>OY720406.1:6702470-16702470 GCA_963082905.1 Oligia fasciuncula | reverse complement strand
TGTTGACAGGATCGGCAGGATTTGTAGTTAGGTAGGAATTAATTTAGACTGGCATTTACCTGCGGCTTTGCTTTCGTGGTCTTTCCTATAGGAACCGTGCATTTTTCTGGAAAAAGTAACCTGTCATTCCCCCGTCCGTAATCTATCTTTATTGAAACAAACACATCGATTCAATGCTACTTGCATTAATAATAATTAATATTAAGTAAGATTGTAGGATGGGATTTACTAGGTACTTTCTGTTTAGTCTGGTACTTCGAGACGCGCACTCATCATCTGCCTGGCCTCTTTTCCCAACTATGTTGGGGTCGGCTACCAGTCTAACCGGATGCAGCTGAATACCAGTATTTTACATGGAGCGACTGCTTATCTGACCTCCACAACCCAGTTACTGGGTAATACGATACCCCTTGGTAAGACTGGTTGTCCGACTTTCGGACTTCTGACTACCCGTAACGACTGTCAAATATCCACGAATGACAGCCGGGACCAACGGCTTAACGTGCTTTCCGAGGCACGAAAATCAGAACTGTAGTGTTTGGTCTCGGTTTCAATTTTGCTTTACTTTGTGTAAATACAAGATTTCTCGTTTCGAAAGGTTTCCGAAGTTAGTAGGAGCATGATTTTTGCGTATCCTTCTTGTCTCATATTCAGCGTTCTACAAAAAAAAATATATATATATTAAGTACGGGGAAGTATCACACGCATAAGACGAAAAAAAAATACATTTAAAATTCAAATTGATACTTGTTTAACAACTTTTAAATTAGAATAGAAAATTATCAAATCGTTAAAAAAACATAATTTTTCGACATGATCACTACAAAATCTGTACCAGCACCAAATGCATGGAATATTAATACCGGGCCTCACCGATGGTGACTCCGAACGGATCATTAAAGGATAATTATCATGCCACTTCACAGGAAACTGGAGGGTTTCCACTCGGAAATCTGATTCTTTCTCTATTCTCCCTGCAGGGCGAGTTTTTTCTTGGATAATGATTTTGGGAGCTATGCTAATAGGTGCTAAGACATAATTTTGAATGAATGGGGACACTTATAAAACTGCTTTGAAAATTGGTTGGTTTTGTATGATGATTTCAAGAATCTTACCTTTATTTTGATCTAGCTGCGCCCCGCGGTTTCACCCGCATACGTTTCGATCTCGTGGTAATATCGGAATAAAAACTACCTATGTCCTTTCCCGGGACTCAAACTATCTCTATACCAAAGGACATGTCCAGAAATGGTTTTTTATTATTTAATAATTCTAACCAGGATAAGTTAAATATATTTGGATAGACATCCCAAAAATAAGTGGTTCTAACTATTTCATAGATTTTTTAAATACTCCAATTTTGAGAAAAATATTTTTTTATTTTAGTGTGAAATTACTCCTAAAACGAACAAACCTTTCTAATTATCTCGGATAATAAAGTGAACACACCCCAAAAAAAATATTAACTTGTCAAAACTGACAGTATTGAAACATGGTACTGACATTATACTGACAACAAACACAGAATACAATATAAGTTAATTACCGTCAAACGGGGTGAATAGGGATGCAGGGGTGAATCGGGACGAAACTTTAAAATGGATTTTAGCATTGAAATAATACAGTTTGTTGCCGAAAAGGACACTTAATCGTTAATTATAATACAATAAACACATTAGACACCTTTTTGGCAACAAACTATATTATTTCAATGTTAAAATCGCTTTTAAAGTTTCGTCCCGATTCACCCCTGCATCCCTATTCACCCCGTTTGACTGTACCTATTTGATTTGCGAGTGCAATATAATATAATAAGACTGCAATATAATATAATATAATATGGAACAATGTGAACGAAACAAATATAATCAGATTATTTATTTACCTCTGTAATATAATCTATACGAATAATAAAGCTGAAAAGTTTGTTTGAACGCGCTAATCTCTGGAACTACCAGTCGGATTTGAATAATTATTTTTGAATTTGATAGCCTAATTCTTGAGGAAGGATAAGGGCAATCGAATATATTACCATCATGATACGACCCTCAGAAGCCGAGTAACGAGAACACTAAGCGAAAATGATGTAATCGTAACTCGAAGTCGCGGGCAGAAGCTAGTAAGAAATGTTTTCAGTGAATGTGTAGCATAATTCTTTTAGAACTAAAGCGCATTCTACATGATTATGGCTACTTCGAATGTTCATGTGCAAGTTGCAATATTTTACTAAGACCTCGGTTATCAAGAAGTGCATGTTTCAGCATACTCCACAGGGATGGCTTAGCAGGAATAAATGATAATAGTATCTACCGATTGAAATTCCTTTTCAATGATTTGGAATCGAGAGAAATGCGTATCGACAATAAAAAATATGCTATAATTGGACACAAGGGTTACCTACTATGTATTTTATGTATGTATTGTTATGAAATAAAACATTTTTTTGGTTTTGAATATTCATTTATTAACTTCATTTTCAATGTCTTCTCTTATTAAAATATTGTCGAGAAACTGAGCAGGTGGAGATATATTGTTTTGATGCCGAGCCCATCCAAGATACCAGACTATTGTCATCACATGAGCACAGCTTCCTAGTCTTTTTCCCAATTATGCAACTGCAATAATAGTCCGAAACACACCTTTGCCAACTAGTCTCTCCCACTTTCAATAATATGTATGTGTAATACACTTTATTACTGTAGTGGCGTGACTTTATTCGTCCTCTTATCAAAACTGTCTCATGTGATGACGAAATGCCTGGAATGTTTATTATTTCTAAATCTTCACTTACTTCTACAGTAAAAGAACCGTTTAGCCGAATATGTTCCCCATAATAAGAGCGAGCCTGTTTAATTTGATAAATTCCTAGGCTTAATAAAATCAAATCTGACATTTCCATGGTGAGGAACATATTGAGCTGTGGTATTTGACCATTTATTTGGACGAAACTGGCTCGGCGTCTATTAAGCTGATGCCCAATTACATGATCAGTTAAATAATTTGTCATGCTCATTCTCTGGCGAGCTCTTTCCAGTATAGTTTGGGCATCAGGACGGTCAGTCAAAACGGGATGGAATTGGTTTAAAATGGCTCCTGCAATTTTGAAATCATCCATAAGATTTTTAGACCCAATAAGTATTAAAATATTATTCCGAAAGATTTTAAAATCCCGTTTAAACCGACCGTTTACAACTTCTACAACCCACCTGCACAGTGTCACTAGTCGTGATTTGTTGGCTTTTTCAGTAGATAATTGAGTTTCCCCTTCACTTAGGGTCTCTGGTTTACACACAGTATATCACAAAGATGTGAGCAATGGGATAGTCTCTAAAGCCGCGGTCAAGAATAAGTATATCATTCTGTCTAAAATACTGCCTTAAAGTGGAATTTTCATTTTGGAACAGCTGTTGCATAATTGTGGTGTCAGAAGTTGTGGCTGCGTATGGGCCAAATATGTCTATAATGTGGCCATCGGTGGCCACCAGCAAACAAGGTTTTACAAGATTTGAAAACTTGTGTAAGCTGTATGTTTTTTTTTGGAACAGATAATTTGACGATTTCTGTAAGTATATGTATGTTCCATCGCAAATAATTATGGGATTATTTTCAGCTGTTCCAAAAAGACCCTGTGGGATTAAAAGATTTCTACTTGTCAGGCTTGCTCGAGAAATATGATTGACACCTAAATGTATTGGTACATAAAATTCTTTCAAGCTGTTACGTGCCTTTCTCATATAGGTTGGTTGTTCATATTTTCTATGTTTTCAAAATCAATACTGGTAATTGTTTTTTTTCTTAACAAATCTAGCATTTCTACAACATGATTCAGGGTAAATTGCGTTGTGAACTGAAATTCATTCAACAGTTCCCAATTATAAACACTTGCATGTTCTTCACATACTCGGGAATTAGGTGAAATATACAATTTATAGTCCATTAATATTTGTTTTTTAAGATACAGGGGTACTCTTAAACGTTCCGTATTCGTACACTCAGGAACAAAACAATGATTTGATGAATCTGGGGTTCGGCTGTAACCATCCAATTCAACATACCTGTTCTCATTTTGAACTATATTATCAATATCCGAACTGAGTGCACTTACAGGTTCAGCCACAGAGCTAGACCTACTTTCTAGATTATCATCAGTCACTTGGGCTTCTCTTGGTGGTTCCATCACTTTGCGAATATTGTTATGAGCCCTTTGCCAGCAGGCATTACATGCTCGAGCATTAGCAGGGATCTGAAATTAAGTTTTAATTTATTGTGTTCCACTAATCAGAGATACAATAATGTACTATGTGCAATGTACTATTTAATTTACATATTAACCTGACGGGGGTTGATGATGCCAGCTATATAAGCCTGCTCAGGATGATCATCAGGTAAGGGACGAGAGCGCCTGCCTGTTCTTCTTGAGATAGAAACGCCACAACATACACATACTGATTGATGACCCAGCTGTTGGTCACCTATATTGTGCTGGTTTCTGTTATTCAGTTCTATCAGTAGAAGGTTGATGCATTCTTGGCAAATGCGATCTCCATCTGTTACCTAAAACAAAATAATGTTTTAAGAACACCGAATCGTTTTTCTGCATCTTCTTTGAGCAAAGTAGTGCTATTTAATCTTTTTTAACATAAGCTATTAAGCCTGGTTACACATTATTAAAAAAAAATTATAACAATGGAAGTTAAAGAATACATTACCTCTTGAGCAGTCCATTCTTCAATTATTGAGACTATCTCTGGGCTCATGCTTAAAGCGTTATATTCATAGTGCTGATTTATAGCATGTACTGCTATATTGCAATTTATGCAGAGAGCCATAATCTGAAGATAGAAATGAAAGTTAATATTATTATTAATTATCAGAGGTCGTAAAACAGGCAAAGGTTGTGCAAATAAAACCCTTAATGAGCTAAATAGAAATAAAGAACAGTTATACTTACATACGGGGTTTTAAATCCAATTTAAAAGCCAAAGTAGACTACCTACAGTATTTGTCTGTCCTTCCCCTTTTTAATCCATCCTAAGGTTGTCTTTAAAAGATCGCTTTTAGCGATAAGACCGCCCATTGTGTCACCCTTTGTACAGTTTCTATAATTATGTCTGTAATTTATATGGTGTACATAATAAAGAGTATTCTATTCTATTCTATTCTATTCTAGTCCTAATGTCAACAGTTTGTCATTATGACAGATGAATAGAATCCATCTGTCAATTATGACATTTTCAAAGTGCGTGGGAGGTTTCATTTGGGTTGCCATCAACAAATAATATACATGTACTAACATTAAATAATTTATAATTTTTCTCTTAAATGGAGTGGTCTAAAAATATTATTTCAGTGGTTCCAAGTTCCATATTTTAGTAGCTTTTATTTGGATGTAGTTTGATTCTGGTTAGATTTTTCTCGGAATAAAAAACCAACGTCCATACAAAAAGCGGACATCTCCTTTCATCTAAATCGGTTCAGCGGTTTAAGCGTGAAGAGGTAAAAAACAGACAGACACACTTTCGCATTTATAATACACACATCAACACGGTCTAGGGATATTTCATACTCAATTAAATAACTCGAAAAGTACTGGCCGCATTGGAATCTTTTATACACCGATTTGTTTGTAATTTATCTCAGACTAATTCCAAATTTAAATTTTTGAAAATTCTTTTGTTTCGGTGGCAAAAAATGTCTTGATGTATAGGAGAGGGAATTTTCATTTGTGCGAAATTTAGAAAACAATACGAATTACGTTTACTTACAGTTTTTTTTCATTTTTAAACGAAAGATAAAGTTAAAATTGAGGTATTGTAGCCATGCAACGCCGACATTTGACGAGGGCGGAGATGTTACGAGCTGTGGGAATGCTGGAAGCTGGATCTGTTCAGCGTAATGTTGCTGAGGCCATAGGGACCCATCAAAATGTAATTTCAAGATTGTGGACACGCTATCGTGCCACAGGTGAAGTAGCGGAGAGGCACCGGGGGCCAAGTCGCATCACTACCCCCAGACAAGACCGATTTTTGCAAACTACTGCGCGAGCACAACCAAATGCAACGGCGACTCAATTGGTCCAAAGGCTGCGAGTGGAACACCAAGTGCTTGTGAGTGACCAAACTGTAAGAAAGCGACTGCATGAAAGCAATCTACGCTCTCGTAGACCACTCCGGGTCCCACCTTTACGGAGAGGCAATCGTGGACGACGATTAGAATGGGTTCGGAACCACGTGGACTGGGGCCGTGAGCAATGGTCCAATGTGCTGTTCACGGATGAATCCAGGTTCGGCTTCCATCCAGATTCACGAAGGACGCGTGTTTGGCGAGTTCCTGGACGATGGAGCCGTCTCCAGAACCCTCAGGAAGTTCACCCATACCAAGGAGGAACAATTATGGTTTGGGCAGGAATTCGTCTTGGAGGACGGACGGATCTCGTTTGGGTGCGGGGCAATATGACGGCAGAACGATACGTCCAACAGGTGCTGGGGCCCGTAATCTTGCCCCACAGAACACAAATGGGGCAAGATTTCCTGCTCATGCACGACAATGCCCGGGCACACACGGCGAGAACGGTAGCAGCTTGGTTACATACACATAATGTTAGGGCCTTAGACTGGCCTGCTCAATCGCCAGATCTAAATCCCATTGAGCATGCGTGGGATATGCTGCAAAGAAGAGCTCTGAAGGAAGTTCCTGAAAATCTGGCTACAGAAGATCAACTTTTTGCGCACCTCAGAAGGACATGGGACAATATTCCGCAGCAAGACATTGACAACCTTGTTCTGAGCATGCCGAATCGTTGCCGATGTGTTATGAACATCATGGGCGCTTTCTCAGACTACTAACTTCAAGTTTATAAACACAAATTAAATGATTTTTCTATTTTTTTCAGTTTTTACTCACAAATTAAAAGTTCATTCATATACGATTTCCGTCTATGCTTCATTTTTTTTCCATAAAATCCTGAAATTTTAATCTAAGTACCTTAACCATTATTAAAAAATGGTAGAATATTAAATAACGTATCTTTTAAATATATACATGTCATATAAATAATTAACACATTGATAGTAATTCGCTTTTTTAAAAATATCCCTAGACCGTGTTGATGTGTGTATTAGTATGGATAAGTAATTCAATTCTATTTCACATGTCCATTATAACAGAAGGCCAACTCTCGTAGTTCAAAATCTAGTTGCAATATCATCTCAGCGACAATCAATGGCAAAAACTTAAAAAAAATGTAGTGATTTTACAGGTATTTTTGACAGATCAGACTGAACGTTCTTAATTGCCCCTCAGTTTGCTTTATCTCTATAGAATTCCGCAAATCAGGGTCGTGTAAAACATTTTCATCGAGAAATCCTTAACACCTCACACGGGCAAACACCGGCCAATATTTCACACTAACTATTCAAGTCCGATGAATTTGAAATCACTCTAAAACTTTTATGACGTAACACAACCTCTCACGCCCGATGCGTCGAACCTAAGGCATCCACAAAAGGTCCTCCGAAGGTCCGAACCGAAGCGATGCATCATTAATGAACCACCGGCCACATCTATTGTGCACTATTTAACAACTACCCACCCCGACGGGGATTTCGTACCAAATTAAACTCGTCCAACAATGATTGTATAGAAAATAATACTGGGAAAACTCTTTGTCGGAG
Organism: Oligia fasciuncula; assembly: GCA_963082905.1. Classification (NCBI taxonomy): domain Eukaryota; kingdom Metazoa; phylum Arthropoda; class Insecta; order Lepidoptera; family Noctuidae; genus Oligia; species Oligia fasciuncula. The sequence continues at coordinate 16,694,797 of OY720406.1, read as the reverse complement.
CACACGGGCGGACGGTGCAAATAAAACTATTGTTACAAGTGGTATTAATTAATGTGAATGGTAAATTAATCTGTAAGGTTTCGGCTTCAGGAGAAGTGGGTGGATGTTTGACTTATCCGTATCGAAAGTGACCTGTGTGAGTATTTAAGGGTTTTTCACTGGCGTTCATAATTAATTGGTTCCGTGATTCGGGATTGAGTTCGTGGAATTGTGCTTCTTGTGTGTTATTATTGTCGTTTTTTACTTCAAAATCCTCATAGTTGCTCATGTATACGTTGTTGTTAGCAATAGCTGTATTTTTCGTATAAATTATTATTGAGTTACCTAAAGATCTGATTGTAATACCGAATTCTCAGTCTATGAGCATTGTTTATTTGCTTTTAATATAAGAATTTCTCAAACAAAAACACATTTTCCTTAACGATAAAAAACGAAATGCACACAGCCAGTGTTTTCTTTGGCTACACCTCGACTTGTCCCGGAGATATGTACCTACCCACCTTCTGTGAATAAACGCAGCACCATGTTATCCTTGGATATTTCTCCATAATTAAAAAGTAGGGAATTGCTCGTGACGCTCGGAGTTGGAATCGGGAGATTTTAATTATGTTAGTGAACCGGCTCTTTGTCCTGGCTGTGCGATAGCTTTTTTGCGATACCCCCAGACTTTTTTCTGAGAAGTAAGTACTAACTAGAGACTTCACAAATAAAACATCAAGTAGTGAAAATGTTGAATGTCACAAAGTTAACGATTCAGCTTTGTGATTTTTGCTGTGATTTGGAGATAGTTTTGCCTGTTTTAATAGTCTGGTAGTTATGAGAACTGAATTTTGATATAACATAAGTCTTAAAGCTTAAAATGTAGATTTGTAACCTCGTAGGCAGAGTGCTGCATGCTACGGACTAAGGCCCTACGACTATATTTTTATTAAACCATTGATTAGGGTAAGAAGGACCAAATAAAAGTCGACCAGAACAACAATCTGATAAACAACATTGAATCTATCAAAATCATGACCGAAAATACATTCCACGACATCGTTTCTAAAACATAGTTAGTTTCATTGTTCCACACGTTAACAAATAAACACCGTCTGATTTCAGTTTAGCAAACCGTACAAAAGTTGTAACAAAATCTCATTTCGCACGAACAAACATTTTGAATTTAACATGAGTAACGTGTATTTGATTGTGAGACTTGTTAGTTCTCAATTTCTCATTTACAATCACATGTAGCGTTTTCAGCATCAAACAAACAACGGATTTTGATTCTGAAACATTTCGTTCTATAATGTACGTGAAAATTTTAGGCATGTCCCGGGGAGCGTGTTTGCCATCGTCCGAAGCTCGGACCTCTCGCGCGTAAAATTACTATCACCTACACCTTGGGTAAATATGTTGGCAAGAAATTCGCTTTGAACCCTTTCGGCCCTTTGTTGTTCAACTAAAACTATTCTCAGTTAATCCCTGGATAAACAGTGCTTGTTAATAAATTAACGCGTTATTAATATATGTTACTGGGACCCTATGGTTGGCAGGTGTCCCTTCAGGGTATGTTCTCTATTCTGTTTCATTTTACAACAAAGGTTGTGAGTTAAGAAACAGTAATTTCGGGTCAACTGTAAATATTGTAGCCATTCCGCTTTTTGTGTTGTTAATAAATTACGATATGGTTGGGTGACGTGTTTGTTTTGCTCTCATTATGTCGGGTTATCTTTGTGAAGTTTCACTCGGTCAAAGACAAATCTGTGGGGGCTTTGAAAATATGGGCTTTCTTCGGATGGCGGCTGTGGTGATTCAAAAGTGAGTCTAAACTTATAGTACTGTTCTATTTTTTTTTTTAAGTTATTAGTATTAATGTCCTTGTAGCCGCGAAAGTGCGCGAATATTTATAAATTTATCGAAATAGTGTTTACATTATTCCATTTTCTTTTTGCTAATAAAACTTTTTATAGTTTGTATTTTTGTAATATTATAATATGGTATTTGTTTTTATATAATTATTTTTATTATGCATCAATTATTCGCTGTTCAAAAATTTTTAAGGCATTAAAGGTACCCATATACTGCGATGGGACTCAAAAAAGCCATACGAACGAAATGCATACGACCCCTATATTACAACAGTCCTTTTAAAGGTGGCCTTTTCCTGGCTTTCCTGGAAAAAAATATTTCAGTAACATCTGGGCTAAACCGAGTAGTTTCGACGACATATACGTCCAAGTATGTATTCTTACAAAAACTTAATTTCAAACCTAAACAAAACATCTTGGAGACGAAAAACTATACACCAATAATAGCGCACCATAATTAACGACATCACAAACCCTCATATTGCATTGCCGAAAAATAATCCCGCCGAATCTCCTTTCATCCTCAAATGTATCCTAAGCTAATAAATAGAAGGAGAAAAACTCGGTCAGGGGGTGGAGGGAGATCTAAGTGAGTGCTTTACGTCATATCCGAAATCCCGGTAAAGTGAGTCCGGTAAAGCTTGGCAGTGTTCGATGGTCCGCTCTTCGCGATCTCTGTAATAGCAATAGCTTTGTGTTAAAGCTGCCCGGAGTGAAGTCTCATTGTGTGGTGCAAACATTGGCGAATATCTTGTTTCTTGGATTGGAAAACATGTTTGTTACTAGATTTGGTGATTTTAAACGCTCATGTTGGAATTCAGAAAGTAGTTTTTAAAGTCTACAACGTTGTGAAGATTCCTTCTTAATTATAATTAAAACAGCGCCGTCCATTATCTGATCCTTAAAATTAGTTGTTACTCAGCTGTATTTCATTTAAAACGAACTCTTACGTAAAATCTTTAAAACGGTAATTCTGCGCTTACTTCAACTAGAACTTGCCCCCAATGAAGTGTAAGTCTCCGCTTATCTCCTATATCTTACGTCTTGCAGTTATATCGGCGTAGCTTAGCGCTTTTTCATCAATCCTGCTTTATTACGGCGGATTCGCTTTTGTCTTCGGCCGGATGTCGGTCATTTAGCCTGACCGTGCCAGTCTCTATTACACCCATCCGATTTCATTCGTATCTGTCGTCCGGAACCGCCCGGAATCTGTCTTCGGACGTCATCTACCGTTTACTTTCGGACGAATTCCTTTTTTTTCGTCCTTCTTTTTAAGGCACTTGATGTATAACCACCCGCCATTGTCAGTTTGTTTTCTGTTTGGCAATTTTTAACGGGATTACACTCGCCGACCCCTGGTCTGATCACGTCTTTGCAGCTGCCCGTCTATTTATGAGGCAATATATTATGGAATATTGAGTAAAGTGGCCTTTAATCTACTAATATAATGGGGTTTAGCGGAAATATAACCACGCGTTCAATTGTGTTCGGTTTTCTATTGTTGTGACCTCGGACTCAACAATCTTGGTTTAGTGGTCCTGTTGAGATTGTTGTCAACACATACTAGGGGATCGACCGACTATTCATTTAGAAATGTAATTGTTTTCTTCGTAATTTTCTATGTAAATACTTTTAGCTTTTATATTCAATACTATCTTTTAACCATCAACAGATCTCGTCAGTTTAGCACCTAACATTGATTCTTTGACGACGTTTCGGTTTAGGCTCTAATAGTTGAGGCTAATATTCAGCCCTTATTTGCAATTCCCCCTCAAACCAATTCATCCCAAAAAATATTTATTAAGTTTCCTACCCAAAAAACACCTATTCAGTCTTTACTATCCTCACCCGATAGCTATCCCTGGCAGAGTTCCCAATGAAATGGGATTAAATCATGCGACATTAGCGTTGCCTCGTCCACAGCACTAAATAATCTTCCTTTTATTAAACTCGAGATAAATGATTATACAGTCGACTGTCTCTTGTTTGTCCGTAAATAGGAAAGTGGAATTTTTCGCAGGAATTAGAGGGTGTATTTCGTGTCGATCTTGGGAGAAAAGAATGTCGTGAAGGGAAATTCTGCCATCTAAAGTAGTATATTGGCCTTGTAATTGATAGCTTGGGACTGTTTATCCTATTTCTAATATTGAACATTCCTTATAGCTTCAGGTTGTGTTTAGTTTAATAGAAATATAGGATAAGCTAATGAGAAATTTAAATTATATTGTCTATTTCTTTTTACTTCAACGCGTTCCAGTAATGTAATATTATCATTTATTAAGAACTAGCTTTTGCCCGCAACTTCGTCCACCTGGACGTCAACTATAACCTACCATAGAACATATCCTATGATACTCGGCAATAGTATAGCTTATAATCAGTGAATTTTTTTTTAAATCGGATGTGTAGATTCGGTGATTACCCCCTATATACAAACTCACAAATTTTACCTCTTCACAATAATAGTATAGATGTCTTTATGATTCGTAAATCCAAATGCAACTATTTTCTCTTCAACATTGTTATTTTCATCAACAATTACATATCAGTACCACTTGTGTCATCACAGGTTATTTCCTGCATCGCGTGTCCATTGTCCATTATATCGGTGACACGGCTTTAGTTTTGAGTAATTGTGTCCCCGACAGGCTGTAAGACGAAGATCACGTAATATATGATCTCGGGTGATATTTTCCATTCATTGTTCTGTCATTTATCATGGGTTCAATATTTACTTGGTGTTGTTTGGCTGTACCTACTTGTTTGTTGTTTTGTGTGCCTTTAGTCGAATTTAAGTTTTATTAAATCATCTTCTAGGACAATGTTTGATTCGATGGACCATATATTCTGTCATTTATTAGGTAACGTGATATAATGATTATATTCTGACATATTTCTATAGCCAATATTGTATAGTCTGATATGATAAATAATGAGTATATAAGACGAAGTGTGAAAGTGGGATCGGTATGAATGTAAAAGTAAACGAAGACCTTAGAAACGATGAATGATGGATAGACTGTGTGAAAGATTATATTATGGCTAGAAAGGAAATGACTACTGAGATGACGACTAATAAATAAGTAAGGAACAAGAAGACATGTTGCGCCGACCCCAAAGAAATTGGGATAAGAGCAGGAGAATTATAATATTTCTACAGCCTACAAATATTTGCTTGTAATTTTGAGGAGTTGGACACATATTTTATGTATAGTAGTTGACGAAGACACGAGGTCGGTCATCCATAATCCATCTAGCCGTTCGGCCGCTGCTGCAGCTGCAGCGGCACCGCGCGCCGCCGCCGCGGTGCCACTGCCGATACGGCATAAGGTGTAAACGGCCTTCATGTCGTTCACCAAAACGCATAATATCCAGTCCGATATTCTTTTGTTATTTTCCGCCATAATACCTACGTAGTGTTACCAATAGTAATCGAATGTGTCGTCCGTACCACTAATGGTATTAGCCTTATTAATCATTTGCCATTCGCTCCTCGTACAGACGTGAGACAGTGGCACTCAATCTTTTGTTTTCTGTCTTTTGTTTTTTTGAAGTGAAAACTTCTTTCGGCGCGTTGGGCATTTTTTGAAATGGGGAAAAACCTTTGTACTCGCGATACTGTTACCGTAACCGACACCTCTGTTTTAAATTTTGGCCATTATAAAGACATCAACGCGCGGTACATTTTCTTTAAGAAGAATGACTTCTTCAAACATATTTATAAAATTACTATGCTTTTTCAAGTAATCACTTCTGTCTGCACTCCTGGAGTGCCACTGTTTTTTTCTGTACCCAAAGGCTTGTGTGGATCCTGATACAAAGCACCTATACCACTACTACTGTTACTTTATTAATAGTACTATTGCAGTCTATGCATTAAATCAAGCTGTTTTACTAGTGATGTTATCAAGGATCACTGCGAGTTTTTTAAGTATATGTCCTACGTGAGGAAACCGGCATATCCTAGAAACAAAAATTCGAAAACCTGCCATCTAGCAACCCGCACTAGGCCCGCGTGGTGGATTACGGCCCACTTCCTCTCACCAAGAGGAGGCTTATGTCGCAGCCGTGGAAACAATAGGCTTATTATGCTCATGCATAACCCTACTTTGGCTTTGCCGTAGTCGGGTAAAATATAGCTTCCTCACATTGCTCAAACCTTTTGAATATGTTCAATATAAAAATAATGCCCAGAACTTTGACAAGCATCCCTTCGTGTCGCGTATTGTCACCTACTCGGAAGCAGGAAAAGATATTTGATTAGCCACCGGCGGCCACTAGGGGGCGCCACAGAGGGCGGCTGGACATATGTTATTTATCTAGATGTGACCTCCTCCGTAGCTTATGAGGAAATATCGGTTTCTTACACACAATTTATATCTATGGCTGTTCTCTGGAAGGAATTGCTGCGCCCTCGATGTTTCTGTGTGGATGGTATTTTTTTAAAGGATGTTGTTTCATATCAAATACATTGAAATGAAATGATTTTATTTTTTGTAAGTAGGTTTGTACAAACACTTTTACACGTCAATCATGTTTTTTTTAAACTAGATGAAGTCGGCGTTTCCTATCTGACTACTCTGAGAAGAAAGGCCGAAACAAACTCAGAGGTCACAGTCTCTTTTAAAGTCCAGACATAATCTTGGTCAGGTTATATGAAGACCATGTAGATCGATGTCTGAGGTGGTCTTTTGAGGAAAGAACCACACAGATTGAGAGGACCTGTCCAGTCAGTGCACGCATTTGTCAAAAATCGTGCAGCTCAACTCAAGACTTAAGGCTTAACATTGACAGGATAATAACAGAAAGTTTAAATACGATTGCATGCACAATGGATATGATGATTTATTATTATTATGATAATAATGATTATGAGATAGGAAATACTATCAATAACTTAGAGAGTATTGGTGATTGAAATGATTAGATATTATATAGTTAATATTGTAGTTGACAAAAATCAAATTAAAATCGTTATATAAAAAACTTTTTACAAAAAAATAAATAACTGACTTCCAAAAAAAAACGAAGTGAAAAATAACTTTAATCTCGGAAGTCGGTGTCGTTGGTTCCGCATCTTCGTTTTCTGACACCGACTTCCGAACTTAGTTATTTTTCACTTTGTAGTGTTTTTTTTTGGAAGTCGGTTGTTTTTTTTGTTGTAAAAAGTTTTTATTTTTCACTTTTTAGTTGTACCTACCTACCTCACACAAATTCATATGGCACTACTTGCTATGTGAATATCAGTGACAGGAAGCTATTGAACACATCTGCCTACCCCTTTAGAGGCTACTGGCGTGATATTATGTTGTATGATTGCGTAAACAATGCATACAATTTGCGATAGCAGCATTCGCGGTTGATTTGCGGGCATAAATTGAAGAGTTCCGTTGTCTGTCTCCGAAATCCATCATCAGTACTTCACGAAATTTGTATGGGACCATTTTGGAATAAACCTCTTTCGAACAAAAAAAGAATTTTCCAAATCCGTCTTTAAATGACGGGAGTTATGCGAACATACATTTAAAAAAAAAAAAACCTATATAAACATCCGAATTGAGAACCTCCTCCTTTTTAGAAGTCGGTTAAAAACAGGGCTGCAGTTTGCAAAAACGCAAGACAATTTTGATATCGCGAGCTACCTAAGAGCATGTTTTATGTATCAGCCCTATACTTATCCCTCATCTAGAGTATTTAATTTTGTCCACCCCTGTAAGTAATACTGCATAGTAACATTGCGTCCAGGGAAATATGTTTAAATAATTCGATACGCGTTCTAATGGGGGAAGTCTCTTGACGTTGTCATCAAGAATGATTGAAGATATTGAATTATGAATTTCTACATTTAGTTATCTTTATAAAAAAAAAAGGTTACCCACATATTTTTTATTAATAAAAATTATAAGTACAGCTTTTGTCATATAAAAGTTTCATAATTTCATTACGTAACTAGCTGTGCCAGCGACGCGACGTTCGCGTGGATGTCGGACAATATCAATGTGTATCCTTACTAATTCTTTCTGTTTTTTTTTTATTTACACCTGACAGACACAAAGGGGTATTATCTAAAATAAATGTAGCCTAAGTTATTGCTTAGGTATAACATCAGCTATCCGCCAGTAAAAGTTTCGTCAAAATCGAAGAAAAGTCTTCAATCATTCTAATTAAAAATAATATTTTTTCATGAAGCGTTTTAATTATTTTTTTTTAAGTTAGGACCCTAGCTTTACTACGTTTTATTTTCTATAAGTTTACTAGCGTGTATATTTTTGTACAATGTGATTCTTATATGTATACAAATAATATGAACTTATTGTCTACGTACCTATAGTTAATGTTAGGAAACAAAATTAAGAACATGGTGCGTAAAAGGTAAAGTTTAGGACAGTCTTCTCAGGGTTTAACAGTTATAAGTTTTAGCGATGAGGTGGCAGACGCCAACAAATAAAATTCTCTATAGCATCGTAATTTTGGTCCTTACGTACATACCGACCTGCGTAAGTGTTAAGTGCCAAATATTTCAGGACATGAAAACAAAAAAAAATGTTCGTGGCGCGTTTCAATATATATTTTTTATACGGAAATGACCCCAAAAATTAAATATCATCAAACCTTTTATTGTTTTAAGTAAGTATCTTGTTTAGATGTCTGCGGAGTTTCGCTAGCTAATTTAATTTGACCCTTTATAGGTATTACAAATAAACAGAACCTAAGCACAGATGTGTTCTATGTATGTACTATACCCTATGTACCATTTACCGGGTAATATGTCTTTCATTGACTTGAATGTGCCCTGGCGGCTGATAGTATGTCATGCTCACACAAATGTCTCGCTGACGGTGGCGTGTGTGTTGGATCATTTAGCTCCCTTCAAAATGGTTGAGCTGAATGGTGCTGATCTATGCGTCATGTTCGTGAACGGGCGCAGTCAGTTGGGGCTGGTCATCACTTAGCTGCCTCGGCATATTTTTAATTATTTTATTTTTGGATTGTTATTTTCTTACTATTTGCTGTACTCTGGACGCTTTTAACTCGTACGTCTTTTTTACATCGTTCTCACATAAATTCAACATTAATGATGTAACTAATATTTTTGTAAAAATATAATTTAAAAGAGTGTCCATGGAGTTTCTTGCCCGTTCTTCTCCATAGGTACGTAAGCTTTGGAATGGGCAACTAGCTTCATATTTTCTGACTGACCGACTTCTTGACAATTCAAAAGTGCCTGTAAATGGTTTAATTGAAATAAATGGTTCGAGTTTGAGGGGTGATACAAATGGTGCAACCACAGATACACAAAAAACCACCATTTACACAAAATAAAAAAACTACCCTCAAAGTAAACTAAATAACATCCATTCTCACCTATACAACACCATTGACATACAATTCACTTACATTCTAATAACTAATAATCATAAAAGGTCGAATCCCCATGACAATTGACGATCGCATCGTTGCTGTCGACATTATTAATAGTTACTATTAGATATCATAGGTTACACCCTGATCGAAGGGTGAAGTTAAATTACTGATATCACGAAGGAAATTGTCGTTAAAGTATGCCTTGATATTTGTTGGTTGAAAGTGATAGTAATGGTTTGATTTGATGATGATAATGGTAGGTTAGGTGCGCTCTAAGTTATAAATAGTAATTATTATCATATGGCTTTTTCAGCATGTTTAAGGCAGAAATAAAGTAATATTTAGCATAGATTCATTCAGATAGCAAAAAGGTAAATCAGTAGCATTTATATTTTTTAACTAGTCGATTTATCGATGATTTTTTAGGGTTCCGTACCTCAAAAGGAAAAAGCGGAACCCTTATAGGATCACTTTGTTGTCCGTCCGTCTGTCTTGACCCTTTATCTCGGGAACGCGTGGAGGTATCGAGTTGAAATTATACCATAACCATATGCTCAGGTCTACAGTCCCTTGAAGCTGTGAAAAAATCAAAAACACCTAAGATAACGTAGAAAAAAGATACGGCCGTTTATGCCGCAAAAAACGTATATTTCGACACTCGCAAGGGAATCAAAATTTATAGGGTACTTCCCGTTGACCTATAATCATGAAATTTGGCAAGAAGCAAGATCATGTAGCACAAGTACCTAAAGGAAAAAATCCGAAAACCGTAAATTTGTAGGTACATTAAAAAAATTACCGGTATAAACTATACCAAGGGGTATTGTATATTACCCAGTAACTGGGTTGTGGAGGTCAGATAGGCAGTCGCTCCATGTAAAATACTGGTATTCAGCTGCATCCGGTTAGACTGGAAGCCGACCCCAACATGAAAAGGCTAGGCAGATGATGAGTTCTTCGAAAAGGGCTCTTCATAACATTGTTTGATTAATATACAGTATCCTATCTCTATTAGGATTGGCAGGGTGCACCCTAATCTATGCATGCGATGTTGAATAACAGGCGGTGCCCATGACATATGGCTGTCGTTAATTTTACGTTTAAATAAATTATTATTTACATTTTATGTTATCGTTTAGGCACTTTCAATTAAGGTGCTGACTACACAATAGCGTTATGCTATTTTTTTATGTAAAAAGAGACGATAGAAAAGTTTCGAAAGATTTTTCACATAATTTTTTTGGTCCTTGAAAACAGACAGAGAAATTACGAGTTGTAGGCCGTATCTTCGAACTCACGGCGGCACTTTACCTTGTGTAAATTATGTCACCATGCACCACTGCTCTCAAACCTACAGGTGACATCCACCAACCCGCACTGGGCCCGCGTGGTGGATTACGGCCCAGGCCCTCTCACAGAGAGGAGGCCTGAATCCCAGCAATGGGAACGTCATAGGCTGATTATTCTGAGGCAGGGAAATTAATGCCCAGGTGGAAGCCAGCAGGCGACGGGTGCGGGGGCACCCTCGCCTGTATTGCACAGGCTTCCAACAGTGCCGGACGGGAATGGCCAGGTGTTCCCGGCCATTCCCGTAACCCCCCAGCCGGGGGAAATGCGGGGCCCGCCAGCCAGGCGGGCCTGCGCCGGGGGGGTTGTGGACGCAAAGGCTGAGCCGGATTCCCATGACCCCCCCATCAAGGCGATGAGGGAACACCGCTGAGTTTTAGTGGGTATACTGCCACTCTGGCAGGGAGTCCCACATACTCCGTCTCGTCCCCCGATGAGCGGAGATGCGTAATGTCATTTCTCAGCGACAAAAAAAAAAGGAAAATTAATGCCGCAGTGAATACCAACATACATACCCTATAAACCGAACCACTTACTCATAAACTATACTAGTTCAATACAAGCAATTTAATTAGAAAGCGTACCATCAATTACTATGACACGTTTGACGTGAAGGCGCGGCCACACATCGGCGATAGCCAGTAATTAGCGATGGCTTCCACGGCTTGCGACTAATTGACGGCACTGTAACGATGTTTACTGAATTTTTGTCTGAAGATAGGAGCGGTTATTGAACGTCATTATGGTAGTCATTTGACGCGCGACAACGCTAAGTAGAACGCTTAAGGTGGCACTAGTCGATATTTTTTCCATACAAGGGACATTGTACACGTATGAAACCTTTAAAATAATTACTAGTTTTTATTATAATTTACATTACAATTATTACAATAGAACGGACACTTCATAATTTTGAAAACATTTTAAAAAGTAATTCAGTTGGGTCTTATTTCTCGGCGTGATTATTTTTTGTTTCAATTTGACGTTTTGAACAGGCAAAGGGTATGTAGCTCATTCAGCCAAGTCTTTGACAACTATTACTATGGAACCAAACCTGAAGTCGCGAAAAAAGAATCGGCTGTTTCCTACATTTTGACGAGTTATGCGAACATAAATGTAGGGGACAGCAATTTTTTTTTCGCGATTTCATGATTGTTTCCGTAGTAAAAGTTGTTCATAATGATAAGTACAATGACCCCTTAAGAGGTTATCCATTAATCACCAGACATCATGTATGTACAGATAGATAAAGATAAGATATAGATGATGATGGTGATTTAAAACAACCATTTCGCCCACAATTTTGACAATCGATCCCTTAATCCTGACTTTAAACAAATAACCCTATTCATGACACAATTTCTTTACCAGCTAAAAGTAAGACATAACCGTTATAACTAATTACGATTATTACACCAAAAAACTGCATGCTACACACACATCGCACATGATTCTGTTGCATATTAGATTTAATGGCGCGCTCCGAATGTTTTAATCACAATTTAAGATGAGTTCCCGCTGCGAGAGTAGGCGAACGTTGTTCGGGGTGGCGGCGAATGTTCGGCGGTTATTGGGTACCTACTGTTTTTATTTTGAGTAGTTTTTTGTTTTTTATGGCAACTTTATTTAATAATTATTTATTTATTATTTATTTTAATTTCTTTTTTATTTTTTTTTCTTTACTTTATTGTAGATACACCCCAAATATACATAACATGCGAAAAATAAATGTGTTGTGTTGTTACTTTAATGTGTTCGGTGCGTCAATTACCAAGAATTGGTGGTTCAAACTAAACTAACTTTACACTTACGTAAATAAACTGACGCCTTCATCTCATAAGGTTAGGCAGAAACTATATAGGTACCTACTCCTTTTGTTTATTATTATTTTATTTTATTTATTTATTAATAATTATATTTATTTATTATTATTTTATTTATATATTTAAACTAACTTTCTTCATAATAATTGTGATTTTGTATAGGGGCCCGATTCGATGGTATGCATACCTCAAAAATTGAGATGTTAGAGTTAGCTCTCTTTAGATCTAGGTGTGCGATGTGTGAATATAATGCAGTTCCAATAATATTACATACATACGTGACGAATTGATAACCTCCTTTTTTTTTAAGCCGGTAAAAATTGCTTCATCGGGACGGCCCCTTAATCAGCGCTCTCACTGAGCAGGCGAGACTCGCTCAAAGCGAATAAAGATATCTATATTCATTAAAATTTAAAACGCGAGCGGGTTATAAGATTCAAAAGGAGGGTGTAGAGGACGCGTGCACACCCTGTATATAGTTTATATAGGGCGCTAATTTATATATGAGAGCGAAAAAATTACAGTTGAGATTTATTCGAAACTGGATGATGGAAATGTTGTGTTGCTTGTTAGTATCTGGGGGCCTGTTGGTCCCGGCTGTCATTCGTGGATCTTTGACAGTCGTTACGGGTCATCAGAAGCCCGAAAGTCTGACAACCAGTCTTACCAAGGGGTATCGTATTACCCAGTAACTGGGTTGTGGAGGTCAGATAGGCAGTCGCTCCATGTAAAATACTGGTATTCAGCTGCATCTGGTTAGACTGGAAGCCGACCCCAATATAGTTGGAAATTGGCTAGGCAGATGATTGTCCAAAGACCAAAACCAACATGACAATTGAAAAAAACCGCGGAAAATTGTTTACTTAACTATCTTCACATTCCTTACAAGTGAATACACGCTCATCACCAAAATCCTCTGCCTTTAAAGAATACTAGGATCGACTTCATCATCATTCTCGTGCTCTTAGCCCAATTTATTCGGGGTCGGCGCAACATGTCTTCTTGTTCCATACTTCTCTATTAGTCGTCATCTCAGTAGTCACCCCCTTTCTAACCATATCATCATCCACACAGGCCATCCATCGTTTCTTATACAGTGTGAGTCTTCATAATGTGCACATAACGAAATAAAGGAAACATAGCTTAATTTTATCGACGGAAAAAATATTTGTAAAATACAAAAATATTTAAAAGGATCTTTACCTGCTAAAGTATGGTGATTGCAAGGCCTTTCTTTAACAGTTGATAGGAAATGTTGTGATTAAGTTATAAACATGGTATTTTACGTTTAGAAATCTGATACGATGGAAAATAATTTAAAGTAATAAAAAAGAGTAGGCAATCGGGGCTTTTATTGAGTAATTTTACAATTATTGTAAAAATTGATGAAAAAATATCAGATTTTTGTTAGAAAAAAAACATAATTCTCAATTGAGGGCGATTGTTTACACAGGGGTCACAGCAGCGAACAAGAATTTTAATAAAATTCTACAAAAAAATTTTTTTTTAGATTTTTTAATATATTTTTTCCGTCGATAAAATTAAGCTTAGTTTCCCTCATTTCGATATGTGCACATTATGAAGACTCACACTGTATATCTACTCATATTGCCATCCCATTCATACCGAAGACTTTCGACACGACATTTTCGGATAAACAGCAAAGTCTTTGTATCGACTTCCAATATTAAAATAGGAACACTATCCAATTCGGCAGCTTAAATTCAAACGGCCGCCCCGCAAACCGTCAGCAATAACAATTACGATCCGGAATCACGCACCCGTCATTACGCGTACATTTTATCTTAAGAAAACGCAGCTCCTCCCAAACCCTTTAACGTCTAATCGTGAATTATATACGGTAATAAAATTCTTTAATCAAAGAAAACAACCAAGCGCCCATTAAGGCGTGAACACGTCGCCACCTCGAGTCGTTACAGCGAATATTTACATACATGTGTCATTACCTTACACCACCCACCCCCACCATAATTAAGAGTATAACGGAATCTTAGCGTCTTATTACGCGAACGTAACGATATCCTTTCAGAAAATTGTAACTGTGTCGTTATAACCCCCCACCTTTCCCCTTTTTAAATGATCGCCTCCGTTTGCTACTCAAAAGTTGGGAATATCCTCACAGGGAAGCTAAGAGCACACACGAAACTTAAATGTGAAATATCCTCTAATGAATCAGACAATATTTTAAGGCGTGGAGGCAATAAAAACACCCCGCCACCCGCTAATGTACACCAACACTTTGTCTCAGTTTAGGGATGGGGTGATTTGGGTAAATAAGTGTCGATGTGGACAGGAGATAGCGCTGGGAGGACGCTTTGTATCGATGTTCTGGATTAATTTCAACGATAAAGGACAAATATTTGACTGTTTCTTGATTTCTTTTATATTAACTATATTTCTCGAATTAAAATTTATTTTGGTTTTTTAGTACGTCCCATGTTTAAACATTGATTAGGCGTGAAATTCTTAATGCAATGTTTTATTATAGGTCTATGCTTAATTTTTATTTATAGTGCTCAAGTAATGGCGACAATAACTGAAGATACTTACGAAGCAAAAAACGTCTTTAACAAAGAACTGGACTTAAAACTCTCAAGAAGTAGTTTTAAAAGCAGTACATAATTTAAACATTTAATGGCCCATAAAAACTATCGATACGCGTACATCACTAATGTTTCGGTCATACTCGGTTTTTGCCACAACGGGGGTCGAAATTATGTCAAGATGCCGATGGTGTAACGTCGTCGAACACAATACGTTTCCAACTCAAGACACGGAGATTACTGTGTCGCTGTAACTTTACCTCCACTTCAAGTTAGCATGGTAGGTACACACATTTTTCTGTTTTGCATTTTTTTTTTTAACTTGAAATTAACCAGTTACCATCCTGAATACATAATAGGTTTTCATTGAATTGTTTTTGATTTTTTTTTTGGACTTTATAATTAAAATTAATTATAGTTTAGTTGCCAAAAATGCATCCACCTAGGCTAAGCGCGCACCACGAAATATAATCACTGCGGAAATAAATCTCCAATCTGTGAACAATACCAGTATACTAGAATTGCTTGAAAAATCATAATAGCGTTCGCGATATTATTTCGCATGAACATGCGATAAAAAAAAATCGCCTCGCAGTACGCGGCTAGCCTTAAAGTCTTTAGAGTGGCTCTAAAGAGTGGAATCATTTTTAATGGAACATGGTATTGTCATATTTTAAAAAAAATAGTTTATTGGCATTACAGCAAAATAAATACACTTATTAAATACCTTTATTTGTATTATGATAATAATTATAAGCTAAACGTAACGTAAACGAAGCAAAATCAGTATGTAAGGATCGTAGCAGGTGGCGGTCTGTAGTTTCTGCCTACCCCTGTAGAAAGAAGGCGTGAGTTATCTTAATTAAAACTTCAAGCACAAGACATATCTACTTTGGTTTTCCATCATCCATCACTATAAGAATGTCAATCAAAAGCAATAGTTTAGTATCCAATTATCCATACTATTTATACTATACAACATTATTTTTAGTACGAAACACGTGTCTAGTATTTTTATGTAAAGAATCTATGTACAAAATTTCAAAACTGTATCATGAAAAATCACAAAGTTATAAGCTTGTTAAGTTACCTGTTTGTCCGTACAAAAACATGCTCACCCGCGCCGCTCGCGCCGCGCCCGCGCCGTCTTGCGCTCATTGATACCTACCTGGCTACCTAACCGTTCGTCGCGGAGATTGGATAACCTACGTAGTGTCGCTCGGTGTCCAACTGTTAACCTTTTTTAAATATTTTTGGAAAAAAATATAACAGGGGGTAAAAATTATTGGAATCGATTCAGTTACTTATTCTGAATAAACTGTATTCAGGTTTCGCATAAATTCGAAAGTAACTCCGTCTGTCTGTCTGTATGTTAACTTTTCACGCCTAAACCACTGAACGGATTTCGATAAAATTTGGCAGAGAGATAGATTGCATCCCGGGGAAGGACATAGCGTAGTTTTTATCCCGATATACCCAAGGGATCGAAAGTTATACGGGTCACTGCTAGTAATTCGATTCCCACCCAGGACAAATGTTTGTGTGATGAGCATGATCATTTGTTCTGTGTCTGGGTGTAATTTATCTATATATGTATGTATTTAGAAATATATAAGTATGTTTATCAGTTGTCTAGTACTCATAACACAAGCTCTGCTTAGCTTGAGACTAGACGGCGTTGTGTGATAGTTGTGGAATATATTATTATATTATATTATTATATAATTTAATAAGCTTTACCGGACTCATCCACAAAATCATACTTCAATCAGAAAGGACCAAAAATCTCCCTCTAGAAAATGTCATCTTTGAACATCCAAACATAGGTCCTTGTACATAAGACGAGTAATAAAAACCATGGCACCATGAACGCACAGTGTACCATCGTGTGCCATCGTGTACCATTGTGTACAACATACGAGCCACTCCCGGGAGGGCGTTTTGTGGTTACACTTGCGACTGACTTAGGCCTCCAAGTGTTTGCAGGAAACTTTGTTTCATTAATACATTTATGTGATACTGGCTCTGAATTCGACGAGCTTTTGGCAACAGTATGGCCATTTAAAGTAAAGAATCAATGTTGATCTAATTCTCACATCACATCTGAATCTGATTGAATCCATTTATTGGGTGAAGTTTGCCAATAACCAGGATTTAGTTTTTTTTTTTTTATTATAAATATTGGAAAATTAATGTTGACGCGTGTCAAAATCATTAACACAAAATTCTGAAAACTTTCTCATTTTGGATAGCACCATGAAGCGCATTCAGATAGCCTTCAATGCTGACGAATTGGCGATACTTACATGAACGTGTGATGCATCCTGCACAGGCAGCCCACAACCACATAATCAGCCTATAATATTCCCACTGCTGGGACACAGGCCTCCTCTCTGTGAGAGGGAGTGGGTAACCGTAACCACGCGGGCCCATTGCGGGTCGCTCACTACGAGTTACTACGTTGCTGACAAATTATGTACCGTTGCCGATATGAGGTAAGATTTTGTAAAGCTCACGATTTCCTAGAAGAGCGGTGCCCGCCACATAGCGTCTGCAAGATACCGGCAAATGACGTCACAAAAACGTTATTTATCAAAGTATGTTTTCCTAGAGAGCAGTTTTTGACACCGTAAACTCAAATCCCGCTGTCATCATTTCCATGACGGCCGCTACGTAGGGCCAACGCTCTTTTCGGAAACCGTAGCTTAAAAGACCAAGTTCCTTAAAACAGTCATCCGTGTGTATCCAAAGAACAACCGCCAACATTTTGAGACGAGATGATTTATTGATTCTGGCGACCACCCGGGATCGCCGAGTTCACGATTAGATTCGCCCCATTTCATTATCATCTCACTAATTGGATCAGGGAATATATGTGCGTAAACTTACTAACAGTAGGTATTTGAGCGTAAAATGTCACATCGAGCTTTAAGAAAAGACACAATGCTACACAGGCGTAGACAGAGTAATCTATAGACTCATGATATCCGTGTCACCGAAAGGGACAAACAATTCCGGCAATCTTCATCATACTATAATTTTTACAGCTTATTACACTGCACCTTACCATTTTCACAATTGCGCAAATATGTTAATGAATTGTGCACGAAAAAGATGTTATTTTCCGTTTAATCGCGGTGTAGTTTTTATTATTTCATTCATAAACGTCAAACTTTTTGTGCACATTGATGTGCTTAGCTGACACGCAGTAAGGGACAGAAATATTCTTACTCTGTCTCTTTTCTTTGCTAGTGACGTTAGTATATTTCTCTTTGTGCAAATGAAAAAGAAGATATGCAGCAGTCTATAGTTTACTCTGTCTACGTTAAGAAGAGACACAATGCTGCACAGGACTGCCTCGTTCGTCTAGTGGTACTGCTGAGCAGGAGGAGGACCTGGGTTCGATTCCTAGGTCGGACAAAGCGTTTATTTATTTATTTAAACTTTTCGCAGTCTGGATTTGTGCCCAGTTGATGGCAATAGGCTCGCCCTTATTACATGGGATTTAAACATTACTGGTGAAATGTGGGTGTGGGTACAGACGCCAGAACATCAAGCTACTACAATCTGTCAAATTTCTTTAATAGATTTTCAACTTTATCGCTAAAGCATAAGGTTCAAAGTTGATTGGTAAAATTTGACAGTTTCGGGTAGCTTGATGTGCTGGCGCCTGTACATGCAAGGTACACCTCTGCCTAACCCTACGAGGAATCACAAGCGTGATATTATGTTTATGTTACTATGTTATACAAAGCCGACCTCTTCAAAATGCATCTATAAACAAGTCACCTTTCAAACAAAAAAAAACAAAATCTGTTCAGCCGTGTGGGAGGAGTGTGTCTGTGCCATCACAGACACACACAGATACACAGACACTCAGACATACAAATACACAGATACACACGTCAAACTTATAACACCCCTGTTTTTGTCGGAGGTTAAAAATACCTTATCTTGGATCTTGAATCAGATACTTTTAGAAAAGCATTTAGGATCTTCGATGGACTTCCAAAAACACCACCCTAATGGCCTGTGCATACCTCCGGATGAAAAATTAACTTATTTAGCAAATAATTTTATACCAATTCTGATCCATTTTTCATTAAGCAAGGTGCGCCCCACGGTGTGCCTATTCGAAAATTGTGAATCAGAGCCTAAAAATTCAAAATAAACCTTACGTAATGAATCGGATGAACTTAAAAACGCGACCGAACTCCACGTAATTCCCGTCAAAAGTCGGTGCAAAGCGATCAAAGATACCAATTAGGCAGGCGAGAGCGATATGACGCGATCGCTGCCGCTTTTTAACGCGTGCTTACCGCGGATCGTAAACTGCGTTAAGTGTTGTGTATGGCGCCTAGGTTCGAGGGATATTAATCGCTTTACGAATTATTATACCAAAATCTGACAACCATTCTTATTAAGGTGTACCGTGTTGCAAAGTAACTGGCTTGTAGAGGTCAGATAGGCAGTCTCTCCAAGTAAAATACTGGTATTCAGTTGCATCTAGTTGTACTGGAAGCCGACTCCAACATATTTGGAAAAATGCTAGGCAGGTGAATACAAAATTCGGTTGCATTAACCTTTTTACCGCCACGCGTCAAAAAAATCAAAAACGTGCCCTCGGCATCAAAGTCTGTCATGTAGTCGAACCGTGGCGTGCTGGGCACATTTTGGTTTGTCATCTATACATGACTGGCGGTCAAAAGGTTAAAAGACGTCCACGATTGACGCTATCTAAATTGATCCTCCGGCACTCTCTGGATAGTCAGCCCTGCTACCAACCTGCTGTCTAATGAAGAAAGAAAAAGGCGTTGATTGGTTTTACAACAAAAAACTAAAACCTTTAACCAGAAACAAAAGAATGCTAATCTTTCTACCATGACATTCACCTATAATAGGTGAATGTCATGGTAGAAAGATTAGCTAAACGTTTAACAACTAACTAAACATGGTAGAATTATTAGATAAACGTTTCATCGAACAAGTACTGCACAGTAATAATTACTGTGCAGTACTTGTTCGATGAAACGTTTCATTTCATCGAACACCGGAAGACAATACGGAAAATGATAGAAGCCATATTTATTATGGTCCTACTCGTAATCCCCTGTAGACCTATAATTAATAATGTAATTCTGTTACCGAATCACGTCTCGATAAATCAATAACTTGATTAAGGTAGATATGGCATGTTCCGTAACATCAAACCGATGCAAGACCTCATGTCTACCTGTAAATTCGTTCTTAGAAGGATTTCTTAATAATCAGCCTATAATGTTCCCACTGCTGGGATACAGGCCTCCTCTCTGTGTGAGGGCTGTAATTCATTTATGCAAAGAATTTTTGGTTCTTGGATATTCCTCATGATGTTTTCTTTTACAGTTTTGAGAGCAGTGGTGATGAAATAATTTACGCAAAGTAAAGCGCCTGTCTGGGTTCGAACCCGCGACCTACAATCCGTAAGTCAGGGCCGTTACCACTGGGCTACCACTGCTCTCCTAAAGACTATTAGGTATACCATTATTGGTATAACTTCAATCTGACAACTTTCTGGTATACGAAAATCGACATTGTGTTAGTGTATTATGCTGATTTCGTGGCCTACTATCGCCCTTCGCACTTCAGGTGTCTCATTAGAACTGAACAAAAGTATCAGATCAAAGCATAGTTTTTGCATGTGCACGTTTGATTACACAATTATTATTGCTAGGTGATTATAGTGATTGAAGAGTGCAATGATTTTCACCCTTGTGTTAAGTGTGGCTTTTTAAATGGTACTGAAGTGCTCGACTCGTTTTGTTTTGAGTCGATTATTTGCATTGGTTCATTTTGATAAATGTTGGAGGAGTCTTTTCAATAGAATTTTGGGTTTGATGATGATTTGGCGTAGTCGTCAGTATTTCGATCATCTTAGTTGAGTTCTAGACTAAGGACTACTTGACTGCGACTAAGGTATATTGTCATCGAACCCGCTTACTGTATCATAATCAGCCTATAATATTCCCACTGCTGGGACGCAGGCCTCCACGCTTCACGACGGAGTGGGCAGTAATCTTGCCACGCGGGTCCAGTGCGGGTTGGTAGATGTCACATGTCTTCGAATTTTTGGTTCTAGGACATGTCGGTTTCCTTCACTGTTTTGAGAGCAGGGGTGATGAAATTATAACTTACCTTGCTTACTTACATACATTCTAATTTGTTCTAAATAAATATTCGGACCCAGATCGGTATTGGATGCTGCAAAGATTATAATAAGCTTTCGATATACAAATCACAGATTGTATGTAGGTATACTGGAAGATTTTAGGTTTCCATGCTACTGAGCTAACTCATACAATATCTTTTGTAACCACATAGACAGTTGACAATGTTCCATCACCACACCTCGACACACATACAGAATCTAAAACCAAAAGCACTTACGGAGGGGGTTAGACATTATTAGCAGCACGGAATTTATCGAGCAATATCAGCTAAGTAACAGCGCACAAAATGCCCAATTAAAATATTAATTACACTGAGTTGTGACACTTTGGCGGTCTGCGCCCGTTCTTACGCTTAATAGCAGGGGTGTTCTCCAGGAGGTTTAAACTTTAAGCTTTTATGTACTTATCGCCAGCCGAATATTTTCGACGTAATTTTACTGCGAAATATGTTATAGGTGTTTTTTCTTTTTTTTGGAACGAAGTTGTGTATGTAGGAAATTAGTATGAGGGGAAGTTTGGTAAGTGTTAATGGTTACTGCTAAACTTTTCTAAGCAGTTCATTGAGAAATTAAATGCCGTGACTCGTGATGTTTACGAAATAAAAGTTACTGCTCGCGAAGAATCGCTGAAGATCTCGACGTTTAAAATATAAATAATATTGAAGTATGAAAATGTTAAACCCTGGAACTGAATGAATGGAATACAGCAAATGCAGCACGTAATAAAGAAAAAACAAGTTATAAGACATTTTAAACGTCAAAAATGTATGGTTAAACAGTCGCTAATCATTATTTAACATTAAGCAACCTTTACAAATGAAGTGGTTAATTTGACTTTCGATTAGAATTTTAAAACTACCAATTCAAATTACCATAACCCAAGCCTTCTGCTCTCACAAAAAACCATTTCCAACATACCACATATCCACAAAACAGTAGATAACACTAACAAAACACACTTAATCCCCCGCCACTAAATATTAAGTGTTAATAATGCCGGTGACACCCCCCTAAGATCAAAAATTCACCGATTCGTTACGCGCAACTTGACACGAAGGGGCGCTCTCTATTTTCAAACCCGTTACTTCTACCGATCCGATATTGGGATTGGGATGATATTAATCTGAGACGTTTGCCTTTTGTTCGGGATTAACGGATTTAGGGATAAATTGAGCAAACTAATTTAAATGTTAACCCCAGTTTGCGATAGCTTTTAACGTGAAATTGATTTGTTGAATCCGAGACTCAACAAATCTTTCAACTTTCATCGGAGAGAAGAATTCGTTTGGTTTTGGAGCTAATTGATTCAAAGTGATTTGAGTAGTGTTAGCCTAGTTGTATCAGCCCCGACTTACGAGTTGAAGGTCTTAAGTTCGAACCCTGGCAGGCTCCCAAAACGGTGAAGGAAAAGATCGTAGGAAAACCGGTATGTCCTAGGACCAAAAATTCGAAGACATGTAACATCCACCAACCCACACTGGGCCTGCGTGGTGGATAATGGCCCACTCCCTCGCACAAAGAGGAAGCCTGTGTCCTAGCAGTGGGAACACTAATGGCTGATTGTGATTTGAGCAGCCTGCATTAAAAGTTATTCTGAATTTCATTGTTCATGTATTTCAACTTCTAACTTATTTTTACTAAATCTTGTCTTTTGATTCTAACAATTTGTCTTTGTTCACAGGTATGTTACATCCATCTGCCCATAAATTACTGACTTGGACACAAAGGTACGTTGTATCAAACTATAAGATTACTCTCAAACTGGATACTATGATTGCCCATGTACGAATCGTAATCTATTTGGTTTGGACGGTCCATCAAGGAGAATCCAAGGATTAACGTCTATACACGTTATAAAATAAAGTCGCATTTCGTGTTTGTCTGTATGACCGCGTTGTTCTTCAATACTACGCAAACGGATATAGATTCGCGTTTTCAACATCATTTAACGAATTTATTCTGGAATGTCTATGTGTATAACACATTAATATTAAACTGACATTTATAATAAAAACGTTGCTTAAAGTTAAGAGGCGTTGAAACGTCAAAAAATGCATAGCTAAGCAGACATTTATCATAAATTTATTTTAAGGAACGTTAATAAATAAACCCCAATGTTTTAGGAAAAGTTGGGCCAGTCACATGATACCAGTGACAGTCTCTAACTACAACAAAATGTGTCATATTAACGCCAAGAACTGTACGTATGTTTAATTTACAGAAATAAGTCCCAACCAATACACGCTTAATCACATACATTTATATGCACCCCCTTCCACCTCTTACAACGAACACAATCAATATATAATGCAATCAAAACACATAATTAAAATTGCTCCCGAGACATTTGCATATGAAAACCTCTATAATTGATCATTCGTGGGCCCCCACGCCTGAAGACAATGATGGGGGAAGAAGACTAAACAAATTAGGCCTCAGGAAAACAGATAGAAAATAAAATATCTCATGTTATTATTTGCTAGGATGAGCGGAGCGGTTATATAAAAATATATATTACAAAATTATATATTCAATAATTGGATATTTGTGTTTCTTTTACTTAGAGAGTCATCGATAGAAAGATTTTGACGTAAAAAATCTTCTAGTGTAGTCAAAAGTTAGACATTCAGTCGTAATGAAACATTTAAAAAGAGTGATTCAAAATCAAAATATTGCACATAAACCTACATAGGCACTTATGACACGTCAGAAGCTAGGTGCATGGTTCCAATTGGTCGTTTCCTATAGAGAAGAGCTGGCAAGAAACTCCACGGTTACTCTTTTAAAAATAATTGGCTGGATTGCTCTGGTTATGCACATATTAAGAAATTGATTGTAATTCACCGCGATACGGCTACATTAATAAATTATTTCGCCTTCAAAACAAAAAGTTATCTATGAAGTACAATATATATTAAGGTGTTTGATAGATGTACAACAGCACATAATAGATGATCTACCAACTCTTAAACTAACTCAAGCTTGTATTTTAGATGTTGCAGGACTTAGGGCGAATTTCACCAAACTTTTATAACTAGAATAAGTCTTATCCTGAGAATAAATTTTGTTTTTTTTTCATACTAGAACTGTCAGACGTCAATTTTCTTCACGGATAAAAGATATCTGACTTTGGTGAAATCAGTCCTTACTCAGACACACTTTATTCGATAATTGATTGCGTTGCCGAACAATGACTTGACGAAACATCCGCAATGTGTATATTCGCCACTACTTTTGTGCTTGAACATTTCATTTTATAAAAAAATTACAGTATGAAAACCAATTTAATATAAGTGGGACTGTTGACTAGTGAATCATGATAACCAAGATCTAAAGTGTGTCGAAAACACAAAAATGTTAACATGGAACTATATTTTGAATGAGAACTCACGATGAATCCATATTTTGCGCGCATTGCGTTACTATATTTGTGCGTCCTCCGTAACAAGGCTATAAGAGTAGCGGTTATGAAAAATAGTCTGAGTATAGCAGAAATAAAAACTGTAACTTGAATTAAAAATCATAAACGTAACATTCACTTAGCATCACATTCATCTGTATCAAGTAACTTTATGAAGAGCGTGTCTTTATAAAGTGATTGATCTTTTAATTTCGTTTAGTTAGCAACTGTCTATAAATTTTAATAAAACATGAATTTAGCATGTAAGGCCACTCTATCGCATTATATCGCTGATCTGTAACGGTAGTTGTAGGTAAGATTTGCATAAATAAATAAAAAATGTTTTTTTCTATTTCTATCAAATACTCGAATACGATTTAAACACGACATCCTTACCCAAAATACGCTCTTTGACATGGAGTTGCGGACATTAGCCCGTATTACCTACACAACGACATGTTCAATTAGCTCCAACCAATCTTATAATAAACAGCCTCCCATTTCGCTCCGTGTTAGCTTCGCTCTCGCTCCGCTGGCTCCGTAGCTCACCGACCAGACAGTCGCGTCTACAACACTCGCGACTGTCTGCGACGCTAGCGGCGACGTTTTCAAGAGCACCACTGCACTCGTTGAAAAATTAATATACCGCACGCATCGTCGCTGTGTTGTGTGTGGCTGTGTTTATTTGGTAGTTGGTACTCATTTAGTGTATCTGTAGGCTTGTGGTTGTTGACAGTTATCGTAATGTGAATTATGTCCAATACTTCCACGTAATGGTGATTGCATATCAATCAGTTTTAATTCTACTCTCTTGATAATAATGTTTTATAAATTTGAGCTCTATGCATATGTGGACTTCCAGTCTAACCGTATGCAGCTAAATAACAACATTTTACATGAAGCCTAAATAAACAAAAAAATCAAGATGAAATCCATACGGTATATACATATAGCTTTTAAATAATATCAATCAAGAAAATCAAAGCTTCGGGCCCAAAATTGAGGGATAACTATTAACTCGCCATAAATAGCAGCGAGGGCCACCGATAACACCTTATCGAGTTGTTTAAGGGCGATATCGGGCCGATGATTGTACCCTGCGGGCCGCCGCTAGTTAATCAAACCTATTATAGTTCGTCTCTGATATTGCCCTTAGAATTAAGTTATAATGACGTCGTGATCTTCGCAAATGGGAATTATGATAGTCGATGCTTAACTATCGTGGCGATCACGTGATACTTTGTCAATTAGTTCATATATAATTCAGATAGATTCAGAAATGAACTCGGCAATTATATCGACTTTAGTTTTTGGTTTAATAGTAGTTATTGTAGTAGTTCTTTACAAAATGCAATAATAATGCTCATGTTCACAGTTTTGTAACGAAATGTTATTCATGTGAGCAAAATTTAAATTAACATTATCTTACCAAAACTTAATACCAAACGTAATATCGAGAAATTCGGACATACGAGCACCCAGAATTAATCTAAACAGGTACCAACAATTCGTACCAATATACGGGTGTTGTAACGTTCAACCCTTATCCAAACATCGCCGACGGTGACCAATAAACACGAAACAGAATTTAATATACACCACAACAAACGTACAACACACATACATATTTTCGTCGAAATAATACGACAGTAGTAATTGAATCGGCCTCAGGCATACTCGGGGTGCGTCGTTAACGTTCCTGGGGAGTATTCTGTACTGCTCTACCCTAGATATGCACTAGAATGCTACTACAAAACAAACGGCAGAACGAGACACCAAGATGAAGAGAAAGACTAGAGCGAGGAGGACGCAGATAGGGAAAGTGTTTATTATAAACAAAGGATAGAGTCTTATTGGTAGTAGGGTTTTAATAGACTATTGGACAAACGTGGGTGAAAATTTCACCTCGTATGAAGACACAAATTGTTAGAGGGTCCCTAATGCCGATGTTTAGACGATTTTGCTCTGAGCGTATTTAGATAGCCTTTGATGTTTTGTGGCGTTTGGGTTTGACCGTTAATTAAATGTAGATTGTATCTGCCTGTCCGGTTCAATCGTGTTTTTGGTTGTAGTAATATTCTTTTTGATGTTTTGTTATCGGTTGATAGTTAATCCTTTTTGAGGGGTCTTAATGAAGTAGGACGTTGACTTCATTAGCATTGTTTAGATTCCATTCCTCCGGTCGCGTGTTTTGCTTATCATAAGCTGCTTAAAGGCATGCGTTGTCATTATTATTTATGTATTTCACTCTTTAATATAATGCAAACTAATTGGTGCCCATTAACAAATCTTTTTAAGAAAACTTGCTACCGAATAATGTGATATTTCGATGAACATCAATCTACTTCCAATCATAACAATTCGAGGCTCCTACTGTGACACAGAAAATAATGGCCCCAATCGTTTCTTGGCACTCACTTCGTGTCAAAGAGCGATTGTCGACGATTGAGCGATGGACCCGTCAAAAGACCATTCGGTCGGCGTACCATCCATCATAATACCCATTTCGCACACCCGACACCATTTTATCAAGACCTCAAAGCCATCCCAATTCTGTACTGACAAGCGGTATCGCTTAGTGCGATGGGGGTCTAAATATATTGGATGGTTTTCGGGTGAAATTATTTTCACTACTGGTCCAGTCTGACGTTTCGATCTGTTCCTAGATGGATTAATTTGATTATATCAGAACAGATGTTTCTTAGATATATTAAACGCGATGGATTTTGGGGCTTCTGTTATAAAATATTGCTTATTGAGATTATGAAATGTGTAAAGTAATATTGATTTATTGAGTCATTATTGCGTTTTTTTTTTTCAATGGCTGTGTTGGTGTAATGTAAACTGTTCCTTGTGTTAAAGAATTTAGTTGATAAATCCATCGTTCTTTAAAACGCAGAACAAAAGATCTAACAACAATAAAATCAGATTCAACTGATATCACAGCTAGGGACTGTCGGGAAAAACGGTCGCCCGTAAGGCAAACCGGACGAATTTAATTATGCCATTCGGAAATGGACTAGAAAATTGAATGGAAGGTGCAGGTATTTGTGGGAGATGCTCAGGGTGTATCGGATCGTCGTACACTTGGATAATTTAATTAGTTGTAGAATTTTTAGTGTTCGATTGTCTAATAAAATAAAAAGTGGATTCTGCGGGGTAATTGCGTAACACACTAAGTATCAGCAGCAATGGCTTTCATTTTGACAGCTCAACAACATTCATTGCGTTTTTCCCGTTGTTAAGAAGACATATTTTTCGAAAAAATAAGCCAATGGATTACCAATATCCTTCTAAATGATTTAGTTTGTCATTGGGCGTGTGTAACGCAATTAGATTGCTGGTTATAGGTTCGTTTCTCATCTTGATAAAGATGACGATTATGCGTATGCTGATTTAGCATAAGATAAATTCGATCTTCAGTGCGACGAAAAAATAAATCCTTAAAAGGAATTGTAGATATTCCACTACCAAGTTCGCCTATTCTCTTGCTATTAAACATGCCAATTCCAGCCTCCTAGCTAATTCTCCTCAAATACCGAGCAAGGCAAGCAGCCGTGCGATGCGTTTGATTACAACCGCTGGCTCGAGCACGAGATGGTAGCCAATTGAGGAATACCGACCCGATGGCATCGTCTTGTCAATGAGATATGAAGCTATTTCGGCTACCTGTTGCGGTTTAGTACTTAGGGTGCAACCATACCGCCGTGGATCGACGTAGTCTGTGCCTCGTCAAAATATGTTGCCTCTTACAGTGGCCTCAAAAGTTAGTTGACATTTTTCCACTTGAGCTGCCTGTGACACACCACATTATGATTTAAAATTCTAGTGATTTGGATCACTAGAATTTTAACTGCTGTAACGTTTTTATTGACTAATTAGGCTACAGGGCGTGCCAAAGAAAGATATAACATACAATACATACATACATACACTCGAAAAACCCTCTTTCTGGCGCAGTCGGGTAAAAAGACCCATCACTATAGCCGTCAACTTAATTCTGTACATCAAACTAAATAACCTTTTGCAAAAATAATTGCTGGGAAACGACTTTTATTTTTGGCGTGAAAAATCACCTTTTACGGTTGTGAGCAACGTAACGCATGCAAAACATTGTGCTTATGGGTGCATGCAACGATACATTCGTGGAGGTATTTAGAGTTGTGTTATAACATTAAAAACTTGTTTTCGTTAAGAAGGAAGAAGCAGGAGAAGGAAGGGAAGGTATGGTCCAGTACAAAAAAAAATGTTACAATGACGGGGAGTACAAGTGCTCTCGGCTTCGTTAAGTGTATTTTTACACCCGTTATATGTCTCCTCACTTTCAGATAATCATTAACTTGTATTCAAACTATTGTCAAAGCCACTTGTTCACCACAACGTCAAATGATCTGTTTACTCCAGTGTCACACACTATCGCCTGATCGCAGCTCGCAACAGATTAGGAACTACAGTTAGATCTTAGTAACAAACTCCCTTAGTTGATACCGAGATAAATTGTGTGCGCGAGAATTTGTTTCTTGCTTGTTTCGTTTTAGTGGCAACGTGGTTGGTTGGAAGGTTGCAGGTGGTTATGATTTTAGGTGTTGCTTCATCATCATTATTAGCATGTAGCAGCCCACTGCTGGGCTTAGCAAGGCATTGGTAGATAAATAGTTACAAAAAATATTCTAGCAGCAGGTTCTAGCAACCATTTGAATTTAATTTTTGATAAAGATCTGATCTCTGTTCAAGAAATACCTGTGTGCATCATAAAATGAAATAACATTATAATATTGTATGAAAACCTCCACCAGACTCCCCAAAACTTGGAACAGCGAAGACACTGACATCTTAATCAAAACTCCAGCCCCCGCCGAAAAATACAATAAATCAGAAACATGCAAATCCTGCTAATAACATGCACAAAACCGAAAACCATTTCACGGTGCCGAAGCGGGCTGAGCAGTAATCCAGGAATATTTTATACCAGTACGCAGTGTAGGGGAGACGGACTCACGGGTGCTATTTCCATGCTGATGTTTAATAATTGATAATACCCCGCGAAAAACGCACGGGCACCGCACCCCGCGTATGCTTATAGAGTTGCTGCTACCGAGTTTTTATTTGGATGAGAACTTGCTTCAGTGAGGATAAGAAAGTCTATAATTATAAATGTGATAGTTTTTTACACAGCTTCTGCGTGTTACGGATTCTTATCTCATCCTGAACTATTAAATTAAATTTTTGTTTATTAATGACAACTGCGCCGCCTCGAACCAGCCCTCGCGGTACGCGTTTGCCCAGCAGTGGGACAGTATAGGCTAAACAAAAATAAACAAAAAATGGCAACTAGGCCCTATTGTTAGTAACATTATTCTTAAAATCTATTGTTAGTAAACAAACACAGAAACAAAACAAATTACATAAGACCAGCTGTGGGGTCTTCTGACCAGCACCTCCACAGCGTGGGACAACCAGGGTGCGTCGTATCGTGCTATCCACCTCTGTTACAAATAAGGCAAACTGGAATCTTATACCACTTCCCCACAAAATAGTATATTCTTTTCTGTTTTTTTACTATGGCAGCATGTGCTAGATCACCTTTCTATATTTTCGGCACGACCCACATGAGAGAAATTACATTATTTTGTATAATGAAATATTATTTTCTGCCAAATAACGATTTCAGATTGTTCCAAGATGAGACTAGTACAGCCCAGAGAAGCATGACAATAAAGACAGGATGCCTAGACTTTGCAGTGGTAATAATTATGATGATGAACAATTTCAGTCTAAGTACTGTCCAACCTGCAGGGTAATTGCGTAACACACTAACAGAAGGAATGGCTTTCATTTTGACAGTTAGACAACATTCATTGCGTTATTTACATTATTGAGCAGATTTCTTTTTCTAACATATGAAGCAATGGATTAGCAATATCCTTCACAATGCTCCAGATTCTGATTGATAGTACGTTACGCAATTAGGGTGCTACTTTTACCTTCAATAATTGGACTTACATTGAAATCTAAACTAATCATACCATCAAATGCCACCAAAGCTAACTGTCACACCAAAACCATCAACACATACTCGACCACTCTATACAAATCCAACGCTACCTGTTAGGTAGCTCCTGGTATCGTATTATCAGCCTCCTCAACTTGTAAACTGAGCAACTCAATCAATAATCATCTGTATACCAACAAAATTTGCAAGAAGAACGCGCCAACATTTATACGAAATACGTATGTATAATTTTGATTGAAACGTATGATACTCGTAAGGGTGATGTGAGGATGGGGATGAATTTTGTATCTTTGTAAAGAATATTATGATTGGCAGTGACTGAGGAAGGGGTGTCACTGGAGAAATCACAATGTTTTTTTTATTTCTTCCGTTATGGGGGTAATGTTTTGAGAGTAATTTTTAAAATTAGAATAATGTTTAGAATTCAAATTGCACCATTATATCTACTTAAACCTGTTTTGATATTCTAATGAGCTGAGGCATTAGTTCCATGTATTTAACAAAATGTATAGACGAATGATAATTCTGTGAATTCTGTGATGTTAAAAATGCAATTAAATAAACTTCGCCATCTCGTAAACAACGGACGGAAATTCCCAATATTTCCCTGTCAAAGAAAAAACAAAATATACTCTCCAGCACACATAACAGTCTTCTAATTATATTCTAAAATTCCTTACGTAATTCCAGAGATATTTTGACCTCGGCCTCTCCGAAGGCTTATTATTTTTCCACAGGTAATAAAATAAATGATTTTCCCTTTTTCATCACTAGGCAGTAATCCTGTTGAAGAGACCCGACGCCTGTGTTCGCGTTTTATTTAACACCGTCGTCGGTAATAATTCCATCTGCATATATATCGGCCGTGAGAACGAGCCTTACATAGATTATTTGTTGAGGGATAAGAACGGCAGTACTTTGTCTTGAAGCCCGCTTTTTGGGCCTTTCTGTGTTAAATTCGGGGTGAAAGATACGTCTTTTGCTGCTCAAGACCTGACAAAAATGTTTGTTAAATTATTTCAGCGGTATCTTTCTGAATAACTAAACGTTTTATAGGATTAAGGGACTGTGTGAAAATTCTGTAAATAATATTCATTGGTGGTGCCGTAAAACTCCCTGCTCAGTCTTGATAATAATTGAAGTATCGTTATAGTATCGGCAGAGCAAGTAATCCAATCTCCGGAACACAAAAGAGTCACTGCAGTTGTAAACTATTTACATAGCTAAATCATCATCAATATCCTTACGTACTCAAGGTCACCCGAATATACACATACAACATTAAATATTGAATCATTCTCTTTCCTTCAAACTGAAAGTCCCAAAGGTTTTCTTTTGCACAGACCCTCTGCGATCTCTGCAACCCGGATAAGCGTGTCTCACCGCAATTGAAATGTTTATAGATACAATAATGCGCCCGGATCAATCCCCTGCCTTCCAAGGTGGTTGTTTAATTTATTTTTCCTAGATACCCTCGTGTTTCTACCAACCGGGCGTCTTATTTGCAAGACCTTGTTTGTGTGTTTCGCTCCTTGTTTGAAATTCGGGTAGAAATAAATATGTTTTGATGGATCTTGGGTAAACTACGAGGTGACTTAGGTGTATACCTACGGTGTTACGGTTTCGTTAGGGGGCCAGGGCAATGAGTTGCAATTTAGGTAAAGAGTAGTTTTGCCAAACTTCTTTTTACCTGTTGAATACATTTAAGATACGTATAACCTTTATTGCTTTTGATTTAGAGTTACTCGTTAAACTTAAAAATTCTGAACTACAGACGCTACAGATTTATCTAACGAAAAAAAATCTTTCTACCCTACTAACTTTAAAAAAAATCATTTTCAATACTCTCGTACTAGCATGAAACGGGCTCGTTAAAAAAATATTGTATATATGTGCAAATTGGCAACGCGCGTTTTCGCTGAAGAGTCCTGATGAATAACTAATGAAGCGACCCTGCCTAATGACGATGCATTTATTCTGGCCGCGGTGAGAATGTTCGGTTCTGGAAGTCGGCTTTTTAAGTGGTAATTTTATTGGGAGCATGATTTGCTTATGTAGACCACTCTTATTTGAAGATGCACAGGAAACTGTCGAAAGTCCAGACTTGATTCTAAGATCGGGATGAGTTCAAAGCAAATATATTCTGAAGCTATCTGAAAACAGATCCAAGACTGATCCGATCATTATAATCAAGAACAAGTGGTATAAGAAAAAACAGATTGGTTTTAGGGTCGGAGTAATTTATGTAGATGATATACTTATCGGAAAACACCGCATCTGTTAAAGGGTTAACATTCAACAACAAGATGAATGTTCAAATAATCAACAGAATGTTGACAACATTTATACAAAAACAACCACTAATCATGGAGTGGACTTGAAAGAGGAATAGGAAATCCACGCCAGCCTCCAAGTGTTAACGGCGTCTAAACACAAGAGCTCTCGTCACTTAGACGACACTTCACGAGCGAATCCTAGTACGAAATATTAAATAAATGGTTAATGCTGTTGTGGAAAATTAAATACAAATCCAAATATATATTACTAGCTTCCGCCCGCGGCTTCGCCCGCGACGTATGTCGATAAAAACTATCCTATGTCCTTCCCCGGGATGCAATCTATCTCTCTGCCAAATTTTATCGAAATCCGTTCATTGGTTTAGGCGTGAAAAGGTTACAGACAGACAGAGTTACTTTCGAATTTATAATATTAGTATGGATGTAGAAATACTGACCGATATGCCTCGTATTAATGCGTGATAAAGAAGTTAATAACGTAAGATCAATACAAACCGTTTTTTAGGATCTCTCGTTTCCAGTTTTAGTTCGAAGGTATCGATGAAAATTATAATAAATTAATGGGCTATTATGATATGGTCCTCGAAATCTCGAATGAATGCTTGTGTTAAAACAAAATATAGCGGTTAAACTAAGGTTTTGTTTTATTGATTACGATGCTTTTCTAAAATTAAATTGTAGCAAAACGCGATAAGGCCGCTCATTGTATGTTTTGTAGTGTTTGATTTATTTTTTTGTTATGTAAAATCATAATTTCAGCCGAAAGACGTCCACTGCTAGACATAGGCCTCCTCCCCCAAGCACCTCCACTTCGGCCGGTTCTGTGCTTCCCACATCCAGCGGAGGCTGCTGCGGCGCTGGTCTAAATAAATAAATCTATACCCATTTTCTAAGTATCCCGCAGAAATTCAACTTCATATTTCTGCGACCCCTTTCATTAACCACCACTATCACTAACAAATCCTTTGAGTACTCAATCGTTATTACTACTAATTCAAATCCCCTTACATTGTACCATAGGCAGTGATGCAGACGGGATCCCGGTCAATTATAAGCTTTGATCATAGTTGCGGATGCCATGACATGGGTTCAAGCTGACGGCTGCATGTGAGATCACTAGGTCAGAATATTCTTTGAGATTAACACAAGAATGGGTTCGCTTGTTATAATTTGGGATGAATTCGAAGAGGAGGGGAATTTTCAAGCGGTAATTGTGACTAATTTATGAAACTTGGTTTTGATAACCCAGTTTCATAAACTAGTCATATTAGGTATATTTTCTTGCAATAAAACAAACCAAGATGCCATTCGTCATTACCCTGTTCAAATTCGCCGTCCCACAATGATAACAGAACAATTGCAAATTCTAGAAAACTCCCCTTTCCTGAGAGAGGTAAAGATAGCAGCCAAACCCATCCGACCCGAGTCAGGCAGACCTACCAACCTACCAATACATCATTCAACTTGGCCGGGACTTTTTATACCGGCGACATTATCAAAATTGTGGAGGCTCCCTCCTCCCGTGTTTCACCTTAATGAGGTTCCCCCACTGTCTCCCGATTTTACAGCTGCCGATAACACGGTTACATTGAATAATTGTCGTAATTTAGCCTGCTTGTTACGCAAAAACATGATACTTGGGGTTTTATTACGTATCGTTGTCGTGATAACGTGTATCGGGTATAGGGATAATTACCAGTGTTTTGGCTTCGGTTTGATTATATGAAGCAAGGAGAAATGCAGAACAGGAGTTCTTACTGTTGTTCATCAAATTAAATTACTTGCGATGGTTTGAACTGGTTTAGTTAGCTTAAATAATTTGCCCAGATTTCTAGCATACAAAAGCGTATTTCACCTGGTATATAGTTTAAAATCTCCTTAAGTCCGTTTTGGAGTTTGAAGAACGTGTCCGTCAACAAGCTTTCAGGATCCATACAACACTGACGACCGTGCCTACACCCGGCGAATAAACCGTAGTTTTTCACGGCAAGAAAATCTTGTGAGTTAAAGGGCCCTTAAACTTGTTCAATAATTATTTTTCTAAATTAAAAACTTCAACAGCCGCCAAAACATTTCTCGCCATTGAGTAACTTTCAGATGGCATCTCAAAAAATAAAAACTCAACT
The DNA here is from genome assembly GCA_963082905.1 of Oligia fasciuncula. Lineage (NCBI taxonomy): Eukaryota > Metazoa > Arthropoda > Insecta > Lepidoptera > Noctuidae > Oligia > Oligia fasciuncula. The sequence continues at coordinate 16,659,801 of OY720406.1, read as the reverse complement.
TACGTAATACCAACAGTCTTTCTACACGTCAGTCGAGACGAACCTTGTAGCCTACTAATGGGAGCGGCGCGACTCGCGAACCTACCTTTATTATTTACCTACCCGACAATTTTTCGAATTGGCCTACCCTCATTTGGAACATGTTCGTCACTAATAGGCCACTTGTATGTTTTTAATAACGCGAATGTTCCTCTGTATCATTATAATATCGGATCGCGAATTTTACAATGCTTTTTGTTGAGTTTTTTCGTTAAAAGTGGATCGTTTTTTTCTGCTTTGGGTAATGAGTTACATATTTTAGTGGCTGTATTTTCGAAATGCACTATAATTTGGGACTTCCGCCAAATTCCAAAATTTCTTGAAAAGGTTCGTTGCGTAAGTTATGAACTGTGTCTAGCGCAAACTTTAATCATGAATTCAACACATGATTCTAGAACCCCTTAGCGTTGGAATTTTTCATGGGTTATCAAAAAAAAAATCTGCTATTTCATAGAAAAATGCATGTATGAAACAGCAGATTTTTTTTAAATAATCGACAATACAATTTCTACGCTACAGGGTCCAGTTTGTGCGTCGATGTCATACCACCTTTTATAAAAGTAAGACTAGAAGCATGACCGATCAGTCATATCATGTTCTTTATTTGTGAGTCTAAAAAAATACTAGCGTCGAAGACCCTTTTAACCTTTTGACCGCCACACGTCAAAAAATCAAAAACGTGCCCTCGGCTAAAAGTCGGTCATGTAGTCGAACCGTGGCGTGCTGGACACATTTTGGTTTGTCGACTGTGGCGGTCAAAAGGTTAAACAACCCAAAAGCCACTTACTACCATACCCATAAAACAAATAAGCCACTTACTACCATACCCATAAAACAAATCTTCACAACAATCCACAAAAATCGATCCAGATCACCGCTCAACCCAATTTAGCTACCAATCTAACTTCAATAACTTAATATCGTTAAATACTATAATTTTTTCCATCCCCACCGCCCCCGCGGGCTTAATAAGGCGTTGGTCGTTTGACGCGAATTTTTACGCTACGGTCCTTCGAGCCGCGGAACCCCACTTTTATGGTTTTCATTAATGAAGATGGCTTCAGGGCTGATCGTTCGAGTCCCTGTAAACCTTGATCATGGGGTGATGTTTAATGCCTATTATTTTTTAAGATTGCAACTTGCTTGTGCTCTAGGTATTACGATTGCACTCCTCATTTGAATGCTCCCGGGGGTATGGAAATCAATTGTTTTGGAAGCGCAGTGTTTTGATACGCGATCTTAGTTGGGTTTTGGAAATTCGTGAGAGTTCGTTAATTAAGACTGACATTAATTTTCAATAAGCAAGCATGATAAACAACGATCTTCTAATGGCCTTATAAGCAGGGTAAACACTTAAGGAAAAAGCTGTACCTACGCATAACTATGTCATCACATCACAAAATCGGAATTGACGCTATCTTAAAAAAATCCTTATTAAATTCAATGAAACATATTTTTTCGTCCTTGGCTCCTCCTATGTTTACGCAAATAGGCAGTTGAAAATTTCCCCAGTCCTCCAATTCAAGCCGCATAACAAATTGACCGTCAAAAAAACAAATTCAATATAAAGAAACGGCCTTTCAATTATTCACGAATTCGGAACGAGTCCCTGTCCACGGCAGATCTTTATTCAAATCTGATATAGGACGCCATCTTAGCAGGTTTGCATAGCCAATCGGTACGCAGTACTTTTTTTGAATTCGTACACTTCACCCCAAAATTGCCAGTTTGATTGCTATTTTAATGCCTTCCCATCTTTTCCTTTGGAAAATTATCTTTCAAATTTTCAGATAATAAGCGATGGACGGTGTATTTTTTAGGATAATCGGAGGCAGCTGACGCATCTTTTTTTTGTTCGGCTTGTTAATGTTGATAAATAAGAATATTTTTAAGACAACGTGAATGTTAAATGGTTCGTTTGAATATGTTTTTTTTTTCTGATCTAGAATTTCTTTAGATAGAGTTTGCTTATTTTGCGTTTCAGCTGCCAATACACCAAGTAGAACTCTTGCAACATATTTAGTTACATAGTTCTCATGAACGATGCAATGTGATTTTGACTAACATTAGTCAAGATCGCATTGCATCGTTCATGAGAAGTGAGCCTTGAGCCTCAAGCTTTAGCGTTTTCTAGTGTGTGGTTACATCGATATTATTTCTACTATTCGTAATCATAATCGTTTATTTGCTAAGAAAATAGGTGATAAAATAAAGTTGTTTAAAAAACTTTGAAATCCCTGTAAAATCTACCTTAAATGAGGTATGCATACCTACATTGAAAAGAAATTAATAAACACGCTAGTCAAATTAAACTTGTGAATTTTTTTTTTGTAGAATTTAAACCAAGATTTATAACAATAAGGATACACACAAGTTCAATTATATAAAAATAAATACTGTAACCTTATGAAGTTATGAGTAACTACAGCTTTGAGCCGTTTGGGGTCGTAACGAACTATCGTTCTCGGTTTTGTCGCGTAACCGACTGCGCGTACATTGGAACGCTTAGTCCGTACAAGGCTTTAAGAAGCATGTAAATATTAGTTCAATTATTAAATCTAAAGTTTATTGTCATTAAAAAATAACATTAATTCAATAATAACACTTGTCAATTACTTGGCAAGTGTTATTATTCAATTTTTTTTTTTTACTATTGTAGACACTGACAGCCCTAGTAATAGGGCTGTCAGTTTCTACTATTCTCCATATCTTCCTACTACCCTCAGTCTATTTTTTTTTTCCATAAAACATTAGACGTCCGTCAGGATGATGAATGTGCAAGCGATTGTTATTCCCGTTTGATCTTGATTAATTAGTGATTGCAAACAGAATGCGATATTACCATGATGATGGGGTGCGATTAGTCGCCAAATTACTTCAGGTTAATCTAAACATCGATACATTGGTGTTGAATAATTTGCAAACAATTATGAAGATTTTAATCTCTTGGGATTAAACTCAATAATGGCGTCTCGAGTAAGATATATTATAATGTGGTGACAACAATCCATACTAATATTATATATCCGAAAGTGTGTCTGTCTGTTACCACTTTACGGTTAAACCGCTGAACTAGTGTTTGGTATAGAGATAGTTTGAGTCCCAGGAAAGGACATAGGATAGTTTTTATCCCAATATTCCCACGGGATTGACACTTATGCGGGTGGAACTGCGGTGCGCAGCTAGTTGGATCTATTTGATGACCCCTCCCGCTCTGGGAGGAGCGGAAGGGAGTGTCAGACTCTTACTGACTAACACCTGATCACCACCACTGATCACTGATCTCCACCTTGTACAAAGTATCTACAGTTTTTTTTAGACATGCTTGCCATACATTATCCGCTAAAGGCCCTTAGACTTATAATATAATTTACGTTACTGATATTCTGCATCATCATTAAAATCATTCATCATTATTTATATATTTTCTGCAATTTATACGCAAGGCTCTGGGTCTGGAGCGGTAATCGCTTACGCGAATCCCACACCCCCCGCCATAGGAAGAGGTGGAACACCGCTGTGGTTTTAGTCGGTAAAAGTCCGGCATGCCCTTCACGGATTTCTACCGCGCACCAAAAAAAAAAAGGCACTGGGTACTTATGTAGAATAAAAGACATGAGAACTTCAAACGTCTGTTGGTCATCGAACCTTCTACCAAATGCCGATGCCGCATTTGGAACTAGTAAACATCACAAAACATAAAGAAAGAATAACAAACACTTCTTGATATCCCGAAGGGTTGGGTAGGGGTGTACCCATAGTGCACCCACTTTTCGCCAGTTATGTTTAAGTCCCATGTAACAGGGAGCAAGCCTATTGCCATCAACTACACACAAATCCAGACTCAGGACTGCTACTGAGAAACCCTAACTACTATAGGTCTACCAGAATTTCATGGCAAAAAAAAAATGAGATTTTCATACATTGGCAATGTCAATCACAATTTTTTTTTTATACCATGAGATTCTGCACCCTAATTCCGTAACACACTATCAATCGGAATCTGAATCATTTTGAAGCAAACTGCTAATCCATTGCTTCATAAGTTCGAAAAATTTGTCTGCTCAACACATAAATAACGCAATGAAAGTTGTTGAACTGTCAAAATGAAACCGATTCTGATTGATAATGTGTTACGCGATTGCCCCGCTGGTAGACCTATAATAAGAAGTATCAATAACAGGCAACTTTATCACACAATCGTCTCATAGCTCCCACGGACATAATCGCCCGCCGGTCTTTAAGACAGTCTCCTTGAAAGGGGAGGGAGTGATGTAGGCATTTTTTTTTTTTTCAAGTCTTCAGATAGATTGGATGACACTCGATCTCCCCAAGAGGGCGAAATTAAAACAGCGGCGATGAGCCAAGCACGAAACGGCCGGGGAATTATTTTCCGTTGAGTGATTCTCGGCCATAAAATTTCTGATTGATCAATTCATCCGGTGTTTCCATTTCGCCGTAATGAAGAGCACGTTGCTGGTCGCCGTTTTTTTCCTCTATTCGTCCCCCGCCTCTATTTTTCCGCCTGTTTTCGCTTTAGTGGGTGTTTTATTAATTTCCTCTGCGTGTTTTTTCGGTCGCTGTCCCTTGAATTTGCATTTGGTTCTTTTTTCGATAGTCGAAAACAGATTTGGGGTATTTGTTCCGCAGTTTTTGTTTGCATTGGAATTGTGTTAACAACATTTCCCCATTTCTCTTCTTTTCTTATAGATACGGAATACTGTAATTAATTACCCGTCTATACTTAACGATGTTATTAGAAAATACATACAACACTATACCTTATTGGCGAATAACTTAAGGCAAATACTGACCACACCATTTGGTGTACCTACTCCCTAATCACTAAATCCATAGTTTTAGCCGAAGTTAAGGGACATATGATTACAAGTTGTAATTGCCAGTCCGAAAATAATAATTTGACATATGTTTTAAAGGAATGGCTACTTTCGTATCCGTATCCCGTATCTTCGTTGACGGACTTAGAGAGTAAATCCCCTGGTCCCATTTTTTGGAGTGTCCAAAGTGTCAATAAACCTGCACTTCTGACCTTAAAAACGCCGCTGATACCGCGATTGGCGTAGTCACCAACTGGGTCCAACTCATTTAATATAAATACATTTATTTACAATCGACTCTCGAAAAGAAGAAGAAGGTAATTACTTTGTCCACCTACACAATTACTTGTACCGCCATTCCCTTACCCCAAAACAGCAATCCAAATAGGACATTACATATAACGCATCACAAACTTTATCTCCGACTCTAAAGTTGTCACACGATCAGTTTCACGCAACCTCGTCCGAATAGCGAAGCAAATTTTATTGCGGGTCCTTCACGATATTAAGAGGGAAAAGGGGGATAATGGACACCGATCCGACGGACAAAGCTTCGGCGGCCATCATTTCGGTCACATTTCATTAAAAACAACAATAAGCACGATAACGACTGTTCGGGTGGTCTGCGGGCGATTTTGATCACAATTTCTTGCTTCTGTATTTATATGTGTGTTGAAGAATTTTATGTGGTGTTCTGAGTGGCAGATATTAAATTAATTAATTAATTAACGTTATTTATTCAGACTACAATAAGATCCAAAATGTTTGTAACAAAATAACTAAAACAGTTCAACACATTAGCGGGCTGTCTGCCCAGGCGGCGTAAGAGAAATTTTTCTATGTTAATAATATATGCCAATAACAGAAGGAAGTTATAGTTTTATCATTATTTCATAGTCTAAAAATCTAGAATGAATGAATAATTCGTATATAGATTAGCCACTCATTAACCATTCGCGATTGTCCATAGAGAGAGAGCAGTGGTGGCCAAGTGGTAACGGCCGCGACTTACGAGTTGTAGGTCGTAGGTTCGAACCCAGACAGGCGCTTTACTTTGTGTAAATTATTTCATCATAAGTGCTCTCAAAACGGTGAAGGAAACATCGTGAGGAAACCGGCATGTCCTAGAACCAAAAATTCGAAGACATGTGACATCTGCCAATCCGCACTGGGCCCGCGTGGTGGATTACGGCCCACTCCCTCTCACCGAGAGGAGGCCTGTGTCCCAGCAGTGGGAACATTATAGGCTGATTATGATTGTCCTTAGCAATACTTGTAGTATTTTTTCTTCGCCCTGTGCAAATGTTTGAATAACTTCTCACAATTACCACGTCATATTTTTCTGACTCCTTTCAAGTTTATTAAAAAGCTCCAGAAATATACCTGATCCGAACACCAATTCCCCCTCATTACGGGAGCCCATTCAATTTTAACGAGATCGTATACGCCGTAAAATGCCTTTGATGTTAATCTATAACGTAGCTCCTCGATCTACCGATAAATAACGAATAAACAAACAAAAGAAGGAAAAAGCGAAAGATGGGCCGTCTCGCCCCACTCTCCCCTCCCGGCATAATTTCATTATTTGCTACGAGCACATCACTTTAAAATATTCTCAATCTATACGAGTACGAGGAGACGAGGCCGTTATTACCCACTAGTGCTTTCTTCACGGCTTCGCTCCTTTTGTCTTGACGTTTATTTTTTTAATAATTTAATTTTATGTGTGACGCTTTGTCCTTTAATTTTTTGTTTTTGGTCCTTTAGGCTTTTGTGGTAAGTCTTTAAGTGTCACTTAGCCTTATGAATAAAACAATAACGCTGTGTCCAGCTATGAACATGAACCAAAAGGTTATAATCACCAAACAGTTCCTACAGTTTTGTGGGGTGGGGGGGGCTTAGTTTATAAGTTTTTTTTTAGCATGCTGTGAACTTTTATTAAAAATAATAAATACCACTAAACATCGCAGCGGTTTTTAGAGGTATCTTCAATTTTTTTTTCTATCCTATCAAATTAGTTGTATTATGTTTTCAACACACTATCTACCTAGCATAAATCCTCAAGAATATATATTTTTCTGATTTGGTTTACTGTAGTCGATCATATACTTATATTGCTTCTAAAACTTGCGTTTTTTGCGTGTAGGTCCTGTAATCCCCTTAAATACAACCTCAGACCAATAAATAAATCGATGTTTCTTTTACCTCACCTGTAGGTGTCGCCTCTCTCGAGGGAGGGATGGGTAAGAAAAAATGTGTTCTTGTCGTGTTTTTATTAGTGAAAAAAACAATGATGAATTAGCGGGGGTCCGTTTATTAGTCGCCAGCGATTTTCTCTTCGAGGGATCTGCTGGAAATTAGAAACCAATTATACAGAGTGTTATGTTTTAATTTTATGTTAATTGACTTTTTGTAGAGCGATTTTTTTTTTTGCCGAATTGATTTTTCATGGAAGTGTATTGTTTCAATTCTCTATTCTTTATTGCGTGCCATAATGTGTGTATGTAGTTGGTAAGGAAATAATTGTTTTAGTCACAATTATAAACCCTGTCGGAAAAAAAGGTTTTTCGATTGACACATTGCGTAAAATGAAAAGTAGTCAAACAGTTAAGATTCGAATTATTACACACCACGACACATCAAACTGTATATTTTCTGTTTTAGCTGACCTTCATACAATGAGAAGTCAGCTTATACTGGAAATGTATAGCTTGATATGTCGTCGTGCGTCCCTACCTAAACATTTTACTGACATTCCTCTTCCCCTGTTTCGATTAACGTTCTTAATAACACTGATTACGCCACAAACTGTGATGTAATCAGTGGTATTAAAAACCCACACCCCTGTTCTCACCACAAAACGATAGGTCTCAATCTGTCTAGCCTTTTTCCAACTATGTTGTGGTCGACTTCCAGCTCCAGTTTTCAAATGAGTGCACCTACGACCATGATCTGACCAACGTTATGTCTTGACTTTAAAGAGTAGTCAGATAGGAAACGCCGACCTCGTCTAGTCTTTAAAATATGATTGACGTGTAAAAGGGTTTGTACAAACCTACTTACAGAAATAAAATCATTTCTCATTTACAAATGACAGCCGGGATCAAAACCTAAACGTACTTTCCGAGACACGAAGGGATCTCTATATGTAATGGATGACCACCCATCCACAACCCGACCACGGCAGACGTAGCTTAGCCTTTGATCGACCCGTGCGGCTATTATTATGTAGCCACAAGACCCTCATAACAAGTTTAGCCGGCCAATACAAAAAAAAATACATGCAGAACCAAAACACAGCACAGGCGAATTTAATTTATATTTTTTACAGTTTCCACGTTATACCAGACTATGGCCCGTGCAAAATTTATATTAACAAGGCGTGCAATATTGGAGTACATCATCGGGAGATTTCGGGCGTTTCCGGCGTTCTTGTTTTAAATTAAATCGTGCGCCAGGTCTTGATAGGACATTCGGATTAATTGGCCGTTGGTCAGATAGTTATAGGTGAGGTTGTGAATTGTGTACTACAAGTACCTATTGTTTGTAAAACTTAAGTAATAGAGGCATAGGCAGCAGTGATAAGTTTTTTTTTATTGGCTGACCTGCTCCCTTATTGCGTAACAAACTTTCAATCATAATCTGAAGCATTTTGAAGGCTGTTGTTGGACTGTCAAAATGAAAGCCATTGCTATTATTAGTGTGTAACGCAATCTACCGTTAGTATTACCCCGCTGTATTAGTGGGTAACGCAAGCTACCTTTAGTATTACCCCGCTGTATTAGTGGGTAACGCAAACTAACGTTAGTATTACCCCTCTGTATTCGTGTGTAACGCAATCTGCCGTTAGTTTTACCCCGCTGTATTAGTTTGTAACGCAATCTACCGTTAGTATTACCCCGCTGTATTAGTGTGTAACGCAATCAGCCGTTCGTATTACCCCGCTGTATTAGTGTGTAATGCGATCTGCCGTTAGTATTACCCCGTTGTATTGAGGTAATTGATTTTTTTTAAGCCGATGCACAGTGCAAGTAACAATTCCACTGCACGATTCATGATTTCAGATAAAGAACAACATTGTATGCAAATATGAAATTAATGGTTTGAAATCGACAGAGCCATTTAGAAGATCAACCGCGACTTACGAGTTGTAGACTGTCGGTGCGAACCCAGACAGGCGCTTTACTTTGTGTAAATTATTTCATCACTACTGCTCTCAAAACGGGAAGGAAAACATCGTGAGGAAATCGGCATGTCCTAGAACCAAAAATTCGAAGACGTGTAACATCTACCAATCCGCACTGGTAGATTACATCTCTCTTACCGAGAGGAGGCCTGTGTCCCAGCAGTGGGAACATTATAGACTGATTATGCTAGCAAGGTCTAATAAAATAATACAGGAAGAAACTGACTACTACTACTAAATATTTATCGTAAAAAACCTAAAGATACATTCCTATGTTATCGGTTAAAACGTATAGTAGTTTCCCGAAGCAGTTTCCTAACGGAAAGGTCTTTTCCGAGTACTTTATTTCTGGAAACTTATATATAGTAAATACATATATTTTGAGATGAAACGTTAGCTACGTTTCATCTCAATTGTATATGCGATACTTACATATAAAAGAAAACTTGAATAAAATAATCACGTAAATAAAAAAATTCAACTTTCTCTAATTGTTGACTCGTGATCTATGTGCGCATCAATAAGACATTATATAGTTTGTGAAAAAAAAAACTTAAAAACTTCTGTGACAAAAAGGCAGAATCTTATCTTATTGCACAATAAAACGATTCAATTCGAATTACATAACTGCTTTCGCACTTCATAAGTGGCGGTTTACACGGCGCTGTCATTATGATAATTTACAGTATAACAAAAAAAAAACCGACTTCCAAAAAAACACTACAAAGTGAAAAATAACTTTAATTTCGGAAGTAGGTGTCTTTGGATCTTTACCTATTTTAGTTTTTGCCACCGACTTCCGAAATTAAAGTTATTTTTCACTTTGTAGTGTTTTTTTGGAAGTCGGTTTTTTTTTTGTTAAAAAGTTTTTATTTCTCGCTTATATGTGGGTCTGTTTATAATGTGTCTAAGTAACAATAGCCTAATGTCAACTTGCCCAACGCCTTTTACAAAATATTGCTTTTCCCGATGCAGGGACGTTAATTGTTGAGGACTTCTCCTAGTATTCCACCATCAGCTCCATTTCACCATTCGCATTGTGACAAGCATAAATTGCTTAGCAACCATATTAAAGTAATCGAATCGCATTCGCAACCCGTGAAATACTTATTATTAAGTAGTTCCGTTGGCCATCTGTGGTCTTTTTCATCAGTTCCACTTCACCAAATGGTGGTTTCCGAGAGCAAATGCATGAGTAACTGTAAAAAATACCCAAATCGCTATAGGTGTCCCTATAATATTTGAGGAGTTCCCTCAATTCCTCGTGAATCCCATCATCAGAACTGGACTTTGATAAAAATGGGACCAATCTGGAAGTATGTCCTTTTAAACAAAAAAAGAATTTTCCAAATCGGTTTATAAATGACGGCGTACTGAGGTAACAAACATAAAAAAAAAAATACAATCGAATTGAGAACCTCCTCCTTTTTTTGAAGTCGGTTAACATAACATAAATTCTATTTCTCATACTCATGTCTCACCTTTTAGTTAAACTATGAAATGGATGTTTAAAAACCATATGGCCTTTAGTAAGCCTCGTAAAACACATTCCACATTTTAATCAACCACCATCATTATCCGCCTACAACAGTCCACTGCTGGACATAAGCCAGTCCAATCGTATGCCATTCATCCATATTTCCCTAATCTGTACACGTAAACTTTTCAAAAATCCTTCCCTAACATAATTCCTTCTGTTTCCATCAAGAAAACTTACCAGTTCATACACAATAAGCTACATATATTACACGAACAAGTCATATCGTTCGGGACAAGCCAGACGTGTTCGTTAATATGAAAATTAGCTGGAATGAGGCGCTCCAGGAAATTGGCTGCACCTTCCATGATAAAGCAACGTAGTTATGCATCGATGGTGCAGGATTTTGTACCAGAATTCTGGATTATTCGTTGAGTCTTCTGGGAGTGTACGGAAGGTTACGGGCCTATGCTAGTGGGTTGGGATAATTAATGTTTTGAACTGTAATCATTGCGTAAGATAGATCTTTCTATTATCTGACTATTATTTTCAAAAGTTTTTTTTTGTGCTTTGATATAGTAAATATATTGAAATACCTACCATACGATCATTGCTGGGCATAGCCCTCCCTCAAGCATCACTTCTTCGACCGGTGACCGGACTGTAGCAAATATCTATACATATAATAAATCTGTAGACGAGGCGTTTCTGTACATTGAAATTGTTAAAAAAAAAAATTGGTGGGGTGTTAAAGGATGACCAACAGATGCCATTTCATAAATTTTTGGAATTTTTGTCTGTTTGTCGGTTTGTCTGTTTGGATGTGACAGATTTTTTATTTGAACAGTAAAAGTTCAACGTAAAAAGTACTCAACCAATATGGTTCATTTTTTATACTCAAATATAGTGTAGAACTCGAAGTAGTGATTAGTCTTTGTTTCATCGCAATCACTTCAGTCTATCAAAAGATATAATCAATTTAAAGCATTCTATAACAACTTTTTATTGCAATAAGTGGAAACACGTAACGACATCTATTGGGACGATATAGTACTAAAGAAAACATATTGTGATCTTTAAAACATTAATATGTGTATTATTAACTCTCATACTTATGTCTGTGTTATTTAAAAAGTAATGATAATGATTATAATCTATAAATATAAAAGAAAGTCGTGTTAGTTACACTATATAAAACTCAAGAACGGCTAAACCGATTTGGCTGAAAATTGGTGGGGAGGTAGCTTAGAACCAGGAGACGGACATAGAATACTCTTTATCCGGTTTTAGACGGACATAGTATTAGTAATAATTTTATTTACTTATAGGAGTAGGGTAGGAGTAGTGTGGGAGTAGGGTAGGAGTTGGGTAGGAGTAGTGTAGGAGTAGGAGTAGGGTAAGAGTAGGATAGGAGTAGGGTAGGAGTAGTGTCGGAGTAGGGTAGGAGTAGTGTAGGTGTAGGGTAGGAGTAGGGTAGGGGTGGGGTAGGGTAAGGGGTAGGACACCACGCGAACGATAGCGCCGGGCAGCTAGAAATAATTTATATGGCAAAACAACGTTTGCCGGTTCAGCTAGTGTTTAATAAAAATCAATGTGTCGAATTAACATTGACAAAATAATAATTGTTGCCCGTTCTTAGAATTTAATTCATCAATAGTGACAAAAATATACCCTCATTAAAAACTTGACAAAACATGCAGTTCCCAGAAACCTAACGTATACAAAGTTCGAATTTCGTCAAAACGTTCCAATTACTCACTTATACCGGGAAAAAGCAACAACAACCAATTTAAAATTCGTTCGAAACATTCATTAAATCCTGAAACAAAAAACTGTAGACCGGCAACCTAAATATATCAAAGTATCTCGTCTCTTCCGAGAGAAAAACGGTTTCCCATAACGTTTACCAAGAAAAATTACATATACGCAACTAGAACGTCACAAAGTGTACGAAGAACAATGTAGTTGAGCCGTTTTTCTTTTGAACGCGGCACAGCGCGGCCATAATGGCTCGCTTTGACTTACTAGATGGAATTTTTAATGCAATAATTTCGATAATTTATCGCTAGATAGCGCTCCTTTGTGGCGGGGGCGGTCGGGGGTGGGAACACAAATTGGTTTTCTTTTTATCAGTAAACATTAGAGTGGCCGACTCGATTGACCTCCGGCTGTTGTGAAATACGGATGAGGAAGATGTTTAGCTTGTTTGTTTTATATGATACTTGTATCGCGAAGATAGAGAGGACACCATCCATAATGATTAATGTTGTTTGAATAGGTTACCTATTAGGTACAGTCAACAAAAGAGATAAATATGCAGGATCGCCGGATATAGTTGAAGTTTATTAAGAAACCGATGGATGTTCTCGAATAAAATAATTTAATTTTAATAATAGAAAACAAACAGCTTATTTATTCAATTACATTTCAGTCGACAACATCCATCGGTTTCTTACTAAACTTCGACTATATCCGACGATCCTGCATACCTATCTCTTTTGTTGACTGATCCAACAACACTAAACCCGACATCTTCTACTTGAAGAGAAGAATCTTTGTGTTTTGTCCATGCATGGTGTCCTATTTTATCAAAACAGCTGCTGTCACACATTTCAACAAATTAATTTAGATTTCCACAATCTAAACTAATAAAATAAATGTATAAAAGATTTGTATGTTTGTTTAGCGCTTTCACGCTAAAACGGCTCAACTGATTTGGATGGTGCAAATATTGGTGGAACCAAAGTATTGAGCATCGAAAGGACGAAACTCCACTCCCGATCCGAAGTCCCCTTGCCAATGTGTCCCAAAACTCTAGCTTTCAATTCTAAAGCGTCACTTTTGAGGCTCCGCGGAGCTCGTAATTAAATACGTGACGTTATTTAGCTCTGGCCTCTCCCGGTAATTTGCGGTAATGGAAAGATGGTCGCAACGATTTTGCGAACGGTTCAACGTTTATTTTTTACCGACTTCAAAAAAAAGGAGGTTATCAATTCGATACGTATGTATGTAATATTATTGGAATTGCATTATATTCACATATAATGATCTATTAGGGCTTCCAAACAAATATACAAAATTTCATAGACGTATGTATGTATGTATGTATGTATGTATGTATGTATGTTTGTCCACGCATATCTCCGGAACTATTAATCGGATCGTGACCATTTTTTTTTTATTGGCTTACATTTTCTTCAACTTAGGGAACAGTGCAAGTTTCATCAAGATCGATTCAGTAATTTTCAAGATATGGACTAATACGTGTAAGTGTGACGGCCTGGCTTATTGATAAGAGCTACGGGTGTAGTGTCAAAGGGAAAACATCTCAAAACCTTGGTCAAATACTAGTGCAAAAACTAAAAATTACGAAATAAAAAGTAATTTAAAAAAATTAAACCGACTTCAAAAAGAAATTAACTCAAAATTATGAAATAACTTTAATTTCGGAAGTCGGTGGCATAAAACTAAAATACAGATCCCAAGACACCGACTTCCGAAATTAAAGTTATTTCATAATTTTGAGTTAATTTCTTTTTGAAGTCGGTTTAATTTTTTTAAATTACTTTTTATTTCATATTAAAAATAATATCCCATGTTCAAGTAGCCGGAATTTTTTTTTTGTACTGTATTGTTTAGGAGAAATGGCGTTTTGTTTGGGATGTCTTTGGCTCTAAATTGGCTTGTTATTAATTCACAAAACAAAATCTCTTAAACTTTGCATCCCCACATTTTTTTGTTGTAAAGTTTCTCAATGTTTCAAAGCAAACCAATGCACAAGACTCTCTTAAATTGCATTTTAACACATGATTGGGTGGCGATAAGAAAATAGAAGGGCAATTCTCGTAATTATAAGAATGTTCACAGTCTGATCTGTCTCAATCTGTCAAAAATTCCTTTAATTTCCCTACATTTTGACAAGCTTTTGACATTTCTTTGTCGCCGAAATGAGACTGCGACTAAATTTTGAACGTTTTAAATTACGAGAATTGGCCTTCAGGACGACCGAAGAAATATCGGTGGACAAAAATTATTTGACTAGCAAGAAAAGCAAGAACACTGAGATGTCCGTTGACTGAGATATTCATCAATTTATTCTCGGTCGGCGCAACATGTCTTTTTCTTCCATACTTCTCTATTAGTCGTCATCTCGGTTGTCACCCCCTTTCTAACCATATCATCATTCACACAGTACTCTTATAGCCATCGACATTTGACTGAGATATAATGAAGAAACAGAGGTCAGAACTGACCATATAAAAAATAGAACCAAGTACCTACGTAGCTTTTAGTTACGATACAAAATCTTTAAAGCAGTACATCAGGTTTTGCCCAAACCTAACATAACGCTGACAAAATGGCTCCGTGCCAGGATATCGGCTCGGTCGTGTGCGCTGCTTAGATACCGCCGTATTAACTCTATGATGAGATAATTTCATACCCAATCTGAGGGTAGGAGATAAAAATATGAGAAGGCTAGCTTTGGCTTGTCGTGTTATCAAGATACTATCACAAATGCCATGCTTAGATCGAGGACATATCAAATTTGAAAGGTATATTAGTGACCGATGCTTAAACACATGGTTGTACTTTCCCAAAGATTTTTTTTTTGAAGTGAAAACTTCTTTAGTCTCGTTGGGCATTTTTTGAGATGGGGAAAAAACCATTGAACTCGCGACACTGTTCCCGTAACCGACACCGCGCTACATTCGGATGTGTTCGGCTGTCCTCGGAATGTAGTCGGTTTTAATGTAGGTATATCCGATATGTCAGTGAGTGATGGCAAAGTATTCTGATTGTGTTTTGTTTAATTTTATAATTAAAAAAATACACACGTAATTGTACATGTTTTCACTTCTGTCGACACTCCCGGAGTGCCACTGTTTTTTTTTTACAAAGCGCATAATCCTAATAAAATATTGAGTACCTAACAAGAATAATTAACCATGCTTGTCCATTTAAAAGAGCTATCACATTTTACACAAAGCTAACTAACTCCTGTGCTAATGACAAATGGTTTTATTTCTGTAAGTAAGTTTGTACAAACATTTTAAAACTAGATGAGGTCGGCGTTTCATAACCGACTACTCTGAAAAGAAATGCCGAAACAAACTCACAGGTCACAGTCTCTTTTAAACTCCAGACATTATGATTCTAATGTAAAACCAAACAAATACCCACCATTTCTTACCCCAAAGTCCCAGAGTGCCAAAATAACCAAGTGTTCGCCATTAGAATAACTAAATAAGTTTTTAATCCGAGCTAAAGTATTGGTCATAATATTCAGAGAGACGCTCCCGATAACGTTGCTTGGCAGAACGCCAGAGGAAAACGTGCTGTATCGTGTATTACCATAATATCGCTCGTATTTTTGCTTTAGAGGCATGAACAAGAGTAAGTTATGGATAGAGGATGATGTAGGAAAGATGTTTAGGCTGGTGAGAACTTGACAAAGAGTGCCCGTGGAGTTCCTTGTCCGTTCTTCGCCACAGGAACCTTCTACGCTTTGCAATGGGCAACTAGCTTATTCTTTCTGACTGGCCGATCCCTTGAGGAATCAAAATTAAAATAATTGGTTTATTTGAAAGAAAAATAAAGTTGTAAGTTTGAGTATGATTGGCGATATTATTATTACTCTAAAGTAATCATTTGGTAAACATCCAACAATATGGGATAAGTCTCATATTGTTGGATGTTTACCAAATGATTACTTGAAGAAGCAAGAATGCATACAGCACGATTTAGATCCTGCTCCGTGCATCAGAAATTAGAAAAAAACATTCTGTTGAACCCTAAAATACTAACAAAACAGTCTGTTATAATTGCAACCCAGGATTATAATATTTCTATTTTTATTTTAGTATAAAATGCCAATTTTTTTTATTTATGATAGCGTGACTGCATAAATCATAACCATTTTCCATATGTTAACATTGTTTAAGCAACTGCCAACTCTCCATGAAATCTTTCGACGAAAAAAAAAACGCATTTTCTCCCTTGAAACTTTTTAAAAACGCCCGATGCCCCGATACGTTAAAAATAGCGAAGTAGCGCCGAACGTTTCATTTTCCAAACTTTTAATCTCAAACTGGCCGTGAAAGAAAAATGGCGGCCTTAAGGAAATCGCCAGATCCACCTATTATCAACTCCGATTCGGATAAAGGTGTGTTCACGATTCTTAGGACCAAAAATATAAGCATTTTTTTGTATTCGTAGAACTATCCCCATTAGCCCTATAAAGCAGTGGCGGCCCAGTAGTAACTGCCCCAACTTATGACTTGTAAGTCGTGGGTTCAAACCCAGTTAGGCGTGTTACTATGTGTACATTATTTCACCACTACTGCTCTCATAACGGTGAAGAAAAACATCGTGTGGAAACCGGCATGTTCTAGAACAAAAAATTCGAAGATATGTGACCTCTACCTACCCGCACTGGGCCAGCGTGGTGGATTAACGCCCACTCCTCAAAAAGAGAGGAGACCTGTGTCCCAGCAGTGGGAACATTATAGGCTGATTATGTCCCCATTAAGAAAACACAAAGATTCCTTTCGATTATCTACGGCCCTTAATTCCTCCCATTACGATGGCTCCAATTTATTTATCCTCGATTTTAAGATACTCCTAAAGATCACGTCAGAGAAAAGAGATTAGATAATGTACTAAGCTTTTAATATTAGAAGATTACACATAAGGCAGCAGCACCTTTGATTTTGAACCTTGGTTATTTTGCAATAAAGTATACTGTACAGAAGAATCTCACAAAATACCGCCCGCGCTAAAAATCAACACCTTCACACACACCTTAATCCAATCTTAGCCAAAATATTTGTACACTTCACAATTATAGCGTAACTTTTGAGCTAAACTGTAAACGCGGCTTAATCCGCGAGCAAATCCACATCCTACCACCTCATTGCCTACGAAATTCACACCTTACGGTATAAAATATAAAGTTGAAGTTCGCGTGTGGAAGAGAAGGTGGTTATACGCAGCGATACGAGACGAATTGTTGCAGAAGAGTCATAAAAACTAAGATATTAATGTATCGTGGGAGGCATTAGCCGGTCGCTGGATCGATTCCTATGCATAAAAAATGCTAATGGTTCTGAAGAGAGTACGTAACGTTGGAGTTGGCTGATTTATGTCGGGAGTTTTGTAACTATTCGCGGTTCGATGTCGCACCCTGGTGTTTTTAGGACAGGTGGACCTAAGAAGTTGGGAAGAAGCCGCTAATGGTGGTTGCGAAATTTTCCTTTGTTATTTTTTGGAGGTGCGTATTATGAGGTCAGGGATTTTGATATTGAAAGGAGTACATAATACAAAATTAAACGGCCGTCAAATCTACAGTCTACTTGCGTAGCAGACTTAATGACATTTACTTTCCAGAAAAATATTGCATTTTTGGATATCATAGGTTTTATTTAAAACATAGTGTGAAATGTATATTGTTAAACGGACACAATGAAACCGATTATTATTAAGAGTGTGTTATGTAGAGTCTTTGGTCAACTGTACCCACTCGGAACTGGACCCGCGGGTCCAGTTGATGTAATCATTTATGGCTGCTGATCGCTTTATCATCAAATTAACTGATTGTCGTCTTATCTGAAGGTAAAGCCACTTTTATAATTGTGGAATATCTATTGGAAACTAGCATTTAGAACTCACATGGAAGCCTTAAACTTCCTTGCAAGAATACAATTGTTGTTTAACATACGTTGTTGAATATTTAAAACCAAACTTATCCAGAATGTCATAGGTGATTATTATCTGTGGCTGTGGTAACTAAAAAGGAATTCTGTCACTACTACTGTATCCTATACCTAAATGTGAGAACTTCGTAGGCCAGATCTAAAGTCTATAGACTTTGTAGACCATTTTTTATTTTATCAAGTACCTGGTACTTGTTGACAGGCCTACGCTGTCCTCCCATACCACAGTAGGTATGGGAGGACAGCGAATTGGAGGACAGCATTTGAAAACATTTTAAAAGAGTGACCGTGGAGTTTCTTGCCGGCTTTTCTCCATAGGAAACGACCAATTGGAACCGTGCACCTAGCTTCTGACGTTTCAAAAGTGCCCATGTAGGTTTATGTGAAATAAAATATTTAGATTTTGAGCGCGCGGGCAACTCACGCCATAGCTCATTCATACAAGTGGCCGCAGTGGGTGGGCGGCCCGCGCGAGGACCAGGGTTCTCAAACTAGTTCGAGCTTTTTTCTAGTAAAAATAAATCTTCTTCATCCATATTATATTTTGACAAACACTGGACACGCAGAACGCAACCGCGTTTGACTGCGGACAGGATATCGCGCGCGTTCCCGCACCCGCGCCGCGCCCAACCCCGCACTGCCATTCTGGCCAAGCATTGACGCTGGATGCGAGAAGCACAGAACCAGTCAAAGTGACGATGCTTGAGGAGGCCTATGTCCAGCAGTGGACGTCTTTCGGCTAATTTAATAATAACATCTCTACATAACCAACGAATGTACACATTATGGCAAAGCAATAAAGATATTGAGTATGTTGAGTATGAGTATGACAGCTTAGATCCTATCCCGCACAGGACTACCGTAATTAAATCTATCTTGACACCCTTTTCCTTCGAGTATTTCTTCTATTTACTCTAATGAGGATTGAAAAACTTAAGATACAAAGTTACTCTAAAGCAAAGACCGGTTTTTCTAATGCCAAGGGTAATTATGTAGTTCGCGGAAACTTCATGAAGGTGGACGAGGGTTTTCATTGCAGCGTTTTTTTTTTCTTTAGTTTCCATGTAGTACTAATTTGAAGAGTAATTAAAGTTAATGAATGAGAAAAAATATCTGCTGTTCCCTACATTTTGACGAGTTATATATACATTTTGACAGAGAGCAGTGGTGGCCAAGTGGTGACGGCCGCGACTTACGATTTGTAGGTCGTAGGTTCGAACCCAGACAGGCGCTTTACTTTGTGTAAATTATATCATCACCACTGCTCTCAAAACGGTGAAGGAAAACATCATGAGGAAACCGGCATGTCCTAGAACCAAAAATTAGAAGACATGTGACATCTACCAACACGCACTGGGCCCGCGTGGTGGATTACGGCCCACTCCCTCTCACAGAGAGGAGGCCTGTGTGCCAACAGTGGGAACACATTCATTATAGGCTGATTATGTATACGAACATAAATGTAGGGATTGTACAGCTGATTTTTTTTTCGCGATTTCAGTTTTTGTCCCATAGTAAAAGTTGTTCATAATGATGAGTAAAAGAAAAGTAAGAAAATAATAAAGAAAAATTGTTTATTCTGCACAAACAAAATAAAAAAAAAAAAAAAAGACAAAATATGCACACACAACGTAGTCAAAAGCCACGTACTCAAGCTTACAATTTTTTACCGACTTCAAAAAAAGGAGGTTATCAATTCGATACGTATGTATGTAATATTATTGGATTTGCATTATATTCACATATGATGATCTATTAGGGCTTCCAAACAAATATACAAAATTTCATAGACGTATGTATGTATGTATGTATGTTTGTCCACGCATATCTCCGGAACTATTAATCGGATCGTGACCATTTTTTTTATTGGCTTACATTTTCTTCAACTTAGGGAACAGTGCAAGTTTCATCAAGATCGATTCAGTAATTTTCAAGATATGGACTAATACGTGTAAGTGTGACGGCCTGGCTTATTGATAAGAGCTACGGGTGTAGTGTCAAAGGGAAAACATCTCAAAACCTTGGTCAAATACTAGTGCAAAAACTAAAAATTACGAAATAAAAAGTAATTTAAAAAAAATAAACCGACTTCAAAAAGAAATTAACTCAAAAAACTTTTTAACAAAAAAAAACCGACTTCCAAAAAAAAAACCGACTTCCAAAAAAAACACTACAAACTGAAAAAAAAAACACTACAAACTGAAAAATAACTTTAATTTCGGAAGTCGGTGTCTTAGGGATCAGTATTTTAGTTTTTGCCACCGACTTCCGAAATTAAAGTTATTTTTCAGTTTGTAGTGTTTTTTTTGGAAGTCGGTTTTTTTTTTGTTAAAAAGTTTTTTGAGTTAATTTCTTTTTGAAGTCGGTTAAATTTTTTTAAATTACTTTTTTGACAATATTATCTTTTTAGATTTCTGGTGAAAACGCTTGTCTCGTTGTCGGTTAATTTAACCTGATTTTGGTTAACTGTTACTGTTTCTATAATAAATAGTGTTTAACTCAAAATCGCCAGTGTTACCGTGTTCTTCTAAACTACGCAACGGGTTTGCCATCACTTAGAGAATTTATTTCGGAAGGTTTATGTGTATAAAAAATTAATATTAATCTTACATAACAATAAATAAATATCAATGTTTTGTCAAGACGTAAGACCGTGGGTAGCAGACCCGCCCCTGCTAGTAATAATATTAACCAATAAACAAATCACCAATACATTCGTTTCCGTACGGTATGATCCGCAAAGTAATGTCCGAGCTTTGCTACAAGTAATCCTACCCGCTACGACGCGCGGCGTAGAGTTCTACGCCGTAGCGGCCGTAGCAGGGGTCTACGAGCTTTCGTATTTGTATGGCTTCCGTCGAGCTTACTTTCCTTGAGTTTGAGAACTAATAAACGTTTAATGCAGGTACAGCTTATTTATTATACCCATAAGTTTACAAACATTACGTGAAACCGTTTTTACAAACTTTCTTGTTTTTTTTTCTGAATGGTTCGGAGTGACTTTCGAAGCTATTTTCACACTTTACAGATTACTAATAATTAATACTAATTTTATTTATCAGTAGAACAAAATATCTTCATAAATAAAACTCATCTTATCAGTACGGCAACTAAACAAAATAACTCCCGAACAAATCCCTTTAAACACGACTTACGACCTCTAGCGCCATCTAGCGTCGGGTAGCGGTACTAACTTTAATAACGTGTCGACTTACGGGGTTTAATTCATAATAACTAACGGTGCACTGTGATCGGTTTATGTGAGAAGTTCATTCTGTTAATTATTATACGGCCGCAATATGCTGTTTTTGTAATAGTTTTGGAGAGTTAGGTATAAGAAATCTGTCTAATGCATGGAAAATTGTCGATAGTGTAAAAAACTTTTATCTAGAAAGTTTTGTAATTCATCTACAAGGATCCCTATCCCTAGGTATACAATAATAATTATGATAATTTTGTATACTTAGGACCAATTCGATCAAACTTATAACTATTATAATGTTTTACTTATTATTACGAATTTATTTTTACAGTTTTACGGTACAAAAACTTTCAGAGGTCAGTTTTGTTTCACAGATAAGTTATCTTAGAAAGCATTGGTAATAAAAATCAGTCCGTAGCCGTACGATCGAAGAACATTTTAATTTTGCCACTATGGAGTTTCTTTTCATTCTTTTCCATGCGAAACTACCTTTTGTGCAACTAGAACCAATTCTATTTTCTTGTAAAATTTGACGTTCAAAAGTGCCTTTTATTTATTTATTTATAATAATATGTACTTTATTGTACACAAGAAAATACATTTAACACTTAGTGAAATTTTAAATCATCAGTGACTGGTATTGGGATAACTCCTTGATTCCTTAGTATATAATTGTAAAACTGATTATTTTGAAATAAATCTAATAGTCCTAAAGCCCGATTTCATATTCTACATAAATAATTTCAACAAAATTGCAAAAAGATAAACTAAAACCTGAATCTCGTACCTATAAAAACTGACCGCCCGCTCATAATCCAAAGGCGATTTTCCTTTTTAATCCTGCTGCGAAAATTTTATATAAACGCTTAGCATCCTCCAATCTTTTATACCAACGCATCATTAAAATTCCACCCGTGGAAGAATTAAAATGAAAAAACACAAACAATTATTTGAATACATGCACCGCACTGGCAATCTTTGCGAGGCTCCTCGGTCACGTAGACTAGAATGGCGAAAAAAAAATTTATACATATCTGGCTGGGACACCGATCGCGATACACGGACGTACGCGGGTTGAATAATTTAATTTTTTTCTCATAATATTATTATTTTATTAAATATGGCGAATAACCCTTCCCCCGCGCCGGGGTCCCCTTAGACACCCACCTTCGCTTAATTGTTCGAGGCTCAGCTATGTGTGTACCTATCAGGAATTTTAATACGTAACCACAGTAATCCCTTGCTCTTATTTTTATTGTAGGTTTTGTTTGTGAATTTGCATAAATATATTTTTTTTTTCCTGTCAAGGTTTAGATGTTATTATTTAGATATCAAGCGCAGTTACTGCTTCAGTATGCGAGGATTCTTTCAATGTTTGATAATGTTATGTATGGCTACATTATATTCCTTTGGAAACTATAAAAATATCTATAAATACATATTTCGTCAATATAAAGTAAAAATCGTGATCAAAAATCATACCATCCACCATAACCCATATTTCAACCTCCAAAAATTCTTTTTTTTTTTTTCGAAAAAGTGTTGGGCCATATTTTAGGCGTGAAATTCGAAGCCATTATCGCGTCGCGTAGGCTACGCTTCGGAACTGTCGGAGGTTTTCGTCGTCTGAATTTATGCCCGCCCCGCTGTGACCACAGCGTGCGAGTTGGTCACACTGTGGGGTGCCAGTGACGGGGGACGCGCTTGCACTCAGCAATAAGATTTTTAAAGAAATTATTTTCAACATTTCACTCTATTATATGTCTGGAATTGTCTCTTTATTTTGATATCCCACGTGGTAACGGTATTTTTTTTTTGTTATTTTCAAGACGTTACTTATTCACGTCTAAAATCCACCATTTAGATTTTATAGAAACAAAACCTAGCTTTATAACCATCGCGTGACCTGCACAAATCGACAGACACCTCGAAATCCATCCAGCCGTTAAGATGCTTCGAGGGTATATAATCTTTAGAACCCCACATTCAAATATACATAGATACGCCTGAAAACCTGTTTCGCGCAATCGGGTCATCATAATCAAGATATGTACGTTTCTTTCCATGGAATAAAAACGAAGGAAAATACAAAAAGAAGGAAGGATTTTGTTTCTCTTTCTTCAAAAATACCTCCATGAAAGTGTCCTCACACTATTTGATATTAAACTAGAGTGTCACCGGCACGTGAGATATTTCAGCTTTGTCTCTGAGGATGGCATGCGATGCTTCTGTTACTGCAGTTTTCATAGACAACAGTGACTACTAACCATCAGGTTGATCTGCTGGTTAGTCACCCAAGAATATATGAAAATTTCTAACAATTGGTTATTCGCTTCCAAGCGAAGGTCTTGCTTCGATATTCCATGATAATTAACCGACTTCCTTTTAAAATTTTGATCGTATTAGGCCCAGATTCTACATGATCAAAACCATAAAATATTAATTCTACTCTTCTATCTTCATGTATTTTCTTATGTGTGTTGTGTGTACTTAAAGATGGATACGGCAAGCGACTTAGCGACTTTTACTCACTTTTCGTGTCTGCCTGTGAGACTGCGTTGTTATTTTAACCTTTTGACCGCCACAGTCATGTATAGATGACAAACCAATGTGCCCAGCACGCCACGGTTCGACTACATGACAGACTTTGACGCCGAGGGCACGTTTTTGATTTTTTGACGTGTGGCGGTCAAAAACAACGGATTCTGATGCGAATTTCACAATCATTTAGAGAATTTATTCGGGATGGTTTATGTGCATTATACATTAATATTAAACTTAAATTAAATAAAGGAATCTCCGTGTATTGTCAAGTTGCAAAAACCGTGGGAAAGCAGGGGCGGGTTGCTAGTAAGTAAATAAAGGTCTTCCCAATAAAGTATCTAAGGAAAGATTACCCGCTAACACTTTGACGCCAACTGAACGTTACCGCGTGGGTCAAAACGTTCCGGGTTCCATTCGGTAGGGTTAACCCACTTTGATTCTTTTCGATAATCACCCGCTAATGCACTGTGGCCGTTTTGGGTTTTTCAATGTTTTAAATAATGGCCGAAGAGGGTGAATTTCTTTTGTTTTCCGTTTAGATATATTTCTGTGGGTGGTTGTCTTTTAATACACTTGTTCAATGTGAATGTTTTCGCCTACACTTTGACATTTTAATGGTAGATCATGTTGCTTTTTCAAATGATTCATCTTAATGTTTTTTTTTTATTTCAAATAAATTTCTCGAAAAAGCCTGGGGTAGAACATTGATACTTAAGAGCGAAATTCTGCCAATGAGTTTACAAACAAAATACCTTATGGATAAACCGATAGCTTTGAAACATAAATGTAATCATTTAGCCATCCATAAAGAGCCTTCAACAGTTAACAGAAACCACGCTAAATCTTCAAACTACAAAGATTCAAATCCAACGCCAATGACAAACCTTTGACCACCCAAATATTAATAGACCATTAAAGTACATTGAACAGTTTGTAACAGGGGCTGTGCTTGGCAAGTTTGCGTAGCGGTTAATGTACTGGAAACTGCAATAGTTAGTATCGCGATTAGACTATTAATATCTGGTTTGGATGGCGCTTCGTTGTGCATTGATTTAGGTCTGTTTTGCTTTCATAGTTTAGAGATTTTTCTATAATATTTATTTGAGCAAGTGATGGTAAGTAAAGATAATTTCTTTTATGTAGATGACATACATGTCTTCTTCTTTTCGTATCGACGGTACTCTTACGCGTTGTTTTTTTATATAGTTTGTGCCCAGTAGGTGGCCACATTGATTCCATTTAAACATAGCTGTCAATCTACTGTCATACGATTTTAATTTCAGGTTACAGCGTACAAGTGAATCGGATGGCCCTCTTATATGCTCCTATTTTGATTGGCTAAAAGAGACATATAAAAACACTACAGAGAAACGATAAAACTTTCAATAATTATAATCTCGCTTAATTAAAAAAAAACAAACACCATCCATCAAAATTGAAATCCCTAAAAAATATATCAAAAACAAAAACAATCAACATGAGAATCCACAGCAGCGCCGATAACCTAACTATCTCCCGAGACGAAGAAAAATATGATTAGGAAAGTTTTTTAATCAATAAAAGGAACAAAAAATAAAGTAGGAAGCGTTCTCGGCTTCCTGGCTTCGTCGGATTTTTTTGTCTTATTTCTCATTACACCGGCGCCTTGTTGCCTCGTTTCCCCTGACGTCATAGTTATAATCATTTATCGTTTGACGGCCGCCCGCGGTCCGCACAGCGCTTATTTCTAAAGGAAATTGAAAAAGTTGCCTTGATCGCGAAGTGTGAAATAGAATCGGGATCGAGTCTCAGAGCTGCTTGCTGGGCTTGATAGCTTGTTTTAAGACTGGAATGTACATAATCTTGTAAAGCTTGGGTAAATGATATCTTTACATGATTTGGCAGCATATTATGCTTACGCTGATTTTTTGGTCCGCTTAATATTAGAGGCAGCAAAATCAGCTTGATATCTTCCGCTATATACGATGTCTTTCAAAATAAAAGGTCTTGAAGTTATATTACATAAAACAGAATAGAAATACTCTCACAACACACACATCAACACCCAACACACACTGTCACATCATACATACAACATCATCAACTACAACATCAACTATCTCATTCTCTCTAACATCATACTTTTACAGGCTTTTTAATCTTAGAATCGATGAACCCAGTATCCAACTCATGCTACATAATATGAATAATAACTATCTTCTTTCCTTCCAGAAACTCCTGTTCCTCATCCCGCCATCATTCCATGTGGAGAGGATCATGACCAGTGGCTGCGGCAGTCGCATCTGCGTGTGGGGGTCTCGAGGGGTCACCATCGCCGAACTCCCTGCTAGATGGGGAAGATCTGGCCTCTTTGATTCTGGCAAGGAGACTGTGTTGTGCAAGTAAGTGATCCTTTTAATGGCATTTCTTATTAATACAATGATTATGTCATCAAGATATAGCGATGATGGGTATCTGATGAAATGTGATGGATAAGTCTACGAAAACTACCTAATACAAATATGATTTTTCATCGTAGAGTGCGTCAGTTTATTTAACGGCGTAAGCACCTATTGTGATGTCGTTATTTCTAAGACGACTTACTTACTTGCGTACATCGACTATCAAAGTGATATTCAGCAATAGTATCTTAAAGCCTTTACCCATAAAGCAAGTCAACACAGCAAAATCTTCTTGAAACCCCATAACCATAAAAATTACTAATAAATTCGCCCCCAACAAAGTTTAAAACAAAGGCCAATATAATGCAACAAATTTTAACTATAAAACGAAGGCTTAACCACGTCTAGTGAAGAAACTAAACACCTGAAATCTAATAAAGCCTGATAAGTTCCCGAGAAAGCTGGCACGTAAGCATCGTGTATTTTCTACTATCACGGTAAATTTTGTAACCTATTAAGCTCCTCGAAGCGGCTATAATGTTAGCCTGAGGTAACGATTAAGGCATAGATTACTGTTTAGATGACAACTTGTAGATGAGACTGTTCTTTGAAAGGAGGCTGGTGGTCAAGAATTTGGAAATCCTTGAAATTAGAATTTAAAGATGAGAGAATTATGATCTTGTTTTGTTTTCAGATTACCTTATAGACATAATTATGACATGAACAACATGAATATTTCACAATTCAATTAGGTATAATCAAATATTCGCTCTGCAAAACAATTGCCAAACTTATGTGGCAATGGGCAGTGCACATTGCTCGCAGAACAGATGGCCGTTTGGGGCCGAAAGGAACTACCGCGTATCGGAAGACGTAGCGTTGGAAGGCCTCCCACAGGGTGGACGGATGACCTTGTGAAGGCCGCAGGAATCCGTTGGATGCGAGAAGCACAGAACCGGTCGAAGTGGAGGTGCTTGGTTTAGGCCTATGTCCAGCAGTGGAGGTCTTTCGGCTGAAATGGTGATGATTCGCTCTGCATAATATTAGGTTCTATCGAAGCAGTTTATCTTTTCTCTCTTTATAAGATCTTGTACCACAAAAAAGCCAGCTATAATGGCAAATGAAGACCTCTCAGAGGCAGACTCCAATTAGGCACAAAGCTATTCTAGTACTACCATAATATAGTCTAAGTGTTTCGCGCTCGGAGTCACCACTCTTTTGTACATGTTATTAGGCGGCTATATCTCCAAATTTGCATATTTCGGCAGTAAAATTAATTCGAAGATTTGCCCGCATCCACCATCCAGACGGGTGCTCAAGGGGGTGGCTTTTGTAATGTTTTTGGATTTCTGCATTAGAATTTATACGTACCGATACGTATTGTGGCTTCGTCCCTAAGACGAGTATTATACGAGTCGATGACTTTCAATTAAGTGTTTCGATTGAGCGCCGACCAAGTATCAAAATTGTTTCCAAGTTTATGATAAGTAGGTTAGAGGATTGATTTAATTTTTATTCTGTTAGGGGGGAAAGTCGTTTATTGAAGGCAAAGATTCATTTAAAATTGCTTTAAAATATTAGTTGTCAAGTAAACTTGTAAGTTATCTTTGTTCAGAGTTTTGGATTAAATTAAGTTATTAGTGACACAAGCAATGTGTACTGATCAAATCTTTTGTTACAGTAATTATTGCATTCGTTGCGGCTTTGTACTAAAACTCTTATCAAAACGACTGTGTTGTATGTAAGTCTTGACAGAATGTGTGTAAACATGTAGCCAGTATTTAAATTACTTTTCTGTACCGTGTGATCCTTTTGCTTAAAACCCTATTTTCTTGTTATAACCTGCACTATCATGCAGATAATCGTTGTTTGTCATATTCCTAATGAAACTTTCCTTCCTACTTTTCATATCTCAATTTATCTGACTGCTATGAGGAGTATTTGGATTGTCAGTTAGAAATCCTGTAGTAAACTCTTCAGTTCCTTAATTATATAAAAGTAATCCCATACCACTGACTAAATCTATAAGAAAAGTTGCAAAAGCATCAAGTTCACCAAATACATCTTATATCCCGCCTGACTTATGGTAATAGCCGTTAGCATTCCCAGCACAGCGCAGAACCCGTTGGTATTAATCCTTACTACTAATATTAGCAATAAACGGCCCCTTTCGGCTAATTATGCTAAGATGTTCAGTCTTGCCGTCTGCACCGAGGATTTGAGTTTTACACTTTGTTTTATACTTCAGTGTACATGGATGATAGCATGATTTTTGGCACGAGGCATTGAAGTTGGGTGAAGAATAAAGTTGTGGATGAAATCTTCGGAAAGCAGGTTCAAATATTGAACATGAACATTCATATTCATTTATTGCGTTCCATATTGTAAAAAAGATGTAAGTAACAAAAGGCACAGCAAAAGGATAAAATACAAAAAACAAAATTAAAACTACTACTAATATGAAAATAAAAAATCGAGGTATTTAAATTAATTAAATAAATCTATAAGAATATCGTAAGCGTAAACGTTAACCGATTGTTGGAGCGATGCTTTAGGGAAGACCTATGTCCGGTAGTAGACATCTTTCAGCTGAATAATGACGGTAAAAAACCCCCAAAAAGTTTACAGTAAATGAACCTAAATATTTTCTGAAAAGTAATACCATAGATAGCAGAAGAAAAAACAAAGCAAAAAGATCTATAACCCCCAAACCCTATTAAATATAAGCAATCACAAATTGCTTTACCTTTATAATAATCTTTGAACACAATTTTCCCAACTAATTTACCCTGTGTCGCAGCATCTTCAGCTCGAGTGGGCTCGTATATTCTTTGATAACCCCTTATCGCCGCCGTTCGGTGCATTTCCGAGCTTCCGAAGCGAATCTCCCGCTAAATATTATGTTGGAATATTTACTGTGTTTGCTTCTGTTTTGGTTATGTAAGTTCAGGTATATTTGGGAGGTTGTATCTTGATTTGGTAGAGAAGAGTCTGTTTTGTTTTTAAATCTTTGGAAAAGTATTTGTTTCCCGCATTTACGTATATGTTAACATTCGTAACATTAATTGAATGTTCAATTAGTAATAGTTAGACGGACGAGCTTTAAATTCCGTATTGAAAATGTTGAAATCGGTAATTCTTCGAAATTAAACTAATCACGCAAGAATCCGCTGGATGCTAGAAGCACAGAACCGGTCGAAGTGACGATGCTTCGGGGAGGCCTATGTCCAGCAGTGGACGTCTTCGGCTGAAATGATGATGATAATTAAACGAATCACGTTAAGGCTCCTTTAAACAGGCGCGACACGCGATAAAACCGCGCGCGACACAAAGGCTTTGTGTCGCGCGCGATTATGTCACGTGTCGCGCCTGTTTGTAGGAGCCTTTAGGAAATAGGAATCTTAGTCCAGTATGATTTATTTTCAAAACTAAGTCAATATTAACCAAAGCACTTATAAATTGTATTAGAACTCCTAGGTAATATTAGAACCTAAAAACAGTTAAGAACCTAACAAATAATTAAATGCTTTATTGGCACAGACAGACGTCAAACAGCAGTCGATCCTCTTTAAACACAAACGAAACAAGTAGACTCGCACGGGAATAGAACCTACGTCCAAGGAAGTTTGTTTGATGTTAGTTTGAAAGTAAGGGATTGATTCTGTTACGTGTTTAAAGGCCTTTGTGTGTTTCTACTGAGTCTAGAACAGGTAATAAAAGGAAATCTTTTTTTTTTATTGTACTTGCTAATCTTATTATCATCTGCTTAAACTTTTCCCAACATGTTGGGGTCGGCTTCCAGTCTAACCGGATACAGCTGAATACAAGTATTTTACATGGAGCGATTGCCTATCTGACCTCCACAACCCAGTGACTGGGTAATACGATACCCCTTAGAAAGACTGGTTGTCTGACTTTCGGGCTTCTGACGACCCGTAACGACTGTCCAAGATCCACGAATGACAGCCGGGACCAACGGCTTAACGTGCTTTCCGAGACACGGAGGGGTCACGGTATGTAAAGATGGTCACCCATCCACAGACCAACCGCGGCAAGCGTAGCTTAACCTGATCGATCGACCCGTGCGGCTGTTATTACTTAGCCACAAGCTATTGTACTTGCTGAGCTATTTTTCTTTATTGTAAAACTTTTTTTTAAGGCTACGTCCAAAAAATAACCATTACAGATGGAATCAGTATTCCATCAGCAATGATCTATTGCATCTTATCACGAACCCATAAATGGATAACAAGTAACATTCGAACTAAACTTCACATCAACAAAACACCATAATCTACTACCATAACCATCAAAGATAAATCCCATACATTAACTCAAGATCGATAGATAGCGATACATCGCAACCTAATCCTTCAACCGCGTCGACCTACCCGCAAACCGAACGATCCTGTAAGTCTCAATTACTGGGTAACCCTGATTTACCCGACGACCGATCCAATTTGTAAACGGGACTCGATCGGAGAAAACTATTCACGACATTCACAGTCAAAAACCAACCTAAAGTCAACTATAGAAAGTCGAATTTTAGCATTTAGAGTCCAGAGATCACCTTCCAAGTCGATATTGTCTAGTCATGCGAGTGATGACCATGGAAAATGTTTTTGCTCCAAATTACGCTTTGATTAGAGGGGTTAGGGTGTGTTTTGGTATGGCCTTGTTTTGATATCGGTCGGCCCGACCTGAACCCCAATTATAGGCCACAAACTATTTTATCTAACACCCGTGTGACAACACTAATCTTATTAGAATCTATTGGAATCGAAATCGTGCCAAGAAAGTAAGGAGTAGATGTCGTATTGTCGAATAAAGTTCCATTTGTACAATATTCTTGTTTTAGAGCATTATTTGATTATTTGAAATGTTGTAGATTTTAAAAATAACTGGTCCATTTATTTAGGTATATACAATTGGATAGTCTATACCGTTTCTTACCCGTTCTTCGCCAAAGGACCTTACGCTTTGGGATGGGCAACTAGCTTCATCTTTCCAACTGACCGACTCCTTAATAATTCAGAAGCACCTACCTGTAATGCTCTCATGATTTATAATGTTTATTTTTTTCTTTTAAAAAACGTCCCACACTAGGAATTTCTCCTGTATTGTGGGTGCGTTTACAAACATTTAAATTCACGTACACAAACAGCAGCCATAATCATCATTTCAACCTGGAATCACTCACTGCTTTAGGTTTAGTCGTTCTTTCTTTCTTGACATAATTCAGGGTTTCATCAAGGGTAAAAAGTATGCATATATCGTCTCTTTCTTTTAAAGTGCAAGTTTACCTTTCCTACCTCTAACCGCTTCCATTCTTGCCCTCACGTCTCCAGTGATCGGGATTGATTCTCTTGCGGCGTGATCCGGGCTTTTGGCTTAAACCAATTTGCCGGTTAATCCGAGGTACACGTACGGACGCTTTGGGACCCCAGCAATACACCCAGCTAATACCTCCTTATTCTTTGTCTTTCCATGAGATTTTGTTCTTACCGTTGATTTTCGGTAGCTTAATTTGCGACGTTGCTGATGATAGCCTTTTGATGTGAACTTATAGCGTGTCAGGATACCTGTTTAACGCTTTAGATCTAGGGTTAATCTGGCTAAATAATATTCTAGACTCTACCGATGCAAAATCTCAACTTAAAAATCTTAAAGGTCGAGGTTCCTATGACCGAGCAATGTTTAAATCCCACAAAACAGTAACTAAATATGAAGTTTTGTCACCTAATAAAGATAGAATGATGACAAATCGGCTCCCCAAAATAATCCTTCAACAAAAACAAACTTACCATGAATCCTTAACCAAACTATCACACAAAATGACCATCACATCTTAGCCAAACTTTATTAACAACATAATCTCACGGACGCCTCAATAAACATGTAAGAGACCGATATGCAAATATCTAGCCCCTGTCCAGTTTGTACGAGGTTGTTTGAACAAGACTGGACATGGATCGCCAGTGTAAACATGTTTGAGGGATGTTAGGGTAGTTATTGAGTGTACCACTAAATATCTTTGTATGGTCTTGGTAATCTTTGCTTAGGGGCTTTGGGGTGGATTAAGTGATGCATTTATATTGTAGGATATTATACATTTTTATGATAAGTAGACTGTAATGAGCTAAACTTGGTTCTTGCAATCATAGATTATAACATTTCCTAGACAATACAAAAAGAACGCCTAAACTAAACTGCAAATATTTTCAAAAAGCTGTAGCTTTCGTCGCAAAACAGTCTATCAAATACCAAAAGATTTTCTGAAATCCTTAAAAATGTCCAAACAACAAAACACGATAAAATCACGACACTTCCTCCCCAAAACCGATCAAACGCCATAAAAAACTGAAGAAAAAGAAAATCCCTTTCTCACGTCGAACCTAAGTACCTTAATCGCCCCCTATTGTGTGTACACCGATTTGCGGGTAGATCACAGAAAGAATCCCTTTTTTATCCCTTCAGGGAGTCTCGCTGAGCCACTGGACCGTGTTACCGGTATCGATAACAAATTGGGGATGCAATTCTTAAAGGGTTGAAAGGATTTGGGAGTTCCTTACAAGATAGGGGTTATTGAATCTTTTGTCAGGTCCCTGTGGATTCGGGTCTCGAAAATTATGTGAGTAGGTATAGGGACTTGTTGCTTTTCATGTTTTTCGTATAAAGTTGTTCGAATTCATATAAATGTTGTTCAACTTTTATGTGTATTTTTGGATGAACTACACTGATATGTTTACCACGTAGGTTTAATAAGAAGACTGCAATCACGGTTATTTACAGATACCTAAGAATCTGGACACATGGACGATGTTGTGTTACAAACCACTACTTACTCAAATCACAGTAAACGTTATTTTATGCTGGACTGTTTTCGTCTCTGTTTTTCTAGTATAAATGGTGGTGACAGACACAAAGTTAATTTCCAATTTCGTTTCTAACAAAGCAAATCGTGCAATATTACAAATGAGAGTATCAAAACTCCAATGGAAACTTTGATTAACCAGCAAAATCATGCACATAGCTTTAAAAGAGCAGCCAATAAACCACCTGGCCGTAGTTGTGTATAGTAATTAACGGCGGTTGCAATCCGACTGTTTAATTCCGAACAACGCCGCAATAAACGTAACGGTACCGGACCGGTGCCGTGCCCACCCACCGAAACGGAATGCGATGAAAAAGGCACGATGTCCACACACACTTGAGGAGGGAAATTACAAACGGCGGTGGCGTCCGCCGACCGTAATATCATTCCGCAC
This sequence comes from Oligia fasciuncula, assembly GCA_963082905.1. Classification (NCBI taxonomy): domain Eukaryota; kingdom Metazoa; phylum Arthropoda; class Insecta; order Lepidoptera; family Noctuidae; genus Oligia; species Oligia fasciuncula. The sequence goes on along the minus strand of OY720406.1, from coordinate 16,626,154 downwards.
GAGTCTTGAAAACGAAATTAAATTTTGCATGAAATGGTACAATATACAAAGAAAGTGGCCGGACAAAGGCAGAGTGGCGCCCAACGTGGGGCCACGGTTGGTTAGCCCCCGCGAGCCGGACTTATCGTGGCCGCGTGTGTAATTTGTTTCTAATCATATTACATTTTTGTTTCGTCTGTTTCTTTGTGATGCGGCTTCACTAGGTAAGATTTAATTTTAATTAACATTTTTTTCGCCTGTGTTTATATTGCGAATTCTTCTACGCTATTCAGAGCGGATACGTTTTACAAAATCTGTGCAAAGAAACTTGTTTTTGCTAAACTAAATCATTTTACTTTAAAATGATTAAAGATATCAAACGTATTGGACATGGAAGTCGTCAATTTTAGTTAAATTAACAAACAAAACATTCTACAAAAGAATGAATAAACGCCAGAAAGAATAAACATGGACACATTGGGCAGCGGTTGTCAATAATTTATACTTTATCAAAATTATACAGACCCTAGATTTTTACCCACACCCATCTAACATTAGAACTACGCAGCATCTCCTCCATTATTAACAGGGCCCGAACTCGGCCGGTTAATTAGCCCCCTTCATAATGTACAAACGGTTACAGAATACCTCTAGAAAATTTACGCACTCATAAATACACACCGTCTGGCACCCGGTGATCTCAGCAATTTTCAGTTTTCGGCAAGCACCTTAATAATTCAGAAAGTAGGCGCGGCCGTAGCAAAAATGAATTCTCTAATGTGAATGGAACTTAGACTGGCGCCCAACCGGGCCAACGGCAAAATAATTAAAGCATAGCATTAAAAATTCTTCCAGAGAGCTCCACTGCCCGGATATGTGATAATATTAATACGGCCGGCTCCGGCTTTTTGGTTCGGGCGGTCTTAGGTCTGACTCCTGATTATTACAATTATAATTGTGAATAATTTAACGCTCAGACATGTGTGAATTAATTTTAATTAACACATGTTGGCTGATGAGTACTGCCTTTGGACAGTGTTTGGAATGTTGAGGGATTGATAAACACTACTGAAAAGTGTAATTTGAAAAAAAAAATCATATTGGAATATTATTGGCTGGATGTCACAATTGTTGTCACAGTTGAGCTGCACGATTTCTGACAAATGCGTGCACTGACTGGACAGGTCCTCTCAATCTGTGTGGTTCTTTCCGCAAAAGACCATCTCAGACATCGATCTACATGGTCTTCATATAACCTGACCAAGATTATGTCTGGACTTTAAAAGAGACTGTGACCTCCGAGTTTGTTTCGGCCTTTCTTCTCAGAGTGGTTAGATAGGAAACGCCGACCTCATCTAGTTTAAAAAAAATATGATTGACGTGTAAAAGTGTTTGTGCAAGCCTACTTACAAAAATCATAAATTATCATTTAATACCCCACTGATAACCCTTTCTGCCCAGAGAGGTTTGTTATAACGCTGTTTTTCTATCCGGTGCTAGTTTGAAATATACGGCGCCACTCTGAACTATCAGCTACAATTATTTTCGAATTGGGTTACCCACAAGAATAATGGCGATGTCCCTTTCAACTACCGTGGGCTGATACAATTCTTCAGTCCAAATCCTCTCTTACTAGCATCTAATGCTAGAACCATTTCTACACAAAGAAAGTTCTAAAATATACAGCCAACACGCGCGAAGTTGGTCTAGATTTAGTGTTATTTCGCTACGGACTAGCTTCTAACTTACATTCGGAATATATCGGTAAGGAACTCTTAGTAGAACTGTTAGCATAATGGATGGAGTTCTCTCTGATGATGTTCTTAGTTTCAAGTTGGCAATGCAAAGAAAGTTGGTGTAAAGTTTTATTTTCACTAGGCCCTTACTCCTAGTGAAAATAAAACTTTTTGCACGTTGCAATGAGGAAGTTATCAATCAACAAATCAAAATATTTTATTTCACATAAAACTACATGGACAACTATGAAACATCAGAAGCTAAGTGCACGGTTCCAATTGGTCGTTTCCTATGTAGAAGAGCCGGCAAGAAACTCCATGGTTACTCTTTCTAAAAATAATTGGCTTTTACAATGTTTTCAAATTACAATAATAATAAATTACAGTAATTAACTATTGCACACATTTTTTACGCTAGACTTGGATTTCTCCGTATTCGTCTATGTATTGCTAACAATTTATTTAGTTTACTTAACTAAACAATGCGGTACCCCAACGCTAACTCCTAGCTTATAACCCGTCTTGCCCTGAAAGTTCGCACAAAATACGAACTACCCGAAAATTGACCACTCCAATATTTCTCTCTCACCTACGCATTGTCACGATCCAAGTCGTAAAGCCCGTAAGAAGCACGTAACAAGCCACAACGTCAGTCCGTACGTCAGGCCAGGCGTGGCCACAAACCCGCAGCGCCTTGCAGAAATAACCTTTTGCGACAATCGTATGCATGCGTGTCTCGCCTTGCCTGTGTAAGCTCCGAGATGTGTGGCCACCCTTAGCTTAGCCTGTGATGAATTAAAAAGAGGTTTTGTTTGTAGGGAATGGATACAAGTTGTATCTGCTGAAGAATGGATGGGAGTAGGAACTGCTGCAATCTGTACTAATGTTTGTGGTGTCTGTTGTCCGATTTTTCTATTTCTTAATCGAGTAGGCTAGGCATGCACTTATTTTCTATGGCTTCAAGTTTTCTTGCGTGTGTTAATACACAAATTCAAAAAACACACACATTCACAAATTCAATTGTGTCTCATTTCATTAGCCACAGTTGAGCTTCTATTGTTATAAATCAAATTTTGATTTTCCAACAGTTTGATTTTGAATTTAACATAGGTACAGGCAGCAACAAAAGTCGATTAACACTTCAGTTTTTTTTTTTATCTCGGTTATTGAGCAAAATATGTGTTCAAAATTGCATTGTACTTCTGCTGCAATTTTTAACAAATATTTTGCTTAAAAATTTGAGATTTAAAAAACTGAAGTGTTAATCGACTTTTGTTGCTGACCGTACCACGATCACCAAAAATCAAAGCAATTTTATGACAAAATGAAAAATATTTAACAGTTTCATACCGCTTCAGAAGTATGAAAGTAAACACCTAAAATAATAAAGTGACTATACGATGGACATAGTAAAGCAAAAAAACTGGCCAAGTGCGAGTCGGACTCGCACACGAAGGGATCCGTACCACAAGACAAAAACACCGAAAAAAAATCACGTTTATTGTATGGGAGCCCCCCTTAAATATTTATTTATTTTGTTTTAGTATTTGTTGTTATAGCGGCAACAGAAATACATAATTTGTGAAAATTTCAACTGTCTAGCTATCGCGGTTCTTGAGATACAGCCTGGTGACAGATAGACGGACGGACGGACAGACAGCGAAGTCTTAGTAATAGGGTCCCGTTTTTACCCTTTGGGTATGGAACCCTAAAAAATATAATAATCATTCAAGATCCAGTTTCTAGAACGAGATATCACCGCTAACAAAGTAAATTAAAATAAAACAAAGAATTTCCTTTCAGCCATTAACCATTGCCATAAAGCCCAATTTATCAAAAGTCCCGCCAAAAACTTCGCATAACAATTCTACTTACACGGGCACTAATCAAACTCACTATAGTACCAAGCTTGGCGTAAGCCCTGTACCTGTCATTTAGCTACCGGATTACCGACCAATTAACGGAATTGGGTGAGAACTCGTTAAATAATCCAGTTAGCCGATCGGCGGCGGCGAGATCAAAGCGGGGGCAATGGGGTGCATCGATAGCTCGGTCTTGCACCCTCTGGCTTGGAGAGTGTTCCTTTTTGTTTTAGATTATGTGTGGAGTAGGTGAAGCTTTATTACCAATTTTTTGTAGGGTTCCGTACCCAAAGGGTAAAAACGGGACCCTATTACTAAGACTTCGCTGTCTGTCCGTCCGTGTGTCCGTCCGTCTGTCTGTCTGTCACCAGGCTGTATCTCATGAACTGTGAAATTTTCACGGATGATATATTTCTGTTGCCGCTATAACAACAAATACTGAAAACAGAATAAAATAAAATATTTAAGGAGGGCTCCCATACAACAAACGTGTTTTTTTTTTCGGCGTTTTTGCCTTGAGGTACGGAACCCTTCGTGTGCGAGTCCGACTCGCACACGAAGGGTTCCGTACCACAAGCTTTATAATATTAGTGTGATTCGTAAGTACCTTCAAATTACATTATAAGACTCGTACCTTTTCCTGCAACTCTTAAAATATTTATAAAACCCAACTTAGAGTAATCATAATCCACATATTACATCAAAAATACATTACTTAGCAAGAGAGTTAATCAATTTTGCTCGCATAGCCGCTTCACAGGTGACATTAACATATTTTTGCGATGGCCATGTTGTTTCAAAGGGTCTGAATTTCAAAAATACGACTCCAACACATACTCTCATTAAGTTTGGAACACGTAAGGAGAGAGACTGAATACTAATTGAGAGCTAAGAGTGATGCGAGTAGACCCGACAGACGGATAATTGGCAAATAACTTACAGACGTGGCGTTGTTTGTGCCTACGCTGTTCAGGTGGCAGCTGATTGGCGAGGCAGATTATGTAAAGATTTTTTAGATAGATGTAAGTTTCCACTTTTGTAAAGTTGACTCTGAAGAAAACAATCAGGCTTTGCCATTGGTGCGGTCATATGTATGTTCCCACTGCTGGGACACAGGCCTCTTCCTTCTATAAGAGGGTGTGGGCTACGCGGGCCCAGTGCGGGTGTGCGGTCATAATTATGTGGTCATAGGAAATATACTTCATCATTTTCAAAGCTTATATTGATGACATTATTAGTGATGTAGTAATTTAAAAAAAACTGGCCAAGTGCGAGTCGGACTCGCACACGAAGGGTTCCGTACCACAAGGCAAAAACGCAGAAAAAAACACGTTTGTTGTATGGGAGCCCCCCTTAAATATTTGTTTTGTTTTTAGTATTTATTGTTATAGCGGCAACAGAAATACATCATCTGTGAAAATTTCAACTGTCTAGCTATCACGGTTCATGAGATACAGCCTGGTGACGGACAGACGGATGGACACCGAAGTCTTAGTAATAGGGTTCCGTTTTTACCCTTTGGGTACGGAACCCTAAAAAACAATTGTTTAATCCACTAACTCGCACTGGGCCCGTGTGTGGGTTATGGCCCACTCCCTCTCACAGAGGGGAGGCTTGTGGCCCAGCAGTGGGAACATTATAAGCTGATCAAGCAATTGTTTAATGACCTCTTACAGTTCGACCGTTGAGAGAATGCGCTCCTGACACCTGTCACGGCGACAATTCTAGTAGCTAATAAAGATCGAATTCGCAAAAGACGTATTCGTTGTATGAAACTGACAGGTGTCAACGCAGTCACTCGTCAACCGCACTGTAATTTGCTGATGCACATGCGAGTATACACCATAAGGACGCCGAACGTTTTTTTAGTTAAGCAGACCACACGTCGATAAAACCTCATCATTTGTCTAGCCTTTTCCCAAGGTCGGCTTCCAGTGTAACCGGATGCAGCTGAATACCTGTATTTTACATGGAGCGACTGCCTATCTGACCTCCACAACCCAGTTAAGTACTGGTCAATACGATACCTTTTAGACAACCTTGGTTGTCAAACTTTCGGGCTTCTGACTACCCGTAACGACTGTCAAAGATCCACGAATGATAGCCGGGACCAATAAAACCTATAGTATGAATATCTTCATTTCATATTATCATGTCGCATCTGTGTTACCAACTTTATCACTCACCGTCGAAGGTTCTCGCGTGGGGTGTTAGCTCCAGGGGCGAAGCTATGGTGTTAATTATACGATTTTCTTTGAAATAAGTTAATAAATATTGGATAAGGCCCACCCTCGCTGCCCTTTTAATGAACCCGCTCGATACCTGGCCATGTTTTGCTGCACCGATCATGGAAGATGAGTTTTCTTAGTTATTATTTTTAACTCTGTTTTAGTTAGCGATTCGTAAACATTTCAAGGTGGAAAATTTTAAACTGTCGGATAACTTTACCGTTTTTTACGGTCGAGAAAAGAGTGACGTGTGAGATAAGACGATATCAGAGATAATCTTAGGATGAAAGATAACTCGTCTTCTACTTCCTGTCGCTGGCACAACTTTATTTTAGATCTTTGACTTTGGTCTTTGTAGGCCTTGTTGTCTTTGTTGGACTTGTTGGCCTTTGTTGACTCTTGGCCTTGTTGATCTGTAGACCATTTTTTATTTTATCAAGTACCTAGTACAGTCAACAGCAAAAGTAGATGATCAAAATCAGAAATTCAATACTAATGAACGGAGTTCGCGTCAGAACTGTGTGGCGTCGAAGTACTACTACTTAGAATACTTACTACGTAGAATACTTTTGAATCACTTCGACGCCACAGTTCTGACGCGAACTCCGTTCATTAGTATTTGAATTTCTGATTTTCATCATCTACTTTTGCTGTTGACTGTACTTGTTGACAGGCCTACGCTGTCCTCCCATACCTACTGTAATTTGAAAACATTGTAAAATCCAATTATTTTTAAAAAGAGTAACCGTGGAGTTTCTTGCCGGCTCTTCTCCATAGGAAACGACCAATTGGAACTGTGCACCTAGCTTCTGACGTTTCATAAGTGCCCATGTAGGTTTATGTGAAATAAAATATTTTGATTTTGACCATGTTGACCCAAAACTTCGCCACTTCCACGACGTCGTCGGTGGCAGCGCTGAGGTCACTTCGACTGCATGTTTTGAGACACAGAGGCAGGATAGGAGGTGGTTTGCGACATAGCTTCACAACCACACCCTACTGCCGTTCCGTCGAGGTAGCCCTCCACTTTACTAGGGAAAGACTGAATCACTTTGAAGCTAATTGCTAATCCATTGCTTCTTATGTTCGAAAAATTTGTCTGCTCAACACGTAAATAACGCAATGAATGTTGTTGAACTGTCAAAATGAAACCGATTCCGATTGATAATGTGTTACGCAATTGCCCCGCAGTTCAGGGAAAGACAACTCATGGTGCCGTATAAGGTAACATAGGGATCCTATGCGCGGAAAAGAATATAAGACTGACATCACGATTCATTTTGTGAAAGGTTAAACAATATTACTTACCGATTTACCTCTGCACATGTACAGCACATCAAGCTACCCGAAACTGTCAAATTTTCCCAAACAACTTTGAACCTTATGCTCTAGCGATAAAGTAGAAAATCTATTAAAGAAATTTGACAGATTGTAGTAGCTTGATGTGCTGGCGTCTGTACGTAATGAACAAAAAAAAAACCGACTTCCAAAAAAATCACTACAAACTGAAAAATAACTTTAATTTCGTAAGTCGGTGTCTTAGGGATCAGTATTTTAGTTTTTGCCACCGACTTCCGAAATTAAAGTTATTTTTCAGTTTGTAGTGATTTTTTTGGAAGTCGGTTTTTTTTTTGTTAAAAAGTTTTTATTTCTCGCTTTTTAGTGGGTCTATTTATAATTTATCTAAGTTACAATAGCCTAATGTCAACTTGCCCATCGCCTTTTTATAAAATATTCATTTTCTCGATGCAGGGACGTTAATTGTTGAGGAGTTCTCCTTTTATTAGTTTTTAGATTAGATGCTGATAATCCTGGCTGCAGCATCAGGTCAGACTTATGTCAACATTGCATTGAACATAAAATTAGTCCTGTTTAAAATGAGCCCAAACACGACTACGGTGCTGTAATTTCAAGGTTTGTACTTTTTCTGATGCTCCTGGCTTCAGCATCAGGTCTTCGGTGTTCCTCAGTAACAGTACGTTTATCCACACATCGAGCCCTTTTCAATGAGCCTAAACACGATATATCTGCTGTTAGTTGTCGAGGAGTTAGGTACTCTGCAGACTATCCTGACTGCAGCATCAGGTCATGACTTGATGATCATGAGACCAAATGTGGCAAATGCCCTATCAAACATCAAAACAATTTACTAAAACAGTCCTTGCCTGTTCGAGTAACTTCTTACTGTTAAGGAGTTGTACCTTCCATCATCAGCCCAGCTACCTGAGATGGTGACAACCATACACAAATACACAAGATACTTCATAAAATATGCGAAAAACAATAAGTAAGCCTATAAAATTTGAGGGTTGCCCTCGATTTCTCTAAGATCCCAACATCAGATCCTAACTTGGTGACAATGGGACCACCTCAGAACTATCTACTTTCGAACAAAAAAAGAATTTTGAAAATCCGTCAACAATTGGCGGAGTATTCGATGAACAAACATACAAAAAAAAAAAACATACAAACACCCGAACATAGTCTCCTCCTTTTTGTGAAGTCGGTAAAAAGGAGGACGCCTGTACTCAGCAGTGCGTGGAACAAAACCAATGATGATGACGTACACACGCCAGCACGTCAAGCTACCCGAAACTGTTAAATTATCCCAATCAACCTTGAACCTTATGCTTTAGCGATAAAGTTGAAAATCTATTAAAGAAATTTGACAGACTGTAGTAGCGTGATGTGCTGGCGTCTGTACCTAATCATTGAGAGTCTCGTAAATATTCAGAAAGGAGTACTACAAGAGTACATTCATCCATAACACTCAACAGATAAGACATTCGAACGAATCAAAACACCCAATTAAAATACATCAGACAGAAACCTAATAAAAACCCATATTCATAACTCCATTGAGGTGTGTAATAAATTCGGAGAGAGCTATCATAAAAGGGCTCATACAGTACACATCTACATTACAAATCGGCCTCATCTCCCACAATGATCGACACTGACGCGTTATTAGAGCGCCTTATCTCACCGCATCTTGTCATTCAGTTTTTACGATTCATATTCATTGTTTTTGAGAGTGCTTGCTGGGTTAATGTAAAGGGGGACGCTGTAGTTGTAACAGAAGTACCAGGGTTCCATGTTGGTTGAGAGAGTGATGTGTCTCTTGGGGCCTTATCATTATCATTTGCAGGGCGTGTCAAGGTGACAGTGAATAGTTGCACCGCACATGGTTCAAAACCGCTTCACACTACAGTTTTTGCCACATTTTCTTCTTAGCATGTCGATGGCTACGAGCTTGGCACATTCAGTTGCGTCCATCAACTCCTGTAGCGTGCAGACAACAGAGCGGCAATTCTCGTAATTTTAAGAACGTTCAGTCTGATCTCAGTCTCAATCTTTCAAAAATGCCTCTAATTTCCCTACATTTTTGACAAGTTTTTGACATTGCGATTTATTCCGGTCGGATCTCCGGGAAGTGGTCTTCAGAACACGCTGGACACGATACACATACTGATCTACATATATATTGAGGGTATGGCAATAACCTGAAAGATAATTAATTTAAGAAGCAAGAAAATAATAATCCTTCAACTGACTACAGTATACACCAACCTCGATTAACAGGAGCCAAAATATAACCGAAGCTTCAAAATGTGTCCATAAATTAACTCCCCTTTTTCACATTTCTTTTAACAAAGAGACTAGAGATGAATCTGAAAAAAAAATAGTTTATTTGCACCTTCAAGTAAAAAATATGGTTTACAAAAAAATGGCCTAAGCTAAATAAAGTTGTATGTTAGAGTTTCGTCCAATACAGCTAGAATAACTTAATATCTTGTAATTATAAGTATCAGCGCCCACACTCGTTATCATTGTAGCCGATGATCAATAAGGTACAAAATATTTATTTTAATTACAGAAATTATTTTTAATATATAGATGAGTTTAAGTTATAATAAGTTGAAAAAGATCATTCCGAAATTATTAATGATCTTTTGTAAAGCATTTCGCTTATAAGCGAAAGTGTATTATAATACACTTTTGCAACATAAATGCAAACTAATTAAACATCCAATCTTCTGAACCTCTCCTGCATACACGAATTTAAATTTCTGTCCCATACATTTTGCTTATGAGAACACCGATTCGGTTCGACATTTTCGTATAAGAGTCTGTAAAAACTCCATACGTTTGCACCGCATTTTTGCCAACACTTCCAAACTGTGACACATTTGAATATAACCCTTACGTGGGCGGAGATAAAGGTTAGGTACGCTTTTAAAAAGGGAGTGTAGAATTTTGCAAAGTGCTACAGAGACTGAATACACGCTTGAATTATTTAGATAGCAATCGTGGGTCCGTATTCTGATCGTTTTTCTCATCGGTATCGGATAGGAGCACTATGTCTGTCCTTGTCTTCTCTTTAGTGATAGAGAGGGATGGCTGTATTCATAGGTGGGGCTGCTTTTGTTTCGTTTATTCATAGCATGTGTCATGAAAGTGATGTCTAATACGTTTGGGGTTGAGCGTAACGTTTGAATGTTGGCTTGAATAATGTACCTGAGGACGGCAGAGGATGCCTTCGCGAAATATTTTTGGTAAATGTACTTAGGTCGTTTTAGATTTCAGTACCATTGAATTATAGTCTTTCTGAAATTATGGAAATTTTTCTTTGTACTGGTGAAACTGAAGATGCTTGAGTTGCTGTATTGTAACTTTTCTATAAGGAAAATACAACACTATAATTATTTACAAACTTCTATGGATTCAATTTGGCCATTACAAAAGTTTAGCTACTAAATTACAATTAAAACCCGACTGTCTTTACTCCCATTCCAATGTCATCATCTTCTAAATGACTTTACACCTTTATTTAATACACTATCTTCTTCCTCCAATGCACTACCATCTCCATTATTGACATCTAAAACACTAATTATCATACAAAACTCCTTCATACCATCACAAATACTCCATACATCTGTCGAATGATCACAAGACATTTTTCCCCGTTGCGACTGGCCAGTGCCGGGCTTCGTAAATTAAAATGTGAATAATTAACACCGACCTCCCCCACCCTCCCCCCTACATGCCACCCTCAGACACCCCCCACTCCAGTCACACGCCACCCAGATGTATTAGTTTTAAGCTCTCAGTTCGTATGAACGCGATTTAGGGTGAATTCAAAAGGCAGATAGTTGACCCCCTCTAGTATTATAATCGTGTGGACGTTTTTCGCGTTTTTAGTTAATACGGTCTTGGGTGGGCGGGCCGGTGTAAGCGATTTTGATCTTTGGAGGCATTGCTTAAATAATCCTTGGGACGTTTTTGAGATAGACAGTCTGATAAGAAATAAGTACATATCTGATCTCCTGCCTGGTTTTTCAGGATTAATTTATTGAAATGGAAAATAAATCTAACTCGTTGATCCTTTTTTTATTTCGCTGAGAATAGTTTACGACGAAATCCTTGATGAGGATTTTGAAATAACAGCCTTTGCGCGTATTAAATCTGAAAAAATACACAATGTATAATTATAGGTATGTATATTTGTACTAAGGTCCTAGTTTCTTTAATAGGAAATAAATGGCGCGCTTGACAACACTTTAAAGATTCTTCCTTGGGGTTTCAATTTATAAAAAAATGTGTTTTTTCTGTTATGTATTTGTGATTTTGGCCAGTCAAAAACAAGTAGTTCAGCGGTTTGCACGATCTCGACTATTGAATGCGACACCATTTTTATTCAAATTGTCTGTATTCCCAATTCATCATTTGATTATTACGAGAGTACCATACCGAATTCCCCACAAATACACAACCGATCTTTACCAATCAACACCCAATTTCAAACAACGAACGAACTTATTACGTCATCAACGTACACGCAATCAGTGACGAAATAAAACACAGGGCCAATCAGAGGGCATAACTAATTCAATTTGCGAACGTGGCCGAACCGCGGCGGAAACGGACGAAGTGTTCGACGATCGTTAATATTGATCAGTATTATCCCGGATCGACGATTTACGTGAAACACCGGACTCCCACATTGCTATACATTTAATAATTAAAAGGTTTACACGGATGTAGGAAAACTGAACCAGCCACACGAAACGTCTCTTGTTTATCTTCTGTAATCATATTGATCTGTGTCTACCTATACATAGAACATCTTTCCACCCAACCCAATTGCGTAACACACTACCTATCAATCACAATCTAAATCATTTTAAAGGATATTACTGATCCATTGCTTCATATGTTCGAAAAATTTGTCCGCTCAACAACGTAAATAACGCAATGAATGTTGTTGAAGTGTCAAAATGGTAGCCATTGCTACTGTTAGTGTGTTACGCAATTACCTTGCTGTTATAATTCCAGAAAAGCGACTTACAGATTCAATCAAGTAGGTATCTAGCTGCAAACGCAGAAAACAAAGAGAAACTTTATTTTATTAAAATGGAACAACAAACAGCTAAAACATAGAAAAAAATACACAAAATTTATTGTAGCCCACAACGCTTCTTGTTCTTCTTAGCGTGTCGATAGAAATCTAATGGACTCGGCCCAGAATTCGGCTACTTGTTTGGCGCCATCACCAGCGTCCATCAGTTCCTGTAACGTGAAGCTGTCAGGACACGCAGGACACAATATTAAGTGTCCCATCGTTTATGGTACAGCACCACATTTACACTCCAAGGCGGAGTCATCTATGGACCTCCACCTGAACAGGTTTTCCTTGCTTCGGCCAACCTGGGTCCGGAGTCTGTTTAAAGACTTCCATGATGTCTCATGGAAGTCTCCAGGATGTCTCCAGGTGGGAGGTCTTCAGCGGGTGGGACGCATGGTTTGGGTAAGAAAGCACTGTCTCGTTACAGCTTCAGTTTTTCTTGTGATCGTTCGCCATTGAGTGTGGACTATACGCTTATCGCCGAGATTTGGCCACAACGCTGTTCATAGATTAGCTAAAGGAGATTCCTTTGGGATTCCTCCTTTATGTGCCCGTTGTGGTAATCAATTCATATCAGGTGAGTCGTCGGCCATTTTGACTATTAAAAATTAAAAAACAAAAAAAATACGTTTATTTGCGGCAAACATGATGAGAGAAAAACACAAAAAGAACAAGATGGGGAAAATATGCGTCACAACCACGCAAAACGGCAATCGCTCAGCATAATGCTACGACCCTATGCGAGACAAGAGTCCCAGCGCTGGTTCTCAGCGACAGTCTGCGTTGACGTGATGACGTCAACCGGTGCAGAATATAAATAGCACAATAAGAAATAAAAAAACAAAATTTACAATACCTAGTTAATAAAACAAAATAAAACGCTGTCCCATCTATATTTTCAACATCCATGATGTTCCTCGCGAAAAATGTTTGTTGTTTCCGGCGTAAGGTGAAAAGTCGGGGTTCGGATGGTGAAAGCCATTTTCACCCCAAATATTTTATTGTGATCATTTCGTTCGGTGCGTTGATTACCGGTGGGTAGAGTTGATACTGTTTACCTGTTCGTGTATTGATGGTTCTTCGTGTAGAGGAACGAAAGATGTCGATAAGAATATCATTAGGTTCTCAAGTAATTAAGTAACAAACTTGATACACCCCTCTGTTTTGTCGGGGGTTAAAAATAAATTGTGTTACAGGTTACGTCTGGTTGTTTGAACGTGTAATTGTAAATGGCCTGTGACTTTAGAACTGCACCGTTTACTACCAAATTTTTCGACACTAAACCTTTAAACTACATTTACTACCTCACCCGGCTTACCATTTACATATGATCTCTCATATGAAACAAAAGATAATTATGAATTACTGTCACACATCCTGCTATCGGTCTTAAAACACTAAACACGGTCGGATGGAAGATCCGACCGTCTCTTTCGAAACACACATATCTTTTAACACCCCTCTCTGTGTGCTTCCTTCGCCAATCCTTTAGAAAGGTTCCTCATCCGTCAGGGTGGCGTTTGCTTGACAACCTGACTTCAACAGTGACACCTGTTCTCAGGTATTCCTGACAGGACAACCCAAGCCTGTCCTAGGTGGAATATTTTACAATGTGCACGTGCATTTTCCAATCTGCTGAGAACGTGGAAAGCTTTAGGGAAGAAATGAAACATGTCGCTTTGCGTACAAGTTAGAGCCGACTTAATCAGTAGGACATGGTATATAAAGTTTTTGGGGTACTGCAATTTCTAAGGTAGGAAGACAAAATTGATACCAAATGCAACGCTCCATTAACAATTACATTTTTCTTTAGCGTCTTCCATAAGTATTTATGTTTTCATACCAACGTGCCTGTTGTGAATGATGGTGTTTAAGTAAGAGGTAACAAAGATAATGCCAAACGCAAGAAAATTCCTTTGGCCACAGAACATCTTAGGAACTCCTCCTTTTTAGAGAGAAGAAAGAGAAATAAGCGTATTTGTCACAGAAACACGTGCATACAAAAAGAGAATTATTATCTCTAATAAAAAAAAAAAAACAAAATCAAAATTGACCCATAATCACGACCACAAAAAATAAACAGTCGATAACTGCACGTCATGGCTGTGACAAGAAGGCTTCCACTCAGCATGATGCTGTGCTATATATGGGGACCCACAGAACAGCGCTTTCAGTGGTTGCCTGAAAAGGACATACGGAAACCAAGTCAGGTTAAATGAATCATACTAAAGGTATCAGAAACATAATAAGTACTTAGAATATAAAGTAACTAAGTAGGTACATAAACAACCAATGATATAAATAAACTTAGGTGTTCATACGACCTGCAAACACATATCTTTAGTAATAAAGTCAAAGTAAATTATTTCGCGGCATCACCACTGATGGCGGTCAAAGATATAACAGAAATCGATAAACATGGCCACCACATTTAAATGGTCCAGTCCTCATGCATAATTAATAAAAATAGCTCACACACGATGATCCCCAGCATTAAATACGTTATAAATAATAGAAAGCATGTTTCAAGCCCCTGAGACTTGTCCCGAACTGCGCATGCATATTAACCATCACGCACAGAAATAGAATAAATTAATAATTCTATTTTTCTATTCAAACTCCCCTATATATAAGTTGGTGTTACTTCGCAAACTCGATAGAGGATCGCACGAGAATTATGTGTGTTAAAACTTTAAAATATTTTTTTATTTCTTAGTATCTTTGTAGGTAGCTTAAGATGTTTTGATCCTTGATAACTTCAATGTAAAGACTTTAGTTTTTATATTTGTGTTTTTTTATTAGTTATTAATAACTGGGAAAGTCTCAAGCCAAAAATTGTTTTAATATGTAGTTGTGTCAGTTACAACATTATGTGGAGGAATGAGGAACATGATTTTATTTTAATGATTAGTTAATAATTACCGTCAGAAAGTTGAAGTCAAATATTATGTCTTTAAAGTTCTTCGTTATTTGATGGTTGATTATAATAACCCACGAAAAAGTTACCATTTTTAAATAAAATGACTGAAAAAACTCACTCCTCTTCTACTGTCAATTTCCAGTACCTACAAAAAGCCAGTCATGTCAAAATTTATTATAAAACATAAATATCCCGTATTCCCGTCACATATAAATTTGAACAATAATAAATTAATATGTGCCGACAAATGGTATGTGTTCACAACTCATCTATAAAGTGTCGTTAGGCCGGCCGCACACGTATAAAATTGCCACCGTATATTATATTCGGTTTGTTTAATTAAAACGAGCACGGGAATTGAACCGACGACCCCGTGTAGAACACGATTTTTTATCACATATGCAAATATATCGTAAATTTTACGTACGAGTTATATTGACCTCTACCGTATTGGGTCAAATGTTTTATATGTTATTAAGATGCTAAGGTGTAAGTGCCTATAATAAATTATTCTTATTATTGAATGATTTAAAAAAACTACAGAATCCCTCAGCAGCTTACAACTGCAAAAGTTTTGGAATATAATAAAAGAAAAGAAGATCAAATATGATAACGTCACTAGCGTCGCCAATTTAACGTCACTAGATATATTATATTTTAAAGTAAGTAACCTAATTAGGTTACTTACTTGTCTTACATGTCTAACGAATTGTTGAAATTATGAATACGGATCACAATCCAATCAATCCCCGAATTACAATGGATTTTTTTTATTATAATTAATATGTATTTGTATCTGTACAAAAATATGATTCGTGTTATTCACTTGTTTCGGAATGATGATCCATTTTTCAGTCCAGTCCATAAAAGACAGCCTTCAAAATAAAAACAATTAATATTTATTGTATTTGCCTTTCAATATTATTCATCGAGCTTCATTACCATAACACACAGACCTTTTGTTCATTCCTCGATATATCGTCCGCGTATTATCGGCGTTAGAAACAGCCAATCGCACAGACCACCGGCCGTTCAAATAATCGTAAATTCACCAACGGACAAAATATAATAAATTGCCGATGAGATCTGTGCGTACACTTCAACAAAAAAAAAATTGCGTCCCAAAAAATCTAACGTGCATCTTAAGTCGAGGGAGTAAAGGTGAAAATGGGGTGTTATAAAGGTTTAGGGATAGAAGAGTGGTTACCGATGAGTCTATATTTGCACTCTGAACCCTTTGTTGTCGCCTTTTTTCGGTTGTTTCCGAATAAAGGCTGATAGAACACGTTTTTCAAATCATTAAACAGTTTCGACCGCGGACGCGGTTGCGGGCAAAAAGGAGGTTTGTGGCCAAAAAAAGGAGCTGGAATAAAAATTGCGAAGCGTTGGCCTGGGACGAAGTGATCGTTGTTTTGCCACGGTAATAATGTAGTGCGACTCGGTGTTGTTGGTGCTGTTTCTTAGACCGGTTATTTTTAAGGGGCTTACATGACCTAAAGCGCGGTCACTGTCGGACTGCATTGAAAAGAAAGAGCAGTGCGGTGACACAACACTGGTAACTTATTGCAAAATATGTAGCAATTATTTAATTACAAAAACTCTATTGTTGGACTAAAAAATTAAAACACTAGTATTTTAGTATGTTGCTTGTAGAATAATCTGACAAATAATCAGAATTATCTATGTAAATTAGTATGGTTTTTATTGTAAAAAGAAAGTTTTTGGAGGTAGCTTCATGATTTTTTTTCTATCGTATCAAATTAGTTGTATTATGTTTTCAACACACTATCTACCTAACATATATCCTGAAGAATATCATATATTTTTCTGATTTTGTTTACTGTAGTCGATCATATACTTTTATTGTTTCTAAAACTTGCGTTTTTTGTGTTTAGGTGTTACGCAATTAATAGTGTGTTACACAATTAGAGTCCAGCTCTCCATGGGTCGTGGCCCATGGAGAGCGATTGGATAAGAGATCGTGATTTTCAATTTCTATTGCAAACACCATTACCCTGTCCGTTATTTATCACTAACTTATTTTCTGACCACAACATAAAGCTGACCAGATAGATTTATTGTAAGTTAATTACGTCCTACTAGAGAGACAAACAGAACAAAATAGGGTTAAATTTAAGCCATAAACCCCAAGCAAAAAAGAAAACATTTTTTTTTTTTTATTAAATCGCCAAGTATCAAAACCGTCTACTCCAACATTTTCGCAGCCAATACTTTACGTCACACGTCGCGTCGGTTCGACACTTGACGCGGCGTTTTCCTGCTAAACGCGCGTAAACGCCACACTCTCCGATTCGCTTTTGCAAACGTGTGGGAAACGTACACTGTGTTCAAAATCAACTGTTTGTTTAACAGATAAACAGAGTTTATCGAGTGATTGGGACACTGTTGACTTGCGATTTTTTCTGTCCTGGTTTATATTTTGGAATAAGTGGGACGCTTTGACAGTTTTAACGCCAGTGACGTTTGCATTGCAACTTCATTCATATTACTAGCGGATTCTGCGGATTGTGTCATCATCTGCCTAGCCTTTTCCCAACTATGTTGGGTTCGGCTTCCAGTCTAACCGGATGCAGCTGAATACCAGTATTTTACATGGAGCGACTGCCTATCTGACCTTCACAACCCAGTTACTGGGTAATACGATACCCCTTGGTAAATCTGTCAGACTTTCGGGCTTTTGACTACCCGTAACGACTGTCAAAGATCCACGAATGACAACCGGGACCAACGGCTTTACGTGCTTTCCGAGGTACGGAGGGGTATCAGTATGTGAAGATGGTCACCCATCCACAGACCAACCGCGGCAAGCGTAGCTTAACCTGATCGATCGAACTGTGCGGCTGTTATTATTTAGCCATGGGCCCCTCCATTCTGCGGATTGTGTGTGGTGCTGTGCGAAAAGGTTTCTGACCGAGCTTTGTTTCGCTCATATACTTAATAATAGGTACACACACAATCCGCAGAATTGTGTGTGTACCTATTATTAAATGATGAAATGTCTTACAAGAGTAAAGTATATGTACAGTCTTTGATAAGTCTGTAGCAGAATATACATAGATTAAGTTGCACCATAACTCCGTCAGAATAACCAGAAAAAAAAACAGCAAAATCAAAAAGTACGGGTAAGAAATTAGCAGGAATATGTGTCTCACGACTACGTCAAATAGTTAAAGGTCAAGATGCACATTTCCAAAGTCTTTTTGTCCTATGAAGAAGAATCAGTAACTCGATCCAGAGGCTCCACGATCAGTTTTGATAATTAACGCGATTCGCGTCAATTATTTCAGGCGCCCGGCCGTCACCATTACCATAGACTATATTATTCAGCAAAGGACTCACCATTACCTCATTAGCTCCGTGCTATAAGCAGCAAATTACGAATTATAGAAGCAATTGGTTTATTAGTCCTAAACGAAGAATTGAGCAATAGTGGCCCAGTGGTAACGGCCGCAACCTGCGAGTTGTAGGTCGTAGGTTCGAACCCAGACAGGCGTTTAACTTTGTGTAAATAATTTCATCACCACTGCTCTCAAAACGGTGAAGGAAAAAATTGTAAGGAAATCGGCATGTCTTAGAACCAAAAATTCGAACACATGTGATATCTACGAACCCGCACTGGGCCGACGTGGTAGATTACAGCCCGCACCCTCTCGAGGAGAGGAGGCTTGTGTCTCAGCAGTGGAAACATTATAGGCTGATCATGAAGAAGTTAGATTAAAAACTGGATTTGCTGGACGTAAGACCGAGTGTTGTGGTGCAAATTGGAGGAGGTATCTTTCTGGACATAAACCTCCTAGTTGCCTGTGCCTAATCTACGACAGACTATTGAATCTCC
Organism: Oligia fasciuncula; assembly: GCA_963082905.1. Classification (NCBI taxonomy): domain Eukaryota; kingdom Metazoa; phylum Arthropoda; class Insecta; order Lepidoptera; family Noctuidae; genus Oligia; species Oligia fasciuncula. Next base: position 16,607,164 of record OY720406.1, on the reverse strand, counting down.
AGATTGATTTCTTATACCATTCAATGTGTGCTTTTATAATTTCTAACGTGACGATACTATCGTGGACGTCAACGTCATCACGATAATACAGGGAAGTAAAATGTAGGGAAATATATGAAGACGCTTTTAAAATTCCGTCCACGTGCACGTATTTCCATACAATTTATGGACGAGGACGTCCACGAAAATCTCGTCAAAATTATCAATGCGTACAACACTGGCAGAGACGGTAAGTCACCATAGAATTTTGGATCGGAAATGGAAACCAAACCTAATGTCGTTTCATAACGATCACCAGAATTGAGCTCCGAATATTCAAAATACCACTTTGAACAAAACCACTCGGATTAATTTCCTATAACTTACAACATAACTCAAAAACAATGCATTACACAAACCCACCCCCATTTTAAAAGCCCCAAAACAAGAAGAACAATATCTTCCGTAACATAAAATTCGAAAAAAAGTTTAATGGGACCAAAATCCTGGCTCCAATAAAACATAAAAATACCCCAATATATTAGACGAAATTGATATTGTATAGATGATCCCTATTATAACGGTGGTATGAGCACAGTACCCTGTTTTGCATATAGAAAAGCGATTCTTTTTTTGCTGGAAGTTTTTGAGGAACGATGGAAAAAGTGCAGTGGACTGCGCGCAAGAATTAATGGTGTGAAACTTCGGACCGGGCCGTCGTGGGAGCCGGTTATACGGCACGGTTTGAATTTATGTACGTTCACGATTCCGTAGCTGGCTGGATTTTGGGCGAATTTTTGCTGATCGTTTGTTAGCGTTTGAACATTGATTAAAGGAGTATGTTGAATTATGTAGTGATCATAGATTGGGTGCAATTTCATGGCCTCATGTCATTAGAAATCTGTCGCCATACCATCATCTATATTTCAACTATATAGGAATATGAACTCAGAACTCTTCAAACGTTTTGAAGACATCAGAATCTTAAATTTTCCATAAGATGATCGATAAGCAGTCTATGCTGAAAACCATAAAATATTGTATTCCCTGATACAATTTGTCTTCCGTCTATAGAGCCTCCACAAAAATTGTAACCTAATTGTAGCCACAAAGGCAGACCATCGATCACGGACGAAGCCGTCATCGCATTCAATAAGAATCTGCATCAAACGATTGCCACAATCAATCCTCATTTGCCGAGACGCCGAAAAAATCAGCCGACGAGAAGCCACAGATGGCGGAGCATTTTTAATAGTCGCCAAGAACTCGCCAGTCACCAACAGACAAATCTACTGTAATTAATGACTATGAGGGTATTTTTTTCACTCCGATACCAATAAAGGAGACATTACTGAAGGGACAAAACAAAACATTGCGGCCGGTGTCGAACGAAAGGAGAATTTATCATCTAGACGGCACCGGCAGTCGGCGCACCCGCCAATGTCCATTTGGATAATGCCCAACGCGATTAAAAATATAAAAATACCCCCACCCAACCCCTGTGGGGAGAGGGGGGATTTGACGGAGGACATCGCGCTGAGGACACAAAAGGATTATAAATGAGAAGGAATTTTAGATAATATTTGTACGTTGGATGTGGATTGTAATGTCGGGAGAGATCGGCCGGCGGGGCCGCATAGCGTGGGGCCGGGGGCGCCTTCCGCGATCCGCACCTAATGAGTGTTTGTATCAATTTGTTAGTATTGTATTTGAATATTTTTATACGTTCGTTACGATTTTAATCCCTTGTGGTTGTGGCAGACTGGATCGATGCTTTTTTTTAATTCTCGGCCGTTTGATCGCCGGGTGCGTTTGTGTTGATTAAAGGCGTTGTTCGAGGTTTTGGGGACCCATGTCTCGACCGAACTCTCTTTTTATACTTTTTACTTGTGTCCGACAATTTGGATGGGTGTAGAATATTAAAAGTGTGATTATGTTGTGAGTGCCTGTTCCACACCCATTACGAATGATGAGGCCGTTATGGAAGTAGTTCATTGTTCACATAACGAGCCCTAACTTTAACTAGGCACTGAAAATACCGAAATTTCCTAATTCCGCCGCGTGTTATAAAAAATTAATTAATTCTAATTACTCTGTAGGCCTTAAAAAATACAATTCACTCGTGTAGGACCCCACGATAGTATAAAGGGTCAGATAAACATGGAAAAAATATAATTCGTATTCATAATTAATACATTTAAAAAATATTATATTTTCCAGGGCGTTTTTAGACTACGAAGGATGAATCCGAATGAGCGAGAAAAGAATAACACTGGTCTGAGCGAGCGACACTCGGTGTTTTCAATTCATTATCTCGAAAACAAAAATTTCATTAGCCCCGAGATTTCCTTTTTAAATTTAATTATTCATATTTAAATTAAACAAAATATAATAGAGGTCCGCCAGAGAAAAAAAGCGGCTTTATCGTATCATATTTTATTAACCGAATTTATAATTCTACGCCGATTCGAGTAAATCCCCTACAATGGGTAGACGGAGGGGGTTGTGGGCCTCTCCCTGGGAAATATTTATGAATGCCAAGCAGAAAAATCCACAATAATATTTCAGGGTGGACGTCGGCCGCGGTCTTTACTTGCCAGCCCCTGATCTATTTAAAAAAAGGCCTCCCGGAAGGACAAAAGGGCTGCGGGGTGCTCGTAAAAAAACTGGACACGTATAGAGGTTACCGGCCGTCCGGCCGCTTTGTCTGATTCTTATTTTTTACCGGATCGGATCCTTTTCGCCGTTTTTTATCGGTTTTTGTTCCGGAGACACTACGGACCGGGTCGGATACCCCGTTTGTTCTAATGTCATCCCATTTGTAATTTTTACGTTTCACTGTATGTGTATTTTTTTTAGTTGACCGCCTAATGGTTCCCCTTTTTCTTTGGTATGTAAAAATTGTTTGATTTATATTTTGGTTGCTGACCAGCCACAGTTTTCTTTGGGTTATATTTTAATTGTATTCATTCTACATCTAGTGTATCAAGCAGAATTGTTTTATCCGGATCACAATTACTTGTATGTAGCTATGCAATAATTTCAGAGGAAAACACACTACAGCCCAAATTACAAAATGTTGACGCTGCCTTTTCCAACTGAGCACTGAGTCCGCCTCTGTACATTTGTGACTTGAAGTCATCATAATTAGCCTATAACGTTCCCACTGCTGGGACACAAACCTCTCTGTGAGAGGGCCGTAATCCACCACGCGGGCCTATTGCGGGTTGGTAGATGTCACATTTTTTGATTCTAGAACACACATGACGGTTTCCTCACCGTTTTGAGAGCAGTGGTGATTAAATAAATTGCACTTAGTTATCGCCTACCTGGGTTTGAACCCACGACCTACAACTCGTAAGTCAGGGCCGGTACCACTGGGCCACTGTAATTAAAGTATTAAAAATAACTGAATGAATAATGGAAACAAGCCAATTTGAACCTTTCCTTTTTGAAAGGTCGAAAAAGGCACTGCAACCATTGATAGGTATATAAAAACCCTAGGGTTTTTATAAATCAATGACTGCAACGTATTAAGCTGTCCCAAAACTACTGCCGGAATTTAAAACTAAATTGTGTAGCTACTCATAAGTACCTATTACGAACGAAAATACTGTTAAGGGGCTTACAGGACCTAAACACAAAAAACGCAAGTTTTAGAAACAATAAAAGTATATGATCGACTACAGTAAACAAAATCAGAAAAATATATGATATTATGTGTTATTCTCACATTCACTAAATATAAAAGAATGTAGTAATATCAGTAGGCACCCTATGAATGCAAAGTTGTACACAATGAACTGGCTGCTGTAACTGAATCCCGAACGTTGCCGGCAATGGGATTAGCATCAAATTGGACGTGTAGCATGCGCAATGCCCCAGTGGCGGGACCTATTGATAGACATTGTAATTGTGAAGTAAACGCTTTTTGAAACACTGGGCTTTTTGTTTTTTGAATAACCTGTCTAGCTTCATCTGGGGGTGAACTGTAAGATAATATTATTGTTGTTTATTTCCATCCAATACTAGCAGAGCGCCCTGCGGTTTCACCCGCAGTGTCGATCCCGTTCGAAAGACACGTGGCGCCATCTATTATCATAATAACGTTATTGTTGGTTTCCTCGGGAACAGCACTTTTTTTCGGGATGAAAGGAAACCTATGTCCGTTTCTGTACACCTGACAACGTATATGCAAAATTTCAGGATGATCGGTGCAGTGGTTTAGGCGTGAAATGGTAACAAACAAACAAACTTGACGGCACTGTTGGCGCAGTGGTTAAGCGATTGACTGCTGCGCTGCGTGTCGCGGGTTCGATTCCCGCACGGAACAAATATTTGTATGACCTACAAGTAGTTGTTCCGGGTCTGGCTGTTTGTGTATGTGAGTTTAAATGTTTGTAAACGCACCCACAATACAGGAGAAATTCCTAGTGTGGGGCAATGTTTAAAAAAATAAAAAACTTACTTTCACATTTATAATATTAGTTAGGATTTTACAATACGATTTTTAATCACTCAACGTAAACCTATTAGGATTTATCTGTGTGCTGACGAGCCATTCATTTAAATCTTAAAACAATAATGATTACTACAATGATGCTTACAATATAATACTTAAACAATACATCATCATTTGCCTAGCCTTTTCGGGTCGGCTTCATTTCTCCGGATGCAGCCGAATACCAGTACTTTACATGGAGCGACTGCCTATCTGACCTCCACAACCCAGTTACTCGATAATAAGATACCCCTTGGTAAGTCTGGTTGTCAGACTTTCGGGCATCTGACGACCTACGACCTACGATTGCCAAAGATCCAAGAATGACAGCCGGGACCAACGACTTAACGTGCTTTACAATACATAATGGTAATTATTTATAGGTTCATTAGTTGGAAAAAAACTGCTCAAGTGCGAGTCGAACTCGCACACGAAGGGTTCAGAACCACAAGGCAAAAACACCGAAAAAAAACACGTTTGTTGTATGGGAGCCCCCCCTTATATAACATAACATAATCAGCCTATAATGTTCCCACTGCTGGGACACAGGCCTCCTCTCGGTGAGAGGGATATATTTATTTTATTTTGTTTTTAGTATTTGTTGTTACAGCGGCAACAGAAACATAACAGAGCATAATTTGTGAAAATTTCAACTGTCTAGCTATGGCGGTTCTTTAGATACAGCCTGGTGACAGACAGACGGACGGACGGACAAAGAGTTTTTACCCTTTGGGTACGGAACCCTAAAAAGATTGTGTGAGAACGTTATGATATAGACCAGTATTTCAATATTAACATAAGTGTGTATGTCAGTCAACTTTAGGATTCAAAAAAGCATGGATTAAGTCAGCTGAAAACACTAATATTTGGGTCTCAAAGACAAAATGAGTATGGGGTTCTCAATTCGACTTTAGAAAAACCACATCTACTGCTGTAAAACTTATTATTTCGATCCCTGTTATTTTACCGTCCCCGTTTCCGTTTCCCAACCCTTCGCCAATGTCGACAGCCACTGCGCATTACAATTTGAATTCAATTTTTAATATGGTCCAAATAACAACCGCAAAAATATACTACATAAGTCTACCCACAGAATGTGGTTCATTTTGCAGTACCTTCAGTTTGGAATCACAGACCCCATTTTAATATTAAACAAGTAAATCCGACAATAAGGCGAGTTCTAAACGCACGATTAATCCAGACCGCGTTCCCGCCAAAAAAGAGGAAAAAAACAAAATGGCTGGCGAATAATCAAATTATTAGAAGGCCCACGTGAGGGCACCGCAGTCTTACCGCTTATTTATCATAGATGTAATGGATGTTACCGTTTTTTTTTTTTCGTACTTTGGTATCAGCTTGTTTTTGCAGTGTAGATGATTCGGTTGCCGCATTTCTTTGTTGCAATAATATTAGTTTGCCATTGGTCAATTATGGCTTAGTGGCCTATCTCATGATGTAAGTGAGTTCTTGATTAAGCCATATCATTCTTAACTTGATCCTCGCTAACAGAAATGCATCGACAGTTTAGTTGCCTTTCGTCGCCATCAATTTAAGAACAATACAAGAACCTTTAACGAAGGAAAACGCTATATCTCAAAGGTCTAAGCCTCTGTTAAAATTAACTTTGCGACTTCACTACCAGTTACTACAATTCTCTTTTTTTTTTCAGGAGTTACTCGCTGGACGAAAGGTTCCTGTACTGCCAGGGTGAAGTGCGGCGGGTACACTGGCATCCAGGGTCACTGTCACATGTGTTCGTGCTAGGATCTGATAACACTATCAGGTAAGTCACTCTTGCATATTGCACAGCATAAAAAGAAGAAAGAAAGAAAAGTAGATAGATAGAAGATAGAGAGATAGAGGGAGATAGTAGATTGGTAGATAGTGAAGTGATTATGATATTTGAACACTCGAGCTATCACACTCGGAGATTAATTTGGGGCATACAATTGTTTTTACGGATAAAGCCAAGCTACAGTGATCTCATTGCTTTATACACGAGCTGAACTAAAAACAAAGATGTAGCGGTATCTACAACGCGTCATACTGACGTCACGCTAATCGGGCAGTTGCCCGCCAGACACAACATCTGTCTGGCTGGAGGATCCTCCCTTTTCATAGAGTATGAGTGAACTTTTCACCCTGTTCCTCATACCTTTATAAAGATATTTGTGAAAATAGATCTACTTTAAAGACTATTGAGACGAAGCAATAAATCCACCCCTTCGTTGGGATAAAAGCAGCTATTCAGTGGCTCAACCAACCAAGCCTGCTGGATGCGATCGGGATCAACAATTTGATTGTCAATAAAAACAAAGTTGTCAATGTTTTTTTAGACGAGAGCTAATCCTGCCGACAAATTGTCACGCAGTTTGGCAGGTTTATGATATGTGTACAAGTTTTGTTCCAAAATAAATTGTTTATTATTATTATTAAAAAAAAACTTCATTGACCTTTTGTCAATATCGGATCAAGTTAATCATATCACCATTTACTAGATACAGATTAACTGCCTAGTTTCAGACCCACTGGCTCATTGTAACCTAGCTGTAGGGAATATTTTAAGCCACTCATGTTGTCACATCTTGGTGGTAACCTGTGAACCTGCTTACTGTATTACCTGTACAATAAACTAAGTATTTTGTATTTCGACTTCTACTATAGAGGACTCAATAGTAATCTGCTAAATTCAACGAAAATCTCACTCATTACAGGCTCTACAACATAGCGTTAAAGAAAGGCCCCAAGCTGGTGCAGGTCCTGACCATCGGCATAAAGCCATCAGGGCAACTTGCTGGCAGGAACATACTGGACAGTCTGGGTGATACGGCGGTAGACTTCACGCCGATACCTGACTCCGAGACCCTGCTGATCTTGAGGGGCAACGGGGATGTTTATATGATGGAGTGTGAGCTTGATCGTAAGAGGTAAGACAAAAAAGATGTTATTTGAAGTTTATTTTAGTATGTCCGGGTGTTAATAAACACATGGAACAAAAGTGGTTATTCAAAAAAATATTATACAGTACGCGAAACTATTGTTTTAACAATAATGTTCTGCTTATTAATTGGCCTAGGATATCATTTATATTCCCCTTTCTTTATTTTAGCCCTCTACAACCGAAGCTATCAGGTCCCCTGGCTATGTACCCCCCTGCTGACGACAACTACGGCTCGGAGTCGTGTTCCATCACAGCTTTAGGGGGGGGCGACACCCCTCCACTGGTCGTGGTCGCTACTTGTTCAGCGGCACTGTACCACTGCTTGTTGCTGCCTAATGTAAGTAAAATCTGCCCTGTTCTGAAATTATGGTGAGATTTGAATGTGGGTGGAGCTACACGATGCCCGGTGCATGCATACGGTCTGTTGGTACAGGCCAACTCAAAGCTGCAATGGCTCTTTCTTCAAAAGGCCCTTTTTTTTTCTTTTTTTTTTTTGCGGATGGGAAATCATCAAATGACCCCTCCCGCTCTGGGTGGAGCGGAAGGGAGTGTCAGACTCTTACTGACTAAAACCCAAACGTGTTCCTTCCTTAGCCCTTTATGTTCCGGGCCAGCGGTAACCCTTTCGGACAATCCCGCTGACCCGGCAGGCTTCGGCCCTATGGGGCCCCTCCTCGATGCTGACATCTCTTTGAGGCGCGCGTGGAATACGTACGCGCCGTCCGGCACGGGCCTGGTCCTGATCGGACGGTGAGCTACCCATTACTCTCCGCACGCAGGCCCGCGCCTACGGTGGCCGGGAGTCGTCGCGCGGCTCCCGACGCCCGGAGCGTCTCCCGCGGCGGCTGGGACGGGAGGCTCTCTCCCTGAGCCGTCCCGCCACCTCCTTCGCTAGCATGACTGCTTCGCAGAAGGAGGTGACTGCCTCCCACTCCCTCTCGCCCCGGACCATGGCTTGCACCAGGGCCGGGCGCGAGAGGTCGCCGCCGCTGCCGATCGCCTCTACGAGGACACGGCGGTGCTCCCCCCAAGCGGGGCAGACCTCCACCGTGTGCTCCACCGTGTCCTCTGGGCGATCCTGGCCCCTTCAAGACATGGCATTCACTCCTTCCATCTTTCGCGAGCTCGCGCGTCCTCCTTCCGGTTTAAACGGGACCTATCCAGGTAGTCCCGCCATCTCCTACGTGTCCTGCAACGACCCAGTCTTACTGTCTCTTAAAGATAGAAGAGAAAAAATACATTTATTTAGCACAGACCAAAAGTCAGTATAATATAGGTACATAAGATAAAAACAAATAAGAATCAAATGAAAAGAGTGAAAGGTCCGATGTAAGAAATTTGCAGGAAAGTGTGCCTTACGGCTGCGCCAAAAAGGCCCAGTTCAGCAAAAATACCTCAAAGTTCTCATAAAATATTTGTTTCTGGTTGCAGCCATCGGAAAAAGAAGACGGCGAAAGTCACGCCCTCTACGTGGTCGAAGCTGTCGAACTGAATATAGTTCTGAACCCAGAAGATGATCTGCAGTATTCTTATCCGGTACACCTGTATGCGGTAAGTTGTGCGGTTCTCAAAAAGTCACTTTAATGCTGACAAATAAGGTTGAATTTCCGATGCAACGTTAATATTTTAAGACCTTTTCTACAGTATAATTTATCAGTCTGGAGTCGACTTAATCATTTATTATTATCATTCTGTTTCTAGTGCACAAACAACACGTACGCGTGCGTGCACGCAGGGGGCGTGCACGCGATCACTCTGCCCATGCTCGGGCATCTCGTAGACTATGCACTGGCTGATGAGAGTGAGAAACTTTTATTAAAATTTTTATTTAGTTTATAGAGGTTTGAGGAACAGGGTGTAAAGTTCACCCATACTCTATAGAAAAGGGAGCATCCTCCGATCGAACCGTGCGGCTGTTATTACTGAACCACAAGCTCCTGGTAGATAATATGTTTAAAACAAACCAATCTGATGTTTAATGCAAGCTTTTTTTTTTTAAATGTGCAACAAAGGACCTCATTCAACCTATGTCCTCCTTTGGGAGAATAATATGCTGATAATAGGTTCTAAGTTTAATTTTAAGATTTATTCATTCTTACATAAAGTTGGTATGTTAACCCTCAGCCGAAATGGAAGCAGTCCTATCGGCGATGTGTTCCCGCGCGAGCGTGGCGCGGCACCTGGTGTGCACGCGCATGCGCAGTGCGCGTGCGGGCTCGCCGCCCGCCGGCCTGGCGCTCACCCCGCCGCCGCTGCGCAAGCTGCTGGTGCTGTGTACCGAGTGCACTCTGCTGGCTAGGTAACCTATCGGCGATGTGTTCCCGCGCGGCTCGCCGCCCGCCGGCCTGGCGCTCACCCCGCCGCCGCTGCGCAAGCTGCTGGTGCTGTGTACCGAGTGCACTCTGCTGGCTAGGTAACCTATCGGCGATGTGTTCCCGCGCGGCTCGCCGCCCGCCGGCCTGGCGCTCACCCCGCCGCCGCTGCGCAAGCTGCTGGTGCTGTGTACCGAGTGCACTCTGCTGGCTAGGTAACCTATCGGCGATGTGTTCCCGCGCGGCTCGCCGCCCGCCGGCCTGGCGCTCACCCCGCCGCCGCTGCGCAAGCTGCTGGTGCTGTGTACCGAGTGCACTCTGCTGGCTAGGTAACCTATCGGCGATGTGTTCCCGCGCGGCTCGCCGCCCGCCGGCCTGGCGCTCACCCCGCCGCCGCTGCGCAAGCTGCTGGTGCTGTGTACCGAGTGCACTCTGCTGGCTAGGTAACCTATCGGCGATGTGTTCCCGCGCGGCTCGCCGCCCGCCGGCCTGGCGCTCACCCCGCCGCCGCTGCGCAAGCTGCTGGTGCTGTGTACCGAGTGCACTCTGCTGGCTAGGTAACCTATCGGCGATGTGTTCCCGCGCGGCTCGCCGCCCGCCGGCCTGGCGCTCACCCCGCCGCCGCTGCGCAAGCTGCTGGTGCTGTGTACCGAGTGCACTCTGCTGGCTAGGTAACCTATCGGCGATGTGTTCCCGCGCGGCTCGCCGCCCGCCGGCCTGGCGCTCACCCCGCCGCCGCTGCGCAAGCTGCTGGTGCTGTGTACCGAGTGCACTCTGCTGGCTAGGTAACCTATCGGCGATGTGTTCCCGCGCGGCTCGCCGCCCGCCGGCCTGGCGCTCACCCCGCCGCCGCTGCGCAAGCTGCTGGTGCTGTGTACCGAGTGCACTCTGCTGGCTAGGTAACCTATCGGCGATGTGTTCCCGCGCGGCTCGCCGCCCGCCGGCCTGGCGCTCACCCCGCCGCCGCTGCGCAAGCTGCTGGTGCTGTGTACCGAGTGCACTCTGCTGGCTAGGTAACCTATCGGCGATGTGTTCCCGCGCGGCTCGCCGCCCGCCGGCCTGGCGCTCACCCCGCCGCCGCTGCGCAAGCTGCTGGTGCTGTGTACCGAGTGCACTCTGCTGGCTAGGTAACCTATCGGCGATGTGTTCCCGCGCGGCTCGCCGCCCGCCGGCCTGGCGCTCACCCCGCCGCCGCTGCGCAAGCTGCTGGTGCTGTGTACCGAGTGCACTCTGCTGGCTAGGTAACCTATCGGCGATGTGTTCCCGCGCGGCTCGCCGCCCGCCGGCCTGGCGCTCACCCCGCCGCCGCTGCGCAAGCTGCTGGTGCTGTGTACCGAGTGCACTCTGCTGGCTAGGTAACCTATCGGCGATGTGTTCCCGCGCGGCTCGCCGCCCGCCGGCCTGGCGCTCACCCCGCCGCCGCTGCGCAAGCTGCTGGTGCTGTGTACCGAGTGCACTCTGCTGGCTAGGTAACCTATCGGCGATGTGTTCCCGCGCGGCTCGCCGCCCGCCGGCCTGGCGCTCACCCCGCCGCCGCTGCGCAAGCTGCTGGTGCTGTGTACCGAGTGCACTCTGCTGGCTAGGTAACCTATCGGCGATGTGTTCCCGCGCGGCTCGCCGCCCGCCGGCCTGGCGCTCACCCCGCCGCCGCTGCGCAAGCTGCTGGTGCTGTGTACCGAGTGCACTCTGCTGGCTAGGTAACCTATCGGCGATGTGTTCCCGCGCGGCTCGCCGCCCGCCGGCCTGGCGCTCACCCCGCCGCCGCTGCGCAAGCTGCTGGTGCTGTGTACCGAGTGCACTCTGCTGGCTAGGTAACCTATCGGCGATGTGTTCCCGCGCGGCTCGCCGCCCGCCGGCCTGGCGCTCACCCCGCCGCCGCTGCGCAAGCTGCTGGTGCTGTGTACCGAGTGCACTCTGCTGGCTAGGTAACCTATCGGCGATGTGTTCCCGCGCGGCTCGCCGCCCGCCGGCCTGGCGCTCACCCCGCCGCCGCTGCGCAAGCTGCTGGTGCTGTGTACCGAGTGCACTCTGCTGGCTAGGTAACCTATCGGCGATGTGTTCCCGCGCGGCTCGCCGCCCGCCGGCCTGGCGCTCACCCCGCCGCCGCTGCGCAAGCTGCTGGTGCTGTGTACCGAGTGCACTCTGCTGGCTAGGTAACCTATCGGCGATGTGTTCCCGCGCGGCTCGCCGCCCGCCGGCCTGGCGCTCACCCCGCCGCCGCTGCGCAAGCTGCTGGTGCTGTGTACCGAGTGCACTCTGCTGGCTAGGTAACCTATCGGCGATGTGTTCCCGCGCGGCTCGCCGCCCGCCGGCCTGGCGCTCACCCCGCCGCCGCTGCGCAAGCTGCTGGTGCTGTGTACCGAGTGCACTCTGCTGGCTAGGTAACCTATCGGCGATGTGTTCCCGCGCGGCTCGCCGCCCGCCGGCCTGGCGCTCACCCCGCCGCCGCTGCGCAAGCTGCTGGTGCTGTGTACCGAGTGCACTCTGCTGGCTAGGTAACCTATCGGCGATGTGTTCCCGCGCGGCTCGCCGCCCGCCGGCCTGGCGCTCACCCCGCCGCCGCTGCGCAAGCTGCTGGTGCTGTGTACCGAGTGCACTCTGCTGGCTAGGTAACCTATCGGCGATGTGTTCCCGCGCGGCTCGCCGCCCGCCGGCCTGGCGCTCACCCCGCCGCCGCTGCGCAAGCTGCTGGTGCTGTGTACCGAGTGCACTCTGCTGGCTAGGTAACCTATCGGCGATGTGTTCCCGCGCGGCTCGCCGCCCGCCGGCCTGGCGCTCACCCCGCCGCCGCTGCGCAAGCTGCTGGTGCTGTGTACCGAGTGCACTCTGCTGGCTAGGTAACCTATCGGCGATGTGTTCCCGCGCGGCTCGCCGCCCGCCGGCCTGGCGCTCACCCCGCCGCCGCTGCGCAAGCTGCTGGTGCTGTGTACCGAGTGCACTCTGCTGGCTAGGTAACCTATCGGCGATGTGTTCCCGCGCGGCTCGCCGCCCGCCGGCCTGGCGCTCACCCCGCCGCCGCTGCGCAAGCTGCTGGTGCTGTGTACCGAGTGCACTCTGCTGGCTAGGTAACCTATCGGCGATGTGTTCCCGCGCGGCTCGCCGCCCGCCGGCCTGGCGCTCACCCCGCCGCCGCTGCGCAAGCTGCTGGTGCTGTGTACCGAGTGCACTCTGCTGGCTAGGTAACCTATCGGCGATGTGTTCCCGCGCGGCTCGCCGCCCGCCGGCCTGGCGCTCACCCCGCCGCCGCTGCGCAAGCTGCTGGTGCTGTGTACCGAGTGCACTCTGCTGGCTAGGTAACCTATCGGCGATGTGTTCCCGCGCGGCTCGCCGCCCGCCGGCCTGGCGCTCACCCCGCCGCCGCTGCGCAAGCTGCTGGTGCTGTGTACCGAGTGCACTCTGCTGGCTAGGTAACCTATCGGCGATGTGTTCCCGCGCGGCTCGCCGCCCGCCGGCCTGGCGCTCACCCCGCCGCCGCTGCGCAAGCTGCTGGTGCTGTGTACCGAGTGCACTCTGCTGGCTAGGTAACCTATCGGCGATGTGTTCCCGCGCGGCTCGCCGCCCGCCGGCCTGGCGCTCACCCCGCCGCCGCTGCGCAAGCTGCTGGTGCTGTGTACCGAGTGCACTCTGCTGGCTAGGTAACCTATCGGCGATGTGTTCCCGCGCGGCTCGCCGCCCGCCGGCCTGGCGCTCACCCCGCCGCCGCTGCGCAAGCTGCTGGTGCTGTGTACCGAGTGCACTCTGCTGGCTAGGTAACCTATCGGCGATGTGTTCCCGCGCGGCTCGCCGCCCGCCGGCCTGGCGCTCACCCCGCCGCCGCTGCGCAAGCTGCTGGTGCTGTGTACCGAGTGCACTCTGCTGGCTAGGTAACCTATCGGCGATGTGTTCCCGCGCGGCTCGCCGCCCGCCGGCCTGGCGCTCACCCCGCCGCCGCTGCGCAAGCTGCTGGTGCTGTGTACCGAGTGCACTCTGCTGGCTAGGTAACCTATCGGCGATGTGTTCCCGCGCGGCTCGCCGCCCGCCGGCCTGGCGCTCACCCCGCCGCCGCTGCGCAAGCTGCTGGTGCTGTGTACCGAGTGCACTCTGCTGGCTAGGTAACCTATCGGCGATGTGTTCCCGCGCGGCTCGCCGCCCGCCGGCCTGGCGCTCACCCCGCCGCCGCTGCGCAAGCTGCTGGTGCTGTGTACCGAGTGCACTCTGCTGGCTAGGTAACCTATCGGCGATGTGTTCCCGCGCGGCTCGCCGCCCGCCGGCCTGGCGCTCACCCCGCCGCCGCTGCGCAAGCTGCTGGTGCTGTGTACCGAGTGCACTCTGCTGGCTAGGTAACCTATCGGCGATGTGTTCCCGCGCGGCTCGCCGCCCGCCGGCCTGGCGCTCACCCCGCCGCCGCTGCGCAAGCTGCTGGTGCTGTGTACCGAGTGCACTCTGCTGGCTAGGTAACCTATCGGCGATGTGTTCCCGCGCGGCTCGCCGCCCGCCGGCCTGGCGCTCACCCCGCCGCCGCTGCGCAAGCTGCTGGTGCTGTGTACCGAGTGCACTCTGCTGGCTAGGTAACCTATCGGCGATGTGTTCCCGCGCGGCTCGCCGCCCGCCGGCCTGGCGCTCACCCCGCCGCCGCTGCGCAAGCTGCTGGTGCTGTGTACCGAGTGCACTCTGCTGGCTAGGTAACCTATCGGCGATGTGTTCCCGCGCGGCTCGCCGCCCGCCGGCCTGGCGCTCACCCCGCCGCCGCTGCGCAAGCTGCTGGTGCTGTGTACCGAGTGCACTCTGCTGGCTAGGTAACCTATCGGCGATGTGTTCCCGCGCGGCTCGCCGCCCGCCGGCCTGGCGCTCACCCCGCCGCCGCTGCGCAAGCTGCTGGTGCTGTGTACCGAGTGCACTCTGCTGGCTAGGTAACCTATCGGCGATGTGTTCCCGCGCGGCTCGCCGCCCGCCGGCCTGGCGCTCACCCCGCCGCCGCTGCGCAAGCTGCTGGTGCTGTGTACCGAGTGCACTCTGCTGGCTAGGTAACCTATCGGCGATGTGTTCCCGCGCGGCTCGCCGCCCGCCGGCCTGGCGCTCACCCCGCCGCCGCTGCGCAAGCTGCTGGTGCTGTGTACCGAGTGCACTCTGCTGGCTAGGTAACCTATCGGCGATGTGTTCCCGCGCGGCTCGCCGCCCGCCGGCCTGGCGCTCACCCCGCCGCCGCTGCGCAAGCTGCTGGTGCTGTGTACCGAGTGCACTCTGCTGGCTAGGTAACCTATCGGCGATGTGTTCCCGCGCGGCTCGCCGCCCGCCGGCCTGGCGCTCACCCCGCCGCCGCTGCGCAAGCTGCTGGTGCTGTGTACCGAGTGCACTCTGCTGGCTAGGTAACCTATCGGCGATGTGTTCCCGCGCGGCTCGCCGCCCGCCGGCCTGGCGCTCACCCCGCCGCCGCTGCGCAAGCTGCTGGTGCTGTGTACCGAGTGCACTCTGCTGGCTAGGTAACCTATCGGCGATGTGTTCCCGCGCGGCTCGCCGCCCGCCGGCCTGGCGCTCACCCCGCCGCCGCTGCGCAAGCTGCTGGTGCTGTGTACCGAGTGCACTCTGCTGGCTAGGTAACCTATCGGCGATGTGTTCCCGCGCGGCTCGCCGCCCGCCGGCCTGGCGCTCACCCCGCCGCCGCTGCGCAAGCTGCTGGTGCTGTGTACCGAGTGCACTCTGCTGGCTAGGTAACCTATCGGCGATGTGTTCCCGCGCGGCTCGCCGCCCGCCGGCCTGGCGCTCACCCCGCCGCCGCTGCGCAAGCTGCTGGTGCTGTGTACCGAGTGCACTCTGCTGGCTAGGTAACCTATCGGCGATGTGTTCCCGCGCGGCTCGCCGCCCGCCGGCCTGGCGCTCACCCCGCCGCCGCTGCGCAAGCTGCTGGTGCTGTGTACCGAGTGCACTCTGCTGGCTAGGTAACCTATCGGCGATGTGTTCCCGCGCGGCTCGCCGCCCGCCGGCCTGGCGCTCACCCCGCCGCCGCTGCGCAAGCTGCTGGTGCTGTGTACCGAGTGCACTCTGCTGGCTAGGTAACCTATCGGCGATGTGTTCCCGCGCGGCTCGCCGCCCGCCGGCCTGGCGCTCACCCCGCCGCCGCTGCGCAAGCTGCTGGTGCTGTGTACCGAGTGCACTCTGCTGGCTAGGTAACCTATCGGCGATGTGTTCCCGCGCGGCTCGCCGCCCGCCGGCCTGGCGCTCACCCCGCCGCCGCTGCGCAAGCTGCTGGTGCTGTGTACCGAGTGCACTCTGCTGGCTAGGTAACCTATCGGCGATGTGTTCCCGCGCGGCTCGCCGCCCGCCGGCCTGGCGCTCACCCCGCCGCCGCTGCGCAAGCTGCTGGTGCTGTGTACCGAGTGCACTCTGCTGGCTAGGTAACCTATCGGCGATGTGTTCCCGCGCGGCTCGCCGCCCGCCGGCCTGGCGCTCACCCCGCCGCCGCTGCGCAAGCTGCTGGTGCTGTGTACCGAGTGCACTCTGCTGGCTAGGTAACCTATCGGCGATGTGTTCCCGCGCGGCTCGCCGCCCGCCGGCCTGGCGCTCACCCCGCCGCCGCTGCGCAAGCTGCTGGTGCTGTGTACCGAGTGCACTCTGCTGGCTAGGTAACCTATCGGCGATGTGTTCCCGCGCGGCTCGCCGCCCGCCGGCCTGGCGCTCACCCCGCCGCCGCTGCGCAAGCTGCTGGTGCTGTGTACCGAGTGCACTCTGCTGGCTAGGTAACCTATCGGCGATGTGTTCCCGCGCGGCTCGCCGCCCGCCGGCCTGGCGCTCACCCCGCCGCCGCTGCGCAAGCTGCTGGTGCTGTGTACCGAGTGCACTCTGCTGGCTAGGTAACCTATCGGCGATGTGTTCCCGCGCGGCTCGCCGCCCGCCGGCCTGGCGCTCACCCCGCCGCCGCTGCGCAAGCTGCTGGTGCTGTGTACCGAGTGCACTCTGCTGGCTAGGTAACCTATCGGCGATGTGTTCCCGCGCGGCTCGCCGCCCGCCGGCCTGGCGCTCACCCCGCCGCCGCTGCGCAAGCTGCTGGTGCTGTGTACCGAGTGCACTCTGCTGGCTAGGTAACCTATCGGCGATGTGTTCCCGCGCGGCTCGCCGCCCGCCGGCCTGGCGCTCACCCCGCCGCCGCTGCGCAAGCTGCTGGTGCTGTGTACCGAGTGCACTCTGCTGGCTAGGTAACCTATCGGCGATGTGTTCCCGCGCGGCTCGCCGCCCGCCGGCCTGGCGCTCACCCCGCCGCCGCTGCGCAAGCTGCTGGTGCTGTGTACCGAGTGCACTCTGCTGGCTAGGTAACCTATCGGCGATGTGTTCCCGCGCGGCTCGCCGCCCGCCGGCCTGGCGCTCACCCCGCCGCCGCTGCGCAAGCTGCTGGTGCTGTGTACCGAGTGCACTCTGCTGGCTAGGTAACCTATCGGCGATGTGTTCCCGCGCGGCTCGCCGCCCGCCGGCCTGGCGCTCACCCCGCCGCCGCTGCGCAAGCTGCTGGTGCTGTGTACCGAGTGCACTCTGCTGGCTAGGTAACCTATCGGCGATGTGTTCCCGCGCGGCTCGCCGCCCGCCGGCCTGGCGCTCACCCCGCCGCCGCTGCGCAAGCTGCTGGTGCTGTGTACCGAGTGCACTCTGCTGGCTAGGTAACCTATCGGCGATGTGTTCCCGCGCGGCTCGCCGCCCGCCGGCCTGGCGCTCACCCCGCCGCCGCTGCGCAAGCTGCTGGTGCTGTGTACCGAGTGCACTCTGCTGGCTAGGTAACCTATCGGCGATGTGTTCCCGCGCGGCTCGCCGCCCGCCGGCCTGGCGCTCACCCCGCCGCCGCTGCGCAAGCTGCTGGTGCTGTGTACCGAGTGCACTCTGCTGGCTAGGTAACCTATCGGCGATGTGTTCCCGCGCGGCTCGCCGCCCGCCGGCCTGGCGCTCACCCCGCCGCCGCTGCGCAAGCTGCTGGTGCTGTGTACCGAGTGCACTCTGCTGGCTAGGTAACCTATCGGCGATGTGTTCCCGCGCGGCTCGCCGCCCGCCGGCCTGGCGCTCACCCCGCCGCCGCTGCGCAAGCTGCTGGTGCTGTGTACCGAGTGCACTCTGCTGGCTAGGTAACCTATCGGCGATGTGTTCCCGCGCGGCTCGCCGCCCGCCGGCCTGGCGCTCACCCCGCCGCCGCTGCGCAAGCTGCTGGTGCTGTGTACCGAGTGCACTCTGCTGGCTAGGTAACCTATCGGCGATGTGTTCCCGCGCGGCTCGCCGCCCGCCGGCCTGGCGCTCACCCCGCCGCCGCTGCGCAAGCTGCTGGTGCTGTGTACCGAGTGCACTCTGCTGGCTAGGTAACCTATCGGCGATGTGTTCCCGCGCGGCTCGCCGCCCGCCGGCCTGGCGCTCACCCCGCCGCCGCTGCGCAAGCTGCTGGTGCTGTGTACCGAGTGCACTCTGCTGGCTAGGTAACCTATCGGCGATGTGTTCCCGCGCGGCTCGCCGCCCGCCGGCCTGGCGCTCACCCCGCCGCCGCTGCGCAAGCTGCTGGTGCTGTGTACCGAGTGCACTCTGCTGGCTAGGTAACCTATCGGCGATGTGTTCCCGCGCGAACGTGGCGCGGCACCTGGTGTGAGTGCAACCTGCTGGCTAGGTAACAAGAATAATACATTTATTTCAGGCGATACCGGCCCACAGGTAAGTTCGAATCTCTCAGGAACAATGAATTTTTCATAAATAAAAAGTAGTAGTAAAAATTCAAGTCGATCCGTTACTCCGTTGATACGTGACAGCAGAACATAATATCGTCGACCGTAGGTTCAATTGAGGTAAGGGACATAATACGATTTTTCAGGAGAGGCCGACAAAGTTTTTATTCGGACTAAATCGCCTATAACTTTTTTTGTTATTAACCTTTTTCGGATCTGATTTCACACATAATCTTGTATTTTAGTGCTCTATCTATCTGTGTAACATTTATTTAAATAAGTTAGCTATTTAAGAAAATAGACGTCCCTTACACCAACGTATTTTGTTAGTAATGTCCCTTACATTAAATTGATCTCTACGTTGGATCCAATCTATAATGAAAAAATAATGTAAAGGTCTTGTTGAAAAAATGTGTGAAGAATAATTCGTTGATTGGGAAGACCCTTACCTTATTTGAAGTGGATTGGCGGCGGTAATTACACCATTTCAAGTTGCTATATTGCATAGTTTTTCAGATACATTGTTATTATTGGGCTGATTCGAAATTCGAATCCAAAAATCAGTAGGGTAAAGGACATTTTTTTTAAGCTAGAATTTTTTCATATACACCATTCGAAAGAGCGCAAAATTCTGAACAAAACTGTATACTCAACTCATTTTGGGTATTTTGTCCCTTACCTTAATTGAACCTACGGTCGACGATATACCAGTGTACATAATCTCAGATAATCTACATTCCATCGCCACTTAATCAGTTATCTACTTTAGTGAAATGTATTCTGTTTATTTATGAGTGTCCTAATAAATTTTTGGTTGCAATGAAATTTGAACTTTGTTATGTATGACATTCAGTAGGTTGTTCCTTAACTTAAAAAGTATCTACAAACACACTTTAGTATTTATAATAATATAAATAAGTAAGAATGTTCTCACCTCGCCGCCGCTACCGAAGTGCTGTGCTACTAGTGCTGTACTGATTGCAACTTGCAGGTAGGTAGGTAGTACATGTAATAGGGTAGTTAAGTACTTAAACATGGCTTTTTTCAAATTAATTGCGAAACCTCACAGAGGCGATAACATAATATATCTAAAAAGCATAATATGTCGTATAATACAAGGTGTTGATTTTCATCCTAGTCAAATTCAAGGACGTAATTATGCTAATGATTCTCGACCCAAATCAACAATAAAATGGGTAGGTTTTTTTTTTTTTCTTATTTACGGAAATCCGTAAGTGTGCACCAGCCGTATTTAAACGCGGCCCGTCTGTTACTAGCACTATAACCGCGCGTTCACACACAAACAAACGCAAATAATACATACACAACGCATACGCAACGACCATTCGATAAATTCGTAGGTAATCAATCCCACACCAATCACGGTGCGGGTAGCGGGTACTCTCCCGCGCACGGTCCTAGCCACACCCCCGCGGCGCCGGAACTAACAGTGTGTTTGATGTCGCCGAAGCGTGCGGTTGCGGTTTGACGTTCCCCGGCATGCTCAAGCTCGCGGCAGCGTAGGCCTGCCTGTCGCCTTGCAAGAACACATCCTGGAATACTTCCAGCGAGCGAATGTGTTAGTGTTACGTAAGCTGAAGGAAAACCAGCTACGTGGTGCTCGATTGTGCGTAGTGTGGATTGTGTGAGTGGCGTTGTGGTGTGATGGTGGTAACTTTGAACAATACCTAACAAGGCAACACTTAAAGGTAACTTAAGTTTTAGGTTGAAGGATAAAGCAAAAGTAACATTTTATTAATCATCTGTTATCAGGTCAGTGAACTTTTCTTTGGCGCACTAGTATTACTGTGTAAGATTTCCGTATTCCAATGATGCTCAAAAATGAGTTAATTATCAAGCGAAATTTATGACAATAATGTAGGTGATTTTCGAAATAAAATTAGGTAAAATCATTGCTACCGGTCATTACGCGGTCGCGCTAGCGCGCGAGCATTTCGTAGGTAAGACGACGTCGACACTCACGCAAACATGCATTGTCGCTGTGTGCGTAGTCGGGTGATTCTGTTTTATTTGTATTGAATTAAGTTTAATTCTGAAATACTGTTAAATTTCAACAACAACAAAATGCAGCACTTATTAGTTATTTCCTGCTACCGTACTTCAATTGATTTTATTTATGTCTTTTATGACAACCTCCTGAAATTTGACGATGATGCAAATCAACACCTTGTATATCTAAAAGCATAATTATGTAGTATATATTAGATCATAATTTTAAATAACTATAACGTGCGTTCATCATCATCATTTCAGCCGAAAGACGTCCACTGCTGGACATAGGCCTCCCCCAAGCACTTCCACTTCGACCGGTTCTGTGCTTCTCGCATAACGTGCGTTATGAAGACTTAAACCCCGTGATTAACTGTTTACTTAAAATAATGATTATAAAATAAATATTGACAAAAAAATAATATTATGAAAAAAAAGCTTCATGAAGCTTTTTTGTGCCAGTGTTGCAGTTTCAACAAATAATTTAAATGTTAAATAGTCTATCACGGGAGATTTAAATATTTTATATACGTAACTAGATTAATTCTTAACTTGTACCTAATTAAAAGAAGTAATAAGTTACTAAACAATAATATTTGGCTTCCCCACAGAACATTGGAGCCTTTCGACTTGGAAGAACAGCTATACAAAGAACTGCAGCTGAAGAACCCGACGTTAGAACAAGAGGATATCAACAATATACTGAAAGAGGTACTTATATCACTTATTTATCACAGAAAATAGAAGAAAAAATTAAGCAAAAAATGATCTTCTTAATAAAAACTCCGAAACCGCTTGGTCTAGAAGCATGCAATTTTACATAAGACTTCTTTATAAAACGAAAGTGAGCTTAAGAACAGATTTTTGAAACGACACCCACTGAAAAAAAGAAAGAGGTTAAATATGGGATGAAACTTTGTATGGAAGTTCTCATTTTTTCCGATGAGGAACCTCGAACACTGGGCGCAGCAAGGGTTGTCATGAAATAAATTGCATAAAAAATGATTTTGTGGTTGCAAACACTGCTGACTCCGGGTTGAATCTGCACACCGGGCAATGATGAATAGAAATTCTCAGGAGCAAACATTATCAAAAGTCTTGCCCCTTATTGCATGAGTCTATAACATGCCTAGAAACTGTGGGCTTACAGACGCCACCACATCAAGTTACTACAATCTGTCAAATTTCTATAAAAGATTTTCAACTTTATCGCTAAAGCATAAAGTTCAAAGTTGATTGGGAAAATTTGACAGTTTCGGGTAGCTTGATGTGCTGCCGTCTGTACATTACACCCCTGCCCAAACCATCATGCGTGATGGTATGTGTATTGAATCTTCTTCTTCTGCTTCTTCCGTCCCTATGTGTATTGAGTGTGTCTTTTTTATTTTAAACTTGCTGACCCGACAGACGTCCTGTTTTTTATTCGAAAGACACGTGGCGCCATCTATTATCATAATAACGTTATTGTGGTTTGCCTCGGGAACAGCACTTTTTTTCGTGATGAAAAAAAGTGCTGTTATGTCTACAACGTATATGCAAAATTTGAGGATGATCGGTTCAGTGGTTTAGGCGTGAAAAGGTAACAAACAAACTTACTTCCGCATTTATAATATTAATATAATAATTCCAGAGACAGAAACTGACATTCACATCGATAGTACAAGAGATACTCACGCGGGACGTGTCGCAGCCGATCCTGCAGATCAGCAAGAAAGCGGAACCAAGTCCTAAGGAGAGCTTAGAGGTAACATAACATACACATTTTGAAGCAATACTTTTGCTAAATGCTAAACAGCCGCAAGGTGGACCGACGACCTTGTGAAGGCCGCAGGAACCCGTTGTATGCGAGAAGCACAGAACCGGTCGAAGTGGAGGTGCTTGGGGGAGGCCTATGTCCAGCAGTGGACGACTTTCAGCTGAAATTATAAACAGCCGCCCGGTTTGATCAAAGGTTAAGCCACACTTGCCGCGGTCTGTTCGTAGATGGGTGGCCATCCATTACATACTTAGAGAACAATCCGTGCCTCGAAAAGCACGTTATTCTCGTTGATCCCGGCTGTCATTCGTAGATCTTCGACAGTCGTTATGGGTATTGTGCTAGAAGCCCATAAGTCGGACAACCGGTCTTACCAAGGAGTATTATTATACCAAGTGTCAGTAACTGGGTTGTTAAGATCAGATAGGCAGTCGCTCCATGTATAATATGTGTGTCCAGCTGCATCTGGTTAGTGTGGGAGCCGACTCCAACTTAGTTGGGATCAGTCTAGCAGACAGCCTTTATTATAAACTGCTGAAGACTAGCATTTTGTTGGTGATGACTACCAGTTAAATATTTACCTATTTTGTTTTTTTAGGTCCCAAAGGGTGCCTACAGAACCCAGGTCTATGTGTCTGTCATTACATGTATATATCTTTTTTTTACCATAATTATAACTGTTTGGTAGTACCGAACTGCTAGAGCGAATTTCACCAATGAAACTGGACGCGATCAGCAAATACGAACGTTAAGGGGCTTACAGTACCTGAAAAATGTTTGTAAACGCACCCACAATACAGGAAAAATTCCTAGTGTTTGGCAACGTTAGGATATTTTTTTTGTATGTATTGCCCTCTAACAAAATCATGTAAATGTTCTAGTTTCTAACACAAGCAACTCTAAAACTCCGCGGCGAGTACATCTCCCGCCAACAGCGCGCAAGCGACGCCATCGCCCGCAAGCTCCACTCGCTGCGCTCGCTCAGCAGCCAGCACCGGGAGTGGCTGCAGGACTTGCAGGTGAGCAACTCATGCGCAAACTTTGAAACAATTTACCATCAGACACACTACAACAGCACCCTATTGCGTAACGCTATTAATCTCAACCTGAGTTATTTTGAAGAATACAGCTAATTTGTTGAGTAGACAAACTTTTCGAATGTTTATACAATATGTAACAAAAACCCTGTTGTTCCTTTTAAGGGGTGATTGTACTCATCATTTTGAACAACTTTTTCTATGGGACCAACCTTGAAATCGTGAAAAAAAAAAACAGCTGTTCCATACATTTTGTCGATTTAAGTGAACACAAATGTATGGAAACGGTGAAGGAAAACATCATGAGGAAACCGGCATGTCCTAGAACCAAAAGTTCGAAGACATGTGACATCTGCCAACCCGCACTGGGCCCGCGTGGTGGATTACGGCCCACTCCCTCTCACAGAGAGGAGGCCTGTGTCCCAGCAGTGGGAACATTATAGGCTGTTTATGATGATTATGATGAAATGTATGGAACAGCAGATTTTTTTTTACGCAATTTCAAGGTTGGTCCCATAGAAAAAGTTGTTCAAAATGATGAGTACAATGACCCCTTTCAAGGAACAACAGGGTTTTTGTTACATCTATACTAATATTATAAAGCTGCAGAGTTTGTTTGTTTGTTTGTTTGTTTGTTTGTTTGAACGCGCTAATCTCTGGAACTACTGGTCCGATTTGAATGATTATTTTAGTGTTGGGTAGTCCATTTATCGAGGAAGGCTATAGGCTATATTTTTTTTCTTCAAAATTAGGGATCCGTAATAAAATTGCAAATTTGTAACACAAGGTGTAAAATCGAAAACCTATTTTTGCGTGCGCTGCAAAAACTATTGACAATAGAACAAAATAATGTACTACGGGTTTGTAGAGCCCATTAAGACCTACAAAAAAGTCCGCGAGAACATATGTCTAGCTATCATGGTTTAATCACAATAACCGATTTTGTGTTCAAAATAATTATTAAATCGTCTGAAGAAAAAAAAACTACGTTAAATATGTATCGTAATATTAATCTTTATCGAAATTAAGCATTATGTTATCAAGAGTATTTATGAAGAAGTAAAATACTTTTTGTTTCATCTCAATCGGATATTTCGTTTAAAAGTTATCACGTGTGTAAGATTAAGATGTTAAGAGTTGGTACCTATTAAGGAGTTATGGGCCATAGAGTTTTTTATCTATACTAATAATAAGGCTGAAGAGTTTGTTTGTTTGAACGCGATAATCTCTTTAACTACCGGTCAGATTTGAATTCTTTTTGCATTTGATAGCCCAATTCTTGAGGAAGGCTATAGGCTATTTAACATCACGCTATGACCCTTAGGAGCCGAGCAAAAAGAAAAAAACTCAGAGTGAACGGTAAGCGAATACGAAGTGTTGCGACGCGACGGGGTGGGGGTACAAGAAATTTCACGCGGACGAAGTCGCGGGCAGAAGCTAGTATTGTATATAACAAGCTGCGCCCCGCGGTTACACCCGCATAAGTTTCGATCCCGTTGGAAATCGGGATAAAAAGATTTATCAAAATTGGTCCAGCCGTTTGAGTGTGAAGAAGTAACAAACATATAAACACACACACATTCTCACAATCTTTCGCCTTTATAATATTAGTGTGATAATGAACTAACGGCTTCTTATATTCGAAAAGTTTGTCTGCTGAACAACGTAAATAACGCAATGAATGTTATTGGACTGTCAAAATGAGAACCGTTGCTACTGATGTGTATTGTGTTACGCAATATACTTCACATATAGGATTTTTCAGGTTTACGATAAACAAAAAAGACTATAATTATAATAGACAAAAATAACTAGAAAAATATTATTATGAACTGTATTTCACTGTTTTTGTTATTTCAGAAAGAAATAGACGATGTTCAACTTGATTCTACGGTGCTCAAGGAGAAGTGTATGTTAGCTGAGAAACATCAAGATGACCTCAAATACAGGTGAATATTGTTATTATAATAAACAGTGAAAATGCTTTAAATAGCTATTCTTTGCCAGATTACTTTCACTAATAGTTGTAGTAACTTGATAGTTGTCAAATAATCGCGACGATAGTCCGTGGTGGAACCAAATGAAAGTGATAGTAGATTGTATAACATGTAAGTGTAGCAGTATCTACAACGCGTCACACTGACGTCACGCAAAATCCTGCATCTCGCAAGCAGAGTTTACCGCGCAACTAGCATAGATACAACGGCCCGACATGAATCATCAGTTGCCCTCTAGACCCAACACCCGTCTGGTCGGAGGATCCTCCCTTTTCTGTGGAGGTTAAGTGAACTTTACACCCTGTCCCTCGTACCTCTATATAAGTTGATTAAGAAGGAAACGAAATTACAACAGTGAAAGGTCGGTTTAAAATGTAAATAAGAAAATGTTGATGTTGAAAGGTAGGCGTGCAGCGCCTGGCGGCCCGCAGCATAGCGCACCGGCGGCGCCAGCGCACATCAAAAATAAAACTTACAGAAGTATCAACATCGAGTACAAAAGTATCGGTATTGAAACAAAACTACCCGATACCAAAAATCCATACTTTACGATACTTTTCGTGTCCTTTACTGCAGTTGAAAGGCAACTTAATTCATATAAAAAGTAGAAATTATAAATTTTATTGTTTATTTATGTAAGTAGGTTTGCACAAACACGTCAAAAATATTTTAATAAAAACTGGACGAGGTTGGTGTTTCCTATCCGAATACTCTGAAAAAAAAAAACACCGAATCAAACACAGTCGCTATTAAACCTTAAAAAATAAATAAAATTTGAAATATAAATTGTAATGTGTGTTTTAAGTAATTTTTAATACTATAAGAGCACAATGCACTCGAATACATTATTATTTAACCTTACAGATGCTCAGCAGTAATCCGTAACATCCGTGCCTCTGCGTCGGCGACTCCGGCCGAGCGAGAGCTGCTGGCCGAGCTGGAGCGGTACAACCGGAGCGGCGAGAGACTCGGCGAACAGATACTGATGCTCAAGCAACACGCGCAACACAAGTCTGTCGAGGTAAGCGATACAAGCGGCGAGAGACTCGGCGAACAGATACTGATGCTCAAGCAACACGCGCAACACAAGTCTGTCGAGGTAAGCGATACAAGCGGCGAGAGACTCGGCGAACAGATACTGATGCTCAAGCAACACGCGCAACACAAGTCTGTCGAGGTAAGCGATACAAGCGGCGAGAGACTCGGCGACCAGATACTGATGCTCAAGCAACACGCGCAACACAAGTCTGTCGAGGTAAGCGATACAAGCGGCGAGAGACTCGGCGAACAGATACTGATGCTCAAGCAACACGCGCAACACAAGTCTGTCGAGGTAAGCGATACAAGCGGCGAGAGACTCGGCGAACAGATACTGATGCTCAAGCAACACGCGCAACACAAGTCTGTCGAGGTAAGCGATACAAGCGGCGAGAGACTCGGCGAACAGATACTGATGCTCAAGCAACACGCGCAACACAAGTCTGTCGAGGTAAGCGATACAAGCGGCGAGAGACTCGGCGAACAGATACTGATGCTCAAGCAACACGCGCAACACAAGTCTGTCGAGGTAAGCGATACAAGCGGCGAGAGACTCGGCGAACAGATACTGATGCTCAAGCAACACGCGCAACACAAGTCTGTCGAGGTAAGCGATACAAGCGGCGAGAGACTCGGCGAACAGATACTGATGCTCAAGCAACACGCGCAACACAAGTCTGTCGAGGTAAGCGATACAAGCGGCGAGAGACTCGGCGAACAGATACTGATGCTCAAGCAACACGCGCAACACAAGTCTGTCGAGGTAAGCGATACAAGCGGCGAGAGACTCGGCGAACAGATACTGATGCTCAAGCAACACGCGCAACACAAGTCTGTCGAGGTAAGCGATACAAGCGGCGAGAGACTCGGCGAACAGATACTGATGCTCAAGCAACACGCGCAACACAAGTCTGTCGAGGTAAGCGATACAAGCGGCGAGAGACTCGGCGAACAGATACTGATGCTCAAGCAACACGCGCAACACAAGTCTGTCGAGGTAAGCGATACAAGCGGCGAGAGACTCGGCGAACAGATACTGATGCTCAAGCAACACGCGCAACACAAGTCTGTCGAGGTAAGCGATACAAGCGGCGAGAGACTCGGCGAACAGATACTGATGCTCAAGCAACACGCGCAGCACAAGTCTGTCGTGTATCCCTTACCACCCGTGGAAATATCTGTATAAAAAGTAGCCTATATGTTAATCCAGGGTGTCAGCTACCTCCATACCAAATTTTATCAAAATTGGTTCAGCCGTTTGAGCGTGAAGAAGTAACAAACATATAAAACACACACTCTCACACACTTTCAACTTTATAATATTAAGTGTGATATTGTATTTATCATCATTTTTATTTTCAGCTGGAGAAATGGCATTCTGAATACAAGAAGAAAGACATCGCGCTCGGCAAGTCTCACAGTGATACGATCTCCTCTATTCTGCAACAGCAGTAAGTTATATTTTTTACCGACTTCAAAAAAAGGAGGTTATCAATTCGATACGTATGTATGTAATATTATTGGAATTGCATTATATTCACATATGACAATCTATTAGGGCTTCCAAACAAATATACCAAATTTTATAGACGTATGTATGTATGTATGTATGTATGTTTGTCCACGCATATCTCCGTAACTATTAATCGGATCGTGACCATTCTTTTTTTATTGGCTTACATTTACTTCAACTTAGGGAACAGTGCAAGTTTCATCAAAATCGATTCAGTAATTTTCAAGATATGGACTAAGACGTGAAAGTGTGACGGCCTGGCTTATTGATACGAGCTACGGGTGTAGTGTCAAAGGGAAAACATCTCAAAACCTTGATCAAATTCTAGTGCAAAAACTAAAAATTACCAAATAAAAAGTAATTTAAAAAAATTAAACCGACTTCAAAAAGAAATTAACTCAAAATTATGAAATAACTTTAATTTCGGAAGTCGGTGGCAAAACTCAAATACAGATCCCAAGACACCGACTTCCGAAATTAAAGTTATTTCATAATTTTGAGTTAATTTCTTTTTGAAGTCGGTTTAATTTTTTTAAATTACTTTTTTGTTTGTTTTTTGTTTGTTGCCTTTTCTCGCGGCTTCACTCGCGTGGTCTATCCAACAGGCAACGTGAATTTTTTGAGATAAAAAACCTACAGTGCTAGTGCTACAAGGATTTTTTGGCGCTTGAATGACAATGACCAGCGGGGTAATTGCGTAGAGATAAACTACGATAAAATGGCGCGCCCCGCCAAATTACTGTGTACTGTACGATTAATGACGTGACTAGTCGAGCAACAAATCCGTGGATTTGTTTTTGTTTGACGGCCGTCTCATTACGCACACATCTTTTGTGAATCTTGGTGGTGCATTGTAAATACTTTCACAAATACTTTCAAACGTTTTGAATTTTGGAGGGGCGCGCCATGTTATCGTAGTTTATCTCTAACACATTATCAATCGGAATCGGTTTCATTTTGACAGTTCAGCAACATTCTTGCGTTATTTACGTGTAGAGCAGACAAACTTTTTTGAACTTATGAAGCAATGGATTATCAATTTGCTTTAAAATTATTCAGATTCCGATTGGTAGTGTGTTACGCAAGTGGGGTGCTGGGGCGTTATTAATCATTTCTGAAAATGTATTGAAAAAACGAGATGGCGTTTTTTTTTTTTTGAAAAATGGCATCTCGACGTTCAACCATAGGGGTTGTCGACTGCTCAACCGGACTTTCCTGTGGATGCCTCAATAAATTGGGCCTCCAGCCAGGGCATAAAACTTAAAAACTAAGCGACTACACGCTAAGGGCACCCCCCGTGGGGTTCGGTCCTCGGCTTAGGGCGTCGCTGGGAGAGGACAGCAAGGGACAGGCTGGATCGGAATTATTTAATGGGGACGAATTTAAAGCTACAGGCTCAGCGGCGCGGGCTGGCTCGAGCAAGGGTTGGGGTGGATGAGATGGCGCTGTTAGTTCCGGTATTTTTCACGCTCCGAAAGATCCTTGTAGAGACGCCACACATATCAAGCTACCCGAAATTGTAAAATTTTCCCATTCAACATTGAACCTTATGCTTTAGTGATAAAGTTGAAAATCTATTAAAGAAATTTGACAGATTGTAGTTGCTTGATGTGCTGACGTCTGTACAATTATATGACAGTTTTCGGCCCATAAACTATCTATACGCAAAAAATCACGTCGATACGTTGCTCCTTTGCTGCGTGAAAGAAGGACAAACCATAACACAGAATGTCGATTTTTTGTAATTTGAGTAAGATTTAAATGACACACAAAATCTTGCGTT
Source organism: Oligia fasciuncula (assembly GCA_963082905.1). Lineage (NCBI taxonomy): Eukaryota > Metazoa > Arthropoda > Insecta > Lepidoptera > Noctuidae > Oligia > Oligia fasciuncula. The sequence continues at coordinate 16,577,634 of OY720406.1, read as the reverse complement.
TTCTTTGTTTTTGTGTGCGAGGATTGTTAGTAAACCTACTAACAGAATAAACTAGTGGAGGGAAACTTTTTTTAAAGAAAAATGTTAAATTCTTTATACATTCATAAATCCAACAGTCATTTAGCACAATATGAAGGTAAGTCAGTGACTGTTGTCATTCGTGGATTTATGACAGTCGTTACGGGTCGTCTGGTCCGAAAGTCTGACAGTCTTACGAAGAGGTTTCGTATTACCCAGTAACTGGGTTGTGGAGGTCAGATAGGCAGTTGCTCCAAGCAAGATACTGGTAATCAGTTGTATACGAGTAAGACTGGAAACCGATGCCAACATAGTTGGGAAAGGGCAAGGCAGACTGATTGTTTACTTATTTTTCCATTATTATTTTATTACCTAGCCTACGCTGTCCCAGTGCTGAGCACAGGCCTCCCCCAAATCCTTCCAGGCATCCTGTTCTAGAGCCACCTCGATCCAACCCGTATGCGGTACACGTCTAGATCGTCTCGACGTCGCCCCCTCTCTCTGGGCGACGCCGTTGATCCTCAGGCGACTGTTGCCCCGCGGTCACTGCGCATGCGCCTGACATAACCCGCCCAATCCCAATCCAGCTCGGCAGCCTCTTCGCCTTCCTCTAGGATCCCCGTTTTGGAGCGCAGCGTAGTGTTTCGTATTCTGTATTTTGTTAAATAATAAATAATAGTAGATATCGGTAGAGGGGCCCGTGGCTAAATAATAACAGCCGCACAGGTCGAACGATCAGGTTAAGCTACGCTTGCCGCGGTTGGTCTGAGGATCATTCGTGGATCTTTGACAGTTGTTACGGGTAGAAGCCCGAAAGTCTGACAATCAGTGTTACCAAGGGATATCGTATTACCCAGTAACTGGGTTGTGGAGGTCAGATAGGCAGTGGCTCCATGTAAAACACTGGTATTCAGCTGCATCCGGTTAGACTGGAAGCCGACCCAACATAGTTGGGAAAAAGCTAGGCAGATGATGAGTAGATATCGGTAGTGTTAGTGTAATATGACTACTTATTACTTCGTTTTGTTTTCAGAACCGGACAGATTTCGACCCTCATTGAAGAAACGAAGCTCCTCAAAGACCAACTCAGCATTGTTTAGATTTATTTCAATTAGTATTTGTTTTTCTTGTTAGTATTCAAAAAATGGTCATAATTAGAACAAAATTAAATATCTTACTACCTTTGGCACATGAAAGTTAAGCTACAGTTTCCTATAACAGCGGTGACCGGCACATAGCGTCCGCAATTTACCGGCGAATGACGTCACTGAAACGTTATTTATGAAAGTAAGTTGGTGTTCCTAGAGAGCGGCTTTTGACACTTTACACCCGTTGTAGCCGTGAGTGCTAACTACTGGTTGACTCGCCGCTCTAGAGCTTGCAGGAGTGATGATGACGTCACGCTGAAGCATTTGCACGAAGGCTGCGCTGACGATCACGTCGGGGTCACCAGTATGGGAAAGGGAGGATCCTCCGACCAGACGGGTGTTGTGTCTGGCGGGCAACTGCCCGATGATTCATGTCGGGTCGTTGTATCTATGCTAGTTGCGCGGTAAACTCTGCTTGCGAGATGCAGGATTTTGCGTGACGTCGGTATGACGCGTTATTCGCATGTGACGTTGTAGATACCGCTACAAAGTCAAATCCCACTGCCATCGTTGTCATGACAGCTGACACTACGACCGTTATATGGCGGCAGCCGCTCTTCTAGCAAACTGTAGCTTAACCGGGTATGTCGTTTCAGTGACTTAACCCCTAATTTTTCTTTAAATTCTGTACTTATATTTTTTTCAAGCGTATATGAGCTGTATTAAATTATTGACAAAGATAACAACTTATCGGTAAGCCGACATGACATTTTACAAGTTTATATTACCTGGGTTATTAAATACTGGTCTAATCAGACGGACTGCATATGAACTGCATGCCAGCTGCAACCTCGCAGTTTTGATGCAGTTGAAATATCTAGGTTTCGGAGCAGTCAAGTCAACTGCATCCAAACTGCGATGTTGCAACTAAAATGCAGTACGTCTGTTTAGACCCTAAGGGAGGGCGCCCACGAGCAACTTTTGTCTCAGCAACTAATTTCCCTCTCACATCAAGTCTACGGGTTTGTATGAAACTGCTGACTTTGTCGCATCGCTACGTCCCATAAATTCACCGTCGTCGTCGTGACAAAAATATAATTTAAAGCTACAATTTAACTAGCATAGCAAAGATTCTTTCTTGTTTTGTGTAACTTTTGTGTTTTAAGCCTAATTGTTAAAAGTGACTTTGATTTAATTTTGAATTGTTTCTTAATAAAGATATTATAATAAAGGCATATTTTTTTTCAAAAAACAGTAAAACGATATTTTTTCTTTTTTAAATAAGACTCAATGTTCTTCAGAAAGATCAGGTGTAGGTATAGTACTCGCAACCGGCGTGGGAGTGTGACCAGAGGGGAACGTAATTTTAAGAACGTTCACAGTCTGATCAGTCTCAATCTGTCAAAAATACCTCTAGTTTCCCTACATTTTTGACAAGTTTTTGACAGTGATTGTCACTGAGATGAGATTGCGACTAGATTTTGAACGTTTTTAATTACGGGAATTGGTCTTGATTGGTCTGAAGACCAATTCTCGTTTGGTCTTCAGATGTATGAACGTAAACGCAGTGCCGGATTAAGACTACTTCATGCCCTGGTTTAACTTTTGGGTTTTGTAATATCTTGCTGATAAACAGCCTTGCCATTCATGTGCTAGCAAATACTTTTTCGGTGCTGTTTCTGCCTTATGGTGCCCCCGGAGACGTGATGCCCTAAGCAATTGCTTAATTTGCTTATGGACTAATCCTGAACTGCGTAAACGGAGCAGAAGGAGTATGTAAGGATCGTACCAGATGACGTTCTGTAGTTTCTGCCTAGCCCCTGTATCTAATGAAAACGAGAATTATGGGTTGCAAACAAATAAAACAACGAAATTATTTGTAAAAATTTTGTTGCTATTCGAAGATTCAACAATAATATTTTTATACATTCAGTAATGAATGTTGGTCCGTAATATAGGAATGACTTACATTATTATTATTATCATTTAGAGTCCTAAGACCCTAGTAATAACTATTAACTACCACTAGGTAATAACAGTATACAATCATGAGTAAAAAAAAAAGTCGAAACATAGGCGGTACAAATACCGACTATCTAAAATTATTGATACAGAACTGAAAAACCCTAAAATGGGGGAGAAACCCGAATTAGGGGATATTTGATCCATTAGAACTTTCTACTAAATGCTTGGGGATTTTTTACAAGGGCAACATCCAAGTAAACGTCATTTTCAAAAAGCCTGCTGTCAAAAATCAAGTTATCAAAATAACGTTGATATTGTAAGCGCTATGAAACCGTGTTTTAATAGAAATAAACTTAGATATTCAGAATATCCCCTAATTTGGAAATCCCTCAATGCGCGTAACATAAGAAAAATCAAGTTGCCTGACCAGAGGTAAAAGGCCGAATATGGAAGTGTTAAAGTCAAACAGGAATGGCGCTACTCTGCTGTTATAGCTGCATCTCTTTCCAACAATAGTGGGAGAGAGATGGAGCTACACAGATTTAATAGCACCATCTCCTTTTTATTTTAACACTTCCCTATACGACCCCTGTACACCTTTAAAACAGCCGTTTTAAAAACATCTACAAACGATAATATAAAAGAATACACAGACTTAAAAAAACTAAACTATAACTGCAGTCGATAATTACTCTTAAATCCTAAGCGTAAAGTTAATATTACAATGACTTATTTAATCAGGGGTCCCCAGAACATTTTGGAAACCCTCTTCTGGTCGTCAGTGCAGAAGAATTCCCTTCCGAGCTTTACAAACTCTTTTAGTGATAGTTTGCCATCCTGTAAAAAAAATATTTTTGATTAAATATTTATAAAATGGGTAAGAAAGCATGTAAGTATTGATATCAAGGTCCGCACGACTTTAATCAAATTCATAATATGGAGTCGATTTTGTGAGCGGAAACGATAAAAATATTATCAGCATAATTATTCACAACCATTCCACAAGTTTCCGAATCGAAAATGACACATTTTTGGTTACCTAATTTGCCTAGTCCCCGACAGCAAATAGCTGTCGAAATAAAGACCATTGTCTATTTCGTTCATGCAGTTAATGATGCAGATTTTTAACCCTCTGACCACATGGGCCATATAACAACAGAATTATTAGTCAAACTATCGGGATAAAAAGTAGCCTATATGTTAATCCAGGGTGTCAGCTACCTCCATACAAAATTTTATCAAAATTGGTCCAGCCGTTTGGGCGTGAAGAAGTAACAAACATATAAACACGCACACACACTCACAAAGTTTCGCCTTTATAATATTAGTGTGACATCATTAGTAAATCACCATGTTAACTTGAACGCCACTCGTATTTTTAAACTGTCAAAATATTCGGGTATCTGATTTGTGAACAGCGTTTAGAGGATTCCTTAGATAACATTAATATCTATTCAAAAACATCAACTAATGATTAAATACGGAAGCGCATCGAATGTTTGTGAATATCTATGCTGGCGAGTTTTTGAGATAAGAGAACTGAAACCGTGATAAATAGAGTAAAGTGATCAGCAACCATGAGCATGATCCTGTCGAAAATTAAAGTGGCCTTAGTGTGAGTTTTTTCGACTCACATTCAATTGCGAGCGAGTTAGAATTTTGTTTGAGAAATTAGGCTTCTCCTAGTGACCACCAGGTGGCGCTATAACTTTTCCCTTGTAAAATTCTAACGCGCTCGCAATCAAACGTTATTGAAAAAACTCACACTTAGGCCTCTGAACTAGGAACCGACATATTTTTTGCGTAAGAAACTAGTTACCCTGTAGAAAAATGGAACTATATAGGTAGGTATAGTTAGTTTGTTCGAACGCGCTAATCTCTGGAACTACCGGTCAGATTTGAAAAAGTCTTTGATAGCCCAATTCTCGGAGAAGGAAATAAGTTTATAACATCACACTAGGAACCTTAGGAGCCGAGCCATACGAAAAGAAAGTCAGAAAGAACGCTAAGCGAGAAGTAATAGCGCAGATAGGCGATGCGATGCGACGGGGTGGGTCGGGGTAACAAGAAATTTCACGCGGACGAAGTTACGGGCAGAAACTAGTACCAACTATACAATATTCATCCATAAAAAAAAAAATATGAACATGTTTTACGAGTGTGCTTACCCCATTAACGTCAATGACAGCGAAGGCGACGGCCGCTTTCTCATTGTCGAGTCCTAAGCACTGGAAGAACAGCTTGAACTCGCGCACCGATATGAAACCGGACTTGTCTTTGTCCACTGCCTGAAAGTATCATAAAGAATTCATCAATTTTGTAATTAGTAATAATATTACATAACATAACACCTACAGTTATAAATACCTGAAAGTTTAGGAAGAGGTTTATGTGCAGTCAACAGAAGAGATAAGTATGCAGGATCGTCGGATATAGTTTTAGTAAGAAACCGATGGATGTTTTCGAATAAAATGTTATTTTAATAATAGAAAATGAACAGCTCATTTATCAAATTAAATTTCAGTCGACAACATCCATCGGTTTCTTACTAAACTTCAACTATATCCGACGATCCTGCATACTTACATCTTTTGTTGATTGTACCTATGTAAACCCACATTTTGCCAGTTATACATGATTTTATTTCTGTACAAACACTTTTACACGTCAATCATATTTTAATTAAAAACGAGATGAGGTCGGCGTTTCCTATCTGACTAGGTACTCTGAGAAGAAAGGCTGAAACAAACTCAGAGGTCACAGTCTCTTTTAAAGTCCAGACAAAATCTTGGTAAGATCATGTGAAAACCATGTAGATTGGTGTCTGAAATAAAAGAACCACACATTTTAAGTGGACCTGTCCAGTCAGTGCACGTATTTGTCAGTAATCATGCAGCTCAACTCAAAACTTAAGGAGCTCAACGATTCGACGAACAATACCAAAGAAAAGACATTTGGTTAGGCCGCATAAATTACTCAAACTGCCAGACCAAGACTAAAACTATCGCACACATAGTCTTCACGTTCACAATAATTAACCTTTTGAACGCCAATGTCGGCTATAGCCGACATGAGCAAGCGTGCCCTGTGCGCCAACGACGGCTATACTCGACAAAAAACAGGTCGCAGAAAAATAATAATAATGGGTATCGATATAATGTTGAAATCCCTATTTTTTTGTAGGTATTTAATTAAGATTTTCGGGCTTGGCGTACAGGGCATAGGAATACCGATATGGCGTGGCGGTGAAAAGGAACCAGTTGGCTGCGACATATTCATAGAGTTACAACGTTTTTTTTATACCTTGAACAAGTACGGCAGCCAGCGATGCGCCTTCTTCTTGAGCGATTTGTCGTTGAGCACGTGATGCATGTCCTCGAGGTACTGCTCCACGGTCACGAAGTTGTAAGGGTCGATAGCACCCCATTGCTCCTCCCAGGTCATCTGTTACGGGAGGAAAAATATTGTTATTGTAAATGCCAGCTTAGCCTTGAGGACCAGATTACTGGACACATGTAGTGTTAGGAAAAGTTCGCCTTTGAAGAGATTCATCGTCATCTCTGTCACTCATGCCTATGTGATGATAGTCTCTTTCTAAAACACGATGTGTTATTGTTATAGACCAGCACCCACACTATCAATCTCAATCTGAATAATTTTTGAAGGGTATTGCTAATCCATTGCTGATATTTGAAAAGTTTGTCTGCCCAACAACGTAAATAACGCAATGAATGTTGAACTGTCAAAATTACCCAAAGTGATAGTGATAATGTGTTACGCAATTACACCACTGGTACTATACTTAGATTACGGAGCGTTTGGGAAAACAGTACACTGAAGAAAAGAGTTTGATAAAAAAAAAACGCGCAAAAGAACGAGGGTCTCCCCAGTACTACAGACTAGTTGATGCCCTAAGCAATCCATGACTGTGGTTCCCCCTATCCACAAGTCGCCTCGTATTGTTATCTAAATAATCGACGAACGATTTGTAAAGATTGGGGCACGTCTCTAGAATGACTTCCGGGTCTTGTAATATCTTGCTGACAAACAGCCTTGCGTTTCATGTGCTAGCAAATATTTTTTCGATGCTGTTTATTGTGCCCCCCGAGACGTGATGCCCTAAGCAATTGCTTAATTTGCTTATGGGCTAATCCGGAACTGGGTCTCCCACAATCAGAAACATAGACAAAACTTACATTAATAATACTGGTAAACTCCTTAGCCTGCTGATCAGTCAGGTGCCCGAGCGACTTGAACCGCTCACCGAAGAGTACGAAGTCGTTATATGAGATCAGACCGTCCTTGTCGACATCCAAAATGTTGTGGACTGTGCGCATCTTACGGCGCCAGAACTCAGACTGGAAGAAGAACAGAATTATTAATTTAAAAGTTTAACATATAGGTAAGCAACAGGTATACACAAAATGATAACCATAGTGCAAGGCGTAAGGCGTCTCCAAAAACAGAGTCAGGTACGTTTTGGCCTTTTTGAGCACCTTGTTACAATGATAGAGTTTAGGCCTTAAAACAACTTGAGGTTGTCTTGAAAGGTTATTAAGTACCTAGGTGTACAGGATCATTAATACAGAGAGCCCTACTCTGGCGTAACGTTTCGTTCATAGCACACACAGCGAAAGGGTTTTTGCGTCTAAAAACCCTTTGTCTTTCTGACCGTTATTTTTATGAGTTCTGATTGGGAAAGCGTGAACAGGGCCCTATAATTCACTATGACCACTCAATAAATCCTTAATTCGAAACCACGTCAATTTCTCAGTCGATCATGCCAACTTCGCGTCCATTTCGCGCGGTTTCATTCGTTGTGTCATAGAGAATACAGTTCGGCCGATTTATCTTGGCAAACAAGTCTGAACTTCGCGCAGAAGGCTGCGCAGTAAGATTTTTTGGGAACCAAATGGTGACATGAGGCGAGTGTGAGTAAGAGAACATGCGCGAAAGTTCTTAGTGCCTATGTTCAGACTTGCCAAGATAATTTCGGCCGTAGTGTACGTTATATTACCTGAATGCGTTCATCAATGATAGAGATAAACCTATAGGGATGGTAATGATATTTATACTATTCTGCTATTACGGTTACTAATTTATGAAAATGAACTCACCCTATCATGTCCCTTACACTCGGTATCGGAATCAGAATCAGACTCGCTGTCCGATTGTTTCCGACGGTCTTCCTCGGGACGGCCATGTTGTTTGCTGTATCGTCGCAGAACAGAGCCGCGTTCTGATTTGAGCTCTCGGTCACGGGGCGCCTCGCCCAAGTAGCACACACCGCCGTTGCAAGCTGGCTTCGTATGGATTAACTGGAAGGAAAATACATGATGGATAAGTTGTTGCACAACATTGTTTTAGCAATGTGTTTTTTGTACAGAAAACATGTTGCTAGCAACTTGGAATGTTGCAGATTTATGTTTCGTATGCATGCGGTACCTAAACAAAAGTTGTCAAGTGTCATCAGAGTTCCAATGCTTTGTGATGTATGAACAGTGATCCTGATCAGACACAATCTATATAATGACCACTACAAAGCTTATCAATTGAATTATCATCCATCTACCCATCTTGCCCAGTTACATCGATCGTCGAGAGCGATGACCGCATTATGCGGACCGGCCGGTGTGCAAGCGCAGCTTGTGACATTTGGCACCGATATCGCGATAGTCACTAGCAATAGGTACTATGTTTTGGATGCCTATACAGGGTGTAAAAAGACCATCAATCAATCTACGAATAAGTAATAAATCTCCGTAACCAAAAGGTTCCCAGCACGGTCCAGTACAAAAAAATTATTACAGTGACGAGGAGAAGCGACTCTCGGCTTCGATAAATGTCTTTTTACACCCGATAAGTTTTATATGTAGGTAGGTCTACCTACATTATCCTGTCTGCATTGCTTTTGGACCCCACTTAGGGATCGCTGTAGTGACCTTGCAGTGTATTTATAGTTGGGTACAGCTGTGTGCAAGCGCTTAATATGCAGGAGCTATAATGGGAAAGTGTTGGTGCATGAGTAACTTGTAGTTTTGCAGTAACTCTGTTTACAAAATTTGGTTTTTTTTTAAGTGACTTGAGGGGCTCGTGGTTAAATAATAACAGCCGCACGGGTCGGTCGAAGGTTAAGCTACGCTTACTGCGGTTGGTTCGTGGATGGGTGACCATCCATTATAAATATCGAGACCCCTCCCCGTTGGTCCCGGCTGTCATTCGTGGATCTTTGTCATTCGTTACGGGTAGTCAGAAGACCAAAAAGTCTGACAACCAGTCTTACCAGGGGGTATCGCGTTACCCTGTAATTGGGTTGTGGAGGTCAGATAGGCAGTCGCTGCACTCGCTCCATGCAAAATACTGGTAATCAGCTGCATTCGGTAATACTGAAGCCGACCCCAACATGATTGAAAAAAGTATAGGCAGATTGATTGGTTTTTAAATTGGATCAGGATTACCTACTGTAACCTAATATGGACATGTAAATACTAGTGAATAGTGATGTCGATTGTTATGTAAATGATAAATGATTTTATTTTTGTAAGTAGGTTTGTACAAACACTTTTACACGTCAATCATGTTTTTTTTTAAACTAGATGAAGTCGGCGTTTCCTATCTGACTACTCTGAGAAGAAAGGCCGAAACAAACTCAGTGGTCACAGTCTCTTTTAAAGTCCAGACATAATCTTGGTCAGGTTATATGAAGACCATGTAGATCGATGTCTGAGATGGTCTTTAGAGGAAAGAACCACACAGATTGAGAGGACCTGTCCAGTCAGTGCACGCATTCGTCAGAAATCGTGCAGCTCAACTCAAGACTTAAGGAGCTCAACGATTCGACGAACAATACCAAGGAAAGGACATTTGTTTAGGCCACATAAATTACTCAAACTGCCAGTAGGTAAGTATCGACCTACTTCTATATCATTTCCCATTCAGAAGACGTTACCGCGAAATCTCGAAGTAGGTAGATTAATTGAGGTTGAATAATAATTATTCTGTTTACAACTTCTTGTCAACTTGTCAGTAAGAAACTGGAACGAAATCATTTTCCTGTTGATCGATATTACGTTGTATTTATAACTTTTGATAATTACTAGTTAGTATGGTTTGTTGTTGACAAAATTATTAGGTGTTATCAAACACGTAGCTAGGCCCCTTAATCAGCTCTTTTGTAGGGCTCCCACTTAGGTACACCATAGGACAGACAGACGCACGAATGTTCATTTAGGGCTGATTTTTCAATCGACAGATGATTTTTATTCGTGGAATAAAATTGACGTCTGACAGTTTTTTTAGGGAAGAACTGTCAAAAATCCAAAATTATCCGATAAAATTATCTGGCGTTGTCAGTCAAATAAGTACCTAAGTATAGGTATGGGAGAGCAATTATGGCCCAGTGGTGTCGGCCCCGACTTACGAGATGTAGGTTGTAAGTTCAAACCCAGTCAGGAGCTTTATTTTGTGTAAATAATTTCATTATCATTTCTCTTAAAACGGTGAAGGAAAACCTCGTGAGGAATCCGGCATGTCCTAGAACCAAAAAATCGAAGACATGTGACATCTACCAACCCGCTCTGGGCTGGAGGATTACGGCCCACTGAAGAAACTAGCTTTTGGAAGGGGCGAATAAATTAATCATCTATTTAATTGTAAGTAGGTATTGACGTTGAAAAGTGACTTTTAGGAACAGAATTAACTGACTATGACTTTGATTCTGTGGAATGTCATGACGTTGAAATTGATATACCTAGATAGGTTACAGTATAGACGTATCTACTTATAAAAAACGTCTTTTTTACAGTAGGAATAAAAATGCTTTGTTATCGTGATTTCTGATTTCATGAACCATTCAAAACCCTATTATATTCCTACTATTTATAACTGAACAGTGTACATATTTTACTAAATTATAATACCTACCGATGAGGCCAGCCTACTTTCCATACAATAGCTCTTTTTTTGTGATTTTTTAGGTTATGGTCGTATTTCTCACTATTCCCGCTACACGAAGTATAATTATTACTATCACTGTAATCTAGAGATCATAAGGAACAAATCAATATGCATTTCATTAATAGATTCCACAATTTTTGGTGGGCCTAATCGCCGAACAAAAAAGGTATTTCCTTTAGTAAAACGGCCCTTGCCTTACAGCCCAAAGTTCATTGAGCACAATCATATTTAACAACTCCGTCAATGCGTGATCCTGCGGCCCATCCTGCGATCTCGATTTGCGAATTAGTTCACGGACCGAAATCATATCTGTTGACTGATGCTATAAATAAATTGTGATAATGGTTACATCAAGGGGTCTGGATCTGAAGTGTACGTGACCTGTGACAGGTCTCAGGATTAAAGGGGTCAAATTTTTGTGGGGTTATAGTCATTCAACTGTTTATGTATCGACTAACTTCTGCCCGTGACGTCGTCCGCATCAAATTTCTTGATCGACACACCGCGTCACATCGCATCACCTGCCCGCGCTATTACCTACCTAGTTTGTTTTAGCTTACCGTTAGCACAGAATAAATAGTATCTGCCCGTTAGTTCTGACCTGCTAAAGGTCATTGCGAGATGTTAAATACCCTATTATAGCCTTTCTCAAAAATTTGGCTATCAAATGCAAAAAGATTTTTTCGAGGCGAAGTTTTGACATCCTGTTTGCCAATCTAGAACTTTAGGCTTAACCTTAGCTATATGACCTATCGCACCATTACCTTTTTCGCCCTGGAATCATGATAGCATTGATACATCGTAATACGGCCCCAGATCAGCGGAGTAATTGCGTAATACACGTTGTTGAGCAAACAAATTTTTCAAATATATGAAGCGGGGCGCTGCTAGTTGCAGCGCCCCGCAGTTACACCCGCATAAGTGTTGATCCCGTGGGAATATCGGGATAAAAACTAGCCTATATGTTAATCCAGGGTGTTAGCTACCTCCATACAAAATTTTATCAAAATTGGTCCAGCCGTTTGAGCGTGATGAAGTAACAAATATATAACACACAAACTTTCGCCTTTATAATATTAGTCTGTTGGATGGAATAGCAATATCCTTCAAAATTACATATTCAGTGATTGTTGGTGTGTTACGCAATTAGCGTGCTGTTTGCTAATGTGGGTACCTACAGACGCCAGCACGTCAAGCTACCCGAAACTGTCAAATTTTCCCAATCAATTTTGAACCTTATGCTTTAGTGATAAAGTTGAAAATCTATTTAAAAAATTTGACAGATTGTAAATTGTAATACCTTGATGCGCTGGCCTATAACCTTTGATCGAGTATAAATCACCTGTTTTAAGTTTTTATTTCTCGTATTTCTTTTGCGTGCTGTTTGCAAATTTATAACCTTTGATCGTGTGCAAATTATTTCTGGTAGGTATTGCTTTTGTAAGCCGGCAACGACTGACTAGACGAAACATTATCAAACTTTTAAGTAAGTAATAGACACCATTTCGACCATGCAACAGCTATGCTACAAATACCAACACAATTGATTAAAAGGATTTTATTCCGCATTCCGGTCTAACCAGTTTTATAGCAGCAGGCGCGAGTAACAGGTAAGAGTGGCCCCTCATAATACATTAAAACAGTTACTTACAAAAAACAACAAACTAGATAGACCTTGATGCAGTTGGAATGAGAGATTAAGTTTGCAGCCATCTCACCGTGAAAACTTATGTGAAGTGAGCGTGGAGTGGACGTGGGCTGTCAGTGTCATCCCACCGCGGTGCTATTCTATAAAAATGTCACCGTGAAAACTTAGGTGAAGTAAGCGTGGAGTGAGCTGTCAATAGTGTCAATTCCTAGCAAAAACCAACTCACTTCACCTAAGTTTTCACGTTGAGATTTTTACAGAATCGACCGGCTGATATAGGGATTGACAAAGCATTCATTTACAATCATAATCGAGATTTTAATAATATTTTTCATGCTAATTTATTTTATTGATCATTGTAGGTATGCTAGTATTTTAGTTGTCAAAATGTTACTATTTTGTGGAGTTTAAAATAAAATAACAAAAGAAAAACTTAGGTAGTCAGAATCTCAATGTTGTTTTTTTTTTTCTAGACTAGTGAGTTTTTTGAAACTTTTCTGAGGCGCGAGCGTGTGTCACGCACGAACAATGAATAAAATTTTAACACAGACATGAGCAGCGCGGTCACACAGATAGACACGAAAACCGACTATAATTTATAATAGATACTATTATGTATAGATACTATTATGCATAGATATAATGTATGTATATATGTATGGTCGCCGGTCGCATCGCCACCGCAAGGTTGCCTGTTTGTCGGTATTCTACAGATTGTACTTCGGTGAGTGTACCAAGAACTCCACAACCTCATTCCACCGGGCCCCTTCTACCTTCGGACATCCAGATGCACTGCAACTTACCATCCCTGCCTAGTTGCTATTCCATCAAAAAACGTCCACTGGACATAGGCCTCCCCCAAGTCTCACCACTTCGACCGGTTCAGCCGGTCGATTCTGCAAAAATCTCACCGTGAAAGTCACCGTCTTAGGTGAAGTGAGTTTGTTTTTGCTAGGAATTGACACTAATGACAGCTCACTGCACGCCCACTTCACCTAAGTTTTCACGGTGAGATGGTTACAGAATCGCACTGCAGTTCATCGAGAAATTTGCTTGGCCACTTCTCGTTCACGAAATATCAAGCTTTTCTATAAGCCAGACAGCATAATCTATTAGCCTCGTCTACTTATAACCTGTTTATCTGTCACCCACATACAGGGCTTCAATGTACACACAGTAGCATTGAACAATTTTCTGTGACACACATCTGTGCTGGGTCAATGACCCACTGCGGCGTAGGAGTTAAGTAATACCACATTTACCGACATATTATGTAATAGAGATTATGCTTGTGTGAGCCAAATTGAGACATTGAGGGCCTGTTTTAATCTCTGGATAGGGACGTTACAGTCCACAACAACATAGGTACCTAGGTACAAAAATGCCGTGTGCCTGACGGGAAATCAGGCAAAAATTAAGGGGGTTGAGAAAAAATATTTAATCCGCGGATCCGCCATCTTGGAGCGGCGGCCATATTGAAATCATGACAATACCAGCAGCGCTGCGCGGTTTCACCCGCATAAGTGTCGATCACGTGGGAATATCGGGATAAAAACTATCCTATTAGTATGTCCTTTCCCGGGACTCAAACTATCTCTATACCTATATACCAAATTTCATATATATAAATCGATTCAGCGGCTTAAGCGTGAAGAGGTAGTTAACGTAAGAGGTGGTTATATTCTCTTTGTAGATAACAGACAGACAGACGGACACACTTTCGCATTTATAATATTAGTATGGATTGAGTATTGCACAATGTATTGTTACCAGAACTAAAGGTGTATGCAAAATTTCAGCTACTGCATTAGGTATTACCAACAAATGGTCGAAAAATGGTTTTCAACACACTTGCTCGTAAAGTGGCTCTTATTGAACCGCTTTAAGGTCCATAATGGAGTGTATTACGAACGCGTGCTTTTTCTTTACTTTAATCCACATGTTCTGTAATACCACAGATAACTATTTACTAGTCGGAGACGCGCGCTTTTTTAATCTCATCAAACCCTGCGTTCCGAATTGGGAAATAATCGATGTGTTCCGAATTGGGAAATAACCGAATTAGCGTGAGCGCGATAACGATAACGATGTCCCGTGAATCGTCATAGATGACGTCATGACATTCGCCATCTTGCGATAATGCCGACCATGCCCTAGAATAATATCACCGTGAGCGCTGTCAAAAATGACAGTGTGTGTATGAGGTTGTGTCAGTGTGTGTTTTGTTTTGAGTTGCATCATCTTTAAATTAAACTAACGTGGCATTTTTGAAATTGTGCTTCTGGCTGACAGTCGCCACCTAACCAAAGAAGAAGAACTGAAGAAGAAATGTGGTGTTTATACAAAGAAATACTGTAATAATATCTTTTTTACATTGTGTAAGCACTGTCATGTGAGCGCGTTCACGAGTGTTCCGAATTGTTGCCAGCTCTCAGCAGTCATAATAGTAATATCTAAATCGGAACGCATGTGAGATGATGCATGGACGTAATATTACGTCCATGGAGATGATGTGAGCGCTGCGCTGTGATGTGAGCGATTATAGGTAATTCGGAAAGCGCCCAAAGAGACTTCATGCCGAAAGAAAAAATCCGCGAGCTATATTTCAATTTTTTTTTAAATAGTCTGTATTGTCCTTGGTCGCAAAATGAACTCGCAGGGGACCACAGACAATGTAGGGTGAATGCGCAGTGGTAGACCGCGAAATTCTTAGGTTTTTTGCAATTTTCAGGTTTGTGTTTATTATATTTTTTCTATAGGCTGTATCGGTTTTGTCTGTGCCATAGATTAATATATTTAAAATGAGTCAATGTTGCGCGCGCATCGCTAGTGCTGGCTAGCACGGCGCGCGGGAAAACAAAACCAGCGCGCCATTTTCCATACAAGTTAATATTTAACAATACAAGTCTGTTTTTTTTCCTCGCAAGTGTGTTGAAAAACGTCGTATGAAACGCGTGTGCATTAATCAATATACACTCGGCTTTCTTATCGCTCTCGCCTGCGGCTCGCGCGATAATATCGCCTCGTGCATAATGATCAACATAGCACACATGTATCATAATGTACTATTACTTGCAAATTTTTACGGACAACTTACATACATACCTACAATACGAACAGTGCAAGCTAAATAAAAGCTTGTAATGACTCATTTTTATACAAACTTTCATCCCTTATTTTTATTTAAAAAACCCGTAATAACTCACTTTCTTTACATAGGATCTCTTGTGCAATATTTCATACTTCTAGACTCAGTAGGTAGACTAGGTAGGGGTTTAGGTTGTGCGTTGGCTGTCAGTGAATAAATGAATGAATTCAAGTTATTTTTAATAGAATCTACCAGATAAGTCAACCAGCACGAACTACTAGGTATTAGCTAGCTACTACCTCATTTTTCTAATAACTGTTGATAAATTTCAAGCGTTGAAATCGTCGTTTAGAAAGCAAGGACACAAACTATAATATATAGAATTGATATACAACGACATTATGTGACTATATAAGTGGTTCTGGTTATACCCAAAAAAAACAGAATGATGATAAAAATAGAATTATTATAAATATAATAATATTATACAGAGGGGACATCTATGCGCAAATTATAACCATGAATACAGCACATGATTCTTGACCACAGAACAGATAAAGAGGTTCTTTGTTCTTGACCCCCCGGTTATCAAAAAAAACCAGACGGTCGATTCCGTAAAAATCTCACCGTGAAAACTTAGGTGAAGTGAGTTTGTTTTTGCTAGGAATTGACACTATTGACAGTCACTCCACGCTCACTTCACCTATGTTTTCACGGTGAGATTTTTACAGAATAGCACCGCTGGTGTTTCATACAAAAGTGGAATAACTACAAGGCCAAAATGTATGGAACAGCAAGTTTTTGTTAATAACCTATGAAAATTTTGAACGCGGTAGGGTTCAGCGGGGTAATTGCGTACCACTAACAGTAGAAATGGGAATAAAAAAGGTTCATTTTGGCAGTTCAAATACATTCATTGCGTTATTTACGTTGTTGAGCAGATTTTTTTTCGAACATAAGAAGCAATGGACTAGTTATATTCTTCAAAATAATTCAGATACATGTAACAGTTTGCGCGTCGATGTCCCCGCCATCCTGTATAGATCTGCAATCGCAATTTATTTTCCAAAAATGTAAACAACTATGAGTTTATCGAAAAATAACTTTAAATACTACACAATAAAGTTCAGTTTACGCTATTGACTTCAAACATATTTATAACTGTTGCAATAGTGCTAGTCACTCTGAAATCAACTTAATTAACATTAAAATAAAGTTGATACCTATATATTTGTTTAACTTGAAATAATTTAATTTGAAACAAGTTTGGACAGACTCTAGGTACTTATTATTACTTTTGATAAATAAATGTGATTACATGTAGGTATTGTAGCGGCCATTTTGTCGCCTTGGTTCGGCAATGGACGTTGCTGATAATAAAATTCTACGCGTTAAATAAATAGGCCACTATAGTTTCACACGAACTCATTACGAAAATCGATGGTTGATTTGATTGTTTTTCACGTGTACACAGTTGGTAGCTTAGCTACCTACTTACTTAAATATACGGTAGCTTACAAAGATAATGAGTCATTGTATTCTAACTAGGTTTTTCGGTAATTGTTTGTTGAGTAGGTATAGGGTTGCCAAAGTGATTTAAGATTAGTACTTAAATAATTTAATGTCTTTGAGGGTTGCCAACCCACCTACATAATTGTATATAATATACTTAAGTAGTATCCTGCTATAATTGAGGCCAAAGTTTTAAATACGTTTCTTGTACTTAGTTGAAATTTGACAGATTGTAGTAGCTTGATGTGCTGGCAGCTGTACATAATCTTCTATTACAACATAATGTCGGTGTATATCCATTCACCTAAAATAAACGTTTGTGTCCTTGCAAATGGTCAAATACATTGGTACTTGCGATTACCATTCACGACAAACATATTTATATACAACCGAAGGTATATAAAAATGACCTCGCACACGTACGCCCGATAGCAGTACATAAACAAAGATACAATAACAACATCAAATTGTTTCAAGGGCAGGAAAGTTAAGTAACTGCCAAATGTAATCGAATCGTTAAACTTAACTTAAGTAGGTACTTAGTTAAAATAATCAAAACTTGTCTAGTCAGCCAAGAAAACAATCTCAACTTAACCATAATCAGACTGGGACACAGGCCTCCACTCTATGAGGGAATGGGTCGTAATTCACCACGCGGGCACAGTGCGGGTTAGTCCACGTCACGTCTTCAAATTTTTTGGTTCTTCCTCGTGATGTTTTCCATCACCTGTTTTGTCATGAAATAATTAGCACAAAGTAAAGTACCTACTAGGGTTTGAACCTACAACTAGTATGTCGCAGCCAAATGAATCTAAGATTAGTGTACAATTATTAAAATTCGTAAAAGAGCAGTTTGATAAGGAATAAAAAGCTGCCCACTGACCTATACCGACCTAATATGAAGATCAAACAAACCTCGTCATTGTAGCTTAAATAATAAGGACCATAATTAACAAATCGACCAACAAGTAACTAAGAGACATTGAGATAATAGGTTATCAGTTAACAAACAGCTCTGTTACTTAATTAAGTATATAGGTAAGTATTTTATGAGCTTTATTTGTCAACACTAGGTATATCATCATCGTTTTTTTTAGTGCCCCGCTTGACAGTAGACTTGCCAGTTCGCCACATCATTCGCTAATTCATATAGGATTTTATATGAACTAGCGAATAGTAGGATTACTATTATCTATTAGGTTTCTTACTAAACTTCAATTACCTTACTAAACTTCAATTGTATCCGACGATCCTGCATACCTATCTCTGTTGACTGTACCTACTACCTATTCTCTACAATATCTACATATAATTTGAAAGAGTGTCCATGGAGTTTCTTGTCCGTTCTTCACCAAAGGAACTTATTTCGCTTTGGAATGGGCAACTAGCTTCATCTGTCTGAGTAATCTTCTCCTTTGACAATTCAACAGTTCCTGTATACGTGACCGAAGAAAACATTAACTGCCCAAACAAGTAATTGCTGCGCACGCGCGCCGTAACGTTTTACAATGTTTTTTCTCTACCATCAGCAGAGCTATCTAAGTATACCGTCCCAGTATGGCCTTCTTATCAAGGACTGTCATGGTGAAAAACCCCTATACCCAACCAAAACAAAGGTTCAAGCCTTTACACATCATAACAGTGTAATAATGCGATAACACCCTAAATATTTTCAACAATGTAAAATATTTGGATCTGTCTCGCAAAGAGTCGCAACATTTTATTGTGCGATTGCGCCTGCGCTGCGGTTTTACGTGGATGTGACGCAAATTTTTCTCCAACTTGTTCTTTTTTTTGTGTTTGTATTCCTTATTTACGTCTTGTTTATCGTAAATAAACGTAAGTATTTTTTTTCTTTTATGAACCATTTCTTTTTCAGATTCTAGTGGTTTGTCTTCTGTGCCAGGCAAAAAGAATATAAATTTTCTTGGAATCAGTCAGCCAGTTAGCCAAACGAAGCTTAATCTACAAGTTATCATCACTTATTCCACTTTTCCAGCACCTAGGTAGGTACCTACTTAATATAAGTACCCATAAGCAAAGCTTGCTCCTTTTAAAATAGGTTCAATAAACTGTCGAGCGACATGTTTCCATCCATTTTCCAAACATCATGGATTTTTTCAGACTTGGTTAATTTTTGTCCTAGAAACCGCAGCGCAACTGCGCCGGAGCAAAGTTACGCTCCAAGCAGCAAGAATGTAACGGCCGCAAGAAGTCAATGACACTTGATGTTTGAAAAACAACTTATTTAATAAGACCACTTAACATTTACTTACTTTAAATTGTTTCGGGACACTAGTCACTGACAAAACTGCGGTATTTCTCTCAAAATTAACAACAGATCTTAATCCCAAACGCACGATGGAAATCGCCATTTTGTTCACTGTTCTCAATTCAAATAGTTCATGTAAACAACTTTCTTTTTTTTTATTTAAACATATATTTTCGACATCTCCAAACGCATATGCGCGCGCGTCGTATTCTCGATAGCTATTGGACTGAACTGAATTTAGTTAGAACACGCGCGGTCGGTTTTATAAATTCGTGGTTCGTGGCCCGAGGAAAAAAGGGAGGGAGTGTTTATGCCGGTTCGATAGTGGAGTGGATAAGTAGTTGAACACAATACATGTGCCAGTGTTTGGGGTCTATGACCATTTAGCGTTGTAGCAAATGCAGCGCTTTATTCAGAAAGAACGGCTACAAAGTTTTAAGTGGCATCTGGCATCATTTCCTCCTGCTTTTTAGAGGAATCTACTAGGACCTTCCATAAATTTACCACTACTTTTAGCTGTGCTGTAGTTATAAAACATAAAATATATACATAAAATGAGGACTGTTCCTTGATCGACCATAAAACCTTAATATAAAATCAATTATTACTATAAATAAAACAAAGTTAGGTTAGTTACACCATACTTAGAAAGAACGGATGGACCTATTTGGTTTTTGTTTGTTTGTGTTGTTGTGTTTTTGTGTGTTTGTGTTTTTGGTTTGTTGGATTAGTCTCCGCCCCGAATAGCAAAATAACTAAGTATTAAAACATGGGAAAAATTCACGAAAAACAAAATGAAGATAATTCATTTTCTCATACATTTTGTATAGAACGACTTATTTTTTTTCTTTCATAAAAATAAACTTAATGGTATTTTGTGCGCGGTTCAAGGCAACAGCAGTGCGATTCTGTAACCATCTCACCGTGAAAACTTAGGTGAAGGGAGTGTGGAGTGAGCTGTCAATAGTGTCAATTCCTAGCAAAAACAAACTCACTTTACCTAAGTTCTCACGGTGAGACTTTTACAGAATCGACCGGCAGTAGTGCTATTCTGTAAACAATCTCACCGGGATAACCTAGGTGACTATCATACCACCAGCGCGGCAGCGGTGCTATTCTGTAAAAATCTCACCGTGAAAACTTAGGTGAGGTGAGCGTGGAGTGAGCTGTCAATAGTGTCAATTCCTAGCAAAAACAAACTCACTTCACCTAAGTTTTCACGGTGAGATTTTTACAGAATGATGGTAGAGATTGTCACTTTGACAGCTCACTTTAAGGGTGATGCCTCATTAGTGCGTGCGGTGCGTTGCGTTGCGTCGTCGTAACGGATCAACGATCAACGCATTGTATGCCACACCTGCGTTGAGTCATTATGAATATAATAATGACTAGGTACCTAATAAATTAGACAATTATTGATTAATTTTTATGAATATAATAATGACTAGGTACCTAATAAATTAGACAATTATTGATTAATTTTTATGAATATAATAATGACTAGGTACCTAATAAATTAGACAATTATTGATTAATTTAATTGATATAATAATTAAATTGTCATAATTTAATTAATCATTAGTCATTATTGAGTCGGCGCTGCGATGACGCAACGCACTAATGGGACCTCGTTCTAAGCTTACCTACTTCACCTATGTTTTCACGGTGAGATTTTTTACAGAATAGCACTACCTACTGGACTTAAAAGCCAATTCAAGAATGTGAGCAAAGTCGAAAGGCAAGAGAAGCCAAGCCAAATAAATCAAAGTACCTACTTAACAAAAATATTAATTTAACTGACACACAAGTACACTGTACAGCGCACAGCCTAAACCGCTGTGCGCTGCATCTACAATTTTACACACGAGCACAGAATAACTAATAGTAGGTGGTACGTTTACTTAATCTGCGTTTGCGATTGATTTGCTAAAAAAATGTAAACAAATATGAATTAATGGAAAAATAATTTTAATTCCTACACAATAAAGTTCAGTTTACGCTACAACTTCAAACATTTTTATTACTTTTTCAATAGTGCTAGTCTAGTCACTCTGAAATTAACTTAAGTTTCATTGAATTAAAGTTGATATTTGTTTAACTTGAAATAGGGTGGTGTGCAGCACTGCGCACTTTTACCACCTTTTACTATAGACCACGAACTAGCTTTTGCCCTCGGCATCGCCCGACATTGTTTTCAAATAACTCTATTGATGATCGAATCAGAAATAAAGTGCTCCGCAGGAGAACCAAGGTAACCGACATAACCTGAAGAATTGCCGAAA
Source organism: Oligia fasciuncula (assembly GCA_963082905.1). NCBI lineage: Eukaryota > Metazoa > Arthropoda > Insecta > Lepidoptera > Noctuidae > Oligia > Oligia fasciuncula. Next base: position 16,555,805 of record OY720406.1, on the reverse strand, counting down.
AGCGCGGTCACTGTCGGACTGTAGGTATCAAATTAGTTGTATTATGCTTTCAACACACTATCTACCTAGCATATATCCTGAAGAATATCATATATTTTTCTGATTTTGTTTACTGGAGTCGATCAAATACTTTTATTGTTTCTAAAGCTTGCGTTTTTTGTGTCTAGGTTCTGTATGCCCCTTAAATGGCAGTGGCAAATTGCTCGCAGAATAGATGATCGATGGGGCCGAATTGTCATGGAGTGGCGACCGCGTACCGGAACACTTAGCGTTGGAAGGCCTCCCACAAGGTGGACTGATGCGCTGCTTGAGGAAGCCATGTCCAGCGGTGCACGTCTTTCCGCTAAAATGATGAAGTTATTGGTTTACGCTGCGCACAAGAGTAAAGCTCCCAGTCGGCATGATTTCTTTTCGAAATCGTCAACAATCATCGTCATATTTCAGCCAATTTACACAAAACTTTAATGAATTATCATGAATCACTCCGTCTATTGGTGAAAATCGTATGAAAATCCGTGCGGCAGTTTTTGAGTTTATCGCGTTCAGACAGACAGACGCGGGGGGTGGACTCTGTTTTAGCGGGGGGTGGACTCTGTCACAAAACTCTGTTTTATAATATGTAGAGATAGTGAAGTGAGCACTAAGGAAGGATTTTCGAATATTCTTCACCTAAAGTGGTTAAATAGGGAGTGCCCATCTGGGCCTCAAGTCTGCTAATACAATAGTGTCAGAATGGTCTATCATTGATTTCATACAAAAATAAAATCATTTCATTTCATTTCATCATATAATAAAACAGTAGAAAAACTGTGTCTGTACATCTATTATCTATTATTATTATTACATATAAATATAATAAAACAGTAGAAAAACTGTGTCTGTACATTGAAAATATTAAAAAAAAAAAAAATGGGGGGGGTTTAGAAACAGTAATAGGGTACGAATCCGAAAAAAAAATTCTGTCTGTTTGTCTGTTTGTCTGTTTGTTTGTACACGCTAATCTTTGGAACTACTGGAAGGATTTGAATGATTTTTGTTTTGTTGTATAGGTATTATATCTGGGCAACATATAGGCTATAATTTATCTTGGAAACTTGAACACCTGATGCAGAACCGCAACAGACCAGCTAAACTATAAGAGATACAAAAATGGTACCATAGCAAAAATTGTTCCACGTGATGAGCATTTTCTGCCGAGAGAATAAATTTGAAGATCTCGAACACCTGATGTGGAACTCCAAGAGCCCAGCTACACCATAACATATATAGGAATGACGTCTTAGCAAAAGTTGTTCGGTCTGATGGGCATTTCCTGTTGACTTATAAAAAAACTGGCCAACACGAAGGGTTCCGTACCACAAAGCAAAAACGCCGAAAAAAACACGTTTTTTTGTACGGGAGCCCCCCTTAAATATTTATATTATTCTATTTTTAGTATTTGTTGTTATAGCGGCAACAGAAATACACCATCTGTGAAAATTTCAACTGTCTAGCTACCGCGGTTCTTGAGATACAGCCTGGCGACAGACAGACGGCAAAAACGCCGAAAAAAACACGTTTTTTTGTATTGGAGCCCCCTTAAATATTTGTTTTATTTTGTTTTTAGTATTTGTTGTTATAGCGGCAACAAAAATACATCATCTGTGAAAATTTCAACTGTCTAACTACCGCGGTTCTTGAGCCTGGTGACAGACAGGCGGCAAAAACGCCGAAAAAAACACGTTTGTTGTATGGGAGCCCCCCTTAAATATTTATTTTGTTTTTAGTATTGTTACGAGCTTCGGGTTCGTGACAATAAAAACTGCCGATTTAATAACCAAAAATAACAATTTAATTAAAAACACTAATTACAACTCAAAACACTAATTAAGAGAACACAATCTCACTACTGATCACTCTTAATTCGCACTTGAAGATCGCTTAGATGTTTTCGCTCTTGTCGCTTTATCCAAACTGTGTCGGTCGTCGCGCATCCCGGCCTTATATAGTGCCGCAGATAGTTCGAGAACCTTCCATTGTAGAAACATCTAGAATGTTCGAGTACATACCGGCCCCGACCGACTAGGTGTCCATAGTTCGAGAAAGTTCTACAAAGTTCTAGTATCGAATTTTCTAGAACGATCGTGACTCGACTAGTTCTGCTACTCGATACTAGATGGCGCTAGTGGTAACTAATGTCACCATGTACGAGGCTTTAATTGTGGCGCGCAACACTGCCCCCTCCTAAGACATGCTCGTCCCGAGCATTATCGGCCCCATAATAACGCGCCAGTCGATCCACATGGACGATCTTAGGAGTACCTCTTGCACCTTTCTGTATCCGGTAGGTTACGTCATTGATCTTTGTCACAATCCGGTACGGTCCGTCCCATTTAGCTTGAAGCTTAGGACATTTCCCTTTGCTGCGGACTGGATTGTGCAACCACACTAGTGAACCTTCGTCGAACCCTTTATTGTTCATTTTGCGGTCATAACGGGTTTTCATCTTTTCAGACATTTGCTGGCCCGATTGTCTGACGTGCTCATAAATGTCATTCATTTTGTTCCGCAAGTCATTCGCATAATCGGTTATACTGCGTGGGGCATCAGGTGGTATTCCGGTGATCAGGTCTGCAGGCAGCCGTAATTCTCTTCCAAAGTTTGCGAAAGCTGGTGTCACCGATGTACTTTCGTGAACAGCGCTTCGATATGACAACAAAAACGGTTGTATGTGCTTGTCCCAATCTCGTTGCCGATTTTCCACAACTTTGGCTAGGTACCTCTCCAATGTCTGATTAAATCGTTCCACCATTCCATCCGACTGTGGGTGGTAAGAAGTTGTTCTGGTTTTATGAGTACCCATAACTCGACAAGTTTCCTGGAATATTTGTGACTCAAAATTCCTTCCTTGATCACTGTGAATCTCTAAAGGTACTCCAAAACGACAGAAGACTTCATGAACTAACTTATCTGCAACTGTCGAAGCTTCTTGATTTGGAATGGCGAAGACTTCCGGCCACTTGGTGAAGTAATCCATCACAACCATGAAATACTTGTTGCCACTTTCACTTACCGGAAACGGCCCCGCAACGTCAAGGGCTATCCTCTCCCATGGTGCACCAACATTGTACAATTTCAATGCACCTCTACTGCGAGTCTGAGGTCCCTTTACAGCTGCACAACTTGTACATTTGCGACACCAGTCCTCGACATCGTCCCGACAGTGGACCCAGTAAAACCGTTCTCGTATCTTCACTAGTGTCCGTTTTACTCCCAGATGACCTCCTGAACAACCATTATGGTACAGCTGTAGAACATCCGGTACTTGAGCTTTAGGGACAACCATTTGCAAATGACAGCTGTCTCCCCGAGCATTTTCCCATTTACGGCACAGGACTCCATCCTGAATCACCAAGCTGTCCCATTGGGCCCAATAGCTTTTGGTGATCGAACTCATCGCTGAGACGTCACTCCACCTGGGCTTAGGAGCTCTGGCCTTCATCCACTCCAGAATCGGCTTGATGTCCGAATCTTCCTGCTGTGCACGTTGTAGGATTTCCTTCCACTCGTTGCTGAGGTCTGTCTTGAGCATCCTCACAGGTACGACTTCTTTACTTTCTTGCCTAGTACAATGCTTGCAGTCTTCAGGACAAGGTCTTCTTGACAACGCATCTGCGTTGCCATGTGATTTCCCGCTGCGATGTTCGACCACAAAGTCGTATTCCTGCAGTAGCTCAATCCATCTCGCAACTTGTCCTTCTGGATTTTTGAACTGCAATAGCCATTTCAGTGCAGCATGGTCAGTTCGTACGTGGAATTTCCGCCCCAGAAGATATTTGCTAAAATGCTGCAATGACTTTACCACAGCAAGCAATTCCCGTCTCGTGACACAATAGTTCTTTTCCGGCTTTGACAGCGACTTGCTGAAGTACGCTATCACAACCTCTTGATCACCATTCCGTTGAGACAACACACCGCCAAGTCCTATGTCACTTGCGTCTGTGTCAATTATAAATTCCTTGCCCGCATCAGGGTACCCCAAAATAGGTGTTTTGCACAGACGGTCCTTTAGCTCCTGGAATGCAATGTCGCAACTTTCATCCCAGCAGAAATGTCGCTTCTCTTCGGTTAGCTTATGCAGGGGTTTGGCTATGTCTGCAAAGTTCTTGACAAATCGCCGATAATAGGAGCACAAACCCAAAAATGCTCTGACCTGCGTCTTGTCTTTTGGAACTGGCCAATCCTTGACAGCGGCGATTTTCTCTGGATCCGTGTGGATACCTTCTTCAGACACTACATATCCCAAAAAGCTAACCTGTCGTTTGAATAGTGAACACTTCTTCGGACTTAACTTGAGGTTGGCACTCTGGATCTTCATGAGCACGCGTTCCAGGTTTTGAAGATGTTCTTCAAACGTGCGGCCTACGATGATGATGTCATCCAAGTAGACCAAACAGGCATCGCCAATTAGTCCAGTAAGTACAAGTTCCATCAACCTTTCAAAAGTTGCCGGAGCATTGCACAATCCAAACGGCATAACTTTAAATTGCCACAGACCCTTTCCTGTCGAGAATGCAGTTTTCTCCTTGTCCTTAGGGTCAATTTCGACTTGCCAGTAGCCACTTTTCAGGTCCAGCGTGCTAAACCACTTTACTCCAGTAAGCATGTCCAGCGTGTCATCAATTCTTGGCAAAGGATAGCTGTCCTTCTTTGTAACGTCGTTCAGACGACGATAGTCAACACAAAACCGCATGCTGCCGTCCTTCTTTCTTACCAGCACTACAGGTGAACACCATGGACTAGATGAAGGTTCAATAACACCATCCTTCACCATTCCCTCTATCATGGTTTCCACTTCCTTTTCACGTGCTACCGGCAATCTCCTTGGACGCTGACGGATAGGCAATTCTTCTCCTGTGTTTATTTTGTGTTGAACTAAGCCAGTCTTCCCGATGTCAGCATCGTTTGACGAGAAAACATTGGCGTACTTGAGTAACATCTTCTTCGCCTTGACCATTTCATTTTGGGACAGAGCGCTGCGGCAGTCTTCTAAGAGTGTGGTCACTTTTGTTTGTGCATCCTTGCTGAGGGTCGCAGTCGATAGATATTGGCATCGACGCAACCAATCCACTTCCTCGCAAGTACCAACTAGTGTGCCTTTTTCTATAGTCTGTTCCTGATCACAAAGGTTCAGCACACGTACCCCTGAGATGTCGGTGGCTCTGACCAAAGTTCGTGCCACTTTCCATGGAAGGTCATTGTCTACCCTTTCCACGAGAACACAACGATGTGTTTGCCCAGGATTCCGAGGAAGACTAACCGGCACGATCGTTTCTGATCTCGGCGGAAGAACAATCTTCTTAAGGCTGTACACATTCCCAGGTAACGCCCCTTCCACGAAAAGTTCCTCTTGTCCACATTTCAAAACGCCTTGCTTGACGTCAATCTCGCAACAATTCTTCCTCATAAAGTCAAGGCCCAAGATGCAATCGTCCATTATGTCGGCCACGATGACTTTATGCAGGTAGATTCTGTTGCCTAGCTTCAACTCCATCTTCTTCTCTCCATAGACGGGTATGCGCTGGCCGGTGGCTGTTACCAAATTAATGCGTTCTCGGTTGTATGCGGAGTCCCCAAGGGAGCGACTTGTAAGTTGGGAACTGACAACCGTGCGAGAAGCTCCAGTGTCTATGGTCAGTTTACACGGCGTTCCGTTGACCTCGCCCTTGATGATTAGGCTATTCCCGTCATGGGTTTGTGTGATCGAAACCCTTGGGGCTCTTTGAACCTCAGCCAGCACCCGCCCCGCAGTCCTGGCTATTACTCGTTTCCCTGCTGTTGGTGCTGGGCGGTGCTGTTAGCCGCACTGCCCTCTGGAGATCGGCCGTCTTCTCTTTCTGCAGTTCGCTTAGGGCAACTGGATCGAAGGTGGCCCCTTTCCCCACAACCGTAGCACCTTGGGCTGTATCCTTTATTGCGGTCGCGAACTGTAGCCGCTGCAACCTCCCTGACGCGATGGGAACGATGATCCTGCCGCACAGCTTCCACCTCCAGTGCGTGGGCCAAGGCGTCCTTAAGCGTCCCGTGGTGCCCGAGCCTCACAGCAGCTCTCACTTCAAGGTCGCGGATGCCGTCGATGAATGCCTGCACCAGGTTCCCATCAATAAGCGCAGGTACGGACTGGTAAGCTTTACGAACCAGCTTCTCCACTTCAAGGGCCCACTGCTGCAGGTTTTCGTTACTGCGTTGCACGCGATCCTTGAGCTGCGCACGAAATACGTGTTCCAGGTGAGCGTCGCCATACCGAGCCTCCAATGCCTCAAGGAGCTGCTCGTAAGTCACTTCCTTACCGAGAGCTTCCAGAACAGTTAAGGCCTGGTCGCGCAGACCCAGGGTGAGGGCAGTCATGGCCTGACTTTTATTCCACCCGTTCGCCTTCATGACAGCCTCAAACTGGATTTTGTAGGCCGACCAGGAAGAAGTTCCGTCGAACGGTGGCACTTTGAATCCACGTAGCGAAGGTGTTGTAGCTACGGGAGCTGCGATTCCATCCCCAAGTTTAAGATTACCCAACTCCTGCTTCACATCAGCAATGACGTCATTAAACTTGCTGATCTGAGTTTCAGCTTCAGACAGGCGGTTGTCATGCTGGGCAACCTTTTCCTTCACCTCCTTCATGTCTTTCCCGAAGGTTGCGTGAAGGTCCTTCATGAGGAACATTTGCTCTTCCTGGCGGCGCACCTGCTCCTCCTTATCCCGTTTGAGCTGTTGTTCCAATCGATGGGCCTGTTCCTCTTGACGGCGGGACTGTTCCTCCTTATCGCGCTGGAGCTGTTCTTCCAACCGACGAGCCTGTTCCTCCTGTCGGTGGGCCTGTTCCTCCTGTCGACGGGCCTGTTCCTCCTGTCGACGGGCCTGTTCCTCCTTATCCCGCTGGAGCTGTTCCTCCAACCGACGAGCCTGTTCCTCCTGTCGGCGAGCTTGCTCCTGCAGCATCATCATCAGAGCAGCCAAATCTGGTGCTGATGATGCTGGAGCAGCTGTGGACGGGCCGGCCTCCGAGGTCGGTAGCTGGCCTTCCGGCCTCTGTGGCGTTGCTCCACCGAATCTCCTCTGGTCCGTCTCTTGCTGGCGCTGACTCCGGGTACGGATACCCTCCGTGTCGTCTTTGGGTAAAACCGGCATAATCCTTGCTTCTGACACCAATTGTTACGAGCTTCGGGTTCGTGACAATAAAAACTGCCGATTTAATAACCAAAAATAACAATTTAATTAAAAACACTAATTACAACTCAAAACACTAATTAAGAGAACACAATCTCACTACTGATCACTCTTAATTCGCACTTGAAGATCGCTTAGATGTTTTCGCTCTTGTCGCTTTATCCAAACTGTGTCGGTCGTCGCGCATCCCGGCCTTATATAGTGCCGCAGATAGTTCGAGAACCTTCCATTGTAGAAACATCTAGAATGTTCGAGTACATACCGGCCCCGACCGACTAGGTGTCCATAGTTCGAGAAAGTTCTACAAAGTTCTAGTATCGAATTTTCTAGAACGATCGTGACTCGACTAGTTCTGCTACTCGATACTAGATGGCGCTAGTGGTAACTAATGTCACCATGTACCAGGCTTTAATTGTGGCGCGCAACAGTATTTGTTGTTATAGCGGCAACAGAAATACATCATCTGTGAAAATTTCAACTGTGTAGCTACCGCGGTTCTTGAGATACAGCTTGGCGACAGAAAGACGGCAAAAACGCCGAAAAAAACACGTTTTTTTGTACGGGAGCCCCCCTTAAATATTTATTTTATTTTGTTTTTAGTATTTGTATTTATAGCGGCAACAGAAATACATCATCTGTCAAAATTTCAACTGTCTAGCTACCGCGGTTCTTGAGATACAGCCTGGCGACAGACAGCCGGCAAAAACGCCGAAAAAAACACGTTTTTTTGTACGGGAGCCCCCCTTAAATATTTATTTTATTTTGTTTTTAGTAATTGTTGTTATAGCAGCAACAAAAATACATCATCTGTGAAAATTTCAACTGTCTAGCTACCGCGGTTCTTGAGATACAGCCTGGTGACAGACAGACGGACGGACGGACGGACGGACGGACAGCGAAGTCTTAGTAATAGGGTTCCGTTTTTACCCTTTGGGTACGGAACCCTAAAAATCGAAGATCAGAAACATCTGATGTGGAAATCAAAACTATCACTAATTTCACCCCCACGCGGTGAAGGCGGTAACAGCTTAGGACTGATTTTCGATGACGATGGTATATCATTGAAAATTTGACTCTACTGGCCAAAACTCCCTTTTTTTTTTAACGTGATTAAATGCTCATGCGTTCTGCACTACCACGGGGAGATAGTACAGTTATGTGGGACTCTAACCCACTAAAACTCCACGGTGTCCTCCTCTGCCGCTTACGGCGGGAATATGGGCACGCGTTAGCACTCATCCGTGAACCTGCCGCGGCTGTCCGTCACCGGACCCTCCTCTGGGGAGTACTCCCCATCACCGGCGCACCAGAACACATAGCACGCCGTGACGACCCCAGGGACCAAACCAGCACATGGGCGCCAGACGACCCCGTGTCTGGGCACCCTTGGTAGGGGAGCAGTCAATTAGATTTTAATTGATCAGGTATCTTCTTCACAATAAAACTATAACCATGCCTAGAAAAAGGTCAAAGCTTTTCCAATGTTCCAAAGGAGCTAAAAGATTGCGGATCATAAGATCCCAAGAATCTACCGAAGAGCGTCAGGAGAGACTTGATGCTGTTCGAGAACATCAGGCTGCAACTCGCTCCGTGGAAACCTCTTCGGATAGCGAAGCACGCCTGCATTCTCAGCGTATTTACGCATCTACATCCAGGTCTCTAGAGACCAGTGAAGAATATGATACGCGACTGACCGCTGATCGTGAACGTCATGCATTGTCTCGCGAGTCGGAGACGTTCACGGATAGAGAATTGCGCTTGAGTTCCAAGCGTATCTACGCATCGACTTTTAGGTCTCCAGAGACAAGTCGGGAACGTGATGTGCGACTGACCGCTGATCGTAAATGTCACGCATTATCTCGCGAGTCGGAGACGTTCACAGATAGAGAATTGCGCTTGAGTTCTCAGCATATCTACGCATCTGCTTCTAGGTCTCTAGAGACAAGTGCGGAACGTGATGCGCGACTGGCCGCTGATCGTGAGCGACATGCATTGTCTCGCGAATCGGAAACGTTTACCGATACAGAATCACGCTTGAGTTCTCAGCGTATTCGCACATCTACTAACAGGTCTTTTGAAACAAGTGATGAACTTGAGATTATAATACATTGTCCCGAACACGCACACAACAAAATACTCATAATCAGTTAGAAAGTGAGAAAGAAAGAATTGCTGGAGTACGGCATGAAGAGACAGATTAAGAAGAGCGCAACGAACGTTTGAATTCTGATCGACTTCGACATTCTCTGAACAGAATGTCGATATCATCTGAAGAATCGGATGTGTCTCAAGATATAGCCGTAGGGCATGGCGACCTTCCTTGGGTTGATAAGGAACGGAGTGCATTTACGTATACTCCTATGATTGACTACGCCACATATTCCGCCATCGGAGGTATGGTTCAAAATTGTACTTTTTGTGAAGCTGTTAAATGGCAAAAAGAAACAAACGGTATGTGTTGCTCAGGTACAAGTACATATTAAAATATTACAAAACCCTCCAGAAATATTAAGATCACTGCTAATCGGTGACCATCCACAGTCAAAACATTTCTTGGATAACATACGTTCGTACAATAATGCCTTTCAAATGACATCTTTTGGTGCAGAACAGATTTCAGAAGGCCTATTTATGCCAACATTCAAAGTGCAAGGCCAAGTTTACCACCTTATTGGTTCATTGTTGCCTGAAAATGACGTCTCGAATCGTCTCGCGCATCCCGTTGTTTTTCAGTCCCTGGGCTCTTAGAATTCGACATCAGACGTTTCAGATCTCCGATTTTGACGACCCCGTTGTCGCTGGCATAAGCAACAGGATCCGCGTACGAAGTCGCGGGCAGAAGCTAGTCTACTAATATAATGGTGTCATTAAGCCTTTCCAATGGTCAACCACTGACGCGTATTTCCCTTTCCGTGTCCAACTGGCGACATCGGTCACGCGAAATCCACACGCTTTTGTATTGGTACGGAATTCTACTAGCCCGTGTTTAATTCGCGTCAACTGAGCACGCTTTTGTGATAACGTAAAAAATAAAGTAACCTAACAAAACCGACCCTCGGGGTGCCCTTCGCTCGCTCTTGCATTCTATGTCGACGGAGCACCGCTTCGCGGGGCCCCTATTTCTGTGTAAAGGGTTTAAAGTAAGGGCGCCCTGCGGACTCTCCGTCCGCATACCGGCCCATCGTGCTGCTCGACGAGGTCGGCAAGCTCTTTGAGAGAGTGATTGTGGGCCGCCTCGTCGGGCACCTGGTGAGGACGGGGCCGGATCTTGCGGACAGCCAGTTTGGTTTCCGCAAGGGGCGCTCGACGGTGGACGCCATCATGCGCGTGAGAGCCCTCACGACGGGGGACGCGGTGTCCCAGGGTGGGGTCGTCGTGGCGGTGTCACTCGACATCGCCAACGCGTTCAACACCCTGCCCTGGAGCTGCATTGTGGAGGCACTCCGGTATCACCGGGTGCCGCCCTACCTCCGTCGAATAGTCGAGGCATATCTGACGGACAGAGCCGTCAGCTACCCCGGTCGCGATGGGGAGTGGAACCGGCGAGAGATGTCGTGCGGTGTCCCACAGGGATCGGTCGTGGGGCCGTTCCTGTGGGACATCGGTTACGACTGGGTGCTGCGGGCCGACCTCCCTGATGGCGTCAGCGTGGTTTGCTACGCTGACGACACGCTGGTCCTGGCGCAGGGGAGGTCGCATCAGGCGGCGGCCGACGCGATGACACGCGGGGTTGCGATAGTCGTGGAGAGGATCCGGCAGTTGGGTCTCGAGGTGGCATTGCACAAGTCCGAGGCCATGTCGTTTCATGGGCCCCGGAACGCGCCACCATCGGGATCCCAACTAACGGTAGGAGGGGTTCACATCGGCGTCGAGGCAACGATGAGGTACCTGGGTCTCGTCCTCGACAGCCGGTGGAACTTCGTCGAGCATTTCCGACGTTTGGCCCCCAAACTGGAACGGGCCGGGGCCGCCTTCAAGCGGCTCTTGCCCAACCTGAGGGGGCCAAACGCCTCCTGCCGGAGGCTTTACGCGGGGGTCGTGCGGTCCATGGCCCTATACGGGGCCCCGGTGTGGGCGCGTTCACTGCGGCGGCGAGCCGCCCACTACCTGAACGCGCCCCAGAAGGTGGTAGCCATAAGGCTTATCCGGGGCTACCGCACGATCTCTGGCGAGGCGGCAAGCCTCATTGCCGGACTGCCGCCATGGGATCTGGAGGCGATAGTCCTCGCGCGCGTGTATGAGTGGCGCGCGGAGGCACTAAGCCGGGGGGAAGTTCCGCTTCCGCGGCAAATCGCTGCGGAGCGGACTGAGCTCCGGCGCGATCTCATGGCGACATGGAAGGAACGACTGTCGCAACCCAGCGCAGGGCACGCCGCGATAGCGGCGATAAGACCCCTCTTTGAGGAGTGGCTAGAGAGGCGCCACGGCGCCCTCACCTACCGCCTGACGCAGGTCCTCACCGGACACGGAAGCTTCGGGAGGTTCCTGCACATCATCAGGCGGGTGGAAACGCCCGGGTGTCACCATTGCCAGGATCGCCCAGAGGACACGGTGGAGCACACGGTGGAGGTCTGCCCCGCTTGGGCGGAGCACCGCCGTGTCCTCGTAGAGGCGATCGGCAGCGGCGGCGACCTCTCGCGCCCGGCCCTGGTGCAAGCCATGGTCCGGGGCGAGAGGGAGTGGGGGGCAGTCACCTCCTTCTGCGAAGCAGTCATGCTAGCGAAGGAGGTGGCGGGACGGCTCAGGGAGAGAGCCTCCCGTCCCAGCCGCCGCGGGAGACGCTCCGGGCGTCGGGAGCCGCGCGACGACTCCCGGCCACCGTAGGCGCGGGCCTGCGGGCGGAGAGTAATGGGTAGCTCACCGTCCGATCAGGACCAGGCCCGTGCCGGACGGCGCGTACGTGTTCCACGCGCGCCTCAAAGAGATGTCAGCATCGAGGAGGGGCCCCATAGGGCCGAAGCCTGCCGGGTCAGCGGGATTGTCCGAAAGGGTTACCGCTGGCCCGGAACATAAAGGGCTAAGGAAGGAACACGGGTGGGTTTTAGTCAGTAAGAGTCTGACACTCCCTTCCGCTCCACCCAGAGCGGGAGGGGTCATTTGATGATTTCCCATCCGCAAAAAAAAAAAAAAAAAAAAAAGGGTTTAAAGTAACCTAACCAAACCTAACCTTGGGGTGCCCTTCCCTCGTTCTTGCATCCTACGTCGCCTATAGACCGACCTCAACCATGCAATGTAATTAAAAAAGTAATTATGTAAGTAAAATCATGTTATTCCCAAAAAAAAATCCTTTTAAACTCTTCCAATAGGCACTATGTAAACAAGAAACATAACCTCAAACGCACAGTAACAAACAAATAACAGCACGCGAATGCAACTTCGGGCGCCCCGCCCCGCGGCGGCGCGGCGGCTCCCGCCTGCTTCGGCCCGCACGATTTATTCCGAACATTTACGAACGCGCTAAATGAGCACGGATTTGTTTCGAAGTGTTCAATTTAATTGCACACTATTTTGTAAAACCTCTTTTATCGTTGCTTGATCGCAAAAACGTGCGCAGTTGACGCGAGTTGAGCACGGGTTGGTTGAATTTTGTAGCAATACAAAAGCGTGTGGATTTCGGGAGACCGGTGTCGCCAGTTGGACACGGAAAGGGAAATACGCACCACTGACACTCCATTGAAAGAAATGGCATAGAATGGTAATCTCGTACATAATGACAAATGAATTACTGTTTTTGGGAGGAATCTGCTAAAATTTTGACAGTTTTTTGATCAGTGACCTACCATTAGAACGTCATTGTGCAGTCATTGCTTTTAATTCGTTACGAGTACCTATCGTATAATGTTCGGTGCCATTGACCGACCAATGATCGACCATTATGAATTTAGCAGATTACGAACTTTTAGCAAAATGACAATGGAATCGTGTTGGAATGACGAATTTATAAAAATAGCAGACTTAGGCCCCAGGCAAACAGCTTGACAAGAAATAAAAATAAGAAAAGAAAGTGCTAACTAAATGCAGCTTTAAGCGCTTGAACACAACAAAACGCACATAGTAACAAAGGAAGCACACGTTTTTCAACTCTATTGCTTGGCAATATGAGATATTCGTGTAAAGTCGATAATACCTACACGTGAATCTTTCATATCTTAATAGATAGGAAGTAGACAGTTGAGACAATATTCGTATTAGGAGATTACCTATAAGGTAAGACTGTGTTCAGATAAAACAAGTTTAGAAAAGGTTTTTTTGTTGTGCTAAGAGTTTCATTGACCGCCAGTCACTCAACACCACACGCATAATTACGGTAACAGTGGCGCGAGTTCAATGGTTTATTCCCATCACAAAAAATGCGAAACGCGCGGCGCGCTTAAAGAAGTTTTCACTTCCGAAAATAATTTTGCAAATCCGTCGTAAATGACGGACTAGCTTCTGCCCGCGACTTCGTCCGCGTGAAATTTCACCCTCTCCTCATTCACCCCCTTAGGGGTTGAATTTCGAAAAATCCTTCCTTATTCCTTGTCTACATTATAAAGGGAACCTCTGTGCAAAAATTCAGCTCTCTAGGTCCAAGGGTTTGGGCTGGGCGTTGACGAGTCAGTCAATCAGTCAGTCAGGACTTTCTTTTTATTTATATATATATATAAGATAATTAGAAGGTAGGTATGCCCGAACATACATTAAAATAACCTCCTTTTTTTAAGTCGGTAAAAAAAGTGGCAGTGGCACTCCAGGAGTGCCGACAGGAGTGAAAACAAAACACAAACAGAATACCTACTTTGCCATCACTCACTGACATATCGGATATACATTAAAACCGCGGACAGCCGAACACATCCGAAGCGGTGTCGTTTACGGTAACAGTGGCGCGAGTTCAATAGCTTTTCCCATCTCAAAAAATGCCCAACAATGCCGCCAAGCGCCTAAAGAAGTTTTCTCTTCAAAAATATTTAAAGCATCCGACTTGAGAACCTCCTCCTTTTTTGAAGTCGGTTAAAAATACAATGTGCTTGGGAAATCGACCCTAGAATCCCACGCTCAGCTCTCACGCCGATTAAACGAGCCAATCATTCTCCTGCCCTTATACCAATTTATCTGGGGGTCGGCGCAACATGTATTTTTCTTCCATACTTCACTATTAGTCGTAACCTTCAGTGTTAGGCTAGAAAGGGGGTGCCATTTCTAGCCATAGATATCATCATTCACACAATCCATCCATCGTTACTTTGGTTGCTTTTTTTTTTGTGGATGGGAAATCATCAAATGACCCTTCCCGCTCTGGGTGGAGCGGAAGGGTGTGTCAGACTCTTACTGACTAAAACCCACCCATGTTCCTTCCTTAGCCCTTTATGTTCCGGGCCAACGGTTACCCAATAACGAAAAAACAAGTTATTAATAGGCAGGAAGGATTAGAGTCGTAAATAACTGGCCCCATCTGCCCACAGCGTTATCAAACCCTGCCGTCCCTACGCACAGTGCACCACGTAGGCCGAACCAATGCAATTTAGGTTAAATAAAAACTATTAGTTACTTTACTAATTGAGGATACTTGTTCTTGGTGATAACGACTTTAGATTTAGTTTATCTATAAGTAATTAGAATGTGATTGGTTTAACGTGGCGTGTCGCACGTAGGTCACCGAGGTCTGCGATGTTCGTTTGTTTACAAACAAAATGGTGTTTTGTTCGGATGTTTTTTGATGGTTTTTTGTGTCAAGGTTATGAAAGATGATTTCCTCGTTATACTTGGTCGGTTGGTGCTACTCCTGCGGGGTAATTGTGTAATGACACTAACAGTAGCTGTCATTTTGACAGTTCAACAACATTCATTGCATTATTTACGTTGCCGAGCAGACAATTTTTTCGAACATAAGAAGCAATGGATTAGCAATATCCTTCAAAATTATTCAGTTGGGATTCAATGTGTGTTACGCAGGAGCTGGCTGAAAACTAGATTTGAGAGTTTTTTTATTTAATAAGATTTCAATGATTACTGAAAAAAGAAAGATTATAATGTAAAATGTCCGCCGTCCGGACTTTTTGCAATTAATTAGGTACCTACCTACATGTAAGTGTCCGGCTTTTTGTCTGGACTTAGCAGATTTCGAAATAGTAGTACCTTCGAATCTGGCCATTCATGAGGCTTCCTAAGAAAATAGTTCCAAGGTCTGAAGGTCTGCCCACCGTTTTGGTAGTCGACCCCTAGGGGCTCTCAGGGGGTAGATTTTGTTGATGAAATACACAGTAACGGAGCATTCCGTCAAAGGTCTTCCGTCAAAGGTCAATAGTTAAATTTTATCAGTAGATAAGTAGGTATTAAGTTTGATTGTTTACCGTATACATTTGCGTTTCGCTAACTCGCTAGGTACTCATCATCTGCCTAGGTACCCTTTTCCCAACTGTAATGTTGGGGTCGGCTTCCAGTCTAACCGGAAATTAAATTAAATTGTTTATTCTGTAAATAGGTTAACGGAATCACTTTTACACGTCATACTATAAAAAAAACTGGCCAAGTGCGAGTCGGACTCGCACATGAAGGGTTCCGTACCACAAGCCGAAAACGCCGAAAAAAACACGTTTATTGTATGGGAGACCCCTTAAATATTTACTTTATTGTTTTTAGTACTTGTTGTTAAAGCGGCAACAGAAATACATCATCTGTGAAAATATCAACTGTCTAGCTATCCCGGTTCATGAGATCTATACAGCCTGGTGACAGACGGACAGTGGAGCTTTAGTAATAGGGTCCCGTTTTTACCCTTTGGGTACGGAACCCTACAAAAGCAAGATGAGGTCGGAGTTTCCTATCTGACTACTCTGAGAAGAAAGGCCGAAACAAACTCAGAGGTCACAAAGTCTCTTACAAGTCCAGATATACCTAATCTTGGTTAGATCATGTGAAGACCATGTCGATTGATGTCTGAAATGGTCTTTTGGGGAAAGTACCACACAGATTTGAGTGTCCAGTCCAGTCAAGTGTCAAGCATTTGCCAGTTATCGTGTAGCTCAACTCAAAACATGGTCAGAGGCCGCTGAATGGCAGCGACAGGCTGTCTGACCTCCAAAACACAATTACTTACTGAGAGCACGATACCCCACAATAAAGGCTCCTACAAACAGGCGCGACACGCGACGCGAATCGCGCGCGACACAAAGGCACCGCTCGTTGCGCGACTTGCGATGCCATTGTGTCGCACGCATAGATATAGATACACCTAGATAACGCAAGAGCAACTACTTCGCGTGCCAAAAAACGCACTAGCTTACGATAAAAAATCATAAGCCGCCACTTTCGCGCTCAGTCCTGTGTACTGCTGGCTGGGTAAGCGTGAGCGAGAGCGCGAGCTTTTGACGTCATAGAAGGTAGTCAAAAAATGGCACGCTTGGTTTTCATACAGTTCGTGATACTTGCGTTATCTAGGTATATCTATATCTGTGGTCGCACGCGATTCGTGTCGCGTGTCGGGGCTTTTTGTAGGAGCCTTAAGTAGGTATCATTATTTGTGAAGACTATCCAAATCTGTGTTATTTATTATAATTAATAGCCTAATTAGTAGGTACCCTACATGCAAGGCAAAATAAACATCACCCTTTGATAATAAATTGATGATAAGTTGACATCATTGCGATATTCATTTATTTTTTATTCTAGCAACATTATATAACAATGTCAACGAACTATAGGCCTTGGTCGAAGTACACACTTATTTATAGTCATAGTATTGTGCAAGCGAAATTGAACCTTAACGTGGAGTTTTAAAGGCGATTATTGGTTGCAATAAGCTGTAGTAACAGAGTTTTTTTGTTGTGAATATTTATGTTTTTTAGACCAAATAAGTATGAATATGATGGCTTCATTCTCCAGCCGTTAATATGAAGCTCTGGACATACTAAGTAGGTTCATACGTATATACCTACCTATTGTTAAACGACTCGTGGGCCGAGATGAATAAACGTTAAGTACTTAGAACGTACTTTGGCTAAGTAGTAAGCAAAGCATTATTCCTGTCACTGTCGCACAATTATCAAATTGAAGAAAAGAGAGAACCTATACGTCGGCGAGCGGCGCAGGTAGTTTTCAAATTACGAATGATTTTATGTTGTTATATTTTTAGGGTTCCGTACTAAGGCTATTACTAAGGCTCCACAGCTCCACTGTCCGTCTGTCACCAGACTGTAGGTATCTCATGAACAGTGATAGCTAGACAGTTGTAATTTTCACAGATGATGTATTTCTATTGCCGCTATAATATCAAATACTAAAAACAAAACAGAATAAAATAAATATTTAAGGAGGGCTCCCATACAACAAACGTGTTTTTTTCGGCGTTTTACCATTGCTTGTAGCGGGACGTTGTATAGGTACCTACTATTTTAGTTAAAATTCGGGCTCACAATAGGTACCAATAAAATATGCTACGGTTTGGACTATGGCTCGTAATTATTAAGATTATTATTATTGTAAGACCAGACTACAGAAATAACTAGGTATACCTGGGCCCCATGATATTTATTATTCCCCGCGCAATCTTACCACGTGCAAATCATGACAATATCCTGAGTCGTGACTTGTAGAAACTCCTGTAACGGAAAGGAATCGAAAATCAACCGTACGCGTACAGTCACGAGCACTAATATGTCAACACTTGGCAACTTTAAATTGCGATTTTTTCACGAAATAACAAATGCAACGTTGAAATACGACACTTTACATAAACCTATGGGTTCGAAAATACTATGTTCCTAATAATATAAAATTTCATTCAAAAATAAAGGGAAAAATCACCTTTGACTAAAGCCAAGTGTATACATACTTATGCTCGTGACTGTACAATACGACCGACGTAACTTGTCGGCCTGAACATAGGCACTAAGAACTTTCGCGCATGTTCTCTCACTCGCACTCGCCTCATGTCAACATTTGATTCCTAAAAATCGCCATCTGCGCAAAGTTCAAGTTACGTCGGTCGTATTGTATTTTGACAGTTCAAACCACTCCAACTTCGCGTTCATTTGGCGATTCGCGCGGTTTCGTTCATTGTGTCATACTCATAAAGAATAGGTACCTACGTTAATAGCAGATGTCGTGGTTAACGTGGTTTCGAAGTAAGGAACCATTATTGTGGTCCTAGTGAATTAGGGCCCAGTGAAAATTATGAATTTCAATGGATTCACTTGAAAGTGAATGGGTAGTTGAGACCGCGAACCAACCAACCACCAATCTCTTTTGGAAAAATGTTAATGGTAGAAATCTAACTCAGAAAGATATATTAATGATTCTAATGATTATAATTCTCTAAATATGTAGGTACCTGTGATTATCGCGAATCATATTTTGATCAAGATACAACCTGACATATAACACGCCGTATACAGAAAACAGGCCATTAATAATACAGGTAATAATAACAAGTTGCCTTATTCTCTATTTCTATAAAATAAGAATCAATCAATCAGCTCCACCTATCATGGGCATTGTATTGTTTTGTTTTGTCTATTTGTTACTATACAAAATATGGATTTTTTATAATGCAACACAGATGTAATGAATGTGGTGAAAAGACAACTAAATAAAACATGAAATGTATTGTGTTTGGTAGGTTTTGAACAAGGAGCGCCACCTTCATAATTACAACTCGGTTACATTATCTCTGCCCCTCGCTCGCTGACGTTACATTCACGGTACGATGTGCAAAATAAGCATCTCTAGAAATATGAATTTTTTGATTGAATATAATATATTTAGATTTTGTGATTGAATATATTTTAATTAATTAATAAATCGCATTTCAGTGAGGTGCAGAGAGTGACCGCGTTGTACAAAGACGTTTTTTGGTGTATTGTGTATTGCCCTAATACTTCATTCCTTCACTAACACGAAAATCAAAAGGCATATTTTTGTATAAAATAATTATTTAGAATAAACATTTTAATTTTGATAATATATTAATTACAACTATTTTACAATAAAGTTATTATTTAAGCTTTCTTATACTCAATCCTTTCCACTTTAACTTCATCTCCGAGCAGTTTGTAGACGTATGTCACTACGGTCGAACTTTGGATGTCCATTAGCACAAACGACGGGGTTGCATTCCTGTAATAAATAAGTTGGAAAAATTAACATGGTAAACTAAAAGATGGCTGCAGATCTGGCATATCAGCTGGGGGCAATTCTCGTAAATTTATTAATGTTCACAGTCTGAACTCAGTCTCAATCTGTAAAAAAAAAAAATTAAACCGACTTCAAAAAGAAAAAACTCAAAATTATGAAATAACTTTAATTTCGGAAGTCGGTGTCTTGGGATCTGTATTCTAGTTTAAGTTTTATGCCACCGACTTCCGAAATTAAAGTTATTTCATAATTTTGAGTTATTTCTTTTTGAAGTCGGTTTATTTTTTTTTAATTATTTTTATTTCGTAATTTTTAGTTTTTGCACTAGAATTTGACCAAGGTTTTGAGATGTTTTTCCCTTTGACACTACACCCATAGCTCGTATCAATAAGCCAGGCCGTCACACTTACACGTATTAGTCCAATCTTGAAAATTACTGAATCGATCTTGATGAAACTTGCACTGTTCCCTAAGTTGAAGTAAATGTAAGCCAATAAAAAAAAATCGTCACGATCCGATTAATAGTTCCGGAGATATGCGTGGACAAACATACATACATACGTCTACAAAATTTTGTATATTTGTTTGGAAGGCCTAATAGATTGTCATATGTGAATATAATGCAATTCCAATAATATTACATACATACACGTATCGAATTGATAACCTCCTTTTTTTTGAAGTCGGGAAAAAATACCCCTAATTTCCCTGTATTTTTGTCAAGTTTGTGCCATTGGTTGTTGTTGAGATGAGATTTCAACTAGATTTTGAACGTTTCTGTGAGGAAATGCGGATGGTCGTTTCTCCATAGAAATGCTCTCGCCCGTTTTCTTTCTGGTTAATGACCATAAAGGAATGATTTTTTACAGAATAATAAATATTAACTACTTATATGTCCCCATGTTTTCCTTTTTGATGACAGATTATTTTTATAAGCACTAGAACCGTCAAAAAAAGCTGATTTAAACCGCTGTCAACAGAGGCCTAGTGTACAAATTTGACAACTATTAATGAAAAAACCAAAACATAGGGACGCAGTAGTTATTCAGTTTATGAAATATCTTTTAAATTGGTCCAATAATGGAGGAGGAAATAGGCGAGAGCCAAACCTCGAATAATGACTTTTTAATTAGGCTTTTTCAAAAGTCTCTCCAACCGCATTTCCTCTTAATTACGGGAAGTGGCCTTCTAGTTCCATAAGCTGATATTTTTTCTTTAGAAGAATCTTTTAATGGATATTTGGATGAATTTAATATTCTTGCTCTTGTTTTACTAAAGTATAAAACATTGTGTAATAAACAGACAAAATTACATTTTTATTAGTGTCCGACCGAAACTTGATTTTCATCCGAAACCGATCACTCGGCTCCTCTTCTAGTTTCGGCCGAAACCGAAACTGAAGTTAATAAAAAGCTAGTTAAATAAGTGGCATTATTTTCATATTTTCTGAAACCCGTTGTTTTTTTCGTTGATTTGTTACAAATAATTTGATTAATACTTAACAAATGAAAAAAAAATACTTTTGCATAATTTTGTGTGAGAAACTCAAAATTACCATTGTAAAATGAGCCCTAACTTAGACAACGGCCTTAGCAGATATGCTAATGTTAACTTTTGCGATTAGCGATTTAGTAATTTTTGAGATGAGAGATTCAACTCTTAACACCGCATAATTTTAGCATTAGCAATCAACGATTTTATCGCTTGTCGGAAGCTCGATATACCTAGCGATAATGCTTTATCCCTCCGCCAAACAATTTTGCATCGTTAGAAAACGCAATTTTTTATCCATATTTAAAGGAAACGAGTCGCTAAAATGCGATGCAGCGTCGAAGTAATCGCTGTAATTTTGGTATTGTGCCCGAAACCGAACGCAAAGTTGCTAAAATGCATCTGCTCTTGCCCTTAGAGCTTGTATCAATCTTTCAGAAAGCGAAGAAATTGCTACTCGCTGATATTAAAAACAGCATGTCATGACTTCTATGTATAAATATACACGATTTTTTTAGTTTCGTACAAAAAGAGTAAAACCCCATTACTAATTCTACACTGTCTGTCTATATGTAAGTCGTTAGTATTCTATCAAAACCAACAGTTCACAAACGCCATACGCCAGTTTTCGGTCGGTCCTAAGATTCGGCCAGTATTTGGCCGACACCGAAACTGCGGCCGAAACTGGTCGAAACCGAACCTTCAGTCGGACACAATTTTTATAATGAAAAAGAATTTACAAAATATTACCTGAACAGTGGACTATAAGCTCCGGTAGCGGATCCTGGGTTGATATAAAACTTGTTCTCATGCTCGTATGCTTCGAACCGGTGTGTGTGGCCTGATATCAGGATATCTACGTCTAGCTGCCTCTGGACTAAAGCTAGGGATTCCTCATCACCCCAGGGTACAACTTGGTGACCATGGATGAGACCGATGCGGAACTGGCCGACAGTTATCACTTTCTGTTCTGGGTAGGTCGAGTTCTGAAAATGTTTTGTTTTAATTAAGTTAGGGATAAGACATAATGAATAGCGTCAACTTCAGAATACTTATCGAGAAATTGGGAAGAAGCTAATAATTAAATGAAATGAAAAAGTAAATGTTTTGAATACGCGATCAGCGCGCGGGCGCGGGGCGGCGCGAAAGTACAGAGCCAATAAACGGAACTGTAAATGCGAGAATTGAGTGCGGGAAGATCGCGCGCCGCGCGCACGCCTTATACGAGCCTTGCATGAGATGCGCTAAAGAGGCGCACCAAACCATTGCCGTGACTGCACGCGCGCAGCTCGCGGGCAGCTCGCAAACGGTTCGAGAGCTGCACATTTGCCAGATGTGGACGCACCCTTAAGTTTCTGATTCAGATTCAGATCCTTTAGCTAGCCCCTAAGACATCCCACTGACCAGCAGTTGGACAGAATATAAATCATAAAATTGTGAAAGACAACTATTGAACTAACAAGTATGGTCTCACCTTCAAGTGCCTTAAGCATATTTTAACTTGTTCAGTTTTCTAAAATTCTATTTATTAGGTTCAAACTAATACACACCTCATCAAAGTCTCCTCTAACAACATGTACATCACTGGCTAATGTCTTCAGATAATCGTAAGACTCCTTCGTACAAAGGTTGCCCGTACACAGTATATGTTGTATCCTGCCAGGTAGTAGCAGCTTCTTGAACTTCGGAGGGAGGCTGCTGCAGCGATGGGGGATGTGCAGGTCACCGAGTACTAGGACGAGCTGGAAAAATAATTTACAAATGTATTTGGTCATAAAATAGGCAATGGTGATTAGTGACCTGGATAAAGTGTCAGTTTTAGGATATGGGATTCCTATCTAATTAACAACAGATAAAGGTCAGTATCAATTCTAAAACTGGAATTTACATCATTCACTTTTTGTCAATAAACTTTTTGTCTAAACAATTTTGTTAGGACTTAAAATTATCCAATGTAGTTAATCTTAAATTGATTGATGGTCTCTACTATACTCTGAAGGAACGAGCATAGTTAATCCGAGCGGCTTAATGTAATTCAATTGAAAAAAGTGGGTGTACAATTTGTAGGAGTTCCGTGTTAGTAATAAAAACTACTTACCATGATGTTATTAGAGTAGGATATTGTTACAGAAAATCGTTAGTTAGAGCTCTGCAATAATTGCGATTCGTGGAAGTATGATTGAGAAGAAATAAAAGCAATTATTACTGATTACAGCAATCAGAAATCGTGAGACCAATACAATTTGACACAGTCAGTGGTTTGTTTGACATTTGTTTTGTTTGACACATACGTCGTTGGTTGACCAACATTTGCGTTTAGTTTTATTATAGACGATGAGGAGATAGGTCCTCAAGAAACAAAAAGGGAATGCCAAATGGTTTTTATTTTATTCGAAGGTTCATCTTCTGTATATATTTGTTATTATTTTTTATTTGTGTATTTAATTAGTAGGTATTTAATTAATTACGGTTTACATTTGCAAGTTGCTGAGCATGCATTTGTACCGTTAAGAAAAACAGTTTTAAACACTATGAAAAAGTGATGGACGTTAGAAAACTAAAGTTACTAAAGTAACTACAAGTAAAAATCATTAAATCTTTAAACCGTGTCTCAAGTAAATTTTTATATTTTTTTACTAGATTTCTTGTTTGTGTTTCATCATATATTAATTTAACGACTTATTTAACTAGTGATTACTAATTGATTGATTTCATAACGTAAATCATGCAATTTTATCAAGATTAAGTAGAATAGATAATGCTACGTAGCGGTTCTTAGAGCATTTAACCTAGGTTAAATGCTCTACGTAGCGGTTACATAATACTATTAACAATTTACTTTGATTTATTTTCGAGTTTTTAGTAATTTGTTTTTGGTATTATCAGCTCAACACTTCACTTTCATCTATAATCTATGGTTCAGGTGCGGATAGAAAAGAAAAATTTCATGGTGTTGTGGGTGACACATATACGTAGAAAATTTTTAGTTTAAGTTAAACACATTGGCACCAACTGCAGGGAAATGGAATCAATGGAATATGAGCTCGCTAGGAACCTTACTCTGTTGTTCTTCGTGGAACGCCTACTCGACAAAGGCGAGCCGCGCACGTTGCACGATCTTTCCTGCCAGTTTGGTGCCAAAGGATTCACTAAGGAGATGCGACAGATCGCTGGCGGGTCGCAGTCGGGCTTGAAGAAGTTCCTGGCTCAATACCCGGCGTTGTTCAGCATAGACGGGGACTATGTTGATATCAACACGTTCCAGAAGCATCCTTGCGGGGCTGGAGCCTCGTCCAACAACGACTACATCGAGGAAGCGAAGGAGTACTTCGCAGGCAAGATGGTCCAGTACGGCGAGGGCACCGAAGTGCCCATCAAGAGCCTCCTCGGCCACCGCAGCCAGGCCTCTCCGCAGGTGCGTCACATCTCCGGCCAGAGGATCAAAGAGTTCAAGGACTTCCTGCTGAAGCATCCTGACTCCTTCCAGATCATCGATGACAACGTTGTTCTAGTCAGTGAGAATCATAGGAGAGGTAACGCACACACAAATTCTGAACAATTCCACAATCTACCTGTAGCTAATATTAACACAGACACTGCCCAACAGTTGTTAGATTATGTTGCACAGTGCATAGAGGCTAAAGGCCCCGTGATGGTTGACCAGCTCTTCCACTTAATTGTGTCACGTTTCCCACAAGAATATTGGTATCAAATGTTCAAGTCGCCCGCAGATTTGAGCGCATTCTTAAAAATATTTTCAGACTCATTCCACGTTCAATCGAACTTGGTCACACTTATTAGTAAACCAAAAATACCTGTTATGTATCTTAATGCAAAAGCTAAAGCAAAGACTGATGTACCAAAGCCTATGGTCGAGGAAAAGCCTGTGTCCCCTATCCCCCTCACAGTTGAGAGTCCTACTCCATCAGATGGCAAAAAGAGTCCGGCAAACAACAGAATACTCAGTCCTATTGAATCTCCCCGAGGACCTCAAGCTAACATTGCAAACCAGACCCTGAAGCAAAGAATCAATTCTATTGTCATAAAGAATTTGGCAGAGAACATGGTCCGTGACAGGGTCAACAATCATTTGAATGCGCGAAGTGCTGAAGAAACGAATGGTACTCCAAGTTTAAGGAATAATGTGATGGGTGAAGCATGGCGCCAGAAGGTGCTCCAGTGCACGACTGTCATAGCTAATGTGAGGGAATGTGCCACGCTAATCGAAAGCATTATGGTGCCTAAACGCAATTCAAAAAACATTGTTTCTTTTGACTGCGAAGGAATAAACCTTGGCCTCAAAGGAGTGTTGACATTGTGTCAAATAGCCACTATGAATGGCGAAGTGTACATACTAGATATAATGGCATGTCCAAGCATGGTTGTGGAGGGTAAAATTAAGGAATTACTAGAGAGTGAAAATGTTGTTAAAATTATACATGACTGTAGGAATGATTCAGTCAATTTACACAATCAATTTGAGATTGTTTTAAAGAATGTTTTCGACACACAAGCTGCTCATGCTGTTTTGCAGTTGCAACAACAAGGTGTGCCTGTATACAAAGTCAAGAACCTTAGTCTCAATGCCTTATGTGAATTGTATAATGCACCTATGAACCCCATGAAGGAACAATTGAAAAATGTGTATCGCAGGGACCAACGTTACTGGGCAAGGAGACCATTGACAAAAGATATGATCATTTACTCTGCTTCAGATGTCCTATCTTTGGTCAACCCAGCAATTTATGCTTACATGTCAAGCAATATTAAGCCCGAGAATCAGCAGCTATTTGAAGAACTGAGCAATGAGCAAGTATTTATGCACATTCAGCCAACTGAAGTTAAATTGCGCAAGAGGCAACGAAAAATTAATACAGAAGTGGGTGAGTTGAAGCAGAAACTTGCTGAAACTACAAAGAATATTGTCCTGAGCAACAGGGAAATTAGACTGCTCAGATACATTGAACTCACTGAAGAAGAAAAGGAAAAATTGAAGGGTTGTCACAAAATATCCAAGAAGTTGGAAAAACTGGAAGCTATTGGACAAGATAAGGACTCTGATTCAGATGATGATGAAAGGGAAAATGAAATGGCTAGCTTAGAGTCCAACCCTTCAGATCCAATATCATCCCCACACTCCACACAGCCACCAAGTCTCACAGAGTCCATGCAGATGATGGATGAAATCTTATCAGACACAAATATGGATAAAGTAGAGAAAATTAATCGCCTTGAGGCTATTCTGTCGGCTGTCGCCCCCCTCAGTGGAGAGCTGGAGGATAAATTCTCACAAACAATGGAACAAACACTGCCATTGCTCAAAAACAAGGATTGGTCCAATCTAAGCCAAATTTTGAACTTAGGAGAGCCAGATATGAAAAGCTGTAGCTGCAGATGCCATAATTCCACTTATGATGAAATTAAGTGCAATGATCTCATTGAAACTAAGAAAACAGAGGTCGGCTCGCAAACTCTTAGCACAGGGGACATTGTGATCACGCGGATTCACTTCAGGGAGGAAGACAAAGCTAACGAAAGGATCCTCGATGCATCCCCTTTGAGCAAAAGGGTGGGTATCAACAACATGTCTTGATCGACACTCAGGCTATTATTGTACTTCCATTTTCTGAGTGCCACAATTTAGTTTCGGAACTGTGTATGTATGTGATCATTTTATATATTTTTTAAGTTTGATGGTATTTCGTCCGGCCTCCGCGCGTCTTAAATCACTTATTACTTTGAACTAGTTTTGCGGGGGTATGATAGCGGTGCGATTGTACGAGATAGAATAAATTAAGCGTGTTGTGAGGTCGTGCATTGCCAAGTGTATAACGCCTACGCTATATGTTCATTTGAGCGGAGACGAACGCGTACACTCGAATAAATGCAACAGTAATTCGCATAATAGAACAGCTACTTAATTCCTTCATCTGGAAATGACAGTATTTGCTGTTTCCAAGTTTTATAGTAATTTATTTTATGTTGGCTATTGCCTGTTAAGTATCCCAAACTTAAATGTGATAGATTTCAAGGCCTTTTTTCTCGATCTACTCTGGTATTTGTAAATAAGATAAATTTTGATAAGCATGCATAATCTTTTAAATCTTGCGAATCGCGAATATGATCGAGCGTCTTTCCGTTATCTTTAGTAAGTCAAGTGTATATACCTATTTATTTATTTATACGCTATGTTTAGTAGCATCGAGACTACTGGACCTATATCGAAGAGGGCAATAATAGGTGTATACAATAAAGTTTTTTTTTATTATTATTGTAAAATATTTATAAAAAGTTAGATTTACTAGTAGACTAATTATTAATCACGTTTAAAAATATTAAAAAAGTGGTATAGGGTTAGTTTTATTGAAAGAGATGTTTTATGTAGTATGAGGTGCTTGGAGAAATCGATTTAAAACTTTATTTCACGTAGAATGTTATAGAGACATACGGTAGACGCGTTGTTACGTAGATATGCAAATTAAAGTTATATTATAACGAACTTGTGATGGGTAACCGCAACGGTTAAATCCTAAAACTTTTGTTTAAAAAATGTGCCTTCGAGTCATATCCGACGAATGCCTTTATATTCAATTAATATATGAATTAGTAGGTTTTTATACATATTTAGTAGTAATTCTGTAACACGAAGTTTAGAGATTTGTTGTTTGTGAATAACACTTTGTTAAACAAGATTTATATAGTGAACTAAACTCACCACGAAACACTAACTAGATAGGGTAGTTCTCAGAATCTATTAATGTTTTCGTCTTCAACCCACTTGCGTGGTTTACGAAAAGCTTCGTAATAGATAAACGAAAATATTTCTAAAACATGTTGAATTCATTCGAATAGTTTATTTTTGTGTTATGGTTAAGTAGAAATGTGTTAAAAATTAAGTGATATTTTTAAAATGCTTTTTTGCTTATTATTATAGCAAAACGGTTGCTTTGTATTGAATTTGTACCTTACATTCTACACTGAACAAAAACTAAACCGCTACTGTGGGCATGCCGCAAAAACAGTTTTCCTGCACTAGTTTCAAAACTTTGACTAAACGCAATAAACATGTGTGATAAAATATATTTTGTAGGTAGGTATTATTAGTAAAAGCATAAATTACATTATCTCCCTCAACAAAAGTCAATTGTTTTGTGCAATGAACTATGGCAACGAATTTTGCCAGATTTCGACATGATTCCAAAGATGCGACGATGTTCGAATCGTAGCGCATCCGTCGGGCATTCAGTTACATGAAACTGAGTTCGCGGCATGTTTACAGTTCAGCATATTATCGTTGTTTACATGAGGCTTAGCAAATAGGTCGCGATACCCGTTGTATGCGATTACGTGTAAATTAATTGCAACTTAATACGTGATAATGTTATTTATTGCTTCTTTTATAAAGTAGTAGTGACTACATGATACAAATTGTGTAAACGACAGGTTGCTCTCTCGGTGCGGTTCGACGGCCCATCTCGTTGAGCCTCATTAAATATAGCAATATATGTACCGGTGTAGATACTCCATCATGTATTAATATTATCAGTATTGTATCCTTTATTTTGGAAGTCCACTCGCTAACATGAATCGTTAGTAAATGCAAAGAATGTCCACTGTTTGTATTTGCAATTTCCGTCACACATATACTCAAGTTTACCTCCTTTTATTTGTATCTATGAAATTATTAGGCACTTTTATAAGCATAATGAATTGTATTTTTAAAGTTTTTCGGCCATATTTGTTGTTCGACGTTAAAATTATACATTTTGTGCCTTATACATTTGCACAATTTACTAAAATATGCTGTGTCCTTCTACACATTTTGTATGGTTTTGTAGAACGTTTATCAGTGCCACTAATAATTTTTGTACTATTTGTAAGGAGCATTTTGTTAAGTAGTCAATATAAGCGTAACCACTTTCAGTTATTTTTTAACTTAAAAAATCTTTAGAAACTTTTATTTTACCCTACTTACCAAGAGTATAATTGCTTACGACGTGAAAGTCGGTAATATTGTAATGTGGCAAATCGACGGTTAACTCATTTGCGCATTGTTTATGTTTATTATGAAATAAAAAGTTGTAAAATACCTATGTTCTATAATTTCCAAATTACCTACCATTTTTCTGCCCATCCGAAAAGTATCCATTCAATTTATAGCGCTACTTGGTTTAAATTTAAACGTTGCAAGCGCGGCCAGCGAACGTAAGGTCCTCGACACTCCTCGATTGGAGTCAGTTGCTGCTATTCTGGGGTTGAAAACCAAAAGCAGAAAAAGCTGTACTTAGGAAATAATAATTGGGCACTTACCATCATCGGTAATAAAACAAATGTTTATACAATCAGGGTTAGTTTAGGTATCTTACCTACCTACTCTATATAAAAAATCGAGCTGCTTACCCCACAGGAAAAATTACCTGTTTTTACCGACTTCAAAAAAAGGAGGTTATCAATTCGATACGTACCTATGTATGTAATATTATTGGAATTGCATTATATTCACACATGACAATCTATTAGGGCTTCCAAACAAATACTTATACAAAATTTTGTAGACGTATGTATGTATGTATGTTTGTCCACGCATATCTCCGTAACTATTAATCGGATCGTGACCATTCTTTTTTATTGGCTTACATTTACTTCAACTTAGGGAACAGTGCAAGTTTCATCAAAATCGATTAAGTAATTTTCAAGATATGGACTAAGACGTGAAAGTGTGACGGCCTGGCTTATTGATACGAGCTACGGGTGTAGTGTCGAAGGGAAAATATCTCAAAACCTTGGTCAAATTCTAGTGCAACAACTAAAAATTACGAAATATAAAGTAATTTAAAAAAATCAAACCGACTTCAAAAAGAAATTAACTCAAAATTATGAAATACTTAATTTTAATTTCGGAAGTCGGTGGCAAAAAACTAAAACTATAAAATACAGATCCCAATCGACACCGACTTCCGAAATTAAAATTATTTCATAATTTTGAGTTAATTTCTTTTTGAAGTCGGTTTAATTTTTTTAAATTACTTTTTATTGTAAATATAACATTACGGATTGTTTTTGTACTCTGTACCTACTGTGAAAGTATAATGTTCGATTTGGCATCAAAGGACGATGCGGGTACCTCATAATATAAAACAATGTTTTAAATATTTATACAAGCATTAACACGTGTGTAATAGACAGCAATGCAGTTTGCATAGTACAGTATGGAATATCAATGGCGTTGTCTAATTAATATTCTTACGTCTTAGTAGCTCATTATACGGCAAATAGAAAGTTCGACAGAAATACATAAGTACAACAAGCTAATTGCAATGAATCGGCACGCAATTTCTAGAATTGTAACGTGTTTTTACTATCAATTAAACTACAAGACTGCTATAAATTAAAAAAAAAAGATAAATTAAATGTTTCGTGATCAAGAATAACATAGTGGTAGAAATAATCACTGAGCGTTGGCGTTGTTATAATTTTATTGCTTCAAAGTTATTCTGAATTACCTGCCTTTGTAAAGGCTCTTACACACCGGCGCGACGTGTCGCCTGGCGATTCTGCGATATTATCGCGCCGCAACACCTTTCACACAAGCGCTACACCGTGTAGCCGCGATATCGCCGCGACACCATACAAAATGAACATTTAGTATGGTGTCGCGGCGATATCGCGGCTACACTGTGCCGCGCTACTCGTTGCGCCGCGACACCGTCGCGGCGCGACAAGTCGCCCCTGTGTGAAGTGTCGCGCGCGTTTCCATAGAAATTGTTCTATGGATATATATCGCAGAATCGCGTCGCACTGTCGCGTCGCGCCTGTGTGTACAAGCCTTAAATCGGAACGCAATACCTAACGGATTTCGAAATGTCAAATTAGAACCGCGTTTCAAATAAGCATTATTAGCATTTTTATCAAGAGCTTAGCTTTTACTTCTGTCACCATTACGCACATGAAAGGGAGAACAACAAGCGTGTGTTTCAAATGACGTTAGAGGTTTGGAACGCAAACCGTAGTGTCAAATTTGAATTTTGAAAACATTGCACAAACCAGCACAAACGCTCTAAAATTCAAATAAAAGTTGAAAAGTGCATAAAACTATGGAAGATTTTGATATATTTACAAATGAGATTAACTTTACGAAGCCTTTGTTCAAAAACATATTGACTAAATATGTTCATGAAGTGCCACCGACTCCAAACGGGCCGAATTATCAAAGTAAGTTTTTGCCATTACATTTTTATGTTAAAATAATCCTATAAACTTAATATCGTAATATCTAGTGCATAGGATAACTGTAGAAACTAATGAAGTAATCAATTAAGTATTTCAAAGACAAAGATCTTTGTTATTTTTTATGAATGATGTGTACAGATAACTTTTAATTATTCTGCCTTTCAAGGTGGTAGGAAACTTATGGCTGAGGAATGTCTAGCGGACAATGATGACGTGGGGTGTGCATTCCATTTGAGTGAGGCATCTTCAGCTTCACTAAGAACTATGGCTGTTTATAGAGATGAACAGTTGAAGGCCGCTGGTATGTATGTTAAGTAAATAATGTACGGTCGCTAAAGATGATAAGCAACCAGTGTCGTCGGATATAGTTGAAGTTTAGTAAGAAACCGATGGACGTTTCCGAATAAAATTTAATTTAATGAATAGAAGACAAACAGATCATTTATGAAATTAAATTTGATTTGAAAACATCTATCGGTTTCTTGCTAAACTTCCACTATAACTAACGACCCTGGTTACTCTTTTGGTGACTCTACCTATATTATTAGAAATAAGTACTTAGTACTTAGGTACCTACCTAAGTACTTAGTTCAGTAAACAACATCTTGACATCATGCTTGTATTTTTCTGACGGGGTAGCCAGAGGTGTGTATGATACCCACATTTGACCAGTTATGCTTAAGTCCCATTTAAGAAAACTTAGAGGGTGACCTTATTGCCGTTAAAAAATCATAGCCAAATCCAGACTTCGGTCTGCTGTGCAGAAATTCTCGATGGAATAACTCATTAATACTTCTCAACCTGGGAATCAAACCCAATATGTAACACACATTTAACAGTTAGTGTAACAGGCCTGAGGCAGGTCATCATGATCTAATGGCATGATGATCTAATGTCATTTGCAGGGCCAACATGGCCAGAGTTCGCACAAGACAGGGAGGTTCGGAAGAAAAAGGGGAGGCCTTTGCCCAGCAGTGGGTCACAAAAGAGGCTAACAAAAAAAAAAGCGCAATAGGTAATAAGGGCTGGTGTCCGCAACTCCACGTCAAGGCGCGTATTTTGCACGGATTGCAAATGCAAATGTAATTTATGTGTGTTACATTTAACAGTGTTGCGATTGCAACCTCCACTAGTTTTTCTCTTAATGGATGTAATATGTGCAATAAAAATTTAAAAAATAGTGTTGAGTACTTGATGAAGTTTGCATTGGATGTGCTGACTCATCAACTAAAGACATTAACACTCCTGGCACTATTCTAGAGGTTTAATGAACAATAATCTTAGTTTTAATAATATATTTTTTTGTTTTTAGCAAATAAACTGCACAAAATCACAAGTTACATAAAACCTATAAAAGATTTAATAGATGCGAACCCTGTGTAAGTATCTGGTTTATTCCCTACCACCTTACTGACAACTGGCTTATTGTTGTATTATATTACATTTTTATTAATAATTTCACCTGCATAAGTCTTGATCTAATGTGAATATCGGGATATAAAGTATCCTATGTCCTAATCCAGGTCATGGTCTACCCATGTGCCAAATATCTAAATCCATTCAGACTTGAATCTTTTCTCTTTACAATAATAGTTTACTTAGATATTTTTTTAATTGTAACTAAGTAATTTCATTTTTATGTAGGTATGAAAGAAAAATATATGTTGCGCAGACCCCAAATAAATTGGGATAAGGGCAGGAGAATGACGATGATTTAATCAAATCAAATCATTTATTTGCAAACATGGGTAGTTAGTACATAGGTGTTTTAATTTAACATATGTAACAATATTTTCACCTGAGCATGAGCTATGGTTGCCAAGAAACGGTAGATGAACATTGACAGACCAATGGCCAGGTGGGTGGACGTCCGACCTACAGAAGATCGCAGGGAAGACCAGCTGGTTGATTCTGTAAAAATCTCACTGTGAAAACTTATGCGGGGCCACTCACAATCAAGTTCACTTGTCAAGTTTGCAGCGGACTTGAAGCCGCGTCCAGTAAACTTGACGGTGTATGGCTACTTATCATGCATACCCATAGGTGAAGTGAGTTTGTTTTTGCTAGGAATTGACACTATTGACAGCTCACTCCACGCTCACTTCATCTAAGTTTTCACGGTAAGATTTTTAAAGAATAGCACCGCTGTATGAGACTTACACATACCAGGGAAGCATGGCACAAAAGAGGAAGGCCTGTACGCAGCAGGGGGAAGAACAAGGCCGATGTTGTTGAGCGACGCATGAAAAGCTATTTTGATATTAATAATTGTGATTATTTTTAGACCAAAGAAAGAAGCAAAGATTTTAGATTTGCTCTCAGACGGTACAGACAACATAACAAATGATTTGGAATCATTTGCAATAGAAGACGATGAGCCATTTCACAAGAAATATCTTCGCTTCTCCAAGGAGAACAATGTTGACAACTTTCAGAAGATTCTGAAAGAATTACCTAAAGGTACTGTGAATGTTCATAACAATAGCTTACTTTATCATCATGGTTCTAAATAAAAAGAGTGGCTTGCTTGCCCATTCTTCTCGATAGGAACCTTATGCGCTTTTGAATGGGCAACTAACTTCATCTTTCTTACTGACCGACCCCTTGACATTCTAAAGTGTCTGTAAGTTATTTATTTGAAATAAATGCTGCTGCGTTAGGACGAACAAGAGATGTGGTACACATGTATACCACAAGCGGTACAAATTTGTACCAGCTCGTCCCTGAGGGGTTAGTTTGAATTTTAAATACCTTGATTCTTGCAACAAATGTCAGCATGTGCAAAATAAAATGTTCATCAAAAAGCGCGTTCATAATTATTTGTTAGCTGTCCAAGGAATCAGACTATAATTTATAGGGTGTGGGTAGTCCAATGTTGTCTTTCTGTCTGCATATTTGCATAATTTTATTCACCATTTTTATGTAATAATATAATATTATTCAATATCAGGTTTGATACCACCCACTTCACTGCTAGAAAAGTTAGCTTGTTTTGAACTTTTTAGTTTCAGTCGGGTTTTTAGATTTTTTAATTTTCCTTTTTTTACATCCTTTTAGTATATTTATGGAATCATCTCCTCAAGCCCTTTATTTTGATACAATGGACATGGTACAGTTTTTTCCAAGACATGGTATGTACGTCTAAAAAATGCCATTATAATTTTATAAAAAAAAATTACCACATACACACAGAGACATACTCGTGAAAAACATGACCCTGACTATGCTGTCTCGCAGTAGGGTAAAAAGAGGCAAAACAGTAGCTGAAAATATTTACCACTCAACTTCTACCACAAACTATTTCTTTAGTCCCTAGTAACCTAGTTTGTTCGGTCAAGTTTTAGCTATCCCGTCAAGTTCACCTGCTTCACACCGTCTTCCAATGTGGTAGGTAGAAACTACAACTAAAACTACCCGCTGTGATCCTTAAATACTTTTACTGCAGTTTACGTTCATACTTCTCAACCATACACGCACGCCGGTTGCGAGTACTACGCACCGGACCTTTCTGAAGACATTCACCAATAAGGTCACTACATGTCCTCTTAGGGCGTCCCTCCCGGTGTTCACCCGTTTCACCAATCACCATCACCAATACTAATTTCCTCATCTTTTTATTTCAGAGTGGACCGTAGTACAATTGACTGTACCATACAATCCTAACGAGA
The DNA here is from genome assembly GCA_963082905.1 of Oligia fasciuncula. Classification (NCBI taxonomy): domain Eukaryota; kingdom Metazoa; phylum Arthropoda; class Insecta; order Lepidoptera; family Noctuidae; genus Oligia; species Oligia fasciuncula. Next base: position 16,521,099 of record OY720406.1, on the reverse strand, counting down.
ACTTGAAGTCGTTGATTGAGTATAGAACGGAGGTAGACTCAATATTCTTGAGCATGTTCACCAATGATTACTTGGAGGATGCAGGCTTAGGTCCCATGACAGTGCATATACCTGCTAATGTTACTAAAGGTAAGTTGAAAACAAAACCTATCAAATCGAAAAAAGCACCCTGTATTATTGGCGCCGAAAAAAGAGTAGCAGTTTTGGTAATTGCTTTCCGCGTCTGTGAAATTAACACACAAAAAAAAACTGATTTTTCAAACTGTTACTGTTAATATACAGGATGTTTGGAAGCTGAGTGCAAAGCTTTAAGGGAGTGATAGTTGACACCATTTACAGGATTTTGAGCCATACATGTCTTAGACGAAATATTTTTAACTGCAAACTTTTAGTCAAAAATAACATACTTACCAACTTTGACTAGGAAAAAAAAAAACATTGTCTAAGACATGTATGGCTCAAAATGCTCTAAATGGTGTCAACGGTGATAGTTGACACCATTTAGAGCATTTTGAGCCCTTAAGGCTTTGCATCCAGCTTCCAAACACCCTAAATAATATTAGTTTAGATAATATTTCGCAAATTTAAAAAAAAAAAAAAAAAAAAACAAACAAAACAAATTCCAGAAGGCGAGAGACCTCTTTTTACCGAGCTGTACTCACTGCTAGACGAAAACTACAAGACCATAGACAATGCTCAGTTCCTGAACAATAAGCGCCTTGTTCAGAACTACTGGAGTCGAAGAGAGGACATTGATTTACGAATGAAGGTAATATCAAAATCAAAATATTTTATTTCACATAAGCCTACATGGGCACTTCTGAAACATCAGAAGCTAGGTGCACGGTTCCAATTGGTCGTTTCTTATGGAAAGGAGCCGACAAGAAACTCCACGGTTTTCTCACAGGTTTTTTCAAAATAATTGGCTTTTACAATGTTTTCAAATTACAGTAGGTATGGGAGGACAGCGTAGGCCTGTTAACAAGTACCAGGTGCTTGATAAAATAAAAAATTATCTACAGATCTAAAGTCTACAAGCCCTACAAGGTCCTCACATTTACAAAATAAGAATCGATCAGAAGGATAAATAAAAAATAAAATATAAAAACCTATTAAAACCAATCTCTCAGAATCTCAAATTGTAATAGAAGTATTGATAGCAACGCGGTGTGGCTTGCATGGTTAAATGACATCATTTATACAATTGAATCGTCCTTCATATAACTAACGGAGTGCAGTGCACTGACTGAGTGACATGAATGGCTCATTATTATCATTACGATTGATTTGCAGTCTTGGTTTGTTTTATTTATTTATTAAAACTTTAGGCACAAGTAAAAAAATACTGTACAAAGGTGGACTTAATGCCTGAGGCATTTTCTACCAGTCAACCTTAGGGTGATGCAGAGACAAAACATGGCAGGTGCAACATACCAACATACGGGATAAATAGCTAGGAAATGGCTATAAAATACAAGAATAAATAGATAGATACATATAAACAAAATGGAACAACCCTTTAATTTTTTTTATGTTCTTTATTGCGTCATGTTTACCGCAAATAAACGTATTTTCATTCTTTCTTTCTTTCTAACTCAATCCTGAGATTTTGCCCAGATTCTGGGGATCTAACCCAGTACTCACTCATCATACTTGGGAAAGGGTTAGACAGCTGACTACTAATTTAGTGAACTGATATTATAATAACTTAATAATTACTTGCAGAGTGTGATCAATGTGATGGATAAAGAATGGCTTGGTGGCTGGGGTTGTTTGCTTACCGGCAAATTAGTGGACAACACCTTGAAGGAAAAAGTTGTCAAATTAGTTGACACCACTATATTAGACTGGGGGTAAGTTCTTATACTTCTAATATTTAGATTTTGAGTTCTCTATTACATTTTGATTAGAGGATTTTTTTTATTGCTGAATGGGCCTGCTCTTGATCACGCCTGATGGAAAGCGAAGGATGAGGTCTATGATGGAACGAGCGTGCCCAGAAGATGCCTAAAGCACTGGAACTCCCACGCATCGACGATACACAGAAGGCTGCTTGACGGACTGGGGGGCTAAGACTTGGTAGTCAGATAAGTGTTGGGTGTGATTGTCCAGGATGCGCCGAGCGCGAGCGTTTAGTTGAGTAACTGGCAGAACAAACTGCGCTACACGAGGAGGCTTCTTCATGCATCCCAAAAACAACTATATACAATTTTACAATCACGTTTCGGGACTCTATCGCAGGGTTTACGTAGCGACAATGTGTTGTCAACCAGACATATAAGAGAGACTTCATCATTTCCTTTCTAGCTTCATCAGACTAACGCAAAAACAAAAAATCCTCCTCTACAACCTAATAGAATGTTGCCCAGTGTTGCAATCGCAACAAATAAAGTCCTGCATCAGAAGAATATTGACCGAACATGGCAACATTGAGGACGTCCGTCAAGTTTTGAATATAGAATGCGGCAGTTGCTCCAAAGAGTTTAGATTTCTAAACGAACTTTGTTTAAAATGTTTGTCGAAGAGTTTTGAGAAGATCCATCATTTTAGTTTAGTGGATGGTATTAAGGCGTTTTCTCAGGCAGCGTCACAGGTCAAAGATAATGATGACTGGGGCTTGAAGAAGGCTAAAAGACATCCGGTCATACTTATTGTGGATGAGGTGAGTTTTCAACAACAATGTTACTTTTATAGTTAACTAGCTGCGCCCCGCGGATTAAAAAAGGGTATTTTTTAATCGTCTTCGGCTTCGGATGTGTTCGGCTGTCCTCGGGATGTACTCTGTTGTAATGTATATCCGATATGTCAGTGAGTGATGGCAAAGTATTCTGTGTGCGTTTTGTTTTCATTTCTGTCGGCACTCCCGGAGTGCCACTGTTTATACATTTCAGATGCTGGACACATTTCCATGGGAGACTCTCCCCATACTGAACCAGCACCCCGTGTCCCGGATGGAGAACATTCACTTCCTATACTACCTGTACAAGATACACGAGAGTAACGTTATCGACGGGCACTTCGCGGCTAAGTGTGACGTCGGCAGATACGTCGTCAATCCAGGTACCGATGCGTAATTTTCAGTTAAACAAACATCAACTTTGTGTGTTGGTAGATTAGGTTCGATTTCTGAATGGCTAGAGGTTTTATGTAGTTGTTGTTGAAATGTTCGTTGTTCACCGTACTATTAAAAAGGCAATTAAAATTACATTCGAAAATAAACTTTAGGAGTAGAAATTAAAGTCACTTTTCCAAAATCACATGAATTAACTAATTATTTATTTTAGTTTCAGTCGGTGTTGGTGTGGCGTGTTTATAGCTTAAATGAAATAATGTTATGTTAAAAAATAACTTTCAGAGAAGAATCTGGACCGCATGGAGAACCGCATGACGTCATTCGTGGAATACTGGTGTCCTGACTGGACCGGGCACATTGGGGAACCGCCGTCTGCGCAAGACTTCATCTCTCACCTTACTGAAGCTGATGTGTTCTTGTAAGTATTAATTATTAAGATCATTGATATGTTAGTTAACTTATTTGGTATTGGCCGTCTCGCCACCTCTCCCTGCGCCTTCCCCGCCCTGTGCAGACTGTTGCCCCGCGGTCACTGCGCATGCGGCTGACGTGACCTGTCCAATCGCATTTCAACTAGGATTGGATTGGATCGAGGTGGCGCTAGAAAAGGATGCATGGAAGGATTTGGGGAGGCCGTTGCTCAGCAGTGTAACAGCCTAGGCTAAATAAAAAATGGGGTGTGGCTGTGTCATGTACACGGCCGTGTGTTGTACGTGAATACGTTTACGTAACGGGGTTGATCCGCTCGGCCGCATTCATTCTTTTACGTTCCCGGCACTGCTTGACTCGGTCACGGTTATATGTTGTTTTATTGGTACCATTCGATTGCTCTTGAGAAGCCCTTTCCAACCGTATACGATCTCTGTATTTGGCTTTTTGACGCGTACAGTCCGACATTATAATAATATATTTTTGATATTATTTTTCTTTTTATTTAACACATTAGATTCACTGTCACTATTTTACTTTAGTACTTTAGATCACTGCTATAACAACACATAATGTTCCAGGTACTGCGGGCACGGCGACGGCTGCCAGCTGGCCGCGGGCGGCGGCGGCGCGGGCGTGGAGGGGGCCCGCGGGGCCGCCGTGTGCGTGCTGTCGGGCTGCGGCTCTGTGCGCCTCACTGCGCCGGGCCCCCGGGCCCCGCCCGCCGCTGCACACCATCATCTGCATATAGCTGGCTGGTGAGTGTCGCACATATTGTATTTTGACATCAACAGAAACTGCAATTCATTTAATCACTACTGAGCCGGCTGCTACCGCTGTGTGTAATGTTTTTATTGGCTGCGAAATAATGGACGGGACTGGTAAAAATCTTTTGTATTTCTACAAGTTCTGAATGATCATCTTTAATTATCTGAATCTGAATATAAATATCTGAGAAAACGAGCGACGTGCGCAATGCGATGGTAGGATGACATGCGCGGACGCAGAGCAGGCGCGGCGGGAGGAACAAGCACTGCTCTCAAAACTGTGAATGATAAACGTTCGTATCCTTTCCGATCCGATGCGGTGCGAGCCGTTTGGTGGAAATGATCCATTACCCTTCGGCGAGTAAACCCCATATTTTGTATTAAAACTAATTTCAAAAAAGTACTACAAAATCTCTACTAAATCTAATCGACTATTACTTGTCTTTAACCCTAATCTTTAATTTTCCAGTCCGATGGTAGTGGGCATGCTGTGGGAGGTGACAGACCTGGAAGTGGACAAGGTGGTGAGCACACTGGTGTCGCTGTTCGTGCCTTCCGCGGCGCCGCAGCCGTGGCACTGTGTGGGCAAGGCTCAGTGGAGCAACGGGGTGCTAGGTGAGAGTCACCGCTTTCATCTAATGTGTAGATTGGTTACTCATAGATACAAAACGGTGCCTTGCTAAACACAGGCTCAACGAAGAAATCCGAATCTACCCGCCGGGTGTCGGTCACTGACAAAAAACGGCCGACTAATGGCGGTCGTCTTATAGAGGTATGAGGAACAGGGTGTAAAGTTCACTCCACCTACTTATTACCTATATGTACTTATTTATTAGTCTGAATAAACTACAGCTAATCCAAACATTGTGATGAAAGAGACTGGACCTCACGACACAGGGTATCCTAGTGTGGGGTCCAGTGTTACTCAAAACCAGAATGTAAAGCTTTTTTTTTTTTGTGATTAAATAAATTATTATTATCTCCTTTATTCAAATAAATTCTTATAAATTATATTTTTAAATATTAGTATAAAGAAATATAAAAACATTTAAAAATATAAAAAATAGTAGCCCACCGGTATCGGGAACAGGGTCCAAGCTACCGGCGGTCAGGGCTCCAGAGAGAGGAACCTCCTAACTATTCGGGCCGTGTCCAGAAGTACCGCTTTCTGGATCAAGCCCTTGATCCAGCTGCCCAACGAGAGCCTCCTCAGGTGTTGGTCGAGGCTCTTGGCTATTAGACCATTGGCTGTCACGACTATCGGCACAATGATCGCTGAGTCCACATTATTATTATTATTATTACCTCCATAGAAAAGGGAGGATCCTCCGACCAGACGGCTGTTGTGTCTGGCGGGCAACTGCCCGATGATTCATGTCGGGCCGTTGTATATATGCTAATTGCGCGGTAAACTCTGCTTGCGCGATGCAGGATTTGCGTGACGTCAGTATGACGCGTTGTTCGCATGTGGCGTTGTAAATACCGCTACAGTATTGTACAAAACTGCCTTGCTAAACACAGGCTCAATGAAGAAATCCAAATCTTAATGTAGCAATGGCTTTCATTTTTAACAGTTCAACAACATTCATTGCGTTAGGTATTTACGTTGTTGACCAGATAAATTATGAATCAACTAGCTGCACCCCGCGGTTTCACCCGCGTAAATGTCGATCCCGTGAGAATATCGGGATAAAAAGTAGCCTATATGTTAATCCAGGGTGTCAGCTACCTCCATACAATTTTTTTTCAAAATTGATACAGCCGTTTGAGCGTGAAGAAGTAACAAACATATAAACCCACACACACTCACAAACTTTCGCCTTTATAATATTAGTGTGATGGATTAGCAAAATGATTCAGATTCAGATTGATAGTGTATTACGCAATTATGTTGCTCAACAATATTGTTTGGTAATTTGAAATTTGAATGTCAGCAAAAGGGTAGCATATAAGGGTAAGTGTGGTGTAAGGGTAGTCACTGACTGACATATCAACGCACAGCCTAAACCGCTGGTCCTACAGACATGAAATTTGGAGGGTGTGTTCTTTGTGAAGAGTAAGTATCTACTAAGAAAACGTTTTTCGAAATACCACCCCTAAGAGGGTGAATGGGGGGAGGCGGACGAAGTCGCGGGCAGAAGCTAGTCTCATATAAAGGTCATCGGTTGCATTCAGTGTCCAAAATCAAAAATATTCTGACGGTTACACCAAGACCGTGTGAAGACCATGTCGATTGAAGTCTGAAATGGTCTTTTGAGGAAAGAACCGCACAGATTGAGTGGGCATGTCCAGTCAGTGCACGTAGTTGTCAGTAAGTTTTAACACTAAGAACAATCAACTATGTTGAACACTCTATTTATTGTGTATTCAGAGTATGTACGCCTAGAATCCAGGCAGTGAGTAAATCACACTAATATTATAAAGGCGAAAGTTTGTGTGTGTTTATATGTTTGTTACTTCTTCACGCTCAAACGGCTGGACCAATTTGGATAAAATTTTGATTGGAGGTAGCTGACACCGTGGATTAACATATAGGCTACTTTTTATCCCGATAATCTCACGGGATCGAAACTTATGCGGGTGAAACCGCGGGGCGCAGCTAGTAGATAGATAAATACTATGGGTTCGAAAATACTATGTTCGTAAAAACATAAAATTTCATTCAAAAATAAAGGAGTAAATCGTCTTTGAATAAAGCCAAGTGTATACATACTTATGCTCGTGACTGTACACTTTTATTGTTACACAGCTCTTTTACAATATGGCTTATTCTATGGGTTTTTTATGGGTCAGAAGCCCGAAAATCTGTTAACCTAGAGTTAGTGATAACATTTAATTGGTGACTCAAGCGTAAGTGGTTCTAGTTTGATTCGATTTTTTTCTGAAATAACATAAGTTATCCCTGGTTCCAGACACAACAGCACCCGAGCAGAAAGTCCAGCTCGCCCCGGAGCGGGAGCTGCTCCGCGCGGTGTGTCGCGCGCGCGGCTCCACCAACTACGTCATGATAGCCAGCAGTGTGCTCGCGCGCGGCCTGCCTGTGCGGGTACGAGACTGACACTAGGCTGAAAAGGTAGGCTTAAACAAAAAAAAAACTTTTGATTCAGGAAAGCCCATCATCATCTGCCTAGCCTTTTCCCAACTATGTTGGGGTCGGCTTCCAGTCTAACCGGATGCAGCTGAATACCAGTTTTTTACAGGAGCGACTGCCTATCTGACCTCCACAACCCAATTGCTGGGTATTACGATACCTCTTGGTAACACTGGTTGTCAGACTTTCGGGCTTCTGACTACCCGTAACGACTGTCAAAGATCCACGAATGACAGCCGGGATCAACGGCTTAACGTGCTTTCCGAGGCACGGAGGGGTCTCGGTATGTAAAGATCCCATCCACATTATCATCAAATAAAATATCAAAATTATTATACCAAGAGTGGATAAGATTTTTTTTTTATAAAAAATATTAAATTACAGTACTTCGATGAATTAAATTACGTTATTTATTGTTTCAGGTGGCGCCATGAAACTATTTTACATAAGAATCGACTGATGTTCATAATAATAAAAAATATGTCTATACTTTTAAGGGCCGTAATTATTATTTTTAGTAATAATTAATAAATAACATTACTTTTAGTGTATAGTGATTCCGAACGAATGTTATAAAAACTATGTTATGTACTCGAAAAACTATGTTCTATCAAGTCTTACCATGTGCCAAATTTCATCCATATCTGTTCAGCCGTTTATACATACATACATAATCAGCCTATAATGTTCCCACTGCTGGGACACAGGCCTCCTCTCTGTGAGAGGGAGTGGGCCGTAATCCACCACGCGGGCCCAATGCGGGTTGGCAGATGTCACGTCTTCAAATTTTTGGTTCTAGGACATGCCGGTTTCCTCACGATGTTTTCCTTCACCGTTTTGAGAGCAGTGGTGATGAAATAATTTACACAAAGTAAAGCGCCTGTCTGGGTTCGAACCTACGACCTACAACTCGTAAGTCGCAGCCACTGGGTCACCACTGCTCTCTACTCTTAGCCGTTTATGCGTATTTGCAAATATTTCTTTTCTTCTACTTTTGTGTGGTCAATAAGAATCTTTGTCATTTTGTTATTGCGAGCCTTTTTGTAACTTTTCTCTCTCTCTCTATCAATGTAATTCTGAGATTTAAAAAGACCTGTAAATATTTTAAAACATAATGTTATGGTTAAAGTTAAATTAAACTCATCATCATCATCTTCCTGCCCTTATCCCATGTTACTTGGGGTCGGCGCAACACGTTTTCTTCTTCCATTCTCCCCTGTCAACCGTCACGCTATCATTAACTCCCTTCTCTTTCATATCATTCCCCACACAATCCATCCATCTTTTCTTCGGCCTTCCTCTCCCTCTCCATCCATCAACATGTATATCCATCACTCTTTTAGTCACATGCGTTTCATCCCTTCTCATCACATGCCCATACCAAGCCAAACGATTTCCTTTCAACTTTTCTGTCACTGGCGCCACTTTCAAACTTCCTCTTATAAACTAAAGTTAAATTAAACTATATTTGTTTTAATAATGTTTTTTATTGTTTCTTCTACAATTGACGTGAAATGTTTGTGACATGACGATCTGCGACCGAAGTAGGTAACTCGACTGCGACGAAACTTCATTGAAACGCGCATAGATAGGTGCACTACCAAAAAGCGCGGCAGTGTGAAACTTAAAACTTTTTAACAAAAAAAAAACCGACTTCCAAAAAAAATACTACGAAGTGAAAAATAACTTTTATTTCGGAAGTCGGTGTCTTTGGATCTGTATTTTAGTTTTTTGCCACCGACTTCCGAAATAATAGTTATTTTTCACTTTGTAGTATTTTTTTTGGAAGTCCGTTTTTTTTTGTTAAAAAGTTTTTATTTCTCGCTTTTTAGTGTGTCTGTTTATAATGTATCTAAGTTACAATGGCCTAATGCCAACTTGCTCGTCGCCTTTTACAAAATATTGCTTTTCCCGATGCAGGGACGTCGTTAATTGTTGAGGAGTTCTCCTAGTATTCCACCATCAGCTCCATTTCACCATTCGCATTGTGACGAGCATAACTTGCTTAGCAACCATATTAAAGTAAGTAATCGAATCGCAAACCGGGAAATACTTATTATTGAGTAGTTCCGGTGGCCATCTGTGGTCTTCATCATCAGTTCCACTTCACCAAATGATGCTTTCCGAGAGCAAATGCACGAGTTACTATAAAAAATACCCAAATCGCTATAGGTGTGCCTATACCTAATACTTGAAGAGTTCCTTCCATTTCTCCAGGATACCATCATCAGATCCTGACCTGATGACAATGGGACCACCTGGAAAGTATACCCTTTCAAACAAAAAAATAATTTTTGAAATCGGTCTAGCCGTCTCCGAGTAATCGGGGAACACACATAAAAAAAAAAAATGTTCCGACGAATTGAGAACCTCCTCCTTTTTGAAGTCGGTTAAAAAGGCTTGCCTCTGTTCTTCTGTTACTCTGTGGCGGGAAAGTTCAAATTTGAAAACACAAAGATTACTGAAGCGCATAACTTTTCTGGTTAACTGTAGGTACATCCAGTGCATATTTTTTTCATTTGATTTCGATAGTCGTGGGTGTTGTTCAAAAGGAGAAATCTATGGACCTGGAGTTGACATAGTGTCCTTTTCCATATATCACTTTATTACTGCACCGGGACACTCTCTCGCGGTCGCTGGACGGCCGCAGCGCGCGCGCGACGACGTCGGGTGGAAGGTGGAGTGCGCTCCTTCGACTCCGTCTGACGCTGGATCAACTGCAAACGTTATAAAGTTAATTTAAAACAAGAAATTATAAAATACTGCCTCGTCGGGATAGTGGGCGCAAGAATACGCTTTACTAGTATGTACACCATATAAATTACAGATATAAATATAGAAATTTTACATAGGGTGACACACTGCAGAGCGAGAAATTTTACATAGGGTGACACACTGCAGAGCGATCATATCGCTAAGAGCGATTGCTTGTCTTGGGTTTGATTCCCAGGTTGGGCACAGTTAATCAAAATCAAAAATTCTCACAATTTCACGTAGGCCTACATGGGCACTTATGAAACGTCAGAAGCTACGTTCACGATTCCAATTAGTCATTTCCTACCGAGAAGAACCCGCAAGAAACTCATCGTTTAAGTACTTTTTTAAAGAGGTTTTTATACAATATTTTCTAATAATGGATTTTATCTATAAAGAGTTCTCCTGATTCTCCAGTCCTGATTTGTGTCCAGTTACTGACAAAAGGCTCGCCCCTGTTATATGGCATTTAAAAATATCTGGTGAAATGTCGGTGTACTTCACAATTTCACACCTCTGTCTAACCCTTCAGGAATACAAGCGAGATTGCTATGGCAACTTCTCAATTGCTCACCTCATCAATTCTAATGATATCGATGATCTCCAGCACCTTCTTCTCCAAGCTCTTGATGTACAGCCGTGCGTTGGTCACGTTGATGTCAAACCGTCTGCCCAGCAGCTTCAGGAGAGGCAGTGAGTTGCATTCCGAAGATCTGGAAAGTTTTAGTTTTCTATTAGGACAACGCCATACCAGAAAACACCGTTTAAACCGCAGCAGCGCTGCTTGGCTGGGGACATAGGTATGGTTTTTCTCCATACGAACCTCACTTTTGGAAGAGGCAACTTGAATCAATTCTATTTTCTTCTTGCTGACATTCAAAAGTGCCTCTTAAGACCTTGAAAATAAGTAGTAGTTTGATGGGCGTGGCTTATATACCTATAACACGCGCGCGTGGGGAGTGGCGGTTCCATCTTTTGCTGTCGGCCGCCATGATGGCTCCAGAAACTTATGACTGAACCAGTGGTCAAAAGTGGAACTAACGCAATCACTGAGCGGAAATAAAAAACGTTACCTAGCATGGGCTTTAGCTTAAGCGTTATTCTTGTCACTGTCGCACAACTGTCAAACTAAAAGTGCAAGATAAAGACGGAAACATAAAAAAAAAATGATTTGACTTTGACTTTGGTGGTAGTAGTTTCCTGGACGAGCCACTTCAAAAAGAGCTCTACTCCAGTTGTAGTAAAATTCTTTTTGGAGGAGCTCGTATCAGTACATAGGGATACTAACAGAGCCAAAGCATGTATCTGCTGCAGCAGTGTGGCCAGCACTTGTGAGCTCCTCTCGCACGTCGCGCGCACGCTCGCTGTCGCCTTACGTTTCTCGTCCAGAGTACTCCGCAGAGATTCTATGCTGTCCTGCTGCTGCAAGAGCTTGGCTTGATGCTTTGCGTTTTCTTCCTCTGTTGAGAAAGAAAAAGTAAAAAAATGCGTTAAAATGCTTTTTACCAAATTAGTGTGTGCCTGCCTTGGGACTTTGATTCTCTGGACGAAATAAATGAAAATATTCTATGTAAGTCAGATTTTCGCAAGCTCTATTCAGCGTGGTGACTCGGTGCTCATACACACGAGAGACAAGCGTCAACGCGTGTCGGCGGCTGCCTCTGGCGTCGCCAACTAAAATTGTTTCTTTTTAGTGTGCGACAAAACCTATGAGTTGCCAAGATCTAGTATTAACCGAGGGTGGTAACCAATGCTTGTTTTCCTTCTCTAAGAAGAGGTCTTCGTTCTGAAATGGGGTAATCATCATTAAAGGCCAATTTGATGAGTGGTCAAGTTCTCTTTAACAAAAACAAAACTGAAATATTCTCACCGATGCTCAAACTCAGCATCTTGACGTTATCACTGAGGTTCTTCAACTCGGTGCACACCTCGTTGATGTAGTTGAACAGCGCATAGTTCTCTTCCTCACGACGAGTGAACTCCTGGATCAGCTTGTCCACGTCTTCTTCGCCGGCAAACTCCTGAAATATAACTGGTGTTACAAGATGATCTGCACGAGAAATAATACTAGGGATTCATGTGTCCAGTAGCTATCATTTTGCAATTTCTTAGCGGGTCTTAGCAAACCCGTTGTAAAACCTCCGGCTGTTTTATCTTGCAAAAATGTGCGAAGAATGCAGGGCGTGATCTGATTGTGGAGTCTGACCGCCATTTTGATATTTTGAAATAGGTAATCATTTTGAATGTTTAAGGGTAGTTCTTCGAAATTTGATTCTTTGACTGATCCATATGGCCAAAATTTAATTTCACTTTCAGCTCTGTAACACATGTTCATATGAAAATAGGTATACCAAATAACATATATTTGAATGAGGGACTCGTTTTTATAAAGTAGTTTTCAAGATATTAATTTTGTGCCCAGATGAATCAGAATGTGTTACATATTAATCAGAAACAGAAATAAAAAGTAATAAATACACCGTTAGTTATGAATGTAAATTCTAAACAATAATTATTAATTCTTAAAGGACTAAGACATATCAAAAGTATCATATTTAGAACAAGATTATACTCCTGTCATTTTTTTATTATTCAAAAGGTTATAGCTAAGTAAATAATCTATACATATAATAAATCTGTAGACGAGGCGTTTCTGTACATTGAAAATATTAAAAAAAAAAATAGTTGGGGTGTTATAGGATAACCAACAGATGCCATTTCATCAATTTTTAGAATTTTTGTCTGTTTGTCGGTTTGTCGGTTTGTCTGTTTGTCTGTTTGGATGTGACAAAATTTGATTTGAACACGTTCAACGTAAAAAGTGCCAAACCAATATGGTAAATTTTTATACTCAAATATAGTGTAGAACTCGGAGTAGTAGTTAGTTTTGGTTTCATCGCAATCGCTTCACTGTATCAAAAGATATAATCAATTTAATGTATTCTACAACAACTTTCATTACGTAAGTTGGATACACGTAATGACATCTATTGGCGCTTTATAGTACTAACGAAAACATAATTATTGTGTTTATAACATTATTATGTGAATAATCACGTCATGCAGGCTTACCTATAAGATGACTATCACAGTCACTTCTGCCTGTGTTATTTGAAAAAGTAATGATTACATAATATAATGTTAATCGCTTTCGATTCTTGGTTGATTAGTGGCGCTAAAAGAATTTCAAATAAAAAGTGAGGATAATGTAAGATAATATTATGTGATGTGGTGTTCTGAGTGATAAAGATTGCAATGATAAATGAATTTATTTTTGTAAGTAGGTTTGTACAAACACTTTTACACGTCAATCATGTTTTTATTTTTTAAACTAGATGAAGTCGTCGTTTCCTATCTGACTACTCTGAGAAGAAAGGCCGAAACAAACACACACACGGGCAACGGCACGGCACGGGCTCCTAGCTCTTTCGAGGGGCAAGCAACCTTTCTAACATTGTTAACAGAGAAGCATTTTCTTAGTGACATAAGGTTTTAAGATCATAATTATCATACTTTCATAGTTTTTTTGCCTTTTTTCTCGAATTTTTATAAATTTCTTTACCATGATAACGCTTCAACGCACACCTCAGGACGGGCTGTTGATTTATTGAGTATAGGTTCGGCAGGTGCACACCCTTTTTTTTTGTTTCCGGGGTGGAAAATCTTCATGGATTTTTCGCCCTGGAACGGGCGGCGAGGTCTGTCAGGCTCTTACTGACTAAAAATCAACCCAGTGTTCCGTCTCACACCTACGTCGGGGGTTGCGGGACCGTACGATCCTTCCGCAACCCCCGACTGGTGACGTCAAAGAGGGGCGCGCGTGGAACACTACGCGCCGCCAGCTCAAGTCCTGATGTGTTGGCGGTGACAGACGTCCCCGAATTCGTCGCCCCTGGACCCGTTTAGGGGGGCTGGAAGAGGGCGTTGTACGCCCTTCGCCGACGCCCGATGCGCCTACTGCGGGCCGGGTGAGTGGATGAGATCTCCCTCTCCCTTTCCACAGCCTCCTTCTGCGAGACGACCGTTTCGCAGAAGGAAACCACCGCGTCCCAGGACTCTTCGCTGCCGTCGACTCGACTACGGCCGGCAGCGATACGTCAAGGTGCACACCCAATACAAGTAGCACTGCCATGTCGTAAAAAGGTATTGTAAATTATGTTTTCGAGACAATAACTAAATTTTTAGCCATTGTCTTGGTTAAAACCATATCGAGTTTTTTTTTTTTCGGATGGGAAATCATCAAATGACCCCTCCCGCTCTGGGTGGAGCGGAAGGGAGTGTCAGACTCTTACTGACTAAAACCCAGCTACCCATTACTCTCCGCCCGCAGGCCCGCGCCTACGGTGGCCGGGAGTCGTCACGCGGCTCCCGAAGCCCGGAGCGTCTCCCACGGTGGCTGGGACGGGAGGCTCTCTCCATGAGCCATCCCGCCACCTCCTTTGCTAGCATGACTGCTTCGCAGAAGGAGGTGACTGCCTCCCACTCCCTCTCGCCCCGGACCATGGCTTGCACCAGGGCCGGACGCGAGAGGTCGCCGCCGCTGCCAATCGCCTCTACGAGGACACGGCGGTGCTCCGCACAAGCGGGGCAGACCTCCACCGTGTGCTCCACCGTGTCCTCTGAGCGATCCTAGCAATGGTGACACCCGGGCGTTTCCTCCCGCCTGATGATGTGCAGGAACCTCCCGAAACTTCCGTGTCCGGTGAGGACCTGCGTCAGGCGGTAGGTGAGGGCGCCGTGGCGCCTCTCTAGCCACTCCTTAAAGAGGGGTCTTATCGCCGCTATCGCGGCGTGCCCTGCGCTGGGTAGCGACAGTCGCTCTTTCCATGCCGCCATGAGATCGCGCCGGAGATCTGTCCGCTCCGCACCGATTTGCCGCGGAAGCGGATCTTCCCCCCGGCGTAGTGCCTCCGCGCGCCACTCATACAGGCGCGCGAGGACTATCGCCTCCAGATCCCATGGCGGCCCCGACACGTTCCAGTTTGGGGGCCAAACGTCGGAAATGCACCATATCGACCCTCAAGGTATCTTATGGTAAATGGACATAATATGGCTATTTGGTCAGACAATCAGCCTCGAGCAGGCGCTTTCATTTTTATTTATCCTCAAAAATCAAAGTGACACTTCGTCGCATTGTCATTATGAACCCTGAAGACGCAGTGACTGCTGTGCAGTCGAAAGGGCTATGGTTGAGAACCCCAGGCAAGGAAAGCGTTACCAGACAAGATCGGAAGATTTTTCCTTTTACACCTTTCCTATGCGACACATTATTGTGTTCTGACATCCACGCGAACGAAGTCGCGGGCACAGCTAGTAATAAATAAGATTAAAACTACTGACTTGTACACGGTCAAAAATTGGACAAGGAGAATTACGCAACAAAAGCGCTCCTATCGTGCTGGAGAGGGGAAAAACTAATTTATTTTTCACACCACCTGCTCGAAAATGTCAAATTATATATCAAGCAACCTTAACCTAAAGTGAGTCATTAGTGGCCGGGGGCACAGCCGGTCAATAATGTTGTACTGGATTTCATTATGACCCGCTGGTCAATAATGTGATTTGAATTTGGAATCTCACATGCTCAGCTAAATTGGCAGTATAGTACTAACAAACACCCTTTGGTGCCAGAAAGAGGAAAGCTATTCTCGATACCCTTACTACGCGTGGATGATATTCTCGATTTCCTACAAAATCATAACGACTGCTTCTTCATATCGTTGCCATGTTTTCGAAGACATAATATTGTAAGAATAATTAGATAACTACGAACCATTTTTTAAAAGGAATGGAATAACATTAAAACTGGCATTATTAATAACAAATAGGTACCGTACCGCGCCGTAATACCACAGTATAAAAACCAAGACTGTGGTAATACCGTAATAGTAATTGGCTGTAACATTAGTTAATTTATTTTAAGTAAACTGCGCAAAGATTGCTGTGGATTTTGTGAATAAATAAATAAATAATAAAACCATACTACAGTCGATTTATCACATTTTATCAAAAATACTCTATTTTCACGAGCGCCTCCAATGACGTTCTAAATTCAAAATGCATACAGCCAATCATCCAAAACCATTCTACCAGCCCTGTATAAATCTTAGTTTACACAAACGCCACTTCCATGAGAGTGATATCAATAGACACACACGACAAAACCGTAGAAGAGACTTTTTTTTTGAAAATCGAATTGTTCGTGTCTTGGCTACTTATTGGTAGACGCAATGAAGGCGCGAATTTTTGGCATTTAAACTTTAAATTTATCAACAAAGTATTATAAAATGTCGAGTGATGAAAGTGATTGTACTCCTGAATTCATTACAACCGAATCTAATAATATTTCCAATGATTTACTGCCGGAAAAGTCAAAGGAAACTTATATAAAAGCCTACGACAATTTCCAAAAATGGAAAAGTACGAAAGGCGTCAAGTCCATTTCGGAACCAGTTCTATTTTGTTTTTCGTACTATGGCTATTATTTTCTCACAGTAGGTGTAAAAAGTAGAGTATCCTCCTCTGGGCTAAAGGTGTCTTTGCCTTGGGCTAGCTTGAATCCCTCGCTGCATTCAGGATTCTTGTATTAACTCCCTCGCTTCGCTCGTGAGTTAAATCCCGAATCCTTCATTGCGCTCGAGATTCAACATGCCCGTGACATTAGACACCACTTTAGCCCCTCGGTGCATAATCTACTATTATTATTCATATGGGGTTTTGACCATACGAATCAGGCACAGATGAATCAGGATTTTGCCTACAATCATGCATAACTCATCGTACATACAGACTTCATTATTTTCATTTTTCTACACGAATCTATAACCCAAAAGCATCACACGAAACACAGATTGAAGTTTTAAAACAATAAAATAAATTTTATAAAGTAGGCATTGTAATCAGGATGCCACCTGAACCAAACACAGATGAATCAGGTATTTTCCTTCGTAACACCGGATCTAAGCCAACCAGCCGCACGTCCACCTTCTAGGTCGTCCGTTGCACGACTGGCTTCCCCCCGCGCTGGAAGCCAGACTCTCATTATTATTACCCGACCAAGTACGGTCAAGCGCAGCTTACGCCACATTAATCAGTATTATACGCCGGACACTTCTTTTTTACTTATTTATAAACAGACTAACGTAGTTATAACTAATACACATTTTTTTTGTAAGAGGACAATTCATTACCTTTCGATATAATTATAATTTATATTGATGTATCAAAGGGAAAATGCGACATCGACCATTTTGTTCCGGAAAATGGCAAACGGACGCGCTATATGAATCAGAAGAACGACCTTCAAATATTTTTGTTTTGTACCTAGACAGCAATTATTAAAAAAAAATCATTTGTCCCATTAAGAGATAAAGCTAAACTGTACAAAAAAAAATATTACATGCCGTTTTGTTAGTTGGTTACAGAAATATACCCACAGACATCGAAAATTTTGTCCCTGAAGAATTACCCTTAAAATAATCAAACATCTATGCAACAAGATATATACTTACGCCAGTTCAAAAAATATGGATGTCATGTGATCAACTGTGAACGCTAATATCTCGAAAACGTGAAGCTTTACTTTACGGGGTTTGGTCCTATTATGTTTTCTTTTTTCATTGATATTACTATCGATTTATATAGGGTCGCCATTTTGAAAAAAAAATTGGTGGACGGGTAGGTACGGCACGGATATTCAAATCCCAAATAGTCATAGACAACTAAATAAATTATACTCATAAAATTAAATATACTTTTAGTACTGGCGAAATATGGTTGTACCATACACCACTACCGAGGAATACAGGCGTGATATTAATTGCGAAGAGTTTCTTTCTTACCCTGATGGCATCTAGGATGTTGACGTAATTGTTATAGATCCTCATCTCCTCCTCCTGTTGCTCCAACTTCTTGGCCTCAGCCTTAGCGTCGGCCGCCGTAAGTCTTACCGTGCCCTTAGTTCGGAGGAATTCTTCCAACTTCAAACTGTGGTCTAATTGACGCTGGAGTTCGCGGACTTCCTATGAACAACAAAAATAGTAAAAAGGTGTTCTTGAAGTAGGTTTATTTATCTTGTAGGCACTTAATATGGTAAAAAAAAAGTTTTGGTGACTTAGAACAGCCGGTGTGTCTATTTACGGAAAACTTAGGTAGACGCCAGCACATCAAGGTACCCGAAACTGTCAAATTTTCCTAATCAACTTTGAACCTTATGCTTTTGCCATAAAGTTGAAAATCTATTAAAGAAATGTGACAGATTGTAGAGCTTGATGTGCTTGGCGTCTGTATATCTTTGCCAGGCTACTTTTTCTGTACGTTGGCAGCGTACGGGAGCCATGTCTTTACTGCATACCTACCAGTACCCCTGTACCTGAATTTGGGAACACAGTTATATTTGTATATAGCAGAAAATTGCGGTTTCACCGGTTTTGTGAACGCTGAATCAAACGAAGCACTATGGAAACAAACACACACCATAACACTCCTGAAATCACCTCTCTAGTCTCCACTCTGAAATTCGTACTCCGAACCACAAGGAACCCCTCGAACCGGAACCCAGCCCCGGGCCTCCCGGACCCGGGGCTATGAACTAAGGACTAAGTTCGAATTTTAACAATGAAACTGGGGGCCTAAAAAGACCACTTGGGCAGAATCATAGAAGGATAACAACATAACATTATGAACTAAGTATATAAAATGGCGAAGACAGTCCGTGTTTTTTTTTTCGCTGCACTACGTTCGTACAATCAAAGAGATTGGGATTGGATTGGATTGATTGGTATTTTAGAACAGACAAAAAAATAACTGAAAAAATGCTTCACCAATGGGATTTGATACGATTAACTTCACAGTTAACGGTCCATTCTGTTATCCTTTTATGATTCTGCCAAAGTGACGTTTTTAGGCCTCCTGTTCCACCGAACTGAACTTACCTACAAAAATTTTTTTTCGGTGCGGTTTGTGGAACAGCTCAGGTGCCGCTCGGTCAAGTGCTCTGAGTGGAAAACCTCAACCAGTGAATCTGGTTACTTTATTACCCGGAAAATTAACTATTTCTATTATTTACCAAGCAATGTTTTCTGTAATCAGTAGCTGCCTTGTCCTTGAGCGCGTCCAGCTTGGAGCACCACTCCTCACGCTGGTCGTACGTGGAGATAGCTTGCTCCAGGAGCTCGATGATCATCGCCTTACCATCCATCAGGCGCTTCAGTTGGTTCTTCCAGAGGGTGTTGAAGTATTGACTTGGAAGATGAAGAATATCAACTGAGTTCAGATCATAACTTCAATAATAAGTATAGGTCCATCCTTCACACTAAGCTAAGTAGGTAACCAAGGATTTTGGAGTTCGGCCCGTCATACAAACTAAACGAAAGTGATGTAGCAGGATTTTCCTACGAGGTGCGGCCCATCCAAATCTTCGTCAGCCATAGTGATACGAGTGACTTATGAACTCACCAGCTCTTTTAGGTTAGTCAGTACTTAGAACCGTTGGGCTATTGACACGTTCGCTTCTAGTCACCAAAAGAAATATAACCAGGGTCGTCGGATATAGTTGAAGTTTATTAAGAAACCGGTGGATGTTTTCGAATGAAATTTAATTTAATTACTTAATAGAAATGAAACAGTTCTTAGATCATTGGGTTATTTATCACTTTTGGTGACCGTCATAGATTCGATATCCGTGGTGACCGACGTATATATATATATACCTATATGTAGATATCGGGTTTGCCTCGGATATCTATGGGTTTGTCTAACCCCACTTAGAACAGTTTACAATTTTTAGGGTTCCGTACCCAAAGGGTAAAAACGGAACCCTATTACTAAGACTTCGCGGTCTGTCCGTCCGTCTGTCTGTCACCAGGCTGTATCTCAAGAACCGCGGTAGCTAGACAGTTGAAATTTTCACAAATTATGTATTTCTGTTGCCGCTATAACAACACATACTAAAAACAGGGCCCTTAAATATTTTGTTTTTACCCATACAACAAACGCGATTTTTTTGCTCTTTTTTGCTCGATATCAATAATGGCAACAGGTAGGCGCTTGAAATATTCACAAAATACTCAGTTGTATTTTTACTTTAATCACGGATGACTTTAATAATAAAATTAAATAAATATTTAAGGTTTCCCATACAAAAAACGTGTTTTTTTTTCGGCGTTTTTGCCTTGTGGTACGGAACCCTTCGTGTGCGAGTCCGACTTGCAGTTGGCCATTTTTTTAAAGTTACTAGGCGTATTTAGCTATAGCAATCCAAAGACCACAAAATTATGTACAGTCAACAAAGGAGTTAAGTATACAGGAGCGTCGGATATAGTTAAAGTTTACTAAGAAACCGATGGATGTTCTGGACTGAAATTTAATTTTATTCGAGAATATCCATCGGTTTCTTAGTAAACTTCAACAATATCCGACGCTCCTTTGTTGACTGTACATTAGGTACAGTCAACAGCAAAAGTAGATGATCAAAATCAGAAATTCAATACTAATGAACGGAGTTCGCGTCAGAACTCTGCCACACAGCCACACAGTCTCTGCACACAGCTCAACAACAACAACAACAGCAACAGCTCTGCCATACAGTTCTGACGCGAACTCCGTTAATTAGCATTGAATTTCTGATTTTGATCATCTACTTTTGCTGTTGACTGTACCTACGTTTCTTATCCTGGCGATCTTATCGAACTAATCAAATTGAGAAACAAACGAGTGGAGTGAGTCCAATTTGTAATGAAACAGAGCGTGCGTGTGTCTCGTTGGGCGAATATCAAGACGATCCTAGTCCAGAACTTTACGGGTCGTCACGCTTTTTAATCAGGGCCCATTTATGTTTTAAATAAATTAAATTAAAGATTTCATGAATTTGGATCACTTTCATTCGTTCAATTTCATATTCAATTTCACTTAAGTTTACTTTTACTTAAGGTGAATGGGTAGCTGAGACCGCGAAATTCAAATTTTCTTAAGTTTTTTGCAATTTGCAGGTCAGTGTCAGGTTGTACTCGTATCTTGATCAAAATATGATTCGCGACAATATAGACGTACATATTTAGAGAATTATAATCATTAATATATCTTAATTTTTTTTTTTTTTTTTGAACTTGTCCCACTCATAATTATAAAGATAAAGATATATTTACGAGTATAGAGCTATACGTCTTTTGATATTTCTCGGGACCCTAGGGTCCCGGACCTTTGGAAGGCGTATGAGGGGCCGAAGCCAACTCGCAGAGGCCCGTTAGACATTTTAAATTAAATGAGGCACCAACAAATCAGAAATGAGGAGATCCGCAGGAGAACCAAGGTAGCCGACATAGCCCGAAGAGTTGCCAAACTTAAGTGGCAGTGGGCCCCATCGGCCATCTGTTCTTCGAGCAATGTGCCCTACATTGCTCGCAGAACAGTTGGCCGATGGAGCCGAAAGGTTCTGGAGAGGCGACCGCGTACCAGAAGACGTAGCGTTGAAAGGCCTTCCACAAGATGGTCCGAGGACCTTGTGAAGGCCGCAGGGACCCGTTGGATGCGAGAAGCACGGAACCGGTCGAAGTGGAGGTGCTTGAATAAGGCCTATGTCCAGCAGTGGACGTCTTTCGGCTGAAATGATGATGATGAGGCACCAACCGAAGATTATCACTGTTCATACTATACAAGTTCACCCAAGGACAACCCCCGGTTAGTGCAGGGCTATTGAAGGATAGTGGAAACAAAGATATTGGATTATGGGTTTGGGTGCCCAAGAGAACTGGTTATTGAAGATCAAAGTTTTATATAAATTACACACTCACAGATAAACAGGGGGTGACTTGCACACTCAATAAGGACCCCCAAAAACTGTCGCCAGCACATAGTGACGTAGCGACAAGGGGGCAACATGTCCTGAGGTGCTTATGAGGAGTGGAGAGGTATTCCACGGCTAGGCTGATATTATTATTATTACTATTCCATAGTTACCGATCCCTCAGCAGCCGGTCGATCTCAAGCCTCATGGAGTAGTTTTCGCTGTTGACTGTGTTGAACTTTTTCATTGCTGTGTCCAGTCGGTTCTCTAGCTGACTGAGCAGCGTCTGACCGGTCAGCACGTTAGCGTAAGCCTGGTGTCAAAGAAATAACTATCAGAACAAGTAAAATCGTCCAGGACATTAATATTACCAAGGTGCCTTAGTTTAGGTCTTATTCTACCGTTTTGCTGTCTCTCAAATCAGAAAGAGATAGAGATATCAAGAAAGAGATGAAAGATCAAGTAATTGATTCCTATGGTCTGTAACGTATCGTTGATGCTCTAAGTTTACCTAGCACTGAAAAATTTAAAACATCTTAGTGTATTGTAATACCACAAAATTATAACGTAAGTGACAGTGTTATTTGAATGTTGTCAAGACTCATGACTCATAGGTAGTGCATTTTTTGTTCAATTGTGTAGTCTGCCTAGCCTTTTCCCAACTATGTTGGGGCTTCCACTCTAAGGGGCTGTCTCCACAAGCGAGAGAATTACGACAATAGTCTTGCCGTGCCATCAATTATTCGCCGCGATGATATCGCCGTGTGGAGACACGTTCGAGAGTGTATAGATATACGTGGCCCGACGATAATATCGCCGCGATTCTCTCGCTCGTGGAGACGGCCCCTAACCGGATGCGGCGGAATACCAGTATTTTACATGGAGTATCTGACCTCCACAATCCAGTTACTGGGTAATACCTACGATACCTCTTGGTATGACTGGTTGTCACACTTTCGGGCTACTGAAAGAAAAGATTTTTTTTTATAACAAAGAGATTTCTGTGCCATAGGTTTGATACCCTGTTTTTGTCCAAACGGTAAAAAAGCAGCCGGTATATTACGGCCATGCAAGGGCCCAGCCTCTCTAGAAACATAATTTTGTACAAGAGTTGTTAGCACTAAGGAAGGATTTTTGAAAACTCACCGATGAGAAATCCCATCGCTTGTAAAATAATAAAATTCATAATTACAATTTCAAACCCGGTGACTTTGGTCCTCAATGACTTGGTCTCCTTCTGCACCTGCTTCAGCAAGAAGTCCAGCTCCTTGATATTTTCCCTATGCTCCCTTACTTCTGTTGAGTACTTTTCGTGGTCTTTCAGAAGAGCTATCAGCTTGTCCCGACTTCTGGCGCCTTCCATGAGGTTGGAGGTGCTTTTGGTAAACTGTTGAGATAATAATTGATTAGCAAGAGAAGATATATATTAGAAGTGAAATAGTTCATCCACGGAAGAACTTTCAATGCTAAGAAGCTCTTCCACTAGTTCAGCAACTTATCAAAATCTAAGAGGTGCGGGACGAGATTCATTGCGTCAAAGCAATGAATCCCGTCCCGCGACGCGCGACGTCGTCGCGCCGTTACATTAGTTTGAACATCTACATACAAGTTAGTTGACACAATCGGCGCGAGTGAATTTTGGCCCACACCCCTTGCAGGATTATCCTCAATTGGACTAGTCCTTTACATTGAAGGCTGCATAAGCATAAACAGCCTTTAATGTTCCCACTACTGAGACATAGGCCTCCTCTCGGTGAGAAGGAGTGGGCCGAAATCCACCACAACACGGACGCAGTGCGGGTTGGTAGATGTCACATGTCCTTGAATTTTTGTTTTAGGACATGCCGGTTTCCTCACGATGTTTTCTTTCACCGTTTTTGAGAGCAGTGGTGATGAAAAATTTTCACGAAGTAAAGCGCCTGTCAGGGTTTGAACCTACGTCCTACAATTCGTAAGTCGCAGCCGTTACCGCTGGGCCACCACTACTCTCTTTGAAGGCTGACGGGCAGGTATAGGTAGAACGGAACACATGGCTAGGAGTTCCACACTTTAGCTGTGCGAATAACAAAAGTGGAGGGGAAGCGCTGAGATCGAGTTGTTGGGATACATCAACCAAGTTCGGATGGTACTGCGCCTTGGGCCTCTCTAAAAGATATAGAATACTGTGTCCATAATATACCTTAAGCTCCATCATGATCTTGTCCAGGTCCTGGTTGAGGGTGTTGATGATGTTCTTCTGCATCCTGAGGGTCGGCTGCACGCTGGTCAGCACTGTCGCCCGGTCTATTTCCATCACCCTGAACTGTTAAAACACATATAGCATGACGCCTGTATACCTAGAAGTTGGTGTAGGAACATCATGTGTATACAGGGTTATTGGTAAAACATTAACAACCTCTTAAGAGGTCATTGTACTCATCATTATGAACAACTTTTACTATGGGACCAAACCTGAAATCGGCTGTTCCCTACATTTATCTATATATGTATGTATTTAGAAATATATAAGTATGTTTATCAGTTGTCTAGTACTCATAACACAAGCTCTGCTTAGCTTGAGACTAGACGGCGTTGTGTGATAGTTGTGGAATATTATTATTATCTCCTTTATTATTATTATTATTATTATTTATGTTCGTATAACTCGTCAAAATATAGGGAACAGCTAATTTTTTTTCGCGATTTCCGGTTTGGAGGATATATATCGATATCCGTGGTGTAAACACACAAAAAAAACTGTTTTGTGTTGTTGTCTTGACAGCTACTACAGTTTTATAAATTTTGCATGATTTACTATAGAGAGTCGCACGTTGATAATTAGTTAAATTTGAGAAACAGGAACTTTGATGAAACGCGCACTGAAGGAAGAAGACCTGAAGTGCCGGACGCCGCCGGTGTAAACGGGCATATGAAACATTTCAGCATTGTGTTTAAAATGCCATTCACTGTCCATCGACAGTGATTGCCACTTACAGGTGGACCATTTGCTTATTTGCTTTTAACATAATTAAGAAATTGAGTGTTGAATTAGGTATCTGTCTCTCACCGCTCTCCCTCTGCGGCCAAAAATTGCCAGGCGGCGCGGCTAATTGCCCGACCCGTTGCATGACCAAGGGTGCCCAGACACGGGGTCGTCTGGCGCCAATGTGCTGGTTTGGTCCCTGGGGTGGTCACGGCATGCTATGTGTTCTGGTGCGCCGGTGATGGGGAGTACTCCCCAGAGGAGGGTCCGGTGACGGACAGCCGCGGCGGGTTCACGGATGAGTGCTAACGCGTGCCCGCGCGTGTTCCCGCCGTAAGCGGCTGAAGAGGACACCGTGGAGTTTTAGTGGGTTAGGTACCTGTCTCTGCAACTTGGATAGTTCATCCTCTGCGATCCTCTCCATCTCCATATCATCAGCAGGGACTAGCAAAGCGGCCATTTTGAATTATTTCTTTAAAACTTTTCTATGAATTGTGAATAATTGAATAACACACTGACGATGTTTGTTCAGCTGAATTTCAGTGACGTTGGATCGATATTGTCGCTCGGTTACGGAATGTAAAACTATGTTCAATGTTGATATTTTGTATAACATAACACAACGTCTCAGCAGGGCAATTGCGTAACACCAATCGGAATCGGCTTCATTTTGACAGTTCAACAACATTCATTGCGTTTTTTAAGTGTTGAGCAGACAATTTTTTCGAACTTATGAAGCAATGGATTAGCAATTTGCTTCAAAATGATTCAGATTCCGATTGGTAGTGTGTTACGCCATTAGGGTGCTAGTCCCCAAATAGGTCGGCATTTATGTTTAAGTCCCTGTAATAGGGGCGAGCCTATTGCCTCTTCACCAGCCACAAATATAGAATCCAGGCTGCTACTGAAAAATACCCGATTTTAAAAACTCAATATAACTTTGCTTGACCTGGGGATCGAACCTAGGATGGGAACGCTCAGCAATCGGGCCCGCGACCACTTGACCAAAGAACCAGTTTTGAAAATTATTGAAGGTTTAAAGTGGAGGGGCCCGTGGCTAAATAATAACAGCCGCACAGGTCGATCGAACAGGTTAAGCTACGCTTGCCGTGGTTGGTCTGTGGATGGGTGACCACCTTTACATAACCGTGACCCCTCCGTGCCTCGGAAAGCACGTTAAGCCGTTGGCCCCGGCTGTCATTCGTGGATCTTTCACAGTCGTTACGGGTAGTCAGAAGCCCGAAAGTCTGACAACCAGTCTTACCAAGGGGTATCGTATTACCCAGTAACTGGGTTGTGGAGGTCAGATAGGCAGTCGCTCCATGTAAAATACTGGTATTTAGCTGCATCCGGTTAGACTGGAAATCGACCCCAATATAGTTGGGAAAAGGCTAGGCAGATGATGGTTTAAAGTGTGAAGTCTAGTTGTGGACTTCTAGTAGGCAGAAGGCATTTGTGGGTATCGTAACAGACAACGGAACAAAATAACACCCAGATTTAGGAGCAAGCGGGCAAAAAAAAAACTATCTAGGGTGCACGGAAGTGCATCGAAAAGTTCGGCGAAAATCATATTTATGTATAGGTATTTATTTAGGTATCTACTTAGTCAAATAAATAAAATTTTCCCTACCTCCATATAGTCGAATCAAGGTGTAACGGAAATGCATCCTTTTTTACGACAAAATTAATTTTATATGCTCATGAAATTCAATCTTTGCGCATATTTTTCTCAGAGTTTTATTCAGTACTTATAAATAATTCAATGTTTACTTTTTACGAAAAAACTGGTTTAATTTAGATGCGAATTTTATAGGATCACTATGAGATCATTTCCTGACGTTTACTAACAATAAAAATAAATGTTTCGACATTTTGTTTGACCACTCTCTTTGTATCACCTTGGTGAGGTATAGCTGTCCTTGTCTAGCTTGGGCGTTTAACGTTACCTTTCTGTTGGCGTCTCGCTCTGACGCACGTGTTGATTTACACCAAAGATTAGAATAGGAACTGGTTTTTATGTGACGGTGTGGTTTCTACATACGCGGTCAGTTCTAACAAGGTAAGAGTAAAAACTGGCCACGTGCGAGTCGGACTCGCACACGAAGGGTTCCGTACTACAAGGCAAAAACACCGAAAAAAACACGTTTGTTGTATGGGAGGCCCCTTAAATATTTATTTTATTTGGTTTTTAGTATTTTGTTGTTATAGCGGGAACAGAAATACATAATTTGTGAAAATTTCAACTATCTAGCTATCGCGGTTCTTGAGATACAGCCTGGTGACTGACAGACGGATGGACGGACAGACAGCGAAGTCTTAGTAATAGGGTCCCGTTTTTACCCTTTGGGTACGGAACCCTAAAATGGTAAGCAATGTGTTGTGTTTAGCTTTATATTAATCTTAAACCTGTTTGTTAGGAGTTAAAAGAAATCTTAAGATTTTCCATTTTTCAAGACTTGAGTCTATTGTTTCACACTTTCCATCCTAAGTTATAAAAAATACTTAAGTACTGTATAACCAAAATGATATCTGTGGGGTAATTGCGTAACACACTAACAGTCAGTAGCACTGGCTTTCCGTTTGAAAGTTCGACAACATTTATTGCGTTATTTGAGTTGGTGAGCAGACAATTTTTTTGAACATGTGAAGTAATGGATTAGCAATATCCTTCAAAATGATTCAGATTGTTTTTGATAGTGTGGTGTGGTACACGATTAGGGCGCTGCTGTTGTTAAGTTAGAAGAAATAATATAAAGATTTGCCATTTTTAGGGTTCCGTACCCAAAGGGTAAAAATGGAACCCTATTACTAAGACTACGCTGTCTGTCCGTCCGTCCGTCCGTCCGTCCGTCCATCTGTCCGTCCGTCCGTCTGTCTGTCACCAGGCTGTATCTCAAGAACTGCGGTAGCTAGTCAGTTGAAATTTTCACAAATTATGTATTTCTGTTGCCGCTATAACAGCAAATACTAAAAACAAAATAAAATAAATATTTAAGGGGGACTCCCATACAACAAACGCGATTTTTTGCCCTTTTTTGCTCGATATCAATAATGGCAACAGGTAGGCACTTGAAATATTCGCAAAATACTCAGTTGTATTTTTACTTTAATAATAAAAATAAAATAAATATTTAAGGGGGGCTCCCATACAACAAACGTGTTTTTTTCGGCGTTTTTGCCTTCGTGTGCGAGTCCGACTCGCACTTGGCCGGTTTTTTATGACATGAGTTAGTTTGACACTTTCCATCCCTTCAAAATGGTTGAGCTGAATGGTGCTGATCCATGCTTCATGTTCGTGAACGGGCTCGTCAGTTGGGACTGGTCATCACTTAGCTGCCTCGGCTTATTTGTTTTGTTACTATTTGCTGTACTCTGGATGCTTTTAACATAAACGTCTTTTTTTACATCGTTCTCACATATAATTATAAATTCAACATTAATGATGTAACGAATATTTTTGTAACAATAAAATTTAAAAGAGTGTCCATGGAGTTTTTTGCCCGTTCTTCTCCATAGTTACCTACTACGCTTTGAAATGGGCAAATAATTTCTGAATGACTGACTCCTTTGACAATTCAAAAGTGACTGTAAATGGTCTAATTGAAATAAATGTTTTGAGTTTGAAGCTATTTAAAATACTTATCTACTTTATGTATCAATATCAAAATACTCATTTAGCATTTCTTTTAAAGCTTTTATGGTTCTTAATTGTTTTAGCCTTATCATCACTAATTGCATTAGTGATAAGATCTGCCAAATGACGTGATAATGTATTGAATTATTCACCTGTCTGACTAATAGACTTGGCACCCAATGCCTGATATAAAAAATATTTCAGTATATTTCTATTTTTAATAAATTGCAAGCAAAGCCAATGTCTAAAGTGAGCTGAAAAAAACCGGGCAAGAGCGAGTCGGACTCGCGCACCGAGGGTTCCGCACCATCATGTTTTTAAATTTTCATCGGCGAGGCCTGTATTCATCAGAGAATTTTAACACTGTGCACTGCGGTGTAGAATATTGCAATTTTATGTCAGCGCCATCTCTTGACTGATAGTGGAACTAATGTAACTTTTGTTGATGATTTCTGAAAATATGTGCTATTTAGAGACTTCGTTTTATTTTTCCTGTAATCTTTACATAAACTTCTATCACATAGAATAATTTCAGATTTTTCTCTTTGCAAACTTCGGAGATAAAGGGGGTATTTTTTTTTACATTTTTCATCAAAATTCGAAAACTATGCGGCCTAAAAAATATAGAAAAAAATGTTTGAGAATATGAAAAAAAACAAGTGTTCCCTACATTTATATTCGTATAACTCGTCAAAATGTAGGGGAAAGCTGATTTTTTTCGCGTTTTCAGGTTTGGTCCCATGCATAAAAAGTTGTTCGTAATGATGAGTACAAGGATCTCATAAACGTCTCTTAGCTTTAAGCAACGTTTATAAATAAACCCCTTCATTTCTACCTACTTCCACCTCTCACCGCTCTCATAATCTGTGGCCGTCGCGGGCTGTTCTACCTCGAAGGTTTCGCAGGCATTCTGTTGTGTCCGCTCCGTTGTCGAGGCAACATCTGTGCCGTGCCTTCCCGCGAGTGTATCGACATAACAGTGCAGTGTTGTGAGTGCCAGTGAGCCGGAAATGTTACTATTGTGATCCACCAATTGTTATAATGGCATTAAAAAAGGATTTCGACATAAACAAGAGCATATTCAAAATAAAACTACCCAAAACTGTCAAGTTCCAACAGGCGATCGACAAAATATTCAAAAAGAACAACTACACCAAAATAGTGCAAAGTTAGTTCCACTACTTGTTAAACAGACTCGTCCGATTAAATGGCCGGTGAAGTTAGTGCAAATATTTGTAGAAGTAGACAACACAACACTGAACCAGAACCGCCGGATCGCAACAACTCACCCAACTTTATAACAGACGAAACTGAATTTGTGGGCAAAGGAGACATAAGAACATCAACACCTATCAACAAACACAGACGGAGCAGAAGTAAAAGTGGAACGAGGAAGACTCCTGTGCCACTCAGTTTTTCAGACGAACATTTTATTGAGGACTTAGAAGCGTATGTTGAAGAAATGTCAGCGACAAGGCAGTCAACAGGAACCATGGACGCGGGTCAGGAGCAGGATCTGTGGTCCCAACTCCAGCAGAAGGAGTCAGACCTACTGCTGGCCGCAGAGTTAGGGAAGGCCCTTTTGGACAAGAACAAGGAGCTCGAGAAAGAACAGGAGCGCGTGTCGGAAGAGTACTCTAAAAAACTTGAGGTGAGTCAATCAATTTCACTGTTTGTTACTGATTCAGGCACGCGATGTACACTGATATTTTTGCGGTCGTTCAACATTACCCACAATCGATTTTCAACTATAATTCGATCTTGACAAGGTTTAATTATGTTTTTGTTGAGGTTGTTCTATTTTTTAGAAAGACTGGCCGGTGTGCAGTTGTTGAAATTGTGCAATTTATACTCTTTGTTTATGTCCTTTCATTTACTGACGTTGTTAATGTATTAGGTAGACTGAAGCGAATTTTTTGGTGCTATTGGATCACTTTCATTTTGTTGGATAATATTTTTGTTATTCTCATCCTCTTACTCCCGAACTTTCCGATTTTCGGGATCATATGGGGATGTTTTGATGTTTGCATGAAAATGTTTAGAAATGGTAGTAACCTATTGACTGATTGTCTCGGTATTACTTGGTTCCTTTAGACAAAAACGAATCGTTTTTCTTACCAATGGTAGGTAGAAATTTTTTACCGACTTCAAAAAAAGGTGGTTATCAATTCGACACGTATTTGGTACGTAATATTATTGGAACTGCATTATATTCACTTAAATGTTACTAAGTGGTTACAAAAAATTATGCAAATTAACAACTAATTACCAATTGCCAGAAGTCGTTACGCTTTTTTCTTTATAAACATTTAGCAATCATGTAAAAATCGTCAGCAAAATTCTCGTCGAATCGGTAAAGATCGGGCATTTTCGTAAGAACCTGCTACATGGTTTCGTCAGCCAAACCTTTTACTTATTGAACACCAAAAAAATCATGTTTATGCAATTAATGAGGCCTCATTTTCGTAACAATAGTATTTACTTATACTGCAACTTTAGATAATTTCAATTTACTTTATGTAAAACCTCTTTTTGAGCAGTCGGTTTTTCTTTAGCCAATGATTTTTTATTTTGAGATTGTGTTTTATTTCAGTTGGTAAATCGTATTGGCTGGCAATAAAAGATTATAAACTTTATGATAAATATGACAATAAAATATGGTTTCCAGTTAAATTTTGTTGTAATAAATCTAAAACAATAGAATTAGTAATGCTATTGGACGACAAACTAGATTATTTTCCACCTGGACTACCTGTTTGTGGAAAGTAGGCAAACTATTTGAACAAAAAAAATATAAAAGCTACGTTCCTGAAATTCTGAGAAGGTGTTTCGATTTCTGTTAACCTTGCGACCAGTGGCGTAACTATACCGTTTGGGGCCCGTGACATATTCAAGGGTTGGAGCCCTCCCTCAATGTGAAGCTCAGCCAACATTATAGTTTTTTTATTAGCACTTCTCCCGCGACTTTTTCCGCGTACATTTCATATTTTCCCCTACAAAATTTAACACTTGACTGCTTCTGTCCTTATGTTAGGATCCTCCTGTGCTCATTGCCCTCTCGCGCCGGGCCCTCTGGCTGGGGGTCCGTAGCATTTTGCCCCAATGCCACCCTATGGTTACGCCAGTGTTTGTGACTTTATTTAATTTCATTAGTACCATAATTATAATCATGCTTCAAATGAATATTAACAGAGGAGTTCGTTTGACGAAAAGTTGAGAACTATAGTTAGGGAAATAAATAAATAAATGCTAGCCAATCCGTGCTTGACGTAAACCACGAATTGAAGTAATACTCAATTACATTTATATTTATAAGATAAAGACAACGAGCCTTATAAATCAGACAATTAACATTTTTTCAAAATGGCTGAACAGTCACGATTTTTTTTTTTTTTATGATTCGAGCACGTTTTACTTGTTCGAGTAAATTTTCATGATTGGACGACGTGAAAAATGCGGATGAGGTAGCTAGGTCTTATCTCATGGATTGATTAGATGAAAACGTGTTTCTTTTTGCACATTTTGTTTGAAAAAACATACGTTTGCAACTTTTAGGCCCTCTTGCACCACAATGCATTTAGCGCTACGTTTCATCGTTTGAAGTAAACGTATTTAGTGATTTGTGGTGCAAGAGAGTTTTAGTGATATTTGAAACAATACGTGCAGGAATTCAGTGTGACATACCTTGGTATTTCTTCTTAGCGTATAGATCCATACTAATATTATAAATTCGAAAGTAACTCTGTCTGTCTGTCTTTATGTTACCTTAAACAACTGAACGGATTTCGATAAAATTTAGCAGAAAGATATATTGCATCCCGGGGAAGGACATAGGGTAGTTTTTATCGACATAACTCGCGGGCGAAGCCGCGGGCGGAAGCTAGTAGCAAATAAGTTTGTTGTGAAAACTCAAATATTATGTTTGGCCCAAAATTCAGCCACGCAAACTCCGTTCGCTGACGCAGCTATAAGATCCCCAACTGCACAGGTGACAGGTCATGCGGCGCAAGGTGGAAGGTGGACCATGGTCTGCGGAGAGATGCTGAAAAAAAAATCCAAGTCGGCCATAAAACCTCGCACTTACTGAAACCCGCCGTTGATTACTATTTTGAATAAAAAAACCTGAAGCATTTCATATGAAAGTATTCCCAACGAGCCAATATCATAAACATTAAGTAATTATTTTCGCGTTAACCTCTTAACGGGTATTACGCATACGTCATAGCATACCACTCATACCAACACTCGATCAGTGTAACAGGTATATATATATATAATCTATGTATGAGCTATACATACATGGTCATCTTCAGGTCAGTCTACCATACATATGCATAGCATTTATGACCTTACTAGCTTCCGCCGCGGCTTCGCCCGCGAGGTATGTCAATAAAAACTATCCTATGTCCGTCCCCGGGATTCAATCTATCTCTCTGCCAAATTTTATCGAAATCCGTTCAGTGGTTTAGGCGTGAAAACGTAACTCACAGACAGACAGAGTTACTTTCGAATTTATAATATTATAGTATGGATAGTGGTCCCACTCCCACCGCTGGAACTCAGGTTCCCTCTGTGAGAGGGAGTGGGTCGTAATCCGTGACGCGAGCCCTTTGCGGGTGGATGTCACATCATCACATGTCTTTGAATTACTGGTTCTAGTACCTACCAAGTATAGTATCAAGATGTTTTTCTTCATCGTTTTGAGAGCGTTGGTGATGAAAAACAATTGCACAACGAAGATTATTCTCCTCCTGCCTCTCCTCCTGCCTTCAAGTCTAACATCCGGTTAGACTTGAAGCCGACCCCAACTTACTTGGGAAAACGTTAGGCAGATGATGATGATGTGCTATTGCCTTAAGGCTCCTTCAAACAGGCGCGACACGCGATATAATCGCGCGCGACATAAAGGCACCGCTCGTTGCGCGGCTTGCGGTGCCTTTGTGTCGCGCGCAATTTTGTAGGAGCCTTTACTCGTTCTGCCAATGGCCGAACAAATACATTTTCTTCTATAAAATAATACAATATTTACCTTTCGGAAATTCCAACGTCAGTCTCAACTACCATCATTCTGTTATCATTATGTGTTGTTATCTTATCAGAGTATTGATACATCGATATCACACTGAGATGTACCGAGTGCCCCAAGGTGATATCCATGCGAGATGTTGATATCAGATCAGCAGATTGAACTGGAATTTCCTATTTTTTACCTACCTTTTCGTGATGGTTAGGCGCTTTACAGATGGAGCAACTTTAGTTGAAGCAACTGTCAACTTTTTAAAATATTCCTTTAAAATTTGCCAGTTGCTACAACCAAACAGCCCGAGATGTATGTAAACAGCTAGTTGCCATTTGCTGCAATAGTTGCTCCATCTGCAAAGCGCCTTAGTGGTTAAGGCGTCGCCTGCACGAGGTTGTGGGTTAAAATCCGGCCTAGTACCTACCAATGTGTCTTTTCAATTATGTACTTTCTGAGTTTATCTTGGACATAACTGATATCGATGAAGGAAAACATCGTGAGGAAACCTGGACTGCCTTCCATTAAAAAAATGTTGATTGGGAAAATTTGACAGTTTCGGGTAGCTTGATGTGCTGGCGCGTCTGTAGAGTTTTTTTTTTGTAAGCCATTATTGTACCCCACTGCTGGGCAAAGGCCTCCCATTTTTCCTTCCAAACCTCCCTGTTTTGTGCGATTTTTGGCCATGTTGGCCCTACAAACGAGATTATTCCATGCAAAAAGAAGTCCCGACCATGTAATTACCCATTAAAAGAAAGATGTTTACACCGAAAGTAATCTACATGACAAAAGATGAATCTTTGTTAAAAAAAACCCCTTCCTATATCGGTGGCTACCTTCAAACAGATGAGCATCGTTTTTGTACTACCTGCTTAACTTTAAAGTCATCTATTGTTAGTTTTTGCTACTTTTCGGTCGGTAAAGATTGATGATTCAATTTCGTACTGTATATTTTTGTGTTTTATGCATTTTGTGGGATCCCACCCGTACTGTTGGATCGTGCTTAATTTGCATTTTGCTGTAGCAAGGTAGAGACGACAATACAACAATTAGATAATTAAAAAACTGGCCAATTGCGAGTTGGACTCGCACACGAAGGGTTCAGTACCACAGGGCAAAAACGCCGAAAAAAACACGTTAGCTCCCCCTTAGATATTTCTTTTATTCTGTTTTTAGTTTATAGCGGCAACAGAAATACATCATCTGTGAACATTTCAACTCTCTAGCTTTCACACGGTTCATGAGATACAGCCTGGTGACAGACAGATAGACGGACAGTGGAGTCTTAGTAATAGGGACCCGTTTTTACCCTTTGGGTACGGAACCCTAAAAAGCGTATCGTTCCCGGCATACGAAAATTAAAAAAAAAAACAATAGCTTGGTTAGTCATATTCTCTGGCTAGGATATAATATGTAGTATCTATAATCTCTGAGTTTTTGTATCAAAAGGTGTTTATACAGCAAATAAAAAAGGAATCGGGTACCTATAAAAGCTTCTATGCAAAAGTATTTGGCCCCACGTTTTCGCTCCAAATGCCAAAACTAACCTACAAAAACAACAATAACCCCATAGGCGAAACTGACAACTGAAATCATTGTTCACATTAAGCAGGTCAATAAGTTTGCCGAATCGGGCGCGTCTAGACAGCTATTGTATGGCTTAACCTGAATAGCTGATAATGATCTGTGTTATCTTCGGAGAAGAGAGAGCTTTGAAGTCCCCGATTATCCATGACTCTAAAAACATTATTTGCAACTAGCTTTTGCCCGCGACTTCGTCCGCGTGAAATTTCTTTTTCCCCCGACTCGCCCCGTCGCATCTCATCGCCTGCCCGCGCTATTACTTCGTTCTTGCTTAGCGTTCCTTCTGGCTTTTTTCTATCCTAAGGGTCATAGCGTGATGTTTAATAGCCTATAGCCTTCCTCAGAAGAATTGGGCTACCAAATACAAAAAGATTTTTTCAAATCCGACTGGTAGTTCCAGAGATTACCCCCTACATACAAAGTTACAAACTTTACAATATTAGTATCCATCATGAGGGTTGCCCGTTTATAGTACTCCTGTTACCCTCTACAACTAGATCAACCTTCTGCCCTTACCCCAATCATATTGGGCTTAGCGTTGGCGGTTCCTTCTTCTTCTTCCATACCTACCTACATCTCTATCAGGCGTCATCTTAGTGTTCACTCCCAGTCCAGCTATATTGTCTTTCTCACAATCTATGAATCCATCTGTCGCTCTTTTGTCATAAGACATAGCATCACGCCTCATTTCCCTGAAAGGCTACTTATAGGGTGTACTACTAACTACACCCACGATTCGCCAGTTATATTTGTTATATTTAAGTCCTATGTAATACTAGGGAGTGGGCCTATTGCCATCAACTGGGCATACATCCAGAACCCGTGATGCTATTGAAAATTCTAAATAGAAAAACACAATATCACTGACCGACCTGGGAATCGAAGCCAAGACCTCAGTAGCAGTGGCGCAGCGTCAGCATATAATGTTCCCACTGCTGGGACACAGGCCTTTTCACTGTGAGAGGGAGTGGGCTGTTATCCACCACGTGAGCTCAGTGCGAGTTGGTAGATGTCACATGTCTACGAATTTTTGGTTATATAGGACATAATGGTTTCCTCACGATGTTTTCCTTCACCATTTTGAGAGCTGTGGTGAAATTTTTACACAAATTAAAGCGCCAGACTGGGTTCAAACCCACGACCTACAACTCTTTATTTAAACGAAAAGGTTCCTGTCAATTTTGCAACGGGTGGGTATCAAACTCACGATGTTCACTAAGCGTATCCTTGACTATACAATCAACCGTGCTATAGATGACTATCGGAAAACAATTAATTAAAAATAATTAATAGTTTCTATGCAATAATGAGGCAATAAATCTTTGCCATGTTAAGATCGATTGATAGAGGCTTGTGGCTGAATGCATACAGAGTTTGATATTGAGGTTCAGTCGTGCTTGCAGCTACCAGACCTTGGATCAGACCTCGCCGTGCTTCGGAAAGCATGTTGCTATCTAGTCAGAAGTCTAAAAGGTTGTAAACCGCACTAATCTTATGTCTATTAAGATTAGTGATATTATATATTATTATTATCCTCACTTATCTTACCTACAAATCCACTTTTTGTTTATCATCTTTTGCGTTTTGTTGTTTACTTGCCAGTGTCTTTTTTCTATTACCTACGCCTCATAACCTAAAATGACTGCTTCCAAGGTAATTTCAGACAGTTGTCTTTTTTTACAGTGAGAGGTTGTTAAAATGGTGTCATGCAGTGAATGTTTGCAAACATCAACAGAGCTTGTGGATTTCGGGGATATATTCTCCTGTATGCGGGGTACAAGGGTCAGATAGCTGCAGTCACCGACATCATTAGCAGCCTTGTTCTACTCACTGTTAAGTGTATACCTCTTCCCTTTTGCGCCATGCTTCCCTATATAGTCTGTGTGAATCTTATTCTGGTCTTACCCGTGATCCTTTGTAGATCATCCACACGTCTGTCTGTTTACCCTAACAGTTCTACCACCTCTCAGAAACATTCTGTTATATAGTAGTGTTTCATGGAAAATACTGACATCAATACGGATCAAGTATAACTTGAATCCAACATAGGTGGATAATCGTTCGATCGATAGATTACAGGACACTTATATACTATGTAAAAATACTAGAATAGTGAGCTCGATAAGTGTTTGTTTCCAATATGAGTAATCTAAGAGTCATGGCGTAAAAATTAAGTCAATAACACGGAGTTATGTTGCTAAACATGAAGATATCAAAATACTTTCATCACACGATAATATTAATTACTTAGTCACTGTTTATATGTATAGAGATATGCATAGCGCGGGTGATTACCCACGTATCAAGCAGGTTTCCACTGCTGAACATAAACTATGCCTGTATACTGTATATAGGAGTTATTCCGGTCTGATCCCCTGAACGCCCCCTCCACCCCCCCCTCCTCCTCGATCTCCTGCTTGTTCGTCTTTTGTTTTAATCTCTGTCTTAAGGTACGCAAGGTCTAATAAAACAAGATGTTTGTGTGCCCGGGATAGTCAAAAATGTCTCAATACTTATCCAAGGGATCGTTTTTTGCCCTATTGGTCGCAAGCGCAGGATTTTCTCAGCCCGGAGTCTGGATTTGTGCCGGTTTGATGTTAATATGCTCACCAGGTCGCCCCCTATTACATGGTTCTTAAAAAAACTGACGAAATGTGAGTTGTACCTGCCTAACCTAACCTAC
Organism: Oligia fasciuncula; assembly: GCA_963082905.1. Classification (NCBI taxonomy): domain Eukaryota; kingdom Metazoa; phylum Arthropoda; class Insecta; order Lepidoptera; family Noctuidae; genus Oligia; species Oligia fasciuncula. The sequence continues at coordinate 16,483,323 of OY720406.1, read as the reverse complement.
CTATCATCAACCTAACCTACATTAATGTGTATTAAAACCTATATGTGTAGTAGGTGTATTGAAACTATTAGAAGCATAATATGGCCCAACGGGGGTATTAATCGTGTATTTGATAAGGTCCAATATGACCGATATTGGCGCCGATTCTGTTGTTCACAAACTAAGCTAAATTTAAGTTCAGGCATCTTTTTCTTTCTATTTCATTAAGAAAAGGACAGAAGATAAATATTAGTTTAGTCCTGTCAAATTAGTCGGCGCCTGACGTAAATTGACGTATTTTTAGTAGCCAACTTTTTAATCTCGTCTAAATTGTCTATGGAGTATCTTAATTTGACAGGACTAAAGTAATATTTATCTTCTGTCCTTTTCATAATGAAATAGAAAGAAAAAGATGCATGAACTTAAATTTAGTTTAGTTTGTGAACAACAGAATCGGCGCCATTATTAACGTGTACTTTAATTAACCATTAAAATGTCTCAGTACTTGTAGACTCATGTATCATGTAACCCTCAGGATTACTGGCATGATTATATGTTATGTAATTTTAATAAAACACTGTTAGGTTTTTTATCGGTTCGTGATAGACCTACATTATTTTTGTAGGCCATTCAAATATTCGATTATTGCGAGAATTAAAGCCGCACCTAGTAGTGTAGAAGCAAATATGCTTAACATTGCACAAATCGAATAGGTAATTCTCGTTTTGTTCATCAGCAATGGTTCTTTTTCTCCTTCTTTTCGTGTCAATGGCTTCTCTTCGTTTCGTGTGTTCTCCTTCTCTTTTGATCGATCACATATGCGAAAAAACCAGTTCTACCTTATGCCTCGTTATGATTCTAAAAAAATGCTGAAAATACATACTTATTCAGATATATAAAGATCTCTTTTTTAGAGACAAGGAAGCAATCATTTAACATAAGCGAGGAATATAGGGTCTGCGCTGCGCTGGCCTTTTTTGAAGAAAGTGCCAGGGCATTGCCGCTAAATCATCAATTCATCACACATTTGAGGTTAAAAACATAAACGTACCTACATACACAAAATAAATGCCTTTTTACTTCGCTGTGAGAGCCGTCGGACTCTATACCGTTATCGTGAATCATGCGCCGACAAAGCCTAACTTGGTTTATACGAATTATAAACGCGAAGGTCAGATGGTTATTCAGGCCAGAGATTTAATCATTTAAATATAAAATAAATGTAAGTTTGTATGTTTAAAATCTTTATTTGTTTGTATGTTTTAAATAGGTTAAGTATACAAAGACGCTAAAATCCGGGGTAATACCAGTTTCTCTAAAAACATTCAATTAAAAATCCCCGCTTTTGGTGAAGCCAGCCACTAGTCTTTTGAAGAATTAGAAGTTCATTTTTGAAAAACGGTCTCTCATATACTGCAGAAGACGAGAGTGTTTTGTTTAAAAGGAAAAACGATCCGAATGATATTCAAGATTCAATTGTTACTTGCACCGAAAGATAATAAATTGACACAATATGCATGATCAGCTAATTCATTGTAAAAGGTTCAAATGAAAATAAAGTAACATTCGAAGGCTAGCAACCAGTCACTTTTTCACGCTGATCTTTAGGAAGCAAGCAGCTAAACGATTTCATGTTTTTCTTTTGACTTAATGGTCAACCACCCACATGTAACCTTGCTGGCTGGCTGATCTTTATGCTGGGGACTCCTTCCCAGCTAAAGCACTAAGAAGGCCGGGAGTTTTGGGGGACTGTCTTATATATAGATCTATCCTCATAAGTCCTATTTTATATACGATATTTTTATAAGAAAAAAATAGTTAGTTTAATACATAGTACATTTATTTTTATTTTAGGACGCTTTGTGTCATGTGGCTATGTTTTTTTTTGTTGCGTAATGGACCTGCTCTTGACCTGGATCTCGCCTGATGGAAAGATGGTCTACATTACATAGCTACTTCATTTATTCTGTTACTGGGAAGTCCGAAAGCTTCCCAACTTTGGCGTAGGTATTTTTCTATCTTATTTTCAGTTCAGATAGTAAATCGAAAACCGTCCCCTAAATGAACGCACCAAAATCTAAGTTGAAAAATAACTTCCAAACTAAACACAAATCACCTTCCTCCAATATATTTCAAACTCACAACATGATACCATACTGTCCATTGAATCGAAACATGTTAAACTTGCCACAGCCTGATCGCTTGACCCGAAGACCGGTACGACCGGTTCCACATTACGGCAGCCCTTGCCCGCTCACAAGCACTTCCTGGAGATGTGTGCAGATTTACTAACTGGTTTTTTATTGCTATTTGAGTATTCTGTGGTTGTCAGTTGTCACGGGTGTAGTGTAAGGTGGTTTTACTGTTGTGGTTTTAAAAAGTGTTACTGAATATGAAATTGTACGAGTATGTCGTTGTTTGTTTATCCTTTTAATTTTATAGGCTTCTCGCTAGACAAAATGGTGTTAGATTTTTGGGATTTGCTTTGGATGTAGGACCGCTTGCGCCAGAAAACAGTCTATTATGTTTCTAAACACAATGTTAAATTATGTTCTAAATACATATGTTAAGTGCTAACACTAAACATATTTAGAACATCATTCTGTTTCTCACTCTTGACAGAAACGTGTGTTAAGGTTTTAAATGCGTTTAACGCTAAACGCCTATAATAATTTTTGAAAGAAAAAGAAAAGAAAGAAAGAAAAAGTTTACTTGGACAAAGTTCGTGAAACACAAAACAAAAGATTCACAAAACAAAAATAAGGTTTTTTTTTTTACGTAAAGAAAAAAACAATAGTGTGTGTCTCACGGCTGCGCCAAAAAGGTTCATTTCAGCATTAATACCAGACAGATGCTGTCTGACGCTGATTTTCTAATGAATCTTTTTTGGTGCAAGCCTAAACCGTATCGATCTTAACATTTACGCAGTTCGTTTACTCAAAATTCCGGAAGCTTTATGAGTCGAAACACAAATCTACAGCTTCTCCTAACATCAATTTAATATGTAAAACGTCACGTCACATAACTTCTAAAAGTAGGTAAGTACTCCAAGACAATTATAGCCACACAGCCACGCACCATGCAACGAAGATATTTGGCAACGCAGTCCAGCCACGATTACCACGGAAGCAGAACACGTAACCATTACAATTCACCATGGTTATAGTAGAACTATAGTTATTAACTATGGATTTTTAAGGTCATTCGACCATACGGGTATAAATGATGGCGATTTTGACCTCTAGATCAAACCTGTGGGTGTATGAGATTGCTTTGTTTTGTTAAATATAACATCAAATCTGATAAAGGTTTTATTTTTGTTGAATGGCCTTAATTATATTATAAAGGTTTTATTTAATTTTGGTGAAGAACTAGAGAACACTAAGGAGCCGAGAGAGAGTGAGTGTCGTGAATATGAATGTGAATAGCTATAAGAATGGGGAAGCCCTTAAAGGAAACGATGATGGATTGGGAGAAGATGATTTAGATAGAAAAGGGGTTACTACTGAGATGACGACTAATAGAGAAGTGTGGAATAAAACATGTTGCGCTGACCCCAATTAAATTGGGATAAAGACAGGAGAATGATGATGCCTTTCACTAATCCTCTCAACACGACGAGATCAACGAAGCATACTCTTTTCAATGTTTGTAACTAAATCTTCTTGCGTACTTTGAGTCCGACAAATATACATTACTAGCAGCGCCTCGCGGTTTCACCCACATATGTTTCGATCTTGTGGGAATATTGGGATAAAACTCAAACTATCTCTATACAAAATTTCATCTAAATAGGTTCAGCGGTTTAAGCGTGGAACATTAGTATGGATATACACAATGCGCAGTGATATAACATTTCCTTAACCTATTATTTCGATATTCTCTCCGAAGCGCATATAATGGTACTAAATTGACTGGTTTCAAATACTTGGAACAGACAGACTCGTTGCGATATAATTTTGTATATGCTTACATATCTGTAATGTACCTCTATTGTGTTAGTTCTCAATAGAAATATGGAATGCATTGCATTGTATTGTCTCGCTTACAAAGATCTGAATATGATTGGTAAATATTTTGTAGCTTTGGATCATAAAATTATTGAGAATTAAATATTTCTTGGCTAAGAATGGATAAATGACTACTTCGTCTATTTTCCTTATCATCATAATAAGTTGAAACATATCGACGACTGAAAAGAGGCCTCTCCTAAGAATCACCACAAGGACTGATTCTGTGCTTCCCGCATTTGGACTCCAAGAAATTCCTATTTTCCTGTGTGCTTCGATCAATATTGATCGAAGCCTGTGTGGGTAAAAACAAACCACCTTCTAACCGTGTCTATCTCCAAAGGAGAATGAGACTTAGTCAACGCGATCTGATGACTGATATCCCGCCATAAGCCAAGCGTCGTAATGGCTGTGGTGATAATGGTAAATAATATTCCTAATGCATTTTGGGAGACCCCAATTGAGTATTGAACATTGCTAAGACTTGCGAATTCGCTGCTTACAGAATAATCAGTAGGTATTTTTCCACTTACACTAACCTTAAAGATGACCAACAAAATTAGCCAGACTATTGACCTAGATGCAAAGCTAAATGGCCGATTATCCTCAAGCTACATGACCTAACATCCAATGTTGTCTCATCAGCATGCATGGGAGATCAATGTTGCGACAAGTACGTAAAACTTTGCTGACTCAGTATAGTCACGAAATATTCTGGTGCTGTGTAGTGGTTGATATCGAAAGAATATATCCGTGAACGCTTTTATGGTTGTAGAAGAAATAAGGATATTGAAAGACGACAAAAAAAAACAGTCATCCAACATAGAGAAAAGAAAATAATCCAATCTAGAGTAATTAGAAGCCTGATGGTTCTGATTCAAGCAGCGAAAACAGATTCAGTCCAGAAAATTTTAATGAAATTTCAAGATACTATTATACATACTTAGATATATACTTAGATGAAAGGCCCGTGGCTAAATAATAACAGCCGCACAGGTCGATCGATCCGGTTAAGCTACGCTTGCCACGGTTGGTTTGTGGATGGGTGACCATCTTTACATACCGTGACCCCTCCGTGCCTTAGAAAGCACTACAGTGACGATGCTTAGTACCTGCGCTAGCAACCTGACTGATTGACTCAACTTTTCTCTGTTACATGTACGCTATTTACGTATATTTTGTTCCTTTAAATCTTCACTGTCGTACTACAGTACTTCGTCGGTATTTAAAACCACGAAGCAATCCGTCAGTCTGTCTGTACAAAGTGAGAGTGACGTTTTGAGGGCACGACCTTGTACATCTAGCTCAGCCGACGAATCCGATGCATTTGTGTAATTAGGTTTTTGTTCAAAATCTTTTGATCGGAAGTGTTGTTGAGGTTAGACATGACGTTGTTTCAGGGGTTTGTATTTTAGGAAAGTTAAACGTCATTGATGTCACTAAAAAGTAATTTAAAAGTATTCAAATACTTAATCAAATCAAAGCACTCAATTTGTAAATGGCAGTTCATATTGGCATCCACAGGTTCTACATGATCTGATCCATTTGTTTTCATTTTCGTCAGACACTTTTGAAACAGACCATATTTATCTACTCATGTTCTGCAACATACCTACATCAAGGCAAACAAATAGCCTTTTCTGATTTAGTTTTTAAATTACTAAACGGACGATTTGTTGTAATAAGACCTTATGAATTCGACGAGTTTTTGCATCATTAAAGTCACGCTTTTGACTAGACTGCGGCAATACAAGGTCAATGGTCAAAATGAATTGCTAATGGCTAACGATGCTAATCCGCGACCGTCGCCTAAAGACCGCCGAGGTACTCAAGTTAGACTGCGATTGTGAAACGAAGGAAACGCGACCGACTGATGGAGAAGGTGACGGGAAGCTTAGATTTGTCTAAATTTCTTTGCATGTAGTTAGAATTATCATTTTAACATGTACCTAAATTAATTTCATATCTATTTAATGTAACTAAAAATGTACTAATGAAGTTTTGGATGAAATGGTCTCGGTATGTAAAGATGGTCACCCATCCACAGACCAACCGCTGCAAGCGTAGCTTAACCTGATCGATCGACCTGTGCGGCTGTTATTATTTAGCCACGGGATAAGCTAAGAATTATAATTAACCTTTCTCTCTGTTATTTAACTTTGTCTCTGTTATTTCAATGTTCCTGTAGATGCTTCTGCATGGTACTGTCCACTTGACACCAGGTAGACCGCCTGATTGTCGCCATAGAATAATATACATATCTGCATTATATATTTTTTTAAATTGTTTTTGCAAGAAGCTTCTCCACAAATATCAAGATAAACTGGCCAAGTCTTCAGCTCGTCTAGACGTTAATTAGGGAGATCCCACACAAGTACCTACTGACAAGTCGTTAACTATTAAACGATAAACTTGACATAACTGCTGTTTATTTTGACGTCACTTCTAATGGTTTATTGTTTGGTTAACTATTATCTAGTTTTAACTGCACTTCACAAGTCAGACAATGCATGATATAAATTCAAGTATTGTAATGTCCTCCGTCAATATTGAAATTTGATCACTCTTTAACATTGTTTTTGTGTACCAATATTAGTATATTTTAAGTCATAGAAATAAAACTAAAAGATTCGGCTTTACTCCGTGACTGTACTAATGATGAAATTGGGCAGTGGGTCCAGGCGACGTATTCAAAATGTGATTGGGTTGAGGGATCCCGTTGGTCCATTTCGAGTGGGTCCAGTTGACCAAAGACTCGCTCTTGTGTGTTTTTGATGCAGTCATTTAGTATTCATCGGTTTTTTACGGCTAAGGGCCTGTAACACCCTTAAGGATGTATTTAGCCCTTGAGCACATCATTATCATCATCATCATTTCAGTCGAATACGTCCACTGCTGGACATTGGCTTCCCCTAAGCTCCGCTACTTCGACCGGTTCTATACTTCCTGCATCCAGCGGATTCCTGCAGCCTTCACAAGGTTGTCGGTCGACTTTGTGGGAGGCCTTCCAACGCAACGTCTTCCGGTACACGTTCGCCACTCCAGAACCTTTTGGCCCCATCCGCCATCTGTTTTGCAAGTAATGTGCCCTGCCAACTTAAGTTTGGCAGTTCGAGCTAGGTCGGTAACCTTGAGCACGATGAATGATGTAGTTCAAAATTCTCATGTAGATATTTGTAATTTAATTACCGCCGCCATACTAATGTTCGTGCACTGAACAAACTTTCACAAATATATTGATTAAAATAATAAACCAATCTGTATATCAACGACCTACTTTTCCAGTTTCACCAAAGAACTGCTCTAGATACCCTTGGCGTGTCTCTTCTATATAAAACGTAAAACAGTTTCACTCACATAAACGTTGAGAGATCAAACCACGTTGTTATCCAATTAGTAACTGTTCAGTGTTAGGTAACCGACCTGTGTTTTTACACGTGTTTAAGATTCTACACGATTGTCTTATTATACAATGTACGGTTTAATTCTCTGTGGTAATCGGTTCTAATTTAAAAAAATAGAACGTTATGTTTTTGAATCGTTAGATACTATTCTTAAAGGCGTCTCTCTCACCGGGAGCATTTTGTATATTACCTATTATGATTTGAAAGTTTTTACTTGAAAACGTTTCTGAAAGATCAAAGTGAAGATTTTTAAATATGTATATTGGTAAAGCTTTGAGAATTGGTTTTAATATATTTTGGCAAATTAAACGTAGTCGTTAAATTGATATAAAAAGCGATATCTATTTAAACTTTTAAAGGGTAATATAGGTACCTATAAGAACTTCTCAAAGACCGTAAAATTTGCAATAATCAAAGCAAAAAAAATGGTGTATGCAAGAACTGAGTCTTGTGATTTAAAGTCTGTATGGATAGACCTAAAAACATAACTATAATCTGTAAATATAAAATTTAAAGTCCTGACTGACTGATATAGCCTAAACTTTTGCTTTTTTTTGTATTGAATAAGGGTCTATACCTGAAACAAATTAATTTTGTTTATTTATTTAAACCGCTGGTCCTAGAGACATGAGAGGGTGTGTTCTTTGTGAAGAGTAGGTATTCACACCCCTAAGAGGGTGACTGGGGGGGGGGGGGATGAAATTTCACACGGACGAAGTCGCGGGCAGAAGCCGGTACCTCCATACAAAATTTTGATTTTATCTCAAACGCAGAAAAATAAGTAGATTATTTACCAGACATCTAATCAATCTGCCTAGAATTTTCCCAACTACGTTGGGGTCGGCTTCTAGTCTTACCGGATGCAGCTGAATACCAGTATTTTACATGGAGCGATATGTATTATTTACCGGTTACTATGAAGTACAAAGTGAACAATTTCTTTTGTACAACAAATACAATTAAAGTGTGCAATCGTTGGATAACTACATAATATATGAAAGTAACAACGCTTCCGATTTCTCTACGAAAATACTCTACATAGCTTATTATTAAATTGTTGTTTCGTGAAACATGCGTTCTGGGAGCACATTTTACTTCATGTTGCTTCCCCGAAGAGTTGGGGAGTGGGGTGTAGGTAATGTGGAGGTCGAGACGGGACCTCCACAGTACACCTACGTGTGGGGTACAATTGAAAGGCCTTTGACTTGGAACTAATATATTTAAAAGACGACTTAACAGTTCAACGATAATTATAGCACTTCTATCTCAACACCATATTAAATTATTTGACACTCGTTTGAATGTTCGAATGGAACACGTATACAATTATATCCAGCCAGAGCCTTTTGCTAAAGGCAGGATCACACAGACTCTACAGTACCTATAGGACCCACATTTCGCCATGTAATAGGGGGCGAGCCTATTGCCATCACCAGGCATAAATCCAGACTCCGGACTGAGAAATTCTAGACAGAAAAACCCAATAATGCTATACCCGACCTGAGACTCGAACCCAGGACCTTATGCTCAGCAGTTGCGCTTGATTTGAAGACTGCGTCGTTGGTCTAGTACCAACGACGCAGCCTTCAAGTAAAACCAAGCTATAAATAGTTAAACTTTCTCGTTCGTGTATTAAGTTTTCTATTACCTAAGGGTTACCAAGGTTGCCTCAAGGGTGACGATCTGACCCCACTCAAGGGAAGGCTGTGACATTTAAACAAACATGTTCATTAAACATGTTTACTGATCTTCACGCACATTTTTCACAGGTAGACTTTTTAGAAAAACGTGATACACAATTTGTAGATTATTTTTTTAAATTTAGCGTTGGACCTTCCTAATTAGACTGGATTAGTTTTAGGAATAATTAGCTTTTTTCCTTTGTGAAAAGGAAAAGGTAAAAAGCCTTTCTGCAACCTTATCTTCTATCTATCTGCGTTTTATATTATAAAAATAAATTGCCATGCGTTACTCTCGCATAAACTTGAAAATGGCTCGACCGATTGTGATGAAACTTTGGTAAGTTGTTATGTGCGCACCGGAGTTCTCGCGAAATATAACGCATTAGGCATTAGCTAGTCTTTAGATATAATCATATGATTCTGTAGGTACAGTCAACAGCAAAAGTAGATGATCAAAATCAGAAATTCAATACTAATTAACGGAGTTCGCGTCACAACTGTATGGCAGAGCTGTTGCTGTTGTTGTTGTAGTTGTTGAGCTGTGTGCAGAGCAGAGACTGTGTGGCTGTGTGGCAGAGTTCTGCGCGAACTCCGTTCATTAGTAGGTATTGAATTTCTGATTTTGATCATCTACTTTTGCTGTTGACTGTACGTGTGTGTCACGGAACTCCTCTTAAACGGCTGGACCGGTTTGATGAAATATTTTGTGTTTGGATGGTTTAGATTCACAATTGGACCCGCTAGGTGGCGTTGCCGGTCAGCTAGTTCTTTGTATGTCTAATTGAGACTCATCTTTGCCTATTTTTTTTATTTCTGAATGGGCCCGCTCTTGACCTCGATCACGCCTGATGGAAAGCGATGGATGAGGTCTGTGATGGAACGAGCGTGCCCAGAAGATGCCTAAGGCACTGGAACTCCCACGCATCGACGAAGCACAGCTGGCTGGAATTGGCCAGTCAAATAAGGTGTTGGGTGTGACTGTCCAGGATGCACCGAGCGCTCGGTTCAGTTGAGTAACTGGCGGAACAAACTGCGCTACACGAGGAGGCTTCTTCATGCATCCAATATCGGAGTCTAGTTTGAACTCACACCTACATTCTTTATAACGTTTATATAGGAGAAATATTGCCAGCAGATTTTTTCTAAGGACGACAACGCATTTCGAAACCTAAGACTCATTGGTAAAACCATCTGTAGATATTTGGAATCATTCGTATGGTGTATCTTATCAATAGTTATCAACAAAGAAGAATTTTCTGTAATTCCATCGCCATGATATCACGAGATGACTTCCATTTTGCTACAGATAATGTTTATCATTATCAGTGCACGAAGCGCATAACTTCTTGTTTTATCAGCAATCCGCTTGCTAAATAGTTTAGATATTGTAGCACACCTTTGTAAGTAGTTTGTAAAAAACACTTTTAATGGATAACCTATACAGGAAGATTTTTTTATCACCATCCAAATTTTTACAGGGTGTTCTACCCATGAATGTGAACAACTTTCACTAAGGGACCAACTCTGAAATCACGAAAAGAAAATCAGCTATTTCATACATTTTGGTCAAGTAGGTATTGAACTTTTGTATGAAACAGCAGATTTTTTTTTTACCTCTTAAGAGTTTGTTAATGTTTTACAAATAACCCTGTATATTGCAGTTCATTTACCTCAACCAAAAAGTTATTGGAATACAGACTTTCATATTTATAGAAAAAAACATAATATATTATGTTTTTTACACTACTTTCCTACGCTATAGCGTAGTGTAGGCACTATGATATGTAATCATAACATAAGACTTCATAATAGTATATAATATTACCTACTTTTATGTTTACGGATATCTACTATTGGAAACATTATCATACGTGTAATCCATCACTTATAATGTGACAGAAACATATAGCTACTCTAATTTTGTACTTAGTCTATGTGTAAATATATATGTATGTAAATTGATTGTCGCATATAAAGAAACAACAGCTGCACGTCTTGGCATAGTCCACTGCTTCCGGTTAAAAGGGGTTAGGAAACCAAGGTAGGGATAGAGAAACTTCGTCCTAAGCGAATGCAATAACATCAACAATATAAGTATATAGCGACGAAATCACCAAACATAGCAGGACATGCATCGTCTAATTGATGATTAAGTAATTAAGACATTACATTGGCATTACTAGACCCTACAGTGGTTCCTTTTCTGCATTCAATATAGTATTAATTAAGTATTACGAGTTCATGTCTTATTGGTCAGTCATAGTCATAGGGGTAGAAGGCACATGACCACTCACTGGTCAGGTCACTGGTCACGGGCCTTTCAATGTCGCTATAATCTCCAAATTCATCATCATAATCAATATCATCTACCTAGATTTTTCCTAACTATGTCAGCACCATAATTGCGCACGCAACACACTATCGCTATCGATCTCAATCTGAATCATTTTGAAGGATATTGCTAATCCTTTGCTTCATATGTTCAAAAAATGTGCCTGCTCAACAACGTAAATGACGCAATGAATGTTGTTGAACTGTCAAAATAAAACCCATTGCTACTGATAGTGTGTTACGCAATTAAATAAATAAATAAAGTCCTCCAGACCGTATTTCGGCCACGGCGGCCAATCTCAACGGAGACTAGCCTTCGGCGCGGGAGATATTATAGTGCACAAGTGTGCGCGCAGACACAGGTGCACTCCCTCTTCCCTCACTCTCATTGTCCGATGGGACGGCAATCCGACACGACCGGAGAGAGATCAGGCAACCAATTACCGCAGGTCCAAAGTGAATATTGCAAATACAATACCACACTAGGTAGGTGGGTAGATGAACGAGTAGAGGAAAACCATAGACAAGATGGATAGATTGTGTGTATGAGAGATATGAACGAAAAAGGAGTGAATGATAAACGAGACAGCTAACAGAAGAGAATGTTAAAGATTTTGCGTTAATACCAACTAACATAGGACATGTGCAAGCAGAAGAGTAAAACAGGTTTCACAATCGGTGCCTAGAATATAATAGAATACTCTTTAACATCTTTACCATACAAATTATAGATATAAATGTAGTCTTTTTTCCTATGTTATCATCAGAAGACCCAAAAAAGCTGCTGCTCTATCTGTCCTCATACCCAATGGTTTAATAATTGCTAGACCTTGGTACACATTTCAAGGAAATTTATAATATTTTTTTCCAATCAAACTGCCGTCGAAGTAATCAATACTTGACAAATATGTCATAATGTTCCGGCAATTAAATAGGCCGATCAATTTGATAGATATGGAGTGACTACAACTATGCGGCTAGTCTCCTTATATGGGCCGTTATGTGGGTTGTCAGTGTATGGCGTTATAGGCTAACCAGTTCATGAATTTTGCTTTTTTTTGGTGGACTTGATCATTTTTTAGTTGTAAATAACTATGTAGTTTTTTTTCTTACCATTCTTGGTTATATACTTGGTAAGGTTTGAAACCTGTTATTTCGTAAACACTTTTTCTTAAGAAAATATTGGATATATCTCTTTCTGAGTTTTAGGATAGGCTACATCTAAATATATAAAACTCAAAGGTGACTGACTGACATAGTGATCTATCAACGCACAGCCCAAACCACTAGAGGGATCGGGCTGAAATTTGGCATGCAGGTAGATGTTATGACGTAGGCATCCGCTAAGAAAGGATTTTTCGAAATTTCACCCTTAAGAGGGTGAATGGGGGGAGGGTGAAATTTCACGCGGACGAAGTCGCGGGCGGAAGCTAGTTTAATCATAAACTTAATTTATATTTTTTATTGGTCGTGAAGTCTTTCACGCAATATTATCAAATGAATATGCAAAGAAATGATTAGACCATCTAGATGTTACGGGAAGAGTAAAAACTGAGCACTTACCGACAGTTTACGCAAATTCTCTCAGAGATCGCGTGGGTGTTGATACGGAATAAGAAATTCTTATGTAAATAGAAACATCTCTTGCACATAATTTGTAGTTGCATTCCTGAGACGTGGAGTATCGTATTTATACGAAAAAAGAAGAACATCTTTAGTTATTATACTTGAAGAATTGGCAGCTGCATCCACCTGTAGGAATATCGTAATGGAATTCTATTAGAAGACTTCTGAAGCTTGCGAAGGTCGTACGTCAATTGTTTCTTGGTATACAGGGTTTTCTCGAAGATATTGTGGACACAAGTAACTAAGGTAATTTTTGGGGCATTTAAAATGTGGTTTTGATGAAATGGAATATAGCTAGAAACTCTGGTTGTGGACTTTTCCTAAGTATGTAGTTTTAAGAAACCCGGCTGCCGCTGGCAAAGCCGGCTGTCGCTGAAAGCCAGCGCTGGGTCTCGTGTTACGTATAGGGTCTTAGCAATATGCTGTGCGATGGCCGTTTTGCGTAGATGTGACGCATATTTTCTCCCAAATTGTTATTTTGTTTTTTTTTTGTGTTTTTTTATTTGTATGCGTCATGTTTTCCGCAAATAAAAGTATTTTCTTTCTTTCAAACCAATATCCTTTAGTTCTCACTTTCATAGATATTGATATTCCCCTGATAGCGGAAAAAGGAAATGTATATAAACCTAATTCTACCTGAGGTTTCCACAGCCTACTGTTTGTAAAGGTCTAAATCCTGTTTGTCAATTCTCGGTCAAAGTGATTGTTTTGCGTACTTTCCATCGATATTCAAGCCTGTCTCATAACATACTTGATTGACATTCCACACAAAAACGCTCCTACTTTACATTGTATAGTGAAAAGGTATTGTAATTTGAGAAATTGAGGCGCTTGCTCAATTCTATCGAACAAACTAAGGTTTTTTACCAACCGATTTAGCATAAAGTCGCATACCTTCATGCTATTGGTGTAATCACGGCAGTGGCAAATCGTTTGAATAAAATTTGAATGAACAATGGATTACACTTCAAGTAGATACTTTACGTAAAGCAATGTTTTGGTAGATATAAAATTTATGAGCCGTCCAGCGAAAGTTAATGGAAATAGGGCCGGTTTCGGGGGTTTGAGTATGTGGCAATAGTACTTGCAATATTGCATAGATACTCAATGGTAGCAGCCGTATTAAAATTACCTTTATTTTTATTCGTAGTATCCTCTTATATTAACCACACCAGCCGATCTGCCGAAAATCTCACCGTGAAAGCTTTCGTGAAGTGAACTGTTAATAATGTCAGTCCTATGACAGCTCACTTCGCCTAAGTTTTCACGCTGAGATTTGTCCATCATAGACCGGCTGTTCTGCAATAATCTGCATGAACTGAGCTATCATTTCACCCAGTGTTAGGGATTGTTAATATTGGCAGTTCGCTTCAAGCTTACTTCACCTAAGTTTTCACAGTGAGATTTTAACACAATAAATCGGTCGATTTCGAGACGGCTGACTCTTCCAATTACACTTACAGACTTTATCTACAATCTATCAAATACGTCAGTACTCAAGATAAAATCTACTACAATATAGATTTTATCTTTGATAACAATAAGACTAAGAGTGAGATAAAGTCACAATAATCTCTCAATATCTAGACATGAGACTGTACAAGTGTACATACGGGCGCACATGAAGCTACTACAATCTGTCTTTCTTTAATAGATTTTCAACGTTATCGCTACAACATAAGGTTCAAAGTTGATTGGGAAAATTTGACAGTTTCGGGTAGCTTGATGTGCTGGCCGTCTGTACATGTAACGTCAACAACATGCAATGCGTTAAACAAGATGTGACAAATGCTGTTTGTTATGGATTGGAAGATGATGTGTGGTTAGAATGATAAATATATACAATTACTAGAAGCGCCCCACGGTTTCACCCGCATCGGCATAAGTTTCGATTCCGTGGGAATAACGGGTTAAAAGTATTCTGTGTTAATTCTTGTTATAAACTATGTGTGTGCCAAATTTCATCCAAATCCGTGCCGTAGTTTTTACGTGAAAGAGTAACAACATCTATCCATCCATCCTCACAAACTTTCGCATTTATAATATTTGTAGGATATAAAATCGTGTTACCCAGTAACTGGGTTGTGGGGGTTATATGAGCAGTCACTCTCTGTTCCTGTTAGACTGGAAGCCGATTCTAACATATTTGGGGAAAAAGGTTAGGCAGATGATAATGATGAAGATATATATGTGACAGTTCTTTTACTATCTATACCATCCAAAGCTTTAAGTAAACCGTACACAGTGCCTTTAGTTAGACGATGCATAATTTTAAGTACTCATTGGCGTAGACATAGCATTAGCATAGTAATTATTTTTATTGAAAGACCATGACCAGTTGCACTCATTTTATAAGTGGATATAATTAAAATAGTAACTAAATAATACTCCGCAGTTTCCATTATTGATAATGTAATAAATAATCATGCAGTGATGAGGAGTTCCAAATCCAAAATTTCTCCCTTAATTTCCAATAGATACCTTGATTTTTTCTGTCATAATTTTGCATCTACCAAAAGACAAAGATACCAAAAGTCAGCAAAACAATTTAGACAATATTGAAAGATACGGTAGTAATAACGCAAACAAAAAAGAAAGTGATGATGGAATCTATGTATGTACAGAATTAATAACATTCATCAGTCAGTACATTACATAAGTAACTAAATGTTATTAATAGCGTGAGGCTAATTACTATTAATAATCAGGAAAGGTAGTTGCGTGCCAATAGGGATGGGATGGCTTGCAAGTGGATGCAAGAGTACAGTTTGCAAGAATCCGCGTATTTTACTATGCATTTTTGTAATCATAAAGATTGAGCGATAATTTTGATACAAAGAAGGTTGAATAAGCAATATCCCCTTTAGGCAAACCTAATGACATGGTATTAATATTGAGATTTTATCTTCCATCTTCTTTTTTCTCATAATACAAATCTTATTATTCTTCTGTTTTGCGCTGTCTTTTGTTTTTATTTCAGACCCGTTTTCTAAGTAACTCTACTTGGGTGTGTCTTTAGGTTATATTCTAGGCCCCATTAGATAAAATAATAATTTATGATGAGTATTACTACCGTTATGAAATATGATTCTAAATCTATCATACCGCGTAATTAATGCCTACTTAGCTTGCCACCATTAGCTAAGTCATTAAACCTGTAAAGGTTTTATAAGATGACCAACGCACAGCGTGGGTGCTTTGAATGTCACATTGACTACTTAATAGCCTCACCTAGCTGGGAAAACAGCTTTTTGTTCAACGTCGTCATAATATCGATATTATAGTGTATCCTATTATGGACATGACATTAACATCGATGACTACTATTCTACAAAGATTGTTATAATAATTGATGATGTAAAATCTATATAATGATAATGAATTGTTAGACCATATATGACTAACAACTACTTGTAAACCTTGAAGGCTTACATTCGATTCCGTAATCTGCAAAGATTTTAAATTGGTTTAGATTTGTAGATTTTTAGTTTTAGCTTATCTGAATCATCCATCTCAAATAAATTGTTGTCTAAACTAGGTATACGTTTCCTGTAAGCTACTACTTAGTGATTTGCGCTGAATCCTAATAAACCTAATTGCTTAAATTGACTCTTGCCATCTATTATGCGAGTGTTTTCATCAGAATCGTCTCTTTCAATGCAAGTTTGATGCAGTAAGTAGTTAACTTGCACAATGATATTGCCAATGGATTCTGCATTTAATTTTACCTATTCTTTGTATTCCTTTTATAAACGATTATTATTAGGAAATAAGCTAGTCATAAGGAATTTTTCAGTAGGAGGATAGCTGCTTGAAGTCTGGATTTGTATCCGGTTGATAGCAATAGGCTCGTCCCCTGTTACATGACTGGCGAAATGAGGGCGCATAGTAATATAGTATTGAAATTGAAATTTAGGCATAATGTTATGTTAAAATCTAAACTGACTAATCCGTTATGCTCATTACAGTCTAGGCTTGCGCTTACGTCCATCACTATCGGAACAGAGGCGCACGCGCTGGTTTCACCGCGTTCCCTACATGGTCGGGGCCGTGAAATCTATTGGTTTACATGTTATCTTGCGTTTTAGTTAG
Organism: Oligia fasciuncula; assembly: GCA_963082905.1. Classification (NCBI taxonomy): domain Eukaryota; kingdom Metazoa; phylum Arthropoda; class Insecta; order Lepidoptera; family Noctuidae; genus Oligia; species Oligia fasciuncula. Next base: position 16,466,199 of record OY720406.1, on the reverse strand, counting down.
TACGCGGTTTTTGTTGGGCTATTGTCTTGGTGCAGAGTTGAATGTGCTAAGTATGTTCTTGATGAGAAATTAAGTTATCTAATATTCGCTTGCAAAATTAATACTTTATTAAAGTTAGAGAAGTTTGTTACATTACGGAGGGGGAAGTCTTGCTAGCTATGGGACAAAGCAAGCTTGATAGACCATGGTTGAGGTCCTTTTTAGAAATTACATAACAAAAATTCACGTAAAATTCATCTTTAAATAAGTTCCGATTAAAATTGCTTAGTGTATAGATAATACGGAATTTGTTAATTGAAGAATTAAAAACAATCAAAATCAAAATCAAAATCAAAATATTTTATTTCACATAAGCCTACATGGGCACTTATGAAACGTCAGAAGCTAGGTGCACGGTTCCAATTGGTCGTTTCCTATGGAGAAGAACCGGCAAGAAACTCCACGGTTACTCTTTTTAAAAATAATTGGCTTTTACAATATTTTCAAATTACAGTAGGTATGGGAGGATAGCGTAGGCCTGTCAACAAGTATCAGGTACTTGATAAAATAAAAAATGGTCTACAGATCTAAAGTCTACAAGGCCTACAAAGTCCTCACATTTACAAAACAAGAATCTATCAAAAGGATAAATAAAAAATAAAAACCTAATAAAACCTAGTGATATGATTACCATTACAACCACTAATAAAGAGATGGAAAAAATTTGAATTTTCTGTATATAATGTCAAGTAATAAAGAGATTATGTCAAAAAAGTAAATAAAGTAAAGTAAATAAAAAATGAACATCGTAATTTGAGAGCAGTTAATAGACATTTAAATAGTTAAGCCGTTAATGAGTAGCCAGGGAAGCCACATGTGCAGAAGGAATTATTGCCAAACTACCTTGTCTTCAACATAGTCTTTAATCTTATAATATGCTTTTTTGATAAGGACACGTTTGATGAAGGTTTTGAATTTTCCATCGCTAAGTTCTGTAACCGACTTTGGCAACTTGTTATAAAAACGGACGCCGTTTACAAGAAATGACTTGCTAGTTTTAGTTAATCTAAATTTAGGTAACACAATTTCATTTTTACTACGTGTATTTATATTGTGGAAATCGCTTCTTATTTTGAAGAGTCCTAAGTTTTTGCGAACATACAAAATACTTTCTAAAATATAAAGAGAAGGCAGAGTTAGTATATCAATTTCTTTGAATTTGTTTCTAAGAGACTCGCGAGGACCCATTTGATAGATTGCGCGGATTGCCCTCTTTTGTAAAATGAAAATTGAATCTACGTCAGCTGCCGATCCCCACAGCAGAACACCATAAGACATAATGCTGTGGAAATAAGCAAAGTATACTAACCTAGCTGTAGCTATATCTGTCAACTGCCTTATTTTTCTTACTGCATATGCAGCTGAACTTAATCTACCTGAGAGAGCTCTAATGTGTGCGCCCCATTGTAATTTTGAATCTAAAGTAATACCTAGAAATACAGTTTCCGTAACAGCGTCTAGTTTTTTGCCAATAAAAGCAGCTATTGGATCTGGGAGCAATTATGATAATATTTTGAACATAACAACTGAAGAACAATATACTACAGCCACAGCCTACAAAAAATATGTAGATAATAGCAATGTGACTAAACATGACGTCCAAACTCGCTTTCACTTTGTTTACTCCATTTTTGTGTGGGCTACCTCGAAAATCTAAAATCCTCGAAAACCTACTAAGCGAGCGAAAGTGATGCAATTACTTTTGAAACGCAAAAGAAGAGTGATGGCTATAGTGTGCGTGCGCTCGGAATAAAGCGACGGTACGTGCCAAAACGAATTTACTGCTATTTTAACAAAATACATGAATTAAATTTAAAACTACTTTGAGTAAACTTTGATATGTAATTCTCTATGTTTTAAAGTAAATTCCTTTGAATAACTCTTATGCGTTACTCCGTGATGTCGAAAAAAGTAAAAAAAATAGATATAACTTTGCAATTTTTTTGTATCGAAAAAAATTCATTGAATCGTGTATGCCTTTTAGTTTTACATGATACTAGACCAAAGAGTAAAAAAAAACATACCAAAATGTTAAATCCCTATTCCACATACTTAACAAGTTACACGAAATAGAAAAACCACATTTTTTTTAATATATCCTTAAAAACTAGCTGCTGTTCGCGACCTTGTCCGCGTGTTTATGGTTCCCCCGTCCCACCCCATCGCGTCGTATCGCCCGCCCGCGCTATTACTTCGTTTTCGCATAGCGCTCTTTCTGATTTTTGTTCTTTTTGCTCGGCTCCTACTATGGCCGTAGCGTGATGTTAAATAGCCGATAACCTTCTTCAAAAATTAGGCTATCAATAGCAAAAATATTTTTTTCAAATCTGGCTGTGTCAGCCTATGTACAGTTTCTATATTTATGTCTGTAATTTATATGGTGTAGGTACATAATAAAAATTATTCTATTCTATTCCATTCTATTCCATTCTATTCGATTCTATTCCATTCTATTCTATTCTGGTGGTACCAGAGATTAACGCATTCAAACAGGCACCTACAGATACGACGTAGTTTAACATTTATAGGCCGACGTTGCTTGCGGTAGCTGCGCGGTGCGGGAGGGGTGATAGTTGTCACAAGTTGACGAATCACTGAGCTCTCGCATCACGTCACCACACCCCTCCCGCACCGCGCTGCTACCTCAGGCAGCGTCTCAGTCAAGTGGTCGGCCTATAGCAGCTACATAACCTTGGAAATATCAATACATCGTTAGTAGAATGTGAGGTTTATGGTCGATAATTTCACATTAATCATACATTGCCCTTGAACTAGTCACGTTGACATATCGATATTTGATGGCGGTGGAAAGCATGTGCGGAAGTTCAAATGGTTTTTTCGAAGGACGATCAATAGTGTGGAGTGTTTGTTGGGAAACGTTGGTGTGGGCGTCAACTGTGGGATTTGTGGGTACCTAATTGATTCTTAATTTGACGTCGAATTATTGAAGGGAAGGTTTGCCTGAGTTTTTGATATTATTTCAGCGTGTTGATTCCAAATATCTCGTAATTTTTAAAGAGTAAAACCGACTTCCAAAAAAAACACTACAAACTGAAAAATAACTTTAATTTTGGAAGTCGGTGTCTTAGGGATCAGTATTTTAGTTTTTGCCACCGACTTCCGAAATTAAAGTTATTTTTCAGTTTGTAGTGTTTTTTTTGGAAGTCGGTTTTTTTTTGTAAAAAAGTTTGTATTTCTCGCTTTTTAGTGGGTCTATTTATAATTTATCTAAGTTACAATAGCCTAATGTCAACTTTCCCATCGCCTTTTTATAAAATATTCCTTTTCTCGATGCAGGGACGTTAATTGTTGAGGAGTTCTCCTTTTATTAGTTTTTAGATTAGATGCTGATAATCCTGGCTGCAGCATCAGGCCAGACTTATGTCAACATTGCATTGAACTTAAAATTAGTCCTGTTTAAAATGAGCCCAAACACGACTACGGTGCTGTAATTTAAAGGTTTGTACTTTTTCTGATGCTCCTGGCTTCAGCATCAGGTCTTCGGTGTTCCTCAGTAACAGTACGTTTATCCACACATCGAGCCCTTTTCAATGAGCCTAAACACGATATATCTGCTGTTAGTTGTCGAGGAGTTAGGTACTCTGCAGACTATCCTGACTGCAGCATCAGGTCATGACTTGATGATCATGAGACCAAATGTGGCAAATGCCCTATCAAACATCAAAACAATTTACTAAATAAAACAGTCCTTGCCTGTTCGAGTAACTTCTTACTGTTAAGGAGTTGTACCTTCCATCATCAGCCCAGCTACCTGAGATGGTGACAACTATACACAAATACACAAGATACTTCATAAAATATGCGAAAAACAATAAGTGAGCTTATAAAATTTGAGGGTTGCCCTCGATTTCTCTAAGATCCCATCATCAGATCCTAACTTAGTGACAATGGGACCACCTCAGAACTATCTACTTTATAACAAAAAAAAAAAATTTGAAAATCCGTCGACAATTGGCGGCGTATTCGATGAACAAACATACAAAAAAAAAACATACAAACACCCGAACATAGTACCTCCTCCTTTTTGTAAAGTCGGTAAAAAGTAGTAGACGTTCTTTGCTTACTTTTAGCTTCACAGCAGGTTAGAAAAGAGGTTTCCATGACGTAGGTCTGTAAGCAAGATTAGTCTTTCAAATTCTTCTAACATACCTTCAAACTAATAGCAATGAAATTTCGTATCTACAGATTTGTCGTACATAATTATTTAATGGAAAAATCATGTCGTCATTTCTTCACAAAAAAAAGTGCCCGTATGTCCTTGTTGAAAAAAAAACCATACTTAGATGATTTCATCGTTATACTAGGTAAATAATACAGAGAAATCACTCGTCAATTTAGCACTTCCAAATTATGGTTTTTTGCTAAACGATGTTTATTATTCAAATAATTAGGTCAAATTTACTTTCACAAGGACATAGTGGTTCTCACACACTGTATTGTCACAGTCTAAAATAATACATCCATCATTTTGCCAGTAGATTAATCTGGTACATGTTTTAGTCTTCCGGGCTGGTCTCACATGGGTGAGCCTGGTGTCAGGGACCCTGTGTTCATTGTACGAATGGTTGTTATGCACAGTTATAATCGTATCATCTGTGTGATTTACCTTCCTCGATTTTGTTCCGATTTTTATTCTTTATGACCATTGTGTGCTGTCAGTGTTACTATTTTTCTGGCTTTGAATTTATGTAATGGTTACAGCTTACAGCCCGATTCAAACTTTATGGCGGTTCGGAACATGAGGCGAGTCGCTGCGCAGTAACATATTCACCTGTCAGCGGGGGTGAGGGGTGAGGTACTACGCAGCGAGTACCGCACTTCAAAGCCGCCAAAAAGTTTGAATCGGGCTGTACTGATGTACTGTAGCCTCGGATGTACAGACGCCAGCACATCAATCTACCCGAAACTGTCAAATTTTCCCAAGCAACCCTGAACCTTATACTGTAGCGATAAAGTTGAAAATCTAATAAAGAAATTTGACAGATTGTAGTAGCTTGATGTGCTGGCGTCTGTACTGTAATGGGTCGTGACTTAAACCATTTTGAGCAAGATTGATGCTGTTATTAGGTAGTCTTTTACAGAAAAAACACATTAGAAAGACCGATTAATTACTCAGTTTTAAATGAACAGTCATTGACAACTTAAGGAGTTTCGTCACGGTTTTTTGAGATTCTATCCTCCGATGTTTCACAAAGAATGATGCAATTTGTATTTTTTGTGGTATTCCATTGTATGTGAGCTAGAATTAAAGCATGAATTAATAAGTTAAGCACACTGTCAATGACCATATTTTTTACTTTTAAAGCACTTTTTAATTAGTAAGGTCAATACAACACAATACGGATAATCAGCGATGCGTTGCATTGACATTTTACTTCGCAAACAAAATTATAACGCAAAAAAAAAAACAACATTAAATTGATATTTATATGATGACCTTTATAGCACGTCCACCTGTCATACTCTATTAGCAAATAATTGGCTAAAATAACTATATAAAATCATAACCTATCATCATCACTTTTATAGTAAATGTCATGTAATTATTTTACACTGTGACCGGGTCATATTATGTTTTATAGTCTATTGTACTGTTTGGTTAGTGATTATTTCTGTTTTAAAGGTAGAAAGGAGTGGCCATGAGTTTTAATTCGTTTAATTAGTCGCCCTTGTGAGTTTGCACGGATATCAGTCGTTGGCAGTTTGTAAGCGTTTTTGTAGCTCAGTGAATATTTGGAGCAACTTTTATTAAATTTCTTAATTATTTATATTTTGTTGGTAAATGTGAGCGATGGTAGAACTGTCGTTAATATGGTAATTTATCACACTAATATTATAAGGCGAAAGTTTGTGAGTGTGTGTGTGTTTATATGTTTGTTACTTCTTCACGCTCAAACGGCTCTAGCAATTTTGATAAAAAATTGTATGGAGGTAGCTGACACCCTGGATTGACATATAGGCTACATTTATCCCGATATTCCTACGGGATCGAAACTTATGTGAGAGACACCGCGGGGCGCAGCTAGTTTAAAAAAAATAATTCTGTAAACAAAAATAAAAACTCTTTAGTTGGCATGCACGGTACAAAAATACTGTAGTTGCTCTTATGTATTAAAACTCTGACCCAGATTTTTACTATCTTATAGCCTTGTAGATTCTAGTGAAAACTGCTTAAATATTATTATCTTAGCAATGATTGTACGCGCATATAAGAACCTAATACTTCGTACTATAATCAAAAGAAAAAGAAAATATTTTAAAATGCTATCTGCAATCTATGGAACGTTCCCACTGTAGTTTCTTAAACTCTAGCGCAAGTAAAAGATTAAAAACCGATTTGCGAAACTTTACATCTTTTTCTCAAGTATCATAACAAAAAAATCGTCATTAAAAGGTTTCAAGACATCCTACCAAGTGCTGCTTGCCAAAAGCGCAGTTCAATTGCATAGAAAAAAGTGCGTTTAGTCGCATATGTCGGAAACAGATGTTTGTAGTGCAGTGTGCGGTCGCCCTTAACGGTACACCTGGCAGACAATATGGGACTGTTTTAATTGAGTTTTTTTTTAATGGGAATAATAAAAATTAGGTGTGAGTGAGTGAGAGCAGTGGTGGCCCAGTGGTATCGGCCGCGACTTACGAGTTGTAGGTCGTAGGTTCGAACCCAGACAGGCGCTTTACTTTGTGTAAATTATTTCATCACCACTGCTCTCAAAACGGTGAAGGAAAACATCGTGAGGAAACCGACATGTCCTAGAACCAAAAATTCGAAGACATGTGACATCTACCAACCCGCACTGGGCCCGCGTGGTGGATTACGGCCCACTCCCTCTCACAGTGAGGAGGCCTGTGTCCCAGCAGTGGGAACATTATAGGCTGATTATGACCTATTAGGAGGTGTGAGTGATGGATATAGCTGTTATTACGTTGGATTGTGTTCTGGGTGGTTTATTTCCGATAGGTTTGACTCAGCTGCGTCTTATTCCGAGGGAGGAATCGACTAAAGTAAAAATAATGTATTGGCATAAAACATGGTAAAAAATATTTTTTTTTATTAAAAAAAAATACTCATATGGTAGTACTATAATAGTAGTACTTTAGGAGACAATGCATCAGTCATTTATTCTGCGTGAAGAATCTATCTATTCCAAATGGTTGAAAATAAATACCTACCTATTAGTGATTTTAGCCAATTTCCAGCAATTAAAGCTTTATCTATATTCTATATACTATATATAATATTATAAAGCTGCAGAGTTTGTTTGTTTGTTTGTTTGAACGCGCTAATCTCTGGAACTACTGGTCCGATTTGAATGATTATTTTAGTGTTGGGTAGTCCATTTATCGAGGAAGGCTATAGGCTATATTTTTTTTTCAAAATTAGGGATCCGTAATAAAATTGCTATTTTGTAACACAAGGTGTAAAATCGAAAACCTATTTTTGCGTGCGCTGCAAAAACTATTGACAATAGAACAAAATGATGTACTACGGGTTTGTAGAGCCCATTAAGACCTACAAAAAAGTCCGCGAGAACATATATCTAGCTATCATGGTTTAATCACAATAACCGATTTTGTGTTCAAAATAATTATTAAATCGTCTGAAGAAAAAAAAACTACGTTAAATATGTATCGTAATATTAATCTTTATCGAAATTAAGCATTATGTCATCAAGAGTATTTATAAAGAAGTAAAATACTTTTTGTTTCATCTCAATCGGATATTTCGTTTAAAAGTTATCACGTGTGTAAGATGTTAAGAGTTGGTACCTATTAAGGAGTTATGGGCCATAGAGTTTTTTATCAACATAAAATCCTGTAATAATCTTTTTCGAAATATATTTGTTGATGATTGTAAGTATTCTTGAGGAAGGCTATAGGCTATATTTAATATCACGCTATGACCCTTAGGAGCCGAGCAAAAAGAAAAAAAGTCAGAATGAAATTAAAAAAAAAAAAAAAAAACTCTAAGCGAATACGAAATGTTGCGACGGGGTGGGGGTAGAAGAAAATTTCACGCGGACGAAGTCGCGGGCAGAAGCTAGTTCACTAATAATATGAGTCCGCGTATCACTGGTCAGTTTCCCTCAGTCGTCAGTTTATTTATTTCGCCAGTTTATTTGATTAGTCAGTTTTACTAATTCGTCAGTTTTGCCGATTAGACAGTTGCGTTAACTCGACAGTTTCCATATTTATTCATTGTTTTATCCACTAGTAAAAAACTGTACAAAGGCAACTGGCATATGATCTGATTTCAACTTCATCTGGTGCAGAAAATTGCCGAACCAGCTTATTGATTTCTGATGTTTACCTAAACGTTACGGATTGAAGCGTAACGAATTACGCGGGTTACGTCGCGGTTTGACGAGTTTTTTACGCGACCGTGAAGGGTTCTATCAAAAATGGTAAAAAAGTTGAATAATAAATAGATCAGTGCGTAAAACTATTTTCTTCTCACCTTTACTTAGAAGTACATATGTGGTTGCTAATGCAAGGATATAGGCAGTTATGTAAGGTAGTGTGATCACATTCAGTACTGCAGAAATTAGAATCCAATTTTCAAGGACTACCTGCTAGTTCTTTTAAAATGTTTTTCCTTTGTCCATTTCGTAGGTAATCCTCATATTCTACTGTATGATGTACCTATTACGTATTTGTAGCATTGGTTTTTAGAGTACCAACCCCAAAGGGTAAAAACGGGACCCTATTACTAAGACTCCACTGTCCGTCAGTCTGTCTGTCTGTCACCAGACTGTAACTCAAAATATTTAAGGGGGCTCCCATACAACAAACGTGTTTTTTCGGCGTTTTTGCCTTGTGTTACGGAACCCTACGTGTGCGAATCTGTCTCGCACTTGGCCAGTTTTCTAGACCTAGGTCATCCAAATACCAATAATAAATAACAATGTTATAATCTAAGCTACTTTGTTACAATTGGTTCTCCTTCCGTATCTACTCCATACTTAACCAAAATGAGATTGCCATTCACAAAATCCCTCTTTCTCTTTCTATTGTTGTTAATCTGCTGAATAGTATCTATACCTAATCAAAATACCAAACAAATGGTTTTCCAAATCGAAACCTCTTTGTTACTTCATCACGACTCACGGTGTTAAGGCGTCAACAGAACTGTTGCAATAATGTTCTCGCTTGATTTGCGATGATGAAAAAATACCCAAAACTTGGATAAGTAACCCAAACTAATCAGATTATAAGATTGCCAATATTTTGGCATCGTATACTTTATGATTGCAGAGGTTACAAATCTTAGTAATGTTCGTTCTTACTCGCGTTCGCGTTCGTACTTCATCGCCCATTCATTTGGTAAGACTTGATAATGTCAAAAATGACATAAATTAAATGCTAACGTTGACAGACTGCAAGTATAAATATTGGTAGGCTGTGGCAAAATCAAGGAATGAGTGATAAGAAAAAAAAACATTTCGCTAAGTTTACATTCAAGTGGATGGAATTCCTAGACCTCACATTAGGATTCCCTGTGTTGTGAGATCCAGGCTTCTGCGTTCCGTTATTTCGTTTATGAGGTCCGTTTTTAAACCGTAATAAAATAGGTAGAAAAGGAGTGTACGCATGGTGGTGTGTTCTGTATCAGTTGTGATATATTGAGGTGTTTTTTTTTTTGCGTTTTCTAGACAAGACCACACACGGGGTCAGTCGTCATAATCACGAGTGACCGTGCCACATGTTGAAGACTTCATTATTCAAAGTCACATACATTTTGTAGAGAATCGCCACACACATCGTCAGGTCACATAATCGATCGGAAGGAACATAGCAAAGGAATGATTAATGTAGGTGTTTATGCGTATTTATAAAGACAGATGATTTGCTTTCAAAATTCTAGTAAACCAGCTTTACTTGCTACCGCGTGAAATTTCTTGTTTCAAAATTATCCTAGGACACTCGGCAATACTTTAGGTTCCAATTCATCATTTCAGCCAAAAGACGTCCACTGCTGGACATAGGCCGAGACAAAGCACCTCCACTTCGACCGGTTCTGTGCTTCTCCCATCCAACGAGTTCCTGCGGCCTTCACAAGATCGTCGGTCCACCTTGTGAGAGGCCTTCCAATGACAATTTCCGAATAGGAATAGTATTCCGAAAATTACCCCACCTACAAACTCACAATACATTTTTATAATATTAGATTAGATGAATAAAAGTTTGCGTTAACAGCTTGTGGTTTCCTGGAAAGAAGCCTGGCATATAATAGTTCGTCTTGCTTTACTTGTGTAACCGAAATGGTTTTTTTTTGTTACTCTTTTAAATAAGTTACAATTCAGACTGGTCCATTCAATATCAGTATACGAGGTCAGCATTAAACCGTGACCTTAAGTTTCGATCAAATGAAAAGGCAGACTGTTGCATCGTTGCCAAACTGATATTTAAAAAACTTTAGCGTGTCATTATATTATATCGTGTAATATGCAACTTGACCATTTCGAAATAATCTGGGAAAACAATATGTACGTTCGCCCACTGCGGATATAATTTGGTCAGTCCATCTCATGGGTGAGCGTCCGCGTGGTCTAGTGCCCACCAGTCTACCTTGCACAACAAGGCGCTCTATAAAGTCTCCCTTACGCCTCGAGACATGTCCAAACTCCAAAGTGTTTAGACTGTTGGTACCTATTCATGAGGATTTCACCACGAAAAAAAAAGGTTTTAGAATACGGGCATTATTGGGTCACAATCTACGATGAGAATACTAACGCTGACAATAAATTGACCAGAATATAATTCACTAATACTACTCTCAACCTACTCGTTCTAATTACACTACTAATTACGCATATAACTGCAATTCCATAGCAAACAAAAAACCAGTGTTCTACTCACCAATCAACATTCTTTGCAAACGTTCCCAGGCTTTAGGATTATAGGTATCCTGTCATTGTTCCCTACAAGTTGGACCTGTTACGTGCCAACAGAGTACAGGCATCAGTCAGGTTTTTATCATTGTGGCCTTTATTGGCCCATTGTAATTGCTGACGCTGGCATTTGACGTAAGAAATAAATGACCCTGTTAAGTCCAAGGACGCGGTCTACAATAGGTTATAGTTTATACAGCGTGTTACATAAATGTGTGGTCATATTTAAGGGAGAGGTACAGATCAAATAAACTAAACAAGTTTCTACATGGAGCTAACATAGCACTCGCGAAACAATAATCAACACCCTTTGCGTAAGACACTGTCACGATCAATCACAATCTGAATAATTTTGAAGGATATTGCTAATCCATCGCTTCGTAGGTTCGGAAAATTTGTCTGCTCAACAACGTTAATAACGCAATGGATATTGTTGAACTGTCAAAATGAAAACTGTTCCTACTGTTAGTGTGTTACGCAATTACCACGCCGTTGTCCCATGTATTTGGGTCGAGTAGGTATTGAAGTTTTATGGGACAGTTAATTCTATTTTCGCGACTACGATGTTGGTTTCATGCAGAAAGTGGTTCAGTTTGATCGTCTGTAATATGAACACACCTTTCTGTTACACGATGTATAACTTAGAGGGTGTGGTTTGTAGGAAATTGTCTTATTAATTAAGGGGTGTATTTTTATTTGGTTGGGTTGGTTGGTATGTGGGATATGACCTCTCGATGTTATGGTCGTCTATTCCTCCAGTCCTTGGTTGTTTTGAAGGTTCGTATTTCGCTTGTGATAAAGGTAATGGAAGCCAACTTTTTGCCCCGGTAATATGAACGATTATTTTCGATCAATTTGGCATCTTCATCATTACTGCTTGTTGGCATATGCCTCTCCTTGCACGCCATTCAAATCGTTTTTCGGCAACTCTCAGCCAGCCGCGAAGACCGTCGGTCCACCTAGTCTGAGGGCATCCTACCTTACGTTTGCCGATTCGCGGTCTCCACTCAAGAACACGTCTACCCCAAGTCCCCAATGGTCATCGGTTAGATATCGTATTAGGTATTTAAGAACTAATAACTGTACGTATATTATTGTATCTACTTAAGATACAATATATAATACGTACAGTTATTGGTTTTTGGGATCATGCCATACATGGAGCGTCTTTTTATTATACCTACCTATTTGATGACATCATCATCTGCCAGGCCGTTTCTCAACTAAGTTGGGGTCGGCTTTCAGTCTAACGGGATGCAGTTGAATACCAGTATTTGATGACATATCATTGACAATAATAATATTATTGAAGGTAACCCACCCTAAAGACTGTTTTCAACCCGTCCTGTGTATACACTGCTCTAGTCTACGCGGTTGGTCTCTAGCTGACCCCGGGGAAATCATAAACATGAAACCTACAAAAATAACTAGTAATATTTCTAAGTTATCCAAGTCTACGTACAATATATACCAAGTAAGTACAGTACAACGCAGAGCTATACTATACCTAAGTTTCCTTCCGATTCGCTTGAATTATTGGAAAATCGTACAAGGCCCCCCACACAATCACGCACGAAATAATTCTTATACAAATAGCTTATAAGTGTTATATCAACCTCAATTGTTAGGCAATTATCAATCGTAATGTGTCCTGATTAAGTTTAAAATTACATGTATCAATATCGACACTTGCGATTATTTGCACGCGACTGGGTCTAATTTGGGGTAAGTAGTTGTGGGTAATTTAGTGTATCCTTAATCGGAACCTGATTTTTGGTATGTTTTACAAAAAGCGAACACTATTATTATAAATGCTAATTAATTTTTCCCCGACGATGGAGTGAAGAAATTTAAGGAAACAACAACTTCATGAACATCGTCATCATATTTATTTTATTGAGATTGAGAGTAACAGAAAAAAGGCCATTTACTAGTTTTCACAGATAGAAGAGATATACACAACAAAAAAAATATTTGAGAAGGTAGACAGTTTTTGAGTAAAAACATTATCACGTAGACAGACGAATCTATAGACTCATGGAATCCGTGTCACCGAAAGGGACAAAAAATTCCGGCAATCTTCATCATACTATCATTTTTACAGCTTATTACACTGCACCTTACCATTTTCACAGTTGCCCAAATGTCCATACTATTATCGAATTATGCACGAAAAAGATCTTATTTTCCGTTTAATCGCGGTGTAGTCTCTTTTCTTTGCTAGTGACGTTAATATATATTTCTCTTTTTCTTGTGCGAATAAAAAAGAAGATGTGCAGCAGTCTATAGTTTACTCTGTCTACGCATTATCAAGTATAAGTAAAAATGTGTTTCAAACAGCGCGAATTGTTATATTATCAATTAGTTTACGTGATCAAAAAATAAATCACAAAGAGTCCTTTTTAATTTTGAAATGCTGGTATTGAAAACATCGATGTCGACAGACCACATTATACGTATGACTCGTACGGATTTCGTTCCTACCATAGGAGTATGCAACAGATAAGGATTGCGCAGAAAAGCAGAAGGACCCCGCAGTTCGATTTTGTTCAGCAGGTCGGGACACTCGGTTGAACTTTAATTAAAACGCCAAGTCTGCAATTCTTCTACGTTCAGAAAGAGGAAGTAGATGGAATCTTTTACAGCGTAGGAGTTAAGTGGGAGAATAAGTAATATTGGCATCCTTGTTCCACGCATTGCCGAGTATAAACCCCTTTTGTGCCATGCTTCCCTGGTATAATGTGCGAGTCTTATCCAGGTCGTCCATCCACCTGGCTATTTGTCTACCAACAATCCTTCTACTAGGAAACTTCCTTGAAAGTGTCTAAATGGGGACAATTGCCTAGCGTAGCCCTAAATGAATAATAGGCAATGACCTTCTAACATAAATTACAGGGCTATTCTTTCGTTGACCCCAAAATGTCGGCTGTAGATGTAATCAATTTTATTTAACCCTAAAATATCTTGCAGTTTTTTTAACCTGTTAATTTCTTTAGTTACCTACTTTCCTGTCACCGTAGACACCATGGACTAGATACATTTAGTGGAATTTAATCGTTCTGCATCGTAGAGAGTCGTTTTTTGAGATGCATATGACGAAGCCTTCTCGTGTAGCGCAGTTTGTTCCGCCAGTTACTCAACTGAACCGAGCGCTCAGCGCATCCTGGACAGTCACACCCAACACCTTATTTGATTGGCCAATTCTTCCCTTGCGGTGGTAGGGCTAACGCCCGCCTGGTTTGCGACCATCCTGCTACCGGAATCCGGCGTCAAGCAGCCTGTGGTGTTTCGTCGATGCGTGGGAGTTCCAATGCCTTAGGCATCTTCTGGGCACGCTGGTTCAATCATAGACCTCATCCATCGCTTTCCATCAGGCATGATCGAGGTCAAGAGCGGGCCCTATCAGCAATATAATAAAAAGAGAAGACGTCGTGGCAAAAATTGAAAAGAGTATGCTTAGATGGTTTGGTCGTGTTGAAAGGATAAATGAAAGATGAGGTGACTAACAAAAGGTATTTACAAGGCAGATGTCAGTGGAAACGCTATTAGGGGATTCCCTAGAAGGACATATACCTAGTGACCTTATTAGTGTTCCTCAGAAAGGTCAGGTGCGTATAAATAGTCACACCAGAGTGCGTGTATGAACTTAAACGAAACAATCCTTTTGTTTATAAGGATCTAAGGATTGTAGCAGGTTGTATTCTGTAATTTCCGCATGTGAAGAAGGGGTGAATTTATGTTTGTATGTCAGTCCACTAGCTCTATTGATTGATCGCTATGGTGATTACCAGAGCATAGAGTTCATAGAACAGCCCTAATGACTATGCTTGGCAAAATGGATTGGTGTTTTATATTACGCAAAGACTAGGTATGCTGTTTTTTAGGGTTCCGTACCTCAAAAGGAAAAAACGGAACCCTAATAGGATCACCCGTGTGTCTGTCCGTCCGTCTGTCACAGCCAATTTGCTCCGAATGTACTGGACCGATTAAGTTGAAATTTGGTACACATATGAATCTCTGTGGCCTAAACACAGACGTGTAACGTAGATAAACGAATTTTCAATATGGGGGTCATTTTTGGGGAGCAAAAGGGGAGAAAATTAAAAAAAAAAGTTTCGCAATCTGTACCGTGTGATAACAGGATGGCGATTTCAGATTTGTATTGACTGCAATTGCGTAACACACTTTCAATTACAATCTGAATGATTTTGAAGGATATTGCTAATCAATTGCTTCACATGTTCGAAACATTTGACTGCTTAACAACGTAAATAACGCAATGAATGTTCTTGAACTGTCAAAATGAAAGCCATTGCTAGCTATCGTTAGTGTGTTACGCAATTATCCCACTGGATTCCATTCTATCGATCCAAATGATTCAATTTCTTAGTAGTGACTAACGATTTATGGTAAACGGTCAAGAACAGGCAGCTGGCCACGCCCCTAACTGACCTTCTACTTTCACTGTCATTACTATTGTTGGTCAGATCGATATAATTATGACGTGTTCTTGTTAGTCCATTTTTTATAGGTTAGTTTTTTTTTTCGTTTGTATTGATTTATTGTAAATTGATTTCTTTTTTTAGATTGCAGATAAAATACCTTATTACATAACTTTGCAGATAATCTTTGAGAAAATTAACAAAATGTTGCAACATAAAAAAGTCTCATCATTTTTTGTGTTGCTAGTTAAAATCTTTTTTTTTTTAATCATATAATGTTCGTAAGTCGCAGGCAATTTTCTATAAGATTACCTAGCGGTGTATGAAATAGCTTACATTACAAGGTGGCTCACACTTTGTAATAAACATTTCTTGCCTCAAGCAAATTTATTAGATGTAAAATTGAATATTTCACTTGATGAGAGATTGATGTCCACACATTGTAATCAATCATCGATCATTTGAGAAATAAGGTGATTTAATACTCGGTTAGCACTGGTGGCCCAGTTAACGGCGGCGATTTACGAGTTGTAGCGCTTAAGTTCGAACCCTGACAGGCACTTTACTTTGAGTAAATTATTTCATCACCACTGCTCTCAAAACGTTGAAAGAAAACATCGTGATGAAACCGACATGTCATAGAGTCAAAAATTCGAAGACATGTGACATCTACCAACTGGGTCCGCGTGGTGGATTACGGCTCACTCTCCCTCACAGAGAGGAGGCCTGTGTCCCAGCAGTGGGAACGTTATAGGCTGATTATTATGATAATAAGATACTCCACATACCAGAATTTAACTGGGGCAGTAAGTAATAAACTGTAACATTACTTTCACTATTACATTTCGATATAAGAAATACCTCTATGTTCTTTTATAATTTCTTCTTTATCTTTGTCTTGTTTACTTACATAATAATAATGATAACCATCATTATTCAGCTTAAAAACCTCCACTGCTGGACATAAGCTTCCCCCATGCATCGCTACGATCGGTCCTGTGCTTCCAGCACCCAGCGGATTCCCACGTCCTACACCAAGTCATCGGTCCACCTTGTTGGTTTTTAGGGTTCCGTACCCAAAGGTTAAAAACGGGACCCTATTACTAAGACTCCACTGTCCGTCTGTCCGTCTGTCACCAGACTGTATCTCATGAACCGTGACAGCTAGACAGTTGAAATTTTCACAGATGATATATTTCTGTTGCCGCTATAACAACAAATACTAAAAACAAGGGGGGCTCCCATACAGCAAACGTGTTTTTTCCGGCGTGTTTGCCTTGTGGTACGGAACCCTTCGTGTGCAAGTCCGACTCGCACTTGGCCGGTTAAATTTGACAAGTGTTTGACAGCACATTATCGCCTTCTGTCCAGCCTTTTCCCTAATGGTATATTGGGGTACGGCTTTTAGTCTAGTTAGACTGAAAGCCGCAGCTGCAATCCACTATTTATTATGGAGCGGCTGCCTATCTGACTTCCACAACACAGTAATTGGAAACAGATTTAGCAATTAGGTATGTCATTCAGTCACGATGTTCCAGAGTTTGATCTCGTTCCTATCACCTAAAAACCACACAATTGCAAACCCCACAAAAGAAATGAAAAGCGGAAACCCAAAAAATCAACAATACACACAACATGATCCGTTACTAGGATACCATAGTCACACACACCTCATTCCCATAAGTTCACTGACACACACACAGTCTCACCCACAATGAAAAATGAGAATAAAGTGACTTATCGTGATATAGCGTTTCCACGAACAGTCCGATGACCTCGACTGAGGTTTTTAGACTAAGTTTCTCATGCACTATCGGGCAATCTGTAATGCTAGAATTGAAGGCTTGCTATTGTTCGGCATTTGACCTTTTTCATGAAATTGGCAGCCGTTTGACGAGTAAGCGGGGTTATAGGTAGGTGCTAAATGAGTTGATGTGATGCAATCTATGAAAATAGGTACCGATTTGGAATAGAAGAAGATATCTTTTGGGTAGGGCTTGTCTGGGGAAATATAATAGATACCTTCACCTTTGGTAAGAAAAGCGGTTCCGTCTTAATATAACTACCGTCATGAAAATGTCATTTTGACTTAATTTTTGACATTATGGTGTCAAAAAACGCTCTGTATCTGGACAGCTGCGGTTATTGTGTGACCGTTCACTTTCTTAGGAAACCAAAGTTTAACAGGCATCTTTGAAGGATGAAACAGAATAGAAGTGGTGATCATTGAGGAATTAAAAAAAATGCAATAACATAATCTCTATGTTTAAGTTTGTTCATATAACAATGAATCAAGTCAAACATACGCATGTTTAGCATGTACTGACGCCACTGAATGTGTTAAATTTTTAACACCTTATTACTAAGTTAGCTGTACTCACTTTAAGTGTATGAATGTTTTGAGTAAAACCAATTTTCAACTGAAAATATTCACATTTTATTCTGAGTCCTAGATATTTACCGATAACCTTTTAGCAAATTTGTTCGCATGTCCAAGTCATTCAGCTGACGGGTAGGTTGCATGCTTCACGCTATATACGCATACAGAGTAGGCAGGGCTTCAGGCATAGTTTAAAATAAGTGAAAATGAGAAGTAAGTACTGTTTTCCGTTACAGGTTTTTACGTCGCTACCTTTTTTTTACTACCTTTATTTTGCGTTCATATTTTGACTAGGTAATAGTCTACATAGGTATGGCTAATTAGTTTTGAACTTAAACGAAGGCCTTGCCTAAATTATAGGAGTTATCTATGCGATAGGTAATCTAATGCCTGTTTACAATAGGTACATATAAGTTGTTGGATATTTAACTTTCGGCGTTGAGCTGAGCGTCCAAAATTAAACAGCACGCTTTTATGTAGGTGTTCATTTAGGTGTGGCCTAGCTTTAGGGAAACGGGCAAAAGAGTTCGAGAATTATATTTGTCTAAAGAAAGACAGGAAAGGTGAAAGAAATAATATTTAGGAATCATTTAACAAACAATTGTTTATTCTCTTTCGTTTATAGTCCGAAATACTTATTATTAACAAAGATTTAAATGGTTAGATTCGCCCGTAAAAAAATAGTTGCGTTTTAGTTTCGTTTTGACACCTCTGACACAAAATGACGTAGTGACTTGACTTGATTGTCATAGAAATGCTATTTTCTAATATGAACTCAGTCTTCTCAGTATGGACACTTTTTCGCGTGACTAATGTTCGGTTCCTATAAACAATAAGGAACCTTTTTTCTTGCCAATGGTAGCATTTTTTATTGCCAAACTGGGCATAATTTATATAGATTCGTAAGCTAATTTTCCTGTGACAGCTACTGCCATATGGGAGGGTCTACTGTGCAAAGCTATGAGGTCTTTGCTTTCATTGGTAAAGATACAAGTCTTAATTTTAACCAATAACGGTCCTTAAATTATAGGAAGCAAATCTAGACATTTCAATGTTTGATTACTAATTTCTTTCATTCATCCTTTCTTTCTTTAAAAGTCTTGTTTTCTCAAAACATTAAACATGTTTAGATACTAAACATTTCACACTATTGCCAGTGCCCCAGTTTCAGTGTTACGTGTGTCTAATTGTCTAGTTTTGCACCGGTCTAGACAAAGACCTAGATTTCAGTAACCTTTCTTACTATTCGACTGGCTTTAGTTGTATTTCGGCGAATTGATGACAGTAATTTTTAGGCTTGCTTTTTTTGATTGCTTAAAAGTAGTTTGGACTATTGTAAGTCGTTCGAAGATTATTGTATCTTCAATTTCATTTTGAAATCGATTGTTTTTGTACCAACGGAAATGTATTATGTGAATAGTACCTACCTATTGTGTACATATTTGTTTAGAAACGATTTTTCTTACATGCATGTAACACAATGTAACATCTCTGAGCATTTTGTTTTTCTTATGCTATTTGATGCATATGTTATTGTATTTCATATGCTACTAGCTTCCGCCCGCGGCTTCGCCCGCGAGGTATGTCGATAAAAACTATCCTATGTCCTTCCCCAGGATGCAATCTATCTCTCTGCCAAATTTTATCGAAATCCGTTCAGTGCTTTAGGCCTGAACGGATTTCGACACTCACCACACAGACTGACAGACAGAGTTACTTTCGAATTATAACATTAGCCACTCACGCGTACATCGTCATGCACACTGAAATTATGTTGTTGCCCTATTTAAATTACTAGGTATTTCCCTTATTTTGGGGGTATATGAAATGATATAAATAATAGCCACTGGGGTCGATCATCAAGGTAAAGCAACGCTTGCCGAGGTTGGTTCGTGGATGGGTGACCATCCATTACATACCGAGACCCCTCCGTGTCTCGGCATGTTTAGCCGTTGGTCCCGTTTGCTATTTGTAGATCTTTGACAGTTGTTCGGGTAGGTACTCAGAAGCCCGAAAGTCTGACAACCAGTCTTACCAAGACGGCTCTCTGGTGATTCTGAACAAACTATTGTACAAATTGTAAAGTAAAATTAACCTTGTACAGCACGACAACTTTCTTCCAAGTCTGTGCATGTCACAGGAAGTGGTCATCCTTCTCAAACACACCTGGCTAGAATTCTAAGTGGTGCAACTGCATTGATATGTTTAAAAGATAAAAACAATAGCAGTACATAGGCACTTGTAGCCATGGAGTGTGCAGTACTGAGTGTACTGACTGAAGTAAGTTCAATAACCTGACAATGGACAAGTTGCAAGTCACACCCACTGCAAACTCGTTTAAAATAATGAACTATGGCTATTATTACTTAGCGTGTGTTAACTTGGTTATTTCAAGCGACGCTATTTTAAAATTTAAGTTTACCTACTGAAGGAAAACATTGTGAGGAAACCGGAATGTCCTACAATCAATACGAAGACATCATGTTACATCTACCAACCCGGACTGGGCCCGCGGGGTTTAGTATAGCCAACTCCCTCTTGAAGGGAGGAGGCTTAGGTATGTCCCAGCAGTGGAAACATTATAGGCTGTTTATGCTGTAAATGTGTCTTTTGTTACTTTTGATGTATACCTGTTACCTGTGTAACGGCGCTTTCACACGGCAGTCCAGTTTTTGGAGGGATCCCGTTTTCTGCAGGATCCCGTTTGATCGCAAAAGAGATTATATGCTAGTGTTCACACGAGCAAACCGCATGCAGGATCTTGCAAAATGCTGATCCCGTCGATTTGTGCAGTTCGGTTTTGTCACCGGAAACTGGATCCGTCGTCCAGTAAAAAGCGGGATCCCGTTTAATGACACATATATTTCTATAGCAGTGTTCACACGGCTTCCTGCATGCGGTTTTTTGCTGGACACTGTTTTTTGTGGGATAGTGGTCCTAAAATAATTGAAAAATTTTGACTCATCTCTTCTCAAATCGCTCATTAGATTTACAAAAATACCTAAAGTCGAGCGTTGTGCCACGATAGGATGAACCCAAAATCTTCTATTTCACTGCCGACGACGCCGGTAATACCAATAGGATATTAGCAAAGTACGAGTATTCACGTCCATTTCGCCTGATCACTAGCGTAGGAATGGTCAAAAAACAGGAACCGTATTCACACGGCAGTCCAGTTTCGCGGGACCGGCTTTTTACTGGATCCTGCAAAACTGAACTACCGTGTGAACACAGCGTCCGTTTTTGCAGGATGCAGTAAAAAGCCGGTCCTGCAAAACTGGACTGCCGTGTGAAAGGGCTGTAAGAGGTTACGACCTCATCATATAGAAGAGATGGCTAATATAATTTGGTGTTTCGTAATTTTCTTCTAACTGAACAGACAGTTGTGCTGCTGGGGAGTTTGTTTCTTCTTCCCAGCTAAAGCACTAGGAAGTGGTGAAGGGAGCTTTTTTAGGGGACTGTCCTAATATGTAATTTTGACGTTCAAAAAGTACTGATTGTTAACCTAGTTTGAATAAATTACTTTTGTATTCATTTGTTTTTTTTTTACCGTAACACTACAACACCGCTAAGGTACTTGGAACGTGTTATAATTATAATGAATGATGGCTATTTCATGCATACTATGGCATTAGTGCTGGTTTACATTTGTAAGTATGTTTACGTAATTAGTGATATAGTGCAAATGATGTGATTACATGTAGTGGGAGTGATAATTGCAGAATTTTTCAATCTGCATAAATAATATTGGAAAAATTCAAGAAAAAAGATTCAGTTGATTATTTTTATGAAATGTTATTTTAAGAAGAGATTCAATCCTAAAAGTAGAATAAACAATGGTACGACCAAAGAATGATATGAAGAAAAACGCTGGGATTGTCCAATCTACATCGGATTGGGCAATCTCCCAGCGCTTCTATAATTTCTAACGTGATGGAATTATCGTGGACGTATGACGTGGACGTGGATGTACGTCACGGCACCAGGATAATACAGGGAAGTAAATGCTTCTAAATATATGAAGACGCTTTTAAATCCGTCCAAGATAACGTTTTAAGGTGCACGTATTTCCATACATTTTATGGACGCGAAAACATCCAGGATATTATATTATATAAATTACAAAAGCGCACAATGGCTGATGAATCTAAAGCCATTCTTCCGATAGAACGAAATAATAATTTACGCAAACGTAAACTTTAAAATAACAATTTCAACGCAATCATTACAAATATAAGTACATTCCCTTAATCCAACAAAAACTAGATCCGGTATTACACCTGAAATGGACAAATTATATCCTAATGACGATAAGAACAATCATTTTGATCGAATCGATAGCCAAGGTCGAGTGAACGTTTCGATTCTAGTAATCGTTTGTATTATAGTTCAGTAGCCTTTAGTGGCAATGAAAGAAGCAAAAACTATAGTTTATATCCTTTAAGAGGTGGCTATATCTAAGCTATAAATGATTGTGCGTGAATGGATGAAAAAGACAATTATTTATACAATTGGAAACATAGAAATAGTAGCTTAAATCAGTGGTATTCAAATTAGATTGTGGTTTTTGTACAAGGAAAAAAACCACAACAGTAGTGTAGTTAGTGTGTGGCTGAGTGAATTTCTCCATTTTGTATCGGATTATAAAGATGGTCGTTCGTCGTTAACTTTGTATTTCTTGCGTTTCTGTCGCTTCTTGTTTATCTAAATTCTGGAATATGTCAATCTTTGTCTGTAGCGCAACTTCTCATCTTTCTAATCCTTAAAAGTCTTTGGACAATTCCTCCAATTTTCTCGACCTTAATTTAAATTCCATATTATTTTCCACAGATTGTCTGTCGTAGGTATACTTAATACACTTTTTAGTCTTTTCCTTCATGTTTGGGTCACCTAGTCTAGCCAAAAGCGATTCAATATCAATATTCCTTAAAGCATCTGTCTTCTGTTCAGGTAGTGTACCTATTCCAGTTTTCCTCTACACTATCCTGCCTCCTAAGCCATAAATGGTTTCTGAGTCGTGGTCTTGGATGCCCTTTGTATGCAAGTTATGACATTGTCACTTGATTCTAACAATTAAACCGTGGAAATCCCCTCGCGCATTATGATTTATGTCGAAATTGCTTTTACAAAAACGAATGGGTAAACTACTTTTTTCCTAAACAGATGTGAACCAGCTATCGTTTTTTGGAGGTTAAGTTTCACATGGTTTAAATTCTGTAACTTTTCTCAATTATGTTCATATTAATCGGTCTAAAAAAGTCCCTCCCTAATTTCTAATTGTATTTGTTAACCGCTATTGTTTGTAGTTTTAGTCGCACAGCCAGTGTGAGAAACGTCAATGGGTGCTTATTTCTCGTCCATTTCCTCATGCGTTGCAATCGCAGCTATTATCTGTCGCAATCGTTATTGTGTGCCTAACGCTTATTTTTTCGTCGACTTATTGATTTAAATGTGTTTTTTTTTGTATTTTGGTGTTTCTTTTGTGCCTGTAGATAATGTAATAGATGTAATAGAACGAAATAGATTAAAATTCATATTGTAATATGAATTTTAATTTAAATGTTGTTACAATTGAATAATTCGTTGATAGTTATCAATATTGTGTGTCAATAAATAGATTGTGTTTGTTTTTTAATTTATGTTTTCTTAAATGTTGTGGTACAAGAATTTATTTTGGACTATGACTACTTAATTCAATTCTGGATTTTGTTTAGTTTCTTTAAAAGTAATTCGATTTTTGCGATTACAGCCAAAACATATTTGTTAGCATCGTCGCTGTATTTAAGGAATTCTGTCGAGTCAGAGACAAATACGTCTCCAGTACGACTTATACATATATAGCATTAGTATAAACATAACATCACACCTGCAGTCCCCAAAGGGTTAAACAGTGGTGCACCTATGGTCAAAGTCCCAATACAACATAACAACATAATCAGCCTATAATGTTCCCACTGCTGGGACACAAGCCTCCTCTCTGTGAGCCCTCTCTGAGTGGGCCGTAATCCACCACGCGGGCCCAGTGCGGGTTGGTAGATGTCACAATGTCTTAGAATTTTTGGTTCTAGGACATGCCGGTTTCCTCACGGTGTTTTCCTTCACCGTTTTGAGAGCAGTGGTGATGAAATAATTTACGCAAAGTAAAGCGCCTGTCTGGGTTCGAACCTACGACCTACAACTCGTAACTCGCGGCCGTTACCACTTGGCCACCACTGCTCAAAGTCCCAATAAATAAGTATAATAACCTAATATTCTTTTGATCATGCCAATAATACCTAGAAAATAACAAAGTTTTTTTGTTATCTAGATATTTGACTTAGCAATAAATCAGAACATGTTTGCTTGTGTGGATTATTATATATGCAGACGAGGTAAAGACGAACGATTTACGATGAAGTAAACATCGTAATTTAGATTTGGCTGATTGTAGACAGAAATAGATTGCATCTAGGCTAAAATTACGTACCTATTTCTTATAATAACAAAAGGGATCATAATAAATATACAAAATTAAAAATATACTCATAGACATATTTAAAACTTGAAAAAATATTTATTTTCTAATGATTTTAATTATAAATGCAAAACTGACTCTTGTCTGCCACGTTTTCAGGTCTAAGCACTGAACGATCGTTATGAAATTTTACGGATAGGTAGCCTGAGACCTGGAAAACCTGGGCTACTTTTTTTTTCATTAATATTTGTGTTAAAAATTCTGCCCCGACTTCGTCCGCGTGAAATTTCTTGTTTTAACATAAATTATATTTACTTGCTGTTATAGCTTTTCAATAGTGTAAGAATTTTTGGAATCGGATCAGTAGTTCTGGAGATTACTCCCTACATACAAATTTACAAATTTTATCTTTTTATAATATTATTATAGGTACGAATAAATATTATTAAGTATATTATGTTTAAGATGAAATACAAATAATCCGACTGCGGTAAAATCCCAAAAGGAGGGTAATGTTTTAAAGACTAGTTGGTTTGGAAACTGACTTAAAAATCACTGAAATGCGTTTCAAGTTACAACTGAAACACCTGGCGAAAACTCTACAAAACAGAAATTACATTTTTATTCCTTTTTAAAATTCATATTTCATATCAAATAATGCAATATTCGATTATGTGTTGAACAATCGTAAAACTAAACATACAAACTAACTACACGGAAAAAAGTGCTCTTTTCTGTTAACAATAGAGTTGAAATTGACTTTGACATTTAGATTTTTTTAAAGCAGCACCAACACAAAATAAAATGAAGTATTTTGCTTCCACGATAAGGTTGATATTGCATTGTCCAGTGAGAATCAGAAAAGCAAAATAATTTCAACGTGTCGATGTCACTGTCACTACTGGTAGAATTTTAATCAGTGCGTTTGTATTGACCATCTTAGCGAAGTCTTCACCTGATATAGCAAGCTACCATACCACTGTGGATAAAAAAAGTCTCTTTTAAAATTTAAGAATAAAAAAATAAAAACTCCTTGATCATTAAAATGTCGCTTAGGTATTTCATTTAAATGTCTGCGTCTTTACTGTAAAAAATCTCAGAGTGAAAACACTAAACGAAACACAATATTCTTTTGTCGCAGAATCTACTTTCGATTTATTCTGTAAAACTTAGGTAAAGTGAGTTGGAAGTGAGCTGTCAATAGTGTCAATCACAGAGTACTTTTTGGTAGACTGATCTCAATCATCAAGTGGACATGACAGCTCACTCTGCGTTCAAAAAAAGTGTCAAAAGTAAAGTTCGTTTTTTAAACCCCATGGACGTAATAGGTATAGTTTGACAGGTGTAATGTCAAACTCTAATACTAAAAAAAAGCAAACACAAAAGAATGTCAGATTACTATCGGGGATTAAAAATGACTTTAATTGTATTAAAAAATATTCTAAGTAAAAGATGGTAACGAAATGAAATGGGACTAACGTGACGAAACTGACACAATGTGGCTGTAAAACGGTAATTTCTACGGTTATTAAAACTGGTATATCTCGTACTTGTACATACAAACGTCCACATTGTATGTGCTGTACGCATTATTAATACATTGCGTTCATCACCCAGAGACAAAGTCAAAAAGTGAAAAGTGTTCATGTGGTGCCTGCAATTTCACCGCCACTTACATCTATTGTCTTTACCTCTAACTAATGTTACCAGCACCAAAAACGCACTTGACCTCATTGGTCCCTCGCCAAAAATCTCGTAAGAAAAACTGCAGTTAAAAAAACCGCGAGGAATGTTTTAGTTATGTCAGGTTTAGTGGCTAACCGCAGTCATTGCGTGTCACCCTGTCTAGATAACCACTTTATTGGGTTAACGTAACGTAGGTAACGCTAACTGTGACGATTACATTACATCTCTTATCTTTGGTTTTAGGAGTTTGATGTGATAATAGAGTGTGTGATAAGGGAGTTACTAGACCAAGTTTTTTTACTGAAAATCACATAAAATGGCAATGGATTTTGTAACCTGAATGAAAATATTAGCAGAGATTGTTCTTCTACATGCGAATTACCTCGTTATTTTGGCATTATCATCTTTTTTTATAGCAAACTGCTTATTTTGTGGCACAAAAGTTCCTTTAAAATTATCATCATCATCATTTCAACCGAAAGACGTCTACTGCTGGACATAGGCCTCCCCCAAGCACCTCCACTTCGACCGGTTCTGTGCTTCTCGCATCCAACGGGTTCCTGCGGCCTTTACAAGGTCGTCGAACCACCTTGTGGGAGGCCTTCCAATGATAAGTTTTCTGGTCTTCGTCTTCTATATAATAGTTTTACTTTATTTTTCCTGGCAACATTTTAAATCTATATTTTTCTTTTTACAGGTAAGGACTACACAAATCTGAGTAAGCAATTTTAAAATAAGAACTTTGTGTAACTGCATTCTTTCA
Organism: Oligia fasciuncula; assembly: GCA_963082905.1. Classification (NCBI taxonomy): domain Eukaryota; kingdom Metazoa; phylum Arthropoda; class Insecta; order Lepidoptera; family Noctuidae; genus Oligia; species Oligia fasciuncula. The sequence goes on along the minus strand of OY720406.1, from coordinate 16,439,525 downwards.
AGGAGACTTAAAAAATTAAGTAAGTGTGTAAGAACTAAGTGTTGAAAGAAATAAAACCGTAAATGGGATAATATGTTTTCAATAAAGTGTTCTTAGAAAACGTTTCATACGACAGAGTAACTAAAGTGCAGTTATATTATCTTCTTGACATTTTTATTAATGGTTTACGGTTAGGTATCTATGTTTTATTGCCCTAGAAGTAGGGGGAAGTCCCCTAGTGACGGACATATAAGGTTTTCCGAAAATAAAATTAAAACTACTTCGAGAAATATGTATTTATTTATGAATTAGTTAAATGAACAAAATATAAAATCAAAATCAATTAACAAAAATACAACCTCTGCGTAAACATAATCTTGAAACGTTAATTAAATGTTGGTAGAAAAAAATGTGTCTTTAACATTGGCACCTAGTACCGGACGGGTTAATCTTCAAACCCCAAGCGCCAGAAATTCTTAAAACATTGTGCATCTATCACATATATAGGTATCTCCACATTCCGGAACGTCTGCACATGCTTCATGGGCCCATTCTTGGCAGCTGGAGCATTGTTTCCAGTCCTCGTCGTGGTCCTCTAAACACACCACAAGTAGTTTTTTCCATATTAGATATTACAGTTTTTAAACTTTGCTGATCCCATTTTCCTATCTTTTTTGTCTCTTCCATGTTGAAATATCTCCCTCCTTCTATCCTGTAAAACAACAAACAATCATTATTATGATAAGTATACATGCTTAGTAAAAAAGCCAACCTATAAACTGTCCGGTGGTAAGGGACAACTTTGTGTCCGGAAGTAGGGGACAGGGAATGTCCAAAATTACGTGTTTCATACTAAAACTGTTTAAGTAATTAATGAAAACTTTCACAATTTACGAATTATTATGGAACACTGTCTTTATTAACAAATAACAAAACTATTAAACACAAAACCATAGCAGTAATACTCACTTGAAATTTACGAGACGCAACGCTTTCCCGCCAAAAACAGCAATCCACCTCTCCCACCGCGGCTGTACGCCTCACTGGCAAACCGCGTCGCGTGATCCTGTATCGCTACGTTTTCCCGCGCCCCTTTCACCAATATTTGAATAGATCGCGTTGTCGTTTGTCGAGATGGTACGAGTGTCCGACGATAGGTGCCGTCCGGCGCTACGGGACTTCCCCTACCTATAATTGATTATAAAGCCATCCTTTCGATTTATTTGGAATTTTCTTATGAAATAAGTGCAAACACTTTAATAGTTTTATTAGATTCTTAGTCAAAACTTCGAGTACCTAGTGGTAGGAATCACGGTAAAAACAATACCTACCCTGAGGGGCGATTTCAATATTTTTATGAACGTTCGCATTCTAATCTCAGTCTGTCAAAAATACAGCCAATTCACATACATTTTTGACAAGTTTTTAACATTGATTGTCCCTGAGATAAGATTGCGGCTTGAGTTTTAAAAGTTTTTTTAATTAGGCACGTGAATTGGCCTTCTTAAAATATTGAATAAAATTAATCAAGTTGTAGGTACCAATGTATTCAAATAGTTACAATGATATTATAAGTGTCCTTTTTACTTATAATATCATTGAAATAGCTACATTTGAAACTGTACAGAACTTCATTACGATGAGGTACCTAACTAATTTAACAGCCCGTTCGTTCCCAGCTACGAATACTATAATAATATTTTCATCGAAATAACTAGAGCGTTGCCACTTCAGTATAAATAACAAAAGCTACGCCACTTCACATGTCATGTATTTTGACGTTTCTCTATTGATATGAGACGCCATGTTTTTTACCTTTGTGTTCCATTTTCAAATGAAAAACCACAAGGTTTCACGCCGCCGCCGCCATCACTAAAGTTTATTAGATTTTATTAAAAAAGCTAAGTCAAACTGAGAGTAGACTTGAATAATTGGCGGGAGTTTTGACGTTTGTTTTTTGGAACTGATTGATTCATGGGCTTTTCAACATCATTGAGGCACATGAAATGAAAAGAAACGATTCGAAATTATTTTAAAGTAAAAAAAATTAAGTATTAAGTACCTACTTAGTAGGTAAGTAGTCGAGTTCTTGTTATTTATTTATATCTGTGCTCCTAAAATAACACAAGAATGTGCAAGGCGTCCATGTTGAAACTCGTGACAATCATCAGGAGGAAACGCGTAGTTACATGGCCATAAGCGATGGTGACAGAACCCATTACTGTATGAGCATGTACACTTTCACAATACAATTACAGATACATTTTTGTTATGGTTTCTTTGCCATAGACGTAGAGTTCTGCGCAAAAGTATATTTGCTAATTATACGAAGGGGTAGGCAGATGACCTCCCACATTTCGTCAGTCATATTTATTTTTAAGTCTAGAGGGAACCTTTTTATCCTTTTAAATTAGCTGAACACTGCTCCAAACTCCAGGATCCTATAACTTTTTTCCTGACCTGGTGTTGGCACCAAGGAGTCATCATCGACCAGTGAGGCAGTCATTTTGATTTCCGTCCTCTTATATAATAATATAACATAACAACTTATGTTTTATTAACTTGTAAGTAAAACCTTATGAAACAACCTTGATTCTGCCGAGGTCCGGTTACACGAAGACGTAAATTATATATAATTTGATCTATTTGGTATTGAAATTCGATTATATTGTCAAGTCCGCGGCACTTCGCGGTTAGCGGCACGCCGACATAGTTTTGACAAGGTATCATAATAACAATGTGTTGAAATTGATTATGATTCAACGGTTCACTAATGTTTCACCAAAACTCCATTGACAAATTTTTAGTTTACAACCAATGTTTCGTATACTATTTATTTCAGCCCGTATATTAATGCCCGTAAGTATCTACTCAAGGAAAATTTCAACTGGCAGACGATTTTCCCACCAACTGATTTCGAATAAATTATTCCAAGCCTATAAAAGTATTGAAATATTTTGAACGTAGGAATACCTAGCATCAGTATTCTTTGCGCTAATTATATTAGCATACAATTAGTTAGGTTGTCCTTGGTACTGGACATAAGGCTATGTTTAATTATAGTTCAACAGGGCTGGCTTTAGATGGTACAAACACAAAAATTATTTTCAAAAGTAGTTCTTGCCTAAAGATCATTATCCCAGAGACTAATCTGACATTTAAGTATAATAATAATAATAAATGTTTTATTCACAACCCTTATTACAATTTGGTCTTATTCTAAGGTGTACATTGTAGTGACACAAGATAGGAGATTGGACATTGGATTAAAATTACATTGGGTACTGTATGTAGCCAGGGCTTATCATTGGCAACTAAAGTATAAGTATCCCTGACTCCGAAACTAGGCATAGCCTGTATCTTCAGAGCCAGTGTAAGTCTTTTGTGTTTGCGTTTTTTTTAGTATAGAAGTTTGACATTACACCTGTCAGATTAGTCTCTGGGATTAAAAAACGAACTATAGTTGGTGGAAACCAACTAGGCTATTTTTGTTAGACCAGGAACCCACCAGAATCCGCCAGACATGACTTGATCTTTATCTTATTCAAAGTCGAAGTGAAAATAGCAATGTTAAGTTATCAATATCTAAGAAAGGCGAGTGAGCTAAGGACTGTCAACCCGGCTACAACCTGACTGACTGGCTAATATTTAACCACAATACGGGCCATTATGTAGTTCGTGCCGATACGAGAAAACAACAAAATCAAAATGATGTTATTATACCCCTTTGAGTGACCAAATGCGTCTCTGTTATTTCCATAGTGTAGTTGTTGTAACATAGCTTATGTGCATTGTAAAGGTGTCTAGAAGTCAACAATAAATTGACACGAATTTATGACTAGTGTCAATGTCGAAGATTTACTCTAAGTAGCATTACAGATTTTAAAATAATGTACATGACTTTGAATTTATTTTAGACGTTCGTGATTTGAATACATAAAATATAATGGAGGATGGGGCGTTCTTTATTTTAATGAGTTTTTGAAATGGAAATTAATTGAGTATGTACCTATTTATTTATCCATTTTTAATCAATTAAGAATCTACTATAAATGTGTACCTACTCTTAATTAAAGAAAGTACACTCAATGGACCATTGTCACGTCTGTTGTTCTAAGGGGAATTCTTTAGTTACATAATGGCATTATATGAAATTGGATCTACTTAAAACTCGTAAGCACCTATTCCCGCCTTATTAGTACCGTTAAAAATTCAAAATGGCCGAATGCATTTGACATATCGGGACAGTGAACATCGCCTATTTTTTATGCCATTTACTATCAAGTGAAATGCTAACCCTTTTGGAATTTAGGGCAGCTGCACACGAGATCAAGTTGGTCCTTTGTTGGTTCTTTGTTGAAATGCCAGCAAACGCACCTTGACGCGTGCGCAAGGCAGCTGTCAAGTTTTTGTCTAATAAATGACAAGAGTATGTTCCTTTAATGGGATTAAGAGAGTACCGGTAGACGGTAGCGTATTTTTCAGCTGGCGGAATTAGGTTCAATGGTACAGCTGGTTTAATGTGCTAAAAGTGAACTAGAGTAAGTATCCAAGTGACATTTTGTTTTGAAAATAGGTCGATCTTTTTTCATGATGGACCGTTCTCTTCGAATTAATTTTGCCTTCGCAGTACAAACGTTTTAATTTCGTAGCTTGTTTCTTTATCTTTTTGTAGGAGCCCTCGAGTGTCAAATAAATACGGTTAGATTATTTCTAGACAAGCGCCGTTATTTTGCTAATTTTATCAAGATTTTGTCCTTGTTTGGGCGAATTAAGTGGCTAAACTAACTAAGTAGGTCTAGAATTTGCTGTTTTCTTTGAAGATCGTTATTTTTTCTACAAACAATACAGTGCGAAGTACGAATCTACACTATCCTGTTTATCTTATTTCTCCCTACTTCGTTATATTCTACTTATTTACCATTCTCACGTAAGAAAATCTTATTCATTAGGTACCTGTCAATGTGACATGTTATAACTATATTTTAAATGGCTTCCATGTTGCCATTAATTGACAATTTAATCACCTTATATCTATTGTTCAACACAATAGGTAATTAATTTTCTTTGAAAGAAAATCTTATAATGAATCATTGAGTTTTATAATCGTAGGATAAGGAAATTCATCAGTTTACTTACATAATAATATTTTTTGTAGTTTTTCTTGCTGGAAGTGTGACTTAATCAATTAATGTTTTGTGCTTGTAGTAATGATTACAAATCATTTCACACCCTCCGTTGCTTGCTTTTGTTCACTGAACGGAATCGAACCTGCGACACATAGTAAAGAAGCTAAGTATTGTCTTTACTTTGCTGAGTTTTGTTCTACACTGTCTGCAATTTTTCAAATGTATTTATTTACTAGCTGCGCTCCGCGGTTTTACCCACGTAAATGTCGATCCCGTTTGAATATCGGGATGAAAAGTAGCCTATATGTTAATCCAGGGTGTCAGCTACCTCCATACCAAATTTTATTAAAATTAGTCCAGCCGTTTGAGCGTGAAGAAGTAACAAACATATAAACAATTTAAAGTTGCCAAGTGTTGACATATTGGTGCTCGTTACTGTACTCCCCGTCACTTTCCACAGTTTCATTAGAAAACCAGCGTCAGACATTAATGTCTGGCATTAATGCTGAAATGAACCTTTTTGGCGCAGCCTTGAGGCACACACTTTTGTTGTTGAAACATATTTTTTTTTATTTTGTTAATTTTGTATTTTGTGTTTCACGAACTGTGTCCAAATAAACATTTTTCTTTCTTTCTTTCTAAACACACCCCCACACCCTTCACACACACTCACAAACTTTCGCCTTTATAATATTAGTGTGATTCATCACAATTTGGACAAGAAAAGATTAGACGGTGATCCCCAAACAAGGCATTTGCCTGTCTTGGGAGTTTTTTTAATTGGATCAGAAGATGTGAGTAATTCAGCACGAATCGTGGGTATAGTTTATGATGCTTAATTTTCTTGAGTGCTTGGGCGGCGGAGGTATTTGCCATTAATCATATAAGAAAATATGCCAACAGAACTCCCCAACTCTTACATCAACTTAATTAATATACTTAGTTTTCTCTTTCTGGCATCTGTTTATCCTCTTATCCACAATCTATATTATTTGGGCGCCAATTAAGATAAAAGCTGTTTCCTTGAGCTTCCTCTCACAACTTCCGGCCGACACTTGAGCTTCAAGTTGCTTCCGGTCTCGAGCCGCTAAAATGGCGCTGTTAAAAGCTTGTTTACTTACGTTAACTTTGGAAGTGCTTGTAGGCATAATTTATGTTGTGTTATTTTATTTATGTGTTTTAATTAATTATTTTTAAGTGTTTATAATGTTGTTTCTTTAATGTTTGGAGGCTAATGTGCGGACGTGGACGAGTGTTCAAACTCAAACTCAAAGCATTTATTTTAATTAAACCTTGTACCAGGCACTTTTGAATCGTCAAAATTAAATAGTCTGTCAGTTAGTCAGAAAGTTGAAGGTCCATTCCAAAAAGGTAGATCTCTATGGAGAAGAACGGGTAAAAAAACTCCATGGACACTTTTTCAAATCAAGATATTACAAATTCCTGGGTACATTATTCTTGTTGCTTCTATATGTGAGAAGAATGTAAAAAAAAAAAGACAAATGAAGAAACTATTCAAAATATAACATTAATAAAAATAAGCCTTGGCAGTTAAGAGATCACTAGTCTAAACCGACGGTGTCCGTCCAAGATGGTGTAGTTTCATTGAAAACAAAGTGAAAAAAAGGAATAATACGAAAATATTACGAAAATTGATTATGAATTGGTTTTGCAATAAAAAAGAACTTCAGAAGCAAAATGCATAATATAAAGTGGGGTTTGAAAACATGGAGCCAAATGAAAAAATGTAATATACTCCATTAGAAAAACACGTATTCAATTAAAAAAACAATTTTCAGCAAAATTAAAAACACATGCCTTAAACATATTACGCTTCATACGCACAAGAACACACATCACTGTTCTTTATCTTCATTATATCAATAGCACGTGTTACCACAAGAGGGATCGGGGTTCAATTCCCCGGTGGCGCATTTTTTATCAAAACATTGTCGGTAGGACAGCTGACAGAGCGGAAGGAAGTAGGTAGGTACAGTCTTGTCTATGACAAATGGCGAACGTTTTGAAAAATGGTAAAAATAACCTTGGGGATTGAAAAACTGCTTCCTTATTAAGTTAAAAAAAAAACAAAGTTAGGGTGTTACCTATAATTAAAGATTGTGTAAAAACTTAATTGGGATATTTATTATACACACACGTTATATATCGCCTGTATTTCTCCTAAGGGGTAGGCAGATACACCTATGGCAAACGAAGTGTTCATGTTTCAAATATTTATTGTCTGAAACTTCAGAAGAATATTAACAATGTAGTCAACATGTTTTTTTTTTAACTAAGTTGCTTTCCGGGCTTTATATTCCGACTTCACAGCATTCGGCTAAGATTAGGTACAAGATAAATTGAAGAATTATACAAATATGACATTATTTCCAAGATAAATTACCGAAACTTAACCGGAAGTGTCCGTGAAACTACGACTTTACGAATCCGAATTAAACATCCGACTTCAATCCGAATTGGGAATGTTCTAAATTCGGACGGATAGAGTTCGGATCTAGTGTGCAACCCCTCATACAAATAGGACTATGGTCACTTCGGACCGGCGTTTCTCGGATTCGGATCGGATGTAGTAGGTACAGTGGCCTTAGTGTGATTTTTTTCCAGTCACGTTCGATTGCGAGCGCGTCAGAATTTTGTATGCTAAATTAGGTTTCTCCTAGTGACCACCAGGTGGCGCTATAACTTTTTCCCTTATAAAATTCTAACGCGCTCGCAATCGAACGTGAGTGAAAAAACTCACACTTATGCCTCAGAACCGTTCTTACTTTTCCTCGGTCCGATTTTCCGAATTTCATCACCCGGTGAGGGAAAACATCGTGAGGAAACCGTCTTAGAACAAAAAAATTGAAGACATGTGTCATCTACCAACCCGCACTGGGCCCGCGTGGCCCTCTTGAAGAGAGGAGGCAGTGGGAACATTATAGGCTGATTACTGATATATGCTTTCCGGAAGTGTCCGTGAAACTTCTACTATATAACATGATAAAACATCGCAACAATATAACTTACACGTCGAATTCTCGCCACACTTTTCCTCGATCCGAATAAAACCTCATTCGAATTCAGGTCCGGTATGAGGGCAGCCTCCGACTGAGTCACAGCATGACATCATCAGTTACTCATTGGTATACTGTAACTAAATATACTGCTATAGAATCTATGGTCGCCTTGAGGAGTGGCCGAGAAAGTTCACAGTAGGATTCTTAGTTGACTTTAGTAAGGTGGCTGTTGTGAACACGGAATAGATATTTATCTATTCCGTGGTTGTGAATATAGTATAGGCATATATCTATGGTGTGGCATATTTCTATGGTATAGGCCCTACATAATTTCTTTCTTCGTTTTGAAGTGTTTGGTGGACTTGAAGTTATGTTAATGGGATCTCAGGCCAAATAAAAAGTCAAGACATAGCGCTGGGAACAATACAGTGAAGCATGCACAAACTACACCTCCGCTTGTTTAATGTTTGCAGTATGGGTATAATCTTACCCTTCACTTATCCTCCCTTTGTTTATATTTTTAGGACATGTATGGACACGTCCATCTCGAGGCTATAACTTTTAGTAAAACTTGCACAACTATTGAAAGTAGTTATAAAAACAGCACTTTTGTCCCTTAGAGAGTTATTTATCCGTTTTTATAATTTAACAATCTAAGCGTTCTTTGTGAGCGAGATTGATTGAAAACTGCGGAACAAATTGTGATCTATTGGCTACTCTATTTTAGTATATCAGACTGACCAATCTTTCCGGTTGTTGGTGGTACTGAACAAATAGTTCTAACTCAACTAATAAATCTTCTTTGGACTCGACATCAATCTGATTCATGATATGCAATTGTTCGCAGTCTAGCAAATATTCACGAATAGACCTTTGCAATATGCCACATTGTATATGTCTAGTAGTAAAAAAAAAACTGACAGCAGGTAATATGATGATAATGAACATAACATATTGAGGAGACGGCCGCGACTTACATCTTGTAGGTCGTAGTTTCAAATAAGACAAGCGCTTTACTTTATGTAAATTATTCATCACCACCACTGAACCACCGGTGCAGGAAAATATCGTGAGGAAACCAGCATTTCCTAGAACCAAAAATTTGAAGACATGTGACATCTATCAACCCGCACTGGGCCCACGTGGTGGATTACGGCTCACTCTTTCTCACAGAGAGGAGGCCTGTGTCCCAGCCGTGGGAACTTTATAGGGTGATTACGCTTTTGCTAAACGTATCATCACGTAGATATTCTCCGAAGATATAAGTAGGCAGGAGTAGGTGGCACGCTTAGCACTCCCCACTAAAGTTTACTAGACCAATGAGGCAGTACAAGTTGATAATGATTCACTATATGCCAATCTAGTCACATTAACATCCCTAAAATTTCTGACAATGAAACGATTTCTTCCATATATAACAAAGAAACTCTTGTCATTATAATAGAGCTATCATATTCACCATAGTTATGAATGCACTCTGCATCTGCAAGTGCAACTCGATGTATATTTATTAATAGTCTGTAAAGCTGTGCTTACACGGTAACATTTCCCAGCAATAATTGCCGGCCATCGTTACCGAAGGTAGTGGGGCAATCTTGCTTATTAAGTTGCTGCTTGTGGCTCAACTAGCTTCTGTCTACGAATTCGTCTGCGTGAAGTTTCCTGTTCCCCCGACCCACCTCGTCACATCGCCTGCCCGTGCTATTTCTTCGTTTTCGCTTACTCTTTTGCTCGGCTACTAAAGGACCTAATGTTAAATAGCCTTCCTCAAGAATTGTGCAATCAATTGCATAAAAACCTAACCTAATGTCAAATAGCCTTCCTCAAGAATTGTGCAATCAAATGCAAAAATATTTTCTCAAATCCGACTGGTAGTTCCAGAGATTAACGCGTTCAAACTTTTCAGCTTTATTATTGGTATACAGATATGGTGTGGCAGTATCTCTATATTCTATTTATTTTTTGTGTTTCAAATTAATGTTTTTCAAGTTAAACAAATATCAACTTTAGTGTAATAATAATTAAGTTGATATCAGAGTGACTAGCACTATTGATAAAGCTATAAAAATGTTTAAAGTTGTAGCGTAAACTTCCCTTTATTTTATAGGAATTAAAGTTACTTTTCCATAAACACATATTTGTTTATATTTTTGGCAAATAAGTCGCGAATGCAGTTTAGCAAAGCTACATGATGACAACGGAAATAATTATGTTATTGTTCGTTGATATATCATTGTATTTGACCAATAACTCAGTTAGTAAGTATTCTATCAATTAAAATGTTTCCCGTGTAAGTGCATCTTTATTCTACATATATTAGCATTCATGCAGGCTCAGTGTCGATGTCGGTGTTTCTAAATATCATTATGTATGCTATGAGTGTAAGTGTTTCTTTGAAGTCTGTTGCTAATGTGCTCATGTTTGTCGATGTACTGTCCAGAGTATCACTTTTGATTTTAGATTTAGCTTTGGTTTTAGTTGAATTATGAGTCAGATTTCTATGTTGTTTGTTTGAAGTAGTAGCAAGAATCGAATTGTGTTTGAACTTGTCGTGTATGTTTCTGATTCTATATTTCCTTCTTCTTTCTTTAATTCTTCTATTTATCTTCATTTATTTATTTATCTTTAATTCTTATGTTTTATTATTTTCTTTTCTATAATTCTTTGAAAGGTAGAGTGCTTTAAGATCGTGTCTTGTAAAGGCATTTTTTTTCGCGAGGAATGAGGTATCCTTTCTCAAGATATGTGTTAAGATCGTAACAGTCAGTACCTTCGATAATTACACTTTTCTCTTATTGGACTTTTGCTCATTAAAATGCACACACAAACACATTTAAAACAAAAAAAAAATATAGTAGAAAAGTTGTTGCTTCACGTATTCCTTCCGTTAAAAATCCCGATAAGTACCGTACAATTTAATCGTTCAAATGAATATCATAGACAGTTACCAAAACAGTAGTTCGCTACGGCGTTGCGAATTAAAATTTTGCGTGACCTTCTTTCGTGCTCATATGTAGAACGAATAGCGTGGCGATCAGAATTCCGTTTGTTATAAAACTGGTTTTACCGTCTTTAATATCGAACTTACTAGATGTAGCTTCTACTGTTAGAAGATTTTCTAACTTAGATTCAGAGTAAAGCATAATCATTAATCAGCCTTTAACTTTCACACTGCTAAACTAAAATACAGACCTCCTCTCTGTGAGAGGGAGTGGGCCTCCACCACGCGGGCTCAGTGCGGGTTGGTAGATGTCACCTGTCTTCGAATTTTTGGTTCTAGGAAATGCCGGTTTCCTCACGATGTTTTCCTTTACCGTTTTGAAAGTAGTTCCAGTTTAACCGGACGCAGCTGAATACCAGTATTTTAAATGTTCGCTACCTATCTGACCTCCACAACATCGACCCTTGGGCTTCTGACTACCCATAACGACTATCAGAGATCTAGGAATGACAGCCGCAACGGCCTAACGTGCTTTCCGACGCACGGAGGAGTCTCCATATGTAATGGATGGTCACCCATCCACAAACCGACCTCGGCAAGCGTAGCTTAACCTTCGGTCGACCCGTCAAAACAAATCATTTATTGGTTTGCAAACATGGGTTTAGTAGCCACGAGTCCCTGTGTATATGTATAATAGGTACATCCATTGATATCATATTTACTGGCATTGCGTAGAACAATAACTTGCTTGGTTTATTCTGATCAATAATGCAGAGGCAGGTTGCTCGTTCGTATATTGTTTCAGTCAATCGATAAGTCTTGCTTTTTATGTTCACTGGTTCTGTAACTTGTACATAATTCTGCGGTTTGTCACAAAGTAAAATACCTGTTTCAGCTTGTGGTTCTATTTTGTGTTAACCATATTTCATTTCATTTGCATGTACCTGTAATATATCGTGTTTCAAATTCCCATTTAGAAATATTGCCAAAACCAGATACTCAATCATTTATCACTCCACAATGTATACCTACTTAGGTGGTAACTTAAAATATAGGTGGGATCCTGTGGGGTACAGCTAAATAATAGGAGGGAGGATGCTTTTAAACTTAATGGTTTTTTGGGTGGTTCTTTGGGCGAATTCACAAGGAACGCGCTGTTTGTAATTACATAGTTACCTATAGGTACATAGATGTCAGTTTCGATTAAGTCAGCAGCCTATCCTGACTTAATCGATACGCATTTATCGTATTGGGTTATCCTGTATAATGGTAGATATCCCACTAAGTAATATTATAAATGTGAAAGTTTGTGAAGATTTTTGGATATGTTTATTACTCAATCACGCGTAAACCGTTGAACAGATTTGGATGGAAATTGGCACATAGATAGACCATTTCCTGGATTTAACACATATATAGGATACTTTTTATCCCGATATTCCCACAGAATCTAAACTTACGGTTGAAACGCGGGGCGCTGCTAGTAAGAGATAACTAAGTAAATTCTACTAACTTTTCTCATTGCAGTATTTCTCTATGGAGGTTCTTTCATTTTTCTCTTGGGTGTTAATGTTTGTCAATAGAGATTTACTGCGTGGTATGTATGGTAATTTATCTTATTTTGTGCTTCGGCACTAGTGACTAGTTTACAATCGCTCAAATTCGTTGGTATATGCAGATATGGTATGTAATTATCTAAATCTATCGGCCTAATGTCCTCAATGACATTAGATCGTGTTGAGAGCTAACTTTCTATTTGTTCGTGATAGGTTACTGCGAAATCATGACTGTTATTTATTTGACCATTTGTTTGAGATATAAAATTTGAAAGTAGCGCAAGCATCTTTGATGTCTATGCAATGATATCTAAGGTCATCGCCGAAAACATAACATTACTTGCTATGTAAAAAACAGTGACAGAACGTTTTATTATGTCATCAATATACACCAAGTAGACTGAATACCTACGTGTTATTGAAACTTAACTCAAAACTACCCAAAGTTATTATTTTACATGGGACCATCGCGCGAGTTTCCTCTACCAAATGAAAAATAATTTTTAAAATCGGTCCGCAATAAATTGATGAAAAATACTTCAGAAAATTTCCCATGGGAACTGGGATTAAAAGATTGGTTCACGCGACGCACACCAGTTTATCTCCCAATCGCCATGATTTTTCCGACATCTTCAATAATCATCGTTATATTTCAGCCAATTTACACACAACCATGATAAATTATACACCTAAACCTTCCTCATAATTTTATACTCCGTCCATTGGTGAAAACCGTATGAAAATCCGTTCGATAGTTTTTGGGTTTATTGCGTAGGCAGACAGACAGACTTGGCGGACGACTTTGTTTTATAATATGTAGTGATATACATACATAAGTCTGAAATCCAACCCGCCGTCTTGAGCAAATATGGTGATCAATGCTCATGCCTTCTCTGTATGAGAGATAATAATAGGCTGAAATTATTATTATGATTTATTGGTGTCGTAAGAAAATTAAAAAATGATGTCGACAATGCTGCACCTATCACTCAAATTCATTCTATTGATTCTTTACATCACAATATTAGTAACACTAACCACTTTCATATAAAAGTTACATTATTATATCTTTTGTAATATTGTGTGAAGCAATAGGTGGAAGCAGTCGGGAGACACGTGAATATGGTTTACATTTAAACAAAATACGTGACTTATAATGTTCTAATTCTTTACAGTTGCGATTTTGTCATTGTTGAAGTGCCTAAAATATCTATATGAATTTATTGGTTCATGTTATGTTCATGTTGCTTCATTTTGTTTTGATATGTACCTAAGTATCGTTATTTTTTTATTGTAATTTGATTATTTTGATGATTTTGAAGTTATTGGTGTGTTTTGTAACTTTAATATCTACGTGTATAATTTAGTCGTTTATACATAGGTAGGTAACTTAATTTTCTGTAGTTTTTTTTCTTTGTCCATACTGTCCCACTGAATGGTAAAGGCTTCTCCTAAGTCCGTACAGGAACTATTTTCCCGAGCCACTCCGAACCAGCCCTCACGGCATGGATCCAGGTCGTCGCACCATCTCTTTTTAGGTCCACTTCGGCAGCGTCGTCCATCTTCAGAAACCCATTGTGTGAAGATTTGACTAGCGGTCGTCGTGCATGCGGCTGTAGTGACCTGCCCAATACCATTTGAGCCTGGCAGCCTCCTCGCCTACGTCTATCATGCCCATACAAAATATTCTCTAATTGTTTGTTCTTCTTGACTTGCACCGAATTGCTACAAAAGTTTTGTAAAAATTTAAGTAATCTTGGAAATTATGATGATATATATAAATTCCAATAATTAACACAATATCGCTTACACTTTGATTTTTCAATATCCCATCACCGTCGTCGGAACAAAGTAGGTACTAATTACAGTCATTTGATATGAAATGATAATTACGAATAGTATTGCAAAATTGAAATAGCCCGATGATTGTCTGAGTAATATTATAATACCTTTAATGTAACGTATGTGCAAGGCTTTTTACTCAAGGCTCGCGAATGACGTAAACACTTTTATGTTCATTAATTTTAATGGATTGGGTGGAAACTGTAAAAATTGTTTGCTTAGCTGCGTAATTAATTTTTGCAGTATTCTTGGTGATTTATCTGTTTATTGCCCTAAATTTCATTGTTTTATATTCCTCTTTGCTATTGTTTTATGTTTCTCTTGCTAATCTACTTTTTGTCTTCTTTTTCATTGCTTGTATTAAGAACTGGATTTATGAATCTTTCAAGATCATTGAGTTCAGTGGGTTTTCATTATCCGTTACAAAATCACCTAATATTAACATTTCAGGGTTCAGAAGCCTTACTGTGATGTATCAAACCCCTAGCCATAGTTCCCTGGCGAAAGTATTTATATCTCTCCTAAATAATGAAGTAAGACTAAATTGTTACTCTGCCATAAAACATGTTGGAAGTCCTCCAGGTGCCAGTGAACCCCTACATGAACTTAGTGATGAATTAGCAAGTTTCATGTGTTGAGATCACTAGGCTTTTGTTTTGCCCCTCAGACTCATGAGTGTGGTCACGATCGTGAGTGAATGAGGTCATACACATCCGTGTAGAAGTGTAGGCACAAAGTCAAGAGTTACGAATGATTCAGACATAAGTTAAAGTTAGCTTACCTACGTTTACAAACCGCGGAAGGAAATTAGAACGACCAAGGTTTCTTGTGAGTAAAGCGAAGAACACTGATAGATGATTCTGTGCTGAATACTGGAAAATTGAACTGGGCTTGTGAAACATTTAATTCAGGTAAAGCTCATATTGCATCAAATAAAATTTAAAGAAAGAAAAGAGATGGGATATCGGTAGAAGGATGATTCTGATGATGATGATGATTGGCATTATCTCAAAAAGGGTTTATTATTTATATCTAAGTGAGTAGGTAAATACCTACCTAAATGGAGCAATGATTCTTTTGATTAAAATATGATTATCATTCTCTCATATTATGGATAGACATATGAGTGAAGGCTTTAGATATATGGTCATGGATACTTCCATTTTCCATCAGTTAATTACGTCAGTTTACCCATTCAGTTTTATCTCCATCAGAATAGTTATTATTGCTAACCTCATAAAGCTAACCAATGAAGGTAAATACCATCATGAACAGGTTTCATAACTTTATGACTAATCCAAGAGATCGAGTAAATAAATATAAATACAAAAAGGATCTCAGACAAAACCACAACATACATGATGTCATCATTGGAAAATACTTCTTAAGCAAGTAAGATTTACTGTTATTCGTTTCTGACGATTTAGGTGAGGCCAAAAGAATGACAAAATATTCTCGTATTTGCCGTGGTCAACTTTTGAAAATGTTTTATATATTTCTACACAATAGATAGTTTGCCTTTGTTATTTAACTTAGGTATATTGGTAACTTGACTTTGTTTTCGGGGCTAAGGGTAATACAGATGTTGTTGCAAAGTTAGTTTCCATCAATGGGGTGATAGGGTCGGGGTGTTGTGGCAGCAGCTTGGAAGCAATGTACTGCGATAGGCTGAGTTGATTGTTGAATGGGGTGGTATTCTTTATTCCATACTACAGCACACTTCCATAGGATAAAGGCATCCCCACGGAATGAGCCTTCCCATCACTTTTCGTTAGTCTCCGACTATTCAGTGTTTGAACAGTCTACGTAAAAAGAGTCCACGTCCAATTCCTGCCACAATCTTCTCCTGGGCCCTATTCATCATATCATCATAATCAGCCTATAATGTTCCAACTGCTGGGACACAGGCCTCCTCTCTGTGAGAGGAAGTGGGCCGTAATCCACCACGAGGGCCCAGTGCGGGTTGGTAGATGTCACATGTCTTCGAATTTTTGGTTCTAGGATATGTCGGTTTCCTCACGATGTTTTCCTTCACCGTTTTGAGAGTAGTGCTGATGAAATAATTTACACAAAGTAAAGCGCCTGTCTGGGTTCGAACCTAAGTCATACGACTCGTAAGTCGCGGCCGATACCACTGGGCCACCACTGCTCTCCGAAAATAATTAACATCTGAAAAATCAAGCTCGCTGATTCAGTTATTGTTTTCAATCACAATTTAACAGTGTATTCCAAATTCTGCGTGCTACGGTCGGCTAAAATCGAAAGTTTAATCCTTACTTCTCACGCGATCTTGCACTGGTTTCTATGATCCATTCGCGCACATAACCACAAAATAGATTCGAACAGAAGGTCAACTCTATACGTCGAGCGAAACCGCACGCACATATAGACACGCTTCACGTACGCGAGTGCAAGCGCACTTGCGACGGGCATTCGGCTGAGGTAAAGTGAGATCGCTGTACATACGCGTCTATTTAGGCTGATAGAACGAGCGAAACCAGCCGGGGGCTCGTGGCTAAGTAATAACAGCCGCATGGCTCGATCGATCACGTTAAGCTAATATTGCCGCGGTTGGTCCGTGGATAGGTGACCATCTTTACATACCAAGACCCTTCCGTGTCTCGGAAAGCACGTTAAGCCGTTGGTCCAGACTGTCATTCTTGTATCTTTGACAGTCATTACGGGTCGTCTGTAGCCCGAAAATCGGACAACCGGTCGTACCAGTAACTAGGTTGTGGAGGTCAGATAGGCAGTCGCTCCATGTAAAATATTGGTATTCAGTGGCATACGGTTAGATTGGCGACCACAACATAGTTGCGAAAGGGTTGAGCATATTGATTTGACAACGAACGAAACCGCTCGCACACAAAGACGCGCTTCACGTACAGCAAGTGCAAGCGCACTTACGACTGGCAATCGTTTGAGATCGCCGCACGTACGCATATATGTGCGCGTGCGCCTGTTTAAACGCTTGTTGTATAGAGCTGGCCTTCTGACCTATCTATTCTGTAATTCCCGTATGTTCTAGCTTACCGTTATTTTAGTAGGTGAGCAGTCATCATGGATGATCTGTTTCAAGCACCGTTTGTCTAAAGCCTAGATTAATCGATTTAGGAATCGGTTGCGCATGAGTCGATTTTTGGTTCGGTGGACGCAGTGTTCCGTTTTTGGTAGATTTTGGCATTTTTTTTACGCTGTTATGCAGATTCTGATATAGCTGACTGATATAGTTGTCAGGCCTTTTTTGTGTTGGAATTCAGTTCTATGTAAATTGATGATGTGTTTAGAACTTTTCTTTGTGTAATTGAATAAGTGTTTTTTAGGGTTCCGTACCCAAAGGGTAAAAACGGGACCCTATTACTAAGACTCCACTGTCCGTCTGTCTGTCTGTCACCAGGCTATATCTCATGACCCGTGATAGCTAGACAGTTGAAATTTTCACAGATGATGTATTTCTGTTGCCGCTATAACAACAAATAGGTAGGTACCTACTAATAAATATTTAAGGGTGGCTCCCATATAACAAACGTGATTTTTTCGGCGTTTTTTGCCTTGTGGTTCAGAACCCTTTGTGTGTGCGAGTCCGACTCGCACTTGGCCAGTTTTTTTGTAATTAGTGTTGTGATTGTCTTTGATCCGATGAGAGATATTATATGAAAAGTATGGATGAATGATTGTTGCATTAGCAATTAATTTCACTGAAATGTTATAAATTGTTTATAAATACATTCTAATCTTGTCGCTAGTTTCTAAAAGAACACTTCTTTAGATAAATAAAAACTATAAGTTTAATATCCAATTCATTCTCTAGACCGTGCACAAATCACGTCCATGTAATAATAGTGCAACGAAAAATGCGATTTTAACTTTAATTTACCACAACGTTACTAATTTTTACATAAGAATCGTAAACTAGCATTTTATTTATGTAACTAGCTGCGCCCCGCTGTTTCACCCGCGTAAATGTCGATCCCTTGGGAATATCGGGATAAACAGTCGCCTATATATTAATCCAGGGTGTCAGCTACCTCCATACAAAATTAAATTATCAAAATTGATCCAGCCGTTTGAGCGTGAAGAAGTAACAAACATATAAACACACCCCCACACACACAAACTCACAAACTTTCGCCTTTATAATATTAGAGTGATTCGTTGAAATTGATACTAAGGCCTATGTCGTGCAGTGGACGTCTTTCGGCTGAAATGAAAATGATGAGATACTAAAGTCAGACTGTTGAATGTTTTCTAAAATTTTCCTCATGCGTAAAACATTGAACAAATTTGGATGAAAATTGGCACATCGATAGACCATTTCCTGGATTAACACATAGGAAACTTTTTATACCGATATTCCCATGGGATCGAAACTTACACGGGTGAAACCGTGGGGCGCTGCTAGTTCAGACATAAGTTCATTCACTGACAGACTACGCACATCACAACGTAAACAGCTGGATCCAGAAATATGAAATTTTGCACAAGAGTTTCTTATATAGGCTGTTTGAAAGCTGAATACCCATATGGGGTGAGAGCATTTTGAGCCATCCATGGCTTAGACGAAGTATGTTTTTTATTTTTGCGTATGTTATATTTGACTAAAAGTTTGCAGTTAAAAAAAAACATACTTCGTCTAAGACATGTATGGCTCAAAATGCTGTAAATGGTGTCAACTATCCCTTAAAGCTTTTCACTCAGCTTCCTCCAAACACCCTTTAAAACGAAAGTGAAAAAATACACCCCCTAAATTGGTTGAATAGGGGATGAAAGTTTTTATGGAAGTTCGATATTTTTGTCGATGACAAATCTCATCGGGCACACGGCTCCTTGAAGACTTTTTCATGAACCCCAGGATACAGATCAAGGAGATCAATAACCGAAAAACAAGGCAAAAAGTACTAACAAGTTAAATGAACAACAACATTCTAAAAACCCAGGTGTAAAACTGCCAATAAATAACAGTTATGTATAGAATGATTGGTTTTAGTGACCCGGTTCTCAAATTAATGTGTCTATGAAACATAGTCTGAGTCACAGAGTCATACAGAAGGTTATCTCTATACAACGAACGAAACCGCACGCACACAAAGACATGCTTCACGTACAACGAGTGCAAGCGCACTCGCGACTGGCATTTTTGTTTCAGATCGCCGCGCCGCACGTACGCGTTTTTGTGTGCGGGCGACTGTTTTCGCTCGTTATATTCAGCTGGCCTTCTGCGTTAAGCTATTTTGTGGTCTGTGAGTCATACAGGTTGTTTACCCGACTATGCCGAATATGGTGAAATTATGTATGGTAGTGGACTCGTAGGCTCAGTATTTGGTTCATGTGGGATAGGATTATGGGTGGAGAAAAGTACGTAATAATGGTTTTTGCTCCTTTTGAGTCTTTTCAAAAATAATGTTGATGGCGACCTCATTTGCTTTGAATTTTATGGCAATATAGGGCAGTGCAATGAAGATAAATATTTTGTAGAACCTTCATTTAAAATTTTGCTATTCAGAGCCCGGTCAGAACTAACAATAAGTCGAATGGGACAGATTTAAGGCTCCTACAAACAGGCGCGACACGCGATAAAATCGCGCGTGACACAAAGGCACGCGCAACGAGCGGTGCCTTTGTGTCGCGCGCGATTATATCGCGTGTCGCACCTGTTTGTAGGAGCCTTTAAGTAAGTACTTCCTTAGATCCTTATACAAAATGGATTAGCTATTATCTTTTCAGTGTTTACCCAAAATACATGATAAACGCCGCTTTTTGTCTTACTAGGTGTCATATTTATAATCAGCCTATAATGTTCCCACTGCTGGGACACAGACCTCCTTTCTTTGAGAGGGAGTGGGCTGTAATCACCACGCGGGCCCTACGGGTTGGTACATGTCACATGTTTTCGAATTTTTTCTGTCTGGGTTCGAACCTACGACCTACTCGAAAGTCGCGGCCGTCACCGCTTTGCCACCACTGCTCTCTCTCTTACTAGGTGTGGCAGAATTATATATACACACATCAAAAGTGTCTAGGGATCAACATATATTTTTGCAATAACTTTTCTCCTGATTGATATTAATTAAAATTTTCTTTAAGGATTCATCAAATAAAGTGTTTCCGTTTGTCACAGTAACGATAAACCAAGTCACCTTTGCATTAATAAAGAAATTTGCCATTTTCCTAATAAAGGGATTTTTGACATTTGAACCACTAACACAAAAGTTCGAAAAAAAGACTGAAATAACAGTTTTCTTTAAAATTTTATTGGGTAACTTAAACAATTAATAATCCGTGTTTCTACCGCGAACACTAACAACACAAGAACATCGGTTTGGCATACTCAAAATGAGTTCATCCAAATCACGCTGTGGAATGGCCGCCCACGTTCGTTGCAACAACAAAAAAAGGTCTTCTTGCGACTGGATACCCTCCATATTCGGCAAAGCTCTTCTCTGTAGCATATCCCATGCATGCTCAATCGGGTTCAAGTCTGGCGACTGAGCAGGCCAGGGCAGGACATTGATGTTAGCTGCGGCGAGAGTCTGTCTTACAACTCTTGCGGTGTGCGGTCGTGCATTATCATGCATTAACTGAAATAAGGGACCGATTTGCACTTGTAGAGGAACGATGACGTCTGATACAATCGTCTCGGCATAAATTTGAGCGTTGAGGTTGCCTCTGATCCAAATCAACTCAGTTCTTCCGCCGATCCAAATACCCGCCCATACCATGATGGTTCCACCACTATAAGGATGGACTTCCTGGCAGGATTTTAATCGCTGTTGGCGTCCAGGGGTTCTCCAGTGTCGTATACGTCTTGTATCCGGTCTCATACCAAAACGAGACTCATCAGAAAAGCACACGAAACGCCATTGTTCTTCTGCCCAATTTCTGTGTTCAAGAGCCCATTGATATCGAATCCTACGATTGTGCATTGCTATAGGTGGTACCCGTAGCGGTCTTCGGGAATGAAGGTTCACTTCATGCAAGCGGTTTCTGACTGTTTGGTCGCTAATTAAGTTCCCTGAAGAGTGATGAAGCCTCACGGCTAACATCATGGCGGTTATTGTTGGAGCTCTTCGAGTTAAGATTTGAAATGTATCGGTCTTGTCTCCGTGTGGTGCAGCGATACCGTCCTCCATGGCGCTCAGCCACGGTACCAGTGCTTCGGTAACGTGTCCAAAGTCGACTGATAACACTCTGACTTGTACTCAGAGCTAAAGCCACAGTACGTTGCCGGGAACCAGCTTCTATCATTCCCACGGCTCTGAGCATTTCTTCCCTGCTTAAATGACGTCGCCGCTCCATAATAACGTTGGTTTTAATCAGTAGTAGGGAAACAGTAGCACTAATAATGTCTTCAATGCGTTGTATGTTTTTATAGGGAAAATATTGACAGCTGATTTTCATCTTTTACTCGAATTTGATTCACAGTTCCTGATTCAAATTATGAAATGCACCAAAAAGGATCCATATAAATTTATAAAATCATAAATTTATTACAAAGCCACATCTCAATCTCAAGAAATCCGCATAAAAATGCTTGATCCCTAGACACTTTTGATGTGTGTATTTTGTTTCATTATGAAGATTAAATATTATCTTCAATCTCCCAGAACTTTCAAAGTCTTTGCCTGTTGGTACTTTTGCAAAAGCTAAAGTTCCGACGCCAGTGTAACATTACAAATGACACTTCCTAAAGATTTTCGCATTGGTCACTTCCCACGATTTCTATAATTTCATCTCATCCTTCAGAAGCATCATTTTGAAGTACAATGGCGTCTTAACCAGCTATAATTTCATCTATTATAGTTGACCTTGCATTCATGTCTCCGAAATATAATAAAATAAACTGACTTCGAAAATTCGCCACAATTTTCTTGTCATGATCACTTTCGCTTGTCCCACTTACATTGTCTTGTCAGTTCTTTATTTCCCATCTTGCCATTCAAATATCATCCTTATTTTCAAGACTAGAAGTTATAAGACAGTCTTTGTGATCTCGAAAAATTGCGACAATGAGCCGTCAACCAAACGAAAGGGAAGATGTTTTGTCTTTTTCTGACTTGTATATAAACAAATAGGATTGTTGATGCTCTGATTATGTAATTAATGGGGGCAGAAAATGTAACACTGACAGTAGGCGATTGTTTTATGTGGTTGTCTTTTGTCAACCGAACATGTCCTTGTGTTCTTAATTTAGTTTGTTAGATGTCCCTATACCTAGATGCCTAAAAAGGCTACTTGGCAGAATCATAAAAGGATAACATTATGAATCATAATGGACAGTTAACTGTTAAGTTAATCGTAACAAATCCCATTGTTGAGGGATTTTTCAATTTTTTTTTTGTCCGTGTTAAAATACCAATCAATCCAAATCCAATCTCTTTGATTATACCTAATTACGTAGTGTAGCGAAAAAAAGAAAAACACGGACTGTCTGCGCCATATTATAATTCATAATGTTATCCTTTTATGATTCTGCCAAAGTGGCCTTTTAGGCCCTCTGACTGCTTCGTTGGTCTAGTGGCTAAAGCGCTACTGGTGAGCATGAGGTCTTATCAGGCAGAGCAAAATGTTATTCGGTTTTTCCATCAGGAATTTCTCAGTAGCAGCCCGGAGTTTTGGTTTGGCTCGGTTGATGGCAACAGGCTCGTCCCCTATTACATGGGACTGCAACATAACTCGCGAAATGTGGGTGTATTTTGGGTGCACTTCTGCCTGCCAAATCCTTCAGGGATTACAGCTATGTTATGTAGATGTTCGTAAAAGATTCAGTCCTGAACGAAACAGATGTTGCCTATAAAAAACTCGAACTTTGATAGCCCATAAACATTGGCTATAGCGGCCAACGACTGGCTTCAAGTCGTAAAATAAAATGTCTACAATATAAGAGAAGAAAACATTACAGCAGCAAAAGAAATATTTCATGCACGTCACACATGCACACACACGTTAAAAATCTAAGGACTGTACAGTCACGAGCAAAAGTATGTATACACTTGGCTTTATTCAAAGGAGATTTCGAATCGAAACCAGGACGCCACGCTTAGCACTAACGCTTGCGACCCTAGGTCAACGAGGCATTCTTTTATTACAACCGACCCATTTCCTAGAAAACGCAAGTTAAACGCGCAATCGAACAAACTATGTATATACAATAAACATTTAGCAATAGCAATATATTGTATAAAAGACACATAAAGACTTTCAAATTCCATCTCCGTTTATCACTAGGGGAACGTTCTTCGATCAAGAATAGGTCATGTTCACACAAACAGGTGACCACTCACTAAGGTAGCTACCACAAATGTCAGCCCTTCACTTTATTCCCTGCTACATTAACAAGGAATGCACTACCAATTATATTTTACATATAATTGCTATGATATTTATCTTGTTTCTAGTTTGACGCGTGTTGTATAATTGGGGCGGTTGCCTTGTTATATATTCTTGATCGATTAGTAGGAATTATTCAGTCGTAGATAGTGCGTAATGGACAGCTCTAAAGTAAAACTTAAATTTATTATATCAGATTTCAAAAGTCTTGTGGTAAAAAGGTACTCAATCTTGCGTTTCGTTTGATCCTTAGTAGACTCAGGTTTCACAAAACCCTGAAATCCAAACACGATTGAAGGTATCTTCTATTACAATTTAGATACGAGTCTTTGGTCAACTGGACCCACTCGAACTGGACCCGCGGGTCCAGTTGACCACAATGGATAAGAACCACCCTATCGCCTTGGGATATGTAATGACAGATTCTGTTGTTAAATAAATACTAATATAATAAAATTTGGATTTTTTTTAAGTACCTAATAATGTTTTACATAAAACTATGATTATATTATTAATTCCCGTCATGATTGAATTACAAGGTCGTTTTTGAGATTTAAATAATACGTACTGCTAAATACTTCAGTTTCTAATTAATTTTAATGCAATTAATATATCACATTATTTACCGGTGGTGGTGTTTCCTTTCCACGCTGTACAAAATCCATGTAATAGACATAAATGGAGTCAAATTACAGTTATTGACAGCAAACGGACATGTGAGACTGGTCGCGTATCCTATCGGTCATAAAAAACATGCTGGGAAGTGTATATCCTATGTACAGCGGCGCCGGCGACGGGGTGATAAAATTCGTTTTATAGGGCCTTAGATATAAGTTACTAGATGCTGTTTGTCAATATGTAGGTTGGAGATAGAAGGTTAGAAAGATGTTCAGTAAGATAGCGAGCCCGATCAGATTACCAGCGCTGAATTCACCGGTCTTTTCTCTCCATAGAAACGCTCTCGCCTGTTTTCTTTCTGGTTAATGACCATAATGCAATGATTTTTTACAGAATAATAAATATTTTGTAAGTATGTCACTATGTTTTCCATTTTGACGATACATTATTTTTATAGGCACTTGAGCCCTCAAAAAATGCTCAAATTTAAGCATTTTTTGCACCTGTAACAGGGGCCTAGTGTACAAATTTGACAACTAAAAACATAGGGACACAGTAGGTATAATAACATATCCTTCAAAATCAGTCTACGAAATATCTTTTTAGATGAATGAATGAATGATGAATGTGGATGGCTTGAAGAGTAGGGGAAGACCACAGATTAGATAGACCTAGATAACGCAAGTATCACGAACTGTATGAAAAACAAGCGTTCCATTTTTGACTACCGACTATGACGTCACAAGCACTATTTAGTGATGGTAAAATCAAATCGATTCAAAGACGCCGCGCCGCCGCGTGCGTTACATGTCTCGGGGCATAGCGCCAGCGCTCACGCTCACCCAGCCAGCAGTAGGTAGCCTACACAGGACTGAGCGCAAAATTGGCGGCTTGTACGTAAACTGGTGTGATTTTAGGCACGCGAAGTAGTTACTCTTGCGTTATCTAGGTGTATCTTTATCTGCGGGGAAGGCGAAGAAACTAGAAGCAAAAACAGTTTTCCATCATATCTAACTTATTTTTTATCTAAATAACCAGAATTAGGAAGTTTCTGAATAATTTACAATTCAAGATAAGAGTCAAAATGGTTTTATTGTTGGCGGACCGAACGATCAACATTGTGAAACTTCTGGCTATCTCCCTTACGCAGTGGTTCAGATAGTCGGCGTCGCGTCGATCACAGAGCTGCAGAGTGACCTACATAGTTGTGAAGGCTGTGCTAAGAATTAGAGTGTGATGTTTCATTTAGTTTTTTTGTTTCTTGCAAAGGGCTTTGGCAATCAGATGTTAAAAGAAAAAGTAATTGGTACCTACTGTAATGATGAGTTATTGTTTTAAAGATACTGGCAACGCGTTAAATGTATACATAATATGCATTTAATACGTTGTCAATCTTCCAAATCTTCTTTCAAATGTTTGCTTGTTCCATATCCTCTCTACCCTACACAGAATGACAGAATGACTACAGAAGTCAAAGCTTTCACTCTAATACATCGTGTGCGCAGTATAGGTACCGAGTTACATCGTATGGGCATCATTATCTGGGGATATAATACCATTGCCAATGCCGTACTCTTGAATGATGGTATTTTATTAATATTGACGTTATTACCTCTTTGTAGGTCTTCAATTACAAAGAGGTAATATGTTCACACGTTCAAGTAAATTATTTACTTTTTTATCTGGGGGCAGTGTCCCCCGCCAAGTCGAGCAAAAAGTAGCATTTAATTTTTTAGGATTGGGAGCTGATTTTAAAGTGACTTATAGGGGACTGCCCAATAGGTCTAGTGGTGGCCACTGCGACCGCTTAGTGTAAGGTTCGATCGGTCGGGCAAGTGTTATTGGGTTCTTAACACGATTTTTTCAGTAACAGGATTCTGGCATGTGCCTGACAATGATGACAATAGGCTCCCCCTTTGAAATGGGACTTATAATTTTTTTCCGTACACCTCTTTCTAGTTCTTCGGGGAATACTTATAGCGTGACTAGCTTCAGCCCGCGGCTTCGCCCGCGAGGTATGTCGATAGAAACTATCTTATGTCCTTCCCAGGGATGCAATCTATCTCTCTGTCAAATTTTATCGAAATCCGTTCAGTGGTTTAGGCGTGAAAAGGTAACATACAGACAGACAGAGAGACAGACAAAGTTACTTTCGAATTTATAATATTACTAAGGATGTGTAGGAAATTGCAGTTCAAATAAATTACTTAAACTTAAAATCTGTGTATTTTAAGTAGGTACTTACTTTACTTATTAGAAGAAATGTTGCAAACCTACTCATCGTTTTGTGGTAATAGTAAAAGTATAGAGATATTATTATGTATAGTCGTAACTTAAAACTTAACCACAGAAATTGACAGTGGAACATATATATTACTTTCAATTTCTCTTCGTTTTAACCATGCTTGAGATATAAGTTATCGGCTCCGTCGAAACACAATCGCAATCGAATCAGATCGGATTCAATTCAATACGATCATATCTGTTAATGTATTCCGAGTAAAAAAATTACCACGCAATACATTCTTAATTTGTTATTATTTGAGAAAGTGTCAGAATTGGATCATGGTTGGTAGCAGATTAGAGTTTCGTGCCGTCTGTCTGTGCCAAGCTTCTATCTTCAAAACCGTAATAGCTAGTCAGTTGAATTTTACTATTGGGCGTTTTTATTATAATTTTCATTGTTACGATATTATCGTGGACGTCCACGGCCAGTGGAAGTAACATGTATGTATGGAAATATATAATGACGACGCTTGTCTTCATTTTACACAAATTGTAGACCATCAAGTGAATTCTTGCCGATATATAACATCTTTTTGAGGCTGACCATAGATATTAGCTTACAGAGGTATGAGGAACAGGGTATAAATTTCACTCATTCTCCATAGAAAAGAGAGGATCCTCCGACCAGACAGGTATCGTGACTGGTAGTGGTGGGCAACTGCTCCAAAATTGATGTATATAATATGGTCGTCGTGCGGTAAACTCTGCTTGCGCGATGCAGGATTTGGCGTGATGTCAGTATAATGCGTAGTTCGCATGTGCCGATGTAGATGCAGCCACAAGCTGACTGTACATACATGTACGTCCCTGAAAGAAGTCTTTCACAATGAGTTCTTACTATGTACAGACTGCATGATCGAAATAAACTTTGCATTATATTTACCTATATTATATTACATTGCAGTCATAATTCACATAAATCAAACTCTAGGAAATTAACAGCTGTATCGCAATCGGTATATTGACAAGTAAATTACTTCGTAGTACTTTGATACCTCGTTTCTAAATCGACTCAACACTTTTGCAACAGTATTTAAATTAAACTGAGTAATAATACAGTTATAGCATTATCCTTTCTGAGTTTAATTTCTTAATGGCGTTTAGACTAAAGCTTTGGTTTCCAAAGAAAACGGTAAACGGTCACACAACGGCTGTTCAAAAACAGAGCATTTTTGACACCTTAATGTCAAATACTAAGGTATTATAAGACTAATATTAAGGATTTGTGGGAGGCCTTTGCCCAGCAGTTGGACAATAAAGATTATGCAAAAAAAAAAAGTCTGATAAAAACTGGTTAAAATGACACCAAAGCTTTACAGGGCACGCTTTTTCCAGTTTCTAAAAGATCAACAGAATTCGTTGACAGATTGTCACAGTGATGTCTAATGATTTGATATTGGCTGTTATTGTTTCAGTCAGCCAATCAGAGCAATTAACATGAGTTTTCCAATCGTTCCGCATCGTGTGTAAGCCCGCTGATTGGCTCTTATCTTTTGCACCACAGCATTAGCTTTCTTGCTCGATGACAACACAGCAAAAGTAGTAAAATATACTCCTATTAAATAAAAAGTAAAAATGTTAGCATGAGTGATAAAAATAGTTGTTAGTATCTAGTTGCAATTCTAAAATGAACCGGTGAACGATTGGAAAGTTCAAAGTGTTCAAAACACGTGTTTCAGTAATAAAAACAAACTGTAAAAATAACACAGCGATAGTTTAATCGAATCGGGAAACTTATTGAGTGTTAAAATAGTTGGAGAAACGAGTGAAATGCTTCGGCTGTGCTCGGTTGTTTTCGGAAATGAACTCACGCCTGTTTCAATCTGGTGTTTGAAGTACCTACCCGGTCATTAACACCCTACGAGTGATAGGAATGATGCTCTACAAAGCCAAACTTTTTCTAAAACTTGGTGTGAACGACCGGGTGCTGTATGTACAGACGCCAGCACATCAAGCTACTACAATCACACTAATATTATAAAGGCTAAAGTTTGTGAGTGTGTGTATGTGTGGGGGTGTGTGTGTGTTTGTATGTTTGTTACTTCTTCACGCTCAAACGGCTGGACCGGTTTTGCTAAAATTTGGTATGGAGGTAGCTGACACCCTGGATTAACATATAGGCTACTTTTTATCCCAATATTCCCACGGGATCGACATTTACGCGGGTAAAACCGCAGGGCGCAGCTAGTCTGTCATATTTCCCACCCATCCCTAATTTCCACCGATAATTCTTTACATGATATAATATTCTAAGTACAGACTAGTTCACATCACACCTTTACTCACGATGAAAATGAAAACCCTAGACTCACGCATTATGCAGCCTATGCAACACAATCCGCCAATGACGTCGATGTCCGTAATCTGATATGAATTGGCTGGAACTTGCGTAATTCTATGCAATATAAGTGTCTTTACGCCTGCCTAGTGTCTATGTAATGTAGGTAGTTCGATGCTTTAGGTAAGGATCACACGCGGGCGCAGATGACGCGTGGGTGGTTTTTTACATACAAATTCCAAAAAAGGGGAATTTGACTCCGTTTCCCGCGCCCCGTGGCGACGTATTCCACATTGGCAATGACACCTGAGTGAATGTGCCGCTGTGTGTCAGGTGCATTCACTCAGGTGCCATTAAAGCGGGTGCCCAATGTGGAATACGTCCCCGTGGTGTGACGCGCTGTAGTGTATGGATCCGCCTAAGGACTTAACGGTTGACGAGTTGTTTGAACGAGAATGTACCTAATTGTGTATGAAAGAAAGGATCTTTCATGAACTCTAGATAAGTTGAGACAACATTACATGATTATGTTAGATATTAATAAAAGTATTGTACTTAAATTTACGCAAGAAAGAATGACAAAATTAAGATTAAAAAGAGAGATTCCGACTGAATGTAAGTACAAAGATCTTTTAAAGCTCCTTCATTTCGATATGACATAGGTATCTAATTATAAATTCGGCCAAGCAAGGTGCGTTTAATAGGAATTCGTAGAGGCATACGATATGCCCAGTATAAGTTTGTCTGGTCAAACCCAGTTTGTCTGGCCTTAAAACTCAGAAAGAAACCCAGTTTGTCTGGCCTTAAAACTTAGAAAGAAACCCAGTTTGTCTGGCCTTAAAACTCAGAAAGAAACCCAGTTTGTCTGGCCTTAAAACTCAGAAAGAAACACACTTTGTCTGGCCTTAAAACTCGGAAAGAAACCCAGTTTGTCTGGCCTTAAAACTCAGAAAGAAACCCGGTTTGCTCATCTTACAATATAAATCGAGGCTTTGTCACTGGTTCAATTTACCGCGGTTGCTAACACAAAATGTGTCATTCAACATCTCATAAAATACTGTCTGAGCTACTGTGACTAACGGCTATTCACAGTTTGACCAATAACATAATATTTCAAACTTAGCTGTGCTAGTTCATCTATCATTGTGTAACATTGTGTGGAATTCCGTCATCTGAGTCAGCAAATAAGGTATTGAACTAAGTATGTTACCCAACTTCGTCACATCGTAATTTAGAGTGATGTGTCTGTGTTGTATGATAGGAGAAGAACCTAAGGATAGGATGCGTTTTTCAGCCATTAATCCTTAGGTTCTAGCAATTTTCTTGCTTAAAACAGCAACTATATAAGCCATTACTCTGCCCCTTTTTTTTTTTTTTTTTTTTTTTTTTGCGGATGGGAAATCATCAAATGACCCCTCCCGCTCTGGGTGGAGCGGAAGGGAGTGTCAGACTCTTACTGACTAAAACCCACCCGTGTTCCTTCCTTAGCCCTTTATGTTCCGGGCCAGCGGTAACCCTTTCGGACAATCCCGCTGACCCGGCAGGCTTCGGCCCTATGGGGCCCCTCCTCGATGCTGACATCTCTTTGAGGCGCGCGTGGAACACGTACGCGCCGTCCGGCACGGGCCTGGTCCTGATCGGACGGTGAGCTACCCATTACTCTCCGCCCGCAGGCCCGCGCCTACGGTGGCCGGGAGTCGTCGCGCGGCTCCCGACGCCCGGAGCGTCTCCCGCGGCGGCTGGGACGGGAGGCTCTCTCCCTGAGCCGTCCCGCTTACTCTGCCCCTTCTATAAATATCTTCAGTAAGTGTATCTACCCTCATAATCAATCAAGTAATAAAAAGTTACTTTCTTCGGCTTCTTCGTGTCGCTGGCACGCCGCACGACTATAATTATTTTAGATCTTGTTGGGCAAAAGCTTTGCCGCATCTATGGCGTCGCCGTCGTCGGTGGCAGTGCAGAGGTCACTTTGACTGCATGTTTTGGGACACATAGGGCAGGATAGGAAGTGTGAGCATGGTTTGCCACAGTTACTTTGGTCATTAAGATAGTTGCTTTTATTATCATCCTTTTGTCTTAGGTGTCCCAATTTTATTTGGCTCTTTCTTCCAGATTTCATTAGCCGTGATATCTGTGTTTACTTTATTATTTATCATCTTCTACATAATCCATCCATCTTTTACTTTTCTTTGGCCCATTTTGACTGGATACCTAAATCTAAAGTCAAAATGAGGTACCTAGAATGCGTGACAATAATTCGGCATAATCTTAATTGTCAGTTGTTAAAAATGAAAAGCGGTTTAACCACAAGACTCCTACAATTTCACTTTTTTTGTTGTATAGCACCTTTATTTACTAGAATACAAAGAACCCGCCTTCACAAACCGCTTAAAAAATGCAGTTAACTAACCGTTTATCTAGAAACTAACCATTAGCCAGTGATTACCGCCAGAGTCCATATATCAAAGGCTTTCTTATCCGGTGCTTACCTACGGCAAACAGCTTCCTTGGGATATTCTGTGAACAACTTACAGGTTTTAGTAATAAAAGGATGCCTATGTAAGATAGGAAGAAGTGGCAATCATGGCATACATTGATGGAAATTTAATGTGGCGTTTGTTGGACGTTGTACGTCCCCCCCACTGCTGGGAAACAGGCCTACTCTCAGTGAGAGGGAGTGGACCATAATCCACCACGCGGGGCCAGTGCAGGTTGGCAGCATGTAACATGTCTTCGAATTTTTGGTTCTAAGACATGCCAGTTTTCTCACGATGTATTCCTTTGCTGTTTTGAGAGCAGTGGTGATTAAATTTGACTCTCAACTTTATGTAATTTAATTTGTTCATATTTTTATCATTTAAAATGTACAGCTATATGGGTATATTTAAGCATAGGACTTTAGTAAACACTACTTTTTTTACCTCAGTACCACACAAACCGCTTCCCAGCTGTAGGTAAATGTCGTAACAAAAACACAAAAAATCGAACAATGCTGTTTTCGCGTGATTGTAGCCGTATTGTTAGCCGATAAGGCTATCGATTGGAACTTAATGACGGAGATATATGAATGTATCGTGTTACACGTGCGCTTGATTTCACGTGACGTAGTTTTGTGTACAACTGCCTTATGAAATCGTCAGAACCTTGGGTAAAAGTAGTGGTGGTACTTCGTAGAAGGAGGATAACAAAGGAAGGAAGAAAGGATAGGAGTGTTTTTTCTTTCTTTATGTGTAAAGATATATAATGTGTTTCAAAATTAACCCAACAAACTTTAAGAGGTGCTTTAGACCATCGAACTGAACCACTTTCAGTTTGGGTTCAAATCTGAAATCTCGAAAAAAAAACAGCTGTTTAATACAAAAGTTCAATACCTACTTGACCAAAATGTATGAAACAGCAGATTTTTTTTTTCGTCAAGGTTGTCACTCATCCACGGGCCGACCGTAGCAAGCGTAGCTTGACCTGATCGATGGACCCGAGCCCCTCAATGACTGACTATCTAATTGTGGACTAAAATAACAACAATATATTGTAGTTAACGCAAGGCAAGACATGACAGATTAAATAAAAAAACTCTCTCAGAAAACGTGATTAAATCTGCCCTATTTAACCCGCCATCATATCTCAAAGTATACCATCAAAATAAGACCATCTTCATCAATGACATAACACATTACAAAAGCCAAGTTTTTATCGCCAAAATGAAATAACAGTTAAGCTTCGCAGTTAACGCAACAGTTTGAGATAAGCTCGTTCCCAGCACGACTCCAGATGAACTAACTGTTACTGCAGATCGTGACCATGTTAAAGATGCTGTGAATCTTATGGTACTGACGTTTTTTGTGCTATCTTAGATCATGGATGACGAATTACAAATTTAATCATGGCTTTTAGTTGATTTGGGAGGTGATTGCAAAATGAATCTACATCGAGTATTTAGCATATCCAAGAATCGTTTTCTGGCAGTGAGCACTGGGCAAAGTTACTAAAGTCGAACTTACGGG
Organism: Oligia fasciuncula; assembly: GCA_963082905.1. Lineage (NCBI taxonomy): Eukaryota > Metazoa > Arthropoda > Insecta > Lepidoptera > Noctuidae > Oligia > Oligia fasciuncula. The sequence continues at coordinate 16,406,545 of OY720406.1, read as the reverse complement.
GTATTCCTCGAAACGCACCAACTATGAAACGCACCAAAAGAGAGTGAAGAGGGAAAATGTCAAAATTAAACATTTTGACATACATTTGCATTACTTCCTGTTCCTCAAAAATGAAACTGACAGTATCAAACAAATCAGTAATAAAAAAATAAGTACCGACTTAAACAATAGTAACAAAATATGAACAATTTGTGTAATTTATAGATATGATCGAAGCACTTCTTTGTTGCACAAGGACACGGCTTTGTTCTTGATTTCTTTTGCTCCGAGTTTATAGTTCCGCTTGTAACTATATATTGTATCTACGCAGTAGTGTAATTATAGTTTGAATCTTATAATTAAGTTAAGTGTCTCGAGCCATTTTCGGCAGAGTTAACTGATTTGAAAGAGAAATAAGTAAATTATTGTTTCACGTTTTTTCACGAAAAAGTATTAGTACAACGGTAGGGTATGCACAAGAAGCACAGACTACACTGAATGAGCTCCTCAGCACGTTAATAGATTTTTTTTAAATTTTTTATCCTTTTATTTTTATTACAGTATAAAAAAATATAAATATAGTAGCCCACCGGGCTCAGGGTCCAAGCTACCAGAGGGCCAGGGCTTCAGAGAGAGAAACCTCCTAACAATACGGACCGTGTTCAGGAGTACCGCTTTCTGAATCAAGCCCTTGATCCAGCTGCCTAATGAGAGCCTCCATATGTGTTAATCGAGGTTCTCGACTATTAAGCCATATTGGCTGTTACGACTTACTAATTATTATTATTTTTTAAATCACAAGTCTCTATTATTTTAGTTCCTGAACTAGAACGTGTTTTTTTTATATTTTATTCCTAAAGTATTAACAAAATATTTGTTTAATTACAGGTAAAACAGCACTCCATCTACAATTAAATACCTATGCGTAAGTCAGCCAAAAAACTACTCATTTGGAAAACCCAATATTAACACAATACAAACTGCAAAAAAAACGAATTCTCATAATTAAAATGTATAGTTTTTAGTTAGTAGGTAAGTGAATTAAAAGCTTTTTTCTATGTTATTAAGTTCGTTGATTTAAAGTGCGACCAAACACGACATGGCCACGAATATCACAAAAACGTCGTTTCTCAAGTTAGCTTAAAACTGGGCAAGATATTATCTTAAGTTACATGTATTCTCTATTAAAAATTAAAAGATCCTATCATTTTTTCTGTTAGATTTGCAGAAAATAATCATAAGTTTAAAATCAGTTAAATAAAAATAAAAAAATAACATTTTTTTTTTCAAAATCAGAAAGGATCAAAAAACTTTAAATGTTAATTGCTATGATTGGCTGGCTAATAACAACAAACAACACCCAAAGTGTAGACATATCATATTTCACACTAGCTACCGCCCGCGGCTTCGCCCGCAAGGTATGTCAATAGAAACTATCCTATGTCCTTCCCCGGAATGCAATCTATCTCTCTGCCAAATTTTATCGAAATCCGTTCAGTGGTTTAGGCGTGAAAAGGTACAGACAGACCTACTTCCGAATGTATAATATAGTATCCATCGCGTCTTTGGTCTTCACATACTTGTGCATCATCTTTCTCAGAAAATCCGAAGAATCTTGATGATAACGAGCGACATGTAGGTTAGCTCGCATAAACAACATCCTTTTCTACACATTTTTGCCCAAAAACATCATTAATTTGTATTTTACGATACAACGTGAGAAATGCTTGCATATAATAGAATTCCTTATTGCGCTATAACACGACAGCATCAATTAAGGCCGCTCGTGCTGCGAGCTGTTGATTGCTTTGCGACATCGTATTGTTGAAGGGACGTTGAAACTTCACGACCATGTGTGCTTGTTGCTAAATGAGGAAGATTTTAAATTGTTCTTGGGCAATTGGGTTTTTGTATCTCTTTTTTAGAGTTCCGTACGCATAGGGTGCCAACAGAACCCTATTACTATTACTGAGCCTCCGCTGTTCGTCCGTCTGTCTGTCAGCGGGCTGTATCTTATGAACCGTAAAAAATGGACAGTTGAAATTTTCAAAGAGTGTGTATTTCTATTGCCGCTATAACATAAAACAAAGTTAAAAATTAAAGGGTTTCGCCATACTAGAAACGTGTTTTTGTTTTTAAATGTACATATGTAGGTACTGTTAAATATTGTACAGTGGTACGGAACCCTTCGTGTGCCAGTCCGACTCGCACTTGGCCGGTTTTTTAAAACAGAGCAAAGTTTATGATGCTTTTTGATTTGTTTCTCAAACCTCTTTATAAAGTAAGAGTTTCTTAATCAATGTATTCGTACCTGGTCGTCACCATAAAATATGTTGTAAAATCTTATGAAATTATCTCATGTTTGCCGATAGTCTAATTAAGAATGAGAAACTTAAACGCCTCGTCTACGACATATTAATACCAAAGAGCCTGTTGCGGTATCCACAAAACGCCACATGCGAACTGAACGTGTCATCATGACGTCACACAAAATCCTGCATCTCGCAAGCAGAGTTTACCGCGCAACTAGCATATTATATACTTAATTATAGAGTTAGGACTTCAGCCTGATTTATGCATGGATAATAAACACACACTTAAGTAATCTTAAGCTAATTCATTAGATAATCTGAATGCAATGATATGCCATAATTCCAACTCGAAACAGTAATTCTAGTCACGGCTACAGCATTAAGATCTTGGAAACTAGCCGTTTCTCAACTTTCCCTAAATAATTGCAGTGCACTTGAATTCGAACAGTTTGTGCGTATGCGCAAGAATTAGTAACACTCTTACTGTCGGTGGCAAATCATTAAGACGCGTGATGTAATGAAGTTATGTGGGGTGACGTCATTTGTTTAGGTTGGTCTTGGTAGATAGTATATGTAGGGTTGATTTTTATCTCAGATCGTTATTATGTAGGCTTTCGTTAACAACTAAAATATATATTAGGCACACAGATTTCCGAAGCGGAACCCTTCGTGTGCGGAACCCTTATCATATCATATCATATCATATCATTTATTCGCATTCTACAATGTTTAAAAAGATGTTGTTAACAAAAGGCTTAGAGCTAAGGAATCATTGTAGACCCTGTTAGGGCACAGCAAAAGGTGTTGTTTTATACAAAACAAAAGCAAATCAAAATTCGTGTATCAATAAATAAATGCAATTTATCTTGGGCTGCAAAAACTTGAAAATTACAAGTCAATTGATCAATTCAAGAAACGATGTCTGGACCAATGGTCATAATTACAAAAAAAAACTTTACATTTCTCTAAAACATCATCATCCATAGTCTTTTCCCATCGGTTGTTGGGGTTGGCTTCCAGTCTAACCGGATGCAACTGAATACCAGTAGTTTTCTTGGAGTGACTGCCTATCTGACCTCCACAACCCAGTTACAGGGTAATACGATACCCCTTGGTGTAACTGGCTGTCAAAGTTTCGGGCTTTTGACTACTCGTACTCCTACGAATGATACTTCACGTGCTTTCCGAGGCACGGAGGGTCTTGGTATGTAAACATGGTCACCCAACCACGGACCGACCTCGGCAACCTTTGTTTTACATAGAAGATCGACCCGTGTGGCTGTTGTTACTTAGCGACGAGCCACCACGACTCTAAAAACATAATCTCTAATTGATTCTTAATTATACAGCACATAATGTAACAAATAAAATAATTATACAAAGCAACATTGTGTGAATATCTTGGTAATTGCACCTCGCTACAAAAAAAATATTCTATTGGGATCGAGAAAGCGGAAAACAGTATGTTTTTCACTTTTACTTCTTAGTAACGAATGCGGTATATACGAGTATACCGCTTCATTAAAACTGATAAATGACTATCATAATTAGTACTGAGATACACGAGAAATTAAGTATGGTGATTAGTGGTGATAGATACTCGTAACTGAAATTAGCGTTAGATTTATGGAGATTTAGAGCAGAGATACTGAATAATGAACTCAAACTCAAAGCATTTATTTCAATTAAACTATTTTGAGGCACATTTGAATTGTCAAGGAGTCACAGTCAGAAAGATGAAGTTAATTGCCCATTCCAAAGCGTATAGTGTTTGTAGATCAAAAAGTGGCGGGAAATGGTTTTTACTATTTTTTTTTTAATGTGTACCTTTTAATGGTATCTAAACCAGCCAGATACATACAGTACAGGATTTTACGACAACTTTAAACCTATAAAATACGAAAAAACTTTTCCCCGAACTAAATACAAAAAAACTGGCCAAGTGCGAGTCGGAATCGCACACGAAGGGTTCCGTACCACAAGGCAAAAACGCCGAAAAAACACATTATCACGCTGATCAAACATAATGATTACATCATTTTCGTTTACTAGAAGTGTAAAGTGCTAAGTAAATGTAGCTATTGACGATGAGTCGCAAAACCATGTCTTACGTAGGTATTACCTGCAGTATTTGGTAACCGCATTATCCAATACTGGCGTGGGATAATGTTGGGCCAATGTGTTGGACATAATGTTGGCTTTGAAGATCGTTGATACTGAAGAGTAGGTTAGAGATTGAGGTCAAGATGATGAGAAGGAATTTGAATGAGGAAGAAGAGGTAGACAATAAAATGTATGTAATTACTAGCAGCGCCCCGCGGTTTCACCCGCATAAGTGTCGATCCCGTTCGAAAGACACGCGGCGCCATCTATTATCATAATAACGTTATTGTTGTTTTCCTCGGGAACAGCACTTTTTTTCGGGATGAAAGGTACCTACCCTATGTCCATTTCTGTACACCTGACAACTTATATGCAAAATTTCAGGATGATCGGTTCAGTGGTTTAGGCGTGAAAAGGTAACAAACAAACCAACTTACTTTCGCATTTATAGTATTATAGATGTCTCTGTCAGACTCTTACTGACTATAAACCACCCCGGTGTTCCATCTCACACCTACGCCAGGGGCCGCGGGAACGTACGATCCTTCCGCAACCCCCGACTGATTACATGGAAGCCTACCTCAACATAGTTAAGAAGTGGCAAAGCAGCATCTAGATAAAACCCACAAATGGCCCAATTATCCGGAACCTCATAACTTGGACACATTTGCCCATGAATGTCCCATTATACTGTATGTAAGACGTGAGAAGAAACGTAATCTGTGCGTACACGCGTACAGTCGTCCATTCAAGTCGCCTGGGATTTCACACGCGAGATTATAGTGATAGCGTTGCAACTTGCGTTGATAGGGGTACGTGAGTTCGAGCTAAATTAGGTATGCCTTGTATGAAATTAGCATGTTTCTGCATTATTTTAGCTCTCTCCGTTAATTGGCTGCTAATTAAGAGTAAAGTTGTTTATACGGTTGGCTCTTCCGGAGTCTGGTTTCCTGGTAACTTATGTGCGTAAGAACATGGTGTTCCTAATAAACTGGTAGAATGTCCGGCATAATAATGGGTAATACATCCACGCATAGCAACAAACAGGCTGATTATCAGAAAAGGTCTTGAGTATAGTAGGGAAAACTGCTTGGTGCTAATTCTTTTTTCTCCATTCGTCACATATTCGAACACCTATGGGTAACGAGACTGTTATTATTATTTAATAATAACAGTCTGTGTTTCCGAGCGCATACAACCCGAATCTCTTCAAACTAAGAGTGAGTCAGGCTTTTTCTGGGCAAGCTCACTCCATCGTCGACTTTTTCTCTGTCACCTCTGACTTAGACTAGAGTCAAGAGCAAACCCATTTCAAATAAAAAATAAAAATATATAATAATAATCAGTCTCATGAACATTTTCGAACAACTATGGGCAAGAAGGAGACTGATAATTATTCTTTAATAATTAATCAGTCTGGGTCCGTGACTAAATAATAACAGCCGCACAGGTCGATTGATCAGGTTAAGCTACGCTTGCCGCGGTTGGTCTGTGGATGGGTGACCATCTTTACATACCTCGGTATGTACCCCTCCGTGCCTCGAAAAGCACGTTAAGCCGTTGGTCCCGGCTGTCATTCGTAGATCTTTGACAGTCGTTACGAGTAGTCAGAAGCCCGAAAGTCTGACAACCAGTCTTACCAAGGCGTATCGTATTACCCAGTAACTGGGTTGGAGTGGTCAGACAGGCAGTGGCTCCATGTAAAATACAGGTATTCAGCTGCATCCGGTTAGACTGGAAGCCGACCCCAACATAGTTGGGAAAAGGCTAGGCAGACGACGAATCAGTCTCATCAACATTTTCGAACTTATTATATTAAAGATTATGCTTTAATATAATAAGTCTCCTATACGGAAAACCTATGTCGATTACCAGTTTGTTTGTTGGTATGCAGTGTAAGTATCTATTCTTTAATAGATCCACTGTCAGTGATGTCTCTATTAAAGTCACGTGAATACATTTTATGATTTTATATATGATCAAACGAACTTCCAAGTGAAGTTCGATCATTATTATGATGAGTTGCTTCATTTGAAGATATGATTATAACAATGTAGTTTCCCTACTTACTTGGTAACTTCGCACATATTTTAAAGATTTTTTAAAACTATTAGGTGACGTAATTCCGGTCTGACTGCACCTCGGTTGACACTTTGACGTGTAGCTCATTTTTTAGAGTCATGAGTATGATATAAAACTTTCTCTATATCTGGGAATCTTCAAGCGTCAGGGAGGGAGGGTGATCATATTATCTTCAAATGAAGCAACTCATCATAATAATGATCGAACTTCACTTGGAAGTTCGTTTGATCATATATTATAACTCGTTGCTTCATTTTTCAGATATGATTATAACAATGTAGATGTTAAGAGTCAGAAAGTTTTGAAATGGAAAACAATAAGGTTTTAAACATTATGGTTTTATTTACCTATAGACAAATCAGCCTTATAGTTATACTTATGTTTCCGTAATGGTACGTTACATTTATATTTACTTATTTCGAATTAACTTCAACGAGCTAAACATAAAGATCTTATCGATCACATGAACATAACATAAATAAACATTTCTGTAGTGTAATATAATCTTATAATAGGTACCTATAGTTAATAGGAATTAATAATCAGTCTGTATGTCTAATCGTAAGCAAACAGATTTGGCAAATTCGCCTTCGTTTATAACGCACCTATTATAAAAACGAGCAAATGAATTAGATGAACTAATAGTCCACCCTGCGCTTTTGCGAATGGTTTCTATATTAACTCCTGGTTAAGCTTGCGGCCGAGGTTGACGCGAGCCGTGTACTGTGCGCGGCGAATACACTGGTATCAATGCCGCTTTCTGACAAGACTTGTTTGATCCATCTACTGATGGTTTGCGTGGTAGTGGGTTTTTGTGGCCGTTTGTACGTCAACAACAGATTGTTTGTACTCTCAGGTCTTATGCTTTTAGTTATAGAAATATAACCTGAGAGCACCGTAGCTGGACATATACGCGTATTTTTCCTGAAGTATGGCAAGAACAATATTGGCTGGTCTCTGCCGGGTGCGGATGTCTTTATGATGTCTGTTATGACGATCTTTATGCCGCTATCAGAGAAAAGTATGTTCTCGAGTTTAATTAAAGACAGCGTTTGTACCCTGTGAGCTGTGTGAGTTAGAACTCACTATTAGGGAACCATGTTGAGACATGGTTTAAAACCAATTGGGGATTCCAGGCGGTGGAGTACTTGGGTTTTATGGGTCTTAATTTATAAACAACGTCGGAAACTATAAGGCTTTGCAATAGTGGGAACCATGGCTGTGATGGCCAGTTGGGATAAACTAGTAAGCCATGTGCATTTGTCATCAATAATTTTTCTAAGGCATTTTAATACCAGGGAAAATGGTGGAAAAGCGTAGAAGAAATGGCTCTGCCAGTCCATCGTAAATGCGTCTACGGATGCTGCGTCAGGGTCTTGTTTCCATGAGATGAATGTGGTACACTTCGCATTATCGCGGGACGCGTATAAGTCTATTTCAGGTTGACCAAAATATTTTATAATGTCTTGGAATGCTTCATCGGAAAGTGACCATTCAGTATCCGGATTGACTACTCTAGACGCGGCGTCTGCCCGGTTTTCTTTGGAATTTACGTATGATAGGTATATGACCTATAGGTTGCGCTGTTCACAACATTTCCAAAGGGACCTAGCCAAGTCGTTTAAGTGGGGGTATTGAATACCCCCATACGATTTATATAACTGATCGCAGTGGTGTTGTCCATGCGCAGTAATATTGTTTATTTTATTTATTTATTGGTTGCATCACTGGCGGAGGATTTCAAACCTAGAAAGGCTGCCATCAGCTCTAAGTAATTGATATGACAATAATTTTCTGAAGACTTCCATTTGCCATGTACTTGAGCGTTGTTGCAAACAGAACCCCAGCCTGACATCGACGCGTCGGTATAGATTTCGATGTCAAAATTTGGCTGTCGCATAAGGTTGCGTGTAGCCACCAGTTCAGATCCTCTAATATAATATTAGGTAGGTTAATTTTAGCTTCGTAATTATTATTATGCTTAAGTAACGCTAGAAACTTCTGGCGTTCTAAAATCTTAGTGTATACCCAAGCGTATTTAAGGGTTGGGCTAGTGGCGACTAGAATACCGATAAAGCGAGCTAATTCGCGGATGGAACATGGCTGTAATTTAGTGAATTTTGTTACTAATTCGATGATGTTACGTCGCTTATCGGCTGGCAATTGTATAGGTACTGAGATACCTGGTATCGTAACAAAATCCTAAGTACTTGCAGAATTGTCGCGGTTTTAACATACTTTTATCGTAATTGACTTTGTTGTCAATTATCCTAGAAACTCGAGTAGTTTCAAAGTTTCATTTACGTTATTATGACCATTCTCGTAAGTATTTCCAATGCATAAAATGTCATCTAAATAACAAACTGACTGAAAACCGTGATGTCTGAGGTAAGTTATGACTTCCTTCATAACCTTAGTGAATACCCGTGGGGCAACGGATAAGCCAAACGCCAACGGCATGCAATGAAAGCCATATGTTCTTAGCGAATTATTGGGCTGAAATTGATAAATATTTACGGTCGGAATGCCTAATGCCTAAGAGGAAATACGCCTCTTTTAAGTCGATGGTAGCAAGGTATCCATCGCGTGGTATCAATTTGCATGCTGTTCGGTAATCCTCCATTTTTAAAATGTTCGCTATTGATTAGCTTGTTTAAGGTTTTTAGGTTTAATATAAAGCGTTTATCGCCGTTAGGTTTTAATGTGAGGAATATTTTAGAAATAAATTGATCTTTAGTCACATTGCACTCTGAGATAGCCCCTAAAGATTTGAGTTTCATAACGGCTTTCATCATATCTGATTTCTCAGTATTTGATAGGTTGTTTTTAGGTATTATTGATTGTCGTACATGTGTATGAAAGGGTATTGGATAACCATTTTTTAACCAATCAAGAACAACATTGTTATTTTTAGCCATCGGTCATAAAATTGGGTAAGTCTAACCGCATGTACCTGCGTTAACGGTGACGCTGAGCGGGAGCCCGAGGTTTGTCCTGCGAGGCCGGGCGTTGTGGCGGCTGTGCTGACATCGTGTACGGACAGCGATTCCCCGCCGTCGTCATCGGCCTCCTGTATGCACCTCGCCCCCCCCCCCCCCCTGTTCGCTGGGTATCGAGGAGGCAGGTTCCAGTTTCCCGGGTAGGACTGGCGGGTATTAGGAAGTTGAGGCGATTTTGAAACTTTGCGGTCTTTTTTATGGAAAGGCCTTGCTTTTCAATGGCCTTGGCGGCTTTAATTTTTTCTGATAAGAACGAGCCAAACAGTGATTTATCCCGTTCGGACTCGTTGATGATATTTATGAATGCCTTGTCCGAGCTAGGTGTGATTAATTTCACTCGAGCCTTGATGGCGGTGATTCCCGCACTAGCTGTTGTTGAGACGCTGTAAGTGTCTTGTCGCGGTTGCGAACCATGTCCGGTACCGCCGCCGAGATTTCAGCATTCAACTTGGGTGCTTGAAGGAGCCTACAATTGTCTGGCACAAGGTACTCTTTCAGTACCTTGTCCTTGTTTTCTTTAGGCATTCCTTTCCTTAGCAAAGGAAGCCACAACTGCGATAGATTATCGTGAATGTTATCGCCGTAGTCAGGTGAATCTGATGTCGATTCACCGAGTGGCGACAGTAGATCAGGATCTAACAGTCTAACTCAGGTTCCATGCTACCAGTAGTTGCCTCAGGGGGACAGGGTTCCGCCTGGGCATAGTGTTGGTTAGGAATGTCGCCAGATTCCGATTCCACGTCTTGTGGTACGTCGGTTGGCACGGGTATTGGCTCCATAATAGCTTCATTATCATTGCCTGGGACCACATCAGGATCTTCGCTACCTAAAATTACAATTTGTAATTAAGGTTGTGAAGATAACAATTCTGAGGGTAGTGTAAGAAATAAAATTTCTTAATTGATTTTGCACGTTAACGTTACATCTGTTTTAGATTGTACGTATTTTCTGTGCTTGTTTGTCATCGTTAAAGACTCGCAGTCAATCCCGATGCAATATTAAAGAATAAAATTTCTTAATTGATTTTGCACGTTAACGTTACATCTGTTTTAGATTGTACGTATTTTCTGTGCTTGTTTGTCATCGTTAAAGACTCGCAGTCAATCCCGATGCAATATTAAAGAATAAAATTTCTTAATTGATTTTGCACGTTAACGTTACATCTGTTTTAGATTGTACGTATTTTCTGTGCTTGTTTGTCATCGTTAAAGACTCGCAGTCAATCCCGATGCAATATTAAAGAATAAAATTTCTTAATTGATTTTGCACGTTAACGTTACATCTGTTTTAGATTGTACGTATTTTCTGTGCTTGTTTGTCATCGTTAAAGACTCGCAGTCAATCCCGATGCAATATTAAAGAATAAAATTTCTTAATTGATTTTGCACGTTAACGTTACATCTGTTCTAGATTGTACGTATTTTCTGTGCTTGTTTGTCATCGTTAAAGACTCGCAGTCAATCCCGATGCAATATTAAAGTTTAACTTTTATAATTTAGTTTTGAACAATGTCAAAGTTATTGACTCGCAGTCAATCCCAGAGCATTTACAAAACTGATATTTTTCACTATTCACTTCTAGATCACCAAAGAATAAAGTATACTTTGCTTACCTTCATCATCCGATGACGATTGTAACGGTCTTTGTTTTTCTTCAATTTTTCTAATTTTCCTAGCGTAGTGATCAATTTTTGATTGCGCGCTTCTTTTTGGCATGATGCTTAAGGGCGCGTGCGATAGCTACCGCGCACGAAAAAGGAATGAGCTACACGTCAAAGTGTCAACCGAGGTGCAGTCAGACCGGAATCACGTCACCTAATAGTTTTAAAAAATCTTTAAAATATGTGCGAAGTTACCAAGTAAGTAGGGAAACTACATTGTTATAATCATATCTGAAAAATGAAGCAACGAGTTATAATAACATTTTTTAGATCTTATCCTTAGTATTACTGCTTCAGACATTTATATTCATGAAACCACTTTATCAGATTACATTTCGTATAAAAACAACGTGTTACACATGTTCACCGTAACATCGTTTGCGAAATAACAGTGTGCAAGTATGACGAAGAACACTTGCGATGACAATAAACATTGCATAAAATTTTTAAGTGTAATAACAGTATTGTCCAGCCACATTTGACGTGAATATTTAAAGAGCCAGCCAAACATTTTCATGCTAGATCCTTAAACAATTTAAGTCAACTTCTTACCCTTGTCTAATGTAAAACAATGTCCCTTCTCAATTTATTGTTTGGTGTTGGTACCCATTTTAAAGTTTATTGAAATAACTGAAAACCCAAAAGGGGTACCTACCTAATTGTATTCATCATCTTTTAATATGGGTCCAACCCTAAAATCGTGAAAAACAATCAGCTGTTCCCTAAATTTAGTCGAGTTATGGGAACACTAGGTTCTTCCGGTGGCTTTGCCCACGTAGATGTTGGAAATTATGCCACGAGAACATGCTACCGGGACAAAAAGTAGTCTATGTCCTTCCCCAGGATGCCATCTATCTTCTTGCCAAATTTGATAGAAATCCGATCAGTGGTATAGGCGTGAAAAGGTTACTTTTTATACAGAGTTACTTTCGGATTTATAATATTACTAGCTGCGCCCCGTGGCCCGCATAAGTGTCGATTCCGTGGGAATATCGGGATAAAAAGTAGCCTATATGTTAATCCAGGGTGTCAGCTGCCTCCACACAAAATTTTATCAAAATTGGTCCAGCCATTTGAGCGTGAAGATGTAACAAAAATATAAACACACACACACAAACTTTCGTCTTTATAATATTAGTGTGATAGTATGGATAAATGTATGAAGCAGCATTTTTTTTTTCGCGATTTCTTTATTGATCCCACTGTAAAAGATGTTCTTAATGAGGACTGCAATGTTATGACCCCTTTGAGCTTTTTTAGTTATAACAATAAATTGCACCTTTTTACCCGACTGCGCCAGAAGGAGGGTTTTGTTTTTCGAGTGTATGTATTTTCTATTCAAAACGATAGTGCTTGCTGTTCCCACGACAGTTTGTTTACTTAAATCCCTCATCGAATTTGGTTGCACTATATCTACCTAATGAATAGCTACACTGAACGCTGTGTGGGTTCCATTATTCCATTATATGTTAAAGCTTAAGACTTATAGTCGATTGTTTAAGACTCTGTAAGCCTTTAGGAATGTAGCCATTCTATTGTGATACCAGGTCGAGTACAGGCCACCCTCACCGTTATGGTCACCTTGGTTAGCAAAAGGCTACCCGGGGTTGGTGACCAGTGGTATTGGGGCAAATGGACTGGATCTATGCGGTCAAGAACCTATTTGCTTCGCGTGTTAACTACGGTCATATTAGAAACGGTAACGGTGTTTTCGTTGATAAGGATAAATTTGTTAATATTTTTTGCAAAAGAATCAGCATTGCCATACAGCGTGGCATTGCTGCCATTTTGGTCACCTTTTCTGACAGTGATGCGGACGAATTTTTTGATGCACTTTATTTATTTCCCATCCTTTTTATATACTTTTATTTTTATACTTATTACTACTTGTACTTATACATTTTTAGACTGTTAGCTTTTTAAATTACGTAAATATATATATTTTTTCGAATATATGAATCAACTGGCAGCGTCCCGCGGTTTCACCTGCGTAAGTTGTGATCCCGTGGGAATATCGAGGTAAAAAGTATCCTATGTGTTAATCCAGGAAATGGTTTATCTATGTGCCAATTTTCATACAAATCTGTTCAACGGTTTACGCGTGATTGAGTAACAAACATCCAAACATCTTCACAAACTTTAACATTTATAATACACTAGCTGCGCCCCGCGGTTTCACCCGCGTTAGTGACGATCCCGTGGGAATATCGGGATAAAAAGCCTATATGTTAATCCAGGGTGTCAGCTACCTACATACAACATTTTATCAAAATTGGTCCAGCCGTTTGAGCGTGAAGAAGTAACAAACATACAAACACACCTCCACACTCACAAACTTTCGCCTTTATAATATTAGCGTGATTTTAATTTATTGTGATGAATTAGCACCATCCTTCAAAATAATTCAGATTGAGACTGATATTGTGGCTTACCACAATATCAGTCACAATCTGAATTATTTTTAACAAAGCGTTGGCACCCTAAGCCAGATAGGCTGATAATTTAAAGGCGGCTGCTAGTGTAAGATTGATGCGGAAGACTTTACCAAGCCGTCATCTAACCTAATAAGAATCGATTTCTTTATTTCCTGAAGAACTTAAGACGTTTTTACAGAACGTTAAGTAACGTAATTCTCATGCATGTAAGCTAATTATAACACTTTGTCAAACTGTTTGTCATTCGCAGAAAATGGGGAAATCATGGGAAAATGTTCGTGTCACATTGTAATAGACAGATTATTGCACTCATTGCCGTAGTCTTAATAGAGTTCGATGAAAAAGCAGGAAAATTTGCTTATTCAATCTCGTGCATCTATGTAATATGGAACTTTTTACAGTTGATTGTATACGGGTCCATTGCTCTTTGGAATTAATTATATACAGGGTTATTTTAAATTGACTAATTAAATTCCGCAAACGCGTTGTATATCGATATCTAAACACGATAAAATATAAGCAAACAGTTTTTCTCAACTCATACTACAGGTAACAACAGTAATACGGTCGATAACCTCCCAAAAAATACATCAAACCCTTTTATTTTATAGTGTTTAGATATCGTCACCCATCGCGCCTGCGGGGTTTAGCTAGCCAATTTAAAACAATCCTATAAAAAAAATACTCCGAATTCGGTGCCTTGTGAACCAAATTAACATACCACTGAACGAGACAAACTTCTAGGCAACACAAACATTATATATTCAAACCTAACCTTTGTACAAATGCCAAAGTTACCCTCACTGTGAAGTATCCCATCTTGAAGTTAGCTTTCAGTCTACCGTTCATAAACAAAGTGGAACCTCAGAACTTCACCCGCAGTAATTGACAGGGAACTCCCCAAAGTAGTTTGGCAATACCATGGCAGTTATAACGCCACCATTAGCCACTTCCAGTAGGCTAATTCCCGTAATGAAAAATGTTCAAAATCTAGTCGCAATCTCATCTCAGTGACAATCAGTCATAAATGTAGGGAAATTAGAGGTATTTTTGACAGATTGAGACTGAGATCAGACTGTGTACGTACTATACAAGAATTGACCCTCTGAAGCCAAAATAGAAAGTTGAATATTTTTTATTGTTCCCCTTTGAGCACCACGGTAAAATTTTAATTGGTGCTCAAATGGGAATACCTTTGGTGCTCTAAAAATAGGTGCTCAAACGGGAATACTCCATCCTAAACCTTACCATGCCGACATGTCTTTAAAAAGCAGTGTTCATAACTCGTATCTATTACGAACACTTTGTAACACCGATCGTTAACTGATTACTAGCCGTAGTTAGTAATTACAGACACAGCTAATAGTCTGTGAGGTTGTAATTACTGTTGCGGCAGCAGACTGTTGAGGAGATGAGATCTTGTTAGGTTTTGTGCTATGTTTTGATAAACCGCACTAATGGGATACGAAGATAGTAGCGGTACGATATACGGAAAACTTGGTTCTTAAGGAAAATCTGTTGACAACCAAAAGCCAATTCTCGTAATGGAAAAGGTTCAAAATCTAGTCGCAGTCTCATCTCAGCGCCAATCAATGTCAAAAACTTGTCCAAAATTTGGGAAAATTAGAGGTATTTTTTACAGTTTGAGACAGATCAGACTGAAAGTTCTTATAATTACGAGATTTTCCCTCCTGATGGCTTGTGAAACATGAAAAGGCGCTCTGAGAGAACCATTTTTATCATAATTCTCCCGAAGGACGTTCGCTGTTGGACATAGACCTCCCCTAATCATCACCACATCGACAGGTCCTGTGCTTCTCGCATCCAGCAGATTTTTATGTTCCTATGGAATTGGTGGCAACTTTTAGTCATATCAATATTTGGTGGACCTACGTAACATCCACTTTTGCCAGCGCCAAACATTTAATACAAAACATAAAACATCGTGAGGAAACCGACATGTCCTAGAACCAAAAATTCGAAGACATGTGACATCTACCAACCCGCACTGGGCCCGCGTGACTCCCTCTCAAGAGAGGAGGCCTGTGTCTCAGCAGTGGAAACATTATAGGATGATTAAGCAAATATTTGATTGCTGTAATATATATAACAGCTATATTTTTGGTGGTAAATGCGATCGCTACGTTTGCCAAGCGTGCTAATTATAGTAGGCACAACGTTTGATATTGACTGAATGTCTATAATCAGCCACAGACATATCCGGATTGATGTAAACTAAATAAGCACCAGTAATTGCAGAAACGGCTAAGTAATTAAACTTGTAACGGGGAGACAGTTACGAAGATTGGGAAGGCCTTATCTTGTTAAATACGCTGAGAAGATTGTCGCATTCCTATGGCAGTGTGCAGTGGGGACGGGAACTTGGAGATATGATATAATCTCACAGTTTATATCGTTTGGTGGGAAAAATTTAATACTCAGACCATTTGATCTTGGCGTGGCAAGCAATCTTAATAAAAGACTAGCTTGTGCCCGCGACTCCGCCCGCGTGGATGTCGGAAATTATCCCACGGGAACGTGCTACAAAAAGCCAGTGAAAGTCCTGTCAAAATCTGTCCAGCTGTTTCGGAGATTAGCCGAAACAAACAGACAGACAGACAAAAATTTTAAAAATGTTTTTTGTTATAAGCGTTAGTGTTATTTTGATATTATATATTGTGCACTGTAATATTACCCGAGCCGAAGGCTGGACTCCTCTGAAATTGGTCGCCATAACCAAAACTCGATCTGGAGGACTTTAGTCATCTGTGTTAATCAATTTACCCATTAAATTCACATATATCTCGACCCAAACACAGACTGGCTATGTGCACATAATATTTAAATAACCTCCTATTTTTGAAGTCTGTAAAAAAACCTAAAACCAATACAGCACAATGATCGGCCAATCTGCTTCTCACAAGAACAAAACAGTTGAATGCTTGCTCAGGCGCATGTTGTAATGAAACAATGCTCCGTTTTTACGGAAGCCATTGCCCAAGCGTTCGTGTGACCTTAGTACCTACTGTGGTGTAAGGTATGGGAGATTTGATGGTGGAAGGTTTGGAAGTTCCATGGTTTAAGGAATTTTCATTTTTATTTTTGAAGTGAAAACTTCTTTAAGCGCGTTGGGCATTTTTTGAGATGGGAAAAAACCATTGAACTCGCTGTTACCGTAACCGACACCTCTGTTTTAAGTTTTGGCCATTATAAAGACATCAACGCGCGGTACATTTTCTTTCTTCATACCTTCAAAAATATTTATAAAATTACTATGCTTTTTCAAGTTTTCACTTCGTCGGCACTCCTGGAGTGCCGCTGTATTTTTTTAAAGGAATGAGGTAAAAAATGTTAGTAAGTTATGCGGAAGTATAAAGCATTGGTTTCCAAGGAATGAGATGAACATTCACAAAATAACGCCTGTCCTAATGCAGAGCAATTTTTAACACCTTAATCTCAATTTACTAGAAAATTATGGATTTTCACGACGGCCTGTATAAATGACGGAAACGGTTTCCTATGACACCCAAGCTTTAGGCCTAATTTCATTTGATTGAAATGAGAAAGTTATGGGAGTATTTTGTAATTACATAATTAATTTAAGCTATAGACTGATCAAGTTGGTAGCTAGTTTTATCCACACAGAAAATTAAAAAAAAAAAAATCTTATCTCATTGTTCAGTTGATCACGATAATAATGTAAACTTGAAGTATTTACATATATACTTATACTAAGAGGTAATCATTTAAAAGATAAAAATATGCGCCACGACTTGGGAACCTCCTCGTTTTTCTCCGGTAAAAAAATTTATTCGCACGTACCACAGAATAATAAACACAGTACAACCAAAGAAAATACATTTCAAAATTCGAACTACACAGTTGCAGAGCTAGATGCCCAGTTTCTCAAACTTCTCCCGCCATCGTCGCCGTCACCCATAACTTACGACCATTTTAATTGTATTGGCAGCACCGATTGTAATCAATGTGTTCCTAATTCATGCCAGGAATGTAGGCCGCCTAGTTCGAAAGATGAAAGTGCAGTTACTGTGAGCACAGTCAGCAAAAAAGTTTTTAATCGAGAAATAAATCAAAATATTTGCCAATACCTACGTGTGATTTTTTTTTTTGTAAAAGAGACTGATTATGTCAATGTTTGACTACTTAGCTCATGCACAACTGGAGTAAGAAGGTAATCGCAGCGCTATTTAGTTCTCTGTTTAATTTATGGTAATTACGTAAGTAATTAATTTATTTCAACACCATTGTTCTCAAAACGGTGAAGGGAAACATCGTGAGGAAACCGGTATGTCCTAGAACCAAAAATTCGAAGACGTAATGACATCTACAAACCCGCACTGGGCCCATGTGGTTGATTACAGCCCACTCTCTCTTATAGAGAGGACGCCTGTGTCTCAGCACTAGGAACATTATAGGCTGATTATCCTACCTATGTAATTGCATGTATGATACATGCAGAAACATTTTGTACGAGTTTTCACAAAGCGTTAAATTACAATGATAGTAAACTATTTATTTTTATTAATTAATTAACATCATACTACAATTTATTTTATTTATATAACATAGCTCAAATATAAGTGTTTAGCATGTGTCATATGAATCATAATGTGTCAGTTTACTTATCTATTTTGTTGACCGTACATAATTACGATTATTTACGCTGAAATTAATACTCTGTGGTAACTGGGATGTTAAAAAAGAGTAAGTGCGTATGCGCCTGTGAATGGGTGTGTAATTGAAAGAAAGTGCTAGCTGTTTGGATTGATAAATGTTTTTGAAGAATTGATAAATTTCTGTGCTGCTTTTTACGAAGTATTTAGTGCTGGAAATTGATAACCAATTGGTATTGTTGTATTAACATCACGCCGCCTATAATCCCTGAAGAGTTAGGCAGAGATGTACAGGCACATCAAGCTACTTCAATCTGTCAAATTTCTTTAATAGATTTTCAACTTTATCGCTTAAGCATAAGGTTCAAAGTTGATTGGGAAAATTTTACAGTTTGGGGTAGCTTGATGTGCTGGCGTCTGTAGGTACCTATAGAACATGGGGCTTAAATATAACTGGCGAAATGTGGGTCACTTCGCCAGCTGTGTTTAAGCCCCATGTATTAGGGGGCAAGCCTATTAACATCAAGCGGACACAAATTCAATCTCCGGGCTGCTACTGAAAAGTTCCTGATAGAAAAGCTTAATATCAGTTTGCCTGACCTGGGACTCGAACCGAGGATAATTCAATAATAATATGGCATTTTGTAGTTTCTAATTACCCCCCTATGGGAAGAAAACGAGAGTTTACGTATGTTTATGTAATGACTAGCTGCGCCCCGCGGTTTCACCCGCATAAATCTTGATCCCGTGGGAATATCGGGATAAAAGTATCTGTGTGCCAAATTTCATCTAAATTCGTTCAGCCCTTTGTGCGTGAGGAAGTAACAAACATACAAACACACAAATTTTCGTCTTTATAATATTAATGTGATATTAACATTTTCATAGAATGAAATAGCGTTCACGTAGCAGTTCCCACATAAATTACCTACAATTTAATACGATATTAGAACATGCTTATTTATAACTTCGTGACAAACAGATAAAAATATAATAATCACGAAGAGGTAAAGTTAGTCATTTACAACAGAGATTCTCAAACTTTTATTCCACCACTAGGTTCAGGTAGGTATTCAAATTATACCTAATTTGTTTAGCCTATACTACCTCAGCTAAAATTCACTCTTTATCTCGCTCGCACGATACTGCTCGCGGACTGTGTGAAAGCGAGACAGAGTACGGTGCTGGGAGGGAGGCAGCGCCAATAGTTTAGGTATTTGCTTTTTACGGTGAAAATAAAGGTAATTCAAAAAAACTAACTAACATAAGACCTGCTTTATAGTTAGTTCAGTTAGTATGCAAAGTTTTATGATCTAATTTGAAGTATTTTTTGAATACCAGCGGTTTATTGTTCGGTTTGGAGGTAACTTTGGATTTTTGTTCTATCGAGAAAATTTTATGGAATCGTGTTTTCGTCTAACATAAGACCTTACATTAATCCTCAACTTTAGCATATATTTATTTCAAAATTAATGCTGCAGTATTTTCGACATAACGGAGGATCATGCTAAGCCATTTGAGGTAGTATAGGCTCTTAATGCGGCTGGTGATGAAGCACGATTGATTAGAAGATATCTATGTAACCTCAAAGATAATTTACTTGCTTATTTTAAAAGCATTATTCAACAGATGCCCAGCCTTTCCTTCACCGTTTTGAGGGCAGTGGTGATGAAATAATTTACTAAAAAGCACCTGACTGGGTTCGAACCTACGACCTCGTAAGTCGCGGCCGTTACCAAAGGTCATATTATGCCTTACAAAAACACACAGATTTGCGAGCATTTTATAAAAAAAAGAAAATAAAGAAAAACATTTTAATTTTTCTAAAACGAACCCCCATAAGTTTGACAAACTGCGCTCCACACTGTTCGTTACACTTCCTGGCATTTATTTAGTGTTTAGCCTTGACTTTAGTGCTAAAAGATGACTTTGAGATATGACAGGCCAATGCCATAGCCTGAACATACGAGTAATGTGCAATATTCTATGTACGCATCACAAATGGTCCATTTGAATAGGTTCAAACTATAGTAGACTGTGTTCTGGGATTTGGTCATAAAATGTTGAAAATGGTGTATCCATATTATAGCGATTTAACTGAATTCTGGTTAGATTAGGCTTTTAAACGTTTAGAACTAACATTATTTATACCATGTAACTTGTTCTTACCAGAAGTTCTAAATACAACAACTTAGAACTACAGTGCAAAACTGGTTTACCAACCTTGTGTGTACTACAGTAAACCCTACACTGGACAACACTTAAATAGTCAGCATATAATGTTCCCACTGCTGGGACACTGACCTCCTCTCTGTGCAATATATCTTTAGTCTAAATTAAATCCTAACTTAACTAAAACTATACAGAAACTAAAAAATATTGTCGAAAAATTGATCCGCATCGCCGCCCGTCGACTGGTAATGTACCCACAGACTGGCGGCATTACGGTATGGCGATGCTTAGCCTCTGGCCAAGGTAAAAGTCAACCCTTGGGTCACGGGAAGTGTCAACCAGCCGTTTCGAAATTTCTTTAAAAATACCATGATCGCTTCACTAAAGATAAACCAAGACTTGAATTTTTGATTTTCTTGTGCTAAACACACAATCAAAGATCTTAACTGCAAAATTAGCCATCATCAGTCTCTTGCTCTTATCCCAATTTATTTCGGACGCAGCATGTATCTTAAATGCAAAAAATGGGGTATTCCTCGAAACGCACCAACTTTGAAACGCACCAAATGAAACGTCATTTATTACGAATCCTTCATGCTCTTCTCTATGTTTCATCATTGATGCATTTCGAGGAATAAAATTATAATATTTTTATTCTGATTAATATTTAATTTTGTTTTTGAGGAACACTTTTGGTGCGTTTTGAGGAATACCCCCAAAAAGGACCTCCCGATCACATTTTATTTAATTTTCTTTAATTTCATTTAGTCTAGTTTAATGTAATTTAACCTATGATTGTATGTGTAACTAGTATTGACCGATACCTACGCTGAACGTGTGGTACAAACTGTAATTTATATAAGTTGGTTAATTAATAAATAAAATAAATACCTAGTAAGTATAAAACATACCATCCTTTCTATTTGCACTGTAGTCGAGTGAGAAGATAAACATCATAAATTGAATGTTATTCAACTTCACACATAATTATAACAAAACAAAAACAGCTCGTATATTTATCCACTATGATTGAAACTATTGGTACATTATTAGTATCAGTGAAAGTGTATCAGGCAGCACAGACAGTTGCGTAGTAGGTATGTGTGCCGTCTGCGCCGGAGTCGATGTATTGTATGCTACGAGCGCCCGCGACAGGCAGAGGCGGATTCGATTCGTAGTTGATAGATGCGTATGGACTGGGCCTCAAGTCTGCTATTACAATAGTGTCAGAATGGTCTATCATTGATTTCATATTTGTTGATTTTGACAAGCCTGGTAATCTAGTAATATAATGGCGTCATTATGACTTTCCAATGATCAACCACTGACACTCCATTGAAAGAAATGGCATAGAATGGTAATCTCGTACATAATGACAAATGAGTTACTGACTTAGGCGGTAAACTGCTAAAATTTTGACAGTTCCTTTGATCAGTGACCTACCATTAGAACGTCATTGTGCAGTCATTGCTTTTAATTCGTTACGAGTATCGTATATGTTCTGTGCCATTGACCGACCACTGATCGAACATTATGAATTTAGCAGATTACCAACTTTTAGCAAAATGACAATGGGATCGTGTTGGATTGACGAATTTATAGAAATAGCAGACTTGGGCCCCTGGTATATCGTTTTCTATGAACTAAGTAATTGACTACATAAAATCTTTAAAAAAAATACTGAAATTGAAAGGCTGTCTAACTAAATATTTATTAAGATATTTAAGAAAAAAAAATGTGTCTATCAAGACAGGTACGTATTAATTTTTTTCATGAACTAGACTAAACCAATTCGGACCTGCTACATGTTTTCACATTATGACAGCGTGGTGACTGACAGTCGACTCTAGCGCCTGGCGCGTCATGAGCGACGTGTGAGCATCCTATAGGTACCTAATCGATCATCTAGAATTCTGTAGTCAACTTTTACTAACTAAATGGTTGCATTTTCACTTCTCAAACTTATTCTGAATCCAAATAGGTACAAAAACAATACTTACGTTACTACGAGTTAGCCACGAAAACAAAAAAAAATTGTACGTACCTACTATTCTACTGTCTTCTATCATACAACCGCTCACAAAACATAAGATTGATTGTCAGTAACATTATGTAACTTCATGCTTTTTCATAACACTGACTTTAAACCACAAAAATCCCTTCTGTCATTCATAACCGACATCAGAAAAGAAATAGCAATTTTACCATCACAATCGCGACTGCTACTACACAATACAATTTCTCCATCATTCATAAGAACAGACTTATAAGGGTAAAGGCTGTATTGTTAAAGTAAAAGTTTAAGAAGAGATGTGAAAATGCCCCAGTTCATATACCCATAATCATCACTATCTGGTATGGTTCAGGGGTTCACATAAGTTGACAACTTGATGCACATAACTGGGTCAGTGCGCTTCTTAACAATGACTTTCGACAACCCTAGTTTCCATGTAGTTTCTAATGTCAAAATCGTTCTTTGCTCTGTAATTAATTGTATGTTGTGAAGACCTATTCTTAAGATGATTTGACGACTTGGCTGTTTTCGGAGTATAGATCTAAATGATGCTGTACTGTTTGCTTTGTTTTCATCGGTATGATTACAGCATAGAGATGATGTTCCCACTATTGGGACACAGGCCTCCTCACTTCTGAGAGGGACTGGGCCGTAATTTTCATCACGCAGGCCCAATCAATGCGGGTTTTGTAGATGTCACATGTCTTCAAATTTTTGGT
Source organism: Oligia fasciuncula (assembly GCA_963082905.1). NCBI lineage: Eukaryota > Metazoa > Arthropoda > Insecta > Lepidoptera > Noctuidae > Oligia > Oligia fasciuncula. Next base: position 16,383,436 of record OY720406.1, on the reverse strand, counting down.
TCTAGGACATGCCTGTTTCCTTACGAACATCGTGAGGAAACCGGCATGTCCGCATTCAGAAGAATAAATAAATGAATACTAGGGATTATTACCTACTAGGTACCAGTTTAAAAAAAACTGGCCAAGTGCGAGTCGGACTCGCACACGAAGGGTTCCGTACCACAAGGCAAAAATCCCTTAAATATTTATTTTATTTCAATTTTATTATTTACTAGCTTCTGCCCGCGACTTCGTACGCGGATCCTGTTGGTTATGCCAGCGACAACGGGGTAGTCAAAATCGAAGATCTGAAACGTCTGATGTCGAATTCTAAGAACCCGGGGACTGGATAACAACGGGATGCGCGAGACGATTCGAGACGTCATTTTCAGGCAATAATGAACCAATAGGGTGGTAAACTTGGCCTTGCACTTTGAATGTTGGCATAAATGGGCCTTCTGAAATCTGTTTCGCAACAAAAGATGTCATTTGAAAGGCATTATTGTACGAACGTATGTTGTCCAAGAAATGTTTTGACTGTGATGGTCACCGATTAGCAGTGATCTTAATATTTCTGGAGGATTTTGTAATATTTCAATATGTACTTTCCCACCTGAGCAACACATACCGTTTGTTTCTTTTTGCTATTTAACAGCTTCACAAAAAGTACAATTTTTAACCATACCTCCGATGGCGGAATATGTGGCGTAGTCAATCATAGGAGTATACGTAAATGCACTCCGTTCCTTATCAACCCAAGGAAGGTCGCCATGCCCTACGGCTATATCTTGAGACACATCCGATTCTTCAGATGATATCGACATTCTGTTCAGAGAATGTCGAAGTCGATCAGAATTCAAACGTTCGTTGCGATCTTCTTAATCTGTCTCTTCATGCCGTACTCCAGCAATTATTTCTTTCTCACTTTCTGATTATGAATATTTTGTTGTGTGCGTGTTCGGAACAATGTATGATAAAATCTCACCGTATCAGCGGTCAGTCGCGCATCATATTCTTCACTGGTCTCTAGAGATCTGGATGTAGATGCGTAAATAAGCTGAGAACGCAGGCGTGCTTCGCGATCCGAAGAGGTTTCCACGGAGCGAGTTGCAGCCTGATGTTCTCAAACAGCATCAAGTCTCTCCTGACGCTCTTCGGTAGATTCTTGGGATCTTATGATCCTCAATCTTTTAGCTCCTTTGGAACATTGGGAAAGATTTGACCTCTTTCTAGGCATGGTTATAGTTTTATTATGAAGATACCTGATCAATTAAAATCTAAGTGACTGCTCCCCTACCAAGGGTGCCCAGACACGGGATCGTCTGGCCCATGTGCTGGTTTGGTCCCTGGGGTGGTCACGGCGTGCTATGTGTTCTGGTGCGCCGGTGATGGGGAGTACTCCCCAGCGGAGGGTCCGGTGACGGACAGCCGCGGCGGGTTCACGGATGAGTGCTAACGCGTGCCCATGTTCCCGCCGTAAGCGGCAGAGGAGGACACAGTGGAGTTTTAGTGGGTTAGAGTCCCACATAACTGCACTATCTCCCCGTGGTAGTGCAGAAAGCATGAGCATTTCTTCACGTTAAAAAAAAAAAAATGGGAGTTTTGGCCATGCAGTAGAGTCAAACTTTCAATGATATACCATCGTCATCGAAAATCAGTCCTAAACTGTTACCGCCTTCACCGCGTGGAGGTGAAATTAGTGATAGCTTAGATTTCCACATCAGATGTTTCTGATCTTCGATTTTTATAAGTCAACAGGAAATGCCCATCAGACCGAATAACTTTTACTAAGACGTCATTCCTATATGATTTATGGTGTAGCTGGGCTCTTGGAGTTCCCCATCAGGTGTTCCAGATCTTCAAATTTATTATTTCAGCAGAAAATACTCATCACGTGGAACAATTTTTGCTATGGTACCATTTTTGTATCTCTTATAGTTAAGCTGGTCTGTTTCGGTTCTGCATCAGGTGTTCAAGTTTCCAAGAAACATTTTAACCTGAATGTTGTCCAGCCATAATAACTATACAACAAAAAAAAAATCATTCAAATCCGTCCAGTAGTTCCGAAGATCGGACGCGCAGGCCCGAGGTGTATACGTACTCTGATAGACCTTTAAATTGACATAACTTTTTTATTTATGAACCGATTGACATGAAATAAACACTAAATGTTAAGTGAAGCCTACTACAATATATTAGTGAAAACCGCATCTAAATCGAATAAGCCGTTTCTGATATTAGCGTGCACAAACAAACAGACAAACAGACAAACAGACAAACCGACAAACAGACAAACAGACAAAAAAAAAGTTAATTACAATTTCGGGTTCGGCATCGATATAATAACAACCCCTGCTACTTTTTTTTTATATATTTCCATTGTACAGACACCACTTTTCTACAAATTTATTATATGTATAGATATAGATATAGATATAGAAGAAGATTATTAAAGTAAAAATACAACTGAGTACTTTGTGAATATTTCAAGTGCCTACCTGTTGCCATTATTGATATCGAGCAAAAAAGGGCAACAAAATCGCGTTTGTTGTATGGGAGCCCCCCTTAATTATTAATTTTATTTTGTTTTTTGTATTTGTTGTTATAGCGGCAACAGAAATACATAATTTGTGAAAATTTCAACTGTCTAGCTACCGCGGTTCTTGAGATACAGCCTGGTGACAGACAGACGGACGGACGGACGGACGGACGGACAGCGAAGTCTTAGTAATAGGGTTCCGTTTTTACCCTTTGGGTACGGAACCCTAAAAATTATGCAAACATAACAGGCATGTTCTTCAGTATCAATGTTATAAAAGACGATCTCTAATCTAATCTTTGGTTTAGCTTTAATCAAATGACAACTAGGTATTAAAAGATAATCTACTTTGATACAGTAGACCATTTTCTAGAGCTACGCATTTCGTATCAACGTTCAGATTAAATCTAAGACTAAACTAAATCTGTACCTATTACTATGAGATCCGGCCATTTAGCTAGATACACTGATCCGGTGTTAGTAGAAGGAAATTGTAAATTATTGTCTCGCTACTAAGTATTATTGGCTGGATTGAATGTAGGTACAGGTAATATCCGTTCAATGAGATTTTGATAATAATCAATTTAGCTTGTCGTGATCTTATGCTGGACAAATATCCAGATCTCTGGATTCATTCAAATTTTTGGAAAACTTTGTAGGTAGGTACCTACTTTGATTTGATTCATTCCTTGTGGATTTTTCAGATTTTGTAAATTAAATTATGTTAGGTTTTTCCTTTATTTTTAAATTAGTAGTTTGTGTAAACAGTTCCCTCACCAGACAGCCCAATCTCTATCATTTCAGCTTCAAAACGATGAGCAGTTCTATAGTTTGTATTTCAGTCGCCCCAGTTTACGGCGGCGTCGTTTTTGCTAATCGCCCATTAAAGAGATAAAGCCCACATCGACTCACTTTCAGTGTCGGTCGTCAACTCACTCTCACTTGCCGAATAATTAGGAAGACATGAATGATGAAAGTGAAATGTGGAATATGCTGATATTCAGCTGTATCCGGTTTAATTTCAAAGTTGTTCTTGTAAAAAACTGAAAGAAATATAACTGTGGAAGACGTTAGAATAGAAATTGAACTTATTTATTGTTAACTAGCAGCGCCCCGCGTTTTCACCCGCTTAAGTGTCGATCCCGTGGGAATTTCGGGATAAAAAGCAGCCTATACTGGTAATTAGTGACCGATACTTAAACACGTGATTTTACTCATCATTATGAACAACTTTTACTATGGGACCAAACCTGAAATCGCGAAAAAATATCAGCTGTTCCCTACATTTATGTTCGTCAACTCGTCAAAATGTAGAGAACAGCTGTTTCTTTTTCACGATTTCAGGTTTGGTCCCATAGTAAAAGTTGTTCATAATGATGAGTAAAATCACGTGTTTAAGTATCGGTCACTAACTACCAGTCACCCTATATGTTAATCCAGGGTGTCAGCTACTCCCATACAAAATTTTATCAAAATTAATCCAGCCGTTTGAGCGTGAAGAAGTAACAAACATATAAACACACACACACTCACAAACTTTTGCCTTTATAATATTAGTGTGATTAAAACGGTACAACACCATTTATATTAATTAACATAGAGACAATTATTACGTTGACAATAATATAATTTACTTTAAAACTTACATATCACGGAACAGTGGAATCCCTTGCATACTTTCTCTCACAGAACACAAGTCATGCATATTTTTACTCCATTCATCCGCGAACACATAATAGGTATTCAGGGTTGTCTTATGTTGCAGTAACGTCTTTGTAAAGATCAGGGGGAGTAAAAAGGCCACTTTGGCAGAATCATAAAAGGATAACATTATGAATCATAGTGGACAGTTAACTGTTAAATTAATCGTATCAAACCCCATTGGTGAAGGATTTAGTAGTATTTTTTTTTGTCTGTGCAAAAATACCTATCAATCCAATCCAAATCCAATCCCAATCTCTTTGATTATACCTAGGACGTACGTAGTGCAGCGAAAAAAAGAAAAACACAGACTGTCATCGCCATGTTATGATTCATAATGTTATCCTTTTATGATTCTGCCAAAGTGGCTTTTTAAGCGGGATTCGTCACAATCATTGCTATCTTCTTAGTTTGGTCATATATTTCTTGTAATGTTCTGTTGTTTCTCGATGTTGAAATTGGAAATACCTAAACAGAATAAAGTTTATTTTATTTTTGTTTTAAAACCTCTCTTGCGTATTGTTATTTTATTGCAAAGAAAGATTATTTACACAAATGCAAAATTGTAACAAATACATGCTGTGACGTTTTTGGCCCTTGTATTTGTTCAATGTAGCGAACTGACGCATTATTCATTATTATATCCTTTTTTGTTTTACAAAACCATTGTTTTTGACAAAAGATATTAGCTTCTTAGCAACCACAATTAATAAATGTTCTTACATTGATTTTAATGTAATAAATTACGTCTGTGAAAGGTGGGGATTCAGTGGATCCTTTCATTTATAATAAATAAAACAAAGTCGGATTAGTTACACAATGGTTACACCATATAACTCAAGAACGGCTGGACCGATTTTCATGATCTTTAATTTGTTGGATTTGTCCCCGAACAGCAGAATAACTAATAAAACATGGGGAAAATTCACGAAAAAACATAATAAAGATACTTAATTCATTTTTCTCATACATTTTGTATATTCTGAGACTGTATTACCTACGAAGTTCGCCGGTGTCTTTTTTAGTTGGTAAATAAAAGCCGTTGGTCCCGGTTGTTATTAATAGATCCTTGGCAATCGTTACGGGTCGTCAGAAGCCCGAAAGTCTGACAACCGGTATTACCAAGGGGTTTTACCCAGTAACTGGGTTGTAGAGGCCAGATCTAAGCCAGTCGTGTCATGTCAAAGTATTCAGCTACATCTGGTTGGACTGGAAGCCGACCCCAACATAGTTGAGAAAAGCTAGGATAATGATGATGATGGTAGAAAAAGTATCTAGTATGCACAACAATCATTAACTAGTCAACAAAGCTGCAAAGGTAGAAAGAGTTCAAAACATTCATCAACTTTTCTTTTCTTTTGGCGGTAATCTGATAGGTAGGTAATCAATTACGCTCGCTTTTAGAGTTTAAGTACTCACAATAAAAAGTAAATACACGAAACTCATAAAACTAAACCTTTTCCCTAAGGGGGAAGCGCTAAGGTAGCCCGCGAAATTTAAATTTTCTTACGTTTTTAGCCATTTGCTGGTCAGTATTAAGTTGTACGTTGATTAAAATATGATTCGCGGTCGTAACAAATATGCATTTACAGAATTATAATTATTACAATCAGTAACACAACTTGTTAAGTTAGTATAATCCCCAAATGTCAAGATTTCATGAAATAGTCATTCTTGGGGATTACTTGGTCTTAGGGAGTTGTGTTGATGACTTTAATGATTATAATTCTGTAAATACATATTTGTTACAGCCGCGAATCATATTTTAATCAACGTACAACTTAATACTGACCAGCAAATAGCAAAAAACGTAAAAAAAAATTGAATTTCGCGGGCTGCCCTGGCGCTTTCGCCTTAAGTACTTACTGGAATCTCACAATAAAAAGGAAATACACGAAACTCATAAAACTAAATCTTTTCCATAAGTAATTCAAATATTTCCCATAGACAACAATAATTATGTTTATTTGCGATAACGCGTAAACTATGCTTTCTAATAGCACACTTTACAACCAGAGACAATGGATGGGAATGAAGATGGCGGCCGGAAATGCTTCGTTCACATTGTTCTTCCGGCGCGGAAATGATAAAACCTTTTTTGTTAATTCTTCTGTTTCAATTAAACCGTTCAGTGCTTTTTTTAATTAAATTGTTTACTTTATAAGTTGTAAGTAAATTATGAGGATGTTGATCTACCTATTTCAAGAGTGTATTTTGAAAGAATGAAGAAGTTGGCCCTTTAGTCCAAACATTTTCATGGCTTAGTTTTCAGTTCAGTTTCAGTTTCAGCGACTGTATTTTGATTGCAATGCCTTATTTTATACTTAGTTATTGCAAGCTTTTAGGAGTTTTTTTTTATCATACACGTTATCATATATGTATCTACCTTCTATAATATAAAATAATAGATTCAAACCATATTTCGCCTGCGGCATCGCCAGCGTTGTATATCGATAATAGCCTATGTTCTTCCCCAGGGTTCAAAGTATCCTCATACCAAACATCAAAATCGGTCCAGCGGTTTCGGAGATGAGCCAGAACAAACAGACAAAAAAAAAAAAAATATAAGTACTAATTTATACCTTCATATGCATTTAGTAACAAACTATTTTGAAATTACAAACAGACACTTCCAATTTTATTTATTTGTTTGTGTGTATCTATGTCTAGAAGATATGCACAAAGACACACAGTTATTATCCGGCTCGAAGGACCAACTAATGTAGGGGTTGTGCATGTGCACAGAGAATTTGATTTTGCGAAAGGGTGAAGGGTGGGGAGACGTACGCGATACGTCCGTGCGCAATCTTTCGTAGCGAATAGGTACTAAAAATTGTTTTGCAAATCGCGGCGCGCCGCTTGTTAAGTTAACCCCTAATATTTCTAGACACCTTTGGCTGACAATTTACCACCTCTTTACTGAACCTTTACTTATGTCCTTTCTCTTCCTCAGGAACTAGAACAAGAGAAACACCTGCTAAGACGACGGCTGGACACAACACAAGGAGAGTATGAGTCGCGGATGCTGGAGCTACAGAATGACATCAAAGAGCTCACGGCGAAGATCGACTCTAGAGATAATTCTGTTAAACAGGTTAGTTATAACACATATCAGTTTACAGATAGCGCCATCGAAGTCGCGCCCAACTCTTTGGGGTATCAAATGTTCAAGGGGGCGAGTCGATACACTTAGGCAATTAGGGGCAAGATCCAAGGGGCGAGCGGAGCCCAAACCCTCGTTTTCCTAATCGCTAGTGGTTATCGCTAGTTAATTCCGCTAGTGTTTTAGTTTTTTGATACACACTAATTATTCTTGTTGCTTCTATATGTGAGAACAATGTAAAAATAAGAACAATTCAAAATATAAGATTAAAAATAAGCCTTGCCAGTTAAGAGATGACCGCAGTCTCAACCGACGGCGCCCGTTCACGAACATGACGCGTGGATCAGCACCCACCATCCAGCTCAACCATTTTGTAGGGGACTGAACGATCCAACACACGCGCCACCATCAGTGAGACATTTAAGTGAGCACGTTCTCAACTGCCATGCTCTTTCAAGTCAACATAACACCAAGAACATACGACAATGGCGCCGATTCCCTTGTTCACATACTAAACTTTTAAGTTCAGTGCATCATAATATTTATCTTCTGTCCTTTTCTTAATGAAATAGAAAGAAAAAAATGCACTGAACCTAAATGTAGTTTAGTTTATGAACAAGGGAATCGGCGCCATTATCAATATAAAGCATGCTACAGCTGATTCTCCTTATACAACCTCTTAGTCATTGCAATGAAGTAATCCACTTACAACATAACTCTTACTCAGTATATAAGGTCCATCACATCTCCTGAATACGTGATTAGGTAAATATACCATCAATCTATTAGGTAAATACATATAAATTCAAATGACTAATACTTAAGATCTGTTTAGGATGCAAAGGTTGTTTGGTCTAACGTAAGTGAACGAGTTTCGTTTATATAAATCACTAGCTTCTGCCCGCGACTTCGTCCGCGTGAAATTTCTTGTACCCACCCCCACCCCGTCGTCGCGTCGCAACACTTCGTATTCGCTTACCGTTCACTCTGATTTTTTTCTTTTTGCTCGGCTCCTAAGGGTCATAGCGTGATGTTAAATAGCCTATAGCCTTCCTCAAGAATTGGGCTATCAAATGCAAAAAATTTTTTTTTTTCAAATATGACCGGTAGTTAATAATCCTTAATAGGTACCAACTCTTAACATCTTACACACGTGATAACTTTTAAACGAAATATCCGATTGAGATGAAACAAAAAGTATTTTACTTCTTCATAAATACTCTTGATAACATAATACTTAATTTCGATAAAGATTAATATTACGATACATATTTAACGTAGTTTTTTTTTCTTCAGACGATTTAATAATTATTTTGAACGCAAAATCGGTTATTGTGATTAAACAATGATAGCCAGATATATGTTCCCGCGGACTTTTTTGTAGGTCGTAATGGGCTCTACAAACCCGTAGTACATCATTTTGTTCTATTGTCAATAGTTTTTGCAGCGCACGCAAAAATAGGTTTTCGATTTTACACCTTGTGTTACAAAATAGCAATTTTATTACGGATCCCTAATTTTGAAAAAAATAAATATAGCCTATAGCCTTCCTCGATAAATGGACTACCCAATACTAAAAGAATCATTCAAATCGGACCAGTAGTTCCAGAGATTAGCGCGTTCAAACAAACAAACAAACAAACAAACAAACAAACAAACTCTGCAGCTTTATAATATTAGTATAGATTTTCAGAATAGATTAAAAAAGGTTACGCTAAAATCATGTCTTTGTTTTCTATGTTGAATTATTGATGTTGATGACGAGTGAAAAGTCTGATTGAAATTATAATTGCTACCGGGGAAGTACATAATCCTGATAGGTAACAAATTCGTGAGTTCGTGACACACATATCATACATCATTCTATCTAGCCTTTTTCCAAATATGTTGGGGTCGGCTTCCAGTCTAACCGGATGCAGCTGAGTACCGTACCGTAGTGTATTTTACATGGAGCGACTGCCTACCTAACCTCCACAACCCCGTTACTCATGGGAAAAAAATCCCTTGGTAAGACCGATTGTCAGACTTTCGGGCTTCTGACGACCCGTAACGACTGTCAAAGATCCACGAATGACAGCCGGGACCAAAGGCTTAACGTGCTTTCCGAGACACGGAGGGGTCTTGGTATGTAATGATGATCACCCATCTACGGACCAACCGCGGCAAGCGTAGCTTAACCTAATCGATCGACCCGTGCGACTATTATTACTTAGCCACAAGTCCATCACAAAATCATAAAAGAAGTTATGGCATTTCTCTAACGACAATAACTTTATGTTGTTGAAAAGCGAATCAATAATAATCGAAGCGTGATGACCTATCACATCTAGTCAGAGAGAGTTACGACATGGACGTTTTTGTACAATTTCATGGGCAATTTGCATAGCGTTTTTTGAAGCACTTGAATACGCTTTATTTAAGGGGCTTACAGGCACTAACCGCAAAAAACGCAAGTTTTATAAACAATACAATTATATGATGGACTACAGTAAACAAAATCAGAAAAATACATGATATTCTTCACGATATATGCTAGGTTAATAGTATGTTGAAAACATAATAAAACTAATTTGATATGATAGAAAAAAATCATGAAGATACATCTGAAAACTTTCTTTTTACAATAAAACCATACTAATATACATACAGTTATTGTGATTTTTTGTCAACAACATACTAAAACACTAGTGTTTTAATTTTTTAATCCAAACAATACATTTTTTGTAATTAAATAATTGCTTCATATTTTGCAATAAATTACCAGCGTTGTGTCATCGCGCTTCTCTTTCTTTAGGCGTGAAAGGTATCATACAGACAGACAGACAGAACCTAAAACTATTTGTAGTCCAAAAGGACCAGTTCTTACCATCCATAAGGCCTACAAATTGGTTTTTGATCGTTTTCCTAGAAGCTCCAACCTCAAGCTCCATCTAATACAACTTTAACTATTACTAAGAACATTAGCACAACTATTCAAATTGACATTCACTGAAGTAGATAATAAATAGTGACACTATTTATTATCTACTTCAGTGAATTTATACCAGTCGGTTCGAACACCTGCCGTAATAACTTGGACATTACGCAGAACGGCGGTTTTGCAATATAATGTAATGTCATTTGATTGTCAATCTGTCGTTAGAGAGAATTATTATCATAAATCTATTATGATTCTATGTTTTTATCTTACTTAAGAGTTATTAACGCAACAAGAAATGTTATTATTTTCTAAAATATCTGTGGTTAAAAACCTGATAACTGGCAATAGTCTAGCCCCATTACTTTGAACAGACGACGCCACCACATCAAGCTACTATAATCTGTCAAATCTCTTTAATAGATTTTCAACTTTATCGCTAAAGCATAAGGTTCAAAGTTGATTGGGAAAATTTGACATTTTCGGGTAGCTTGATGTGCTGGCGTCTGTACTTTTATCCTAGGTAATTGTGAAATATATGTGTTTAACTACGCCTTTGGAGAGATTTTATTATATGACATTATGGATTCTCAAAAAAGACACAAAGCAACTTACATGAGAACAATGCTTAAAATTAATAAATATAAAGTTCGTCACAGACGTCGCGGGAGCAATAAAGGGCGCTACACACACACGGCTAAGATACTATAAAATTCGCTCGCCATACAATTCAATGGCCCATTACACACGACGAAAATAATATTTATTTCATATTTAAAGGGATTACAAAAGGATTCCAAAGATAAAATATTATAGTATCTTAGCCGTGTGTAGCGCCCTTTATGATATACCCATGATACATTATATATTTGTAATTAATGCATTGAATGAGTATAATTTTTTCATACCAGAGGGTATTTTAGGTACCTAATTGTGCTCTGTCAAAACTTTTTTTTTGCCAAACTTCGTTTTCATCTTCCGTAATGATGTCATATTGAGTAGGTATGGATATTATATTGTTCTGATAAAAACAAACTACAAGATGCAACATTTTTACTTAGTATAAGCGAAGCTTTCAGCCTACCAAGATATGCCAAGAAGATTGGCAGCACCATCCTCCTGCCTGTTAATGGGTAATTACATACAGCGATCATCTATCTATCTGCCAATCGTGTTAATTATAGCAATATCTTCTAACTAGTCATTACGAAGCCCACACTCAACCGTTGACGTTTTCAGGCCAATACGTTTGATGACTACCTCCATATTATAATTATTACGGCTACTGCCATTAACTTATATTTCACGTAATTATTGTACGTAAGAGTATCATAAGGGGGCTACAGGACCTAAATGCAAAAAACGCATGTTTTATAGTGCTTAGAAGTATATGATCAACTACAGTATACAAAATTAGAAAAATATATGATATGCTTCAGGATATATGCTAGTTAGATAGTGTGTTGAAAACCTATTACAACTAATTTGATACGATAGGAAAAAATCATGAAGATACTAATATACTGCAATCATTCTGATTTTTTGTCAGATTATTCTACAAGCAACATACTAAAGCCATAATGTGTGTAATGTTTTAATTTTTTAGACCAAACAATTGATTTTTTGTAAATAGATAATAAATTGCTTCATATTTTGCAATAAATGACCAGCGTTGTGTCATCGCGCTTCTCTTTCTTTTTTATGCAGTCCGACAGTGACCGCGCTTTAGGTCATGTAGTCCCCTTAAGCCCAGATACGCACGAGCGTGATTTCCCCGCGGCGATTTTTTTCGCGCAATACATTTTCAACGCACTGCTAAGCGCCGAGAGTTGAAAATCCAACAGTATGTCTTTCTGTTGCGCTGGGATGCGCTCTGTTGGATTCTCAATGGTCGGCTCAACACCGAGGGCTGAAAATCCAGTGCGCGATAAAATCCCGCCGCGTATTTTACCGTCCGTTCGTACGTAAGTGGGCTAAGTACTAATTTGTTAACGTCTTCATGAAGTGTAAGGTAATCATTTTGCAAGTTAAGAAATAAGCGAGATTAACTGTCAGGCTTTCAAAATTGTTCAGTATATAGAGAGGCGTAATACGGAAGGTATTTAAAAACTAGTGGGCCATTAAGAGCCTATACTACCTCAAATGGCTTAGCATGATCCTCCGTTATGTCGAAAATACTGCAGCATTAATTTTGAAATAAATATATGCTAAAGTTGAGGATTAATGTAAGGTCTTATGTTAGACGAAAACACGATCCCATAAAATTTTCTCGATAGAAAAAAAATCCAAAGTTACCTCCAACTCGAACAATAAACCGCTGGTATTCAAAAAAGACTTCAAATTAGATTATGAAACTTTGCATACTAACTGAACTAACTATAAAGCAGGTCTTATATTAGTTAGTTTTTTTGAATTACCTTTATTTTCACCGTAAAAAGCAAATACCTAAACTATTGGCGCTGCCTCCCGCCCAGCACCGCACTCTGTCTCGCTTTCACACAGTCCGCGAGCAGTATCGTGCGAGCGAGATAAAGAGTGAATTTTAGCTGAGGTAGTATAGGCTCTTAAAGAGCTAAAGAAATGGTCACACAATAGCCGAAAGTGACAGATATTAGTGCGTAGGTACGTAGCCAAACTTAAGTATTACATTTTCCTAAAAATATCTAACCAGCGTATAATTTCCCCACTGCTGCTGAATCTTAAATTCTCCTCTCTCTGAATAGGAGTGAGCCTAGTGCGAGTTGGTGGATGACACATGTCCTTAAAATATCTGGTCCTAGGATATGCAGGTTACATCACAATGTTTTCCTTCACCGTTTTAATAGCAGAGATTCCTAAACTTATTTTAATAGTTAGACAGTTCTTAAACTAGACTTTAGCCTAATCAGAATTGAGTTTAGATATCCTGTCCATTTCAGACTACAATAAAAGGACAGTTTAAATATTAGCTTTTTCACATTGTTCCACTGTGTATTATGCAAAATGGCCACAATTTAAAACAATAAGCCTGTCTCCTTGACCCTACAATTGGCACAAAAAGGCTTTGTGTCCAAACTTCGTAGTTTCAATGTAATTAACATTGAAAACGTGCTTTACCACTGTTAGTGAACTAAGTCAAGGCTGAGGCGAGTTGCCTGTGCTAGCGAGTTTAGTTTAGAACCACGAGGACCATTTTTTTCAGAACCCACACTTTTTTTAAATACAATGTAATTTTTCACACTTGCTCGAAAAGTGGCTCTTGTTGCACCGCTTTTAGGCTTTTAATTCTAATATTAGGATGTTTGGCGATAGCAAGTCAGGCACAAAAAATATTTTTTTCCTATAAGTAGGTACCGTATATAGTTTCTTATTACTTAATCTGTTTTTTGACATTACAAACAGACACTTTAATTTTATTTATTTGTATGTATGTATGAATATGTATGTATGATACAATCCCTCTTCGACTGCAATGACAATCTTTGCACATTTGCATCAAAATGTACGAGGTACATACTTTCGCTTCCGTTTGACACGGTAGCTGACACTTTATTGACACGTACGTGGTGTCAACAAAGCGTTATGCACGAAAGAACACTAGGATGCTAGTAGCCATGAAAGATGACATTGACGACATAAAGAACGTGATGGTAGACTTTTGGGTTTTATATTTATTGGGGTATATTATTACTAACTTCTATAGTGATTTTTTTCTTTATTTCTAAGAATGTTTGTGTCTTTGAGAGTTTGAATCTCATATTCTGCAGTCTTGACTTCAAATCCACGATGCTTTTCTTGTAAGATTATTTTGCAATCGTTGTTATTGTAAAGCCTACATCAAAATGAGATTACAACAATTCCTTTCTTATTGTTATCGTGAAAATGTCACAATAAAAAGCTAAATGTTCCAAATCGCTTACAGCAGCACCTTACCAAAGCCGAAACCTTACTTTTGTTAAAAAAAAATTGCTGGAGCTTAAATTCGTTGATCGTAATCCTATTACCGTGCGAAGGATTACCCTAATGTCCTTCAACAGGTTTCGTTTAATGTGTAAATTGTTAACTAACTTATGTTATTAGTGGCTTGTTAATGGTTGAACGTTAATACAAAGCCGATTATGCATGGTGGGTCATCAGCTGGTCCGACCATAGCGTTAGTATTGTGGTCTACTAATGGAGGACATCAGTTTTTCTAGAATCTAGATATTTTTGAACACGACTATCAAATTATAAAATAAATTTGGACATCAAATTATTATTTATCTCTATTTTAACATCACAAGGGGATCGTCGATTTGGCTCACTATAATTAAATGAAGCTGAAATCTACCGGATCCGGGCTGAAGGACCACATTTATATCTCTTCTACCGAAATAAATAAAGATAAACAAACAGTCGGATAAAAGGCTCATCTTTTTGTGAAACGCACTCAAATCTTGGTTAGTTTTTAGACTACATATATTTATTGACGCCAGAAAACCGGGTCTCGATTACTTAGCCAGCGCACGTTTCGTGAAACCTCGTCCATCACTGCAGGGCTGTTTTTTGCACAAATCAATTGTTAATAGACGTAACTGACAAGAGTGACGAAACTCCGTTAGATTCCGATACTAAGCAAAAAAACCTCGATACTCGAAAAATGCGAGTACGTGAGAGGTCGACTGTCAAATTCACCGTACTTTCGTAATAATTATGATGAGGATATACGTACGTGTCATGTTGTCTTTAATTTTATTTATTTGGGACAACACACACTTATTACAGAAGAGTTCAAAGATCTTGAAAATGGCATAGGTAATGCGAATAAAATAGATGTTGTATCGATTTTATGTGACGTGAAGAAAGTGTTTAGAAATCTTGAGATTATTACTTCGCCATTAGTGCTTGTTTCAAATAGTTATAGATAAATAAACGTTTCGCAGTCCTGCACTTAAACTGGAATTTGTTATGAATAAAAAAAATGGGTACGTTAAGATTCAAAGACGTTTGTGACAGCCACCTACCACGCCTGATGTTTCGGCCCGCTCCCTAAGAGGAAGCCTCAGCAGTGGGAACATTACGGGCTGATTATGTTATACTAGCTTCTTTCGCGACTTCGTCCGCGTGAAATTCTTGTGCCCCCTATCCACCCATCGCATCGCATCTCCTGCCCGCGCTTTTACTTCGTTTTCACTAAACGTTCTTTTTTACTTTTTCCTTTTTGCTCGGCTCCTAAGGATCTTAGCGTGATATTAAATAGCCTAAGCCTTCTTCAAGAATTGGTCTCATCATCTGCTAAGCCTCTTCCCAACTAATGTTGGGATCGGCTTCCAGTCTAACAGGATGCAGCTGAATACCAGTATTTTACATGAAGCGACTGCCTATCTGACCTCCACAACCCAGTTACTGGGTAATACGATGCCCCTTGGTAAGACTGGTTGTCAGACTTTCGGGCTTCTGATTACCCGATACGACTGTCAAAGATCCACGAATGACAGCCGGGACCAACGGCTTAACGTGCTTTCCGAGGCACGGAGGGGTCACGGTATGTAAAGATGATCATCCATCCACAGACCAACTGCGGCAAGCGTAGCTTAACCTGATCGATCGACCTGTACGGCTGTTATTATTTAGCCACGGGCCCCTCTTCTTCAAGAATTGGCTTATAAAATTCAAAACGGTTTTTTTTTCAAATCCGAAGGTTG
This sequence comes from Oligia fasciuncula, assembly GCA_963082905.1. Classification (NCBI taxonomy): domain Eukaryota; kingdom Metazoa; phylum Arthropoda; class Insecta; order Lepidoptera; family Noctuidae; genus Oligia; species Oligia fasciuncula. The sequence continues at coordinate 16,367,534 of OY720406.1, read as the reverse complement.
TTCCAGATAATATTAGAGCGTTCAAACAAACAAACTCTTCAGCTTTATTATTACTATAGACTATGTAGATAGTGTTCATTGAGATCTCAGTTGTATACAAGATTATTTTAAATAGGTACACCCAGATTCGGTACAATAAGGGCTCCGCAGACAGGCGCGACGCCACACTAGTATAAAAAAATTTCAAGAAGTTTCCATAGAAATAATTCCATAAAAAATTACGCTTGTCTGCGGGAGCCTTCAACGTGATATAATTAAATTTAGTCACATCGTCATATTGTTTCGCGTTCGACAAAGTGATTATTACACAATGACTGACTCACATATTATGTAGATGGGAAGTTGCTAAGTTATCCAGCCAGCAATCAACCTTGGTTCCAAACAATCTGATCTTGATAGCCTCACTCTCTCGGCGAATTCGTCGGTTTTTATTAAGTTTCTCTTCTATGTGTCTTGCTTCAAAAAAACTCGAAGACATGTGACATCCACCAACCAGCACTGGGTCCGCGTGGTAGATTACGGCCCACTCTCTTCCACAAAGAAGAGGCCTGTGGCCCAGCAGTGGGAACGTTATAACTACCAAAAAAACCTTTGTGAAGTGTAGACTGAATATAAAATATGGTTTCCTGGATACAAGGACCATTTCCGACAGTTAAAGTAAACAAGGTGATAATTATAAAGACAATAAAATATTCCCATTGGGAACATTAATAATGCCATATAAAAAAAAAACTAACACTGAAAATAAAGTACCTACCCTTTTCCTGGAAACATCAAACATATCATTATAATAATCGTAGGGTACGTCAGGGTACGGTACGCCAACGAAAATGGCGGAAAAGTCAAGGTCTAAGTGACATTACGCGTTAGAATTACGCAATTCTACGGAATTTATAGTCATCGGGCCGGTCCCTGAAAGCTTTCAGGGCCAATTAGCCAATTAGCACCACACCCTGTTGAAGCACTTTTCGTTTGATTGTCTAGCAGCCGTTTGTCATTATGACCTTTCGTATCTTGGCGATAAGCTTTGAATGGCCACTGGACTTGAAAAAGAAATCTTTTTCAAGTCCAGATATTTTTCTTTATCTACGAGTAAATTTAGATCTTATTCTTTTGAATCTTTAGCGGAGAAAATAATCTTATTGCCAGATTGATTGCTGTTTTCTAATATAACATTAACTAGGCATGAAATTCACTATTAATTCGCTGTCAAACTAAACAATGACATTCACAACCTTCATTATCTCTCCCATCCTCACAAACTGACCATGGAATGACCATATACTGTGTACTTTTCTCTCCTAACATTTTCTTCTAGTTCAAGGCATTATATGGAGACCTTCGTGGTCTTCCTGCCAGGATGCCATAGCATGGCTTCCGTCCCATCACATCCTCAGCAATTACCTGTGTTAGCAATTGGCATCCAGCCGATCTGATGGGTAACAAGCATAACAAAGATGTGTTTGTTAAGTAAATATTGTTCTGCGTAATAATTTTGATTAGCATCACTTGGTTTGCAAGATGCATTCAACTTGTCTGGTAATTGAAGAAGTTGAAAATCATCAGCGTAGCTAGTTAGACGAAAAACTCTAAAAAAATGTGCAAGCCTTACCTACTCATAGTTTTCACCTTGTGGTGTTCCAAACTGATTACATTGTAACAAAGCAATTGTAAACACGAGGCCAACAAATATATGGTTTTCCCCTAATTAGGTATACAATAGAAAATTTACATTGTTGGATCATTCGAAAGGGTATTGTCAAATCCCACTACATCATAATTATTACTCTTCAATATTTACTCTTTAACAACAATAACGCAGATACATAAGTAAACATCTTACCAAAAGACAATGTTGAAACGCGTCACGCCTCTTGATCTGACGTCCTTCCAAAACGACTCAGAAAAAACTCTTTCGCAAATTATGTAGATGATATAATGATCTTTAAAACTAGTGGATGAAAGTTGAGATTGCTGTAACTTTATGCGGTTACATCTATTAAGACGATTAACCACGCTTGATGTTAGGAACAATGTAGTTTTACAGTAGTTATGGTTAAATGTTTGATTGCGGTATCAGTAAAGTGTATTATTAGTCATTTGTTTCGCTCGTTGCTGTGTTTACTGGCGAATTTCGAGGATCAGCTCTTATATTTTATCTTGATTTAGATTAGATAACGTATTTCTATTATTTGTATTTCTTTGTTTAGTCAGTTAATTTTGGCAGATAGCTTTTACGCAGCTCATAAAAGCCAAAACTAAACAAACAGTGATACTGATGATCAGTATCACTGTTTGTTTAGTTTAAAAGTTTTGTTATGTTCGATAACCGGTACTAAAGTAATTTATAATTGGTTGTGTAAAACTATTGTTATTTACCTACATACATACACTAGGGATTCTGAAGGATGGTGATGATAAACTCACCCCCTTTCCCCCATTTTCCATAACTTCAGAATGCAACCTGCTACGATTCTTTTAAACTCCTTTTGGTTCATCTACCAAAAAACTACAAAAGTGCCACCGTTTATGATAGATATTTTTACAAACAATCATTCAAATGGTCCCATTAAAATATGTAGATGGACAAAACTTTTAGAAATCATTCAGACCACCAAAATAAAGAAGATGTTAAAAATATATATAAGAAAAACGCATAGATACTTACAAGAAAAATAATCAGCTAACGAAAATACATCTAGGTAATGCAATTTTTTATTTTAGGTCAAAATAAAATCACTTTAATCAGTGTTTTTTTTTTGCTTGGATATCTTTGGTTAGATGAACTGAGCGCTCTGTTAAAATTTGTCCATCTATTTTAATGGGACCCTGTATATATCATGTATTCTATGTCTGTATACGCATTATGAATAGTGAGTCTTGAAAACAATAATTTTCCATGGATATAAATAAACTAAAACTGCCATTTTACGCTTTTTATGATTTCACGAATCACAACCATGAAAAGGTTCTGGCCTTGGGTTTTATGTATCACATAAATACTTCCAGATATGACTCAGTCACACAATGCTTATATTTGAGGTACCTGGTTCTATTTTGAGCTTTTGCCGAGTTTCCGAAGTCCTAAGAAGAAAAAATATGAGATGAATGAAAAAAACGTCGTATAGTTCCTTCGTTTAAGTTATTTCTGCCTTTCATAAATATGTATTTACCTAGATTTAATCAATGCCTCTTTTAATATGGCAAACACTGCCAGAATTTAATAGCTTAAGCACGAAACATTCAATCAATTAATTTATTTAATTGCAATTAGCCAAAGATCAAATAAGTATGCTCCCATCCATATGGATGATAGCCATCATCCATTAAATTTTTCGTCCATTAATGCTCGTTTTCCTACCACAAGGAAATACTAATTTATTTGCATTCACACATACTCAATTATTCATACTAGCTAACGTATCTAATTGTTTAGTTATATTAATCTATGAAATTAGATTTTAGTGTGTGGATAATTCTTAACAAACCTCGGTTTAAAAAAATAATTGTGTGACCTAACGGCATCGGGCATCCATTGCATCATTTTAGAACTTAAGAAGTTAATGATTATTATGAAGTGGCTTTAGTAAAGAAGAGTTTGCAACAATCATCATCATCAATTCAGCCGAAAGACGTCCACTGCTGGATATAGGCCTATAGGCCTCCCGCAAGCACCTCCACTTCGACCGGTTCTGTGCTTCCCGCATTCAACGGGTTCCTGCGGTCGTTCTTGTTTGCAACAATACTAATTTTAAAATGTTGTCCACAGCGTGATGAGGAAAAACAGAACCTAATAGCAGAGCTGACTGCCCAGAACTCCAGACTGACAGTGCAGCTTAAAGAGTCATCAGCCACAGAAGCACTCCTACTGGCCCAGCTTGAGGGGCTAAAAGACCAATGCTCTATGAGGAAAACCAGCTTACAGGTTTGTGTAAAATACCTACATATTATAGATTAACACTAGCTTCTACCCGCGACTTCGTCCGCGTGAAATTTCACCCTCCTCCTCACCCTCTTAGGGGTGGAATTTCGAAAAACCATTTCTTAATGGATACCTACTCTTCACAAAGAACACACCCTCCCAATTTCATGTCTCTAGGACAACGGTTTAAGCAGTGCGTTGATACATCAGTCAGTCAGGACTTTGAATTTTATATACAACGTTATTTTTAGTTTAAGCGAAACCTAAATATAGTTTGTTCAGAATAAGTAACTGAATCGATTCCAATAAATTTTACCCCATGATAAATTTTGTCCCAAAAATATTTAAAAAAGGTTAAAAATTGGACACCGAGCGACACTAAGTAGGTTATCCAATCTCCGCGCCGAACAGTTAGGTACCTAGGTACTAATTATCAATGAGCGCAAGACGGCGCAGCGCAAGCGGCGCGGGTGAACATGTTTTTGTACGGACAAACAGGTAACTTAACAAGCTTATAACTTTGTGATTTTTCATGATGCAGTTTTGAAATTTTGTACATAGATTCTTTACATAAAAATACTAAACACGTGTTTCGGGTTTCGCATATACTAAAAATAATGTTGTATATAGATTGTATGATAACTTAAATACTAAGCAAATAACGAGATAGGTAATAATTCTAGGGTCAATAAAATTAAATTAGCGAGTGTTGATATTTATTTCAACAATAGCCAGAATTACTTAATTGATCGAATTCGTTCCAACCAACTGGGACAAAAAATATTTGACTGTCTAAAGTACAAATACAATTGCAGTTCTGTAATTAATAACCTTGAAGTCTGAACCTCAAAATCCGTTAATTGGTGAGTGGTACATAGAATGCTAATTACGCAATCCTAAGATTCTTACATGGGGCAAGCTTAGTAAATCTGTCTTCATTTGTTTATAATAGACAAGCTCGCGTTTGACCACTATCTTACCTAATGGTAAGCAATGATATTGTGGTCGATGATAAACGTTCACCTAGAAGTAATCTATTCACTAGAGACTTACAGACCCCCAGAGGTCAAAAACAAGTGAAATTCTATCAGCGATAACGTCGATGGAAAGTCAAAATAAAATGTTCGGGGCATTGTAGAAATACGAAACACTTTGAACACTATTGCCACTGGTCTAGGCTTTCAAGAAACACAGACTCCGACAGGAAACATAACAGAGAAAATTATAAATATACTAATTAAACTCATTATCCAACAGGACCATGTACAAAGTCTGGAATCCTTGAAAGCAGAGCTGGCGATGGTGACGGACAAGAGGTCAGACCTGGAGAGAAGGCTGACGGGATCGCTAAAAGATAAGGACAATCTGATGCAGCAGCTTGATGAGGCAAACGACAGGATCGTCGCCTTGGAGAGGCAGCTGAAAGAACAGGTATGGAGACACACATTATTGTTAAGTTAAAATTAAATTAAAAAGGGTGTTTTCTGACCACCAAGGCACCAATAGCTTCAATAACATAACCCAGGAAAGTACTTTACTTTGTGTATTTAATTTCATCATCACTGCTCTCAAAACGGTGAAGGAAAACATCGTGAGGAAACCGGCATGTCCTAGAACCGAAAAGTTCGAAGACATTTGACATCCACCAACCGCACCACCGCACTGGGTCCGCGTGGTGGATTAAGTCCCACTCCCTCGCACAGAGAGGAGGCCTGTGTCCCAGCAGTGGGAACATAATAGGCTGATTATGTATGTTATGTATAGGTAGCCAGGAAAATCTATGTGATGAAATGAATACACACTTAATCATAAGATGAGTGGAATGCGGCGTGCATGTGGAAAATAAAACAATCAACATTCCTAGATAAACTAATGTCTAAATCTTTTTGACCTCAATGACATAGCCCATTTCATAGACACTTTATGTAATTAAAACCCGTCGTTAACGATGCGTCAATAGGTAATTAGGGCTTATGTCATAATGAACTTTCCTACATGTCGATTATAGAAGCACGCAGGAATGTTACCAAAAATGTAGCTATAAGAGTGGAGACCAAAAAAAAAACGATGGATGGACTGTGTGAAAGATGATAGGGCTAGAAAGGGAGAGACTGTCGAGATGACGACTAATATAGAAGTATTGAAGAAAAAGAGATGTTGCGAAGACACCAAATAAACTTGAAAAATTATGATGATGTAGCTTTAGGAGTGAACACGATACCAGGATACCGCTCTTTCCTAAAACTAAATATCATATAGGTTCAAGGTGGCGGCCACTTTGTAAATTAAGGAATAATATATTCCACCCTCTCCGGGTAATACGTGTTTAGATTTTTATAACCAAAAGTGCATTTGTAAGTACACTTTTTCCAATAGACCCATCCATATTCCTTTTCATTTTACAGTGGAGGCTTCATAAATAAAGCTGTGATGATAATGATATTATGTCCTAGAAATACTAGGAAATAAATGACGTTCCTTATATTCAATTCTTCAAAATAAACCTCGCACAGTCAGATGATTCTATTGAATCATTGCTTTTTGCTTCGCTTTGATCAAAATCAACGTATTCATTGCGACCTCCAAAGTTAGCAACAATACTTAATACTCTATTGTAATATTTTATTATTGTATTGACTTTCATAACTCTAATGACGTCGGTTACAAGATTGGAAGCACTTAATATGATTCAGATCTAATAAAAAGAATGATAGATGATATTGTAGCGTTGTGCAATGAACTTGATATCTCAACTTCTCAAGTGGCTTGTACAAGGACTTCCGATACTAAAATAAAAAATATTTGGTGGTTCTTGATTTGGAGTAACATTCACTTGATAACTTGTATTGCTAGATCAGATGTTACGTGTCTTGCGTTTCTTATGTGTATTATTTAGTGTAGTATTTTTCAGTTTTTTTCTTTTTAAGTCGGTCAACTTTTGGTATCTTAAAGAAATTTATCAGGCTTTGTTAAGGTCTAAGACATGCTTCTTTGCACCGTCTTTTTTCGTTGTCTCAGTTATGTTAAAGCGTACTAAGATGCCTACGAGTAACATGATTTCCTGTGGAACTTGCGATATAATTCAATTGTGAGAAACATCATCAGTTTTGTATGGCTTCGTAAGAAGTTGTATGGGAAGTGCTCGGCGTATCGCCTTATTACGTACTAAGCCCTTGCTTAGGGTTTTGTAGTTGGCGACGATATGTATTGATAGGAGTAAGTATGTATTACAATGGAAAAATATAAATGTCAGATTGCTAATCGGTATTGTTTAAATTAAAAATATACAACAAATAAACGAAGATTAAGAAACAGAAATAGACCATGCTGACGATGAATTGTAACGTCTTCATAATGAGCAGTTGAAAGACATTTAGTTGATAGCATTTTGTTTTTCTGCAATTCAAACAAAAGGCATAGAAAAAAAAACTAAAATAGCAAAGAACACACCAGAGAGTGCACTGCGGGCTACATCCACATTCGTTTTACATAAAAAGTCTAGGTTTACCTTTTAATTCTTTGAATCCGTCCAAAATCTTTTGACAAAACAAATCAAGCACATTGCCTAATTATCATTCAATTCTAACCCTAAACAAAATAATCCTTTCACTTCACAATATCCGGCGGATTAGGCAAGAACAATGGACAGTAATTAAAAACTAATCTCGGCCCGAAGGTTTCTGTTGGCTAATGCTTTGGGCTCTGATCTGTTCGTAATGGTCCTTGCACACGGAACCTTTTCAATGACGCTTTGTGTTGTTAGGCAATGTGTGGTTCTGTTTGTCGTAAGTTTATTTAAGGTCGTTATTGTAGCTTATAGTTTCTTCGTCAATTGCTTGAACTATTAGAGAGCACTGGTGGCCAAGTGGTAACGGCCATGACTTACGAGTTGTAGGCACTTTAATTTGTGTAAATTATTTTATCGCCACTGCTCTCATAACGGTGAGGAAACCGGCATATCCTAGAATCAAAATTCAAAGGCATATGACATCCACCGATCCACACTGGGCCCGCGTGGTGTGGATTATCGCACACTCCCTCCCTCTCACAGAGAGAAGGCCTGTGTCCCAGCATTGGAAACATTATAGACTGATTGCGATTGAACCAACAAAGACAATTACAGACAGAGGTTTTTGGAATTACTTTGGCTCATTTTTAGTTTTGTATCCATTCTTAGACGTTTCCAAATGTTAAGTTAGTTCTGTTGAAGTAGGTTAGGTTTTCTTTGCATTTGTTTTAAATTTTCCCTTGTTGTCATTGATTTCAGAAGTTACGAGATCTACCATGTAGACTCCTCAAACTTATTCGTATTTATTTACTTACGAAACAGAAGTCTAGCTGATCCTGATTAGTTTGTATGGTCACACTGTAGGGTAAAGGACTCCCTCTTCCTTTTCCTCTCAATTCTGTCTTTTGCTAGTGCAAAAACCGAAGGATTCTTTTTCTTAGTACCCACGTTGCCCATATGCTTCTTAATAAGTGTATCATTGTGCTTGCAATTCGGTTAAGTCTATAATCGTTTGAACGTGACTATTCACAGTACAGTATAAATTGCACAATGCGTTGCTCAGGTGGTACGTTTTCCAAGGCTTTCTTGTTTGTTTTCAGAACACCTGTTTTTAGTACGTACTTGTTATTCTGTACATATTATGTCCCACAACCTTCACTGACGACTTTTATAGTTTTGAAACAATATCCTTTTTTATTTTATTGCGAATAGCCAGTCTGAATTTTAAGATGTTGATTATTTTGGTACTTACATTTTTGTAAAAACATAAAGATGCTTGAAGAAACCTTTTAATAAAAATTATCTCAAATTCTTAAGTCAAACAATTAGTACAGTAAAGACAGTACTAATTGTTTGACTTAAGAATTTGAGATAAATTTCAAGTTATGGAACAACAAACTGAATGTCATACTTAACAAAGTTCAAATTCCATTGCAACCAAAAACTTATTAGGACATTTCTGTTACAAATGGTCACTCAAAAATAAACTCAGAACACATTTCAATAATGTAGATAACTGATTAAGTGGCGATGGAATGTAAATTAACTGAGATTGTGAACACTGCTATAAACTGACTTAGGTTTTATTTAGAAAAAAAGAGGTTTTCTGATTTCTCTTATTGATTTAATATATTAAGAAAGAAAACCACTTAGTAGATGATCATTGATTTTAGATTGATTCTGAATTCAGTATTGTCAGTGCATTTCACGTTTTGATGACATCATCAGGCTAGTCAGTCACACAGGTGTTAGTATTCAGGTTCTAAACTTCTCATAAGACCTTCGGCTGAAGTAATACATAGGTAGGTAAAGTGAAGTGAGTGTAGAATTAACTCCTAAAGAAGTGCGTCATACTCCAGGAAGGCTATTAACATTTGCCACCCCTGTAGTTATTGCGTCATTTTTAACTAGAGTAATTTGTTAAGCCACAGTTTTAGAAAAGCCTATGTTCAAAGGAATATGTACGGAACTATTTAAATAGGCCAGAGGGCTTAGACAAGTGAGATGATCATTGATCAAATCTTCGGGAAGGCCTTTGCCTAGCAATGTGACAATTTAGGCTGACAAAAATCAATAGTTATTTGTATCCCTACTTACCCTCATTTTTATTACAGGAACATCAGTACCAGAACACCCTGAAAGAACTGGAGCGTCTGCAAAGGTCCCACGACACTCTAGCCGAGAGGATTGGAGCCCCAGACCCCATCGACACCACAGATACGGCCAGATCTCTCCATGCGGAGATGGAATCCGAGCCGGAGGACCAGGACGACGGATGGCTGAGGAGTGAGGCTGTTCAGGTCTACAAGCAGCTCAGAACGCTAGCGTTACAGCTTAATACTGGACATGATGACGATTCAGGTATGTGATGATACACAAAGAACAAGACCAATTTATAACTGCCGCACGGATCGATCGATCAGGTTAAGCTACGCTCGCTGCGTTGGTCCGTGGATGGGTGACCATCTTTACATACCAAGACCCCTCCGTGCCTCGGAAAGCACGTTAAACCGTTGGTCCCGGCTGCCATCCGTGGATCTTTGTCAGTCGTTACTGGTCGTCAGAAGCCCGAAAGTCTGACAAACCAGTCTTACCAAGGGGAATCGTATTACCAGTAACTGAGTTGTGGAGGTCAGGTAGGCAGTGACTCTGTGTAAAATACTGGTATTCAGCTGTTTCCGGAAGTCTGGAAGCCGACCCCCAACATAGTTGGGAAAAAGCTCGGCAAAAGATGAAGAACATTGTTTTCTTGATATTCTTGACAGTTTTAAATGAACAAAACAAAGAGAGAATGCTCTGTTCCAATGTCCCCTTTTTACTGTTCTAAACCGACCATAAGATATTTTGACTGCGACGACCACTGCCTAAATATTTTGAGACCTAAAGTGTCCAAAGGTCCACTACTGGGACACAGGCCTTTGGATTTTTTCTTTGTGAGTGGGTCGTAATCCATAACGCGGGTCAAATGAGGGTGTTTTATAAAAGTTAGGATGAGGATGTCTTTGAATATGACGGTCAAGTTAAAGAGTTCTTACAGTGGCTGAGTAATGAATTCTTATTACGATAGTTTAGGGTGTTAAGTACTGTATGGCAATTATTATATATAATCATTTGCCAAATAATACTCAAGATCTGCCATTGCCGTTTTTCAAAAGGTCATTGTTCAGACTGTTATTAGGAAAAAATTATTACAGTGTTCAAGAATATTTAGAGGATAAGTCGTTAATAACACAATAAAATAAAAATAGCCTTTATTCTACCACATGCAACATTTACTTACATAATTCATTATTATTATTACAACAATACAATTTATTAATAATTAATTATCTTAAACAATTTAAATCTTTATTCACTGACTATTATTATTTTTCTAAGATTCATATTTTATTTTAATCATTATTATTAGGCTAGAAATATATGATGTGACTTTTTTTTTATAGGAATATTTGTACGCCATAGTATGGCAGGATATGCTGGAACCAATATTGTAACATCTACATATTTTACCATATTCTAACAAATAAACATTTTTGATTTGATTTGATTTGATTTGATACATACAAAAGTGATGCTATAAATAAACAAAAATATGAATAAATCTCTTTCAGCATACCTGTAATAGGATAGTAGATAGTCGTATAAAGAGATGTAGACAATGTGTTAGAGAAGAAGAGAAACCTAAATATATGAAATCAAAAACAAATACTTTCTGCTTTTTCAAATTTTACTTTCCAATTACCATAAAGAAGTTCAGTGTATCCAAATCCATACCAAGAAATTCGTGATCGACACCAATTTTGTGTAGCATACCTACACCATGGCACGTAAAAATCGAAGCTTTCAGACGTATAAATACGTCAAACTAAATACCTAATAACCTCAATAACTAGTTTTGACATCACGCGACCACATCGATCGGTGCTGTTGAGTGTTCAAGCTATTTGGATTAATTGCGTACAAATTATTTACGGGTGTTAACAAGATTTTTTCGAAGTTTACTTTCAAAAGAATGGCTTTTTGGTCTAATATAATATTATTTCATCCAGCCTGCTGTATTTAAATCCAGTCTGAAGGTGCAGTGCCAGTGAAAAAAGGGCATTGGAACTTTTCTTCTGTTTCTTCTTGTCGCTGGCACGACTGTATTTTAGATCTTGTTAGCCCAGTACTTCGCCACTTCCACGGCGTCGTCGGTGGCAGCGCTGAGGTCACTTTGACTGCATGTTTTGGGGCACACACCTTTGAAAAGGGCAAAACATACATTGTACCAAGGGAAGTGGTCCTAAGTTCCGCTTTCATGAAATTTTTCGTGACAGGTGATATAATCCCAGGCTATAACATAACAGTATGCATGTGCATGTGTGCAGGCACTTTCAAAATCTTCTAAAGCACTTCCCGTGTTAAATATAAGACAGTCTTTGAGGTGGTAGCAGACCAGCAGGCTGTAGCGACAAATATAAATTACTAGCAACGCCCCACGGTTTCACCCTCATAAGTTTCGATCCCGTGGGAATATCAGGATAAAAACTACCCTATGTCCTTTCCCGGGACTCAAACTATCTTTATACCAAATTTCATATAAATAGGTTCAGCGGTTTAGGCGTGAAGAAGTAACAGACAGACAGACAAGAAGACACACTTTCGCATTTATAATAGGTATTAGTATGGATATATTAGGTTTTTCTTATATTCTGAATTCAGTATTATCAGTGCATTTCACGTTTTGATGACATCATCAGGCTAGTCAGCCACACAGGTATTAGTATTCAGGTTCTAAACTTCTCATAAGACCTTCGGCTGAAGTAATACATAGGTAGGTAAAGTGAAGTGATTGTAGAATTAACTCCTAAAGAAGTGCGTCATACTCCAGGAAGGCTATTAACATTTGCCACCCCTGTAGTTATTGCGTCATTTTTAACTAGAGTAATTTGTTAAGCCACACTTTTAGAAAAGCCTATGTTCAAAGGAATATGTACGGAACTATTTAAATAGGCCAGAGGGCTTAGACAAGTGGCATTCGGAATCTAATCACACTAATATTATAAAGGCGAAAGTTTGTGAGTGTGTGTATTTATATGTTTACTACTTCACGCTCAAAATTTTTATCAAAATTGGTCCAGCCGGGACCAATTTTGATAAAACTTTGTATGGAGGTAGCTGACACATATAGGCTACTTTTTATCTCGATATTTCCACGGGATCGACATTTAAGCGGATGAAACCGCGGGGCGCACCTAGTCATTCACTGCTACAACAACTTACAACAACATTGACATAAGCTTTTCGGTAGCTTCATCGTTACCGAGAAATAAGAGCAGTGGTTGCCCAGTGGGTTCGGCCTTGACTCACGAATTGTAGGTCGGCGGGCACTTTACTTTGTGTCTTTAATTTCATCACCACTGCTCTCAAAACGGTGAAGGAAAACATCATGAGGTAACCGGCATGTCCTGGAACCAAAAATTCGATGACATGTGATATCCACCAGCCCGCAACGCGCCCGTGTGGTGGATTACCCACTCCCTCTCACAGAGAGGAGGCCTGTGTCCCAGCAGTGGGAACAGTATAGGCTGATTATGTATCGTAATCGCTAATAGAATGTCATTACTGGCAGTTATATTTAGACCAAAATCTAAGGCTTCCCTTGGTAGTTATCATTCTATGATCTTCCTTTAGCACTTAGCTTTATAGATTTGTCTGATTGGCCAAATGAACATCCAAGTTCAGTATTTATTTTAAAATAAAAAGTTGGTTTACTAAATAAATGGTCTACAAGCACACTTCCTGCACGGAGCGGCATAAATATCCAGTTGAATGTAGCCTCAGCTCGCGTGACCGTTTTGTAGGGCAAAAATACTGTAGACGGGAGGCAGAAGCTTCAGTTTGAAAATCCTTCGGAAGATGTTCAACTGTTTTAACATCTTCTTCTTTATTGAAAACATCACGCCTGTATTCCTCAAAAGGTCGTTCAGAGGTGAACAGTAACACCAACATTTCGCCAGTTATGTTAATTCGCACGTAATAGACTCAATAGAAAACACAAATAGTCTTCGCCAGGCCTGAGCATCAAACCCAGGGCCTCAAGCTTAGCAGTCGCTCTTGCGACTAGACCAACGAGGCAGGAGGCTTCTTCTTTTTGCTTATCAGTTATTGTTTTGTGCGTGTGATGGAATTTGAACGATGTAGAAGGGATTTAATGTCTCAAGCTTGTTACTCTTTTCATAAATCATAAATCATTTATTTGCCTGAAATATGGGTACACAAGATGTTAAATTAAATTATAGCACAGGACATATTTTACCCTCATTACGGCGGGGAAAATTATAGTTAATTTACAATAATTATTTGAATAAAATTTCAATTATTAGAACTATTTGAATTACTATTTATAAGAAAATTTTAATTACAATTATTACAATCCTTTAAATTACAGTGATTTCAATTACTTAAATTATTGAAATTACTTTCTCAAGCGTGGTATTTTTCTACCCAGCAAGTGCAGCGTTTTTACATTTCTGATATTTTATCACGATTGATGCTATCTGTATAGAAAAATTTTGTTAATACCACTGTCTATTCTTTCTTTAAAAATATTTCTTTGGAGTTTCCTAAAAGAAAATATAAACTAAGTATTAGTTATTCCAAACCGAATTTTCCACGTTAACATAACAACCCTTTTATGTTCCATACATTTTGTCGATTTAAGTGAACACAAATGTATGGAACAGCAGATTTTTTTTCGCGATTTCAGAGTTAATCCCACAGAAAATATTGTTCAAAATGATGAGTACAATGAACCCATTTCGGCTTTAGTATAAACAAAAACTAATGTTGTAGATAATAATGGCAACTGGCAACAAAGAATTAGATAACAATCGCAATATTATTGATACCGACTCTAACATTAGGTAATTTGATGAACTCATCGTAGGTCGGTGACTGAACTCGACATAACATTTCAAACCGCCACGCAACAGGGATGTTATGGAGAATGATGGCGACAATGAACACAAACGTTTAAATGTTATTGGCAGCATCTCTATCATCCTGGTCATTTAATGAACTACCGTGAGCTCACCTGTTACTGAATGACATCACTGTTACCCTCGACGCATTATTGATGAAATCATCGTCAAGTCATTGATCTGCCCCCGTGATGTGATTTGGTTCGTTAACCATGACAGGAACTCTGTTACTGTGCCTAACACAGTTGTTGTATGCACGACATTTTCTCCGTCTTCGTCTCCTACAGCTTTGACAGATCTTTTGACAAAAACTAGACTATCTCTTTCTGTATTTACGACTCTGATTCCTATCACAATATAGCCATGCGTATTTATCACCATGCTTCTGCGCTGTGTTGGCGATTTCAAACCATGACTTCCATCGTTCCTTTGTTCTCTTCCATCGTTATGTTTAGCAACCAACTTTCAATCATAATGCGAAAGGTTTGGTAAGAGGAAAAGGAAGCTAATCCAGTGCTTCATAAGTGTGAAAAATTTGTCTGCTCAACAACATACAAAAGGAAATTAATATTGGATGAACTGTCAAAATGACATGCATTTCCATTTTAAGTGTGTTACGCAATTGCCCCGCTGATTTACTGCAGCTTGTCTGCGCAGTGGCAACACATCGGCAGTATATGCAACTCTGCAGACAATTGTGTTCGACCTTCGTAATCGGTTCCTGGATCGTTGGCTTACGGAAACATTAGAGCATTAGACGATGTATGAAAAGCATTAAAATTCGATCCGAATCACGCTCTTGAAGTCAGATTTCTTTGTGTAATTACTATGTAAAATGCTCATGTTTAAACGCCTATTTTGGAAGAAGAAATGAGCGTTGATCACCACGATTGGGTACTTGGTGCCGGCGATTCCAGAAGTGGACTTCTGTTGCGTCATGGTACTTTTGACGGCACAGTGTCAAAATTCAAAATTTCAAGGTCTCAAAGAGCTTTAATGTCCAATCAATCATGAGCGACTTTCTTCCTAAATTAATATTACGTAGGAAGCTGATAAATTACTCAGGAGTAATTCAGAAGACGGCATTGTTACCCTCGCGGGCAAAAGCGTGGAGATTGGCACAGGAAAAGCCCAGCAGTTGAAGTTGACCTGAATGATGAATTCAGAAGAGATTTCTACTATTTTCTACATGACGAAAGTTATCAATATACGGAAGACAAAAGGCTTTCTCAGCAGACTGCTGTCGAATTTTTAATGACGAACCTGAAAATATTTTGGTCACTGTCTCTATACCTTTCCGAAACTGAAGTCATTCATCACTTTGTTGCAAATCGGGAATCGTGAGCTAACTCCTAATATTTCGGCATTATTTACCAACATGCGGCGTTTGGCTGCCGACATGCCGTGGGTCGAGGTATCACAGCGTACCATGCTCCAACCTGACGTGACGGTATATGACATCATTTTACAAAGCAACGCTTAGCTGTTTCATAGGCTTTTTACTTGACATTTCTGGAACTGAAGTTGGCAAGGTCAATTGGTGTCACTTCATGGTTTTAGTATAACGACGTATGAATAGTATTGATTTTAATATAGGTACGGTCAGCAACAAAAGTCGATTAACACTTCACTTTTTTTAATCTGAGGTTAATATTTCACTCAATAACTGAGATTAAAAAAACTGAAAAGTTAATCGACTTTTCTTGCTGACTGTACCTGTGTTGCAGATAGAAATAGTGATAGCACAGTCATATTGTACGGTAATTAAAGTAAGGGCAAACCAGTCCTTTTCTGGAGTCCCACAATTAAGACCAAAGACTGAGGCTCTTGTCCAAATTAATACCATTTGTCATGAAACGATTTAGAGGCAGAGATATCCCATTACTTTTCATTAATTTACTGTTAGCCTGCATCATCCCACTGCTGAACAAAGGCCTCTCCCCCATGACTTCCAGCTCTTTCGATCCAGGGATAAAGTGGACCACTGGTCGTTTTATTCTCTTTATTATAGTCTTCTTTTATTTACCACTATTTTTGTTACTTCTCATTATTAACGTGTTCAAAACTGCATCTCCAACATGAAATTCTGTTTAAATCCCAGATCAATAGCCTTTTGAGGTAGTTTTTATTCGTGTCTCAATATCAATCGAAATGAGATGTGGTGCAAATAGCGGGTTCATTTCGTAACCATTTTAGTTGGTTACTAAATCGAATGCACTTTGCAAACAAGTGCAATTTTTTCGTCGATGCTTATTTTTGCATCTCCCATTTTGGAAGGTGTGTTCGTTTTCTTTGTAACTGAAATGTCGCCTATTGGCACCAGTCAGGCCTGGGGCTAAGTCTATTTACAGTACGACTTTGGGACTACTCATGATAGTTCTTCTAACAGAACTATTCTTTTCAACTTAATTATAATCTGTATCTTCAACGATCAGAATTTCTTATCCAAATCTTCCATTCAATGCTGTAAACTGTATTTCGAACTCTGTATCTTTTTGGATAAATAAAGATTTTTATTATTATTTATTATTATTATTTATTCTTCACACTACGGTCCACTGGAGAGGTCTTCCTGTGCAGGTACGCCTGCGCAGGTGAACCGGAGCATGTGTGAGAATAGACCTGTGCAGTTTTTTGAACATGCGCAGGCGACCGGAAAACCAATTCTTTCGAGTGACACCGTACGGTGTACCTGTAAAAGAACTAACTCCCCATACACGCTACC
Source organism: Oligia fasciuncula (assembly GCA_963082905.1). Lineage (NCBI taxonomy): Eukaryota > Metazoa > Arthropoda > Insecta > Lepidoptera > Noctuidae > Oligia > Oligia fasciuncula. Next base: position 16,350,417 of record OY720406.1, on the reverse strand, counting down.
GACGTGTGGTCGACCTGCCCAGGTACACAGGTAACCTCTCCGGTAGACCGTAGCGTGTATAGCTTACATAAGACCGCCGCACTTTTCCTAGCATACATAAGTCATGAACAAAGAATACGAGTACAAAAACTTAATATGATATTTTCTACTTCTTAACCACAACAATATAAAACAAATTACTTCTGCAACTATTAAGAAGTCATCATCGATCAAGTCACTTGATCTGGTTGTTATATTTCCGCGATCTCTGATGCGGCGTGGACAATACGCGAAATTGTTCAACACTAGCTATGGGAAAGTGGTAGATGGTGAAAGTGGTATCATTATATTGCTGTTATATTTTCCTGGGACGTAGATATGTGTGTAATTAAGAGTTTGCTAGTCTTTAACGTAAACCACAACTACATAAGTTGTGTGAAAGTTGATAGGGATAAGAGGTGTGTGACTACGTGATGACGGTACTGACCTCCACAACCCAGTGACTGGGTAATACGATACCCCTTGGAAAGACTGGTTGTCAGTTTCGGGCTTCTGACTACCCGTAACGACTTTCAAAGATCCACGAATGACAGCTGGGACCAACGGCTTTACGTGCTTTCCGAGGCACGGCGGGGTCTCGGTATGTAAAGATGGTCACCCATCCATAGACCAACCTCGGCAAGCGTAGCTTAACCTGATTGACCGACCTGTGCGGCTGTTATTATTTAACCACGGAATCCTCAATTCAATCGCGGGACTTGCTTTCAATAATATTTTTATTACCGATGATAATTATTTTGGTTCATGTCTCTGTTGTTATTGTTCCAATATCCGTTACGGACAGTTAGTAAAACAAACGCTTTTTATTAGTTTTCTTTGTTTAACTATTGTTTTTAAACTCGCTTGGTAATTTTCCCATAATTTTTCTGGGTTTAAATGATAACATAAAACAGCTGGTCTTATATTGATATCCAACAACCGATATGTGACCACCTACCACTATTCTTGGACAAGATAAAGCTGTCAATTCGGAAAGTCACATCATCTGCCTAGCCTTTCCCCAACTATGTTGAGGTCGGCTTCCAGTCTAACCGGATGCAGCTGAATACCAGTGTTTTACATGGAGCGACTGCCTATCTGACCTCCACAACCCAGTTACTGGGTAATACGATACCCCTTGGTGAGACTGATTGTCAGACTTTCGGGCTTCTGACTACCCGTAACGACAATCTGTCAATTCGGAAAGTAAATAGGGTAATTATGTTTCCCATGATATGGCCATGTGTTGCTTTAGCTGGGAAAGGCCTTTCAAAACCAAAGCTTGGTTAATGAACCCACGAAACTGTGCCATGATTGGTCGATATGGCTTTTGATTTTACGTTTTTCTAACTCCTATTATTTCTTCTTTCAGGACTCCACTCCGACTTCTCCCTCACATCACTCGACGGCGAGGAAGGCGAGACGCTCCGACGTGGTGCGCTTGCTGCGGCATGCGCAGACGCAGTCGCGGCGTACGCCACGCTCGAAGGATCACGCGTGCGAGACTCCATAGCAGCCCACGCGCGTAGAGCAATGGAAAGAGAGAGACAAATCGATGAGAAGAATGAGATTATTGCTGATTTGTCTTCTAAGGTTAGTAAATTTTATTCTAGTATGCACCTTTTTGGGCACGGCACTAGGTACCAGACCCAGGCATCTTCACGTATCTTGCTGAAGACATCTAAGGTGGTAAGAAAGACCTTAACAAGTTGATTATTAAAGAACGGAAGCTGTTACAAGATGTAGACGTTTATGGTAGTTGCAAAAATATATAGGTAGGTGCGGCTTCTGGAGAAATAGATGTAGATAGTTCTAAACGGATATTTAAAAGTACAGCAGCCAATAAGGTCAAGCCGGTAATGCGTCATAATCAATCATTTACATGGCAACCCACGTAAAATAATTAGCCCTTGGCGGCAAGCGTCTTCAGAGCACAAACCTATAAAAATTCTCTAAACGGTCAACCACGTGCTGAACTCAATCAGCACACAATGACATAACTAACGGTAGGCCTAGGACAGCAAAAAAAAAAACAACAAAGAGCTTCTGAATGAGGCATTGACTGATACGGATCGATTTTTACCGTAACAACATTACAATTATCAATGATAGAGCATTTTTTGCGGACATTGATTTTATTTTAACTTTTGGAACTAACATGGTCTAATTTGTTAAGTAGGTACCTGGTACTTGCGGACAGGCCTACACTGTCCTCTTATAAGGCTGCGTTTCCGCCAGAAAAGGAACTAAGCAATACCAAAGCTAACTTAGTTCAAGCTATTCACACACCTCAGGCAACGTTTCAGCTAGGCTTAAATGCCTACGCTCTTCAGAGAGCAACAGACTGCTTGCAATGCTAGGCACAAAAACGTGGCTAAAGCTGCATGTTTTATTGATAAGTAAACTGTTATTAAAAGCGACATCAAAGCTAAACCATTGTGGTTGAAACTAGGCCAATGCGTAAATCCCATAACCCATTCACCACCACGTAACCCCATAGCCAAAGTCAAAGAGCTGTCGATTTCATCGATACAGTTAAGTTTCGATCCCAATGCATCGGCTACACAGTTACTGCACGTTATGTCCAATTGAAATACCGTTTGTGCTCTAAACCGATCTAAATCGATTTAATGAGAAATCGATTCGGTTAGATCGATGATCGGTTGGCGTTTAGTGTTGTAGTTGAACGATTTATTTTTTAGCTTGAGGTAACTAGAGCTTGGTGGTTGTAAGTAAGTTGTGGACATAAAACGTATGGGATGGGTTAAAACATGGTGTACCCCGCAGTTAGCACAATAATTGAAAACAATTGCTACATAATAATATAAAAAAAAGCAAAAAAAAATCCGGTACAATCGAAAACACCCAAGATTTACGCAAAACGAAGGTAAAGTTAGCATTGAAGAAAACTTAATTAAACCTACTTGCTAGACAGAAAAGTCCCCAATTTGTGCGTCAGAACCAGAAGTCAAGGGCACAGATCGTTAGTAAGAAAAACGTGATCGTCTAATAGACTTATATAAGGCTTATCTTGTAAGGAATTTAAGTGGTTTCCTTAGTAGCCAGACTGCTAGCCATGTGGGTGGTAATGGGATCACAATCTGCGAAATGTGACGTTTAATTAAACAACAAAAGTAAACTGTTCTTCGTGATCTTAGTAATTACGTTAGAGTTCTAAACTTCGAGTTGACTAAGAGAAAAATAGAATAGCATAATTATATTCTTTATTATATACACCATAAATATTACATAATATAAATGTAGACATTTTACAAGGCATGGCATATTGGGCGGTCTTATCGCTAAAAGCGATCTTTTAAAGATAACCTTTGGATGGATTTAGAGAGAAAGCAGAGACAATAGCTGGTAGTCTGTGGTGTACCATTTACATATATACATAAATATATAGAAGAAAAAAAAACGATGAAAACGAAGAAAATAAAAAGAAGTTTTTTTTATATTCTTGAATTAAATTCTCTGGACGCTTTTAACGCATATGTCTTTTTTACATCGTTCTCACATACAATTATAAATTCAACATTAATGATGTACTTAACTAATATTTTTGTAAAAATATAATTTATAAGAATTTCCATGGACTTTCTTGCCCGTTCTTCTCCATAGGTACTCGTACCTACGCTTTGGAATGGGCAAACAGCTTCATATTTTCTGACTGACCGACTTCTTGACAATTCTAAAGTTCCTGGAAAAATGGTTTAATTAAAATAAATGCTTTGAGTTTGAGTTTGACTAAAGGAAGCACCTATTAAAAAGCAACCACCTCTGGAAAATGATACTTTATTGCATTGCGCAGTAACTACCGTTTTAATTTCAACCGTTTATCTGATAATAATATTATCTTAAGACTGCAATGCAATCCCAATTTCGTAACGTGCTTTACCAATAAAGGCTCTCTCTGCAACGCTTCAATTGAGAGCAATGATAATATCGGATAGTCAATAATTAAACTAAGTGATTGAGGAATGTTTGAAGAAATCCCAATGTATTGGTCAGCCGAGGATTAGCAATGTTATCTTGATCTTAGCGTGAGTATGCGTGATGCAAAAAAACACGTTAGTTAATGACGATTAGGTAATTTATAGCAGCAGTGGTGGCCCAGTGGTAATTGCCAAGTAACAAGTTGTAGGTCGTGGGTTCGTACCCAGGCAGGCGTGTAGCGGTATCTACAACGCCACATGCGAACAACGCGTCATACTGACGTCACGCAAAATCCTGCATCGCGCAAGCAGAGTTTACCATTATAATAGATATAACGGCCCGAAATGAATCATCGGGCAGTTCGCCAGTCACGACACCCGTCTGGTCGGAGAATCCTCCTTTTTCTATGAAGAATGAGTGAACTTTACACCCTGTTCCTCATATACTTTGCTAAAATAATTAATCTGCTCTCAAAACGGTGAAGGAAAACATCGTGAGGAAACTGGCACGTCCTAGAACCAAAAAATCGAAGACCTGACATCTACCAACCCGCACTGGGTTCTCGTGTTAGATTATAGCCCACTCTTTCGAAAAGAGGAGGCCTTGTCTCAGCAGTGGGCCATATTATAGGCTGATTTTGCTAGGTAATTGATATATATTTTTCGGATTGATGAGCTACTCGGCCAAAAATGTGTTAGTAAACATTTTTACCTACCCTTTTAATCGAAACCTGTCAAAGAGGTCTACAACCACCATTCAACATTCACAAGCTGTAAAAATAATTTAAAAAAAAGAGATTTTAGATGCATAATCAACACCCAGACAAAACAGGCACGCGCCCACGCGTAACATCTATAAACCCAATAACTACGGCGCATCGTTTTTTTTGCACGACACTGTATTTTCACAAAAATATTACACGTTCATTACAGACCCGGATCGCGAAGGCTCGGCAGTGCACTGCAATGCATTTTGCGTCACCCACCGTTACGAACATTAATTTGTTGCATAAGCCGTTTAGCTCATTTGCTGTTTAAATACCGTTATGTAAGAAGTATTCTTATGTATACGTGACCATTTTTGGGAGCTACGTGCCTATTGACATAAGATTAGGTGGACCGTACCTACTTAATACTGCCGCTTTATCGCCATTTATAAATAAATAAATTCTCCCACCAACCGAATTTATTTCGGACAAGGTGGCCAATCTCAACGGAGATTTGGCAAGTACGCGGGATATATTATAGTGTACAAGTATGTACGCAGACACAGGTGCACTCTTTGTTCACGACCGGGGAAAAATCAGGCGCAGGAACAACGGCTTTACCTGCTATCCGAGGTACGGGTGTTTCACACCACTAACTTCCAAATTCTGGCCTGCTACTGAGAATATAAAACCCAATAACACTGCTCTACCCGGGATCGAACCCAGGACCACACGCTCAGTAGTTGCGCTTGCAAGCGTTGGACCTACGAGGCATTTATCGCCATTTATACATTGCAAATTGACGGTAACCCGTAACTAAGAAAATGCTCGAATAAAAAATAGACAAGCATAGTTATTCACAACAATTCGAAACGCTTCCGTGCCAATCGAAATATCAATCAATGTTACCGAAGGAGTCCTCTAAACGCTGCTCACAAATCCGAAACCCGAAAATTTGACAGCTTAAACCAAATACACGACCGCTACTCTTCCGATAGCTATTTGCTGCTGAGGACTCGGACTCGGCATTTCGCCTCGCAAGCCTGTCAAATGGTTGTGAAAAGATATGCAGAGTTTGTTAAAAAAAGCCATAAATTTATCACGCTAAATCTAGACTTCTTTCGACCACAGCATGTCCTCATTCTTCCACTACATGACCTCACCGGTTTCCAAATCTTTCCATAAAACAAGAACCAGTTTTATTGTGCTACTCACAATATGTAGATTGCCCAACGATGGCCTTAAGAGGATATTATTTTAATGCCCACGCGTGGGTAGGCGTGTTACTCATATGACATCAAGATCTAGACTTTTGTTATGCTAACCTTGGTTGAGACAAAATTGGCTAAGAGGTGTATCAATCAACAACGAATGATATTTTGTTTTGGAGTTTACACTTCAAAAAAAAAACAGTGGCACTCCAGGAGTGCCGACACAAGTGAAAACTTGAAAAAGCATAGTAATTTTATAAATAATATGTTTGAAGGTCATTCTTCCCAAAGAAAATGTACCGCGCGTTGATGTCTTTATAATGGCCAAAACTTAAAACAGTGGTGTCGGTTACGGTCACAGTGTCGCGAGTTCAATAGTTTTTTCCCATCTCAAAAAATGCCCAACGCGCCTAAAGAAGTTTACACTTCAAAAATTAAATATTAATCGAATTATGAGTATTATAATTTTATTCCTCGAAATGCATCAACGATGAAACATAGAGAAGAGCATGAAGGATTCGTAATAAATGAAATCGGTAGACGTTTCAAAGTTGGTGCATTTCGAGGAATACCCCGTTTATTGACTGCCATGTTGGTCTTGTGGTCGCGCTCGTGCCGAGCATGAGGTCCTGGTTTAAGTTCCCAAGTCGAGCAAAGTGTTATTGGGTTTTTCTATTAGGAATTTCTCAGTAGCAGCCCGGACGGCAATTGGCTCGCCCCCTAGCTGTCACATAATCATACCTTACGGGAAAAATGTGGGTGCACTGTCCACGTCTGCGTAAACCTTCGGGGGATACATGCATGATTTAAGTAGAATAAAGATCTGTGTCAGTGACAAAATTGGTCTTTTGAGACTAATCTACATAGTAAGTAATTGGCACTGATGTCTCTAGTTCTTTCCCAATTTACACATAGTGTGGAGTTCTCAATAACAATAAGTGCGAGTTTCTAAATTTTCTTATGTAATTTGTCAGTGTCTCCAAGCTAACTAAACAATTTGATAACCTCCAAAAAGCCAATTTTCTTTAGTTCTCAACATTTTCGGTCACGTCCGGCCTACGCGCTACGGCGGGTCATTTAATGTAACTTCATTAAAATTTCATAGCTCAATTAACAGACATCAGCAATTTTTGGAGTCAAATTCTAATGCAAATGACTTTTTATTATATAAGAAATTATATTGATAACCATTTCTTTCAACTATGAAAATCGCTGCTCTCTTCAGATGGATAGGCGTAGAGGTATGAAGAACAGGGCGTAAAGTTTTTCATACTCCGACCGGACGGGTGTTGTGTCTGGTGGACTACTGTTGATATCGGGATGTTGTGTATACTAATGCTAATCAAGCGGATAACTTTGCTTGCGCGATGCAGGATTTTGCGTGGCTGCGGTGTGAAGCACAGTTCGTATGTTTCGCTATAATGCATAGATGCCTTGCCCACAGGTGTAAGCTTTTGCAGGTTCCACCATTTTCAATTAATTCAGAAATAAATCGATTGATGAAACATGGCATGGATAAACTAGAAATTCAGTCACTGTACAATTACTGTTCAGAAAAATATACAACCTCGGATTTCTACAAACTAATTCGAATAAGCTAAAGGTCTTAATAAAAAAATCGACTTATCAGATCTTGAAACGAAAATACTTAGTTCTAAATCACACTAATATTGTAAAGACGAAAGTTTGTGTGTAGGGCGTGTGTGTGTGTTAAATGTTTGTTACTTCTTCACGCACAAACGGCTGGACAAATTTCGATAAAATTTTGTGTGGAGGTAGCTGACACCCTGGATTAACTTATAGGCTATATAACTTATATTCGCACGGGATCGACACTTGTGCGGGTGAAACCGCGGGGCGCAGCTAGTAAAGTATTAACCTTAGGTCGTAATCAAAGCCAGCGATCTAGAATTCTAGCATAGTCACTAGACTGCAAGCTAACCGCATGGCGTGACCCTAGTGACGTAGCCACACGTCACAAAGGTCAATCACCTCAGCACGAACGTAGAATAGGAATTTTGTAGCAATTCACGCGTTTTTGTACCGACGCCATTTTGGTTCGGTATTTAAAATGAGTGATTGGATTTTTTTTTTTTTGGGATTATTTTGTGGTAGGTAAACACAAATGAATAAGGTTGATGAACTACTTACGAGTTTGGCGCAGTGGTTTGACGATTGGCTTTTATACCCCCAGCAGGTCCACAATGATCTATCTAATTAAATATATTATAGTTAGGTACTAGGTACCCAAGTACCTAAGTACACATTGTGGAATGCAATTTATTATAAATGATTGAGATTTGGGTCGCGGTTTCGTGTCCCACAGTCCCCTAAGTACGAAATATTGTTTTTATTTGGATAACTTAAAGTCGATAGCACAAGATAAGGACCATTGGAGAAGTATGGGGGAGACCTTTGCCCAGCAGTGGGACAAAATAGGTTATCATAAAAAAAATATAGTCTAGGTCTCAATATTTGTGATGTGCGTGTCAGATTTTTATGACTCTATGGTACCTACCTATACAGATAAAGAAACCTCATGCTAGATGTGGCCACGATTGAGCGACGACTAAATGTTCTGGTCCTTCGAGCGTGAAGTTCTGAGGCGGTTATCCCAGCCATTCAAATTACAATTACGTATTTTAAAACGTTTTTTCTACTTATTCAGTTCCCAGAAATGGTGATTCAGAATGTTTCTGAAACTGGGAAAACCTTTTCCGTGTAAAATCACGACTTCGCAGCTTTATAACTCGTGTATATTATTTTAACGCCACCATTAACTTCTTGCAACACCATAATCCGCGTAACCATACCGCTACTGTGTCCCAAGCCTTAAAATCCCGGGTCAGCGGGATTGTCCGAAAGGGTTACCGCTGGCCCGGAACATAAAGGGCTAAGGAAGGAACACAGGTGGGTTTTAGTCAGTAAGAGTCTGACACTCCCTTCCGCTCCACCCAGAGCAGGGTCATTTGATGATTTCCCAACCGAAAAAAAAAAAGCCTTAGGTACAACAAAGAGAATTTATTCTTTTTTACAAGTACCTACTTACTTTTAATTATGTATTAAGGCTAGTTCTCACATTAGCTATGATCTACCATAAATGTGTAGGTAACATGCAATGGCCCACTTTCTTTTATTTTTATTTGGTCAATGATTATACGGCCGCCATCATTTTTTTCTTATATTATCTTATTGTTCTATTCAAGGTTGAAAGTTTAGTGAGATAAAGTGTTTTTCTGTTGCCTTTCTTTGTCTATCATATTACGAGTTTATTTGGCGATGCCTTTTACTGCGGACTAAAGGAACAATTTTTTTTTTGATGGTGTATTCCAGATTGTTAATTAAACAAATAAAAAAAAGAACAAAGAAAGAAAAAATAGTTTTCTGTTTACAATCACTTTCTGGAACTAACAGAGAGAGCGCTATAATTTCTTTACTTATTAAAAAGTAGAAATAATCCATCGTTTAAATACATAATAAATCCTCCAATATCACACGAAATCACAATACGATGCTTTACGATGCGCGAGCACAAACAATTTGTGGTTGAACTGCGACCGGGCAATTCGCGGAACGATCGGGTGATGCGGAAATAAACCACCGCGCACCGTGGGAGATCCGGAGAAAACAATGTTTGTGAGAGGAGTTTATGAAATATCATTGTTGTGAATGAAACGTCTGTTGGTACATCTGAGGGGAAATTCTCATAATTTTAAGAACGTTCACAGTATAATCTCAGTCTCAATCTGTCAAAAATACCTCTAATGTCCGTACATTTTTGACAAGTTTTTGACATTGATTGTCGCTAAGATGAGATTGCGACTAGATTTTTAACGTTTTTAATGACGGTAATTGGCTTTCTGTTAAGTTGGTTAAGTACCTGTGTAAGTAGTGTTAACGTTAGGTAATAGTTGCAGAGTGAAAAAAAACTTAGTTTAAGGGTTCAAAAGTGTTCTCTTAGAATTCTTTCATACTCAGTAGTCAAAAGTAGTGGTGGCCCAGTGGTAACGGCCGCGACTCACAGAGCATGAAAGCCGCGACTTACGAGTTGTAGGTCGTAGTTCGAACCCAGACAGGCAATTTACTTTTCGAAATTATTTTATCACTATTGCTCTTAAAACGGTGAAGGAAAACATGTTCTAGAACCAAAAATTCGAAGGCATGTGACATCTACCAACCCGCACTGGGCGTGGTAGATAACGGCCCACTCCCTCTCACCGAGAGAAGGCCTGTGTCCCAGCAGTGGGAACATTATAGACTGATTATGCACTAGCCAAACCAAACATCGAAAAATACATATTTTATATTAAAATGATAAATAATATTAAAATATTTCTCTTTTTCCAGTTGTCGGTGGCTGAGGTGGAACTCCGCGCGGCTGCCGAGGAGCGTGACAATCTGATGAACGACGCCAATTACAGCAGTCTGCAGAACGACGAGGCTGTCACTAAGGCGAGACAGGAGAGAGACGACGCCATGGAGAGGAAGAAGGCTGCTGAGGTAAGGACCTTCACTTCCTATCACCAAACAGAACCTTGGAGGCCATTCAGTAATTGCCAGCAAGCTTCTTGTAGGGTCCAACAAGGCAGCTGACAAATAAGATCGAATATTGCAGTTTGCAATTAAAATCCAAGCTCCTACTGGTTATTTGACACAATAATACTTTTAGCAAACAATACCTACTTCTTTGAGCAGGCAAACAGGTGCAAATGGAATAGTAGAAAAGCCACAGAATTTGTTGATATAATTTTACGTAGAAATCCGCTGTCAATTCTTCTTTGATTACCTCTTAGGCTTGTTTGATTACCAGCGGTGCAAATCTTTTGCCATATCCCAGAAGGTCGCAATAAGACAAATATTTAATTTGTGCTACTAACTTTTCAGGTGGCCCTCGCCAAGACCAGGGTGGAGCTGATGCAAGCCAACAGTCAGCTGTACGAAGCTGTTCGCCAGAAGGTGGACCTTGGGCAGCAACTGGAACAGTGGCAGGTATGTAACAAAGCCTGGATGGTTTACGTTATGCTTAAGTATCTTCTTTGTGTCGATAGGACGATAGTTTATTACATTTTGTTGGATCAAAACGTAGCCCCTTCCTCAGCGTCGACGCGACGATGGCACGTTGCCGCCGAATTGCCGCTGAACTTACTGTCAGTAATTCAAATAGCATTGCAGGCGTGATCATGCCGAACTTCAGTCGCGTACCTTCGGCATAGTGTGTTTAGACACTAAAGCCAAGATATTATGCTTTTAAACGCACAATTTCTCGACGGTTGAAAGTAGGATGACGACAAAGAGTTTCTTGATTCTTTAATAACTTTTTTTTTGCGTTACAGTCAGGTATAGTGCTCTATCAGCTGAGATCCGCATTTCTCTTTTTTCGTTATAAAATTACTGAATAATGAAAAGGAAGGCAAACAGCCAGTTGGGACTGTTTACCAAAAATCTTGTAATTATCTTACCGAGAATTTAAGAAATGTGCTTTCCAAACTCCTTCGCGGTCTACTAATTCCTAATTATATTCGTTTGTACTGGATCTGACATTTTACTCAAAATCGTGGACGGATGCTCAAAATTAACGTGAAGTCATTCAAAATTAACTTTTTTATAAAGAGGCTTGAGTAATGTTACTCGTAGAAGTAGGTACCTATCCTTAAAATACCAACCAAATAAATGTTGAGCCGTGAAACTAAATGAAATAGCGCCGTGCAGATCTGGGGGCCTAAAAAGGCCACTTTGGAGAATCTTAAAAGGATAACATTATGAATTACAAAATGGCGAAGACAGTCCGTGTTTTTCTTTTTTTCGCTGCACTACGGAGGTACAATCAAAGAGATTGGGATTGGATTTGGATTGGATTGATTGGTATTTTAGCACAGGCAAAAAAAAAATATTGAAAAGTGCTTCACCAATGGGATTTGATACGATTAACTTAACAGTTAACTGTCCATTCTGTTATCCCTTTATGATTCTGCCAAAGTGGCCTTTTTAGGCCCCCTGATGATTTTCAAGTTTAAGGTCGACAGAAGTATTGTTGTATTTTAACGAAATATTGGAAATGCTTAGTGAGATTTCGTTCTTTGATTTATAGATAATCGAATATTGTTCAATTATGGATCTAGGACCCATAAAATGAGATTTATTGCATTTGCAAAATCTTACTTAATAACTTTTTAAATTCCAGATGGACATGCAAGAACTCATCGACGAGCAAATGAAACACAAGCTGACCACACAAGAGAAGCGAAGGAAGCTTCCAGAACAGCCTCCTCCCACCAGAACCTCTCGACTCCTCGGATTTTTTCATCGGTGATCTGTTGTACCCCACTCTTGGTGCGCCTCTATGAAGCCATAGACCACTCTACCATATCAACTCTCTACCTTATCATCATCAAATTTTACCATCCATCATCATTACCAGCTGCCTACAGTTTATTTTTAATACTTTTGTACAAAAATCTATCAAAATTAACCGCAGCGACCGTCATCTTGGCTTGCCGTATGGACGTGTCCGCGCTCACCGAGTTTTTAGGTTATTTTCTAATTTTATTTTATAAACCGTGTGATTTTTACACTATCGCAGTGATTGTTAGTGTCCTAGTTAGATTGTTTATAGTTAGTTTACGTTTAATTTTTAATGTTTTATTGTGTCTTTTTAGTTTTTCACTGTAAAATGGCTGGTATAATGGCATTTGGGCATTCTTATTACCCGGTAGGGCGGATTTAGTACAACAGATAAGTTTATTTAGACGGACAGAAACCCAAGAGATTAAAGATCTTCAGTCCGTGTCACGACTAACGATAAAATTACAATACGATTCGATATGAAACGAAAATGAACTCTAACCTACAAAATAAGTCATAATAATCCGCCATTTTAATACGTCAGCCATTTTAAAACTTAACTTACTAGTTTACTACCCATTGCTTTATTTGTAAATAATGTTTTATTAAATTGAGATTACCTTAACTATGTACCTATGTGTGTATAGTTGGTACTTATACATAATTATACGTAAATCTTCACTTCAAGTGAGATGTTCGGTGCACCTAAAGTGTAAAATTAGTTTTTACCGCCTGTTTCTACCACGGAGAAATACGAATTAGGTAGTGTTGCGGTAATTTAATACAAATATCTATAAAAGAGGCTGAGTAGTACCTCCCTATTCGATTATAAAGAACGGAAAAAACACGGATTGGTTTTGCATGGTCTTGCAAGCCTGAAGGATTAAACGCCAGGTTCAGGCGAAATTATAATTGGATTTTTCTATTAGAAAAAATCTTAGTTGATAGTAAGCAAGCGAGAATGATTGATACACTTATAGGGGGGTTATCTATATATTTCCCTCCCAGTCAATTCTGATTATCGATTTTTATTTAAATAGGGATGAGCAGTTTCGAGGATCAAAGAATCCTAACTGCACCATTGATATACAATTACATTAAATATTAAGTGCAGTCCGCCAAAACTGCCATAAAAACCTTACTGGGTTGCCTTAAAAAAAAACAAGGTTTTAGAACTATTTTGTAATCTGGTAATACTCAGTCTCTGGAACTAAATAAGTTATTAAAACGTGGTAAAACAGGCCTTTAGATATAATAGAAATAGATCGCTAAATAATGAAGAACATTTAATAGCCATATTATTTACATTACTAATGTTTTACTGAATACTGGTATGCTCCACTTTGACGTCTAATGTTCACATTGACCGGCGAATATTGATATTGGTGCCGATTCTGTTGTGCACAAGCTGAACTTAATTTGGGCTATTACCATCTTTTTCCCTCCAACGAATCAAAAAGGGACGACGGTATAAAAGAGCTGTCAATTTCAGTTAACCTAGAACTTACACACCAAATCGCCAAATTAAAACGCATAGACTACAATCACGGCGAAGTTCAAGTAAACTAATTTGACATCTGTAACTTAGTCCTTCCGGACCGGGTTTTTCTCGAACTGTCTGTCAGTAAGAGATGTCAATTCTCCGCTCTGGATTGAATATAGATATAAGACACTGCTTTATCCCCTTGGTGAACCAGGGAATCGGCGCCATTGTCTTGTCATTGATCTTTATTGATTACGTCATTGTTAAACATTGAATAAAATACCAAGACAATGTCACACTTTCGCCAGCCAATTTCGACATTGACCAGTAGTACCTACCAATAAAACAGACGCGAATTTGACATGATCTGGTGGAATTTTTAGAATAATTTGTGTGTAGATTCACGATTTTTAGTAAAATATCACGTATATTTAAATAAATATATAGGTATATATTTTGAATTGTTTTGCAATAGTAATGTAGTTGTTACTTAATTATTGTTCTGTGCCTTATAAGTACATGGCCTTGTAAAGTGCCTTTTCTATAGAAATGTCAATTGTATTTATAATAGTAATATAAACCGATACAGCCTTAGAAAATATTCTGTTGGGTTTTCACACTGACTTCAAAGAAAACTGTAAGGATTAGGCCGTGTCCTAACATAAGCGAACATCGGGCGATTATGCAATCGTCGCGTTCATTTGTCACACATTCCGTTCGGAAAACCGGAAAGCGCGCTCTGTTCGTCGACGTGACGACTCGTTCGCGTTCGCCGAACAAAATGAACGCGCCGATCATTCACGTGTCGATCGCTTATTAGGACACGGGGACACAATCAAATTAAATGTTCCGAACAAGTATGGTCTATTAAATTAAATATATCTAGAGTTTAGGTAAACGATAAAGTCAACTTTATTTCTATCAATAAAAAAATTGTTTATCGTAACTTTCGTGCGTGGCAATGACCCAGCCAAGTTCGACAACACTTTTCTAAAGATTTAGAAATAAATAAATGACAGCACATTTACTACCCTAACAATAACTGCTAGAAGAATTAATAAAGCTCTCTTGAGTGCATTTATGCATATAAAATAATAAAATACATACATCTTTGTGTGTATAATCTTACCACTCGATTGTCAGTAAGAATAGGTTCAGAAAAATAAATATTATACATTTCTACAAAATAATATATTTGAATATTTATATTATAAACATGCTCAAGTATATAAAATAATATATTGCTCACATACCTATACATATTGAATACTTGTTTCCAATTTAAACATACTTACCTAAAAATACAACAAAGTGCAAAACACGTTTACACGTCGTTTTTACACGTTTTTTTTTTTATTTTAAAAATCCATCTCTTGTAGTCGAAAATTATTATGAACACCAACATTCATATGTTTTTACAAAAATATGTTTTGCTCTGTCTGTTCAGATTTAAAATTAAAATAAACCCCGCAATGATCCTATGCAAGGTAAAAAAAATATTTATAATAATTATATGTTTTTAAACTCAAATTAATTTCTGAAATAAATAAATGACATTGAAATAATATTAATTAATAAATACATATTATTCTGTGTAACTTGTTTTATAGACTTTAAAAGAATGGAAAAAAATTGGATACCTTGCTTAGTTCTACAGTTAACCGGTAGGGGCGCTAGTATCATTGTTTTTTTTTTAAACCAGTACGTTTTATTTTCCATTTTTCTATATTCTATGATTTTAATATTTTACTTATCAATGCAATAGGATAATGCAAAAGCAATATACTTAAATTATTGCAAAATGTATTTATGTGTTTATTATAGTTGCACGATCAACTATAAACTTTATGTCACTATAATAATATTTTTAAAATAAAATAATTTTCATCACCTAATCGGAGAAATAATAATTGTACCTACTTAATTTATTTTTAAGACTGAACTAATTATTATTGAATTAAAATATTGAATTTTATAGTTGCTGTATCCGAAATTTAATTTGCAAAACATTTTATTTTAACAATAGTTCTCTGTATTTTTACTTTGTTTTCCTATTTAGCACAAAATACTTCTATGGCGAGTATAACTTCTTAGTCATTCCATTTTACTATAAATTCTTTGGACTTATTACATTACCTAACGAACAAAATACTTCGCTGCGTATAAAACGGTTTGAAATTCAGTACCATTTGATTTGACAAAATTAGCAAAATTTTCTTCAACTTTTCTCTGGAAAACATTTTCATTTTTTACATTTAAAAATGACTGATTGTTTTCTTGGAGAAAAACATTAAAAAAGTACCTATTTCATTACCTATCAAGGTAACGTTTGGTTGTGGACAACAAAATGTAATAAATCCATTCGAATTATTTATGTACATTAATACATGTTCTATTACATGAACCAATCCATCGTTTTATTACCTAGTGCAAGTGTACTTATTAAACACATTTTCATATTGTACTTAAATAATCGTAATTTATAAGATCTTAATAGTGACTAGAAATATCATTATAAATAATTAATTATGTTTATGGAATTAATAAATAAAGAATGAGTTTAAACTGAAAATTATATTTTTATTATCTACCTATCCTACTATCCGTTCATAGTTATTTTACCTCTGATCTTGCATCACAGTGACCTTTATTCTCTTCTCCATAAGGTTTATCTCAAAGGTAAAATAATTGTTGAAGTAAAGTGTCATGGTAAAGAAAATACAAACATGAGATAATCAGCCTCGTTGGTCTAGTGGTCGCAAGTGCTACTGCAGAGCAAGAGGTTCTGGGTTCAATTCCCAAGTCAGACAAAGTGTTATATTAGGTTTTTCCATCAGGAATTTCTCAGTATTGTTACCGCACTCTGTAGGGGGCAATATGCTAGCCCCCTATTACATGGGACTTAAATATAACTGGCGAAATGTGGATGTACTACAGAAGTGATGAAATGAATCAATCAACTCAGCCTATTGCAGTCCACTGCTGGACATAGGCCTCTCCCAGGCTGCGCCACAACACCCTGTCCGCCGCCTTCCGCATCCAGTCCGTCCGAATCGGTGTTACCGACATAGCTTGCAGAGTAAACAAACTGAAGTGGCAGTGGGCTGGCCATGTTTGTCGAAGGACAGATGGCCGGTGGAGCAGACGAGTCTTTGAGTGGAGACTGCGTATCGGCAAGCGTAGTGTGGGACGCCCCCACAGTTAGATGGACGGACGCCCTAAAGAAAGTGGCTGGAACGGAGTGATGAAATAATTTACACAAAATAAAGTGCATGCTTGTGTTTCGAACCCACGACCTGCAACTCGTAAGTCGCGGCCGTTACCACTGGGCCACCACTGCTCTAATTCTTTGAGCTCATACGTCAGGATGTTGAGCTGCTTCTCCTGTGGAGCTTGCTGCCACCAGCTCGCTTCTCAAGAAGGAAAGAACCTTTATTAATTTGGTACATGCCATAAGTACACACTGATGGCAGCAATAGACAGTGAAATGAAGATATTATACTGTTAGTACTTGTGGAAATTAATTATGAGAGGTGATGTCTTGAAGCAGAAATACTTGTATGTATAGGATAGGTATCCTCTGAGGAAGACCTTCCTTACCACTATTACTTTTTCTATTAATAAATGGGTACACTCTTGTACTTGATTTCGTCTGAAGGAAAGCGTTGGATTATACTTCACCTAGAGGACTTCAAAGTTAAATAAAAGAAGCTTTCTCCATCTTTTTATCTCTGTCGCCAAGTAGTGTCACTGCGTGTCGCTGTATCCACTCTTTAACACGTTCAGACCGGCGCCGGCGTGTACCACCGGTGGAGCACGGAGTATTTGCTGCCATGGCGAGGTGTACCACCGGTGGCCACGTCATACTATACTTTCAATGTACTAAGAAATTCGCGCCGCTTTGAGAGAAAGTGTTGTATTTACCGTTCCCGCCTAGTAAAATAGTCAAATTTTCATAGTGTAGCTCAGGAGGAGGATATAATTTCGATAAGTAAGCAAAAAACAGTATTGAAAAATTGTATTTATTAGAAAAAAAATTACATAATCACGACATAAATTGTACGAAATGCGAATTGTTTATGATAAATTACGTTGAGAGAATCTAATAATAAGAAAATTAAATCAAAATTGAAAAAAATATAAAATAAAATGCCATTATGGATGGTATAAAATGAAAATTATTTTGCATGAATAGTATTGAAACAATCCAAACACATTGGTTTTTCACACGCAGAGCAAAATGTATTTACGCGTTTCGATTTTTTTCTAGCCATACTCGCAGATGCGATTGTTGTAAAATGGTCGTAACAAGGTCTGCATCTCTTTCGGGTATCTCTGAGCTTTCCTTCCGTTTTCTCTAACTTGTGTTTTGGCTTTCTTTGTGCATGGGGCCTACCCTCCTCTGCAGCGTCATCGGGTTGATTATCAGTGCTGGGGTTGCTAATCATCTCTTTTATTATTTGTTCCCGAAATTCTAATATACTTAGTTTTTTTCCTGCTGGCATAATTCCTGCATAAAAGCATAATTCCTGTCCGTGTCCACCGGTGGCGCACCCCGCCCGGCAAGACTTTTGGTTCATGGGGCGGTGATGTACCACCGGTGGCCATATGAAGATTTGCGCCGTAGGATACCAAGTACCTACTCATGAGGTGGTCTGAACGTGTTAAAATGTATGGGTCTGATAGTTACTTGAAAATTCACGGTGATACTTGTGGCGGCATCTACATCGCCAAATACGAACTACACATCATACTGAGGTCACGAAAAATCCTAGATCGCGCAAGCAGACTTTGCCGCGCGAATACCATAATACAACGTCCCGACATCAGCAGTAGACCACCAGACACAACTCCCGTCTGATCAGAGAATCCTCCCTTTGATCCCCTGGTGACCCCGAACATGAACGTCACGAGGCTAGCAACTCACTGAGGGAATGCCACAGACAGTTCCGACTCACTGGAACCGAGCCTGAACTGGCCCAGGCAAGCACCGCAAAGATCGAACTCGGTCTCAGGACGGGATTGATGTTTGCGGCATCCTACGCGAACTACGCATCATACTGACGTCACGAAAAATCCTACATCGCGCAAGCAGAGTTTACCGTGCAAAGGCTTCTCCCAAATCCAGGCAATTTTTTCCAGGGCCACCTCGATCCTACCCTTGCGGTAGCCGTCTAGGTCTTCTCGCCACCTCTTCCTTTAACCAACGCAAACTAAACACGACTTTCTTGGGTACCGTGCTACAAAAGCGTAGTGATCGAATTGAACACGTAAAGGCATTAAGCAAGATTCACTTGCAAGAAATCCCACTCTTTCATAAAAAAGTCTTGATCCAAAAAGTTGTTGACTTTTTGGATCAAGCGTCAACAGTGGCAACGTCAACAAAGAATATCAAAAATAAGAGGAGAAAATATACATTTCAAAAACACCTAAGATGTCACCGTGAACGTCTTACGAAAACATTTGTTTACTGGACATTATAATATTATTTTCTTTTGTTGTATTCCTATATTTTAGTAATCTTTTATCAAAATGCCGCCCCAAGAGGAACGGAAGCCACAACAGGTGGAACAGAAGGTTGCGGACCCTGAAGCAGAACTCAGCAATGCCGTGAGAACTGTAAGGAAGTTTCCTCGTCTCTTGTATCCTGTAGAATAGCTCATGTGGTGGTAATAATATAAGCCAGTCAACAAGAAGGTAGCGAGGCTAACTTACTGTCCTGCTGGCGATGGCTGGCGTAGATTTAAATAGTATCGCTACGAATTACGTTGATGTACCCATAGTTAAATAAATAAATGATGGCCCATGAATTTTAAGAGGTTAATACAGCACGCAGCGGCAATACTTGGCAACAGAGAAAAGTGCTGGAGTAAGCTTCTTCTAAGTAAGAGCGAATAGACATCTTCTGAATGCAATATTTCCTTCGTAAACCTTATCCATCGCTTTCCATCGAAATTGAGTAGGTACAAGAGCGAACCCATTTATTAATAGAAAAAGTAATAGCAAATCCTACTCAAGTATTTCTGCTTCAGGACGTGTTTTACCTCTCTTACCTTTCACAATCACTAACAGCACCATATCTTCACTACACCCTCTGTTGCTGTCCATAGTGTTGTAGGTACTATGGCATATTGTGCCAAATAAACATATTGTTTTTCTTTCTTTCACAGTACCTGAAACTTGCGCCACAATGCAGCGTGGAGAAGCGAGCTGGTGGTATACCACAGCTGGCTCCACAAGAGAAACAGCTCAACATCCTGACGTATGAGCTCAAAGAAACCCTGCTATGCATCAATGTTAGTTGTCCATATGTTTTTGTATTTATTTATGCCATAGAGCATAGAGCACGGTATTTCCGCACCAGCAGCATCTAGAGACTTCAGTACTTCAGGACCGTCTTCAAAGCTGTCAGTTTCCATACGTCAGTTGTGTCGTAGTGTGAGATAACGGTGGCACGCTTGGTTTGTATCTTCATCAGCCTATAGCAGTCTACTGCTGGACATAGGCCTCTCCTATTGCACGCCTTTCAACTCGATTTTCGGCAACTCTCATCCAGCTGCTACCAGCCATCCTGCGGAGATCGTCTCTCCACCTAGCCTGAGGGCGTCCCCACCTTACGTATGGAAACATGGTTTGTATGGAAAGTGTTTATAAAGACTATGCTGCCTCAAGCAGCGGCCACCAAGGCGTCTCCGGGCTCCGTGTGACAAACTAGTGGTCGTTGGTCGTTCTACTGGGGTATTCCTCGAAATGCACCAACTTTAAAACGCACCAAAAGTACTCCAGGAAAAAAAAATATAAAAATATTTATTATAAGTAATTCTATTCCTCGAAATGCATCAACGATGAAACATAGAGAAGAGTATGAAGGTAATAAATGATATCGATAGACGTTTCATTTGGTGCGTTTCAAAGTTGGTGCCTTTCGAGGAATACCCCGTTCTACTTGATAGTGGTCACTGCTGGAGTGCCGGCTATGGACAATGTAATACCAGAGTGTGCCGGCTATGGACAATGCAATACCAGGGTCACATCAGTTGCGTATGGTATCGTTTTTCTTCTTATGGAGTCTGCATTTTGTAGCTCCTTTGAATGACCTCTGGAGCATGATCTCATTACGATCTCTATCAGTGAAGCTCCGTGCCCGATTGCCAAATCTGGATGCACAAGCATTCCTATAGAATATAGAATAGATGTACCATTTTTATCTGATCACTGTTCCTGAGACCTAAGTTATATTTTCGTGATTCAATAATTAACTAAACTATTGAACTGGTACAATACGATCGCTCTCTGTCAGAAACAAATGTGCGAAATATGCTTGGAAATGTTAAGCCAGATATTGGCCATTTCTTATATTATTTTATTAAACTCGAGCTCCCATATAGGACGCAAGTTTCGTGCATGTGGCATACATAAAATGATAGCAAAAAAAACACTGTTTAGACGGTGCAACTTATATTGTTTAAAGGCATTATTTAAGTATAATCGGTTGACAGAGTCACGTACACTACACCGTAACACAAAGATATTTAATATAACACAAACATACACTTACACAATGTGCATACTACCTAGTACGAAAAATAATGACTGGTGAAATAAAATCTGATATAAAACTTGTTAAAAAATTATACTACCATAACTTAAGAAACACTAACCAGATTAAATTGCGAAGAAATAGGACTAACTATGGTAAAAAGGCTATCACATATGAAGGAGCACAATTATACAACAATCTGCCAAATAACATCAAGGATAGCAAATCGCTTGCAGTGTTTAAATCAAAATTAAAAAAATACATTTATGACAACATTTATTAGAATTGCTCGATCGCTGTATTACCTACATTACTTTATTTTTTTACTTAAGCTCATTATTAAGTGAACTGTATTGTTCTTTATGAGTAAATAAAATTCGTTAACCTGAAAAAAAACACTGTTTAGACGGTGCAACTTATATTGTTGCTTTAACTTACGGCATGCCACAGGCAATGAAATTGCAACGTGTAAATCAGGCTTTAAGCCTCGTCTAATCTGGCCTAGTCAAACCTTTACATTAATACACTCATCTTCAGCTTGCCAGAAAAGGTCAGCACGCAGTCCGCGACGCTCACGTTAAGAGTGGGACTCACAAGTCCATAGTGGAGTATGAGCAGCTGGAGAGTGAGTTGAGAGACGAGAGGGCTCAGCAGGCGGAGCTGGACTGCCTCAACTACCTCGCGCAGAAGAATGTCATCGAACTCTCCAAGAAAGTTCCTACCGAGGCTGATGTGAGTACTCGAAAACGCAAATAAGAGATACGACTTATTAATTCGGCCTATAGGCCAAAATTCATTCCTAAAATGTAAAAAGCTAAAAAAAAAACAAAATTTTTGGTAAATTCCGAATTCAATAAAGTCTTGTCTAATATTATTTGGTTTTCAATTTACATAGACCTCCTGCGCTAGATAACATGTTTTAGCATTGATTACGTAAATGTTAAGTATACCAACGCGAAAAGGATATCTTGATATGTGTGAATAGATCAGAATATACCAACGCGAAAATGATTTCTTGATATGTGTGAATAGATCAGAATATACCTACGCGAAAATGATTTCTTGATATGTGTGAATAGATCAGAATTAGGACGTTTTTATATTTATTTTACCTCTGACAGTGACAGCAACCCTCCAGCAACCTTATGACAACTATCATGTTACGATAAAGATCACTTTGATTTTGATAGCGATGCCAAATCAGTGGTAAAAGTGTCATACGGATATGCTCACACACGCAGGATTAGCGAGCTTTAGAATCTCACAGGTCACCGGTATACCGTACGGCGTATTAATATACAAGGTGGCAGGGATCGCCTGCTATTATATGATTCAGTACATGATTAGGACCACCCTGCGTTAAAATTTTCTTCGGAAATTGCTGTTCTATACCTTTTGACCGCGTAGGTATTGCACCTTTGCAGGAAAGCTTTTTTTACCTACGAAAAATTTCAACACACTGGGGTGCCACGCTGTAAAAGTCCTCCAGACCGTATTTCGGCCACGGCCGTCAATCTCAACGAAGACTAGCCTTCGGCGCGGGAGATAATTATAGTGCACAAGTGTGCGCGGAGACACAGGTGCACTCGCTCTTCCCTCACTCTCATAGTCCGATGGGACGGCAATCCGACACGACCGGAGAGGGTCCCCCTCCCCCATCCTGCATACAGTACGTGTACGTGATGAGTCAGTCAGGAGAAAGACAAAGATCCGAACTTTTTCTAAAACTCGTCCCTTTGGAAGAGTCTAGTAATTTGTAGAAGTTAATATTCAGGAACTGGGAATGATAGAGAACGCCAACAACCGTCTTCGACGTATGGAGAACAGATTAGACCTGGCCACCAAGAGGTTCTGTGTGGTCAACACTGATAACCGACGAGTGAGGGAAGAGATACACAGACTGCTGGTTGAGAGGTTAGTAATGTTAAAGCCTATTCAGATATAAGCGATATCGCTGTCGCGTTCGTTAGCGATACTGGTCTACCCTCTGGTTGGGTTAGGTTAGATTCACATCACCGGGCGGCGGCGGAGGGCGGACAACGCCCTCTTCCAGCCCCCCTAAATGGGTCCAGGGGCGACGGACTCGGGGACGTCCGTCGCCCCCCACACATCAGGACTCGAGGTGGCGGCGCGTAGTGTTCCACGCGTGCCCCTCTTAGACGTCGCGGTCAAACACGTCACTCCCCCCTTTGACCCGACGAGGCCCGCGAGGGTTGCGGAAGGATCGTACGTTCCCGCGACACCCGGCGTAGGTGTGAGATGGAACACCGGGGTGGTTTTTATTCAGTAAAAGTCTGACAGACACCGCCGCTCGCCCCAGGGCGGCGGACATCCATGAGGATTTTCCACCCCAGAAAAAAAAAAGTTAGATTCACATATACAGACGCCAAGCACATCAAGCAACTACAATCTGTCAAATTTCTTTAATAGATTTTCAACTTTATTGCTAAAACATTGGGTTCAAAGTTGATTGGGAAAATTTGACAGTTTCGGGTAGCTTGATGTGCTGGCGTATGTACATAACATCACGCCTGTATTCCCCCAAGGATTGGTCAGAGCCTCAGAAGTTTACTTTTAGTACCTACATACTCATTTCGCCAAATATAATTCAAGCCCCATTTCATGGGGGGCGAGCTTATTGCCATCAGCCAGACATAAATCCAGACTCGCCAGTTATTGTAACAAATCCAGACTTCGAGCTGCTAGTAAAAAATTCCAGGTGGAAAAATCGAATAACTCTTTGCTCGACCTGGGAATCGAACCCAGAACTTCATCATACTTATATAGCAGTAGCGCCCGTTGTGGTTTAGCAAGGATCCACCTTATATCTTAAGATGCAACCAGATCTTGCTAAATTACGGACAGACTTACGATGATCTATCGCTATTTAAATGAACAACTTTTACTATGGGACCAAATCTGAAATCGCGAAAAAAAATCATCTGTTCCCTACATTTTGTCGAGTTACGAACATAAATGTAGGGAACAGCTGATTATTTTTTCGCAATTTCAGGTTTGGTCCCATTTTTATTTTTTTTTATTTTATTTATTAGGGACATAAAACAGTTACATGCTACAGATAATACAAAAAAAAAGTCCTTAAAAACTAGAGTTAACAAACATGTAACCCACACCAATATCCACATCTTAACAAAAGACTAACGTACTGTGGTAGAAATGGTACAAGTTGCTCATAATGATGAGTACAATGACCTCTTAAGAGGTTGTCAATGTTTTACCAATAACCCTGTTTATTGCAATCTATCTAATCGATATCCAGCAATAGCTTGATATTTGTTTGTGCGGCACCTACATGTCCAATGACAAGTCCGCTTTGTCTCAGACACAGTCTACAGTAATAGGTCCACTGGAATGTATGTTCATTTTTGTTTCATTTAATGCTACGTTCACACGCGCGCGTTCAACTCGACATTCAACGTGCACATTCACATTCACGAGCGTGTAAACGGTACGCCCGAGCCCGTAAACGCGCCTGTGAACGTGAATGCCGCGAACCGGGCGTGCTGACTGACACGACGGCGTGCGTGTGAACAGCTTGAATTTTCGCCGACCTGGGACGGGCTGCATGCCGCGCAGCCCGCCAGGCAGCCCGCCGGGCTGCACGGCGTGCATGTGAACATAGCATAATGCTATGTTCACACGCGCGCGTTCAACTCGACATTCAACGTGCACATTCACATTCACGAGCGTGTAAACGGTACGCCCGAGCCCGTAAACGCGCCTGTGAACGTGAATGCCGCGAACCGGGCGTGCTGACTGACACGACGGCGTGCGTGTGAACAGCTTGAATTTTCGCCGACCTGGGTCGGGCTGCATGCCGCGCAGCCCGCCAGGCAGCCCGCCGGGCTGCACGGCGTGCATGTGAACATAGCATTACGTTTACACGACTCCGACAAAATTGCGAATGAATCCCTCCATGTAAATTTTCGATCATTCGGTAGGCGATGGAAAGGTGCCGAAATCCAACATCGTTGGATCAGTTCACTAATGAATTCATTTTTCACTTTTAAGATACATTTTGCGTTCAGACATTTCACTTCGAACGAAGAATACTAATGCAAAATTACGGTTGACCCAGGAACGACTTCAACATCCAATGGAATCGCACCATAGGCAAGCTGGTGAAAGGGAAGATGTACCTCATGGATATATTCGAGATAGCCTCCGTGGCCTTCGCAAACAGAGACGAGTGCTGTCGGAAAGTTGAGGCCCTAAAGTGGAAAGGACTATTCCAACTGAATAGGGATATTGCTGTACGTATAAAGCTACAATATGGTTTTTCCATCATTTTACAGCCTATCGTAGTCGACTGCTGGGCATACCTCTCCCAAGCTGTGTCACAATACCCTCCCAGCCCATCCCAGCGAACTTTTAAGATCATCGGCCCTTTAAGAGTAGGCAACCGGGAAACTTGTGGAAAGAGACTGATAAGAGTCGACACTAGGCATAAAGCCGAACTTTGTCTTATGTGCACGGGCAACTCAATAATGCAATTCTTGGCAATGTCGAGCAATTTACAGCAATTCGACGATTGTATACACTTACAGCTTACTATAATAATCGAGCAATTGTCTGCTCGTTTAAAACAACCTGCCGGCAGCGTACACTGAATGTGTGTTTGTGGTTGTCGGGCTATTTTGTGGTAAAGTTTTTGTGCGATTGAAGGTTTTAGCGATTTAATGGTGAAACATTAACCTTTTGAACGCCAGAGCATAAACGCACGCGCGTGCCCTCCACGCCAAGCCACAATTTTAAATATTTAAGGTTTACAAATAAAAACACACAAAAGTAATGATTTAGCTGTTTATTTCGTGATACAGTGCACCGCATTTTTTGTCACATATTTGTGTCGCTGGCGTACAGGGCACGCGCTTGCTTGTCACGTATATGTGACAATGGCGTTTAAAAGGTTAAAAACTAATAATAAATAAATAAAGATCAAAGATTTTTTGACGCTAAAATGGCTGAACGGATTTGAATGAATTTTGTATATTTTTGTTTTTGTTAGGACCTATGACACTTTTTATCCCGATATTCATAGGGGATCGAGACTTATGCGTTTGAAACAGCGGGGCGCAGCTAGTAATTAATAGGTAGGTACGAAGATTCTGTTCTAAAACATTTTTACAGGAGATGCAATCTTTTGAAGGTGAGCTGAATCACCTGGCAAAGTTAGAAGAGTTCCTGCGAGTAAAAGGTTCTCGGAGAATCTGTGAGGCAGATGAAATTGAGGAGATGAAGCGGCTGGAAGAGATGCAGGCATGCGAGAAAGACATCGCCAGACACGACGCTTTGCTTGAAGAAATATTTGTAAGACATCATCATTCTCCTGCCCTTAGCCCAATTTATTCGGGGTCGGCGCAACATGTATTTTTCTTCCATACTTCTCTATTAGTCGTCATCTCGGTAGTCACCCCCTTTCTAACCATATCATCATCCTCACAGGCCATCCATTGTTTGTTTGGTCATCCCCTATTCTTATAGCCATGGACATTCACTAGCTTATGTTGCTTTTGTTTTAGAGAGTCTTGCACTGCTTTAATAATACACCCTTATTTGCCTAGAAAGTAAGGTCCTTCTAATGTTTAGACACATACAGATGAATCCGCTTCTTCCGCACGTTCAAGTTTTCAAATTAATCTGGTATTCTAGACTTACGCTGGTTCCGACAGAGTGCCTACGATCATTAACCGCTTTCAAATGCATGAGATTCAGAACTTCTCCTGTTTCATTCTACTGTGCGAAGTTCTGCAGGAGGCTATTCTCCTCAGGAAGGAAGTGGAAACGTTAAGGCAAAGGATTTGTGAGTTTTTTGATGACCCTTATTTCTATTATAAAATTCAAAGTCCTGACTGACTGATATATCAACGCACAGCCTAAACCGCTGGTCCTAGAGATATAAAATTTGAAGGGTGTGTTCTTTTTGAAGAGTATAGTATCCACTAAGAAAGAGTTTTTTGAAATTCCACCCCTAAGAGGGTGAATGGGATAGGGTGAAATTTCACGCGGACGAAGTCGCGGGCAGAAGCTAGTCTGTGATAATCAGCGTATAGGTAGTGTTCCCACTGCTGGGTCACAGGCCTCCTCTGAAATCTACCACGCGGGCCCAGTGCAGGTTTGTAGATGTCACATGTCTTCGAATATTTGGTTCTAGGACATGCCGGTTTCTTCGCGATCTGTAACTTATCATTTAATAATTATAATATTAATGCATGTTTTCACTACCTATCACTACTACACTAAAAGCAAAAGCGCGCTGCTGAATTTGCAACGCTATCTCAGCGCTGAAAGGTCAAAGATCCAACAGCGCGATTCGGGCCGCGACTTTGTCCGAGGAAAAATTCTTGTTTTAACATATCTAAGATTACACTCGGCAATACTGTAGCTTCCCATTAGTGAAATAATTTTTGGAATCGGATCAGTAGTTCCGAAGATTACCGAAGTGCTCTTGTCTGCTTATTAAGAGCGTTTCTTACGCCGTACGGCATTTCATTAAAACTTTCAAAGCCCTTATTTTTCGAAATGAATGAACCGATTTTAATTAAACTTCTGCGAAAAAGGTCTAAAAAGTTAGTAGAGAACATTTTGCCACAATGCCAAACAAATAGAATGTTTGTCCCTGGGACTTGTTAATTAATAGTCAGGGCAAATGATGTTTTTATTGGAAATTGGAGTCGTTTAAACGATATAGGCAGGTCCGTGGGAATCAGTGGCATTCTTGGGATGTGCACGAACTGGCCAGCTCCTTTTCCGATGAGAATGGTCGCCACAAATAGGTTATCTTTTAAATCTTTTATTAGTAGTCTTGTGCCATTGTACAGGTTAGGTGGGCTTACATTTCTTAAAAGCATGATAGGCGTTCCGATTTTCAATAGCAGTTCGTGAGGTGGCAGGCCAGTAGGTTTAAAAGAATTTAAAAATTCCTGCGGATAGTGAACTGCATCCTCGATATTGCACACTGTACAATGGACTTGTAGATTTTGACTTGGCCGGGGACTCTTTGTAAAATTAGATTAATGATTTCATAGACTGTGTCGTTCCTTGGTGAGACGATAGCCCTTAAACAAAGCCAATGAATATCTCTATTTAGTAAATATTCAAGGTCAGGATATACTGCGTCTATAAGCTGCTGCAGACTGTGAACTATACGACCCAGAGTCTCATTTATAACGATTTCCACAGAGTTAGCGGTTAGAGCCCAAGGTTCGAGAAGAAAAATACCCTTCTCCAACTTTGGGCAGCTGTTGTGGAAAATCATTATCCGTATTTCCGTTAAGGTGGGCTCTCATGTTCGTAAGTAAATTTAAAGTTTGAATTAAACTCCATAGGGGCGATGATTTTAGACATGCCTTTAAGATATCCGCAGATGTCCCTTTTGTGACGACGGGAAGTGTCTGGCAAAAGTCACCTGCAAACACAAAAGTGACACCACCCATGACAGCGACTGAGTTTCTCAAGTCCTTTAGTGTTCGATCCACTGCTTCCACATGAGCTCTATGACTCATGGTACATTCGTCCCACATTATCAACGACGTATTCTTTAACAACTGACCAATAGGCCCATTTTTGCGTATCGAACATATCGACTGTTGCTCCAATGAAACTGTCAATGGGAGTTTTAAGGTAGAGTGTGCAGTTTTACCGTCGCTCAATAAAGTGGCCGCAATCCCAGAAGAAGCCACTTCCAGAGCTATTTTTTCGGATTGCCTAACATGTGCTAATAATATTAAATTAGCGAGGAATGTTTTCCCTGTGCCTCCTGGGGCGTCCAAAACATTTTTTTTTTCCTTAATTGTTCTTTAAGCTGTCAATAATTGCATCAAAAGCCTGTTTTTGATCTGTGACTAACTTGGGCTTTCATTTACAAAAGTAGCCAATTCACTGATGTTGTTCGGATGTACCAACATTGTATAGATCTATTGCATCATTTACAGGGCGAACTGGATAGGGTAATCCGAAGGCACTCAATGTTTTATCATTCAATGCTAAAAGTTTATTTTCAAGTTGTGCTAGCGGCATTTTGTGTTTTAGTAATTTTATATTATCTATAATTTATTTTGATAAGGATTAATATTTTGTTGTTTAAACAATCATCCAAAGGTAAGTATAATATGTCGAAAAAATACTTTTTTAAAACAATAAAAGAAGTATAAAACATTAAAGATAGAAATATGGTGTCGCGGACTTTTTTTGTAGAAATAATTAAGACGAACCAGGTTGCCAACATTGTTTTCAATTTTAAACAACTGTTTAGGCAGCGTATGCAAATAACTCTGTTTTATAAGGTATTTCTTTCCGACTTGCTAGACAAAAGTTGTAATAGCTCGGTTAATATAGATGTTAATAATAGTTATTTGTGCAACAAGAGAGCAAAGTCGTTTATTGCTGCGAGTGCTGATTTTGAATCCTGAGCAAGCGAAGGATTCAAAGATTGAATCACGAGCGTAGCGAGTGATTCTAAAGTTGAATTCTGAGTGTGGCGAGGGATTCAAAGGCACGAGATGCAAAGAACTTTGCTCTCGTGTAACACACTTAGCTTTTCACTTCAGCAGCGAGAACACTTTGTAAGGCGTGGTCGGAAATAGCACCCATGATATTTTATTATTCAAAATATATTACTTATCATTATTGAAACTAGAAATAAATATTTACAGGTTAAATATCAGTTTTATTTGCAAAGCGTTCTCCCTCAAGCGTTCCGCACCGCACCCTCCTTCGCAAGCATTACCGCTTCGCAGAAGGAGGTGCCGGCTTCCCATGCACTCTTGCTCCGTACCATGGCCTGGACCAGGGCCAGACACGAGAGATCGCCGCTGAGGGGATAGTAGGTCTACTATCAGGATAAAAGTACCTATCCTATGTAGTTTTTCCACGGGAACGTTTCTGTAGAAAAACCTCCGACCTATACGTGGGCGAACCTGCTGGCAAAAGCTAATTTGCTACAAGAATCTTTTGGCACTTGAATCATACTGCCAGGAGAGCGACCTTGGTAAACATTTGTCATATTGTTCAAAAACAAGATTTTTTTTTATTAGTTCCCATTTTGGCCACGTGCCAAAAGATCCTTATAAAGCTATAGATAGCTCCAAATTCCAGTTGACCAACGCGATGTAAACGAGGCACGGGAAGAAAAGCAAGACAAAAGAATAGCAGCCATGACACAAGAGGTGGAAAGACTACGAGAGACTACACAACGGAAGCAGGATGAAAACAATATGGCCGATGCCACTACGGTAAAAGTACTGAAGGGCATTGATGATCTTGTAAGGTGCGCATCATTAGGATATAATAATTCTAATATTAGGTGTAGGTACAACTGCGGATGATGGCCAAAAGCCTTACCACGCTTACTAAAACTAATTCTTAATATTGAACATGGCTCTCATTTTCTCATATGTTTTTGATGGGTACTTAATTGCTCACATTTAGAGCTTTGTAGCTCCTTACAAACTAACAATCAAGAGAAGATGTCATATTAAGAAATATTCTCCTTGATGAGATCTTTCCATTGGTATGTATCTTACTCTATTGGGCTTCAGGCCAGATACTCTCCTTTAAAATATTCAACTTTGTTAAGTAAACTCTCGCAGATTAGCTAAATGCGACTGCACCCCGTTGATGTCTCTCCTCGGAAACCATAAGGAGGTGACCAAGTGGAACGTCTCCAAGTTTCTCAGGATCCTGGAGGCTGAAGTCAAGAGTCTCATTGAAGTTGTATACGGCGCTGTCAAGGTTTGTGATATCATGTATTTACAACTTTTAGCAATGGGTGAAGCATTGGCTCACATAGTATGATCTATTGAACGTACCACAGACTAAAAGTTCAGTTCAACATTTAGCTCGATGTACCTCTGGCATCAGAGGAACATCGATACCGAACGAAAGGGCAGACCAATTAGCAAGACTTGCTTCAAGTGACGGCATGCCAGTAGACATCCAGCCACACATACCTACTACTTAACAAGATTAAGGGGCTTTTTTTTTTTTTTTTTTTGCGGATGGGAAATCATCAAATGACCCCTCCCGCTCTGGGTGGAGCGGAAGGGAGTGTCAGACTCTTACTGACTAAAACCCACCCGTGTTCCTTCCTTAGCCCTTTATGTTCCGGGCCAGCGGTAACCCTTTCGGACAATCCCGCTGACCCGGCAGGCTTCGGCCCTATGGGGCCCCTCCTCGATGCTGACATCTCTTTGAGGCGCGCGTGGAACACGTACGCGCCGTCCGGCACGGGCCTGGTCCTGATCGGACGGTGAGCTACCCATTATTCTCCGCCCGCAGGCCCGCGCCTACGGTGGCCGGGAGTCGTCGCGCGGCTCCCGACGCCCGGAGCGTCTCCCGCGGCGGCTGGGACGGGAGGCTCTCTCCCTGAGCCGTCCCGCCACCTCCTTCGCTAGCATGACTGCTTCGCAGAAGGAGGTGACTGCCTCCCACTCCCTCTCGCCCCGGACCATGGCTTGCACCAGGGCCGGGCGCGAGAGGTCGCCGCCGCCGCCGATCGCCTCTACGAGGACACGGCGGTGCTCCGCCCAAGCGGGGCAGACCTCCACCGTGTGCTCCACCGTGTCCTCTGGGCGATCCTGGCAATGGTGACACCCGGGCGTTTCCTCCCGCCTGATGATGTGCAGGAACCTCCCGAAACTTCCGTGTCCGGTGAGGACCTGCGTCAGGCGGTAGGTGAGGGCGCCGTGGCGCCTCCCTAGCCACTCCTCAAAGAGGGGTCTTATCGCCGCTATCGCGGCGTGCCCAAGATTAAGGGGCTTACAGGACCTAAACGCAAAAAACGCAAGTTTTAGACACAATAACCGCTTGCGTGAGAACGTCCGAGATTCTGCCTCGTGTGCACATCCGCTTTTTGACCCGGTCCAGATCTATGGGTGATGACGTAACCTTGGGACGCGGGACACGCGAGCGGATAAAAGTATATGATCGAATAAAGTAAACAAAATCAGAAAAATATATGATATTCTTCTGGCTATTTGCTGTGTGTTGAAAACATAATATTACAACTAATTGATACGACAGAAAAAAATCATGAAGATACCTCTAAAAACTTTATTTTTACAATAAAAACCATACTAATACAGTCCGTTTACTCCCATTTTACAAAGATGATTGAGGGCAATCTGTGACACTTTGTTTATTGTAATCATTTTTCTATTTATTCTTATCATTTACATTATCGTTTCTCTGACAGCCACCTGCGCCAACGCCTAAAGGCCGCAAAGGTTCCGTTGGAGCGGCAAAACTTGTAGCAGATCCGTATGTAAAGATCATAAGGCCGAACAGGATCGAGAAGCTCGTGCCTTACCAGCCTTGTGCATAGTAAGTTTAACATTACCATCAATAGAAGAAGGGGAATAGAGGAAGGGGCTCGTGGCTAAATAATAACAGCCGCATGGATCGATCGAAGCTACACTTGCCGCGGTCGGTTCGTGGATGGGTGACCATCCATTACATATCGAGAGCCCTCCGGGCCTCGGAAAGCACGTTAAGCTGTTGGTCATACTCATAACGGCCCGGCTGTGTTACCTTAATGCTATCTTTGTCGTTATAGTTGCGTCGAGGACTACATAATGAACCTGGTATTCGAGACGCCAGCGGTGCCAGCCGACAAGGAATACGTCGATTATATATTCCACCTCGAGGATATTAACACCAAATTCGAAATCTATACCCTCACTATTCCTGCGTAAGTAAACATAAACTACAAAGTATCGATCGGCACGATGGCCTGTAAAACTACGCAATCGCAATAACAATTGCATAATATATTGTTTTGTACGTACCAACACACAATATACCTAATCCGACTGTTGTCCGTTGATTCAACTATCGCATAGCTCCATTCCATTAGCACAAACGGTGGCATAAATCTTTAACAACAATAAAATGGTTTCTACATTACATAAAGATTCAGTCTGAAAGTGTGTGTTAGGGTTTTACTTAAAATTAATGTTTTTTTTTTTTGCGTTTCAGTAAACGCCACCCATTCCGAGGAAAGAAAGACTAATTTTGAAGAAAGGGAAATTACTACCTATAATATATTTTTTTATTTATATTATAATCAACGTTGAATAATTATCATAATATTACAGCTATGCTGCTTATTGTATTATACATTTTTGGCAATATAAGTTCTGGATATTTTGTGGATGGATGTATTGTAAAAAGTGATAAATAAATATTATAGTGAAGTATTTCTAATGTTATTTCATTATTATCATTGCCACTAAACCACCCTCGAAACATGCTAAAACTACAGTATAAAAAGTACTCTGTGAACTACAGTGAGCTACACAAATGTGACTTTGCAATCAGGGTTATAATGTGACAGGTGACAAATGATTAGGGCACGAGATGTTCGTTAATTTAAAAGATAGTAGAAATTGTATTTAATAGATAGCAACATTTTGACTTTTTTGTGAAATTGCAACATTGCATAGTTTGCTATTAATTGGCAACACTGAAATATCACGGTGTTTCCAGTAAGAAAAAAAGTGCCATAAATCTCGCAAATATAGTATATTTGACTGTTTTTACAATAATAATTATTAAGATTTATCTCCATTTATGACTTCAACTTCTCTTTAATCCAATTCATTTCGTTGCATGTGTGCGTCGGATTTTGGTATAATTATTTATTTATGTCTGAAAACCATATCTTTTGAATATTTCAAAATCAAAATCAAAATCATTTATTTGCATAAAATGTGGTAGGTACAAAAGATGATAATGTAAAATTGTATAGTGCAAAGACACATTCCGCCATGTAATAATGGCATGCAAATATCTATTACATGAAGTAGGTATGTGTTAACAACATGCAGTAACATACTAATATCGTACAGTTAATTATATTAACAAAGGAAGATAAATCATTTAAAAAAATATTACAATGCATTTCTGAAGTGGTAGGACTGACAAGATTTTTTATTCAGAAATTCGCCGACAGAATAAAAACAGTGCGATATCAACCATTTTTTCAAAACCAAACAGAATTTTTTGTAAGGTAGTTCTGTTATCCAGATAGGTAATGAGTTATATATAAGTGGCGCCATATACACGCAGCTGCGCCTGAATAGTTCTATCCTAGGTACAGGGATTTTCAATAAATACTGTGTGACTTTTCGTTTATTAAAATTATTTTTAGCTTCAAAGAGTTTAGAATTAAGTTTAACAAATTTTGCGATTTCGTAAATGTAAATGCAAGGAACGGTAAGAAGTTTGTGTGATTTAAACACTGGTCTACATGATTCAGACCAGTCCATGTTAAAGATTGTACGAATGCATTTTTTTTGTGCTATTAGTATTCTAGATATTTCCGTAGAATTTCCCCAAACAATAATACCATACCGAATAATGGAACAAATATAGGCGTGATACACCATCATCGCAGTTCTTTCAGATGTCTCATCCTTAACTTTTTTTAGAGCATAAACAAATCTATTTATTTTCATACATATTTCGTCAATATGTTCTTTCCAGGTGAAGTGTTCATCGAGTGTTATCCCAAGAAATTTGATTTTGTGTACTTGTTCGACTAATTGGTTTCTATGAGATATTTTAAGTTGGAGGCATTTACTCTTTTGCGTTTTGAAATTTAATATTTTCGTTTTATCTATATTAACTTTTAAAGCATTGTTATCTAACCATGTGATGATGTTATTTAATGTGTTATTTATATCTGCCTCGTAGGTTTCATCGTTCTTACAATCTATAATTACCGTCGTGTCATCAGCAAAAAGGACACAATCTTGTTCTACTGCTTGAGGAAGATCGTTAACATATACAAGGAATAACGGTGGCCCTAGAATGCTTCCCTGCGGCACACCAAAGTAATTATGTCGAGGTTGGGAATCGAAGTTGATGATACTGTTACCGTTTTCTTCGAATTTGGTGATCCTCGTGATTTGACTTCTATTCGACAGATATGATTTGAACCATTCTAAGGCTGGACCTCTTATACCGATTTTATTCAATTTATCGAGAAGAATTGAATGATGAACAAAATCGAAAGCTTTGCTTAGGTCTAAGAACAGAGCTGATGTTGTAACTTTAGCGTTAATATTATTTAAAATTGATTTAACTAGGTTAAACGCTGCTAGTGAAGTTGATCTGTTCTTCCTAAACCCGTATTGCTCTTTAGCAAGAACATTGTACTTATCAAAGAAAGAGAGAAGTCTTTTGAGCATAACTCTTTCAAAGACCTTCGATAGGATTGGTATCAGAGCAATAGGTCGGTAATTATTTTTATCTGATTTAGAGCCTTTTTTATGGAGTGGTTTTATTACAGATATCTTGAGTTTATCCGGGAAGCAGCCTTGCTCTAATGATAAGTTGATGATATATGAAAGTGGTTCTGCAATGTATTGAGCGATATGTTTTAGAAGGTCTGTAGTAATATCATCATAGCCGGATGCCTTAGTATTATTTAATGTTTTTAATATGGTAAAAATTTCTGTAGGATTAGTAGGGTTTAGAAATATGCTGTTGTCGTTTCTTATTATATTATTTTGGTTGTTAGTGTTATTATGTAAGGCTGTGTTGCATTCAACAATATTAATAAAGAAGTTATTAAATAAATTTGCGATATCAGAGCCTGATGTAGCTGTAATACCATTTTCAACTATACTATTAATATATTCACGAAATGCTACGTTACCTGTGCTCCGTTTGACGATATCCCATGATGCTTTACCCTTATTTTTTGAGTATGCAATATGTTTGAGATTACACAAAGATTGCAAACTATTTATACATTTTCTTAACAAATAAGAATATGCCTTAAATTTTGTTTTATTATCACTTGTTTTGTTTAAATAATATTTATATCTTAGTAGACGTTTAGTGTGACTGATTTTTACCAACGGTTCTTATATTTCTTAAAGTTCAACTTATGGAATCAAACCATGCCTATTTAGACAAAAATCGATGACTTTCTTTCTATTTCTTCATTTATATCCAACTATTTATATTTTTTTTTGTGAAATTGTGGGGAAATATAAGCCTTGACCTGGGAACACCGATGATGTGTTCCCGTGTTTGTGTGTGTGAGTGTGAATTGTGATGTCTCCGCCATTGAAATTCATTTTAGCCGAGAATTGAAATAGGTTGTACCTTTCACAAATCGGCAAATATCTTCATAATCTTTCTTCCTTTGCCTGTTCTATTTAGCTATATTCCGTGCACCACAATTATATCAAATGGCTGACAGAGACACAGATGAGTTAAACATCGATAATGTAATAAAAAAATTGTTAAAAGGTAAATGTTGATACGGTTTGAAATAAACAAAGTTACAAGGGTTCCCTCTTAGAATCAGTGGAATATTTTCAATATTGGTGTAGAAAAGTGATAAAAGTGAGAATAAGTTGTGTTTTTTACGTGTTGGTGATATGTTTACGTTTGTTTTCAGTTCGGGGCGAAAAGCCTGGAATGAATGTACAGTTAACGGAAATAGAGATCAAAGGGCTATGCTTGAAATCGCGGGAAATATTCTTGTCACAGCCGATATTACTTGAGTTGGAAGCGCCGCTAAAAATTTGCGGTAAGTCGTCTGTCCATTTTCCATCCTTCCATACTGCTGATACTTTCCAATGCTACCTTCCACTTTCGAAATGATGAAACTGCATTTTTAGCCGTTAATGTCATTGTTGAACTTTACAAAAGGTGTATGGCGTTGTAAAACATTGTTATGTGTAAGGTACTTCGTCGAACACCTTTTATTTACCCTCATTTGACCATTTTCTTGAGTTTTAACTTTGTACTACTACAACAAAAACGACTACTCAAAAGTAGCCGTTTTTGTTGTAGTCTTTCTGATTTCTTTGAGCGCTTTGTTTTTTGTTTGTTTGAACAATAGTCCATATTCCATACAAATGTAAGAATAGCAAGCAATTTTATCCCTTGTTAAGATAATTATCTAGAGGTCATATTATTAACACTTTTCAGAACACTAAGCGCCCCTCGATGTGATATCAATAAAACTTTTAATGTCTTGTTCAGTGTCCTTCAATGGCTTAATTTACTATGTACTTGATAAGGCCAGGGTTATTTGTATTTACCCAAATATATAAAGTTTTGTTTTGTGTATAAAAGTATGAGTTTGTCATGAGAATTAATATTAAAGTTGTAATCGTAACTATTTTCTTTGCACAGTGTTTACGACTTGACAAAAAATTTAGATTTCTTTATCATAATATAATCAGCCTATATTGTTCCCACTGCTGGGACACAGGCCTCTTCTGTATGAGAGGGATAATAATCAATTCTTTAAATAATGATGGCAACCGCATCAATATTTGTTGCATTGTTTAGAAGAATTGCGGTCACACGAACAGACATGAAAAATGACTTCAATTTACAATAATTATGTTATCTTAAAATATCTTTATCTTATGCTTTTTGTTGCTGTATCAAGTTATTCAATGGTTTTCAGCCTAATCTTACAACATATTATTTAATGAATTTGTTATTTAACCTGTATTCTCTCCGTGCTAGGCAAAGGTGTCCCCCATAGCTTTCCGTTGCATACTTGTTTGTAGTGAACGGCTGGTAGAGAATGCCTATGACATTCAAGTTCATGTAGACTTATACTTGCCTTCTGGCCTTTTCTAACATCTATGTTCCACATTTAATACTGTGGAACATGCCTTGTTATGCACATATTCCTAACATTTAAAGCTAATATCATTGACATTGCCTAAATATCATTCAACAAATTCCTCCTCAAATAGCTTATAAAAACAAAGGTGCAGCTATTAGTAATTTTTCGCTATTATCTTATCCAAAATGATTACTTGAATGAAACCAGTATTTCCTTATGTGTCACTCATATTTGGTGTAATGAAACTGATTTTTTGCAAATAATATTGGTATTTCATTAGTTCAATGGTAGATTAATCAATACACAATTACTACTGAACAGGTGTCCTCAGTGTTGTATAGTAATTATTTATAATACATAAGCATAAACTGGCATTTATAGATTTTTGACAGTTGTTACGGGGAAGTTAGGATGCCAAAAATCTGATAACCAGTCTTGCCAAGGGGTATCGTGTTACCAAATAACTGGGAGGTCAATTAGGTAGTTGCTTCATGTAAAATACAAGTATTCAGCTGCTTCCGGTTAGACTGGAAGCTGCTGACCCTAACATGTGGGATAAGCAAAAGTTTTAAAATGGTAAGGTCGGCAGTTATCTGTGCTTGAACTAAAGTGGTCGCCGAACCTTGCCTGAGATCAGAATATCTATTTTAAAACAAAATAATGTAAACAAGAAAGGGTTTCATTCATGTTTGCTAGTATAATTTGATGATTTTCATGTTCCCAATGAAATGGGAATTGTTTATAAATTAAACTCCCATACATTCATAATTGTATTCTACTTGAAAGTACTATCATAGATCAATAGAATAACTTTGTAAATGACAATGAGAAAGTTCTGTGACAGGAGTCAAACAAGTAATTAAAAAATTATTTCGAAGCGCATTCCTCAGATATGATTGTTCTGATGTTAGTGATTTAAATTGAATAGTTTTGTAGTAGAGGGGCCCGTGGCTAAATAATAACAGCCGCAGAGGTCGATCGATCAGGTTAAGCTACGCTTGCCGCGGTTGGTCTGTTGATGGGTGACCATCTTTACATACCGTGACCCCTCCGTGCCTCGGAAAGCACGTTAAGCAGTTGGTCCCGGCTGTCATTCGTGGATCTTTGACAGTTGTTACAGGTAGTCAGAAGCCCGAAGGTCTGACAACCAGTCTTATCAAGGGGTATCGTATTACCCAGTAATTGGGTTGTGGAGGTCAGATAGGCAGTCGCTCCATGTAAAATACTGGTATTCAGCTGCATCCGGTTAGATTGGAAGCCGACCCCAACACAGTTGGGAAAAGGCTAGGCAGAAGATGATGAGTCTCGTAGTGCGAGTTCTTCATTCAATAGTAGATAATTTATGGAAGCATTCTTATTTGGAATGCATCAGTTTTTGATATCCGGAGTCAGAATAAAAATATTATTGTATTAGGAGAAATAAATTTATGGAAGTTAAATCATATGACTTATATTTTATTAACCATTTTAATGAAAATATTACTGATAAAATAATATTGTTGTTATTGGGAGATTCTATGTATTTGTTTTTATTATTTTAGTACCAAGTAACTTGACACTCATGAAACTTTTTATTTGTTATAACTAAGGGCCTGTGCACACCACGTTTTTTAAACGCGCCGTTGACGCGCGTTTGTAGCATTTGTTGTAGTTACAGACGCGATACGCACGCGAGTTAGTTACTGGCAGGCACTGCTCTGTAGGATAAAAGCGCGCCGTCGACGCACGTTTCTAAAACGCGTGTCAACGGTGCGTTTAAAAATCGTGGTGTGTACAGGCCCTAAGTATTGCCATTGGCAGTAAATGTTTGTTTCCTCAGAAAATAAATGCAGACCAATAATAAAGTCTGTTATTGCTAGTTTGTTTGATCAACAGCTGATCATGCCGATAAAAACGGTTTTCACAATCTGCCTAGCCTTTTCCCAATTATGTTGGTCGGTTGGTATGGTCAGATTCCAGTCTAACTGGATGTAGCTCAATATCAGTATTTTACATGAAGCAACTGCCTGTCTGATCTCCACAATTCAGTTACTGGGTAACACAATACCCCATGGTAAGACTGGTTGTCAGACTTTTGGCCTCCTGACTACCCATAACGACTCAAAGATCTACAAATGGCATTCGACATTTTTCACCCTATGCAACATTATAACCAATATTTTGCATGCTTTATAAGTTTACTAGCTTATGCCCGCGACTTCGTTCGCGTGAAATTTCACCCTGTTAGGGGTGGAATTTCGAAAAACTCTTTCTTATTGGATACCTACTCTTCACAAAGAACACACCCTCCAAATTTCATGTCTCTAGGACCAGCGGTCTAAGCTGTGCGTTGATATATCAGTCAGTCAGGACCATTTCTAAACCCCCCTTTTTCTCCCACAGGTGACATTCACGGGCAATACTACGACCTCCTCAGGTTGTTTGAATATGGAGGCTTCCCTCCCGAGTCGAATTATCTGTTCCTCGGAGACTACGTGGACCGCGGGAAGCAGTCACTGGAGACCATATGTTTACTCCTCGCTTACAAGATCAAGTACCCCGAGAACTTCTTCCTCTTACGTGGCAATCATGAGTGCGCTAGCATTAATAGGATTTATGGGTAAGTGAAACATTATTTTGTAACCTTTATTTTTTATCTGTTGTAAATAATAACAGCCGCACAGGTCGATCGATCAGGTTAGGCTACGCTTGCCGCGGTTGGTCTGTGGATGGGTGACCATCTTTACATACCGTGTAAAGTCATCAACACAACTCTCTAAGACCAAGTAATCCCCAAGAATGACTATTTCATGAAATCTTGACATTTGGCGATTATACTAACTTAACAAGTTGTATTACTGATTGTAATGATTATAATTCTGTAAATACATATTTGTTACGACCGTGAATCATATTTTAATCAACGTACAACTTGATACTGACCAGCAAATTGAATTTCGCGGGCTACCCTGGCGCTTTCGCCTTAATCTAAAATGAAGCATTTATGCCCGTTTCCACTAATACTAGGCTACACCTAATTGAATGCCTAAATAAACACGCGCTGTGGGATTTTCAGAGAGCAGTGGTGGCCAAGTGGTAACGGCCGCGACTTACGAATTGTAGGTCGTAGGTTCGAACCCAGTCAGATGCTTTACTTTGTGTAAATTATTCCAGCACCACTACTCTCAAAACGGTGAAGGAAAACATCGTGAGGAAACCGGCATGTCCTAGAAACATAAATTCGAAGACATGTGACATCTGCCAATCTGCACTGGGCCCGCGTGGCGGATTACGGCCCACTCCCTCTCACCGAGAGGAGGCCTGTGTCCCAGCAGTGGGAACATTATAGGCTGATTATGATGTGGGATTTTCAACGCTCGGCTCAGCTCCAAAAATTGAATATCCACAGGCTCCATTATTTAGGCAATAATTTACGTTTCGCCTAATGTTGTTACAGAAAACGAGCATTTAAATAAAATGTGTTGATTGAGGACAATTTTAATCTACTTATCAGTAGCACTGAATTACTACTGATAATTTTTATCGTCAAAAGACACGTCAAAAATAAATACTTTATACTTACGCTAAAAACAATTTATTGTGCAAAATAACGTATTTTAGTTTATTGAACTCTTGCATGATACAACATCATAGACAAAAGAAACCATTATTACTTTTTTAGGGTTCCGTACCCAAAGGGTAAAAACGGGACCCTATTACTAAGACTCCACTGTCCGTCTGTCACCAGGCTGTATTTCATGAACCGTGATAGCTAGACAGTTGAAATTCTTACAGATGATGTATCTCTGTTGCCGCTATAACAAACTAATAAAATAAATATTTAAGGGGGGAATAATAAAATAAATATTCCCATACAACAAACGTGTTTCTTTCGGCGTTTTTGCCTTGTGGTACGGAACCCTTCGTGTGCGAGTCCGGCTCGCACTTGGCCAGTTTTTTTCTATTACTTTTCTAGCCATGGATACAACAGTTTGGATCGCATAATAACGTCTTCAACAGCTGTCTTTAGTTGTCATGAATTCACGTTTTTATGTAAATTATGGTAT
Organism: Oligia fasciuncula; assembly: GCA_963082905.1. Classification (NCBI taxonomy): domain Eukaryota; kingdom Metazoa; phylum Arthropoda; class Insecta; order Lepidoptera; family Noctuidae; genus Oligia; species Oligia fasciuncula. Next base: position 16,308,505 of record OY720406.1, on the reverse strand, counting down.
GTGGATAATAAGCTGATATCATAATATTATCATGTCATGTCTCGTGGAACGCCCAATCTCGTCGTATCTATACTTACTAATATTATAAAGCTGAAGAGTTTGTTGGTTTCGTTGAACACGCTAATCTCAGGAACTCTTAGTTCGAATGGAAAAAATATTTATGTGTTGGATAGTCCATTTATCGAGGAAGGCTATAGGTTATATTAGTTATATAACATCTCGCTACGACTAACAGGAGCGGAGCGTCAATGAAAAATGTTGCAAAAACGGGAAAAATTATTCCTTTTGAGAGTTTCCGTTGCGTACGCTGCACGCTTCGTAAACGGTTTTAATAAACATGATAATAATATTAACCGGTTGAATGCCGTAATTACAGAAACAATTAAAAAGCCATTGTGTCTCGCGTAGATCTACGTTCCGGCATACTAAGGGTTAATCCTTATTCAAATAAATACGTTATAAATAGTGCACAAGTATTTAATTTTAAAACAAAATTGCCCTTGACATCTTTTGATAATGAATATCTTAGGAGTTAACATAGTTTTAAACTAACTCCGCAACGTGGCCGGTCATTAAATACTGATCATAGCGAGCGTAATGTCCATAAAATAGCTTCATAAAGTAATGTATTAAGTAATACTTACTCTTAAAATAAATAATATTTTAGTAGGTTTTTTCCTCAAATTAACGCGGGTGAAGATTCATAGTTTTTATGTTGTAGCGGTATCTACAACGCCACATGAGAACAGCGCGTCCTACTACGTCACGCAAATCCTACATCGCGCAAGCAGAGTTTACCGCGCAATTAGCATAGATACAATAGCCCGACATGAATCATCGGGCAGTTGCCCGCCAGACATAACACTCGTCTGGTAGGAGGATCCTCCCTTTTCGATGGAGGTTGAGTGAACTTTACACCCTGTTCTTCATACCTCTATACTGGTGACCCCGACGTACCAAGGATACACTAGTGACTTCATCTTACGTGATATGAAAATAAAGATCAGGAATTACAGCATATAACCGCTATCTACTACGAGTAGTCGGAATCCCGAATATCTGACAAGGAGTCTTACCAAGGAGTGTCGTTTTACGAGTAGTCAGAAGCCCGAAAATCTGACAAGGAGTCTTACCAAGGAGTGCCGTTTTACGAGTACTCAGAAGCCCGAAAATCTGACAAGGAGTCTTACCAAGGAGTGCCGTTTTACGAGTAGTCAGAAGCCCGAAAATCTGACAAGGAGTCTTACCAAGGAGTGCCGTTTTACGAGTAGTCGGAAGCCCGAAAATCTGACAAGCAGTCTTACCAAGGAGAATCGTTTTACCCAGTAACTGGGTTATATAGAAGTCAAACAGACAGTCGCTCCATATAAAATACTGGCATTCAGCTGCAACTGGAGGCTGGGTAGATGATCATGAATCGCTATCTCCGCATGTCAGCCCTCTTATATTTAGCGTGCCTTCTGAGGGGTATGGACAAATGTTTTTAAATTAGGCCCAAGAGAACCTTGTTAAAAGGGATTAGGATTAATTAGTAGTCTTCATCTTAACTCTTAACCGTGTGTCGTGTTAATTAACTTAATCGTTAAAGTTGAATCCAGGTACTTTAATAGGCTTTGTAATTATCCCGTAACGTAAGCCTTGGGACAAATACAAAGGTCACTTTTGAAGAACGAAAGGATACTTATTTTAAACTTAAGTATTTAATCCATTTAACTATTTATATTTAATTGTGTTAATGGAACTACCCTTTTAGTACTTTCAGTCAGTATTTACCTTAAACACTCAAACAATTTTAAACAAACAATTTTTTAGTAACTGGGTTGTGGAGGTCAGATAGGCAGTCGCTCCATGTAAAATACTGGTATTCAGCTGCATCCGGTTAGACTGGAAGCCGACCCCAACATAGTTGGGAAAAGGCTAAGCAGATGATGACTCAAACAATTTTAAAGTGTAAATATGGTGCTGTCCCACAAACAATGGGCCACATAATATCGTGTCCTGCGTGTCCTGTTGCCTGTACGTTGCAGGAGCTGATGGACGTTACTGAAGGTGCCAAACATTATGCACACAGCCAAAGCGCGGAACTCTTTGCCAGCGTCTGTGTTACCTTCCACATTTAACCCGTCTGCCTTCAAAGCAAGAGCGAATATCTTCTGGGCACGCTCGTTCCATCATAGACCTCATCCATCGCTTTCCATCATTCGTGATCGAGGTCAAAAACAGAACCATTCAACATAAAAAGAAAAAAAAAACGTAGCCAAATTTTGGGGTGACTCTGAAATTAATTGTTGGAATTGTATTTAGAATTAGATTCATCAAATGATCACAATCATCAAATGAGCCCTACCGCTCTGGGTGAAGCGGAAGGGAGGGAGTGTCAGACTCTTACTGACTAAAACCCACCCGTGTTCCTTCCTTAGCCCTTTATGTTTCGGGGTAGCGGTAACCCTTTCGGACAATCCCGCTGACCGCCATACGCCGGACACGCTAAGATCAATTTCCTAAAGTTCACACATAATTACAGAGTAAGTACCTAAACAAAATGGACTTACGAAATTGCTACAAGAACAAAATCAAAGTTACGAAGTGAGTGAAATTACATAAAGAGTTTGTGGCATATTAAGGGGCTTACAGGACCTAAACACAAGAAACGCAATTTTTAGAAACAATAAAAGTATATGATCGACGACTACAGTAAACAAAATTAGAAAAATATATGATATTCTTCAGGATATATGCTAGGTAGATAGTGTGTTGAAAACATAATACAACTAATTTGATACGATAGAAAAAAAAACATGAAGATACCTCTAAAAACTTTATTTTTACAATAAAAACCATACTAATATACTTACAATCATTATGATTTTTTGTCAGATTATTCTACAAGCAACATACTAAAGCATTAGTGTTTAAATTTTTTAGTCCAAACAATAGATTTTTCGTACATAGATAATTGCTTCATATTTTGCAATAAATTACTATTGTGTCATCGCGCTTCTCTTTCTTTTCTATGCAGTCCGACAAAGACCGCGCCTTAGGTCATGTAATCGCCTTAAGTTACCAAAAAGAGTAATGAAACGAAGGTACGTTGTTGTACAAATATTTTGGTACTCGACGTAACAGGCTAACTGAGTCGTGACAACGTGTTATTTCGGTAAACTTTAAAAAGAAACAACGGTAATCGCATGTTTCTAAACATTTTATTTGATGACTAGTTTAGATAAAGTCTGCATGTCAGGGATTCTAGAGACGTGGCACAAAGCTGTCTTTGACGTTACCAAAGACATCATAATATGAACAATTAGTTGTCAATACACTCCAAACTCAAAGCATTTATTACAATTAAACCATTTACAGGCACTTTTAGAATTGTCATAGGAGTCGGTCATTCAGAAAGATGAAGCTAGTTGCCCAAATGCCCATTCCAAAGCGTAGTAGGTCCCTATGGAGAAGAACAGGCAAGGTACTCCATGGACACTCTTTTAAATTGCTTTGTGGATGCTCTCGCAGGGCCCTCAATGATTTTTTTCCTGCTTAACGGCACCAAATATGGCGAGGCATTATAAACCCCTTCGGTGAAGGCATTAAACAAACAAGCAAGTCTTGTCATCGGTCGATTTATTATCATGGGTTGTATTTTGTAGTCTAACCCCCTCCCCCCCCCCTTGAGCCTCTTTCCATTTCTCCATTGCCGACAATGCATTAAGAATTTTGCACTATCAAATCACAAGCGGCTCTGCACCTAGAGTCGTGTGAAAGCCTAATGAGGAGAAATATCCTAATGCGTTGGTCGATTGACTAGCAAATCTAGCGAGTTGTATCCATACATGGCTAAACGCTACTTTCACGTCTACTTCTTTATTGTAATGAGTGGACGTGTATTTCTTATGCTACATGCGTCTAATGGGTTGTATTTCCAGTCTTTGATAGGTTTCGGTAGGTACCTATCTACGTACCTATATTGTTTACTTTAGTTTCGAAAGCGATTCCATTTATATTTCTAAGGAAAAAGCGACTTCCTTCCCTCATCTTGAATCGATACTCCTAAAAACGAATTCGTAAACGATACCCCATCGTTCCAAAAGTAATCTTATCCTTGAAACTCCCATAAGCGGCAAAGAAATCGCTCGCATATGTTTAGTACGAGTCATGGGAAGTAAGCACTCATCCACGCACCCGTCATGCACCGACGGTTCCCAAACAAAACCAGTAGACAGTCGTCTGTCTGCACATTGTGCATGTACTCTTACGTGCTTCAGAATACGTTTGAAGGACTTTTAGAAGTGAGACACTCCAATTAGTTTATAATGTAGGTCCTTGTAGGTTACAAGTGAGTGCGGGGCATAAGAGGGCAGTTTTGTTCATTTAATTTGTTTCTCTACGGATTTATAGAATAAAAAAACGCGCCAACGACCCCAAATAAATTGGCAAGGGGCATGGGAATGAATGATGATAACTTTTCAATATAAGCTATCCTTGCAAGTTCCTTAAGAGAGCCCAACAACACTACCCAGTAATGGTTCCTCAAAAGCATTGTCTTAAGTCTTTATTAAATAACTAGCAGCGCCCCGCGGTTTCAGCCGCATAAGAGTCGGATCCCGTGGGAATATCGGGATATAAATACTATCCTATGTCCTTTCCCGAGACTCGCGATTTTTACATGAAGAGGTAACAGACAGACACACACTTACGCATTTATATTTTTTTTTTAGTATGGATTCTCAATCAATTTGTAAATGTGACGCACTTTTAAAAATCCATATAAGGCTGCTGTCAAAGGCTGATGCGTATTAGCAAGCCTTAGGGATGAGATCATCTTATAAAACTGGATGTACTCATTCATACCTGATTTGGCAGGCTGTGGCCAATACGGCGGCGTCTTGGCACGCACGACGACGGTAAGCAAGACATGTTTTAAAGGGGATCTCCTAACAAATTCGTGATATATGCCTATATTTTATGTCTATCAATAGTTACAATCTGATAAAGTCAGATAGATCATAGTAGGTACTTAGGTTCTTCAAATTCAAAGCTTTTTTCAAACTAAATACTTGTTGTTGTCAAACTTAACGCCTCGGGTCAAGTTTGAGGCTTTTTTGTTCAAGTCCGATGAACTTCGGTTTGTTTTTTGCAAATGTATCCATGAACACACGGATATCTGTTAATGTACAGAAGTAGTTAGTAGAGTAACATGATTTCGTAGCAAACTACAGGAAGTCCTTATCGCTGTTTTTAACCACCGACAAAAACAGAGGGATGTTATAAGTTTGTTTTTTATGTCATTACTAGCTGCGCCCCGCGGTTTCACCCGCGTAAATCTCGATCCCGTGACTATCTCGGGATAAAAAGTAGCCTATATGTTAATCCAGGGTGTCAGCTACCTCCATACAAAATTTTATCAATATTGGTCCAGCCGTTTGAGCGTGAAGAAGTAATAAACATAAACACACACAAACTCACAAACTTTCGCCTTTATAATATTAGTGTGATTATTTGGACGCTAGGTCCTCTACTTAGCTGTAAAGACCAAACTTCGACATTAGCCCAGGTTCGGAGAGGCGGGTTTTTACCGCGGCCAATTCTTTTTCTCGCACTGGATTTTGAACGCACTGTTTAGCAGTGCGTTGTTTAACAGTGTGTTTTTTTGGCGCGCTGGGATGCGCTCTGTTGGATTCTCAATGCTCGATTCGACACCGAGAGTTTAAAATCCTTTGCGCGATAAAATCCCGCCACGATATTTTTTCGTCCGAGCGTACGTGGGCTTATTCACGATATGTAACACCGGAATACAACCAGGTGGGTACTTAGGTAGGTACAGCTAATTGTACCTACCAATTTAAAGACAACACTTGAAATCAATGAATAAAAGGCCAGGTTCCCCCAACCGATCGTAATCAGACACCCTGCCACGGCTGCCACTCTCTGCATGTATGCGGTAAAAACACCCATGAGTCAGAGCTTCTGAATCATTCAGCGCGAGGTCGATAAGCAGTAAACAGTCAAGTTCGAGGCATTTGGCGACGTTAGATTACTTAAAAGTTCGATAACTGACAACGAAACTTTACGGGTGACAGTTCTAAGGCATTGACCCTTAACCTTTTGACCGCCACACGTCAAAAAATCAAAAACGTGCCCTCTGCGTCTAAGTCTGTCATGTAGTCGAACCGTGGCGTGCTGGGCACATTTTAGTTTGTCATCTATACCTACATGACTGGCGGTCAAAAGGTTAAAGAAAACAGTTCTAAGAGGAGGTTTTTTTTGTTGGACTTTTAGTTCATTCTCCATCTAAATCTCTATATTGTGCAATTTCTGGCCGAGTCTGATATGCAAACTGGTCCAGATTATGTCGTCACGTCACCTGCCTAGTCCTCCATGCGTCTGTGACAGTGGTTGACAGACAATCTTACCTGTCGGGTTTTATTAGTGCGAGCGATGTGGTGAGCTCAGTCCTTCAGACTGGCTGTTATTCTCTAAAATCCGCTACTTGCGTCATCATTCTCCTGTCATTATCCCAATTCATTTGGGGTCGGTGCAACATGCCACTTTCTTAAATACTTCTCTATTAATCATCCGCTACTTGAATTTCTGAGTTAAATAATCGAATGACTATAATCTTTACTGAGACATCTCTTTAAAGGTTTCTCTCTGTATAAAAAAATGAAACTTATCGGAAATAAAATACTCTTCTTGTCATAACAATTTGTTATCTCCGAAAAAGAGAACAAATTGCGCCGAATGTCATGTTCATGGAACAACAAAGTGCCATGCATTTTGATTATTATAAATGCAACCATCTAGTTATCTAACGAAGATCTAGTATGACATATTTATTTTAACATTTGATTGATGGAGTTATTTTGTAGATCGTAGTCTAAGAACACCTGCAGGGCTAACATGCGCAAGTCGACAAAATTTTGTAGACGCATTATCTCGTGCTGAGACGACATATGTCTGCTTGTCGATGGGAGCTAACATGGCGACACTTTTAGGTCGTGTCGTTCTGACATAGAAGTCATGTCGTTCTGTCAAACCTGTTTTTGTCGTCAGGCTCTAACATGCGCGCTAAATTTTCTCGAATTTTGACATTTTCCTATGACAAGTTTCTCGTCGATGGTTTTCGTAGACGAGAAACCGCGACAAACAGAAAAAACTGAAAAGGGGTAACAGAATTCTGTCTGTGAACTTAAACAATTTAAGTATAATGGCTATGCCGTACTATAATTATCTATTAACTGTGTATGCGGAGAGGGAAGCTAGAAAAATACAGAGGAAGTTCATTCGCGATGTCTGCAACCCATTCGACTTACGGCATAACGAGTTCCAGTCCCTCTGGCGAATTACAAAGCCTATTTATGAAACCTATTTATTTGTAACAACTTGTAAACTACATGAATTTATTTAATAATATTATTGTACACATTATGTGTGTAACATGACAAGTTAACTTTCGTTGGTATTACGAATAATGTTTCACAGCAATGACAGAATGTTGTACTTGATGAATAGTCAACATTCAATGTTGATTTATGTATGGTATAGTGTGTTTATGTTGTACATTACAGTTAGTACATTTCATCGAGATTATTAATGTAACATGATATTATGAATACATAATCTTATAACTCGTAGAAAAATCCATTCTTCACACGGTTTGTTTTGTAAGTCAATCTATACAACATTGAATATAGAGGTGCTAATAAACTAATATGCATCTGTGACGGGATTTTGATCTAATACTTACAATTTCTTTGATGCCAAAGCCATCTTCTTTGTAACAATTCCACAATTTCAAATTGTTTTGAAAATATTTGGCGCGTACCACAAGTACCACAACAAACAAAAAACCAATTTTGAATTGACCAAAATGTCAAAGAGACAATTGTATCGTCGCGTTCACAAATATGGCAGCGTTCACGCAATTCCTACCAATAATAGACCGAATGAAATGAATGAAACCGGCGTTACTAAATTATATTATGGTATGTTTTCATGCAATAGCAACATCGGTTATCTCGCGTCGAGAAGGCGAAGTCACGACGAGATATCTTCTCGAGCGTGGTGCGCATGTTAGGAAAAGTGACAAACGAATCGAGAACGACATATTTTGTCATCTCGTTTATGAGCTATGTCGACTTGCGCATGTTAGCCCTGCTGGTCTGTAGAAGAATAAAAAATATTAGAAGAGAAAATAAAAGTTCATAGTAATTGCTCCATCCATAAAACATGACAAGTCTTGGAAAAAGTTTTTTTTTTTTTTTTTGAACAGTAGGAGATGGCCTTTATTATTTTATTATTATTATTTTTTATTATTATTATGAGCCTGTTATGTCCCACTGCAGGGCAAAGGCCTCCCTTCCGTCTTTCCATTTTTTCCTGTCTCTAGCCAAATCCGGCCAATCCCTTAGGTAGGCGTCCAATTCGTCACGCCATCTCTTTCTGGGCCTACCGCGTCGCCGATTCCTGTTATTCGGAATCCAGTCAGTGGCTACTTTTGCCCAATTCTGTTGCGACATGCGGCAGAGGTGGCCTGCCCAATTCCACTTCAGTTTGGCGGCTGTGTTGCCCACGTCTGCAATTTGTGTTTTGGAACGAAGTATACTGTTCCGAATGCGGTCCGTGACTTTGACTCCAAGAATACTTCGTTCCATTGCTCGCTGGCAGACCCCGAGTGCGGACTTTTGACGTTTCGTTAACGACCACGTTTGCGCTCCGTAGGTGAGGGTGGGAAGGATGCACATGTCCATGAGTTTCCTTTTTAGGGAAAGTGGAAGTGATCCTTTCATTAGGTGTTTCATCGACCAATAGCTCTTCCAGGCGTTTTCGGTGCGTCGAGCAACCTCTTTATCTTGCCTCGCCTGGAAAGAGACTATTTGGCCGAGGTATATGTACTCATGGACATATACAACCTCCACACCCCCAATGTCCACTTTGCATTTCGTGCTGTTTGTCATTAACTTCGTTTTCGTCATATTCATTTCGAGTCCGACCTCGAGGCTGGCGTGGCTCAGTTGTTCTAGCATAAGACTCAACTCAGCCGCCGAAGACGAGAAAAGGACAATGTCGTCGGCGAAGCGTAGATTAGTTAATCTTCTATCCCCAACGACAATGCCCTTGTCCCGCCAGTGCACATCTAAATTTTGGAAGACTTCCTCAAGCGTTGCTGTGAAGAGTTTTGGAGACAGCGGATCCCCCTGCTTGACACCCCTTCGGATTGGAAAGGATGGGCCGGTGGTATCTAAGCGTATGGCAGCTGTACTATTAAAATAAATTCGTTCCAGTAATTTAACATAAGTGGTATCTATTCCCTGTTTGTAGAGTGTCGTAAAAATGGCTTTATGTGATAGACTATCAAATGCTTTGGAATAATCCACGAACGCAAGGTACAACGGTAAGTTAAATTCTTCGTGCTTTTCTATCAGCTGGTTTAAAGAGTGTAAGTGGTCGGTAGTTGACAAGCCGCGGCGGAAACCAGCTTGTTCAAGAGGCTGGTGGAGGTCTAGTTGGTCAGAAATTCGGTTTTCGAGGACCTTGATGAAAGCTTTGTACAGATGTGAGACAAGGCTAATAGGACGGTAATTACTTATATCGGTTTTATCTCCCTTTTTATGTAGCAGAATTATGTTGGAATGACAGAAATTACTTGGGAATATGCCTGTTTTTAAAATTGAGTTAAATAGATTACAAATATGTGGTAATAAAAATTGCTCCCCAACTCGCAGTGCGTCTGTTGTAATGCCATCTTCTCCTGGGCTTTTATTGTACTTCATGCTAATAAGAGCCTTATGAACTTCAAAGCCAGTTATCATTGGGACATCATCAGAGCATGAGTAGACTTCATCTGCAAGCTGGAAAGTTGTGTCGTCTTCAGAGTATAAAGATTTGTAAAATTGAGTGCAAATTTGGATTAGTTTTGTCCTATCGCCCTGTCTCACACCATTACTGTCCTTCAAGTGTGTTATAGAGGATCTCCCTGCATCCATTCCACGCATGGCTGACCTCAAGGAGCGGTTATTCATTAGAGCCGAGTGAGCAAGTTCGGTGTTGTAAAGTCTTACATCTTTTCGTATGCTCCGCTTTACTTTTCGGTCCAGCTCTCTGTATTCGGAGGACTGATATGGTAGATTCTGTCTCTCCTCTATAAGGTGAACTGTTTGGTCAGTAAGCTTTTTCTGTTTGTTCTTAAGGCACCTTATGTTCTGACTAGCTGTTGTGATGACCTGTTTGATGTTATTGTATTGTGTTTGTACATCTTCTGAATTTTTAGAGTCGAGTATGCTGAAACTATTTTTGATTTGTATATTAAATTTGTCTTTGTTCGCAATTAATGTTGTTTTATCAATCCGTTTTATTGTTTTTTTAATCATTTTGTTTCGATAAATCCTCATGTTGAAACTAACTACAACTCTAAGTGGCCGATGGTCTGAACTAAATTTGAGACTATTAAGTACTTCAACATTCTGTATTATTTGCTTGTTCGAGGAGAGACAAAAATCAATCTCATTCTTCGTGTGACCGTCTGGAGAAAACCAGGTCCAACGACGTTGTGGCTTTTTGGGGAAAAAGCTGTTACTTACACTTAAGTTCTGCCCGAAAGCAAATTCTAGAAGGCGTTGACCACGTTCATTCCTATCACCCAGACCGTACGGCCCTAGGACGTTCGTGATATCGGATGGTCTTCTTGGACCAATCTTGGCATTGTAATCGCCCATGATCAGTGTCCAAGTCCCTCTGTGTTCATCGCATGCCCTGTTGAGTAGGTCGTAGAACTCTTCCACCTCGTCGTTACTATGCGAAGACGTTGGAGCATATACCTGGATTACTGTAAGTAACTTTCCCTTAGCCACACGAAACTTGAGCAGTGCGATTCTGTTAGAATATGCGACAAATTCTATTATGTTTTCTTTCCAGCGTTTCGATATCAGGAAGCCAACACCATACCTCGTGTTACTTTCTCCAATATGATAGAAGATGGTGTTATCTCTTTCTATTGTGTTTTCGCCTTCTCTTCTCACTTCTGCTAGACCAACTATATCCCAATTTACATTTTCCAGGGCATGTTCTAGCTCCAGCATTCTCTCTTCAGTTCGTAGTGTCCGTACATTAAATGATAAAATTTTAAGCTTTTCGGTGTCCTTTTTGCATTCCGTAGTGGTTTGGCAGTAGACCCTCGCTCGGTGATTATTCGCCCCAACCCCAGGGCGCGCCTGCATACTGCCAATAGCCGCGCACTGACTGGAGTCGCCGAGCACTTGGGGACTGGCTTGGTTATCGTTCATATTAGGAAGGGGTTTAGACAATTAAACCCATCACGCTTGTCTAATGCGGGTTGATGGGTGAGCAGTAGACCTCCTGACTGGGTCCATAGGCGCCGCCGTTGACGTGCTAGACGTTCCTCCGCCGCCACCCTAAGTCAACATCCTGCCCTGATGTCGACTGTTACATCCGGGCCTCCAGGAACTTATTTGTTTCCCGAGCCCTCGGATACCTTAGTGTTGGGTTACGAAATGGAACCCAAGTGTGCAGACATATGATGTGCGTCTGCATTTTGCCCCTAATCGTCTTACGACACTCGTCGAGTGTCGCACAAGACAATCAAGGGCGGGTTCACCAGGTGTTGAGGTAAACTCTTCCCTTAGTCGACTTTTACGACCTGCGCGGGGTGATAAGCAGCTGATACATTCTATGTTTTTCTTTTGCTCCCAGATCAGCATGGAAGTAACCTTTACTTTAGTATTATTACGATTAGTAAAGGCTCCCACAGACAGTCCCGCCCGACAGCGACGCGTCGGTGCCACGCGGTTCTGGTAAAGCAAATTCCATGAAATTTTCATAGAAATTGTTCTACTAGAGTCGTGTCGCGCTGTCGCGTCATTATTTTTGTAATGACGCTATTGTCTTATCTGCAGCAATCCACCAGATAGGCTGGCTTAACATGATAACTCCATTGATTGATAGGGATAATCTTGACACGTAGTCAAACAACGCAGTGATGTCATACTGTATTGTGCAATTATTTTAAGAACTGTTCAAATATTGGAAATTGGATCACCCGGCCCCCGACTCGTGGTAGTAGAAGGGAAAGTGGGATTTCGTCTTTAGGAGTGACATAACCCTCCGTGCTCTCCAGACGGAGGATATCCATAAGGATTTTCTAACAAAAAAAAAAGGTTTTAGGGAATGTCATAATTCTCAGATTCGTTAATAAACGAAGCATGCGAACTGAGTGGTATAAGAAGAAGCATGAGAACTGAGCAGAAATTCATGAAAATCAATGCATTTTAATTGGAAAAACTAGAAAATGCTAACAGCTTTCCAACTTTCCATGCAGGGAATGAAATTGTTGTTTTCCCGGATTCCGGGAATAAAAAAGCCGGGGAAACAAACTGATAGAGAATGAACAACGTCAGGTTTCAAATGAAAAAGCAATATTTTACCTTCTCGGTTTGGATGTGCAATTTAAAATGTTGATACCTATCCATTTCTGTCGCAGACTTCCGGGCAAGGAAAACGTATGTGCAGGCTACTTATAATTCTGGTCATGTTGTAAGCTCTATTGAGGAAAAAAGTTGGTGATGGATCATGAGCTGGCGACCAGTCCTTGCCAATTTAAAAAAAAGTCTACAAGAATTTCCTCTATCAACTTTGACTAGGTATTCTTTTTCTAAACGGCTTTGGCATCATGAACGTATTATTATTTTTTTATTCTGTTCATGGCTAAAGACCCCATTTATCACTAAGCACCATTCGGAACTCGTCAGAAATAAATAGGCGCGTAATAAATCATACTTACGGACTTGAATTTATATTCTAACAATAGAAATGCCAACAAAATTTTCTACATTTACGAATAATCCAATTACCGAGTGAAATGTCAGATGAGATTGAACAACCGTTCTGAGTTTTATATCAATGCAGCTAAATGATATTATGCTCGAAAATATCCCGATAAATGTGAATATTGATACATATATCAAAAGCTTTTAACATTTTCAGGGAGCGCAACAATTTTATGTGCTCCAAATACCAGTGGATCTACCCAATATTCATTAAATTACGCGATCGACCGGATAAAAGCGGTTGACTAATGGGATGTTCAATCTGACTACCAGAAAAATTGATCGATCTTTTGTTAGACCGCGTAAATTGTTGATGGCAAAACAGCAATTTATTTTCAGTACTTCAATAAATACAAAGTGAACGGAAACGATAAATGATTTACACATGGATTCTTTCTGCGATGAAGTTGCCAATACAAATTCAGGTCATAGCCACAGTCTAACTCAAAACAGAATTAAGTTGGGTCCAGGTGGGGTCAACGTACGCTGTTGAATAGGTTTCGATAACCTCCGACTGCAACTGCATAGTCAATGAAGGACAACAACTTGGTTCGACTGGCTACTTCAGGTTCGTTAGTCGAGTCTGTGCCCACACCCTTCCGCTCCACCCAAAGCGGGAGGACCCCTCCCGCTTTGGGTGGAGCGGACTTGTTCGTTTGTAAAACAAACATGTCCTGAACTGAGACACACTGTTCACTGTATGTGTATCACTGAACGACCCTCTTAACGCTTCTTGATCACAGAAGACTGCTGAAAAGTGAATGAAAAAAATTTAACTAATTTCAACAGCAGCTCTTTTTTGAGATCTTGCCTTCAGACGCAATGTTGGGAATGCTTGACTAATACCGACCTCGTTTCCGGGTCGCTAGCACAATGCTGCACTTGCTTCATAATCCTAGATTATGCCTAACTTAACACAAACAAGAACGAACATTTGTAAACACGGAAGAAGAATTTCAACCGCGTTAACATTCAAAAAGCAAATTCACCAATTTAATTACAATGAGCAATAACAAAATCGTTTACAACCGTTTCCCGTACGTTAGCACGTTAGCAATTGTGTCAGTGACTCATAGTTGTCTGCAATCGTATGCCATTGTATTAAAAAACATTAATAATGAACACTGAAGTAAAGTTTGTGCAAACACAAAATGTCTGCCGGTCCATTCTGTAAAAATCCCACCGTGAAAACGTAGGTGACGTGAGCTGTCATTCCACCTCATGCTAGCGGTTGACACTATTGACAGCTCACTCTAAACTCACTTCACCTAACTTTTCACTATCGATCGGTCGAATCGATCGGCTGGTCTCAATTATATAAGGTGTTAAATAAAAAATTGACCCGACTAACTTTAAGAGATGCTTTAGACCAGGGATCCCCAAACTATTTTGGACAGGTGATCCCCTTTTCCAAAATGAACTATTGCCTCAGACCCCCATGGCCAAATTACCTACGCTCGAAATCATTATCTTGCACAAACTTGTCCACACTGACTTGCCGAGTTTTTCATCTTGTACGAACTTGAGACTTTACATTACTACAACAATGCTATTTCCTACAAAAATATTAATTATTCGTAGTACACGTAACACAACATAAACAATACAGTACCTACCACCGACCACTTTGGGAATCCCTGCTTTAGACCATCGAACTGAACAACTTTCACTATGGTACCAACTCTGAAATCACTTGGTTAATTTTTTTAACACTTATGAGGACTCTGCCAGCTCTCTGCTGTGTTCTCTTCCACGTTACACATATAACCCGTCCGTCAGCCTTTAAAGCAAGAATGAACAGGCATCTTCTGCCACGCTCGTTCTATCTTAGACCTCATCCATCGCTTTCCATCAGGCGAGATCGAGGTCAAGGGCAGGTCCACTCCGAAATAAAAAAAAAAACAATTAACAAACAACATTTCAAGTGTTACTTCATACGTGACTGAGCTCACGTGAGCTCATCTTTATCAGAGGGTTGCTAGAGTCCCGCTTAGTTTTAAGAAGATATAACCTGAAAACAATCTTCTAGAAATCTACATACTTAATAAAAAATCTTAGTTTCACTGACTGAAAACGCACAAGTCTAAACTGCTGAGTTTAGAAGCATGAACCTCAAGAGTTCGTTTTACCCGCATAAGTGTCGATCCCGTGGGAATATTGGGATAAAAACTATCCTATATCCTTCCCCGGGATGCAATCGTATCTCTCTGCCAAATTTTATCGAAATCCGTTCAGTGGTTTAGGCGTGAAAAGGTAACATACCGACAGACAGACAGAGTTACTTTCGAATTTATAATATTAGTGTGGATTATTATTAATATCTACGGCAACAGAATTACATCATCTGTGTAAATTTCAACTGTCTAGCTACCACGGTTCATGAGATACAGCCTGGTGACAGACAGACAGACGGACAGTGGAGTCTTAGTGTGGAGTAATAGGGTCCCGTTTTTATTTTACCCTTTGGGTACGGAACCCTAAAAATCGATTAAAAGCATCGAAGGATCACGTTTCCCGTAATTAGCATTTAAAACTGTCGGTGGCGCCTGATAGTCGTCTTCATTGCATAAACAGTTTCATTCTGGGAATGAGAGGAGTTTGAATTCAAGCCACGGTTTCCTATTTCCTAGTAATTAACTGCGTTGGAAACGTTTAACAATCTAATTGGACTGGTACCTATACACTTACCTTACACCTGTTTATACTTTAGACTTTACCCGTTGGAAAAACCAGCACTGTAAATTCTGGGTTTTCATCTAGTGTTTGCTTGATAAATGTGAGAAGGGAGGAAGGGAGTGGAGGTCAGATAGGCAGTCGCTCCATGTAAAATTCTGGAATTCAGCTGCATCCGGTTAGACTGGAAGCCGACCCTAACATAGTCGGGAAAAGGCTAGGCAGATGATGATCTTGGACATTACTCACATCGATGAAGGAAAAACATCGTGGGCAAACCTGGACTTGGTGGTCAATGCTCGTGCCTTCTCCGAATGTTTCCCTGTAGTGATAAAATAACAGGCTGCTATTATTAGTGAGCCTATGAACATAGAATAGAATTGAATAAATAATAGTACCCCAAACATTATTTGTTTTGATTAAATATAAACGTGCCTAATAAAATATACCGAAAGGATAAAGAAGAAAAACCCAACACCTATTCAGACGAGATGAATGTGGGTCTTCCTTACCAAATATACGTGAAATATTCTAATAAATTCGCGAAGGAGATTAACCTCCCAGCTCAACGACCTTTTACTTTTGTCTGTGATATTTAATATACGTAAAATGTAATATAATATGCTGTATTCTCATTTCTCTCTTTTAAGAAAGTTGTGGACGTGGGCGTTTGATCGCTAGGGTGGAATGCCCTAAGGGGCCGTCTCCACGAGCGAGAGAATCGCGGCGATATTCACGTATTTCTATGCACTCTCTTAGAACGTGTCTCCACAAGGCGACATCATCGCGGCGAAAAATTGATTGCACGGCGAGACTATCGCCGCGATTCTCGCTCGTGGAGACAGCCCCGAAGCTGCTGTCGTTACCGTCGTGCCACGTATTTCTATACAAGAACATGTCTCCACACGGCGAAAATTTGATGGCACGGCGAGACTATCGCCACGATTCTCTCGCTCGTGGAGGCGGCCTCTGACTGCTTATCTTTAGACTAGTTTGTATTTTAACAGATCTGTTCATGTGACCTTTGTATTTTATTTACTTTTGTATTCTATAATCATGTCGTACCTACCTAATGTCTTTGTGTACATAAATAATTAAAAAAAACTTGCCAAATGCGAGTCGGACTCGCACACGAAAAGAAGAAGAGAAAAAGTAACAAACATACAAACACATTCACAAACTTTCGCCTTTATAATATTACTAGCTGCGCCCCGCGGTTTCACCCGCATAAATTTCGATCCCGTGGGAATATTGGGATAAAAAGTACCCTATATGTTAATCCAGAGTGTCAGCTACCTCCATACAAAATTTCATCAAAATTGGTCCAGCCGTTTGAGCGTGAAGAAGTAACAAACATATAAAGACACCCCCACACACTCACAAACTTTCGCCTTTATAATATTAGTGTGATAGTATGATTGTTTTTCTGAAAAAGAATTTTAATTTTCCTTTGTAGAATCGGCGAATGCGGCCATTCGAATTCTAAACATGACCCATCCAATGATATGTTCAGCTTATTTCCCTAAAGGTTTCTCGATAATACTACAATAATAATCTTATATTCTCTCTATAGTGTATAGGGAAAATGATGTTATTACGTAACCTTGGTGGCACGTTTCTTAAAAATCACGTTTTCCTACAGTTTTAATGCTTACTCGTAACGTTGCGTTTATCTAAACTAGCACGACGTTTATCTAAACTAACAAGTAAGGTCTAGTAAAGTCAGACGATGGACTACATTTTTTATTTCTTACTTCGACTTTATTTGTTTAATCAACATAATTAATCGGTAAGTTGTCCTCATTGATTAAGAATAATTTACAGAACGGGAAATTGACTCTAACTGTAGTAGGTACAGACGCCAGCACATCAAGCTACTCGAAACTGTCAAATTTTCCCAATCAACTTTGAACCTTATGCTTTAGCGATAAAGTTGAAAATCTATTAAAGAAATTTGACAGATTGTAGTAGCTTTTTGTGCTGGCGTCTGTACGTAGGGAGCGGCAACAATGGTCCTCTGGGGTATTGCCATACATTCTTGTCTGACAGCCGGATTGTGGATGACTATACGGTCAAAGGCCATTGTTATTTACTGTCCTTTTCAACAATTCTTGGAATACCTAGTCTATAATACATACCTAACCTCTTAAGGCATTTTTTAAGTTCTTATGAGAAATAAATTTCTTTAAACCGAAGTCGCTGATGTGTGTCAGCCCTTACAGTAAAATGCGGTCAAATGTTACCTATCTCGTAAACACGTGTCAAACGTGAATGACTAACGTATGGATGGATGAGTCATTATTTGTGTTTGTATGTATTTATGTAACGTATGCAGCTAGAGAGCTAATGAGGTTTATTACCTTTTAACGATTTAATGATACGTTTATGTAACTCCGGTTTGATGGAAGTTTCAGGAGAATTTTGTGGTTGTTAAGAAAATGCAGGATTGGATGGATTCAGTACATGATTCTTAAACAAAAAGCTGTGGGGTTTAGTAAAAAAAAATTGCTATCCATACGACCTCGTAGGAATTGCACTTTTGTATGAAACAGCATTTTTTTTTTTAATATATTTTTGTGCCAAATTCTTGTTTACAGTTTGTGCGTTGATATTGTTGTACATATTTTGACTTCACAGTCTTCACACCAAAGAATTAAGAATGTTGTTCCCATGCTTATTTCCATTAATATGATTGATCTTTAGTCACCTTCAGTGGCCACTGCTACAATTAACCATAAAGGAAGGTCAGATTTTAGCAGATTCATGCTGACCTTTAACATTGATGATATCATCATAAAGAGAAAAGCCAAACAAAGAAAGCATTAGCAAGAACCCCTCCTTTTAGAGCAGTCGGGTAATAATGGACTTAATTCTCAATTTCCAGCATTCATTACCGAAAGCGGCAATATTACGCCACTAAAACACCGAATGTGACGTGCTATTGTGACGTATTGTTTGAACTCTTGCCAACTTGTGAGCGAGGAATGATGACTGCTACAGTATTAACATAATCATTGAGCAAACTAGATAATGGGTTACGTGACAAGCGGTAGAAAGTCAGTGTCATGGCGAGTGTGTGGGGTCTTCTCATAACTTATGTAATATTCGATGCGCGTTAGCGGTGTGATACCCCCGAGCCTCGGAAAGCTCGTTAAGCCGTTGGTCCCGGCTGTCATTCGTGGATCTTTGACAGTCGTTACGGGTAGTCAGAAGCCCGAAAGTCTTGACAACCAGCCTTACTAAGGGGTATCGTATTACCCAGTAACTGGGTTGAGGAGGTCAGATGGCAGTCGCTCCATGTAAAATACTGGTATTCATCTGCATCCGGTTAGACAGGAAGCCGACCCCGACATAGGCTAGGCAGATGATGAGTGTGTTACGCAATTAGGGTGCTGTTCTCCGGTCGTGTCGGGTTGCGTGACGTCCCATCGGACTATGAGAGAGAGGGAAGATAGAATGCACCTGTCTGCGCACACGTTTGTGCACTAAGTATAACATCTCCCGCGCCGAAGGCTAGTTCTCCATTGAGATTGTCCGCCATGACCGAAATACGGTCTGGAGGACTATTCAATAAGCTATTCGTAGAAAGATACATGTTTCCGTATCTGCTATCAAAATTCCTAATCCATCTTTACGAGCCTACATTATTGCGGTTTTATTGCATACGCAATTATTGTCCCCGGTCATCAACCTTGTCTATAAATAGCCATAAATAAACCAATCAACCAGGAAAATGAATAAAAACTTTATAATTTCAATCATTATGAGAACCATGTAGTATTTAATATTATTATATTAATTCGTTTTTATTAATTTACTTAATAACCGTGTTTAATCTCTCAAGGCCCGCTTGCACAACAAATCAGTAAATAATGATAAGTTCGAATTTAAAAACATCTTTCTGTTTCGGTCAATCGTTTAAAGAATAGAATAGAATACTCTTTATTATGTACACCATATAAATTTCAGACATAATTATAGAAACTGCACAAAGGGTGACACAATGGGCGGTCTTATCTAGGGCTTTCAGTCTCGATGCATTACAGAGTCCCGGGAAAAAAAAAACGAGACTCGATGTGGTCTCGAAATTCCCGGGAAAAACGAGACTATTGAGACTATTTCGAAACTAGGTTTCTTACTTATAGGCTATGCAATTAGGCAGTCAAAACAAGATATTTTAATCAAGTACTTTATTAAACAAACGTTAATAAAAAAAATGGTTGCCTGTAAAGTCGGTTTTACGGGCGAAGATTTTACGTGACAACGACCGATCATCCGATCATAGTTGAGTGGGAGAGAGACGCAAGGCATTCGGCGGGCCTCTCTCTCGTTCGGTGACTCATCGTAACGTTACCGAGCGTTACACTTTTTCATAAGTGACTCCCAGTCGCAACCTAATTTAAGACGTTGTCACGTCAAAAATTAAAACCTTTTGTTGATTTTTGACGTGACAACGTCTTAAATTAGGTTGCGACTGGGAGTCACTTATGAAAAAGTGTAACGCTCGGTAACGTTACGATGAGTCACCGAACGAGAGAGAGGCCCGCCGAATGCCTTGCGTCTCTCTCCCACTCAACTATGATCGGATGATCGGTCGTTGTCACGTAAAATCTTCGCCCGTAAAACCGACTTTACAGGCAACCATTTTTTTTTTTTTTCATTTTAGTAGTGGGCATGATGTGGTTTCAGACAGAGAGTAGTTACCTAATTTTATTACAAAAGTAACCCGCGTTAGAAAAAACTCTCTCTGCTTCTGCTAGTGGGGGAATAGACATTAAATAATTGTAGCAATAATTTAGGTATTTCCCTCTGTCGCCCTCATTTTCAAAGAGAACTTTTTCTACGTGCAAGGTTGTTTGCAAGTCATGGATAGACATGGAAGTTATATTCTGTCCTTTGTCTTCCTGGGGGTTTAACAAATTATTAAGCTCAGATTCCAGCTATTCTTCTGTAGTTAAACTTGTGAGCTCCGCAATCGTCGCATCATTTGTCAGATTTGTCAGTTGTGGATGTATTTAACCTTTACACAACAATTACACACGATTCTTTTAAAGACACTGTAATTTCGTCGTTGCTTAATGTTTGAAAAGCTGTTGCATCAAGCTTTTTTTGAAAAAACTGAGAAGGACTGTGCAAGTATTGTAAGCGCATTTATTTAAATTAAACCATGTACAGGCACTTTTGAATTGTAAAAATTAAATAGTCTCAGTTAGTCAGAAAGTTGAAGCTAGTTGCCCATTCCAAAACGTAGATCTCTATGGAGAAGAACGGACAAGAAACCAAAATCCTGGGTACATTATTCTTGTTACTTCTCTATGTGAGAACAATGTAAAAAAAAAACTAAGATACTTGTAAGTTGTAACTTGCCTCAATCAGTCTATTTTCCTTAATAATGATGCGCAGTGGATTACGCTCAAAAAACTTTTTTGTAAGTCCAATTTCTTTAGGCTAAAATTTAGTGCTGTATCCGCTGTTACAAGAGTAACGTCTCGTCTACACAGGGCTTATAAGGTCACTTTCATAATACCTAGTGAATTTCAGATTGCTTCCAATGTAGCCTAGTATACTCTGACTCAGTGAATTCTGTAACCATAATAAAAAATGACTGTTGGTTTAGTAGATTATTTAATACTGTTATTATGTGACTCAAGTCTCAAAAGTCTCGTTATTCCCGAGACCGAAAATGTTAGTCTCGAGTCTCGAAAATACCAAAAAATCGTCGAGACTCTCGAAATTTTCGAGACCGAGATTCCCGGGATGAAAGCCCTAGTCTTATCGCTAAAAGCGATCTTTTAAAGACAACCTTTGGATAGATTAAAAAAGGGGAAGGACAGACAAATACTGTAGGTAGTCTGTGGTGTACCATTTATATAATACAATAAATACATACATAAAGTATATTATACTAATCTAAATAAATATATACATACAATAATAAACATGAAACAGGAGCAAAGAAAATATAATGATGATGTTTATGGAGAGAGGAAGTGCTTTTTAACCATAATTTAAAAGTGGACAAAGATTGAGCACGCCTTACGGACACGGGCAAGGCATTCCATAACCGTACTGCTTGAACAGTAAAAGATTTGTCATAGAAACTGGTGGAATGCATCGGCATCTCTAGTCTCAGGATGTCTTAAATAAATATGTTAAGCCCTAAATGCATTTAGTGATGTGTTGTACAAACGGACCTAACACTCCCACTTCTGGGACACAGGCCTCCTCACTATGATAGTGAGTGGACCATAATCCACCACGCGGGTCCAGTGCGGGTTGGTGGATGTTACATGTAATTTTTGGCTGTAGAATATGTCGTTCTTTCATTGTTTTGAGAGCAGTGCAGCCCATTTTTACTAAATAACTACATATTTGTAATTGTTTGTTCACGAAGGTTTTCTCTTGTCCAACAGATTCTACGATGAATGCAAACGGAGGTATAACATCAAGTTATGGAAAACATTCACAGACTGCTTCAACTGCTTACCGGTTGCTGCGATAGGTGAGTCTACAACCTAATTTATAATAATAATAATATTTATTTGCAAGAAATACATTTTTACAAGGAAAAATGTATATAATTTTTTTTTTTTTACATAAAAAAACATGTCAGAAAATATTTCTTACAGGACGTTTTTCTCCCACAATTGTATATTATCAGGGACATATTACCGAAGACAGAAAAACGTGTTAAAGAAAATCGCAGCACTGCTGCACTGATTGGTTTCGTACAAAAAGATCGCGTACGATTAATCGCTTAGCTCGCTTATTGCCTACACTCATTAGACTCTATAGTTTCCAAGTATCAGAGTGCGGTTTCTGTCTATGGGATAGCTACCTAGCCATAGACATATCTGGTCCGACCGCCATGTTAGTTGCAGTAGGGCAACGATGGTGAAATGAAAGCTGTATAAACGCTTCGTGGATTGGAATATTGTACTTGTCTTTACACACAGTCTGTCTAGGCTATGTCGCATTGAAACCTCCAGAAAGCCTTTAAGTTTAAATCTTTTGAAAACTATCCGAATGGTAATGTTTGAGTTTCTACAGTTTTTCTATACAAAAACTGGGAAACGTCAATAATTTTATTCTATGCATAAAAGATATCTGACGAAGGAAAAATTATCCGTCCTTTAAACAGTATTCTGCAAGTTCAGCATTGTCTTCATTGCTCCTAGAGTGCCAAAAAAAAACAACAAGGCTTCTCAAAACCCAAAAGTTGCTGCTTCCACATTCTTTTCACATTACAACACAACTCTTAAAAATAATGCCAAAAAAACTTTGCAACCAGTCCTGTCCGCAGTTGCTGCGTTGAAAACCGGAATTTGACAACACGCCAACAAAAGTACAGGAAAACGTAGGGAAAGTTATTGCGTCAGAACTTTACTTGAGTCTGTTTTAAGTAATGAGCTCTGCGATGTCTAGATTTATGTCTGGAACAGCTCTGAATGGAACATTAAGGCTGCCTGTCCACCGGAGCGGAGCGAGGCTGCGGAGCGGAGAAACGGAGAAATGTTAACCAATAGGATTGCACACAATCTCCGGGTGATTTTGTATAATATAAATAAATGTCCTTAAGACTTTAGAAATTGAAGACTACGTTATTAGTATCTCATAAATTTTGTGACATTATTTCGTACATGTGACGGCGAAATTGTCAGACAAGGTCGGTCCCTGTCTGACGTTTTCGTACATTTTTTACGTCACTTTTCCATTAAGCTCTCAAGTCTCATACCCAGATTATTAGCGCTACGGTCTACTACACCGCTTTTAGTCTACCCTGTGCTAGATTAACTTAATTTGTTTTTAAATCCTATTAAGTGCTTGATGGCAAACTTACGCGAGCTACGTTCGCCACTAGATCTTCGAAGTAGGTATCTCGCGGACTGAATAAACGAGATGTGCTAATAAATAGACACAACATTTTCCACAAAACTATTAATCTAATAAACAGTTGAAGACGCTTGGCTTGTCGTAAATAACTTCTGTCTCGGAAACTAGAATGAAATGAATAAGAAATAACACCTAATTCCGGTAGCCGTGGATCCGCTGAATGCGAGCAGCATAGAACCAGTCGAAGTAGCGATGTTTGGGGGAGGCATATGTTCAGCAGTAGACATCTTTCGGCTAAAATAATCATGTTTTTGCCATAATTTTTAAGTAGCCTTGCCTTTAGATTATGTGTGATGACTTCTTTCTGAGATTGCGCCAATTAGTACTATAGATACATATATTATACATAGAAGCTGTTGGTGTACAGACGCCAGCACATCAAGCTACTACAATCTGTCAAATTTCTTTAATATATTTTCAACTTTATCGCTAAAGCATAAGGTTCAAAGTTGATTTGGAAAATTTGACAGTTTCGGGTAGCTTGATGTGCTGGCGTCTGTACCTTAATATATAAATAAATAATGATGACGAACACCTAAATTAAAGATGCTTTTCCGCACCTCTTTCGGAGACTCCTCTCAACCTCAGAACCGAGATAAATACGGGTCTTTTTGTAATTACGTCACAGATCCACCATCCCTGTTACAGTGGATATTTTTTAAGCCTGCCCCGTATTTGCATGCCGGTTTCAGTTCGGTGATTGATCTAATTAGTCGCTTAGCCGACTGTGAACCCGCTTAACAGATAGGCACGAATCCAGCTTAAAATTGTTAGTTCGTGGACATTGTTGGGAATATTTTTTTGTTATCGGAAAAGTTGGAGCAGCTTTTTTATAGATTGTGCTTTGAGTTATGTGTACAACAAGCCTAACGATCCTTCACAGACAAATTTCTTCAGAGAGCCAGCCCTAAGTGGTGATGGTGGCGCATTTTGCGGTGAAAACCACTCAGAACTTCTGAACCGTTTTTGCGGTGACCATGTATATAAGGGACAAAATTAACCCAGTTTTGCTAGAAGTCATTCGACAGTTTGCGGAAATTATTTTGTATGATTTTTTGGAGTGGTTTTTCTTGTAAATGTACTCTTATTGCTTTGAAGGAAATAAGTAATTTCTGCTCTAATTTAGAAAGCCACGCAATCATAATTAAGACAACAATAACACATACCAAAAATGTACTAAAGGTCGACTGACTGTACCTACATATTTCGCGGCAAAAAACGTAAACACGTTTTTTGTCGCGAAATACGTATGCGATTTTGCTACTCCCGACGAATCACGCCGTCCCGAAAAAGTGTGTAGTAAGTACCCCTAACACCACAAAAAAATGTAACCAAACCGAAGATCGACCCCGAAATATCCGATATTCACCGCACTCCCAAGTCTGTAAAATTTCGCCCCAACCTTGTTACTCCTGAATTCCCTATACACATGCGTAGATCGGTTGACTCGCTCACCGCAACGTGAAGGTCGAATATACGCCGGGGCTATATTTATCGGATCACGCTGCACACTTTTGATGCTATAGTATTTATAGACAGATAGTAATCATAAGACATTGTATAATGTTGTTTTTGAGACACCTGTCTCTTGAATAGTGTTTAGTATTTTTGACGAACTTTGTTGTTTGATTGAGAAGCGTAGTGTTGACGTTTTGAAAGGTATACTGAGTGAAACAGGCGTGCCAAAATTTTACAGTTGTGATTTACTCAAAATTAAAGGATCGTTGAAATAAAAATCAGTTGGCTTATCATAACGAAGAATTATTTCACTGGTAATCTGATGTCACTGAATGCATATTGAAATGTCATTTCTTACCGTTAATAAGGCCCACAGATGTCTACTGCTGCATAGCCCAGGAATCTCTCATCATTATAAACAGTAGTCTACAATTTCACATCTCTGCTTGAGTGTCTCGGTTCCGTTAGACTAATTTCATCCAGAAATCATGCAACGAGTCCGATTTCATCATTGGCCACATGATAATGTATACCAATGCCAAAGATCGATTTCAAATAAGCTTCGACATTTTCTGTTGCTTCCTTGATTTCGTTTTTGATAGCGAATTCATGACCAAAAGATTATGAATAATATTTACATAAAAAAAATGTTAACTTCTTAACAATCACATGCAAATTGATCAATACAACTGCGAGTAACACGCAAACTACAACTGTAAACTGTAGTACTGCTAAAATGAATGTATTCAGAGCTGTTCAAGTCAATAAAGACTATCATGAGACGTGTCAAGTGTCTATTACTTGAACAGGTTTCGGTGTCGAGGGAACAATTGGCGCAGACATCTTTGATCTTATTCATTATGGCTCTATTATTCTTGGAAATTAAACCAAGCCTTTGTAGGTCTGCCTAGAGGCCTTAGTCGCGTAGAACAGACTCGACCTATTTAATATTTAGAACATAACTGAGAATTCATTCCGCGATTTCAAACGCGATATTACGGGTTGATCCAAGGACGGAATTGTATTTTACTAGCTGCGCCCCGCGGTTTCACGCGCGTAAGTCTCGATCCAGTTGGAATATCGGGATAAAAATCGGCCTATGTGTTAATCCTGGTTATAAACTATCTGTGTGCCAAATTTCATCCAAATCTGTTCAGCCGTTTGTGCGTGAAGAAGTAACAAACGTATAAACACACACACACAAACTTTCGCCTTTATAATATTAGTGTGATTGCCTAGATAGTGAAACTAAGGCATATTCTCATGGGACCTGATGGCGTGGTCTCAATCGGAACTTCCAATTTTTGCTGTTGAACACGAAAATTTGGTTACTAAAAGAAATACATGTCGGAAATCACAATAATAAGGAACAATGGTATAAATCAAATCTGCTAAAAGATAATGTTTTCAAGATGCGTACGAACATCTCACGGCCGTTGACAAGTAAAAGTGAATAAATTGGCGACCCCACGCCGGAACTAGCAATAAATACGGAAAGATTTATGTAACCAACTGTAGATTCACATAAGATATACGCGAATGTTTGTTTATTGGGTACTGCATTAATGGAGAAGAGGCTTTTAAGGAATATTGATGACGGATTAGAAGGTTCTATCTAGAAGATTATAGACTTGAATATTAGAAGCATATTGCACAATATCGTTAAGCCGTTGGTCCCGGCTGTCATTCGTAGATCTTCCACACGTTACTAGTAGTTAGAAGCCCGACAACCAGTCTTGTCAAGAGATATCATGTATTCCAATGATTGGGTTGTGGAGGTCAGATAAGCCGTCGTTCCATGTAAAATATACGGGTATTCAGCTGCATCCGGTTAGACTGGAAGCCGACCCTAACTTAGTTGGGTAAACGCTATTCAGATGATGATGATCCGTGGTTATACAGACAATATTAAAAAGGCTGAAGATGAAGAGCTGATGTTGAAATCAAATAAAGCACATTCTACAGAAGGTTCTTTTATATGCAGAGATTCTGAGACCAAATTGCAGCCTCTTCTTCAGTCCCAGTTTAAATTATCATAAGAACATTGGCCTTAATTCCGACTTCGCAATATTCAGCCCAGCTTGGCAATTTACCTGAAGTTGTTGGTCTGGAAACAAAACAAATGGCAACTTTGAATGCGCTCTCAGACTTTTGAATTTGCGATGAATTTTGTTACAAATTAATGAGACGTAGAGAATTACTCTCAATTTAATATTGTGGATACCTGTTTGATTAACATTTTTAGAAATGCTGTCGTCGTTTTTAGCCCGAAATAAGAGGGTTACAGGAATTTTGATTCGATCATTCTTGACAGAAAATTGTAAGTAATGCTTTTTGCCCTAGCAAACAAAAACAAAGAAACGAAAGTTATAGAACCTAAACATGGAGATAATCTATACTATCTCTATACATCTAATAATAAACCTGAAGAGTTTTGTTTTTTTGTTTGATCGCGCTAATCTCTGGAGCTGTCAGTCGGATTTAATAAATTCTTTTTGCATTTGATAGCCCCAATTCTTGAGGAAGGCTATAGGCTATTTAAAATCACGCTAGGGCCCTTAGGAGGTCAGTAAAAAGATATGAAATGGCTTCCCCAAACAGGATGCTACTGAAACATTACATTCTATCTTTCAATCAACGTCAACGCATTATGCCAACATATTCTTAAATTTCCATATAAAAAGAAAAAAAGGCTAGACAACAGTTTGTTCAACTCAAAGAAATCTAGATATTGATCGGAGCACATGTGATGCGAGACTGATAGAATGAATATTAAAACGTTTTCTATGCATTTATTTGCATTGCATTAAGGCAATGTGGTACTTGTACACAAGGGAGCTGCATATACAGTACCGTTAAATTCCTATGAATCATAATAGAGATTTACTCAACGGTTAACGGTGATACAGCCTCTTATAAGTGTCAAATCAAATGGATGGGATCAGTGAACTTGTCTCCAAATATTATCGTTGCAATATTTAATACTAGTGTCGGTCAATCATCTGCGGTAGATAGATGTTTTGATTCAATCATTATACAACAAACTGCATAAATAGTGATATTAGCTTCACGGGTTATGAGTTAAAGTATTGCCACTGAAAATATTAGCACTTGCAGCTTTAACAATTCGACACCAGCCAGTATTTATGGCGAAAGCGCCAGGGTAGCCCGCGAAATTCAATTTTTTTTACGTTTTTTGCAATTTGCTGGTCAGTATTATGTTGTACGTTGATTAAAATATGATTCGCGGCCGTAACATATAGTTATTTAAAGAATTATAATCATTAAAGTCATCAACACAACTCCCTAAGACCGAGTAATCCCCAAGAATGACTATTTCATGATGTCTTGACATTTGGGGAAATACAGATTCTATAAATACAGATTTGTTACGACCGCGACTCATATTTTAATCAACGTACAACTTAATACCTACCTACTGACCAGCAAATTGCAAAAAACGTAAGAAAATTTTAATTTCGCGGGCTACCTTAGCGCTTCCCCCTTAAATTGAACTGACTCAAATCTGCATTTTATCGTTGTTAGTTGCCAGTTCTCTACAGTCCCTCTGTTCCATGCGTTCTATTTTCCTAACAAAGGTAGTATTTACTGACAATGCCCAACGGCACAGTTGCCATGGCGACAGAAGTATGCAAAACCACTGCAGTGCAAATTATGAACCGTATTACTGCCGGTTGTTGACCCCAAGCTGAGTTCAAAACTGGGTGACGTGACGTTAAGAAAGTAATGGTGACATAGAAATGGGACACGTTCAAAACTTTTATTTGGGTTAATTGGATGAGAATATGAAATTCGAGAGGTTATTTTTAGGTGGACGAAAATTTAATTTTGTTCGCATAATTCTGGTAGTTTTAGCGTTGAAGTGATAGTAGGGTTTGAAATTGGACGATTTTTAAATGTATTTCGATGCTTAACGATATGCTGCAACGATTTTTCCAATCATGATCGAAAATTATACAAGTAAAAACTATTCCGAATCCAGGCTCTTACGCCAAAGTCGTAATTTGATTGCAGTGCGATTGTCGATAGGTTTGTGGACGTTTCGTGTGCATGTAGGCGTATCGGGTTTATTCGAAATAAAAGTTTAATGTCACTCCTGTTGATCGTATGACCCCAAAAGCTTTTATTTAGTTCTTCGCTTTTGTGTTTCGATAACTACTCAATCCACTCCTGTTGATCGTATGACCCCAAAGCTTTTATTTAGTTCTTCGCTTTTGTGTTTCGATAACTACTCGATCATGTGAAGCTAATATTTCGAGTTTCGACTATGATTGCAAAAGCGGTCAGCGGGGTAATTGCGTAATATACTATCAATCGGAATCGGTTTCATTTTGACAGTTCAACAACATTCATTGCGTTATTGTTATTTACGTGTTGAGCAGACATATTTTTCGAACTTATGAAGCAATGGATTAGCAATTTGCTTCAAAATGATTGAGATTCCGACGCAAAAAAAAAAAATTTGGGTGCTAGTAATTTTTGAGATTATTATGATAAGTACTAGCTTCTGCCCGCGGCTTCCTCGCATAGATTTCGGAAATTATCCCACTGGAACATGCTACCGGGACAAAAAGTAACCTATGTGCTTCCCCAGGATCTCCGATCTCCTTGGCAAATTTATCGACGTGAAAACGTAATATACGGAGATATACCTTCGAATTTATAGTGTTAGTAGGTATGAATTAACGTGAACATAAAGTTCCAACTGAAGAAGCCTTTTTTTTCTAGAAAATCGTCTGGCAAAGTTACCTGTTTACACCCTCCTTCAAGAATTAATATTTTTCTAGTAAACAACATAATAATATTTCAACGATATCCTTGAAACTTTCTCGCTTTTGTCTGCTATTTGTAAAACTTATCTTGAAACGCAGAAAGTATGTCTATTTTACAAGAAATTTTCTATACTTTTCGCCCCAAATAAAAGAGAGCTTCCACCATATGTGGTGAATCTTCTATTTTATTAAATTTTACAACGACATGCTTTTTTAAACCACCCAAAGCCACTTAGCTTAATTTCATAACTCATTTTAGAACAGATGCTACTCTCTCTACTGCCACCCTAAAATGTTCAGCTCACAGACACATTTTAAACCCATTTAAATAATTACTTTTTAATGTCTTTCTTAAAAACGTGTCGAGGTACTATTGAGACATTTTTAGACTGTCATGCTCCAATTGTAGCGGACGTTCCCCTCGTCCCAGCCAGGACCAAAGGATATGATTAATTTGTAGTCTTTCATGGTGAAAGTGTGTCAGGCTTTCTGGGACATTAATTCGGCGACGCAATTAAATGAACTATCAGCCTGTATCTGGTAAAAGCCGGACTCAATCTCGTTAAACAAACGTTGTTTTGCAAGCTAGACTCGCTGCTGTCAATCGAGTTTGTTGAACCTACTGAACTGTGAAGTTTCCTATTGAATTTGCTCTTCCTTTTCCTACCATCATGACCTCATTTCGAAAGTGAATCAAAGATCAATACTGCTTATGCCGAAATAGAAATAAATGATTCTTAAAACGTGAAGCAATAGGCCTTCGCTATTCGGTTTCCTCTAAAGAAGAGCCCTTTAGCTGGTATATTGGTATTTCTCGTTTCACCTCGTACCTATCTCCTCGAATCTAACTCACAAGTTTTGTTACAGACTTGCTAGGATTTATTGTTAAGCTTTTGTGAATTGCTAACTTATATTTATTGCTTTATTTAAACGACTGTTCTCTCGTGAAGTTAATTCACGAGAGAACAGTCGTTATTTTCGAAAGAAGTTTTCTTAATTTTGCATAAGTAATTAATTTTATTTCTGATTGAGTTTGACACGTTTCTTTTTAAAACTCTTGATTAAAGAGTTTATATTTGAACAAAAACTATACTTAATAGCAATAACTAAGAATCGATTACTGTTATTTTCTTTTAAGTACCAAGTGTTTGTGTTTCGACTCGATCGACCGAGACGTCTTACAAAAACAGGATATTCGATTACTCAGAATCGATTGCTTACACATACAGACAATCGTGTCACGATGCTTGCGGAAATAATCGTCATAAATATACTTATCTATTGTTATTTATATGCATTAATATAATAAGTATATTCTTTGCGATCGAAAAAAAATTCGTCATTTCTGCAACTGTTTCTATTGTTATAAGTACCTACTCCTGCTAGTACACAGAACCTACTTAATTTATATACCATAATATAGATAATTTAATGGCGAATAATTCTGTACTTTACAAAAAAAAAATTAAGTACCTAATGCAGTAGAAACGAAAAAACCTCCTTTTTTGAAGTCCGTTAAAAAACATCAAAATATTTCCAAAAAAAAATCCCGTCGATCAAGTGTGAAACCCAGTGAAACCTGAAAACATTGTAGCTTGCGAAAAAATCAATTAATTGAGTAATTTTTTTTAATAAGTAGATTCTTTTCACCCATTGGAGGAACCCTATTGAAGATGGCTCTTTTTTTCAAAGTAGTTTAATTATAATTAATAAAAAATCTATGGTTTTTTATACTATCAAAAATGTGCATTATGAGTCGTGCACTTTTGGATTTTCCAATTTTTTTCATACTTAAGTTCATAGATCTTTCTCTCAACATGCTTCCTACGCTATTTGAAGCACATTTTACAGATAATTAAATTGGTATACCTTACCTCTTAATTTCGTCATGTTTTCGTAAGTTTCCTCCACTTTTGGTTTTGACTTTGAATCGAAAAACAATAATCGCATTGAAGCGTCCTCACTCCACCGTTCCCCCTACAGTTTCCGGAACTCTTAAACCCCAGATATACCCAAAAATATACCGCACATTCTCTAGGGCTGGTCACGTTTCTCCCCTTCGATTTCCTCCCCGTGGTGAGCATACGAAACGCTATCCACCGTCAACAGGCATGGATACGGGCAATTTTTATCGCACTGAATTTTCAACTCTAGACGCTTACGCAATGCATTGAAAATAGAGTGCGCAATAAAAAATCGCCCGTGCGTTCGAGGGCTAATAGCCCCGAATCGGACGTTGGGCAGTCCTGATTGGTGGAAATGGTCGTAAATGGAGGGACCGCCATTTTGGGTTAAGGTTTAGTGGGTAGTTTCGAGTGGTGAGTTTATTTCCTCTCCGGATAAGACATAATCTTGTATGCTTTGTCATTGTTGCTCTCAACAACAAGAAGGGATGTCTCTGGTATTTATTGTTTTTCTCGATATTAAAAGGCCAGTATTGAACATACTTACCTAAGATGATACCCTTTTAGATCACGAGGCACGACACGCCCCTGTGACCGTTATCTACCTATACGTGTATAAGAAAAGTGACGTAGCCTACACACATCGATAGGTCGTGATCGTGACAGCTAACACTAACTTGACTGATAAGGAAGAACCTTCAGCCTTCAATAAGAACACAAACGAACAGACACACTAGCTATAATTATACCTAAGAGCTGCTCAAAGCCGGATTAACACAACAAAGGGTTAAAAAACTCGGGAGAATTTTAATTGCCAAGAAGTTGTATGAATAAAAAAATGAAGTTAAGATTTACTTAACAGTAAGTTTTCTTGACGTAAATTAAGCTGGAGGTGAAACTTTTCGTAAAATAAACGATATTTTACTTGATATTCATAAAATTAACATTTAAGCTCAATATTTGAGATTGTGACCTACTTTGGTAACTATTTTTTTTATTAAGTACACCTAAGAACTTTCTATGAAATTGGAGTTGGCACTTACAACATTTTCTCAGTCCTAACGCTAACTCTGAAAATAATAAACATGATATATGGAAGGCAGTTTCCGTTCTAATGAATGCAGATCTGCATACCATTGGTTTTAACACATCACGATGTTGACTTTTAAGGAAATTAAATAAATTTTCACACCACCTGCTCGAAAATGTCAAATTATATATCAAGCAACCTTAACCTAAAGTGAGTCATTAGTGGCCGGGGGCACAGCCGGTCAATAATGTTGTACTGGATTTCATTATGACCCGCTGGTCAATAATGTGATTTGAATTTGGAATCTCACATGCTCAGCTAAATTGGCAGTATAGTACTAACAAACACCCTTTGGTGCCAGAAAGAGGAAAGCTATTCTCGATACCCTTACTACGCGTGGATGATATTCTCGATTTCCTACAAAATCATAACGACTGCTTCTTCATATCGTTGCCATGTTTTCGAAGACATAATATTGTAAGAATAATTAGATAGCTACGAACCATTTTTTAAAAGGAATGGAATAACTTTAAAACTGGCATTATTAATAACAAATACCGTACCGCGCCGTAATACCGTAATAGTAATTGGCTGTAACATTAGTTAATTTATTTTAAGTAAACTGCGCAAAGATTGCTGTGGATTTTGTGAATAAATAAATAAATAATGAAACCTATCTATACTACAGTCGATTTATCACATTTTATCAAAAATACTCTATTTTCACGAGCGTCTCCAATGACGTTCTAAATTCAAAATGCATACAGCCAATCATCCAAAACCATTCTACCAGCCCTGTATAAATCTTAGTTTACACAAACGCCACTTCCATGAGAGTGATATCAATAGACACACACGACAAAACCGTAGAAGAGACTTTTTTTTTGAAAATCGAATTGTTCGTGTCTTGGCTACTTATTGGTAGACGCAATGATCAACAAAGTATTATACAATGTCGAGTGATGAAAGTGATTGTACTCCTGAATTCATTACAACCGAAGCTAATAATATTTCCAATGATTTACTGCCGGAAAAGTCAAAGGAAACTTATATAAAAGCCTACGACAATTTCCAAAAATGGAAAAGTACGAAAGGCGTCAAGTCCATTTCGGAACCAGTTCTATTTTGTTTTTCGTACTATGGCTATTATTTTCTCACAGTAGGTGTAAAAAGTAGAGTATCCTCCTCTGGGCTAAAGGTGTCTTTGCCTTGGGCTAGCTTGAATCCCTCGCTGCATTCAGGATTCTTGTATTAACTCCCTCGCTTCGCTCGTGAGTTAAATCCCGAATCCTTCATTGCGCTCGAGATTCAACATGACGCCCGTGACATTAGACACCACTTTAGCCCCTCGGTGCATAATCTACTATAATAGCTGTGCTAATAGCACCTAATATAAAGATCAAGAAACGTACTTGAAACGACTTGACCTGGAATCCTAGAACCGTATCCTTCCGACTAACTAGCACAATAGTGAGAAAAGCATCAGTAATATTAAACAAAACTGTCGCAAAATTATCAATAAGAGATCATGAAACATCTTGATAGGGTAAGGATTAAGTCAGACAGCCGAGACGCGAGAACGCGACGTGGCTCTAGTAAACAATTTCTATGAAAACTCCATGGAAATTGTTCTACCAGAATCGTGACGCACCTGTCTGTGGGAGCCGTATCGTGCTACCCTAGTAAACGAACCTATCTTCACACAGTTCTCCAATGCTTTTGACATTGACAGCTCCGAAGGATAATTATTGCGTTTAAAGACAGATCGAAACTTTACTTCCTCTTAATCAACTGTATGCATTTAGACTGGTATTACGTAACATAGTTGCTATTTTCTGTTACTTACCTAAAACGTGCTTCTAGCGCGCACAAGGTTGACTGCCAATTTACAGGATTAGGCGAGTTTTAGAGTCGCGCTGACCGCACGCTGATGGTCAGCGCTGATGGGTCGATATGCTATGTAGTTAAAGTAGCGTTTCTGAGTAATGCTGACCGCTCAGCGCTGACGTTTCGCTGTCCGCGCCGACGATCAGCGTGCGGTCAGCGCGACTCTAAAACCAGCCTTAGTTCTCTACGAACCTTTATGAGCTAAAGTAAATTTACTGTTTTCAGCGCAATAACAATTTATAGAACCTAATATCCAGCAATTTCTGCCAGTAATATCCATTACAGAATATAGGCCTCCACGGACCGCCACAATGAACGTTCCTGAGGGATCCGTAATGGCCACATAACCCGAGAATGACTAAAATAACCTCACATATTTTTCAGATAGGTTCGAAATACAGTATAAAATTTACCTTATATCCACGATACATATAGATAGATAACTATATACTAACATAATAAAGCTGAAGAGTTTGTTTTTTTTTATTTTGTTTGAAAGTAGCTCATTCTGAAACTCTGGAACTGACAATCGTATTTGAAAAATTATTTTTGCATTTGATAGCCCAATTCTTGAGGAAGGTTAATATACTTTTCAGATAGGTTCGAAATCAGGGGCCCGTGGCTAAATAATAACAGCCGCACCACAGGTCGATCGACCAGGTTAAGCTACGCTTGCCGAGATTGGTCTGTGGATGGGTGACCATTTTTACATAACGTGACCCCTCCGTGCCTCGGAAAGCACGTTAAGCCGTTGGTCCCGGCTGTCATTCGTGGATCTTTGACAGTCGTTACGGGTAGTCAGAAACCAGAAAGTCTGACAACCAGTCTTACCAAGGGGTATCGTATTACCCAGTAACTGGGTTGTAGAGGTCAGATAGGCAATCGCTCCATGTAAAATACTGGTATTCAGCTGCATCCGGTGAGACTGGAAGCCGACCCCAACACAGTTGGGAAAAGGCTAGGCAGATGATGAGATAGGTTCGAAATACGAGAGAGAGAAGAAGAGGAAAGAAAAGAAAGAGGGGAGGGAAGAGTTTTTTTTTTTAGTTTTAAAGTAGCTCATTCTGGAACTGACAATCGTATTTGAAAAAATATTTTTGCATTTGATAGCCCAATTCTTGAGGAAGGTTGTAGGCTATTTAACATCACGCTACGACCTTTAGTGGCCGAGAAAAAAAACAGAAAGGACGCTAAGGGAAAACAAAGTATTAACGCGGGCGGGCGATGCGATGCGACGTCACCAATTAAAAGGATTTTTATAAAAATGCGGCTGATATTTTAGTAGATAAATAGTGGTGGTTACGAGTTCCATGCCAACGAAGTCTTGGATAGAAGTTAAGTTTAGTATTAATATCGTGCGAAAGTGAAGACGTGTAAACGACAGGTATTATTTGCACCAAAGTGACACTCCTGTCTACCCTGAACTTTTCGAGGGCAGCTTACACTTGATATTCGACGATCAATAAAGGTTGTTCAGGTCGCAATGTTCTTGCGTCATAAACAGGTTGGATTTTTTTCAGGCATCTGAACCGTTGTAGCTACAGGAAAACGTTTATTTAACTATATATAATTTGTAATTAAATTATATTTATGTACACATATAAACAGACAAGAAAGGTTCAAAAAAATACGTACAAAGGACGTACGTTCGTGGGAGACTATCCTTACTTTTTGAGTAATATGTCAACTGCACTCACAGATTTTGGAAGAAAAATACAGTCAACTAGAAAAGCGTCAGTTCTTACGTTTTATTTTATATACATTCACAAAAGGATTTAAAGACTCTTCAAGACCAACTGAGGTTATAGGCCTAGAAGAGCCCCAAATCGTAAAAAAACTACCCTGGAACCTAGACAGTTTATTAGCAGAAACTTGGTGCAATGCAAGCCGGCTTTTACCCTATAAGCATAGTAATCTAGATAATGGCAACCAATAAATTGTATAATACAGAAGAGGTTAACTAGCTAGACAGATATACGAGCATAGTTGAGCAAGCAGGCACGGTAATGAAGCAGGTAACCAGTGATTTACGTCATACTATGTCATATTATAATATGATAAATGAATATAAATAGCTAATAGCTGTAATAGCTTCGGGTTTTACGACCGACATGGCACAGACGGAGCGGTGTTTACATAAAGCCTGATCAACACAGAAATTAAGACAGCCAAACTTCTGATTAGGGGAGTTTTTCTGGGTTTTTATTATTTTATTATCTTATCTATATATATAAAGGAAAGTCGTGTTAGTTACACTATTTATAACTCAAGAACGGCTAAACCGATTTGGCTGAAAATTGGTGGGCAGGTAGGTTAGAACCAGGAGACGGACTAGGAATACTAGGATACTTTTTATCTGCTTTTTTTTATTTTTTTTTTATTATTTATTTACTTATAGGAGGGTAGGGTAAGGGGTAGGACACCACGCGAACGAAGTAGCGCCGGGCGGCTAGAAATAGTCTAAGATTAGGTCGTAGGCTATTTTTTATACCCCTAGGTGATAAGGGTGGCCCTCTCCAGATTTTTTTGGAATCGAAACTTACGCGGGGAAACCGCGGGCGCAGTAATTGTATAAAAACATATTTGTTACTGTCGCTAACCATATTTTAATAAATATAAAACCTGATAGTGACCTGCAAATTGCAAAAAACCTATGAAAATTTGCTTTTAACTTTGACAGTGATACTGACCTGCAAATTGCAAAAAAAAAACTATGAAAATTTGCTTTTAACTTTGACAGATGATTAAGTGAAGTAGGCTTTCAGTTTTCAGAAACTGGTGCATTTAATCTTATGTCAAGTTATTTCACTGGTTGTTTTCTTTATTCCATCAGCCAATCACAACAAAGGAAATTAGATATAACAGCAGAACCACAGATTAAAGACTATAATTAATTTGGCAGTATATCAACAACGTAAAGGCCTGTGCTCACGCGTGTAAACACGCTGCAAACGCAACTAGCTCCTTTTTCAAACCATAAAGGCTCCTTCAAACAGGCGCGACACGCGATAAAATCGCGCGCGACTCAAAGGCACCGCAAGTCGCGCGACTTGTGGTCCTTTGAGTCGCGCGCGATTTGTAGGAACCTTAAAACGCGCAGACGACACGAGTATAAACGCCGTGTAAAGACCCAGTCGGCTTTTACCACGTAATCTAGGTAATGGGTAATAGATATAGAATGTAAGTGTAGGTTGACACTGCTGGCTTGTTTACGAGCGTAGTTCAAGGTGTCTTGTCACTCGCTAGAGCAGTAGGAGGTAGTAGAGGCACACGGCGACGCCTACTTATCTATGTTAACGATCGACGCTTCTCTATTTGGGGAGGTTTTCATTCTAGGTGTGAAGGGATATTAATTAAAGTGCTTGTTTATTTGTCTGTGTCTGGGGCTTTTCAGGAGAGGTCTAAAGGAACATAATTTGTTTTCAACACTTGCTCTGATTTTGACACTAGCAGACTGTTATGCGTATCAAAGATAGAAGAGGGATTTTGAAAAGTTTATATAATTATCCTATTATATTATTTAAAATTATTTTATTATTATGTAGGTACTAAACATGAAATGACGAAGTATCAATTTAAAATAATTGCTCATGTACCTATTCGGAAAAGTTAAGAGATTGGTGTTATTATTGATTCAATGTTTTCCACATGAGTCAATCATCACAAAACATTTATAAACAAATTGATAAATTAACAAGTTCTTTCTGATTGTGGACAAATATTCTGACATAAGTTAAAAAAAAACTATACTTTTAAGCAAATTGATTCAATTCATTAATTCCTTTGATCTGTGTCATTGAAAACTGCCCAAACTGGTTTAATTTGCGCGTCCAAAATATTATTTAATCAAATACTATTCAAAATTAGCAAAAGTTTCAAATTCGTGCATCAATTGACTTTGATACCATCTTATCGAACTCTTTCATCACCCCTCGGAACATCAGATAATCTGACCCAGTCCACCAGATGGTAATGGAATTGGTCCGATAGAAAAGTAATTGATTCAACTGAATGTTTGTAGTCGACTAGTTTTGATTAGACATAGTTTTTAGAAGTACCTCTTCTGCCTGATTAATTTGTCGCCCTATTTGAAAAGTAGTGTTGGTAAGTTAAGTTAGACAGCTCTGACACAAGTACTCTTGTAACATACTAGGGGCTGCCTCAATTTATGCCTGACACAATGTTCGAGATGAAATATTTTTGTATTTTTTACTCAATATTTGAAACGGCCAAAATCCTTTTATTCTTTATCTCTCGTACCAGCTTCTGAATAGTCAAGAAAATTGCTCTACATGTACGAATGACCCACGAAATGTGCCATTTGTATGCATTTGGCTGCTGGTTTTATTACCTGCCATCCATTTTAAGATATTGCTTAGAACTGCTCGCTTTACGATCAGTAGAAGAGTGTTATTAGACCTCCACACTGTTCTTAATTATAGAAACATTAATTAATATTATAATATTAAATCACTGATGTTCCTCCAAAAGGAATACCCATAACATTTACTTTAGAAATGTAACAATAACATTGGAATGTTATTCGTAAGTTAATAGCAACTTAAACGTTCAGTGTAACAACATTGAAGTATCGTGTTGATTGCTCTATAGGGTTATAAACAGTCTGTATTAATTGAATGCATCTGCTCTTGGATAGGTTCAAGGCCTCATAAGGTTAGCCTGGCTATTTCGATCTAGCGCGTGGCTGAGAGGCAGATGTGACGCCAGAGACACGTGACCAGCAAGGCTACATCACTTGCAATGCGCTATTTTTATAGGAACCGTCTACGAAGTGTTCCCATGAGGAAGATTACGCGGTTGTTGCTTCGTGAAGGAATTGAGTCAGAAGTAATACAGCTTTGAAAGAGAGAGGTTCTTAGTCAAAGTAACAGTGTGTCGCATACAGGAGAATTTCAAATTAGTTTGTGTAGGAGAATATTAAGCCTGCTTTCCATACGAAATTCGGCACGATTTATACCATTTTACGCATTGTTGGAGCCCATTTTCCTTTCCCCTAAGGCTTCAGCTGTAAAACCTTATTACAGAAGAATATACATTTTTAATTTTCAAACAATCTTGTTTACGGTTCATGTTGAAAAAACAAAAGAGCGAGCAGGCACCAGTTGCCATGCCCAAGTTTTGCCTGCTCAGTTGTCTGTCCAAAGTTGGTAATTTTTTAACCGACTTCAAAAAGGAGGAGGTTCTCAATTCGTCGGAACCTTTTTTTTTTTTTTTATTTTTTTATGTATGTTCCCGATTACTCGGAGACGGCTAGACCGATTTCAAAAATTATTTTTTTGTTTGAAAGAGTATACTTTCCAGGTGGTCCCATTGTCATCAGGTCAGGATCTGATGATGGGATCTTAGAGAAATCGAAGGAACTCTTCAAGTATTATAGGCACACCTAAGCGATTTGGGTATTTTTTATAGTAACTCGTGCATTTGCTCTCGGAAAGCATCATTTGGTAAAGTGGAACCGATGATGAAGACCACAGATGGCCACCGGAACTACTCAATAATAAGTATTTCCCGGTTTGCGATTCGATTACTTACTTTAATATGGTTGCTAAGCAAGTTATGCTCGTCACAATGCGAATGGTGAAATGGAGCTGATGGTGGAATACCAGGAGAACTCTTCAACAATTAACGTCCCTGCATCGGGAAAAGCAATATTTTGTAAAAGGCGATGAGCAAGTTGGCATTAGGCTATTGTAACTTAGATACATTATAAACAGACACACTAAAAAGCAAGAAATAAAAACTTTTTAACAAAAAAAAACCGACTTCCAAAAAAACACTACAAAGTGAAAAATAACTTTTATTTCGGAAGTCGGTGGCAAAAAACTAAAATACAGATCCAAAGACACCGACTTCCGAAATAAAAGTAATTTTTCACTTTGTAGTGTTTTTTTGGAAGTCGGTTTTTTTTTGTTAAAAAGTTTTTATATAACAAACAACTTATATTTTCAACGGACAGAACAGGGTAGTGGGTCACGTTGCCTCAGGGAAGATAAAAAATATGGTTTTGGTAACGGTTCTTTCTTTGAAGATGTTTCATGGCCATTTTGAATTACGCTAAAACGATCTGTTAAAAGGTTGAGCAATGTAACCTTTCGAGGAAGAATCCTTTCTTGCAAATGATTGTGAAAAAGCGTTTATTTTGATGAGCGTACAATTTCTTACCTGGTAGGGATTGCTTTTCCAAGAACCCCTGTTGTAATTTTACGGTGCCATTGTAAAATTTTCATTCGAATCTTACCAAAACAACTTGACGCAAACCGCTGTGGGCGAGAAAAAAAGATCACGGATGTTTTCAAACAAAATACATTATTCACGTTTATTGTTGTATCATTTTATGAGTACTCGCACAATTTTCTAATCTATGTTTATAAAAAAAAAATGTACTAGAAGATTTAAAAAATAATACTTATTCACCCATCATTTCATGTAACAGGTAAGTCCTTTGTCCTTGTTACAACACCAAAAAGATATCACTTATCACAATAAATGTATACTAATATTATAAAGAGGTAGAGTTTGTATGTAGGGGGTAATCTCTGAAACTACCAGGCTGATTGGATTTTTTATTTGATGGCCCAATTCATGAGAAAGGCTATAGGCTATTTAACACCACGCTATGACCCTTAGGAGCCGAGCAAAAAGAAAAAAGTCAGAAAGAACGCTAAGCTAAAACGAAGTAATAGCGCGGGCAGGCAGAAATTTCACGCGGACGAAGTCGTAGGCAGAAGCTAGTAATAAATAAAAATACAAAAAGACTTATCACAAAAATACATCTAGATATATCTAAATCACATTCCATTCGTATACCTTTTACAACTCCATCCGTACAATACAAGACAATCTTATTCAATATCGTGTCCATATCTCAGTCAGGCCTAAGTAATATATTCCAGCCATTAGAAAGGTCTCTACCAACGCTAAGATAAGCGATAAGATCAGTGGAATAGAAAGTGCTTTCTTGTCTGCACCAAGCTACATCATCTCCCTCCCTATATTCAGGATTTATTACATTTTCTATTTAGAATATAAATGTGAAAATTAAACAAATTACCTACTGCGTCAGCTGCAGTGGCTAAGGGTGACATGCCTGGACCCATGGGTGGACCCGAAACTTTAGTCATTTTGCATTTTGGTCCTTTCATTATAACTTTGTCATGTTGTACTTTACTAAAATTATCTGCTTCGTGGGGACTGTTTATAACATCAATCGTTCTGACTCCTCACAAATTAATACCTATTATGTGGTCTTAGAACAATGCGAACCCGAATTGAACGCTTTCAAACTGATTAAAAGTCGTTAGCTTTATTTCATTTTGAATGTTATTTTTCTAATCGAGAAAAGGCAGTCATTTAGCAGATTTGTCTCATAGATAAACTAGATCTCTCACTGTTCTCCAGAAAATACGGTACAATATTAAATCCCTTTTCCATCGGCACTGAACAAAAAAACTTTTAATGAATTCAATGAATAATGTTCATACACTAACAGTGTCACTACGTTTGGCCTTTATCCTGTACCCATTGTAAGCAGGTGTTCCTACTCGTAGATATTTTATTTTCACGGCTCCCAGGTGTTAAAGACAATATTGCTTACATGCATCTGTTAAATGATACAGGTATTTTGCACAGCTGGTAATATTGGTGTTTAAATTTAAATTGGCATCAGTTCCTTGACAATAACACGGATGCGAAGGTTAGGTACTTTCTGGCTTTTGTACTTTTCTGTCTTGTCCAATACATTGAAGTTTGGACTAACTAATAAACTTTCTCCAAAAATAGTCTACACAGTCTGTCCCAGCGCGTGCCAAAAGAGTTTTGTATACAACTCGACTGGCGTTTCAATTAAGCTAGGATCAGGAAGAACTTCCTTGGCCCCTTACCAAAGTCTTCTGCAACCTGACGCCTGTATCTAAAACTAATTTGGCAACAATATTTAAAACCAAAGTGCATTACGGAATCACACAACTAGCAGTCTATTTTATCCATGTCAATCGTTTACTACAAACTGTTCACAGTCGAGTGGACAACCACAAAGAGTCCAACTGTTCAACACGACAATCTGATTATGACACTGGATAGAAATGGACACAGACTAGGCTCTTTCAAACTACACTTGGAGCAAAAACTAGGGTAGGCAGCTCGCCACGCTTGCAACAAAAACTGGGTTAACTTAGGCTGTGACGAGCGAGGACTAGGAGAAAAACTGCTGGTGAAGGGAACCTTGGCATAGAAAGATAGTGGCAAAAAGTAATTTTAGTAATTAAAACATTCCTTTTATTGTTTATAGGTTTTATCAACAGATAATATGTTAACTATGTAGATGTGAACTTATTTATTGGAAAGCGATTGAGTGCGATCCTCGGAGGTAAATCGGAATTATCGGAGTCTTTTATTTTTGTCTACGGAAAATACACTATCAGCTATTTTTATCCATCTGCTGCTAAGCTAACCGGAATCCTATTACACAACTGATATGTTTAACTTGATATCAAAGAGAATCTAGTACTTGCTACACGATCTTTGCTCAGATCCTATCTGCAACAGGAAATTGAATGTCAACATTTCTCTTCATTCCGATAACACGAAGATAAAAATAACCACTATGTTCAATAGCATGTAAAGATCGCCTATTTGTAATTATCTTATTTTATTACAACGTCTACTGAAATTATCATTCTACCCTCAAGTATCGATTGAAATTTGTATTCGAAAGTCAAAACTTCAGCCCAAACATGGTGCGTTATTAGCTTCGTATCGATTCAAATTCGTCTGACTCGATACTCTCGTAAAATCAAAACAATGCGGGTCTGCGGTTTAGCCGTGTCAATGTGTAACTGCTCCGAAATACTTCGATCAAGCCTGTAACCATCCACCCACGTGCGGACGTGCCATCGAACTATTAGCACTCGTGACGTAATCAACTTTTTGACATTAGAACAATGAACTGCAACAGTGTGGGATTCGGTATTGATATGACTTGGATTAGTTTCGTTGACAGGCGAGTGGGTTTGGTAGAAGGTCGTGCAGTAAAAACTAAGTTATGTATATTGAATGGCTTGATGAATTTCACAGAATCACAGCTGTACATTTACAAACAATTACTCACCCAAAGGTTTTGATTACTTCACTTGTTCCAGTGCACAGTGAGCCAACTACCAATGCGAAGAAAAATTAATAAATTCGGGCAAAATTGCAATCTGCTTTCATTTGGGAATCCAAGCATGAAAATATGGCCATCTCCGAAAAAGGTCACCTCATAAAAAGGTCGCAAGGCTTGTTAAAAATATATAATATCGCCAAGTTTATGTGCCAAACGGAGACCAATAAAA
Source organism: Oligia fasciuncula (assembly GCA_963082905.1). Taxonomy (NCBI): domain Eukaryota; kingdom Metazoa; phylum Arthropoda; class Insecta; order Lepidoptera; family Noctuidae; genus Oligia; species Oligia fasciuncula. The sequence continues at coordinate 16,264,678 of OY720406.1, read as the reverse complement.
ATGGAAAAGCCTTACTTTGGCGGGAGGCTGCAAACCTTCGAGGATTTAATGAGAAATATAATATCGATCACCCTTCAATTTCGACGCCTCTTATTAATCTCTACGGCTCTCTCGCTAGAGAAATATGTATTCAGGCTCTGATTGCTCCCTCAAGATAACGAATTTTCAAATTAAACTTGATACTCCAGCCACCAATTCAGTTATAAACCTTATCAAGTCCTCAAAATATCAAAACTATGATAGAAAAGTTAGGATTTGAAAATTCTTAGAAAATAAACTTTAATAACATAACAACCTTCAAGCGTATCTAATATCGACTGTCCAGCTGACAACAGCCTCAGATTGAGATTGATGCCGAAACAACATGGCTATCGTTTTTAAAGAGGGTATTTAAAGAAAAGGCTACCTTTAACATCTTTTTACGTAAGTTTACAACGGAGAATTTACCCCATCGTAATAGCAAATTGAGGACTTAAAATAAAAGAAGAACTCCTACAGCCTGCAGACGCGGCCTCATTTTGCAGGATTTACTACCAGAATAGATTTGAGAATCACTAGCACCTGAAAAAAAGATCTTGTATGCTGTAAAAAAACTAATTGATTTAGCTTTTTTTATAGACATGTTAGATAAAAGCCCCCATATTAAAGTATCAACCGGAATCTCAGATATCACCTTCGGAGCTGAATTGTATTATGGGACTCTCGAGTTGAAACACGTCTCGATTCCGGATTTAAATTGACTGTACAATTTGATTTCAACCTTTATCTTCTGTTAACTTTCACAAAAAGCATTGTTCTTGTCATCTGCCACTGCTGAAAGGCCAATCTTTTCCAATTATCCCCCTCGTTTTTACTTAAATATTATCATTTGCTTCTTCGCATCCTCGATTCCCTTGGTTACCTTGAGTGTAGTCTCCATGGATCCATAATCGCAAAGGCCTAAATGGCGTACATAATATTGTTGAGCATAACATAGTGTAGACACTTGGGCTGGGCCTCGAGAGCCAGCCCGCCATTGTTTAACGAGGTCGATGTCGTTAACAGAAGAAATATTTACACTAATGCTCTAGTATCCTGTGAGACATTCGAGTTATCCCTCATTTCTTGTATGGACACGGCCTTTGTTGTGATTTCTATACACACGAGAATTTATGTCCATACGCTATTTCTGGACCCGTTTTTTTTTTGTTGGTTCTTCAGCTTACAGCCAATTTATTAAGCCATTGTTTTGAATGAAAACAACAGCCATGGTAAAACAATAAAGAGATTCATAAATTCAGCATGTGTAGATTTTGTTGTTAGGTTTGCATAACACAGGCCGGCGAGGCATTTTTCGCACATTTTCATACTGATAAAATAGATAAGCAACTAATTCAGCAGGATTCTTATCAATCAAGGTTAAAAACATACAACACCAAGTTTATAAAGAAGACCTTAAATATATATATACCTGACTGGCCTGTTGGTCTAGTGGTCAGTGACTATGACTGCTATGCCGGAGGTCGTGGGTTCGATTCCCACCCAGGACAAATGTTTGTGTGATGAGCATGATCATTTGTTCTGTGTCTGGGTGTAATTTATCTATATATGTATGTATTTAGAAATATATAAGTATGTTTATCAGTTGTCTAGTACTCATAACACAAGCTCTGCTTAGCTTGAGACTAGACGGCGTTGTGTGATAGTTGTGGAATATTATTATTATTATTATATTATATATTTATGACGTGGCCTCATTGTTCTCAAGTGTATAAAAGGTTTTACTTAATAAACTAAAGACTCGCGTCATTAATACAAAATCCAAATGTGAATCCAATCGATCCAAAAAACTTTCGTCTAATATCTCTGCTCTGCCATACGTACAAACTGTTTGAGAGATCGCTGCTGAACCGACTAACGAGTGCTATTGACCCAAAGTTAATCCCGGACCAAGCTGGTTTCAGACCCATCAAGTCTTGCTGCAACCAGGACCTTCAAACTTTTTCAACACATTGAGGATGGTTTCGAGACAGGAATGGTCACTGGCGCTGTTTTTGTGGACCTGTCAGCTGCCTACGGTACAGTCAACCTCAAACGGTTACTGTGGATGGTGGAGACATTGGTCAGCGATCAGAACTTTGTCCGAATACTCCGAGAACTCCTCCACAATCATCGGTTTCAGGTCCACCTTCTCTCGGAAAAAAGTCGTTGGAGAGCGCAGAAAAACGGCCTACCTCGAGGTAGTGTCCTGGCACCGCTCCTATTTTTATATGTACACCTACGATCAACCGTCCAGCTCGAACACGTCCCGCTTCCTCTATGCAGACGACCTTGCCCTCACGACCCAAGCCATCACCTTTGAGGAGGTTGAGGCTCACTTGTCAGACGCTATTACTTCGCTAATTCACTTCAGCCCAATCCGAGCAAAACCTAGTATTGCATATTTCATCTCCGCAATAGAGAGGCGGGTCGCAAACTTAACATCGTTTGGGGTGGGGCATCCATCGAGCGCAGCAACTCCCCTAAATATCTTGGTGTTACTCTGGACAAGACTTTAACATTCGGAAAAAACTGCAAGAATATCAAGCAGAAGGTGCACGCGGATTACTGGACTGGCGCTATCTTTTTCTGCGGGAGAATTCGCGTGCCCCGTGTGGAGTCGTTCTGTCCATGCAAAACTAGTGGATACAGCTTTGAATGAAATGTGCCGAATCATCACTGGTTGCCTAAAACCGACCTCGGTACAAATGCTGTATAAGTGTGCCGTCCCGCTCACTGGCGAACGATCCCAAGAAAGACTGAAGCTGTCGCGAGCCGGTGCTTCCTAACCCAAACCATTTGTTCCACCCGCTAATAGTCAGACTCCGGACCCAGGGTAGCTGAAGCAAGGGAAACCTGTTTAGGTGGAGATTCATACACGACTCCGCCTTGGAGTGTAAATGTGGTGCTGTTCCACAAACGATTGGACACTTAATATCGTGTCCTACGTGTCCTGTCAGCTGCACGTTACAGGAACTGATGGACGCTGGTGATGGAGCCAAACAAGTAGCCGAATTCTGGGCCGAGTCCATTTAGATTGCTATCGACACGCTAAGAAGAATACAAAATGCTGTATGGATTCCTTTGTAAATTATCAGGATAGCAATTTACGGAAGGTTCGGAAAATACTTATCCTGTCTTATATAGAATCACTAATAAGGCATCCATCCAAAACCCATTCTAATAGAAAAGGGGCACAAAATAAATCAAACTTAAGCGACTTGGATATACTGAAGAAATTAAAGATTACGATGGTTAACAAAACTGGAAAACACATTGAGAATATAATTTATTGAGATGACAACACTGTCACATAAATAGGAAACAAAATTAGGTTTAATCGGTTAAATATTAATAGAATAGTCTCATGTAGACGGACACATACGTATGAATTTTCCCTTGGGCATTAAACAATGTTAACCTTCAAAACAAAACAAACAGCGACCGTACTGCATAAATAATGAAGTTTTACAATAAACATTCCTAATAATATCCACCCATAGAGAAATATGAAATGAACTGTAAATGTTAAACAAACGGATGGATGAGTATACGGGAATATTTTCATAATATGTATCATTATTATGATGTTACGCATCTTACATTCTTTAATAGTGTCCTTTCAAGATCTGCATTGAAGAAAATTGTGGGCGACCTTTTAGGTATTGGTATGTGTCCTCTTCTAAGAAGTTTCGACCTTCTTCCCTTGAGTGAAGTTAAGTGGCGTAAAAAGACCACATGGTAAACGAGATATTAAGAACAATATCTATGCCACTGCCAATGTCCAGAACGACGCTGTGATGAAGATAGTGGTAATCAAACAACCTAATGTATGTATTTAACTTTGCTGTCATACTAAGTGTCAGCACAACCAGAAATTACATAATCGGGAGATAAAACAAATGCTAAAATGTAGACATAGGTAATAGATACTACGGGCTGGTATCCGCAACTCCACGTCACCAGTATTCAACACAATTCCAAGCCCAGTTCTAATTGACACAAAGAGTCTAGACGCTAGAATGGAAGAACGTCTTCATACGATGTTCAGTATCTGGGTCACGTGTCTTGAAAACGAGTCTGCTACTGCAACACATTGGAAGGAACGGGGTGGAGACACCCACTCCTCACGAAAGGGTTCCATAAAATTGAAGCTACAGAAGTTGAACTCCACAAAAAAGTCAACAAGACCACTCGTACTAGCGCTAAAAACGATTATTTTATCGGTGAGCAGATAAATATGACACTGTACATTACCGTGACGCTGATGTCGTATCATACGGCGTAGTAGGTACAGATTGACATTATGTAGACATACGGCTAACTGCTGATACACGCCGCCTCGCACGTTCGCAAACACATTACCTCCCCGTTTGTTGACTGTATATGAGAATTGCGCTGCAATATAACAGTGAATTTATAATCATAATTTTCGCTCCGATTCCATGATTGAGATCGAAGATATTATAATATAACTCTAGAATAATTATTAATTTTATTTAAACTAACTATTTACACCAGATACTAAATTAAATTAAATTAGATATGGGATGTGGATTTCAATTAATTTTATTTTGAATGTTTTTAGCGTTGGTATAAAGCAGACGCTACAATGTATTGTTTGTAGGTACTGTGAATAAAACACGAGGAATATATCGCAGCGTTGTGTAATTTGGAGAAGACAATTTAAAAACTTTTGAAACACCTGTGAAGCGCTCTTGAGAATTTCAGAGATTCTGCATAAAAGCAAAATATCATAAAGAACGCTTGGCAAAACTCTTGAAAAAAATTTGTTGCTGCTGTATTTAATAGTACCTACTTACTAATGAAAACATGCTTTACTGAAAAAAAAAAGTGAAAACACAATATACATCAAGTGAAACTTTATATGAGAATAAAATTTAGTTTTGAACAGAGCTGCATGGGACCCAAAAATAATAAAAGATTTACAGTAATTAAAAACGCAGTCCTCTATTGTCTAAAAACGTAAACATAAACGGAATACTAAGGAAAGTAGGTAATCAATTACTGAAATCGTTTTTATTGCAAAGTTGTCCCTGAAACGGTGACGTAAAAGGATATTTGCTTAAGCCACCGAGCTATTTTTACTTGGCCGGCACACTAATTGAGCCAAGTCTCTGCTTTAGATCATTAAATATGACAGATAAGCGTGTCGTATTCATTTCGCATATTGTTTTTATTTTGCGAGATGTTGCCATAAATTCCTTTAGATATAATAATTTATGGACTCTCTTGGGGGTCCCTGTCCCTTTGGGGAAATATATGAAATTAATTCCAAGGTTAGAGAAAAGGTACTAATAATAAAATAATGGCAGATTCTTTTGTTGTAATTGAATTCTCTTGTGGATATCGTTGCTAAGCAAAAATATTTCTGTCTCGAATAATGAAGACATACATCGCTAGGAGCATACAGCGAAGTTCGAGATCAAAGAGAATGTAAGCGTTACGCCTAGTATAAATGCCAGTTTTAGCTGCCTGCTTTGCTGTCTCCGAACCCAAGCACATCAGCACGAGACGAATCAATAAGTACCGTGTCTCTGTCTACATTACTTTCTTCGTTCAAGCCAAAGCCACTGAAGAAGTCTGAAGAAGCTAAATAATGCTCTCGTTGACAGTATATGTTTATAGCATCAAAACCTAGCATTATCAATAACTTCCTCAGCAACATCAACTTTCACTAGCTAAGATTGTTACTCAGTCAGAAAAATTCTCACTAAGTATATCACATCACACTAATAATGAAATTTGGCACACAGATAGATTATAACCAGGATTAACACATAGGACTTTTTATCCCAATATTCCCACGGGATCGACACTTATGAGGGTGAAACCGGGGGGCGCTGCTAGTCTAATATAAATATACCTAATTAATTACTAAGACAGCCTTCCATTAAGACGTGGAAAAACCAACGTTACTCGTGTTTGTATACCAGTCAGCAAACATTCGAAGGAAATGGCTTTTCTCTTCGTTGTAGAAACGCTGTTAGGTGATAAATATAGACATTGTTATTATAGAAACGGCGGTTTCGTATCCTTCTCTGTTTATGTTATATCTTGTATGGAACAATGGGTTCGCTTTCTGATGTTATAGGCATTTATTTTCTTGCTGCGCTACGCTGCTATGGTAATGATACCATATCAGCGTAGCCAGTTTTAGAAAAAAAATGTCTTGAGTTTGCATTGAGTCAGATGTCGATAGTGGTTTGAGTCTAAAACCAGTGGAAAACAGCTTCGGATCCCGAACGAAGTGGGTTGTCAATCACGCCTCATGTTGACTCGTCAAACCCAATAACATAGCCTAAATTCTAGATTTAAAAGCAACCGTACTAACCTGATTTTGTGGTTCACTAAATAATAATATTTCTGCAAATCGTGCTAAATCCACAGTTTTGATCTAACATCTCAATAAATCTAAACAAGTATTGCACAACGTTTCAAACTAGAACGTGCACGTGCGAACTTCTTATAATCATAATATGATTCATCTCCTGCTGCCCGTAAATCATACAACTTTAGGGTTGATTTTTAAATTTTCCTCTGAACAACAACCGTAGAAGAAATAGCTTATTCGTTACGTAATTTCGTTGATTTTATAGGATTTTGATCGTCCATTTGCAACGTATCGATCAGCACATCTGCTTTAAAACCTGACGTTGATGCCGATTCAACCAACGGTGAGGCATTTATCATGAATCTTTTCTCTGTAATGAGCTGTAAACAGACGAATTGAGGTCTATTACAAGGTATCTTTTAAAAGTACTCTAATTGTACGAGGTGATTTCATCCATAGCTATATATAGATTCCAGATGTGTATAAGTTTAAAAGGACATGGCTAAATCGATGTATGGACGAATCACCAGCATTGTATAAACATGGTACCTAGCAATATGTAATGCTGAATAGCTGAATATTAATATTTCATATAAAAAAAGTTACAGGAACTTTTTATATCTTTACAATCCTGAAAATAAAATCGTGTAACTCCTACGTCAAAAGGCATTTAAAAAACTGCAAACAAATGACATTGCTATGAACTTTTACCTAGGCTTTAGGATGTATCTGCGATAATATTGATAATTGTATTTTTGACTAGTGACTGGGATATCTATGCTAGCGACCCACCCCGAATCCCGTTTAGTAAATATGTACAAATGGGTAATTGCACCAAAAAACGTGATACAACAGGTATTCTACAATTCGCGCAAAAATCACCCCCCGCACGCGTGAAACTCTTGTTAATCCTAAACTACTTTCCAAATGAGTTGAAATAAAGACAGTTTTCAGAGACAATAAATAAGTGGTTGAATAGCTGAACCTAATCTATGGTGCTCAGACCTGATCGCTCACCGAGTCGCAAAAGTTCCGCCTTGGAGTTTGCCAAAGAGCGATGGAACCACAGATATAGAGATACACCTAGATATCGCAAGAGCAACTACTTCACGTGCCAAAAATCGCACCATCTTACGTACAAAAATCGTAAGCCGCCACTTTCGCGCTCAGTCCTGTGTACTGCTGGTTGGGTGAGCGTGAGCGCTGGCGCTAGGCCCCGGGGATGGGGGAGACGGGTGCCGCACGCGGCGGCGTCTTTGAATATGTAACGTCATAGTAGGTAGTTAAAAAATGGGCACGATTGGTTTTCATACAGATCGTGATACTTGTTATCTAGGTCTATCTATATCTATGGATGGAACGCAGCATTCTGGGTGTAAAAAGACAGGCCAGAGTTCGGAACACCACGCTGCGTTCCAAAACGGGCATACTGGATGTAGGAAAGAAGGCTGCCAGGCTCAAATGGGATTGGGCGGGTCACATCAGCCGTATGCACGATGACCGCTGGGCAAAAGCCGCCACACAATGGGTGCCTGAAGATGGACGGCGCCGCCGAGACCGGTCCAGAAAGAGATGGCGAGACGATCTGGATTTAATATCTGAAGAGGAAGATGATCCATGCTACCGAATGGGCATGTAAATGTAAAGAACACACTGTGTTTAAAAATCATTTTATTTAACTGGTGGAAAGCTGGATGTGACGTTGGTAAATTCTGCAACATTGAATCGCTTCTTTCCACTGTATGGCGTTGTATACTTCTCACAGAACGGCCAAAAGATATGCACACCATTATATGGCCAAATAAACGAACATCACTAGTTGCTTCTGAATTCAGCAGTTCATAACAAGGATGACAAATGTTGGCATCCCTTGGAACCTGGAACAAACATGAATTAACTGTAACACCTACACATTTGAACATTATGACATCTAAATCAACCAGTCTGTTGTAGTCGTGACGTGTTGTGGTCGTGATGAGACGAGATGAGTCTTTCTGATTCATTGCCATTGAGTTCATTATGTATTTTGAGAAACACTATAAACTACTTGAAGTCACATTTGTGATGTTTATTATATTTATTAGTTCTAGAATGATGCTAACTGTAGATGACTTACCTTGTGACTTACTCAATTGTCAACCATCGTGCTAAGATAGTGAGTAGAACAGCAGACGATGAAGAGGTGATATCCGCCGCAGTCTTTGCGTGGCTACACCCCAGTTTAAGCATCTCATGATGAACTGATTGCAAGTCAAGTTCGTGTCGAGTAGCGAGAGGCTACGTAGTCGCGCGAGCACACAAAATAAGTCCATTATACAAGGATTTTCATTGACCCTCGGTCAATGAAAATCCAAAATAAAAAATCACAACAAACAAGCAAACGGCAGTGCGTTCAAACGAAACGACGAAATAAACGTCAGATGTCAGACATCTGACGTTTATTTTTTTCAAAGAGATGGGATTGAACGTCGAGTGAAACAGAATCGATAAAATAATCGGATGGGTTGAAAGATAAAAATCGAATTAGTTTTTGTCGACCACTATTCAGTTAATATTTTTCGACACAAAACAGGTAGTAAGATATAAGTAAGAGAAATAGGGAGTAAGAGAAATAGAGAGACGAAGAAACACATTCCTATGCTTTCAGTTATTTTTATTTGATTTTGATAGAGTAGAAAAGAGTGGAATTGAGTAGAGTCGATTGTCACTTTAAAAACAACCCGAAAACTCTGATTGCCACTTCTTAGTTTCAGAAATTAAATTGTTTTGATACCTATTATCAAAAATCGATATAGGTACAGTTTCGGTTTGACATTCTGGAAAAGCGATATGACTCCTCCCTAGCTTGCAGTACTGTATTATTTCCCCTTAAACTTGTCATGTTAATCAAAAAAAGCAACTAAGATACTTTTTTTATGTATAATAGTTCACGAAAGTTCTAGGAAATTATTAAACACTAAATAATTCATGAATGAATACTTAAAAATTACGAGTTAATGTGAGATTACTATACATGCTTGAGGTAGTCATTTAGCCATCTCCTTTAGAACCTGTGGCTGCCACAGTTTGTTCAACAGTTTCAAACACAAATGATCAAATTCTGTTTGAACCTACAATTATAAAAAATAATGTCTGCACTCTGAAGGCTATTTAATTACTTAATCATTAAATATTATTACTTCATCATGTTTTCCTTTAAACGGTTCACTTATCTTTTTCTTTATTAAAGAATTCTTTGGTTCGCTAAACCTTGAAATTAGTGTTTTCGCATGCTCTACATAATTTGTATTGTTAGGGCTGCATGAGCCTTGTTCTTTACTAAACAAATGTGTGCTTTGTAAAAAGGTCGTTCTCATTAATTTGGTAGCTATACCGGCTGGGCCCTAACTCATTATGACCACTTAATGGTTCCTTACTTCGAAACCACGTCAATTCCTTAGCTAATCACCACGCAAGCACAATAAACAAACTTCGCGTTCATTTCGCTCGGTTCGTTTATTGTATCATAGGGAATCGAGATCCTGATTGACTATAACTACTGTCAAGTTATAAGCTTTTCAGTACTTAGTACGTAAATAAATTTTAGTGCACATAAAAACTTGGCACGAAATCTTATTGCCTTTTGATAGTACACGTTTGGGTGCCGTAAACTAAGTTTCTCTTCTTTTCTAGTTAGTTGTTTAATGGCCAACAAGTGTTCCTGGCCTGTTTCCCGTATCTGTCCCAATAGTTTTTACTTTAACCTCATCTAAAGTAACAGGGTCACTTACAACATCAGATATTGAATTTAAAGGAAATATAACAGTTCATAGAATATCCTGATAACAACAGCTCAAACCGACTCCGTAATTTCATGAATTCAATCATTTACTACGAAATCTGTAACTGAAATTTCAGGTCCTATTCCACAAAGGAATTTCCAGGAATATTAACAATATTCTATAATTATCGTCTCATCTATTCCAGTTATCTTTGAGCTTAACATTTGATATTGTTGTATAAATTCATTTAGCCTTGTTTACTCAATTTACCCATTATAAATATTGTTTTTGATAAACTGGAAAGTCTATTAAACTTGACAAACGTCAATATCCCCAATAGCTGTGTTGACTTCCCGCACTTTATTGATAATTTCCTCACCCCTGCCTGCCGGGGTTGGTGGGTAAACTTCCATTTCCTGGAGTTCCCTATGAATGTCAGGGTCACACCGGTGGCCTTGGGCCACATTTGAACATTGGATATTTGTGGTTTCATTACTCATGTCCCGAAAAACTTAGACAATTTTGTCAGTTGGTACGATACGAATACGTCCCAATGCGGTGTGACTTATGTATGCTCTGCCTTGACTTTTTGTTTTGCTATGGAAACTGGTACGTTTTGTTGCTTGTATTCTGCAGTTCAAACTGGAAATTTATTTCGAATTATCTGGATGCCTAGAATTGAGTCTGATGGCTACAAATAGCTGCCTATTTGTAACGATACTACAAAATTTTGTATTGAGGATTGAAGTTTTAAACGTTGCTTCTGATTTCTTTCTTCAATTATCATTTATGTTGCTGTTGATGCCTCCAATGGATTATAAGTTGTTTACTTACACATCAATTCGTTAAAATTAAGCCATCGAGACTCATGACCACTTGAGGATTTCCGCTTTATTCTACTCTAGGCGGTCTCGCACATACTACCTACTACTATTGCACAACGACAGAATAACAAAAAAAAAATTTAGAGCTCTTATCAAACAAAACATACGAGGCTCGTAACACAACAACAGTCGCTTGTTACTCTGCTATCTCTCGAGTGCTATTGTCTAAAGTGCTGACGCCGACTGGATGCCTCAAACCATGTGGCATGGAGTCCCACTTCCTCCCTACATGTGGTTACTGAGCCGGAAAGAAACAACAATTTGACTTTGAAAGCTTCCTTTATTTCGTAGCAGTAATGGCTGTTTTCGTAATACAAAAGTTTTACTACTGAGCAAGTGTGGATGACCGTACATTGTGTTCGGTTGTGTGTAGTGTCAATTGATTGATTGATCCTTATGATCTTCGGCTTCTTGTTTTGCTGTAGACAATGTATGCCTATTATATTTCATTGTTGTACGGACTCCGCAGTCTAGGCCACTTATGCTTGAACTTGATACATTCTTCGAAAACGTCTATAATTTTACTGACGTGTTTCATGGTATCTTCTTCGTAATTCGTAATACTTATTCTAAAATACATCTTATCTGTCTGGAAACTTTGGAAACTGTTCCAAGTTCCAGCTGACCAAATCAACGCTATTTTAAGTCTCCAGTCCTAATACGTGATAGTGAAGTATGTAGATGGTATATCTTGAAGCTCTGACGTCATTCAGTTGTGAAGTTCTGTTCGTAGTAATTGATTGACAGCCAATGATCTACATTATGTTCTCCAGTTCATCGACTCGATGTTAGCTGGTATAGAAGATTAAAGAGTTCAAATACGACGTTATGTCGTGAGTTATAAAGTCGAAAGTGCATCGTGTGCAACATAATAGTAGATTGTTAGAAGTTCATCTCAATAACTTTCCAATATTGTTGCTAAAGTTGTCCCGATAGACAATAAGACATCTTTCTTCCGCTGTAGTGGAAATATTCAGGAACGATCAATATTTTTACATTTAAACCATAAACAGAGGAAAATTTTAACTTTAACCAAAACAAAAACACTGGCCCGTTGCATAAATAAAACGCGTCCCAGAATAATATATGGCTCACGTTTGAAGTACTGGACCCGTCCCGCCACACACTTTCTTGTTACTGCCTCTGACGTCACCCTCCACCGGGCTTACGAGTCGAGATTGTTATATTTGAAGCGATGAATGATGCATGTACTCTGTGGCTTGCTTGAGTTCGCAATTAGTGATTATGGAATCTTGTCTGTGATCTTTATTAAAGCTAAAAAAACACCAAAAACTAATATTATTAAAACTTATACTGGAATCAAACCGAGATACACAATTACTGACAAATGCGTGCACTGACTGAGCAGGTCCACTCAAATCTGTGATTATTTCATCAAAAGATCATTTCAGACAGTAATCTACATGGTCTTAACGTGATCTGACCAAGATTATGTCTGGACTTAAAAGAAACTCGACGTCCAAGTTTATTCTCAGAGTAGTCAAATAGGAAACACTGATTTCATACTTTTAAAACATATTTGGTTTTTAGGTGTATAAACGTGTTTGTGCAAACCTACTTGCAGAAAACAAATTGCTTACCATGGAACTATAAGCAAAAACAGGATCAGAATTTACCAACAAATCAAAGTCACTTAAATATTATACCATGAATCGTCATCTATACTAATCTATACTAATATTATAAAGCTGCAGAGTTTGTTTGTTTGTTTGAACGCGCTAATCTCTGGAACTACTGGTCCGATTTGAATGATTATTTTAGTGTTGGGTAGTCCATTTATCGAGGAAGGCTATATTTTTTTTCTTCAAAATCAGGGATCTGTAATAAAATTGCTATTTTGTAACACAAGGTGTAAAATCGAAAACCTATTTTTGCGTGCGCTGCAAAAACTATTGACAATAGAACAAAATAATGTACTACGGGTTTGTAGAGCCCATTAAGACCTACAAAAAAGTCCGCGAGAACATATATCTAGCTATCATGGTTTAATCACAATAACCGATTTTGTGTTCAAAATAATTATTAAATCGTCTGAAGAAAAAAAAACCTACGTTAAATATGTATCGTAATATTAATCTTTATCGAAATTAAGCATTATGTAATCAAGAGTATTTATGAAGAAGTAAAATACTTTTTGTTTCATCTCAATCGGATATTTCGTTTAAAAGTTATCACGTGTGTAAGATGTTAAGAGTTGGTACCTATTAAGGTGTTATGGGCCATAGAGTTTTTATCTATACTAATAATAAAGCTGAAGAGTTTGTTTGTTTGAACGCGATAATCTCTTTAACTACCGGTCAGATTTGAATTCTTTTTGCATTTGATAGCCCAATTCTTGAGGAAGGCTATAGGCTATTTAACATCACGCTATGACCCTTAGGAGCCGAGCAAAAAGAAAAAAACTCAGAGTGAACGGTAAGCGAATACGAAGTGTTGCGACGCGACGGGGTGGGGGTACAAGAAATTTCACGCGGACGAAGTCGCGGGCAGAAGCTAGTCATTCTATAAATATGCTCCGAGCTCAAAAGACCAAATCCGGCTTAACATTAAACTTCCCTAATTAGGTCGTGAACTCGTGAGCTATAGCAAACATCCCCGGAATACAGAAATATTTATGGTAACCTTTACTATGCCACTGTGGCTTATTTTCGCGAAATAAGCTTATGAATATAAAAGCGGAGGTCGCAAACGTGGGACTGTGGCTTTGGGCGTTTTGTTCTGTGCGTCTGTGCATATTCGTCATGGGAGTTTGTTTGTAAGGTGGAGGCTATAATTAGCTTACATTGTATGTTCTGTATGTTGCAAGCACGTGGAAATGAATCGTAAAATGTATGTACGTAATGTTTAGTTACTTTACATTGATTGCCTACATGATAAATACATAGGGGGTCGTTAATTTACTGTCTAGTGTTAAGGCGTAAACCTCTGCCAAATGCAACTGCTATCATTATCATTGCTGGGTAAAGGCCTAAAGTCTGGTCTGTGCGAGTGTCATCCAGGTCTTCTCTGTATATACAAATTGCAATAGTTGTCGTATATAAAAGTAAGGAAGCCTTAAATGTCTGCCTTAAAATCACCAGTTCCTTTAGATAGCCATCAAATAGACAAGACTGCAGAATTTGGTATGCAGTAGGAGTATTTGGACCGACCAAATCTTAAACCAGACGCTCCATTACAAATTAAAAAATGCCAAACCAATGACACATTCGACGTATCGTAAAACTACGCTAGAAGCGCGCGCGCAGATCGATCGTACTCGCATGCACATACCATGCACGTGGTCGATTAGACATTCGAACCGGCGGGCGCGGCGCGGGCGCCTACGCATTAACATACACTCCCTTCTCAATTGAAACGCATCAACTGACGCTCAATTTAAATTATTATTGATAAAGGACGATGTTTGCTTTGCAGACCAGGACATGATATAATGTTGAAATGGCTAGAGCAGCTGCCGTTGATGAAAACATTATTTGGGTAGCAGTTGAAAGATCACAAAATTAACTCAAGAAGATAAACTAATGGGTACTTACGTACTGCTAATTTCGTTAGTAGAGAAAGAACAGGTTAATAAAAATCGATTTTATGACCTTCAATGAAGATGAACAATTTCTAAACCGAAATACAGAACATTAACTTTACAGAAGATAAATTCCTAGGACAACATAGTCGTTGCTAATTGTTTCTAAAGAGTTAATAATACGTTGCTCAGTTTAAAAATGATCCCATTTAGTTGTACGACGTAAATATAGCAATTAGTTACTGCTACTGATCTATGAAGATACTTCACGTGTTTCGCTCGCACGTGATATGCAAAACAGATGATTCATCTATGATATAATAACAATTTAGAGGTCAAACTGCCTTGTCTTAAATCTCCTTTGACTCTCCAAACGGTCACTCCACATGAGCTTTAGGTACTTGTTAATGTTCTACTTAAGTGCTGTCAACAATTATAGAGCCCTTAAGCATGCGCAGGTTGAGTGGCTTCCACTTAAATTAACAAAATGGCTGCGACAGCTTGTTTAGTGTAAAAGCAAAGTGAAAGGTCTTAGTCCTGCAGATTACCTCATAAAAATAAATGCTAACTGCGATAAATGTTCTGATTTGGCAATCCAGATTTTGTGACATGCTCAAAGCAATATTACTGAGTTTATAAGTTTTGACCAAAGAAGCAATGGATGGACTGTGTGACAGATGATGTAGCTAATAATGGGATAACTACCTACCGAGGTAAAAACTAATAAAGAAGTATGGAAGAAAAAGTCGCGTGGAACTGAGATAAGGACACGATAATGATGATATAATTTTTGAAAGGAGAACTTATGGAAACCGTTTATGAAGGTCAGTTTTCTAACTTATTTCTAGGTCATCAAGTTTAGATAGATTAATTAATATCCGTAACTCAAAAGTAGCAATTAATATTGCTTAAACTTCACAAAACTGTCCAACTATAATTTGCAGCCAGTTTTCGGCAACAACAGGGACATTGACATTTACATGGCTTAACTTTGAGAAATATTAATTAGCAAACTAGCCCGACCATCCTAACCTTACAAGTAACCCGTTATTTATAATTTGTTTATTTATATGAATATATAAAATAACTTTTGACACACGTAAACAAATTTTTATCAAATTAATTTCGCGTGGGGTGCGATGGAGGAGATTTGGCACGTATCCAGATAAATGCGATAGCGTATTTGAAACTTGTGCAGACGGTTTTTTTGCGTTACGTAGTTTTACGCCAAATCCTTTCAAAAACAGACAACACGCGTGCGTCAAAGAAATTTCTAAGGACTATACATGAAGGATTCGCCAGAATCTTTCTCCAGCCGTTTCCGCCACAATTATTTTTCTATAAGCATATGTATTGCGTAGTTTTTTATAAACCCGTCCAACTTTCGCGCAATATTCTAACGTCAATGTCACGCAATTTTAGGAGACACTATTGATCTTTTGCGTAGGTGTACCGTGTGTACGACACGCGTACGAGTCTCCACGTGCTAGCTTTTGCCACGATTTCATACTCTAACATTGCCATTTTCTGTAAAATTCAAGTGAATAATCGGAAAATTCAAGCTTCCGACCTTGCATAACTTTGTTAAGCCTCTTGATCGCTTCGATAACGTTTTGAAAAATGCTTCAATCCTCTTGTCACTTAAAACATCTTATCTCCTCCCGAAACCTCGTTCGAAGAAATACGCATTTTAAGCATCTTCAATTAAATTTTCGAGGCCATCAATTTTTTGAGATGAATAATTTCGACCGTATAGATGTCTGCTCTTTTCTGTCCCAGATAAAACCTTTATGCCTCAAAGCTAAGGATTACGTATCCCAAAACTATAGTTTAGGATTCCCTATAGTAGTATTGTCTTTATACGAAGCATTTATATTTCAGGCCTCAGAACGTAGGCGTATCTTCCCAGCTATATCGTCAGTAATTTATTTAAACTACGACCTCACTTGCAAAATGGTTTCTATATTCAGAGCAAAGCTTCTTGTTACGCCTTCCAGGTCTCCACTTAATGAATTTAGCACTTCTGTAGGAATATACCTAAGTCCTTCGTAAGTTTCATGAGTATCGTTCACGTTTATGATTATGTAGGTACGCTTTTACTCAGCATGTTTCTTGGTTGCCTGACTACCTTGTTTCAAAGTCGACTTACGGCCTTGATTGTGAGTAATTCATGGAAATCTTGAAACTTAACAAACCATCAATCTTGTAATCCCCAAAGGGTTAGGCAAAAGTATATTTGTAGTTCCTACACCCACATTTCACCGTTTATGTTTAAATCCGATGTAATTTAGGCGAGCCTAATATCATTGGGCACAATTCCAGACTGACCCAATAACTGCGCGACCTGGGAAGGTGCTATGAGGTCCTTGGTTTGGACCAAGGACCTCCTCCTCAGCAGTAGCATCTGCGACCACTAGACCAAATCTTGAAACTAGCACTTAGTTAAACCGTATTTCACTAAAACATTATCATAAATTTGTCCACCGTAGTCTGTTTTAAAAACGTATGCTATCTTTGATGCCAAAATATCGAAGTTAGCAAGTATTCCTCCAGTGATTCATGTGTGCATTATGCTTTAAAGGCCGTGGCATTGAAAGCTGGGGGAGGTGATAAATGGCTTACCGTCTGATGTAGTCTTCCCCCTACGGCGTTAAAGTAGCAGGTTGTACATTACTTGCTTAACGGCTAGATATTTCTTAAATCTGTGCCAAAACATTTCAAAATTTTTGCTCCTGCACTTGTGTTGCTTTAATAAACTAGGAATACCTTTGTAGGTTGTCGTTTCCTGTTTTCTTGTTCGATCGAGAGTTCTTGGAATGTTTATTTAGGAAAGCGAAGTACCTAATCGAGAATCATCCGCTCCAATTTCCTGGGTCTAGCCTCTCAAAGCTTCTTCAATTATTCGATACAAAGCAGTTACTAGCAGCACGCGAACACAAATTGTACATCGATTTTCAATTTTGGACTCAAATTGAAACTGGTTTTCATTTATTTTGTTTGTATGCAATGTCAAGTCAGAGAATGAAGCAATTTTTCCATTACGAATTCAATTTAATTTTATAAACCTACTTATCGTTTGTTTTGTAAAATTCGGCGATCGAAAAGGGTCTACGTGTTGTTATAATAACTTTGAAAGGTATCAAAAGTGGTTGGACCCACCCTTACTCAAGCGAAAACCGTCCTTTGTAAATCTCAACAGGACAATGGTGCTTTATTCTAAAAATAAATTGGGTATATCTAGAATCTTGTAGGTATATTTAAACTTATGCAAGGTGACCTGAGACTGTTTCGAATTTGCAACGTCCTTCAGTTGGTCTTGACTTTAAATTGCACAAATAAAGTCTCGATCCAATACAAGACTAGCAAAAAAGATAAACAAAAAACAAATTCTCTTTCAACTGATCAGAAAGTCTAAGAAAAGGTTTAAATGAAAGGTTGTTATGTCACTTCAGCGGTATGTAGGGTTCGTGCTAGATTGTTAGATCTTTCCAGAAGCTCAGTTGCATAATGCAATTGATTAAACATCGTTGCATGATCATGTTGATGTTTGGCGCCGGACGGCTGAGGCAGATAACCCTTTATGTACTGTTTACTGCTCGTCACTTAGTCAGATAACTTTGCGGTACTATCAAAATCTTCTTTCTTACATCCATTTAAGTGCTCATGCACACGAGCGTCAACCGCAGAGGCTACTGCAGCTGATGATACTTGTCTGGCGTTATATGCACACTAAAAGGTTTCTACATTGGACTCCAAACTAATTTACCTTAAATCTTCATTTTAATTTCAGTGTGAACTCTCATAAAAACTTGATAGTTTTTGTGATCAGTTGATACTGATCACTGGTATCTTTGATATCACGAATAAACCTTTAATCGGAGATCAGTCACTAATAAGAAAAGGTTTAATAGGGGCTCAAAACTTTAAAGTAAATATTTTAGTGGATCTTTGTGGTTCATACATAAGTTTAAGATCAAACAGTCTATCAAGTCTTACGTACCTCTAAGTACGGTAACTAACCTCGGGATATTATTTATTTACAAAGGTACCTTCGAAGACGGTGTCAACGCCCTCTGTTCGTATCTTATGAATTTATGAATCATAATATTATCATAATCGATCCTTACTTGCGACGCGACTGCAGAAGCTGTGCAAAAATATTATTTTCTCTTTTTAAAAAACTTTTCATATCTTACTGGCTGAGAAGAAACTGAATATTATCAACATGGGACCACGGTTCTGGGCGGTTTAGACTGCGGACCTTAGTTATGTTCTTTCTTGCGCTATACTGACACTCATCACCTAGAGCCCCTCAATTTTTTTTACTTACCATCTGTCGCGAATCTGATACAGCTTTTGTCAAGATTGTATTTAAATGTGTAATATTATGTAGTCGTAAGTTAGGGTATATAATCTTTTACTACGCCCACGAGGAGGCGTTATCGCCCACGTTGAGAAACTGTGACCTAATTAGATCAAGGGTCTTTTCTTCCCGTTTAATGCAAAGATTTTGCAATTTCTCAGTAACATTCTGTAGATTTCTGCCCGTTTGATGCCAATAGGCTCGCTCTCTATTACATTGAACTTAATATCGTCATCATCTGCCTAGCCTTTTCCCAACAATGTTGGTGTCGGCTTCCAGTCTAACCGGATGCAGCCGAATACCAGTATTTTACATGGAGCGACTGCCTATCTGATCACAATTCAGTTACTGGGTAGTACCAAGTACGATATCCCTTGGTAAGACTGGTTGTCTGATTTTCGGGCTTCTGAATACCCGTAACGACTGTCAAATATCCACGAATGACAGCCGGGATCAACGGCTTAATGTGCTTCCCGAGGCGAGGCACAGAGGGGTCTCGGTATGTAAAGATGGAACACACATAAAACTACTCATGGAACTTAATATAACTAGCGAAATGCATACCTATGCCAAAGGGTCAGTTCACACCGAGACGCGACGCGACGCGCAGTTTTCAAGATAGAAATACAATTACAGACCTTATCGGGAAAACAAGGATGATATGATCCTATAATTCCAAAAACTAAACCTTCCTTCTCTTGTTCCAGTTGACGAGAAGATATTCTGCTGCCACGGCGGCTTATCTCCAGACCTGCAGGCGATGGAACAGATTCGGCGGATCATGCGGCCGACCGACGTGCCCGACCAGGGCCTGCTCTGCGACCTGCTGTGGTCCGACCCAGACAAGGACACCGCCGGATGGGGCGAGAACGACCGCGGTGTCAGCTTTACATTCGGAACTGAGGTGAGGAAACTTCTTTCTAGAGATTTTAAAGGTGTGCTGTATAGCAATGTTCATCATCACAGATAAATTTACATTCCATCGAACCTTATTCAGTTATCTACTTTAGTGAAACGTATTAATAAAGTTGATTTTTGAGTGACCAATTGTAACAAAAATGACGTAATAAGTTTTTGGTTGCAATGGAGTTTAAGGGCGCACCGAGCTTCTAGCGCTAATCGATTTTAGGTATTCTATGCGCTCCGTGTATGTGTGCGTGAGGCACACCGACAAGAGATCGAACGGCTAGATAGATAAGAGCACTGCGCCAATCGCGCGCCGCGCGCGTCGAGCCGTGCGCCGCGCGCCGATCGACTAGCGAGGTGCTACCAATATTTACAAAATAACGATTTGAAATACTTTTATTGGAAATATTCACGTTATGAAAACTTTTTCAGATTTTACACAATTTATAATTTATCGTCGTTAGGTATCTATGATCAATGAAAAATTAACCAATATTAGGTATAATTTACTTAGTCGAATTATTAACTATTAGATACAATGAATTACCTTTTATGATAATATTCAAAGTACAATAGAAACTTAAAAGTGATCACAATAACGTAAAATAACATAACGGCTAAATAAGTAGGGTAAAAGTCCCAGTAGTCGACCCTTTATTTTCAATTTCAAATTATTTATTCTTCAAAGTAGATTCAATAAAATACTTTTGTTACTACGTAGTAAATGATAAATGATTTATTTTCTGTAAGTAGGTTTGTACAAACACTTTTACACGTCAATCATATTTTTTTTTAAACTAATTGAGGTTGGCGTTTC
This sequence comes from Oligia fasciuncula, assembly GCA_963082905.1. NCBI lineage: Eukaryota > Metazoa > Arthropoda > Insecta > Lepidoptera > Noctuidae > Oligia > Oligia fasciuncula. Next base: position 16,244,033 of record OY720406.1, on the reverse strand, counting down.
CTATCTGACTATTCTGAGAAGAAAGGCCGAAACAAACTCAGAAGTCACAGTCTCTTTTAAAGTCCAGACAAAATCTTGGTCAGATCGTGTGAAGACCATGAAAATTGATGTCTGAAATGGTCTTTTGAGGAAAGAACCACACAGATTGAGCGGACCTGTCCAATCAGTGCACGCATTTGTCAAAAATCGTGCAGCTCAACTCAGAACTTGAGGAGCTCAACGATTCGACGAACAATACAAAGACATTTGGGTAGGCCGCATAAACTACTCAAACTGCCAGATCATGATTAAAACTAAGAAGGAAAAAAGAAATGACCCACATAGTCCTCACATTCACAATAATTAAATAAAACCGGGCACACTGAGTTTCTAGCGCTGATCGATTTTAGGCATTCTATGCGCTCTGTGTATGTGTGCGTGAGGCACACCGGCAAGAAAGCGAACGGCTAGACAAATAAGAGAACTGCGCCAATCGCGCGGCGCGCGCTTCGAGCCGTGCGCCGATCGACTCCCGAGATGCTAGTGCTACCAATATTTACAAAATAAAAAAACACGATTTGAAATACTTTTATTGGAAATATTCACGATATGAAAGCTTTTTTCAGATTTTACACAATTTTAAAAATTTATAATTTACCGTCGCCGTCGTTAGATAGGTCCTGTATCTACGATCAATGAAAAATGGATATTACTTATTAGGTTTATTTTACTTAGTAAATTATTTACCTTTTATGATAATATTCTAAGTACAATAGAAAATTAAAAATGATCTCAATAACATATCGGCTAAATAAGTAGAGTAAAAGTCCCAGTAGTCGACCCTTAATTTCCAATTTCAAACTATTCATTCTTCAAAGTAGATTCAATAAAATCATTTTGTTAGTACGTAGTAAGTTTTTGCAAGCAGATTCTATTGAATTTCTGATAATGAAGTTACATTGTAAGTATTTTGTTCGATAAGGCAAGACGTCACATAGCCACACAAAATATGCATTCCCTATGAAAATATAATGTGAGAGCGTCGACTTCTGGATAACATGTTTCAGGAAGAAAGTAGCCAGCAAAATTGTTATTTACGATAAGATCGGTTAGTATACCGGATAATTTTTTTACCGGTTCCAAATTTATACAGGCTGTCCTATGATTATGAACAACTTTCACTATAGGACCATCTCTGAAATCACGAAAAAAAACTGGTGTTTAAAACAAAAGTTCAATGCCTACTTGACCAAAGTCAAAGTTAAAGCATTTATTTCAAATGGGCACATAAACGGCACTTTTGAACGTCAAAATTTACATTAAAAAAATAGAATTGATTCTAGTCGCCCGTTTTAAACAGCTTTTTTTTTTTTTTCGTGATTTCTGAGTTGGTCCCATAGTGAACTGCAACTGTTCTAATAATTACATAAAATCTACAACTCTATTTCCACTTATTCTGATCTCTTCAAATTTTTCTTCAGGTTCTATTGTATATCTTCTTCTGAATCTGAATCAGCTGACGAATGATGTGTAGAAAACAAAACGGTGAAGGAAACCGGCATGTCCTAGAATCAAAAATTTGTAGACATGTGACATCTACCAACCCGCACTGGGCCCTCGTGGTAGATCACGGCCCACTCCCTGTCACCGAGAGGAGGCCTGTGTCCAAGCTATGGGAACATTATAGGCTGATTATGCATATGCTTATGCCTGTTAGGAGCGGGCTGCTAAAGCAGCCAGCGAGGTGTAATGAATAATATTCATGGGTAGCTACACCCTGTGAAAAGTAGAGTAGTGATAAAAAATTGTCCAGTATAATAATCAATATCGGACTTATAGACAGACGTGACAGGATTTTTCATAACGATCATGGATACGGTTAGATTTACTTTTATGGTTTGTATAGTAGTCCCCTAATGTGAATGATGTCGGTCTGCCTGCTCTCAGTGGTTGCAACTTCGAGTACCGACCACTGAGAACCGGCAGACCAACCCGTTTCACCTGTGGAGACACCATACTTCGAATAGGTACTAAAACTGACCATTTCTCTTATTGTTTTTTTTTCGCAACAATGCAGAACTGCAACCACTGTGACTTGCGTGCATCATAGCTCTGAAATGCATCCACTGAGAGCCGGCAGACCAACTTGTTTCATCTGCGGAGACGCCATACTTTGAATTGAATATGTACCAAAACTGACCATTTCTCTGATCGTTTTTTTTTCCGCAACAATGAAGCCTCCTGTGAGCGCTATAACTCGAAGTTGCAACCACTGAAAACAGGCAGACCTACATCATTCACATTAGGGGACTACTCTACAAACCATAAAAGGGAATCTAACCGTATCCATGATCGTTATGAAAAATCCCGTCACCTCTTAGACTATTACTTCATGGTAATATTTTCTCTATGTGAGTAAGTCATATCACCGTCTATTTCTCCTTTCACTGAAAGACAGAATTGTGTTCCGGTGTAATTGGCATCCTGTAATAGAACAGAACATTTGATTTAATTATAATTAGTTTATTTATCAACAAAACTGTTTTTGGATGAAATTTTTAGGACTTATTTCATTAAAATAATTAGTTTTTGAACTTATAAGTCCAGAGTTTGATAAATTTTGAACTCGGTGTCATCCATGAAATTTACTCTGGAAATTGAAAGTTATAAAGATAATGCGGTACTTAATTTATAAATACTTAATTTATTATAATGTTTTCTTAGACACATCCTATTATTTTTTTTACGCTTACCTCACCAGTTCTTCAGATGTCTCTTTGTTTTGTAGTGAAGTGCCAACAACTGGTACATTTACCCTATAAAACAGAAAAAGATAAAGAATTTTCCAGTGTACCAATGTAGTTTCTATCTGCACTTGTCTTTCTCTCTCGTCATCAGATGATTCAAATTTATTTTGCAGTGAAATGTCAACAACTGGTACATTTACACTATAAATAGAAAAAAATATACAGAGAATGATTAAAATCATAGTAGATTTAATTTAGTGATTTTTACCCACCTTTCGTACGTAAACTGTATTGCAGAAATATCTTAAATACTCGTAGATATAATACACACACAGGTACAGGTAATACATTCTACAAATAAATTTAAAAAATAATATTAAAAATAAATAAAAAAAACTTCAGAATAGCGACTCATAAAAAAGGTCACTCCATTTTTAATCATTCTAATTAATTAATTTTTTATATATAAATCGCTGCGCAGGCTAGCGCGCGCGCGCCCGCGTGCCGCGCGCAAAGAGTAAAGTAACTATATAGGAACGCGCGCACGGCGGCTGTGCTGAGAATGCAATCACTATACGTGGTTGAAAGGATATCGGTACTTTTCTAAACACCCTATACATATAAGGCGAGATTAATTATACAGCCAAATTCATACTAGGTAAGTGATAGACGAGTATCACGGATCGACAACATCACAACATATTATGCAAATGCTAAATAAAATGTTGACCTATTTGTATTTGTGTATTTGACTAAGGGCTGGGATTGCGTTTGAACCACACGAAAAAAAAATTTACGAAATTCACAAAGGCGGTCATCGACCCTTGATACTGAGCACTTACACAGTCATCAGTATGAATTTGGCTGCATGAATTAATGTCACCAGATACTAGAAAGTAGGTAGGTACTGTACTGAGTATACTTACGAAGCAACAGGAGTATTCTCTTTATCTTCAACATTCTCAGCAAAGATAAATTAAATTGTTTTTAAAATACCCCATTAAAAAAATAACACCAACTAGTAAGGCAATCAGCTCAGATTATAGTTTATTCTATAATCTGACGCAATTAGTAAATAAGTAGGTAAATATACGAATTTTACTTACTTCATTTTTTCATGCAAGCGAAGGGGCAAGGGCAAGGGGGCAAGAAAAGGGGTTGGCGAAAAACCAATGCTAAACGCATTGGTTTTTCGCCAACCCCTTCTCTCCCTTGATTTCTTTACTTTGTTCCCCATTTCAAATACGCTACAGTGAATTTTCATACAATATTCTTCGTTACATTATTAAATCCGTGCGTGCGCGCAAGCGACACAAGCTCCCCGTCCGATGGCCGAGGCAGGACTAAAGCGGATAGGAGGGCGGCGCGGTAGCTCAGGGTATGCTGGGCGAAACTCGCGCGACTTTAGGTGTTTCCTTCTTATTGTTAAACAAATACACATTTTGAAAATGTAAAGTATATACGTTGTATAGAACATGTAGTTTTGTTATTATTCAAAAACTGATGACCTTCCGCGAAGTATTCACGCCGTACTAAGCGTTTGTTTTATTTTTTAGAGATAACTTTGTGAATTTATTCTATCGAGCCAACTTTATCAAATCGTGTTTCCATCGTGTATACTGGCTAGTATATATGCCCAATAATACCAATTTATTTCCTTAGATTTTTATTTAATTGTTTACTACTTCAAACAACCGTTAGAAAAACGTGTTTTTGTGTATAAAAAGCTGGGTGCCCCGTTAAACTTTGTTAGGGGCTGCCTCCACGAGCGAGAGAATCGCGGCGATAGTCTCGCTGCGCCATCAAATTTCCGCGGCGATGAAATCGCCGTGTGGAGACACGTTCTAAGAGAGTGTATAGAAATACGTGGCACGACGATAATATCGCCGCGATTCTCTCGCTCGTGGAGGCAGCCCCTTAGGTGTAACATTCAGTTGGTTGTTCCATAACTTGAAAATTATGAAATTCATAATTCAAATATAGGTACGATTTTTTTACGGATCTTTATCGTTGCAAAGCAAACTATCTGTGTAGCGAAGATGAGGACAGGACAAAGTACAAGTTAGAATAATAGGGTATTTGAAATTTTAGTCATTCAAATATGGTGCTATACTGTTTAGCTCTTCATCTCTCTAACACTAGAACAATAATGTCTACGGCCCCAGAAGTATAAAGAACGCGAGAAGCATCTTGCATTGACTCAAATATCTGCTGTGATGGACTTATGTATGTAGCTTTTGTCTTGTAGCATAGTACACGAGGTAGACCACGCTAAGAGAGCAATTCCTAGATGTATATCACGAGGACGACACGTTTAAAATAATGTCCCGAACATCTTTGATCTGGCCAAAGAATTACCACAAAATTGCTACCTTAAAGCCTACCAAGTTAGATAATAATAGATAATTGTTCTCGAGCACGACAGACGAATATTTCAGCTTTGAAGCTTATTCCGTGCCTCACATAGTATTAAACGTGCCAAATGAAAGCTTGCTTTATATTGCTGCGGTGCGAGATGCTGCAGTATGTATACTGTTTGCCAAATTAGAATAGCTTGAACCGACTCACTGTTCATGTTTGGCAAGGAAGTAAGGTTTTAGAAAGTTGTATTTAAGGGGGATGCGATAATTAAATTTACTTACGTTTTTTTTGTAATATGCAGGTCAGTATCGGGTTTTGATTAAAATATTATTCGCGACCGTAACCGACCGTGTCATCAGGCATGACTTTATGAAATAGTCATTCAATAGGGTAAATATGAACTTAGAGATATTGTGTTGGTGATTTTTTTGATTATAATTCTATAAATAAATATTTGTTACGGCCGCGAATCATATTTATTTTCGATCAATATACAACCTGATACCGACCCCAACATAGTTGGGAAAAGGCTAGGCAGATGATCATGATGATGATGATAAAACCTGATACCGACCTGCAAACTACAAAAAACTTAAGAAAATTTGAATTTCGCGGGCTAAGGTAGTTTCGCTTTAGCCCCTCCAACCCCGGCTTCTGCCCAACCCTTCGCGGAAACAGACTTGAAGTTATGTCGGCTGTGCAATTTCAAAACCTTGCAACTAACAACAAAAATCGGTGTTTTTGCATATTTGACTTTCTAGATAATCTAGCAAGTCAAATATGCAAAAACACCGTTTTTTGGTTCCGTACCCAAAGGGTAAAAACGGAACCCTATTACTAAGACTTCGCTGTCCGTCCGTCTGTCTGTCTGTCACCAGGCTGTATCTCAACAACCGCGGTAGCTAGACACTTGAAATTTTCACAAATTATGTATTTCTGTTGCCGCTATAACAACAAATACTAAAAACAAAATAAATATTTTATATTTTAATCGCTCCCATACAACAAACGCGATTTTTTTGCCCTTTTTTGCTCGATATCAATAATGGCAACAGGTAGGCACTTGAAATATTCACAAAATACTCAGTTGTATTTTTACTTTAATAATAAAATTAAAATAAAATAAATATTTAAGGAGGGGCTCCCATACAACAAACGTTTTTTCTCGGCGTTTTTGTGCCTTGTGGTACGGAACCCTTCGTGTGCGAGTCCGACTCGCACTTGGCCAGTTTTTTTTTTTTTTGCTGCTATGTTTTGAAATTGCACACCCGAATTGTGTGTTGTGTGCTTTAGTAAGGTCATGCTGTAAATGGTGCAGATCTTAACCGTGGGGTTTGTCAAACTCACTCTTTGTTTTGCTGCCATTATATTCGGGCAGATTACTTTGAGCGCCGACTGTACTAAATATATTGCTGTTTTACATTAGCGTGAGCCACAAGAATAATGAGGAAGAAACTAAAAGCTGTCAAAATAATTTATATGTTCAACTTAAACATATGTAATTTATGCGGCGGCATATTAAGTGTCGTCCACGTCTGTTTTGAGTTTTAGTTCCTCCTAATTTTACAGTATTGTGTTCCGTATTTGTATACTTGTTTTATGATGTGCATTTGTGCAAGTCAAAGATAGAGAATACTAAATGCAATGCCGGTCGATGTGGCGACGGTTGGGAGGCTTATGTCTAGCAGGAGACGCCTTTCGGATGATGATCTCTACAGCCATGTGGAGGTCAGATAGGCAGTCGCACCATGTAAAATACTGGTACTCAGCTGCATCCGGTTAGACAGGAACCGCCCCAAAATAGTTGGGATATGGCTATGGACGCTGGTGGAGGCGCCAAACAAGTGGCCGAATTCTGGGCCGAGTATATTTAGATTGCTATCGACACGCTAAGAAGAAGAAGATGGCTAGGCAGATGTGTTTGGTTCCAATGATCATCCACCATACAACAAAAATAAATAAATAAGCCCTATCTTAGACAAACAAGCTCAAAAGGTGATCTCGTGGTACATTGTTATCTGCGCGTGCATTGCTTCACACAACGAGTCCGCATGATTGGCCTCTACGCACAATCACAGTCTGTCACTGATTACTCTGTTTGTGTAAGATTGTGCAGCACTACTCTATGTTGTACCACGTGCTAATACCTGGGGGTAAGCTGTAGGATGCTGAGACAAAAAAAAAATCTATTGTTAAATTAATGTTGTGATGGCACGCACGTAGATTAGGAAATTCGCGTCTGTTGGTTTGTAGATAGCGTTTAATGGTGCGAATTATGGGCACGGTATCATTAACGCAATGGTTATAGCTGTAGTCTACTTCAGAACAGAGGGTTCTAAGAACAAGCTTCCGTACTGCGAAATCACCCAGTATCTGTCGAATAATTATGCAGTTATTGTGAGGTATATTACTGCTAATGATGTCGCAGATGGATTGCAGAATCCGCTGTTTTACAAAACAGCTTGACATTGTACAGAACTAGAAGTAAAATTAATACAAAGTAAAAAAAAAACTTTAAATTTCACAAATAAAAGTTAAAAGTTTGTCAATTGCTTTAGGTCAGGGCACTTTTCTTTTTTTTTTTACAATTTTACTCGCCAAACTTTCGAGTTTGATGGCGAGAAGCGCCTGTTAGATATACATAAAATAGTAAAAACCAACCTTAAAAACTACCAACTATGCACTATTTTACTTGGGGATCGGTCGCATCGGCACGGACAGATGGCGGACGAACCGTGAACACCGGGGCACTCACAGATTCTAAACTAAGTAGGTGTCCGTCTGGAGATGTCTGCGTCCGGAGCCACGTCCGCAAGTATTCGCAACCCGCCCGCGCCGGCCCGACCAAACCCTTAGCGTGTTTCACATACCTATTACATGGTACACCTATTACAATGGTCACATCAAGTCCATAATAATAAATCACAAGACTCGTTTTCTCAACACTTTGTTTCAATTTGCAGGTGGTAGGCAAGTTTTTGTCGAAGCACGAGTTCGACCTGATCTGCCGCGCCCACCAGGTCGTGGAGGACGGCTACGAGTTCTTTGCCAAGCGGCAGCTCGTCACGCTCTTCTCTGCGCCCAACTACTGCGGCGAGTTTGATAACGCAGGTCAGTACTTTAATGTACAAATGATGGTAAAAGTAACGACGGCACACTTGATGGCGCGAGGTCAGGTATAGGTCTATGTACATCTGCATTGCCATAGGCTTCGCAGATGCGTTGCAATCTCAGATCCGAAGCTAAAATGTCTTATGTGCCTGTTATTGCACTGTCACCCATAAAGACAGCAACGCTGATTGGTGACTTGTCTTCCGAACTCTTCATAATGTCTTCCAAACTCTTCATAAAAGACATGTAGGTACTGTCAGCAGTCACCTCGTGTTTTAGTTTAGCTGTCCGATATAATCTTGGGCCTCAAGAGGAAAACAAAAGAAGGTTCAGACTGATAGTTTTGACAGCTGACCATTTGTCAATTGACTCACAAAAGCAAAATGAATGAAAATATTTCTATAACTTCAAATATCTTCATTTTTCCAATTCCAGGAGCCCTCATGTCAGTGGACGAGACACTAATGTGCTCGTTCCAGATCCTAAAGCCGGCCGACAAGCGCAAGCTTTATTCCGGCCTCAACATGGGCCGACCCAACACGCCGCCACGCGCGCAGCCTAAGAACAAAAAGAAGTGAGTCCACACACACATACACAATTACTGTTGCACTAACATTGTACACGTACACGGAGTAGTAAGAATGCTGTGCTCATAGACCAATCAGAAGTCAGCGTTATGACGCGACACCTCCGTTCCTCCAATGAGCATAATATATATAGATTAGCTGTCAGCGTATAGGTACCTTATGAGATAGCAATAGTCTTTGACACTTGCAAAGTTATGCTATTTCAATTTAGTCGGGTAATAATACATACCGAAGAAATCGTACCGTGACAGCCGTTTTGTTGGGCCCCAGTTGTTGGGGTCAGACAAAATGTTTGCATACGCGAAAATAAGACTATAGAGAAAATGTGTTTGTCTCGTTTACTTTTACTACTGGCTCTAATAAGTGTGTCCTTGTCTGACTATTATTATTATTTAGTGACTTGTCTATTGCTATACTCTGTATTGGCCTCCCGTTCGATCACGTCATAATTACTACTCAGTGTAGATATAATACGATGGAAATTATAGGGAAAAGATGGGTGTGAGTTTGGTAATAGGGCATGATAATGGCTACGTAATATGGCGAGGGGTCTTTACGAGTGGGCACTAATGTTACTAATCTCCGTATTTGAATTTCGTTCACTGGGTTTTTATGTCGAAACCATTTATTATTTTTGTCGTGTCGATAGACACTTGATGCAGTTCAACGTTATATATGATTGCATGAATAGTTCGTTGTTTGCCAACTAGGACGACCCCTTTATCTAGAGGTGAGGAGTCAAATACTACTCGTCAAATAAAAATAGTGATGAGCACAAAGTAATTTTAAATAACGTCCTTCGCTTTTATTATCAATTTTTCGTACACCACGCTACTTCAGTATTGCCAAATTGTTTTTTTTTAATTATTTGCCAAAATCAGAATGATAAAATAAAATATAAGTTCTTATCATTGCTATATTGCCAGACTATGCCAAATTTAGTTATATTGAGTATGAATTGAATTGGTTATAATAATGTGAAATTGTATGCGAATTATAGTTATTTAAGTCATGTAATGCTAACAGCTGGGGCTTTAACAATGTAAGTGTACTATTTAAGTGACATGTAAAAATAAAGCATTCCCCATTTAATTCGGTAGTTTGAATTTCGTAAATAATACCTTAGGAATTGACACACCCTAGACACAACCGTAGTGGGTTTTTTAAAGAGCGGATTTTGTCATATGGCAATACGGTCTCAGAACTCACACATACATAGACATACAATATACACACATCTAAAGCAGGAAGAGAGGATTAAAGCCGACAAGGTTCTCAGTGGAGTAGTATTAGTAGAATCTTTAAAGTATCAGGAAATGGGGGTATAATGTTCTTAACGATGAGTTGAGGTTTGCACGAAGTATTTTAGATTTTTGTACAATGAACCGTAGATATTTACGGCGTTATAGTTGGCGGTCACAATTTCTCGTGACCATGTCAGAAACTGATAGATTAACCCGTTATTAACATAAAAAAGGGGCCTTTACGATGCGAAAGCGCTCTTTCTTTTATATTCCACTAGCTTTTATCCGCGACATCCGCCCTCTTGGAAGTCAACTGTACTATAAAACATATCCTATGACATTCGACAGTAGTGTAGAGCTTTCTATCAGTGATAGAATTTTTGTAATCGGTTCGGCTCTTTCAGAGATTACAAACAAACAATTTTAACTCTTTATAATAATTCAGATTGCGCCATTTGTGAAGGTGCGGTCTTACCTTCCTAATTGTGTTACTAAAAAAATTAAAACAATTATATTTTATAATCGCAGAGACATTATATGAAGCCGCTACACAAAAGGTACCAAACGACGTGTGACGTTTGAAAAGCATCTTGGCATAAATTAACAAAAAACATTTTTTTTTGCACTGGTAACATTCACTGGGGTTGCATACTCGCACAAAACTAATAATCTACGAAAAACACCTAACGATTGAAAATATAATTTTGTGATACATTAAAAAGTTTTGACATTATATCCATCAAAGTCCATCTGCCATTAGAGTTTTAAAAGTATTAAAACTTGTCGATAAAAATAACTTAATAACTTTTGGTGCAAAGATTTGAATCGTTAGATTCGTCAGACAGCGTCAAAAGATGGAAACTTTTCTTTGACAATGACATTTGAATAACGCAACCTAAGTAAGGTGAGGACAAATCTAACGATCGACTCTTTGGTTTTGGTGAGAATTGTGTGCAGAGAATATAACAATTTTAAATTAAGTTTTATTACAATAAAACCAGCATTTATAGTATGACGTTTTAAAGGTCATATGAAGTGCATGATTTCTTATGGCGGCGCGAGGCGTAGGTGCTGTGGTAGTAGGAACTTCAAAACACTATTGGCCCGATTCACCACCCCTGGATTAGATACGGTAAACTTTTAGATTTTTTCCCAATTTTCTGGAAGAGTGCACATCTGGATACACCACCCCTGGATTAGATACGGTGAACTTTTGAATTCTTGCCCAATTTTCTGGAAGAGTGCACATCTGGATTCACCACCCCTGGAATAGATACGGTGAACTTTTTAATTCTTTCCCAATTTTCTGGAAGAGTGCACATCTGGATTCACCACCCCTGGATTAGATACGGTGAACTTTTCAATTCTTTCTCAATTTTCTGGAAGAGTGCACATCTGGATTCACCACCCCTGGATTAGATACGGTGAACTTTTCAATTCTTTCCCAATTTTCTGGAAGAGTGCACATCTGGAGACTAGTCGGTCTAACAAACGCTTGCCAAGGGGCACACTCTCATAATATTTTATAATCATAGAGATGTAACTGTAACTATGAATTCATAATATGATAACCCCCTAGTGTAGAAATTTTTCGTCGGTTATCAAAAAAAAAAATCACCTGTTTCATAGAAAAGTGTAATAATAATAATAAACCATTTATTTTCAGGTAACAAAGACGCATAGATACGACCTTAACCTAAATATACATAATAATATAGTAACAATTTTGTTAGTAAATAAAACTTAATAACTATGTTAGTATCACTTAGTTGCACTAAGTATTTTTGGGTTCCGGTGGCACTTGTCCACGAAGGTACCACATGCTGCGGCCAAAAGCTTTCTTCCATCACCAGGGGCAGGGCCTTAAAAATCCGCTATATACGCTATACGCTATATTTCAAACCGGGTTCAGTTTCAGTTTGCGAGCGATGTCCCTATCACCTTGTATGTAATTATATTTCTGCTATTTCTAAAAGGAAAGAAGATCTTTAGAAGTCTTTTAGGAGGATATTACACTTAATATCCCCCTAAAAGATGGGTGGCAGATTTTGTAAGAAGGGAATTGACACAACTCGTGTCACTGTAGTATTTTATAAGTACTCGCGCCGCCAGTCCAGTGTTTGTCTGTCCTATATCTTGTATCATTATTGTTACGAGCTTCGGGTTCGTGACAATAAAAACTGCCGATTTAATAACCAAAAAATAACTCTTTAATTAAAAAACACTAATTACAGCTCAAACACACTAATTAAAAGAACACAATTTCACTACTGATCACTCTTAATTCGCACTTGAAGATCGCTTGATGTTTTCGCTCTTGTCGCTTTATCCAAACTGTGTCGGTCGTCGCGCATCCCGGCCTTATATAGTGCCGCAGATAGTTCTAGAACCTTCCATTGTAGAAACATCTAGAATGTTCGAGTACATACCGGCCCCGACTAACCAGATGTCGATTGTTCGAGAAAGTTCTACAAAGTTCTAGTATCGAATTTTCTAGAACGATCGTGACTCGACTAGTTCTGCTACTCGATACTAGATGGCGCTAGTGGTAACTAATGTCACCATGTACTAGGCATTAATTGTGGCGCGCAACACTGCCCCCTCCTAAGACATGCTCGTCCCGAGCATTATCGGCCCCATAATAACGCGCCAGTCGGTCCACATGGACTATCTTAGGAGTACCTCTTGCACCTTTCTGTATCCGGTAGGTTACGTCATTGATCTTTGTCACAATCCGGTACGGTCCGTCCCATTTAGCTTGAAGCTTAGGAGATTTCCCTTTGCTGCGGACTGGATTGTGCAACCACACTAGTGAACCTTCGTCGAACCCTTTATTGTTCATTTTGCGGTCATAACGGGTTTTCATCTTTTCAGACATTTGCTGGCCCGATTGTCTGACGTGCTCATAAATGTCATTCATTTTGTTCCGCAAGTCATTCGCATAATCGGTTATACTGCGTGGGGCATCAGGTGGTATTCCGGTGATCAGGTCTGCAGGCAGCCGTAATTCTCTTCCAAAGTTTGCGAAAGCTGGTGTCACCGATGTACTTTCGTGAACAGCGCTTCGATATGACAACAAAAACGGTTGTATGTGCTTGTCCCAATCTCGTTGCCGATTTTCCACAACTTTGGCTAGGTACCTCTCCAATGTCTGATTAAACCGTTCCACCATTCCATCCGACTGTGGGTGGTAAGAAGTTGTTCTGGTTTTATGAGTACCCATAACTCGACAAGTTTCCTGGAATATTTGTGACTCAAAATTCCTTCCTTGATCACTGTGAATCTCTAAAGGTACTCCAAAACGACAGAAGACTTCATGAACTAACTTATCTGCAATTGTCGAAGCTTCTTGATTTGGAATGGCGAAGACTTCCGGCCACTTGGTGAAGTAATCCATCACAACCATGAAATATTTGTTGCCACTTTCACTTACCGGAAACGGCCCCGCAACGTCAAGGGCTATCCTCTCCCATGGTGCACCAACATTGTACAATTTCAATGCACCTCTACTGCGAGTCTGAGGTCCCTTTACAGCTGCACAACTTGTACATTTGCGACACCAGTCCTCGACATCGTCCCGACAGTGGACCCAGTAAAACCGTTCTCGTATCTTCAGTAGAGTCCGTTTTACTCCCAGATGACCTCCTGAACAACCATTATGGTACAGCTGTAGAACATCCGGTACTTGAGCTTTAGGGACAACCATTTGCAAATGACAGCTGTCTCCCCGAGCATTTTCCCATTTACGGCACAGGGCTCCATCCTGAATCACCAAGCTGTCCCATTGGGCCCAATAGCTTTTTGTGATCGAACTCATCGCTGAGACGTCACTCCACCTGGGCTTAGGAGCTCTGGCCTTCATCCACTCCAGAATCGGCTTGATGTCCGAATCTTCCTGCTGTGCACGTTGTAGGCTTTCCTTCCACTCGTTGCTGAGGTCTGTCTTGAGCATCCTCACAGGTACGACTTCTTTACTTTCTTGCCTAGTACAATGCTTGCAGTCTTCAGGACAAGGTCTTCTTGACAATGCATCTGCGTTGCCATGTGATTTCCCGCTGCGATGTTCGACCACAAAGTCGTATTCCTGCAGTAGCTCAATCCATCTCGCAACTTGTCCTTCTGGATTTTTGAACTGCAATAGCCATTTCAGTGCAGCATGGTCAGTTCGTACGTGGAATTTCCGCCCCAGAAGATATTTGCTAAAATGCTGCAATGACTTTACCACAGCAAGCAATTCCCGTCTCGTGACACAATAGTTCTTTTCCGGCTTTGACAGCGACTTGCTGAAGTACGCTATCACAACCTCTTGATCACCATTCCGTTGAGACAACACACCGCCAAGTCCTGTGTCACTTGCGTCTGTGTCAATTATAAATTCCTTGCCTGCATCAGGGTATCCCAAAATAGGTGTTTTGCACAGACGGTCCTTTAGCTCCTGGAATGCGATGTCGCAACTTTCATCCCAGCAGAAATGTCGCTTCTCTTCGGTTAGCTTATGCAGGGGTTTGGCTATGTCTGCAAAGTTCTTGACAAATCGCCGATAATAGGAGCACAAACCCAAAAATGCTCTGACCTGCGTCTTGTCTTTTGGAACTGGCCAATCCTTGACAGCGGCGATTTTCTCTGGATCCGTGCGGATACCTTCTTCAGACACTACATATCCCAAAAAGCTAACCTGTCGTTTGAATAGTGAACACTTCTTCGGACTTAACTTGAGGTTGGCACTCTGGATCTTCATGAGCACGCGTTCCAGGTTTTGAAGATGTTCTTCAAACGTGCGACCTACGATGATGATGTCATCCAAGTAGACCAAACAGGCATCGCCAATTAGTCCAGTAAGTACAAGTTCCATCAACCTTTCAAAAGTTGCCGGAGCATTGCACAATCCAAACGGCATAACTTTAAATTGCCACAGACCCTTTCCTGTCGAGAATGCAGTTTTCTCCTTGTCCTTAGGGTCAATTTCGACTTGCCAGTAGCCACTTTTCAGGTCCAGCGTGCTAAACCACTTTACTCCAGTAAGCATGTCCAGCGTGTCATCAATTCTTGGCAAAGGATAGCTGTCCTTCTTTGTAACGTCGTTCAGACGACGATAGTCAACACAAAACCGCATGCTGCCGTCCTTCTTTCTTACCAGCACTACAGGTGAACACCATGGACTAGATGAAGGTTCAATGACACCATCCTTCACCATTCCCTCAATCATGGTTTCCACTTCCTTTTCACGTGCTACCGGCAATCTCCTTGGCCGCTGACGGATAGGCAATTCTTCTCCTGTGTTTATTTTGTGTTGAACTAAGCCAGTCTTCCCGATGTCAGCATCGTTTGACGAGAAAACATTGGCGTACTTGAGTAACATCTTCTTCGCCTTGACCATTTCATTTTGGGACAGAGCGCTGCGGCAGTCTTCTAAAAGTGTGGTCACTTTTGTTTGTGCATCCTTGCTGAGGGTCCCAGTCGATAGATATTGGCATCGACGCAACCAATCCACTTCCTCGCAAGTACCAACTAGTGCGCCTTTTTCTATAGTCTGTTCCTGATCACAAAGGTTCAGCACACGTACCCCTGAGATGTCGGTGGCTCTGACCAAAGTTCGTGCCACTTTCCATGGAAGGTCATTGTCTACCCTTTCCACGAGTACACAACGATGAGTCTGCCCAGGATTCCGAGGAAGACTAACCGGCACAATAGTTTCCGATCTCGGCGGAAGAACAATCTTCTTAAGGCTGTACACATTCCCTGGTAACGCCCCTTCCACGAAAAGTTCCTCTTGTCCACATTTCAAAACGCCTTGCTTGACGTCAATCTCGCAACAATTCTTCCTCATAAAGTCGAGGCCCAGGATGCAATCGTCCATTATATCGGCCACGATGACTTTATGCAGGTAGATTCTGTTGCCTAGCTTCAACTCCATCTTCTTCTCTCCATAGACGGGTATGCGCTGACCGGTGGCTGTTACCAAATTAATGCGTTCTCGATTGCATGCGGAGTCCCCGAGGGACCGACTTGTAAGTTGGGAACTGACAACCGTGCGAGAAGCTCCAGTATCTATGGTCAGCTTACACGGCGTTCCGTTGACCTCGCCCTTGATGATTAAGCTGTTCCCGTCTTGGGTTTGTGTGATCGAAACCCTTGGGGCTCTTTGAACATCAGCCAGCACCCGCCCCGCAGTCCTGGCTATTACTCGTTTCCCTGCTGCTGGTGCTGGGCGGTGCTGTTAGCCGCACTGCCCTCTGGAGATCGGCCGTCTTCTCTTTCTGCAGTTCGCTTAGGGCAACTGGATCGAAGGTGGCCCCTTTCCCCACAGCCGTAACACCTAGGGCTGTATCCTTTATTGCGGTCGCGAACTGTAGCCGCTGCAACCTCCCTGACGCGATGGGAACGATAATCCTGCCGCACAGCTTCCACCTCCAGTGCATGGGCCAAGGCGTCCTTAAGCGTCCCGTGGTGCCCGAGCCTCACAGCAGCTCTAACTTCAAGGTCGCGGATGCCGTCGATGAATGCCTGCACCAGGTTCCCATCAATAAGCGCAGGTACAGACTGGTACGCTTTACGAACCAGCTTCTCCACTTCAAGGGCCCACTGTTGCAGGTTTTCATTACTGCGTTGCACGCGATCCTTGAGCTGCGCACGAAACACGTGTTCCAGGTGAGCGTCGCCATACCGAGCCTCCAGTGCCTCAAGGAGCTGGTCGTAAGTCACTTCCTTACCGAGAGCTTCCAGAACGGTTAAGGCCTGGTCGCGCAGGCCTAGGGTGAGGGCAGTCATGGCCTGACTTTTATTCCACCCGTTCGCCTTCATGACAGCCTCAAACTGGATTTTGTAAGCCGACCAGGAAGAAGTTCCGTCGAACGGTGGCACTTTGAATCCACGTAGCGAAGGTGTTGTAGCTACGGGAGCTGCGATTCCATCCAGCGTTTTCTTCACGTCAGCCATCACGTTGTCGACCCGATTATTCACTTGGTCGATTCGGGTTTCAGCTTCCGACAGGCGGTTGTCATATCGAGCAACCTTATCCTTCACCTCCTTCATGTCTTTCCCGAAGGTAGCGTGAAGGTCCTTTATAAGGAGCATCTGCTCTTCCTGGCGGCGCACCTGTTCCTCCTTGTCACGTTGGAGCTGTTCTTCCAACCGACGAGCCTGTTCTTTCCTGTCCCGCTGGAGCTGTTCTTCCAACCGACGAGCCTGTTCCTCCTGTCGGCAGACCTGTTCCTCCTTATCACGCTGGAGCTGTTCTTCCAGCCGACGCGCCTGTTCCTCCTGACGGCGGGACTGCTCCTCCTGTCGGCGAGCCTGCTCCTCCTGTCGGCGAGCCTGTTCCTCCTGTCGACGAGCCTGCTCCTGCAGCATCATCATCAGAGCAGCAAAATCTGGTGCTGATGATGCTGGAGCAGCTGTGGACGGGCCGGCCTCCGTGGTCGGTAGTTGGCCTTCCGACCCCAGTGGCGTTGCTCCACCAAATCGCCTCTGGTCCGTCTCCTGCTGGCGTTGACTCCGGGTACGGATACCCTCCGTGTCGTCTTTGGGTAAAACCGGCATAATCCTTGCTTCTGACACCAATTGTTACGAGCTTCGGGTTCGTGACAATAAAAACTGCCGATTTAATAACCAAAAAATAACTCTTTAATTAAAAAACACTAATTACAGCTCAAACACACTAATTAAAAGAACACAATTTCACTACTGATCACTCTTAATTCGCACTTGAAGATCGCTTGATGTTTTCGCTCTTGTCGCTTTATCCAAACTGTGTCGGTCGTCGCGCATCCCGGCCTTATATAGTGCCGCAGATAGTTCTAGAACCTTCCATTGTAGAAACATCTAGAATGTTCGAGTACATACCGGCCCCGACTAACCAGATGTCGATTGTTCGAGAAAGTTCTACAAAGTTCTAGTATCGAATTTTCTAGAACGATCGTGACTCGACTAGTTCTGCTACTCGATACTAGATGGCGCTAGTGGTAACTAATGTCACCATGTACTAGGCATTAATTGTGGCGCGCAACATTATCATTGTTTTTATTATGTTTTATTTCATAACTGTTTATCGTTAATAGCAGTATATTTTTAATGTAAACAACTTAAAATATTTTAAGAACTGTTCTCAATCTCAATGAATTTGTATAATTAAAAGTTTGAATAAGAATGCAAGATTCATGTATCAAATTGCAATGTATGATATCATCTCACGTATTATTTTGTGTTTGTTCCCGATCGCCAGTTAATCGCCCCACCCTGCGCCTGCGTCGCCCCGTCGCCGACTCGCATGGACTCCCACGTACCTACTTATTACCTACCTTACAAATATTGGTATCTTAGACAGCGATAAGGGACTTTATAATAATACGACAGTTTGCTAATCTTACCTTCCATTGCGCGTTTTGACCTTCTTTGTGTACCTACAGTTGAAAATCGCGCAATGGATGATAAATAAGTTTTGTATCATATTTATAAGGTGTAGTTTTGTAGTGAGAGGGCTTATTTACTCACTGCGATGTAACAAAATGTCATTTTAAATAATGATAATTCACTGTGTCAAATGGCTTTGCTTGTCCAGCCATGTTTAAATAAAATGGTCGGTCCAAGGCCATCTTAGGGTCTAAACAGACGTACTGCATTTCAGCTGCAACATCCCAGTTTGGATGCAGTTGACTTAACTGCTCCGAAACCTAGTTATGTCAACTGCATCCAAACTGCGATGTTGCATCTGGCATGCAGTTCCAATGCAGTCCGTCTGTTTAGACCCTTAGTCTTATGTTAGGTAAAGAGTCTAAACTATTTCAACTTAGCCTTCATATATTCATTCTTTGTCTACTGAAATCGGTATTAAGCAAAACAGATATGTCATATTGTTCCTTTTCGCTCTTCTATTTTATAAAATAGAATACATTTTGTACATTTTTTTATTGTCTATGAAATCTTTTGGCTGTCAAGTAATTTTAAAGCTCTCTGAAGTTAAATTGTTCACAGATTATGTAAAAATGTTGTAAAGCGGGCGAAGTGAGATTTATAAAATTGATAGTTTACTTTGTTCAAAAGTAACAAAATATTTGGCCTGCAATTGGTCGAAGCTTGAATGTGGATTCGCGAATTATTTCGCTTGTAGCTACTAGTATCAACTAGATTTCAAATATAAATTGACTGTAAGGATGTCGTCTTCCTGGTGTTCCTTTCTTCCAAAATCTCGCTTCTCTCTCTTTAGTACATAATTATCTTAATGTAAGTCGGTAACTATTGATTTATTGCTGGACAATTGTCCCTTGGACGAGTGCATTAGGATTAACACTGTTAAAACTGCCGTAAGTTGAAAAAGTGACCAAGCAAGTGCCAATTCTAAACTGCGTTTAAGAACTGTCAGTGTCAATATTCTGCTGACAGCGGTTTAGATGTGCTGATTGCGTTCAGTTTCATTGATAATATCCGCCCTAAATGTCATCTAAAGACCTTTTTTGTGACGGGCTGATACAAGAAGATAATTCTTGCTGTCACAAAGTTCGCAGTTGAATTTTAATGGTCATATTTTGATTTACGGCAATAGCAGCCAGTCTCATTTCGATCAACTGTAGCTAACAAAAGTCCCATGTTATTTTTTTTAATCACTAAACGAGTTTTCAGGATATTGTAGCAAACAGCTAATGTCGTTAAATATTTTTTAATTCATAAACAAAATGGCGGTCTAGCATTCGGCTCTGGGGCTTCCCTTGGGCGATTCACATGTGGACGGATGCACTTGTATGCGCGTAATGATAATGTCTGTGCAAATGTGTGTATGTATGACTGCCCGCAGAATGCTTGTGTCGTATTCAATATTCAACAATTAATGTAAGATTACGCCCGCGGCTGCAACTTCGACTTCTTCCTCCCCCCCCCCGCTCCCTCGACAATTTTGTCATACCCCCTTTTTTACCCGATTACGCGACAGCAAAGAGAGGGTTATGTTTTTATTGAGATTATTTCATCATTGCCCGCAGGGTGACGCGATATGATTCATGTCGAAGTTGTGTCGCAGTCAAATTTATTGACAGAATTCATGATAGTAATATTGGAAGTATGATATATGTAAGCATAAATATCGTAACGAAGCCGTAGTTTGTTAATAATATAATGAACAAAACGCCCACAGTATTGGACCCTTTGGTTGAAATTAGCCAAGTACGATACTAGAACTATACAACCATGTACTTACGTAATATGTCCCTAATAGACGGCAATACGAACATTCCCTCACAAGAAATACACACATCTTGTTATAAGGAATTACCTAGATTTAAAACAATTTTTTTTTGTAAGTTTCTTTGTGAGTGACTTAAGTAATACATTCATTTTCAAGTATCAAGTGTTTTTACCTCTGTAACTAGTACGTGAAAGAACTTCCTTAGCATGCATTTACAGTATCTAGTTGTAGTGACCACAACTATTCTTTACTGATTGGTTAAAATGTACGAAGTATAGTTTCATAGCTTATTTTATGGGACTCCTGCCTACGGAATCTTTTCAAAGGGCCAGTTAAATTCAAAATGTATTGGTAATTAAAGTAAAACGATCCGTTGTATAATTGAAACCGGTTGATAAGCATTTAAGTAGGAGCCAATTGGTCAATATGTGGGCGTATTTAGATGTAAACGTAACACCGTCCCCTCAGGTCGGTCAATAGGACTATGTGTAGCATTGCTTTGTCGCTTTACTTCTTATGCGATCGTAGTTCGCACTATGCTTCGCGCGATTGACACCGGTAGCTTACATATGTTTACAATACCAACCGATGACTTTAACCGTCAGACAAAATGGCCACCCCATCAGCGGCCATTTTGTCTCGAGATTACACTAGAAATGAAATTAGAATTCCTCTAATTGACGTGTTTACTGTAACATGAAATTGTTAAAACTAACTTGATATTCAAATCTTGAAATCACCAGTGTTGCCAAACTCCACCGATAGTTACCATACGGAAATACGGAAAAACAAAAAAGGTCGCATAAGAGTAAAGGGTAGAAATAACTGAAGATTTTCTTTTATTTAATTGCTATTGAATGTGTTAGACTGATACCCGCGGCTGACTGCCGATCAAATTGAATCATTGATCTATGTATGAAAAGAATTGTATATTAATTTCTTAAATAAAATACTTCTGAAAATTTTTATGTTTTATTTAAGGTGTCCATCTACACTTATCAGAATAGTACAAAAAAATATGTTTCTACTGTAGTGCATTCGGAACCACCTTGTAATTTTTCTACTTTTCATTGACGTTAACAAGCAGCGTATAATAAGAGAACGAAGTCTTTATAATCTGAAATATAAACAAAATCAGTTTAGCCAGTTACACTTGCAAACTTACCTTATCCAACTTTTGGTAGAAAAAAAGTTGCAAACATGGCAACAATTTGTCAGTGTTGCCATAAAAAAAATACGTACAACAACAAAAGTATGCAGATCAATGGGCAGAAACCGGCCAGCCCTCACGATGACTGGTCGTTTGTTAGCCAGTAGTATGTTCAGCAAAACTCTTCGTGGACGGACACCCATCGTGTGCCACATGCTTTGGTAAGCTGCTGTCGATACGCGGTCCGCCTGACATATTGGGAGAAATTGTTGGTAAAATTAAAAAAGCTTCAGTGACCCTTAACGCGGGTCGTAAATGTAACGTTAATTATTTGCGTTGCAATTACAATTTATAGCAACCATAAGTATAAATAAAGTCTTTAAAAGTAAATAATTACCCTGTGCGAAAAGAGCATTTTCAATTTTAAAATCATACTAATTTACTTTACGCAAGGCCCACAGTTAATTTGCGATTAACTTCATTAGTTCGAGCTGGTACACATATGTACCACAAGCGGTACAAATTTGTACCAGCTCGTCCGTGAGAGGTCCCACTCAATCATTCAGTAGGTTTGGAAGACAACCTTACCGGACTCAAGGCTAAATCGTTGAAATACCTGCTGCGGTGGCGCAGGGTGTTGTGCTTAAACGTGACCCCTACCTAGTATTCTTACCTGCAAAATGATTTGGTTTCCATAATAGCAGTACACAAAAATGTCCAAAGCCACTGCTGCCAAATACTCCACTGTCATCATGTCGAAATTCTGGGGAACAAAGAAAATGTGCGCCGATGATAGAGCCTTGAAGAAACCCCAAGCGGTTTAATTTGTATTATGCAGATTCATCAGAGGGGAGTGGATTATTTACTTAATTTTTAAATGAATCTTCTCAAGTGAGATCACGGAAAATAAATATTTATCGTATTCTTCTTAGCGTACATAGCGATGGCAAAAAGTCTAAACATAAAATTCAGCTGCGCGAACTCTGCTCACTGACGCAGTCCTTATGACTGCGATCATCGGATAGAAGGATACATTTCACCGTATTGTAAGCTCATTTCGACACTGAGCCCTCGATTGTAAAATGACAGTGAGGCTGCCCAGTAGAGAGACTACCAAAAAGTGCTTAGCTCAGCAGATTTGAGAGTATGGTAAGCCCGCAGTTATTTGGGGAATGCGCTAAACTTTTCTTAGGTTATCACGTACTGGATAAATAGGCCTCACCCGGTTGTAATGGTTATAATTCTGTAAATACTTATTTGTTACGGTCGCGAATCATATTTTGATCAACATACAACACAGACACCTACACACTGAGCTTCAAATCGCAAAATTTCGCGGGCTACGGGGTCGTTTTCCTTAACCTCTTACCAATGTAGCAGCATACAGCAACGTGCACAGATAAAGAGTGACTTGGACCACTCTAAGGGCCAGGAGAGGTGACACGAACTTTTCAAACGTAACCTTGTATTGGTACACCACTTGGCTGAGAGAGGCGCAGTCTCGAAGAGCGGCCATGGTTGCATCGTCGTATTCGGAGCTGTTTATATCTGGGAATCAAGTGCCGAGATGGATAACAATAACAACTGGTGTTTATTTTCAATTAAAAACGTCTTAAAATAGCAATGGGCTCGCGGGACAGCAATCCGACACGACCGCAGAGAGATCAGGCGCAGGACCAACGGCTTAACGTGCTTTCCGAGGCACAGTATCACACCGCCAACTTCCAAACTATGTACTACTACTGTAATTCTATTACTACCCACTCTACTACTTATTCCAATAAGTACGTACCAAACTGAGTCTTCACACCCACGAAATTGTTGTTCTAAAACAGATAAAAGAGATAGGTACACTGTATTAAAATTGAAATCCCCATTATGCATTTTGACTCTCGGTCTATAGCGGAACGAGTGTGAAATAAAAAGTTCCAATCGTCACCACTGGGGAGGAACGAAACTTTTTTTTCCCACTCGTGCCCAGTGGGGACGACGACAGGGCGGGGAAGACCGGGAATAAACGGATCATTTTAATCTCAGGACGACCTACGTAATAAAAACAAGCTTCCTTAAGGTAGTATTTTTATCTCAAAAAGAAACGCGCGTTTTACTTGTGGTTACCAAGTGTAGTATATATGTGTGTAGCGTAGGAGTCTCGGTACCGTCAGCGACAATGCCGAATTCGAAAGTGTGTGAGTGGTTGTATGTGCGTGTGTGTGTGTGTGTGTATTATGTGCGTGGGTGTGTGTGTGTATGGTTACCACAAGTAAAGCGGGCGTCGCTTCGTAGGATAAAAATACTGTACCACTTTCTCATCATAATGATACTCCGAATCCTTCATTTCCGAAACACTGTAAATATAGTTGTGTTCCTCGTCATTCTGTATGTTCGAGTACGTTGTTACCAACGCCGCGTGTTTCACGCCATGTTGCAGCAACGCGGTGTAACGCGCGTTGCGGAGGCTGCAACATAACAGGTCCAGTTGCCCGCAGATCAAGATCGAGTTTGAAGCGAAGAATACTCCTGTATATTCAAAAAAAATGTATCACTATGCGCTACAAGGCGTACAAAATAATTATGGTCTTCACAGTAATAGTTGTACAGACACCAGCACATCAAGCTACTATAATCTGTCAATTTTTTAAAATATATTTTCAACTTTATCGCTAAAGCATAAGGTTCAAAGTCGATATTCCCACGGGATCGACACTTATGCAGGTGAAACCGCGGGTCGCAGCTAGTGTAATATGTTATAATCATTTTATCTACATTCTCAATAGCACGAAAAGAACGAGCATCACTTCATTCTTTTCTTCGTTACAACGGCTACTTCAAACCGTGTACCACTGCTCTGGAGGAGTGTGAACTAGCTATGGATGACAATATTAGATGAATGATTTACCAAACTGTCCCATGGCAAGTCCAACGTACAACTGCGCTACACATGAAAGCATGAACACAAACTCGTAGAAAGGAGATCGAGTCACGTCCATGTAGATCCAACCTTGGATGGGCTCTTTTGTCCACACTGAAAACATCCGGATTTAAAGGGGTTTATTTATAAAAGTTTCACTTTATTAAGAGACGTTTCGTTTAAACGTCAAAAAGGTATGGATAAACAGTTGGTTATAGGCCTTTCCCAGATGGAGCGCAATAATACCCGGTGCTCCATCTTCCAGGTACTGCGGAGCGTCCCACAATACGTTTGCCGTTTCGCGGTCTCCAGTCGAGGGCTCGTCTGCCTCAATGGCCATTCGGTTCTTTGCCCACCGCCACTTTTCGACATTTATCCACATCCATTCGAAACATATTAGAACGGAAGAATTATCTACCACTTACAGTGAACAATAACAGGCATCGTTGTATACATAGTGACGCTAAACATAGTGCAACCTGTATAGAACCTTGCAAAACTTCGGGCCTTCATGTAGCTCGGATCCATCGTCATATTCGTAAGCCCCCTCGCCGAATGATGCTTGAAGTTCTTATCCATATACTCCAGCAACTTGTACAAATCTTTACGATATATGGCATAGTACGAGACAATTATTAAGGAAACTATAAGAGGGAGAGAATCAGCAATAGTTGCCAAGCTTGACATGATGTCCTGCCATTCTGTGTACAAATGCACCGTCAAAACCACTGGTAAATGTGTAAGAACGAAGAGCACAATCCCTAAATACAAATCGTTGATAATTATTCTCCATTCGTTGGTAGTATTGGGGAACAGATCCCAGCAAGCGCAGATCTTCAACGGTCTTTCGATGTATTGAATATAACGCTCAGATTTTTCAGAATTTAAAGTGGTTTTGGGTTCTTTTGACGACATTATAGATGTTAGATACTCTTATGAAGTTAATGGGAACTGAATATTGTAACCTTGCTTGTGAAGTGGGAGCTTATATGCGTTTGTAGAATTTAAAGAGTCTGATACACTAAGCTGTCGGAAAATATTAAGCGGTACAACTTAAGTCCTACTCTGTAATGAGTGGCTTTGTCGTAGATGTTCGATAACTGGGTCCTTTTTACGCGACGAAATCTTTTAACTCTTAGGTATGTCAGACACACAACAAATAACGAAGCATGCGGGAATCAAACTTACGACCTTAAGCACAGACGCATCAATACATGAATTACTTCTATACTTCTGTTTATAAATAGTTAATATCCGTTCGGTTTCGGTTTAGGCCGAAACTAGAAGAGGAGCTGAATATTCGGTTTCGACTAAAAAATGTGTTTCTGTCGGACACTAATTAAATATACCTACTTAGGTTTTCCTGTTTTTCATGAAACCTATATGTGTTGGTAGATAAACAGTTAAGTTTTTATCTTTCCTATCATCATTTGTCCATAACAACAAATAAAACTTACTCCAGTCTCATGTTACCTACTTACAATGGCCATGTACCTACTTTTATTGAACATCTAATAATTCCCATTTTGCTCTCCTAAAATTTTTTTTTAATTTTTTTTTTTTTAAACGTTGTCCCACTCTAGGAATTTCTCCTGTATTGTGGGTGCGTTTACAAACATTTAAACTCACATACACAAACAGCCAGACCCGGAACAACTACTTGTAGGTCATACAAATATTTGTTCCGCGCGGGAATCTAACCCGCGACAAATATTATTGAACACTTGTAATAACTGAATGCGCTTCTTTTGGTCAACCTCAAATAACTCCTATTTTATGGAGCTAAAAATATTAAATAGCCAAGTACCTGCGACTAACTTGTACCTACTCGTATGTATCGCGGTTGGTTACAGTCTAACCCAACCTAACAAATTTTTAACTAAAATATGGGTTACTGCGACCAATTCGACTCATGCGTGGTTGGCCACGCTTCCAGCTTAACCTAACCCGTTTGGTCGGGGTACCCTACCTTCCTCACTGCGACCAACTGAGAAAAGCACAGGAAGTTAAAATGAGGCCTAATTATTTAAAAAAGTGTGCATCATTAGAAGCGCTAAAAGTTTTTAAAGGTTAATTAATTTTTTAAAAGTGTCGATCAGTAGAACATCAGTAAAATATTTAAATTAACCCTTTAGTCACGTATGATATGAAAGGGTCACAAGGACAGTTCAAAAAGATTAACAAGCAGTGTTTCAAACTTTGCTAGTTTAAATTCTGTAAAGAAGGTACTTAATTACTCAGGTATATCGGAAAGAGCTCCAATTACTTAGAACAGCTAATTGCCCTTAAGTTTAACTAAGTTTGCAAGTTCTTAGTTTTTAATTGTACCCTACTGATAATAAATTATATTAATAGGTGGGTATGTATGTACCTACTACTTATGTATAATGTAGGTATGTAGTCTGTCCTTATAAACATTTAGAACTCAGTATTGTGCATTTCCACTGCTCTCTCTCAAAACAGTGAAGGAAAACTTCGTGAGAAGATGGCATGTCCTAGAAGATTCGAAGACATTGTGACATATATAACCAACCCGCACTGGGCCCGCGTGGTAGCTTACCTACATAACAGCCCACTCCCTCTGGAAAAGAGAAGCCCTGTGTCCCAGCAGTGGGAGCATTATAGGCTGATTAGTGGTATTAATTTTATATCTTATTTTGTTATTTTTATCTTATCGTATGCTGCACCGGTTGACGTCATCACGTCAACGCCGGCTGTCGCTGAAAACCAGCGCTGGGGGCTGTCTCGTATAG
Source organism: Oligia fasciuncula (assembly GCA_963082905.1). Taxonomy (NCBI): domain Eukaryota; kingdom Metazoa; phylum Arthropoda; class Insecta; order Lepidoptera; family Noctuidae; genus Oligia; species Oligia fasciuncula. The sequence goes on along the minus strand of OY720406.1, from coordinate 16,217,016 downwards.
GGTCGTAGCATTATGCTGAGCGATGGCCGTTTTGGTTAGATGCGAGTGATGCGACGTATATTTTCCCCCAACCCCAACTTATTCTTTTTTGTGTTGTTGCTTATTCATGTTTACGTATTTAAACGTATTTCTTTAGCGCAATGGACTTGCTCTTGCTCTCTAAAGGCAATAACTCGAATCACGGAAAGATAGGAAGGCAAAAAATATATATCTAAGTACCCTCTTTTTGGGGCAGTCAAGTAAAAAGTAAGCGGGGATTCTTTAAAACATTTACTCATAGATAAACAAATTACAAACATATTTTCAGTAGTTATTTAACAATAAATAAATAAAATTTTGATTAAAAAAAAAAACATTGGCATCTCAGAGATTAGGTGCCGTGTAGGTAAGTATAATACCTGCCTACAGAGCTTCAGCAAAACTCAAATTTCTTACGATTGTTTCGATTCCGCATCTCCTCTGAAAATGAAAACATAAATTCAGTCAATCTATATTACTTACGGTCGAAGTGGAAGTGCTTGGGGGAGGCCTATGTCCAGCAGTGGACGTCTTTCGGCTGAAATGATGATGATGATGATATTACTTACCGATTTTGAAGAGGTACAGCATACCTATCCACAGCAAATAGCTGCAGGAAGAAATAGTGGCCAACTATTTTGTTTAAACTCACAAAATTGTCTGGTTTTTTATTTGTGAAAAGTCTTAGGAGGACTTCTTTAATAACATTGATTGATGTTCAATTCGACACGGAAGTGTATCGAACTATTGTGAATAGCTATGCTGATTTGCCGTGCCCCCGACAGCAATAATAGCTGTCGCATGCGCTATCATGCAGTGCTGTTGCTTGCTAATAAAAGCTAGAACGGTAAGAAATATCTGTTCGTCTCACTTTTCCTTGGACCTCCTCTGAGCGAGCCTGTAAATCCTGCGCAGTTCGAGCAACGCTCTCATGATGACCACCAGTTGCTGTTCGAAGTCGCTGACCGCCACGTCGATAACGAGACCTTTGCAAAAGAACAAGTTTACCATCGGTAAGTTACACTGAATAAAAATCATCATGGCAGCATAGACCTCCACGAAATGGTTGTGAGGAATACCACGAAAAGTACAGCAGACTACAAGGATGTTTTGGCGCGTGGCAAAAAACAGAACTAACGCCGCCACCTTGTTTTTCGATGAACCATTTCACAAATGTTATACCAACAACGCCCCTCTGTCGATTTCATTCAAGCGCCAAAAGATTCTTGTAGTTCTCTAATAATAATTTTACTAGCACCTCAAGGCGGATGTCCACGAGATCACTAGAAAATTCTTGATTTGCCATCCCCTTTTTTTTTTTTTTGCGGATGGAAAATCATCAAATGACCCCTCCCGCTCTGGGCGGAGCGGAAGGGTGTGTCAGACTTTTACTGACTAAAACCCACCCGTGTTCCTTCCTTAGCCCTTTATGTTCCGGGCCAGCGGTAACCCTTTCGGACAATCCCGCTGACCCGGCAGGCTTCGGCCCTATGGGGCCCCTCCTCGATGCTGACATCTCTTTGAGGCGCGCGTGGAACACGTACGCGCCGTCCGGCACGGGCCTGGTCCTGATCGGACGGTGAGCTACCCATTACTTTCCGCCCGCAGGCCCGCGCCTACGGTGGCCGGGATTCGTCGCGCGGCTCCCGACGCCCGGAGCGTCTTCCGCGGCGGCTGGGACGGGAGGCTCTCTCCCTGAGCTGTCCCGCCACCCCCTTGGGTTAATCTAACCTTTTGTCAACTAACGTTAGGGTCGGCTTCCAGTCTAACCGGATGCAGCTGAATACCATTATTTTACACGGTGCGACTGCCTCTATGACCTCCACAACCCAGTAACTAAGTAACACGATACCCCTTGGTAAGACTGGCGAAAAGCTGAGTACGCCCATGCACACATCACCAATGAATCGATTCGTTATTACGATAGTTTTACCTTTTTGCTTGCAGATCTTAGCGTAGAGGCTCCATATGGCTGAGCGGACATGGCAGAGCTCGACGTGGCGCTGCGCTGCTGTCTCCTTCAGTCGGTTCAGAGCTAGCTCCCATTTAATCACTCTGTTCCGGATTTTGTCATAGCGCCACTGAGGAGATAGATTATTTTAGAAGTTTTGAATGAAAACTATTAGATACGTTTTAAAATCTAGAAGTGTTACATTTTGACAGAAATCTAGCTCTTTTATCACGGACAACCGGCAACTCAGCTAAAGTACTGGAAAGTGGTGAAGGGCTGGCGTTTTGGAGGAAACAAAATAGGTTGGACTACCTAATAGTAAGCTAGTGTAGGTAAGTTTATTGCTCAAGTCTCGGATGTGCGTCCAGCACATTAGTGGTAGCAATTTAGCATTGACTAGTCGTATAATTCTAATAGTACAACCATAGAAATGTAAAAAACAGCGCTACCGTTTGGTTTGCGGCCAAAATCGGAACTAACGCCGTCATCTTGTTTTTCTAATGCCGGGTATTCCGTGCCGGGTACAGATAATCCGTAACATGAAATGTCAACAAATGAGCCGTCCAAATCTATGCAATGCAACATGAAATAGTTGGTGAACTAGTTTCAACGTGTGTTACATTTCATGTTACGTTTCACCAATCTGTACTATAATTTCCGTGACTCGGATGACAAATGTTTACTAACAACCAGTGCTCACGTTTTTTTCAAGAAATGACGCCTCTTCCTGGTCATTTAGGCCATCATAAACTGGGCCTCGTAAAGTCATAGGCCGGGGGAAAACTGGGAAAAGTGTTCAAACTCCTCCTTAGTGGTAAAACAGTCACAGTATCGATATACCTACCATCACAGATGCCGAATCAAACCTGCCTAAATACTGAATGACACACAACAAGTGTTAGGTAGGTACCTCAGATGTGGCTTTACAGTGTATCTACAAGTTTTTTTATTATTATACAGGTACCCTTAGATTAGCGAGCGTGTTGTTGAGTCCCATAATGAAGAGTTTCTTCTCCTCTGTCAGCGATGCGATCTCCTGGCGAGCGTTCTCCAACATTTCAAGATCATGCTCTTGACGATCCGCCAGCGTTGATTTGGCCGCCGCTAGGAACGTGATCTTTTATTAACATCCCGTATCGTCTTTACAAAAAAATAAGTAGGTACTTAGGTAACTTTTTTTGTTGTCGGTGGGAAACCTTCAAAAGGCACCCGACCTCCGGGGTGGGAGATCAGGGAGTGTGGGATTTTTAAGGTACTTAGGTACCTAGATATTTGTTTTATTCCAAGTCCGTCAGGTTGTAAGGACCTATTGAAACTAACATTTGAAAAAAATTTAAAACACGACTGCAACGAAAAAGTTCAGAACAAGCTCACTGTTCAAGGTTCAAGCAGACTGATGCAGTTGATGGCAGTTATTGTAGCTAAGTAGTTAATTTTCAGATTACTAGTACTTTTGGACGATAACTGGAATAGTCTCATCTAGCCCCCACATGGTACAGACGCCAGCTCAAATCAAGCTACCCGAAAGTCCGAAACTGTAAAATTTTTCCAATCAACTTTCAACCTAACCTTAGCGATAAAGTTGAAAATCTATTAAAGAAATTTGACAGATTGTAGTAGCTTGAAGTGCAGCTGGCGTTTGTACTAAAATATATTTTTCTAGATATTACGTATCAATTGACGTCTAAAGATAGATAAGTTTACAGATACATACGCGTGACACACTGTGTTTGTTGCACGACAACAAAGACAGGCGTTTTGAATACGAAAGTTTAAAATTGGAGATACAGTAGAAGAAGTTAGATAAGTTAGGAATGATTCCTTACCCAAAGCTTCATAACGGTTGAGTACGTCCAGAGGTTGTTTGAACTCAGGATAATTATGCACCACCGACATGAGGTAGTCCTAGATAAAGAACATTTTAATACAATAAAAAGTTCCAAAAGAGATAAAAATACTTCTTAAAACAGGGCAGACGTATAAACTCTTTGGCAGACGTCTCTCGTATAGGTATACATGGAACGTCCGTCACCTGCCCTTGCGTATTGCCGATTTCAGACTGTGCAGTGTCTAAAACTACTTGACCTGATAGTACTTGGGTAGTCAGGTTTTGACCCTGCAAGCACTTGCAGTACTTAAAGCGTGTAAGTCATTTGGCCACCTCGTTATGACGAAGGGGCTTACGCCATCATTGGTCCATTGCCGAAAAGAGATGCAGATAGGATAGATCTTATAAAGCGCCATCTTTCCGTCAAAATTTCGGCATCAGGGCAGTCGTATTAAACTCACCTCATAAATGGTGTAGTCCTTGACTTGCTTCTCCATCAACTTCTTGACTTCATCCATTTCGATGACTCTCTGCCTCATAGCTTCGGTCTCCTTGGTCTTTCGCTCTAAGACCTCGTTGTCAGCTATCATCTTACGTTCAGCTCGGTCTCGCTTCTCCTGGTTCTCTCTTATGAACTAGGATGAAAAGTAACTTTTAGTAGCTTTTTTGTGTTATGCTATGGCTACATTGGCGCGAAAAACCTCTTATCTCACGCACACAGCTCGACTTCTCGCTGTAAACAGAGAGTTAGCAACGTGCAGTTCGCTTTATCGCGACAATGTATCCGTAGTGTACTTTGACAAATGGAAAGCATTCATTACCTATCTATTTACCTTGCCATAATTTCAGGTTCAGACACTTTCACATTCGTTAAAAAATCCGGTCAAGAGCGAGTCGGACTCGCGCACCGAGGGTTCCGTACCATCATGTTTTTAACTTTCTATATTCGTCAGAGAATTTTAACACTATGCACTGCGGTGTAGAATAATGCAGTTTTATGTGAGCGCCATCTCTTAGCCGATAGTGGAATTAACATTGACATTATATATTACTAGCGTAAGGACCGGGCTAATCGCGCGACTAAATGGCACCAACGCGCTGGCCCTAAAATGACGGTTTTAGGGCCAACGCGACTCAGTTGACAGGTATAAGTATCTCTAAGTAGTCTGTGGTTGACAGTGGTGCACGCGAAGGAGAGAACGTTACTTTTGCTTGTATGAAGAACTTCTATGTAAAATGTTCAGATGGGCGTATCCTTACTTTTGAATTCATTGGGAATTAATGTTACTTTTGTTGATGATTTCTGAAAAATTGTGCTATTTAGAGACTTCGTTTTATTTTTCCTGTACCTAATCTTTACATAAACTTCTATCACATAGAATTATTTCAGATTTTTCTCTTTGCAAACTTCGGAGATAACGAGGGAGGAAAAAAACGGGAACGGTATTTTTTTTTTACATTTTTCATCAAAAGTCGAAAACTATGCGGCCTAAAAAAAGAAAAAAAACGTTTGAGAATGTGCAAACTCCGCTCTTTCATATTTGATACCCCACATGCCCTAGTAGCCCCACTTCGAATTTTTCAGACCCTCTTTCAGTCCCTGTTGCAAAAAATATACATACCTACCTATATTTTTATTTCTTTCTTATTTGCAAAATAGGTAGTTGGGCAAACGTCATCTAAAACTATTCCAAGCATTAGTAGTTCTTGAGAGATGACATCTGTGACAGACAGACTTAGTCTCACCTTAAGGGTTCCGTTTTTACCATTTTGGTACGGAACTCTAAAAATATGAGAATAGCCTGTATTCTAGATAGATAATTTATACTACTGTTGAAAAATTTCTAAGTTATAGGATTTAACAGAAGAGTCAGAAGTTTTCTAACCCAAGTAAGTAGGTAATTTGTAATTAAAATTTCTTAGCAGACCTAAGCTACAGGAAAAAATTAATAGGTATGTCTACGTTTTTTTTTGTTACTAAATGGGCCCCGCTCTTGACCCCGATCACCTGTACCTATCCACCTATTTTAGTTAGGTATACCTTATTAAAGCTGATAAAAGACTCTTTAAGCAGGTTCTCTTTATTCCTCAGTTCCTCCCACTTGGCGTCCATAGTGATTCTGTTTTGTGCCGCCTCCTCCCTCTTGATCGCCAGCTTCGTGTCTGCTTCCATTAGGTCGCGGCGAGCTTGCTCCATCAGGACTTGAGGGGTGGGCCGTGCGACATCCCATACTGGATATTTTCTAGAAGAACAATAACCGTATGAATCGGTATGACGAAAAAGACGAGAGGTGAGTCCTGCCTGAAACTTACGGACGAGAGGAGGGAAATTTTTGGTGGAAAAACTTTAGCAAATCCAAGGCTTTACTATCTAGATAATATAAGACCACTTACTTGACCATTGTTTCACTTTCCATCAACGATTTGAAATATTCCGCAGTGCACTCCACGGGAGGGCCATGAGGGATGGCAATGGGAGCCAAATCCTTGGTTTTATTAGGCATGATTATAAAAGATTATTTAATATTTCAATCTCTAAAACAAATTAAAAAGGGTTGATTGTTGTTGTGGAGATTACGCATAAATCACGTCAATGTTCGTTGCCTAGCAATAGTAGCAATATTTGGAAATTCAGATGACAAAATCCTACCATTTTTTTTTGTTTTTTATTTATATGGTAATTACGTCGGTGTGTCCCATACTTGTGTTCCGATTAAAAATATTCTGTCTCTTTCTAGCTAGGTTTGTGACGTATGGTGATGTCTCTTTCTTACAATGATACTGTTCTGCGATGCTAAAAGTATTGTAATGTACCCACTACTGACAGTACTGACTGTCAGTATCAGTGCTGTCACGCTCACGTCACTGTCAGATTGAGAAATTTGATTGAGGGATTCACTCACTGTCACGCACGCTTACGGGATTACGGGATCTCGATCGGGATTTCTCCACGATTATTTCTTCTCAGAGGTTGTAATAATAAAACAAAGTTTTAAAGAACCAACACAAAGATAAATAAAAGTCGAACATTAAAACACAATCATTTCACCTCAACGGAAAATGGAGCTTAACATTTCATTAATTACCGGCGTAGGCTGTGGGCTATGTATCGGCTTATCGTTACTCGCACTAAAGAAATATTTTACAGCCTGTCCCAAAGCTGCGAAAGCTTTAAAGAATGCAGTCAAGGTGAGCATACCCTACTCTTATTTTACATTAATGTTTGACCGCCCCTAAGTGTTCCTAATTATTATTTTATTTACCAGAATACCTTTCACATAGAGAAGAGTGTATAATTGATTAATAAATTAAGCGTTTCATGTTTATTGTTGATGTTTAAATTGATATTCTATAAATAAGACAAAAAAAATGTTTTTTTTATTTCACCTAAATGTCTGGGGTTTTTGAAGTTTTTATCCGGGGTCACTAATTTAGGTGATGGCAGCCCTAGTCATCATAAATATCTGTTGAGTGTTCCATATTTTTATCATTCCTAGTAAATGCAATGATTGCACCAGCCTAAAACCTTGCAATGAATCTTCTATGTTGCAACATACCTATTGAGGTTCATTTATATTCTTAAAACATTTGAAAATGGTTTATTTATAAACATTGCCTAAAGTTAAGAGATGCAGCATATTTTTAAATAAACTCCAAAACTGATAAATATGCTGACATCTTATTCTCAATAGTAATTCTTCACAATTTCTTACAGTACAACTCATCCGAAGAATTTAAACTAGTACTTGTAGTAAGAACTGACCTCAACATGAGCAAGGGAAAGATTGCAGCCCAATGTAGTCATGCAGCTGTTGGAGCCTTTGAGAAAGCTCAGCACAAAGACCCCGAAGCACTCAAACTATGGCAATACTCTGGTCAAGCCAAAGTAGCCCTTAAAACAGACTCCTTGGACGAAGTGAAACAAATCTGTGACAACGCAAAGAAGATGGGGCTAATTACATCATTAATTCGGGATGCTGGTAGGACACAGATTGCTCCTAATTCGATCACAGTACTGGGTGTAGGTCCTGCACCTAAAGATGTTATTGACAAAGTTACTGGACATTTGAAACTGTTGTAAATACTTATTATAAGGATACTTGCATTTTTTATATGTATACTTAGGTTATTAAATAAAGTTCAATGTCTTTTTTAAATAAATATTTTTACCTTAGCAATGTAAGTGACAGAGCACTGTTGGCCCAGTGGCACTTAAGAGTCGTGGGCGGTGGGTTCAAACCCAAACAGGCATTTTAATTTGTGTAAATAATTTCATCACCAGTGCTCTCAAAACAGCGAAGGACAATATCTTGAGGAAACCTGCATGTCTTAAAACAAAAATTCGAAGATGTGTCATCTACCAAGCCACACTGGGCCTGGGTGATAAGTTACAGCCCACTCCTCGAAGAGAAGAGGCCTGTCTCAGCAGTGGGAACTTTATTGGCTGATTATGTAATGTAAGTGACAAAATTGCATTCTCTTTGTTTCAATTAGGAATCTCTAGTACTAAAAATACCCATCAATATTGCTCAAATGTTCCAATCTCTGGGAAAACCAATCCCCAGATAATGAAAAAGAAAGTCCAGTATTTAAAATATTCCAGAACTCATTGAAAAACCCAGAATGAACACTCCCTAAAACGTTTTGGGTTCAAAGTAATCACCCACTGCCGACGAGGAAGCGTCTATCTATCAACAATTTCCTCGCTAAAGAAACATACAAATGATTGTAGCGGGACCAATCACAAAATCTTTTGTACCTGTTTCTATAATAAAGAGATCATACATTGAGCTAATCAATGGATACATATATAAATTGATGATTGTTGACTGTTCACACCGCAGCCAGCAAGTACTCGTTTCTAACAGGGAGAAGAGTTATTAAGGCGCTTACAGGACCTAAACGCAAAAAAAGCAAGTTTTAGAAACAATAAAGTGGATCTAGGTTAATAGTGTGTTGAAAACATAAAACTAATTTGATACAATAGAAAAAAATCATGAAGTTATCTCTAAAAACTTTCTTATTACTTACAATAAAACCCATACTAATATACATGCAATCATTCTGATTTTTTGTCAGATTAGTCTACAAGCAACATACTAAAATACTAGGTACCTAGTGTTTTAATTTTTTAGTCCAAACAATAGATAATTAAATAATTGCTTCATATTTTGCAATGACAGACAATGACAATTTTTTTTTCTTGGTATGGGCATGTGATGAGAAGGGACGAAACGCATGTGACTAAAAGAGTGATGGATATACATGTTGATGGATGGAGAGGGAGAGGAAGGCCGAAGAAAAGATGGATGGATTGTGTGAGGAATGATATGAAAGAGAAGGGAGTGAATGATAGCGTGACGGTTGACAGGGGCGAATGGAAAAAGAAAACGTGTTGCGCCGACCCCAAGTAAACATGGGATAAGGGCAGGAAGATGATGATTTTGCAATGACAGCAATAATAATATTACCAGCGTTGTGTCATCGCGCTTCTCTTTCTTTTCTATGCAGTGACTGGCAGGGCCACCATCAGGGATTTTAATTTTGATAACACATTAATTGTCGCCAAATATCAGAATTTGTCGGTCACTGGTTCAAAAGATATAAGGGTTTATAGGTGGCCGATCTGGAGTCTCCCCAGCAGGGCCACATTTATATCTCAAAAACTAGGGCACCTAGCGAAGATCTCTTTTCTCCCATATTTTGTCGCCAATTAGTCATTTAATCGGGTCCAAGAGCTAGTCGAAAAGTTTTTTCGTGAACTCTTCCGTCTAGCTCTTGGACTATACCTTACTAATTAAACTCATTTTATCTCCTAAACTAAGGCCCGATTAAATCTGTGACTCGCTCGTCGTCGTCGCGCACTCGCTCGCTCGCAAACTCATTTTTTATTGCTAGCTTTATTCGCTTCTCGTTAATCGCTGGCGGTGCGACATAACCAAATAAATTAAAAAAAAGACAATTCTTGTTTTACGTATTTATTCATTATCTTTGTATTTCAATTATTGTAAGAAGGCGGCTAATTTGAAACATATTAGGTACAATGTCCATAATATATTTTAAATTACATAATTAAAAATGAACTTATAAAAAATACTTCTAAACAATCAAATCTTAAAATAATTCCTTACAAGACTAAACATAAAAAAATATTTCATAATAATCTATCAATACAACTCGTATTGTACTATGTATTTCCATTTCCAAGATATAACCTTAAGGTTTATAAATTGAATAAGTATTTAATCACTTTTAAAAATAATGTAACCACTTTGAATCTTACAGACGACGTAAGAGCTTTCCAATATTAGGTTATAATATTTTGCATAGAATCTTAACAATTAATATAACAGTGATAGCACCTATACAGGAATTGCACAGCATCACTTTCATCTGTTTTATAGATAAGTATACATATAATTCAATAAGAGCACTTTATATATTTTATAATGATATATTAAAAGTATAAATTCTTTTCTGTATAAATGACTGATTAGGGTATGAAAATACATATTTCAAACACGGGGCTAATGTTTTAATTTTACAGCAGTAAATTAAGAATTTATAAAATTATACATGTGCATACATATTATTATCATATCAACAATATAATTATATATATGTATATTATAAAAGATACAAATCGTTGCAAACAGCATGGTTACTTATTATCTAGCTTCGACTAACATGATATTCTAAAAACAAAATGTAACTCCAAAATTAATTATAAAGTTAACAATATGCGGTATTTTTTTTAATAACTTTTTTAACAGTTTTTTATTCAACTTATCTTACCATAATTATTTTATAATGTACGGTCTGCAATATAAATAAGTACTTAGCGAAACTCGAAAGTTGTAATTTTCTTGGTATTTTTAGAGTTTATAGAGCTTTTTATTTCGCAAAGTGTATACCAACATAATTATTCATATTACAGACGAAAAACAATTATATAAAAATGTTAAAAATTTGTAGTAATTTCGTTGTTACCAAAGTCCACCACCAATTGAATAAAAATATTATATCAGTCTTTTTTAAAGCCAATGACGGTGCTATTTGATTGATAAAGTGTATTTTAAAGCATTATCGGACTATCATACTAGCATAATTTTCTCGTTGTAATTTCAGTATCATATCAGGAATAGGCAGTGAATAAAAAATTGTAGACGCCAGCACATCAAGCTACCCGAAACTGTAAAGTTTTCGTAAAGTAATCGACTTTGAACCTTATCTTTTATCGATAAAGTTGAAAATATATTAAAGAAATTTGACAGATTGTCGTAGCTTGATGCACTGGCGTTTGTACATTACGATAAGTGTGACTTAATTAGTCCATTATTGCACGGTGTGAAACTTGCTACTTAAGTCACACACGTATAGTATTTTATAGCACGTGTGACCTAAACGCGCACTTAAGTCACGCTTTTCTGTGTAAAAACGGACTACTTAAGTCAGAGATAAGCTTGACTTAAATGCGGGTCACAGAATGAAACTGATAAAAATGCTTGTTGTGCTGCATTTTCGGTGGGCAGCAAAATGGTATACCTGAGCAATATATGAGCAAGGTTTGCATTGTAGGAACCCATCTACATCCCAGGAACTAGGATACACATTAACTGGTCCTAGGGCTGATTTTTCAATCGACAGATAATTTTTTATCGTGGAATAAAAGTCTGATAGATTTTGTATGGAAGAACTGTCAAAACTGTGCGTTGGAAAAATCAGCCCTAAAACTCATCAACTCGGTAATCTTATAAGACATTGCATTATGCGATTCCTACTGTCTTATTAACACATGAATACGTCTAACTTAGGGTGGGACCAGACAGTTAAAACCATTTTTGAGGTAACTAAAAATGCAGTGCCTGTAATTTGGTTCACTTATAAGAGATGAGATCTGTGGGGCAATTCTCGTAATTTTAACCTTTCGACCGTTACCAGTCATGTATAGATGACAAACCAAAATGTGCCCAGCACGCCACAGTTCGACTACATGACAGACTTTGACGCCGAGGGCACGTTTTTGATTTTTGACGTGTGGCGGTGAAAGATTAAGAACGTTCACAGTCTGATCTGTCTCAATAAGTCAAAAATTCCTCTAATTTCCCTACTTTTTTTTAAAGTTTTGGACATTGATTGTCGCTGAGATGAGATTGTCACTAGATTTTGATCATTTTTAATTACGGGAATTGGGCTTCTGATCTTGCATGTCGGTTTATATGTGACATCGCAACTAACATGAGAACAACCGATCAGACTTTACTATCATTTTTACCTGGTCTGAATATGAAAAGCCTGAAAGAAAGTTGCAAGAGGCATAGCAACAATAACGCATTTTGCGGGTCACTGACAAACGGCGACTATTTCCAATTGACAAAGAGTGTAAATTATCTGCTATAACCAAGGCACTGCTTGTACTTGTAAAGTTAAAAAGTCATGATTATATCAAAATACGAAGTGTCAACTTAAAACTGGGCGTATCAAAAATCAAAACATAATAAAAATTGACTTCACACTTACATTCGTTAAGTGTGAAACAATAACTATTCTAAAATAAGAACAACTTACTTACTAGAAGGTACAATTACTACTGTGACTGTGTTTTGTCTTTCTCCAACTTTTTGATGGTTTCTTTGAGGTCCGCGATGGGCTTTTCGTAACGGCTTACTGCTTCTGGGTCGTTCTTCCGGCATTCCATTGCCAGCTCCATCATCTCTTGCATCATCTTGAGGCCGCAGAGCATCGCTCTTGAACCGACGATTTGTAACTGTGAGGAGAGAATGTTTTTTAAAACCTAATTTGGAAAAGGGTCCTAAATTATTACTATCAATATCAATAAACAGTTCAACATAAAATGGCAAAATGTGACAATATGTCCTGTGCCTATGACCTGTGACAAGGACGGCTCCAAAAATCATGGAATTCGTGTGACGTATTGGATATTTATTTATAAAAAGTCGCAATTAAGTATATACTACAACTTTAAAAGGGACTAAAAAAGTAGAACTCTGAACCTAACCCAAAATTTAAAAGGTTATCATACAGTTGGACTTACCGGAGGCAGCTTAAGTACTGTGTCATCGAAATCCATGAGATTCTCCACCTTGATCTTTTTGGTCTGGGGCTGTTCGATCTGGTTGGAGGGGATCCTCTTCTTGCCGGTCTTATAGACACCTTCAGCCATCTCATCCTTGACCATGTCGCGTCGCGGACACGCACACACCCTGGCACCTACCTTCTGACGACCGTAGATGCGGCCACTGTTGGGAAATGCAAGGGAAGATAGTAAAATAGGTGCTTCAAAAGCAAATCTGGGAGCTGATATGATAAGGATGGAAGGTTGTTAAAAAGCAACAGTTTTAATTAGAGGACCACCAACTACAACTATATTATTAATAGACTTAAACCGGCCAAGAGCGAGTTTTTCGGACTTGCGCACCGAAGGCCCGAACCATCATAATAATACGTTTTTAAATTTTCAACGGCGAGGCCTATATTCGTCAGAGAATTTTAACTCTGCGCACAGCGGTGTACAATATTGCAGTTTTAGGTCAGCGCCATCTCTTGACCGATAGTGAACTAATGTAACTTTTGTTGATGATTTCTGAAAAAGTGTGCTGTTTGGAGACATCGATTTATTTTTCCTGTAATCTTTACATACACTTCTATCACATAGAATTATTTCAGATTTTTCATCAAAACTCGAAAACTATATGGCCAAAAAAAAATGATTGAGAATGTACAAACTGCGCTCTTTCCTATCATACCCAACATGGTCTAGTAGCCCCACTTCGAATTTTTCAGAAACCCTTTCAGATCCAGTTGCAAAAAAAAAAAAACTTTCTTTTTTACAAAATAGTTGGACAAACGTCATCTAAAACTATTCCAAATTTCAAGTTGATAGCATTAAACACATGCATGCATGCGTGTTGCATTAAATACATTTTTTTTATTAGTAGTTCTTGAGATATCCAGCTGTTACAGACAGACAGACAGACGGAGTCTCACCATAAGGGTTCCGTTTTACCATTTTGGTACAGAACCCTAAAAAGAAAGGAGGTTATGCATTCGAGTATAATTTTTCTCCGTGATTAATGGACCGATTTACGAGATTGTTTTTTCATTTAGTAGAGCCCGCGTGGTAGTTGATTAGAGCGATGTACAGTCGATGCAGTACCCAAGTCCGGTCTACAGTGGGCACTACTGGCAGCTTCGATGTGGCTGTCGGCTTGCACCAGGGTTCAGCACTCAGCCCGTACCTCTTCGTGCTGATAATGGATTCTCTTACATCGGATATCCAAGAAGAGGCTCCCTGGTGTATGCTGTTCGCCGATGACATTGTGCTGGTTGCCGAGAACGGCCTAGAGGTCCAGAGCAGATTGGAGGTGTGGTGGGAAAGACTCGAGACCGTTGGCCTGAGAGTAAGTCGGACCAAAACCGAGTACCTGTTTTGCGACTTTGGTGGTCTCTCCAGTTCTGTGCCCATATCTCTCGCCGGAACGCCCTTACCGGTCTGCTCCGACTTTCGGTACCTCGGGTCGCTTGTCCAAGGAGATGGCGAAGTAGACCGAGACGTAACGCACCGGATCAACTCAGGATGGATGAAATGGCGACAGGTCACAGGAACAACTTGCGACCCACGGATGCCCCTCAAGTTAAAGGGGAAAATTTATAAGTCCGTGATAAGGCCTGTCGTACTGTATGGGTCTGAATGCTGGGCCGTGAAGGAGACGAATGAAAAAAAGATTGCATGCAGCGGAAATGAGAATGTTGAGATGGATGTGTGGAGTGACGAGAATGGATAAAGTAAGAAATGAGTATATAAGAGGAAGTCTGAAAGTGGCGCCAGTGACAGAAAAGTTGAAAGGAAATCGTTTGTCTTGGTATGGGCATGTGATGAGAAGGGACGAAACGCATGTGACTAAAAGAGTGATGGATATACATGTTGATGGATGGAGAGGGAGAGGAAGGCCGAAGAAAAGATGGATGGATTGTGTGAGGAATGATATGAAAGAGAAGGGAGTGAATGATAGCGTGACTTTTGACAGGGGCGAATGGAAGAAGAAAACGTGTTGCGCCGACCCCAAGTAAACATGGGATAAGGGCAGGAAGATGATGAGAGCCCGCGTGGTAGTCCCATATCAATTTTATTAACATTGCTTGTGTAGTTATTCAGTTAGCTTAACACCTTCCGGCGCGGTAACGGCTTTAACCGTATTTTAAAAGTTCAAGGAATGACAGTACGGTGACAGCAGTATAATTTGATACTTTCTTTACGTCAAACACGGCTACCGCAGTTAAAAAAATTATTTGCTTATTGTATAGACTTTATGCTTCAAGCAATAAGGCTGAGATCGAGTTGATTTACTGTAAAAAACAAGTGGTGTGCGTGCTCTCAATGTGTGCCACACACCCACGTAAACAAATTTCATCCACGTTCTATACGGATACGGTTGTAGCCGTATACCACCCTAGGTAAACGATTAAAATTTCCGTGATATTGTTGGTACGGTTGTGACAGTATTGTAATTTTAGAAAACCATAGATATACTCACCAATCATCCTCCAACGTAAAAATAATGGCAATAGCCCGTCTGTTGATGCCGGTAGCGCATGAGTTCTTGCAAGAGAACTGGTATGCGTGAGTGCATGGGTCCGGGCTGGTCCTCTGGAATTCCACCAAGACTGAATACCAAGAGTCGGCCATGTCTACATTTCCGCAGTAATAGACTCCCTGGGTGCCGATCTCTCGGGAGGAATGGAGGACATTCTTCCCGATTTGTCTTTGGATGCCTGAAATGAAGGTAGTATAAAAATACATAACATTACATCACGACTAATCTCCGAAGTATTAGGCCGAGGTAGGGCACCCAACATAATCAGCCTATAATGTTCCCACTGCTGGGACACAGGCCTCCTTTTTCTCTTTTCCAGAGGGAGCGGGCCGTAATCCACCACGCGGGCCCAGTGCGGGTCGGCAGATGCCACGTCTTCGAATTTTTGATTCTACGACATGCCGGTTTCCTCACGATGTTTTCCTTTACACAAAGTAAAGCGCCTGTCTGGGTTCGAACCTACGACCTACAACTCGTAAGTCGCGACCGTTACCACTGGGCCACCACTGCTCTCTGATTTTGAGACGAGATATGAGGAATTTATCTATAGAAAACTTATTTTTCTCATAACTCGTCTTTAAATGAGTGTCCATTCAAAATATATATTTGGGAACCTACATATTCTGTAATCCAATCGGAATAAATACGTAGTGTGTATTTAATTTAAGAATATGTTTGATTTACAAATTATTTTGGAATTACGTTTGTATGAACTACGCATGCTCCGCCGGCTTAATAAGTAGGTATAAATAAAGTCAACGAAGATAAGACGATTAGGGGCTACTAGTATAGTCAAGGGGTTTACAGGTAGCCTCTAAGGAGTTCTATCCACCTCCTGTATACACATCATTCACCATAAAGACAACAGCGTAATTAACGAAGACAACGTATGTACTAATAGTGGTCTCACTCACCGGCAACAGAACTCTCATGAAAGTGCTGCACACACCGCTCTACACGTTTCTCAGCCTGTGTCTCGTCAGAGAAGACCACAGTAGCCCTCACAAACATGTGGGGCGCCTTCATGTAAGCCCAGTTGAACTGTATGCTGAAGTTGCACTTCATGCCCACGAAGATGCGAGACAGCTGGTGCGAGTACTGGAGACAAATTGTGGAGATTAAAATCAAGTGAAAATAGAATGGGTCTTTTCTGACTACAGGCGTTGTGAAAGGATTAAGAAATTATTCAGCAGCAGTCACAATCATGCTATTATCGTTGAAAAATAGTATATTACGATACAATTGACTTAAGTAGTATTTTATTGCATGGTGTGAAATTAGCACCCGAGCATAGATGGGACGCTAAACGCCGTCCATTATAAATATTTAAGTCACATGTATCGTATACTATTTTATAGCTCATGTGACCTAAACCCGCACTTAAGTCACGCTTTTCTGTATAAAAATGGACTACGTAAGTCACAGAAACGCGTGACTTAAGAGCTGGTTTAGGTCACAGTGCTTTATATATTTTTATTTTTTTTATAAAATGCAACAAATTTCCCTTAACTTTGAAAAAAAAAGTACTTATTTTGAAATACTTATAGCTAAGAAACCTCGCTTGATAAGGGTTTTGTTTAATCTTGAATAACTTAATGAGACTTTTGATGGGTTTCACAACTCGCTTATTTCAGTAAAAGCTGTGGTAAAGACTCAAACCAGGCAACATATGTGTAGTCTAATATTCAAACAATTAAAATACACACCTTATCAGATCTCTTGTTTGTTTTCAATACATATTGTATAAGACCGCCATCATTGCAAGGGAGCACTTACCAAGAAAGTTGATTTGTGCACATCATTGCTGTTAACTTCCACACAGAAGTTGAACTCCCCGGGAAAGCTGCTCCTCTCTGGGGGGCCTCGGGGAGAAAACTGGCCAAAAAATAAACATACTTAAAACTTCACCAGCCGGTCGGTTCTGTAAAAATCTCACCGTGAAAACTTGGGTGAAGTATGAGTTTGTTTTTGCTAGGAATTGACACTATTGACAGCTCACTCCACGCTCACTTCACCTAAGTTTTCACGGTGAGATTTTTACAGAATACCACCGCTGCTTACGCCGAAGTGTTGTGTAGAGGTGTACCTATAGGACACCCAGTTATTTTTTAATCCCATGTAACAGGGGGCGAGCATGTTGCCTTCAACCGTGCACAAATCAAGACCAGACCGCTAATCACTGAGAAATTCTTGGCGGAAAAACCCAATACGATTGAGAGTTGACTTAGAGCAAGTCAAGTAACTAAAGATAAATGAACAAAACTAAAATGTGATTTATTATGTGGGCCAAGCTAATGATACTGAAAAATAAGAATGGAGATAGGTATTTAAAATTCTCAAGTCATCTCTTATAGAGAATATTGTAAAGAAACACAGTAACATCTTGACTTAGAATTAAGATACACTTAGAACAAGCAACTAGCTTCCACTTACTGAGAAATAGTAAATGGTATTCTTAAAAAAAAATACCTGTAAAAAAACCCACTCATAAAACCAGAAAAACCTTTACGAAAAATAACAGATTTAATAAGATAGGAGTTAATAGAAGTGTTGAGACACAATCAAAGGGTTATCATCTGGGGGCTTTTAGTATCCTGCAACATGTTAATATTGGAGCGTTTTATGTAAACGAATACAATCTGTCAAATGTCAAGTTTGTCAGTTGAGTTTGAAGTTTGAGACAGAACTATCTCTCTCTCTCTCTGCTAATGGCTGTCGATGTGAAACCTATATATCTGGCTCTCTGAGATTACAATCATATTTAATCTAAGTATTGAGTTCACTTTTCGCTATAAAACCATCAGGTTATGGGCCCAGGGTGTTTGCTGCACCCTGCAAAATAATTATTTCGCGAGAAAAACAAAAATTAAATAAAAGTCAGTTTTTTTTCACGACATGTCATCGTTCGGCACAATGACCATGTCTTCTATGGGACTGCAGATTGAAAAGCTACGAGGCATCGAAGACTATAACCAGTGGAAATTCATGCTGAAGAACGTTCTTATGCACGAAGATCTATACGATTGCATAGAAACCGAAAAAGGGAACGAAGACCCTAAGAAGAATCAAAAGGCGTTAGCAAAAATTTGCTTATCGGTCGGTCCATCCGCGTTGCCACATATTCGTAACGCGAAGACGGCATATGAAGCGTGGAATAGCTTGCAACGCGCTTATGAGGATAAAGGTTTGTGCAGGAGACTTGGATTGCTAAGAGCGCTGTTTGGTGTGAGGCTGAGCGAGGCGGAGAGCATGCAGAGCTACCTAGCTAAAATAACTGAGCTTGGGCAGCAGCTTACAGACATTGGGAATGCATTTGATGACGAGTTTTTAGCTGTAATCATGTTGAGCGGTTTGACCCCGGACTTTGACCCCCTTATCATGGCTTTGGAGAATGCTAATACAAAGTTGACTAGTGATATGGTTAAGTCTAAGCTTTTACAGGAACAGCAGCGACGCGATGGTAAGCGTGATGAACATCAGGAGCTCAATGCATTGGCAGTAAAGAAACCTCCAAAGTGTTTTCGCTGCAAGAAAATTGGTCATATACAGAAAGATTGCCCAAAGAAAGCTGAAAGTAAACCGAAGTCAACTCCCAAGGCGGAAAAGTCATGGTTAACAGCGTTATCTGTGAAACTGCAGAGTGATATCTGGTATGTGGATAGTGGTGCGACCAACCACATGACCAATAACAAGGAGATCATGCAGGATTTTCAGTGTACTAAATCGCTTGAAGTTAACGTGGCAAATGGAGAAAAAGTCAAGACTGAAGGACTTGGTAGTGTGCAAGTACAGTTAAAGAAGGGTTTAAAGACAATAAGTAATGTATACTATATTCCTAAACTTTCTGCAAATTTATTATCAGTTAGTGAGTTAATTAGGAAAGGTTTTAGTGTAATTTTTAATGAACAAGGTTGCAAAATCTTGGATGATGATGAAGTCATAGCTACTAGTACATGCTATAGCGGTGTTTATCAACTAGACACTGTACAAAATGTGAGTTCTAAGGTAAGATCAGAGAATGCCATGAACTCAGTCTGTGAGCAGGTTCAACCTAAGGAGCTGACAGTACACGATGAAGACATGACTGCTTTAGTGTCCGTTGGGGGTTCTGTGTCACATGAGGTTTGGCATAAGAGGTTAGGTCACCTGAACTCGAGGAGCATGAATGTTATGAAAAATGGAATGGTTAAAGGTATGAATTTTGATAATTCTTTGTTTAGTCCTTGTGTTGCTTGCATAGAAGGAAAGCAAACTAGACTGCCATTTCCTAAGAAAAGTCACAGTAGGTCTACTAAAATATTAGGGCTGGTGCATACTGACGTGTGTGGTCCTATGCAGGTTCCATCATACAGTGGATCACGTTATTTTGTAACATTCATTGACGACTTCAGTAGAAAAACATTTATTTATTTCTTAAAGAAAAAGGATGAAGTGTTTGAAAAATTTAAAATATTCAAAGCACTAGTTGAAAATTTTACTAACAAGAAAATAAAAACTTTAAGAAGTGACAATGGCGGTGAATACATTAATATGTCTTTTCAGGAGTACTTAAGAAGCTGTGGGATTAGGCATGAAACTACTGTCCCACACTGCAGTGAACAGAATGGTGTAGCGGAGAGGGCTAACCGGACAATTATGGATAAAACCCGTTGTATGCTGCAAGATGCTGGACTGGGAAAACAGTATTGGGCTGAAGCGGCTAACACAGCGGTTTACCTAAAAAACCGTTCTCCCACCAAGGCTGTCATGGGTACAACACCTGAAGAAAAGTGGACATCTAAAAAGGTGAATGTTGCACATTTACGAATTTTTGGATGCATAGCATATGCAGTTGATGAAAATGCCAGGAAGCTGGATCCTAGAAGTAAAAGATTTATCTTTGTAGGATACTGTGAAGAAAGTAAAGGCTACAGGCTCATAGATCCATCTTATCCTAGGAAGATCCATAAAGCAAGGCATGTCATTTTCGTGGAAAATATGTTTTTATGTAGTAAAATTGTGTCACATGATGATAATAAAAATACTGATGTTAAAGTATTGGATACATCTGTGTTATTGAGTGAAGATAGTACTGTACAACCAACTAAAGTACAACTATCACCAAAAGTAGTATCTGAGCCTACTCAGACTGTCCAGAGCGAACAGTCTCCACAAGTAAATACCTCTATAGGTGACAATTTACTTTCTGATGGCACAAGAAATCCTCGCAGACAAACTATGTTTAGTTTGGATGGTGAAGAGGATTCTGAAAGTGCAGATAGTTTTTCGTCTGATGTAACTTACTTGCCAGGGAGGTCGAGCTTTGACTCTGAGGACAGTGAGCAGTCATCGTATCAAGATGTACTAGAAGCAGAGTATGCTGGGCTGACAGAGATAATGGTAGAGGAGCTGCCGACTAAACTGGAGGAGGCATTGAGTAGCAGTGAGGCTAAACACTGGAGTGATGCTATAGAAGATGAGTATAACTCTTTCATAAAAAATAAATGCTGGACTCTAGTTGACTTACCTGTGGGGCATAAGCCAGTAAAATGCAAGTGGGTTTTTAGCAAAAAGAGAGGATTGAATGGAGAGTTACTCAAGTATAAGGCTCGCTTGGTGGCGAAAGGATACACACAGAAGTATGGAGTAGATTACTACGAAACATTCTCTCCAGTTGTAAGGTACTCAAGTATTAGAATACTACTGACCCTGGCTGCTCAGTATGACATGGTGGTTGAGCATCTTGATGTAAAGACTGCATTTCTCAATGGAGACCTAGAAGAGTCTGTCTACATGGAACAACCAGTAGGTTATGTGGTAAAAGGATGTGAGAAGAAAGTTTATAAGCTAAATAAAGCAATATATGGCTTAAAACAGTCGGCGAAAGCATGGAATAAGAAAATTAATGATGTTTTAACCCAAAAATTGAAGTTTAACAGGTTATCTTCGGAACCATGTGTTTATGTATATAGTCATGATGGTGAAATAATGATTATTGCTCTTTATGTTGATGATATAATGTTGTTTACATTAAAAACATCACAACAAAGGAATATTATAAAGAAGAGACTGATGGATGAATTTGACATGAAAGATTTAGGTATAGCCCATCATGTTTTAGGCATGAAAATAGAAAAAACAGCTGATGGGAGCTTTATCTTGGATCAGTCGAGTTACATAAAGAAAATATTAGATAAATTCAATATGGCGGATTGCAAACCAATGAAAACTCCTATGGAGGTTGGAATAAAGTTACAGAAGGAAAATAGTTCAAAATGTAACTTTGATTATAGAAGCCTTATTGGTTATTTAATGTATTTATCTGTATGTTCCAGGCCTGATATCTCTCACAGTGTGAGTTTCCTTAGCCAGTTCAACAACTGTTATGGTGAAAGTCACTGCAAAGCAGCAAAAAGGGTTTTGAGGTATTTGAAAGGAACAGTTGATTATTGTCTTATTTTTCAGAAAGGTGAAATGAATATTGTTGGTTTCACTGATGCAGACTGGGGGGCCAATCAGTTGGATCGTCGATCTTACACTGGCTACCTATTTCGTATTGGAAAGTCTATAGTTTCATGGGAAAGTCGTAAGCAACGTACAGTGGCACTCTCTAGTACAGAAGCTGAGTACATGGCAATCTCTGATTCTTGTAAAGAAGCTATGTTTTTGAAAACATTTATTTCCGAATGTACTGGCATTGTTTGTAAAGTGTTGATGTTAAATGACAATCAGTCAGCACATAAACTTTGTAATAATCCTGTATTTCATGCGAGGTCTAAGCATATTGATATAAGACATCACTTTGTAAAAGATTTGGTAACAAAGAAACAGGTTGAATTGGAATATCTTTGTACTAATGAAATGTTGGCTGATGTTTTAACAAAACCATTAACTGCCGAAAAACATTTAAAGTTTGTGTCTCAAATATTAAAATGTTAACTTTGTGTATTGACCATACATAATTATGTTTGTTATGTGTATTTTCAGATACAGTTATACTTTTGTTTTGAGGCCTAGTATTTGTTGCATAATATTGTATTATGCAACAAATACTAGGCCTCAAAACAAAAGTATAACTGTATCTGAAAATACACATAACAAACATAATTATGTATGGTCAATACACAAAGTTAACATAATTATTGGTTTGCGAAATGGGTATTTAGTACGTAGATTTTTTGTTATAGGAGCCCTCCATGTTCTATTGTCACATCATCACATGTGCATGCAAATCATATGCAGTATGTATGTGTATTTTTTTTAATCATTGTTCCTTTCAACCAAAGCACCTGCCATCTAATCTCTTCAGCACCCTTAGTTGACTGGTAGAGAATGCCTAAGGCATTAAGTCTGCCTTTGTACCTTTTTGTGCGAAAAGCGAAAAGTTTAAATAAATATTGTTATTTAGTTCACTTTAGTTAAGAATCATGGCTAGATCCTTATATTAATTTGTACAAAAAAAAAAAAGATTTCATTTAGAGGAGGGGTGGCCAACCGGTCGATCGCGACTATTAGTCAAGTCGATCGTGGCAAGGCAAAAAATATGTTCAACTACAAAACTGATTTTGCTAATCTAGCGAAATATGCTCAAACGCAATGCTCACATTAATATAAATATGTAGGTTACTAAGAATAATAATTTTCAGTTTTATATTTTCCCTCTTAATCAAATAAAAAATACTACATAATTGTGTACTGAATCAGCTGTTTCATTTAAAATTTCAAGAAGTATGTACCTAATCGGTAGATCGCACAGGCTGTCGTCAGTGAACAGTAGATCTTGGGTCTAACCAAGTTGGCCACCCCTGATTTAGAGGGTTCAGGAGTTCAGGAGTAGATTGTAAGACATCATATTTTTAAAAGGGAAATAATAAAGATTCCGAAAAACAAATTAACTTCCAATGATCTGTGATTGACTGTAATACTAAGCTGTGTTAAAATGAATTACCGAAAATTTTTTAATACAAGATTACAAAAAAAAATTGTATTAACAAACAAACATGAGCTTATTTAAATTCAATTCTACGAAAAAATAATCTGTAAGTACTTTCAAATAATGAACTTTAAAAAAAAAAAAAAAAAAAAAATTCCGAAAAAAATACTAGTCGTTGTAGTTGTTGTCGTCAGTAATGTCGTAGTACGGTCGTTTCTTTATTTGTATTCGCATAAAAGTTGTCGGAAAATTTGTATAAAAAGCAGTAAATTTCATATTTTGAGTAGGTATGCTCATATTTTTTTTTGGAGCTTTTATTACTACCCTTTTTAAAACCCCGCATAATGAAAATATCAGTTTATTGTTTCATCTCGTTGCCCATATTGAAAAAAAAAAAGTTTTATAAAAAAAAATTACCGTATTTGACAGGGCGGGGTTCGAAGATTGAAATAGCTAGATTTGCCCATAACGTACTTAGTCACAAGAAAAAGTGTCCATACCGAGAAGAGTGAGTTTACATAAAAAAAAAAAGAAAAACAGTGTTTCTATGACAATCAAGTGCAGTCAACTGCGTCATTGTGGATCAGAGGCACAATCAGAGGTGCCAAAACGAATCAGAAAGGCCTAAATGAATGAATATTTTGACGCGGTAGGGCGAATTTAACCATTTAAATCTTTGCCACTGCTGTTTACACTGACCGCCGCCCTTTCGTTCTGAAATAATGGGTCCTCGTTAAACTATTTACTTTTAACATGACTTAAATTTTTATTGCAGGGTTATAAAAATATTGTATACTCTTTAGGCACCTAAGGGTATATTTAATTAGATTTCCAACTTCTCTAAACATCTTTATTTTTTTGTACAAATCCTGCCATGATTCTTTAGAGATATTGTAATTAACGGGCAGCAGGCAGGGGGAGAAGGGTAGGGAGGTTAGCAGGCCGTTAATCAGGTTTTGGCAAGTATTAGTAGCTGAATAACAATAATACTTTTGAGTATATTTCAGATGACTTACAGGAAATTCATTTCGTAGACTTGGTTTGCAGGCAATATCCATAGTCTCTGAGGCCGGGGATGGAATGAATGATTGTGGAATATCTTCCAATTGCAGATTATATGTATCAATATCTCTGAAAATAAACAAATATTTAGGTCTTCCATCATCATCATCTGCTTAGCCTTTTCCAAACTGTTTTTGGAGGTGGCCACTGTTTATCTGACCTTCACAACCCGGTTACAAGAAAAATTCAGCAAAGCAGCCAAGGATGTTTGATAAATTCTGAGTTGAGTATAAATAGGAGCTTGCTAGTCCTGATTTTGATAAGGAACATAGATTAAACCTTTAAGTAGAATAATACTAAAGCATAATCAGCCTATGTTCCCACTGCTGGGACACAGACCTCCTCTCGGTCAGAGAGAGTGGGTAATCCACCACGCGGGCCCAGTGCGGGTTGGTGAATGTCTTCGAATATTTGGTCCTAAGACATGCCATTTTTCTTCACAATGTTTCCCTTCACTGTTTTTGAAAGCATTGGCGATGAACACAAACTACACAAAGTAAAGCGCGTGGGTAATACTATTACAGGATTAAAACAATCATACTTACAACAACAACTCATGATCATTGATACTCTGGTACTCCAGGTCGTAAAACTTGGGAGAATCATTCATGATTATTTCTAAAACAAACAGAAAAAGATTTACAGAAACCACAAAAAATGATGATGTTTATTTTGCTATCTGTATAAGGAAGTAATTCTTGTACGCAATGATGTGCATGTCAACTGCATTTATTGGGTACTCACTTATTCAAATGTTTCACAAAAATAATTAGTTAACAAATAAGGGCCTGTGCACACGTTTTTTAACCGCGCTGTTGACGCGCGTTTTAGAAACGTGCGTCGACGGCGCGCTTTTTTCCTACAGAAGGTCTACAGGCTGCGTCTGACTCGCGTGCGTATCGCGTCTGTATCGCTACAAACGCGCGTCAACGGCGCGTTTAAAAAACGTGGTGTGCACAGGCCCTAAATGCAGTTGTTCTTTAGTCTGACAAGTTGAGAAGACAACTCCAATATATAGAGACCAGTGGCGAATCCAGGATTGTTGTTTGGGAGGGGCTTAACCCCACTGAGGGTAGGTTTTAGCAAAGAAAACACTAAACATGTACCAGGTGCACAGATTTAAAATTCGTCATTGAAACAGAAATTTAAAACTTGAAAATATAATACTTACCGAGTTAAGGATAATTTGATGACAGTAAAAAATTGTACCTACAACAGTGTAAAGCTTGCTAAAAAGTTGAATTAGAAATATCAAGTTCACTTTAAGATTTGTCATGGAAGAACTCAGATGCTTTTGGGGGGGCTTGAGTCCCTTAGCCCCCTGGATCCACCGCTGATACAGACTATAAATCAAAACTGAGTTTTATCTTTTGAGCAAGAAAATGGAACAAAATGTGACCCTAGGGAAGGGGAACAGAAAGAAAGGAAAACCCTTGAAAAGATGGCTGGATGACTTGGCGAGGACGGCTGGAAAGAAATGGACTAGATAGACCAGAAACAGGGAGAATTGGAAGGGGTTGGACAAGGCGTTTGCCAAAATGCACACAGAGACTCAGAACTGATATTAAATCTTTTGTAGGTACTACAACTATCACTCTGAAAAAAGCTATGAATAAATAAAAAAATAAAAAAAAAAAAATTAAAAACCCCCGACACAAAATAATAAAAAAATTAAGGTATCCCTACAAAAAGCATGAAATAAAATTTTATTTAAATAGAAATTCATATGGAAGTCGGGGGACCGTTCTGTGGAACACCTTCTATTCTAAGAGGTCCCCCGACTTCCATATGAATTTCTATTTAAATCAAAATCAGTTCATCCGTTCGGGAGCTACGATGCCACAGACAGACACACCTCGTCGTTTTTGCGTCGGGGGTTAAAAATCTAATAAAAACTATAATTTTATCATTCTTAATAATAACTAAGAAGCTAGGAACCATTCTGACTGACCAAATAGGCTCTCCGCCTTCCCAACTCTTACCACATTTTCCTTACTAGGTAAGTAGCTATATTGGTATCTAAATTTCTATATTAAAAAGTATAATTTTTGTACAGTCAACAAAGGAGTTAAGTATACAGGAGCGTCGGATATAGTTAAAGTTTACTAAGAAACCGATGGATGTTCTGGACTGAAATTTAATTTAATAAATGAGCTGTTTGTTTTCTATAAATAAACTAAAATTTTATTCGAGAATATCCATCGGTTTCTTAGTAAACTCTAACTATATCCGACGCTCCTGTATACTTAACTCCTTTGTTGACTGTACATACATACCTTTGCATTACACTTTAATTTGATACATTTCATTTAAGACATTATTGACATAGCTATAGGTAGGTATTAGGTAATACGGGTTGGTGTCCACAACTCCACGTCAATGCGCGTATTTTGCGTACGGTGACATAGCTAAAAAATGAGTCATCATTTTTCAAGTTTTAAATAATTATAACTTGGTACCTAGTATCTCATCAGTAACTGTTAACTTTATAGATGAAATGGGGACAAGACTTGGAGAAGAGCAATTCCTAAAAAGCTTATCAGGTATTAGTCTGATCACTGTAGAATCTATTGTGATTGACTGACCAAAATCAACATTCAATCATATTGATGAGCAGTGATAACCTTTATTATTGAACATACTTTCAGAATGAGGAGTGGAAAGGGTTCTATTTATAGAAAAAGGTAAATGATAAGATATTATGATAGTATCACAGTTAATGATATTAAGTACCTAAGTACTTAAATACCTATATAGTACCAAAGTACCTTCCTTGCAAATAAAATCTATATATATAAAAGAAAGTCTGTTAGTTACACCACTTATAACTCAAGAACGGCTGAACCGATTTGGCTGAAAATTTGTAGGGAGGTAGCTTAGAGCCAGGAGACGGACATAGGATACTTTTTTTTTTATAGTAGGAGTAGGGTAGAAGTAGGGTAGAAGTAGGGTAGGAGTAGTGTAGGAGTAGTGTAGGAGTAGGGTAGGAGTAGGGTAGGAGTAGTGTAGGAGTAGGGTAGGAGTAGGGTAGGGTAGGGGTAGGGTAGAAGTAGGGTAGGAGTAGTGTAGGAGTAGTGTAGGAGTAGGGTAGGAGTAGTGTAGGAGTAGGGTAGGAGTAGGGTAGGAGTAGGGTAGAAGTAGGGTAGGAGTAGTGTAGGAGTAGGGTAGGAGTAGTGTGGGAGTAGGGTAGGAGTTGGGTAGGAGTAGTGTAGGAGCAAAACAACGTTTGCCGGGTCAGCTAGTTTTAGAAAAAGAAAAACTTTTTTAAGACAGCTTAAGCTCGTTAATTAATGTACAGTTGCCGTCACATATATTGTAGCAGGCAAGGTGACCAAATACTTCTGAAAGATTATAAATGTCAATAAGTTCCATACACTACAAGTTACCATTAATATCTGAACATTCATTACTTCATTAATATCTGAGCAGAAGCTTATCAATAATTTCTTTATGTACACACAACTAATAAAGTAATAAAAAATAACTGAACACTTACAACGTCATGTGTATCTACGCAGATTCAACACTGAGCTTACCTAATTCGTTACTGTGACTATAAAGGACAAACCAAAAAAAAAAAAAAACTAACTAGGTATCTGTGGTATAAATACGATGAAAAGGGAATACAAATTGTATAGAAAATCATTTGTATCGAATACAACTGGATATGTTAAAATCAAACTATTGAAAGACGATAGATATTGGTTTTGTAATGAAAATATACATTTTTTTTTATTTGCAACAACATAGATAAAGTATTAGTATTTTGTGTAACCTCCTTCTGCATTTAATACATTGTGTAACTGTTTTCGCATGGAACTAACAACCTTCTCACAAAAATTTCATCCTCTGAAAGATTCTCTTGCATGTCGTCTTAATGCTTCCTTTGTTCGACATTGAATCCCATCCCACTTTTGCACCATTTTACCCCATAAGTTTTCAGTGGGATTGAGGTCTGGACTTTTTGGCATTACTTTTTTTTATATACTTGCTGTTGTAAGTGATTCAGATATTTTTGGTTAGTTGTGTGTATAGAAATTATTGACAAGCAACTGCTCAGATATTAATGAAGTAATGAATGACGACCTCGTGAAGGCCGCAGGAACCCGTTGGATGCGAGAAGCACAGAACCGGTCGAAGTGGAGGTGCTTGGGGGAGGCCTATGTCCAGCAGTGGATGTCTGTCAGCTGAAATGATGATGATGAATGAATGTTCAGATATTACCTGGTAGTGTATGGAACTTATTGACATTTATAATTGTTCAGAAGTAATTGGTCACCTTGCCTGCTGCAATTTATCTGACGGCGACTAAACATAAAAAAAAAATCGGAAGTCATTGTTCTTGTTTAACTTGGATTTGTGAAACTATCAAAATACATATCTTGAAACAAATTTTGCTGAATAACATTGTTTTAAAATGATCTGAAAATAATATTTTTGATGATAATTACTGAGTGTTACATTTCCCACCCCTAAGACGACCCACTCCCCTAAGACGACCCACTGACCAGACCATGAACTGAGGACATGTAAGTTAAACAAACTTACATGTTTAGAGTTGCACTTGAATAGTAATGTAGATAATAACCTATATCTTAGGAATTTCCCACCTCATCTCACTATCGGTCATTCATTTATTTAATTCCACACAAAAATCGGTCATCATCTAAACACCACAATCGGCAAGTATGATCGATTTTCTCTACAGTTTTGACGTAGGCTTTTTTGTGATAACTTTTTCTAGCAACCGAAAACTCAGTCATACAACATCAAAGACGTGAAGAAAAGTTCTGATTATTGGTTAGAAATCTGAATTAAAACTAGATTATGTTACAAGTTCTGAGATCGCCGTTACTGTTTCTTCTTTTGGTTATCAATAGTTTACGTGAAAATATACCAAAATGTGATTTTCAAACTTCAGCTAAAATTGTGGTGAAATAGTTTGAAGTGCTCTAAACTTACCTTAAAATTAAAAACAATTCTAATTCAAAATACAACAGTCCTTAAAATGTTTTTGTTCGATAACACAGTACAAAACGCTGCTACTACATTGAAAAAAAACTTTTAAACACAAACAAAGTCCGCGGACCGCAAGTGCACTCCATTCAACGCTGACGCAAATCAAACCGTTCGTTCACAAAGTTGTGTGTGCGAAAAGTCGAAAACTGCTGTCTGCAAATGTGTCTGCGGAGCGGGTGAGGAGAGGGGTATTAAAATGACCATAATATTTGCCCTCAGGTTTCTACTAATAACAATAATCAGAATTTATTGTAGGACTACCAGTTCTCAAACAAACAATAGTACTTTTAGAGTTACAGGAACGCAGTTAGTGATTATCCTAATGCAGACTAATCTTATCTATGTATTCATGTATTGGAAATTTGGTTCATTTCATGGCTAACTCTTGATTTATAAAATTTTAAAATTAATACTAGAATAGAAGTTATTTTCATAAAATGGCAAGATTTTTAAAATTAGTTTTAGTGTTACTGTAACTAAAAAATCCTTGTGTGCGCATTATTTTTTTTCTCTTGTAGCCGCTTCTCAAACCTTAATTGTGGCTTGTTCCATAGATATTATTAATATTTTAAGCATGTCTCTCAAGGGTTTTTGTCAATATTTATACAAAATGTTAATAAAATGCCCTAATTTATCTGATAGAAACAATTGAGAACCGCTAATATTTTGAAGTAGAAACCAGCAGAAACAGAAGCAAAATTCGTTATACCTCCTCGCATAACAACAAAAAAAGTAAAAAAAAATGGTTGCCACAACCAAAAATCACAAAAGAATGAGAAAAAAAATACTCGAACTCCGCTTCACTTGTGTTTTTTTTCTAATTTTACTGTCATTAGGCCGATAATTTGATGCATATTTTGTATGCAACAGTTATTTTGACTTGTTAAAGTGCTCTATTATGTACCAAATCATCGCGGGGAATGCTCTAAGTGCGTCTATAAACTAAAATCAATAACAATCATTGACCAACAAAGGTACGCTTGTGTTTGCTTTTGCTGAGCATATAACCTGTGTTTTGTGCTGGCGTCCGGTTGGCGTCCGTCACAATTAACGCGAGAATGTTTAATATGCGTTGTATGGTTGCGATATCGATGTAGAAATGAGTTTTATTGCGATCGCGTACTGTGCTATTGTAAGTGGTTGTTGTTTTTAGTTACCAAGATGAATTATGAAGCCGAAAGAGCCATGAATCAGAAGCGATTGCGAATGGAGGGCGAACCGGGCCACGGTGTTGTCCAGGGGAACGGTTTGCCGCTAAACTACATAGGTAAGTGAACTTTGAGCGCGAAACGCGCAGGAAATTGGTTATATTACGGAAGTTTTGACGTTGTTTTCATTGTTGTAGATAATGGTCATCAAATACCCTATCAGCCGTATGCTGGTGCGTATAACACTCATTATCCGCCTCCGGAAGCGTTTTCGCCGTATGGGCCTCCGCCCCCTGGGGGCTATGCCCCTCAGAACCTGTCTTACGCGCCGCCTGCGCACCAGAACTACCCGCATCACCAGAGTTTCCCGCCACAACAGCCACCACAGGCACAGTTGCACATGCCACAGTCCCATATGGGTGAGTTTACATGTCAAAATTTTCACAATATTTTTACTATAAAAAATATAGCAAAACATTGTCAGCTTGTAGACTATAATAGATTTTGTCTAATAGGAAATAGAGGTCATATTTGTATGTTTATTTTTGACAGATTTTAAAGATTGACAGATAAAATGTTATCTATAGAGGCTGTATTGTTTTAACTTTTTTTAACAAAAAAGTGTATATTATTCAAGTAAACTTCTATCACCATACACAGTTGAATAATACAAAATTATGATTTAAGTATAGGGCAATATAAAAAAAACTACAAATTTAATTAATAACAACAAATATTTATAAACCTGTTTTCTCTCTGTTAATGTCTTTCATATTGAAGCTATACTAAGTACAAAACTTTAATAATTACTATTAAATTTCTTTTTAAGTCTTTGTGTATTGTGACTTGACTGCACTCTGTCAGTTCAAGGTTATGGTGACGTGGGGGTGCACAAGCCGGCCTGGCCTCCGCAGCCACACCTGCTGCCGCCGCTTGACACACAGAAGCCTCTTGATGTGAAGCAGCTGAAGTCCGAGATCAAACTTGAGCCGACAGATGCTCAGAAACGGCCACATCCTGAGAATGAGATGATGGTAAGTATATTATAATTTTTATTGACAAGAAGTAATCTTGTCAATTATTGATTTGTTGCTTCAATCTGGGTTAGGTGTTTATGCATGCTTGATTGGAGCCTTTAGTTGAAAAAATACTAATTATACATAATTTAAGTTCTAATTTACCTTTTCTTACAGAATTTTCTAAATTTTTTACTAACTTTATTCAAGCTATTCTTTGTTACTGTACATGTTTTGATTAATTATTATGGCAATACTTAAATACTTGTTTATGGTAACTAAACATTTATATTTACTATTTTTTTTGTGAATGATGATTGTTTATGGTTTCAATAGCAAATTACTGGTAAACCAGAAAAAGTATGTGCTTCGGTATCTTCGTGTTTCTGAATTAGAACGAAAAACGCGCCACAAAGTAACCCACACAGAGGCAATGCTTCTCAGTTTTGTTCTACCGCGCTTTTGTATGAGTGCACCTTTCATTGCGCGTTTGTATGAAGTTCTCTCTGTATCAGGGCACCTACTCCTGTATCAGATCGACATTTGTCACTCAAAACTTAAAAAAAGTTTTTTTGGAATTGCATAGAGTTGTTATTCTATAATTTTATACTTCCATGGTTGTAACAGCTCTATATTAGATCTCATAATCGCGCTTTCTTATTTCCGAAGACAGGCGAAGATTCCCGAAGCGCATACTTTTCATTGGAAAGCTGTATCATGAATCTAAATAGTTTGGTGCTATTGTATTTTTCTTTATGTGTATTATAATAATGTGTGTATATGTTCAATCAGGCTCTACAGGCACGGCAGAGAGAGTTCAATGTCCACATTCCCAGTACTTTGGTTAATATTTAAACATCATATTTTAAAACTACAGTGGAACCTTGATTATGCAATGGGTCTTAGCGCTCTTACGCACTGGCGGTTAACCGCGCGGCTAGCCGTTTTTCCAGTTTAATATGCAACCGCTTATGATTGTACGCACTTAACCGCCACAAAATTTCAACCGCGGCGGTTGAATGGGGGGTCGTGGCCCGCTTCGCGGCTAGCCGACATCTTGTGTATACGCACTGGCGGTTCAGTCAGTTTGCAGCGAGCCGCCGGTGAAGTTTGCACGTAACGATCTGGACGCCACTAGTGCGTAAGGCCCCTTATTCCAAATATTCCATTCGAAACTTTTGTAATCTGCTATCTTAGAGCTCAATTTATTAATGTATTTCTTTTTGTATGGGTCTAAAACGTTAAGCTTATCCACTACATAAGTTGATGAGAGAAATTTCTTGTTGAGTATTAATTGATTCCATGCTTACAACTTTTACAGTACTTACCTATAAAAAGACTGCACATTCTTATTAATTTGTGTTTATTAAATTTTCTATCATCTGGTTGAACTTTGCTTAAGTGCTTATAAAATAGTATTTCTGCCACCAAGAAAGGCTTCGAAATAATGGACGGTAGATACTGGTGTTAATCTTCTGTATTGCATTAATTAAATATACAAGTTCTGAATATAAATCTGAGATAACGAGCGACGTCCGCAATGCGATGGCGGAACGTCGACTGGCGCCCCTGGCGACGCGAAGTGCAGGCGCGCGGCGGTAGACAGTCCTGCCGTGCGCCATCTAGCGGCGGCGGGGCCGAAACATACACCTTAGACTTCTCATCTTTTTCTCCAATTACGGCAAACCTCTTGGTGTAGCACATGTCTTAAGCGTAGCAAAGACCCAAAGAAGTCCACAGCAGAAGATCTCTTGATATTGAATACTAAACTTTATTGACAGTATGATAAAGTGCAAAGTTTTATGAACACACAGCAACGGTTCGTCGGGCGTCTGCTCTCTCGCTCTTTTGCACTTTATGGCATTGAAAATAAAGTTGATTCTTCAATGTCATCAAAAAATCTTCTGCTTTTCTCTTCTCTCGGCTTTGGGCTGTCACAAACTCTTTCATTCAAGAGGATCATTGTCCTGTTCATAAAAAAGGTTCCACTGTACTGATTAGTAAATACTCATTCATTTGAATGAATGATTGAATGTAAGGACTTGTTGTTGCAGGGTGGGGATCTGGATCAACCCAAAATAAAGATAAAGACAGATATATTTAAGCCTGATGAGTTAGCGCATAGACAGGATAAGCCTATTGGTATGTACATTTACGAAATATCTATTAATTTTATGTAAGTAACATACTGTATAAAGTAGGTACATTATAATCTTTGCAATGTTGTTTAATAACAATGCATTTTAGTTGATTTGATAAATTAATTTCATTCTAGATGTTGGTCAAAAATCTTTATCACTGGATGTGGTACAGAAGCCTGCTGATCTGCAAAATAAAGGTACTTACCGAACATTATTTTCATTATAAGTATACATACAATAAAACGTTTATTCACCTCTATTTAAGACTATGCAGGAGCAGTGTGGTAGCCCAGTAGCGACCCCGACTTACAAGTTGTAGGTCCTGCGTTCAAACCCAGACAGGCGCTTTACTTTATGTAATTCTCAGACTAAATAAAAAGTCAAGACATAGCGCTGCGAACAATGCAATGAAGCATGCAAAAACTACACCTCCGCTCTGTGCATATACGCTTACACGCACACATTTACAACCATTTACAATCAAACTACACCTCACTATGTGCACACATGTTTACGAAAGCGGCCTCACTTTACTGTTGACAGCCCTCTTGTCTTAGTTTTTTATTTGGTCTGAGGTGTAATTTATTTCATCACCAAATAGGCATGTCCTGGAACATGGACAAACGACATCTACCAGTGGGCGTGTGTGGTGGATTATGACCCACTCCTCACAGGGAGCAGGCCTGTGTCCCAGCAGCGGGAACATTACTGGCTTATTATGCTATGCGCCGAATTACAGACGGGCTGTATTGGAATGTGATGCGATGCGGCACGATACTGCTCTAATATGCGCTCGGTTTCCTCACAATGTTTTCCTTCACTGTTCTGGGGGCTTACCATCACCTCTTAAAGCAGGGCAGAAGTTGAACTGCACTATTTTTGTACCAAGACGTCGTACAAAAAAGTAGTGCAGTTCAACTTCTGCCCTGCTTTAAGAGGTGATGGTAAGCCCCCAGAGAGCAGTGATGATGACATTAAGCCTTGTGTTCACCAACATTTAAATCAACAGATTAAATATTTAAAACTTCCTTAGGAAATTTGGCATAAGTATACCAACTGTTTAAATACCTAACCGGTGGTTTGAATGTTGGTGAACTTAGGCTTAAATACACAAAGTAAAGTGCCTTCATGGATTCGAACTCAGGAACTACAACTCGAGCACTCCTCTCGTGTGTGATGGTTCATACAAAATGTAGGAAAAGATGTATGAGGATTTTTGCAATTCGGCGTCATAGCATAATCAGCCTCTCTTCGGGAAGGCCGACCGAAGGCTGACGCAGATTTGGGTGGGCTGCACCCAAATCTGCGTCAGCCTTCGGTGAAGACGAATTATTTACAGAACAATAATTTTCCGTATTTCCGTTTTCCAGATGACGGACATCCAATCATCGGAGTTGAAAACAAGTTGATGGATAAACCAGCCGGTAAGCGAATATTTATCACACTAATGTTATAAAGGCGAAAGTTTGTGAGTGTGATCGTATGTTTGTCTTTGTTACTTCTTCATGCAAAAACTACCGTCGACGATACTTTAGAAAATACATAAAAAAACTGGCCAAGTGCGAGTCGGACTAGCACACGAAGGGTTCCGTACCATAAGGCAAAAACGCCGAAAAAAACACGTTTGTTGTATGGGTGCCCCCCATATTTATATTATTCTGTTTTTTGTATTTATTGTTATAGCGGCAACAAATACATAATTTGTGAAAATTAGACAGACAGACGGACGGACAGACAGCGGAGTCTTAGTAATAGGGTCCCGTTTTTACCCTTTGGGTACGGAACCCTAAAAAAGATTGTTTTGTTTGTTGCGCAGAAGCGTGCAAGGCTGAGGGTGCGGCGGAAGGCGGCGCGGGCGACTTACAACGTGCAGCCGAGCCCACCACTCTCAATGAAAAGAGGTAAATATATTGATTCTTCTCTTCTTCAATCGGTTCCTCATTATTGAGGATCGTGGTCACTTGACCGTTTTAAGAGGATAATTTGCCTCCATGAAATTGCAGAATTTTGCAAAATATATTGATTAGTACCTAATTAAATTGTAAGGCATGTCAGTCTTTCAGTATTATTATAGAAGCACAAGATGCCATTGGAATCTTTTGCGACCTCTCTAAGGCGTTCGATTGCGTAAACCACGAGACACTTCTGATGAAACTGGAGCACTATGGAATTAGAAAAGCAGCACTTGACTTGCTAAGATCATACCTGAAAGATAGAAAGGTTAAAGTTCAAGTAAACGGCGTAAACTCATTAGGGTCTGAAATGACAATGGGTGTTCCTCAAGGTTCGATATTGGGTCCATTCCTCTTTTTAGTTTACATTAATGATTTACCCCAATTACTTCAAAATCAACCGAAGATGGTGTTATTTGCAGATGACACATCATTAATCTTTAAAATAGACCGACGGTCACAAAGTCTTGACGACGTGAATAACTCTATTCTTCAGGTCCAAGATTGGTTTACGGTAAATAATTTAGTACTTAATGAAAAAAAAACCAAATGCATTAGATTTAAATTACCGAATGTTAGAAGTAGCGAATGTGAAATCATATTGAATGGCCAAAAACTAGAATTTATTGATCAGACAGTTTTCCTAGGAATCACGCTAGACGAGAAATTACAATGGGGACCTCATATAACATCTATTGCGGGGCGGCTAAGCTCTGCCGCTTATGCTGTTAGAAAGATAAGACAGTTAACAGATGTAGAAACCGCGCGTTTGGTCTATTTTAGTTACTTCCACAGTATTATGTCATATGGCATTTTACTATGGGGTCGGGCTGCTGACATTGAATCCATTTTTATTTTACAAAAGAGAGCTGTCAGAGCCATTTACAATCTACGTCGTCGCGAATCTCTTAGGGAACTATTTAAAAAGGTTAATATCATGACGGTACCTTGCCAATTCATTTATGAAAATATTATGTATGTAAGAAAAAATCAACATCTTTTTAATAAAATAAGTGATAGGCATAATTTTAATACTAGAAATAAAGATAAATTAGATCAACCTTTTTTTAGATTATCTAAAGTACATACATCTTTTATGGGGTACTGTGTTAAATGCTACAACAAAATACCTTGTGACATATTGCAATTAAATGAAAGAAAATTTAAAACTCATATTAAAAGTACACTTTGTAAACAAGGATATTACAAATTAGAGGATTATATCCAAGATAAGAATGTTTGGAAACATGCTGGTCCTGCTCCATAGGACAATCTAAAAGTCTAGACAAAATCAAACTTGTTCCTAATTTAATTTATATATATATTTTTAATTATGACATCTTATTCTAATTCATTTTTACAATCTGCGACTACAGTGGCTCACACACTTGTTAAAGTTCAACTACTTTTGCATTTTTTTTTTTTTTTAATAACTTGTAAATATGTGAGCACCATGTATCTATCACTTGTTTGATTTACCTGTCATTGCTTAATTTTTAATTCTTTTTACCTTTTGTGGTAGACTAATTTTATTATGGGTGCATCGTGTTCACATATAATTTTTATTATGTATACAAGACGGTGGAGTTTCTTGCCCATTCTTCTCCATACGAAAACTACCTTTTCGAATGGGCGACTAGAATCATTTCTATTTAGTTTTTTTTTTTTGACGTTCAAAAGTGCCTTTAATGTGCCTATTTGAAATAAATGATTTGACTTTGACTTTGACTTATTTCTTTGCCTCTACAGTAAAGCTTATGCAGGTGAAGTAAAAACTAAAAAAGTTAAGAGTTAATTCAACCCGACAGCATCTTAAAAGCAGTTGTCCATTTTGATAAAGTTTTTTTTTGCTCATCTTGGGAATAGATTTGCAAAAAAAAAAACCCAAGATGGATTCCCAGTAATTTGACCTTCAAGGTAACGAAAACTAAGATTACAAAAAATATTTGTACAAAATTGGCACCTGGGAGTTCTACTGGTGCATTTTTAGTGAACTATTGAATAGAAATTTTCAATAAAAAGCTGATGTCACTTTTTTGGGGCAATAAAAACTGCGGAGTACTCACTTTGCAGCGGTCATTCTATGTCTAGCTGAGAGTTGCGGCTCGACAACTGTCGTTGAAGCGACGACGTATGAAAAAGCGTCCGCACGCCGCCGTAACTTTGTTGCAGCGGCAACATAGTTAGTTTTATACCTCAACTCAAAGCATTTATTTCAAATAAACCAATTACAGGCACTTTTGAATCGTTGCTAGGTGTAGCTAGTTCCCAGGGATGTTCCTTGCAGGCGTTGCACGGGGGGGTTCCGGAATTGGTATTTTAAGAGGAACCGGGACCTCCACTATGTGCTGATGGTGATCACCGGGGTGGTTTTAGTGAGGTAAAAATCCCACACTCCCCGACCTCCCCTCCCGGAGGTCGGGTGCCTTTTGAAGGTTTACCCCCGACAAAAAAAAAAGATGTAGCTGGTTGCCCATTCCAAAGTGTAGTAGTTTCCTATGGAGAAGAACGAGCTAAAATAGGCTTATAGTGTATGGCGATTTGTGTTCAATCTTGACATTTTATTGGTTGTTTCAGTGAAGAGGACAGGAAACCGTTCAGCAGTCCAGAGCTTCCTAAATCCGGTTCTATACCTGGGAAAGTGCCGACTCCAGGCAGCGAGGTAAACTAGTTTTATACTAATTTTTTAATTGAACCTTTTTTCACCATCATCAGCTTCATCATTATTGTCATCTACTGTAAGTCCTTTGATGGTATTTTTCATAGTTGGTTACGAAATTCAACGATTATTGTCTAAAGTTGCCATCGGATT
This sequence comes from Oligia fasciuncula, assembly GCA_963082905.1. NCBI lineage: Eukaryota > Metazoa > Arthropoda > Insecta > Lepidoptera > Noctuidae > Oligia > Oligia fasciuncula. The sequence goes on along the minus strand of OY720406.1, from coordinate 16,178,542 downwards.
TCGCGCTTTAGATTCCTTTAAAAACGTTGCTTAAATGTAAGTCATTGAAGGGAAGTTTATATACAGGGTTATTGGTAAAACATTAACAACCTCTTAAGAGGTCATTGTACTCATCATTATGAACAACTTTTACTATGGGACCAAACATGAAATCGCGAAAAAAAAAAATCTGCTGTTCCCTACATTTATGTTCGTATAACTCGTCAAAATGTTCGGAACAACTGACTTTTTTTCGCGATTTCAGGTTTTTTCCCATAGTAAAAGTTGTTTATAATGATCAGTACAATGACCTCTTAAGAGGTTGTTAATGTTTTACCAATAACCCTGTATAAACCCCAATGTGTTTTTAATTGCTATTGAATTAATTTGCTTTATAATATCTACGATAGTAATTAGGTAGTCATTATCTAATCACCCATAGTGTTTTATTTTTGCACGAAAAGTTCAGTTATCATACACGTAACACATGGTCACTGCACCCGTTAAATCTTGAGAATAAAATCGTCACTGTCGACAGCCCAAAAAGAGGGGAAGACCGAAGGGCTCCACCAACAAGCCGAAGGCGCCCGGGGCCCCGCGGGCCCCTGGACCTGCCACCCCGGGCCCCCGGGCCCCGCCGCCGCGCTCCCTGCCGCCGCCGCCCCGCCCGCGCGCGACGGGCTACCAGTACGCTATCAGACCATTCAGGAAGGACTTCTCTGGGATACAGTTTAGAAGGTTAGTAGTTTGATGTACTTTTTATTTCACTTCCATAAAAAAAAAAAAGGTTCGATGTGTTGGATCCTCTAAAAATATTAATGTAATTACATTACATGAGTCTTTGAACCAGCCATAAAATTATGGTTAAATAATGATACTTAGATTTTTTTCTGGTAATTTTAAGCCAAAGTATTTTTTTCACTCAATGAAGGTTGGTTTCTTATACAAAATATGCGAGCAGAGATACTTATTATGCTCCATACTCACATACGGTATAACTCGATCGAGCGTACATGTCGGTGATAGTAGCAGCTCTGGCTCTACGCCCACACATTCAGCATTTATCTTTCGAGGGACGCGCGACGTTCAGTATTCACCGAACTGTTCGAGCCAAAAGATATCTGTTTAACAAAGAAGACAGTGAGAATTAAAGAAAATAAAAGGGTCAAACATAGAGAGGTACTGGTTGAAACATCGTTTAGATCAGAAGTTCCTCGGGGCATCGCGACGTTGTCCCAGGGACGTCGCGACTTTGTCCCAGAGACGTCGCGACGTTGTCCCAGAGACGTCGCGACGTTGTCCCAGGGACGTCGCGACGTTGTCCCAGGGACGTCGCGACGTTGTCCCAGAGACGTCGCGACTTTGTCGCAGAGACGTCGCGACGTTGTCCCAGAGACGTCGCGACGTTGTCCCAGGGACGTCGCGACGTTGTCCCAGGGACGTCGCGACGTTGTCCCAGGGACGTCGCGACGTTGTCCCAGAGAAGTCGCAAACCGGTATCCCCACGACCCCTGTATATTGTATGTGCGTGTAACCTGTTTTCCACAATATCTCCTTTAATCAAACCTAAAACTTCCATCTATTCCATTTTCAAAGGCGATGGAGCGACGACTGCCTCGACTCCTCCCACATACCCAACGAGGTTTACTTTGGCGATGTCCCCGTCTCCATGGAGGTTCTCTTCAACTATTACGATGCGAATGCTGAGCGAGAGAAGCTGGCAACACAGGCGGCGCAGATCGCTGCGCAGAAAGCCGCTGCGGCCAAGTTAGCAGCTGCGAAGTTGCAAGCTAGGGGGCTCATGCCGGCTACCAGTGAGGTTAGTTTAGTGAATACTTTTTCTACGTTTAATAGTAATAAAAGGCCTTCGGAAGTGTCAATAATTGAAACTTGAAGTTATAAAAAACAAGAATGTATGTTATAAACTTATAAGTTCTCCCCGAAAATTGTATTCGTACACACTGCCCTCATCAAGTTTTTCTAATGCACAAGTATACACGTCAAGTCTTTTAAAATGCTGATATAATCACATATATAAATTGAAATAAACATACAGGCGAAGTAAAAAATTGGCCAAGTGCGAGTCGAAGGGTTCCGTACCACATGGCAAAAAACTCCGAACAAAACAAGTTTGTTGCCTTTTCTGTTATAAAATATTGCTCTTATCTCCAGGTGACGACGGTAGATTCTTCATCATCAGACGATTCCTCAGGATCTTCCGGCAGCGACTCGGAGGAAAGTGACGAAGTAAGTACACACTACATTCATTTGATATTTATCACCAAATCAATATTTTTTTATGTTGTTGCTATCATAATTTGCGTAGAACATTGACATTGGTGAAATTGTGTGAAATGAAAGTTTTTTTTTTCAATTTTCATGGCCATCATTACATTTATTATTTCATTGTCACTTTCATTGATTCTGCAGCTTGGATGTAACATTATTCCAGCAAATGTTTTTCTAGTTAAATTATTAAACTACAGCATCATTGCAATTTTGAAACCATTCGCATGGCATTCGTCACTACATTAATCGCCCCCTTCGATCAGTAATACACTAGATTTCGCATTACCGCCTTAAAAACGGCCGGTAAAAATAGGACCCCAACAAATGCGTGACCCAATAATATCGCAAACGTAATTTGACTTTACATTCGATCATTAAGGTATCTTATTGTCGCGAGCTCGAACTCACTGGTATGGCTATGGTACCACGCTGTCTCACCTGGCATCGGGTCCGACAGAGATAGTATCAGTGATAAGCAGTTACACGCTAGTCTACACTCACAACGTCTAGTTCGCACGCACACAGACACCGTTCCGAACTAAAAAAAATATAAAAATTCCTTTGGAAAATCGAGCCTTATGAAAACACCACTGCATAAATCAATTAAAAATTAAGTTTATTGTTCACACTTCGATAGTAATTGAGGTTTGTTTTGTTTAGTGAAATTTGTATGGAAAAAATATCGATTAGCCCCCACATTAAAGTTTATTTTAAAATGAAGTTGTTGATATTTAAAAACCTTTTCTTAAATATTTATTTATATAAATGTATTTAAATGTACAGACGCCAGCATATCAAGCTACTCTACTACCATCTGTCGAATTTCTTTAATAGATTTTCAACTTTATCACTAAAGCATAAGGTTCTAAGTTGATTGGGAAAATTTGACAGTTTCGGCTAGCTTGATGTGCTGGCGTCTGTACAAGTATTATGCAATCGTGGCCAGTTGACCGACGAGTTCTCTCTTCTTTCCGTGATCCTTTATCGTATTGTTGATCGAAGTGTCGCCTCCAAGCACCCGCACCTTCCATAACTCATAATCATTCGTACCGAGTGAAATAAGCGCCTATAACAAACAGGATACGCCACTGAAGCGCGGCCCGGGCAGACCGAAGGGGACCAAGAACAGTCCGCGGGCTCCTAAGACTCCGGGGGCCGGTGGGGCCAAGGGGTCCGCGGGGGGCACGCCGGGGACCCCGGCCGGCAAGCGCGGCCGCCCGCCCGTGCCGCCCGAGCTGCGCCAGCCCGGGATCACAGACATGAAGAAGTTCTGCAAGGCAGCTGGGATACGGTTCGATTATAAGAAGCTTGTTGAAGGTATGGCAATATGAAATTATTTTTATTACTAGTAACATTACTCAACACGAAATTACTTTTTAGAAGCTAATAAAATAATTAATTCTTTCCGTAGTTCAATCATAGATAGCCAAGAAGACAGATTATTTTGCAGTATTATGTGAAACCTTCCGTGAGTGCCCACAGAAGTGAAAACAAAACACAAACAGAATACTTTGCCATCACTCACTGACATATCGGATATACCTACATTTAAACCATTACTCACCGACGTGGCGACCACGTACCGGAAGACGTAGCGTTGGAAGGCCTCCCACAAGGTGGACCGACGACCTTGTGAAGGCCGCAGGAACCCGTTGGATGCGAGAAGCACAGAACCGGTCGAAGTGGAAGTGCTTGGGGGAGGCCTATGTCCAGCAGTGGACGTCTTTTGGCTGAAATGATGACTCACCGACATATCGGATGTACAGTCAACAGCAAAAGTAGATGATCAAAATCAGAAATTCAATAGGAGTCAAAACTGATCACGAATATAATGGCAGCTGTACTAGTACTTAGTAAATGTTTGGTATAATCAAAGACTACAATATACCTAATGCTGGGTATAATTTACAATCACATACTCCGTTCATCAGTATTGAATTTCTGATTTTGATCATCTACTTTTGCTGTTGACTGTACATCCCGAGGACAGCCGAACACATCCGAAGCGGGTATTTTTTTGAGTCTTCTTATAAACAAAACACGCGCTGAGTCGCTTACTGTAACAGTGGCGCGAGTTCAATGGTTTTTTCCCCATCTCGAAAAATGCCCAACCCGCCTAAAGAAGTTTTCACTTCATAAAGATCAAATAAAAAATGGTTGCCTGTAAAGTCGGTTTTACGGGCGAAGATTTTACGTGACAACGACCGATCATCCGATCATAGTTGAGTGGGAGAGAGACGCAAGGCATTCGGCGGGCCTCTCTCTCGTTCGGTGACTCATCGTAACGTTACCGAGCGTTACACTTTTTCATAAGTGACTCCCAGTCGCAACCTAATTTAAGACGTTGTCACGTCAAAAGTGTAAAGTCCGATATAAGAAATTAGCAGGAAAGTGTGCCTCATAGGATAGATTTTTTTTTGCGGATGGGACATCATCAAATTACCCCTCCCGCTCTGGGTGGAGCGGAAGGGAGTGTCAGACTCTTACTGACTAAAACCCACCCGTGTTCCTTCCTTAGCCCTTTATGTTCCGGGCCAGCGGTAACCCTTTCGGACAATCCCGCTGACCCAACGTTATTGGCTTATGCTATGCGCCGAATTACAGGCAGGCTGCACCACGCTTTTTTGTATTGGAATGTGATGGGATGCGGCCCAATACGGCTCTAATATGCGCTTGGTTTCTTCACAATGTTTTCCTTCACTGTTCTGATAGCAGTGATGATGACATTAAGCCTTCAAGTGTTCACCAACATTTAAATCAACAGATTAAATATTTAATCAATATTCAATAATAATAGTAATAATATTCAATATTTAATAAAGATCAAATAAAAAGTGTAAAGTCCGATATAAGAAATTAGCAGGAAAGTGTGCCTCATAGGATAGAAGATAGATGCCTACTAGGCGTCTTTTGGCCTCGCACAGACATATATTTTTGTTCTAATTATTTTGTTAACTTTAGTTAATGTTCCTTTGCATTTCCTGTATCCCAAGTAACATTTTTTTTGTTCTTTTTACTCCAGGTTGCACAAAAAACAAGGAACGCGTTCAAAAGATGTTAGACTTGCTAGTAACGGCCGGGCTCGACGGCAAGCCCACGCTAGAGAAGTGCCAGGCGCTGAAGAAGGCCAAGATTGAGAAGAAAGAGCAGGAGAAACAGGCCAAGAAGGAGGCCAAGGTCAAGCACAAAGAAGTTGTTGGTAAGTACGGATGTGGTGTACTTTGGTATCGTATTTGTAAAAATATTGTCTTATCTTTATTAAAATAAAATTCATTTTGTTTCAATGAATTAAGGCAAATATTGGCGCAAATAGGCTAAGTGTGTAGAGTTAACTATAATTTTGTTACCTTTTTTTTTTAAACGTTGCCCCACACTAGGAATTTCTCCTGTATTGTGGGTGCGTTTACAAACATTTAAACTCACATACACAAACAGCCAGACCCGGAACAACTACTTGTAGGTCATACAAATATTTGTTCCGTGCGGGAATCGAACCCGCGACACGTAGCGCAGTAGTCAATCGCTTAACCACTGCGCCAACCGTGCCGTCCTTTTGTAAGATCTACATTGTTTTTATGAATCCCAAAGCACACACCGCAAGCGAAAATACAGCGGTGCAGCGCCGTAACGCAATGCAATTTATCGTATGGTTTGGCCCTTAGAGCTGCTAGAATATTATGTACCTATGATTTGCTTCCCGTCCCAGCGGACAAGGACGGCGCGGTCCCGCGCCGCCTGACGCGCGGCGCGACGGGCGCGACGCCGCGCCAGCGCATCGTCATCTCGTCCGACGAGGAGGACGACACGCCGGCCGCGCGCCGCACGCTCTCCAAGCTGCGCTCGTCCGTCAACGACGACACGGACTCCGACTAGGTACGTGTCACACTGCCACTGTGCGCTGCCATCACCTGCCCGAAGATACCTTGGTCGGTTGGTTGGGTTTATTCTCTTACTGTCTTCTTCTTTGTGTTTCTGTAACTTGAATATTGTGTCTTCACTGTATCATTAACCTAGGTAATCTGTGGAAACGTTGTCGATTGTACATTTACCCACTTACAATGTAATCTTAGATGTAATATATAATGTACAATTGTTTGTTTTCCCTAACAAAATAAATAAATAAATTAGTTGGTCAACAACTTTGGCAGAGGAGCTGAGAGCCATGCGAGTGCGTGCGACCACACACTGCGTGCGACGATGGCGGAAAACTGATACACGCGCCTCTCGTGAAAACGAATTTTTAGTGAATTTATCAAAAACCTCGACCATTGATTCGTGTTCCGCGCAGTTCGAGATCAGGTTTAATTGTCATCCCTCTTGCAAGGTCTTTTTAACTCACATAACTAGAAATATCGAGTGGTAAATTTATCAAAAGCATCTCAGAATACTGCTCAAGACGTTGATATTAAAGAAAATCTTATTTTATATTGCGACATGCCGACTATCTATCTTTGAGAACCACCAAAATTGTATGACCTGTAATGACCATAAACTCTATGGTCATTACAGATCATGCAATACATTTTTTTTCCATTCCATAACGTCATAATATCAGCTGCTTTCATATTATGATGAACCAAATCTGAATCATAAAGTTCACAATCCTTACGTTATTATAATTTGTTCCAGGTAAACCTTTCCCTGCCTGGTAAGACACAGTACAATATACTAGTAACGGGCAGCGAAACAAGTGACCTCTAGAAAGTGCTTCGACGGAGGTCGGGACTAAGGATAGCGTAGTGTATGCGTGATTACTTCCTACTAATATTAGTGTTTGCGTCAAAATTAGCGGTATGTGGTGCGTAGAGGTGAAACAAAATGGCGGCGCGATGAGACGAGGTCACAATCGATGAAAATAGGATATAAAAAAACTTTTGGTGGTAGTGGGTAGTCATAAGGATAAATTACCTTACCGTTACGCAATATTCCAAGGCGTGATTCTCGTGAAACATATTGCAACTTTGACAGAAGACCTTTTTCATAATTGTATGGTTTTGATAATACTATGTTCGTAACACCATAAAATATCTGTCAATATTTTAGGAGAAAATCGCTTTTGAATCTTACGTAAGTGTTCAGGTATTTATATTTGTTCGTGATTGTACAGTCGGTGAAATAATTAGGTTTGCAGGTTTAATACGGAGCATTTCAAAGGGAATTGATATTGTGTGTCATCAACTGACTATGCTTTCCACAACTATGTTGGGGGTCAGTATCTAGTTTAACCAGTTGTAGCTGGATACCAGTTTTTTCATAAAGCATTTAGGCTATTCGCATCATGTATAATACTTCTTTTTTTTGTTAGCCATTTATGTCCCACTGCTGGGCAACCTGGGTCCCTACTCTCATTCCAACACTCTCTGTCCAAAGCTGCGAAGGACCAATCTTTATTAACACGTTGACTGCCAGACAACAGACACAATAGAAAATCTATTGTTGGCGGACACCATGTGACCGCGGTGGCAGAAGTAAGAAGTCCAGCTCGTCCCACCATCTCCGTCTGGGCCCATGTTTGGCTCTTTGAGTCTGACATGCGACAGATCTGTCCTTAAAATATCGTTAAACAATGAACATTTCTACATCAACTGTGTCATTGTATTGACATCTTATTACACAAACATATAAGATTAACCCTCATACTAATAAACGTTGTATAGCGTCTGTATACTTACACAACGCTTTGTCTTCTTCTTTCGAAAGTCAAATTACTGACGACTGAAAGAGAGAAATCGGTGTGTAACTATTCATCTGATATAATACTTTCATTAGTAAGGGACTTAACGTCTAGGTTTAGAAAGCAATAACTGTGCTTAATCATTATTCTCCTGCCAATCAATCCCAGTTTATTCGCGGTCGGCGCAACATGTCTTTTTCTTCCATACTTCTCTATTAGTCGTCATCTCGATAGTCACCCCCTTTCTAACCATATCATCATTCACACATTCCATCCATCGTGTCTTTGGTCTTCCCCTACTCTTATAGCCATCGACATTCATACTCAAAAATTTCCTCACGACATTTTCCTCAAACATTAAAAGGAATTTTATTTTTGACGTATTTGACAGGGTCACAAAACTTTTGTAAATGCAGATTTACTTGCCTGCGTACTTATTTATTTGGCTTACCGTACAGTGCGTACGAGTTTGTAGGATCAACTGCGAAGTGTCCATATTTTAAAATCTCGTTTCATCGCGTCGTCATTACATGCTGATCATCGGACTTAGCAGTCAGCGTGTTTAGTGCAATGAATGAAGCGTAGCCAACGATAAGTTATGGTCAATGACAATAGAGTATACAGTTGCATAATTTATGATCAGTCTTTATTAGGCGTAGAGTAGGGATAGGTGGTTCAGTGTTAAGCGATAAACAGCCGTATTGCAAAACGTTTTCTTAAACTTGACTCGATTAACGCGTATTCAAATTTTTTACAAATTGTCATCCACGTTCTTAGTTGATTATGGAAAATGTGATCGACTCCGGCGCAATTTCACTCGAACGAATCGTTCCAATTTGTTTAAATGAGGAATGCTTCAGTCAAGGATATTTTCAATAACTGATAATATTAGACTTTATGTCTACCGCGTAAGGTATGTTTTAGAATACCGATGTCCTTGAGTGAGGATGAGTCGAAGAATTTCCAAGGAAATGTTTTATTATGGCTGTTAGTGAAGAACAAAGCTGAATAATGGTTTCAAGAGAATGTCTATGTAGAGAAAAGATGATTTATAAGTTGACCTCTATCTGAGAGATCCTAAGGTGCAGTTTATGATGAAATTAAAGAAGTAATACCAATATTGTAATGAAATATTTCTTTAATTTCTCTATTCTGTGTTCTAAGTGTTCTCAACTAGGGGTGGAGTTGTAATAGTACGTATTGATAATATTGCTTTTATGTTTAGAGTCGCTAAGACGTTCCACTGTTGTCGTCATTCCATATACTGGCGCGCCAAACACAGCTTATACTAACCCCTTTATAAGTGTCTTTTAAGGGCGAATTTCACCAATGAAACTAAGGGCGTTAACACACTCCCGCCGCGAAAATAATTATGGGAAACAGCGTCGTTACGAATTCCGTTAAGAAACATTACTACATTATGTCGCGATTCGAGTAGCGGAACATCATGAGAGTCAGTTGAATTGTAGCAATCGGAGCAAAACATCGTCGCTTATAAGTCTACTTATTACCTCTTGATTAGTTTTTCCGTAAAATCAACATCAATTTTACAAAAAAAACGTTATATACTTGTCGACTGCCACAGATACGTGCACGCTGTCAGCTGTGGTGATCGCGTTCAGTATCATTGGTGAAACTCGCCAAGACATTACAATTCAGTGGACACTTGCCTTATACAGAGGTTTCATATTTCTTTTATTAGACTACAAATTGTAGCATGTTGACTTGAATCGCAATAATCACAACATATTCGATCTCTCATAATTTTTATTATTATTAAAAAACAGCGGGAAAACACTAGTCATAAATCGTATCGAAATTATTGAGAAAGACAAATTGGCATAATTCAATTTTTTTTTAAATCTGGCAGCTTTATTTTTTTTTTTAAACATTAAGTTGGATGCGCTAGGTAGCCTGCGAAATTCAAATTTTCTTACGTTTTTTTACAATTTGCAGGTCAGGGTCCGATTGTATGTGGATTTAAATCTGATTCGCGACTTTAAAAAATATCCACCTATCAGTAATATAATCCTTGGACCCTGTAGAGTCGACAGTTTTTCTTGGAATAACTATTGACAGTTGACAGTAAATTATAATGGGGTCCACATATAGAAACATTGTCAGGAAGGCTTAGAGCGGCCGCCTATGCTGTTAAAAAAATTAGACAGATATCTAATGTGGATATAGCTAGAATTGTTTATTTTAGTTATTTTCATAGTCACACTGACCTGCAAATTTCAAAAAACGTAAGAAAATTTGAATTTCCCGCGCTACACTGAGTCTTCCCCCTTAAAGCCAAATTGAGAAGGATTGATTTTTAGAAAATTGTGTGTACTATGGAAGGGAAGGTCCCTTAGTGATTACGGATATATTTGTAGGACTAAAACCCCTCGCCTACTTTAAGTAGTAGTAGTGAAGCTTAAGGCACTCAATATTGTTCATTTGTGCCTATAATACTATTAAAAAAACTATATATAATTCTATGTGTGTGAGTCTTACCTTGAAAAGTAATCATTTTCATTTAAATAGCAGAATGTGTTGTATTTTGATTGGAGTCAAATTTTATACTCTAGTTTATATTACAAATAATATTAATTATTATTAATATCAATAAATTGGTAACACCAAGACGTTTATTAAAATTAGATGTTGTATATATTAAAGAAAAAATACATAATATTGTGTGTCCTGCGTTATTTTTGTACAGGTTTGAGATTTGGACAAGATTTGTATGACGTCGGCTTTGTAAATATGCGAGAGAATGAATGAGGGAAAGAGAGGTGCGATATAACTGGGCAGAGGAAAGTTGTCATTGTGTTACTCTTACGTGCGCGATATTCTTTATAGTTATATAACAGTGGTGCGAGAAGACCAAGTTTTAAGGACAGAAAATCTTTTGCAAAGACTCTTAAAAAGTTAATATAAGAAAGGAGTCTGTTTTTTATAAGAGCAATTGTTTTTTTTATGTGATGATTTTATAATTATTCCTTTATTGACAGCTAGGAGTTATACTTAGCCGAAGAACGAATTTATAGTTTTTTATTTATTACGTTATCGGATTTAAGAATCTCAGTGAACGCAATGCTGGACGTAGGAAGGTATCTTTGTGTTCAATGGAGTAGTAGGTGCAAAATTAATAGATTTTCATAATACCATGTATAGTGTACCGGTGTCCTTATAAAGTATAATAGTTGTATAATTTTAGCAGATGGATGGTACAGTATTTTTGTGTCACGGCGCGACACGCGCTTCACTTGTGGTTACCAAGTTTATAAATACGCTGTACATGTATGTAAGGCTCAACTCACACCAAAAGAGCGTCGAAGCGCAGCGAAGCGGAGCGCAGTTTCAGTGTCACATGAATTTTAACTTTATTTTCATTACTATAATACTTATTAACGCAACCGCTCGGTAGAGAAGGCTATTCGCCGGAATTCCAGCAGCGCCGCGGGCATCCGCGCGACTCGTTCGAGTTCCTCATGCGATAATAAGTATTATAGTAATGAAAATAAAGTTAAAATTCATATGACACTGAAACTGCGCTCCGCTTCGCTGCGTTTCGACGCTCTTTTGGTGTGAGTTGAGCCTAAGAGCAGGAGCTATCGGTACTGTCCGAAACAATGGCAATGTCGGAAGTGTGCGTGTGTGTGTTATGTCTGACGCTACCTACTTGTATTCACGCACACATTCACAGCATGTTTGTACACTCGGTTACCACATATAAAGCGTGCGTCGATTCGTGAGATAAAAATACTATAGCATCGGTTATATTAATCGCCTTACTCTGACACCAATAATGCAATACTTTTTTATAATTAAAATATTAAGTACTTTTGAGAGAACATTTTATGGTGTGACCGCCGCGGTGTTTCCAAAATCGTTTATTTCACATTATTTTATAAGCGTAGAATTTATTTGTCTTAAATAAATGACGCTGGTGTTCAAAAAGGTTAAATAGTATTTTTTAAAACAATAAACGATGCTTATAAAATACGGAAAGTGATTTTTAATGAATGATAAAGTGCGGAAATTATCACAATATCATTAAAGATATATGAGTTGTACATAATAGACGTAGAATAGATCTAAGTTTTATTATTACTTCTAAGATGTAATAGATATTTGTATTTGTAAGATATATTTAGATGTGTTTCTTTTACCATATAACATATAATTAGTGGCCACGTTAATTAGGCTTTATTATAATTAAAGAAAACGTTGACTTCCGCCTTAACTTTAAAACGAGTTTTTGAGAGATTTTCTAAATAATATTGCGCTGTAAGTGAGTACTTTTTATACTTTCTTCTTTTTAGTTTGTGGAAGATAAATTGCATTTAAAAGGTATATTTCAAACTATGCTTTAAAATGACAGAAGTAATTAGGGCGTCCCCACAGTGACCTATGCTGAAACTGAGCCAACTTTAACAAAAAGTCTTATTAAAGGAAGACCTAAGCAGCTATTGCAGTGTAGCAATAAGTTAGTTCAACCCGATTTCGCGTAAGTGAGTTTGCTGACACCCTTATCATCTGCCTACCCTTTTTCAAACTATTTTGGGGTCGTCTTCCAGTCTAACCGGATGCAGCTGAATACCAGTATTTTACATGCTGACACCCATATACAGATCCCAAATAAAATTATTCGGTAAAACTTCACAGACATGACGGGTCAATCAAGATCAATATCAAATCATGATAATACAACAACATTGTGCGATTTTCAGTCATAATAAAAATCAAATCAAATAAAAAAAAAAAAAAACTCAATAATATCAAGAAAATACAACTGCCGGTCGATTCTGTGAAAATCTCACCGTGAAAACTTAGGTGAAGTGAGTTTGTTTTACCTAGGAAATGACACATTGACAGATCACTCCACTGACTCCACGCTCACTTAACCTAAGTTTTCACGGTGAGATTTTTACAGAATAGCACCGCTGTACTGTATAGTGTGACGCACGAACTATCTATACAGGGTTATTGGTAAAACATTAACAACCTCTTAAGAGGTCATTGTACTCATCACTATGAACAACTTTTACTAAGGGACCAAAACTGAAATCGCGAAAAAAAAATTGCTGTTCCCTACATTAAATTTATGTTCGTATAACTCGTCAAAATGTAGGGAACAGCTGATTTTATTTCGCGATTTCAGGTTTGGTCCCATAGTAAAAGTTGTTCATAATGATGAGTACAATGGCCTCTCAAGAGGTTGTTAATGTTTTACCAATAACCCTGTATAAATAAAAATGAAATGATGATCATTGGTAAGCGCCCCTTGAGAACGGCTAGGCCGACTTGGCTATTTTTATTGTTTTAAAATGTTCCTAATGGTCCGAATTAGGTTTTAGAAAAATTTAAATGCTTTGTTTCTATTGGATTATTGTCTGAATCATTGAAAATTGGACAGGACAACGTCTCTCTGGAAAACTAGCGAGGAATTAATAAAATATAAAGTAGGTAAGAATTCAGAAGCACTTTTTGCTTTATCCTGTTAAATGCCATCGAATTGAATTTGACCCCGCAGTTTGCAGCCTACTTAACGCGGCCAAATTATATTAGTCACTTATACATATATTAAAGTATATTATATTTAGTATAAGAGGTCATGCTTTTCGTCGGCACACAATGTTTTTTTTATTTATAAATAATACTTTCCTTGCCAATACATGAGGCATATAGATTTTTTTCTTATTTACTCAATTTATAGGCGTATACCGATTATGTGATGGGAAGAATATAATGCATTTTGTTCACAGTTGGCGTCTTTTCGCTGACAAAGGAGAATTGACATCGTTTCGAACTTAAAAACTAAATAATAAGTTATCACAAAAATCTATGACATAAGTACAGAGTTTACTTTAAAAGATCAATTTATTCGTTTTGAGTTACTTAACTTCCAAAACTTAAACGAAATTGCATTTAAACATTTAATATTTTCATGTAAGTCCTGTAAGTACATCGCCAATTGTGGACAAAATGCTTATATGGCAATTTATATTTAAACGAGGTCAATGTGAATCAAAAATATGACACCTGTAAATTATTTTATAATTATTTTGGATCACCCGCAGCCTGAACAAAATGTATGCAGAATGGATTTGATTTGGAAAGACATACTTACTAAATGTATGGAAAATCTTATAAAATTGAATAGCAATAAACCTTGATAGTAAAGTTCCAAGAGATTGAATCGAAACTGTTCTGCTTATATTTGAATGTTTAACTCCCCTTTTAAGTAAAAACGAAAAGCCAATGAGTTTAGAACGTTTTAGTTCATAACTCCTATGGTATGTTTTGGTATGAAGGGATGAGGCTGTAAGTTTGAAGAAGGGCATGGAACTTGGAATACTACGGTTTCTGACATGGACATAAATTCAGCTCTCTGGAGTCTGGATCTTAATTATTTGCAAAAGTAAACATGCAAAAATTTTAAAACAATATTTTTTCGCGACACATATATTTGTCGCGAATGTTGTCGAATCTTTTTTGAGTTTTACTTATAATCGACTAGGATCGTGAGACATGTCAGGGTTTCTGGAAATTATCATAATTTGCGTGTTTAATTCTTTCCTCTTAGCCTTTTTTATGTAGCACAAAAGGACCAGTCCACTTTCTTTGTGACAAGTTTTTTAATCAAACATAAATTGTCAGGCTACCCTACTTGTGCCAAATACACCTGGTTCTTTAAAAAGTAATTTTCTGAGTCGATATTTCGCACGACAGGCCACAGACACAGCCCCCCAAGGTGCATTCCTGCGGGAACACGTGTGCGAAAAGTCTCTACAACCGGTCCAGAAGTCCCGAATGAATTATTCCGGTTCCAGACGACGGACACGAAACGAGTTCTCATACACTGTATTTTTACCGGTTTTTATTAAAAAGAAAGTACGCTATATCGTTATTCTGAGTGGCCATACCCTTCTTTAAGCGGTGGTAATGTAAATAAAATGAATTGGATTGTGATCGAGAAGTAATGTATCAAATTCTAAATTGTCGATGCACGTAGGTGAACGGCCATTTTTCAACCTTATTACTGAAATGATTATTTTCAAAGATTTAATTTATTATAAATGTTATAAAATAATTTAAATAAATAAAATACTGAAACGTCATAAGGTTGACAACTGGTTGGCCGCCAACGTTTGCGGTTGTACATATTCGCGTAGCTTGCAGTTGTTAGAATTTGTGCGGATATGTACGGGCATTTACGGCTTTGGCCGATGTATATTATTTGCAGTAAGAGCGTTTTGTATAAATACATTAATTCGGATGTAGAATGCCATATTGTGATTAGTTTGTTAGCTACACGAAATATTTTTCAAATAAAAATATCTATGTATACATTATTTTATTGTTTTATTTAGAAGAAAGGGGGAAGTGTTTATTTACGTATTGCTATTCTATTTTTCCTGAAAATTTTGAAGCTTAATCGTTTTAATTATCTGTGGCTTATCTCGGCCCTACCACAGCTCAACCGTAGACGTTGTGTCCTGTCGTTCACCAGTCAAAATAATCGTTTCGCCCGAATGCGTTCAGTTGTCTTGCTCAGGGGCGCTTCGTATCTGCTTCCACACATCTTAAAAAAAGTGCAGATGCAGGCACCATCTGCCTGAAGATGTGTGTTTAGGGCACTGACCTCTAATAAACAAGTACGCTGGACTAAATATACGAAATTACAGGTTGTTTTTTGTGCCGATTCAAAGCGCCCCCGCTCGAGCGTCTCAGGAACTAAAATTGGCACACTTGCAAATGGTCGACGTGTCTCTGATGATAGAAAAACTAACTTCAAACTTCACCTACTTAGAATCTTAGATATACTTTAGATAAAATGGTGGTATGATTTTAAGAGTTAGTGTTCAATAAAATAGACATGACTGTTTGGTCAGATAATCAGCCTCGAGCGCATTATTTTTTTTTATTTATTCTCAAAAATAAATGTGACACTTCGTCGCGTTGTCATTATGAACCACTAGCGACCCGCCCCGGCTTCGCACGGGTAGATATTGGTATTTAACAAAAATAAGATAAGGATTTTTCGGCGTTTACTATTGCATAATTATTTTACCATGGAAAAGTAGTTATTGTAACATAACCGTAATAGTTAGACATGGTATTGCGGATATTTTTGGAGATATTGATGTCTTCTATAAAACTGTAGTAAATATATCACTTAGAGCAAAGTGATATATTTACTACAGTTTTATAGAATTGTCAATAGTTTCCGCAGCGTACGCGATATAAGGATTTTTTTCACACCTTGGGTTACATTATCAAAGTTTTCATACGGATCCCTAACTTTTTTGAAAATATTCGATCGCCTATGTTCATTAGGAATAATGTAGACTTCTAATGGTGGAAGAATTTTTCAAATCGGTCTAGAAGTTTCGAAGCCTATTCAATTCAAACAAACAAACAAATCTTTCCTCTTTATAATATTATATTATTTATAGTGTAGATGAAGACGTAGTGACTGCAGTCGAAAGGGCTGTGGTAGAGAACCCCAGGTAAGGGAAGCTTTACCAGGCAAGATCGGAAGATTTTTCTTTTTCAATGAAGGAGTGGCAATTACACCTGTCCTAAGTGACACATTATTGTTTTCCGACATCCACGCGAACGAAGTCGCGGGCACAGCTAGTACATACCTAATATGAACAAACTAATTTCTGCACTAAAACCACTGAACACTGGAATACACAAGAATATTATCCTTACGCTTTCAATCATTGTCCTGATTTCTGATTCAAAGGAAATCATCACAATAAAAATGCAATCATTATTTTGATTCGGATGTTCCATTTAACTGGAATGGTAACGACAACAATTGTTTTTTCATTGTTAATTTCCCTGTGATGGTACCTATTATTATTTTTAGTGGGTAGCTGTAGGTAGTTTGTATGAGTGTTTGGTATTACCTACTCCTCCCGTATTATTATTATACTCTTTGACATACTCGTCTTTAGATTGGACTGTGGTTAGACCACAAAGGCAGGCCTCCGTCACTCCATGTACTTGCGCGCTATAAGTGCCTACCGCCCAGCCGAGCAGTCTCGGTCCGCCGGCGGATCAAATTCAGTGCGGTTTTCGCAAGCGAAGCGCGCGCACGCCGTTCAATTTTAATAGTGCTGTTCGTTCGTACGCGTATTACGATGCCGTGTGGTGCCTTATGTGCTGTAGATGGGTGTAAATCAAGCAAAAGAAGGGATAAACACCTAACATTAACATATTCACAGTTCTCAATAACATAGATAAAAAGTTATGTTAATTTAATTTTATCGAAGAGGCAGCCCTGCGATTACTGTGGAATCGCGCGGTGCGAAGCAATCACTGCTGTACGCTTGAGCATTTAGGCGCATTTTAGCATACAGTGGTTGTTGACGCGAGGGAGTAGGCAATTATCGTAATAGGTATTGGAAATTTTCTACTGAGTGAAGTATCTGTTACGTAGTAACTATTCAGTAATCTGTGACAAAGGTTAGGCGTGAATATATTGAACTACTAATACAATATTAACCTAATATCCTAATATTGTAAGCACCTTATGGAAAATACGTAGGTATTTTCCTTAAGGGGGGGACTACATGACCAAAAGCGGGTCACTGTCGGACTGCATAGAAAATAAAGAAGCGCGATGACACAACACAACGCTGGTAATTTATTGCAAAATATGAAGCAATTATTTATTTATTAAAACTTTATGCACAAGTAAAAACTGTACAAAGGCGGACTTAATGCCTTGGGCATTTTCTACCAGTCTACCTTAGTGTGATGCAGAGACAATACACAGTAGGTGCAATACCAGAAAACAACTTAGAAAATATTAATAACTAGAATATAAGAATAAATACATATATATAGGCACATTACAACAAAATATAAAACAAAAAAAAATAAAAAGTTCAGAGAGATAAACAAGAAAACCTGCAACAACTTAAGTAATTATCTATTTACAAAAAATCTATTGTTTGGACTATAAAATTAAAACACTAGTGCTTTAGTCTGTTGCTTGTAGAATACTGACAAAAAATCAGAATGATTGTATGTATTAGTATGGTTTTTATTGTAAAAACAAAGTTTTTAGAGATATCTTCAGGATTTTTTTCTATAGTATCAAATTAATTTTATTATGTTTTCAACACACTATCTATCTAGCATGTATCCTGAAGAATAGGTATCACATATTTTTCTGATTCTGTTTACTGTAGTCGATCATAATTTTATTGTTTCTAAAACTTACGTTTTTCCTGTGATCCCCTTATGGTGCATCGTCATCATAAACATGACTGTTACCGTGGATTCAATAGGTACCTATATGATTTTGAACGCCCCTGCGCTGAAATTTACCGTCGGTTATTTAAAAATATAGCTGTTCCATACATTTTGACCGCGTAATAGGTCATCATCTGCCTAGCCTTTTCCCAACTATGTTGGGGTCGGCTTCCAGTTTAACCAGCTGAATACCAGTATTTTACATGGAGCGACTGCCTATCTGACCTCCAAAACCCAGTTACTGGGTAATACGATACCCCTTGGTAAGACAGGTTGTCAGACTTTCGGGCTCCTGACTACCCGTAACGACTGTCAAAGATCCACGAATGACAGCTGGGACCAACGGCTTAACGTACTTTCCGAGGCACGGAGGGGTCTCCGTATGTAAAGATCAAATACCCATCCACAGACCAACCGCATCGATCGACCTGTGCGGCTGTTATTATTTAGCCACGGGCCCCTCTAACCATGGGCCCCTATGACCGCGTAGGAGGTATTGCAGTTTTATATGAAACAGCAGATATGTTTTTGGTAACCTGCGAAAAAATTCTACACTAGGATGTCTAAAATCATGTATTGTGCTAAATTCATGATTACAGTTTACGCGTCGATGGTGCCACCCTGTATTCTAACACTATTATTATTTTCAAAAGCTGTGTTTCAGTATCACTTCGATCACGGGTATCTGATAAAAGGTGATTGAACGTTCTACTCGTATAAAAGCTTGTAGAAATGGCGGTCTGCATTGGCTATTAGTTTTACTATGTAGTTACATGTCTGCAACAGCATTACATAGGTTCCCTTGGCAACGGACGGGCATTTGAACTCGCGACCTATCGATCGAAAATCCGACGCCGTTGCCTCTGCTCTGAAGTTACTGCATTTATATGCATTTGTCCGTTTTTCACGACTCGAACTAGGCCTGTTTTGCGCAAATGTATGTTACTATTAGTGAATTATGCACGAAAAAGATCTTATTTTCCATTTAATCGCGGTGTAGTTTTTATTATTTCATTCATAAACGTCAAACTTGTTGTGCACATTGATGTGCTTAGCCGACACGCAGTAAGGGACTGAAATATTCTTACTCTGTCTCTTTTCTTTGCTAGTGACGTTAATATATTTCTCTTTTTCTTGTGCGAATGAAAAAGAAGATATGCAGCAGTCTATAGTTGGTCTACGATTCTTATTCATAAGTTGCGATTAAGTACCTACTTATTTTTTCATAGAGGGTGATAAAAAGTAGAGTGTCTACCTCGGGAGCAACACTATTTTAAGCTCGAGTGACGTACTTTGAATCCCTCGCTGCGCTCAGGATTCTACTAAACACTCTCGCCTTCAAAATAGTTGTTTGCTCCCTTGGCAAACAATATATTGTTTGCTACCCTACTTACATTTCTCTTTTCCTCTTCGAGGTTGCAGTCATGTTTTTCAACAATATTGAAATGCGTAATTTGGATCTGCGTCATTATTTTTGAGATATGTTATGGAAGGAAAATTCCGAATTATAGGCTAAAATGATTTATGTCAGTTACTAATGGGTGCTAATGGTGAGATCATTGCATCGCGTGTTGCTTTTTTCTATTACACATAGTTGTAACTGTCGACAGCAAGTGAAAACATTGTTTCACGTCCTTTCTTAAGGATAATGCAGTTTACCTAGATACAGTAGGTACAGTCAAGGAAATTCATGATTTATTTATTTAATACTTTAAACAACACACAAATGTACAGAGGCGGACTTAATGCCATAGGCATTTTCTACCAGTCACCCGACGTCAATTTGCCGTGTTAGATATAGCCATTTCATGCAACTGTCAAAAAATGACATCCACCCACCCGCACTGGGCCCGTGTGCTGGAATAGATAGGTTAACATGTAATCTTTTAATACTAACACATTGCAATTCGATACAAAATTTAAAAAATAAAATTGTACTTGGCAATTTTTTTGCAATCATGGGAAACTTAGCACTCGAGAAATTGCCTGTATATGTATAATGGACACCCTCTTGTTACTTATAGGTATCATTGATGGCCACGTTAACTGACACAGTATTAAGGCATATGCACCAGACTTGCAAAAACACCTTTTTTTTTTCGGATGGGAAATCATCATTGACCGATCGACCGTATATAAAAGAGCATGATCATGAAGTTTTCATGGTGAAGTCAGCTTCAATTGAGCTGTCAATAGTGTCAATCCCTAGCACGAGGTGGACGGACAGTTCACTTCACGTAGGATTTTTACGGAGAGATTTTTACACAATAAATCTGCAGGCATGATTTACCTATGTACCTATGTTTCAAAAATTAACTGTAGGCCATAGATAGGTTATACAATAGCAAAGACATAACATTACTGAAATCTCTTTGTACAATAGGTACTTCGTTCAATTCCTAATTTAGCTAGAGTCCTATAGGTATACAGGTAAAAAATTTATAACATTTTATCCTCAATGGCAGGAAGTTGGTCTACCTAGCTATACCTGACGCAGGTCTGTTGTTTCCGTTATATTTTTTTTGTCATAATTATTCCCTTCATGGCCATCTGTCATGTTTTGAGTCACCGATGCGTCGCCAATGCTATAATTTTCTCATATGCATACTACATTCTTCTGTACTAGTTTTTGCCCGCGGCTTCGAACGTGTGGATGTCGGAATAATTCCATAATACATTGTTTTCATAAATTATAACTATTGGATTACGCGGTGCACGCCAGTAAAACTCCCAGGCGGCATGATTTTTTTCCGACATCTTCAACAATTATCAAACTTTATTTAACTATGCATCTAAAGGTACAATTCCGAGATGGGCTGCAGACTGCAACCGCAGGCGAAAAAGCGCCTAGCGGCTGCCGTTGACCGCAGTTTTCATAGAGATACATAGAAACCAATAGCACAGACTGTGCCAATAGTGTCGCTTGAACCTGCAGCTGCAGTTTGCGGCCTGCGGTCCATCTTGGAATTGCACTTTAAGGCTGCCATGAGACGGACTGCATCGCAGCAACCGCGCGCAGTCGATATATTCAACTGCATGCAGTTGTACGTTCGACTTCGTTCAGTCATGATATCAACTTCACGCGGTCGGTCTGTCTGTCTGTCACAGCTGGATGGATATCTCAAGAATTACTAATGCTATCAACTTGAAATTTGGAATAGTTTTAGATGACGTTTGCCCAACTATTTTTCAAATAAGAAAGAAATAAAAATATATGTATATTTTTTGCAACAGGGACTGAAAGGAGATCTGAAAAATTCGAAGTGGTGCTACTAGGGCATGTGGGCTTGCAAAGAGAAAAATCTGAAATTATTCTATGTGATAGAAGTTTATGTAAAGATTACAGGAAAAATAAAACGAAGTCTCTAAATAGCACACTTTTTCAGAAATCATCAACAAAAGTTACATTAGTTCCACTATCGGTCAAGAGATGGCGTTGACATAAATCTGTAATATTCTAAGGCCTCGCCGAAGAAAATTTAAAAACATAATGGTACGGAACCCTCGGTGCGCGAGTCCGACTCGTTTTTTAATAGGTAATTATGCAGTGATGTTATATGTCTGGTTAATATTTTTTTTATAGAAAAGAACTGTTATTGTAAAACTACTTATAAAGTTTTAAAATATAATAGGTAAATCTACTTATGTTTTTACAGGGAAAAATGTTATGTGACAAAACGGCAATAGGACGATGCTCCTCAACCGAGGACCTAGTATTGGTTTTCGGTACTCGAGATACCTTCCATTGGTCGGGAAATATGCCACTTCGAAGTGCTAAGTTCAATAAAGGTGAGTGGAAGAGCAAGAAAGTCCCTACAGCCTATTAAAATATATGGTGGAACTTTGTCTGGGCCAACTGAGCTACGCGGCTTTAGTTTACGAATTCCATTCTTAACCTGAGATATGGTAAAATGTTCAATGTATATGTAGCCCCCGTCAGTTGTAGCTGCAACAGGTAATATATTATCAGCATCCAACTTAGGGTTCTGTGGCAAAAATACACTAGAAAAATACTCAGCAAAGGCATTCGCAGCGTCACTGCCGGTGAAGGTTTTATTTTTGTAGCTCATTGTCGACTCGAAGCCACCTTTGGACCGAATACTTTTGATGTACTGCCAGAACTGAAGTGGGTTACTTCTATTTTCGATTGATGCCATGTAAGTTTTATATGCACAATCAATACGTTCCTTTAGCTGAGATCGAATACTACTAAAGGCAAAATACACATTAGGGTCAGCGTAACGTTTCCATTGTGAAGCTTAATTTTATGATTCAAATCTCTAATAATATCCGAGGAGAACCAAACAGGATAGCGTTTTCTATTAGATATTGCTCTCATTTTTTTTGGTACGCAAGTATCGCATATTTTATAAAGTATACTGTAAAACTCACCAGTAGCTGACGGTACATCCGTGGCACTAGTGACACAGCTACAGTCGGTCTGTGACATTATGTTCATATAGTAAGAGAAAGCCAGTCTTACAAAAATTCCAGTCAGTCACTGAGTCCAGATTACTAGGACTGGTCTTCTCCTCGCTAACGTCGTAAGAAGTCTAGCTTCGATGTCTAGAGGAGGATGATATGAGTCAACATTCACAATGCCACCAGCCTCAGCGGCTTGGACTTGCACAGCGCAATCAGTATCCCTTAAAAGGACGACATCCAACTTGCCGCCAAAAACATTAAATATATTATTATTTTCAACCATTGAACAATATGAAAGGAATTAAGCAAAATAGCTGTTTACAGATTTTGATGCACAGAATAAATATGTTACCTTTCAAATCATTCACAAAGGATTCCACTTTACGGAACCAGTTAAAATACACAGAGTCCACGGCACTTGGAGGAATATACACGGCACAGATATATACACTAATCCCTCTAATGCTAAACTTAACCCAGAGATCTTCCCCATCGGTAGTTTCCAACTCCTTTGCTCGAACAGGCAAGATCCCCGGCAGCACTAGGACGCCACCTCCTGGCCTGTTTCTGTCACGACGTACTACATTCCAGCCAATAGACACAACCTCAGAGTTCTCCACCGACAAATCCAGGAAAGTCTCAGTGGCAACAGTAATGTCATAATCCATAAGTAACATATTGGTTTTCCATCTATGTAACTTGGTTTTAATACCACGAACATTTTGATAAAATATATTAAGCGTAGTTATTGCTCTCGTGCGAGTAGGGCGATTCTTTACAACAGGCATAAGATTATTCGGTATAATATGGAGATCGCATGTCCCGTTCGTTGGTGCGAAATCGACGAAAGGTAAACCACGGCTTAATCCGAGCATTTTCTGGCATAATCTCCGGCGATAGAATGCGATCGTAGTAGGCTATCGGTGCCACCAGTTTGTAAGATCTAATAATTGCCTTTTGTTTTTACTTCATCTATGACACATTTCGCCTGAGGGTACAGTTGTTGAAGATATACTGCAATTTCGTCGGGACCGGACTCCATATTCCACAAGTGTATGCTTTTGGTTTCTTGAGCCGCCCTGAGAGAAGTAATATTAGGCCCAGCAGTACAACGAGTAGAATTTTGTCGTTTTTTATGGGGCAGAACATCAGTAGTAGCAGCACAAACCTGCGCACCGTCAGCGGTTCTCACTATTTGTTCCCTCAAGGAATACCGGTGATTCTTGCTTTTATAGTTGGCAGAGTCTAGGGAAGTATCCACTGCTGCTGTGCAATTCGACGGAGAGACGCTTACGACTGGGGCTGCGAGCAGCGACGAGCTGGTAAGGTCCAAATCCCTAAGTGGGGTTCATCAGTTGGGTGAGCCGAACTTACGAGGTCCGAGTTTCTAACAGTAGGATGGTACCTACAAGTGACGATTTTGGCCTTATCGTTACATGATAAGAAATCTGCGCGCGTCTCACTGTTAGACTTAGACTGCATTTTTTTTTACTTAGACTGCGAGTTTTTAGGACGCATTATGGTATTCGCCTTCTTCGCTTCCCGCCCCTCAGGATAAGATATAGAGGCAAATGGATCTGCTTGTTTTGAACACTGCTGATAACTGATGATGTTAGCTTCCATAGATTTAAATTTTCCTCTAAAACTAATCAGGTTATCTTTGCATTCTTCTATATTTGCGTGGCAGCGATGCACATAGGTGAATATTTCGGTTACCTTAACACTCATTTCCAAAACTCGTTCCTTCAAATCTTTCATCCCCATTACAATGTTGCTTAAGTCCTTGGGGAGGTCACTCTTACAGCTGGTAGATAACACTTTCCTGAGGGTTATATTTGAGGCGCTGACAGACTGTGGGGTGCCAACAACAATCTCTGAGTTGTTGCCACCCCTTTTGGAGGCACAACGACATTCAGTGTCCTGTCGGTCCAGTCAGCTCTTTCATCCAATGACAAGTGTTTGTTGTTGCACCACACTGCTCCACCGAACACTGAAGATATTCTTCTCCAAGCATCAAATCATTGTTACATGCAGAACACTTCATCTTCACTTCCCGCCCACATTTAACCCGTCTGCCTTCAAAGCAAGAGTGAACAGGCATCTTCTGGGCACGCTCGTTCCATCATAGACCTCATCTATCGCTTACCATCAGGCGTGATCGGGGTCAAGAGCGGGCCCATTTAGTAATAAAAAAAAAAAAAATCTTGAAACGATTCGGTTGTTGACAGAAGCAGAAATAGTACACAAATATCTTTACCAACCAGAGGCAACGCTTCGTAGGTACAAATAGTTGCTCCGTCTACGTTGCTATGTCTCTGCCGTGACCGCTCAGATATGTCACGGGGCACCAACGCACGCCGAACCGCTCCTTACGCCAACCGCACAACCGCGCGTATGGCGTGCACCCATTGATATATAAAAATGGGTTTTTATATATCAATGCGTGCACCGCGCGCTAATTGGCTTGTCATGCAGCCGACGGCATCCGACGGTCAAACACTCGTGGTTTAGAGGTCACTTTGTTTTTCACAAAATTTCACTTTATTTGATACCTAAGTATAGATGGTCACTTATTTGCACAAGAGTATAATGTTAGATGTTTGACTGTTATTTTGAAGGAAAAGGACCGAATATACTTTGATTTTTTAAAATTACATTAGGATCAACGACAAACGAATGTTACCCGTACAAGCACTCGGTCAAAGATGCCAATGCAAAGCCTTATACTGAGTGTGTTACGCGATTGGGTTTCTGTTCTGAAGTGCTGAGAGATGCCTGTAGAAATGGGTATGTTTTGTAGTAGATAGATGTAGATGGGTAGATGTGTTTCACGTGTGGTCCCTTCTTTCTTTCTCGTATCGGCCCGGTTTATTAGAGTTGCTATTGTCATGGCAAATTGTAGCCAGTCCGTTAAGTGGTAGTGGGACTGACTGCCTAAAGTTTCGTCACTCATGGAGGCTATTTTACTGGAGTAATTTTCATTCAGAAATTACGGTCTATAACGACTACGACGATTGAAGATTTTTTTGGTTTTCTGCATTAATAGTGGCCTTCCTAAGCCTAGTCATATAAACAACGGCATTGTCGGCCAGTGGTTTTTATGGTTCTAGTATATAATATTTAGACCTTTGCAGTTCGTATGGCTGCCTCCTTGGTGTTTAGAAATGAGACTAATGAACATGGGTTAGATCCCTAGGTCGGGTAGTGTCATTATGTTTTCCCATTAGAAACTCATTAGATTTAGGTACGATTATTATATGGTAGGTACCTAAAATCGACGATAACGAATTTAAATGACCTATCATCTTTCAATTGATAGTTTGAATGGGTAGTGTTGTTGAATGAAATGTCTCAGTAGTTAATAATGAAGTAAGTAATCAAGTTTTGAAGGGGAAATGTTGGCTTACTATTATTTCAGAACAGCTATTAGCTATGTAGTTAATTAGTAGAACTGCCTTCAAACTAGTAACAGACTTTGCACAGTCGGCTAGTTAAAAAAGCCATGACAGTAATAACTCAAGTACGATTACTGCGCGCCGCCGGCAGGTCGCCCCAGATTTTTGAACTCTGGCTGGCTCTTTACGTAACCTCCCTCGCCCCGGCTAGTTACATAAACCCCTATTTTCATTTTATAGGTTACATGAAAATTTTGCACGCGATGGAATATGTTCAGGAAATTTTTGAAGGGAGGTTGTATGTGAGATGGATTGGCTATGGAGCAGTTTACAAAGATAGTTACTGAAGTTGGCGAGGTTGCATCAAAGTATTCGGCTAGCTGTTTGTTGCACTGCCGGCTGAACTGCCCTTGAGTTCCGGTCCTTGAGGTTACCGCACAATGCTGTTTATAATGTGGCACGTCACGACAGGTTCGCGTGCTGCCGCCCGAGCGACCAATCGCGGCGGCCCGACCAAGACACACCTCCGCGCAGTGTTGTCAGAGGACCGTCTCGCGTTCTCCCCAAACCTTCCCCGAAATCCCCCAAAATTCGGGTTCCGAAAAAAAAACTCCAGAAATGACAAAATATATATTTTTAATTATTACAATTTTTTATTCATAATATTAAAAAAAAAATAAGTTTCTTTCCTTTTTTAAACTGTTTCAGCAACACAGCAAACAACAGAACTGCAAACAACGCGGGTTTCAATACTTCCATTACTGAATCAGCCTCTTCACCCGCGTTGTTTGCAGTTCCGTATATTTTTTCTGAATTAAATCTGTTTAGCATCTTTGAACTGGGTTTAAAATCCTTCTAGCAATGTATATCTTATTCTCAAGATTGATTCGGCAGTGTGAATGGCCGATCTGTTTTGAAGTTTGTCTTTAATAATAGCTACTTGAGAGAAGGCTCTTTCCACAACTGCGTTAGAAAAAGGCAACGACAAAATTCCTAATGCCAATTTGCTAACATGTCCGTAAGTTCTATCACCGACTGCATTTTTTTGTGTGTGCTTTCACAGATTAGTTAGTGGTTTGATCGCGTTGATTCGTTCGATGCATTCTGATAATATATTTTTTAATCATCACTGCTAGCCGCGGCTTTGCCCAGACTGGTTATGTTAATAAAAATCCTCCTAGTCCCTCCACACCTAGTTTTCTCTCTCCAAATATCCCGCAAAAATATTGTCCCCCAATTCTCCCCCCATAACTATAAGAAAACCCCAATTTGGGGGGATTCTCCCCAATCTGGCATCACTGACTCTCCAACGGATTTAAAATTGGATCGGCTGCGCGCGCCGGCGACTCAGTATCGAGCGGACGTCAGTGTCAGTTGTCAGTCGCGGACGACGGGCGCGTGTTGTGTACGTGTTGTATTTCGCGGAGCTCTGAACATGGCTCTGCTCAAACGGCTAGCGGTGAACGCGCCCCGGAAAGTACGCGCGCTGGCCTCCGCGCCTCCCTCACGGGACGACCTCGACCTTAACTTTAACAGCCCCAAAGATGCGTTCAAAAGTAAGAAGACGAGCGAACTTGTGCGGGCGTATTTCGTGTACCAAATATGCGGGGTGAACTGGCTGGTCGAGAACAATGATATGGTGAGTAGATCGCTACACCTCAGCTGTTAGCTTACGTAAGATCTGCATAGCAATGTTTACTCGCCGGCAACCGTTCAGCTCTAAATTAACTTCGGTTGGCGTCCTTGCGGCTGTGTTACGTGTGATTGATGAGTGTGTATTTAGATTTAGGCGGCGTGGTTTTCTCAGTTATTTTTCTAACTAATGTAAATTTGGGAGTGTCTCGGGAATAGAGACTCCGTCAGTGAGTAACCAGGATACCATGTGGGTTGGGGAGGGCGATGGGAAGCGTGGTTACCTAACAGTAAGAAGAATGAATGGGTGGAAGGAATGGATTTTTGGTCGGTGGTTAGCGCGCATGCGTGCCGGCGGGCCAGCCCCAGCGGCCGGTGCGGACTGACGACGGCAGTCAGACGACTGCGTCGCATGCCTTGCGACGGAGACGTCTGCCTACCGAATACCAACCTACCTTTAGGCTAGCCGGTTGGTTGACCGGCGCATTAGTGTGGGATGTGTGTGAGGGCCTACTATGAAAGCCCATTTTTTTGGATAAGTACAGACAAACTTAGAATTTGTTAAGTAAGTAACTACTTAAGTACTTACCTGACAAAATTGAGCTACACGCTAAAACTATTTGTAGGTATTTCAAGGACATTTTAGGTTTCAATATTTGCACAATAAATTAATGTCAAGATCAATAAATGGTCGGACTTTGAAGGTAGTTGTAAAGCACGATCTACATGGTTTAAAACGGTGGCTTCAAACCTAAGTTCAAAACAGTGTAGACAGGTGGTTTTAAACCAATTTCGTATGACCTTTAAACGTCCTTGGTAGAAAGGCCTGCGTTGCAAACCAGTGGCAGAAGAAAATGTTGGTTTTAAACCGTGTAGCAAACATCTTGCAACAACAACAACTTCAAGGTCACCTTGGTTTGTAGACTGGTTTCAAACCGTGTAGATCGTGTTTAACTAGTTTACCTTTTATTGCAATTTTCTTACTTTAAATAAGTATTGGAAATATGTAGGTGCATATGATCATATTTTAGTTTGGTTGAGAATAATAAAGGTTTAGGTACCTAGTAACAGATTTTACAAAAGTAATTGGGTAGGTAGTAAAATATTATACTTTTTTAATGTTGCCTAGTTTATTAACGATGAAAAACAATTTATTTAACATGTTTTCTATTTTAATAAAAAAACATATTAACGTAAAATGAATAATTATGATTTCAATGATTTTCCTGGTTGCAAACCGAAAACTGCCCACTAAGTATTTTTATACCGACATTTGGCCTTAGCTTGTCGATCGTCTTGATGAAAATGAACCTCCTGGTCCTGATCACCAACAATCAAAAATAAATTCTCTTTAATCATCAGTTCAACACACACAACAGACAGATTGGTGATCGAATGATTGCAGATTATACAGGCGGGGTAATTGCGTAACACACTGTCATGGGTTTCATTTTGACAGTTAAACAACATTCATTGCGTTATTTACGTTGTTGAGCGGACACATGTTTCGAACATATGAAGCATTGTATTAGCAATATCCATCAAAATTATTCAGATTCAGATTAATAGTGTGTTACGCAAGGGTATAGGCTGGCAAGAACATCGACGCAAAACCTGAACCATGGATTTAGAACATGATTCTGAACGACGACAAAATTCAACGCAGGGGGCGGTTATTCAAAAAAAGAATTAGCGGTTCCATACTTTGTGACCACGTAGGTCCTATTGCACTTTTCAATGAAAATGTTTTTTTTTATAACCGACGAAAAATTTCTACGCAGGGATCCCAGCATCATGTGCTGAATTCATGGTTACAGTTTGTGAGTCGATATTCCTGCCAGCCTGTATTAAACAGGAGTACCTACCTCGATACGTCACTCCCGAATTCCCGATAGTACCTACCTATGTATCTCTTCCTCTGGCAAGATATCTCGAGTATTCGTACCTACTAGTAGGTAGTCTCGTGACAAAATTGGACAAAAGTCGTGACTCACATGCTATTATCATTCCCGATACTTTGTATCACTTCCTGTAACCGCTGTAACAAGACACACGTCATGAATTTGGACTAGTCTGTGACAAGCTTGAACAATCTTCATTGAGCAAACCTGCTATAACGGTACAAACAAAAAAAAAAAACCTGCTAGAAACAAATAATAAAATTGAGGACATTGAGGTGACTGTTTGCAATGTCAAAATGACAGTTCTTTACTAAATGCTTATAATAGTATCTATGTTACATAAATATGTATATCTCTCTCTATTTGTGCCAGCTAATTTCCGAAACAGCTGGACCAACTTTGACGGGACTAGCGTTCACTGGCAGATAGCTGATGTTATAAGGAGTAACATAGGCAACTTTTTGGCCTGGTAGCACGTACCCTTTTTTTTGAGCATGGGAAATCATCAAATTACCCCTCCCGCTCTAGGCGGAGCGGAAGGGAGTGTCAGACTCTTACTGACTAAAACCCACCCCTGTTCCTTCCTTAGCCCTTTATGTTCCGGGGCAGCGAGCGGTAAACCTTTCGGACAATCCCGCTGACCCGGCAGGCTTCGGCCCTAACAGGCCCCTTCACTGATGCTGACATTTCTTTGAGGCGCGCGTGGAACACGTACTCGCCGTCCGACACGGGCCTGGTCCTGATCGGGCGGTGAGCTACCCATTACTCTCCGTCCGCAGGCCCGCGCCTACGGTGGCCGGGAGTCGTCACGCAGCTCCCGACGCCCGGAACTTCTCCCGCGGCGGCTGGGACGTGAGGCTCTGTCCCTCAGCCATCCCGCCACCTCCTTCGCTAGCATGACTGCTTCGCAGAAGGAGGTGACTGCCTCCCAGTCCGGCCGGACGCGAGAGGTCGCCGCCGCTGCCGATGGCCTCTACGAGGACACGGCGGTGCTCAGCCAAGCGGGGCAGACCTCCACTGATGCTTCACCGTGTCCTCTGGGCGATCCTCGCAATGGTGACACCCGGGCGTTTCCTCCCGCCCGATGATGTACAGGAACCTCCCGAAACATCCGTGTCCGGTGAGGACCTGCGTCAGGCGGTAGGTGAGGGCGCCGTGACGCTTCTCTAGTGGCGTGCCCTAGCGCGTTCCCTTGCGATATACACGCGGTTGAACAAACCCCTGATATTGACAAAATAGTCTTCCCAAAAGCCCAGATCTACAGTATGTTGAATTCGAAGATTGAACAAAATTCCCGACTCTTAGGGACCGTCTCCACGAGCGAGAGAATCGTGGCGATATTATCGTCGTGCCACGTATTTTTATACACGTGTCTCCACACGGCGATATCATCGCGGCGAAAATTTGATAGCACGGCGGGATTCTAAATAAATATTTGGCAACTGCCAGTTACAAAAGCCTCTACAAAAAAGAAAGACACAAAATGCATTGATACAAATAACTCCTCTGGCACGACACGAACTTAAACCGTAAGACTTCCGTAAACAAAACGAAATAACAGCACTGCACTGAATTACATCCTGTTTCCATCGTTTATTTACTTGAACACTAAGTAATTTATAACAACTACAGCCAGTCTACGTGGCGACGGACCCTTAGTGCGTGCAGTTACCGACTATGTTACGAACTTCCTAGGGGGGAGCTAATCCGATTTATTACCGTTTCGCATCAACGGATTATCTGTATACACATCGTTAATTAAATCCATTGTTAGTTGACGCTTATGCGATTTAGATTTTAGAACAAACTGAACTGATTCTGCGACATCCTTGAAATTAAATAAGTATATTATGTTCGAAAAATGTCTCTGCTCAACAACGTAAATAACGCAATAAATGTTGTGAACTGTCAAAAAAAAAGCCATTGCTACTGTTAGGCCTTAAGACTCAAGCATTAGGTACTTAATACTAGTTTCAACCAATCAAATGGCTTTAACCGAGTTTTAAGTAATGTAAGGTCCTGTAAGGGGGCCGTGGGCTGGATGGGCCCGTGGCTAAATATAAACAGCCGCACAGGTCGATCGATCAGGTTAAGCTACGCTTGCCGCGGTTGGTCTGTGGATGGGTGACCATCTTTACATACCGTGACCCCTCCGTGCCTCGGAAAGCACGTTAAGCCGTTGGTCCCGGCTGTCATTCGTGGATCTTTGACAGTCGTTACGGATAGTCAGAAGCCCGAAAGTATGACAACCAGTCTTATCAAGGGGTATCGTATTACCCAGTAACTGGGTTGTGGAGGTCAGATAGGCAGTCGCTCCATGTAAAATACTGGTAGGTATTCAGCTGCATCCGGTTAGACTAGAAGCCGACCCCAACATAGTTGGGAAAAGGCTAGGCAGATGATGAAGGTCCTGTAAATACGGGTGTGTTACGCAATTACCTGCACTTGACGAATGAGAGCTAGACCAAAAACGTAACAAGAGTGTTGTGACGTTCAAAATGTGTTTCGGTTCAGCGGAAATATTCTGTAAAAATCTCACCGTGAAAACTTTGAAGTGAGCGTGGAGTGAGCTGTCAATAGTGTCAATTCCTAGCAAAAACAAACTCACTTCACCTAAGTTTTCACGGTGAGATTTTTACAGAATCGACCGGCAGGTCAGTTCAGATTCACCAAATGTGTAGAGTATGTATGTATAACTTGCGATAAGGAATTTCGTTCCAAAAAAAGTTTCTCTCCTAAAAATGCCTTGGCAATATTTTCCCAGACATGGCTTTTTCATTCATCATTTTAATTACTTATGGGAATTAGTTAAGTACTCACGATTTTAATTGCCTGTAAAGAAAAACGTTGCGTTGTGTGAAAAACCTTAGAAAGTTAGTACATCAAATTAAATTCGTTTTGATAGATCGTCAAAGCAATTAGTGATGTCTTTCAGTTGAACTTAGTTTAAGATTGTCTTTGCTTATGTACCAACTGAATTAAAATCTAATTGATTACTGAAGCCATGTAATATTATAAGGCTGTTCTCTTTTTCTATCCTATATAGTCTAGATTTCATCCATCATTTTCTATTAGACCTTTTGCGTTGACAATTACTTTTTCAACCGATTTTTTTTTCTTAACCTGCTCTGTTCCACTCCTGGGCATATGCCTCCCTCCACTCCTTCCATCTTTCGTGAGCCGGCGTTTTCTCCTGCCAGTTTGGACGGTCGGAACCTACCCAGCTCGTCTCGCCATCTACGTGACCTGCCGCGACCTCGCTTATGCTAAGGATACATGCCAGTAGCTGGCACAAAAGTATGCAAGTAGCTTGCATGTCATTATGGTATTCACTAATCAGCTTGCATGCCGTGTGCCATAACAACTTCTGATTGGTGAATACCATACTGGCATGCCAGCTACTTGCATACTTTTGTGCAAGTTACAGGCATGTGTGTGGGAGCCCTTACTGTCTCAGAGTACCAGTTCTGTGCTTTTTGTTCCCAAAAATATGTGGGATTAGTTCGATATGGGCTGAATAAAAGCACTGATTTTCTTAATAATCTTGAATTTTATTTTAACACGTCTTATTAGCTAGCTAACGTCCTTCCTTCTTTCTCATAACCTCAAATTCCAAACTTTTCGGTATCACCAACTTTCTTTCTGCTCCCTTGTACAATAAACCGTCCATATAGGCATAGTCATCATACGGCTGCAGTTTCAGAATGTCTATAATCGCCTTTACACCATCATCCAACATTTGTGCTTGCTTGATACGCTCCTGCAGGCTTAGTTCAATAACTCCAATGAATGGGTTTTTACTTAAGGCATCTGCATGTTGCATCTTACCTCCTGGTCTATGTTCAATAACATAATCATACTCCTCCATCCAACATGCGGCAAACATGTCCTGCCCAGACCCAAATTTAAGTTGGGGCAGCCTATTGAGCCACGTCAACTATATTAATTTTTGAGTGCAGTGGATGGCGTAAAACACTGTCAGCAATGGCTTTCATTTTGGCAGTTCAACAACATTCATTGCTTAATTAATTTACGTTGTTGAGCAGACAAGTTTTTCGAACATATGAAGCAATGAATTAGCAATATCCTTCAAAATTATTTAGATTTTGATTGTGTGTTACGCAATTAGGGTGGTGTGTTGTGTTTCGAACACGATCCCTTAACTTTACCGATTATTGTGAGTTCCCCACTAGTGTCAGCCCACTATTAGTGTGTTGTTCGTTGATAAGCATTCCATCATTAACAATGACAGTAATCGGTCATGGCCGCTTCACATAATCTCGTGTCATAAAGCATGTCCTCAGTCTTGCGACAGACTTCACTAAGCTTTTTATACCTTGCACGACATTCTGTTGTGATCTCTTGATACAGGATACAAGATAGGATTTTGGTCTTTACTCGTTCAGATATGTATAAAGTAAAGTAAAAATCGTCAATACATTATATTCAAATTACATTGAGGAGGATGGAGGTAGGGTTAGTCCCAAACTCGGCACAACTTGTACATTGGCCACCATTTTTTTTTTCGGGTAAATAAAAATTTAATTTGCCGACAGTGAAGCTAGTTATCCTCACCGTGTCTACAAAACTAAATATACCTACGAGTTACTAGACTAATTAAGACTTAGGAAACTAAAATCTAATTTTCTTACCCCGTGTTTTCCTTCTTTCACGTTTTGTCGCCCTAGGACCTCCTTTTGTTGCTATCTAAAGATCCAAGATGGCGGGAATAAATCGCCATTGACGCCATTTTCTCAGAACTGGGAGAAAACATGGACGTAATATATAGAAGTAACTATATATTACGTCCATGGGAGAAAATGGCAAGACACGGCTACCATTTTCAGTCAGTAATGCCGATTTCCAAAGAAAGCAACATTATGTTGACTGAAAACCCTGTGAAGTTTCCTAAAATATTTGATTAATACTGAAAAATGCACAAATTAAACAGTAAAATCCGGCATTTTCATAAAACATAGTTCATAAAGATTACAGATAGAGATAGGCACGTTTCAGTGTGGACTGATTAAATATTTAAACGTAAACAAATTGCCAGGGAAGCCGAGCCGGTTAGATCTGCAACTTAGACGTACGACAGACATGGAGAGGCATTGTTATCTTTTTATTGCTCATATCTCTCGTTATTCGTGGATTTACTTACGTTATCTTTTTTCACTGATATGTTGCTTGGATTTGCTGAAATCACAGTTTTGGGAAATGAAATGCAAATAAGCTTTAGGCCACTTTTCCACTAGAGTTGTGTTATGCAGCTATGCTGCGAGGATGTGAAAGCTAAGCTACGAAACTATGCGACCGTTTCCACTAATGCTAAGCTGTGTAGCAGAGCGAGTAAGATGTGCTATGAAGATGCGCCGCCGTGGGTAGCTGTGCGATGAAGTTGCGCAGCTCGACCTATGCGATAAATCGATAGTAGGGAAGGCACGGGGAGTACTCTGCTCATAGCTACACCACTCGCCCATCCATGCCACATAACCTTTCGTATAAAAAACATAGCTTAGTTGAACCCCGTTTCCACCAGTGCTATGCTATGTACACCAATGAATATGATTGGTGGATATCAATCGCATCCATATAGCAACGTGGCATAGCACATCTCTCATGGAAAAGCAGCCTTAAACTGGCTAATAAATGTTTAGCAACACTTTTTGCCGCTAGATAGGCTTTTGTTAAGTATTGAAGTGTATACAACAACAACATAATCAGCCTATAATGTTCCCACTGCTGGGACACAGGCCTCCTCTCTGTGAGAGGGAGTGGGCCGTAAATCCACCACGCGGGCCCAGTGAAGGGTTGGCAGATGTACCTACATATTAAAAAACCTTAAAAAAAAATAGAAAAATAAATAGGTTCCTATTTACTAAATGGTGATGAATGATGATGTATACCATCAAGCTTTATGCACGTGAAATAAGCGTAAAACAATTTGTCTAAAGGCGTCAATAAACCTTTAGACAAATTGCTTCACGCATATTTCACGTGTGACTCAGAAAATTAGAAAAATATAAGATAAATACCTAACCTTTGTTGTTCAATCGAGGACAGACATTAAATTGATTAAATAAATGAAATACAGAAATACTACAAGGATAATAAACAATAATTGGGAATTTTGTGAAATTAATAAATCATAACAGAAATATGACGCACGGCTGCACATAACCGGTATAAGCTGACTTCTGATTGTACGAAAAACCTATACAGTGCCAGGTCAGCTAAAACTGGAAATGCGCTGGAATGTGCTGGAATGCGGCTTGATGTGTAACTGTGTGTACCTACTGAATGTGCTGTTTTATCTACCTAAAGGCCTTAATGTTCAATTTACCTATTTAAACAATTTTTAATATTGATGAAACCATCAGGAAAACCACAAGAAAAATCGGTCGACATATTTTATGATTTGCGTAAAACCATGGAGTCATCTTTTTGCGATACCTATAAACGTATTCTATTTTGACCATAGCTTTATAACCATATAGGGTGATTTTACCAAAGTCACATATCTTTTATTCGTGGAATAAAATTTATGTCTGACAGTTCTAGTATGGAAAACCTGTAAAAATTCAAAATTTGTTCTCAGTTTAAGACTTATATTAGTATGAAATTTTGGTGAAATTAGCTCTTGGTCGGTTAATTAAAAGGAAAATAATTTGTTATATTAATGTTTCTACCGTTTTCCGTCACTAATCATGCCTGGATTCAGCAAAGGCCTTCCACCAGATGACTATAATCTTAGCCTTTGTATACCTCGATGAAATGTGGTCATTTGTCTCTTTGCCGTACAAAATTCAGGGTAACTAGAATCCAATATCCATTATATAGCATTACATCGCGACCTCGCTTGCGTTAAACATGTTTACAGTTCAGTCGGTCAGTTATTGTTACAATAAAAGCACCGTTAAATACGTCCATTGCGTCCCGAGCGCTGGCGAACGGTTGCAAACTTCAAAAGTTGGAGATTTAGGACACACATGCTTAAATGTAGATCGTGGCGATGTCGCTCAAGGTACGAGTTACGATCGAAGATAGGAATATCTGGCGTGACACCAGAGACCAGGGACACCCGAGAAAGAGACAGTTATTTATAGGTAGCGAGTAGAGTTGCGCCGAGTACTTGTTTATTACTCGGCACTCGGCATACTCGGCCAGTTTGGTAGTACTCGTTATGGGCCGAATAACTCGGTTTGGCTGCCGGGTTAGGTACTTGAAAAGAACTCATAAACTTATAACCTGACCTTAGTCATTGTCAGAAAAACCACGTGAAAAAAACGAACAATGACATATTTAATTAAATAATCCGTCTCGTCGTACTTAATAAATTTTCGCTTAGATATTGGTTAACTATAGCGCACTTTTCGGATCTTCACGCTGCCGCGCTGTTGCGGTTGTACTGTAGATGCTAATTCTTCGTAGCAATGCCAAAAACTTGCATAGCATTATTTTATAATATTATTATGTATTTGAAGCGTTTCGTACGCTCCCGATCCCAATACCTGCGTCAACTAAACCAAGTTACTCGGCCGTAAACGGCTCGGTTCGGTAAACATATTACCGAGCAATACTCGGTATTCGGTAAAACTTGTACTCGGAGCATCTCTAGTAGCAAGGTATCACAAGGTATAACAGTAAAGAAGTGACTAAAAAAGAAAAAGAGAACTGTGGTAGACAAAATAATGCGCATGCAGAATTCACTCCCATTCAAGATTTAAAGATTTTTGACAAACGAGTCCCAAATTAACGAGAGAATATTTATCTATATTTGAACGTTAGTAACCACAAAGAAAATCCTATTAGGTTATTATAAGTACGAAATGTACGAATAAGATTAAGCGATGACTTTACTTGACCACAACCACTCAAAAGTGTACATTAAAAAATCATGACGGATCAAATTCACGTGAGCGCAGTACGATACGATAATTGCGTGAATTGGACGCACCCATGCTTGCGGTGAATTGGCTTGCATGCCACGAACTGAGGCTTAAAAATCTTTATGAAATGAATTGGTGAACAATGAATGTATAAGTCTTTTTACTTAGCACAGAACAGGTCGAAGTGGAAGTGCTTGGGGGAGGCCTATGTCCAGCAGTGGACGTCTTTTGGCTGAAATGATGACTTAGCACTGGCCCTCCATTCAAATCTACACCATTTCGTTACACTGTTTGCTTTATACTATTGTTCAATCAACATAATCAGCCACATGTACAGGATGACATTGATGCGCAAAGTGAAACCATGAATTCAGCACATGATTCTAGACCTTCTAGCGTATAAATTTTAGGTCTGTTATAAAAAAAAAAAACTTCTGTAGCATAGAAAAATGCAATAGCTACGCGGTCTGAAAATGTATGGCAGAGCAATTATGTTTTTAATAACCGGCGAAATATTTCGACGTCGTCGCCGGGGGTTTAGAATTATGTACTGAATCAATATTAACAGGTTGTGCGTCGATGTCCCGGCCACCCTGTACAGCAGCTCATTGCTTCACATAGTCCTTTCCGATATTGCTTTTTGTCCTTTATTGGTTTTGACATTTGTTATTATTAGGCCAAATTTGGATGCGAGAAGCACAGAACCGGTCGAAGTGGAAGTGCTTGGAGGAGGCCTATGTCCAGCAGTGGACATCTTTCGGCTGAAATGATGATGATGATGAGGCCAAATTTTGTGTAACACTGATTTTGTGTAGTTAACCGGTTATTTTCCAAAAAAATAAAATAAAAAATAGACTGAAACAAACTGACTGACTAACTGGATACAAAGGTCTAAAAAGTTGCTTAAGAACATTTTCGAAAAATTGTGTTACAGCCAGATTAGACCTATTTTAAATTTTCCATAGAAGCAGAGATTTCCAGTTATCTATTTTTTATGTAAGACATTTCGAAAATGTTCTTAACTAACTTTTTAGACTTTTGTATCCTGCTTATGCGTATGAAGTTTAATTAAAATCGGTTCATTTATTTCGAAAAACAAGGGCCTGAAAGTTTGTATGAAATGCCGTACGTCATCGTGTTCGCTCATATCCTTCTTGGATATAAAGAATGAATCAAGCGTTTTCATTCTATAGTGAAACAATAGTTACTTTGATTCAGTACATTTTTATGTTGTTTCATTATAATTATCGTGATTCATGCGGCTGTAGGTATTATGGCCATGGTTATGTGTAATTACACCGTTATGTTCACTGGTTTCAGCTAATTCGCTTAAAATTGCTTGGTTTTTTGTATTCCGTTGACAGTTGAATTCCTCTTTGTGTGAAACTAATTTTAGAATCGCATAGTTACATATTTTTCATGTCAATAAAAAATCTGTAATTCTAGATAAAAGCTTATACAAATGTAAAACAATGAAATCCCACAAAATAAAAATGGCTGTCGAACATAAACCATATAGGTAAATCCAGTTCTTACTAGTTCAACAAGATAATACTATGCGTATAAAAAAAAAAAACCAGATGTGCTGCTCAGATTCGTGACTATATTTTAGCACATGCTAAACATTTTTTTTTATACTGTGGACAAGTTTATTTAGCGTAGACTTGTTTGCCAGCTGATTAGCTAGTTGTGTCTGGATAAAACGGACGACTGGTGGCAGAACAAACATGTCGCTGGCATGTCCACTTTGATGGCTCGTAAAACATCCTTGAACTGGAAGTGCTAAAAGCAATAGATACATAGGATAGGATAGAGATAGCATACCTGATACCTGTGAACATATCTGTGTATCCAATAGTTACCATTCTTGCTGACTGTAATCATTTCAACTCCATATGAACTGTTCTCGCTCCGAGAAAGGAAGATAAACATAAAATTAGAGCCAGCACCCTAATTACGTAACACACTATTACTCTAAATTTGAATCATTTTGAAGCATATTTCTAATCCATTGCTCCATATTATTAACCTCAGTGAACTGCATCGCGAGTGGACCTGTGTCGTCTTTTCTTTATTTTTTTGTAATTTATTTACCAAGTTTTTAAGAATTAACTATTTACTTACTATCTTGTAGAGGTGCCCATAAGCGGCTGGCGCCATCTTTGAAGCTGTATTGCTTCATCCCTCTCGTCTTTTGGTGAGTCGTGATGATATTACTTCCATCAAAACTGATCTGGCCACAGTTACTCAAGTTACCACTGATATAAAAAGTGAGATAAATTCTCTGAGATCTGAGCACGTAAAATTAGAATTACACGTAACTGCGCTAGATGGCAAGCATGATGCTTTAGTGCAAGATTTTGCTTCCATGCAAGAATCGCTTCAGTTTACAGCAAGACGACTTAAAGAAACAGCTCGATTTGATCAGTAAACAGTCTACGAGTACAGAAATTGGAGGCGAAAATCGATACACTCGAACAACAGGCTCGACAATGCAACCTAGAGTTATGTAACATCCCCGAAAAGCGTGCTGAAAATTTGATTACGCTTATGGAGACTATTAGTGCGAAGATAAATTGTTCATTGAGCCAAAAAGACATTATTGCCATTCACCGTGTACCGCATGCACAAAAACAGAACACGAAGCCAAAAAATATTACTGTTAAGCTTAGTTCGCGTATACTAAGAGATAATCTCCTGAGTGCATTTCGACGAGTAAAGGGTTTAAAGAATGATCCAATTGCAATATCCGGAACACCACAACCTATCTACATGAATGAACACATGACACTAAAGAATAAGCAGTTGTTTCGAGCAAGCCGGGAAG
The DNA here is from genome assembly GCA_963082905.1 of Oligia fasciuncula. Lineage (NCBI taxonomy): Eukaryota > Metazoa > Arthropoda > Insecta > Lepidoptera > Noctuidae > Oligia > Oligia fasciuncula. Next base: position 16,138,265 of record OY720406.1, on the reverse strand, counting down.
CTGCCAGCAAAAATAAGTTTAAATTCGTATGGGTCAAGCATGCTACCATACTCGTACGAGAGATTGATAGTGAATCAGCAATTGCCATACGATCCCCTCAAGACATCCTCAAAATTAAGCCAGCTGCTTCAAAGCATGATTAATTATTTAATTTCCCACTTTTACAAATCTTATAAAAAATATCCTAATGTCCGATTTATTGTAAATTGTAAGTTCAGCAGTAATGATGTTGTTTCATATTTACCCTGCATGAGTCCCGCCCGATGTAATTTACAGTTCCAATTATTTATTATATCTCAAAAGTTGTTTTCTAATTACTGTGTGCTCATATCTGTTGATGCATAGAGTTTCATATTATTACCTTTTTTTTTTGTATTAACTTAATTAGTCTAAACTGTAGTTGTAAGTTAAAAAAACAAGATTATGGGTTGAGGTTTTTCAATGACATTCAACTACATTCTATTAAATCGCACTCATATTATTATACTAATGGATAACCTGATCATTTTATTATCAGAATTGTAGGGGTATGCGGACTAAGCTCAATATTTTATATATGAACATATTGTCAAATAGTTATCACACTAATATTATAAGGGCGAAAGTTTGTGAGGTGTGAGTGTGCGTGTGTGTGTGTTTATATGTTTGTTACTTCTTCACGCTTAAACAGCTGGACCAATTTTGATAAAACTTTGTGTGGAGGTAGCTGACACCCTGGATTAACATAGGTATAGGCTACTTTTTATCCCGATATTCCCACGGGATCGAATAGGCTACTTTTTATCCCGATATTCCCACGGGATCGACTATTATGCGGGTGAAACCGCGGGGCGCAGCTAGTGATATTATAATATTGACAGAAATTTGGCTCACTCCACAAATATTTGATAATTAGTTTTTGGACGACCGCTGCATAGTTCATAGATGTGATCGTGACCGTATTGCGACTAACAAAAAGGCAGGTGGCGGGGTTCTCGTGGCCGTAATGAAATACTTACGATCCACCCTTGTACCTACCATTTGATCTGCCAACTACTCCTCACATTGAACACGTTCTCATACAACTTCTGGGTATTGATAATAGTAGCAAATGTGTCATTAGTGTAGTATATATTCCCCCTAAATCCTCCGAGAATACATACCTATCTCATTATGACCTTCTGCATAAAACATTAGATAGACGTAACGCAAACATATTTTATCTGTTTGGTGATTACAACCTACCTGATATACGCTGGCTTCCAAATCATAATGGCAACGCTGCAGTCCTACACTGTAGTGGCAATAACTTACTGAGCGAACATATGAGTAACTTCATGTCACTACTCAACGCCGCGCAGTTTAACAACATCATAAGCATGATAGTCGTTTAAAACATAAGAGAATTAAATCAAAAGCTTTGACCAGCGATTTGTTACCGACCAGGAATCATCATCATTTCAGCTGAAAGTGTCCATCACTGCACTTCATAGGCCTCCTCCAATCGTCGCCACATCAACTGGATCTATGCTTCTCACACCCTGCGGACCACTGGAACGCGTCCCAAAATTCAAAATGTCAAAAAATCTTGCCAAAGCTGCCGAACTCTCCTTGTATCTCATTCGGCTCTAATCAAACGTTATCAGTTCTTTATACATAGCATCTTAGTTGATGGCTATTAGCACTTCAGCGGTTATGCCCGCCCGTCCGGCTGGCTGGCATATCAGCTGGCTGAGTATTTAAATGGAGTCGTGACCACATGGCGCCAGTAGCACGGAATATTTTGCCTGTCAATAAGACATTGGATTGTCCTTACGACCTGTGTGTCTTTTTATTGTTATGAGAACTTCACGCTTGTCGTTAATACAAATTAAAGCAGTAGCGACTCTATGGACTTAGGATCATGAGTCATATTTACTTCATCCTACTTACACCCCATAATGTCTGGCTTCGATTCTAAATATTGTCATATTTTCTTTCACTAAGTCAATCAATCATCTTCCAGAACAATACATGAGATATAGGTACAAGACATAAGTAGGTTAAAGCGTTGCAATGTTTTAATAACATAAGTAGGTAAGCAATAAAAAGTATAACTATCCCTTTAAAAATAAACAATTATTCACAATCCATAGTCAAGGGTGTAGAACGCGAAGAATGTTGATAATCGAAGCTGCTGGTAGGATCTCCTACATTTGTTACAATTATAAGCCATATTGAAAAATAAATGAAGAAGTTTGAAAATCATGCAATACGGATGCAGGAAAAAACGAAACTGGGATCAATAAAGACGAGGGGGTTTGAACTATAGACATCTTATATAAGAGAGACGACTATGTCAATGAACTTCGCATTAACCATAAAAACCTTGAAACTGGTTTGCAAACGGATCAAGAATATTAACCGTCTTGAAACATCACGACCAATCGATATAAGAACGTATAACTCTACCCTTAAAGTAGAAAATGTACTGCAAAGCAATTTTAAAAAACAAGAGGATTGGCATTCATGAGAGTTAAAAAAATTGCAGTGTCAAGCTGAATTCAGTCTTATCTTTAAACAACACAGTTGTATTTTGGATGTATTGGGCACAGGGCTGTCACTAGGCGCAAGAAAGTTGCGCTGTATTGTAATTTGTTTGATCCACTTTTATCGAGTGTTGCCAGTGTAATCCTCGTGACCCAGTTAGAAGTAGCGGTTAGCGACCTCAATAGTATTGTTCTTAACGTTATCGTTTAGTTTTTATTCACGTTATTAGGTTGAATATAAATCTGACGGTGGATTCAGCTGTCGCACTTAAGGTGATATGTATATAAAAAAAAAGTGTTTTTTCTGTTTCGTGTAACTTGGTATGTTATGTGGATTTAACATTTTGGTATATGTTTTTTGACTCTTTGGTATCATGTAAAAGGAATACACGATTCAATTATTTTTCTCGATACAAAAAAATTGCAAAGTTATATCTATTTTTTTACTTTTTTCGACATCACGGCGCGGCGTACGTAACGCTATAGAGCCGTGACAGGTGACGGTGCGGTGCCGCACCGCACCGTGTAGAACGGCTCTCAGAGGCTGTTATTCAATGGAATTTACTTTAAAATGTAGGGAATTATCATATCAAAGTTTACTCAAAGTAGTATTAAATTATTTATTTTGTTACAAAAGGAGTAAATTCGTTTTGGCACCTACGTCGTTTTATTCCGAGCGCACGCACTTTATAGTCATCACTCTTCTTTTGCGTTTCAAAAGTAATTGCGTCACTTTCGCTCGCTTAGTAGGTTTTCGAGGATTTTAGATTTTCGAGGTAGCGCCTTAATTTTCTATCGACTTAGGTATGTCATTTTGGCAAAAACGAGAATGCTTTTTTATTTAAACTCGACGAAAAAAATAATCCAATCGGAAGCTTGGGATGGTTTCAATTGCATTACCTTGAATGCCTTGCCGACCCACCTACAATGTGCAAGGCGCTTTATACACTGTGAGTCTTCATAATGTGCACATAACGAAATGAGGAAAACATAGCTTAATTTTATCGACGGAAAAAATATTTGAAAAAATAAAAAAATATTTAAAATAATCTTTACCTGCTAAAGTATGGTGATTGCAAGGCCTTTCTTTAACAGTTGATAGGAAATGTTGTGATTGAGTTATAAACATGGTATTTTACGTTTAGAAATCTGATACGATGGAGAATAATTTAAAGTAATAACAAGAGTAGGTAATCGGGGCTTTTATTGAGTTATTTTACAATTATTGTAAAAATGGATGAAAAAATATCATATTTTTGTTAGAAAAAAAAACAATTCTCAATTGAGGGCGATTGTTTACACAGGGGTCACAGCAGCGAACAAGAATTTTAATAAAAATTCTACAAACATTTTTTTTTTAGATTTTTTTAAATATTTTTTCCGTCGATAAAATTAAGCTTAGTTACCCTCATTTCGATATGTGCACATTATGAAGACTCACACTGTCTGTTCCGATTTTGCATTCTATCCAAAAGGCCGACGAAACTCTTAATTTTTTTTCTAACTAGTTTCTCTGTCTGTGTCTAGCAGTGCCCCGTGGTTTCACCCGTATAAGTTTCGATCCCGTGGGAATATCGGGATAAAAACTACCATAAGTAAGTCCTTTCCCGAGACTCAAACTATCTCTATTCCAAATTTCATCTAAATCGGTTCAGCGGTTTAAGCGTGAAGAGGTAACAGACAGACAGATACACTTTTGCATTTATAATGTTATATTATAATGAATAATAATTTGCTAGAAGCGAAAACTTCCCATTGGTCGGCTGTCACCTGTCACAATCACAATACACTCTAAGGAAGCCAAACACTCACTAAAGGAAGTTGTCAAACAAACAATCCAGATAACATAACATTGAGTGCACCTGCCCGCTTTCCCATACTGATAGATAATCTGTTATTTGAAAAAAAAAAAAGAGAATTACATGTTCTATAAGAATTTGAGAAGACCTAAGGAGTTTTCCGAAGCTGGAAATCAAAAATCAAAATCCAAAATCAAAGGCCATTTATTCAAACTAGGCTGAGAATCAGCACTTTTTGAACGTCAAAATTACATAAGTCAGTCCCTCAAAACGCCCGCCCTTCAGCACTTCCTAGTCCTTTCGCTGGGAAGAAGAAGTGGCGCAACAAACTCCACAGTAGAAAACCAAGAAGATGTTGGAAATACAGAGTCTGCTATGCTGTTGAAATGAAATGATAATCTGTTGTTTCGAACCCCATTACTCATGCTTCTTAAATGACTGAATTATTGAAAATTCAGATTAGAAGTTGAGGAAAATGAAAACACATCCACCATACAAAAAGCAAGCAAATAAAATGGCCACGCTTTGTCAAAAAACAAGAACATGGAAATATTGGAGACGATTGCATCATCAAAACCGGTCCGTTTATATTTATACCCATCCTATATGTGGTTGAAGACAGGCCTATTACAGTACGCAGTATCAAGACAGTCTTACTAAGATTTAGCGTAGTGTAGTGTACTAAGAGTAAGCAAGTTAGTCTGTCTAATTAGACCGACCGAGTGGGTTCGGCCGTCCTTACTTGCTTGCCAGCTGAATATCCCGTAGTCTAATAAGACTTAGCACGCTTAGACCATTCAGTCAGCGCGCGGCAGCGGCGACTAAGTGAAATCACGTGTTTGTTTGCTGTGGCGTGCAAAATGGCTTGTCAAAAAAATAGGAAGTGATTTTTAACCTTATTGATGTGTACCGTCACATGCCACATTTATGGCAGAAAAGTCACAAAGATTATTTAAACCAATCACTTCGTGCAGAAGGATTCCGGGTGTTATTAGAAAATAAAAACTTTTTCAACACACTTGCTCGTAAAGTGGCTCTTATTGAACCGCTTTAAGGTCCATAATGGAGTGTATTACGAACGCGTGCTTTTTCTTTACTTTAATCCACATGTTCTGTAATACCACAGATAACTATTTACTAGTCGGAGACGCGCGCTTTTTTAATCTCATCAAACCCTGCGTTCCGAATTGGGAAATAATCGACGTGTTCCGAATTGGGAAATAACCGAATTAGCGTGAGCGCGATAACGATAACGATGTCCCGTGAATCGTCATGACATTCGCCATCTTGCGATAATGCCGACCATGCCCTAGAATAATATCACCGTGAGCGCTGTCAAAAATTACAGTGTGTGTATGAGGTTGTGTCAGTGTGTGTTTTGTTTTGAGTTGCATCATCTTTAAATTAAACTAACGTGGCATTTTTGAAATTGTGCTTCTGGCTGACAGTCGCCACCTAACCAAAGAAGAAGAACTGAAGAAGAAATGTGGTGTTTATACAAAGAAATACTGTAATAATATCTTTTTTACATTGTGTAAGCACTGTCATGTGAGCGCGTTCACGAGTGTTCCGAATTGTTGCCAGCTCTCAGCAGTCATAATAGTAATATCTAAATCGGAACGCATGTGAGATGATTACGTCCATGGAGATGATGTGAGCGCTGTGATGTAAGCGATTATAGCTAATTCGGAAAGCGCCCAAAGAGACTTCATGCCGAAAGAAAAAATCCGCGGGCTATATTTCAATTTTTTTTTAAATAGTCTGTATTGTCCTTGGTCGCAAATTGAACTCGCAGGGGACCACAGACAATTTAAGGTGAATGCGCAGTGGTAGACCGCGAAATTCTTAGGTTTTTTGCAATTTTCAGGTTTGTGTTTATTATATTTTTTCTATAGGCTGTATCGGTTTTGTCTGTGCCATAGATTAATATATTTAAAATGAGTCAATGTTGCGCGCGCATAGCTAGTGCTGGCTAGCACGGCGCGCGGGAAAACAAAACCAGCGCGCCATTTTCCATACAAGTTAATATTTAACAATACAAGTCTGTTTTTTTTCCTCGCAAGTGTGTTGAAAAACGTCGTATGAAACGCGTGTGCATTAATCAATATACACTCGGCTTTCTTATCGCTCTCGCCTGCGGCTCGCGCGATAATATCGCCTCGTGCATAATGATCAACATAGCACACATGTATCATAATGTACTATTATGAAAAGGCTTGGTAAAAACCTAAAAACAATAAGAAATAAAGAAGTTGATGAATATATGAAATTTTCCTGTAAAAGTAAATACTCCCCTTATTTTGCTTTTCTTTTTTGTATTCAAACTTATAGTTGCGGCAAGAGCTATGGCGATTTTCTCGTGCTTCGAAAGTATTCCCATGACACTGCGACAACCATCACCGGCTACGTGCGCCTTGCAAATGAGAGCATGCGGTATTCAAGGCGCTGTAATAGCAAGCTTGTCTAATTAGACTTTAGAGAGTCTAATAAGCCTTCTATGTAAAGACAAAAGAACACGTGCGTCTGATCTGAGTCGTCAGCTGTCGGAACCAACTGGTTTCATCTGCATTTTGATTGACGTAGGGAAAAAGTAGGGAAACCGACGAATTATGCACAAAACCGGTTCCTTTTGAATATACTGCTGTAAATGCTGTTACCTATGGACATGTCGTTGCTAAGGAGATTTGTGACGCATAACTAGCTTATTATTTTGTGTGTTCTATCACTTCTCAATTTATTATTACTGTGTAATCGAAGGCCAGCGTATTGTTTATTAAGAGATTTATTAAGAAAGCAGGACAGATTTATTTAAAGCTTGTATGCAAATTACCAATTCACATTCAAATTATTTTTAGTAATTAATTTTAAGTTTAAATTACCTAAAATCAGCCTTTTACTATTTGTCTAATAACCCACATGCTGTTCTAATTGCTTTGGCTCTAAAAACTTCAAGGACATACCAGAAACCTGTCTGAATCCAATATCGGAAACAAAACCTATTACTTTAATCGTAATCGTCTTTACTATCTCCACTAATGAGTCGCCAGTCGACTTTCTGTCTGCCAGAATGAGTTGAATAATATATATAAATAGTGCAAGTTCATGATGCTACGACGCTATGCATCGCTACACGACTATTTTCAGCCGTATTCGAAAAACGTGCATTGAATAAAGCAACACGTTTGCATAGATCTGTTCTCCTAGGTCACGGTAGCATATTGAGCGTCAAAAGTTAGAGATATAGTAATAGACTAGTCTCTTATAAAATCATCATCATTTTTAAGCCGACAGATAATCCACTGCTTGACATTGCCTCCCTGAAGCATCATCACAATCACAACGACTACTACTGTGCCTCCCGCATCCTTCCTGGATTCCTGCGACCTATAACAATAATCTCGTGGATCGTAAAAACATAACTAGTTATTCATATTATAGGTATAGACCTCATTATTTCGGGGAAACAGACTCCATGTTCAACTCACATACACACATGTATGTGTGTTGAACATGTCAATGGGTGACCACTGCTACCACCAAGGCTGTAGATTGAGTGCATCTCTCTAGCCTCTACAAAGACGTTTGTATCCAGCATAGCAACGAATTACCGGCTTGTCTATCCACATCGCCAAAATCTTCAGCGTCTAAATGCCAATCAAGTTTACTAATCACCGGTACATTTTTAAGATGTTTTTCCCCGTTCTCCTGGTTTTACTCAACTGCATTTCTTGGCATGCGTCTTGTCTTAAAATTTGTTGTTCCCGACTCTTCGAAACTTTTGTTACTTATGGTCTACTTGTTTTCCTATTGCAATTGATTTTAGGTGTAAGTTCGTTGTTATTCTTGGATTCCTTTCAAGGACTTTTCTGAATGACATAATGGTATACATTATAGCTACGATTTTGAAAAGATTCTGTTAACTTAAAGCTTGATTTCATACGCCTTATTTGTCTTCTTTTACGTTTCTTCTAAGTCTTGAAATAAAACTGAAAAGTTTTATTTCAAGACTTTCATAAGCGAAAAAACTTTCATAGAGCTTCATTAGCTTTGAAGTACATGATAGGTTTGTGGGATTTTTTGCTTTTCTAAAGAAACTTGAAACGTTTTCACGTCGGCTCTGGGCATTTTCTCACGGAATTAGAACAGCGTTAAGTTGAGCGGTTTCAACTAAATGAGGTCTATCGTTATAAACGTCTGGTTTTATTGAAGTTTTATGGAGTATTTGCGGTTTAGTGGTATTAACTTATTAGTTTTATGTTTATTACTTGGTTCAATTGGCTCTTTTGGTAGAAAATACATTAATCTGAGAATGAATACAAGATGATGATTTGTCAATCAATTTTAAATTACCCTGGGTTTCTGGGCACATTGGTTTGCACCGACCTAAGCACTAATATTAACAAAATTTGGAAAAATGAAAAACTATATCAGCCTAGGGTTCAACCACCAACCACAGCTGCTGTGGTTGACAACACGAGACTTGACTTGTTACTTGACTTGACTTGTTAGTAAATTTTTGTGTTGTAAAGCCTTTTAGAAACCAGATTTTGATCTCGAGGATGAATGAAAGTCGACTTACAAAAGATATCTATTAGGGAGATGTGTGTAGAAACGTCGGTAGAAGACGCCCCTGTAGAACATATAGTGACATTATTGGTTATGTTCTTCAGAAAAGTCACGTGCGTAGTACTCGCAACCGGTGTGCGTGTATGACCAGCTGTATGAACGTAAACGAAGCAAATGGAGTATGTAAGGATCGTAGCAGGTGGCGTTCTGTAGCTTTTGATTACCCCCATAGGAAGAAGACTTGAGTTGATGTATGTATTTATATATGTTTACCTCGCAGACTTTAAAATTTGCATTTCTTCATTGGGGAATCGGAGTTAAACAGTTGTCCACTCTATCGTACGAACGTAAACGGTTATCGCATACCTATTCATTCAAATCTAACTGTGACGTCGAAATGTAAACATTGCGAATTCATAACATTATATCGATGTGACGTCATCATAATATTACGTCTGATTAGTATCGGAGCAGCAGCGATACCGAAAATCCTATTATGTATCTTATCTTTTTAATAGGTATTTATCGGGGATAGACGTATCCATAGGGGAGCTATAAAAACTTCAATTTTAAATATAAGAATGATACTATCTTTAGCTTTATACTAATTCTGGCTGGAGAAGTGCAATTTTCTGGTATAATTACCAAGAGCGTTGGCAGACAGCATACAATCGGTGATCGATTTTTTGCAGGAGCTATATATAAAGGGTTCCCTATTTCGATCGGGAACCCATAAACAGTGAGAGATCAAATATATCAATGCAAACGTCGCAAAAAACGTCGTACCTACAAAAAAAATCTGGTACCTATATTGTAGGACATAAAAAAATTTGATATGCCGTGTGCGAGCGCGCTTTATTAGTCATTATGTCCCACTGCTGGGAAAAGGCCTTCCCACTCTCTTTCCAACTCTGTCTGTCCAGAGTTGCCAAGGAACAATTTTTATTAGAGTCCAGCTCATCCCGCCATCTCCGTCTGGGCAGTGGGCCTGCCGCGGAAACCACTGCAATGGGTCGTACGTTTGGCTCTTTGATCGTCTGACATGCGACAGATGTGTTCAGTCCAGCGAGCGATAATGTTCCCACTGCTGGGACACAGGCCTCCTCTCGGCGAGAGGGAGTGGGCCGTAATCCACCACGCGGGCCTAGTGCGGATTGGCAGATGTCACATGTTTTCGAATTTTTGGTTCTAGGACATGCCGGTTTTCTCACGATGTTTTCCTTCACCGTTTTGAGAGCAGTGGTGATGAAATAATTTACACAAAGTAAGTCACTCGTAAGTCGCGGCCGTTACCACTGGGCCACCACTGCTCTCCATAACCTCATCATCATCATCATCATCATTTCAGCCAAAAGACGTCCACTGCTGGACATAGGCCTCCCCCAAGCACTTCCACTTCGACCGGTTCTGTGCTTCTCGCATCCAACGGGTTCATAATTACTTAGAGTAATTTGATTGGTATAAGTAACTTAAGTAAGTACAAAGAATGAAGTTTCACACAATTTTCATCCATTACCCTCGTTCTCACAAGCTTTTCTACCTTCTCGGTTTGACCCAATTTTCCCGCCTTCTGCTCACAATTTCGCTCATTCATCCAATTAGGTGCCCCATCTATGTATGTACCTATATGCATTTAATTTAAATAATAATGTTTGAATACATTATCCTTAGAGCAGTGGTGGCACAGTGGTATCGGCCGCGACTTACGAGTTTATAGGTCGCAGGTTCGAACCCAGACAGGCGCTTTACTTTGTGTAAATTATTTCATCACCACTGCTCTCAAAACGGTGAAGGAAAACGATTGATTAATTAATTAGTGTACAAGTCTGAAATTTCACAGGTATATAATTGAACTATATATCTAATTATTGTATAAGATTCAGTTACCACTACTACAGGAAACTCGGTTAATCGGTCGTCAAATAACTCAGCTGCGCGCAGTGGCCGGAACAAATTGAAGTTTCATCATAAATGTTTAATTACGTATAGGATATATATATAATAACGTTTCAAATTAGTCTTTGGAGCGCTTATTGGAAGTGCTAGGACCTATTAAAGCATATTTCTATTTACTCAAATAACTTCAAAACGGTGGATTATTGTGGATTCTTTTATTGCGTAACAAATTATAACTAATTAGCTAGATGTCCTGTACAAAAATTATAATCATCCGTTTAGTCAATTCCGAGATGCAGCAATCGTGCAAACGTTACCGCAGCAGGATTTTAAATATCTTCGCAACCATAGCAAATACAAATACAAATTAAGTTGTACCATTTATTTCAAATTGATATCTAATTATTTAGATAACATTTATTTCAACATACCCGTTAGAAAACAAAAGATCTGGCTGCGGTAACGTTACTCCAGCCGGAACTGTTTTTATCAAATAATTAAAAAATTATCAGCTTACCAAATTTAAAAATCTGCTTACCAATTACAGAAGCTGTATATCTAATTATTTATTGCACTTAGATGACGATTTTCGACATTTTCTGGCTGGGGTAACGCACACTGCGTACCTGGCTAATCTCCATTGAGATTGGCCACCGTGACCGAAAAACGATCGGGGAGGCTATTATTAATTTTGGACATCGGAATATCTATTATCAACACTCTGTTGTAAGATTAACCATGAACTTTGAAAGCAGTTTGTGAGGGGGTGTGTGTTTGTTTTAAGTACCATCCGAGGACGTGCGTATGAATACACAAGGCACGACCGAGGACCTTTTCAAAGCGAGGACCTTTTCGAGGGTCCTCGGTTTGACTTGACCAAAGATTCGTATTCTGCAAGCGATTTTGAGTCTTTCTATATACTTAATACGAAAAAGTTGTCTGAACCTCGGTTTGATCAAGATTATTCTGTGGCGACATTTACCACATCACTACTGACATAAGTGACATAACTGGCAACACAAGTTCGCCACCTGACGGGACCGCGCGCGGGCGGTACACTTCGTACTGTAACGAAACAATACAATAAATATAGAGATAAAGGTGATACGGACGTTTCATTACACACCGTCACCCTCCTCATTGGTGACCCGCGACAAGAAAACCGCTTACAGTGAAGTGCAGTGCGCTAATATCGCTAAAGAACATAGACGGATTTAAAAAGTTTGCATCGCCGCCGCCATTTTTTTCTAAAACCGGCTGCAAAAATTGTAATTACGGGAATTCTACGGGTGGTCGGCCTGCTCCGCCATCGATTAGACTGCCGCAACAATCAAGCGACCAAGGCAATTTGCAAGACACATTTTGCTTGCCGGGTCGCTTTACTCCCGAAGTCAACGGTAACGTCGCGCCTGTCATAAACTCTCCGTTTCTACACGGCTCGCGCACGGACACAACCGGCGCGCACGCCCCTACTAATTAACAACAAGTTCCGGCCGTCGACGTTCAGCTACCGACATCGACCAGGGGGTAAAATCAACAATCCGGTGAGCGAACTCATTACTACCTACCTACTCCTGCTGCGGTCTCTACGATAGACAATCTTCGCGTGAAACTTGAACTCATTCGTCAAATAAGTGCGTCAGTTGAAATTCCGATCCGCGCTCTCGGTAGAAGCAAGTGAAACGTTGCATGTAATTCTAACTGCTCGCGGAGTGTGGTGATAGACAATTTTTTTTTCGCATACTTAATTACCGAAACAAATAATAATAATACCGCGACGAGAACGTACCTACTGCACTATATTGTAGTCTGTGGTAGTACTGCATTATATTGTAGTCTGCGGTACCCATTCATTCCATTACAATAATGACATTTGATTGATTGATTTGACCCTATTGTTACATTTCATAACAGTGATAAGCTAAGACAATAATTATTCTAGTGTTAAGAACAAACTCTTTTTTATTGTTTATTGTCATTATTTCTTTGTATTGTGTGTGTACCTTTTATGTATATCTAGGGTGACCTAGCCTAGTTGTGACATAGTTCCTGTACTGTAAATTGGAAATACTAAAAATACCTAGGGTTAGCTTGTTAGATGGTGTACATTCGAATTCATACTGATTTAATAAGCTCTGTCCACCAAACGCAGAAATAAATAAAATAGTATATAATAATATTTGTAATTAGAGCGCTGACATTTATTGTGCAGTTTTGTAACTCTGTTTTACTTGCTAGATTTCCATTCTTTTTCTTTTTCTTCTTCTTTGCGACCATGGCGACCGAAGAACAGATACTAGCTCTGCAAGAACAATTGAGAGAAATGCAAATGAGCCAGGCTAGTCGAGCAATGGCAGTGTCAGCCAAATTACCAGCGTTTTGGGCCGATAAACCCACCGTATGGTTTGGCCAAGCTGAGGCTCAATTTGAATTGGCTGGTATAAAACATGACCGTACGAAATATAGCCACATAGTGGCCATGCTGGATGCCCGGGTTGCTGGGGAAGTTGCTGATATTATAGAAAATCCACCGGTAAGTGACTGTTACAATTACCTCAAAACAGAGCTTATTAAGCGCCTTTCAGCCTCAAGAGAGGACAAGGTCCGCAGACTTCTGGGAGAGGAAGATATAGGAGACCGGAAGCCCTCCCAGTTTTTACGCCACCTTCGCTCCCTGGCTGGCTCGGTTTTCAAGAGTGATGATATTATCCGACAGCTTTGGATGCGCCGCCTACCAAACAATGTGCAGGCTATCTTGGCAGCCCAAGAGGACCTGCCACTTGAAAAGGCATCAGACATAGCTGACAAGATTGTCGAAGTGGCAGTGCCGGTTTCAGTGCATGCAGTGGGCCCTTCATCAGAATTATCTCAACTCACACTTCGAGTGGAACAACTGACCAAGGTGGTCGAAGCGCTTAGTGCTGACAGGCATGCACGCACAAGAGGTCGAAACAATTATGGACCACGCTCCAGATCAAATTCATCATCCCGCTCTTCCTTGTGTTGGTATCACAGGACCTATAAAAAGAAGGCTAACAAGTGCACCAAACCATGTAGCTGGAAGGAGACGGAAAACGAGAACCACGGTCAGTAAACGCGGCGACTGACCGTGACATGTTGTGCCGTCGTTTATTTGTCACAGACAGAGCTTCTTCCCGTCGATTTCTCATCGATACTGGCAGCGATCTCTGCTGCTACCCGAAAAAGTTAGCCAGAAGCCGCGCCACATCATCGACTGGGTACCAGCTGTCAGCAGCAAACGGCAGTTCAATTAAAACTTACGGCAGCATTACCATGCGCCTCAACCTTGGTCTGCGCCGGGATTTTCAATGGAGTTTCACAATAGCTGACGTCGAGACTCCCATCATAGGTTCGGATTTTCTTAGTCATTACAACTTACTACCCGACCTTCGCCACAAACGCCTCATCGACGGCAACACAAGCTTGACCACTGCTGCTTCAGTAGTTCAAGCTAGTCAGGTCAGCGTTAAGGCCGTTTCCTTGACCGATGAATCAATTTTCGGAAAACTTCTCCTGGAATTTCCAAATTTGACCCGTCCTCCTGGATTTCCTCGACAGGTCAAGCACACCACGGTTCATCACATCGTGACCACCGATGGCCCGCCTGTGTCCTGCCGCCCTCGCCGCTTAGCCCCGCAGAAGCTACTCGCGGCTAAAAAGGAGTTCGAAGAGATGGTCAGTTGTGGAACTGCTAGACCTTCCGACAGCCCCTGGGCTTCACCGCTACACATGGCTCGAAAAGGAGAAGATAACTGGCGTCCCTGTGGGGATTATCGTGTCCTAAACGCCAGGACAGTCCCGGACCGCTACCCCGTTCGACACATTGCTGATTTTTCACAAAACATGGCAGGATCAGCTATATTTAGCACCATAGATCTCATGAAAGCATATCAACAATTGCCAGTCCAGGAAACCGACATCTGCAAGACCGCAATAACCACACCATTCGGCCTGTTCGAGTTTCCCTTTATGACCTTCGGTCTGCGAAATGCTGGACAAACTTTTCAGCGGTTTATTGACGAGGTCGTAAGGGGACTCGACTTTTGCTATCCTTACGTTGACGATGTTCTGGTCTTCTCACATACACCAGAGGAACACCTGGAACATCTGCATACCTTGTTCCAACGGCTGACCGACTATGGTGTCATTGTAAACGCATCCAAGTGCGTTTTCGGAGCTGATGAGGTAACCTTTTTAGGGTACCGAATCAACAAGGACGGCACGCGCCCTCCTGCGGAGAGAATTAAAGCCCTGCAGAATTTTCCCTTGCCGAAATCCGTGCAAGGCCTTCGCAGGTTTCTCGGTATGGTAAACTTTTACCGCCGATTCCTCCCCAACGCCGCAGAACTACAAGCACCGCTCATCAATGTTCTGACTTCTTCCAATCTGAAGGGTGCCAAACCAGTACCATGGACGCCCGAATTAGAGCTTGCGTTTACAAAGTGCAAGGATAGTCTGGCAAATTCTACTCTCCTAGCTCACCCAGTCAGTGATGCCACTTTGGGACTTTTTACGGATGCCTCATCATCACAAGTCGGATCTTGCCTACAACAGAAGGTGGACGACATATGGCAACCTTTGGCGTTCTTCAGCAAAAAGCTGACAGAAAAACAAGCACAATGGCCCGCGTACTATCGCGAACTTCTCGCAGTGTATGAAAGCGTCCAACAGTTTCGCCACATACTCGAAGTTCAACATGTCACGATATACACGGACCATAAACCGCTCATCTACGCCTTTACTCAACGCCGCGAGAAACTTCCTCCAGTCCAGCTCAACCAGCTTACCTTTATCTCCCAATTCACAACTGACGTTGTACACGTCAAGGGACAGGACAATGTGGTCGCTGATGCTATGTCAAGGATAGAAGCTATCTCCCTCGAGGACAGTTACTCAGCGCTGGCAGAGGAGCAGGCTACAGACGAAGAACTACAAAATGCCAAGACCAATTCTTCCCTTGAGCTGGAGAAAATCGACATCCCAGGCACCAACCTCACCATTATTTGTGACACGTCTACCGGAAAGCCACGACCATTCGTGACACCTTCCTTTCGTCACAGCTACTTCAACAAGATCCACAATCTTAGCCACCCCGGCGCACGAGCTTCTGCACGCTTGGTGGCTGACCGCTTCGTGTGGCCACATATGAACCGGGACTGCCGGAAATGGGCACGGGAGTGCCTCCCATGCCAACGCAGCAAGGTCTCGAGGCATACCTTAACCCCGTTAGGAAGTTTCTCTGCCCCGACCAACCGATTTCGTCAAGTCCATATCGACATTATTGGCCCAATGCCATCGAGCAAAGGGTTCCAATATTGTCTAACGGCGGTGGATCGTTTCACCCGATGGCCAGAGGCTTGGCCAATGGTGGGCATCACGGCAGAAGAAGTGGCCGACACATTCACGGCCAACTGGATTGCCCGCTTTGGCGTCCCTTTAACTGTTACCACTGATCAGGGCCGACAATTCGAATCGGCCTTGTTCAAAGCTCTTTTAAAGCACTGCTCTGTGCACCGTACACGCACCACCAGCTACCATCCTTGTGCCAACGGTATGGTGGAGAGACTACACCGCCAATTAAAGGCAGCCCTAATGTGCCACGGAGGTACATGGTGCGCGGCTCTGCCTCTGGTGTTACTGGGCATGCGAGCAGCATTAAAAGAGGACTTGCGGACCTCAGCTGCCGAACTCGTTTACGGTGAACCGCTCAGACTACCTGGGGAGTTTTTGAGTCCTCCTACCGGAAATGATGTGCTGGAGGAGGTTCACAATTTTGCGTCACAACTGCGGAACCACATGGCCAATCTAAAACCAGTTGATGGGGCGCACCACTCTAACCATCGCCCATTCATTTTCAAGGACCTACCTACTAGCACACATGTGTTTCTGAGAGACGACACCGTAAGGGCATCGTTAAAGCCACCCTACACCGGTCCCCACCCTGTAATTAGCAGAAACGACAAAACGATTCACATTACTGTGGGGAACAGGGAAGTTCAAGTCAGTTTGGACAGAGTGAAACCGGCGTACATCGAGTACACATCACCAGCACCGCCATGCCAACTGCCGTCCAGTCCTTCCCAAGCCACACCCACATCAACACCATCGCACACATCACCAGCATCAGCTCCACCCACAACATCAGCTCCCAAAGACTACGTATCTCGTTCAGGACGCCATGTCCGCTTCAAGACGCCCATCGACGTCTAAGGTATCTCTTTTCCCCCTTCTTTCCATACTTTTCTTAATTAAGTAAGTAATGTAAATTGTTTTATTATTTTTTTTTAAATTGTTACTTTTATTTTTTTATTATGGGGTCATTTTACACCGTGGGGGGGTGGTGTGGCGACATTTACCACATCACTACTGACATAAGTGACATAACTGGCAACACAAGTTCGCCACCTGACGGGACCGCGCGCGGGCGGTACACTTCGTACTGTAACGAAACAATACAATAAATATAGAGATAAAGGTGATACGGACGTTTCATTACACACCGTCACCCTCCTCAATTCATAATCTTACACAGACATTGTGTATCCACCAGATGGTGCCACTGTCGCCTCATACACAGACTCTTTACACTAATTTCACGTTTGTTGTATTATCCGAGGACCTATGTGTTAACTTTAACACAAAAGACCTCGGTTAGGTAGCTTTTCCAGACAATGTGTATTTAAGACCTCGGTTTGCTAGATTTTCCGAACAGTGTGTATTCTAGTCCTCGTTTCGACAGTTTTCCTTGTGTGTAGAAGACAAATTATATGCTATCATTTAAATAAAATTATGAAGGAGAAAATCGAAGGTAGACTGAATCCTTAAACAAATCGTTGGTAGCTACTAGGTGGACGAGGAATAATTAGGCTTTTTCTGCAGCATGTGCTAAGTACCTAGGCCCGCATATATTATACAACATTATGATTTGCACCATAAAATATTGTATTGTCATAGGAGATAAATACGTGTGCTTTTCATAAAGAAAATAAATGCCTTCCTAGGTGAAATGTCTGCAGCAAGATTTGAAACAAATATAAAGAAAAAAAGTAAGTAGGTTTATTTTAAAATTGAACAAATTATTTAACAAACTTTTACCAACGATCTACTTATAAAAATAATCATCAAGTTGCAATAACATCTTTGAGAAGCATGATTATAAAACTTACGACTCAAACAAAAAGACATAAAGAAACCATAATTAAAAGAAATCGACATAAATTGGGCTAAAAACTTGACATAAAATTTCATAACACAATGCTTAGTTAGAAAACAACAAAGAAATATTATCAAGCGAGATCAAAATAATTTGGGAAGCATGCAAACTTAATAACTTAATGGCGCCGATTCCCTTGTTCACAAACTAAACAAAATTTAAGTTCAGTGCATCTTTTTCTTTACATTTAAAAGGACAGAAGATAAATATTAGTTTAGTCCTGTCAAATTAGGATACTCCATAGCAAGTTTAGACGTGATTATAAACATGGCTATTAAAAATATTTTATCCCCATACCCCTGTAGTTTTGAAAAATCGTCTGGGATGTTTCTATAGCTTGACTTAAATATTATGACCAATTATCATATCAAGCCACGTAATAAAATACTCCCCTAAGAAATTGACTATCCCTGTTCACCCCGTTAGGGGTAGATTTTCTAAAAAACCTGATATACTTACTTTATTATTTATTTTGGTCTTACATACTGAGTTTCGAATTAATTGGACCACGCGTTAAAATTCTTCCATACAAAATTTTACACCCCCAATCTCCCTTTAGTTTAAAGTTTATTAACCATATGATAGATTTTTCATATAAACTGTATTCTTGGTCTTCACCCCCACAGGGGTGGAATTCCGAAAAATCGTTTGTTATATTATTATCATTACTTGACTCGAAGATTTATTTATACCAATTTTCGAGTTATTCAAGCCACGCAGTAAAATCCTCGCTTGTATAATTAACTACCCCTTTTCACCCCGTTAGGGCTAGATTTTCGAAAAACCCTGATACACGGTATTCTTTATTTTTGGTCTTAAGTATAAATACTGAGTTTCGAGCTAATCTGACCGCGAGTTAAAAATCTTCCATACAAATTCTGACACACCACAATCCCCCTTTAGAAAAACAAAAAATGCCAAACTTCATAATTTACTTATTATCTAAGTAAATTATGAAGTTTGGCATTTTTTGCATTTGTGCCAAGTTTTTTAACTCAAGGAATAAGATTTTTCATACAAACAAAAACAAGGGGGGATCCCTTTTCACCCCCTTAAAGGTTGAATTTCCAAAAACCCCTTCTTAGTGCTCCCCTACATTATAAAAGGAAGCCGTGTGCAAAATTTCACAATCTCAAACTCAACAGGCACTTTTGAATTGTCAAGGGGTCGGTCAGCTCAGGGAGAGAGCCTCCCGTCCCAGCCGCCGCGGGAGACGCTCCGGGCGTCGGGAGCCGCGCGATGACTCCCGGCCACCGTAAGCGCGGGCCTGCGGGCGGAGAGTAATGGGTAGCTCACCGTCCGATCCGATCAGGACCAGGCCCGTGCCGGACGGCGCGTACGTGTTCCACGCGCGCCTCAAAGAGATGTCAGCATCGAGGAGGGGCCCCATAGGGCCGAAGCCTGCCGGGTCAGCGGGATTGTCCGAAAGGGTTACCGCTGGCCCGGAACATAAAGGGCTAAGGAAGGTTTTATGATTTCCCACCCGCAAAAAAAAAAAAAAGGGTCGGTCAGTCAGAAAGATGAAGCTAGTTGCCCATTCCAAAGCGCAGGTACCTATGGAGAAGAACGAGCAAGAAACTCCATGGACACTCTTTTAAATCAAAATAATATGGTTACAAAATCTTGTTTAGATCATTCATGTTAAAAATTATGCATGTGAGAACAATGTAGAACGTTAAAAGCGTCCGTAACGTCTAAAATCACATTCCTAACCCAGTAGTTGCGGCTGTGCGTTGATATGTCAGTCTGTCAGTCAGTTTCTCCTTTTATATACAGGATGAATTTTCGAAGTGAGCGTGGATGGCCAAATCCGAAACTATGAGGAATAGCGAAAAGTACTCAAAAGAGTCGCGGCCTCGATTTTGGTGAAAACTAAAACTGCATCATTGGATTTTTTAAAAATCAATATTTCTAGCCAGGAATCGAACCCGTTGATTTTGAAAAAAAAACACACTGTATTTATTACACCATTCGATAGTGTCGCTGATAAGGATCGATTTCTAGGTTTTTGTTTACGTTATAAGCAACAATCACGAGTGTTTATCAAAATAAAGCCGTTACTGTCGGCTCTCTTTGATAAAGAATCCTTTGAGAAGCGCTGACAAACGTAAAGACAATAGTAGTCTATGGTAAAGACATTGACTCGTCCTCGCTTGGTACTTCATTTTAGAAAAAGTGTGTAAGAAATAAATCGGAACATTGATTAATATCTTACACGTAAAATGTTTTAGGTAGGTAGGTAGGTATTTTCCAGGTCCTCGGTTTGTACAAGTTCTACGCGAAAAACTGTCCTCGGTTTAGTGATATAAAGTCTAACACAACGTCCGCACTTTGTACAAGCTATAAGAAATATTGTGTAAAAATACGTCCTCGGAAGGACGTCGCAGGGCTTACGTAAGAGGTCCTCGGTTGGCTTACACAAAGTCCTCGTATGTGCATCGTTGGTCGCATTTAGCTGTGTAATTCAGGTCCTCAGTATGATAGCCGAAATTCATACAGAAAAATGTTGAGATAGCATTATCCCAATAAGCTCATCACTATAGATTTACTCACCTGTCTCTTTCTATCTTATTCTAAAAGGCCAACGAGGTATTTAAACCAGTTTTTTGGAGGGTCCTCGGTTCGTTCTAGGACTAACAAGGTCCTCGTAAGGGTGTCTGTACAAACAGGGGTGTGTGCGTGTGTGTGTGTTTATATGTTTGTTACTTCTTCACGCTCAAACGTCTGGACCAATTTTGATATAATTTGGTATGGAGGTAACTCACACCCTGGATTAACCTAAAGGCTACTTTTTATCCCGATGTTCCCACGGGATCGAAACTTATGCGGGTGAAACCGCGGGGCGCAGTTAGTAAATTATAAATTGAAGATATCTTTATGAGATAAGTTGTGATAATACATAAGTACTAGGTAATACGAAAAAACGGCATGCATAGAAACAGTAGATATATGATTATTGAATAAGTAAGTAGTTACGTAACAGGAAAAGTATCGACAGAATTTTTCTGTTGACATTTTCCTCCTGTTGATAAAAACTGACTAAAAATAGAAACAAAACGTATTGGCAACGACTCGATCATTCTTTCATGGGCATTTTATTAACTTATTTTTCATACACACTAATATAATTGGGAGTACAATTTCATTTAAATGAAAATGTTAAGTGTACCTACTTCACTTAACATAAGTGCGTTTCTGTACAATGTTTGGTGTCACATTTTAAGCAAATAATTGTTTGCAGTTTGCAGTAGGACACTCCGCAACTTCCACGTGTCATTGAGTCATTGCATAACAATATACGAACGGCGGCGGCGCGTAGATATTAAACATCCCAAAGGCAAAACGCCTTTTAAAAACTGGCCAAGTGCGAGTCGGACTCGCACACGAAGGGTTCACTACCACAAGGCAAAAACGCCGAAAAAAACACGTTTGCTGTGTGGGAGCCCCCCATAAATATTTATTTTATTTTGTTTTTAGTATTTGTTGTTATAGCGGCAACAGAAATACATCATGTGTGAAAATTTCACCTGTCTAGCTATCACGGTTCATGAGATACAGCCTGGTGACAGACAGACGGACGGACGTACAGACAGCGAAGTCTTAGTAATAGGGTCCCGTTTTTAGGCCATACAAAAATAGAGTACTAATGAAAGATGATGACGAGTAGAGTAATTAATGAAGGGAGTACCTAGACCATATATTATGACTTTATGAGCTACCGGTATGCGGCCCCGGCCTCCTGGGTGGCACGAGCTAGCTCGGTCCAATTTCAGATGGAGCAATGTCCATTCCATTTTAAAAATGGACTGCTGCCATTCTGCCAACACTATCTATGTCACCTTCACCTCACACGACTATTGCGGAAAAAATTGCGTATTTTTAACCGTTACTCCCAGCAACACAATTTGTACTCTAGTTCTAAATAACAAATCTTGGCGCAGAGCATTTCAATAAAAAACTCGTCAAAACCCCCCGTCCGTGTGGCATTTTTAGGGTTTCGTACCTAAAGGGTAAAAACGGGACCCTATTACTAACACCCATATTCCAAGACGTTTCCTCGAAACTTCCTCGACTCGACTCAACCTCACTCAAGGAAATCGGTATTCACAGTTGTAAAAAATCACCTCCACTTGGCGTCCCTCGACATTTTTCCTCAGTCGAGGTGAGGAAACAACTGTCAAACTCAAGGTACATCGCGACGTACCTTAAGGAACACTCAAGGAAGTTTTACGCCATTCTTAATCCACTATTTCGCTCACGCTTGTAAACAGAACTGATTAATTTATTCAAATAGTTTTTTCAATAGTGTTTTCAATGGATTTCCAACAGTTTCTGAATTATCTGTATGATAATCCGTACGATTACCCTGCACTCCGTTATTTGCGGGATGCAGAAAACCCCATAGAATTTTATGATAATGAAGAATTTCCAAAGACGCTATCGTTTTAGGAAAGAAACAGTGCTGAATATGTTGTTACCGCTTGTGTTCAATATCAGAGCTATACCTCTTTTTTATAGCAGGATTACCGGCGGCTATACTTGATGCTAAATGTAATCTATATTTAATAATTAATTCTTGAAGACACGCCTTCTCTGACTCACTGAATATTTGTCTCCCAGACATATTTCGTGAAACAATAAAAATAAAAACGGAGTAAAACTTTCAAGTCACAACACAATTAAATTACCTATTAAAGTTTCATTTCAACCTTCGATCAATAATAGTACTATTCTTGATCGAAGATTTCAACGTAAACATAACAATGTAGTATCTCATAAGTAGTCTGTGCATAACAACACAGGCTGACGACGCGATCACACAGATAAAAAACCGCAATCTGACAACTTTTGAGTGACCATAGACAAAAAAAAACAAAATGTATACTGTATTCTATGATTCAATGACGTATTCAATGACGTTTTACCTCGACTTGACCTCGACTCAACCTCACTGGAGGATCCTCAAGATTACCTCCTGACAAGACCGAGTTTTAACTAAGAATACCGATTTCGAGGATTCCTTGAGGTAGTCCTTAAGGTAACCTCGAATGAGTGGAGGTGGAGGAACTTTCGAAGTTACTTCTTAGAATATGGGTGTTAGACTTCGCTGTCTGTCCGTCTGTCTGTCACCAGGCTGTATCTCAAGAACCGCGATAGCTAGACAGTTGAAATTTTCACAAATTATGTATTTCTGTTGCCGCTATAACAAAAAATACTTAAAACAAAATAAAATAAATATTTAAGGGGGGCTCCCATACAACAAACGCGATTTTTTGCCCTTTTTTACTCGATATCAATAATGGCAACAGGTAGTCACTTGAAATATTCACAAAATACTCAGTTGTATTTTTACTTTAATAATAAATAATAAAATAAATATTTGAGGGGGGCTCCCATACAACAAACGTGTTTTTATCGGCGTTTTTGCCTGGTGGTACGGAACCCTTCGTGTGTGAGTCCGACTCGCACTTGGCCAGTTTTTTCAACATGAAATTATTTAGTATATTTAGCCGTCATTTTGGTCTAGCAAATAAAAAAACAGAGATAGTTGCTATCTTATTAATACGTAATTAATAAGAGAGCATCTATCTGAAGATTGAAATTCGACCATGAATAACGAAAAACTGCTGGAAGAAATCAATGTGAGGAATTTCGTTTATATGTTACATTGCAGCTTATGAATTGACTAGAACCAATAATGTAAATAGTAAAACACTAAATCTTAGTAGATGTAAACATGAACACTTGACTAGAGTGGTATTCTTACGAAATCGCGTCTACTAAATTCAAACGGGCCGAATGCCCGGCCATCTTGATTATTCGGCTAGAGAGAAAAAAATTAAAAATTTAAATCGTAAGATTCGCCCTGTTGCATCAAAAATTGTTTCATTTTGACACCTCTGAAACACAAAAAAAAGAAAAGAAAAAGTAAAGTAAAAAGAGGAGGAGGAGGGGGGGGGAGTAGTAGTGTAAAGTATATATAAATAAATAAACACACAAAGACAAAGTGAATTGACTTGATTCTCATGGAAACTCCGTTATTATTGTGTGGGCTGAGTGGGCTCACTCTTCTCAGTATGGACACTGTAATTAGTCGCACGACTAATTAAGATGACGACAAATCGAACGATTGAAATATTTACAAGAGAGCCTTTTACGAACTGTTGTCCAAAATGGGAACAATGGATTCCACAGACCTGATTTTAAAGTCCTTATTATGTCTAACATAACCTCTGAAGGGTGTTGAATCTCTTAGAATTATTTACTGTCCTAAAATATTTGTAGGGTCTACTCTTCTTTATTCTCAATCACTTAGTGCTGAGGATCGAGAGCCATCTGTATTATCTATCTTGCACCGGCTTGGATCCAAATATGAAATTTCTTGCCCATTCTTGAGACCTCCTGAAAATAAAGGCAGGATCAGCTCTGCCCACCATTTTGGTAGAAGTTCGCTATGATATGTAGTAGGTAGTAGATACACAACCAGTCTACCGATCAATCTTGCAGCATGGAATTTTGTTTACTACTTCGTAATCCGAGTCACGGTATACAAACAGTGCTGGATACAGTAAACTTGGCTCTTTTAGCAATTCTTCACGCAATATTGGTTATGCAAGGAACCGTGTTTTAGAAACTATTGGGTAAATGTAACATTGGCAAAAATGAACAGTCGTATTTTTTAGATATTGCGAATCGGTTTTGAAGGGTCTAACATTTTAGGTGAAATATACCTTTCTAATCACAACTAAGTAAAATGAAGGGACATGGCCTAGCACGTTTTTTTCGTTAGGTAGGTACTTAATCTGATTATCTAACTGGGTTGTGGATGTGGTTTTGGAATGCATGAAGAAGCCTCCTCGTGTAGCGCAGTTTGTTCCACCAGTTACTCAACTGAACCGAGCGCTCGGCGCTTCCCTGGACAGTCACACCCAATACCTTATTAATACTGGCCAATTCTTCCCTTGCGGTGGTAGGGCTAGCGCCCGCCTGGTTTGCGACCGGTTCCCACCGGAGTCCGGCGTCAAGTAGCCTGCTGTGTTTCGTCGATGCGTGGGAGTTCCAGTGCCTCGGCATCTTCTGGGCACGTTCGTTCCATCATAGACTAATTCATCCATCGCTTTCCATCAGGCGTGATCGAGGTCAAGAGCGGGTCGAAAAGCAATAAAAAAAATAGATAGGCAGTCGCTCCATGTAAAATATTGGTATTCAGCTGCATCCAGTTAAAATGCTAGGCAGACTTATTGATTGACTGAATCCAACAGCCACCTGATGAAGTTTTTTCAAGTCTTGCTTTTTGACTAGTTTATTTTTTTTCTAGACCTATCTCAGCATGGTTCCCATATTCGAGAGTTTTCCAGAACCATTTTCATCATCATCATACAGCTTGACCTTACCTAATGCTGGGCACACAAGGCTTTCACAAGCAAAGAGATGCCTCACCTCTCTTTGCTTGTGTTAATCTCCATACTCGTTTGCCAGCCTCAACCGTTACAGTACAAAATGTGTCTACAAATCAAACTATAAAAAGTTTTAGTTTTTATTTGCGTTTTGGTATCCGCTTAGCAAGTTTTTGCAATGTGACTTTGTGTAAGGTCGTATGAAGGACGGCTTAGATCGTCGAACTGAGCAGATACAAAGAAACTGTGAAGATAGATATAAGTACTCTTTTTTGCTTAGGTCTATGTTCGGAATATTTGTGTACAAAATCCCAGATTTTTCGCAGTTACTGCCGCCTAATCCATCCAATAGTTCACACATATACAGATTATGTCAAAAACATTCTTGCGACTAGAATTCCTATCAAGATTCGGTGTTATTTCAGTAGTTATCGCCTATCGGCCTGAACTACTCAAATAACAATCAATCGTGTTCGAAATGCTCATAAAATATGAGTCATTGCTACATAGTGCGACAGAGCGACGCGCGAGCTCTTATGTGTAGTTCATTGCCAAGGCTACTCCCTTGAGATATTCCCGCCATCTCCACACCTATTTCATTTTGCATATGCTTATCACTTACAGAATCGCGCTATTTGTAACTATCATCATCATCGTTCAGTCGAAAGACGTCCATTGCTGGACATAGGCTTCCCCCAAGCATCGCCATAATCAACTCTTTCTGCTTCCCATAAGCAGTGTATCCCCGCAATCTTCACCAGGTCCATCTTGTTGGGGACCTAACGACGTTGCACCTCCCGGTACGTGGTCGTCACTAGAATATTTCGGCTCCATCTGTTAATCGTTCTGCGAGCAATATTATACATGGTATATATAGCATTATCTACCACTAGATGTTCCTGCTGGGACTTAGCTCAGGCCCCCTTTCTGTTAGAGGGAGTGGCCGTAATCCAACACGTGGGCCCAGTGCGGGTAGGTCGGTTAGGCGCAATGCCCGTCTCTTCATTTGAAAAGTGAACGTGTATGTTCGCAAAGTACCGTTTGGCATCGCCTGCAAATACCTGTCTGTATTTATTTACGCTTTCAATTTACTACTCGCTTTTACATAATATATGAAGAAGGAAAGTTTACATTTTTGCTCGTCAGGGCTCATATAAAAATAGCTTATCTTGATGATTAATGGGGAATCTTTGTTGCCAGATTACACGTCATTATGGTGTTATCAATATTTAATTATAACCAGATCGTTTAAGACTCATTTTTTATACCTAGCAACATTCCTAATTCTGATTGATTTGTAATAAACGAAGCTGGAAATTCTTGGATCCCATATTGACTCCTAGCGTGCTGACAATTTGTAAAAATGACCTAGGAAAAAATTCGCGTTTGTTTTAAAGTTAGGATTCCTAAAGAAATAGGTACCTGTGCTTTTATATTGGAAACTAGCTTCTATATACCCGCGACTTCATCCGCGTGAAATATCTTGTTCCCCCGACCCACGCTGTCGCCCCCCGCTATTATTTTGTTTTCATTTAGCGTTCTTTTTACTTTTTTTGTTGTTGCTCGGCTCCGGAGCCGGATGACCGGTCATAGCGTGATGTTAAAGAACCTCAAGAATTGGGCTATCAAAAATCCAACTGGTAGTTCCAAAGATATGCGCGTTCAAACAAGCAAACTCTTCAGCTTTCTTATTAGTATAGATATGGGAAAGATGAACGAAGTAAAGATGTCATGAAAACGGCCAAACTAGATACTATGTTTAATAGTAGATTTGCCAATAATGCAAAGTGGCCATGCGATTAAAGAAGTGCCAACGATAAAGTGATAGAATCCTATGCGGCATCTGTAAACATTCAAACCGGTGTAAGGAATTTTGGATTTTAGGGCATTAAAAATAGAATTGTAAGTCATGTGACTAGTAAGTGTAGCGTGGGAAGATGAACTAGGTTTTTATGCTCATCTCATCAGCAACAACTTGTATGGAACCAGTATTTAAACAGCTGACATAAGTACAACAACTCCAAATATGCGAACATATGCATTATGTTAATTGCGTAAGGGTTATATTTGCTTGTATGTAGGTGTAGTTTGGCTGGAAATAGACTTCTTCTTATAACCTTGACATTAGGTTTGCTGTTGTATCAATATTGCGAGTTTATACACGAAATGGTAGTTCTGTTGGTAGTATGATATACTCGAACGAACATCGTTTGATCACAGAGCAGTGTCATGCGTGTCGAATGTCTTTGTGAAATCTATTACTTACCAAAAAATCATAAGCTGGTCCTACACTGTAATAAAGGTGTTTTTTTTACTTGCTCGTGTTTTCTGCCAGTTCTTTTACAATTTTTTATCGTTACGTTCTTTGTTATCTAGTGATTGGTACTTTCCTTCAGATAGGCCGACAATTTCACTCACAAAAAAGACATTAGAAATACATTTTCTTGTTTTTATAAGTCCATTTATAACTCCAAACTTTTTCTATATCATCATTATTACTTTATTGAAAAAAATTGTTGGGAAAACTTGGCAAAGTGAACCTCTATATACATTACCTACATGCTACACACGACTCTGAAAATACTTGTCAAAGAAAATGCGGGCTTTTATCTAAATTGGCCTAGAGAGAAGTAGTATTTATGGTAGCGATGTAAATGTGGAAGTAATGGGATAATGGTAGGTATATATAGTAATTTTTTTCTCAGTCATCACTCACATCGTTTACTCGCACGCCATCAATGTATCAAGGGATGGTTAGGATAACTTAGACCATGGCTGAATACCTAATAATATTGATGATGAAGAAGCTAAGGACAGATTGTCTTACATTGGGGAAAAGTTTACCACCACTACTAAATTCATGAAGATATTAATATGTAAATATTTTAATAGATATGTTTGAATATTGTGAAAGATGATAGGTATGACTGTGAAAGAAGACAATACTAAGATGACTGGTGATATACACATATGGAAGAAAAAGACGTAAGTACTTCGCCAATCCCAAATGAATGTGGTAGGGAGAGGACGATGATGGAGAAGATGATTTTTGGACTATACAATGTGCTTCATGTGTGTTTAATTTAAAGGAAGATGTCGCCAACAACTAATGTCAATCCCGTTTGTAGGAATCTCTGATGATTCTGAATAAATTGTCGCTTGTATCCCTCGTCTATTGTAAAACTTTAAAGAAAGTTCTAACTTCTATATTCTCCATGTCCACAGTTGATGAAGCGGATGCGTCAGGTATTTGGGCAACGACTATTCGAGCTATTTATGAAGGCCACCTTTTATGGCCAGTTCGTCGCGGGCGAGGATCAGAACACCATCAAACCAACTATCGAAAGGTAAATATACATATACCTACATACATAATTACAATATACATATTAAACTCATGCCTTTTCTTCATGGGAGTTGACTGAAGAACGGTATCTGCTACGATCCCGGCAAGTATATAAGGATCGTAGCAGATACCGTTCTGCAGTTTCTCCTTTTGCTTCGTTTGCGTTCATACTTACATCTGGTCATATACGCGCAAATATACCTCTATAGTTAATGGATTACTTAGTATAAGTTGAAGATCCATATTCTAAAACTAAGTTCAGTAATCTCTCTTCTAATCTCTCGCTGCAAGTTTCATGATTGTGCATCGTTGATAAATAATAATGGTCCAAAGGTCCTATTAATAAATGGCAAGAAGTAATAAAATGGAGGTGTAGAAGACAATGGCGCCGATTCTGTTGGTTCACAAACTAAACTAAATTTAAGTTCATGCATCTTTTTCTTTCTATTTCATTAAGAAAAGCACAGAAGATAAATATTAGTTTAGTCCGGTCAAATTAAGATACTCCATAGACAACTTTAGACGAGATTAAAAAATTGGCTATTAAAAATACGTCAATTTACGTCAGCCGCTGACTAATTTGACAGGACTAAACTAATATTTATCTTCTGTCCTTTTCTTAATGAAATAGAAAGAAAAAGATGCCTGAACTTAAATTTAGTTTAGTTTGTGAACAACAGAATCGGCGCCATTGTCACTGAACTGACCCAAAATAAAATAAAATTGGGACACGAGTATACTACTAAATAATTTACGTCAGACATGTTTGAGACGAATCAAAATGTAGCAAATAACAAAGAATTAAAATTACAGCAGCTCCTTGGTAAGTGATAACCAACAAAATCTGTGGCATGGTCGTGGTACCTAGTCTGTAGTACTGGTGCTGATGGACGCTACTAAAGGCGCTAAACTGGTAGCCAATTTCTGGGTTGATACAATCTAGTTTGCCCTCGCCATGACCATTATTGTGCGCTAATAAAAAAATCTGTGGTTTTGGGGACTACCCTCTGCGAAATAATTCAGCTCTCTGATCGTAACATTTATAATAATGTGTAACACAAACATTATGAGTTTACGAGCCACAATTAGCAATAAATAACACATGAGTAATGACAGGATTTTAATTGTTATTTCATTGCCTGGTAACATCAAATGAGCTGTAAGATTTAATTGGATATTAGGTGTCTTACGATTTCGTCTCTTCATTTTCATCCCAGCGATTTTTTGGTTTTTACTACCTTCGAAACATTTAACTACACCAATTTGTGCACTGCGATTATCATTCATAGCTTTTCTTCTTTTAGTATCCTTGGTCTGAACTATCTAATATTGCGTGGGCCAAATATTTGTGGCCATATAATGAAGTCTCCAGTAAACTGGCTATAACTTACTTCAGAGGTATCTGCGTTATTTCCTCACCCTCGTCAATAATCGACTGAGTCTATGAGTAATCGTCTCTATAACCCCCTTTTAAACTGTCATAAAGATGAATAGACCCTTGTCGATCCTATTCACAGACTAGCTGCGCCATGCGCTTTCTCCTGCATAAGATTCGATCCCGTTGGAATATCGAGATGAAAAGAATCCTATGTACTAAGCCAGGTCATGGTCTACCCATGTGCCAAATTTCATCCAAATCCGTTAAGCCATTTTAGCATAACACACAAACATACAAATCAAATCTTTTCTCTTTATAGTATTAGTTTAGATTACAATTATCCCATTTCTACCTTCAAATTGGTAGGAGGTCTCCAAAATCTAGTGAAGAAAAGAATTTGACATTCAATCAATATAAATGTCTTGTCTTATTTCAGATTGCGCTCTTTCGGAGTGAAGTCAATCCTCGATTACTCCGTAGAGGAGGATCTGTCACAGGAGGAGGCTGAGAAGCGAGAAGTGAGGTAAATATAATTACATTATATAATCGTATTACCCTGTAACTGGGTTGTGGAGGTCAGATAGGCAGTCGATCCATGTAAAATACTGGTATTTAGCTGCCTCCGGTTAGACTGGAAGCCGACCCCAACATTGTTGGGAAAAGGCTAGGCAGATGATGAATTATGGTAAAACTTCCATCCATAAAAGATTTTCAGTGTGGTATGGATCACTATTTGAAGCATATACACGAACACGTTTGTTTTACGATAGTATTCTTGCGTGTTGTTAACATTATTACTTAATTAACATTTTGATTTAATTTTTAATAGGGTTTCGTACCCAAAGGGTAAAAACGGCAACTCGAACGAACGGTCTGTCCGTCCCTCTGTCTGTCACCAGGCTGTATCTCACGAACCGCGAAATTTTCACAAATTATGTATTTCTGTTGCCGCTATAACAACAAATAAAAATATTTAAGGGGGGCTCCCATACAACAAATGCGATTTTTTTTGCCCTTTTCTGCTCGATATCAATAATGGCAACAGGTAGGCACTTGAAATATTCGCAAAATACTCAGTTGTATTTACTTTAATAATAAATAGTAAAATTAAAATTAAATAAATATTTGAGGGGGGCTCCCATACAACAAACGTGTTTTTATCGGCGTTTTTGCCTTGTGGTACGGAACCCTTCGTGTGCGAGTCCGACTCGCACTTGGCCAGTTTTTGAAAAATAGTTCCAACAATTTTGACGTACTGAATTCTATAAGCATGTTCGTATTTAATTAACAACTAGCTGACCCGGCGAACTTCGTACCGCCTCAGAATCATTATCGAAATCAGTCAATCCAATCATCATCAATCTCGAGATATCATCAAAAAAAAAAGCATGAGGAAATTAATTATCTTCATTATAATTTTTTTCGTACTTACCTACATTTTTCCCATGTAACTAAGTCGACTTTCTTTTATCATGTTGAAAGCATATACTTAGTTAACAGTAAAAACATAATATTGTAAAAAAAAAACATGAAACCTTTGTAAATCCTAACGTTCTGACAGAAACTCCTTACTTCCGTGACTAATTGACTATTAGCTTCAGAGACAAGACAATTAATCGTGTTTCTGTTCTCTTTGTAAGTACCTACCTACAAGATAGTAATTAAACAGACTGATAAATAATACATTATAATAATATTCTATGTGTTAAATTGTTGTTACAATCTAACAACCGCGGGGTAATTGCGTAACACACTAACAGCTGGAATGGCTGTCATTTTGACAGTTCAATAACATTCATTGCGTTATTTACGTTGTTGAGCAGATACATTTTTCGAACATATGGAGCAATGAATTAGCAATATCCTTCAAAATGATTCAGATTGTGGTTGATAGTGTGTTACACAATTAAGGTGCCGTTTTCTAAAAGGCTGAACTCTGACCAGCAGGTATCTTCTGTTAAAATCTATCCGTGAAATCTTAGGTGAAGTGAGCTTGAAGTGAGCTGTCATTACACCTGATGCTATAGTCCGACTTTTAATTAGCTTAGCTGTAGTAAAATGACAGCTTATGTGTTGCTTAAATTACTGAAATTGGCGTATTTTTGTTTTTTCGCGGCCATCACAAATCTTGTTTTTCTAGTACAGAATAGTGTAACAAAAGAAACATATTTGACATGCATATCTCTAAACTCAGTCCGAAATGGGTTATTAAGAAGTGTCATTTTACTGCAGCTAATTAAAAGTCGGACTATAGGATAGAAAAAAAAAAAAAAAAATGGGAGCCACTTTTTAATCCCACGTATTATGTCATTCATCTTACTAATTAGTCTCGCAGTACACAAATAGTCCCCTTTTTGCTGTACTTTTTCCTCATTTCTCCCCGTTGGCCTCAGCCATCATCGTTCAGCCACGCTTGATCTTCACCTTGAAATCGTTGCTATGCGAGGCACACGTCATGACGTAGGTATAAGGCCGTGTAACCGACATACGATGAAATTGTTGGGTTACTCACAATGTACGCTAGTTGCGAGCACGTTTAGTTAAATGGGCTTTATTGAGAGAATTAAATGTATTGGCGACAGCGCGGTATGAAAAACTATGATTTAGACTAAAGTGGCTATAGGTAACTGATATAAATGTTGCACAACCAAATCGATTTAACATTATATTTAGATGGATTATCGTTTAACATTTTTTTCATCATCCTGTACCTTACCTACTCCGTAAAAGTCCGACTATAGTTACATTGATCATTCAATCAAAGTTATCAAATATAATATTGAAGCATTAAAATTAAATAATTAATTGCTAGTCCCATGTTGACCTAAAATTGTATCTATCATGCATGTAAGTACCTAAATATTTCATTAAAATAAAAAATAAAAATATGTTGTAAAAACAGCAAAATTACTTATTATAATTAGAATCAGCCAGATTCAATTCTGTTAATTGTTGCTCTCTTTTCGATTGATCCCTAAATTGTAAAATTATATTTATATTTATTGTAACCACGGAATAGATATTTATCTATTCCGTGATTGTAACAGACTAGCTTCCGCCCGCGGCTTCGCCCGCGAGGTATGTCGATAAAAACTATCCTATGTCCTTCCTCGGGATGCAATCTATCTCTCTGCCAAATTTTATCGAAATCCGTTCAGTGGTTTAGGCGTGAAAAGGTAACATACAGACAGACAGACAGACTGACAGACAGAGTTACTTTAGAATTTATAATATTAGTATGGATTGTACCACAATTTTAAAAATAAATACATTATTAAATTACTTAACCCGACTTGGGCCTAAACCATAAGTAAATTAGAACTCTTGACGGAACTCCTTCCTTATTCTCACAGGCATAGTGGAAAACGCCTTGGTTTCGCTCGCCTCGCATAATTGTGAAGAAAAACGTTTACCTCTCATAAACTCTTTGTTGTGTTAATGTCCAGCCTTCTGACTCTTTGTTTCGATCTACAAAGATAGACATCACGTTTTTCTAATTAGCATAATAGTTTAGCAAAAAATAGTTTCGGTCTTGGATTTAATTTTGTCTCATTGCGTGTGATTCGAATCTGCGGAGTTCTTGAGAATATAGATATATCGTCTAATAAAATTCATAAATACTTATTTACATATTTTCCCTGTCTGGGTATATTGTAATTTTCCGTTTTTATTAATTAAAACCGTAGAATAAGGCGGGACGAGCTGGACAAAATAAACGACCAGTGGTCCACCACTGGTCGTTTGTTTGCTCATGGCTTCCAGCTCTTTAGATCCAGGGCTAAAATGGACTTTAGCCCTGGATCGAAAGAGCTGGAAGTCTTGGGGTCAATCCTTTCCCCAGCAGTGGGATGATGAAGGCTAACAGAGTAACAGTAATTAAAACCCCTAGAATTCGGTTTCTGTGTTAAGTACCTACCGTAACCTACCTACCGAAAATTCGTTAACACGCATTTTCAGTTACTGTGATCAAATGATAATACAATATAGCAGTTTCAGGAGATTACGAGTAGATAGATTTTTTTAGACTCGCCCTTTGTATTTTTTTTACCTTTTATAATTTTTTACTAAACCTTTCCCCCTCACTTCAGGGGCAGTTTAACCAGTGAACGATTGACGGAATTACTAAAACAATCAAGCAATTTTCAAGATCTAATCGTTGCCGGGTTTCCTTTTTTTTTCTTTTTATCATTTCACTAGTTTTGTGTAGCGTGACGTAAATATCTGTGGACCAAGGTCCTGTTTCATTGAGCCTTGTCACTCGTTGACGGCCGAAGGGACAAGGTATTTTTGACATATTATAGCTGTCATTACGTAATTGTCATTAAAACGTCATTTTATGACGTAGCCGTTTCATCATGGTTGACCTTCGCGTTTTGTTTTCACGATTGTTTCATTATTTTCTTATTGTATTTTAGTTCGATCATTGTTCTTGTAAATGGTGGTTTCTTTACGTGACACATTGTTAGGTACATTATTATTATTAGTTTTTCATAGTGTTTTGAACATTTTATTTTATTTGTTTGTAGGTCATAAGTAAAATAGTGTAGTTACGTTTATTTTGAGTTATTTACATGGTTTTTACTTTTTTCTGAGACAGGCTAAGACCCTGTAGCACAGAATAAATAGTACAAGTCTGTAGGGTCTTATAAATATCTATTTTTTTTTTAGTTAGGTTGTTGTAGTTTTTTTTTTCGCGTATTTACTGGGCTATCTTTTTCGATACATAT
This sequence comes from Oligia fasciuncula, assembly GCA_963082905.1. NCBI lineage: Eukaryota > Metazoa > Arthropoda > Insecta > Lepidoptera > Noctuidae > Oligia > Oligia fasciuncula. The sequence goes on along the minus strand of OY720406.1, from coordinate 16,103,415 downwards.
AGCTATCTATATCTAGTAGGCATATTATGTCAATATCCCTCAAGTAATTACAACTAACAGTTACTGGATAGGGCTTCATTCAATTCGTGTCGACAAATGAGAACTCGTATTGGACGTCACTGTCTAATTTGTGAACATTATTTAAACAAATAAAGTTGATTTTCTGACGCACTCACTGTATGTCCGTGTGACGACTGATAAAGAATTGAGACTTTAAGAGTAAACTAGTCGCGAGCTCGAACTCACTGGTGGTCATGGCCAAAAAGCACGCTGTCTCACCTGACTTCATGTCTGACAGAGCTAATAACAGTGATGAGCAGTTAGACGCTAGTCTACACGCACAATGTCTAGTTCTCACGCACAGAAACACCGTTCCGAACTGATAGGTGCGTAAAAAAATTTGAAAAGTGCTTCTACTATCACTACGTCCTACTTGCGTAAATATAGGGTTCATTCCAAACATGCATTTGCACAGTGTCTATAATTATTGTAACACTAGCTTCTGCCTGCGACTTCGTCCGCGTGAAATTTCTTGTACCCCCACCCCGTCGCAACACTTCGTAAAAATTTCGTTCTGACTTTTTTTCTTTTTGCTCGGGTCCTAACATGATATTAAATAGCATAAATAGCCTTCCTCAAGAATTGGGCTATCAAATGCAAAAAGATTTTTTCAAATCTGACCGGTAGTTTCAGAGATTATCGCGTTCAAACAAACAAACTCTTCAGCTTTATCATTAGTATAGATTCAAAAACGCGTTAAAAAATCGCGTGATCATGACTTTTACAAGAAACAGATCACAAAATGAATGTAGATAGATACATTATTACTCATGTGGATCGTTTCTCGGCGAATACGACGTGGGTTGTTTTACATTGGTTTAATGTATTATATGTTGGGATGATTTGGTTTTAAGATGACCCATATTACACCGCCATTCATAAGAGCAGGGGGCCTAAAAAGGCCACTTTGGCAGAATCATTTAAAAGGATAACATTATGAATTATAATAATAGTCGAAGCCAGTCCGCGTTTTTCTTTTTTTCGCTGCGCTACGTAGGTATAATTAAAGAGATTGGGATTGGATTTGGATTGGATTGATTGGTATTTTAGCACAGACAAAAAAAAAAACTGAAAATCCTTCACCAATGGGATTTGATATACGATTAACTTAGCAGTTAATTGTTTTTTTTTAATATGTTAAAGATAAAAATGGTTGCTGTGGGTTATCCTTAGGAGATAAACATATACCATCGCGGACTTTTCTATTGATATTTTTAAGATATACAATTCCGTAGTACATTAATTTGATCTATCTTAGAAGATTATTATTTTATAAGAGATTTAAAAAGCGGGGCCGGAGCGGCTGGCGTGGCGGTACGAAGTTGCCGCGGTCATCTAGTGTGAAATAAAATATTTTGATTTTGAAAGAAATCACTCATAGTTTTGCACCTCTAGGTACAGACGCCAGCAGGTCAACCTACCCGAAACTGTCAGATTTTCCCAATCAACCTTGAACCTTATGCTTTAGCAATAAAGTCGAAAATCTATTATCGGGGGGCACGGCAGTGCCCCCGCCAAGTCGAGCGCGAAGCAAACACTGCCGTACCATCCTTTACAGGAACCATTTCGCCGTATTTTCAGGCCCCTATTTGAGAACCTCTGGATAAGACCAGAACGCAGAAATTTTCGTCATCCAGTAAGCTATAATCACATACTTATAATCCAAAATTTCAAGTCTGTAGGTTATTTAGTTCCGAAGTTAAGCGAAAGCAAAGTTTCGCATTTCCGACACTCACTCACTCACTAATCATCAAAATAGAACTAGTACTTCCCATAAACTCAGAGTGCTGAAATTTGGTACAGAGTTAGGGTTTAATGGCCACATAAAGGGAAAACTATAAAAATTAGGATAATCGAAGATCTGAAGTACCTGGTGGGTGACCCTGATTAGAAAACACAAGAGCCCAACCAAACTATTAGAGATCGACATACCGCCTTTACAAAAAATATTTAACTTGGTGGGCCGCTTCATTTGATGTCGAACATTACACAAATTAAATAAACAAAGGAGGATGGGCAAAAATGTATGGAAGCTGGTACCCGAAAAACATGGCAACCAAACAAAATAATTTATATACAGTTTTAAAGGTCTAATTAGATAGAGCAATAGTCGTTGGGGGGGATAGTCTCAGTTCGCTGTCCGTTCAGAGATATACAACCTTTAAAGGTTAGGTTAGGTTATCGTTAGGTTAGGTCATAAGTAACAATAATAGACTCTTGCTTTATCGTGACGTGACTGAATTTTATCTACCTTTTTTTTACCCCGTTTTTCCATTTACACTACGCTGGGGGACGCGGGAACGTACAATCCTTCCGCAACGCCCTAACCTAACCTTAACCTAACCTACATAATGTTAAAGGTTGTATATCTCTGAACGGACAGCGAACTGCGACTATCCTCCTTAAGAACTATTGTTCTACATAATTAGACCTTTCAATCTGTATATAAATTATTTTGATTGGATGTAATTAGTTTTCCGGTACCAAAACGCCCTAACCTTTTTTTTTTTTTTTTTTTTTTTTTTTTTTTTTTACGTGGAGAAATGCTCATGCATTCTGCACTACCACGGGGAGATAGTGCAGTTATGTGGGACTCTAACCCACTAAAACTCCACGGTGTCCTCCTCTGCCGCTTATGGCAGGAACACGGGCACGCCTTAGCACTCATCCGTGAACCCACCGCGGCTGTCCGTCACCGGACCCTCCTCCGGGGAGTACTCCCCGTCACCGGCGCACCAGAACACATAGCACGCCGTGACCACCCCAGGGACCAAACCAGCACATGGGCGCCAGACGACCCCGTCTCTGCCACCCTTGGTCCCCCTGCGACGGGTCAGGTCATTGGCCCCGCCGCCTGCCAATTTTCGGCCGCAGAGGATAGGGAGAGTGGCCAACGTCATACCAACACTCCTCTTCCCCTGCGGCCCCACCGCGTCCGCCATCGAACGGTGGCGACCCCGTCAAGGCCGCGGAAGGTAGGGAGAGCGGCGCACCGTAATACCGGCACTCCTCTCCCGCCGCGGCCTCCAACCCTCAGCCGCGATGCCTCCGATACGACATCGCGGCCCACCTCAGTTGCGATGTCGCCCAAGCGGCACCGCAACCTACATGTTGGCCGCTACGTCGTCGGCTTGTCGGCAAAAGCCCTGACGAGCGGCCCCTCCTCGGGTTCCTCTTCGCTTCACCGTGGGTGTCCAAGCCACGGCTACTGAGCCCCCCCGCCTCGACAATGCGGGAACCCACCGGGGGGGAAAACGCCCTAACCTAACCTAACCTAAACCTAACATAAATGTATAGTGTTAAAGGTTGTATATCTCTGAACGGACAGCGAACTGGGACTATCCCCCTAACAACTATTGTTCTACATAATTGGACCTTTCAATCTGTTTAAAAATTATTTTGTATATGTAATTAGTTTTCGGGTACCAAAACGCCATAACCTAACCTAACATAAATGTATAGTGTTAAAGGTTGTATATCTCTGAACGGACAGCGAACTGGGACTATCCTCCATAACAACTATTGTTCTACATAATTAGACCTTTCAATCTGTATATAAATTATTTTGATTGGATGTAATTAGTTTTCCGGTACTAAAACGAACTAACTTAACCTAAACCTAACATAAATGTATAGTGTTAAAGGTTGTATATCTCTGAACGGACAGCGAACTGGGACTATCCCCCATATCAACTATTGTTCTACATAATTAGGCCTTTCAATCTGTATATAAATTATTTTGTTTGGATGTAATTAGTTTTCGGGTACCAAAACGCCCATCCTCCTTACACTAAAATATTAATTTCGCTCAAAATTTGGTAAAAATATAATGCAATACAAAAAGAATACGTCCGTACGTATACGTTTCTACAAAAAGAAGTGAAATCCCACCAAAAACATTCTGTAAAAAACTAGCCAAGTCTCAATGGAGCTGCTTGTTTATCTCTAAAAAGTAATGAAATCTAGACAAAGTCGTACCAAGTCTAAGGATCCTTACTGCGATTTATTTATTATTATAGTTAATGTTGTGTGACTTGGCCGTTGAAGGGTACACAAGGGTACACACCCAGGTGCTCCATGACACCATTGCACCAATCTGTCGCCATAACCACTACCCATTGACGATGGAAAATTGCCACTTGGAAAACGTTGATTTAATAACTAGTCAATTGTAGGCTTGATAAAGCTGCGTATTTCAATAATACTTATGTTTAAGCGAGCCTGAAACAAACAGTATCAAAAATTATTTCCAGTACAGACGGACTTATAATCATTGATTAGAAGTCCGTCTGTACGTCTATTTTATGTTAGATCGGTGGTCGATTTGACGCTCTAAAAAGAAGAGAGCAGAAGTAAGCATTGTCAATGCTGAATGCATGTGTTGCACAATCAACAACAGCCTAAAATGAGACACTAGCGTCCAATTACCAATACCGGTATGGGCTATTATCTCGCTTAACAAACATAAGTAGTTACAACAGATATAACATTACGTGTAAACAAAATTGACTTGTACCCACTAACGTATAAAGAATGTTCAACGGCCAAGTCACACAACATTAACTATAATAATAAATAAATCGCATTAAGGATCCTTAGACTTGGTACGACTTTGTCTAGATTTCATTACTTTTTAGAGATAAACAAGCAGCTCCATTGAGACTTGGCTAGTTTTTTACAGAATGTTTTTGGTGGGATAGAAATCTGACAGATTGTAGTAACTTGATGTGCTGGCGTCCGTACATAGTAGATACGTAGATACTAACCGTGTTCACTCGGCAACAGTACCTACTAAACTCGCATATCTAACGACTAGTAATTACATCTTTATAATAACTATTTAATCAATTAACTATAATCGAGTTACTAATTTCATAATCGATCAGTTTATAGTAAATGTTCGATTATGTCGATCATTCCCACCTCTAAAACTGTCAAGTGTCATGCTTGAAGTTTCTGATGTCAAGCAAAAAACGTCATATTCAGGATTTTTATTATTGTGTTTTATGTGGCAAAGATATTGAACTCTTCACCCTACTGACCCTACTTCTGAAGTAGAATTTAGAAAATTTATTTAAAATTAATGACTGCTTAGAAAACCAAAATATTGAAATTAGTTGCTTAAAATATCTAAATCTATAAATTACAAATATAAAAAAAATACCTGAAAAAAAAAATCTTGCATAGGTACCCAATTGTGAACGGAAGGTATAGATAGGTACGAGGATATTTTGGCGCTTGAACGACGTTGACAGGGGCTGTTGGTAAATATTTGTGCAATTGTTTTGTGGAATGTATTGAAAAACAAGATGGCGGCGTTAGTTCTGATTTTGGCCACGCGCCAAAATAAAATTTTAGCGCTCTAACAGCGTTCAACGTACCTAAACCAGGAAATAGCTGCCCAGTACTGATCATAAATCCGTCAAAAGTTAGTATTTACAACAGGACAAATAAATCGCCTTTCATTAGGTGTCCAGGTAACACCTTCCAGCTGTCTGTTAGACCAGATATATGGTTCTCTAAGTTCTCTGATCATAATGCGGCAAAAGAACTTGAATATGAACGTGGAACACCATACAAATTACAGATATAAATGTATAAATTTTACAAGGGGTGACAAACGCGATCTTTTAAAGACAACCTATTGAACCTAGAGATCAGTCTTGATTTATAAATATAGATATCCCGTTCGTACGGTCCGTACCGTGCGCTAATCTACTAATTTGTTCTGCCAAATACTTCGTAGAAAAAAATGCGGAGAAAGCGTAACCGAAAATAACTTTCAATGAACTATTAAGATGACCTAGATACGTCAAGACTGAGTGAAGCATGCAAATTACAATTTGATCCATATTTTAACTACTTAATTTGCACCGTATAGCCAAGAAAATTAGGTCGATATTGAATTGGATGGATCTGAACGAAGCGTGCCAATAATTTGATAGGGAAAGTGGATTCTTAGGAGTTTATTTTTAAGTCGATGACGATAATCATTTGTTCGGGATATGGGTTAATGTACGATGGGATGTGTGGAGTGAGTGAAGAGTAATTTAGATAATGATTGTTACATAAGACTACCTATTCGATTAGATTCGCCTTTGTATAACGAAATGTAGGATCGTGTCAGGGTCAGTGATGAGGATTCAACCACGTGTTACCAATAAGGATCATACCTAACGCTCTGCTGACACTAGCAGATACTTAGCCAAAGAAGTAGCTAAAAATAAAACCTGCCTGAAAGAAGCAGGAGAATATGGATGACTTTGGAGTCTGTGTCGTTGTCAGCCTAAACATTATAAACTCATGAAAGGTTGAAATATTGGAACTTGCTTTGATATTTATGTACAGACGCCAGCACATCAAGCTACCCGAAACTGTAAAGTTTTCTCAATCAACTTTGAACTTTATGCTTTAGCGATAAAGTTGGAAATCTATTAAATAAATTTGACAGATTGTAGTAGCTTGATGTGCCGCCTGTACCAAGTCTTAATAAAATATTATAACACAAGACCTATGACTATGGCTTATGACTTATTACCCTGGTCTTCCTCTAGATTGGCATCAAATTAGCATGCCCACTCAATCTGCCTAGCCCTTTCCCAACTATGTTCCAGTCTATCAGTATTTTACATGGAGCGACTGCCTATCTGACCTCCACAACCCAGTTACTGGGTAATACGATACTCCTTGGTAAGACTGGTTGTCAGATATGGGAATTTCTATGATTTGGAAGTGTGGATGTTCTTCTTTAACGAGTTTTTAGAGCCAGGAATTTGAGAAAATTTTCAAGTTATGGAACAACAGACTGCATGTCATACTTAACAAAGTTCAAATTCATTAAAGTAGATAATTGATTGATGAATTGATTGGCCGCGACTTACGAGTTGTAGGACGTAGGTTCGAACCCAGACAGGCGCTTTACTTTGTGTAAATTATTTCATCACCACTGCTCTCAAAACGGTGAAGGAAAACATCGTGAGGAAACCGGCATGTCCTAGAACCAAAAATTCGAAGACATGTGACATCTGCCAATCCGCACTGGGCCCGCGTGGTGGATTACGGCCCACTCCCTCTCACCGAGAGGAGGCCTGTGTCCCAGCAGTGGGAACATTATAGGCTGATTATGGATGGATAGATAATTGATTAAGTGGCGATGAAATGGAAATTTTCTGAGATTATGAACACTGGTATATAGGTTTATGGTTTTGTTTTGTATTTCCATGACTTTTTGTCTGTAGCGGTTCTCATTTATGTCTTTAATCCTACAGGATTTATGAGGTCGTCGGTCCACCAGTGCATTGGCGCACTGGTGGTCTTAGGCTTTTTGTCGGTTCCCAGCCTCGCTTCTGGCACTTTTTGTTCCACTCCCCATAATTTTAAATCGAAAACAGTTGCAGAACCTAACTAATTACATATTATTACTATAATGTTGGCAGCTTACCGTTTCTAGTAGTAGTAAAATTTTAACGTTTACTTCTTCGTTACAACTCATACTTAATATTAACGATCTCGAAATGTGTGTAATGAATTCCTGAGCATGACATGTGTATTTTTAACCCCGACAAAAACAGAGGGGTGTTTTAAGTTTATAGAGGTATGAGGTATGGGTTGTAAAGTTCACTCATACTCTATAGAAAAGGGAGGATCCTCCGACCAGACGGGTGTTGTATCTGGCGGTCAACTGCCCAATGACTCATGTCGGACCGTTGTGAATATTATGCTAGTTGCGCGGTAAACTCTGCTTGCGAGATGCAGGATTTTGCGTGACGTCAGTATGACGCGTTGTTCGCATGTGGCGTTGTAGTTACCGCTACAAGTTTATAAAAGAACAAACCATATGTAGTAGCAGGGTTTTGTGTGTTTCTGTGATAGCAATACTTCAAAAGATCATGCTGATGATTGAAATTTTATCTAGTGGATTTGATTTTGATGTGGTTGATTAAGATAACGTAAATAAGGCTTATTTTAAAGGTTAAACATGAAATATAGCCCGAACGACACTGAATGAAGTTGGCAAATATACCAATGTGAAAAAAATATAGAAACAATTTCAGAACAGCCTTTTTCTGAGGTCCTGTAACCAGTCTGATTTTTCGAAAAAAGAAAAGAAATAAAGAAAGGACATTGTTTATTCTTCACAAACAAAACGCACATGACAAAAAGAAAATACATAAAGTACACACTTACAAAGTAGCCAAACGCTATAGATAAGCTATAGATATTTTCGACTAAAACCTGGGATTGATTTGAATTCATAACCAAAAATGGCCCAAACCTAAACAACACTGTTGCTAGCCAATTTTCAATCTTATTTCTCGGTCTTTTCTAACCAACAACCATCAATTTCCAGTGCTTCAATATCAGCATGCGGTGACAAGGCAGAAGAGGGTCAGCTGAAGCAATACCATGTGGAACAGAAGTTCGCAGACAGGCGGTACAAGGTGACCAGCGCCAGGACATACTTCTACCTTAACGAAGCCTCCTGTGAGAAGAACATGGAGGCCTTCTTGAAGAGTATTGATGCTGTTGCTGGTGAGGATTGGGTTGTTTTAGACCTTAAGTAGAAGAGAGACGGTTCCTTTTTGTCTGTGATCGATTTCTGGTCGAAAACTGACGAATTTAGTGGGTAAATATTGGTCACCCAGGACCTTCCATCAATCCTCCTTCCTTTGTTTTCTTGGCTTCCCTTTCCTTGGCCTTATTTTCTATCTTTGTCTTGTACTGAATGAAATCTTATCATATTTCGTCACTTTTTAACCGACTTCCAAAAAGGAGGTATGTTCGACTTTATACTTTATATGTTCGACTTTATATTTTTTTTTAATGTATATTCACCGATTAGACCGATTCCAAAAATTATTTTTTTGTTTGAAAGGGTATACTCTTGAGGTGGTCCCATAATCGAGGGAAACCCTCAAATTTTATAGGCAAACCTATAGCGATTTGGGTATTTTTTAAAGTAACTTGAGCACTTGCTCTTGGAAATCATCATTTGGTAAAGTGGAGCTGATGATGAAGACCACAGATGGCCATCGGAACTACTCAGTGACAAATATTTCACGGGTTGCAATTTGATTACTTTAATATGGTTGCTAAGCAATTTATGCTCATTACAATGCGTATGGTGAGTGGTTGTTGAGGAGTTCTCCTGGTTCTTACCAGGAGAACTCCTGAACAATTAACGTCCCAGCATCGGGAAAAGCAATATTTTGTAACATGTGATGACCAGCTGACATTAGGCTATTGTAACTTAGATAAATTACAAACTGACCCACTAAAAAATTAAAAATTAAATCTTTTTAAGTACTAAAAAAAACAACCGACTTCCAAAAAAAAACACTACAAATTCAAAAATAACTTTAATTTCGGATGTCGGTGTCTTTGGTTCGGCATTTTCGTTTATTGACACCGACTTCCGAAATTAAAGTTATTTTTTAATTTGTAGTGTTTTTACAGCAAATATTTGAACATGGCCATATTTTTCGCAGTGCATTCCTCAAATCGAAATAGACGTTCCGCAAAAGTTACATATTCCAATCCTACCTATCTTAATTTATTTGGCCTTGGCGCAACATGTCTTCTTCCATGCATCTTTATTAGCTGTCACCAGTGTTCACCCATCATTGGCGTATCTAGGGCTGTTTTCCAAGGGGGGCCTGGCTCCTAAGCTTTTTTTGTTTTTTCGTAGTGAAATCCTCATGGAAACCCTCTGGGATGAACGGAAGGTTATGACGGACTCCTACCGACTAAAACCCCTCTGTTCCTTCTACTACCATAAGTCGAGAGCCCCGAGAGATACTTGTACATTCGCCGCACCCTCGACTGATATCTGCCCGCCATGTCTAGCGGGCCCCATCCCCAAGTGCGGGCGATCCCACGACCGATCCTTTTCTTTTAGCACGTTTTTCATTACTAAACATGGCATCCTGCTCCTAAAAGAGTTTCGTCAATTTGGAGACTACCCTTATACCTCACAAAATGTTTTCCACTTTCGAGATCTAAATTAAAAAAAATCATCGATCGAAGCGGCAGCGCGCGGAACGGGGCGCGGTGTTCCGACGTGCGCCTGCTTGTCACTTTGCATTGCGGGCTGTGGCACGAAATTTAAATGTACCTACTCTAGCTTGTTACGTTGCGTATTAGTAGGTTTAATTATTTTTATTATTTTAAAAGTAATTAAATGGAATGTATTATGTAGGTAATAATAAGTTTGTGTAGGTCTTGGTGGTAGATTATTTAATTGGTTGTTTTTGTGTGAAGTTATATTATGTAAGTAACCAGCTTAGAATTTCGAATACTTAGGTCTCCAAACATCCTAGGGTGGGCACCAGACCATTCTAGGGTGGCCACGGAACCCCCTATCTACGCCTATTTCACCCACCCCCCTATCTAGCCATGTCACCTTTCATATAATCCATTCATCATTTTCTTTGATCTGGCTCTCGCAACATACATCATGCTAAATTATTACGAAATGCCCAAGATGTTTTTCTGCGCCGGGCACTATCGTTAAATTGATATATCCGCATTGGGTTTGGGTCTTGATTGACCACTTACCAGGGCCGCAGGGATTCATAACCTAGATGGGAGTTCATTGTAGCTATGAGAATAGTCCTAATTCTAATGATATCAGTTCGATTCAAATGAACTCTTATTTTCATGGTCACTATTGTTTTCGGTGCCAAATTGTCAATCTGGGGGCACGGCAGTGCCCCCGCCAAGTCGAGCAAAAAGCGGCACGGCCGTACCATCCTTTTCTCGAAGCAGTTCAGGCCATTTTCGACCCCCTATAACTTCGTTGTGGATAAAACTAGAGACCTGAATTTTCAGTAATCAAGCAGGTATTGTTTAAACACGGTATATTTCAAATTTCATTCAATTTGAACCAGTAGTTTAAGAATTATAACTAGTCAAAGTTTCTTAATTTTGTCACTCACTGACTGACTGACTGACTGACCGATCATCAAAACTCTAAGGCACTTCTAGCACACATAGAAGCTTCAAATTTAGAACACAATTAGCGTTTAGTGTATAAATCAAGGAAAAACTAAAATATTTTGCAATTTCGTTCCAGTTTTCTAGATACACCAACTGCATAAATAACTTTGTAATCCCATATAAATATATAGAATTACAAAGTTACATTTGCAGTTAATGAATCAGTGTACCTGAACAAAGTCGCTTCCCGCTGTCTGTCTCTCCCTATGGATGCTTAGATCTTTAAAACTGCGCAACGGATTTTGATGCAGTTTTTTTTAATAGATAGAATGATTCAAAAGGAAGGTTTATTTGTATAATATATGCATAATATAGTAGAGAAACACTGATAATTTTAGAGGTTTCTAATGTGATGTCGTAAATAAACAGATTTTCTTGCGCTTATATTGCAAAAGCTAGCTGAACCCTACGAGATAGATCAAAATAATGTACTACAGTATTGCACACCTTAAAAAGGTCTACAAAAAAGTCCGCGATGGTATATATCTATCTGTTAGGGATAACCCACAATAACCATTTTTTATCCTTTACTTTTTACGAGAAATAGTGGCTTGTTTACGAAGCGATTTTAAGCAATACAGCATTAATCTATATCCAATTAAGTACCTTAATTACATTGTGCATTTACTATAGATCAATTTGGCCCTTTGAAGCATGTAATTTAAATGAATATTTTTGAAGATATTACAGATTTAAAATGTAGGGACATAGCGGTTGCGCTGGTGAGTTTACCTAAGGCAACGACAGGATAGTACGGTTAAGTAGTCACGACCTCTCATCGTTTGAGGTGGAGTGTACCTCGAGCTCAGCAACTCCCCTAAATATCTTGGTATTACCCTGGACAGGTCTTTAACATTCAGCAAAAACTGCAAAAATATCAAGCAGAAGGTGCACACTCGCAACAGTCTTCTTCGTCGACTGGTCTCATCGAAATGGGGTGCTTCGCCTGAAGTTATGCGGACTACTGGACTGGCGCTATCTTTTTCTGCGGGAGAATTCGCGTGCCCCGTGTGGAGCCGTTCTGCCCATGCAAAGCTGGTGGATACAGCTTTGAATGAAACGTGCCGGATCATCACTGGCTGCCTAAAACCAACCCCGGTACAAATGCTGTATCCACTAGCAGGAATAGCGCCACCAGTGTTTTGCAGAGCGGTGGCAAGCTCCAGCGAAAGAGCCAAATGGTCTCCGACACACGACAACATCCTTGTGCCACAAAGGCTGAAAAGTCGAAACAGTTTTTTAAAGTGTGTCGTCCCACTCACTGGCGAACCATCACAAGAGAGACTGAAGCTGTAGCGAAACAGTGCTTCCTTACCCAAACCGTTCGTCCCACCCGCTGAAGACCTCCCACCTGCTGAAGACCTCCCACCTGGACATGAGTTACCTTGGGTAACCTGGAAGTCTTTAAACAGACTCCGGACCCAGGTTGGCCGAAGCAAGGAAAACCTGTTCAGGTGGAGATTCATAGACGACTCCGCCTTGGAGTTTAATGTGGTGCTGTCCCACGAACGATGGGACACTTAATATCGTGTCCTGCGTGTCCTGTCAGCTGCACGTTACAGGAACTGATGGACGCTGGTGAAGGCGCCAAACAAGTAGCCGAATTCTGGGCCAAGTCCATTTAGATTGCTATCGACACGCTAAGAAGAAGAATAAGGTCAACTACGAGATGCCATAGTCAAAAAACAAAAACGCGCTTCGCCCTATTAGCACTTTAAGATTAGCAGCGATCGCACGCGTTTATCGGAGCTCTCTAGCGAGGAAAATAACAATTATCCATATTAATGTTATAAATTCGAAAGTAACTCTGTTGTCTGTCTGTCTGTATGTTACCTTTTCACGCTTAAACCACTGAACGGAATTCGATAAAATTTGGCAGAGAGATAGATTGCATCCCGGGGAAGGACTTGCGGTAGTTTTTTTATCGAGCGAAGAAGCGGGCGGAAGCTAGTATATAATATAATGGAATAATAGGTGTAGATAGGTACCTAGATATAATTATGTTCAAAGGTAACTTGTAAAATGGTCAACGGATTATGTTAAAAATAAAAAGTTAAAAAGGTACCGGAAAGGAAATAAAGTAGGACTATCTACAAAAAGAAGTGAGATGCCATCAAAAACATAACTTGTAAAAAAAGCCAAGTCTCGCAACTCAGTTCTTCTACCGTAAAAAGTTGTGAGATCCATGAAATACCAAGTCGGTTAATTTATTCACTCCCTACTTAAGGAACCTTCTGTCTTAAGTTATTACATAATTAGCTAACCTAACAACATCTTGTAGTGACCATCAATATTAAAAATCTTCTATGTTTTAAATAAATAAATTGACTTGGCAATCGCACTGTGAGATACATTGTGTTTTCATGCGATGGCGATGGCCAAGTCAATTTATTTATTTAAAACATAGAAGATTTTTAATATTGATGGTCACTACAAGATGTTGTTAGGTTAGCTAATTATGTAATAACTTAAGACAGAAGGTTCCTTAAGTAGGGAGTGAATAAATTAACCGACTTGGTATTTCATGGATCTCACAACTTTTTACGGTAGAAGAACTGAGTTGCGAGACTTGGCTTTTTTTACAAGTTATGTTTTTGATGGCATTATTATTTATGTAATCCCGTTTACCATTTTTAATTTGAACATTACCTTGAAAGACATAAAGTTCAAATCGAATTGTACTGAATTATCGTCGCTTTTATTTTTCAGCCGTCACCAAAAGCACAGGTTTGATGGCAATCAAACTGACCGCGCTCGGCAGGCCGCAGTTACTTGTAAGTTGGTTATTATTTTAATTATTAGGGTTTCGTACCTCAAAAAGAAAAAACGGAACCCTTATCCGTTCGTCCGTCTGTCAAGACCCTTTATCTCGGGAACACGTGGAGGTATCGAGTTGAAATTAAAACCATATACTAAGGTCTACAGTCCCTTGAAACTGTGAAAAAAGCAAATACCTAAGCTAACGTAAAAAAAGATACGGCCGTTTATGCCGCAAAAAACGTACCTATATTTCGACTCTCTCAAGGGAATCACAATTTATAGGGTACTTCCCGTTGACCTAGAATCATGAAATTTGGCAAGAAGCAAGATCATGTAGCACAAGTAAAGGAAAAATCTGAAAACCGTAAATTTGTAGGTACAGTCAACAAAAGAGATAAGTATTCAGGATCGGCGGATATAGTTGAAGTTTAGTCAGAAACCGATGGATGTTGTCGGCTGAAACTTAATTTGAAAATGAGCTGTAGGTTTTCTATTATTAAAGTTAAATATTATTCAAGACCATCCTGCATACTTATCTCTTTGGTTGACTGTACATTAAAAAAAATCCCGTGATATACTATTTACATACCTACAAAGTACGGAACCCTCGGTGCGACCGGTACTTGACCGGTTTTTTACTGACTTACGGACTTTATGAGGAAGGTTAATGATCCTCGTGACAGACGGCAATGTTCAGAACTTTTGTTGTAGAGTACCTACCACTGGTTTTATGTGTCGTTAAAGCCCAGTTTTCGTAGTCCCTATCGGGACCAATATGTCGGGAAAGATGGATTAATACTTCCTCTGTATGACTGTGTATACAGAGGAAGAGGATATAATAAGAAGTATACTTCTAATTACATTATATCTGATGGCAAAAAAAGCTCATACACTATCTTATTGGCCAGTCTTATTGCCTTTACCTTTCTGCCTGGCAAACTTCTTCCGACTAAAATTCAGTCCAGGAACGTTTCACTGCACGTAAACAAGGACACTATACCTATAGCTGGACTATTCCTAGAGCAAACTAGAGACAGGCTATTATTTATTTATTAAAACTGATCCTTCTTAACCCCCAATCGCTTTACCTTCCAGCTGCAACTCTCAGAAGTGATCATGCGCGCCCGCAGCTACATGCAGCAGATAGCCGGCGGCACGGGCAACGTGCTGACGCACCACAAGACTATCGAGGACTTCCAGCGGTACTTCGGAGACCACAGCTCCAAGCCGCAGGTCCAGGAGTTCATGAAGAAGATCACCTCGGATAAGGAGGGGTGAGTCAAACAGATTTATAAATCGTCATACTGTTGATACTTGTTGGGATTTTAAGACTGCGCCGACCGCCAAGTGGCGCCCTTATCGTTTGTTTGGTTATTTATTTTTAACCGACTTCAAAAAAGGAGGAGGTTCTCAATTTGATGGTGTTTTTTTTGTGTGTTTTTACGCGATTACTCCGCCAATTTATTGTGGACCGATTTTCAAAATTCTTTTTTTTATTTTACAATGAAAATGCAGAAAATAAGCACGTTAAGTTGTGCTCCACAAGATTATACGTTAATATTATTATAAACGGTAGTTTTAGATTGATTAGTTTTACTATAATCACTAAAACGGATAAAAGTGGCCACTATTTTCCGTTTTAGTGATTATAGTAAAACTAAACAATCTAAAACTACCGTTTATAATATCAATAACGTATAATCTTGTGGATTGGACACAACTTAACGTGCTTATTTTCTGCATTTCCATTGTAAAATAAAAGAAATAACCAAACAAACGATGAGGGCGCCACTTGGCGGTCGGCGCAGCCTTAAGAACATTCGAGGAGTTTTTGGGGCTTTCTTTTGTGCCCTTATTGATACTTGGTTTTCGAAGCCTTATTCTCTCTGGTTTAAGTGGGAATCCTTCTTAGAGACGCTTTTGGGAGGCATCAAGTCAGTCTAGCACTTGCGATTCATGGGGTGCCAGGTATGAGGCCCGATCCTATATCCTATCCTATTCGGTATCCTTCATTGGGCTGGGCAAGTAGGCGGCTTTGTCTCCGCCTGATACAATTTTAAACCAATCATCTATCGTTTCTGGATATTGAATGAGACGAAGATATCCTTTATGAAGTTTCCTAGGACCGTTGATGTTATGACAAAACATAATTTCTTCTGGTAAAACCGGCTGTATATTGCTGTGTGTCATTTTCCAAATTATGCCTTATTTTTGTTTGAATCTTATTTTAATTTTGCATGATAACGAATTTTATTTATTTTGCTCTGGTATAACCAAAGTGGGAGGTAGCTGGATTTTACACAGGGTGGTACCCCATCGAGGCGCAACTTTTCACCATAGGTTCAGCACACGATTCTGAGCGCCATTGCGATAAAATTTTTCGTGAGTGATTAAAAAAAAGTGTTGTATAATAATAATAAATAATAATTGAGTGATTAAAAAAAAGTGTTGTATAATAATAATAATAATAAATTTATTTACTCAGACAGACAGATTGTAGTAGGTATGCATAGTTATAGTAAAGATCTTATATGTTAGGTAGTCTACAATCGAGTGGGTTGTGTTCTCCTAGCTAGGTTACAAGATAACCTGTGTTAAGGAGAAACACTCTCGGTTTAATGGTACAGTGATAATTTATATGTCGCAACCAACTGATGGTTAAATTAGCCGTTTAGTTAACCGCCTGGCCTTTGGAAGTAGTGCTCGCCTCGCTTCGCTCTCTCGGCTTGCACACGGTTGATCACAGTTCTAACCTAACCCATTTGGTCGGGGTACCCTGGCTTAGTTACTGCGACCAATTCAGCTCGCGCGTGATTGGTTACAGTTCCAACCTAAACTATAATTGAATATCATTCAAGCCGTTAGTTAGCCATATACATTTTGACTGCGCACTTTTCTATGAAACAGCTGTTTTTTTTTATCACCCACGAAAAATTCCAACGCAGGGGGGTTCAGAATCGTGTGCTGAATTAATGGTTGCGATTTGCAGTACGTTCCAGCCACACCGTATGTTACTGTATTAACTGTTAGCTTAAATAATTTTTGGGTTGCCCAATAGACACAGTGGTACTGTATCTACATATACAGTATGGAAACCACATTAACATTATACCACATACTTGTTATCGCCCTTTCTGACGAAATACAAAAAAAAGGAACGAAATCTGTCGCGAAAAAAAAATCAGCTGTTCCCTAAATTTTGACGAGTTATGCGAACATAAATGTAGGGAACAGCAGATTTTTTTCGCGACCAATTTTTTTTTAAAATATATTATATCGTCAGAAAAGGCGATATAAAGTATGTGGTTTAATTTATTGGTTAAATGTGGTTTCTATACTGTATATATTATACTACTACTGTATATTCTGAATTTCAGAGCTTCGTTTGGTAATTTCAGTGTGGTCCACATATTCCCGTGGGACCGGTCAGTGGCGACACCTTTTAACATTTGTAAGCGTTGTCTCGTAAATGTTGCTAGTGTTTTTACTACACTACTCCTTAAAGAATGGTATTAGAAGCGGCCCAACTATTCATCTCTCACTTACAAAACATGTAAAAGAACGAGACGCAACTTAGTTTCGACGGTTGCCCTTTCGCATGTAAACTATTCTCCTCTCGCTTACAGTACACGTCTGTGAGCGAGAGGTGAATAATAATTGTGTGTGGCCATTTCTAATCGCTTCTAGTACCTATTTAGTACTTTCCGTGTGATGTGTCGGTCGTTGATTGCTATTGTAAAAATATAATTTATATTGGATTTTCGTAGGCTAATCCATCTTTAAAACGTATAAAATATTTGCTAGATACCTACGGCTTGACATAATATTCTGAGGGATACTTACGAGTATATATGTTACAGTCATAGTGATTAAATAGCTATTATACATAATGACTGGTCATTATATTTAAAGTAACCTAACCAAACCGAACCTCGGGGTGCCCTTCGCTCGCTCTAGCATCCTATGTCGACGTAGCCCCGCTTCGCTAATGTGATTAATTCTGTGTCAATTATCACTTTATCTAAATTGAGTAGACATTATAAATAATGGCTAGATAATATTTATAATATCCGGATTTATTACTTTGGCTGTAACATATATTTTAACATATTATTAACTCCCAGTTCAAGCAAATCTGTTGACAAACTCAAGTTAGCTGGTTGTGCTTCATCAGTACATCAAGACAGATATCTTACACAATTCATCACCAAAAAACCTTTCAAAAACCTTAAAAAAAAACTCTTTCATTCCAGAATCGTCCACTTGTTCCCCTGGACGAACATTCTGGACGAGGACATGAACCTTTCCGACTCGTTCCGAGTTCCGGACCCGAAGACAGGTCAGATGCGTCGCCTGATCTCACAGATCTCGCCCAAAGAGGAGGAGATGTTCCGCAACATGCTGAGGCGACTGAACCACATTATCAATATCGCCAACGAAGCTGATGTTAGGATCATGATTGATGCGGAGCAGACGTACTTCCAGCCTGCTATCTCTAGGATCTGCTTAGAGATGATGAGGAGATACAATAAAGTGAGTGCTATAAACTGTCACCCTTTTCTTCCTTGTATGTTTGTAAATTTCGTAAGAGTTTTCATCGTTAATTTAAAGACGACTAGCTGTGCCCCGCGGTTTCACCCGCGT
This sequence comes from Oligia fasciuncula, assembly GCA_963082905.1. Classification (NCBI taxonomy): domain Eukaryota; kingdom Metazoa; phylum Arthropoda; class Insecta; order Lepidoptera; family Noctuidae; genus Oligia; species Oligia fasciuncula. The sequence continues at coordinate 16,084,953 of OY720406.1, read as the reverse complement.
TAATTTGAGGAAAATACCTCATCATCATCTCCAGCAACTGGGTTGTGGAGGTCAGATAGGCCGTCGCTCCATGTAAAAAACTGGTATTCACCAGCATCGGGATAGACTGGAAGCCGATCTCAAAAATAGTTGAGAAAAGGCAAGGCAGATGAGATGCCCAAGCATGCATCTCGAGCTATGTATTTGAGTCAAGATTTCGAGACTCTATAGAGGTATGAGGAACAGGGTGTAAAGTTCACTCATACTCTAGGTATAGAAAAGGGAGGATCCTCCGACCAGACGGGTGTTGCGTCTGGCGGGCAACTGCCCGATGATTCATGTCGTGCCGTTGTATCTATGCTAATTGCGCGGTAAACTCTGCTTGCGCGATGCAGGATTTGCGTGACGTCAGTATGACGCGTTGTTCGCATGTGGTGTTTTAGATACCGCTACAACTCCTTCGTAGGAACATCTCTCTAGAAGATGAGTTTTAAGCACCTTACCCTCTTGCAATCTGTTATTACTTATTTTATTAGCTAAGTTATTAATTAAGTCTGTTCTCTCTCCCCCAGGATAAGTTCCTAGTGTTCAACACGTACCAGACCTACCTGAAGAACACGTACCAGGAGATCCTCACGGACTTGGAGCAGGCGCAGCGACAGAACTTCTTCTGGGGAGCCAAGCTGGTGCGCGGCGCGTATATTGAGCAGGTGAGATGTCAACAGACTTGCCTTTAGAAGATAATGTCCAAGATAACACATGATGATGATGATGATGCAACCCGACCGATTTCGGCCAGGGCGATCGCTTCATCTCCGCAGTAGCTGCCGTTCGTGCGCTCGCATGGCTTTAGTAGCCCATCTTCTTCAAGAAAACCCTCGCACAATGTGGGCACGTGAGCACACCACCTATGAAATTACAGTTAATTACCGCAGGTGGTCGGGCTTTCAATCGGTCACGTTTGGCATCAAGCACAAGGTTCCGCTGTAGTTCAAAGTAACGCATACGGGGTGTGGAAAGACCCATTACGAAGCCAGCGCCTACGCATTCTGTACAATACGACCGACGTAACTTGGCGGGCCTGAACTTTGCGCAGAAGGCTGCGCAGTAAGGTTTTTTAGGAACCAAATGGTGACATGAGGCGAGTGCGAGTGAGAGAACATGCGCGAAAGTTCTTAGTGCCTATGTTCAGGCCGACAAGTTACGTCGGTCGTATTGTAAGTACATCAAACTAATTAATTGTGTGCAAAAATAATTGCTGTTATACGACTTTTATTTTGGTGTGAGAAATCGGGGTTTACGGTAGCGCATGCGTACTTCCTCAAATATATTTTCTCTCCAACTGGATACAGACATGCTTTCTTAGGATTATTTAAACTACTCCCTGAGGGCATACAAGACAGACATAGTTTCTAATCATAATCAGCCTATAATGTTCCCACTGTTGGGAAACAGGCCTCCTCTCAGTGAGAGGGATTGGGCCGTAATCCACCACGCGGGCCCAGTGCGGGTTGGTGAATGTCACATGTCTTCGAATTTTTGGTTCTAGGACATGCCGGTTTCCTCACGATGTTTTCCTTCACCGTTTTGAGAGCAGTGGTGATGAAATAATTTACACAAAGTAAAGTGGCTGTCAGGGTTCGAACCTAGGACCTACTACTCGTAAGTCGTGTCCGTTACCACTGGGCCACCACTGCTCCGTCGAACCTACGACCTAGTAGTTTCTAATGCTACAGCCAATTTTTTTTAGGGTACGGGGTCTATTCAAAATTACCCATTGTCTTTTGTATGTGTATTTTATAATATGCGTTTTATTTGTGCAAAATAAACAATTTTTCTTTCTTCCCCCCCACAGGAACGCGCCCGTGCGGAGGCGATGGGCTACGACGACCCCACGTGCGAGTCCGTGGAAGCCACCACCGTGTCCTTCCACAAGTGTCTCAACGAGATCCTCACCAGGGTCAAGAAGGTCAAGGAGCTTTTTCATTATAATTACAGATATAGACAGACCTAGATAACGCACGTATCTGTACGAAAACAAAGCGTGCCATTTTTTGACTACCTAATATGACGTCATAAGCACTATTTATAGTGATGGGAAAATCAAAGCGCTCATGCTCACCTAGCCAGCGGTACTCAGGACTGAGTGCGAAAGTGGCGGCTTACGATTTTTGTACGTAAGCTGGGCACGCGAAGTAGTTGCTCTTGTGTTATACAATTCGTAACATAATGAACGCAAGACCTCATACACCCCAATTAGAGTATTGAGTTAAAAGCATAATACAATGATCAAAACAATTTTTTTTTAAAGCTATTTTTATTAAGTAAATTGTGTTGACCCTATCATTACTTTATGCATTCAAAATTGAGTCTTATTGCCTTGACATAAGATTTAATTTTCTTTGGCTCAATCGGCGATCAGTATGGCAAAATACATAATTTAAAAAAAAATACCTATCTTAAATGTTACCGAAATTGATTCAGTAATCAATTATGAACGAACTACTTTCAGGACTTGCGTTTATTCTGTTATACCTTGTATAGGTGTGAGCCGAAAGACGTCCGCTGCTAGACATAGCCCCCGTCCCAAGCTTCTCCACTACGACCAAAACAGAACAGATAGCCGACAAGGCCGAAAGGTTCTGAAGTCCATGCACCGGAAGTCCGGAAGCATGGACTGCAAAACCTTAGAACCGGAAGGTGCATCATGTAGAGTAGTCTGATAGAAAACGCCGACCTCATCTAGTTTAAAAATATATGACGTGTAAAAGTGTTTGTGTTTTTAAATTTTCTTCGGCGAGGCCTATATTCATCAGAGAAGTTTAACACTGCGCACTGCGGTGTAGAATATTGAAGTTTTATGTCAGCGCCATCTCTTGACCGATAGTGGAACTAATGTAACTGTTGTTGATGATTTCTGAAAAAGTGTGCTATTTAGAGACTTTGTGTCCTATTTTTTTCATGTAATCTTTACATAAACTTCTATCACATAGAATAATTTCAGATTTTTCTATTTGCAATTTTTATATACAAGAACAGCGACGCTAACCTACTGTGTCGCGATTTTCAACAGCTCTTAAACATTATTATTTTCCTCAGGGCCCCAACAAGGATCGCCTGGGCATCATGGTAGCCTCCCACAACGAGGACACCGTGCGGTACGCCATCCAGCTGATGAAGGAGCTCAACATCAAGCCGGAGGACAGGGTCGTGTGCTTCGGGCAGCTGCTCGGCATGTGCGACCACATCACCTTCCCGCTAGGTATGTTACACCAGCTTCTTTACATTGACATGAAGTATTTAACCTTTTGACCGCCACAGTCATGAATAGATCATCATCATCATCTGCCTAGCCTTTTCCCAACTATGTTGGGGTCGGCTGCCTATCTGACCTCTACAACCCAGTTACTAGGTACAGTCATATATAGATGACAAACCAAAATGTGCCCAGCACGCCACGGTTCAACTACATGACAGACTGACGCCGAGGGCACGTTTTTGATTTTTTGACGTGTGGCGGTCAAAGGTTAATTGTTATACGGAGATATAATAAAACTGAACAGACGAATCTGATACGGTCACCCTGACCAGCATATATGTCATCCATTCGACAGGCTTCGGAGTCGAAAATGCCACATTTTCAGCTACCTGATTTGCCTAGTCCCCGACAGAAGATAGCTGTCCGAAGAATAATGGTCGTCTATTTGGGTTTGAGAGCAGTGGTGGCCAAGTGGTAACGGCCGCGACTTACGAGTTGTAGGTCGTAGGGTTCGAACCCAGACAGGCGTTTTACTTTGTGTAAATTATTTCATCACCACTGCTCTCAAAACGGTGAAGGAAAACATCGTGAGGAAACCGGCATGTCCTAGAACCAAAAATTCGAATACGTGACATCTGCCAACCCGCACTGGGCCCGCGTGGTGGATTACGGCCCACTCCCTCTTTGAATTTCGCGGGCCACCTTAGCGCTTCCCCCTTAAAATATATCTACTCGTGTCAGTTGATGAAGGATAACTTCTTCAAAACGTTTATTCCATTTATCTGCCACAAAAAATCCACCATAAGATGGATGCGCGAAATAGTAGATTGTTATATAAGGGTGGAAAGGAATAATTCCCATACGAGGCATTTAGACGCCCGAGCGCAGCGAGGGCGGCTATAGTCCGAGTGGGATTTGATGACTTTCACCCGTGTTAAACACTCTACTTTTCATTTCGAATATAAGGAAAGTAAAAAATAGCAGTTTTTCTAAAATATTAATTGATAATAATAACATGAATAGTAGATACCTATATATTAGTCTTTTTTTAATTTGAAATATGGAACACACCGCGTCACTTTTTAGTGCTGACCGTCCCGACAACTTTCTATTTAGATTCAAAACTTGCATTCAGCCTAATCGATACTCGCAATAAAAATTTTTTGTAGAAACTGAATAAAAAACTCTTTTAACTAACAAAATGTATTGAAATGTTAAGTGTTTGCAGAATACCCAATTTATAGAATTAATTTATCATCATTCTCAAATAAACTTTTGCTAAGCCTACCTAAAAAATGTTTGTTGGGAATTCTGTAGCATACTATTAGAAAGTATTAAAAATAAAATCCACAATAAATAATTGTCCAATAAATTAAAATAATTTTAAACAGCGAGCGCTTTCCGAATATAAATTCAAATATAGAAACATTTCGGCGCGAAATTCAATAAATGCTGCTAGTGACATGATAATTATTAGAAGAGATTGAAATGATATCTATAAGAAAAGCATAAATCATTAAAACAATGCATGTATTTATTTTCAAGTATCGATTACATTCCTCATATTAATTACTCGTCAGTGGAAATTAAAAAAAAATTGTTGGAATAATCGCTTTCGCTGTTTCGCACATCATTGCAATAAAAAAAAAACAATAATGGTCGACGATTTTGAACACAAATTGAGTAGGTAGTGGTAATGTGAATATTACGTTAAAACCTGGGCATTTTCGTGTTGTTTATAATATTTTCAATAATATTTGTCACATTTTAAATCTTATCTAAGTACATCTGTGGGTGAAATTTGTGAAACGAAAACACGCACGATTGGCGCGAAACTTCGACATTAGATATAAAAAAACTTCATTACCACTACTTATTTACCTTGAACTATGGATAAATTCGTCGAATAATTAAATGATGTATATGCACAGCCCCTATGGTGAAGTCAGGATGTTCGAAATCCCCAATTTTTATGTTTTTTAGCCTCGACCACAACTGACATCAAAATTATTATCGTACCTTTAAGTATGTTGAATTTATTCAAGGTAAATTATTAACTAAACTTGTGCGCTAAATATGAAAGATTTAATGGCGTTAACATATGAGCTTTTTATCCAACTCTCCTAATTAACGCACATTTATAAGATTTGATGGGTAGCCTAATAAATATTTACATAATCAATTAAGGGTGTCTGACTGAGCTGACTACCTAACCAAATTTAGTTCCATTTTTAAAATTCATTCCCGCCTTAGGGAGGGAAGCAATTACTATGAGTCTTTCCCGCCCTATGGTGGGAAGCAGCGTCTTCCACTCGCTATTCGGATCAAACAAACACTACTTTCCGAGCATGAGAGATGAAAACTTATGTCCGAGAATCCACCCTAAGCCTATAAATTCCGTTTATCTAACTAGGCCTAGGGTGGATGCTCGGACATGCGTTTCCGCGTATCCACCGTAGGGTGGATTTTTTGGTGTGGATAAACGGAATAAACCCTTCAACATATAAAATATTTTTTGACCACACAATCCCAAATGGTTATTTAAAACCCATATTTGGATTTGGTATCAGTGAGTTCTGATACTTATAAATGTATCTGGCTGGAAACCTGGGGGCCTAAAAAGGCCACTTTGGCAGAATCATAAAAGGATAACATTATGAATCATAATGGGCAGTTAACTGTCAAGTTAATCGTATCAAATCCCATTGGTGAAGGATTTTTTTTTTGTCTGTGCTAAAATACCAATCAATCCAATCCAAATCCAATCCCAATCTCTTTGATTATACCTACGTAGTGCAGCGAAAAAAAGAAAAAAAGAAAAACACAGACTGTCTTCGCCTATGATTCTGCCAAAGTGGCCCTTTTAGGCCCCCTGATGTCTAATTTGAAGATAACAAAAAAAAAAACATTGTTTACTTGTTTACCATTCGTTGACTTCTATAATGTCCATGTCCATCTTTCCAGGCCAAGCCGGCTACTCCGCGTACAAATACGTCCCATACGGCCCCGTGTTGGAGGTCCTGCCGTACTTGTCCCGACGAGCCAACGAGAACCGAGGCTTCCTCGTGAAGATCAAGAAGGAGAAAGGGCTACTCCTCAAAGAAATCGTCCGCCGAACCGTCACCGGCCAAATGTTCTACAAACCGGTCGGGACTTACACGCCCGTGTAAATATACACCTTAAGTCCACGTGTTATAGTCTAATTTACTTTGCGGAATGTGCGGAGATGCTGTGACGCGGTGTGTGAGTAGACTTCTAGTCGCTGATGATGCGTTAGTACCTACGGAATGTTTGTATGGAGCGAGTCGACGCGATTAATCGATATAAGGAGTCGATTGACAATCTATCGATATAATCCCGTCGGGTCCCATCCTTAGTAGTGGTTTGTCTGTGATTGATTGTTGGTAATTCGGTTGTCTAGGAACTATTTCCTTAAAACCTATTTCGAACAGATATTTCTATTATGAACACAATGTTTGTGTAGGTAAATATTAAAACTATTATAGGTAATTTAATCGAGTTTGATAAATACAACTCAGGTATAAATAATCTTGTCATTAAAGTTAAAGAGGATGTAACTATTATCAATTAATAAGGTTTATTTATCAGGCTCTTTAAATACCAAATTGTTAAGCTTAGAAATGATCATTTGAAAGAGGTTTTATGAACCGTTTGGAAGAAGGAAGTGGCCAGATTGTGGCGGAAATGAGTAAATACAAATAAATTGGCATAAAAAAATTAAATCTCAAAATTATACAAGATTATGAACTACATAACATGTACATAAGTCAGTTTGTAGCGTCTGGTATGCTACATCTATGATAAAGGATCTGCATTCGTGTTTAAACGCCAAAGTTAAATTGAAATAGGTAGATATACCGACTTATTACAAAATGTTGGCGAATCCATTAATATATCGATAGCCACAAAATGTACTTACTATATCTTGTGTTTATTCATAATATCAAACAGACCGGAGTTGTAAATATTTGTATAATGTTGCTTATACCTACCTGATATTGTAAAGAGTGGCGATTCAATGAAAAGTTCTGAACAGAAAAAATCTTTTACACAATTCACAATGGCCCACTTGCAACCAAGAGCTCCAGGTCTGGGTTGAAGAGGTCCATTTGATCTTCTTCGTTTGGCGCCAGCTCTTGTGGATCATACGTAGAATAATAATAGCTCCTTATCCGTCGACACTTAACTCATAAAAGTCGCTGATAATAAACAAAACTTGTCTATGATTTTGACGTAACTAATGGCAACACTGACAACAATTTTCATAAACCGAATGAAAAGTAAAATGGCGAACAGTAGTGATTGTTTATGCTTCTTACAGTATTTTTATTTATTAACGTATGTTTATTATTTATCAACGCTTATAACTAGTGGTAAATCGAACTTAGATCGCTGTTTATAAAATTTAGGATGTTAAAATATTTAAAAATAACGATAAAAAAATCGGATGTGCTGCGTCATTCTGTAAAATTAGGAATGCAATGAAATATTTTGTTCATAGGACAGGGTTCTACAAAACAAAACAATCTGATTAATAATAGTATATTGAGTAACTGAATAATACAAAATAAGAATTGTAGACTTGAAAACGACATCATTTTAGGGAAGAGTCTTCAAGATTTTTTTCGGAGATATAAGGGCTGGTTTTTCTTTAAATTGTATCGCTCGTGTTATAGATATATAAAAACAGAAGCGAGCAATGCCGTAATATGTATCCGTTTGGCTAGCTTTTACACAAAACTTATGACAGCCACAATATGGCAAATATTCTCCGAAAACACTTAGATAACTAGTCACTTCACTAATTTACTATGAAAAGCTGACGCTTAAATATCTTAAGGCGATGAGTTCACGCATTCTCATAGTTCCACACGTACTTTTCTTAAGTTAATCAAGGTTTATGTTATTTATTGTGTAATATAGGTAGCCCCCCTGTTTTGTCCGACACTCCGGGTTATTGCAGTTGACCTGCGATCATGATCATCTATGTGTGAACACATGCACTTTGAGTAAGACTTGCCTGTTAATAACTCGTTCTATCTTTGTATTTTAGCTACGGTATCGTATTTAAACGTATTTTAAATGCCAAAACAATTGATAAAATTATAAGTTTTATATTTAAATTAGCTGACAAAACGTTGTTTTGTCATATAAATTATTTCTAGCTGCCCGGCGCTACTTCTTTCACGTGGTGTCCTACCCCTTATCCTACCCTACCCCTACCCTACTCCTACCCAAAAAACCGGATAAAAAGCCGTCTCCTGGTTCTAAACTACCTCCCCACCAATTTTCAGCCAAATCGGTTCAGCCGTTCTTGAGTTAGATTATAATCATTATCATTACTTTTTTAAATAACACAGACTTGTGTATCAGTTATTTCGTCATAAGGCAAGCCTTTACGACGTGATTATACACATATTAATGTTTTATAGATCACAATATGTTTTCGTTAGTACTATATCGCGCCAATAGATGTCGTTACGTGTTTCCACATAATGCAATAAAAAGTTGTGAGTTCTACACTATATTTGAGTTTATAAACGAACCATATTGCTTTGGTACTTTTCACGTTAAACCTGTTCAAATAGAAAATCTCTCACATCCAAACAGACAAACCGACAAACAGACAGACAAAAATTCCAAAAATTGATGAAATGACATCTGTTGGTTATCCTTTAACACCCCAACTATTTTTTTTTTATATTTTCAATGTATAGAAACGCCTCGTCTACAGATTTATTATATTTATTTATTTATTTATTTGGGACAAACAAACAGTAACACATTACTATATCTGCGCAAATAATATAAACAAAGATAAATGTGAAACTCACACCGTTATCCACAGCATATATATGTATAGATAAGAAACAAGAATCGATGGATCTACTTTAAGTGGCCATTATTTTGAATAGATTCGTCGATTTTATTTGATAGAATTCTTGTATGTATTCATTTTGTGAGTTATTACCGTAGCTACGCTCAGTTCCTACAACTTAGTTAGGCACTTATAACCAAGTCCTATGTTTATAACACATGCCGACGTCTTTTTCCAAAAGTTAGTTGCGCAGTGTCATTAAACGTTGTATGGTGTCAAAATCCTGACATTTTACAACTAAAACAAATATTTTGTTGAATTAGTGTTAGTGTAATCAGCGTGCATTCATTTTAAAAATGGAATCCGTGTAGATTTTAGTTCTGAAATTGTGTTTTGTTTTTGTAAACGTTTATTTCGTCCACGATTTTGTTTATTAATTTGTAAAATTTATCATTGAAATCCCCTTGCGCTAATTAATTATTATTGTGATGCTATTTTTAGATTATTTTACGGATAGACTTTTAATAAAGACAAAACTTGTTTTGATATGTTTCTTTTATTTTATTTTTTCCTCATTTGGAACCTTCTTTTCCGTTACTTTACCATTTTGTGGCGGGAAATAACTGACATGCGTGATTGAGGAGCTGATATGATATTATAATACAGTTTCAAATATGATAACTAGTAGAGGGTTGAATGTAAAAGAAGCTACTGATATAGCACCCGATGTAGCTAAAATATCTACAAATAATGACCTATTCAACTAGGTGCTTATTTAAAGCTTTTAACTTCAGCATTTCTTGTTTAGACGTCAATTATGTATGAATTTAAAAAATAATGAATGGTTTTAGATGTATCGTTTTTAAAAACAAATAAAAACACACGAGTGCTTGCAATGTCATTAAAAAAACTGATATTAGACTGAAGTCAATCTTTTGTTGATGTTTATATTACTTATACAATATCAAACTTGGAAAATGATGTAATGTCCAATTTGAAAACTAATATAGCAGGAACACGGAGAAAAAATGCTGTATCGAACAAATTTTTTGTAGGTACGTTTTGGTCAGATAGAAATAAAAATCCATTATTGCAGACAATAATAGTATGATGTAATATGTATTGTTAGTATTTTTATCCTTAACTTATCACTAATGAAAAGCAAAGGTGATTTCTGCAATCAATTATTATTAGCGGAATCATTTACCGGTAATTATTAAGGGGCTGACGAACTACGCATGCTAATGCGTAGTTCATACAAACGTAACACCAAAATAATTTGTAAACCAAACATATTCTTAAGGTAGTGTGTATTTATTTCGATTGAATTACAGAATGTCTAGGTTCCTAAAAATATATTTCGAAAGGAGTCTGATATAAAGACGAGATATGAGGAATGTCTAATTTCTATAGAAAACTTATTTTTCCCATAACTCGTCTTTTAATCAGTGTCCATTCAAAATATATATTTGGGAACCTAGATATTCTGTAATGCAATCTGAATAAATACACACTACATTAGGAATATGTTTGATTTACAAATTATTTTGGTGTGACGTTTGTATGAACTACGCATGCTCCGCCGGCCCCTTAACATTTGGTATTCTCCACCAACGGCCATTTTGCGATACATACATGGAACATTGGGCTTTTAAACAACGACTCAATGAAATGCAAAGAAAATAAAACAAGAAAAGAAAAAAAAATATCTGCACTAGTAAACAACATTAATAGGTAATGCTAAACTCAGTAAATGTAGCAAATTCACACATGGATCTACAACTATGTTGGAGTATGCGAAAAAATATAAAAGCGGTTTTAAATAATTGGAAAATGCCATTTTCTATACTTGATTGTAGAAATGATCCTTGTCGCTAGCGCTACCTACTATCATAATATTGTAACGAATGTAATGTACCCTGTTTCGTAGTCGTCAAATATTGAGTGAGGCATTTAGAAGTTCTTTCGAGTTACTTTATATCACTGGAGAACTTGACGCTGTAATGTCGAATTCGACGACATTTTATTTCGGGAATTGACTAGTGGTGTCAAATTCTACTTTCTATCTTAGTATAAAATTACTTTACAGTAGTTAACAGCTTATTTTGTATTTTGTGTAGCAGAATGCTTGTGATTATATTATATTTTACAGGTTTGTACACAAACATAAGTTTTAGAAGTTGTGAAATGACGACGATGCGACGGGGTTCCTAGTCTTAGACAACATTGGAAAAATAAAAATAATGTGTTAATGTTGATGATGTGTGTTTTATTTACACTCGTCAAAATAATAATAATAATATTCCACAACTATCACACAACGCCGTCTAGTCTCAAGCTAAGCAGAGCTTGTGTTATGAGTACTAGACAACTGATAAACATCCTTATTATTTCTAAATACATACATATATAGATAAATTACACCCAGACACAGAACAAATGATCATGCTCATCACACAAACATTTGTCCTGGGTGGGAATCGAACCCACGACCTCCGGCATAGCAGTCATAGTCACTGACCACTAGACCAACAGGCCAGTCAAAAAAACAAACTACGAAAAGTGGTATGTTATGGTTACTTTTGTGGTGGCCCTCATTCCTTGAAAATCAACCTAAATGTCGTACCTACTTCCATACAACAACATCATTATACCCCAGTCTGTTAGGCAAGCTTATTAAGTTAGGTAACTATAGAAAAAGTAATTGTGTCTCCAGTGTCACATTAGTGACAGTTGAGCTCATAGCAGTGTAAAAAGACATGGATGTAATTTCGTTTCAGTAGGTATCATATGTGTGCTTAGGTTCGGATAAAATGAATAATAAATTAAATTCAGTCAACAATTATTTATTCTCATATTTTCGTCGTAAACACAGTTTTATCTTAACACTCACATCCAACATCGTTATTTTACTTATCGCATATCCAAATAATATTGGTCTGATCATTTTATGACATTTTATAACCAAACTAGCAAGTTTACATTAACTTAATTGACATCGACGTCAATTAGTTTACAAAGAAATAAAATTGTAGGACATTTTGTAAATGACTTGAAATTGGTCAAATTGGTTAGGTATGTAATTTAATTACTTTACTTGCCCCCTGTGTTACGAAGTTGACAATCTTGTTGCCTACTTTAGATAGGCTAGTTAGGATAATATTACGGGTTTGCCTTCAAAGTGTTGCAAACTGCCAAAACAAATGGTTGGTCAGGTTAATAAGATGATTGTTTTTCTTACAAATAAAAAACATTAGTTTGTACATTATAATAGTATCAGTATTAAAATAATACATAGATAGAAAATGTTGAGTTTGAGTTTGATTGCCTCGTCAAAATCTTCCGTGTGTTGATCATTTTGCCAGATAGTAAAAGATAGCAATAGTTGATAACTAATTCCTAATTATAATCATCGTCATTATGAGAGCGAAAACCTTAATTCTTACAAAGCGCTGAACCGTACATACAGAGGTACACGATGTAACATAAACGCAGCCATCCGAAGATCCACGTTCAATCCCGATCAGTCTAATAACATTTCAACGACTTTATCCTAAACATTTATAAAACATTGACTTTAGAGTAGTGAACAGTCAGTCAAGGATTTAATATGTAGGTATTAAAATAATATATATTTTTTATAAAACAGAATAGATTAGGGTTAGATCCTTAAGTCATACTTTAATACTGTGGTTTTACGGTCGTGGCTTAGAAAGCTTAGGCAGAGAACGCAAGCAGCCTTTATGAACTAGCTGGGACATAACCTGAGGAATTTTTCTGAGCTAGCCAAACTGCCCAGTTACAAAATGTCAATTTACTTTGGTGAATACAAAGAAATTAAGTTATTGATATTATCTAACTAGGTATCATCTTGTTATGTCCATTTTCCGACCTCCTGCCGACAGTAATTTTACTTGTAGGTACACCTTTAGTTCCATAAGTCACGACCAGCTTATGGCGTAAGATATAGACATTCATGATTGACCAAAAGCGGAGAGAATAACCTAGGCACAACTTTTTCTTTAAATCCATCTTCATAAATTCACACGGAAAATTCGAAAACATAAACAAAATATATTCTGAGTAGGTAGGTATAATAAAACTTATAGTAAAACGTATCTTACGCCCCAAGAACATTCACAAAATAGATATCAAGAAGTAGAAAGGTAAATAGATCTCACTCGTTTATAGAACATTTAGTGCTTTCTAAAAGTAGACAATTAGTCTGTTAACAGTACATATGTCGTAATGTCAGTAAACTGCATTGTCCAGTATCACAACACGACGTTATATTTGTTACAATTAGCGACGTTTATTGAAAACGTCGTTCACAAGTCTCGACGTTTTCTAAAAACGACGTTCATACGTCGCGACGTTTCCTAAAAACGCCGTTCACACGTCGTGACGTTTCCTAAAAACGTCGGTCACTCGCCAGCGACGTTAACTGATGACGTGGCAGGTGACGTCGTTTACGTCAGCCTCGTCGACGTCGTCTGACGTCGTCGGTGCCAGCGCCGCCAGTTGCGTCGCCGTTGGTCTTCGCTAGGATCTTGGGCGGTTCGCGTCCCCTGTAATAGAAATGAGTGGTAACAATTAGTACCTGATAAATGAGCTGGTCTCCTTCTTTAAGGATTGGTCCGCAATCGTAGTAGACCGAGAAAAGTGGAAAGAGGGAAGGGAGGCCTTTGGCTTGCAGTGGGACAACACTGGCTTGTAATATAATTATTTAATTTTCTTTTTGGGGTTCCGTTCCCAATGGTTAAAACGGGACCTTATTACTAAGACTCCGCTGTCCGTCTGTCACCAGGCTGTATCTCATGAGCCGTGATAGCTTGACAGTTGAAATTTTCACAGATGATGTATTTCTGTTGCCGCTATAACAACAAATATATTTTTTTCATTATTTATTTGTTATATTATTATTAAATATTAAACGGGGGCTCCCATACAACAAACGTGTTTTATTCTTCGTTTTTGCCTTGTGGTACGAAACCCTTCGTGTGCGAGTCCAACTCGCACCATTTGATAGGGCCGTGCTTTCCTATGAGATATATATTATTACGACAAAGACTTTGGGTTAATGCTTTGTATGTGTTTAGCTTGAAAGCCTTTATAAATAGATTAATAAGTATCTAAAACCACCAGAAAAAAAACTACACCATGTTACTCGTAACAGAGCACCGTTAAGGCTCAACTCACACCAAAAGAGCGTCGAAGCGCAGCAAAGCGCAGCGCAGTTTCAGTGTCATATGAATTTTAACTTTATTTTCATTACTATAATACTTTTTTTTTTTTTTTTTTTTTTTTTTATTACTAAATGGGTCCGCTCTTGACCCCGATCACGCCTGATGGTAAGCGATAGATGAGGTCTATGATGGAACGAGCGTGCCCAGAAGATGCCTGTTCACTCTTGCTTTGAAGGCAGACGGGTTAAATGTGGGCGGGAACACAGATGCCGGCAGAGAGTTCCACACTTTGGCTGTGCGCATAATAAAAGTGGAGGAGAAGCGCTTAGTACGACTTATCGCAGGAGAAACTCGAACGAGTCGCGCGGATGCCCGCGGCGCCGCGGGAATTCCGGCGAATAGCCTTCTCTACCGAGCGGTTGCGATAATAAGTATTATAGTAATGAAAATAAAGTTAAAATTCATGACACTGAAACTGCGCTCCCCTTCGCCGCTCTTTTGGTGTGTGTTGAGCCTTAGACTCACCTCTGCGCAACCTAAGCTCCAGCATGGTGTGCGTCACCAGCGCGGCGACCAGGGCTGCCGCTAAGCCTGCCAGTTGTGTGCGCACACACAGCAGCTGGCGCGCGATGCAAGCCAGCGCCAGCCCCGAGTGGCGCGCCGCTAAGATCATGGACCACGCGCCCCGCCACCCGGGGCCTCCTATGCAGATGCCAGACTGGGAGAAGGAAAAAAGATGTTTGATCATATGTGAACTGCGGGGTTCAACACCATTCATTGCGATATTTATGTTGTCGAGTAGGTAGGGGGAGTCCGGGAGAGTTTAGCAGGTGGGAGACAATAGCCACTGATCATAGAATCCCTGTATAACTAGATATTGCGACGTTGCCACACTTCTCACAGCTCATAGGCGCCTCCCACCTAGCTCACGCGGCGATGTTGCGATCAGCAGTTTCGTTTTGACGTTACAAGTGAAAACACGTTTTTATGCCCAAAAGTTAATTTTTTCAATTTTCGATATTTGATTACTGTTGTTTACTGTTCATAGATTCCAGCATGTCATGCATACATATCCTTAGTGTAATTATCCTTGTTACCTTTACGATAGACAGTTTTTGCTTAAAGATTATAGTTTTTTTTGTAAATTAAATAACGGACAGCTTGGCGTGGGGTGGGAGACATTACCATGGCGACGGGAGGAGACTTTACCCAGGGTAATCTCTCCCTCTGTTTCTCTTGCAATAATATTAAAAGAGATGATAAGGAACAGTTTATTTGTCCTGATTGCTCTAATTAAAAAAGGAAGACTGATTATTATGATTATTTTTTTATAAGGTTTTGTTTAGAATTTTACTTTTGTTCTTAATTTTGAAAGTATTTTTATTTTACTGACCACATACATGGTGTCCTACTTTAAACTGATTTGCAATATCTACTTTTAAGGTTTAGGTAACTATTTGTAAGTTTGTTATCTAGTTATGACGTAGATAGAATAGGCTCAGACTATTATGTTTGCTATGAAGATACCTAAGTTACCTTTGATTTTTCTCCATTTTGATAAGATATTGTTAAATTTCTAAGATATTTTGCTGTAGAAAGACTGAAATTATTATGCAGTAACAGTTGGTTGTGAAAGTTCTTATTAATAAGGTTATAAGTTATGTTAGAAAGAGTTTCTAATGGTAAAAGTTTATAAACACTCACTGTTTTAAACGCAACTACTTATCTTAAGAAATATAATATGTGATAGGTACTTAATTCCTCACTTCCTGTATGTCAAAGATACTCAAATTATATAGTTCGTGTTATCATTTACTACGTATTATTATGTGCCATGTTTTTTTTATTAAATTTCTTTATTTAATTATAATTTATTATTTTTATTTTGCCTAGTTTTAAACCCGGGTAAAGTCTCCCTTCTTGGGGGTCAAGTCTCCCACCTAGGCGGGAGATATTAGCCAAATCTCACTTCAGTAGAAATCGTTAATTACTCATAAAGTATTAATGATTTATAAAACTTTCTTAAGAAAAAATAAAGCTTAATAATGCAGCTTAGGGTACAATTTGTAGAAAATAGTTTTTTGTAAATATAAAGCGATTTATGAGCATTTTAGTCGAAGGCGGGTAAACTCTCCCGGACTCCCCCTACTTATCCAATTTTTTTAACATAATAAGAAGCAATGGATTCGCAATATCCTTCAAAATTATTCAGAAAGAGATAGTGTGTTACGCATTTAGAGTGCTGCTTTGTAAATGAGATTAAACAGTGTCAATTTAGTTGTCATCCTCCTGCTCTAATGCCAACATAATTGTGGTCCTCGCAGCATGTCTTTTTCTTTCAAACTATGTATTACACTACCTTCTTAGATATAACATCATTCACACAATTCACTCATCTTTTCATCAGAAGGGTCAGTTTATTTCCAACAACTAATAGGACCCTATAATGCACCACACCCACTCACTACACCACTACCTTGATAGTCCTTTTCTATATACAGAAGAATTATAATTATGATGGTTATTTCAGCTAAGAAGTCCTTCTCTGTATGAGAATAGGCCTTCGCCCTGTCATACGTTAATAATAAGATGGTCTCATTATTATTTAGTAACAAAATATCCTTAATCGATAAACCTTCAAAACCTATACCTGTAAAACATCCCAAAGTGCAGCACAGGCACCCCACGCCGCTGCTGCGAGCGCTGGCAGCGCTAGATCCGTCTTAGCAGCTCTCCAGCGCAGGAGAGCGAGCACAAGCGACGCGTGCGCCGCCCCGCCGCCGGCCGCGAGCGCGCCGCGCCGGCCGCGGGCCGCCGCCATGGAGAGCGTGCCTGCGGCCAGCGCCTGCAGGACCCCTGTACCACATAGAGAGCGCCACGCACACCACCATCCGTCCACGCATACTCCGTACCACTGAAATAATTGAATTTGCCTTTGTATTATTCCATCAGCCTTTTCCCAACCATGTTACCAGTATTTTACATGGAGCGACTGCCTATCTGACTTCCACAACCCAATTACTGGGTAATACGATACCCCTTGATAAGACTGGTTGTCAGACTTTCGGGCTTCGGACTAACCGTAACGACTGTCAAAGATCCACGAATGACAGCCGGGACCAACGTTTTAACGTGCTTTCCGAGGCACGGAGGGGTCACGGTATGTAAAGGTGGTCACCCATCCTCAGACCAACCGCGGCAAGCGTAGCTTAACCTGATCTATCGAGCTGTGCGGCTGTTATTATTTAGCCACGGGCACCTCTTGCCTTTTACCTTTGTATTATTCTGAAACGTAAACCATTTTCATTTCAATGACATTCCTTTTAAGAGGGAAGCGCCAGGTAGACCGCGAAATTCAAATTTTCTTACGTTTTTTTGCAATTTGCAGGTCAGTGTCAGGTTGTAGGTATGTTGAACATTGTTGTATGATTCACGAATTATAAGTAATCATTACAATCATCAAAAAATCATTAAACATCAATCATCATTATCTATGGGTCTTTGTTACCTTATAATAAATGGTTTATTATTATTAATACAACTCTGCTATGTTCATATAACCCTATTGAATGACTACCTATTTCATGAAATACTTATAAATTTATAGGGTTAAGAGGAAATGCGCGATCGGAGAGACTTTTGAAAAAGCCTAAGTAAAAGTCATAATTCGAGGTTTGGCTCTCGCCTGTTGCCTCCTCCAATATTGGACCAAATTTAAAAGACATTTCTTATGCTGAATAAAAAGGATATACAGGGTTATTGGTAAAACATTAATAACCTCTTAAGAGGTCATTGTACTCATCATTATGAACAACTTTTACTATGGGACCAAACCTGAAATTGCGAAAAAAGAATCAGCTGTTCCCTACATTTTGATGAGTTATACGAACATAAATGTAGGGAACAGCTGATTTTAACCTGTATTTTAATTGTTAACTATACCTTAATATACGACGTATAAATAAATCCCTGTTGGAGTCCTATGAACAGGCCCATGGGCATCCCGAGCACGGCCCGAGGGTCCCCGAAGACGGAGCGCGCATCAGGCGGCGGCGCGGGCGCAGTCGGCGCGCCATATACGCCTATACCCACTGACAGCAGAGCCAGGAATGCCCACATGGCCACCAGTAGCATCCTGCCGTCAGCGTCCAGCACTGTGCCTGACAGTGTCTGCATGTCTGGGCAGCCGGCGGCCCCGCAGGTGCGCTCCTGGAAGAGGAAGATAAAGATAATATGAGTGTTATGAGATCTCACTTTAAAACAAATACGACGTGAAGTAACATAAATGATGAATGATTATGGTAGCAAGTAGACTAGAATGTTTATTTCTGAACCACTGAGGTTTCGGCCGGGCCTGTACCTAACCTTGCGGGAGTGATTTCACGAATTCTTCTTAAATGTTTTTTTATTGATTTAGTTTGTAAGTTAACTGTTATTAACTCTTTAATTCTTGTACTGAACAATGAATTATTAATGATTAAATACTTTGTGAAAGTAGAACTTACCTCATAATCATCTTCTAAGAAGTATTCCTCGGGCGGCGGCCATCTTGGAACAGTTATATTCGTCGGCACCGGAGTGACAGGCTTAGATACCTCCTCAGACCATATTAATAGGGCAAAACCTAGAAGCAGGGACCCACACACCAATCCTAGGTCCTGGGCTGCCCTTAAAGCTCTTACTGCTCTTCTGAGAGCAACTTTTCTTCTTGCCTCATCGCCAGCTGCTTGGGCTAAGGATGTCGCTGAGGCAGATAAGGCCAGAGACATCGGCGACAGCGTCACGCCACAGATTCCGTACAAAGCTAGTAGAACAGGGAGTGGAGTCTCCACAGTGTGAGCAGTTAACAGCACACAGACTAGGGTATGTGCGATAGCGATCACTAGCCTCGTTCCAGTCTTTTGGAGTATGAGGGGAGAGAATGGCGCGACTACTGCTGCTGCCGTGTGCATGATTGACAGAGGCATTGCTCCAGCTTCCGCGCCAGCGAACGCTGTGAAAGGCAGTAAGGCAGTCGCACATAGTCCACTGGAGATGCATAGTAGCGTGAACCGGTTGACGAGTGATTTGGGCAGCTTCGGGGGTTGTCGGGCTAGCAGTCGCCGAACTGAAGCCGCTCCGACCGATGACGCAGCCGAGTCCCGGCGGCGAGGTCCGATGCAAGACCCCGGTACTCGGACCGGAGTTTTCTGCTTTTTCCAAGGCCATTCTTTCTTGTATATTGTGCTTACTGGGATCTGTGTACAAATATTTTGGTGCTATGAAATCCATAGAAGTAACACATCTTTAATAATAATCTTTCAGCTAAATGTAGTGTACCGGAGTCAAGATAGTTCGATGCCGGTGCGGGTCGGATACGGTCCGCACGGCGGCGCGGACGGGCGCCGGACGCGACCGCTCCGTCAGGTCCGGTAGGCTGCCCATGCGCAGGCACCGGTTACACACCGGCGAACATACTATCCGGTTTCATAACCTAATCAGAAAGAAAAATACATTACATTCATTAAGTCAACAAATGCATAAAATATTCCATTCTTGCTCAGTTGTGAGACGGTGGCATGAAAATTAATGTTTTATATGGAAAAAGAAAAACTAAAAAAAAAAAATTAAATTAAAGCGAAACGATTTTTTAAAATGAAATTACATATTTAATCCATAGAAGTAGTACCATAGTTATATGCACATTCGCCATTTTATAGATAGTTCAACAATGATTTCAAATAGTAATATATAAGTCAATGTAGGTAGTTCAATGACTCCTTTGCTGAAAAAAATGTGACGTGCAATGCAAACTGCAAAGGAGGTTCGCGGAAGAGCAGCATGGACTCCTTCTAAATTGCTCAACCACGTCTAATCTTCTGAACGTTACAACACTTAGCCAAAAATATGAACGACAGATAGCAGATTGATGTAGCCTATTTTGACTTGGCTTTTGATCGGGTTGACAACGATATACTCCTAAGTAAACTAGCATTAGCAGGTTTCTCTGTGACATCACTAAAACTATTTGCAAAATATCTGCATGACCGCAAGCAATTTGTAACACACAATAATGTCAATTCGCAGCGCTACTCAGTCATAACTGGCATAGGGCAGGGCACTAACCTCGGGCCCCTTCTTTTTCTAATAGTAGTCAACGATGTTCCCACATATGATGTCAAAGTTGCTCTTTCAGTAGCTAACTCTAGTGATACGGCCACACTTCAACTCGACATCACATTCACACTTGAAGCACTAAACAAGCTCAACCTAAACATTAGCTAATGCGCGGTCATGACCTTCTCAAAAGCCACACAACCGAAATACAACATCAACACTATGAACACTAGTTCTCAAATCATCCCCCACTGCTTCTTAAGCAAGCAGAAAGAATTGTAGTCAGTGATCGGATAAATGTGAACAAAATCAATAACAAATGGGTACGTAACATACACATAAACGACTGATTTACATATCCCTAGGGATTGAGCCAATTCGATTACACTATATCGTGAAATCGTTTATCGTTTGACATATAACCAAACATCTCAAGTTATTTACAAGAGCAAGTATAGCCAGCGACACAGAATAGGTAGACGTACAGAAGGTCGGCTCCGTACTCGATCTAGTCTGCCCCTTGCTGCACGGCAGAGGTAACTGCCACCGCGTCGACAAAGTTGTCGTTGCGATCCGTACCCTACAGGGGCTACCTTTAGCCTGTAATTGCCTTGAATGGAGGCCTTGATTTGTTAAGGCATTCAGACACCCCCTAGCTAGGTTGCCCTGCGAGATGCAAGTCACAAAAAAAAAGGTCAACTCCATACAGGGAGCGAATACGCACGTACACATAGACGCATATATGCGGCGATCTCAAACACTTGCCCGTCGCGAGTGCGCTTGCACTCGCTGTTTCTTGACATGCGTTTGCTATCGCAAATTGTATGGACGCAACATTCTGAATCTATAAATGTAGTAAAGCCTTCGATGTTGAAATATCAGGACTTCGGGAGGCGTGAACCGAGACCAATTGAATTTTAGACAGTTGAGTTAGCGGGTATCCGAATTTGCCGGCACCAATAAATCAGTGCGAGTTCAGATAGAGGACACACATTTTGATTGAGACGTAGTCAGGTTTCAGGAATGTGACCGAAAGGTAAAGTGATTGGCGAAATGACGACTGTAGTTTTCATCACCGTCATCATTTTGGACTACAAAAGTCTGTTAACTGATAACTGAAATGACGATGATGCTGTCTGAATGATCATAACCAGTAAACACCAATCCCAGTTATAATCAGCCTATAATGTTCCCACTGCTGGGACACAGGCTTCCTCTCTTGGAGAGGGAGTGGGCTGTAATCCGCTTCGCGGGCCCGGTGCGGGTTGGTAGATGTCTTCGAATTTATGGTTCTAGGACATGACGATATCCTTACGATGTTTTCCTTCACCGTTTTGAGAGCAGTGGTGATGAAATTGTTTACCTACACAAAGTAACCAAATGCGAATAACGTTAACCTTTCTACCTACATAATAAAATCCTAAATTCATTCACTGACAGACAACCCACCTTCTAAATCGCTAGGTATAGAAGCATGAATTTTTTTTCCAAGAGTTTCTTAGATACTTAAAATGAGCACAGAGGAAGGAAAGATTTTTGAAAATTCGTCCCCTACATGAGAAAACCGCCCGGCCCGGTGAAGCTAATAATAATAATATCAACACAAGCCGTGGCCACGGCACGGAGGGGTCTTTTTTTTTTTTTTTTCCGGATGGAAAATCATCAAATGACCTCTCCCGCTCTGGGTGGAGCGGAAGGGAGTGGGTATACACGGAGGGGTCTTGGTATATAAATATGGTCCGAACCGCAGCAAACGTATCTTAACCTGATTGATCGACCCTTGGGGCTGTTATTACTTAGCCACAAGCCCCTACCTACCTTATTAGGACATAAATCTTAATTAAACAAGACATCGGTACCTTTAGCCAGGCTACCTACGTAAAGTAATCCGTTGCCAGTATAAACAGTTTAGCGGCTCAAGGGCTAAGTGATCGGTTCGACCCCTAATCGGTCCGCATGAGTGCCCGGTATCACCGCCAACCGTTGATCAAACATTTGCGAGTTGGTGTTGGTGATCTAATTTCAATAATACGCTGTTTGAGAGATCTTTTGCTCTTATGGAGGGAACTTTTGTGGAGTGTGTGGAGCTGATTGTATCTGTGAAATCATGGGGCGCCGGGAGTTGAGGAAAATTCCATTTGCGGCTTCTCATTTGTGGGAACAATTTCTCATTGTTTATTTTGATGGAGGTCTCATAAAGGCTTAACTTTTCACATATTATTATTGATGTGCGTGTACCAGGGGGATTGTAACAATGGATAATGTATTGTGTCTCATTAGTCAAGGCTCCATATATGTTTACAGCTTAGAGTTTATCTGGCAAAGGAAGTAGGTACTGTTTGGAATAATCCCTACACGCATGCGGCTTACTAGAGTAGTGGTGGCCCAGTTGTAACGTCCTTACGAGTTGTAACCCAGGCAGGCACTTTACTAAGTGTAATTTATTTCATCACCACAGCTCTT
Source organism: Oligia fasciuncula (assembly GCA_963082905.1). NCBI lineage: Eukaryota > Metazoa > Arthropoda > Insecta > Lepidoptera > Noctuidae > Oligia > Oligia fasciuncula. The sequence goes on along the minus strand of OY720406.1, from coordinate 16,062,131 downwards.
AAAAGGAATGACGGAAAAACATCGTCACGAAAGCGGCATCGGTCTCTTGAGGATGTTTTTTCTAAAACTAAAAAGAAGACGAGGTGTTAGTGTAATCTATCAACCCTCACTGGCCCTGGATTGTGGAGGTTAGATAGGCAGACCGTGTGAGGGGTAAGAGGGGCAAGGGTAACGAAGAACGAGAAGGGACGAAGAGACGTAAGCTCAGGTACGGAGAGACGCAAGCGCGGGGACGACGAGCTGTAAGCGCGGAAACTGCATGTTGACCACGCACCGCACCGCGGTTCGTGAGCTTGTACCGAGGCGAGGCGATTACGTTACGATTCCGATAAGTGTGCGTTGCAGTAGGGAGCTTCATACAAGGAACGATATGCCTTTCCGAGTTGATATGTGTGCATTTACCTGGAATTGTTGTCAAAAGTTGTAAAACCATAAAAATATAAACGGGTAAAACAGACTATACATGCTTTCTGAAAGATTTATATTGGGAAATTGCCTTTGATGCCAATGATCCCAAAGATACAACCCGCATGGATTTTTATTCGCAGTAATTTACGATAAGTTGTTAGGTATTCACATTCGACCCTCATATCGAAATATATAATCGCCTTATAGAGGGTGGAATGGCGAATAATAGAGAAGAATGGAAGAAAAATAAATGTTGCGCCGATGTCAAATAAATTGGGATCAAGGCTAGAGAATGATGACAGGGTGGAAAGTTGAAGGCACTAGGGTAAGTACCCTAAATATTGATGCTACCAATTTTCACTCAAATTAAACTTTCGATTCTATCGTCAGCCGGTCGATTCTGTAAAAATCTCACCGTGAAAACTTAGGTGAAGTGAGTTTGTTTTTGCTAGGAAGTGACACTATTGACAGCTCACTCCACGCTCACTTCACCTAAGTTTTCACGGTGAGATTTTTACAGAATAGCACCGCAGTACACTGAAAGAAATAAACAGTAAATAAAAATGAAAAAACATTGATCTGAACTGCTATAGACAGTTCCACATGAGCCTAACGTTCAAAACAGTATTTTTTACTGATCCGAGCTAAAAGGTCACAAAATTAACTGTTTTATTCATTTGGTGATATCATTCAAACCATTGTTTACATATATTACAGTAATGGTGATTTTCCTTTTTTATGTTTTAAGTAAATATTATGTTCAATCATTAAAAGTGTTTTACAAACATTTCTTCTTACTGTATAAAGTTACTAAGTCTTAATGAAATCGCTTTAATGATTTTCAGTGTAACATTGTCTGTAAGAAAACATTGTTCATCCATGATTAAAGTCGTTGTTCAAAAGACTCATAAAGGAAACACTACTTGTCGTTGTGATCTTGTTGTTCTAACTGTAATCATCTACAATCTTCTTTTATTTTCGTCTGTAATACAAAAATGAATAGCTGAATGTGTTGCTAAACGCAAATCTCGAGAACATTTGAACCGATTTCGCTAATTATTTTTTTAGAATATTCCTTGAAGTACAATTCTTACGCAGAGACAAATTTAATATATCTAAGGGAGTAGGGTAGAAGTAGGGTAGGAGTAGTGTAGGAGTAGTGTAGGAGTAGGTTAGGAGTAGGGTAGGAGTAGGGTAGGCGTAGGGTAGGGTAAGGGGTAGAACACCACGCAAACGAAGTAGCGCCGGACAGCTAGAAATAATTTATATGGCAAAACAACGTTTGCCGGGTCAGCTAGTTGCTTATATCTATTAACCACCTTACTAGTAAAAGTATTATATCGTCGACCGTAGGTTCAATTAAGGTAAGGGACAAAATACCCAAAATGAGTTGAGTATATAGTTTTGTTCAGAATTTTGCGCCCTTTCGAATGGTGTATATGAAAAAATTCTAGCTTAAAAAAAATGTCCCTTACCCTACTGATTTTTGGATTCGAATTTCGAATCAGCCCCATAATAACAATGTATCTGAAAAACTATGCAATATAGCAACTTGAAATGGTGTAATTACCGCCGCCAATCCACTTCAAATAAGGTAAGGGTCTTCCCAATCAACGAATTATTCTTCACACATTTTTTCAACAAGACCTTTACACTATTTTTTCATTATAGATTGGATCCAACGTAGAGATCAATTTAATGTAATGGACATTACTAACAAAATACGTTGGTGTAAGGGACGTCTATTTTCTTAAATAGCTAACTTATTTAAATAAATGTTACACAGGTAGATAGAGCACTAAAATACAAGATTATGTGTGAAATCAGACCCGAAAAAGGTTAATAACAAAAAAAGTTATAGGCGATTTAGTCCGAAAAAAAACTTTGTCGGCCTCTCCTGAAAAATCGTATTATGTCCCTTACCTCAATTGAACCTACGGTCGACGATATCAGGTGAATAGTTACACCCGATTTCTCTCTTTCGAAAGAAGAAGACATAGCGTTGTGTAACTATATAGACGCTATACAACGTTTATTAGTAAGAGGGTTAGTTTATTAGTTTTCTATTTATTGTAGTGTATTTATGTATCTATAATTTTGGATATGTATATATCTGTGAACCTATTTTAGTGTATTGTATACATAATATTTGCACCAACGACAGCCCCATTTTATGTCCAGGAAAATCACTGTCCATTCCAAGAGATCGCAGAAAGCGATAAGGCCGCCCATTATACGTGTATGTATTTTATGGGTGTATGATGTATTTTTTCATGTTTTGTATTTTTGTGGTGTTATCCATAAACTTTGTCAAACGCTTCTATAGCTTATACAAATTAAATCTAACAAAGGAAATATTACTTAAAAAGGCTTCGTTACAAATAAATATATTTGTAATTTCATTTAATGAAATTTAATTGAGCTATGCAATAAGAAAGTGTCTTAACTTATTTTTGACAAGTTTCAGCCCGCCAAATCCTATGAGTGAAAATACGTCGTTACCATAAAGAGGCATGCGGGTGATTTACGTCAAGGTTTTTAATTTGTATGAAAATTTACAAAAAATAAAAAATAAGAATTCATTAATGTGTCCATAATGAAAAATGCTTATTTCCATGGTCTGAACATCAGTTTATGTATATCGTCCGGAACACGGTGTATAGGTATATAAACTTTTTCAACTGTCCATTATCTCCCCAGCAACCGACCACACAAACAACCGAGTAAGTATCCTATTCTCCCCCAAATTCGTTAAACTCATTGACCTCTATACCAGAGACAATAACCAGACAACACAATTACTTTGCTGCCCGGGCAAAGTCATCAAATGTAGGCATTAGTGGTCACAAACAACGGTTAATGTCCGGCAACCAATGAGGAAACAGACATAAGGACGTGAATGTTTGTAGACCAATGGGGGTTGAGGTTGAGAAAAGAGTTGCCTGACCAAGATTACCTACGTCTGAACTTTCTTAGAGACCCAATCGAAAAGTTTAATAATTTTAATATACTCGTAAATAATTTTAATAACAAATATTTTTTATATTATTTTATCAAAAAAAACTACACATCTGAGTTTGTTTCAGTCTTTCTTAAAATATAGATGACTTTATTACTGCAAGTAGGTTTGTACAAACGTTTTTACGCGACAATCTTATTTGTATAACTAGATGCAGTACCGGATTAGCCCATAAGCAAATTAAGCAATTGCTTAAGGCATCACGTCTCGGGGGGCACCATAAGGCAGAAACAGCACCGATACAGTATTTGCTAGCACATCAAGGGCAAGGTTGTACATATATCAGCAAGCCAGTCTTTACAAATCGCTCGTCGATGTTTTGGAAAAATACGAGGTGACTAGTGGATAGGGGGGCCTACAGGCGTGGATTGCTTAGGGCATCAAGTAGTCTTAATCCGGCACTGACTAGATGAGGCCTGTCTTCTCAGAGTAGATAGGAAACGCCTCTCCGACTATTCTGAGAAGAAAGGCAGAAACAAACTCAGAGATCAGTCTATTTTAAAGTCCAGACATAATCTTGATCAGATCATGTGAAGACCATGTAGAATAATTTGTAGAATATATTGTGTGTTGTGTTGGGTTTGTGTGTTGTATTGTGTGATTGTATTGTTGTGTGTTGTGTTTGTGTGTGTTGTTGTTGATTGTTTTGTGTGTAATTGTTGTTGTTGTTTGTGTTGTTGATTGTTGTTGTTGTGTGTCTGTCTTTTGAGGAAAGAATCACCACAGATTGGAGTGGACATGTCCAGTCAGTGCACGCATTTGTCTGTTATTGTGTAGATCAACTTAGAACTTAAGGGGCTTAACAAATCGACGAACAATCCCAAAGAAAGGACATTTGGTTACGCCGCATAAATTACTCAAACTTTTCATTTCTAAAACCATTTTTTGAACCTATTTACAGAAATAAATATCAATCCTATCATAATTTATCAAAAGACAACAACGGTTGAACAACTTGGCACACGGAGAAAGAAAAAATAAAAAACTTTTCGTAAACAAACTCACGAACAAATGGATATACCTAAAATCACCTAACGACAGTACGTTACGTAATATATTAAACTTAATGCACCTGTCGTCTGTCGTTATGTGATTTATGAATGACAGCCGGTACTAACGGCTTAACGTGCTTTCCGAGGCACGGAGGGGTCTCGGCGTGTAATGGGTGGTGCCACGATGACTACAAGTATTAGACTATTTTATTATTTGCTAAAATGGACCAGAAAACCAGAGGTAAGTATACAGTGCTTCGCCATTTATATAACTGTTAGGCTGCATGATCTCAGTGCTGGGCAAAGGTCTTTCCCCATGACTTCCAGCTCTTTCGATCCAGGGCTAAAGTGGACCACTGGTCATTTGTTTTGTCCAGCTCGTCCCGCCATCTTCTACGGGGTCTGCCGCGACGCCTTCTAGCTGTGTCAGGGCTCCACGCGGTGGTTATTTTGGCCCACAGCGGCAGACGTGGCCAGCCCAGTCCCACTTCCGCTTAGCGGCTTTTTGAGCAACGTCATTGATCTGTGTTTTGGAGCGCAGTGTGGTGTTGCGAATTTATAATACAAACTTTAAAAAGAGAGATATAATTTCTTGAAAAACATATATTATTTTTAGCTTATGATGTAAGATATTATTATATGATTCCTGGAAGAAATTGCAGATATCTAGCGAAAAGTCCGCCCACTGCATGATTCAAAATGATCATTCTATTTCACTGTATTTTTTTTTTATCTTTGTTGGAGATTGTTAAGATTCTATTAAGATATTATACAGCGTGATTTCATTTATGTATTTTTGATAGAATATAAAAATATAACGAATCGGTTACTCACTTTTACATGAATCGTCAATATTTCAATTAAAATAATTATTCTCTTGAACATAAATATGTGAACACGTGTACAGCAAAACACCTTGAAAATCCCTTAACGAATGAAATGAGTTGATGAAGCAAAAGAGGGGAAAAATACTTCCCATAATGGTCGCGTAGCAACTTCGTAGTAATCTCGTAGCAATTTCGCAGCAACCTCGTAGACTCGTGAAATTGAGTGACTCATAAAATATAAGCCCCAATAACTTGCAAATGGGACAACAGCCAGTCAATATGAGTGTTAATGAATCGTTAATTTTGTTTCTGCATCAATACCTTTTCATTAGAAGGAAATTCCCGTTTGAGGGGCTCGTGGCTAACTAATAGCAGCCGCACGGTTCGTTTGAAGGTTAAGCTACGTTTACCGCGGCCGGTTCCTGGATGGGTGACCATCAATTAAATATCGAGACCCCTCAGTACTTCTTTTATTCGTGATATCGTTTAAACCATTGAAATTTACTTACGTTACAGTAATGGTGGTTTTCCTTTTTTTTGTTGTTTTTTTCAGTAAATATTCAATCATTAAAAGTTACTGTTTCGTCTTTTACTGTTTTACAAACATTTCTTCTTACTTACTGTATAAAGTTAGTAAGTCATAATAAAATTATTTTTTTCATTGGCACGGACACTCTTTTAAATCAAAATATTGTTATAAACTATTGGTTACCTACATCATTCATGTTGAAATTATACATGTGAGAATTTTGCAAAAAGATGTGTCCGTAATAAAAAGATAAAAACAATTCCAAAAGTAACTGGGTTGTAGAGATCAGATAGGCAGTCGGTCCATGTAAAATACTGGTATTCAGCGGCATCCGGTTAGACTGGAAGCTACCCCAACATAGTCAGGAAAGGCAGATTGACTGAGAATGAAATTCCCGAGGCGCGTCGTCCGTGAGACGATCGCTAATTATAATAGATTGCACACCATTGATTGCGATTAGGAAGCTGAGCTTTTATTGAATAGGCGTCCATTTTTCATTGCCCTTGATCTATTTGCCTGAGTTAATAATAATTAAAAGACGGCCATTTGCCAACTCATACCTGGCGAATTCAAAAATTCGAAGTGGAGCTACTAGTGGCGTATCATATGAAAGAGCGCAGTTAGTGACCAATTGGAACCGTGCACCTAGCTTCTGACGTTTCATAAGTACCCATGTAGGCTTATGTGAAATAAAATATTTTGATTTTGATTTTAGCAAATACACAAACATTTTTTTTATTTTGGTCTAGCTCTCATTCACCAAGTCTGTAGATTATAACAAGTGATAAGGAACTTCATATCATTTACAGACAAGAATACAAAGATTTACCCGACTGCCAAGCTCAACCTAAAGTCACTACATATTATAAAACTAAGTCCCCGCGCCTCGTCTGTCTGTCTGACCGCGATAAACTCTAAAATTACCGAACGGATTTTCTTATGGTTGTCACCAATGGACGGAGTGATTCATGGGAAAGGTTTAGGTGTGTTTTTGTGTAAATTGACTGAAATATGACGATGATTGAATCGGAAAATTAAAAATCATGCCGACTAGGAGCTTTACTGGCGTGCGCCACGTAAACCAATAGAGTTATATGAAAACAATGTTTTACGGAATTATTCCTCTAGGGAACTTTTACTCACGGTAGGATGTCCCCGTGGAATATTTTCCGAGAAAAGCTAGTAATTGATGTTTTAAAAACAACGTAGAAAACGGTTGAGATGACTAGTTTCTCGTAAATAATTATAAATAGAGTAGTGGCCTAGTGGAAACGGCCGCGACTTGCGAGTTCTAGATCGTAGGTTCGAACCCTGACAGGCGCTTTAATTTGTATAAATTATTTCATCACCACTGCTCTCAAAAGGGCGAAGAAAAACATCGTGAGGAAACCGGCATGTCCTAGAACCAAAAATTCGAAGACATGTGACATCTATCAAACCGCACCGGGCCCGCGTGGTGGATTACGGCTCACTCACTCTCACAGAGAGGAGGCATGTGCCCCAGCAGTGGGAGCATTAACCCTTCGTATGCTGAAACGTGGATCCACGCCAGACACAATGGTTTTTTAATTGTTTCTGTAATAACAGCAGTCAACAAGTTAAAGGCTGGTTATGTACTGTATTGAATTTAATTAGATATTCGATCTAGGACGAGTTCTCTTGATGTTTACTTTATTAATTAACCTTACTTTGCTAATGGCTCATGTTCACAATCGTCAATTTGTTACTTTACGTTAACAATAGTCAATTAGGATTACTTAACGAGTCACAGCAATATTAATGGATCTAATCTGATTGAATGAGTGTGATAAATTAACGTTCGTAATTGGTGCCTTTGCGAGTCAATGTTGTAGGTAGCGTAATCCTAAATGGAATGAAAACAGGCATTATAATTAGCATTTTAACGTTATAAGTTTGCTTAAATTGTGTAAAAGTTGCTGTCTATGTTTTTTTACTACTTTGCAGCGTCTGAGGCAAAGGAACTGTTGGTTTTTAACCGACTTCTAAAAAGGAGGAGGTTCTTAATACGGATGTTCTTGTTTTTTATGTTTTTTAGGGTTCCGTACCCAATGGGTAAAAACGGGACCCTATTACTAAGACTCCACTGTCCGTCTGTCACCAGGCTGTATCTCATGAACCGTGATAGCTAGACAGTTGAAATTTTCACAGATGATCTATTTCTGTTGCCGCTATAACAATAAATACTAAAAACAGAATAAAATAAATATTAAAGGGGGCTCCCATTCAACAAACGTTTTGCCTTGTGCCTTGTGCCAGTTTTTTTTGTTGGCCTCAACGTGTCATGGAAGCATGTGGTGGCCCAGTGGTATCGACTTATGAGTTGTAAGTCGTCAGTTCGAAGCCCGCCAGGAACATTACTATGCATATTTAATTTCATCACCACTGTTCTTGAAACTGTAAAAGAAAACATCGTGAGGAAACTGGCATGTCTAAGTAGAACCAAAAATTTCGAAGATATGTGACATCCACCAACCCGCTCTTGGCCCGCGTGGTGGATTATGGCCCACTAACTCTCAGAGAGATGAGGCCTGCGTTCCAGCATTGCAAACATTATAGGCTGATTATGCTATTTGATTAATTAAGGAGTCAATGTACTTTTGTATCTATAAGTAGATAAAAAGTGTAGGAGTGTTGGCGCGTGTGTCCCCGTGGGATGTCGACTGTCGCATTTACAAACGATAATAAATTACACTGGCTTCATTGGTCCACATTATCGAGACCACGTGTCGAGACTTTCAGACGAGTGGTAATCGTTCTTAATTGGTTTTTTATTACATTTTCTTGGCGATATTTAAGTATGTAAGCAGGATTGGTCACAATATGCCTTGCTTTAATTAAAATACTTTCTCGCATGTATTTAAATACGAAATACCGACAAAATGTTTTCAAGTCATGTATTTGAAATACTAATTACAAAATTCATTTTTAGGAAGTAATTGAAATGCAAATACGAAATATGAATTTGTATGTCAAATACTGCCTTACCCTGGCTGTAAGTACCTATGCCCACAAATACAGACATCTTTATTAATTTCTCCCTGTACTTATTTTTTAGAAAGGTTTGTCTTATTATAATGTTTTTTTCATATTGATAAAATAAGTATGTAATTTTATGATTCTATACAGATCAATTTTGTATAATTTAATGACTGCAGCAGACCAATGTTTTTTTGAAACGACTTTTTATAACATTAAACCAATTGCTATCTCGAATGTGGTTTACCGCGGACGTCCGTTAATTTCAAAGTGCCTTAAAAAATTCGTAACTCTGTTTGTTACGCATAATTTTATTGTTACTATGTCCCCCAACTATTTGATATAAGAATTGGGATAGCATTCATACAAAGATTCTCCCTACATTTGAAACAACAGCAATCAAAATAAAGCGCCTATATGACCATTCATAGCAATAAGCCAACGCACTGCGTATTTTAGGCGCCCTAAATAAGGACTAATGAATACAACTGGGTCAGAAATGCGGGTATCGACGGCTATTGAATCAACGCACACGTGTAAGCGCCCACCCGAAATTACTACAACTGTTGATATGATTTCACGACTTATATACTAAAGGATTAAATATAGCCTCTTCATTCATATTGGCTAAGTTTTTCTATACTAAGCTATCAAATTTCATGGAAAGGTGATAAAAAAAGTGTGCAACCACCCTGAAAATTCACGAAATAACTTTCACTACATACCTACATTGCACGAAAATTCCGTAATCCACAGACGAGAAGCTGAAAAAACGAATAAAAAATTACCACAAAACTACTCACTTTGAAAACACATATATGCTTTCAAAAAGCAATTTCAAATTCACAACACGATTTCCTCTCACTACGTTTTCATATTAACACTTTAGGTATATACCAATCACAATCACTAATAACAACTGCATTAACTGTTACAAATCGTTACAAAATAGAGTTTTCTTCTTCTTATTTCGTTACTGATATGATTTAGTTGTTAGATATGTTATTGTCTGAAAACTAGCTAATGTTTTGCTCCGTCTCCGCTTGTGGGCGACGCTTCAAACGCGTCAGAACACTGAGCTTGCGGCGTGGAGTGGGACACGTAGGGCGACCATGTAGTCGGAGGCTGGGGGATATGTCTGGGTTAATAATTGTTTGAGAATTAGAGGGAAATTTAATTTCCAAACGAAATTGGTTTGTTGTGTTGCGACGCCTGATATTTTTGGTATATATTAGTGTTGTTGAAACTGTATTTGTAGATATCAATATTTAACTAGGCGTTCGTAATTTCGGAATTGTATTGCTTTGTTTGTACCTTAACTGAAATGATTCAGTTACAGTTCAATTTGAGTATATATTTATTCCATAATGTCCAGACATACAGGCTATGACTAGGCTAAACTTATGAGTATGTGGTGCTGAGTGTGTTGTGTGCATGACTCTGCTAAGGGCGTAGTTGGGTGGGCTAGTGACTCATTGTCTTCTGCGTTTTCCACCACTCTACCCTCTTTTGAAGAAGGTACCTTACTACCTATAGGTTTAGGCTAGACCGCGTATAACTTATCGTTGAGAAAATTGCTCAATGAATACATACACTACGTGGGATAAGGTTGAGTCTATCACCTTAGCTGTTTTAATTTTCTTGATGCCACTAACTAAATTAAAAGTCTCTGCCACACTGTTTATCTTCGTAACCTGCCAACGCCTTTTATTCCATGTTTTTTAACCGATTTCATGTTGATGATTTACCTACGAGTTACGCTTACACATTTGTATAACAAGCATCATAATCAGCCTATAATGTTCCCACTGCTGGGACACAGGCCTCCTCTTTTTGTGAGAGGGAGCGGGCCATAATCCACCACGCGGGCCGAGTGCGGGTTGGTGGATGTCACATGTCTTTGAAATTTTGGTTCTAGAACATGGTTGTATACTGGATCTTATTTCTGGATCTAGACATCCAAATTCGACATTAAAAATACGAAACAAATCCAGAAGAAGTGGTCTACAAAATCCGACACTTATTAATGAAATCCACTAAATAAATCCACCAATTTCATGACCGCAATTCGTCGCTCGCATGACTAAAAGTCCTATCACATTTTTTAACCGATTTGAGTCAGGACAACTACACTCTTCCATTCGTGATTATTTACATTTTGTTGCCTTTCAAAATGGTTATATTTTGAGATCCAAATAACATAGAGGTACGACCGTTAGTGAAAAGTGTAAAGAATCACGAATAAAAAATGTAGCGGTCCCAACCCAAGCCAGCCAAAAAATTTGAAAAATGAGATAGGACTTTTAGTAATGCGAGCGACTAATTAACTTCTCCTCAACCTGTTGATATAGGCATTATCCTTTGATTATTTCCGTCATGGCCGCCCTACCGTGTCAGGGTGAGTCCAGCAGAAGAGAGCTGATACGCATGCGCGCAGCCCCGGACCGTCTGTCTGAAGCCTGAGAGTAGGTACATATTAGCTTATATATCTATGTTTATCTGTGATGCTAGCAGTTTAGTGCAGAAGAACCATGGCTTTCAGGGAGGGAATAAGGTCAAGATCACACGTCACACGGGTGTGATATGGAATGCTAATGCTGTTAATGCTAATTACACACCAGTTCTGTTGCAGGATAGTTAATTGGTGTTTAAGCATATGACACACTGGTTCAACGACGACAAGGTCATTGGCCCAATATGATGTGCTTCTATACTTTAAACTTAGCTCAACGCTCTAGAGAAGACAAAGGATTACCCACAGGTAATTCTCAAGAGAATCTCATCTCATCTCATAAGATGAGGGACTCCTGCCAATTAAACCCACAATTAACGCTCTCTACCGCTTTATGCAATATGCTACCCTGGTATGGCCAGCTTGATCATCCTTGACTCACGTAAGATTATTTACCATGATGTACAGTCAGCAAAAGAGTGAGGTATGCAGGATCGACGGATATAGTTGAAGTTTAGTAATAAACCGATGGATGTCGTCGACTGAAATTTAATTTGATAAATGAGCTGTTTGTTTTCTATTTTTTTTTTTTTTTTGTTAGCCTAGTTTGTGTCCCACTGCTGGGCAAAGGCCTCCCCTTTTTCCTTCCTGTTTTCTATTATTAAAATAAAATTTTATTCGACAACATCCATCGGTTTATTACTAAACTTCAACTATATCCGACGATCCTGCAGACCTGACTCTTTTGCTGACTGTATATACTTCAATGACTTTGTAATAAAATGGCTAAACTCCATGCATTCGATGGGACAAAGGATTACCCAGAATTACCTATGAGATGACAGACTCCACCCATTTAATGCAATATGCTACCCCTAGTATCGCTGGCTCGATCAGCTTTGACCCAAGGAGGATTATCCATCATTAGCGACTTCGTCCGCATGAAATTTATTGTTCCCCCGACCCACCCCATCGCATCGCATCGCATGGCCGCACTATTAATTCGTTTTCACTTAGGGTTCTTTTGACTCTTTTGCTCGGCTCCTTAAGGTCCTAGCGTAATCGTCCTCAAGAATACAATGCAATGGGCTATCAATGGCAAAAATACATTTTTTTAATCCGACTGGGATTTCCAGAGATTATCGCGATCAAACAAAAAACTCTTCAGTTTTATTATTAGTTTAGATAAATGATGAACATACTTCAATTCTTCAATAGCTTTGTAATATAAGGAATACACTCTACGCTCTGTACGAGACAAAAGATTACTTATGAGATGACGGACTAAATAATTTCACACCGCTTTTTTCCACTCTGCGGCCCTGGTATCGCTTGCTCGATTATCCTTGACCTATGAAGGATTATCCATCTATTAACTAAAGTCTGATTTATTACGGTGCGATTTAATCGTCTGTGGCAACTATAAGTTGAAGCAACTAAGTAAATAATTAAAAGTACTTAATTCAACAAAATAATTAAAATGATGAGCGATTTAAGAATAATAATCTTACCAATATTTTTATTTTACGATTCAAAAATGTTTCAAATAAATAGTAGCATAGCAGTAGTTCGAAATTCAGTAGTTTTCGAAAATAAATGTTTCAAATATTTTAACATTTAGAATTACTACCACGTGGAGCCCTGACACAGCTAGAAGGCGTCGCGGCAGACCCCGTAGAAGATGATGGGACGAGCTGGACCAAACAAACGACCAGTGGTCCACTTTAGCCCTGGATCGAAAGAGCTGTAAGTCATAGGGAGAGGACTTTGCCCAGCAGTGAGATCATGCAGCCTAACAGTTACATAAATGGCGAAACACTGTATACTTACCTCTGGTTTTCTGGTTCATTTTAGCAAATAACAAAATAGTCGAATACGTGTAGTCATCGTGTCACCATTCAATACATACCGAGACACGGAGGGGGTGTCTCGGAAAGAACGTTAAGCCGGTGGTCCCAGCTGTCATTCGTAGATGTTTGACAGTGTTTACGGGTACTTAGAAGCCCAAAAGTCTAACAAACAGACCTACCAAGGTGTATCGTGTGTACCTAGGATCTGGGTAGTGAAGATCAGATAGGCAGTCGCTACATGTAAAATACCTACTGATATTCAGCTGCAACCGGTTAAACTGGAAGCCGACCCCAACATAGTTGTGAAAAGGCTAGGCGTTATCGTGTAGCCACTGAGAGATTTTGTAAACAGATTGCATATTGGAAACTCATAAAACTGGCAGAGTGCGAGTCGGACTCGCACACGAAGGGTTCCGTACCGCAAGGCAAAAACGCCGAAAAAAACACGTTTCTTTGTTGTATGTGAGCCCCCCCTTAAATATTTATTTTATTATGTTTTTAGTATTTTTGTTGTTATAGCGGTAACAGAAATACATTATCTGTGAAAATTTCAACTGTCTAGCTATCACATGAGATACAGCCTGGTGACAGACACACGGACAGTGGAGTCTTAGAATAGAATAGAATAGAATTTTTCTTTATTAGAGTAACTCAGACTCAAAAACAAACAATATTGTTAGTAAAACTTATGACTAGGTATGTTAGTAAGCACAGACACTAAACAAAAAATTTACGAAATAACGGCGGTCACCGTTGCGACATCCCATGAGAGACGGCACAACAGTGACCCACGTAAACACAGTCTAGGCGACTCGCAACCATGTTTAAGACACTGTTGGAGCCGCCCCACACCCTGCGCACCAGGGAAGCGCACCTTTTACGCATTGTTGCGTAAAAGCACTCTACATGCGTATCCGCGAACATCCCTGACACACTACAGAAACGGGGCAGCCCCACCAGTATCCTAAACGCGTTGTTATATTGAACGCGAAGAGCGCTGTACGATCTTCGCGTATAACTAGCCCACAGGCTGCACGTGTAAAAAGTAGTACAGTAGGCTCGAAAGAGCGTGATTTTTACAGGAAGTGAGCAACGTGCAAACCTGCGTGCCAGCATGTTCGCTCTAACCGACAACGCTCTCCGCTCCCGTTCAATTTCGTCATCGTCTTTGAGGCTGGGAGTCAATATATGACCAAGATACTTAAACCTGTACACTCTCTGCAATGGTGTACCATAAAGTAATACAGGCGGTACCGCATCAGGACTTTTACCCCCAGTCTCAAAGACCATGACCTCCGACTTCTTAACGTTGTATGCCAAGCCATGACCTTTAGCATACGTCTCACATTAGTACTACGGTCCCGTTTTTACCCTTTGAACCCTAAAAAGTAATGTTTTTGATTAGAGTCGTACTACGTTTGACTCTGTTTGACTTATTATTTATTTATTATCGCAAGGCTAATTTGTATGTTTGTAGATAAAAACCACTGACCTGTATTGTACAGCGTACCTACTTGTATGATAGAGGTCAGTGACACTCAAATAAAATGCCATATAAAAAGGCAAAACAAGAACGATTAGATTCTCACTATAAAAAATCTCGCAAACAAAATAATAATATGTTTGTTTTTTTTGGCTTCCTGATGGCCACGGAAGACTATTCTGTTATTCGCTTTTGTTTTTACTTTAACTCTCAAATTTAAAGTATATGAAAAATAATATATACAAAACCATTATGGACTTCAGTCCATAATGGTTAATTTTCGGCTAAATTTTTAGTGTGGTATTCATACCACACTAAAAATTTAGCCGAATATTTACAACATCCCGAACAAGTGTCGTAAAGGCCCGTTTTCACGAAGACGAGTTTGACGAGTTGTTAATTCTGGGCTTAGCGAGCCATAAGACAAAAATTACAGACACAGAAAGGTTGAAGAGGAAAAGGTATTATTCCAGAACAAACAACCAGCCAGGGACGGAATTAATTCCAAATGTTGACAGAAATAACAAATGCCCAACTTTGATTTTCAAATTAATATCGTTTTATTTTTCAAATGTAACACAATAATATGCTAGACATTTTTATTATAGTAAAAAAGACAAAAGAGCCACTTACATGAGAACATAAGATAACATTGTAATAAACTTATTCTAGTTTTATTCTTTTCATATTACAAAACTTATTTATATAAATAAAACTACTTATAACTAAAGATACAAATACACTCATAAAACACATTTTCACAAATCACTACCGTCTTTCGTTATGGGTCCGTGAGGACGCGCGGGCGCGGGACTACTGAGGCGTCTGTAGAATCGTCGTTCATTCGTTTGAAGTACTTGACAAGGATTATATATCTTTCTTGTTCTGTTTAGTACACTCTGTGCAAGTTTGAGCAAGATAGAATAAGTAGTTATGAGGGAAATAGACGTCAAACATACGAGTGTGAGCGCGTCCGAATTGGACGCATCACAGTCAACTGATTGACAGCTCGCGGCCGAATCGGACAATCAACATTGCAAGGGTAGGTAATGTGAGTTGATAATATCAGTTAACTCTTTAGTTAATTATAATAATAATAATAATTTTTTTTTTATATTTTTAAATGTTTTTTTTTTATCCTTATTTTTTTAAGAAATATTTAAAAATGTAATAGAATAAGACATGTACAGTAATAAAGGAGATAATAATAAAATATAATTTATAAGAATTTATTTGAATAAAGGAGATAATAATAATAAAATAAATAAAACTGGCAACACCAATGTCAACAAGTCAAACAATTTTCAGTTTAATTTATTTTCTAAAAGCAGTTATACGAGATCAGTGATAATCATCTGGAAATACTACAGTCATAGCCCAAAAACGCCATTTAAACATCGCTAAAAATAAATATTCACAATGAACCATAATCGAACAAAATTACACCAAAAACTGCCGAACCGGAGGTGACATCTGTCATGTCACCTCCGTTAAAACTAAATAAATACAGGACAAGACAATGTTGACAAGATCTGCCGCCGCTAGACGTGCACGCCTAACACCTCCGGACTCTTCGCTCAGCTCCGCCTCGCCGCCGCCGGTACCCAGCCCCACTGTGAGCGCTGTGACGACACCGACCGCGGCAGTTGCGTCGAGCTCGAGCGACGAGTACTTCTCTCCGCCCACGACGCCACCACCTGCTCGTCGACGGGGAGGACGCCGGCCGCCGGACGGCTTAGGACCTCGAGGCCCACCGGCCTCTGATAGGGTCCCAGCTCCCGGCGGAAGTGTGCAGCGCATGAGATGGACACGATCCATCAATGAAAATGTCATGCGCTCATACTATGGGGCTACAGAGGGGGGAAACAATCTGACCGCGTACCGTGTTCGGATGCTCTCTCTGTTTCAGGTGCTTGAACCAGCGGTCAACGTTTCGGCACAACGATTATCGGATCAGGTGCGTGTCATTCAGCGTAACCATATGTTGGATGACACTGTACTTGATCGCCTGCGAATTGAAATGCAGAGTAGCCATGTCATCACCCCCCAGTCGCAGACTGCTGTACTACTACCGCAGTCTGATACAAGTCATGCTGACGAGGGGAGTAATGACAGGGCTACAAACGTAAGTACCCAATTTAATGAGGAATTGAGGAGTGCTTTGGAGGATGCGATTCAGGAATATCGCTTCATGTCACCCGAACTTAGGCCACGCTTACCTCGTTTGCCCATGCATAACAAAAATAGGGCGCTGGTGGCGGTTCTGAATTCGCAGTTGTCAAACTATTTTGATGGCTGCGAAGACCTCACCGATGCTCATTCAATTCTGTACTGCGCGGCTGCAGCGGCATGTCGTGTAGCTCACGTCAAATTTGCCAATGACTCTAGAGCTACACGACCGAAACCAGCCGTACCAGCTTGGCAGTGCAGATTTGAACGCCGTATTGGTGGGGCCAGAGCGCTCATTGGCAAACTAATCTGCTTCAGGGAGGGCAATACTCGCCCTAGAGTGATGCGCTTTGTGAGACGGGCATTCTTGGGGACTGATATCAGTCCTCAAGACTATATGTCTTGTGTCACGGAGCGCATCGACTTCCTGAAGCAGAAAGTGTATGCATGGGCGAACCGTATTCGTCGGTACAGGCGGCGAGTGGAGCGATACACTCAGAATCGCACATTCCAGAGTGATGAAAGGTGGGTTTATAGGGCTTGGGAGCGACCGGACCAAGGTGTTACTGACACGTGCCTACCGGATGATGACGCTATGTGCTCGTTCTGGCGAAACATCTGGTCGGTGCCTGTCAGTCACACCGAGGGTGATTGGATTGGGAAGATTGAGCGAGCGTGCGATCTAATACCAGAAATGGGGGTACTTACCATCAGCCCCCAAGATGTTGCTCGTGCAGTCCGACCGTTGCCTAACTGGAAATCTCCAGGGCCGGACGGGCTGCACAACTTTTGGATAAAATGGTTCCAAGGGTCGCACGCCTGCTTGGCATCCCAGTTCCAGTCAGCCTTACAGTCAGGGTCGCTGCCCCAGTTCCTAACGACAGGAATAACCCACCTGCTCCATAAATCAGGTAGTACCGCGGATCCCAAAAATTATAGACCGATCACTTGTTTACCGACGGTCTATAAAGTTCTTACATCCATTTTGAGAACTAAAATTAACAAACATATAGACACCAACTCCATCATGTCTGTCTCTCAAAATGGATGTAAGAACGGGTCCCGGGGTACTAAGGAGCTGCTCCTCATTGATATGGCCATTAGCCAACAGGTTCGTCGTTCCCGAAAGGATCTGTCGACATGCTGGATAGATTATAAGAAGGCCTATGACTCGGTGCCACATACATGGCTCATGAGGGTGTTGGAGTTGTACAAAGTAGATGCAACTCTGCGCACCTTCCTGATGTCGTGTATGGGGCAATGGAGGACGGTCCTTCGATATCCAGGATGTCGAAATATTCAGAGGAATAGCGAACCGATAAGGATCGAGCGAGGCATATTTCAGGGTGATAGTTTGAGTCCGCTTTGGTTCTGCTTAGCCTTGAATCCCCTAAGCACGCTGCTGGAGGATTCAGGTCTAGGCTATCGGCTGAGGAGAGGTGGTCAGGTTATATCGCACCTTCTCTACATGGATGACCTAAAACTCTTTGCCCCCAACAATTTGCAACTAATGGAGCTACTGAAAGTAACTCAAACTTTCAGTAGCGCCATCAGGATGGAATTTGGTGTGGACAAATGTGCGGTCATGCATGTAAAGCGAGGGGAGATTGTTGAATCCGTGGGAACCCAACTCTCGGATTCCACAAACCTTAGAACCCTCTCCGCATCCGAAACCTATAAGTATTTGGGTATGTCGGAAGCGTTAGGCATCAATGTTACTGACATGAAGCAATCGTTGAAGGAGCGCTTCTTTGGCCGCCTGAAAAAAGTACTTAATAGTCTTCTATCAGGCGGAAACAAGGTGCGCGCCTTCAACGGTTGGGTCATGCCGGTTTTGATGTACTCTTTTGGCATACTCAAATGGACTCAGACCGAACTCGACGCCCTGGATAGGAGGGTCCGTACGTTGCTGACTGCAAATCGAATGCATCACCCACGGTCATCGGTAATGAGGCTGTATATCCCGCGAAAGTGTGGAGGTCGAGGGTTTTTAAACGCTAAGACCCTCCACAATCGCGAGATATGCAGTCTCAGGGAATATTTTCTAGAAACCGACGTGGGGATGCATCGAGATGTAGTCGCCGTGGACAAGGGCCTCACCCCGCTCTCCTTGGCTAAAGAGAACTGGCGCAAGCCAGTTCTCTTTCAGTGTCAAGCACTACTGTAGTGCTTGACACTAATGATCGCATGGAGGTATGGCAGAGTAAGGAGCTTCACGGACGCTTTTTCCGGGCCCTACATGGACCCGATGTTGATCTATTAGCGTCCGTAGCCTGGCTGCGTTTCGGTGACCTCTTTGGGGAAACCGAAGGTTTTGTCTGTGCAATTATGGACGAAGTTATGATGACG
The DNA here is from genome assembly GCA_963082905.1 of Oligia fasciuncula. NCBI lineage: Eukaryota > Metazoa > Arthropoda > Insecta > Lepidoptera > Noctuidae > Oligia > Oligia fasciuncula. Next base: position 16,043,056 of record OY720406.1, on the reverse strand, counting down.
AACAATTACCGGAGATTTATTGTGAAAGACGGCACGGTTGACATCTGTCGGGCATGCCACCGGCCGGGAGAATCAATCAGGCATATTATCTCCGGGTGTTCTCGTCTAGCTAACGAAGAGTACTTGCATAGACACAACCTTGTAGCCAGGATAATCCATCATCAACTTGCTCTGAAATGCAACCTTGTGGAATCGGAGGTGCCGTACTACAGGTATGTGCCCGACCCAGTTCTCGAAAATGGTGATATCACATTATATTGGGATCGATCCATCATCACTGACAGGACTATTGTTGCCAATAAGCCTGATATAGTGGTGGTGGATCGATCAGAGCGGCGCGCAATGATTGTTGACATAACCGTCCCGCATGATGGGAACCTCGTGAAAGCCGAGAAAGATAAACAAATCAAATATCTTGACTTGGCTCACGAGATTGTCGACATGGGGGATGTGGACTCAGCGATCACTGTGCCGATAGTTGTGACAGCCAATGGTTTAATTGCCAAGAGCCTCAACCAACACCTGAGGAGGCTCTCGTTGGGCAGCTGGATCAAGGGCTTGATCCAGAAAGCGGTACTTCTGGACACGGCCCGAATAGTTAGGAGGTTCCTCTCTCTGGAGCCCTGACCGCCGGTAGCTTGGACCCTGTTCCCGATACCGGTGGGCTACTATTTTTTATATTTTTAAATGTTTTTATATTTCTTTATACTAATATTTAAAAATATAATTTATAAGAATTTAAATGAATAAAGGAGATAATAATAATAACCCCACCGCCGTATCTCTACGTTGACGTCGTGGTGGGGCTTGCGCGCTCCGAACTCTAGGCATGTGCCGGAAGAGTTAACTTTGCCAGAACAGGTCTAACTAGAGGAGCCAGACCAAGAGGGATACAGAAACCAGCAGGGCAGCATCTGGCGAGCTCTTGGGCAGTAGCGACCCCACGGACCCTATCTCCCGGGAGAAGTCTTGTTCCTCACCTCTGGCTTGCCTTTATTGGCCGGCTGGAGTGAACAATGACGAGGAACAGAGCTCCCACCTCATTCTTGCCTTTATTGGCCGGCTTGAGTGGAGATTCGCAAGAGCAAACGTGCTCGGAGGAAGGAAGTATTCCAGTAAGATGCTGCTAAGGATCTTGACCGTACTTCCGAGATTGTCCTGATAGCCGTGGAATACCTCTCCACTCCTCATAAGCACCTCAGGACATGTTGCCCCATTGTCGCTACGTCGCTATGTGCTAGCGGCCGTTTTTGGGGGCCCATTATTGAGTGTGCAAGTCACCCCCTGCTATTTTATCTGTGTACATATAAAGCATTGATCAGGCAGGGGTCATAGTTTTACCATAGTTCCTGGGAACCGGTCCACTTTAGCCACCCAAACCAATATTCCAACTTTTTATTTTTCCATATCCTGCAATAGTCCTACACCAACCGGGGGTTATCCTTGGGTGCACTTGCATAGTGCATACAGGGATAATCGTCTGTTGGTGCCGCATTTCACTAAAATTTTGTAAGGGGCCTCTGCGAGTTGGCTTCGGCCCCTCGTACGCCTTCCAAAGGACCGGGACCGCATGGTCCCGAGTTATGTAAAATAAAATAAAAAAGTAATAATAATAATAATTTATTGAACCAATGTTACAAACCAATGTTACATGTATTATCTTATAATTAACTTAACGGCGGCCTGTAACTGTTAGCGATCGTCATTTGGATCTTTAAGACGGTCCTCAAACTAGGCGGCGCCTATATCTTGGGGGCCACAGTTGTGACATAATATAGTGTTATTTACCACTGCAGTTTATTTAGGAGTAGGTGAGTAATTGCAACCGATTAGGTATATAAAACTAGATTAAATATTGATAATTCATAAAACGTAAATTATTTAAAAACAAATAAAACTTAAAATGCACTGAGCATAGCCTAAAACTAAAAAAATTAAACAATTAAAATGAAATGTTAAACAATCAAAATTAAAATGAAAATGATAAAAAGATAAAAAATAAATAAAAAAATGTAGGATAATCAATGATGACTTGAAACTAGGGCATGCAAAACCGGAAAGTCATCAAAACCGGTTTTGAACATCGTTTTTTTGGGACCAAAACCGAAAACCGGAGCTAGGTCCGGTTTTAGCAAAAAAAATCGAATGTAGTATAATTTAAAAAGAAACACCATTTTTTTTAAATACCCACTAAGTCTACAAATAAAACAAATTGTATGATACATTTCTTTTTAATCCAAACCATAATAATTGTACAGATAACAATGAACTTATAATAGTATAAAGATTAATTAACTGAGATCAAATCAACAACATGTAAGTTTTTGGTATCTTTGGTACCTATTAAGTCTGCTATCAAAAATAATATATTTTAAACATAGAAAACACAATCAGCATCTTCAAATATTAAACACAGCCACCCACAATTACCAAAAAAATCAACATTTTTGTAACTTTGAAGACGAACTACAAAATAACATTATTATAATATGAATTCGCAACTCGCAGGCGAGGGCGGCGGACACGCACTTGCACTCCCGGTAAGGGTATTACTGCAACAACGCAGGCGCAGGCTGGCGGGTTACGGGTGCGGGGTGCGGGGGTAGTGGAGGGAGGCGTGTAAGTGGGTGGATGCAGGCTGTGTTCGGTTCGGATACATTTGATGCCTCAAAATTAATTATTTTTTGAGTGTTCGAAAAAAATGTTGATAAAAATCAAAATGTTAATTGTTACTCAATAATGGGAAAACCGGAGCTGAGCTCCGGTTTTGGCTCTCAAAACCGGTTTTCAAAAATCGTTAAATTTTGGCCGATTTCCGGTTTTGCGCAAAACCGGAAAACCGGTTTTGCATGCCCTACTTGAAACTAAAAACTTCAACAAATTCACGGTGACTTCAACAGTCTTTGCTCCCAACCCTCTCTTTCAATCAACTTTAGTTTGATTCCTCCAATTGGGTGCGTTATTACGGATCTGGGCTCGAAAGTCAGTTGTTTTGTCATGCCCGGAGCCAGCTCCACTCGGTATTTCTTCAGTAATGTTATCAGACCGGCTGTCATTTGCATTCTTGCGAATCTCATACCTGAAAAAGACAATGATTGTAAATTATTTGAATCGATATCATGCTTAACTTTGGACGTGCGATATTAAACAGTGAAGTAATCATCCCACAACGTTTGTATGGAGAAAATGTCGATAAGGGGGAAGCGCCAGGGTAGCCCGCAAGGGCGGCGAAATTAGTGCCGTGTCGTCACTCGAGCAGTCAGGCTCAAAGAGGTGGTACGCAGTATACGTGCTTTAATAGAAGGACGTGTGGTCGTGTGATCGGCCGCACTTGGTGATGGGACAAGAACTTGTAACAACTTTCTTGTAAAGTGTAACTTGTAGACTTGTAAGTTTTGATAAACACGGCACAGGTCCAATGTCAGAGAACCATAACAGCGTCTATCTTATCTTGTAATTTTAATAAACTTAAGTAAGTTTGGATGTATAATATATATGTTACAGTCATAGTCAGGGCCGTCTTAAACATATTGGGCGCCGGGGTGCGAAAAACCGTCTGGGGGGCGTAGGCTGTTTGTTTTTTGGCAACAAAAAAAACTTGATTTTGGAGTCCAATTTTTATGCAGAAGCACCAGGTCAGGTTGTATATTTTGTCTTGCAATTGACTTAGAGGGTTGTATTGATATACAGGGTGATTGGAAGATGGGTGCAAAGCTTTAAGGCGAAGATAGTACAGGCAATTCAGAACCATTTAAGCCATGGTTGTCTTAGACGAAGTCTTACCACTTTTTTTTTACCAATTTCTTAAGATTTTTTTCGAAAATTCCCAAAGTTTTAACTAAACTACTTATTTATGGCCAAATTGAATGATAAACGAATTCATTTTTATTGTATTTAATTAAAGTAATGTGTAAGCAATCTAGCAAAACATGTTTTAGGCCTCTGTGTCGTTAGACATTTTTTTTACAGACATTTAAAGTTCATAAAACATTTTAAAATTCATAAATATTTTTTGTAAACCTTATTTTAAAAAAAACGGAGCGTGCTTTTTTTGTTCAAACCTTTTTGAAAACATGCTTGATAATCGCTTTTTCTATTGAGGTAACATTTACGCGGATATCTTACAAATTATTGAAATTAGGACCTAAAAACCAATTTGAGGGAGAAATTTTAATTTTTTGGCAGACTAATTAAAACAACATTTGAATTTAATTTATTTATGTTTCATGTTCAAAATGTTGTCCTTGATTTCTAATACAAGCACGGCTCCGTCTTCTCACTTCTGTTGTTGTTATTTTCAACATCATCTTCAGCTTCATTGTTTCAAACTCTGAATTCATTCTCTCTATCAGTTCTTCTCTCGTGTTTATTTCCACATTCATATAAACTAGCTCCTTGGCCCGGCCCCACACGAAAAAGTCCAGCAGGGTCAGATCTGGTGACCGAGCGGGCCAAGGGATGGGTCCATCTCTGCCAATCCAGCTGTCAGGAAAACAATTATTTAAGTGTTCCCTTACATTTAACATCCAATGCGTTGGCCAGCCGTCTTGCTGAAAGATGACTGTACTGTCTCTTGCGAATATCGGGACACCGGTTTCCTCTATCAGCTCTGGTAAATCCACTTGTAGAAAGTGCAAATCATTTTCACCATTGAAAGTCTCCGGTAAGAAGTGGGGCCCAATCAACGTCCTGCAAATTACTCCAGCCCAAACATTGATAGAGAATTTCCTCTAAAACGACACCTGCTTCTTAAAATGTGGATTGTTGTCTTTGGCGGCCCATTCATGAAGGTTATGAAAGTTTGTAATGCCCTCCCTAGAAAATTTGAATTTGAAATCAATTTTGTGGACGGATGAAAGCAAATTTTCTAGGGAGGGCATTACAAACTTTAATAACCCACACAACACATGGGGAACACTTAAATAATTGCTTTCCTGACAGCTGGATTGGCAGAGATGGATCCATCCCTTGGCCCGCTCGCTCACCAGATCTGACCCTGCTGGACTTTTTCGTGTGGGGCCGGGCCAAGGAGCTGGTGTATACGAATGTTGAAATAAACACGAGAGAAGAACTGACAGAGAGAATGAATTCAGAGTTTGAAACAATGAAGCTGGAGATATGATGTTGAAAATAACAACAACAGAAGTGAGAAGACGGAACCGTGCTTGTATTAGGAATCACGGACAACATTTTGACCATGAAACATAAATAAATTTAATTCAAATGTTGTTTTATTTAGACTGCCTAAAATTTTAAATTTCTCCCTTAAATTGGTTTTTAGGTTCTAATTTCAATAATTTGTAAGATATCTGCGTAAATGTTACCTCAAAAGAAAGAGCGATTATCAAGCATGTTTTCAAAAAGGTTTGAACAAAAAAAGCACGCTCCGTTATTTTTAAAATAAGGTTTACAAAAAGTATTTATGAATTTTAAAATTTGTTATGAACTTTAAATATCTGTAAAAAAAATGTCTAACGACACAGAGGCCTAAAACATGTTTTGCTAGATTGCTTACACATTACTTTAATTAAATACAATAAAAATGAATTCGTTTATCATTCAATTTGGCCATAAATAAATAGTTTAGTTAAAACTTTAGGAATTTTTGAAAAAAATCTTAATAAATTGGTAAAAAAAAAGTAGTAAGACTTCGTCTAAGACAACCATGGCTTAAATGGTTCTAAATTGTCTGTACTATCTTCGCCTTAAAGCTTTGCACCCATCTTCCAATCACCCTGTATAACTATCTAAGTTCATATAACCCTATTGATTTATATTTAATGAAATAGTAATTTTGAATTTCACGGGCTACCCTGGCGCCTCCTAAGACCCTGCGCCCGGGTGCCACGCACCCCTTGCACCCTCGGGTTAAGACGGCCCTGGTCATAGTGATTAAATAGCTATTATACATAATGACTGGTCATTATATTTAAAGTAACCAAACCAAACCTAACCTCGGGGTGCCCTTCGCTCGCTCTTGCATCCTATGTCGACGTAGGCCCGCTTCGCGGGGCTCCTATTTCTGTGTAAAGGGTTTAAAGTAACCTAACCAAACCAAACCTCGGGGTGCCCTTCGCTCGCTCTAGCATCCTATGTCGACGTAGCCCCGCTTCGCTAATGTGATTCATTCTGTGTCAATTATCACTTTATCTACATTCAGTAGACATTATAAATAATGGCTAGATAATATATAATATCCGGATTTATTACTTTGGCTGTAATAACATAATATACTATATAGTTAGCAGATTCGTCTTGCAATGGCAAAACACATTAAACAAAACTTTACTTGTAGTGAAAAATCTCTCTCTTTAGATGTTTGACTCTGACTGTATGGATTAAGCTGCATCCAGTTAGACTGGAAGCTAACCCTAACATAGTTGGGAAAAGGGTGGGTAGATCGACTGTAAGGTGTCAGTTATCTTTACTTCTACATAATCAGAATACAACCATTTCATAAAGTTGACAGAAAAATAATAAAGTAGCACTTACCGATACAGATTCTAGGACCATCACCAAACGGCATGTATGTGTACGGCCTGATGTTCTGCTTCTCCTCCGCCAGGAACCGTTCCGGACGGTACTGCTCCGGTTCCGGGAAAAACTCCGGGTTATGCTGCAAGTGGTACACCGGCAGGTGCACCCGGACACCCTTCTCTAGCTTCAGTCCTGATGGGAACTCGTAGTCTTCTATCACCTCGCGAGTTAGCACTCCTATCACTGGGTACAGACGAAGAGCTTCATCAATACACGCTTCCATGTAAGGTGTCTCTGCAATGCACTCATACTTGAGCACGTTGTTATGACGACGCAGGTAATCGTCCACCTCATCCAACAGTCGTTCTTGAGCTTCAGGATGTTTCGCCAACTCAAACAAAGTGTAACTCAAAGTAGTTGCCGAAGTCTCGTATCCTGCTGCGAAGAACAAGAAGCACTGCGCCACCAATAGATCGTCGCTCACATCTAAGTTAACTTTCTTTCCTGAATCAGCTTTCATATTCTTCAAACTGTCTCCCGTCATTGAATGGTTAGTCTTCAATTTCAGCACGAGATCAACAAAGTCGTTCCTCGACGTCGGCGTATAATTGCGGCCTTTAAAAATTCCTGTCAACAAGTTTGTGAAGAAATGGTCAACTTCTGTCGGCATCGATCGGAATCCCAGTGCGTAGAAGATGGCCGGCCAGATAGCGCGTGCAACAGTCTTGAATGCTCTAAACCTATGAGTATCAAAGATAACATCACCAATGTGTCTGAATGGATTGTTTTCTTTCTTTTCCATCGTGTTTGTGTCAACACCAAACGCGCAGGATCCAATGCAGTCCATCGTGTACCTCGCCATGAGCATCCTCGCTTCGAACACGTTGCATTTCTGCCCTTCTTCGTCGATTATCTTCTCAAACACGTGAGAACACTTCTCGATCAAATGGAACATGTTCTTCATCTTCGCGGAGGAGAACAGTGGAGTCAGGTTCTGGCGCAGCACCTTCCAATTGTCGCCGTAGGCGGAGAATAGGTTTTGTGTGAACAGCTCCCTGTGGGAGTAGTTGGAAACTTCACGGCCACTGAAGAAATAGAAATCCTTCGTCATTACGAGCTTGATGAGTTCTGGATCTTGTACGATGAGGGTGGGTTCCGTGCCGTAGTAGGCGCCAATGTACGGCACGTTCGGGAATTTCAGGCATATTTTCTGTGTGAGTTGTCCTAAAGACGTCCTCTGTAAAATATATTCGGTGAAATTTCCGAAAAACGCGACCGGTGGTAGATGTGGCACTTTCTTATGCTCCCAGTATTGGAACTTTCGCTTGGAGATGAGGTAGATGGCGTAGAAGATCAGAGGTAGCGCGGCGAGCAATAGTAACGCGAGCATGTTGAAGTTTCGATCAATCTGATTATTTTATAAGTGTGTTTGGGCATTTATAGTTTTATAGATAACGAGTTCGAGCGTTGAGGTCAGCAATGTATTCAGAAGTTTTAAGGAATTTCCCGTTAGTGATTGTTATACAAATGTTTATGGGTGTCGATTGCACTTGATAACAATTAACTGATTTAAGTGATACTTCAACCCTAAAGTTGAAGAAAATGCAAATGTTTTCCTGAAACGAATTTAGCTGCTTTTTATTGCAGATTTCTTTAGGCGCTGGTTTGTTTTCCTTCCAATAACTTATACAAAAAGATACTCGGTATTACAACGGATGATTTCCGTAGTACTTACGTACTTCTTTGCATATAATATCTACAAAGAAATCATCAACAAAAGTTACACTAGTTCCACTATCGGTCAAGAGATAGCGCTGACCTAAGACTGCAATATTCTACACCGCAGTGCGCAGTGTTAAAATTCTCTAACGAATATAGGTCTCGCCGATGAAAAGTTAAAAACATAATGATGATACGGAACCCTCGGTGCGCAAGTCCGACTCGCTCTTGTTTTTATACTTACTTACTGATTTCATATTTTATTTCCTTTTATATAAAAACAATTAGGTACCTATTTATCAACTGTTTAATTCTAAAATATTGATTTCAATATTTTAGAATTAAACAGTTGATAAATATTTAAATTGGAAGCTCTCTTTTTGGGAATGTCCCGAAACGTATAGTAAGTGTGGTGACAGTGTTCGCACGTGTCTTATAACATTGCACTTTTCTTCGCTCATGTGTGATTATCAACAATTAGTTTGCGACGCCTTTTATTTATGCTTCGCGTCATGAGTCGTGCAATAGATATCGTATCTGTGCCAGATTTCTTCACAATCTAAAAAATGCTTAGTCATTCTGACTGCTGCTATTTCTAGTGAATGTCAACAAACAATATTTTTCAAACGAAAATGAATAGTCATAGTGACTGTTATTTTATTATTGTTAATATTAACTTGTCTATCTAAGGCTCAAATCACACCGAGATGGAAGCGAAGCGGCGAACAGTTTCAGTGTCATAAAATTTTAAACTTTATCTTCATTACTATACATAGTATCGCTTGAGAAACTTGAAAGGTCGCGCGGCCGCCCGCGGCGCCGCGTGCTCTCCGATGACTCAAGTTTCTCATGCGATAACAAGTATTATAATAATGAAAATAAAGTTAAAATTCCCTGCCTTATGATTTTTTTTATTATTAGATTTATCTATCAACATCCTCATCATAATCGGCTTATAATTAGTGGTTGTAATGGCAATCATATCACTTGGTTTTAGTAGGTTTTTATATTTTATTTATCCTTTTAATAGATTCTTTTTTTAGGGTTCTGTAGTTCTGACAAGAAACCCTTATAGTTTCGTCATGTCTGTCTGTCTGTCTGTCCGAGGTTTTGCTAAGAGACCGTTAGTACTAGTAAGCTGTAATTTTGAAGGAGTGTGTATATCAATTACGCCGACAAAGTGGTAAAATATTACTTTGGAAATAGTTATTTGTGCAACAAGAGAGCAAAGTCGTTTATTGCTGCGAGTGCTGATTTTGAATCCTGAGTGTGGCGAGGGATTCAAAGGCACGAGATGCAAAAAAAATTTCTCTCGTGTAACACACATAACTTTTCACTTCGGCAGCGAGAACACTTTGTATCTAAGGCATGTTCGGAAATAGCACCCATGATATTTTATTATTCAAAATATATTACTTATCATTATTGAAACTAGAAATAAATATTTACAGGTTAAATATCAGTTTTATTTGCAGTAAATACTTATTTTCGTTTAAATACAACAATAAGTTAAAAAATCAATAAATTACATTAAAAGACATAATTATCTTTTTGCAAAATTTCTTTAGTTAGTACGAAATTCCGAACGTGTTTGTCTTTGAGGTCGAATTCAAAATCGGAACTTCAAAAGGACTGGTCTTTGTCTTTCTCTCTTTCTAATGGCGGGAAAGAGATAGAGTGTGAATGTTGCTAATTGTATGATTAACCCAAGGCTGAATAAGATATTCGCGGCTTTCAGAAAAAAATAATTAAAAAGTTACTTTGTCTCACTCACTTGAGGGGCCCGTGGCTTAATAATAACAGCCGCACAGGTCGATCGATCAGGTTAAGCTACGCTTGCCGCGGTTGGTCTGTGGATGGGTGACCATCTTTACATACCGAGACCCCTCCGTGCCTCGGAAAGCACGTTAAGCCGTTGGTCCCGGCTGTCATTCGTGGATCTTTGACAGTCGTTACGGGTAATCACAAGCCTGAAAGTCTGACAACCAGTCTTACCCAGGGGATATCGTATTACCCAGTAACTGGGTTGTGGAGGTCAGATAGGCAGTCGCTCCATGTAAAATACTGGTATTCAGCTGCATCCGGTTAGACTGAAAGCCGACCCCAACATAGTTGGGAAAAGGCTAGGCAGATGATGATGACTTTGTCTCACTCAGTGAGCAAAATCGCATTTTGCTCACTGATTTCAGGCAGCAAAACCTACATGTTTGAGCTACTGAAGTGAAAATATTATTATTTAGGGTAGCTCCCCTACATGTGAAGTGGGCATGAATATTCTTTTCGTCGTCTACCCCATCGTGTGAGGTATCGTTGTATAGGTCTTCTAAAATGACTTGGGGTTGCTATAATTATTTTTCGATTTAATGCTCCATTTACGAAATCATCATCATCATCATCATCATCAGCCGAAAGACGTCTATTGCTGGACATAGACCTCCCCCAAGCACCTCCACTTCGACCGGTTCTGCGCTTCTCGCATCCAACGGGTTCCTGCGGCCTTCACAAGGTCGTCGGACCACCTTGTGGGAGGCCTTCCAACGCTACGTCTTCCGGTACGCGGTCGCCACTCCAGAACCTTTCGGCCCCATCGGCCATCTGTTCTGCGAGCAATGTGCCCACTGCCACTAAATTTTGGCAATTCTTCGGGCTATGTCGGTTACTTTGGTTCTCCTGTGGATCTCCTCATTCCTGATTCGATCACGCAGGGAAACTCCAAGCATAGCCCTCTCCATTGCCCTTTGGGTGACTTTTAGCCTTCTCATAAGGCCCATTGTGAGCGACCACGTTTCAGTGCCATAAGTCATCACTGGCAACACGTACTGGTCAAATATTTCATCTTGAGACACTGCGATATTTATTTATTAAAACTTTATGCACAAGTAAAAAACTGTACAAAGGCGGACTTAATGCCTTGGGCATTTTCTACCAGTCTACCGGTATGTGAGACGAGAAGATATTGCGTAGCTTCCCGAACGCAGCCGAGTTGGATTCGACGATTGACCTCTTTCTCGAAGTTAGACCTACCTAAATGGGCAGTTACGATTTACGAAATATTAAACTTTAAAGTGCAAATTTTGGTTCCAGTCCCTCCCCCTATAAAAGCTAAACTGCTGGCTTGAAAAATCGGGAAAAATTCACGATGACAGTGCATTTCTTGAACTTTAAAGGAAAAATATAGCGGAAGAATATACATGATACAAATCAAAATACTTAATACATAACCATAATAGCACGCCTGTATTCCACGAAGGGTTCAGCAAAGGTGTAGGACACCCACATTACGCCAGTCTTGTTTATGTCCCACGTAACAGTGAGCTAGCCTATTGCCATCAACCGGGCACAAATGAATACTATTCTGTAAAAAACTAATTGGCACTTGCCACGGAAGACTATTCTGTTATTCGCTTTTGTTTTTACTTTAACTCTCAAAGGACATGGATAAAGTGTGGCCCTGCACAAACAAAGACTTAATAATATTTAAAAAAAACCTTATAATACTTGAATTTCTATCATGACTTTCATTTCTCCGCACATGTGTGTGGGAAAATATCAATTTTAAAGAGTAATTATTTTGTTTGTTTTGTTTTGACTTCCATCCGTGAGTTTCAAATGTTGCAACTATTTGAAATAAGATAGTAATTAGTACATGTTCATCGTTCGAAACGACATGTATTTACCTGTATTTTAGACTAGCTTCTGCCCGCGACTTCGTACGCGGATCCTGTTGCTTATGCCAGCGACAACGGGGTCGTCAAAATCGGAGATCTGAAACGTCTGATGTCGCATTCTAAGAGCCCGGGGACGGGAAAACAGCGTGATGCGCGAGACGATTCGAGACGTTCCAGATCTTTCATTTTTGTAAGTCAACAGGAAATGCCCATCAGACTAAACAACTTTTGCTAAGACGTCATTCCTGTATGTTATAGTGTTGCTGGGCTTTGGAGTTCCACAACAGGTGTTCCAGATCTTCAAATTTATTCTCACAGCAGAAAATGCTCTTAACGTGGAATATTTTTTGCTATGGCACCATTTTTATATCTATTATACTTTAGCTGGTCTGTTGAGGTTCTGCATCAGGTGTTCCATTTTCCAAAATAAGTTATAGCCTATATATTGCCCAGACTTAGTACCTATACATCAAAAAACTTTTCTTCCCATAATTCCGCAGTGGATCCCAAGGGTACACTGAATTAACAATAATATTGCAAATAACTTTATAAAAAATTATTTATAAACTATAGCTGTACCCGTGGCTTTGCCGTATTATTTTAATTTTAATAATAGTTAGTGATAATTTGTTGATTTACAGAAACACTCAAAAGATGCGTCTCATACTGTAACTATAGCTTAGATCCCTCTAAAACTATTTGGCTTAGTAAACTCAAAATTTGAGAAAGTTGTGTAGTTAATTTACTGGTAAGAGACGTCAGGTTAATAAGGAAATTTAGGAGATGTCGAATAACAGAAGTGTTATAATTTACTCTAACACTTCTGTGTAAACAACGTTCGTGGTTTTTCCCTCGGTCTCATTCAATATGTATGTACAGCGAGTCAGGACTGGTGACGCGGGAGCAAGCGACGTACGACGTAGTTATCCGTGTGAGATGCAGCTCGTCCTGAGGTCGACACACGCAGCTTTCAGTGTCTGCCCCTGCGACTTATTTATTGTCATGGCGAAGCACACGCTCACAGGAAACTGCACGCGCTTGAATTGAAAGGGGTAATTGTGGCCGGGTGTCACCATTGCCAGGATCGCCCAGTGGACACGGTGGAGCACACAGTGGAGGTCTGCCCCGCTTGGGCGGAGCACCGCCGTGTCCTCGTAGAGGCGATCGGCAGTGGCGGCGACCTCTCGCGTCCGGCCCTGGTGCAAGTTGTGGTCCGGGGCGAGAGGGAGTGGGAGGCAGTCACCTCCTTCTGCGAAGCAGTCATGCTAGCAAAGGAGGTGGCGGGACGGATGAGGGAGAGAGCCTCCCGTCCCAGCCGCCGCGGGAGACGCTCCGGGCGTCGGGAGCCACGGGACGACTTCCGGCCACCGTAGGCGCGTAATGGGTAGCTCACCGTCCGATCTGGACCAGGACCGTGCCGGATGGCGCGTACGTGTTCCAAGCGCGACTCAAAGATATGTCAGCATCGAGAAGGGGCCCCATAGGGCCGAAGCCTGCCGGGTCAGCGGGATAAAGGAAGCGGAACATAAAGGGCTAAGGAAGGAACACGGGTGGGTTTTAGTCAATATGAGTCTGACACTCCCTTCCGCTCCACCCAGAGCGAGAGGGGTCATTTGATGATTTCCCATCTGAAAAAAAAAGGGGGTAATTGTGGGGAATCAGTGGTATACGTGGTATAAACACTGTCTCGCCGACACCACAACCTGTTAGAATTTCCGCCTCAATGATATTTCTCTGCAGCGAGACGACTTTGAGCCGGGTCCCATTATACAGTTTCGGCGGAGTGAGATTCCGAAGAAGCATAATTGGGACACCGACCTTTAGCTTAATAGTGTGCGCTGGTAGTCCACTTGCACTGAGGGAATTGAGAAATTCTACGGGGTAATGTGTGGCGTCATCTTTGTCGACAACAGTGTTTAATGAAGTGTAGATCACTTCATTTCCCTCAATTTCCGCGAGAATGCATTCATTGATCGCCGAAGGTTGGTCGTTTCTGGGTGTTAAAATGGCTCGTTTACACACCCAAGAATTATCTTGGTGCGGTATCCTATTGATATCCTCGTACACCAGGCGAATCAAATCTTCTAAGGTGGACACCACTCTCCCAAGTAGAACCACCTGGCCACCGTCTACTGGTAGCGTTCCCTCACCCAACATCAGAAAATTCTTAGGCGTGTACATTCCCGCTAAGCTGTGCTCTCATATTCATCGTTAAGCGCAACCTATGAATATGTGGCCATAAGAAAGAGCATTTCAACGAAGCATTCACCTCATCAGCCCGAGTTCCTCGCGTCACCACAGGCAGCGTTTGTCGGAAATCGCCGCTTAACAGAACTGTAACGCCACCCATCATTTGCTGGTTACTGCGGATGTCCTGCAAAGTCCTGTTTACCGCCTCTACTGCTTTTCTGTTCGCCATAGTGCATTCATCCCACACGATTAAAGAGCAATCTTTAAGCACGCGCCCTTTGTCACTGTTGCGTGACACTCCACAAACAACAAATGTGCTTGGTAAGATATAACTTAGAACCAACAGTTTGACTTGACTTTATGATAGGGTAGCTTGCTGTACCACCAATCAATTTGTTTAGTAATATTGGTGTGAAACTCCCCATACAATTAGATAGGACATGTAAAGTTCTCAGATTTCATAACAGTATCGTTCAAAATGCAAATAAAAAATGCAAAAATTAAAAAAAAAGAATTTTACGAATTAAAAAAAAAATTATACGGGATTTGAACTCGCACCATTTAGTGCGGTAAACGGTCGCCTGACCTTACCGCTAAACTACCTGTTGACATATTGTTGAAATAGCTGTTCCCTTGCAATTTATAATATTACTGCCCCGCTCCTTTATAAAAATAGCGTGATTGTTATGTTTCCAGGGTTAATTTTTTATTAACTAAATATATAACATGTCATTTTGGGCATTCAAATATTTTGTGCATTCAATTACGAACCAAAACCTTTTAAAATCAATACTGCTTACCTCCCTTAACATACGGCGTGATAATATGTAGCCTAAAGCCTTCCTTGGTTTGCAAAGAACATTTTTGCTGAATTTCAATTCAATCTATTCAGTAGTTTTGGCGTGAAGCCGTACCATACACACAGACAAACAGACAAAAATTCTAAAAAGTCACTTTTTGTCATCAGTTACGTTTTTCTAACAAAAGCCACTTATTTTTTCTCGAAAATTCTCAATGTACAGTTTTTCTTTCGTTACTGTTTTATTATATGTATAGATAATAGAGTAAGAAAAAAATTTATTTTATGCGCGTTTAGTGCTATCGGAAGTAAAAGTAAAAAATACACATTTTATTTATCTCTTTAATTAAAAATCAATAGATTATTTGGTTCTTCAAAGTAATGGAAACACTATCTTCTTATGTTAAGGCAGTTACAGACAAAGCAATAAATATGTTTTCAAAATAAATACATTGTATATTAATTCGATATAGTGTTTGACCCAATATTCACAAAGTATATGAAAAATAATATATACAAAACCATTATGGACTTCAGTCCATAATGGTTAATTTTCGGCGAAAATTTACAACATCCCGAACAAGTGTCGTAAATAACCGTTTTCACGAAGACGAGTTTGACGAGTTATTAATTCTGGGCTTAGCGAGCCATAAGACAAACATTACAGTTACAGAAAGGTTGAAAAGGAAAAGGTATGATTCCGGAACAAACAACCAGCCAGGGACGGAATTAATTCCAAATGTTGACAGAAATAACAAACGCCCAACTTTGATTTTTAACAGACTTCAAAAAAGGAGGAGGTTTCTCAATTCGACCGTATATATATATATTTTTTAATGTTTGTTCGCGGATAACTTCGTCGTTTATAAACCGATTTTGATTATTCTTTTTTGTTGGAAAGGAGATATGCCAAGGGTGGTCCCATGATAACGAAACCAGGATCTGATGATGGCATCCCAGTGAAATCGAGGGGAACATTCGAAAATCGTAGGAGCGACTAGTGCGACCCATATAGGTTATAAGTACCATTACAGGTCTGATGATGGAGACCATAGACAGTCTAGGGAATTCCTCAACGATTTAGAGCAGTTACAAAAATACAAAATTAATACCTAATTAAGATTGTAGTTTTACATAGGACCACCTCTACCTACTAGTCATGCTGATGTGTCAATTTGAAACCGAATTTAAGTTGAGTAATCGCGTCATTTCTAGCAATGCTCTTTCGTCGTGTGGCCTACTCAATAATTAAAGTAACTTGAGCATTTGCTCTCGGAAATCATCATTTGGTAAAGTGGAGCTGAACACAATCTTGAAATCAACTTTGCAAAGTCAAAACTAATAACTTTCCACCCCCACCAAAAAAAACCTCTAAATGTAGTTTTTTCCTTTAATAATCATATAATAGAAACAGTCAATGAATTCACATTATTAGGCATAACCATAGACAAGAATTGACTGGCTTCCCCCCACGCTGGAAGCCAGACTCTCATTATTATTACCAGACCAAGTACGGTCAAGCGCAGCTTACGCCACATTAATCAGTATTATACGCCGGACACTTCTTTTTTACTTATTTATAAACAGACTAACGTAGTTATAACTAATACACATTTTTTTTGTAAGAGGAAAATTCATTTCCTTTCGATATAATTATAATTTATATTGATGTATCAAAGGGAAAATGCGACATCGACCATTTTGTTCCGGAAAATGGCAAACGGACGCGCTTTAGGAATCAGAAGAACGACCTTCAAATATTTTTATTTTGTACCTAGACAGCAATTATTAAAAAAAAATCATTTGTCCCAGTAAGGGATAAAGCTAAACTGTACAAAAAAAAATATTATCTACATGCCGTTTTTTTAGTTGGTTACAGAAATATACCCACAGACATCGAAAATTTTGTCCCTGAAGAATTACCCAAACACATTAGAGTCCTTTTGGACAACGGTCTTTTTCAATGTTAAAATCCCTTTTAAAATTTCGTCACGATTCACCCCTGATTCACCCCGTTTGACGGTATTTGTAGATGGGATGATACAATGATGACTTGGAGTTAAAAACTTCAACAAATTCACGGTGACTTCAACAGTCTTTGCTCCCAACCCTCTCTTTCAATCAACTTCAGTCTGATTCCTCCAATTGGGTGCGTTATTATGGATCTGGGCTCGAACGTCAGATGTTTCGTCATGCCCGGAGCCAGCTCCACGCGGTATTTCTTCAGTAATGTTATCAGACCGGCTGTCATTTGCATTCTTGCGAATCTCAAACCTGAAAAAGACAATGATTATTTAAATCGATATCGATATTAAGTTTAATTTTGGACGTGCGGTAGACTGGTAGAAAATGTCCAAGGCATTTAGTCCGGCTTTGTACAGTTTTTATTTCGCAATAAAGTTTTAATAAATAAATATAAACACGCCGCGCCGGTACTAACTGTTTGGATGAGGATGACTACTACTACTGTGAAGTAACTTCAAGATAACTTAAAAGCCTAAGTAAGGGTTGCAACTTGCAACCCATGCTTAGCTAAGTGCTCTCAAATTTTTGTTTGTCCGAAATGGCAAAAAAACACATTAAACAAAACTTTACTTGTAGTGAAAAACCTCTCTCTTTAGATTTTTGACTCTGACTGTATGGATTAAGCTGCATCCAGTTAGACTGGAAGCTAACCCTAACATAGTTGAGAAAGGGTGGGTAGATCGACTGCATGGTGTGAGTTATCTTTACTTCTACATAATCAGAATACAACCATTTCCCAAAGTTGACCGAAAAATAATAAATGTAGCACTTACCGATACAGATTCTAGGACCATCACCAAACGGCATGTATGTGTACGGCCTGATGTTCTGCTTCTCCTCCGCCAGGAACCGTTCCGGACGGTACTGCTCCGGTTCCGGGAAAAACTCCGGGTTATGCTGCAAGTGGTACAGCGGCAGGTGCACCCGGACACCCTTCTCTAGCTTCAGTCCTGATGGGAACTCGTAGTCTTCTATCACCTCGCGAGTTATCACTCCTATCACTGGGTACAGACGAAGAGCTTCATCAATACACGCTTCCATGTAAGGTGTCTCTGCAATGCACTCATACTTCAGCACGTTGTTATGACGACACAGGTAATCGTCCACCTCATCCAACAGTCGTTCTTGAGCTTCAGGATGTTTCGCCAACTCAAACAAAGTGTAACCCAAAGTAGTTGCCGAAGTCTCGTATCCTGCTACGAAGAACAAGAAGCACTGCGCCACCAATAGATCGTCATTCACAACTAAGTTAACTTTCTTTCCTGAATCAGCTTTCATATTCTTCAAACTGTATCCCGTCATGGAATGGTTGGTCTTCAATTTCAGCACGAGATCAACAAAGTCGTTCCTCGACGTCGGCATATAATTGCGGCCTTTGAAAATTCCTGTCAACAAGTTTTTGAAGAAATGGTCAACTTCTGTCGGCATCGATCGGAATCCCAGTGCGTAGAAGATGGCCGGCCAGATAGCGCGTGCAACAGTCTTGAATGCTCTAAACCTATGAGTATCAAAGATAACATCACCAATGTGTCTGAATGGATTGTTTTCTCTCTTTTCCATCGTGTTTGTGTCAACACCAAACGCGCAGGATCCAATGCAGTCCATCGTGTACCTCGCCATGAGCATCCTCGCTTCGAACACGTTGAACTTCTGCACTTCTTTGTCGATTATCTTCTCTAACACGTGAGAACACTTCTCGATCAAATGGAACATGTTCTTCATCTTCGCGGAGGAGAACAGTGGAGTCAGGTTCTGGCGCAGCACCTTCCAAATGTCGCCGTAGGCGGAAAACAGGTTTTGTGTGAACAGCTCCCTGTGGGAGTAGTTGGAAACTTCACGGCCGCTGAAGAAATAGAAATCCTTCGTCATTACGAGCTTAATGAGTTCTGGATCTTGTACGATGAGGGTGGGTTCCGTGCCGTAGTAGGCGCCAATGTACGGCACGTTCGGGAATTTAAGGCATATTTTCTGTGTGAGTTGTCCTAAGGTCGTCCTCTGTAAAATATATTCGGTGTAATTTCCGAAAAACGCGACCGGTGGTAGATGTGGCACTTTCTTATGCTCCCAGTATTGGAACTTTCGCTTGGAGATGAGGTAGATGGCGTAGAAGATCAGAGGTAGCGCGGCGAGCAATAGTATCGCGACCATGTTGCAGTTTCGAGGAATCTGATTATGTTAAAAGTGTGTTTGAGCATTTATAGTTTTATAGATAACGAGTTCGTGCGTACTTGAGGTCAACCGCAACAATGTATTCAGAAGTTTTAAGGAATTTCCCGTTAGTGATTGTTATACAAATGTTTATGGGTGTCGATTGCACTTGATAACAATTAACTGATAAGTGATACTTCAACCCTAAAGTTGAAGAAAATGCAAATGTTTTCCTGACAGGAATCTAGCTGCTTTTTATTGCAGATTTCTTTAGGCGCTGGTTTGTTTTCCTTCCAATAACTTATACAAAAATGGAACGGATGATTTCCGTAGTACTTACGTGTTGCCAGTGACGTGCAGCTGTACGAGGGCTGTTCGTAACTTGTGGAGGTTCTCTGCTATGACTAACAACATAAGAAACTAAAGTAGAAAAACATCATAGAAAAATACGTTAAGAATTATTCAAGGGTAATAACTTCTTTGCATATAATACAGGTAATTTCAGGACAAACGACCGGTTTTAAAACGTGTTACATTTCAAAACCGGTCGTTTGTCAAACATCAATATTCTAAAATTAATGTTAAGTTAATAGTACCTACTTAAGTACTTAAATAATCTTAATTATACTTTAGCCTACACATAAAAATATTGTATTTTAATTGTTTAAGATGCATAATTATATACATTGGAACAACTTATTTTATGTACCTATTCAATTTGACTAAAAGACTATTAAAAAAAAAGTTTGTTAGTATTTTTAGAGTTCCGTACCAAAATGGTAAAACGGAACCCTTATGGTGAGACTCAGACTGTCTGTCTGTCACAGCTTGATATCTCAAGAACTACTAATGCTATCAACTTGAAATTTGAAACAGTTTTAGATGACGTTTGTCCAACTATTTTGCAAATAAGAAAGAAAGAAAAATATGTATATGTATATTTTTTGCAACAGGGACTGAAAGCGGGTCTGAAAAATTCGAAGTGGCGCTACTAGGGCATGTGGGATATCATATTAAAGACCGCAGTTTGCACATTCTCAAACATTTTTCTTTTTTTTTAGGCCGCATAGTTTTCGACTTTTGATGAAAAATGTAAAAAAAAAAATACCGCCCCCCCCCCCCCCCCCAAGTTTGCAAAGAGAAAAATCTGAAATAATTTTATGTGACAGGAGTTTATGTAAAGATTACATGAAAAATATAACAATGTCTCTTAATAGCACACTTTTTCAGAAATCATCAACAAAAGTTACACTAGTTCCACTATCGGTCAAGAGATAGCGCTGACCTAAGACTGCAATATTCTACACCGCAGTGCGCAGTGTTAAAATTCTCTAACGAATATAGGTCTCGCCGATGAAAATTTTAAAACATATGATGATACGGAACCCTCGGTGCGCGAGTCCAACTCGCTCTTGTTTTTATACTTACTTACTGATTTCATATTTTATTTCCTTTTATATGAAAATAATTAGGTACCTATTTATCAACTGTCTAATTCTAAAATATTGAAATGGAAGCTCTCTTTTTGGGAATGTCGCAGTTTGACAGTGTTCGCGCGTGTCTTATAATATTGCACTTTTCTTCGCTCATGTGTGATTATCAACAATTAGTTTTTTATCGACGCCTTATAGTTTCTCACCTTCGGAGCGCAAACGTGTTACAACATCCCGAACAAGTGTCGTAAAGACCCGTTTTCACGAAGACGAGTTTGACGAGTTATTAATTCTGGGCTTAGCGAGCCATAAGACAAACATTACAGTTACAGAAAGGTTGAAAAGGAAACGGTATGATTCCGGGACAAACAACCAGCCAGGGACGGAATTAATTCCAAATGTTGACAGAAATAACAAACGCCCAACTTGGATTTTCAATTAATTTAGTTTTATTTTTCAAACGTAACACATTAAGCTAGACATTTTTAATATAGTAGAAGTAGGTAACAGATGATTAGAAGACATACAATTGTGCGGGGTACCTACAAACGGGGTGAATACGGATGCCGTGTGTCGTGTGAATCTGGACGAATCATTGGATTTTAATCTTGAAATAATATAGTTTGTTGCCAACAAGCCCACATAATCGTTAATTGTAATACATTAAACATATTAGAGTCCTTTTGGGCAACTGTTTATTTCAATGTTAAAATCCCTTTTATAATTTCGTCTCGATTCACCCCTGATGACTGACCGTCGAACGGGGTGACCGTTTGACAATGATGACTTGAAGCTAAAAACTTCAACGAATTCACGGTGACTTCAGCAGTCTTTGCTCCCAACCATCTCTTTCAATAAACTTCAGTCTGATTCCTCCAATTGGGTGCGTAATTATGGATCTGGGCTCGAACGTCAGTTGTTTCGTCATGCCCGGAGCTAGCTCCACGCGGTATTTCTTCAGTAATGTTATCAGACCAGCTGTCATTTGCATTTTTGCGAATCTCAAACCTGAAAAAGAAAATTATTGTAAATTATTTGAATCGATATCATTGATCTTCGATCATTGAATCGATTGTGGCAGGTTTTCTTGTAACTTTTTTATTTTTATTTTTTTTGTTTTACATTTTGTTGTATGTCTGTATATCACATTTCTATTTATTGTTATATTTTGGTTATAAATATTCTCTAAGTTGTTTTCTGTTAACTTTTTTATTTTTATTTTTTTTGTTTTACATTAACTTTTTTATTTTTATTTTGTTTGTTTTACATTTTGTTGTATGTCTGTATATATGTATTTATTGTTATATTTTAGTTATAAATATTCTCTAAGTTGTTTTCTGTTATTGCACCAACTGTGTATTGTCTCAGCATCATCCTAAAGTAGACTGGTTGAAAATGCCCAAGGCATTAAGTCCGCCTTTGTACAGTTTTTACTTGAGCATAAAGTTTCAATACCGTTTGAATGAGAATGACTAGTACTACTACCTACAACGGTGAAGTAACTTGAAGGTAACTTAAAAACCTAAGTAGGGTGTGCACCTCATGCTTAGCCAAGTGTTCTCAAGTTTTTGTTCGTCCTAAATGACAAAACACATTCAACAAAACTTTACTTATTGTGAAGAACCTATTTCTTTAGATTTTTTACTCTGACTATTAAGATTAAGCTGCATCCAGTTAGACTGGGAGCTAACCCTAACATAGTTGGGAAAAGGGTGGGTAGATCGACTGTATGGTGTGAGGTATCTTTACTTCTACATAATCAGAATACAACCATTTCCCAAAGTTGACCGAAAAATAATAAATATAGCACTTACCGATACAGATTCTAGGACCATCACCAAACGGCATGTATGTGTACGGCCTGATCTTCTGCTTCTCCTCCGCCAGGAACCGTTCCGGACGGTACTGCTCCGGTTCCGGGAAAAACTCCGGGTTATGCTGCAAGTGGTACACCGGCAGATGCACCCGGACACCCTTCTCTAGCTTCAGTCCTGATGGGAACTCGTAGTCTTCTGTCACCTCGCGAGTTATCACTCCTAGCACTGGGTACAGACGAAGAGCTTCATCAATACACGCTTCCATGTAAGGAGTCTCTGCAATGCACTCATACTTGAGCACGTTGTTATGACGCCGCAGGTAATCGTCCACCTCTTCCAAGAGTCGTTCTTGAGCTTCAGGATGTTTCGCCAACTCAAACAAAGTGTAGCTCAACGTAGTTGCAGAAGTCTCGTATCCTGCTATGAAGAACAAGAAGCACTGCGCCACCAATAGATCGTCGCTCACATCTAAGTTAACTTTCTTTCCTGAATCAGCTTTCATATTCTTCAAACTGTCTCCCGTCATCAAATGGTTGGTCTTCAATTTCAGCACAAGATCAACAAAGTCGTTCCTCGACGTCGGCTTATAATTGCGGCCTTTGAAAATTCCTGTCAACAATCTAGTGAAGAAATTGTCAACTTCTGTCGGCATCGATCGGAATCCCAGTGCGTAGAAGATGGCCGGCCAGATAGCGCGTAAAACAGTCTTGAATGCTCTAAACCTATGAGTATCAAAGATAACATCACCAATGTTACTGAATTGATTGTCCTCTTTCTTTTCCATCGTGTTTGTGTCAACACCAAACGCGCAGGATCCAATGCAGTCCATCGTGTACCTCGCCATGAGCATCCTCGCTTCGAACACGTTGGATTTCTGTACTTCTTCGTCGATTATCTTCTCAAACACGTGAGAACACTTATCGATTAAATGGAACATGTTCTTCATCTTTGCGGAGGAGAACAGTGGAGTCAGGTTCTGGCGCTGAACCTTCCACTTGTCGCCGTGGGCGAAGAATAGGTTTTGTGTGAACCGCTCCCTTTGGGAGTAGTTGGAAACTTCACGGCCGCTGAAGAAATAGAAATCCTTCGTCATTACGAGCTTGATCAGTTCTGGATCTTGTACGATGAGGGTGGGTTCCGTGCCGTAGTAGGCGCCAATGTACGGCATGTTCGGGAATTTCAGGCATATTTTCTGTGTGAGTTGTCCTAAGGCCGTCCTCTGTAAAATATATTCGGTGAAATTTCCGAAAAACGCGACCGGTGGTAGATGTGGCACTTTCTTATGCTCCCAGTATTGGAACTTTCGCTTGGAGATGAGGTAGACCGCGTAGAAGATCAGAGGTAGCGCGGCGAGCAGTAGTAACGCGAGCATGTTGAAGTTTCGATAAATTTGATTATTTTATAAGTGTGTTTGGGCATTTATAGTTTTATAGATAACGAGTTCGAGCGTTGAGGTCAGCAATGTATTCAGAAGTTTTAAGGAATTTCCCGTTAGTGATTGTTATACAAATGTTGATGGGTGTCGATTGCACTTGATAACAATTAACTGATTTAAGTGATACTTCAACCCTAAAGTTGAAGAAAATGCAATGTTTTCCAATTAGGCGCTGGTTTGTTAATTTCCTTCCAATAACTTATACAAAAAGTTACTCGGTATTGGAACGGATGATTTACGTAGTACTTACGTGTTGCCAGTGACGTGCAGCTGTACGAGAGCTATACGTAACTTGTGGAGGTTCTCTGCTATTATTAACAACATAAAAAACTAAAGTAGAAAAACATTATAGTTAGAAAATTACGTTAAGAATTAATCAAGAACCAGCCACCGCAAAATAACTAAGTATATAGTAAGTTACTACTCTCTGAAATCTGAATTAATTATAATTAAACTAAACAATTGTAATATTTGCTCAATCTTGACATGTTAATTTTTAATAATTATTATTTTCCTAAATTTTTTCAATGTTATTTCACAATTTTTATTTTTATTCTGCCTAATTTTATAATTTTATTCCTTCTAATTTTATAATTTGTATTCATCACCCATAATTTATTTTTTCTATTTTTATCGTGTTTACACCTAGTTAAATGTGCATGCTGTGGTCTCCTGTAATTGAAGGAGCACACGTAAAAGAACCTTTTATTATTATTGTAAATTTCTATTGTTTATTTGTATCCTTTGTTGGAGATCCTCAATAAATTATTTATTTATATAAAAATAAAAAGAATAATAACTTCTTTGCAAAAATACAGTTAATTTAATTTAAAAATACGGTTAAAATACAGGACAAACGACCGGTTTTAAAACGTGTTGCGTTTCAAAACCGGTCGTTTGTCAAACATCAATACATCAATATTCTAAAATTAATGTTAATTTCTTACTTAAATATAGTTAATTAAACTACACATTAAAATATTATATTTTAATTGTATACGATACTTAATTATATACATTGGAACAACTTCTTTTATGTACCTATTCAATTTTAATAAAAAACTATTTAAAATTTTTTTTTTGTATTTTTTTACACTTACAGATTTAATATTTTATTTCCTTAAATATGAAAACAATTAGGTACCTATTTATCAACTGTCTAATTCTAAAATATTGAAGAATGTCCCGAAACGTTTAGTAAGTGTGGTGACAGTGTTCGCTCGCGTCTTATAACATTGCACTTTTCTTCGCTCATGTGTGATTATCAACAATTCGTTTTTTATCGATGCCTCATACTTAGTAATAAGATAATGTAATCCATGTTCCATTGCATCAATGACATCATCCGTCGTGCTCTTGTCACCGCCGGGGTGCCAGCTGTTTTAGAACCCAATGGCTTGGCACGCGACGATGGGAAGAGACCAGACGGAATGACCATAATGCCTTGGAAGGTTGGTAGGCCTTTGGTGTGGTATGCAACGTGTGTCGACACCCTTGCGCCATCCCATCTTCCAAGCACGATGAGCTGTGCTGGGGCAGCTGTTGCAGGTGCGGAAAACCCCAAACGGCGCAAATACTCCAATCTCTTTGGAACGTATATTATATGTTTGAGCCGTATGGGGTTGAAACTCTAGGGCCATGGGGCCCGAGTGCCCACGTAGTATTTCGAGACATCGCCAAGCGGTTGGTCGACTCTTCACGTGACCAGAGGGCTGGCCAATTTTTTGGCCAAAGAATCAGCATTGCCATACAACGTGGCAATGCTGCCAGTCTTTTGGGCACGTTTCCTGTTGACAGCGATGCGGATGAATTTTTTGATGCCCTTTGATTATTTCCTTTCCTTTTTATATACTTGTACAAATCCATGTAAGTAGGTATACAAGCAGTGGCGTAACTATACTGTTTGGGGCCCGTGGCAAATTTAAGGGATGGGGCCCTCTCTCAATGCTCAACTAACGTTATAGCTTTTTTTTTACTAGCACTTCTCCCGCGACTTTATCCTAGTAGATTTCATATTTTCTCCTACTAAATTTAACACCTGACAGCTTCGTTGGTCTATTGGTCGCAAGCGGTACTGCTGAGCATGAGGTCCTGTCCAAAAAATTAGACAAACAGTGAGAAAACATTAACGTTGTGATGATACTGCCAGCTTCTTACGAATGGGCTCTTGAACTTTGCCATCCTGATTTCATTGAAGAAGGTGATTATTTGATGAACGGAGATTTTTATTGTAAACTAGCTTCTGCCCGCGACTTCGTACGCGGATCCTGTTGCTTATGCCAGCGACAACGGGGTCGTCAAAATCGAAGATCTGAATCGTTTGATGTCGAATTCTAAGAGCCCGGGGACTGGAAAACAACGGGATGCGCGAGACGATTCGAGACGTCATTTTCAGGCAATAATGAACCAATAAGGTGGTAAACTTGGCCTTGCACTTTGAATGTTGGCATAAATGGGCCTTCTGAAATCTGTTTCGCAACAAAAGATGTCATTTGAAAGGTATTATTGTACGAACGAAAGACTGCAGGCAGATGCTGGATGCGTCAAGCTGAAAACAGGGCGCTATGGCGCTCATTAGGAGAGGCCTATGTCCAGCAGTGGACTGCTACAGGCTGATGATGATGATGATGATGATGATGATTGTACGAACGTATGTTGTCCAAGAAATTTTTAGCTCCTTTGGAACATTGGGAAAGATTTGACCTCTTTCTAGGCATGGTTATAGTTTTATTGTGAAGATACCTGATCAATTAAAATCTAAGTGACTGCTCCCCTACCAAGGGTGCCCAGACACGGGGTCGTCTGGCGCCCATGTGCTGGTTTGGTCCCAGGGGTGGTCACGGCGTGCTAAGTGTTCTGGTGCGCCGGTGATGGGGAGTACTCCCCAGAGGAGGGTCCGGTGACGGACAGCCGCGACGGGTTCACGGATGAGTGCTAACGCGTGCCCATGTTCCCGCCGTAAGCGGCAGAGGAGGACACCGTGGAGTTTTAGTGGGTTAGAGTCCCACATAACTGCACTATCTCCCCGTGGTAGTGCAGAATGCATGAGCATTAAAAAAAAAATGGGAGTTTTGGCCAGTAGAGTCAAATTTTCAATGATATACCATCGACATCGAAACTCAGTCCTAAACTGTTACCGCATTCACCGCGTGGAGGTGAAATTAGTGATAGCTTTGATTTCCACATCAGATGTTTCTGATCTTCGATTTATATAAGTCAACAGGAAAAGCCTATCAGACCGAATAACTTTTACTAAGACGTCATTCCTATTTATATGTGTTATGGTGTAGCTGGGCTCTTGGAGTTTCCCATCAGGTGTTCCAGATCTTCAAATTTATTCTCTCAGCAGAAAATGCTCATCACGTGGAACAATTTTTGCTATGGTACCATTTTTGTATCTCTTATAGTTAAGCTGATCTGTTTCGGTTCTGCATCAGGTGTTCAAGTTTCAAAAATAAATTATAGCATATGCCCAGACATAATACCTATACAACAAAAAAAAAACATTCAAATCCGTCCAGTAGTTCCGAAGATCGGACGCGCAGGCGCGAGGCGTGTACGTACTCTGATAGAATACCTTAACAACTGTTCGCCGTGATTCTTTAAATTGACATAACTTTTTTATTTATGAACCGATTGACATGAAATAAACACTAAATGTTAAGTGAAGCTTACTACAATATATTAGTGAAAACCGCATCTAAATCGAATAAGCCGTTTCTGATATTAGCGTGCACAAACACACAGACAAACAGACAAACCGACAAACAGACAAAAAAAATATTAATTACAGTTTCGGGTTCGGCATCGATATAATAACAACCCCTGCTACTTTTTTTTTATATATTTCCATTGTACAGACACCACTTTTCTACAATTTTATTATATGTATATATATATATATATGTAATCGGGGGGCACGGCAGTGCCCCCGCCAAGTCGAGCAAAAAGCGGCACGGCCGTACCATCCTTTTCTCGAAGCAGTTCAAGCCATTTTCAACCCCCTATAACTTCGTTGTGGATAAAACTAGAGACCTGAATTTTCAGTAATCAAGCAGGTATTGTATAAACACGGTATATTTCAAATTTCATTCAATTTGACCCAGTAGTTTAAGAATTATAACTAGTCAAAGTTTCTTAATTTTGTCACTCACTGACTGACTGACTGACTGACCGATCATCAAAACTCTAAGGTACTTCTAGCAGACATAGAAGCTTCAAATTTAGAACACAATTAGCGTTTAGTGTATAAATCAAGGAAAAACTAAAATATTTTGCAATTTCGTTCCAGTTTTCTAGATACACCAACTGCATAAATAACTTTGTAATCCCATATAAATATATAGAATTACAAAGTTACATTTGCAGTTAATGAATCAGTGTACCTGAACAAAGTCGCTTCCTGCTGTCTGTCTGTCCCTATGGATGCTTAGATCTTTAAAACTGCGCAACGGATTTTGATGCAGTTTTTTTTAATAGATAGAATGATTCAAAAGGAAGGTTTATTTGTATAATACATGCATAATATAGTAGAGAAACACTGATAATTTTAGAGGTTTCTAATGTGATGTCGTAAATAAACAGATTTTCTTGCGCTTATATTGCAAAAGCTAGCTGAACCCTACGAGATAGATCAAAATAATGTACTACAGTATTGCACACCTTAAAAAGGTCTACAAAAAAGTACGCGATGGTATATGTCTATCTGTTAGGGATAACCCACAATAACCATTTTTTATCCTTTACTTTTTACGAGAAATAGTGGCTTGTTTACGAAGCGATTTTAAGCAATACAGCATTAATCTATATCCAATTAAGTACCTTAAATACATTGTGCATTTACTATAGATCAATTTGGCCCTTTGAAGCATGTAATTTAAATGAATATTTTTGAAGATATTACAGATTTAAAATGTAGGGACATAGCGGTTGCGCTGGTGAGTTTACCTATGGCAACGACAGGATAGTACGGTTAAGTAGTCACGACCTCTCATCGTTTGGGGTGGGGTGTACCTCGAGCTCAGCAACTCCCCTAAATATCTTGGTATTACCCTGGACAGGTCTTTAACATTCAGCAAAAACTGCAAAAATATCAAGCAGAAGGTGCACACTCGCAACAGTCTTCTTCGTCGACTGGTCTCATCGAAAATGGGGTGCTTCGCCTGAAGTTATGCGGACTACTGGACTGGCGCTATCTTTTTCTGCGGGAGAATTCGCGTGCCCCGTGTGGAGCCGTTCTGCCCATGCAAAGCTGGTGGATACAGCTTTGAATGAAACGTGCCGGATCATCACTGGCTGCCTAAAACCAACCCCGGTACAAATGCTGTATCCACTAGCAGGAATAGCGCCACCTTTGCAGAGCGTGAGAGAGTGCTTTGCAGAGCGGTGGCAAGCTCCAGCGAAAGAGCCAAATGGTCTCCGACACACGACAACATCCTTGTGCCACAAAGGCTGAAAAGTCGAAACAGTTTTTTAAAGTGTGTCGTCCCACTCACTGGCGAACCATCACAAGAGAGACTGAAGCTGTGGCGAGACAGTGCTTCCTTACCCAAACCGTTCGTCCCACCCGCTGAAGACCTCCCACCTGCTGAAGACCTCCCACCTGGACATGAGTTACCTTGGGTAACCTGGAAGTCTTTAAACAGACTCCGGACCCAGGTTGGCCGAAGCAAGGAAAACCTTTTCAGGCGGAGATTCATAGACGACTCCGCCTTGGAGTGTAAATGTGGTGCTGTCCCACGAACGATGGGACACTTAATATCGTGTCCTGCGTGTCCTGTCAGCTGCACGTTACAGGAACTGATGGACGCTGGTGAAGGCGCCAAACAAGTAGCCGAATTCTGGGCCAAGTCCATTTAGATTGCTATCGACACGCTAAGAAGAAGAATAAGGTCAACTACGAGATGCCATAGTCAAAAAACAAAAACGCGCTTCGCCCTATTAGCACTTTAAGATTAGCAGCGATCGCACGCGTTTATCGGAGCTCTCTAGCGAGGAAAATAACAATTATCCATATTAATGTTATAAATTCGAAAGTAACTCTGTCTGTCTGTCTGTATGTTACCTTTTCACGCCTAAACCACTGAACGGATTTTGATAAAATTTGGCAGAGAGATAGATTGCATCCCGGGGAAGGACTTGCGGTCGTTTTTTTATCGAGCGAAGAAGCGGGCGGAAGCGAGTATATAATATAATGGAATAATAGGTGTAGATAGGTACCTAGATATAATTATGTTCAAAGGTAACTTGTAAAATGGTCAACGGATTATGTTAAAAATAAAAAGTTAAAAAGGTACCGGAGAGGAAAAAAAGTAGGACTATCTACAAAAAGAAGTGAGATGCCATCAAAAACATAACTTGTAAAAAAAACCAAGTCTCGCTACTCAGTTCTTCTACCGTAAAAAGTTGTGAGATCCATGAAATACCAAGTCGGTTAATTTATTCACTCCCTACTTAAGGAACCTTCTGTCTTAAGTTATTACATAATTAGCTAACCTAACAACATCTTGTAGTGACCATCAATATTAAAAATCTTCTATGTTTTAAATAAATAAATTGACTTGGCAATCGCACTGTGAGATACATTGTGTTTTCATGCGATGGCGATGGCCAAGTCAATTTATTTATTTAAAACATAGAAGATTTTTAATATTGATGGTCACTACAAGATGTTGTTAGGTTAGCTAATTATGTAATAACTTAAGACAGAAGGTTCCTTAAGTAGGGAGTGAATAAATTAACCGACTTGGTATTTCATGGATCTCACAACTTTTTACGGTAGAAGAACTGAGTAGCGAGACTTGGTTTTTTTTACAAGTTATGTTTTTGATGGCATATAATATATATATATGTATAGATGTACTGAAAGTAGCTAGATAGAGCTGGATAACTAAGAGAAGTGGGAGAGTCAAGAAATGAAAACAAGGTGGTCGACGCCCTTTGCTCTCTGCTCTGGCAAATGGTAACCACATTAGAAGCGACCGATGCGCAGAGATCAGAGGGGCAATTCACGTAATTTTAAGAACGTTCCCAGTCTGGTCTCAGTCTCAAATTACCTTTGATTTCCCAATTTTTTTTACATATTTTTGTCGCCGAGATGAGACTGCGACTAGATTTTGAACAATTTAAATTACGAGAATTGGCCTTCAGATGATCATACTTACGAAGATTGAATATGACCTGAATGCACACATCACCATAATCGATGTTAGGAAAAATTAAGGTCCCAAGCATTGTTTTCGTACTCATTGGTAATAATTTTTTCAGTCGGTACAGACTAGAGCCCGCAGCGTTCCAGTAACTTTCTGGCTGACCACGAAAGTTCAAGGAACTCAATGGGCAAGTCTAAGACAAATGGAACGATCGTACTATTGAAGAGAACTGGCAACGAGGTTGTATCATCCATCCATTTTACTCATACTCCGAGAATTACCGCTGATGATCGCTTGACACCGGGTTTACTGCTACCTCAAATCTATCACACCAGGTTTTTGTCTCTCAAGTCCCTAATAATTGATCGATAGCTTCAGGTATTTCTTCAACTTTCCCTTGACAGTATAATTGCAAATAATCTGCACACAGATGATAAGCACATTGAAGTTCGGAAGTTATAAGATTAATAAAAATTTAAAACAGAAGAGGAGAAAGAATACCGCCTTGAGGAACGCTAGTTTCCAAATCACACCAGAATGATGAAGAATTCCCAACATGAACGGACTGCTGTCATTTCTGTAGGTAAGAGGACATCCATTCCATTGCCTCTGGAGACATCCACACTGGCTAACAGGATGTCGTGACTGACGGTATTAAAGGCATTCAAGAAATCGGCCAATACTATTGCAATAACTTTGGTGTCTTCCAGTCCTACCCTTATATCGACAGTAACTTTAGGAGAGCGGAAACAGTACTGTATTTGGGCCGGAACCCAGATTGAACAGTAGCCCTCTTCCCTATGAGTGAATTACGATGAAGAAATTTGGATAATTGTTTGTGGGAGCAGGCCTGGAGCACTTAGGATGGTAAGGGAAGGATATAAATGGGGTTGAAGTCAGGAAGTGGGTAGGAAGAGAGGGTATAGAAACCTTGGGTGGTGAACGAACATAGGCTTTGAATAAAAGAGACATTTTTAATCTCCTGCTATGGGTGAAACGAATCTATTAAAAAATAGAGAAAAAAATTACTCAATTAATTGATTTTTTCGCAAGCTATACACTTGATTGACGGTATATTTTTTTTATATTTTTTTCGTTTATACTGCATTATAACAATTTTTGTAAAGTGCAGAATTAATCTCCATTAAATTATCTATACCTACAATGGTATATATAAATTAAGTTGGTTCTGTGTACTAGCAGGAGTATAACAATAGAAACAGTTGTAGGAAGGAGGCAGAAAACATTTTTCCATGTGTGTGCCTTTGATGTATAATTATGTTACCGGCCAAACCCGATTTTAGGATGAACTAGTGTCGCCTAGGCCCTTATTATCATTCTCTCGCTCATGCATCTGATGTCGACGGAGCCCCGCTCTATTTATATGTAAAGGGTTTAAAGTAACCTAACCATTTTTTTTTTAACGTAGAGAAATGCTCATGCTTTCTGCACTACCACGGGGAGACAGTGCAGTTATGTGGGACTCTAACCCACTAAAACTCCACGGTGTCCTCCTCTGCCGCTTAAGGCGGGAACACGGGCACGATTTAGCACTCATCCGTGAACCCACCGCGGCTGCCCGTCATCAGACCCTCCTCTGGGGAGTACTCCCCATCACCGGCGCACCTGAACACATAGCACGCCGTGACCACCCCAGGGACCAAACCAGCACATGGGTGCCAGAAGAACCCGTGTCTGGGCACCCTTGGTCCCTCTGGAACGGGTCAGGTCATTGGCCCCACCGCCTGCCAATTTTCGGCCGCAGAGGATAGGGAGAGCGGCCAAACGTCATGCCAACACTCCTCCTCCCCTGCGGCCCCATCGCGTCCTCCATGTGACGGTGGAGACCCCGCCAAGGCCGCGGAACGTAGGGAGAGCGGCGCACCGCAATACCGGCACTCTTCTCCCGCCGCGGTCTCCAACCCTCAGCCGCGATGCCTCCCATACGACATCGCGGCCCGTGTCAGTTGCGACGGCGGCACCGCAACCCACTTGTTGGTCGCTACATCGTCGGCCGCTACGTCATCGGCTTATCGGTAAAAGCTCTGTCGAGCGGCCCCTCCTCGGGTTCCTCTTCGCTTCACCGTGGGTGACCAAGCCACGGCTACTGAGCCCGCCCGCCTCCACAATGCGGGAATCCACCGGGAGGGAAAGTAACCTAACCAAACCTAAACTCGGGGTGCCCTTCGCTCGCTCTTGCATCCTATGTCGCCTATCGACCGAACGCAACCATGCGACCCGTGTAGGGGGAACTGGTTTGGCCTAGGCGAAACTAGTTCATCCTAAAATAGGGTTTGGCCGGTAACATAATAATATATAATCAAAGCGCAAAGCAATCTCCAATGCATCATGAGTCGTACAATAGATACCGTATCTGTGCCAGACTTGTTCACAATTTAAAAAATGCTTAGTCATTCTGACTGCTCATATTTCTAGTTATAAATGTCAACAAACAATATTTTTCAAACAAAATGAGTAGTCATAGTGACTGTTACTTTTATTTTATTAGTGTTATTAATTTATTTTTTAGTTTAGCCTATACTGTCCCACTGCTGGGCAAAGGCCTCCCCCAAGTCCTTCTAGGAACTCTTTTCCTGCGCCACCTCGAACCAACGACCGAGTCAAGGTTATCAACAACAAGAGAAGCACTACCCTGTATGGAAGCACGCAGAGAGTGTAACTTATTTATATTATCCAAGGATGTGTTGTTGTGTACTATAGAAACAAAGGTATCTCTAAACTCCAGCCAGTCACGATAGTTACCTGAAAACTTGGGTAAGTCAATTTTGGGTAAACGTGAATTGTGTTTATGTGTACTAGAATCCACCACGCTTGGGAAGTCCCCCCTTTTTTTTTTTTTTTTGGATTGGAATTCATCAAATGACCCCTCCCGCTCTGGTCGGAGCGGAAGGGAGTGTCAGACTCTTACTGACTAAAACCCACCCGTGTTCCTTCCTTAGCCCTTTATGCAGGGTTCGGCCGTAGCGGGCCCCTCTCTGTTGCTGACATCTCTTTGAGGTGCGCGTGGAACACGTACGCGCCGTTCGGCACGGGCCTGGTCCTGATCGGACGGTGAGCTACCCATTACTCTCCGTCCGCAGGCCCGCGCCTACGGTGGCCTGGAGTCGTCCCGTGGCTCCCTACGCCCGGAGTGTCTCCCGCGGCGGCTGGGACGGGAGGCTCTCTCCCTCATCTATCCCGCCACCTCCTCCGCTAGCATCACTGCTTTGCAGAAGGAGGTGGCTGCCTCCCACTCCCTCTTGCTACGGACAATGGCTTGCACAAGGGACGGACGCGAGCGGTCGCCGCCGCTAAGATATAAGAATTATAATTAAACTGCGTAAGCTTGGCTTTAATTGAAGCTGTTTCTTAATAAAACTTTTAATGTCGGCCATGACAATGAAAATTTAGCAGTTGCAGTGAGAAAGAGAGGATAAAAATTCAATTAATGTTAAGCGAAAATTACTGATAGTAAACGATTAGCAATAAGTTGTGAAGTAAGCATGGGAGCTATAAGCAGCACGATATGAGATTGCTATTACAAAAGCGCTAGGTGTCAATTCTACTGTTTGTAGTAATCGTTTATTATATTAATCACGGTATATCCTTTTGAACGAGAATTATTCAGTAAAAATGACGACAAAAAATATTAGATTAATTATTAGATTTATCTATCAACATCATCATCATAATCGGCTTATAATTAGTGGTTTGTACCTAACGACAATCATATCACTTGAAATGAAATGAAATGATTTTATTTTTTGTAATTAAGTTTGTACAAACACTTTTACACGTCAATATGGTTTTAGTAGGTTTTTATATTTTATTTTTCCTTTTGATATATTCTTTTTTTGTAAACTAGCTGTTACCCGCGACTTCGTCCGCGTGGAATTTAACAAAAAAGTTATTGTTCAGTTCGCAGAGTTTACGATAACTTATTAATTCTGTATTCCGCGTAAAGAAATACCTATGCAAGTTTTAATGAAATTCTTCTGTTTGTTTTTGTATATATTTTCTCCATTTAGTTCTTTTTTTCGTTTTTGCATTTTTATTTTTATTTATTTTTTGTTTTTCGTATTATCTAACTTTATTGAAAAATTTCTTTATACAGGGTTATTGGTAAAACAACAACCTCTTAAGAGGTCATTGTACTCATCATTATGAACAACTTTTACTATGGGACAAAACCTGAAATCGCGAAAAAAAAAAAACAGCTGTTCCCTACAGTTTGACGAGTTATACGAACAAATTTGACGCACACATTTGACACACACATTTTGATTTGATTTTTTTTTATTTGATGCTATTAGAAGTAGGTAACATGTGTTGACGTGATTAGAAGACATTCAATTGTGCGGCTTTCTACCATCTTAACTAATATTATAAATGCGAAAGCAAGTTTATTTGTTTGTTCCTTTTCACGCCTAAACGACCGAACCGATCATCCCGATATTTTGCATGTACGTTGTCAGGTGTACAGACACGGACATTATAGATGGCGCCACGTGTCTTCCGAATTAAAAACAGGACAACGTTTATCGGGTCAGCTAGTAAATATACATATAATGTTAGATTAGACGCGTGTCACGTTAGGCCCTTTGTATACGGCACAGTTTCTTTACGCTACGGCTTATAAACCGTACTGTAGAAGGTGTACAAGCTTCCATAGTGATCCATACAACGCGGCGAAAAAACCGTAGTTTTTCACAACAAAAACGTGTGTATACAACAGCCCTTTTGTAACATTTAACATAAAAATTCTTTCATCTTTTAAGTTTAAATACTTTATTCTCAAAAAGACAAAAGAGCCACTTACATGAGAATATAAGATAACATTATATTGTAATAAAATTATTCTAGTCTTATTCTTTTCTTTTTACAAAACTTATTTGCATAAATAGATCTACTTAAAACTAGATACAAATATACGTAATGTGATATGATAATATCAGTTATCTCTTTAGTTATTTATTTGCAGTTCTTTCAACAAAATGAGAGATTGGTGAACTCTTGTAAATGTCGATAATTTAGGAAATATATCCTTCAGTTTATTCATTGAAGAGGTTTGCTTAGAATCCAAAAAGAGATTTACAAACGGGGTGAATACGGATGAATCTGGACGAAACTTCGGATTTTAACATAGAAATAATATAGTTTGTTGCCAACAAGGGCACATAATCTCAGATTTTTCTCGCAACGCAGTTTTCTGATTTTCCTAAGAGTTTTATCGTTATACATATTACCTAACGCTCAGAGCATTCCGGCTCGTTTCCACGATATGCTGGCAAGCTTTGACTGTAAGAACGTACATGCTATACTTATTTCCGAGTCATGGCTTAAACCTTGTCTCCCGTCAACAAGTTACTCTCTTCCACGTTTCCAGCTTATAAGAAACAATCGCTCGGTCGGTGCTGGTGGTGGTGTTGTCATATATCTCCGCACGCAAATTCCATATTCTGTTGTCAATGAGTCAGCGCTGCCACCGCTATCTAAAGCTGGTGAACATCTTTTCCTTGAAGTCGAACTACACCATTCAAAATTACTTCTTGGCGTCTATTATTGTCCTTCTTTACGCGTTAGTTTCTTTTTCTTCGAAAATCTTTTAGAAATGCTGGTCCCTTCTTACAGTCATAGCATAATCATGGGTGACTTTAATACTTGTCTTTTGAAAAAAGACCATCGCTCTTCTTCTTTGACTAATATTTTGGCTTCTAATAATCTTTCAATTCTTCCACCCACCATTTTCCTAACTCTACTCCTTTACTCCTTGACTTGATTTTTGTCTCTTCCCTTGATCATGTCGCTAAGCATGGTCAATGTTCAGCCGATGCCTTTTCCTATCATAACCTGATTTTTCTGTCACACAAAATTCGCCCACCTAAGGTTAAGCTAAGATTCTTATGCAACGCAATTTTAGTGACATGAACGTTGATAATCTTTGCAAGGATGCCAGCAATATAGATTAGTCTGCTCTGTTTGCCTCTGCATCAGTCGATGAGCAAGTTAATATTCTTACGGCGAAGCTTATCGAGCTCTACGATCAACACGCACCTGTTCCAGCTGTTAAGGTTAGACATTTGCCGGCGCCGTGGCTCACAAATAAGGTTAAAACGCTAATGCTCAAAAAAGTTACGGTGAAGTTTAAATTTAAGTGCAAGGCTAATGACGCTAACAGGGAAAGATGCCTCTCAAACCGTAATCACTGCAACAAGGTGTG
Source organism: Oligia fasciuncula (assembly GCA_963082905.1). Taxonomy (NCBI): domain Eukaryota; kingdom Metazoa; phylum Arthropoda; class Insecta; order Lepidoptera; family Noctuidae; genus Oligia; species Oligia fasciuncula. The sequence goes on along the minus strand of OY720406.1, from coordinate 16,005,974 downwards.
TAGGAATGCTAATCGCCACCACATTCATACTTCTGTCCAAAATGGGGACGCAACCAAAGTTTGGAAATTTCTTAGATCATTGGGGGACGGTAAAACCCGACAAGAGAAAAACCCAAAAGATTTAGACATTGATGCAATGAATAATCATTTTACTGCTTCGTCCAATTTTTCTGAATACCGTCCAATATCCGTCTTACCATTCCTATCAAAAGTCCTTGAACGGTTAATCCACAACCAATTAATCACTTTCCTCTCTAAAAATAATCTCCTCAACTCCGTCTAGTCTGGCTTCCGTCCGCGTCCTGGTCATAGCACCACCACAGCGCTTCTGAACATTACGGATGATATAAGGTCAGCTATGAAAAACGGTAATCTAACGGCCTTGCTAGATTTCAGCAATGCTTTTAATACTGCTGATTTTGATGTTTTGCTTGGCATTCTTTGTTCTCTTAACATATCTCCATCGGTAATTGACTGGTTTCGTAGTTACCTGTTCGGTCGCCGGCAACGTATTTGCATCGGAGAGACCTTGTCTTCTTGGAATAATACTTCTACCGGTGTACCTCAGGGTGGCGTTCTATCCCCTTTACTTTTCGCAGTTTTTAATAACTCAATCTACGACGAACTAATTTCTTCCTACCATCTATAACGCAGATGATTTACAAATTTACTCGCAAGCTCCTCTTGGAAATCTGTCCCAGGCTATCTTAACGATTAATCGTGATCTGACCTGTATAACTTGAAGCTCAAAATGCCTATGCATTCCACAACTTTCTTTAATAAATCCTATACTGTCCAGGCTGCTCGATTGTGGAATGCATTGCCAGTTGAAATTAAACGCGCGCAGTCGTACATGTGTTCAAAAGACTCGTGAAGGAACACTACTTGTCGTTGTGATCTTGTTGTCCTTACTTACTTCTTTTATTTTCGTCGCTTATATAATTTAGTATTATGTATTTAAGTATCTATAATTTTGGATATGCATATATCTGTGTATCTATTTTAGTGTATTGTATAGATAATATTGCACCAACGACAGCCCCATTTTATGTCCAGGAAAATCACTGTCCATTCCAAGGTTGCCTGGAAGAGATCGCAGAAAGCCATAAGGCCGCCCATTGTTTATTTTGTAGTGTTTGATGTATTTTTCTAATGTTATGTATTTTTGTGGTGTACAATAAAGTATAAATAAATAATCGTTAATTGTAATACATTAAACACATTAGAGTCCTTTTGGGCAAGAGTCTAGATTTTAACATTGAAATAATATATTTCAATGTTAAAATCCCTTTTAAAATTTAGTCCCGATTCACCCCTGAATCCCTAACCACCCCGTTTGACGGTATTTGTAGATGAGATGATACAATGATGACTTGAAGCTAAAAACTTCAACAAATTCACGGTGACTTCAACAGTCTTTGTTCCCAACCCTCTCTTTCAATAAACTTCAGTCTGATTCCTCCAATTGAGTTCGATATTATGGATCTGGGCTCGAATTTCAGTTGTTTCGTCATTCCCGGAGCCAGCTCCACGCGGTATTTCTTCAGTAATGTTATCAGACCGGCTGTCATTTGCATTCTTGCGAATCTCATACCTGAAAAAGACAATGATTGTAAATTATTTGAATCGATATCATGCTTATCTTTGGACGTGCGATATTAAACAGTGAAGTAATCACCCCACATCGTTTGTATGGAGAAAATGTCAATAAGGGGGAAGCGCCAGGGTAGCCCGCAAGGGCGGCGAAATTGGTGCCGTGTGGTTACTCGAGCAGTCAGGCTCAAAGAAGTGGTATGCAGTCGTGCGGTCGTAGGATCGACCGCACTTGGTGGTGGGGCCCGCTAGGCATGACGGGCTGAAAGCAGTCAGGGTTGCGGTGAATTTACAAGTATCTCCCGGACTCATGGTACTAGAAGGAACAGTGGGGTTTTAGTCAGTAGGAGTCCGACATAACCCTCCGGTTTTCCCAGACGGAGGGTATCCATGAGGAATTCCCAACGGAAAAAAGCGTAGCCCGCGAAATACAAGTTTTAGCAAGTTGCAGGTCAGTGTCATGTTGAATGTGAGTATTGGGTTGCGAATTCAAAAACCTGGCAAGCAAAGTGGCTTCTTTAGTTTCCTATTTGTGAACACTATACGCCGCTAAAAGTTATCTTAATCTCTACCGTAACTGAACATCTGTATATCATAAACTAGCATGTAGATAAAAGCTTGTTAATTCTGCATAACTTGCAGTCTTATTTATTTGCTTTTAGTTACAAAAATCTTCCATTAACAATTAAATCCATGACGCTATGATTGTTTTTAGTAGCTGTCAGTGCCTCGGGGGAGTTTGTCTTGCACGCATCAAAGGTTTTCACCAAGTTTCCCTGAAGAAGAGTTTCAGAGAGCTTCCCTGTTTGAAAATGATGGAGGTAGCTTCCTCCATAATGATGACGTGCGTCAGTATTATCAAAAAGTAAACATTTATGTAACTGGCTACAGTAAACATTATGATTTGATTACGATCAGTGCCCTGTTTATAAAAACTTACAAGCCTTGTATTACAAGCATTTTTCTTGTAAAAAAATCAGTATTACAAATATGCGTTTATCAAAACTACACATGTAAATTACGGGTTACAAGTGTCGTTTTAACAAGTATATTTTTACACTTGTATTTGTGTTCATCAAAAAATGCTTTGGAAGTTACAACTTGTGGGTAATCAAGGCAAATTCTGAGAGTGTCCGGCGACACTCCATTCCGTCTTACAAGTTTACGAGTGTTATGCTTAGTACAGCAATCAATTTATAAATTCGATTTTCTTATATAAAATGTGGTCAAGTGATGCAAGCGATGAACAAAAATATTAGAATTACGGAACCGAGAACATAATTATAAAAAAACTGGCAAAGTGCGAGTTGGACTCGCACACGAAGGGTTCCGCACCACAAGGCACAAAACGCTTAAAAAAACTTTATACCCCTTTAAATTTTAACTTTATTTTATTTTTTAGCGCTCAATTGTACAATCCCTTGATAAACGTAATTTACATGAACTTGTAATAACTTCCTTCTAAAGTGTAACTTGTGAACTTGTAGACTTGTAAGTTTTGATAAACACGGCACAGGTCCAATATCAGAGAACCATAACAGCGTCTATCTTATCTTGTAATTTTTATATACTCAAGTGAGTTTGGATATATAATATACAGGGTGTTAATGAATTAACCCAAATCCTCTTAAGAGGTCATTGTACTCATCATTATGAACAACTTTTACTATGGAGCCAAACCTGAAATTGCGATAAAATAATCAGCTGTTCCCTACATTTTGACGAGTTATGCGAACATACCTAAATGTAGGAAACAGCTGATTTTTTTGCGATTTACTGTATGGTGTGAGCTATCTTTACTTCTACATAATCAGAATACAACCATTTCCCAAAATTGACCGAAAAATAATAAATGTAGCACTTACCGATACAGATTCTAGGACCATCACCAAACGGCATGTATGTGTACGGCCTGATGTTCTGCTTCTCCTCCGCCAGGAACCGTTCCGGACGGTACTGCTCCGGTTCCGGGAAAAACTCCGGGTTATGCTGCAAGTGGTACACCGGCAGATGCACCCGGACACCCTTCTCTAGCTTCAGTCCTGATGGGAACTCGTAGTCTTCTGTCACCTCGCGAGTTATCACTCCTAGCACTGGGTACAGACGAAGAGCTTCATCAATACACGCTTCCATGTAAGGTGTCTCTGCAATGCATTCATACTTCAGCACGTTGTTATGACGACGCAGGTAATCGTCCACCTCATCCAACAGTCGCTCTTGAGCTTCAGGATGTTTCGCCAACTCAAACAAAGTGTAACCCAAAGTAGTTGCCGAAGTCTCGTATCCTGCTGCGAAGAACAAGAAGCACTGCGCCACCAATAGATCGTCATTCACATCTAAGTTAACTTTCTTTCCTGAATCAGCTTTCATATTCTTCAAACTGTCTCCCGTCATTGAATGGTTGGTCTTCAATTTCAGCACGAGATCAACAAAGTCGTTCCTCGACGTCGGCGTATAATTGCGGCCTTTGAAAATTCCTGTCAACAAGTTTTTGAAGAATTGGTCAACTTCTGTCGGCATCGATTGGAATCCCAGTGCGTAGAAGATGGCCGGCCAGATAGCGCGTGCAACAGTCTTGAATGCTCTAAACCTATGAGTATCAAAGATAACATCACCAATTTGTGTGAATGGATTGTTTTCTTTCTTTTCCATCGTGTTTGTGTCAACACCAAATGCGCAGGATCCAATGCAGTCCATCGTGTACCTCGCCATGAGCATCCTCGCTTCGATCATGTTGGATTTCTGCACTTCTTCGTCGATTATCTTCTCAAATACGTGAGAGCACTTCTCGATCAAATGGAACATGTTCTTCATCTTCGCGGAGGAGAACAGTGGAGTCAGGTTCTGGCGCAGCACCTTCCAATTGTCGCCGTGGGCGAAGAACAGGTTCTGTGATAACATCTCCCTGTGGGAGTAGTTGGAAACTTCACGGCCACTGAAGAAATAGAAATCTTTCGTCATTACGAGCTTGATGAGTTCTGGATCCTGTACGATGAGGGTGGGTTCCGTGCCGAAGTAGGCGCCAATATACGGCACGTTCGGGAATTTCAGGCATATTTTCTGTGTGAGTTCTCCTGTGGTCGTCCTCTGTAAAATATATTCGGTGTAATTTCCGAAAAACGCAACCGGTGGTGGATGTGGCACTTTCTTATGCTCCCAGTATTGGAACTTTCGCTTGGAGATGAGGTAGACGGCGCAGAAGATCAGAGGTAGCGCGGCGAGCAATAGTAACGCGACCATGTTGAAGTTTTGAGGAATCTGATTATCTTAGAAGTGTGTTTGGGCATTTATAGTTTTATAGATAACGAGTTCGAGCGTACTTGAGGTCAACAATGTATTCAGAAGTTTTAAGGAATTTTCCGTTAGTGATTGTTATACAAATATTGATGGGTGTCGATTGCACTTGATAACAATTAACTGATACTTCAACCCTAAAGTTGAAGAAAATGCAAATTTTTTCCTAAAATGCTAGATGTTGATGCTTTTTATTGCAGATTTCTTTAGGCGCTGGTTTGTTTTCCTTCCAATAACTTATACAAAATGTTACTCGGTATTGGAACGGATGATTTCCGTAGTACTTACGTGTTGCCAGTGACGAGCAGCTGTACGAGGGCTGTACGTAACTTGTGGAGGTTCTCTGCTATCATTAAGAATATAAGAAACTAAAGTAGAAAAACATTATAGTTAGAAAAATACGTTACTCTTGGCATAAAATACAGGTAATTTCAGGACTAACAATAATAAAAAAAATAAAAAAATATATCAATATTCTAAAATTAATGTTAAGTTAATAGTACTTACTTAAATATTGTTAATTAAACTGTAGGTACCTACCTACACATTAAAATATTATATTTTAATCGTATACGATTCTTAATTATATACACTGGAACAACTTCTTTTATGTACAGACGCCAGCACATCAACCTACCCGAAACTGTCAAATTTTCCCAATCAATTTTGAACCTTATGCTTTAGCAATAAAGTTGAAATTTTATTAAAGACATTTGACAGATTGTGGTAGGTTGATGTCTGAAACTATTCAATTTTACTAAAAAACTATTTAAAAAAAAGTTTGTTATTATTTTTTTTATACTTACTGATTTAATATTTTGTTTCCTTAAATATGAAAACAATTAGGTACCTAGCTATTTATCAACTGTCTAATTCAAAAATATTGAAATAGAAGCTCTCTTTTTGGGAATGTCTCGAAACCTATGTAAGTGTGGTGACAGTGTTCGCGCGTGTCATAAAACATTGCACTTTTTTTCCCTCGTGTGTGATTATCAACAATTCGTTTTTTATTGACGCCTTATACTTAATGATAAGACAATGTACCTAATCCATGTCAAAGACAGTGCAATACAAGGTGACTTATAAAAGGGATGTATTGAAGGATATTATATGTAGGTACAGAGTTACAGACGCCAGCACATCAAGCTACTACAATCTGTCAAATTTCTTTTCAATCGCTAAAGAATAAGGTTCAAAGTTGATTGAGAAAATTTTACAGTTTCGGGTAGCTTGATGTGCTGGTGTCTGTACTTCAGTTTCTTTCGTCATTTCTTCTCAGAGGTAGTCAGAAAATGTTTTATGACAGAACATTGCATCTATATATACTAATAATAATATTATAAAGCTGAAGAGTTTGTTTGTTTGAACGCGATAATCTCTGCAACTACCGGTCAGATTTGAAAAAATTGTTTTGCATTTGATAGTCCAATTCTTGAGGAAAGCTATAGGCTATTTAATATCACACTATGACCTTTAGGAGCCGAGCAAAAAGAAAAAAAGTCAGAATGAAATTTTAAAAAGAAAAAAGAACGCTAAGCGAATACGAAGTGTTGAACTTTTTTTTTTTTTTTTATAGTAGGATTAGGGTAGAAGTAGGGTAGGAGTAGTATAGGAGTAGTATAGGAGTAGTGTAGGAGTAGGGTAGGAGTAGTGTAGGAGTAGGGTAGGAGTAGGGTAGGAGTAGGGTAGGGTAGGGGTAGGGTAGAAGTAGGGTAGGGGTAGTGTAGGAGTAGTGTAGGAGTAGGGTAGGAGTAGTGTAGGAGTAGGGTAGGAGTAGTGTAGGAGTAGGGTAGGAGTAGGGTAGGAGTAGGGTAGGAGTAGTGTAGGAGTAGGGTAGGAGTAGTGTGGGAGTAGGGTAGGAGTTGGGTAGGAGTAGTGTAGGAGCAAAACAACGTTTGCCGGGTCAGCTAGTAATAATATTATAAAGCTGAAGAGTTTGTTTGTTTGAACGCGATAATCTCTGCAACTACCGGTCAGATTTGAAAAAAATGTTTTGCATTTGATAGTCCAATTCTTGAGGAAAGCTATAGGCTATTTAATATCACACTATGACCTTTAGGAGCCGAGCAAAAAGAAAAAAAGTCAGAATGAAATTTTAAAAAGAAAAAAGAACGCTAAGCGAATACGAAGTGTTGAGACGGGGTGGGGGTACAAGAAATTTCACGCGGACGAAGTCGCGGGCAGAAGCTAGTGTTATATAAAAATCTTTGCAGATAAAAAAATGTTTTGTAAATTATTACACAGCATCATTCTCCTGTCCTAGTATATCAATTTATTTAGGGTCGGCGCAACATGTCTTTTTCTTTCATATCGTCATCACGGTCGTCACCCCCTTTCTTCACACGACTGCACGACTGCACGACTTAATGCTCATTTGATCGTACTTATAAAAAGCCATAGATATAGATATATTAGTTAGTTTTTTATTAATTATAATTAAACTACTTTGAATAAAAGAGCCATTTTCAATCTCCTGCTATGGGTGAAATGAATCTATTATAAAAAATAGAGAAAATATTGACTCAATTAAAATTAATCTCCATTAAATTATCTATACTTATAATGGTATATATATAAATTAAGTAGGTTCTGTGTACTAGCAGGAGTATGACAATAGAAACATTTGCAGAAAGGAGGCAAAAAACATTTTTCCATCGTAAAGCCTTTGATGTATATGTTACCGGCCAAACCCGATTTTAGGATGAACTAGTTTCGCCTAGGCCCTTTATCTCATTCTCTCGCTCTTGCATCCTATGTCGACGGAGCCCCGCCCTATTTATATGTCATCATCATCATAATCAGCCTATAATGTTCCCACTGCTGGGACACAGGCCTCCTCTCTGTGAGAGGGAGTGGGCCGTAATCCACCACGCCCACCATTTTATTTATATGTAAAAGGTTTAAAGTAACCTAACCATTTTTTTTTTGTTTAACTTGGAGAAATGCTCATGCATTCTGCACTACCACGGGGAGATAGTGCAGTTATGTGGGACTCTAACCCACTAAAATTCCACGGTGTCCTCCTCTGCCGCTTACGGCGGGAACATGGGCACGCGTTAGCACTCATCCGTGAACCCGCCACGGCCGTCCGTCACCGGACCTTCCTCTGGGGAGTACTCCCCATCACCGGCGCACCAGAACACATAGCACGCCGTGACCACCCCAGGGACCAAACCAGCACATAGGCGCAATATGACCTCGTGTCTGCCACCCTTGGTCCCCCTGCGGCGAGTCAGGTCACTGGCCCCGCCGCCTGCCAATTTTCGGCCGCAGAGGATAGGGAGAGTGGCCAACGTCATACCAACACTCCTCCTCCCCTGCGGTCCCACCGCGTCAGCCATCAGACGGTGGCGACCCCGTCAAGGCCGCGGAAGGTAGGGAGCTAGCCGCGATGCCGCCGCTACGACATCGCGGCCTGCCTCAGTTGCGATGTCGCCCAAGCGGCACCGCAACCTACTTGTTGGCCGCTATGTCATCGGCTTATCGGCAAAAGCCCTGACGAGTGGCCTCTCCTCGGGTTCCTCTTCGCTTCAACCTGGGTGACCCACCGGGGGGGAAAGTAACCTAACCAAACCTAACCTCGGGGTGCCCTTCGCTCGCTCTTGCATCCTATGTCGCCTATCGACCGACCGCAACCATGCAACCCGTGTAGGGGGAACTGGTTTGGCCTAGGCGAAACTAGTTCATCGGCATCCTATAGGGTTTGACCGGTAACATAATAATAAATATAATTAGGGCAGTAGTGACCCCACGGACCCTATCTCCAGGGAGAAGTCTTGGTCCTCACCTCTGGCTTGCCTTTATTGGCCGGCTGGAGTGAACAATGACGAGGAACAGAGCTCCCACCTCATTCTTGCCTTTATTGGCTGGCTTTTTTTTTTTTTTTTTTTTTTTTTTGCGGATGGGAAATCATCAAATGACCCCTCCCGCTCTGGGTGGAGCGGAAGGGAGTGTCAGACTCTTACTGACTAAAACCCACCCGTGTTCCTTCCTTAGCCCTTTATGTTCCGGGCCAGCGGTAACCCTTTCGGACAATCCCGCTGACCCGGCAGGCTTCGGCCCTATGGGGCCCCTCCTCGATGCTGACATCTCTTTGAGGCGCGCGTGGAACACGTACGCGCCGTCCGGCACGGGCCTGGTCCTGATCGGACGGTGAGCTACCCATTACTCTCCGCCCGCAGGCCCGCGCCTACGGTGGCCGGGAGTCGTCGCGCGGCTCCCGACGCCCGGAGCGTCTCCCGCGGCGGCTGGGACGGGAGGCTCTATCCCTGAGCCGTCCCGCCACCTCCTTCGCTAGCATGACTGCTTCGCAGAAGGAGGTGACTGCCTCCCACTCCCTCTCGCCCCGGACCATGGCTTGCACCAGGGCCGGGCGCGAGAGGTCGCCGCCGCTGCCGATCGCCTCTACGAGGACACGGCGGTGCTCCGCCCAAGCGGGGCAGACCTCCACCGTGTGCTCCACCGTGTCCTCTGGGCGATCCTGGCAATGGTGACACCCGGGCGTTTCCTCCCGCCTGATGATGTGCAGGAACCTCCCGAAGCTTCCGTGTCCGGTGAGGACCTGCGTCAGGCGGTAGGTGAGGGCGCCGTGGCGCCTCTCTAGCCACTCCTCAAAGAGGGGTCTTATCGCCGCTATCGCGGCGTGCCCTGCGCTGGGTTGCGACAGTCGTTCCTTCCATGTCGCCATGAGATCGCGCCGGAGCTCAGTCCGCTCCGCAGCGATTTGCCGCGGAAGCGGAACTTCCCCCCGGCTTAGTGCCTCCGCGCGCCACTCATAGACGCGCGCGAGGACCATCGCCTCCAGATCCCATGGCGGCAGTCCGGCAATGAGGCTTGCCGCCTCGCCAGAGATCGTGCGGTAGCCCCGGATAAGCCTTATGGCTACCACCTTCTGGGGCGCGTTCAGGTAGTGGGCGGCTCGCCGCCGCAGTGAACGCGCCCACACCGGGGCCCCGTATAGGGCCATGGACCGCACGACCCCCGCGTAAAGCCTCCGGCAGGAGGCGTTTGGCCCCCTCAGGTTGGGCAAGAGCCGCTTGAAGGCGGCCCCGGCCCGTTCCAGTTTGGGGGCCAAACGTCGGAAATGCTCGACGAAGTTCCACCGGCTGTCGAGGACGAGACCCAGGTACCTCATCGTTGTCTCGACGCCGATGTGAACCCCTCCTACCGTTAGTTGGGATCCCGATGGTGGCGCGTTCCGGGGCCCATGAAACGACATGGCCTCGGACTTGTGCAATGCCACCTCGAGACCCAACTGCCGGATCCTCTCCACGACTATCGCAACCCCGCGTGTCATCGCGTCGGCCGCCGCCTGATGCGACCTCCCCTGCGCCAGGACCAGCGTGTCGTCAGCGTAGCAAACCACGCTGACGCCATCAGGGAGGTCGGCCCGCAGCACCCAGTCGTAACCGATGTCCCACAGGAACGGCCCCACGACCGATCCCTGTGGGACACCGCACGACATCTCTCGCCGGTTCCACTCCCCATCGCGACCGGGGTAGCTGACGGCTCTGTCCGTCAGATACGCCTCGACTATTCGACGGAGGTAGGGCGGCACCCGGTGATACCGGAGTGCCTCCACAATGCAGCTCCAGGGCAGGGTGTTGAACGCGTTGGCGATGTCGAGTGACACCGCCACGACGACCCCACCCTGGGACACCGCGTCCCCCGTCGTGAGGGCTCTCACGCGCATGATGGCGTCCACCGTCGAGCGCCCCTTGCGGAAACCAAACTGGCTGTCCGCAAGATCCGGCCCCGTCCTCACCAGGTGCCCGACAAGGCGGCCCACAATCACTCTCTCAAAGAGCTTGCCGACCTCGTCGAGCAGCACGATGGGCCGGTATGCGGACGGAGAGTCCACAGGGCGCCCTGGCTTCCGAATGAGGACCAGCTTCCCCGTCTTCCAACGGAGTGGAAACTGGCCTCTCTCCAAACATGCGCTTAAGAGCGCCTCCAGTCGAGGCCCGAGAGCCCTCGAGGCCAGGACCCAGGCTTTACCCGGCAAGCCGTCGAGTCCTGGGGCGGTATTTTTGGCCTTCAGCCTTCCTACCGCCGCTCTCAGTTCTACCCCGGTCACTTCAGGGATGTCGTCGTCGTCGTCCGCGTGGTCCGCTTCGGGCACCGCAATTGGCGGAGCCATGGGCGGGGGGGTGTGCACCCCCCGTGAAGGGAACAGAGCGCTCACCACCTCCTCCACCAGCTGGGGGCGGAGACTCTGCGTCAGCGGGGGGGCCCAGGTGCGGAGTTTATTCCGCACCATTTTATAAGGGCGCCCCCACGGATCTCTGTTCAGAGTCTCCAGCATCTCCTCGCGGGCCATATCCTTGGCCCGCTGGACAGCCTCTTGGAGGGCGGTCTTCGCTGCTCTGTACCCCTCGTACAGCTCCGCCTCCGTGGCTTCCGCATCCGGAGGACGAATGCGGAGCCTGCGGTGCCTGGTGTACCGGTGTCGCGCATCGACGCACGCCTTGCGTAGCGCATCCAGCTCCTGCGACCACCAGTACACCTGACGTCGGGCGCGTCCTGGCCGGACTCGGGGCATTGCCACGTCGCAAATCTCGGACATGGCCTCCCGGAACCACTCCGCCTCCTCGTCGATATCGGCAGGCCTGTCCGGTGATGACACCCAGGCCTGCACGATCGAGGCTTCCAGGAGGAGCTCCCGGTCCAGCTGCTTCAGCGCCCACCGCGGACCACTCGGGGCCTGTTGGACCAGCGCGCTAGAGGTCTGGGTGGAGACGTCGAACCGGATATACCGGTGATCGGAGTAGGTCTCCACCTCCTCCATGACGCGCCAGTCAATGACACGCTGTGACAGAGCGGGGCTGGCGAACGAGATGTCCACCACTGACTCACCCCGCATCCGCACACACGTGGGAACAGAACCCCGATTTAGGACGACCAGGCCTGTTTCCAGAGCCCAGTCCTCCACCATCCTGCCCCGCACATCCGTGCAACGGGAACCCCAGGCCAAATTCTTGGCATTGAAGTCCCCGAGCACTAGCACGGGGAAGGGATGGCTTCCGGCGACGACGACACTCAACTCTGTTAAAGAGTTGTGGAACTCGGCGAGAGTTCGGCTCGGAGAGAAGTACACTCCCACGACTACAACCTCTCCGAACCGTGCTGCTACACACCCCTGTCCCTTCGTGACGCATTCCAGGGACGGGGTGCCGGCGGCGACCGACGAAACTATGGCCACTGAGCCGCTCAGGTCCTCCACCCAGTCATCCCTGGGCGGGACAAAGTACGGCTCAGCGACCACGGCGATGTTGATCGACCACTGCGCCACGCTCTGGAGCAACAGGTCCTGAGCGCAGGCGCAGTGGTTGATGTTCGCCTGGAGGAGGCGCAATGGAGCCATTAGTCCTCCATTTCAGCCCCCTCCCGGGCCCCCTGCGAGGGCTCCACTACGGCAGCGACGGCGGTGGCGGCGGTAGTGGCGGCGGCAGCGGCGACTGCGGTGGCGGCGGTTGTGGCGGCGGCAGCGGCGGCGGCGGTGGCGGCGGCGGCGGCGGCGGCGACGGTGGGAGTGGCAACGGCGGCGGAGGGCCTGCCTTTCCTCCTGGTTCCGGCGGGTGGAGCGCAGGACTTGCTCCCCGCCCGGTGATCGGCCGGCTTGCCAGCAGCCGCACATGTGATGCAGTGCGGCGCGGCGTTGCACGAGCCGACCTTGTGTCCGGGCTGACCGCAGCGGAAGCACAGTGTGCTGCGGTCCACCTCGGAGGTGCACTGGATGCCAACGTGGTGCCCCACATGGCATCGGTAGCACCTCAGAGGCTTGGGGTCCAGGAGTTTGACCTGCGCTGAGACCCAGCCCACCAGGAGCCTTCGGCCCTCCGTGATGGTTCTGGCCGCCGTCACGGGGCAGCTTACCGTTATGGTTCGCATGCCCGTGTAGTCAGGACGTAAGGTGCCCGCCTTCACCTGGTCGGCCAGACACCCGCCCGTCCTGACAACGGCGGCCACCACATCTCCCTCCGTCACGGAGTCATCCAGGCCCAGTATGCGCATGTCTGCGCACTTGACGGGCCTGGTGATCCGAGCTTCGTCCGCGAGGGACGCCCTTAGCTTCTCAGCTAGGGCGTCAGCGGTGGGGCCACTTGTAGCACCGGGGATCTCCAGCATGCGGGCGCCAGTGGCGGTCACCCTGTGCCGGAGGCCCCCGGTGATCCCCAGCTCCCGGAGGTCCACCTTCTCTCTCGCCTTTGAGAGCACGTCGCAGTACGTCACGCCCCTCTTGACCGCGTCCGGCTGTAGCGTTATCACTACAGCCGCGGTCTTCGGGGCGCGAAGCCTAGCCGCGACGGCTCTCTCCTTGCGACGCCGCCTCTGCTCCTTTTTTCTGGCCGCCTTGGCCGCCTTCTTCTTCTCCCCGACCACCTGCCATTGGGCGTCGGTCGTGGGAGAAGTGGGGGAGTTTTGGGGGCGCGGCGTAGGCTCTGGGGCCTTCGCCTCCCGTGCCGCTCTGCCCTTCTTCTTTCGGCCCTGCGCCGGGGGATTGCCCGTAGGCGCCGGGGCCCCGCCAGCTGGCGCCGGCGCCGCGGCTCCTCCTGCCGATGCCGGTTTGGCCGACGCCGGTTTGGCCGGCGCCGGTTTAGCCGACGCCGGATTGGCCGACGCCGGCTTGGCCTGGGCCCGGCCCGACGGCCCGGGTTTAGGGGCGGCAGCTGCCGCAGCGGCGGCGTACGAGGCCGCCCTTGGTCCCGGGGTCGTTCCGCCCGCCAGGGGGGGGCGCAGGACTATGCCCTCCAGGACGGAAAACCGCGCCTGGAAGGCCGCCAGCTCCTGCCGAACCAGGCTGAGGACCTGGTTCTCCACCGGGACGGGCTGGCTCGGTGGTTGCGCTCCCCCGGTGGCCCGCAGGCCGGCCAGGTCTGCCCGGAGCCTCCCGTTCTCCTTTTGGAGAAGCTCCGTGGCTGCCGTCAGGCGGGCGACCTCCGCCCGCAATTCGGCCACTTCGCCGGCCGAAGGGCCGGTGTAGTTGGCCGCCTCCGCTGCCGCCATGATGGAGGCCGTCGCCGAGACTATGGCCCTGTTCTTGGAAGTCTGTAACTTCTTCAAGGACACGTCCCGGATGGCGGCCTCCACTACCGCCGCAAACCTGCTCATGCAGTCCGCCTCGGGGTCAGGGGCGTCAGCCGCACCCGCCTCGTCGCTCGAGGGTCCCGAAGCGACCGCGCGACCGGACCCCCCCTCCTTTGCGGGCTCCTCCGCTCTCTCCGCCGCCTCACGGGCAGTGAGCCCCCTGCCCTTGCCTCGCTTTGCGACCCCACCCCGCCTACTTGTGGGGATTTTTCGGGCCGAGGCCTGCTCTCCGTCTGAGGACAGTCCCTGGCTGTCCCCAGACCTTGGCCGCTTGCCCGTCTTCGCGGCCTCCTCCCCGGCACGGCAGGGGCTCTCTGAGCCTCCCATGCTCGTGCCTCCAGATGCGGCGTCGGACTCCGACCCCGCATCACTCCTCACCTCTACTTGGTCCCCTGAGGGACAGGAGCCTCCTCGGCTCTTGTTGCCAATGGCAAGTGGTAGACATTCGTTGCCCCCCCCAGAATACGAGTGGGGGCTTGACGTTCCCGAAGGGAACGTGGCGGATTCTCCGACTGCTGAGCAGCCGGTACCGCCCTGGGGTAGTTTTTTGCCGTCTGTCTGTTCCATTTTTGTGTTCCTTTTAAGGGTGAGGTCCCTTTTCGCGCTAACGGCCGGATTCCCTCCGGCCATTCATCCCCTCGGCACGCTAGACCTTGGGATTGGGGTAATTTTTTATAGAGGTTGTCTACCTCGCGGCCCGGGCCTCAGTGGCCCGGACCCCCGGTCCTGTCAGTTCAGGATTACGGGGTGGCCGACGGCTGGACAGACCCAACCGCCGCCCCGGCGTCCCCACGCTGCCGCCGGATGCCGGACAGACGCAGCGCGGGCATGGGACACCCTCCACCACCCACACTCTCGTGGGTACCGCGGTGCTAACCGCCCCGCGACGGTCCGCGCCAACTCACCTTCCTCTGTAAGCAGAGGGGGAGTAGACGCGTGACCGTCTATAGCCCGGTTCCCTTCACCGACCATCAAAGATGATCGGTGACTGGAACCATGACCTTCTCCTCCTGTCGAAGATTTGCCGCCCGCCCCAATTGTCCACCCAAACCTGGTGGGCAATTGGAGCCGACGTTGCCCAGGGTGCGCCACGTGGAGGCTCTTCAACGTGCACCCCTTTATTGGCTGGCTTGAGTGGAGATTCGCAAGAGCAAACGTGCTCGGAGGAAGGAAGTATTCCAGTAAGATGCTGGTAGGGATCTTGACCGTACTTCCGGGATTGTCCTGATAGCCGTGGAATAACTCTCTACTCCTCATAAGCACCTCAGGACATGTTGCCCCCTTGCCGCTACGACACTATGTGCTAGCGACCGTTTTCGGGGGCCCATTATTGAGTGTGCAAGTCTCCCCCTGCCATTTAATCTGTGTAATTTATAGAGAACATCGGTCAGGCAGGGGCTATAGTTTTTCCATAGTCTTAGATAACCAGTTCACTTTAGCCACCAAAACCCATAATCCAATATTTTTGTTACCTTATTTTTCAATAGTCCTACACCAACCGGGGGTTATCCTTGGGTGCACTTGTATAGTGCGAACAGGGATAATCGTCGGTTGGTGCCTCATTTCATTGAAAATCTCTAACGGGCGTCTGCGAGTTGGCTTCGGCCCCTCGTACGCCTTCCAAAGGACCGGGACCCCATGGTCCCGAGATATGTTAAAATATACTTAAAGCGCAAAGCACTCTCTAATGCTTCGCTTCATGAGTCGTACAATAGATACCGTATCTGTGCCAGACTTGTTCACAATTTAAAAAATATTTAAAAAATACTTAGTCATTCTGACTGCTCATATTTCTAGTTATAAATGTCAACAAACAATATTTTTCAAACAAAATGAATACCTACTTTTATTTTATTAGTGTTATTAATATTAACTTAAAATTTTTATACATAGAATAAGTCTTATACTGAGAATACATTTTGAATTTTTGACAGTTTCTCCATACTAGAACTGTCAAACGTCAATTTTATTCCACGGATAAAAGATATCTGACTTTGGTAAAATCAGCCCTTAATGATTTTGTTACTATTAGATTTATATCATCATATATTCGGCCTATAATGTTCCCACTGCCCAGTGCCCTTGATACATGTAACATTTCTTCGAATTCTTGGTTCTAGGACATGCCGGTATTCTCACGATGTTTTCCTTCACCGTTTTGAGAGCTGTGGTAATGAAACAATTAACACAAAGTAAAGCGCCTGTCTGGGTTCGAACCTACGACCTACAACTATACTGATAACTGATTTATCTAAGTACTAGCTTCTGCCCGCGACTTCGTACGCGGATCCTGTTGCTAATGCCAGCGACAACGGGGTCGTCAAAATCGAAGATCTGAAACGTCTGATGTCGAATTCTAAGAGCCCGGGGACGGGAAAACGGCGTGATGCGCGAGACGATTCGAGACGTTCTAGATCTTTCATATTTGTAAGTCAACAGGAAATGCCCATCAGACTAAACAACTTTTGCTAAGACGTCGTTCCTATAATTATGTTATAGTGTCGCTGGGCTTTGGAGTTCCACAACAGGTGTTCCAGATCTTCAAATTTATTCTCACAGCAGAAAATGCTCTTCACGTAGAATATTTTTTGCTATGGCACCATTTTTATATCTCTTATTCGATATCCATACTTATACTTAAGCTGGTCTGTTGCGGTTCTGCATCAGGTGTTCCATTTTCCAAAATAAATTATAGCCTATATGTTGCCCAGACTTAGTACCTATACAACAAAAAAACTTTTCTTCCCGTAATTCCGCAGTGGATCCCAAGGGTACACTGAATTAACAATAATATTGCAAATAACTTAAAAAAAAAATCTTTTAAACTAAAGCTGTACCCGTGGCTTTGCCCACGTATCGCATAAGTATTATTTTATTTTAATAAGTGATAGTTTGCTGATTTACAGAAACACTCAAAAGATGCGTCTCATACTATACTATGGCTTAGATCCCTCAAAAACTATTTGGCTTAGTAAACACAAAATTAGAAAGTTATGTAGTTAATTTACTGGTAAGAGACGTTAGGTTAATAAGAAAATTTAGGAGACGTCGAATAACAGAAGTGTTACAATTTACTGTAACACTTCTGTGTAAACAACGTTCGTTGTTTTTCCCTCGGTCTTATTCAATATGTAAGTACAGCGAGTCAGGACTGGTGACGCGGGAGCAAGCGACGTACAGTTGTCCGTGTGAGATGCAGCTCGTCCTGAGGTCGACACCCGCAGCCTTCAGTGTCTGCCCCTGCGACTTATTTATTGTCATGGCGAAGCACACGCTCACAGGAAACTGCACGCGCTTGAATTGAAAGGGGTAATTGTGGCCGGGTGTCACCATTGCCAGGATCGCCCAGAGGACACGGTGGAGGTCTGCCCCGCTTGGGCGGAGTACCGCCGTGTCCTCGTAGAGGCGATCGGCAGCGGCGGCGACCTCTCGCGTCCGGCCCTGGTGCAAGCTATGGTCCGGGGCGAGAGGGAGTGGGAGGCAGTCACCTCCTTCTGCGAAGCAGTCATGCTAGCGAAGGAGGTGGCGGGACGGATGAGGGAGCAAGCCACCCGTCCCAGCCGCCGCGGGAGATGCTCCGGGCGTCGGGAGCCACGGGACGACTCCCGGCCACCGTAGGCGCGGGCCTGCGGGTGGAGAGTAATGGGTAGCTCACCGTCCGATCAGGACCAAGCCCGTGCCGGACGGCGGGTACGTGTTCCACGCGCGCCTCACAGATGTCAGCATCGAGGGCCGAAGCCTGCCGGGTCAGCGGGATTGTCCGAAAGGGTTACCGCTGGCCCCGAACATAAAGGGTTACGGAAGGAACACGGGTGGGTTTTAGTCAGTAAGAGTCTGACAGTCCCTTCCGCTCCACCCAGAGCGGGAGGGGTCATTTGATAATTTCCCATCCGAAAAAAAAGAAAAAAAAAGGGTAATTGTGGGGAATCAGTGGTATACGTGGTATAAATAAATAAATAAAGACTGTCTCGCCGACACCACAACCCGTTAGAATTTCCGCCGCAATGATATTTCTCTGCAGCGAGACGACTTTGAGCCGGGTCCCATTGCACAGTTTCGGCGGAGTGAGATTCCGAAGAATCATATTTGGGACACCGACCTTTAGCTTAATGGTGTGCGCTGGTAGTCCACTTGCACTTAGGGAATTGAGAAATTCTACGGGGTAATGTGTGGCGTCATCTTGGTCGACAACAGTGTTTATTGAAGTGTAGGTCACTTCATTTCCCTCAATTGAAAAAGAATGCATTCATTGATCGCTGAAGGTTGGTCGTTTCTGGGTGTTAAAATTACTCGTTCACACACCCAAGAATTATCTTGGTGCGTTATCCTATTGATACCGCACCCAATTTTAAGAAAAGATCAGAAAATTCTTGGGCGTGTACATTCCCGCCAAGCTGTGCTCTCATATTCATCGTTAAACGCAACCTATGAATATGTGGCCATAAGAAAGAGCATTTCAACGAAGCATTCACCTCATCAGCCCTAGTTCCTTGCGTCACCACAGGCAGCGTTTGTCGGAAATCGCCGCTTAACAGAACTGTAACGTCATTTGCTGGTTCCTGCGGATGTCCTACAAAGTCCTGTTTACCGCTTCTCTACTGCTTTTCTGTTCGCCATAGTGCATTCATCCCACACGATTAAAGAGCAATCTTTAAGCACGCGCCCTTTGTAACTGTTGCGTGACACTCCACAAACAACTAATGCGCTTGGTAAGATATAACTTAGAACCAAAAGTTTGACTTGACTTTATGATAGTGTAGCTTGTTGTACCACCAATCAATCTGTGTATTAATATTGGTGTGAAACTCCCCATACAATTAGATAGGACATGTAAAGTTCTCAGATTTCATAACAGTATCGTTCCTAATGCACATAAAAAATGCAAAAACTAAAAAAAAAAGAATTTTACGATTTTTTAAAACAATAACAGTTTTTTTTTTAATACGGGATTTGAACTCGCACCATTTAGTGCGGTAAACGGTCGCCTGACGTTACCGCTAAATTCCCTGTTGACATATTGTTGAAATAGCTGTTCCCTTGCAATTTATAATATTACTGCTCCGCTCCTTTATAAAAATAGCGTGATTGTTATGTTTCCAGGGTTAAATTTTTATTAACTACATAAATAACATGTCATTTTGGGCATTCAATTATTTTGTGCATTCAATTACGAACCAAAACCTTTTAAAATCAATATTGCTTACCTCCCATAACATATGGCGTGATAATATGTAGCCTAAAGCCTTCCTTGGTTTACAAAGAACATTTTTGCTGAATTTCAATTCAATCTATTCAGTAGTTTTGGCGTGAAGCCTTACCATACACACAGACAAACAGACAAAAATTCTAAAAAGTCACTTTTTGTCATCAGTTACGTTTTTCTAACAAAAGCCACTTATTTTTTCTTGAAAATTCTCAATGTACAGTTTTTCTTTCGTTACTGTTTTATTATATGTATAGATTCCAGGGGTATTATTTGGGAATTACTAGTCATAAAACAATCAATCAAACAAAAATCCTGTTTTATTAGACACGTAAAAGATAAAGATATATTTATTGCATAACTGTGTACATAAAGTTCATAAACATAACCATTTTTTTGTTTCAACAGTCTACCCGAGTCGGATATGCAATAGTAATAAGAAATTGAGTACTTACACCTTCGATCAATAATAGTACTAGATGAATGATTAGGAACAAAAATAAGTCGCTAAAGTGGCCACGTTTGCACACACATAAACATTGTATTTCTTACTACGAACTATAGAAAAAAGTTTAATAATATTAACAACTTCAGATTATTATAAACCTTAACACACTCACATAAAGTTTAATTACGTTTGCAAATGATTAATATTTAAGTCCTTCTGTCATCGAAGCAATAAATTTAAAATGTCACTTGAAAATAAAAAGTCATTTTTATAATAAGTACAAAAATATTTATTCTAAAATGAAACTTAACTTCTAAGCAATAAGGTTAAAAACATTTTGTTGACAATTTCGTACTTACTCGAATTTGGAACTAGACGTAGTTCTTGGAATTACATTCCAATGCTTCAATGTTTGTTGGAATAGTTGGCGCGTTATCGCAAACATTGGCCAAACAATCATAATATTTGCTAATTGATTTATATTTACTATTTAATTGTGTTACTATTTTATGAAAAACATTTAATGATAAAAACTTACCGAAAAAAAGATATTCCTTTTAAAATCTTGGTGTTACGGTGGTTATTTACACAACTTTTGAACGTGCACTGAGGCATTTTTACGTCTTAACATTGGCTATGATTGGACCATACTAATTTGAAATAAGAGCACAAAAGTATTCGTGCTTGTATTTTTCGGGCCGTTTTTGAAGCGCTTATCGGGCATCTAGTACTATTATTGATCGAAGACTTACAAGTTCTATTTTTTATCAAAAAACTCATGCATATTATAAAATACCTTATCAATTAACATTTTCTTCAATTTATTTTTAAACATATTTCCATTTAATTCTTTAATTGCTGGCGGTAACTGATTGTACACACGAATAGCAGTAACATAGGTACTTTTATAATACATCATATTGTTATTAACTGGTAAATTATTGTCATATTTATATTGTTTCCGAATGTTTCTTTTAGAATTTGATTTAAAATTAAAATATTGCTTATTATTTTTAACAAATAAACATAAGTTTACGATATCAAAGGTATGGGTACGCACAGAAATAGCTAGGATAATATTAACTGGGTAGATAATCTGAGTTAATCATTTATATCTGTGCGTGGCTTATGACACTCACTTGTCGATTACGAATTAACGGTCCGTTCTTGGAAAATTTTACTTGGACTTTAGACACAACTGAATTGTACAGCAAAACATACAAATTATAATTAATTGAAGTCGGTTTTCGTATTTGTGTGTATAACCGTGTTGTTCTTCTAAACTACACAACGGATGTTGATTGATGAGGTTTTTTTTTGAGAATTTATTCCAGAAGGTTTATGTGTTTTGATTTAGATATAGCACAGACACTTTTGTACATCCACCCTTAACAATCGTCACGTAAGGCTGCAATACTGTTAAGGGTGCGACGGTACAGACGCCAGCGCATCAAGCTACTACAATCTGTCAAATTTCTTTAATAGATTTTCAACTTTATCGCTAAAACATAAGGTTCAAAGTTGATTGGGAAAATTTGACAGTTTCGGGTAGCTTGATGTGCTGGTCTGTACTAGAATTAAAAAATAGTAAAATAAAAATAGTATGCTGAATTGATGTCCCCACCCTTCTTAGCATCAATTCTCTCTTTTCCGCATAATTTTAATGAATGAAGTCCAAAAAAATCCGCTGTATTAGCAATATGGACAGCAATAATAATTCTAAAGCGCTGCAGCGCTAGAGTGATTTACCTACTTGTGCAATAATCCGCCTCGTTTATTTTAACAGTGCGGTGACAGACGACACGCCTATTTGGTCATAGCTTTAAGGCTACTCTTTCGAAAAAAGCTTAAAAACAGCGTGCAGATGAAGCAGCTTTTCTCCGGAACTTACAGAGAAATTACATCTGAAAAAATAGTTGGTAATCTACATGATATGAATCGTAATTTGGTTTAGCCATATTTTTTCTATCGATATCACCTATTAAGAAAAAAAACCACCAAATCACCTCCAAATCGTTGAGATGAAACCATTTTACTCCTTCATTTTTTATCAAAAGAATATAAAAAAATATCTAGGTACTGCTTTGCAATACAAACGAAAATGATTTGGTTTTGTTACTTTTTAAAAATATGTATATTTTTTAAAATAATATATCCCACCAAAAACATTTTCATGTAAAATGTTGCCAAGACGACACCACATATGGCTCAAAAGTTATCAGATCTCATGTAGAGCCAAGCTTCTAACTCTACACGCCCTAACTTCACAAACTCTACACCTTAGTCAAAATATGAGGCTTGGCCGTTTCGTTACTACAAAAACTATTGTATAACAGAAAAGTAATGAACAGTGAATAAATTTTTCACCTTACGCCCATGTGATGGTAGCGAAACAGCCAAGCCACATATTTTGACTAAGGTGTAGAGTTTGTGAAGTTAGGGCGTGTAGAGTTAGAAGCTTGGCTCTACATGAGATCTGATAACTTTTGAGCCATATGTGGTGTCGTCTTGGCAACATTTTACATGAAAATGTTTTTGGTGGGATTTCACATCTTTTTGAAAGTTGCTTATGAAATAATTTTTTTTTTGGGGGTTTCTTTACTAAAAATCCTGAAATATGTATTCTATTATTTATTACAAGGAGTCCCTATATCAATTTTCAGAACTCTAGCATCAAAATTTGCGGAAGTCTCTTACAAACTTCCATCCCCTAGTTTAAGGGGTTGGAGGGTAAAAGTTCCAAATCTTAGAATTGTTTGTGTACTATTACTAGCTTACATACCAAATTACAGCTTTCTAGGACTTCAGGAAGAACCTTAGAATATTGATGCTTATGAAATAAAAAAATTTTTTTTTGGAGGGTTGGGGGGTTATTTACTGAAAATCCTGAAATACGTATTTTATTATTTATAACAAGGAGTCCCTATATCAATTTTCAGAACTCTAGCAACAAAATTTGCCGAAGTCTCGTACAAACTTCCATCCCCTATTTTAAGGGGTTCGAGGGTAAAAGTTCCAAGTTTTAGAGTTTTTTTGTTGTTTTTGTACTATTACTAGCTTACATACCAAATTTCAGCTTTCTAGGACTTCAGGAAGAACCTTAGAATATTGATGCTTATGAAATAAAAAAAAAAAAATTTGGGTGGGTTGGGGGGTTATTTGCTGAAAATCCTGAAATACGTATTTTATTATTTGTAACAAGGAGTCCCTGTACAAACTTCCATCCCCTAGTTTAAGGGGTTGGAGGGTAAAAGTTCCAAGTCTTAGAATTGTTTGTGTACTATTACTAGCTTACATACCAAATTACAGCTTTCTAGGACTTCAGGAAGAACCTTAGAATATTGATGCTTATGAAATAAAAATATATTTTTTTGGGGGGTTGGGGGGTTATTTACTGAAAATCCTGAAATACGTATTTTATTATTTGTAACAAGGAGTCCCTGTACAAACTTCCATCCCCTAGTTTAAGGGGTTGGAGGGTAAAAGTTCCAAGTCTTAGAATTGTTTGTGTACTATTACTAGCTTACATACCAAATTACAGCTTTCTAGGACTTCAGGAAGAACCTTAGAATATTGATGCTTATGATATAAAAAAATATTTTTTTGGGGGGTTGGGGGGTTATTTACTGAAAATCCTGAAATACGTATTTTATTATTTATAACAAGGAGTCCCTATATCAATTTTCAGAACTCTAGCAACAAAATTTGCCGAAGTCTCGTACAAACTTCCATCCCCTATTTTAAGGGGTTGGAGGGTAAAAGTTCCAAGTTTTAGAGTTTTTTTGTTGCTTTTGTACTATTACTAGCTTACATACCAAATTTCAGCTTTCTAGGACTTCAGGTAGAACCTTAGAATATTGATGTTTATGAAAAAAAAAATTTTTTTTTGGGTTGGTTGGGGGGTTATTTACTGAAAATCCTGAAATACGTATTTTATTATTTAAGGAGTCCCTACATCAATTTTCAGAACTCTAGCATCAAAATTTGCGGAAGTCTCATACAAACTCCCATCCCCTAGTTTAAGGGGTTGGAGGGTAAAAGTTCCAAGTTTTAGAGTTTTTGTACTATTACTAGCTTACATACCAAATTTCAGCTTTCTAGGACTTCAGGAAGAACCTTAGAATATTGATGCTTATGAAATAAAAAAAAAAAATTTTGGGTGGGTTGGGGGGTTATTTACTGAAAATCCTGAAATACGTATTGGCGGGGGCACTCCCGTGCCCCCAGATTTTATTATTTGTAACAAGGAGTCCCTGTACAAACTTCCATCCCCTAGTTTAAGGGGTTGGAGGGTAAAAGTTCCAAGTCTTAGAATTGTTTGTGTACTATTACTAGCTTACATACCAAATTACAGCTTTCTAGGACTTCAGGAAGAACCTTAGAATATTGATGCTTATGATATAAAAAAAATTTTTTTTGGGGGGTTGGGGGGTTATTTACTGAAAATCCTGAAATACGTATTTTATTATTTATAACAAGGAGTCCCTACATCAATTTTCAGAACTCTAGCATCAAAATTTGCGGAAGTCTCATACAAACTCCCATCCCCTAGTTTAAGGGGTTGGAGAGTAAAAGTTCCAAGTTTTAGAGTGTTTTTGTTGTTTGTGTACTATTACTAGCTTACATACTAAATTTCAGCTTTCTAGGACTTCAGGAAGACCCTTAGAATATTGATGATCATCAGTGAGTAAGTGAGTCAGTGAGTAAGTGAGTCAGTGACGAAATCGGGGTATTTTAGATATCAATAAAATCTAAAGTATAAGAGCTATGCAATTGAAACTTTATAGGTTTAATAAGTCAACCACTGACATCATATCCCGAAAATTTTGTTTATCTGGTATAATCCAAACCCAAGTTATGAAGGTTCAAAAATACGACGAAGTGCTTCGAGAAAAGGTAGGTAGTGCCCTTGCGCTTCGCTTGGCTCGTCTTGGCGGGGGCACTCCCGTGCCCCCAGATAATCGTTTAAAGCCCGTGTCTATATCATCCCCGCACTCGTCCACGAATTCAGTGCTGGGCGCCTCGTGTTGCTAGGCAACGCGACGTCCAAATGCACAAGGTCGTTTAATTTCCCAATGTGTTAGCTGCATTGGCTCGCGGCATTGTTGGGCACGCGTAGGTTACGCGCGCCCACGTGAGTGATTGCATGTTGTTTTTCTGTAGGCGCGCCGCGACGCTGTCTCACAGCGCCGCTTTCTTCACGACACCTCGGCGGTCTGTCCCCGCCAGGTTAGACCCCCAGTTACCTGGGGGAGGCCCGGCGGGGGACGACCAGCGACGGAGGTGCCGCCTCGAAGCTCCTACAGAATTAGGTGAAAATTACTCTGCCACTCGGAACTCCCCCTTTTATAGTCGTGAACCAACAACTTTGACGTTTCTATCTACCGTCATTCAAAATATCAACGACATAAAAGGTGGATATCCGTTTGGAATATTTTCTGTTTTGCTACATTATTCCTTAAGATTTTAGCTAGTCTACTTTTACAGACATATCTACTGAAATAATGAAAGAATTATTATTTGAATAATGTAAATTAGGTATTAGATATCTACTTGTTACAAGTTTTAGGTTATGCACTGGTGTTACAATCCTATGAGTCGGTAATGAAAGGCTTCATCATAAGGATTATTTTTTGCTAAATAACATAGCGTCAGAAATATTTCAGTTAATTGTAATCTCTGACTTAAATACGATTTTATTAAGATTAGAGCATTACCTTAATAAATTCGAATGTTGAAAGTTCATAAAAATTCCTAAATTTCATGACGTAATTCGCAACATCCCATCCAGTCAGTTGATGTGTCACGTGTCAAAATCTTATCGAGCAGTGTTACTAGTCTATCAAAAAGTACTCTGTGGAGCAGTGTGATAAAAAGATTATAGTCTACGAATTTGCTTAGAAACAGGTACAAATAAAGATAAATATGTTATCAAAAATGATAATGTAAAAAAGTGTCGTTAGCGACGCAAAAAATTAGTACCTAACAAAACAGTATTATGGCAATAAAGATATTAATTGTTTTTAATATGTTATACAGCGAATGGAGAGAAGGGCAAATAAATAAAGGTATTTGATCAAAAGATAATAGTACATTATGATACATGATGTGTGCTATGTTGATCATTATACTCGAGGCGGTATTATTCGCGATAAGGAAGCCGAGCGTATAATGATCAATGCACACGCGTTTCATACGATGTTTTTCAACACACTTGCGGAGAAAAAACAAACAGACTTGTATCGCAACGGTGACCAACCGTTATTTCTTGTGTTTTTGTTTAGTCTCTGTACTTACTAACATAGTCGTAAGTTTTACTAACAATCTTGTTTGAGTCTTGGTTACTCCAATAAAGAAAAATTATATTCTATTCTAGTAAATAAATAATTTGATTAAATTCCTTTCGTTTACATTGACGTACTCATACAGCATACTATCAAAATTGATTGACAAGTGATCGCAGTACAATGTGTCAATTTTGACAAGTTTCTAATTTTTTCAGGTGTATTCACTTTATTATCCTTGATATTTAGAAAGGTTCGTTTGTTTTAGGAGTAAATTTACACTAAAATAAAAAACGATTTTTCTCAAAATTAGAGGTGTTTAAAAATGAATGATATAGGCAGAACAACTAGTTTTTGGGATCTCCATCCAAATATATTTAACTTATCCTGGTTAGAATTATTGGACAATAAAATACCTACCATTTTCGGACATGTCCTTTCTTTAATAGATTTTCAACTTTATCACTAAAAAATAAGGTTCAAAGTTGATTGGTAAAATTGGACAGTTTCGGGTGGCTTGATGTGCAGCTGGCGTCTGTACCTACATGTAAAAATTTGTAAACATGACTTTTTTAAGTGAGTATAAATATTGCCTCCTTGGTCGCAAGCGGTACTGCTGGGTTCGATTGCCAGGTCGGGCAAAGTGTTATTGCGTTTTTCTATCTGGAATTTCTCAGTATAGAAAGAAAGAAAGAAAAAATATTTATTCTGCACAAACAAAACGGACATTACAAATTAAAAAAAAAATAAGATAAAATATACACATACAACGTGATCAAAAGCCTCGTACTCAAGCTTAAAATGTTGTCAATTTTGTCCATAATTTTTTTGACAGTATCAGGCGGAGTCCGGGTTTGTGCCAAAGAGTACTATAAGATACCGGGGTTTGTGCCTTGTTGATGACAATAAGCTCGCCCACTATTACCTGTATTATATTATAGTCTGTGCTCTATTACATGGGACTTTGCGTTGAGCGTTTACGACGTACGGCATTTCATACAAACTTTCTTTCAAGCCCTTGTTTTTCGAAATGCATGAACCGATTTTAATGAAACTTCATACGCACATTAATCACCCCCCTCTAAAATCTTAACTGCGGGCTTGAAAAATCTGGAAAAATTAACGATGATAGTGCATTTCATGAACTTTATAGGAAAATTATAGCGGTTAAGATAACTTTATTAGTTTAGCAGTAATAGTCGTTGAACTTGGGTGTTGGATAATTTTGTACCAAATACAAAATCCTTAGCATTAATCCTTTAAAGTGACTAAGATGAAGTAGTTGCTTGTTTATAACAGGTAAAGACTTGCATTGAAAAACAAAATATGTTTTTTTTCTTTTTCAGAATAAACAACAGAATCGTACTATATTGTGATAACGGGCTACTACGGAACCCTACACTGTGCGTGATACGACACGCACTTGGCCGGTTTTTTAATTAAGACATTTTGAAAATGCTCTTAAGTAACTTTTTAGAAGGTAGGTACCCAATGTCCTTTTCTGTAGGTACACCTGACAACGTATATGCAAAATTTCAGGATGATCGGTTCTGTAGTTTAGGCGTGAAAAGGTAACAAACAAACTTACTTTCGCATTTATAATATTAGACAGGATTAGGATAGTATGAATATTATTATGTCCTTGATATCTTTCGGTGAACCAGCCGTAGGTACTGTTTACGGTGCAGTTAAACCACCTTTGACTAAAGACCTCCAGACTATCTGAGAATCTGTCCATAAGAGAAGAAATATGAATTTCGGCCATGGCGACCAATCTCAGCCGAGACCAGCCTTCGGCGCGGGAGTTATTATAGTGCACAAGTATGTGCGCAGACACAGGTGCAATCTCTCTTCCCTCACTCTCATTGTCCGCTCCAGTTTTTGGCACGTTGTAAGTACGTATTGCATTACTTTAAAAATAACTTGTTATTTATTGTGTAAATCAGGCATGCTGAGAATGTCTGCTGAGAATGTGTGCTTATTGATCACATCAAACTGCTGGAACTAGAATCGGTCGGAAGAGTCAATTTTTTCTCGTTATGATATTTTTTTACTTTTATTTAATTTATTTATATATTACAAAAAAAATATATAAGTACACTACAAAATATACAAATGGGCGGCTTTACCGCGTCTGCGATCTCTTCCAGGCACCCTTGAAGTGGACAATGATTTTCTGGACGTAAATCGAAGACGATTTATTACGTACCTACTAAGGGGTCATTCAAGTATTACGTAAGCACTACAGGGGGACGGGGGGTCTTTGCTTTGCTTATTTTTGATTACATGGGGGTGGGGTCTCTGGATGGTGATTACGTCAGCAGTATTAAATTTTTTACTTTTTCGTATTTTCTACAAATTTTAGCCGGTTTTGGTTTGAACACATAATTATGGCAAACCTACTTGTCTATGCTTGAAAACGAAACGCATATAACTGCTGTTCATGAATTTATAAAGAAACCAGAATACATTGAAAAATGCATGTACCAATGTTTACGTAAGCATCGGAGGTGTGGGTAAGCGTTTTGCTTACTTTTGCTGACACAAGGGGGGTTAATAATTGCAAAAAAACTGCTTACGTACCTAATACTTGAATGGCCCCTAATTTAATTAGAGAATAAATTAAACACACAGCACGTCACCTGCCTAACGGGTAATCTGATAAGTTCGGGGGCTACGGTCATCACTTAGTGGTTGCTAAGTTGATTATTGTAGTGTTGGAGTCTGCATGCGACAGTTTTATCAACGTGGTACAGAAAGCCGGCCGCAGTTGTCGGCAACGCGGATACCGAAATGAACGCCCTTCTCGTTCTCGCGGCCTTATTATCTGTAATCTTTTATTTATTATACTTAGTATCTAAAAGAAAGTTCGGTTACTGGAAAAAAAAGAATGTGCCCTACATTGAACCAGTGCCCCTTCTGGGCAACTACGGAAGATATATTTTACAACGAGAGTATCTTGGCAAGATGCTGCAGAAACTTTGCCAAAAGTTCATCGATCAACCTTACTTCGGAGCTTTCTACGGCACGGAGCCTGTTCTCGTGGTGCACAGCCCCGAGATCATCAAACATGTGATGACCAAAGATTTCTACTACGTCAACGGCAGAGAATCCTCCAACTACTCTGGTAATGAAGTTGTCACGCAGAACCTGTTCTTCAGCGCCGGTGACAGATGGAAGATAGTCCGTCAAAATCTAACTCCACTCTTTACTTCCGCAAAAATGAAGAACATGTACCATTTGATTGAAAAGTGTACCGTCGTCTTCGAAGATATGCTCGACTATGAAATTGGAATGTCTGACGTCATCGAAATTAAACAGACTACTGCGAGGTACACCATGGACTGCATATGCTCCGCAGCTTTCGGAGTGGAGTCTAACACCATGGGTAAAGAAGATAACAACCCCTTCAAATTCATGGCAAACCAAATATTCGAGGCTTCAAACTATCGTGGTTTCAGAAACATTTTCAGGGCCGTATGGCCTGCTATTTTCTACCGAGTGGGACTTAAAGTTTTTCCTTCAACAATAGACCAATTCTTCTCAAATTTGTTAAAAAGAGTGTTCGAGAGCCGAGACTACAAGCCATCGCCGAGGAACGACTTCGTGGACCTGGTTCTGACTTTAAAGGAAGAGGATTACATAACTGGAGACAGTATGAGTAACGCAAAGACTGGCGCTGACAAAAAAATACAATTGAAGGTGGACGATGAGTTGTTGGTGGCGCAGTGTATCGTGTTCTTT
Organism: Oligia fasciuncula; assembly: GCA_963082905.1. NCBI lineage: Eukaryota > Metazoa > Arthropoda > Insecta > Lepidoptera > Noctuidae > Oligia > Oligia fasciuncula. The sequence goes on along the minus strand of OY720406.1, from coordinate 15,976,321 downwards.
GCGGCGGGTTTTGAGACATCCGCGACCACCATGAGCTTCACTCTGTTTGAGTTCGCAAAGCACCAGGAGGTGCAGCAACGAGCGGCCGAGGAGGTGGACGAGTTCCTGCGACGTCACGGGAACAAACTGGACTACGAGTGTGTGCATGAGCTGCCTTACTTGGAGGCTTGTATGTACGAGACACTCCGCAAGTATCCCGTACTGGGCAACATCGCTCGTGAGGTAATGGATGACTACGTCCTCCCGACTGGTCTGAAACTAGACGTAGGTGTCAAAGTCCATGTGCCAGTCTACCACATGCACCACAATCCTGAGTATTTCCCGGAACCAGAGAAATTCAAGCCTGAACGGTTCTTATCGGAGAATAAAGACGATGTTAAGCCTTACACGTTCTTCCCGTTTGGAGGGGGTCCCAGGCTGTGCATAGGTAATTATAATTTCTACATCTAGTATCTAGTATCTCCTCTTCTATCTAACCTAACCTAACCTAACTATAACTATTCCGATTTTTGTTTTGAATAAGCATATAAAAAGTTATCAGTCAACTACAGCGCGGGTGTTCTTCGTAGGGACCATTTCATGCTTTAGAAAAGATCAGGACCTGTTTCACCACACACGATTAAATGGCCTTTCACTTACTTGGCAGATAGTTTTTTTTTTTATTGTCCATGTAATACAGTGTTGACGACCAGCAACCAACCTTTTAATACTCATATTTACCTATGTTTGACTGCCGTCACTCTGTCTCAGTATAAAATATATACCAAAAAATCGTGATCGTGTTTCCATTTTAATGAGCATCATTCATAGCCATCCTCATCCTCAGCATACAGTAAGCAGGTTCACAGGTTAATAGCAAGTGGAGACGTCATGTATATCTTAAAATAATCCCTATAGCCAGGTTACAATATATTATGTGTCGGTGAGCCCCAAACTAGACAGTCTGTACCTTGGGGCTCGAAAGATGATTTCATACATATTCTGTTCCATTTTTTATTTTATTCGGGTAAGTCATAAGTGACTATAAGTGCAACGGTGGGACGGAGGGGCGGGGGCGCTTAAATTTGTCATTACTCAGTGACTCAGTACGTGGGTTGCGAACAATAGGCATCCCAGCCGCTCTCAGGGGTCCCCACCCAAGGCGCGGCCAACTAGTTCCGCGCGGACTATAGTGGCTTTTCGGACACTGTTAAATAGGCCCTGGTAAAACTGTTGTATCACTTAAATGGCCTTGTTATGTTATAACAAAACTATTTTATCTATGGACGTATGTACGTAAGGGTCAGACTGATATTTCTATATCAATACTAGCTGACCGCCGCGAACTTCGTACCGCCTCAGAATCATTAACGAAATCAATCAATCCGTTCTCGAGATATCATCAAAAAGCCGTTTCCATACAAAATGTATGAGAAAATGGATTATATTCATTATTTTTTCTATGAATTTTTCCCATATTTTAGAGTTATTCTGTTATTCGGGGCGGAGACAAATCAAAGATCATTAAAAATCAGTCTAGCCGTTCTTGAGTTATAAATGGTGTAACTAACCCTAGCTAGAGAACATAATAATGTGGACATATTGTTCCACATTATTATGTTCTTATATTACATACATATTGTGTACCATACAACTTTGTCCATCAATGCTGAGGATAAGTCATAGAAGACTAACAAAATATATTTTTAATTTCAGGCATGCGTTTCGCGAAGATGCAAGTGATGTCTGGTCTCATGACGTTCTTGAAGAAGTACAGAGTGGAACTGGCTGATGGCATGCCGGAGACCCTGACCTTCGATCCTAGAACCGTTGTCACGCTAATTAAAGACCAGGGTATCATGTTGAAGATGATCAAACGCGAAGGGTGGGAGAGGAGGAACTTCGTTCGCGATACAAAGCTGGCATAATAATACATATGTATTAAGCTTTTAAATCAGAAAGTAAACGCCCTGTGGTATTATGGAGTGTTATGGTCCTGACTTTGCTAAAAAGAGATGGTGCTATTCATCCCGTATAGTTCCGTCGCTCTCTCTCACATCAGAACAGTGGTGGCTGACTCTTCATAATAATTAGGTCCCAACCAGGGCCTAACATATACCTATAAAGTATAGACCTAATAAGATCTCTTTCGTGTACATACAATTTACAAACCTTTCCTTTGAGTTGGTCAAGGAAAGAGTTTTGAGACTTCTTTTTTTTTTGCTCCCGCTGATTACCTAAGGCAAAACAATTAATTAGTGTAAAAATAATGGTTCATAATATGTGGCCACGTCGAATATATATTTAAGTACGTAAAAATAAATTAGTTAAGATTATTAATTAAAACAATATGTTATTTATCATTATGGCATATGGAATAAACCTTTTGTACATTCAAAGTTTTCTTTTCATAAAACCATAAATAAGCTGTGTGTGTGTCTCTCTTGTGTATGTGTATCTCTTGTGCAGATACCAAATGTTTAAATCCTTTTTTTTGTCCTAAACAAGAAGCATGACCAACTATACGGTAATATTTTACGCTTATAATTTTGTTAATTAATATATTCATAGTACTTTAGGTTCATACTTTTAACTTTAATTTTAGTGTGAGTAATGAGTCAACGATCGCATTTTGTTGTTTAAGTTTTTTCCTTTGTTTTCTCTCGCTACTTTCTAGTTAACTTAGCTTTTTCAATGCCGTGAAACTCTGTTATTGGCTTAAGTGATAATTGTCATCATTTCACTATCACTGAGCAGTGTATGCAGACAGTAAGATGCTGTTACTTTGACGCAACTGCATTGGACTGTTCATTGGCGCCGATTCTGTTGTTCACAAACTAAACTAAATTTAAGTTCAGGCATCTTTTTCTTTCTATTTCATTATGACAAGGACAGAAGATAAATATTAGTTTAGTCCTGTCAAATTAGTCAGCGCCTGACGTAAATTGACGTATTTTTAGTAGCCAATTTTTTAATCTTGTCTAAAGTTGTCTATGGAGTATCTTAATTTGACAATCGACAATCGCCTGATTTAGACGATTTAGACGCTGATAATGTCGAAACGTTAAAAGGCCACTAGAATGTATTATGTCATAATTTCGCTTCTTCTAACAACAGAGGTGAACAGAGCTATAGTATGAGATTATTTCAACCAAAATTAGCAGCCCGCGCCGCTCACCGCGCCGGCGTGCTCGCTATGGACACTCAATTGAAGTTCTTATGTTTGAGTACGCCGCACCGCGCCCGCCCCGCGCCCGCGCTGCCAGTCTGGCCAAGGACTAAGGGTGTCAGAAATACATTAAAAAAAGTATATACACTACAAAATGTACAATAGGCAGCCTGATCGCTTACTGCGATCTCTTCCAGGCAACCTTGGAATGGACAGTGATTTTCAGTAACGCGAAGATACTGTTACCTACTTAGGGGATACAATATAGAAGTGCATGCTTATATTTTATGGTTTTGTGAAAAGTAAACTTTTAATTTACAAAATGATTGTTCCATACTCCTTATTTATTTATTATATTTTTATTATAAGTAAAATGGATACAGATACTACATTTAACCCTAATTATCACCTCATTGATAAACAACGTACTATATTATCGTAAACTAATTTATTAATTTTGTCAATTAAATCCGTATATTTGTCATAGCCGGGTAGGTACCAGATATAAAAGTCAAAGTCAAAGATCTGTAATGAGACAGTGGTTACAAAGTTGTGATTGAGTTAATTTGGTAGGTATGCGTTTGCACTGCTCCACCATGTTAGGCATACGAGTAGGTACAAAAGTTTGAACAACTTGTTATCTTAGACCTAAGTTTATGTGATTTATATTATTTCAAATAGAATTCTAATTCTATTTACTTATCTAATCGTTACCAAAATTATAATTAATAGATATAATAATAATAACAGTCACAACAAGAACAACACGTCAACCTAGTCAAATAACCCGTCCCTGACTGTCCCCGGCGCAAAGGTGCCCAAAACGACACACTTTAATTGAAATAGATTTATATTTTGCATCAAAACATAAAAAAAACAGTTTGGCACTAACTCATCACGAATCTGTCATGTGCAAAAATTAATGTACTGTATATCCCCCCGGAAACTTTTAGAAAGTAGGGCTGTTTTTGAGGGCATGTCGACGGGAGTGCAGGTTACCATTTTTTTTACAAATGTAGCGTGTGACGTCGCAAAAATAGATATTTATCGCAACAAGTGGCGACGTCTATCATGAGTCTGTGCAGGCTCGTGGAGCGTAGTCTCCACGTCACTAGATGGCGCTAGGGTCGTGGTGTTTAGTAAATTAATTACAATGATTATACTTATTTAGAGTAAATAAACAGACAGACATAATTTCCACATGTTATTTATAAACAATGTCTAGTAAACTTAAAGTTACAAATCGATAAGATTTAATTTAGTCTGTGGAGGAATATTCGAGAGTTCAAACTGACAGATAGGTTTGAAAATAGAAAAGAGGTTTCCGGTCTTTACGACTGAGGACACAAGCCAAAAGGCTGATTGAGCGGGACTTATTCCAGGTTAGACCTGGATGTGCCCAAATAACCAGATGGGTTTTGAAGCTGAATCCTGTGACTATTCAACCATTTTCTTTGTTACCGCTGGACAACCTTAGGTCTTACATGTGTGGTCTGACACGAGGACGTTGTTACAGGTCTGGCTGTTATGCTAGCCTTTTAAGATCGGTGCTATGCGCGATTAAATCGTGATGCCTTGGTGCAGCCCTGTGGTTAGATGATTTGGAATTGATCCGGGCGCCGCCCGGCAACTTTGAGGTTATCCCTTATGGTGTGGTCATCTGTTGTTCAAGAAGGCCTTATCTAGCCGAACCCAGGTGATGAGGGAAGTTCGCCACTTCAGGTAACGCAAGCGTCACCATCTACCCACGTTATTCGTGTGTGCACAGGTTTATCCTGTGCATGATGCCAAGGTCCATAAAGCCCGTCAACTGAAAGCGTTAACTGTTACGGATCTCTATTGTGTTACCTAACTTTTTGTATCCATAATCTAAAGTGCCATATTTTTTTTTGTACAAATCATCATTTGTCCGAATGATAACTTGCTCGAATGTAATGTCACATAATATCACATGCGATAAAATTGAAATCCCTAAATACAATATGCCATAAATTTGTTTGTCATAAATATTACAATCAATAAAGAAAAGACTTAAAACCGTTTTCAATAAAAGTTATAAGTCCTAAATTCATATTATTTAAAGTTTGTTTATCCTAATAATGTTTTTAAAACAAATTTGTATTACATACATGCAACATGCAAGCAAGCATGCAGCAAGCATGCAAGCAAGCATGCAAGCAAGCATGCAGCATGCAAGCGAGCATGCAACATGCAGCAGGCACGGTTTCTGTCACGGCTCCGGCGCTGCGGGTCTAATAATACTTTTCTACCAGCTTAAATTACGTTCTACTGAAAACAATGAGTCTCTAATCAATCACTCTAATCAGTTAACAATAGGACACAAGAATTTATTTCATGCAAAATTAAGATTCAATTGTTATAGTACTCGATATTATGACAGAATAGTTTTAGAAGTAAAGATAATTAACAAAATTTCGATTTTTTTAACATTATGGTTACTGAAGTTTATATCAAACGTGTTATGGATAATGATTTTCGGACCAACAATTTTAGGAAAAGAAAGGTAGTACCAACTGATATTAATTGAGACTTGAGAGGGTCAAATGATCGCGTTAATTGAAGGAATTATACTGAGAGAACATTGAGTTGATCTATAGTGTCATAATTTAATCTATGAGAGATTTAGGCATTTTGTAGGAACTAGGTGATAAGACCAGTTGTTATAAAGTATTGTGTCTCGGGTTTGCTTTGCATAATCGTTATTTTCCCTACATGAGCACAATCCAAATAGGTTTATACTTGTACGGTTGAGCTAGAAGGTATTATGTGGTTCATCTCACGGACTCGCTATAGCGACTCTGAGAATTTGTAATTGTCTCATTGCAGGTGTACACTCCAGTACAACCAGGTACGGATACTGGTTGTATGGGTGTGAATGCCCAGGTGTTTGGGAAAGATATAGGTATTAGTTTAGTGGCTCGCCACATTATTTGTATGTGTACCTTCATTTTTGTATTATTACAATAAACTTTGTATTGTGTAAGTGGGTACTTGTTTAATTGAATCTTTCCCTAACAGATTATACCCTATAAAACTGTAACTTGGCTATCTCAGTAGGTAGAGCAAGAGATCAGGCCGGGTTACAAGCGACCTCATAGATGAGGACAGGAAAGATTAAAATCTTAAAATACAGATATCTGGGGGCCTAAAAAGGCCACTTTTGCAGAATCATAAAAGGAATTCATCAAATCATTATAAATCCTAATAGACAGTTAATTGCTATGTTAATCGTATCAAATCCCATTGGTGAAGGATTTTTCAGTTATTTATTTTTTGTCTGTGCTTAAATACCAATCCAAATCCAATCCCAATCTCTTGCAACGAAAAAAAGCAAAATACGTTTATGATTCTGCCAAAGTGGCCTTTTTAGGCCCCCTGGAGCACGTATAGAAAAAAAAAAGTAAACGGCTCTAAGATACTCTTCTTTTGCACCCTAAAAGCGAGTTCCCTGTCTGTAGCATTCCCCCAATAGATTAGTCCATATCTAAGCGTAGACGTTACATAGGCATGATAGGCGGTTACTACCTACTGCTGCTTGATTTACAATCTTAGATAGTCTGTATAAAGCGTAGGAAAATTTATTTAGTTTTTACACACCGTATCAATTTGCGTTATCCATCACATATTCCATAGTCCTACGATTTTGATGGTATCTCTTTCCTCTATTTTTTTCATTTCATAATTAACACTTAATGTCAAAGGGGTTTTTCTTTGGGAATAACTATTTTTGTTTTATCTAAATTAATTATGAGATTACATGTTAACCAATTTATAATGTGAAGTACGAAAGTATGACGGAACGCATCGTTTCCCTCAAAGATTCCGTATTATTTGTTACTGACGAGCACACCGATCTCAGTAAGAAGGTCGACAGGTTAAGCAAATGTATTCAGGAGAGCGTTGATTTAAAACCTAAAGTTGCTGAGCTTGTAGCAAAGATTGATAATCTTGAGCAGAATGCTCGGAATTGTAACATAGAGATATGCAATGTCCCAGAAAGGCGTAACGAAAATCTACAAAACATTGGGTCCGCAATGAAATACAATATTCCACAAAATTAAATAATCTCCATTCACCGTGTCCCACATGCACACCAACAAAGTAACAGGCTCAAAAATAATGTGAAATTGGCTTCACTTAAATTGTGCGACAACGTTCTTAGTGCCCATCGATTATGTAAGGGACTTGCATCTGAACAACTTGGTATTTCAGGAACATCGCTGCCAATATATGTGCATGAGCACCTTACCTTGAAGAACAAGCAATTATTTCGTGACTGTCGAGATGCTGCCAAGAAGCATAGTTATAAGTTCCTCTGGGTTAAGCACGGGACCATTCTTGCTCGTGAAAAATAAGGGGCAAGGGCTTTTGCTATTCGAACGTCGCACGACATCGCCAAAATCAAGCCTGGCTTTGCAGCGCCGATTGACAACCAGGGTACTGCCCGCGTCGTTCAATAGCTTGTTTAACGGTATTGGATCTGTACAGCTTTTAAGATTTGCATGTTACTTTGTTATTAGTTCCCTCTATACATGCGTCGATACATATTGTTCCCTTTTTGTGGCAGAATTCACTGTCCTGGAACATTGCTTTACCTGTGTGATTATTGAGTATGTAAACAATTTTGTGTATGTACTTGCTATGAGTTTTTTGTTAGGCGAACATGTAAATGCATTATGCGTATTTAGTATTTTAGTACATCATTGTATGTACTGGCTGGTATGTTGCTTGTTATGGTTGACCTATCTGATCTACTTTATCGTGTCCTGTTCGTTTCTTGTTGGTCTGTTGGTTCATCATCATCATCATTTCAGCCAAAAGACGTCCACTGCTGGACATAGGCCTCCCCCAAGCACTTCTACTTCGACCGGTTGTGTGCTGTGGGTCTGTTGGTTACTATAACGTTAATAACGGAAAATGCTTATGTGACTATTTCCTGTAGAATTATATTCTACAATGACCGATAACTTAGTTATATATTACCAAAATTGTAGAGGGATTCGCACTAAATTACACATTCTTTATATGAATGTCTTAGCCAATTGTTACGACATCATAATTCTGACTGAGAACTGGTTAACGACCGAGATATTTAACAAAGAGTTCATTGATGAAGGGTATGAGGTTTTTTTTTTTGTTTTTTGTTTTTTTTTAAAAACGTTGCCCCACACTAGGAATTTTTTCCTGTATCGTGGGTGCTTTTACAAACATTTAAACTCACATACACAAACAGCCAGACCCGGAACAACTACTTGTAGGTCATACAAATATTTGTTCCGTGCGGGAATCGAACCCGCGACACGCAGCGCAGCAGTCAATCGCTTAACCACTGCGCCAACCGTGCCGTCAATCAGGTATATCGATGCGACCGTGATCATACGGCCACTAATAAAAGAGATGGAGGTGGTGTTCTCGTGACGATACTGAAGGGACAGCGTGCAGTTGCGATATAATTCCGCGTTCATGTATGCACACAAACATTGAACAGATCCTTATTCAGTTGCCGAGCTCAGCCAGAGGTAAGTTTCAAATAATCCCAGCTAACTATCGTTGGAGGTCAACAATTCACAGGGCTTGCTTCACTACTCATAGAATCGAGAAAAGACACTAAGTTCAAGAATTATCACATCTCTTCCACTACAAAACCATATGCCTCCACAGAGGAAATTCTTAAACCTATTAACGAAATGGAAGACTCTGAAGATAATTATATAATTGTATGCATAGGAGAAAACGATACTAACCCCCGTAAAGTAATAATAGAATTAGTAACCATCCTGAAATCCTTCCAGAAAATTAACTTTTTAGTGTTTTACAGAACAGATATTTAAATCAATGTATGTTAAATAACGACTTAAAAACTATTTGTGACAACTTTAAAAATTGCTCATTTATTAATCTAAAATGTAATTACCAGTACAATAAATACTACTATTTATTAGATGTATGTAAATTTATTAACTTCAAGATTGACTCAAATTATTATGACAAACATTTTCTGTGTTATAAAAATCTTATGTTATTAAGGAACAAGGCTAAATTAGAAAGCACAAACATTCATAAGAAGGGTACAATACCATTCTACTTTAAGTCGCTTAAAAATGTACATCCAGGGGGTAATAATAATTGTACTGCCTCTTTGAGCAAACTGGATGTGATAACCACCGGAACTCACAAGAGGGGTACCATACCTTATTATTTTAAAAAATCTACACCGAGTTTAAGTACACAATCTGTTACACCGGTGCCGTCTCAATCGAATAAATGTTTTCGCCCCTAATCCGGAATACAATTTTAGAATATTTCATCAAAACATTGCCGGCGCCATAAATAAAACTGAAGAATTAACCTTTGCAATCAACGAGCTGTCGCAAAATGGTACAAGAATAGATGTCGTGTGTTTAACTGAAACTTTCATGAAAAAAGGTACAGAAATGCTTCTGAAAATCTCCGGTTATAAATTAGTTGCATCATATTCACGTGACACTAAACGAGGAGGGGTATGCATATTAATAAATAATAATTTAAAATATAAAACTTTGACTAATATTAATGACTTAGCATGTAAATTTTGAATGTTGTGGCATAGAAATAAATAAAATTATGATTATTGGTATATACAGAACTCCGAATAGTAACCCACAAATATTTCTTGAGAAACTTGAACAGTTACTAGTAAGCCTTACTAGGAAACATAGGAAAATTATTCTATGTGGTGACTGGAACTTGGACATCTTAAAATCAAACAAGAGTAGCGAAGAGTTAAAAAGTAGGTATGTTAAAGAATTTTAAAATCGAATTGCATATCAAAATACCAACGAGACAATTATCATGCCTAGATCAGTTGGCAAGCAACTTCAAGCAAGTTAAAGCGGAGGTGCATCACCTTGCCTTGTCTGACCATGAAACAGGACAAACGCTATCGCTGAAAACTACTAAATCATCCGAAACTTACACCTGGTATGAGAAAGTCAGAGATTATAGTAAAGAAAACTTGGACAAATTCTATAGTTGTATGGCATCTCTTAACTTCTCGGAGGTAATTAAATTATTTTTCAATCTGTGTTTCCCAATAAACACAATAAAGAAGTCCAATAAAAGAGGGAACAATAAATGGTTGACGAGGGGCATAAGAAGATCCTGTATAAGAAAACGGTATCTTTATCTTGCCCAACAACACAATAAAATAAACAGAAAAAAGGCGAATAAACAATATAAGTCATACAGCTACATCCTCAAAAAGTGCTTATATAAATCTAGACAACTACAAAGTAAAAAATATATTGACTCTAATAAAAATAAATGTAAAGCCACATGGGCGGTGATTAATGAAAGCATTGGTGACATTAGTACGATAACACAAATTGACAGAATAATAAACAATAATCGGACATATGAAGACCCTAAGGAGATAGCTGACAAATTTAATGAGTTTTATATACAATTGACAAATAGCAAAAATTTCAAATACAATACAGACGAGATAAACAAAACTATTGATACTAATAACGCACAAACAATATTCCTTAAACCTACTGACGCTATGGAAATATTTCGAATGATTAAAACTCTAAATAACACGAACGCAGCTGGAATAGATGACATCACAACAAAAGTAATAAAAATAAGTGCACCATATATATGTCAACCACTGAGTTATTTAATAAACCTGTCCTTTGAGGAAGGTGCGTTTCCAAATATATTAAAAAAATCAATAGTTAAACCCCTCTTTAAAAAAGGAGAAAGATCAGATATGAATAATTATAGGCCAGTAACGTTGATACCAATCATGTCAAAAATATTCGAGAAAGTAATGCTTAGGCGGCTTCAAGATTTTGCAGCAAACCATCATTTACTTAAAAATGAGCAATTTGGATTTAGGAAGGATAGTACCACTTCGTTAGCATGTTTCAACTTGATCAAAATTGTCACTCAGGCTATAGATGATGGATTGCCAGTTGCGGCAATATTTCTGGACATGAGCAAAGCGTTCGATTTTGTAGACCACAATTTGCTCTTACACAAGTTAGAAAAATATGGGATAAGAGGCAAAGCGAACGATTGGATAAGAGACTATTTAAGTGACAGAAAGCAGTGTGTGGAAATCTCGAAAATCCATAATAACAAAAAAGAAGTGTATAGAAGCGACTATCAGCGAAACAATTTTGGAGTGCCACAGGGCACCGTGATAGGACCATTCTTATTCATCATGTATATAAATGATCTCCCAAACAGCACCCGACATGACACAATCTTGTTTGCTGATGACACAACTCTCATCGTAAAGTGTGAAAATGAAAGTACGTATGAACACGAAATAAACAAAGCTATAAACGACATTATAAACTGGTTACATTCCAATAACTTGAAAATTAATATGGAAAAAACAAAAATGATTGAATTCCAAACTACTAAAAGAAAACCATTGCAGCTAAATGTCAACTACAACGACGTTAATATAGAACGGGTAGCAAGCACTAAATTTCTGGGCATACAGTTGGATCAAAATTGTGACTGGAAGACACATGTCGATCACGTTTGTGATAAGCTCGATCGATTTGTCTATGCATTGAAAAGACTAAGAGTCACAGTGTCAACAGAAGCTGCTCTTTGCGCATACCACGGTTACGTGTCGTCAGTACTCGCATATGGACTTTTAATGTGGGGCAATTCGGTGGAGATCATAAGGGCGTTTAGAGTACAAAAAAAATGTGTGCGTGCAATCTGTGGAGCCTGGTATACCGATAGCTGTAAGCCCTTGTTCAAAAAGTATAATATTTTACCTCTACCGTGCATGTACATTAAAGAATTATGCTTATTTGTACAAAAAAATCCGGAATATTTCACGAAGCGTAGAGATGTAATTAAAAGAAATGTAGCTCCTAGGAATAAAAATAAACATAAACATATGCTCTGCGTACCACAATGTAGGCTCGGATTGTACAAAAGGAACTCATATATAACGGCTATAAAGGTGTATAATAAATTACCAGACGCCTTCAAAGATTTACCTTTGACTATGTTCAAAAAAAAGTTGACAGAGTGGTTAAAAGAAAATTGTTTTTATGATTTAAACGAGTTTATGACATATCGTGCAGAAGGTCAATCTGAATAATATTGATATAGTACCAACACATCTTATAATAATTAATTTAATGTTTAATATTATTGAATCGTGACATTATATGGAGTATGGACTTTGCATTATATACGTAAATTGACATTTTAATAATTTTTCTGTTTTTTGTTTTTTTGTTGTGTTTCCTATTTTGACATTAATTAATGAATGTTCCATAAACTTGATTGTTAAACTTGTAATATATTAAATGTTATTAAGACACATTTGCACACCATATGCAATGGTAGAATGTAATTGGGCCACGATAGTCTTAAGTTCTTGATTTATACCTACATTCTAGCAAATAAATTAATTTGATTTGATTTGATTTGAATAGCGGCAGTGTATATACCACCAAAAACACCTGATTGTGTATAATTATATTGAATATTTTGACTTATTGCGGACACTTCTTGAGGACACGGACATTGGAAAGTTTTACTTGTTAGGAGACTATAATTTGCCAGATGTCGACTGGGTTGCTAGCACAGACAGTATTTCAATTTCTGCACAGGTCTGTAGAGGTAATTCTCCCACATGTGGTCTCTTGAGTGTGTTTATGTCTTTTATAAATACTTATCAATTTGATACTATAAAAAATCTGAACGGACGAATATTAGACTTGATCATAAGTAATGATGATTGCACAATTACTACCCCCACAGATTACTTATTACAGCATGACCACCACCATCCTCCATTTTGTGTACTCGTTTCACTACGTTTACCTCATGGTTCAATGGTACGCAAGATGATAAAAAAATATAATTACTATATGGCTAGTTATGAGAAAATAAATGACGACTTAAAATAAATAAATTAGAAAGACGCCTTTTTTTTTTTTTTTTTTCGGATGGGAAATTATCAGATGACCCCTCCCGCTCTGGGTGGAGCGGAAGGGAGTGTCAGACTCTTAGTGACTAAAACCCACCCGTGTTCCTTCCTTAGCCCTTTATGTTCCGGGCCAGCGGTAACCCTTTCGGACAATCCCGCTGACCCGGCAGGCTTCGGCCCTATGGGCCCCCTCCTCGATGCTGACATCTCTTTGAGGCGCGCGTGGAACACGTACGCGCCGTCCGGCACGGGCCTGGTCCTGATCGGACGGTGAGCTACCCATTACTCTCCGCCCGCAGGCCCGCACTCTCCGCCCGCAGGCCCGCTCTCCGCCCGCAGGCCCGCTAGAAAGACGCCTTCAATTACCAATCTGTTGTCCCATCTCTAGACACTTTCTATAATATTATTTTTGATATTATTAAGAAATATGTACCATTGACCACTTGCAGATCTTCTAAGTTTCCACTGTGGTTCTCAAGACCTCTTATACACATTTATAAAAATAAAGCCAAGGCCTGGGTAAGATGGAAAATGTATCACAATGTTTCAGATTACGAGCAGTTCGCACTTTACAGGTCTAGATTCCGAGATGAATTCAACAACTGTTATAAAAAATATATTCATTCTGTTGAAGATGGTATTCGCCACAATGTTAAGCATCTTTGGGCGTTCATTTCTAATACAAAAAAATCTGCTGGCATTCCATGTCCATGTCCTGTATAACAACCAGTCAACTAGCGACCCAGAAAACATTTGCAATCTTTTTTCAGACTTTTTTAATTTGGTTTATGAACCATCCGCTTAAACTAATATTCCATCCACGTATGACGACTGCTCTGAAAGCTGGACTCTGTTAAATGAGATTCAGTTTACTACTGATAAAGTACTTAGTGCGCTCAATGCATTGGATCCTTCTAAAGGGCCAGGATCGGATGGCCTACCAGTAACTTTCCTTAAACAGACAGGCGTTAATCTGTGTATACCCCTGCATATTATATTTAATCAATCAATCTCAGGGTTGCTTTCCTCAAGCATGGAAACTTGCAAACATAACCCCCTATTTACAAGTCGGGACCTAAAGATGATGTCGTGAATTATCGTCCTATATCAATACTGTCAGCTTTGTCAAAGACTAGTTCATATTAAAGTATACCCTCTACTGCACAGAGATACACATACTTATTAATAGTTTTATGAAACGAAAACTTTGAATGTACAAAAGGTTTATTCCATGTGCCGTTAAATAATTTAATTTTACCACAGGTTTTACGTAGATACTTAAATCAAATATCAATTTTGTCAATTAAATCCGTATATTCGTCATGCCCACATAATTATGAACCATTATTTTTACACTTATTACACTTATTGGAGCATAAAAAAAGAAGTTTCAAAACTATTTCCTTATCCAACTCAAAGGAAAGGTTTGCAAATGGTACACGAACGAGATCTTATTAGGTCCATACTTTATAGCGAGGTATATGTTAGGCCCTGGTTGGGTCCTAATTATTATGAAGAGTCAGCCACCACTGTTCCAATGTGAGAGAGAGAAACGGAACTCTACGGGATGAATAGCACCATCTCTTTTTAGCAAAGTCAGGACCATAACAGTCCATAATACCTCAGGGCGTTGACTTTCTGATTTAAAAGCTTAATACATATTATTATGCCAGCTTTGTATCGCGAACAAAGTTCCTTCTCTCCCACCCTTCGCGTTTGATCATCTTCAACATGATACCCTGGTTTTTAGGTTGCGTGACGACGGTTCTAGGATCGAAGGTCAGGGTCTCCGGCATGCCATCAGCCAGTTCTACTCTGTACTTCTTTAGGAACGTCATGAGACCAGACATCACTTGCATCTTCGCGAAACGCATGCCTGAAAATAAAAATATATTTTGTTAGTCTTCTATGACTTATCCTCAGCATTGTTGGTCAAAGTTGTATGGTACACAATATGTATGTATAACAATATGTCCACATTATTATGTTCCATATCTACGGTTAGTTACACCATTTATAGCTCGAGAACGGCTAGACTGATTTTAATGATCTTTGATTTTTTACCCGGAAGGAAGCAGGCGGGACCCATTTGAGTTTGAAAATATAATAAAAATATTGTATGGGTCCCGCTTGCCTCAAACTTTTATTTAATTTAAAATGGCCTTGTTTTTAGCTTTTCAGTTTTTTTTAACTTAATTTTTTTACCGCAGTCGGGTTTTTTGTTTTTTTAATTACTTGTTTTTTATTTTTTTAAAGCATGAAATGGTCCCTACGAACGAAGAAAACCCGCGCTGTAATTCACTGATAACTTTTTATATGCTTACTTAAAACAAAAATCGGAATCGATATACTTACTTACCAAATAAAGAGAATATTAATAACCAATATACCTAGATGTAGAAATTATAATTACCTATGCATAGCCTGGGACCCGATCCGAACGGGAAGAACGTGTAAGGCTTAACATCGTCTTTATTCTCAGACAAGAACCGTTCAGGCTTGAATTTCTCTGGTTCCGGGAAATACTCAGGATTGTGGTGCATGTAGTAGACTGGCACATGGACTTTGACACCTATGTCAAGTTTCAGACCAGTCGGGAGGACGTAGTCATCCATTACCTCTCTAGTGAGGTTGCCCAGTATGGGATACTTGCGAAGTGTCTCGTACATACAAGCCTTCAAGTAGGGCAACTCATGCACACACTCGTAGTCCAGTTTGTTCCCGTGACGTCGCAGGAACTCGTCCACCTCCTCGGCCGCTCGTTGCTGCACCTCCTGGTGCTTTGCGAACTCAAACAGAATGTAGCTCATGGTGGTCGCGGATGTCTCAAAACCCGCCGCGAAGAACACGATACACTGCGCCACCAACAATTCATCGTCTGCCTTCAATTGTACCTTTTTCTCAGCGCCAGTCTTTGCGTTACTCATACTGTCTCCAGTTATGTAATCATCTTTCTTAAAAGTCAAAACCAGGTCCACGAAGTCATTCCTCGGCGATGGCTTGTAGTCTCGGCTCTCGAACACTTTTATTAACAATTTTGAGAAGAATTTGTCTATTGTTGGAGGAAAAATTTGAAGTCCCACTCGGTAGAAAATAGCAGGCCATACGGCCCTGAAAATGGTTCTGAAACCGCGATAGTTTGAAGTCTCGAATATTTGGTTTGCCATGAATTTGAAGGCGTTGTTATCTTCTTTACCCATGGTGTTAGACTCCACTCCGAAAGCTGCGGAGCATATGCAGTCCATGGTGTACCTCGCAGTAGTCTGTTTCATTTCGATGACGTCAGACATTCCAATTTCATAGTCGAGCATATCTTCGAAGACGAAGGTACACTTTTCAATCAAATAGTACATGTTCTTCATTTTTGCGGAAGAAAAGAGTGGAGTGAGATTTTGTCGAACTATCTTCCATCTGTCACCGGCGCTGAAGAACAGGTTCTGCGTGACAACTTCACTACCAGAGTAGTTGGATGATTCTCTGCCGTTGACGTAGTAGAAATCTTTGGTCATCACATGTTTGATGATCTCGGGGCTCTGCACCACGAGAACAGGCTCCGTGCCGTAGAAAGCTCCGAAGTAAGGTTGATCGATGAACTTTTGGCAAAGTTTCTGCATCATCTTGCCAAGATACTCTCGTTGTAAAATATATCTTCCGTAGTTGCCCAGAAGGGGCACTGGTTCAATGTAGGGCACATTCTTTTTTTTCCAGTAACCGAACTTTCTTTTAGATACTAAGTATAATAAATAAAAGATTACAGATAATAAGGTCGCGAGGACGAGAAGGGCGTTCATTTCGGTACCCGCGTTGCCGACAACTGCGGCCTGCAACCGGCAACTGCGGTTTTGTTGTCGGCACGCTGATAAAACCGTCGCATGCAGACTCCAATCACTACAATAATCAACTTCGCAACAACAAAGTGATTTACCGTAGCCCCCGAACTTATCAGATTACTCGTTAGGCAGGTGAAATGCTGTGTGTTTAATTTTTTATCTAATTAAATTAGGGGCCATTCAAGTATTTATAAGCTGATTTTTTGCAATTATTAACCCCCCCCTCCCCCTCGTCAGCAAAAGTAAACAAAGCGCTTACCCCCACCTCCGATGTTTACGTAAACATTGGTAGGTCCATGCATTTTTCAATATGTCCTGGTTTCTTTATAGATTCATGAGCAGCAGTTATATGCGTTTCGTTTTCAAGCCTAGACACGTAGGGTTGCCATGTGTTCAAACCAAAACCGACAAAATTTTGTAGAAAACTACGAAAAAGTAAAAAAATATTTACTGCTGACGTAATCACCATCCAAACCCATCCCCATGTCATCAAAAATAAGCAAAGCAAAGACGCCCCCGCCCCCCTTTTTTTTTTTTTTTGCGGTTGGGAAATCATCAAATGATCCCCTCCCGCTCTGGGTGGAGCGGAAGAGAGTGTCAGACTCTTACTGACTAAAACCCACCCGTGTTCCTTCCTTATCCCTTTATGTTCCAGGCCAGCGGTAACTCTTTCGGACAATCCCGCTGACCCGGCGGCAGGCTTCGGCCCTATGGGGCCCCTCCTCGATGCTGACATCTCTTTGAGGCGCGCGTGGAACACGTACGCGCCGTCCGGCACTGGCCTGGTCCTGATCGGACGGTGAGCTACCCATTACTCTCCGCCCGCAGGCCCGCGCCTACGGTGGCCGGGAGTCGTCACGCGGCTCCCGACACCCGGAGCGTCTCCCGCGGCGGCTGGGACGGGAGGCTCTCTCCCTGAGCCGTCCCGCCACCTCCTTCGCTAGCATGACTGCTTCGCAGAAGGAGGTGACTGCCTCCCACTCCCTCTCGCCCTGGACCATTGCTTGCACCAGGGCCGGACGCCCCCGCCCCCCTGTGTAGTGCTTACATAATACTTGAATGGTCCCTTATGCAGATACCAAATGCTTAAATCCTTTTTTTTGTCCTAAACAAGAAGCATGACCGACTATACGGTAATATTTTACGCTTATCTGGGGGCACGGGAGTGCCCCCGCCAAGACGAGCCAAGCGAAGCGCAAGGGCACTACCTACCTTTTCTCGAAGCACTTCGTCGTATTTTTGAACCTTCATAACTTGGGTTTGGATTATACCAGATAAACAAAATTTTCGGGATATAATGTCAGTGGTTGACTTATTAAACCTATAAAGTTTCAATTGTAGCTCTTATACTTTAGATTTTATTGATATCTAAAATACCCTGATTTCGTCACTGACTCACTGATGATTATCAGTATTCTAAGGGTCTTCCTGAAGTCCTAGAAAGCTGAAATTTGGTATGTAAGCTAGTAATAGTACACAAACAACAAAAACCTCTAAAACTTGGAACTTTTACCCTCCAACCCCTTAAACTAGGGGATGGAAGTTTGTACGAGACTTCCGCAAATTTTGATGCTAGAGTTCTGAAAGTTGATATAGGGACTCCTTGTTATAAATAATAAAATAAAATACGTATTTCAGGATTTTCAGTAAATAACCCTCCAAAAAATATTTTTTTATTTCATAAGCAACTTACAAAAAGATGTGAAATCCCACCAAAAACATTTTCATGTAAAATGTTGCCAAGACGAGACCACATATGGCTCGCACTGTCAAAAAGTTATCAGCCAAGCTTCTAACTCTACACGCCCTAACTTCACAAACTCTACACCTTAGTCAAAATATGTGGCTTGGCCGTTTCGCTACCATTACATGGGCGTAAGGAGAAAAATGTATTCACTGTTCATTACTTTTCTGTTATACAATAGTTCTTGTAGTAACGAAACGGCCAAGCCTCATATTTTGACTAAGGTGTAGAGTTTGTGAAGTTAGCGCGTGTAGTAGTAGTAAGCTTGGCTCTACATGAGATCTGATAACTTTTTGACAGTGCGAGCCATATGTGGTCTCGTCTTGGCAACATTTTACATGAAAATGTTTTTGGTGGGATAACAATTACGTGGGTCGAGAATCGGATCGTATTATTCGCAAAAATAACGTGTTATCGTCTAAATCAGGCATGCTGACAATGTCGAAACGTTAAAAGGCCACTAGAATGTATTATGTCATAATTTCGCTTCTTCTCACAACAGAGGTGAACAGAGTTATAGTATGAGATTATCTCAACCAAAATTATTTTCCACTGCAGCCACTTGTATGAACGAGCTTTAGTGTGGGTTGCCCGCGCGGTCCCCGCGCCGAGCAGGCCGCGCCGCTCACCGCGCCCGAGCCCACTATGGACACTCACATGAAGTTCTTATGTTTGAATACGCTGCGCCGCGCCCGCCCCGCGCCCGCGCTGCAAGTCTGGGCAAGCACTAAGGGTGTCAGAAACCCGAAAGCCTGACAACCAGACTTACCAAGGGGTACCGTATTACCCAGTTACTGGGTTGTGGAGGTCAGATAGGCAGTCGCTCCATTAAAATACTGGTATTCAGCTGCAGCCGGTTTGACTGGAAGCTGACCCCAACATAGTTAGGAAAAGGCTAGACAGATGATGATGTATACCTGATTTTAAATACATTTAAAAAAGTATTTAAACTGGATACGTATCAAAATCCCGAATTTTAAAAGACCGAATATTACAATACCGATGGACGAAATCCCGAAAATTTAAACGCCGAAGGGTTGTTTGGTCGAAAGTTTAAAATCCCAAAAGTTCATAATCCGAAAGTTTAAAAACCCGATGTTTAAAATCCCGAAGTTCAAAATCCCGAAATTGCCACCGTTTCCGAGAAAAACGATTTTTTATAAACCTAACATCAAAACACTTGAAAAGTTGCCTAAAAAGCGGAGTCGGAGGTCAGGTTCATCATAGGGATCAACTTTCTCAAGAAAGAGCGAGGGAAGGGCACCATGAGGTTAGGTTACTTTAAACCCATTACACAGAAATAGGATGCAAGAGAGAGCGAAGGGCACCCCGAGGTCAGGTTTCGTTAGGTTACTTTCCCCCCGATAGGTTCCGGCATTGTCGAGGCGGGGGGGCTCAGTAGCCGTGGCTTGGTCACCCACGGTGAAGCGAAGAGGAACCCGAGGAGAGGCCGCTCGTCAGGGCTTTTGCCGATAAGCCGACGACGTAGCGGCCAACAAGTAGGTTGCGGTGCCGCTTGGGCGACATCGCAACTGGGGCGGGCCGCGATGTCGTATCGGAGGCATCGCGGCTGAGGGTTGGATCCCGCGGCGGGAGAGGAGTGTCGGTATTGCGGTGCGCCGCTCTCCCTACCTTCCGCGGCCTTGCCAGGATTTCGTCCATTCGAGATTTCGTCCTTTCGGCCATTTGAACATCGGTATTTTGTGTTTCGATATAACGACTATCGGCATTTAAAACTTTCGGTATTTTGAATTTCGGTGTTTGTGGACGTCGGTATTTCAATCATCGGTATTATGAACTTTCGGCATTTTGATACGTACCCATTTAAACTACAAAATCTATACTAATAATATCTATATTACTAATAATAAAGCTGAAGAGTTTGTTTGTTTGAACGCGATAATCTCTGGAACTACCGGTCAGATTTGAAAAAATCTTTTTGCATTTCTTAGCCCAAGCCTATAGGTTATTTAATATCACGTTATGACCCTTAGGAGCCGAGCAAAAAGAAAAAAAGTCAGAATGAAATATAAAAAAAGAACGCTAAGCGATACGAAATGTTGCGACGGGGTCGTACAACAAATTTCACGCAGACGAAGTCGCGGGCAGAAGCTAGTATACAATAGGCAGCCTGATCGCTTAATGCGATCTCTTCCAGGCAACCTTGGAATAGACAGTGATTTTCTGGAGTTTCAGTGAGTTTCAGTAAAGCGAAGATACTGTTACCTACTTAGGGGATACAATATAGAAGTGCATGCTTATTTATGGTTTTTATGAAAAGTAAACTTTGAATTTACAAAATAATTTGTTCCATAATCCTTATTTATTTATTTTATTATCAGTAAAATGGATACAGATCAAGATACTACATTAAACCTAACCTTATTGATAAACAACGTAGGTACCTACTATACTCGTATTATCGTAAACTGATTTAATGATAATCCTAAACATTTTTATGAATTACCGACTTCAAAAAAAGGAGGTTACCAATTCGACACGTAATGTATGTAAAATTATTGGAATTGCATTATATTCACATATGACAATCTAATAGGGCTTCCAAACAAATATACAAAATTGTATACCGAAATGAACGGCCTTCTCGCTCTCGCGGCCTTATTATCGGTAATCTTTTATTTATTATACTTAGTATCTAAAAGAAAATTCGGTTACTGGAAATAAAAAGAACGTGCCCTACATTGTACCAGTGCCTATTCTGGGCAACTACGGAAGATATACATTACAACGAGAGAATCTTGGCAAGATGATGCAGAAACTTTGCCAAAAGTTCATCGATCAACCTTACTTCGGAGCTTTCTACGGCACGGAGCCTGTTCTCGTGGTGCAGAGCCCCGAGATCATCAAACATGTGATGACCAAAGATTTCTACTACGTCAACGGCAGAGAATCATCCAACTACGCTGTTAATGAAGTTGTCACGCAGAACCTGTTCTTCAGCGCCGGTGACAGATAGAAGATTGTCCGTCAAAATCTCACTCCACTCTTTTATTCCGCAAAAATGAAGAACATGTACTATTTGATTGAAAAGTGTACCTTCGTCTTCGAAGATATTATGCTTGACTATGAAATTGGAATGTCTGACGTCATCGAAATGAAACAGACTACTGCGAGGTACACCATGGGCTGCATATGCTCCGCAGCTTTCGGAGTGGAGTCTAACACCATGGGTAAAGAAGATAACAACCCCTTCAAATTCATGGCAAACCAAATATTCGAGGCTTCAAACTATCGTCGTTTCAGAACCATTTTCAGGGCCGTATGGCCTGCTATTTTCTACCGAGTGGGACTTCAAATTTTTCCTCGAATAATAGACAAATTCTTCTCAAAATTGTTAAAAACAGTGTTTGAGGGCCGAGACTACAAGCCATCGCCGAGGAACGACTTCGTGGACCTGGTTCTGACTTTAAAGAAAGAGGAATACATAACTGGAGACACTATGAGTAACGCAAAGACTGGCGCTGACAAAAAGGTACAATTGAAGGCGGGCGATGAGTTGTTGGTGGCGCAGTGTATCGTGTTCTTCGCGGCGAGTTTTGAGACATCCGCGACCACCAAGAGCTTCACTCTGTTTGAGTTCGCAAAGCACCAGGAGGTGCAGCAACGAGCGGCCGAGGAGGTGGACGAGTTTCTGCGACGTCACGAGAACAAACTGGACTACGAGTATGTGCATGAGCTGCCCAACTTAGAGGCTTGTATGTACGAGACACTCCGCAAGTATCCCATACTGGGCAACCTCACTCGAGAGGTAATGGATGACTACGTCCTCCCGACTAGTCTGAAACTAGACGTAGGTGTCAAAGTCCATGTGCCAGTCTACCACATGCACCACAATCCTGAGTATTTCCCGGAACCAGAGAAATTCAAGCCTGAACGGTTCTTGTCTGAGAATAAAGACGATGTTAAGCCTTTTTTTTTTTGGGTGGGAAATCATCAAATGACCCCTCCCGCTCTGGGCGGAGCGGAAGGGAGTGTCAGACTCTTACTGACTAAAACCCACCCGTGTTCCTTCAGTTGCCTGTGCCAGGGGCCACGGTATCTCTTTCGAACAACCCGCGACCCTGGCGGGCATCGGCCCTAGCGGACCCCGTCAGTTGGTGCTGACATCTCCTTGAGGCGCGCGTGGAACACAACGCGCCGTCGACCCGGGCCTGGTCCTTACCGGACGGCGAGCTGCCCATTGCTTCGCGAGCGCGAGCATTGCATTCGCGAGCATCACTGCTTCGCAGAAGGAGGCGATAGCCTCCCATGCACTCTCGCTCCGTACCATGGCCCGGACTAGGGCCCGATGCTGCCCTGTGGTTTCTGTATCCCTCTTGGTCTGGCTCTTCACCTTAGACCTGTTCCGGCAAAGTAAACTCTTCCGGCACATGCCTAGAGTTCGGAGCGCGCAAGCCCCACCACGAAGTCAACGTAGAGATACGGCGGTGGGAGAATTATATTGGGAATTATAAATTATTATTACCATATTTGTACGCCTTTCAAAGCAAAACACGCTGAAACTTTTTTTTTTGTAATCGTTCCAACTGATTGTGAACCTACACGTGTTTTAACAAATAAATATATCTTATCTTATCTCAACTACTTCATTTTAGTCACTATATAGGATTAATACTGAGGATTTTGTATTTGGTACAAAACTATCCAACACCCAAGTTCAACGACTATTACTGCTAAACTAATAAAGTTATCTTAACCGCTATAGCTTTCCTTTAAAGTTCATGAAATTGCGCTATCATCGAGAATTTTTCCAGATTTTTCAAGCCAGCAGTTTAGCTTTTAGAAGGGGGGGGGGGACGCCCTACTGGAACAAAAATTTGCATTTTAAAGTTTAATATTTCGTAAATGGAGCATTAAATCAAAAATTATTTTAGGAACCTCCAAGTCATTTTAGAGGACCTATTCAACGATACCCCACACGATGGGGTAGGCGACGAAAAAAATATTCACCCTCACTTCACATGTAGGGGAGCTACCCTAAAAAAAGTTTTTTTCCAAAATTGTACATATTTTACCACTTTGTCGGCGGCGTAATTGATATACACACTCCTACAAAACTACAGCTTTCTAGTACTAACGGTCTCTTAGCAAAACCTCGGACAGAAAGACAGACAGACAGACAGACCGACAGACGGACGGACACGACGAAACTATAAGGGTTCCTTGTAGGAACTACGGAACCCTAAAAAGGAGGTTCTCAATTCCTCTTTTTTCAGATAATAAAAATACACCACGTAATCCTCTTGGACTGACTCGTGGTCATTCGTCTACTGATCGCAAACGCTACTACTGAGCACGAGGGTCCTGGGTTCAAACCTGAGGTTGGGCAACGTGTTGTTAGGATTTCAATAGCAGCCCGGAGATATATATCTCAGTAGCAGCCCAAAGTTTAAATTTGTGCCCAGTTGATCTGGTTGAAATGGCGAAAAAAAAGATGTGTTCTGACATTATGAAAATTATTATCTTTGATATTTTTTTGTTAGCTATGATCTTTATTGTTATGATTTTCAGCCGGTTTAAAATAACTTGTTCTAACTAACGCTATTCTACCTTACTTATATAAGTGGCACTGGTGCCGATTCTGTTGTTGACAAACTAAACTAAATTTAAGTTCAGTGTATCTTTCTCTTTCTATTTCATTAAGAAAAGGACAGAAGATAAAAATTAGTTTAGTCCTGTCAAATTAAGATACTCAATAGACAACTTTAGACGAGATTAAAAAATTGGCAACTAAAAATGCGTCAATTTACGTCAGGCGCTGAATAATTTGACAGGACTATAAACTAATATGTATCTTCTATCCTTTTCTTAATGAAATAGAAAGAAAAAGATGCATGAACTTAAATTTAGTTTAGTTTGTGAACAACAGAATCGGCGCCATTTTCTTACTTATACAAATGTGCGAAAGGCTTCAAACATTCACAGTTGACTTTTGGTCCCGAGATGACCGACGTACACAAGTATTTATATGAAAATAATTTGGATTTGAAACTTGGTAGTTATTAGATTTTTTACTCCAAATGTATTTATTGTAATTAATTGATTAATTAGTAATAAATATATTATTTTTACATTTAATTAGTTTAATTTGTTGATCCTACACTGCTCACTCTGACCCATCATAAAAAGAAACACAAAATAATGATTTCAAATAATAAAATTATTTTATTAAAGTGGCACTTGCATTTTATTAACATCATAATCAGATACTTTTAGAACTGACTATCAGACAGATTCTTAGGTATCTTAAGGCGGATGTTCCGATGGGCCGTCCATACATTTTTCGTGGGGATTATACGCTAAACATAGACACTCTTTGTTGAAAACGAATCATTTTATCACTTTTCTATAATGAAATGTCCCCGCGATCGACCTTTTTAGGAAATAACTTACATTATTTACTGAGGAAAACGATCGCGAAATCCAGACCAAATTTGACAGTTGCTTCACTAGTGTGCGTGAGTTTTGACAAGCAAAGTAAGCAAACTCAAACGCCATGATTGCGATAGTTTAGAGATGAGAACGCTAGATGGCGTGTAGGCATTATTATAATTCTGTTTAATCAATATCATACGTACAATAATTGATTTATTTCCTTTCATACCTTTCATGAACAGGTTCACCAAAAAAAAACTTTATAATTAATAACCTGACCTGACGACCTTCCTAACATAAACAACTTTATTACATAATAT
This sequence comes from Oligia fasciuncula, assembly GCA_963082905.1. Lineage (NCBI taxonomy): Eukaryota > Metazoa > Arthropoda > Insecta > Lepidoptera > Noctuidae > Oligia > Oligia fasciuncula. The sequence continues at coordinate 15,950,910 of OY720406.1, read as the reverse complement.
TGTTTTGTGGCAACATAAATATCATTATTCGTAGATAGGATTTATGCGACGTTGCCGTCCCACCCGACCTTGAACACATGAACTACATTGAAAGAATTACCAAGAAAACCGTTGCCACTCATCTTTCGCCGCGCCGTAGCGACATGATAATATAATTTTGAATCTTGCTTGTATGCAATAGCTTGGCGCGCGGAATTGCTCGCGGAATTATTCTATTTTGTATGCTTTGCATTTTCATTGATTCAAATTATTGCAATATTTCTAGTATGTTATTGCAATTTATTGTAGGTATAGTAACTAATAATGATTCGATTTTAAAAGTAAGTAGGTAAGTAAGTACCTATCTATCTTTCGGCGGTTTTAGAAACAGCAAGTTGGCCCGTGAGTTAGGTTTTAGACGCTGAAATCCCGTCACAATACTAATTACTTACCTATGTATAAATTACATAAGTACAAAGTCAGTGGTTATAACTTGAATGCGTTTGTACCTATATTTTTGGTCAATAATAAATTTAATAAGTAGGTACATATTAAAAAGCGGTAACCCAACGAGTTTGCAGTCATTTGCAAAATCGAAGTACCTACAAAATAGAATACCTTTTACGAATATTGTAAACAGTTTCAGACAAACAAACATTATTTTAGTTTGATAAGTCGCTTCGGCGCGGCGGCAGCGGCGTCGTCGGCGCGCGGCGGCGCACAGTGGTCGAAAAAAAAAAGCTTCCCTTTCATAGGATTTTTGAAAAATAAAATGTTTATTTGATAGTTTCATGTAGGTATATCTACAGTTTTGTCGAGTACATTAAAACATTGAATAAATTAGTAGGTACGGGTTTTTTAATCTATACCCTAAACAATTACTTTAAATAATAGGTACATATTTCAAATGTATGAAAATGGAATTTGTTTTCCTCATAACTTTTTTATCAACTTCAAAAAAAGGAGGTTACAATTCGACACGTATGTATGTAATATTATTTAGAATTGCATTATATTCACATAATTATGACATTCTATTAGGGCTTCCAAACAAATATACTAAATTTTATAGACGTATGTATGTTTGTCCACGCATTTCTCCGCAACTATTAATCAGATCGTGACCATTTTTTTTATTGGCTTACATTTCTTCTTAGTTTAGGAGATATAATGAGTTCAATTAGTAAGGTATAATCCAAGAGTTAGTCGAAGAGTTTTTTTGTGAACTCTTCGATCTAGCTCTTGGGCTATACCTACACCTATAAACTCTTATATCTTTTGAACCAGTGACCGACAAATTCTGATATTCTGAAAGACAACAAACCTAGGTAGGTATATGACTATCGATCTTGACGAAAAGCGTGCTTATTCATAACGTATTGTTGCCGCCGCTACAAAATGTAGGTATCTTGTGTGAGCGGAACAGCGAGCGCCGCGCCAACGACTCGCCTAATCTACAGAGACCCTTGAGACCGCCGCCGCAGAGTTCGCACGTAGTACATACCTACGTCCTAAGAATATTTCCTATTGCAAAATTTGTAAAGTAAGGAATACACCCATTTCAAATGTAGCAGTACCAAACTTGTTTTATTGAAGAAGCACCTCTAAAGAAACCCAATTACCCAACACGTATGAATAAATTAATAATTGGTATGTATAATAGGTACATTTTTGTAAATCCTATGTAAGGAAAACTTATTTTTGCGTCCACTGTGCGGCGTAGGTACCCAGTTAGCTGTCTAGCCAGAAGACCTACCTACGTTGAGGGTGCGTTCCGAACTTAGAATTTTGAAATCATTGGTTCAGAAACAAACAAATGATTGAGTTACTTACATCAAATTAATAAACGTAATTTATTGTTTGTATTTATACAACTTATTCTAATCTGTTTTTTTTCCTATTCGTCGACCAATACTCTACCAGGAATATAAAGATAAGTAAAATTTTACTTTTATTTTATTGTTCTGTTTTCTGTTATGATTTCAGAACGTAACCCTTTCATAAAATATCTGTTTACTGTTTCATTTCATCTGTAATTCTGTACTATTGTATTTACTAGCAATTCTAGCTAGACTGCTTGAATACAACTACGAAATTCTGCGATCTCATTACATACGGTTGTGAAATTCGATACTATTCAATTTTATTCAAATACTGAGTGTCTAAGTAACATATTCTTTTGTTTTTCTTTATTTCAGATTTAGATTACATCTACAATCACAGACTACATTAGTACATTATAATGCAGTCTACACTACAATGTATGCTTGAACAATAAAGAAGGCGTATCGACGACACGAATATTCGGGGCCGCGCAAATCTTTAAAACGTATTCGAGGTGGACTAAGACAATTTCACGATGATGAGAGGTAAACATGCATAATATATTACTTACCTAATTCTTTGTCTGGCTTCTTCGTAAAACAGCCAAGTTTGGATGTAGGATTTCATAAAAAACGTGTGTTGACAAAAGTTTACATTCGTAAATCGTATTACACTTACAGCCGTTTGAAAGTTTAGCGTTCTGAAGATACCAAGATGCCAGTGAATGAAGAAATCCTCATAGATAATATGTTGTAGGTTTCAAATAAGCATGATTTATTGTAAAAAAGTGACATGTGGTGTAAGTATGGTCATTACATTAATTTGATTTGTTGCTTTCAGTACATAGAGTACCTACACAACCAAGAACATAGGCCCGTGTAAAACCAAAATTTCACTTAGAGGCCACTTACAGTACTCCTAGTACCAGCACAGTGACAGCTGAACCTGTGCTTGAACCTTTAGAGATTAATTGGCCGGAAGCTGATCCTGAAACTGATTCAATTGACTGTGGAAACTGTTCCAAAGAAATGGATATCTGGGTATCACATTGTGGACCTGAAGAATGTAATTGAGTGGGCATTCCAATTGGAAAGACACCGAAATATGTGAGTATCTTCACAAATTGAATTTGGTAATGAGAGACTTGATGGATTTCGAAGTGAATTAATTTTCAAGTACAGTATGTGTGGTAACTAAGACGACCCACTGACCGTGGAAGCACTACGGAGAGCAATAATAAAATAAATACTGCATTTTTGTGGGCAACTGCGACTGCTGATAGCTGCTACTACACTCAATCAGTTCACATAACAAGTCTCATGAATATTCCAACAATGTCGGCAAATAAATTTTGTTGTGTTGAAAAAAAATCAGGCAGTGTGTGGTTTGAACATTTGTCAGAGGAAATTAAAACTGCTGGTGAACAAGAAAGGTCAGATGCTATTCAAAAAGGTCATGTATCTTCAGACGGTGTTCCGTTTGTTACTGTATGTAGTCGGAGGATGGCTGAAAAGGTCATATGGCCATAACTTTGATTCATCTTCTGGTATGGTAAGTTAATATATTACTAAACATATACATACATAAACTCACGCCTTCTTCCCATGGGGGTAGGCAGAAACTACAGAACGCCACCTACTACGATACCTCACATACTCCTTTACTAAACACATATTTGGTTGTGTATGAACTTTTTATTATGTGCAATATTTACAAGTGTTGCTTTTCATTTCCAGGCCTGCATTATTGGTAAAGAAACTAAGAAATGTCTATTTCTTGGTGTTCAAAACAAATATTGTTATACGTGTCAATATTATGAAAAAAGGAAACATGGACATGAAAGCACATAATTGCTGCAAAACTTTTACTTGACCGCCTACAGCAATGGAATCACAAATTATTGTGGAACGCTTTTAAAAGAGTGAAGAAATGCATCAACTTCGTTATTTGAGTTGTATTGGAGACGGAGACTCCTTTGTGTTTGCAAATTTGAAAGAGAAAGTGTCATATAGGAAATTTGGTTTGAGATGGGAACATAATAAAACAAATTGAATGCAAGAATTATAATGTATATCAGTGAAAGTGCTGCTATGGCAGCAGATTTGCGAAATAGCCCGCTTCATGTATTCGGAATACATGAAAACTGCAAGGATTTTTACTGCAATGTCAATAAAACAGCTGCAAATGGAAATATAATAAGTAAGAATTGTCACTACCAGTAAGAAATGCTTTGATTATTATCATGGTACAGTATTGTTTCTTTGTATGTTACATAATCATCTATCTATAGGATTTTTATTGATATTTTCTAGTAAAAAATATTCTATTTTCAGGATTATCGCTTGCTACTGGACACAAATGGTATACATAGCCCAGGGGCATATTTTTCGAAATACATAAATGGAAAGGAACAAATCAGAATACGACAGAAGTCGTCAACACGAAAACCACATATTCTGCCAGAAATCATATTGAGACATGTTCAAAAAAATGCTAAATGTATAGATTTGAATGGTATGTATACTCGGCTAGATATCAAGTTATACATTTCCAGTATAAGCTGACCTCCCATTGTACGGAAATCCTATACAATGCGAGATCAGCTACTGGAAAACTGGCTGGTTAATTCTTTTTTTTTTTACTTCATAAATTGCATCAATTTCAATGTCTAAAATATATTATTATGTTATTCTAGTGAAAAATCGTCCTGCAACATCAGTTGGAAATTCGAGCAACTAGTAAAGTTTCAATATAGAGCAGTTTTGGAGATTGATGGTAAATGACATTTTGAAATGAATGGGAAACAATATTCGTCCAAAGTAACATAATTATATTCTAAGTAAAGTTATTTTTCTTTGCAGCAGCAGCAGCCTTTAGCAGTAGACAAGAAGACTCGCACATGGTGAAAACAAGAAGTCAAACGATTTTTGATATTTTGTAGTAGTTTGTTTAGAATCAACATTATTATATCATTGTATATTACTTTTTTTTTGTATTTACTATAAAATGAAAAGGTGAAATAATACTTTATTATGTAAGTATAACCACCTGGTGATCTCAATAAACAGGTCTTTAGATTTTTCTTTTTCTAAAAACTTTGATAGGCTTTGACATTATAAAATATTTTTTCACTCTGGTTAAAAGTAATTGCATACTACATTGTATTTTTTTGATTTGTTGTTATCTTTTGTTTTTTTCTTGTGTCTGCTAGGTGTAACATCTGTAATAATTGGATATGCTATAAATTTAATCATGTATCAGGCTACATTTGTGTCACTTCAAATATTTATATTTAATTAGTAGTAAGGTAATAAAATAAAACTATCTTTATAAACTGTATAGACTGAAGTTTTTGTAACTGAACATACAGCTGTGCTGCTGGGGAGTTTGTTGCGCCACTTCTTTCCAGCTAAAGCACTAGGGAGAGGTTAAGGGCGAATCCCATCGATAAAAGACATGCCGGGGGTAGGCAGAAACTACAGAACGCCACCTGCTACGATACCTTACATACTCCTTTTGTCTCGTTTACGTTCATAAATCTGGTCATACACGCACGCCGGTTGTGAGTACTACGCACAGGCACAGTATATTCATAATATTCGCAAGGAACGCATTTCATTTTTATATAAATATCGTAGCAGGTGGCGCATTTTTTAAATACACGCCACCTAGTAGTCTATTCTTGTAAACGTTTGGAAGTACTCGCTTACGTCTGTGTGTGTAAACGACCTGTATTCAATGGCAGATTTTATTTGGGGATTATGTGTCGAATTGGGTGGATTTTGAGGCAATGTTATGACCAAATACAATAAAGAGTAATGTCCGATAACCGCGTCTACTACTCCTACGACTTAATAATGTGCCAATTACACATAAAACAAAATAAACTAAAAATGTTGACATCAGCGCCATCTAGCGGGAAAATGGCCCGGAGCAGATCGTATGATCCTCCTTAAGATAAGAACCACGCGCAGACCAACGTGTTTTGTTATCAGTGCAATCAGGGCACTGTCGTGATTTGCTACCGATTTTAGATACTGACTATAATAATGCCTAATAATAATGGAGATATTAGATAGGTATTATATTATTATTAATATTGTTCCTCACCTCTGGCTTGCCTTTATTGGCCGGCTTGAGTGGAGATTCGCAAGAGCAAATTTGCTCGGAGGAAGGAAGTATTCCAGTAAGATGCTGGTAGGGATCTTGACCGTACTTCTGGGATTGTCCTGATAGCCGTGGAATACCTTTACACTCCTCATAAGCACCTCAGGACATGTTGCCCCCTTGTCGCTACGTCACTATGTGCTAGCAACCGTTTCCGGGGCCCCATTATTGAGTGTGCAAGTCACCCCCTGCCATTTTATCCGCGTATATATAAAACATTGATCAGGCAGGGGTCCTAGTTCTTGGTAACCAGTCCACTTTAGCCAACCAAACCCATAGTCCAACATTTTTTTTTCTATTTCCTGTAATAGCACGAACCGGGGGTTATCTTTGGGTGCACTTGCATAGTGCGTACAGGGATAATCGTCGGTTGGTGCCGCATTTGCGAGGTGGCTTCGGCCCCTCGTACGCCTTCCAAAGGGCCGGGACCCCATGGTCGCGAGATATGAAAATAAAAACAAAATGGAGATATTAATGATACCTATTTATGTACTTACAGATGTACCTTTTGTACGTAAGCATCAAGATTGCTATTTTTGTGTTTTCAGCAGGGTTACTAAGTTAGCAATCCTGCCAGTGGCGTAACTATACCGTTTGGGGCCCGTGGCAAATTCAAAGGATGGGGCCCTCCCTCAATGTAAAGAAGCTCAACCAACGTTATAGTTTTTTTTTTTATAATAGCACATTATCGCGACGTCTTCCGCGTAGATTTCATATTTTCCCCTACAACATTTAAGACCTGACTGCTTCGTTGGTCTAATGGTCGCAAACGCTACTGCTAAGCAAGAGGTCCTGTCCAAAAAATTTGACAAACAATGGGATAAAGGTACAAAATGTTCGAAACCTGAACGATGTCCTTTGTCGCACATTTAAAAAAAAAGGTAGCATTTCTAAACTTATGTTAGGATCCTCCTGTGCTCATGGCCCTCTCGGGCCGGGGGCCCCCTCTGGCTGGGGGCCCGTGGAATTTTGCCCCAATGCACCCTATAGTTACGCCACTGATTGCTAACCCAAAATTTTCCACGTAAATCCTTAGCTAATCACGAGACATCTGAGAATTCCTTGGTCGTGTAATCGTTTTACTCAAAATTCTCATCAAATCAGATATTTTAAAGCAATCTAATCTATAGAATAGTTTTTCATGGTCAGACAGGCTAAGAGGGATTAGACAAGCGGTGATCGCTGCCAAAGCGTTCATCGTTATCGCTGATAGAATTTCCCTTTAGGCCCTAAGGGCGTACCTCTACGACGTACGGCATTTCATACAAACTTTCAAGCCCTTTTTTCGAAATGAATGAACCGATTTTAATGAAACTTCATACGCATAAGCAGGATACCAAGGTCTGAAAAGCTACTTAAAAACATTTTCGAAATATCTTATTTAAAAAAATATAACTGGAAATTTCAGTTTATATGGGAAAAAATCGGTCTAATTTGGCTGTAAGACTAATAATCGAAAACAAATACCTCCCTGCTATCTTTCCACCTCGCTCTGTCCAGAGCTGCCAAGGACCAATCTTAGGAAGGGGGGGATCCTTTTTTTTTTTGGGTGGTTTTAGTGAGGTAGAAATCCCTCACTCTCCGGTCTTATTCCCGTCTTAGTACGGACGCCTTTTGAAGGTTACCCGCGAAAACAATAAAAAAATACCACAATAACATTTCATAGTCGATCGCCTGCTAGATTCTCGTCTCTTTCTAGTTTTTGTGTCTAATATTAGTTAAAGACTCCTGAAAAATGGAGCTCAAGAGACGTTTACCTTCCTAGATAAAATTTAGGTACCTACGAAGCAGTCACTACCTACATAAATAATATAACTTCTTTTAAGAAAATCACTTTGATCCCATCCAGCCTGTCCGTTGCTGCCCTCCCCGAGCGACGCCCTAAGCCGAGATCCGTAACCGTCATATAAGGCTGACGATCCGTAACCACTGTCAAAGATCCACGAATGACAGCCGGGACCAATGGCGACCAACGTGCTGTCCGAGGCACGGAGGTGTCAATACCCCTCACCCATCCACAGACCAACCCCAACAAGCGCAGCTTATTTATGTCTATGTATGTGTGTTTATGTTTTACTGATATGGCGTACAGTCACGATCATAAGTATGTATACACTTGGTTTTATTCAAAGGCGATTTTTTCCTTTATTTTTGAATGAAATTTGATATTATTACGAACATAGTATTTTCGAACCCATAGGTTTATGTAAAGAGTCGTATTTAAACGTTGCATTCATTATTTCGTGAAAAAATCGCAATTGAAAGTTGCCAAGTGTTGACATATTATTGCTCGTGACTGTACAATGTGTACATAATAAAGATTATTCTATTCATAACCTGATCGATCGGCCCGTGCGGCTGTTATTACTTAGCCACAAGTCCCTCTAGTACTATAATATCAATATAATATTAGTACCTAAGTGCACAGATTACACGTGAATACTACTACAATGTAAACCAGAGCAACATGAAATAGGAAGACTTACCTAGACAAGTAATATTGCGCACTAAAGGTACTGCATATTATGTACTGCATGATTATTAAAATCCGGTAATTTTTCTACTAGTCATGCAATGTTGCTCATTCAAATCTGAAGGCGTCGGCACTGGATAAACTGCGCAAGTGACTTGTACGCTTTGTACGACAATGTAGGCGTGATCATCCACTGTGCGACCCACGGCCACACTACACACGAAACAAATGAACTCAAAATTAAATCTAATGGGATCGAAAAGTTTAATAATTCTTTAAAAAATAATAAATACCACTTATAAAAATAAAGGAGCAATTTTATCATTAAGCGTAATGTGTAGTGTTTTGTTTGTTTGTAAATAAAACGTTTAAGAGTTACATTGCAAGGTAGAATTTAAGTGGATAATAAGTTGACATTTAGCAAAGTCATTGTTTTTATGTGCTTTCAAGGGGGTTCCCACGCCCGTACCGGACGGCGGCGGCGGCGCGTACATGTTCCACGCGCGCCTCAAAGAGATGTCAGCAGCAGAGAAGGCGAAGCCTGCCAGGTCAGCGGGATTGTCCGAAAGGGTTACCGCTGGCCCGGAACATAAAGGGCTAAGGATGGAACACGGGTGGGTTTTAGTCGGTAGGAGTCTGACACTCCTTTCCGCTCCACCCAGAGCGGGAGGGGTCATTTGATGATTTCCCATCCGAAAAAAAAAAAGAAAAAAAAATGGGTTCCCATGTCGCATACTAAGGCATCACTAACACAGAAGGTATGTCCAACGACCGACAAAAGTCGGCGAGAATACCTAGAACATTCCCGGATTCAAACATTAGAACTGCGGTGCTATTCTGTAAAAATCTCAGCGTGTAACCTTAGGTGAAGTGAGTTTGTTTCTGCTAGGAATTGACACTATTGACAGCTCACTCCACGCTCACTTCACCTAAGTTTTCATGGTGAGATTTTTACAGAATAGCACCGCAGTACACGAAGTAGGATATAAATAGGATAATGGCGCCAATTCTGCTGTTCACAAACTAAACTAAATTTAAGCTCAGGCATCTTTTTCTTTCTATTTCATTAAGAAAAGGACAGAAGATAAATATTAGTTTAGTCCTGTCAAATTAGACAGCGCCTGACGTAAATTGACGTATTTTTAGTAGCCATTTTATATTAATCTCGTCTAAAGTTTTCTATAGAGTATCTTAATTTGACAGGACTAAACTAATATTCATCTTCTGTCCTTTTCATAATGAAATAGAAAGAAAAAGATACTCTAAATTTAAATTTAGTTTAGTTTGTGAACAACAGAATCGGGGCCTTTGTGGTGTCTCACGACTTCCACGCGAACGTAGTCGCGGGCAGAAGCAACATCTTTACACTAAAATATCTACTATTATTAAGTCCTCTCAAGGTTAAAATTAATTAAATTCCTTGTATATGTTTTTATTCAAAGTTTTTATTTATATCATGTACGCAAGTTTAATATAAAAACGAGCGCTCACACTTTTACCGGTAAACTAGAATCCCTAGTGCGTAGTTGGGAATGTTTTATTAGGCTATAAAATATTTGTAGAATTTTTAACGTAAAACAGCGACATTTTGTTTTAGTTGCTGTTATTACGTCAAAAGTCCTTTTTGTTGCCGTAAAAAACAGGGGTCCCGTTTTTACCCTTTGGGTTATTACTAAGACTCCACTGTCCGTCTGTCTGTCTGTCACCAGGCTGTATCTCATGAACCGTGATGACCGTTGAAATTTTCACAGATGATGTATTTCTGTTGCCGCTATAACAACAAATACTAAAAACAGAATAAAATTAATATTTAAGGGGGGCTCCCATACACCAAACGTGTTTTTTCGGCGTTTTTGCCTTGTGGTACGGAACCCTTCGTGTGCAAGTCCGACTCGGACTTGGTCAGTTTTTTTTATATTTCTATGCACAATTATAATGGTTAATAAATATAAAATTTGCAAAACACGTACTTATTCGTTTCTAAGAAACTTGCAGGTGGCAATAGCGCATTTTCTCGTCGTCGACCGCAATGTAGAAGTAATTGTAGCTTCAGTATTCGTGTAGCACGTAATGCTACGCAAATCCAGGAGCTACGAGCTACGATTCGTCGTAGCAAGCGTAGCAGGGAACGTAGACCCTTGAGCTAAAACTGTGAAATTCAATTTTTTTTTTTTGCAATTTGCTGTACAGTATTAAGTTGTACGTTGATTAAAATATGATTCGCGGCCTTAACAAATATGTATTTACAGAATTATAATCATTAAAGTCATCAACACAACTCTCTAAGACCAAGTAATCCCTAGGAATTACTATTTCATGAAGTCTTGACATTTGGGGATTAGATATACTAACATAACAAGTTGTATTACTGATTGTAATGACTATAATTCTGTAAATACATATTCAATCCGGATCATATTTTAATCAACGTACAATTTAATACTAACCAGCAAATTGCAAAAACCGTAAGAAAATTAGAATTTCGCGGGCTACCTTAGCGCTTCCCCCTTAATGATTTCATTTGCAACGGTTACAGATCCAAAAGGAAAATAAAAATCAAAGATTTTCCTCTCAACTTAGTGCAGAAGAAAAGCTAACTGCAGTCCTTTCACAGTTTATTTTACCTCCGATTTCGTTCTCTCAGTTTCTGTATGTAGACAGAAACTGAGAGAGAGAGATAGTTTACATGGTTTTCGAGGGTGCTGAAGCCGATAGTGGGGTCAAAATGAAAATCCAAGACGGCAGTTGCAGAATTTTTAAAACTTTTTGTCATGGGTGTCGTTTTCATGGTTTTCGAGGGGTGCTGAAGCCGATAGTGACGTCAAAATGAAAACCCAAGAAGACGGCTGCAAAAATTTTTAAATTTTTTGTCATGGGTGTGGGTTTCGAGGGTGCTAAAGCCGATATTGTGGCCAAAATGAAAATCCAACATGCAATACAACAGGCTGCAAAAATGTAAAATTTTCGTCATTTTGAAATTTTCGCAGCCGCCATTTTGGATTTTTATTTTGAACTTCGGTCCTTCCGGGGGTTCTCAGACCCCACACGTTTTTGTCGTAGCAGCTACAAATTGCTATCAATTATTTATAAGAAGTTTGTTGCGTATTATAAGAAAATTAAAAACTAATCCTTTAATTTATTTCTTTACTGTCAGTATTCTAAATTATTATTTTTTCTATATCTTCTACATTTATATTTACTCGCAATATTATAAATTAAAGTCGCGTTTCGTGTCTATGTGACCGCATTTTTTTGCTAAACTACGAAACGGATATTGATGCGGGTTTCAGTATAATTTAGAGAATTTATTCCGGAGGGTTTATGTTTATAATACTTTAATATTAAACTTACATGAATCAATCTACTTATCCTTTTCCCAGCTTGTTGGGATCGGCTTCCAGTCTTACTGGATGCAGATAAATAGCAGTATTCTATATGGACCGACTGCCTTTCTGACCTCCACGACCCAGCTCTTTTTTTTTTTGCGGATGGGAAGTCATCAAAGGACCCCTCCTGCTCTGGGTGGAGCGGAAAGGAGTGTCAGAATCTTACTGACTAAAACCCACCCGTGTTCCTTCCTTAGCCCTTTATGTTCCGGGCCAGCGCCAGCGGGATAGTCCGAAAGGGTTACTTTCGGACTATCCCGCTGACCACACAACCCAGCTTCTAGATAACACTAAAATAATTATGGTAAAATAATCTCGTTGTTTTGGGACGCGTTGCTTGTAAAATAATACTAAGTACGGTTAGGTTCTAATTTATTGCGGAACTAAAAGTTAAATGTTAAATTCAGGATTGTGAATTCGAAGTAATTTTTTGTTGCGTTTTTGCGCGCAAACTAATTATTCTCATAGAAATCTTATGGTTATCCTTAAACTATTTTGCACAACTGATTTATTAGAACAGGTTACCTATCATAAGTTCGAAAAATATTTGACCGAATTTCATTTCACCTAAAACTTTTCAACTGTTTTCGTTTCGTTTTTTTTACTTCATCGAAGTGACGTCTGCCACTGTATCAGTTGACCTATTATTATCAATTCGATTTTTTTCGTTACTCCGACGTTTCGTTTGGTCGAAAAACTTTTTATCGGAGTTACACTTACCCGAAATAACATTTGTTTGAAGTATTATGTTTTGACCAAATGCCATAATGACATAATTATCAGAAAATATGGCAAATAAATCATTTGGCAAATGAAAAAGTTCAAAAGAGGCTTCGGCCAATAGCAAAAACATATTTTGTAATTCGGCGAAATATTTTGTTCGGTAAAATAATACCTATGACACATGATACTTCGATGATCTAAAAATATGTCAAATAATGCTTAAAGCAAAAAAGACGTCGGTCAATAGTTTTCGGTAAAATGAAATTCGACCAAAAATAATTCGGAAAAAGTGATCGGTTCCCATTAGAACAACCGTATTCGTGTCTCTGTCAATACAGCAAAACCTAATTATATTCAAGGTTAGATTAGTTTTTTTGATTTACGGAAAGTTATTAATGGAACGCCTCTACAAGGCTTCAAATTGTTTAAAAAACACTAACTACCTATTCTTTTTTAAAATAAATGGTGGCTGGTTATTTAAATCAGTTTTTAGGGTTCCGTACCTCAAAAAGAAAAACGGAACCCTTTTAAGATCACTTCGTTGTCCATCTGTCCGTCAGTCAAGACCCTTCTTCGAATACTCAAGGCTGCAATCCCTTGAATCAGTGAAAAAATCAACCTTCAAAAGATATGGTCGTTTATGTTCCGAAATAAAAACCTATAGGGTACGTCCCGTTGACCTAGAATCCTTAAATGCAAGAAGCAATATCATGTAGCACAAGTAAAGGAAAAAATCCGAAAATCGTATAAATAGTAGTAAAATTTAAAAAAAAATTAAAACTATTTACATACGGTCTACGACACGCACTTGACCGGTTTTTTTTTTCCTGTTATCGGTGGCGTTGTTATGTAGGTAGTCTAGTCACAAAATACCTAGACTGCTTATAATATCTCGTATGCTTTGTTTAAACTATTAGCCAGTTAGGAATGTTTTACGAGTGTCGACTGCCCAGCACTCCAATTGCGTAACACAACTTCTTTTCTAACGCGAAGCATTTTGAAAGAAATTTCTAATCCATTGCTTCAAATGTTTGAAAAATTTGTTGGCTTAACAACGTAAATAACGCAATGAATTTCTTCAAAGGAAAAGTGAACAGGCATCTTCTAGAGTCAAAGCAAAGCCATTAAAAAAAAAAAATGATTGACGTTGTAATGTCAAAACGAAAGGCATTGCAATTGTGCGTGTGTTACGCAATCACTCCGCACGTAGCGTTTGACGTATGTAGGTACATTTAAACCCGTCACTAGTGGAGTAGAACCCTGCGCTTCGAGTAATTCATCGACTCGTCCTACATGCCTACGACCCATTCGCTAAAGGGATGATTCGGGAAATTTATTTATTTATTTATTTATTTATTTATTAGGCTCTTCAACAATGAGTACACCGTTACTTTATAATTTGTACAATGCAAACTTAAGTCTAAGCGCCTCATCACTTATAGAAAAGCACAGCATGCACTACATTATGCGCAGATAATACACAATTAATTAAATAAAACAATTGATACATAATATGAAATTTGAAAAAAATAATAATAATAATGATAAAAATAAACTGTTATGCATAATTGATTACAATGAATTAAATAACTTAAGTGGATTAAATTAAATTAGATTCTATTTTTGATTTTTTTTTTATATAATATTTGATTTTAGACTAGAGAAACCCATTAGATGGCAAGCGCACCTTTTTTTAGAGCAGGTACTGATGAGTGAAAGAGGTCAATGTCCACTTCGACCTCATTGAATGCAGCATACATTCTAGACAGTGGACAGTATTGCCTTAAGTTGGTATGACATCTTGGCATGCAGAAAAGTCTCTTATTAGAACTTCTTGGCAGATTACGTGGCACATGGAATAAGACCCTACTAAGCAAATCGGGACAGTTCAGAGACCCCGTAACTAACTTCTTAAGGAAAATCAAATCCAGCATATTCCTGCGCTTCTCCAGCGACACCATATTAAAATACTTCAGTCTCTCTTGGTATGAGTTAAGCTTTTTTCCCATATTATTGTTATAGGTAAGATGCCATAAGAACCGTTTTTGGAGCCGCTCAATGCGCTTGATGTGGACCCTATACTCAGGTGACCAAACCACACTGCAATACTCGAGATGGCTTCTAACTAACGAATTGTACATAATTTTTTTAACGTTTGGTTTTTTGAAGATTTTACACTCTCTTATAACGAAGCCAAGCATCTTTGATGTTTTTAATATAGTTTTGTCAATATGTTCGACAAAACTTAGCTTTTTATCGAACTGAACGCCTAGGTCTAGTATAGTTTCGACTTCCTCAAGCCGCTCACCATTCAATTTATAAACCGACTGCATGGGGTTTTTTTTTTTTGTGAATTTGATATGATGGCATTTTTTTACGTTCAAAGACATTTTGTTGTGCTCACACCACTTAGTCAGCCGGTCTAAGTCGCTTTGGAATAGTACCGAGTCCGCAGGATTTCTTATAGGCTTTATGGCTTTGAGGTCATCGGCGAATAAGAATATAATCGAGTTCGGGAAGCATTTGTAAATGTCATTAATGAAAAGAATGAATAAATGCGGACCCACATGAGATCCCTGAGGGATACCCGATGTTGCAATGTACGAATCCGAAGAGCAGCCATTTACCACAACCTTGAGCATCCGTCCAGACAGATACGATTGGAACCAACTTAAGAGAGGGTCAGAAACACCATACATTTTAAGCTTTTTGACGAGTATATCATGGTCTACTGTGTCAAAAGCCTTGCTGAAGTCGGTGTGGACTGCGTCAACCTGGACACGCGCATCAACGGCCTCAACAATGCTCTCAACATAAGTCACCAAATTGGTAGCTGTCGATTTCCCCTTCATAAATCCATATTGGCTGTCTATTATTAGCTGTGATAAGTGTTTAGCTAGCACAGGGCATATGAGGGCCTCAAATACCTTTGCAAGTATGGAGAGAATAGCGATGGGCCTGTAATTGCTCACATCGGACTGATCCCCGTTTTTGAAAATAGGCATAATTTTGGTTTCCTTCCAGATGGTCGGAAAAGTACCCCGATGCACAGAATGATTAAATATAATACTTAATGGCAGTGACAGAACATCTGCCAGCTTATTTAAAAGCAAAGCAGGTATATTATCAGGGCCAGCCCCCTTGTGGACGTCTAATTTTTTTAATTCTTTGCGGATCTGATCTTGTGATATAGTTATTTGGCCTAACATGCTATTGCTTATGCAGCCATCGAAGTCACCTGCGCCCGCATGAGCATCATTACCATCACTACTACTATACACTTTAGAGAAATGGGATGCGAAATAATTACATATTTCATTAATATTATCAGAGGTATTTATACCATCTGTCATGGAACTGGGGTAGTTACTGGTACCGCCTCTCTTCATTTTTAAGTAACTCCAGAAATATTTTGGATTTGAAGTAATTTTTTCCTCTATATCAGCAATGTGAGCATTATAACAAGTCGTAGTCATACGGTCACATCTTTTCCCAAGTAAATTCAATGCAATAATGTCTAAGGGATTATTGTATTTTTTAACTCTAAGTCGTAGACGGTTCTTTTCGTTTAGTCTTTTAATGAGCTGTCTAGAGAACCAGAATGGATATTTAGTATCTTTTATTGGTACCTGTGGAACGTAGCGCTTAATTAACCCATACAATATATTATAAAAATAATCCACCATCTGATCTATAGTCATGCAAGGATCTAGCTCTGATGACCAATTGATCTGCTGCAGTGCTGCATTAATTGCCACGTAATCTGCCTTAAAATAATTCAACTTGGTTCTATTGTTACAATTTTGTGGCTTTTTAAAACGGGGAAATGAGAGCTCACACAGTAAAGGCGGATGGTGCACATCTATTTTAGAAAGTACATCTACTGGTGCACTTACTACAACAAGATCTGAGTTGGTTAGGACTAAATCAAGAATTCTATTATTTTGATTGCATAGATAATTACACTGTCTTAAGTTGTTAAGCAAGACAAAATCCCAAAGAATCTGTTCTAAGCCTGTGCAAATATTTTGTGGAGCTCTTATCACGTCGCCACCCGTCCCAAGCCAGTTAATAGTTTTCAAATTAAAGTCACCAATAATCAAGCATTCATTGGCATGTTCCAAGACGTTGTTTGTATTATCAACAAAGTGTTCCAGTACTCTGGGCTGTATCGGTGACGGCAAGTATACAGTACAAATATAAATTTCTTTAGCTTTCTTACCCCCTCTAAGTGACAACTTGACCCAGAGATCATCACAAGAACTTTCGAATTTAATCAATCTCTGTGATTCTAGTTTTGTAGAAACAGCGATAAGAACGCCACCACCGTCGGTTTTATTATTCAACATATTAATGGATCTATCTCTCCTATAGATAGCGTAACGCCCATCCATGATTTCTGAGTCAAAGATGCCATCCAGTAGCCAAGTTTCAGTAAACATTATAATATCGTATGAACAGCATGCAACTTTTTGGTAAATATCACTCAGCTTAGTCCTAATACCCCTTACATTCTGGTAGTAAATTTTTAATTGATCGAATTTAAATCTTTACAATCTTATACCTTATCATACACTTTTTTTTTTTTTTAATTGCTTACTGTAATTTGTCCAACGAGCCGGTATCCCTGATATATTTATAGTCTGCACCATCATGTTTTCTAACAAAAATCTTGCCGCCACGGACCCACACATACTTGTAGCCTAAACTCTTTGCTTTAATCCTGGTCGCAGCATGCAACGCCTTGTTTGCTGGTGATAAATGTTCTACTATGTAGACATTTTCCTTTTTACCGGCAATCCCAAGAAGAGCGGTATTAAGCTTCTCTTCAGACGTTTTATTTTTATTAAAGTTGATAGAAGCCGCCAAAAAGTGGTCGCGAATCCGTGGACTGCTGAATTGAACAACGATAGACTTCGGGCGGTTACTAGTTGGGGTTTGTTTTGCGATTCTTGTAACATGATGAATGTTATTCTCAGATATGTCACCAGATATCACCTTACTAATATTCAATACAGTTGACACAAGATTTTCGTTGTTGTGCTCTGGCAGACATTGAATTTCCACATTCGTAGAACGTGCTTGTTGTTCCATCTGGGTTAGCCTCACACCTTGGTCTTGAACAATAGTTTTGAGCTGCTCGTTTTCCTTTTTAAGATCATTAACTACTTTGGTGTTTAAGGAAAACTCAGACTTCATTTCTTCAAACTTTACGTTCATAAATTCCATTGATGTGTTAAGCCCTTCTAATTTGTCCGTAATCGCCTTCATCTGCGTGTTAACATAGTTCGCCAAAGTTTGGTTGAGGTGCCGCATGAGTTCGTCTATCTGTTTTTTCATAATACGAGAAACTTCGTCAGACGTAACAGGAGCTCCATCGTTGATGACAGTTACTGAAGACTCTTTCTTTCTATGTGTTACATTAGGATCACTCGCCTGACTGTTGCGCACTGGGGTATTATCTGCGTTTCGCTTCTTCGGCTTACAGGTCGGACACATCCAATTTTGCGATTCAGTTAGTTGGAAGTCACAGCCCAGCTGCGTGAGACAGGAATGGTGGTAGGATCTCTGGCACGATGAGCATTTAACCAAAGCACTTCCTTCAGCTATGCCTTCTGAGCAACATTCACAATTCATAATGGTGCGGCTTTGTTTTAAATTCACTCAAAGTTAAATAATCAATAATCCCGTGCACACTAATAAATCGCACGCTAATAAAGGCTCACGACTGGCGACGAGCTGTCGATGCGTAAGTCGGCGAGAAGAACGACGTAAGCGCCGTGGATAACAAGTCACTTACGCGTTGCGCTCATTAAGTTAGTTCTCACAGTTAATTTAAGTTAATGGCGGTAGAATAAAGTCACTGGCTGATTGATTTTAGACATTACTCAATTATTATGAGTATTTCTCACAAAATATATAACGTTTCACATGTATTAGACTTGATGCTATTAAACTTTATAAGAATCAGTACACAGCACTCACTATTTCCGGGTTTTGTAAATTATTTAGACGGGGCAAATTAACGCACGTCTCGCGCACCAATACTCAAAGTTGCAATTGAAAGAATTGACCTCTACCTACTTTCATTCTTTTTACCGACTTCACAAAAAGGAGTAGGTACTATAATGTTCGGGTGTTTGTATGTTTTTTTTTTGTATGTTTGTTCATCGAATACTCCGCCAATTGTCGACGGATTTTCAAAATTCTGTTTTTGTTCGAAAGTAGATAGTTCTGAGGTGGTCCCATTGTCACCAATTTAGGATCTGATGATGGGATTTTAGAGAAATCGAGGGCAACCCTCAAATTTTTTAGGCTCACTTATTGTTTTTCGCATATTTTATGAAGTATCTTGTGTATGGTTGTCACCATCTCAGGTAGCTGGGCTGAGGATGGAAGGTACAACTCCTTAACAGTAAGAAGTTACTCGAACAGGCAAGGACTGTTTTAGTAAATTGTTTTGATGTTTGATAGGGCATTTGCCACATTTGGTCTCATGATCATCAAGTCATGACCTGATGCTACCTAACTCCTCGACAACTAACAGCAGATATATCGCGTTTAGGCTCATTGAAAAGGGCTCGATGTGTGGATAAACGTACTGTTACTGAGGAACACCGAAGACCTGATGCTGAAGCCAGGAGCATCAGAAAAAGTACAAACCTTGAAATTACAGCACCGTAGTCGTGTTTGGGCTCATTTTAAACAGGACTAATTTTATGTTCAATGCAATGTTGACATAAGTCTGGCCTGATGCTGCAGCCAGGATTATCAGCATCTAATCTAAAAACTAATAAAAGGAGAACTCCTCAACAATTAACGTCCCTGCATCGAGAAAAGGAATATTTTATAAAAAGGCGATGGGCAAGTTGACATTAGGCTATTGTAACTTAGATAAATTATAAATAGACCCACTAAAAAGCGAGAAATAAAAACTTTTTAACAAAAAAAAAACCGACTTCAAAAAAAAACACTACAAACTGAAAAATAACTTTAATTTCGGAAGTCGGTGGCAAAAACTAAAATACTGATCCCTAAGACACCGACTTCCGAAACTAAAGTTATTTTTCAGTTTGTAGTGTTTTTTTTTTTGAAGTCGGTTTTTTTTTCTATCTTTATTTTAAATTTCAAAAGTTCGTTCGTCCATTCCTTATGAAGAAATGCGGTTGGAGAGACTTTTGAAAAATCCTAAGTAAAAAGTCGTAATTCGAGGTTTGGCTCTCGCCTATTTCCTCCTACAATAACTAATTGGACTAATTTAAAAGATATTTCACAAACTGAATAATAAGGATATAATACTGTGTCCCTATTTATTTTTAAATTAATAGATAAAGGCCTCTGTTGACAGCGGTTTAAATCGGCATTTTTTAAGGGTTCTAGTGCTTATAAAAATAACGCATCATCAAAAAGGAAAACATAGGGACATACAAGTAGTTAATATGTATTATTCTGTAAAAAATATTGCTTTATGGTCATTAACCAGAAAAAAAAGCATTCGAAAAATAGTGTTACAGCCAAATTAGACTGATTTTAAATTTTCCATAGAAACAGAGATTTCCAGTTACCTTTTTTATTAAATAAGACAATCATTTCGAAAATGGTACTGCTACTACTAACTCTTTAGACCATTGTATCCTGCTTATGCGTATGAAGTTTCATTAAAATCGGTTGATTAATTTCGAAAAATAAGGTCTCGAACGTTTGTATGAAATGCCGCACGGCGTAAACGCTCCTAAGGAATTTGCAAAAAGCCAATGTAAAAGCCAATGTAAAAGCCAATGTAAAAGCCAATGTAAAAGCCAATGTAAAAGCCAATGTAAAAGCCAATGTAAAAGCTTGAGTCATTGATCTTCATTTCTACTCGTAATTATAAGTGATAGGGGTTGATGTCTCCCCGGGTTACTTTTAAACTTGTGTTTCGGGGTTGACCTCAAGCGTCGCGGGTTGAGTAAAGACTCCGCGTTTTTACTTTTTAAACTGTTATACAAACAAGTTAGCAACTTCAATATACAAACATCAAGAATCATTTATTCAAATTAGGCTGAGAGATTACATAAGACAGTCTCCCAAAACGCCCGCTCTTCACCACTTCCTAGTGCTTTCGCTGGGGAGAAGAAGTGGCGTAAGAAACTCCCCAGCCGTAGGAAGGAACTGTACCTAGGCGTAAATTGGGTAGCTACATGGAGCTAAGAAAGGGACTTTAATTGAGGCATAAAGTGTGGCACCGATGATGTACCTATACTTAATTCCACCACAGATGGTGTAACCAATATTTTGATTTAAATAGTGTCCATGGAGTTTCTTGTCCGTTCTTCTCCATAGGAACTTACTACGCTTTGGGATGGGCAAATAGCTTCATGTTTCTGACTCAACCGACTCCTCGACAGTTCAAAAGTAAATGGTTTAATTGAAATACTTAAATGGTTTGAGTATTTTTTTGGGTTTCTCTCACTATTTACTATATTATAAATTATTATTAATATACTAGCTGCGCCCCGCGGTTCACACGGAATATCGCGATAAAAAGTAGCCTATATGTTAATCCAGGGTGTCAGCTACCTCCATACAAAATTTTATCAAAATTGGTCCAGCCGTTTGAGCGTGAAGAAGTAACAAACATATAAACACACACACACACCCCCAACACACTCACACCACACTCACAAACTTTCGCCTTTATAATATTAGTGTGATAAATAATCTAGTTTGCTTAGGATTCAATTAATATATATCAACGAGCTTAGGATTCAATTAGTTTAAATATACAACTTGAATATACAGTTCAGAATAAGTAACTGAATCGATTCCAATAATTTTTACCCCATATTATATTTTGTCCAAAAATATTTAAAAAAGGTTAAAAGTTGGAAACCGAGCGACACTAAATAGGTTATCCAATCACCGCGCCGAACGGCTAGGTACCTAGGTACTGTTATCAATGAGCGCAAGAAGACGCGGCGCGTGCGGCCCAAGGGGTATCGTGTTATCCAATAACTGAGTTGTGGAAGTCAGATAGGCAGTCGCTCTATGTAAATACTGGTATTCAGCTGCATCCGGTTAGACTGGAAGCTGAACCCAACATAGGAAAAGTCTCGGCAGATGATGATTACATTCATAGATGTATGGACACGTGACTAACAGTTTGAAATAAAGTAGTATAATATAAATGACAGCAAATGACTTGCTGGCACGTTGTGGTGCGCTCAAATTAATACACAATTTTATTGCTTTTTAAATAACTTGTTATTTATTGATGTGCCTTATTGATAAACAACATTATTATAATAAGTATCGTTAACTAATCAAGATTTTCGTACTTAAATATCAAATTTGACAATTAAATCCGTATATTCGTCATGGCCACATAATTATGAACCATTATTTTTACACTAATTACTTATTTTAGCCTTAACCAGTCAATATAAAAAAAAGTTAGTCTTGTAATCAGCAGGAGCATAAAAAAAGAAGTTTCAAAACTCTTTCAAAGGAAAGGTTTGCAAATTGTACACGAAATAGATCTTAAGGTCCACACTTTATAGCGAGGTATATGTTAGGCCCTGGTTGGGTCCTAACTATTATGAAGAGTCAGCCGCCAGAGAGACGGAACTCCACGGGATGAATAGCACCATCTCTTTTTAGCAAAGTCATGACGATAACACTCCATAATACCTCAGGGCGTTTACTTTCTGATTTAAAAGCTTAATACATATTATTATGCCAGCTTTGTATCGCGAACGAAGTTCCTCCTCTCCCACCCTTCGCGTTTGATCATCTTCAACATGATACCCTGGTCTTTAGGTTGCGTGACTAAGCTTCTAGCATCGAAGGTCAGGGTCTCCGGCATACCATCAGCCAGTTCCACTCTGTACTTCTTCAAGAACGTTATGAGACCAGTCATCACTTGCATCTTCGCGAAACGCATACCTGAAATTAAAAATATATTTTGTTAGTCTTCTATGACTCAGCAGTGATGGACAAAGTTGTATGGTGCACATATTATGTATGTATAACAATATGTCCACATTATGTTCTATATCTAGGGTTAGTTACACCATTTATAACCTCGTTATAGATCTTTGATTCGTTGGATTTGTCTCCGCCCCGAATAACAGATTATCGATTAAAACATTGGAAAAATTCACAGAAAAACAATGAAGATAATCCATTTTCTTATACATTTTGTATGGAAACGGCTTTTTTGATGATATCTCGAGAACGGATTGATTGATTTCAATAATGATTCTGAGGCGGTACGAAGATCACCAGGTCAGCTAGTACAGCAGTAGCAGTAACATTTAAATTATTTAACTTTATTTTAAGCAAATGCTCGGCTGAAGATTTTATGACTGAAAAATTAACTTAAATATTTGACATTATAGTCTATAAATCATATTTTATCTCCTTGAATTTATTTAATTTTGACTTATATAATTAATCTCTTTTACAACTATTGTTCAACATATTTAAATTTATTTTATATCTATTTCTAATGATTATAATTTAATTTTAATGTAATGATGACCCATGATTTTACAAACCATATTTGTACGCCAAAAACGGCAGAATATTATGATCATAATACATAATGCAGGCTAAGTGCACATAACAACTTTGTACAATATTCTGACAAATAAATGTATGCTAACAAATAAATGCATTATATTTTATTCTACCTATTGATATAGATATTACAGTCAGCTTCTTCCATAAATAAAACACTTTTGTTAAAATGGTCCTTCAATTATTCTGACTCGTGTCTATCTATCTCTATGTAGATTTTGTTCCTATTTACTTTGACATTTAATTAGCTATTTTATTATACATATTTCTATAGTGAGTTGATGCCACTATGCTGCACTACGCCATTGAGGCAAAAAAGAACTGTGATTTAATTGAATGTAACGTCTTGCATGCCATGTGTATAATATACTCATGTTTTGAAAATTATCGGCAAAATCGGTTCAATAACTACGGAGATAATAACGAAATACGTTTAAATAGATAAGACAGTTTTCCCAGGGCCTATATAACAGTGTCCGAATAGCCACCAATCACTTACCCGAATAAAATAAAAATGGAACAGAATATGTATGAAATCATCTTTCAAGCTCCAAGATACAGAATAACTGTCTAGTTTGGGGCTCACTGACAAATAATATACTGTAACCTAGCTGTAGGGAGTATTTTTCAGCGGTTTAATTTTTTTGTTAAAAAGTTTTAAGCTATACATGTCGTCTCAACTTGCTATTAACCCGTGAACTGCTTGTATTACCTGGACAGTAAAAAGAAATCTTTGATCTATTTTTCTAACTGCCAAGTAAGGGAACGGGCATTTAATCGTGTGTGGTGAAACAGGCCCTGATCTTTTCTGAAGCATGTAATGGTCCCTACGAAGAACACCCGCGCTTTAATTTTAGTGTTAAATAAAGTAGTTGACTGATACCTTTTTTTACGCTTATTTAAAACAAAAATCAGAATCGTTATAGTTAGGTACCAAATAAAGAGAATATTAATTATCAATATAGATATACAAATTATAATTACCTATGCACAGCCTGGGACCCGCTCCAAACGGGAAGAACGTGTAAGGCTTAACATCTTCTTTATTCTCAGACAAGAACCGTTCAGGCTTGAATTTCTCTGGTTCCGGGAAATACTCAGGATTGTGGTGCATGTGGTAGACTGGCACATGGACTTTGACACCTATGTCTAGTTTCAGACCAGTCGGGAGGACGTAGTCATCCATTACCTCTCGAGTGAGGTTGCCCAGTACGGGATACTTGCGGAGTGTCTCGTACATACAAGCCTCCAAGTAAGGTAGCTCATGCACACACTCGTAGTCCAGTTTGTTCCCGTGACGTCGCAGGAACTCGTCCACCTCCTCGGCCGCTCGTTGCTGCACCTCCTGGTGCTTTGCGAACTCAAACAGAGTGTAGCTCATGGTGGTCGCGGATGTCTCAAAACCCGCCGCGAAGAACACGATACACTGCGCCACCAACAACTCATCGTCCACCTTCAATTGTATCTTTTTGTCAGCGCCAGTCTTTGCGTTACTCATACTGTCTCCAGTTATGTAATCCTCTTTCTTTAAAGTTAGAACCATGTCCACGAAGTCGTTCCTCGGCGATGGCTTGTAGTCTCGGCTCTCGAACACTCTTTTTAATAATTTTGAGAAGAATTGGTCTATTGTTGGAGGAAAAATTTTAAGTCCCACTCGGTAGAAAATAGCAGGCCATACGGCCCTGAAAATGATTTTGAAACCACGATAGTTTGAAGTCTCAAATATTGAGTTTGCTATCAATGTGAAGGGGTTGTTATCTTCTTTACCCATGGTGTTAGACTCCACTCCGAAAGCTGCGGAGCATATGCAGTCCATGGTGTACCTCGCAGTAGTCTGTTTCATTTCGATGACGTCAGACATTCCAATTTCATAGTCGAGCATATCTTCGAAGACGAAGGTACACTTTTCAATCAAATAGTACATGTTCTTCATTTTTGCGGTAGAAAAGAGTGGAGTAAGATTTTGACGGACTATCTTCCATCTGTCACCAGAGCTGAAGAACAGGTTCTGCGTGACAACTTCACTAGCAGCGTAGTTGGATGATTCCCTGCCGTTGACGTAGTAGAAATCTTTGGTCATCACATGTTTGATGATCTCGGGGCTGTGCACCACGAGAACAGGCTCCGTGCCGTAAAAAGCTCCGAAGTAAGGTTGATCGATGAACTTTTGGCAAAATTTCTGTATCATCGTGCCAGGATACTCTCGTAGTAAAATAAATCTTCCGTAGTTGCCCAGAAGGGGCACTGGTTCAATGTAGGGCACATTCTTTTTTTTCCAGTAACCGAATTTTCTTTTAGATACTAAGTATAATAAATAAAAGATTGCAGATAATAAGGCCGCGAGAACGAGAAGGGCGTTCATTTCGGTATCCGCGTTGTCGACAACTGCGGCCGGCTTTTCGTACCACGTTTATAAAACTCCAACCACTACAATAATCAACTTAACAACAACAAAGTAATGATCTTAGTCCCTCCAACTTCTGAGATAACCCGTTAGGCAGATAAATTGATAAGTGTGTTTGATTTTTAGGGTTCCGTAGCCAAATGGCAAAAACGGAACCCTTATGGATTCGTCATGTCTGTCTGTCTGTCTGTCCGTCCGTATGTCACAGCCACTTTTTTCCGAAACTATAAGAACTATACTGTTGAAACTTGGTAAGTAGATGTATTCTGTGAACCGCATTAAGATTTTCACAAAAAAATTGAAAAAAAACAATAAATTTTGGGGGTTCCCCATACTTAGATTAGAACTGAACCTCAAAATTTTTTTTTCATCAAACCCATACTTGTTTCGAAAGGAGATACTTCTGAATTGGTCCCATAGTCACCAAGACAGGATCTGATGATTGGATCCTGGAGAAATCGAGGGCAACCCTCAAATTTTGTGGGCCCACACATAGTTTTTCGGAAATCTTATGAAGTAATTTAAGTACTTGCGTATGGTGATCATCATCTCATGTAGCTGAGCTGATGATGGAAGGTACAACTCCTTAACAGTAAGGAGTAGGCATCGACTGATTTAGTAAATTATTTTTTTGATGTTTGAAAGGGCGTTTGCTATTTTGGTCTCGTGATCATCAGGTCAGGAGGTGATGGACTAACCACAGACGATAGAAATGTAGGGAATATACGGACAACAACCCCATCGGCAAAATCTCCTGACAAAGGCACGTCAAAGTCAAAGTCAAAGTCAAAGTCAAATCATTTATTTCAAATAGGCACATTAAAGGCACTTTTGAACGTCAAAAAAAAACTAAATAGAAATGATTCTAGTCGCCCATTCGAAAAGGTAGTTTTCGTATGGAGAAGAATGGGCAAGAAACTCCACCGTTACTCTTTTAAAAATGTTTTACAAGGTCTTGTATACATAATAAAAATTATATGTGAACACGATGCACCCATAATAAAATTAGTCTACCACCAAAGGTAAAAAGAATTAAAAATTAAGCAATGACAGGTAAATCAAATAAGTGATAGATACATGGTGCTCACATATTTACAAGTTATTTAAAAAAAAAAAAAATGAAAAAATGCAAAAGTAGTTGAACTTTAACAAGTGTGTGAGCCACTGTAGTCGCAGATTGTAAAATTGAATTAGAATAAGATGTCATAATTAAAAATATATATAAATTAAATTAGGAACAAGTTTGATTTTGTCTAGACTTTTAGATTGTCCTATGGAGCAGGACCAGCATGTTTCCAAACATTCTTATCTTGGATATAATCCTCTAATTTGTAATATCCTTGTTTACAAAGTGTACTTTTAATATGAGTTTTAAATTTTCTTTCATTTAATTGCAATATGTCACAAGGTATTTTGTTGTAGCATTTAACACAGTACCCCATAAAAGATGTATGTACTTTAGATAATCTGAAAAAAGGTTGATCTAATTTATCTTTATTTCTAGTATTAAAATTATGCCTATCACTTATTTTATTAAAAAGATGTTGATTTTTTCTTACATACATAATATTTTCATAAATGAATTGGCAAGGTACCGTCATGATATTAACCTTTTTAAATAGTTCCCTAAGAGATTCGCGACGACGTAGATTGTAAATGGCTCTGACAGCTCTCTTTTGTAAAATAAAAATGGATTCAATGTCAGCAGCCCGACCCCATAGTAAAATGCCATATGACATAATACTGTGGAAGTAACTAAAATAGACCAAACGCGCGGTTTCTACATCTGTTAACTGTCTTATCTTTCTAACAGCATAAGCGGCGGAGCTTAGCCGCCCCGCAATAGATGTTATATGAGGTCCCCATTGTAATTTCTCGTCTAGCGTGATTCCTAGGAAAACTGTCTGATCAATAAATTCTAGTTTTTGGCCATTCAATATGATTTCACATTCGCTACTTCTAACATTCGGTAATTTAAATCTAATGCATTTGGTTTTTTTTTCATTAAGTACTAAATTATTTACCGTAAACCAATCTTGGACCTGAAGAATAGAGTTATTCACGTCGTCAAGATTTTGTGACCGTCGGTCTATTTTAAAGATTAATGATGTGTCATCTGCAAATAACACCATCTTCGGTTGATTTTGAAGTAATTGGGGTAAATCATTAATGTAAACTAAAAAGAGGAATGGACCCAATATCGAACCTTGAGGAACACCCATTGTCATTTCAGACCCTAATGAGTTTACGCCGTTTACTTGAACTTTAACCTTTCTATCTTTCAAGTATGATCTTAGCAAGTCAAGTGCTGCTTTTCTAATTCCATAGTGCTCCAGTTTCATCAGAAGTGTCTCGTGGTTTACGCAATCGAACGCCTTAGAGAGGTCGCAAAAGATTCCAATGGCATCTTGTGCTTCTTCCCAGGCGTTAAAAATGTTCTTTATTAGGGTAACACCGGCGTCAGTAGTGCAACGCCCTTTGGTGAAACCGTACTGGTGTTCATGAAAGATGGAATTTTTATTAAAGTGACGTAACATTTGATTGAGCATCAACTTTTCAAACACCTTACTGAGAACTGGTAGAATTGACACAGGTCTATAATTGTTAGGATCTTTACTATCACCGGATTTGAACAATGGTACTACTTTACTATGTTTCATAAGATCCGGAAAGACTCCTTGGTCAACACTGGTGTTAAATATGAAAGCTAAATAGGGCGCAATAGTTTCTATGAAAGATCTACATACTTTTACAGACATTCCCCAGAGATCTTCTGTTGATTTAATGTTAAGATCTCTAAAAGCTTTTATAACAGCCTGGGGGCTTGTATGCTGAAACCTAAACTCCAAAGGGCATGCCTTTACATTCTTTATAAGTAAGGCAGCAGAAAGCGTGGAGGATGAATTTAAAGCTTCAGTAGTTTTAAGGGGAATATTAGAAAAAAAGTTTTCAAATTCCTGAGCTATTTCTACATCTGAGTTGATGGGGCCATGTGCAGTCTCTAAATTAAATTCAGTGTTAGGCTGTTTTTTCCTACCTGTTTCATTATTTATTATTTGCCAGGTAGTTTTTATTTTATCATCAGCTGATTTTATTTTATTGCTAATATAAAGAGCTTTAGCTTTTTGGCACACACTTTTAAAAGTTTTTGAATATTTTGCAACATACTGATGAAAGTTTGTATTATTCATATGTTGCTTTAAGCCATAGAGTTCAAAAAGTTTTTCCCTGCTTTTACGAATACCTGGAGTCGCCCAGTCACTAAATAAAAACTTTGTGTGAATATTTTTAGTTTTTAGTGGAAAAGTGTCATTAAACTGCGCGTTTAATATTGAAAAGAACTCTGCGTAGAATTCATTTGGGTCACCTATATTATTAAAATTCTGATCACATAACTTACTGGCCAAAGAATTATTTAATTTCTCTAACTTTTTACATGTAATTGTCCTAAACCTTATTTGAATTTTTTGTAAAGGCATGTAGGAGCTAAATGTTATTTTTTGTCCGTGTCGCCGCTCACAAAGCAATTGTAGCTGAGCTGTCGTTAGTTCTCCAACCCGCAAGCTATTCAAGAGGTCAATGAACTCAACATCATTTCGCTGTCGCATATTTATTGAAAGTTCACAATATGAGAATTACTGCCATAAGTTGATTTCAGCCGAAAACAATGTTGGTTGAATAAAACACCAATGCCCTTTTACCGGTGGGAGTTGAAGTATATCACCAAAAAGCAATATATTAATCTCGCCGAACAATATGTCATTATTTTTACCCGACTGCGGCGAAGCCCAAAAGAAGGGTTATTGTATTCTTGGAGACGCAGGTGAATAATTCGCAAATTTTCATATGATACCATAGAGATCTCGTCTATGATTAACCAGTATATATGGCGCCATTTCATCATCATCATCATTTCAGCCAAAAGACGTCCACTGCTGGACATAGGCGCCATTTAAGTCTTTCATTTTCTAGCTTTTGCTCAGTAATTTTTTTGTATGTCATGGTATTTCCTTTTTCAATCGGAAGTGAGAATATAGAGTGCAATGTTTTGCCAAATATTTGACGTGCGGCTACTCCTGTTAGGGATCCCCCTTCAATTAATTTGGCCTTGAGAAATATGTCAACTGTAGGTGAATAACACCGTTTAATATGTTCGACGAGTAATTTCAAGACGAAAGACTTTCCACTTCCCGCACCACCAGTGATGAATAATAATAATTGGTTTGCTTGTCCCTGCAAGTCACTTTCCACAGCCGCAGAAACTTTTTGGAAAAGATCTCTCTGTTGAACGTTTAGACCTCGAATATTCCCTAAGAAGACTTCATCAGGCATTGCCGATCTTTCGCATAGTTACGTCTTCACAATAATTGTCATCGATATTTACGATCTGTTCACCGCCACAGATCAATGGACCATCGACATCATGAGTGTCACGGGGAGCGTTAAGCGCGACTGCTTGGGCGAGAGCTGGTTTTATCATTTGTTCTGCGTGAGCAAACTCTTCTGTGCTTACATTGCGAAGATTACAGGAAAAATAAAACGAAGTCTCTAAATAGCACACTTTTTCAGAAATCATCAACAAGTTACATTAGTTCCACTATCGGTCAAGAGATGGCGCTGACATAAAACTTCAATATTCTACACCGCAGTGCACAGTGTTAAAATTCTCTGATGAATGTAGGCCTCGCCGATAAAAATTTAATAACATATGATGGTACGGAACCCTCGGTGTGCGAGTCCGACTCGCTCTTGCCCAGTTTTCTATATCTGTGCCAGATTTATTCACGATCTAAAAATTGGATAGTCGTTCTGACTGAGCATGATTTTTAGAAATTAATGTCAAAAACAATATTTTCCAAACAAAAGTAAAAGTCATTGTGACTTACACAAATGCTTTATATTATCTTTGTTTTTAATAGATGCTCATTATTATTAGATGTTAATGTTCTTGTAGTTAATAAGGTCAATGAGATAATAAAATAGTGGGCTAAAATTTAGCCTACCTTTCTTAAAATGTTTTTTTTTTTATTATTTATTCCGGAAGGTTTATGTATAATTTGGGCGATACAGATGCAATCAAAACCTTTGAGTTATGTGGTATTTTTTATAGTGTTCCGTACTAGTTTTGACTTCTAATGTGTGTGACTTTTTAAGTATCTATCTATAAATACATAATAATTATAATAAAATCGTAGCAAAGTATGTACATACATTGAAATATATTTTTCTACTAGCAGGGCCCCGCGGTTTCACCCGCATAAGTGTCGATCCCGTGGGAATATCGGTATATTAACTAACCTATGTCCTTTCCCGGGACTCAAACTATATCTATACCAAATTTCATCTAAATCGGTTCAACGGTTTAAGAGTGAAGAGGTAACAGACAGACAGACACACTTTCGCATTAATAATAATAGTATGGATATAACACATTTATATGGCTTGCACCAGGGCCGGACGCGAGAGGTCGCCGCCGCTGCCGATCGCCTCTACGAGGAAATCCAAGCAAGTGAAATCGCGAAAAAAAAAATCAACTGTTCCATACATTTGTGTTCAGTTAAATCGACAAATTGTATGGAACAGCAGATTTTTTTTTCGCGATTTCAAGGTTGGTCCCATGGAAAAAGTTGTTCAAAATGATGAGTACAATGACCCCTTTTCAGATTTAGTATAAACAAAAACTAATGTTGTATAGCTCTTATTTTTTTGTAATTTAGTGGAGGTCCGGGAAAGATGCCGAAAATAGATTTTTTTGAACTTTTTCTGTTTGTCTGAATGTATGTTCGCAAAAACATGCAAGAACTACTACATGTAGATAGATTTTGTTCAAATTTTGCATAGATATTCCCTATAAGTCTGGTCAGTATGTAGGTTATAAATTAACACGCTATTTGCTATGGGGGATGACCAGTATTGCTATTATTACTATTTATTTATATTTGTTTGTACATACCTATTCATTTAAAGTTGTCAAATTGTCTAAAGCCAAAATATTTCAGACAGTTACAGATTTAATAATAAGATATATATATATTTTTTTTTTTTTTATTAATAACCAACTGATATTAACACTTTGCACCACACATACAAGTTATTAGTCAATATTAGTAATTCCACATGTCATACAATCATAAAAATAGGCTAAATCACATAATAAAAACTGGACAAGAGATGAAATTAAATGAAATTTAACAAATTTGGTCAACATTAGATAAAAATTAGATAATATTAAACAAAATTAGATAGAATTAAGATAAGATAAGAAAGATTTAATTTTGGTGTCTTAAGACTTTTACTTTTCGTGGGTTGCAGCTGAAAATCAGCGTCAGGTGGTACACCTTGTGTTGTCATCTGACATTATGCTGAGCTGAGGCCCTTTTGGCATTATAATCTTTGTTTTCTGTTTGTATAGTTGTAAGGTGTATAAATTTTGCTGTAATGCCAATAAACGCATTTTTCTTTCTTTCATTTACGCGAACGGAATCGCGGGCAAATGCTAGTAACTGATAAAATACCTAAAAACAGACATTTGCCGCATCATCGATGATAAACAAGCGCACATAATCACAGTCAAACTGACCTTTATCTCCGGTTCATAGGAGGTTTTTTTATCTTTTGGTTTTTATAACAGGTTATTAAATTATAAATTAAAGTTTTAAATAATTTGGGCGATACAGATGCAAACAAAAATATGAGTTATGTGGTATTTTTTACAGCGTTCCGTACTAATTTTGACTTTTAATGTGTGTGATTTTTTATGTATCTATCTATAGTCTATACGTAATAATTATAATAAAATTGTAGCAAAGTATGTAATATATTTTTACACTAGCAGCGCCGCGTGGTTTTAAGGTCTCTGCACACAGCGGGTTCGGCGCGGCGGGACGGGACGGCGACGCGACGCTGAGCCGTTGTAATGTAATAATTACGGACGACTCCACCAGAGCCGTCGCGCCCCGCCGCCGCCGCCGCGCCGAGCGCAAATACAACTCAGAAGCGGGGCGGGGCGTGGCGTGGCGGGACGCCTACGCTTTGTGTTGTATGGTGTACATATGTGGTAGTCACACTGCCGATGGATGTCGAAAAACTAATCGAATGTATTCGTGCTCACGTATGTTTGTACGACTTGGGCCATAGGCAGTATAAAAACACTGTTCATGGGCGCGGCGGGACGGGACGCGATGGCACCGGCATGCGGGCGGCAGTGTGAACGCTGCCGCTGCGCCAGCGCGGCAGCGCCCGGTCACGCCGCGCCACGCCGCGCCGCGCCCGTTGTGTGCAGAGACCTTTACCCACATAAGTTTCGATCCCGTGGGAATATCGGGATAAAAACTATCCTATGTCCTTTTCCGGGACTCAAACTATCTCTATACCAAATTTCATCTAAATCGGTTCAGCGGTTTAAGCGTGAGGAGGTAACAGACAGACACACTGTCGCATTTATAATATTAGTATGGATAGTAATTATTGCGAGGTCTTGGAACGATTCTAATGCCGAAAGAGGATTCAAGATTTATAAAAGTAGCCTAACTACAGTGTCCGCCATTTTGATTATTTTACAAAATTTCAAGGAGTCAAAGTTCATGTAAGTAAATGATTTTTGAAAATGGTAAATAAACTTCTTCCCTTAACTTTTACCCGTTTGATGTTTTAGAATATTTCAAACTCAAACTCAAACTCAAATCATTTATTTCAATTAAACCTTGTACAGGCACTTTTGAATTGTCAAAATTAAATAGTCTGTCAGTTAGTCAGAAAGTTGAAGCTAGTTGCCCATTCCAAAGCGTAGATCTCTATGGAGAAGAACGGGCAAGAAACTCCATGGACACTCTTTTAAATCAAGATATTACAAAATCCTGGGTACATTATTCTTGTTGCTTCTATATGTGAGAACAATGTAAAAAAGACAGAAATGAAGAAACAATTCAAGACATAAGATTAAAAATAAGCCATGGCAGTTAAGAGATGACCAGTCTCAACCGACGGCGCCCGTTCACGAACATGACGCGTGGATCAGCACCATCCAGCTCAACCATTTTGTAGGGAACCGAATGATCCAACACACGCGCCACCATCGGTGAGACATTTAAGTGAGCATGACACGTTCTCAACTGCCATGCTCTTTCAAGTCAACATCAAAAAATCATAATAAACGGAAACATGGTTCTTACATTCACAAAATTAAAAAAAAAAATGCTTCTAAATTATACAAAACTACAGTTTGCAATTTATATAAGAGGTAAATAGAATTTTATTACCTACCAAACAGGAAGAGATATTTAATATTGAAGTATTCAACACTTAAAACTTGATTGAATAAATTAAAAAAAAAAAAAAAAAAAGTTATGATCGTAATGTCAGAAACACTTAAAAAGAAAAAGGGAAGCACCTCTTCCAAATATTGAAATTTTAACTAGTGAGTCCAAGTGTCTGTGGAGCAGGACCAGCATTAAGCCAAGCATTTTTATCTACAATATAATCATCCATACAATCAATAATTTGGATACATCGAAAGGTTTTCTAAGGTATTGGGTATTCCATGAATTTTCGCCCAAGCAGTAAGGGTTGTTTAGCGTATGCACGGGGTGCTTAATCGTTGCACATGGGTCACACTATCATGTCCTGGAAGGAATAGCCCAAAATCCAAAATGGACGGCCAATGAAAAAAAAATTTTTTGAATTAAATGTATTAGTCTAGGAAGTCCTTATTAGAAATTTGGAATTTCCTTTTTTGAAAAAAAAATCATATAAATCAAATATTTGATAGACTTTTATTTATTTAATACAGTACGTCGTCTCGTGTACTAGAAACTGAGACACTGAGGTCCAACTTACAACTTAGTCACTTGACTTCGTTTTAACGTGCCACTTGCTGCGCCCTTATATAACCTATCTACACCTTTTTACACTTATAATATCATTGATGGTCACCTATAATTTATTTTCGCCAATCGCTAGTTTTCAATATTTTATTAAAATGTAAAGCTAGATTTCAACTTTAACACATTGAAGGACACTGAACGAATTACAATAAACGTTTTGTTGTTATTAAGTGGAGGGGCGCTAAGTGTCCCTTATAGTGTTAAAAATCAGCTGAAGAAATGGTCGTAGAGATTCGGTGGAATAGCACAGAATATCTAATGCAATAGTAATTTGGGATCCTGCCGTTTTGCCGAATAGATTTTGCCAAAATTTCACTACCCAAACAAATAGCAACCTTTTTTATACCAATGCAATGTTCGAAATGATTTTAGTACGCACATTTTCATTTGGACAAATTTTTACTTGGCAGAAATTTATCAAGGATAATTGTACGGTGAAACCATACACTAATATGCGCGAATGCTTATTCGTGCATTTTTACCTCAATTCACTAATTAATATTAGTTGAGCATTCAGTACACGATTAACGGTCATCGCGTGTGCTCCCTCGCTCCTTTGTATTACCAAACCTTTGGTCCGGATATTATATTTAATTTGACTTATAAGCAGCAGTATCATTTAGCCAGCCTACTAGCTTCTACATGGTCCTTCGAGCTATCGGGCGGGACCTCGCGAGTTTTAATATTCATTTAGCATTTTTGGAGAGTAGCGTGTATTAAGTAACTTGTGAGTGAACTCGTCCAGAAATCAGCACATTGGATTGCAGTGATACTTGTGAACTGTGGACATACTTTCGTAACCACAAAACTTTAGCAAAGCGTTTGTAGCAAAACCCTAGCAGCACGGGTGGAGTTGCAAAATTTGTTAACAAGAGCAGCGTCACAAGCAGCGTGACATCAGCGCCTCTAGGAAGGGGCAATCAGCATCTTGAGCAGCAAGCAGCACATCGGTATTGAAGCAGCAGCAGCACTCGGGATCTACAGCAGCAGGGTTTCAGTGCCCAACTACATCAGAGCAGCAGCATTTGGAGTGCAACAGCAGATCAGCGGCAGTCGAAAGCCAGTTTCGTACAAGTAAGATCTTTCCATTTTTCAACTTAAACAAACTAGCAGCATAATGGAGGAGCTTTACTACCAGCAACTTGAACTTAGCGAGGCAATTAAGAAAATACCGATAAATATAAAAAAGGATAGCGCCGATAGGAAATCGGACGACTATTTTAAAAGGCGATTAGAGTTGTTAGAGAGGTATTGGTCAGATTTTCAGAACAATCATTTAGCTATCTGTCAATATGGGGTCAAAGATCATTCATATTTTATAAATTCCGAGCATGAAAACATTAGCAAGCATTATACAGCAGCCAAGTCTCTCATCAACGAACAACGTCAACAGTTGTTAAGCAAGCAAACGCCTATGAAATCCGTTAGGGGTACTCAACCAATACAGGAGCAACAAGAGGACGCCGAACTAGCAGAAGCAAGACCATCGGGTTATGAGCAGCCAGCAAAAACCAGCATGTTACGTACAATGGAGTCAAGAGGCTCTACCAGCAAATTAGATGACATGCTGCGTAAGCAAACAGCAAATTTCAGAGCATTCAAGAGATCAGCAGGGTTTATCGACCTGGACGCCATGTCAGACAAATGGGAGATGGAGGACGCCTTGAGAACACTTCAAGCGCGCTGGTCGCAAATTGATTCTCTTCATTGGGAGATAGATAGCGAGATAGGTGGAGAGGAAGAGGATTACGAGGAAGTGTATACTCAGCATGAGCGATCATATATTCAGTTGAAGAAAATGATCAATAAAAAGCTATGGTCTGTATCGCATAGAGACCACTCCACACCAAAACTGGATATACCTGTATTTTCAGGACACTACCAACATTGGACGTCTTTCAAAGATCTCTTCAGCGAAGCTATCCATAACAACCCTACCTTGTCGCAAGCGCAAAAAATGCAATTTCTG
Source organism: Oligia fasciuncula (assembly GCA_963082905.1). Taxonomy (NCBI): domain Eukaryota; kingdom Metazoa; phylum Arthropoda; class Insecta; order Lepidoptera; family Noctuidae; genus Oligia; species Oligia fasciuncula. The sequence continues at coordinate 15,914,543 of OY720406.1, read as the reverse complement.
AAAGGGAAGGTCAGGGGCGAAGCAGAAAAACTTATTCAGCATCTTCCTATAAGTTCCGATAACTATCATACCTGTTGGGAAATCTTAAACCATCGGTATAACAATAAAAAGCTAATATTTACGTGTGTCATCAATACTTTACTAGGGTTACCGAGTACACAGCATCAAAAGCTAGGTCATATTAAGCAACTGCATGACGTAGCACTAGAAAGCTTGCATGCCATACGGAACTTAGGAATTGATATCAGCACTTGGGATCCGCTTCTTGTGCATTTATTGGCGCAGAAGCTGGACAGCGAAACGTACGGAGATTACATAGACTCTCTTAAAAATTCTAGAGAGCTACCGGTAATGCAGGAATTCTTAGACTACTTGGAAAGTAAGTTTACGAGCCTGGAAACTTCTCACAGGAAGCTAGATCAAGCAACACCGAAATCAAATAATCATTCAAATAGCGATGTTCCTGAAAATCAAAAAGCAAGACGACATAACTCTAACTTGGCCAATAAATACAGTAAGCCACAGCCTTATTCAAAAGCCTTACACGTGTCGACCACAAAATGTCAATTTTGCGGTCAACAACATGCCATGTTTAATTGCGTAAAGTTTTTGCAATTATCTAACGAAGCGAAAATGAAATCAGTAGCAAAATTGAAATTATGTCCAAATTGTTTGTTTGATCATAATGGCCAGCAATGCATTTCCGTTAGGCGATGTCGCAAATGTGACGGAAATCACCACTCCGTTTTACATGACGCTTACTCAAACAAAATATCGCATTCGAGCAACGTAACAACAACAACAACTGACCCAAATCCAAAAGACAATGTCGCAATGAGTGCGCATGTGTCTCAGAATGATCCAGGGACGAATGAAGTATTATTAGCGACAGCCTTGTTAAAGGTCGCAGCGATGGATGGATCGTGTCACATTTTAAGGGCTCTAATTGATCCTGGATCACAAGCGTCTATCATAAAAGAAAGTACAGCAAAGAAATTAGGATTACGTAGATCAAAATTCAATGGAAAGGTATGCGGAGTAGGTGAAGTCGTACAGACTTGTAACGGTGTGGTCACACTAAGCTGTTTCTCAATGTATAACGACTTTTCGTTTACCACCAACGTACTTGTCATGAACAACATACTTAAGGATATCCCGTATAAATCCTTCGACACATCGAAGTGGTCTTACTTAGAAAATCTTAAATTAGCTGATCCATATTTTAACATTAGCCGTCCAGTGGACTTATTACTAAGCGCTCAAGTCAATGGCTTGATATTAATGGGAGGATTGATCAAAGGAGAGAGTGTATCGCAGCCAGTGTTGCAAGAAACACAGCTTGGGTGGATCATATACGGTGGTGGTCAAACAGCATCACTTCAGTACAACGTGATCATGAATGATATCCACGATATTCAAAATTTTTGGGACATCGAAGACATAAGCGAAAAATCAAACTTATCATTGGAAGATCAAGAATGTGTCGACTTTTATTCATCAACTACAAAACGTCGCGAGGACGGCCGGTATGTAGTAAAATTGCCACTAAAAGCAGACATTAACGAAAAACTAGGTTCATCTAAAGAGATGGCAATAGCACAGTTCCAAAATCTGGAACGTAAATTTAGCAAACAACCTGTTCTAGCAGAACAATATAAAACATTCATCAGTGAGTACATAGCCTTAGGACATATGGTGCCGAGTTACAGCAATAAAAGCAAAGAAGCGCTATCGTGTTACTTGCCGCACCATTCCGTCCAACGAGCAGAATCAGCAACTACAAAACTGCGGGTGGTGTTTAACGCGTCCGCAAAAACATCAAGCGGATATAGTGTGAATGACCTGATGTATAAAGGTCCGAATTTACAACAGGATCTACAAGAACTGATACTGAAGTGGCGGCAATATCGTTATGCTTACACATCAGATATCGAGAAAATGTACAGGCAGATAATGGTGGATGAAGCAGATCAGCAATATCAGCAAATCATCTGGAGGTATGCGCCAGATCAACCACTACAGACGTACAACCTTACTACCGTCACATACGGTACAAAATCAGCACCATTTCAAGCGATGATGACTTTAAAACGTCTAGCCTCGGATGAACGAAGTGCATTTCCGGAAGCAGCAAAGATTCTAGAAGAATCATTTTATATGGATGATTTGGTCCATGGTTCTCACTCTATCGAAAGAGGAAAGCAGCTCATCGAAGATCTCAATAGATTGTTAAAATCAGGAGGTTTTACATTGAGAAAATGGTCAGCAAATCATCCGGAACTGCTCGAAAATATCGAGCAGAGCAACAGCAATGGCGAAATCATTTTTAACTTCAAATCAGAAAATACGTCAAAAACATTAGGCCTTCGTTGGAACTCTTGTGATGACAAGTTTACTTTCAAATACAGCTTAGCTAATCCAAACGCCAAGATAACTAAAAGACTACTTTTGTCAGAGATATCAAAGGTATTTGACCCGTTGGGGTGGTTGTCCCCACTCACAACAAAATTAAAGCTGATATTCCAAAAGCTGTGGTTAAATAAAATGCATTGGGATGAAGAAGTTCCTGCAAACATCAAAGATGAATGGGTAACGATAAAAATAGACATGGAATATTTGAATCAATGCAAAATACCGCGCTGGATCGGCTATCAACCTAATAACGTCATAGAACTGCACGGTTACTGTGACGCATCGACTAAAGCCTACGCGGCAGTTATTTACGCGCGATTAAAGAAAAATGATGAGCCATCTGTAGTACTAGTAGTTGCGAAAACTAGACTAGTACCTATTAATAAAAGCGTATCTTTACCAAGATTAGAGTTAAGCGGAGCGTATTTACTAGCCAGGTTAATGAACAAAGTTATTACATGTTATAGCGAAATGGACCTTCGGATATATGGGTGGACGGATTCCATGGTAGTCCTAGGATGGCTACAAGGCGATCACAACCGATGGAAACCCTTTGTCGCGAACAGGACTAAAGTTATCACAGCAACAATGAAACCAAGCTGCTGGCGATATGTTAAGTCGGAGGATAATCCGGCAGATGCAGCCAGTAGAGGCATTTCAGCCTCACAATTGAACAATCAAACTCTGTGGTGGCAAGGACCGCAGTCATTGAAAACGTTTGATGAAAAATTAGAAGCAAAGCAAAGCATATATACCACGGATCAAGAAATAAAAGCAAAATTAACACCAAGCAAAGTGAATGCTGTCCAAACAGATAACAAGGAAAGCATCATATTACAATTGTTACTTAAATTCAGCTCACTTAATAAAATAACTAAAATAGTAGCATGGCTTTTACGAGCCATCAAAACGATACAATTTAAGCAGATTCCAGTCACGTTAGGTAAACATAGTGGTCTGCCTGAATTTCTTACCTTGCATGAATTGCGGAAAGCAAAGTTACTCATTATGAAATATGTACAAAGAACGGAGTTTGCAGAGGAAATCATGTCAATACGAAAACATAATAAATTGAGTAGCAGAAGTAATTTGCTAAAATTACATCCTTTCCTTGACCATGAAGGGATCTTACGAGTTGGAGGCCGTTTAACCAAAGCAAACATGAGCATGGAAATGAAGCATCCAGCCATACTGCCTTATAGCAGCTGCCTTACTACTCTTATAATTCAGCAAGCACATCAGCTCACCTTTCATGGTGGACCACGATTAACCTTATTTAATCTTAGACAGAGATACTGGATAATCGCTGGAAATAAAGCTGTAAGGAAAGAAGTGCGAAACTGCGTCACCTGTAGAAAATATGAGCCCAAACTACAGCATCAATTGATGGGCGAATTACCCGTAGCCAGAAGCAACCCCGCCCCGCCATTCTATCACACCGGAGTGGATTATACAGGTTTCGTAGATGTTAAAAGCAACAAGGGGCGCGGAATTAAGACCACAAAAGGATATATTGCGTTGTTTATTTGTCTAGCGACTAAAGCTGTACATTTAGAGCTTGTATCCGATCTAAGCAGTACGGGGTTCTTAGCAGCGTTACGGCGAATGGCCGCCAGAAGAGGAGCGCCACGCCATCTTTATAGCGATAATGGAACGAATTTCGTAGGTGCAAATAGAATGCTACAGGAAAGCTATCACGATTTCGAAAACTTATATGATAGTAACTTTTTCGCAGAGCTAACAGATTTAAATATAGAATGGCACTTTAATGCGCCATCTTGGCCAAGTGCAGGAGGTCTATGGGAGCGAGCCATCAGAAGCTTAAAATATCACCTCAAGCGAGTAATTGGAGAGCAGAAGTTGACTTTCGAAGAGTTCAGCACTATATTAGCACAAGTAGAGGCTTGTCTGAACTCCAGACCTTTGTGTGCCTTGTCTGAAGATATTGAAGATTTGAACGTACTTACTCCAGCGCATTTCTTGACCGGGAGATCTGGAACTGCCATAATTGAAACGGAAACAGATGCTCGAACTAGATGGCATTTATCAGCCAAAATAGTAAATGACATATGGAAGAAATGGAGATCGGAATACCTAACGCAGTTATCTGTAAGAAGCAAATGGCGAAGCATTGAGCAAAATATCAAGATCGATGATTTAGTGACCATCCAGGACGACAATCTGCCACCTGGAAAATGGATGATGGGTAGGGTAGTCGAAACTCATCCAGGTCAAGATGGATTGGTTCGGGTAGTAACATTAAAAACAAAAAACGGAATAATTAAAAGGCCGGTTGTGAAACTCTCCATTTTGCCGATATCGCCTGGTTCAAGCAATATGACGGAAGACAGAAAGGTTAATCAAGAAATCAGCATCAACTTAAAGGAACCTGACGAGCGGAAAACAAGCAATAAAATAAAATCTAAGTTGGTATCAGTAGTAATGTCGTTAATATTTTTCATGTCATTGATAACATCATCTCACGCAGCTTTTAACATATCAGCGTTGCCAAACAACAATTCGCTGTATTTCGAAACAGTGGGCAACATGCAAGTTATTCGAGACAAATGGAATCTTATTGTTTACTATGACATGAGCCCTTATTGGGAAGGCAATACAGCTGCCACAAAGTTTTTGGATTATTTACAAAGACTCTGCTCATCCCTAAACGATACTAGTCAATGTAACATGATAACGCTTCAATTAAAACACGACTACAAAGAAATACAGCATTATAATCAACTTATGATTAATCAGCATTTTGACGCGCGCACCAGACAGCGTCGCGGTCTCATTAATGGTATCGGTTACGTGGCCAATAGCCTGTTCGGAGTATTAGACGAACGATTCGCAGAACAGTACAAGAAAGACATACAGCTTGTAAGAAAAAACGAGCGTCATCTTGATAACTTATTAAGAAATCAGACTTCCATCATTGAAGCTGAATATAACGTATTAAAAAGAACCGAGCAAACTATCCAATTACAACATAAAACTATAAACAAACACTTGAATCAATTAGATAATGCAGCCTTTGTTCTTAAGCAAGAAGTTGAAGGCTTAGCTAAAACACAAGATTTTGCCCTGTCGGCACTCACGACCATCAACTTACTTCAAAACCTAAAAAGGATTCAGGATACTCTGTTAGATATCATCACGGATATCTATCACGGGAAATTCAACACTCACCTGTTAGCACCGGATCAGTTACAACGTGAGTTACAGTTTATTTCAGGACAATTAACAAAGGATACTACATTGCCCGTGGAGAACCTACAGGCTGATCTAAAACATGTTTATAGTATGCTGAAGGTAAAGGCGAGAATGATGCAAGAATACTTCATATTTGAGATTACATTTCCATTGACCAGCAGAGATAGCTACAAAATCTATAAAATCATACCAGTTCCACAGCAAGTTCAAAACGAAATGATTAGCGTACTACCAGCTGCAGACTTTGTAGCTATTAGTTTGAAAAAAGATGCTTTCTTCACAATGTCGTTTATAGAACTCCAGTTATGTCTGCACAATGATATCTCATATTTGTGCCAAGCTAACAAACCGATTAATCATTTAAGCATTGATGAAAAATTCTGCAAACTGGATAGCAATTTAAAACAATGCATTGTAACTAAATCCCCTTGTCAAGACAGGTGGCTTGAATTAAATGAGCCAGCGAGGTTCATGTACTTTTGCTGCAATACCTACGCGGTGCGGATTATATGTCAAGATCAAGTTGCCTATAAACAGGTGACAGGAGTCGGTATCATTGACCTAGACTCGAAATGCATAATAAAAAGTAACGAGTTTACTTTGTATTCTCATGCCCTATCAGCTAATACAATTAAATTTAACTCTGAAATTGTGACCCCTCAGATAGCAGAATTAAATCATATAGTAAATATATCGTTATCCCATTACACCGCATACGAAGATCCAATAAACAGCACACTAGTCGATCTGGGAGAACGAATAAAACAACTGAAAGCTGCCAATACTAACTCACCAGATTACACTCTGTCTACGCATGACATTCATCAGTATACCATTTGTTACTGCCTGCTGGGTGTAGCCGTTTTGGTGGCAGCGTACTTCATATGGAGGAGGTGTCGAGCAGTTTCTACAGTGGAACTATCCCAAAGTGTGGCAAATAGTGTTGTGTTTTCGCGAAAGCAGAGTACGGCTGACCGTCAGCCAAGTGAAGTGAACTTAGCTAGTGCGAACACTAATTGTAAACGGGATATAGCTACGTCACCTATATCTAAAACGTGTCGCTTTAGATTAGAAGACGTGTAACGTTTTTGTATCTTTTTGGCCCGGGAGCATGTACGGTGAAACCATACACTAATATGCGCGAATGCTTATTCGTGCATTTTTACCTCAATTCACTAATTAATATTAGTTGATGTCTTCAAGGTTTTGGACTGGAAAGGGGCTGGCATCAACATCAACGGCGAGTACATAACTCACCTTCGGTTTGCCGACGATATCGTAGTCATGGCTGAGACTATGGAGGACCTCAGTACAATGCTCGATGACCTCAGTAGAGCCTCCGAAAGAGTGGGTCTTAAAATGAACATGGACAAAACGAAGGTCATGTCAAATGCCCATGTAACACCCACTCCCATAAAGATCGGAGACGCTACACTCGAAGTCGTGGACGAGTATGTTTACCTCGGACAAACTGTCCAGTTAGGTAGGTCTAACTTCGAGAAAGAGGTCAATCGTCGAATCCGACTCGGCTGGGCAGCGTTCGGGAAGCTACGCAATATCTTCTCGTCCCACATACCGCAGTGTCTCAAGACAAAAGTCTTTGACCAGTGCGTGTTGCCAGTGATGACTTATGGCACTGAAACGTGGTCGCTCACAATGGGCCTTATAAGAAGGCTAAAAGTCACCCAAAGGGCAATGGAGAGGGCTATGCTTGGAGTTTCCCTGCGTGATCGAATCAGGAATGAGGAGATCCGCAGGAGAACCAAGGTAACCGACATAGCCCGCAGAATTGCCAAACTTAAGTGGCAGTGGGCAGGGCACATTGCTCGCAGAACAGATGGCCGATGGGGCCGAAAGGTTCTGGAGTGGCGACCACGTACCGGAAGACGTAGCGTTGGAAGGCCTCCCACAAGGTGGACCGACGACCTTGTGAAGGCCGCAGGAACCCGTTGGATGCGAGAAGCACAGAACCGGTCGAAGTGGAAGTGCTTGGGGGAGGCCTATGTCCAGCAGTGGACGTCTTTTGGCTGAAATGATGATGATGATGATGAGCATTCAGTACACGATTAACGGTCATCGCGTGTGCTCCCTCGCTCCTTTGTATTACCAAACCTTTGGTCCGGATATTATATTTAATTTGACTTATAAGCAGCAGTATCATTTAGCCATCCTACTAGCTTAAGGCATTTGGTCTTTAATCAAATGATTTATTACAGCAAATCATCTTTAGACAATAAACATTTATTCAAATGATTTGTTATGAAGAAATATCTAGATAAAAATATTTTAAGGAATTACGTGGCTTTACTTACATAATTACTTTTTTAATTACCTTGCATGGTTGCTGTTGGTCGATAAGCGACGTAGGATGCAAGAGCGAGCGAAGGGCACCCCGAGGTTCGGTTTTGTTAGGTTACCATAATCAGCCTATAATGTTCCCACTGCTGGGACACAGGCCTCCTCTCGGTGAGAGGGAGTGGGCCGTAATCCACCACGCGGGCCCAGTGCGGATTGGCAGATGTCACATGTCTTCGAATTTTTGGTTCTAGGACATGCCGGTTTCCTCACGATGTTTTCCTTCACCGTTTTGAGAGCAGTGGTGATGAAATAATTTACACAAAGTAAAGCGCCTGTCTGGGTTCGAACCTACGACCTACAACTCGTAAGTCGCGGCCGTTACCACTTGGCCACCACTGCTGACTAAATTAAATTTGGTTAAAGTACTAGTTGGTAAGCAAGTTGTTGTTTAAACGTTCACTTGCCAAACATTAGGTTTGCGTTACAATTTTTGACTTTCTTTCTTTCATGACGCGCAACCTGTTACTATGGATTCAGTTTTAAATTAACATTTTTATGGCTTTCAAGCGATACATCGCAAAAGAATTGTGTCTCTGTTGCGCGGCATACGGGGTAGCCCCAACTGCTTCCTGCAGCTTATTGCAGGGAGAATGGATGTGGATTGCTCGTTCATGGAGCATTGGACAAAGCTATAATTATGTCCGAGAGAGGTCCTGATCCAATCTTTATTTTGTTAATTTCTTGATTTAGTTATTAAGTACTAACATAGGCTAAATAATATTGTTACTAACACAGTGGACCCTTTTTTTTGTCTGATAAATAAATAAAATTATTTATTTATTTATACTTTTCGCACAAAAAGGTACAGTAAATAAAATTATTATTTCCTTGCTTCACAAAAACAAAGTGACAAATAATTAGCTAGTGAAACTCCGCAAATCTATAAAAACAAATATACACGCGCAAACCATGAATTTAGCACAAGACTCAAGACCCAAGACAAGACATATTTTTAATATAAAATAATATAAAAAAATATATATATATATAAATTAATTGAGTCTCTCAGTCCGTCTACTACAGTTCTTATAAATATATATTAAAGTTTTCAATATTTTTACTTATACAGAGTGGCGATTAGGTTGTCACAATAAACAGTACAGCGGTTAATGCAAGTTGTTATGAATCTGGTAAAATAATAAAATAATCAATTTTACAAAAAATAGAAAACTGAAGGTACTAGACACGCGCGGGGCGATGTGGTATTAAAATAAACTTTATGGTATTGTTACCATATAGTCACGAATAAAGTTGTTACATGTAAAACGAAAAAAAAGGGCCCACGGCTGGAATTTTAATTGTTATTGGTCTATCTAATGCGTCGTTAGCTGCGCTGGTCTGGACATATAGTTGCGAGGATGCCTGACGATAGGATAGCTAAGCGGATCTTCTTTACTGAACTCAAGGAAAAAAAAAAAACAACAACACAACTAACAAACAACAACAACACAACAACACAACACAACAACAACTAATAAAGAGTATTCTATTCTATTCTCAAGGAAGGCAAGCTGAAACAAGGCGGCCAGTTCCTCAGATACAAAGACGTTCAGAAAAGACGTAATTATGACGAGATGCCATATAGATAAATTGTCAAAAAAGCTTAGCTCTGCAGCATACGCCGTTAGGAAAATTCGTGATTTGACTGATTTAGAGACAGCCCGTTTAGTATACTTTAGTTATTTTCATAGTGTGATGTCGTACGGTATTCTGTTGTGGGGAAATGCCGCCGATATTCAGACAATTTTTATTTTACAAAAAAGGGCAATTCGTTCCATTTATAAATTAAGTTCCAGACACTCCCTCAGAGACAAATTTAAAGAGATTAATATAATGACTGTGCCTTCTCAGTACATTTATGATAATCTTTTGTATGCACATAAAAATATTAATCTGTTTAAAAAATACAGTGATATCCATAACATAAATACTAGGAACAAACACAAATTTGTTGTTCCTACAACAAGGCTCAAAAAAATAGGTGGCTCGTTTAGATGCCAATGTATACGTTTTTATAATAAACTTCCTAGCCAGATTCAAGAACTAAGCCTTAATAAATTCAAATCTTTTATAAAGCGAAAACTATGTCAGAGAGCCTATTATACTGTAAAAGACTATATTGAGGACAAAAAGGCTTGGGATTGAGCTGCTCCAATAGGTTTAGATAATGAATGTTGTTTTTATTTTGCTATTTTACACTTTAATTCTTTTTCTTTTTTTTTAAGTATCTATTTACTTAAATAATGACATGTACATTTACTGTATAAAGTATTATATTATTTTAATTATTGTTAATGTGAGGACTATGTGGGTCATTTTTCCGTTTTAATCATGGTCTGGCAGTTTGAGTAGTTTATGCGGCCTAGCCAAATGTCCTGTCTTTGGTATTGTTCGTCGAATCGTTGAGCTCCTCAAGTTCTGAGTTGAGCTGCACGATTTTTGACAAATGCGTGCACTGATTGGACAGGTCCGCTCAATCTGTGTGGTTCTTTCCTCAAAAGACCATTTCAGACCCCAATCTACATGGTGTTCACACGATCTGACCAAGATTGTTGTCTGGACTTTAAAAGAGACTGTGACTTCTGAGTTTGTTTCGGCCTTTCTTCTCAGAATAGTCAGATAGGAAACGCCGACCTCATCTAGTTTAAAAAAATATGATTGACGTGTAAAAGTGTTTGTACAAACCTACTTACAGAAATAAAATCATTTATCATTTATAGATCCCTCTCGTTGGGAGGAGTTGGCGAAGGAAAGACCAGTTTGGAGGCGTTTGTTAAAACAAAATGTATATGTCTCAGTCTCGACGCATACTTTTATTGTAACCGCGACATCTAACAAATAGGTATTTAGAGATGGCGAAAAGTGTTACCTACATTTGTTAGCTCCAAAATATAAAAATAGATAAAATCAATAAACAATTATCATAATATTATAATCGAATCTAATCTTTAAAATGTGCACTATGACTACACTGCACATTTTAAAGATTAGATTCGATTTGGTTGTTGTGGTGGTTTTGGTCTGCTGCCGGTCCCAGTTCACAGAAACGCTGGTACTAAAATGAACGCTCTTTATGTTCTCGCGTCCTTATTAGCTGTAATATGTTCTTTATTATATTTAATATCTACCAGAAAGTTTGGTTACTGGAGAAAAAAGAATGTGCCCCATGTTAAACCAGTGCCTCTTTTAGGCAACTACGGCAGATATATTTTGCAGCGAGAGTATCCTGGTCTGGTGATACAAAAACTTTGCCAAAAGTTCATCGATCAACCTTATTTCGGAGCTTTCTACGGCACGGAGCCTGTTCTCGTGGTGCACAGTCCCGAGATCATAAAACATGTGTTAACTAAAGATTTCTACTACGTCAATGGCCGGGAGTCATCTAACTACTCTGCAAGTGAAGCCGCCACCCAGAATCTGTTCTTCAGTGGCGGTGAGAGATGGAAAATAGTTCGACAAAATGTAACTCCACTCTTCTCTTCCGCAAAGATGAAGAGTATGTACCATTTGATCGAAAAGTGTGGTTTTAGCTTGAAAGATATGCTTGACTATGAAATTGGCGTGTCTGACGTCATCGATGTGAGACGGACTTGTGAGAGATACACCATGGACTGCATATGCTCATGCGTATTCGGAGTAGAGACCAAGACCATGACACCAGAAAAGAACAACCCCTTCAGATTCATAGCTAGCGAAATATTCGAGGCTTCAAACTATCGTGGTTTTAAAATCATTTTTAGAGCCCTGTGGCCTGCTATTTTCTACCGTATGGGGTTCCAACTTTTCCCTCCAACGATAGATAACTTTTTCTCAAAATTGCTGAAAGGAGTATTCGAGAGCCGAGACTACAAGCCATCACCGAGGAATGACTTCGTTGACCTAGTTCTCAATTTAAATAAAGAGGATTACATAATTGCGGACAGTATAACTAACGTAAAGACAGGCGATGATAAGAAGATACAGTTGAAGGTGGATGATGAATTGTTAGTGGGGCTGTGTGTCGAGTTCTTCGCGGCGGGTTTCGAAACGTCAGCGACCACCATGAGCTTCACGTTGTATGAGCTTGCAAAGCACCAGGAGGTGCAGCAACGAGCGGCCGAGGAGGTGGACGAGTTCCTGCGACGTCACGGGAACAAACTGGACTACGAGTGTGTGCATGAGCTACCTTACTTGAACGCTTGTATGCATGAGACGCTCCGCAAGTACCCTGTTCTAGGGAACCTTACCCGCGAGGTCATGGACGACTACGTCCTCCCTACGGGATTGAAGCTAGATGTAGGTGTCCGCGTCCATATCCCAGTTTACCACATGCACCACAATCCTGAATACTTCCCGGAGCCGCAGAAGTACAAGCCAGAACGATTCCTGCCAGAAAATAAGGATGATGTTAAACCTTACACGTACCTAGCGTTTGGAGGGGGTCCTAGGCTATGCATAGGTAATTAAATATGTCAAACAAACAAATAAATTTTATCTGTGCTTCAGTGCAGTCTGTCGTACTAACATATCTTTCGTTTTTCAGGAATGCGTTTCGCAAAGATGCAAATAATGTCTGGCCTCATCATCTTCCTTAAGAAGTACAGAGTGGAACTGGCTGATGGTATGCCGGAGACCATCAGGTTCGACGCAAGAACCATACTCATACAGCCTAAGGACCAAGGTATCATGCTTAAAATGATTGAACGCGAAGGTTGGGAACGGACATAGATATCCGAGGTCATTCGTTCGAGCAGAAAACTAGACGTAAGCACGCTATAACTTTACTCTGAGACCACACATGATATCACGAAAAAAAATGAGCTGTTCCATAAATTAGAGTTTAAAATCGAAAAATTTATAGACCACTTAAATAAACTTTTAAGTTTATCTAAGATAGGCCATCAGTTTTTTATTTAAATTGACAATCATGATGAAAAAATATCTTGACATTTTTTGAAAATATAGATTGTGTTTTATCACAATTAGATAGTGATCGAAATGGACTGTGCCCGGGCCGCTTACTTTCTGGGGGTGCAGATAGATAATATATATTATCTCACCTCGAATAAAATAATTTGAATTGTGATGATTTAAATGATGTAAAGATAATTATAATAATGGCAGATAATTTAATCAGTGGATTACAATCAAGTGAATGTCAGTGTAATCTTCATGCACAAGAGAGATTACAAATTCCTTTGAAAATGGATAACATTCAAACGACAGAAATTAGAGAAAAGAAAGAAAAGAAAAATTGTTTATTCTGCACAAACAAAACAAACATTGCAAATATATATTTTTTTAAAAGGCATAATATGTACACACAACTTAGTCAAAAGTTTATCTATTCATGTTATCGATACCCATCACAACCGTGAAGTTTCGCTAGCCCTAACCTAAAGCCTTCCTCAAAAATTAGCTTATCAAATGCAAAAGGAAATTTTCAGTCAGACTGGTAGTTGCAGAGATAAACGCGTTCAAGATACTCATTGTGTATTTATATTAGGGTCATATTCAAAATAATTGTAAGTTACGGATAGGAAACAGATATGAATATTATTTGATTGTAACAGAAAAATAACAGAAAGGAATTATTAGGGCAAGTTTAAATAGCACACGTTTATAACAGGCTACGAGTGCGAAGTCGGTGTGGGTCGCTAGGTGGGTACATAATGAAATAACATTTTGGTGATCGTATTTTAGTTGGTATAATTGCCATAAATTCATCATCATCATTGCCATAATGCCTTATCTCCGAAACTACCGAGCCTAAAGTTTTGATATTAATATTAAGGCAAAAGGATTCTAATGATTAGAATTATGTATAGCCATATTTGTTACGGTCGTGAATCATATTTTAATCAACATACAACTTTACACTGACCTGTAAATTGCAAAAAACCTGAGTCAATTTGAATTTCGCGGGCTACCTTGGCGCATCCCCCTTAACTGATACTGAGACGGCCGACGAGAGGCTGGGTACGCCTCGGCGAGGCTGCGCGGTTAGTATAAAAGGCTCAAGCAGTGAGGACTGAGGATACGCAGTAAAACATGCACACACAGACAATACATGGCACAGCAATGCAATACATGGCACAATATACGCAAACTTTACATACTTCAAATAAATTTAAGTAAGTAAAAAAAAATGTTTTGGCTAACCTGCGGTGCATTAAGTACCTACCTATTAATATTTTATTTTCATTAATTCATACATGAGACAATGTGAATAACGCCTAATCATTCATATCTGTTACGTAACGGAAAAAAGTGACAGATAAAATAACGTATATGAATTAATTGCACGTGTCTATCCTACAAATCTATTTATTTCCACACCAATTCACATGATTATACGAATATTTTATAGCTAACGAATAGTTATAACAATTATCACAATACAGCCCTTTCCTAGTATGAGTAATAAAACAGTAAGTACTTACCGCTACTGTAAACGACTCACATTGAATATTTACTTTTAAAAGTCTAATTTTCTTCGACAACGAAACGAGCTGAAAAACTATATTGAACAAAATGGCAAAGCGTTTATTCTTACGCGTCGTGTAGTAACAGCTAGTGAACTAATTTTGCCAGTATTTCAAATTTCTTTATTGCCATGGAAATAATGTTAAAATAGCATAACAGAGAAGAATAACAGATATGTGCAAAATCAGGACACTCATTAATAAATTAAATTTGGAGTACACTAAATAGTATTTTATATTTTGTTTAGTAAAGTGTTGAAAGTTTAAAGAATATTCTCTGAATATATTTTTTTTTTTTAACTTTTGTGTAGTAATGGTTAATTAAATTATTTTTTTTAGTTTACCGCTAAAGACGTGGACATAGAATACTTGTATGAAACGGATCCTACGCAATGTCTGGTTTAATTTTTTTAAATGAATTGTTTAGGTTTACCAAATGTTTCGTTGTTTTTTATTAAGCTTAAATAAATATTTTATCTGTTTGTTTATGAAATTCTAGTCAGTTGCATCTCGTTATGAAAATAATTGGGTTGGACATTAAGACAGTAGGAAATATACAATTATTTTGAATATGACCCATTAATAATAAATTGTATTGTTTGTTTTATAGATGAGTTTTTATTATAAACGTGATGTATTACCTACTGCGGAAACTTTGTTTAATGAACCTCGTAATTGCTATACAACCATCGAGGTTGATTGTCACTTGCACAAATTGGCCACTATAAAATGCCGTCTGTGTGTAAGATAGATAGTTTCAACCTTGGTAAAGTTTAAAGGAGAATGGCCACCGTACTTAGCCATAAGAATATCAAGAAAATAAAGAAAGAAAAATTGTTTATTCTGCACAAAAAAAAACTCACATTACATAAAAAAAATACTTAAAATATACACATATAAAGTAGCCAAAAACCTCGTACTCAAGCAATAAAAGGTTGACAATTTTGTCCATTGCTTGATGTCATTGCCAGGAACCAGAGACAATACACATTAATCTGCGTTGCGACTCTGGTAAATGTCAAGAAACCAACAAACAGCAAAAACAAAATCCCGATTGCAAAGTGGAAAAAGAACTACTTTAGTGACAAACAATAAAAAAATATACCAATAGAAAGAGCTTTTTGAATAGAACCTTTGCTTCTAACATGCCTTTTGCCAATTGTTAGTCGGTACGGTACGGAGTGAATAACCTAAAAAGGCCTACGCTACGCTATTGCTGATAAGCAGACTTAACAATCTGTCCAGCAGTCCGACTCTTAAAAACATTGTTCCTGAAATGGCATCTAGGAAGCCAATGTTTTAAAATGTCCGTTTATAGGCTTAAAAGATGATGCTTACAAAACACAGAATTAATTAAAGTTAATTAATTGACGAAATACCAGAATTTCAATAATACTAAGCTACCTGCAGCTCCTTACGTACAATCAAAAGGAATGTTCATAATAAGAAATACTCTCCTTGGTGAGATTTTTCCATTGGTATGTGTCTTAAAGCTATTGGTCTACAGGGCAAATTCGCCCAATCTCCTTTGCTGGGAATTGTTGTCAAAAGGGGTATGCTTTACCACTTTTGACAAAAATACGAGGTCGACTATACGGTCAAGTATAGACGCGGCCTACTTACACAGTTGAGAGTTGAGATGAGGACGGGACGCAGACGCGGCAATAGTATGCAGATAGAAAAGCAACGCGCCTGCGTCTTGTCCTTTCCGTATGTTTTGAGCAAGATCGCGTTAATTTTGTGTGAAGAATAATGTAGATACGTGAAGCGGACGAGATGTGGATGGGGGCATGACGAAATTATAAAGGTTCTGCTTTTACTCGTAATTCAATTTTAATATTTAAGAACAAATGACAAAATTATATCGAAATTGCAAAAACAATGAATATTAATTAGAACAATCTAGAAATGTCAAAATATTTGATGTGATGTAATAGGTATTATGACATCTCAGGGTTATTGTCAACAGAGATAAATACTGTCTAACTCTACACAATGACATGTAAAAAATAATCAACTGAACATGCATTACTTAAATGTTTTGGCTGTGTCGTCATAGCTCCGCACAAGGCGACCGAAGCAAATGATATCCGACTTATCATGTTTGTACCCTTGACCGTCGTTATGGGTGTGTAGTCAGTCACTATCAGTAGCAGCCAGTTCAATAACATTCAAAGCAATGGATTAGCAATATCCTTCAAAATGATTCAGATTGAGACTAATCATCATACAGTCGTCCGACGAAGACGTCTAGATAGGGCAATCGTGCGGGGTGTGAGGGGCGAGACGCGGGAGGCGCGAGCCCGAACTGCATACTGCCACCGTGTTAGTAGTTCGGGACACAACTTTGAGGGTTGACGATTTCGACTTTTCGGTGTTAATTTTATTATTGAGATACTATTTTCAAAAATGTAATGGGTACTTACACATTTTTTTAATTTTTTAATTTATGTACAAAGACAAATACAGAGATACGACATAGTGTAACATTTGAGTGTTTGCTTATTTTCTTAAGTTTTTTTTTTCTAATATTTTACTTATTATTTTTCTTTTCAGTTTATTTTTTTTTTACTTTTCGACATGGGTGACATTTCCATGGTTTGTGAGGTCGCTGATAACGATAAAGGGGTCAAAATCAAAATTCAAGATGCGAAAATTTTAAAATGTTTCGTCATGGGTATCGTTTCCATGGCTTTCGAGGACGCTAAAGCAGATAGTGCAGTCAAAACAAAAATCCAAAATGGCGGCTGCAAAAATTTTCAAACAAAACTGTATCATGAAAAATCACAAAGTTATAAGCTTGTTAAGTTACCTACCTGTTTGTCCGTACAAAAACATGCTCACCCGCGCCGCTCGTGCCGCGCCGTCTTGCGCTCATAATAAATAGTACTAAATAGTAATAAATAGTAGTTTTGCTAAGAGACCGTTAGTACTAGAAAGCTGTGATTTTGTAGGAGTATGTATATCAATTACGCCGACAAAGTGGTAAAATAAAATTTTAGAAAATATTTTTTTTAGGGTACCTCCCCTACATGTGAAGTGGGAATGAATATGTTTTTTTCGTCATCTACCCCATCGTGTGGGATATCGTTGAATAGGTCTTCTAAAATGACTTGGGGGTTGCTAAAATTATTTTTCGATTTAATGCTCCATTTACGAAATATTAAACTTTAAAGTGCAAATTTTTGTTCCAGTAGGGCGTCCCCCCCCCTCTAAAACCTATACTGCTGGCTTGAAAAATCTGGAAAAATTCACGATGATAGTGCATTTCATGAACTTTAAAGGAAAATTATAGCGGTTAAGATAACTTTATTAGTTTAGCAGTAATTGTCGTTGAACTTGGGTGTTGGATAATTTTGTACCAAATACAAAATCCTTCTTAAATTAATCTCACTGGCAACAGTGCTTGCTAAGGTTCTTGACAGTTTGCTTAATACACAGCTTGACCAGTATGTAAGCACTCATGACAATCAATTTGGTTTTAAACCGGGATTGTCTACTGAGTCAGCTATCTTGTGTTTGAAGCAAACTGTCAAGTACTATTCTGATAGGAGCACACCTATTTATGCCTGTTTTCTCGACCTCTCGAAGGCGTTCGACCTGGTTAGCTATGACATCTTATGGCAAAAATTAACTAACATATCAATGCCTCTCGAACTGATAGAAATTTTCAAGTACTGGTATCTTAACCAGGTCAACGTCGTGCGATGGTCCAAAGCTCTGTCGGAGCCGTACAGGTTGGAGTGCGGGGTGAGGCAGGGAGGGCTGACCTCACCGAAGCTCTTCAACCTTTACGT
Organism: Oligia fasciuncula; assembly: GCA_963082905.1. Lineage (NCBI taxonomy): Eukaryota > Metazoa > Arthropoda > Insecta > Lepidoptera > Noctuidae > Oligia > Oligia fasciuncula. The sequence goes on along the minus strand of OY720406.1, from coordinate 15,896,299 downwards.
GAACGCACTGATAGAGGAGCTCAGCAGTACCCGTGTCGGCTGCCATATTGACGGTGTTTGTGTCAATAATATTAGTTACGCGGACGACATGGTACTGCTGAGCGCCTCGGTGTGTGGTCTGTCTAGGTTGCTGGGCATCTGCGAGCGTTACGCGCTGGATCACGGTTTGCTCTATAACGCTAAGAAGAGTGAATGCATGGTCTTTCGGGCCAGGGGTCGGAGCTGTTCGGATTCTGTTCCACCTATTAGATTGAACGGTGTCAAGTTAAAAAGAGTTCAACAGTTTAAATATCTCGGGCATATCGTGACCTCTGACCTGAGGGACGATGCGGACATCGATAGGGAGCGGAGGGCGTTGTCTGTGAGGGCCAATATGATCGCCCGCAGGTTTGCTCGTTGCTCGGGGGCCGTCAAAATAACTCTTTTCAGAGCGTTTTGTACGTCCCTGTACACAGCCAGCCTTTGGGCGTCATATACCCAGAAGCAGTACAACGCTCTCCGTATTCAATATAACAATGCGTTCAGGGTGTTGTTGGGGCTGCCCCGGCACTGCAGCGCGTCGGGGATGTTCGCCGACGCCCGTGTCGACTGTTTCTACACGACGATGCGAAAACGGTGCACATCTCTGGGGCGCAGGCTCCGGACCACCTCCAACTCGATCCTGAGCTTATTTGCGAACAGGTTTGATTGTCAGTACATTAATCATTGTTATATGATTAATGTAATGACAAACAAACAAATGACTCAAAGGCAGGCGTATTATTAATCATTTTACTTTTTATTTTATTTTATAATTTTAATTTAGTCTTATAATTTGATTTTAATTTATTATATTATTTTACTTTATTAATTATTTTTATATGTTATTATGATTACAATTTAAATTATGAATATGATCTTATGGATTGAAATAAATGATTTTGAATTGAATTGAATTAATCCTTTAAAGTGACAAAGATGAAGTAGTTGCTTGTTTATAACGGGTAAAGAATTGCATTGAAAAGCAAAATATGTTTTTTTTTTTATGTTAAGAATAAAGAACAGCAAAATCGTACTACATTGTGATAACGGGCTACTACGGATCCCTACACTGTGCGTGACCCGACACGCCCTTGGCCGGTTTTTTAAATATTTTTGGGACAAAATATAACATTGCGTAAAAATTATTGGTATCGATTCAGTTACTTATTCTGAACAAACTACACACATCAAAAGTGTCTAGGGATCAACATATATTTTTGCAATAACTTTTCTCCTGATTGATATTAATTAAAATTTTCTTTAAGGATTCATCAAATAAAGTGTTTTCGTTTGTCACAGTAACGATAAACCAAGTCACCTTTGCATTAATAAAGAAATTTGCCATTTTCCTAATAAAGGGATTTTTGACATTTGAACCACTAACACAAAAGTTCGAAAAAAAGACTGAAATAACAGTTTTCTTTAAAATTTTATTGGGTAACTTAAACAATTAATAATCCGTGTTTCTACCGCGAACACTAACAACACAAGAACATCGGTTTGGCATACTCAAAATGAGTTCATCCAAATCACGCTGTGGAATGGCCGCCCATGTTCGTTGCAACAACAAAAAAAGGTCTTCTTGCGACTGGATACCCTCCATATTCGGCAGAGCTCTTCTCTGTAGCATATCCCATGCATGCTCAATCGGGTTCAAGTCTGGCGACTGAGCAGGCCAGGGCAGGACATTGATGTTAGCTGCGGCGAGAGTCTGTCTTACAACTCTTGCGGTGTGCGGTCGTGCATTATCATGCATTAACTGAAATAAGGGACCGATTTGCACTTGTAGAGGAACGATGACGTCTGATACAATCGTCTCAGCATAAATTTGAGCGTTGAGGTTGCCTCTGATCCAAATCAACTCAGTTCTTCCGCCGATCCAAATACCCGCCCATACCATGATGGTTCCACCACTATAAGGATGGACTTCCTGGCAGGATTTTAATCGCTGTTGGCGTCCAGGGGTTCTCCAGTGTCGTATACGTCTTGTATCCGGTCTCATACCAAAACGAGACTCATCAGAAAAGCACACGAAACGCCATTGTTCTTCTGCCCAATTTCTGTGTTCAAGAGCCCATTGATATCGAATCCTACGATTGTGCATTGCTATAGGTGGTACCCGTAGCGGTCTTCGGGAATGAAGGTTCACTTCATGCACGCGGTTTCTGACTGTTTGGTCGCTAATTAAGTTCCCTGAAGAGTGATGAAGCCTCACGGGTAACATCATGGCGGTTATTGTTGGAGCTCTTCGAGTTAAGATTTGAATGTATCGGTCTTGTCTCCGTGTGGTGCAGCGATACCGTCCTCCATGGCGCTCAGCCACGGTACCAGTGCTTCGGTAACGTGTCCAAAGTCGACTGATAACACTCTGACTTGTATTCAGAGCTAAAGCCACAGTACGTTGCCGGGAACCAGCTTCTATCATTCCCACGGCTCTGAGCATTTCTTCCCTGCTTAAATGACGTCGCCGCTCCATAATAACGTTGGTTTTAATCAGTAGTAGGGAAACAGTAGCACTAATAATGTCTTCAATGCGTTGTATGTTTTTATAGGGAAAATATTGACAGCTGATTTTCATCTTTTACTCGAATTTGATTCACAGTTCCTGATTCAAATTATGAAATGCACCAAAAAGGATCCATATAAATTTATAAAATCATAAATTTATTACAAAGCCACATCTCAATCTCAAGAAATCCGCATAAAAATGCTTGATCCCTAGACACTTTTGATGTGTGTATATTCAGGTTTCGCATAATTATACTTACTAAAAAAATGGTTGCCTGTAAAGTCGGTTTTACGGGCGAAGATTTTACGTGACAACGACCGATCATCCGATCATAGTTGAGTGGGAGAGAGACGCAAGGCATTCGGCGGGCCTCTCTCTCGTTCGGTGACTCATCGTAACGTTACCGAGCGTTACACTTTTTCATAAGTGACTCCCAGTCGCAACCTAATTTAAGACGTTGTCACGTCAAAATAACGTTGTGTAACTAAAATTCAAAATCCTGATATTTTGAACTTATATCTAGTTACTATCGATATTTTTATCGCTCAGCATTTCAATGTTAGACATTTTAAGCTAAGGTATAACAATTTTCGATATTACGATACAATCGATATTTAAATATTCGATGTGAGATTAAAACAGAAGACGAACAAGCAGGAGATCGAGGAGGGGGGGTGGAGGTGGCTTCAGGGGATCAGACCGGAATACTCGTTTTGAGACCTTGACATTTTACCCGTAGGTATTCTAATGTTCGACATTCAAATATGTACAGTCAACAGCAAAAGTAGATGATCAAAATCAGAAATTCAATACTAATGAACGGAGTTCGCGTCAGAACACTACCACACAGCCACACAGTCTCTGCACACAGCTCAACAACAACAACAGCAACAGCTCTGCCATACAGTTCTGACGCGAACTCCTTTAATTAGTAGGTATTGAATTTCTGATTTTGATCATCTACTTTTGCTGTTGACTGTACCCTGTCTAACAGCGTGTGTGTGTATATCTACATAATAATATATATCTATACAAAGTGAAGTCGTTTTTCGTGTCTGTCTGCGTATGACCGCGATGTTCTGCTAAACTACGCAACGGATTTTGGTCCCATTTTCAGTATATCATGTATGGAGTTTATTCCGGAAGCTTAATTCATGTGAAAGTGTACTGTCAATTCATCTTAAACTTAAATGAATGAAAATAAAAACAAGTAATAGTTTCAGTGACGTGCGGCACCTCAGTTATACAAATACTATACCTAATCAGTATTGTACGTACAGAAGTAGAGTCTATATATGTATGAGTTTATCTTTATTATTATCAACGTATAACGTGAGATGCCAGCTCCGTTCAGTTGTCAGCAACCCGCTTGCTAACATGAACGCGCTTCTCGTTCTCGGGTCCTTGTTAACGTTAATCTTTTATTTATTATATTTAATATCTAAAAGGAAGTTCGGTTACTGGAAAAAAAAGAATGTGCCCTACATTGAACCAGTACCCCTTCTGGGCAACTACGGAAGATATATTTTGCAACAAGAGTATCCTGGTCAAGTGATACAAAAACTTTGCCAAAAGTTCATCGATCAACCTTACTTCGGAGCTTTCTACGGCACGGAGCCTGTTCTCGTGGCGAACAGCCCCGAGATCATCAAACATGTGATGACTAAAGATTTCTACTACGTCAACGGTAGGGAATCCTCCAACTACTCAGAAAGTGAACTTGTCACCCAAACTTTATTCTTTAGTGCCGGTGACAGATGGAAAGTAGTTCGTCAAAATCTAACTCCACTCTTTTCTTCCGCTAAGATGAAAAATATGTACTATTTGATAGAAAACTGTAACATCGTCTTCGAAAATATGCTCGACTATGAAATCGGTATGTCTGACGTCATAGAAATAAGACATATCTGCGCGAAGTACACTATGGACTGCATATGTAGTGCTGCTTTTGGAGTGGAGTCCAACACCATGACCCAAGAAAAAAATAACCCCTTCAGTTTCATGGCAAGCGAAATATTCGAGGCTTCAACCTATCGAGGCTTCAAAATCATTTGCAGGGCCATATGGCCTGCCATTTTCTACCGAGTGGGATTTCGAGTTTTTCCTCCAACAATAGACCAATTCTTCTCAAAACTGTTGAAAGGAGTGTTCGAAAGCCGAGACTACAAGCCATCACCGAGGAACGACTTCGTGGACCTGGTCCTGACTTTAAAGAATGAGGATTACATAACTGGGGACTGTATAAGCAACGCCAAGACTGGCGCTGAAAATAAGGTACATTTGAAGGTGGATGATGAATTGTTGGTGGCGCAGTGCGTCCAGTTCTTCGCGGCGGGTTTTGAGACATCGGCCTCTACTATGAGCTTCATTTTATATGAGCTCGCAAAGCACCAGAAGATGCAGCAACGAGCGGCAGAGGAAGTGGACGAGTTCCTGCGACGTCACGGGAACCAAGTGAACTACGACTGTGTGCATGAGTTGCCTTACTTGGAGGCCTGTATGTACGAGACACTCCGCAAGTATCCCGTACTGGGCAACCTCGCTCGCGAGGTCATGGACGACTACGTCCTCCCTACGGGCCTGAAACTAGACGTAGGAGTCAAAGTCCATATCCCAGTCTACCACATGCACCACAATCCTGAATACTTCCCGGAGCCGCAGAAGTACAACCCGGAACGATTCCTGCCGGAAAATAAAGACGATGTTAAGCCGTATACATTCTTCCCTTTCGGATCGGGTCCCAGGCTGTGTATAGGTAATTATAATTCCTTACGTAATCTTAAGGAACCTCGCGCTCTGTCACTGAGTATGTACTACGTCACTAGTCGGGCAGCACGTATAGTTTGACCCAGCCTGTGCAGCCAGCATGAGATTTCTATGTATGTCGAGGGCAACCTAAGCTCCAGTCGGGGGCTGCGGAAGAATCGTACGTTCCCGCGACTCCCGGCGTAGGTATGTGATGGAGCACCGGGGTGGTTTTTAGTCAGTAAGATACTGACAGACCCCACCGCCCGCCCCAGAGCGGCGGACATCCATGAGGATTTTCCACCCCGGAACCAAAAAAAAAAGGCTACCTACGTTTGGATAAATCGGAGGCATCACCCTCCATCTTATTCCGTTTACTCCAATGATAAGAGCGTACTCAGATCGGTGGCCGATTTTTCGTAGGAGCAAAATATAGGTCTTAACTCGTAGGACAAAACGTAGGGCAAAATAATCTGACCGATTGTAGGACTTACAAAAAGTGTACCGTGTGTGAGTGCGCTAATACGCTAACTACTGTTACGAAACTACTGTCATATTTACTTAAATTTATTGCTTTTTCAGGAATGCGTTTCGCAAAAATGCAAGTAATGTCTGGTCTCATCAGCATCCTGAAGAAGTACAGAGTCGAACTGGCTGACGCCATGCCGGAGACCCTGACCTTAGACTCCAGAACCATACTGACGCAACCTAAGGACCAGGGTGTCATGTTGAAGATGATTAAACGAGAAGGCTGGGAAGGCAGGAGATTCGTTCGAGCGGAAAAGAAGACAAACGCATAATATTACAAAGTAAACGCCATGAGGTATGAATAGGTAGAGGTAGGTCACTTCCCGTGACCCAAGGGCTGGTTTTTACCTTGGCCAGAGTTTAAGCATTGCCATATACAACGTGGTAATGCCGCCAGTCTCTTGGGTACATTACCAGTCGACAGCGATGCGGATAAATTTTTCGACGGTATTTTTTTGTTTCTGTATAGTTTTAGTTAGGTGTAATTTTCTTGAGGACGTATTTTAAAGTGTTCAAGTATTTCGCTCTCTATAACTCCAGCTCACTTTTGAACGAGAACAATGCCATAAGACTCCTGAAAACTGGTAAAATGGTATCCATGACGAATTTGCATTTTTATGGCCGCCATCCTTAATAAGTAAACGTTGAAATCCCTTTCAATTTTGTGCATACATCCCTATATCAAAGCCCACGTTCTCACGGACGTACTGCACTAGATTTTCAACTGTCGGTGTTGAACCGAGCGTTGAGAATCCAACAGAGCGCATGCCAGCGCGTCAAAAAAAAACACACTGTGAGATTTCAACTCTTGGCGATAAGCAGTGCGATGAAAATTCAGATGAAAATAATAATAATAACAATAATAAGGGTGCCGTATTTCATTAAAATTTCCTAACGGGCCTCTGCGAGTTGGCTTCGGCCCCTCGTACGCCTTCCAAAGGACGGGACCCCGTGGTCCCGAGATATGTAAAAAAAAAAACAATAAAAGTACAGATTAAAATTCAGTGTGCAAATAAAATCACCGCGGGAACAGCGCGTCAGTGCGAACTTGGGCTAATACCACTAATACTCTAACAACAAAAGGCACGGACAACTCTGAAAAGTCAGGTTATACTTGATGACAGTTTAATTATACATTTTAATTTTTATGTAATAGTTAAGTATAAATAAACTGCTGTTATGTAAAATAAAGATTATCTTTCCAAATCATTCGTATTTTACATTTCCTATGTAAATAGTTATCCTTGGTAGGGCAAGATTCAATCTTAGGAAAAGATTTAGAATTATTATTCTATGACTGTATCTGGGCACCGCTTACCTCTCACAGGAGCAATTACCTGTACAAATCACAAAACCTGACTTGGTTCGGTGACCACTGAAAATCAGCGCTATTTATTTATTTATCCATTTATTTCAGGCATCAAGGCCCATATAAACACATACAATAGAATATTAATATGACTTAAAAATACTATAAATACATACATTATAATTACACAAAAAATTAACAACTAAAAACTAACGCACACGAAGTGTCTGCGTCGTGTTTCGCTGACTGTACACAACACCCTTCGGCCAGAACTCTTCCTATGCTCTTCCTTCGCTATGCTGTGGGTCCCCCAGAACTGGCGAAATGTGGGTGTAGTAAATGTACAGCCTATGCCTAACCCTTACTAAATACCGCCTGAATACAGGCGTGAAGTTATTTTATGTAAAATCATCATTCTCCTGTTCTTATCCCAATGTATTTAGGGTCGGCGCGACATGTTTTTTTTCTTTCATACTTTTCTATTAGTCGTCATCTCGGTAGTCACCCCCTTTCTAACCATATCATCATTCACACAGCCCAGCCGTAGATTCTTTGGTCGTCCCCTACACTTTAACCATCGACATTCATACCTAATCAAAACTTTCCACACGAAATTTTCCTCATTCCTTATGATATGATAAATACCTAAAAAATAACAAACGACGATGACGATGACGTTCATCTACAGAAAATGTAAAGTGCACTCATCCACACGTGTAATTTACTTACGAGTACTTGAATATTACAGTAACAACGAACCTACTAAAGTGTAATTAGCTTCGTGACTGTCATTTGTATTGTTTATTAAATGGTAGGTACCAATGTTTATGTGGTATTAAGTCCGCCTCTGTACATTTGTGTGCTTAAAGTATTATTACGTTGGAGTACATAGAATAAATAAATAAAAATAAATTAAATAAATGTTCTTATAAAACCATACGTGATTTAAAGTCATGGAAATTAATTGTTAAGCAACTTTAATAGAGAACTATTACCCTGGGCAATCAGTGAGTTTCCACGCTGATTGGTTAATCCTTTCACCAGGATGGCAACCCAAATTAACGTACTGTTTACACGAGTCGCTTTTTTTGCTTTTAGCTTATCGTGAAATAAGCCGAATAATATTAAGCAATCCGTAACTGGTTTCGTTACAAAAAGGCGGAAAAGCGGTTGATATTCCGATTCCGAAATCTAAAGATAGATATTGTCAAAAAATTATATTATATATTAACGTCTTATTTTATTAGTATGATATCTGCATAATCTGCATTCTTGTCAGTCCGGTGATAGTGTTTAGCAGTGGCTAGAGATTGTTCGCCCATGTTTTTATCGTATTTTTATCAACATGATAAAAAATGCCAACTGCCCACAGCTGGACGGAAAATGGACGTCCTTCTCGGGCCATACATAATCAGCCAATAATGTTCCCACTACTGGGACACAGGCCTCCTTTCGGTGAGAGGGAGTGGGCTGTAATCCACCATACGGACCCAGTGCGGGTTGGTAGATGTCACATGTCTTCAAATTTTTGCTTCTACACATTGCTTCCTCACGATGTTTTTCTTGACCATCTTGAGGTCAGTAGTGATGAAATAATTTACACTAAATAAAGTGCCTGCTCGCACCCTTATTGACTACAATCTTTTATTTATTATATTTAATATCTGATTTTTTTTTAATTAATGGAGAATTAAGAACGTAACTTACGTTATACCACTGCTCCTTTTGGGTAACTACGGCAGATAAATTTTGCAAGTATCCTTGCAACGTGATACATAAACTTTTGCCGGGTCAGCGGGATTGTCCGAAAGGGTTACCGCTGGCCCGGAACATAAAGGGCTAAGGAAGGAATAAAGGTTCTGCTTTTACATTTAGACGTTATTCAATTTTAATATTTAAGAACAAATGACAAAATTATATCGACATTGTAAAATCTATGAATATTAATAAGAACCGTTTAGAAATGTCAAAATATTTGATATGATGTACGTAAGATAGGTATTATGACATCTCAGGGTTATTCTCAACAGAGATAAATACTGTGTACACATGTAAAAAATAATCAACTGAACAAGCGTTAGAAAATGTTTTGGCTGCGTCTTCATAGCTATATCCGGCTTATCATTTGTGTACCCTTGACCGTCGCTATGGGTGGGTAGTCAGCGGGGTAATTACGTAACACACTATCAGTAGCAATAGGTTTCATTTTGACAGTTCAACAACATTCATTGCGTTATTTACGTTGTTGAGCAGACACGTTTTTCGAATATATGAAGCAATAGATTAGCAATATCCTTCAAAATGATTCAGATTGAGACTGATAGCGTGTTATGCAATTAGGGTACTTAGGTACAGATACTCGAAAGTCTGACAACCAAACTTACCAAGGATCATCGTATAATGCTACGACTACATGAACATTGTCACGGTAACGTGAACACATAAGAAATTCAAAGGGGTTTGAAGATCCGCGGCATAGGTAACTCTACTGCCGCGCATTTTGGAAAAAAAAAACAAAATGGCGGTCCAGTAAGTATACGGCTTCATATAAAATACTTCGCGTGCTTGCATTCGGCTAAGAATCTTCAAATTAGGCTAACAATCAGCACTTTTTGAACGTAAAAATGGCATAAGACTCGCCGAAAACCCCCGCATCACTTCCTAGTGTTTTAGCTGGGAAGAAGAAGGGGCGCAACAAACTCTCTAACCGCTCATCTGTCTGTTGAGTTAGAAGAACTCGATTCTATGCGACAGTATGGAAATTAATTAGTAAAGGGGGTTCCACACCGTTCTTCATCAGCGGCATCAGCGCATAATATGCGCTGATGCCGGTGACGAGGAAACATAAAAGAACGCCGTTATTTTAATTACAACGTTTTATTGTATAAATATATAAGTATGTTTATCAGTTGTCTAGTACTCATAACACAAGCTCTGCTTAGCTTGAGACTAGACGGCGTTGTGTGATAGTTGTGGAATATTATTATTATTATTACACTTTACTGGAGAGTAATCTTAGAGGTAGGTACACGTTCGATACACGTATTCATTTTTTTCATAGACTCAAAACCAGCCACCATAGACACACAAAAATGTTTCTTTACTTTTTAAATATAATTCTATGTTATGAATATTGGTCATAAAAAAGGGTATGCCTGCGATAGGAGAGAACATTTTTTGTTTCGACTAGATTAGAAGAATTAGAATTATTATGGAAGAGATTTCTTTAAAAATAAGCATCACTTTTGTACAGACACCAATCTACATGGTCTTCACACGATCTGACCAAGATTTTGTCTGGACTTTAAAAGAGACTGTGACTTCTGAGTTTGTTTCGGCCTTTCTTCTCAGAATAGTCAGATAGGAAACGCCGACCTCATCTAGTTAAAAAAAAATATGATTGACGTATAAAAGTGTTTGTACAAACCTACTTACAGAAAATAAATCATTTGTCATCAAACTACCCGAAACTGTCACATTTTCCCAATCAACTTTGAACTTTATAATTTAGCGATAAAGTTAAAAATCTGTTAAAGAACTTTGACAGATTGTAGTAGCTTGATGTGCTGGCGTCTGTACATAAATGGTAAAATGAATAAAGAAACATAACACATTGAATGAAACTATGTACGTACCATAAATGTCAGTTAGCCCACGCCAATATACCAAGGAAACATTGAAATCTGAATTCAATACCTACATATCAAAAGGCATAAAGGGCGTAGTGCCTTCTTACATTCGTTTGAGATCGCCGTACACACGCCCTGAGATGGCAGTTCAGAAGGTAAACGGAAGTAATGGCAATCAGCATCTCCGCTTTATGGAATAGGCTATTTGACTGGTTTCTGATAAACATCTCAGATTATTTAATGGTGTCTAACGAGCCCACAAAAACCTATTACTTCAAATTGCATAATGTATTTCTTTTAGAAAATAGTAAATAAAAATGTACTGTTTAAATAAGCCGTCAAAACGCTATCTTTAACAATATGGCGTCGTAACGTATTGTGACGTCACGACGCCATATTGTTACACGTAAACAAACGTTGAAACGGTCGAGATACTAGACAAAAGTCATCTGTTCTGTCAACGATAGACAGAAATTTACTAAATCATGACGTCATCTTAAGTTCAGCCAATCCAGACCGTTTTCGATTACCTGGCGCCAGATTTAAAAAGATGAAGTTTTTTCGGGACTTTTTTTTAATAAATAATACATTGTTTTGTAGTAAAATTAATGCAAATCGATTTTAAAAGCGATAATCTATACGAGTGTCAATAATTATGACCTTATTTTTTACATTGTCAAATAGCCTATTGTTCAAGAAGCATCTAAGCGCTTGCGCTATTGATCCAAAAGGTTGGGAGAGACTCGTTTCACATAGGTCGTCTTAGCGTACTGTTAAGAAAGAATTAAAAAAAAAACAGTGGCACTCCGGGAGTGCCTACAGAAGTGAAAACTGGATCAATTAGATAGGTACGTGTGTATTTTTTTAATCGTCTTATAAACAAAACACAAACAGAATACTTTGCCATCACTCACTGACATATCGGTTAAACATTAAAGCCGAGTACATACCGAGGACAGCCGGACACATCCAAATGTAGCGCGGTGTCGATTACGGTAACAGAATTATAGTCATTACTTTAAGTTATATTTAATTCATAAGCACTTTTCCATACGAAATTTGTTCATGATTATAATTCTGTAAATACGTACCTGTTATAGTCGCGAATCATATTTTGATCAAGATTCAACCAGACACTGACCTAAAAATTACAAAAAACGGAAGAAAATTTGAATTTCGTGGGCTACAACTGCGCATTCACCTCTCCTAACACCGATTTCCTGTTGCTACCTCGGTTATGGTAGCTGCCCTTACTGCACCATCTCAATAATCTCTGCATACGTACCTATAATAATAATAATAATAATTTATTTAATCACAAAAAAAAGCTTTACATTCTGGTTTCGAGTAACACTGGACCCCACACTAGGATACCCTGTGTCGTGAGGTCTATACGTGTCTATGTGTTCGTGGGGCTGTTCTCGCTCGTTGCATGGAGCCAACCTTCTATACCTATCTATTGTGTGCCTTAACCACGAGTTATTCTTGCGAGGTCGCGGTCCGAACCTCCTTGACTAAATACGGCAAGGTTACGAAGTTTGTAGGGGTGTCCCTTGTCACTTGGACGGGTAGAAGTGTGGGCCGACTTGACAGGTGTCTGGTGAGACCCTCGTGTCGGTCGCGGCTGTTCTACTAACCGACATACTTCTACCTATACCTATACATGCGACGAATAGAGAATTATCATGAAATATAATACTGGACGAGGTTTTGCCGCGTGGATGTCGGAAAATATCCCACAAGAACGTACTTCCGGGGTTAAACATATGTGTTTAATCCAGGTTATAAATTATATGTGTGCTAAAGGGGTTTGAAGATCCGTGGCATACCTACCTGCCGCCATTTTGTTTTTTTTTTTTTTCAATATGGTGGCCGCGCATTAAATCATCTATGCAACAAGATCTAAGCAAGTTCATAAAATATTATTATGGATGTCACATGACCAACTTTGCCGCGGTTGGTCCGTGGATGGGTGACCTTTACATACCAAGACCCCTCTGAGCCTCGGAAAGCACGTTAAGCCTTTGGTCCCGGCTGTCATTTGTGGAACTTTGACAGTCGTTACGGGTCGTCAGAAGCCCGAAAGTCTGACAACCAGTCTTACTAAGGGGTTTGGTATTACCCAGTAACTGGTGGAGGTCATATAGGCAGTCGCTCCATGTAAAATATTGGTACTCAGCTGCATCCGGTTAGACTGGAAGCCAACCCCAACATGGTTGGGAAAGGGCTAGGCAGATGATGACGTGATCAACTTTGAACGTTAATAATATCTCGGAAACGTAACACTTTACGGTGTTTGGTCCTACTTAGTATATTTTCCGTTTGCAATCTATACAACATTACTTTTAGTATATATGCGAAACCCGAAACACGTGTCTAGTATTTTTATGTAAAGAATCTACATAATTATGGACAAAATTTCAAAACTGTACCATGAAAAATCACAAAGTTATATAGCTTGTTAAGTTACCTTTGTCCGTACAAAAACATGCTCAACCACGCCGCTCGCGCCCCGCCGTCTTGCGCTCATTGATAATAATAATTAATATTACTTAGTGTCGCTCGGTGACCAAATTTTAACCTTTTATAAATATTTTTGGGACAAAATATGACATGGGGTAAAATTATCGATTCAGTTACTTATTCTGAACAAACTATATTCAGGTTTCGCATACTTATACTAAAAATAACTTTGTATAAATAAAATTCAAAGTCCTGACTGAGATATCAACGCACAGCCTATACCGCTGGTCCTAGAGACATCAATCGATTTATATAGGTTTCATGCGTGGTCGCCATTTAAAAAAAAAAAAAAAAATGGCGCAACAGTATGTATGACAGGCTCCTTCAATACCTCATCCAAATCCGTTGAGCCGTTTTTGCACCAATCTGGAACATACATCCAGACAAACAGACCAAAAAAACTAACTATATTTTTTTCAGACTGGTAGCAATTACTTTTTTAAATATTCAATGTACAGTCAACAAAAGAGATAAGTACCTATGCAGGATCGTCGGATATAGTTTAAGTTTAGTAAGAAACCGATGGATGTTGTCGACTAAAATTTAATTTGATAAATGAAATGTTTGTTTTCTATTAATTAAATTAATTTTTATTAGCGAACATCCATCGGTTTCTTACTAAACTTCAACTATATCCGACGATCCTACATACTTATCTCTTTTGCTGACTGTACCTATGTAGGAAGGTCAGGTATTTACTACAGGTAATCTATGTGCGCAAAAAGTAAAGTTCATAGGAACCAAGTTCTTATAGCTAATGATAGTAATGATGTAATAGATATCTGAGGTCATCGGTAAACTTAAGACTAGAGATGCCGCAGCATTCCACCAGCTTTTATGACAAGTCTTTTACAGTTCAAGCAGCGGGGTGCGTAACACACTACCAGTAGCAATGGCTTTCATTTTGACAGTTCAATAACATTCATTGCGTTGTTTATGTTATTAAGCAGACAAATCTTTCGAACATGTGAAACAACTAGCTGCGCCCCGCGATTTCACCCGCATAAATGTCGATCCCGTGGGAATATCGGGATAAAAATTATTCTATGTGTTAATCCTGGCTATAGATTATCTGTATGCCAAATTTCATCCAAATCCGTTCAGCCGTTTGAGCGTGAAGAAGTAACAAACATTCTTCAATATTCTTCGGCCAGTCTTATTGGCAGCCAGTGTTGGCTACGTGTAAACTATGCTTAATATTTATCTTCTGTCCTTTCTTAATGAAATAGAAAGAAAAAGATGCATGAACTTAAGTTTAGTTTAGTTTGTGAACAACAGAATCGGTGCCATTGTGTAATTCAACTAACGCTATCTTGTACTTACTATTATTTCTGTGCTAGTGCTGTGCACTTCTGTAAGTGACGAACTCACAATTCCTAAAACTGTATACCTACATGTGATTTTTGTTTGTGTATGTCGTAGTGAATAAGTCGTTGAAGTGCCATAATAAATAAAAACTAAACGGCGGCCGTTCAACTAACGGCTTTAATGATATTCAATTAAAGTTTAAGTTGGAACTGTAACCAATCATGCGACACGACACGTACTTGGCCGTTTTTTTTAATACTTCGTAAGTGGGGTACATTTTGAATATGGAGCCAATTTATGGCTCGCTCCCTCGCACAGCTACGGTTGAAAACCATCCTAAAAACCAATTTTCAAATCTCCAAAAACCACATGTCACTCGCCACTAAACACTTTTATTTGGAACCACCCTAAAGGACGTTCATTCTCATCTATAAGGCAATACACACACATGCCCACATTGTCAGTACTACATCGTTGCACGAACTATTTCCCAGAGAGTTGCCAGTTTCCTGTAGCGGCTACGGAAGCGGACGACAGGCTCTTTGATAGTAATGTCCCGTGTGTCCCACTCCTAACAATGTTTAGTGTGGTACCTACATAGGTGGGTTATACACGATCGTTTGTCTTTTGTCAACTAATAACAAGAAGGCAGAATGCTTTGAAAATGTGTAGGTAATAATAAGAAAATGTTATGGGAACATGCCTATGAGTACTTACTTTTATGAAAGATAGAAGGTCACACTGAAAAAAAAAATTTCTTAGTTATTTCTTTTAATACTACTTACAGCACATTAAAGCGACTTCATTATGACTTACTGACTATATACCGTATGAAGAAATGTTTGTAAAACAGTGAAAGTCAAAACGGTAACTTTTAATGATTGAAAAACTTTTATTTAGATACTGAAAAAAAAACCGGGCAAGAGCGAGTTGGACTCGCGCACCGAGGGTTCCGTACTATCATATTTTATGTTTTTAAATTTTCACCGGCGAGCTACTTACTAGATCTCGTTCAAACCAATTTTCGGTGGAAGTTTACATGTAATGATCATATATTTTTTTTAGTTTTATCATTCTCTTATTTTAGAAGTTACAGGGGGGGACACCCATTTTATCACTTTGGAAGTGTCTCTCGCGCAAACTATACAGTTTAGAAAAAATGATATTAGAAACCTCAATATCATTTTTGACTAAACTTAATAGTTTACCTATCCTTAAATACCTCACACGTATGGGTTAGATGAAAAAAAAATTTGAGTTTCAGTTCTAAGTATGGGGAACCCCCAAAATGTATTGTTTTTTTTCTATTTTTGTATGAAAATCTTAATGCGGTTCACAGAATACATCTACTTACCAAGTTTCGACAGTGTAGTTCTTATAGTTTCGGAAAAAAGTGGCTGTGACATACGGACGGACAGACAGACATGACGAATCCATAAGGGTTCCGTTTTTTGCCATTTGGCTACGGAACCCTAAAAACAACAAAAACAAAAGAACACCACCATTACTGTAATGTAAGTAAATATCAATGGTTTGAACGATATCACTAAATAAATAAAGCAGTTAATTTTGTGACCTTTTAGCTACATAAACCGTTAAAGTTTACTGGCATGACGGTAACATTTTGCCTCAAGCTTTAACTGTTATCGGATCAGTAAAAAATACTGATTTGAACGTTAGGCTCATAGGCTTAACTCACACCAAAAGAGCGTCGAAGCGCAGCGAAGCGGAGCGCAGTTTCAGTGTCATATGAATTTTAACTTTATTTTCATTACTATAATACTTATTATCGCAACCGCTCGGTAGAGAAGGCTATTCGCCGGAATTCCAGCGGCGCCGCGGGCATCCGCGCGACTCGTTCGAGTTTCAGTGCACATTGACCACTTTAACAGTGGTCAATGTGGTCTCCCAATGGTTCCTCGGTTGCATAAAATAATTGGAAGGACTAATTTAATTAAATTCTAAAAGTTACGTTCACTCTTTAAATTTTTAAAGCGCCTATTATTTGCCCAATTTCCAAAGCGTCAGTCAAACGGAATGTGCTCTAAAAATTCAATCAGGCGCGCGGACGCAGTTCAAAGGTGTCGTTTTCATTAGCGTTTTAAACAAAAAGCCAGTAATTAAGCGGAAACAAGGGGATTGGGGAACACTTAGCATTTGTAAACTAACAATGTATTTTGTTTCCCAGTAGAAACTCGGATAAAATGAAACAATGAAGGAGAGGAACAACCAGATCGTATTTTTTTGTCGGTAAAAAGGCTGCGGATTGAAGTTTCAGTTCATTCGGCACAAAAACATTTTACGGTTCCTTTTAAATTTAAGTTGACAAAACCGGCCAATGAAGGGTTCCGTAGTTGGAATGAATGTATCCCAAGAACAAACTTAACATTGTAGTTAAAAAATGTTCTCTCATCGATTTGTCACGGTCAATTCTCCAAATTGCAAATGTAGGTAAGTTTGTAACCAATATTTATTTATTTTTTATTTGATAAAACTTCAAATTAACGATTTTCAGACTTTACTTCCTTCTTGCCTTTCATGATTCAACGAGTACCAAAATACTCGTATGTCGCAATAATGGCCATATTTTTATTGCGTTAGGTTAGAACCTTTTTAGAGTTACAAGGGACTGTTGACCTGCGTATTTGATATTAATTTCAACTTGATAACTTTTCAAGAACGCGTGGAGGCGTTTCTGAGAAAAGGGGTATTGACAGACAGACAACGAAGTAATCCTACAAGGGACTGTTTTTTCCTTTTGAAGTACGAAACCCTTAAAAGAGTAAGAAAGGAATGTGAAATATTAAAGTAAAGTTATTCTATTTTATATAGATAGGTATAGACGCCAGCACGTCAAGCTACTACAATATGTCAAATTTCTTTAATAGATTTTTAACTTTATTGCTAAAGCATAAGGTTCAAAGTTGATTGGGAAAATTTGAATGTTTCGGGTAGCTTGATGTGCAAAACCTACATCGGTTTTTGCTATATTCCTAAAATTATGAACTTAGGAATGGAAACAATACGTTAACATTCTAACAACAAAATAATCTCGTAGAAACATCAGAAAGTGAAAACTCAAACGTGTATAAGTTGTTAAGCAAATAGAGGCTGCAAACGTTCCGAACGTTTGCAGCCTCTATTTGCTTAAAAAAAAACTTTAAACAAACCCTCCAGGGCCTCAAGTCTGCTATTACAATAGTGTCAGAACGGTCTATCATTGATTTCATAATTGTTGATTTTGACAAGTTTTTTTTAATCTACTAATATAATGGCGTCATTATGACTTTCCAATGGTCAACCACTGACACTCCATTGAAAGAAATGGCAAAGAATGGTAATTTCGTACATAATGACAAATGAATTACTGACTTAGGCGGTAATCTGCTAAAATTTTTACAGTTCCTTCGATCAGTGACCTACCATTAGAACGTCATTTTGCAGTCATTGCTTTTAATTCGTTACGAGAATCGTATTAAATGTTCTGTGCCATTGACCGACCAATGATCGATCATTATGAATTTAGCAGATTACGAACTTTAAGCAAAATGACAATGGGATCGTGTTGGAATGACGAATTTATAAAAATAGCAGACTAGGGGCCCAGTTGTGAAGTTGTTGGAGGTCAACACAGTTTGATGTTCCACGCGATAGTGTTGCT
This sequence comes from Oligia fasciuncula, assembly GCA_963082905.1. Classification (NCBI taxonomy): domain Eukaryota; kingdom Metazoa; phylum Arthropoda; class Insecta; order Lepidoptera; family Noctuidae; genus Oligia; species Oligia fasciuncula. The sequence goes on along the minus strand of OY720406.1, from coordinate 15,878,066 downwards.
ATCAGATGACAGATGAAACTTATGGCTTTAAGAGGAAGTAAAAGTAACCTTTACGATGTTTTATGTTATTATCAACATTTGATAGATGTTTTTATGACTGCGCTACGAGGTCGCAAGCTTATTTTCTAAGAGAAAATAGCAGTTTTTTTTAAATCATGTTGGTTCTTTATGGTTTGCCTGAAAGGAGCTTCTATATTTATGACGTTTACGGGAGCATTTTGAGGGCCTAAAAAGGTCACTTTGGCAGAATCATAAAAAGATAACTTTATGCATCATAATGGACAGTTAACTGTTAATTTAATCGTATCAAATCCCATTGGTGAAGGATTTTTCAGTTATTTTTTTTGTCTGTGCTAAAATACCAATCAATCCAATCCAAATCCAATCCCAATCTCTTTGATTATACCTACGTAGTGCATCGAAAAAAAGAAAAACACGGACGGTCTTTACCATAACCACCATAATCAGCCTATAATGTTCCCACTGCTGGGACACTGGCCTCCACTCAGTGAGAGGGAGTGGGCCGTAATCCACCACGCGGGCCCAATGCGGGTTGGCAGATGTCACGTCTTCGAATTTTTGGTTCTAGGTCTTTGCTATATTATAATTCATAATGTTATCCTTTTATGATTCTGCCAAAGTGGCAAAGGACGAAAATTTTCGAAAAAAATTAAACTGAAACCGTTGATTGTCCAGATATATATACAACATCCAACTTACACTATAATCATTAAATACGTAACACACAGATTACGTAATAAACACATATAAATACCCACCTACCTACCCCCCTACCCTGTACCTATATTAAATATTTTCTAACCATAAATTGCTATACCTACACTTAAAATTTATAAAATATGTAAACTCTACCTACTTAGGTAGTTTCACATAAATACAGAGTGAATAACAAACTTACCCAAAGCTCCAGCTATTTATAAACCTGCAGAATATTCCCGTTCTAAGATAAATATCACCGGAAGTTTGTAACTTATCTTGGGTTAGAAACACACCTGAGCACTTTGTAAGTTTTCCACTTTCCGTGTGTTCACGTGGTGGTGATAAATATCTAGTGGGCCTAAGGGACTAGTGTCTTATAGAATAGTTTTAGGAAAATTTTCAGGACTATAATGTCAAAAAAGACTTGGATTGAATTTCTGAGTTGCAGCCTGGAGTCGGGATTGGTGCTCGGTTGATGACAATAGGCTCGCCCTCCATTACACGGGACTTAAACATAACTGCCGAAGTGAACTGGGTGTACTAAGAAAGAAAATAGATACGTTTATTTGCAGCAAATATGACGCATAAAAAAAAAAAAAAAATATCAATCTGGGACATGCGTCACATCTTCGCAAAACGGCCATCGCTCAGCATAATGCTAAGATATACGAGACAGAGCCCCAGCGCTGGTTTTCAGCGACAGCCGGCGTTGACGTGGTGACGTCAGCCAGTGCAGCATACGAAAAAACAACAATCAAAACTATAGATACACCTCTACCTAATATTTCGGGGATTACAGGCGTGATGTTATGTTAAACTTAGATCATAAATTTGATTCTAGACTTGTAAACTGAAATCGCCAACACGCAATGAGCAATTGTGGGGATTAATGCTCGTAGCTTTTTTAAAGATTTTGAAGGAAAACATGGCTATTAGAATAGAAGAAGATCAAATAAAAGATAGATGAATGGACTGGAAAGAAGTGACTACTAAGGTAACGGCTCACATAGAATTAAAGGCTTTTTCCCTGCAGTGGCACAGTTACAAACTGAGCTGTGAACGCACTGAGAGGTAACTTGTTTACCGCCTAGAGCCTAGCGAGTCACCTAACGAACACTTTAGAATTTTCGCTACTGGCCGCACTGCACACTTGGCGCCTTCGCTGGTCGCCTAGCGTCTATAGAAGGAAGTTAATTCACTAGACTCTAGGCTCCAAGCAAGCCATGCGTACATGGCTGTCGGGATTCTTTTTAAGTTATTTTTGTCATCGTAGCTTTTCAATTAGCCAACCAACCGGCAACCAATAATGTTGAAAACTTTATCAGAGTTACATGACGAAGTCAGGAAAATTGCAGGAAAAACTACAAACAATTACGTTAGCTATGTCTTAGGTATTTTTTTTAAATTTCATATTGCCAATATTTCAATTGAATTCCTTTAGCTACTAACAATCACACTAATATTATAAAAGCGAAAGTTTGTGAGTGTGGGGGTGTGTGTGGGGGTGTGTGTGTGTTTATATGTTTGTTACTTCTTCACGCTCAAACGGCTGGACCAATTTTGATAAAATTTTGTATGGAGGTAGCTTAACTTTATATCTCCATATAAACCGCGGGGCGCAGCTAGTAATAATATAATTCCTACAATTAAGGTTACTCGCCCGTCAAATGTGATTGATTTTATAAGCTCCGTAAATGTCAGTATGTCATACATGTAGGTCGTTTGTGCTGGAATTGGGTCATGGCTCGCGCCCGTGTTGACCTGCACAGTCATTTTAAGTTCACGGTTATAATTTTTGTAGTACGAGTGGGTTTTTATTCTGTTTTATTAAAGCGCCTTGACAAAATGTTGCAGCAAATATTTTCGTTCTTGCGTAATGTAGAGCTGAAACTTTCTTTTAAGATTATATTTTTGCACTGTGGCTATGATAAATCAATCAATCAATCAACTTTATTTTCTCACCACAATATACATGACTCATTTTACATTCGACAGATTCGACAAAGATACATAGTTCAGGTAAGTATATATAAATGGTGTTATTTTGAGAGCATATTATGTTCCGCTTTGTTAGACGTAACTCGTAATCTTCCCAAAGTGGTAAAATGAATGAGAATCACACGATTTCATATTGATTAATTTGAAATTGATTGATTTTTTAATATATTTCTACATTATGAATGTCCCGTCTACTAACAGATTGTTCTCAACATCTCCTGAACACGGTGCGGTGTTCTATTACCTGATACGCTGAGAAAGCATTGTTGGAAAATCGTGAAAATGACTCTAATAGCTTACAGTATCACATCCTCTTTTTGCTATACGTAAAATTCTAGGCGTTAATCATGACCCTTTCATTTCTTATTTCATACATAACCAGAGCTTTGCACTCACTACCAGAGACGTTCAATCCACTGCATTCACGACCCCAGCATTATCCATACAGTCCGAATTCATAAAGAAGACCCAAAATAAAGGAAAGCAAATAATAAAAGGCCGTCGGCAACCCGCGGTAATGAGAAAACGCCCGCGAAAATGTTGAGTGCCCTTGGTTTTTATAAGAAAAATGTGGTAGCAAAACAGTTCATTTGGGAAAATCAGCCTGCAATAATTTTCTTCGTGTAAGGCAATTCGGTCTATTATACCCGTGCACCTGGACGCATACTGCGAGAGCTAGTTCGAGGTAGCGCGGGAAACAAGGTCTTGGGGGACGCCTTTGCCCAGCTATGGGACAGTAGCTTAAAAAAAAAAGTGGCACTCGATTGCCGACAGAAATGAAAACAAAACACAAACAGAATACTTTGCCATCACTCACTGAGATATCGGATTACATTAAAACCGAGTACATCCCGAGGACAGCCGAACACCTCCGAAGCGGGTATTTTTTTAATCGTCTTATAAACAAAACGCGCGGTGTTGCTTACGGTAACAGTGGCACGAGTTCAATCTAATACTAATCCATTGCTTCGTATGTTCGAGAAATTTGTCTGGTCAACAACCAAAGTAAATAACGCAATGAATATTATTGAACTGTCAAAATGAAAGCCCTTGCTACTTACTGATAGTGTGTTACGCAATTACGTCGCTAATTAGGAAAGAATAAAATTTATTTGACGACTTTATTTTAGGGCTAATCTTTCAATCGACAAATAATTTTTATATTCATGGCGAAAAATAAGGGCACTACAGTACTTTAAAAATCTGTGTGTGCCTCAGGGCTGCGCAAAAAAGGTCCATTTCAGCATTAATGCCAGACATGCTGATGCAATCTGACCCTGATATTCTGATGAGCCTTTAGGGCCAAACTGACGGATAAACAGGCAACATACAGTTTCAAATATAATACGCTACTTTTACGCCACGTCGAATGACAATGCTAATTTTTGCCCAAAGAACAACCCAGCTCTCTGGTCACGTGAACTGTCGACATATATACGATAATATATATACGATAAATTTCCTTACAAGGAGACACGCACTCGGGCCCCATGACCCAAGCGTTTCATTTCGTTTCGCGTTTTACAGTCGTAAATAAATGAGTCAATTTGATTGTGAGTTTAACGAATTTAATGTTAATTGCGAGGTCTCTATTCATCAGTGGACATCTCACATTTAATTAGGTACCGGAAGATATCCAAATAACTCGATAACAAACGCGGTCTGATTAAATAAAGAAAAGATTTAATTATCTTCTAAAGGAATGGCTTCATAAAAACCTTGTTTACTCGAAAATGTTCTCATCAAGATACCCTTCACGTTGATTAGCATTTTAGAGATAAACTCGGCGAATCAAGATATATATTTCTTCGCTTTTTTTGTAACTTCTGAGTTATAAACGAAAAAGTTTATTATTTTTAATTAAATATTTTTGGGTTCTTCCAAATTCTAACTTAATGAACCTCTGTGACAGACGGACAACATAGTACTGAATAATAAATAATTATTTATTTATTTCAAAAAGTGAGGTACCTACATACAGTCTGTTATAATAAATAACAATCTAGGGAAAAATCTATGTACCAACAGATTTGAATCAACAGAATCTGGCTGGAATATCTAAAAAAGCTTCTGTTTTCCTTTTAAGGTCGGAAACTCGGAACACTAAAAAGGAAATATAGATATTATAGCTATTGATTCATCATTGTAATGTGTGGATTTCCCTAAGAGCAGAATAAAATCAAGGAAACCATTAGAAATATTATGTACCTATGTGTCGCAGCCAACTGGTTTAATTAGCCGTTTAATTAACCGCCTGGCCTGTTAACTAAACGGCGGCCGTTCAACTAATGGCCTGAATGATATTCAATTATAGTTTAGGTTGGAACTGTAACCAATCACGCGCGAGCTGAATTGGTCGCAGTAACTAAGCCAGGACACCCCGACCAAATTGGTTAGGTTAGAATTACTGTGATCAACCGCGTGCGAGCCGAGAGAGCGAAGCGAGGCGAGCACTGCTCCCAAAGGCCAGGCGGTTAACTAAACGGCTAATTTAACCAGTTGGCTGCGACATGTGCACACCATAAATCCCGAAGATATAAATGTAGACATTTTTAGGACAGGCAATGGGCGGTCTTATCGCTAAAAGCAATCTTTGAAGTGACCTTTGGCAGAATTTAGAAACAATACTGCAGGTAGTCTGCGGTGTACCATTTACATCATCATCTGCCTAGCCTTTTCCCAACTATGTTGGCGTCGGCTTCCAGTTTTACATGGAGCGACTGCCTATCTGACCTCCACAACCCAGTTACTGGGTAATACGATACCCCTTGGTAAGACTGGTAGTCAGACTTTCGGGCTTCTGACTACCCGTAACGACTGTCAAAGATCCTGGAATGACAGCCGGGACCAACGGCTTAACGTGCTTTTCGAGGCACGGAGGGATCACGCTATGTAAAGATAGTCACCTATCCACAGATCAACCGCAGCAAGCGTAGCTTAACCTGATTGATCGACCTGTGCGGCTGTTATTATTTAGCCACGGGCCATTTACATATATACAATAAATACAAACATATATAAAACATAATACTTATCTATATAATAAATGTTTAAAATAATAATCATCATCATCACTTCTTCCCTGAAGTACTAGGAAGTGCTGAAGGGGGAAGGAGGTGCGTTTTGGGGGACTGTCTTATTTAATGTTGACGTTAAAAAAGTGCTGCTTTTCAGCCTAGTTTGAATAAATGACTTTTGATTTTGAAATTAGCCACTTCAAACTCACTTCACCTTACTTTTCACGGTGAGACTTTTACGAAATAAACCGGTAGCTTAGAAGTATAACTTTATTAGTTACTATGTCTAGTCAGCTTGTTAAAGAATCAAATAAAGCTTCATCACGATTTACGCCCAGCTGAATGGAAGGTAAATGGACATAATTGTCGCGCCGGTGACGCGGCTGGGGCGGCATGGCTCAGTAGCCACCCTTCCGAGCCACTGCGCCCGCCGCATGTAGCCACTGCGGGGGCTATTTGTGTGTTTATAGGTTAGCTGTGGACTGCTCTATTACACTATTTAATTATTTACTGGAGGCAATTGTTGGTATAAAGAATTTAGAGTCAAAACAAAATATAATGTTACCAAGTCACAGCGAAATATAATGCTACCATGATTTTTTTACCTTTTAAGCGCTTGGCTAAATATCAATTGCCGTGCCACTAGCGCGCGGCTACAAATCTATAAAATAATACCTACAATAAATAAGGAGGAGCAATCGTTGAATAGAACGAAAAAATCATGCATGTTCTCTGTCGCAGAAATGCGACACGAGCGGTCCCGGGCACGGAAATATGTGTCGCATAAATGCGACACAAGCGGTTAAAAGGTAGGACATTAATGTGTGTAAAACCTTGCAGTTTGAATGATTTTTGATGTGTTATCATGGGTGTTGTAAATGAGTTATTATTGTTATGATGCGTTTGTGTCCAACTGCAGGGTAAAGGCCTTCTTTCTCTCGTTCCACTTATCCCTATCAACTGCTGTTTGAATCCTTAAGAAAAAAGTCGAATTCGTTTCGCCGTCAACTCCAGGATCTGCCGCATTGCCGTTTGCTGCTGCTTGGGACCCAATGTGTTGGTTATTTTAGCCCATAGCTCCTCCGGCAAGTGTCAGATGTGGCCAGCCCGCTGTGTGTAAGTCACACGACCGACGGAAGCATTTTGAATGAGTTAACCTGAATATTACCCCACAAGCTACCGTATGCAAAATACGCGCATTGACGTGGAGTTGCGGATACCAGCCCGTAGTACCTATTACCTTTTTTTTACCCACACGCTAAAATAAAATAGCTCATTTTAAGACAAAAATAAAAAAGGGAAAATGGCACTAGTTCAACATGATAATTATGCAAAATAGCAGAGAAAAACGGGAAACGAAAACAGAACAAAATGCAGTTGACATTGGTAAGAGGCACTTAATTCAACAGAAAAGAGAAAACTTTAAAGAGTAGGTATAATGGTTCAGGCGAATGGTTGAAAGTGTAGCGGTATCTACAACGCCACATGCAAACAACGCGCCATACTGACGTCACGCAAAATCCTGCATCTCACAAGCAGAGTTTACCGTGCAACTAGCATAGATACAACGGCCCGACATGAATCATCAGGCAGTTGCCCGCTAGACACAACACCCAACACCCGTCTGGTCGGAGAAGCCTCCCTTTTCTATAGAGTATGAGTGAACTTTACACCCTGTTCCTCAGACCTCTATAAAGGCACCAAACACTAGCACATCAACCGTAAGTTAAGTTTTGCCAAAGAATCAACATTGCCATACAACGGGGCAATGCTGCCAGCCTTTTGGGCTCTTTTCCTGATGACAGCGATGCGGACGAATTTTTTTATTCCCTTTGATTATCTCCCCTCCTTATTTTTTTTTTAATTTTCATCTTTTCTGATGTTAAGCGGTAGTAACCGTATGGTGGTAAAAATATAGCCAATCAGCTAGGTTAGCGCCGAGACTGATCTTCCAAGTTGCACTGGCGTAGGTATCTACATGTATATTCGTCACTCGTGGAGCAGGTATCTACATGTATATTCGTCACTCGTGGAAGCTCTGCCCTTAATAGATTCAGGCTCTATGTTTATGTCACATTATGAAGGTCGTTCTCCCACGCCCATTAAATTATGCGTGTACAATTACCACGTATAAGGAAATAGCATTTTTCACACTTACGATTTTGATAGTATATTATGTCATAATTTTTTATGAACTGAAGACTGTTTACTTTGATGGTATCCATCAATATACAACCAGGCCCCTCTTTTCCATTGGGCACTCTGGGCAAGTGCCCAGGCCCCGCGATCTTCGGGGGCCCCGGCCTGCTCTCATAAAAAACATTATTTGCAGCCACAGTTCCATTCTACGCATTATTAATACCCGATTTAATGACAAAATATGTGATTTGCAGTGCGATTTACAATAAGCTTCTAGCTTCCCAGTTATGAAATATTAGTATGTTTCTCTTATTTTCTCTTATCTACACAGGGGCCCCGTGATCCTTATGTGCCCAGGGCCTCCAATAGTTTAAAGACGGCCCTGTATACAACGTCCCGCTACAATGGCGACATTGATTTAACTCACGGGTAAGGATAGTGACTAGTAATCATAAAAATTATAACAACTTAAAATAACTCGTAATTTGAAACCTACCGCCAGCGCCGCTCACCGATATAGGGCTGCCTCTCTCTCTCTTCTTCTTCTTCAATTCTACTCTTTGCACGTTATTCTTTTTAATTTCATTGATGCGGTGTAATGATCCGTGGCCCCGGCAAATGATCCCTGCGCTACAGCTACAGTTGCGCCAGGGTAGCCCGCGAAATTCATTTTTTTTTACGTTTTTTGCAATTTGCTGGTCAGTATTAAGTTGTACGTTCATTAAAATATGATTCGCGACCGTAACAAATATGTATTTACAGAATTATAATCATTAAAGTCATGAACATAATTCTCTAAGACCAGGTAATCCCACTGAATGACTATTTCATGAAATCTTGACATTTTACAATTATACTAACATATCAAGTTGTATTACTGATCCTAATGATTATTACTAATAATGATTATTATTAATACTTATAGATGCGAAAGTGTGTCTGTCTGTTACCTCTTCATGCTTAAACCGCTATTTAGATGAAGATAGAGATAGTTTGAGTCCTGGGAAAGGACATAGGATAATTTTTATCCCGATATTCCCAAGGGATCGACACTTATGCGGGTGAAACCGCCGGCTATGAGTTGTAAATAATTAATAACATTTAATAAAATTAAAATATTATGTTCTCGAAAACGCGATACGTGTTAAATTAATGTTGCCATTCAAGTGGCACGCTGTATAAAAACGCCTCAGAAAATAAACCGTCACCGCCTTTGCAGTTTTTTTTTAGTCACTTGACCATAAAGTTTGAATAAATAAATTATAAATGTGGAGGTTGATGTCCGCAGACCTTTTCTCTGGGAGATCGCCAACTTAAGCGTCATGCACTTAAAACTTTTTCGAGTATCGGTACCTTTTATTCTCTTTTTACAAGCTTTATAATAATCCGCCATCTTGGAGCGGCGGCCATATTGAATTTGGTGATGTTATAAACTTTATCGTTTTCTACTCTTAAAGCCCTTTCATTTGTAACCCTTAATAGGGGGTTGAGAAAAAATACGTAATCCGCCATCTTGGAGCGGCGGCCATATTAAAATCATTACAATATTGAGTATTGTTACCAAAACTAAAGGTGTATGCAAAATTTTAGCTCAATCGGATACCAACAAATGGTCGAAAAATGGTTTGCAAATTTTGAACGGACAACTTACATACATATCATATTACATACATACATACATACTTACATACGAATAGTGCAAGCTAAATAAAAGCTTGTAAAAAGAAAGAAATAAAGAAAAAGTATTTATTGCGACTCGTACCTACAGGAAGATCACAAACTAAACTAAACACAGTAAAATAAAAATCCAAGTTAGTCCAAGTTGTTATATTAGCTTGCTTCTTAGTACGTTTATTTATGTCCACTCTTAGAAAACGGAGTAAAATTTATTTGGAGTTTATCATCATCATCATTTCAGCCGAAATAAGTCCACTATAGGTCATTGTACTCATCATAACAACTTTTAGTATGGGACCAAACCTGATATCGCGAAAAAAAAATAAGCTGTTCCCTACATTTATGTTCGTATAACTCGTCAAAATGTAGGGAACAGTTGATTTTTTTTTTATGAGTACAGTGACCTCTCGAGGTTGTTAATGTTTTACCAATAACCCTGTATACGTGTGGACCTGTATACCCGGACGCCAGTTGCGATCTACTACGCATCTGATCTTTCTGAATTTTATTCCGTGATAAACCCCTTTTCAGAAAACTTATTGTTGTTCCACATATTGTCCGGAAACATCGAATGATTCCAAAACTCAAAGTATTGAGACTGTATTACAAATTCAAAGGGTTGCAGGCAAAGCCGCAGAGCGAAGTGTGTCGGCAATAAATCACAAGTGGTAGGCTTTGCAGGGATTGCCAACTTTATTTGCACAAGTACTTACTTGAAAAGGGTCCTTTGATACATACGTACTTATGTGCCCTAAACAGATGACTCGAGTGTCTTTAACGACGTGGGTATGAAAGGTATATTTAATGTACCTATTGTTATTTAAATACCCAGGTGGAATAGGGTTGGCAACAATTTTATGAATGCTGTGGTATTTTTAGGGTTCCGTACCTCAAAAAGAAAAACGGAAACCTTTTTTTTTGTGGGATATCATCAGATGACCCCCTCCCGCTCTGGGCGCAGCGGAAGGGAGTGTCAGACTCTTACTGACTAAAACCCACCCGCGTTTCTTCCTTAGCCCTTTGTGTTCCGGGGTAACGGTAACCCTTTCGGACAGTCCCGCTGCTCCGGCAGGCTTCGACTCTGGCGGGCCCCTTCTCTGTTGCTGACATCTCTTTGAGGCGCGCGTGGAACACGGAACCCTTATAAGACCACTTCGTTGTCTAGCTGTCCATCTGTCAAGACCCTTTTTCTCAGGAAGGCGTGGTGTTATCAAGTTTAAAATTAATATAAAATACTCAGAACTGCAATTCCTTGAAGCAGTGAAAAAAATCAAACTTCTAAGTCAAAGTAATCAAAAGATACGGGCGTTTATGTTCCGGAATCAAAACCTATAAGGTACAGTCACGAGCACTAATATATCAACACTTGGCAACTTTGAATTGCGATTTTTTAACGAAATAACGAATGCAAAGTTGAAATACGACACTTTACATAAACCTATAGGTTCGAAAATACTATGTTCGTAATAACATACAATTTCATTCAAAAATAAATGAGAAAATCGCCTTTGAATAAAGTCAAGTGTATACATACTTATGCTCGTGACTGTACTTCCCGTTGACCATGAAACCATCATAAAATTTGGCAAGAAGCAATGTCACGTAGAACAATTCAAGGAAAAAATTCGAAAACCGTACATTTTTAGTTACATACCTACAAAGTACGGAACGCTCGGTGCGCGAGTCCGACGCACTTGACCCGTTTCTTTTTTTTATTTAAATAGCATGTTTGTCGCTATAACAAAAATTATTTATGTTCAGATTAGTCTTTTACCAACATGATAGATATTTTTCACTCTAAACGCATATGCATAATCAGCCTATAATGTTCCCACTGCTGGGATACAGGCCTCCTCTCTGTGAGGAGTAGGCCGAAATCGACCACGCGGGCCCAGTGCCGGTTGGTGGATGACACATATCTTCGAACTTCTGGTTCTAGGTTTCCGGTTTCCTCACGATGTTTCCCTTCACCGTTTTGAGAGCAGTGGTGATGAAATAAATAAATTTATACTCAGTAAAGTGCCTGCCTGGGTTCAAACCTACGAACTTTAACTCGTAAGTCACAGCCGTTTCCACTGAGCCACCACAGCTCTCGGACTCACAGCTAGAGGACTAATCTGAACTTAAATCTTTTATTTTGTTCATAAAAACATTATCCCTAGTTAGTTTTTTAACATCCCAGATCCACAATTCATAAAACGATTACATTCTCACAAAATTAAAGATGAGCATCGAGCTACGGCGTAGTACGCATCAGGCTACGCCGTAGCACGTACCGGTCTACGAAGTACTACGCACTTTGCTACGACGTAGTACGAACTATGCTTCGATCGCGTTGGCTTTGTAGCTTTACACAAAAAAAAAATCAGCTGTTCCCTACATTTATGTTCGTTTATCTCGTCAAAATGTAGGGAACAGCTGATTTTTTTTCGCGTTTTCAGGTTTGCTCCCATTGTAAAAGTTGTTCATAATGATGACTGATGAGTACAATGACCTCTGAAGAGGTGGTTAATATTTACCAATCAGGGCTCCAGAGAGAGGAACCTCCTAACAATGCGTGTCCAGAAGTACCGCTTTCTGAATCAATTAATTAATATTATTTACATCAAGGTACATTAAAACATAATTTTAAAAGCTAACAGTATTAAAATAATAATATGTACAAGTATATAAAAAGGAGGAGAAATAATCAAATGGCATCAAAAAATTCATGCGCATCGCTGTCAACAGGAAACGTGCCCAAAAGACTGGCAGCATTAATATTATTAATTCTTTTTCGAATAACATGTTGTGGTGTGGAAAAATGTAGTGCAATCAACTCTAGCCTTGATATTGTCATACATACTTGTGGCTAAGTAATAATAGCCGCACGGGTCGTTCGATTAGGTTAAGCTATACTTGCCGCGGTTGGTCCGTGGATGGGTGACCATCTTTACATACCAAGAGCCCTTCGTGCCTTCCGTCCCGGTTGTTATTCGTAGAGCTTTGACAGTCGTTATGGGTCGTCGGAAGCCCGAAAGTCTGACAACCAGTCTTTCCAAGAGATATCGTATTACCCGGTAACTGGGTTGTGGAGGTTAGATAGGAAGTCGCTCCATAAAATATTAGTACTCAGCTGCATCCGGTTAGACTGGAAGCCGACCCCAACATGGTTGCGAAAAGGTTAGGCAGATGATGACATTGTCATACACGTCATACTTCATAATCATATTTTTGTTTTTAAAAATCCATATTATTATTTACATAGTTATAATGAGAATGATTTTGTAGTAAGTAATCTTATTCTGGATATTAAAAACCACCTGGTGTTCACCAGGTGGTATTTAATATAGTTTTCTTACATCTATAAATATAAAATTCAAAGTCCTGACTGACTGATATATCAACGCACAGCCTAAACCGCTGGTCCTAGAGACATGAAATTCGGAGGGTGTGTTCTTTTTAGCGGGATTGTCCGAAAGGGTTACCGCTACCCCGGAACATAAAGGGCTAAGGAAGGAACACGGGTGGGTTTTAGTCAGTAAGAGTCTGACACTCCCTTCCGCTCCACCCAGAGCGGGAAGGGTCATTTGATGATTTCCCACACTCAAAAAAAAAAAGGTGTGTTCTTTGTGAAGAGTCCAATAAGAAAGGGTTTTTCGAAATTCCACCCCTAAGATGGCGAATGGGGGGAGGGTGATATTTCACGCGGACGAAGTCGCGGGCAGAAGTAAGTCTGGTCATACACACACGCCGGTTGCTAGTATTACGCACCTGACCTTTCTGGAGAACATCAGCGAAACGCTCACTACGGTCACTACTTATATTATGTTCATCTAGGGTGTCCCTCCCAGTCTTCTGGCGCCCAGGTGCTGGTTTGGTCCCTGGGGTGGTCACGGCGTGCTATGTGTTCTGGTGCGCCGGTGATGGGGAGTACTCCCCAGAGCAGGGTCCGGTGCCGGACAGCCGCGGCGGCTGCTTTTAATAATTTCTTAAAGCCAAACTACCGACATTAATGAATAGTAAGCCATACGAGCTAGGATGCTGCATAATGCATAGCTTTATGAACGTCACAAAAAAACCAAAATTGCAGATGGCCATCAGATGACATTTTTTTCACAATAAAGTATATACAAAATCAGATAGTAATACGAATAAATATATTAAAATGGTCGTCTGACACAGGTTTTAAGTGCAAAATCCTTATTTTGCAGTTTTACTCAATAATAGTTTTAGCAGACTAAATTCGCTTTAAAGAAGTCATAAAAATTAAAAAAGCATACCTACTTGAGTACGACTAAAACCACGTTTAAATTTGTTAACAGCAAGCTCATAATATTAAAATATATAGTTATATTATACGAGCTACGTCAACATTCAAATAAATCTGGGGGCACGGAGTGCCCCCGCCAAGACGAGCCAAGCGAAGCGCGGGCACTACCTACCTTTTCTCGAAGCACTTCGTCGTATTTTTGAACCTTCATAACTTGGGTTTGGATTATACCAGATAAACAAAATTTTCGGGATATGATGTCAGTGGTTGACTTATTAAACCTATAAAGTTTCAATTGCATTTTGATTTTATTAATATCTAAAATACCCCGATTTCGTCACTGACTCACTGACTCACTGACTCACTGACTCCCTGACTCACTGACTCACTGATGATCATCAATATTCTAAGGGTCTTCCTGAAGTCCTAGAAAGCTGAAATTTGAAACGAAACGGCCAAGCCTCATATTTTGACTAAGGTGTAGAGTTTGTGAAGTTAGGGCGTGTAGAGTTAGAAGCTTGGCTCTACATTAGATCTGATAACTTTTTGGCAGTGCGAGCCATATGTGGTCTAGCCTTGGCAACATTTTACATGAAAATGTTTTTGGTGGGATTTATAATACTTTGTTTGGGTGTTGTATTTTATATGAATAATTAATATTTATTACATTTTAAGGGATCGGTGACGCAGGCGAGTTTGCTTTTAATTACTTCCTATGTTTTGGTTTGTTTTTTTAAAAAAATGAATCATGGTATTTTTAGTCTCGAGAAGATCTAGAATGGATGTGTAAATATTTAAATATAAAAACGTGTTTTTACCTGTTGTTTCTTTACTGTGCTACGACTGATAATAAATTACGTATCCTAACTAATATTATGCGAAAGTAAGTTTGTTTGTTTGTTTGTTACCTTTTCACGCCTAAACCACTGAACCAATCATTCTGAAATTTTGCATAGACGTTGTCAGGTGTACAGAAACGGGCATAGGGTACCTTTCACCCCAAAACAAAAGGGCTGTTTCCGAGGAAAGCAACAATAACATTATTATGTTAATAGATGGGACCACGTGTCTTTCGAACCACTTGATTGTCAAACGAGCGAAGCCGCGGGTAAAAGCTAGTATACTTATAAAAAAACTCTCACTTATAATCTTCGAACCTCACTTTAAAGGCGTAAGTCAACTAAAAGACTGTCCGCCCAGGTATATCCTTACCTTCCACCAGCTTACACAAAAAATCCGCAAATAAATTACATTAGCAAATAGGGCTGTTGGCAAACATTTGTTTTTTCTTGTGAAATTGTATAGAAATAAATTAATAGTTTAAAAAACATTAGAAAAACACGCTTTTATAAATGCACGTAAAAACAAAAATTCCATCATGAAGTTCCAGTTCATATCTTCCGGCTCCATCATCAGATCAGTTCGACAGTACCATATTATTGTATTGTCATCAGAACTACATACAGCTGCCAATTTTCATTACGCTACGACCCTTGGAAGATGGTTTAATTAGATTCTATTACATAGTAGGTATATTAATATTACATTAAATATTACATAGTTAGTTACATACAGGTCGACCTAATAAAAGCATTCCATTACATAGTTAGTTACATACAGGTCGACCTAATAAAAACGTGTTAAAAACCAAATGTTCGGCGATAGTTCCGATTAGGCCACGTGCCAAAATAACCTTGAAAGAATGTGTAAATATTTATATAATTTTTGCTTCTAATTATTTTCTGTTTTGGTTTGTTGTTTTTATTAAATGAATCATGCTATTTTTAGTTCCGAGAAGATCTAGAATGAATGTGTAAATATTTATATAAAAAAACGTGTTTTTAACTATTGTTTCTTTACTGTGCTACGACTGTGATAATAAATTACGTATCCATACTAATCTGTTGTCTCTCTGTTACCTCTTCACGCTTAAACCGCTGAACCGATTAAGATGAAATTTGGTATAGAGATAGTTTGAGTCCCGGTAAAGGACATAGGATAGTTGTTAGCCCGATATTCCCACGGGATCGACACTTATGCGGATGATGCCGCGGGGCGCTGCTAGTTTTTTTATGAAACTTACAAAATCCTCTTTAAACAACGTTATTTTTAGTATATGCGAAACCTGAATATAGTTTGTTCAGAATAAGTAACTGAATCGTTTCCAATAATTTTTACCCCATTTTATATTATGTCCCAAAAATATTTAAAAAAGTTAGAAGTTGAACACCAAGCGACACTAAGTAGGTTATCCAATCTCCGCGCCGAAGGCTTAGGTACCTAGGTACTACTATCAATGAGTGCAAGACGGCGCAGCGCGAGCGGCGCGGGTGAGCATGTTTTTGAACGGACAAACACTTAACAAGCTTATAATTTTGTGATTTTTCATGATACTATTTTGAAATTTTGTACATAGATTCTTTACATAAAAATACTAGACACGTGTTTCGGGTTTCGTATTACTAAAAATAATGTTGTATAAGTAACATCTGCAACTTCATAAAAAAAGTCCAGGTTACAATTTTATATTTTCTTCTCGAAGTATTTCTGAGGGAGCGTGTATTAATTGATGGTCAAATGGTCTAAATTAACGCAAGCGAAACCTCGGGCAAAAGCTAGTATACTTATAAAAGAGTGAGCGTGTAGCGGAACTTCGGAATAAGTTTCCAGATCCTTGATACGCTGTCATTATTGAATCGTTTCAGGAAACATCTCATTATCCTTATTTTCTCTCAAGGAAGGTAGCTTACAGTGACCTTGCTATTAAAAGCTGTAACTTTTGCATACCTTTAGGTATTAGCTTTCAATTTTCGATTAGCAGTTTAATTTTATGTGGATACTTGTGATTTCCTGTGAGGGGCTTGTGGCTAAGTAATAACAGCCGCACGGGTCCATCGATCAGGTTAAGATACGCTTGCCATGGTGGTTCCGTGGATGGGTGACCATCTTTACGTACCAAGATCCCTCTGTGACTCTGAAAGCACGTTAAGCCGTTGGTCCCCGTATTAGTGAATCTTTGACAGTCGTGACGGGTCGTCAGAAGCCTGAAAGCCCGACAACCAGTCTTACCAGGGATATCGTATTACCTAGTAACTCAGTAACTCAGATAGGCAGTTGCTTCTTGTAAAATACTGGTATTCAGCTGCATCCGATTAGACTGGATACATAACCTTTTTTTAATATATTCCATGCCAATAGAGAAGAATTTATTTTCTTATCCAATCCGATATAAATAATAGTAATATTAATAGTAGGTGAATGAACATTATTTCTTTTGAACTAGGTATGAGGTGAAATTAAGGTGCCACTAGTCGATATTTTTTCCATACAAATTTCGGGAGAGTATTACTATACTGTTTGACATTGTGTATCCAAAGTTAAACATGATATCGTTTTGTCTTATTATTAATGTTGTATGTACTGAAGCAGAATAGTAAAATAAAAAGCCATTAAAAAGTTATGAGCCAACAAAGATTCGTTTTTCTTGCTATTTTTAACGTAACTTTGGGTGTGAATAAGTAATAAAAGAACTATAAAATCTTCAAAACCAAGTCCGTACCGACAAAGCTCAGTTATCGAAGAGTTCAATAATTGATAAACTTTATTTGTAATTGATTTATGCAGTGGTTTTTTTCATAAAACACGATTTTTCAATTCGGAATGGTGTTTCTGTGCGTGAGAACTAGACGTTGTTCGTGTAGACTAGAGTCTAACTGCTTATCACTGATACTAGCTCTGTCGGACACGAAGCCAGGTGAGACAGCGTGCTTTTTGGCCATGACCATCAGTGAGTTCGAGCTCGCGACTAGTTTACTCTTAATGTAGATTTTCAAGTTAGAAGGGAAAAATATGTTAAGAAGAAAAATTCTAATCTCTGCCAACCACGGTCAGACCAATAAGAAATAATTATGTAGATACTTACATAAATATTATGCAATAACTGCTCATCGATCAAGTCAATAAATTACTCGTAGCATAAAGTGAATCAATGAATATTATCAAGGTTATGATGCTGCATAACAGTTTATGCTGCTGATGGTGCATTACATTCACTGATGTTTTTTTTTTTGCGATGGGAAATCATCAACTCCCGCTCTGGGTGGAGCGGAAGGGAGTGTCAGACTCTTACTGACTAAAACCCACCCGTGTTCCTTCCTTATCCCTTTATGTTCCGGGCCAGCGGTAACCCTTTCGGGCAATCCCGCTGAATATTGCGGCCTTACGTGAGGATTGTTAAGGGTAGTACATAGGTGTCTGTGCTATATCTAAATAAAAACACACAAACCTACCGGAATAAATTCTCTAAAAAAAAAAACAAAATAAACCTATATTTTTTTCTATCTTTCTTTAAATTAAGGTGAAAACCGCATCAATATCCGTTGCGTAGTTTAGAAGAACAACACGGTTACACACCCCTGTTTGTACAGACACCCTTACGAGGACCTTGTTAGTCCTAGAACGAACCGAGGACCCTCCAAAAAACTGGTTTAAATACCTCGTTGGCCTTTTAGAATAAGATAGAAAGAGACAGGTGAGTAAATCTATAGTGATGAGCTTATTGGGATAATGCTATCTCAACATTTTTCTGTATGAATTTCGGCTATCATACTGAGGACCTGAAATACACAGCTAAATGTGACCAACGATGCACATACGAGGACTTTGTGTAAGCCAACCGAGGACCTCTTACGTAAGCCCTGCGACGTCCTTCCGAGGACGTATTTTTACACAATATTTCTTATAGCTTGTACAAAGTGCGGACGTTGTGTTAGACTTTATATCACTAAACCGAGGACAGTTTTTCACGTAGAACTTGTACAAACCGAGGACCTGGAAAATACCTACCTACCTACCTAAAACATTTTACGTATAAGATAATAATCAATGTTCCGATTTATTTCTTACACACTTTTTCTAAAATGAAGTACCAAGCGAGGACAAGTCAATGTCTTTACGTTTGTCAGCGCTTCTCAAAGGATTATTTATCAAAGAGAGCCGACAGTAACGGCTTTATTTTGTTAAACACTCGTGATTGTTGCTTATAACGTAAACAAAAACCCAGAAATCGATCCTTATCAGCGACACTATCGAATGGTGTAATAAATACAGTGTTTTTTTTTTAAATCAAAGGGTTCGATTCCTGGCTAGAAATATTGATTTTTCAATAATCCAATGATGCAGTTTCAGTTTTCACCAAAATCGAGGCCGCGACTCTTTTGAGTACTTTTCGCTATTCCTCATCGTTTCGGATTTGGCCATCCACGCTCACTTCGAAAATTCATCCTGTATATATAAAAGGAGAAACAGACTGACATATCAACGCACAGCCGCAACTACTGGGTCTAGGAATGTGATTTTAGACGTTACGGACGCTTTTAACGTTCTACATTGTTCTCACATGCATAATTTTTAACATGAATGATCTAAACAAGATTTTGTAACCATATTATTTTGATTTAGAAGAGTGTCTATGGAGTTTCTTGCCCGTTCTTCTCCATAGGTACCTGCGCTTTGGAATGGGCAACTAGCTTCATCTTTCTGACTGACCGACCCCTTTTTTTTTTTTTTGCGGATGGGAAATCATCAAATGACCCCTCCCGCTCTGGGTGGAGCGGAAGGGAGTGTCAGACTCTTACTGACTAAAACCCACCCGTGTTCCTTCCTTAGCCCTTTATGTTCCGGGCCAGCGGTAACCCTTTCGGACAATCCCGCTGACCCGGCAGGCTTCGGCCCCATGGGGTCCTCGATGCTGACATCTCTTTGAGGTGCGCGTGGAACACGTACGCGCCGTCCGGCACGGGCCTGGTCCTGATCGGATCGGACGGTGAGCTACCCATTACTCTACGCCCGCAGGCCCGCGCTTACGGTGGCCGGGAGTCGTCGCGCGGCTCCCGACGTCCGGAGCGTCTCCCGCGGCAGCTGGGACGGGAGGCTCTCTCCCTGAGCTGACCGACCCCTTGACAATTCAAAAGTGCCTGTTGAGTTTGAGTTGAGTTTGAGATTGTGAAATTTTGCACACGGCTTCCTTTTATAATGTAGGGGAGCACTAAGAAGGGGTTTTTGGAAATTCAACCTTTAAGGGGGTGAAAAGGGATCCCCCTTTTTACCCCCTTGTTTTTTGTTAGTAGTAAAAATCTTATTCCTTGAGTTAAAAAACTTGGCACAAATACAAAAAATGTTAAACTTCATAATTTACTTAGATAATAAGTAAATTATGAAGTTTGGCATTTTTTGTTTTTCTAAACTACCCCCTAAAGGGGGATTGTGGGGTGTCAGAATTTGTATGGAAGATTTTTAACTCGCGGTCCGATTAGCTCGAAACTCAGTATTTATACTTAAGACCAAAAATAAAGAATACCGTGTATCAGGGTTTTTCGAAAATCTAGCCCTAACGGGGTGAAAAGGGGTAGTTAATTATACAAGCGAGGATTTTACTGCGTGCCTTGAATAACTCGAAAATTGGTATAAATAAATCTTCGAGTGAAGTAATGAACATAATAATTATATAACAAACGATTTTTCGGAATTCCACCCCTGTGGGGGTGAAGACCAAGAATACAGTTTATATGAAAAATCTTATTCATATGGTTAATAAACTTGAAACTAAAGGGAGATTGGGGGTGTAAATTTTGTATGGAAGAATTTTAACGCGTGGTCCAATTAATTCGAAACTCAGTATGTAAGACCAAAATAAATAATAAAGTAAGTATATCAGGTTTCTTAGAAAATCTACCCCTAACGGGGTGAAGAGGGATAGTCAATTTCTTAGGGGAGTATTTTATTACGTGGCTTGATATGATAATTGGTCATAATATTTAAGTCAAGCTATAGAAACATCCCAGACGATTTTTATACGTTAAATAATTTGTTCCATTTTAAAATAAACCTACTTACTTTTATTTCAGTAAAGTTTATGACGTGGTTTCCTTTAGTATGTTCATGTTCTGTATTTCTTTGTACTTTATATTTGTTTCAAATCTTGCTGCAGACATTTCACCTAGGAAGGCATTTATTTTCTTTATGAAAAGCACACGTATTTAGCTCCTATGACAATACAATATTTTATGGTGCAAATCATAATGTTGTATAATATAAGCGGGCCTAGGTACTTAGCACATGCTGCAGAAAAAGCCTGATTATTCCTCGTCCACCTAGTAGCTACCAACGATTTGTTTAAGGATTCAGTCTACCTTCGATTTTCTCCTTCATAATTTTATTTAAATTATAGCATATAATTTGTCTTCTACACACAAGGAAAACTGTCGAAACGAGGACTAGAATACACACTGTTCGGAAAATCTAGCAAACCGAGGTCTTAAATACACATTGTCTGGAAAAGCTACCTAACCGAGGTCTTTTGTGTTAAAGTTAACACATAGGTCCTCGGATAATACAACAAACGTGAAATGAGTGTAAAGAGTCTGTGTATGAGGCGACAGTGGCACCATCTGGTGGATACACAATGTCTGTGTAAGATTATGAATAATCTTGATCAAACCGAGGTTCAGACCACTTTTTCGTATTAAGTATATAGAAAGACTCAAAATCGCTTGCAGAATACGAATCTTTGGTCAAGTCAAACCGAGGACCCTCGAAAAGGTCCTCGCTTTGAAAAGGTCCTCGGTCGTGCCTTGTGTATTCATACGC
Source organism: Oligia fasciuncula (assembly GCA_963082905.1). NCBI lineage: Eukaryota > Metazoa > Arthropoda > Insecta > Lepidoptera > Noctuidae > Oligia > Oligia fasciuncula. Next base: position 15,856,616 of record OY720406.1, on the reverse strand, counting down.
ACGTCCTCGGATGGTACTTAAAACAAACACACACAAACACGAAAACCGACTTTAATTTATAATCTGTATCAACGTTCAACCATCAGTTTTTAAATGCAAATGACACCTACATAGGTATATAAAAGTAGGCTGGTTTAACCGGTCGGTAGCTGCAGGTATTCAAGAGATGCAAGGATTTCATAAAACCTCCGAAATAAATCACTATCGTTTTAGTTTAAATCATGTTGTTTATTTTGTTTTTTTTATTAACTTTTTTAGCCCTAAGAACTGCCAAACTTAAGTGGCAGTGGGCAGGGCACATTGCTCGTAGAACATATGGCCGATGGGGCCGAAAGGTTCTGGAGTGGCGACCGCGTACCGAAAGACGTAGCGTTGGAAGGCCTCCCACAAGGTGGTCCGACGACCTTGTGAAGGCCGCAGGAACCCGTTGGATGCGAGAAGCACAGAACCAGTCGAAGTGGAGGTGCTTGGGGGAGGCCTATGTCCAGCAGTGGACGTCTTTCGGCTGAAATGATGTTTAACTTTTTTTATGAACTATATGGGCAACAGTGTCCACACGGCGGGTGCCTGAGGATGGACGGCGCCGCCAAAACCGGCCTAGGAAGAGATGGCGAGACGACCTAGACGCGTACCGGAAGGGCTGGATCGAGGTGGCTGTAGAAAAGGATGTCTGGAAGAAAAAAAGAAAAAAAAAACGCTTATTTGCGGTAAACATGACGCAATAAAGAACTTAATAACAAAAAAAATAAGAAGGGGAAGGATTTGGGGGAGGCCTTTGCTCAGCAGTGGGATATGAGTTGGTAAAAAAAAAAAACTATCTCATCTTGTTTATCTGACGTATATTTTTTTCAATTCTAAAACACAGTATTTCTGTCTATTAATTAAAGATATATTTGCAGACAGTTTTGAAATCACATTGGGTATTGTATCACACATCGTGAGGAAACCGGCTTGTCCCAGAACCAAAAATTCGATGACATGTGACATCCACGAACCCGCACTGGGCCCGCATGATGGAGTACGGGCCACTCCCTCTCACCGAGGAGGCCTGTGTCCCAGCAGTGGGAACATTATAGGCTGATTATGATTATGCTGGGATTTTATGAATGGTGTTGGTTGACTCATCTTTTAGATAATTCAAGCTGCGCCGCGCGATTTCACCCTCGTATTTACGAGGTATCGATCGACATTTGTCGATCCCGTGGAAATATCTGATAAAAAAGTTGCCCATGTATTAATCCTGGTTATAAACTATCTCTGTGCCAAATTTCATTCAAATCCATTCAGCCACGCCAGTTTGGGCGTGAAGAAGTAACAAACATATAAACACACATGCAAACTTTCGCCTTTATAATATTAGTGTGATACGATATAATCATCGATATATAACATAGTAATCTGATATTTAATGATAAAGGTCTGAATTAGACATGTGTATCATTCCATATATCAGCAGGAATTCATAAAATAAATTCCTCACATATTAATAATAGAATTCTACTTAAAACGCCGACTGGTCGCGGATCTATGTGCAATCAATTAGATCCGGATACATAAATTACTTGGTATAAATGCTTCCTTTAAGAGCCTTCAATTGAAACTGACAACTGATATTATTAATATCGAAGGCAGCGGAAAGGATCGAATGCTCCTTTATTGGTCTAGTTTATATAGAAATATTACTATTTTTATCTATGATTCATTTACTTATGTACTACTAGCTGCGCCTCGCGGTTTCACCCGCATAAGTCTCTATCCGTTGGAATATCGGGATAAAAAGTAGCATATATGTTAATCTTGGTTATAAACTATCTGTGTGCTAAATTTCATTCAAATCCGTTCAGCCGTTTGAGAAAGAAAGAAAGAAAATACGTTTATTTGCGGTAAACATGACGCAATAAAGAAAATAAACAAAAAAAAATAAGAAAGGGTTGGGGGAAACATGTGTCACATCCACGCAAAACGGCTATCGTGAAGAAGTAACAAAACATACATATAAACACACACACACAATTTCGCCTTTATAATATTAGTGTGATTTATCTCTGTTATACCGCGATTATATCTATTCCATCTATTAATATATATTTAAAGTTTTTTATTATTATTATTATTGGTTAGCATAGCACACACAAGCAGGCTTGGACATCTGCAATACCAAACCATCACCAGACCGGCCATCGTTGCTATAAAATGTAAAGTCCCGCTACCACCATGATGACTCGCTAAAGCCTTAGCAAGGTCATTGTCATCGCAATAGGTCACCTAGAGCAGTGGCACTGTATGATAATTAAATATAACTTATCGATTCCCTAAATTATAGTTCCAGCGGTAAGTTATTATTGCAGCCAAGCATTTATAAGTTGGGGGATTTCATCGCTGATAAAAAGGTTTGGATCAACGCTAGCATAGTAAAAACATATTTTTACTATGACGCTAGTCCCGGTCTCAAGCGCGCATAAACTAATTGATAAGCATTTGAAAATATTATAGGAGCCTCTGAAGATTTTAAAAACTATCTGTGCATAATCTCTTAGTATTGTATAATTGCATAGCGCACGTGTGAGAACTATGTACATACTACAAAGCTACCATTTACTGGGTACCTACTTAATTCATTGACTTGAATGTGCCCTGGCGGCTGAGAGTATGTAATGCTGGTGGTGGCGTGGTTGAGCTGAATAGTGCTAATCAATGCGTCATATTCGTGAACGGGCTCTGTAAGTAGGGACTGGCTCTCACGTACATCATTTCAACATGAATGATGTAGCCGATATATATTCTGATTTAAAAGAGTGTTTGTAGAGTTTCTTGTCCGTTCGTCTCCATAGGAACTTACTATTAATACGCTATTGCAGTAGTAGTACCTACTTGCCAATTCCACAGCCACAGGAACGAAGAATTGCCACAAATACCAAAATTCGGGCCAGTCGTTGGTCATATAAGTATAAGTTTACCCAAAAAACTTAAATTTCTTGGCCAAACTGCAAACGCGGGTGCGAGGCGGGCGCGGCGGCGTAGTCAAACATAAGAACTTCATTTGAGCGTCCATAGCGGGCACGCGAGCGCGGTGAGCGGCGCGGGCTGCTTGGCGCGGAGAACGCGCGGGCAACTCACGCCATAGCTCGTTCATACAAGTGGCCGCAGTAAGGGCGCGGGCTTATTACATTTTGACAAACACTGGATACACACTGGATTCTGGGGGGGGCACCCGACTGCACAACTTTGCCGTGCTCTTCAGCACGGCCGGCTGCTGACTTAGCGCCCATTACCCAGGCAGCGACACACGCGCCCACAAATTTAGCTCCGGCTGCGACCAACGCGCCAAAAATCGCTACCATGGCTGCGACTCACGCGCCAATACCCACCACGACGTGCATGCCTTCCGCGCCATGCCTCTGGCAACAGAGCATCGTGCGGAACAGCATCACCAACCCAGACTTAGACGGACACAGACAGAAAGGGACGGGGAAGGTTGTCGAACCTGGCGACCCTACCACTCTCCCGGTCGATAGAGTACGCCTGCTGAAAGAGCGCGGAAAAATCACAAGCCGGGGGAGAAAAGTAGGCGACCGAAAGCACAGTACCCGCGAAGGCACTAGCCAGCGCGATGCGCGATCGGACGCCGAAGAGGTAGTACGCGACCAGCCCCGAATCCGCGACGGGGAAACCAGGCGCGAAAAGGGGCCGGACGCGGAAACGTGCGTGCAGGGGCAAGACCGCGAAGGGGAAACCCAGCGCGAAAAACCCCTGCACACGACAGAGCCTGCCGGGGGCGCCAGCCGACCCCACCACACTAACACTGACGGGGGTATACCCCAAGACAAACCCCGACCTAGACACCGCAGAGGGAGGCGAGGTGGAAACTTGCGCCCAGGCCCCAACACCCCGACGGGCACCTCCATGCCGCAGCCTGGACCGAGTGGTACAGGGCCGGCTAAGAGGGAGCGCCCCGAAGACTCGGCTTCACCGAGCACGCTCCAGGGGGACACCAAACGCGCAAGGGTCCACTCTGCCCAAGGGGAACCGAGGACCTACGCGCGGGCCACGAAGGATATTCCTGCGCGGCTCGCCGTAGCAATCTGTTTCCCTCCCCCCTCCAGAGACTTGACGAAGGACGAGGCCGAGCTGGTTAAAGCAGGCCTGGAAGATTTAGTAATGAACACAGACTCGACAGCACCACTCCCTGCCTTCCGCGGATACCCACGGGTAGCGGAGGGCACTGTACACATATGGTGCGAGGACGACTACGCCCTGACTTGGTTGACCAAGAATGTACCCCTCCTTAAGCTCCCAAACACTGATCTCACACTGACAGTACTTCGGCAGTCAGACATGCCCACCCGTGTCAGAGCCTCGCTCTTTGTCCCTCGCTATAGAGGTGGCATACAGAGGCTCCAGAGCATCCTGATTCGCCAAAACACGTGGTACGACATTGCCAGATGGTCTTTGCACAGGGCAACTACCGTCGGTGGTGACAACTACGGGACCTACATGACCCTAGGTGTGCCACCGGAGGAAGTGGAAAAGGTCATGGGGAGGGAGCGACGGATATCGTACCTACTGGGTTCGATATACGTGCGCTTCTGGCCCACGACCCAGCCCTCGGACAGCAAGACGGACCCGACGACGACGACACCGACAATGACCCAGACGGACGACACAGACATTGCCGAACTGGAGGAGGTCATGGCCCGCGCGGCGATGGCTGACGACGTAGCCAGCATATCACCCGCATCTCCCGGCTGGAGCGAGCAACTTCTAGCATCGTCGCCGGGTGAACCACACGAAGGCCAGTACAGAGAGAGGGCGGAGGTTTTGTCCGATGGATCCACCACCGACTAACCCCCCCCCCCCATCACCGTCTTCAGCACTCAACGTCATCCAAACTAATCTCCAGCACAGCCAAACTGCCACGGCTAGCTTACGCAGGGCCCTGGAGGTTAACCCCCGAACACTTGCACTGATCCAAGAGCCGTGGATCAGGAACAACAGAATCTGCGGCCTCAGTAACATCGGAGGTAAGCTAATCCTCAACACGCACAGCTCAGACAAACCCAGAACCTGTGTCTATATACCCAAAGATATCCCTACCACGCTACTCACTCAATTCTGTTCCAGAGATCTGACAGCTGTCAGGCTCCAGACCGAAGGTGAAGTCCCAGATGTTGTACTGGCCTCGGTATACATGCCGGGCGAGGGCACAGACTGCCCGCCGAAAGAAATGGCCGACCTGGTACAGCACTGCGAGCGCACCAATTTAGACCTGATTATCTGCACCGATTCGAACGCCCATCACCCGCTCTGGGGCAGCGACGCATCGAACTCCAGAGGAGAGGTATTATCCACCTATTTATTTTCTACTAACCTTAACATCGTTAACCGAGGCTCGGAACCCACTTGGGTCACAGTCCGAGGACAAACGATTATTGATTTAACACTTGCTACAGAAAACGCGACAAATTTTATAACTAATTGGCACGTATCGGACGAACCTTCTTGCTCAGACCATAGAAGAATCCGCTTCACATTAACTACAAATATAAGGAAACCCATACCGAGGCGAAATCCAAGGCGCACCGATGTGCCCGGGTACAAGCGTCTCCTAGCCGCCCTACTAGCTAGGCACTTATCACAAATAACCATAAGAGAACCTGCACAACTTGAATACACTGTGACAAAGCTGTCAGAATACCTAACCGAGGCATACCATGCATGCTGCAAACTAAGGGCACCACGTACCAACAGTGAGAGAAATCCCTGGTGGAACGCCGAACTTAGTAAACTCAGAAGCACATTACGGAAGCAATTTAACAGAGCAAAAAACACCAGGCTCCCGGAAGACTGGGAGCTATACAAGGAAACCCAATACACATACAAAAAGCAAATCAGAACCGCCAGAAGGGCAGCGTGGCGGAAATTCTGTGAATCCATCGAAACCAATAATGAAGCCGCAAGAGTAAGGAAGATCCTATCAACAGATCAGGACCGAACCCTTGGCGCGCTGAAGAAACCCGACAATTCATACACACTAACAGACCATGAAACCAGCAAGGTCCTTCTGGAAACTCACTTCCCAGACTGCAAACTCCTAGAAGACAGGACCTGGGAGGAGATGCCAGATTGGACCCCAACGGAACAAGACTGGTCCAATGCCCACAATCTAGTAACAGAAGGCCGAATAAAGTGGGCCATCAACACATTCCAGCCATATAAGTCCGCAGGACTAGATGGCATATTCCCAGCCCTACTACAATGGGGTGTTAATCATATCACACCATGCCTGGTAGAAATCTATCGGGCCTGCATAGCACTCAGATACATACCCCTTGCATGGCGCGAAGTGAAAGTCATCTTTATACCAAAACCGGGCAAGACTGACTACACTCAACCCAAGGCGTACAGACCCATAAGCCTCACATCCTTCCTACTAAAGACCCTAGAGAGGCTTTGTGATCGACATATCCGCGATGGACCTCTCCGGGCAAAGCCACTCCACAAACAACAGCATGCGTACTCCACAGGCAAATCAACAGAATCTGCGCTACACAGCGTGGTATCCAAAATTGAATGCGCAGTGGATCACAAATGCTCAGCACTGGCAGCCTTCATAGACATCGAGGGCGCCTTTGACAAAACCACTTTCAACAGCATCAGTACGGCCTTAGACAGACACAATATAGACCCGTCTCTGAGCGGCTGGATCACCAACATGCTCAAACGAAGGGCAGTACAAGTGACCGTAAACGACACCACGAGGGCCATAGTGGCGAAGGGCTGCCCGCAAGGGGGCGTCCTGTCGCCGCTTCTATGGAACCTGGTCGTAGACAGTCTAATAAAAGAACTCAACGACAAAGGTTACTACACTGTAGGATACGCCGACGACATAACCATAATAATAAATGGCACCCACGAAAACACCCTGTGCAATCTAATGCGCCAGGCCCTGAAAATAGTGGAAAACTGGTGTGGTAAGCACCAACTATCAGTGAACCCCACAAAAACTGAACTGGTTCTCTTCACAAAAAAGAGGAAACTGGCGACACTACAACTACCACGTTTCTTTGGTACAACCCTAAGCCTATCAACTGAAACCAAATACCTGGGCATCTTTTTGGATAAACAGCTGAACTGGGCAAAACACACTAGCTATATTACCACGAAAGCCAGCATATCCCTGTGGCAATGCAAGCGAATGCTTGGCAAGAACTGGGGGATAAGCCCCAGGGTCACTCACTGGCTATACACCACAGTCATCCGACCAATCATTACATACGGCTCACTAGTCTGGTGGCCCAGAACAGACCTGAGCACAGCCCAAAAAGACCTAGAAAAGCTGCAGCGGTTCGCATGTGTGGCAATCACTGGCTGCATGAGAACCACACCCACTGCTGCCCTACAGGCTATGCTTGGACTGCCGCCTCTACACCTCATAGTGAGAGAAGAGGCGACCCTGGCTGCCTTCAGGCTCTCTACATCAGGGACCCTGAGCAAAGACTCTAGGGTCAAACACATACGGTTAAAAGAAGATGCGATCAAACGGCAGCCAATGATGGCATCACCCTGCGACAAAGCCCCGAAACAATACTGCTTTCAAAAGCATTACAATATAGTGCTTGAAGAGGAGCGATGCGACCACTCAGGCCCGAAAGAACTGAGAATTTACACCGATGGCTCAAAGACCGACTGCGGAACTGGAGTCGGAGTCTTCTCACACGACCTCAACATAAAAATATCCAAACCGCTGGGAATGCTCAACACGGTCTACCAAGCCGAGTGTGTGGGCGTAATGCAAGCGGCTTACGCCATAGCGGCCAGGAGAGTCACGGACACCCATGTCCGCATACTCTCCGATAGCGCCTCAGTTCTCCAATCCTTAGACAAAAAATGTATTACATCGAACCTAATACTAGAATGTCACAATGCGCTCGAGCGGGTAACTGTATCGAACCGCAATACAGTGACACTACAATGGATAAAAGGACACAGTGGGTCGCTAGGCAACGACGCAGCTGATGAGCTGGCCAGAAGGGCTTCCAGTATGTCAGTCTGTGGACCGGAACCTATCGTGCCCATACCTTTCAACCAACTACGCAGGTGGCTACAGGAGCACACCCACACACAAGCAGAAAGCTGGTGGACGTCGTCACCAGGATGCAGGCAGTCCAAAGAAGCCATGCCGTTATTGGATGGCAGGCTAACCAGGCGCTTACTACGACTGGACAGGAAAGGCCTGCGCCTGGTGACGGGGACCATCACGGGACACTGCTCACTAAATAAACATTTTTACACATTAGGCATAACAGACAGTCCCCTGTGCAGGGCTTGCATGGAGGCTGATGAAACCATTGCGCATGTGCTCTTTGAGTGCACAGGCGTCACCCAGATAAGGACAGAAACCCTCGGGACACCCAGATCGTACACAGATGTTCTGAACAGACCAGGAGATTTGATCAGCTTCTGGAGGGAGGTGGGCTGGTTGGAATAACCACCGACGGCCGCCATGGCCCACGCACAATGGTCCACTGTAGGACTAAGTGCGGAAACCAAATCCCCTAACATAGAACATAGAACATAGAACACTGGATACGACAACACTCAGAACGAAGCTGCGCTCCACTGCGAACAGACAGACCGCACGCGTTCCCGCACCCGCGCCGCTCCCCGCTCCACGCTGCCAGTCTGGCCAAGCCTACACTCTACTCGTAGTTTACAAAACAAATCCAGTAGTCCCTATTACTATTTTCCTTAATGTAAACTTACTGTAGTAAAGGTCAGCGTTCTCTACATACTCGTCAACGACACCCCAGGTACCTCTAAACCCTTTACCACAGAGTACATGATAACAGCTTGACTATCTCGGGTACTAAAGGAAACTTTTAAAGCGTTCCTCAAAGTACTAGAGTAAGTACAGTCTCATGTACCTATGAATGAAATTACTCTGACAAAAAAGTTTAGTACCACTTAGAGCCATACTTCACCGGAACGCCATGGTGACGTCATTAGGCCACTAAATGTATACAGGTGGCAGGGATGGAATCAAGACATGATTCTGGACTTCACTGCGTAATAATTTCCGTGGGTTTTTAAAAACACACGAGCGCCAATCGAGAATTAGGTGTTACTTCAACCCTTGTTAGTTATTTATAAGCGCTAAACTGTTCAAAAAGCTTTAAGAACTGCTTTGATAATAGTCAACAATAACGAAATTCCAAACTAAAAAATATGGAAGTGCGCGAAGATCAACATTGTCGTTCATTCGACAGAAAAGAAAAGAAAACAAGTATATTAATTTAGCACAGATTGCACACAACACAACATTTAATATTAGACCACAAGTTAAAAAAGAAATATAAAAACTGCCAAGTGCGAGTCGGACTCGCACACGAAGGGTTCCGTACCACCAGGCAAAAACGCCGATAAAAACACGTTTGTTGTATGGGAGCCCCCCTAGAATATTTATTTTATTTTGTTTTTAGTATTTGTTGTTATAGCGGCAACAGAAATACATAATTTGTGAAAATTTCAACTGTATAGCTATCGCGATTGTTGAGATACAGCCTGGTGACAGACAGACGGACGGACAGACAGCGAAGTCTTAGTAATAGGGTCCCGTTTTTACCCTTTGGGTACGGAACCCTTAAAAGAAAACAAATAAAAAGTGTAAAGTGCGCTGGGAGAAGTTAGCAGGAAAGTGTGGCTCGTTCTCGTTGCTACAAATATTTATTTATTTATTTAAACTTTTCGCACAAAAAAGGTACAAAGGCGGACTTAATGCCTTAGGCATTCTCTACCAGTCAACCAAGGGTGGTGAAGAGATTGGATGGCAGGTGCTTTGGTTGAGAAGAACAATGATAAAAATTAAAAAAGCTAATAAAACTAGGTACTTACACAAATACATAAATAGGTTATATACACATACATACTATTTAATATAATACATACTTATAATATATATATATATACATACAAATTCAAGGGAGAGAGGTGTTGAGATTACTCTACGCTATTTATTTTGAAAATAACTCTGCAATTTCCGCTTAAATGCATACCGACTGGTGGCCGTCCTGAAACTGCTGCATAGTAACAACATCTCAATGTCTTAAGGCTCCTACAAACAGGCGCGACACGCGATATAATCGCGCGCGACACAAAGGCACCGCTCGTTGCTCGACTTGCAGTGCCTTTGTGTCGCGCGTGATTTTATCGCGTGTCGCGCCTGTTTAAAGGAGCCTTTAATCTAAGCCTTACAAGACCTATCTATTATTTGAGTATCTAAATCCATTATACTTTATTTAACCATTGATCTAACAACACGTTGATAGCTAATAACTACCCTGTCAACTACATAAGAATATTCTAATTTTACGATACCAATCTAGAACGCTACCAGGCGCCTCATAAAAAATGTAGTTTATTCATGGAGCCCTGGAGGCAGGTCGCAACACATACAAGAACACGTTACAGTCTCATTTCTCCGCCAGGGTCAGTTTCTATCTAGTCTGAAATAATCGTCACTAAAAAGATAGGTACAGCAGTCCTATTCTGTAAAAATCTCACCGTGGAAATATTGCTAAAGTAAACTGTTAGCCCACCTAACGCTAAGGATTGACACTTCACTTACAACTCATTTTCCATTACTTTTAAAGAATAGAAGGGCATAAATAACAAGTAATTAAAAAAACTAAAAAACCCGACTGCGGTAAAAAAATAGTTAAAAAAAAACTGAAAAGCTAAAAACAAGGCCATTTAAAATTAAATAAAAGTTGGAAGTAGGCGGGACCCATACCATTTTTTTATTATATTTTCAAACTCAAATGGGTTTTTTTAATTACTTGTTTTTTATTTCTAGCTTTTTAGTTTACAAATTTGAAAGATTTCGCAGACAATTTACTTATGTATTAATTAATAGCTGACCCGTAAAGTCACTCAACAGGGAACAAGAAATAATTATTTTATTTAACGTGTTTTTTACGATTTGTTACTTCGAATTACTTTTAACCATATAAGTTGTATATATTTTTGTAATCACCTTTTAAAACCCTTAATTTTGATATTTCACTCGACGGTACTAGAAAAAAAAAAATCGAACTCCACAATATGGCACCCTAAATCCACCATTTTACTTTGTTTTTTATTTTAATGTAGCCAGTGACACTCGCGCTACCAAGACAAATCCGACAAATCGTATAATTTATCCAAATCCGTTCATTCGTTTAGAAGTAACGAGGGAACAAAGAAACGGACATACATACATACAGGTCAAACACATAACCCTCCTTTTGGGCTTCGCCGCATTCGGGTAAAAAGGTCGACTCTATAAATATACAATGAGCAAAAGCAAAGTGGTATCGGCCTCGACTGACGAGTTGTAGGTCGAGAGTTCCAATCCAGGCAGGCACTTTATTTTGTGTATTTAATTTCATCACAACTGCTCTCTAAACGGTGAAGCAAAACATCGTGAGGAAACCATGATAGGAACCGTGATGTCCTAGAACCAAAAAATTCTAACCCGCACTGGGCCCACTTGGTGGATTATGGCTCGCTTCTTCTCACAGAGAGGAGGCCTTTGTCTCAGCAATGAGAACATTATAGGCTGAATGTGCAAAACCACATGCACACGCTTCATGTACAGCGAGTGCAAGCGCACTCGCGACTGGCATCCGTTTGAAATCGCCGCCTGCGCCGTACGTACGCGTCGATGTGTGCGTGCGCCTGTTTTCGCTCGTTGTACGTATTGAGCAGACCTTCTGTACGTACTATCGTATTCTGTGTTCATAAATGTGACGGCTTGCCCAGACGCGGTGGTTGTGTCTCAGCAAAACTAGTAGCTAATCTATCAATCAAGGCAATGTCAAAAGTGAAATATGTCTGGCTATTCATTCGTTTAAATATGATTAGCTAATTATACTGTTATTGTAGTTGTAAGTTCAAGTGATCACTGCCATGGTGATCTAGTGGTGTGGCCAAATATTGTACAGCTTTATGGAGTCATGAATGCCTAGTTTTTACCCGACTGCGCCAGAAGGAGGGTTATGTTTTTCGAGTGTCATCATCTGCCTAGCCCTTTCCCAACTATGTTGGGGTCGGCTTCCAGTCTAACCGGATGCAGCTGAATACCAGTGTTTTACATGGAGCGACTGCCTATCTGACCTCCACATCCCAGTTACTGGGTAATACGATACCCCTTGGTAAGACTGGTTGTCGGACTTTCGGGCTTCTGACTACCCGTAACGACTGTCAAAGATCCACGAATGAAAGCCGGGACCAACGGCTTAACGTGGTTTCCGAGCCACGGAGGGGTCACGGTATGTAAAGATGGTCACCCACCCACAGACCAAACGCGGCAAGCGTAGCTTAACCTGATCGACCGACCTGTGCATTATTTAGCCACGGGCCCCTCCCTTATGTTTTTCGAGTGTATATATATGTATCTATATTTCTTTGGTACGCTCTGTAGCCTAAACGGGTTGATCGATTTCAGCTTGAGAGGTGCCGTTAGATTCGTCTTAATTGTGAGAGTGACACTGGGTTTATAAAAATAAAAAAATTAAATGGCCGATTTTTGGGGCCAGATTATGTCTTCAAAAAAATTGTTTTTTCTCAAAACATATCGAATGGGGTATCAAAATAAAGGGTTTTAAAAGGTGATTACAAAAATATATACAACTTAAGGCTCCTTTAAACAGGCGCGACACGCGATAAAATCGCGCGCGGCACAAAGACACCTGAACCTGATGACTGTGTGAGGTAACGGATGTACCTATAGCAGTTTTATACTGCAACGTGACGTGTGTATGCATAACTATATAAATAAATAAAAATAAATTTGTGTCACATAAAAACAGTAACGAATAGGTATAAATAGGAATAAAATTTATTAATAAATGTAAAAATAGTGTGTTAATGTAACATTGCAATAAAATACTGATAAATAATTATGTGAGATGGCCGCATGATAGACCTTCATAATGCAAATAAAGAAATTCTTCGAAACGAGTCAGAACAAAAACCTGTTTTAATTTAAGCGATGCCTGACTTGCATGCTCCAACACATTGTCATAATAATTTACCAATAGAATATAGGTAGGTCTACAATATAGGAATATACCAATATATATACCAATGGAATACGCGGTCGGTCGGTCTTTTCTAAACATGTGAGACAAAAAATAAAACCTTATAAAGACATAGGTACATAAGTAACACAGTAGTAGTACATTCATCCCTGAATAGTATTGCAGGCAGGTCCATGACAGATCACAGAGTGTAGTATATATGTTATGGACCAGGTGATTCATGCGGGCATTACCTATATATAATGTACGAGCATTATGAATAATGTCTAGCTCTAACGGGCTAAGTGATTAATACTATCTTAACTATGAAGTTAAGATAGTATTAATCACTTAGCCCGCAAATAATAATGACCGTGCAATGTGATAAATAATGATATTTATCACATTGCACGGTCATTATTATATTGCTACATGATAATTGGGCAACTTGATAATCAAGCTAAATTTGACGCGGTGTGAGGGCGAGGAGGGAGGCACCCATGGCATATGACTTTCCTTAAGTTTTAAATGCAAAAACTAGTGGATTCTTAATGTAGAAGTCCTTGATAATTAATCCAAATGATTATTTAAATGGTTTAATATTTAGTTTATTTTAAGTTAAATGACAATAACAATAAAAAAATTGTAATTAAATATGTTTGTATTACTCTGCCCAAAAGGTGATGGACAATATGTATAATGCCCGGTCAATTTCATTATTTGAATAATTCTTACCAAATTGCACTCTCATATTGGGCATTTTCATAATGACCGGGCATTATACATAATGCTCGGTCATTATGAAAAACGCCCAATTTATCACTTGGTCCATAACATATATATCACAGGTTACCTTTGGTTTATTCCCGGTGCGGTGGCCTAAGATTAATTTCCCGTAGCCGGCACGCTGGCCATAAGTTATGGCTTAGGCTCGGGTTAGGCAGACAACAGATTTTGGACACGTTTTTGTGGACGGACGGATACCTTTAGTGACCTTCAGGACCCACCATTATGCGTTTGACGCTGGAAGTTTAAGCGTTGACCATTCGTTGCGTTTTGCGTTGGACATAATTTTGTGTCATATCCAGATATGACACTAAATTTTTATATCCAGATATCCAGTTATTTTCATATCCAGGTATCCGTGTCATATCCAGTTAGGACACTAAATTTTGTCCTGATTAAATGATTGGCCGCAGGAACCCGTTGGATGCGAGAAGCACAGAACCGGTCGAGGTGGAAGTGCTTGGGGGAGGCCTATGTCCAGCAGTGGACGTCTTTTGGCTGAAATGATGAAATGATTCAAGATGCAGCTGAATACTATTGTTTAAATAGAGCGACTGTCTATCGAACCTCCGCAACCAAGTTACTGGGTAGGTAATACTATTACCCCTTGGTAAGACTGGTTGTCACAATTTCGGGCAGATGTCAAAGATCCACGAATGACAGCCGGGACTTGCGAGGCAAGAAGGTATCGGTATGTAAAGTACGATTTTGTCTTATAGTACATATATATATACTTTCTATTTATTTATTTGTTTTAAATGTAGGTAGTACGCACATATTTATGGGTTATTTATTTTCAGTTTTTCATTAACACAATACAACACACACACAACAATGTCGCAACATTTTATTTGATTTTGTAAATTTATTTTAACGGACACGCATTATCTCTATTGTGTTTGTTATTCCAGCGTATGGCACTCGTGGGTTGCAGCTGAAAATCAGCGTCAGGTGGTACACCTTGTGTTGTCATCTGACATTATGCTGAGCTGAGGCCCTTTTGGCATTATAATCTTTGTTTTCTGTTTTTATAGTTTTAAGGTGTACTTATTTTAATGCCAATAAACGCATTTTTCTTTCTTTCTTTCTTTAAAGATCATCCATCCACAGACCGAACTCGGCAAGTGTAGAGCCTATCCAGATACGAGGCTGAAAAATTCCTAATGGAAATACTGAACCCCAACCTTGTTGATCAGCAAGCGTTTGTGAACACAAGATCAGCGATTCAGTCATAAAAACGTAAAATATTTTCATTAAATCCTTCAAGGTCGGAACTAATGCCAGCCAAAACAATCAAAACCTCTTTCTCCGTCCTTGCAACCTTCAAATACCACACAGTTTTTCACCACATGACCGTGCGTAACATTTTTTTTCTTCCTAATTGAATTTATTTATTTTAATGACAGTAGAAACAAAAACTTCAGGAAGTAGGCGTCGTGAAAGTTCGTTACATTGTGACCTTGAAGGTAGAAACATTACAATTGATTGTTGCTACTGTCCATTGATACTGTGGTTAATTATTTTTAATCTTGTGTGGAGTGCTATTGTTTTTAAAGACATTAATACCTAATAAAACTATGAGTTGAGTCTTACACTGTGGTCTTACAGAGCTAAAACCCATTTAAAGATGGATTGTGATTCTCCATTTCAAAAATAGAATGCCTTTTGAGTCAGTTGCTGCAAAGATCATTATTTTTGCATGGAATTCGTATGTAAGTACTATATAGTACAACCACAACAACTTTCAATACAATTTTGTATTGACACAAAATGTAGGTACAGCCAACTACACAACAGTAGCAACAGTAGGTAACTTGAACTACGAAAACCACCCTTTTCCACCTTTAAACAATAAAGGCACTGTCAATGTTACCATGGACCTACAGCAAACGCCAGCACATCAAACTAACACAATCTGTCAAATTTATTTAATAGATTTTCTACTTTATCGCTAAAGAATAAGGTTCAAAGTTGATTGGGAAAATTTGACAGTTTCGGGTAGCTTAATGTGCTGGCGTCTGTACCTATTCAACACTAGGTACAACAACCCAATAGAAATTTCTCGTACATAAATTCATAACTTTCTTGCAGTAATCCCAATTTATTTGGGATGGGTGCAACATGTCTTTTTCTTCCATACTTCTTTATCATTCTTCTCTTCTTTTTGAAGTGAAAAATTCTTTAGGGCATATTTTGAGATGGGAATAACCTCCTTTTTTTGAAGTCGGTAAAAAACCATTGAACTTGCGACACTGTTACCGTAACCGACACTTCTGTTTAAAGTTTTGGCCATTATAAAGACATCAACGCGCGGTGTATTTTCTTTGGGAGGAATGACCTTCAAACATATTTATAAAACTACTATGCTCTTCCACTTTTTTTTTTACTTTTCTATTAGTCGTTATCGCGGTAGTTATCACCTAACTACCTCTTCTTGCCATCGACATTCGGCATTCTTATAGCCATCGACATTTATACTCAAAACTTTCCTTATGGTACAGTCAACAGCAAAAAAAGATCAAAATCAGAAATTCAATACTAATGAACGGAGTTCGCGTCAGAACTTTGCCACACAGCCACACAGTCTCTGCACACAGCCACACAGTCTCTGCACACAGCTCAACAACAACAACAGCAACAGCTCTGCCACACAGTTCTGATGCGATAATTAGTATTGAATTTCTGATTTTGATTATCTACTTTTGCTGTTGACTGTACCAATTCCTTTAAAAAAATACTATTGTTTTCACCGCAGTTCTCGCGTTCTCTCGGAGAGTTTGTTGTTTGTAGCAATACCTACTGGAGAGGTCGGGTGTCGATACCTAGTCAGGTCACGTCCTTATTTATCGAGCCCTATATTATTCCGATCCTATGTTAGAAGCCGAGGGTAAAAGGGAATCTGTGAAAAGGAAATATCAACTAGATATTTTGTAAGTTATTTTCCTGACATTTTGACGCTATAACAAACCTCTAATTGCTTGTTAGCCAACCTTTTCAAATTGATAAAAGGAATGTTTTTCCTGAATATGTATTTGTTTTTATTTTACTTTATTGGGACAAAAACTCTTAAACATTATAATTTAAGTGTGACAGAATCACAGATATAGATACACCACCACATGCGCACTATGCATCGTACTGACGGCAAGCAAAATCCTGCATCGCGCAAGCAGAGTTTACCGCGCAACTAGCATAATATATCCAACGTCCCGACAACAATCATCGGGCAGTTGCCCACCAGACACGTCCCGTCTATTCGGAGGATCCTCCCTTTTCTAAGGAGGATGAGTGAATTTTACACCGTGCTCCTCATACCTATATAGTATCTACAACGCGAGGGAGAGGCCCGTGCACCAGCATGAGTTCTGATCATTGCGATGCGGCACAGCCGGGGCACATGCGCCTCTCGACGCATCGCAGTTCTGGGTACAATGTGGCATAGGTAATATCTGAACAATCGAACCTGTAACTCAGACCATGAAACATCATAGCCATCATTCCATTCATTATCATATTCATATTTTCTCACCCCTGGCCAAAGGCTCCTCCTTCCACACTGAAAAAAATAATTTCTTACTACAGCACATTAAAGCGATTTCATTAAGACTAACTCACTTTATACAGTAAGAAGAAATGTTTGTAAAACAGTAAAAGACAAAGCAGAAACTTTTAATTATTGATCATACTAGGTATTTACTGAAAAAAACAATAAAAAAAATAAAAACCACCATTACTGTAATGTAAGTAAATTTCAATGGTTTGAACGATATCACCTAATGAATAAAACAGTTTATTTTGTGACCTTTTAGCTACTTAAAACGTTAAAGTTTACTGTCATGACGGTAACATTTTGCCTCAAGCTCAAGCATATTTCCAGTTTTAGCTGACCTCGCACTGATATAGGATTTTCGTGCAATGAGAAGTTCGCGTATAATGGAAATTTATAGCTTGATGTGTCGTCGTGTGTACCTATTTAAGATTTTGGTCACACTTAAGATTGCTTAGATTTTTGGTCGGTAGGTAATAAACCTGGTAAATTTACTAGCATTCTAAATAAGATAGGAATGGCCTTGACCTTACCGTACTAGAAAACTTCGATTGCGTCAGCGAATTCTTTATTACCTGTGTTTTGTGATAGCTGGAACCCGGAAGACTTTGTGTCACAACTGAATAAGTAACTTCTGGGCCTCAAGTCTGCTATTACAATAGTGTCAGAATGGCCTATCATTGATTTCATATTGTTGATTTTGACAAGTTGGGTAATCTACTAATATAATGGCGTCATTATGACTTTCCAATGGTCAACCACTGACACTCCATTGAAAGAAATGGGATAGAATGGTAATCTCGTACATAATGACAAATGAATGACTGACTTAGGCGTTAATCTGCTGAAATTTTGACAGTTCCTTTGATCAGTGACCTACCATTAGAACGTCATTGTGCACTCATTGCTTTTAATTCGTTACGAGTATCGTAATGTTCTGTGCCATTGACCGACTAATGATCGACTGTTATGAATTTAGCAGAATAAGAACTTTTAGCAAAATGACAATGGGATCGTGTTGGAATGACGAATTTATAAAAATGGCAGACTAGGGCCCCAGATCAAGCGTGCATCATCGTCGACCGCATCAACACTGAAGTAGGTATTAGTCAGTTGAAAAATACAAAATATGTATAAATCACTTAAATAACCAGTGCCTCGTTGGTCTATCCCCCATAAAAGAAAGTGCAATCTGTATTTCTTTACGGATAATCGCCATACATAGATATAAATTAAAGAAGTCGCCATACCTACTAATATTTGGTAATTTGTTATGAGAGTAGATAAACATGTAGGGGTACATAAAGATTTGAGCGTGCTTAAACCCTTACCGAATTAGCGTGAGCGCGATAACGATGTCCCATGAATCGTCATAGATGACGTCATGAATAGCGCCTTCTTGCGATAACGCCGCCCATGCCTTATAATAATATCATCGTGAGCGCTGTCGAAAATGACAGTGTGTTTGTAAGGATGTGTCAGTGTGTGTTTTGTTTTGAGTTGCATCATATCTTTAAACTAACGTGGGCTACCTCCATACAAAATTTTATCAAAATTGGTCCAGCCGTTTGAGCGTGAAGAAGTAACAAACATGTAAACACACCCCCACACACACACACACTCACAAACTTTCGCCTTTATAATATTATAGTGTGATTTGAGTTAGAGTAGAAACAATATGGCGAAAGGTCAATTCTACTCTTATTCCGATCGTAAGTAAGTTCCTTTATAAAAGTGGACGACATTCAGGTGTCCTAGTCACGACCCGCGCGGGCGTAATACAGTGTTCTAAATGTAGTAGGTACAACTACCAATAAACGGACCGCATTGTAGTTAATTATATTCTTATCAATGTTATATTGGCATTTAGTAATAATATCATGCAATAAGAAAAAGTTTTCCAGCCAAACCTGACTTCTCTTGCTTACCAACATATGTTTTTAAATCGAGAATGGTCATTTGAATAGATTCGCTTCTAAAAAATAAAAACATGTTGAGCAATAAAAATTTACGAATAAAATGGTCTAAACAGACGGACTGCATTTCAGCTGCAACTTCGCAGTTTGGCTGCAGTTGACTTAACTGCTTTGATACCTAGTTATTACAACTGCATCCAAATTGCGAGGTTGCAGCTGGCATGCAGTTCAAATGCAGTCCGTCTGTTTAGACCCTTAGTTTTAATCAGTAATACCTACAAAGATATACCATACCATACCCATCTACATCATATAATACATTTAGATTCGAATCTTAAAGGTGCTAAACATTCAATGAGAATTGTTGTGTTTTTATATTACTGGCTCAGTGTCCCAATAAAATAGGTAAAAGATTCCTTGAACTTGATGATTGACAGACTCTGGGCCACTTTTGGGAACGGGCCCAAATGCCCGAAAGACACTCACCCGGAGCTGTGTAAATAAAGCTTATCTAGGTATTTCTAAATAAAATATTCGAAACAGCAAGTCCATACATTTATGTCGTTGCTATTTTGGATACAAGGAACCAATTCAGGCTACATTTAAGTTAGCGATTAGAATACTTGTTTGTTTATGAGTTGATATCAAAATGCGGTACCAAATCAGCTTGTAACAGGAACTAGATATTTAATCACGATGCCCAAAGCTTGATTGCGCAGTAAAACTTGCTTGTGGACAATAATAAGTAATTTGTAATTCAATTTGTACCGAATATAGTGTTTAGTAGAGACTGTTTGTAATAACTGTGTGGAATAATCAGCCTATGATTATCCCACTGCTGGGACACAGGCCTTGTCTCTGTGAGAGCGAGTGGGCCGTAATCCACTACGCGGGCCCAGTGCGAATTGGTAGATCTATGAAAAGAAATAAAGAAAATACATTTATTTAGCACATACTAAAAGACACACAATACACCAGATACATACATCAGATAAAAACAAAAAATAAAGATCAAATAAAAAGTGTAAAGTCCGATGTAAGAAATTATCAGGGAATTGTGCCAATCAAGGCTGCGCCAAATAGGCTCAGTTCCGCCAAAACCAAAAAAAAAAAAAAAAAAACAAAAAAAAAAACCCAAACTGCCACGCCACACTGCCAACGCCAAAACGCCAAAATGCCAGACAACTAGTGCCTGACGCTGGTTTCACATGTCTTCGCATTTTTAGGTCTAGGACATAGATTATCCTCAGTAGATAATAAAGGAAATATGAAATACTAGCTACACACTATGATAGTAGAATAGCAATTAGAAACAAGAGAGCAACCCAGAGTGTGGTATTAGAATGATCCAATGAGACTGTCGTGAAATACCGAAGTAATAGTAATAGTCCTCCAGAATTTCGGCCATAGCGGCTAACCTCAACCGAGACTAGCCTTCGTCGCGGGAGATAGTATGGTGCACAAGTGTGTGCGCTGACAGAGGTGCACTTTCTCTTCCCTCACTCTCATAGTGCGATGGGACGGCACGCAACCCGGCACGAGAGAGATCATGCGTCCGAGCCACGGGTCCCGCCAACTTCCTATTACTAAAAATTTCTAATGGAAAACCCAATAACACTCTGCCCGACCTGAGAATCGAATCCAAAGCCCCCCACGCTCAGCAGTTGCGCTTGCAATCACGAGACCAACGGGGTAGTTAAATTTCACTTTTTAGTTGAGTAGCTAAGGGTTTTTTATTGCACCTATAGAAATACAGACCATCAAGTTCCTCCATATCACCTTCCTCCACAGCATCCAAGACTTACCTAATATGGCACATCGAGTGTCACAAAATAGCGTAGCATGACCACATAACTCTACTCTACGCATTCAAAGTGACATTTCTTTACTTCATTTTTGATGTCGCGCTGTAGAAATCAGTCTTTCTACAATCCATAAGTTTGCCTTACCTTTTGAAGGGAAACAAGGGCCCCACACCCTTGTTTGATTTTGACCTCACTAAAACCACCCCGGTGGTCACCATCTGCACATAGAAGGGGGCACCGTTACCTCGCAAAAGACCGATCCGAAATTCCCTCTGTGCAACGCCTGTTAGAGCATATACCTAGGGATACTGTAAAGGGGTCTCGCCGAAACCTAACTGTGAAAAAGTGCAGGGCAGCACGTGACCAATGTGAGCCATTTTACCTGAGCTCACTCGGTGGCCGAACGAAGTACCCATTCTGAATGCTCATGACCATCTTGCCTGTCTTAATTGATTCAGGTGGAATTTCAGCGTATTAGCCTTCGAGGTGGTTGTCCCCCCAATGCTTTTTTCTCCGAGCAGGATCATCCTTCTCACGATCCCGTTCAACAGCCTCCTTCTATCCGTCACACCAAGAGGCCATTTCCCCCCAGCTTTCTGATTCCGCCAGCATAGACGCAACTACTGCTGGCAGAGACCAGTCTTGCCCGATCTTGGCGTCGATCAGAAGCCCACCAACCACCAATCTTTTATGGAAAAGTGTTAATGGTAGAAATCTAACTTAGAAAAATGTATTAATGATTCTAATGATTATAATTCTCTAAATATGTACCTGTTATTGTCGCGAATCATATTTTGATCAAGATACAACCTGACACTGACCTGCAAATTGCAAAAAACATAAGAAAATTTGAATTTCGCGGTCTCAACTGCATTCACGTTAATAAATTCTTATTATGTGTCCACTGCAGGCCTACTGGTCGCATACTACGCGTGCAGTTTCAGTCTCTTTCGAAAGCTCAATGTGTCATAGAAACGACCAGGTACCTTCTGTAACATACTCATAACTTAACATCGACCTCCCTCTGTCTTATCACACATGATTACTTGAGGTCAGGGCAAGTAACATGAATGACACAATCAGATAACAATCACAAAGGTAATAAATACAATATCATTGCCAATATGGGACATATTCGCATGTTTCCGGTCTCGGACGTGACTATCGTGGCCACTGGGTACATAGATGTATGATATCATGTAGTAATTTTAATTGATATCTCTGGTATATGATGTCAGACTAGTTGTTTTAAATAAGTACATTAGTATATGTAAAAGAGCTTGAAAATTGAGTCAGTTTATATCTTTTACTAGCATATCAGCCCTGTCGAAATGCCCTGAATTTATGTACCTATGGCTTTACTTATTAGGTATATATTATATTTCATAAAGAGACTTTTCCTAGTGGTTACCAGCACCCTAATTTCGTAACACACTATCAATCAAAATCTGAATCATTTTGAAGGATATTGCTAATCCATTGCTTCATATATTCGAAAAATTGGTCTGCTCAGCAACGTAAATAACGCAATGAATGTTGTTGAACTGTCACAATGAAATCCATTCCTACTGTTACGCAATTACCCCGCTGATTCTAATTCTATTTATTATTGACTGCGAGTACTTCGACGCCTAAGTGTCCTATGTTTTTGTATTACTTAGTTAGCCATTTAATTTTGTATCTAGTGTAAACAGTTAGTTGTGATAAATACTGTATTATACAGGGTTATTGGTAAAACATTAACGACCTCTTAAGAGGTATTTGTACTCATCATTATGGACAACTTTTACTATGAGACCAAACCTGAGATTGTTAATGTTTTACTAATAACCCTGTATAATCATTCAAATATGTATATATGAAATTAAGTAATTTATTATTTAGATCACGATTTTTAAAAATCCAGCGTATTAAAAAGGACCACTTATATACTATGAATCAAATCATCCATAATAACACCGTAAAAAACGAGATTTAATTTAATTAAAAAAAGAGTGTGAATAAATTGTTTTCAAAAGAAATTAGTAGGTATGGGCACAAAATAATAATAATAACAAAAATTAAATTAATTAAATTAGTTTCGTATTGTGAGGAGGTTCCTGTCTCTGGAGCCCTAACCACCGGTAGCTTGGACCCTGCTCCCGACACCGGCAGATCGCTATTTTTTTTAAATTTTTAATTTTTTTTAAACTTATTTTATAATTTAAGAAATATTTAAAAATGTAATTAGATAAGTAAAAAAGACAAATAAACGAAATAATAATTAAAGATTTTTTATAATAATCTTAATTGACATAAAAATATTACAACCATACATGTGAAACCCCTGACTCCTGTGCTAGGCGAACAGTGTCCTCCGCCTTAGATCAATAGGCATTTCAATTTTTTATGAAATAAATATCACCGTAAATAAAATGGAAATGGACCACGAAATTAACGAAGAGAAAAAATAACGATGCTCTACTGAACGGCTTTTAACGATGGTCGGAAATTAAGCGGCTCACGAGGGACATGGAAACGTCATTTTCGGTGACTATAGACCGTATTGATAAGTGGTGTGTGACATTAATGGGGCAAGCTTAATACAGGCTGGCAAGAACATCGACTCACAAACTGTAACCATGAAATCAACACATGAGGCCTACTGCCTCTGACACTGAAGGCATAGACAAGTAATGAGGTTACGCCTGGCGCAGATTGAAAAACTTTTTTTTTATTTGCTAATATTTTACATATCTATTTAAATCTGTAACTGCCCGTGACAACACAGCGGGCCCTATCAGAATACCAGCGCTGCGACATTTGTTTTTTAAATATCGCAGCATCATGCTGAGATAGGAGCCTTTTGGCTTCGTATAGGACTTTGTTTCATTTTCCTGTTGTTACTTTTTATTTTATATAACTTGGATTTTTATTGTACTGTGTTTAGTTTAGTTTGTGATCTTCCTGTGCGAGTCGCAATAAATAATTTTTCTTTCTTTTTCTAATAAAAAAATTCCGCTTTTTTATAGAAAACTAGCTACGCCCCGCGGATTTACCCGCGTAAATGTCGATCCCGTGGGAATATCGGGATAAAAAGTAGCCTATATGTTAATCCAGGGTGTACGCTACCTCCATACAAAATTTTATCAAAATTGTTCCAGCCGTTTGAGCGTGAAGAAGTAACAAACATATCACACACACACACAAAGAAACGTTCGCCTTTATAATATAGTGTGATGTGATGTATGGAACAGCATTCTTTTTTTAAATAACCGACGAAAAATGTCAGCACTGTCAATCCCTAGCTGCAGGTGAAATAACAGCAGTGCGATTCTGTTAAAATCTCACCGTGAAAACTTAGAAAATGTGAGCTATCATCTCTAGCTTCAAGTAGGATTAACAGCTTCAAGGCTCCTACAAACAGGTGCGACACTCGATATAATTGCGCTCGACACAAAGGCACCGCTCGTTGCGCGACTTGCGGTGCCTTTGTGTCGCGCGCGATTTTATCGCGTGTCGCGCCTGTTTGAAGGAGCCTTATTGTGAGATTTTTACAGAATAGCCCAGCAGCTCGCTTCAAGCGCACTGCACATAAGTTTTCAATGTGAGATTTTTACAGAATATACGACTGTTTTTGTATCTCAATAACATGCACGTGTGTTGATATATTATGTATACCTACCCTATAATTTCAAAGAATAACAGGAAGGAATTCGAGGTTCATGCTCAATGAGTTCATGTAGATCATTATTTTTCGACGGCATATCGTTAAATCTGACGAGTGTGACATGTTATGTAAGTATCGACCTCTTTTCTAGAATGTTACCTTAGATTTAAAATCAAACTACAAGTGGTGACCCAGTGATAAGGGCCCCGACTTATGAGTTGTAGGCAGTGGGTTCGAACCCAGACAGGCGTTTTACTTTGAGTAAATAATTTCATCACCACTACTCTCAAAACGGTGAAGGAAAACATCGTGAGGAAACCAGCATGTTCTAGAACCAAAAAATCATGTGAAAAGACATGTGACATCTACCAACCCTCTTGAGTCCGCGTGGTAGATTACAGCCCACTCCCTTTCGAAGAGAGGAGGCCTGTGTCCCAGCAGTGGGAACATTATAAGAAAGAAAACACATTTATTTAGCACATACTAAAAGACACACAATACACCAGATAGTCAGATAATAGTCGTACATCAGATAAAAACAAAAATAAAAAGGATAAAAACAAAAAGTGCAAAGTCCGTTATAAGAAATTAGCAGGAATGTGTGCCTCACGGCTGCGCCAAAAAGGCCCAGTTCAGCAAAAATGCCAGACAACTATGTGCCTGGCGCTGGTTTTCAACTGGACCTGATGTGTGAGGTGACGGATGTAAATCAGTTTTGTACTGCATTATAAGCTTTTATTCTATTCGTTACTATAAATACAGGGATGCTGCGATTAGTTGTAAGGGCAACTAAAATATCTGAAATAGTTTTAGGCAATAAAGTCTAGTTAGTGTGCGACCTCGGTTGACTCATGTTCTTACCGAGAATTAAGATTGGTCAGCGGCCTCTATTTAATTCTAACTCGTATTATAATCTCCATATTTTATTATATAGGATAGGCCTTAAGCGATTATAAATCAAAATATCAAAAGCAAAGATTTAAATCGTTAGATTAGCACTGCCGCGTCAAAAGATTCGTTTGTGTATCGACTTAGTTGTCATGGAAAGGCTATTTAATCATGTCTGAGCTCACTCTTCTCTCAGTATGGACACTTTTTCGCGTGTCTACATAATCTAGGGATTTAAATATTTGATAAAAAGTATATAAATCACATATATTTAACCAGAAGATGTACCGTTTTGGAAGGCCGCATGATGAACCGATGACCTGGTGAAGGCTGCAAGAATCCGCTGGATGCGAGAGGCACAGAACCGGTCAAAGTGGGGGTGCTTGGGGAGGCCTATGTCCAGCAGTGAACGGCTTTCGGCTGAAATGATGATTATAATGATGATATAAATCTGCCTTTCAACACAATTGGTTGATAGTTCAGCGTTTAAAACAGAAATACAGACAGAACAACTGTCGCAATTATAATGTGATAACAATCGGAACTGACAAAGATAAGATACATTTCCTGTATCCGTTCGTTTAGTAAAAAGGTCTAGGTTCCCTATGTCCCTATATGCAATGGTATTGTAATATATTATGTTCTTAATCCGACAATTAATAACTTATTATATCAGTTATTCCATTGTTACTCTTAAGGGTATAGGACTAGAAGTAGGAAATGCGTGGAGTAGGCATTAAACTTTTTTTTTTATCATTCATAATCAGCCTATAATGTTCCCACTGCTGGGACACAGGCGTCCTCTCGGTGAGAGGGAGTGGGCCGTAATTCGCCACGCGGGCCCAGTGCGGGTTGGCAGATGTCACATGTCTTCGAATTTATGGTTCTATGACATGCCGGTTTCCTCACGATGTTTTCCTTCACCGTTTTGAAAGCAGTGGTGATGAAATAATTTACACAAAGTAAAGCGCCTGTCTGGGTTCGAACCTACGCCCTACAACTCGTAAGTCGCGGCCGTTACCACTTTGTCACCACTGCTCTGCGTACCTACCAATATTGAATTGTTGTGTGTCTTTAAGAGGGGCTCTTGGGTAACTGATAACAGCCACACGGGTCGATCGAAGGTTAAGCAACATTTGCCGCGGCCGTTTCGTGGATGGGTGACCATCCATTACATATCGAGACCCCTCAGTGCCTCGAAAAGCACGTTAAGCCATTGCTTGGTCCAGGCTGTCATTCGTAGATCTTAGACAGTTATTACGAGCAGTCAGTAGACCAAAAGTCTGACAACCATGCAGTCTTACCAAGGGGTATCGTGTTACCCAGTAACTGCATTGTGGAGGTCAGATAGACAATCGCTTTATATCGTCTATCTGACCTCCACAATGCAGTTACTGGGTAACACGATACCCGACAAGCCGAGGGAAAAAGTTAAACAGATGATTGAGTGTTGTGTCTTTTGTTTTTGAGATACTATCACATCAAAGTTATAATCGGGGGGCACGGCAGTGCCCCCGCCAAGTCGAGCGCGAAGCAAACACTGCCGTACCATCCTTTACAGGAACCATTTCGCCGCATTTTCAGGCCCCTATTTGAGAACCTCTGGATAAGACCAGAACGCAGAAATTTTCGTCATCCAGTAAGCTATAATCACATACTTATAATCCAAAATTTCAAGTCTGTAGGTTATTTAGTTCCGAAGTTAAGCGAAAGCAAAGTTTCGCATTTCCGACACTCACTCACTCACTAATCATCAAAATAGAACTAGTACTTCCCATAAACTCAGAGTGCTGAAATTTGGTACAGAGTTAGGGTTTAATGGCCACATAAAGGGAAAACTATAAAAATTAGGATAATCGAAGATCTGAAGTACCTGGTGGGTGACCCTGATTAGAAAACACAAGAGCCCAACCAAACTATTAGAGATCGACATACCGCCTTTACAAAAAATATTTAACTTGGTGGGCCGCTTCATTTGATGTCGAACATTACACAAATTAAATAAACAAAGGAGGATGGGCAAAAATGTATGGAAGCTGGTACCCGAAAAACATGGCAACCAAACAAAATAATTTATATACAGTTTTAAAGGTCTAATTAGATAGAGCAATAGTCGTTGGGGGGGATAGTCTCAGTTCGCTGTCCGTTCAGAGATATACAACCTTTAAAGGTTAGGTTAGGTTATCGTTAGGTTAGGTCATAAGTAACAATAATAGACTCTTGCTTTATCGTGACGTGACTGAATTTTATCTACCTTTTTTTTACCCCGTTTTTCCATTTACACTACGCTGGGGGACGCGGGAACGTACAATCCTTCCGCAACGCCCTAACCTAACCTTAACCTAACCTACATAATGTTAAAGGTTGTATATCTCTGAACGGACAGCGAACTGCGACTATCCTCCTTAAGAACTATTGTTCTACATAATTAGACCTTTCAATCTGTATATAAATTATTTTGATTGGATGTAATTAGTTTTCCGGTACCAAAACGCCCTAACCTAACCTAACCTAAACCTAACATAAATGTATAGTGTTAAAGGTTGTATATCTCTGAACGGACAGCGAACTGGGACTATCCCCCATATCAACTATTGTTCTACATAATTAGGCCTTTCAATCTGTATATAAATTATTTTGTTTGGATGTAATTAGTTTTCGGGTACCAAAACGCCCATCCTCCTTACACTAAAATATTAATTTCGCTCAAAATTTGGTAAAAATATAATGCAATACAAAAAGAATACGTCCGTACGTATACGTTTCTACAAAAAGAAGTGAAATCCCACCAAAAACATTCTGTAAAAAACTAGCCAAGTCTCAATGGAGCTGCTTGTTTATCTCTAAAAAGTAATGAAATCTAGACAAAGTCGTACCAAGTCTAAGGATCCTTACTGCGATTTATTTATTATTATAGTTAATGTTGTGTGACTTGGCCGTTGAAGGGTACACAAGGGTACACACCCAGGTGCTCCATGACACCATTGCACCAATCTGTCGCCATAACCACTACCCATTGACGATGGAAAATTGCCACTTGGAAAACGTTGATTTAATAACTAGTCAATTGTAGGCTTGATAAAGCTGCGTATTTCAATAATACTTATGTTTAAGCGAGCCTGAAACAAACAGTATCAAAAATTATTTCCAGTACAGACGGACTTATAATCATTGATTAGAAGTCCGTCTGTACGTCTATTTTATGTTAGATCGGTGGTCGATATGACGCTCTAAAAAGAAGAGAGCAGAAGTAAGCATTGTCAATGCTGAATGCATGTGTTGCACAATCAACAACAGCCTAAAATGAGACACTAGCGTCCAATTACCAATACCGGTAAGGGCTATTATCTCGCTTAACAAACATAGGTAGTTACAACAGATATAACATTACGTGTAAACAAAATTGACTTGTACCCACTAACGTATAAAGAATGTTCAACGGCCAAGTCACACAACATTAACTATAATAATAAATAAATCGCAGTAAGGATCCTTAGACTTGGTACGACTTTGTCTAGATTTCATTACTTTTTAGAGATAAACAAGCAGCTCCATTGAGACTTGGCTAGTTTTTTACAGAATGTTTTTGGTGGGATAATATTCTACTAATATTATAAACGCGAAAGTTTGTGACTGTGAGAATGAATGGATGGTGTTTGTTACTCTTTCACGCAATAACTACTAGACGGATTTGAATGAAATTTGGCAAACAGATAGTTTATTACCAAGTTTAACACATAGGATACTTTTTATCCCGATATTCTAACGGGCTCGAAACTTATGCAGGTGAAACCGCGGGGCGCTGCTAGTACAGATATATCTACTCGTATTCTACAAATGTCTAGTTTTAGTAAAACGCTCAACACTATAGACTTATGTTATAGTTTTAATATTCTCATGTAAATGAATTATTGTATTCTTATGAGAATAAAGTTATTTTAAACCTTATAATTATGTATTATATAGTTGATCAATGGTGTTTATGTGTTCATTATAATTCGTTTGATACGGACTTACGTACCCACGATAAAAAGTTGCCATCGGCAAAAAAGTATCTAAATTCATGGTGTTTTTATAAAAAAAAAGTATAAATAATAAGAGGTACTATGGTCTGTAAAGTTGTTGAACCGGAACTGTTTAATTAGGATAATAGGATTAAATAAAAACAAAATTGGACACGAATTAAACAATTATCTCTCAAATAAACACAAACAAGACCACAGATTATCCACAACTTAATACTGTAATCAGCTACGAACATGGTTTTTAACATATAGTATTGGTAATGAATTTACTATCTTAAAAAATGCCTTAATGCCTAAGGGTCTGCTTGAAGGTAAATAAATCATTTTGCCTTGGTTAAGAGATTATACTGAAAACCAGTCATCATCAATCGAGTCAAAAACGCCCACTGCTGGACATAGGCCACCTCCAACCACCGCCACTTCGACCGGTTCTGTGCTTCTGGCATTCATTTCGTTCTCTTTGTGGGAGGCCTTTCAGTGCTACGTCTTCAGGTACGCGGTCACCACTCCAGAACCTTTATATATATAACCACCACTCCAGAACCTTTATATATATAACCTTTAAATAGCTATCTGTATGCGAGCAATGTGCCCTGCCCACTGACACTTAAATTTGCCAATACTTCGGGCTCTGTCGGTTACCTTGGTTCTCCTATGGATCTCTTCATTTCTGATTCGAAAACCAGTAAGTTTTCAAAAATAACTTTTGCATTTTTTTATCTGCTTTTTATGAACACTTAAAAGTTAAAAAATTAACGAGATTATTCCAATACATTTTATAATAGCTGCATGAGGTTTCATGCATACCTACGTGTAGACGCCGTGGGAATATCGGAATAAAAAGTATCCTGTGTGTTAATCCTGGTTATAAACTATCTGTGTGCTAAATTACATCCAAATCCGTTCAGCCGTTTGTGCGTGAAGAAGTGAACAATATCCAAACATCTTCACAATCTTTCACATATTTTATAATATTAGTAGGATTAAATACAACATTCTCTATGGATTTCTATGTGCCACAGAGCGTTGTCAATTCCGGTATTGTGTCGACAACTCTACGGCGCGCGGCGGTTCCAATGATTCTGAGAATGTGCTGGTCGGTGATTGATTCTGTCACCCGAGGTGAAGCCAGCGGGTTTCCCTATACTACGTCGCATAGAAACAACAAGACTATGTAGGTGTCGCTCCTATTGACTCGGTGGAATAATTCCGAATTTTCGCTGCATAATTTGTTTTGGGATTTTTGCGGTGACGATGACGGTGGACTTTTAATTTATTTAAAAGGAAAATAAAAATGAATAATTGAATGTGTTTTGCACAAGGAAAGAATTTATGGCTTTAGTATAAGATACAATAAGGAAGTTTTTAGATATTATGTTATAGCCTTAAGGAAAAGGATCCGCTTCTTAGGTAAACATCAAGATGCGGGTACAAATCTGAAAACTTCTATAAGCTTGTAACATAGTAATCTTTGACTCCATTGACTTGTCCTATGGAAAACCTGGACAAAATGCGCAAAACCATAAGCTTCCTGGTCTTAAGAAAAGGCATTTGACCTGCAGTTGCATTAATAATACAGAAACATTTTTTCTTAAAATTATTCTTTTTTTTTTCTTTTTTTTTGTACTTTTGTGTGTTGTGCTGTCTTTTTGTGTGCGCCAAATTAATGGTACATCTATCTATTTTTTTTTTTAATGAACAAAATCTATCGCGTAAAAATATCAGCTGTTCCCTACATTTATGTTCGCATAACTCGTCAAAGTAGTAATATGATTGTTGTATAATTTATTGCATACTAGCAGCGCCCCGCGGTTTCACCCGCATAAGTGTCGCTGTCGACCCCGTCGGAAAATCAAGATAAAACTATCCTATGTCCTTCCCCGGGATGCAATCTATCTCTCTGCCAAATTTTATCGAAATCCGTTCAGTGGTTTAGGCGTGAAAAGGTAACATACAGACAGACAGAGTTACTTTCTAATTTATATGGATATGTGGTATCCATACATACTGTAAGTATATGTATGTATGTATAAATTTGAAGATTCTTGAGGTCGTACCTCACGAATCTTATAACTCGCCCCCCCCCCCCCCCCCCTTGTCAAATGATGTCACACTTAATTTACCCTTCCCTCCCCCATACCGCGTGACGTAATTTATGGATTTAAATAATGTTTAAGTATATTAGTACCTATTACTCCCAAGGTAGCGGCCCTGGTTTTCCCAATGGCGCATATTATGGTCGCACCGTATAACCGGTTGACACATTTCCAAACAATCGGTACGGGTTCGTTCCGGTAGTTTATACGTCATTGCAGTTTTTGCGTTTTGTGAGTTTTCAGTCAGTCAGTCACTGTCTAGCTACCGCGGTTCTTGAGATACAGCCTGGCGACAGACAGACGGCAAAAACGCCGAAAAAAACACGTTTTTTTGTATGGGAGCGCCCCCTTAAATATTTATTTTATTTTGTTTTTAGTATTTGTTGTTATAGCGGCAACAGAAATACATCATCTGTGAACATTTCAACTGTCTAGCTACCGCGGTTCTTGAGATACAGCCTGGTGACAGACAGACGGACGGACGGACAGCGAAGTCTTAGTAATAGGGTTCCGCTTTTACCCTTTGGGTACGGAACCCTAAGAAATAGAAATTAGAGGTATTTTCGACAGATTGAGACCGAGATCAGGCTTTGAATGTTCTTAAAATTACGGTAATTGCCCCTGATGTAAATGGAACATAATCCTACTATGTATATAATATTATAAATGTGAAAGTTTGTGAAGATCTTTGGATGTTTGTTACTCCATCACGCGTAAACCGTTGAACAGATTTGGATGAAAATTGGCACATAGATAGAACATTTCCTGGATTAACACATAGGATACTTTTATCCAGATATTATCACGGGATCGAAACTTACGCGGGTGAAACCGCGGGGTGCTGCTAGTTTTTAATAAATTATCTTTTAAATAATTTTACGAGAATTTATCCGGACGTGGTGAAATCATTAGATAGCCATACCCATAGGTTTTTTGTAGTAGGCAATTAAAATTACTCATTCGACGACGTCGTAGTGATTCGTACTGCCCTGAAGTACAAATTACTACGACGTCTAATTGTAGTGAAAAAACTGGCCAAGTGCGAGTCGGACTCGCACACGAAGGGTTCCGTACCACAAGGCAAAAACGCCAAAAAACATGTTTGCTGTATGGGAGCCCCCCTTAAATATTTATTTTATTTAATTTTTAGTATTTGTTGTTATAGCGGCAACAGAAATGATTAATTTGTGAAAATTTCAACTGTCTAGCTGTCGCGGTTTTTGAGATACAGCCTGGTGACAGACAGACGGACAGACAGCGAAGTCTTAGTAATAGGGTCCCGTTTTTACCCTTTGGGTACGGAACCCTAAGAACGAAAAATATTTCAAGGACCACTCTCTCATTCCAAACTCCGGAAATGTAACGCCGGACGCAGAAATCAGAGCATCTTCTATTTCCTGAAGCCACAAAGTTGTAGGTATGCTCTCCCGACCCACTAATATTTTACGAAGTATAAAAGCGTTGGGATAAAATATAATGCTGCGTCTTCCTCATTAAACTTGGTTGGCTTCCTGGCGAGATAAGCGGTTCGTAATACGTTACTTTTTTTCCTCATCAACGGCGAATGAAGAAACGTGGCTAATGCTGTCTTTACACAGTGGTCCAGGCTGGTTGCACTTTATATAACCTTGCGACTTTGCTTGTCCTTTTTTGTGTTTTGGTTCTTTCTCTGCGTCATTAAACATGACGCACATAAATATATTTTCATTTTTTTACTTTACTCGTATGTTCAGACGCCAGCACATCAAGCTACCACAGTCTGTCAAATTTCTTTGATAGATTTTCTACTTTATCGCCACTCGCCTCACCACTCGACTCACTCGTTTATCGTCGCGCTTTTTTTGTTTTTTTTTATTTGACAGCTTCAGGTGAAACCGAAACAGCTTCAGCAGGGCTAGCATGGGCTGGGGATAAAACTTTTGTCCACCGGTTATTTCCACTGACAAGGGATAAAATTATTTTATCCACCTGCCAAAGCACGGCAACCCCCTGTTGCCGTGCTTTGGCAGGTGGATAAAGAATTATATCACTTTTTGACATTAGACGTGGATACTCACCCCCCGCCTATAGCATGGCGACTAGTGGAAGAGAAAAATTACAGATATTTTGACATAACAAAGGGAGAAATTTGTCCTCGTCTTTAGATGGTGGGTATAAGTATATCTCTTGGAGAAAATATAATTAATTGTAATATAAAAATGTCTCGTGCTTATAGTGTTGTCGTCGGAAAGGGAGAAAATCGAGCGAAAAATACACCGGCGTTCAATTCGCGATTCCTAATCCCTTTGAATTACACAGAAATCCGCGCGATATTTTTTTTTTTGTTTGAGGTTATATATTCGGAGACATTGACAACAAAACAAAATAAATATCCAGCACAGATGTAATAAAACGAAGAAAGTACTTTGGTTTACGACGATATTCTCGACTATTTTGTAATTGTATAAAAAGTTTCCTTATAATGGCAATAATTTCGGGGACAAGCGTTTCCCCTGGTTTGTCCACCGTGATAGTTTATCCACCCATGTCGCCAT
The DNA here is from genome assembly GCA_963082905.1 of Oligia fasciuncula. Taxonomy (NCBI): domain Eukaryota; kingdom Metazoa; phylum Arthropoda; class Insecta; order Lepidoptera; family Noctuidae; genus Oligia; species Oligia fasciuncula. Next base: position 15,822,312 of record OY720406.1, on the reverse strand, counting down.
GCTCGGAGGGTGGACAAAATTGACAGAGGGGAATAGTATTTTGTCCTCTCCCCGTGGATAAAATGTCTCCAGCCATGCTAGCCCTGCAGGTGAGGCGAAACTGTCTAATTTTCCCAATCAACTTTGAACCTTATAATTTAGCGATAAAGTTTAAAATATTTTAAAGAATTTTGACAGATTGTAGTAGCTTGATGTGCTGGTGTCTGTACACTAGTATTATAAAGAGTTTAAGTTTGTAAGTTTGTGATGTAGGAGGTAATGGCCGGAACTACTCATCCGATATAAAAAAATCTTCCATTGTTAGGAAGATAAACTATTGCCTTAAGCTATAGATTACTAGATAGATAGATAACACGTTTATTCAGTGCAACAAAAGACACAATACAGGTATTAAAAAACATCAAAAAAGGTGAAAAAAACTAGCTCCCACAAGCGGCTTCGCCCGCGAGGTATGTCGATAAAAACTATCCTATGTCCTTCCCCGGGATGCAATCTATCTCTCTGCCAAATTTGAGCCAAATACGTTCAGTGGTTTAGGCGTGAAAAGGTAACATACAGACAGGGTTACATTCAGTATGGATGATCTAATTGGCTTCGACGCGGACGGAATCGCGGGCAAAAACAGAGCCTATTAATTATCTATTAGACTCAGTTGGTAACCGTTTAATCTATTTACGAGGTAGTCAAGAAGGTACGGCTAAATTAAAATGGTTAGGAAAATAAACCGGTCAGTGAGGGTTCCGTGCAAATTTGTAGGTATGTAACTACAAATTTGTAGTAACTACAAATTTACGGTTTTCGGACTTTTTCCTTTACTCATGCTATATGACATTGCTTCTTGCCAAATTTCATGATTCTAGGTCAAAGGGACAACGGGTCCCTATCCCTATAGGTTTTGATTAACAAATAAATAAATAATAATAATAACCCCACCGCCGTATCTCTACGTTGACGTCGTGATGGGGCTTGCGCGCTCCGAACTCTAGGCCTGTGCCGGAAGAGTTTACTTTGCCGGAACAGGTCTATTGTGAGGAGCCAGACCAAGAGGGATACAGAAACCCGCAGGGCAGCATGTGGCGAGCTGTTGGGCAGTAGCGACCCCACGGACCCTATCTCCCGGGAGAAGTCTTGTTCCTCACCTCTGGCTTGCCTTTATTGGCCGGCTGGAGTGAACAATGACGAGGAACAGAGCTCCCACCTCATTCTTGCCTTTATTGGCCGGCTTGAGTGGAGATTCGCAAGAGCAAACGTGCTCGGAGGAAGGAAGTATTCCAGTAAGATGCTGGTAGGGATCTTGACCGTACTTCCGGGATTGTCCTGATAGCCGTGGAATACCTCTCCACTCCTCATAAGCACCTCAGGACGTGTTGCCCCCTTGTCGCTACGTCACTATGTGCTAGCGGCCGTTTTCGGGGGCCCATTATTGAGTGTGCAAGTCACCCCATGCTATTTTATCTGTGTATATATAAAGCATTGATCAGGCAGGGGTCATAGTTTTACCATAGTTCCTGGAAACCGGTTCACTTTAGCCACCCAAACCAATAGTCCAACTTTTTATTTTTCCATATCCTGCAATAGTCCTACACCAACCGGGGGTTGTCCTTGGGTGCACTTGCATAGTGCATACAGGGATAATCGTCGGTTGGTGCCTCATTTCATTGAAAATCTCTAACGGGCCTCTGCGAGTTGGCTTCGGCCCCTCGTACGCCTTCCAAAGGACCGGGACCCCATGGTCCCGAGATATGTTAAAATAATAATAATAATAATATTCCACAACTACCACACAACGCCGTCTAGTCTCAAGCTAAGCAGAGCTTGTGTTATGAGTACTAGACAACTGATAAACATACTTATATATTTCTAAATACATACATATATAGATAAATTACACCCAGACACAGAACAAATGATCATGCTCATCACACAAACATTTGTCCTGGGTGGGAATCGAACCCACGACCTCCGGCATAGCAGTCATAGTCACTCACCACTAGACCAACAGGCCAGTCTGAATTTTACTATCAACTCATCAGAGTTGCCTAGTTTTCTTGGTGCAGTATACTCGTAGTATGCAAAAAAGTAATAATCAAAGATCACATCACGAAGACATATTACGTAATAAGATGTATAAATTATTCTGTTTGTAAGTATTTATTGCAGAACTTTAATTGTTGTCAGGTATATAAGTTTTTATTGATTGTTAACTACGATACGCCCCGGCGTCGCCGCGTCGGTCAGGTTTTAATCACACTAATATTATAAAAGCGAAAGCTTGTGTGTGTGGGGGTGTGTGTGTGTGTTTATATGTTTGTTACTTCTTCAAGCTCAACCGGCTGAACCAATTTTGATAATATTTTGTATGGAGGCAGCTGAAACCCTAAAAAGTTTGTGGGGGGGTGTGTGTGTGTGTGTTTATATGTTTGTTACTTCTTCACGCTCAAACGGCTGGACCAATTTTGATAAAATTTTGCATGGAGGTAGCTGACACCCTGGATTAACATAAATAGACTACTTTTTATCCCGATATTTCCACGGGATCGACATTTACGCGGGTGACACCGCGGGGCACAGCTAGTAGTCTTATAAACAGAACACGAGCGGTGTCGGTTACGGTAACAGTGTCGCGAGTTCAATTATCTTTTCCCATCTCAAAAAATGCCCAAGGCGCCTAAAGAGATAAAACTTAGGCAGTCAGACAAACAGACGATCATTGATGTTCAGTTTAACACTATAGGTGTAGCTATTTGTATACAACAAAGTTCCATGAATAGGTAAACAACGTGGCTTCAATTATCCTTTACTTAGATATGCATCAGTCCAAGAATAACATTTATTATTACGTTTATTTTATAGCTTGTTGATACTGGTGTTGCAGCTTCCTAGTTTCCAAAAAAATATAGGTATTTACGTAGGTAAATGATACAAATGGTGAAATGGATACTCATACAATTTAAATGCGTTTGCTGTGCAATGTTGTGCTGAAAAAAAACATAAAAAACTGGCCAAGTGCGAGTCGGACTCGCACACGAAGGGTTCCGTACCACAAGGCAAAAACGCCGAAAAAAACACGTTTGTTGTATGTGAGCCACCGTTAAATATTTATTTAATTTTTATTTTATTATTAAAGTAAAAATACAACTGAGTATTTTGTGAATATTTCAAGTGCCTTCCTGTTGCCATTATTGATATCGAGCAAAAAGGGGAAAACAATCGCGTTTGTTGTATGGGAAAAAGTATTTAGTTTATTTTGTTTTTTTAGTATTTGTTGTTATAGCGGCAACAGAAATACATAATTTGTGAAAATTTCAACTGTCTAGCTACCGCGGTTCTTGAGATACAGCCTGGTGACAGACAGACGGACGGACGGACAGACAGCGAAGTCTTAGTAATAGGGTTCCGTTTTTCCCCTTTGGGTACGGAACCCTAAAAATAATGAAATCTGAAAACTTTTTGCCATCATTTTCTGATAATCATAAAAATATAATGCTATGATATAATATAATATTTTTATGTTAGGTTTTTGTAGACCGGACCGTAACAAAAAATGCTTAAAAAAAAATTGCTCCTGAACTTTTTCTGCCAGTTTCAATTTCTTATTTCAATTGCAGACGGGCAATTCTCGTAATTTTATGAACGTTCAAAATATTATGGATATTTTCTGTGGACGTACGTGCCGCGTTTCAGTCAGCGCCATCGTAAATTATCCGATTATGTTTTTTCACTTAAAAACTTTTTGCACCGTTCGTTCACATCACACTACGCAGGCAACTTGGAATAAAAAAAAACAAAAATGAAAAAACATGTTTTGAGATTGCCGTGGGTTTTTTATAGGACTTTCATGTTCGAGTTCGTTGGGTTGGGTACGATTCCCAAATCAGAGTTATCGGATTTGCTATCTGGATTTTCGGATTTGTACCCGGTTGGGAAATCGTTTATCTTGGTATGGGCATGTGATGAGAAGGGACGAAACGCATGTGACTAAAAGAGTGATGAACATACAACATGTTGATGGATGGAGAGGGAGAGGAAGGCCGAAGAAAAGATGGATGGATTGTGTGAGGAATGATATGAAAGAGAAGGGAGTGAATGATAGCGTGACGGTTGACAGGGGAGAATGGAAGAAGAAAACGTGTTGCGCCGACCCCAAGTAACATGGGATAAGGGCAGGAAGATGATGTACCCGGTTGATGGCAATAGGCTCGCCCCCTATTACATGGGACTTAAACATAACTGGCGAAATGTGGATGTACCTACTATAGATACAGACGCCAGCACATCAAACTACTACAATCTGCCAAATTTCTTTAATAGATTTTCAACTTTACCGCTAAAGCATAAGGTTTAATGTTGATTGGGAAAATTTGACAGTTTCGGGTAGCTTGATGTGCTGCCGTCTGTACACCTCTACCCAACCCTTCGGTGAACAAAGCGTGATGTTTGTGTTCAAAGAATAACAAATGAAGCTCAATTTGTTCATCAGTCGACACAAAATGAATGCATTCACTATAGTGAAAAATTGAACGTAGATGACTCGGGAAACGTGAATGACAAATAGAAAATTAATAATTTCCTGCCCTTCTGGTTAAAAAGTAGGTAAACAGGTCAAGCAAAAGTAGTGCTGAACAATCGATTTGAATGAATCTTTAATTATTACCTTGCAAGTACCTATTATACTTTCACTGGAACGATGTTTTGTGTTTCGTAATATTAACTACTGACTATTGTATAGAATCAAGTTCTTCTAGCCGAACAGACAGCTGTGCTGCTGGGGAGTTTGTTGCGCCACTTCTTCTTCCCAGCTAAAGCACTAGTTAGTTAGAGTTATTCCGGTCTGATCCCCTGAACCCCCTCCTCGATCCCCTGCTTGATCGTCTTCTGTTTTAATCAAAGGGGGACTGTCTTCCGGGTCAGCGGGATTTTCCGAAAGGGTTACCGCTGGCGCGGAACATAAAGGGCTAAGGAAGGAACACGGGTGGGCTTTAGTCAGTAAGAGTCTGACACTCCCTTCCGCTCCGCCCAGAGCGAGAGGGGTCATTTATGATTTCCCACACAAAAAAAAAAGGGGGACTGTCTTATGTAATGTTAACGTTCAGAACCGTTGCTGATTCTCAGTCTAGTTTGAATAAATGACTTTTGATTGATTGACTGGTGTTAACTTTTCATATGCACAAAAATAAATAGTTTCCTTAATACTGTATTAGCACATTTTAGACGCTTTTACATTTTAAAAGCGTCAACAATAATCAGTCGCTTGACTGACTATTGTGGCTACCGGATATCTATGGTGGCTACAGATTTCTATAATTTTTTAGTTAATTTCATGAGTTCATACTTCCATGCCTGGGAGCAGTGGTGGTCCAATAGTAACAGCCGCGACTCACCAGTTGCAGGTCGCAAGTTCGAACCCTGACAGGCACTTTACTGTGTGAAAATTGTTTCATCACCATACCATACCATAATACCATAATCAGCCTATAATGTTCCCACTGCTGGGACACTGGTCTCCTCTCGGTGAGAGGGAGTGGGCCGTAATCTACCACGCGGGCCCAGTGCGGATTGGCAGATGTCACATGTCTTCGAATTTTTGGTTCTAGGACATGCCGGTTTCCTCACGATGTTTTCCTTCACCGTTTTGAGAGCAGTGGTGATGAAATAATTTACACAAAGTAAAGCGCCTGTCTGGGTTCGAACCTACGACCTACAACTCGTAAGTCGCGGCCGTTACCACTTGGCCACCACTGCTGCAGCAGTGGTGGCCAAGTTTCATCACCACTGCTCTCAAAAACGGTGAAGGAAAACAGCGTGAGGAAACCAGCGTGTCATAGAACCAAAAATTCGAAGACATGTGACATCTACCAACCCGCACGGGGCCCATAGAGACCTGTGTTCCGGCAGTGGGAAAGTTATAGGCTGATTATGTATACTTACAATAATAATACAACACGGTTCACCATCGGACGCTTTTAACGCGTACGTCTTTTTTACATCGTACTCACATATAATTAAATTCAACATTAATGATGTAACTAATATTTTTGTAAAATATAATTTAAAAAGATTGTCCATGGAGTTTCTTGCCCGTTCTTCTCCATAGGTACCTACTCTTTGGAATGGGCAAATAGCTTCATATTTTCTGACTGACCGACTTCTTGACAATTCAAAAGTGCCTGTAAATGGTTTAATTGAAATAAATGCTTTGAGTTTGAGTTTGCTGTGATTTGATACGTCAAAGGGACGTTATGTCCTATACATAACGTTATAGCTATTGTGGCTTCCAAAGAGTTTCTCATTTTGGACAGTCAATAAACGAGGGAGGGAAGGTTTTGCCCAAATAAGGAGCATTACTATGAATTTTAGTACTTGTTGTTAGCAAAGGTGAGCCAGTCAGCCAGATTGGTAGCCGGACTGTATTTTAGAGGCAAAGTCAATTAAGTCTAGGCTAGATAAATGTTTAAACAAATTGTTAATTACAGACATTGCTATTAAGGCGCCATTAAATGCATCGATATGCATTATCAATAAATACAAGAAGTTATTTATTCTAGTATTTGAATATTGCAACTGGCGCAAAAATCGATACTACCTGCATCGTGTTCCTTTGTCTAAGATCTAGATTAATTAATTCAGTCTAGTAAACGCAGGTTTCCGGTAGCGGTGTTGCCAGCACTCATCAACGACACCCCATTGTCTAGTACAACTAAGTACCATGTTATGCATCAGCCAATGACCTTTGCCATTTCCACGATCGGCGGCATCGTTAGAACCACTTAACATACTTCTTCGAAAACCAACATTTTTCCCTTGTCGCAACCTTGCTAGAACTCTGACATCGATTCGTAATGGCCGACTACTGATTCTCATTGATGACCCTATTTTTTCATCTAGAATGAACAAAGCGACACGAAGGAGTATATTACTAAAACATCGATCTAATTGAATTGTTACCAAGAATGCAAAGGCGGGCGGGGCTTTCAGTAGCTTTCAAGGTTCGTAAGGAAACCAGCCTGGTTAGTAGTCGACGCGCACCATACCACGGCGCACGCGCCCATGTTACCGCTACAACCTATTTGGAATACATAGAGGTTGTATAGGAACATCATAAATAAATAAAAATCAATTAAAAAAAAATAATCAAGCTGTCGAGTTCGATGTTCAAAAGTCGAAGCGAACGTGTTTGAACTTTTTTCGAATTCCGCGCGCATATTTTTGGCGGGATCTCGTGGTGTTGCAAATTGAAAAAATTGAGGTGATATTTACGAAGTGCTTTGCTGTCTTAGGTAAGTTTTTATTCTATGTTTTTTTTAATAGTTTAGTTTATAACTGTCTTTTTTAGTGTATATTGCATCATCGTCATAAATTGAGTAATCGGACGGCAATTATAGTTTTTGTGCAAAATTCTGATGGGATGTTAAAAGGCGACGATAATCATAATCGTCAAAAAATAATACCAGCCATTCTTTGTCATGAAACCGGCTACATTTTTTTTCACTTACGCAGTATTCTGTGACTTTTGACGCATCGTATGAAATAGGTTTAAATTTCGCGCGGGCATATTTTTCAGCGTATACGCAAACTCTATGCACATTATTAAGAAATGAAAGTAGTTGTAAAAGGAAAACTTATGGAGTAGGTATTATTCTGTTTTAAATTCTGTATTTAATTAAGAGACAGATAAATTACAACAAAATTAATAAATTCTTAGGTAATTAATGAATAAAAATAACAAAATTATACCCTTACTTAACTAAATTATTCATAAACTAAATTAATTCATAAAATTCATAAAATAAAATAATTATCGACTGGTAATGTACCCAAGAGACTGGCGGCATATTATGTTTATTTATTAAGCGTTTTATAATAACTAGGTACAGAAACTGATAAAGAAGTATACGCCACTAGATATGACGCGAACGCTCTGAAATATATGCAAAATGTTTAATGCATTTTAAAATTAAATAGGTAAGTATTGTAATATCGTTATCGTTATCGTAATCGTTGAGCTCCTTAAGTCTTGAGTTGAGCTGCACGATTTTTGACAAATGCGTGCACTGACTGGACAGGTCCTCTCAATCTGTGTGGTTCTTTCCTCAAAAGACCACCTCAGACATCGATCTACATGGTCTTCATATAACCTGACCAAGATTATGTCTGGACTTTAAAAGAGACTGTGACCTCTGAGTTTGTTTCGGCCTTTCTTCTCAGAGTAGTCAGATAGGAAACGCCGACTTCATCTAGTTTTAAAAAAACATGATTGACGTGTAAAAGTGTTTGTACAAACCTACTTACAAAAATAAAATCATTTCATTTCATTTCATTTCAATAAATATCCAGATTTAAAATTGCAAAATGCATTGTTATTGTATGCAAATATTATGACGAATGACATTGGATCATACGGATGGATACAATGGCTGCTAATTTAGTTATTATTACATACATAGTTTTAATAACAGCTCTTTTTTAGTTAGATTATACAATGACTGGTATTAAGTGGTTCTGTTTTATAGCGTTTTAATTGCAATTAACTATATTTTAGTTGCGACTTCTTACAGGGGATTTATATTTTTAACTTAATCGTTCAACTAGACAAAATGGGTAAGTTAGGTACCTACCTACCTACGTTATGTTTGCTATACTGGCAAGACACAATCATACGTTATTCCTCAGAAATAAATCTATCCAAATCTGTCTGTAGCTATTATGGCAACACGAAATCAATCACAGTCAAATTATGACACAATTAACTTCAGTGGAATTAACAAAACTCTAACATTATGTTATTCTCTAACTGTTTTTATATAATTTTTTCGCGCTTATGTAACAAAGGTCATTCACACATTCAGCATTCTTATCTTTTTTTATACGACCTACTATTTTAATTTTCACGACCAAACAACGGCATCAATTTGATTGTTTTACAGTAGCTAAGAAAATTGTGGATAGGATCTTTACATACGAAGACCTCTCCGTACAGGAAAGTACAGACGCCAGCATATCAAGCTACCCGAAACTGTCAAATTTCCCCAATCAACTTTGAACCTAGTGCTTTAGCGATAAAGTTGAAAATCTATTAAAGAAATTTGACAGATTGTAGTAGCTTGATGTGTTGGCGTCTGTACGTCAAGCCGTTGGTCCCGGCTGTCATTCGTGGATCTTTGACAGTCGTTACAGGCCGTCAGAAGCCCGCCCGTTACTGGTATTACCCAGTAACTGGGTTGTGGAGGTCAGATATGCAGTCGCCCCATGTAAAATACTGGTACTCAGTTACATCCGGCTATGCTGGAAGCTAACCCCAACATATGTGGAAAAAGGCTAGAGCTAGGCAGATGATGACAGTAGCTAAGAAAAGGTAATTAACAAAATTAATTAACCAAACTATCTAATGACCCACAGTGTGGTAATACTTTAAGGTGATCACAGGACCTAAACGCAAAAACGCCAGTTTTAGAAACAATCAAAGTATAATTATGATCGATTACAGTAAACAAAATCAGAAAAATATATGATATAGGTAGGGGAGACCGGGTACAAAAGTAACGGCGGGTCGAAAGTAACAAATGCTCTCTAGATTTATCCAATGGGCGAACACCGCTTTGCCGCTGTCAGGCGATAGCCGGGAGCGCCCCCCTCAATTGCATTTAGTCGCCGCGTACGCCACGCGCTGTTAGGCTGTGTGACAGGACGCTACGTGAATTTACAAACCAAAAGTAAGTTTTTTGACATTTTCTTATTCAATGTTTTGATAGGCTTAAAAGCATGATAGTAATCTGAATGTCTGCATATCTATTCTGTATTCAAGTGATTATACATTGCGTAAATTAATTTTTGTGTAGCACGTTCCGATTTAAGGTTATGTTGCACGTTTTTACAAAAATGTGGACGGGTACAAAAGTAACATAGCCCTATGGGTACAAAAGTAACATGTTACTTTTGTCCTCGTGGTGATTTAATTACTTATCATATTTTTATATGTATTTTTTTTAACAGAATGCCGAGACAACGCATAAGGACAACTGAACGAGGAACTACCGACACGGTATTGTATCAAAAAGCGGGTGAAGAGCATTTTATAGATGCTGCAACAATTAGAGGCCTGGCAAAAAAATATAATGTTTGCCATGTATCATTATATAGATTTATAAATTATATAGATTTATAATTATTTATATATTTTAAATTATGTGTGCAATCATTGCGATTCTGATTAAGATTAATGACTGAATTATAAAAGTCTGATTATAAAACTAAATTGATCTCATTACTTATAAACCATAACCATAATCAGCCTATAATGTTCCCACTGCTGGGACACAGGCCTCCTCTCGGTGAGAGGGAGTGGGCCGTAATCCACCACGCGGGCCCAGTGCGGATTGGCAGATGTCACATGTCTTCGAATTTTTGGTTCTAGGACATGCCGGTTTCCTCACGATGTTTTCCTTCACCGTTCTGAGAGCAGTGGTGATGAAATAATTTACACAAAGTTTAGCGCCTGTCTGGGTTCGAACCTACGACCTACAACTCGTAAGTCGCGGCCGTTACCACTTGGCCACCACTGCTCCCTTGGCCACCACTGCTCATCTCTCATTACTTAAACTAAGAATTTTATTGATTTGTTATTATCTTAACATTTATAGTTTTTGAACATTTATAATATAGAAGTTAATTTGTGTTATTAGTATAAAGACTTTAAATAAATAATTTCTTGATTTACCTTGTATAATATTATATTAATTACCAACCCCCGTGTCTTGTTACTTTCGACCCACAACGTGTTACTTTCGACCTGCCTACGTGGTCGAAAGTAACAAGTAACGATTTTTTTTTAAATTTCTTTAATTCATATAAAACGCACTATAATGTAATAAATCGAGTTGCTAGAGTAAAGAACATGAACTGAATTTTCATATAGTTATATTAATTTAATGGCAACAGTAACACCTATCCAGAAATCAAGGTAAAAGTACAAAGTGTTACTTTTGTACCCGGTCTCCCCTATGCAAGGTAGATACTGTGTTGAAAACGTAATACAACTAATTTGATACGATAGAAAAAAATCATGAAGATACCTCTAAAACATTTTAAAAACCATACTAATATACATAAAATCATTCAGATTTTTTGTCAGATTATTCTACAAGCCACATACTAAAACACTAGTGTTTTAATTTCTTAGTCTAAAGAATAGATTTTTTGTAATTAAATATTTTGCAATAAATTACCAGCGTTGTGTCATCGCGCTTGTCTTCATTTTCAATGCCGTCCGACAGTGACCGCGCTCTAGGTCAAGGTGTAAGGCCCTTAATTTAATAAAACTTATTAAAAAATAATATACCTACTAGACGATAGTGCAATGTAATTACAGTAGCAACACGATAACTAGGTGTTTCGCGATCTCCGGATTATGTTTCGTGACACCTTCATAATCTTGTATCAGTTTATATTCTAGTTTATCTTGTACGAAAATAATTTACTGTTGATTTTAAGTCCCGATAATTTTCATGGGGCTGTCACAAGTAGCCAAAGTAGATTTGGATTTGTATGAAAATTGGCACATAGACCAATTCCTGGATTAACATATAGGCTACTTTTTATCCCGATATTACCACGGGATCGACATTTACGCGGGTGAAACCGCAGGGCGCAGCCAGTAATATTATGTGCACAAACTTTCACATTTATAATATTACTGGATGCGCCCTGCGGTTTTCAAAATTTTATCAAAATTAGTCCAGCTGTTTGAGCGTGAAGAAGTAATAAACATTAAAACACACACACACACACACACCCTCACAAACTTTCGCCTTTTTAATATTAGTGTGATTATAGTAGGATAACAAAAAAATCACGGTCAGCCGGTATAGCTGACAGTCAGTCTTCATGGTAATACCTAAGTAAAATTCTTTAATAAAAACTTTTTTACAAAAAAAAAAAACAACCGACTTCCAAAAAACACTATAAAGTGAAAAATAACTTTAATTTCGGAAGTCGGTGTCTTTGGATTAGTATTTTAGTTTTTTGCTTTTTGGAAGTCGGTTGCTTTTTTTTTTTGTAAAAAAGTTTTTATTTTTCACTTTTTAGTGGGTCAGTTTGTAATTTATCTAAGTTACAATAGCCTAATGTCAACTGCTCATCACCTTTTACAAAATATTGCTTTTCCCGATGCAGGGACGTTAATTGTTGAGGAGTTCTCCTTTTTAAGAACCAGGAGAACTTCTCAACAACCACTTGCCATACGCATTGTGACGAGGATAAATCGTTTAGCAACCATAGTAAAGTAATCGAATCGCAACCCGTGAAATATTTGTCATTGAGTAGTTCCGATGGCCATCTGTGGTCTTCATCATCAGCTCCACTTTACCAAATGATGATTTCCGAGAACAAATGCTCAAGTTACTTTAAAAAATACCCAAATCGCTATAGCTTTGCCTATAAAATTTGAGGGTTTCCCTCGATTTCCATGGGATCCTCTCATCAGATTCCAACTTGATGATAATGGGACCACCTCGAGAGTATACCTTTTCAAACAAAAAAAGAATTTTGAAAATCGGTCCACAATTGGCGTAGTAATCGCGTAACAAACACACAAAAAAAAAAAAAAAAACCTACCGTCGAATAGAGAACCTTCTCCTTATTTGAAGTCGGTTAATAAAGGAATAATTATCTTATTAAAATACGTGTTTCACTGTAGTAGCTTGGGGCATGGAGATGCCAAGGAAACTCCTAAATTCTCCTACAGGACATACGTACCCGTACCCATATGAACTTAATAATTACATCCAACATAAAACACTAAAGGCGCAAGCGCGCTTCGGTCTGCTTGACTGAGGTTTACAAACCTTGCCCAGAAAACTAATTTATTAGCAACTTTTGTCTGCCCGAGCAGTTTTACTTACACCTGAGGACAAAGATCTCATACTAAATTAAGCTATTTCCATATCACGCTCATTAATTTAATAAAAATATCTGCGTATCACATGAAAACGTGTTATTATTATTATTATGAGCCTGTTATGTCCCACTGCAGGGCAAAGGCCTCCCTTCCGTCTTTCCATTTTTTCCTATCTCTAGCCAAATCCGGCCAATCCCTTAGGTAGGCGTCCAATTCGTCACGCCATCTCTTTCTGGGCCTACCGCGTCGCCGATTCCTGTTATTCGGAATCCAGTCAGTGGCTACTTTTGCCCAATGTGTTACTCGATCTATAACAAAAAGTTTTCAAGCATCAAGGACACATACGAATGCTTTTGTTTTAAAAACTTAGTAAGAGGCTTGTTTGCAAACCGGCTGGACCAGTCGCGGGTCAATATCCGTAACAATGCGATTAGAGTGGACGGTGTTATGCGAGAGTGAAGCAGGAACTAAATATCTAGGTCCTTTTAAGGTTACTTTATATGACATAATAAAATTAATAACAGCCTGTAAACTGTTTCACTGTAGAATCAAATTGTATAAATTACCTATAGAGCAGGAATCAGAGGGGTAATTCTTTGCCGGACGGCGCGTACGTGTTCCACGCGCGCCTCAAAGAGATGTCAGCATCGAGGAGGGGCCCCATAGGGCCGAAGCCTGCCGGGTCAGCGGGATTGTCCGAAAGGGTTACCGCTGGCCCGGAACATAAAGGGCTAAGGAAGGAACACGGGTGGGTTTTAGTCAGTAAGAGTCTGACACTCCCTTCCGCTCCACCCAGAGCGGGAGGGGTCATTTGATGATTTCCCATCCGCAAAAAAAAAAAAAAAAAAAAAAATCTTGTAATTTTAAGAACGTTCAGTCTGATTTCAGTCTCAATCTATCAAAAATACCTCTAATTTACCTACATTATTAACAAATTTTTGACATTGATTGTCGCTGAGACGAGATTTCGGCTAGATTTTTAACGTTTTTAATTACGGAAATAGGTCTTCCGGTCTCTTTGCTGCAATTAAAATTGCAGACCCAGGGTTCCAAGTAATGTTTTCCTTCACCATAAATAAGTGATATCTGACATTTAAGACAAGTACATCTACTAGTGCCTACGTCAAAAAAAAAGAATTAGTCATCGGCAACACTCGAGGTACTTGAGGAAGTAGGCTTACTCAGAACCGAACAGTAGAATAATGTATACAAGAGCCAGACTCCATAAAAGTTCAAAATATTTAATTTACTGATTTTGAATGAATATTTGTCTATGCTGAAGGTGTGTCAACATATATTGTTGAATTTATGTATCAAATACAAATAATTAAAGTGAATGACAAGCAGGTATTAAAATTTATACATCAATAATTTATGATAGTACTTGCCGACCCGATATTAGCAATTAAAATATCAGTATGCATAAAAAACGTGTTATTCTTGCTGTTTATTTATTGATTTATGCTAAAATAGTGGGTGAAACATGTCATATGCAACTATTAATTAATTTAATCAACTATAACTGTCCGCGACTTATTGTTGGTATTATGTTACTATGAGGAAAAATAGATAAACACTAACTAAACTGATATTTAATCATATCTACAAGCTGATATTTCATTCTCAAGGTCAAAATTTAAGAAACGTATACTTCTTTTTCTTCTATTTCAGAGTTGATCCCTTAATAAGTGCTTCATAATCATGATTAATTATTTAACAAGTAAATAGTTTCAGCCCCTGAAACATTGCCAATAGATTCAAAGTTAGCCTGTATAATCCACCATTAATGCAGGTTTGTGTTTCCTTGTACATTAGAAAATCTTGGCACGACTAAAATCTATATACTCGTATAAATAGAAATTAAATGCTTAAATGTTCGTTGGTAAGCGCCACACTTGAGAAGGGCTGGACCGAATTGGCTACATGTTTGTTATAAAATTTTCGTAATAGTCTGAATTAGGTTTTTACGGAAACAAAATTGGGAAAGTTTCCCGGAAAATTTACAAATTCGAGAAAAACTGCACGTCCTTTTTCTATGGGATTTTTGTATGTACTATTTTTTCGACAGGACAACTTCTGTCGAGTCAGCTAGTCTAAAATGAAATCCATGCCTCAAATACGATTTAAACGAATTGGTCTATGATGGGCATTAGGTCAAGAAATTCCACTCAACTAACATCTTTGCGTACATAAAGACTCAACATTATAATTACTCAATTGAAATACCTACTTTAATGAAAGCAGCTATCCTCAAGTCCTTAGGGAAAAATTACTCATACTCATAGCTCTCTGTAGTCTGCGAGTAAAATGATATCCACCGGCATGCAAATTGCCTCTAAAGCAAATCCAATTAAAATTAATTAAAGCTTAAACTAATTACGATAATTACTTTACGGGTCTAGGCTAAAAAATACAATTGAACCTAAAGATTAGATATTTTTATAACCTGTGACTAATGATGAACCGTTAATTAGAAATATTTTCAATTAAAAAAATATATAATCAGAAATAATAGGTAGTTGCGTTTGATCAGTTATGTTTTAATAAGTATCCAGCCTTAGCCTTATTTTAAGATAATTGCAGCGTCTATGTGCCCTTAGCCTAAAAAGCGCGAATACATGACATGTTATGCCTACATTATCTGTTTTACCTTCAGTAATAAAATAACCACTGTTTAAAAATATCATCATCTGTCTACCCTTTTCCCAACTATGTTGGGGTTGGCTTCCAGTCTAACCGGATGCAGCTGAGTACCAGTATTTTTCATGGAGCGACTGCCTATCTGACCTTCATAACCCAGTTTCTGGGTAGTACGAAACCCCTTGATAAGGCTGATTGTCAGACTTTCGGGCTTCTGACGACCCGTACCGACTGTCAAAGATCCACGAATGACAGCCGAGACCAACGGCTTAACGTGGAGGCATGGAGTCTTGGTATGTAAAGTCACCCATCCACGGACCAACCGCGGCAAGCGTAGCTTAACCTGATCGATCGACAAGTGCGGCTGTTATTACTCAACCACTGTTTAAAAATAATTTGTAGTTAATTGAGAAATTATACTTAATGGAGTCTCCATTATAATTTCTCACTTAACTACAAAAAACGCTACTCGTTAAAATGTTATTCTGACGAAAAAAAAAAAACAAAGCAATAAAAGCCTCATTATATAATTAAAACAAAAACTAAGTGCTATTTTCATACATTAACACCACTAATTCTAATTCATAAACATAATCAGTCTATAATGTTCCCACTGCTGGGACACAGGCCTCCTCTCTGTGAGAGGGAATGGGCCGTAAATCCACCACGCGGGCCCAGTGCGGGTTGGTAGATGTCACATGTCTTCGAATTTTTGAAGTCAAAACTTTTGGCGCGTTGGGCATTTTTTGAGATGGGGAAAAAACCATTGAACTCGCGCCACTGTTACCGTAAGCAACACCGCGCGACGATTAAAAAAATATCCGCTTCGAATGTGTTCGGTTGTCCTCGGAAAGTACTCGGTTTTAATGTATATCTTATATGTCAGTGAGTGATGGCAAAGTATTCTGTTTGTGTTTTGTTTTCACTTCTGTCGGCGCTCCCGGAGTGCCACTGTTTGTTTGTTCTAGATCATGATTACCCACCACTAATGAATTCAATTAAAATTACTTATTCATTAGTGCATAACGCCATCCAACCCTCTCACTAAATTGAGCAAGCTTGTTTGAAGTTCAAGGTTGTACGCAGTTTTATTGTTCGTGTTTAAGCAGTCTTTATTGCATTATGCAAGCTATCTGCAATTGCTATTAAATCTGCCTAGCCTTTTCCCAACTATGTTGTGGTTGGCTTCCAATCTAAATGGATGCAGCTGGATACCAGAAGGTATATTCTGTAAGAATATCACACTTACGTGAAGTGAGCTGCCTTCCACCTGATGCTAGGGATTGACTGTATTTAGTCATTTATTCATTTATTTCTGGCGACACACGCCCGTAGATCCCTGGATTAACCTATAGGCTACTTTTTATCCCGATATTCCCACGGAATCGACACTTAGAGCCTGTCCTGATGAGGCGTTTTACGCGCGAGTCGACTCGCGCGTAGACACTCGCGCGTTCCCGAGATACTAGAGCTACAAAGGAACGCGCGGAAAGCGTGCTATCTGGACGCAAATTGAAACGCGCGACTCCGCTCGCGCGTAAAACGCCTCATCTGGACTGGACAGGCTCTTACGCGAGTGAAACCACGGGGCGCCGGTAGTTAATGAATAAAAGGGTTAATTCACATCTGATATCTATATATTTCTATTCAAGTATATCACTACTAGCTTCAGCCCTCGACTTTGTCCGCGTGGAATAAACATAACTATCCTAATGGCAATAGTGCAGCATAACGCAATAACAGGCGTGACCAACGGCTTAAAGCGCTTTCCGAAGCACGTAGTCACTAAATGTAATGGATGGTCACCCATCTACTTACCAACCGCGGCAAGCGTAGCTTAACCTTCAGTCGACCATGCAGCTGTTATTATTTAGCCAATAGCTATTATGACGTGACAATTGACGCACGTTTAACAGAAACTTCCGTAATTTTTTATTCAAATCGATCATTAAGATCAATTGGTAGCTAGTTAATAATAAATGAACACGTGGAAGTTATTAGGCCAGGCTTTATAGTAGATTTATTGCAGAGATAATTAAACACAAGCCATTCTATGATTGTGCCTTTTAGTACTATTTAAATCGATACTGATATTAACTAACTCTGATGATGATGTAAGAAAGTTGAGTCTCCTGGCGGAAGATTTCATGATCCACTTCCCTGCTAAGCTTGGTCCTCTCTTTTCGTATGTCACTTCCACCTCTCCTGTGCTAGCCTCATCCAGGTTCTCTCCAGTTGGTATAACTTAGTTCAAAGTTGAACTTTCAGTCAAGTTATAAACATTGTTTCTACAATTTATTCTTAAAATTAAAATTTTTGCATCTGAATACCCCAGAATAATCATGCAAGTAGACACTAATTATATGTGTAGGTAAACGGACTCCAAGAACATCGAAAATAATTTAAATATAGAAAGAAAATAAATTTATTTGACCAGGGTTAAGGCACACAATATACAAGCATAACATAACAACACGCCTGTAGTCCCTGAAGGGATAAGCAGAGGAAATAAAATAATAATGTGATAGTTAAATGCGATAAAAAGAGCAGTGGTGGCCCAGTGCTAACGGCCGCGACATAACACACAAAAACAGAAAACAGAAAAAACTTAAATTAGTAATATGTGCCTCACGGCGAGTTGGAACAGTAGGACAAAATACGTAAGCGAGAACGGTTTGTTTTTTCATTTAACAGAAGTATGCAATGCATTCCTACCTACACATTAAGCTAGACGTGAAAGTACGAGATTCAGAGTGATAACGTTGTAAATAATTCGAAGTCCCCCCAAAACTCTTATTTTTTATTTATCTTGAATCGTATATGTTACGTTACACACATAAATTACTAAGGGTTAAAAACTGCAGAGATAAAACAGGTTACGGCTCTATCACATCCAAGTTATTGATGGTAGAAACGTGTTTCGCTTGAGGACCCGAAGCACGTCGCTTGAAGACAAATCCGGACCCTGATGAGAGAGATTTCCATAAGTGTTGCAGCTATTAGTGTATTAACTAAGGAATAGAAAATGTCAAGGGGACATGAAATCATGCAAAATTGGAAAAGATAATGTTTTTACTGACTATGTGTGTGTTTAATAACCACAATCATAATTATTAGGATCACACATATATTTTGTCGTTTCAATAACAAATTCTCGGTTAATGGTTTGGTAATAGTGATTATTTTAGACTGTCCATGATTAACAGATGAGATTTAAACTTGGATTTAAATTATTATGTAGGTACCAGTACAAATGAGATTATAATTATAATGATATAAATCTTGTCATCTCTTTAGTCACCCACTTTAAAGGCATATCATCTTTCACACAGTCCATCCATTGTTTCTATGGTCGTCCCCTACTCTTATAGCCACCCACATCGTACTCAAAACATTTTTCACGACATTTTCTGGAATTAAGGAACAAAAAAACATGTTATGTATGTGTATTTAATTTCATCACCACTGCTCTCAAAACGGTGAAGGAAAATATCGTGAGGAAAACAGCATGTCCTAGAACCAAAAATTGGAAGGCATGTGACATCCACCAACCCGCACTATGGCCCACTGCTTCTCACAGAGAGGAGGCCTGTGTCCCAGCAGTGGGAATAGTATAAGCTGATTATGCTGCTGACCCCAAATAAATTGGGATAAGGACAGGAGAATGATGATAGAAAACTTGTGGTTGAATTTATTCTTACTTACATACTAGATACAGTCATCGCTTTTTATCAGGTCGACGTGACAGTCTATCATGCCTATTCTAAATGAATGCACAATAAATCTTCATCAAGAATATCTATGAGAACAAGTTGTCGCGTGTTAATGATAAAAAATATGTAAATAATAATAAAAAATGTGTCAGTGTCATACATGGCATGTTGTTAACAACGTACTTATTATATTTAGACGACATTATTCGCGTGCGTTTGATTCGATGATTGGGGTATTATTACCATTATGATATAATGAATAGGAGATTTGAAATTGTGTATTCTTACAGTCTGGCTATTGAACTAGTTACCTAAATAAAGACTAATTTAAATTATTTATCTACATGTACATTTAATCAAATAATATCAGATTTTTTGTCCGTTGGTTTGTCTGGATTCTGGATTGGCATAAAAACGGCTAAACGGATTTGGCGCACAGATAGTTTATAGCCTGGATTAACACATACGGTCCTTTTTTTTCGGTATAGTTCCCGTGGGAAATTTTCCGACATCCACGAGCATATTTATACATCCAAAAGCTAGTTATCAATATAATAAAAATGCAATATAGAAAAATGCGTTTAATGGTATTACACCAAAAAAAATACACCTTAAAAGTATAAATAACAAAAAACAATTATTATAATGCCAAAAGGGCCTCAGCAGAACATAATGTCAGATGACAACACAAGGGTACACCTTGTGTTGTCATCACCTAATGCTGATTTTCAGCTGCAACCCACGAGTGCCATAATAGAAATAAACATGGGGAAATGTATGTCCGTTATAAAAAATTAAGGAATAAATTATAGGTGATAAAACAGTACTAACAGTTCATATGTTTGTATCTTGATATCTAGCTTTTGACATAGTAAAAAAAACGTGTAGGTCAACACTCATCCAATTTAGGAAAAAGAATGCGGAAGCAATAAAATACTAAATTTTATGACACAACTAACGAACCTTAATTTACATAAAATATATATATTGCAAGAAATGCGTGGGTTCTTGATCACGAGTAGGTATAACCGCAAGGTAACTGGTGGACTGGTTCAATCCAACTTTACAAATAGTAAACAGCTGCATTTTATTTTTTGTCCTATGAATAGGCTTGAGTTTTGTTTTTCTGCGATTATAAATGGGTCTGTTTAAAATGTCTTTTTTTTTACTGTGTAATTATAGAATATAAGACATTCTTGAAGTATTTGTATTAAATTAGGAACGGTATAGATTATAAGCCTACGTGGTGCTTGCATGCAACCTCCGATACCTATAAGTTGATGGCATAAATATGATACAAATACTATTTCGTTTTTAGAATATTAAAAAACAATTTATTAGGAGTCAGCTTTGTAAGCTGGCATTGCTTGTCATGATGTTAAAAAAAGTAGAACATATTAAAACTAAAATATTAAAACGACCTCTTCTACATTGTTCCACGTTCCAGCGTTTACAGTGTTCTGAAATGTTGATTCAATTTTGTTATATCCTTTGCACAATATCTTAGAAAATCCCTTATTAGTACTTTTATTTTATCAGAGATCTGCTTTTTAACTTATCTGCAAAAACCCCAAAAAAAACACGTTTGTTGTATGGGAGCCCCCTTTAAATATTTATTTTACTCTGTTTTCAGTATTTGCTGTTATAGCGGCAACAGAAATACATCATCTGTGAATTTCAGCTATCTAGCTATGTTCATGAGATACAGCCTGGTTACAGACGGACAGTGGAGACTTAGTAATAAAGACCCTTTATCTCGGGAACGCGGGGAGGTATCGAGTTGAAATTAAAACCATATACTTATGGTACTACTGGTGGTCTACAGTCCATTGAATCTGTGAAAAACTCAAACTTCTAAGTTAACGTAAAACAAAGATACGGCCGTTTATGCCGCAAAAACGTATATTTCGATACTCTCAAGAGGATCAAAATTTATAGGGTAGTTTCCGTTGACCTAGAATCATGAAGTTTGGCAAGAAGCAATATCATGTAGCACAAGTAAAGAAAGCCGAAAACCGTAAATTTGTACTTACATACCTACAAATTTGTACGGAACCCTCCGTAAAAATTCCGACTCGTACTTGACCGGTTTTTTTTTACCTTTAGTCACTGACTCTTTATTTCTAGATTTCTTTTTATAATTTAAGACACTCGAAACCTAAGGTCCATCATTTATTTAGTACAGATCGATCGAATCACTGTCTCCTAAGATACAGGTCATCCCTAGTTTAGGAGACAGGATTTAATTTATTATGTTATTAAAGACAACTGTTTTTCTCCCCTTGTGTCCATTGTTAGTTGATTAAGTCTTAGCATGTAACTCTTATACAACCTGTGTGTATATCTTTGGATCAATAAACTTATTATTATTATTATATTATTTATATTTCTTTTTATAATTATGACGTGTAAAAGTAATTCGGATATCCTATCTCATTTCATTTCCAACAGCATAGCCATGAGAACCCGGAATATTTTCAATATGCCTAAATAACTACATTATAACATAATGGCGATGTTCAAATATTTACCAATATCATTCGAGACTGATTTAAGCCTACCCAACACAAACAAGTTACACAAAATATGGGTGAAATGAAAAGGAAAGTGGAACTTTCCAAAGATTATTTATTCAAATGATACTTTGGTTAAAAAAGTGGCTGTTTGTTATTGATTTATTTATAACTTGTAAGCTCTTACAATATTTTTTTATGGTATAGAGGCATGGGGTAAAAAGTTCACTCATACTCTATAGAAAAGGGAGGACCCTCCGACCAGACGGGTGTTGTGTCTGGCGGGCAACTGCCCGATGATTCATGTCGGGCCGTTGTATCTATGCTAGTTGCGCGGTAAACTCTGCTTGTCAAATTTCTTTAATAGATTTTCAACTTTATCGCTAAAGCATTAGGTTCAAGGTTGATTGCGAAAATTTGACAGTTTCGGGCAGCTTGATGTGCTTGGCGTCTATTATGTAGATTAGGTTGCACCTGTGTCTGCGCACACACTTGTGCACTATACTAATACCTCCCGCGCAGAAGGCTAGTCTCTGTTGAGATTGGCCATCATGGCCGAAATAGTGTCTGGGGGACAATACTATACCTATCTCTGTGGGGACATCTCGGCCGATCGGATCAAGATCGTTTAATTCTGATTTGCATTCTTTCCCGATACTGATTGGTCGGTCTATCGACCAATCAGTATTTACCTCCAGATCTTTACTTTAATTACCAGATCGAAATAGGTGTACAGCAGGTAAGCTATTTAAGCCGGTGACCCCACTTTGAGTTATTTGCATACCTACCTTACTAGAAACATACCATCAATTAGAAAGATCATAATAATTACTAGAATAACGAAGATGTGAACCTTCACACGTATCAATGATCAGCATATCTTGAGAGGCGGCAAAATTGGGAACTAAATTCAAATGTATAAGTAGTTAAGTAGTCGACCTTGTAATAGCCTTATCACACCCTAAGGTTGAATGTCACTTATGACCAATTCCTATAATTTTAAATTAAGAATAGAATAAGTTTAGTATAGTTTTTTTTTTAAATATTTCGAAAACTATTGAATTTGGGTCATCCCTAAGGAAAACGTGTTGCTAAACATTTATGAAGCGTAAAATTAAAATATTGGTCAGATATTATTCTTAAATCGCTCATCATTTTAGTTATTTTGGTGTTTTTGGTACTTTTAATTGTATTTGAAGTGCCAGCTACAATATCATCTTTTAATGGTACCCATTCAATATGTAGTTTTTATTTTATTTTGAATTATACACAAAACCCTTAAAAAACCCTTAAAATTCAAATATCTCGAAAACTATTGAACTTCGGCCATAAATATGAGGTGTTCAATTTGTTGCATTTTGGCCCCCTGACAGATATACGTCGAATTACAAGTAGCCCTGTATACAGGGCTTCTTCTTCAGTCTTGGGGGACTGTCTTATAAGACAGTCCCCCAAGACACGAAACAAAAGGAACTTTATTCTATACAAAATAATTAACATTACGAAAAATTTAAATGAATTAAATTATTGTCATGTTTACAAGTAGTGCCATCATATGGTATCAAGACATATTGGTCACCTTATAGACAGACATATTGGTCACCACAAAGACTCCGTAATTCACAGTTTTGCAGTTACTAATCATGCGGTCAAGACCGAGTGTCGACCTCGCCATCGATTGTCTTGTACGGAAGTCGATCGATTCTGATTCTGATATATTGCATTGTTATTATTATAAAGGTATCGATTTATATTTTATGGGTGTTTAGCTACCTGTTTTTATTTCTAATACGTTAGCGAAAACACTATTGATCTCTCGTTTGTAAGTCCGTTGCTACTTTAATAATTTGACTGTTCTCTCCACTATGAAACCTTATCTTATTGTGACCGGGTAAAACCATCCTTAAGTACCGAGAATGAAGAACATAGGAACAGCAACATTAATTGGCAAAAAAAAAACAAAAATGGCTAATTTGCGATACTTACATAAAAAAAAATAGGACAAAATGGACCGCTTAAAACCTCGAAATTCAACTTCACCACGGATTATTTAAGACCTCACAAAGTTGACTCAAGAATTGCAACATGCAAACAAATAGGAAAACAGTAAATTCGTGACCAGCCCCAAGCAACGCTGCCGACCTAAACCCAGTATGGTAAATAGGTAATGTTTATGAAGCCACGTCACGCTGGATCTGTACTGCAGATAGTCGGTTCGTGACAGAACCTCGGATATGGGCGGAGATTTCAATTTTAAATGTCATAAGATATGAAAACAATACTGAGGAAGCGGCACGTTTACTTTAAATTTTATTTCTACAATGCTATACTATTGTTATTGTCGAATTCGCTCTAAGCTCTCAATTTCTCACTGACCTCTTCGTTGATCCAGCGCTGTAATTGTGTAACAATATAACAGTAGCAATGGCTTTGATTTTGACAATCCAACAACATGCATTGCGTAATTTACGTTGTTGAGCAGACAAATTTTTGGAACATATGAAGTAATGGATTAGCAATATCTTCAAAATGATTGAGATTGTTGTGGAAAGTGTGTTGCGCAATTAGGGTGGCCCGATAATCACATTGGTTTTTTTCAGTAGGTTTGTCATTTCCAGTAGCACCCCAAAATCTGGGATTCTACTCCCTATTCACGAAATCCAAAGTTTCAGCCGAAGTATATGAATACCACGAAATATATGGCCCGAACTAATCATATAAATTATGTTTAGTTCGGAGCCCAAACTAAGAATGAATGACAACACGATTTGACAGTAGTCCCAACTCCCGACATGTTTAAGCCCGTCTGTAAATTTTACTGTACAGACACGAGCATATGTATGTATACACTTGGCTTTATTCAAAGGCGATTTTCTCCATTATTTTTGAATAAAATTTTATATTATTAGGGACAGTATTTTCGAACCCATAGGTTTATGTAAAGTGTCGTATTTCAACGTTGCATTCGTTATTTCGTGAAAAAATCGCAATTCAAAGTTGCCAAGTGTTAACATATAATAATGCTTTTTTTTTTCGTTTGTCAAAACTTGTGTACAGGGTGCCTAAAAAGGCCACTTTGGCAGAATCATAAAAGGATAACATAATGGACAGTTAACCGTTAAGTTAATCGTATCAAATCCCATTGGTGAAACATTTTTCAGTTATTTTTTTTTGTCTGTGCTATGATCCCAATCAATCCTATCCAAATCCAATCCCAATCTCTTTGATTATACCTACGTAGTGCAGCGAAAAAAAGAAAAACGCGGACTGTCTTCGCCATAGTACGATTCATAATGTTATCCTTTTATGATTCTCCAATGTGGCCTTTTTAGGCCCCCAGTACACACGTTTGACGGATCAACTTCTTTTGAACGGACAAGAAAAAACCGGACCAGAAAAGCGGATAAAACCGGAATGAGAAAGTTTATAGTGGATAAGACAGAGATTAAAACAGAAGAAGAACTAGCAGGGGATCGAGGAGGGGGGGTGGAGGGGGGTTCAGGGGATCAGACCGGAATAACTCGTATTTTCGTTGACGGACATAGAGAGTAGATCCTCTGGATTCGCACCATAAGCTAGTGACTGATAATTAATTGCAATTAAAAACAAAATTATAACTTAAATACTCACAATACTGCCATCTCACCGGACGGTAGTAACAAGTACTTAATATCATGTCGACGTATGATCATCCGTTATGTCAGTCATCAGTGGACGTAATAATACTTACCTAATATTATTGCGAGCCCATCAGTTGTCTGCGGCGAAGGTCCTGCGCACGGCATAGAAATATGTAGAAGGCTCACTGGCAAAGGGTTACCGCTGCCCCGGAACAAAGTCAAAGCATTTATTTAAAAAAAAAAAAATTAATAACGTTTAAAATTTAGTCACAATCTCGTCTCGTCGACAATCAATGTCAAAAACGTGTCAAAAATGTAGGGCAATTAGAGGTATTTTTGACAGATTGAGACTGGGATCAAACTGTTTTTTTTTTCCTTTATAAAGTAGCACAGTTGGTGATACTTGGGGTCGGGATTGTCCGAAAGGGTTACCGCTGGCCCGGAACATAAAGGGCTAAGGAAGGAACACGGGTGGGTTTTAGTCAGTAAGAGTCTGACACTTCCTTCCGCTCCACCCAGAGCGGGGGTCATTTGATGATTTCCCATCCGCAAAAAAAAAAAAAAAAAATAGGGGAAGACACTTGATTCACGTGTTCTTTATAAGATTCAGCACTTGCACTACAGTTGGTCACTTACACTGCACTAAACTAACTCAAAAGGTTTTACCCTTTTTAGTCTTCGCACTAATTCAGTGTTGTCAAGGAGTTTATCATATAGGGATCAAACTGTGAACGTTCTTATAATTACGAGAATTGCCCGTCCAAATGCATAAAACAAAACACTAAATTAAATCCAAATCACATTTTATCAGAGGATAGAAAGGTGATTCCTTGCCAAATATTGTTTACTTTTTCCCATCCATGAGCTGTAGGTTTACTGATCAAAGACTTTAGAAGCCATCTAAAGTCTTTGATCAGTAAACCTACAGACGAATCTTATCTAATAGCTTTTCTAATTCTAATTAGAAAAACTATACGATGAGTTTCGTCGTATTTTAGAGCTACCAATGTGGACCAATCCTGTCTGTAGGCCTCAAGCTCGTACCGCCATCTTCTTCTTGATCTGCCTCGATGTCGCCGGACGTTTTTTTTACCCACATGGTGGTAGATTTCGCCCATGACTCGTCCTCAACTGAATTTATATCATTAGTAGCTAATTTATGGTGCAATGAGGCCTTAGAAAATGTCAGTCTTTGTAGAACGTCAGCTCTGAATGTTTGTGCAAATCTGCATAAGTAAAATCATTTATCAGCAAAGGATTAGGTAGGTACTGTAGTGAACTATGCCTTCGTTAACATTCTAACCCGATGGCTATTACAGAGTAGCGTACATCAGCCTTCACGGATGAGTAAGAGTAGTACACATTGTTGTTCTTCTGTCCGTCGCTAGGCTGTGGCGAAGTGGATGTGTGGTCCATGCCACGGTCATTATCAGCACCATCGCCCTTGGCATACTTGTGATAATACGCGAATGATACTGTTTTATTAAGAATTATGTCATAACTATGTGGTAATAATGCCATTTTCTTACGAAGCGTTGTTATCTTTTTAATTATAGACATTACGAGGAGACAATGATGTTTTTTTTTCTGAGATATAACGGTAGAATTTGGAGCTCATTCGTTTCTAGAAACTCTAGATTTCTTTTTGTAACTATTCGCTTTTTGCAATTTTCCTGTAAAACCCCTAAAGCTAACAAGTTCCCAGTAAAGTATCTAGCTAGGTGTTTCAAATTTCCAGAAATTCATCACAATTGTTCGTCGAATGAAATTTTCAAAAGCTACAATATTCGACGCTTCCGCTTTGCATTGAAATGTTTCAGCTTTTATCATTTCAAAGGTACTGTAAGCTTTAGTTGGTTGACAAAAAATAATACATTTTGGTAAGACAAAGATGATGAAATATTATAGACTGCTTTGAATTTTACCAAACAAAAGAAGATCATTTTTCGTAAGTACAGGAACGGTATCCATACTAATATTATCACAAATTCGAAAATAACTGTCTGTCTCTATGTTACCTTTTCACGCTTAAACCAATGAACGGATTTCGATAAAATTTGGCAGAGAGATAGATTGCATCTCGGGGAAGGACATAGGATATTTTTGATCCCGATATTCCTACGGGATCGACACGTATGCGGGTGAAACCACGGGGCGCTGCTAGTCCTTTAAAATTTGTTTTGGTCTACAAAATAATATTCTATCTACCTATAAGTATACAGAACACAATCTATCTATACCAATACCTAATAAAGCTGAAGAGTTTGTTTGTTTAAACGCGCTAATCTCTAGAACTACCAGTCCGATATGAAAAATTATTTTTGCATTTGATAGCCCAATTCTTGAGGAAGGCTAACACTCCTTAGGAGCCGAGTAAAAAGAAAAGAAAAAGAAGTAATAGCGCGGACAGGCGATGCGATACGACGGGCTGGGACAAGAAAAGTGTGGAACAAGAAATTTTACGTGGACGAGGTACAGACGCCAGCACATCAAGCTTTTTTTTTGTTTTTTAAACGTTGCGAAACACTAGGAATTTCTCCTGTATTGTGGGTGCGTTTACAAACATTTAAAGTCACATACACAAACAGCCAGACCCGGAACAACTACTTGTAGGTCATACAAATATTTGTTCCGTGCGGGAATCGAACCCGCGACACGCAGCGCAGAAGTCAATCGCTTAACCACTGTGCCAACCGTGCCGTCAAAATCTACTACAATCTGTCAAATTTCTTTAATACATAGATTTCCAACTTTATCGCTAAAATATAAGGTTCAAAGTTGATTGGGATTTGACAGTTTCGGGTAGCTTGATACGAGTATCTAGCATCTGTTTAGAACGGCTGGATCGTTTTGGTTTGCCAATTTGTTTTAAAATGTTCATTACTCAGGAAAAGTTTCTCGGAAAATGTTAAAATAAAAAAGATTTTTGTATGAATGATCAACGTCTGTCAGTTCAGCTAGTATAAATAAATTAAAGTAGTGAGCAGTGGTGGCCAAGTGGTAACGGCCGCGACTTACGAGTTGTAGGTCGTAGGTTCGAACCCAGACAGGCGCTTTACTTTGTGTAAATTATTTCATCACCACTGCTCTCAAAACGGTGAAGGAAAACATCGTGAGGAAACCGGCATGTCCTAGAACCAAAAATTCGAAGACATGTGACATCTGCCAATCCGCATTGGGCCCGCGTGGTGGATTACTGACCACTCCCTCCCACCGAGAGGAGGCCTGTGTCCCAGCAGTGGGAACATTATAGGCTGATTATGATTATAAGCTCATAGTTAAAGCCAGTTTCCATAAGTTAAAAAAAAGCCATCTTAAAAAAAACATACCAGTATTTTGTTTCTCCCATTCCGAGACAGCTGCCGAAGGAAAAAAGGTCCGCAAATTACTAACACGTACTTGCTTAAATCCTTTAATAGATTTTCAACTTTATCGCTAAAATATAAAGTTCAAAGTTGATTGGGAAAATGACAAACACGTACATGCTTAAATCCTTTTTTGTTTGTTTGTTTTTGTCAAGTAGATTAGCTATAACTTGTTTGTTGATATCGATCTTAGTTCCGTAATAAGTATCTGTTTGATTGATCTGTTTCCTGCATTTTGTGGTCGTGAATTCGTGATAATACTGATGACCGCAGTGATAACTTTTAAGCTGGAAACTCAATGTTAGGCGACTTTCTGGCATGAATGTCGAATGATGCAGTTGTGATTAGATTCTAGCTATTTTACTTTAATTGCAATTTTATTCAGAATTAAAATGAAATGTAAGTCATCATCTGCCTAGCCTTTTCCCAACTATGTTGGGGTCGGCTTCCAGTCTAACCGGATGCAGCTGAAAAAAATAAAATACTGGTAGTATTTTACATGGAGCGACTGCCTATATCTGACGTCCATAACCCAGTTACTGGATAATACGATACCCTTTGGTAAGACTGGTTGTCAGACTATTGGGGTAAAGACTGTCACGACTGTCAAAGATCTACAAATGACAGCAGAGACCAAAGGATTAACGTGTGACTCGGAGGGGTCTCCAATACACGAACCGACTGCGGCAATCAACACGTGCGGCTGTTATCAGTTAGCCACGAGCCCCTCCTGCCAGGGCCGTCTTTAAACTATTTGAGGCCCTGGCTACATAAGGATCACGGGCCCCTGTGTAGATAAGAGATAATAAGAGAGATACATACTAATATTTCTTATCTGGGGGACTATAAACTTATTGTAAATTGCACTGCAAATCACTTATTTTGTAATTGAATCGGGTACTAATAATGCGTAGAAAAAAAAATTGCAGCAATTTTTTTTATGACAGCAGGCCGGGGCCCCCGAATATCGCGGAGCCCTGAGCCTGAGCCTGAGCCCAGAGTGCCCAATGGAAAACAGGGGCCTGCCTCCTGCATTTGATTCTTATTATTTGCATAATCGACCGCCTCATTTATCATAATTAATTAATGTTGAAGGGTGATATTGTAGAACACTTGATAGCCACATGACTGGACCACATTCCGTGTGTGCGTTGACCGATATAACCACTGGAGGTGGTAAATTGGTGTAGGTTTCGTGACGAGGCTCGGTTAATCAAAGTGACAGAGTTATTAGGGAGGTGCATGTCTTAGTTACAGGTATTTAGAACTACTTAGCGATGTTAGTGGATGGAAAATAGTGATTTATTTGACCGCCGATATCTTTTGAATACCTTTATCCAGCGGGATTCCAGGCCGACAGGTGTAGAAGATTTTTATTTATTTAGGTAATTCTGGATGCCATTTGCATTGTAGTATAGAAGTAGTAGTATGTAGTTATTACAAATAATATGTACAAGTATATAAAAAGGAAAGAATTATAGGGATTCAAAAAAATCGTCTGCGTCGTTGTCAACAGGAAAAAGGCCGAAAGGCTGGCAGCATGGCCACGCTAAAAATAGGCCAGCTCTCTGGTCACGTGAATAATGCAATACATTATGGTTCAGCAGGGACGGAATCCGTTGAGTCTCTTCTCTTGTCTTTTCATTCGAAGTTTCCTGTACAAGTGTTTCAATCATTACATGGTGGAATTATTTATACTCAGGAAATATACAGGGCTATTAAAGATTATATGGACCACTACATGCACCGATGAAGCAACTAGACAATAATGATCATTTAATAGAGCAATAGGTATTATTACTTCACTGAGTGTAATATTAAATAGAGTCGATATATTCTGTAAAATTCGCACCGTGAAAACTTATATGAAGTCTGTCTGAAGTCTGTCATTCCAACTGATGACAGTTCACTTCAACTTAGATTTCTCGGTAAGATTTTTACGGAATAGATCGGTTGTTTTATTATCACGGTTAGATTATGCATTAAATGGGGGTTTCCAGACATTGCCAAGGAAACTTATTTATTGCGAATAAATACAGTCAGAAAAATAATGATTAGTATTTGATGACGCATTTGTAAATGTAGCTCAGGCTTAGGACACTACATAGTTTTTATAGGTAAATGAGTTTAATAGATTTCATCATTAAGTACACTGGTTGTGGTCAAGCTACGTGGAAATTATTTACCTAGGTAAATAATGATTAGTACAATAAATTGTAACAATTTCTGGGAATAAACATTGATTAATGAAGTTTTTTTTTAACAAAAACATGGCAATTGCAACGTCTACAAGAAAATTGCAATGAGAAATACTGAAAATGAAAATACTATTTGCAAATAAAAACCTTTTCACTTGTCGAAATCGTCTTGATAATGTTAGGCATTATTATAATGTTAGGTAGTCAAATTAGTATAATCAATCATTAATTCATATCAATCCAAAATTCATTACCAATTCACTTTCAAGAACAATAGAATTGAAGGAAGCTTAAGTCATGGACGGGCAATAAAAATTGCTTCTGAATCTGATAGTCAGTGCGACGAATCGGGACAACGTGCGACCTGATCCAAGGTCAGACTGTAATTGAGCAAGAGGATGACTTTCACTTCTTGATAAACGAGGCAAAAAAGGCAAATTATATCGGTTTGTGCAAAAAAATCTTAGTAAAGCACGAAATACACGAAAAACGGCGGTTTCACACCTAAGTTTAAAACAGTGTAGACAGTGGTTTGAAACCAAATTCGTATGACTTTTAAACCTCCTTGGTAGAAAGGCCTGCGTTACAAACCAGTAGCAGAAGAAGATGTTGGTTTTAAACCGTGTAGCAGGCATCTCGTAACAACAAAAACTTCAAGGTCACCTTGGTTTGTAGACTGGTTTTAAACCGTGTATTTCGTGCTTAAGCATTGCGCGCAAATTCTGCTTGCTGATTTTTTCCGTTTATATTGAACGTTCTTAAAATAAGGAGTTTTAACATGTAAATTATATGAATTTTTGTTTGTAGAAATATTATGAAATGAAATTGTAAGATGAACTTATAGTTTCATTTAAAATTGTCCACTATGCAATCAAAAGTAGAAGACAATATGGTAGAAATATACATTTTCGGAGATAAGTCCTTCTTCGTTTCTTGGTTCTGGCTTATTTAATAGCCAGATTAAATACATAAACATTATTTATTGAAATTACAACTAGGTAGAATCCTAACCTAGAATAGGCCTTTAGAGATTTATCTAAATTAAAATACTTAAGCTTTTCCGATTCACGATATCAGAAGAAAATCAGCGAAAAAAAAA
Source organism: Oligia fasciuncula (assembly GCA_963082905.1). Classification (NCBI taxonomy): domain Eukaryota; kingdom Metazoa; phylum Arthropoda; class Insecta; order Lepidoptera; family Noctuidae; genus Oligia; species Oligia fasciuncula. The sequence continues at coordinate 15,790,272 of OY720406.1, read as the reverse complement.
AAGTGGAAGTGAAGCTTCCATCAGTGTAAAAATTTCACCGTGAAAACTTAGGTGAAGTAAGCTGTCAATAGTGACAATCTCTATACAGGGTTATTGGTAAAACATTAACAACCTCTTAAGAGGTCATTGTACTCATTATTATGAACAACTTTTACTATGGGACAAAAACTGAAATCGCGAAAAAAAAACAGCTGTTCCCTACATTTTGACGAGTTATACGAACATAATACAGACGCCAGCACATCAAGCTACACGAAACTGTCAAATTTTCCCAATCAACTTTGAACCTTATACTTAAGCGATAAAGTTGAAAATATATTAAAGATATTTGACAGATTGTAGTAGCTTGACTTGCTGGCGCCTGTACCTACTACAATTCTTGCAAATAAATATCATTTCATTTCTATCATAAGGTTGAATGACAGCTCACTTCACCTTTATTTTCGCGGTGAGGTTTTTCCACAATAGACTGGCACTCTAGCAAGTTTCTTTTCATATTCCCTTTCTGTACCTTTTCGTCCAATACAAGTAAATTTTCCTCAATAAATATTTAACAATTCGGATCTCATTGTTGTATATTACAGGCTCCCGGATATTTGATATCCGGCTGTAGGCATGTTAAATATTTCGTTACTCTCGCGGTATTGTCGCAAGATACGTGACCAGAATACATTCATTCATTCGTTCATTCAATGGCATTAGGGAACGAGATTTTCCGAAGTTACATCACTATTGTATGACATGTAGTTGTCATCTGGAATTGTAATCCGCATTCCTATGGTTTCAATTACTTGGTTTTTCTAGCCGGATCCATGGCAATGGTAAATGTTCTGTAGAGTTCTTGAACTCGGTGTATTAGTCGTCATATAGTGGGTAATGTAGTCACAGTAAAAAACTTATTTACATTTAAACATGCATTGCGATGCATTCATACATAGTTTTTTTTTACTGTCTTACTGTATCCAGTTTTTCAATGCCTTATTATACAGGGTTATTGGTAAAACATTAACAACCTCTTAAGAGGTCATTGTACTCATCATTATGAACAATTTTTACTATGGGACCAAACCTGAAATCGCGAAAAAAAAAACAGCTGTTCCCTACATTTTTATGTTCGTATAACTCGACAAAATGTAGGGAACAGCTGATTTTTTTGCTACTACAATCTGTCAAATTTCTTAAATAGATTTTCAACTTTATCGCTAAAACATTAGGTTCAAGCTTGATTGGGAAAACTAGACAGTTTCGGGTAGCTTGATGTGCTGTAGGCGTCCCCACCTCCCCACCCTTTGACCTACTGTCGCGCCATTTTGTTTTTTTTTTTTCGTCAGTGTGTATGCCACATGCTTGCCACATGCCACTGAATGTAATGTTAGCAGACAGGTGCGACGCGATAATTTCCATCAAGTTTTCATATAAATTGTTCTACTAAGGTCGCGTCGCGCCTGTCCGCAGGAGGCTTAAAGCCTTTACAATAAAAATAATTAAAGACACGCGATATTGTCAGTAGTTATTAGCTAACCTGTAGACATAAACAACTCGTAAACTGGCATCAAAACAAAACAAACGTACTTCAACAAAGTATCATGTTAATTTAACGAGGAACTTCGTTCGTACCTTCGTTCTTATGTTTTCACAGAGCCATTAGCGCATTTATCTGTTCCACAATAGTATCGTCTCGCTGAAACCCGATGCTATAATGCGGGGTGAGTGGCCAACAAGCTGTAAATATAAACCACACAGTAAGGCCCTTTATGCACGGCACAGTTTCTTTACGACCTTAGAGAAAACGTGTCCGTCAACAAGCTTCCATAGTGATCCATACAACACTGGCGAACCGTGTCCACACACCGCGATTAAACCGCGCCGTAAAAAAACGTGTCTGCCAACATGCTTCCATAGTGATCCATACAACACTGATGAACCGTGTCTACACACGGCGTATAAACCGTGCCACAGAAAACACATGTTCTTCAACAAGCTTCCGTAGTGATCCATACAACACTGACGACCGTGCCTACACACGGCGTATAAACCACGCCATAAAATAAACGTGTCTGCCAACAAGTTCCATAGTGATCCATACAACACTGACGAACCGTGTCCACACACCGCGTATAAACCGCGCCGTAAAAAAACGTGTCTGCCAACATGCTTCCATAGTGATCCATACAACACTGATGAACCGTGTCTACACACGGCGTATAAACCGTGCCACAGAAAACACATGTCCGTCAACAAGCTTCCATAGTGATCCATACAACACTGACGAACCGTGTCTACACACGGCGTATAAACCGCACCACAGAAAACACATGTCCGTCAACAAGCTTCCATAGTGATCCAAACAACACTGACGAACCGTGTCTACACACGGCGTATAAACCGCACCACAGAAAACACATGTCCGTCAACAAGCTTCCATAGTGATCCATACAACACTGACGACCGTGCCTACACACGGCGTATAAACCGCGCCGTAGAAAAAACGTGTCTGCCAACAAGCTTCCATAGTGATCCCTGATGAACCGTGTTTACACACGACTTATAAGCCGCGCCATAAAATAGACGTGTCTGCCAACAAGCTTCCGTAGTGATCCATACAACACTGACGACCGTGCCTACACACGGCGTATAAACCGCGCCATAAAATAAACGTGTCTGCCAACAAGTTCCATAGTGATCCATACAACACTGACGAACCGTGTCCACACACCGCGTATAAACCGCGCCGTAAAAAAACGTGTCTGCCAACATGCTTCCATAGTGATCCATACAACACTGACGACCGTGCCTACACACGGCGTATATTCACTATGGAAGCTTGTTGTAAGCAAACCGTGCTGTGTACAAAGGGCTTTATGGTACACAATAATGGCTTTATTATGGCCAACAGCTGTTGTTATCTATGGGCAGGTATTTATAAGGTGTTTAGTGGTTCGATTTAAGAATTTGACCTTCCTTGTTCTGGGTTTTCACGATTATGGCTTGGACTTTATGAGGAAAGAGGAGGACAGGGTGTTGTGGCGCAGCCTGGGTCCAGCAGTGGATTGCGATAGAATGAGTTAATTGATTGATCACGAATGTCGATTGTCGATCGATTGGTAGTTGGCTTTTCCTACGAAAACTACGACAACAATAGAAAATACGTCACCATGTTTTAGCTACTCGCTGATAAATAAAAAGTATAAAAAGTCCAGTAGCATCCCTCTTTTTGAATATTATTCATCATCATCTGCCTTTTCCCAACTATGTTGGGGTCGGCTTCCAATCTAACCGGATGCAGCTGAATACCAGTATTTTACATGGAGCGACTGCCTAACTGACCTCCACAATCCAGTTACTAGGTAACACGATATTCCTTGGTAAGACTGGTTGTCAGACTTTCGGGCTACTGACGACTCGTAACGACTGTCAAAGATCCACGAATGACAGCCGGGACCAATGGCTTAACGTGCTTTCCGAGGCACAGAGGGGTCTTGGTATATGAAGATGGTCACCCATCCACGGACCAACCCCGGCAAGCGTAGCTCGACCCGTGTGGCTGTTATTACTTAGCCACAAGCCCCTCCTCTTATAGCATCTTTTTTTGTCCCTTTTACTGTTTATAATAAAAAATTTAACCTGTTTCTTGACGCAATATGCCGTTTACAAGATCCCAAGATTTACTTGAAGCAGACGGATGCCCAGAAATGAGGTTTGACGGCACGGTTGGCGCTGCTGCGCTGCGTGTCTGGGTTCGATTCCCGCACGGAACAAATATTTGTATGACCTATAAGTAGTTGTTCTGGGTCTGGCTGTTTGTGTATGTGAGTTTAAATGTTAAATGTTTGTAAACGCACCCACAATACAGGAGAAATTCCTAGTGTGGGGCAACGTTTTTTAAAAAAAACTACTGTTGACAGCCCTCGGTCTTGGTTTTTTATTTGGCCTGAGTAATTTGTGTACATATATGACTAAATAGAAAAAAAATGCCGCAACTACCCAAAAATCTCAAGGTGTTTCGTGTCTGACTCACAGAAAACATTATAAAAGCTGTGCAAGTACGTAAAAGAATGCATTCTGTTTAAGATGATAACTAAGATATTCTATCTAGATTCTAGAGCAAGGCCAAGACTTGTTGAGTACCTACGATTTTATTTTTTGCATAAACCGACAATTGTGAAGTAAACAAGATCATGGCAAAAATATAGACCTAAATTACATAACATAACGCCTGTAATCCCTTAGGGGTGAGTCAGAGGTGTACTACTAACACCCACACTTCAGTAAAATTATTTTACACTAGCATCGCCCCGCGGTTTCACCCGTATAAGTGTCGATTCCGTAGGAATATCGGGATAAAAAGTATACTATGTGCTATTCTGATGTATAAACTATATTACTGTAAAGATTCATCAAAATCTGTTCAGTAGTTTTTGCGTGAAAGAGTTACAAACTCCATCCATCCATACTCACAAACTTTCGCGTTTATAATATTAGTAGGAGTAGGAAGTAGGATAGTAGGAAGTAGGATAGTAGGATAGTAGGAAGTAGGATAGTAGGATATTATTATAATTTGCTATTTTCACGCTAACACAACCGCATCTGACTAAAATACCAATTTTTTTAACATTATTTTTTTGTAATGTCACAAGCTTTGTCGTTAATTTTCGAGCATTGTATGTTGTACACAGACGTTTAAAAACATAAACACCAGTCTAGCATTCATGTGTAAGGCCAAAAAACAGACATAATCATGGCCAAGGCCTTTTCGAAAATTGCAAGTGTCGGAAGTTATTCTTGTGTTTGCATAAAAATTATACATCTTTACACGAGCCTGACGACGAGATGACTATTTAATTATTCAATCCATACTAATATTATAAATGCGTAAATGTGTCTGTCTGTCTGTTACCTCTTCATGCTTAAACCGCTGAACCGATTTAGATGAAATTTGGTATAGAGATAGTTTGAGTCCCGGGAAAGGACAGGATAGTTTTTATCCCCGATATTCCCACGAAATCGACACTTATGCGGATGAAACCGCGCTGCTAGCTATTTATTTATATGTAAGTATCTAAAAATTTATATTTGCATGACCAGGCCAACATATATTATTAATCTATAAATAGAGATTTTAATTAAATTAATTTAAATCTCTATTTATAGATTCAATCAGAAGAATCATTTATTGATTAAAAAATGTGCTCCATTTTTGCGTCAACGCCCCAATTTGATCCCTCTGTATTTCCGCCCGGATTTTTATCGTCTGCAGTCACATAACTGCCAACCTTCAAATAACTTACTTTAATACAAATACCCTCACGCAACCGAATTTCGGTCACGGAGGTTAATCTCAACCAAGTACGCAGGAGATATTAGGGTGTTACCACACCAATCGATCGATCGTCGATCGATGGTAGAATGGATTAGTCGACGTCAATCAATAGTTTCTACCCACCAATCGATCGATAGTCGATAGATGCCATCGATCGATGGTAGAATGGATTAGTCGACGTCGATCGTTACATTTCAAAAGAAACTGATGGAATAAAGCCGGGGTCAATCGATCGATTGGTTAGTCGACCGGTATCCGTCGATCAATTAAAGCTACCACACCAATCGATCAACGTCAACCGATGTCGATCGATGACATCGATCGACGATCGATCGATTGGTGTGGTAACACCCTTATAGTGCACAAGTGTGTGCACACAGGTGAACTACTTCTTCCCTCACTCTCATAGTCCGATGGGACGGTAATCCGACACGTCTGGGGAGACATCGACGACGGGGGTATCACACCACCAACATGCAAACTCCAGTAAAAAAAAAAAAACTGATGACACTTTGTCCGACCTTGGAATCGAAACCGAGGACCTCTCAGCAATGGGGCAGTAAACTTTCTATAGCCATCAGATAGTGTGCCCTCATACAATAACACAGGCCACTTTATTTGTCCTTAAGAGCCATTATTCGAATTTAAATAAAAATCAAGCGTTTAACCGTCCATAAGATTGATTGTCTATTGTTTTAAATCATGAACAGATCATTTCTTGTGCATATTCTACTGAATAATTAAATAAAAATGTTAATTTCATTACCTTGTTAGGTATTATGAAGGATTATGCGTAACTTATCAGTGAGGTAGGTAATTGCTTACTAAAGAATTAATTAAAGCCCTGGTTTTAATGAAAGGTGAGCTAACGGCAAATTGTTTAGTGGTTAGTTAACTTTTCCTTTACAAATTCAAGTTTTTTAAATAAAGAAAATCTAAAGATTGTTATGGACAATAATTCAAGGTAGATAAATATTAACGGTGAGCAATGGTGGCCACGACTTACGAGTTGTAGGTCGTAGGTTCGAACCCAGACAGGAGCTTTACTTTCTATAAATTATTTCATCAGCACTGCTCTCAAAACGGTGAAGGAAAACATCGTGAGGAAACCGACATGTCATATAACCATGACATCTACCAACCCGCACTAGGCCCGCGTGGTAGATTCCCTTTAAAAGAAAGGAGGCCTGTGTCCCAGCAGTGGCAATATTATAGGCTGAATATGTGTGTATGTGTTGTGTAAATATCACTGACCTGTATGATAGAGGTCTGTGGTAAATATTGACGGATACCATCAAAGTAAACAGTCTTGTTTATAAAAAAATATGACAGATATTATCAAAATCGTAATTATAAAATAATGCTGTTTCCTTATACATGGTAATTGTACACGGATAATTTAATGGGCGTGGGAGAACTACCTAAGGTTTAAACCTTAAGAATTTACGAACAATGTGACATAATGAATGTTGTGTGTTTCACTGAGAGGAGGCTTGTGTATCAGCAGTTAGAACGTTATAGATCAGCCTATATAATTATGGTCACATAGGAAAATGAAGTTGAAAGACATAAAGTTGTTGTGTTGACCATATGTATGAAATTATGATGAAAAATACACATTTAAAAAGTCAATCAAAGAAAAGGTTGAGCGTCCAATACACAGCTCATTTTTTTTCACAAACAAAGGTTTAAACGCCTAAGGTTACATACTACGCTCTGCCTCTTCCATAATATAAACGAAAGCCTTGATAAACCAAACAATGTCCACGAACGACCCACTCAAAAGAAATATAAACAACCAATTCGCACTCCATTTAATTGTGAACGCGTGACATTTAATCATCCATGAAATTATGAACGATACACTTTAACTAACCATGCATTGTGCGAAGGACAGATCATAAAACAGTTGTAAGAGTGTAGAACAATGTTGGAAAAAAGGTTGAGGTCAACAATGATTATTATTGGGTTGATCACACAAATACAATGGAGATGCTAGTAGATGGTACAAAATATACTGATAATGTCAAAAATTAGACAAAAAAGATTCTGCAACAGTCGGGTGAGTAGTGAAGTATTGACGGAATCATGTATTCTGTTATGCGTCAATGCAGAACAAAAAATCTATAGGCGTAGCTTACGGCAATTGTATCACAGATCTTGATAAATTCATATTCATCTTTATAGAAGCTTCCACCCGCGGCTTCGCCCGCGAGGTATGTCGATAAAAACTATCCTATGTCCTTCCCCAGGATGCAATCTATCTCTCTGCGAAATTTTATCGAAATCCCTTTAGTGGTTTAGACGTGAAAAGGTAACATACAGACAGACAGACAGACAGAGTTACTTTTCGATTTATAATATTAGGATGGATGTGAATGACCATGCAACAAGAATTGGTATCGAGAAATATAGCAAACTACATAATAGGAAAAGAAATCATTTCAGCATTACAGTAAGTATGTGGCGAAATAAGGTGTGATGTGCACACGAAAAGCTCCAACGAAAATGTCGGAACCTCCAACCACGAACAGTAAGGGGTACCTGTACTGTGCCTCTAGGGGTAGTATATTACCTTGTAACCATTGATATATAAAAATCAATGCTTGTAATCCAGTAATGTGGAGGTCAGATAGACAGTCGCTCCATGTAAAATACTGGTGTTCAACTTTATCCGGTTAGACTGGAAGACGACCCCAATAAAGTTGGGAAAAGGATAGACAGATGAATGATGATGACTGCATACTACTATACATATGTATAGAAAATTGCAGATTTTACAATAGTTGGCCTAGAAGTATTACTAAGAAAATACGAGATGCTAATATTGATTACGAATTCTTCCGTCATATTTTTGCGATCACTTTGATGACATTCGACCGGCATTCTAATTCCAATGAGTTTCGTCACAACACTTGGTGCTATTTCGTAATGAGTAGGTTTTCAAGTAAATACCTTTGCAAGAAGATTTTTTGAAACGTCGCCCGTTAGTGTGTGTGTGTATAGAAATCGTTCAAGAAAACGCAGCTGTAAAGATCGTCAACTTATTTCACAACGATTTTTTAATTATAAATAGGAATCTGACAGACAACAATGGAAAAATGGCAGTAGATGCAAATAGTTAAATTTAAAATACTATTGATTATGATAATAAAATTGAACACAACAACAAGCAGAAGCATATATGCGAAGGTCTAAATAATGTTAAATACTTAGCTCAAACTCTATAAAAAGACAAGTCGTGCTGTCAAGTAAATATGTAGGCCAATTACAATGATAATTCTTACATCCGTACAGATATTAATGACGTTAGATATATTATTAAAATGGGCACAATGACGCCCTCTATTTCAAGTAAGTATAGTATGTCTTAAAGGAGACAAGTTTACGACAAAACTGAATTAAAATTCAATATCAATTAAAATAGCTATTAAATTATAACGATAACGACATACTTGTGCAATTATAATGGTGTATGCTCATTGATTACATATTTATTGAACAATCGCCAAGAGGATACTCGATATAGAATTATAGATATATATCATAGGTTAAAGAAATAAAGCTTTTTACATAATATTTTGGTTACATAATCAGCCTATAATGTCCGCACTGCTGGAACACAGGCCTCCTCTCTTCAAGAGGGAATGGGCTGTAATCTACCACACTGGCCCATTGCGGGTTGGTATATGTCACATGTCTTCGAATTTTTTATTCTAGGAAATGCCGGTTTCCTCACGATATTTTCCTTCACCGTTTTGAGAGTATTATGGTTTAAGTTGGTTGAGATAGTTTAAATGAACAATAATTAGTGATATAGGATTGCTTTTTAGTTGGCCTTTTTGTTTTCTTATGCCTCTTAGTTTAACACTTAGCTCTCAGTATCTTGTACCCAATCTAATCTATTCTTTCTTTTCTCAATGCAGTCTGAAATTATCCCGTTTGATCACTGGATCTACCACTTTTAGTTCCATCTGCATTGATCAATAATTTATTTGACATTTCAAAGGCAAATAATGGGCTAATCAAGTCCAGTCTTATTGCCTTTTAAGATGTTAATACAGTACCGTTTATTGAATGTCTAAATCTCTGCACCATCCGGTAAATAAATATCACTTTCAAGTTTATTACCTCCTAAATTTTCTTGCTCAACATCCTTTCATAATGTTGCATCGTGGAAACCTAGCTCGTTGCTTATTCCCAGGTCTTATGATATGATTTCTTGGAATGAAAGCAAAAACTGACTTCAATCAGAAGGTTATATTACTGATGCGTCTTCATCTTGCATATGGGAGGAAAAACAATTTACCAGACTTTCTTATACTTGTGTGCTGTTATTGTTTTTGATACATACGTCTCTGGATTACGCTCTAAATAGGTGTGGGCCTGCTTACTATAAATATATATTATGTATTTTTTTTATGTTGAATGGGCCTGCTATTGACCTCGTTCACGCCTGATGGAAAGCGATAGAGATTAAGCGATTAAGCGAATTAACGAGCGTGCCCAAAAGATGCATGTTCACTCTTGCTCTGAATGCTGACGGGTTAAATGTGGAAGAGAACACAGACGCTGGCAGAGAAGTAGTTATTTTGTGGGCTGAATATTGGAACATGAATTTTGCATTTACAGAGAAATCTACTGCCAATACTCATCATTAGGTACCTAAATTTAGACTAATGACAATCACGACACGGGAGTAGCTTCTATTAGAACTTTAAAGCCGATATTTCTTTAGAAATTTACAAAATGTACAGCTACCCGAAACTTTCAAATTTTCCCAATGTCTTATGTCTTTGAACCTTATGCTTTAGCGATAAAGTTGAAAATCTATTAAAGAAATTTGACAGATTGTAGCCGCTTGAGGTGCTGGCGTCTGTACAAGATTACGCCCGTATACCCCGAAGAGTTGTGCAGAGGTGTACCTATAGTACACCCACATTTCGTAATAGGGGGCGAGCCTAATGCCGTCAACCGTACACAAATCCAGACGGAACAAAAACTAAATTTTTAAGCTATGGTGTCAAGAGTCACATCTTATTACATATCCACAAAGTTAGTTCAAACACTGACAATGTAACAGTCAGCACCAATAGACCAAATGACAGATAACCGTCACACACTTTCCCAAATAACTGGCATCGTAACATTTCTGCTGAGTCACGCGTCACGTGTATTTGTATAGGTACAATCATACATAACCTCGGTAACTGATGTATTACCTAATCATTAGGTAACTCCTCTAACTGGTAGATAAGTGACACTACATTATCAACGTAACATAACATTACGCTTAGTATTAAGCAGAAGTGTAGGATAGTGCGCCCACATTTCACCAGTTGTTATAATACATTCATCATTTGCCTGCATGTTCCTAACTATGGTGGGATCGACTTTCAGTCTTACTGGATTCAACAGAATACCAATATTTTACATGGAGATAGTGCCAATTGGACCCCACAATCCAGCTGGGTACTCATAGGCATATCGCCTTTACTTGCCTTACTCTTCCTGAATGTTGTCCGGAAAATCGAGGTCCTTTGGGCTAGCATAAAGAATCAAATAATTATAAACCATGGTCACATGAAAAAATTACGAAATAAATATATAGAAACCAAATACTAAAATGTTGTACATAATTTTCCTCAATAGCCAAAAATACAAATAACATTTTAACAAAGCTTTAATTGCAACGTATTGACAAGAAAAAGCAGTCTTAGAATTTATCTGCAATGCGTTTCGCTGATTGACGTAAAACGCCGTGAAATTAATGCAAATGCGGTACTTTATTTACATTTTACTTAATTAAAGTTTTCGTTAATTCGAAGAAAACACGTTAAATTCAAGTGCAAAGTTATGAAGTGAAGGTCGTCGGTAAGAATGAGTGGTGGAAGAATACAACTTTCAATTTGTAGGAACAAAAAATAATGAGTGGGCGGCTAAGTGATCGCGAGTTTTTTAATTGGTTTTAATAGTTTTGTCCGAATTGGGTCAACTTTGACAAAGTAGGAAAAAATATAATCCTTCGACAGTCGAAACGTTTGGAAATGCATTACGAATTTGTCAAACGGCTTATTTTCTCGACATACTAATATTATTTACATAGTCTCACGCCTTCTTCCCAATGGGGTATGCAGAAACTACGGAACGCCATCTGCTAAGATCCTTACAAATACTCCGTTTACCTCATTTACGTTCATACATCAGAGGCCCAAGTCTGCTGCTATTTTTATAAATTCGTCATTCCAACACGATCCCATTGTTATTTTGCTAAAAGTTCGTAATCTGCTCAATTCATAATGGTCGATCATTGGTCGGTCAATGGCACAGAACATATACGATACCTACTCGTAACGAATTAAAAGCAATGACTGCACAATGACGTTCTAATGGTAGGTCACCACTGACCTTTATTATACAATAGAGGTCAGTGTATCACTGATCAAAGGAACTGTCAAAATTTTTGCAGATTTTCATTTGACATTATGTACGAGATTACCATTCTATGCCATTTCTTTCAATCATTGGTTGACCATTGGCAAGTCATAATGACGCCATTATTTAGTGCTCTATCTACCTGTGTAACATTTATTTAAATAAGTTAGCTATTTAAGAAAATAGACGTCCCTTACACCAACGTATTTTGTTAGTAATGTCCCTTACTGACCAAGTATCTTATAGTCCTGTCCCTTACATTAAATTGATCTCATTGATCTCTACGTTGGATCCAATCTATAATGAAAAAATAGTGTAAAGGTCTTGTTGAAAAAATGTATGAAGAATAATTCGTTGATTGGGAAGACCCTTACCTTATGTGAAGTGGATTGGCGGCGGTAATTACACCATTTCAAGTTGCTATATTGCATAGTTTTTCAATTACATTGTTATTATGGTGCTGATTCGAAATTTGAATCCAAAAATCAGTAGGGTAAGGGACATTTTTTTTAAACTAGAATTTTTTCATATACACCATTCGAAAGAGCGCAAAATTCTAAACAAAACAGTATACTCAACTCATTTTGGGTATTTTGTCCCTTACCTTAATTGAACCTACGGTCGACGATATCATATCTATATATTTTGATTTTTTTAACTCTGTCCGCTTCATTCCTCGGTCAGTTAAAGGGACAGAAGAAGTTCCTGATTAATTAAAAACTAGTCCTCTCAATCCGAACTCAAATGAAACTAAAAGACAAATTTTCTCCCAGCATTATCTAGGTATAATTAGTTTCCAAGAGCTGGTTACTTAACAGATTTTACTGCGACGCCATCACAATGGAGGAAACAGACACGCGACGTCAAATTCACTTAATTACGTCATTGTTACCATCTAGGTCATTGTTATGTTTTTATTATCCGAAAATAGGACTCTGTGACAGATTAATGGCGGTGTTTCCTAAAATATGAATTTGTTTGTTTGTGGCTATTTTTAGATTTGTGTTTTTTGACAGCCTCTGTTCAGTGTTATCCATGGAATTAGTATGTACTTGGTTGTATCACTTAGTACTTACTAATTCCAAGGTTTTTATCCGCCTGTCAGTTTTGATAGCTACACAAGAATACAGGTCATTGTAGCTGTATAATTACCATGGACTTATAAGTCCAAGATAATTACTGACTAGTAGGAACTTACTAATTCCATGATTACAGAAGACCAATTCCCGTAATTAAAAACGTTCAAAATCGAGTCGCAATCTCATCTCAGCTACAATTAATGTCAAAAACGTGTGTAAAACGTAGGGTATTATGCTGTATTTTTGACGGATTGAGACTGAGACTGTGAATGTTCTTAAAGTTACGAGATTATTTTTTTTTTAAACGTTTCCTCACACTAGGAATTTCTCCTGTATTGTGGGTGCGTTTACAAACATTTAAAGTCACATACACAAACAGCCAGACCCGGAACAAGTACTTGTAGGTCATACAAATATTTGTTCCGTGCGGGAATCGAACCCGCGACACGCAGCGCAGAAGTCAATCGCTTAACCACTGCGCCAACCGTGTCGTCTAACTAGTACCCACTGCGCCAACCGTGTCGTAAACTAATTGCCCCTCTGATTAGTCTTGATTAAATTTTAGACATCGTGATGTAAGGAAACAAAGCAGTATCTAAATTATTTTCCAATAATTCCCAATTTAACGATACATTACGCAGTAGCAAGAATCAATTCATTGTATTTGGCCTCTCCAAATACAATGAATTGCTTCTGGCTTACCATTTCTTTAGTAGAAATATGAGAAATACACATAAAATAATATAAAATCACGCCTGTGATCCCTTCTGTGATCAGCGGTATATCTGTAGTACGGTGTACACCCTAGCCAATACGTGAAGTCCATGTAATAGGAGACGATCTTATTGCCATCAACCGGCACCAATCCATCTGAAAAATCCCAATACCACTTTGGCCAACCTGGGAATCAAACCCAAGGACCTCATTCTAAGCAGTGGCACTTGCGACCACTAAACCAACCAGGCAGTAGAAATAGTTAAACCAAGGTATTCTAAAAGATGTTGCATATGGACATTCATTACCTTAAATTTTTGAGGCCGGTTTCGTTTGTCTCTCATTCAACTGGGACTTTGTCGTTTCTTGGTGACGTTGAAACCACCAACCAACCATAATCAACATATACTGTTCCCACTGCTGGGACTCGGGCTATCTCTCGGCGAGAGGGAGTGGGACGTAATCCACTACGAGGGCTCAGTGCGGGTTGGCGGATGGGGTTGACGTTGTAAAGCAATATGAAAATCAGCAATCCGCGTTCCAAGACTTCTTACAGTAGTTCTAATAATATTAAACTTGCAGAACCGTCCATTCGCTTTGTTATTGATGTCCATATTTAGAAAAGTGCACTTCAATGGGTTAATTGGCTTCATTTTATAAAGTAATGGCGTTAATCGATACTGATTGTGCTTAAATAGTATTATTATCAATTTTCTTTATAATAATTGTATTGTTAACACAAAAATCACGAACTTCGCGTGCGATGAGAACTGACTCATGTTTTAACAAAATAATACAAATTATTTTTCTTTTTCCAATTGCTTTGACCAAATCAAGTCTGCAAATATCAGTTCATAAATAATTATAGGTCCCGAGTCATCAGACCACAGCAGTCCACTGCTGCACATGAGCCTCTCTTATTGCACGCCATTCAACTCGATTTTCGGCAACTTTCATCCAGCTGCTACCAGCCACCCTGCGAAGATCGTTGCTCCACCTAGCCTGAGGGCATCCTACCTTACGCGCTTACCTTCGTTGTTACAACTCCGAAACATTCATGTAAAATAGAACCGGTAACAATGATAAAATAGTCCTCCAGACCGTATTCGTCCATGGCGGCCATTTTCAACGGAGACTAGCCTTCAGGCTCCTGCAAACAGGCGCGACGCGAATCGACACAAAGGCACCACTCGTTGCGCGACTTGCGGTGCCTTTGTGTCGCGCGCGATTTTATCGCGTGTCGCGACTGTTTATAGGAGCCTTTCGGCGTGGGAGATATTGTAGTGCACCAACACAGTGTGTGCGCAAACATAGGTGGTAGGTCTCTCTCTTCCCTCACTCTCATAGTTCGATGGGACGGCATGCAATCCGACACGACCGGAGAGAGATCAGGCGCAGGACCCGGGACCAACGGTTATATATAGAGCTTTCCGAGACACGGAGGTATCACACCGCCAACTTGTAAACTTCGGGCTGTTACTAAGAAATTCCTAATAGAAAAACCCAATAACACTTGCCCGAACAATCATAAACAAACTTATATAGGGTGACTGGTAATTGAAAATTATGAAATCGCGAAAAAAAAATCAGCTGTTCCTACTGTAGGAACAGCTGATTTTTTTTTCGCGATTTCAGGTTTGTTCCCATAGTAAAAGTTGTTCATAATGATGAGTAAAATCACGTGTTTAAGTATCGGTCACTAATTACCAGTCACCCTATATAATCATCGTTTGTCTGCAAAATATACTCATAGTACATAATTAAGCTAACATTTAAGTGCATGTCACAAAGTCACAACAGATTGTTTAAAAACGGAACACATTGTAACTGACAGTCGTTAGAGCGACCTCCATGTCTCCTTAACTTGTCACATAATTCACACGTAGTTTCCGCTGACACATTATTATAAACCCTTGGCTTTATTTAAGCGGAATAGTAGCGGAGCGGGAAAGGTCCAAGTAGTGGCTTTGGTTTAGTTTAGGTATACAGCACTTTAATTTCGTAACACACTATAACAATCTGAAACATGTTGAAGGATATTGCTAATCCATTGCTTCATATGTTCGAAAAATTTGTCTGTTCTACAACGTACATAACGCAATGAATGTTGTTTAACTGTCAACCAACATTATTTTGCAGCGCCCTGACAGGGTTCATGTACAAAAACCGATTCTTAGAAATTATTCTGTAAAATGTGTGATGTACATGAGAGCATATAAATAAATAAATAAATAAAATGAAAGCCATTGCCACTGTCAGTGTGTTTGTGTTACGCAATTGAGCTGAACTGAGTTCGAGTGAATTACAGCCCACGCTAAGCTGATTATGTTATAATTTTATTTTAAAGTTTTTGGAAAACTTACAGCTAAACACTTTTGCACGATTGAGCGTAACAGAAATAAGGCCAATTACAAGTTTTCACAGACAGAAGAGCATATAAACAACAAAAAAAATGTTTGAGAAGGTAGACCGTTTTTGCGTAGAAAGCTTACGAATCCATTAATTAATATGCCCAGTTTTGCAATAAAAAATGCTACCATTGGCAAGCAAAACAATTCGTTTTTGTTTATAGAAACCGAGGTTTAGTCCGATCCGCTTTCCGCTTTCTTTACCACGTAGTTTTACACATTATACCTAATAAATACCAGCTTCAATATTGCAGTTTTTCTCTCAAAATGAGATCAAACTATGTCACGAACGTGATACAGTTTAAGCCGTATAAGGCCTAATTATTATAATTTGAGGCCATTTTACACATGGCGGTGATTAAAATGTCTACATGCGCGTTATTGATCTCATCCGGAGTTACATTTTATAATTATCGATATAAATGTGAAATCTTTTGGGTGTGAACTGTAGGCATTAAAAATTTGTTTTACCTAATTTTATCTTGATGCTAGTTAAACAACTAATTAAGGCAATAAGGCCTTGTTGCGTAATTAAAGTAAATTCGGCTTGGGTATGAAATTTTTCTTTAGTTTAAGAAAATGTGGAGGCTCAATTTTTATTGGTACAGTATTTTTATCTCGGGAGCCGCACAGGTCGATCGATCAGGTTAAGCTACGCTTGCCGCGGTTGGTCTGTGGATTGGACCATCTTTACATATCGTGATCCCTCCGTGCCTCGGAAAGCACGTTAAGCCGTTGGTCCCGGCTGTCATTCGTGGATATTTGACAGTCGTTACGGGTAGTCAGAAGCCCGAAAGTCTGACAACGTCTTACCAAGGGGTTTCGTATTACCCAGTAACTGGGTTGTGGAGGTCAGATAGGCAGTCGCTCCATGTAAAATACTGATACTCAGCTGCATCCGGTTAGACTGGAAGCCGACCCCAACATAGTTGGGAAAAGGCTAGCCAGATGATGATGATGACAGTATTTGTATCTCACAAAGCGGCGCCAGCTTTAGGTACTTGTAGTAACAAGTGTACAAACACGCTGTGAATGTGTGCGTAAAGACGAGTAGCGTCAACATAACACACACACACACTTCCGAGTTCGCCATTGTCTCAGACTGTACCGAGAGCTCCTGCGCTTTTTTTTTTTTGTGGAAAGTCATCAAATTCCGCTCTGGGCGGAGCGGAAGGGAGTGTCAGACTGTTACTGACTAAAACCCACCCGTGTTCCTTCCTTAGCCCTTTATGTTCCGGGGCAGCGGTAACCCTTTCGGACAATCCCGCTGACCCGGCAGGAGCTCCTGTGCTTACACACACATTCACAGCATGATTGTACACTTGCTAACCAAAAATTAAGCGCGCGTAGCTTCGTGAAATAAAATTACTACCTATAACCAGCTACGACGGGTTCGTATATTTCCTATAGTTTAAAATAAACGGTACAAGCATCCGACCGGTCGATGGTGCGATGTTTGAGGGCCTATTTATGTACAGCCGTGGATGTCTTTCAGCTGAAATGATGATAATGAAAAAGTATCGTTCATAATATAAGACAAAGGGATGATTTTTCAAACAGATAATTTTTACTTGTGGAACAAAATTGACGTCTGACACTTTTTGTATGGAAGAACTGAACAAAAATTCAAAATTATTCTTCTGGTAACATTATCTGGCGTTGGAAAAATTTGCCCTAAAACAAATAAGTGGTATGAGTGCCAACAATATTAACGTTATTTTCTTCTTGTCCACAGAATAAAACAAAATGTTTCACGGAGGCATTTGGACAAAGCTGCAAGGCTTCTACAAGTGGTATGTGCTGGGTCTGGTGTCCGTCGGCTACATTCTAGGAGAGCTCGGACATTATCTTATTGGTGAGTACAACAATCTATCTATATCACACTAATATTATAAAGGCGAAAGTTTGTGAGTGAGTGTGTGTTACTTCTTCACGCTCAAACGGCCAACCAACCAAACCAATATTAACAAATTTGACCAATTTACAACCAACCAACCAACCAATTTCGATAAAATTTGTAGTACGACAACCAGAATATCTGAACCTGATTAAAAGAAATCCAATTCCCATGTCATTTACTAAAACACTCCACAAATATTTACGAACCATGAATTTGTATGAACGTGCGACAAATAGAGATCCTAACAAGTATCAATCTCCATAGCATCTCCATATATAATGATAAAAACAAATGTATGTAGGTATACATACATTAACATACACTGTGTATGGAAAACAAAACCGGGGAACGAATGAGAGAGGTGCACAAATACATATTTTATATCCCGAGGGACCCGATTCCGATACTCGTTGATCCGGCTGAATTAACTTCTGTACCTGGGAATCGAATACTGATATGATATCGGTATTGATCGTGTTTCCTGGTAAAGAATAGGAAATTCTTTTTCTATTGGCGTAAAGGGATCAAACAAACAGGGCCTCATGTCTGCTATTACAATAGTGTCAGAATGGTCTATCATTGATTTCATAATTGTTGATTTTGACAAGTTTGGTAACCTACTAATATATTGGCGTCATTATGACTTTCCAATGGTCAACCACTGACACTCCATTGAAAAAAAATGGCATAGAATGGTAATCTCGTACTTATGCACGAGATTACCATTCTATGACAAATGAATTACTGATTTAGACGGTAATCTGCTAAAATTTTGACAGTGCCTTTGATCAGTGACCTACCATTAGAACGTCATTGTGCAGTCATTGCTTTTAATTCGTTACGAGTATCGTCTAAGTTATGTGTCATTGACCGACCAATGATCGACCATTATGAATTTAGCAGATTACGAACTTTTAGCAAAATGACAATGGGATCGTTTTGGAATGACGAATTTATAAAAATATCAGACTTGGGCCCCTGGTTTTTAAAAGGAAGAGAAACAAATGCTCTCAAATACTCGTATTTAATTTATCCTACAAGGGCTGATAAAAGTTTGGTAGAATGTAATTTAGGGCGCATTCCACCAAACTTTTATACATAGAATACTTAAGTCTTATACTGAGAATAAATTTTGAATTTTCGACAGTTTTTCCGTAATAGAACTCTCAGAGGTCAATTTTATTCTAATGACGATACTGATAATGGCGAAAGTTTGTGAGTTTGTGTTTATGTTTTTTACTCAATCACGCAAAAACAACAGAACGGATTTGGATGAAATTTGGCACACAGATAGTTTATAACCTGGATTAACACACAGTATACTTTTATCCCTATATTCCCACGGGATCGAAACTTATGTGGGTGACACTACAGGGCACTGCTAGTCATTCAATTTTATTCAAAAGGAGTCTGAAAATGTCCACCATCACCAAGGCAGAACGTTTTCGTCCCTAAATCGAAAAATCGCCGTACTGATGGATCACAAATTGGTTCTACGATCCGACCCTTGTTCTGAGGTACGGAACCCAAAAATGAGCCAAGTAAAAAGTCACGTAGGCGAGCCAGATTAGCCGTATTAAAAAACCAATAAATTAATGTTTCATGGCAAAAGGAAAACAATGAATGAATCACTAGATTACTGTGCCATAACGATCGTGGGAACAAGAACCACTCGCATTTCATTCATGAGATCATGATAATGATACCGTAATATCATGCAGACATGATATCTTGGATTCATAAGGGGAAAGTTTCATCAAGACCTACGCGATTGGCGACTTTCTTGTACAAATTATTTTGTTTTGTGAATATTTTTAGTAAAATTAAAACATGGATTAACCTAGATTGATTGATGGAACTGGGCTCGTCTCATCTGTCGCATGCCAGAGGAGCTATGGGCTAGGGTTACCACACAATGGGTCCCAAACAGCAGTAAACGACGGCGCGGCAGGCCCAGAATGAGGTGGCGGGACGAGCTCGACTCTTTCCAGAAGGATTGGCGTTTGACAGCACTGGATTAATAAGACCTTAATCTAGGTGATATTATTATTATTATCAGCCATTTCTGTCCCACTGCAGGGCAAAGGCCTCCCTCAAGCACCTCCCCTTCGACCGGTTTTGCGCTTCTTGCATCCAACGGGTTCCTGCGGCCTTCACAAGGTCGTCGGACCACCTTGTGGGAGGCCTTCAAACCTTACTTACTGAAACAACATAATGTGATGTTATGATTTTGTCCCAAAATCGCGTTTAACTCACAGAATACAAACTGCCTTTATCTATGAGGAGAAAACTATCCCGTTGCCTTCAATCAATATCGTTGGTCCACGGGGGACCAACTTCTTATCATTTTGATATCATTCACAATACAAACACATTTCCCTTCCCTTGTCTGGCCCCTTGTGTAACACATACGGGTAGGCAAAGGGTCCCTTTACTTATTCATGACGAGTTATAAATACTACTGAATCGAACCAGCATGGATCTGGTGTCCCACTAACCTAGCCTTCAGACTGTTACAAGCTAAATGTCAGGCTAGACTCGAGTTAGTTTATATTTAGGAGAATCAGACGAATGGAGTTTTGATTGAACAGCAGTTTATGTAAATGTTTGATGTAGAGAATGTTGATTGTGGGTGGGAATATCGGGATAAAAAGTAACAACCTATATGCTAATCCAGGGTGTCAGCTACCTCCATACAAAATTTTATCAAAATTGGTCCAGCCGTTTGAGCGTGAAGAAGTAAGAAACATATAAACACACACACACACCCCCCCACACACACTCACAAACTTTCGCCTTTATAATATTAGTGTGATAGTGTGATATAGATTTTATCGGAATGCTCAAAATTGCGCAACATTACACCATTTAACAAAAAAACTACCAACAATTTATAAATAACGTATTTATAGCGATGCCAAATAATGATCAGACGAAAACCGACAAAAAACTGCGTTACGAATCAGTCAACTAAAGTATTATTAATCGTATCGTAAGTCATTACCGAGGCCGTTCAAAGTCATTATCATTGGCACAGCGTAAGGCCTAGTTCACATGACGCCAGTGATTCGGTCAAGTGGTCAGTACTTAGTTTTTGACAGTGTTACACAACATCTGAACGCTCCTTAGAAATACCAAATGATTTTTCGCAGAAACTACAGTGGTATAGAAAAAAACTGGCCAAGAGCGAGTCGGACTCGTACACGAAGGGCCGTACCACAAGGCAAAAACGCCGAAAAAAAACACGTTTGTTGTATGGGAGCCCCCCTTAAATATTTATTTTATTCTGTTTTTAGTATTTGTTGTTATAGCGGCAACAGAAATACATAATTTGTGAAAATTTCAACTGTCTAACTATCGTGGTTCTTGAGATACAGCCTGGTGACAGACAGACGGACGGACGGACAGACAGCGAAGTCTTAGTATTAGGGTCCCGTTTTTACCATTTGGGTACGGAGCCCTAAAAAGACAGGAATATAAAGCGAAAAAAAAACAACCGACTTCCAAAACAGACACTACAAAGTCAAAAATAACTTTAATTTCGGAAGTCAGTGTCCAAGCTGAAGAGTTTGTTTGAACGCGCTAATCTCTGGAACTACCGGTCGGATTTGAAAAATTCTTTCTGCATTTGATAGCCCAATACTTAAGAAAGGCTATAGGCTATTTAACATCACGCTACAACCCTAAGGAACCGAGCAAAAAGAAAAAAAGTCAGAAAGAACGCTAAGTGAAAACGAAATAATAGCGCGGCCAGGCGATGCGACGGGGTCTAGAGAACAAGAAATTTCACGCGGACGAAGTCGCGAGCAGAGCCATTTTCACGATATAATTCCTCAAACATGTCAGAAACAGTCCCCTGTCAACATCATTCAAGCGCCAAAAGGTCCTTTTATTGCAGTTTCATTGAAGAAATTAATTTCGCGTGGTTGGTTTTTTTTTTTTTTTTGTCATTGCGGTTAGTCAGAAAAGCCCTAACGTCCGACAACCAGTCTTACCAAAGGGTATCGTATAACCCAGTAATACGATACCCCTTGGTAAGACTTTTGAGGGTTGTGGAGGTCAGATAGGCAGTCGCTCTATATAAAATACTGGTATTCAGCTGCATCTGGTTAGACTGGAAGCCGACCCCAACATAGTTGGGCAAAGGCTAGGCAGATGATGATTTTTTTTCTGATTTAATGGCATATTATTTATAATGTAGACATTGGCATGTTTATCAAATCACTGACGCAGCTGCTGCAGACGTCTGCACGTGTCAATAGATCACTGATATTATTTCGTACTCAGAGAGCGTGTGAAATGAACATCTGTGCTTACACCTGTGAAATGTTTAGTGTTAGACTATTACATATAAAGAAATATACCGTTTTCTGCTAATACTTTTTAATCACACAACTGTACTTTTTCACAATCCAACAACGACTGGCTTTGCACTACATTTTACCATTTAAAACGACATTTGCCCCACCCAGAAATAACGAATATCATAACTTATTTCTAAGTGTTGCCCAAGTAGAATAATACATTTAGTTGCCATAGTGGAAATACATTTTAAAAGTTTGTTGATAGTGTTGCCACAGTGGATATATAATTCAATATTAAAATAACGTATGTTTTTAAAATTAAATCAATGAAATCACGACACTATAGTGTCGAAATCGCAAGCGTAATTTCAGCATTACTAAATGTATATCATGTTATCTTAACTATGTCTAAAAAGCAAAACAAAAACCAAGATTTGGTTTCAAACTCAAACATATAAAAAACCGGCCAAGTGCGAGTCAGACTCGCACGAAGGGTTCCGTACCACCATACAATATTTAAAAGAACACATTTTATTTTTAGTACCTATTTACTAGCAGCGCCTCGCGGTTTCACCCGCATAAGTTTCTATTCCGTGGGAATATAGGGATAAAAACAATCCTAAGTCGTTTCCCGGGACTCAAACTATCTCTATACCAAATTTCATGCAAATCGGTTCAGCGGTTTAAGCGTGAAGACGTTACAGACAAACAGACACACTTTCGTATTTATAATATTAGTATGGATTGTTATAACAGCAATACAAATACACACTCTGTGAAATTTTCAACTGTTTACCTATAACGGTTTATGAGACCCTGAGTTTATGAGAGCCTGCTGACAGACAGACGGACAGCGGAGGCTTAGTACCTAATCACACTACATATTATAAAGGCGAAAGTTTGTGAATGTGTGCGGGGGTGTGTTTATATGTTTGTTACTTCTTCACGCTCAAACGGCTAGACTAATTTTGATAAACATATAGGCTTACATATAGTTTTTATCCCGATATTCTGAAGTAACTGGAATCACTAACACATCGACTTTATCGTCATCATCGATGTCTATACGAGAACACTTCTTCATCATCATTACCTACCTTAGGAAGTCAAAATAATAATTTGACCAATTTAATATCTCTGTCTGTCATTGACAGACAGACTCCTTTGAAAGGAGGCCCTCATAAACCTATTTGCTTTATTTATGCGACTTTTACAAGTAAATTGTAACGTGGGAAGGTGCTTGTGGAAATAACTTTGTTGGTGCTCATATAAACCAGAATAATAATGTTTTACTCACGACTTTGTACAACATACGCGAGTTTGTACAGCAGCGGTGCTATTCTGTAAAAATCTCACCGTGAAAACTTAGGTGAAGTGAGCGTGGAGTGAGCTGTCAATAGTGTCAATTTCTAGCAAAAACAAACTCACTTCACCTAAGTTTTCACGGTGAGATTTTTACAGAATCGACTGGCTGTTGTTAGCTTCAGGTTATAGTGGCGACGGGTTGGATTTGGACGTATGGAAATGAAACACGTTAATAATGTTTCTAAAAATTCTACAACATACGAAGTTGTAATGACTCAAAATAGACATACCCTAGAACCTAACCTATATGCTCGACCTTTTAAGAAAACTTCCCATCTTCTTGACATCTTAGCGTTATTATGGGTTTTATTTATGAATGTTGCTTAAAGTTAAGTAATGATTAGTGACTACATACATTTTTGACGTTTAAACATCTCTCAAGAGCGTTTACGCCGTAAGGCATTTCATAAATGCTCTTAACTGTAAGCAAAGTTTATAAATAAAGGGGTACACGTTTATTCGTCCACCGACTGTGAGCGTAAAGTTCAAAATGTATGAAAACAAAACAACGTCAGCTGCCAACTGATTGTCCATTGTTTTTCATGGGTCTCCCTTGTTTCACCAAAAAGAAATTGCCAAATTATCACTTCCCAAACATAATTTCATTTGCCAAATTATTATTTAGCAAAAAATCTCTTCACAAATAATTGTAACCCAAACCTAATGTTTGGCAAGTGTACGTTTAAACAATAACTGGTTTACCAACTAGTACTTTTACCAATTTTTATTTAGTCAAATATTTCAGTTGGAATAATTCATTTTACGCAAAATTACATTTGCCAAATATTTAGTATCGTCGTAGTTTTCGCAGTTTTAAGGCAGCCAATTCAAGCATAAGATCTAACTTGGAAGACGTTTTATTACAAGGGTGTTTTTTCCACTTAGGACAAATTCTAAACAGGTAATAATAATATTAAGTATTCTGGTAGTACTTTTTTTAAATAATTAATCTCGTATAACTAGTTCAGTTTCGGGTAGTCTGTTTTTTTTCCATATTTTTTTCTATGTAATCTAGTCGTTTCTGGCACTCGCCGGCCGCTGCCGCGGCACCGCTCGCTTCGCTCGCTCGGCTCGTGCGTAGGAGGTCACAGTTTTAACCTAACCTAACCTAAGCATTTTTTTTTTTAATAATTAACCTCGTCTAACTAATTCGGTTCTCGATTATTTTAAGATAAAATTGCATTTTTTAATTATTTAATTCCCAAAAAATCTTATTTTCGTCTTTATATTTTTTGTCATAACAAATCATTTGACCAAACGTTTATTGTCTAAAGATTGTTTGCTGTAATAAATCATTTGATTATAGACCAAATGCCTAAATGACATTATCCATAGTAATATTCTGCCAAGTAAAAATTAGACCAAATTAAAATGTGCATACTAAAATCATTCCAAACATTGCATTGGTATAATAAAAAGTTTCGAAAATTTGTTTGGGTATTGAAATTTTGGCAAAATCTTTTTGGTAAAACGGGATCCTGCTATCCCGTTTTTCATACATTCTCACAATCGAAAGAAAGAAGACTAGAAGAGAGACGACCCTACTAATAGATAGTAAAAACAAAAGATTAACTGTCCTACTTTTTGGTCCTCAGGTACAACGTCGAAAGTAACGGCGGACGATCTTCACTACGGAGACAAATCCTGCATGCTGAACTTAACCCACGTCTCGTTGATTGACTTGCCTGTTGTCTGCGAAAAGGTCAATTCGAGCGATATGTAAGTACTTTGCTTTTCTTCTATCGTTTTTTTGATATGATTTTTAGTGTTGTCAAACGGACAGGTAGCGCTTCTAGCGTTAATGCTCGGTTCCTATAAACAAAAACGAATCGTTTTGCTTACCAATGGCAGCATATTTTCTTCTAGCAGGAGGGTAAACTAAGCAAAGCAATGAGGTCTTTGCTTCATTATTGGTAATACATACTTATTATTTATTGTTTATTATTATTTATTTATTAGTATAATATATTATTAAGATACAAGAGTCTTAATTTTAACCAATCGCGGTCCATAAATTATAGGAATCGGCCTTATGTGAATTCGAGCACGGAACTATACAAAAAATATGATCACTCCCAAATCTCTCGACTGGTGTCTTCTTAAAGTTACAGAGATAACAAGACCAAAACTATCAACCTACAAATCAGAGCATTTATTGGGGCTTGTGGCTATGTAATAACAGCGCGCGGGTCGATCGATCAGGTTTAGCTACGCTTGCCGCGATTGGTCCGTGGATGGGCGACCATCTTTACATATCAATAGAATCAATACCCCTCCGTGTCTCAGAAAGGTCCCGGCTGTCAATCGTGGATCTTTGGCAGTCGTTACGGCGTCGTCAGAAGCCCGAAAGTCTGACAACTAGTCTTACCAAAGGGTTTCTTATCCAATCTACGCAGTAACTGGGTTGTGATGGTCAGATATGCAGTCGCTTCATATAAGATAAGAACTGGTATTCAGCTGCATCCGGTTAGACTGGAAGCCGATCCCAACATAGTTTGTAAAAGATGATGATGATTTTAAAGTCATTAACTTTAATTTGTAAGACTTCTACATCACTATACACAAAACGGTTAATAAGATAGCCACGCTCTAATACGTAACCATTTCGAGATAAATCTAATGATGTATTACAAGATTAACTTAGATTCTATAATCTTTTAATAATATCACATTAAGAAGATCGATCGTAATCACCCTGTTCAATAGGAATATCTCGAAAAGTAATTTATTTTCCTCTTTCCATTGAAGTAGCTTTCCCGCTGGTCCCTTTATACAGTTAGGAGCAAAAGTTAGGTGACTGTCAACTTGATTAACTTATCGTTACTCCAACTTCAACTAATTAGACTATTAACTTAATTGATGAAATGAAGGGGAGGAAGAGACAGAGGAGGGGGGGAAATGGATATGTCACCGTACATAATTGTGGACATCGTTAGTTTACAATCTATCGTGCGTTAAACTATCGAAAAATTGTAAACTGCAACAAACCATTTATAATGTAACGCATTATTTTTCGATAGTTTATAATATGTCCATGGCAAATCGACAAATTGTGAACTAGTATACTTGTGAACTAGTATACTAACTGAAAAATTGTGAACTAGTAAACTTGCATGCGACGGATCGCACCTTGCGCTATATTTAATAGATAAGTAACCGAGTAATTTGCGCGTTATATTGTAAGCAGTATGGTACAGTTTTCAATTTATCGACAGTTTGAAATCTAGCGAGATATATTATAAACTAATGGTGTTCACAATCATACGTTGATATATTTATTAAGTTAGTTAAAATTCAATTATTTTTGTTTGTAAGCGCAATACTGGACCAATTCAAAAATCCGGCTCTAATTTGTTTTTTTTTGTAATTTAAATCTTGGTAATTACTCCGAATAAACTCTGGGAAAGAAAAAAATTAATAGACCGCCTGCCCGGACAATTGGGAAATTCGGGAAAAAGGGAAAGTGATTTTCTATGGGATTTTTGTATGAATCGTTCAACTTTGAACAGGACAACGTCTTTCGGGACCGCTAGTTAAAAATGTAAATGATAAATCATAAAAAATCAAAACAAATAATAAAATAAATGAAAAAACGCTCAGGAAGTAATAAATGCTTATAAATCGTAAACTGCGCGCCTGCTTGTGGTTTTAAATAACATAAAAATATTGATGAGTCACAAAGTATGTTATAATTACGAAGGCCACTCATTAGATGCTGGGAATATCAATTATATGACAAATTGTGGGTGTGGACAGGTGGGCAGGAAGCTAGTAGACTAGGAACATACACTTACGTGAATGTACGTATGCACGTAAATGTATGTATTACGTATCAGCATAACTATTCACAACCATCCGACAGGCTCATCATCATCTGCCAAGCCTTTTCCCAACTACACACATCAAAAGTGTCTAGGGATCAAGCATTTTTATGCGGATTTCTTGAGATTGAGATGTGGCTTTGTAATAAATTTATGATTTTATAAATTTATATGGATCCTTTTTGGTGCATTTCATAATTTGAATCAGGAACTGTGAATCAAATTCGAGTAAAAGATGAAAATCAGCTGTCAATATTTTCCCTATAAAAACATACAACGCATTGAAGACATTATTAGTGCTACTGTTTCCCTGCTACTGATTAAAACCAACGTTATTATGGAGCGGCGACGTCATTTAAGCAGGGAAGAAATGCTCAGAGCCGTGGGAATGATAGAAGCTGGTTCCCGGCAACGTACTGTGGCTTTAGCTCTGAATACAAGTCAGAGTGTTATCAGTCGACTTTGGACACGTTACCGAAGCACTGGTACCGTGGCTGAGCGCCATGGAGGACGGTATCGCTGCACCACACGGAGACAAGACCGATACATTCAAATCTTAACTCGAAGAGCTCCAACAATAACCGCCATGATGTTAGCCGTGAGGCTTCATCACTCTTCAGGGAACTTAATTAGCGACCAAACAGTCAGAAACCGCTTGCATGAAGTGAACCTTCATTCCCGAAGACCGCTACGGGTACCACCTATAGCAATGCACAATCGTAGGATTCGATATCAATGGGCTCTTGAACACAGAAATTGGGCAGAAGAACAATGGCGTTTCGTGTGCTTTTCTGATGAGTCTCGTTTTGGTATGAGACCGGATACAAGACGTATACGACACTGGAGAACCCCTGGACGCCAACAGCGATTAAAATCCTGCCAGGAAGTCCATCCTTATAGTGGTGGAACCATCATGGTATGGGCGGGTATTTGGATCGGCGGAAGAACTGAGTTGATTTGGATCAGAGGCAACCTCAACGCTCAAATTTATGCTGAGACGATTGTATCAGACGTCATCGTTCCTCTACAAGTGCAAATCGGTCCCTTATTTCAGTTAATGCATGATAATGCACGACCGCACACCGCAAGAGTTGTAAGACAGACTCTCGCCGCAGCTAACATCAATGTCCTGCCCTGGCCTGCTCAGTCGCCAGACTTGAACCCGATTGAGCATGCATGGGATATGCTACAGAGAAGAGCTCTGCTGAATATGGAGGGTATCCAGTCGCAAGAAGACCTTTTTTTGTTGTTGCAACGAACATGGGCGGCCATTCCACAGCGTGATTTGGATGAACTCATTTTGAGTATGCCAAACCGATGTTCTTGTGTTGTTAGTGTTCGCGGTAGAAACACGGATTATTAATTGTTTAAGTTACCCAATAAAATTTTAAAGAAAACTGTTATTTCAGTCTTTTTTTCGAACTTTTGTGTTAGTGGTTCAAATGTCAAAAATCCCTTTATTAGGAAAATGGCAAATTTCTTTATTAATGCAAAGGTGACTTGGTTTATCGTTACTGTGACAAACGGAAACACTTTATTTGATGAATCCATAAAGAAAATTTTAATTAATATCAATCAGGAGAAAAGTTATTGCAAAAATATATGTTGATCCCTAGACACTTTTGATGTGTGTATGTTGGGGTCGGCTTCCAGTCTAACGGGATGCAGCTGAATACCAGTACTTTACATGGAGCGACTGTCTATCTGACCTCCACAACCCAGTTACGGGGTAAAACGATACCCCTTGGTAAGACTGGTTGTCAGACGTTCGGGCTTCTGACGACCCCTAACGACTGCCAACTTTATTCACAACCATCCGACAGGCTATCGTATCGAAATATAGCGGTCGTCTATTTGATTTAAACTGACAAAATTTTTGGGTTTTGGACTTGTGAAGAGCGTTTAGAGGACTGCTACGATAACATTGATTGATTTTCGATACGGTACGAAAGCGTATCGAGTGGTTGTGAATAGCTATGCAAGTCGTAAACTTCCACTGTTCTCGTTGCACATAGGTATTTACATTAATTACCACATAATCAGCCTATATTTTTCCCACTGCTGGGACACAGGCCTCTTCTCTTCTAGAGGGAGTGGGCTATAATCTACCACGCGGGCCCAGTCCGGGTTGGTAGATGTCATATATCTTCGAATTTTTGGTTCTAGGACATGCCGGTTTCCTTACGATGTTTTCCTTCACCGGTTTGAGAGCAGTGGTGATGAATTAAGTTACACAAAGTAAAGTGCCTGCCTAGGTTCGAACCTACGACCTACTACTCATAAGTCGTGGCCGTTACCATTGGGCCACCACTGCTCTCATAAAAAGTATCCTATGTGTTAATCCAAGAAATGGTCTATCTATATGCCAATTTTCATCCAAAACTGTTCAATTAACTACCACGTTTGGCCAATTTTTTTGATAATTTACCGCCTATGAACTGCCACATTGGAGAATGCCTTCGTATAGGTATATCAACATCATCATCGGCCTACAGCAGTCCACTGCTGGACATAGGCCTCTCCTATTTTACGCCATATATTATTATTATTATTCGTCTATACCTATATTAGGTACATAAACAGCGTGCAAAGTTAAAGCGAGCCCCGGAGGGCTTTAAATTAAACATTGATGCTGCCATTTTTTACTCAAGGGAATAATCGTTTTGTTTTTATTCTGCTTCCAATTTATTTTTAAGTCGCTTTCCTGAATCGGGCACTTGAACCAACCCGAAACCAAAACGTCAGAAGAACTGTGATCATGAGGAATTCTCACTAAATTGACCTACCCTAACATTATGCTTATCTATCGGTCATCAACTTAGGTGCATCGTGTAGATAAAATCTATAACATGTTAATTTATTCGAAATATGATATTTTTTCCTCCTTAATAATAATATACATACCTGAATACCTGGGCGGAAATTCTCGTCATATAAAGAAAGTTCACAGTCAGAGGAGCAATTTTCGTAATGTTAAGAATGTTCACAATTTCAATCTGTCAAAAATACCTCTAATTTCCCAACATTGTTGACAAGTTTTCGTTTCGACATTTGTTTTTCGCCAAAATGAGACTTGAACGTTTTAAATTACGAGAATTGGCGTTCTACATTACATTACATCAAGCTCTTTTATAATAAAACATCGTAACTCCTTGAATAACATTATGTAATCAATGACGGAGTTCACAATTAAATATTCTAATCCGATAAAAAATGGGTTAAGACGAGCAGTAGAGAGAAGTAAATTATTCATTCCAATTTTAAATATCGATCAGGTCCGACTGTCAGACTAATGAAGATCGGTCGAATCCGACACAGGCCTTGGCACAATAATCTTTTATAAAACAACCTGTAGGTACATAAAGCGTTCTGGACAATTCTACCGATCAACCCCTTTGTGCGTTTTCTTAAATAAATGAATGTTAACAATGTGTTGAAATATTGAGGAAAAGCCATGAGATTAATAAAGGAACCATTAACATAATTGATAAATTATAATTGATTTAGGTTTGTACTAACACTTTTACACGTCAATCATATTTTAAAAACTTGGCGAGGTTTCCTATCTGACTACTTTGAGAAGAAAGGCCGAAACACAGTCAGAGGACACAGTCTCTTTTAAAATCCAGACATAATCTTGGTCAGATCGTGTGAAGACCATGTAAATTGGTGTGTGAAACGGTCTTACCACGCAGATTGAGTGGACTTGTCCAGTCAGTGCACGTACCTATTTGTCAATAATAGTGCAGCTCAACTCAGAACTTATCAATCCTTCAAACAATTACGTTGTAACTAATTATAATTTAATCCGTAAACAAGGCAAAAGGAGTAAGTAAGGATGGTAGCAGGCAATGATTTCAAAAGTAAGGATACGCCCGTCTGAACATTTTACATGGAAGTTCGAAGTTCGAAGTTCGCGCGCACCACTGTCAACTGAGTCGCGTTGGCCCTAAAACCGTCATTTTAGGGCCAGCGCGTTGGTGCCATTTAGTCGCGCCGTTAGCCCGGTCCTTACGCTAGTAATATATATGTCAATGGTAGCAGGTAGTTCTGCTGTTTCTGCCTGACCCCATGGGAAGCAGGCGTGAGCTTATGTATGTCTCTAAATGACAAGATGACTTGCAATTGCGGACGCAAGCTTGTTTAAAACTAATAATATTGTATGTAGGTATAATCCTACTCGTGAAGATGCATTTTTATAACTCCGATCATAAAACTATGATTCATACAAAACTGCGTCTTAGTCAACATTGACAACAGCTGCTTACCTCATCATAGCTAGAACCACAGATCATAGAATTGCCGCGGCAGCACCCGTCTAAAGACGGCAGTAGGTAAATAGGCCTAACAAAATTCGGAGCGCCAAAGTGACAAGAATTAAAAAAAAATACTTTGATAAATAGGTTTATTTATCACAGACACGTGTATAGAAAATATAAATAAGTTAATTCGAAGAAAGGCTGATGTTTCCATCGCCAGATATCTTTTATTCGAGGAATAAAATTGACGTTTGACAGTTTTTGTTTGAAATAACTGTCAAAATTTCAAAATGATTCCTCGAATAAAGTTATCAGATGATTGAAAAATCAGCCCTTAGAAGACAAAACAGCGGGGTAATTGCGTAAGCAATGGCTCGTGCGGGAGTCCGACTCGCTCTTGCCCGGTTTTTATTTTTATCTTTATTTTTGTTTTATATCTGATGTACGACTATTATCTGACTATCTGGTGTACTGTGTGTCTTTTAGTCTGTGCTAAATAAATGTATTTATTACCTACTTCAAAAAAAAGGAGGTTATCAATTCGACAAGTATGTATGTAATATTATTGGAATTGCATTATATTCACATATGACAATCTATTAGGGCTTCCAAACAAATATACAAAATTTTATAGACGTACTCGTATGTATGTATGTATGTATGTATGTTTGTCCACGCATATCTCCCTAACTATTAATCGGATCGTGACCATTCTTTTTTTATTGGCTTACATTTACTTCAACTTAGGGAACAGTGCAAGTTTCATCAAAATCGATTCATTAATTTTCAAGATATGGACTAAGACTTGAAAGTGTGACGGCCTGGCTTATTGATACGAGCTATGGGTGTGGTGTCAAAGGGAAAACATCTCAAAACGTTGGTCAAATTCTAGTGCAACAACTAAAAATTACCAAATAAAAAGTAATTTAAAAAAATTAAACCGACTTCAAAAAGAAATTACCTCAAAATTATGAAATAACTTTAATTTCGGAAGTCGGTGGCACAAAACTAAAACTAAAATACAGATCCCAAGACACCGACTTCCGAAATTAAAGTTATTTCATAATTTTGAGTTAATTTCTTTTTGAAGTCGGTTTAATTTTTTTAAATTATTTTCTTTCTCTCTTTCACTTCCTCTCACAGAAAGAGGAGGCCTGTGTCTCAAGCATTGAGGATATTGTTGGCTGATTATGACGAGAGTAACACGCTTGGCATGTACCTATGTAAAGTGCTGACAACGCCGCGCCGCCGCCTCTCAACCTCCGTAATCTATGGCTTGAACTTGTCTGGCGGTGACATAACAGATCTTTTATTTAGTCAATTGATCTCAATCAGACCAGACTATTTAGATTAGTATCTGTCCATTGAAGCGTGACAGATATTTCTGTTCGTTGTGTTAATTAATACTGATATTGAGCCAGCATTCATACTAATATTATAAATTCCAAAGTAACTCTGTCTGTCTGTCTGTATGTTACCTTTCTGTTTTTTTTTTTGTCTGTATGTTACCTTTCTGAACATTTTTTTTTTTAATTTGGCAGAGAGATAGATTGTATCCCAGGGAAGGACAGGAGGATAGTTTTTATCGACATACCTCGCGGGCGAAGCCGCGGGCGGAAGCTATTCCATACTAATATTATAAATTCGAAAGTAACTCTGTCCGTCTGTCTGTATGTTACCTTTTCACGCCTAAACCACGGAACAAACATACCTACTTATGCTGATAAACACATTACCCTCCTTTGCGTTGCACAGTCGAGTAAAAAGGCATGCTCATTATTGGGTTCCTACTGCCACCATATCAGTATCATTTTGATCTTATTTTAGTATGGGCAGTATACAGAACGTATAGGTAGCTCCATCTCTTTTCCACATTGAAGTAAGATTAAAATAATACTTCTATAAGAGGTAGCGGTAGGCCCCCAGAACTTGTCTTAATTGTAACTTACCTATTTACAATCGTTCACTTTAACGGCTTGGAACAAAAAGTTGATTTGTACTCGTATGACCAGTCAAATCAACTTATTGCCGGAAATCGAACAGACTTCGGTACCTACCAATGTTTTTACATTAGGTCTCTATAAACCTAACTAGCAGCGCCCCACGGTTTCACCCGCATAAGTGGCGATCCCGTGGGAATATAGGGATAAAAACTATCCTATGTCCTTCCCCGGGATGCAATCTATCTCTCTCCAAATTTTATCGAAATCCGTTCAGTGGTTTAGGCGTGAAAAGGTAACATACAGACAGACAGTGTTACTTTCGAATTTATGATATTAGTATGGATGATGAATTTTTTTTTACTAATATTTGTTTACAAATAGTGCAACAATGTTACTTAGAAAAAATGTAAAACCCCAAGTTATCATTGTCCGTACCGTGCGACAAGGACGCAGAATCCCTTCCAAAAACTTTTAAAGCTGCTCCATAATCCCAACAATTTTACAGATTTTTTCGATTATCACATTTTAATATGCGTTCTTTGAAATTACATTATTTGTTCGAACATTCCTAATATTAGTCTTCATCCCTATATCATCATCTGGTGGGGTCGGCTTCCAGTCTAACCGGATGCAGCTGAATACCAATATTTTACATGGAACGACTGCCTATCTAACCTCCACAACCCAGTTACTGGGTAATACGATACCCCTTGATAAGACAGGTTGTCAGACTTTCGGGCTTCTGACTGAACGGCTTAAAGTGCTTTCCGAGGCACGGAGGGGTCTCGGTATGTAAAGATGGTCACCCCCATCCACAGACCAACCGCGGCAAGCGTACCTTAACCTGATCGATCGACTTTATCCCTATATACACATTACAAATTACGTATTCCCATATTCCACTTTAGACAGGTGTAGATAAATAATATTTAAAAAAAATACGCAACGCAATATTAGGTATCTCAGTCTTTTCGCAAATCAAAATATTGTATTGTATTTATGATGAGTGTACTGT
Source organism: Oligia fasciuncula (assembly GCA_963082905.1). NCBI lineage: Eukaryota > Metazoa > Arthropoda > Insecta > Lepidoptera > Noctuidae > Oligia > Oligia fasciuncula. The sequence continues at coordinate 15,755,709 of OY720406.1, read as the reverse complement.
ATTTATGATGAAAAAAAAGTGGCACTCCGGGAGTGCCTACAGAAGTGAAAACAAAACACAAACAGAATACTTTGCCATCACTCATTGACATATCGGATATACATACATACAACACATCCGAAGCGGTGTCGGTACAATAGCTTTTTCCCATTTCAAAAAAAGCCCAACGCGCCAAAAGAAGTTTTCACTTCAAAAACTTTTTGAAAGTCAAGACACCCATAATATCGCACACCTAGATCTAAAGAGAGCTAACTCTAAAATCTAAATTTTTGAGGTATGCATACCATCGAATTCCCTAACTCACCACCAACAAAACAGATTCAAAAATAGTTCCATTACTCAACTTAAAAAGTATTGATCAAAACAGCAAACTCCTGCAGTGCACAGGGACATAGTAATCAGTTTTTCAACTTTTCTGAAAAAAGTGTTTTTTTGAGTTAATCGCTGTTTAGATCTAAGTGTGCGATATGACAACATCTTAGTAAGGTCGATAAACTTATGAACTTGAAAGCTGGTTTAGCTGTCAACAAGTTTTAGGGGAGTTCCATGACTTCATTTCACATCGATAATTATTATCATTACCACAAAATCATTTAAGGATAACAGCCAGACCTAAAACCACAGAACCACATTCACTTCAAATTCAAGAAAAATAAATTGCTGCCTTAAAACGGGGCGAAGAATGTCAATTAAAAACTTAATATCATTTTTTTTTACCCGTAAGCACTTTAATACCTATACTCAGGGAGTGGTGACGTAATGATGGTACCTTATGGTGTGTTTACACCAAACTAACATAGAATAGAAAACTTATATTTCAGACAAGAGCCCATAGGGTTAGTAAGTAGGTAACAGGACAAAAACTATACAAATAGAAAATAGTGCCCGTAAATTAACCATAGTGGAATCCGTTCCGGCCGTTAGTGTGTATATTATGTTACCGTTAGAATACGGAATACGCATTAACTAGGTAATCTACAAATTACCGGGTACAAATTACAAACCGGCCGAACCCGATTTTAGGATGAACTAGTTTCGCCTAGGCCAAACCAGTTCACCGGCGACGTAGGATTCCTACGTCGCCGGTGAACTGGTTTGGCCTAGGCGAAACTAGTTCATCCTAAAATCGGGTTTGGCCGGTAACACACACACGAGCAGCACTCGTACACCCCAGTGGCAAGTGCAACCGCCGACACGCGTCGACGACAGTCGTCAACAACGTGCCGATCGTGTATTTGAGCACCAAACTCAAAAACACGAGCGGCGCGTGGTTGCAGTAGACTCTGTCGTCGACGCGTGTGGCTCGTGTGAATGCAACTTAATCCGGCACTTAGGTAGTTAGGTAACTTTTTTTTTTGTTGTCGAGGTAAACCTTCAAAAGGCACCTGACCTCCGGGGAGGTCGGGGAGTGTGGGATTTTTACCTCACTAAAACCACCCCGGTGATCACCATCAGCACATAAGGGTGGTCCCGGTGTAGCTCCCCGTCCGATCAGGACCAGGCCCGTGCCGGACGGCGCGTACGTGTTCCACGCGCGCCTCAAAGAGATGTCAGCATCGAGGAAGGGCCCCATATGGCCGAAGCCTGCCGGGTCAGCGGGATTGTCCGAAAGGGTTACCGCTGGCCTGGAACATAAAGGGCTAAGGAACACGGGTGGGTTTTAGTCAGTAAGAGTCTGACACTCCCTTCCGCTCCACCCAGAGCGGGAGGGGTCATTTGATGATATCCCATCCGCAAAAAAAAAAAGGGTGTTCCCGGTTCCTCTTATAAGACCAATTCCGGAACCAGCCTTTTCATACTTGCATCAAAAGGTATTTGTATTGTGCACCGCCTGTAGGGCACATCCCTGGGGAGACTGTAAAGGGGCCTCCCCTAAGCCTCGCTATGCACGGCAGCACGTGACCACTGTGCCACCGTCTTCCCTGGGGTCACTTGGTGGGAGGACAGAGACCCCAATCTGTGCGCCCGCAGGTAGGTAGGTACCTACCTACACACCAGTCACCAAACAGCCAAAGGACCACCACCAAAGGACACCAGTCACCAAAGGAGATAAGTAACCAGAGTCGTCGGATATAGTTGAAGTTTAGTAAGAAACCAATGAATATTTTCGAATAAATTTAATTAATAGAAAACATACAGTTCATTTATCAAATTAAATTTCATACTAAACTTCAACTATATTCGAGGTCCCTGGTGACCCTGGTTACTTATCTCTTTTGGTGACTGTACCTACACCTGGTGACTTATTGAAGCAGTTATTGACCATGATTGGTATAACGACTGTATTTACGCCTTAGATAATATAATTTGCGGTAAGGAGCCCAATTACTGGTGTTTATTTTAAAACAGGGGTTATTATGTATCTATGTACAGTCAACAAAAGAGATAAGTATGCAGGATAGTCGGTTATAGTTGAAGTTTAGTAAGAAACCGATGGATGTTGTCGACTGAAATTTAATTTGAAAAATGAGCTGTTTGTTTTCTATTAAAAAAAAATAATAATATTCGAGAACTTCCAACGGTGTCTTACTAAACTTCAATTATATCCGACGATCCTGCATACTTATCTCTTTTGTTGACTGTACCTAATTGGTAAGAAATATTTACTTGTTTTACTTAATTTTAGTTATTTGGTTTTGGTTTTGTTTTTTTTTATTTGGAGTCAATAATGGAAAAAACCTTTTACATCTTATAAAAACCATTTAATCTTTGGAGCATCACTCGAATATCCCAATAAAGCCTGATTATGCTAATTGTATTTTTCAATAAAAAGTAAAGTACCTATTAATAAAAGATAATACGCAAAATACGCGCATTGACGTGGAGTTGCGGAAACCAGCCCGTATTACCATTACCTACCAAATTAAAGATATTTAAGTACCTACCTTATACGATTTGATATACATAGGTATATCAAATCGTATAATTTATTGTGAAATCAGCAGTTTTGTGGAAAGATTAAAGAAATATAAAAAAATAAAAACATGTTTGCACGCGATACAGGTAGAATTGTGATAGCTATTCTGCATTCGTGGTTTATCTGCCAAAAATGTAAACAAATATGAGTTTATGGAAAAATAACTTTAAATCCTAAACAATAAAGTTCAGTTTACGCTACAACTTCAAACATTTTTTATAAATTTTCAATAGTCTAATGCTAGTCACTCCGAAATCAACTTAATGACCATTAAAATAAAGTTTATATTTGTTTAACTTGAAATATAAATTTGAAACATAAGTTTGAATAGAATTTAGTTATATAATTAATTACTTTCCTTGTAACATAACATCACACCTTGATTCCCCGAAGGGTTGTGCAGAGGTGTACCTATAGTACAGACGCCAGAACATCAAGCTACTACAATCTGTCAAACTTATTTAATAGATTTTCAACTTTATCGCTAAAGCATAAAGTTTCAAGTTGATTAGGAAAATTTGACAGTTTTGGGTAGCTTGATATTCTGGCGTCTGTACATAAAGAAAACATATCTTTAATAATAAACTTAATCTAAACAAGGTACAGCCGGTCGATTCTGTAAAAATCTCACCGTGAAAACTTAGGTGAAGTAAGTGTGTTTTTGCTAGGAATTGACACTTGACAGCTCACTCCACGCTCACTTCACCTAAGTTTTCACGGTGAGATGGTTACAGAATCGCACTGCTGATTTTATTTTATTAAATATATCTAACACTTTTGGACACGTCAGTACGAGGATAAGTCAAGTGTGAACTTTATAAATAATTTAATTTTATATTTTGGGGACGTTGGGTAGATATGAATGTAAGATGAAAAATCATTCTGGGGAACTTGGAACTTGGGGAGATAGGGCCTCACCCTAATAATAAAGCTGAAGAGTTTGTTTGTTCGTTTAAACGCGCTAATCTCTGGAACAACCAGTCGGATTTGAAAAAATATTTTTGCATTTGATAGCCCAATTTCTAAAGAAGGCTATTAACATCACGCGAATACCCTTAGGAGCCGAACAAAAAGAAAAAAAGGCAGAAAGTACGCTAAGCGAAAAGGGGGTAATGGCGCGGGCGGGCGACAATGGGATGCGACGCAGAAGTTCGGGGGCCGGAATTTTACGCGGACGAAGTCGGGGGCAGAAGCTAGTAATTATTTATTTAATACATACAACCTGTTGTAAAACATTTCTAAAAGAGTACCTAACGGTGGAGTTTCTTGCCCATTCTTCTCGATACGAAACTACCTTTTGGAAGGGGCGACTAGAAACTATTCTTATTTTTATAAGTTTTGACGTTTCAAAAGTGCCTATCTATACTAATCTATACTAATATTATAAAGCTGCAGAGTTTGTTTGTTTGTTTGAACGCGCTAATCTCTGGAACTGCTGGTCCGATTTGAATGATTCTTTTAGTGTTGAGTAGTCCATTTATCGAGGAAGGCTATAGGCTATATTTTTTTTTATCAAAATTAGGGATCCGTAATAAAATTGCTATTTTGTAACACAAGGTGTAAAATCGAAAACCTATTTTTGCGTGCGCTGCAAAAACTATTGACAATAGAACAAAATGATGTACTACGGGTTTGTAGAGCCCATTAAGACCTACAAAAAAGTCCGCGAGAACATATATCTAGCTATCATGGTTTAATCACAATAACCGATTTTGTGTTCAAAATAATTATTAAATCGTCTGAAGAAAAAAAAAACTACGTTAAATATGTATCGTAATATTAATCTTTATCGAAATTAAGCATTATGTTATCAAGAGTATTTATGAAGATGTAAAATACTTTTTGTTTCATCTCAATCGGATATTTCGTTTAAAAGTTATCACGTGTGTAAGATGTTAAGAGTTGGTACCTATTAAGGAGTTATGGGCCATAGAGTTTTTTATCTATACTAATAATAAAGCTGAAGAGTTTGTTTGTTTGAACGCGATAATCTCTGGAACTACCGGTCAGATTTGAAAAAAATCTTTTTGCATTTGATAGCCCAATTCTTGAGGAAGGCTTTAGGCTATTTAACATCACGCTATGACTCTTAGGAGCCGAGCAAAAAGAAAAAAACTCAGAGTGAACGGTAAGCGAATACGAAGTGTTGCGACGCGACGGGGTGGGGGTACAAGAAATTTCACGCGGACGAAGTCGCGGGCAGAAGCTAGTTTTAAATAAATTATTTGACTTTGACAATCGATTTGATTATTGATCGATTTAAACATAAACAAGGCGCAAATACATTACCTACATCGATATATCGAGGCTCATAATTATATAGCTAAATACTACAATATAAATGACGATGAAATATGAGCCACGACTAGGGCTGCCAACTTTTTTATATTAAACTAGCTTCCGCCCGCGGCTTCGCCCGCGAGGTATGTCAATAAAAACTATCCTATATCCTTCCCCGGGATGCAATCTATCTCTCTACAAAATTTTATCGAAATCCGTTCAGGGGTGTAGGCGTGAAAAAGTAACATACAGACAGACAGACAGAGTTACTTTCGAATTTATAATATTAGCTAGTATGAATGGCGAAAAAAAAAAGTTTAGGTATGTTTTTTGCTTCTTTGACCCTTTATTAACAGGTTATTTTCTATTGTGTCATAACTATTGTTAAAATCTTCACTCTTCAGCTTTTATGAGATTATTACTGGCATTTTGTATTGAAATGAATATATAGTAGTTTTGTTAAAGTTTACTTTAACAAACAGAATAAGATAAAGAACACATTTTTTTTTTTTAAACATTATTGTTTAAACAACCTAAGTTTCAATTTTATTTTTCAGTCGAGAACTCTGTTATAATAAAAACAAAAAAAAACAATGTTCAGTGTTAGAAATAGTATTTAGGCCTCTATTAAAGCAGGATACTATATTATATAGTAGGATTGGCAACCCTGGGTCACGACTCTCCATGTAGGTATAGCCAGTATTCGCCAGTTACAGTATTATATTATCTGTGGCCAAGGTCAGATGAACATAATCTCCATATTATTAATCAGGAAACAATAAATTTTAATTAAACAAGTTCCTATTTACCTACCTATATTGTTTTTAATAAATACGTAATAACTAGACAATAGGTTGTAAAGAATTATGTTTTTTTATTTTTTATATTAGACGGTAATGGAAATAATTCTTGAATTTACGCAGTAATTTAACAATTATAATATTGTGAATTACAACAGATTATGATGTTTGATGTGGTAAGGGCCAAAAAATAAAAGCAAATATTCAGTACCTAGGTAGGTACCTAAGTATACATATTTGAACGTGATAGAACGTCAAATCAAATAAAGAAAGGTATTTATTGTGACTCGTACAGGAAGATCACAAACTAAACTAAATACAACCCATAGTAATATTATAAATTCGAAAGTAACTCTGTCTGCTGTCTGTCTGTATGTTACGTTTTCACGCCTAAACCACTGAACGGATTTCGATAAAATTTGGCAGAGAGTTAGATTGCATCCCAGGGAAGGACATAGGATAGTTTTTATCCCGATATTCCCACGGGATCGACACTTATGCGGGTGAAAGAGCGAGGCGCAGCTAGCCATAAATAAAAATGAAAAAGAAAACAATATACTTTAAAAGAAAGTAAAAAAAAACAGAAAGGATTAAAAAATATTAGGTCAATAGGCTCCTATCTCATCATGATGCTCCGATAAAACATACCAAATGGAAGTATTCGTAGGTACCGACGAACACTTTCATGGTTTGGCGTGTTTTTTTAACGTACCTACTTTATGTTTTGTTTCGTACAGTCAACAAAAGAGATAAGATTTCCTTTCTTTGGTATTGTTCGTCGAATCGTTGAGCTCCTCCAGTTCTGAGTTGAGCTGCACAATTTTTGACAAATGCGTGCACTGTACATGAATGGATGTTGTCGACTGAAAAATTTAATAAATGAGCTGTTTGTTTTCTAATAATAAAATTATTTTTTATTCGAGAACTTCCATCGGTTTCTTACTAAACTTCAACTAGATCCGACGATCCTGCATACTTATATATTTTGTTGATTGTAGTACGTAACAAATAATAAAATACGTTTTTAAGCAGTCCATAAGTCATCAAAAATGCACAGCCGAACTGCAAAAAGATGAAAAAGTCACGACTAACTTGAAAGTCACGACACAACGAAAACTTCAATCATTCATAACTTTGTTCAACCACTTTGTAAACTATCAGTTTTTTATACTGTCCACAGAAATCTAGATAAACTAGATTATTATACCAACAAGGCCACCGTAACCTAGGTTCTTATCAACTATAATAATAAAAGAAACTATTAAATATTTAGTGTACGCAAACTTTTTGCAGGTACGCGGAAGTGAGGGAAAAAAAGTTGTTGCAAAACATTGTGGCAGGATCTGTTTGTCACTTAACTTCTTATTGCTCCTCGGCGCTCGAGAAACGTTTTTTGTAACGTAAAGTCATGTTTGTAACTAGTTTATTGGTAGATCGTGACTTGGCAAGCTCGGTTTACGAAATTAAATGGCGCAGGATAAAAAGCTGGTCGCGTGCTCTTGTTTGGTGTTGTGTTAGATTGGTTTACTCGAACTTTGCTGTGTGATAGACGTTTTTATTATGTTATTGATCGTTGCCACTCAGAGGCTAGGCTAAATGATAATATAGATGCAGGGCGATTGAACATTATGGTACGCTTGCCTCGGTCGTGGATGGGTGACCAACTACATAACAAGACCCCTTCATGCCACGGAAAGCACGTAAAAGCCGCGGGTCCCGGCTGTCATTAGTGGATCTTTGACAGTCGTTACGGGTTGTCAAAAACCCAAAAGTCGGACAAAAAATCTTATCTGGGGCTATCGTGTTACCCAGTAACAACCACCCATTTTGATTGACATCATGTCGTGATTGATTGATGTTCGCCAATCAATTAGAGCTGATACATCACTATATCCAATTATAAACCGTGGGGACGACAATACAAGATCATCATCATCAACCTTTTCCCAACTATGTTGGGGTCGGCTTCCAGTCTAACCGGATGCAGCTGAATACCAGTATTTTACATAGAGCGACTGCCTATCTGACCACCACAACCCAGTAACTGGGTAATACGATACCCCTTGGTAAGACTGGTTGTCAGACTTTCGGGCTTCTGACTACCAATACAACAATAGTTTAAAATTCGTATATCAAATGAGTAATGACATTCCCAGTCTGCACACGAAAATTCAACCAAATATGTATAAGCATCCAAAAGTTTAGTCACTATACCAAGTCAAAGATTGCCAAAACCATAGGCCAAAACCCATAGTCGGCCCTTCACTACTAACTAATTATTTAGTTTGTTTGAAAAAAAAACACTTTTTTAATTTCGATGTTAGAATTTATTTGATTGTTTCGAAATACTCCTATGCATTATAGTCCAGTTAACAAAGCATTAGTAGAGTGCGTGAGCTAGGCCCTAAGCGATTTCTTCTGAAAGTTGTTCAGGGTGCTTAGGGAGTAAACATACTAAAAGTCCCCGCGTCTAGGAGGTGAGCCGGATTGGGGACTCGGATTGCCCCACTTTTGAGTTTTTCGCTAATATCTTTAAAACGGTGCGTCGTAGAGAAAAAATATCTTCGTCGTAATTAAAGATAATACAATTTTCTACAACTTTTATTCTACACACTTTTTCGAATTCCTACCCATTTTCGAACTACACGTTCCGGAAAAGTGAAAATTATCGAAAGAACGACTTTCATCAAACATTAGCTGTTGCCTGCTACTTCGGCGTTATTTCGGGATAAAAGTAGTAGTATTGCCAGTGTGTATTTCAACATTCATAAATATTTGGGACCACCAAAATTAGTATCAATTACAGTACGATGGTTTTTGTTACAATATAATAGCCATAAAAACACGTATGTTTATTAAGTTCTAGCAGTTTTTGCTAGTATTTTTATTGTAATACTTACGTGATAACCATCACGCGATTATTTTTTTAAGATTGTAGGCAAATTAGCACCTAGCAACTATATTGAAGATCTCAGATTGATACTGAATTAGTAATTATAAGGCACTGGTAAAGTATGTCAAGGCTAAATTCTGAAGTATAGATGACAAAACTAAGGGGCCCGTGGCTATATAATAACAGCCGCACAAGTCGATCGATCAGGTTAAGCTACGCTTGCCGCGGTTGGTCTGTGGATGGGTGACCATCTTTACATACCGTTACCCCTCCGTGCCTCGGAAAGCACGTTAAGTCGTTGGTCCCGGCTGTTATTCGTGGATCTTTGACAGTCGTTACGGTTTGTCAGAAGCAAAGTCTGCCAACCAGTCTTACCAAGGGGTATCGTATTACTCAATAACTGGGTTGTGGAGGTCAGATAGGCAGTCGCTCCATTTTAAATACTGGTATTCAGCTGCATCTGGTTAGACTGGAAGCCGACCCCAACATAGTTGGGAAAAGGCTAGGCAGATGATGATTATGACATAACTAAATAGTCGCTTTCTTGCTTATAGAGCAAGGGAGAATAGGCGTCTTCTGAGTCCGCACATTCCATCGTGCATTGCTTTTCCTCAGATCGAGGTCAAGCCTTTTACACTCAGGGAAATAAATTGTTAAACATTGGTATCGTGTTAACTAGTAATTGGGTTGTGGTGGTCAGATAGGCAGTCGCTCCATATAAAATACTGGCATTCCGCTGCATCTGGTTAGACTGGAAGCTGACCCCAAAATAGTTGGGAAAAGGCTAGGCAGATGATGATGACGTTAATTTGCCATTTATTATGATTTGAGATACGGAAAATTTGAGTGGAATAGTCAATTTGCTTAACCATGAACTTCTCTAACTTCATAATACTCAGGGTGACAACATTCAATTTATATCTCTATTCTGGAGCTCAATTAAGTATCCCATTAATCAACTAAGATAATCAGGCAAGTTATCATCAAATTAATTCACAACTCACCTCGAACCGCGTGCACTTGCATATTGTTTAACAAGGGACTAATAAAGGCAACAAGTAACTAGTTATTACAACTAAAGTTCAACTAAGTTATAACTTGATTAGACCGAGCCCCTCCGGCAATGCTGCCATATTAAATTCATACTGTTTTGATAACTTGCACATAGCTTAAACTTAAGTCTGGGTGCAGAGGACCGACTATGTCGAAACGAATCAGCCTATTATGTTCCCACTGCTGGGACTCAGGCTTCCTCTCTGTGAGAGGGAGTCGGCTGTTATCTACCACGCGGGCCCAGTGCTCGTTATTAGATGTCACATGTCTTCGAATTCTTAGGACATGCCGCTTTCCTCACGATGAAATAATGTACACAAAGTAAAGCGCCTTCCTGGTTTCGAATGCACGACCTACAACTCATAAGCCGGGGTCGTTACCAATGGGTTACCACACCTCCAAACGACGATGATAAAAGAGGAAATAGAACATGATTAATAGCCTGCTCGAACTTTTGGAGGAATTCAATGCATTCTGAAATAGAAAAGAAAAATAACAAAGACAGATACAGCCCAATTCAAACTTTATGGCGGGCCGGAACGTGAGGCGAGGCGCTGAGCAGTAACAAATTCACCTATCAACGGGGGTGAGGAGCACTGTCTGTGGTGGGGGGCGAGTAGCGCCCTTCAAAGCCGCCATAAAGTTTGAATAATAATATGTTTATTGTTACACAAGATTGGACATATAAACATGATTGTACAAGCAGTGGGCAGAGGCAAGTTGAACAGCTGGCTCCTGAACTAAGTAAAAGGATACTTGTATCTCAAGAACCAAAGTTCCTCATAAACATTGATTATTACAACAATCAGCACCCTAATTGTAAAACGTAACACACTATTACTATCAATTTGAATCATTTTGAAGCATATTGCTAATCTATTACTCCATATGTTCGAAAAATGTATTTGCTCAACAACGTAAATAACGCAATGGATGTTGTTCAACTGTCATAATGAAACCCATTGCTACTGATAGTGTGTTACGCAATTACCCTGCAGGTTAAAGTGACTCGGCCTGTAACATGTTCTGCTTCGTTTTTATATTTTCAACCAACACCAATCTACACGAAATTGGGAAACCAAACCATCTATAGTAAAAGTGCGCCGTGCTGCACACCCCCAACCTATTTCAAGTTATACAAATATCAACTTTATTCAAATAATAATTAAGTTGATTTCAGAGTGACTAGCACTATTGAAAAAGTTATAAAAATGTTTGAAGTTGTAGCGTAAACTGAACTTTTATGTGTAGGAATTAAAGTTATTTTTCCATTAATTCATATTTGTTTACTTTGTTTTACTTTTTTGGCAAATAAATCACGAACGCCGATCAGCGATGCGCGTCGAAATTAGTCGTAGATATGAAAGAAAAGAAAGAAAAATGCGTTTATTGGCATTACAGCAAAATAAATACACCTTAAAACGATGCGTCTACGCCCCGAAGCCATTTCTTTTTCGTAGCGATCTCCGTAGAAATGTAGCGCTACGGCGTAGCACACATTGTGCTACGAGAAAACGTTCGCGTAGTATCTACGAAACTTTCTTTATTTGTGAAATTCAGGTCAATATATAATTAGTTTTCTGCCATTGTACAAATTTCAATGGGTCAGTGTACTAAATCTGTTAAAGATGTAGGTGGACTGTCTACGTGTAATTGTATATTTCAATTCAATTCAATTGTTATTTCCTACAAAAGAGACGTCTTTAGGTAAGACATTGATTTGAATAGTTCGTCTGTACGAGGCTTTAGTCCCTTTTATATTAAAACAATACGGTGAACGAACTTCGAGACGCTTGTTATGACAACGCAGTATCAATTTTAATGAAGATCTCTCTCTGCCATTATAATTATACTGCTATTATACTTGTACTAGCAGCGCCCCGCTGTTTCACCCGCATAAGTGTCCATCCCGTGGGAATATCAGGATAAAAACTATCCTATGTCCTTCCCCGGGATTCAATCTATCTCTCTGTCAAATATTATCGAAATCCGTTCAGTGGTTTAGGCGTGAAAGGGTAACATACAGACAGACAGAGTTACTTTTGAATTTATAATATTAATATGGATGCTAACGAAGGATAACATACCTAGTAGTTAGCAATTCCGAACCACGTATCTAGGCCAAATTACCCTAGGGTAATTTGGCCTAGATACGCGGAAATGCAAAGTGGTTTGCTTTTCCTGCAGGCTGTGAGGGAGTTCTCAGAAACAGTCCGGAATTGGTTCTTGGTAATTTGACACCGCGTATGTTACATGGTATACACAAATTTCATGTTGACATTTTCCCATCACCAGATTTCGGAAATGTAGTAGGTAGTTCCAAGGATTAGCGGGTTCAAACCAACAAACAAACTCTTCAGCTTTATTATTAGTATAGATATCTACATAATATGTCTGAAATAAAGATATTTTAATTAGTTTTATCTCTCGGTGTCCCCAAGGGACCTAAATAAATAAATCAGGCGTGAAGCTATGCATATTAATAAACACCTGTTTCCACCCGCCTCTTTTACCACATAAAAAATGCAATATCAAAGGGCCCCATACTTTTTAAAGTAGCACTCTTCAATGGGAAACGAAATAAAAATTAAACGTCTGCACCCTAATTTGCGTAACACAATATCAATCTCAAACTGAGTCATTTCTTACGTACTGTCTCCCGCTTTGTTGGTTCCTGAACGGAAGAAGGTGAATATTAGATGGCTGACAGAGTACCTAAATGCTGCACCATAATTGCATAACACACTACCAATCTCAATCTGAAACATTTTGAAGGATATTGCATTGCTTCATGCGTTCAAAAAATGTGTCAACTCTACAAAGTAAATAACGCAATGAATGTTGTTGAACTGTCAAAATTAAACCCATTGCTACTGATAGTGTATTACGTAACACCCTGCTGTCCCCAACTCCTTAGTCATTAACGGACTCTAATTGGATTCTAAATTTATATTATGTAAACATATCTGATTGGAATCATCGTTCAACCGTCGTCGTCCTCGAGACTTCGATCAAATTCCACCCCCTCCGCAATGTTTGCTTTCTCACTTTTGTAAGGAATCTGAAGTCTTTTCATACTTGCATCAAACAATACATATAAATAATAATATAATAATTAACTAAGTAACATTAACAAAATTAAATTCTATAACTTAACTAAAACTATACAATATATGTCGTCGAACATAGGCACTTTGCTCGACGACACTACTTTTCGCCTCGCTGCTTCCCTACGACTAGGCACTCCTTGCTGTTCTCCCTATCGCTGTCACTGTGGCGAAGATGTCAACAGCCTCGGACACCACGGCCTGTCTTGCAGCCGAAGTGCGGGTCGCTTAGCGCGGCACGCGAACATTAATGACATCATCCGACGAGCTCTTGTCACCGTCGGCGTTCCAGCTGTATTAGAACCCAATGGCTTGGCACGCGACGATGGCAAGAGACCGGACGGCATGTCTTTATTTCCATGGAAGGTGGGTAGGCCTTTAGTGTGGGACGCTACGTGTGTCGATACTCTTGCTCCATCCCATCTTCCTGGCTCGGCATGCTGTGCTGGCGCTGCTGCTTCGGCTGCGGAAAACCTCAAGCGGTGAAATTATAATAACCTCATCGGAAATTATATTTTCGAGCCGTTTAGGGTTGAAACCCTCGGGCCGTGGGGTCCGAGTGCTCATGGTCTTTTCAAAGAAATTTCGAAACAGCTGGTTGACACTTCCTGTGACCCAAGGACTGGCTTTTACCTTGGCCAGAGGCTAAGTATCGCCATACAACGTGGTAATGCCGCCAGTCTCTTGGGTACATTACCAGTCGACAGCGATGCGGATGAGTTTTTCGACGCTATTTTCTAGTTTCTGTATAGTTTTAGTTAAGTTAGAATTTGTTACAAAATTATTGTTTGCAATTTATTTAAGAGTTTAATATTATTTTACTACCAAACAGAAAGAGATATTTAATATTGAAGTATTCAACCATTAGACGGCGTTGTGTGATAGTTGTGGAATATTATTATTATTATTATTAAAACTTGATTGAAATGTCAAAATGAAAGTCATTCCTACGGTTAATGTGATACGCAATTACCCGGCTGGATACTTTTTATCCCGCTAAAAGGTCACGCAGACGAAGTCGCGTGCAGAAGCTAGCAATTAAGAAATTAACAGAAACTTTGTATACATACCGTCGTACGTAGGCAAGAAATAAAAGATTGAGCTCACTTATCATGCTTTTCATTTCATAACTTAAATGTGTTAGGTACTTTATAAAGCCATCGCAATACGCAGCTTATTTACGCGCACGTAAACAGCTTATAAACTAGATCTCACAATGATTTATAGCCAACATAAACAGAGTTTCGCGACACCTGGCTTGATTTACAGGTGTAATAATCATAATAACATAAGCAGATAAATTATAGGCGTTTTACTGAGAAGATATATCGCCTCCTTGCCCTTGGTCTAAATATTTGAGTAGGTGGTACACGCCAGTACGCCCCCATCCATAAACCGCAATGACTTTCATTTTGACAGTTCAACAACCTTCATTCCGTTATTTACGATGTTGAGCAGACAATTTTTTCGAACATATGAAGCAATGGATTAGCAATATCCTTCAAAAACATTCAGATTGATATTGATAGTATGTTACGCAATTCAGCAAGATAAATACCATTATTTGAGTACAAAAAGGCTTGGGATTTAGCTGCTTCCAATTTCTGCATTTTGAATGTTTAATTTTTCTTTTTTATATACACATTGACATTGATATAATTTTTTTTTTAAACAATGACATTTGCTTACTTTATAAACTATTATATTATTTTTTCATTGTGAATGTGATGACGATGTGGGTCATTTTACATATATATATATATATATATATTTATTATTCTCTTTGTTCTGTTAGTTTTTTTTTTTTTTCATTGTCTGGCAGTTTGAGTAATTTATGTGGCCTACCCAAATGTCCTTTCTTTGGTATTGTTCGTCGAATCGTTGAGCTCCTTAAGTCTTGAGTTGAGCTGCACGATTTTTGACAAATGCGTGCACTGACTGGACAGGTCCTCTCAATCTGTGTAGTTCTTTCCTCAAAAGACCACCTCAGACATCGATCTACATGGTCTTCATATAACCTGACCAAGATTATGTCTGGACTTTAAAAGAGACTGTGACCTCTGAGTTTGTTTCGGCCTTTCTTCTCAGAGTAGTCAGATAGGAAACGCCGACTTCATCTAGTTTTAAAAAAAACATGATTGACGTGTAAAAGTGTTTGTACAAACCTACTTACAAAAAATAAAATCATCATATCATCATTTCATTTCATCATTCCTCTATGAATTCCGCATCAAATGAATCAAAAAGATAATAAAGGATAATGGTACCTACAGGATAACCTCCGGCGATTGAATCGCTTTCTGCAAATCTCTACTTTCCTTTGATTGAATTATCGTAGTATTAGCTGCGCCCCGCGGTTTCACCCGCATAAATCTCGATCCCGTGATTTCTAATTTATTTCAATCATGATTCGAAAGACACGTGGCGCCATCTATTATCATAATAACGTTAATGTTGTTTTCCTCGGGAACAGCACTTTTTTTCGGGATGAAAGGTACCCTATGTCCGTTTCTGTACACCTAAAAACTATATGCAAAATTTCAGAATGATCGATTCAGTGGTTTAGGCGTGAAAAGGTAACAAACAAACAAACAAATTTACTTTCGCATTTATAATATTAGTTAGGATTAAGGGTTCATATATTCCTGAACCTACCCATTCATTTTTTTGTATACGTAATGTGTAATCTACGGTGTAATCCAACCGAGTGGTGGATTACGGCCCACCTCCTCTCACCGAGAGGAGACATGTGTCCCAGCAGTGGGAACATTATAGGCGGATTATGCCAATGTGTAATCATGTAGATAACTCATATGGTTACTGTTCGTGTAGGAGAATTCAGCTCACTTCATTTAAACTGAATACTTGCACATCTTCTTGTTGCCATCATATAGTTTAAATTCAGGCAATAGTTTGATCGTACCAGAGGGGCCCGTGGCTAAATAATAACAGCCGCACAGGTCGACCGATCAGGTTAAGCTACGCTTGCCGCGGTTGGTCTGTGGATGGGTGAGCATCTTTACATACCGTGACCCCTCCGTGCCTCGGAAAGCACGTTAAGCCGTTGGTCCCGGCTGTCATTCGTGGATCTTTGAGAGTCGTTACGGGTAGTCAGAAGCCCGAAAGTCTGACAACGTCTTACCAAGGGGTTTCGTATTACCCAGTAACTGGGTTGTGGAGGTCAGATAGGCAATCGCTCCATCTAAAACACTGGTATTCAGCTGCATCCGGTTAGACTGGAAGCCGACTCCAACATAGTTGGGAAAAGGCTAGGCAGATGATGATGAGTTTGATCGTACCTACCACTTTTCATTGGGCCTCCCCCCCTGGTCTCGATTTCATCAATGAATACCCGGCTCAACCAGTGATACCAGCGGGGTAATAACGTAACACTGGCAATGTCTTTCATTTTGACAATTCAACAACATCCATTGCGGCATTTACGCTGTCCAGCAGACAAATTTTCAAACTTAAAAAGCAATGGATTAGCTATGTCCTTCAAAATCCTTCGGATTATGATTGAATGTAGGTATATTGTGCAGGTCCTAACTATTCTTATCTTCTCGTTTCCCTCCACAGATGCGCGACTCTACTGCTGAACGGGACACGATACTGCGAGTGGGGCTACAATGGTCTAGGTATAGATTACCAGGTGCTGGCGGGACCTGCCTTCATGGCCGTCTTCACCGTCGTCGGAGTCATACTCGGCGTGGTCGCTGACAAGTAAGTAACAGTGGTACAAATATCACTAAAATTAGGTATGTCCTGATTCGGGACTGCGAAGGCTAATTAAAAGCAATGGTTCTTACATGACAATCTGTCGCAAATGTGGCTGCAGGTCAAGGAGTTTAAATTCTTTAAACTACCTAAATATAAAAAAAAATATAATTTCTAAAAAATATCGCACTGATTCAACTTAACCACAATTTTCGTATCTTTGCCATAAAGTATATTGGCAATAGCCAAGATATAACGCCTACCAAGACGATGGAACCACCACAGCAGACCAATTCATTAAAAAACTATAATAACGAATTTATATCTACCCTTCTATTCTATACCCATATGCCATGCGCTTACCTTTGTGTAAATTATTTCATCGCCACTGCTCATAAAACTGTGAAGGAAAACATCGTGAGAAAACCAGCATGTCCTAGAACCAAAAATTTAAACGCATGTGACACCCGTCAACCCGCATTGGGCCCGCGTGGTGGATTCTGTCCCCTTCCTGTCATAAAGAGGAAGCCTGTGTCCCAGCAGTGGCCTGTGGCAACATTATAGGCTGATTGCTTAAGCTACCATACCTGAGCCACCTTTGCATGACGACAAAACTTAGATAATATTCAATGGTTCCCTCATATCTAAAAATCATGACCCACAATGTCAAAACAGCAAATCACAATTTCACAATCCACTTTGCGTCTCAACAGATACAACAGAGCCCGAATCCTCTCTTTCTGCACCCTAATCTTCGTGATCGCCATCCTCATGATGGGTACCGTCAAAGAGTACTGGCACCTCGTGATCCTGCGTATGATCATGGCGGCAGGAGAATCCGGCTGCAACCCCCTCGCCACAGGGATCCTGACAGACCTGTTCCCTGAGAAACAGAGGGCCCTGGCGCTGTCCATCTTCAACTGGGGAATCTATGGAGGATACGGTATTGCCTTCCCAGTTGGACGGTATATACCTGCTGTCAATGCTTGGGGATTGGTGAGTTTCACTCTTTTCCCTGCAGTGGGAATTCTCAGGCTTAAAAGCCTGAGAATAATAATAACCTGCTAAACCTACAATATGGTTAAACATATTAGGAGTGTATTTTCAATACCAAATGTGTCCACAGAGCTGGCGTGTGTGTTACTTCGGAGCTGGTATTGTCGGCCTGATCGTCACTGCGTTCACCTTCCTCACTCTTCGGGAACCGTCCAGAACTACTATTGGAGAAGAAGGTACGAACTAACGGATTGTTATATTCTTCATTGGCTGATTACGCTTACACGTAAGGTTCCATTTCCGCGTGGGTCAAACTTCTTTGTTTCGCGTTAGGTTTGTGGATACCGTCTGCAACTACCAAACCCTGCGGGGTAAATGCGTAACACACTAACAGTAGCGATAGGTTTCATTTTGACAGTTCAACAACATTCATTGCGTTATTTACGTTTTTGAGCGGACAAATTTTTCGAACATATGAAGCAATGGATTAGCAATATCCTTCAAAATGATTCAGATTGAGATTGGTAGTGTGTTATGCAATTATGGTGCAGCATTTAGGTACTCTGTCAGCCTGTCTAATATTCACCTTCTTCCGTTCAGGAACCAACAAAGCGGGAGACAGTACGTTAGAGTCCGGTAAGAAGATGCCTCAGGTGACTATCTGGCACGTGATTGCGCAGCCCAGGATCATACTGCTGTGCCTCGCCGCCTCCATCAGACATTGTGGTGAGTCCAACTTGTTACTAATACACTAGCAGAGCACGGAATCTAGAGACGATCAGAACTCAAGAGTGATGATATTCTCTTGCCCTTATCGCAATTTGGCTTAGTCGCAAAATGTCTCTTTCGCAGAATGACTCTTTCTCAAAAAGTCGCTTTCTCACAATGCCTCTTTCGCAGAATGTCTCTTTCGCAAAATGTCGCGTTAGTAACTTAGAATAAAATTTTAGGGATACTTAAAATAAAAAAATATCATTTTTTACAGTCACATATTATAAAAAGTAAACAAATCATATATGTCTTCACTTCTTTCGCAAAATGTCTCTGAACACATGTGACATCTACCAACTCGCACTGGGCCCACTTCCTCTCGAAGAGAGGAGCCCTGTGACCCAGCAGTGGGAACAATATAGGCTGATATTGATGATGATGAAGAATATAAATTATTCAATTTTACTTAATCGATTAATGTTATGTAGTTAAGTACCTATAAAAGTATATGGTATGACTTGTTACCTACACTTTTTTTTTTGTTACGGTGGGAAACCTTCAAAAGGCACCCGATCTCCGGGGAGGGAGGTCGGGGAGTGTGGGATTTTCACCTCATTATAACCACCCCGGTGATCACCATCAGCACATAAGGGAGGTCCCAGTTCCTCTTAAAAGACCAATTCCGGAACCCCCCCGTGCAACGCCTGTAAGGCACATCCCTGGGGACTTGTTACACCTACCTACATAATACGATAACACGACAAGACAAAAGCTTTTTTGACAACATTATAATGTCTATTTATTAAAACCCTTATTTTTATTCATAAGCTTTATGACCTTACAATAAGGATTCAAATGCGAAGTTTTTATCTCACGAAGAAGTTTTTTTAAGCGCAAATTGTAAGTTTGTAGTTAGTATCCTGCCAGTCAGCGATAGACTTGTCATGTCGCGAAATCCAAGGTCGGATTAATGTAACTAAAAGTGCCTTTTCAAGTAGGTACTTAGGTAAGTACGGACGCCAGCACATCAAGTTACTACAATCTGTCAGATTTCTTTAATAGATTTTCGACTTTATTGCTAAAGCATAAGGTTCAAGGTTGATTGGGAAAATCTGACAGTTTCGGGTAGGTTGACCTGCTGGCGTCTGTACACCGGATATTTAGATCATTGTTATTTCATCTCAGAAACAAGACTCCACGATAACAGGTTCTGCGGTGCTATTCTGTAAAAATCTCACCGTGAAAACTTAGGTGAAGTGAGCTGTCAATAGTGTCAATTCCTAGCAAAAACAAAATCACTTCACCTAAGTTTTCACGGTGAGATTTTTATAGAATCGACCAGCAGTTAGCAACAATTACCTATCGATCAAAACTTCAGTTTTCTAAATCTCATTTTTTTTTTAAATAGTGTTACAGCCAAATTAAGTAGACTGATTTTAAATTTTCTATAGAAACAGAGATTTCCAGTTATCTTATTGTTAAATAATATTTTTCCAAAATGTTCTTAAATATCTTTTTAGACCTTTGTATCCTGCGGTGCTATTCTGTAAAAAGATCACCGTGATAACTTAGGTGAAGTGAGCTGTCATTCCACCATCTATTGACAGCTCAATATAAGCTCACTTCACTTAGGTTTTCACGGTGAGATTTTTACAGAATAGCATTATAGGTACTGCTTATGCGTAATAATGCGTATGAAGTTTCATAAAAATCGGTTCATTCATTTCGAAAAACATGTGCTTGAAAGTTTGTATGAAATGCCGTACGGCGTAAACGCTCAAGGTGAGTGGATAGTGGTAGACCGCGGAATTCAAATTTTCTTACGTTTTTTTGCAATTTGCAGCCGGTCGATTCTGTAAAAATCTCCCCGGAAAATTTAGGTGAAGTGAGTTTGTTTTTGCTAGGAATTGACACTATTGACAGCTCACTCCACGCTCACTTCACCTAAGTTTTCACGGTGAAATTTTTACAGAATAGCACCGCTGGTCAGTATCAGATTGTATCTTGATCAAAATATGATTCGCGACAATAACAGGTACATATTTAGAGAATTATAATCATTAGAATCATTAGTACCTATATCTTTCTAAGTTAGATTTCTACCACCAACCACCAATCTCATATGGAAAGAAAAAAATGTTTCTTATACTTTTATTATTTGTTGTTATAGCGGCAATAGAAATACACACTCTGTGAAAACTCAACTGTCTACTTATTACAGTTCATGAGATACAGCCCGCTGACAGACAGACGGACGGACGGATGGACGGAGGGACGATTAACCCTTTGAACGCCATTGTCACATATACGTGACAAGCAAGCGCGTGCCCTGTACGCCAGTCGTGTGTCGCCTATCCTATTACAAGCGACATAAATATGTGACAAAAAATGCGGTGCACTTTATCACGAAATAAACAATTAAATCATTACTTTTGTGTGTTTTTAAATGTAGGTATACCTTAAATATTTAAAATTGTGGCTTGGCGTGGAGGGCGCGCGCGTGCGTTTATGCTCTGGCGTTCAAAAGGTTAAAGTAGATGACGATTGAAAAATTAATAAAAAATGAGCAAAATAAATTAGAAAAGCACCATTGTAAAAAAAAAAAGTTTTCGTAATTTAAAAATGACAGGGCCGTACTTAGGCCTGTCGGAGCCTCGAGGGGCGCAAACCTCTTCGCGTAATAGAGTCTGTCACATCCAATTCTTTGTAGTTGTTTAAGATGCCTTTGTTTGTTAGTTTATTCAACGTTAAAGTATCTTCGTTTTAGCCTAATTGTATTTGTTACGGTTGAAAGGGACAGCCCTTTTAACTTTAATCGTTTTCTTGAAACATGAAAATAATGTTTTTGTTTATTCAATAACGGTAGACACATACGTATATTAATTAATTGGGAGAAGTAGGGCACGTATTGCTGCTGATAACCTTTACGTAGACGAAATAGACAGATATAACCACCAATCTTAGACTGGAAGGATATTTAGACTGACAGAAAAGATCCACTGGCACATTATAAAAAACACAAGGAAGTCACCAAAAAAAGCAATAGATAAATATAAAGAATCATTTTATTTTATACGTTTATTTCGTACGCAAAATTATATTGACACACGCAAATTAAAACTCTTCCCTTATAACAACTTCTCCAAATAACACAAAGTACCTACAGACGCCAGCACATGAAGCTACCCGAAACTGTAAAATTTTCTCAATCAACTTTGAACCTTATGCTTTAGCAATAAAGTTGAAAATCTATTAAAGAAATTTGACAGATTGTAGTAGCTTGATGTGCTGGCGTCTGTGCACAGCAGCGAATCAGAATCTACGTCATAAAGTAATAACGCCAAGTCGACGTCTTTGAACAAGGAGCACGAAGAAATTGAGTGCTAATGTTTTCATAGCATAATTCTATTTGGGTAAAAGCGAGATTCGTAATACCTTAGGAATAAATATACGCTATTAGAACAACAAAAAATAATTATTAACACTAAGGGGCAGTCTCGCAGTGCCATCAAATTTTCTCCGCGATGATATCGCCGTGTGGAGACACGTTCTAAGAGAGTGTATAGAAATACATGGCATGACGATAATATCGCCGCGATTCTCTCGCTCGTGGAGACGACCCCTATCGTGAACCAGAGCGCATCAATTTAATAAAAGCTCCATTTCTTCATTTTCTGTGTCCATGACACTGCTCATAGTAAGGCCCTGCGCAGACGGCACACTTTTTGTGCGATCGAGTCTGCGGCGCACAAAAAGTCTGCATGGCGCGCAAAAAGTCGGTCGCGGATTTTTCACAGACTCAACGCACACGACGCACATCTTCGATCATTTTGTCGGCAGAGCTGTAGGGACGTAGACGCTATGGAAATCGTGCAGAGATCGCGAAGTATTATTTTGTACATGAAGTACAGAAAAAGAAGAAGAAATAGAGAATTTTGGGTACATCCTATACTTTCGGAAAGATTACTGAAGGGACAGTTCCATACTAAACATTCAATTCTGAAACAACATCCGGCAAATTTTTGTGCGGCACACTTCTTCCCACATTTTTCTTTTTAAATGTCTATCATGATATTCTGCCTTAGAAGTATCATAAATTGCTGGTCTGTTTTGTATTTCTTGAATTAACATAGTTACATCGACCTCTGGCGCCATGATAATAGATCGCGTGCGTTACGTCCACCCCTAGCAAATGCAGATTGCCGACTTTCAGTATACTATAATGTACCTACTCTGTGTTGCCGACTAAAGTGTGCGCCGTCTGCGTTAGCGCGCGTTGAAGCAAACGTTCAATTTTTTTCACACTTTTTGTGCGGAGCGGCGCGCCGCGCCGCGGCGCGGTGCGGTCTGCCCGAATTACACGGATTTTTTGTGCGCCGGACTTTTTGCGCGTCGTGTGCGTTACTGCTTATAATTGCATAGGTTCTATTTTCACAGACTAAAAAGTGCGTCACGGATAGTCTGTCGTCTGCGCAGGGCCTAAAGCGAACTCGTATAGACGCACAAGCCAGTTGCTGAGACATTTATATCTTCCTTTTGACCTTATCTAGGTCAGCAAGGAAACTCATTTAATAAAGCCATTGGAAGGAGCATTAGCTGCCAACATCATTTTCTTTATCCCGACGTCTATATCCATTACGAATAAGTAGTGGGAAAGGCTTTCTCAATGCCATGTGGAAAAAGTTCTGTATTTTCAACTGACTTCAAAAAAGGAGGAGGTTCTCAATTTGGATGTTTAAGTACTTATGTATATTTTTTTTTTAACTTAGACTTAAAAGAATTAACATTTTAGTGTTAAATAGCGAATATGAATGCTCAAATTTTGTGCAAGCTTCTCCCTGTTTATGCTTTATAAAACAACTAGCAGCGCCCCGCGGTTACCCCCGCATAAGTGTCGATCCCATTCAGGTGTACAGAAGCGGACATAGGGGTACCTTTTATCCCAAAAAAAGTGCTGTTCCCGAGGAAAACAACAATAACATTATTATGATAATAGATGGCGCCACGTGTCTTTCGAATCATGACTGAATTTCAAGCAGAGTACAACCCGAATTGATTGTCAAATTCTAAATTAACGCGAGCGAAGCCGCGGGCTAAAGCTAGTTACCTATATAGTCAATATTATATTGACCATGCCAGTATGCCTTTAACCTTTTCAAAGAACTGGCACCGGATTCTACACCAACCAAATTCGCGCTAACATCATCACTCCAAAATAACATGTCCACTGACTGAGCTCGACCCACCCATTCATTACTGCATCCTAAACACACGTTCCTTTGTTTTCCAGGAGGCATGTGTTTCGCCTACAACGCGGACCTGTACTACCGTGACTACTTCCCCGATGTTGATCTAGGCTGGTGGTTGTTCGCTGTCACGGTCGGTATCGGTTCCATTGGAGTTGTGGCTGGGGGAGTTATCTCGGACAAGTAAGACATATTTGTTTATTTTCTTATCATTTAGGAACGTGGTTGTGAACCTAGGATAGGATACAATACCATGAGGACACGGCGCGGCATACGTTGGCAGTGTGTCGCTTGGGAGGAGCCGCGCCGTGCACTCATCCCAGAAGTACGCAGTGACCTGTCGCTGCCGGCCGTAGTCGAGTCGATGGTCGGCAGTGAAGAGTCCTGGGACGCGGTTGTTTCCTTCTGCGAAACAGTCGTCTCGCAGAAGGAGGCTGCGGAAAGTGAGGGAGATCTCGTCCACTCACCCGGCCCGCAGCAGACGCACCGGGCGGCGGCGGAGGGCGGATAACGCCCTCTTCCAGCCCCCCTAAATGGGTCCAGGTGCGACGGACTCGGGGACGTCTGTCGCCCCCCCCACATCAGGATCCGAGGTGGCGGCACGTAGTGTTAAACGCGCGCCCCTCTTAGAAGTCGCTGGGGGAGTCAAACACCATATTTTTGAAATGTGCTAAGGCCTTTCATTTGATATCCAACACGGGACGATCAAAAAAATTTTTTTAGGTCATGACTTTATGGCGCCATATTCAATTAAATGTGAGGTCAAATAGCCTATAACCAGCGGACGATCAAGACGCTTCCAACGATACCTCATTTGTCAAATTATGACAAGGAATTTAGAAGTTATGAGGGAACAGATGAACATGCATACATACCTACATACATACCGGTCACAATCATAACCGTCCTTTTTGCTTCGCCGTAGTCGGGTAAAAAAGGAAACGTATTTTTATCTTTTGGCATCATAGCCTTCATAACCTGAATGGACGAAAGCTTGTTTGTCATCGTTAATTGGACCGCCACAAAAAATGCAATTTCATCGGCACATACAAATACATTATGTATTTTCATTATTCAAAACTCAGCATAAAAATTCAATCTGAATTTTTGAACGCTGGCATTTTTATGTCTATATCTAATCTATTTGGTTTGTGCAGGTACGTGGAGAAGATGGGCGTTCGTTCAAGAGTGTTGGTACTTGCGGTATCTCAGCTGATTGCTACTCTGCCTGCCTTCGGATCCGTCGTGTTTGGACCTCTGTGGGCCATGATCACTCTTGCTATTTCGTACTTCTTTGGTAAGCACACATACTAAACTATAGCTGCTTAAGACTAAGCTTCAGCTGATGAAATGCTCCTTAATTCCCTATTTTACTTTTTGGAATTTCCAATTCTCTTCCTGAAATTAAAGGAGAAGATCTCCTGACATTATCTGAGTGTTTCAAAATAGGCTTCACCCGAAAAATAACTTTTTATCACATATATTCAAACAACAGGGACAAAAATAGCTCTTTAATCCCTAGGGACTAAAAGCGATTTGAATTTCGAATGTGGATATTGTTAGTAAAAGTTCCAATCACCAAAGGGATCAATCACGAACATTGTATGAACATTAAACAAGACAGTAACAGGCTGTATATTAAGGAAAACGCGCGCGAGCCAAATTTAAAAAAAATTGTGAAACAATAAAAAACGCGCGAAAAGCATTCTGCCTTCGTTCGTAATTGTTTACTCAAAATTGTATGTAAATAAACGTACTATTCTTATTCATAAGTTGCATTTACTTATTTTTGACGTGACAACGTCTTAAATTAGGTTGCGGCTGGGAGTCACTTATGAAAAAGTGTAACGCTCGGTAACGTTACGTTCTTATTTTAAATTAGGTTGCGGCTGGGAGTCACTTATGAAAAAGTGTAACGCTCGGTAACGTTACGTTCTTATTTTCATTTAATTCCTTGTTCCTATTGTGCAATTTAATTATATTCATATCAATAAATATTCTACCGAGAAAAAGACGTTGTCACGTAAAATCTTCGCCCGTAAAACCGACTTTACAGGCAACCATTTTTTTTCATAGACGGTGAGTAAAGAGAAAGTAGAGTGTCTACAGTCGGGAGCAACACTATTTTAAGCTCGAGTGACGGACTTTGAATCCAGAGCGGAGCGAAGGATTCTAGAATAGAATCTCTCGCCTTCAAAATAGTTGTTTGCTCCCTTGGCAAACAATCTACTATTTTAACTGTGTCTGTACGACGTTCTCTACGTCTTGTATTGCTCGAATACATTGCAGTATGACTACTCAGATATTAAACTAACGAGTTTTGGGACCGCAGAACTCTTTCAATTGAAGCAAAGCAACTTCCCACTACCAGCCTTGAACAAACTCAAGGAAATTAGAAAATAACCCTTCTCCTCAACGATATTAAGACGCAAACCTAACACAAAACTTCTCCTTTTCAGCTGAGATGTGGTTCGGCATCGTATTCGCCATTCTTGTCGAGATCGTGCCGCTGTCCGTCCGCTCAACCACGGTGGGAGTGTTCCTGTTCGTCATGAACAACGTCGGCGGCAACCTGCCCATACTCGTGGACCCCGTGTCCAAGATGATCGGATACAGGGAGGCCATTATGATCTTCTATGCTGGATTTTATGGCATAAGTAAGTTGATGGAAAAAGTTTATAAGAACTACAATTTTTGTTAGTTTGGTTTTTTGCCTAATCACACTAATATTATAAAGGCGAAAGTTTTTGTGAGTGTGTGTGTGTTTATATGTTTGTTACTTCTTCACGCTCAAACGGCTGGACCAATTTTGATAAAATTTTGTAAGGAGGTAGCAGACGGGATCGACACTTATACGGGTGAAACCGCGGGGCGCAGCTAGTTCTATATAGGTAGAGTCTAGAGAGTAGTCTAGTCATGGGAGTTACCAAAAAAATATTTTTATCGTGAATCCTATCCTACTAATATTATAAATGTGAAAGTTTGTGAAGATGTGTGTATGACTGTTACACAATCACGGGTAAACCGTTGAACAGATTTGGATGAAAATTGGCACATAGATAGACCATTTCCTGGATACACATAGGATACTTTGCTATATAGAAGACTTTGCAATTTATTTGTATCGAGAAAAAATTATTGAACCGTGTATTCCTTTTACATGATACTAGACCAAAGAGTCAAAAAACATATATCAAAATGTTAAATCCCTATTCCACATACTTAACAAGTTACACGAAATAGAAAAACCAAATTTTTTTCAATATATCACCTTAAAGCAAGCTAGCTCTCTAAGTCAAACCGTTACCATTATTTTTCTAACCCACAGGCAGCATAATGTTCTTCCTAACGATGTTCCTAATGGACGGACCCGTTGAGAAGGCAGCAACGACAGAGGAACCCGCGGACAAACGCAGCGGTCTCGACAACAGAGCCTTCACTCAAGACGAACTACCCGCCAGACACGCAGGAAGAAGTCTACCTACCGCACCTAGCGAAAGACTGTAGATATTAAACGAATTGTTCGAACTTCGAATGAAAAATATCGGGGACCATAAACTCTACAGTCAAGAACTGCTACCAAAAAGGACCAGAAATATTAGTTTGTGGATAGCCCCCAGGGCCGCATTCAGGATGTCTATAGGTGCAATAACGTACAAATGGTTGCATGACAGGATTTTGTGTGAGATGGCCTTTACGACACAGCTCGATATAGGTAAATTACGCGTTCTTTCCAAAGTTAATTAAATGTAATAAAATGTTTTTATTTTTTCATGACAGTTGAATCTCTTACTCTAAAAACTGAATCTCCAACATCTAGGGGAATTATTAAAAATAAGTACCTACCATTTTACTTGCTCAAAAAATATTTCGATATTTTAATCCGCCTATCAATGTCGCGAACAAATAAAGAAATTTCACGCGGCTGTGACTTATACATGGCAAACAAAATTTCAGGTGTGTCAGTTAATAGAAAAGCCTAATCATGACTCTTTCAAGCAATGCATGTTCCTTTAGGAATAAGCTAAACAGTTCATTCATCTATGAATACCTACAGCGCGTAAAAAGTCTTTGACTGAATTTGCCTGCAGGTATGAAGATGGGTGATTGGTCAATATTATAATATGCATTGTCGTTAATACCCGTAAGTTATGTCTGAGTGTTAAGTTTAGAATAAGTTGTTTTAAGTTTATTTTAAGCTCAGTGTCATTGTTTTGAATCCATTTTATTTATTTTCATGGATATGCAGTATATTCGAATGGTCTGTTTGAAAATTAACTTTTCCTGTTAAATAGTGTGAAAATTTTCAAAAAAATATAGGTTTTACACCTTTTACTGATTGAATATATTTTTTTAACAGCACCGGCAACCGCCTGATACTGAAAATCTAGCAGAAATAGATTAAATTCATATTACACGTACAGAAAAGTTGATTTCTAAACAGACTGCAAGAAACTGTAATTCATTTACCCAAAAGTTGTTACATAATTTTCAGTTTGTTTGCATTTATTTGCCAAATCAATGAATTATGTTATGAAAAATGTACAACATAATCTATTGGTAGAACAGATGGCGTCTAGGCGATGTTTTTGTGAGTTTTGAAAGCTTAAGAACTCCTTGACTACAGAAAAATCGTCAAAGTGAAATGGTTTATTCATTCTGGTTGTTCTATGGAAACTATAAGAAAAATCCTTAGTGGAATGCAGTTATTATGTGATAATGATCTTTTGTACATATTTATTTCATAGTTATGTGATTATTGTAAATAAATGTTTAATGTTTTTTATGTGTTTTATTACCTCCAATTTACAAGTTTATGTACTTACTACATTTGAATAGTTACTTTCAGTTAATGTTGTCAATAATCGTTTGTATGTATACAGGTTTATTGGTAAAACATTAACAACCTCTTAAGAGGTCATTGTACTCATCATTATGAACAATTTTTACTATGGGACCAAACCTGAAATTGCGAAAAAAAATCTGCTGTTCCCTACATTTTGACGAGTTATACGAACATAAATGTAGGGAACAGCTGATTTTTTTTCGCGATTTCAGGTTTGGTCCCACAATAAAAGTATTTCATATTGATGATTACAATGACCTCTTAAGAGGTTGTTAATGTTTTACCAATAACCCTGTTTAAATAATATCTATACCACTTCAGTCAAAACCTTATTTTTCTTTTGACCTTTATATTTAAAAAGTTTTTCTTTTCTCCGCGACTTCCACATTTTTGTTTCTTCTTTGGATAAAATAGATTCCCCACTGACTACAACAGCATTTACTTTATCTACAAAGAAAAAGATTAATAAATTAATAGCTTTCAAGATCTTTTAAACATACTGGCAAAAAAGAAAAGAAAAGAAAGATCTAAATAAAATTAAGACAAAAACTGGAGATATGAATAAGCAGCTGAATTCAACTACAATAAACATAAAATAAGTGATAGTATTATTACAACTTGATATACCATAAAATTATATTTAAATCTTTCATTTCAAAAAATAAAATATGATGGAAAAATATCTCATAATTATCTCATAATTAACGAATATTTACACTAGGTACTAAATTAAAATACTAACTATACAAATAAATACAAAAACTAAAGGATATTTAGGCGTCGCAGTACTCGTCCGCATCGCTGTCATCCAGAAACGTGCCCAGAAAACTGGTAACATTGCCACGTTGAATGGCAATGCTAATTCTTTGGCCAAAGAACGACCCAGCCCTCTGGTGACATGAAGTGTCGATCAGCCGGCGAGAAATTTCCTTCAAAAGGAGACGCGCACTCAGGCCTCATGACCGCGAGCGTTTCGACCCCAACCGGGTCAAACCTGTAGTTACCCAACAATGGAAAAATTACTTACCATCATCATTTATACTGTCTTCCTCATCAATTTGTCTTTTTTTGTTTTTGAGTTTTTTCGATTTAATATTATGATTTTCAGTGTAGGTGTCCTGTACCTCTTCACATGACAAAAATCCTTCAGAAGCCTTAAATAATTTTACACCACCTTTGATCTTCCGTTTTCTAGAAAGAAAGATATTACAAAGATGTTAATTACGGCCCCGATCCACCGCATCGCATCGCATCGCCCGCCCGTGCTATTACTTTGTTTTCACTTAGCGTGTTTTCTGACTTTTTTCTTCTTACTCGGCTCTTAAGGGTTGTAGCGTGATGTTAAATAACTTATAAGTAACCCTAAAGAATTGGGCTATCAAATACAAGAATTTTCCAAATCCGACTGGTAGTTTCAGAGATTAATGGGTTCAAACAGTTACAGATAGCGCCATCCACGAAGACGCTCTTCTTCCTAATCGCTTACAAGTATCAGTTTTGTCGATACACAGTAATTACTTTTTAGTGGGTAATAATTAGTGTGTATCAAAAAACTAAAACACTAGCAGAATTAACTAGCGATAACCACTAGCGATTAGTAAGAAGAGTGGGAGTGGGGCGCGTCTACGTGGATGGCACTATCTATATTAAGCTTTTGCCCGCGACTTAGTCCGTGCGTAATTTTTGAGGTTATTTTATTGCCTGGTATTAAAAATACATAACACATTAGCTTCTAGATCTTGCTGTACAGTCAGTGAGTGAAAAACATTTTCAGTAGAAGCTTACTTATGTTTAATTTGCATGTCCACAAACTCAATTTTTTTCTGTATTATTTCAGATACTTTGGCACCAATTCTGTTTTGCATTTCTTTTGGTACTTTCACATCATTGTAGTGGGACGATACCTCCAAATATCTTTCAGATTTTGGTTTTTCTTGAGCTGAAAAAGTATTTAAGTATGTTGAATGCAAAAATCATTTAAATATTTATTCTAGCTTTAATGATCCAACGATACATGAAAATATTATTCTAGTTTACTAGCAAAATATAATTTGCCCTTTGATTATTTCCTCTCCTTTTTATATACTTGTACATATTCTTATTATTATTTTAACACTGTTAGCTTTTAAATTATGTTTCCATAAATAAAAAATTAAGTTACTTATTCTGAACAAACTATATTCAGGTTTCGCAAAATATTAAATTGTGTTTTGCACCTGACTGTCAAATCCTAAATACAGCCCTGTACAAAAGTGAGGTTAAGTGTAAGTACGAATTTAATCAATAAGAGAATAGTGATAAGTATTAATAAACCGAAAGCACACGTTGCATTGTTGTTAAATATTACAACATTAAGCTAGCCAATACAATTATCATTGAATGTGATGGAAACTTACCATTGTCACTGGCTTCTTGTTTCGTCGTTAGCCCTCGAGATTCGTTTATCAACTTAGTAAAAGCTGTGTCCACTACTTCTCTGAAACGTGAAAGATCCTCATCTTCGGAAGAATCAGACATTATTAACCGTTAATGTTGTAAATAGAAAATTGAGACCGACTCAAAGACTACAATATGATGCTGTGCTGTGACCGACTGCACAACCCCAAAACTTTTTGTTTACTGTTGTTCACGAATCTAGCTATGGAGCTGTCAAAACAGAATGATATTGATAAAGATATTTAATGAAAGAAAGCAGATTTCAAGAAGTAAAAAACTAAACTTATTGACAAATCTAATAAAATCTATTTTCACTGCAAGAAATAAAACATTCCAATAAAAATTTAAAAACCCCCGACACAAAATAATAAAAAATTAAAATTCATATGGAAGTCGGGGGACCTCTTCACAGAACATATATACCCTAAAGGGGGACCTCTTAGAATAGAAGAACGGTCCACAAAACGGTCCCCCGACTTCCATATGAATTTATATTTAAATAAACTTTTATTTCATGCTTTCTTAGGCATACCTTAATTTTTTTATTAAATTTTTTATTATTTTGTGACGGGGGTTTTAAAATTTTTTATTTCATGCTTTTTGTAGGGATTCTTTAATTTTTAAATTTTTAGTTTTCAAAGTCAAAGTCAAAGTCAAATCATTTATTTCAAATAGGCACATTAAAGGCACTTTTGAACGTCAAAAAAAAACTAAATAGAAATGATTCTAGTCGCCCATTCGAAAAGGTAGTTTTCGTATGGAGAAGAATGGGCAAGAAACTCCACCGTTACTCTTTTAAAAATGTTTTACAAGGTCTTGTATACATAATAAAATTTATATGTGAACACGATGCACCCATAATAAAATTAGTCTACCACAAAAGGTAAAAAGAATTAAAAATTAAGCAATGACAGGTAAATCAAATAAGTGATAGATACATGGTGCTCACATATTTACAAGTTATTTAAAAAAAAAAATGCAAAAGTAGTTGAACTTTAACAAGTGTGTGAGCCACTGTAGTCGCAGATTGTAAAAAATGAATTAAAATAAGATGTCATATTAAAAAAAAAAATATATATATATATATAATATAAATTAAATTAGGAACAAGTTTGATGTTGTCTAGACTTTTAGATTGTCCTATGGAGCAGGACCAGCATGTTTCCAAACATTCTTATCTTGGATATAATCCTCTAATTTGTAATATCCTTGTTTACAAAGTGTACTTTTAATATGAGTTTTAAATTTTCTTTCATTTAATTGCAATATGTCACAAGGTATTTTGTTGTAGCATTTAACACAGTACCCCATAAAAGATGTATGTACTTTAGATAATCTGAAAAAGGTTGATCTAATTTATCTTTATTTCTAGTATTAAAATTATGCCTATCACTTATTTTATTAAAAAGATGTTGATTTTTTCTTACATACATAATATTTTCATAAATGAATTGGCAAGGTACCGTCATGATATTAACCTTTTTAAATAGTTCCCTAAGAGATTCGCGACGACGTAGATTGTAAATGGCTCTGACAGCTCTCTTTTTCATTTCGTTAGTTAATATTCCTCATTCCCTTTCAATAAAGTGTACATTATTCTACTTGTCAAGCCCTTTTATTTGATACCTATACTGAAAGGGTTGTGAAAAAAAAAAAAAAATGCCATTTTGTGGTGGCGGCCATCTTGGATTTGAAATTTATCATAGTGTATAGTATTCTACTAGTCAAGCCCTTTCATTTGATATCTTTAGGGGCTGTCTCCACGAGCGAGAGAATCGCGGCGATATTATCGTCGTGCCACGTATTTCTATACACTCTCTTAGAACGTGTCTCCACACGGCGATATCGTCGCCGCGAAAATTTGATGGCACGGCGAGACTATTGCCGCGATTCTCTCGTCCGTGGAGACGGCCCCTTAGTGAAGGAGTAGTGAAATAAAAATGTAATTCGCCATTTTCTGATGGCGGCCATCTTGGATTTGAAATTTATCATAGGCTTGACTAGTAGAATGCTATACCATTCTACTAGTCAAGCCCTTTCATTTGATACCCATATTGAGGTTGTTGTGAAAAAATTTGTAATCCGCCATTTTGTGGCGGCGGCCATCTTGGACCGATTTTCATCAAACATAGCTAAGAACACTCCCGACTAATTCACCTATCAAACAAAAAAAAGAAAATCAAAATCGGTTCATCCGTTCGGGAGCTACGATGCCACAGACAGACACACACACACACACGTCAAACTTATAACACCCCGTCCTTTTTGCGTCGCGTCGTCGGGGGTTAAAAATAACATAGCAAAAACAAGTTTAGTTACAGCTCTGCAGGTAAGGTTGCTCTTTCATTCCACTATTATTTATTTACAGCTTACTTCGTAACTTGTACAAAAAAAACTAGCTGTCAAAATCAGAAAACCTACAATCTGTCAGTGTCAGTGAAGACATGCCGTGCGATCATGGACGTAATATAATATCTATCTATATATTACGTCCATGCGTGCGATCAACAATCGTCCAGTATTTCTTGAACCGCGGTAAAATTAGAAACTGAATTGGAAAGTACTGAATTTTACTTCCTCTGACCATACACTAAAGTTTAAATTGGCAGAGCCTCTGACTGCAAGCAGCGCCACCAAGTACACACAAAAGTACCAAGTTAGGACAGGACGTAAAAAGAGTGTCAAACTCGCACAATGTCAAACACAAAATGTCTCGGACGAAATAAATGGAATTTAGTTTGATTTTATTACCTACTTCATATTATATGTGTGAACAATAACAGCTGAATACTTTATAGGTTATAAAATTCAATATAGATCGTTGTGCAAAAATAATTTTATAAGAATTATTGTGTGTATAGAAACGAGCTAGTCTAATCACTGTTCACAATGTCTCTAGTATTCCGACCACCTACAGACCCGAATTTATCAAAATTTATGGAAGACAATGACTACGATTCACTCACGAAATACCTTGTCGGCAACAACCACAGATTTCGCGAGAATATCATAATACCAAGGATCCTCGGGCCTGTTATCATTAAAACTAATGAGGAGAAGATGATAGAAGCTACTATTGAGAGCTGCCCCTTCAAATCAGTGACCAGTTGTGTTATTGGTGAGTTGAGTGCTTCAATACCTGTTACTGTTCACTGTGCCCACTATTTGATGTAATTAGATGCCTGTAGGTTCTGTATGACGATTAAGAGATAAACCGGTCAGTGGGTCGTCTTAGGGGCGGGGCAGTGTAAGCTCTGCCACAGGCCTAAATTAACTGAATAATATATAATTATAACTATATACCATACAAGATGCAGATTGCCATTCTCAAATCTGCTCACCACATAACAATGTAGTTGGTGTAAAATACTGGTACTCTAGTTGCATCTGGTTAGACTGGCTGCTGACCCCAACATAGTTGAGAAAAGGCTAGGCAGATGACATCTGTTTCACCAAAATATTGTTCTCTTGTCAGGATACGGTCTTGGATTGGCAGTGGGTCTCTTCACATCCTCATTAATGCCAAGTGTAGCTGTAACAGATCCCATGCAAACACAATCAGCCAGGGAAATACTACGAGAAATGAAAACATCTATGTTCAGTTACGCAAAGAACTTCGCTATACTTGGTGCTGTGTTTTCTGGCGTTGAATGCTGTATAGAATCTGCTAGAGGGAAAACTGACTGGAAGAATGGTACTTATGCTGGTGGGGTCACAGGCGGCCTAATAGGGTTAAGAGGTATGATTCATTTTTTATTATTTTGTGGATTGAAAAATATCAATCATCTCAGCTTATTGCAGTCCACCACCCTGTCCTCCCCCTTCCCGCTTTCGCATCCAGTCTGTCCCAGCCACCTTCTTTTGGGCGTCCATCCATCTAGCTGGGGCCGTCCCACACTATGCTTGCCGATACGTGGTCCCCACTCGAGGACACGTCTGCTCCACCGGCCATCGGTCCTTCGAAAAACATCGCCAGCCCACTGCCACTTCAGTTTGCTTACTCTGCAAGCTATGACGGTAACTCCGGTTCTTTTCCGGATAATTTCATTCCTGATTTTATCCTTCAAAGTCTATAAAATTTATGCAAGAATGCTATATGAGAATAACAGGATCAGTCAAACTGTGTATAATATGATTTTGCTTTACTTTTCTAACATCATCATCATCATCATCTTCCTGCCCTTATCCCATGTTTACTTGGGGTCGGCGCAACACGTTTTCTTCTTCCATTCGCCCCTGTCGACCGTCACGCTATCATTCACTCCCTTGTCTTTCATATCATTCCTCACACAATCCATCCATCTTTTCTTCGGCCTTCCTCTCCTTTACTTTTCTAACATCGTGAGAAAAAAATCGCATAGCTAAGCACCTAAGTATGCATACAGATGCAGACTAAATGTCATATCAACTCGAGACGTTCAGTATTCTTTGTATGAAACTCCCTACTGCAACGCACACTAATCGGAATCGTAACGTAATCGCCTCGCCTCGGGACAAGCTCACGAACTGCGGTGCGGCGCGTACGGCTCCTCGTCCCCGCGCTTACGGCTCGTCGTCCCCGCGCTTACAGCTCGTCGTCCCCGCGCTTACGTCTCTCCGTATCCGAGCTTTACGTCTCTTCGTCCACCCTTGCCCCTCTCACCCCTCCGGCCTGCCTTTTTTTTTGTGGATGGGAAATCATCAAATGACCCCTCCCGCTCTGGGTGAAGCGGAAGGGGGTGTCAGACTCTTACTGACTAAAACCCACCCGTGTTCCTTCCTTAGCCCTTAATGTTCCGGGCCAGCGGTAACCCTTTCGGACAATCCCGCTGACCCGGTAGGCCTCCGGCCTGCCTGCAGCACCATCAGCCAGCGGTCGGAGAGCCGTAAGCGCGGCGTCGCCCAGCCGTAGCCGAGTCGACGTACCTATCGGAGCTTCTGATCCGCTTTGGTTACGTGCTTACCTTAGGTTGACGCCTGTTTGACGGCGAGGCAAAAGGCGATACGGTGCCGATCCCTTTCTGATTTGATACGTGTACCTTTAGACGCCTTTTTCACGGCAAGAGGATAGCTTCGATGGTTACACCGTGCTATCAAATTATTGCCGTGTGGAGAGTGGTCATAGAGTTTCTATTGAATTTGATGGCACGGCGAGACTATCGCATCTATTCTATCGCCCTTGGAGATGGCTCCTTCACTTTATAGGTAGTTAAAAAAACAGTATAATCTGTTTTGAAAATAAAGTTTATTATTCAACTAGCTTCTGTCCACGGCTTCGTCCGCGTGGATGCCGGAAATTATCCCACAGGAACGTGCTACCGGGACAAAAAGTACTGTATGTTCTTCCCCTGGATGCCATCTATCTTCTTGCCGTATATCGAAATCCGTTCAGTGCCTTAGGCGTGGAACGGCAACATACAATACGACCGACGTTACTTGGCGGGCCTGAACATAGGCACTAAGAACTTTCGCGCATGTTCTCTCACTCGCACTCGCCTCATGTCACCATTTGGTTCCTAAAAAATCTTACTGCGCAGCCTTCTGCGCAAAGTTCAGGCCCGCCAAGTTACGTCGGTCGTATTGTACTAACAGTAAATAGTGTAGTAAAACAGCGCAGTGCTGCACATCCCCATCCTATTTCAAGTTAAGTCAACAAATAAGTATCAACTTTATTTCAATGACAAATAAGTTGATTTCAGAGTGACTAAGCACTATTGAAAAAGTTATAAAAATGTTTGAAGTTGTAGTGTAAACTGAACTTTAATAAGTAGGAATTAAAGTTATTTTTCCATTAATTCATATTTGCTTACATTTTTGGCAAATAAATCGTGAACGCAGGATAGGTTAGTAAATATAAGCTTGATGTGCTGGCGTCTGTACCTACCTAGTATAGTTACTAGGTAGGTACAGACGCCAGCACATCAAACTACTACAATCTGTCAAATTTCTTTAATAGATTTTCAACTTTATCGCCAAAGCATAAGGTTCAAAATTGATTGGGAAAGTTTGACAGTTTCGGGTAGCTTGATGTGCTGGCTTTTGTACATACTTATAACCAACTTCTTTTTTTTTTCTTTTCAGGTGGCATGAGGGCGGGTTTGTTTGGTGCAGCAGGTTTCGCAGCATTTTCGACAGTCATTGATTATTACATGCATCAGCGTGGATAATCATTAAAAAAATAAATTATTATTATTATATAATATTTAGTACTTCTTAGCAATAAACAAAACACTTAGATATTAACCATGTCTTTCATTTGGTAAAACAGGTACTATATCCGTATGGACTGGGAATCAAACCCGCTATGCTAAGCTACGGCCCTGATAAAATGGGTGCATCCATTTTTCAGGGGCGTAGCTACCGCCGTATCAATGATACGGGGTCCCTGAGCTACAGGGGCCCCCAACGCGACATGTGTAGTGTAAGCATGAATTTGTAAAATAATATCGATAACCTAAAATTCTTATTGATCAATAAGAGGCCTCTATAGTGAATCTATAAATTACTTAAACAGGGTGTCCCAGAAGTAACGTCAAGTCGGAATCGGGTACCTACTAGGCCAAGTCATAATAGTTATCAAAAATATATTTTAAAAAATCTTAAGTTGTGTATTTTAAAAATTATTCTCATTTAAAAAAAAACGAGAAAATCTGCACCCTGTCTTCACTACGGTTGCTACAAACCTTAGGTAGGTTTAAAAAAATAATGATAGGATCCTGGATAGTTTCTGTAACCTCTTGCATAAAATGTAAAGCTCAATAATAATGTGTGCAATGTCCACATTGGAAGAAAATGCAATTTTTTGCCCTGGGACTACCCGGCATGGCGGCATACCCCGCTTAAACTAACCATTAAAAAAAATTTTGAAATTGATTTACAATTGCCGGAGATCTTAATATCGTGTAACAAACATACAAAAACAAAACGCATACAGTCGAATTGAGAACCTTTTTGAAGTCGGTCAACTTCAAAAAAAGACATTACAAAGTGATAACTTTAATTTCGGAAGTCGGTGTCGATGGGTTCGCATTTTCGTTGTTTGTCACTTATTCCGAAATTTCACTTTGCAGTGCCTTTTTTGGAAGTCGGTTGTTTTATTTTTTTGTAAAAAAGTTTTTTTTTAAGTCGGTTAAAAAATGGAATGGTGTTCGTTGGTAATCGCATCAATGAGGGATTTTCCTTTTTTTTTACTGTTCCCTAGTCGCTGGATAGATGGAGCTGACCTTGGTAAGTTACTGCAAGGATCGGAACTTCACATCATTTTTTGATTATTTCAAAGACTACAATATAATGCTGGATTATTTCACTTGGATTTAATTTTGAGGTCGTAAAACGAAAGCAAACGAAAGTGTCGTGACGTGACGCAATGTTTTTTTTTTCAAGAGTTTTGGCACCTAGTAACGTAGCCAGTACAACGCCATCTAGAGAGTTCTTGGAAACTATTTTTTTAATACAGTTGCTCAAAAAGTGGTGTATTGCAGGGACGTATAGCGTTCGGGAAGTGGGCTATTACATACTAGTGCTTTTTTTTTACCTTTCCCGAACTCGTGCGTGTCTCTTTCCCAACTGTCAAAATAATGTCTATTAAAAAGAAAAACGAACCATGAAGTTTTTACTAAAGAGTTTTTGTGATTCATACAAATACGTATATTTCTAAAAAGAAGCTACTAATTTATTTCAATATCAGATTTAATGATTTAATTGAATGAGTTAGGTTAGGTTTCATTTCATTTCATTAAATTTCATTTTCATTTCATATCAATAAAAAAATATACTGAAGACTAAGCTGTATGGATAGTTCCTTTTGCCTACCAAAATGGGTGAAGAAAAAAAAACTGCTTATATTCTACGGTTGGCGCCATTTTCCAGAAATTTTCTTTGCGAGTTTAGTTGTTTGTTGCACAAAATGAGTAATTTCGGCCCTATTTTTTTTAAATTAACACCACCGGAACTCAGTATAATTGCACAAAATGCTTCGGAGAACATTTTACCGGAAAAGTCAAAAAGTCGTTACATATCCACATACGACTAATTTTTTGCGTGGAGAGAAGAGAAAAAAGCAATATTGTGTTTTTATTATTTTATTAAATTGCTTAATTTTTTCGCAACTGTATTAAAAATAGTCGTTCAGTACACCTGCGGAACCGTCATTGCAACTTGTTCCGACTGTCAACCCTCGCCTTCGGCTGCGCCTCGGCTCGGGTAGACATTTGTCGGAACTCTTTGCAATGACAGCCTTTCCGCACTTGTAATGAAATATACTATTTTAATACAGTTGCTCAAAAAGTGGTGTATTGCAGGGACGTATAGCGTTCGGGATGTGGGCTATTACATACTAGTGCTTTTTTTTTACCTTTCCCGAACTCGTGCGTGTCTCTTTCCCAACTGTCAAAATAATGTCTATTAAAAAGAAAAACCAACCATGAAGTTTTTACTAAAGAGTTTTTGTGATTCATACAAATAGGTACGTATATTTCTAAAAAGAAGCTACGAATTTATTTCAATATCAGATTTAATTGAATGAGTTAGGTTAGGTTTCATTTCATCTCATTAAATTTCATTTTCATTTCATATCAATAAAAAAAATATACTGAAGACTAAGCTGTATGGATAGTTCCCTTTGCCTACCAAAATGGGTGAAGAAAAAAAAACTCTTATTTCTACGGTTGGCGCCATTTTCCAGAAATTTTCTTTGCGAGTTTAGTTGTTTGTTGCACAAAATGAGTAATTTCGACCTTATTTTTTTTTTTGAATTAACACCACCGGAACTCAGTATAGATATAATTGCACAAAATGCTTCGGAGAACATTTTACCGGAAAAGTCAAAAAGTCGTTACATATCCACATACGACAAATTTTTTGCGTGGAGAGAAGAGAAAAAAGCAATATTGTGTTTTTATTATTTTATTAAATTGCTTCATTTTTTCGCAACTGTATTAAAAATAGTCGTTCAGTACACCTGCGGAACCGTCATTGCAACTTGTTCCGACTGTCAACCCTCGCCTTCGGCTGCGCCTCGGCTCGGGTAGACATTTGTCGGAACTCTTTGCAATGACAGCCTTTCCGCACTTGTAATGAAATATACTATTTTTAATACTCAAAAAGAAAACCTCTCATTGCGCACGCATGCGTACGGCTGGACCGATTGTTCGTAATAGTCCGAATTAGGTTTTTGGGGAAAGGACCATTTCGAAGAAAATTCAGGTAAAAACTGAAGGCGATTCAATGATTTCAAAAGGAAGGAAATATTATCAGAACTGAACATTTTACTTAGACATTTTTCTTCATACAAGCAAAAATGGCGCCATCTGTCATAATTCATATGAACTACGTGAGTGCAGCGCTGCATAGGTCGACGACGTAACCTTGTACGTGCGTACGATTTCCTTTTTACGATGATATTTACAGGTCACAATCAATCAGCTTT
Organism: Oligia fasciuncula; assembly: GCA_963082905.1. Taxonomy (NCBI): domain Eukaryota; kingdom Metazoa; phylum Arthropoda; class Insecta; order Lepidoptera; family Noctuidae; genus Oligia; species Oligia fasciuncula. The sequence continues at coordinate 15,715,301 of OY720406.1, read as the reverse complement.
ATTTAAAACTAGCTGACCCGACAGACGTTGTCCTGTTTTTGATTAGAAAGACACGTGGCGCCTTCCTATTATCATAATAACGTTATTGTTGTTTTCCTCGGGAACAGCACCTTTTTTCGGGATGATCGGTGATCGGATCAGTGGTTTAGGCGTGAAAAGGTAACAAACTAAATAAGGTGAAGCGATACTTCACATCAGGACAGCTTTTAAGTTTGTACAAAGCACAGGTCCGTTCCTGTATGGAGTATTGCAGCCACTTGTGGGATGGCTCAGCAAAATACCAGCTTGCTGCACTTGACTCGGTGGAACGCAGAGCTAAAAGGCTTATAGGCGACGAGACGTTGATAGCTACGCTCCACAGCCTAGCTCATCGGCGTAATGTTGCTTGCCTGTCGGTCTTCTACAGATTGTACTTCGGAGAGTGTGCGCAGGAGCTCCATGACCTGATCCCACCATCGCCCTTCTACCACCGGACAACAAGACGTACTGCAGCGTACCATCTGCACTTGGTTGATATCCCCACGAGTCGTACTCAGCGCTTCTCCTCCACTTTTATTATGCGCACAGCCAAAGTGTGGAACTCTCTGCCGGCATCTGTGTTCCCGCCCACATTTAACCCGTCTGCCTTCAAAGCAAGAGTGAACAGGCATCTTCTGGGCACCCTCGTTCCATCATAGACCTCATCTATCGCTTACCATCAGGCGTGATCGGGGTCAAGAGCGGGCCCATTTAGTAATAAAAAAAAAAAAAAACAAACTTACTTTCGCATTTATAATATTAGTTAGGATTATATACATATATTTATATATATTATATAATTATTAGTTACGAAGCTAAGATTAAAACACTTTATTGTTATAATAATTAGGTAGGTATTATAATATTTTAAAAGCTATGAACTAGTTCGCATATTTTTTTTTTTTTTGTCTTTCAATTTTCTTCCCCGTGTTTTCCGTGATAGATTTGTGATGCATTCTGACATTTATATATTTCATAATGATGACTCGAATAAGATACAATCTATGATTTAATGTGGCCGGCTGATCAACATTGTGCAAGTTAAAAACAGTGAAAGTGCTCTTTCCTACAAAGTTTGCTAGTTTTTGTGGTTAATAGGAACATATAATCACTTTTTGCCATAAATTGGGGTCTATTATTATGTCTTATATTTTCTTCGGCTTCTAGGCATACCTCAAACAGTCAGGAGGAGAGAGTCAGGAGAAGGAAAACAAAGTCCTCCCATATTAAAATTTGTCAATTCTATCAGCTTAGGAAAAAATAATTTTTCGTTACAACTATAGGCCGACCGCTTAACTGAGACGTTGCAAAAACGACGACGACGCGGCGACGACGTTGCGTTGAAATTTCCATTCGATTCGCTGATCCTTCTCGTTGAAAATTAACTTTATTTTTTCAAACACGTTCCTTGCAAACTACAAACAACAACAATTACAAACAAAAACAAAAATATGATTCGCGACAATAACAGATACATATTTATAGAATTATAATCATTAATACATCTTTCTAAGTTAGATTAGACTTTCTCTGGAAAAGTGTTAGGGGTAGACCCTAACACTTTTCCAGAGATTGGTGGTTGGTGGTAGAAATTTAACTTCGAAAGATATATTATTGATTCTAATGATTATAATCATAGCGACAATAACAGGTACATATTTATAGAATTATAATTATAATTCTATAAATATGTACCTGTTATTGTCGCGAATCATATTTTGATCAAGATACAATCTGACATTAACCTGCAAATTGCAAAAAACGTAAGAAAATTTGAATTTCGCGGACAACCACTATTTGTATAGCAAATAGTGGTTGTTCGCGAAATTCAAAATTCAAAGTTCACTATCAAAACCATCTATTAAAAAATAACCGACTGGTATTTTTCAATTTTCAGAGTCAGACGAGCATCATTGCAAAAGCTTTTGGAGCTTTCTATTCTTTGTAAATTTTTCCGTATCCCATGTCTACGTGACTAAAATTTCTTTCGCCTTTCCATAATGTTGCCTGTCGAATGTTCATCTCATCGAAAATTTGACATTATTCAATGTTTTCTGGCAAACTGTCCCTGTTGAGTTTTAGCATATCAAACGACTCCTGTGTAAACCAAGGCTCGCCGTTAATAGAGCTCATAATGAACAAAGAGTATATTCAAACCTATGAAGTAAGCAAACATACGTGTCTGGGTTATACTACATAACTAGTAATTATTAACGAACATACCATTTGGTCAAGGTTTTTGGGTGAGGAAGACAACAATCAAATTTTCGTCGCACATATTTATACAGACAGGGCGCTCATTAGGGGAGGCCTATGTCCAGCAGTTGACTGCTATACGCTGATGATGATGATGATGATGATATTTATATAAATAAATAAAATAAAAATAGGCAGATGGCAAGTAAAAATTTAATGTTATGATGATGGATAAGATGGTCGCTTTATTTTTGTTGGCTTCTTACTATTTTTACTTTAATTATTTTTTAACACTTGTAGTCTGTAAAGCTCTGTTATTTCGCCATTTGTTCAAAGAGCAGACTCAATTTCCTCATGGATATTCTTCTGTTTCAAATTTTCAATTATATATAGCAGTGTTTTGTTTCTTTTCTTTAACCTGTCATTCTGCTTCTTTAAATTTTTTATCTTCTTAGCTGCTATACTTTGACGTTTTTCTAATCTATCAATTCTTTCTTTTAATTGCACTTTCCTTGGCGAATCAAATATTGAATCCAGATCGCTAATGTCAACATCAATTTCCTCAACTTGTGTTTGTGCTGGCGTTGAAGGCCGGAGTTCTTCGTTCTTACAAACCTGTAAATAATATTAAAATTTAAGTTGATTGGATTCTGAAGGAGCAACAAGCAAACAATATTAGTAGGTATGCGTGAAGCCAGTACCTACCTTAATCTCAAATCGCGGTGTAGCCGATCCTTTTAGCCTTCGTAGTCCGGCTTTAGAAATGTCAAAATCCATGTCATAAAAATGAGCAGAGCATACTCTTGTATTTTTATGAGGTTTGAAATAAGGCTCCTTCCGTTGTTCCCTTATAATGCGACTCCAAATCTCTTTACGCGTTGAATCATTTGGAAATCTGTGATATAAAATAGATTTATAACGTAATAAGCTATCGCATACTGTTTTTTTGATCTGAGACTGTATAAACATCATTTATATTATGTCTTCTTCTAATTTGGTACCGAAATTACACAATAAAAATAAAACAGAAATAAAAAAATGACGTCCGTACAAGGTTACTTTGTTCACTTCGAGGAGCCATTTCATTCATTGGCCACTCAATGGCCGCCATTGTAAAATAATTATCGCTCTAATAATGTGTTAATATAATCATTTAATTTAAAAAAAAAACATGGAAGGTTACTTACCGATGATACGATATCCCATGTTCTTTTTTAATCTTTGTATCGTAATTTTTGCAACCTTTTACCACGCAACTGGGCATTTTTATGACAGGTGAATAAACGTTCTCTCCCTCGCGCGGAACACTGTCAACTGAGTCGCGTTGGCCCTAAACCGTCATTTTAGGGCCAGGGTCGCCAGCGGGCTGGTGTCATTAGAGTCACTGACCTGTATTATACAAGCTGTATGATAGAGGTCAGTGGCTGTAGGCAACCAGCCTACATTCGTAGGCTGTTTAAGAAATCCTGAAATCCATACTAAATCACTTGCTAACAATATGACAAATTCTGGCTATGAACATGGAACGCAAGGCCAAAAGGCAGCTATTCAAACTTGATGCAAGAAGAAAAGGGAAGTTTCCGTTTTAAAAAAATCAACATGTTCAACGGTCTTTGCAGTGTTCGGCTTGATTGATTTTTTTACATAGAATGTAACGAAAATGTGTATCGAAGTGTGAGTTTTCGATAGATTTCTAGCAAGAAATTAGTATTAGCGGTCTGCTAGTGTATTTATATTGGTAGTGCGACGAACAAATTCTTCAAAATGAAGGATCCCTTTATTAAGGATTCGGTTATCGATTCGCCGGCCAGGGAGAGTCTTAGGAATGTGGAAGGTTGCTACAACAAGAATCTATTTAAGACTAGTTCGTTCGCGAACTCCCGTCGTGCTTTGCAGTCGGGTGCTGATAAGATATCAAGAACATTTCGAAGCGTAAGAAACACTTTTGGGAATCTGTCACAGGTAATTCCACTGTCATTATTTTAAGACAAAGGGTTAAGTAAACCACAATAATACGAGCTAAAACCCAACATAAAACCTTTATTTAAAATTACCAACACCGATATCCCTAGATTAATCTTTTTTTACCGACTTTACAAAAAGGAGGAGGTACTATGTTCGGGTGTTTATTATAATTAACATCGAAGTTAGGGCTGAAAGTTCCATGGTAACGGTAAGCAATCGATCTTTTCCATGGTACCTCATATTCTAAAAGTTATAATTTCCAATTCTGGTTCCTTAGGCCCTGCCCTATGTAGTGTCTGACATCAATATACCGAAACAAACTTCAGAATAAAACTCAAAAATGAACATGTGACTCAAACATTATAGATAGAAACAAAAACCAGAACTTATTTCTCTGTTTTATTTAAGGTGGGGTCTGCCTTCTAAACTGATAAAAGCACTTGTCTTTTATTTTTTAATCATACGTCTTGTGCTTTTCAGCATAAATACTAACTAAAGCCAATGCTCTTCATACCTTTCAAATCAATTAGAGATTAACAAAAGCATTTCAAGTCTAAATACAATGCGGTCACATTAACTTGATGCATCTGGAATGCAAGGCCCGCAATCCTTCCCCCCGCATTCCCTTAGCTCGCCCGGCAAGTGTTACCTTTGTCTTTGTTACCGATACGCGCGTCGATAATTTGGCTAGTTTTCTGTTGTTGTTCTAATTTTATTTTTTATTAGGTATATTACCAAAAAGACAAAATGACGTCATCAACGCCAAGCATCAAGTTAATGTGACCGCGTTGTATTTTGTCACAACACTGAGCACAATATCCCTGTTCATCTTCAAAATCAGTTATATAAGTATAAGATTCTTGTGACTATGACTAAATTATTATAATATGATATCTGCAACTTAGTCAACATACATTAAGTGTTATAACCCCTGGGAAAGTTTTACTGAGATACAACACATTCTGTTTTGTTATGCCAGTCGAAAATGTAATTTTCCTGTGAGTGGGCATCAAAAACAAATGGATTTCATTTGATTAAATGAAACAAAATTGCCAAATTATAATAAGCTTAGACCCTGTTTCTCATGCCAATTGGCTTCTATTATTTTTAATGTTTTTTTTATTTTAATGATTTTGTAAAAATGTAAATAATATGTACTGAATATGAAATAAAGGAAATAATAAAAAGCAATACTTAATTAATCATGAGCATCAAAAGTATATTTCTTTTCTCTCAGTAAATAAAAATGACCACATGGAATATTTTAATTCAGCATTTCAGACTGGGAGGCAGGCGTCGTCACCGGCTCACAGACCCGGTATCTCCATGCAGGACACCTACCACACCTGTCATGAAGAAGAAACAGGTATTAGCATTTGCTCTGTGAAGCCTCTTGGTATAGCAAACATCCATAAGCAAAGGTGACCATATTCAGTCATGTATGAGTTTTTGCCCTCAAATATAATAAAATTAATGATGAGGTGTCAATTTCTAGCACTCTCTGTCTGAAATAACATTTTGTCTGGCATATGGCATGGTACTAACTAAGAAGTCTAGAAGTAGTAAGAGTCTGGAAGTTTACTAACTTGAATAACTTAACATCTACCCTACCATCATTATACTAAACACATACACCACACACACAACCACCCGAAAATACGCAACCGATTCACCTTCATACTTTTAGTTTTTTTTTAATATTATTTACTGGCTGACCCGGCGAACTTCGTACCGCATCAGAATCAAAAAAGCCATACAAAATGTATGATAAAAACTAAAATTTATAAGTTTTTATCATACATTTTGTATGGCTTTTTTGATTCTTCTTCGTGAATTTTGCCCATGTTTTAATAGTTATTCTGCTAAAAAAAATCAGCTGTTCCCTACATTTATGTTCGTATAACTCGTCAAAATGTAGGGAACAGCTGTTTTTTTTCGCTATTTCAGGTTTGGTCCCACCCATATTACCTAAAAGTTCTTCATAATAATGAGTACAATGACCTCTTAAGAGGTTGTTAATGTTTTACCAATAACCCTGTATTGTCTGACATTGCTAATTTGAATAACATTTTGTCTAGCATTACTAACTTGAATAACACCTCGTCTGGTTAATTCCAGATACTTGGCAGGAGCCCCACTAAGCTGTACAGTCCCTTCGGCATAGAGACACCTCACAGCCGGGACTTTAGAATGTCTCCGTACATGCCTGATACACCAGACCATGGGTAAGCAATCAGTACCTACATATTTTATTATTTCTTGATTTATTTCAGTTCTAACTAAAAGGTTTATTTTTATTTACTAGTACAGTCGGTGGCCAAAATTATCTAACCCACTTCTGGTGGGTCAGGTAATGTTGGGTGGGTCAGACAATGTTGGTCACCGACTGTACTAGAAGAAGGCCAAATAGACTGCAGTGAATGGGAGAGATCAATAATTGTGGATGGTACAGTCACGAGCATTAGTATGTATACACTTGGCTTTATTCAAAGGCGATTTTCTCCTTTATTTTTTTATGAAATTTTATATTATTACGAACATAGTATTTTCGAACCCATAGGTTTATGTAAAGTGTCCTATTTCAACGTTGCATTCGTTATTTCGTGAAAAAATCGCAATTGAAAGTTGCCAAGTGTTGACATATTATTGCTTGTGACTGTACTTGTTGACAGGCCTACACTGTCCTCCCATACCTACAATAATTTGAAAACATTGTAAAAGCCAATTATTTTTAAAAGAGTACTTAACCGTGAGTAAGCGTGTAGTTTTTTGCCGGCTCTTCTCCATAGGAAACAACCAATTGGAACCGTGCACCTAGCTTCTGACGTTTCATAAGTGCCCATGTAGTTTTATGTGAAATCAAATATGTGCTATGCTGCAAACATCAGCAACAGCCCCATACAATAAAGGATGCCATTATTTTGCTAAACGTTTTTCTTCTCTTTGTATTTCTATGAACTTAATTGTTCGAATTAATTTCCAGTTTATCACCGAAGCGGCGCAAAGGCGTCACCCACTCGTGGCATATCCTCGCCAAGAAGAGACCCCGAGCGCTCTTCCACTGAAGCTTATATTACAACTTGTAATAACTCAACGCACAAATGTATCCCACCGCTTAATGTAAGACTAGCTTCAAAAGGCTACACGAGATTGTTAGACGCGAATATCAATCGTGAAGAGATTTCTTAAGCAACAAAAAGGTTGGTTTCGAGATTGTAATGTATTTGCTACATGTATGTAGGTAGACAACATTACGATAAAGGTTTTGGGTGATGTTTCCAAATATAGGTAAAACCGAGTAACAAGAAATAGCGAAAATTGTCAAAGGTTCTTGAGAACCAAACTTTCATTGTTACGGTTTTGGAGAATCCAATTTACGGAGCTTTTAAATGAGAAATTTGTAAACAACTGCAATGCGCATTTTTTTGCAATATTTCGAGTTTATTTAACCTTGCAAACCTATTTGGAAAAATACTCCAGTCAGCCAGCCTGCTTGCCAAATATAAGCACATTTCTATTCAGTGCCGGATTAGTCCATAAGCAAATTAAGCAATTGCTTAGGGCATCACGTCTCGGGGGGGCACCATAAGGCAGAAACAGCACCGAAACAGTATTTGCTAGCGCATGAAAGGCAAGGCCGTTTATCAGCAAGATATTACAAGACCCAAAAGTCACTCTAGCTAGAGATGTGCTCCAATCTTACAAATCGCTCGTCGTTGTTTTGAAAAAATACGAAGTGACTAGTGTATAGGATACAGACTTGGATTGCTTAGGGCATCAAGTAGTCTTAATCCGGCAGTCTGTATTCAGCAAAAAGCTCTGTCCACCAGTGGCCTACAATAAACTAGTTTCGTTGTAATGCTAGAGCAGTGGTGGCCAAGTGGTGACGGCCGCGACTTACGAGTTGTAGGTCGTAGGTTCGAACACAGACAGGCGCTTTACTTTGTGTAAATTATATCATCACCACTGCTCTCAAAACGGTGAAGGAAAACATCGTGACGAAACCGGCATGTCCTAGAACCAAAAATTCGAAGACATGTGTCATCTACCAACCCGCACTGGGCCCGCGTGGTGGATTACGGCCCACTCCCTCTCACAGAGAGGAGGCCTGTGTCCCAGCAGTGGGAACATTATAGGCTGATTATGTATGTATGTTGTAATGCTTCTGAAACTTGGATTGGATAGCTTAATTTTACTAAGCACAGACTGATTTGGCCATCTATCATCATTGACATTAGCGGTTAACAATCTCCTGGCGCCTATTTTGTCGATATTTTGTATGCAATTGGTGCTATTCTCATAATATATTCTTATTATTGTATTACATCCGCGATTGGCCTTTACCCATCGAATAATATATAACTTAAGATACTGGACAATTAGAATTATTAGTACATGAGATATTTATTTACCATCTGGTAAAGAAAAGACTGGTGGCCCCGTGGTAATGGCTCCGACTTACGAGTTGTAGGTCGTGGGTACGAAATCAGACAAGCGCTTTACTTGGTGTAATTTATTTCATCACCACTGCACTCAAAACGGTGAAGGAAAACACCATGAGGTAACTGGTATGACCTAGAATCAAAAATTCGAAGGCATTGTGATATCTACCAAACCGTACTGACCCCCGGGTGGTGGATTACGGCCCATTCCCTCTCACCGAGAGGAGGCCTGTGTCCCTGCAGTGGGAACATTATAGGCTGACTATGCTCAAGGTAGGACTGCGTAGTGCATAGTTTAAAAAATAATGCGAAGATTTTATTAAAATCTAGAAAAGCAAAATCTTTAATGTACTAATAATATTTAACTTCCATAAAATATGTATTTTTAAGATATCTCCAAAATTCCTTTCAATTAAGTTCTAATAGAACTATTTGGTGATTTACGTATGTACTTATATCCAATTGAAGGTTCCATGTATTATTGCATATTATTCAGTATTATAACGCCAAATTGTATAGCTTTGAGTACAAATTGTATAAGTATACTGTCGGACAAAATGGAGTAGTGAAAATGTAGGTAGAAATAGTTCAAATGAATTACAGAAATTGTCGAAAAACGCGTATTTTGTAAGCTTACTAACTTAGAACAGAACTATCAGTTATTCTTTACATTACTAACAAGTTTAGATATTAAAGAAGATATTTGATAGTATGGCCGAACCGAACTGTTTATAAAAATGTATTAATTACATAAGGTTCTCGCCAAACCGTCTTGAGCAAGCACGGTGATCAATGCTCAACTGCTCATGCCTTCTTAGTATCAGAAGAGGTATATCCATAGGCGTGTATTATTATTTATTACATAAGGTTTATTGAAGTCCACTGCTGGACATAGGACTCAAAAACTTGTACATTTATGTACAAAATTGTATGCTACTCCATTTTCATTCGACTAAACACGTACGTATAGATTTTTTTACACTAAATACGCTTCGCTGTGACAATATTGTAGTCGCCTATTAATATTTATACGTAGGTTAAGATCGTGTGATTTTTTTTTTTCAGGAATCTCCGGAATTTTTACTTTATTGTCGAATACAGTCCGCGTCATGAGAAAGTATAATAATTTTGGAAAATTATATGCAAAGATTTTTGTAGATGGCAACTTTATGAATAAGCGTAAAATGGCGTTGACTGTACTTTTAAGACTGATTGTCTTGTAGTTGTATATTTTTTTTACTTTTAGTTTCTTAGTCGAGGAGGCTCAAATGTATTTTTACCCACCAATTTTTTTTTTTTTTAATACTATGGTATGTATTATTATTTTAAATGTATTTTCATCAGTTGTATGTAATGCATTAGCTATGAGACTGTGGTGTCATGTAATTATATTTGGTTTTCTACAAAATGGTGTTTATACATTTCTATCTATCTAACAAACCTGCAAATATATTTTTAGGGTTCCGTAACCAAAGGGTAAAAACGGGACCCTATTACTAAGACTTCGCTGTCATTACTGTCTAAATATTTAAGGGGGGCTTTCATACAACAAACGTTTTTTCGGCGTTTTTGCCTTGTGGTACGGAACCCTTCGTGTGCGAGTCCGACTCGCACTTGGCCAGTTTTATATTATTTGCCGTTGACTCTGAATGAAGAAGTAACCATTTCAATACCGCTTGTGCATCATGAAGATGGCAAGATGAGTAAGACGCCTACAGGCAGGATTGGTCCACACTAGCTCAAGGCGGAGAGGAGTGGAAAGGAGAAAAGAAGTCTTTGCTCTGCATCAGCATTGGGACAACAGGCTAAAAATAAATAATTGTGTATCATGGCGCCTTGACCCTTCCACAGTAATTTTACCGTATTACACACAAAACGGGCTGGTAGCACACTAAACAACTAAAAACCGCCCTCTTCTACGAAGGACGCTGTCAATAGTAACCAAACCGGAATCCGTCCGGATCAGACTATGAATTTTATTGAGAAAAGTGAAATTGTAAGTTGTGGCCTAAAATAAACCAACCGATCTGTAGACAAATCGTAAACTTATAGGCGGACCGCTTAGCTCTGAGACGTTGCCTGAGGTAGCTGCGCGATGCGCGAGGGGTGATGTTGTCACAAGTTGACGAAGCACAGCTCTCGCATCACGTCACCACACACCCCTCCCGCACCGCGCTGCTACCTCAGTCAACGTCTCAGTTAAGGGGTCGGTCTATAAACGATTATTACAGTGATCAAATCGACTCAAACTGAACACGTTTCTGATGTACAGACGGCAGCACATCAAGCTACTACAATCTGTCAAATTTCTTTAATAGATTTTCAACTTTATCGCTAAAGGACAAGGTTCAAAGTTGATTGGGGAAATTGTGTCCAGTTCGACCGCGCGGCCATAGCGTTTTTTTTAAAAAAAAACCATGTCAATTTTTTGTAAAAATTTGTCAAAGTTGATTCCCAAAACCATAAATTTGTCAAAGATACGGTTAAAAAGTTATAAGGGTTTGAACATGGCCGCGCCATTGAAACGCGGCGAACCGCGCGGCCACTGAGATCTTTAAAACTAAGCCTTGTAGAGACCTGAAATTTACGCAAATGCAAGATTTAATTTGTAAAAAATTTGTAAAAATATAAAAAAAATACTCAGGTTTATAGTTTAAGAGCTATAACACTAAAACCGAATGGCCGCGCCATTGAAACGGTGGAGAAAACGCTATCGCCTGTATCTCGCTGAAAAAAAATCGCAGAGGTGTGTAGTTTATTGTAATTACCCAGATTTGAATTTGTCGAAACTAGGAAAAATACAACAAAAATTCCTAGGTTTATATTTCAGGAGCTATAAGACTAAAACGATATGGCCACGCCATCGAAACGGTGAATAAAACGTTATTTCGCCTGTATCTCGCTGAAAAAGCATCGCAGAGGTCTGGAGTTTTTTGTAATACCTAGATTTTAATTTGTCAAAACTAGTAAAAATACAATAAAAATTCTTAAGGTTATATTTCAGAAGCTGTAGAACATTATCAGTATGTGGTGCGATAGGGTGACCATGTCTTATTGTTTACAGAATACTTTCTACTTATTGTTACAGAAATTATAATTCAAGGATTCTAAATAAAATTAAAATGAAACCATAAATATAAAAACAATTATGTTTATTGCTTGAAAAGTCACATAAATCACAGAATGTTACAAATTAAAAAAAAAAACTCAAAAATCACAGATTGTTTACTTACACTAAGATATAATCAAAAATCACAGATTTACTTACACTAAGATATAATCAAAAATCACAGATTGTTTACTTACACTAAGTCAGATATAAAATGAAAAATAGAAAAAATATAAACATAATTTACTTATAATTTAGTTGCGCTATCATTAAATATAAAGTGTTTTAGTCATCATCTATTAAACCATACATTAAATTATGAATTGTAAGAGGTTGTGCAGAACTTTCATGTGTTTCAGTTTTATTGTCGTCGTAGCAAATAAATTTAGAATTATTTATTAGACAATGACACTTGTAATGCCCAATAATACCTACAACCGGGGGAACATATTCCACGGCACCTATGAATCGATATTTTTTTTGCCTTAATCTATATATATAAAAGGAGAAACTGACTGACTGACATATCAACGCACAGCCGAAACTACTGGGTCTAGGAATGTGGAATTTTGCACACGGCTTCCTTTTATAATGTAGGGGAGCACTAAGAAGGGGTTTTTGGAAATTCAACCTTTAAGGGGATGAAAAGGGGGGATTTCGTTTGTATGAAAAATTTTATTCCTTGAGTTAATAAACTTGAAACTTGGCACGAATACTTATCTAAGTAAAAGATTAAGTTTGGCATTTTTTGTTTTTCTTAACTACCCCCTAAAGGGGGATTGGGGGGTGTCAAAGTTTGTATGGAAGAATTTTAACGGGCTGTCCGATTAACTTGAAACTCAGTATTTATACTTAAGACTAAAAATAGAGAATAACGTGTATCAGGGTTTTTCGAAAATGTACCCCTAACGGGGTGAAAAGGGGTAGGTAATTTTACAGGGGAGGATTTTATTGCGTGGCTTGATTTACTCGAAAATTGGTAAAATAATCTTTGAGTCAAGTAATGAACACGTCACAAACTATTTTTCGAAATTCCACCCCTGTGGGGGTGAAAAGCGGGGATACAGTTTATATGAAAAATCTTATTCATTTGGTTAATAAACTTGAAACTTGGCACGAATACTTATCTAAGTAAATTATGAAGATTGGCACTTTTTGTTTTTTTAAACTACCCCCTAAAAGGGGGGGATTGGGGGTGTCAAAATTTGTATGGAAGAATTTTAACGCGCGGTCCGACTAATTCGAAACTCGGTATTTATACTTAAGACCAAAAATAAAGAATAACATGTACTTATCAGGGTTTTTCGAAAATCTACCCCTAACGGGCTACAAAGGTGTAGTTAATATTACGGGGAGGATTTTACTGCGTGGCTTGATTAAGTCGAAAACTGGTATCAATAAATCTTCGAGTCAAGGAATAAACACATCCTTAACGATTTTTCGAAATTCCACCCCTGTGTGGGGGTGGGGGGGTAAGCAAGGATACAGTTTATATGAAAACCTTATTCATTTGGTTAATGAATTTAAGACTAAAGGGAGATTGGGGGTGTAAAATTTTGCAAGTAGCCGAGTCCATTTAGGATTGCTATCGACACGCTAAGAAGAAGAATGGGTTGATTTTACTGCTTGCTTTCATTAACTCGAAAATGAGTAGGTATCGGTCTTTGAGTCAAGTTATGGACACGTCATCCCAAACGATTTTTCAAAAATCCACCCTTGTGGGAGTGAAAAGCGGGGATCCTGTTTATTTGAAAAATCTGATTCCGTTGATCTACAAACTTAAAAATTGGCCCGAATACTTATTAATCTAAATAAATGATAAAGATCATAAACATACTGTTACGAGCTTCGGGTTCGTGACAATAAAAACTGCCGATTTAATAACCAAAAATAACAATTTATTTTACAACACTAATTACAGCTCAAACAGACTAATTATTAAAACACAATTACACTACTGATCACTCTTAATTCGCACTTGAAGATCGCTTAGATGTTTTCGCTCTTGTCGCTTTATCCAAACTGTGTCGGTCGTCGCGCATCCCGGCCTTATATAGTGCCGCAGATAGTTCTAGAACCTTCCATTGTAGAAACATCTAGAATGTTCGAGTACATACCGGCCCCGACCGACTAGGTGTCGATAGTTCGAGAAAGTTCTACAAAGTTCTAGTATCGAATTTTCTAGAACGATCGTGACTCGACTAGTTCTGCTACTCGATACTAGATGGCGCTAGTGGTAACTAATGTCACCATGTACCAGGCATTAATTGTGGCGCGCAACACTGCCCCCTCCTAAGACATGCTCGTCCCGAGCATTATCAGCCCCATAATAACGCGCCAGTCGGTCCACATGGACGATCTTAGGAGTACCTCTTGCACCTTTCTGTATCCGGTAGGTTACGTCATTGATTTTTGTCACAATCCGGTACGGTCCGTCCCATTTAGCTTGAAGCTTAGGAGATTTCCCTTTGCTGCGGACTGGATTGTGCAACCACACTAGTGAACCTTCGTCGAACCCTTTATTGTTCATTTTGCGGTCATAACGGGTTTTCATCTTTTCAGACATTTGCTGGCCCGATTGTCTGACGTGCTCATAAATGTCATTCATTTTGTTCCGCAAGTCATTCGCATAATCGGTTATACTGCGTGGGGCATCAGGTGGTATTCCGGTGATCAGGTCTGCAGGCAGCCGTAATTCTCTTCCAAAGTTTGCGAAAGCTGGTGTCACCGATGTACTTTCGTGAACAGCGCTTCGATATGACAACAAAAACGGTTGTATGTGCTTGTCCCAATCTCGTTGCCGATTTTCCACAACTTTGGCTAGGTACCTCTCCAATGTCTGATTAAATCGTTCCACCATTCCATCCGACTGTGGGTGGTAAGAAGTTGTTCTGGTTTTATGAGTACCCATAACTCGACAAGTTTCCTGGAATATTTGGGACTCAAAATTCCTTCCTTGATCACTGTGAATCTCTAACGGTACTCCAAAACGACAGAAGACTTCATGAACTAATTTATCTGCAACTGTCGAAGCTTCTTGATTTGGAATGGCGAAGACTTCCGGCCACTTAGTAAAGTAATCCATCACAACCATGAAATACTTGTTGCCACTTTCACTTTCCGGAAACGGCCCCGCAACGTCAAGGGCTATCCTCTCCCATGGTGCACCAACATTGTACAATTTCAATGCACCTCTACTACGAGTCTGAGGTCCCTTTACAGCTGCACAACTTGTACATTTGCGACACCAGTCCTCGACATCGTCCCGACAGTGGACCCAGTAAAACCGTTCTCGTATCTTCAGTAGAGTCCGTTTTACTCCCAGATGACCTCCTGAACAACCATTATGGTACAGCTGTAGAACATCCGGTACTTGAGCTTTAGGGACAACCATTTGCAAATGACAGCTGTCTCCCCGAGCATTTTCCCATTTACGGCACAGGACTTCATCCTGAATCACCAAGCTGTCCCATTGGGCCCAATAGCTTTTTGTGATCGAACTCATCGCTGAGACGTCACTCCACCTGGGCTTAGGAGCTCTGGCCTTCATCCACTCCAGAATCGGCTTGATGTCCGAATCTTCCTGCTGTGCACGTTGTAGGCTTTCCTTCCACTCGTTGCTGAGGTCTGTCTTGAGCATCCTCACAGGTACGACTTCTTTACTTTCTTGCCTAGTACAATGCTTGCAGTCTTCAGGACAAGGTCTTCTTGACAATGCATCTGCGTTGCCATGTGATTTCCCGCTGCGATGTTCGACCACAAAGTCGTATTCCTGCAGTAGCTCAATCCATCTCGCAACTTGTCCTTCTGGATTTTTGAACTGCAATAGCCATTTCAGTGCAGCATGGTCAGTTCGTACGTGGAATTTCCGCCCCAGAAGATATTTGCTAAAATGCTGCAATGACTACCACAGCAAGCAATTCCCGTCTCGTGACACAATAGTTCTTTTCCGGCTTTGACAGCGACTTGCTGAAGTACGCTATCACAACCTCTTGATCACCATTCCGTTGAGACAACACACCGCCAAGTCCTATGTCACTTGCGTCTGTGTCAATTATAAATTCCTTGCCCGCATCAGGGTACCCCAAAATAGGTGTTTTGCACAGACGGTCCTTTAGCTCCTGGAATGCGATGTCGCAACTTTCATCCCAGCAGAAATGTCGCTTCTCTTCGGTTAGCTTATGCAGGGGTTTGGCTATGTCTGCAAAGTTCTTGACAAATCGCCGATAATAGGAGCACAAACCCAAAAATGCTCTGACCTGCGTCTTGTCTTTTGGAACTGGCCAATCCTTGACAGCGGCGATTTTCTCTGGATCCGTGCGGATACCTTCTTCAGACACTACATATCCCAAAAAGCTAACCTGTCGTTTGAATAGTGAACACTTCTTCGGACTTAACTTGAGGTTGGCACTCTGGATCTTCATGAGCACACGTTCCAGGTTTTGAAGATGTTCTTCAAACGTGCGGCCTACGATGATGATGTCATCCAAGTAGACCAAACAGGCATCGCCAATTAGTCCAGTAAGTACAAGTTCCATCAACCTTTCAAAAGTTGCCGGAGCATTGCACAATCCAAACGGCATAACTTTAAATTGCCACAGACCCTTTCCTGTCGAGAATGCAGTTTTCTCCTTGTCCTTAGGGTCAATTTCGACTTGCCAGTAGCCACTTTTCAGGTCCAACGTGCTAAACCACTTTACTCCGGTAAGCATGTCCAGCGTGTCATCAATTCTTGGCAAGGGATAGCTGTCCTTCTTTGTAACGTCGTTCAGACGACGATAGTCAACACAAAACCGCATGCTGCCGTCCTTCTTTCTTACCAGCACTACAGGTGAACACCATGGACTAGATGAAGGTTCAATAACACCATCCTTCACCATTCCTTCAATCATGGTTTCCACTTCCTTTTCACGTGCTACCGGCAATCTCCTTGGCCGCTGACGGATAGGCAATTCTTCTCCTGTGTTTATTTTGTGTAGAACTAAGCCAGTCTTCCCGATGTCAGCATCGTTTGACGAGAAAACATTGGCGTACTTGAGTAACATCTTCTTCGCCTTGACCATTTCATTTTGGGACAGAACGCTGCGGCAGTCGTCTAAAAGTGTGGTCACTTTCGTTTGTGCATCCTTGCTGAGGGTCCCAGTCGATAGATATTGGCATCGACGCAACCAATCCACTTCCTCGCAAGTACCGACTAGTGTGCCTTTTTCTATAATCTGTTCCTGATCACAAAGGTTCAGCACACGTACCCCTGAGATGTCGGTGGCTCTGACCAAAGTTCGTGCCACTTTCCATGGAAGGTCATTGTCTACCCTTTCCACGAGTACACAACGATGTGTTTGCCTAGGATTCCGAGGAAGACTAACCGGCACAATCGTTTCCGATCTCGGCGGAAGAACAATCTTCTTAAGGCTGTACACATTACCTGGCAACGCCCCTTCCACGAAAAGTTCCTCTTGTCCACATTTCAAAACACCTTGCTTGACGTCAATCTCGCAACAATTCTTCCTCATAAAGTCAAGGCCCAGGATGCAATCGTCCATTATATCGGCCACGATGACATTATGCAGGTAGATTCTGTTGCCTAGCTTCAACTCCATCTTCTTCTCTCCATGGACGGGTATGCGCTGACCGGTGGCTGTTACCAAATTAATGCGTTCCCGGTTGTATGCGGAGTCCCCAAGGGACCGACTTGTAAGTAGGGAACTGACAACCGTGCGAGAAGCTCCAGTGTCTATGGTCAGCTTACACGGCGTTCCGTTGACCTCGCCCTTGATGATTAGGCTGTTCCCGTCATGGGTTTGTGTGATCGAAACCCTTGGGGCTCTTTGAACATCAGCCAGCACCCGCCCCGCAGTCCTGGCTATTACTCGTTTCCCTGCTGCTGATGCTGGGCGGTGCTGTTAGCCGCACTGCCCTCTGGAGATCGGCCGTCTTCTCTTTCTGCAGTTCGCTTAGGGCAACTGGATCGAAGGTGGCCCTTTTCGCCACAGCCGTAGCACCTAGGGCTGTACCCTTTATTGCGGTCGCGAACTGTAGCCGCTGCAACCTCCCTGACGCGATGGGAACGATGATCCTGCCGCACAGCTTCCACCTCCAGTGCATGGGCCAAGGCGTCCTTAAGCGTCCCATGGTGACCGAGCCTCACAGCAGCTCTAACTTCAAGGTCGCGGATGCCGTCGATGAATGCCTGCACCAGGTTCCCATCAATAAGCGCAGGTACAGACTGGTACGCTTTACGAACCAGCTTCTCCACTTCAAGGGCCCACTGCTGCAGGTTTTCGTTACTGCGTTGCACGCGATCCTTGAGCTGCGCACGAAACACGTGTTCCAGGTGAGCGTCGCCATACCGAGCCTCCAATGCCTCAAGAAGTTGCTCGTAAGTCACTTCCTTACCGAGAGCTTCCAGAACAGTTAAGGCCTGGTCGCGCAGGCCTAGGGTGAGGGCAGTCATGGCCTGATTTTTATTCCACCCGTTCGCCTTCATGACAGCCTCAAACTGGATTTTGTAGGCCGACCAGGAAGAAGTTCCGTCGAACGGTGGCACTTTGAATCCACGTAGCGAAGGTGTTGTAGCTACGGGAGCTGCGATTCCATCACCAAGTTTGAGGTAATCCAGCGTTTTCTTCACGTCAGCCATCACGGTTAGCTTCACGTCAGCCATCACGTTGTCAACCCGATTATTTACTTGGTCGATTCGGGTTTCGGCTTCCGACAGGCGGTTGTCATATTGAGCAACCTTATCCTTCACCTCCTTCATGTCTTTCCCGAAGGTAGCGTGAAGGTCCTTCATAAGGAGCATCTGCTCTTCCTGGCGGCGCGCCTGCTCCTCCTGTTGGCGGACCTGTTCCTCCTTATCACGCTGGAGCTGTTCTTCCAGCCGACGAGCCTGTTCCTCCTGTCGGCGGGACTGTTCCTCCTGTCGACGAGCCTGTTCCTCCTGTCGACGGGCCTGTTCCTCCTTATCCCGCTGGAGCTGTTCTTCCAACCGACGAGCCTGTTCCTCCTGTCGACGAGCTTGTTCCTCCTGTCGGCGAGCCTGTTCCTGCAGCATCATCATCAGGGCAGCAAAGTCTGGTGCTGATGATGCTGGAGCAGCTGTGGATGGGCCGGCCTCCGTGGTCGGTAGCTGGCCTTCCGACCTCTGTGGCGTTGCTCCACCGAATCGCCTCTGGTCCGTCTCTTGCTGTCGTTGACTCCGGGTACGGATACCCTCCGTGTCGTCTTTGGGTAAAACCGGCATAATCCTTGCTTCTGACACCAATTGTTACGAGCTTCGGGTTCGTGACAATAAAAACTGCCGATTTAATAACCAAAAATAACAATTTATTTTACAACACTAATTACAGCTCAAACAGACTAATTATTAAAACACAATTACACTACTGATCACTCTTAATTCGCACTTGAAGATCGCTTAGATGTTTTCGCTCTTGTCGCTTTATCCAAACTGTGTCGGTCGTCGCGCATCCCGGCCTTATATAGTGCCGCAGATAGTTCTAGAACCTTCCATTGTAGAAACATCTAGAATGTTCGAGTACATACCGGCCCCGACCGACTAGGTGTCGATAGTTCGAGAAAGTTCTACAAAGTTCTAGTATCGAATTTTCTAGAACGATCGTGACTCGACTAGTTCTGCTACTCGATACTAGATGGCGCTAGTGGTAACTAATGTCACCATGTACCAGGCATTAATTGTGGCGCGCAACAATACATACCTATTCGAAATTTTGAGGGGAAAGTACGAAATACACGCGGACGAAGTCGCGGGCAAAGTGCTAGTTGTATATATTGTGGTATTTCTTCGAGCTTAATTTTGTCTGTGCCGTTGAGATCAAATAAAATAATATCGCTCAATTCATACTTAAATCTCAAGGATTCGTTATTGCATTTCAAACAAATTTTGAAATTGGAGTCATCGATAATAACGGCATCTTCCAGTCCTCCGATTCCGAATAAATTTACGATTTCCATATTTATTGATAAAAACACTATGGTTCTTTTTGAGTGGTTGGCACATGTTTCGGTTACACATTCCTTAGATACATTGGCACTGTACAAATAATCTAAAAGTATGTGTTCAAATATAAAAGCCATATTACTTTCGCATCTATATATATTGTTTTCGCGTTTATAATATTTAGCAATAATTTCCTCTCGTAAATCATAACCATTATTTAAATTTAATGATTCTGTGAGTAATTGAATAAATTCTCTAATTAAATTGCTTGCGCATGTATTAATTATTTTTTTGATATGAACGTTTTGCTTGTATGCAAATGCTACTAAAAAGAAAACTGAATCAAACGCACATGTATTAGTAAATTTCATACTTTTATTAATAGAATTTACTAAATTCCCATTTCGCAAAAACAACACTGAGATATTCTTTGTAGAATATCCCTCTCCCCCCCAGTTTTCAGTATATGATGGCTTTACTGTAAATATGGAATCAGAAGAAAATGATTGTTTTGTGTTCATTTTAATTTTTTTACACTGCATTTTGTTTTTCGTTATTAACTTCCTTTTTCGGCCCTTGTTTGTTTGTTTTTTTGATCTTTCTAGAGTTACGTTAAGATTTTTCGCAGCTATTCTTGTCTCCCCTAATATAAAATTGTAATGAATTTTTATGAATTCATCCACGTTGTACTTATGCAGACGTGTTTCAAATAATAAATGTTTTAATGTTTTGAAATAGCTTTCAATAGCTGAAGATGTTGGCGACTTGTTTTCCGATTTGTAAAAAGGACACATGACATTGCTCCACAGAGGCAGTTTAATCATTAACCTTTTAAGAGTTGACACTAGATTCGGTAAGTAATAGTCATTTGGCTTTTCTGTTTTGTCCTTTAATTCTTCCAAGATTTTTTCTTTGTTAACAAGCTCATCAAACCAACCTATGATATCGTCATCGTCAGGTATTGTAACATAATAATAATAATCGGAAAGATCTTTTTTGTCGTTTTCTTCTACTGGGTTTTCTGTATTGACCAACAAAGATTTGAGATACTGCATGGAAATTTTACAAGTTTCATTGCTTGTGAATGCATATTTAAATGTGCAAATTTTAATAATATGGCCAAGTACAGCATTTATTATTTTAAAACTTTCACACTCTTTAATAAATAAAATACTGCGAATGTAAAACATTTTAATGTTTAAATCAACGTTATCGAAGCATCGCAAGTTGTATACGTTTTTGACAAAGTGACTTGTGTCTAATCTTAAGAAAACTTCAGGCATATCGTTACTTTTACTCATTAAAACTAAAAAAGATTGTCGTAGATAGTCACGGACTGTCTGAAAAGTAGTAAAAGCCTGAACGTTTGCTGCTATTAACGCAGAAGAATCATCAGTTACAATTTCGTGAGGGGCAGTACGTACTTCGTTGTGCCATCTTTTTAACCATGACAATATTGAGTCCGTCATGTGGTTATCAGTTATCAATTGGCAAATTGCTGTTGACTTAATAGTTGAAGATGTTACCATGGCAACATAGAGGAACATCCGTTTCGTTAGCAGAGATCCATCTGGAAGTTTGAGCGTTCGGAAGAATGATCCAGTTGCATCTACAGTCATTGTAACACGAGGAATTTTCTCTATATACGCCTTGTAGTATTCCATTTGTTGTTCACACCAATAGCACAAATGAAAGCTCGGTACTAAAGTGAACTCTCGGACGAAATTTTGATATGTTGCCATTATCGACATCATGAGAATACTCATGATTGGATCAGAGTGCAATCGATTAATTTGCCTTCTTTCGTGTTTCACTTTCCTCAAAGTTTCCAAGGTTGGTATCACTGGACAATTTACAGTGTCATCATCATTTATGACTGCACAAGCAATTTCTTTTTGAACAACTGTTGCGGGTTTATATTGTAATTTTTTCGCTAGTTGTCGTCTTTTGTACGGTGTGAGCTTCGTCTTCTTATTTGGATTGTGGGGTATATTATTATTGGTTTTAAATATATTGCAGGTTATTGTCACTATTTTGTCTGTCGCTGCTTTGCTCGTTATTTCTGAGATGGAACTACATTGTGAGCACTTTCCCTTGATCAGCACATTGTGGTCTTCATCGATCCGCTTGGTTTTGAAAACCCATGTGCATGGAAGCCTTGTAGATTCCCATAGTTTCTCTCGTAGTAAGCAGGACCACTTATACTTAGGTAGTGTTTTGTACTTTTTATGTGTTGTAGCAACATTAGGATCACGCCTGACGTAATTAACTGAGAGGGGTTCAAATTTCTTCCAGTCATATATATCCAGTAAAAAAGTGTACTGATCAACACTTTCTACTTCGTTTGTGGTGCATTTCACAGGTGAAGAAATTGGGCTTCGACATGAAGGCGAAGATGAGGTGCTTTGTGTGAGTGAACTTTCTTCATCATATCGTTGGCCAAATATCGTCTTGAAATTTCTTTTCAATCTCATGAATAACGAATACGGCGTTATTTCATTCTTCAGTTCTTGAGCGATAGTTGTAAATATAGGATTGTTGTATGAAATTTTTTCATTTCTGCAAGTAGCTGCATATTTACGAAATATATTATTCATTTGCGCTGCATCAATTTTTGGTTTTCTACCTCTTGCCATGTTTCTGTAACAATACAATATACTTAAATAATATTACTGTGCTGACGAATTCATTGGAATTTCCATAGTTTATGATTTGAAAGTAGGTAATAAACTTTTGTCTTTTAACAAAAAAAATCACGGACACATGTTTAACTGCTACCGCCTTCTTAAAAGACGCCATCAAACAAAAGAAGAATTATTAAAATTTTCTTTTGTTAAACGGCTTCCTTTAAATCTTTTGTTTTTATACATATTTGTTTAACAAACGTTTGCCGTAACCTAGATCCGGGTTAGTAATCTTCATCTTACTAATATTATAAATGCGAAAGTTTGTGAGAATGTATGGATGGATAGATGTTTGTTACTCTTTCACGCAAAAACTACTGAACGGATATGGCCTCCGTGCGCGAGTCGAACTCGCACTTAGACTTTTTTTTTGTAATAATTTCAGGGGCGTAGCTTCCGCCGTATATGCTGTATCAATTATATGGGCCCCCCGGACCACGGGAGCCTCCAACGTACCTAAGAAAAAAAAAACTTCCCAATATTTTTCAGAAATTGCAAAGGTCAAAAAAAGCAATTTCGTTTTACCCGAATAAAGCGTCAGTTCAAAAGTTGACAACACCTTTCGATAATATTTATTTATTTTAATGGTGTATTTTTAAATTGTAATACAACAAACAATAATAATATTGTACTTCTGGTTTTGTAAAAAATAATGAGTGAGAGGAAAAGGAAGAGAGATTTTACCAGTGGAGTTACAAAAAAAAAACTGGGGAAGTACGAGTCGGACTCGCCCATGAAGTGTTCCGTAGTAACAAGCAAAGTTTTGCTCTTAACTTTGTTTTTCATAGTGTTTGTATGAATTACAAAGTTACGTGTGCGGTTTTTGAAATTGTGCTATATCTCAAAAACTTATGATTGTATCTTGTTCAAACCAGTTTTCATTGAAAGTTTTTATTGACATTTACATCAATTTTTTTTTCCAACTTTATTATTTCAAAAGTTAGAGGCGGGGGGGACTCATTTTACGACTTTGGAAGTGTATATCTTTCAAATGATTGACTTTAGTTTTTTTTAGTAATTTTTCCATTCATATAATATTACGCTTAAAGTAAAAACAAATATCTACATCCCTGCTAGTTATGATTGTACTTATTTAAAAATGTGGAATCAAAATGATTTACAATCATTTCAAATGTTCTAAGTTAAGTTCTAATTACCTATATGATTTAATAAAACATTAAATAATAATAATCCAGCCTATTATTGTCCCACTGCAGGGCAAACATTATATATTATTATTATTTTTGTTAGTTATTAGATAGTTTTTAGTATTTCATATAAGTTCATATACATAAGATTGTAAATATTTCATAGTAAAATATCTTAACTACACGGTCATCCATACAAATAAAGAGAGAGCTCTAACATAATCATAAAATATTTAAATGCAACATACCTTAATCACTTCTGCTGAATTGTTTACATAATTTACCGAACTGACGTTACACCACAGTACAACACTTAATCGTAATTACACACGAACTGAACATTTTAATAATCAGTAGATCACTTTTTTATCGTGTTAACATCACAACGACACACTGATAACGAAACTCTTACGCTTACGTCGCTGTACCACAGAATAATAAGTACTAACGGCTGTACGCGTCGCACTGACCTGCGGAGGCGCGCGGGGGTGGCGCGTGTGAGATGCAATAGTGTGCATTACCAATCACATAGCTTAGGGGCGGAGTTGCGTCATTTAAACCAATCTTAGGGCTAGTTTTTCGTAAGTCCACGCGGACTGTAACTGTATTATTGACTTTTCAAGCAATAAACATAATTGTTTTTATATTTATGGTTTCATTTTAATTTTATTTAGAATCCTTGAATTATAATTTCTGTAACAATAAGTAGAAAGTATTCTGTAAACAATAAGACATGGTCACCCTATCGCACCACATACTGATAATGTTCTACAGCTTCTGAAATATAACCTTAAGAATTTTTATTGTATTTTTACTAGTTTTGACAAATTAAAATCTAGGTATTACAAAAAACTCCAGACCTCTGCGATGCTTTTTCAGCGAGATACAGGCGAAATAACGTTTTATTCACCGTTTCGATGGCGTGGCCATATCGTTTTAGTCTTATAGCTCCTGAAATATAAACCTAGGAATTTTTGTTGTATTTTTCCTAGTTTCGACAAATTCAAATCTGGGTAATTACAATAAACTACACACCTCTGCGATTTTTTTTCAGCGAGATACAGGCGATAGCGTTTTCTCCACCGTTTCAATGGCGCGGCCATTCGGTTTTAGTGTTATAGCTCTTAAACTATAAACCTGAGTATTTTTTTTATATTTTTACAAATTTTTTACAAATTAAATCTTGCATTTGCGTAAATTTCAGGTCTCTACAAGGCTTAGTTTTAAAGATCTCAGTGGCCGCGCGGTTCGCCGCGTTTCAATGGCGCGGCCATGTTCAAACCCTTATAACTTTTTAACCGTATCTTTGACAAATTTATGGTTTTGGGAATCAACTTTGACAAATTTTTACAAAAAATTGACATGGTTTTTTTAAAAAAAAAACGCTATGGCCGCGCGGTCGAACTGGACACGGGAAATTTGACAGTTTCGGGTAGCTTGATGTGCTGGCGTCTGTACAGAGCTACAATAATATTGATTACAAGCAACCGGTGTCTTGATGGTGGGTTCGAACCGAGGCAAGTCGCTTTATTTTGTATAAATAATTTCATCATCACAGATTGCGTTTTTTCTTAGCGTCATAATTACCGCAAATAATAATATTTTCTTTTTTCCAAAATACGTTTCCAGGGCATGACGATTTAGTATTTTTGGGGAGTTCCGAGTTGGCATGGTCGCAGAGCTACCCTGTCAGGTTTCATACAACACGACGAAATGAGAGGAGAAGAAATAAAAATAACAAACTTATTATAGGATCATATTTTTATTATAAAAATATCTTCACAGATCTAACTTATCAAAAAAAAAAAAACAGATTTAGAATGAAATAAGTAATGCAAGAAGTTTAATTTATACATAGTGTGCTTTGATAAAAACTATTGTTCAACAAAGTATTGTCAATGTAAATAAACTTTTAGAAGTTTTTATCTTTTGTGGCGTAGGTTGCCTGAAACTTGGCAAACTTTTGAAAAACATTGCTTGGTAAAGTATACAAAAAAGAAGCAGCGCTTTTCAAAATTTTGCAAATACCTACATAATTAAACACATCAAATCATAACATTGTTAACTATAGGTACATAATACAGACTTACACTAAAAACGAGAAAGAGGTGGTAATCTGTCTCGCAAGTGCGAATGAGAAGCACTCAGCACTGTTAAAATATTATAGTTAAGTGGCCACTTACAAATTACGCAAATATAAAAGTGATATTAGATACAGTTTACTTAAACGAAGTTAACAAATTTAACAATAATCACTTTTGTAACAGACAACTTAATATTTATTTTCTACAATAACCTAAAAATTAACGCGGTTGTCACATAATAGCAAACTTGATAGTCTATAGAAAATAAAACAATCTAACTAGGTACCTACTTATAACTAAATATTTACAGATCGAGAATGTAAAACTATAGGTGCCTATATTTATGGTTAGATGGACATTTCAACACACACACAACCGCACATTTCAACATAGGAGAAAAGTTAAAGTATTTATTGTCCAGAAACATTAACTTTACGCAGTAGGAGTATGCAATCTCTAGGATCTATTAAGTATTTATAAGATTCTAAGGACATCATCTTTCTTTGTACTTATAACTCGGTATTTATATTAGGTATCTTATCGTCATGTCATCATGTATATGATTGGTGAAACAATTAGTTCTTGCTCGTAAACGTTGGGTATTTGTTTGGCGCTCATTAGCTCGTGTTTAGAGATTCCTAGATATCCACCCAGTTGCTATGTAATGACTAACTGCAGAAAAGGTCTGTTATTAAAACAATGTCATTGTTAATTAAATGCAGTTATGAGTTGAAATACCAACCCGCACTGGGAGTGGTGGATTTATAGGCCACTCCCTTTCACAGAGAGGAGGCCGGTATGAACTGTATCCCAGCAGTGGGAACGTTATAGGCTGATTATGCTATGAGCTGAAATTGTTATAGTAAATGAAATGGAATTTAATTGTATAATAATATTAGAGTCAATTGTTTTCATAATAAACAAGATTTTTATTGCTACTTAGCAAGAATTGTCCCATTTCCGCAAACATGTCAATATTTCTTATGAATAATGAGGTAAGTAATCGCAATATTTACATTTATACCTAAACTAAGAAAGAAAAAATAACAAAAAAATACGAAACCTAATAATTACTGGCACTTTTGGATAGTCGACGTCAACGAATTTTAAGATACAAACAGGCATTTCGTATAAATTGTATACATACAAATAAATGTCTCTATTCTTTTCCCAAATATTATACCTATTGGCTTAGTGGTTTATTATGAAAAATATTTCGAACTCCAAAAAAAAAAAAAAATTTCTCCAAAACGGATTTTTCGATCACAAGGCAACAATAAACAGACCACCAGTTTCAAATTTTACAAATTTTTTTATAGAAAAAAAAATGTACTAACAGCTTGACGAACAACCAAACAGCCCCATTCAAATAGGATATCTAGACCACACAGGATTTTTTTTTATAAAAAAACTACAACCGACTTCAAAAAGATTTTTGTTGATTTTTCAAAAACCGCTTGTCCGATTTCGATAAAATTTTCATGGTACCATTCGGGAAGTATGCCCTTTCCAACAAAAAAATAATTTTTCAAATCGGTTGGCAAGCGACGGAGTTATGCGCGAACAAACATTAAAAAAAAAAAAAATACAAACATCCGAATTGAGAACCTCCTCCTTTTTTTAGAAGTCGGTTAAAAAGGGAAATACTTGGAATCATTAACCCAGGAATATTAACCCATGTCGCCAAGGGCGATGTTTTGCACGCACCGATTAGCGTCAAGAGTTGAAAATCCAAGTGTTTTGTTTTTGACGCGCTGGATGCACTCTGTTGGATTCTCAATGCTGGGCTTAACAATGAGAGTTCAAAATCCAATGCGGAATATATTTAATTTTTTTACGTCCGTACGGATGTGGGCTTTCACACTGGGACTTTAAGAAGCCCATTTGCAATTTCCTTAGCGCATAAAATATTAAAAATGCATTGCGAAACAAAATTGCATACTTTGTGCAATATATCGTCATAACGAGAACATTGTAGACAGACAGGGACATCTAAAATGCAATCTGTAGTTTTCCTTATGTTACTTTTTTTCCTGTAGTTAACTTCCTAAGATGCCATAAGCAGACTAGATTTTTTCAGTTTGAGCTTAAAAGGAACTGCATTACGACTGAAAACCAATCACATCGTCACGCCTCTATTCTCAGAGTTCCAGTTTTTTTTTTTTTAAACGTCCACCTTTCGCCAGTTATGTGTAAGTCCCATGTAACAGGGGACGAGCCTATTGCCATCAATCAAGTACAAATCCAGACTCCGAGCTCTACTGAGAAGTTCTAGATAGAAAAATCCTGACCCTGAATCGAACCCCGGACCTCACGCTCACCAGTAGCGCTTGCGACCATTAGACCAACGAGGCAGACAACTACATTTCGACTGAAAACCAATTAGATAGCAATGTTTAAATTTTTAGGGTTCCGTTGGGTTCCCGACTAAGCATACGTCTTCTGTCTGATACAGCCATGTGATGTCCCATCACCCATGGCTGAATATTAACCTCAACCGCAATAGGTAGCCAGTTGTATTTTTTTTTTACAGTAAGTAATAGCAAAAAAACTTTTAGACTGGACAGAATAGGGAACGAATATCAAGTTATTAAAATAATAAAAAGAAGGTAATATTATTATCATCTGCCTAGCCTTTTCCCAACTATGCTGGAGTCGGCTTCCAGTCTAACTGGATGCAGCTGAATACAAGTATTTTACATGAAGCGACTGCCTATCTGACCTCCACAATCCAGTTACTGGGTAATAGGATACCCCTTGGTAAGACTGGTTGGACTTGGTCGACTTTCGGGCTTCTGACTACCCGTAACGACTACCAATGATCTATGAATGACAGCCGGGACCAACGGCTCACCGAGCTTTCCGAGGCACGGAGGTGTCTTGATATGTAAAGATGGTCACCCATCCACAGACTAACTGCAGAAACCGTAGCTTAACCTGATCGATCGACTCGTGCGGCTGTTATTAATTAGCTAAAAGCCCCACGCCAAAATAATAAAATGACGGTAAAGTATTTATAATAATGTTCGTGGTACAGAAACCTTATTTTAAATTGCTTGCAACAAGAAGACAACTTGTAGTCACATAGTTGCCTGAAATAGCCTCTAAATATTCAATAGTTTCAATGTTTTATGTGGTTTTTGCAACACACACAGCTGTTTGAAATACTTGACAACTACAGTCCGGCCGCGTCGAGTGAATCCAAAAGTAGAAGTTTAAAATAAAAAATCTGAGATTGAACTAAATTACTGCCATGACTGATTGATAAGTGAGCTTGTGTTGAATTGTTTAGTTGCAGTTGAGTTTTTTTTTTGACACCATGAAAAAAAGTCCAAAAAGTCCTTACATATGGCCACCCAAACTGGACATTTTTAATTTGAACAGCGTACAGATTAACCAACGAGATCACTATAGATACAAATATCTTACATGTTTTCTTTCAGAAACGCTGGTCTGCGAGGTAATTACGTAACACACTATCATTTTGACAGTTCAACAATATTCATTGCATTATTTACGTTGTTGAGCAGCCAATTTTTTCGGACATATGAAGCAATGGTTTAGCAATATCCTTCAAACTTATTGAGATTGATAGTGTGTTTATTTTAGCGATTAGGTTGTTGGTGAAGTTCAAAATGGCCCGACACTGTATTCACCGGGTAGTATATTATTATTATAATTTATGTCCAACATTCATACAACTACTCAACTACAAGTTGAGAATACCAATACACAAAGCTAAAAAACGGACAATTATAACCTTCAAGGTTATAATCAGAAAAATGAATGGTTACACAAGTTGACTACCAACTCAAATTGTCAGTACACAGTTTTGTGAAATGGCTATAAGACGTAGGGTATAAATTTGCTTAACTGTTAATATCCCTGACTGTATTTGTAATGCTAACTTAACAGTAACTTACTTATAGAAGTAAAGAGCTTCAGTACTGCGGACCAGGCTGTCTGTTTACGTAGTTCTGAAAATAACGGTGAAAAGTATTAGTAAAAAAAAAATATTCACTTTGAAGTCGCAAATCAATTTACAAGGAGTAATTTAGTTGCAGCGATAATTGGAATATTTCAATTTTATAGATGGGACAACGTTTATTACGTCTTCAAGTTATTCGAGTTCAAAGAGTAATCACAATGCTCGTTGTACAGTCCGATTTAACAAACGAAACGAAACTACAACATTATTTTTAGTATAGGTATGCGAAACCCGAAACACGTGTTTAGTATTCTTAGGTAAAGAATATATGTACAAAATTTCAAAACTGTATCATGAAAAATCACAAAGTTATAAGCTAAGTTATCTGTTTGTCGGTACAAAAACATGCTCACCCGCGCCGCTCGCGCCGCGGCCGTCTTGCGCTCATTGATAATAGTACCTAGGTACCTAACCGTTCGGACTTATTCTGAACAAACTATATTCAGGTTTCGCATATACTAAAAATAACGTTGTAACGTCGCGGAACATCAGGCAAGTCGCTGCGCAGTAACAAATTCACGAGTCAGCGGGGGTGAGGGGTGAGGTACTGCGCAGCGAGTAGCGCACTTCAGAGCCAAGTTTGCACAACTCTGAATCGGGGTGTAAATGACGTTTAATGTTACGTGTTAGAATAAAGGGGGAAAACGAATATCAAAGTTCAATTCGCTAAGTCTGCCTAACCGAGGGATGCACAGATTCAAATTAAATTATTGGCAAAACTTAACAGACGTCATGTGAAGTTTCGCTAGTTCATTTATTTTGACCTTTTATAATTAGTTGCAAGCATAAATCTTTTCGGTAAAGTCCTAAATGACTTATCTTAAAGGTGGAAGCGCCAGTAGCCTGCGACTATTTCATTAAGTAGGTATATCAATCAATAAGGTCATTTAAACATAGGTAAGAGGTTTGTATTGAATTTTAATTCTGTAAATACATACTCGTTAAGGTCGTAATTATATTTTGTTCAAGATACAACCTCACACTACCCTGCAAATTTAAAAAAACGTTAAAAACAAAATGAATTGCGCTGGCTGCCCTGGCGATTACCCCTTAAGTCCAAAGATTATTCTAAACGCGGGACACCCATTCGTTTATGATAATCTGTCACGTTCATAAGCGAATGGATTCATTTTGAAAGAGTCTTCGATCGTCCATGTTGGGCTAACAAACACGCAAAGCAAATTCGCAATTTATCCTACAGAAGTTATAAAATCAGGTATACATACAGGGGGCCCCTTGAACGTCACCTGTCGATGATTAACCTTTTCACCGCCACGCCATATCGGTATTCCTATGCCCTGTACGCCAAGCCCGAAAATCTTAATTAAATACCTACAAAAAAATAGGGATTTCAACATTATATCGATACCCATTATTATTATTTTTCTGCGACCTGTTTTTTGTCGAGTATAGCCGTCGTTGGCGCACAGGGCACGCTTGCTCATGTCGGCTATAGCCGACATTGGCGTTCAAAAGGTTAAAGGGCAATCTTTGAGGTGGTCTCATTTGAGACCACATCGGAGGCCTCATGGTGCCGCGTGTAGATGTACCACGTGTGCCACGTGTAGGAGAGCCGTGCCTGAAGCCCTGATTCACCATCTGAGGTGGGAGTATATGGGGGAATATCGAACGATTCCGCCATTTCCTGATGTTCGGTTTGTTTGATTCGTCGCTGGTATCCGATTCTGTGTTGTTGATGTATGATTTCGAGGAGCCGGGGTTGGCCGAAGAAGTCGAGAGGCCAGGGCTCACGTGGGCTCGCGAGTCGCCGGAACTCAACGCCGCCCGGTTGAAGATGATTGCCGGATTCATGCCTATAGTCCTAGTTATTACTGGCTTCGACGGCTCTTCGGCCGCTTTGTTCTGTTGAAATATCAGTATATCAATAAAAAGTAAATGATTGAAATTCCAGGTGCTTTAAAAAAATTTAATTCTAATAGATTTAGTGAAAATTTATTCTGTGTAGAGGAATGATGTGATAAAGCAATGTTGCTGTTTAAAAGATGTAGTGACAAAATTAAACAGAGTGCTGATACTTTGGTAATGTTGAGAGGATTAATGAAAGGCGACTAACAAAAGGTATTTACAAGGCAGATGTGAGTGGAAACTCTGTGAGGGGACGCCCTAGAAGGACATATACCTAGTGACCTTATTGGTGCAGTTCTTCAGAAAGGTTATGTGCGTAGTACTCGCAACCGGTGTGCGTGTGTGACCAGGTGTATGAACGTAAACGAAAGAAAAGGAGTATGTAAGGATCGTAGCAGGTGGGTTTTTTGGTTTCTACGTACCCCCATGGGAGTTTATGTAGATAATAGTAATTGGTAGTTAAAAATGTAGTAGTTATGTAGATAATAGTAATTGGTAAGTAGTTAAACTAATATACATATTCAAAACCCTAAGACACACCGCGGACTGACAACGATGTACCAATTTTTGTTGCCATTTATTTCAAACTAGCTTCCACCCGCGGCTTCACCCGCGATGTATGTCGATAAAAACAATCCTATGTCTTTCACCGGGATGCAATCTATCTCTCTGCCAAATTTTATCGAAATCCATTCAGTGGTTTAGGCGTGAAAAGGTAACACACATACAGACAGAGTTGCTTTCGAATTTATAATATTGGTATGGATAAACCAATTACAGGCACTTTTGAATTGTCAAGGGCTCGGTCAGTCAGAAAGATGAAGCTAGTTGCCCATTCCAAAGCATAGTAGGTACCTATGAAGAAGAACGGGCAAGAAACTCCATGAACACTCTTTTAAATCATAAAATTATAACAAAATATTGGTCACATCATTCATATTGAAATTATACATGTGAGAACGATGTAGAAAGACGAGCACGTTAAAAGTGTCCGTACTAATAACTGATAACAAAAAAAAAAAACAATTCAGAATTGAAAATAAATTAAAATACGCCGTCGTGGCTAAGAGTTCACAACCGCTTTTTTCTAAAAATGCAATATTAATTCAATTACAGACTACACGATAGTCTTTACAATTTAATTTGACTACGTCTGTAACCAAAAGTACTAATAAAAAGGACTCACCACGTTATCCAGGTTGGTGGTATCGGGCGAGGCGGCCGGGGGCTGCGGGTCGGGCGCATCGGGCCGCGCCGGCGTCGCCTGCAGCGGCGGACTGGGCGACACCACCGACGACGCCAGCATCGATGAGAACGCCCACTGGTTCTTCAGCAACATGTAGTCCTCAAAAACATCCTTGTTCACAGATATCTGCTTCTCAAAGTGCCCAATCATCGAGTTATTGAATATATCCGAATTCGTCAACCGCATCATCTGTATCAAAGCTCGTGCTATCGGCTCCTCGAAAGGCAGTATACACACGCGCTCCAATATATGCTCGACAACATCTTTGTTAAATGTCCTGTCGTTGTCCACCATGAAATACGTGAGATTTAAAAACACTATTTTGAACCTCGAGAAGTTCTGCGTTATTGACATCGTCGCCATGAATACGTCGCAGAGTAGCGTCCTGTTCACCTGGTCCGAGTGAATGGTCAGCTTCAACAAATCTTCACAGATACTCAAGTCGACGGTGTTTAAATGTAATAAAGTCAGTTCTATCGCGTTAACTCTACGTCGCGTGTCTTCCTCACACTCATTTCTGGCCTTCACAATGAAATCGTAAGCCATTTCTATGAGTATCCTCGTGAGTCCACGTTTTGCACACTCCTCCACGTAGCACATCCCATACCGTCTTCTTAGCTCCGACCAGTTCCTCAACAACAAATACTCTTGTATTAACATCCTCTCGTCTAAATGACTAAGTTTTTCTTTAATCTGTGCGCTGGTCGGTACCAAGTGCACAAAGCGACACTGTCCGTAGAACATTTTCCGGCAACAGTTCATGAGGTTGTAGAAACATACAGTGTTAAACACGACGCTTCTGGATTTAGGCAACGCTTCGTAGTAAGAGTCCATTAGACGCGGTTTTTTAATCATATCCGGGGGTCCCAATCTTGTATCTAATTCTATGTTTTCAGTAAAATCTTGGTAGCTTTCAGCGTCGTCTGTACTGTTACTTTGCTTATAAATTGAAGTTGAATCAGCATTTTGCTTTTCGCAAACGTTTATTATTTTTGATGCTATAATTTCAGGGTCTTCTCTTATTTTCGTTGGACAGTAGGTTTGCTTTTCTGTGTTTGGCACGTAGTTTTCCTTGACCGGTTTAGGAATATATTCCTCGATTCGGCGTTTTTCGGGAACGTCGACTGCGGGAATCGATGTATTCATTCTAGAAGATTCAAAACCGCTTATGCTTTCAGCATACAGAGACAGGGTATCATCATCATCAGGGTGATCCAAGTTCGGGTAGGAGGTGCCTGGCGCTGTCTCGTCGGCTGAGGATAAACTACACTCACCCTCAGAAAGACTTGATAGATGTCTACTAGTTCTTCTTTTAGGTCCTGACAAATCTTTTACAAGTTCTGTAGTATGGTTTTCGACTGGAGTATTTTCTTCGATAGGGTTCTTTTTTACAACTGGGGCATTTTCTAAAACTGTGACATTTTTAACAACTGGGACATTTTTTACACCTGGGACATTTTCTACAACTGAGACATTTTGTAGAACTGGGGCCTTTTCTACAACTGTGCTATTTTCTACAGCTTGTGTATTTTCTTTAACTAGGTCGTTATTGGCATCACAATCTTGAACTTGCTTAGAAACACAAGTCTCATCAATACTACCTCCTTTTTTTGCAGGGTTTAACATTTCTTTCAGATGACGACAGTGTGTTATAACTCCAAATTCTCTATCCAAGATATCGAACATTTTATCTCTAAACTTGACAAAATTCGCATTGACGTTTTCATTATCCGAGTTCATCCATTTTATTATTTCCAGGTCCAACTTTTCCATTGTCAAGCTTAGTTTGTTAGCTGCTTGTCCGTAATCTGAACTACTTGCTTTCGGGTAATCCGAACTACTTTCCTTTCTACGGGATTGTGTAAACTGACTACTAGACGTGGCGCTCAAATGTAGCGAGTTCCCACCTAATGAATCGTTGAACTGCTCAGAAAAAATCTTTTCGCCGTCCGAGCTATCAGAGTCGTACGAGTCTGATAGATCTTCATCCGTCTCATCCGCAGCAGCAGATGCGGCGATCTCTTGCGCCTTTTTCTGTCGTTTCTTCACTTCGCTATCTATGTTAGTAAGTTTAAGTACCGGCAACTTCTTATCAATACGGACAAAGTCATTGGAACAGACTGAACCAATGCAAGTGGTGTTGCTCGAACTGGATATGTCTCTAGTCCATGACTTGTTCGAGCTGCTACCAACAGAATTCTTACGAGAGTCCACTAATCCTGGTGCATTTTGCACACTTTGGTTGGTTTTTACTTCAGCCTCTGTTGTTTTATTCCTCAAGTTCGAGCTGTTATCAACAGATTTCTTTCGAGATTTCACTAATCTTGGTGCGTTTGGTTGGTTTTGGTTGGTTTTTACTTCAGCCTCTTTCGGGCTGATACCAACAGATTTCTTTCGAGATTTCACTAATCCTGGTGCATTTATTTGGTTTTGGTTGGTTTTTACTTCAGCCTCTGTTACTTTGTTTCTGGATAAATTCGGGCTGATACCAACAGATTTCTTTCGAGATTTCACTAATCCTGGTGCATTTAGTTGGTTTTGGTTGGTTTTTACTTCAGCCTCTGTTACTTTGTTTCTCGATAAGTTCGGGCTGATACCAACAGATTTCTTTCGAGATTTCACTGATCCTGGTGCATTTAGTTTGTTTTGGTTAGTTTTTACTACAGCCCCTCTCACTTTTTTTCTCGATAAGTTTGGACTGCTACCAACAGATTTCTTTCGAGATTTCACTAATCCTGGTGCATTTAGTTGATTTTGCTTGGTTTTTACTACAGCCTCTGTTAATTGGTCCTTCAATGAGTTCGGGCTGCTACCAACAGAATTCTTTCGAGTTTTTGGTGCATTTAGTTGGTTTTGGTTGGTTTTTGCTTCAGCCTCTGTTACTTGGTTTCTCGACAAGTTCGGGCTGCTGTCAACAGAACTCTTACGAGATTCCACTAACCCTGGTGCATTTTGTTGGTTTTCCTTGGTTTTAACTTCAGAGTCTGTTACTTCGTTCTTCAATAAGTCTACTATTGACGGTGTTTCAATACTAGCCTGTACATTTTGTTGCTTACCTTTGGATCCTCTCCTCCTTCCAGGTGTAGGTTGTCTCATTGGCGGTGGTTTCTTAGCTGTAGGTTGAAGCCTCTTGACTGAACATTTACTTTTTTTAGGTTGAACCATTTCAGATGTTGGTTGTACGTCTACAGGTGTTGGTTGTAGGACTACAGACGTTGGTTGTACTACCGTAGGTTCAACGAAAGGGTCACATTCGGGTTCAACTGGCTCATCAACAGCGTTGACTTCCAATTTTACGACAGCGTCATGGGTTTCAGTGTCAGTTTCTGTTTCGAGTTTTGAACGCTTCGCATCTTCCTGTGCTTTTGAATCAGCCAGTCTTTTTCTAGTAACTGTAACGAAGAATATTATATCATCATCATACTATCATCTGTACCTACTTCTAACATAATGGGAGGATCTCGCTACAACCTTGCAGTGACCACTGTGTTAACAAAAGGCCACTGATTTCGATAAGAATGTAGGAATATGAAATGATATCTTACGAATTTTTCGTGTAGGCGCCGGATTGTTTATGGGAGATGGCTTCTTTACAGGTGAAAGTTTCTCTGGTAATTTAGTTTCCATTGAAGTCACATCGACTTCTGTAAAAAAAAAACAATATTATGACATTCAAATTTGTTAATAGGTAAAGTAATGTACTTGGGCAAACATCATCTAAAACTATTGCAAATTTCAAGTAGATAGCATTCGTAGTTCTTGAGATATTCAGCTGTGACAGACGGACAGACAGACAGACTGAGTTCACTATAAGGATTCCTTTTTACCATTTTGGTACGGAACCCTAAAAAGACATAAAATATATACATACACCGTAGTCAAGCATCGTACTCAAGGAGAGCCTTGATTACGAGGCTTGTGAGTAGAGACTCACACACTCAAACTCCATTTATTTCAATTATATCAATTACAGGCACTTTTGAATTGTCAAGGGGTCGGTCAGTCAGAAAGATGAAGCTAGTTGGCCAACAATAATAAGCCGTGCAGTATCCAGTGCTGGGTATTATAGGCCTCTCCTCTCTTCTGCTATACTTCCTGGTTCTATGCATCCCTCATCCAGGTGTTTTCCATATAGGTACTTGAATTATGTAAAGTAAAAATATAGCTAACCTGCTGTATTATTTCCCATGACTACACGGTTTTTGAAAAACTCAGACAACACTTTGACTTTTTTTTTTCTCCCCTTGGGCTTTGGAGTCGGAATAACAACAACATCGTCGAGTTGGAAATTTTGGATTATAGGAGGTTCTTCTTTAACCAATTGTTGTCTAGCAACTGAAACAAATGAGCGTTATAATAATTTATATTACTCATGCAATGATGCTTATCTGGCAATCGAACAAGCCTTTTACTGACTAATGCACAAAGAAACTCCTAAAAAGACAAATCTTTCTCAGATCTCACCTAAACTATCCGAAATTAGTTACCTACCTACCTTGCGTTACTCACTAAAACGCCTTTTGTTAGAGACAAGATCGTTAAAAATTTCAAATATCTTAAGAATGAATACGGTATCCCCCAAGGCTCAATACAGAGTCAAATTAGCTAACGAAATTCCGGAGATGTGATGGTTTTAGAAAAAAAAAAAACAATAATTAGCCCATAAAAACAAGAGATGAAAAAAAATATGCTCAAACACATGCAGGGTATTGTTAGAAAAGATTTTGATGTTTCTAAGTGACCTTTTAAATCAGGGTTTCTTAAAGTGGGGTCCACGGACCCCTTAGGGGTCCGTAACATGAGTGCCAGGGGTCCACAGCAGCTCAGTAAAGTTTTGGTGTTCTTTGAGTCAAGCTTACCCAATTCTGGTCAAACGAGCTATGTCCGTTCTGATACCATTTGCTACTACATATCTTTGTGAGGCAGGATTCTCGGTCAATAAAAACAAAAAATCGCAATCGATTGAACGTTAAAGATTACATGCGCCTTGCCTTGTCGAAGACAAGTCCACAATTTAACGTGCTTATTGAGGCCAAAGAAGAGCACCCTTCTCACTAATTTAGTTTTGTTTTACCTAATTAAGTATTAGTGCCTAAGTGTAAGTAAACTACCAATAAAAGTCTTTTGTGCAATAAAACTACTTAATAAAAGGTATAAAATGTTGGTTTTTTTTTCCTAAAATATTCTTTGACAGGGGTCCGTAGAGGTTTTTGAATTTGGTTAGTGGTTTGTGACTGCAAAAAGTTTAAGAAACCTTGTTTTAAATGAATCAATAGTTTTCAGATTTTTATTTCCATATATTGTTGGTTAAGAAATAACTATAGTTTCTCATAATTCTTGTGTGAGATACAATGACACAGAAAATTATTTCTGTAGTCTGAGTAAAATCAACACTGTGCATGTGTCTCTTTCTCTCTCTCTCTCTCATCCCGGCTACAGATCCTGGGCAGTTTTTTTTTGTTTCTTGTTTCACGATTACCACTACTTAGCTAGTTGTGTAGTTATAATTTAAGTAAATAAAAAAATAAAAACTAACAACGAGTTAGAGAGGAGGAGAGAGGAGGCTATATTTGAAAATGAGATCTCAACTCACTCACACCAGACTTAGCACGCGAGATCTTGAGTTGCCAATCTCGACTCAAGATTGCATTCCAGAATTATATTCCACTAGCAGCGCCCCGCGATTTCACGCGCATAAGTGTCGATCCCGTAGGAATATCGGGATAACAACTATCCTATGTCCTTCACCGGGACTTAAATTATCTCAATACCAAATTTCATCTAAATTGTCTCAGCGGTTTAAGCGTGAAAAGGTGACAGACACACTTTCACATTTATAATATTAGTATGGATTAGTCACAATAAAATTGTACTAAACATAATACCTAGTAAGTACTGTTAAGTCATTATGGGAAAAAAAACAATTATTTTAGTATACCTGAATTTGCTAGGTCTACTTTGGTTGCAATGTCCAAATGCCTTATAAATTGTGGAGGACGACGGCCTTTGACAATAGGGACATGTACTCCTTTTTGTTCTGTAAGATAATTATTTTAAACTTAGTCACTGAGCTATTAATCGCAGCCATCATTGGTATAAATAAATTATTCATATTTGGTTTGTTTGTATTGAAATGAATTAAAATAAGGAATATTTTTGATATAATAATAATATTTAGGGTGCACTTCTGCCTAACCTTTCTGAGGACAAAGACATGATGTTATGTTATTATTTTATGATACTGGTGCAATCTACTTGTAGAGTATGTTGAATGAGATTTTCAGTTACATTACAATGGATAGTATGGTATATTTATTATAATGGTAAAAACAATTACAGTATGTTGTCTTAGGCCTTAGCCTTAACCTTTCTATTGTAACGCTCCAGTCGTAAGAATGTGAATAAAAGAAGGACCTGCAAAAGTACAGTTTAGTATTGCTGACAGCTTAATCAAGCCATTTTGTATTCAACAATAATTTGTTTTTGTTATTAATGGCATCAAAACGGAACAGTTGCCAGTGATTCTGAAGTGACTGCACCATTCATAAGGGTACCATCTTGGTCTAGGGTAAAATAAATCTGGTTTATTTAAGAATGTTAAACAAGGTTAGCTTATATTTTCTTTTAATTCATAGAACATTCAACAATACTACAAACGTTATTTTTTTACAAAGTCCCACCTCGAGGGAAAAATAGGTGGTCAAGATAAGTTTAATACAAGTTTAGCGCAATTTTGCAGAGTTTGCAAATTGTTGGATTCAAACTTACCTGTACTTTGTAAAGGTATGCTTATTTTTAAGTTAACAGGCATATTTAAATGTGATTTAGGTTTGCGAACAGATCGCGGTTTTTCTGTACTCTTCCTCTCATCTTTCTGTGGTGGCATTTTTGCCAAAATATATATTTTCTTAAGATTTTGACATACAAAAATACTTTATTTTCCATCAAAGTTCTCCATTTCTTCCAAAGACTAAAAGAGGCAATGTTGCCAGATTCGATATTAAAAAGTCAGTAGGTGATCCTGACATGCCCATAAAAATCCATAGATATACGGCCTTTTTTTATTACATACTACCTTCTGCCCGCGACTTTATCCGCGTGAAATTTCTTGTTCCTCCGGCCCACCAACCCGTAGCATCCCATCCATTGCCCATCCGTGCTATTACTTCGTTTTCGCTTAGCATTCTTTCTGACTTTTTTTTGTATTTTTGCTTGGCTCCTAGCGTGATTTTAAGTAGGTAGCATAAAGATGCAAAAAAGATTTCAAATCCGACCGGTAGTTCCAGAGAATAGCGCGTTCAAACAAACAAACTCTTCAGCACAGATTTAGATAGTAGATATGAGAGCACAGACCTTAAAACTAATTATTCGATAGAGAAAGTCAAACAAATGTTTATTTACTATTTAAACTAGGATGTATGTATGTACTAAAAGTACTTCGCTAAAAAAAAACATCCACATTTTAGTCGATTTTTGGAATCAATGCTTAAAATACTGAATTCTCTGACGGATGTATGATAAAATAGATGATGTATGGAACGCGACTTTGCATTGACTTTGATTTGACTAGAGGTCACTCAGGTTATTTACGTCAGGAAGAGTAAAAAGTGTCGGCTTCTATTACATCGCCGGTCTAGATTTGTAAATTCGGTCAAAATGCCTGCAAAATACAAGATTGTTATGATTCGCCACGGCGAAAGTGAATGGAACCAGAAGAATCTTTTCTGCGGATGGTTCGACGCTGACCTCAGCGATAAGGGTATGTTCAATACATTTTACCTACAAGATCTTTTATATTTATCATACTTATTATCATTGAAATCCCTTCTAGGACGTGAGGAAGCAGTTGCTGCCGGAAAGGCATTGAAAGCCGAGGGCTATGAATTCGATGTCGCCCACACTTCGGTGTTGAAACGCGCTCAAATAACCCTGGGCACAATTTTGAAAGAGCTCGGTAAGGAAGACTTGCCGATTGAGAAGACCTGGCGATTGAACGAGAGGCACTATGGTGGTCTCACTGGTCTTAACAAGGCCGAGACAGCTGCCAAGTATGGTGAAGCTCAAGTGTGTATTCAACATTAACATTTTTTTCCTCAAACGAATTTATTGTATTAGAATTTGTTATCACCAATATAATCTGCCAATTACAAACAACACCTATTTATACAAACTTATTGGAACTATTGGACATAGAGTCATGGACAAAAGCCTTTATTAAGTTCCAATAACAATTTCACACACAGTCATAGGGTAACCATTTCGACATTTGAAAATGCTGGATATTTGAAAAAAGTTACTATAAAAAAAGAAATAGTTACAAGTTAGTCTAAAAAAAAAGCTCAAAACTTATAAGGCCAGCCAAAGTCCGGACGGTTGGTAACCCTACATTGATCGATGACATCAATTTCTCTGCTTATTCTTGTATCTTGACATCTTTTTGGCAGACCTTTATTTAACCTCATAAAAAGATAGATAGAAAATATTATGACTCAGGTACCTATATAAAGACTATCTACTACTGTTACGACAATGTTTTTTTTTTATACAGATACAAGATAACAAAAGTAATCTGTGTAGAAAGAAGCAGTCTTCTAACTTCTTTCATTAACATTTTCTTTCAGTTGACCTGCGATTTACGATTTAAATTATTTTCGCAGGTACAAATCTGGCGCCGTAGCTTCGATGTGCCCCCTCCCCCCATGGAGAAGGACCACCCTTACTACGACACCATCGTCAACGACCCCCGTTACGCTGGAGACCCAAAACCTGACGAGTTCCCCATGTTCGAGAGCTTAAAACTCACCATTGAGAGGACACTGCCTTACTGGAACAATGTTATTGTACCCCAGGTATATCTATAGTTAAAAAAATAAAACCAGACTACTGAAAAGGATGAAACAAGAAAGTACCTTCCCGTGGTCGCATGCCGCTGTACTAATATACTTATAATAAGCAATGGTCGCATGCGACAACTGAAACGTACTTTCTTGTTTCATCCTTTTTCAGTAGTTCGGGTTTAGTTTTTAAACTTATTTTTTATTTAATTGTTTTGGGGCCTAATTTAGTAATATTTGTATTTTTGAAATGTGCTAATTAAGCCCTTTCGTTTAATACCCAACACGGCATGATTAAAAAGATTTTTTTTTACCATAACTTTATTTCCGCTAGAGGGCGCCATATTCAATTTAATGTGACGTCACTTAGCTTATAACCAGTGGACGATCTAGACGCTTCCAACGATACCTCATTTGTCTAATCATGATAAGTAGTTTAGAAGTTATGAGGGAACAGGTGAACATACATACATACCGGTCAAAATCATAACCCTCCTTTTTGCTTTGCCGTAGTCGGGTAATAAAAAAAAACTATCAATGTGTAGCAGAAACGATGGATGG
Organism: Oligia fasciuncula; assembly: GCA_963082905.1. Classification (NCBI taxonomy): domain Eukaryota; kingdom Metazoa; phylum Arthropoda; class Insecta; order Lepidoptera; family Noctuidae; genus Oligia; species Oligia fasciuncula. The sequence goes on along the minus strand of OY720406.1, from coordinate 15,673,200 downwards.
ACCGTGTGAAAGATGTGACGAGATGACGACTAATAGAGAAGTGTGGAAGAACAAGACATGTTACACCAGCCAGCCACAAATAAATTGGGATAAGGGCGTGTGTAGCATGATACATGCTCGATTTAACGAGGATGAATCGCTTGCAGTCTGCTAGAAAACAACTTGCAAATAAAATTAATGACAAGAAAAGAATTTGCAGGATTTTCCCATTAATATTATTTGTACAATAATTATTTTTCAGTTACCTACATACAAGTCGCTTTATCTAGATCTCATAAAATAATAGTTATCATTTATTAACTTTCTTAGCCGCCTGCTATAAAAGTTACTTATGATAAGAACTTCATTTTGGAGTTAAACTAAGTTATTGATAAAGATCATTATTTTATTTTAAAACAGTAACTGATAAAGAATACATTATTTCTGCATTTTTTCAGATTAAAGAAGGAAAGAGAATTATTATTGCTGCCCACGGTAACAGCCTCAGGGGTATTGTTAAGCATTTAGATGGTATGTACCTACATCATAATGTTACAACACTACTTATTTGTGTCATTAGGAACCGCAGAATTGAAAAAAGGGTTAGATCTTGAGATATTGCTATTTTTGTCGTACCTTGTAGAAGGTACGCGAACTTCAAAGTTTCTTACGTTTTTTTGCAATTTGCAGGTCAAGTTGTATCATAGTTAAGTATATCAAGTTGTATGATAGTCAAAGAATGATTTGTGACCGTAACAAATATGTATTTACAGAATTATCATAATTAAAATCACCAATACACTCCCTTAGTTCAAAATACCCCATTGAATGACTATTTCGTGAAAACATGACATAGAGTCAATTCTAACTTTATTTACTAAAACACCGCTTCCCCCTTTAAATATTATGTTAAATTGTTCAGTCCTATAAATTGATCGGCGTGTTCGTAATTCCGTCGGCTTTTGGCAGACCATGAGGGTCAAAAGGTTGCTAAATGACAAGAAAGTCACTGAAGGACACTACAGAGGTCAATAGGAACTATATCTGTGCGTGTATATTTCCAGGTCTAAGTGATAAAGCCATCATGGAACTGAACCTGCCCACCGGCATTCCATTCGTGTACGAATTAGATGAGGATATGAAACCAGTCGATTCCATGATGTTCCTCGGAGATGAAGAAACCGTGAAGAAAGCGATGGAAGCCGTAGCCTCCCAAGGCAAGGCTAAGTAATTTTAAGCAAAGATCAGTAATTTATTTTGTTGTAGTCGTTAAATATTATCATGACGGTTGCCATTATTATAAAGAATCTAATCATGTATGTATTGTATAAATAATAAATTTCGTTCTGCAAACAATAAAAAAATGTGCTAAGAAATCTCTACAGAATGTTTAGATTGATATTCAAAATTAGCTGTTGTATCCAAGAGATTATTTATTGGGCGTATGCCAAGTTTGCAAGTTGTTACCATAAGAGTTTAATATTAATCAATGTAGAGTGGTTGAGGATATACATTAAAACGTAATTAAACATACTTCAAATTTCTTTTTATTCCGGCAAGCTTTCTTTTAGATCTGCCATTACTTCATCCATATTGACGTCTTTTGAGTTTTTATTACCATCATTTTTTGTAAATTTTTTGCCACTGTATTTTGCAAAAGTTTTTTGCCTGCTTGTAGATAGTACTATGTTGTTTTTAGCTTCGCTAGTACTTTCGTTCTCAACTTCCATGGACATTGCGTTTTCATCAGTAGTTGCCTTTATTTTTTTCTTAGACTTTGTTTTCGGTTTAATATCGAACAGAAAATCCTTTGGCAGTTTGTGTACATCTACACAATGTTGACGTCGGTCATTGGCGGTCGCGAATTTTAATTTGCAGTCTTCAATGTAGCAGGAGTACTGTAAAATTGTGGTCAAGGCATAAGTCACATTGCCTACAGGCTACATGTAAATCATTTTACCTCTTTTTAAACTTGTCTTACCGAAGGCTTTCTCTCAGATAGAACTGCGAAGAATGAGTCGTGATTTTCTTGTACATGCAAGTCCAACAAATGAGGCGACGGTAGAACTTTTTTGCATCGAGCACAGGTGTACCGATGTGATGCGTTATAGTGATTTTCGGATTCCAATAAAGATTCCGATGTGAACTCACATCCAGGAATGCTGCATGTGGATTTTATGCTAAAACATATAAAAATCTGCTGAATAGTTGAATAAAATTATAGGATTGCGTTCCTTATTGCTCTTACATGCTTTATTCGACCTTATATATATTATTAATTCGAAATTAGGAGAATAACATGATGAAGCCTAAATTGGACGGCTTGTCACAAAAGCTGGAGTGCAAATTGTAATTTACGACTTCCACTTCTAAAGGGTGCCTGCTCGGCTCAAATTGATGTTCGAGGAACAACTAACGGATCGTTGCTCAAAGATAAATTAACTAGATGGCCGTGCATAAAAAATTATGACCTTGTTCAGGTCACAATATAGTTATTGAATTCACAATTGTGAATTCAATTAAATAGATCTATAAAAAAAGGCGACACGCCCCTGCCTCCCATTGTTTTTATGACTTGACAAAACATCGAGTTTTTTTATTGTGAGTTTAATATTATTTTTTTATTCTACACATAAACCTTCCGGAATAAATTTTCTAAAGCGATGGTGAAAACTGCATGACAATCCATTATGTTGTTAGGGAGAACAACGCGATCACACAGACATAAAAATGGACTTTAAAATGGACTTATAGATATCAAATGTTTTTGTAGGTTCGCACAAATTGTACACAAAAAGCAATTACATCATACAGTTAGTTTGCGGGGTGTGCAAAAATATCCGTAGGCAGTGAGCCTCAATTCCTTTCAAGGATGATTTTGTTCAATGTTTTTTACTGCATTAAACTTCCCTTGATTTTACTTTAGAAATTTTCGGGAACAGCTACTGGCAATATTTATCAATAAGAAGACTAAAAATCTTCATTGGGTATAGAGTTTGGTTAGAAAACTTTGTTGGGGTGTCGGGTAAGCAGCAAGATTTGGACATAAGCATTAGCCGCTACAGTGTACAATATTTCATTTGTCTACTTACACTTCATGGCAGAGATTTTCTTCATCGAAGTCGTAAACACCAAGTCTGGGTGGCGGTTTGTCCTTAATAAAAAGTATATCATCCAGTTTACGGCGACCGACGCCATACTCTTTTAATTTGACAAGGAAGCAGTTGCTGACCTCCATCCTGGAAACAAGATTAATGAAGAAATCAATAATTTGAATTTAAAGACAGAATACTTCGATTGTTAAGTATTGTTAACGTAACATTGACTAAATGCACAAACCGTGCGAAGCCCAAAGAAGAAAAAAAAGTATTGTTAACTGCTCAATCAGCCTGTCCGAGCCAGTTACACAAAATGAGCATGAGGCTGCCCTATCCGAGATAATCAGTAATGTAAGCTTTAAGGACTACCAGACTGTGTAATCGTGCATCTACTATAAATAACGTGCAATAGATAACGAATTACACGTGCACGCGAAGTACATTGGATTGATTACCGATAAAAATAGTTTCAACATTATTGAAGGTAAGGCAGTAAGTGCACAAGCACACCAACAAGATAATAAGGGCTTCATTCCCGAAGTTCTTCGAAAAGAATGGCCTATTTCTCATAGATGAATGTTCTACAAGAATGGATAAAGTCAAGGGCGAGGTTTCAGGCCAGGGCAGTGGGGCAGACCATGCGTGAGGCTGAAGCAGCGCCCTATTCCTCCTAATCCTGACAAGCCAGCTAAGCTTGACAATTATGGCAGTTTACCCCCATTACAGTCGTTTTTAGAAGTCCGTGTCGAACTGTATAGACTTGCCAAAGCTGACAAAGGCATAAAACTAATTCATCTTATGATGAATTAGTTTTATATAACGGGTCAGTAAATATTTTGCTAGTCACTAAATAAGTACCAAAGTGGATAAGAAACTGTGAATTATTGCGTCATTTCTGAGATTAGTCTCCTGTTATGTACATAACAGTCAGTTAATCAGTTACTGCCCATCTTTGCATAAATGGTTGAGATTTTTTAGAATACGAATCGATAGAATTTTATGATTCTTTTATATTTTATTTACTTTGCTCGCTTATATGAAATACAAAAGAATTATAAAATTATCGATTCGTATTCAAACAAATCTATCAAATAATTAATAAATTACCATGACCATCAAAATATGTAGAACAATTCCAATAAATTGCTACAGCATAAACACTCCCCTCGATTGATTAACAAGGTCAAAATCATTTTTCTATCAACGTTTCTGCAGGTCAATCTGAACACGGTTAACACATTTGAAACGGCATAGTTGTAGTTACTTTCATTGTTAATATTATCGCGGTCTGAACGATTAAGAAAAATGCTAAGTCATGATAAATTAACGATAAACTTGCCTGTTATATATACTGCTACCAATGATGTTCAGTCATCAAGATAAGTCTCAGTAGTAAAGTTGTCCAAATGCCTAGTTGTATAGTCTGTGGCTCTGTGATGTGCACGTCTGTTATGTGCTTGTTATTACATAAAAAAACCCTACTTAAGTAATAATATTATCAAGGTCAAGGCACTTAAGGCTAAGATAATTACTTCATTTACAAGTAAAGTTAGTTTACGTTTGGCAAGTATTGAATGAGGTGCTATATTAATACATTAATTTTAAGGATTAAAAATTAAGAAACAAGTACCGGAACTTTCTTATTTAATTAATTATTTGTGGTTAATAGTGGAAGTGATAAATAAAATAAAATGAACGTACGCCAAAGAAAGGTAAGTTAGTAAAGTTGTAATTTTATTACGCACCATATATTTACTTGGTTCAAAGGTTATAAAGTTATTACGGTAGTTTTTATCTAGGAGCTTGTAATAATGGGGTTATGGTTTTAATTCCATGCCGAAGTTAAACGATATGTTACGAAACATCGGAACTACGAGATGTTACGAAACATCGGTTACGAGAATTCATTTATTTAGATATAGATTTAAACAAACTGTTGTTTCATTTAAGTATTGACTATTAATCAACACTTACCTCGCAATTTGTGTTTACTTTTGCACCACTTCCTTCCTTCTGTTCTGTTTGCTTACTTAATTGAGACAGATAATGAAGTCAAGACTACTCTTTAGAATAAAATTTATTGTATGTACGTACCACTTATAGTCGAACTTGTAAATTACTTGAATGGTAAAGCAGAGTGCAATAAAACCAATGTTGAATGATCAGGTTTTTTTTTTTGGAATGAAATGATCAGGTTTTTTTTATTTTAATATTTTAATTGATACACTTGAGCCTTAGAGTATTTAACCCAAACAAAAACCATACTATAATTATTTTAATTGGTCGTTGAAGGACCGTGTTATACCATAACGAGCAAATAAGTTACCACAGATCATGTTAATTTACAATAAAAAAATAAACAAATATTTTCTTCCATGGTTCAATTGCAAGACTAATAAAATCAAATGTGCAGATTTAGTCGATTACGTTCAATGGCCAGTAACAGCCGTCGACTCGTTTCATACTCTTTCTCGCTCACACATTTACTAGTTTTTTACTAGGTCATCAAATATTGACAATGGGAAGATTATATTTGTCATTCTAGACAGATTGTCATATGTCAGATTTTTTGACATTATCCAAAAAATAAATCAGTGTGACTGTAACGATGTGTTTCAAGTCTTTTTCGTAAAAAATATTATGAAAAAATGACTACGTACCGCTTGTTGAATTCCAATTAGAAATAATATTAACATAACTGATTTATTGGTTGTGATGTTTATTTTAAGTCAACATGGGAAAGTTCAGCACGTACAGGTACTTAGAGGTGGGTATTGTATTCAATGGAATTCAATGTTTATATTTTTATCTCGTAATATTGTTTTTAATACACATGAACGCTGAATAAAAAGAAAAAAAATCTACTAATTCAATGGTCAAGTAAAAAAATACTGATGTACCTATTGTTCAGTTTCACGTGAATTTGCTGTGAAAATTTATAATTCAATTTAGTAATTGCTTTGTAGACTGCCCTGCATCACTAACGGATTTATTGATTTTAAGTTTACACAGGTTTGAGTTGCACACGTTGCTAAAAATACTAAATTGTTTGATCAAGTCATTCACAAATAAAAAAGAAGTGAGCTGGTTTTCCGCACAGAATTCCGAGCTAAATACATAAAACAGTAAACTGTAATGAAATAATAAATCTCATAGAATTTTATTGTTTCACTCACCAAGCCACTAAAAATTTTTTACTACTAGTAGTTCACAAAATATGGTCATAGAAACACGTCATAGTTTTTTAATAATGTTTCGTAAAATATATTTTATGTTATTTCGTTTTTTTTCACAGTTAAAAGATGATACCTCAGCCCCACATATCAATGTTAGAAGTAGAACAATTAAGCACCCGAGGAAATTGAAGAAAGTTTTTATTTTCCTCATTGTAGTGGCACTAAGCATCACATACTTTTTGGGTGAGTACTGTCATAATGATAACTAAATACCTAGGTTTACAGGAGTAAGGAATATGTAAGGATTGTAGCAGGTGGCATTCTTTAGTTTCTGTCTATTCCTTTGGAAGAAGGTGAGTATGTATGTAAACTATAAGAGATAACATATCTACCTACTAGAAAACATGGAACAGGAGCCTTGAGCAATGATTGCAGCTTATTGCATATTTTAATTTAAGTATCAATCTATAAGCCAGGGTAAGCCTTAACTACCCTTAAGTAATTGACTACCACTGCAGTCGCACGGTATCCACCAACAATAGATTTTCTATTGTGTCCGTTGTCTGGCAGTCAATGTGTTAATATCTAATTGTCCCTAGCTTAAGCTAAGCTTACTTCCTAAAACAGTGGAAACGGACTATTTTCATGCAAACTACAGTATTTACCGTTACTGCCATATATATGTACCAAGGTATTATATTGCAAATTCAGGTTTAAAAAGAGACTGTCACCTATGTTCACATAGATGTTCCTTTACAAAGCTGAACTTTTTCTGAACCTCATTGTGCCATTTAGCAGCCACATACTGTATTGTACTCTATATTACTAACCTATTAATGCTCGGCTCCTATAAACAAAACAAATCGTTTTGCTCACCAATGGAAGCATTTTTTATTGCCAAACTGGGCATATAAATAAATAGATTCAGGTAATTTTACCTGTGAAAGCTAGTTCCTTAGGGGAGGGTCTACTCTACTATGCAAAGCTATGAGGTCTTTGCTTAATTATTGGTAAATATAAAAGAGTCTTAATTTCAACCAATAATGGTCTGTAAATTATAGAAATTAGCTATAAGTGACTCATAAGTACCTTGAAAATGTCCTGTAACATTTATTCACAGTTTTGAACGCATTAGGCCTGTTCAAATCTCAGCTGTGACTGGTTGGTATTTCAAGCAAGCAAATTCATCAGTTAACATGCAATATCACATCAGATTTACAGCCAATCTAGCTATTAATAGTGTCAATACCTAGCATCCTCCCATGTTCCTTCTCATCCAGTCATACTTGTCCGACCGCTACTTCCAAGTAAAACAGGGCGAAGCAAGATCAAGATTGTTTGAAGTGAAAGCTGGTGTACCACAGGGTTCTGTTCTTGGCCCAGTGTTGTACAACATATTTACATCAGATCTACCCACATTGGATAGCATAACAATAGCAACATATGCCGACGACATTGCCTATTTATCAGTAGATGACAACCCAGAAATGGCCAGCAATAGACTTCAAAAACAGCTAGACGAAACTCACAAGTGGTTCTGTAAGTGGCGGATACGTGCCAGTGCATCCAAGTCTAACCATATCACCTTCACGCTCAGGAACGGAAACACCCCTCCTGTCAGGCTTGGTTCTGATACCCTACCACACACAGATTGTGTGAAGTATCTTGGCTTCCACTTAGACAGGCGCCTAACATGGAAGCATCACATTAAAAATAAAAGGGACGAGATAAACCACAAGTTCCGCAACCTGTATTGGCTCATGGGAAGAAACTCTGTGCTCTCTGTAGACAACAAACTCCTCATTTATAACTCGGTCCTCAAGCCAATTTGGACCTACGGGATCCAACTGTGGGGCGTTGCCAGCAAATCCAACATCCTCTGCCTACAAAGAGTCCAAAATGGTATCTTAAGATCCATAGTAAATGCACCTTGGTTTGCTAGGAACGACGAAATCCACGAGTATCTACAAATGCCAACAGTAAGCTCTGAAATCGAGCGGTACAAGGAACAACACAAGGAACGCCTATCCTTGCATCCAAACCCACTAGTTGCTGAACTGTTAAACCTGACAGCGGTGGTGAAAAGGCTGAAGAGGAACCACCTTCTATAAGTGGGAGGCGCAGCACTGGCTGCTCCACCACAACGCCATTTCGTCATGGAACAAATTCGCTTATGGTCCAACGACCGATTGCAAATAGAAAGAAAAAGGAGAAAAAAAAAAAAAAAAAATACCTAGCATCAGGTGGAAATGGTGGAATGACAGCTCACTTCACCTATAGTTCATCTAACGAGTATGTGTTTTGCGAACTTGATCTTTATTAGCTACCAGAATTGTGGCACTGACAGGTGTCAGGTACACATTCTCGCAACGGCCAGACTGTAAGTTTTAACAGTGACATTTTCACAGAATAGATTAGCAGATCAGAGAGTGGTTTAGGCTTTCTGAATTTTTTATGTTATGGGATATGAATCACTACATATTGATATTGGAGATCTTCAGAGGGATCTTCCTTGATGTTGGTTTCCAGTGCTTTAAAAGTTAAACAAAGATATCTTCAGTACACTTTTGCTTAAATGATAAACCATAGACAAATCAATCCTGCTGGGGAGTTTATTGCGCCACTTTTTCCCAACTCAAGCACTAGAAAGTGGTGAAGGGCGGGCGTTTTGGGCTGTCTTATGTAATTTTGATGTTCAAAAAGTGCTGGTCCTCACCCTAACTTGGATAAATGACTTTTAATTTAATTTGTTTTGAATTTTCAAACTAATATTTTTACAAAAGTCTCAGTTAATCAGGTGTGAATATTCTGTTTAGTCAGTACAGGTGTAAATTCATGTAAATATTTACTTGATATTTGCCAGCTGTTTACTGCATTAAGTAGTAAACACTTTTATATAAGCAAAACAATGGTTGAATAAAGGTTGTACAATAGAAACCCAGAACGAATGTTAATTATTCATACATAATTATTATTATAAAGTCTCCTTTCGTGTCTGCCTGTGTGACCGCGTTGTTCTTCAAAACTACGCAACGAATTTTGATGCGGTTATCACAATCATTGAATTTATTCTGCAAGATTTATTTGTTTATTTAACACAACACAAAAGTCTCGATCCCGTGGGTATATTAGGTTAGAAAGTATTCTTTGCCCTAATCCAGTCAAGGTCTATCCATGTGCCAAATTTCATCCAAATCCGTTCAGCCGTTTTAGCCTGAAAACGTAACAAACAGACATAAAAAAAATCAAATCTTTTCTCTTAAAGAGATATCTGTGTTTTGTTTTGAAATACTTATAATACTTACAGTAGGTATTGTAAGTATGTTTATTGAATATTATTCAGTGTTTAGTCATTTAATTACAGATAGAAAGTCGATAAAAGAATGTTTTAATGGCATTGAAGGCACGATGCACCTATTATTCTATAACTAGTAATAAAAAATAAATATTAACCATACAGTGTTTTACGTAAGTAATCGCCCAAGGTTCGTGACAACTGCTAATAACGCATACATGAGAGCCTATAAAATGCCAGTTTTATTTCATCAATGTTGTCATGGAAACCACCTTGCTGTCACCTTACTATAAAATCGACATTCACGCGAATTTAAACATGGTCCAACAATATAGCATCGTCACATCGTGCTTGTATACCCCTGAAGGGGAAGGCAGACATGAAAAAAAAAAACCCTGGATTAATGGGGCACCACTCATCGCGTCATTTATAGTGCAAAAAACGCATGTTATCTCATCATCTGCCTAGCGTTTTCCCAACTATGTTGCGGTCGGCTTCCTGTCTAAACGGATGCAGCTGAATACCAGTATTTTACACGGAGCGACTGCCTATCTGACCTCCACAGCCCAGTTACTGAGTAATACGATACTCCTTGGTAAGACTGCTTGGCAGACTTTCGGGCTTCTGACTACCCGTAACGACTGTCAAAGATCCACGAATGACAGCCAGGACCACAACGGCTTAACGTGCTTTTCGAGGCATGGAGGGTTCACGGTATGTAAAGATGGTCACCCATCCACAGATCAACCGCGGCAAGCGTAGCTTAACCTGATCGATCGACCTGTGCGACTGTTATTATTTAGCCACGGGCCCCTCATCAGCCAATAAATGTTAGTTATAGCTGTTTTCAGCCCCATTTTCATTGCTAGCTGTACCTAGACCTACCCGCGGCCGCGACTTCATTTGCGTAGAGGTCGAATAACAATAATGTCTCTTTATAAGTTCTTATCCTAAAATAAAAGTAATGCCTAAGTTACTCCTTATAACATCAGCTATTTGCCAGTGAAAGTCCCGTCAGAATCGGTCTAGTCGTTTCGGAGATTAGCCCGAACAGACAGACAAAAAAAATTTTTTTTTTATTCAACACCTTTTTACAAATAAAAATTCTATGTTTTTTTTTTAATATATGCGGTACTTGTCCCTCTTGCCGAGAGGAGGCCTGTGTCCCAGCAGTGGGAACGTTATAGGCTCATTATGTATGTATATATTATTTTGACATTACAAATAGACACTGTAATTTTATATATTTGCAAACTTAGATAAACCTCCGACAGGAACAGTTCAAAAATGAATAGAATAGATAATAATCTGAACCATTTAGTTAAATAATTGCTGATTGAGATAAGATTTGTACCCGGAAAAGAACAGGTTAACCAATTAATGGTTAGGCCCGTTTACACCACAAATCACTAAATGCGTTTAGTGTTAAACATAATATTTGAAACATTGGATCATCATCATCATCTTCGACATCCCGTCGTTACCCTCTGCTGAGCAGAGGCCTCTCTTGTCTTGTGCCAACCCCACGCTTCTGTGGTTGTCTCATCCAGGTTTTACCCGCGATGGCAACAATGTCGTCCGCCCATCTCGCCGCCGGACGACCAGTCTTCGTCTTCCAGTCCTTGGACGCCACTTGGTTTGATTCAAAAAATAAGCCCAGCTAGAAGTAATCAGATTGACTTTCATAATGATGCACTGGCTCCAATTTTCTCTTTCGTTCCAACACGGTCCGTCCGGGTCCGGGAATGTGAAGCGACGGGCTTCACATTCCTATAATATGTGTCGATAAACATTGGCTGTGTTGTTATATTAAACAATATCTGTGATTGGAAAACATAAAAACATTAATTTCACGTTAATTACCAGTATGTAATTGGTTATTCTGCTACCTACCCATGAAGAAATTAGTAGATCTTTTCTTCCATTTTCTTGTGATCGAGTGGGTAAAATGTGGGAAGTACAACGGGGGACGAGGGTCGACGGAAGTCCCGAAATTTTACGGTAAGAGATTTCAGCCAATAGTTAGGTATAGAGGGTAAAAAACTCGCGAATTCTTCTCAAATAAAAAGATAGTCTTTATCGTCTAGGGTCAGACAGCATTTGGCATTAATGCCGGAATTAACCTTTGTATTTATTTCACGTGTTTTATTTTAAATTTTGTGTTTCATGATCTATTTATTTATTTATTTAATACTTCAAGCACATACATGTACAGAGGCGGACTTAATGCCATAGGCATTTTCTACCAGTCAACTTTTGGGTGATGCAGAGACAAACAGTGGTAGGTGCAATCAAGAACATTGAGGAATAAATATTTTAAATATAAAGATACGCATAAACCTATTAAAACTATGAATATAATATAAACCTAATTACATAAAAACATAAGCACAAATAAACTAACTAACTAACTATTGCCAAATAAATATATTATTCTTTCCCTCTTTTTACCGAAAACACTACGCCCACGTGGAAATAAATTAATCACCCTCGAGTACAGAAATCACGATTGATGTTAATAATAAAACTTTTTCTTATCGCGAAGTGAATGACTTTAAATTACGTTATCATTGAAAGTAATTATTTTAATCAAAATACAGTCTCTATTAGATTATTTCCGAAAGAAAAATACTCACCGTGACTCGTGCTTTATTTTATCACTGGCTACGCCCCGCGGTTTCATCCGCATAAGTTTCGATCCCGTGGGAATAACGGGATAAAAAGTATCCTATATGTTAATCCAGGGTGTCAGCTACCTCCATACCAAATTTTATCAAAATTGGGCCTTTCTGTTGCTATAACAACAAATACTAAACACAAAATAAAATAAATATTTAAGGGGGGCTCCCATACAACAAACGGGTTTTTTTCGGCGTTTTCGCCCTGTGGTACGGAACCCTTCGTGTGCGAGTCCGACTCGCACTTGGCCAGTTTTAAAATAATCACGGACATTCTAACTTACAGGTCTTTATCTGAATCCCCCTTATTTTAGAAGTCTGTAAAAAATCCACGTGCTATGGACGAATCGATTATTACGCCATCCATAAATAATGTCACACGAATTTCTTGAACCCCTCCCCTTAACTGACGTCACATTCTTGTCACAGGATGTCACACCTTGTTGACCCCCTCCCTCCACCTTAACGTGTTGTAATAGATGGTAAATTTTCTTACAATGTAACTTTCTTACCTGTATTTACGGACTCGGAAGTTTCATCAAATATACAGGGTGTCCGGTAATTAATGGATAACCTCTTAAGGGGTTCATTGTACTTATCATTATGAACAACTTTAACTCGTCAAAATGTAGGGAACAGTTGATTCTTTTTTCGCGATTTCAGGCTTGGTCCCATAGTAGTACAATGACCTCCTAAGACGTTATACATTAATTACCGGACAGCTGTATATGTTACCGGAAATGTATGAATTGTACACAATTCCTAGGAAATATATGCAATTCCGAGCCTACATAGGAAATGTGTAAAATAATGTTTCAAAGATTCTTTAATACACACATTTCCTGTGAAATGTATGTATTTCCTAGGAAATTTATGCAATTCCGAGATGATACTAGGACATATATAAAAAGTAATGCTTTCTGTGACTAAAAATCAGAATTTTTATGAAGGCTCTCCTTGACATAATCATTTGTAACAATCACGTCGTAAAATATAAAATATTCATAGGGTTTATAACGAATTAAACTTCAAAAATCAACTATTTATTCCTTTTTAAGGTCAGTCTAGCACACATAAAAATCTACGTATAATTCAAACATCAAGAATATAAACATTTCCGATTGCTATTTAGGAAATATATTGATTTCCTAGGAAAATTGCATAATACAAAATATAGCATAGATTTCCTATCTATTTTAGGAATTGTACACATTTCCTGGGAATTGTACACAATGACGGATTTACACACTTTTCCGTGTACATAAATAGAAATGAAAAAATGTGACAAGTGCTACTGGCCGAGTAGTGACCTAAACATTCGAATATAACACCGTCTCGCTCGATATCAAACGTTACACATAAATATTACCAGTCACGTGACAATTATGTGTAACGATAATAATATGATTCTAAGCCCAGTGTACAAGTAAAGACCAATTTTTATTCACTCAAAATATAAATCTCGAACTGACTTTGTGCTGTCAAACAAAAATGTGATCACAAAAACCTAACAAATTCTACTCAAAAATAAAAATAATAATTTTAGAAATTAATACTGGGTTCGAATGCTGCACCTGGAAAGATGAGCAAAGATGGCCACTCATTGGTCGCCTGAGGGAGGACATCAAAATAGAAAGTTATGGAACAAAAAAGGGGAGGGGGGGAGGCTTTTCAAAAAGGAAACAAAATGGGTTTTGTAGACCAAACGTTTCAGCAAATTAATTTTCCTTGTTTAGTGGAAAAATGACGCACATACACAGAATGAACGCAGTATCCACGATGTTCGTGTGTTCGCGATTTTACGCACCAATAAATTTAATATTTTTATTAAAATATATTATAGCCTATACATAGCCTTAAAACAAGTTTCGAAGCCCAGTTTCGTCATCAGTTGACGATATTTCTTTTCAATGTCACATTATCCATAGATTATGCGAAAACCAACTTAAATTCAAACGCAGTAAAGCTTAGAATTATATAAGGAACTATGTATTATGTATTTTCTCGTTGGATATAATAAGGTTTACGCTATATGACGGTAACAGTTGAGTTTGTTTCGCAGATAGATACGTATCCGCTTTTTGGGAAGCGAGTAAATTGAAAAATGATGAACGGAACTGCCACCTTAGTGCGTACTGTTTTTTCTCTATCAGGTATTTTGTTGTAGATCATTGTTTTAGAGTAAGTAAAACTTTTAATAATATGTATCTTAGTCTTATTAATAATAATATATAATTTGTGTAGATTTTAATTAAAATTCTAGGTAATTATGTAAATAACAACCCATTTTTATTGAAAAATTGTGTGTATTTAATTTTTTTTATCTACTTTATTGTAACTTGTGGGTGCGTTTGTAAAAAAATTCGCATCCCGACCAGGAAATTATTTGTAGTCCAAATTAAAAATATAACGTTACCAACTTCTTATTAATACCTACATAAAAATATGACTATTAGGACACACACATTTTTTTATTATATTTGGTTTATAATTTTTGAGTAAGTTTAGAAAGTATTTTCCCAAACTGAAAAGAAGTATTTATTTATAACCGCAAAATTTTAATAGTATCACATATTTTTCTACAATTATTATTTTATTTGTGGGATTGTTTTATTTTTGAACGCCGCCGTTAGAAGTTCATGGTCACTACTATCATTTATTAGACTACTAATCACCAACAGAAAATATTTGTTGTCTGAGTCATCAAGTTGTATTTATAATATTAAAATAAAATAATATTATTAGATACAATAGTGTTTTATGTAGTTAGTAGCTTACTTTTTAGGATTCTAATAAATTATAATGTGTCGTTTATAATTTTATAAACCAAAGTATGGAAATCGCAGGCAACTGTCTCCTGTTACCATCTTTGAAATGTATAAGTAGTAAACTTGCTTACACATTACACATGTTGTAACTGTATTGAAAGTTCTTTAAAAGTATACCTAACTATGTTATTGAATTTAAATAATAAAGTATTTATAGACAGTACAGAGCACAATTTATTTAGTTATAATGATACTTACGTTATGGAGATATTACTATTATTATTTATTATTGGAAGTTACTTAACTATTTTTGAAGTTTTTTACGAAAAAAAGTTTTAAATGTTCTAACTTTAAATACTCCCACGATCTCTACAACGTTGTATGCGCCCATAATCACAATATAGGTACTGCGTTACATTTTGCACTACCGAACACCTACAATAAAAGTCGTTTACCAGCAATTATTTTGCACAAAGTTACTTACTTACTTTGATATACAGAATGCTTAGATGATTCCCTGTGTTCAGGATTCTTTTTAATCAATTGGCGATATTTCACAGATGTAGGTTTCGACACTAATAGTCGTTCAAAAGCGAGTATTCATTCGGCAGCATCGGACAGCTCCTTATGGTGCCACTAGTCAATATTTTTTCCATACAAATTTCTTGAGAGTATTACTCCATTGTTTGACATTGTGCATACAAAGTTAAACATGATATCGTTTTGTCTTATTATTAATTTTGTCTGTACGGAAACAGAGTAGTAAAATAAAGAGCCTAATGGTTTTTTATTTTAAAAGATAAGAGCCAACAAAGATTCGTTTTTCTTGCTATTTTTAATGTAGGTAACTTTGGGTGTAAATAAGTAATAAAAGAACTGTAAAATCTTCAAAACAAAGCCGGGACGAACAAAGCTCAGTTATTGAAGAGTTCAATAAACTTTATTTATAATGGATTTATGCAGAGGTTTGACATAAAAATCGATTTGCCAAAGCACTTTTCGAATATTTTTAAGCGCCGTTCAGTTCGGAACGGTGTTTCTGTTCTATCTAGACGTTGTGCGTGTGTAGACTAGCGTCTAACTGCTCATCACTGAAACTATCTATGTCGGACACGAAGCCAGGTGAGACAGCGTGCTTTTTGGCCATGACCACCAGTGAGTTCGAGCTCGCGACTAATTTACTCTTAAAGTCAAAAATAAAACTTTTTTATTAAATCATTTATCCGTAGCTATATTTATTATACACGGTGAGTAGCCCGACACATGCTTGGACGTTTCTCTAGAATTCGTAACTGCTATAAAATCTCGAAGGCTTCTCATTGTTGAGAATTATGCCACTGTTACCTTTATGCAATCTTATGCATGTATATTAATTTTAATCGATTATTTTCGGTAAATAAGTTGAGTTTATTTTCCTCGTGTAAATGTGAACTCGTGTTTATTATTTATTTATTTACTATGGATGACTTACAGCTAAAACCCACAGAATAAAAAATAGCGTGTCAGACTGACAGCCAAATACAAGTCATCACTTCTAAAAACAGATTGGAAAGTAAGAAAGAGTGTGAACAACACAATAGGCTATTTGACTGGTTTCTGATAAACATCTCAGATTATTTAATGGTGTCTAACGAGGGCAAAAACCTATTACTTCAAATTGCATAATGTATTTCTTTTTTTTTCGTTTAAATAAGCCGCCAAAACGTTATCTTTAACAATATGGCGTCGTGATGTCACGATTCACGTAAACAAACGTTGAAACGGTCGAGATACTAGACAAAAGTCATCTGTTCTGTCAACGATAGACAGAAATTTACTAAATCATGACGTCATCTTAAGTTCAGCCAATCCAGACCGTTTTCGATTACGTGGCGCACGATTTAAAAAGATGAAGTTTTTTCGGGATTTTTTTTATAAATACATAATACATTGTTTTGTAGTAAAATTAATGCAAATCGATTTTAAAAGCGATAATCTATACGAGTGTCAATAATTATGACCTTATTTTTTACATTGTCAAATAGCCTATTATATTTAAAAAAAGTCGCTTGTCGTTTGTCTGTGTGGTGACCGCTTGATTTTCTAAACTCCTCCTCCTCAAGTCGCACTCCTCATTACTGAGGGTCGTGATCCTCCCTTGAAAACATCTTCTTCCTAACGATGTTTCGCCATCTCTGTCTATCCTTAGCCAGGTGCTAAACTACACGAATGGATTTCGATGCGGTTTTTGGCATCAATTAGAGAAATTTATGTAGAATGGTTTATTATTATTATTATATTAATTTATTTCGGATTTTAAAATTCATCCATAATAATTGATAGTATCACAGAAATGCTTTTAGGAAAGTAATCTTAGTAATGACATGACAAGATACTTTAAAACCGAAATACAAATATAAACACTATCGGAAATTCTGATAGAGACGTGAAGGCTAATTCCCGTAATTAAAAACGTTCAAAATCTAGTCGCAATCTCATCTCAGGAACATTCAATGTCAAAAGTGTAAAGAAATTAGGGGAAAATTTTTGACAGATTGAGACTGAGATCAGACTGTAAACGTTCTTAAAATTAAGAGTTTTGCCCTCTGATGTGTGTATAATAAATTAATATTAAAATTACATGTAATAAATCTCAAATCAAATCAAATCAAATCATTTATTTTTGCAGAAAACACTGTTATAAAAATAAATGGTGTTATAAAAATGTACATGTTCCAAGTGCTTCTACCGTAAGGCATGCAAAATGTAGGTATACAATCATAAAATTAAATTATAAAATTCAGTCAACAAATAATAGAAACAATCATAAAATATTATAAGATACGAAATTAATGCAATGTCATACAGATTATTGATTTAATATTAGTAATATTTAAAGTTTTTTAATGTCATTCCTGGTATTATTACAATCTTTAAAGATACATGCATAGTCACAAAATGTTATTACTTGATGTCACTGTGAGGTCATAAGTTATGACAAATTATCGTTTAAGAATTCGTTCAAGTTATAGTAACATTTATTACCTAAAAGGCTCTTTAGAGTTTTCTTAAATAAGGCAGTATTCATTGCCCTTATTTCTTTAGGTAATTTATTGAAAATTACAGGAGCCATATGAAACACACTTTTGTACATTAAAGCAGTATTTGTTCTGCGGACACAGAGGCGAAAGGCGTCACGTTGTTGTCTATTATTTACTTCTGAGGCTAATGTAAATAATTCTTTATTGGTCTTAACAAATACTGAGACTTCATATATATAAAGGCTTGGGAGAGTTAAAATTTTGTACTCCTGGAAAAACGGTTTACAGGTTTCGATCATTTGAAGTCCAAACATAGCCCTTATGCACCGTTTTTGTGCTTTAAAAATTAAATCAACATCAGTCGAATTTCCCCAAAAGATCACACCAAACCTCAGAACTGAAGCAACCAAACCATGAAGCAACCAACTCATGTTTTGTCAAGTCTTCAAAATCGTGCGAAGCAGGGGCGGGTCGCTAGTTTTATATTATTGACGAAACATCACAGATGTTTTGGGTTTCGATACAAATCGGTATTTAATAGCAAGTATTCTTTCATTATTCCATTTCCATTCCAATCCGCACTGGGCCCGCGTGGTGGATTACGGCCCACTCCCTCCCACTCTCTCGTAGCTCTCTTATTAAAATAATAAACTTCGTGTAATGACGTTCCCAGACTGCATACAGAATTCAACCAATTCGTTTTGTGATTTTTTCAAACAAACTAAATTTCAGTTTGTTTGAAAAATCACGTTTTTAATTTCGATGTTAGGATTTATTTGATAGTTCCAAAATAGTCCTATGCATTAGTATTTTCTGCGTTATCATTTATTGTCGTATTAAAAAAAAACAATTGCTGCATGTATGAAATATCATCAGCTGAGAACGGCTCGACCGATTTCGTACTTAGATTTTTTTTATTGTGTTTGCAATTGTCAGGACAAGGTTTGTACGAAATATTTTTTTTTTAAATTCCCCGAAAATGTCGACAATCCATCCGGGCGAGGCCGGGCACATGATACAGTATCGACCCTGATATTTCAAATTGTTAAAAACTCTCAAGGCCTTCAGGCTACGCCGACCGCGCAGTGGCGCCTTCATCGTTTGTTTGGTTATTTTTTCTGCATTTTCATTCTAAAATAAAAGAAATAACTAAACATACGATGAGGGCGCCACTGCGCGGTCGGCGTAGCCTTCACGAGACGGGCTCGACCTCGTGTGGAGTCTACAACTAAAAAGATTAAAATATTAATTATGTTTCCCTTGTAACAATCATTTTAAGACTAGTTTATTTGTATCTAGTTATAAGGAAATGTGAGAACACTATAAGCTTAATAAACGATTTATTTATATTTATAAACTGTAAATAGTCCGACACACACTTGGCCGTTTCTTTTGAATTTTGAATCGACTGTAAAATCTCGGAGGCATCTCATTGTTGATAACCATGCCACTGTCTATGGTGTTTTTCTCGATTATTTTTCGTAAATAATTTAAGTTTAATTTCCTCATGCCTTAATCTATCCATAAGTCTTAAATAAAGTTGATTTTCGTGTCTGTTTGTGTGATCGCGTTTTTCGTCCAAACTGCGCAACGAATTTTGATGCAGTTTTCACCATAACTTAGAGAATTTATTCCGGAAGGTTTATTTCTATATTACTAAACTTACGTAAATTCTGTAAGTCGCGATGCTTTTTCAAGCTGTAAAAACCGTGCGAAGCTTGGGTCGCTTGTTAAGTACCTATATCAAGATGAGATTCACTCAGTAATTAAGTTTAGATTTAATTTAACTTTGTAATTTGGTTGTTAATCATAAAATAGTGGGCACTGTTAAAAGCGTTTACGACGTACGGCATTTCATACAAACTTTCAAGCCCTTGTTTTTCGAAATGAATGAACCGATTTTAATGAAACATCATACGCATAAGCAGGATACAAAGGTCTACAAAGTTACAATTAAGAACATTTTCGAAATATCTTATTTAAAAAAAAACTGCAAAACTCTGTTTCTATGGAAAATTTAAAATCGGTCAAATTTGGCTCTATCACTATTTTTTTTTATTATTCTATGTAGAAACCCAGGAAATGTTCGATCTATGTGCCAATTTTCATCCAAATCTGTTCAACGGTTTACGCGTGATTGAGTAACAAACATCCAAACACACAAACTTTCACATATAATATTAGTAGGATAGTAGGATTGGGTATTATCTTGTAATATCTATATTTGTTTTGATAAAAAAAAATGATTGTCGTAGTACTTGTAGTAATTAGGTATAGTAAGTATATTCTAATCTGTGTACAAAGACAGACTAGATTTATCGCATTGAGTAAAGTTCACTCCAGGTCAATTGTGATGTGTTTAATTAATTATGTTTAACTTATCCCCTCTAGTATTATATTAGCCCCAATGGTCTGTTTATCATTATTTCGTATTTAGTTTAAGCTCATACTGGCCATGTAACATACCCCTGTGTTCTACTTTAAGAAGGAAGAAAACATTTTTGACAGCTGAAAACCCGCGAAAAGTTTGACAGCTGACATAAAACGCGGGAGAATTGTTAACAGAACTTTTTTTAACTTACGATGCTGGCAAAGGTAATATCTGTGTTCTTCAAATTGAGCATAAGGTTTTATGTCGCAGGTTTGTTCGCTGGCCAGTCACAATGGCTGGATGGGCTCGCCAAGACGTTGGGGTACGAGAGCGTGTACCACCACGCGGTCATCATCGACGCCGGCTCTTCTGGCTCCAGGGTGCTTGCTTATAAGTTTAGGGTACCTTTTACAGGTAAGTGCCTTTTTTATAATTTCATTCACTCATTCATTCTCTCTGGTTGGTCGTTAGACTGTGTCTCACAGAAATCATTATTATGTCCCAAGAAAACCGGACACCCCAAAATTACTAAAAATTTCGATGTTTTTTTTTTTGATTGAATGTTATTTGGGAAGTAGAAACTAATACTGTTTTATTTTCATACTTTTGTGTTTAAGTTGAAAGTTTAAGATTATTGATGGAGTGTCATTTGGGAAGTACACTCCGTTCCCAGTTATTTTGCCTCTGACAGCAGTAAACAATTGTGACGAGAATCAAACTCAAAGCATTTACTTCAATTAAACCAATTACAGGCACTTTTGAATTGTCAAGGGGTCGGTCAGTCAGAAAGATGAAGCTAGTTGCCCATTCTAAAGCGTAGGTACATAAGGAGAAGAACGGGCAAGAAACTCCATGGACACTCTTTTTTAAATCAAAATAATATGGTTACAAAGTCTTGTTTACATCATTCATGTTAAAATTTATGCATGTGAGAACGATGCAGACGTTCTGCATCGTTCTCACATGCATAAAAAAGCGTCCGTAATGAAAAGACGAAAAAAAAAAACACTTCAAATATTAAATTAAAATAAGCCATGGCAGCAAAGAGATGACCAGTCCCTACTGACAGCACCCGTTCACGAACATGACGCAAGTATTAAAATAAATAAAGATTATGTGTGCAATAATGTTGACAGGCTTGTCAATGGCAGCAACCCAACAACAACCTTATTAGAATGAGAATAAAGATCACTGTGATTTGGGCAGTCATGTAAAAACAGAGGTAAAATAACCTGTGAAAGGACTGTAGAATATTAAACCTGTGATATATTCATACTTTTTTGTTTATTAACTTCAAAGTATTATGTTTTTTTTTTGATGGAATGTTTTTTTTGGGAAGTAGAAGCTAAAACCAATTAATATCTAATTATGAAACATAGTTCAGTTCGATCTGACTAGCTTTTTCCCAGCTATGTTGTGGTCGGCTTCCAGTCTTAACTGGATGCAGCTGTATATCAGTATTTTACACGGAGCGACTGCTTATCTGACCTCCACAACCCAGTTACTGCGTAACACGTATACCCTTTGGTAAGACTGGTTGTCAGACTTTTGGGCTTCTGACGACCGTAACCAAGATCTACGAATGGCAGCCGGGACCAACGGCGTAACGTGCTTTCCGAGGCACGGTACGAGTCTCGATATGTAATGGATGGTCACCCATCCACGAACCGACCGCGGCAAGCGTAGCTTAACCTTCGCTCTACCCGGGCCGTGGTTATTATTTAGCCATGAGCACATCTTAGTTCTGTTGCTAGTCGAATAAATATTTAAATAACGGTAAAGTTAATAGTATTGCTAATAGATAAGGTGCTTAATTTGTTTCATTACTGCTGATAAGATAAAAGTGATAACAATAATAACCATTTATGTTATTTCCTACTTTGTCAAAAGTAGGAAAAGGAAATAACATAATGTTCCGACTGCATCAGAATCGCACTAATATTATAAAGGTGAAAGTTTGTTAGTGTGTGTGTGTGTTTATATGTTTGTTACATCTTCACGCTCAAACGGCTGGACCAAATTTGATAAAATTTGGCATGGAGGTAGCTGACACCCTTGATTAACATATAGGCTACTTTTTATCCGGATATTCCCACGGGATCTACAGTTACGCAGGTTAAACCGCGGGGCGCAGCTAGTTTTTGTTATAAATTAGGTAGGGTGGTTAATAATTACGCAACACCTACCTACATTGTTACCTACATTTTATTATTTTTATTATACCTCTTCAGGCATCTACTAGCAGATATGTGAACTGTAGTTAGTATGAAAATTGGCATTTCACATACATGTTTCCAAACAATTCAAAAATAGTCATAGTAACAAGCCTTTGCAAAAACTTAAAAAACATGTTTTTGTTTATTCTGTACTAGCTTCCGCCCGCGGCTTCGCCCGAGAAGTATGTCGATAAATACTATCCTATGTCCTTCCCTGGGATGCAATCCACCTCTCTGCCAAATTTTATCGAATTCCGTTCAGTGGTTTGGGCGTGAAAAGGTAACAGAGACAGACAGAGACTTTCGAATTTATAATATTAGTATGGATTAAAGTAATGTAACCGCATATCGTTTTACCCAGTAACTGGGTTGTGGTATTCAACTGCATCCGGTTAGACTGGAAGCCGACCCCAAAATAGTTGCGGAAAGTCTTGGCAGATGATGACAATTCGACTAATAAAACAATGTAGGCAGCCGGTTGTGCCGGATCTTTAATATAAGTTCTGCCTATACCCATGGGTAAATGGCGAGAATGGATGTATGTTGAGTGCACATAAATGTGACATTGATGTTTAGTGTACTTTGTTTCAGTATTCGGCCAGGGCAACTTGGACTTAGTAGATGAATATTTTGAACAATCCAAGCCGGGATTGTCGTCTTATGCCGATGATCCTGAAAAGGTAAGAAAATCTCTTTTTATATTATTCTCCTATCCAACACCTTGGCCTTTTTCTTCAGCTTTGCTTCGTTGGTCCGGTCGTCGCAAGCGCGGCTGTTATACGTCTGAACGTGGGGTTCAGTACCACCCAGGGTTGGAAAATATTGGGTTTTCGATTAAGAAATTCCCAGAAGCACAGTCTAGATTTGTTAATGTTGTGGCGGCATCTTCGTCGCCGCATGCGAATTACGTATCACGCTGACGTCACGCAAAATCCTGCATCGCGCAAGCAGAGTTTACCGCACAACTCATGTTAGTTGTGACATCAATCGTCGTCGGCCCACCAGACACAACACCCGTCCGGTCGAAGGATTCTCCCTTTTCTATGGAGGATGAGTGAACTTTACACCCTGTTCCTCTCATGCCTCAGGCTTAAACACAATTGGAGAAATGTGGGTGTAGTGTATACAAAACCTGACGAGATATGCAGAGGTCCACCTCTGCCTACTTGGGGTCTTTCCATAGTTTTTGTGTTGATTGACGATATAAACTAAATATTACTAATAAACGAAGTAACGATAACGCTGTCATCATCATCAGCCTACAGCAGTCCACTGTTGGACATAGGCTTCTCCTGTTGCACGCCATTCAACTCGATTTTCGGCAACTCTCATCCAGCTACTACCAGCCATCTTGCGAAGATCGTCGCTCTTCCTAGCCTGCGGGCGTCCCACCTTACGTTTACCGATTCGCGGTTTACAATTTTTATATTCGATAACGCTGTCGAAGTGGCCAAATTCTGGTCGAAGCTTATTCAACACACAAAAAGAATAATCGATTCGATGAAGAAGAGAAGAACGAAGAAAATTTTGCAACTAGACATCTAAAAGACCATGATCTCATTCTTCGTGCCAATATGATAACAACAATCCTTTACACCTACAGGGCGCGGACACAATAGTGCAGCTGATAAAGAAAGCTGAGTTCTTAACGCCGATGCACAAACGAAAGGCGACGCCTCTCATCGTTCGCGCCACAGCCGGCCTGCGGCTACTGCCTGCAGATAAGGCTCAACAACTCATAGACCACGTCGCTCATGCTATTAACAAGTAAGTGAAACCGAGAAGAAGAAAAGCTGATCAAAGAAAGAATGAAAGAATAATTGCGTAATGTTATGATTCGTCGAAAATCCTTGCTATGGCGTGCTGCCAACAGGAGTTACTAAATATTTCTTTAGTTTT
The DNA here is from genome assembly GCA_963082905.1 of Oligia fasciuncula. NCBI lineage: Eukaryota > Metazoa > Arthropoda > Insecta > Lepidoptera > Noctuidae > Oligia > Oligia fasciuncula. Next base: position 15,648,700 of record OY720406.1, on the reverse strand, counting down.
GGAACATGTAAACTCCTTAATTTTTCTTCAAAGATATTTTTTTACCTGTATTTTGTCACTTCTAGGCAAATGTCCCCGCCATTGATTCCTGTGCGTTACCACGACAAAATCAATCACATGATGTCTACGGATACGCATGACAAAAAAAATATCTATGGCTAAAGTTACCCAAGACTGTCAGTACTAGTTGAACCACATACGATAATGTAAATGATAAATGATTTATTTTCTGTAAGTAGGTTTGTACAAACACTTTTACACGTCAATATTTTTTTTTAAACTAGATTTGATCGGCGTTTCCTATCTATTTTGAGAAGAAATGCCGAAACAAACTCAGAGGTCACAGTCTCTTTTAAAGTCTATACAAAATCTTGGTCAGATCGTGTGAAGACCATGTAGATTGGTGTCTGAAATGGTCTGTATATTTCCAGGCTGGGCTATGATGTGGCTGACGACGGAGTGAAGATCATGGATGGCTCTGATGAAGGCATCTTCATCTGGTACACTATCAATCTTTTGCACAGTAAGTTTGCACGACATTCAATTATTGGGGAAAATGGACAACGTAACATGAAAGCGGAATAACTATGGAGTTTTTTTTTTCATAGAAAAATAATAAAATAATACACGGTGATGATTGCATTTTCTTAAAAAAACCGATCGAAAAGGACCGCGTAAAAAAAAGTATTTAAAAAAAACATCGAGTTTATGATTCATTTGACTATTTTTCCCATTTTCCAAAGTTTTGAGTTCCTCTGATGTCTCTTTCAAATTCACCCTGTATATTCGTATTTTAATACCATGCTACACCAAACCATGTTGTTTATTTATACTATGTTTCCTATTATCTGTTAGAGGGGTCCGTGACTAAATAATAACAGCCGAACAAGTCGATCGTTTAGGTTAAGCTACGCTTGACGCGGTTGGTCTGTGGATGGGTGACCATCTTTACATTCCGAGACCCCTCCGTGCCTCGGAAAGCACGTTAAGCCTTTGATCCCGGCTGTCATTCGTGGATCTTTGACAATCGTTACGGGTAGAAGCCCGAAAGTCTGACAACCAGTCTTACCAAGGGGTATCGTATTACCTAGCAACTGGGTTGCGGAGGTCAGATAGGCAGTTGCTCCTTGTAAAATACTGGTATTCAGCTGCATCCGGTTAGACTGGTCCGGTTGGACTGATCAAATATCTCCATCCTTTTCCAGACTTAATAGAGAGCGACACGATGGCAGCGCTAGACCTGGGCGGAGGCTCCACGCAGATCACGTACCAGCTGAGTGACAGCGACAAGAGCGCGTACCCTGCCGCCGATCAATATGTAGTGCCCGCTGGTAACAACATCACCCTCTATACACACAGGTGAGATATTTTTTTTTTGTTAGCCTATTTTGTGTCCCACTGCTGGGCAAAGGCCTCCCCTTTTTCCTTCCAAACCTCCCTGTCTTGTGCGATCTCTGGCCATGTTGGCCCTGCAAATGTTACTAGATCGTCACGCCACCTTCGCCTTGGTCTACCTCGACGGCGATGTCCTGCCTCAGGCGTCCAGTGAGTAACGATCGTTCATCAACGTACGTTGGTGAGATGAGATAATAGTACGTTAATATGGTTTATGACATTTATTTTTTCAAAAACAGAATACAATTTTATTCACTTAGAATGACACCCACTGGTTATATACAAATAAACTTTCCTTGGAACGAGAATCGGCACGGTAAAAGTAGGAACAATATTGTTAACTCAACGACTCGACGAACATTACCAGAGAAAGGGCATTGGGTAGGCCGCATAAAGTACTCAAACTGCCAGACTATCATTAAAACAAATTGAAAAAAATGTGGTGGGGTTGTGTCATGGACACGGCCGTGTGTTGTACAGTCACGAGCATAAGTATGTATACACTTGGCTTTATTCAAAGACGATTTTCTCCTTTAGTTTTAATTGAAATTTGATGTTATTACGAACAAAGTATTTTCGAACCCATACCTTTCTGTAAATTGTCATATTTCAACGTTGCATTCGTTATTTCACGAAAAAATCTACATTGAAAGTTGCCAAGTGTTGACATATTAGTGCTCGTGACTGTATGTGAATACGTTTACGTAACAGGGTTGATCCGCTCGGCCGCATTCATTCTTTTACGTTCCCGGCACTGTTTGACTCAGTCACGGTCATATGGTGTTTTATTGGTACCATTGGATTGCTCTTGAGAAGCCCTTTCCAACCGTATACGATCTCTGTATTTGGATTAGGCTTTTTGAAACGTATAGGCCGACATTAGATATATTTGATTTTATTTTTATTTTAACACATTATATTCACTGTCACTATTTTACACTAATGTTTTCTATCGATAATCGATAGATTTTGACGAGAGCTGACGATTGAAACTTAAACGAACGTCGTAGCTTTTCCGAGTCAAAAGTTATACTAAGTGCATATTATTCATTTCAATGTGTCAAGGTTTATGTTATTTGTTCCAGCTACCTGAACCTAGGCTTGCTGGCGGCGCGTTACGGCGTGTTCCGCAGTGAGAGTGACAGCAACAGTTCGCAGGAACTCAGCTCGGTGTGCGTCGACCCTATTATACAACGCGAACCCTGGACCTATGCTAACAAGAATTACTTTGTTAGGTAAGTGCAGTAGCGAGCAGTTCATGTGCATCATTTGCCTCAATTGCCTAGCCTTTTCCCAACTATTTTTGGGGTTGGCTTTCAATCTAATCGGTATAGCTAAATAGCAGTATTTCACATGGAGCGGCTATCTGACCTCTACAACCCAGTTACTGGGTAATACGATCAGTGGCGTGCATCGGTTTTCAGAATAGGTAGGCAGGCACTAGGCCGGGTCTAATCTAGGCAGACGCGGTCACTAATCAGAAACATAAAACAGACGTATCTCATCATCTGCCTAGCCTTTTCCCAACTATGTTGGGGTCGGCTTCCAGTCTAACCGGATGCAGCTGAATACCAGTATTTTACATGGAGCGACTGCCTATCTGACATCCACAACCCAGTTACTGGGTAATACGATACCCCTTGGTAAGACTGGTTGTCAGACTTTCGGGCTTCTGACTACCCGTAACGACTGTCAAAGATCCACGAATAACAACCGGGACCAACGACTTAACGTGCTTTCCGAGGCACGGAGGGGTCACGGTATGTAAAGATGGTCACCCATCCACAGACCAACCGCGGCAAGCGTAGCTTAACCTGATCGATCGACTTGTGCGGCTGTTATTTTTTAGCCACGGGCCTCTCATAAAACAGACGTATCTATATATATAACAAAAAAAAAAAGTTTCACAGCCGTCATCTTGGATTTTCATTTTGACTTTATTTTCGGCTCCAGCAACCTCGGAAACCATGAAAACGACACCATAACGAAAAATTTTAAAATGTTCTCGGCCGCCATCTTGATTTTCATTTTGAACTCACTATTGGCTTCAGCATTCTTTAAAACTATGAAAATGACACGTATGATGAAAAATTAAAAAAATTTCGCAGTGCCATTTCGGATTTTAATTTTGACTTTATTGTTGGCTCCAGCACCCTCGAAAACCATGAAAACGACACCTATGACGAAAAATTTAAAAAAATACAGCCGCCATCTTGGATTTTCGTTGTGACCTCACTATCGTCTTTAGCGCCTTTGAAAACCATACAAACGACACCCATGACGAAAAAAAAAATTACAGCCGTCATCTTGGATTTTCATTTTGACCTCACTATCGGCTTTTTTCATTTGTATTCGCCTGTTGTCTAGCGGAGCGACCCGCGCGCTGGGCAGCAAGCCGGCCGCCGTGTACAGCGCGTGCCACGCGGCCGTGCGGCGCCACGTGCGCGCCACGCTGGACTGGGAGCCTGCGCGTGCGCCGCCCACCAGTGTGGCCGCTATGAGCTACTTCTACGACGTCGCTGCCGACGCAGGCATTATCGGTAAGTCTTCTTCTTCTCGATGGCAGGTCAGTGAAGTCAATTTTGTCCCAATACGTCGGTAAAAATGAAAAATACTCTACGGGTTTTTAAATTTAGAAGGCTCGTGCCCGATGGGATTTTAAAAAGTGCAAGCGAAAGTGCGAGCAATCTTACATCCTGACGAATAGGTGTGAACAGAAAAAAAACTATATTTTGAGAATTAATGCGTCAAACTTTCGAAAATTTGAAACCAGTGTCTCAGTCTAACTTGCTAAAATATTTATTTAAATTAATAATGTAATCTTCTTACAGACGTAATGACTGGTGGAACAGTATCAGTGGAAGCGTACCGCGCCGCGGCCATGCTGGCGTGTACGTCGGCCAACGTGGACCAGCCGTGGGCCTGCATCGACCTCGTGTACGTGGTCACGTTGCTGCAGGACGCCTACAAGATCGACAACAACAAATCCATCAGCGTACGTATACTTAGCGAGGCTTCTCAACATTCTAACAGTGGGCCAGCGTGATCCAGCTTAGGCCAACGTGGCCCACCCTGGGCCAACCTGGTCCAGGCTGGGCCAACGGGGTCTAGCCTGGATCAAGGTGGACCCGCCGTGGGTCAACGTGAACCAGCCCTGGGCCGAAGTGAGTCAAGACAAAAGTAATAAATAAAAAAAAACATTTCTCAGTGGTCAAAATCTGTGAATGCAGTTTAAAATAATTAATCTAAAAATTAGGAATGGCCAAAGTCTAACTAAGAACGTTTTCGTCTAGTTCTTCTATTATATAAATCGCTTTACAAAACGTATTTCAATCTGCTATTTTCCATTTATTTTATAACATATTGTTAACTTGTAATGTATAGGAATGTAATGTTTTATTATTAGGCGTCACCGTTGCCTTTTTAAGTAGACTAACCCATACTTTGTCACATAATTTCAACAATACTAATAAAATCTTTCTTTATTTTTCAGTTATTCAAGAAAGTGAACGGCCACGAAGTCTCTTGGGCGTTAGGGCTTGCCTACACGACCGTCATGAACCGCATCGTTATCATGCCTTAGTGACGTGACATCATCGTTATGACGTCAGCAGCATGTCAGTTAAGATTAGTAGTAGAACAACTCAAATAACCGAACGTAAATATCGAGACACCGAGTTTTAGAAAAAGTTTGGCTGCGTTGTCTCCGTCAGTCATAACTGTGACAGTCTTGTCCATTTCCACTAATACTAGGCGACACCTAAATGTCATGTTGGATTTTAAACGCTCTGGTCAGCGCCGAGAGTTGAAAATCTAACAGTGCGATAATATTTAGATTGCACTGTTGGATTTTCAACACACTCTTATTTAGGAGTCGCCTGGAATATTGAAAACTGTCTTAAAGTGGATGTGTCTATATTTACGCTCGGGTACTGTACAGTGGTTTTGCCCGTTTTGGGTTTAGGACTGGGTCGTAAACAAGCTTAGCGGACTTTGTGTCCGCAAGACAGTTTCTGTATAAACGGTATGTGAGAATATGACATTTTTATATTACAATTTTCATAATCATTCAAGTTTGACGTGATACCACATGTATTTAATTCCGAGTATAGTGTCATTCTAGTTTCAAGATCGATCGAAGCCGATTTGACTCGTCAACCTTAGAATACTTGGCGTAAATTGACGCTTCGATCTGTCAAAATCACGCCAAAATGCATTGATTTTGATAGATCGAAGCGTAAGTTTACGCCAATTGTCATCTCTGTACTCGGGCCAACCCGAAATGATCACGTTAGCAATCAACGTAAAACATTTTACCGTGTAATGAAAATATTTTAAAATACTATAAGTGTATAATTATGTATTTGTATCACTATATGTGTAGTTTGGCTAGACTCATGCAAGGTGTAACGTTAAATGCGCAAAACCTCTTAAGAGGTCATTGTACTCATCATTATAAACAACTTTTACTATTGGACCCAAGTTGAAATCGCGAAAAAAAAACGGTTGTTCCCTACATTTATGCTCGCATAATTCGTCAAAATGTACTAAACAGCTGATTTTTTTTGCGATTTCAAAGTTTGGTTCCACAGTAAAAGTTGTTCATAATGATGAGTACAATGACCTCTTAAGAGGTTTTGCGCATTTAACGTTACACGTATAAATTGAGTGCCTTAATTCTTGCACCATTTCGTTATTTTTTCATTTTAATTCTTCTGATTTTATCGCATGTCTGCCTTTATAAACTTGGTTTTAATAATAATAGAATATCGTACGCATATTACAGGGATGTAAAATTTTTTAGAAGACCATTGCAAGTCCGTTTCGACCCAGTCCTTTCTAATCCTAACTTTTTAAGTGATTTGACCTGAAACCATTACCTCTTTGGTACTCTATGTGATATAAATAATATGTATCTTAAGTATTTTATTATTGTTTCTTCTCTATTCCACTATATAGGGTTAAATTAAATTAACTAGCGAAACAAGTTAAGGGTATCGATGTCTAAACACAATAAAAAAAAAAGCGTCCTTAGGGGTCAACGACCGCTAGTTATTACTAGAAGTATAAGTTGAGAAAATAAGTTTTATCGTGTTTAGACATCAATACAATCAATACTGTGAAGTTTACTAAAAGAAAACAGATTTTTTTAAACTGTTGTTTCATGTAAATACACTAAAAAAGGTAGATGACCACACAAAAAAAAAAATCTCATGTTTAGACACCGATACCCGTCACGTCTGCGAAGCTTCGCTAGCTAATTCAATTTGACCATGTACAGACGCCAGCACATTAAGCTACCCGAAACAGTCAAATTTTCCCAATCAACTTAGAACCTTGTGCTTTAGCCATAAAGTTGAAAATCTATTAAAGAAATTTGATAGATTGTAGTAGCTTGATGTGCGCCAGTCTGTACTTATTTGTAAATAATATTTCGCTGAAAGCTGGTATTTATATTTTCGATGAAGCAATAGTTCGACGCACATTGTATCGTATTAGAATGTACGTTGTAATATTGTTGGCAGTTAGAAAATGTTCGAATTTATATGTCTTATGACTGACGCGTAATATGCACTGAAACAACAATTACACACACTTTTATAAACGTCGTTATTTTATTGGACGTAAGCGTAAGCACTAAGCACCTTTTGCCAAATAAAAAATAAAAATTCTATCCTTCAACGCAACGCTAAACTAAAATTTATCTTCTGTCCTTTTCGTAATGCAATATAAAGAAAAAGATGCACTGAACTTAAATTTAGTTTCGTTTGTGAACAAGTGAATCGGCACCAATAACCTTTTGTTTTGTGACCCCTGGCCCACTTTACAGCAACGGTTAAGGGCTTCTAGTGGAGCCCCGGGTCCGCACGGCAAGTTCTTCCCGCGGCGAATTGTTTTTCGCGTACTGGATTTTCAACGCACTGCGCTAACGCCGAGAGCTGAAAATCCGACATTTTGTTTTTTTGACGCGCTGGGAGCGATGCACTCTGTTAGATTATCAACGTTCGGCCCAATACCGAGAGTTGAAAATCCAATGCGCGATAAAATCCCTCCGTGATATTTTTACGTCCATGCGTACGTGGACTAATTTATTTGATTCGTCAAGTGTAAATGTAATTAGTAAAGGATTACCAAGATTTGCGGTTTCGGTGTGTAATGCGTTTACAAGCTATCCAAAGATGTGTATAGTCTTTTGTACACAGGAAGATTTTCTACGTATCTAGCAACATTATAAAAAAGTTTATAGATCCAATAATTAAAGATGGGAAAACTGTTGATAGACTGACACTAAGAAAGGTGAAGTATCATGATTTTTGGAATCTTATTAATTTTAACTTACAGACCGGCCGTCGAGAGAATGCTGTCCTGATACCTGTCAGTGCGACAATAGGCTATTTGACTGGTTTCTGATAAACATCTCAGATTATTTAATGGTGTCTAACGAGCCCACAAAAACCAATTACTTCAAATTGCATAATGTATTTCTTTAAAAAAATAGTAAATACAAATGTACTGTTTAAATAAGCCGCCAAAACGCTATCTTTGACAATATGGCGTCGTGACGTCACGATTCACGTAAACAAACGTTGAAACGGTCGAGATACTAGACAAAAGTCATCTGTTCTGTCAACGATAGACAGAAATTTACTAAATCATGACGTCATCTTAAGTTCAGCCAATCCAGACCGTTTTCGATTACGTGGCGCCAGATTTAAAAAGATGAAGTTTTTTCGGGTTTTTTTTAATAAATAATACATTGTTTTGTAGTAAAATTAATGCAAATCGATTTTAAAAGCTATAATCTATACGAGTGTCAATAATTATGACTTTATTTTTTACATTGTCAAATAGCCTATTCTAGTAGCTAATAAAGATGAATTTGAAAAACATCGCAAGAATCCAAAAGCTACCTGGAATCTCATTCGAACTATCTCCAATCTTCAAAAGAGTAAAGCCCCAGCCAGTGAGTTGTTATCCTTAACTCCAGATCCAGCTCACTCACTTGATTCTGTCAACGACTTCTTCGCAAACGTGGGAACAAAACTGGCATCTAAAATCTATAACTCCCCAAACTATAACTCAGCTAATACTTCTGACTCTGGCACTTCCAATATCTATCCTAACTCGATGGCTATTTTTGGCACGGACAATGAAGAGATAGATTATCTTATTCGTGGCCTACGACTAACTAGTGCTACGGGTTGGGATGGTATCCCCGCAACTGTAATCTACAGTGCTAGAAGCACTCTTGTACCAGTTATCTGCCACGTCTTCAACCTTGCCCTTACATCTGGAGTATTCCCAACGGTGTTCAAGAGGGCAGTTGTGCACCCTATTCACAAGGGTGGAGACAGAGACAGTGTCAATAACTACAGACCCATATCTGTATTATCAATTCTGTCCAAACTTCTAGAAAAAATACTAAACAAACGTCTGCTGGATTACCTCAGCTCACAAAATATACTTGCAAATAACCAATATGGATTCAGATCAGGCAAAAACACAGAGGATGCCATATTAGAATTAATTGGTTCAGTAGCTCAAAATCTTAACAACAAGGATAAATCTATAGCTATCTTTCTTGATCTTTCTAAAGCTTTTGACACTGTCTCTGTCCCCCTTCTCCTCAGTAAACTAGAGAGGATTGGTATAAGAGGCCTACCACTTAGTTTGTTTAAGAGTTACCTTGGTGGGCGCTCGCAAATCATTAGGATAAACAACCACACCAGTAAGGAAGCATTCCTCACCTACGGAGTTCCACAAGGTAGTGTCTTGGGACCCACCCTTTTCCTGGTTTACATAAACGAGCTCTGTAAACTTGACCTAAGAAACTCCAAAGTAATTGCTTACGCAGATGACACTGTTATCTTGGTTCGTGGTGGTGACTGGACCGAAGCTCGGCTTCGGGCAGAGGCAGCCTTGCGGGTTACTATGGGATGGCTCACACAAAACTTGCTCACCCTCAACTTGGATAAAACTAGATTTATCACTTTTAGTCCAAGGAAAGCGTCACAGCCTGCCCCACAGTTCCGTCTGACAGCTCATGCGTGCCATACAATGACGACTGCCACCTGTGGATGTACTGAAATTATGCGCGCGGACTCAATAAAATATCTTGGAGTCTGGGTCGACAGCACGTTGACATGGAGTGAGCAAATAAATTCGCTGGTCTCTAGGGTGAGAAAATTAATTTTTGTTTTTAAAAATCTAAGGACCTCCGCCAATTTCTCTACTCTGAGAACTGTGTACTTTGCTCTTGCCCATTCCGTTTTAACGTACTGTATTTCGGCCTGGGGTGGTGCTGGTAAATGTCTTCTGTTGCGTTTGGAGAGGGCGCAGAGGGCTGTCCTTAAGGTAATGGCCTTCAAACCCTATCGCTTCCCTACCAGCGAACTGTACACGCTATGGAAGCTACCTACAGTAAGGCACTCTTTTGTGTTAAGTACAGTGTTGCGGAAACACTCAAACTTGACTTTTGACCCTGAGTTTAGAAAGCATAAACGTAGAACCGACAGAGTATGCCCGACATCGGGTGTTAAATTGGAAATTGTCCGCCGGCAATTCCTTTTCTGCAGTCCAGTGCTTTATAATAGAATAAATAAGGTGCTTACTATTTATCCATGTACTCTCCGGGATTGCAAAAGAATTATTGATAAATGGCTTCATACCCTCACATACGAAGAATTGGAGATTTTAGTCAAACCCTAAAGATCTTTCTTCCATAGGCATGCACACCAAATACACGTAGCGTAGAGTGTGCTTGTGGGGAGGTTCCACAAGCACACTCTACACTTACACCCCACAGACACGCTTTACACTCACATACAACACTCCCACAGGCACAACATTAACCACTTACCTATTTTAATTTTTTTCTATTTTAATTTTTTACTATTTTAATTTTTACTATTTTTTCTTTATAACTTTATTTTTTAATTTTGTTATTGTTATTTTCATCACTGGAATCTGGAACGCTGTCGTCTCCCTCTTGGAGGTGGGCGTTAATAGCTGCGACACAGTTTTGTAACTAATGCAGCTATTTACGTACGCAATCAATTTGTAATATGTGTTTTTGTTCCAATAAAGATTTATTATTATTATTATAAAAGATCAAATTCGCAAAACACGTATTCATTTGTATGAAACTGACAGGTGTCAAGGACGTATTATCTCGTCGGCATACTTTAGTGTGAATTTAATTTTCATTGGTCGTGTACTGCGACTTTATTCCAGATTATACGGGTATAAGATAATTTCTGATACATTCTGAGTTTTTTTTGCATTCGATATATCGATATCGGTATTATTAAAGTAGCCTCACTACTTATCTTATTATAGTTGTATTATAACTGTGGGACTTAAAAAAAACCTTTTCTTATTTTTGCAATCGATATATCGATATCGGTATTATTAAAGTTGCCTCACTACTTATCTTATTATAGATAGTTATATCTGTGGGACTTAAAAAAAACCTTTTCACATTTTCGTGACTATACCTTTCTTTGTGTGAGTTAACATAAATCCATGGAATTATTAGACAAGCTGTGATTGCACATTTATAATAATTATATCGGCACAATTATTTATAATTAGGAGCTGTTCATTTATTCCGTAAGACAATTTTGACCACTTTCTGACCCTCCCCACGTAAGAAAAAACAAGTCTTGGATGAACCCCCTCCGCCCCTTTCAATCTTACGTAAGATCAGTATCTACCAAAATTGCAAGGAAAAAGTAGAAAAAAATTTAAAACTTGGTATGTATTTTGACTTTGTATAAATTTTATGTTTTTATGTTATTTAATATTTTTTATTGAATTTGTGTACTTGAGACTTTATGGATATTTTTTGTCTGACTAAATAAATGAATTGAATTGAATTATAATTTTTGGTTACTTTTGTGATCTTACGTAAGAACAGGCTACACCCACGTAAGAAAAAATAAGACTCGTTTGGACCCCCCCCCCAAATTGTCTTACGTAATAAATGAACAGCCCCTTTAAGCACAATGTAATTATTATTTAATAATATTACTCATTTTATTTATCTATATCTCAACTAGATTGAATTTATGAAATATAAGGAGTCCAATTGAATTTTCTTTATACTATTTTTTTTTAATTATTTGAATCTTGTGGTTATAGAAAGTAGTCAATGTAAGTCCTATTAATTTTATTTGCTAGTTTGAATCCTAGATGGGTTACCAGCCACAATGGCTACAACATTATACAGCAAGCAATGTTACAAAATATTTGGAAATAAAAAAAAAATGTTTCGAAATATTTTTCAACACTGAAGTGACTTGCATGATAGATCACCAAATATAAAATATCGCTTATTAGTACAGACGCCAGTACATCAAGCTACCCGAAACTGTCAAATTTTTCCAATCAATTTTGCACCTTATGCTTTAGCGATAAAGTTGAAAATCTATTAAAGAAATTTGAGAGATTGTGTCTCAAAACGGTGAAGGAAAACATCGTGAGGAAACCGGCATGTCCTAGAACCAAAAATTCGAAGACATGTGACATCTACCAATCCGCACTGGGCCCGCGTGGTGGATTACGGCCCACTCCTTCTCACCGAGAGGAGGCCTGTGTCCCAGCAGTGGGAACATTATAGGCTGATTATGGTATGGTTATGGAGAGATTGTAGTAGCTTGATGTGCTGGCGACTGTACATTACGATACGTCTGACTTAAGTATCCCATTACTGCACGGCGTTAATAGACTACTTAAGTCACACGTTTCGTATACTATTTTATAGCTCGTGTGATCTAAGTACTTAAGTCACGCTTTTCTGTGTAAAAATGAACTACTTAAGTCAAAGAAAGTGTGACTTAAGTGCGGGTTTAGGTCACACAGTGCTATAAATATATTTTGACAATCACTCTTTTAATTTCAAATGGTATACTGAAATAGTTATGATTGTATCATTAATATATTTGTATGTTCACAATAAAATTGGAAAATATTTGTGTGTCTGGTGACAATTTTTATCAAAGAGGTTGCTTATCTAAGTATTGTTGTGTTTAGTTATGTTATTTAAATTAGCTTTTTAAACGAACCTAAGAGAATATATTCATTTTATTAAACCTCAAGCGTTACGTGAACGAACCTTTCGATATCTTTTGAGTCGAAATTTTCTTATAATAGACAAGAATAATTGACACGAATATAAGCATTTTTTTATAAAAGACGTTATAATTTGTAAAGTGCAAAATTAAGTTTTGCACTTTACAAATTATGACGTCTTTCACGTCGTCATAATTTTATTTCTAATAGAATAATTATAGCTTAATTTTATATTATCTGTGAAAATGTGAGAATTTTAAGTTCAGGTAGATTAATTTACAAACTGAAAAAAGCATTAACTATTATATTATGTTCCAAAATTTAAAATGAAGGTTGTATGTGTGATTTAAGTTATTTAATAACTTATTATGTAAGTTCTTATTACACTTTCAAATAAAGTATATTCAAATGCTATTTTTATGAGGACATTGTTTTCTTTTTTGTAAACCATATACGGAACATTTTGTAGCATATGCACTGTCTAGGTAGCGATACCTAGCGGACATGCACTATGTAGGTATCGGTACCTAGTAGAGTTGCACCGTGTAGGTATCGATACCTAGCCGACATGGTCATATTGGTGTTATATGTAAATTGTACAAATTTAATAAATGTTGGATCTTATGATTGGCTTTTATTGCTTCAAAAAACTCTTAATGAATAGACAAACATAATATTATGAAACAGACTATAAAGGTATGAAGAACAGGGTGTAAAGTTCATTGTTCCTCCGTAGAAAAGGGAGGATCTTCCGACCAGACGGGTGGTTTGTCTGTTGAACAACTACCCGATGATAAGTAGGTACATTATAGTGCCTAATGCCTATGATTTATAGTGCCTATCTATGCGGACGATTGATGTCGGGACGTTGTATATTATGCTCGTCGCGCGGTAAACTCTGCTTGCGCGATGCAGGATTTTGCGTGACGTCAGTGCGATGCGTAGTTCGCATGTGGCGATGTAGATCCCGCCACAAGACCAACCAGAGGTTCCAGAATGTAGAAAATGCAGGCTACCTTTTCAATCTATAGTCGGACTTTTAATTAGCTGCAGAAAAATGACAGCTTATGTCTTACTTAAATGACTTAAATTGGCGTCTTTTCGTTTTTTCGCGGCCATCAACCAAATCTTGTTTTTCTAGTTAGCGTCAGGTCCAGGGCCGTCTTTACCTATTGTGCAGGGTGTGCGTTGCACACGGGCGCAGCGGTCCTAGGGGGCGCCGAGCGCCGCTCGCTACGGAGCCCCCCCCACTCGCGTAAAAAGAGCTTCGCTTTGCATACATTTTGTATAGCATCTGGAGCTCTTCTTACATTTGTCGAGTTACACCAAAGCAAGTCGCGCCACGAGCGCGCGAGCGGCTTTTACAATATTAACTTTTTTTCAACATGAAATAAACATTATTAACGATTATATTTGGTGTAGTAGCAAGTGGCGGCACCTGTTTCAATGATTAGTTTGAAAACACGCCGACAATCATATTGCTAATAATGCGAATTCAACAGTTTTGGGATAGAAAATAAAGTACTAATTACCATGGACGAACGTCAAGCGCGCGGAATTTCTCAAAAGCGTGAGTAAGCGCCCCAGAAGGTGGTAGCCATAAGGCTCATCCGGGGCTACCGCACGATCTCGGGCGAGGCGGCAAGCCTCATTGCCGGACTGCCGCCATGGGATCTGGAGGCGATAGTCCTCGCGCGCGTATATGAGTGGCGCGCGGAGGCACTACGCCGCCGGCGGGAAGTTCCGCTTTCGCGGCAAATCGCTGCGGAGCCGACTGAGCTCCGGCGCGATCTCATGGCGACATGGAAGGAACGACTGTCGCAACCCAGCGCAGGGCACGCCAAGATAGCGGCGATAAGACCCCTCTTTGAGGATTGGCTAGAGAGGCACCACGGCGCCCTCACCTACCGCCTGACGCAGGTCCTCACCGGACACGGAAGTTTCGGGAGGTTCCTGCACATCATCAGGCGGGAGGAAACGCCCGGGTGTCACCATTGCCAGGACCGCCTAGAGGACACGGTGGAGCACACGGTGGAGGTCTTCCCCCCTTGGGCGGAGCACCGCCGTGTCCTCGTAGAGGCGATCGGCAGCGGCGGCGACCTCTCGCGCCCGGCGCTGGTGCAAGCCATGGTCCGGGGCGAGAGGGAGTGGGAGGCAGTCACCTCTTTCTGCAAAGCAGTCATGCTAGCGAAGGAGGTGGCGGGACGGATGAGGGGATGAGGGAGAGAGCCTCCCGTCCCAGCCACCGCGGGAGACGCTCCGGGCGTCGGGAGCCACAGGACGACTCCCGGCCACCGTAGGCGCGGGCCTGCGAGCGGAGAGTAATGGGTAACTCACCGTCCGATCAGGACCAGGCCCGTGCCGGACGGGGCGTAGGTGTTCCACGCGCGCCTCAAAAAGATGTCAGCATCGAGGAGGGGCCCCATAGGGCCGAAGCCTGCCGGGTCAGCGAGATTCTCCGAAAGGGTTATCGCTGGCCCGGAACGATGATTTCCAATCAGAAAAAAAAAAAAAAGCGTGGCGCGTGCCGCACTTTGTGTTCTACCGCTCGCTACACGTAATTTTGCGAAATAAGCCTTGGCGCTCAGCGGGATTGTCCGAAAGGGTTACCGCTGGCCCGGAACATAAAAGGCTAAGGAAGGAACATGGGTGGGTTTTAGTCAGTAAGAGTCTGACACTCCCTTCCGCTCCACCCAGAGCGGGAGGGGTCATTTGATGATTTCCCATCCGCAAAAAAAAAAAAAAAGCCTTGGCGCAATGGATTAAGTTTTATATTTGAGTAAACATGTAAAATATATGTTTACTTCATATTTGCGGCTTTTCTTTTGATTGAAATTGACCTAATAAGTAAGATTTAATTTTGATATTAGCTGAATTAGTTGCCAGTCTGCCACAAGCACAACTGTTGCGAATTTCGACCGCGTCGGAGCACTCGCCAAAAATTACTACCAAATAAGTCTGAAAACAGAAAACATTAAAAAAAAAAAAACATAAACTTGTGTTTTGTTTTTCTTGTCACTCTTTCCTTCCTAAAAATACGTTTTACCCGTGTACAGTGAGCCTCGCTCGCAGTGAGCTTCCCAAATTTGTCAAATGTTCCCAATTGATATTGAACTTTGTTTGATATGAGGTCGTAATTAGAATAAAGAAATTTCAAAATTTGGGTGTAACATAACATCTATAAATAGACATGTTAACATGGGTACGTTTTGGCTTGTTAGGGTAAACACCAGAACACTCTGTATAATTCTAAATACATTCAACAGCACCAAAACCGACGAATTTCTTCTTCATCTCCAAACAATAGAGTTTATTATCCATTGGGGAAATTTGACAGTTTGTGGTAACTTGATGTGCTGACTTGCACACGGGCGCAACATGGGCTAGAGACGCCTCTGGTCAGGTCACACCGAGACGCGCCGCGACGCGCAGTTTTCAAGATAGAAATAAAATTACAGACCTTATCTGCTACTCAAAAAGGTACACGATTCAGTGAGCAACGCAGCGCTGCGCCGCGCGGCGCAGCTCTGCGTAACTCGACGTAGTAAACCCTGCATTGTGTAGGTACCTTTTAGTGTAGTAGATAAGGTCTGTAATTGTATTTCTATTTTGAAAACTGCGCGTCGCGTCGCGTCTCGTTGTGAACGAAAAAAAAACTACAAATTACAAACGAAACTTATTTGACAAGTCCGAAATGAGTTATTTTATTAAGAAGTGTCATTTTACTGCAGCTAATTAAAAGTCGGACTATAGAGGAATTGGTCCTTTAAGTTGTGTGGTATGTTTTATTAATTATCAAATTATTGTGTTATGTTCAGTCACGAGCACCAATATGTCAACACTTGGCAACTTTAAATTGCGATTTTTTCACGAAATAACAAATGCAACGTTGAAATACGACACTTTACTTATACTGGGTTCGAAAATACTATGTTCCTACTAATATAAAATTTCATTCAAAAATAAAGGAGAAAATCGCCTTTGAATAAAGCCGAGTGTACACATTACTTTTGTGCTCGTGACTGTTCAGGAGTACTTTAGCCCCCTTAAAGAATGTGTGCCTGTATTCAAAGTTAGCTTTTAAATAAAACATCTAAAAATACTGAATTTTCATACTTTATTAAGAACCATTCAATACGTACAATAAAAATGTTAATCTAACGCACTTCAATCAGATAACACTGCGTTCAGTCTCGTCTAAAATGATTAGTTTTAAAATCTATTGTTTCCGAGATTACACAATATATCAATACTATAATAGAATTATTACAATAAGCATCGAGTTCATGGAAATAATGTTATTTAACAAACTGATTTTAAGTGAATAATACAAAGGAAAGTAATGAAATAAAAAATATTGCAAGCATTTGCAAGATGAAATTTTGGAGTGGTCGCCCAGTGTAATCGGCCCTGACTTACGGGTTGTGAGTTCGAATTCAGCCAGGAACTTTGTGTATTTAAGTTTATCACCACTGCTACCAAAACGATGAAGGAAAACATCGTGAGGAAACCGGCATGTCTTAGAACCAAAAATCCGAAGACATGTGACGTCTACTAACCCCCACCGGGTCAGCGTGGTGTATTGTGGCTCACCCCCCTCTCATAGAGAGGAGGCCTGTGTCCCAGCAGTGGGAACATTTTAGGCTGGTTATGCAAAATGTAATGCAAGAAAAGTGTACAAAAGCACTTCTTTTAGAATACAGCTGTTTACTATGTATTTAAAATACTGTTAACTTCATTGTAATACAAAAGTACTGCTTGTAAAACATAAATGCACTGTTTTACTGAATAATCTAGCGATGTTTTCACGGTACAAGACGGTGGTAGGTAATCGATTTACCTGTACGTATACGTAACTAATCAATGCCATTGTAATCTGAGATTTAATTAGATGGATATAAGTGCGATACCTATACCTTTGTTTTCCATTTTTCCATCAACTCGATGGATGTTTATTAAAAATGTTTTAAATTGAGAATCGCTTACTTTAACATGAATCTTAACTTGGATCTATTCGCTATTTTAGCTATTATACATGCCCAACTAACGCATGCAAGGTATTGCAGATAAAACTAGTGTCAGTATTACTTTCAGGAAATTGAAAAACATCTTGTAGGTAATGCCAATTTTCTAACGTGTATTATTGACGATTACAAATTACAGAGTTATTGCACCGTTAAAATATAATGCATTATTAAGTAAACACTGAAGTAGGTAATTGTTCGCCTTTTATAGAACCTACAATATTTGGTTAAGCTTGAGATAGTTACCAAGGGCCTCGGTTTTAACTCCATGTTATTATAGGCTTGGTATAAAGCGAAAAAGAATCATATTTATAAGTCATCTATGGACAGATTCCAAAAATCCAGACCGCACTGGTATGACTTGTAATAGTTCGGTCTCAGTCAAGGGGTTCCCCAAGGTTCAATCATCGGACCTGCATTTTCTATAGCCAGGTAATCGATAGAAATTTATAATTTTAGTCATGTTTTTCTTGGCCTAAATAATAAGTATCTCAAGCTAAACCATTATGGAAATATTTACATCAAAATCAACCCTTGTGGGCGTTGAAAACATAGATCTTTGGTATCTTTCACAGCAGACAGGTCACTTAGAAAAGGAGATAGCACTTTTACAATTTTATAGAAAAGTTCTATAGTAGATAACGTTAGAGAATTGACCACAGCTAGACTGCTTCATGAAAGGTTCAAATAGTCAGATTTAATTCATTATTATACGTTATTTGATAAATATGTTCCTAAACCCTATTAATTCTATTGAAATACATACGATAACATGACTGCGAATCTTACAACTAAGTTTCGGGATTTTTTGTACCTATTTACGGCCGAACCCAATCTATTAACAGATAGCTACTGATGGTAGCCAGTATAATTATAACTTTCAGTATAATATAATCATCAATGTGTCCTGCCAACAATGACCTACGGTGCTGAGACATGCGACACTCACAAAGGAGACTCTCCACCGCATACGAGTAGCACAAAGGACCATGGAGCGAGTCATGCTTGGCATAACCCTACTAGACCGACCGAGTGCCTAACACCGAAATCCGTCGTCGGTCGAAAGTCTACGACGTCGGGGTCAGAGCGGTGCGCCTCAAGTGGAGTTCGGCAGGACATCTAGCTAGGCGAAGAGATGACCGATGGAGTAAAGCTGTGACCGAATGGTGGCCATAAGGTTCGGCCAAAGAAACCAGGGCCGTCCAAAAGCGCGCTGTGTTGACGATATCGTCAAAGTCGCGGGAAACACCAGGATAAGACGCGCAGAACCGGGAAGTGTGGCGGACAAAAGGGGAGGCCTGTACCCAGCAGTGGGTGATTCCGGGCTGAATGATGATGATGATAATATAATCATACAGATCGCTACTGATATAGATTATTGGGACGTTAAAACCAGAGATAGATTGGTTTTTCTACCTATAGTATGCCAAAACTGGTGATAGGGTTTGGCCGTTAACGGAAACAGCAGGGTACTAAAAAAATTGAGTAAACAAATAGTCACGGTATCAAATAAGGTTCTTTGGATGTCACAGGAATACAATCAACTTGGTAACGGTAATGTGCTGGGTTGTGTTCGGTGGAAGATTTACAGCTTCTTGTACCAGAACAGGTAATGTTCTCCATCTTCAACTAATAAGTCGTCCACACCTGTAACACAAAGATAACGTTAGTGGAGTTTAAACGAAACTGCAAATAGTGATATGTTGCTAAATCAAATCTGATTTCTAAAGAGCATTGAAGGTCCGTGGCATACATACTTGCCTGTCATTTCACGCTTGATATCTTTTTATATCGATAGCTGACATCATTGCAAACAGAAAACATAATACGACCAAACCCCGTAAATTGTCATGTTTCAACTCAACATTGGACGTTTATCTCGGAAACATGACGCTTTACGTTTTCCGTTTGCACTGATGTCAGCTATCGATAGGTATAGATGTATGCAGGTACCAAGCCTGGCCGCCATTTAATAAAAAGTAAAAATGGCGCGGCAGTACCTCGATACCTTTTTTTTTTTTTCCGGGGGAAACCTTCAAAAGGCACCTGGACTTTGGGGAAAAAGACCAGGTAGTGTGGGATTCTGACCTCACTAAAACCACCCCGGTGATCACCATCAGCACATGGAGGGGGGACCGTTAGGTACCTCTTAATAGACCAATCCGGAACCCCCTCAGTGCAACGCCTGTTAGGGCACGTCTCTGAGGAGACTATAAATCCCCTTTTAGATTTGTAAACGAAATCAAGCGGTATTTGGACCTTCCATAAAACATGTCTCCGCCCAGGGTCCAGGCATAATTTAAAAGAGAGCAAAGAATGGCCCTTACCGACGGGGGCGACGAGCTGGTTGCCGGGCGGGCTAGCGGGGTCTGGTTTCTCCGGCAGGCGGTACAGCAGCCAGTAGTGGTAGCCCATCGGCTCCTCCTTGTGGCCGGCGATCGTGTGCACGTAGTGGCCGTTGGGCCACTCGCTAGCCTCGAACTTGAACTTAGGGTGCAGTTCCGCAGCAATTTGCATCACGTGGAAGAATGATATGTTCCTGTAAATGAAAGTTTATTGATAAGTATCTATCTATATAAATATGTAAACTTTGTTGACAGCCCCGTTGGTCTCGTGGTTGCAAGCGCGATCCTGGGTTCGATTCCCGGGTCGGACAAAGTGTTATTGGGTTTTCCATTAGGAATTTCTTAGTAACAGTCCGAAGTTTGGAAGTTGGCGGTTTAATACCCCCGTGCCTCGGAAAGCACGTAAAGCGTTCTGCGCCTGAACTCTCCCCGGTCGTGTCGGATTGCCGTCCCATCGGATTATGAGAGTAAAGGAACAGAGAGTGCACCTGTGTTTGCGCACACGCTTGTGCACTATAATATATCCTGCGTATCTGGCTAATCTCCATTGAGATTGGCCACCGTGACCGAAAAACGGTCGGAGAGGCTATTATTAAATATGTAAAACAAAGTCGGGTTAGTTACACCATTTATAACTCAAGAACGGCTGGACTGATTTTGTCTCCGCCCCGAACAGCAGAATAACTATGAAAAAAACATGGGAAAAATTCCCGAAAAATTATGATGATAATTCATATTCTCATACATTTAGGCGGTACGAAGCTCGCCGGGTCAGCTAGTTATGATTAATAAGAGATATATTATCATGATTTGGGAAAAACCAAAATTGCCTTTTTCCCAACTATTTTGGGATCGGCTTGCTGAATATCAGTATTTTACATGAAGCCACTGCCTGTCTGACCTTCACAACCATCAAGTTACTGGGTAACACGATACCCCTTGGTAAGACTGCGGTTGTTAGACTTTTTGGGCTTATGAACGAAAAACTAAAATACAAATGAGACAAAAAAAGTGGAATGATAATAACAAAAATAATACTATTTTCTTACCTAGGAGCGACCATGTGCAGGGTGTAGTTCTCGGTGACGTTGGTGCCGACCCACAGCGTGTACGTGAAGGATACGTTGCGTGCGTCGGATTCGTTGCTGGTGCTGCCTGACTGGTACGCCAGTTTTAGAGTTCCGTCACCGCCGTTGCTGTCTGGAATATAAAAAAATAACTTCGTTTAGCCAAAGTGAAATGTTTAAAAAAGGATCGTAGACTAGACATCGTAGATCAAAACGTCCTAGACATTTACAATTATGTTTTTTAGTCTCCAACTGGAGAGTTGTTGTCGGAGTAGGAGAACCTTCCTTAAGTTTAAACCGAAGAGGTGATAAAGAGGACACGATGGTGAAAATTCCGATCGGTTGGCAAAAATTTATAGCTGTGGTATGGAACTTGTCTAGCAGTGTGACACCCGGACACACCAGTACAACCCGAAAGGTCGCCCGGATGACGTAGATATACCATATAACCTATATAACCTACTCGCGGTATTGAGGCGTCGATGGCGAGAGTCATAACAGCGCGGGGGTCGCGAGTGGCCGCTCGTCTGAAGTATTTTAGTATCTCTGGTACTATGTACCAGAGAAGCTAATATAGCCTGTAGAGTACTGTTTCATAACAGGTTTTCTGTATCAATTAAAAAAATATTTACCAACAACGCACTCTTGTGAATGTCATTCAGGCGCCAAATTATCCTGGTAGCACTCTACTCACCTAACGGTTCATGTCGGTTATCGAGCAGCTTGTCCGAGCAGTGCGGCGGGCGCACGGCGGCGAGCGAGGCGGGCGTGAGCGCGGCCACGGCGGCGGCCGTGCTGGCCACGTCCCCCCAGCCGCCGTCCGCCCGCGCGCGCGCCACCAGCCACTTGCGCGCCGCCGGGAAGCTCCAGTGCTGGTGCGCGCCTGGACCTGACTCCGAGTCTTCGAGAGCCTGGCCCGGGAAAAGGAGTTTGAGGTAAGGAGTTGGTGTTTTAAATCAAATTCCGAAGGACGATGTTCTTTATTGAGAAACGAGCTGTGTGCCCGAAAGGGCATCACGAACTTCGATTCAAACTTTCATAATTTCTTCCATATAAAATCCATCGTTATAAACATCGTCATTTGTAAGGTAAAGGGAACCTTTGTGTAAAATTTTATACCTACTTTTACACCCACAGATATCTCTATCAGTGTAGGTTGTGCGTTGTCAATTAATTTAGGATTTTTATTAATAGAACGCCTGTGGACCCTTTGCAAGGTCTATACAGAATCCTGCCATAGTCATATGCAGGGCGGGTGTGCATATTGGGTTGCAGTTCGACTTCTTGAACAGTATCTAAGTAGCTTCTTCTTCTTTGTGTCGCTAGCACGACAGTATTTCAGATTTCATTGGCCAAAATCTTTGCCACTTCCCAGTAGGTAAGTTGGTGAGCACATGGTACCAAAACGCAGGACACTTCGCTTTTCGTTCAATATTGACCTGTTATTGCTAAAAGTGATTATTTACCTGAATGGCAAGTGCGGTGGTTGTGAGTGTTCCGAAGCTGCCGTCAGAGTGCTGCTGCCTGGCCAGGCCGGCCATGGGGCGGCGCACGAAGTGGATGAGGCTGCGGTGGCGGTGGTCCTGCACCACGCAGCGCAGCGCCAGGATCACCATTGAGATCGTGTCTGAAATGGAAGGAATGTTCTGGTCAGTGGGATAGATGCTATTAACACGAAATTGTTAAGCATATGGCCGAGGCTTTTGTTAAGTCTAGATGAATATCAATACATGTAGTTTGATTATATATTTTGAGAAAATGATGGAAGAGAAAGGTTAAGGAGTAAGGATAGAATTTTGACAGCGTTATTTAACTCTCCTTTTAATGCCTCTTAGGGCTGATTATACCAAAGTCAGATATCTTTTAATCGTGGAATAAAATTGACGTCTGACAGTTCTAGTGGTATGGTAAAACTGTCAAAAATTCAAAATTTATTTTCAGTTTATGACTTATTCTAGGTATAAAAATTTGGTGGAATGTGCCCTTACACTAACGAAAGTTGGCGGAGTTACCTATGCATATTTATTTCAGTCTCTCCATACAATCGTCTGTCAATACTCCGTTAAATAGCACCTGTTTTATCCCGAAGAGTTAGACAGAGGTGACCTATATATCGGCTATATCGCAGTCAGTTATGTTTAAGTCCCATTTGGGTATAATCCTATTGTCATAAACCGGGCACAAATCCAAACTCCGGTCTGTTACTGAAATTTCTAATGGAAAAACCCAATAACACTTTGCCCGACCCGCGAATCGAACCACAGGTCTTCATGCTCAGCAGTAGCGTTTGCGACCACTACACAAAGGCAGTCAAGTATTTTAATCACTTAATCACCGCTATTGAGACACAATTGATTTTCTATTGTAATGGGCCGCCAGCGGCCCGCGCCGGGACGGAGCGATTAAATATCAACTGGACTTTGAGGGTCACAACACGAACTTCAAGACGTCTGTGGTGCGTGTTCCGACACATCATCTCGAGAAGTTCCTGAAGGAAGAGTTCTGGCAATCTGGCCGAAGGGTGTTGTGTACCACCGGTTTCGTGGTTGGCTACATGACACCAGTCAGCGAAACACGACTCAGACACTTCGTGTACGTTAGTTTTTAGTGTAATTATAATGTTGTACGTACTAGTATTGATAGTATTTTTAAGTTAAGTATAATAATATTGTATTGTATGTGTTTATATGGGCCTTGGTGTCTGAAATAAATACATAAATAAATAAATAAGTACAGCACTTACCAAGACTATGATCCGACGCAGCATTAGCGATATCCAAGAGCCTCCTAATATGGCGGCGTCTAACATGAGCTGCTGAAGAGCAAGCAGCCAGCGTCGCATATGCGAACTCCAGGTCATGTGGAGGCTCTCGGTGCAAGAGGGCAGCTACCAGGTCGCGGCCGTGGAAGGAGCGAGGGTCCTTGCAAAGAGCTCCGAGGGCGAGGGTGTAGGCGGCCAGGCGCCCCAGAGGAGGGGGAGACTCGTGGTGCCTGAGGATATTACTGACATGGTGATTTTTCTTCTTCAAAACGGACATATTATCCTATACATTTTCGTCACACTTGTGACATTCGAATTACGGTTTGATGCTTAACAATACGAAGCATCGTATTGTTAAGCATCGTAATTCTTAATCTTATAAGATTTTGTAATAAGTTGCATCTTTTGAAGATAAACAATGAAACTTTAGAAGAGTTCGTACAAATAGAAAGAAATCTGGGCTGTCCTTTCAAGTAGGGACAGAAATATTGCAAATTATGTCTGTGACATTATCTACGTCCTCTAAAACACTTGTCCAATGAAACTAAGTTTCTTTGCCTGCCTTTTAACAGTCTAAACCAGAATCAGATGATTAAAGAAAGGTGATGACTCACTTAGACATCATGAGCAGTATCTCGATCTCCATCTGCTTAGCTGACAGCTGCATCTCAAGACCTTGCTGCTCGATCTCCTTGCCAGTGTTGTTGGCCAACTGTGAAAGTAATCACATATTATCTATTATTTATTTCGGTACAATGACATGGTCGTCGCGCGTCGACTGAAAAGCATGAGGTCTAGAAATTGAAAGTGAAAGGACTTTGTATTCTTAGGGGGCACATAGATCTGTTATTTCTATGGGTTAAAAAGAATACAGTAATGTATACAACTCAAATTGATAAGGGTCCTTTTATATGTAGAAAGTAAATTTTATGCTAACCATATTTATTATTTTTATTAAATCCCAAATTAAAAGTAGTCTCAACTACTAGGTTCCTGGATGACTAAACTAAGTTGGCTTTTACCTACCCACTTATTAATAAGTATGGAAACGTACTCCGACAATCGGACAAGGTACTGGCAAGATAATCCATGGATTAAGGCAGATGCCAATACGCGATACTAAGCTGTATCGGAAATTCGTTGATGACAGCTCCGCCTACCTGACCCAGTTGCATATTAGTTGGTTCATCGACAAATGTTAATGATATGACGACTGCTATATCCAAAAGGCTTGAGCCAACTTGAGTTTCATAAAAAAATGACAAAATATACATTAAGTCAGATTTTGGCATCATAATAACAAAGCTCTGCTATAATCTCTTATGGGCGGGCACCTACAACGCCCTGGGCTTTCACAATGCAATTTCCAGCATTAGAGACTAAAATGAAATTTCGCTTATGAGCTCAACTTTCACTAATGAGACACAATATTTTTTCTATTGTTACTGAACTTAATAAACTTGCCTACAAGACGATGGGATCAACGAGAAACAAACATAAACCTTGGGCCTCTCTTTTCAGGAAGCTACAAGAGTGGCTCAGGACCGAAAGTTTTGGTGCCAAGCCGTGACAAGAAAAAAATAGATAGTCACGATCCTCAGCACTGAGGGCCCGATTATAAAGACGAAGAAACTAGAAAACATCAAAGTTGTTAGAACGTTACAAGGTCAAAGTAATTTATAAGTCAATGTACAAGGTTCTTTTTACACGAGGCCAAAATCGAAACTAATGGCCGCCATCTTGGTTTTGTCAATACCATTCTGTGACAATTTCACAAATGTTAACTAACAATCCCCTTCAGTCACAGCTGTCAGGGCATCAAAAGATTCTTGTAGCACTCTAGGTATTGAGAAAAACTATGTTAGTACTTCCCCAGACGAACTTGTTCATATGGAACCCTATTTACCTGCAAAGTCAGCATGACATGGTGCGTATCATTGCCCCACCCCCAGTCGGGCTGGCGGTGCTGCAACAGATACTGCAGGGCCTTTTGTATGGCCTGCCCCTCGTTCAGGGTCTCTGTCTCCCACGCCGTGGTGGTGGAAGTCACCACCGTGGTGGTAGCAGGAGTCTTGGTGGTGGCTGTTGTTGGGGGCTCCGTTTCTGGAAAATAATGGTTTAATTAAAATAGTAGCCCACCGGTATGGGGAACAGGGTCTAAGCTAGCGGCGGTCAGGGATCTAGAGAGAGGAACCTCCTAACAATGCGAGCTATGTCTAGAAGTACTGCTTTCTGAATCAAACCCCTTGATCCACCTGCCTAACTAGATCCTCTTCAGGTGTTGGCGGAGGCTCTTGGCTATTAAGCCATTGGGCTGTCACAATCATCGCTAAGTCCCCATCCCACACGGCGACAACTTCGGGAGCTAAACACATATTATTTGCCTATGCAATGAACTGCGAAAGGATTATGTGCATAGATTAAGGCTGTAGTGGTCGTAAAAGTTGAGTAGCTAGCTAGAAAAATAAAATGTGATGGCCATTTTGTTTCTTGAACATGGTCATTTGCAAAAGGTTAACTTAGAACCTATACCTATCTAAGCTAAACTTACCAGTTTGGCAGTAGCCCACCGCGACGAACATCAAAGCACATAAAATTATTAAGTAACGCTGGCCCATGGTGGAGATCTGAAACAAAGGAAAATAAACTGTCAATATAATGTACACAAAGTCCTAATTTGCGGGATGGTAGCAGTTGGTATTTGATGATAGATAGAGACCGAAATCGATCTCTTTGAGTAAAAGTTACCTACATACTCGTATGTGTAGCAGTAAAGACTGATGAATGATAAGAGTAATTCTTTAAAGGTGCTTTCAAACCGGCAATATTTTACTGCAATATGTGGCTGCAACACAGTGGCAGGCAACATTGCCAGCAATACCAGCCAGATTATGCAATACTAGCTTCCGCCCGCGGCTTCGCCCGCGAGGTATGTAGATAAAAACTTTCCTATGTACTTCCCCGGGATGCAATCGATCGACGATAGGTTGCCATTGTTGTCTGATTGTGTTGCCCGTTTACGAGAGTGAATCATGGGCCAGCCATTCTGTTGCAGATATATTGCAATTGCAACACATGGCCCAGCCATAGATTGCTCAATAAATTGTTTTTGTGATGGCCGAACAATAGTTGCCCCATAGTACAGCTACACATTGCCGTGAAAGTATAGCCCGGTTTAAAGCACCTTATGTTATTTATTTTACTATTTAGGGGTCCGTACCCAAAGGGTAAAAACGGGACCCTATTACTAAGACTCCACTGTCTGTCTGTCACCAGGCTGTATCTCCTGAACCGTGATAGCTAGACAGTTGTAATTTTCATAGATGATGTATTTCTGTTACCGCTATAACAACAAATACTATAAACAGAATAAAATAAATATTTATTTCCCATACAACAAACGTGTTTTTTTCGACGTTTTTGCCTTGTGGTACGGAACCCTTCGTGTACGAGTCCGACTCGCACTTGACCAGTTTTTGTTCACCAAGACACAACATCTGTATAGCCCTGGCTGTTGTACTAGGAGTTCATGTATCACAAGAGTCATCATTATCATCAAGTCAATTGGATTTCTCTTGGTTTCTCGATATTTTACTCGTCTTTTCTATCCCAAATAGAATTGCATTGGCAATTACGTATTTTATATTTAAACGTAATGCGTTTATGGGATGATTTTACCAAAGTCAGAAAATTGACGTCGGACAGCTCTAGTAAGGGAAAACTGTCAAAAGTTCATAATCACACTAATATTATAAAGGCGAAAGTTTGTCAGTGTGTGTGTGTGTGTTTATATGTTTGTTACTTCTTCACGCTCAAACGGCTGGACCAATTTTGATAAAATTTTGTATGGAGATAGCTGACACCCTGGATTAACTTTTTATCCCGATATTCCCAGGGAATCGATATTTACGCGGGTGAAACCGCGGGGCGCAGCTAGTATTCTAAGGATAAAACTTATTCTAGGTATAAAAGTTAGATGAAATTCACCCTAAATATAAAATACTAAAGGCACAACTTGAGTCTGATGTTCTTCGTACGCAATTAGGTATAAAGTGTAGCGATTGAGAGCCACTTCAGATGGCAGCACTGTCGTCAGATACGACACGAAGCCAATCTTACGATAACGTAACAGGCCGGAGATTCAGTAAGGAGAGTAATTAGATCAGCAGTGTAGTTACAATCGGCACTTAGTGGTGTTATTAATTTTGAAGAAAGCAAGCTAAGTAAACAGCCGCACTGGTCGATCGATCAGGTTAAGCTACGCTGTCCGCGGTCGGTCCGTGGATGGGTGGTCATCTTTACATACCGAGACACGGAGGGGTCCGTGTCTCGGAAAGCACGTAAAGACGTTGGTTCCGGCTGCCATTCTTGGATCGGTAGCAGTCGTTACGGGTCGTCAGACTACTTAACAAGGTATCGTATTCAGCTGTATCCGGTTAGACTGGAAGCCGACTCCAGCATAGTTGGGGAAAGGCTAGGCATGATAATGATGATTAATTTTAAAGAAAATATTAACTTCTATATCCATTCCCAAAAAAAAAACAGTCTGAAAAGTATTCAGAATACAGCTACGCCGCGCTGCTACGCCAGGCCTACGGTGTCTACGCGGCTACGGCGTAGGCGAGCTTAGGCTACGAATACATCCGTCACACTAGTCAAAGAGCTTTTTCACAGCCGGTTTTTTTAAAGTCCCCCATCTTTATAAATACAGGCTGAATTAATTATTTTAATATTATTAAGTAAACATAAATTATTGGTTTTCAAATAATTGAAAAATAATGACCTTGAATATCTCTAAAATAGCTTCTAGGACCAAATCTATCTCTGATGGGTATAATTAATCTGACTTGTTGGCAAACGCAGTCTATATAATATGTAAAGAGTACATATAGTTTGCAGAACTCATGTGCAAACTCAGAGTTTCAGATAAGGAATAGATTTATTCCATATTTAAATTGAAAGTCGTCCGGTGAGGTTCGGCCGTGCAAGCAGTTTGCATTGTGCTATTGAATTTAGAAACTTTATGAAATCATAAGTTGAATGCTTGTTCAATGCCAAACTGCCATCGTAGATATTATGAAGATGTTTTGACCTTTTGATAGTTTTATGATAGTGAGGTATGAATGAATTAATGATATATTTATTTGCAAGAATATAGGTAGCTAACATCTCTGGGTTTCACTTTATTCCGCATTTCAGCCGTGCAAATACCTATTTAGATTTTACATCTTGATACTTGAAGCATGCAGTACACATTAAAGCAATTAGCAATAACATAAAAATACTAATAATAATGTCATAATTTAAATTTGGATTACAATGCAAATAATAAAATTAAATCATAGTAATAATTTATATTAAAAATTGCGATTAATAATAATAATGTCATGTCAATGAAAAATTGCAAGAATAATGAAAATGTTTCAATATTATTTAAGTAATGTAAATATGTAGATATAATATCTAAATAAGTTTTACATTTTACATTCAAAATATTAATTGATGGAATAAAAACATCTCTCACACAACCAGTTATATAGGTTTCTATTGAATTCTAAATCTGTAGCACTTCTAAATTCTTCGGCTAGGTGGTTATATATTTTCACCGCCATGGTATAACAATTTTTTTCGCATAATTTTAGTCTTTTACGCGGGACTACTAGTGGCTTTTGTACTACTTTCCTATTCGCGCGGAACCGATTTAATACAATTACAGATCATCATCATCTGCCTAGCCTTTTCCCAACTATGTATGTTGGAGTCGGCTTCCAGTCTAACCGGATGCAGCTGAATACCAGTATTTTACATGGAGCGACTGCCTATCAGACCTCCACAACCCAATTACTGGGTAATACGATATCCCTTGGTAAGACTATTTGTCAGACTTTCGGGCTTCTGACTACCCGTAACGACTGTCAAAGATCCACGAATGACAGCCGGGACCAACGGCTTAACGTGTTTTCGAGGCAAAACTCAGACCAATCAAACCTCACTGATTAATTTGCCTTCCAAAGCGAAAGTATCTTCAAAATCGATAAAACTCTAAATTGCTCGGAGTCTCGATAACCAACCAATACCCAAAATAGAATCATAAACAACATCGCTAGATGACCGGGCAATATTTCCCGTCGGCGCCTACATTTTAACAAATTGTTATTTCCTTGCATGATTTATTCTGCAAAGCTCGTACCAGGATAATATGAAATCGATACAGACTGTCTTGGTGATAGAATGTTCTCGGAGATAAATATAAATACAGTTTTATGAGGATTCGTTTTAGATGTGCTTAGGGCGCGAGAATTGAAATTAGTGTTATAACGTGAGATTGATTTTGAATTGTGTTGTTAAGAAAATTGAGAAAGACGTGTTTAGCAGCAGACTGGTATACGGCTGGGCTGTAAATGCTAATATTAAGAGGAGGCTCCCTAAATTATAATATAATTATGTTAATTTTAATTATAGCTTCTGAAACACATACAATCAAAATGGAACTTTAGTATATGATTTATTGGATCTTTTTCTTTCCATGTACAAGACAGTTACGTACTTGTAACATTTTCGCTCGATACATTTTTTATTCGAAAATCATGTCTTTTTTAAAGATTATTACATTTTTTTTCAAGATTGCTCAGCCTTTATGTCTAAAATAAATGTTCACAGTAAGAAAATATAGTTTACTATCCAGCCACAATATTTTTTTTCTCTAGATCAATATTACTTTAGTTATAAACGAAATAAGAAATCAAAATCAAAATCAAAATATTTTATTTCACATAAGCCTACATGGGCACTTATGAAACGTCAGAAGCTAGGTGCACGGTTCCAATTGGTCGTTTCCTATGGAGAAGAACCGGCAAGAAACTCCACGGTTACTCTTTTTAAAAATAATTGGCTTTTACAATATTTTCAAATTACAGTAGGTATGGGAGGATAGCGTAGGCCTGTCAACAAGTATCAGGTACTTGATAAAATAAAAAATGGTCTACAGATCTAAAGTCTACAAGGCCTACAAAGTCCTCACATTTACAAAATAAGAATCTATCAAAAGGATAAATAAAAAATAAAAACCTAATAAAACCTAGTGATATGATTACCATTACAACCACTAATAAAGAGATAGAAAAAATTTGAATTTTTTGTATATAATGTCAAGTATTAAAGAGATTAAGTCAAAAAAGTAAATAAAGTAAAGTAAATAAAAAATTAACATCGTACAAACGTACGTACATCGTACGTAAAGAATTAAGACTTACGACATTTAGTTTCGTGCCCGAACGCGATCAAAGAGCGCACACGGTATTCAGCTTTATTACTGATGTGTTAGCGTCTAGCACTGTATAACGGCCTAACCGGTTCCTTGGTGCATTCATGGGGCGGAGCTTGCGTGGAAATTATTTTAGAGGGTCTTAAAAGTAAATGCTTAATATTGCGTATAATTTTAAGTCAAAACTTAGATTTATGTCTTACCAAGAAGAAAATAATTTTAATCGTTAGAAAAATCAAATACAAAACAGATTGAAAATAGCCAAAGTATTATTTCATTTTTTTTTCGACAATATCACAGGCATTTCGAGCAATAATTTTAGGGTACATGACTATAAGTAAAATAAAAAGTACTTTAAGAAAATAAATTAAAAAAAACACAACTTCTGGAACTACTGATTTTCGATGCACTTATGTTGGGTTTACGTGAATCCATGGGATGTCCTAGATACAAAAAAAAATTGGACCACTCTAAATGGGCCGCCCTGTATAATAAGCAACCCAACAATGTTTAATTCAATCCTGTGTAAATTGGTATTCTTGTTAGAAGAATAAGAAAAAAAAAATGTTTACGTTTTCAATAAATAAACCCCTAATCTTGGAAAAACCTTTTTATCCTCGTAACGACCTATTTAAAAACACTCACACATAGGCACCAAAGCAACACAAGTACTTATAACACAAGTACTAGGTATACAGAAATCCGTGGAAATAAACAAGATAAAAGGCAAGATGGCGCCGTTTGGCGAGGCGTGGGTAAGTGAGTGTGATCGTGTGATGCCACTGAATATGTATGAGCACGCACATCATTTACCTGTGTGTAAGTACCAGGAGATGAGAGGATACTACAGGTTGATGTCTTATGGTGGTTTTAATGAGCTCGGATGGACTTTTTAAGGAAATGCAGCGGTTGTATGTAAGGGTGCCTTCGCATAAGGAATTAGTAACGCGTGGGCGTTATCGCTGCGTTGACGCCGCGTAGTGGCTGCGGGTAGGTACGCCAGATTTGTGTAACTGTACAAAATAGTGAATTGGTAGTGTTAACAGTTGGTCTTTTATTAACTTAATACTTTAGATATCGTTATCCGTACGACTGCGCAGTTTAGCTTGATAATATAATTTGAATTGTTATGTAACATGATATCACATTCGCTCTTTCTTCATACATCAAGAATGAAAACGAAAACATTTGTTTCAAACCTTCAAGCCCAACTCACCTCCTTTAATATTTGTGTATGTAACAGAGACAATTTATCTACTGTACGCCGCGCAACGATCCGTGTCTGATCTGACGCGTGATTGATGGACCTCCTGAGAAGTGCTGCGATCCTGGTACCTACAGAGATGAAGAATGGATACTGTAAGTAGATCTTTTCCTCTCACTTGAAGGAGAACATTTTGAATAATAATGAAAGGTATTTTGTGACAAGTATGTTTTAGAACATGATTCAGCTGTATACTTGGCAAGAGATTTAACCGCAGATAAAATTGAGAAAATGTTTCAGTAACCATAAGGGCCGACGGTGACACTCCTGCACCCTATTGTGTATACACTATCAATCTCAATCTGAATCAATTTTATATCAATCTTATTACGTAAACACTACCCCCCCCTCACTCACGCTCAATACTCGCATACCCCGCAATACACACACACACCCTCACTCACCCACAGCCTCACTCACACACACACCCTCACCCCCACATACCCTCACTCACACACACACACACACACACAATAGTTAGTACCTTTATTTTAATCATTTTCTTTCATTGTAAATACTAGTCTGGAACTAATGAACCATATATATTTGACCTGGGCGTTGATAGCTGCGCCACAGTTTTAACTTTTGCTAGCTATCTTCGTTTCCTTTTGTAAATTTGTGTCCTGATATTTGTTCCAAATAAACTTTTATTATTATTATTAATTTGAAGGATATCGCTAATCCACTGCTTCATAAGTCCGAAAATAATGTCTTCTCAAAAAAGTAAATAACGCAATGAATGTTGTTGAACTGTGAAAAAGAAACCTATTGCTAAGTACTGATAGTGTGTTACACAATTACCCCGCTGTTCCATCTACAAAGAATAACAATCCATTTTGATGAGCCTCAAGGAAATCCCTGTCGGTGTTAATTACATTACTTATGAAAGAAAAAGAAATATCTCCCGTAATGTAATTAACGTGTAAGTTAGGCGGCTCCTTAATTTTTTCCGAACTTTAACGCGTCCTAGAAGTTTGTCGGAAAATGCCATTTTTTTTTAAGGAAACTAAATAGGTACTGGGTTCGTTTATTACATTACTAGGAGCGCCCCGCGGTTTCACCCACATAAGTGTCGATTCCGGCGGAATATCGGGATAAAAAGTATACTATGTGTTAGTGCTTGGCCAGACTGTTGAGCTTTTTTCTAGTAAAAATAAGTCTTCTTCAACTATATCATATTTTGACAAACACTGGACACGACAACGCTCAGAATGAAGCCGCGCTCCACTGCGGACAGGCAGACCGCGCGCGTTCCCACACCCGCGCCGCTCCCCGCCCCGCGCTACTAGTCTGGCCAAGCACTTACTCTGATGTATAAGCTATATTACTGTAAAGTTTCATCAAAATTCGTTCAGTAGTTTTTGCGTGAAAGAGTAACAAACATCCATCCATACCCACAAACTTTGGCGTTTATGATATTATTCATCATCTGCCTAGCCTTTTCCCAACTATGTTGGGGTCGGCTTCTAGTCTAACCAGATGCAGCTGAATACCAGTATTTTACATGGAGCGACTGCCTATCTGACCTCCACAACCCAGTTACTGGGTAATACGATACCCCTTGGTAAGACTGGTTGTCAGACTTTCGGGCTTCTGACTACCAGTAACGACTGTCAAAGATCCACGAATGACAGCCGGGAACAACGGCTTAACGTTTATAATATTATTATTAGTAGGTATATATCACAGGTTGTTTATTTCGGTTAGCCGCGCAGAAGCGTCGCAGGTGTGCATTTAGGTGACGAGAGCTAATTTTGCCGTCTACTGCACTAATTGAAGAGGTGTCCACGCAGCCGACCGTGAAACTCGAGCCCATTTACTTGCTTACTATATGTTGTTGTATATTTACTTAATTTTATGCTCGACGGGCGTTTCGGCGTTAAGAGTCGCGGAAAATCGACTAAGACGCCGCTGTCGGCTCTTAGACGAGTTGAGTAGTGTTTTTTTTTTACAGTTTTCGTTTTTGAAGTTCGAATTTCGATCTCTACGAAGTTTTCCTGAGGGGAATTACATGAAAGTAGGTTCAAGGTGGTCTTGTTTTTTACATCGGATACGGTTTTTTAACTTGAGATGTTTATTAGCTTATAAAAAGCTATTATAAGCAGTCTATAATGTTCTCACTGCTGGGAGACAAGACTCCTCTCAGTGAGAGGGAGTGAACCGTTATCCACCACGCGAGTTCTATGCGGGTTGGTAGATGTCACATGTGTTCGAATTTTTGGTTCTAGGACATGCCGGGCCGGTTTCCTCGCGAT
This sequence comes from Oligia fasciuncula, assembly GCA_963082905.1. Taxonomy (NCBI): domain Eukaryota; kingdom Metazoa; phylum Arthropoda; class Insecta; order Lepidoptera; family Noctuidae; genus Oligia; species Oligia fasciuncula. Next base: position 15,614,252 of record OY720406.1, on the reverse strand, counting down.
GTTTGTCTTCACCGTTTTGAGAGCAGTGGTGATGAGATAATTTACAATTTTACACAAAGTAAAGCGCTTGTCTGGTTTCGAACCTACAATCTACAATTCGTGAGTCGTGGCTGTTACCACTAGGCCTGAGGCCACCACTGCTGCATTAAAAGCTATACTTAAAGCTTTTTGTCGATCCGTTTCCTCTTGGGGAATTATCATTTTCAACACTTTAGGTACAACACTATCAAATAGAATATAAGTATAGAATCTTATTCGCAAGATTACTAATCTCGCGATCTTGGGAGTGCGAGTGTAAACATAGACAAAAAGCAGATTCATCCTATAAAGTTACACTCTGACTCCCCCACTTTGCAAAAGATAAATTACGTTTGTTCACAAAAGTACTCATTCGATTACTGTACCACCTACGCAGCTACGCAGACAATGTTATTTTGAAGGCTTCGCTTCTTTTTAATACAGAATTTATTCATGTTTTTTTTATTTATATGGTGTGGTTTTTGTGGTGTACATGTCACGGCTAATAGCCGACGTGCGGCTACACCTAGTTTTAGCCGGCCGAAGTGCGGCTACATCTAGTTTTAGCCGGCCGCATGCGGTTCGTGTGTGTTTCGGGAGGCGACATAGGATGCAAGAGCGAGCGAAGGGCACCCCGAGTTTCGGATTGGTTAGGTTCCTTTAAACCCTTTGCACAGAAATAGGAGCCCCGTAGGATGCAAGAGCGAGCGAAGGGCAACCCGAGGTTAGGTTTGGTTAAAACTAGTTGCAGCCGCACTTCGGTCATTAGCCGTAACATACATACGAGTACATGGTGTGTACAGGGTGTGGTGTGTGTTGTGTTGTGCGGTGGTGGGTGGTATGTTATTTTTTTAATTTATATAGTGTACATAATAAAGAGTAAGTAGGTATTATATATAGATTTTTAGATTATGCATGGAATTAGTTTGTACAGTCAACAGCAAAAGTAGATGATCAAAATCAGAAACTCAATAGGAGTCAAAACTGATCACGAATATATGTAGTAAATGTTTGGTATAATTTACAATCACATACTTTTGAATCACTTCGACTCCACACAGTTCTGACGCGAATTCCGTTCATTAGTATTGAATTTCTGATTTTGATCATCTACTTTTGCTGTTGACTGTACTATTTAGCCAGAGCACGAGCTAAGTAATATTAATTTATCACGACCTTGATGTTAGTGTAACTTCAACGAATGTCAGATAGCAATGACAAAATTAAAATTTAAACTACGTCGCTAGAATTTTGTTACAGGCACTCAAAAGTCACAGCCTACCCATTAGACCTTTAAAGTTAATTTACGTGATTTGAAGGGAAGACTTTCATCAAAACTAATAGCACTCAAAGTGGCAATTAAAATGAGAAATGTGTACCATTTATAACATTCCTTAGTTAGAGCATCAGCCGCACAGGTCGATCGGTCAGGTTAAGCTACGCTTGCCGCGGTTGGTCTGTGGATGGGTGACCATCTTTACATACCGTGACCCCTCCGTGCCACGGAAAGCACGTTAAGCCGTTGGTCCCGGCTGTCATTCGTGAAATGAAATGATTTTATTTTGTAAGTAGGTTTGTACAAACACTTTTACACGTCAATCATGTTTTTTTTAAAACTAGATGAAGTCGGCGTTTCCTATCTGACTCAGAGGTGACAGTCTCTTTTAAAGTCCAGACATAATCTTGGTCAGGTTATATGAAGACCATGTAGATCTTTGACAGTCGTTACGGGTAGTCGGAAGCCCGAAAGTCTGACAACCAGTCTTGCCAAGGGGTATAATGGTATTACCCAGTAACTGGGTTGTGGAGGTCAGATAGGCAGACGCTTCATGTAAAATACTGGTATTCAGCTCCATCCGGTTATACTGGAAGCCGACCCCAACATAGTTGGGAAAAGGCTAGGCAGGTGATGATATTAGATACTGAGATGGACATCCTGTCTATTCTGTAAAAATCTCACGATGAAAACTTAGGTGAAGTGAGCTGTCATTTCACCTGATGCGAGGGATTGTTACCACTATTGACAGCTCAGACAGATGCATGAGGAGATCCGCAGGAGAACCAAGGTAACATACCGCAGTGTCTCAAGACGAAAGTCTTTGACCAGTGCGTGTTGCCAGTGATGACTTATGGCACTGAAACGTGGTCGCTCACAATGGGCCTTATAAGAAGGCTAAAAGTCACCCAAAGGTCAATGGAGAGGGCTATGCTTGTAGTTTCCCTGCGTGACCGAATCAGAAATGAGGAGATCCGCAGAAGAGAGAGAGAAGCGCGGTGACACAACGCTGGTAGTTTATTGCAAAATATGAAGCAATTATTTAATTACAAAAATCTATTGTTTGGACAAAAAAGTTAAAACACTAGTATTTTAGAATGTTGCTTGTAGAATAATCTGACAAAAAATCAGAATGATTGTATGTATATTAGTATGGTTTTTATTGTAAAAAGAGAGTTTTTAGAGGTATCTTCATGATTTTTTTCTATCGTATCAAACTAGTTGTATTATGTTTTCAACACACTATCTACCTAGAATATATCCCGAACAATATCATATATTTTTTTGATTTTGTTTACTGTAGTCGATCATACGCTTTTATTGTTTCTAAAACTTGCGTTTCTTGCGTTTGGGTCCTGTAAGCCCTTTAATGCAAAACGTTTCTAAACAGCTTGCTTAAACATTATTCAGCACCTACCAATTCATGAGCGCCATCAACATAAACGAGAACGATTTCTTAAAGCTGGTAATAGCCATTATAATTTAAACCACCCTGCCATCACCTTTAAGTAGAGTTCAAAAACTCTCAAACACTCCCAAACCGTTTAACGAGAAGATGGAACTTTTGTTATTTCAACGTAAGTTTAAAAATTCTACCAGGCTCACATAAATATAAAGATCTCTCCCCAATGTTAACACGTATGCAAATTTGCTTTTCGACACATATGACATGATGTAAAATATGCAAAAGAGCAACGTCGGGCCGAACTTTCAAATTCGAAGAACAATTTACATTTTTACCTCGCTGCCCTACCATTGTTACCCTGACGGCGAGTTTGCTGAGGCTCTAATCCTGAATATGAAAGGAAATTATATAAAACTCCTCTTCCATATTTCCTTTAAAGTGACGGAAAGCTGCTTATACTGCATTCAGGAAGTAATAAGGAAATCATACAAAGAAAATATACAACGTGTTCTTTTTTTATATCCCACTAGCTTTTGCCCGCGACTTCGTCCGCGTGAAATTTCACCCTCCCCCCATTCACCCTCTTAGGGGTTGAATTTCGAAAAATCCTGCCTTATTCCTTGTCTACATTATAAAGGGAACCTCTGTGCAAAATTTCAGCTCTCTAGGTCCAAGGGTTTGGGCTGGGCGTTGATGAGTCAGTCAATCAGTCAGTCAGGACTTTTCTTTATAATAATATAGATAGATAACTCTAGGGTTATATTCTGCATGTAAAAAGAATACAAAAAGTCATAGAATATGTGGTCCAAAAATGCATAGTTTCGAAGATATCATGTAGATATCAAAGTTTCATTGATAATTTATACGAGTAATTAATTTTCATTCAAACCAATCATGGTTTCGGCGCGCAATGCCACATTCGCAAAATGACATATTGGAATTTCGCATTCTCCAATTGTCATATACTGAAAACGCCACATCGCAAAACGTCACATTAGCAATTGACTGTTGTTACGTGTCGATCAACCATATCATCATCTGCCTAGCCTTTTCCCAATTATGTTGGGGTCGGTTTCCAGTCTAACCAGATGCAGCTGAATACAAGTATTTTATATGGAGCGACTGCCTATCTGCCCTCCACAACCCAGTTACTGGGTAATGTAAGACTGGATGTCAGAATTTCGGGCTTCTGACGACCCGTAACGACTGTCAAAGCTCGACATATGGCAGCTGGGACCAACGGCTTGACGTGCTTTCCGAGGCACGGAGGGGTTTCGGTATGTAAAGATGGTCACCCATCCACGGACCATGCGTATATAAACTCACGCCATCTTCCCAGGGGGCTAGGCAGAAACAACAGAACGCCACCTGCTTTCATCCTTACATATTATTTTTGCTTGGTTTACGTTCGTATCTGATCATACACTCACACCGGTATCTTTTGTCATAATTATGTTCTTAGTAAACAGGTATATGAATCACTAGCTGCGCCCCGCGGTTTTAACCGCGTAAATGTCGATCCCATAGGAATATCGGGATAAAAAGTATTACTATATGTTATTCCAGGGTGTCAGCTACCTCCATACAAAATTTTTATCAAAATTGGTCCAGCCGTTTGAGCGTGAAGAAATATCGAACATATAAACACACACCCACACACCAATGCACACACACCCCCACACACTCACAAACTTTCGCCTTTATAATATTAGTGTGATTAGAATAAGAATATTTTTTATTCATAAGTTCACGTAGGTATACGAGTAAATTACACATACTACTTTTAGGAACCAGAAGTGGATTTTATTGAAAAAGAAATAACGGCTACGAACTATTTTAATACAATCGATTAATATTAATAATTACAACACAAAAATAATTATGAGGAAACAAAAGCTACTAAGACACATCTGCGAGTGTGAACGCTCCAACGTTTGGCGGGAAAAAAGGAACCTGTCATCTGTTTGACACTCCTTTTATAGGTGTGATTAGGAGTATTTTATCTGTGGACTCTATGGTGATGCTACTCGCTACTGTTCATTCCCAACACTACAATAATTACATTGTGAATATCTTTCGGCCTAGACAGTGATCACAACTAATAACATGCCTCCCTCTAATAACAGATACTACTGAACTAAGTATATACCGAACTAAAACAATTTGTCAGTTGTAAGTATGATTTATTACAAATTACTATCTATGTAGAATTTATGAAGTGGATACCGTTTCAACTCAGCTATTAATCTTAAGGCTGGGATACATAGTTCGACTGATTTATGTAGAGCTGCATTGATTACCTAAAGGGTAAAACCTTTTACTAAGGCTCCACTGTTCGGCTGTCCGTCTGTCACCAGGCTGTGTATCTCATGAACCGCGATAGCTAGACAGTTGAAATTTTCACAGATGATGTATTTCTGTTGCCGCTATAACAACAAATACTAAAAACAAAAATAAATATTTAAGGGGCTCCCATACAACAAACGTGTTTTTATCGGCGTTTTTGCCTTGTGGTACGGAACCCTTCGTGTGCGAGTCCGACTCGAACTTGGTCAGTTTTACTTTAAACATTCCGCTCTCGAGGGACCAAGAAATTTTACCAGAATCAGGTATCTCTATCTTTACAAAGCTCTATGGTTTAAGGTTCAACTCACACCAAAAGAGCGTCGAAGCGCGGCGAAGCGGAACGCAGTTTCAGTGTCATATGAATTTTAACTTTATTTTCATTACTATAATACTTATTATCGCATGAGAAACTCGAACGAGTCGCGCGGATGCCAGCTGCGCCGCTAGAATTCCGGCGAATAGCCTTCTCTACCGAGCGGTTGCAGTAATAAGTATTATAGTAATGAAAATAAAGTTAAAATTCATATGACACTGAAACTGCGCTCCGCTTCGACGCTCTTTTGGTGTGAGTTGAGCCTAAACCAATATATAGGGCATGGTGACAAGATTGGCCTTACATTTTTGAAGTGAAAACTTCTTTAGGCGCGTTGGGCATTTTTTGAGATGGGAAAAAACCATTGAACTCGCGACACTGTTACCGTAACCGACACCGCGCTACATTCGGATGTGTTCGGCTGTCCTCGGGGTGTACTCGGTTTTAATGTATATCCGATATGTCAGTGAGTGATGGCAAAATTCTGTTTGTGTTTTGTTTATAAGACGATTAAAAAAATACACACGTAATTGTTCAAGTTTTCACTTCTGTCGGCACTCTCGGAGTGCCACTGTTTTTTTTTGCAATATGACTTGGTTTGAATGTCGGTATACAATCCTTTTATCCTTTTGCTACGAGTCAATAGTGGAGTAAATTTAGATTTCCCCACCTTACCCTCTTTCGACGCTTAAAATAATGATTGCTGCATTCGGTATTTTAATTTTAGCATCTACAAGCCGGAAGAATCCTTAACTATGCCTTTAATAGCTAATTGTCCACTGCCTAAGCCAAGTAGGTATACTCCCTAAAACTGTGGAATCAGACAATTTACGTGCAAAATACAGAGTATTCCCTAAAACAGACTACTCCTTAAAACACAGATTTTCGTGCAAAATACAGATTACTCCCTAAAACAGACTACTCCCTAAAACACAGATTTTCGTGCAAAATACAGATTACTCCCTAAAACTGTAGAATCAGACAATTTTCGTGCAAAATAATGATTGCTGCTTATTCGTTATTTTAATTTTAGCATCTACAAGCCAGGACAATCCTTAACTATGCCTTTAATAGCAAATTGTCCATTGCCTAAGCCAAGTATACTCCCTAAAACTGTGGAATTAGACAATTTTCGTGCAAACTACAGCAATTGCCGGCACTGTTATCGTCCAGGTTGGCGAACTTAGTAGGATTGTCATTAGAATACAAAGTGGATGCTGTTACCATCGACCTGATAATATCTACCACTAATCGGGTCGTAACTGTGCAAAGGAGGCTTTTTTATCTGAAGCCGTACTGGCCCTGCTTAGAGCGACACCCGATAAAAAAACAGACGTTAAAAGTACCTAAATATTACCACAGAGTACTTAGTAGTATATTATACTAACTGCGCCCCGCGGTTTCACCCGCGTAAATGTCGATCCTGTGGGAATATCGGGATAAAAAGTAGCCTATATGTTAATCCAGGGTGTCAGCTACCTCCATACATAATTTTATAAAAATTGGTCCAGCTGTTTGAGCGTGAAGAAGTAACAAACATATAAACACACACACACACACACACATACTCACAAACTTTCGCCTTTATAATTTAGTGTGTTATTGTGATGATGTGATTTATACTTATTACTAATATTATAAATTCGAAAGACATAGCTGTCTGTCTGTCTGTACCTTTGCACGCCTAAACCACTGAACGGATTTCTATAAAATTTGGCAGAGAGATAGACTGCGTCCCGGGGAAGGACATAGGATAGTTTTTATCCCGATATTCCAACGGGATCGACACATAAGCGGGTGAAACCGCGGGGCGCTGCTAGTAATAAATAAATCGAAGATTTAATCACTATTTAGGTAGGTATAGACGCCAGCACATCAAGCTACTACAATCTGTCAAATTTCTTTAATAGATTTTCAACTTTATCGCTAAAGAATAAGGTTCAAAGTTGATTTGGAAAATTTGACAGTTTCGGGTAGCTGATGTGCATAGTCTGTACCTACTTTTTCAAGTAATACTGTAATGATGATGAATGTTACAAAAAACCACAGTTCGACCCATCAAAGAAAAATGTATCTAACCTATCGGTAAGTATTTCACCTTTTAGAACACTCTCAACGATGTAAAAGTGAGAAATACACGAATTTACATGGTAACATTTTTGCGTTATTACAGCGGAAATACGTCGCTGGCAACACCCGAGGGAAATGCCTAGCTCGTACGGCGACAATGACTTTCGGCGAGGAAGACACCTCTAATGAAAATTGGCTATCGTCTGAGCTTTTTACTCCCATGTGAACGCAGCTTTATGTTCGGGATGACACTTAGGAAAATGTTGCTAGTATAAATAATTTATTTAAAAATGACTTTTAATTTAGCTGGCAAACTTTTTCACCCCGCGTAAAAAATTGAGACGCCAGTTACTCGAAAAGTTGTTCCTGCTTCCGAAAATGCATTTTAGCTTAACGTTTTTTTATCATTGGCAAGTAAACCGCGGTGAAACGAAATCAATTGGAGTCTCCAGTCTGACGCAACTGTCTAATAAAAAAAGAAACTATGAAACGCGTACTAAACATAATGGCGGCGATCGCTGTCTCGCTTTAACATCTATTCGACTCTATCATGTTTAGTACATCCCTATCTTGTTATTATGTTGGCAGCTTTACATCATGTCTGCAGTCTGTGTTATTTTTGTTTTGTTGGTATTCAGTTTTAGTACACGTTTCATACAAGCGACGTTTTTCCACTTTTTCTATGGGAGTTCCGTCTCTTATACATGTTTACTTACTCTATGGGAGTCTCACTGAGGGATAGAACCAAAGTTGTCGACATAGCTCACAGAATAAGCAAGCTGAAGTGGCAATAGGCCAGCCATCATCATTGTCATTCTCCTTCCCTTGTCCCAATTTATTTGGGGTCGGTGCAACATGTCTTTTTCTTCCATACTTCTCTATTAGTCGTCATATCGGTAATCACCCCCTTTCTAATCATATCATCATTCACACATTCCATCCATCGTTTCTTTGGTCTTCCCCTACTCTTACAGCCATCGACATCCATTCTCAAAACTCTCCTAACGACATTTACCTCATTTATTTATCAATAGACCGGCCATATTAGACGTAAAACCGACGACCGGTAGACGTGTTCTTGAGTGGAGATCGCAAATCGGCAAGCCTCCTTGCCGGACTGCCGCCATATTATGGGATCTGGAGGCGATAGTCCTTGCGCGCCTGTATGAGTGACGCGCGGAGGCATTACGCCGGGGGGAAACTCCGCTTCCGCGGCAAATCGGGGCGGAGCGGAAGGACCTCCGGCGCGATCTCATGGCGACATGGAAAGAGCGACTGTCGCAACCCAGCGCAGGGCACGCCACGATTGTGGCGATAAGACCCCTCTTTGAGGAGTGCCTAGAGAGGTCCCTTCCGCTCCACCCAGAGCGGGAATGCGGTCATTTGATGATTTCCCACCCTGAAAAAAAAAAGGTAGGACGGGCGTCCTACCTTTTTTATTTTTTTTCAGGCTAGGTGGAGCGACGATCTTCGCATGGTAGCAGCTGGATGTGAGTTGCCGAAAATCGGGCAAAATGGCGTGTAATTGGAGAGGCCTATGTCCAGCAGTGGACAGTTAGGCTGATGATGATGACACGAATTCTCCGCGCATTTCCATTTTTGAATGCCTTCTCTCACCTCGATGACGTTACATAACTTTCTACCTAAATCTGGATACCAGCCCACATCTCACGCTCCCAAAGTTTCCTAATAAAGGAGATATCACCTGCCAAAACGACTATCTAGTTGTTTGTCATTACATGTTTTATTCAAAGGAAAGGCGGTTAGGCGGTCAATAAAATGGCGCGTGTGTCATATATAAACATCGCATGGGGAATTCGAGTGACTCATAACGTGAGGTTGACGTCCTGTTGAAATAAAGTTTTTTGAAGTGAAAACCTCTAGGCGCGTTGGGCATTTGTTTTGAGATTGGAAAAAACCATTGAACTCGCGCCACTGTTACCGTAAGCGACACCACGCGTGTTTTGTTTATAGGACGATTTAAAAAATACCCGCTTCGAATGTGTTCGGCTGTCCTCGGGATGTACTAAGTTTTAATGTATATCCGAGTCATATATAAACATAGTGATGGCAAAGTATTCTGTTTTCAATTCTGTCGGCACTCCCGGAATGCCACTGTTTTTTTTTGTTAGTCTATGTTGTGTCCAACTGCTAGGCAAAGGCCTCCCTCTTTTCTTTTCATAAAATATTCTCTATTTTGTGCAATCTCTGGCTATGTTGGCTCCGCAAACATGATTAGACAGTCACACCACCTTTGCCGCGGTCTCAACGGCGGCGGCGCTGTCCTCAGGCGTCCAGTGAGCTAATATATTGGACTAGCTGCGCCCCACCGTTTCACCTGCGTAAATGTCGATCCCGTGGGAATATCTGGATAAAAAGTAGCCTACATGTTAATCCAGGGTGTCAGCTACGTCCACACAAAATTTATTAAAATTGGTCTAGCCGTTTGAGCGTGAAGAAGTAACAAACATAAACACACTCACAAACTTTCGCCTTTATAATATTAGTGTGATTATAAATGATATTTATTTCTATAAATTGGTCCAAAAACACTTTTACACGTCAACAATCACTTGGGTAATTCTTCAGGGACAAAATTTTCGATGTCTGTGGGTATATTTCTGTAACCAACTAAAAAAACGGCATGTAATATTTTTTTTTGTACAGTTTAGCTTTATCCCTTACTGGGACAAATGATTCTTTTTTAATAATTGCTGTCTAGGTACAAAATAAAAATATTTGAAGGTCGTTCTTCTGATTCATATAGCGCGTCCGTTTGCCATTTTCCGGAACAAAATGGTCGATGTCGCATTTTCCCTTTGATACATCAATATAAATTATAATTATATCGAAAGGAAATGAATTGTCCTGTTACAAAAAAAATGTGTATTAGTTATAACTACGTTAGTCTGTTTATAAATAAGTAAAAAAGAAGTGTCCGGCGTATAATACTGATTAATGTGGCGTAAGCTGCGCTTGACCGTACTTGGTCGGGTAATAATAATGAGAGTCTGGCTTCCAGCGCGGGGGGAAGCCAGTCGTGCAACGGACGACCTAGAAGGTGGACGTGCGGCTGGTTGGCTTAGATCCGGTGTTACGAAGGAAAATACCTGATTCATCTGTGTTTGGTTCAGGTGGCATCCTGATTACAATGCTTACTTTATAAAATTTATTTTATTGTTTTAAAACTTCAATCTGTGTTTCGTGTGATGCTTTTGGGTTATAGATTCGTGTAGAAAAATGAAAATAATGAAGTCTGTATGTACGATGAGTTATGCATGATTGTAGGCAAAATCCTGATTCATCTGTGCCTGATTCGTATGGTCAAAACCCCATATGAATAATAAAATAAATTAGTTTTCCCCTCTCCAGCACGATAGGAGCGCTTTTGTTGCGTAATTCTCCTTGTCCAATTTTTGACCGCGTACAAGTCAGTAGTTTTAATCTTATTTATTATTATTTACTTAGCTATAACCTTTTGAATAATAAAAAAATGACAGGAGTATAATCTTGTTCTAAATATGATACTTTTGATATGTCTTAGTCCTATATAAGAATTAATAATTATTGTTTAGAATTTACATTCATAACTAACGGTGTATTTATTACTTTTTATTTCTGTTTCTGATTAATATGTAACACATTCTGATTCATCTGGGCACAAAATTAATATCTTGAAAACTACTTTATAAAAACGAGTCCCTCATTCAAATATATGTTATTTGGTAGGTATACCTATTTTCATATGAACATGTGTTACAGAGCTGAAAGTGAAATTAAATTTTGGCCATATGGATCAGTCAAAGAATCAAATTTCGAAGAACTACCCACTTACGTTTTAAAACAAGATGAGTCCGGTGTTTTGTTTCCTATCCGACTACTCTGAGAAGAAAGGCCGAAACAAACTCAGAGGTCACATTTTCTTTTAAAGCCCCGACATAATCTTGGTCGAGTAGTTACACCTGTCCAGTCATTTACGAAATGCTAAAGGTTGGTGTATAGTGCAAGCACAGCACAGATTTCATAAAAACGTTACCTGCGCCGGGCCAGCCACCTTAGTACACGAATAGCATTCGTACCGCGTGCACTCATCTATCACTCAATCATACTTCTATCAATAAATATCAATCAATCAGTAATCAGTGTATCAATCAGCATCAACTCAAGGTGTAAGGTCCCTAACCATACAGTTGGCATAACCAAATACCTACAGGGCGAGCCATTGATATTATTATCCATTTATTTCAGGCATCAAGGCCCATTTAAAACACATACAATACAATATGATTATAACTTAAAAATATTATAAATACATACAACATTATAATTACACAAAAAAACTAACAAACTAAAGCACACGAAGTGTCTGCGTCATGTTTCGCTGACTGGTGTGGTGTCATGTAGCCGGCCACGAAACCGGCGGTACACAACACCCTTCGGCCAGAACTCTTCCTTGAGGAACTTCTCGAGATGATGTGTCGGAACACGCACCACGAACGACTTGAAGTTTGTGTTGTGACGCGATTCCAACTTCTCGACCCTCAAAGTCCAGTTGGTCTTCACACGCATGTACTTCACGATCTCCTCAACCTTCGTGGAGTGGTGGTGATATGGGTCAGTATGAACAAATTTGAAGAATGAGGAGTTTACTCTGAAGATCCATCGACAAAATATTTGGTTTTCTAACATAACATGTATTTTTCGTAATTGTTTTCATAAAAATTCCGGTTTGAATTTCGGAAGGCCTGTGAAAATTCCTTTTTTAGATTGCTCCATCATCATCATTTATTATAAAAATTCCTGAGAGATGCGAATTTTCTTAATGGAACCTCTTTCGTTTTAATGTCCGTTTTATATTTTTTCATCATCTACCTCGCCCTTTCCCTACTAGGTATGTTAGGGTCGGCTTCCACCCGAACCGGCAGCTGAATACCAGTATTTTACATGGAGCGACTGCCTATCTGACCTCCACAACCCAGATACTGGGTAATACGATACCCCTTGGTAAGACTGGTTGACTTTCGGGATTCTGACTACCCGTAACGACTGTCAAATATCCACGAATGACAGCCGGGACCAACGGCTTAACGTGATTTCCGAGGCACGGAAGGATCTCGGTATGTAGGTAAAGATGCCATCCACAGACCAACCGCGGCAAGCGTAGCTTAACCTGATCGATCGACCTGTGCGGCTGTTATTATTTAGCCACGGGCTCCTCTCCTCTTCTCCGTTTTATTTCTTATAAGCGAGAAAGTCTCTCGGCTGTAGTTAATAATATTGCCGGGTTGAAAAATGTGAACAGTAATATCCTTTGTGGTTGTGTTCTGTGATGTGGGGAGCGGGTTCCACTCGTGTTTTATTGTTATTGTATGTTCAACGAGCTTTTATGACATTTTTGATTAACGTTAGTACATACTATAATATTCCACAACTATCACACAACGCCGTCTAGTCTCAAGCTAAGCAGAGCTTGTGTTATGAGTACTAGACAACTGATAAACATACTTATATATTTCTAAATACATACATATATAGATAAATTACACCCAGACACAGAACAAATGATCATGCTCATCACACAAACATTTGTCCTGGGTGGGAATCGAACCCACGACCTCCGGCATAGCAGTCATAGTCACTGACCACTAGACCAACAGGCCAGTCGAACTATGGACCTCTAAATGACCACTACTGTACAAGAGTTTTCTAATGTATTTTACAAATTAACGTGAAAGGGGGGGAAATTGCTTTTATTAAATATTAATCGACGGATTGGTTATGGCAACTGGCGAAGGTATTTTGTTATTATTAGTGGACAAGGACGTTTGGTGAAATCATATCAATAGGAAGTCATTTGTTTTTGTATACTCATGAAATAGGTAGGTCTAAATTAAAAACGTATAACAAACCTAAATTATAGGAAAACATTGCGGTATCTTAACATACTATCAATCACAATCTGAATAATTTTGAAGGCTATTGCTAATCCATTGCTTCATATGTTCGAAAAATTTGTTTGTTCAACAGCCTGAATATCACAATGAATGTTGTTGAACTGTCAAAATGAGACCCATTGCATCTGTTTTCCATTACATTAGATACTTATGTAGTATACTTTTATTTTGCTAAATTGATTTTAATAAACAACCTTTAACCAATATTTCAGAATTTTACCAATCCAAACTCGATTTTCCACAAAATATCTAGATGAAAGATGAAAATTTAAAAACATAATTATGATGGTGCGGAACCCTCGGTGCGCGTGTCCGACTAGCTGTTGCCCGATTTTTTTTTATTGTTCAATTCGGTAACAATCACCAAATTAATACCTTGTTCTAGACACCATACCTTGGTAGCTACACCACAGATGTCACATGTATTTTTTCACTGTATCATAAGCATAAGCCTAAAACATTCCCACTGCTGGGATACCGGCCTCCTCTCTGTGAGAGGGCACGGGCCATAATCCACCACGCTGGCCCAGAGCGGGTTGGTGGATGTCACATGTATTTTTTCACTGTATCATAAGCATAAGCCTAAAACATTCCCACTGCTGGGACACAGGCCTCCTCTCTGTGAGAGGGCGCGGGCCATAATCCACCACCCTGGCCCAGAGCGGGTTGGTGGATGTCACATGTATTTTTTCACTGTATCATAAGCATAAGCCTAAAACATTCCCACTGCTGGGACACAGGCCTCCTCTCTGTGAGAGGGCGCGGGCCATAATCCACCACGCTGGCCCAGAGCGGGTTGGTGGATGTCACATGTATTTTTTCACTGTATCACTGTACTTATTTGGTTTCAATGGCAATAGGTAACCTGCAGAAATTTCAGAGTTTATGCAGATGTTAGCTTCTAGAAAATCTGACAGCTCAGACAGCTCCTATTTTATGGTACACCATGTACTCCTTCCTGGGCTGCGACCCGTATCAAAGAAGCTAAGTACTAAGCCAGAACCACAAGTACCAATATATTTTTTCCTATCCACAAATTTTTATAGGCCGAAGTTTGTGAGGTGTGTGTGTGTTTACATATGTTTGTTACTTCTTCACGCTCAAACGGCTGGACCAATTTTGATAAAATTTTATATGGCAGACACCCTGGATCAACATTAAGGCTACTTTTATCCTGATATTCCTACGGGATCGAAACTTATGCGGGTGAAACAGCGGGGCGCAGCTAGTTTACCTACAATAAAAAATTGACTTTAATAAAACGGCACTATCGTTAAAAACAAAGGTCCTTGATGCCCTGGTCATAAATAGTGGTCGTTCTTACCAGACCACAGCGAGTCTAGCTAGATCCCTAAATCTGTAAGAATTATTTTATTTTGTGGATGTGGGAGCTATATTACTTGTGGTCTCTGTACGGATTTCGGGAAATTGAAAACGAATGTAGGTTGTAGCGGCCGCAGACGAATTTGAAAGCGGTTGCTTGCTTTTGGAGTACCTATCGTTAACTTTTATTCACTACCCACGATTTCGTCAGTAATCCATCAAACGTTTAGTTTAAAAACGTCGACACAGAATAAAAATATAGACACAGTCGTGTAACACAAGTTTACGCTCCAAATATGGCGGGATAGTCATGTCCCGGCTTATCCGTTTGTGTCGTAAAATTGTCTGCGCAAAAAGGGTTGTAAGGCGCCTGTCCACTGGATTGAAAGCTTGGACGGAAATAATCGGAAAAAGTACTGAAACTCATGTCTGTGTTATGGACTTTTTGTTTATTTTTTTTTAACTGTGTGCCGTTATTCAGGTTTTTATTTACTGGAATGTTAGCTTCATTTGATGTTGTCCGTCATGGTTTTTAAACATTTTTAGTTATTGCTGCTTGCTTGTTTAGTAACTCGTATATTTAGTACTTTTCGAGCTTAAAACCCTTTTTAGTGAATTTTTCTGTGAATCTCGGTCATCCAATGCATTTTGCCCATTTCCAATATTGCCTTTTTGATAAAGCTAATTAATAAATAATTAAAATTACCAAATAAATAAACGTAAACGAAGCAAAAAGAGTATAGCGCTAACGCGTGCCCGTGTTCCCACCGTAAGAGGCAGAGGAGCACCCTGTGGAGTTCCACATAACTGCACTATCTCCCCGTGGTAGTGCAAAATGTATGAGAGCATTTCTCCAAGATACAAAAAAAAAAAACAAAAAAAAACGATCGTAGCAGGTGGAGCTCTGTAGTTTCTGCCTACCCATAAGGGCTTGAGTTTATGAATTTATGTAATTAATAAAAATGACTTACCTACCTATTAATTGTGCCATTGTGTACACTTCCATAAACAACAAAGCATTTTTCTTAAGTACAAAAAGTACCTACTTTATACATGCATGTATTTTCACATATTCATAGTGTTTATGTCTTCCAATTTTGATAAGCAAACAAGGGCGCTATTTACAGCGTCTATCTCGAAAAAAGAAAAAAATATATTGAGATAAGCTTGCGGCCTTCCGGCGTTATTTTGTGAAGAATAACCTTGTTTATTTTTTATCATGTTATTGCAGTGTGTGGAGACCTCAACAAGTCTTTGGAATGTGGCGGGAAACGGAATGAAACGTCATCAACTGAGAACGGACAACACTATTGTCCGTTGTTTATGGTTTTTCTTTTCTTGTATTTGCTAGTTCGCTTTTTTTCTGTGGACCATCACAGATAAAATAGCGAGCTATTGTTGTTGAGGAATATCTAAGAAATATGACTGAATTCATATTTTATGTTAGGTTTGTATCCGTAAGTTATGTATCAAGTTCTATTTGCGGGGTAAGTGCGTAACACACATAAAATGGCCATTTTATTTATTTATTTATTAATAACCAACTTATATTTACATTTTCACCACACATACAAATTATATCGGTCAATATTAGTAGGTACCAAATTACACATACCTACAATCATAAAATTTGGTTAAGTTACATAAAACTAGACAAGATGAAATTATACAAGACAAAATTACACAAAATGAGATAAAAGAAGACAATATTAGATAAAAAAACTAGCCAAGTGCGAGTCGAACTCGCACACGAAGGATTCCGTAGCACAAGGCAAAAACGCCGAAAAAAACACGTTTGTAGTATGGGAGCCCCCTTAAATATTTATTTTATTCTGTTTTTAGTAGGTATTTGTTGTTATAGCGGCAACAGAAATACATCATCTGTGAAAATTTCAACTGTCTAGCTATTTGAGATACAGCCTGGTTACAGACGGACAGACGAACAGTCGAGTCTTAGCAATAGGGTCCCGTTTTTACCCTTTAGGTACGGAACCCTAAAAATGGGTAAAAATTGAATTATACAAGTTCGCAATGTCTTTCATTTTGACAGTTCAGCCACGTTCATTGCGGCGTCACTATTGGAGAGAAACGCGGTCAAGTCCTAATAGCGTTCTGAAGATGTTAGTGGACATGAATCACTTCATGCAGGTGCTAGTTAAGCAGGAGTGATTCATTTCATTCGGTGAATGTATGCAAATATTGTTTTTCTGGTAGCTTAGTACTTATTTAGTTTTAAATGTAACACACTAAAATAGCTTTTAAGTTTTTTGTACCTTACTAACATAATATGGATCATTGTTGTCTACGGAAATAAAAGTAATTTAATTTAATTGCGTTATTATCTATTTATTATTACCTATTTATTTGTTAGAAACTTAGCTAACAAATAAATAGGTACTACACTAATAGTCACAGTAAAACCTAAAAGTATGATTTGAGTTACAAAAAGCTCTCTCAAAGATACCTAAAAATAACTACAATACAAATTGGGTAGTTAACTAACCAAAACCTTTTTCAAGAAACTGGGACCTTTTATTCTTAGTTTTCCGTAAACCTTCCATTGTAGTCGGTAACAATAGCCTACCTACACAACCAAAATAAACCAACCAATAACATTTTATAACAACACAAACTTCACAATAACTAGATCTTCAATATGTCGACCTTTACAAACTAGGTAGGTACAAGGTAGAACAGACCGAAAACTTTCAGTCTAGAAGTACGGTCCTGTTTACCTGGAAACTTCATAAATACATTAACATCTTACGTCACGTAAATCTTCTCACGTGCCACTAAGGCTCAACTCATACCAAAAGAGCGTCGAAGCGCAGCGAAGCGGGGCGCAGTTTCAGTGTCATATGAATTTCAACTTTATTTTCATTACTATAATACTTATTATCGCATGAGAAACTCGAACGAGTCGCGCGGATGCCCGCGGCGCCGCTGGAATTCCAGCGAATAGCCTTCTCTACCGAGCGATTGCGATAATAAGTATTATAGCAATGAAAATAAAGTTAAAATTCATATGACACTGAAACTGCGCTCCGCTTCGCTGCGCTTCGACGCTCTTTTGGTGTGAGTTGAGCCTTAGTCACTTAGGTATCTTATCTTAAATAACTTGCTTAGGTACAATAAGTACTCTAAGTACAATACATAGTTCATATGTAGGTACTTGTACATACAAGGTGAATCACTAAGCTGTGGTCAAATGGTTTCGAACATTTTTCTATGGAAGCTAAGACAGTCGGGTGCATGGAGAGGGTTTCGTACGATGAATTATATTGTTATCTACCATGTTTTTTTAAATCTGACCCAAAGGGGTTCGAACCTTTGTGGCATATCCAACCCGCCGCAAATTGGATTTTTTTAAGCTTTGACACTTATTACACAATTATAAATGACTAGCTGCGCCCCGCGGTTTCACCCGCATAAATTTCGATCACGTGGGAATATCAGGATACCTAAAGCCTAAGCTACCTTCATACTACCTAAACCAAATTTTAAATTTTAAAACATACAAACACACACAAACTTTCGCCTTTATAATATTAGTGTGATTTTTATAGTTCTCATATGGCAATCTTTACCTTCAAATATATCGGGAACGTGACACTTTTGCGTACCATATTACTTGACAGTTTTTGTTTGTATGTATGTGTCCCTTAACTACTACCTACGTTATCGTGGGAGGAAGCTTTGAAAAAAAAATCCAAAATGGCGGCGGGTCGGATATGCCAAAAAGGTTCGAGCCCCTTTAAAGGCTCCTTCAAACAGGCGCGACACACGATAAAATTGCGCGCGACACAAAGGCACTGCAAGTCGCGTAACGAGCGGTGCCTTTGTACCCCGCGCGATTCGCGTCGCTCGTCGCGCCAGTTTGCAGGATCCTTTAGGGGTACAGACCATCAAACTGAGCAACTTGCTACATGAAACCAACATCGAAATCGGGTTAAAAACATTCAGCCGACCCATACATTTGGGTCGAGCAGGTATTGAAGTTTTGTATGGGCTAGTTGATATTTTTTTCGGGATTTTTTTTTTTGTGTTTTATATGTTTGTTACTTCTTCACGCTCAAACGGCGGGACCAATTTTGGTAAAATTTGGTATGGAGGTAGCTGACACCCTTTTTATCCCGATATTCCCACGGGATCGACATTTACGCGGGTGAAACCGCGGGGCGCCACTAGTTTAATTTAAAATGGGCTTGTTTTTAGCTTTTCAGTTTTTTTGATTAAGTTAAGGTTTTACCGCAGTCGGGTTTTTTACTTTTTTTTTGTTAAATCTATCTAGTAATCAAAAACTCAACATGTATTTTTATTAAACTCTTCCTATTTCATTCACAACGAATTTCATTTTTTTAAATAAAAATATATTATTTAGGTACCTATAAAATCACAAAACAAGAAAGAAACTCAAGCAGGTTCATGAAATTAAAATACTGTAGGCGGGGAGCCCTATCGCGTGTTTACATACCGCGCGGTAGTACTATTTCTAGAACAGGGCCGAGTCACAATACTGTATATATAATTTTACCGTGCTGTTACCTTGTTTAACCTTTTGACCGCCACACGTCAAAAAATCAAAAACGTGCCCTCGGCGTCAAAGTCTGTCATGTAGTCCAACCGTGGCGTGCTGGGCACATTTTGGTTTGTCATCATTCTATGCATGACTTGCATCGGTCAAAGGTTAAGTAAAGTGAACAATTCACTAACGCGTGAACTCCGTATTACAAAGAATGCCAAAGACTACACAGGGCGTGTGTGAGCGAGTCAACTTTTAATAGAGTTTCCTCCGCGACGCCGCCGGGTTTACGACGCAGTGACGTTAAACAATTGTAACGACCTCCATAGCAAAGTATCTTGTTTGAAAGGGCCCTGCGTAAGTTGATTTTCGATCGTATATTCACCGAAATATTGAGTTATATGGGGTTATTCATTCAGTTGTGTCATCTAGTTAACTTGGTTATGAGTTATTCAAGTAATTGTCGCTTTTTGGGACTGTTTGTTCGGTTTAGGGGGCAACACGTCCCACTGCGAAACTGGGACCAGGGACCATGGACCTTTAGTAGGTACCTACTCTATCAACTTCTATATTCTCGCCACCAAGCAGATTGCTGCGTTGAAGTTGAGCAACTGAAGGTTCTGACGAAAGTACAGGTGCGGTGGTGTTCATATTCCCACTTGGAACTATTTTTAGTCTCTTTAGGTTCTATCGAGGGGCTTGTGGCTAAGTAATAACAGCTGCACGGGTTGATCAAACAGGTTAACGCCTGCCGCGGTTGCTCCGTGGATGGGTGACCATCTATACATACCAAGACCCTCCGTGCTTCGGAAAGCACGTTAAATCATTGGTCCCAGCTATCATTCGTGGATCTTTAACCAGTCCCAAGGGGGGTATCGTATTACCCAGTAACTGGGTTGTGGAGGTCAGATAGGCTGCATCTCGTTAGACTGGAAGCCGACCCAAACCTAGTTTTATAACTCATGTAGTATTTTGACCAGAGATTTGAACATTTTGGTGCCAATGGCAGCTATTATGCCTTATTTTTTTAGCTATAATACATAATCATAATACCTTCTTTTGTTTGGAAGATATGACATGACTAGCTGGGGTACGTCACTCCTGCTTACACACACGTTTTTTGATCGTAGTTTCAACAGTTTTTAAGTATTATCGTTCAGTTCTTTCCTTCCTTGTGCATCTATTATGCCTTATTTTTCTGACTACATTCCAAAACCCTAACCTCACTGGTTTGCCTATATTGAATGAGGAAGCTGGGGTGACGTCACTCCAGCGAACACACTAAACGACTCATATTAACGAAGTTTACGTGGCAGCTAAATTAAGACTAGGAACTGTGATTGCAGCTATTATGCCTTAAATATTGGCAGAGGTAGAACTATTCTATCACATCATGGAAGCTGGAGTTATGCACATTAGGCAGATGCCGAGGTTCTATTGAGGGGATCGTTAACCTTCCTATAAAAACTGCCAAAAGGAACTAACTACATGTGCAAATAGCATACAATAACATAATCAGCCTATAATGTTGGGGACACAGGTGACAGGCCTCCTCTCGGTGGAAGGGAGTGGGCCGTAATCCACCACGCGGGCCCAGTGCGGGTTAGCAGATGTCACATGTCTTCGAATTTTTGGTTCTAGGACATGCCGGTTTCCTCACGATGTTTTCCTTCACCGTTTTGAGAGCAGTGGTGATGAAATAATTTACACAAAGTAAAGCGCCTGTCTGGGTTCGAACCTACGACCTACAACAAATAGCAACTAGCATAGTGCGGTACAATAACGTGTCAAGCTAAACATTGGAATTGGAACATTGTTCGTATGTACTGCTGGGATACAATCTGTCCTAGCGTGATGGATCCCTGCGCCATCCCATTAGTTGGTTTGTTTTCCTTTACGATGATATCGCACTGGCGTTGATCCAGGCGTAGGCAGTTTACCAAAGACAGAATTGACGGATGTGCGAAAGAAAAGACTTAACTAAGCTGTGAACACACTTTAGCTCAACGAAAATTATTTTTATATTGGATGTAGTCGCGTTTGAGCATTCACTATCCTACAAGATGTGAAAGAAAGAATAACGTTTATTTGGACACAGTTCGTGGAACACAAAATACAAATCCATAGGTACTAATATAGTATTATTAATATTATAAATTCGAAAGTAATTCTGCATGTCTGTCTGTCTGTATGTTACCTTTTCACGCCTAAACCACTGAATGGATTTCGATAAAATTTGGCAGAGAGATAGATTTCATCCCGGGTAAGGACATAGGATAGTTTTTATCCCGATATTTCCTCGAAATCGACACTTATGCGGGTGAAAACAAATAAACTAGTAATAAAATATAATAAAAAAAAACGAACCGACTGTGCTACTTTTGGGAAAATTCTAATAATAAAAATGTTATTCTTAGGTAATCGCAGCCAAACGTTAAATAACAAAACACGTTCCAAAATTACGTATATTTACTCTGTGGAAAGTAATAAAAAAAATCCGTTCAAAAGATTCTTTACGACGACAATTCAAAAAAGGAATCGTTTCACCATGAGCGATTGATTACCTATAAAGAATCTATCCGTGCGATCAATCAATGTCCATCGGCAAACAGGATGATATGAAATAAAAATAAAGCTTTATACGTTACGCATTTAATTTTCCATTTGATGGCGGACAAGAACGAAGTTTGACAAGTAAAGAAATAATTTAGCACTTTGAATTGAGAATTCTTAACACGTATTGGATACGGACGAAAAATGGTAACTAGGTTTAAAATATATTCCTTTGGACGTAAAATATTTATAATTTGATTTTGGTAGGGAAAGGTAGGTACTTTGTCTGAGAGGAAGAGCTGGCTTATTCCAGTGGTTGTAGTTTATAACTTAGGTACATCTGTGCATATACAGGCAGCTAAAGGAAACAAATGAATATTCTGCCTAAGATGACAGCTGAGGGACAACTTCCGTACTTTCAAGAACGTTCGCAGTCTAATCTCAGTCTCAAACTCTAAGAAATACTTCTATTTTACATACATTTAGGACCGATTTTTGTTTGTCACCGAGGTGATACTGCGACTGGATTTTGAACGTTTTTAATTACGAGAATTTGCCTTCAGATTGTTCTAAATTGAAAAACAAAAGACGGCAAAATTCAGTTAGGTGTCATCTCCTTGCCTTGAGTTTGAAACTAAAATATTCTATGAAGGTTCATCATTTCGATTCCATTTCAAACAACCATGGAGTCGTCACGTATTGATACTAAAATACCTCATATCGGATATCGGTACCAACCACAATTTACTTAACCTTGTTTAAGAAACTATCACGGAGTTTGGGTTGCACGTACAAAACATGTCGGGCTCTAACATGCTAAAGTTTGCTTGTTTATATTTTTAAAGCGCTTCGGGAATATGCTCTCCTAGTAGGTACCAATATTGTGACTTCAGCAATATTTCTTGAAGGAAATAAAATAAACAAAGTATTCGATGGTCGCGGTCATGCATGCGATTGGCGGCGTTTTAAAAATATCTTCCATTTGAATTTTGCAGTCAAAGTGAATTCTTACTGAGAAAGCTGTATTTAAATGAAGCCTCCAAATGCATGTTTTATTTGCATTTGTATGACGTCTGTGTTCAATGCATTTTTGCTAACTTTGATGCCGCATAAGATCTTAAATAGTCAGCGAAGTATTGAGGCAGAGAGAATGACTATGTGAAGAACCTGCAAAGGCTAGTTATGGCTGAACGAGTCATTAATGACTATGAAGAAAGGAATACACGGCTGCGACTTACGAGTTGTAGGTCGTAGGTTCGAACCCAGACAGGCGCTTTACTTTGTGTAAATTATATCATCACCACTGCTCACAAAACGGTGAAGGAAAACATCGTGAGGAAACCGACATGTCCTAGACCCAAAAATTCGAAGACATGTGACATCCACCAACCCGCACCTGGGCCCGCGTGGTGGATTACGGCCCACTCCCTCTCATTGAGAGGAGGCCTGTGTCCCAGCAGTGGGAACATTATAGGCTGATTATGGTTATGGTATGGATGTAAACAGTCAAAGTTTAAATTTTTTTATCAATCAAGAATTCCGTTACACTATTAATAGTATGCTTTGACTGTCAAAAATCTTCGCAGCCTCTTTTTAAATAACGATAGCGGCAATTCTTTCCAACTTTTAGGTATTTTATCATATATGACAGGACCCATGCAGTAAACACTATTGCACATTAGTGCAGTCTTAGCCAACCGATGACACAGTAAGGTATTATCGCACCTATTACGTGAAACTACATCGGCAAGACGTTTAAAACGATTTGGGTTTAACTTAACAAACTCAGCAACTTCTAATATGTATAAATAGGCAAGCATCAAAGATGGTAAACAGTAATTAATCTAAGTTTCAACATCGCGATCAGATTCTACCACCATTATCCCAGCCGTGCCTGCCATACAGGTAAAAATAATGAACGTATACATATATCTTCAGTCTTCCGTAGAATTAATCTCTCAGGAGGCACATGTGATGGGCCGAACTGAAGTGAACGAATGAAAATCGATGAACGGTTATTCATTCATATCGAACTTTTTGGGTCAAGGCAATGCGAGGGTTGAAAATAAATCTTCATGTCAAATGAAAAGTTGAAAATAGTTTTTCATTACTCGGTAGGTACTAGGAGCGGAGACATGCAAAGAGTGTCTTCAAAATGCTGAAGAATAAAAAAATAGAAGTATATGCGAGATGCGGCAGATAAATAAAAGATTAACAATTGATTTATTGGCGAATTTAAGATAAATATTTCCTCAGAATCTGAATAATTATTAAGTATATACAGGGTGATTGGAAGATGGGTGCAAAGCTTTAAGGCGATGATAGTACAGGCAATTCAGAACCATTTAAGCCATGGTTGTCTTAGACGAAGTCTTACCACTTTTTTTTTACCAATTTCTTAAGATTTTTTTCGAAAATTCCCAAAGTTTTAACTAAACTACTTATTTATGGCCAAATTGAATGATAAACGAATTCATTTTTATTGTATTTAATTAAAGTAATGTGTAAGCAATCTAGCAAAACATGTTTTAGGCCTCTGTGTCGTTAGACATTTTTTTTACAGACATTTAAAGTTCATAACAAATTTTAAAATTTATAAATACTTTTTGTAAACCTTATTTTAAAAATCACGGAGCGTGCTTTTTTTGTTCAAACCTTTTTGAAAACATGCTTGATAATCGCTCTTTCTTTTGAGGTAACATTTACGCAGATATCTTACAAATTATTGAAATTAGGACCTAAAAACCAATTTAAGGGAGAAATTTTAAATTTTAGGCAGTCTAAATAAAACAACATTTGAATTAAATTTATTTATGTTTCATGGTCAAAATGTTGTACGTGATTCCTAATACAAGCACGGCTCCGTCTTCTCACTTCTGTTGTTGTTATTTTCAACATTATCTCCAGCTTCATTGTTTCAAACTCTGAATTCATTCTCTCTATCAGTTCTTCTCTCGTGTTTATTTCAACATTCGTATACACTAGCTCCTTGGCCCGGCCCCACACGAAAAAGTCCAGCAGGGTCAGATCTGGTGAGCGAGCGGGCCAAGGGATGGGTCCATCTCTGCCAATCCAGCTGTCAGGAAAACAATTATTTAAGTGTTCCCTTACATTTAACATCCAATGCGTTGGACAGCCGTCTTGCTGAAAGATGACTGTACTGTCTCTTGCGAATATCGGGACACCGGTTTCCTCTATCAGCTCTGGTAAATCCACTTGTAGAAAGTGCAAATCATTTTCACCATTGAAAGTCTCCGGTAAGAAGTGGGGCCCAACCAACGTCCTGCAAATTACTCCAGCCTCCAGAATTTCCTCTGAAACGACACCTGCTTCTTAAAATGTGGATTG
The DNA here is from genome assembly GCA_963082905.1 of Oligia fasciuncula. Taxonomy (NCBI): domain Eukaryota; kingdom Metazoa; phylum Arthropoda; class Insecta; order Lepidoptera; family Noctuidae; genus Oligia; species Oligia fasciuncula. Next base: position 15,589,124 of record OY720406.1, on the reverse strand, counting down.
TTGTCTTTGGCGGCCCATTCATGAAGGTTATGAAAGTTTTTAATGCCCTCCCTAGAAAACTTTAATTTGAAATCAATCTTGTGGACGATTGATGCAAGCAAATTTTCTAGGGAGGGCATTACAAACTTTCATAACCCACACAACACATGGGGAACACTTAAATAATTGCTTTCCTGACAGCTGGATTGGCAGAGATGGACCCATCCCTTGGCCCGCTCGCTCACCAGATCTGACCCTGCTGGACTTTTTCGTGTGGGGCCGGGCCAAGGAGTATACGAATGTTGAAATAAACACGAGAGAAGAACTGACAGAGAGAATGAATTCAGAGTTTGAAACAATGAAGCTGGAGATATGATGTTGAAAATAACAACAATAGAAGTGAGAAGACGGAGCCGTGCTTGTATTAGGAATCACGGACAACATTTTGACCATGAAACATAAATAAATTTAATTCAAATGTTGTTTTAATTAGACTGCCTAAAATTTAAAATTTCTCCCTTAAATTGGTTTTTAGGTCCTAATTTCAATAATTTGTAAGATATCTGCGTAAATGTTACCTCAAAAGAAAGAGCGATTATCAAGCATGTTTTCAAAAAGGTTTGAACAAAAAAAGCACGCTCCGTGATTTTTAAAATAAGGTTTACAAAAAGTATTTATAAATTTTAAAATTTGTTATGAACTTTAAATATCTGTAAAAAAAATGTCTAACGACACAGAGGCCTAAAACATGTTTTGCTAGATGGCTTACACATTACTTTAATTAAATACAATAAAAATGAATTCGTTTATCATTCAATTTGGCCATAAATAAATAGTTTAGTTAAAACTTTAGGAATTTTTGAAAAAAATCTTAAGAAATTGGTAAAAAAAAAGTAGTAAGACTTCGTCTAAGACAACCATGGCTTAAATGGTTCTAAATTGTCTGTACTATCTTCGCCTTAAAGCTTTGCACCCATCTTCCAATCACCCTGTATAAGGAAACAGGAAAGTGATCACGTCTTTATCAAAATATGGCTGCACGAAATCAATATTCGATTATGAATCCACTCAGCGTATTTCGGACCCGACCACAGTGATACGGTATTTAATATTTATGGCTTTAGAGAGTTAAATATCCTTCTGGCCTTTTCCAACCTAGTGGAATTGGTTTCTAGTCTAGCTGATAGATACGGCTGAATATCAATATTTTAGCAGTAGGTACTAGCGACGCGACGGCTGGCTGGTCTCCGCGAACCAGCAAGGTAATTGCGTAACACACTATTAGTAGGAATGGCTTTGATTTTGACAGTCAAACAACATTAATTGCGTTATTTACGTTGTTGATCAGAATATTTTTTTAATTAATACGATAAAAATATTTAATTTAATTTCTTATATGTAAGTTTAATCAATTAATTTTATGTTGTGTATGTTTAATGTAAGCTTCCAAAATAAATTCTCTAAATGATGGTAAAAACTGAGGAATAAATACTCTAAAACATGGTGAAAAATCAAAATCAGATGTGTAGTTTGGAAGAACAATGCGTTGCGAATTGATATAATTAGTATCATATATACAAGTATATAATAAAAAAATTAAGAAAAAGGGAGGGGCTCATTGGGCATCATAAAATTCGTCCGCATCGCTCTCAATGGGATAAGTGCCCAAAAGGCTGGCAGCATTACCACGTTTGGATGGCAATGCTGATTCTTTGGGCTAAAAATAGGCCAGCGCTCTGGTCACGCGTAGCGTCAACCAACCGCTTGGCGATGTCCCGAAATATTCGCTGAGCACCTAGTGTTACAATTTGTATGATTATCTAACATGAATTTGTTTTATTTTTCCTAGCTTAAAGCGCTGTGACCATGGTCACATTTAAAGCTTGACAATCCTGAAGACCTGAACAAATTATTGATAAATAGATTGTAGATGAAGTCCTGAAGCGAAAATAAAACGGAGATCTGAATGTCAATGATGATGAAGTATTACCAAAACCAAACTAAAGATTACGTTGGTACTCAAATAAACTACTCTCCGAATTCGTATCCCCATCCTACACCGAGAAGCTCCAGTCAAACTATGTATCCCTAGTACTCACTGAACGAATAGTTATATAACTCGATAATCTACATTATTGAATTTGTGCTCTTATCTAGTCTACTCGTAATATGTGGATTGGCTCTTCAACTAGCACGGTAGGGTTAAGAGCTTACTCGGAAATGGGACCTGATCATGCCTCAAGAACTTATCACACTAACTTCACACTAATATTATAAAGGCGAAAGTTTGTGAGTGTGTGTGTGTTTATATGTTTGTTACTTCTTCACGCTCAAATGGCTGGATCAATTTTGATAAAATTTTGTATGGAGGTAGCTGACACCCTGGATTAACATATAGGCTACTTTTTGACGTGACAACGTCTTAAATTAGGTTGCGACTGGGAGTCACTTATGAAAAAGTGTAACGCTCGGTAACGTTACGATGAGTCACCGAACGAGAGAGAGGCCCGCCGAATGCCTTGCGTCTCTCTCCCACTCAACTATGATCGGATGATCGGTCGTTGTCACGTAAAATCTTCGCCCGTAAAACCGACTTTACAGGCAACCATTTTTTATCCCGATATTCCCACGGGATCGAAATTTACGCTGGTGAAACCGCGGGGCGCAGCTAGTTGTTTCATAAGGAGACAGTAGGTACTTGTTGAATCTTCTCGATATATTGTCAATCTTACGTTTGCACAACAAATCAATCCTATGACCTAAGCAAACCAGTGGGCTTACTTATCACACTAACAGTAGGAATGGCTTTCATTTTGACAGTTCAACAACATTCATTGCGTTATTTACGTTGGTGAGCACACAAATTTTACGATGATATGAAGTAATGGATTAGCAATATCCTTCAAATTGACTCAGATACTAATTGATAGTATGTTACGAAGTGATATCTGCCCGTCTGTTGGTCAAACGGATCTTATTTCAGTAACTCTGACAGATTTGACAATACAATCAGTAGAAACTTCATGCTTATAAAAATCTTTCTAAATCTTGACACAACAAACAGATAATGCGTTTTACGCACGATATGCTGAGGGTTGGCTACGCACTCCATTGACCAACCTTATGCATCCTGTTCCATCATCATTTTCACTTTTAAGACCTCATAGCGAAGCCATCGTTAAGCATCATTTACTCTCTATAGTGGACTTACACGGAAAAACTTCTTGGCCCTCGCTAAACTTCATGTAGACACGTGATGAGAATTTCATACACGCATAGAAAAAAGGGTTGAACAAGTTTCCCATAAGCGACAACACAAAATCTAAGACCGAAAAACTTTGAATTATTGTTGTTTAGAAGAGAAAAAAATATTCCTATATTTTCTTAGAGAATGAAACTTAAAATAACGTCGGCGATGAAATTCTGCTTCGAGAATATTATGGAAACAACAATAAACAGTGAGGCACTGTAATACCCTATTGTTTCTATTTCTAAGGGCTTAGGTCTTTGTAACGTGTTGTGAGCGTATGTAATCCTGGTACATTATGTGCTAGAATAGATAATGTTTGTTACACCTCAAAATCTACATTATAACTAACTATTTTACTATCGGTTAGGTGGCGTAGGAACTATAATTTGTTGTATCCTTTAGATTATCACCACGCTTTGACGCTTGGCTATCTGTGGTGTAAGCAGTCACTATAGTCCTGGTTTTCCCTCCCAGCTATTACATTTCTTGTTAGCATTTTTCTACACGCACGCACAGGTGTTAGCTGAGTCTATAATCCAATAAGTAAAAGATCCTATGTGTTATGTATTGAGTTAACTGATAGGAGTTCTAAGTTCGAGTCCGTTTATAGGGTCTGTCCCTTTTCAAGAATCTGAAGTCTCTACTTTTAGGAATAATGTTTAACAAACACTTATCTTCATAATCAGCCTATAACGTTTTACAAAAAATATATAGATATGATCGAGAAAGTCCAGCGTAAATTTCTTCGAGCCATGTACTATAGGTGCTATAAAAGGTGTTTGTCATATTCACAATTGCTAAGCAAATATAACATGTTAACATTAGAATCTAGACGTAAGTACCTAGAAGCCAACATACTACATGGTATTGTTCATAATCACTTTGATTCCATCGATCTCACGAGTAAGTTATGTTATGTGGTCTCCCGCACTGTAAATAAGCGTAGTGTCCGTGCGGGTACATTGTTCGCTGTTAATACCTGTCGGACTAATTCAGGTTTGCGTTGCCCTGTTCGTCGTATAGTGGAGTCTTATAATCGTAACTTCATTGATATTGATATTTTTGTATGTTCCAAATCGAAATTTAAGTCTAATGTTTTTAAAATTTTATCTAATGATAATAAGAAATAGTGTGAGTCCTTTATTCTAAATTTCATTTACTTCAAACATTTTAATTATTTTTACTAATGAATTGTATTGTACTGTAAAATCCTTTTTTTTTTTTTCCTGTCTTCATTCTTATTTGTGATAATAAGGAACAATCCCTTAACCTTATCCAAATATTAATTTATATATATATTTTGTTTTTAATAATTAATTTATTATATTGTTTTAAATAATCAATTTGTTTATATAACTGAGTAATGCTAATCTAGTGGCACTTTTAACTTATTCTAATTGTGTTAATATGCGGATAATGTAGTGGGCTGCAATATTGTTAATACTAGGGTAGGGTGGGGCTTAAAGGTCCGCGGGTAAAAAGGTCCACCATGTCTATATCCGAAATCAAAAGTGCACCAGCGAATCGAATGACAGGGGTATGAAGGGGTCACGGGAGGGGTACTTACGCCGCCCCACGAAGTGAGCTTGCGAGTGCCGATGAGAGTGTACGCGGTCGCAGTGCAAAAAATTCAAGTAAGTAATTCTTGTGACGTCACTTATTTTTAGTCTGACTGTTGTGTTTTTATCAATACAAAACTAAACATTTATTAAAGGTCTAGTTAGTGGTATAAAGTTTAACGTAGAGCCATTGTTTATTGAATCGTCTGTTTAGGTTTTTCTCTATAACCTCAAACTTCAATCAACATACTATTGGGGCATAAAGGTCCACTTAAGGACCTTTATGCCCCACGGTGGACCTTTTTACCCTATACAAAATATTATCATATTATGGTATTCTTTTCAGAATGCGGAATTACAAGAGAACCACCGAAAGAGGTACAAAGACTGTCGAGGTCACGCAACGTGCGGCTGAGCTAGTCACAAACGAAAATAAATCCCTACGTCAAGTTTGTCGTGACTATGAAATTAGTAAAACTTCTCTGATAAGATTTATCACACGTCTAAAAGAAAATCCAGAATTGCGATTCAGATGACGAGTAATTGTTAAAAAGTCATGTCATTTATTCGTGTTATATTCGTTTTATTTTTATAATTTAATTATATAAAGGTTTTGGGTCAAAAAGCTCAATTTTAATAATTAAGACTGAAATGCTGTGCCATAAGTTTAAAATAAGTAACGTTGTTTAGTTTTTTTAATAAAAGTAAAGACTGATTGATTTAAAACTGTTTTCGTTTATTTACTTGCTTTAATTAACGTTAAAAAGCTATTTAATTATACTGGTCTTTTTTACCCCAGCACCGGTCCTTTTTACCCCACCCTTGGGGCAAAAGGGACCAATCGACTCGACACTCCTAAATGCAAATATGTGGGTTATAGATAAACATTACAAGAGTTAAGTTGTTCTTTCTTGTAAATGAAGGATAGCGGTATCCATTGCAGAAGAAGTTATTTTTTTACACCTGATACGTAAATAGTTACAAGGCAATATACGTAAAATGGACCTTTTAGCCCCACCCTACCCTACTTATGTGTCTAATTGTTATTTGTAAACATTTTATATTGTAGCTGTTTATTGTCCCATAATAAAATAAAATAAAATAAAAATAATGTACCCACTTCTGGGACACAGGCCTCCTCTCTGTGAGAGGGAGTGGGCCATAATCCACCACGCGGGCCCAGTGCGGGTTGGTGGATGTCACATGTCTTCGAATTTTTGGTTCTAGGACATGCCCGTTTCCTCACGATGTTTTCCTTCACCGTTTTGAGAGCAGTGGTGATGAAATAATTTACACAAAGTAAAGCGCATGTCTGGGTTCGAACCTACGACCTACAAATTCGTAAGTTGCAGCCGATACAACTGTGCCAACACTTATCTTGTTCAACATAAAATTGCTTCTCCAACAAGTGAAACCCTAAATTACTGTAGCTTCGTCTAAAGATCTTCTCCCATAGACAGTGAAGTTATTGCAAAAGTGCAATTTCCTGCTGTAGTGTCGGAGTGCTGTATTTTAGCTCGAAGTAGGCTGCCGGGAGCAATGTCCGGTGCCGGCCGGACGGGCGGACGGTCGGACAGCCGGACGGGCGGACGAAACTACCCTCTGCATTTACTTAGCAGGATGTACAGAGCAACTTTAAATTTATTTTTATGAAGTTCCGAAACGGTTTTGAATTATTTGTTAAAATACAAATATATGATAAAGGAATGCATTAGTATGTTGTACTTATGTAGGTAATATTAAAGGGAATTTGCAGAAGTAGGTAAAACTTATTAATGCATTGTTGATACCTACTTATCGCTTTTACGTTTAGGTACATACTAGTAGTAGTAAGTAGCAGTAGGTAACGAAAAATAATACCGGAATCTAAGTTTTTGAAGAAAAGTATAAACGTTTATTACATATTACTTACTTATTTTACTTGTTTTAACTGGGTAAGATACCTCCGGCCCCTGTATGTTTAATTAAATTTCTTTAAACAAACGTCGTCGGATATAAATTCGCTAGGATGAAATGTCAAGCTGCAGAGCTCTAAGAGAAAGCCACTAAAACAAAAAAAAAACTTAGAATTACAAATCGTCCTTGTTCTACGTTCTAAAAATTCAAAAAATATAACGGTTGCAAAAAACGCGGGAACAAAGCTGCGCGCTCTTTGGTCGGCCATTCGAATAGTATCGCTGCTCGAGAGCGGGGGAACGTCAGGAGTGGCCGAGTGGTGCCCACTCGACATAGATTCAGTTGGGTTACTATTGTTGGGGAAACTCGGGTAAAACTCGATAGGAATGAGGCTTGGTAGTAGCTCTGTGAATTTTTGAAAAATAAGCCTGAATGTGCTTCTTTCTTTACACCGCCATTTGCAAGTAGAAGTCAAACTTAAAACCGGCCAAGTGCGAGTCGGACTCGCACACGAAGGGTTCCGTACCACAAGGCATAAAACGCCGAAAAAAACGTTTCTTTTATACCCCTTTAAATTTTCAACTACCTATCTAGCTATCACGGTTCATGTGATACAGCCTGGTGACAGACAGACGGACAGTGGATTAGTAATAGGGTTCCGTTTTTGCCCTTTAATTAATAAATTTATCTATCCAGTTTCGGACAACAATACAGTCCATCTTGTTAGTGAAAAAATACCTTATAACTAACTACCTTATACCTTTGGGTACGGAACCCTAAAAAGCCTTTTCAAGTTACAATTCTTAATTTCATAGCACTATGGACTAGTTGCCTTGTTAATCGCCAATGCATGAGCTTTTTCATATTTTCTTCATACATGAAAAGGCGGTGAGAGCGACCAAGACGCATACCGCGAGGGTTGGATCGAGGTGGCGCTAGAAAATGATGCCTGGAAGGATTTGGGGGAGGCCTTTGCTCAGCAGTTCTGGACAGTGTCCATCATCTGCCTAGCCTTTTCCCAACCATGTTGGGGTCGGCTTCCAGTCTAACCGGATGCAGCTTAGTACCAGTATTTTACATGAAGCGACAGCCTATCTCACCTCCACAACCCAGTTATTGGGTAAAACGAAACCCCTTGGTAATACTGGTTGTCAGACTTTCGGGCTTCTGATTACCCGTAACGACTGTCAAAGATCCACGAATTACAGCCGGGACCAACGGCTTAACGTGCTTTCCGAGACACGGAGGGATCTTGGTATGTAAAGACGGTCACCCATCCACGGACCAACCGCGGCAACAGTGTAGAAAAAAAACAGCCTGCGTGTATGACCCGATGTATTAACTTAAACGAGGCAAAAGGACTATGTAAGGATCATAGCAGGTGCTGTTCTGTAGTTTCTGCGTACACGCAAGGGAAGTAGGCGTGAGTTTATGTTTATGTAAAACAACCGACTTCTAAAAAAGACACTACAAAGTGAAAAACAACTTTAATTTCGGAAGTCGGTGTTGGGTTCGCAGTTTTCGTTGTTTGCCACCGACTTCCGAAATTAAAGTTATTTTTCACTTTGTAGTGTCTTTTTTGGTAGTCGGTTGTTTTTTTTTTTGTAAAAAAGTTTTTATTTTTCACTTTTATGTTGTACCCCCCACACCAATTCGTATAACACTACATGCTATGTAAATATCAGTGACAGGAAGTTATTATAACATCGTCAATGTAAACTAAGTGGCAAAATATGTATTATTGAAGCTAAATTAAAAACTACCCAAGCATAGTTAATCAAAATATGAGAACTCCCCTGAGGCATAGGGTATCCATCCATTAAAAAAAGAATTTTTGAAATCGATTTACAATTTCCGGAGATATCGCGTAACAAACATACAAAAAAAAACATACAGTCGAATTGAGAACCTCCTCGTTTTTGAAGTCGGTTAAAAAATGATGCGTGGCAAAGACATTTCAAGGTGAGTATCCATCGACTTATTATTCCCTAGTACGGCAGCTCGTTACGGCGGCAAAATGTTACAGATGCAACACAAAACTGTGGCTGCGGACGCAAAATTTATGGACGATTGTGCGGCACAGCAAGCCGGGCCACAGATAGTTTATTTTTCAATTGTTACTTTTGTTTTTAAATAACTAGGAAGTGTAATTAAAGGGTAGTTTTGTTATTTTATAATGGCAATTGTTAAAAATATTGCTCTGAAATAATATTGGTTCAAGTTTTGATTTGTTTTCAGTGTTTTATAATGTAATGAGTTAAAAAGTAAAATGGAAAGCGTATTCAGCGAAAAATGTTAGCTATACACTGCGAGTCTTCATAATGTGCACATGTCGAAATGAGGGAAACTAAGCTTAATTTTATCGACGAAAAAAAAAAAAATTGTAGTATTTTAAATATTTTTTTTCGCTGCTGTGACCCCTGTGTAAACAATCGCCCCTCAATTGAGAATTATGGTTTTTTTTAACAAAAATCTGATATTTTTTCATCAATTACTCAATAAAAGCCCCGATTACCTACCCTTTTTATTACTTTAAATTATTCTCCATCGTATCAGATTTCTAAACGTAAAAATACCATGTTTATAACTCAATCACAACATTTCCTATCAACTGTTACAGAAAGGCCTTGCAATCACCATACTTTAGCAGGTAAAGATCCTTTTAAATACCTACCTATTTATTTATTTTTTCAAATATTTTTTCCGTCGATAAAATTAAGCTATGTTTCCCTCATTTCGTTATGTGCACATTATGAAGACTCATACTGTATAAATTGATCGTTTCTAAAAAAAAACTAGCAAGGAGATAGGTACATTGCATCCTAGGGAAGGACGTAGGGACGTAGGGACCCCCAGCTAGATGGACGGACGACCTAAAGAAGGTGGCTGGGGTAGACTGGATGCGGAAGGCGGAGGACAGGGTGCTGTGGCGCAGTCTGGGAGAGGCCTATGTCCAGCAGTGGACTGCGATAGGCTGAGTTGATTGATTGATTGAAGGACGTAGGGTACTCATAATCAGCCTATAAAGTTCCCACTACCGGGACACAGGCCCTTACTCCTCGAGAGGAAGTGGACTGTAATATACCACGCGGGCCCAGTGCGGGTTCGTAGCATGTCACATGTCTTCGAGTTTTTGGTTTTAAGACATGCCGGTTTCCTCGCGTTGTTCTTTCACCGTTTTGAGAGCAGCGGTGATGAAGTAAAAGCGTCTGTCTGGATTCGAACAGGACCTACATCTCGTAAGCCGTTACCTCTGGGTTACCACAGCTGTCCTGCTACTTTTATTGGTCGGCTGATTGAGAATTTCTATAATAATATGACAAAGTTTCTCTTAGTAACAGATCTATATTATATCTGTTGTAAGGTTGTTGTTCTTTTGGCAAAATAAAGATTATTATATTATTATTATTATATTTACTTCCATGTAATGACAGGGATAGTATGTAAACATAATACATAAGGATATTTACGTCATTTGTTTTTAGGGTTCTGTTTCTAAAAGGTCTCAACTTGAAGGGGTTGATCTACCAATAATACCCCCGAAAGGTATTTCCAAAGTAAGGATGGAGCATCCTCTGTCAATAGAAAACCAAAGGTTCCCGAGGGCTTCTAGACCATTAACCCCGCACCGTCACCTTCTGCGGCCACCCATCCACGCTCATCTGGGGAGCGTAGAGATGAAGGGTCTTTCCATACCCCTAGATACAATTTGCGTCCATGGTACCCCTTTACAAACAGATATTATCGTTCACCCATGGGCCCTGTTACTAAGGGAATTCAATACTAATGAACTGAGTTCGCGTCAGAACTGTGTGGCGTCGAAGTGATTCAAAAGTATTCTACGTAGTAAGTATTCTAAGTAGTAGTACTTCGACGCCACACAGTTCTGACGCGAACTCCATTCATTAGTATTGAATTTCTGATTTTGATCATCTACTTTTGCTGTTGACTGTACTACTAAGGGCGCTATAGCAGCACATAATAAAAATAAAATTAAGTTATAAATTAAAGCGGGTCCCTACACAATAAACCTGTTATTATACTAAATATTCAAAAAAATTCGTAGTGTTGACTATTTTGTACGGTGATCCGGAACCCATAATTTATTTTCGACTCGCACTTGGTCGTCTCTTTTGTTATAATACCTAACTTGTATCTCGTTATCCCAAAGTTCAAATGTCAAATGATCGACTCTGATATTTATAATAACTATTTGCAAACAATATGATAACGTTAGTTTAGTAGGTAGTTATCTGAAAGTTAACTGAACAAAAACAATACTTAGTTACTTGTTACTATGAAAATTTAAGTAGTTCAGAGACTAAATTAGTCAGGTAAAATATCCCGAAACAAATGTGGCTTATCAGTCGATTCACACGAATTTACTCGCTCGAAACGTGCGAATCGTCACCTTTAAATATTTTTTCTTTCTATGGGCGACTCGCACGAAGTTAATTTATTTGTAGGCGAAACGACAACAACGTGTACCTACTGTTTTGTTAACTTCATTGCAAAAGAATCACAAATAAATTAACTTCGTTCGAATCCACTAATAAGCCAAGTATTTTCGGAATATTCCAATGCCAATTAATTTTATATAACAGTAGTGCTATTCTGTAAAAAATCTCACCGTGATAACTGGGGTGAAGTGAGCTTAAAGTGAGCTGTCATTAGTGTCAATCCCTAGCATTAGGTGGAATGACATCTCACTTCACCTAACTTCTCACGGTGAGTTTCTAATAGAATCGACCGGCTGATAGAGAATTGAACTGTCATTCAAACTAGTCTACGAGTAAATAGTGAGAAATAATGTAACTTTTATATAAGTTATCCAATAGTTTGAATCCTGTCGCTTTTGACGAAGGCAATTAGGCAACTTCAAGGCATTTTCATTTAGTTTAAATCATTTTTAATTATAGAAGTTTTAAATAAGTGGTAGATACCTAATTGCGTAACACACTACCAGTAGCAATGGCTTACATTTTGACAGTTCAACAACATTCATTGCGTTATTTAGGTTGTTGAGCAGACTTTAGGATATGTAGCAATGGATTAGCAATATTCTTCCAAATGATTCAGATTGTGTTCATAGTGTGTTTCGCAATTAGGATGCTGATAGGAAAACTAGACAAATCAGTAGTATTTTTCAGTACCTAAATTGAATAGTTATTTGACTTAATTTTTCTTCACTGTGCTAATCTCTGGAACTACCAGTCGGATTTGAAAAATCCATTTTGCATTTGTTAGCCCAATTCTTGAGGAAGGCTCTAAGCTATTTTACATTACGCTACGACCTTTAGGAGCGGAGCAAAAAGAAAAAAACTTTTTAACAAAAAAGAAAAACCGACTTCCAAAAAAAACACTACAAAGTGAAAAATAACTTTAATTTCGGAAGTCGGTGTCTTTGGATATGTGTTTTTTTGATTTTTGCCACCGACTTCCGAAATTAAAGTTATTTTTCACTTTGTAGTGTTTTTTTTTGGAAGTCGGTTTTTCTTTTTTGTTAAAAAGTTTTTATTTCCCGCTTTTTAGTGGGTCTGTTTATAATTTATCCCATCATCAGATCCTGACCTGATGACAATGGGACCACCTGGAAAGTATACCCTTTCAAACAAAAAAATATTTTTTGAAATCGGTCCAGCCATCTTCGAGTAATCGGGGAACATACATTAAAAAAAAAATAAAAAAAAAGGTTCCGACGAATTGAGAACCTCCTCCTTTTTGAAGTCGGTTAAAAATACAGAAAGAGCGCTAAACGAATATGAATTAATAGCGCGGGCGGATTCTATAAAACAGATTGGGAATTGAACTGTCATTCAAACTACGAGTAATAACAAATTAATGATGATAGATGGAGTAGTGAGAAATAATATAAGTTTTATATAAATTATCCGCTAATTTGAATCCTATCGCTTCTGACATCTGAAGGTAATTTCATTCAGTTTAAACCATTTTTTCTAAAAAATAAAAGTCAAAAGTCAAAGAATTTATTTCAAATAGGCACTTGTATGGCACTTTTGAACATCAAAAATTACAATAAAATAGTCCAAAAGGTAGTTTTCGTATCAAAATATTTTATTTCACATAAGCCTACATGGGCACTTATGAAACGTCAGAAGCTAGGTGCACGGTTCCAATTGGTCGTTTCCTATGGAGAAGAACCGGCAAGAAACTCCACGGTTACTCTTTTTAAAAATAATTGGCTTTTACAATATTTTCAAATTACAGTAGGTATGGGAGGATAGCGTAGGCCTGTCAACAAGTATCAAGTACGTATGGAACTAGAACTTTTAAATAAGATAGGAAAACTAGAGAAGTATGTAGTAGTTTTTTAGCCAATTGAGTAGTTATTTGACTGTGTAAGATAAACTACTAACCATGATCATTGATCTATTAATTTTTTCGTAGAATTCTGCGATTTGGGAACGAAGACCTATACACAGATTGATTATTTTCCTTTTTAGGGTTCCGTACCAAAATGGCAAAAAGGAACCCTCATGGTGCGACTCAGTCTGTCTGTCTGTCCGTCTGTCACAGCTGGATATTTCAAGAACTAGGTACTATTGCTATCAACTTGAAATTTAGAACAATTTTAGATTACGTTTGCCCAACTATTTTGCAAATAACGTTACTTGTTTTTTACCCATATGTTTTATTACTAAATGTATGCTAGCTCAGTAATTTAAGAATCAACTTTTAATATTTCTATCGCCGTTTATTAGTCATAAAACTAGCTTTATAGGTGACCTAGATTTCCAGTCCATATATCCTGGTAAACGCTAAACGTTACACTTTGATGGTTCACTGGCTGTCTGCTAAACTACTATTACCTAGTTAGGCATTGTCGCATGTAATGTGTATCGATATGTGGTGTCGCTAACATGCATACAACTACCAGGGATACATGTATTCGAGGCGTGGGCTGTATAACCTATAAACCACAATACCACAACATCGTGGAACGGTGGAAATATGGCTATACAAACTAAGATTCGTTTCTTATTTAGCAATTGAATTAATTAAGCATTGCATGGCATTAAAAACAGCCTAATTAAACCAGTTGGCTGTGACATATACATCAAAGTCAACAAAACGCATTGAAAATGACTTAGGTTTACAGTTTTTAATGTAAAGAAACAATTAAATATACATAATTTTTTTACATTAAAAAGTGAAAACCGTCAAATACAACCCCAACATTAAACAGTGGGCAAACTTTTTATTCCCAAACCTCAGTATTTTTCACAACCCGTCGGCTTACCGCCGAAAGGGTGGGTGCGTTACCGCGCAATGCCGCCGATTTCATTTCCGTTGGGAAATGCGAGAGATAGCGGCATGTCGGGCGGGTAGCTCTCTCATTATGTCTGTGACGAAAAAATTCGGATACACACACTGAAATATTTTATGGTTCAGCTTTTTACATTGACCTCCACAGTATCCGAACACGGCGGAAGGATTATGAATTCACGTTTTTTTTAGCATGTTTTGAGTCGTTTAATGTGAGTTTTTTGTTTTATTCATATGAACAGAATGTACGTTTAAAGCATTTTTTCCGAAAAAACGGTTTAAATTTTGTACGTCCGCTGTCTATTTTGTTAATTAATTGCAGCGGTTACAGATTAGCAGGTACCAGGCAATCAGGAACAATAATCGGCTGGATTGTTCGGTACACGATAGCACATGCGAGCCATAAATAAGGCTTGTTGTCCAAGCCGAACAACAGGCGATACGGGCAATTCTGCCTGCGTTCGTGTTTGCCTGTAAATGTATGTAAACCTGGACTAACTAACCCTACCCTACGTATTGTAGTACAAAAACGGACAATGGTGCCAGATGATTAGAATACGAAGACGCTTTTTTTGTCTCTGTTATAGAAATAGTAATTGATAAAAATATAGGTACACATATTTCTTTAAATCAAACGTTCAACGAAACGTTACCTACGAGTAATTGAAGCTAAGGAAGTTCATAAGATCTTTTCTACAAATAAAAACTTTTTAACAAAAAAAAAACCGACTTCCAAAAAAAACACTACAAAGTGAAAAATAACTTTAATTTCGGAAGTCGGTGTCTTTGGATCTGTATTTTAGTTTTTGCCACAGACTTTCGAAATTAAAGTTATTTTTCACTTCGTAGTGTTTTTTTGGAAATCGATGTTTTTTTGCTAAAAAGTTTTTATTTCTCGCTTTTTAGTGGGTCTGTTTATAATGTATCTAAGTTACAATAGCCTAAAGTCAACTTCCCCATCGCCTTATACAATATATTGCTTTTCCCGATGCAGGGACGTTATTGTTGAGGAGTTCTCCTAGTATTCCACCATCAGCTCCATTTCACCATTCGCATTGTGACGAGCATAAATTGCTTAGCAACCATATTAAAGTAATCGAATCTCAACCCGTCAAATACTTATTATTGAGTAGTTTCGTTGGCCATCTGTGGTCTTCTTCATCAGTTCCACTTCACCTAATGGTGGTTTCCGAGAGCAAATACACGAGTTACTATAAAAAATATCCAATCCAAATAGCTACTTATAGGTGTGCCTATGATATTTGAGGAGTTCCTTCAATTCCTCATAGATCCGATCATTAGAACTGGATTTTGATAAAAATAGGACAAATCTGGAAGTATATCCATTTAAATAAAAAATATCGGTTTATAAATGACGGCGTAACAAACATAAAAAAAAATACAACCGAATTGAGAACCTCCTCCTTTTTTTTAAGTCGGTTAAAAATAACGAAAAACTTGCGACGCCACTACAAACAACCAACTTCGAAACAAAAATCAGACGGTCTTTGAACGAAACAGGAAGAAAATTAATTATGGTTGTAGTTCAGGAAACAATGTGGAAGTACTAAGGCGGCATGACCACTTGAGAAAAATGTACGCATTTGTCTTATAGTAGTAGTCAGCCCGGCTGTGAGAGGCACTTTGAGTGATTAATGAGTTCAGATGAAAAGCTAGACCTTTATATATATCTTATGTTCGAAGAGTTGAAAGATGTCGGAAAACTGGGAATAATGTTTTATGGAGATCATTTCGTCGGCTGCCGTATGCTGGGACATGAATCATAAATTCGTACTTTACATGTGGAAAGCTTTTGAGTGAGTAGTCTATAAGTGTATAAATAATTATCATGATTTCATAGTGTTTCGTAATTATTACATTTACATGCATAGGTATATAGTATAGTAAAAAACGTGAAACGCGTGTGCTTATTATGAATGTACTAACACTAGTGTTATGAGTTGTGTATGTAAGTACAAACAAAATGGATTTTGTGATCTGAAAATAAATAAATGATGTTAAAGATGATGATGACAATAGGAATTAGGAAAGAAGTGTGGTTTTCAGGTTCAATAGTTACAGTGATGGTATTCACAAGGCAGATGTGATTGGAAACGTGGAGAGGACGCCCTAGAAGGACATCCGTACTACTACTATACTATAATATTATAAATTCGAAAGTAACTCTGTCTGTCTGTCTGTCGGTATGTTACCTTTTCACGCCTAAACCACAGAACAGATTTTGATAAAATTTGGCAGAGAGATAGATTGCATCCCGGGGAAGGACATAGGATAGTTTTTATCTCGATATTCCCACGGGATCGACACTTATGCGGGTGAAGCCGCGGGGCGCTGTGCTAGTAAGAGATTGATAGTGTGTTTCGCAATGAGGGTGCTGATGTATGAACGTAATCGTAGCAAAAGGAGTGTGTCAAAGTCAAATCATTTATTTCAAATAGGCACATTAAGGGCACTTTTGAACGTCAAAAGTTATTTTTTGTGTGTTTGGATCATTAGGATCGAAGCAGGTGGCGTTCTGTACTTTCTGCCCTACCCCCATGGGCAGAAAACGCGAGTTTATGTATGTTCATTTGCGCTAATTCACCACATAAAAACTCCATTCCCAACTAAGAGGCTTAAAACCTCCTTGCACAAAAAAAAAAACTAGGTGTGTTCCAATTTCCGTTTGTCGCTAAAATAAATAAAGGCTGAATAAAGAACAGGAAAAAACACAAAAAGCCCTCTGATTGTAAAACGGTAATTACGGTGAGTTGTTTGTAAGTTCAACATTGCTAATTACGAGTCGTCATATACGGGCGGTTCCACGAAAACAAAAGAAAGTTAATTCAAAATGTGCTTAACGAAGTTTCCGTTCTACTTTTTTTTATAAAAGTAGTTTTCTAGGAAATAACGTTCTCTGTTAAATTGTGTTTACTCATCACCCTCATAGACTTTCCAACGGCATCGCCACATGAACCGGTCCTGTGCTTCTTGCATTTTGTTTATTTTTATATTATTATATTCGGGTAAAACATTAATAATTCTTTTCTTTTGTCTTCTGTAAAAAGTCCTTTGCGTATATACCTACAGGGTTATTGGTAAAACATTAACAACCTCTTAAGAGGTCATTGTACTCATCATTATGAACAGCTTTTACTGTGGGACCAAACCTGAAATCGCGAAAAAAAAATCTGCTGTTCCCTACATTTTGACGAGTTGTACGAACATAAATGTAGGGAACAGCTGATTTTTTTTCGCGATTTCAGGCAGGTAGGTAAATCATGTTCATATGATGCGACTGTGATTGATACCTGACATAATTTTTCGTTGATAAAATATTTAAATGGATTTATTTTATACGAGTGTGACCATAGTAATGAGTTTATTTTGATTCTCATTTTGCAATTGTAATGATTTGTTGTAGATACGAATGAAATATGCAGTAATAGCCGTAAAATTGTTTGACTTTATACATTTTTTGTTCATTGTAGTTTAATATGTTAATCGGCTGAAATGGTGACTATCCAGCTGAAAGTCTATGGTTCTTAAGTTTCCGTACCCAAAGAGTGCCAACGGGACCCTAGGCTATTACTGAGCATCCGCTGTCCTTCCGTCCGTTCCACCATCAGTCTGTCTGTCAGCGGACTGTATCTCATGAACCGTAATAGGATAAAAATAAAGTTGTAAATTAAAGGGGGTGCATACCAGAAGCGTGTTTTTTTCGGATTTTTTTCCCTGGTGGTTCGGAACCGACTCCACAATTGGCCGGTTTTTTATACGAACAAACATGAAAGCTTCTAATTTACGTTTCAAAATGATTCCCTCGCATGGAATTAATATCTTCCTAGAGCAGTAATAATGGTGATGATTGACATTAACGTCGAACTGCTTCGCAACATTGATATACCCCGAATCCGATAAATCAGTGAGTAGTATCTATAAAAAATATGTGTAAACGAAGGAATGGAGGGGAATAAAAACCGTTATCGTTTTTATGGCCAGTGGCTCGGAAATCACACCGACGTCGATATGCCGAAATGTGATAAATTCTCTTACTTATCAGTTACCAGAAATACATATGTCTGATGATTGCATTTTTTTATAGGGTTTCCTATATAACCATACTAGCTTCCGCCCGCGGCTTCGCCCGCGAGGTATGTCGATAAAAACTATCCTACGTCCTTCCCTGGGATGCAATCTATCTCTCTGCCAACTTTCATTTTTAATATTAGTATAGATATATAAAACAAAGTCAGGTACACCATTTATAACTCAAGAACGGCTGGAACGACTTTTATGATCGTTGATTTGTTGGATTTGTGTCCGCCCCGAATAGAAAAGTAACTATTAAAACATGGGAAAAATTTACGGAAAAAATAATAATGAGGATAATTCATTTCCTCATACATTTAGGCGGTACGTAGTTCGCCGGGTTCAGCTAGTAAATAAATAAAATACCACACTTTAAATGAACTAACCCACTGTGAAAACACTAGTAAAGCGGCATAATATTGCAAGTACAAGAAATATATGTTTGCAGCCTATTTAGTAGCTAAACGCCTCCCCAATGTACCACACGCTTCCTTCAGTCTCGAACTCAGACCCCATAGTTCTGCGCAAGTGGTTTTGCAGTTTAGCAATGCACGGCATTTGAACAGTGCTTGCAGAAGCACCACAAGCTTATACTCAAACAAGTACGTGCTTATAAGACCTGAGGACGTACTTGTACGAGTACATAGTACCTAGTTCCAAGCAGTGAGCTGATTAGTTGATTATTAATAAAATTCATTTAACGCGTAACCTGAATTTTCTGGAAATCGTGAAGGGGTCGTAATTGCACGGAAGGGGGCAAGCAAACAACCTTAAAATTAGGCTGAGAATTAGCACTTTTCGAACGTCAAAACAGGGCTCGGGACCAGTACAATGCAATGGATTATTTAGTTTAAATGTTTGTAAACACACCCACAATACAGGAGAAATTCCTAGTGTGGGGCAACGTTTAAACTTAATATGAGTGACCGAAATAGACTCATGATTGAATTAGTGATTGAAAGAGTTTTCCTTAAAACCCTTTTTTTTTTGTAGGTACCTACTATTGTTTGTTGAATTGTTGGAATCCAAAAATAGTCTAAACAATCCTATTTTACAATAAAACATAACCTTTCAAAAAAATATGTTCATAAAATACGTTTTGATAGAGCAAGCACGCATTGTACCTACTTATAAAATAAATTGGTTTCAGCATCTGTGCCGACCTGTAACCCTGGTACCCACGTTATGAAACATATTTTTTTAAGCATTCAGCGTTCAATCTGGTTTTGGCATTTACCTACCTGTAACGAATATGTAATGTAGCCAGGGACTTAAAACACCACGTTTGTTAAACTATTCACTGGTTACACAAAACACATTGGTAGGTAAGCTTTTGATTGATTTTTTTATTTGACTTATTGCATTTCGAGGAACCGCGGCGGAAAGCTTTGGTAAATCGGAAACGACAATAGGCTATTTGACAATGTATAAAATAAGGTCATAATTATTGACACTCGTATAGATTATCGCTTTTAAAATCGATTTGCATTAATTTTACTACAAAACAATGTATTATTTATTAAAAAAAAACCCGAAAAAACTTCATCTTTTTAAATCTGGCGCCACGTAATCGAAAACGGTCTGGATTGGCTGAACTTAAGATGACGTCATGATTCAGTAAATTTCTGTCTATCGTTGACAGCCGTAATTTCCTCTGTCTTGCGATTATTTATTGTACGCGCAGTGAGTGAAATTTCTAAAGAAATCTGACTATAATTACTGCACACGAGTTCTACTTATTGAATGATGATTATTGATAGCAACTTTTGTAAAAGCCGACAGCAGAAATTTTTCCAAAGTTGACCCGTTTATGATCGGAGTTTTTTTCAAGAATAACCCCGGTTTTTATGCTGCTGAGCTTAAAAACATAAAAACAGCAATGTAAGTACCTTATATTAACTTATTTAGTAAACTACCATCACAGACGAAAACACTTGAATTATCCACTATATCCTTAGGACATCTGCGAGCAAGAACTAACCACTTCTTGCGCATTTTGGCATTTTTTGGAACGTTTACCTACAAACAGTTTTTCTGGGGTTTTTATTGATGCATTTGTACACGCTGGGACTAAACACCATTTATAACTCATTTTAAAAGGGAAATTGTAGTTAAAATTAAGAAAATAGCAGAACAGATGACTTTTGTCTAGTATCTTGACCGTTTCAACGTTTGTTTACTGAATCGTGACGTCACGACGCCATATTGTTAAAGATAGCGTTTTGGCGGCTTATTTAAACAGTACATTTTTATTTACTATTTAAAAAAAAATACAGTATGCAATTTGAAGTAATAGGTTTTTGTGGGCTCGTTAGACACCATTAAATAATCTGAGATGTTTATCAGAAACCAGTCAAATAGCCTATTGTATGAATAGGCCTTGTCAGCATTTCAATCCAATTCTGTTATTAATTAACTGTCTAATCACCTAGATTATTAAGGGCTTACAGGACCTAAACCACCTAAACGCAAAAGTTTTATAGATACAATAAAAGTATAAGATACCTCGAAAAACTTTATTTTTACAATAAAAACCATACTAATATACTTAGGTACGAGTACTATCATTCTGGTTTTTCTCAGATTCTTGCAAGCAACATGCTAACCACTAGTGTTTTAAGTTTTTAGTCCAAACAATAGATTTTTGTAATTAAATAATTGCTTCATATTTTGCAATAAATTACCAGCGTTGTGTCATAGCGCTTCTATGCAGTTTGCAGTCCGACAGTGACCGCGCTTTAGGTCATGTAAGTAGGTACCATAATTGGTTCAACCAGTAGGTATGTACAGTCAACAGCAAAAGTAGATGATCAAAATCAGAAATTCAATACTAATGAACGGAGTTCGCGTCAGAACTGTGTGGCGTCGAAGTGATTCAAAAGTATGTGATTGTAAATTATACCAAACATTTACTACTAGTACAGCTGCCATATATTCGTGATCAGTTTTGACTCCTATTGAATTTCTGATTTTGATCATCTACTATTGCTGTTGACTGTACCATAATTTCTAACATGGAATTGGTTAACTTGATAACGGAAAAGAAAAGTTAAAACACGGGATGTTAGGGCTGATGAATCACAAGGGGGTTACCATTTCAAAACTTGAAAAGTCCTGATAAATAGCCGGACATTTGCAAAAAACGCCAGACATTACTTTTTAATCTTTCTTTTTCCGGTATTAAATTCACTTTTTTGTTTTCTAAAACAAATCTGACCCTAAATCGAAAATTCCGGACAAATGACAAGGCCGAACAAAGTTTGGATGGGTGGTCAAAAAGCGGTACACGTCGGGACATTTTAAGTAGGTTTAAAAGTATTATTTTGAACATAATCAGCCTATAATGTTCCCGCTCTTGGGACATAAAGCGTCCTCTCTGTGAGAGGTAGTGGGGCGTAATCCACCACGCGGGCCCAGTGCGGGTGGGTGGATGTCACATGTCTTCGAATTTTTGGTTCTAGGACATGCCGGTTTCCTCACGATGTTTTCCTTCACCGTTTTGAGAGCAGTGGTGATGAAATAATTTACACAAAGTAAAGCGCCTGTCTGGGTTCGAACCTACGATCTCTCGTAAGTCGCGGCCGTTACCACTTGGCCACCACTGCTCCTTATTTTGAACCAATTTACAGAAATATAGGTATATCACTAGCAGCGCCCCGCGGTTTCACCTGCATAAGTGTTGATCCCTTGGGAATATCGGGATAAAAACTATCCTATGTCCTTTCCTAATTTCATCTACATCGGTTCAGCGGTTTAAGCGTGAAGAGGTAACAGACAGACAGACAGACACACTTTCGCATTTTTTGTTTTGTTTGGATTTATCAAATCCGATCGGCTGGTAACCCTAATTGGGACAGAGACACCATGGGACGAGAACACCATGCATTCTAACGGTACGTCTCCCGCGCATAATATCGATTGTTATTTTATCTGTCGTAGACACGAGGTACCTACATTTTACGAATTTGTGCGCGTTTCCAAAACGATTCAGATGATAGCACATGATAGGTATCCGCAAATTGGAAGCGTCCCTACTTCCCTAGGGACATCTATCCTGAACGAGCTCGTGGATTAAAAAGAAAATGTTTTTAAATTACTTATAATAATGTTAAATTCCATTGTGTTTCTAACTTTATAGGTACAAAAAAAACAACTTAGGTATACGACGTATTTGTACGAAAAAGTGTGCAAGACGACCCTCGAGGGACTTGTTTCTTAGCTGGTTATAGAGTAGATAATGATACTTTATTAACCGACGAGAAAACGGAGGAGGTTCTCAAAAATGAGGCAGAAAGTACGTCATTACAGTTTTACAAATTTGCGGGAAGTGTCTGAAAATCCATTGTTAACGTGCTGAGCGGACTGAAAAGTGTAACTACCTACCTATGCCATATACATACTTTTGCAGATCATTCAAACCAATATTAATTTCCCTGGCAAAAGTATTAATTGAGTTTTAATAACTGTATCAATTTAAATATAAAGTTCACTTTAAAAAAAATATTTTTACTTTACTCGTAGGTATACTATAATCATTAGTAAGAAACAGTCACTTTATCCTCTCGGTGAACAATGTACTATATTTCTTTTCTTTCTAAATCGTGTTTTTTTAGATTGGCGATGTGCTCCGGTTCTTCTGCTTACCGAATAAATAACCATAAGCTCCAACTTACCTGAAAAACAAAAAAACAAATAGGTGAGTTCACTGAACCATCCTAAACCCGTGTTACACGAAATAATTAAACCAAAACACGGATAAATTAAATTAAATCCCACATAATATCACCGAAAATAAACGGTAGCGACTAGGAAATAATAATTGAGAGGAGTAGAGATTCACTTGTAGGTATGTTACACAGGTAAGCACTCGGGTACGTTGGAACTTGGAAGTACGGAGTGCATTTCAGAATCTGCAAGTATTAACATAATAAAGGTGTCTCAGTCTGCGAGTACTAAGAAACTTCGAATAGGTATGCTTTCCTAGTAGAGAGCATGAATAATTGATTAATCTAGTCTGTGCTTTTGTTCGGTAGGTTTTATTGGTCTGACAAAACTCGAGCATACACTAACAGTAGGATTGGCTTCCATTTTGACAGTTCAACGACATTCATTGCGTTATTTAAGTGGTTGAGCAGACAAATTTTTCGAATATATGATGCAATGGATTAGCAATATCCTTCAAAATGATTGAATTGATAGTGTATTACGGCAATTAGGATGTTGTTTTTGAAAATATCTTACATTGACTCGATGTGTCATATTTAAATAACGTCCAGGTACTGTACTAAGTAGGTAGTCTATTAAAAAGAGTACCAAGTGCGAGTGTGCTCACCACACCAGGGCTCCGTACAACAAGGAAAAAAACGCAAAAAAAAAAACATATTTCTTCAATTTTTTACTTTAGTTTATTTGTTGTTTAATTGTTAAAGCGACAAAGGAAATACACTCTGTGAAAATGTTAACTGTCTACCTATTACGGTTTATGAGATAGAGCCCGCTGGCAGACATACGGACGCACGGAAGGACGGATGGACGGACGGACGGACAGCGTAGGCTTAGTAATAGGGTCTCGTTGGCACCCATTGGGTACGGAACCCTAAAAAAACGATCGATCGTTAGTGTTCTTTAGACCAAAATATTCAGAAGTTAGTTTAAAATTGTAGGTAGGTAGTTTCTTTCAGGTCAAAGTAAAAGTCTTATTAAATTAATGGTGAAAGGAAACTACGGGGAAACTGATTTTATCGCGGACGTAAAATATGGATTTTACCGCTTTGTGAACTTTTGGAGCGGTCAGCAAAATTAACTGAAAACGACGTGCAACTAGGAACTTCTTGCTGCAGTCTTATTTCTTAACTTACGTTCGAGCATCGAGCGATCTTTCATTTTACGATTTATTTTATAGCACCGTGTGACTTAAACCCGCATTTAAGTCACGCTTTTCTGTGACTTAACTTTCTTACACAGAAAGGCGTGACTTACCTAAGTGCGGGTTTAGGTCAAACGAACTATAATAGTACATTATGATACATGTGTGCTATGTTGATCATTATGCACGAGGTGATATTATCGCGCGAGCCGCAGGCGAGAGCGATAAGAAAGCCGAGTGTATATTGATTAATGCACACGCGTTTCATACGACGTTTTTCAACACACTTGCGAGGAAAAAAAACAGACTTGTATTGTTAAATATTAACTTGTATGGAAAATGGCGCGCTGGTTTTGTTTTCCCGCGCGCCGTGCTAGCCAGCACTAGCGATGCGCGCGCAACATTGACTCATTTTAAATATAGGTATTAATCTATGGCACACACAAAACCTCTAAACAGCCTATAGAAAAAATATAATAAACACAAACCTGAAAATTGCAAAAAACCTAAGAATTTCGCGGTCTACCACTGCGCATTCACCTTAAATTGTCTGTGGTCCCCTGCGAGTTCATTTTGCGACTAAGGACAATACAGACTATTTAAAAAAAAATGAAATATAGCCCGCGGATTTTTTCTTTCGGCATGAAGTCTCTTTGGGCGCTTTCCGAATTAACTTAATCGCTCACATTATCTCCATGGACGTAATATTACGTCCATGCATCATCTCACATGCGTTCCGATTTAGATATTACTATTATGACTGCTGAGAGCTGGCAACAATTCGGAACACTCGTGAACGCGCTCACATGACAGTGCTTACACAATGTAAAAAAGATATTATTACAGTATTTCTTTGTATAAACACCACATTTCTTCTTCAGTTCTTCTTCTTTGGTTAGGTGGCGACTGTCAGCCAGAAGCACAATTTCAAAAATGCCACGTTAGTTTAATTTAAAGATGATGCAACTCAAAACAAAACACACACTGACACAACCTCATACACACACAGTCATTTTTGACAGCGCTCACGGTGATATTATTCTAGGGCATGGTCGGCAATATCGCAAGATGGCGAATGTCATGACGTCATCTATGACGATTCACGGGACATCGTTATCGTTATCGCGCTCACGCTAATTCGGTTATTTCCCAATTCGGAACACATCGATTATTTCCCAATTCGGAACGCAGGGTTTGATGAGATTAAAAAAGCGCGCGTCTCTGACTAGTAAATAGTTATCTGTGGTATTACAGAACATGTGGATTAAAGTAAAGAAAAAGCACGCGTTCGTAATACACTCCATTATGGACCTAAAAGCGGTTCAATAAGAGCCACTTTACGAGCAAGTGTGTTGAAAAATAGTATTACGATACTTGTGACTTAAATAGGTACTACTTAAGTCACCTACTTATGTCACACGTATCGTAATACTATTAATTTCTGTTTTTTTTTTAAAGTCAAAACTTCTTTAGTAGCGTTTGGGCATTTTTTGAGATGTGAAGAATCCATTTAACTCGCGACACTGTTACTGTAACCGACACCGCGCGTGTTTTGTTTAAAGACGATTAAAAAAATACACACGTAATTGTTCAAGTTTTCCCTTCTGTCGGCACTCCCGGAGTGCCACTGTTTATTTATTTATTTATTTTATAATTTATGTACACACAGTAAAATACATAGGATATGACATAATTATAATTTGAGTACAAAGGTACTGCTTATTTCTTAAGAAATTTCTTCCAGCAGACCTGCGAAAGGAGAAGTAAAAAATAAATGTAGACAATAGTGTGTGAATAGTGTCTGTTTCTTTTTTTTTCATCTTTTTATTACGAACGCTTTTAACGTGCAGGTCTTTGTACATCGTTCTCATACCTATGTATAATTTCAACATGAATGATGTAACCAATATTTTGATTTAAAAGAGTGGCCGTGGAGTTTCTTGCTCATTCCTCTCCATACGCTTTAGAACGAGCAACTAGCTTCATTTTTCTGACTGAGAGAAAAGCGCATCTATAATTGGTTTATCACACTAATATTATAAAGGCGAAAGTTTGTGAGTATTGTATGTTTGTGTGTGTGTATTTATATGTTTGTGACTTCTTCACGCTCAAACGGCTGCACCAATTTTGGTAAAATTTTGTATGGAGGTAGCTGACACCCTGGATTAGTATAAAGGCTATGTTTTTATCACGATGCCGCGATGTTCCCACGGGATCGACATTTACGCAGGTAAAACCGCGGGGCGCAGCTAGTTAGAAATAAATGCTTAGTTTGAATTTAGTGAAATGGGTGACCCTATTTATATTTATTCGCTGTTTGCACAACTGTGTAACACATGCGATTACTTATAACATACGTGTTGTGAAAGTAAAACGTACGCTACGTGATAAGGCGTAATTTTACCTAATTTACATAAAACAATTTGATATTTACGCACACAATATAAACAATAATAACACCACCTGTAAATGCAAATAGCCGTAATATCAATGTTTGTTATCTAGGTAGTAGAATGTGTCATGTAATACGAATTCGTGAAATTAGGTACCAGGATGACATGAAAACGGACTGGTATTCATTTGAATTTCATGAACGGTCGGACACGCTCTCACATTGTTGAACTAGGAACCAATTATCATTACAATAAAACATTTGTTTTCACTTTTTGTATAAATTAATTAGAGTTTGGGCCTAGGCAATTTAAAAAGGTTATCGGCTACAATAGGAAGGTACGCGGGTAAATTTATTCAAATTCAGAAAGAATTTGAAGTGTGCATATTTTTCTCTGAAGTACAATAGAAGTTTCCATTATTAAAATTAAATAAGTACCTACGAGTTCTTAACGTGTTATTAGAAATAAACTGTACCTTCGTTATCCTTCGAACCGGAAGACCACTCAAAAGTTTTCAAAAGGAACTATAAAGTTTTGATTTAAATACCACTATTAAATAAATATCTAATTATCGTTATTTTTGCCACATGCACATTTATATAAATGCTAATTTTGTGTTTATTTTTAGATAATCTTGTCTTGATAACAATGTAATTATTAACATCGCACTGACAGGTACTTTAGATTTGTGTCTGATTGTGATACTATCGAAGTATCAATATATCGTTAACATGAAATGTGTGTACCTACATAACGCACCTTATCTTCGCAATTATGCGATCCTGGTATCATGGGTTATATTATAATCATATTATAATGGCGTAAAATACGACGGCTGAACACATCGATTTATTTTATTCAAGAATTCAATACGATTTGATGAGATTCGGAATTGCGTTGCCAAGTGAAGTGTCCCCTGTAAGTACGAGTAGCATGTTTTAAATCCCCTTTTGACTCCTTATGTACCTACAATTTTAAAATACGAGGCAGAAAACTTCGAAAGAATTAATTGAAGGGAAATGCCAGCTAACAGTAGCGAAGGGTCAACTTTTGTAAGATATAAGCCGGAGTAGATATCTTCAGTATGATTATATTATTTGTCTATATAAAGAATACTGACTGTACCATTTTAAATGGAAGCCAGTAGGAATCGAGTTGTATGGAACCTTCGCCACTGCCAGCTAATCGTGACAAAGATGCAGTAATGCTATTCTGTAAAAAGATCACCGCGATAACTTAGGTGAAGTGAGCTGTTATTTCACCTGATGCTAGGGGTTGACACTATTGACAGCTCACTATAAGCTTACTTCACAGTTATCACGGTGATCTTTTACAGAATAATACCGCCGCTGTTTCTATTTTTATTACTGTTTAATTTTTATTATTACCATTTTATCCAGTAATACAGATGTAATCTACCTTTCCAGGAATTAGAAGCATTTCTCTCAAAAAAAGACTCATTGAATGTTTCCAGCAGTGGAAAAGCATAAAATTTTCATAAGCTAATTTAGGCAGGTAACTCAAATAAAAACCTGGCAGTCTTTGAACACTACCTGTGCATCCCTCGCAAATAAAAAAAAACACAAACTAAAGGCGTGTGCACACATTAAAAAGCGATGCCGGGCTATGTTCGGTGAAGTGTCTCCCGCACACGCTCCGGCAGATAATCGCGTTTGATCAGCGCTCATGCGTGATAACCGGTGAGCGCACGCCTTTATACCTCCAGTTATTTTTATACGTGGTAACGTGCGTCTGGTAAAGTACCTACATTATTTGAATAAGGAAATTAAAAGATTTAATCCATTTGTAATAGCTTAATTTTATTTACTGTTTAAAGAAAATTAAGCTGTTGGAAAATAAATTGGTAGGTAAATAGTTGTTGGGGAAATACCAAGTTTATAATTGGTTGGTAAATCGAAAGCAGTTATAATATGTGGTCAAACCGTAGAAGAAAATTAAGTTTATAGTCCGTATACCAACATCAAGATCCGCGGCAGCACGTGGTAGGTCCCAGATAGTATCGACAAATTTAAGGGCCCCTTTTCCCGAAACTTTAGGCATTTTACGCGCTGAGTCGGCTTGCGCCCGCGTTGCACAGGAGCCGTCGCGGTATGAACTCCGGTGACCTATGGTGGCGGACGAGCACGCCACAGTACAAATAAATCAGTAGTACAAATATTACACTAGTTTACAAATTTTCATTTTTTTTCGTTCACAGGACAAAACCGTTGGATTTGTTTTGTGACTACCTTCTAATCAGTAAAAATAAATGTAAAATGTTTTTATCAAGTCTGGTTTTTTTATAACACTCACAAGAAGTTTTGGCTTAATCTGGTTACGTAGTGATCAATTAATTGTCTTAAACTCAAAAAGGAAACATTTAATGAAATTCTATTTTTACCGACTTCACAAAAAGGAGGAGGTACTCTGTTCGGGTGATTGTATGTTTTTTTTTTTTGTATGTTTGTTCATCGAATACTCCGCCAATTGTCGACGGATTTTCAAAATTCTTTTTTTGTTCGAAAGTAGATAGTTCTGAGGTGGTCCCATTGTCACCAAGTTAGGATCTGATGATGGGATCTTATAGAAATCGAGGGCAACCCTCAAATTTTATAGGCTCACTTATTGTTTTTCGCATATTTTATGAAGTATCTTGTGTATTTGTGTATGGTTGTCACCATCTCAGGTAGCTGGGCTGATGATGGAAGCTACAACTCCTTAACAGTAAGAAGTTACTCGAACAGGCAAGGACTGTTTTAGTAAATTGTTTTGATGTTTGATAGGGCATTTGCCACATTTGGTCTCATGATCCTCAAGTCATGACCTGATGCTGCAGTCAGGATAGTCTGCAGAGTACCTAACTTCTCGACAAGTAACAGCAGATATATCGTGTTTAGGCTCATTGAAAAGGGCTCGATGTGTGGATAAACATACTGTTACTGAGAAACACCGAAGACCTGATGCTGAAGCCAGGAGCATCAGAAAAAGTACAAACCTTGAAATTACAGCACCGTACTCGTATTTGGGCTCATTTTAAACAGGACTAATTTTAAGTTCAATGCAATGTTGACATAAGTCTGGCCTGATGCTGCAGCCAGGATTATCAGCATCTAGTCTAAAAACTAATAAAAGGAGAACTCCTCAACAATTAACGTCCCTGCATCGAGAAAAGGAATATTTTATAAAAAGGCGATGGGCAAGTTGACATTATTCTATTGTAACTTAGATAAATTATAAATAGACCCACTAAAAAGCGAGAAATAAAAACTTTTTAACAAAAAAAAAACCGACTTCCAAAAAAAACACTACAAACTGAAAAATTACTTTAATTTCGGAAGTCGGTGGCAAAAACTAAAATACTGATCCCTAAGACACCGACTTCCGAAATTAAAGTTATTTTTCAGTTTGTAGTGTTTTTTGTTGAAAATGTTTTTCAGACAGTGCAAATTAGATCATAACATTTTTTGTTTTATTTACAAGAAAAATATGTAGTAAAAAAAACAGATCGGTTACAGAAGCTATAAAAATGGATGCACTACTTTATTTAACTTCAACTTTCGGTAGCAAATTTTAATAAAAAGGGTTTTTCAAGTAGTAGATGAAAAGTACTAACAAATTCGGTAGCAAGAAATAAAAAATACGTGCAATTTAGATTGTCAATTTTGTGGCAAGACCTAACAAATCACGAAACTAGCTGTTATTTTTGCCTAACTAAATATGTAGCCTTTAAAAACCAGAACAAGTAGTGTTACATACAATATAATGATGACCCATGGGTCAAAGAGTGTGGTACTTAAGATAGAAACACGTTTCTATGATACAACTACATACAGAAAGCATGGCTAATAGAAATCTCTATTCCTAGACAGCTCGTTTCGCCGAAAACTTTGTTGATAGAAAACATTGTTCGTAGATATCTCGGTTCATAAGAAGCACTTTTGACAGAGATCTCTGTTCATAGATAGCATTTCTTGTCGGAAACTTTGTTCATAGAAACCACTGTTTCACCTTGGTTCACAGAAAGCACCTTTGGTTCACGGAAACCAATTAGATCATTATTTTTTAAGTAAGCTGTATTCCTATTCACTCGCTCTTGCATCCTATGTCGACGGAGCCCCGCTTGGCGGGGCTCCTATTTCTGTGTAAAGGGTGCCCTTCGCTCGCTCTTGCATCCTATGTTGCGCTTTTTTAACCAAGGGAAACAGTGGTTTCTATGAACAAAGTTTACGGCAAGAAGTGCTATCTATGAACAGAGATCTCTGTCAACGGTCCTTCCTATGAACCGTGATATCTACGGACAATGATAAAGTTTTCGGCGAAACGTGCTGTCTAGGAATAGAGATTTCTATTAGCTGTGCTATCTGTATGTAGTCGTATCGTACAAGCGTGTTTCTATCTTAGGTTCCACACCGTGGGTCAAATCCTATGCTACATTCGAAAAGAATCCCTTACCCGATGTTGCCTAGTAGTTTCAGTCAATAAAACGAAGCAAAACCCACAGAATTGGAGACAGAACCTAAGACCCCATTTCGAGCCAGATGTATGATTTTGATTTCGAAGGATCTGAATTGAAGGATGGCAAAGTCAAAGTCAAGATTTCTGGTTTAGAAAAAAGTTAGCAGATTACTGTTGGTCTAATTTAAGAGATACTGATACAAATCTGAATTAAAACAGAGTAAAATTTGCAATATGTAATACTTTCACTAAATGGTAATCTTAAAATTAACAAAAAAAAGTAAAAATTTTGAAAACTAGACGATCTAAATTTTTTCCACTTCAGAATCTCATTAAGCATTTTATCCTCTATGCAAACACATGGTTTTCATCTCATGAACAAAAACGCTGTAAACTAGTGGTGTTATTGGCGTTGGCGACAGACACAGAGATAAAAAATTAAATTAAAAATTTAAAAAACCCCCGACAAAAATAAAATTACGGAATCCCTACAAAAAGCACGAAATAAAAAAATCACACACACACACACGTTAAACTTAGAACACCCCGTCGTTTTTGCGTCGGGGGTTAAAAATTAGATAGGAAGCATTGTATAGTGTTTCTTAAGTTCGTGGTTCTCTTTGTGCTCTTTTTGAAGGTTTCACTTCTACCACGTGTGAATTGCACACATGTTTTTTTTCATACACTTTCAAATTTCCACGCGAACGAAGTCGCGGGCAACAGCTAGTAAATAAATAAATATCGTTGGCTTGTGTCGTGGACACCAGGTAGTTGATATAATAAATATATACTTTTTTTGTAAATACATAGGTACCTACTTCTTATGTACAAACATCCATGACTCAGAAACAAAATAATGTCCATGCTCATCACACAAACATTTGCCCCTACCGAGATTCGAACCCGGACCCTAAGATCGTAAGGCGGCCTCACTACCGCTGCGCCATTCGGATCGTCAGTTTATGTAAAAATATGTAAAGGTGAATGTTTCCATTAAAAATATTAAAGATTTAAAACTCTAGTCATACTGACTTCGCTAGTCTGTGTAGAGAACCACAAGTTTTCTTCACTTCAGATGCCCTTTTTTTCTTAATTTTGTTTTTTTTATTTGCCATTTTAATTACTTCTAATACAACACGTTTTTACTCAGGTAAGTAGGCACTATTACGCGCGCGAAGACGATAATGTGGTTGCGAGCAAAAATTGCATAGGTCCTCCCTCGATGACGTCCGGCAGGACACTGGCGCGGAGTGGCGCGGTGCGCGCGAGTAGTTTTTCACGCATTTATTTTATATGGAAAAAAATAGGTGCCATATTAAAAATCTATCCAATAATATCCCTGTTAAACCTGATTAGTAAATGAAATGTAAAATTTTCATAAAAATTGCGTTCCCCCAAGTCTCATACAACTCAAAATCCTTTCAAAATCGACTTTACTTCTGATTTTTTTTTTATCGAGCAAAATGTTAAATATTGTGTTTTTAACCAAAAAAGTCACTAGATTAAACATGTATCTGTACTATATATTTTTTTGCGAATTTAAATATGGTGATTTATATGAAAACAACTCGATCTAGAAACGTAAATTTCGGAAAAGGGGCCCTTAAGTCTTCCGTTTAAACACAACATTAGATAAACAATGTAACTTGTGGCTAATTAATAACAGCTACAACAGTCGATCGATCAGGTTGAGCTACGCTTGCTGCGGTTGGTCCGTGGATGGGGAGTGACCATCTTTACTAGAAAGACCCCTCCGTGACTAGGAAAGCATGTCAAGCCGGTGGTCCCGGCTGTCGTGGATCTTTGGCAGTTCGTTATTGGTCGTCAGAAGCCCGAAAGTCTGACAACCAGTCTTACCGAAGGGTATCGTATTACCCAGTAACTGGGTTGTGAAGGTCAGATAAGCAGTCACTTCATGTAAAATACTGGTATCGGCTGAATTCTGTTAGACTGGAAGCTTACCCCAACATAGTTGAGAATAGGCTAGGCAGATGATAAGATGAACAATGTCAATCAAATTAATTAAAAAATTAAAAGAGCAAATCCATCTAGTCGATCATGCAATATCTATTCAATTTACATAGACATAAATTTAAATCCAGTGAAATATCGCCGAAACAGCAAATAAATCGGCGACCAAGTACTAAGACTACATAGCATTGCTACAGGTGTCGCGCCAATATAACCTCACCTGAACTGACCGCCATCCTTGAAAAGGGTCCGGACTACGGGGCAAACAGGAGAGAACAAAAATATTTGTCCAAATACTCGCAAGTCATCAATGTAATTAAACTGTCGCCTTTTTCACCGACGAAGAATAATTGAAGTAATTCCTTTTATTTTATATCAGCCTGGTACGCTTGGATAAAGAAAACATGACAGTAATAACATAGCAAAGGTTTTCATGAATCAAAAGGAAATTAATAAATGGCTACGGTGGATATACCTAATTAGATACCAATTAAGTTCTTGTTGTAATATTATTATTTTTACATTTGAAGCAATTTTCTTTTATTTACTAGCGGCTGGTACGGCAATTTATTTTATTTTGGGGAAGCAGACGAATTCGAT
Source organism: Oligia fasciuncula (assembly GCA_963082905.1). Taxonomy (NCBI): domain Eukaryota; kingdom Metazoa; phylum Arthropoda; class Insecta; order Lepidoptera; family Noctuidae; genus Oligia; species Oligia fasciuncula. The sequence continues at coordinate 15,555,776 of OY720406.1, read as the reverse complement.
TTCGATATTCGGATCGCTTGTGATCAATCAGAAAAATGTCATCAATCACGATTCACGAGCTTGCGAGCCGTAGCCAATACATATTTATAGAGCAGTATGTACTTATCTATGAATATGTAAATTAATATTCATTTCTTGTTACACATCTAATCTAAAGTATTTATGTAAATTATTTCTTTGGTTTTTTAAGAACTGTGAACGGTTGCTACACGAATGAAGAAACAAGAAATGAAATTGGTTATTTTGTAAATAGCAGGAATCACATTTACATGCCATATAAAAAATTGGTTACATGGATTTGACATTTCCTATCTGAAACAAACTCAGGAGTTTGTTTTACCATTCCTTCTCAAGGGAACTAAAATGAACTTTGGCTCAGGAGTCAGTTTCTTTTAAAATCCCTTACCTATAATCTTGGTCAGATCATGTGAGGACCTAGTAGATTAGTGTCTGAAATTATCTTTGGGGAAAGACGCACAAAGATTTGAGTGGACCTGTCCAGTCCGTGCAAGCATTTGTCAGTACGTAATCGCGTAGCTCAACGCAAAACTTAAGAAGCTCAACGACTCGACATACAATACCAAAGAAAGGACATTTGGGTAGGCTTCATAAAATTTCAAACTGCCAGACCATCAATAAACCTAACTAAGAAAAAAAAAATTACCCACATAGTCCTCACGGTCACAATAATTAAAGTGATTATAATAATTAGCGGCTAATCCATTTAAAAAGGAACCTCAGAAATCCTGTTGAAAGTTTAAAACATGACAGCATTTAACTTAACCACGCAGATCGGAACTTTTAAGTAAAAGCTATGCAAGTATGCAAGTGACACAAATTGCAAGTCTCGTACTTTTATAAGTCAGACGAAGCGTACAAGTCTCAAGTAAAAATACTACGAACACTACGACAGTTTTGCTCGGTACGCCGTTAGTCGTATTGTTGTCGTGTTACAGCGAAGTTTATAAGTTTCTGGAACGCTCCATATCTTAAAGTTTCATACGTAGAGTCATGAATTTAAAATTCTGAAACTTTGGCAGATGCATGTTAGCAGGTATAATTAAAAATCAAATTATTGTTCTTCGTTTTACTTTTACATACGGATCTCATAAATTCACCTAGTTGTCCTATGTATTTTTGCGTAAATTATCCTGTGTATTTAAATAATAGTTAAGTAAACACTATCTCATGCACATCACTAGTGAGGTAGCTGTCACTAATGTCAACTGTCAGTTAGCCACGAATGGCGGGAAACAATGGAAAGTGAAGTGTGCGGCCTGCACGAGAGGCTTGGTGTGGTGATGAACTGATGAACCAGTGTAGTAGCATGATCAACGTAAATACGGGATCAGCAGGAGTCTACAAGGGAAATCTAACATATCTACTTAATAAAAAGTAATTTAAAAAAATTAAACCGCCTTCAAAAAGAAATGAACTCAAAATTATGAAATAACTTTAATTTCGGAAGTCGGTGTCTTGGGATCTGTATTTTAGTTTTAGTTTTTTGCCACCGACTTCCGAAATTAAAGTTATTTCATAAGTTTGAGTTCATTTCTTTTTGAAGTCGGTTTAATTTTTTTAAATTACTTTTTATTTCGTAATTTTTAGTTTTTGCACTAGAATTGGACCAAGGTTTTGAGATGTTTTCCCTTGACACTACACCCGTAGCTCGTATCAATACGCCAGGCCGTCACACTTATACGTATTAGTCCATATCTTGAAAATGACTGAACCGATTTTGATGAAACTTGCACTGTTCCCTAAGTTGAAGTAAATGTAAGCTAATACAAAAAAATGGTCACGATCCGATTAATAGTTGCTGAGAAATGCGTGGACAAACATACATACATACATACATCATACATACATACATACATACGTCTATGAAATTTTGTAAATTTGTTTGGAAGCCTTAGTAGATTGTCATATGTGAATATAATGCAATTCCAATAATATTACATACATACGTATCGAATTGATAACCTCCTTTTTTTTGAAGTCGGTAAAAAGAGAGCAGAGGGGTAATACTCGTAATTTTAAGAACGTTCACAGTCTGATCTCAGTCTCAATATGACAGAAATACCTCTAATTTACCCACGTTTTTGACAAGTTTTTAACATTTATTGTGGCTGAGATGAGATTGTTTGCGACTAGATTTTGAACGTTTTTGATTACGGGAATTGGCCTTCTGAACTGAGTATTTTGTAGAAAACAAAATAGTCCATTAAGAGGTCAACTGTCACCTGTGAGACACAATTACTTGTTCTTTAACAGACGAGGGAATAAATACGAATTTCTCATAGTTTTGTCAAAATAAAACTATCTTCAGCACCCTTAAGCACCAATCTCATAAATATAAAACAAATATAAGTAACGGATCAGGTGCCAGTAGTACGTGCCTATACATTTTTAAAATATGCAAGAGAATCTCCGTCTATTTTTTTTCATTCGTCCATTTGCCGCCGTGATATTAATAATAATAGCCTCCCCGACCGTTTTCGGTCACGGTGGCCAATCTCAATGGAGATTAGCCAGGTACGCAGGAGATATTATAGTCAATGATTTCAAAAGTAAGGATGCGCCCGTCTGAACATTTTACATAGAAGTTCTTCGTTCGAAGTTCGCGCGCACCACTGTCAACTGAGTCGCGTTGGCCCTAAAACCGTCATATTAGGGCCAGCGCGTTGGTGCCATTTAGCCGCGCCGTTAGCCCGGTCCTTACGCTAGTAATATATATGTCAATGATTATAGTGCACAAGTGTGTGCGCAAACCTGTGTTTGCGCACACACTTGTGCACTCTCTGTTCCTTTACTCTCATAGTCCGATGGGACTTGTGCACTCTCTGTTCCTTTACTCTCATAGTCCGATGGGACTTGTGCACTCTCTGTTCCTTTACTCTCATAGTCCGATGGGACGGCAATCCGACACGACCGGGGAGAGTTCAGGCGCTGGACCAACGGCTTTACGTGCTTTCCGAGGCTAGGGGGTATTAAACCGCCAACTTCCAAATTTCGGACTGTTACTAAGAAACTCCTAATGGAAAACCCAATAACACTTTGTCCGACCCGGGAATCGAACCCAGGACCCCACGCTCAGCAGTCGCGCTTGCAACCACGAGACCAACGGGGCAGTCGCATCGCCGTGATATTATTGCCCGTATCTATAAAGATACTATATATTACATCGCACGGTATGTATGCTGTGTTGCTGTGTATCATCATGAATGCAAATTTCAATCAATTTGGACGTTGATTGCCAATAATCTGGCTGAATTGTGCTCGATATATCGGTGGAACACGTCTTGATATCAATTAATATCTGCAATCTGTAACAGATGAGCAATCCAGATATGTATTTGCGTGGAATTTCGATTCCGACTTTTATGAAGCAATGTTCTTGGCTAATGTCTTTTGTTTTTTACGACTATGTTTCGTTCCTGCCGATATATTTTGTAGAAATCTCACCGAAGAACTTAGGTGAAGTGAGTTAGGAGTGGCTGTTATTCCACCTGATGGGTTGGCTAGGGATTGACCTTATTGACAGCTCACTTCTCTTAAGTTTCAATGTACGGACGCCAGCAGGTCAACCTACCCGAAACTGTCAGATTTTCCCAATCAACCTTGAACCTTATGTTTTAGCAATAAAGTCGAAAATCTATTAAAGAAATCTGACAGATTGTAGTAACTTGATGTGCTGGCGTCTGTACAGCGGGTCGATTCTGTAAAAATCTCACCGTGAAAACTTAGGTGAAGTGAGCGTGGAGTGAGCTGTCAATAGTGTAAATTCCTAGCAAAAACAGTTTGTTTTTGCTAGGAATTTACACTATTGACAAAATTGACTATTGTGAAATTTTTGAAGAATAGCACCGCAGATGCCAGCACATGAAGCTACTACAATCTGTCAAAAGCATAAGGATCAAAGTTGATTGGGAAAATTTGGCAGTTTCGGGTAGCTTGAGGTGCTGGCGTCTGTACATTTTCGTGGATTTCTCTTAGTGCGTACAGTTGATTTAAAGTGGTCGGAATTTTTCGCGACACAAGTGCGCTAAAGATACAATGCAAAATAGCACTGTTACAGATGCTGTACCTACTTTATTGATTAGTTGATCCAGTTTTTAGTGAGCGAGTTACGTATTATTTCAGCTACAGACGTTTTCAAAGACAAATCTAACGCTTTTGTAAATGCCCAGTTCCACGTGCCGAAAGGAGGTATCAAAAGATCTGAGCCGATCCGATCAACAAGCTACCCCCTATTGTAGAATTTAGTAATGTCTATTAAAAGGTTCTGTAGGCAATTTAAATTGTATTTTCACTTCAGTAGCTCAAACATGTAGGTTTTGCTGCCTGAAATCAGTGAGCAAAATGCGATTTTGCTCACTGAGTGAGACAAAGTAACTTTTTAATTATTTTTTTCTGAAAGCCGCGAATATCTTATTCAGCCTTGGGTTAATCATACAATTCGAAAAATTCACACTCTATCTCTTTCCCGCCATTAGAAAGAGAGAGAGACAAAGACCAGCCCTTTCGAAGTTCCGATTTTGAATTCGACCTCAAAGACAAACACGTTCGGAATTTCGTACTAACTAAAGAAATTTTGCAAAAAGATAATTATATCTTTTAATGTAATTTATTGAATTTTTAACTTATTGTTGTATTTAAACGAAAATAAGTATTTACTGCAAATAAAACTGATATATAACCTGTAAATATTTATTTTTAGTTTCAATAATGTTACGTAATATATTTTGAATAATAAAATATCATGGGTGCTATTTCCGAACACGCCTTACAAAGTGTTCTCGCTGCTGAAGTTAAAAGTTATGTGTGTTACACGAGAGCAAAGTTTTTTGCATCTCGTGCCTTTGAATCCCTCGCCACACTCAGGATTCAACTTTAGAATCACTCGCTACGCTCGTGATTCAATCTTTGAATCCTTCGCTTGCTGAGGATTCAAAATCAGCACATGCAGCAATAAACGACTTTGCTCTCTTGTTGCACAAATAACTATTGTAACCCTAAACTTGTGAAGTATAATTTAAACTGCATCTAAAACATATTTCCATAATACCGCACTAACATTGGTCACGCCAATTCCCTACATCTTGTCGTTATACTTTTTCCAGCAATTTGTCGAGATGGGCAATTTCCCCGGGCGCCCTCTAGTGGCCGTCACTGACAGATCGCGCTTGTCTAGTGATTCAGACGCGGCCGTCTGCGATGCGTGGTGCCTTGGTAGTCTTGGTACCCTTCTTGTTTATTCAGCACTATGGTAGGTGCTCTTGAAGTTTGATTTGAATTATTGTTTGGTGGTTTCTATTATGTTGGTATTATATAGACCCGTTTAAGGCGAAATAAGATTGATGTGAGCAGTGGTGGCCCTAATGACGTAATTCATCATTAGGTGGCCCTGTGGAAACGGCCACGACTTACGAGTTGTGGGTTTGAACCCAGACAGGCGTTTTACTTTGTGTAAATTATTTCATCCACGCTGCTCTGAAAACGGTGAAGCAAACATTGTGAGGAAACCGGCCGGCATGTCCTAGAACCAAAAAATCGAAGACATGTGACATCTAGTAACCCGCACTGGGCCCGCGTTGTGGATTACGGTCCACTCCCTTACACAGAGAGGAAGCCTGTGTCCCACCCATCCACTGACCTCTATTAGACACTTGTATAATACAGGTCAGCGCACCCAGCAGTGAGACATTATGGGTTGATTATGCTAAAATTGATGACCTGTGTTTGAGAATTCAGCTGTAGGTAAATGAAATGAGAGTTTGTCCTAGCATATGCTAGATGGGTATAACCAATTCGTACTAATATTATAAATTCGAAAGTAACTCTGTCTGTCTGTATGTTACCTTTTCACGCCTAAACCACTGAACGGATTTCGATAAAATTTGGCAGAGAGATAGATTGCATCCCGGGGAAGTACATAGGATAGTTTTTATCCTGATATCCATACGGGATCGACACTTATGTGGGTGAAAGCGCGGGGCGCTGCTAGTGATATAATAAGTTAACATATAATTTTAAAACTTTCACAATGGCCAAAATACATACCCTAAACAATAGTTTTCATATACACATGAACCACAAATCATTCTCTTATCGGAACTACCACACAACATCGAATGATTAATTAATAACTAAACGGTAAATTTAATTGAATTGAACGTTAACCATTCAATTTAATTGAACAGTGACTGTTAAAATTTATGAATTTACCTTTATTTAGCTAACATGTCGATGGCTCACAATTGTAATTCCATTAGCCATTAATTTGTCAGCAGTGTTGCCAGACGGCAAATATGAATGAATTCACAACGAATTTGATGGATTAAAGTTTATTATGCCTGCTGTATTCTGTTGGAATGAATCAACGCGTACCTATTTAGAACAATCGACCATGTTTAGGGTTCCGTACGGAACCCTTATAAGATCACTTCGTTGTCCATCTGTCTGTCCGTCTGTCAAGACCCCTTTTCTCAGGAACGCGTGGAGTTACTTAAAAAGTTGAAATTAATATCAAATATCAACGCAATAAAAAGATGCGGGCGTTTCTGTTCCGTTTATGCCGCATACTTTGACACTCGCAAGGGAATCAAAACCTATAGGGTACTTCCCGTTGACCTAGAATCATGAAATTTGGCAAGAAGCAATTTCGTACCTACAAGTAAAGGAAATAATCTGAAAACCGTAAAGTAGTTACATACCTACCTACTTTGTACGGAACCCTCGGTGCGCGACTTTATGTAAGATTGAGTCGACAATCTTTAATTCATTTATAACCCAAAATCTAATAAAACTATTAAAACTGTAATATAAAGATATTACTGGTTTGCAAAGGCAAACTCGTGACAATTTGTAGTGCATGTCCAAAACGTCGTCTGGAACCATCTATCGAAGTATTCATGATGTTTATTTATTCAGAGCCGGCCCGGGCGACGACATCAATCCCAACAAGAAACAAACACTCCAGAACTCGAAGGTTCACCGCTAATGGTCAGCCGATCAGTCGATACTATTAATTACTGTTCTCCTGGTACTTTGATGCCGCAATACTGATTTATTTATTGATTTTAGTCAAGAAACCAAGGCCCCGTCACATGGCGATGATCGGTACCACATTTTGCGCTAAAAAGTTGGGACATACGCAAACATCATACTAATACCACGCGGTTAAAAAAAATGTAGCAAGATGCAGCCGTGTGATCCCAATATTATACAGTAAAATGTCGTATCTAGTGATATCATCGCGGCATTGCGCACGTGAATGAGACCAAAGAGTTAATAGAATGAGAAAAAGTTATGTGTTATCCTTGGACATTATCCACATCTTAATTAATAAATTCGAACACACAGGAAAACACAAGTTTAGCATTTAGTGATTCAAATAGCAGCCGAGTTAAAAATGATATTGTCAGTGGTCAAGGTTACGACAATAACAGGAAAAATCAGACACTCGACAGTATCATCTCTGTGATAACCCGTTTTTACTTTAGTAACTACATAAATAGCACAAGAGCAGACGTGCGCGTGCGTGCAGTGTGTGTTGAATCGTTTACAAATGAGTTTCGAAAATAAAGTAGTGTTGATAACGGGCGGGAGTGCCGGCATTGGTGCTGCTACTGCAGTGTTATTTGCTAAAGAAGGTGCTTCCGTGGCTATCGTAGGACGAAATGAAGCTAAGCTAAAAAGCGTCACTGAACTCTGCCAGCAACATGGAGTCACACCACTCGTCATCAAAACAGACGTTTCTCAAGATGAAGCAGCAAGTGAGATTATCAAACAAACCATCGATAAGTATGGAAAACTCGACGTTCTAATCAACAACGCTGGTATTGTTTTCACGGGGGGGCTGCTTGACGGCGAACTTATGAAGACGTATGACAAAATCATGAACACGAACTTACGAGCAGTCGTCAACCTCACGACCTTGGCAGTGCCTTATCTTATAAAAACCCGAGGAAATGTTATCAACATCTCAAGTACATTAGCAACACAAGTTAGCCCATGGATGATGGCGTACGGCATATCAAAAGCTGGTTTGGATCATTTCTCCAAGACTGCTGCTTTGGAACTAGGACCATCTGGAGTGAGGGTCAACATAGTAAGTCCTGGTCCAGTTGTTACTAATATTTTGGAAACTGCTGGCATACCTACTAAGTGGGACGATTTGGGTAAACATACTGCTCTGGGTAAAGTGGCTTACCCGGATGAAGTAGCCGACTTGATCCTGTTCCTAGCAAGTAGCAAGGCGAATAGTATTACTGGAGGAAACTTTACTATCGATAATGGTGCGTTGTTAAAAATGGGATATCAATAATAGTTATAATTAAATGTGTAATTATAATTGAATGTACCTATGTTGTATTTTTTATGTCGTTCAATGGCATGTTCTTTTTTCTTGAATTTTTGTTTTGATTGCATCTGTGAGTGTCTCGCGCACCGGACCGTGGAGATCCCACAAAATGTGGTACCGATCATCGCCATGTGACGGGGCCCTGGTTTCTTGACTAAAATCAATAAATAAATCAGTATTGCGGCATCAAAGTACCAGGAGAACAGTAATTAATAGCATCGACTGATCGGCTGACCATTAGCGGTGAACCTTCGAGTTGAGTGATTCGCCTAGGATAAATAGGCGAAGATTGTATGTTGATCTTAATATGATTCGCGGCCGTTACAAATAATTATAAGAATTATATATTCATAAAAATCATCAATACAACTCTCTAAGTTCATATTACCATAATTATTGACTATTTCATGACGTATGAGGTCAATTCTAACTCAAGGAGTTGTATTGTGCTGATTCACATGATAACGATTCTGTAAAGCCTGATTTGTTACGGTCGCGAATTGTATTTTAATCAACATTCAACCTGACATTGATCAAACAAAATATACCTAAATGGAAAAGAGGGATCAATAAACTGGAGTGATTGTTAAGATATAAAATGAGTGCTGTTTTTTTCACTGTACAATGTTTACTTTGTGATGATTCTAATGAGTTTATTCTAGACATTTGTAGGTAGATGATGTTAGATTAAGTAAAGTCTCGTTTTAGAGGTCTCTCGTACGTGTAGACAGTTATTGTAGGTATAAACTATACCTGCATTAACTAAAAATAAATTATCAAAAACCAATCATTGTTCAAAGTGAACAAGATAACATAATTGGTGTGATAATGATAACGTTTACTCATGTGGTGGCATTGACATCGCCTCATGCAAACTACGCATCGCACTGACGTCATGGAAAATCCTGCATCGCACAAGTAGAGTTTACCGCTCAACTAGCATAATATAAACAACGTCCCGACATCAATCGTTGGGCAGTTAGACACGACACCCGTCTGGTCGGAGGATCCTCCCTTTTCTATGAGTGAACCTTAAACCCTGTTCCTCATACCTCTATTCTTACATCATACTTTTCTACTTCTTCTCTGAGAAAAGAAGAAGCAGTGTATTCAGGTGTTCCTTCATCATTAAATTAGTTTTAAATAAATTCAACAGAAGTACCTATCTAATATTACGAAGCAGAATTTCATGAAACATTTCGGTAAAATAAAATACCAGGGAGATCAATTTGTATTCATAAAAGTTTAATTAAGTCACACTCAGTTAGAGGGGACAACTTTAAAATTTAAATAAATTCAGTAGTAAAGTACCAGGAGGGAAGAGAAACGAAGGAATAGATTAACTCGACCGCTCGTTGGATATTAAGCTCCGGTAGTTGGTAAAACGTTTGGATGCTCCTAAAATGTATTCTGTGCACTGTGGCAATGTTAATGAGGTGTTTGTAAAGCTCATTCAGCATTGTCGTAGACACGGAATAGATAAATAAGGTTGGAAAGGCCCTCGCTGCAATTTTGTACTAGGACCAGTGTCGCCGCTTGACCCCCACTATTTTAATTTCTACACATACGCAATACTATGTTTACAAATATTTCGCACACATCCAAATCACACACACATCAATCTCAGGGCAGATATTCGTTCGCCCACTAGCAATAAGCTCCCGTAGGCATAGACACTCAAACACGCATAAATGCAATAAAAATTTTCATACACGCTAGTGCTTGACAAAGCCGATATTCTTTGTCGATAAATTATCTGATGAATTTATGGGGGAAAATGAAACATTAAATAAATATTAGGAAATAATTTTATTTTATTTTGATTAATTACAAATAATCACTGACCTTGGAATAAAACATATTTATTAGAAAGAAGAAAGAAAGAAAGAAAAACTGTTTATTCTGCACAAACAAAACGCACATTGCATATAAAAAGAAAAAATAAAATAATAAACAAAAAAATAAAAGATAAAAATACACACACGACGTAATCAAATGCCTCGTACTCAAGCTTAAAAAAATGTTGACAATTTTGCTTGATGTCAGGGCCAGGGACCAAAGACAACACACATTATTTTATTACTTGACATTGACAATTTGAGATTGACATTTGACAATACAAATCACAAATCAATCCGATCGATAGGAGTATATGTGTTCTGTGGTGATGCGCCCGCGTCACTGGCCTAATTATGACAACAAAACAAAGTGAAAACAACAACAATTTAAGTAAAGAGCTAAGCATTTATACAACACAAGTAAAGAATTACTTATGCATTGATACACCATATTTTTTTAGTTTGACTGCACCATGGAAAATTGGGATCGCGATGGCGGCCATTTGCATAACGGCCATGCATCGATGCATGCGTCGATGTCGTCTGCAAACATGTATTAAGTAATGGCGCTTGCTATTAATTGCGAACGAATTTAGTACTCGTCTTTGTCGGCATCCAGTTTTCTCTACCTGTCACGTTAATCCATTGTTCCCTGGCGTTAGGTTCTTTAGGAAACCTAAAATTTATAATTTATTGCATAATTCAAATTCCTCAATTTAATTTTACTAAATGGTGTAAATAAAAATTTTAAGAATATAAACGTAAATATTTAAATATAACAAAATAATACACATAATGCATAAACTTAAAGAAAAAATCAGAGATTAGTCCCTTTATAACATTCGGTAGGATTCATTCAATGATTAATATAATATTTAATTTACCTACTCAAAATACGTCTAAATAAAAATATACAATCATTAATTAAATATAAAATAATCCAAAAATTATCTTTGTCAAACGTAATAGTCGAGAATTCTATCGATGATTTTATTTAACCACATGGTTACCTCACTATCGATAAACATGCGCCGTGCATCACAGCCAATCAGAGCAAAGGACGAAACGTCAACGGTTGAAGTGTAGAGGACGCAATGCATGCAGTACATTGTACGCGTACTTGGTCATTGTGTTGATTGAGCGAGTACGCAGCGGGCAATGTATATTTTTTGTAAATTGTTGCAATAATGTTGTTAATGTTTGGTATTTCATAATGATCAGTATATTTTTATGTTTTTGACACATAATATTGTTATTAAATGTTATTTTGGACTTACCGATGGAAAGATATACCTCCTCGCTTCATACCTGAGGTCTGACTTTTTGTCTTACATGTTATAATTGCACAACACGGCATTATTAAGCAGAGTTCTGTTCTCCGAAGTATTCCGACGCGCACTGAACGCGGTGAATGTATGAATCGGTCGAGTTATGATTGTCGAATCATAACTGTGGCGCGCTTGCCCCGCCCACATTACCATTCCAACCTTATTTATCTATTCCGTGGTCGTAGATACCTGTACAGTCACGAGCACTAATATGTCAACACTTGGCAAATTTCAATTGCGTTTTTTTCGTGAAATAACGAATGCAATGTTGAAATACGACACTTTACATAAACCTATGGGTTTGAAAATACTATGTTCGTAATAACATAAAATTTCATTAAAAAATAAAGGAGAAAATCGCCTTTGAATAAAGCCAAGTGTATACATACTTATGCTCGTAACTGTACCTGCTAATTTACAACAAGCTGTAGTTTATAAGGAAATGTAACCTTTTGTTAAAACCATGAGTAGGGACCTACTGAAAATTCACAGTTCTCGTATTTTTTAAGAGGAAATGCATGGCTTACAATATATTTACATAATTTAATCGGGGGTGTTGTGGCTCGTGGCATATTGAATTATGGTTCCCTTGCCATAATGTTAGACTGAAATGCGTCAATCGACTGTTAAAAGAAGCATGCATTATCTACATACTGTCATGTCACGTCAAGTCGCTTCTAGGGGCCCGTGGCTAAGTAATAACAGCCGCACAGGTCGATCGATTAAGTTAAGCTACGCTTGCCGCGGTTGGTCTGTGGAATGGTATGTAAAGAAAGTCTTACATACCGAGACCCCTCCGTGCCTCGGAAAGCCGTTGGTCCCGGCTGTCATTCGTAGATCTTTGACAGTGGTTACGGGGTAGCCAGAAGCCCGAAATTCTGACAACCAGTCTTACCATTACCCAGTAACAGGATTGTTAAGGTCAGATCGGCAGTCGCTCCATGAAAAATACTGGCATTCATCTGCATCCGGCTAGACTGGAAGCCGAACCCAAGATAGTTAAAAAGACTAGGCAGATGTTAAGGATGAACTTGACACTACTAATCGATAGGTAAGCAGAGAATTACAAGCAGTATTAAAATAAAATTAAAAGACGAAATGCCTTTGCAAAAATGTGTGGAGTCATACTCAACCGAAAGGGGTACAAAGGGGCTGAGGGGTCCGTGTAAAAATGACAAACGAAATGTTTCGGACGTCGAAGGCATGACGAAAAAGTTTTTACAATGAAAACTGGGATAACACCGAACGGCGCAGACCAACAAGAATTCTTCTTTTTTATTCATGGGTATAAAAAGTTTATCCTTGAAAAAAATGTAGATAGTACCACCCATTATTATTTCAGACTTGTGAAAAAAGGTAGGTGTAAGCTTTCAATTTCTTTTCTCGAATTTAAATATACTTATTCTCGCAAGAGAAAAATTACGTGGACGGAAAAAACTAGCCAAAAAGAGAGAACCGGATATACACTGGATGCAGTCCTTTCACAGTTATTTTACCTTTGATCACAGTGAAAATTACAATGATCTTTTCACACCACCTGCTCGAAAATGTCAAATTACATGTCAAGCAACCTTAACCTAAAGTGAGTCATTAGTGGCCGGGGGCACAGCCGGTCAATAATGTTGTACTGGATTTCATTATGACCCGCTGGTCAATAACGTGATTTGAATTTGGAATCTCATATGCTCAGCTAAATTGGCAGTATAGTACTAACAAACACCCTTTGGTGCCAGAAAGAGGAAAGCTATTCTCGATACCCTTACTTACGCGTGGATGATATTCTCGATTTCCTACAAAATCATAACGACTGCTTCTTCATATCGTTGCCATGTTTTCGAAGACATAATATTGTAAGAATAATTAGATAACTACGAACCATTTTTTAAAAGGAATGGAATAACATTAAAACTGGCATTAATAATAACAAATACCGTACCGCGCCGTAATACCGTAATAGTAATTGGCTGTAACATTAGTTAATTTATTTTAAGTAAACTGCGCAAAGATTGCTGTGGATTTTGTAAATAAATAAATAATAAAACCTATCTATACTACAGTCGATTTATCACATTTTATCAAAAATACTCTATTTTCATTTCACGAGCGTCTCCAATGACGTTCTAAATTCAAAATGCATACAGCCAATCATCCAAAACCATTCCACCAGCCCTGTATAAAGCTTAGTTTACACAAACGACACTTCCATGAGAGTAATATCAATAGACACATGACAAAACCGTAGAAGACTTTTTTTTTTTTTATCGAATTGATCGTGTCTTGGCTACTTATTGGTAGACGCAATAAAGGCGCGAACTTTTGGCATTTAAACTTTAAATTTATAAACAAATATGTTATTCTTACTGTTTGTTTATTTAATAAATACTTTGTTTTTCGTACTATGGCTATTATTTTCTCACAGTAGGTGTAAAAAGTAGAGTATCCTCCTCTGGGCTAAAGGTGTCTTTGCCTTGGGCTAGCTTGAATCCCTCGCTGCATTCAGGATTCTTGTATTAACTCCCTCGCTTCGCTCGTGAGTTAAATCCCGAATCCTTCATTGCGCTCGAGATTCAATATGACGCCCGTGACATAAGACACAACTTTAGCCCCTCGTTGCATAATCTACTATTATTGTCCTGCCAATAAGGTGGCTATTGGGTTGCTGCCATTACCAAGTCAGTCAAAAACATAATGATTTTTATTTTCGTTGCACTACGGTTGCTATTCGGATGCTGCTGTCAGAGATAAAGTAACTTTGAACGGACTGAAGTGACAGAATGCTTTTATGTTACCACAGACAATAAATACCGCTGAATGTCAGCGGTATTTATTGTCTCTCGATAGGTTTGGCTGTACACTATAAACATATTCAATGTTGCCAGAGCCGTGCGAATATAAAACTGCGCCCGAGGCAAAGCCTCTAGCGCACAAGACAACACAATGATATTTTTGATACTCCATCATTTTTTTTTTCTATTTTTGCCGTAAGTACATACTTACATTGCAAGGTGATCCTTCTTAAACCTAGGAAAGCTGAAATATCACCATGTGATCCTTTCTTTAATAGTGTTTGTTGTATTTTATTTAGCATTCTGTAGAATACACCTGCCTGTATTTTTTCTTTGCCCCTTTCAACTGCTATAAATATTGGTTGGGGGCCTTTTTTATCTAACCCGGGTTTTGCTTTTTACCAAATAATTAAAATACTGACTTGAAGGTCAAGCTGTCAATGCTGTCATTATTAACTTACTAAGAGAATGCAAGAGCGAGCGAAACTATCTAGAAAAAAGCTTTCTGACTCGGATCCGGTTTTATCAAAGAGCGAGCGAAGCGAGCCCGAAAATTGGAGCATTCTAGACCGGTATAGGTTAAGTTTTCGTTGTGTTTTACTAAGAGAATGAATGAGCGAGCGAAATGAGCTAGAAAATTCAGCTGGTTTTGCGTAATTCAGTAACATTAAAGGACTTAAAAGACTACCCTTAGTTTGTCAAAACCACGACGTAATATACAGATCAAAACCGAAAGAGAGAGACTACTGTAGTTGCTTCTTGGACCAACACTGACCTCTCGATTTAGGCCATTAGAGAGACATACAGGCTACATAGTAGGATATACATTTAATAGCTTTCTAGTCGTTAATTACGGACTTTACCGAGTTCCTAATTTGCTCGATTCTATTGCCAAAGTCCGTCTATGTTACTTAATAGTGCACGAGCCAGCGTAATTAAAATTCCTCAATGATTTCCTAGTGGAACAAAGAAAACTAATACATCAGTAGTTTTGTGTGGTTTACTGTAAGACTAATTGAATGCTATGCCGATTCTTTTGTTCTTAGGTTCGAATATATAGCGTTTTCTTAGTTGGTATTAAATATGTGGCAAATTTATAAGGTCCTAGCAGCGCCCCGCGGTTTTACCCGCCTTAGTGTCGATCCAGTGGGAATTCGAGATAAACCGCATTCTATTCGTTATTTTGATGTATAAATATGTTACTGTAAAGTTTCATCAAAATTCAGTTCGTTCAGCAGTTTTTTCGTGAAAGAGTAACGAACATCCATCCATCTATCCATCCTTACAAAATTTCGCGTTTATAATATTACTAGCAGCGCCCCGAGGTTTCACCGGCGTAAGTTTCGATCCCGTAGGAATATCGGGATAAAAACTATCCTATGTCCTTTCCCGGGACTCAAACTATCTCTACAAATACCAAATTTCATCTAAATCTATTTAACGGTTTACGCGTGATTGAGTAACAAACATCCAAACATCTTCACAAACTTTCACATTTATAATATTAGTAGGATTATTATTACTAGGACTTCAGAAAAACAGCTAAATTTGACCGCTTTTCTAGACAGGTAGTACAGTCACGAGCACTAATATGTCAACACTTGGCAACTTTCAATTGTGATTTTTTCGTGAAATAACGAATGCAAGGTTGAAATACGGCACTTTACATAAACTTATGGGTTCGAAAATATTATTTTCGTAATAACATAAAATTTCATTAAAAAATAAAGGAGAAAATTGCCTTTGAATAAAGCCAAGTGTATACATACTTATGCTCGTGACCGTACCTATTTTTTTTTTAATTGCTGAATGGCTGGACCGTTATGCAATAAAAAAATACCTCTTGACCTCGATCGCGCCTGATCGAAAGCGATCGATGAGGTCTATGATGGAACGAGCGTGCCCAGAAGATGTCTAAGGCTCTGGAACTCCCACGCATCGACGAAACACAGCAGGCTGCTTGACGCCGGACTCCGGTGGGAGGGTGGTCGCAAACCAGGCGAGCGATAGCCCTACCACCGCCAGGGAAGAATTGACCAGTCAACTAAGGTGTTGGGTGTGACTGTCCAGGATGCGCCGAGCGCTCGGTTCAGTTGAGTAACTGGCGGAACAAGCTGCGCTACACGAAGAGGCTTCTTCATAAATCCCAAAACCTAGTAGTACCTGTTACGATTCAAAACATACATATAGCCCTGTGACAGGACAGCGGAGCCTAAAGCTTTGGTTTCCCAAGAAAGTGGTTTCGTCATATTATAACGGCGTCATATTATAAAATCTGTCATTTACACCAGTATTTGACATTAAGTCAAACTCCGCTGTTTAAATTGTCAGATTTGCTCTCACCGTACTTACTCACACGATATCCATACTGAGAAGAGTGAGCTAACACATTATTAAATAGCGTTTCTATGACAATCAAGTCAAGTCTCTGCGTCATTGTGTGTCAGAGGTGTCAAAACTTAATGGAAACGTGACTATGCTCGCGAATCTAACGATTTAAATCTTTGTCGCTGTTATCATTTTCATGCCAGCCGTCACTGAGGCCGTTTAGTGTGACCACAGCTCTTCCAGTTTTCTAGTTTTAGTATTAGGGTCTCGTTGGTACAGACGCCAGCACATCAAGCTACTATAATCTGTCAAATTTCTTTAATAGATGTTCAACTTTATCGCTAAAGCATAAGGCTCAAAGTTGATTGGGAAAATTTGACTGTTTTGGGTAGGTTGAAGTGCTGGCGTCTGTACCTGAATTCGAAGGAACGAGCAAGTCACAGCTCTGTCTTACATTGTGTTCCAAATTTAATTTTATCATGACATTTAAAAATACACATACTAATAAATACTACACGGGATTTAAACCCGTAGTTCAGTGTACAATACAAATAAACAAATAGGTACGTTTAACAATCCATACCCAAACTAAACGTGCGTCGGATGCAGAGAGGCAAAGTTTTTTTTGAGTTTTTTCATCATTTTGTTTCGCACAAGTCCGGAATGTTAAAGCAGGCTGAATAGACTGACAGGTATGACAATCCAGTGCAGGACAATGGCCTTCTGAATCGCGGCCGCCATTTTACGGGAGTCAAATTTTATGCGCAATACCAGGGCGGCATGAAGCTTTGGGTCTATGCCGAAAGAACGTTGAGTGAAAGGTACGTTGATATTTAAATGAAGATTAAATTGAATGCTATGGAAAGAAACTCACAATAGAGGCAAACTGGTCCCACGTACGCACCGTAGTATTCAACGCATTATAGAGTACGTCTCAAGAAAGAAGTCCTACGGGAATGCGTGGAACTAATTATTAATATACAACATTATTTTTAGTAGGTATATGCGAAACCCGAAACACGTGTCTAGTATTTTTATGTAAAGAATCTATGTACAAAATTTCAAAACTGTGTCATGAAAAATCACAAAGTTATAAGCTTGTTAAGTTACCTAGTGTTTGTCCGTACAAAAACATGCTCACCTGCGCCGCTCGCGCCGCGCCGTCTTGCGCTCATTTATAATAGTACCTAGATACCTAACCGTTCTCCGCGGAGATTGGATAACCCACTTAGTGTCGCTCGGTGTCCAACTTTTATCCTTTTTTAAATATTTTTGGGACAAAATAAAACATGGGGTAAAAATTATTGGAATCGATTCAGTTACTTAATCTGAACAAACTATATTCAGGTTTCGCATATAATAAAAATAACGTTGTATAATTAGCAATATTCCAACAGTAACCCTGCTATCTCTCACATATTTCTCTATTTAAGATTGTGCATTTTATTAACCAGTGCCTGTAACGTTGAGATAAATAAATAAAGATTTGTGACTCCGTCGCATGCCCGTACCGCCGCGTCTGCTGGACTTCTTTCCTGAGACGGACTCTACGATAAGTTTGTTTCTAATGTATACCTAGCTGTTCAGTGGAATCAGTTTGTTTTTACCTTTAGGTATCAGCCCTTATTTTTAAATTTATTACTAGCTTCCGCCCGCGGCTTCGCCCGCGAGGTATGTCGATAAAAACTATCCTATATTCTTCTCCGGGATGCAATCTATCTCTCTGCCAAATTTTATCGAAATCCGTTCAGTGGTTTAGGCGTGAAAAGGTAACTTACAGACAGACACAGTTACTTTCGAATTTATAATATCAGTATGGATTTTACATTTATTATTAGTACATACATGCTTAGCAAACTCCATGTACTAAGAACACACAAGAAGAATGATCCTGTCTAACATAGGTATAATACGTATATTTCAGAGTGTGTTAACGTAGACGAGTTTTCCTATAGGTAAGTACCTATATTAGAAGAAGAAGTATTTCCAAATTAATTTTTGAGTAGCCAGTATTCCTTAAAAGTTAAAAAAAACCTCCATTTGTCGGAATAAATACATAAATACCTTACCTTAGTATTCAACAAAAAATGCTCCCCATTTCCCCAACGATAGAAATAGAACTTCAAAAATAAAAGTTCGGCCGTAAAAATAAAAAAGTGCCTAACATAATTTAAAATGGCGAAGGACCGTCGCGGCCATCTATAACCTTAAAATATTCTTCCTTGTGTGGTACACATTCATAAATCTTCATGAGACGATGAGACGCCATCTTGAAAGTGCATTTACCACGTACGTAGGTAATTTCGACGCGTTGCTGGCAACATTTATCATCATTCACACTGGCAACACCAAGGAAGATGTATCATGTTTGGAAACTATGTGTGCTAAGGCTTCATATCTTTTTAGCCAGGTGTTTGTTATAATTAGTTGCAAGACCGCGATAAACGTACGTAGCCCCAGAGTGTTGACTGTTGTTTTGTTGTGTGATTTCCAACATAATTGCTTTTCTTCGAAACCTAGGACTAATTTGTATGACAACTTTATTAGTATATCCAACTTAGCAACTATGCTACAAAATCGGTCTATTTACCGACGAGACTCGGCCGCAAACACAATTTGTTGCTTATTATGCCAACATTCCGTGTTCCGTTGTTATACTATCCTATAAACGCTTACTTCTATAGGGACTGCCCTAGCAAAACAACCCTTATTAATAGCAATTACTTAACTTTTACTCCAAAAACGGCATCAAAACACCTTCAAAACTTCATATTCTCTTAGTAATAGCAATTTAAATTTACGATATTAAGTACAATAAAATTTTAATCTCACCTTCAAAGGCGTGCCTCATAATATGTTCTTTCCCGTAATTACACTTCTGAAATTAATTTAACCTGCGATATTTTGTACCCGCGGTCTTTTGTGAACTTTGTGGTCGGAAGTGTAAGATAAAGAATAATAACAGGGGCCTATACGACCCTGGTAAGAGGGGAATAACTTACCGAAACGTTGCCTCCTCGACAGGTTATTATTCTGTAAAGAAAATAAAAGAGTTTCATCAATATTATCCATGTATTAGTATAGGTTCATGTAAGTTTTTATTTTGAAAAGTTGTGGGATGGCAGTAGCTATAACTATGTTGCAAAATAATTAATATTCATCCGTAGGTAAAAGCGTCATAAGCTCGAAATTGTTTACCTAGTTAGAGGCATGTGTGTACAAGAAAATGCCGTTCACGAAAATCAGGGAACTTCGTGGAACAAATTAAGTTATTTTAAATTGAGATACACTGCCTCGCAGCCGGTACCAGGAGCAAAACTCCACCAGACCAACTGAAAGCAACATTACAATTATTAATCCGACTCTCAGCCACGGATTAACGTGACACGAGCCTTAAATCCCCGAGCGCCGTTCGTAAATTAACCCTGAAATTGTACAATACATTGCACCAGCCAGTATTAATACAATTTCAACACGTTTTCAATTTTCGAAGTCCAATGTGAAATATTACTTCAAGCTCCTCGGCCGTTCTGGTATCCTGGTAGTGTGGTTTGTGAATTTAAGTGATTTTTCTTTTTTTAATGGTCCGATTTTAAAAGAAAATACTTATTTGACTTTTTCGACTTTCAATTCAAAGTTACAATGAGTTCAAATCAATGGTTCAAATGAAAAGTTACTATGGGTCATTTATGAAAGTTAAAATACTAAAATGAAAAACTTCCTCCGTTGAGAAGAAACGGTTACTAAATTGGGTTCACATTTAGATGGCAAATATTTAGATTACCAATATTGTTTTATTACAGAAAAAAAATCTAAACAAATTCGGTATTCATGTGCCTCCGCCTACTAAGTACCTACCATACAAAGCATTAATATTAGAGACGGCGTTACGAATTTATTAAGTGGTAGCGTCTTGAGAGAATACTGATGTATTATCTTCTAACAAAACCCTCCTCTTAACATAATCTACAAGAAATTGTATGTTACCGCCGAACATTTTCACATTCAATTTTCCGCACAAAAGGTAAATTATGATCGCAGAACAAAAACGTCCGACTGGAATCGCCAACAAATCGCGTTAAAGTGCTCATGAAAAATATGGCTACTTCTGTAATGAGCTGGAAGACCATTCTAGATAAGTTACAGTTATAAAGCGCTAGATATGAATTATGCTCGAACATGCCCGCAGAGTTCGGCTAGTTAAGCTTCACATGTGCTTCTAGGCGTGACACATTGGTGATAGAAATGGCGAGCAATGCCCAACCCTTTTAATTAAAGTGCCAATTTCATCAATGAAACTGAACGCGGTCAGCACATCTAAACCGCGTTCAAGAGCTGCCAGTGTCATCATTGTTGTGAAATATTGACACTGACAGCTCTTGAATGCAGTCCAGATCCGCCTTAAGATATGAACAAAAGAGCGCGAGACTTTTGTGTTGTGATGAATAGATAGAAAAAATATTTTTTTCCTAGTTAATGTTATCTTAGTTAATCTTAGTTTTCACTATCACAATCCACGGTTATCACCTACTGACGGTGAAGGAAAACAAAATCAAAATCAAAATATTTTATTTCACATAAGCCTACATGGGCACTTATGAAACGTCAGAAGCTAGGTGCACGGTTCCAATTGGTCGTTTCCTATGGAGAAGAACCGGCAAGAAACTCCACGGTTACTCTTTTTAAAAATAATTGGCTTTTACAATATTTTCAAATTACAGTAGGTATGGGAGGATAGCGTAGGCCTGTCAACAAGTATCAGGTACCTGATAAGATAAAAAATGGTCTACAGATCTAAAGTCTACAAGGCCTACAAAGTCCTCACATTTACAAAATAAGAATCTATCAAAAGGATAAAATAAAAAATAAAAACCTAATAAAACCTAGTGATGTGATTCCCATTACAACCACTAATAAAGAGATGAAAAATTTGAATTGTCTGTATATAATGTCAAGTAATAGAGAGATTATGTCAAAAAAGTATGTAAAAAAGTAAATAAAGTAAAGTAAATAAAAAATGAACATCGTAATTTGAGAGCAGTTAATAGACATTTAAATAGTTAAGCCGTTAATGAAGAGCCAGGGAAGCCACATGTGCAGAAGGAATTATTGCCAAACTACCTTGTCTTCAACGTAGTCTTTAATCTTATAATATGCTTTTTTGATAAGGACACGTTTGATGCAGGTTTTGAATTTTCCATTGCTAAGTTCTGTAACCGGCTTTGGCAACTTGTTATAAAAACGGACGCCGTTTACAAGAAATGACTTGCTAGTTTTAGTTAATCTAAATTTAGGTAACACAATTTCATTTTTACTACGTGTATTTATATTGTGGAAATCGCTTCTTATTTTGAAGAGTCCTAAGTTTTTGCGAACATACAAAATACTTTCTAAAATATAAAGAGAAGGTAGAGTTAGTATATCAATTTCTTTGAATTTGTTTCTAAGAGACTCGCGAGGACCCATTTGATAGATTGCGCGGATTGCCCTCTTTTGTAAAATGAAAATTGAATCTACGTCAGCTGCCGATCCCCACAGCAAAACACCATAAGACATAATGCTGTGGAAATAAGCAAAGTATACTAACCTAGCTGTGGCTATATCTGTCAACTGCCTTATTTTTCTTACTGCATATGCAGCTGAACTAAATCTACCTGAGAGAGCTCTAATGTGTGCGCCCCATTGTAATTTTGAATCTAAAGTAATTCCTAGAAATACAGTTTCCGTAACAGCGTCTAGTTTTTTGCCATCAAGTTCTAAATTCAGACCCACTTGAGGTACATTTGGTAATGAGAACTTAAGACATTTAGTTTTGTTCGCATTAAGTAAAAGATTATTAGCTGCAAACCATTTCGAAAGAACAGCCAGACTCTCGTTAACATGTAAGACATCCGTATCTTTTCTATCTATTTGAAAAATAAGGGAAGTGTCATCCGCGAATAAAATGATATCCGACAAGTTAGCCATCATGTAAGGAAGGTCATTAATATAAACTAGAAATAGGAAAGGGCCAAGAATTGAGCCTTGAGGCACGCCCATCTTAACTAAAGACCCCGATGACGTCGCCCCATTAACGTTTACTTTTTGCTGCCGCTTTGACAGATAGGAAAGAACAAGATCAGCAGCTTGTCCACGAATTCCGTAATGGTATAATTTACAGATCAGTGTATTATGGTCAACGCAGTCAAACGCTTTTGAGAGGTCACAGAAAACGCCAATTGCATCCTGGGAATTCTCCCAGGATTCCAAAATGTGACTTATGAGTTTTACTCCCGCGTCCGTCGTCGACCTACCTTTCGTGAAACCAAACTGGCGACTATGTAAAATCCCATTTGAATTAAAATGTGACAACATCTGGTCCAGCATGATTTTTTCATAGATTTGGCTCATAGCTGGTAGCACAGATATAGGTCTATAATTAGAGGGATCAAACTTACTACCCGATTTGAAAATTGGTACTACTTTACTATGTTTCAACAATTTAAGCAAACCTGAATTTGTGTGAGCGCACAAAAGGTCAAACTGCAAAAATCTCACCGTTTAACCTTAGGTGAAGTGACCTGTCAGTCCACTTGATGCTAGGGATTGACACTATTGACAGCTCTCTTAAATTGCAGTGGAATAGGCTGTCATAATTGAAATTTATAATACAACGTGCCGCACGTAGGTATATGGTCGTTTCTATTTATACGTTATTATATATTTATTAATTTTCTAAAATAGCATCATCATTTGCAGGGGTCATGGATCATAACATCGCATCAATGACATTAAAACGAATAACGTGCAAAGAGTGGGCGAATTGAAGAAAAGAGAGCCCTATGTCGGCGAGGGGCTCAGGCGATAGTTTTCAAATTTACGAGTTATTTTATCTTGCATTACTTACTGGCCACTAGCCCTATCACCATTGTAGTGGTACGTTGTATCCAAGTTTTCAACCTGAGGGAATGAAAAACTGAGGCTGAATTATTCGAAGTATCTCTGAAGGCGAGTTGGTTATATATATCGGACCGCTCTCTATTCCCGTCGGCGCGTCGGTATTAACAAAAACATATTTATTATTATTCTCATTTCCCATAGGGCTTCGAAGGCCAGACAATAATCGTGCCTTAGAATAAACAGACTATTTTGAAAGACATTGGTAGATTGTAACAATTAAGCAAACATAACTAGAATAAAATTAACTAAGTTAAGTATAATAGTTTTCAGTGAGCTTTTATAGTAAAGTCAAAGTCAAATCATTTATTTCAAATAGGCACATTAAAGGCACTTTTGAACGGCAAAAAATACAACTAAGTAAACAGAATTGATTCTAGTCGCCCATTCCAAAAGGTCGTTTTCGTATGGAGAAGAATGAGCAAGAAACTCCACCGTTACTCTTTTGAAATGTTTTACAAGGTTCTTGTATACATAATATAATTATATATGTGAAGACCTAGAATAAAATTATGAGTAGATACTTAAACCTGTTGACTATAAATAAACGAAATAAACTATATAGTTTTATTAGTGTAGGTTAAATGAAAACGTAAACGGACTAGGTTTTGTGAAAGCGCAAGTCGTGCTACGAGTTTCGTAGCAACGCGACACGTAGCAATAGCGTAGCACAGCGGGGCAATTGCGTAACACATTATCAATCGGAATCGGTTTTATTTTGACAGTTCAACAACATTCATTGCGTTATTTACGTGTGGAACAGACAAATTTTCGAACTTATGAAGCAATGGATTAGCAATTTGCTTCAAAATGATTCTGATTGCGATTGATAGTGTGTTACGCAATTAGGGTGCCTGGCTACTATTTTTCGTAGTTTGTATGGGACGCATATATATTTAGAGCAGTGGTGTCCCAGTGGTACAGGACCCGACTTACAAGTTGTAGCTCGTGGGTTCGAACCCAGACAATCGCTTTACATTGTGTAAATAATTTCATCTACATTGCTCTCAAAATGGTGAAGAAAAAAAAAACACGAAATGACTAGAACTAAAATATCGAAGATAATGTGACATCTGCCAACCCGCACTGGGCCCGCGTGGTGGATTACGGCCCACTCCCTCTCACCGAAGGGAGGCCTGTGTCCCAACAGTGGGGACATTATAAGCTGATTATGCTATTGAAATGAAAGCTAAAAGAACGCAAAATCAGTCTGCCGAACTACTGCTCGCTGTGTCACCTTTTCTCAATTAATGACGTCACACGCGCGCGCCGCAATAAATATTGATAACGCAGTTCCGTTCGGACAACATGCTGCTCTAACGTTTTACTGATGTATGTAACTCTGCTAGTTGTATGACAGCCTAGTACTTGGTGTGTGATGGCTAATAAAAAATAAGTTCGATTCGGACTCGCACGCGAAGGGTTCCGTACTACAAGGCAAGAACGCCGAAAAAAACACGTTTGAGGGATTTTATTCTGTTTTCAGTATTTGTTGTTATAGCGGCAACAGAAATACATCATCTGTGACAATTTCAACTGTCTAGCTATCGCGGTTCTTGAGATACAGCCTGGTGACAGACAGACTGACGGACGGATAGACAGCGAAGTCTTAGTAATAGGGTACCGTTTTTACCCTTTGGGTACGGAACCCTAAAAACTGCCAGCGTCCCGACCCCCTCGCATCGCATCTTTGTTTTCGCTTTGCGTTATTTCTGACTTTTTTCTTTTTGCCCATCTCCTAAGGGTCATAGCGTGATACATATAAGCCTATTATCTATTACCCTTCCTCAAGAATTGAAATATCAAAAAGCAAAAAGATTTTTTTCAAATCCGGTACCTACCTAGTTCCAAAGATTAGGGCGTTCAAAAAAAAAAAAACTCTTCAGCTTTATTATTGCTTTACCTATTGATAAATTCATACTATTATCCGCCTTCACAATTTCCATCCTCCTAATCCACTTCCTTCCTATCCATATTAATTATTACCTTTCACAAAATCCATCCATGTATTAAGGGCTTACATGACCTAAAGCGCGGTCACTGTCGGACTGCATAGAAAAGAAAGAGATGCGCGATGACACAACGCTGTTAATTTATTGCAAAATATGAAGCAATTATTTAATTACATAAAATCTATTGTTTGGACTAAAAAAATTAGTATGTTGCTTGTAGAATTATCTGACAAAATTATCAATCAGAATGATTGTATGTATATTAGTATGGTTTTTATTGTAAAAAGAAAGTTTTTAGAGGTATCTTCATGATTTTTTTCCATCGTATCAAGTTAGTTGTATTATGTTTTAAATACACTTTCTACCTAGCACATATCCTGAAGAATATCATATATTTTTCTGATTTTGTTTACTGTAGTCGATCATAATTATACTTTTATTGTTTCTAAAACTTGTATTTTTTGTGTTTAGGTCCTGTATGGCCCTTGAATTAATACCTAATTATTACAATATCAAACTCACGACTGAACATTATTTGTTGGTGCGTTCTAATCAGTAATTACGTTAACATCCACATGATTATTACCCTCCCTAATAAACAGTAGCAGTGCGGGTCCAAACACCAAATAATCAGCTTTATTCGAATTAAACTCGATTATTTTGTTGTTGGACTCACTACTACAAACGATGATAATTCCGATAAAGGTACGCAAAATCATCATCATCTACCGAGCATTACCCCAACTATGTTGGGGTCAGTTTCCAGTCTAACAGTATGCGGCTGAATACCAGTATTTCATATGGAGCGACTGCCTATCTGACCCCCACAACCCAGTAACTGAGTAATACGATATACCTCTTAGTATCAATATCGAAGCCGATATCAGAATGGTTGTCAGATTTTCGGGCTTCTGATGATCCGTAACTGCCAAAGATCCATGAATGACAGCCGGGTCCAACGGCTTAACGTGCTTTCCGAGGCACGGAGGGGGTCTTGGTATGTAAAGGTGGTCACCCATCCAAGGAATAACCGCGGCAAGCGAAGTTTAACCTGATCGATCGACCCGTGCGGCTGTTATTACGTATCCACAAGCCCCTCAGGTACGCAAAATATGATAAAATATTTTCATAACAAAATCTAAATATGAATTTCACCGTGGAATCGTTAGAGCGAGCGCGGCAGAAACTATCATAAATATTGTTCTCATACACATGTTTACGGGAACGCGACGCTAGCGTTAAATCCTGCGATAACACTCCCAACAGCGGTCATATATCAAGGCGGGAAAAAATTAAAATGTGTCAAAATGACTCCACCGCGCCCATTCGCGACACGTAAGTTATTAAAAACTAGATTCTACCCGCGACTTCGTCCGTGCGCTGCGCATGACTCGCAATGTCTGTATCCGCCTTACCTATGCATAGTTTTCGCATTATTCCCCTCATTTGACACCAAACCAGCGGTGTTATTCTGTATAAATCTCACAGTGAAAACTTAGGTGAAGTGAGCGTGGAGTGAGCTGTCAATAGTGTCAATTTCTAGCAAAAACAAACTCGCTTCACCTATATTTTCACGGTGAGATTTTAACAGAATCGACCGGCTGTTATTTCGTTACGCGGAATAGCATACTTGCTTGCATTGCATTCGCGATTTACTTGCGAAAAATGTAAACAAGTATGAGTTTATGGAAAAATAAATTTAAATCCTACACAATAAAGTTCAGTTTGCGCTACAGCTTCAAACATTTTTATAACTTTTTCAATAGTGCTAGTCACTCTGAAATTAACTTAAATAAAATAAAGATGATATTTGTTTAACTTAAAATAATATTAACTTGAAACATAAGTTTGAATAGACTCTAACTAGCTTGTTTATTGGCTGACAAGCAAAAGCCTCATTTATTCTCGTTTCATATTTTATTAATATTTGTTTTGTGAATTTATGATGATGACTGACATTATTTTACAGGTCGCAAATAAATGTTTTGTTGCGACCCAAATACGTTTTTAAAATACAAGGGAAAAAACATTGATATCTATATATTATAAAAGAAATTCGTGTTAGTACACTATTTATAACTCAAGAACGGCTGAACCTTAGCTGAAAATTTAGAACCACGAGACGGACATAGAGTACATTTTATCAGTTTTTTTTTTAATACTTTAATTTACTTATAGGAGTAGTGTAGGAGTAGGTTAGGAGTAGGGTAGGAGTAGTGTAGGAGTAGGGTAGGAGTAGGGTAGGGGTAGGGTAGGGGTAGGGTAGGGGTAAGGTAGGGGTAGGGTAGGGGTAGGGTAGGGGTAGGGTAGGGGTAGGGTAGGGTAAGGGGTAGGACACCACGCGAACGAAGTAGCGCCGCCGTGCAGCCAGAAATAATTTATATGGCAAAACAACGTTTGCCGGGTCAGCTAGTATTAAATAAAGGAAAGGTTTTTGAGCTGAGTATAGACAATATTTTATCAAACTTTATCAGACGGCTACGGGTTTCACGGGAATTTAATTCCTTTGTACTTCGCTTATGTCAACACTCAGGTAGGTATTATTCACCTTACTTATAGATCTCGATCTTAAACGACTTTGGAAGGACTACATCTGAGAATGTAAAGAGCTATCCTTATTTTTCAAGTGCTTCGCGTTTTCCATGAGTCAAACAGAAAAATGACTACATTTCC
This sequence comes from Oligia fasciuncula, assembly GCA_963082905.1. Taxonomy (NCBI): domain Eukaryota; kingdom Metazoa; phylum Arthropoda; class Insecta; order Lepidoptera; family Noctuidae; genus Oligia; species Oligia fasciuncula. The sequence goes on along the minus strand of OY720406.1, from coordinate 15,527,570 downwards.
CTGTTTTACCGTAAAATATAACTTAGTACTCTAAACAGGGTCAAATTAATTTAGTTAGCGAAACTCCGCAGACGTGATGGGTATCGATATCTAAACGTACGATATCGTTTCTAACATAAAATATCAAAACAGTTAAACTATATCATCGATAACAACATTTTTTTTTTGTGGGATCATGGACTTCACTTCACTTAACTTCACAGTCATTATATATGCAGCCAGTTTTACCTATTGACCTAATAAAAATAATTAATAATCTTAAAAATACAAATACAGTTGGCTACGATGGAGTATGCACTCAATTTGTAAAATATGTCAAAGAAGTTATAGCACCACCACTAACGCACATTATTAATTTATGCATAACAAATGGTGTTTTTCCAAATAGTCTGAAAAAAGTAATCATTAAGCCCTCATTGAGCTCCGGTATGTGCTATATTTACCGATATGACGAAAGCGTTTGACTTTGTGAATCATAAGATCTTGCTAAACAAACTATAATGGCTATGGAATCCGAGGTAATATTTTGAAACTTTTGGAGTCATATCTGGATAACAGATCCCAGTGCACTGAAATATCACAACTATGCCAAAAAACCAATTTAGTAACCATTTACACATCTCAACCAAGAGCTATAAAATACGGGGTGCCTCAAGGTAGCGTGCTAGGGCCGTTACTTTTTTTAATATATATATATGATCTCTCAATACTCATTTCTCAAAAAATGGTTCTTTTTGCCGATGACAGCACTGCTGTTGTAAAGTGTAATAATCCTGTCTATTACGAGAATGATATAAATGATTGTCTCAATAAAATAATTAACTGGCTTAATACTAATAACCTAGCGATTAATTTAAATAAAACAAAAGTAATGCACTTTCATCAAAGGTGTGAGAAACCTCCAGTTCATGTTACTTATGATAAGTACCAAATAGAAGATACAAACAAGTCCAAATTTTTGGGTATAATGCTTGATAGTAAACTAACATGGAAACCCCATATCGAAGAAATTTGTCTGAAATTAAATAAATCTGCTTAAGCACTGTTTCAGCTGTCGAAAAAAGTTAATACACAAACACTTTTATTAGCGTATCACGGATTGGTTGCATCAGTTCTGAGGTTTGGCATTATTTTTTGGTGGCAATCTACTGACAGAGAGACTGTTTTTAAAGCGCAAAAACGATGTATTCGGTCCATGTGTGGCTTAAAAAGTACCGAAACATGTAAACCTCATTTTAAATCATTAAAATTATTGACTATGCCAGCTATGTACATTTACGAGACTGCTTTGTTTGTTAAAATCAATTTACACCTATTTCAAAAACTATCCGATGTAAAAAAGAATCCAATGCGTTCTCAATATATGAATAAACTGTGCGACAGAAAATGCAGAACCGCTTTAATGAAAAAGAGCTTTTTTGGCATGGCTCCGAAAATTTACAATAAAATACCTGATAGCATAAAAAATTTACTTACCCCTATTAAAATTTAAGAAAAGTCTCTACTCGCTATTAATTGAAAAATGTTATTATACTGTAGAAGATTTTATAAATGATAATTTTTAATATTACATGTGCAATAAACATTTGATGTAATTTTTTAAATGTTTTTTAAGTAATCTGTTTCTCTTTTTAGGTTATATTTAATAGTAGATTTTATTAAGATATTTATTTCATGTTAAAATAGTTTTCTTTTTTCTTGTAAGTAGGTATTTAATTTTGTATTAGTTTTGTTATTTTTTTATATTTGTACGCCTTCACGGCAAAACATAGCGGCCATATTATTAACCTAAGACCTTTATGTAAATACCTATGTTTCACAAATAAATATTCTGATTCTGATTCTGATGGTCAAAGTCAAAGTCAAAGCATTTATTTCAAATAGGCACATTAAAGGCACTTTTGAACGTCAAAAATTACGATAAAATAGAATTGATTCTATTCGCCCATTCCAAAGGGTAGTTTTCGTATGGAGAAGAACGGGCAAGAAACTCCACCGTTACTCTTTTAAAAAGTTTTACAATATTTTGCATACATTCATTATATAATAATAATATGTGAAGACGATGCACCTACAATAAAATTACTATACCACAATAGGTAAAAGAATTAAAAATGAAACCATGATATATACATTAATTAATTATCTGATAGATACATGGTGCTCACATATTTACAAACATGGTAAAAGTAAATGATTTTCATTTAAAATAATAAACAAAAAAAAAATTATTCAAGTTGTCAGGGACCGCTGTTAGTGTAGGTAGGGTGGGGCTTAAAGGTCCGCGGGTAAAAAGGTCCACCATGTCTAAATCCGAAATCAAAAGTGCACCAGCGAATCGAATGACAGGGGTATGAAGGGGTCACGGGAGGGGACTTACGACGCCCCACGAAGTGAGCTTGCCAGCGCCGATGAGAGTGTACGCGGTCGCGGTGCAAAAAATTCACGTAAGTAATTTTTGTGACGTCACTTATTTTTAGTCTGACTGTTGTGTTTTTATCAATACAAAACTAAACATTTATTAAAGGTCTAGTTAGTGGTATAAAGTTTAACGTAGAGCCATTGTATATTGAATCGTCTGTTTAGGTTTTTCTCTATAACCTCAAACTTCAATCAACATACTATTGGGGCATAAAGGTCCACTTAAGGACCTTTATGCCCCACGGTGGACCTTTTTACCCTATACAAAATATTATCATATTATGGTATTCTTTTCAGAATGCGGAATTACAAGAGAACCACCGAAAGAGGTACAAAGACTGTCGAGGTCACGCAACGTGCGGCTGAGCTAGTCACAAACGAAAATAAATCCCTACGTCAAGTTTGTCGTGACTATGAAATTAGTAAAATTTCTCTGATAAGATTTATCACACGTCTAAAAGAAAATCCAGAATTACGATTCAGATGACGAGTAATTGTTAAAAAGTCATGTCATTTATTCGTGTTATATTCGTTTTATTTTTATAATTTAATTATATATAAAGGTTTTGGGTCAAAAAGCTCAATTTTAATAATTAAGACTGAAATGCTGTGCCATAAGTTTAAAATAAGTAACGTTGTTTAGTTTTTTTAATAAAAGTAAAGACTGGTTGATTTAAAACTGTTTTCGTTTATTTACTTGCTTTAATTAACGTTAAAAAGCTATTTAATTATACTGGTCTTTTTTACCCCAGCACCGGTCCTTTTTACCCCACCCTTGGGGCAAAAGGGACCAATCGACTCGACACTCCTAAATGCAAATATGTGGGTTATAGATAAATATTACAAGAGTTAAGTTGTTCTTTCTTGTAAATGAAGGATAGCGGTATCCATTGCAGAAGAAGTTATTTTTTTACACCTGATACGTAAATAGTTACAAGGCAATATACGTAAAATGGACCTTTTAGCCCCACCCTACCCTACTTACACGAAATATCAGTATTAACTACAACAAAAAGGCGCTGGTTCTTGGTAGTAAAACAAAAGTATATTATGTCATGGCAATCAGAAGTAGAAACCAAAAGGTAGAAAAAGCATATGTCTAAACACGATAAAACATAATTACTCAAGTGAAAACACTACCAGCGGCAGCGGTGGTTGACCACAAGAAAAATCTAATCTTTTTCATTTTAATTTTATCGCGTTTAGAGTTTCGCTAGCTTATTTAATTTGACCTTGTATTTTGTCCTATCGATCGAAACTATGGTGACTGGTTATTAAGCTTTCCATTTTGAGTTAGTTAATAGGACTATCCATTACATTAACTGAACACAAAACATGACGTTTTGTGTTCAGTTAATGTAATGGATAGTCCTAGACCCTAGAGACGAAATAGGTACCATCTTGGGTTAATTTCAGTATAAAATACGTAATTTATACGCTTCCGTTCAAGCAAATAAAACTTTAACTACGAAATTATATTCCTTTCAACATTAAATACAAAAGTTTAATCGCTAACTTCTATAATATCGACAACAGCCTGCTAAGTTAACTCTCTAATTAATTGCTATTCATTACGGCACCGAAACCCGATCATTACGAGCCACATAAACAGGCAAAGGACTTACCTGCCTGCTGCCTGCCTGCCAGTATATCCACCCCACCCACTTCTGGCCGAAATTCATTCTAAAAGTCGCGCCGAATTCACAATTATAAACTGCCAGTGGTATATTGAACAATTTTATGCCTTTGCGTAAAAAAAGAAATTTATGCTTTTAGAAACACTCAAGGATGGATGTTTTATGGCCTTTGCTTGCCTACATTAAAAGATTATTTATTAAATTAACCGATTCATTCGTGTACACTGTGGTCGACATCGGACAGACTTCCAATATCCATTAATGTTGATTGATTTCTCTTCATACAAACTAAAAAGAGAGCTTTTGTAAAAAATAAATTGATGAGTTTTTCCTTAAGTTCATTTGATTGAACCCTTTTTGATATTACTTTCTGTGGGGCTCAACACGTAATATAGTAAGTAGGTAGTTATAAAAAAATGCGAATGAAATACAACCTACCTATTCATACCAACCTACGAACGTACGTATACGTTGTATTTCTGCATTAATTTGTGTGTTCTAATTCCGAAAGTTCGGAACACAGCCATTTTGAAATTAACGTCAGTCAACATAACCAAGTTCTCGATTCAAATATTTGACATGCGAATCATGCGATACGTTGCTCCAATCAACTAGGCTTCGAGGCAGCCAATAATTTGTACACATTTTGCCGTATCCCATCTCCATACTAACTCAATAGTGGTTTGGAGGTCCGAAGGCTGTGCGCAAACTGAAATTCAAGATACATTTTACAAAATGCGAGCCAATTTCACAACTGTTATATCCAAACCGTTCTAAATAAGGTTTTGTAAACTTTAAATAAGCTTATTAGTGACCAAGCGACCCTTTGTTGCGATTATTTCCGTAAAATCCGGGGTCTACGCAATTTGTATTATGTATTACCCTAATCTTCTTAGAGGTTTAGGTATATACCCTGCGTGTACCTTACCTTCTGCGTAGTTTTGAACAAAAACAAATATTTTCCAGCTTTGTTACGAATATAGAGTTACTTTTGCTAGACTTTGATTGGTTGTATAAAAGTTTTTATAAGGCGTTATTGGATTTAGCATAAACTTGTTTACCTGCCTATTTTGGGTTCGCGTTCGGAGATAGGTACGATTTGAATATTATTTGTTGAGAGGGTTATACGCCAGTCTCTAGAAATAGGTTTAGTATTACTGCTTAATACTTTGATACGACCGTAAAAGGTAAAGAAGAGTTTAATTATAGTTTAGTTTTCCGAGACTTATTAGTGATATTGGCGAGACCTGTGGGGTAATTGCACACAGTTAACAGTAGCAATGGCTTTAATTTTGACAGTTCAACAACATTAATTGCGTACTTAAATAACGCAATGAATGTGGTTGAACAGACAAATTTTTCGAACATTATGAAGCAATGGATTAGCGATATCCTTCAAAATTATTCAGATTGTGGTTGATAGTATAGTACGCAGTTAGGGTGGTGGCTTTGTTTTGTTGCTAAGTATCACCAGCTGTGGGTTATCTATACCTGTTATTCGTAACATAACATGTACAGTGTTTTATCTATGGAGATCTCCCGGGTGTATGTTATTGTTTAGTTATTATTCAGCTCATCGCACATGTTTACCTTACGTGCGATTCGTACGAAGTACCAGGCCACCAGGAACTTAAAGAGCACGCGACTAATAAAACAGCGGAAAGTATGAAAGCAAAATGTAAACAAACGATTTTCCCTCGAGACTGCACTGGTGGTAGTTGTGTATGTAGTGCAACCGACAGGCGGAGTAGCGATTTATCTATTAGCGAATCAGAGATACGGGACGCTTGGCACAATGCCAGCGACTTATGCATTCATGGGGTGACTAAACAGGTAGCGTTGGTAGAAAAAAAAAACTTTTTAACGGCACTGAAAGTGGGAATTTTCAATTTTCCAACAGCGTGCTTCATTGTTACGTGAGACTGGAACATTTTTATGAATTTCATTTGAATTGACATTATTTAAGTTGTTAAAAACTTTTACCTGACTTGAAGAAAAAGACTAAGTAAATATTGAAATGAAAGTCAATAAGCTTGAGAAAACGAATCCTAATAAAATAAAGGCAGCTCACTGGCACGTAATTTGCAGCAATTTTAAAATCATCGCAGCTGTCTTCGTGTCCTAGCATACTAAAGAGCGAGACAAAACGCGAATTTGCGGCATCAGGATAAAATTGTCGGTAAAGATGGCGGCGCAGCGGGGACGATTCTGCTGCTCGACAGTCGACACAATTGGCGTCTCGCGAGGATCTAATTCAATTGCGCCGCGCTGCTAAAATCACGTATTATATCCCCAACAAGCTTATTTAGTTTTTTGTTTAAGGATAAATTGGCTGCTCTGAGCTACCTTTGTTATGTGTTTTAATATCAGTAGTACCTAGTCATGCTTACTTCAATTGTTGAATGTTATTCTTAGCAGGAACAGGAATAAAACAATATTTTTGATTGAATCACTTCTGTTTGGTCATGTTTGCCTGGTACTCTTGATTCAATTGAGAGGTACAGTATTGGGAAAATTGCATTATCAGGAAAATAAATATCGATTATTAGAGCTATCATACATAGGTTTCGTTCTCTAACTTAAGTCGGAAGTTAAACATAAAACCATGCAGGTTAATAAACTAAGCATGCAGTTAGGTCATTGAGCTGTTCACCCCGCAGTAAATCGATATCTCTACTAACCCTGTGTACAAGATATTTAACATTTTATGCAAATGAAACCTTTTTAGGATCCGGGTTACGAAATTACGGTGTGCTAACCCAGAATCATATTTAATTATCTCGGAAAAGGTTGCCTATGAAATTAAAGAAACTTATTTAATAAAGGGCAAAAATTCACAGTCCCATTTAAATAGTACCTTTAGGGAAAATTAAATTAAATTCTGACTAAACAGAATATTTTTAGAGACATTGTAGGTCGGCTTTTAAACTTAACCTCTTTTTTGTTTAAAAAAAAATGAATAAGTAGTTACTAAAATGTCTATGCCCAAGCATCTTCTTTTGTAATTTGCATAGGTGAATAGAATCATTCTGCCTCATTCGGACACTGGCAGCCTAGTGAACGCAGCGTCAATTAATGACCACGGCAACAGACGTAGGTACAGCCTTACTCAATTACCGCCGCACTCTAACTCAGTTAATGTCGCTGATTAAAATGGACTTAAATGACATCAGGATATACCAACTACCTTGTGTTTATTACTCTCGCTCACTGAAAATGAAGATATAACCTTTTTACTAGTGTTGTACTTCGTAGCACGACCATGAACGCGATAGTTGAGAGGTATAAAATTTCTAATTAGTGGTATAAAATAGTATAAATTAAAAGGATTTTATTACCATCAAAAGTTATAATGAATGCGTTCATGGTCGTGCTACGAAGTACAACACTTTTACTACACATACAAAAATATGGGGAAATTATTTTATTCAGAAGGGGAAAAGTGCAGAGAATGGTTTACTTATATAAGTAGGCACAGTACCCGTCGATATGGCGACGCTTGTGGGAGGCCTATGTCCAGCAGTGGGCATCTTTTGGTGATCATGATGATTATGAGAAAATCTGTAGGTATAGATAGCCCATGCAGGGGATCGAACAAACACGCAACATGTCTGATTCCAATTTTTGCTAGAATTTTAATTTAATTTGGGGATTTTTTCATGCAATTTGTTCTTTATCGTGCGACTGCGAACACAGTTCCGCATACAGGTACCAAATTCAAATACCGAACTCGTCCAATGCAGGAATCTTTAGTCGCTATTCGAAACTAGGCTTTACGCTCAGGTCCGAACGATTCAGTCAAACGGTTCGGTCGATGGTTAAAAATGTACGTGTCTCTGGTTCCGTACCTCTGTAGACTGTGCAAACGTCAGGAAAAATTGTATATGGACCTATATTGACAGGCTTCTATAGAAGAGGGTAGCTTGCTACATATTAGTAGTCTGTGGAAGAGGGTTTTAAGCTTTCCTGAATAACTTCAATCAATGATTGTATACTTATTATAAGAACACTAATAAAAGCTGGTATCCTGAACACTTGCAGAATTGTCCTAAATTCCTGCAGAAAGACAATGATGCACAAATGGTACAACCACAAACATCCTTCACCACCGCAACACCTATTCAAAACATTATATAACCATGCCATATATATACCATCAACTATCACTTAGGTTATTACTCTCAGGGGCAGCACTTGAATTTGGCTCGTGTTACCCTAATAAACCGGCAGATCAGCGGTGCTATTCTGTAAAAATCTCACCGTGAAAACTTAGGTGAAGTGAGCATGGAGTGAGCTGTCAATAGTGTCAATTCCTAGCAAAAACAAACTCACTTCACCTAAGTTTCCACTGTGAGATTCTTACAGAATCGGTCGGCTGTGCCGAGATACAAAAATGTTTACCAAGAAATAATAATTATAAGAATACTAGTCACCCGCCCCTGCTTCACACAGTATTTACGACTTGACACAACATCGAGATTTCTTTATTTTATGTACGTTAAATAATAATATATTAAACACCTAAACCTCTCCAAATAAATTCTCTAAATGATGGTGAACTCAGCACAAAATCCGTTGCGTAGTTTAGAACTCGAAAGTTTGGCGAGTAAAATTGTAAAAACAAAAGAAAAAAAAAGAAGAACAGATAGATCATCTGCCTAGCCTTTTCCCAATAGATAATCAAAATATTATATTGAAGTCACTCACTGAAGAAATAATTTAGATGAAATTGAAGAACCGGGTTACAAAGAAGCCCTATTAAACCCCTCTATGGTTTCAAAAACAAAACATTGTTTTCTATGAAAGTTCAGGAGTGCTCAACCTTTGGCATCGGATACTCCCGAGGGGGTAAAACAAGATCGTGCTTAATTACCCAAAGGGTTGAAAGTCAATTCTCGATAGTCTGAAGTTGCAGAAATTATGCTAATTAATAATTAACGAGTTTATTGTGGAGGGACGACCGCCATCAGCCGCGGTTCTTGGGAACACGTCTGGGAAGTTGGATAGTACCTATTTTAAATTCGTTGAAGAATTTCGCTTCGCTGGAGAGGAGTTTGGCGTGCTACAAATCAACATAATTTTAGTCGCATTTTAGTTACCTCTTAAACGAAGGTTATGACCCCATAAACGACGAAAACCATTAACTTTTAGAGGTAGGTACTTAATACTTTTAGGGATAAGAAGCAATAAATCGTTCGAGTTCTCCAAATAGGTACTTAAACTGTTAAAATTTAATTAACATACTTTGGTAAAGTTAATTGGAAGAATGTGAATTCAACCTTAACACAAAGAATATACTTAATAGGAAATAAATTGAATAAGTTTGAGAAAATAAAGTCAACAGTGTCTGCCTTTTCTCCTATCTGTACACACATTGCACGATACGTCTCGAGAGGTTTAAACAATAGATTGTTCACCATAAGCGTTCGACGGCACGAAACGACTCCTAAACTGCGCCACGTATTCAATACTATTCAAATCTTTTAAACACACACATTTTATATCGTATTGAACGCTACAAGTTAACTGAACCAACCTTTAAATAAAATACAGACGTAGTAGAAACCAACTTTACGTTCGAAGTTTGAAATACAGAATCATTCTATCATTTTGAAACGGAAAAATTAAAAAAGTTAGACAGGGTTGGTGGTCCCTGTCGTTTGTTAACATTTTTCTCGAGAAAATGTGAACCACTTTGAATTCAAATTGGGCGTTTTGTACTCGGAAGGTGCCGCTTTTTTAATTATAATTATTTAGAGCTTTGTACCTCCTGCCTATTTCCAGAACCCAGGATAAATTTTGTTTATCCAGGACCTGCGGGGTAATTGCATAACACACTATCAGTAGGAACAGCTTTCATTTTGACAGTTCAACAACATTCATTGCGTTATGTACGTTGTTGAGCAGACAAATTTTTAGAACATATGAAGCAATGGATTAGCAATATCCTTCAAAATAATTCAAAATGAGATGATAGTATGGTACACAATTAGGCTGCCTATTCTGCTTACACATAACTTAAACAGTTTAAAGGACTTTTCTCACTAATTGCTCTCAGGGCACTACTTACACGACAGTTTAAGTTTGGATTTCCGAATTGCATTTCCACGTTCCGCCACGGAAGGAAGTTGGCACATAATAATTCATAAAGTTATTAAGTTAATTCAGCGGTGAATAAGTTCGTTAAGTTGCATATTATTCTCAAAGTGGAGCCGAGAGCAAATGAATGGAGTATAGCGTATAATTTTACAAAGCCATTGCAGCCATAACTAAGATTCCCTTTAGGCGACTGACAGTTACTCCAAGTTATAAGTGACCATGCTTTTTCAAGTGAATGAAGACCACAATATTCTGTGAAAAAAATCTGATTCTGTTCAGAATCTAAAGTAATCGTCAAGTTTGGGCTGATTTTTCCATCGCCAAATAACTTTTATTCCAGGAATAAAATTGACGTTTGACAGTTTTTGTATGACATATAAGTAACTGTCAAAATTATTCCTAGAATATAGTTATCAGAAGCACAATTTCTCGTAATTAAAAACGTTAAAAATCTATAGTCGCAATCTCATAGAATCTCGGCGACAAACAACTGTCAAAAATGTAGGGAAATTAGGGGTACTTTTGACAGATGACAGACTGAGATCAGACTGTGAATGGTCTTAAAGTTACGAGAATAGTCGCTCAGATGAATGAAAAAACTGGCCAAGTGCGAGTCGGACTCGCACACGAAGGGTTCCGAACCACACGTAAAAACGCGGAAAAAACACGTTTGTTGTTTAGTATTTTTTGTTATAGCGGCAACAGAAATACATCATCTGTGAAAATTTCAACTGTCTAGCTATCACGGTTCATGAGATACAGCCTGGTGACAGACGGACAGACGGACAGTGGAGTCTTAGTAATAGCCATAGGGTCCCGTTTTTGCCCTTTGGGTACGGAACCCTGAAAATCAGCCCGAAGACTTATACCGGCTAACTTTTTTTACCGTCTGGACAAAAACAGGGTACAAAAGGTGAACGGAATTGAAGCCTACGGCACAGAAATATCTTTTTTGTTACAAACAAAAAAAAATACGAAAAAGTTTATTGTAGAAACTTGTACAACTTTTACAGTAAATCTTACTTATGGACCTCCTTTTAAGTAAAAGATATATACCTGTGCTAGGAAACGCACGGAGTAAAAATTACCATTTGTTAACGACTCGCCAGCACACAGTTAACCCTGAGAGTCTAGTAGTAGTATAGTCAGCCGACGCCCGTTGCGAACTGTGGCAGAATACTCTTCCCTCTCCTACTTACTACCTACCACCAACGGAGCATCTCCCTGCAGGGTGTAACCTTCCGTGGCCTACTTGGAAGTCTCTCAACAGTCTCCGTACACAAGTGGGAAGATGTATAAAGTCCAACCTGGTATAGTGGGGCTACCTTGACGGAACGGCAATAGGGTGTGATTGCGGAGCTATGTCACAAGCCATGCTCCACCTCCTATCCTGCCCTCTGTGTCCCAAAACATGCAGTCAAAGTGACCTCTGCGCTGCCACCGACAATGCCGTGGAAGTGGCAAAGTTTTGGGAAAACAAGATTAATAAAAATACAGTCGTGCCAGCGACACGAAGAAGAAAAAGTATAATCAACTTAGTAAGGCTCCTAAGCGAATATAATATTAAATAAAATACGCTGTAAGTTATTATCTTACGACCCACTTAAATGGACAATGACGCCGCAGTCCCGGTGAGATAAACAGCTAATCCCGTGGCAGGAGCGCAAAGCCGCCCCCCTCACTAAACGCTGCACTGCCCTTCGACCAGCTCATTATTGCCAGTTGCTTTGTTGCTAATATTGCCCGTTTACTTTGTCGCTAATACTGCCCGTTTGCTTTGTTGTTAATATTGTCTGTGGCTGCCGTAATAACCAACTAATTCAGTGGTGGCATCATTGAGCCGCCAAACGCTGCACTGTCTTTCGACCAGTTTATTATGGCTTCTGTGCTTATACGAGTATATGTATATTGCTCGTTTGCTTTGTTGTTTAAAATTGCTTCATGTCGTGGGTTTTACCCGGCTGCGGCGAATTTATTTTGGTTATTTATTTGTCAGCAAGTTTTAATAAATAGATTCAAAGGATACAAAAATCATGGCGGAAAGAATCAGGAAATCATATTCGGTGTTTGCTATCGATTTCGGCTTAACAGTGGGTAGTGTAAGTCCGCTGGACCAGTGTGTCTACCCGTCCAGATAAACAGCTAATCCCGGCAAAGCGGCGTTAAACCGCTTACTTTGTGTGAACATCCCACAACTTTCTGCGCTCCTGGTAGTGCCGTGACAAGAATTTTACTTTATCGTACAAAAATTATATTGAATCTTGGGGGATGTCTTAGGTTATTATTTACTTTTCTTATTCATTTTCCTGTTTCCGCCTTTCCCCGGCTATCAATGTATATTTTGGCAGATATTTTCTTCTTTACATTCGAATGTTCGATATCGTAATACTTTGAAATGTAAAAGTGTTTGTACAAATACATTATAATTTATCTACTTATAGAAATAAATATAATTTATCATTTAACAAAATACTCTTTTACCATTCCATAGCAGTAATTTGTTTTCAGGTCGCGAAAAGCCACCAATAAAACTAAGTTTAAAAAAATATATTTCTATTATCGGGTATTTAGGGTAGGTTCTCTATTTTGTCACAGGAAATCAAACGTTAAATTATTTCCCTAGGCATACAGAAGATCGCGGGGAAGACCTGGATGAGATACACAGACCAGGGACGCATGGCACAAAAGAGAGTAGGTCTTTACGCAGCACTGGGTGGAACAAGGTTGCCAAAGATAATGATGAACTGACGACCCAGAAGGTTGCGGGGAAGACCGGGGTGAGACGCGCACAGACCAGGGACGCATGACACAAAAGAGAGTAGGTCTTTACGCAGCACTGGGTGGAACAAGGTTGCCATGATGATGATGAAGTGACGACCCAGAAGACTGCGGGGAAGACCTGGGTGAGACACACAGACCAGGGAGGCATGGCACAAAAGAGTAGGTCTTTACGCAGCAATGGGTGGACCAAGGTTGCGAGTGATGATGATAATGAAGTGACGACCCGTCATCTCCTTCGTGTTAGGTTCCTTTATATCCTATAGACAGAAATAGGGACACGCGAAACGGGGCTCCGTCGACTACGTCATATTAAAGACAATAATTATAGTTAACTTTCTAAACAACCTCATTGTATAATTTAAGAATGCCCATTTTCTATTTTTTATCCGCCGCGCGCCGTCGGAAGACTCTCAAGTGTTCGCTTAACAATAAATTCAGTTACAAAAACTCGATGCCAATTTTAATTAAAACAAAGCTAACAACTGACTATTAAGCCGCTACTTTCTAATTAAAATAATCCGTCTGTAGCTGCCAACCTACTATTTTTGCTACCGGCTTTAATTATTTTTTAATCCAAAATTCAGATTTATTGGTCGCCGCGCCAAATACCTACGTGTCAATCTAAAATGGTTACTGTAGAAAATACAATCTTGTAATGAAATGAAATAGTTTATTCTGTAAATAGGATATCGGAGTTACTTATACACGTTACGTTAAAAAAAACTGGCCAAGTGCGAATCGGACTCGCACACGAAGGGTTCCGTACCACAAGGCAAAAACGCCGAAAAAAACACATTTGTTGTATGGGAGCCCCCCTGAATATTTATTTTATTCTGTTTTTAGTATTTGTTGTTATAGCGGCAACAGAAATACATCATCTGTGAAAATTTCAACTGTCTAGCTATCACGGTTCATGAGATACAGCCTGGTGACAGACAGACAGACAAACGGACAGTAGAGTCTTATTAATAGGGTCCCGTTTTTACCCTTTACGGTACGGAACCATAAAAAGACAAAACATTTCCTATCTGACTCCCCCTGTGAAGAAATGGCGAAACTCTATGAGAAATAATTTTATTTATTAATACTGTAACTTTTTTTGTTTCTTTTTTTGAGCATTTTGTCATAGAATGCTTGCTGCTAAAACTCAGGGGTCAACATCACTTAAAATCCAAACATAATCTTAGTCAGATCAAGTAAGTTTTCACGAAATGGTAGGTTATTGCGAGTCGAGTCGGTAATACGTCATATTAATTCAATTATGTTACAAAACTGAAAAGCATAGATACTTATGCAAAAATCTATAAAAGGCAACTATGAACAGGCCACCAAAAATATTTACTTAGTGCAGGGACCGTACCACCGTACCCTCCATCTCAGCCCCTGCTAATTACATCTTTGCCAAGCAACTCAAACACGAGCGTATTATGTAAAATGTAATTAAATACAACCATCGCATAACATCACTAGATCCATATAAAGCGGGCCACGCATCATGTATGTTATCTGCCCATTCATAAGACATTCATTAGATACGAAATTCTGTAACACACAAGCCGCACTCATTCATGTCCACGTCCCGCCGTCAATTAATGCTACCAAGGCATCATGAAACCTTTAAATACTAAATAAGGATTAGATTAAGACGAGATTCGCAATCTAATCTTTTCCATCCAAACTGAACCACTCTTGCTACAAGAGCATAGGGTTGAAATTCGCCTGGCAAATATAATAATACATAATTTGTAACGGACAACGAGTGACGCGGCCCCCGGGTCAGATAAATGGTTAATCTCATGAATAGTGTGCTTCACGGGATTATATTTTGTCTGTGTCCGCTGCGGTTTTCAATTTTATACGTTTGAATTCTGGGGGTTGAATTTTCAGTGAAGGATGAAATATACGCGGATTTTATATTAAGCTTCCGTAATACGCGTTACAAAATAATATAATTATTATACGATTTTTTATGTACGATGTAACCACACATAAAACGGATTACTATAAACAGCTTCATGAAAATGCATGTCCATGGCCGAGTGGTATCTATGTATCTACGTCAGCACATCAAGCTACTTCTTTAATAGATTTTCAATTTTATCGCTAAACCATAAGGTACAAAATGTATGGTCTCGAGGTGGTCCCATTGTCACCAAGTCGGAATCTGATGAGGGAATCCCATGGAAATCAAGAGAAACCCTCAAAGTTTATAGGCACACCTATAGCGATTTGGGTATTTTTTATTGTATCTAACTCGTGCGTTTGCTCTCGGAAAGCACCATTTGCTGAAGTGGAACTGACCACAGATGGCCATCGGAACTACTCAATCAATATAAGTGTTTCACGGGTTGCGATTCGATTAGGTACTTTAGTGTGGTTGCTAAGCAATTTATGCTCGTCACAATGCGATGGTGACTTCTCAGCTCCAATTCTCCTGTCAGTTGACATTAGGCTATTGTAACATAGATAAAATTACAAACTGACCCACTAAAAAGTGAAAAATAAAAAATAACTTTAATTTCGGAAGTCGGTGGCAAAAAATTAAAATACAGATTCAAAGACAGCGGGTTCGGAAATTAAAGTTAGGTATTTTTCACTTTGTAGTGTTTTTTGGAAGTCTGTTGTTTTTTATTGTAAAAAAGGTTTTTTTATCATGTTTAGATACATTACGTCTGCAGAATTTCGCTAGTTAATTTTATTTGACCCTTTTTACGTACGTCGTACGTCATGCTCAAAATAGCGTATTTTTTCTCTAAGATTTTTATCATCGTCTTTATATCTTTTAATTTAATATAAAGAGTGCCTTACTGACACACTGCAAACGTTATCTTCCATCTATTTATAAACTGCTTCTTCAATATCATGTTTTCCTTCTAAAAACAAACTCGTTTCTCATATAAACACATTAGGGACGCCTCAGGCAAGGTTCAAATGACGCGCTTTGATCAGATTCGTCGCAAAATGGTGTAAGCAATGTTATTTGGAATAATATTTATTCTGTTACACAAAGAGTGGTTATGTGACAGTTTTGGGAGTAACAAATATGTGACTTAAGAATGTATAGAGGCTTCTAAAGGTATTATTTCGATAAAATATGTTGTACTTGGTAGCTAGGTATTACATAATAAGCCTATAATGTTCCCACTGCTGGGACACAGGCCTCCTCTCGGTGAGAGGGAGCGGGCCGTAATCCACCACGCGGGCCCAGTGCGGGTTGGCAGATGACACATGTCTTCGAATTTTTGGTTCTAGGACATGCCGGTTTCCTCACGATGTTTTCCTTCACCGGTTTGAGAGCAGTGGTGATGAAATAATTTACACAAAGTAAAGCGCCTGTCTAGGTTCGAACCTACGACCTACAACTCGTAAGTCACGGCCGTTACTAGCGCACCATAATATTCAGGTAGTGGATGTTGGAGAAAAGACAGCCAAGCGAAAGTAGGAGTGGACCGGGCATGTCGCACCAATGCATCCGAAGAGATGGGCAAAGATCCCCGAGGGAGGACATCGCCGTAGAGATAGAGCACGGCGATGGTGGTGTGACAATCTCATAATGTTTAGGGCCAACATGGCCAGATATGGCACAAGACAAGGAAGGAAAACTTTTTACAAAAAAAAAAAACAACCGACTTCCAAAAAAAACACTACAAATTGAAAAATAACTTTAATTTCGGACGTCGGTGTCTTTGGTTCCGCATTTTTGAGGGTTTCCCTCGATTTCCATGGGTTCCTCTCATCAGATTCCAATTTGATGATAATGGGACCACCTCGAGAGTATACCCTTTCAAATAAAAAAAGAATTTTTGGAATCGGTCCAGCCGTCTTCGAGTAATCGGTGAACATACAAAAAAAAACAAAAAAACAATATATAGAGTCGAACATATAACCTCACCCTTTTTGGAAGTCGGTTAAAAAAGGAGAGGCGGTTGCCCAGCAGTGGGACACAAAAAGGCTAACTATAAAAAAACAGCAATTTTAAGTCATTGAGGTTGTCTTGTCAGCATTTTATGGCAATTATTCAAATATTTTTAATTTAACACTCAGTTTGCATAACTGCCATTGCGGGTCCGTCCAAATACCGAAAACGGTATATCCATCCCAATTTTGTACAAACAAAATACAAGTTAAACTCCACACGTTGAATGCATTAATAATGATTACACGATTAATGCTACCAGGATATCATAACACACAAGCTGATGTAATTACAAATTCATTTGAATTCTAGCCCAAATAGTAATATTTACCCTAACTAATGCCTACGAATGGGGTGATTTGCAAATACAGGCAACCATATTTATATGCATGAATCATATAGATTAGTATCGTTAATTAGAATACACTTGACAGTATGAGAAGCTTCAGTTTCTTGGAATTTGAAACCTAATTTAGTTTGGCATGTGTCTTCATGTAAATTAGCTGTCTATACAACGTGGTTCCGTTATATTTGAGGTTTAGTTTTGCCCTCGTCTCCGCTCGTCTGCACTAATATAGGTAGGTATTAAAATCTAGCCAAAGAACAAAAAATTAAAAGAAAGTTATTTGAATTGGGTATGTGGTCCATGAGTTAAAAGTTTATTAAAGCGTTAAGCTCATCTCGCGAAATTCTCATTTGGTTATGCAGCGATATGTTTCATCAGTGATCGGCATAAATAAACACGTAAGTCTTCGATCAATACAATGTTGTTGCAGTAGCTTAAATCCGCTTGTAATCCCCTGCGAATGTGGATCCCCTCGAGACAAAAGAGTGCCTTATTAGCCGAAATAGACAGTCATTGCTTACTACACAGCATTTTCCTATGCACAGACAACGGAAGAAAGGAACTGACATGATTGTAAATAAATCCATACTTATAATAATATAAATGCGAAAGTGTCTGTCTGTTACCTCTTCACGCTTAAACCGCTGAACGGATTTTGATGAAATTTCGTATAGAGATAGTTTGAGTCCCGGGAAAGGACATAGGATAGTTTTTATCCCGATATTCCCACGGGATCGACACTTATGCGGGTGAATCCGCGGGGCGCTGCTTATAATAATAAAATAATATTATAAAGCGCCATTTTGAATTAGCCTTTTCAAGGAAGACATCCATAGCCAAGAAGATATTTCACAAACACTTGGCTTTATACTGGGTAAAGCTAGGAATATATGTTGTAAAGAAATTGACCAATTTAAATGGTCCGCATATTCAAATCACAACTAACATTCTTTGACAGTTGTATGAAATGGCTGTAACACGGCAAATATGAAGTAGGATGTTAATTTGCTGTAAAATTTATTTCCCTGACTGTACATTTTATACTGTCATTATTATTATTGCCTCTGGCGCGTTCCTGCTGCAAGGAAGTGTTTTCCAATCCCTCTTTTCACTTGTCTCTGTCCACCGCCGTCTGAGCCCTATCTTATAAATAGGACTCCTATTTAACCGACTGGATTTTTGTTGAATTTTACCACCGGAAAACCAGACGTACTGCAGCGTACCATCCTCACTTGGTTGATATCCCGACGAGCCGTACTCAGCGCTTGTCCTCTACTTTTATTATGCGCACAGCCAAAGTGTGGAACTCTCTGCCGGCATCTGTGTGGCTCACTTTTAACCAGTCTAGCTTCAAATCAAGAGTGAACAGGGGATCTGGGCACGCTCGTTCCATCATAGACATCATCTATCGCTTTCAATCAGGCGTGATCGGGGTCAAGAGCGGGCGGGCCCATTTAGCACAAAAAAATCGTGGCCGCCATTTTAACCCCTCGCCTAGTGGCGTTTAGTGCACTTTCATTTAACTGTAAAATACACTAATATAATTAAATAAGAAAATATCTTATTTTCACAGAAACATACATGGGCACCTATGAAACGTCAGAAGCTAGGCGCACGTTTCCTATTGGTCGGAGAAGAGCCGGCAAGAAACTCCACGGATTTTCTTTTAAAATAATTGGCTTTTACATAAAATATTTAATGCCCACTAACCTAACAAATAGTGCTAGTAACAATAACCATTCCTCGTATTCAGGCACATAATAGCTATCAAGTGCACTCGCAAAGAATATAAGGTAATGTGTCGTAGCTAATGTGAGCTCAGTGGGGAGTCCCGGCGTGATTCATGTGTGCGCTGTGGTACTGCCAAGTGTCGTAATAATGGCAATATAGCTGGAGATGTTCATTGTTGTATATGTAGTGTTGAAGACGGCTATGATGACTGTGCTATTACTGTTTACTAAGCAGTTTAGGTACCTGCTGTGTGTGCACAATTTTGACGTGAATACGTCTTTAAAATTGCTTCCATATTAGGAGGCAACTCAAAAAAACCAATGATAACAAAATCGGGGCATAGAGTTTGGTGTTGCAGCTTCATATCTATCATCTCCATCCTAAATTCAATTACACCATTGGATAGCTAAAGGATCAAAGAATTCATTACGCTAAGTGAGGACTGTAACGCATCGCGCGCGGTGGAAGGGGAAGCGCCGCCATTTTGAGGTCATTTTGCTGCGTATCGTGATTTTCACTTAGTATAACTTTTTAGTATAAAGCCAAATCCAAATATCGTATACGGTTGAAAAGGGCTTCTCAAGAGCAATAGAATGGTACAAATAACACACCATTATGACCGAGTCAAGCAGTGCCGGGAACGTAAAAGAATGAATACGGCCGAGCGGATCAACCCCGTTACGTAAACGTATTCACGTCCGACGCACGGCCATTTTATTTTATTTATTTACACACATATAAAGAGACAAGAAGAAAAGAACAGAAAAATAAGTACAAAGGTGATGTTTCACAATAACAAATGGCGTGATCGTTTCGGCACAAGATAATTATCCACACACATTTTTAGTGCATTACCTACAACTTTTCATCCACTTTACCCACGGACTCAGATGAAAAATTTTGTACCTGAGACAGTTACACTAAGGTCCGGAAATGTGGGTGGACCTTTAAAAATCTATGTAATGCCCTGACCTTGTCCCACAAAAGCTCTTAAAAGTAATTAACAAACGTACCATCGATCAATTACATCTTAAATCTTCCCATAAACAGTAAATCAGACACAGCTATATCATCACTAACACGCCGATCTGTGGGCTCCCAAATAATCGCTCAGACGACCTCGACAAGACAAATGACTGGCGGTGACCATTTATTAGTATACTCCGACATCGCGACAGATCGACAAATACACAAGAGATTGATAAATTATTTATACTTTATTTTTTGTTGTGATTTGTGTTAAAAGACGTTGTAATTTTCTGGTAAATTGAACAAGTTCGTAATGCCATACAATATCTATCAATAGTTTAAGAGAAAATCACTTTTGAATTTTGCGTACCTACGAGTATAAGGTATTTACGGCCCACTCCCACTCACCGAGAGAAGGCCTGTCTCCCAGGAGTAAAAAAATCATAGGCAGATTAGTGATTTATGTATGTTTATGCTCGTGTCAAATCACACGAGCAATCAATCAGCGACCATTGTCACAACCACTAAACAAGCGGTGGTTAGTTCGGCCATTGCATATCGACTGATAACTCAGTTATACGCGCTTTTAAAACAAAATGGCGTTTAATACTTTAAAAGCGTTTTTGACGTGCGAATGAATACAATAAATGGATATAGCACTTCCGATAGACGTTCACTTATGAATGCATTGTGTTGGATACTGTTTTAAATCTAATACATTATTGGTTTGCCAGTGAGTGATGGGGCGTAGTATCCAAGGATACTCGACTAGATTCGAGTTCGACAATTGCAATATGTCACAAGGTATTTTGTTGTAGCATTTAACACAGTACCCCATAAAATTCCCATTCAAGTTTCTCGAGCGATACTATGTATTGAAGGAATGAAGATAAAGTTTAAAATTACACGACACTGAAACTGCACGCCGCTTCGCTGCCATCTCGGTGTGATTTGAGCCTTACGGCGCTTTAAGACACATAACGCAGACGTCACCAAAAAGCAGCCAAGCTATGGGACTGGGCCGGACACGTTTGCTGCATGTCGAATACATACGGCATCGCGGAACACCCAGGCGTAGATGGCAGGACGAACTTGACGCTTCTAGGAGGGATTGGTCCTTAATGGCTCAAGATCGAGTTGAGTGGAAAAAGGAAAGGGAAGCCTTTGCTCTGCAGTGGGACAGTACAGGTTGACAAGTATTTTATTATTATTAATTTGTATTTTTTTTTGTTTATTTTCTATTATTGGTTGTTTTTTTTATGTCTGTCTGTCTGTCACAGCTAGATATCTCAAAAACTGCTAATGCTATCAACTTGAAATTTGGAACAGTTTTAGATGACGTTTGTCCAACGATTTTGCAAATGAGAAAGAAATAAAAATATAGTCTAAGAAGTCTCTAAATAGCACACTTATTCAAAAATCATCAAAAAAAAGTTACGGTAGTTCCACTATCGGTCGAGAGATGGCGCTGACATAAAACTGCAATATTCTACACCACAGTGCACAGTATTAAAATTCTCTGACGAATATAGGCCTCGCCTATGAAAAACTAAAACATGATAGGTACTGAACTCTCGGCTCGCTCTTGTTTCCTCATTATTTCGTTTCTCCTTCAGTTGACATTAAATAATATTCAACCCGGATGTCATGCATGGATTATTTTGACCTTCCTTTCCCCTTACGGTTGTCAAATTAGGTGCTTACCTTACCTACATTGTAGCATGTTACCTTTAGTGGCCGCTAGACAGTTAGCTTTTCCTCATAGTTATCGGTATCATTAATAATGCTTTTATCATAGATTTTTGTAAAACAGTTGCTCCCAATTTTTCTGGTTGACACATGCCGTGACCCAAGGGCTAGCTTTTACCTCTGCCAGAGGATAAGTATTACCATACAACGCGGTAATGCCGCCAGTCTCTTGGGTACATTACTAGTCGACATCGATGCGGAAGAATATTCCGACGCCATTTTTTTCTTTTGTTTAGCTTGTACTGTCAGCTGTAGCTGGGCAAAGACCTCCCACGAAACAGCTTTCGACGCTATATTTTAGTTTATTAATAGTTTTAGTTAGGTTAGGATATTATAATTTTTATTTGTTTCTTTGCTTTTATGGTATTAGGGTGCGTCTAGATTACGTTATATAACACATAAACTTATGTTATACTAGCTGCGCCCCGCGGTTTCACCCGCGTAAATGTCGATCTTGTGGGAATATCTGGATAAAAAGTAGCCTATATGTTAATCCAGGGTGTCAGCTACCTCCATACAAAATTTTATCAAAATTGGTCCAGCCGTTTGAGTGTGAAGAAGTAACAAACATATAAATAAACACACACACATATTCACAAACTTTCGCCTTTATAATATTAGTGTGATAACACGTCCAAATTATTTAACATTGCTAACTTCTCTATAGAAACATGTTTTAAAACTGTGTTTAATAACATGTTATGTTACACAGTGTAGACGCACCTTTAGACTTTTCCTCACAAAACATCCGTAAACAAAGAAAGTGCTTCATAACCTCTGATCTCCCGGTAGTGAACCGGGTACAAAGTGGCGGTTGGAAGTGGTGTACCGGTTTCAAACCGGATGCCGCCAGCTAGAGGGCGCAATATCCGCTTCCTAAGAAGCATCGGGCAAGTTCTATTTATAGTGAACTTCGTTGAACTATGTGCGCCTGGTAACACTGCATGGCAAACAGTATTGATGTGGTGGTGTAACTGGTGTATGCCATAACTATTATGACTTCATGTCGGGGGGGAATCACGACCATCAGTAATTAGGAATGCAACACGAGGAGGAGGATGGTCAAATAAGTGAAAAGATTCCTACACTTCGACAAGGGTCTCAAAATGAATGAGGCGAACGCAGGTGGCGAATTATTGCTGGTGAAAAACATGAAAATATCCAAGAAATGTCAAACATCTGTCAAATCCAATACATTTCATTATTATTTAATTATGCTAAATAGGGGCTCGAGGCTAAATAATAACGGGCGCACAGGTCGATCTGCAAGGAAAAGTAACGCTTGAGGAGATTCGTTTGTAAGTAGATAAGTTGAAATTCGAAGAAAACTAATTTACGAATTCGTAAATGTTCTCCTTAGGTATAATATAATGTGTCCCGAACCATTTCTTAAAAGTAACCTAAATCTTAAAAAATCAGGAAGACTTCTTTATCCAGAACAGGAATTAGAAAAGTAAAATCAAGCAAAACCTGCAAAGCACTAAAATTTTAATTGGACGAGTCTAATGGAAAAGGCGGCACAATAAAATCCTGAACAAGGCAAGGTGCAAAACGATTTCAAAAACCGCATCGCTTCGTCTCTTCTCTTCGTTGCACAAAAAAGAATAGAATACTAAAGACTTAGGAAATAGTTATTTCTGCGGTGCTTTGGCACAATAGCTTAGTACGTTTGCCGTAGTAGAGAGTCTACGAGAATAATAAATCAATTGAATAGTTGTTGAAGTGTGCCCAACAAGAACAATAGTCAGAAGGATCCTTTACATCATTATAAGAGCCTTTAAACAGCCGGGACCAACTACATAACGTGCTTTCCGAGACGCGGAGAGGTTTTGGTAAAGATGGTCACCTATCCACGAACCAACCGCGGCAAGCGTAGCTTAACCTGATTGATCGACCGGTATTACTTAGGAAGTACCCTCTTATAAAAATGTGTTTAAAAAATATGGATGTTGTCCCTGATTTTACCAACCAAAAGTTAACTTTCAAGAGTTCCCTGAGTACCAGGACCGCATGCTAGGCATGAAGTAACAACCACTAAATGCTTCTATCATATATAGGTACCAGCTGGAAGTATCAAGAAAGTGTTTAAAAATATTGAAGTTGTTGTTCCTGATTTTAGCGAGAAAAAAGTTCAGTCCCCATAGGTACCAGGACCGCATGTCAGGCAAGAAGTAACGACCACAAATGCTTCTATCATAAATACAGTTGGAAGTATTCTGTTTAAAAAAAATATGGATGTTGTTCCTGATTTTACCGAGCAAAAAGTTAACTTTTAAGAGTCCCCTAAGTACCAGGACCGCATGACAGGCAAGAATAATGACCACCAAATTCTTCTACCATAAAAATAATACAGCTGCCAAAAAAGAAATAAGTTAAAATTGCCAAGTAAATAATCTTTTCTGCATGTCTCGACGCCGCAGTAATGAACTGCCGCCAAGCATTGAGCGTTGTTTCTCGACCCAATTGTCCCGGTACTGACGCTGTATACGATACCAAACTGTTTTATTGCAAATAAAATTAAACTGCGCGTCCATTTTAATGACTGTGTTTGGTTGAATTAATGACAATTGCGCTTTAAACTACGTTTTGGGTCGTAAGTTTGGATTTGTTAATATAAATTCAAAGGTTTTCTGTGTGTTTATTATCATCCATTGAATTGCATGTAACTGTTAACTGAAATTAATCTCGTAATTCATTTTATTAAATAATAATTCTTGGAAATTTATTAAAGATATTTTCTCAATATTTCTGTTAATTTTTTGCGCCATCAAAAGCCAGACGATTTGGACGAACAATACAAACTTGTTTCTAATAATTTTCTTAATTAACTTAGCTTCTAGATATTGTCTTATTTTCTAGATTAGTCTCCCAAGAATCTAAAATATTGTTGCTTAGTTGACAGCTTTCAATCAAATCTTTTGTTCCCCGTCTAAACTAAATTCCACAACCTTAAAATTAAAGTAACTGCAGTCGTTAAGAAACTGCACCACCAATTCCACAGTCTGACTTGCCGAAATGTCTTTAAAACATCGCAATAAAACTCAGCTAACGCGACGTCGGTAATGAGAACACCAGGACAACAGAGGAAGACGAGGGTCTTAACAATTGGACCTCGGCCAGCGGTGACCGACCCCTGCCGACGGTATTTGACATTGTTATTGCTCGACCACTCGTAGAATATTGAGACCGATAGAGTGCGACGGGTATTACACTTATTGGC
Organism: Oligia fasciuncula; assembly: GCA_963082905.1. NCBI lineage: Eukaryota > Metazoa > Arthropoda > Insecta > Lepidoptera > Noctuidae > Oligia > Oligia fasciuncula. The sequence goes on along the minus strand of OY720406.1, from coordinate 15,502,701 downwards.
AGTATTTTGTTTTGGGAGATGTGGCTAATGTTTTGGGAGATGTGGCTAATGTTTTGGGAGATGTGGCTAATGTTTTGGGAGATGTGGCTAATGTTTTGGGAGATGTGGCTAATGTTTTGGGAGATGTGGCTAATTTTGTAGAATAAAAACCTTAAAACTTTTATTAAGAGCGTTTACGACGTACGGCATTTCATACAAACTTTAAAGCCCTTGTTTTTCGAAATGAATGAACCGATTTTGATGAAACTTCTTACGCTTAAGCAGGATACAAAGGTCTAAAATTTTTTCAAAAATAGTGTTACAGCCAAATTAGACCGATTTAATTTTTTTTAACAGTTATCTTTTTTTAAATAAGATATTTTACGCGGAAGAAGTCGCGGGCAAAAGCTAGTAAACTTATAAACCCGTGGTTTGAAGTATCTATCACAATTAACAAAGCCTTTCCAGTAAGTATTTTTACTCAAAATCATAAAACAAACATGACACAAGACAGTAATTGCCTAAGCCACTAAGCTATCTTTTACGCGATATGTTTTCCTAGTAATCTTTTACGCGAGACGATAAACAGATACGATGTTTCTTTTTTTATCCAAAACAGAAACAAAAGAATACCGAGAAAAGAAAGTTTATTAAAGCATTCATATTGTGAAAGGATAAACTGAGGAAATAAATAAGTCCAAATAGCGGAAAAAGTGTACCTAATTGCTCTCAGTTATTGCACTTTTATAAGTTTCAGGGAATTTCTGTTACCTTAGTCAGCATTGGCCATTATTTACCGCAAGTAGGTTATTATTTCTTTTGATAAATGATATTTCTTTCTATTTTATTATCGGCACGAGATAAAAGTACAAATGTATAGTTCGTTAGGTACAGACGCCAGCACATTAAGCTACCCGAAACTGTCAAATTTTCCCAATCAACCTTGAACCTTATGCTTTAGCGATAAAGTTGAAAATCTATTAAAGAAACTTGACAGATTGTAGTAGCTTGACATATTCAATGCTAAGAGTTTTTTTATTGCTTAATGGGCCTTGACGTCGATCACGCCTGATGGAAAGCGATGGATGAGGTCTATGATGGAACGAGCTTGCCCAGAAGATGAATTTTGAATGAATTTTCCCAACTATGTTGGGGTCGGCTTCCAGTCTAATCGGATGCAGCTGAATACCAGTATTTTACATGGAGCGACTGCCTATCTGACCTCCACAACCCAGTTACTGGGTAATACGATACCCCTTGGTAAGACTGGTTATCAGACTTTCGGACTTCTGACTACCCGTAACAACTGTCAAAGATCCACGAATGACAGCCGGGAGTAACAACGGCCTCGACTTACGAGTTGTAGGTCGTGGGTTCGAACCCAGGCTGGCACATTACTTTGTGTAAATAACTTCATCACCACTGTTCTCAAAAAGGTGAAGAAAAACATCGTGAGGAAACCGGCATGTCCTAGAACCAAAAAATTCGAAGACATGACATGACAGCCACACCCGCACTGAGCTCGCGTGGTGGATTACAGCCCATTCTCTCTCGAGGTGTGTCCCAGCAGTGGGAACATGATTATGTTGAGACCCCAAATAAAATTAGTTGAGGCTAATATTCTTTGCTGAAAACCACCTCTAAAAACATGCGTAAATCCTTTAGGATATCATTTCCTACCACAAACAAATAAACATCACCCGCCGAAACAAAACATAAACTGTCATTTAAACTAAAGATTGCATCGAAACGATTTCAAACCACATTTAATTAAATAATTAAACAAGTACTGCCGGCCGCCACTATTGCCTGGATCTCGTTATCTCAGCTCAGACATAATTTAGTAAAATTGAAACAGACAGTATATTTACTTTTTTATTAATCCTTAAATCTACCAACTGCTGAAGTTATTCGGGCCTCGGATTAAGAAATGGGTCCGTAAAGAAACGTTTGTTTCGAAACATAATTTATATTAGTTTCTATAAACCTATTGTTGTTTTCTTCTTTCTTTTTGTCTGGAGAAAAATGTCAATTTGTTTTTGTACAAGCACACCTAAGTAGTTACAGTAAAATAAAATCTTGAAAAAGTTACCGTATGTTTAATTTTGTGACCAATATCGTCTAAATCGTCGATAGCCAGACTTTCAGATCTTTCTCAGTCATAATTTTCGTTTAACAAAATAATGACTAAACGAGAAGTGTAGAATCATTAACAACAAATTGAAGCAATTTCCACATTAGCCAAACAACGTTGACGCACTGACTGGAGTAAAAGCGAGAACCCGCCAAGGTATAATACGTACGCTATATAATCAAAGAACTGAACCGTATATTGTGGCAATAGCTAATAAATTCCGAACAACAATTTTATGCTCGATTTGGTTCCACACAATGAATAGGTGGGTACGTGAATTTTAATGCCGCGAAAAGGGAGAACTTTTCCTTGCGTATATTTTATAGGCGTTTTTTTAGAGTTCCATACTCAAAGGGTGTCATAGGCAGATGAGATGAGATGAGACTTAAAGGGTGCCAACGGGACCCTATTACTATGGCTCCGCTGTCTGTCCGTCCGTCTGTCACATCTTTTGCATCGTAATAGGTAGACTTGAAATTTTCACAGAGGGTCCAGTACTACGGTCGCTGTAACAACAAATCATAGAAGTATGTAGTGTTAAATATTCGAATATAGTCCTCCAGACCGTATTTCGGCCGTGGCGGCCAATCTCAACTGAGACTAGCCTTCGGCGCGGGAGATATTGTAGTGCACATGTGCATACGCAGACACTGGTGCACTCCCTCTTCCCTCACTTTCATAATCCGATGGGACGGCAATCAGACATGACCGGAGAAAGACCAGGCTCAGGACCAACGGCTTAACGTGCTTTCCGAGGCACGGGGGGATCACACCGCCAACTTCCAAACTTCGGGCTGTTACTAAGAAATACCTAATGGAAAAAGCTAATAACACTGCTCGTAAATATTGTACGGTGGTACCGAACCCTTTGTGTGCGAATCCGACTCTCACTTGGCCAGTTTTTTTAAAAGCTGAGTTAGTCAGCGGTGGTTGATGCGCATTGCGGGGCTTGTGTGGGGAGCACGCAATATTATCATGGTGTTTTATTTAGTACCGCGTTAGGGATGCGTGTAAAAGTAGCGATTCATCACGTAAGTACCTAAATCACTTTGTACCGCGGTAACTGGAAGAGGTTCTGAGTATAATTTGTAGACAGAGTATCGTAAGATTTTTTGAAGTGAAAACTTCTTTATGGGAAAAAAACCATTGAACTCGCACCACTGTTACCGTAAGCGAAACCGCGCGTGTTTTGTTTATAAGACGATTTAAAAAATACCCGCTTCGGATGTGTTCGGCTGTCCTCGGGATGTACTCGGTTTTAATGTATAGGTATCCGATATGTCAGTGAGTGATGGCAAAGTATTCTGTTTGTCTTTTGTTTCAAACTTCAAGTAACAGAAATACCAGCGGTCGTTGATCTCCAAAAAAACTTTTTTTTTTATGATAATTAAGCATAGGTTTTTCACGAATAGTTTTGCTGCAAAGTATGTACTCATTAGTTTTAGTAATAGTCGGCAATAAGCTACAAACAACTTCGAATATAGCAAAATAAACTCGACATGCGTAGGCAGTGTAGGCAGTGTTTCTATAAAATACGTTCGCAGGAATTAACCGCGCAATATATTCCGCGCCGCATAAACGCAGCGACTTTTTAACGCGACATCACGTTTATGTACAGTCAACAAGAGTTAGGTATGCAGGATCGTCGGATATACATATAAGTAGTTGAAGTTTAGTAAGAAACGCATGGATGTTCTCGACTGAAATTTAATTTGATAAATGAGCTGTTTGTTTTCTATTAATAAAATTAAATCTCATTCGAGAACATCCTTCGGTTTTTCTTTTTTTTTATCAAAATTGGTCCAGCCGTTTGAGCGTGAAGAAGTAACAAACATATAAACACATACACACAACCCAACTTTCACCTTTATAATATTAGTGTAATGCCCGAAGACGCGCAAAATGGCCGCCACAGAGGGCCCTGGTCAGGTACACTTACCCACCATAAAAAGTTGCATACTTAAAGCTCTACCAGCCTCACTTTATTGACGTGACAACGTCTTAAATTAGGTTGCGACTGGGAGTCACTTATGAAAAAGTGTAACGCGCGGTAACGTTACGATGAGTCACCGAACGAGAGAGAGGCCCGCCGAATGCCTTGCGTCTCTCTCCCACTCAACTATGATCGGATGATCGGTCGTTGTCACGTAAAATCTTCGCCCGTAAAACCGACTTTACAGGCAACCATTTTTTTTTTTACGCTTAATCGTTAGCAAGTATCTGTTGGTTTGTCTGTAGCTCCTAGATCGTGCTGAAGCCGAATTTCCGTCGACACGCCATTATTCTCTTAGTCTGCAGGTAGATAACTGAGAATGGGGTAATTTGCTTCGTTTACCTACCGCAGTACATCCACTTAGCACTCAAATGGTTAACCGAGACTGGAGACACATTTCTGCATATTGTGTAGTCCTGTGATACTTTTGTGATTTTGATTAAATTGTGGTTTCAGAATTTTGCGACGCAGATTTTGCAGTCGGTGATTTTACGGGAGTGAAAGTGGTTTTAAGCTTTTAAGCTTTTTCAAAGCATTGAAATAAATCAGCAGAAATGACAAGTAATCTATCCCCAAAATAAACTTGGATGATGATGTATTTAAAATAACAGGTAGGTTAAAAAACTAAAAAACACGCTTTAGTCAAACAAACTCAAACTCGAGCGGTTTTTTAGTAGCCTCTGAAGAGTTCTACTATCCACCTCCTGGCTCCATCATCAGATCAGCTCTAAGATACCAAATTATAGTTTTGTCATCCGAACTATAGGATATACTTACATAGAAAGTTTCATTTCGATACGACAACCAGAAATATGTTAAAATTGACTTCTATGATTTTATTACATTGCATAATTACAAGTGAAACTAATTAAACGGTTTTTAAACGGTTTTATTTAACTTTCCCTGTTTTTTATTTATTTATTTGGGTCTAAATTAGTAGTTGAAATTTTACCCCCTTCCTGTTGGCAAATTGATCTGATATTTGGTACACACCTTTAGTTTTGATGACAATACAACTTAATTTAATCAGTATCATTGTAAATCAAAGATGGCCGCCGCTACAAAATGGCGGATAACATATTTTTCACAACCCCCTCAATATGGGTATCAAATGAAAAGGCTTGACTAGTAGAATATTGTACACTATGAAATATTTCAAATCTAAGATGGTCGCCGGCACAGAATGGCAGATTTCATATTTGTTTCAATATTTCTAATTTCATATTTGTTTCAATATCGGTAATGGGTATCAAATGAAAGGGTTTACAAGTAGAACACAGTGCATGGCGGATCATAGAGTTTAAATAAAAACTTGAAAATAAAATAAGTAAAATTTTTTTTTTAAGTTAAACGGTTTTAATGAAAATAATGATGTAGATAATGTACTAAAAGCTAAAAAACAATTCTGTAGGTCCTAGGTTCCAGTCATCACACCACTTTCCTCATCAATCTAGGGCATTGATCAGACAAAAAAATAAAATCCTGGGGCGCGTGTTTCTATCAACAGTCAACCGCTCTTATTATGCTATTTACATATTATTTACTCGGGTTACGCTACGCCCCACGATTTTATTTTTTTGTCTGATCAATGCCCTAGATTGACTGGCACCTAGGACCTACCGAATTACTTTTTAGCTTTTAGTACATTATCTAAGTACATCATAATTTTCATTAAAACCTTAAGTACTTGTTTTTTTACCACCGAGAGCAAAACGCGAGTAAGACATAAACGGGGTAAAGATCCCATGCCGTTACCAGGAAGACATGGGTCAGAAGATAATAAAAATAAAATTAACGCGTTCGAAATGCGAGCACTCAGAGAAATGCGTAACGTCACGCGCGTTTTAAAGAAAAGGTCCGCCAGTAAAATCGAAAGGGCACTGTGGGTCGGATATGTGGATAGGATGTCGTAGGACAACATAATGAGTCAGGAGATTATAATCCAAAGGGTAAACAGAACTGATGGGTCGCATCAGTATTCAAGAGACAAGATACCCTAAATGGACAAGAGAAATTTTATTTTATCAAGTACCAGACGGTTGATTCTGTAAAAATCTCACCGTGAAAACTTAGGTGAAGCGAGTTTGTTTTTACTAGGAATTGACACTATTGACAGCTCACTCTACGCTCACACCTAAGTGTTCACGCCGAGATTTTTACAGAATAGCACCGCTGGTACTTGTTGACAGGCCTACGCTGTCCTCCCCCATACCTACTGTCATTTGAAAACATTATAAAAGCCAATTATTTTAAAAAAGAATAACCGTGGAGTTTCTTGCCGGTTCTTCTCCATAGGAAACGACCAATAAATTGGAACCGTGCACCTAGCTTCTGACGTTTCATAAGTGCCCATTTGGTTTATGTGAAATAAAATATTTTGATTTTGAAATCAGCTGGAATCTAAGGAAAGAGCAACTGAAAACGGAACTTTTATCATTTTCAAACTTGGGGTAGGTACTTATATCAATTTTGTTAAACACATTTTTCTCGTGCCCGGTAGAAGTCGTAAGTTTATTAACTTGTACCTATTATTCAGTGTGGACAAGGCTTTTCTGTATGTTACCTTTTCACGCCTAAACTACTGAACGGGTTTTGATAAAATTTGGCAGAGAGATAGATTGCATCCCGGGGAAGGACATAAGATAGTTTGTATCCCGATATTCCCACGGGACCGACACTTATGCGGGTGAAACCGCGAGACGCTGCTAGTCAATAAAACATTTTGAAAAAAAAAAAAGATTTTTATTATGCTCCAATATACAAGGTCAAATTAGACTAGCTAGCGAAACTTCGGAGCCATGATGGGTATCGACATCTAAACACGATAAAACAAAAAAGAACACAAACAAATAATAGCACTATCAGAGGCCGTTGACCCCAAAAAAACCACAACAAAAACCAGGCTGTATCTCATGAACCGCGGTAGCTAGACAGTTGAAATTTTCACAGATGATGTGTTTCTGTTGCCGCTATAACAACAAATACTAAAAACAAAATAAAATAAATATTTAAGGGGGGCTCCCATACAAAAAAACGTGTTTTTTTCGGCGTTTTTGCCGTCTGTCTGTCGCCAGGCTGTATCTCAAGAACCGCGGTAGCTAGACAGTTGAAATTTTCACAGATGATGTATTTCTGTTGCCGCTATAACAACAAATACTAAAAACAAAATAAAATAAATATTTAAGGGGGGCTCCCATACAACAAACGTGTTTTTTTCGGCGTTTTTGCCGTCTGTCTGTCACCAGGCTGTATCTCAAGAAACGCGGTAGCTAGACAGTTGAAATTTTCACAGATGATGTATTTATGTTGCCGCTATAACAACAAATACTAAAAACAAAATAAAATAAATATTTAAGGGGGCTCCCATACAAGTAACGTGTTTTTTTCGGCGTTTTTGCCGTCAGTCTGTCACCAGGCTGTATCTCAAGAACCGCGGTAGCTAGACAGTTGAAATTTTCACAGATGATGTATTTATGTTGCCGCTATAACAACAAATACTAAAAACAAAATAAAATAAATATTTAAGGGGGCTCCCATACAACAAACTTGTTTTTTTCGGCGTTTTTGCCTTGTGGTACGGAACCCTTCGTGTGCGAGTCCGACTCGCACTTGGCCAGTTTTTTATTATTTTATCGTGTTTAGATATTGATACCCATCACGACTGCAAAGTTTAAATTTCACCCTGTAGAAGCGAGTCCAATATTAATCAATCGTTTTATCTAGATGTGACGCAACGTTTTATAAAAGGAAAATTATGTAACTCTCAGAAACTGGGTACCTATATACTAGGCTACTATAAGTTATATTTAGCCGAAAAATATCATAACCATAAATATTGGTTTAGGCTAGTCACGCTAAGGTTACGCATGTTCACTGTAAATTGTTGCTATGTCAACCTCATTGTACTTTGGGCTTTTTTTTTTTCGGATGGGAAATCATCATATTATTAAGACCCCTCCCGCTCTGGGTGGAGCGGAAGGGAGTGTCAGACTCTTACTGACTAAAACCCACCCGTGTTCCTTCCTTAGCCCTTTATGTTCCGGGCCAGCGGTAACCCTTTCGGACAATCCCGCTGAGGTACTTTGGGCTTGCTAATTGTTTTCATGTTACGTAAGAATGGATTACAAAAAATCTATATAATTATATATAAAATGGTAAACTGACTGACTGGGTGACATATCAACACACAGCCCAAGCCGCTGGTCCTAGAGACATGAAACTTGGAGGGTGTGTTCTTTGTGAAGAGTAGGTATCCACTAAGAAAGGATTTTTGGGAATTCCACCCCTAAGAGGGTGAATGGGGGGAGGGTGAAATTTCACGCGGACGAAGTCGCGGCCAAAAGCTAGTCTTAAATAAAATTCTTTTAGTCAACTTTCAACAAAGTAAATTGGCTTTAACGTTCGGTGACTGCTTTGTAAATCTACATAATTATGTTCGCTTCCCATCAAATTGATATTTTTTTATGCTTCATTTTGCCATTTTAAGTTATACGTATTATAATTAAGTTAGTTCGTATAACGTATACAGAAAAACGTTTAGAACCAGTTGTTTCAAACGATTGGTTAACGTAACATACGCACGTCAAATATTAACGAGTACGTAATCGTAATTATTTCACGTAAGTACGGCAAGGCAATAATTTTGTAATTGTAAAATGAAACAACGCTTTTTAGGGTCCCGTACCCAAAGGGTAAAAACGGGGCCCTATTACTAAGATGCCACTGTCCGTCTGTCTGTCACCAGGCTATATGTCATGAACCGTGATAACTAGACAGTTGAAATCTTCACAGATGATGTATTCCTATTGCCGCTATAACAACAAACACTAAAAACAATAAAATAAATATTCAAGGAGGGCTCCCATACAACAAACGAGTTTTTTTCGGCGTTTTTGCCTTGTGGTACGGAACCCTTCGTGTGCGAGTCCGACTCGCACTTGGCCAGTTATTTATTAGTTTGACGATGGTTAACGCCATTTTTGACGTTTACGCGTGCGTCAAGTGGACGTGAAACAACACGCCCTAAGTTTAGGCATCTTGCCGGTGGAATTTCGTCGAGCATTTCCGACGTTTGGCCCCCAAACTGGAACGGGCCGGAGCCGCCTTCAAGCGGCTCTTGCCCAACCTGGGGGGGCCAAACGCCTCCTGCCGGAGGCTTTACGCGGGGGTCGTGCGGTCCATGGCCCTATACGGGGCCCGGTGTGGGCGCGTTCACTGCGGCGGCGAGCCGCCCACTACCTGAACGCGCCCCAGAAGGTGGTAGCCGTAAGGATCATCCGGGCCTACCGCACGATCTCTGGCGAGGCGGCAAGCCTCATTGCCGGACTGCCGCCATGGGATCTGGAGGCGATAGTCCTCGCGCGCCTGTATGAGTGGCGCGCGGAGGCACTACGCCGGGGGGAAGTTCCGCTTCCGCGGCAAATTGCTGCGGAGCGGACGGATCTCCGGCGCGATCTCATGGCGACATGGAAGGAGCGACTGTCGCAACCCAGCGCAGGGCACGCCGCGACAGCGGCGATAAGACCCCTCTTTGAGGAGTGGCTAGAGAGGCGCCACGGCGCCCTCACCTACCGCCTGACGCAGGTCCTCACCGGACACGGAAGCTTCGGGAGGTTCCTGCACATGCCAGGATCGCCCAGAGGACACGGTGGAGCACACGGTGGAGGTCTGCCCCGCTTGGGCGGAGCACCGCCGTGTCCTCGTAGAGGCGATCGGCAGCGGCGGCGACCTCTCGCGCCCGGCCCTGGTGCAAGCCATGGTCCGGGGCGAGAGGGAGTGGGAGGCAGTCACCTCCTTCTGCGAAGCAGTCATGCTAGCGAAGGAGGTGGCGGGACGGCTCAGGGAGAGAGCCTCCCGTCCCAGCCGCCGCGGGAGACGCTCCGGGCGTCGGGAGCCGCGCGACGACTCCCGGCCACCGTAGGCGCGGGCCTGCGGGCGGAGAGTAATGGGTAGCTCACCGTCCGATCAGGACCAGGCCCGTGCCGGACGGCGCGTACGTGTTCCACGCGCGCCTCAAAGAGATGTCAGCATCGAGGAGGGGCCCCATAGGGCCGAAGCCTGCCGGGTCAGCGGGATTGTCCGAAAGGGTTACCGCTGGCCCGGAACATAAAGGGCTAAGGAAGGAACACGGGTGGGTTTTAGTCAGTAAGAGTCTGACACTCCCTTCCGCTCCACCCAGAGCGGGAGGGGTCATTTGATGATTTCACAACCGCAAAAAAAAAAAAAAAATAAGTTTAGGCATCTTCTGTCATCTTTGGTTGTAATGAAAATTAGGTATGATGACTGAGAAATTCCGTGTGTTTCCTGTTATAATATTATTTTAGTGATAACTGTTCGTCAGGAATAATCTATAAAAAAGCATCAGTCAGTGTATCAGTGTTGTGCCATTATGTAGTATATGCAGGAACACAAATTAATTTACTACAAACAAAAAACTTCGCAAGCAATGTGAGATTACTATCGACTGAATGCTGTGGGTGTCGACCTCAGGACGAGCAGCTTCTCATCTCACACGGACAGCTGTTCGTCGCTTGCTCCCGCGTCACCAGTCCTGACTCTCCTCATAGTTTTATTTTATATAATACTAGCTGACCCGGCAAAGGTTTTGCCATATAAATTATTTCTAGCTGCCCGGCGCTACTTCGTTCGCGTGGTGTCCTACACTACTCATACCCTACTCCTGCCCTACTCCTACACTACTCCTACCCTACTTCTACCCTACTCCTAACCTACTTTTAACCTACTCCTACCCTACTCCTATAAGTAAATAAAAGTTATAAATAAAAATAAAAAAATAGCCTATGTCCGTCTCCTGGTTCTAAGCTACCTCCCCAACAAATTTCAGCCAAATTGGTTCAGCCGATCTTGAGTTATAAATAGTGTAACTAACACGACTTTATTTTATGTATATAGATATAGTTATATTGTGTAGTAACGAAGTCGGGGCAGAAGATAGTCTTAAATAAAAAGGTATTTGATAAACCACCTGCCAGGAAAAAGGTAAAGGACGCATGTTTGAATTCTTCATTCATGATGTGAATCTCAAAAAAACATATAAAAGCTGTTATCCCGGTCAGACGCAAGCGGGATTCAAAGAATTAAATATGAACAACATTCATAAACCTCATTCAAAAAGAAATATGAACACGGAATAGCCCCATATATTCGCATACCCGTTTATTTCGTGGGTGGTATATTAAAAAAATGCTTTTAACATATAAACATGTGCCGGTCGTTCACAGGTTTTTATCTTTTTACACTATTGTCCCGGGCAAAAAACACCCGGCCCGCATAAAATATAGGCACCTTTATACGGCTTATGCCGCCTCTCGTTTACATGAAAAATAACTTTGGAAGTATGTGCACACCGAGTGTTAAATGCCGCCTGTGAGATTCATATGGACGATAGTTTTTATTTTTGACGAATTTTCCAACGAGCTCAATCGAAAGTTCCAGCAACAAAAAAAAACAATTGAAGTTTCAAATTCGTTTTGTTTTGCTTTTATTTTTTGTACACGCTAAACAAGTTTCGCGTAAAACAATTTTGAATAAATGAAGATAAAGATACAAAAAATATTTTTTTCAGAGATAGGTTTTTAAAAGGCAATTTTATTCGGTGAATGGGCAATACACTTTTATCAAAGACTTATTTAAAAACACTACGACTAATGCCCGCCGCCAGAAGAAAATCCACCACCCATTCAATTTGAATAAAAAAAGTCTCGTATTTTTGTAAAATACTGTTCAATTCAATAACAAAGAAGATCCTAATGAAACTATTAGCCGAAAAACCTGAAAAATGTTGATTACAGTCTGCTTAAAGAGCTGTAGGGGAGAATAACAAAAGACTCGAATGCGGGCCAAAAGACAATAAGTGGTAGACAATACGCGCCTCGATATTATCGGATTTTCTCTTCGCACTTATATTTTCCTGGTAGGTATCGCGATAGAGATGGATGTTTTTTTTATTTTTGTCGATTGTTATGAATAGCGAACACTGAAATAAAATTAATCCTACAGAACATGTGTTTTTTTACCCGAGGGTTATATGTTTGACATGTATGTAAGTATGTGTGTATGTCCGTTTCTTTGTTCCCTCGTAACTCCTAAACGAAGGAACGGATTTGTATAAATTATTATAATTCTGCACGTCATTAGTGTGGACGTCGACGTCTACGATTTTTCTATCGTTATCGTGGACGTAAATGTAAAAGCATCTTCATATATTGCCATACATTTACTTCCCTCTCATAACGTGATGCCGTAGACGTCCACGATAATATCGTGTCGTTAGAAATTATGAAAGCGCATCATGACATTGTTTATCCCAGTCTTTAAATTTTGAACTAAGTACTTAAGTATTTGAACAAAAGGCCTATTCTCGTACATCAAATTTCAAGTCGCAAGTTCATCTCAGCGACAATCAACGTCAAAAACAGATTGAGACTGAGATCAGAATGCGATCTTTGTTAAAATTACGGGAATTGTCCCTCAGATTTCTATGAAATAATGAGTTGTCAAACAAAACGTAACTAACGTAGTTTGACAACTAAGCAGATAAGTCATCACTTGTTTCAGAATAACATTTTCCTATCATTTATACAAAACAAAGACTGAAATCGCTCAACTATAATTCTTCACATTCGTGAAATATTTTTATCTGTCGGACATATTTCAAACGAGTTTAATATAATAACTTTCCTTTGATAACTTAATGGTTGTTGTTAACATAAATCATTCGCGAATTTGGTCGCTACTCCTTACAGAGTGGTGTCACGCGATATCGAATAGTGTTTGGCACATCTCTATTCGTCTATAGAGATATTCTCTAGAGTAACGCTTCGGAAAACTGTATAAAATATAAAAAACCGTTTATGGTGTTATCCGAACTGTTGCCTCCAAAATAGCTATATACCTAGCGATAAAGTGTGATAGTTATTATATCGTTTTATTACTTTATGGAGATTTTGAGCTTCTTTATTTTATGGTATTGGGAGGAAATTACACGTTTATGCATGTCTTATATACTCGTATATATGCTGTCTTGGTAGCTTTTGTCCGATACTTTTCGGTTTTAGAGGATTTGTTTCAATAGCTGGACATATTAGAAAGAAGACAAAGTTTAAATTAAATTACGTACGTATTTCCTAAGTATCAACCCAAATTAATACATAGAATCAGTTTAATTTAAAATGTTTTGAATTCTAAATGATCTTATCCCATTGACAGCGATGCGGACGATTTTTTTTACGCCCAATGATTTCCTCTCTTTTCCTTTTATTTTTCATTATAAACTTGTACATAATATATAGGTATGTTAGTGTTTGCTTGTATATCGTAATTAAGGATGTTTGTTTGTGTTTAAATAAAATATCAGAAAAAAAAAATTAAACAATTAAACTTCATTCACCACTTCACCTTTCGTTTGAATTGAGTAGAAAATTATATTATGATATCCCAGCTAAAAACATCAGCTGATTGTTTTTATCAATACGTAAGTAATCATCTTTCCCAATCTGTAATGAATGAACGAAAGGTTCAGTCATCTAGAACACAGCGAGATTACCCGAGACTCCACAGAACTTGCTACATTATTGATTCAGCAAAGTACGGATTGACTAACAATGAGAGTTTCATACCACTCTGAATACAATATTCATCCATTGTTTGCCAAGCCCGAGACAATTTAGTACACAGACGTAGACGCAGATCCATTTATTACATTTCAATTTTATACAAACACCTGGGACTTGGAGCCATGTCAATTAAAGAAATACGGCGCGGCTTTCCTACGAGATAGCTTTGAGTCTACCTCGGTGTCAAGTAATTAAATCAGAGTCATCCTATTTAACACGAGGTACCAGGACTGTATAACGGAGTAGGAGCGTTCTATTAATGGAATTGGGGCATGCACGGCCACACAAGTATTTTCGTTCACAACAACTCAACATATACGTTTAGCTCTTTACAAAGTCCACATCCTCCTCGTACAAAGGCCTCATTGTGTTTGCTTTGAAAATATTATTTTCGGCGATCCCTTACATAGATTGTAGTTAACACGTAGGGGAAGGAAAATACGGTCTTCGGGTCTCAATACCGTATTTTTCCTGACCCTACTACCGGTCTGTTTCTACTTAAGCTTATAGGTAATTTGACCAGTAACGGTATCGTATAATTTATTTGGGGCCCACGAAATCCATCTACTTTTATAGTAAAAGCCACAACAAAGAGATGTTCACGATATTTCAGGACCATGTAAGCCTTATCCTAGTTTTGCGAACTAGCGCTAGCAAAGTTGAAAGATAAACTAGTTTTACAAACGAGTCTAAACTTCGTGCCCCATAAAGAATAAACATTCAAAAGAATTTGTATTCGTCTCGTGGAAATGATTCTTTTGAAAAAAAAAAACGGAACCGAGCGTTTTGTAAAAAATATTTTCTTGTGAGAATACGTGAAGCTTCGGAACCATTTAACGCTCGGATGCAACTTGCGTTGAGTGCGAGCGTTCCGTCGACGTGTTTTTATTTAATACAACATATTGATGCATTGTTCGAACCCTTTATATGTGTAAAACCAGCGCCCTAATTGCGTAACACACTATCAATCGGAATCTGAATCATTTTGAAGCAAATTGCTATTCCATTGCTTCATAAGTTCGAAAAATGTGTCTGCTCAACACGTAAATAACGCAATGAATGTTGTTGAACTGTCAAAATGAAACCGATTCCGATTGATGACGCAATTGCCCCGCTGTTCGCAAATACGTGTGGCCATCGATAAATTATGTGTTGAAATCCACTCTGTATTGAGAAGCATTAATAAAAATAAATGAAGGCGACTGCACGGAAAATGCGTTTCATATTTTATTTACCTGAAGAACTAATTTATAGGATAATTTGGGAACGATTTTCGGTAGAGTTTCATCATCATCTGCCTAGCCTTTTCCCAACCATGTTGGAGTCGGCTTCCAGTCTAACCGGATGCAGCTGAATACCAGTATTTTACATGGAGCGACTGCCTATCTGACCTCCACAACCCAATTACTGGGTAATACGATACCCCTTGGTAAGACTGGTTATCAGACTTTCGGGCTTCTGACTACTCGTAACGACTGTCAAAGATCCACGAATGACAGCCGGGACCAACGGCTTAACGTGCTTTCCGAGTTTATTTCGAATATTAAACACGTATTATGAATATAAGTATGCTTGAAATTATGAGAAAACCTTTGTAATTTTACTGTTTTATGACGTTTTTTTTTTTTTGTAATTAACTAAGTACGTTTTATTAACATAATTTTTATAGATATTTATAATTTTCATGCTTATTAAGAAATCTTAAATACCTTATACAATGTAACACTAATATACAAGGTGTAACGTTAAATGCGCAAAACCTCTTAAGGGGTACTCATCATTATGAACAACTTTTACTATGGAACCCAAACTGAAATCGCGAAAAAAAATTAAGTCATCATTATGAACAACTTTTACTATGGAACCCAAGCTGAAATCGCGAAAAAAAATCAGTTGTTCCCTAAATTTATGCTCGCATATCTCGTCAAAATGTATTAAACAGCAGATTTTTTTTTGCAATTTCAAGTTTGGTCTCCATAGTAAAAGTTGTTCATATTGATGAGCAATTCAACTCTTGGATTTAACGTTACACGTTGTCTAAGTATATATCTTGTACAGTACAAGTTTATCAAGAAAAAAAAAGGGAAGTTGAGGATATAGCGGTATCTACAACGCCACATGCGAACAACGCGTCATAATGACGTCACGCAAAATCCTGCATCCCGCAAGCAGAGTTTACCGCGCAACTAGCATAGATACAACGGTCCGTCATGAATCATCGGGCAGTTGCCCGCCAGACACAACACCCGTCTGGTCGGAGGATCCTCCATTTTCTATAGAGTATGAGTGAACTTTACACTCTGTTCCTCAACCTCTATAAGGATAAAAATAATCGTCTGCATCGCTGTCAGAGAGAAAAGTGCCCAAAAGAAATTCGTTGCTGAAATTAGTTCTTCATCTTCTCAGTGTGAATTGACGGCACGGTTGGCGCAGTGGTTAAGCGATTGACTGCTGCGCTGAGTGTCGCGGGTTCGATTCCCGCACGGAACAAATATTTGTATGACCTGCAAGTAGTTGTTCCGGGTCTGGCTGTTTGTGTATGCGAGTTTAAATGTTTGTAAACGCACTCACGATACAGGAGAAATTCCTAGTGTGGGGCAGCGTTTAAAAAAAAAAATTAACAGTAAAAACTTCCTCTGTTGGTCGGACGTCCAGGCAACAAAGTTTACTTCTTAGAAAACTTTATGTGAGTACCTATGTTATAAGAAACCTCGACTGTTGAAATTATTACTTGAAAGTTATGACTTGGAGAAGATTGTTAGAAAGAGACAGACGATTCCAGACATCCTTCGCTTGCTGGTCCCAAGAGAGATGCAAGAGTCTATCAGGGTTTATTTATGTATGTTAGTATAAGGTTGTGGCCAGACGAATGGTTCTGTCGTTCAGAATGAGTCACGTTCGACACATTTTCCTCTTTTTTCGGTCGCAATTTATTTAAAGTGAAGAAAGGGCAATCCCAACAATTGTATGAAATATATTAAGTACTTACTTTGGACGGCGTCAATAACGCTAGTCGATGCCTAAAAATATCATAAGGATTCCAATCAAATGGTGGGAATCCGGCCTAGGAATCTTGGTCGTAAAAACCTTTTTTGGATCTAGTGCACAAATTTTATTGTACCTACGTGTTTTTTACGATTTGTCACTTCGAATTACTTTTAACCATATAAGTTGTATATATTTTTATAATCACCTTTTAAAACCCTTCATTCTGATATCCAACTCTATGGTATTGGAAAAAAAATTCGAGCTCCACAATATGGCACCCCAAATCCGTCATTTAACTTTGTTTTTTTTATTTTATTGTACCCAGTGATACTCGCGCTACCAAGACAAATCTAAAGACGTATATTTTTTAGGAACGTTTAGGAGTTACGAGGGAACAAAGAAACGGACATACATACAGGTCAAACACATAACCCTAATTTTGGGCTTCGCCGCAATCGGATAATAAATAAAGCCCCAATTAAACACGTTGTTTCAAACAAGAAATCCTTAGAAATAAATTTAAAAAAAAATCTGTAAACAAGAAATGACACGTCTCCATAATGAACAAATGACCGTCGGCAATGAGATAACGAGCGACTGTCGGTAAACTGTACTTACAGGACATTTCAAGCTACCATTTCCAGTTTAAGCTGACCTGCGGAGTAATTGCGTAACGTACTATTAGTAGCAATGGGTTTCATTTTGACAGTTCAACAACATTCATTGCGTTATCTAAGTTGTTGAGCAGACGTATTTTTTTAACATAATTATGAAGCAATGGATTAGGGATTTCTTTCGGCTCCTACAAACAGGCGCGACGCGCGACGCGAATCGCGCGCGACACAAAGGCACCGCTCGTTGCGCGACTTGCGGTGCCTTTGTGTCGCGCGCGATTTTATCGCGTGTCGCGCCTGTTTGAAGGAGCCTTTACGCAATTGGCATGCCTGGACTTTAAAAGAGATTGTGACCTCTGAGTTTGTTTCGGCCTTTGTTCTCAGAGTAGTCAGATAGGAAACACCGACCCCACCTAGTTTTTAAAATTGATTGACATGTAAAATTGTTTGTACAAACCTACTTACAAAAATAAAATCATTTATAAAGGCTTTCTGTACAATGAGAGGTCAGCATAAACTGGCATTGTATAGGTTGACAAGTCGTCGGCAAACTGTACCTACAGGTTACAGGACATTATCGTCATTACTAGAGGAGCAGCTAATGATGTCACTCACAATACTTACGACTTGTACAAGAATAATGTAGTTGGTAAGGATGAGGAAAATGGAGCGGCAAGACACCCCTGTCTATAATAATAATAGCCTCCCCGACCGTTTTTCGGTCACGGTGGCCAATCTCAATGAAGATTAGCCAGGTACGCAGGAGATATTTTTATAGTGCACAAGTGTGTGCGCAAACACAGGTGCACTCTCTGTTCCTTTACTCTCATAGTCCGGTGGGACGGCAATCCGACACGACCGGGGAGAGTTCAGGCGCTGGACCAACGGCTTTACGTGCTTTCCGAGGCTAGGGGGTATTAAACCGCCAACTTCCAAACTCCGGACTGTTACTAAGAAATTCCTAATTGAAAACTCAATAACAATTTGTCCGACCCGGGAATCGAACCCAGGACCCCACGCTCAGCAGTAGCGCTTGCAACCACGAGACCAACGGGGCAGTCCAAAGGCTAAATAATAACAACCACGAGTCTATCAAAGGTTAAACCAAACTTGCCGCTGTCGGTTCGTGAATTGGTGACAATCCATTACGTATCGAGAATCCCATTACGTTCCCCGCCGTTCCGTAAAAGCATTAACACCTAAATAGGAGAGAGTTTGTGAATTTTTCATGCCATGCACCGTCACCCCGATTCTTCTTCGATTATTCTCAAGTTAAACAAGTATTTTTAGCTGGCCTATTTTTAGCCCAAAGAATAGCATTGCCATCCAACGTGGTAATGCTGCCAACCTTTTGGGCACTTATGCCATTGACAGCGATGCGGACGAATTACCAATACCAATCGCGTTGGTTGTCCTAGGAACCAGTGACACTAGCTGACGACAGCTCCCGGCGGCTGATCATCAACCCCGCCTCCACTTTGTTCTGTTTGTTTTGTAAGTTGTAACAACATCTCCATTGCCACATGCGAACTACGCTTACGCATTACAATGACGTCACGCAAAATCCTGCATCGCGCAAGCAGAGTTCACCGCGCAACTAGCACATATACAACGTCCCGATATCAATCGTCAGGCCCATTGCCCACCAAACACAACACGCGTCTGGTCGGAAGAACCTCCCTTTTCTGTGGAGGTTGAGTGAACTTTACACCCTGTTCCTCGCACCTCTACAAAGTCATTAATTCACGAAACTGACAGCCGAAAGCCTCTTTTCTCAAGCCTTTTCATCTAAGGAATATAAAACCTACTTTCCTTCTACTGCACCTGCTCCCATCGATCT
This sequence comes from Oligia fasciuncula, assembly GCA_963082905.1. NCBI lineage: Eukaryota > Metazoa > Arthropoda > Insecta > Lepidoptera > Noctuidae > Oligia > Oligia fasciuncula. The sequence continues at coordinate 15,483,518 of OY720406.1, read as the reverse complement.
CTCACTAAGTACGAACATTAATATAAGTAAGTACCTACATACGAATACTAGAACAAAGCCTTTTGTCAAAATGACGTTATGCACTAAAAATCTCGCGAACGTATGCAGAGAGGCAATTGTTGAACTTCTGAATGGCTTTTCGATTCACATCGTGTGACTATGAACAAAAGAACATTTCTACTTTATGTGAATACTAGCTGACCCGGCGAACTTCGTACCGCCTCAGAATTTTTTTCGTGAATGTTTCCCATGTTTTAAGAGTTATACTGCTATTCGGGGCGAAGACAAATCCCACAAACCAAAGATTATAAAAATTAGTTCAGCCGTTCTTGAGTTATATTTAGCTGTTATTAAATTTAGCCACGGGCCCCTCTTCAAACAATGATCAATTTCGATTATGTAAAATCACAATATAAATCCATGCGGCGTTTTGTTCGCCATTTCTCTATTAGATATTCTGAGTTTAATGCCTTAAGGACTCCAACATAATACCAGGGTATCATAGCCAGACCCCGATTAATGTCTTTGTCACTTCAGTCGATGTTTTTGATAGTCCCTTCCTAAGTAACGTGAGGCATTAGTTTAGGATCCTAATGTCAACTATCCTATGTTAGGACTGGAAGGGTTCAAACCGGGTGCGGTGAATTGACCAAGACGAAAATGTAGAGTCGTTGTTCCTGAATACTAACATATATGTGCCCGTTAAAATAAGAATTGTGAACGTATGTATTTCAATAAACCCTGTACGTATATTTTGTTGCTGAAGATCTGTCAGGTATAAAAATAAAAGAAATAGGGGATCAGACCGGAACGAGACAGTTAATAGTGGATAAGACAGACATCACAGGAACCCGTTGGATGCGAGAAGCACAGAACCGATCGAAGTGGAGGTATTTGGGGGAGGCCTATGTCCAGCAGTGGACGTCTTTCGGCTGAAATGATGATGATGATGAAGACGGAGATTAAAACAGAAGAATAACTAGCAGGGATCCATGGGGAGGGGGGGTTCAGGGGATCAGACCGGAATAACTCGGAATATTTGAGTCTATTGTTCACGCTTTACATTTTCGAAATGTCTTATTTAAAACAATGATAACTGGAAATCTGTTTCTATAGAAATTTTAAAATCAGTCTAATTTGGCTGTAACACTTTTTTTGGAAAAATGTTCTTTACTAACTTTTTAGACCTTTGTATCTTGCTTAGGCGTATGCAGTTTCATTAAAATCGGTTCATTCATTTCGACAAATAAGGGTTTGAAAGTTTGTATGAAATGCCGTACGGCGTAAACGCTCTTAAACAGACTCCGAAAAATAAGTAACCTTCAAAGAGAATAGTTCTAATTAGAAGATAAAAGAAAATTCGATAAACAAGCATACTTATACAAAAATCTAAAAGCAAGTTACTAATGACCGAAGCCCCCAAATCGACCTAATTGATGAGCTGATACATATATTTATACCTATGTAAACCTGGTACGTGTGAAAAGTTTCCCCATCCTAGCCGAATCCATACATCGTTCGCTCGAAGACATTAAGTACCTACCGACGTTTTGCCAACCCGTCTGCCCTGACCCTTATCATTTATTGTTACGATCAGCGGAAGATAAACAGCTGATACCTTCTATTGTTTTCTGATATTCTGGTACATGGAGGCCTTATACCCCCATTGATAGTGAGACAAACAAAGCCTTCTTGAATTTGGGTATATTTGTTAGCAATATAGGTTTGAATGTGTCTTTAAATAAATGATGTAGATAAACTAATGTATCCTTTTCTAAAGGTAGCGAGGTAATTGCGTACACAACAAACAATGTAACAGTAGCAATGGCTTTCGTTTTGACAGTTCAACAACATTCATTGCGACGTTGTTGAGCAGACAATTTTTTCGAACATAATTATAGCAAGCAATGAGGGGCCCGTGGCTAAATAATGACAGCAGCCGCACAGGTCGATTGATTAGGTTAAGCTACGCTTGCCGCGGTTGGTATGTGGATGGGTGCCCATCTTTACATACCGAGACCCCTCCGTGCCTCGGAAGGCACGTTAAGCTGTTGGTCCCGGCTGTCATTCGTGGATCTTTGACAGTCGTTACGGGTAGTCAGAAGCCCAGAAGTCTGATAACCAGTCTTACCGAGGGGTATCGTATTACCCAATAACTGGGCTGTGGAGGTCAGATAGGTAGTCGCTCCATGTAAAATACTGGTATTCAGCTGTATACGGTTAGACTGGAAGCCGACCCCGACATAGTTGAGAAAAGGCTAGGCAGATGATGATGATGAATATAATTCATCATCATCATCAGCAAGCAATGGATTAGCAATATCCTTCAAAATGATTCAGATTTTGATTCATATTGTGTTATGCAAGGGTACAGTATCCAATGAGCATTTTGGATTAACTTATTACAAAAGAGACAAAAAATTAGTCTCATCACAAAGTATGGTCCTTATTTTGGTTATTTATTTATTTATTTAATACTTCAAGGACATAAATGTACAGAGGCGGACTTAATGCCATAGGCATTGTTATTATGGGGTTATTTATTTGAAGTACAAAGCTAGGCAGCGTAACAATATTTAATTTTGGCAAAGAACTAGGAACTAGAACATTTTCTATATTATAAGAAATATATTCAGCCCACAACCCTCTGAGCAGTAAAGACAAGTAATTTATTGGCATGAATATGTCTGTCTAGAACATGTGCCGCCGAAAAATATGCTATCTTCCTTTCCACGAGCTGAGAGGTAAGATTTTACCATTGTCTACGCAAGAAGTTAGTTCGTAATCATTTAGTTACTTAGGTAGGTACCTCTAAACATCATCACTATAATTTCAGCCAACAGACGTCCACTGCTGGCCATAGGCATTCGACAAGTGTCCACTTCTAAACAAGGGCATTAGCAAATACTTGAAAGAAAAACATAATTATATTATACTGACAGTTATAATTATACTGACTACCATCAGCATCAGTAGATAACTGTCTATAGGTTATTGGGTTCCGCAGTAACTGGAAAAAACACTGGCCAACTGCGAGTCGGACTCGCACACGAAGGGTTCCGTACCACAAGGCAAAAACGCCGAAACAAACACGTTTGTTGTATGGGAGCCTCCCTTAAATATTTGTTTTATTCTGTTTATAGTATTTGTAGTTGTAGTGGCAACAGAAATACATCATCTGTGAAAATTTCAACTGTCTAGCTGTCACTGTTCATGATACAGCCTGGTGACAGACGGACGGAAGGACAGTGGAGTCTTAGTAATAGGGTCCCATTTTTACCCTTTGGGTACGGAACCCTAAAAATACGTATAATTGAAGCATCCTAAATACGGGACAAACCATACCCTTTTCAACCAAAATAGAATTTTTCTTTTTTAAATGACGGAGTTCTGAGGAGGGCCTTATCATCACATCTGGAAAAAAATTGTTGATTTGATCTCTTCTCCTTATCCTACTGGAGAATGTAGGTACTTTCACTTCCATCTGTCTCCCTTAGTTTTATAACAACACACACTTGCGAACATTTGGCTTTTAAGAAGGCGGAAACTGCTCACTTAAGCACATTATTATCTCTCATTGTAAACTGGGTTACTAGTTCAGAAAGTGCACAGTCCCTGCAGTTGTGAGCAAACTTCGTGTAACTCTGCTGATTGGTCTAGAGTTTCTAATAAACGCTGTCACCGCTCTAATTGGTCAGCGGTGACAAACACTTTGAATGCAGACGTGGTGGTATTCAATCAATTACATTCGTAGTGTTACTTGGGAGAAAACAATATTGTTCTAGCTAGGCAATAAAATATCAGATTGAAAGACAGCTATTATACAACATTATTTTTAGAATATGCGAAACCCGAAACACGTGTCTAGTATTTTTATGTAAAGAATCTATGTACAAAATTTCAAAACTGTATCATGAAAAATCACAAAGTTATAAGCTTGTTAAGTTACCCGTTTGTCCGTACAGAAACATGCTCACCCGCGCCGCTCGCGCCGCGCCGTCTTGCGCTCATTGATACCATACCGTACCTAGGTACCTAACCGTTCGACGCGGAGGTTGGATAACCTACTTAGTGTCGCTCGGTGTCCAACTTTTATCCTTTTTAAATATTTTTGGGACAAAATATAACATGGGTTAAAAATTATTGGTAGGAATCGATTCAGTTACTTATTCTGAACAAACTATATTCAGGTTTCGCTACTAAATATAGCGTTGTATAGGTACATAACTGGGATATAGGTACATAACTGGGAAATCAGAACTGCCTAACATCATATCGACATGCAAATTCACCGTGTTCGCTTTTCAATCAATGTGCTAATGTTTTGAATATTGGATTGAAATGAACATTCGTCTGCTCGGGCTTTCGATTAATTTATGAGCTGCGGCCCGCAGTTTCACCCGCATAAGTTTCGATCCCGTAGGAATATTGGAATAAAAAGTAGTTTATATTTTAATCCAAGGTGTCAGCTACCTCCATACAAAATTCTATCATAATTGGTCCAGCCGTTTGAGCGTGAAGAAGTAACAAACATATAAACGCACCCTCACATACACTCACAAACTTTCGCCTTTATAATATTAGTGTGATTAATATTTGTTTTGGCGTACAGTATTTGAGAGCGTCATTTGTGGAATAAACGTTTTGAATGCTAAAATCCTGCCTACAAAACTTCTTGCGACTTTAAAATAGAAACTGGAATTTTGTCACGGTATACTGGTTTGCTGTGACATACCTACCCAACAATCTCTTTATAATCCTGGGCTCCTAGTACACAAAGCAGTATGCCAATCCTTCTTGGTGACTGTAATCACAGATCAAATGAGTAATTTTCGTAATTTTAAGAATTTTCACAGCGATCTCAGTCTCAATCTGTCAAAAATACCTCCAATTTCCCTAAATTTTTGACAAGATTTTGACATTGATTGTTGCTGAGGTGAGATTGCGACTACATTTTGAACGTTTTCATATTATATTTTACGGGAATCGATTGTCGACTGCCTCGAACACCATGCCGCCTGCACCTGCAATAAAAGCGCAGGCCAGATAGCACGGCACGCCAGCTTCAATGACATCATGCGGCGTACTCTTGTCACCACCGCGCCACGGGGTGCCAGCTGTTTAAGAACCGCACGCAACGATGGGATGGAAAAGACCAGACGGAATGACCATAATGCCTTGGTTGGTAGGTAGGTTGGTTGATAATGAATCCATTTCAGATAAGTTAAAAGTGGCTGAGACACTTGAAAATTTCTTTCCCAACATCCCAATAGAGTTTACAAAGTCTCTCCCCTCATCACCTATATTAGCTGAAGCTCTTCTTAAAGAAAACTTTAATAAGGATATTCCAAGCTTTGAATTCAAGTCCATTTCTGTTGCCACAATTAAAAAAGCATTTAAAAGTCTTAACATAAAAAACACTGAAGACTTATGGGGGATGTCTGTTAAGGTTCTTGGAGATATTATTGACACAATTGCCCCTGCCCTAACAGGCATAATATTTAATCAATGTTAAGACAGCGGTACGTTTTACGTACGATTTTGATGTGGTTTTCCCCATCATATATTACTACGGCACTAGCTTCTGCCCGCGACTTCGTCCGCGTGAAATTTCACCCTCCCACCATTCACCCTCTTATGGATGGAATTTCGAAAAGCTCTTTCTTAGTGGATACCTACTCTTCACAAAGAACACACCCTCCAAATTTCATGTCTCTAGGACCAGCGGCTTAGGCTGTGCGTTGATATATCGGTCAGTCAGGACTTTAAATTTTATATAATAGATTTATTCCGGACGGTTTGATGTGTAGAATAAATTTAAAATTCGATACATAATATAGGATAAACAACTCTCAATGTTTTTCAACTCGTAAAACCCGTGCGAAGCAGGTTAGAGTCGCAAGTTTACTCATCATATCTATGATGATATGAGCCTATAATGTTCCCACTGCTGGGACCTGTGGCCTCCTCTCGGTGAGAGGGAGTGGGCTGTAATCCACCAGTGCCAGGGCCCAGTGCGGATTGGCAGATGTCACATGTCTTCGAATTTTTGGTTCTAGGACATGCCGGTTTCCTCACGATGTTTTCCTTCACCGTTTTGAGAGCAGTGGTGATGAAATAATTTACACAAAGTAAAGCGCCTGTCTGGGTCCGAACCTACGACCTACAACTCGTAAGTCGCGGCCGTTACCACTTGGCCACCACTGCTCTTCTTGGCCACTACTGGTCTTAAGTTTACTACTAAAGCAAGTTTACTACTAAAACTTAAAGACGAAATTTAAACCGATGATATTTAACCTCTTAATCACCGCTAATGAGACACAGTAATTGATTTACTTACTATTGTAATGGGCCGCTATCGTACCACGCCGGGATTGAGTGGTTAATAAACTAAACGTAACCCATGTTTAATATTCAGGACGCGGTATCCACTTTATCTAACCCCAAGAGATAATATTACAGAGGATAGATAAAAGTGGAATTTATAATTGTATAATTATGAACACGTATTATTTAGGCGATCTGAATGCGAAATGTGTTTGTGGGCTAGTTATGAAGGTGGTTGATAAACGAAAATGACGATGAAATATGTAGGATTTTGGTACACTGGTTAACTGGGTAGACATGTCGATTTGAAGTTTGAATATAACAAAGACTTTTGAGGTTTCCGTAAGTTTCTGTGTTACTTAAATCAAGGAGACAGTGCACTTTTATTTTCATGTCACATTAGCGGGCTCCTCACTTCGAGAAGTTGTAATTTACCACGCGGGCCCAGTGCGGGTTTGGTAGAATGTCACATGTCTTCGAATTTTTGGTTCTAGGAGATGCCGGTTACCTCACGATGTTTTCCTTCACCGTTTCGAAAGCAATGGCGATGAAATCACAATAATATTATAAAGGCGAAAGTTTGTGAGTGTGTTCATGTTTGTTACTTCTTCATGCTCAAACGGTGGGACCAATTTTGATAAAATTTTGTATGGAGGTAGCTGACACCCTGCATTAATATATAGGCTACTTTTCATCCCGATATTCCCACGGGATGAAACCGCGGGACGCAGCTAGTAATTTACATAAAGTAAAGCGCCTGTCTGAGTTCGAACCTACAACCTACAACTCGTAAGTCACTGCAGTCACCATTGGGCCCCACTGTTTCACCATACTTATTATTCTTAAAATGAAAAGTTTGGTGACAATTGCTCCTATTCAATGTTCATTTGTGACCTTGTGAAGGCCGCAGGAACCCGTTGGATGCGAGAAGCACAGAACCGGTCGAAGTGGAAGTGCTTGGGGGAGGCCTATGTCCAGCAGTGGACGTCTTTCGGCTGAAATGAAATGAATGTTCATTTTTAACATCACGTAAACGAAGGTAGAGAGGAAGGATCCTGCAATCTAGACTAATCGGATAACTGGTTTATCTGTCTGGCTTCCATCCTAACTAACTTACATTCGCGTTTTTTGCTTTATGATTCAGAATATCGGTTTTTTGTTAAGAAGATTGGGAGAGAGATCTTGGTGATCGCCGGGGTGGTTTTAGTGAGGTAAAAATCCCACACTCCCCGACCTCCCTCCCCGGAGGTCGGGTGCCTTTTAAAGCTTTCCTCCGGAAAACAAAAAAAAAAAAAGGCTATTCATTACCTACTAAAATATGTCCTACTAATTATATAGATGTGATAGTTTGTAGGTTTAGATGTTTATTACTAAATCGCTCAAAAACGGCTGAACGAGTTTGGATGACATTTGGCATACCTATATGTCCCAAATGTCATGGAGAAGCCGCGGGCAAAAGCTAGTAGTACATATTTTTGAAAAACAATGCTTCTATGGCAGAAGGCTGTGGTAAAAACATGCTTTCAAGAAACTTAATAAGTGGACAGTAAGATAAATGATTTGTGTAGTAACTTCAGTATACAATCTATATATGTATATATAATTCAAAGTTCTGACTGACTGATATATCAACGCAAAGCCTAAACCGCTGATCCTAGAGACATGAAATTTGGAGGGGTGTTCTTTGCACTAAGAAAGGGTTTTTCGAAATTCCACCCCTAAGAGGATGAATGAGGGGAGGGTGTAATGTCACGCGGACGAAGTCGCGGGCAGAAGCTAGTTCATTATAAACGATGATGACACAAAGGTATTGATTTAAAAAATGGCCACTGTAAAGAAAAGATTGACATTTACATTATTGCAGTTTAGTGCTATACGGAAAAAACCGTCCTTCTTATCGTCTTGTGGCACAAATCGGCGTCAAAAACAAAAACAGCGTAAAAATCGCCAACGTTTTGTTAGCTTTAGACCTCGATCTAAAACTGCCCCGGACTGGTTCGCCACCTCGCTACCTCGCCACCTCGCCACAAAGGAACTAGTCTATGCTTGTCATCTACAAACTTCGTGTAACAAGAGCACAGTGCCACCCTTTGGGGATAACAAGCAAGCGTGACAGGAAATACTGACAAGACTTGAGGCTGGCTAACACGACCCTGGCTTGCGTAGACAGAGTAAACTATAGACAGCTGCATATTTTTTTTTTTATTCGCACAATTAAAAGAGAAATATATTAACGTCACTAGCAAAGAAAAGAGACAAAGTAAGAATATTTCTGTCCCGTGCGCGTCGGCTAAGCACATTAATGTGCACAACAAGTTTGACGCTTATGAAAGAATAATTAATAATACACCGCGATTAAACAGAAAAATAAGATCTTTTTCGTGCATGATTCAATAATAGTACATTTGCGCAACTTTGAAAATGGTAAGGTGCAGTGTAATAAGCTGTAAAAATGATAGTATGATGAAGATTGCCGGATTTTTTTGTCCCTTTCGGTGGCACGGATACCATGAGTCTATAGATTACTCTGTCTACGCTAGCTTGAGTCTATTACAGAGTTTTAGGTACCATAGATGTACAGCGTGTTTGTCTATGGTAAGTAAACTCAAATTATGAGAATTACCTGATTTAAACTAATAATTTATTAGGTACAGAGCAGGAATTTTCGACGCCATATTTAAGTTTGTTATAAGTGTTAGTAAGTTAGGATATTACCTATGATCCTATGTATATTGTTTTATTGTTTCTTCCTTTGAACTTAATATAACTAGTAAACAAGTGTAATTTGTGGAGGTAAAAAAAAAACATTATTTATGTCCTTTATTTCATTATTTACATTATAAATTATATTTTTAAATATTATAATATAAAAACATTTAAAAATATAAAAAATAGTAGACCACCGGTATCGCGAACAGGGTCCAAGCTACCGGCGATCAGGGCTCCACAGAGAGGAACCTCCTAACAATGGGGGCCGTGTCCAGAATTACCGCTTTCTGAATCAAGCCCTTGATCCAGCTGCCCAACGAGAGCCTCCTCAGGTGTTGGTCGAGGCTCTTGGCTATTGGCTGTCACGACTATCGGCACAATGATCGCCGAGTCTACATCCCACATGTCGACAGCCACCATAATTATGTAATTATTATCGAACCTAAAGTAATATTCAAAAGAGATAGGTAACATTGTTTGTTTAAAAGAGGTAATCACTGAAAGTACAGACACAGACATACCATCACATCAAGCTACTACAATCTGTCAAATTTATTGAATAGATTTTTAACTTTATCGCGAAAGCATAAGGTTCAAAGTTGATTGGAAAAATTTGACAGTTTCGGGTAGCTTGCTGTGCTGGCGTCTGTACCTACGCTGATTTGCGGGGTAATTGCGTAACACACTAACAGTAGAAAAGGCTTTCATTTTGATTGTTCAACAATATTCATTGCGTTATTTACGTTGTTATGCAGACAAATTTTTCAAACATATCAAGCAATTATGGATTACCAATATCCTTCAAAATTATACAGATTTTGATGTATAGTGTGTTATGCAGATTACAAAAATATTCTCACTGATAGAAAGCTAAGCTGTAACCGAATGCGATAAGATATGTTTTATGTTAAAACAAGAAACTATACGCTTGTGAAATTGTGGACTGAAGTTATAAAGTTATATTTTCCCTTCCCTGAAAGGTTAAAATTAGATTTCTAATTTACTCGTGCCTCGCGTGTTACGGATATATCAATTAGCAACCAAACTTCTTGTTAACAACGTTGAAACTTTGTCAAATTAATAATTAATTGACTTCGAGCAATCAAATACGTATTATTCATAACCTTACTACCTACGTAAAAACTTTGTATTTATAAACATTGTTCAAATATGCTCCGTTCTTGTCATTTTCTTACCAACGAAGAGAGACCAAAAGACTTCGACCTTTTTCAGTTTGAAATGATGAGAGTTTTGAAATCATCATCTATACTAATATTATAAAGAAGTAAAGTTTGTAAGTTTGTATGTAGGGGGTAATCTGTGGAACTACCAGTCGTATTCGAAAAAATCTTTTTGTATTTGATAGCCCAATTCTCGAGGAAGGCTATGACTATGACCCTTAGGAGCCGAAAAAAAGAAAAAAAGTCAATGATTCATGTCGGGTAGGTATCTATGCTAGTTGTGCGGTAAACTCTGCTTGCGAGATGCAGGATTTTGCGTGACGTCATTATGACGCGTTGTTCGACAGTTTTTCTGATTTCAAAGATCGAATGTTGGATAGGTAATCTATCAACGTGTATAGTAAAAATACATTGTTTGAAACACCTACATTATTAAAAAAGGCAATGCTTGTTGCTCAATATAGGCACCCAAGTCGCACTCTACAAAATACTGGAGATGTTTAAATGAAGTCCTAACTAAAGATGTCCCTATTTAAGCTAACAACACGGTTGATCTAGAATAGCTATACTTAGAGCTAGAAAATTGATAAATTGCCAGACTACCCACGAGGTGACTAGTCTTGCAATTTGTAAAACGAGGAACAGCTGATATAATCTGTACCTAGGCCTTTCATGCCCATATTATACAGGTTTTTTTTTTTTTTTGCGGATGGGAAATCATCAAATCCCGCTCTGGGTGGAGCGGAAGGGAGTGTCACACTCTTACTGACTAAAACCCACCCGTGTTCCTTCCTTAGCCCTTTATGTTCCGGGCCAGCGGTAACCCTTTCGGACAATCCCGCTGACCCGGCAGGCTTCGGCCCTATGCGGCCCCTCCTCGATGCTGACATCTTTTTGAGGATTATACAAGCTGGCAGAGACTTTGACTTAAAATTAAGAGAATGGCCCCTCTGATCTTTATTTATATAAATACTATTCCTCTATTTCACACAGTTTATAGAAACTCATTCACCTCCCCGATTCACTCTCCCAGTAAAAGCTAAATAACCTGAATTTATCTGTATCTCAATATTGTTCTAGGTATCCAGGTGCCTTCAACCCTTCCACTTGACAAAATCCAATCCTTTGGTCGTCTAAAGGTGGAGCCTATAGGGGAAGACGGGTTGATCTATTTTTGGCTTCGTAGATGTATACAACACACTATAATAAAACTACAGGGTGGGCAAATAACAGGTATACAAGTTTTTTTTTTTTAATATAGTATTTAAGGCAATAAGTAAGTATGGAAAATAATGTCAGACAAATATCCATTTATTTGATAATTTCCCATCCGCAAAAGTATAGCAGCATGGCAGATGAAAAGGATTCACCTTTTCATTGCGTTTTTCATGACATTTTCACACATTTCCTGCGTTATCTCAGTGATTGTGTCTCGGATATTTTGTTTTAATTGTTGAAGGTTCCTTGGCCTATTAGCATAGATACGTCCCTTTAGACAGCCCCACAGAAAAAAGTCAGGAGCTGACCGTTCACCACCGTTTCTCGAAAAGAGTCAACCTGGAAACGTTATTTTCAATGTGTCGATTGTGGCTCATGCCGTAAGACATGTGGCCATGTCTTGTTGGAACCACATGTTTCCTAGGCGACGAGGACTTGCTCCGACTTGCTTTATCTGTTCTTGCTAATGCTAGTCAAATTTATTCACTAAACGAGTTATTGTTAGCCGCGAAGGTCCGTGATTTCTTCCATAAATTGGCAGCAATTTTCTTAGTTTTCGCAATACATGATTGCGTTGAGTAGAATGTTTTAATAATGAAAACACGTTGTTCAGTCGTAAAACGCTCCATAACAAATTAGCCGTATCTACACAAAATATAATTTTCATGAAACAAATGTCACATTTGCCGCCAAAAAAAAATGGCGGCAAAAAAAGTTGTATACCCCCAAGTTGCCCACCCTGTATGTAGATTGAAGAATGAATACAATGTGAATTAGAGCAAGACAGTAAATAAGTAGAGCAAACAACTGATGTTTTGTTGTTCATCCTTTCATTGTGTAATGAAAAAATATCTATCCAATAACGTATTTTTAGAATGTACTAGTAGTGCCCCGCGTTGATCCCGTGGAAATATCAGGATAAAAAGTATCCTGATATTCATGTGTTATTCTGATGTATAAGCTATAATACTGTAAAGGTCCATCAAAATCCGTTCAGTAGTTTTTGTGTGAAAGAATAAATATCCATACATCCTCATAAACTTTCGCGCTTAAAATAATATTAGTAGGAAGGATAGGATGGAAGGTGGAATGTAAGATTTCCGGCCATTCCTAAATAAGAAGTTCAACTTTGTACCTTTTTTGTGTTCGATTTTTTTCAATAAATAATTAACTACTCCACTATTCCATTGTTCGTCTTGTAATTTTATTTTCATTATTTATTAATCTTAAGTAATTTATGAACTATTTTGCTATCACACTAATATTATAAAGGCGGCGTTTGTGTGTGTTTATATGTTTGTTACTTCTTCACGCTCAAATGGCTGGACCAATTTTGATAAAATTTGGTATGGAGGTAGCTGACACCCTGGATTAACATATAGGCTACTTTTTATCCCAATATTCCCACGGGATCGACATTTACGCGGGTAAAACCGCGGGGCGCAGCTAGTACTTATTAAAGAGACGGCGCGTACGTGTTCCACTCGCGTATCTAAATACATAATATCATAAATGTAATAAAATAGTAACGAGATCAAAACTGTAAATTGTGTTTTGTTCTGATACTTCAGTTCAGCATGCAAAAAATACCCTAAAATTAAAGGGGAAAAATTTCATTGATCATCTTAAAAAAAGATCAAAGTAAGAAAGGAGTTTAATATTCTATCCTGCCTCCCTTGAGGATCGCTTAATCTTATGGACGCGCCGTTCTTTGACACAGTCGAGATGTGATTGAGTCGTAAAAACTTAAGTTTATTATACAAGACTAGTTTCTGTCAGCGGATTTGCTCAGGTGGGATTTAAGACTGATTATGTTAAAAAAAAAGACTGGGTAATCGTAAAAGTTTATAAGGGACCAGCTTTTGCCCGTGGCTTCACTTGCGTGGAGGTCGGAAATAGATTATAAACTTACGATGTTCATAATTATATGGTGACAGATAAGTATACCTAATCACACTATCATACTAATAATATTATAAAGGCGAAAGTTTGTGAGTGTGTGTGGGGGTGTGTGTGTGTGTTTATATGTTTGTTACTTCTTCACGCTCAAACGGCTGGACCAATTTTGATAAAATTTGGTATGGAGGTAGCTGACACCCTGGATTAACATATAGGCTATCCCGATATTCCCACTGGATCGACATTTACGCGGGTGAAACCGCGGGGCGCAGCTAGTTATAGAATAAATACAACTTATAATAGTCATGAAGGCTTTAATCCGTATCTGTAAGCAATATTTCAGCAATACTTCAGGCTACAGTGTGACCGTCATTAGGGTGAAGTACCCAATTACCCGCGTGCGGTAATTGCGAGCCATTATTTAATTTCTTTGCGGGTGATACGACACTAGTTATCTTGATCACAAATTAGGTGCGAAATGTGTTCTGTCGGCCTGTACAAATTGCTGGTATTACGAAGATAAATTTACTTTGAGGAATAACCTACGTTATGATGACTTTTTACGAAAACCTTTTTTGTTGAGATGGTTTCTGAAGGATAATTCCCGTAATTAAAAACGTTCAAAATCTAGTCGCAATGTCATCTCAGCGACAATCAATGTCAAAAACTTGTCAAAAATGTTGGGAAATTAGAGGTATTTTTGACAGATTGAGACTGAGATGCCTAAAAAGGTCATTTTGGCAAAATCATAAAAGATGAAAATTATGAATCATAATGGACAGTTAACTGTTAAGTTAATCGTATCGAATCCCATTGGTGAAGGATTTTCAGTTATTTTTTTTTTGTCTGTGCTTAAATACCAATCAATCCGATCCAAATCAAATCTCTTTGATACCTACGTAGTGCAGCGAAAAAAAGAAAAAACACGGACTGACTTCGCCATATTATGATTCATAATGTTATCCTTTTATGATTCTGCCAAAGTGGCGTTTTTAGGCCCCATGACTGTGAACGTTCCTATAATTACGAGAATCACTCCTCTGGTCCTATTAACTATTTGAACCGACCAGGGGGGCTATTCCCCTATTTTTAAGGACTTTCGATTTCTAATTTCAGTCTTCATCATCATCATCATCATCAGCCTATAGCAGTCCACTGCTGGACATAGGCCTCCCCTAATGAGCGCCATAGCGCCCTGTCTTCAGCTTAATCTGCCAAAAAATACCTCTAATTTCCCAACATTTTTGTTAAGTTTTTGACATTGATTCGATTGTCGTTGAAATGAGATTGCGTCTTGAATTTGAACGTTTCTAATTACGGGAATTAGCCTTCAGAAATCATCTCAACAAAAAAGGTTTTCGTAAAAATTCATCATAACGTAGGTAATTCCTCAAAGTACCTAATTTATCTTCGTAATACCAGCAATTTGTATAGCCCGACAAAACACATTTCGCACCTAATGTGTGATTAAGGTAACTAATGTCGTATCACCGTACAAGTTCTACGAGAATCAACCTTCCGGGAAAAATGTGAAAAGTACATTTATAATTAACTAGCTTTTGCCTGCGGCTTCGCCCGCGTGGAGGTCGGAAGTTGTTCACAGAACACTCAACCCCCCATTTCACCCTCTTAGGGGTGGAATTTCGAAAAACCCTTTCTTAGTGGATACCTACTCTTCACAAAGAACACACCCTCCAAATTTCATGTCTCTAGGACCAGCGGTTTAGGCTGTGCGTTGATATATCAGTCAGTCAGTCAGGACATTGAATTTTATATATATAGATCTTAGACGCGACTAATGATTTCAGGAAACATCGTCAGGACACCTGGGTTTAATGATCTTAAGTGTCGAAGACGCAGAGAGCAACCGTGGAGATAGACGGTTGCTCTTTCTGAAAATAATTTGGCCTCCATTGAGGATCACTTATAAACTGATACAATTTCTGTAGCTAATCTTCAAAAAGAAAATCAATAGTTTAAATTCAAGTAATTGTTACTTCAAAAGAACTTGCTAATTGTCTAACAAGACAGCGTAAAAGCACTATTCATTATTCAAACGTAAAGTAAAACAATACAGGCAAATTACGGCCTTCTAAAACTAAATTATAATAGGTAGGTACTGCCATAAAATTAAGAATTCTCCTGGCCAAAACGTTTTAAATACTCTCCAATGACTTTTTAAATACACAGCCTAAACTTAAACTTTTTTAATAAGCCCTCCCGACGGAAAACCATTGGATTAACTACCGAAGTTTACTCGTAAAACACGAAAAAAAGAATCGTTTGATTGCTCGAACATATCCTCCGAGGAGAGTTATGATGAATATTAAACTGCACTTACCTGAATGCCGCTGCCGATGGTCCGCCGAATAAAAAAGTAAAAATAAAAAAACACTGATTTTCAAATATGGAATTGAAAGTTCGGAAAATTGAAGAACGCGCGCGATGCGACCGTTCGGCCCTCTGGACTGGCGAAGACTGAACGTTTTGGGAAGTCGGAGGGTTGTTTCAACCCCCCGGTGCAGCGCGTCTGCATGTACGTATTGTACGTACTCTTCGCACTGAGGTAATAAAGACCTATTCGTCTAATTTCCGTCGCAGTTTTGACCTTCTTCGCCTTGATTCGGATCGTTTTAGTTGTTTAGTAGATTGGTACTCGTTTCTTCAAATTCCTACTTATTTTTGTGCATCATAAGGTGTGTTTTTGTTTGATGGTTGTATACCTTTTGTGACTTGTGTCATATATAAGGCCGGTGTTGATTCACTGGGGTATAGCATTTTGCACCGAGGTATTGTTCATGTTATATTGTGTCTATCTACGGACTCAGAGAGTACCTAACACTCGTCGTGGGGAAGTAAGACGATTACCTACGTTAATATTGTTAGTTACTATGTAGATAAGTACACTAGGTACTTACCATAATCATTTCGAAACAGGTAGAGACTAATGCGTATTTCGGTACCTGCTTTACATACTTACATACATGGAAACAGTATATAATATAGGCAACCTTGTGCGTCGTTAGTCATGTGCGTAAAGTTCATCTCAGAATGGTTTCAAATACAAATATTTGTAACTAACTTCTGCCCGCGAGTTCGTCTGCGTGAAATTTCTTGTTCCCGTCGCATCGCATCGTCTGCCCGCGCTATTATTTCGTTTTCACTTAGCGTTTTTTTCTTATTTATTTTTTAATTTTGCTCGGCTCTTAATTGTCCTAACATGGTGTTAAATAGCCTGTAGCCTTCCTCAAAAATTGGGCTATCAAATGCAAAAAGAATTTTTCAAATCAGACTGGTATTTCCAGAGATTACCCCCTACATACATGTTACCTCTTTATAATATTAGTATAGATGAAAATTTATGTTCTGAAGACTCCCAGAAACTGAAGACACCATTCAATATTCATTCCTTCTCTGTACATCATCATCTGCCTAGCCTTTTCCCAACTATGTTGGGGTCGGCTTCCAGTCTAACCGGATGCAGCTGAATACCAGTATTTTACATGGAGTGACTGCCTATCTGACCTCCACAACCCAGTTACTGGGTAATACGATACCCCTTGGTAAGAATGGTTGTCAGACTTTCGGGCTTCTGACTACCCGTAACGACTATCAAAGATCCACGAATGACAGCCGAGACCAACGGCTTAACGTGCTTTCCGAGGCACGGAGGGGTCTCGGGGTTATTCCTTTTCTGTACAAAAAGAGGTATTTATCTTCTAGAAGATCAATTACAGGCTATATTGGACCCAATTCACTTGTTACTCGCCAGTTGATGCCAGTAACCTAATGTGGTTATGCTGAGATTGCCAATCGGCTGTCAAAACTGTCCGTTCGTTATACGGTATAACGAACGGACAGTTTTGACAGCCGATTGGCAAACGTTACCCATTATGGGTATAATATGGGTATAACTTATACCCATGTTATACCCATAATGGGTAACGTTTCAGGGTGGTTTTCATGTGTTAAGGTCAGTGGTTACGGTGTTTGTAAGTAGCTCAGTCATGTTACCGATAAAGCCTCGTTTTTATTACCAATGGATTTTATCAGTGTCAAATTTCGCCATTTAAAAATTACTGTTTGTTTGTCTGTTTTGTATGTTTGTGTGATTGTACTAATTCCTCACGACATTTACTTCATTTCTCCACATAATTTTATTATAAAAGAAACTTATCACTATAACACACTACCTACACATGTTTACATACCTTTTCCCCACAAAGAGGTTCATTTCATAATCAGCCTATAATGTTCCCACTGCTGGGACACAGGCCTCCTCTCGGTGAGAGGGAGTGGGCCGTAATCCACCACGCGGGCCCAGTGCGGATTGGCAGATGTCACATGTCTTCGAATTTTTGGTTCTAGGACATGCCGGTTTCCTCACGATGTTTTCCTTCACCGTTTTGAGAGCAGTGATGATGAAATAATTTACACAAAGTAAAGCGCCTGTCTGGGTTCGAACCTACGACCTACAACTCGTAAGTCGCGGCCGTTACCACTTGGCCACCACTGCTCCACAAAGAGGTTAGCAGAGGCGTATCCTGCCCGTTTTAAGTACGAATATGGATGGATATAGGAGTAAGAATGATATAAGACCAAAAAACTAGCCAAGTGCGAGTCGGACTCGCACACGAAGGGTTCCGTAACACAATGCATAACGCGCCGAAAAAAACACGTTTGTTGTATGGGAGCCCCCCTTAAATGTTTATTTTATTCTGTTTTAAGTATTTGTTAATGAAGCGGCAACAGAAATACATCATAATTATGTGAAAATTTCAACTGTCTAGCTATCACGGTTTATGAGATACAGCCTGGTGACAGACAGACGGACGGACGGACAGACGGACGGACAGACAGCGAAGTCTTAGTAATAGGGTCTCGTTTTTACCCTTTGGGTACGGAACCCTAAAAACACACTTATCTAAACACTATGCAGCGTTACAACTTACAACTAAGGGAAAGATTGTTTTCGATGAACTCAAAGTAAGATTTAACTTGTGTTTATGGTGCCAGAGTCCTCGCCTATAATTTGAAAATATAAGTATCAGTAGTCGTAGGACGATCATAGTGTATTATTAAGATAACTACTTACTAGTAAATGCTTTTATGAATGTGGCCTGTTAAAGTACCTATGAAGGGGTGTGCGTATGTATTTATAACTGAAAGGTTAAAGCAGACCTTTTCAAAAGATCTTCAATATTTCACTTTGACCCTTTCACAATCAATTGCAACAATACATTAATAGAAATTGGGTATCAGCATACACAAAACAGTACACAAAACAGGTCTGTGTTCAAGTCGTGTTACTTTATAGGCCAATAATGCTATAAGTACCAATACAACAAAGGCGTTAAATTGGGGCCAATGCCTTGTATTCAAGCGTACTGGTGACAGTTGACTTGAGCCAATTTACTGGCTCTAATTTTAAAATATTAAGTACCAAGTAGGCACTAAAACTGGCAATCTAGATAAAGTACGAAGACGTCAGAGCGTAATTTATTTCAATTAGACTATTTTCAGGGCACTTTTAGAATTTAAAGGAGTTGAACACTTGAGTTAGTCGCCCGTTCCCAAGTACCAAATTCGAAAGTAACTCTCGTCTGTCTGTCTGTATGTTACATTTTTACGCCTGAACCACTGAACGGATTTCGATAAAATTTGGCAGAGAGACAGATTGCATCCCGGGGAAGGACACAGGATAGTTTTTATTGACATACCATGCGGGCAAAGCCGCGGGCGGAAGCTAGTAGTTCATATGGAGAAGAACTGTCTATACACCTGACTCTTTATTTAATATGTAGATGAATAATCGTTAATACTAGATAGATAGAATGTACAACATAAAGGTACAAAACCGAGATGGGCTGCAGACTGCAACCGCAGTCGAAAAAGTGGCTAGCGGCTGCGGTTAACCGCAGTTTTCATAGGGATACATAGAAACCAATAGTGTCGCTTGAACCTGCTGCTGCAGTATGCGGCCTGCGGTCCATCTTGGAATTGCACCTTTAAAGTTACAGATATAAACGTAGAAATTTTACAAAGGGTGACACAGTGGGCGGTCTTGTCGCTAAAAGCGATCTTTCAAAGACAATCTTTGGATGGATTAAGGGAGAAGAAGACACAATACTGCAGATAGTCTGTGGTGTACCACAGACGCCAGCATATTAAGCTACTACAATCTGTCAAATTTCTTTAATAGATTTTCAACTTTATCGCTAAAACATAAGGTTCAAAGTTGATTGGGATTTGACAGTTTCGGGAAGCTTGATCTGCTGGCGTCTGTACGTTTTTATACAATTAATACATACATACCTAAAACACAAAATGATAAATGATTTTATTTCTGTAAGTAGGTTTGTACAAACACTTTTACACGTCAATCATATTTTTTTAAACTAGATGAGATCGGCGTTTCCTTTCTGACTACTCTGAGAAGGAAGGCCGAAACAAACTCAGAGGTCACCGTATCTTTTAAAGTCCAGATATAGGTAATCTTGTTTAGATCATGTGAAGACCATGTAGATTGGTATCTGAAATGGTCTTTTGAGGAAAGCACCACACAGATTAAGTGGACCTCTCCACACAGTGCACGCATTTGTCAGAAATCATGCAGCTCAACTCAGAACTTAAGGAGCTCAACGATTCGACGAACAACACCAAAGAAAGGACATATAAAGACAGACATTTACTATACTTATACTTATCTATATAAATATCATGAAATAAGTGCAAAGTACAAAATATTGTGTTTTAAGGCTCCTACAAACAGGCGCGACACTCGATATAATCGCGCGCGACACAAAGGCACCGCTCGTTGCGCGACTTGCGGTGCCTTTGTGTCGCGCGCGATTTAATCGCGTGTCGCGCCTGTTTGAAGGAGCCTTAAGGAGAGCTAATGGTGGTAACCTACCTAATTCTAACGACAAAAATATTTTTATTTGTAATTAAACCAGTGACCATAACTTTCGTTCATTAGAATGAGGGTATGGTCATTAGCATCAAGGGAGTCACGAGTTTACGACTGCATTTGTTTCTGTACTTTAAACAAATGAAAGACGCTTTAAAAAATATCTAAATAATAAAATAAAATCAAGCGTCAAATACTTAATGAGTGAAAAACGTTGGGTCCTGAGGCTGAAATGTTTTTATAGGATAAAGCCATTACTTCCACTCGTCTGGTCGCGCGACAAAAGGTCTCTTTATACGGCGACTTTGTAGTAACTCTAGTGAGACAGTCGCATTAACGTTAAGGAAAAAGTTGCGAAAACGTTGCAACACTGACTCAATGGTGTATGTTGTCAAGTTTTAGATGTAAAAAAGATTAGTAGATAATTTTCGACAGACACACGGGCGAATCCGCTGGCAAAAGCTAGTATTTCATAATTTAATTAAGTATTATGAACAAATGAATCGAAACAGCAAAATAATTGTCAGCTATTTGCGGCGTTGGCGTCGCTAACTTTCAGAATGTCATTTGTTCTCGTTCTCGTGTCAAAGTTATGACATCGGTTGTTTTTGTTTTCGACTGGTAGAAATCGGATGAGAGTAGCCTTGGAGAGGCCTATCTATGCTAGTCTAGTACAGCTTATTACAGGGAACAATTATTACTTAAGTATACCTTATCAGAGGGGGACAATTATTACTTAGTATAGGTACCTTATCAGAGGGGGATAATTATTACGTAGATTAGCTTATTAGAGGGGGGCCGCATTCTAATCTCAATCGCAATCTGTCACAAAACCTCTAATTCATCAATTTTTTTTTTTTGACATTAATTTTATTGTCACTGAGATGAGATTGCGACCTGAATTTGAACGATTTTGAAACACGAGAATTGGCCTTCAGATACAAATCCATCGATTTAGTTTACTGCGTTTAATCGCAAGACTTAAATGTCCGACTTCTTAAAACAAAAACGTCGCTGTGTAAGTACTCCCTTACACTACAAGTCTCTGTTTTTCCAGGTCAACGAGCATCGCACTTTGAAAATGAATTTTCTTAACATTGGGGACTAATTAAACATTTTTTTGTTGTTTGTTTTTTATTTAGAAATAAGTATAAAAACTTGAGAGGCCAATAGGGTGTGTTTCTAACTGACGTCGTTGGAAAAATCCCCGCGAAATTAAATTTTTCTTAAGGTTTTTGCAATTTTCAGGTCAGTTTCTGGTTGTATGTTGACCAAAATATAATTTGCGACCATATGAATTAGTATTTACAGCATTAATAATAACCACACTAATATTATAAAGGCGAAAGTTTGTGAGTGTGTGTGTGTTTATATGTTTGTTACTTCTTCATGTTCTAAAGGCTGGACCAATTTTGATAAAATTCACACACACACACACATACACTCACAAACTTTCGCCTGTATAATATTAGTGTTATTATACTAACTGCGGCCTGCGGTTTCACCCGCATAAGTGTCGATCCCGTGGGAATTACGGGATAAAAAGTAGCTTATGTGTTAATAATGCAGGGTGTCAGCTACCTCCATACCAAATTTTTATCAAAATTGGTCCAGCCGTTTGTGTGTGAAGAAGTAAAAACACACTCACAAACTTTCGCCACAAACTTTTTAGTGTGTTATGTAAACAAAAAATATTTACTTACATTTTCATTAATTAGTTAATTTTCTTCAATTATTTGTATTTTCTCTTCCTCCTCCACATTTGAAGGATCGTGTTAACTTAGATTTACATTATTACTTTATTGCCTTTAGGGAAAGCAAACATTATATCTGATCGACTGTCACTTATTCTGGACGCTTGACCTACGATGTGTTTATGTAACCCTGGTAATTCGTTTCAAAATTTAGCTTTGACCCAAAGGAAGGGTTTCTTTCTTAATACCTTCGACCTTCGAAGGTATTATGAAAGAAACCCTTCCTTTGGGTCAAAGCAAAATTTTACCTTATTTAGTACGTTTTTAAATTTAAATCTGTGAGACATCCTTCTTTGCGCGCAACATTAATGAAGATTGTGGTTAAATGTAGGTAGGTACTATACTTTCTATAACAGCTGTTCAATGGTATCCCAACGTCCCTTACACAATTAAACTGAGTTTAATATAGTGATTAAACCTCAGGAGCCTGGGTGACCCTACTAGGGCGCCAGTGACATTAAATCTGTATTAGCTAAGTTTGATTAATAAAGTTCGTTTCTTTAGCGTTTAACGTTTGTCTCAAGTTTTGGGAGGAACGTTAGAACCATACGGTGTGTGAGAGGGGGAAGCGGGAAGGGAGGGATTCTACCCAGACACCTTTTTGTGTAATGTAACGCAATAAAAGTTTGTTTTTACGTTTCAGTAATTCTTTGTGTCTAATTTCGAGTTCGGTCTTTTGTTTCGCGTTAAAAGCAGAATTGTTTAAGGATTTGGGTGTTTGTTTTGTGTGAAAGGTTGTTGCCAGAATAAATAATAGAAACAGGCAAGGAAGGTTAATGGGGTCGTCGACCTCGAAGTAGGATTTTGATGACATCACACTATATCAACCGTAGACAGAGTAAACTATAGACTGCTGCATATCTTCTTTTTCATTCGCACAAGAAAAAGAGAAATATATTAACGTCACTAGCAAAGAAAAGAGACAGAGTAAGAATATTTCTGTCCCTTACTGCGTGTCGGCTAAGCACATCAATGTGCACAACAAGTTTGACGTTTATGAATGAGATAATAAAAACTACACCGCGATTAAACGGAAAATAAGATCTTTTTCGTGCATAATTAAATAATAGTACATTTGCGCAACTGTGAAAATGGTAAGGCGCAGTGTAATAAGCTGTAAAAATGATAGTATGATGACGATTGCCGGATTTTTTTGTCCCTTTCGGTGACACGGATACCATGAGTCTATAGATTACTCTGTCTACGATATCAACCTTAGAGTAAGAAAGCTATAGAGCATCGGGTAGCGTGGCCACACATGAGACAAAAAACTAACTTAAATAACATTGGCTACTTTATGTAGCTGCCTTGAAAAAACGGGCACGCACAACGGGCGGCGGGCGGGCGGGCTCTCAAGACGGAAATAGTATAGCTTTATCCTTTTCTGTTACTTATAATAACTCAATACTTTATCCCTTTCTTGTGGAAATGAAATGGCGCTACCCGCCGTCTATACTTTTCTTTGTTTAAGATATCAACACTACAGAGGTAATGTCACTTAGAGGTATGAAGGTTGAAGTTACAACGCATTGTCAAACGTCACGCTTACACCTTTCACCTCTGCCCTCCAGGTAGGTACTATCAAAACATTGCCAATAAAAAACGCCAGTAGTCTGGTCACGTGCTTGAGTTTATTTATTAGATTTAAAAATGGCAGCTAGCGGATTGCTGAGAGTTTAAAGTGGTTTTATTGTACAGACGCTAGTACATCGAGCTAAACGAAACTGTCAAATCTTCCCAATCAACTTTGAACCTTATGCGTTAGATATAAAGTTGAAAATCTATTAAATAAATTTGACAGATTGTAGCAGTTTGATGTGCTGGCGTCTGTACTTAGTAAGCACCATATTTATCCGTAGATTTACACTTGTTTTCTGGGTACAATTTTGAAGGAAAAAATCAACAATCGTCACCGTTTAATACTTCCAAAAATTATTTTTTTAGTTAGAAATGGCATGGATCCCTACTCAAGCTTATCCTCTAGTCCTCTATAAACAGTACATTTTATTCCCCAAAGTTTCCCTGGTCAAGTTGTATACAAGTCCAACTTAATCTGAATATCTTACGTAATTATGTTTGCCTGGTAAATATGGGTTCTCGGAATCGAAAGAC
The DNA here is from genome assembly GCA_963082905.1 of Oligia fasciuncula. Lineage (NCBI taxonomy): Eukaryota > Metazoa > Arthropoda > Insecta > Lepidoptera > Noctuidae > Oligia > Oligia fasciuncula. Next base: position 15,459,408 of record OY720406.1, on the reverse strand, counting down.
TACCCACGAAGTACACACATACATACATGATAAAGTTTGCAGGGCGCAGGTTATGGGCGAAAGCGTATTTAGTTGCACCAAAATAAATACACTCGTTATCGTTTTACAGTGTTGAAGCAATCTAGCAATTACCAAAAACAATCCATGGCTAATGATAACTAGGGCTCAGGGGATCAGACCGGAATAATTCATCAATACTGACTACAATGACGTACAGCAATTCAACGTATTTTCTGGAAAGCGATTTTGGATGAAATTTGGCACACAGCTTAAAATCTGGATTAACACAAATAGAATAATATTTATCCCGAAATATCGGGATAAAAATTACACCACGTCCACGCGGGCAAAGCCGCGGGTAAAAACTGGTAAGCTAATACTTTTTGATATTGGCGGACGGCATGATTCCCATAACTCCTACTGTTCCGGGACGATCGAAGTAACAGATTTTTCCTTGACTCCCACAGGTTTTTAAGAACCCCGTAAAACCGTCTTTAGTGGAAATAAAACAACAACAAACTCCTAACAAACCTCCATCCTTTTGGTCCGCTTAGTAGACAGGTACCAGGACAACATAACCTACTGAGAGATAGGCATAAGTCTTGGACCACACTGTAAAGAAGACACACATACAGTGGTCACACCGCTGCAAGTCAGGCGATGTCCCGCGGGAGGTAGCTAACGACTTTACTCGTTCACTTATTCACTAAACTCCCAAGGCGCGGATCTTCAGGATCTTTTTATCAAACTTCGGACGTCTACCTAAAGATTCATGTGTCTGGTATGTGGCTTGATGTACTACAGTCTGGCTGTGTCCTGAATATAGATGTAGAGAAGATAGGTTTCGATTGGAAATAACTTGAGAATTTGTCATTTTGAATAAAAATAAGCAAGGAAAATAAAGAAGTACGTTTAACACGGGGTTAGGTAACACGACGTCTCATCATCATCGTTTCAGCCGAAAGACGTCCACTGCTGGAAATGGGCCTCCCCCAAGCATCGCCATTTTGTGCTTCCCGCATACAGCGGATCCCTGCGGCCTTCACCAGGTCATCGGTCCATCTTGTGGGAGGCCTTCCAACGTTACGTCTTCCAAGACGCGGTCGCCACTCCAGAACCTTTCGGCCCCATCGATCATCAATGTGCCTTGCTCATAAAAAGGTACACACATACAGAGTGACACTTAATTTAAGCGTGCGAATAGCCTGGTACAAAATAAATGATCAATGACCCCATGCTAGGCAAAACCTAAGAAAAAAAGAAAAAAAATTAAAACCAAAGTATTTTTTTATACAAAAATTGTGTTATAGGGGTCATCCATCCTCCAGCCAGGGTCGCGGGTTGTTCGAAAGAGATACCGTGGCCCCTGGCACAGGCAACTGAAGGAACACGGGTGGGTTTTAGTCAGTAAAAGTCTGACACATCCTCCCGCTCCGAAGCTCCGAAGTAATTTGATAATGTCTAACCCAAAAAAAAAGAAAAAAAGTGGTCATCTATCCGTCCATTCTGGATATTATAATAATAACTTACAAATTAGTAATGTACACTTTTGAAAAAATAAACTAGACTAATTCAAATAATTTTGAAGTTAAGAAACGGGAAAAAGAGGGTAAAAAGAGTTTTAATGGATTAATAACAAGGAAAAGGAAGTAACTACATAAGTGCCGGGTGTGTTTGATTGTGTGTGTGTAGCTGTGTATGTGTAAGTGTAGATGTATGAGTAAGTGTATGTGTGTCTGTGTGAGTGGATACCTGATTTGTTTTGTTTAAATTGTGGTTCGAGTAATCTTCCGTGCCGTGATAGTTTAGGGTTAGCAATAATATTGTTTTACTTTTTGTTTGCATTGGAATTTGTTCAAAGAATAAATGCTTAATGTGTTGTGCAGTTTATTGTATAACTAGCTTCTGCCCGCGACTTCGTCCGCGTGAAATTTCACCCTCCCCGCATTCACCCTCTTAGGGTTGGAATTCCGAAAAAACCCTTTCTTAGTGGATACCTACTCTTCACAAAGAACACACCCTCCAAGTTTCATGTCTCTAGGACCAGCGGCTTGGGCTGTGTGTTGATATATCGGTCAGTCAGGACTTTGAATCCACACATTATAAATGCGAAAGTGTGTCTGTCTGTCTGATACCTCTTCACGCTTAAACCGCTGAACCGATTTAGATAAAATTTGGCATAGAGATAGTTTGAGTCCCGGGAAAGGACATAGGATCGAAACTTATGCGGGTGAAACCGTGGGGTGCGGCTAGATATCTATAGGTTTAATCATAAAACCAGCTGCGCCCCGCGGTTTCACCCGCATAAGTTTCGATCCCGTGGGAATATTGAGATAAAAGGGGGTGAGTGGGGTGAACCTATCTGACCTCCACAACCCAGTTACTAGGTAATACGATACCCCTTGGTAAGACTGATTGTCAGACTTTCGGGCTTCTGACTACCCGTAACGAATGTCAATGATCCGAAAATGACAGTCGGGACCAACGGTTTAACGTGCTTTCCGCGGCTGTTATTATTTAGCCACGGACCTCTCTATTCCGATTCATTCATAAGAACAGGAACTAATTTGACTTTCGACGATCAAGCCTTCCTTCCTTTTAGCGTCTTTTTCAGAATATTTTATTCTCGAACGCTGAGAATTGTATTATATTAATTGGGTTAATTCTTGTTACCCCATTTTTACAACTCAAAGAATTAAGTTGTTTTAATTTATTAATGATCAAGAATATCTAATTGGATTGTGGTGGTGAAATGAATATTCATTACCTTTTTCTAAAATACCAAGGTAAGCCAATGACCTTGTGAAGGAGGCAGGAAGCCGCTGGATGTGGGAAGCACAGAACCAGTCTAAGTGGCGGTGTGGTTGAGGGAGCCCTATGTCCAGCAGTGGACGTCTTTCGGCTGAAATGATAATGATGATGACTTATCTTTGTCAACACCGCTCACACATCAGCTTCTTTTATCACACTAATATTATAAAGGCGAAAGTTTGTTAGTGTGTGTGTGTTTATATGTTTGTTACTTCTTCACGCTCAAACGGCTGAACCAATTTTGATAAAATTTTGTATGGAGGTAGCTGACACCCTGGATTAACATATAGGCTACTTTTTATCCCGATATTCCCACGGGATTGTCGACATTTACGCGGGTTAAACTGCGGGGCGCAGCTAGTATTATACAGCAGTCATTAAAATGTTTAATGGGTTATTATTATCACATGTTTATTTCGGGTTTACCAAACTATGCACCTACTTCCTTCAGTTTTAACTTTTAAACAGTCAATTCTCTCTATTTTAATGCATTGTTGTGCCTTTAATGTGTGCTCATATTATTATTTTCTATATAAATAAATTAGCAAAGCTGTGTAAGCGTTAAAGTTTAATTTACTTTACAAAAGTTTACTAAAACAAATTTTCAAATCTACACAAACAAAATACCTACAAATCTAGGTACGTATTTAGTGCTAAAAATATTCAAATAAACTACAGCGATACAGGTGACAGCTACTTATATGCTTAATCTTTCTGCGTGTGTAGCGAGTCGTAACGCCGCCATTTTGCAAATATGAACGTAAACACTTTACAGCGCTAGTGATGCGACACGTGTCGATAACTTGAACATATCGATATAACTAATGCTTGAGAGTGCTGCAGTGAATGATGGAGATATGTTACGTTTTAGTATATTCGATTTTGTATGAATAAATCTTAAATAAGAGGTTGAATGAAAAAATGATTCGGTTTGAAGACGTAAATCTTAATGGTGCAGTGGTGGAGCTGCTGTCTACATAAGTAGAGGGGTTCGGTTCCCGCGTACGGACAAAATAACTTATTAACAGTTTTTTTTTCCTTTTTCGGATTTTGTGTGCACCAGTAAAAGATGAACAGGTTTAAGTTTTTTGCTGTGCACGAGCCACCCTAATTGCTTATAGTCAAAGGGAAAATTGCCATAATCAATCAGACGGATCAGTGATCGCAGTCGACATCAAATCAACAAACAGCGCAAAAATAGCCGATCCACTTGAGGATAATTCCACGAAATACTACCAAACGATTTCTGCTATATTTACTTCGAAACAACCAAGACGACACTAATGTACTATCAGACAGACGTCTAGACATCAGTATTATCAACACAAAAGGTTCTTTAAAAGCCCTGTGGACGCTTGACAGTAATTTGACAGAATAATACGTCGTTACCGCCTCCTTGTACGCAGCTATTGTGTTTGAGAGTTTATTTTGGCTTGCTTTGGTAAGATAAGAAATTTTTTTACCGCTGATTTTTGTATAAAACGATGCAATTTGTAGACAAGTAGGGACACTTTGTCATTTTCGTAGCAAGGGCTACGTTCGTAGCGGTGTGCTACGCTTTCTCGTAGCTAATGTCCCTTTGCTACGCTTCCTCGTAGCAGATGTCCTTTTGCTTTTTAAGGGTTTCGTAGTCAAACAAAGCGAGCTGTCATGAGTATGTGGTTTGGTTTTATAGTAGTAGTAGGTTTGGTAGTTTTTAGTCCTGGATTCACTAGAACCAGAAGTATGAACGTAAAAAGTATTGACTATATAAGGATCATAGCAAGTGGCGTTTTGTAGTTTCTGCCGACCCCCTTTGGGAGATCGCAAAAGGCGTAAGTTTATGTATGTAGGTATGTATCTAATCTGCATTTGCGATTTATTTGCCGAAAATGTAAACAAATATGAGTTTATGGAAAAATAACTTTAAATCCTACAACATAAAGTTCAGTTTAAGCTGCAACTTCTAACATTTTTATAACTTTTTCAATAGTGCTGGTCACTCTGAAATAAACTTAATTACCATTAAAATCAAGTTGATATTTGTTTAACTTGAAATAATATTAATTTGAAACATGAGTTCGAATAGACTTTATGTACCTATTCACCAGAAATCTGTGTTTTTTCAGTAGCTTTATTACGGAAGAAGAATTGATGAACAGACTTCCTCACCTCAGTGCGTTTTAAAGAATTCAGACTATTATTTACAAGCCTGGCTCCTAAAGTCTCATTGATTCTTTGTTTGAACCCGAAACCCGTAAAACTATTTCTTCTCCCTACATAATACCCTAGTACTTAACATAATATTGCTACTATAGTTTACACACAAAACACATCACACGTAATCCCAATCTAACCCTAGCAACATACGGCTTAGTACACACGTTTAATTATTACTAGGCAATTAACACTACTGATTACAGCGTGGATTTGTGAGTGAAGCACACCCGTATTTAAGTAGAGGTGTTAAATAAAACGGAGATGACGAGCGGGGATCAAAGGAAGAGTACGAAACGATGTTAAGTATGATAATTGCATGCATCCTTAGAATTATGAATAACTAGCTACGCCCCGCGGTTTCACCCGCGTAAATGTCGATCCCGTGGGAATATCGGGATAAAAAGTAGCCTTTATATTAATCCAGGGTGTCAGCTACCTCCGTACAAATTTTATCAAAATTGGTCCAGCCGTTTGAACGTGAAGAAGTAACAAACATATAAACACACCCACACACTCACAAACTTTCGCCTTTATAATATTAGTGTGATGAAACGAAGTTCTTTAACGCGGCTTGCGGTAGAGTGAACCTGAAGACATTGTCATGTAATGAAAGTGCGTTATACAACCATGCGACTTCTCTCTCTGACTATATTTAATATAAGAACGAGACAGAATGAGAGAGATGATTTCATGGTTTTCGAGGGCGCTGAAGCCAATAGTGAGATCCAAATGAAAATCCAAGGTAGCGGCTGCAAAAGTTTTCGATGCGATGCAATTCTCGTAACTTAAAGCGTTCAAAGTCTAATAGGCCTCTGCGAGTTGGTTTCGGCCCGTCCAATGCGTACCAAAGATCCGAGGACCTATAACATAATCTCGTCTGGCTAACGGCGAGTACTTGCACAGGCATAACCACGTAGCTAGGATTATTCATCAGCAACTTGCTTTGAAATTTAAACTTGTGGATTCTGAGGTACCGTACTACAAGTATGTGCCCGACCCAGTTCTTGAAAATGACCATGTCACATTGTACTGGGATCGGTCTATCATTACTGACAGGACTATTGTTGCCAATAAGCCTGATATAGTGGTGATAGACCGATTAGCGCGCCGCAGAATGATTGTCGATGTTACCGTTCCACATGACGGGAACCTCGTGAAAGCTGAGAAAGAGAAGCAAATTAAATATCTCGACTTAGCACACGAGGTTGTTGTCATGTGGAATGTTAGCTCGGCTACCATTGTGCCGATTGTCGTATCGGCCAATGGACTGATGGCCGAAAGCCTGGATCAACATCTATCGAGGCTCTCGTTAGGCGGTTGGGTCAAGGGCCTGATTCAGAAGGCAGTACTCCTCGATACGGCTCGCATTGTGAGGAGGTTCCTGTCTCTGGAGCCCTAACCACCGGTAGCTTGGACCCTACTCCCGACACCGGCGGATCGCTATTTTTTTATATTTTTAAATGTTTTTTATATTTATTTTATATTTTAAGAAATATTTAAAAATGTAATTAGATGTGTAAATAGACAAATAAACGAAAATAATAAACCATTTATTATCAGGTAACAAAGACCCATTACATAATAATATAGTAACAATTTTGTTAGTAAATAAAACTCAATAACGACGACTATGGTCCCGATATATGCGAAAAGCTAATTATATTTCAACTAAGGGTTAATTGCAAAGACCATAAAGAATTTCTTGTTCAGCAGTGAAAATAACTTACTACCTGATGATGATATAAAAACCCCAGACCACACTACCAACAACTTCGCTCAACAACCACAATTTACTATTCCACAACAAAACTTTCCCCGCACTACAAGTATCGTTTGCATAAGGATTTTACGATGTGCTGTGGATGTGTAATACGAGTCAGACGGCGACTTTGCATGCAACGACCCGATTTACAACACCTACAGTTATAGGCATGGCTACTGCTAATATAAGGCGACCGCCACTCGTGGGCTGGCTAATCAACATCAAGCTATACTGCGCTATACTGTACTCTACACAAACACCTATACAACGTTATTTTTTGTATATGCGAACCCTGAATATAGTTTGTTCAGAATAAGTAACTGAATCGATTCCAATAATTTTTACCCCATGTTATATTTTGTCCCAAAAATATTTAAAAAAGGTTAAAAGTTGGACACCAAACGACACTAAGTAGGTTATCCAATCTCCGCGCCGAACGGTTAGGTACCTAGGCACTATTATCAATGCGCGCGGGTGAGCATGTTTTTGTATGGACGAACAGGTAACTTAACAAGCTTATAACATTGTGATTTTTCATAATACGGCTTTGAAATTTTGTACATAGATTCTGTACATAAAAATACTAGACATGTGTTTCGGGTTTCGCATTTACTAAAAATAATGTTGTATAAACTCACGCCTTCTTCCATGGGGATAGGCAGAAACTACAGAACGCTACCTGCTACGATCGTTACATACTCCTTTTGCCTCGTTTACGTTCATGCCAGTGCCAGTGGCGAGCTGTGGTGGCGAGTAGATACTGCGCACCTGACCTTTCTGAAGAACATCACCATATAAGGTCTCTATAATTATGTCCTCCTAGTGCATCCCCTCCCGACATTTCCTCTCACATCTGTCTTGTAAATACCTTTTGTTAGTCGCATTTAATTCATGCTCTCAACGTGATCAAACCATAGAAGCATACTCTTTTCATTCTCTAATTCGCTTTTCATAGATAAAGCTATCGAAAAGCGCTTCGGTGCGTGCTATGGCAAAAGGTCACGCGATTCGTGCTTTCTCACTCCTCACCACGTGCTTTTTAGGGTTCCGTACCCAAAGGGTAAAAACGGAACCCTATTACTAAGACTTTGCTGTCTGTCCGTCCGTCCGTCCGTCCGTCCGTCTGTCTGTCACCAGGCTGTATCTCAAGAACCGTAATAGCTAGACAGTTGAAATTTTCACAAATTATGTATTTCTGTTGCCGCTATAATTACAAATACTAAAAACAGAATAAAATAAATATTTAAGGGGGGCTCCCATACAACAAACCTGTTTTTTTCGGCGTTTTTGCCTTGTGGTACGGAACCCTTCGTGTGCGAGTCCGACTCGCACTTGGCCAGTTTTTTTCTTCTATCTATTTCACTTGCACAATGCACATGTCAGATTGACACCAAACATGCTGACTCGTTTAATAGCCTCCCCGACCGTTTTCGGTCACGGTGGCCAATCTCAATGTAGATTAGCCAGGTACGCAGGAGATATTATAGTGCACAAGTGTGTGCGCAAACACAGGTGCACTCTCTGTTCCTTTACTCTCATAGTCCGATGGGACGGCAATCCGACACGACCGGGGAGAGTTCAGGCGCAGGACCAACGGTTTTACGTGCTTTCCAAAACACGGGGTTATTAAACCGCCAACTTCCAAACTTCGGACTGTTACTAAGAAATTCCTAATGGAAAACCCAATAACACTTTGTCCGACCCGGGAATCGAACCCAGGACCCCACGCTCAGCAGTCGCACTTGCAACCACGAGACCAACGGGGCAGTTAAGTTGACTCGTTTACACTGGATGCGGAAGGCGGAGCACTAGTAGTGGTGCAGGGAGAGGCGCAGAAGACTGCTGTAGGCTGAGTTCATTTTTGATTTGGCTTCCTTGTACAGTACACCACGTAGCATAGCTTGATGTTGATAAGTCACACTTATATCGCCTATTGCTGATATCGGCAACCGCCGCTCAAAAGTTAAGCTTAAGGTGTAACTAGTCGATATTTTTTCCATACTAATTTCGCGAGGGTATTACTCCACTGTTTGACATTGTACATCCAAAGTTACACATGATATCGTTTTTCCTTATTATTAATTGTGTCTGTACGGAAACAGAATAAAAAGCCATTAAAAATTATGATCTAACAAGGATTCGTTTTTCTTTCTAATTGTAACGTGACTTTGGGTGTAAATAAGTAATAAAATAAGTGTGAAATCTTCAAAACAAAGCCAGTACCGACAAAGCTCAATTATCGAAGTGTTCAATAAACTTTATTTTTAGTTGATTTATGCATTGGTTTTTTCATAAAACCCGATTTTCCAAAGAACTTTCCGTTTTTTTTATGCACGTTTTAGCTCATCACTGATACTATGCCAGGTAAGATATCGTGCTTTTTGGCCATGCCTACCAGTGAGTTCGAGCACGCAACTAGTTCCACCTTAACGTTTGATTTTTATTGTTAGGTAGGCTGAGTTCATTTTTTATTTTGTTCCCTCGCACCTCGCTTAGCATAGCTTTATGTTGATCAGTAACCCTACATCGCCTCCTGCTGACATGACATAGGCGACCGCTCGTATGTATTAAGCTTAACGACTGATTTTTATTGTTAGGCGCGGACATTGTATGGTTCGTGTAAGCTGGCGGTTTTCTTCTGACGATAAGAAGGTTGCAGTTCTAATCAAGTACCTACTCGGTTTTTCCCATTGTAAGAAGGAGTGGGGTGGTCTTTTATTGTTATATTTTGCTGTTCTTATAACGAGATTACTTCGATACCAGTAATAAATATATATAATCTATACTAACACTACAGCTGAAGAGGTTGTTTGAATGCGCCAATCTGTGGAATTACTAGTCGGATTTGATTTTTTTTTTTGCATTTGATAGCCTAATTCTTAAGGAAGATTTTAAGCTTAACATCGCGTACATACGACCCTAAGGAGCAAAGGCGAATGAGGCAGAAAGAACGGTAATTGAAAACGAACGAAATAATAGCGCATGCGGGCGCTGCGATACGTCGGAGGAACAAGAAATTACACACGGACAAAGTCGCGGGTAGATAAGCTAGTTCATTATACCTACATTAGAAATACCACGAGCCTCACCAGTATTAGCAGTACCTTTTCATTAGCAGTACACCACTAACTACCCCATTTTTGTTTATTTTTAGTTCATTCAGTCCACCCAAAGGATGAGGAAGATATTGCTATCAGCGCCGTCCGCAAAATACTGTTGCGCGCCACAATAATATTAATGCCTGGTACGTGGTGACATTAGTTACCACTAGCGCCATCTAGTATCGAGTAGCGGAACTAGTAGAGTCAAGATCCTTCTAGAAATTTCGATGCTAGAACTTTCTAGAACTATCGACATCTGGTCAGTCGGTGCCGGTATGTACCCGAATATTCTAGATGTTTCTACAGTAGAAGGTTCTAGAACAGATAGTTCTAGAACCTTCTACTGTAGAAACAGCTATATTAGGCCGGTGTGGGCCGCGAGCAGGGCAGATTGGATAAAGCGATACAAGCGAATACATAGAATCGATCTTCAAGTGCGACTTTAAGCGATCAGTAGTGCAATTGTGTTTTTTATTTAGTGTGTTTGAGTTGATAAATTAAAGTGTCATTTTTGGTAATTTAAATCGGCAGTTTTTATTGTCACGAACCCCGAGCTCGTAACAGTACATACTTCGACGTGGAGTCGCGGACATCAACCCGTATTACCTATGTCTATCAGCGATAACACCACCATGAGAATTAACAGTATGTTTAAAGAGTTCTTTATAATTTTGTTGTATAATAAAGTATCCATCGATCGAGAGGCTTGTGCAACCACAAAGTAAAGACAGGTATTATTGACTTCGCACATTGACCTGGGTTGGGCTGTAGTTAAGTAATAGTATATAGAGGTATGAGGAACAGGGTGTAAAGTTCACTCATACTCTATAGAAAAGGGAGGATCCTCCGACCAGACGGGTGTTGTGTCTGGCGGGCAACTGCCCGATGATTCATGTCGGGCCGTTGTATCTATGCTAGTTGCGCGGTAAACTCTGCTTGCGCGATGCAGGATTTGCGTGACGTCAGTATGACGCGTTGTTCGCATGTGACGTTGTAGATACCGCTACAATAGTAAGTAAAGTAGCCGCACAGGTCGATCGATCAGGATAAGCTACGCTTGCTGCGGTCGTTCTGTGGATGGGTGACCATCTTCACATACCAAGACCCCTCCGTGCCTCGGAAAGCACGTTAAGCCGTTGGCCCCGGCTGTCATTCCATTCGTGGATCTTTGACAGTCGTTACGGGTCGACAGTAGCTCAAAAGTCAGACAACCAGTCTTACCAAGGGGTATCGGTATCTTACCCAGTAACTGGGTTGTGGAGGTCAGATAGGCAGTCGCTCCATGTAAAATAGTGGTATTCAGCTGCATCCGGTTAGACTGGAAGCCGACCCCAACATAGTTGTGAAAAGGCTGGGCAGATGATGAATAAAGTGTCCATTTATCTTATCACTTTTAGGGCGAATTTTACCAAACATTTATTCCTGGAACAAGTCATAAATTTTGAATGTTTTTACAGTTTTTTCTATACTAGAGCTGTCAGACATCAATTTACTCCACGGACAAAAGATATAAATCAGCCTTTAGTAAGTTATATACGCGTAACCTGTTCGTAGCTTTAGCAATCGAATGGTCATGTAGCGGGAATGTTTCGCTTCCCATGTAGGTATTGTTGCGCGCCACAATTAATGCCTGGTACATGGTGACATTAGGTACCACTAGCGCCATCTAGTATCGAGTAGCAGAACTAGTCGAGTCACGATCGTTCTAGAAAATTCGATACTAGAACTTTGTAGAACTTTCTCGAACTATCGACACCTAGTCGGTCGGGGCCGGTATGTACTCGAACATTCTAGATGTTTCTACAATGGAAGGTTCTCGAACTATCTGCGGCACTATATAAGGCCGGGATGCGCGACGACCGACACAGTTTGGATAAAGCGACAAGAGCGAAAACATCTAAGCGATCTTCAAGTGCGAATTAAGAGTAATCAGTAGTGAAATTGTGTTCTTTTAATTATTGTGTTTGAGCTGTAATTAGTGTTGTAAAATAAATTGTTATTTTTGGTTATTAAATCGGCAGTTTTTATTGTCACGAACCCGAAGCTCGTAACAATTGGTGTCAGAAGCAAGGATTATGCCGGTTTTACCCAAAGACGACACGGAGGGTATCCGTACCCGGAGTCAGCGCCAGCAGGAGACGGACCAGAGGCGATTTGGTGGAGCTACGCCACAGACTTCGGAGGGCCAGCTACCGACTACGGAGGCCGGCCCGTCCGCAGCAGCTCCAGCATCAGCAGCACCAGACTTTGCTGCTCTGATGATGATGCTGCAGGAGCAGTCCCGTCGGTTGGAAGAACAGCTCCATCGCGATAAGGAGGAACAGGCCCGCCGTCAGGAGGAGCAGGCCCGCCGTCAGGAGGAACAGGCTCGTCGGTTGGAAGAACAGCTCCAGCGCGATAAGGAGGAACAGCTGCGCCGCCAGGAAGAGCAAATGTTCCTCATGAAGGACCTTCACGCAACCTTCGGGAAAGACATGAAGGAGGTGAAGGAAAAGGTTGCCCAGCATGACAACCGCCTGTCTGAAGCTGAAACTCAGATCAGCAAGTTTAATGACGTCATTGCTGATGTGAAGCAGGAGTTGGGTAACCTTAAACTTGGGGATGGAATCGCAGCTCCCGTAGCTACAACACCTTCGCTACGTGGATTCAAAGTGCCACCGTTCGACGGAACTTCTTCCTGGTCGGCCTACAAAATCCAGTTTGAGGCTGTCATGAAGGCGAACGGGTGGAATAAAAATCAGGCCATGACTGCCCTCACCCTAGGCCTGCGCGACCAGGCCTTAACTGTTCTGGAAGCTCTCGGTAAGGAAGTGACTTACGAGCAGCTTCTTGAGGCATTGGAGGCTCGGTATGGCGACGCTCACCTGGAACACGTGTTTCGTGCGCAGCTCAAGGATCGCGTGCAACGCAGTAATGAAAACCTGCAGCAGTGGGCCCTTGAAGTGGAGAAGCTGGTTCGTAAAGCGTACCAGTCTGTACCTGCGCTTATTGATGGGAACCTGGTGCAGGCATTCATCGACGGCATCCGCGACCTTGAAGTTAGAGCTGCTGTGAGGCTCGGTCACCACGGGACGCTTAAGGACGCCTTGGCCCATGCACTGGAAGTGGAAGCTGTGCGGCAGGATTATCGTTCCCATCGCGTCAGGGAGGTTGCAGCGGCTACAGTTCGCGACCGCAATAAAGGATACAGCCCTAGGTGCTACGGCTGTGGGGAAAAGGGCCACCTTCGATCCAGTTGCCCTAAGCGAACTGCAGAAAGAGAAGACGGCCGATCTCCAGAGGGCAGTGCGGCTAACAGCACCGCCCAGCATCAGCAGCAGGGAAACGAGTAATAGCCAGGACTGCGGGGCGGGTGCTGGCTGATGTTGAAAGAGCCCCAAGAGTTTCGATCACACAAACCCATGACGGGAACAGCCTAATCATCAAGGGCGAGGTCAATGGAACGCCGTGTAAGCTGACCATAGACACTGGAGCTTCTCGCACGGTTGTCAGTTCCCAACTTACAAGTCGGTCCCTTGGGGACTCCGCATACAACCGGGAACGCATTAGTTTGGTAACAGCCACCGGTCAGCGCATACCCGTCCATGGAGAGAAGAAGATGGAGTTGAAGCTAGGCAACAGAATCTACCTGCATAATGTCATCGTGGCCGATATAATGGACGATTGCATCCTGGGCCTTGACTTTATGAGGAAGAATTGTTGCGAGATTGACGTCAAGCAAGGGGTTTTGAAATGTGGACAAGAGGAACTTTTCATGGAAGGGGCGTTGCCAGGTAATGTGTACAGCCTTAAGAAGATTGTTCTTCCGCCGAGATCGGAAACGATTGTGCCGGTTAGTCTTCCTCGGAATCCTAGGCAAGCACATCGTTGTGTACTCGTGGAAAGGGTAGACAATGACCTTCCATGGAAAGTGGCACGAACTTTGGTCAGAGCCACCGACATCTCAAGGGTACGTGTGCTGAACCTTTGTGATCAGGAACAGATTATAGAAAAAGGCACACTAGTCGGTACTTGCGACTAAGTGGATTGGTTGCGTCGATGCCAATATCTATCGACTGGGACCCTCAGCAAGGATGCACAAACGAAAGTGACCACACTTTTAGACGACTGCCGCAGCGCTCTGTCCCAAAATGAAATGGTCAAGGCGAAGAAGATGTTACTCAAGTACGCCGATGTTTTCTCGTCAAACGATGCTGACATCGGGAAGACTGGCTTAGTTCAACACAAAATAAACACAGGAGAAGAACTGCCTATCCGTCAGCGGCCAAGGAGATTACCGGTAGCACGTGAAAAGGAAGTGGAAACCATGATTGAGGGAATGGTGAAGGATGGTGTTATTGAACCTTCATCTAGTCCATGGTGTTCACCTGTAGTGCTGGTAAGAAAGAAGGACGGCAGCATGCGGTTTTGTGTTGACTATCGTCTTCTGAACGACGTTACAAAGAAGGACAGCTATCCTTTGCCAAGAATTGACGACACGCTGGACATGCTTACTGGAGTAAAGTGGTTTAGCACGCTGGACCTGAAAAGTGGCTACTGGCAAGTTGAAATTGATCCTAAGGACAAGGAGAAAACTGCATTCTCGACAGGAAAGGGTCTGTGGCAATTTAAAGTTATGCCGTTTGGATTGTGCAATGCTCCGGCAACTTTTGAAAGGTTGATGGAACTTGTACTTACTGGACTAATTGGCGATGCCTGTTTGGTCTACTTGGATGACATCATCATCGTAGGCCGCACGTTTGAAGAACATCTTCAAAACCTAGAACGCGTGCTCATGAAGATCCAGAGTGCCAACCTCAAGTTGAGTCCGAAGAAGTGTTCACTATTCAAACGACAGGTTAGCTTTTTGGGATATGTAGTGTCTGAAGAAGGTATCCGCACGGATCCAGAGAAAATCGCCGCTGTCAAGGATTGGCCAGTTCCAAAAGACAAGACGCAGGTCAGAGCATTTTTGGGTTTGTGCTCCTATTATCGGCGATTTGTCAAGAACTTTGCAGACATAGCCAAACCCCTACATAAACTCACCGAAGAGAAGAGACAGTTCTGCTGGGATGAAAGTTGCCACATCGCATTCCAGGAGCTAAAGGACCGTCTGTGCAAAACACCTATTTTGGGGTACCCTGATGCGGGCAAGGAATTTATAATTGACACAGACGCAAGTGACATAGGACTTGGCGGTGTATTGTCTCAACGGAATGGTGATCAAGAGGTTGTGATAGCGTACTTCAGCAAGTCGCTGTCAAAGCCGGAAAAGAACTATTGTGTCACGAGACGGGAATTGCTTGCTGTGGTAAAGTCATTGCAGCATTTTAGCAAATATCTTCTGGGGCGGAAATTCCACGTACGAACTGACCATGCTGCACTGAAATGGCTATTGCAGTTCAAAAATCCAGAAGGACAAGTTGCGAGATGGATTGAGCTACTACAGGAATACGACTTTGAGGTCGAACATCGCAGCGGAAAATCTCATGGCAACGCAGATGCATTGTCAAGAAGACCTTGTCCTGAAGACTGCAAGCATTGTACTAGGCAAGAGGGCAAGGAAGTCGTACCTGTGAGGATGCTCAAGACAGACCTCAGCGACGAGTGGAAGGAACGCCTACAACGTGCACAGCAGGAAGATTCGGACATCAAGCCGATTCTGGAGTGGATGAAGGCCAGAGCTCCTAAGCCCAGGTGGAGCGACGTCTCAGCGATGAGTTCGATCACAAAAAGCTATTGGGCCCAATGGGACAGCTTGGTGATTCAGGATGAAGTCCTGTGCCGTAAATGGGAAAATGCTCGGGGAAACAGCTGTCATTTGCAAATGGTTGTCCCTAAAGCTCAAGTACCGGATGTTCTACGGCTGTACCATAATGGTTGTTCAGGAGGTCATCTGGGAGTAAAACGGACTTTACTGAAGATACGAGAACGGTTTTACTGGGTCCACTGTCGGGACGATGTCGAGGACTGGTGTCGCAAATGTACAAGTTGTGCAGCTGTAAAGGGACCTCAGACTCGTAGTAGAGGTGCATTGAAATTGTACAATGTTGGTGCACCATGGGAGAGGATAGCCCTTGACGTTGCGGGGCCGTTTCCGGTAAGTGAAAGTGGCAACAAGTATTTCATGGTTGTGATGGATTACTTCACCAAGTGGCCGGAAGTCTTCGCCATTCCAAATCAAGAAGCTTCGACAGTTGCAGACAAGTTAGTTCATGAAGTCTTCTGTCGTTTTGGAGTACCTTTAGAGATTCACAGTGATCAAGGAAGGAATTTTGAGTCACAAATATTCCAGGAAACTTGTCGAGTTATGGGTACTCATAAAACCAGAACAACTTCTTACCACCCACAGTCGGATGGAATGGTGGAACGATTTAATCAGACATTGGAGAGGTACCTAGCCAAAGTTGTGGAAAATCGGCAACGAGATTGGGACAAGCACATACAACCGTTTTTGTTGTCATATCGAAGCGCTGTTCACGAAAGTACATCGGTGACACCAGCTTTCGCAAACTTTGGAAGAGAATTACGGCTGCCTGCAGACCTGATCACCGGAATACCACCTGATGCCCCACGCAGTATAACCGATTATGCGAATGACTTGCGGAACAAAATGAATGACATTTATGAGCACGTCAGACAATCGGGCCAGCAAATGTCTGAAAAGATGAAAACCCGTTATGACCGCAAAATGAACAATAAAGGGTTCGATGAAGGTTCACTAGTGTGGTTGCACAATCCAGTCCGCAGCAAAGGGAAATCTCCTAAGCTTCAAGCTAAATGGGACGGACCGTACCGGATTGTGACAAAGATCAATGACGTAACCTACCGGATACAGAAAGGTGCAAGAGGTACTCCTAAGATCGTCCATGTGGACCGACTGGCGCGTTATTATGGGGCTGATAATGCTCGGGACGAGCATGTCTTAGGAGGGGGCAGTGTTGCGCGCCACAATTAATGCCTGGTACATGGTGACATTAGGTACCACTAGCGCCATCTAGTATCGAGTAGCAGAACTAGTCGAGTCACGATCGTTCTAGAAAATTCGATACTAGAACTTTGTAGAACTTTCTCGAACTATCGACACCTAGTCGGTCGGGGCCGGTATGTACTCGAACATTCTAGATGTTTCTACAATGGAAGGTTCTCGAACTATCTGCGGCACTATATAAGGCCGGGATGCGCGACGACCGACACAGTTTGGATAAAGCGACAAGAGCGAAAACATCTAAGCGATCTTCAAGTGCGAATTAAGAGTAATCAGTAGTGAAATTGTGTTCTTTTAATTATTGTGTTTGAGCTGTAATTAGTGTTGTAAAATAAATTGTTATTTTTGGTTATTAAATCGGCAGTTTTTATTGTCACGAACCCGAAGCTCGTAACAGTATTATGAATGCAATATTTTATTACTGGTAGGCAAAAGAGCAGTGGTGGCCAAGTGGTAACGGCCGCGACTTACGAGTTGTAGGTCGTAGGTTCGAACCCAGAGAGGCGCTTTACTTTGTGTAAATTAATTCATCACCACTGCTCTCAAAACGGTGAAGGAAAACATCGTGAGGAAGCCGGCATGTCCTAGAACCAAAAATTCGAAGACATGTGACATCTGCCAATCCGCACTGGGCCCGCGTGGTGGATTACGGCCCACTCCCTCTCACCGAGAGGAGGCCTGTGTCCCAGCAGTGGGAACATTATAGGCTGATTATGGTAGGCAAAAGATGCCATTTTATGTTTAGTACAAATGCGTACATTTTGTTTTTCTTAATTTTTCACTGCATCTCGCCTGATCGCGTCATAATCATTTTTCGAAATTCAATATAATTTGTACCTTTGTACCCCGTTTACCTCGCTTTATCTTCCAACTATCTCCGAACTGCAGTACAGGTACTTAGCAGAATCTCCCAAGTCCTATTGTAAAACACTTACTCTGGGAGTTTAATGCGTGCAGTTTAACTGATCCGTATCTTAACCGAGCGAGACTTGAACCGAACTCAAGTGTGCATTACATCCGCTACTTTACTGCGCTGAATGGGAGATGCATTGCATATGAATACACACAGTCGGATTGGAAGAAGATCGTTGGTAATTAGTTACAAATCACACAAATATTATAAAGGCGAAAGTTGTGAGTGTGTGTATGTGTTTATATGTTTGTTACTTCTTCACGCTAAAACGGTTGGACCAATTTTCATAAAATTTTTGTATGGAGGTAGCTGACATCCTAGATAAACATATAGGCTGCTTTTTATCCGGATATTCCCACGGGATTGACATTTACGCGGCTGAAAACACGAGGCGCAGCTAGTGTATAATAATTTTATCCCTTTGATAACCAACAGCCGTGTATAAGGTCTACCAAAGTGAAATTCTATCAGCTATAACGATGATTATGTTTGTCAATACAATACATTTTTGACTTAAAAATGTATTGTATTGACAAACATAATTGACATAAGCTAACGTAAAGAAGATGGGCCCATGGCTAAATAATAACAGCCGCACAGGTCGATCGATCAGGTTATAAGCTACGCTTGCCGCGGTTGGTCTGTGGACGGGTGACCATCTTTACATACCGAGAACCCTCCGTGCCTCGGAAAGCACGTTAAGCCGTTGGTCCCGGCTGGCATTCGTGGATCTTTGACAGTTGTTACGGGTAGTCAGAAGCCCGAATGTCTGACAACCAGTCTTATCAAGAGGTATCGTCTTACCAAGTAAATGAGTTGTGGAGTTCAGATGGGCAGTCGCTCCATATAAAATACTTTTATTCAGCTGCATCCGGTTAGATTGGAAGGCCACCCCAACATAGTTGGGAAAAGACCAGGCAGATGATAAACTACCGTAAAGCTTACAGCAGGGTGTCAAGTTCACTCATCCTCCATAGAAAAGGGACGATCCTCCGACCAGACGGATGTAGTGGCTTCTGACTATTACAGTAGTAACCCACCCGGATTACTACTGTAATAGTCAGAAGCCATATAGGTCAGAAATCGGCAGGTACTTGTTCAATTTGCCCAATATGTTTTGAAATTTGTATGGCAGTCGTTCGACAAAACATATGTTCTTCAAGCTCAAATGACTATAAATAAATAATTGAATAAATGATTTTATTTCTCTAAGTAGGTTTGTACAAACACTTTTACACGTCAATCATATTTTTTTTGTAAACTAGATGAGGTCGGCGTTTCCTAACTGAGTATTCTGAGAAGAAAGGGCGAAACAAACTCAGAAGTCACAGTCTCTTTTAAAGTCCAGACAAAATCTTGGTCAGATCGTGTGAAGACCATGTAGATTGGTGTCTGAAATGGTCTTTTGAGGAAAGAACCACACAGATTGAGCGGACCTGTCCAATCAGTGCACGCATTTGTCAAAAATCGTGCAGCTCAATTCAGAACTTGAGGAGCTCAACGATTCGACGAACAATACCAAAGACAGGACATTTGGGTAGGCCGCATAAACTACTCAAACTGCCAGATCACGATTAAAACTAAGAAGGAAAAAAGAAATGACCCACATAGTCCTCACATTCACAATAATTAAATAAAAAAATAAAAATTACTATAGTCTGACTTTTAATTAGCTGCAGTAAAATGACAATAAAATTCTTAATAATTCATTTCGGACTGAGTTTAGAGATATGCATGCCAAATAAGTTTCGTTTGTTATATACACTATTACTACTAGTACTAGAAAAACAAGATTTGTGAAAAAACAAAAAGATGCCAATTTCAGTCATTTAAGTAACACATAAACTGTCATTTTACTGCAGCTAATTAAAAGTCCGACTATAGTTATATAGGTAACTCTAGCCTTGTTAGAAAACCATGTCATGGAGCTTAATAGCATAGCAGTAACAGTAGCACATTATGCTAGTTTCCGAGTTCTAATATTGACTCCAGTTTAATACAAGTTGGCCAATTAACCAGTTAAGTTCAGAAGTTGTTTGTTGAAGCCGTGTGTGTGTCACAAGTATTAAACTTGCATCGAGGGGCTGTAGTGCAAGTTCGAAAACCGGCTTCCTTTGTTTGCAGCCTACTAATTTATATCCATTACCTACCGATTGTTCCTAAACTACGTATTATGTTGGTGATATGTTCACGAAATTGGCTGTAATTAATAGGTTCACACACTTCGACTGCAGGGTAATAAGATAAATACTACGTTCACTGGCCTTTATCGAAGCTAGTCCAGCACTTGATTCATCGTCATTACCATTGGAAGCTATGTTACGGTCATTGCTGAGTAAAATTGTTACCTCTGTCTGCGCCATGCTTCCCTGGTCGGTGCGAGAAACCCTGACCTATAAAGAACCGCGGGTAGGAACCCGCGGTTCTTTATAGGTCAGGGTTTGGATGTTTTTATTGGTTTGCTAACATTCTCAGCGCTTGGTTGAAGAATAATTGGTAATTCCCAATTAGATTAAACTAGCTGCGCCCCGCGGTTTCACCCGCATAAGTTTCGATCCCGTAGGAATATCGGGTTAATAAATAGCCTATATGTTAATCCAGGGTTTCAGCTACCTCCATACCAAATTTTATCAAAATTGGTCCAGCCGTTTGAGCGTGAACAAGTAACAAACATATAAACACACACACACACTCACAAATTTTCGTGTCTCAATATAGCGTGATAGTGTGGTGATAGTATGATAAGGGGGTGGTATGCCCCGTTATTTAAAAACGTTGTTTAAAGTTAATTGATAATCAACATTACACTTTTTGACGTTTAGACGTCGATGAGGTGAAATCTTTTAACATTGTAGTTAGAAAATAATTTAAATCCGAAATATTTAAAATGTTGCTAAGCATATATGATAATTTACAAGTTTTCTGGTACTTAGAAGTGGTCGGTCCACTTGCAACTCAAAAAATAACTACAAAACAAACGTTCCTTTTACAACATATACCCAGTTAAACGCTGTGCTCAGCAAAACGTTTTCCGAATTCACTGTTCAATTTGTTCGAGTGAAGTAAACGATACGTCCAATGGTTTTCCAATCCGAAACAAACCTAAAAATACTTACATATACAACTATTTTGAGAATGTGCTGAAGTACGGGTCAGTTATTTACAATCTAATACTTACAGGATATTTCTGGTGTCCGTTATTTCTTTACTTTGCTGATTTTTCAAAAAGCCTGGTCAGCAATCCAAACAATATAACTTTAGTCTTAACAAAATTCTTTCGTCTGGTCCTTGATTTTTGAAACGTGTCTTATAACTAGATTCCTAAATCATTTTTCATCTACTCTATAAATAAAAAAACTGGCCAAGTGCGAGTCGGACTTGCACACGAAGGGTTCCGTACCACAAGGCAAAAACGCCGAAAGAAACACGTTTGTTGTATGGGGTTAAATATTTATTTTATTCTGTTTTTTGTGTTTGTTGTTATAGCGGCAACAGAAATACATCATCTGTGAAAATTTCAACTGTCTAACTATCACAGTTCATTAGATACAGCCTGGTAACAAACGGACAGACGGACAGCGGAGTCTTAGTAATAGGGTCCTGTTTTACCCTTTGGGTACGGAACCCTAAAAAAGGAGAGATCTTCAGTAAAATACCCAACGTTTTAAGAAAATCTACACTATACGAATCCACTTCTGGTCATGCAATAATTTACACAAATTTCAATACGTCCAAATCTATCATCCAACACAACAGTACTTAATTCAAATGTTTCTCTTATATACCATCCAATTTCATCCAGAGATGAACCAATAACACGGAGTTTTCACTGAAATACCAACAAGTGCTTAACGGGCGAAAATACATAAAAGAGTAGTTGTAACAGGAAAGTTTCCGCATCAGCATGTTAGCTTCACATTCAAGAGATGCACGATGTAGCCCGTGCTTTATGCCAATCGTATGTGAATGCTTTATTAAAAAAGTTGCTGAAATATTTATGTGTGTGCTACTTTCGGTACACTTTGTAAAAATGTGAGAGTAATTGATGGGGGCATGAAGTGTTATGAAATAAGATGTGACTTCATCATCGTCTGCCTAGCCTTTTCTCAACTATGTTTTGGTCGGCTTCCAGTCTAACGGAATGCAGCTGAATACCAGTATTTGTTGTTATATGCGTCATGTTCGTGAACGGGCGCCGTCAGTAGCGACTGGTCATCTCTTTGCTGCCATGGCTTATTTTAATTTAATTTAATATTTGTTTTTTTTTTCATTACGGACGCTTTTAACGTTCTGCATCGTTTTCACATGCATAATTTTTAACAATAATAATATTATTTTGATTTAAAAGAGTGTCCATGGAGTTTCTTGCCCGTTCTTCTCCTTAGGTACCTACGCTTTGGAATGGGCAACTAGCTTCATCTTTCTGACTGACCGACCCCTTGACAATTCAAAAGTGCCTGTAATTGGTTTAATTGAAATATATGATTTGAGTTTGAGTTTAAGTTTTATAGCGGCAACAGAAATACATCATCTGTGATTTCAACTGTCTAGCTATCACGGTTCATGAGACAGACGGACAGTGGAGTCTTAGTAATAGGGTCCCGTTTTTACCCTTTGGGTACGGAACCCTAAAAATACGCGTCGAGTTGATAACCCCCTCTTCTTTTTTCGTCAGTTAGAATATAAGCGGGGTTTCCTTTAATTTTTATCCATCGGCGATCGTCAGTTGTTTTTTCCGTCAAGATGATACTTTTTATTTTAATTATTTTAATGGCCTGGTTGCTGGGATGGGACCTTAGATAGAATAAATACTCTTTAAAAACTGAATATCAAAGAGCTGTCGAAACTACATAGAACAATGAGCTACTAAGTTGAGATTGGTATCTATTTTAGTAGTTGTTTGGCGATACCGTTTGAAACTTAATATCGAGATTGGCACAGATATAACACGGTGCAACTTTGTCAGCTGCTCAGACATCTGGTCGTAGATAATAAATACGATACTAGGATAGCATAGTTATCTGTTATGTCGTCATTCGTCCAGGTGCTTCTGAAATGGAACGGCTTTGGAAGAGGTACCATCATTGTACCTATAGCTTTTCCTGGTACGATGGATAGCCAGGGTAGGTACTCGTATATAAAAATTGAACTTGAATTAATCATGTTGTTCGTTTAATTGGTTCTCGAGTTATGTGAGCACTAACGAACAGATACCTATACAGAGAGACGTATCTACACTATCCTTGGTGGTAGAATGCTTATATACCCATCAAAGAGATACCCATTTTGACAATTTTTTTTTCTCCCAGTTCAGACGAGTACGAGGACGACATTTTGTTTCCAGTTTTGACTCTTTGGTAACAGCCACGACTTAATTATTATTATTAGTTCTGGGTCGTTGGTTCAGGCACTTTAGTTTGTGTAAATTATTTCATCACCACTGCTGCTCTCAAAACGGTGAAGTACCTACTTAATAACATCGTGAGGAAACCGGCATGTCTTAGAACCAAAAATTTGAAAGCGTGTGACATCTACCAACCCGCACTGGGCCCGCGTGGTGGATTACGGCGTACTCCCTCTCACCGAGAGGAGGCCACAGGTCCCAGCAGTGGGAACATTATAGGCTGATTAATAATTATGCTATATCCTGAAGACGACGGCAATGGCGGGATGACTTAGATGTCTTCCACGAGCAACTTTTGCCTCCGCAACTAATTTGTCTCTCACATCAAGTCTACGGGTTTGTATCAAAATGCGCGCATATGTAGCGCCGCGACAGCTGAGAAACATTTGTCCGCGGGTTTGGACGCAACTGTCGCCCGTCTGTTAGTTGCATTGCAATGCGCGCACCGCGACAAAAAAGTTCGCTCAACCGAAAATTATACAAAAAGTGTGCGCATCGTTCAAATCTCGGCGAGGAAACGGCGACAGGGGAAAAAAAAGTTGCTGGGCAACTAAGTTGCTCGTGGGCGACCTCTCTTAGAAATTGGCAAGAAGTGTTGCACCGAAACCGATGAAAACAATGGAGAGAGGCATTGCACGGCTGTGGGACTGTATAGGCTAACTCAAATAACAATAATATATCCTGCAGCTTCCATTTTACTCCTCAAACATAATGCAAATCCGAAACTACTCGTAACTCCCATGCACCCAGAAATAAAGTACAACATAATATAACTTCGCTCTCAAATTATATCTTCCCACTAAACTCTACTTAGCTCATGTGAGAATAAAAGCATAATGGTACTATTTAGTAGCTACTGCTAAAACTATGCAAAATATTAGGACTATGTCACACAGAAAGCGAGTACTTAGCGAGCGCCTTAATTTTTGACCGAATTTAAAAAAGGAGGAGGTTCTCAATTCGACTGCATGTTGTTTTTTTTTTAATTTTATATTTTTGGTTCGCGATATCTCCGAAAATTCTAAATCGATTTCAAAAATTATTTTTAATTAATAGCGTATGCCTCAGGGGTGGTCTCGTATTTTGACTAACTGTCCTTGGGTAGTTTTTGAGTTAGCTTCAATAATACGTAAGCCGACGAATCGACGAAAACCGGCAAACACTGAAAACTGTGGAATTAACGCAACTGTTTAATCGGTAAAACTGACCAATCAGTGAAACTGACTAATTAACGAAATTGGCGAATTAAATAAACTGACAACTGAGGGAAACTGACCAGTGATACACGGACTCGACCGAAATCGTTAGTGTTAGCGGAGAGGGTGCTCGCTTTGTAAATAGCCTCCTATTTACAAAGCGAGCACCCTCTCACGGGCTCGTCGGTAAAGCTCGCCCGTGGATCATTGCTATACCGCGGTATTAAAAACCAACGAACCCGGCTCGCGTTATGTTTTATTTTTTGCTCGGCGCAAGACCGCGTGTCAATCACCACTGACGAGCCGAGCCGACAGTTTTCCCGGTTCTGCGGACAATTCGCGGATCAAATGGGTATGCGACAACTGTTGTCTTCTTTGAATCCAACTTTTAACCTAAACTTTAGGGCGTCTTCGCTTTTTCTTTATTCATTTCGTGGTATGCTATACCGAGGTAACACAAAACTTCAATCTTCGAACAAGACATCGGTTATCTTTTAAAGTGAAGGCACGTGAACATATCCGTCAAAAGTTGGCTGTAGCATCTCAGCGCTGATTTGCTGGTTTCGTTTTCTCCTCTACCGATAATTTTTTTTCTCCTCACAGTTCATTTTGTTTATATGTATTAGTATTTATTCTTGTATTTTATAAGTAGTCATTTCCTAGCTATTTTCCCGTATGTTGCACCTGCCATGTTTTGACTCTGCACCACCCTAAGGTTGACTGGTAGAAAATGCCTCAGGCATTAAGTCCGCCTTTGTACAGTATTTCTTTTACTTGTGCATAAAGTTTTAATAAATAAATAAATAAATATTGCCTCATTTGCGGTTCACACTCGACTGTTTTGCTCGCTAGTCGATCAGCACCTACGGGCCGCGACTCCGCGAGTAAAAGCCTTCGGCTCCAAAACCGCGGTATACGGCTCGCCCGTCGATCACCCAACGCTTGCTATGTAGAATACACCTAAGAGTAAAGTTGAAATGCAGCTCAGAGTAAGTTTTAATGTATGTTCAACGTTAAATGGAAAGCTATGTCGCTCGTTCATTCGTTCACGAACGAACCTTGTGGCAAGGTGAGAGGAGAGATTGAATTAACGTTACAAATCGAGAAATTGTTTGGTGGTTAGTTAGCTTCGTATTTTAGAAGTTTAACGGTAACTAAGTTGGTTTAACTCGGAAAGTGTTGATTTAGAAATTGCGAAATGGGAATGTATATATAATGAATGTGTTACGCAATTAGGGCACAGCGGTGATATTCTGTAAAAATCTCACCCTGAAAACTTAGGTGAAGTGAGTTTGATTTTGCTAGGAATTGACACTATTGACAGCTCATTCCACGCTCACTTCACCTAAGTTTTCACGGTGAGATTTTTACAGAATATCACCGCTGTGCCCTAATTGCGTAACACACCTACCTACTCTCAATTTGAATCCTTTTTAAGCTTATTGCTAATCTATTGCTCCTTATCTTCGAAAAATGTGCATCTGCTCAAAAAGGTAAATAAGGCAATGAATGTTGTTGAACTGTCAAAATGAAACCCATTGCTACTGATAGTGTGTTACGCAATTACCCTGCTGTACTACAGGTGCACCTGTACTTGTAGTACCTATATCCACATTTAGTCCCATGTAATAGGGGCCGAGCTTTTTGCCATACCGACCAACCAAGCAGAAATCATGACTCCGGGCTGCTACGGAGATATTCCTAATGGCATCCCAAACCCAATAACATTTATGTCTCTGTACCTAGCGACTATGCCCTGAGTTTTAACGAATACCATAAATAATTAGATCGATATTTGTTTTATCGAAATATGCCTAATACGAAATTTATTCCGTTTTAGTTTTTAAAAAAAATGACTTGTTCTTTAACAGTTAGCCGGCGATATACTTTTATATTACGCACTTTAGAAAAACAAAATCTAGATAGGCGATTAGTTCTACATTAACTCTAATTACTTATCTACTTTTTATTACTTATAAAATTCATTACTTTAAGTTAAAAAAGACAATACAAAGAAGTAAACCTAGATATGTATTGTAAAATAAATTATTAATAGGATAATGTTAATGATCAAAATTGTCATTGCATTGCCAAACAACGTGACAATACCGCCAGTCTCTTGGGTACATTACCAGGCGACAGCCATGCGGAGGAATTTTTCGACGAGTTTTTTTTTTATTTGTCAATATTTTTTATTTTAAACTTTTAACTAACTAAAATGTGGCTTCGTTAAGCCGTTAGTCCCGGCTGTCATTCATAAATCTTTGACAGTCGTTACGGGTTAGCAAACAGTCTTACCAGGGGGTATTGTATTACCTAGTCACTGGGTTGTGGAGGTCAGATAGGCAGTCGCTCCATGTAAAATACAGGTATTCATCTGCGTCCGGTTAGACTGGAAGCCGACCCTAACCTAGTTGAGAAAAGGCTAAGCAGATGATGATGATGAAGAATAGTTTTTATTAGTTTGTTAGTTTATTTAAGTTTGTCCAGTCATTCATACTAATATTATAAATTCGAAAGTAACTCTGTCTGTCTGTCTGTCTGTGTGTTACCTTTTCACGCCTAAACTACTGAACGGATTTCGACAAAATTAGGCAGAGAGGTAGATTGCATCCCGGGGAAGGACATAGGATAGTTTTTATCGACATATCTCGCGGGTGAAGCCGCGGGCGGAAGCTAGTTGTATATACTTTTATCCTCCTAAATAAATACATTATTCTCTCTTTCTACACCTAGGTACTTTCTAAGATATAATTCCTTAACGCGAGCAACTAACGTATACAATGCATTTTCCTAGCTGTTACCCCAAAACTTTAATATTCGCCTCGTCGCAGTAATGTGCAACATGTTCTCATATCTTCAAAACGACCTCAAAGTGGTGTGTCGTGGTTGCTTTAGTTATTTCACTAAAACGCTGTTCTAAAGGAAATTCAACACGTATTTACTTTTATGCAGGTTCTGAAAGGAAAATTGCGATTTTGCTTATGCATAGAGTAGACTAGCGAACAATAAAGGAATATTTAATGTTTTACACCACGCTCCGAAGGGTTATGCAGACGTGTACCATGTAATACGGGGGCAAGCCTTTTACAATGTCATCATCATTTCAGCCGAAAGACGTCCACTGCTGGACCTAGGCCACCCCAAGCACCTCCACTACGATCGGTTTTGAGCTTCTCGCACCCAACGAGTTCCTGCGACCTTCATAAGGTCGTCGGTCCACCTTGTGGGAGGCCTTCCAACGTTACGTCTTCCGGTACGCGGTCGCCACTCCAGAACCTTTCGGCCTCATCGGCCATCTGTTCTGCGAGCAATGTGCCCTGACCATTGCCATTTAAATTTGGCAATTCTTCCGGCTATGTCGGTTACCTTGGTTCTCCTGCGGATCTCTTCATTTCTGATTCGATCACCCAGGGAATCTCCTAGCCCTCTCCATTGCTTTTTTTTACCATGTACTAGACACAAATCTAATTTCTAATACTACTTTGCCCAACCTAGGAATCGAACTCAGGGCCTCATGCTCAGCAGTAGCGCTTGCCACCAGTAGACCAACGAGGCATTTAAGGAATCCATACTTTCATTACTATATCATCATCTGCCTAGTCTTTTCCTAAATTATGTTGGGGTCAGCTTCCAGTCTAACCGGATGTAGCTGAATACCAGTATTTTACATAAAGCGACTGCCTATCTGACCTCCACAACCCAGTTACTAGGTAATACGATACCCCTTGGTAATACTGGTTGTCAGACTTTCGGGCTTCTGACGACCCGTAATGACTGTCAAAGATTTACGAATGCCAGCCGGGACCAACGGCTTAACGTACCTACTTTCCGAGTCACGGAGAGGTCTTGATATTCACCCATCCACGGCCCAACCGCGGCAAGCGTAGCTTAACCTGATTAATCGACACGTGCGGCTGTTATAACTTATATTGCGCCTACGGGCGGAGAGTAAATGGGTAGCTCACCGTCCGAGAAGCGACCCAACGACGTGGATCGGTTGAATTGTAGATGACTTTCGTCTTGTGCAAATTCATACCAAAGCCGAGAGAGGCTTCATTTTCTACATTTTCTTCTTTTAGAAAAAATCAAAGTTCAATAAAACACAATAATTTTATAAGAACTATTATTTGTACTTAAACATACACAATATTTTCTACTAATTTATTTACAAACCTGTCTCTTTTCCTTACATTTCGTTTTATAAAATAATTCTTGTAAAAGTATACTAGGAACCCATGTGTGACTAGAGCCATAATTATTATACATATTATATCAATTATCGTATCTTTGGAATTGTATGAGGATCACCAGGTACGTCGTCACAGCTCCTATCACCTGTAAAAATAATATTTTCAGAAGTTAGTTAATGTACATAAAGGCGTAAAAAGACACATCACATAGCTGTCAATTAAGTAACATTGCACAAAAATAATTGCTGGGAAACTACTTTTATTCTTGGTGTGAAAATTTGCTGTTTGCGGTAGTGCGCAATGTAACGTACGCAAAACATCGTGCTTATGGGTGCAAGCATCGGTATAAGGGTCGTGAGGTTGTCAAAGTTGTGTTATAACATCCAAAATTTGTTTTCGTAAAAAAAACGTCAGTATAAGTTGGAATTTTGATCTTCAACATCTCCGTAGCCAGATGGTTCCCTGGTATATTTCAGAACATAAAAAAATATTACAATAACGGCGAGTACAAGTGGCTCTCGACTTCGTTAAAGTGTCTTTTTACCCGTTATACCGTTTCAAAGACTTTTAAAGCAGATTTAAGACTGACTTTGAAATCTCTATGCCTCAGAGTCTTTGCCCGTATCGAGACTCCAGGCACTGATAAAATCTTGATGGAAAAACCCAATATATCACTTTGTCCGACCTGGGAATTGAACCCAAGACCTCATGTTTAGCAGAAGCGCTTGCGACCACTACGCAATGAGGCAATCAATCCATACTAATATTATAAATGCGAAAGTGTGTCTGTCTGTCTGTTACCTCTTCACGCTTAAACCGCTGCGCCGATTAAGATGAAATTTGGTATAGAGATAGTTTGAGTCCCGGGAAAGGACATAGGATAGTTTTTATCCCGATATTCGCACGGGATTGACACTTATACGGGTGAAACAACGGGGCGCTGCTAGTATAATATAATTGGTAAAGAACTACCAATAGCGATGAACTCACGGAAGCAATCAGTGGTCGATGAAGCGTGCACATCCCCATGGGGGCGTAGCTGACAGACTGCAGCATCAACTGCCGAGAGAAGATCTCCAGCCGCGAGGGAAGCACGCCGGTAGACGGTGCTGACGTCATCAGGCGGCATACTAGTCCCTCGGTTCTTTTGCCCTGGTACAATGAGAGTAATAACTGTCATTTTTTCTATTCCTCCGTCGACAAAACCCGCTTCTATGGCGGTCATTCTACACGTGCAGAAGTCCTTACTTAAAATATACCTAACTAGCGGCCCGCCCCAGCTTCATGATCAGCCTATAATGTTCCCACTGCTGGGACACAGGCCTCCTCTCGGTGAGAGAGAGTGGGCCGTAATCCACCACGCGGGCCCAGTGCGGGTTGTTAGATGTCACATGTCTTCGAATTTTTGGTTCTAGAACATGCCGGTTTCCTCACGATGTTTTCCTTCACCGTTTTGAGAGCAGAGGTGATGAAATATACAAAGTAAAGCCCCTGTCTGGGTTCGAACCTACGACCTACAACTAGTAAGTCGCGGCCATTATCACTGGGCCACCACCGCTCTCTACTCCCAGCCCCAGCTTCGCACGGGTGCAATTTTATTTTTCGCATTTCCGAAATTTTCTTTCATACAAACCTTGCCCTGGCAATACAAGCATTAAACGCATTTTTATTTCTTTCTTTTAATGCGTTTAGTGATTTGTGGCGCAAATTTGAGTACCTAGTAAAAAGGTAAGACACTAACCTCAGCTATAGTATAATGGCCAGGCTCCACGACCACGATCATGCGCAGCATGTGCGTCACACACCACAGGAACTGAAGTACTAGGAAGTGCACGCGATTCGTGGACACAACTGCAATGTTGAAAGAAAAGAGTTTGTTAATAAAGTAGGATTTGCAAATTTATTTCCTTCTAGCGTCGCGTCGGCTGAAAATACTGTCATGGCAAAATAAAGTCTTCCAGACCGAATTTGGGCCAAACTGAGCGCAGACTAGCCGTCGGTCGGCGCGAGAGATATTATAGTGCACAAGTACGTGCACATACAGGTGCACTCTCTTCTTCTCTCACTCTCATTGTCTGATGGGACGGCAATTTGACACGACCGGAGAGCGGTCAGGCGCAGGACTTTCCGAGGCACGGGGGTATCACACCGTCGACTTCCGAACTCCGGGCTGTTACTATCAAATTCCCAATGGAAATGAATAAATAATAATAAGGAATATGTCAAGATCATAAAAACTTTGGGTACCTACTAAAGTTTCATATGACCTACCCAAAACCACGTCATGCTCTTAATTCCTTCACAACTATAAATTTTAAAAATGTACTCACTAATCTCCATAATTAAGAAGTACGGCGTAACTATAAGATGCAGCAGCGTCGATATCAGTATGACGATGAGGGGCAAGCCGTAGCTATCGTCAATGCTGCTGACGACGTCACAGAGCGTGCCGTGCAGCGCCGCCAGTCGTCGGACCGCATCACATGGAGACACTATAAGACGAGGCTCGCCGGACGCTGAAATTAGAGACACTGTTGCGGTTATAGGCTGGCTTCTTAGAACATTATTATTATATATTTTTTTGTTTCGTACTTCTTAGATCTCATTTATTTTTCCGTAGACAGGTTACAGTTTTTAAAACTTAAGTTTTTTTAAAACAAGGTGAGGTCGGCGCGCGAGATGAAAAGGCCGAAACAAACTCAGAAGTCTCTTTTAAAGTCCAGACATAATATTGATCAGGGGGCCTAAAAAGGCCACTTTGGCAGAATCATAACAGGATAACATTATGAATCATAATGGACAGTTAACTGTTAAGTTAATCGTATCAAATCCCTTTTTAGGCCCCCAGATCATGTGGTGAAGAGTCTGTAAATTGGTGTCTGAAATGGTATTTTGAGGAAATAGCCACAAAGATTAAGTGAACCTGATCAGTCAGTGCGCGCCTTTGTCAATAACCGTGCAGCTCAACTTAGAGCTCAACGATTCGACGAACAATACCAAAGAATTACAACATACTAATTCGATAATTTTATAATATTGGATGGCTAACAAGCTGGGGCCTATCTGAGAGCAGACCGCGTGGAGACAACCGGCACAGTTACCAGGATAGCATAATGTTCAGATGTGCTAACCTTACGAGTTCTCGTTCTATTGATGAGTATGATCATTTATTGTTCCCCCTGCCGGCCAAGGTACGTCCACCACTAGAGTCCGCGCCGCCAAAAAAGCGACTATTAGTGGAACGGATACGGCAGAGAGAAATACATAATTATGTAGATAATTACATTCTAAGCCGATAGAGGTTTTGTCGTACGAGTACAGCGCCGCCTTTGTGGAACTACTTTGATATTTGGTGGCGTGGACTCTGAGTGTAAGCCAGTTCTACCAGGACAACATACATATTGAGGTGATAATCTTACCAGTTCTCTTGATGATAACGACATGTTCCCTGCCAGTCATAGTGTCCACCAGCAAGCTCACGTTTGTAGACCGCTGGTTGTCAGCCGGCGCCACCCGGATAGCATAGATGTTCAAAGGTGATGCGCTCTTGGGTTTCTCCACTGAAAAAATATAAGGCAAGAAATGTTTTGGAATTCAATGCCCTTTATATTTTTACCTCAATCACCCTCATAACAATGGATCTTCAACCACTGACCTTTCTGTTGAATGTTTAGTAAGTACCTAAGTACTTGGCTTCCCTCGAGGGACTGACTAAATAAAGTCCATCTTTATAAATTCTGCTAGCCTCAATGACAACACAAAATTACATCCCGTGATAAAAATAAAATTATGAAGAAGAATCTGGAATAATTTAAATTTAGATAATACTTAATGTGTATGTACCAGGGATGGAGACTTGTCGAGCGGTGAGTGCGAGCGCGTCATTGACAGCTGAGAAACGCGCACGCACTGACAACGCCGTGAACGCGAACTGCAGCTCCAGGATCAGCACCACGAACCACAGCATGTAAAACCCGAGATAGTTCGTCACCACGTCCCCTGGAACAGGTCACAAGGAGTATTACATAAAGAGAATAAAGGTAACGTGGTTGTTAATAGTTCTAAATATTATGGTACATACACATAATTTCCATGGTTCAATCTTAGCTCATTCGATTTGCGACTGCTGCAACCAGACCACGTTACCAAATAAGAAAACATATGTATTGCAATGCCTTTTTTTATTGTTAGGAACGTTCTCCGGCGTGCACACAACAACTTACC
Source organism: Oligia fasciuncula (assembly GCA_963082905.1). Lineage (NCBI taxonomy): Eukaryota > Metazoa > Arthropoda > Insecta > Lepidoptera > Noctuidae > Oligia > Oligia fasciuncula. The sequence continues at coordinate 15,426,638 of OY720406.1, read as the reverse complement.
AAAGATTCATCACAATCGGTCAAGTCATTTTTGAGTTCTTGCGAGACAAACGCACGGCAATTGATTTTTATATACCTAGATAAGAAGAAGATAGGTAGATATGGTTAAAACTAACGGCCTTTCTTTATTATAGCCGGATTGCCAAAACCAAACCAGACAAATGTACCTCTTATTTGGTCGCGATTACAAATAGACGCAGCTTTTCTAAGAAGTAAGCTCATTTAAATTTTGTTTATTGGTCAATCGGGGCCTAAAAAGGCCACTTTGGCAGAATCATAAAAGGATAACATTATGATTCATAATAAGACGGAGACAGTCCATGTTTTTCTTTTTTTTGCACTACGTAGGTATAATCAAAGAGATTGGATTGATTGGTATTTTAGCACAAACATAAAAAAAATTGGTAACTGAAAAATCCTTCACCAATGGGATTTGATACGATTAACTTAGCCGTTAACTGTCCATTATGATTCATAAGGTTATCCTTTCATGATTTTGCCAAAGTGGCCTTTTTAGGCCCCCTGTAAATTACAGCTTAAAATTACAAATCATAAACCTGTTTCCTTACATTCTCTGTCCAATTTCTTGGCCTGCAGAGCGTAGAAGGTAAAGTCATCGGCGATTAGAACGGAGAAGAAGATGAGGATACCCAGGATGATGCCGCACAGCTTGCGCTCCGTCACCAGCGAGTACTGACCTCCTATGCTGGTGTCCACCTGGAAATATAGGAAAAGAATATTTTAAACAGTTGACTGCCGTAAATACTGAACAATTAAAAAGCCTTGCGTGGATCCACGTTCTACGAAGGGTTACTAATGGCAATCAAAGTGAAAATCTAAAATTCTCATCAATTCATTTGGTTCGGCAGGTTTCTTTAAAACTTAAACATTTTATTTACTTATTTTCTTCTCAAATATTTGATCACAGGTCTAAGCATTAGTTCTGTTTGTATTCCGCGATCAGATAAGTAGGTCTCTCATATTTTACCGAGTAAACAACTAGATTAGGTGAACACTTATATCTGTTCACTCATTCACTGAGTACATAGAATCTGTCTTTGCCAGATCTCTTCTAAACCTGTACCCTGATTGCGTAACATACTATCAATCTGAATCATTTTGAAGGGTATTGCTAATCCATTGCTTCGTATGTTCTAAAAATGTGTCTGCTCAACAACGTACACAACGCAATGAATGTTGTTGTACTGTCAAAATGAAAGCGCAATTGCTTTAATTTTTAGTGCGCTTTTCGCGTCTGTGTGGACCTGTAATTTTGTTATAGGTAACTATAATATTTTTGCTTACCGAAGCGATATTCTCCATGAACTTCAACATGTTCCTCATCCTCATGGGCGCGCCGTACACTCCGGCGCCGGCGGTGGCCACCACGACCAGCACGTCGCACGTGGACACGACCTGTGACATGCGCGACGACATGCGCACTGACAGCTCCACGCCCACGTTGATCTCGGCAACCAGTCCGAACAGTGTGCATATTACTGGAAGGTGGGAAGTAAAGGCAATGAACAAAGTGGGTTTTGTATTCATTGTGGTTCCTAACTTCCTAGATGGGAAAAATCACAACCTCATCATCATTATATGCTAATCAAAATCAATCTGCCTAGACTTTTCCCAACTTTGTTTGGATTGGCTTCCAGTCTGAGGCGATTCACACACGGCACCGCGCACCGCCGCGGAGGGCGGTGGCGGTAAGGCGGATTTCGTAGCGGTGCTCCGCGCGGTAAGGCGGTTTACGCGCCTGTCCGCGCGGATTGATTTAACACGGTTTGACCAGTTTGATCACTTTTTCATCATTTTTAAATTGCAACACGTCCTGCACCCACGATGATCCACGCGGTTATGCGGCGCCCCGTGTGTGAGGCGCCGCCTCACCGCGCGGACGGCAGCGCGGATGGGCGGTGGCGGTGAAAGCACCGCTCGACTGCGCGGCCAGGCGGTGTACGTGTGTTAGGCATCTACGGATTTAATAGAGACCAATGCGACATGAGATCCGCTTCACCGCCTACCGCGGCGGTGCGCGGTGCCGTGTGTTAATCGCCTAACCGGCTACAGCTGAATCACACTAATATTATAAAGGCGAAAGTTTGTGAATGTTTGAGTGTGTGTGGGGGGGTGTGTGCGTGTGTTTATATGTTTGTTTGTTATTTTTTCACGCTCAAACGGCTCGACTAATTTTGATAAAATTTTGTATAGAGGTAGCTGACACCCTGGATTAACATGTAGGCTACATTTTATCCCGATATTCCCACGGGATCGACATTTACGCGGATGAAACCGCGGGGCGCAGCTAGTACAATAATATAATTTTACATGGAGCGACTGCCTATCTGACTTCCACAATCCAGATAAGTTCTGGGTAATACGATACCCCTTGGAAAGAAAGGTTGTCAGACTTTCCGGCTTCTGACGATCCGTAACAACTTTTAAAGTTCCATGGATGATAGCCGGGACTAACGGCTTAACGTGCTTTCCGAGGCACGAGGACGAGACTCCTCGTCTTGTTATGTAGGTAAAGATGGTCACCCATCCACGGACCAACTGCGGCAAGCGTAGCTTAACTTAATCGATTTTTACTTAGCCATTTATGTTCGTATAACTCGTGGAAATGTAGGGAACAGTTGATTTTTTTTCGCGATTTCCGGTTTGGTCCCATAGTAAAAGTTGTTCATAGTGATGAGCACAATGACCTCTTAAGATGTTGTTAATGTTTTACCAATAACCCTGTATATAGGACTCTCAAAACACAACACAAAGATTGAATTCGAAAACACTAACAAAACACCGTCATCGATAAGTCCTTATAGCTCCGATTCACAATACTCTGTTATGGTGAATGGGTAGTTATCACCGCGATATTCAAATTTTCTTACGTTTTTGCAATTTGCAGGTCAGTGTCAGATTCTATCTTGATCAAAATATGATTCGCGACAACCTGACACTGACACTGGCCTGCAAATTGCAAAAAACGTAAGAAAATTTGAATTTCGCGGTCTCCTCATTCACCTTAAAATGTTAAACTAAAACAAACACGACTCACCGAGCACTGTGACTAGAATGTAGCTGTATACACACATGGCACCCGATATGCTGACCTTGAACCCATTGCTCCGGGACTCGAAGCGCAGGGGGGCTAGCCCGAAGAAACTTGAGATCTGGTATCAGATGCAAAGGTTTTAGATTTTATTTTGATTAGAATAATGTAGAAAGCCGTGCTGTTCTTTCAAACACCAACACCGTGATTCAAATTACTAAGGCTGCAGCTACTGCAGGGTCCGCAAAACATCATTCGCATTACCCATGCCAAGAGCTCTGACGATCACGTAGATCGTAGACTGTGAAGCGGCCGGGTCTTGCCCCAAGTACATGCGCACTGGTGCAATCTACTAACTAACAACAAATCTCACTGAAAGCAACCCAACCACGCATTGTGTCCGACGGTTCCCCCGACTCGGTCGGGACTGGTGCAACAGTTATTAGGGCTATATACAACGCAGGAGATCTCACTATAAGAATGAAAGCATGTGCTCCAGCGACTACGCAGTTTGTGGGGCGGTTGGTTCGTGCCCCTGACTCGGTGAGTACTGGTGCAGCCGTTACTAGGGCTACATAGGCCGCGAGAGAACTCACGCAAAGTATGAAGACAGGTGCTTCGCCACAACGCTGTGTGTGGAACGGCTGGGTCGGGCCCCCGACACGGTTGGCTGTCGTAAAGTCATTACCAGGGCTACATAAAACGGAGGAGAACTCACCCTAAGTATGAAGGCATGTGCTCCACCGACCACGCAGTGTGTGGGGCGGTTAGATCGTGCCCCCGACTCGGTCGGGACAGGCGAAGCCGTAACTTCCTCCACCTTCGCTGACTCCACGCCTTTGAACAAGACATACAAAGTTAAGACATGTTGCGCTGACCCCGAATAAATGGGCTTAAGAGCGTTTACAACGTACGGACATACAAACTTTCTAACCCTTGTTTTTCGAAATGAATGAACCGATTTTAATGAAACTTCATACGCATAAGCAGGATACAAAGGTCTAAAAACTTACTTAAGAACATTTTCGAAATATCTTATTTAAAAAAAAAAGGTAACTGGAAATCTGTTTCTATGGAAAATTTAAAAGCGTAAAAGGCGTGGTTTAATTTAAATTTAAAATCTTATGTAACTTTTTTTGTCTAACCTTTTTTACGAGGAATACTATGAGAGACGTTAGCAAAATTCATCATCTAGATTGTCACATAATGCAAGTCTATAAATTATAGTCCGACTTTTAATTAGCTGCAGTAAAATGACACCTTTTAATAACTCATTTCGGACTGAGTTTAGAGATATGCATGTCAAATAAGTTTCTTTTGTTACACTATTCTGTACTAGAAAAACAAGATTTGGTTGATGACCGCGAAAACGACGCCAATTTCAGTCATAAGTAACACATAAGCTGTCATTTTACTGCAGCTAATTAAAAGTCCGACTATAGTTCGGTTTTAAAAATACTGTAAAACACACAACACCAGCCAAGAACTAGAGTTTTTTATTCAGTATTCTCAGTACAAATAAAAGCTTATATTCAAGTTTGCACGTTCCGTAATAACTTTAAAACTAAGTGGGAAAAAGGACCCCGTTTCTCTACCTCGGTTGAAAACAAACTAGATAAGGTTGCCCTGTCCGAGTGCCGGCAGCTCATGAAACCTATCTATCTTTACAACTGTCGATACTACAACTTTTTAATTATCTCTTGAAAACACTTCAGCTGGTGGTGACGTAAAATGAATCGTATTCCAAACAGATATGACTTGATTCCCATTGATCCTGACACGCACATCGCACTACATTAATTCTGAGAGTTCTAGTTTATTTTATTGTCTTCAGCTTATGCGTCAAACAAGTTACTGGAAAAAGGTTTTAAAAACAGCAATCTATGTTCTATGTTAGGGGATTTGGTTTCCGCACTTAGTCCTACAGTGGACCATTGTGCGTGGGCCATGGCGGCCGTCGGTGGTTATTCCAACCAGCCCACCTCCCTCCAGAAGCTGATCAAATCTCCTGGTCTGTTCAGAACATCTGTGTACGATCTGGGTGTCCCGAGGGTTTCTGTCCTTATCTGGGTGACGCCTGTGCACTCAAAGAGCACATGCGCAATGGTTTCATCAGCCTCCATGCAAGCCCTGCACAGGGGACTGTCTGTTATGCCTAATGTGTAAAAATGTTTGTTTAGTGAGCAGTGTCCCGTGATGGTCCCCGTCACCAGGCGCAGGCCTTTCCTGTCCAGTCGTAGTAAGCGCCTGGTTAGCCTGCCATCCAATAACGGCATGGCTTCTTTGGACTGCCTGCATCCTGGTGACGACGTCCACCAGCTTTCTGCTTGTGTGTGGGTGTGCTCCTGTAGCCACCTGCGTAGTTGGTTGAAAGGTATGGGCACGATAGGTTCCGGTCCACAGACTGACATACTGGAAGCCCTTCTGGCCAGCTCATCAGCTGCGTCGTTGCCTAGCGACCCACTGTGTCCTTTTATCCATTGTAGTGTCACTGTATTGCGGTTCGATACAGTTACCCGCTCGAGCGCATTGTGACATTCTAGTATTACACAAACAGCAAATCCTACAAGTTGTTTTTAACAGGTTTGGGTATTCTGTCACATACTGACCATTCTACTTAAGGGAGTTACAGGACCTAAACACAAAAAACGCAACTTTTAGAAACAATAAAAGGTATATGATCGACTACAGTAAACAGAATCAGAAAATCTATGATATTCTTCAGGATATATGCTAGGTAGATAGTGTGTTGAAAACATAATACAACTAATATGATACGATAGAAAAAATCATGAAAATACATCTAAAAACTTTCTTTTCACAATAAAAACCATACTAATATACATACAATCATTCCGATTTTTTGTCAGATTATTCTACAAGCAACATACCTACTAAAATACTAGTGTTTTAATTTTTTCGTCCAAACAATAGATTTTTTGTAATTAAATAATTGCTTCATATTTTGCAATAAATTACCAGCGTTGTGTCATCGCGCTTCTCTTTCTTTTAAATGCAGTCCGACAGTGACCGCGCTTTAGGTCATGTAAGCCCACTAAGAGCGTTCGGCCCGCGCGGTTTAGCAACGTCGCATTTCTAATGGTTTTTCGTGATTATTGTATTAAATTTAAACCAAAGTACTATTTTTTACATCCAAGTACTAGATCGTTAGTATTTATAAGTTTTTATGCAGGTTGTGCGTTTTTTGCAGTTATTTTAGTAATTACTCATTAACAATTTACATATTGTCAAATATTTCCTATTTGCAGTTTCTTTAAGAGTACCTAAATATTAAAAAAAAAAAAAAATACCAACGATCTAGTGTTTGGCTGTAAAAAAATAGAACTTTGTATGGAAGTTGGTAATTCCTGCCAATGGGAAGTCGCATAGGGCACACCACTTGTAGGTATTCTCAATAAAAAAAACCTTCAAAAGGACACAAATCCTTCTCTCTCGCATCAAACAGGCGCGGATCAAGATTTGCGCTGAAGGCAAATGTTTCTCTGTGAGGACCAAAAGTACCCTTTGTCGGTAACACAAATATATGACCACGTCATAATTTCAATATCAACATAATCCTGAAGTGTTTCCCCGAGAGATTAACTCATCAATATTAATATATCGCTCGCGGGGGGCTATTTATCAATAAATCGAATAACATAGCTATAACAATATGTGTCAGAAAAGTCGACAAACACATGACGCTATTGATAAAATTCGGATATCATCATAAATATTCCATAATAATATTTACCTAAAGGCCAGCTAGAAAAATATTATATACTAGCTGCGCCCCGCGGTTTAACCCGCGTATTTTTTTTTTTTTTTAAACATTGCCCCACACTAGGAATTTCTCCTGTATTGTGGGTGCGTTTACAAACATTTAAATTCACAGACACAAACAGCCAGACCCGGAACAACTACTTGTAGTTCATACAAATATTTGTTCCGTGCGGGAATCGAACCCGCGACACGCAGCGCAGCAGTCAATCGCCAACTGTGCCGTCAAATGTCGAACCCGTGGGAATATCGGGATAAAAAGTAGCCTATATGTTAATCCAGGGTGTCAGCTACCTCCTTACAAAATTTTATCAGAATTGGTCCAGCCATTTGAGCGTGAAGAAGTAACAAACATATAAACACACACACACTCACAAACTTTCGCCTTTATAATATTAGTGTGATTTAGGATATATATTTAGATATAGATATAAGATATCCGTACACACTGTACTCAAACACGTATCTAAAGAATCATAACATAATCAGCCCATAACGTTCCCACTGCTGGGACACAGGCCTCCTCTCTGTGAGAGGGAGTGGGCCGTAATCCACCACGCGGGCCCAGTGCGGGTTGGCAGATTTCACATGTCTTCGAATTTTTGGTTCTAGGACATGCCGGTTTCCTCACGATGTTTTCCTTCACCGTTTTGAGAGCAGTGGTGATGAGATAATTTACACAAAGTAAAGCGCCTGTCGGGGTTCGAACCTACGACCTACAACTCGTAAGTCGCGGCCGTTACCACTTGGCCACCACTGCTCATAATATACATCAAAATTATCCTCCTGCCTAATAAATTGGGATACTTCATTCACCCGAAAGACGTCCACTGCAGGACAAAGGCCTCCCCAAAGCACCTCCACTTTGACCGGTTCTGTGCTTCACGCATCCATCGGGTTCCTGCGGCCTTCACAAGGTCGTCGTTCGACCTTGTGAGAGGCCTTCCAATCTTCGACTTTCCACCACTTCAAATCGGCCCCATCGGCCATCTGTTCTGCGAGCAATGTGCCTTGCCGACTGCCACTTAAGTTTGGCAATTCTTCGGGCTACGACGGTTACCTTGGTTCTCCTGCGGATCTCTTCATTTCTGATTCGATCACGCAGGGAAACTCCGAGCATAGCCCTCTCCATTGCCCTTTGGGTGACTTTTAGCCTTCTAATAAGGCCCATTGTGAGCGACCACGTTTCAGTTCCATATGTAAAATAAATTGGGATGAGCACAATTTATTCTCTCTATTCAGCACTGTAGTGATTTAGGCTGGATTTTGTGCTCGCCCGACGGTCAGCGCTGACAACTGTCAAACGTAGCGATATCAATGAAAACTGATGAACAACTACAGTGCAGCGCTGATGAATCGCTACGCGCGTACACCTACGTAGCGCTGACGAGGACCGTTGATCGAGCTCGGCAGTCGGGCGGACGTCGGTCGACTAACGCGCTATGTCGGCAAGAATAGATACGGTTATTGTACATATAACTAATTCAGAAGTTGCTGATTAACTATAGTCTGATAGTCGCAAGCGCCACTGCTAAATACCTACCTACTATATAAGAATAAGGTATAAGAAGTAGTATGTATAGGTACCTAGTTCTCAAATAATTACTATCGTTTTACACGAGTGGAACCACGGACTAAGCTAGTATTAGTATAATAAAATATACTGTGTTTTATCTGGAGTATTTTATCTCTTATTATTTATAACTGCACTACACTTTAGTACCGGTTATCTTTACATTATAACCTGAGTGTAATTACATTACTTTCACCAAAAAAAATAACGTTATTAATTTTAAATACACCCCCCATGTCACACACCACTTGCTAAATTGAACTATATTCGGGATCTGGGTGTTAAATTTGACTCAAAACTCTGTTTAGACCTGCATATCGATAAAATTGTAAACAAAGCTTATCACATGCATGGATTTATTATGCGGTCCACCCTTAACTTTAAAAGAACCTCATCTTATTTATGCCTGTATAAAGTTGCAGTTCAATCACAATTGGAGTAGGTATGCGGTTTCGATATAAAAAATAAATACATTATATAGAAGTAATCTTCAAATTATCGCTTTAAATCTGCCCTGGTTGCACACTTTTTATTTGTCTTCTTTCTTTTATTTTATTACCCATTTTGAACTTTTTTTTTTTCACCTTTGGCGATTTTTTTTTTTTTTTTATATATTAATGTGATAACCCGTGGACAGTGTTGTGGGTTACATTTATTAGCAAAATACAAATATTGTTTTACTAGTTTTAAGTTTTCATAATGTAACTATTTGCTGTTCCTCGTAGTAGTAAATAAAATAAAATAACAACTGCAATTTGTGAGCAGAGATACTTTTTTTTTAGGGTTCCTTACCTTAAGGGTGCCAACGGAACCCTATTACTATGGCTCCGCTGTCCGTCCGTTTGTCACAGGGCTGTATCTTTTGAACCGTAATAGGTAGACACTTAAAAAATTCACAGAGTAGGTACAGTACAGTCAGTTATAGCAATTTGCTGACCCGCCTTAGCATAAATGGTTGAGATTTTTTAGAATACGAATCGATATAATTTTATAATTATTTTATATTTCATATACTTTGCTCAAATAAATAAAATATAAAAGAATAATAAAATTATATTACTGACTGTACTACTGTAGCCGGTAAAACAACATTTACTAAAAATAAAATAATTTAAAAAATTAAAGGGGTACCATAAACCAGAAACTTGTTTTTTACTAGTTTTTTTTTTATATCGTCGCCTTAGAGTGAAACCTCGGGAATGCAATACCTCGTAAGTAGCATTTTATGCATTTTGGACAATCTTATAGTATCGAACAGTTCTGGATATAAAAGTGGGTTAAATTTCCATATTAATTAATAATACAGAACCCCTTTTTTTGTTTGAAGTCGGTTATAAAAACATAAAAGACGCCGTACAAAAATTTTACAGCATGCAGTTCTTTCTTCCTCCTGAAAAGTGACTCCTTTTACACTTACGAGGTTTTCACTCTAAGGCGTCGATATGTAGGTAATGTTAAATATTATACGGTGGTACCTTTCTTGTGCAAGTCCGACTCGCACTTGGCCGCTTTTCTCTCTTTAACAGAAACACATTTTTCACATTCCTTATAGTTAGATACTAGGTAATCAAAAATTTTTCAGTAAACAATGTTATATAAAATGATACATACCAAATACCAATCTGCCAATCGGAGTTACACCTAAAGTGTATTTATTTGAAGATGTCCAATTAGAACGAATCATATTTATTCCGACACACACACAATTTTATTTCACTTTACAATTTTACTATTAACTACTTTTGAAAATCGATATCAGCATTGGCGTCCTATTTTTGCACATAAACATAATTATATCAATAAAACAAAGTCTTTTCAAAACGACACTTTCGCTAAATTATATAAAAACAAAACAATTTAAAAATCCAAAGACCAAAAACAAACATAATTTTTCCACAAAACATTTGATTGATCGAGCTAGCCTTGTTGTTTTTCCATGTAAGTGCTACCGAACGAGTTTACCACGTGTAGGCACGAGCTGCACTGTACTATTTATTATTGATGGTAGCCAAACTATCTGTTTTCATGTCCCGTGAATCGTACTAGGAAATAGTCATCATCATCTGCCTAGCCTTTTCCCAACTATGTCGGCTTCCGGTCTAACCGGATGCAGCTGATTGTACAGTATTTATTTTACTTGTGCAAATAAATAAATAAATTATTAAAATGCAATTTCGAAATTGCATTATGGTTACGAATTCCACATCATGTTGTAAAAGGTTTCCTGGTGCTCAAGCTGCAAAATTTCGTCCGTTTTAGGGTTCCGTACCCAAAGGTAAAAACGGAACCCTATTACTAAGACTTCGCTGTCTGTCCGTCCGTCCGTCCGTCTGTCTGTCACCAGGCTGTATCTCAAGAACCGCGGTAGCTAGACAGTTCAAATTTTCACAAATTATGTATTTCTGTTACCGTTATAACAACAAATACTTAAAACAAAATAAAATAAATATTTAAGGGGCTCCCATACAACAAACGCGATTTTTTTGCCCTTTTTTGCTCGATATCAATAATGGCAACAGGTAGGCACTTGAAATATTCACAAAATACTCAGTTGTATTTTTAATTTAATAATAAATTTAAAAAAAATATTTAAGGGGGGGCTCACATACAACAAACGTGTTTTTTTCGGCGTTTTTGCTTGTGGTACAGAACCCTTCGTGTGCGAGTCCGACTCGCACTTGGCCAGTTTTTTTATTTTGTAAACCAATCAAATATCTTAATTTACAAACTGAAATCTAAAAGCAGTAAAAATAAACAAGAATATGAGTACAACCAAACAATATCCTCTGAGGTTACACACTAATGAATTATTGACTTATTTATAGAGACTACATTATAAGTTACAAAGTTTTACCAAAGTGAAAACCGAATCAAAACAACATTAAAGTATTGTCTTAGAAAACGGTTCACGAACAAAAAATATGTCAAACTAAAATGTAAAATCTTACATGGCATGGAATGTTGTTATTTGATCTTCATTCTCCTGCCCTCCTGCTTTTATCCCTATATATATTTAGGGTCGCCGCAACATCTTTTTCTTTCATACTTCTCTATTAGTCGTCATCTGAGTAGTCACCCCCTTTTAACCATATCATCATTTACACAGTCCATCGATGGTTTCTTTGGTCTTCCCCTACTCTTATATTCATAATCAAATTTTTTCTCAAGAGTATGAAAGGCAAATTAAATTGCCGTAGCAGCTACGACAGGCCCTTTGCTACGGCGTAGGCGTCTACGAAGTTGTTAGATTATTAATTAAAAGATCGCATTATTATTAACACAATGACATGCAGTTGTTACACAATGGTCTGTCTATGGACTGTAGTTGTCTGTGAATAAACAATTTTTATTTTTTATTTTTATTATTTAGTTGATAAACAATATTATTTTGGAACAAGCTCAGAAGGAGTCTATACATTTTATTTTTTTAAGATAAGATAAGATATATTTATTTGCTGAAACATGTGTACACATACAAGAATAGAATTTTCTTTGTATTGTGATTATACATCCCATCGCATCGCATCGCCTGCGCGCGCTATTTATTACTTCATGCTCGCTTAAAGTTCTTTCCGACTTTTTTTTTTATTTTGTTTGGCTCCTAACGGCCCTACCGTGATGAGAGATTAGCGCGTTAAAAAAAACAAGCTCTTCAGCTTTATTATTAGTACATGTATGTAGATTAGCTGAAATATCTACTACATGAAAAAGGATCAGCCATGACTCATACCAGGTCTTCATAATAATATTGTTATGGTCTTATAGAGGTACTAGCTGCGCCCCGCGGTTTTACCCGCATAAGTTTCGATCCCGTGGGAATATCGGGGTAAAAAGTAGCCTATATGTTAATCCAAGGTTTCAGCTACCTCCATACAGAATTTTATCAAAATTGGTTCAGCCGTTTGAGCGTAAAGAAGTAACAAACATATAAACACATACACACAAACTTTCCCGTTATAATATTAGTGTGATGAGGAACAGGGTGTAAAGTTCACTCAACCTCCATAGAAAAGGTGGGCAGCTGCCCAATCTCTCTAGCAATCGTCGGGTAGGACCCCATTAGACACAACACCCGTCTGGTTGGGGGTTCCCCGCCTTTCTATGGGGGATGAGTGAACTTTACACCCCGTTCCACATACCTCCATAGTCTGGCTCCTGCACTTTACATCTCAATTCAGTGCTGTCTGAACAATACCGCCGTGTGTCACCCCAAATGATCTACAACGATAGTTTAAGTAATATTGTCCCCAATAAGTTGTTTATAATCTCTTTATCACTTTCAAATTGAACCAAAATGTTTTGACGTCAACACAAGTATGTACCTAATGCCTATGTATCCAAGGTCACTGGGTTAAATTAAATGGAAAACACGTACTGAACTAGTAATTTTTTATTGTTTTGTTGGTAGACACGTTAAAGTGATTTATTTGTGCAATTAGATTGCTTCTCCATGGATTACTTCCTACCTACTCATTGGTTTTGTTTCAAGTGTCCTTTTGTACGGTAATTGCCTTAACTTCACGCCTGAATTCCCCGAAGGGTCAGGCAGAAGTGTACCTATAGAAAAATAAAAATATAGTATATATATAATACCAATATATATATATACCTATACGTACGACGCCAGCACATCAAGTTACTACAATCTGTCAAATTTCTTTAATGGATTTTCAACTTTACCGCTAAAGCATAAGGTTTAAAGTTGATTTGGAAAAGTTTACAGTTTCGGGTAGTTTGATATTGTGTTGGCGTCTGTACACCTCAAAAAATGAAAATGAAAAAATTAAATGTGGGTGTAGTATGTACACCCACATTCATGGACGGCACGGTTGGCGCAGTGGTTAAGCGATTGACTGCTGCGCTGCGTGTCGCGGGTACGATTCCCGCACGGAACAAATATTTGTATGACCTACAAGTAGTTGTTCCGGGTCTGGCTGTTTGTGTATGTGAGTTTAAATGTTTGTAAACGCACCCACGATACAGGAGAAATTCCTAGTGTGGGGCAACGTTTTAAAAAAAAAAAAAAAAATCTCCAGTGATACTTGAGTCACATATAATAGGGTGCGAGCCTAATATTTTTTAGTAATATCTTTCGTGATAATTAAATATTTATGTTACAATCGCAGTGTATCATTTGGGTCAAAGGTGGAACTCTCATGTCATTGAACCACTCCACAAATCTTTCAATCCGGAACCTAGACATGCTCCTTGGCAGCAGATTATGTATGTTATTTACATTTTTTTTTTTTGCAATGTGCACTATTTTTTTAACTACAAAATTTCACAAAACTTGAAAAGTTCACTACGAACCTCACTACGCGACATGATCATAAAACACTTGTTTTTATTAAAGTAAATCACGACCAATGTAAACCTCGTCGTGTTCAAAATTCGTCGTGATTTTTGAACAATAACACAACTGACCTTTCGACCTCATAGCAAATGTTGTAAGCCAGCGGGTATTGGTAAGAAAAATACGTGAACGGCTGTGTTGTTGTCACCGAGTACATTCTAAACAAATGCTGGTCTGTAAACATCGAAGTAACTGACGTCTGTTTGCTAACAGACCAGGGTTTCACGAAATATTATTATTTCTGTAAACAATTTTTTTGGACAGGGTGTAAAAATAAATAAATAATATCATGTCATGGCTATTGTCTGATGAGGAAATACTAAAAGTAGATGGTGTAATTTGTACTTACAATTTGGGTATATTTGTCGGTAACAGTAGGTATTTGGTCCCTAGATTCCGGCAGCCACGTTTGACGATAAAGGACCACTTTTTTGTGTTTTTTTTTCTCTATTTAGCAACATCAATGAGTGAGAAAGCGGTTACTGCTGCGTCAGATAGTGCAAGTATATTATATGTTGTATGGTGTTGTGTATTATAATTGTATGGTATATTTCCTTCATTTCGTTATTTACACATAAATTAAATATATTTTTAAATATTAGAATATAAAAACATTTAAAAATATATAAAAAATACTAGACCACCGGTACCGGGAACAGGGTCCAAGCTACCGGCAGCGGCGGTCAGGGCTCCTGAGAGAGGAACCTCCTGACAATGCGAGCCGTGTCGAGAACAGAAGTAATGCTTTTCGAATCAAGCCCTTGATCCAGCTGCCCAACGAGAGCCCCATCATACCTTATCAAAAATTATAGTAAGTATAAAACATCAGTGTTCAGTTCAATCACGGGTCAATCCGTGCTCTCTCTAAGGGCGTGAACCCATTGAATAATTAACGAGGCAATTCATTACCAAAACAAACACTACCATTTGTCACTTTCGACAATATATGGTCGTAGTACTGACACGCCCAAGTAAATAATTAGAATGAACGAGGTGACGTAGTATGCGTCGATTAAGGGGCTTACATGACCTAAAGCGCGGTCACTGTCAGACTGCATAGAAAAGAAAGAGAAGCGCGATGACACAACCCTGGTAATGTATTGCAAAATTTGAAGCAATTATTTAATTACAAAAAAATCTATTGTTTGGACGAAAAAATTAAAACTTGTTTTTGTTTACTGTAGCCGATCATATACTTTTGTTGTTTCTAAAACTTGCGTTTTTTTACGTATAGGTCCTGTAAGCCCATTAGGGCTTGTCCTACGACATTTAGGCCTCCACCGCTGACATCTGACTACCTGCTGTATTGTGTGTCTTTTAGTCTGTGCTAAATAAATGTATTTTCTTTCTTTCTTTCTTTCTTTCACCGCACTGGGCGACCGTGACCGTCGTCACAGTGACCAACGGTTTACTAACATAACCTAAAACGTTGGTCGCTGCAACTATGGTTGCGGTTGTGGTCACGCTGTCTCACCTGGCTTCGTGTCCGACAGAGCTAGTATCAGTGATGAGCAGTTAGACGCTAGTTTAGTTCTCATGCACAGTAACGCCGTTTCGAACTGATAGGCGCGTAAAAAAATCCGAAAAGTGTTTCGGAAAATCGAGTTTTATGAAAAAACCACTGCATAAATCAATTACAAATTAAGTTTATTGAACTCTTCGATAATTGAGCATTGTCAGTATGGACTTGGTTTTAAAGATTTTACAGTTCTTTTATTACTTATTTACACCCAAAGTTACGTTAAACATAGCGAGAAAAACGAATCATTGTTGGCTCATAACTTTTTGATGGATTTTTATTTTACTATTCTGTTTCCGTACAGACAACCTTAATAATAAGACAAAACGATATCATTTTTAACTTTGGATGCGCAATGTTAAACAGTGGGGTAATACTCTCCCGAAATTTGTATGGAATAAATATCCACTAGTGGCACCTTAAGTCTCGTGTTACATCCGTGGCCCTCACCCTAATTGCGTAACACACTATCCATTATAATTTCTGAATCATTTTGAAGTATATTGCTAATACATTATATTCTTAAGAGCGTTTACGCCGTACGGCCTTTCATACAAACTTTCAAGCCTTTTTTTTTCGAAATTAATAAACCGATTTTAATGAAACTTCATACGCATAAGCAGGATACAAAGGTCTAAAAAGTTAGTTGAGAAAATTTTCGAATAATAGTGTTACAGCCAAATTAGACCGATTTTAAATGTTCCATAGAAACAGAGATTTCCAGATATCTTTTTTTAAATAAGACATTTAAAAAATGTTCTCTACTAACTTTTTAGACCTTTGTATCCTGCTTATGCGTATGAAGTTTCATTAAAATCGGTTCATTAATTTCGAAAAAAAATGGCTTGAAAGTTTGTATGAAAGGCCGTACCCGCGAAATTCAATTTTTTTTACGTACCTATTTTGCAATTTGCTGGTCAGTATTAAGTTGTACTTAGAATATAGTATGATTCGCGACCGTAAAAAAATGTAAATTATAATGATTGAAGTCATCAACACAACTCTCTAAAGACCAAGTAATCCTACTGAATGACTATTTCATAAAATCTTGACATTTTAGGATTTTACTACCTTTACAAGTTGTATTACTGATTCTAATGATTATAATTAATACATATTTGTTACGGTCGCGAATCATATTTTAATCAACGTACAACTTAATACTGACCAGCAAATTGCAAAAAACGTAAGAAAATTTGAATTTTGCGGGCCACCTTAGCGCTTCCCCCTTATGTCCGAAAAATTGGTCTGCTCAACAACGTACCTAAATGACGCAGTGAATGTTGTTGAACTGTAAAAATTAAAGCCATTGCTACTGTTAATGGTTTATTTCCCCCCAGGTCTTCGATCCTATCCACAGTGGCATATGTTTGATTTGCGATCGCCCCGGAAACATTCATTCAAACATCCAACTAAAATTAATATAGGATTTCATATCAGAATGTAACTTTATATATTAGACTTGGTACTAGGGAGATAGAAATTCGAGTTGGTGTCTTTGGATAGGGACAATACAGTCCACCTTTTATATAAGAAGGTGCGAATCTTCATCGTTTTTTGATCGCTTTCAAGTGTGACTGCACTAATAACATAAGTTTCGTCTGGGCAAAGCTCAGAATTTCGCAATATTATATCAAATGTTGCTTAAATAGTCAATCCGTCTATCTGTTTACCACGCTCCCTTAGTTGTGTTAATATAAGTGTAATTTATAGCTGTGTTTTAAATTATAGCTGTGTTAGCTGGTCCGAAAAGGAAAAGTGGTCCTTCAAAACGTACTTTTTTAACAAAGGTTTACACAATCGAAAAACGATTACCTAAAGTGATAATCGGATTCATACTACGTTCCATCACGGGTTGCTATGCCACTCAATTTTCAACCCTATTTTTCTGGCACAACATACATAACCCTTTTATTTCCTATTTGATAACAAATTGAGGTGTGTCTGGTGACGTAGGTGCTTATTGACAAAATTTCTGACAGTACCTTTTTAGTAAATATTGACTGTTATTGTAGGTGCGAGTATAAATAACGTGTTAATTTTATGAAGGAAAGTTTTCATTCATATCAGTCATCGCTTCATGCTTTTGCACGAAAGCAGTTGATAATATAATTTAAAAAGAACTAACGACTTCAAAAAAAGAATACTACAAAATGTTAGATAACTTTAATTTCGTAAGTCGGTGTCGTTGGTTCCGCATTTTCGTTTTTTGACATCGACTTCCGAAATTAAAGTTATTTATCACTTTTTTATTGAAGTCGGTTGTTTTTTTTTTTTTTTTCCAACAGTGTTTTTTTTTACGCGCTGGAATGCGCTCTGTTAGATTCTCAACGCTCGGTTCAATACCGAGTGTGGAAAATCCAGTGCGCGATAAAATCCCGCCGCGATATTTTTACGCTCGTGGGACACGTTTAGCGCTAAACGTATTTAGTGATTAGTGACGTAAGAGACGGGATAATTGCGTAACACACTAACAGTAGCAATGGCTTTTATTTTGACAGCTCAACAACATTCATTGCGTTATTTACGTTGTTGAGCAGACAAATTTTTCGAACATATGAAGCAATGGACTAGTAACATCCTCCGAACGCGTTCAAACAAACAAATTCTTCAGCTTTATTATTAGTATAGATTTCAACGTTTTCAAAATATCCATGAATCCACGAACTGACAAAATAGTGCTTTGCCTAGTGTTTATTTAGATAAACAGTCATAAAATCATAGGTATAGGAAGTAAGTACGCCATCGATTCTCGTTGATAAACAAACATAGGTAGTACTAGGGTGTCATAAGTAAACAGAAGCTTTAAGGGGCTTACAAGACCTAAAGCGCGGTCACTGTCGGACTGCATAGAAAAGAAAGAGAAGCGCGATGACACAACCCTGGTAATTTATTGCAAAATATGAAGCAATTATTTCATTACAAAAATCTATTGTTTGGATTAAAAAATTAAAACACTGGTATTTTAGTATGTTGACAAAAAATCAGAATGATTGTATGTATATTAGTAAGGTTTTTATTGCAAAAGAAAGTTTTTAGAGGCATCTTCCTGAATTTTTCCATCGTATCAAATTAGTTGTCCTATTATGTTTTCAACACACTATCTACCTAGCATGTATCCTGAAGAATATCTTTTTTTTTCTCTTTTTTTTTTACTGTAGCCTATCATATACTTTTATTGTTTCTAAAACTTGCGTTTTTTTGTTGTCAGGTCCTGTAAGCCCCTTAAGTTTATAATACGTACCAACAGGGCTAACATAGTGACATGGTTCTATAACATTAACATATATCATTGCCGATGTCTTCGTTCACAAATCACAGTTTATTTTAAGCCACTACATCATCTGGGTCCTTCCATAATAAAAACTGGCATACACTTTCACTAAACGCACAGATTATAAAACCCAATATTTTTTTTTTCGTTGAAAATAGTGCAACTAGATCAGTCTTCTTAAAACTAACACTATGTCTTTTTATAAGCATTATTTTTATATGACTCTGATATGGTCCACATTATAATACCTATTATTTAATTAATATTAATCACATCTACTCTAAAATAATTACAACTCAAAAGCCATAGATGAAAAACCACCACCCTAATAGGCTATTTGACTGGTTTCTGATAAACATCTCAGATTATTTAATGGTGTCTAACGAGCCCACAAAAACCTAATACATACTTCAAATTGCATAATGTACCTATTTCTTTTAAAAAATAGTAAATAAAAATGTACTGTTTAAATAAGCCGCCAAAACGCTATCTTTAACAATATGGCGTCGTGACGTCACGATTCACGTAAACAAACGTTGAAACGGTCGACATACTAGACAAAATCATCTCAACGATAGACAGAAATTTACTAAATCATGACGTCATCTTAAGTTCAGCCAATCCAGACCGTTTTCGATTACGTGGCGCCAGATTTAAAAAGATGAAGTTTTTTCGGGATTTTTTTTATAAATAAATACATTGTTTTGTAGTAAAATTAATGCAAATCGATTTTAAAAGCGATAATCTATAGGAGTGTCAATAATTATGACCTTATTTTTTACATTGTCAAATAGCCTATTGCGTAACACACAGACACTATCAAACTCAATCTGAATTATTTTGAAGGATATTGCTAATCCATTGCTTCATATGTTCGAAAGATTTCTCTGCTCAACAACATAAATAACGCAATGAATGTTGTTGAACTGTCAAAATGAAAGCCATTGCTACTGTTTAGTGTATTACGCAACTACCCCGCTGGTCCTTTTGTCAACGTCTGACAACCTTTGACCACAGTACAAAATCATGAACTAAAAAATCATATTTTTATTCGTTACACAATAACCTACTAATTTGCTGACGTGTCCAAAGCAATTAAAATAGTTATAATGGCGCCATCATACCAATGTAAACAGTATTTGTAAAGTTTGTGATAAATAACATCGTTAACATGTGCATGCTTGCATGTCACCATTTTGTTTGGAAACAATTTATATAAGCACTCACCTAGTTTGAAAAAATGTTTGCAAATAGACCTCCTATATGTACTTACAGACGCCAGCACATAAAGCTACTACAATCTGTCAAATTTCTTTAATAGATTTTCAACTTTATCGCTAAAGCACAAGGTTCAATGTTGGTTGGGAAAATTTGACAGTTTCGGGTAGCTTGATGTGCTGACAACTCTGTACAATATACAAGGTAAAAACAAAATTAAAATAATAATAATAAGTTTGAGTAGATAGATAATATTATAAACTTGCTTCTGCCCGCGACTACGTCCGCATCGCATCCCATCGCCTGCCCGCGCTATTACTTCGTTTTCATTTAGCGTTCTTTAATCCGACTTTTTTTTCCTTTTTCAAAAATTTCTTTGAATTGGGCTATCAAATAGTAAAAGATTTTTTTAAATCCGACTGATAGTTCCGGAGATTACTCCCTACATAACAAACAAAGAAATTAATGTTACCTCTTTGTAATATTGGTATACATACAAAGAGTAGTTAAAACAATTCAAAAATCGATAAAAGAATATCAGTATCAAAACACCAGATATTTTGTAAAAAATTTCAGAATGCGTCTTGTATTGAAAGTAAAGAAGAAGGTAATTTCACCGCCTGAAACGAATTCAAAGTTAGCTTGGTTAGCTTAGCAACCCTGGATGTGGATGTAAATGGATCAGAAAAAAATGGAATGGAATGGATTATTTGAATACTTATATCCGGAATTATCATTTTAAACCACCTAAAAGGTACTTTGACTTTGTACTTTGACTTTGAATCTAAAATGCAAAACTTATCCACTAAAAATGTGTAAAAAAGATGCCTTTTTTCGCCATTAGAAAATAAACAGCGATTGTTTTACTATATTTACACTGTAACCGATATTGCTTAGTCAAATGGCGCCGCTTTACAAAAAAAAATACGTAAACAACTCCTAAACTAAATGACCAATAAAGGTAAACAACACGAATTGTAATCGAATATTGGCAGTTAAAATTATCAGCGTTAGTATCAGAAAAGCATTAGTATTCGACACGTGATAACATAAACATTGTGTCTGTCTTCGCGATTCTATGTAAATCTATGTGAATAGGAAATTAAAGCTCTTGCTAAATGTATCATTAGCTTTTGTTTTAAGCTAATAATAAAATCGATTTCGATCGATTTATCGGAGAAATTATTTTGAATTTTTGACAGTTCTTCCATACAAAAACTGTCAGACGTCAAATTTTATTGCACGAACAAAAATTATCGGTCGATTGAAAAATCAACAGTGTCAGCTAAAGTTACTCAATCATAGCTTAGATAAATAAAAAAATCATAACACTTTATTGTTTCATAAAAGTTTAATCTTTCGTTAAAGCATAAAGCATAATCAGGCTATAATGTTCCCACTGCTGGGACACAGGCCTCCTCTCGGTGAGGCCCGCTCCCTGGCCGTAATCCACTACGTGGGC
Organism: Oligia fasciuncula; assembly: GCA_963082905.1. Classification (NCBI taxonomy): domain Eukaryota; kingdom Metazoa; phylum Arthropoda; class Insecta; order Lepidoptera; family Noctuidae; genus Oligia; species Oligia fasciuncula. The sequence continues at coordinate 15,405,408 of OY720406.1, read as the reverse complement.
CCAGTGCGGGTTGGTGGATGTCACGTGTCATCGAATTTTTGGTTCTAGGACATGTCGGTTTCCTCACGATATTTTCCTTCACCGTTTTGTGAGCAGTGCACAGTGGTGATGAAATAATTTACTTTGATAAAGACGGTAAAAAAAGATGGAATGATTTATATCTTTGTTAAAACTACCAATTGATGGTAAACTTAAAAACGAAAATAATTACATACCCATCGATGACAAAGCACTGAGTTCAATGAACTTTTTCACCCATTTACATGATTGAACAAAACCATATTCTAGCAAAACTGTGTAACACTTGTAACAACCATTTAAAACATCGTAAGTAAAGTACCAGGGTCCCAGAAAGGCGTGGAGATGTTGGGCGGGCGGGGCGAGGACTAAACCAAATCATAGCTTGAGAGCCAGCCCGTTCGGTGGGTAACGCTCTGTGATTATTTCTTCAAAAACTCTTTACATTGCCGTAGATGTTTACGTTAGTTTTGTAACCGCGATGGAAAAACTGCAATGAATGTAAGTATGCCTTACAATGTCTTAATGGTATTGTTCCGATCTTTTTGTTTTTGCGAATGAGAATCAAGAGTTATTATTATATAGCTGTGTAGTTTTAGTTTATGTGAACCATGGAATGAAGGTAACAGTGTACATCTTTATAACAATTTTACTGTTTGCCAAGATATATGTCGGATTTAGATAGCTTGGTACCGATATGATGCAATATATATAGGTAAAGAAATCAAATCAAATAACTTTTTTATAATTAATGAAAGTATTGGCCTAAATTCTAAACGCGCGTTTACCGTGTCTGGATGAAATTAATTGACGGCATGGTTGGCGCAGTGGTTAAGCGATTGACTGCTGCGCTGCGTGTCGCGGGTTCGATTCCCGCACGGAACAAATATTTGTATGACCTACAAGTAGTTGTTCCGGGTCTGGCTGTTTGTGTCTGTGAGTTTAAATGTTTGTAAACGCACCCACAATACGGGAAAAATTCGTAGTGTGGGGGCAATGTTTTTTTTTATAAAAAAAAAAAATCACTTGTAGTGGCATAAATTATAACTCTGTACTAGGCGGCGCCATGGTGCAACTTTATTAAATAAAAATAATAATAATAAATTATAATTTAAAAAAATACCTATACATATAAGGAGGAAGGGGAGGGGCCCGTGGCTAAATAATAACCTAAGCCTAAACCGCTGGTCCTAGAGACATGAAATTTGGAGGGTGAGTTCTTTGTGAAAAATAGGTATCTACTAAGAAAGGGTTTTTCGAAATTCCACCCCTAAAGGCTCCTACACACTATGCCGGCGTTACAGCCGGCGGGCATGCCACCAACAAGCCCGGCGGCATTCCCGGCGGGTATTTGAGCCACCAGGCTTGCCGCACAACTGAAATGATGCTCTGCAGCCGCCTGATTATGCCGGCGGCATACCCGCGCGGCAAAAACCCGCCGGCTGTGCCGCCGGCATAATCTGTAGGAGCCTTAAGAGGGTGAATGGGGGGAGGGTGAAATTTCACGCGGACGATGTGGCAGGCTAGTTATTAATATAACGCTTAAGTCCGGCTAGTCGTTAGTCATCTATCTTGTATAGTTTAATTGCAATTTCAGCTGTCGATTATGGTTGGGTGCATTCCTAAGCAGAACAAAAGGTAAGCCTGCATTGCTAAGATTGATACGTTTAGTGGTACCTTTGCAATATTTGTTTCCGAGAAAGACCTGGGGGCCTAAAAAGGCCACTTTGGAGAGTCATAAAAGGATAAAATTATGAATCGTAATAAGGCGAAGACAGTCCGTGCTTTTCTTTTTTCGCTGCACTACGTAGGTATACCTAAATCAAAGAGATTGGGATTGGATTTGGATCGGATTGATTGGTGTTTTAGCACAGACAAAAAAAAATAACTGAAAAATGCTTCACCAATGGGATTTGATACGATTAACTTAACGGTTTACTGTCCATTATGTTATACTTTTATGATTCTGCCAAAGTGGTCTTTTTAGGCTCCCTGTAGTATCTACGATGAAATGGTGTTTTCATTTCTCATAATCGGAAAGTAGTGTTTGTTTGATCCGAATAGCGGGTGGAAGACGCTGCTTCCCACCCTTGGGCGGGAAAGACTCATAGTAATTGCTTCCCTTCCTATGGCGGGAATGAATTTTGAAAATAGAAACAAATTTGGTTAGGTAGTCAGCTACCTTTTTTTAATAATTAAGAAAATTGCAGCGGCCTTCTGAGTTTATAAACAGCCAGTGTGAATTTAAAAAAAATACTAGACGGCCTCAATTTGAGTTAGTATCGTGCTAAACTCTTCGTATGTTCAGTGGGAACATTATAGGCTGCATATGTATATAAAAAGTTATTAAAAAAAATAAAATACCCGACTGCGGTAAAAAACTTAAGTTAAAAGAACTGACAAGCTAAAAACAAGCCCATTTTAAATTAAATAAAAGTTGGAAGCAGGCGGGACCCATTTATATGCATTACGTCTAGGAAAATCATGACATTTTATGTTCCTCAAGAAACTGCAGTTTCTAGAGTACATTTTCTATTAAGAAGACTGAGTAACCACTCATCCTTCCTAATAAAACACGCATGTTAGTAACTTCTTAATTAGTTACTTTATAGTTAGGCTACAACGCCTCGACCTGAGGTACATCTACTATGGTACCGACATATGGACTAAGGTTGTAAGGTGGTGGTGGTTTCTGTCGACACGCCCTTAAGTATCTAGTGTAGTTTTCTGTTATCAGCGACGCTTCTATAATTATGCGAACCGATATTATCAAGTAACACCGTTTCACACTATCGTCCTAAACGAACGACAACTAGTTTAGATCCTTATCATATCATACTAGTAAATATTCATGATCGTAACATCCTTTTCACAAACTATTCATTGCTAAAACATTGAAGTAAATATGGGTGTACAATTTTTACTCCTCCTTGCTCTAACTGTTTTTAGAGTGGAAACTTTTCCTATAAAAATATTTCAAATAAATCAGCGCCAAACAAAGGAATATGAAGTTTTTAAAGACATTCTGATTCAAAATCTTATTGTGACAACTGACAATCTAAAACTCATTTTAAATTGGGAACGTGAAAATACTTGGTACAAAGTTCAAGATGAAGAAAAGTCCAAGAAACTGATGAATTATAATGTTGTACCAAATCTAACTCCTTTTCAATATGCAACTGCATCCAAAAACGATTTATCAAAGAAAGAGAATGGTGAGGAAAAACTTCAAGATGGCATTAAAGCTGCACTTGATATACCAGGCAGTGACACACCTAAAGTTGCGCCAGACAGCCTAACCAATTTTGAGCTATCAAAATATTTAATAAAGAGATCTCCAGATGAGGTAGATACACCAACAGAGTATGAAATAAAAAGCGAAATAGAGGACGAAGAAGAAGAAAAAGAAAATTATGATGATAACTTAAATCCAAAGAAAAGAGAGGCAAATGAGTATTCTACAATCGTTTTGAGCGAAGAAAATCTTCTAAATTATGGTAATAGTAATTCCTTAGAACTGGATAATAATTCGAATCCAGAAATCAATTCTGGAAAGACAAAGAGACAGGCTGAAGGTGAGAATCCTCTGCCTGTACCAACAGGAGATGGCGATACTCAGATGTTCATGGGTACGTTTCAAGCAGTGATGAGACCGATGAAGTTACCGAGCTTAGGATGAACAATAGAAGTGCCAGTTTTAAAAACATTATAATATTTTTCAAAAATGTATTTATTCGGAGGTTGGTATTTAGAAATAAACCAAAAAATATAAGCATAGTTTTATTTGTAGATGTCCTTTTACGTCTTCTAAATAGGTATATGTTTTGTTTAACATTATGTTTATTTTTCTTTTTACTCCTTTTTATTTTTCATCCGATTAAATACCAAAATTTATTGTAAATTAAATTATTTTGATTAAATTTAAAAATGGGTTTAACATGTGTGTAATTTTATTGGCGGAATATTCAAGAATTTTATATATACACGAATATTATTTGTAATAGTAGGTACCTATTATGATCTGTTAACAGTATGTTCATTTTTCTTTTGTTCTCTTTTTACTTTTCCATCCAAATCTTTTTTGCTTTACAGTTTTGATAAAATAAAATAAAAAACTTCTTGGTTCTGAAATATACTACAGAATACAATTTATGGACTGTATTAAATAAGATAAATCCTGCAGTAAAGATCCCAGGGGTAAAGACGACATTAAATAGAACAATTTCATTAATGTTGTTTTCTGTTATGAAAGCGGTGAATTTGTGAATGCAATAAGGGATTTGCTTATAAAGCTTCCACGGGAATCTTTAGGTTTATCATTACATCATCTGTTGGCAACTCCAACAAATTATTTTTTTGTTCATATTGTTTCCTTGTGGCAAACTGTTATATTTTTTAGTCTACAATAAAATTCCGCTCCACTCACGTTACACCAAAAGGCCTGCCTTTTATTTTCTAATTCCACACCAAATACCTCAAAAACCAGCCCTAGCTGCAATCCTACAACATCATCCACAGCATTTTTCTATCCAACCAAGGCATAAGCCCCTTTTTTACACTAAGGAAAATTAGGTTGAAGCGAAGCAAATATTGGCGTAGATTAACGAATGGTTTGTAATTATCATGTTACCATTTGCCTCTAATGGCAGAATGGAAATGTTTATTTAGGCAAAATGTGCTCTTCTGTGAATTTCTTTAATTTGTCTCAACAAACGCGAACACGTTTTTGTCTCCAAAAAATGAAGTTCCTGAACAAACTACTAGCTATTTTCATCTCAAAAATCATTGAAACTTCTTTGCAGTAATGTTTTTTATTATTTATATATTTTTATAGATTCGCTAGCTGCGCCCGGCGGCTTCATCCGCTTAAGTTTCGATTCCAAAAAAAAATCTGGAGGGCCGCCCTTATCACCTAGGGGTATAAAAAATAGCCTACGACCTATTCTCAGACCTACCAAATATACACAAAATATTTCATAAAAATCGGTCAAGCTGTTTCGAAAGAGTTCGATAACAAACAGTATGACACGAGATTTTTATATACATTTATGATGATGATGGTAAGACTAACGCAGATAGGGTCATCCCATTTTCTATAATTTCTATAAACCAACGCCCCCTACAGGCGGCCGCGCAGCCCTTTTTTATATGAAAACGCATAGCGCTGTGGCCCATTGCGCTATGCGTTATGCGCGCATATATATGCGCGCATATATATGCGCTTTACTATGCATATATGAAAGGGGATCGACGAATTTAACTATACTCTTGTTACAATGAAATACAGCCCATTTCGACTCAAAATGGAAGGTGTAATAAGAAATTTAAATTTCAGAGATATTATCAAAATATTCATTAACATTATTTGGATAATGAGTCGCACGCAATCCTAATGTTTACAAACGTTTTCCGAATAAATAACAGAATTATATAAACTGTCACCATGTTTAACAAGAAAAACAATTAATATTCAAAGAACGTGTTAGAGTGCATTAAGTGTGGATAGTCGAAAGACACAAACATTCTGGCAGTGCTACTAAACTTTGTACCGAGGTAAGTTCTGTGTTTAGGACAATGAAAACTGACATTAGCAACATATTCAGCTACCACAAAGTAAAGACATTTATTGACTTCGCACATTGACCTGGGCTGGGCTGTAGTTAAGTACTAGGTAGTAAGTAGGTAGCCGCATCAGTCACATCAGTTTGTCCGGGGATGGGTCTTTACATCTTGATATGTAACAACAGCCGCACAGGTCGATCGATCTGGTTAAGCCACGCTTGCCGCGGTTGGTCCATGGATGGGAGACCATCTTTGTCAAAGTAGTAGTAGTAGTTTGTTTTTGCATTTATTTCAAATAGGCACATAGAAGGCAATTTTGAACATCAAAAATTTAATTAAATTTCTTATCCATCCTTTTCGATTCCTTAACCATCCTTTTCGATTCCATAATCTTTGCTGAAGGAATACAAATATTTTTGACGTTTGATAGACCTTAAGATAAGTTTTAATTTATTTTTCATGTGTTTACATTGTATTATGTTTTTATAAGACAATAGCTTCAACTGTTTCTTCATTCGTCGGAGTTAAACCTGACGAACTTGTTCAGAACAATAAAGATTTGGTCAAGGTAAGAGATGTCCTGTCAAATTCTGTCAGAGAACCGATTAGAGGAAATTAGAAAAAAACCAATCGCTGTCAACTGGTGGCGTGCCCAAAATATTAGTGGCATTGCCACGTTGGATGGCAATACTTAGCCTCTGGCCAAAGCAAAAGCCAGCTCTTGAGCCACGGGAAGTGGTATCCAACTGTTTAGATCTTCTTCTTTTCGTGTCGATGGTATTATGGTAGCCCAGTACGTGATCAGTAGCATTAAGCATACTTAACTATTTGGATAAAAAGCGTTAATTTCTCTAGGTACCAATGCACGATGCACTCGCCCCCTCAGACGGAATGCGTGGTGTCCGGCACGCTGTGCCTCATGCTGCGAATATCGCAGGTCACCGGGGTGGCTCCACTCAGCTTCAGGCGCACGCCCGCCGGTTGGTGCGTCCGAGTGTCAAAGGCTGCTAACTTCTACGGAAAGGCACTCTCTTTTACTTTATGTGAGTGGATTTTTTCAGTTTTTCTACTTGGAAAACTTAGGAGAAGTGGGCATTTTTATTTACATCAAAGATGTTTTAGGCCTCCTCCAAGGCCCAGCTTCAGTTCGGAAAATGAAAAATGTCTAATGTTCACAGTTCCTCCAAAGTCTTCACACACCTCCACTTTCTAACTGGCTTCTACAATATCCCTTGGGCCTTCCTTGGCTAGGGGAGACATAAGTCCAATAGCGGACGTCTTTTGGCTATATAATGATGAGCAGTTCATGCCCTAACTATCACTATCTTCTCCAGGGTCTTTTTCAATATTAACTATAGCAATAGACATACTCATTGAGCCACAGCGCTCCTACCGGACCCGCACCAATGCCACCCGTATCGTGTGGGTGGCAGATGTGGGCACCGTGGGGCTAGTGGTCTGTACTGCGGCCTTCACTGGGCTGATGCGGATGAAGTGCCTCACAGTCTACATGCTGAAGCTTCAGGAGGTAGGTCATCAAAATTCTGTCAAAGGAACCACAAAAAACTTAATATTGCTTATCACACTCTCATCACGACTTATGTCCGTTTTGGAAGGTCGTATCGAATCTCTGATCAGTAATTTGACGGTAGAAATTTCAAACATGATTTCGAGGTAAAAATTGTAGCCACTCAGCTTGAGCGTAACGGGGCTGACTGGCCGTACCGGATGAAGGTAAAATCACTGCTTCTTATAGAAGCTGGCCAAAATTAAATTATGATTTTTAATATTTAGTGAAAAAGATATGTCTCACGTAATTCACAATTTCGCCAACTGCAACCAGTGGACTAATTTCTCCACATAGCATTAAGCCTATAATGTTCCCACTGCTGGTACACACTCCTCGAGTGGGTTGTAACCTAAATGCGGGTTGGTAGATATCTTCGAATTTTTTCACGATGTTTTCCTTCACCGTTTTGAGAGTAGTGGTGATGAAATTATTGACACAAAGCAAACCGACTGCCAGAGTTCGAAACCACTACCTACAGCTCGTAAGTCGTGACTGATAGCACTGCTCCGCATAGTCACCCTCTCAAACGGTACTAGAAAGACAGGACCATAGTTATAATTTACTTTGTTTTCAGATTAACTTGAAATTGAGTCTCTACCGTGAAGAACCATCGAATGAGGGCACAAGAATGTTGATAGTTATGAGCTCTTTGATATTTGCATACTCCACTATACTAATAGATTACGGCATATTCATATACCAAGTGGTCATTTATAATGGGAAAGGTATGTGTAAATACTGCTCGTACTACTGCAGATGGTCAGACAAAACAGGTCCACTAACTTCTCCGCTGCAGTACCTGCCTGGATGACACTATTATGGGTGGATTACACTATTTTACACTACACACACACTATACAGGTTGGCATCAGCAACGACCAAACTGTAACCATAAATCTACCCATATAAAATTCAAAGTCCTGACTGACTGATATATCAACGCACAGCCTAAACCGCTGGTCCTAGAGACATGAAATTTGGAGGGTGTATTCTTTTTGAAGAGTTGGTATACACTAAGACAGGGTTTTTCGAAATTTCACCCCTAAGAGGGTGAATGGGGGGGGGTGAAACACGCGTACGAAGTCGTGAAGACGTTACGACGACATAACTACACTAACGACATAGACGTTTCTAGGGTAGAAATTTTTCGCCAGTTATAAAAAATAAATGTTGTGGCTAAGTAATAACAGCCGCACGGGTCGATTGATCAGGTTAAGCTACGCTTGCCGCGGTTGGTCCGTGGATGGGATCTTCACATACCAAAACCTCTCCGTGCCTCGGAAAGCACGTTAAGCCGTTGGTCCCGGCTGTCATCAGTCATCAGTAACCCGAAAGTCTGACAACCCAGTGACTGGGTTGTGGAGGTCAGATAGGCAGTCGCTCCGTGTAAAATACTGGTATTCAGCTGCATCCGGTTAGACTGGAAGCCGACCCCAACATAGTTGGGAAAAGGCTAGGCAGATGATGACATTGACCAGTAGGTTATTGACTTCGCAACTTTTTTCAGCGCTTTAAAACAACTAATTATAGGTAGGCGTATTACAAACAAATTCATAGTAATGTTGAAGGCTTTACTACTATCTATAGGTACTAGTAGGGTAAACCTAAAATAGACACACTTATAAAACCATAAACACTTTTAAATAAAAATTTAAGTATTTAATGAAAAACAAAAGAAATCCCAGTCCTCTAGAGTTCAGGTGACGAAGCATCTTCTGAAGATGATTATCCAAAAAAAAAATCGTAGGATTACAGTAAGATTTCAACGCAGGGGTGTTCAGAACTATGTACTGAATACAATAGTAACAGGTTGTGCATCGATGTCCCTGCCACTCTGCGTGGGTCAAACTTCGCAACCATTAGGCACAAAAATCAATAAATATACCTTATGTCCAATATTTATTGAATAAGTCTTCGACCGTAACTCCTCTTCAAAAACTTCAGAAATTATCCAAATTGGCATAAATTATCCAATTTGAGCCTTGCCTTGGACTTTTACTTCTGAAACTGACTGTAACAATATTCTTTCAGTGGTGACATCGTGCATGTATATATTCTACAATATAGCAACAGCGGTGCAGCAAGTAATCCTCCTGACTTTCTTTGAGATAGCAACGTCGGTGCTCACCTCCTTGCAAACGCTGAACAACTGCTTGAGGGACCTCCTCCAAGAGATAATGAATAATTGTAAGTTGAAGATAACCGAGTGCCTACTTAGTTTTTCGAGATATCACCAAGCGGTTGATCGACCCTGAACGTGACCAGGGGACTGGCCTATGTTTTTAAAGATCAGCATTGCCATACAACGTGACAATGCTGCCATCGTTTTGGACACTTTTCCCGCTACGCGGACGAATTTTTTCATGGCCATATTATTAAGCCTGTTACCTTATATATTATTATATAAATTTTACTTAGTTTGAAAATATATAAATTTAGAAAACAATAAAAATAACTAGTTGAAGATTGTCCTAATATAAAAGTTGAAGTCCTTGTGAAAAGTCTACGGTATGTACAGTTTAATACAACGTCGGTAATATACAGCTACACATATGTAAAAACGAGGAATACTTACTTAACATTCCTTACCACTATCTTAAATCTAATCTATGTTACGTTGGTATTGGATATTACAGCACCTGAAGCAAAACGTGGAATGACAATCTGGGACTGCCGAATAGACTTGTACACTACTGTTGCCAACAAATCCATCAACAGCGTGGTCGACACTATGACCCTGTATAGAGGTATCCACTTTCAATAAATTAGTCACAAGCTGCATCCAGGCTTCACCCGCATTAGCCTTGATCTCGTGGAAACATCGGGATAAAAGTATTCTTTGTCCTAACGCTCTTCCTCTCTCTACTTAGATTGCAATAAACAATTTGAAATTTAACCCAGGTCGCGGTCTACCAATGTGCCAAACTTTATCCAAATCCGTTCAGCAGTTTTAGCGTGAAAGCGTAACAAAAAACATACAAAACATCAAATCTTTTCTCTTTGTAAATAGTTTAGATCAGATAAAATCTATAAAGAAAAAATAAATCTTATTTCGAAAAATATAAAGAAAAAATAATTTTTATTTTTGTATACGTAGTTCATTGTAAATGGAAATATATCCTTCCTTTTCTCTAATTTTCATAAAATATCCTGTAGCGAATTCTATTTATTCAAGCCAAGATATTTGTTTAACTTTTTGCAGGACAACCAAAACCTTACCCAACATCAATCCCGACCACGGTTCGTCGTCTGGCCTTGCTGTACTGTTCCATATGCGACGTGGTTCGTCAGGTCAATGATAGTCACGGGACTGTGCTTGTAGCTCTACTGCTGTGCTTACTCCTGCACCTGGTCATCACACCGTACCATGTCATCACTAATGTCTGTAGGTTGAGAGTGTAGTGTGTAACCTCTTTGGATTTATGAGCTGCTAGTACTTTGAGTAATAAAAGTAAATATGGATCTGTTTCCTACTCTGCCATATCTAAAAATAGCTACACGGTGGGAGCCCAAAGGGTTTTTGAGCAAGCATATACAGGGCGAAAAGTTGATAGCCGAGTAGGTGAGGAGAGAACACCGAAAATATATTTGAAAAGTTTCACATATGAGCCCCGTGGTCAGGACTCCACTGTCAGATTTCAAAAAAGGGCCAGAAATAAAGTGAACTTTAGAGGCTTTGATTTTCATATGATTGTGTGCGGCCTAACCCATAATGACTAAAGCAAATCTGACGAAGAAATTGTGGACTCTCCCTAAACTTGATGACTTTGAAAACTCAGATTTGAACACTTTTTTAAAAGGATATTCAGGGTGAATGAAAGTTATTTTGTACAATAGTGTTACATGTCGCGATGTATATATAAATATCTGACAGATTGATGGAGCCCTTTGGCAAACATGACGAAAATCCATAATGGTCATAATTTTGCGTTTATCTCTGCATATGGTTTCTCGGCTCCCCTACTAACAAGTTTCATCATCACTAAATATTATAGCATTTTTTATTGTTTTAGAAACTACTCGAAAGTTTTTGCCATACATTGTAATTTCTACCCCCTATTACAGTCAACCAGTCCAGATCTGATCGTTCAAGTCCACTGTTGCAGTTAAACTGGCTTGTGCTACATTTCTGCAACTTGTTGCTAATTATTGAACCTTGTCACCGGATACATGATGAGGTAAGCTTGAAGACGAAGATTTAAAAGCCAAATTTGTTGTCCTCTTATGACTTATCATCATCTGCTCCCACTATGCTACAACTATGATTGGGTCGGCTTCCAGCTGAATGCAGCTGAATTCCAGTATTTTACATGGAGCGACTGTCTAACTGACCTGGAGGGCAGATATAGTTCAGAGGTCACCTGACCTCTGAGCTCCCTATCTGCCTACTTACTAGCTACAATGATGTCTTCATTGTCCTAACTGGGGAAAGTAGCTACCTACCTCTTTATAAGAGTGGTTGTCAGACTTTCGGGCTGGCTACTCGTAACGATTGTCATAGATTTATGAATTACAGCCGCGATAGCTTGCCTCTGTTTCACGACGTTCCTTTTGATCCAAGTAAACTGCACAGTGATGGTCCTCCTAATAATCAATCAACTTCCAGATGGAGCTGACGCGGCTCCTGGTGAGTCAGATGTTGCGGTACGCGTCCTCGGAAGACAACGCGCTGTTTTTAGAACTTCAGATGTTCTACCAGCATCTGATACTGAACGATGTGAGCTTCGCACCGCTGAAGATGTTTCCTCTAAACAGGACACTTATTACAACGGTAATAGCCTAATATTTACAATCAAGCTTATTATTCCGACACCTTTTTCTAAAACAATAAAGAAATCTGCAATATTCTACCAAAACTATAGTGACATTTCCAGAAATTATTACAATGTGTTCGGTTTTCTTGCTGATAATTCGTTAGCCAAGCTTGATTCCATCAACTCAGCCTATAGCAGTCAATTGCTCGACCTAAAGTCTAAATCGCGCCAGAACAAGATAAACGACTATTCTGTTCAAAGTTTTTTTTTTCAGATTCTTGGAAGCATCACTACATACTTAGTGGTCATCATACAGCTATAGGATGTTTTTTAGACTAAGTGGATTCTGTAATTGAAAATCATTAAAATTTTTAGATCAAATGCTACTTTATTTTTTAAACCCTTCACCATCCGTTCACCCTTTAAGTATTCACTGTTCCGAATTAATATTAAAATAAGCAACCAAATAAAAAAGATACATTTTATTTTTAATTTACTGGGAAAGCAACAAGACATGAGTCCGGAAGGATAATCTTGAATCTACAAATCAAGTCATTGTTGCTTATATTTCTTATTTTTTATCTTTCTTACTATTGTGTTTTTCCAGTAGTTTTTCAGCAGTTAGTATGCGTTCTTCAATTTCTTCAGGTTTTAAATCTAAACCAAATAAATGTTCAAATCCAAAAAACCCTTCAACATAATTCTGAAACATGACATTTGTATCATCGTCTAATTGAAATAGTGCATTTCTCTTCTTTCGACTTATTCTATCTTCTCTCTTTATTAATTCTCTTTTTATTCCTTCCTTATCAACAAAATTGTTAACTACTTTACTTAATTTGTATATTTTAAGAAATATTTAAAAATGTAATGAATTATGATAACTAAATTAATAAACGAAATAATATCAGCCTACCGTTGTCACACTGCAGGGCAAGGACCTCTTCTCATACAGAGAAGGCATGTGCATTGATCACCACGCTTGCTTAAGACAAATTTGCGATTTCAGTCTTACATTAACTATTAGTCCAGGTTTCCTCACGATGTTTTCCTTCACCGATGTCCATGATGTCCAAGATAAAAGATTAAAATTAGTTCACATTCCATCTCTCCCATAAATAGCTGGTCATTACACGTTATTGAAGTGTAGTAACATGTTTGATCAATTTGATTGTAACTAGAGAGTTGCCTGTAGATATTTTATTTCGCAGTTGGAAGTTATTATTTTTTTTGCCTGAATCTAAATAATGTGGGTGGTGAGGCGTGTAAATAGCCTGCACCTTTTTGAAAAGAGAGTGTGGTGAGAAATAAATTATCTCAAAAGACGTAATGGCGGCCTTCAAATTAGAAATAAATTCCCTATTGCTGAATCCTCGTGGAACCAATACCGTAGAAAATTTATTAGCAGCGAAACATGCCCACGTACCTCAACAATCCAGAGATCCCACTCAGACCCAGGGAGATGGGTAGATACCTCGTTCATGCGTGCGTGATGGCTTGTTGGTCTGTCGCTGCCGGCCGGCGAGCAAAATCTTCTTAAATCCACCGGTAGAATGGTTGAAACTCCAAAAATCAACACTGCACTATAAGTCCTCAATGAAGCACAGATGCAGGTCCATATATTTCACGAGTATCTTCAAGGTTTCATCAAAAAAGGAATATTCAAAAGGCGGAGCACTTAGCACACCATGTCTCTTTGCGTAGCGGGAAGAACACACACTGACTCGCTCACGCCATCTATCGGTCACTTTGCGAGAAAACTAAAAAGCTTCGATATGTGGGCGCTGCGAGAACGAATATTGATTGGCACGAGGACTCAACAATTGAGAAACTAAACCATTTAATTCGACACTAACATTATTATACGAGTATTACCTATAGGAACAAATCCTCAAATGATAGTATTTTATTTTTTACATTGAAAGAAAAGCATTGACGCTTCACCAGTGGGTTTCTCAATCACTTAATTCAAGACTTCATGTAGTTTACGTACGATCGGCATTGTCCATACCTAAAAAAATTATTTATCAAAGAAAGAGAATGGTGAACAAAAACTTCAAGATGGCATTAAAGCTGCACTTGATATACCAAGCAGTCATACAGCTAAAGTTGCGCCAGACCGCCTAACCAATTTTGAGCTATAAAAATATTTAACAAAGAGATTTCCAGATGAGGTAGATAAACCAACAGAGTATGAAATAAAAAGAGAAATAGAGGACGAAGAAAAAGAAAATTATGATGATATCTTGAATCCAAAGAAAAGAGAGCAAACGAGTATTCTACAACCGTTTTGAGCGACGAAAATCTTTTAAATTACGGTAATAGAAGTGGATAATAATTCGAATCCAGAAATCAATTCTGAAAAGACAAAGAGACAGGCTGAAGGTGATAATCCTCTGCCTGTACTAACATTATATGGAGATACTCAAATGTTAATGGGTACTCTTCAAGCAGTGATGAGACATATAAAGTTACCGAGCATATTATGAAAAAGAATTATAATATTTAAAAAAAATGTATTTATGTGGTGGTCGGTATTTAGAAATAAACCAAAAAATATAAGTGTAGTTTTATTTGTAGATATCCCTTTACGTCTTCTAAATAAGTTTGGTGTTCTAAATAGATGTTTTGTTAACATTGTGTTTATTTTTCTTTTTATTCCTTTTTAATTTTCATCCAATTCAATCTGCTTTAGAGTTGTGCTAATTTTATGTATTTTCGGTACCAAAATTTATTAAAATTTATTGTAAATTAATTTATTTTGAAAAAAATTAAGAAATGGGTTTAACATTGAAGGTATTTGGGTGATTGGCTTTAATTTTATTGGCGGAATATTCAAGAATTTTATCTATACGAATATTAGTTGTAATAATAGGTACTGAAGTCGTCAATATATTCTATTCAATTCAAAGCTTTTTAATTAAGTTTCTAGAACTACAGTAGGTAGTAGTAAAGTTTTTTATCATATATATATTTTTATAGATTCGCTAGCTGCGCCCGGCGGTTTTATCCGCTTAAGTTTCGATATCAAAAAAAAAATCTGGAGGGCCGTCCTTATCACCTAGGGGTATAAAAAATAGCCTACGACCTATTCTCTGAGCTACCAAATATACTTTACACAAAAAATTCCATAAAAATCGGTCAAGCCGTTTCGGAAGAGTTCGATAACAAACACTGTGACACTATATTTTTATATATAAGATGATGATGGTAAGACTATCGCAGATAGGGTCATCCCATTTTCTATGAACCAACGCACAGTACAGGCGGCCGCGCAGCCCTTTTTTATATGAAAATGCATAGCGCTGTGACCCGTTGCGGCTAATATTATGCGCTTTTCTATGCATACATGAAAGGGGATTGACTAATTTAACTATACTCTTGTTACAATGAAATACAGCAAATTTCGACTCAAATTGGAAGGTGTAATAAGAAATTTCAATTTCAGAGATATTACCAAAATATTCATTAACATTATTTGGATAATGAGTCGCACGCAATCCCAATGTTTACAAACGTTTTCCGAATAAATAACAGAATTATATAAATACTTAAACTGTCACCATGTTTAACAAGAAAAACAATTAATAATATTCAAAGAACGTGTTAGAGTGCATTAAGTGTGGATAGTCGAAAGACACAAACATTCAAAACTTTGTTCCGAGGTCAGTTCAGTGTTTAAGACAATGAAAACTGACATTAGCAACATAATCACAAAGTAAAGACATTTATTGACTTCGCACATTGCCCAGGGTTGTAGTTAAGTAATAGTAAGTAGGTAGCTGCATGGGTCGATCGATCAGTTTAACCCGTCAAGCCCCGCGCTTGCCCTATGTAGTACGAAATAATAGAAAATCATCTACGCTTGCCGCGGTTGGTTCGTGGATGGGTGCCCATTTTTACATATCAAGACCCCTCCGTTGCTCGGAATGCACGTTAAGCAGTTGCCGCGTTGGTCCCGGCTGTCATTTGTAGATGTTTGGCAGTCGTTACGGGTCGTCAGAAGCCCGAAACTCTAACAATCAGTCTTGCCAAGGGGTGTTGTATTACCCAGTGGGTACCCACTGGGTTGTGGAGGTCAGTTAGGCAGTAGGTTCATGTAAAATACTGGTATTCAGCTGCATCCGTACGTAACGTAACGCGCGATACGCGACAACACAACGCGCGCGAGCGCGCGCGTTGCGTGTAACGTTCGTGAGACAAATTCATAGTAAAATTGAAGGCTTTAATACTATCTATCTAGTCGGGTAAACCTGAAATAAACACACTTAAAAAACCATAAACACTTTTAAACAAAAATTGAAGTATTTAATGAAAAACAAAAGAAATCCCAGTTCTCTAGAGTTCAGGTGACGAAGCATAGTTCTGGTTGGATAAAAAAATATAAGCAGATAGAAATGTTAGGTTACACAGCTATTTAATAGTAGTAGTAATACCTTCTAATCTCCAAACACCTTTTGCTAATATGTGAGAATTTCTAATTTCTTATCCATCATTTTCGATTCCATAATCTTTGTTGAAGGAATACAAATATTTTTGACGTTTGATAGACCTTAAGATAAGTTTTAATTTATTTTTCATGTGTTTACATTGTATTATGTTTTTATAAGACAATAGCTTCAACTGTTTCTTCATTCGTCGGAGTTAGACTTGACGAACTTGTTCAGAACAATAAAGATTTGGTCAAGGTAAGAGATGTCCTGTCAAATTCTGTCAGTGAACTGATTTGAGGAAATTAGAAAAAAACCAATGAGGGTTTTTAAACGTATCATTGAGTATCTTCTGCTTAAATGCTTATTAATAGAATAGGCATGACTTTGGTGAAATAAAAAACTAACTAAAAGTTTAAAACTAAAAACAGAAAACAACAAAACTTTATACAGAAATATTCTTCCGCATCGCTGTCAACTGGTGGCGTGCCCAAAAAATTGGTGGCATTGCCACGTTGGATGGCAATACTTAGCCTCTGGCCAAAGCAAAAGCCAACCATTGGGTCACGGGAAGTGGTATCCAACTGTTTAGATCTTCTTCTTTTCCTGTCGATTGTACTCTTTCTCGTTGTTTTCTTCTTTTTTTATATGGTTTTAGACCAGTACGTGATCTGCCCGTCGATTCTGTAAAAATCTCACCGTGACAACTTAGGTGATGTGAGTTTGTTATTGCTAGGAATTGACATTATTGACAGCTCACTCCACGCTCACTTCACCTAAGTTTTCACGGTGAGATGGTTACAGAATCGCACTGCTGTAGCATACTTAACTGTTTGGATAAAAAGCGTTAATTTCTCTAGGTACCAATGCACGATGCACTCGCCCCCTCAGACGGAATGCGTGGTGTCCGGCACGCTGTGCCTCATGCTGCGAATATCGCAGGTCACCGGGGTGGCTCCACTTAGCTTCAGGCGCACGCCCGCCGGTTGGTGCGTCCGAGTGTCAAAGGCTGCCAACTTCTACGGAAAGGCACTCTCTTTTATTTTATGTGAGTGATTTTTTTTTCAGTTTTTCTACTATGAGAAGTGGGCTTCATCATTTTTATTTAAACCAAAGATGTTTTAGGCCTCCTCCAAGGCCCAGCTTCAGTTCGGAGGATGAAAAATGTCTAATGTACACAGTTCCTCTAAATTCTTCACACACCTCCACTTTCTAACTGGCTTCTACAATATCCCCTGTCTAACCGACAGCCGCGACAAAGATTTCAATGTTTTTAAACATGCAGTCCATACGAAATAGCAATTCAGAAGAAAGGCGCAGAGAGGTTTTAGTTCAAATTCAAATTCATTTATTTCGTGAACACAGGGTACATACAAAAGGTGTTATAAATACATAAGATCCGAGCTGTGCCCCGCCAAAAGGCATACAAAATATCAAAGGTTACATAATGTCATGTGATGAACAAATAAAAAATAATAAAAAATGAATACAACAATAATCAAAATTATTTAGTATGTCATAACATGAGCACAGATTGGATTTAGTTAACAAGTTTAATTAAAATTTGTCATTTAAATATTCGTCAACAAAATAATACACCTTGCTATTTAACAATTTGAACAGATTTCTTTTAAATTCGTTAATTTTAATACTTGAGATAACTTGTCCTGGTAACTTATTATATAGTTTTTGAGCCATTGCATAAAAGCGGTTGCTATGAAATTGTGTTTTTGTTGCTAACACCTGCAATTTTTTTGAGCGCCGTTTACTTCCTACAAATCTATATAAATTCATGTTGTGTTTTATGAAAATACAGGCTTCATAAATATAGAGTGACGGTAACTTGAATATGTTTAGCTTTTGAAAATGTGGCTTGCATGATTCTGTTTGTTTTATTTTACAAATCGCTCGGATACATTTTGTCTGTAATAGCACAGACACAGCACTTCTTGAATCTTAGGGGCATTTCCCCAGAATATAAGGCCATAACGCAGAGCCGAGGCGACATAGCCATGATAAGCTGCGAGTAAGGCGGTCTTATTCGCAATTTTACCCAGCATATAAAGGGCATATGAAAATTTACTAAGCTTTCCACAAACACTTTCAATTTGAGTCTTCCATGTCATGTCATTGTCAATATATAGTCCAAGAAATTTTGTAACACTGGCTTCAAGTATTTCACTCCCTCTATAGTTTATTTGAAACTCTGATTGTTCTTTGTGTCTAATTTTAAAATTCATAACTTTAGTTTTGTCAAGATTTATTTTAAGGTTATTAGCATTTAACCAGTCGATGATAGGAATAAGACTTTTATTAACATGGACCGACTGCCTTGTGAAAGTCGTAGGAATGCGCTGGATCCCCCGCATCCAGCGCATTCCTACGACTTCCGATCGTTATGGCAATGCTTGTGGAGACCTAAGTCCAACAGCGGACGTTTTTTGACTAAATGATGATGAGCAGTTCAAACCCTAACTATCACTATCTTCTCCAGGGTTTTTATCAACATTAACCATGGCAATAGACATACTCATTGAGCCACAGCGCTCCTACCGGACCCGCACCAATGCCACCCGTATCGTGTGGGTGGCAGATGTGGGCACCGTGGGGCTGGTGGTCTGTACTGCGGCCTTCACTGGGCTGATGCGGATGAAGTGGCTCACAGTCTACATGCTGAAGCTTCAGGAGGTAGGTAGCAACAACATTCTGTCAAAGGAACCACACGAAATTGAATATTGTTTATCACACTCTCATCACGAATTATGTCATCCGTTTTGGACATTCGGATCGAATCTCTAATCAGTAATTTGACGGTAGTAATTTTGTTCCTTACGACATGATTTCGAGGTAAAAATTGTTGTCACTCAGCTTGATCGTAACGGGGCTGACTGGCCGTGCGCCGGATAAGTGGCTCAAGTGGACTGCAACCTACCACGCGGGCCAAATGCGGGTTGTTAGATATCTTCGAATCTTTCACGATGTTTTCCTTCACCGTTTTGAGAGTAGTGGTGATGAAATTATTGACACAAAGTAAACCGCCTGCCAGAGTTCGAACCGCCAATAGCACTGCTCCGTATACTCACCCTCTCAAACGGTACTAGAAAGACAGGACCATAGTTATAATTTACTTTGTTTTCAGATTAACTTGAAATTGAGTCTCTACCGTGAAGAACCCTCAAATGAGGGCACAAGAATGTTGATAGTTGTGAGCTCTTTGATATTTACATGCTCCACTATACTAATAGATTACGGCATATTCATATACCAAGTGGTCTTTTACAATGGGAAAGGTATGTGTAAATACTGCTCGTACTACTGCAGATGGTCAGACAAAACAGGTTCAGTAACTTCTCCGCAGCAGTACCTGCCTGGATGACACTATTATGTAACTGTAACCATAAATCTACCTATATAAAATTCTAAGTCCTGACTGACTGATATATCAACGTACAGCCTAAACCGCTGGTCCTAGAGACATGAAATTTGGAGGGTGTTCTTTGTGAAGAGTAGATATCCACTAAGAAAGGGTTTTTCTAATTTCCATCCCTAAGAGGGTGAACGGGGGGAGGGTGAAATTTCACGCGGACGAAGTCGCGGGCAGAAGCTAGTTCAATACATAATTGTAGACGTTTCTAGGGTAGAAATTTTTCGCCAGTTATAAAAAAAAACTTGTGGCTAAGTAATAACAGCCGCACGGGTCGATCGATCAGGTTAAGCTACGCTTGCCGCGGTTGGTCCGTGGATGGGATCTTCACATACCAAAACCCGTCCGTGTCTCGGAAAGTACGTTAAGCCGTTTGTCCCGGCTGTCATTCTTCGATCTTTGACAGTCGTTACGGGTCGTCAGTAACCCGAAAGTCTGACAACCTGTCTTACCAAGGGGTATCGCATTACCCAGTAACTGGGTTGTGGAGGTCAGATAGACAGCTGTTGATCCGTGTAAAATACTGGTATTCAGCTGCATCCGGTTAGACTTAGTTAGACTTAGTTAGGCAGATGATGATTATCAAAAAAAAAATCGTAAAGGTTGTGCATCGATGTCCCTACCACCTGTATGGTTCAAACTTCGCAACCATAGGCACAAAAATCAATAAATATACCTTTTGTCCAATATTTATTGAATAAGTCTTCGACCGTAATCCCCTCCTCTTCAAAAACTTCATAAATTATTCAAATTGGCCTCTATTTGAGTTCTGGCTTGGACTTTTACTTCTGAAACTGACTGAAACCATATTCTTTCAGTGGTGATATCGTGCATGTATATATTCTACAATGTAGCAACAGCGGTGCAGCAAGTAATCCTCCTGACTTTCTTTGAGATAGCGATGCCGGTGCTCACCTCCTTGCAAACGCTGAACAACTGCTTGAAGGACCTCCTCCAAGAGATAATGAATAATTGTAAGTTGAAGATAACCGAGTGCCTACTTAGTTTTTCAAGATATCGCCAAGCGGTTGATCGACCTTTAACAAGACCAGAGGACTGGCCTATTTTATTTAAAGATCAGCATTGGCATACAACGTGACAATGCTGCCAGCGTTTTGGGCACTTTTCCCGCCAACAGCGATGCGGACGAATTTTTTCATGGCCATATTATTAAGCCTGTTAGTGTTAACTGTTAGCTCATATATTATGTTAATTATACTTAGTTTGAAAATATATAGTTTTAGAAAACAATAAAAAAAACTAGTTGATGATTGTCCTAATTTAAAAGTTGAACTGTCCTTGTGAAAAGTCTGCGGTATCTATAGTTTAATACAACGTCGGTAATATACAGCTACACATATGTATTACCAACGAGGTATACTTACTTAACATACCTTACTACTTTCTAAAATCTAATCTATCTTACTTGAATTTTCATAATTATGTTGGTATTGGATATTTACAGCACCTGAAGCAAAACGTGGAATGACAATCCGGGGCTGCCGAATAGACTTGTACACTACTGTTGCCAACAAATCCATCAACAGCGTGGTCGACACTATGACCCTGTATAGAGGTATCCACTATCATTATATTAGTCACCAGCTGCGTACAGGTTTCACCCGCGTAAGTCTTGATCTCGTGGAAACATCGGAATAAAAGTATTCTTTGTACCCAGGTCATGGTCTACCAATGTGCCAAATTTTTATCCAAATCCGTTCAGCAGTTTAGCGTAAAAGCGTAACATACAAAACATCAAATCTTTTTTCTTTATAATACTAGTTTATGTAAAGAAAATATAATTCTTATTTCGCTACCCCACATTGTAATTTGCACTACTTGCATTTGCATTTTATACGTAGTTCATTTGAAATGGAAATAAATCCTTCCTTTTCTCTAATTATCTTAAAAGGTCCTGTAGCGAATTGTATTTATTCAAGCCAAGATATTTTTTTAACTTTTTACAGGACAACCAAAACCTTACCGAACATCAATGCCGATCACGGTTCGTCGTCTGGCCATGCTGTACTGTTCCATATGCGACGTGCTTCGTCAGATCAATGACAGTTACGGGACTACGCTTGTAGCTCTACTGCTGTGCTTACTCCTGCACCTGGTCATCACACCGTACCATGTCATCACTGACATCTGTAGGTTGAGAGTGTAGTGTGTAACATCTTTGGATTTATGAGCTGCTAGTACTTTGAGTAATAAAAGTAATTAAGGATCTGTTTTCTACTCTGCCATATCTAAAAATAATGCTACATGGTGGGAGCCCAGAGGGATTTTGAGCAAGCATATGCGGGGCGAAATATTGATAGCTGAGTAGGTGCCGCATGAGTAGAGAACACCAAAAATATATTTGAAAAGTTTCAAGGTCAGGCCAAAAATAAAGTGATCTTCAGAGGCTTCGATTTTCATATGATTATGTGCGGCCTAACCCATAATGACTAAAATAAACAAATCTGACGAAGAAATTGTGGGCTCTCCCTAAATCTGATGACTTTGAAAACTCAGATTTAGACCATTTTTTAAAAGGATATTCAGGGCGAATGAAAGTTATTCTGTGCAATAGGTTATACATATATTTAACGGTTTATAAATATTTGACGGATTGATGGAGCCCTTTGACAAACATGACGAAAATTCATAATAGTCATAATTTTGTATTTATCTCTGCATATGCTTGCTCAAAAACCCTCTCGGCTGATGCCATCATCACTAAATATTATAGCATTTTTTATTATTTTAGAAACTACTCGAAAGTTTTTGCCGTACATTGTAATTTCTATGCCCTATTACAGTCAACCAGTCCAGATCTGATCGTTCAAGTCCACTGTTGCAGTTAAACTGGCTTGTGCTACATTTTTGCAATTTGTTGCTAATTATTGAACCTTGTCACCGGACACATAACGAGGTAAGCTTGAAGACGAAGTAACAAAGATTTCAAAGCCCCTCTTACGACTTATCATCCTCTGTTCCCACTATGCTACAACTATGGTTGGGTCGGCTTCCAGCTGAATGCAGCTGCATTCCAGTATTTTACATGGAGCGACTGTCTAACTGACCTGGAGGGCAGATATAGTTCAGAGGTCACCTGACCTCTGAGCTCCCTATCTGCCTACTTACTAGCTACAACGATGTCTTTGGCAGTGGACGCGTGAATGGCTAACTGGGGAAAGTAGCTACCCACCTCCTTGTAACAGAGGTTGTCAGTAACGATTGTCATAGTTTTATGAATTACAGCCGCGATAGCTGGCCTTTGTTTCACGACGTTCCTTTTGATACAAGTAAACTGCACAGTGATGGTCCTCCCAATAATAAACTTCTAGATGGAGCTGACGCGGCACCTGGTGAGTCAGATGATGCGGTACGCGTCCTCGGAAGACAACGCGCTGTTTTTAGAACTTCAGATGTTCTACCAGCATCTGATACTGAACGAAGTGAACTTCGCACCGCTGAAGATGTTTCCTCTAAACAGGACACTTATTACAACGGTAACAGCCTAATATTCACAATCATGCTTATTATTCCGACACCTTTTTCTAAAACAATAAAGAAATCCACCAAAACTTGTCATTTCCGGAAATTATTACAATGTGTTGGTTTTTCTTGCTGATAATTCATTAGGCAAGCTTGATTCCATCAACTCAGTCCATTGCTCGACCTAAATATAAATCGCGCCAAAACATGATAAACGGCTATTCTGTTGAAAGTTTTTTTTTTCAGATTCTTGGAAGCATCACTACATATTTAGTGGTCATCATACAGCTATAGGATTTTTTTTAGACTAAGTGGATTATATCATTGATAATCTAATATGAAATCATTACAATTTTTGGATCAAAAGCTACTTTATTTTTTAAACCCTTCACCATCCGTTCCCTTTAAAATAATAGATATTCACTGATAACAATAATTTATTAAAATAAGCAACCAAATGAAAAAGATAAATTTTATTTTCAATTTACTGGAAAAGCAACAAGACATGAGTCCGGAAGGATAATCTTGAATGTTTCTTTCAACAAATCCAGTCATTGTTTCCTTAAATATTTCTTATTTTTTATCCTTCTTACTATTGTGTTCTTCCAGTAGTTTTTCAGCAGTTAGTATGCGTTCTTCAATTTCTTCAGGTTTTAAGTCTAAACCGAATAAATGTTCAAATCCAAAAAACACTTCACCATAATTCTGAAACATGACATTTGTATCATCGTCTAATTGAAATAGTGCATTTCTCTTCTTTCGACTTATTCTGTCTTCTCTCTTTAGTAATTCTCTTTTCATTCCTTCCTTATCACCAAATTTTTTTAAATTATCAGTATTGGCAAATCCTTTAGAAATCACTTTGTTATTTTCTATTTCATCCAAACCTTTCATGACAACATTACTGTTGCCATATTCGTAGGCTACAGTTGTTTCTGATACATCTTTAGTAGAACTGGTGTCTCTTTTGTTTACTTTATTGGAACCACCATGTTCATCTTGTGCTTTAGTATTAACACAATTAGCATCTCGTTTGTCTATCGTCTTGTCATTGTCAGAATTGTCACATTCGGCCGACTCTCCACCATCAATGTTTCTGTTGAACATGATAACATCGTTTTTCTCTAATATTTCTGGTCTTTCTTCTAATGCATCTAGTAGGTATTCAAACAATGTTGGTATGCTTTTAAATATTTGTATGTATTCATAATTTGGTTGTGCTTCTTCGTTTGATTCTGGAAAATATAAATTGATTAATTTAAGAGACAGTAAATTTTAATGGTACTTTTAAAATTATAGGGAAATTCTAAAGAGATTAATTACTTCAACTCTTAACTACGCAGGATAATAATAAATAATACCAGCCTATTGTTGTCACACTGCAGGGCAAAGACCTCATCTTATACGAAGAAAGCATATGCATTGATCACCACGCTTGCTCAAGACAGGATGGCGATTTCAGTCTTTCAGTTTCCTCACGATGTTTTCCTTCACCGATGCCAGTGATGTCCAAGATAAAAGATTAAAATTCGCACTGACTAGAATGATGGCTGATAAATCATAGTCCACAACACACTTTAATTAGAAAGACTTACCGTCGATTTCACTTACAACTCCCAATATATTATAATTCAACAAAACTACAACAAATATTGCTTGGCAGCCGTTACCCTTCATTATTTATATCACTACGACTAGTCGTGGACCATTCGTATGAGTTACTGCAAAAAAAAACTGTAGAAAGTCGAACAGGTCGTAATTTGTAAAGATAAGATAAGGGGCTGCTTAGGAATTCAACAGGCTCAATGATGATGAGCCCTTCTTTACGTGTAGGTAGTGTTATACCGAAAACTGTTTTTGTTGTTGTATTGGCTTGTTTAATGTTTTATGTTTCGTAATGTACTTACTATTGTATAGAATCAATTTCTTCTAACTGAACAGATAGCTACTGGAGAGTTTGTAACGCCACATCTTCTTCCGACGCAAAACTTTTGCGGGTGAAACCGCGGGGTGCTGTTATTCTTATATAAATTTGACGTTCAAAAAGTGCTGACTCTCTGCATGCTTTTAATAAATGACTTTTGGTTTTGGAAGGTTACGTACCCATATTTGAAGTCTTCTGCCTTACTTACTAATTATGAGGTTCTGAATGTAACTTTTGACTAAATTAGCAGTAGGTAGTTGCATGTTTAATGCTTTTTGCTGAGATGTGGAAACAGGATATTTTTTCTTGAAAAATGTAATTTTTATTACCTACCTATTAAACCATCTCTAAAAATATTGAAACACTATTTTGTTGGATCTTATTTAATGTTTGGTCATTATTATAAATTAAATTTCAAGGGAAAAAGAAAACAGTGAAGGAAACATCGCGAGGAAACCGGCATGTCCTATAACTAGAACCCACCTTAGGCCTGCGTGGTAGATAACAGCCCACTCCTTCTCGAAGAGAGGAGGCGTGTGTCCCAGCAGTGGCATAATATATTCTGATTATTATAATATACTAAATAAAATAAATACAACGGCTACCTTTACACTTCTATATTTCGACGAAATATTTTAAGCTAGCGACATGTAGCAACAAAGGATTTTAGTTTTTACGTCTCCCACAATAAGCGACGCGACGGATGTGGCTATTTTGTCGTCTTTATAAATTTAACAGGGGCCATTAAATAAAGAAATCTAACAGTTTGTGACCGCAGGTAATAGATAAGGTTACAAATCGATGAAAAATTCAATAAACAAATGAGTGCAGCAAACTACAGGTTAACCCAGTTTTAAAGCCGATAATATGGTACACAACTCATAATTACTTATTAGCAGTAGGTGGCAACAAACCTGACTTTAGTACGACATATTCTTGCAGAATTATAAGGATGGTATTTAAAAGTACTTCAATTTATTCCCATTTCATTTACCTAATTTTGCCTGTGTTCCACCAAATATACTGAATGTGCACCAAAATATGTTCATTAAAATATGTCATAACGAGCATCTATTTAACAACTGTTGCAAATTTGTAAAAATAGTAATACACCTAATTTTAAAAACAAGCATTTATTTTTTTAGTTTTACTTCAGATAATGCACTGCAAAATGTATTTGAATCAAACACCAATTAATGTCCAAATTCGGTTCTCGATAGCCTGTTAAAAATAATCTCTTTTTCCATATTTTTTTTCTTTAAAATTTAGTCGTTTCTGGCACTCGCCGGCCGCTGCCGCGGCACCGCTCGCTTCGCTCGCTCGGCTCGTGCGTAGGAGGTCACAGTTTTAACCTAACCTAACCTAAGCATTTTTTTTTTAATAATTAACCTCGTAACTAATTCGGTTCTCGATAATGTCCATTTCAAAAAAATTAAAATAGTAAGTTACAAATATTTTGTAATATTTGGTGCACGATCAGTATTTTTCGGGGAAGAATAATATTTTAGAAATGCATACATACACACATCAAAAGTGTCTAGGGATCAACATATATTTTTGCAATAACTTTTCTCCTGATTGATATTAATTAAAATTTTCTTTAAGGATTCATCAAATAAAGTGTTTTCGTTTGTCACAGTAACGATAAACCAAGTCACCTTTGCATTAATAAAGAAATTTGCCATTTTCCTAATAAAGGGATTTTTGACATTTGAACCACTAACACAAAAGTTCGAAAAAAAGACTGAAATAACAGTTTTCTTTAAAATTTTATTGGGTAACTTAAACAATTAATAATCCGTGTTTCTACCGCGAACACTAACAACACAAGAACATCGGTTTGGCATACTCAAAATGAGTTAATCCAAATCACGCTGTGGAATGGCCGCCCATGTTCGTTGCAACAACAAAAAAAGGTCTTCTTGCGACTGGATACCCTCCATATTCGGCAGAGCTCTTCTCTGTAGCATATCCCATGCATGCTCAATCGGGTTCAAGTCTGGCGACTGAGCAGGCCAGGGCAGGACATTGATGTTAGCTGCGGCGAGAGTCTGTCTTACAACTCTTGCGGTGTGCGGTCGTGCATTATCATGCATTAACTGAAATAAGGGACCGATTTGCACTTGTAGAGGAACGATGACGTCTGATACAATCGTCTCAGCATAAATTTGAGCGTTGAGGTTGCCTCTGATCCAAATCAACTCAGTTCTTCCGCCGATCCAAATACCCGCCCATACCATGATGGTTCCACCACTATAAGGATGGACTTCCTGGCAGGATTTTAATCGCTGTTGGCGTCCAGGGGTTCTCCAGTGTCGTATACGTCTTGTATCCGGTCTCATACCAAAACGAGACTCATCAGAAAAGCACACGAAACGCCATTGTTCTTCTGCCCAATTTCTGTGTTCAAGAGCCCATTGATATCGAATCCTACGATTGTGCATTGCTATAGGTGGTACCCGTAGCGGTCTTCGGGAATGAAGGTTCACTTCATGCAAGCGGTTTCTGACTGTTTGGTCGCTAATTAAGTTCCCTGAAGAGTGATGAAGCCTCACGGCTAACATCATGGCGGTTATTGTTGGAGCTCTTCGAGTTAAGATTTGAATGTATCGGTCTTGTCTCCGTGTGGTGCAGCGATACCGTCCTCCATGGCGCTAAGCCACGGTACCAGTGCTTCGGTAACGTGTCCAAAGTCGACTGATAACACTCTGACTTGTATTCAGAGCTAAAGCCACAGTACGTTGCCGGGAACCAGCTTCTATCATTCCCACGGCTCTGAGTATTTCTTCCCTGCTTAAATGACGTCGCCGCTCCATAATAACGTTGGTTTTAATCAGTAGTAGGGAAGCAGTAGCACTAATAATGTCTTCAATGCGTTGTATGTTTTTATAGGGAAAATATTGACAGCTGATTTTCATCTTTTACTCGAATTTGATTCACAGTTCCTGATTCAAATTATGAAATGCACCAAAAAGGATCCATATAAATTTATAAAATCATAAATTTATTACAAAGCCACATCTCAATCTCAAGAAATCCGCATAAAAATGCTTGATCCCTAGACACTTTTGATGTGTGTAGATGTACCTTTAGATTTTTGGTAAACACAAAAATATTATCCGAATTATAACATGGTCATAATATGTATATGAATATATGCTAATGAATTTTAAATTTCAACAATTTCATTCTCAATCCGGTGAAGAAGTTATACTTTCTATAAGCAACAAAAGCCAGCAACATATACCGCCTCCCGAGCGATTTCGGTCACGGTGGCCAATCTCAACGGAGATTAGCCAGCTACGCAGGAGATATTATATAGTGCACAAGTTTGTG
Organism: Oligia fasciuncula; assembly: GCA_963082905.1. NCBI lineage: Eukaryota > Metazoa > Arthropoda > Insecta > Lepidoptera > Noctuidae > Oligia > Oligia fasciuncula. The sequence goes on along the minus strand of OY720406.1, from coordinate 15,376,907 downwards.
CGCAAACACAGGTGCACTCTCTGTTCCTTTATTCTCAAAGTCCGATAGGATGGCAATCCGACACGACCGGGGAGAGATCAGGCGCAGTACCAACGGCTTGTTTCCGAGGCACGGGGGTCTAAACCGCCAACTTCCAAACTCCGGACTGTTACTAAGAAATTTCTAATGGAAAAGCCAATAACACTTTGTCAGCAACATATATTCATTATTTTAATAATTATCTAATTTCTTACCGAGACGTTGATAATATCGCAACATCAGGATCGCATCAGCAATCAGTAGGCTCTTATGTGCTATAACCAGATCAAAATACGATTCTAGAACAGACTCACTTTCTCTATAAAAATGCTACCAAAACCCAAAAACTTTTCTAGCCAAAATCGATCTCAAATATTATCATATTGTTCCGACCCAGATACATAATCCATTTGAAATCAACTATGCTGTGGCTTTTAAAAACAACATAGGAAAATCACTGATAATGGAAATAGTTCCCAGAATTATTACGAATTCATGATTCTTTAAATAGATAGGTAGTTGTTTATTTTCAATGCAAAATACAACAAATATGGAAGAGATGAGTAGGTAATGTATTTATTCATTCGCAAATTTTAAGCAGGAAGCGCTTATTCCTTTTACAGTAATGGTGACATAATTATACTCCTTGATCCTCCATTTAGTCAAAAGTCTACTAACAATAATAATAAAATAAGATTGTCAGTCAGTGTCAGATTGTGTCTTGATCAAAATATGATTCGCGACAATAACAGGTATATATTTAGAGAATTATAATCATTGGAATCATTAATATATATCTTTTCAACACACTTGCTCGTAAAGTGGCTCTTATTGAACCGCTTTTAGGTCCATAATGGAGTGTATTACGAACGCGTGCTTTTTCTTTACTTTAATCCACATGTTCTGTAATACCACAGATAACTATTTACTAGTCGGAGACGCGCGCTTTTTTAATCTCATCAAACCCTGCGTTCCGAATTGGGAAATAATCGATGTGTTCCGAATTGGGAAATAACCGAATTAGCGTGAGCGCGATAACGATAACGATGTCCCGCGAATCGTCATAGATGACGTCATGACATTCGCCATCTTGCGATAATGCCGACCATGCCCTAGAATAATATCACCGTGAGCGCTGTCAAAAATGACAGTGTGTGTATGAGGTTGTGTCAGTGTGTGTTTTGTTTTGAGTTGCATCATCTTTAAATTAAACAAACGTGGCATTTTTGAAATTGTGCTTCTGGCTGACAGTCGCCACCTAACCAAAGAAGAACTGAAGAAGAAATGTGGTGTTTATACAAAGAAATACTGTAATAATATCTTTTTTACATTGTGTAAGCACTGTCATGTGAGCGCGTTCACGAGTGTTCCGAATTGTTGCCAGCTCTCAGCAGTCATAATAGTAATATCTAAATCGGAACGCATGTGAGATGATGCATGGACGTAATATTACGTCCATGGAGATGATGTGAGCGCTGTGATGTGAGCGATTATAGCTAATTCGGAAAGCGCCCAAAGAGACTTCATGCCAAAAGAAAAAATCCGCGGGCTATATTTCAATTTTTTTTTAAATAGTCTGTATTGTCCTTGGTCGCAAAATGAACTTGCAGGGGACCACAGACAATTTAAGGTGAATGCGCAGTGGTAGACCGCGAAATTCTTAGGTTTTTTGCAATTTTCAGGTTTGTGTTTATTATATTTTTTCTATAGGCTGTTTGCGGTTTTGTCTGTGCCATAGATTAATATATTTAAAATGAGTCAATGTTGCGCGCGCATCGCTAGTGCTGGCTAGCACGGCGCGCGGGAAAACAAAACCAGCGAACCATTTTCCATTGTAAGTTAATATTTAACAATACAAGTCTGTTTTTTTTCCTCGCAAGTGTGTTGAAAAACGTCGTATGAAACGCGTGTGCATTAATCAATATACACTCGGCTTTCTTATCGCTCTCGCCTGCGGCTCGCGCGATAATATCGCCTCGTGCATAATGATCAACATAGCACACATGTATCATAATGTACTATTTCAACACACTTGCTCGTAAAGTGGCTCTTATTGAACCGATTTTAAGTCCACAATGGAGTGTATTACGAACGCGTGCTTTTTCTTTACTTTAATCCACATGTTCTGTAATACCACAGATAACTATTTACTAGTCGGAGACGCGCGCTTTTTTAATCTCATCAAACCCTGCGTTCCGAATTGGGAAATAATCGATGTGTTCCGAATTGGGAAATAACCGAATTAGCGTGAGCGCGATAACGATAACGATGTCCCGTGAATCGTCATAGATGACGTCATGACATTCACCATCTTGCGATAATGCCGACCATGCCCTAGAATAATATCACCGTGAGCGCTGTCAAAAATGACAGTGTGTGTATGAGGTTGTGTCAGTGTGTGTTTTGTTTTGAGTTGCATCATCTTTAAATTAAACTAACGTGGCATTTTTGAAATTGTGCTTCTGGCTGACAGTCGCCACCTAACCAAAGAAGAAGAACTGAAGAAGAAATGTGGTGTTTATACAAAGAAATACTGTAATAATATCTTTTTTACATTGTGTAAGCACTGTCATGTGAGCGCGTTCACGAGTGTTCCGAATTGTTGCCAGCTCTCAGCAGTCATAATAGTAATATCTAAATCGGAACGCATGTGAGATGATTGGACGTAATATTACGTCCATGGAGATGATGTGAGCGCTGTGATGTGAGCGATTATAGCTAATTCGGAAAGCGCCCAAAGAGACTTCATGCCAAAAGAAAAAAACCGCGGGCTATATTTCAATTTTTTTTTTAATAGTCTTTATTGTCCTTGGTCGCAAAATGAACTCGCAGGGGACCACAGACAATTTAAGGTGAATGCGCAGTGGTAGACCGCGAAATTCTTAGGTTTTTGCAATTTTCAGGTTTGTGTTTATTATATTTTTTCTATAGGCTGTTTAGCAGTTTTGTCTGTGCCATAGATTAATATATTTAAAATGAGTCAATGTTGCGCGCGCATCGCTAGTGCTGGCTAGCACGGCGCGCGGGAAAACAAAACCAGCGCGCCATTTTCCATACAAGTTAATATTTAACAATACAAGTCTGTTTTTTTTTCCTCGCAAGTGTGTTGAAAAACGTCGTATGAAACGCGTGTGCATTAATCAATATACACTCGGCTTTCTTATCGCTCTCGCCTGCGGCTCGCGCGATAATATCGCCTCGTGCATAATGATCAACTTAGCACACATGTATCATAATGTACTATTCTAAGTTAGATTTCTACCAAACAACCACCAATCTCTTATGGAAAACTGCTTACTAAAAAAGTCGTGGCCCAACACACAATGGCACGTGCCTGCGTATCCAGTGCCTTATAGAGGGACTGTCTACTTTGTCTAATAATGTTTTTTTAAGACTTGACCCGTTTTTTTATATTAAAATCATCTTATTAGACAAGATTGACAGGGGTATCAACGCGCAAACTGAACCCATGAATTCAGCACATGATCCTAGACTTGTCTTCTAACATAGAAATTTTAGTCGAAAACCAAAAAAAAAAATATATGCTGTTTCTTATAAAAATGCATAACTACACGGTCAAAATGTATGGAGCAGCAAATAACCGACGGAAAATTTCAACGCAGTGGGGTTTAGAATCATGTACTGGATCCATGGTAACAAATTGCGCGACGATGGGGTGCCACCCTGCACTCTGATTACGGAACACACTATCGAACTCAATCCGAGTCATTTTGAAGGATATTGCTGATCCATTGCTTCATATGTTCGAAAAATATATCTGCTTATCAACGTAAATAACGTAATGAATGTTGTTGTACTGTCAAAATGAAACCCATTGATACTGACCCCGCATTATTTATTTTATCTTCCCGATTCTCCCAGACTTACATTCTAAGGGCATTGGCATCATTCATAACCACGTGTAAAATCACACATCAGTCGAATGAGCACTATAAATTAATATTGCATTATTTGTTCAACTGAAACTGTTTACACGTCGGAGATTTAGTGGTTCTTGACTTGACATGTATGTTGCAGCCTGCCAAATAAACAACTGTTGTTTTTCGGGTTCCGAGATGCGCTGGTGTTCTCCTGAACAATTAGTTCAAGATTGTTGTTTCCAGGGAAACGTGCAAATGTAAAGACTATTTGTTATGGACTATGAAGCAAATAAACCGTCAAAGAAGAATGTTTTCTATCAAGGTTAACCCGATACTGGAATAAAATTGGTAGATTTACGATTTTTTTTATTAAAGTTCCCAAATATTTAAACATTTTTTTTTAAACAATTTTTTTTATAACATTTCTTTGCTTCTCATAGTGTCCCTAAGCATATACTCCATCTTCAACGAATCCGCCCCAAGACGATCCACTGAAAGAGCGTGAAATTAAAAGTGATGCGTCTTGGAGCAATGAACTTGCTTCAAGACAGTAAATTATTTACCTTTTCTAAGTGAAACAGTGTCTGAAATTACTAAACCGGCTTTAACAAGCGTGGAAATCAATGCTCATGCCTTTTATGTACATGCACATCAAGCTACTACAATCTGTCAAATTTCTTTAATAGATTTTCAACTTTATCGCTAAAGTATAAGGTTCAAAGTTGATTTCGAAAATTTGACAGTTTTGGGTAGCTTGATGTGCTGGCGTCTGTACAACCTATTGTATGAGAAGAAGCCTTTGCTCTGCAGTGAGACAGTAATAGGCAAGTATGAATATACTAGCTTCTGCCCGCAGCTTCGTCCGCGTGAAATTTCTTGTTCCCCCGACCCATCCCGTCGCATCGCATCGCCTGCCCGCGCTATTACTTCGTTTTTGCTGAGCATTCTTTCTTTTTGCTCGGCTCCTAAGAGCCCTAGCGTGATGTTATCAGTGCCGGATTAGCCCATAAGCAAATTAAGCAATTGCTGAGGGCATCACGTCTAGGGGGGCACCATAAGGTAGGAACAGCACCGAAACAGTATTTCCTAGCACATTATTGGCAAGGCTGTTTACAGCAAGATATTACAAGACCCAAAACTCACTCTAGATCTATAGATGTGCGCCAATCTTTACATATCGCTCGTCGATGTTTTGAAAAAATACGAGGCGAATAGTGGAAAGTAGGAGGGCCTACAGGCGTGGATTGCTTAGGGCATCAAGTAGTCTTAATCTGGCACTGGATGTTATACCTATAGCCTTCCTCAAGAATTGGGCTATCAAATACAGAAATATTTATCCGACCGGTAGTTCCATAGATGTTAATCTATGGAACTACCGGTCGCGCTCAAACAAACTCTCTGAATGCAGGTAGGCAGGTATGAATATGAAATTGCCGGAAATCGCTAGATTTGAAAGCTTCTTCGTCTTTTGCATAAAATTTAAAGAAGAAAAAAAAACAAATGGTTGCATTTTCAGCATAAAGCAAAAACTGAAACGTAGATAGTAAATTGAACAATAGCTCCGACCTGAAATGAAAAATACAGGATGCAAGTTCTCACGTTCAGTAAACAGGTTTTCAAAGGCAATGATTACAAATTGCTCCGATTATATTGATGGCATATTATCTGGTGACCTCGCTCAATTTGTGGCAATTACCTCGTCTGGATTACTGTGGTTTACTAAAAATTATGCACATTATACACATGACGATTCTTGTATAGATCTATAGGTACACAGAAAAACGCGCAGATTTTTAACCGACTTCCAAAAAGGAGGAGGTTAAAGAACACTAGGAGAAAAAAACACTACAAATTGAAAAATAACTTTAATTTCGGAAGTCGGTGTCTTTGGTTCCGCATTTTCGTTTATTTTCAATTTGTAGTGTTTTTTTGGAAGTCGGTGGTTTTTTTTTTTTTTTTTGTAATAAAGTTTTTATTACTTACATCATCAACAAGATGATTTTTAGTAATCTTATAGCCCAACGATGGTCAAGTCCAAGTGGTGGGCTAGTGGTAACTGCCGAGACTTACGACTTGTAGGTTCGAACCCAGACAGGCGCTTGTCTTTGTGTAAATTATTTCATCACCACTGCTCTAAAACGGTTAAGGAAAACATCGTGAGGAAACCGGCATATCCTAGAACCAAAAATCCGAAGACATGTGACATCTACCCGAACCAACCCGCATTGGGCCCGCGTGGTGGATTACGACCCACTCCCTCTAACAGAGAGGAGGCCTGTGTCCCAGCAGTGGGACATTAAAGGCTGATTATGCTTATGCTCCACGACCTGATCCCACCATCGCCCTTTTACCTCCGGACAACCAGACGTACTGCAGCGTACCATCCGTACTTGGTTGATATCCCCACGAGTCGTACTCAGCGCTTCTCCTCCACTTTTATTATGCGCACAGCCAAAGTGTGGAACTCTCTGTGTTCCCTCCCACATTTAACCCGTCTGCCTTCAAAGCAAGAGTGAACAGGCATCTTCTGGGCACGCTCGTTCCATCATAGACCTCATCTATCGCTTACCATCAGGCGTGATCGGGGTCAAGAGCGGGCCCATTCAGTAATAAAAATAAAAAAAAAGCTTGTTGGTCATGTTCTCAGTAAACTTATAGTCCAAAGATGATCAAGTCCTTCAAGATGACTACTACGGGTAGGAGTGTAGGACCTCTATATCCTACCCGTATCTAGTAGTCATCTTTTGACTGATGAAGAACGTAATTGTGCATGAAACCTTCGTCTCCTGATAGTAGTTATGATGAAAAAAATAAAAATTACTTACCTATTAAAATAATTATTGTGCACTTTTTCTAATGTTAAGATAAGACTTCCTATCTCCATCGCTTTCTATCAGGCATGATCGAGGTCAAGAGCAGGCCCTTATAGCAATAAAAAATAAAATAAAAAAAGATCCAACTTTAAGGTTAGAACCTTATTGGGCGTAAAAAGTTCAGGTATTAATATTCACAGTATGTTTGTCAATAATTTAAAAAAAGAGTACCTAATATATAAGTCAATGATGTTTGTATAAAATTTGTCTAATTTTAGAAAAAAAAATTAGCAGCGATTAGCTAAAACTATCTAATAATAGAAGTTCTTATTTATCTGCAATCGTTCGTAGGTAATCATTGACGCAGCTGTTGTAAACATTTTATTCAAATCAAAAACATTTTAAACAAAAAAATTAAATGCTAAAAAAGCTGATGCTTGAGTATGTAACAATGAAAAATAAAACGATATGTGAGGAAGATACGTCAGAAAGAAATAAACTAAATTGATTTACATTCGTTTAACTTCAACAAAGATTTTGTGCATCCACTGAATAATTCCTACAACCATAAGCTCAAGGAAATAGGTGGCTCGTTTAGATACCCATGCGTTTATTTTTATACGTATAATAAACTTCTTAGCCACATTATATTGAGGACAAGAAGGCTTGGCATTGAACTGCTCCAATAAATTTACACAGCGAATCTTGTTTTTTTTTTTTTGCTAGGTCACATTTTTTTTATTTATGTAGGTAAATAGGTATTCCATTTTAATCAATTTTTTTTTACTCAATTGTAGCAGTGGGAACATTATAGGCTGCATACATATACAGCCTATAATGTTCCCACTGCTGGGACACAGGCCTCCTCTCGGTGTGAGGGAGTGGGCCGTAATCCACCATGCGGGCCCAGTGCGGGTTGGTACCTAGATGTCACATGTCTTAGAATTTTTGGTTCTAGGACATGTCGGTTTCCACACGATTTTTTCCTTCACCGTTTGGAGAGCAGAGTGGTGATGAAATAATTTACACAAAGTAAAGCGCCTGTCGGAGTTTGAACCTACGACCTACATCTCCTAGTCGCGGCCGGTAAAACTGAGCCACCGATGCTCTCAAAAAAATAATTGTAAAGTATAATTATATTATTTTGGAGTTGAGCTGCATGATTACTGACAAATGCGTGCACTGACTGGACAGGTCCACTGAATCTGTGTGGTGTTTTCCTAAAAAGACCATCTCAGACCGACCTACAGATCTACATGGTCTTTACATGATCTGACCAAGATTATGTCTGTACCTACTTTAAAATAGAGTGTGACCTATTTCGGCCTTTCTTCTCAGAGTAAGTAGTCAGATAGAAAACGCTGACCTCATCTAGTTTTTAAAATATGATTGACGAGTAAAAGTGTTTGTAAAAACCTACTTACAGAAATTAAATCATTTTTTGAACGAGGTGAAACAATTTTTAAAATCTCAACTTTTGTAAAAAGTTGGAAACGTTTTCAATCTCTGCCTAAATCAACTCACTCCACATATAAAGCGAAATTACCAAATGACCATATTCAGTTTCAGTGGGTACATGACACACAATCACAATGACGAAGGTGCTACTAGCCATCGTTTTGACTGTGATCACATTCGCGCTAACGAAATCGGCGAATACGCAAATGAAAGATGCAATGACGAAGGAAGCCATGCCGACTACCACCATGTCTGACCAGGATAGCAGCATTGATAACATAGACGTTGATGTCATAGCTGTTATGAACTCCTGTAATGAGAGTTTCAGGATTGAGATGGGTAAGCTTCGTAAACATTATTTTGATTAATTTCAAAGAAGGAGTGTTTTTAAGAAAATTAATAAGTATTAGGAACTGTTTGAGGGTACTAATTGACAGTTGAAGATTGGCGTACATCACAGCTGCATCGGGCCGAAGTGCATTGAATTGAAAAACATGAAACCGGCCATACATAGGAAGAGTACATAATTTATTTTTGTATCCTTTTATGGCCAGTTGCCCATTGTTACCCATTATTTATGTGTCCTTTGTTGGAGATCATAAATAAATCAATAATGTAACGTGGCCTTAACAAGACGTGTGCTAACTTGCCTTTAAGCGCGGCGACGATAAATTTGGGGTCGGTCCTGAATAATAATCTCTATAATAATTTCATACATCCATCGTTTCATTGGTCTTCCCTATCTAGCCCTTCACACTCATTTTCTTCTCGGTTTTAATATAATTCAAAAGATTTTGCTGAAAGTAGATTTAATGCTATCGATACTCATCTACCTAGCCTTTTCCCGACTATGTTGGGCTCGACTTGGCCACCAGGCAAGCCGAATGCAGCTGAATACCAGTATTTTACATGGAGCGACTGCCTATCTGACCTCCACAAGACCGAAACTTTTTGGTAAGACTGGTTGTCAGACTTTCAGGCTTCTATCTATCCGTAACGACTTTCAAAGATGTACCTACGTGGCAGCCGCGACCAACTGCTTAGCGTGCTTTCCGAGGCACGAAGAACTCGGTATGAAAAGGATGGTCACCCACCCACAGGCCATTAATACTGTCGATACTAATGTATAATTTTCCATTACAGCCTACTTACAAGCACTGAATGAAAGTGGCAGCTTTATAGACGAAACTGATAAAACGCCTAAGGTATAATCTCACTCTTACTATCACATATACATAAAATAATCAGCCTATAATGTTCCCACTGCTGGGACACGGGCCTCCTCTCTGTGACAGGGAGTGGGCCGTAATCCACCACGCGGGCCCAGTGCGAGTTGGTACTATTGGTCTTACTATCACACTTCACACTAATATTATAAAGGCGAAAGTTTGTGAGGATGGATGGATGGATGGATATGTGTTACTCTTTCACGCAAAAACTACTGAACAAATTTTAATGAAACTGTGCAGTAATATAGCTTACCTATATATGAGAATAACACATAGGAAACTTTTTATCCTCAACACTTATGCGGGTGAAAGCGCGGGGCGCTGCTAGTAAAGCTATATTAAGACATAATTATACAGGATATCAAGTACAATATGGAGCCTCTTGATTGAGCCCAATTTCCCACCGTTACGAAAATGATTCTTGACAGTGATAGTTATGGTGCACGCCAGAGTAGTAATCTGAGTTTCCAACTTACTGTTCTCTTTGTGTTTTTGCCTCAACGATTGGCAACTTCTCTTTTTTATGGTACCAAAGGCAAGTAAGCGGGCTGTATCTCATGAACCGTAGTAGATAGACAGTTGTAATTTTAAGTGTGTATGTTTTATTGCCACTATAACAACAAAAATAATAAAAATAAACAATGTAAACAATTAAAGGCGGTTCTCCATACAAGAAATGTGTTTTTTTTTCTTCGTTTTTTGCGGAACCCTTCGTGTCTTCGAGTCCAACTTACACTTGGCGGGATCTTTTTTACATGGCGAACAATCCACAAAAACCTACACCGTTCTACATTGTATGACAACTGATCCTCTCTTATATTATAATCATTCATTTTCTTCTAGTGTTTCATCCGTTGCGTCTTCGAGAACGTAGGCATAGTGTCGGAAGACGGTCTCCTGTTCAATCCAGCGCGGGCAGCGGTCATATTTGCCGGTGAACGGAACGGAAAGCCTATGGATGATATTGGAGACATGACTGCCTTATGCGCTGCTGACCGACGTAAGTTTATTATACCCTAGTACCATGGCATGTTTTTCTTGTTCATAAGTTAGTATAATATTGTTTGTTTTCAGAGGAAACTTGCCCTTGTAACAGATCTTACCAGTTCCTGAGATGTTTGATGTCGATGGAAATAGAAAGATATGAAAAGTCCTAAAAGCTATAACTGATACCTCTTAGTTGCTTATGCCGACTTAGTACTCCAATGGCACTGTTATAACACATATTCTAACCATGATTATAGCAAAAATGTTGATATTAGATTAGCCTGAATAAACAGTATTTATTGGTGAATCTATTCGTTTCATTTTTTTGCGAAATATATAATAAGCTTCATTGAGTAGGTAAATCTTAAAAATATCATCTAATCTTCTGAGTACCCAACATCCACTGAAAATTGACAATTACAGTTTAAGTCTACCTAAATCAATTGCGTTGGCACCGTTACGGGTACGGAACAATAAAAACGGTTCCACACAATTTAGAGAATTAAATTATTACAACAAAGAATTAAATAATTAAGTAAAAGACAAAAAAATATAATTTACGTTTTATTTCAAACGAACGTAAGGACTAGAAAACTTATAACTATCAGATCTTTGTGATTTAAATGCAGACAAGTGAAAACAAACTCCTAAATTAACGTGACTTAGCTCCGAACATGTTCTGGAAGATGCCTGCCATCCAGCCGGTTTGTGGCTCCCTGGAAGTTAAGATCTTAGTATTAAAATAAGTAGATGCACCCCTGGAAAATAAACTTGCTTTGAAATCGGATGTTCAATTCCCGTAATTAGAAACGTTCAAAATCTAGTCGCAATCTCACTTCAGCGATAATCAATGTCAAAAACTTGTCAAAAATGTAGGGATTTTAGAAGTATTTTTGACAGATTGAGACTGAGATCAGACTGTGAATGTTCTTAAAATTACGAGAATTACCCCTGAGACTGTGAATATTTTTTAAATTACGAGAAGGGGCAATTCTCGTAATTTTAAAATATTCACAGTCTGAGGGACAATGATCTTGAAAAAGGTGGGACCTACAAGTGGTAATAGGTAATACGGGTTATGTTGTCCGCAACGCCACGTCAAAGCGCGTATTTTGCGTACGGACCTTTAAGTGGTACGTTTTAACTAGCAGCGCCCCGCGGTTCACCCGCATAAGTGTCGATCACGTAGGAATATCGGGATAAAAAATGTTCTATGTGATAATCTGATGTAAGACTTATTCGTTTCCGACACACGTGCAGTAGTTTTTGCGTGAAAGAGTAGGTAACAAACATCAATCCATCCATTCTCACAAACTTTCACGTTTATTTAAGTAATATTGGTAGTATTTTTTACAGTAGACTGATTTCTTTAGCTTTCATATAAAGTTTAATATATATTTCAAGGGATTTCGTTATAGGAGAATCAATTCTACTTTACACAAAACGTAAGCAACTACTCACTCTTTCTTGCAGTTGTACATGAGGTTGACTTTCTTGACGTCACCACGACTCAGTCCTTCCCGTTGTCCTAGTTTCACACCTCCGACCTGAAAAAGTCGATCGAAAAAGTTAACCTCAGTATAGTAATACTGAACAATGTTCATTCTATTGTTTAGCTAAGGCCTCTTCTCTGTGAGAGGGAGTGCCCAGTGCGGGTTGATAGATGTCACATGTCTTCGATTTTTTTGGTTCTAAGACTTGCCGGTTTCCTCACGATGTTATCCTTCACCGCTTTGAGAGCAGTTGTGATGAAATAATTTACACAAAGCCTGTCTGAGTTCGAACCCACAACCTACAACTCGTAAGTAACAGCCTTTACCACTGGGCCAACACTGCTTGTTTTAGGTAGGTAACCAAGATAATATTGATTTATCATTCATGGATACAATGGATCATTCGATATGAAAATTATTATACATACTAAACTGGTGATTTTTTTTAGTCTCGAAATTTTTCAGGATGTTCTCACCATGAATATGAACAACTTTCATTATGGGTAGAACACCCTGTAAAAATTTCGAGACGATAAAAAAAACATATATAATATCCGGTCTGAATTTTTTTAGTGAAGCCTTTTGGTTTTTTTTTTCATCAAATAAAGTTTCTGTTAGGTAACGTAATTATGTACCTTAGATTCGACGGTCTTCTGTTGGTTCTTAGAGAAAGCGTACTCGGAGTAGTGCATGACGCTGTTGTAGTCGTAGGGAATGCTGAAGTCATTGGTCTGTGTGGTGCTCGCCTTCCTGAAGTTAGTCTCGGAGCCTGCACAAGATTGAGTCAAAAAGTAATTTAAATGATCATGAAATGGGCTAAACAAAGTTTTTTCTGCTGAATAACCTCAAGTGGCAACATAAAGAGACATATCATTGATGTCAAGCCATGTTAGGAGAGGACTACTTCCAGCTATGGAAGCAATTATCAGTGAATCAGCAAAAACCACCAGCTGTTTTCCTGTTATAACATGCTATGTCATTAATATTTTTTCTATGACGCAAAATAAGTAGGAGTCATCAAATTATAGGAGCTTTAGGTATCTGTGAATGCTGTTTTAATAAAATAAATTCTCTAAATACCTAATTCGATCAAATAAGGATGATAAATCGATTGCAAATTACAAGTAACAAGAACTGTTGGATTGCTCACCAGGTTTGATGTTATTATACCGCACCCAGACGAAGTCGTCACGCTCAGGGCGGCTCTGCTCATGCATGAAGCCGATAGCGTGCAGCAGCTCATGAAGGACTGTTCCTTTCTTAGACACGCAGCCAGGAGTCTGAAGGTTGACTTCTTGACGACCACCTGGAAATGTACACAAAATTAAGACAGCTTTACGGGCAAAATCAACACATTGCAATATGGCATCGGATAGCAGAATATCAAAAGGAAGACCAGCATTTTAGGGGTTTAGTCAGTAAGAGTCTGACACTCATTTCATTTGATGATTTCCCATCGGCAAAAAAAAAGACCAGCATTTTTATCAAATTTAAATACATTATTCAATCCTGGACAGTTAGGACTTTTAAACTATGTAAATAAATTAAATCCTAGATAAAGTTGAGCTATCTTGAATAGGTACAAGATTGTCTGTTTTTGGAGCTTTTTTAATTATTATATTTTAATATTTTATATTATAGTACCGTACGGTTCAATCTTTGCCTGTGGGTTGCCTAAAGCATTCCCTTGCACCATTTATAAGCCCAAATAAGTAAATGTTCTTCTCATATTTTTTTATAGAATTTCAGTTTTTTTTTTTTATTATTGCAACATTTACGAATAGTAAGCAAAATGTTGCGTTATGGTTTACTAGCACTTTGCCCGCGACTTCGTCCGCGTGTATTTCGTACTTTCCTCTAAAAATTTCGAATATTTTATAGTTATATTTCATGATCTTATAGTTCATGATCTTTATCATTTATTTAGATTAATAAGTATTCGGGCCAATTTTTAAGTTTGTAGATCAAAGGAATCAGATTTTTCAAATAAACAGGATCCTCGCTTTTCACCCCCACAAGGGTGGATTTTTGAAAAATCGTTTGGGATAACGTGTCCATAACTTGACTCAAAGACCGATACCTGCTCATTTTTGAGTTAATGGAAGCAAGCAGTAAAATCCACCCCTTCTTCTTCTTAGCGTGTCGATAGCAATCTAAATGGACTCGGCCCAGAATTCGGCTACTTGTTTGGCGCCATTACCAGCTTCCACCAGTTCCTATAACGTGCAGCTGACAGGACATGCAGGACACGATATTAAGTGTCCCATCGTTTGTGGAACAGCACCACATTTACACTCCAAGGCGGAGTCGTCTATGAATCTCAACCTGAACAGGTTTTCCTTGCTTCAGCTAACCTGGGTCCGGAGTCTGTTTAAAGACTTCCAGGTTACCCAAGGTTACTCATGTCCAGGTGGGAGGTCTTCAGCGGGTGGGACGAACGGTTTGGGTAAGGAAGGACTGTCTCGCCACAGCTTCAGTCTTTCTTGTCATGGTTCACCAGTGAGTTGACGACACACTTTAAAAAACTGTTTCGGCTTTTCAGCCTTTGTGGCACAAGGATGTTGTCGTGCAAAGGGTCATGTGTCGGAGACCATTTTGGCTCTTTCGCTGGAGCCAGTGCTCTGCGAACCACTGGTGGCGCTATTCCTGCTAGTGGATACAGCATTTCCTACTATATTTCCCAGCAATCCACCCCTAAAACTTTATTACCCTTTTCCACCTTGGTAGGAGTCGCGTTTTGAAAAACCCTAAAACTAACTACACCTTTTCACCCCGTTAGGGGTACATTTTTGAAAAACCCTGATACATATTATTTTTGGTCTTAAGTATAAATACCAAGTTTCGAGTTAATCGGACCGCCCGCCCGTTAAAATTCTTCCATACAAATTTTAACACCCCCCAATCCCCTTTTAGGGGGTAGTTTAGAAAAACAAAAAGTGTCAATCTTCATAATTTACTTTCGTGCCAAGTTTCAAATGTATTAACCAAATGAATAAGATTTTTCATATAAACTGTATCCCCGTTTTTCATCCCCACGGGGGTGGAATTTCGAAAAAAAGTTTGTGATGTGTTCATTACTTGACTCAAAGATTATTTATACCAATTTTCGACTTAATCAAGCCACGCAGTAAAATCCTCCCCTGTAAAATTAAGTACACCTTTTCACCCCGTTAGGGGTACATTTTCGAAAAACCCTGATACACGTTATTCTCTATTTTTGGTCTTAAGTATAAATACTGAGTTTCGAGTTAATCGGACAGCCCGTTAAAATTCTTCCATACAAACTTTGACACCCCCCAATCCCCCTTTAGGGGGTAGTTAAGAAAAACAAAAAATGCCAAACTTAATAATTTACTTAGATAAGTATTCGTGCCAAGTTTCAAGTTTATTAACTCAAGGAATAAGATTTTTCATACAAACGAAATCCCCTCTTTTCACCCCCTTAAAGGTTGAATTTCCAAAAACCCCTTCTTAGTGCTCCCCTACATTATAAAAGGAAGCCGTGTGCAAAATTTCACATTCCTAGACCCAGTAGTTTCGGCTGTACGTTGATATGTCAGTCAGTCAGTCAGTCAGTCATTCATTCAGTCAGTCAGTTTCTTCTTTTATATATATAGATGAACCGGGCGTTAAAAGTTACGAGTTGTACCTAAGTAAACTAACTATCCCTTTTTTTTTTTTTTAGGGACTTCATTAACCAGGGGTTTTATGTGTCACAATTTTTCAAATAAAGTGGTAAGACTCACCAATTCTTCCAACACTGGACCAGCAGCCCGTGTTCTTGCTCTGGAGAGTGATGTAGTCCTTCTGTCCGTTGTACGGCACGAAGCGCAGGCACGTCAGCCTGTGGTAGTCCGCTATCGCCTTCATTATGGTTTCGCGTTCCGTGGCGCCTGAGAACAGATACATCATCTTTATCATCAGCCTATACACCACTGCTGTGACACAGGCCTCCTCTCTGTGAGAGGGAGTGGGCCGTTATCTACCACGCGGGCCCGGTACGGGTTGGTAGATGTCATTTGTCTTCGAATTTATGGTTTTAGGAGATGCCTTTTTCCTCACGATGTTTTTCTTCGCCGTTTTTTTGAGTAGTGGTGATGAAATAATTTACACAAAGTAAAGCGCCTGTCTGGGTCCGAATCTACCACCTACAACATATAAGTCGAGGTTACCAATGGGGCACCACTGCTCCATTTAGTCCAAATAAATTACAGAATTTAAAAGAAAACAAAAAGAAATAATATATTCTGCAATGACAACCTGGCAAGTTTCAATTATTTACTTATCATCATCAGCACTTTTAACTTGGTAAACAGGCACTGTTGAACTTAGGACTAATAACAAAGACCGTTACATTATTCAGTCAATTATAAATGACTATCTCTTTATAACTTATCTAGAATAGGTACTAGTTTATATGCTGGATTTGTCAGTAGCCCTTTCTCTGATAAAATGCCATTTAATCGCCACACCGTTATGAGATTAGGACAAGTCTTATAATACGTACTGAAATGTCCCTCAAGAACATAAGGAATGTGTCCCTGCGGCCAGCGTAAGACCTCTTCCCTGACGCCATTCCTTCCCTGCTGCGGCGGCATGAGAATGTCTCCCTCGGCGTAGCCCCCTACCTCCTCAGGGTTCATGAGGGATGACTCCGACCAACTCGCCAACGCATCGCCTGGAAATTACAAAGTAATAAGAACAGCTAGATATTCTGGAGTGTCCAAAATAATTTAGATTGTGAATAATACTGTGTTATGCAATTAGGGAGCTGCTGTTTGGCTGTATTCAAAGGAAGTTGTGTTTAGGTCCTGTAAGCCCCTTAAAAGACAAGTTGAATAAATAAAATTGTCAACTGATGGGTCGATATGAACCGGAACACAGCAGTAGGTAACCGACGATCTATTTTAGTTATGTTCCTGTCGCATATTATGTCCTCTTTCCAAACAAATAAATGATTTCAATGATCGTTGATGCCTTTCTCACCATTTCCTTTTACACGGGAACCGGGAAAAGCGTCATGAATGAAGATAAAAAAGTTATCGAAAAAGTTAAGCAACATAATGTAATGCGGTACATAACACGATTAGGATATCATGAAGTCGAGGAAGTGGGCTGTCAGCTTGGTGCTGGCGGACTCTTCGTTATTTTACTATCAGATGAGGTTGACACGAGCGCTGTCGTGTTTATCGTGTGAACATGACAGGCGATGCATCTCGACCTGAATCGATCTACATGTATTAATTATTCATTTTCATTATTATCTTCCTTACACTTACCTAGTTTCCTTTCTTTTTAAGTCATTTGGGTGTTAGTGTGGCTTTGTTCATCGTAGGTAGGTAAGTTGTTAAAATCAAATCGAAAGCTAAATGAAAACTATTATGTACTGCCTGTACTGCATGAACATGCAACATATTGCTTGGTTATATTTAAAGCAGAACATTTTAGTTTAAATGTTTTGGGTTGGTGTTTTTTATTTTACTTATTTCTAATTTATTTCGTAAGCGTTACAAAACTGTCAAATTTAATGAGTTTGAACCGTTTGCACTAACTTAGCATGATAGAATGATTCGATCATAATTTCTGAGTAACTTGATCTAAGTATCTATATCATTTTTATAATAATTATTAAGCTTACTAGTTTTTTTTTTTTTTTTTTAAGTTAAATTGAGTTACCAATCAACTAAAAGAATTAAACACCTAATACCACCTATACCAGCACCCTAATTGCGTAACACACTATCAATGTCAATCCGAATCATTTTGAAGGATATTGCTAATCCATTGCTTCATATGTTCGAAAAATTTGTCTGCTCAACAACGTGTATAACGCAATGAATGCTGTTGAACTGTCAACATGAAAGCTATTGCTAGTGATAGTGTTACGCAATTACCCCTCTGGACACCGAACTATCTATCAACTTTGAAGCTTATGCTTTAGCGATAAAGTTGAAAATCTATTAAAGAAATTTGACAGATTGCAGTAGCTTGATGTGCTGGTCTGTACCTTTCTCAGATTTGCTGAACGATAAATCTTGTAGGTTAGTGTTGACCGCGATTTTTATACACCCAATAATAACCGTAATTAGGTACAACTATAAAATGCAATTTGATGGTAATGGAAACGGTAATTAAATTACTTACATTACATAATTAAATTAGATAATGACTACGTTATTAACTACATACAAACTTTAATTGTAAACTATGCATAATGTCTATCAATCATTTTTCGAATTTTCTTTTAGCCATTAAGCAATTCTTGTCATAGAAACAGGTTAGTATTCCTAGTTCTTTTGACACTAAAAAAAATTGTACTGTCAAAAACTGAGAAGGAGCTGAGGTCTTCCCTGTTTGGTGTCATTGGCTAGGGCCAAACTAATTATAAAGGCCAAATAAATTATATCGAAAAGATTATGGACTAGGGTCCATAATAACTTCGATATAATTGCAATACAATAAATTCTACTGCGCGGCTGGTCGACTCTTCACGTGACTAGAGGGCTGGCCTACTTTTTGACCAAAGAATCAGCATTGCCTTAAACGTGGCAATCCTGGCAGCCTTTTAGGAACTTTTTTTTTATTGACAGCGAAGCGGACGAATTTTTTGATGCCCTTTGATTATTTCCCTCCTTTTTATATACTTGTAGGTACTTACTTATTATTATTTCTAAAATATCTGATTATTATTTTAAGACTGTTAGCTTTTTAAATTATATAAATATAATTAAATAAACAATTTATGAATATATTCTACTTATATTAAATGAAAAAGTTGAATGTATAATTTTAGGTTCTCGTAATAATATTAATTTAATGAATCACTCACCGCTCTCACTGTTCGGCAGTCCATAAGCTTCGGGTCCCAAACTCGACACATCTATAGCCTGATTCTCATCTATGCTGTTCGCTTCCATGTCGTCATATAGATAATCTACTAAGTTATAATAACCTTCGCCTGCAGGCAACGCATTATTTCTACTAATTAAAACTACTAAAAAGAAATAAATTATAGAATTCATTTTGATAGTTTCAGGTTATATTTTAACTGAAAGCTCTATACTTATTTTATATTATTTTTATTTAAAATAAAAATCTTGTTTTAAGGAAAATGACTAGGCGATCAGAAAACCGCAATAGGTATGTGAAGTAAATTGGTGTGGCGCGCGTTTTTATAAAGGTGCCGCGAAGACCTGTCATAGGGTAAACACAAACGGACAAATGTCGACAAGGTTCGTTACTCCTTACTTCCTGATAAAGGACGCCAACGAAAATATGTAAACTAATCGATAAGAACATCCTTGAATGTTATTTGATTTACATTTCCTGTTTTGATTATGAAATTTTGGTAATCTTCAACTGCTTCCTGATAATTGCACATATTTTCCAACGTTATCTCAAGAAACTAAATAGTTAAGATTAATGTCATGTCTTTATTTACATTTTTTATGTGGAAGTGTTACAAATTGCATTCGTCTATTCTATACAAGGCATATTTTACGACTTCTGTCAATTAAATGAAGATTTTTATAACCGGTTTTTATCTTTTATTGATGCACTTAAAGAGCACTTCTGTCGTTCGCAATATTTCTTTATCTGGAACATCCGTTTCCGTTTCACTAAAAAACAGTGTGAAAAACTAAAACGAGGAAAACAAAGCGGACCCTTTTCATCTTCGCTTTTCTTGCATTTTCCTGTGTTATGACAGCGAGGATGTTTCATGTATTGTACAAAGGCTGCATCTATCTATTTTCTGATGAAAATGACAAATTCGATAGGTCACTGCGCAGCTAGCAAAAGCAGCATAGCATAAGCATATTCAGCATAAAATGTTTCCACTGCTGGGACACAGGCCTCCTCTCGATGAGACTGAGTGGGCCGTAATCCACCACGCGGGCCCAGTGCGGGTTGGTAGATGTCACGTGTCTTCGAATTTTTGGTTCTAGGACATGCCGGTTTCCTCACGATGTTTTTCTCCACCGTTTTAAGAGCAGTGGTGCTGAAATAATTTACACAAAGTAAAGCGCCTGTTTGGGTTCAAACCTACGACCTACAAATCGTATGTCGCGGACAATACCACTGGACCACCAGTGCTGGCAAAAGCAAATTTCTCATGAACATACTTCATGTGAAATTGCCGACTGGGAAGAAGAAGGAAAGAAAGAAAAATTGTTTATTTTGCACAAACAAAACGCACATATAAAATTCAAAGTCCTGACTGACTGACTGATATATCAACGCACAGCCTAAACCGCTGGTCCTAGAGACATGAAATTTGGAGGGTGTGTTCTTTGTGAAGAGTAGGTAACCACTAAGAAAGGGTTTTTCGAAATTCCACCCCTAAGAGGGTGACTGGGGGAGGGTGAAATTTCACGCGGACGAAGTCGCGGGCGAAAGCTAATTACAAATAAAAAAAGACATAAAAAGTAATTTAAAAAACCGACTTCCGAAATTAAAGTTATTTCATAATTTTGAGTTCATTTCTTTTTGAAGTCGGTTTAATTTTTTTAAATTACTTTTTATTTGGTAATTTTTAGTTGTTGCACTAGAATTTGAACCAAGGTTTTGAGATGTTTTCGCTTTGACACTACACCCGTAGCTCGTATCAATAAGCCAGGCCGTCACACTTTCACCTCTTAGTCCATATTTTGAAAATTACTGAATCGATTTTGATGAAACTTGCACTGTTCCCTAAGTTGAAGTAAATGTAAGCCAATAAAAAAGAATGGTCACGATCCGATTAATAGTTACGGAGATATGCGTGGACAAACATTGTATACATGTATACATACATACATACATACGTCTATGAAATTTTGTATATTTGTTTGGAAGCCTTAGTAGATTGTCATATGTGAATATAATGCAATTCCAATAATATTACATACATACGTATCGAATTGATAACCTCCTTTTTTGAAGTCGGTAAAAAATATACACATACAACGTAGTAAAAAGCCTCGTACTCAAGCATACACGACATGCATGAGCATGCAGAAGACGATGGGTTACGTCCAGCCCCAGTCGGACGGTGGAACTCACCGAACTGCCTTCCCTCACTTCCTTCTGTACTAAGCCGATGGTTTCTGTAAACACAGTAGCCCAAGAAGTCAGGAAGGTGCCTGTCTTCATTGTATTGTAAACTTCCTTACCTACTACTTACCAAAAGCTGCGTCTGTAGCTGGAACTTTCGTTAATATGACACGGCCTCTACCCCCGGGCACGACATTGTACCTATCTAATAAGCTTTGTTGGCCCAAAGCTTCACCGCTTCAACGATATCGTCGGCTGCGCAGGGGTCGTTTGGACTGCATTTTTTGGGGCACAGATGGCAGAATAGGAGTTGGGATATACTTACTGCCTATTACTGTAATCGCGTAGGTATCTATGATGAACTTCTATAATATAATTTACATGACTGGACTCACGATCGTGGTAAGGTTAAAGTTTCGAACATCTTCAACTAATGAGTCAGTTTCCCACGCCGACCTCTTGCATTACAAGAAACTAACCAATTACGAGTAATTCCGACCAGAATACAGCATCTGCCTTGACATAACTCTTGTTCTGACCTTGAGAGAGATGTGAATGCGTCGCAATAGCAAATGTGTCACATTATGATACCCAAACTCAGTTCGTTGACACACAAGGCCTCACTATCTGCAAGTAAACGGAAGGATTTCTCGTTAATAGGAACAACCTCCGCTGTATAACGTATTCAGGAAACATTATCGTTTATAAAAAAAACTTGAGATATCATGATGTTCTGACTCTTGAGTCATGTCGCATCATCTTTGTTAAACAATTCCTAATATCTAAATATTATTTATGCCTTGCATGAGTGTGACAATGCGTACCTACCTAATATTTTTTTTCCATGTTAGCGTTTTTATTAGTTGTGATTTCATAAATAAACTTAGATGGACTTGTGCGTTCTTTTATTTTTCGATGAACTTCCGCTTGTACGATGAACTTCCGCAAGACTCGTAGGTAGGTACTTTACCGGCATTGTAACTGGTAAGGCCCAGGGCCGTCTTTAACCTATTGGAGGCCCTGTGCACATAAGGGTCACGGGGCCCCTGTGTAGATAAGAGACAATAAGAGAAACATACTAATATTTTTCATAACTGGGAGGTTAGAAACGTATTGTAAATCGCACTGCAAATAACTTATTTTGTCATTGAATCGGGTACATATTAATAATGCGTAGAATGCAACGGTGGCTGCAACGAATGTTTTTTATGAGAGCAGGCCGGGGCCCCCGAAGATCACGGGGCCCTGGGCGCTTGCCCAGGGCCCTGTGATCTTCGGGCGCCAGAGTGCCCAAGTGCCCGAGTGCCAGAGGGGCCTGGTAAGGCCCATTCGCATATAAGTTGTTTTTGCTTTTATATTCACTAGATTCAGTTCCTTTTGCATTTATTCTCCCCTTCCTAAAAGTTATCCGGACCACGCTTTTGGAGATAGATAGATAAAACGTTTATTCAGTGCAACAAAAGACACAATACAGGTATTAAAAAAACATAAAAAAAGGTAAAAAAAAAAATTAAAAAGATAAATTGACCCATATACACCTAGCTCTTCGGTCGATCACTACTGGGCGGTGTGTGTCTCATGGTTGCACCAAATGGGAGTCCAGCTCAGCCTATACCAAGTACATACAATACTTGACGCTGGTATTCTGTTGCATCCCGTAAGTGACACACGGATGTCGAGAAGACACATCTGAGTTTCAACAAAATGGTACCTACCCACATAGTACGGCGCGTATATTATAAAGATGGTTAAGTACCCACAGTTGACTTGCTTATAAAACCGACGGGAAGAAAAAATTTGAAATTTTAAACTTATTAAATACTTGTGTAGTGTCTACTCGATTACTGGATTATCATAGTGTAGGTAATAATATGTTATGTAATAATTGACTAGTTTATGTTTTTAAGCGTGTAGTATGTGTACGAGTTTACATGTTGGTGTATAGATAATAATATATTGTTATGTTATGGTTTTATAATAATTATGTACAGTGAGTATAGCGCAATTTTCTTATATATTTTCTATTGTAATACCTATGTTATATGCGTTTTACACAGTTGTCTCAATCTTTGTCTACAGGTTAACGTGTAGACAAACATGTAGTGTGGAGCAGAGCCCCAAAATGGTGCTTCAATAATCCATAAGCTAAAGCCTCAATTGTAAAGAAGTAACGCAAGGATTCCGTAATCGCTCGATATCTTCGCGATAAGCATTTTCTTGAATTACTTGGAACAAAAAATGGGATTCTGTCACTAGGAGGATAGCAGCATCTTCCTGTCTGCCAACAAATTGTAATACAAGCTGGTGGTTGAGAGATGAGATATTTTCCTGATCGATCATTGAGGGATTCTTGTTCAGCAGTAAATATAAAATGTCCTATCTGACAATGTAAACAAAACAATAAACAGATGACGTAGGACACCCAAAACCGCAGGGTGTCGAGAAATCGGAACCGACCGCGGAAACGTCGACTTAATAGACATATTAGTTATACTGGTTATGCCTAATATGGCGTCTGATTCATAACACTATTGTCCTTGGTTGAGGTCGCCTCGTGTTTGTGGAAGTGCGGGGGCGGACACGAGGAAACGATCGTGATGCCCTGGTGAAGCGGAAGATAGGCTCGAATATGGACAGTGGCTAAAAAACAAACGAACATCAGTACTGAGTGAGGGAGGGTGTGTGTGTGTGTGATCAACTGTCTTCATTTTGGTGTAGTGTGTAAGAGCCAGAGTATTGTTGATACTTGCTTTTTTAACCGACTTCCAAAAAGGAGGAGGTTATTTTTTTTTGCGGATGGGAGTCATCAAATGACCCCTCCCGCTCTGGGCGGAGCGGAAGGGAGTTTCAGACTCTTACTGACTAAAACCCACCCGTGTTCCTTCCTTAGCCCTTTGTGTTCCGGGGTAGCGGTAACCCTTTCGGACAATCCCGCTGCCCCGACAGGCTTCGGCCCTATGCCCCTTCTCTGCTGCTGTACATACTTGCTTGTGTTTATTTTTGTAAATCGGTTTAAGAGCATTTGCCATAAGGAAAAACATAATCAGCCTATAATGTTCCCACTGCTGGGCCACAGGCCTCCTCTCGGTGAGAGGGAGTGGGCCGTAATCCGCCACGCGGGCCCCGTGCTGGTTGGTACCTAGGTGTCAAATGTCTTCGAATTTTTGGTTCTAGAGCAGTGGTGATGAAATAATAATTTACGCAAAGTAAAACGCCTGTCAGGGGTCGAACCTATGACCTGCAACTCGTAAGTCACGGCCATTACTATTTATTTAAGTTTTTGTTAGTAATATCAATTTGCATATTTTTAAGGATGTGTTTGGGTGTTATAAGTTTTACTGCGATACCGGTTTCCATAAAACCTATGACATCAAAGTGTTAATCTCTAAAGTCTCTTATCAAAAGGTATTTTTAACCGACTTCTAAAAAGGAGGAGGTTCTCAATTGAGATGTTTATATTTTTTTATGTATGTTCGGGTATAACTCCCTCATATTTAGACGGATTTGCAAAATTCTTTTTTTGTTCGAAAGAGGTTTAGGTATTCCGAAATGGTCCCATTTAAATTTTGTAAAGACCTGATGATGAATTTCGGAGACAGATAACGGCGGAACTCTTCAATAAATGCCAGCAAATCAACCGCGATTGCTCCTATAGCATAATTATGTGTGCATTGTTTACGCAATCACACATCATAACATCACGCCTGTATCCTAAAGGGGTAGGCAGATGTGTTCAATAACTTCCTGTCACTGATATTCACATATCAAGTAGGTAGTGCTATATGAATTTGTGTGGGGTAGGTAGGTACAACTAAAAAGTGAAAAATAAAAACTTAAAAAAAAAACCATACCTACGACTTCCAAAAAAAAGCACTACAAAGTGAAAAATAACTTTTCACACCACCTGCTCGAAAATGTCAAATTATATGTCAAGCAACCTTAACCTAAAGTGAGTCATTAGTGGCCGGGGGCACAGGCGGTCAATAATGTTGTACTGTATTTCATTATGACCCGCTGGTCAATAATGTGATTTGAATTTGGAATCTCATATGCTCAGCTAAATTGGCAGTATAGTACAGTTCGCTTCACAAATAAGGTACCCCCCTTGGTATTGACATCAAACCTATTTAAGTTTTTCGTAATGTAACGTAAGTGGCGTGTTGGTCTAATGGTTAACACTGCGGCTTGGCAATGCGGTGGTCACGAGTTCAAATCCGCGGATGAGAAGATTTCTTTTTCCTTTATTTTATTTATTTATTTATTTACCCTTGTTTTTAGTTTCTTTATTAGGTGATTTTCGTTAATTATTATTTAAAAAATCAAATGGAGGTTTGTAATAAAAGCTAGGCATTTTGATAAACAATATTCATTTATTTTTCTAATTACATTTCTAGGACTTCATGGAATCCACTTCCAGGTTGAGTATACAGTTTTCTATCTGTGTTAAATTGGGGTTATTTACTTAGAATATTAACTAAACACAAAAGAGATACCCTGGATGAGGTTTAGAACGTTTAACACTAGATAAAGGTTCGTTTATATATATATATTTATAGAAACATTTTATTATTAAAAAACAGATTTTTTTTATACTTACTTATCGGAAAAGACCTTTAAAAAAAAAGAAATTTTGTCTTTTGTGTCTGTGAATTACAGAGGAAGAATCAACATGCTAAACTATAATAGTATAGCAATATACATCTTTCTCTTTTATCACATTTTCTAATAACCCTTATTTAACACAACATTAGAAAAATGTGTGAGGTCAGATGGTGCATCGTTAATACATTACAAGACTACTTGTAAACCAGATTATCTGGATTGATAATAATTATAAAGGTTGTTTGTTTTTGATTAACTACGAGATAAGGATCCCACAAATATTGGGAATTATTAACACTTGCTCATATATGTTCCAACGCAATTTTATCAGATACATTACACAATCAATCTGCCGAGTAAATTGCCTTATAATAACGGAGAGGATGTCACAGTCTATCACTTCTTGAAGTTTTGAAGGGTGCCACTAAATGAACTTTCACAATATTACGTTGTCGCTCCATTTGTATTTTCTCTGGCCTTGGCGATCACATTTCACATCACCCGTCGCTTGATACCTTTGTATCCATCTACGAACTGTTTTTCTCTGCAATGAAAATAATAATATTAGAAATACATAAAAACATCCAACTAGTAAGTAATAATGCAACATTATTGCAACAATAAATAGGTAATATGTGGAAGTATAACATAAATCTTACCGAAATAAATCTTAAAGAAAATAGCACGAGTTATGGGCATAAGCCCATAACTCGTGCTATTTTCTTTATGCTTTGTTCCTGTTCCCAGATAACAACAATTTTAGCCTTCAAAAAAGTTGTTAATCAAACCATACCATCGGTTAATAGAATCAACTGGTCAAAAACTTAATAAATTTGATAATATTACGACGAAGATAATTACACACAAGCGAATCGGCACGAAAACGAAACCATT
The DNA here is from genome assembly GCA_963082905.1 of Oligia fasciuncula. Taxonomy (NCBI): domain Eukaryota; kingdom Metazoa; phylum Arthropoda; class Insecta; order Lepidoptera; family Noctuidae; genus Oligia; species Oligia fasciuncula. The sequence continues at coordinate 15,350,499 of OY720406.1, read as the reverse complement.
TAAAAAATAATTATACCCTCAATCACAGTTTACTAAATAAAGCGAAGAAGTATTCTAAATTCAACCTTAACTCGCAGTTCATACAGCAGTTAAGTTTCTGAAGTAAAATGACGGTAGTGCAACAATCGGAATCAACACATTATATTCAACCAAACAAGCTAATTTCAACCTTATCTTTTAGTTAATTGAGGAGTTAATGCGTATTGCATTTTGTAAAACTAAGGTATTAAATATAAAACGAAAGTTGAAATTTAAACCTTATTATCTAGAAGATTAGACGGTTAATAACCTTGTTCGTTTTATGGAGTAATACTATTCCAATTTTCGTTGAGGTTGACAACTGAGCCAATAGCCTAGTAGTATAAGACACGGTCTCGATGATCGGCTGGCGCCTGGTGATGCGGGTTCGTATCTTAATCGCACGCAAAGTGTCTTTTTGTAAGTTATTCTTGGTATACGGTTCGGCCAGAAGGAAGCCGAAAGAATTATTAAAAACTTGAATGAAACTTGCAAATAATATCTGAGGCAGACCGTTGGATGCGCTCGGGCAGAGATGGGTGCGGCGGCGGCGGGGGAGGGAGCTGCTCAAGGCTCACGTGACGCGCCAGCGCCGCCGCCCCGCCCGCCACCCGCCGCGTCGCTCGAGCGACGAGCGATGGCGGGCCCGAGCGTGCTCGGGCGATAGTCTTTAAGTCTTGGGGGGGTTCCATTTCTCTGACGCTGACTGTACTAACAAACACCCTTTGGTGCCAGAAAGAGGAAAGCTATTCTCGATACCCTTACTACGCGTGGATGATATTCTCGATTTCCTACAAAATCATAACGACTGCTTCTTCATATCGTTGCCATGTTTTCCAAGACATAATATTGTAAGAATAATTAGATAACTACGAACCATTTTTTAAAAGGAATGGAATAACATTAAAACTGGCATTAATAATAACAAATACCGTACCGCGCCGTAATACCGTAATAGTAATTGGCTGTAACATTAGGTAATTAATTTTAAGTAAACTGCGCAAAAATTGCTGTGGATTTTGTGAATAAATAAATAAATAATAAAACCTATCCCTATAACCTACAGTCGATTTATCACATTTTATCAAAAATACTCTATTTTCACGAGCGTCTCCAATGACGTTCTAAATTCAAAATGCATACAGCCAATCATCCAAAACCATTCTACCAGCCCTGTATAAAGCTTAGTTTACACAAACGCCACTTCCATGAGAGTGATATCAATAGACACACACTACAAAACCGTAGAAAAGAGTTTTTTTTTTTGAAAATCGAATTGATCGTGTCTTGGCTACTTATTGGTAGACGCAATAAAGGCGCGAACTTTTGGCATTTAAACTTTAAATTTATCAACAAATATGTTATTCTTACTGTTTGTTTATTTAATAAATACTTTGTTTTTCGTACTGTGGCTATTATTTTCTCACAGTAGGTGTAAAAAGTAGAGTATCCTCCTCTGGGCTAAAGGTGTCTTTGCCTTGGGCTAGCTTGAATCCCTCGCTGCATTCAGGATTCTTGTATTAACTCCCTCGCTTCGCTCGTGAGTTAAATCCCGAATCCTTCATTGCGCTCGAGATTCAATATGACGCCCGTGACATAAGACACAACTTTAGCCCCTCGGTGCATAATCTACTATTAATTTCGAAAGTCGGTGTCAAAAAACGAAAATGCAGAACCAACGACACAGACTTCTGAAATTGAAGTTATTTTTCACTTCATAGTGTTTTTTTTTTTAAACTCGGTTGTTTTTTTTTTGTAAATAAATATTTTTCCGACTGTTGCCGTAAAGACAAGTAAACAAGTTTAATCAGGCGTTAAAATAGAGGCGGGTCAAGTAACGTTTAATTGTTACTTAACGATAGTGCTATAAAATAGTGTAATTTATTGATCCGTACCTACTTATGCGGAGACAATAAAAAGAAATGAATGGGGGTCCCGTATTACCTACGGCATCTTATAGATAATATATTATCATAGACCCTTATGAATTCTGCTCGAAAGAAAAAATATATGCAATGTGTAACTGAATTATTGCATATTAAGAAAGTAGTTTGTTCAGAATCGTTTACTGACAGAATGTTTTATACCAAAAATAATTTAAACTACGTAAATTACAGTCACACTTCCCCTGTTCAGACAAAATAGACCTACACTAGACACATATAACGTTTGCAAGTGTGCATGCGTAGATTTGTAATGGGGCCACAATTTTCTTCCTCTGTACCTACTGTATAGGTATACCTAACTAACTTATTAAAAAAAACAGTGTTTTATACATAACTAGCTGACCCGGCAAACGTTGTTTTGCCATATAAATTATTTCTAGCTGCCCGGCGCTACTTCGTCTGCGTGGTGTCCTACACTCCTACCCCTTACCCTACCCTACCCATACCCTACTCCTACCCTACTCCTACCCTACTCCTACCCTACTCCTACACTATTCCTACATTACTCCTAACCTACTCCTACCCTACTCCTACCCTACTTCTAACCTCCTCCTACCCTACTCCTCCACTACTCCTACCTTACTCCTACCCTACTGCTATCCTACTTCTACCCTACTCCCATAGATATATTAATTTTTTCTCTACGTAAGAACCATCCTCGTACTTCAAGAAATATTCTAAAAGAAGAATTAGCGAAATCGGTTCAGCTGTTCTCGTATTAATTTTTATATTAAAGAAGATAGTAAAATTCGGTATAAGTATATTATGATTATAACATAATATTTTAATTGGGGTGTTTGGTGGTGTGCGATAATTCCGTTACATGTTGTTGAAGCCAGCCGAACCCGCCATATTACCCAGTATCTGAGTTATAGAGTTCAGATGCAGTGGCTCCACGTAAAACACTGGTATGTAGGTGGACCGGCTGGACTGGAAGCCAACCCCAACTTAATGGGAAAAGTGTAGGCAGATTATGATGATGGAGATTTATATATTGTAGAAGCTTAGCCTGGAGCTCCTAGAGGTATAAAAGATCTCTTTGCAACATTTCCTGTGTGCCATTACGAAGAATTCATTGTCGTTTTCATGTTCCAGTGAGGTCAACCGACTCCGTCCTCTGGTCACTGGCCGCAGGTCTGCGGTGGCAGGATGTGGTATTCCGCCGCTTTCGCGGACAAATACCTACCACCGGAATACACAAAGACTTAGTGCAACTACCTAAGTGATACTAACATAGATACCTAGTTAGTTTTATTTACTAACAAAATTGTTACTATATTATTATGTACGCTACGTCAGGCGTTGGCAGGCCTCCCACAAGGTGGTCCGACGACATTGTGAAGGCCGCAGGAACCCGTTGGATGTGAGAAGCACAGAACCGGTCGAAGTGGAGGTGCCGTGACTACACACGGCGAATAAACCATAGTTTTTCAAGGAAAGAAAAGCGAGATTCATACGCCTTACCGTAAAAAAACAGTGGCACTCCGGGAGTGCTGACAGAAGTGAAAACAAAACACAAACAGAATACTTTGCCATCACTCACTGACGTATCGAATATACCTACATTAAAACCGAGTACATCCCGAGGACAGCCGAACACATCAGAAGCGGGTATTTTTTTAATCGTCTTATAAACAAAACACGCGCGGTGTCGCTTACGGTAACAGTGGCGCGAATTCAATGGTTTTTTCCCATCTCAAAAAATGCCCAACGCGCCTAAAGAAGTTTTCACTTCAAAAAACCGTACCGTGTATAAAGGGTCTAATGATGTGGAAGGATTATGTTGATTAGTCACCACATTCCATCATTTGAGAGGGGCTTGTGGCTAAGTAATAACAGCCGCACGGGTCGATCGATCAGGTTAAGCCACGCTTGCCGCGGATGGGTGACCATTCTTACATATTCTCGCTCCTCCGTGCGTGCCTCGGAAAGTACGTTAAGCTGTTGATCCCGGCTGTCATTCGTGGAACTTTGACATTCGTTACGGGTCGTCTAAACATTTTTAGTACCTACTTATTGGTTGCGAATAAAAAATAGAATGTAGGTATTTTAATTTATGTAAGTACCTAAATGTAAGGCAAATTTAGTTTTAGAACGTCTAAAAATGAAGGAAACAATAAAACAAAGCACTTTATATGTAATTTCCTGTGTATTTCTAACATATTAGTTTTATACACTACTTCATTATTTACATGAGCATTATCGCTTCACAATATTATTACAATTAAAATAATTTTCTCTCTTTATTTATATTATTTATACATTTTTATTTCACCTATTCTTAGGCAAAGTGACAAAACTTCTCGCATATCAAAAAGCATTAGAAAAAAATACTGTTTTTTTTATATTTTAAAAATAGAATCTACATAGGAGCGGGCCCTGGTTTACAGTTGAGCGACATAGATGGCGCTTTAAAGGCATACGCGAGATAGAGAACGAAGAACAAATCACGAGATATAGATTTAGGCCTGCTCGCACCACAGAACACTAAAATATAATTCTGTCTCTGTCATCTTCAAACGAGTGACTGAAACAGAACGATGTTTCAAGTTGAAGCGATAAGTGATTTGTGGTGCAAGCTGACTTTAGAGCTTACAATAAGTATGAATAATCTTTATATTCTTTATGTGAAGACTAGCGGAAACTGTCCAAAACGTATTTTGTTTGAAGATAAAAACATCACAGCCAATCATAACAATTTCCGAAATGTTTTAAATTTTATTTTTAAGTTTTATATTTAAAAACACTTTATAATTCTACTGAAGTCTCATTTTCTGGATTTGAAAAAGACAAGGAAAATTACAAAGTCTTTATGGATTTCAATTTGTTTTCAATAAAGGAAATATTTTTCATAACTCTTACAGGTACCGTTAATTTAGTATTTTTTGTACAAAGGAAGATTTTTTATATTTTTTTATCTACATATTAAAAGAATTGGCCCAGTTTTTGTTAAATATTAAAAAGATCGACATGTAGGTACAGTCAAAAAATTAAAAATATTTTATGCAAAAATATCTCAATTAGCAAAATTTTGATATTGCACTATAAGTAATTGGGTTTTTAAAGCTCGATTCGTGATAACAAGTAAGTATGTACCTATTTTACAAAACAGTTTCTTATAATTTACTATTTTATCTTAGAGGGGCGTAAATTAAATTGTAACAAAGACAGAAATAATTGAGAAAAATTAAATGCTTTACAAACATGAATGCTACAAAACTTTACCAGGCATTCATAAATTAGAAGTGAATCAAAAATTCAAATCCGAACAGACTAAAATAGAATATTACACTGTCCCTAATTTCGCCCTCGTCAATATTTTAACATAATTATTATGCTGTCCTAGTGACAATAAATAAATTAACTAACTGTTCTTCAAGAATAACAGCTAATGTTGGCACAGGTCAAGGATAATCGTGAACCATCTACCGCCATTCTTTGACTCTATTGTCCACTATGTAAAAGTAATCCTTAAAACTGCAGTAACAATAATTATTGTACGATATTCGCGATCTCAATACGTCATAATAATAAAACTTATCTCATTCACCAAGTAATCTGGATAAATAAACTAAATATTGCGATTACTATTTTCACATTTCAACATAGCCATGAAAAAGCCAAAGCTTAGTCAATGGATCCAATATTAAGACCGCGAATGCATCTAGCTGTTAACATTATCCGTATTAACATAGGGTTGAATTTTGTACATAACATTGAGTAGAACAGACTTATAAGTTCACTTTGCGACTCGACAATTTACTATAACAACTCCCTTACATCAGTTAGTAGGCACACAGTGAGGACGGCCCGAGGCCCGCGCAACCCGAAGAGCCCTTCATCCGGCGACCAGGGGGCCTAAAAAGGCCACTTCGGCAGAATCATAAAAGGATAACATTATGAATCATAATGGACAGTTAACTGTTAAGTTAATCGTATCAAATCCCATTGGTGAAGGATTATTCAGTTTTTTTTTTTAGTCTGTGCTAAAATACCAATCAATCCAATCCCAATGTCTTTGATTATACCTACGAAGTGAAAAAAAGAAAAACACGGACTGTCTTCGCCATATTATGATTCATAATGTTATCCTTTTATGATTCTGCCAAAGTGGTTTTTTAGGCCCCCAGGACCACAGCAACAACAAGAGCTGGTCGCACGCCAACGAACGTAACTAAAATGAAGTAACAAATAGTGCTATTTCATCACACGGTACTGTAAATAAAAACGTTTGAGCAGGACAGCACGATAACCTAAGTGTTCTACAAGGTGCTCTGAACTTCAGGTCTCCGGGTGCAATGCCCACTTTTATCACAAAAGGTGTTAAAGTACATATTGCATTACGCGACAAATATAAGCCACATATTTATTTATTAGCTAATTAATTCCAATATGTCCACTAGTGACATTAGACACAACTGTTAGAAATTGACAACACCTAATGAGGTATTTGTAAAGAGTTTCCATGACTACGGTACCTTACTGCACACATCACAGATATAGAAAAAATAAACTTTATTCCTGTTAGTTCTATACATAACAAGTACACTTTAGCCTAATTCTATATTTCACAAAGAGGGAATCTTTTACATCGTTTATTGAACCAGAGTTACTCACTATCGTATAGACTGGGGTAACCGACATGTTTGAACAAGCTTAGCTTCAGCGCTTGCTGACCCAGAACGTACAGTAAATATATTCTATATGTATACATAATAAGACATGATAACAACACATGGACGCATTTCGCTAAGCTAAATGATATAAAACGTGCTGCACTCCTGCCACTCTCTCGAAGGCATCCGCTCCATTTCATATCTCGATTCTACACAAACTTGCTTCTTATATTGACTTTAAACAATAAATAAAAGTTAATAAATAATTTATACATCCATTCAAGTTATTGTTCAATTCGATCACAATGCGAAAACTTTCAACTAGTAGAAAAATATGACGCGGAACATTCTGTTGTTGATATCCACTATTGTCCATCACTATTTGTCACTTTGCTATCACCGTCATGAAATAAACGACCACTTACTAGTAGGCATTGCATAAATACATCATTATACTCGCGGTCTTAACATAAGACGCGCGATCCGCGTTCCTGACACACATCGACGGCTACTCATCTCTTTCGCACATACCATTACAACTCGTAGTGAGATAAGGACGTCGATACCGACATCCCACCGTCCACCCGTCTTATCTTTCACAAGGAATGGTTCGTCGTCACATCCAGGTGAGGTAGACGTACTGACTTGACACTGTTACTCCGTGTTCCAAAGCTCGGCGATCCCCTCTGGGGCCTTAAAGTATACGTATCTGATTATTGCTCGAAAGTTTACTTTGGCAGTGTATGGCAATCCTGGCCATCGATAGCGCACTAGCGCACTAGTGTCGTCCCCATTCGTCGCTCCTTGTGGGTCATCGAACCCGCGGTGTTCTGTGGAACTAGATTCTTCAGTCTCGAACTTGGGCTTTGCTAGCACGCTCCAGCACAGTCTCTTACATGTTTGGCTTTAAAGCACAGAGTGTTGTGTCAGAGTACCAGGCGGTCATAGCGGCCAGGTGGTGGTGAAGCCTACAGGAGAGCGAGCGCGCTGCGGGGCGCGGCGGGGGCGCGGGGGGCGCGAGGGGCGCGGGGCGGACCCTCACGAGGAGGGCCGGTGCGGGGGCGCGGGCGCGCCGGCCGCGGACACCACGACCACGGGCTTGACGATGGTGGTGGCGCTGAGGTACTGCGCCGACACCGTCAGCGGCGCCACCGTGCCCTTCACCATCTGGGTCTCCACCATCTGAGAACGCAATACAATATAATGCAATCTTCAAACTATATTAATATTCGTACTTGAGAATTTAGGGAATCTTATCAATATCAGGTCTTTGTTAAATAACTGCAAACCTTTAAGATGAGGTACAAAATTTACATACAAACACGTTACACGATGCGACAACTCTTTGCTTATCCCTCTGAGACCACAGATACAAAGAAAAATAAAAATCAAAAACACAGACCACTCGAGTGTTCACTCAAAGAAATTCAAAAGCGTGCTAAAAGTAACACTTCTTGAAACCGTAACTTGTCCCTCACCGCGTGCGCAGCACATGCCTCGACGCACCTCATTGAAACACGGCGTGTCACTTAAACGAATAAAATTGAAATGATTTCACTATTTACCTCTAAGAAATTAATATACGAGTTATCAATGTGTCTCGGGGAGGCCGCGTGCAGTGCGGGGTGCGCGGGGGCCGCGTGGGGCCCGGGGGCCGCGGGCCGCAGGTAGGGGTGGGGGCCCGGGCCGCGCGCCGCGCCCGTCGCGCGCAGCACTCGCGACTCTTTACACGTCTTCTCCTTATAAGAATACGGCAACTTTCAGATAGATACAGTGTGAGGAAAAGTGGCTTTATGGTTACCAGACGCGATTATAAAGACGTCGGAGGTTGAGTTTGCTTGCAGTACCACTTTAGGTTTGCAGTAATTTATCAAAAACATTTTGTAATGGCTAGAAAGACGCTCAAGTATAAATATTGGTTTAAATACATTCATGCTGAAGCATATTTGTAAAACATGGGAGTTAGAACAAATCATCATAAAGTATTGCTTGACAATGTTAATGCTTTTGGGACGCCTATTCCGTTCAGGAGTGGGCGTCTGGAACTGGTTATTTTATATTACCACCTTATTTTGATCGACAAGTCAACATGGGCTTTTTCACTACACTTCAGGATCATTCGACGTTTCAGGATCAATATGTAGAGATTAGCAAAAACCTAAGCTTCAAAATCTCTTCCTGTTTTCGATCGACAATATTATTTAGGAATCAGCTGTTGTAGTCACGGACTATCAGAAGTCTGTTATCCGGGCTAATTTTAAATGTAGAAAATCAGTCAATAACATGAATAGCAGTTTAAATAAAGCTTTTTTTACAAAAAACAACAACCGACTTCCAAAAAAAGCAATACAAATTGAAAAATAACTTTAATTTCGGAAGTCGGGTCAATAAACGAGAATGCGGAACCAAAGACACCCACAAACACAAAGTTGGTTGTTGTTTTTTGTAAAAACAGTTTTTATTTTTCACTTTTTAGTGGGTGAGTTTGTAGTTTATCTAAGTTACAATAGCCTAATGTAAACTGCTTATCACCTTTTACAAAATATTGCTTTTCCCGATGAAGGGACGTTAATTGTTGAGGAGTTCTCCTGGTAAGAACCAGGAGAACACCTCAACAACCACTCACCATACGCATTGTGACGAGGATAAATATTGCTTAGCAACCATATTAAAGTAATCGAATCGCAACCTGTGAAATATTTGTCATTGAGTAGTTCCGATGGCCATCTGTGGTCTTCATCATCAGCTTCACTTTACCAAATAATGATTTCCGAGAGCAAACGCTTAAGTTACTTTAAAAAATATCCAAATCGCTATAGGTATGCCATTAAAATTTGAGGGTTTCCCTCGATTTCCATGGGATCCTCTCATCAGATTCCAACTTGATGATAATGAGACCACCTTGAGAGTATACCCTTTCAAACAAAAAAAGAATTTTTGGAATCGGTCCAGCCGTCTTCGAGTAATCGGTGAACATACATTTTGGAAGTCGGTTAAAAAACAGCATACATGTACATGCATACAACCTTGGCCGAATTCGACCTTTTATTTTTACACCAGTGAGTGCCAAAATGACGATAAAATGATTATGATCAATAACCTAAGGCCTTAGGTCCTATCTGCTCCTCAAACAACAATTCATCAGCTAAAAGCGGTGATAATGACAATAATAAAACCGCTATCACCACATTATACCAACCTGTTATGTTTGTGCTATGTTTTGGCGTCAAACAGGCCGATTAGAAAGGATGACGCAATCGCTAGCAATAACAATAGATGCTTACCTTGTGTGTGAGTGTGTGCGTTTGTAACAAATGCGTGGTAGGCTGCGATACTACTAGGGGGGTCAGTCCGCTCACGACCACGCTGCCATCTGCAAGAAGTAACAGGAGTTCATGTTACATCATCTGTGTATTTCCTTGAAGGGACAGGTAGTATTCATGTTTCAAATTGATGTTATTTAAATATCAACTTCATTTTCATGGTCATTAAGTTGATTACAGACTGAATAGCACTATTGAGAAAGTTATAAAAATGTTGAAAAGCTAAACAGCGAAAAAAAAATCTGTTGTTCCCTACATTTATGCTCGGATAACTCGTCAAAATGTACTAAACAGCTAATTTTTTATTGCGATTTCAAGTTTGGTCCTATAGTAAAAGTTGTTCATAATGATGAGTACAATGACCTCTTAAGAGGTTTTGCGCGTTTAACGTTACACGTTGTATACATATTTTACTTTTTTTTACGTCTTTGTTTTTCCTAACCTAAGTACAGACGCCAGCACATCAAGCTACTACAATATGTTAAATTTATTTAATAGATTTTCAACTGTATCGCTAAACCATAAGGTTCAAAGTTGATTGGGAAAATTTGACAGTTTCGGGGTAGTTTGATGTGCTGGCGTCTGTACGTTTCTAAGTGCTTTGTCATACTTAACTCATTTTTGGGGAAAAAAAAATACATTTACGCCAATGTTTCTTCAAATGAGCGATTTATAAAATTCAAAGTCCCGACTGATATACCAACGCACAGCCTAAACCGCTGGTCCTAGAGACATGAAATTTTTAGGGTGTGCTCTTTGTGAAGAGTAGGTATCCACTAAGAAAGGGTTTTTCGAAATTCCAACCCTAAGAGGGTGAATGGGGGGAGGGTGAAATTTCACGCGGACGACGTCGCTGGCAGAAGCCAGTTCAATTATACCTATATAAAATACTAGCTGCGCCCGCCGGTTTCACCCGCATAAGTCTCGATCCCGTGGGAATATAAGGATAAAAGTATCCTTTGTCCTAATCCAGGTCATGGTCTACCAATGATTGTACCAAATTTCATCCAAATCCGTTCAACCGTTTTAGCGTGAAAGCGTCATGTTTGTTCACGCAACATACAAAAAATCTAATATTTTCTCTTTAGAATATTAAGTTCAGATTAGCTTATCAAACAGTTAAATATAGTGGGCACGTGGCCAGTAGCATCAACACAGGATGGGACAAATCCCAATTTAATTTAATCTGTTTTCAAATCAAATGTCACACGAAATTGATCGTTCGGTATTTTGGGCAACCAATCACAACATTTAACATGAGGTTTGGGTAATGTTTCCAGAAAACGGGGGCTATTTTTAGCCTGGCCTGTCGCCTGTTATACATTATGATAATTATACAGGGTGACGCGCAACCTGTTACCATGGGTTCCATACATGATTCTGAACCCCCGAGCGCTGAAACATTTCGTCGGTTATTAAAAAAAAAGGTGTTCCATAAATTTTGACCGCGTAGGGTTTTCTATAAAACTGCTGTCTTTTTTATAACTGACGAATTTCTACGGGTCTAATCATGTGCTGAATTTAAGATTCTGAAGTGGCGACCGCGTACCGGAAGACGTAGCGTTGAAAGGCCTCCCACAAGGTGGGCCGACGACCTTGTAAAGTCCGCAGGAACTCGTTGGATGCGAGAAGCACAGAACCGGTCGAAGTGGCAGTGCTTGGGGGAGGCCTATGTCCAGCAGTGGACGTCTTTCGAATGAAATGATGATGATGAATTCATGGTTACAGTTCGAACGTCGATGTCCCCGCCACCGTTATATTGTTATATTCAGGCTGGTACGTAAAATACCTACTTTACTTTCAAATTTTTTATTAGCATCGCCATACAACGTGGCAGTGCTGCCAGCCTTTTGGGCACTGTTGACAGCGATGCGGACGAATTATTTGATGCCCTATGATTATTTTGCTTATTTTTTCATATAAATGTACATATTATTGTTATTTTAAATATTAGCATAGATTATGTAAATATTATCCTATTTGAATTTAAAAAAATAATAATAAGCTTGTAGCGATATCTACAACGCCACATTGCGTACAACGCGTCATACTGACGTCACGCAAAATCCTGCATCGCGCAAGCAGAGTTTACCGCGCAACTAGCATAGATACATCGGGCAGTTGCCCGCCAGACACAACACCCGTCTGGTCGGAGGATCCTCCCTTTTCTATAGAATATGAGTGAACTTTACACCCTGTTCCTCATACCTCTATAATCTGATTGAGGATCTAATATCTGCGTCAGCGAATGGTGTTAGCGTCGCTGAGTATTGGGAAAAGATTTAACTTCTTTCCTAACATTATTTGCCATCAACACGCTAAGAACAAGAATACCAAGTTGACATAACAATTAATTACCAACCCGCACTTGGCCCGCGTGGTGGATTACGGCCCACTCCCTCTCAGAGGAGGCCTCTGTCCCAGCAGTGGGAACATTATAGGCTGATTAAAGTAATTAATGCAAAGTAATAATGCATACCTGCAGTCGTGGAAACTGGCGTCGGAGATATAATTCCGTTTTCTTTAGTTATTCTACTTTCAACAGTACTTGTTACACCTGTCAACAAAATATATGTTTGTTTTAGTTAATGGGGTCAAGGCCAGACACATTTTTTTTAAGATTTATAAGGATGACTCCTTTTATACTACTGTAAATGTACTTTTTCTTATTGGCTTAGGCTATTTGAACGATAAAAGACCGAAAATAGGTCCCTGTGGAACACTACATTTATTTGTTTTGGGCACATTTTAATGATTTGCTTACTGAAGATTATTTGAGTTTAAGCTAATATTTTAAGACCTTACCACCATTTTATTAAGTATTTAAATTCTTACACATAAAATAAATGTAATAAAATCACACAATTTCAAAAGGAAGATTCATTTTTCCTTTTGTCTTTCCTCGTCACGTATAAATGCGCATCGAAGTACCAGGGTCTCATAACTCACCGTTGGTATGCTGCAACACCCGCAGCCCGCTGCTAGTTGATAACAGCTGCAGCGCCGCTGAGCCCACTACAAGCCCGCCACTGCCCACCACCTATGAAAATGGAAACTAAGTTTACTACAAGATAATGCAAAGATATCCCGTCATTAAAAAAAACTGGCCAAGTGCGAGTCGGAGTCGCACACGTAGGGTTCCGTACCAAAAGGCAAAAACACGTTTGTTGTATGGGAGCCCCCCTTAAATATTTATTTTATTCTGTTTTTAGTATTTGCTGTTATAGCGGCAACAGAAATACATCATCTGTGAAAATTTCAACTGTCTAGCTATCGCGGTTCTTGAGATACAAACTGGTGATAGACAGACGGACGGACGGACAGACAGCGAAGTCTTAGTAATAGGGTCCCGTTTTTACCCTTTGGGTACGGAACCCTAAAAATTATAACAGATGAAGATACCCGAGGTCCCTCTTTCCCAGTTAAATAAGGCCTACCGATCTCCAATGTACACTGGACTGGACTTCTGGATGTACGCATACGCGGTCGTTTAAAATCGCATCAAGTCTATGTATCATTTTGGTAGCACTTTATTTTTGTTTTCTTGCAGCCACGACAACTTTTCGCAAAATCTTGGGATATATCGGTAGGTATTAATAATGAGAGCAGTGGTGGCCAAGTGGTAACGGCCGCGACTTACGAGTTGTGGGTCGTAGGTTCGAACCTAGACAGGCGCTTTACTTTGTGTAAATTATTTCATCACCACTGCTCTCAAAACGATGAAGGAAAACATCGTGAGGAAACCGGCATGTCCTAGAACCAAAAATTCGAAGACATGTGACATCTGCCAACCCGCACTGGGCCCGCGTGGTGGATTACGGCCCGCTCCCTCTCACCGAGAGGAGGCCTGTGTCCCAGCAGTGGGATCATTATAAGGTTATTAATAATCCGTCCAAAGTCTCCGTACTTCTTAATACCCGCCGTAATTTACCGTACTTAAGCGCCGTTACAAACAAGCTTATTATGTATTTATTTAACGGTTGAAAATCGGTAACGGTTAAAACTGGCAATGTATGTATTTTCCTAGCATGTTCAGTTAAAAAATTTTTTGATTCAACACATTCATAAAATTCGACAGGCCATGTCACACATTCACTACTTTACTTGCATCGCCATACAACGTGGTAATGCCGCCAGTCTCTTGGGTACATTACCAGTCGACAGCGATGCGGATGAATTTTTCGACGCTATTTTTTAGTTTCTGTATAGTTTTAGTTAAGTTAGGATTTAATTTTGTTATTTTTAGTTTGTATAGCCAAATAAAGACTGCGACTACTTTACTTAAAAGTATTTGTGTTTTTTTTTTTTGTTTTCCGTTGGTCCGGTGTGATTATTGGAATCGATTCAGTTACTTATTCTGAACAAACTATATTCAGGTTTCGCATATATACTAAAAATAAAGTTGCATAAAGCATAATAAATGTTGTTTTAAAAAGATGATGGATTGTGAGAAAATTATAAAATAGCTAAGAAAGTGAATTCCGAGATGAAGATGTATGGAGGAAAAGTCGTGTAGCGCCGGCCCTAAATAAATAGGGCAAGAAGACGAACGATTATCTAAAACGAGGTGGGGTGCTTTAAACATATTCAAACAAATAACACAGAACTGCCTCACCTGCGATATGGGTAGATGTATTTGAGCTGGATGTACTAAGGTGCTGAGCGCATTCGTCACTCCGTTTTCTACCGTCTGCCCATTCTATAACAAAGCAAAATATACTTTATATTAAAATTATTCTGTGGGTATACTTTTCTGGTATTTTAAACTGGCTTAGGTCTTCATCTATTTTTTTTTGTTTACAGCCACATCTAAAGCCTAGGAAAATAAGATATTTTCTGCGAAAAAAATCCTAGTGAGAATTTATTTTACTCTCTGGCTTTTTGCGTAGGATTTAATAACGAAGCAACTTGTAATTCGCAGATTTGTCTATAATTTAACTTATTTTCCGATTATCAGAAAGATCAATAAAACAATCCGTATAGTAAATGTATGACTCATCTTTTAACTATTATTGTACTCGCCCCACATTTCGGGTCCACAAAGAATATTTTCGACTTCATCTACACACATCAAAAGTGTCTAGGGATCAAGCATTTTTATGCGGATTTCTTGAGATTGAGATGTGGCTTTGTAATAAATTTATGATTTTATAAATTTATATGGATCCTTTTTGGTGCATTTCATAATTTGAATCAGGAACTGTGAATCAAATTCGAGTAAAAGATGAAAATCAGCTGTCAATATTTTCCCTATAAAAACATACAACGCATTGAAGACATTATTAGTGCTACTGTTTCCCTACTACTGATTAAAACCAACGTTATTATGGAGCGGCGACGTCATTTAAGCAGGGAAGAAATGCTCAGAGCCGTGGGAATGATAGAAGCTGGTTCCCGGCAACGTACTGTGGCTTTAGCTCTGAATACAAGTCAGAGTGTTATCAGTCGACTTTGGACACGTTACCGAAGCACTGGTACCGTGGCTGAGCGCCATGGAGGACGGTATCGCTGCACCACACGGAGACAAGACCGATACATTCAAATCTTAACTCGAAGAGCTCCAACAATAACCGCCATGATGTTAGCCGTGAGGCTTCATCACTCTTCAGGGAACTTAATTAGCGACCAAACAGTCAGAAACCGCTTGCATGAAGTGAACCTTCATTCCCGAAGACCGCTACGGGTACCACCTATAGATTGCTATAGGTGGTACCCGTAGCGGTCTTCTTCACAATCGTAGGATTCGATATCAATGGGCTCTTGAACACAGAAATTGGGCAGAAGAACAATGGCGTTTCGTGTGCTTTTCTGATGAGTCTCGTTTTGGTATGAGACCGGATACAAGACGTATACGACACTGGAGAACCCCTGGACGCCAACAGCGATTAAAATCCTGCCAGGAAGTCCATCCTTATAGTGGTGGAACCATCATGGTATGGGCGGGTATTTGGATCGGCGGAAGAACTGAGTTGATTTGGATCAGAGGCAACCTCAACGCTCAAATTTATGCTGAGACGATTGTATCAGACGTCATCGTTCCTCTACAAGTGCAAATCGGTCCCTTATTTTAGTTAATGCATGATAATGCACGACCGCACACCGCAAGAGTTGTAAGACAGACTCTCGCCGCAGCTAACATCAATGTCCTGCCCTGGCCTGCTCAGTCGCCAGACTTGAACCCGATTGAGCATGCATGGGATATGCTACAGAGAAGAGCTCTGCCGAATATGGAGGGTATCCAGTCGCAAGAAGACCTTTTTTTGTTGTTGCAACGAACATGGGCGGCCATTCCACAGCGTGATTTGGATGAACTCATTTTGAGTATGCCAAACCGATGTTCTTGTGTTGTTAGTGTTCGCGGTAGAAACACGGATTATTAATTGTTTAAGTTACCCAATAAAATTTTAAAGAAAACTGTTATTTCAGTCTTTTTTTCGAACTTTTGTGTTAGTGGTTCAAATGTCAAAAATCCCTGTATTAGGAAAATGGCAAATTTCTTTATTAATGCAAAGGTGACTTGGTTTATCGTTACTGTGACAAACGAAAACACTTTATTTGATGAATCCTTAAAGAAAATTTTAATTAATATCAATCAGGAGAAAAGTTATTGCAAAAATATATGTTGATCCCTAGACACTTTTGATGTGTGTATATACGTCATTCACTAAATAGATGCGTCAGAAGCATATATTACGATAACTATTGACTCTGTAGCTGATGTTAATGCAACGTCGTGAACTTTCACAACACCGAGCAGATAACACCAAGGTGACGTTAAATCATACCCTCATTATTTTTTTTAAGGAAATATACACGCTCTATGTTACATTATATTGTATCATGAAAACAATACCCATGTGTTTTTTTTTTGTCGCTCAAAAATAGACCAGACTTCTTTGTTTTATAACATATCGTTCACAAAGAGTTTAAATTGGTATCTACCTATGTATGCAGTAATTCGTGACTCATTCATTTGACATTTGAAACTCGTGAAATTCGTGTCTAAAATTAGCACGCATTTTCTATTCGGTATTGTGCGCTATATGCGCATTTCACGTTCCTTATAACAGGCACTTTATATTTAAACATATAAAATTCAAAGTCCTGACTGACTGACTGATATAATTATCAACGCACAGCCTAAACCGCTGGTCCTATAGACATGAAATTTGGAGGGTGTGTTCTTTGTGAAGAGTAGGTATCCACTAAGAAAGGGTTTTTCGAAATTCCACCCCTAAGAGGGTGAATGGGAGGAGGGTGAAATTTCATCTCTTATCTGCCAAGGCTTATTTTTAATCTTATGTCTTGAATTGTTTCTTCTTTTGTGTCTTTTTTACATTGTTCTGACATATAGAAGCAACAAGAATAATGTACCCAGGATTTTGTAGAATCTTGATTTAAAAGAGTGTCCATGGAGTTTCTTGCCCGTTCTTCTCCATAAAGATCTACGTTTTGGAATGGGCAACTAGCTTCAACTTTCTGACTAACTGACAGACTATTTTAATTTTGACAATTCACATGTGCCTGTCCAAGGCTTAATTGAAATAAATGCTTTGAGTTTGAGTTCACGCGGACGGAGTCGCGGGCGGAAGCTAGTTGTAACATAGCATTAATATCCTTTAAAGTCCGTTTACACAAAATATTAGGGTAAATAATCATATATCAACTTTTTGCCCGGAATTCAAAAGCATTCGATAACATACATCATAAGATACCATTACTCTAGCTTAAACACAAAGAACATTGGTACGTCATAATCCAATCAAGTCTCTAGAGCTACGGTTGCGAGATTTTAGTCAAGCTGTCACTGTTCTATTGAACACAACATCATTACAACATCCGGAGTTCCTCAGGGAAGCCACTATGTACCAATTCAATTTGAATTGATTAAAATGTCTTGCAAACATTACGCGGACACTAAATTGCGCCAATACCCCGTGTTTTTTGTAAACTGAATCTTAAAAATTACTCTATTCAAATGCAAAATGCTTAATTATTTAGAAATCTAAACACATATTTCTTGGTTAATTTGTTTAAACAAAACATATTTATACTTGAGAACAAATTTCTATTCTACCTTATCTAAAAAATACTAACTTGAGTGGAAGGTTCTGCTGGCGCAAGCGTAGTGAGCGTGAGCGTGCTAGGTCTCGTACCGTACGGTGTCCGCACAACCTGAAATATTAACAAAAATCACACGTCACATTAACTTGAAAATTATCTTCCCAATTACAATTCATTAATTTTCGGATTAACCTTTCGATAAACGATGGAGTAACACAAATCCTAATCCAAGATTAGGTCAGCTCTAATTTCTAACATTGTACTAGGCGAGCATACCTGCGAGGTGGTGGGGGTGATTTGTATAGGCAGCGTACGCAATTTCGTGCTTAGGTTTAGAGTGCGGGGAGGAGACGTCTCCATTCGTGGTACGGACCGCGGCGGCGACGCTGATATCTGAAATTGGGACAGTTTATTTACTTGACCTTGCAGTTTTAGAATTGTGTGTCAATAGTTTAGGTCACAATATGATTTATCGATGGATTATTAATTAATATTTCCTAATTAGCATTATAATTAGAAATACTTACACTTAAAGGTATTCCTAAAACTTGTTCATTCACAGGATCTTCTATAACGTTGTCTTCTGTGACGGCATCTAATAAAAAAAAACAAATGTCAACAACTTAAAAAAATATAATCTGAGACGAGGTGTTTGTCGGCTATTTTAAAAAAAATACAATTGCTTAAAATGTTTTTTTTTAACTCTGTAAAACTCCTTGTATATTTTTTAAACTGTAAATCAATCAATAAATATTACAAAAAAATTGCATCGGAGCCAAATATTAAATAATCTCGACCAAATGTACCAGGCGCGCATAACAAGATAGGAGGTTAACGCACCAATACTCAGAGGGCGAACAGTTGTTCGGACCGAGATCTCTCTTTTCAAGGCGGCGAGCCTCTGTTGCGCCGCGATCTTCTCACGGGCCAGCCGTTCCATTTCGTGCTCACAATCGCGTTCCTTACGTCGTAGAACCTGCGGGCAAAATACCAGGATATCATAACTCAAGAGAAGTTAACTTTAATTCAACAGTACGCACTGTTGTTTTTCAGCGCTAACATCATATTCATAATTTATAACTAGGTAGTTATTACTTGTTGTATACCTAAATAGGATTGTTAAAGCAAATTTTTCAGCTGACAGATAAGTTTTATCTGGAGAATAATTATGTCAGTTTGACAGTTTTGTGTACAAACAACACTTTTTATTCTTGAGATAAAAGTTTGCTGGCGATTGATAAATCGGTCCGTTCTTAAATAATCTTTTTTAGGGTTCCGTACCCAACGAGTAAAAACGGGAGCCTATTACTAAGACTTCGCTGTCTGTCCGTCCGTCCGTCCGTCCGTTCGTCTGTCTGTCATCAGGCTGTATCTCAAGAACCGCGATAGCTAGACAGTTGAAATTTTCACAAATTATGTATTTTTGTTGCCGCTATAACAACAAATACTAAAAACAAAATAAAATAAATATTTAAGGGGGGCTCCCATACAACAAACGTGTTTTTTTCGGCATTTTTGCCTTGTGGTACGGAACCCTTCGTGTGTGAGTCCGACTCGCACTTGACCAGTTTTTTATTACTTGCCTAACTACGAACTTTAAAAGAGGAGGAAATCAATCGGTCAAAAGCTGAATAAAACAGCAACAAGAGAATCCTAGTCGATTTCCAAAATGTACACCCTTTGAAAAAGTTTTTGCCTCAAAAATCGTTTATGGAAAGTTGAAACAATTGCAAATAGGTACGAAGCCGTAGTTTTTAATTGAATTACGAAATCGCTCATTTAACTGGATATTGAGGTGTTTCCAAGAATCATTCAGTACAAACAAAAGGCTGAGGAAAATAATATAACAAAAACACAGACTGCGAACTGTGGCCTTAGTGTGAGTTTTTTCACTCACGTTCGATTGCGAGCGCGGAGCGCGTTAGAATTTTATATGGAAAAAAGTTATAGCGCCATCTGGTGGTCACTACGAGAAACCTCATTTCCCATACAAAATTCTAACGCGCTCGCAATCGAACGTGAGTTTACGTGAGTCGAAAAAACTCACACTAAGGCCACTGAAGTGTAAGTACGTACTGCCATTTTAGCTTCACAGAATTTTCCTGATTCAACTAATTAAATCCGAGTTTAGTGTGACTTCAATAGTACGTTAATAACTTCAGAAGTTGATTGCCAATACATATATTGAATGTAGAAAAGTACAGTTACCCATGAATAAACTAAAAATACAGCATGATGGCGTAAAACTCGTCCTTGGCAACATCGTCAAGCACTATATACTTCATAATATACTTTTAAATGTAAGAATACCGATTATGAATCAAGGGGCTGCATACCTTGCGTAGATGCATAAATACTGCATGCATGAATAAAAGGACATGAATTAACTAGATTGAATCAGTACGTAACATCTAGGTTCCTTGTGATAAACGCTCTCGTCTCAAATTGAGATCACTATGCCCAGACACAACATCATCATCATCATCATCTGCCTAGCCTTTTCCCAACTATGTTGGGGTCGGCTTCCAGTCTAACCGGATGTAGCTGAATACCAGTATTCTACATGGAGCGACTGCCTATCTGACCTCCACAACCCAGTTACTGGGTAATACGATACCCCTTGGTAAGACTGGTTGTCAGACTTTCGGGCTTCTGACTATCCGTAACGACCGTCAATGATCCACGAATGACAGCCGGGACCAACGGCTTAACGTGCTTTCCGAGGCACGGAGGGGTCTCGGTATGTGCAGCCATCCACAGACCAACCGCGGCAAGCGTAGCTTAACCTGATCGATCGACCTGTGCGGCTGTTATTATTTAGCCACGGGCCCCTCAATGGTATGCCCAGATACATTGGTGGTTAAAAGTATGACAACGAATGATAAATTTAAAATGAAAATTATTGATACAAAATTGATTAAATTATAACTTTTCCAAGAAGACTTGATCTGTGTAATTTTGCCATTTTTAGTAACAAAATCAATTTAAATTTTATAACCAGACTGAAAATTAGAGAAGTAATAATATCGAAAGAGACATTGCGCGACCTTTCAACTAAAATAATTTAGTTGTTTGTGGTTCAAAATTGATAGTCAACACGTCAAGAACTTGAAATAATATCTGGATATTTAGTTATCATTTTGTAAAAATGATGATGATGCGAAGAACTATCTAATTTA
Organism: Oligia fasciuncula; assembly: GCA_963082905.1. Classification (NCBI taxonomy): domain Eukaryota; kingdom Metazoa; phylum Arthropoda; class Insecta; order Lepidoptera; family Noctuidae; genus Oligia; species Oligia fasciuncula. The sequence continues at coordinate 15,329,353 of OY720406.1, read as the reverse complement.
ATGTTACCTAATCGCCTAGTAATAAATAAACCAAGCTTTCTGAACAAAATAGTGAAGCAGTAATTAATTAGTTTTTACTAAAATATTAGTTTGTAAGCAAATGTTTTGAACGGTTTAACGATGTTAATAAAATTGGCGAAGCGCGAAGGCCATCGACATTAGTTTCAAAGGCGTTGACTACCAGGAAAACAGAGCTGCAAAGAGTTATTAGATTGATACTAACCTGAATATACCTAATAGCGGAGCCGAGTATAGAAAGGTTGGAGGTCTTCTTGTCATCAGGCGTGGCGGGGAGCTGTCTCTTGAGCAGCTCGAAGCACTCCTTGAGGTGTGCCCGCCGGTTCTTCTCCAATTTATTGTGCACCTCTCTAGTACCGGCGCGGGGGGCACTGCCACTGCTGCCCCCACTGCCGCTGCTGCAACCGCTGCCACTGCCGTTACTGCTAACCGATGGTGGGGAAGGGACGGGGGGTGGCCTGTTGACAATGAATAAAAAATTCGAGAATACGTATAATTTCATCATCATTTGACTATATGAGAGAGAACTTTCATCTTCTTTAACTTTACTCTTTCAGGCAAAATTTACGAAAACTGTTACGAGTGTCATTTGGTCTCGATTTTTCCATCATTCAAAATACGACGTTAAAACATTAAATCAAGTTCAAAGCCTTCGATTCGGAGTCTCGCGATATCGTCACCTGCATGGTAGGTATTGTACTTGTACGTAATACAATCATAACTTCATTTTGTTTGTATTTTTACAGACTTTAAAAAAAAGGAGGTTATCAATTCGACACGTATGTATGTAATATTATTGGAATTGCATTATATTCACATATGACAATATATTAGGGCTTCCAAACAAATATACAAAATTTTATAGACGTATGTACACACATCAAAAGTGTCTAGGGATCAAGAATTTTTATGCGGATTTCTTGAGATTGAGATGTGGCTTTGTAATAAATTTATGATTTTATAAATTTATATGGATCCTTTTTGGTGCATTTCATAATTTGAATCAGGAACTGTGAATCAAATTCGAGTAAAAGATGAAAATCAGCTGTCAATATTTTCCCTATAAAAACATACAACGCATTGAAGACATTATTAGTGCTACTGTTTCCCTACTACTGATTAAAACCAACGTTATTATGGAGCGGCGACGTCATTTAAGCAGGGAAGAAATGCTCAGAGCCGTGGGAATGATAGAAGCTGGTTCCCGGCAACGTACTGTGGCTTTAGCTCTGAATACAAGTCAGAGTGTTATCAGTCGACTTTGGACACGTTACCGAAGCACTGGTACCGTGGCTGAGCGCCATGGAGGACGGTATCGCTGCACCACACGGAGACAAGACCGATACATTCAAATCTTAACTCGAAGAGCTCCAACAATAACCGCCATGATGTTAGCCGTGAGGCTTCATCACTCTTCAGGGAACTTAATTAGCGACCAAACAGTCAGAAACCGCTTGCATGAAGTGAACCTTCATTCCCGAAGACCGCTACGGGTACCACCTATAGCAATGCACAATCGTAGGATTCGATATCAATGGGCTCTTGAACACAGAAATTGGGCAGAAGAACAATGGCGTTTCGTGTGCTTTTCTGATGAGTCTCGTTTTGGTATGAGACCGGATACAAGACGTATACGACACTGGAGAACCCCTGGACGCCAACAGCGATTAAAATCCTGCCAGGAAGTCCATCCTTATAGTGGTGGAACCATCATGGTATGGGCGGGTATTTGAATCGGCGGAAGAACTGAGTTGATTTGGATCAGAGGCAACCTCAACGCTCAAATTTATGCTGAGACGATTGTATCAGACGTCATCGTTCCTCTACAAGTGCAAATCGGTCCCTTATTTCAGTTAATGCATGATAATGCACGACCGCACACCGCAAGAGTTGTAAGACAGACTCTCGCCGCAGCTAACATCAATGTCCTGCCCTGGCCTGCTCAGTCGCCAGACTTGAACCCGATTGAGCATGCATGGGATATGCTACAGAGAAGAGCTCTGCCGAATATGCAGGGTATCCAGTCGTAAGAAGACCTTTTTTTGTTGTTGCAACGAACATGGGCGGCCATTCCACAGCGTGATTTGGATGAACTCATTTTGAGTATGCCAAACCGATGTTCTTGTGTTGTTAGTGTTCGCGGTAGAAACACGGATTATTAATTGTTTAAGTTACCCAATAAAATTTTAAAGAAAACTGTTATTTCAGTCTTTTTTTCGAACTTTTGTGTTAGTGGTTCAAATGTCAAAAATCCCTTTATTAGGAAAATGGCAAATTTCTTTATTAATGCAAAGGTGACTTGGTTTATCGTTACTGTGACAAACGAAAACACTTTATTTGATGAATCCTTAAAGAAAATTTTAATTAATATCAATCAGGAGAAAAGTTATTGCAAAAATATATGTTGATCCCTAGACACTTTTGATGTGTGTATGTATGTATGTTTGTCCACGCATATCTCCGCAACTATTAATCGGATCGTGACCATTTTTTTTCATTGGCTTACATTTACTTCAACTTATATAGGGAACAGTGCAAGTTTCATCAAAATCGATTCAGTAATTTTCAAGATATGGCAAGATCTGGCTTATTGATACGAGCTACGGGTGTAGTGTCAAAGGGAAAACATCTCAAAACCTTGGTCAAATTCTAGTGCAATATTTGCAACAAAACTATTACCTACTTATTACAAACAAATATTCCCGTTTTTACTTAAAACTAAAAATTACGAAATAAAAAAGTAATTTAAAAAAATTAAACCGACTTCAAAAAGAAATTAACTCAAAATTATGAAATAACTTTCGGAAGTCGGTGGCAAAAACTAAAACTAAAATACAGATCCCAAGACACACGTTTACTCAGATACCATAAAATTTTATATCAAGTTTATATCATGACAGATAACAATTATATCTTCGGAAAGCATCGTCCATGATTCAGTAATGTCTATAATAAATAATATAACTAACTCTGCGAATAAGGAAACTAGACAACGTTAGCGCGTGGCATAGCTCTGTTGATAATTGCGTATTATTATGATCGGCATAGACATAACTACATATGTCTGGATTATTCCATTATTTCATAATAGACAGTATTAATTAAATTAAATAAATGTAAACTTAGCGCGTCGCTTGTTCACATAATATTTGAACGAAACGCCAGATTTTGCTTTATGTGGAAAATTTTCAATTAGCATTTGGAATTTCAACGGCCAAGTGATAAAATTCAAAAGATGCGAGAGACATAAAAAAACGGATACCAATGAATAAGTTATAATTTAATTCGGAAAGGTCACTTTGTATATCATTTTTTTATTAGAATCCTGTCCAAGTTTTTGCCCAACGGTCACCGACAAACACGTTGCGAGTTGAGAACGTTGTATTTCAAAAAGTTCTCCTCGGATTTATAAACAAAAAATATATGCACAGGTTGTCATTGGCTAAAAATAAAAATGCTAACACAACACGTGTACCAATGATTATGAGTGAACAATAAATCATTGTTCATTATTCTTTATTTCGCTACCGGACGCACCATGCAATATATATATTCATAGATCAGCAATATTTTCCTTAATTAATGAGACAAAAATAGATGTAAATGACTCGCTAAATGCTCCACAACCTTTATTTGGAAACACAGTCTCGTACAATCGTACCTTCGAATGAATGATGCATACAGATACTGATAGTGACAAGGACTTATTCCCTGATGAATACAAAACCCTAGCTGATAGATTAGGTATTCAATTCATGGTTGTTAATATCCAAACCTTGACAGCAATCGACTGAAAGATAAAAGCACCATACGAGCTGATACTAGGACAACATAACATTGCAAGGATGACACGCAAGGATGAAATTACAATTTCTATTAAGACCTGTTTACATTTTATTGTATTTCTATGAGAACGTTCTAGTTCTACTTTATTAATTCACCAGTGCATTGTAAATAACGCGAGTATGTGTAAATACTAAGAGATAAACCTACATTACCAGGTGTCCTCATTCTTTTTAATGAACTTGTTAACTGGACCGCTTGATGTCGTACCTATATTATAATAAATTGAATAAAACAGTTTTCCTCGATCGCTTTCTGTGTCAGTGCCGTATGTAATTTATTTTTTATCAAATCAATCACATGAATTCGAATTATTTCTATTACTGATTCCTCAGTCTTTTAGTAGATAACTGAAGCCAATAAAGGATTTAACAAATTCAGAAGCCTTTACCTAATGTCCTTTAGTTATTTCTATCGTCAGCGTCAAAATTTTTTTATAATCTATGGAAGACTGCCGAAGTTCAACTTTGGTAATTGGAGAAAAAATTACTAAATTATTGGAGAGGCTTTTTCATTACACCCATTTCATGGGGGTACCAACAAATTAATCTATTGCGTTAATTGCGTACCTTACTTATACATACTGCATACAATTATCTATACATAATGATTGTCGCTAAACAAATAAGGACCCTCCTAATACTTTTACAATTTATTTTTTACCTAGCTTTTACCAACTCCCACAAAAAGTTAAGTCATTAGAAGTTGATGATGATAGCTTCATAATGCTATGGAAAATGATACCGATGAAAGAAGCGGTAAAATAATATGCCTTATTTAAAATTATGTTTGTTCCAAAACTACAACATCGTTTCAATACAAACCAAAATGATGTCAAAACGCAATATTTAAATTAAAAAAAAAACTTTCCTATAAGTTTTAGCGACAACAAAACAACGACCGCCACGCGTCGTGCGAATCTCCAGCTGTTTCAGACACCGCTGTTACTAGGAGAACATACCCATGACTGATACTCGTCGTTCGCGGCCTGGAATGTTCTTGTGCGAAGTCGAGGAGGGGCGCGGGAGGAGGTGCGGTCGCCGCAGGGACCGGCTCGAGCGAGACGATGGCCGGTGCGGGCGGGCAGGGAGGCACCGCAAGCACCGGCGACGTCGACCGGACCACGCCGTTGATGCGCGGCGTCACCGGCAGCCCTGTCAGCACTCGCACCGACACCGGCGACTTCGGCTCCTCCTCTGTAAACAAAGGTGACACGTCAGAAGGAGCTATATAAATACGCAACTTACTACCTTGGACCCAATAATGATTACGAAAACTTGATCATCAGTCTATTAAGGTCCTATTAGAAATGAGCAGCCCGTCCTAGGTCGGTCAACACTTGTCAAACCCGTGTCAACCGCTCGTCGACGGCTGCAGTCCGTGGCGGTAAACTACCAGGCGAACATATTCCGCAAGAGTTCAATACAGCCGTGTGAATGAAGCAGTCACATCAGAGTGAATGAGACGGCATCGTTCCACTTTACTTTCAGATAGTAACGGTACGCGATAGTGAACTTTACGCACATGCAATAAAGTCCATAGTAGAGTAAAACTTAACATAATCAGTCACGCTGCAATGCCGAGTGAGACGGAGGATCTTTCCGAGTGTAATGAAAGAGACGGTAGCGGGGGCGTGGTCTGACGATAAAATTACGTCAGCACATGTGGTTGCGCGCGTGCTTTTGGTTTGTTTGGCGTTAACAGTTGCCACGCCGAAAATCAGCTGCTCAGCGAGGTGCCAGAAAACACAAGTCGCGTCGCTCGTAACCGGCTCGTAGAATGACTGGCGTCTGCTACTACTAGATTGGGCTCGGTGTGTTTTGTTGAGCGACGCGACGTGCCAAATATACGGGTTTTTAGATCTTGTTCGCGTAGGTAAAAAACTTAGGTATATTTTACAGATAAACCATTTATTATGTATCAATAATTTCGACGAAAGACTATTAATAACAGATAGGCAGGCACTTAACACGGACGTTTATTACATCACGTCCGAGAGATTTACAAAACAAAGTTGTTTTCGTTTAGCTAATGCCATCTAGAATACGTAGTGTAAGTACCTACTGGAAAAATACTTTACGTAATGATTTTACACAGACTGAATGAAGAGATTTGCTATTTATATTTGTAGGACCTAGCTTTTTGCTTCTGCCGGCGGCAATACTTCAGTAACTCAGCCTGAACAATAAATTATTGACTTCTTATCTTAGAGCAACTACGCATTACTACTTCGTATATTATTTCTTGTCACGAGTTCCATGTATTATAAAATGTCGATTGGATGACTAATTATTGAGACCTGAGTAACGAACACCGTCACCTTTTAGATTCTTTATATTAGTCATTATAAATATTATTGCTTCTTCCAATGCTTGAAACACTTCAATAGCCTACACTTCATTCATTAATGGATAGTAGAATGTCGTAACGTTGCCTTGTACTGTAGAGAAACCATTTATAGTTGCAATGTACGAGCTGCGTGTACAATAGAAAATATATACATAACGACTTAAACGTAGGTAGTAGGTACCTCCTCAGATTGTGTGATCCTTGTCAACTTATTATTGTGAAGATATTTATAGAAATCTGCACACGTGTAATAAAACTAGCCAAGTGCGAGTCGGAGTCGCACACGAAGGGTTCCGTACCACAAGGCAAAAATGCCGAAAAAACACGTTTGTTGTCCTTATATTTATTTTATTCTGTTTATAGTATTTGTTGTTATAGCGGCAACAGAAATACATCATCTGTGAAAATTTCAACTGTCTAGCTATCACGGTTCATGAGATACAGCCTGGTGACAGACAGACGGACAGTGGAGTCTTAGTAATAATATGGTTCCATTTTTACCCTTTGGGTACGGAACCCTAAAAACGTCCCTTGCGACAGCTGACTACTGCTTTTCGGAAGAATGGGTGTCATCATGATTCTAATAAAACATTTCATCCAAAATATAAAAACATAAGAGTTTCAACATGAAAAATATAAAGCCATGATGTTAACATTCATCAACAAAGATGAGTAACAAAGTTCATTTCTATAATTAAACAAACTACACGAGCCTCGAGTTAAATAATAGGAAAACATAAATGGTGGGTGGTTATTGACCGTTTTATTCAATCGTATTCAATATAAATTAGAATTGTTCAAGCGTGTCCTAGACGTGGCCTAGGATTTTGCACTCGTGACTTTGACAAACATCCCCACTTTGTAGTGCTGCCTTCAGTGAATAAACGTATATCAATGAGGCTTCTACTGACGGCTACACCGTAACGTAATTATGGGGTTAATAACACCACTCGACTTAAAATCCAAATGGCTAACGTTTAATTCAAAATGTATAGTGAAGTCAAATGCCTTAGACAAATCTCCCACTATGTTTAGTGTTTCTTTGAAAACACGATCAATTTATTGGAAATCCAACTCAGAATCTACGTTTTCAGTTTAAAGTTAAACAATATTAAATCATTTAGACAGATATTATTATATCTAAGTTGATATACTTTGAACATATAGTGTAGGTGTAGCACGATAAACCTGGGGGTTTTACAAATATTAACATCGTTCTAATGTATAAATTTAGTTCAGTAATTTAATATTTTTGAATGAACAAGATCATGGCACTCTTTACGCAGCATAATTATTAGCACAATATGTGATGATGACGTTTCATCATCCATCAGGTACCATCAACAGAATATAGACCGGTTACAAAAATCTATATAGCCAATCCAGATCCAGAATCATCAAGATTTAAGAGGATAGCGAGAATTGTGAACTTATGGAAAACGTCAACGATAAAAGTACGAAAGCAAATAAATGGCCTCAAAAATGCCAAAACTAAATATTTATTAATAAAAAGGGAGGAAGCCTATTCTCAGCGGTGGGTGGAGTAAGGCAGGACCATGATGATTTATCCAAAGAAGAAAAGATTTAGCAAAAGACGACCATCCCTTCCCGTTTGTCCGTTCGTTCTTCAGAAACCATTATAGTAGTTTCTATCCAGACTTTAAAAGTGTATTTGTATCACTGTATATATCCATAACAAACTCCACTTTCTTGACCATAATCTGACCTTTAATTTTAGGGTGCCGAACCAAGGTAGGTGTCCATTTGACTAAATATTCTTACGACTTGTATTCACCTTTTTTTTTTCATGAGTACAATATAATTTCAGACTATGTATGTGTTACGTCTTTTGCAAAATTTTCCTATCTTATTAATGGGATTTCTATAAACGATTATTTATACTTATTAACAATTGAACATTCTTCATTTCATGATAAAGTGTTTATCATATCTAGTAAAGCCCCCATTTTAAATCTGAAACATAATTCTTGCAGTACAAAACGACAATGACCAAAGATTTGGAAAATAAAGACATAATACCGACTTAATATACGGAATTACACTATAAATATTAAGTAGAAATCACTTACACGACTATTGAACTTGAAAATTTCAATACTTTTGAGCAAAACAGCATTATATTATTCAGTATTCTGGTAGAAACTGACTATATTGCATTAGAATCAGAGAACAAAAAGTTGAAAACAATATTTTATATGGTGTGAATTTATTTATTCATTCACGTCAAACAGTGATTTCAATACACTGAGGAAATAAAATTATAATTGTCGATATCAACAACCTCGCTCAACAATTGAGAATCTTTGTGACGTAAAAGGTACCTTTGATAGAAGAATATAATATTTTGTATATCGATAAAATAAACATATACATACACTGACATGCTGTCCATTGATCGAATTTAAAAAAATATGTAGGCTTATTGGCTGTCAATTGCAGGTAGTACCAGGGTAGAATGAGCGCGTAGGTGGTGGCCGGGAAGGGCAACAGTATCGTGCGTCATTAGTCTTCTAGCAACCACACAGGGGGTTGTTATGTAGCTGAGATTCGCCCTTGAGAACCTTTGAAGACTGGACGGGAAAGTAAGTTTGTAGCCTTGAAATGTGTCATGAATGAGATGACGTAAATAACACAAAATTATTATGTTTAGTTCGAGTAATAACGATACTTTGCGCAAAGGTCATTGAGGTATATAACTAGAGAAGCAAACCTCATTAAAATGTGTCAAAAAAATGTAACCACTATTTAAACGTGACGACGTAGCTTTGAAACCACTACACATTTAAAAGTAAACATATATCTGTCTTACTTACACAAGTCGCAAGAATAATACCGTCGCTTAAATTAGACAAAGACCGCAATATAAACATGCAATGGCGGGAGGGTGTTGCCTAGCCATGCGAAATTTTACCCAACTTTTTAAGCCATAAAAAACTAAAAAAAACATTAAACGTTATGAACGTTATTTTTGAATTATGTATTTAAATATTTAAAAACAATTATTTTTATGTTACAATGTTATTTTTTTGTTACACATTGTCACACATTTAGTTTTATAAAATATTTTAAATCACATACCCTATAAATTAAAAACTCCCACATAATGTGGGAAACTAAAACTAAGTTTTTAGTGGCAACATTGAACCTAATTTACAAAATTCTACATTTTATTTATTTTTATTGCGTTTTTACGTTGATATAAACACAGAAACAATAAACTTACGCGTGGAAAGTAATTCCAGTTAATTTATTGTGTTTTTGTGACCTCGAATCGCACTCTTTCACTACGCATTTTCCCATTTTGGCGGTAATTTTCACTCGGCTAACTTCGGTTGACGTCACACAGAGCACTGAACTGACATTAGCTACGATTGAGACTGTGGTCTTGATCCCAGTGGCAACGCCTTGGCGCGGTAATTGCTAATCTAGTGTATGTATATCAATGGCAAAGGTGCTTTCAATATAGCGTACATTTAAGTCGGTTCATAACATCGGCATTGTTTTAATCAATTGCCTGGTCTTAATTTTCTTATCAATCTTCAAAGTATGTAGGTAGCTAGTTAAGTAGGTTGAAGTTTGAATTCGGTTACCTACACTGCAGCGTAATCTTTATAAGAAATATGACTAAGTACTTGTAATAATGTGTTTGCATTGATATTCATAATATACATACATACTTCCTTCCAAATGGCTTAAATTCGCTGTAAAAACATTAGGAAGAACTTCGAAATTTTTTTTAACGGCAACAACTTTAATCCAAATAAAAAAGTAGGTAACTCATAAATGTCTCATAAAATTCATAGCGAAAGCATTTCCATACAAGCCACATTAATCCACAGGTATTACTACTACGCTAAAAGAAACAAAACACCACTTATTAGATTATGCTCGCCTGGTACAATTGCGCATGGCGGGCGCGCGCCTACAAGCAACGAACACGCAAACACCGACCATCTCCCACGACGCGAACACCCACACGTGTAAGTGAAACTGTGATTCCAGACACTAGTGAACCGGTATCGATGCTATGTGCATCTGTTGCTGATCTGAGACCGGTATTTAAAATACCAGCACCAAATAGGCGTTGGTTGTATGCAGAATGTGGCTCGCAGAACGGTGATCAATTTCTGCGAAGCCACTTTACTCTTTCGCATCGGTTAGAAACGCTTGCGTGGTCTTATATGTTTCATCACGCGAATTGTTGACGAGCTTACCTTAAATTTTAACCTAACCTAACTTTCTAACCTAATCTAAGACTCTTTTCCAAAAAGCGGTTGTTTTTAAATCCTGCTTGTCAATTAGGTACCTACTGTGAAGTAACTAACGGTCATCGAAAATGATGAAATCTCAAACTTAAACGAGCTGAAATTACAGTGAACCTAGAATATGTTTCATCAATTATTTCAAAGATTGGTCGTTGGAGCCAGCATGTTACAAAATATGGTTCAAAATTGTAGTACCTATATGAAATCAGCACGTGTCTCTTGAGTAACGACATTATGTAAGTGGTCGGGGGTTCTTTTCCCGTCTTCAGAAAATCTTCCCGAAAGTCTTTCAGAAAAAGTCCCGTTTTATACCTAATTTGTGGATCCATATACATAGTTGTAGTTCTGCGCATGCCAACGAAAACAAGTTTTGAGGAACAGGACCTATAGAGGATATTCCTTTCATATAATATCCATATCCTATATCTTTATCCTTTGTTTGCTAAGGATCGAACATGTAGATAGCAAGAAAGAAAAATGCAAGTACCCGACTATATCTGAAATGTTATTAGAAACCCAACTTCAAGAGAAAAATATTATCTATAAACCGAAGGTAGTTATCACGATGTACTCGGGTGTTCAACCATTTATGTGTGAGTATGTAGGTATATGTAGATAAGGTTTGCGACCGAACAAAAGCGTTACGTGTAATAAATTGAATATAGAGTAGTGAGAGGGCCACTAGTTCAGTTAGGAGGGGGCTGCGGCGGGAGCCTCCGGGTCTGGAAGTGATAAGCAGGGCGGTGGGCCAGCGCGGGGGGAGGGTAGGTCTCGCAGGGGGGAAAGAGGTGTGCTCGGCATCGGCACGTGACAAGCCGTCACGCGGCACGAACTCACCCGAACGCATCGCCGCCGGCCGCTGCAACACCTCTCGAGTAGGAGGGGGGTAGGATATTATACAATCTACCTAGCACATACATGCCGACACCTTGCCTCCAAGAACACCGGACTGGGACAACAAAATTAAGTCTGCCGCTCTGGCAAGTTATTAACATGCATAGCACTATTCGTTTCTAAGGTTCTGACTCATTTCAAATCATTAGGATTTTCCAAGACATGATAATAATAATACTGAAAATACTCGTATAAGGATCAAAGGACCCCATGCTTAAGACATCAGCGAACATTAACAGCTAGCGTGCCATAAACTGAACAAAGCGTTACAATTTCGGGGTGTGATATGTTTTATCTCAATGTCAATAACCTCGCCAATACGCGGCGGCTCGCTCCACATTTTTACAACGCTTCATTACACGACAATCGCACGACAAGTGTAGCACACTCGGCAACAATTAGATTTGCCTTGGCAATCTCGACTGGGCATTACCAGTTAGAAGATAATGACGGATCCGTAATACTCTATGAGCACGTTTAACTACTAGCTACGTGTTAAAAAGTAACATAGAATACTTCATTTCAATCATCTCCTTAGCATTACGTCATCGCCAGAATAACAAAATGCAGAGCTTTAATCAATAAACCATTAACAGTAGAGGTCACCCCGTAATGAAGTTAGTTCTAGAACAAAGATAGGTAGCGTTAAGCGTGTGTCTCGTCGACTATAAAGTTTGCGTACAGCGAATACAGATGACCACAATATAGGCGTTATTACAAAACACAAAGAGCACACAATCTAATGAAATGATACTCTTTACGCGCGTGTGACGTGCGGACCAGAGCTAACCGTATTGAAAGAGTGAAACAAAAGAAACCCCGATAAGATAATGTTTATGAAAACAAATATGGTTACGATGAGGTTATGGACAGAATAACAATACTGAAACATGGCTTCATTATCATCATAAGGTGCGAAACAACAAGAAGTCTTAAAACGAAAACATCAAGTGCAGTAAAGTTTATTTATTTACTTGTGGAAGATGCTAGAAGTTGTATTAAGGATTTTGATGTGAAGTGGTGAAGCATTGACACAAAGCGCGGTGCCAGTGGTGTCTGCATATACTTGTTAGGTAGTTAATCTCATAAAACTATGTAATTATGTCTGTTACGCAACCGTGCGCCGCCGACGTCACGCTGACACACGCCGGCCATCTTATTGGATTACGACTTTCATTGTGTACGACATCCGCCCGTTATTACGTAAAATATTGCCATTATTTTCCTCTATCATTATTGGCTTGTAGCAGAGATATACGTTGTTATTGTATCGGCCTCAAGTTGTTTACTACAATTCTTAGAAAGATCAATAATTCTCATCAACACCAACCAAAAAATTTAACGCGTTGTGGTTTTAATATGAACTCATAAAAAATTGAGAATTAATTAACACTGAAGCTGCTCAATCTTCTTATCTGTTAACATATTCAAACCATTCGGTCGTTGAAAAATATCGCGAGGTATACAATGCGTCATTCGAAATACTATCATTCCGGTTAAATGTGGTAAAATCAGCAACTCTTACAAATACGATAAAGTATCAGGTAATTCGTAATGTCCTACGTTGAATCTCGCAGTTATTTCAAGAACTTCTACGACTTCTTTTATTGATAGTAACGACTGATACAAATTGTTTGGATTCTGAAATGTTATTAACAGCACTACTTTTTGCATATTCAAGTCAAAATTCGCCGTCTTCAATTCAAAGGACCAACTTTTTTGCCAATGTAAACACATGAAAAGGTGCAAGGCCATGTTAGGATGCTGACGGTTGTCTCGTCCCAATAATAAAACAGGCATAATAGCAGACTCGAGGAAAATATTTTATAGAGGTCACGAAGGAAAGCGAGTTTGAAGCACGCACGTCTATACAAGACCGACATATTATGGACACAACACCACATACGCTACGATATTTACGACCTTGGGAAGAAGAACGCCTTGACGGCAACACGCTGACTTCTACTACGCACGCAATACCTACCTCGGTGGTTTGGTTTGTGGCTTCTCTTCCTCGTACGTTATGCTTCCCTGATACAATACCGTTCGTAATATATCCTTTAGAGTTAAATAAAATCCTTTTTAAGACATTAAATTAAACCAGTTTCTAATTGTTTGTTATATGTTTCTAATAATAATTTTCGTTGTTTCTTTTAATCAATGTTATATCTGGCCAAAATGACGAGAATATTTGAAAAAAAACAATGAATAGAAGAGGGTGCTAAATCTCTGAAATGCACAATGTGTTTACCACCAATAATAACTTGACAATGAGCAATTTCAAAAATAACGAGTGAGGTCACTTTTGTATTCAAACAAACGCTTACTTGAAGCAAAATGCAACGTTGTGAACAATAAAGAAGTAAAGAATAACTTTGCTACGTAACCTACGATTGAACGTAAGCAATCATTGTGTGCGATTTTCTTTTACTACAAACTTAGCTCTAAGCAGCTTAGCTCAAAACAGTGTAGTAGTAATCGTTGCTAGGTCATAGCTTAGCTTACTACGGGCAACGCAAAGCAAAATATACAAGTGACCCGTTTTCAAACGCACAATGTTTTCTCCTATGTGCCAAGAGTAGTGTATTGAACCACAAATAATCTTTACTAAAACATACATTGTATTTTACACCATTTGATAATAGCAGAGTAAGTACTTTATTCAAATGAAAGGAATATCTAAAGAGATGTAAATTCAGATAACGGTAAGAATGGGAAGGGTTACTACGCAGAATTTAATAAAACAACAGCTACTGATCGAAATAGACTTGATGAAGACACTTTTAGAGAAATCAAAATAGTTCTTGAAGAAAGTTCAAAGGATGACTAATGTCAACGGAGAAAATAAGAATATCAAATATAATTATGAAGGAGCAACGAACAAAATAATGATTGACAACGTTTATTGTAATAAAGTTCATAAATATGCGTATTAGTCGTGCTCTTGGATTCTGTTGAGCAAAAACAACACGAGGTTATGCGGCAAGGTCAAATAATGCACTGGTGTGGACAATTCGACCTATTGGATCACTTTCAAATATCATTTTACAATTGAATTGTTGTCATTTCAGCTGCTCTGAAGAGTTTCAGGAGAAGCCTTTAATGTTTTGTTGCGTTCAAAAACAATCATGTCAAATATTTGGATTATCGATAGCTTACAAGTTGATGTGTTTTCGGTTTCTCAAAATAGTAAGAAAGTCAAAATTATATTGGAAGGAGTTCATTCACCTAAAGCTCAACTCACACCAAAAGTTCACGCAGTTTCAGTGTCATATGAATTTTAACTTTATATTCATTACTAAAATACTTATTATCGCAACCGCTTGGTAGAGAAGGCTATTCGCCGGAATTCCCGCGGCTCCGCGGGCATCCGCGCGACTCGTTCGAGTTTCTCATGCGATAATAAGTATTATAGTAATTCATATGACACTGAAACTGCGCTCCGCTTCGCTGTGCTTCGACGCTCTTTTGGTGTGAGTTGAGCCTAATAAACATTTTGATTCCATACAACGAATTTTATATTACCAAAATATATGCCCACGACATTGTGACGATGGCCTCCAAATTGCAAAAGTTATATCTAATAAAAAAACAAGAAGTTTTATGAGAAAGTAGTAGTAGGATCGCTATAGCATAACTCACCTAGATACTCTTTAATCCACTTCTTCTTAGGGGGTGGCCGGATTTGAGCGTCTTTGACGTCTTCTTTGACAGGGCTCGGTACGAAGTTCTGGCTCGTGGAGGGCCTTTCAACTTCGGGGACTCGAGAAGCAGCGACCAACGATGTGATCATTTGTTGCTGCGGGAACCCATATCCGTTGATGGCATGCCCGTGTGCTTGGAGCTGCTTGTATGCTTTGAGCGTTATTGGTATCGGCTCGACGATGCTGCCGAATTCTGTTTCCCTGGTGTTGATCGCGATGGTGTGGAGCGTGTCGGCGTAATACTCCCCGGGGGCTGCCATCGCGCCGAACAGTTCTGGCTGCACGCGACTTCTCTGGTAACCGGCAGTGCCCAGTTTCGCTTCGGTGGTTTCCATAAGTATACCCATTCTACAATGGACCACTATATTAACTAACTACGACTACTAGTCCTCATTGTCATAGACTCACTTGCGTCCTATTCATTTTTAAGTTCATTAATTGTACAAGTCTCTTGATTACTTTTGTTTTTAATTTTTTCACTTATTCATTGCTTGAATTCTGCAGAAGTTTTCTGAAGAAACCAAAGAAAAACTTTTACGATACGGTACATTTACGAAGTTTGAAAGGATTGTCGAAGTCAATTGACGTTCAGAGCGTATTGTTGTAAGTTTTTGAAACGATTAAGAAATCCGCGGGCTTTATACAAAAAGTAAAGTGACTTAAAACGTGGGGCTTCTTTGAAGAGTTCTGTCGTAGGGTAATCGTTTACGCAACGAGTTTATTGAAAAAAGAAAAGTGAAAAACTTCTCCGTTGTGATTTAAAGTTTATCCAAATGTATAGCTTTTAAGGAAAGTCGTTCCAAAATTTTCCAAGTGGGTACTTTACAAAGAGTTCCTCTTACTGCTCATTTATCTGGTCCAGATTATTTTCATTTCCTAAACTTCAACGATACTCTATTTCTCTGAGGCGTATGAAAATGTTTGCCATACAATGACGAAAAACTAGAAAAATCTCACTTTAAAATTAGGGCAACCTTGCATTTTAGGAAATACCAAGTGAAATCAATAGACTCAAGTCCTACGCGGAATGCAGTTCGCAAGAATGAGATGGCGTATGCATGAGCAAGCCAAGGTGCTAGTTAGAATGGGTGTTGTAAGTGCGAGCGACCTAGGTGCTGCCGGCGGCAGTGGAGCGCACGGCTGCGACGCGGCGCTCAACAAGTGTGGGGAGGGCGTCGAACGCATGGCACGACCCGCCGGGCACGTGCATTCACCGCACCCTCCCCGCACCCCGCGCGCGCTTGCCACCGACAGACATTGACAGCCAGTTGTACCTCCTCCCACATCATGCGGCCCTGGTACTGCGGCCGACCGAATTGGCAGACATAGTGGATTTTCCATCGGCAAACAAAAGAACGTGCGGAAATGTGTTTCGGTGCGTCGACAAATACAAATGAAAAGTTCGTTTTTGTACGGATGTAACAAAATTGAGTTTGTAAAATGTGTATTGGAATGGTTGCTTTTATTTTTTTAATTATGACTGACTACATCAAATATTATTTAGGCGTGTTAACGTATTTTCCGCTATGTATTCAATAAAGCCATGTCTAATAAGATTAGGCCAAAAATGTAGATAAGAAATGTTGACAGGATGTTTTCATCTCTGAAACTTTTTCTAAAGTTTCGAAATTCGCATAGAGTTTTAACTAGATGACGCAGACCAAAACTTAATGAAAGGAAGCCTAGAGGCGCATAACCATTACATTAGAGCGACCGTGACAAAATAAAGAAAAACGAACAGGTGTTGGACTATTCGTAAAATGAAGTGGGAAACGTTATCGGTTTGGCCACAACCATCGGTGTACATGTACACGTGCCTCGAAAGCATATTGTTATCGTGGAAAAGCAATAACAAACGAGAGTTTATACAACAACAAACGCCGCTTCAGAAAAGTCTAGATCATGAAAAGTTGGATAATTATATAATTAAACCATTTCAGTTAATAGTAAATGTTCCATTTGAAATAACTTCAGAGCTAGAAAAACAATTATAATAACAAAATAAAGTTGAATGATCAAGTTATTTCTAAACGACTTATAAACGTCAGAACTGAACCAGGATATCATGAACAAGACGTAGGTCAATAATAATTTCCCCGTCAATTTCCAGTAAGGGCTCAGTCATAGCGAGGCATACGTAAGCGAACGTACACACGCGCGGGTTATATAAGCGAATACAACCGACGACACGTGTAAGTGTTTATATTAAGTAACTACACTTAGGTACCTACTGAAGCAATGCTAGCTATAAGCCGAGCTAATGCTATGCGATGATTAGATTGCACGTAGGTGAAACATGCTAACAAATATTATAAATGCTAAAGTAAGTTTGTTTGTTACCTTTCCACGCCTAAACCACAGAACCGATCATTCTGAAATTTTGCATATACGTTGTCAGGTGTACAGAAACGGACATAGACCCACTTTTCATCCCGAAAAAAAGTGCTGTTCCCGAGGAAAACAACAACAACGTTGTTATTATAATAGATGGCGCCACGTATCTTTCGAACGGGATCGACACTTATGCGGGTGAAACCGCGGGGCGCTGCTAGTTTTTCTATAATTAGATCTTGGAGCCTTTCATGCTGGCTTTTCTTAACGTATGTAGGTAAAACTACACTGTTAGGGTAATTCCAATTAATCTTAGGTTTTAGAGATCTATCGACATATTGTATATCTGTCATTTGAGGTTTATAGTATTTAACATTGGCGCTATCTAGTTGTCAATAATATCTTCAAGATGATTCATGTTTTCATACAAGTTTATTTTGGTATGGAATTCAAGTCTTCTATTAGCTGAACTCAAGAATACTGTTCTCTGAATTCTATAAACGTTTTTAGCTATTGTTAATTTTCTATAGATCCGAAATTCGTAAATAATCAACGCAATAAATGACGTCACGATCGTCTCACCGATAACCGAGTCCGCGATAAATGCCTGCTGCTGTATTATTTATACAGAGAAAAACAAACAAGCTAAAACAACTCTTAAAATAAAGGGCGAAGAATATTAAAATAGAGCTGCCCTACCTCAATTCTACTGATTATAAAGAAACTAATCAAAGACTATAAAAGCAATGCGTCAGCAAAGATGTAGAATTGCAACCTGACATATAGAACAAAAATTTTGACAAGCGTGCATTTTTCATAAATTGCGCAACTAGTAACAGATTATTACTTGCGCAATATCAATTAAAAAAAATGAATATTTCAACTAGGTAAATACCGCTTCCATCACGACTTAAGACTCAGTTCGCTATTAATATCTTCATAACAATCCGAGTCTTCATCACAAAATTAAATATGAAAGCGTAATATTTGTAGGAATAAACAAACGAAATCTGCTCCTGAAGCTTGTTTGTATGTTCAGCAAATATGTGATCTTTCATTAATATTATTGGTTCAATACATTTTCTTCTTATCGGATAATCAGATTGCTGGTAAACTTTCTTATTGATCCCATTAACTTGTAATTGTAACATTATTAGTTTCAGAGTTCTGCGATATTGACTGCGTCGTTATGATTGAATGACGACTCTTCATATTGATCGACATACAAACTTATATAACGGGCCAACTTCGAATAATACTTTCTGAAAAGAGATTTATAATATTTTTGTTTACAAAGACTATATTATTAGGGGCGTCCTCAATGCCGTCTTCTTGGCGTCTATACATCAACTCATTAGCTATCACGGTTATTGCTGTTGCTCGTAAATCCGGGAATCTAATCTCATCCGATACAACAACTTTATTGTTTTTCAACGTGACATTTATTCATGGCAATCAAAACTCGCGGACAAAGCAGAAATCCTTGTTTCATAAATAACATCTCGTAAAGGCGAGCCGTCAAAAATGTTAGCACCATCGTGTCGTAAGAAAACGCCCTTTGAAGGAAAACGTTGCTCCAAATTTTTCGCAGACGGTTACGATTGTTATAAAATATATTGGGTGTAAGACAACAATGGAAGATCGAAAGGACTCGACAGAATACTCGAAAATAAATGTATTGCACGATGACCCAATTGTGAATGAATGACAACTGCAAGACTTCGCAGTTATTTGGAGTTAAAAGAATTGGACTTAAACAATACAATGTTAATATCTACTTCAAGATTTTCACACCGGACGGACAATTTATGAATGCAATTCAATAAGATTATTCATGGACGAAGTCTCAATGACATAGGTTTTTACGAGACAATCACTGAGCAACGTGAGCATGCCTCCTGATTCTTGCCAAGTATTGACCAAAATGTAAGTTGTGAAGTTTTGAATTATCCAGAAAATGTATCGAGGCGTTCGATCATACCTATACCACGTAGCGATAAAGATACCATTGTAATATCCATATCGGCAATATTGTTACTACGTTACGTAAGGAATTATTACAATAACGTTACAGTCAACTACACACATTACTAATCATCGCATCGTTACGAAGATAGTGCCTGTAAGAGTTCAGTTTGTATGATAGAATATTTGCCTGAATCTGACTTCTCAGGTAAGCGCCCACGTCTGAAGTTTGAACGATATTCTGGAAAGCTGTCCAGTCATGAGTTGATAATACGATCTAGCTTAGCTCCGAACGTCAATTGCAAAAATCCAAGATTGTGCCGGTTGAGCGCCAGGGTGAGATGAGACAGCGCGAGTTTCCTTGCGCCGGGCGCCAGGCGCTGGCCAGTGCGGCCGGCAGGGGGTCGCGCGAACACTTGCTAATTGCCGCCAGTGGGCTGCAGCGCTCGTGGTGGCACGTGGGGCGCGGCGCGGGCAGGTGCCGCCGACCTCGCGCTATCTCGTCTCGCCGTTCGAGGTCGCGATGATAACGCACGCTATTTTCAACTCGACGTCGTCAGCTCGACGAGCGTGTTCGTGACCGTCGCAAACGCAGCCGCGAAATCACTAAAGACTCCCGAAACGGAAGCGCGACCGGTGGTAAACTGCAAGCGCGACGTCGCGGGCGGTGCGATTCACTCGAGTCGAGTCAGCGTCATGTCGCGATAGCGGGTCATCAGACAAGACAGCGACAGGCGAGGCGCGGAGCCGACCGCCGCCGACGCAATCCGCTCGACGACTGAGTGGCCGCTGCGGACCGCGGACCGGCTGGCTCCGTCTCGAGGCGGAGAGGCGGGAGGTGTGCGACCTCCGGGGCCCCGCGCCGCGGGCCGCGAGTGAAACCGACGGCGAACAAAATCGCGAGGGGGAGGGCTGCGGGGGGCGCGCACGCGGTCGAGCGCAACGCTCACCGCTGCACCGCTCTCAACTTTACATAACGCTGCATGGACGGCGCGCGACGCATTTGCTTGTCGCCCGCGAAAAGAGGTCGGCCCCGACGGCCGCGCCGCGGGACACCTACAGAATTTAAACAACTTTGTGGCGATCGGCCGTAGGTGATGAAACAGCGGCGGCATTAGCACGCGGATGACGTGTTCCGAGGAGTTAGTCGGTCGGCGTCGGAGTCACTGAACCTCGTCGCCGACGAATAAGGTGAATGGAACATTGCAACCGAATCGAGCAGCGCAACTGTGCGAACTAACGTAGGAGTCGGCAGTCGTGTAGCGGCTGCGACGCGCCGCTCCTTATGCACGAGCCACAATGGCGAATAGCTTTCTAATGATACGTGGCCGACGCAGCCAGCATTGTCAGACATCCCCTTTACACACATACTTTAGCAGAAAACTACAACCTTACAAGTTTGACCCAGATGAAGCTAGAATTACTGTAAATTCAGGACAGTTATAGCATCCGGCTCGAAGGACGAGTCGCTATATCGAACATGTCATCAATTACTGTTCGTGGTTAAACGAACGAAAACTTGAGAGCATGTAGTTTTAACGGAAAGGCAGTAACATGATTCGAAGCAGTACGTACGCATTACTATGTAAATTAAGTAAAGCTTACGTCAGAAGTACTAATCTTCATAATAGGATTTCTCCAAGTTTACGACAGAACGTTCAGTATTTGGTGTTACGTCGGCGCGGGGCGCGAGTCTCACGTGTTATCCCGGTTCCACGTACCCATGCTTATGTTTATTTATCTTACATTCGAGCTACAGTCTAGCAATCGACAATCACGCCTAGAATAGTCGAACACATGTAAGTGCTGCGGAACCCTGAACCCTGATCAGTTTGCGGAAGCGGAAAAAACAAGTTAAAACCTTTTTACTGCAGACGTGATCTGTTAAATCTCTTGCGGAAATGATTGATGGGGCAGACAAACAAATTATTGGATTGGATTAGATTTGGAGTTGAATTCAAAAGAAAATCTAAGTTCAAGATTGCTTAGGTTACGAGGAAAAATTGTCCTCAACAAAATTTACACGAGCTTAAGGTTCTTTTCCTAGAAACACCCATTGCTTAGAGACAGTCTTGCAAATTCGTACCAAACAAAGCCTTTATGCATCTTCCTAGGCAAACAAGCCATAAAAGATTCCACAAGTTGAAGCGCTCCTCGCGCGACGGTGCGGACATTATTTGGAGTGCAACTCACAGGAACGCATAAGTGGCACGGGTGCAGGTTCCGAGTTCCGATAAGGTGGCAGGTAGGGGGAGGGACGCGCATGCGTGCGGCGGCTGACCTTGGTGCGGTGCAGCGTGCAGCCTGGCCCGGCACCACCGCACTCCCCCGCGCGCCTCCCCGGGGCCCTCCCCGCACCCCGCGCCCGGGGAACACCACGCCACACGAATACCTCCCTCGTTCTTCTTATATCTTTTGCAACCACACCTGCCGGTTTAGCAGGTTGTTGCGATGCGACCTAGCACCGTGCCTAGATTCTATTTCTGGAAGCTAGAGTCCGCATTAAATCAAGTGCTCCAAGTATCAAGCCACCAATGAATTGAATAATGATAACAATGGCAGGTAGTCTCTCACGCGTCAATCGACGAACTGCAAAAACTGACCTAATATATGCTGATGTCAATTCACAAGCTGCCTTCAAAATTAAACACGACCCATCTGTTTAAGTTGGCAACATGCAATTAGCAACAGTGAACATTCTTGTAGCACAGAAAAAAGAAAGAACTCGTATTTGAACAATCAATAACAACATTAATGACACTAACGACATGTTAGTCGAAGTGGAAACACTGGGAAAGGGGGGATTCACCCGCCGGATGTCGAGATATGAGCCGTCTGCGTCGTGCGAAAGCTCCCTGATTTATGCAATTGATTTTGCCGATAAGCAGAGCATACAATATCAATTTTCAGAGGCCCAAAACGTATAAATAGAAAAGATACATATTATAGCAAATGAACGGAGAGAAGACACGAATTGACTAATGATTCGTATGAATCAAGTGGCAGATTAGTTTTTGCGCGATACTCTGTCAAGGAGAACAGCAAAAAGATGGTTTATGTCGTTTAAATATTGTCCGTCTCTAGCAAATTATTCAATCCCAACCACTAAATAACTCGGGAGACAATGTTGTTACATTTCTAATGATATCAGTCTACTTACATGTATTCTAAATCATTGGAAATTTAAAAAAGTAACGGTATTTTGCTGAAGTTACCGTTGTCCAATTCTAATACATCTCTCTAGTATTCAGTTTCCTGGCTAAATATTAACAAGTCTAATGGGCATTTATCAGGGAACGTTCAGAAAAGCGGGCATTGAATCTGTGAAAGATTTTATTCAATCGGTTTAGTCGAAGTCTTTCATTTATTTGAGCGAATAATGCGATAGGTACTAAGTATTCAAACGTGAAGACATTTCCACGAGTAAGAGGCACTCAGATTATCTTATCGGCTCTCTGCAAGTAGAAACACAGGCAGTCGTTTGTGTGACTAATGTCTGCAAAGGCGTGCGTCGTATCGCCGCTGCGGCAGCGCGACGTTTCCTCCGAAGTTCAATATACTACGCCTCGAACGTACGCGTCCTCACAGACCAGTCGCAGATGGCGAGGTCACGCGATCCCTTTCACCATTCTGCTCGCCCGGTACCGTCGCGGCGTCGACCTTACACGAGCCTTGATGATACGATTGTTTGCCGCGCCTACTTAACCGCCAGTACCGAGGGGCCCACTAATTAGTAGCGGCGTAAAAGTATTATTATGAACAGTAGAATTTCGTCGACCAACCGTGACTTCATTGCAGACACACTAGATTTGGCTACAGCGTTTTAGATTTGATATTATACGCAGCTTCTGCAGTTCCAAGTTATTAAAAAACTTACTGGCACAAGCAATCTCAGATTGTTGGATTTTAGAACGTTACTCGTTGGACTGCGCTCGTTTAAAGGTGTGCAAAACTTCAGCTTTGTGCATCTCGCTCATGAATACAATTGTTCAGTCAACGACTCAACGTGGATTCAACAGATTTTTTACTCTCTCTTCCGTTGAACGCAGACAATTACTGCAAAATCTAGGGACCTTTCTTTTGGAGACATTACTGTAACGTTATATTACATAACACAAAGGTACGCGATAAGTGTCTATTACATGACGGAATAGATTACAAAAATGTTAGTAGTGGCAGTTCGAGACCTCATGATGCAATGAATCGCCCATACCTACGCTACGCTGGAAACTAAATGAGGAACGTGCTCACCCATAAAACGTTAAGTCGCAATAAACACAACTGAAATAAAACAATACATATTAATAGCATGAAAGATAATGTAAATGCGTGTTGAAATTAAAACGAAAGGGTCGACTTGTGAAAGGAAAGTCAAAATCCAAACTAGCGTCACAGTGGCGTTATCGTCATTAGAATAATGTAGGAGTGTGAAGCTTTGATTTTAGATAGGGTATCGTGATTCGCCACCAGTCACGTCGCCAGTTGAACGGTACTAAAAAGCCATTCGGCTATACATACATAGGTATTGGCTAGCGGCATCCACTGATAAGTGTCGGGCAAACATGATAACGCAGTTTGCCGACGAGGAACGTGTTACCGACTTTGTGTTGTAACTTACAACAACTGAACTTTTTTCGGACTCCCTGGTCAACGTTTATTACTTTCTGAATTACTCTGTTGCTTTATTAGAATTTGATAATTGGTCTTTATAAGCAGAAAACAAGGCACTGGAAGATTTTATGTTAACTTTCTTCCAGACCATTTTTATTATATTTTTCATCTCTGTCAAAGCGCAATATTTATTCCTCAGATAAAAGCTATCCGACTATTGAAAAATCTGCTCTAAGTAAAGGAACAGAATTGTCATTTTTGCTCATCTAGTTTGATATCTGCTATGGACACAATTTATTTTCTAGTAGAAAAAGCTTAATGTTTGGTACCTATATCTCTTTGGTATACTTAGATCTGGCCCACATTTCAATCTGACTTGATGGGTCTTACTTTACTATCTAAATAGAACTTATAAGAAAGTACTAGAAACTTTTCTCTACTTTCATTATTTAATAACATGAGTTCTTATTCAGTTTCTACTTCTAGTTATTTTCTAGAAAAAGACTGTTGTCACATACCTATGTTTTAAGAGGGCAAACATTTTGATTACTTTCATCCAGTACATTTCTTTATAGGATTTAGTTTCTTCCGTTTGATTGCTGTGAAAATATGACTAAAGTCATGGAAACCTTATAACTCATTGTGATTTTAGGGTCCTCCTTCATTTACTTTTATAGGTCTTGCAATAAACGCCAGACCATTAGTCTACTTTCATTTCAAATCATTTCCAGACGGCAATTCCAAGATTTTATAGTGTCTACTAAAATGTCTTCAGCATCTTTTGGTGAAGAAATTGTAGATTCTATTTTCGACATCTCATCTAGGTATATGACCAGAATTGTAATAAACCTCTTTTAGTATAATAGAAACTTTTTACGATCAATTAGGATTTGTGACCCTATTTCCGACGCTGCGTAGTTCTGCATTCATGATTTTTTGCTTCGCATTACAAAGAAAGTATTGCGGAAGCCAACGTAACATGTTGCTAAGTAAGGATACAAAAGATAATTTTAGCATACAGCATAGCATTGTTTTGATGTTTTTTTTTTTAATCTTGTTTCGCAACACGGCAATTAACTGATAAGAGAATAAATTGTTTGTTTACAATATGGTATTAACGTTTTTTCCAGCAGATATAAATTGTTTGCTGTGTTGGCAAAAGGGACTTTGAAATCGAACCTGGCAGATGCTGCCTCGCTGCAAAGTTTGACGCAAAATAATTTCGACCAGAACGTGGCAAAATGTTGGAGCAGTTCACTTAGCGCAGAGGCGTTTACCACCACACCAGGTTCAATAATGCACAATAAGACAATGAGTTCATCGAGTAGTAAGAACAATAGGTGTCTATGAAGTAGATACTAACGCACGCACCGTTACGCAAGCGTGCCTTGTGCCAGTTTTTCTTGAGGTAAACATTCGAAAACCTAAGTGTCTACACACTTCGAGAGGATGTGGAGTTAAAATTACTTTAAAATGCATAAAGTGAAGCGCATTGCCCGTGCCTTGCGCTGCGTGTGCACAAGTCGCATCCCCCCCTCCCCCCTCCACCCCGCGGCACACGCGTCGATCAGCTGACCGAACTCTCGAGCGCCCCCCGCCTGCCTCGTCCAAAGCAATGCGTCATGCGTAATGTTGACTAACTCGCTCCACGTATACATTGCACAGACCGCTTACCTACCACCCACTACCACTAGGAAAATACGTAATGACGGTTTTGACGAAATTGTTTTGTACGTGTGGCTTTTTCAAACTTGTTTTTGCATGCGCGAATAAAAAAATTTGGGAGTGCGATACACTCGTACGATATTAGGAACATAACACGGCAGATAACGGCAGGCATCGGAGTATCGTAAACGAAAAAAGGCAGTAATCGTAAACGGAGGTGGACGTGTGGTGCGTAACGTCCGACGAGTAAATTTCAGGCTTCCTTTGTTTACGTGGGGCGAGGTCGCCGGGAGCGCGTGGAGCCGGGGGGGGGGGGGGGGGGGCTGCTCAAGGTCAAGAGCGGCGGGCGTCGGCTCGCTGCACCGGCGCGCCGGCGACTGGCCGCCCGGGGCGCGCGGCCGGGCCCCCGGGCCCCCGGGGCGCTCGGGGCGCGGGACACTGTCGCTACTCACCGGCCTGGAGGCGCCGCTCCTGCAGCTCGATGAAGCGCGCCGCCTCGAGCAGCGTGTCGAGGAGGCTCATGTCGGAGCGGCACGGCCGCGCGCGGTACAAGCGCGCCCGCTGTCACGCCGCGACTGGCCACGCGCGCCGCGCGCCGCTCACGTGGCCGGCGCCGCGCCCGCCAATGGGAGCGCGGCGCGCGGGCCACGTGACGGCCGCGCGGGACCAATGGGCGCGCGGCCCGCGGGAGCCGCGCGGGGCGTGCGCGATCGATGCCATTGCAGCGATCGAATGCATGCCCCCGCCCGCCAGCCGGTGACGCGGCACACTCTAGTTTTGTTTATCTAATACTTTTCCTGTGTATTCCTCGCTGGTTCCTGATAAAGATTGATCTGAACGTTATTTTTTACAAGTAACGTACCTAGTGTACTTGTAAATTGCTGCATTACTGCGTCGCAATCTAGAGCGCTCTCCCAGTCGCACGTGCGTATCTCCGGCCGACTTTCACTTCCTCAGTTATCGCGAACTTTACAAGTTGTTAGGTTTAGGTTCATTGAATTTTTATGAACAATCTTTTGACACTAAGATTCTTTCAGACTTTTAGGAAGAACGTAGTTTTTTTTAACTTTGACAACGTTTTTTTAGAAGTTGAACAAGGTGCAACAATTAAAAGTGTGGTCGGAAGGGACGGAACCTATTCATTCACTAATTCGGCTAACAAAGGATTTTTTGTTAAAGGTGAAATGAACTCTATCCTGTTAGCTATGGATCCAAAACGGTCCCCATAAAAGTTAGTGAGTTGTCAACAAGCGCACAATTACATGCCTTGCGCGAGTAGTTACGTTGAGACGAAAGGGGAAATTATTGCAACAGCGAAGGAAAATGTTCGTCACTTTTTGGAACAAATCCAGGAAAGACTGATGTATTTTTATAACACGTGTTATATCAATTATGTGATGTGTGATAAGCAGTACCTATGTTTATCTTGTCCACGAGTTAAAATAAATTTGAATACATAATAAACAAATAGATAGTTTCGTTATACTTAGATATTGGTAGCATCAGAACAGTAACCATACTAGTTTTCATAATCAATATTTCAATCAGTATAATTTTTAAGATACTTAGAACTTCGTCAAAGTAGGATGAGGTATGAGGGGAAGTACAAAACTTCATGACACATAGTTTTAAATAAATTTATTCTTCTATAAGGGATAACATGTATTGTGATAACTAATTGAGAAGCTGTCTTAGATGTGGAACATCGACTCATCACAGAATAACATTCTTATTCCACGAACGAAGTTTACAGAAAACTATACTTAATAATAAATAGCTGTATAAGGAAAAGGAACAAATTCCTTTGAATGACAAAGTACAATGTTTAAATTAAAAATTCGCTAGAGAAGCCTGTGTTTACATATACCGTAAATTCTAATAGAGGATATTTTATTCAGTACAAAAAATATATACTTATTTAATTTCTAATAGCTAGAATCAGTTATCATATAAAAAGATCGAAACTATATTTGGGAGTAAACTGTATGTCGGATCTTATAATATAAATATGATGACTAAAGGCGATACAAATACAATTAATAATAAAATAATAGTAATTTTATTTCTGTGAAAAAGGTACAATTTTGATTCATGGCAACAAGTTACATTTTTCAGTTTATCTTTTGTGAGAGCAGTAGCACGATTCTGTAACCATCTCACCGTGAAAACTTAGGTGAAGTGAGCGTGGAGTGAGCTGTCAATAGTGTCAATTCCTAGCAAAAACAAACTCACTTCACCTAAGTTTTCACGGTGAGATTTTTACAGAATCAATCGGCTGGAGTCTATACTGGGTTCGGGTCCTGTATGACAGATCTCCAGGCTCACACCCATAAAATACAATAATATGACACTTATATAATATAAATATATACAGATAGAGAAGTAGGTATTATATGTAATTTAAATATAACATTCCAGTTAAGGAGATAATAAGTTGTATCCTCTTTGGACCGACATAGAAAAAAGTTCAAAATTACAAAAAATAAAACGAGTTTGTTTTCTAGTTTTTTAGATACGAACGTCCATTTTACGCTTATGACATGACAAACATGTCTGAAGGTGAAGAGGTGAAATAAATTATGCAACTAACAGAGTTTATTTGTAAAATATAATGTCTTTTATATCAAGTGTATTTTTATAGTTTCTTTTTGTGATTAAGGGCGAATTTCACCAAACTTTTTACCTAGAATATGTCTTAACATAAGAATAAATTTTGAATTTTTGACAGTTTTTCCATACTAGAACTGTCAAACGTCAATTTTATTCCACGGATAAAAGACTGGGCTGATTTTTCAATCGACAGATAATTTTTATTCCTGGAATAAAATTGACGTGTACGCTTTTAACGTGTACGTCTTTTTTACATCGTTCTCACATATAATTTTAAATTCAACATTAATGATGTAATTAATATTTTTGTAAAAATATAATTTAAAAGAGTGTCCATGGAGTTTCTTGCCCGTTCTTCTCCATAGGTACCTACGCTTTGGAATGGGCAACTAGCTTCATATTTTCTGACTGGCCGACTTCTTGACAATTCAAAAGTGCCTGTAAATGGTTTAATTGAAATATATGCTTTGAGTTTGAGTTTGACGTCTGACAGTTTTTGTATGGAAGAACTGTCAAAAGTTCAAAATTATTCCTACGATAAAATTATCTGGCGTTGGAAAAATCAGCCCTTTGTGAAATCAGCCCTAAAATCAACTTTCTTGTCACAATATCGAAATATCGCGATAATATATAAAGGCAAATAAATGGCAAAAAACGTGGTCATTTAAGTCTTGTGTATAATTAAATACATAGTTTTGTAACAGGGTGTAGCTTTCATTCGAGTGTTGTATGTAAAGTATGAAGGTATTAGTCCGTTATAGATTCTAATGTGAAAACTATGCATCAATAATAATATGTATTTTTTGTAAAATACCAAATATAAATAACTAGCTGACCCGGCGACCTTCGTACCGCCTCAGAAACAATAAGAACGAATGCATGAGAAAAATAATTCTCTACATAATTTATTCATCGTGAATGTTTCCATGTTTTATTAGTTATTCTGCTATTCGGGTCGGAGACAAATCCAAAAAAATCGGTCCAGCCGTCCTTGAGTTATAAATATTGTAACTAACCCGACTTCGTTTTATTTAATTACGATATAATTATATCCTTCATAAATTGTTTTAGTAAAATATCTCCATGATTTGGTCAAATATTTTCATCACACATTATTTCGTCAGTATTCCTTATGTAACTATCGTCAAAATCCAATTTGAAACTAAACGTTATTAAACAAGGGAACGCCCGTACTAATTTTGCCCTAATTCTTACTAACACACCAAACACTTGCAAATTAAAATATATTAAAACGATATAAATTCTTGCACCAAGAACTCAGAAGGCACCTTTTTGTGATATTTTAATAGATACTGCTTCTGTGTCGCTAAAACTTAAAAACACAATATTGCTAAAATCATTTCGTACGTACTACGCACTCTACGCAGTATCCCAACGTTACAGGACTGACTATGATCACAACATCACTATTGTTAAAAAAGATAACCTGCAGAACTAATTTGTTCAATACAATATTATATAACAGGACTTCAATAATACTAAATTATTTCTAATGTGGACCTTAAAATAGTGAGAAATAAACGGCTAACACAAGAAATAACATGAAAATTCGTCATCACAGCAAAGATTATTGCTATATATTTCATTCTTGTACTATAATATTTAATTTCGAAATGTAATTTACACTATTTTATTGTTGACTACGACGTACAGTCAACTGCAGCCATTCAGTAATACAGGTAGACAATTGAACTAGTGTACCGATGTAGATACTACTCACTGTAACTACGACTAACCTACATCACTCGTTGAAACGTGGCTTCCGGCTTGTTGAGGTGGCCGGAGATCACGTCTTCGAAAATTCTGCTACCCTGGTACGTGAAGAGCTCCTGGAGAAAACAAACAACCATTTTCTTTAGAAAATAGACACTGTATACAAGGTGTTTTTTTATATCCCATAACTCTTGTGTATGAATGAGAGTATATCAAAGAAAAAGTAAGTAGAGAACATTTTCAAAAAATAGTGTTACAGTCAAATTGGACCGACTTTAAATTTTCCATAGAAGATTACCAGTTATCTTTTTTTAAATAAGACATTTCGAAAAGTTTCTCTACTAACTCTTTAGACCTTTATATCCTGCTTATGCGTATGAAGTTTCATTAATATCGGTTCATTAATTTCGAAAAATAAGCGCTTGAAAGTTTTTATGAAATGACGTACGGCGTAAACGGTCTTAATGCACGGCGTTTAGCACCCTCGCTATGAACTACAAAGTCACACGTATCGTAATGTACCCATTTCATGCCTCTAGACCCAGCAGTTTAGGCTGTGCGTTATCCGTCAGTAAATAAATGAATCCTATCAAAAACATTTTCATCTAAAAAGTTAGACCACATATGGCCCGCACTGTCAAAATATATCTAAATAAATAAATAAATAAATAAATAAATTCTTTATTCCACCAAAAGCCAATTCAATACAAAATCCAAGGACAAAAGAGCGTGAAGGCTTATAACTAGGTCACAATAATGATAATACTCTGACTCCTAAACTAGGTGTAGGTGCCTGTGTCTTAGGAGTCAGCGATTCTTCGTTACAAACAAAGCCATATTATACTAAAACGGGACGATTCAACAATAAGCAAATGGTGTAAAAGAAAACAGGATATAATTTATGTAAGGGAAACACAAAAGAGAGACGTTTAACTGTGTGGAGTGGTGAATTACTGTAAGGTCTGAGTGTGTGTGTAGTGAGTAAGTGTAGGATGTGTGTGTGCAAATGTAGTGAGTAGGTGTAGGGTGAGTGTACTGAGAGGAAATTCTCGTAATTTTAACCTTTTGAACGCCAGAGCATAAACGCACGCGCGTGCCCTCCACGCCAAGCCACAATTTTAAATATTTAAGGTATACAAATAAACACACAAAAGTAATGATTTAATTGTTTATTTCGTGATAAAGTGCACCGCATTTTTTGTCACATATTTGTGTCGCTCGTAATAGGATAGGCGACACACGACTGGCGTACAGGGCACGCGCTTGCTTGTCACGTATATATGACAATGGCGTTCAAAGGGTTAAGAACGGTTACAATCTGATCTGAGTCCCAATCCGTCAAAAATACCTCTAAAATCCCTATATTTTTGACAACAAAAACTTCTCAAAAATATAAGGATTTTATATATTGATTGTCGCTGAGATGAGACTGCGACTAGATTTTGAATGTTTTCAATTACGGGAATTGGCCTTCAGATCTCATGTGGAGCCAAGCTTCTAACTCCACAAGCCCTACGATTTATTTTCGAGGTAGCTCCTTAAGTAGATGGGACAAGATTTGTAGGCATAGAGAATAGTAAGATGGCCGGATCACAAATACCTTGAGCAACCTATAGTTGTCTATGTCAAGATCAAGTGACATATTTTGAAAGTTGTACTTGAGCAACAGCGAATAGGGCGTGGGCAGCGGTAACCTTTAAACTCTATGTTGTTCAACACGATCGCAAGCTTTAATCATCGGTTCCCCAAAACATATAATTAATTTATTTATTTTATTATACCATTTATGTATACACATGTACAGGGTTATTGGTAAAACATTAAGAAAGGAGGTAATTGTAGGTTCTCATCATTATGAACAACTTTTACTATGGGACCAAACCTGAAATCGCGAAAAAAATCAGCTGTTCCCTACATTTTGAAGAGTTATACGAACATAAATGTAGGGAACAGCTGAGTAAAAACAAAATTTGCCGTTTCATACAAAAGTGCAATACCTACTTGACCAAAATTTATGAAACAGCAGATTTTTTTCTTTCGTGATTTCTGAATTGGTCCCACAGTGAAAAATGTCCATATTCATGGGTAGAACATCCTGTAAAAATTTGGAACCGGTAAAAAGTCACCCTGTATAGTAATATAGCGGTATCTCCCTCTCACTTTAAAACATTTGTCTAGTGTCCTTACTTACCCCTTAAGCTAGCCAACATGAAGAAACTCACCAATATACCAGGATCGCAGCAACGGCAAGGATGTCTCCCGACATAGCGGTCGGGGCGGCTATCGGCTGAGGTTGCTGACATACAAGCTCTTCAGTTCGGTCTTGGGCGTGTTCTCGAACAGAGCAGCACGATTCTGACCTTCGCCCTTCTTGACCCAATGCCCGTAGACGCGGAAAGCACATCCGTCTATCACCTGGAATTGACGACATAGAATATGTGTGAGAGAACTATGACAAAACTTAACAACATATTTACAGGGTTATTGGTAAAACATTAACAACCTCTTATGAGGTCATTGTACTCATCATTATGAACAACTTTTACTATGGGACCAAGCCTGAAATCGCGAAAAAAATCAGCTGTTCCCTACATTTATGTTCGTACAACTCGTCAAAATGTAGGGAACAGCTGACTTTTTTGATGAGCACAATGACCTCTTATGAGGTTGTTAATGTTTTACCAATAACCCTGTATAAATTGTAAACAGGCGGAGCAACTGAATAAGGCCGAGTGGATTATCCCCTTTCGATGTGTTTTGTATATTTGTCGCTCAATAACATAAAAGTTCCGAGTGATTGGTTAGCAACCCGCTGGCAGTAGTAACAGCGGTGCTATTCTGTAAAAATCTCACCGTGAAAACTTAGGTGAAGTGAGCGTGGAGTGAGCTGTCAATAGTGTCAATTCCTAGCAAAAACAAACTCACTTCACCTAAGTTTTTACGGTGATTTTTTTACAGAATCGACCGGTTGTATTAGTTTAGGGTCGCGTTAACGACCGCCAGCGCCAACACTATACGAACACCATCGCCATCTTGAGTAGGTTTAATTTCCTGTGTCAAATGAGAATAAGTGTATACTGCTAAAACCTCCGCCAGTATATCAAGGGGTATCGTGTTACCCAGTTACTGGGCCCAACATAACAGAGGAAAAGGCCAAGCAGATTGACAGCCGCCCCTTATTACATGGGACTTAAACACAACTGACAAAATTAGGTTATACTATAGGTACACCACCTTTGGGCTCTGCCAAACCTTACGGGGATTACAAGCGTGATGATATGTTGAAGAATAGGTAAGTTGGAGCCGTACCTTCCGCAGCACGCGCATGGTGTAGGGGTCCCGCAGCGCGTCGCCGAGCGGCAGCGCGCGCGTGGCGCAGTGCGGCAGGCGGCGCAGGCGCACGCCCGCGCGCACCGCCACCAGCGCCACGCGCAGCTTGGCGCGCGCGTTGAAGCCGCCGCTCTTTATAGCCTACAGTTCGTGGATTATGTTACTAGTGACTAGGAGTTCATAGGATAGTGGTTGTGGAAGACACGACCGGACATTCTCGTCGGTTTTATCAAATCTTCAATACGAGAAGGCGTCCAAACCCTCGGCATTACCTGAATATGAGATAGCAGGAAACAGTTCTGAAAGTATGGGCTAAGAACTGTGTGTTTTAACCTCCTTGATGATGATAGATTTGCTTCTTTATTATATTCCAATAAAGCAGGCTGGTTTTACCATCGTTCCACCGTGAACAGTCCCGAGCACTAATATGTCAACACTTGGCAACTTTAAATTGCTATTTTTTCACTAAATAATGAATGCAACGTTGAAATACGACACTTTACATAAACCTATGGGTTCGAAAATACTATGTTCCTAATAATATAAAATTTCATTCAAAAATAAAGGAAAAAATCACCTTTGAATAAAGCCAAGTGTATAAATACTTATGCTCGTGACTGAATACCCGTCGCTCATCAGCCTGAATCTGACTAAATAAATAGCCCAAATGTTTTCCACAGCCAATGTTGGACACCATTATTTAAATTGACGAATGTTACACAGGAAAGAAAAATGGGTTCCGATTCAAAAAACAAAGTGATACTGCTCGAAATAAAGAACATAGGTAAAGGATAATACAGTAATGTAGTAACAACAAAGCAGAAAAAGTCATGCAAACATGCAAAAAAAAGTGAGGCCAAATAAGCAGTAATTTGAGTATTTTTGTGTATGTGTGAGTGTATGTAAAAGTGTGCGAGTGTATGTAAAGTGTGTGAGTGTATGTAAAAGTGTGCGAGTTCTGCGAGTGTTTGTAGGTACCCCAAGCTTTGGTAACCAAAGGTTCACAAACAAATTCCCTTTGAACATGTACAAAGAAAGTTTAATGACAAAAACATTAAGATGCCCCATGTTAATGCTCTGGAAACAAATCTAAGGGACCGGTTTTAGTAATTTGGTAAAAAAGTAATTAACTAAGAACATCATTACAGTTCACAAAAAACGTTGCAACGATTAATAGATTGCAAGTTATGTTACTTTGTAGAATATCATATTTGGACTACTTCGGTCTTGCATCAGCTCCTCGGAACTGATAGGCAATATATGCCACCCGTTCGTTATTATAACAATTCTCGAAATAATATCATATTTCATATGCCACCCGTTCGTTATTATAACAATCCTCGAAATAATATCATATTTCACTAGAAACAAGATAGTAGATAAGGAGAAATATTTACACCACACACAAAAATGGTTTGTTATCTTCGAAAAGGGCGTAAAATTATGAAAATACAATGTAAAGCATGCCATTTTCCCCAAAATGAATATTAAATCTGAACATGAATTCCATATCGACATCCCGTCATAACTATTACTAGGTACCCAATGTTATAAATTAGTCACAATGACATTACCATCGCCAACTGGTCGATCCTAGACATCCGACGGCTGCAACTGGAGAAGGATTTCTTGAGCGGCATCATGTCTTGATCCCATAACTACCAGAGACGCAGAAATATGTACCACTTGTATTGTGTTTTAACATTATCGCTTTGAGTTATGTGCTCCTAGTTACATGCTCCCGAAATTGGGAATATTAATCAAGGAATTTTTATATTCCGTACCCAAAGGGTAAAAACGGGACCCTATTACTAAGACTCCACTGTCTGTCTGTCCGTCTGTCACCAGGCTGTATCTCATGAACCGTGATAGCTAGACAGTTGAAATTTTCACATATGATGTATTTCTGTTGCCGCTATAACAACAAATACTAAACACAGAATAACATAAATATTTAAGGGGGGCTCCCATGTTTTTTTCGGCGTTTTTGCCTTGTGGTACGGAACCCTTCGTGTGCGAGTCCGACTCGCACTTGGTCAGTTTTTTTTTAATCGATTTGTATTCAATAATCGATTCTATTTTTCGGATACTTAACTAGGAAAACATAACAGAAGCCAAACAAAAGAATAAAGCTCTACAGTGCGTCATGCACTGTTTTAGTGCACATAGAAGTCAATGTTTTTAACGAAAATTATTAACATCTGCTGTACTTAGTTCCGATGTTCTATTAGTCAAATAAGCTGTTTAAAAATAGCAGTAAAGCAAAAGAAATCAGAAGCGAAATAGTCGATAATACGTCGCAAAATCGACAAAATAAAAGAAAAATTCTAAGGCCCGCACCGCCACAAATCACTAAATATGTTTAGCGCTAAACGATTTTAAAACATAGTCCTGTTTCTGTCAATCGTTTGAAATTGACAGAGACAGAGCGCTGTTTTTTATATAGTGTTTAGTGCTAAACGCATTTAGTGATTTGTGATGCAAACGGGCAAAATACGCGCGAAGCCTTTAAAATTAAATAAAAATCAGTACACCGAATTGCAAACTACCAGGATAACATAAACTGAAACAGCACTCACCATAGTGTTGAAGAAGGCATGATTGAGCGCCTGGATAATGTCAAGCCTTTCGCTTGGCTCCACCACAAGGAGCCGCCGAATTAGATCTTTTGGGTCGTCTGTAATGCAGTTAAGAAACATTTCAAACTTTTGAGTAACGGTGGAGTTTCTTGTCCATTCATTCTTCTCCATACGAAACTACCTTTTGGAAGGCGCGACTAGAATCAATTCTACTTTAAAGTAAATGTAAAGTCCCTTTTATGTGGATTGTCCGAAAGGGTTACCACTGGCCCGGAACATAAAGGGCTAAGGAAGCAACACGGGTGGGCTTTAGTCGGTAAGAGTCTGACACTCCCTTCTGCTCCACCCAGAGCGGGAGGCGTCATTTGATGATTTCCCATCCGCAAAAAAAAAGTCCCTTTTATGTGCCTATTTCAAATAAATGCTTTGAATTTTTCAGTTACCTACTAATTCTTATTTTGTAATCAAATTAAGCTGGGATGGTAGAATTTCAAATCATAGGGTGAACTGGATATTGCTTTTGAATCTCAAAACTATAGTTTTGTTAGCGATCGGGCCCTTAGCAGTACAAGACAACAAAATCATATAAAATTCACAAAGAAGTTATAGATAACTAAAATATTACGAACTCTCTTGGCCATATTTCAAGTTTTCGCGTTAAGGGCAGGCCCAAAGGAAAATGTTCAATCTTAGATTAGATTTAAAAAGTAGTAAATCATGTTCAAATTGGAAAAAAAGTATATGGCAGGAAACTTCATTATACATGTGAGGGTCGACTCAGACGAAAACATGATACGATAAAATTTTCTCGATAGAAAACTATCACAAAGTTACCTCTAGTTTTCAACCATTTTGGTTTGCATTCTATTTTGGTGCATAATAATGAACCACAAATTAGATAAATAATAACACTCATTATAACCTAGCGATGACCCAAGCGATTTTTTTAAATAATGTCTATTTTAAAAGTTAATCGAATAAAAAGCATTTGGCGCTTACTACATTTTTAATCCGCGAGATACGCTATCTTCCGTCTCGCGTGACACGAGCTTGAGGCATCAGTTTGTTTCACCAGTCAGTAACTGCCGTTATAAAGAAAAACGGGAAAAGAAAAACCAAAATTAAGTTATATACATATTTGGAATCAGAAAAAAAAGGCGCATATGCCAGTTATTTTACTAAATTTTGGAAAAAAAATGTTAGTTGTGCCCTTTTTCTTTATGACGGCAGAGTACCCCTCGCTCTGTTGAGACGGGAAGTCTATGACAATTTTCTCCGCACCTAGCAACCATTATTATTATCGACATTTTGTTGAATAATAAATGGGAAACAAAAAAATACAATGAAAAAGCGAGAACTTAAACACTTGAAGACTAAAATGATTGCTAATTGCCGAAGTCGAAGGTTTGTATTTATATCAAGGTACTTATGCGTATAGTATACGCAAAATAAACAGATGATTTGACCGCTCGATATGATCGTTTATTGTTTTCGTGCGAAAATATATTTTCAGCTAGAATTTATTTTTGATAATATGTGAGTGTTGTCCAGTCACGAGCACCAATATGTCAACACTTGGCAAACTTTAAATTGCAATTTTTAACGAAATAACGAATGCAACGATGAAATACGACACTTTAGATATACCTATGGGTTTGAAAATACTATGTTCCTACTAATATAAAATTTCATTCAAAAATAAAGGAGAAAATCGCCTTTGAATAAAGCTAAGTGTATACATACTTTTGCTCGTGACTGTCCACGCTTCCTCACTAAAATTAGAAATACGAAAGAATTACAATATCCCTCCCTCTCGACCCGTCTCTTTCTTTGTTTGTTACTTTTTTACAACTAGTCGAGTGAGGAGTTTACTGTAGCTGCTTTTAAGGTCCCATTACAGTAGGGTGAAGATGAGAAGTGTTGATTCAGTAAATCAATCATATGTATCTAAGAATCGATTCTTGGCGTGATTTTAACTTCCATGGATTTATGAAATTTCCAGACTACCTAGATCTCCGTTTTCAAGTGATGTGTGGTTATGGCGGCGTTGGGAATCTCTACCCACCTTATTGCAGCGATTGCGAGCATCCACAAGGACGGTTTGACGACGAGGGCCGATACTTCAATTTTGTTTTAATTTCAGCTTTCTTATGCAAGATGCTTCTAATATCGTCGCAGATGCTTGATTTTTACTGCATGAATTGAGCGTGAACATCGTATAGCTGATTGTCTGTCAGCAGATTGACTTTTTCATCCATTGAATCGACACTGAATAAAGGACCCGACGAAAAATAAATTCAAAAACAATGATTGTGATGATTATAAGATATTTCTTATCATTGTGTTTGATTTGCTTTTATACCTTTTGGATTTTTTATCACCTATTTTATCACTTCTAATTTTTTATGGTGGAATGGAGTCTATAGAACTTTTATTTCTCAACATACAAACACAAAATAGGATTGCATTGTATATATTACACAAGTAAAGACATTAATATGGTACCTTCTCTACACGTTAAGTGGGGATGTTTTTTTTTTCTAGTCTACCCCGTGGTGTGGGGTATCATTGTATAGGTCTTTCAAAAATATTGCGGGTTTGTGGAAACAATTTTGCGATTCAGGGATCCGTTTGTGAAATATTTAGAGTCAAAAACAACCATTTAGCGGACAGGGGTTCCCCCCTGCCATCTACATGGTTGTTTTTGGATATGTGAAAAAATTCATGGTACAGTCGACTCTCGTTAATTCGAAACTCGAGGGACTCTTAATATATTACGAATTATCGAGTGTTTGAAATATCAAATGGTTCGAAATTTGTGAGAGAAAATAAATAAAACTTCGAATTATTAAGTGTTGATCAATTATTATTTAGTTCTTTTCCGTATTCCAGCAGTTTGAGCAGCATTAATTTTCTCCTTGTGCTTTATTATGGTTGAGAGAGTACTCAGAGGAATCTTAAATTCTTTTGCAACATCACTTTTCTTCTCACCTTCCTCTACTTTTTCGATTAACTTCTTCTTTTCAGCAATCGTCAAACATAATTACAATCTTTCCGCCTCTTTCTCTCTGCGACTTTGAATTGTCGAGTGTTGGACGCCTATGAGTTCGAATTAACTCGTCGTTTTGTTATAAAGCAATGATTTTTTCGTTCGAATTACCATGAGCATAAATATGTATTGATTTAGTTCGAAATATAAAGAAAATTTTTAGGGAACTCGTGATAACTTTGAATTATAGAGAGGTTCGAATTATCGCAGGTTTGAATTAACGAGAGTCGACTGTAGTAGTATATAAATAATAACGAAATTAAAAGGAAAACTATCACAGCTAAGTAGGCTTTACAAGTTTACGAATAATAGTCGACCAACTTACATGTATGGGAGAACATGATTTTCAACTATAATGTTAAGTTTGTTCTTGGGTAAATTCATTTCAACTACGGAACTCTTCATTGTGCGTGGTCTGACACGCACTTGGCCAATTTTTATCTGAATATCCTGCATATACTACGCAAACGCACTGCACTTGAAGTTTAGTGTACAGAGTTTCGTTGCGCGCGTCGTCACGCCACCCGCGGTTGTTATTTGCACTAATGCGGGGGTTGGGAGACGCGCGGGTGAAATCGGATTTTATCCTGTCATTGGGCCCACTCTTAAGGGTAGCTTAATAAGGGCGGGTTGATTCAAGTCCACTTGACGCAAGCGTATACGTCCAAAATGGCGCTAACTACCGTCAAAACAAAAAAAAACCGTTGTTCAAATTACAATTACAAAATTATGGCCTTATCGTACGTCAAATAATAACTAATACGTAATCGTTATTATTTTACGTTACGTTAACCAACTGTTTGAAATAATCGGCACTAAGAAACGCTATTTGGGCGCCAAGTAGCTGTTTGATTAGCTTGCACTCCACTTGGTCATCATAATCAGCCTATAATGGTCCCACTGCTTCCCAGCAGTGGAACCATTATAGTGGACCGTAATCCACCACGCGGGCCCAGTGCGGGTTGGTAGATGTCACATTATGTCTTCGAATTTTTGGTTCTAGGACATGCCGGTTTCCTCACGATGTTTTCCTTCACCGTTTTGAGAGCTCCACTTGGTGTATTTGTCTAAATATTCGCGTAATTTGGCCAACACAAATTATACTTTATTTATTTATCATCATCATGTTAGCATCAGCTGAACTTACCTGAGATATCCGCCCATTCAGGACTGGTAAAGGAGTATTTTCCCTCCATAATATTTCGCAGCATCACCATCTGCTTACGATGCCAGAATGGAGGACAGCCGACCAATCTGTAAACATAAACAATAAAAACATTAAATTAAATTGTTTTCAAAAAATTATAAATAAGTTATTTAAAACCCTGTCTAAGCTAAAATAAGATAGGTGAAACACTTTTTTAAATAGCTTCTGAGACTTCAAAAACTTGCATTTAGGAACCGAAGTTTAGAAAAAAATACAACCGAATTGAGAACCTCCTCCTTTATTTTGAAGTCGGTTAAAAATAGCAAATAACGTAAAGTTAATGCGGCGTTTTTCAACAGCCTAATATTAGCACTATCTTAATATTACTAAAGGGGCCTAACATTAGTATCTAATTTATAGGTACTTCGCAAATATTTTAGGTAAGTAACTACAAATTTACGGTTTTCGGATTTTTTCCTGTACTTGTGCTACATGACACTGCTTCTTGCCAAATTTCATGATTCTAGGTCAACGGGAAGTACCCTATAGGTTTTGATTCCCTTGCATGAGTCAATATATGCGGCATAAACGCCCGTATCTTTTAATTGCGTTGACTTAGAAGTTTGATTTTTTCATTACTTCAAGGGATTGCAACCCTGAGTATTTTATATTAATTTCAACTTGATAACTCCACGCGTTCGTGAGAAAAAGGGTTTTGACAGACGGACAACGAAGTGATCTTGAAAGGGTTCCGTTTTTCCTTTTGAGGTACGGAACCCTAAAAATCAATGTCATGAAAATGTAAAAGATAGCGTTTTATTGAAAAAGATTTTTCATATTACACCTGCCTAATAGGTCGCCACATTAATTACAGTATCAATGGAGTTCTTTATATCCTCAAAGATGCAGACGACGCTACTATAGTCCAGCCGTCGAGAGAATGCATTCCTGACAGGTGTCAGTGCGACAATTCTAGTAGCTAATAAAGATCAAATTCGCAAAAGACGTATTCGTTTGTATGAAAATGACAAGTGACGTATTCGTTTGTATGAAAATGACAAGTGACGCATTCTCTCGTCGGCCGCACTGTAAAAGTTTTAACATAATCAAAACTTTTACAGTGCGGCCAACGAGAGTGTGTGAGAAGACCTGTACTTATACCTACAGGGTTATTGGTAAAACATTAACAACCTCTTAAGAGGTCATTGTACTCATCATTATGAACAACTTTTACTATGGGACCAAACCTGAAATCGCTGTTAATGTTTTACCAATAACCCTGTATAAAACTACTAGCTGGGCCTGTGGTTTCACCCGCGTAAAAGTCGATGCCGTGGTTATATCAGGATAAAAAGTAGCCTATATGTTAATCCAGGGTATCAGCTCTATACAATTTTATCAAAATTGGTCCAGCCGTTTGAGCGTGAAGAAGTAACAAGCATATAAACACACACTCACAAACTTTCGCCTTTATAATATTGTGTGATGTCAGTTTGTAACTTACCAGACAAAATTAAACGGTATACAAAAAAAAAATAACTTACAACGTAAACATGATGACTCCACACGCCCATCTGAAATGATAAAACAAATTCCTGTTAACCGATTGTATTAGTAAACAAAACACAGTGTCAGGGAGTATCAGGGAACGGGGTACGCTAGGGCCGATGCCCGCCAGGGTCGCGGGTTGTTCGAAAGAGATACCGTAGCCCCTGCCACAGGCAACTGAAGGAACACGGGTGGGTTTTAGTCAGTAAGAGTCTGATAC
The DNA here is from genome assembly GCA_963082905.1 of Oligia fasciuncula. Taxonomy (NCBI): domain Eukaryota; kingdom Metazoa; phylum Arthropoda; class Insecta; order Lepidoptera; family Noctuidae; genus Oligia; species Oligia fasciuncula. Next base: position 15,287,470 of record OY720406.1, on the reverse strand, counting down.
TCCCTACCGCTCTGGGCGGATCTGATTTCCCGCCAAAAAAAAAAACTGGTCAAGTGCGAGTCGGACTCTCACACGAAGGGTTCCGTACCACAACGCAAAAACGCCGAAAAACACGTTTATTGTATGGGACCCCCCTTAAATATTTACTTTATTTTAATTTTATTATATTATTATTAAAAAAACCTTAGTAAAAGTTGGAATTTTGACCACCAATATCTCCGTAACCAGGAGGTTGCCAGGTATGGTCCAGTACAAAAAAAACCACGAAGGTTTCCGTACCACAAGGCAAAATCGCCGAAAAACACGTTTATTGTATGGGAGCCCCCTTAAATATTTATTTTATTCTGTTTTTAGTATTTGTTGTTATCTAGCTATTACGGTTCATGAGATACAATCTGGTGACAGACGGACAGTGGAGTCTTAGTAATAAGTTCCCGTTTTTATTACCTTTTGGGTACGTAACCTTAAAAAACAACCAACTTCGTGGTTAACCAACTTCAGAGAATTAAAATGAGTGAAGCAAATATTTATGACGAATTTAGATACATACATAACAACTTTTAATAACATTGATAACGATCAATTTTATGAGTTCCACGCATCATCAAGACATAAGGCAGACAACAGTATTGCCTTTTTATGTAAATAACAAGTATGTATTATTACATAACCAGCGGGTCAAATGCCAAGTCTTTAAAGGTTTTTTAGACAAAGCTGTTATTAATTAATATACCAACTATTATTGCCCGCGCATAAAGTTCAATTTGTTTGTTTTATTTCGGGGCCCGTGGCTAAATAATAACAGCCGCACAGGGCGATCGATCAGGTTAAGCTACGCTTGCCGCGGTTAGTCTGTGGATAAGTGAGACTATCTTTACATACGGACACCCCTCCGTGCCTCAGAAAGCACGTTAAGCCGTTGGTCCCGGCTGTCATTCGTGGATCTTTGACAGTCGTTACGGGTAGTCAGAAGCCCGAAAGTCTGACAACCAGTCTTATCAAGGGGTATCGTATTACCCAGTAATTGGGTTGTGGAGGTCAGATAGGCAGTCGCTCCATGTAAAATACTGGTATTCAGCTGCATCCGGTTAGACAGGAAGCCGACTCCAAAATAGTTGGGAAAAGGCTAGGCAGATGATGACATTGAATTTTCAACTCTCTGCTTGCACCAAGAGTTGAAAATCTTACAATTACTCGACGCGCTGGGACGCACTCTGTTACATTCTCAACGCTGGGGTCAACACCGAGAGTCGAAAATCCAGTGCGCGGTAAAATCCCGCCGCGAATTTTTACGTCCGTGCGAATGTGGGCCTTCATGGCTCGAATGATCTACATATTTCATACAACGTTACTGCTAAAATTCATCAATATTAATTTAGTCATTTAGCCGTAAAAAAAATACTGTAATTGTCGAGTACAGATTGTATGTAATTCAACACGCGTGCTCATAAATTGGACCGGAACGTCTAGGTCAAATTGCCAAACATAGAAATCTGTTGCATTCTTCATGTAACATTAAATACACGAACAAATGGATATCACGTTTTATACGAGAAACTATCAACTATGAAAACGAAACGGGGGTTTTTTGTTGATTCAGTTTCCATTAAAAATGAAAAAAAAAAGAAAATAGGATGATTTGTTGATCTCTATAAAAAACTAGCCAAGTGCGAGTCGGACTCGCACACGAAGGGTTCCGTACCACAAGGCAAAAACGCCCAAAAAAAACACGTTTGTTGTATGGGAGTCCCGTTTTTACCCTTTGGGTACGGAACCCTAAAAATAACAGACACAATAAAAAAAATTAACGTTAAAAAATATAATAGAAAGAGACAGACAGAGAAAGTCTCATGGAGGGAGCATAACGCTTTTTCGTTACGTGATCATTTCTACCAGTCAACTCATACGCAAGACGAGCTGAAGAACTTCGTTCCAATAACCCCTTGTTATCGACAAGATAGCCCAATTCTAATTTCCGACAGGATTAGATCGCTTATATTGATAATTCCATCATCAACCAAGCTACAAAATAACGTAACCTCAACAACCAACTTTGCTTGGCTGAATGTACAGACGCCAGCACATCAACCTACCCGAAACTGTCAAATTTTCCCAATCAACTTTGAACCTTATGCTGTAGCGATAAAGTTGCAAATCTATTAATGAAATTTGACAGATGATTTGTTTTTTTTTTTGATTTGATGATTTTTGATTTTTTTGATTTTTGATTTGGCGTTTGCCAAGTTATAGTTCAAGTTATTACTTACATGTCAACTTCCTTGCCGTAGCCAGGTGCGTCGTCAAACATATTGGCTTTGAGTGTCTCGGGAGCCAAGTAGCCAGGAGTGCCACACAGTTCTGAAAAATAAGCAAATCCCAACTTTAATATTATAAATGCGAAAGTAAGTTTGTTTGTTACCTTTTCACGCCTAAACCACAGAACCGATCATTCTGAAATTTTGCATATACGTTGTCAGGTGTACAGAAACGGACATAGGGTACCTTTCATCCCGAAAAAAGCGCTGTTCCCGAGGAAAACAACAATTACGTTATTATGATAATAGATGGATGGCGCCATGTGTCTTTCGAATCAAAAACAGGACAACGTGTGTCGGGTCAGATAGTAATTTATATTAATCAAAACTGGCCAAGTGCGAGTCGGACTCACACACGAAGGGTTCCGTACCACAAGGCAAAAACGCCGAAAATACACGTTTATTGTATGGGAGCCTTAATATTATTTTATTCTGTTTTTAGTATTTGTTGTTATAGCGGCAACATAAATAATTATCTGTGAAAATTTCAACTGTCTAGCTATCACGGTTCATGAGATACAGCCTGATGACAGACGGACAGACGGACAGTGCAGCCTTAGTAATAGGGTCCCGTTTTTACCTTTTGGGTACGGAACCCTAAATAGTAACTATGATATTTATTTGTATATGTCTTTCAAAAGAGTTGCTACTACCAAACCTTCGACATATAGTAGTAGGAAGGTTGGTTTCTCCACTGGGTACATATAGAATGGGCTGTCTTGTCTTTGATGAAGGAAACGAAACGCCAATCGCTGCATTTTATTTGACTGTAGCGGTGTTGCTAATAATTTTAATTCTCATACCTTTCGATCGTAGGTCTAAACAAGAGAAAAAGCCTTTGATGACATTATATTTGAACTCACACTTGTCACGCTTATAGCACCCAAACTAATCGAGATAATAAAGAGGTGCATTTATCGTCAGCGGGATGGTCCGAAAGGGTTACCGCTGGCCCGGAACATAAAGGGCTAATGAAAGAACACGGGTCGGTTTTAGTCAGTACGAGTTTGACACTTCCTTCCGCTCAACCCAGAGCGAGAGGGGACATTTGATAATATCACAAAAAAAAAATTAAAGCTGCATTTAACTGAGCTACAACAAAAAAAAATTAATTTGTTTTAATCATGGTCTGGCAGTATGAGAAATTTATGCGGCCTACCCTTCTTCCTCTGTCCTTTCTTTTGTATGGTTTGTTGAGTTTAGCTCCTTAACTTCCGAGTTGAGCTGCACCATTACTGACAAATGCATGATGATGGGTTTTTCCTCAAACTATTTCAGACACCAATCTACATTGTCTTCACATGATCCGACCAAGATTATGTATGGACTTTAAAAGAGACTGTGACCTCATCTATTTTTAACCCCCTGTTATAAGCTTGACGTGTGTATCTGTGTGTCTGTCTGTGGCATCGTAGCTCCCAAACGGCTGAACCGTTTTTTTTTTTATGATTACCGTGTATTCATTCATCATTCGACAGTACTATAGCAAATTACCGATTTTAAACATTGACTCATGAAATAGACAGCATAAATATATCGAGAGATATAGCGAAGGTACTGTACGAGGAGTACGCGGATAGCATAAACAAACAATAGCTTTTGTTCAACAGGTGAAACCATCGGGTATTGTATTAGAACCAGATGTAAGACTAGATGCGATGCGGGTGTACAGCGTGACCCACGAGTATCACCGACCCTGTATGTTGCAACTGTATGCAATTACTATTTCTTTTTTTTTTAGAAGTTTATGTATCTATAAATTGCATTGAAATTTTTGATGCCTGATTTGTCAAGCTGCCTTGCTGCTGACTTGATGAGACCGATAAAACGATCACTACAAAGCCTACGAAGCCGACACTTTCAAAAATAAAGTACGTGCCAGATTAAAAAAAAAAAACAGGTCAGAAAATCCACTTTCAAGTATCGCCCATTTTATTTTGTAAGGGAAAACAAACAGTAGCTGTTTGGGTGTTCAAAATAAAAAAAAACCAAAGTCTAGACATGAGATTTAAAAGAGATTGACATTTAAAGGCTTTTTTATTGCGGATGGGAAATCATCAAATGACCCCTCCCTCTTTGGGTGGAGCGGAAGGGAGTGTCAGACTCTTACTGACTAAAACCCACCCGTGTTCCTTCCTTAGCTCTTTATGTTCCCGGCCAGCGGTAACCCTTTCGGACAATCCTGCTGACCCGGCAGGCTTCGGCCCTGACGGACCTCTTCCTTGATGCTGACATCTCTTTGAGGCGCGCGTGGAACACGTACGCGCCGTCCGGCAAGGGCCTGGTCCTGATCGGACGGTGAGCTACCCATTACTCTCCGTCCGCAGGCCCGCGCCGACAGTGGCCGGGAGTCGTCTCGCGGCTCCCGACGCCCGGAGCGTCTCCCGCGGCGGCTGGGACGGGAGGCTCTCTCCCTCATCCATCCCGCCACCTCCTTCGCTAGCATGACTGCTTCGCAGAAGGAGGCGACTGCCTCCCACTCCCTCTCGCTCCGGACCATGGTTTGCACAAGGGCCGGACGCGAGAGGTCGCCGCCGCCGCTGCCAATCGCCTCTACGAGGACACGGCGGTGCTCCGCCCAAGCGGGGCAGACCTCCACCGTATGCTCCACCGTGTCCTCTGGGCGATCCCGGCAATGGTGAACATTTAAAGGCTTACAGATAAAGTGGTTTATCAGGAAACGAAAAGGTATTACTGCCAGGTGAATACATTATACACTCTCATCAACTTCTCCTAATCCCCATGGTCAACTTTACATAAAAAATCACTAACCAAACAGTTTCTCTCCATCTTTGAGCACCTTTGCGAACCCGAAGTCTGTGATCTTCACGTTGAGCTGGTCATCCAGCAGAATGTTCTCGGGCTTCAGATCTCGGTGCACTATGCACTTGCTGTGCACGTGTCGCACGCCTTCCAGGACTTGTCTGTAAAGACATGAACGAGAACGTGTTTATAAGATATGCTTTCCTGGTAGTTGTCGATAGGTCGATATGTTATGAAATGGAAAATACGCGCTGCGCTAATTGATTTAATTTTAAAATGAATGCGAACATTCCACATGTTTTTAAAAAAAAATCGGAAATCCAAAAAAAAACATACATTACGGTACTTTGAACAGTATTTAAATAAATAATTACCCGTCGGTTTATTGGCAATTCACTTGAAGATGTTTACCATATTTTGTATATGATACGAAAACACAGGAAAAGTGCGTTAATTAACAAGGTGGAAGTTACATACCTAATGCAAAAAAATACTCGCGGGAAATACTACAAATGACACCAAAAGAAATAAAATAGCCCAACAATAAAAGGAAAATTTGGAAAGAATAAACAATAACTTTACCTCAACCATTTGCTAGACAAAACTTCTAAAACTACATTGTAATAATTAACAACAAACTCAACACACGCGATAGACTCCAGCTGTTTCAGGAATTTCTCCTCGAACTCAAACTTGAAGAACACGACCAAAGCCATTTTAAGAACAAAAAACTGAATTTATAAACAAATATTTAAAAAAAAACAATAGGTCACTGTGTTGAGGTACCAGGAGACTATAACAGCGCAGAAGTTAAGTCAACACTGGGTTATCCATACAACGTATAATTTGCGCGAATCCCAGTGTTTATCTGTGGACACGACTCACACAGATACAATAATTAGAATGACGCAGTATGTGCGTGCTATGTACAGACGCCAGCACATAAGCTACCTGAAACTGTCAAATTTTTCCAATCAACATTGAACCTTATGCTTTAAAGATAAAGTTGAAAATCTATTAAAAGAAATTTGACAGATTGTAGCCGCTTGATGTGCGGCGTCTGTACAAGTTTCTACAGTTAATAATCTGCCAGACTTTATTAGAGGGTCAATGTATGCTAGATACGTTTTATTCAGGCTAGGCGATTATTCTGATAAAACAAAGGAGGTGTGGCGACCTACGTAGTTTAACGACTGGCCCCTTTCTGTGAGCACAAATATGATACTAGAAATTGATAACGAATCTTACTTCTAGAGTTCAATTTTTGTAGGTAAGTACAGATAAATTATTCGACTAACACTGAACTTCGGCCTGAAACTAGTTATTTAATTAAGAAAAGATAGCAGTAGTTAATGGGCAAAAAATAGGGACACAATAAAATATCGTAGATAAATAAATGAAAAATCAGCGGGGAATTGCGTTACACACTAACAGTAACAATAGGAATGGCTTTAATTTTGACAGTTCAACAACATTCATTGCGTTATTTACGTTGTTAAGCAGACACTTTTTTCGAACATATGAAGCAATGGATTAGCAACATACTTTAAAATTATTCAGATTGTAGCATTGCAGTTCGTACATTATATTTAATTTGGGCCAAGTTACAATACTAATGTTGACCAGCTGCTTAGACTTACCAAGTACCTACTTGGTAAAATGCAAGAGTGATGAAAATATCACTGTTTTTGTCTTCTTAACACAACAAATCCATGCCAATATATATTATGCTCTCGCCTTACTATACTATGTTTACAGAAACTAGACAAACATTGTACCTAAACAAATAAAAGAAAGGAAAAATAGTGGCTATAGATAATTGGAGAGCTATAAATAGTAAAGTAGGTCGCGATACTCATTATCATTACACCCGCATACCACCTACAAACAACGCTTGCTACAATTATACGCTTCACGTATGACGATTATAAGGCTAGTGACAAATCTGAGCAAAAAATTTTAAGGCTAGAGAAACATGAGCAAAAAAAAAATTCGACAAAATCGAAATGCGCGTTTTTTGCTTCGTGGCTCTTCAAAATGACTATAGTAACGTTCCATAGAAGGTTGGTCATAAAAGGTAACACACGAGGGCTCGAGGGGGATTAGGTTATGGGGAACTTTTTCCCAGTAGCGGGTGTTTATACAGGTAAAAATTGCATTTTGGATCAGTTGCTTGCGATGGAGCAGAATTGTTCGCGAAAATTTTCACCGTTTTTTTCGCAGATTTGCCTCTGGCCTAATGACGCACTGACAAAGCGATAAAAAAATACGTTGGCGTCTCAATGGACTCTTATAAGTTATAACGTGCAATTACGATAGATGTTTTGTTTGAAAATGCTGTTTATCATTGGGTAATCTGCTTTTTTCGAGTACTAAGAATATTCGTTGACGATGTCGTTTTAAAAAAAAAGTAGGATTGTTTGCAGTTTACGTAGGTACATTTGTTAAAAGTCTAGAATTTGAGATTGCTCTCCGCTATTTCAAGAGGGTATATTGTCGATAGTCAGATGTGTTAGGGAGAGATCTATAAACGCTACTTAGCACGTAATCTGGCCATGCGTTGTTTCTGTCACTGTTGTAAGTCTCCTGTCAAATGCAAGATAGAGACGGGCACATGTCTAAGGGCTCCCATACACATGCCTGTAACTTGCACAAAAGTATGCGAGTAGCTGGCATACCAGTATGGATTCACCAATCAGAAGTTGTTATGGCACACGGCATGCAAACTGATTGGTGAATACCATAATGACATGCAAGCTACTTGCTTACTTTTGTGTCAGCTATACTGACATGTATATCTTTAGCATAAGTCAAAGACCGTGCTTAGTGACGTTTATAGATCTTGTCCGTAATATATAAAGGAATGGCTTAACAATTGCAGTTTGGCAGTTTCCCGTAGGTACTTTTAATATGGAGTTGTTTTGTTACCCACTGCTTTTGCCTTCGAAGGCACCCAAAGTGGCTTTTGAGATTTAAAGCATTATCCATCCATTCGAAAATTAATTTAGTTTTGTACGGATTCAGATTGTAGAGATTACCAGAAAAAACTATACCAATTAGTTCCAATTGGGTCAATGTCGTGCGGTGTGAGTGAAACATGCGTACACTTGCTAGAGCATTTTCTCGACCATGTAGGACATGTAATGGAACAATACAGGCAAAAGCTCAGCTTCCAAAAGCATTTCCATGTAACGTAACGTTTCGCGATTTCAGGTTTGGTTCCATAGTAAAAGTTGTTCATAATGATGAGTACCATGACCCCTTATGAGGTTGTTGGTGTTTTTTCAATAACCCTGTATTTGCAAAATTCTCTCATTTTTTAATGGTTTTTTTTTTGGATAAGGTGTGCTTCAGAGGTGGTCCATATAAATTTTACGAACTTTGCTTGGGTAGTTTTTGAGTTAGCTTCAATAATACGAATTTTTTCCACTTAGTTTATATTGATGATGTGTTAATAGCTTCCTGTCACTGAAATTCACATAGCAAGTAGTGTTATATGAATTTGTGTGGGGTAGGTACAACAAAAAAGTGAACAATAAAAACGTTTTTACAAAAAAAAAACAACCGACTTCCAAAAAAAAACACTACCTAGGTACAAAGTGAAAAATAACTTTAATTTCGGATGTCTGTGTCAAAAAACGAAAATGCGGACACAACGACACCGACTTCCGTTTCCGTTTTTTTTTGGAAGTCGGCTGCTTTTTTTTTTTTAAGTTTTTTGTACCTTCGGTTTGTATATCAGATAGGTCAGCGGATTCATCCATAAAGGGCATGAAAGGCTATTTCTGACACGTGACACGGGGGTTATTATTAGGACGACCTTTTCTCCAGACTGAGCACAACTGAGCACCATTGTTATTGGCAGGCTACTAGTTTTAGCGTCCTTCAATTTTCACATTCTCAATTCAGAAATCGGGTATGAATTGTGGATGGCTATAAGAGTAGGGAAAGACCAAAGAAACGATAGAGGGACTGTGTGAAATGATATGGTTAGAAAGAACTCAGGGCTTACCCTTAGAACTCGGTACTTACACCGAGATGAGGAGTATTTAGATAAGTACAGGAAGAAAACTGGCCAAGTGCGAGTCAGACTCACACACGAAGGGTTCCGTACCACAAGGCAAAAACACCGAAAAAAAACACGTTTGTTGTATGGGAGCCCCGCCTAAATATTTATTTTATTTTGTTTTTAGTATTTGTTGTTATAGCGGCAACAGAAATACATCATATGTGAAAATTTCAACTGTCTAGCTATCACGGTTCATTAGATACAGCCAGGTGACAGACGGAGAGTGGAGGCTTAGTAATAGGGTTCAGTATTTACCCTTTGGGTACGGAACCCTAAAAAACAAAAGAAAGTAGGAGGTTGCCAAAATAAGGTTGATCTATGCTATTCTAGCTAGGGCATGCAAAACCGGTTTTCCGGTTTTGCGCAAAACCGGAAATCGGCCAAAATTTAACGATTTTTGAAAACCGGTTTTGAGAGCCAAAACCGGAGCTCAGCTCCGGTTTTCCCATTATTGAGTAACAATTAACATTTTGATTTTTATCAACATTTTTTTCGAACACTCTCAAAAAATAATTAATTTTGAGGCATCAAATGTATCCGAACCGAACACAGCCTGCATCCACCCACTTACACGCCTCCCTCCACTACCCCCGCACCCCGCACCCGTAACCCGCCAGCCTGCGCCTGCGTTGTTGCAGTAATACCCTTACCGGGAGTGCAAGTGCGTGTCCGCCGCCCTCGCCTGCGAGTTGCGAATTCATATTATAATAATGTTATTTTGTAGTTCGTCTTCAAAGTTACAAAAATGTTGATTTTTTTGGTAATTGTGGGTGGCTGTGTTTAATATTTGAAGATGCTGATTGTGTTTTCTATGTTTAAAATATATTATTTTTGATAGCAGACTTAATAGGTACCAAAGATACCAAAAACTTACATGTTGTTGATTTGATCTCAGTTAATTAATCTTTATACTATTATAAGTTCATTGTTATCTGTACAATTATTATGGTTTGGATTAAAAAGAAATGTATCATACAATTTGTTTTATTTGTAGACTTAGTGGGTATTTAAAAAAAATGGTGTTTCTTTTTAAATTATACTACATTCGATTTTTTTTGCTAAAACCGGACCTAGCTCCGGTTTTCGGTTTTGGTCCCAAAAAAACGATGTTCAAAACCGGTTTTGATGACTTTCCGGTTTTGCATGCCCTAATTACAATTATACAATACCGAAGTGCTGTCTACATCCGGTACTTACAAGCAAAATGCAAATGCTGAAATAAGAAGTTCCTACCTATCTGGCTCCTTTGTTGTGTATTTCCTATTACATAAGGAACGATATTTCTAAATTCAAATTACGACTTTATCTAGTAAGGAAATATTGTTTTAATTGCCGAGATAACCTTATCTGTACATAACTATACATTACGCATATTTTTACCCGAAGCAAAGGAAGTGTTATTAAAGTTTTAATTAAGTACTTAAATTAGCTCTGGACTTAATTTTAACAACTTAGCGGTTGATATTGTAAAACAAATTGTCCCATAACAAAGAAAAGAAAAAAAAAAGAAATTAAATAAAAGTTGGAAGCAGGCGGGTCCCATTCCATTTTTTTTATATTTTCAAACTCAAATGGGTCCCGCACTCAGCCTGCTTCCAACTTTAATTTAATTTAAAATAGACTTGTTTTTAGCTTTTCAGTTTTTTACCACAGTCGGGTTTTTTAGTTTTTTTTAATTATTAAATAATTTACAGCAGAAAGATAAGAGGAACCAATTCCATAGTTTTTTTGCACCCGGAAATAATAAATATAAAATATCGTAACCTTAGACATTTAGAGATAACTGACATAAGTGAAGCTCATGCCCGATGACCCGTACCTCAGACCACAATGCACAATTACCCTTGAAATAAACCACCCAAGCGGGTCGCGTAAATATCACGCGCATTTCAGTACAAAATAGGGGCCCGTGGCTAAATAATAACAGCCGCACAGGTCAATCGATCAGGCTACGCTTGCCGCGGTTGGTCTGTGGATGGGTGACCATCTTTACATACCGTGACCCCTCCGTGGCTCGGAAAGCACGTTAAACCGTTGGTCCCGGCTGTCATTCGTGGATCTTTGACAGTCGTTACGGGTAGTTAAAAGCACGAAAGTCTGACAACCAGTCTTACCAAGGGGTATCGTATTACCCAGTAACTGGGTTGTGGAGGTCAGATAGGCAGTCGCTCCAGGGGGTTCCCCCACAGAGCTTACTTCCACGCAGTAACCCCCGGGCAACGCCGTGTCTGACCACCGTAACGGAGTGGCAGACCGGCGGCTAAAGAGCTCTGTGACTTGCAGCAACAACAAGCGGACGGCTGCAAGTATGCCGAAAAGCAAACCCATGCGCGACGCCTCCGGGCGATTTTTAACCTCGGCTCGTCCCTCCCAGGACGAGGATGCAAATGACCCTTCTCAGGGCCAACTCAGTGGCCCTTCTCAGGGCCAATCCACCGGCCCTTCTAAGGGCCTCGCCGAAGCTGGCCGCACACCATCCGTGGCCAGCTTATCCAGTCAGCGGGCGGAGTTTTCGGACTCCGACGAGTCCGTCATGGACACGTCGGCGGCCGAAAACGATCGCCTTCAGCGGAAGCGGGCCTACCTGAGGCTCGGGTCCGAGGGCTCCTCGGAGTCAGTGGGCAAGTCGAGGAAGAAGCCGAAGACAAAAAAGGCTTCGACTTCTGCATCGACCCCCACCCACGATGTGGGCCTGGTGGACGCCGAGCGTCAGTTAGGCCTAGCAAGGAGGCAGCAGCTGCAGCAGGACCTCGAGGAGAAGGTCGCTGCCAGGGAGCAGCAGGCGCGGGCCGCCAGGTCGAGGGCTGGATATGGCACATCCACAGTGCTGTACGCCGACCACTCCCTGGCGGAGCTGGAGCGCATGGCGCTCCAGGACAAGGAGGAGGTGCTGGAGGTCGCCTCCAAGTCCTCGAACCTAAAGGGGACCTTCCAGAAGGCCCTCAAATGCCGGGCCATGAGCATGCACGGCATCGTCACCGAGCTGGTGCAGCGCACGGCCACAGACGAGACGCGGCAGCTGCAGGCGAGGGTGGATCGCCTGCAGCTGGAGGTCAGCCAGCTGCACCAGAAGCTGGCTGAGGCCACGGCCCGGCAAGCCCTACCTGCGCCTGCCCCTGCATCTGGTCCGGTAGACGGAGGCTCCTCCCCCCCTGGCAACCTTGTGGAAATAATCCGCAGGGTTGTCATGGAGGAGAGGGCCTTTATCAGGGGCTGCTTCGCGGGCATTGAGGACCGGCTCTTGCCGGAAAAGCGGCTCCGCCCGCCGTTAGCGGCGGATAAGAGTCCGCCACCGACGGAGCCGGTGCCTGTACCTGCGCAGCCTGCGGTGCGATCGGGTGCGCAGATCCAGGCCCCGAAGCCCTCCAAGGGCAAAGGGAAGGGCAAGAGGAGCACTGTGGCCCCTCAAACCCCCACCACAAGCGCGGAGGGAGCGTCTGCCACTCCGGCAGCCCCCCAGAACACGCAGCGGGAGGACGCCATGCTTCCCTCCACCACCCCGTCCAACCAGGCGTGGACGGAAGTGGGCAGGAGGGGAAAGGCCAAAAAGCCCAAGCCCGCTGCGACTGCTTCGGCAGCCCAGAAGGCTCCGGCGGGCGGGAGGAAGTTGGTTCCTCCCAAAACTGCGGCGGTCGTGGTGACCATCACCCCGGAGGCCGCGGAGCGGGGCGAAACGTACGAGTCCGTCCTAAGACGGGCTCGTGATAACGCGGATCCCTCCCGGCTGGGGATCGGCAACATTTCGTGCCGCCGCACCCAGGCCGGAGCCCGAATTTTTGAGTTCGGGGGAGAGCAGCGCGGCGCAAACGCGGACCTCTTTGCAACAAAGTTGAAAGAGGTCATCGCAGATGTGGCGACGGTCGCCAGACCGGTCAAGACCGCATCCTTGGAGGTGATCGATATGGACGACTCGGTCACCAAAGAGGATGTGGTGGCGGCCGTTGCCGCTGCGGGAGGCTGCAGCGCTAGCGCGGTGAAGGGGGGAGCCATCAGGCCCGGTCGCCGCGGCATGCGCGTAATCCGCGTCGAGTGCCCAGTCGCCGCGGCGGTGGCCGCCCTTAAAGCGACCAAGGGACGGCTGCTCGTGGGTTTCAGCTCGGCTGTGGTCCGGCCGCTTGAGGACAAGCCTGCGCGGTGCTTCAAGTGCTTCGCGCCGGGTCACACCCGATCTACGTGTCCCTCCAAGTCCGACTGGGGAGAGTCTTGCTTCCGGTGCGGACAGGAGGGACACAGGAGTGCCACTTGCAGCGCCACCACGCCACACTGCCCGGCGTGTGCTGCCAGTAGCCGCCCTGCGGGGCACAGGATGGGGGGCAGGAGTTGCCAGCCGCCCACGAGGAAGGGCATAGTGCCGGCGCAGGTTCGCCCTGTCGCCGCCACCGCCGCTGTCGCCGCCGCTGTAACTCCAGCTCCAGTGGCGGTAACTGAGGAGGGGGGTGCGATGTTGGAATAATGGTTTCCAATCATCGCATCCTCCAGGCGAACACCAACCACTGCAGAGCGGCCCAGGACCTGCTAGTGCAGGCCATGGCTGAGTGGTTGGTGAACGTAGCGGTGGTCGCCGAGCCCTACTCGATCCCCGGCAGTTGGCTGGGTGACGAGGACGGCTTGGTGGCACTAGCGGCGCGGTCCTCCACAGACTCCCCTCCCCTCTCGCTATTAGAGAGGGGGCCGGGATACGTGGCCGCCGCGTGGGGAGAGGTAGCCCTCGTGGGCGTCTATTTCTCCCCAAACCGCCCTCTCCAGGACTTCGAGAACTATCTCGGAGTCCTGGCCGCCGTGGTCGGCAGGGCGGCGCCGCGTCAGGTCTCCGTATTGGGAGACCTGAATGCCAAGTCGGTGACCTGGGGCAACCCGGCCACCGACCCTCGCGGGCGGGCGGTGGAGTTGTGGGCAGCCTTCTCTGGGCTCTCCCTCCTCAACAGAGGGAACGTCCAGACGTGCGTGCGGCGGCAGGGTGGCTCGATAGTGGACGTCACTTTTGCCACCCCTGCGTTGGCCGCGCGCGTGCTGAACTGGCGGGTGGACCTGGTGGAGACCATGTCGGACCACCGTTACGTGCGGTTCGACATCTCCACCGGTGGCCCCGGAGAGACGCGGCCCCCCTCGGGGCGGTCAGCGTTTCCACGGTGGGCTCTCACCCGCCTGGACAGGGAGGCGGCGGCGGAGGCGGCGTTTATCCAGGACTGGCTTTCGCCGCCCTCCGCTGGCCTGGACGTGGACACCGTGGCGGGACACCTGAGGGAGTCTCTGACCGAGGTGTGCAATTCTAGCATGCCTCGGTCAGGCCGACCGCTGCCCAATCGGGCGGTGTACTGGTGGTCGGTGGAGCTGGAGGGGCTTCGAGCGGCGTGCGTGGGGGCCAGGAGGGCCTACGCGCGGAGCCGGCGGCGGCGTCGACGAGACCACGCCCACGAGGACCACCTCTATGAGGTGTACATAGAGGCAAAACTGGTCCTCGAGCGGGCCATCGCCGACGCCAGGGACTCGGCCAGAGCGGAGATGCTGGAGGGTCTCGACAGGGATCCCTACGGGAGGCCATACAGGGCGGCGCGCAACAAGCTGCGTCCCTTTGGTCCCCCGGTCGCCGAGACCCTGGAGCCCTCATTCCTGGATGGGGTGGTTCAGTCCCTGTTCCCGTGCAGGGACAATTTCACCCCACCAGTGATGGACCCTCCGCGGGGGATGGCTCCGCCAGCTGAGGAGGAAGAGGAGGCCCCTCCTGTCACGGAGTCGGAACTTAGCGCGGCGATTGTGCACATCCGCGCCAAGAAGACGGCTCCGGGCCCCGACGGTGTCCCGGCGAGGGTGGTGGCAATTGCCGCCACCCAAATGGAGGAGCGGTTTCGGGACCTCTTTAACGCATGCCTTGCGTCTGGGAGGTTCCCGAAACCGTGGAAGGAGGGGCAGTTGTGCCTCCTTCGCAAGGAGGGCCGCCCTGCAGACTCGCCCTCGGCATACCGACCCATCGTCCTGCTCGATGAGGTCGGCAAAATGTTCGAGGGGATAATCGCTGCCCGCCTAAAGAGCCACCTGCGGAATGTGGGGCCGGACTTGTCGGACGCTCAGTTCGGTTTTCGGGCTGAGCGTTCCACAGTGGACGCACTGGCCCGCCTTAAGGGCCAGGTGAAGGATGCGATGCAGGCGGGGGACGGATTGTTGGCGGTGTCATTCGACATAGCCAACGCCTTCAACTCTGTTCCCCACAGCACCATCCTAGAGGCGCTCCGATTCCACGGAGTGCCTCTATACATGCGGCGTCTACTGGCCAGCTACCTGGAGGATCGGACGATCGTCCTCGTGAACAGGGCTGGCCAAGTCCGGCGGTACGCAGTCGAGGCCGGCGTTCCACAGGGGTCAGTCGTGGGACCTCACCTCTGGAACGTCGGCTACGACTGGCTCTTGCGGGGAACTCTCCTCCGAGGCACGAGTGTCGTCTGCTACGCGGATGACACTCTCCTCACCGCCCGGGGGGAGAGTTTCAGGGAGGCGGCCAACTTGGCCTCGGCAGGCGGATCCTTGGTCGCAGGGAGGATCCGCCGCCTAGGACTGACGGTGGCGCTGCACAAGACCGAGGCCGTGTTCTTCCACGGGCCTCGGCAGCGCCAACCTCTAGACGCCCACATCTTCGTGGAGGGCGTCCGAATCGAGGTGAAGGCCCAGATGAAATATCTGGGCCTTGTACTCGACAGCAGGTGGCGTTTCGGCCCGCATTTTAGCGGGCTGTCGACGCGCCTGCTGAAGACTGCGGGCGCCCTCTCGTGGCTGCTCCCCAATCTGGGGGGGCCCAGCGCGAGATGCCGGCAACTCTACGCCGGCATCTTGAGGAGTATGGCCCTTTACGGGGCCCCTATTTGGGAGGACTCCCTCCACAGGAGGGAGAACGCCGCCGCATTGCGGGCCCCCCAAAGGGCCATAGCCCAGCGGGCGGCGAGGGCCTACCGCACGGTCGGCTTCTCCGCGGCATGCGCTCTGGCCGGCACCCCGCCTTGGGAGCTCGAGGCGTGGGTGCTCGCCAGAGTGTATGAATGGACGGCGGGGCGGAGGGCGAGAGGAGAACGCCCAGCCCCGCAGGAGCGGGAGGCCGTCCGGCGGGAGGCGAAGGACGCCATCGTCGTCCACTGGACGCGGGACCTCGCCGCCGCAGCCTTCGGCCGCCGAACCCTCGACGCGATTGGGCCGGTCTTGCAAGACTGGCTCGAGCGGTCGCACGGGTTCCTCTCCTTCCGTCTGGTGCAGGTGCTGTCCGGACACGGTTGCTTCGGATCGTACCTGCACCGTATCGGGCGGGAGGAGACGCCGTCGTGTCACGACTGTGGCGCGGCGGAGGACACGGCGCAGCACACTCTCGAGGTGTGCCCGTCGTGGTCCGAGCCGCGCCGCAGTCTCACCGCGGCGATCGGAACGGACCTCTCGCTCCCCGGCTTGGTCAACGCCATGCTAGGGGATGAGGGGTCCTGGGCGGCAGTCGCCTCCTTCTGCGAACACGTCATGTCCCAGAAGGAGGCGGCGGAGCGCGTGCGGGAGGAAGACCCTCTCGCGGCGCCGCTCCGAAGGCGGAGGAGGGGTCGAAGAAGACGTCAGTATGACAGTCATCTCCGACTCCTCCCAGGTGGAAGCCAGCAGGCGACGGGTGCGGGGGCACCCTCGCCTGTATTGCACAGGCTTCCACCAGTGCCGGACGGGAATGGCCAGGTGTTCTCGGCCATTCCCGTAGCCCCCCCTCAGACGGGGGGACATGCGGGGCCCGCCAGCTAGGCGGGCATGCGCCGGGGGGGTTGTGGATGCAAAGGCTGAGCCGGATTCCCATGACCTCCCCATCAAGGCGATGAGGGAACACCGCTGAGTTTTAGTGGGTATACTGCCACCCTGGCAGGGAGTCCCACATACTCCGTCTCTTCCCCCCACGAGCGGAGATGCGTAACGTCATTTCTCAGCGGAAAAAAAAAAAAAAAAAAGAAAAAAAAAAAAAAAAAAAAAGAAAAAAAAAAAAAAAAAAAAAAAAAAAAGGCAGTCGCTCCATGTAAAATACTGGTATTCAGCTGCATCCGGTTAGACTGGAAGCCGACCCCAGCATAGTTGGGAAAAGGCTAGGCAGATGATGATTTCAGTACAAAATATTGTACCGTTGACAAGGCCGTCTTTACCCGAGGGTGCAAGGGGTGTGTGGCACCCCGGGGGGGGTCTTAGGAGGCGCCAAGAAAGCCAGTGAAATTCAATATTACTATTTCATGAAATATCAATCTATAAGGTTATATGAACTGAGGGTTGTATATTAATGCAACCCTCTAAGTCAATTGCAAGACAAAATAATTCTACAACCTGACACTGACCTGCAAACTGCAAAAAACGTAAAAAATAACACGTAAAATTGAATTTCGCGGGCTACCTTGGTGCTTCTCCCTAAAATTGGACTCCAAAATCAAGTTTTTTTTTGGTTGCCAAAAAACAAATAGCCTACGCCCCCCAGAATGTTTTTCGCACCCCGGCGCGGCGCCCAATATGGTTAAACGGCCCGTTTAGTACAATATTTTGTACTAAAACAGCGCGTACTTGCGTTTTATCTATTACACACATTGTAGAACAACAATGGGCGAATTATGCAGATTGGCTTCACGTCATAAAGGACAAAGGCTACGCGAGAATGGTGAAAGGTTGTTAAAGGATCCTCCACACAGGGGCACGCGAGTTTTATAAAAATGTGGCTGTTATTTTTGTATATTACGTATCTTACCACTTCCATGCGAACGAAGACGCAGGCAGAAACTGTAAGTTTTTCTAAAAAATACATGCGAATCTACACCCATAAGCAACTTTAGCATTGCGCCATTTCCGACTCAAGAAGAAATCGCGAACCGCGCCTGTGCGACGTAGTCAAGCACAGAATATCAAATTAATTGAGATAAGTCAGAAGTGCATGCTGCGCACACTCTATGACACGCGCGTCATACGCAGTTTGATAACAGATAGATCATTGTTGCGTAGACAATGGCGTAATAAATGATCATATTTGCATATAAAGGATTTTCTATTATTACGCTATTGTGATTTACCTACACGTGAGTGTTAAATGTTATATTTGAACTTCTAATGCTTGTAGGAAAGTTACGACTTGCAAAGTGATAAAGTAAAAGATACATCCATACTAATATTATAAATGCGAAAGTGTGTCAGTCTGTTTGTTACCTCTTCACGCTTAAGCCGCTGAACCGATTTAGATGAAATTTTGTATAGAGACTAGCTTCTGCCCGCGACTTCGTCCGCGTGAAATGTCACCCTCCCCCCATTCACACTCATAAGGGTGGAATTTCGAAAAACCCTTTCTTAGTGGATACGTTCACGTCTCAAGGACCAGCGGTTTAGGCTGTGCTTTGATATATCAGTCAGTCAACTAAACGACAATTTGACATACACTACGATCAGTCTAAACATTATTTTGTGTTTATTATATTTTTATATAGGCTGTTTAGCGGTTTTGCCAGTGCCTTTATTTACACCTGCGCGCACATCGCTAACGCGGCGCGCGGTTAAACAAAACCAGCGCGCCATTTTCCATAAATATTTATAATTAATACAAGTCTGTTTTTTTCCTCGCAAACGTGTTGAAAAACGTCGTATGAAACGCGTGTGCATTGATCATTACACACTCGGCTACCGAACAAGAATTTTAAAAATAATATTTAAAACTTTTAGATTTTTTTAAATATATTTTTTCCGACGATAAAATTAAGCAGTGTCCCTCATATGTGCACACAGTGCACAATATAGACACTCACACTGTATATTGGGACTAATAGGACAATGAATTTTCAGAAGCAGCTCAATGTAGATTGTGTTGATGTTTTCATTGAGTGAGAGTTATGCAATTTATAAAACCACACCGCTGTAGCATAGCCAAGCCATCCTTTGATAACAATTATTTTAGGAGCTTAGGTGAATAATTTCTCATGAAATACATAATAACATAAAATACTGTAGTCATAAATACTTACGCTAAATTCAAAAGCAATTTTCTCATGAAATAATGATTACAACTTTGAAAAAACTTTTTGTTAAAGTATGGTTTCGAAAGTACTATCCTTGTAATGCCATAAAATTTCTATTTAAGTATACAATAATAGAAATCGCTTATGAATCTTGAAAAATGCTGTTGACTACACAGTAAAATACACAATATTTTCCTACCTAAATAATAAACAAAAATATAATAAATTGCAGTCAACATACCTCATAATATACCTAGTCTTCTTCTCCGACAGCGTGACCACCGAAGTAAGGTAGTCGAAGAGCTCTCCATTCTTACACAGCTCAAACACTAAGAATATGAATGTCTCCGACTCGAACACATCCTGCAGTTCAACTGAAACAAATTATATCACTTCAGGTGATTTGTTCTAGTTACTCATTAAAATTAGAACTTAGGTTGAAATGCGACTACGCCTGATAATTTTTTGTTACTAGACATCAGACAGCCTATTCTGATATTCTTATGCCAGTTATTTTACTCACAAAATAAAAGAAAGGTCTACATTTCGCTACTATCAGTTTTACCGGACTAGTACAAACCTACTTAGGGCTGATTTTTCAATCATCTAAGTAATAACTTTATTTGTGGAATAATTTTGAAATTTTGACAGTTGTTTCATACAAAAACTGTCAAACGTCAGTTTTATTCCTCGAATAAAAGTTACCTAGCGATGGAAAGATCAGCCCTTACAGAAATGAAACCATTTATCATTTAAAACTTTGCCCTATCTGGCAAATAAATGACTACGACTTTAGAATTTTATAGCTTTTGCAAAAGGTGACAAAATAATCAAATTGCAAAAGGAGAAGCCACACCATCACATTATGCTAATAATCACAACTTCGAAACAAAAATTTATTGCAGGGAATATTCTTCCCTTACTCTGTTTCTGGTCATTATTTAGATAATTCTCAATATTTTTGGGCCAATATCAATGAGCCATTTGTGCAATAAAGAGCCAGCAACTCACTCACTAATATAAGGGTGTCCAGCTACCATCCGCAGGATGTGTATCTCCTGCCTTGTGGCGTCCCTCATGGTGTGCGTATCTACCCCATCCTGGGACTCCTGACTGAGATCTATGATCTTGGCTGCATATTCTTTTCCTGTTTCCTTCTCTATACATCTTCGCACTGTTGAACTTATGCCTCTGTGGGAGAAGAGATGAACTGGTAAAATATTTTCTATCATTTTTTATTACAAAATGTGAATAAAATTGCAAATTATCAGAATATGACACTTTATTTCAAAAGACTATTGATGAGACATGGATAAAAATATTTGCCTGATTATTATTAAATTACTTAAGTACTATACTAACATAAATGTGATAAAACTTTAATAATAAACATACTTTTGTACCAAAAAGAAAACAATTGTTGAAGGCTAACTAAAGTGGTCGAATTTTAGGAATCCAATTACTTTAATTCTCTGCAGTAAAATTCATCTATCATTCTCATCCCCAAGGTCACTCAGAAGACTTATGAGTAACCTAACTATTGTAATGATGCTCAGACGCTTTAAATAATTCCCTAGTTCCTTAAAAGTTGGCACCAACGCAACTTATCAAAAATCGCGACACACTTGTGAGCACCACAATTATTTTCTCACCTGCCTATTATTTCTTTTGGTTCATATCTTGCATAGAATTCTTTAGCCGCATCTTT
Source organism: Oligia fasciuncula (assembly GCA_963082905.1). Lineage (NCBI taxonomy): Eukaryota > Metazoa > Arthropoda > Insecta > Lepidoptera > Noctuidae > Oligia > Oligia fasciuncula. The sequence goes on along the minus strand of OY720406.1, from coordinate 15,266,629 downwards.
ATCGGGCAAGTTGTCGTCGTCTTCCTCCTTTGCCATCGCGGTCACTGTCGCTGTTATTATATTTTCGTGTGCTAATTATACGTAATTAGCCTATCCACAATGACGAAAGGTTATTGTTGTGAAGTGAACAACTGACAGGACAGAACACTTCAGCTTCCACTTGATGTTAAAAACTTAAATAATGGAGATTAAAACACTGAATTATTAACTTTATATAAAAATATGTACTACAATCTGTTTGTAGGTTTGGATTGATGCCAATATACTTAGAAAAATTATCAATTATCGTCTCATTATGCATAAAATCACAGAAAATAGCGAACGGCTCTATTATCTGTCACAAAATGACAATGACATGACAGACAAATGTCCACAGAGTACAATAATGTCAATCTTCAATCTATCTATTTCATCTATTTACATAAAAACAACCGACATCCAAAAAACACTATAAAGTGAAAAATAACTTTAATTTCGGAAGTCGGTGTCTTTGGATTTGTATTTTTGTTTTTTGCCACCGACTTCCGAAATTAAAGTTATTTTTCACTTTATAGTGTTTTTTGGAAGTCGGTTGTTTTTTTTGTAAAAAAGTTTTTATTTTTTACTTTTTAGTGGGTCAGTTTGTAATTTATCTAAGTTACAATAGCCTAATGTCAACTGCTAATCACCTTTTACAAAATATTGCTTTTCCCGATGCAGGGACGTTGATTGTTGAGGAGTTCTCCTAGTATTCCACTCTCCTAGCTAATAATCCTGGCTGCAGCATAAGGCCAGACTTATGTCAACATTGCATTGAACTTAAAATTTAGTCCTGTTTAAAATGAGCCCAAACACGACTACGGTGCTGTAATTTCAAGGTTTGTACTTTTTCTGATGCTCCTGGCTTCAGCATCAGGTCTCTATGTACTTCGGTGTTCCTCATTAACAGTACGTTTATCCACACATCGAGCCCTTTTCAATGAGCCTAAACACGATATATCTGCTGTTAGTTGTCTAGGAGTTAGGTACTCTGCAGACTATCCTGACTGCAGCATCAGGTCATGACTTGATGATCATGAGACCAAATGTGGCAAATGCCCTATCAAACATCAAAACAATTAACTAAAACAGTCCTTGCCTGTTCGAGTAACTCCTTACTGTTAAGGAGTTGTATCTTCCATCATCAGCCCAGCTACGTAAGATGGTGACAACCATACACAAATACACAAGATACTTCATAAAATATGCGAAAAACAATAAGTGAGCATATAAAATTTGAGGGTTGCCCTCGATTTCTCTAAGATCCCATCATCAGATCCTAACTTGGTGACAATGGGACCACCTCAGAACTATCTACTTTCGAACATAAAAAGAATTTTGAAAATCCGTCGACAATTGGCGGCGTATTCGATGAACAAACATACAAAAAAAAAAAAAAAAAAACATACAAACACCCGAACATAGTACCTCCTCCTTTTTGTAAAGTCGGTAAATAAAAGGAGAAACTAACTGACTGACTGACATATCAACACATAACCGAAACTACTGGGTCTAGGAATGTGGAATTTTGCACACAGCTTCCTTTTATAATGTAGGGGAGCAATATGAAGGGGTTTTTTGGAAATTCAATCTTTAAGGGGGTGAAAAGGGGGATTTCGTTTGTATGAAAAATCTTATTCCTTGAGTTAATAAACTTGAAACTTGGCACGAATACTTATCTAAGTAAATCATTTTTTGTTTTTCTAAACTACCCCCTAAAGAGGGATTGAGGGGTGTCAAAAATTATATGGAATAATTTGAACGCGCGGTCGGAATAACTCGTAACTCAGTATTTATACTTAAGGCCAAAAATAAAGAATAAATTGTATCAGGGTTTTTGAAAATCTACCCCTAACGGGGTGAAAAGGAGTAGTTAATTAAACAAGGGAGGAATTTACTGCGTGGCTTGATTAAGTCGAAAATTGGTATAAATAATATTTGAGTCAAGTAATGAACACATCCCAAACCATTTTTCGAAATTCCACCCCTGTGGAGGTGAAAAGCGGGAATACAGTTTATATGAAAAATCTTATTCATTTGGTTAATAAACTTGAAACTTGCCAATATTTGGCTCATTATACAGTAAAGAATGTCACTTTTAGTTTTAAAAAAAACCCTCATAGAGGATTTAGGGGGTGACAAAGTTATTTGGTTAGAAAAATATGTAACCCGCTGTCGTATTAACTCGAAAGTCGGTAATAATAATAAAAAAGTAGCTAGGTATGTTTTAGGATTTTTCAAAAATCGACACCTACCAAGGTGGAAAAGTGTAATAAAGTTTATGGGGTGGATTGCCGGAAAATATAATAGGAAATGCTGTATCCACTAGCAGGAATAGCGCCACCAGTGGTTCGCAGAGCGCAAGATCCAGCGAAAGAGCTAAAATGGTCTCCGACACACGACGCCCTTTGCACGACAAACATCCTTGTGCCACAAAGGCTGAAAAGCCGAAACAGTTATTTAACCTTTTGACCGCCACAGTCATTTAAAGATGACATACGAAAATGTGCCCAGCACGCCACGGTTCGACTTCATGATAAACTTTGAGGCCGAGGGCACGTTTTTGATTTTTTTAACGTGTGGCGGTCAAAAGGTTAAAGTGTGTAGTTCCACACACTGGCGAACCATAGCACGAAAGACTGAAGCTGTGTCGAGCCGGTGCTTCCTTACCCAAACCATTTGTTTCACCCGCTGAAGACCTCCCACCTGGACATGAGTTACCTTGGGTAAACTGGAAGTCTTTAAACAGACTTCAGACCCAGGTTGGCCGAAGCAAGGAAAACCTGTTCAGGTGGAGATTCATAGACGACTCCGCCTTGGAGTGTAAAAGATGTGGTGCGGTTCCACAAAAGATGGGACACTTAATATCGCGTCCTGCGTGTCCTGTCAGCTGCACGTTACAGAAACTGGTGGACGCTGGTGAAGGCGCAAACAAGTAGCCGAATTCTGGGCCGAGTCCTTATAAATTGCTATCGACACGCTAAGAAGAAGAAGGAGTGAATTTTTTTACTGCTTGCTTCCATTAACTCGAAAATGGGTATCGGTCTTTGAGTCAAATTATGAACACATACCAAACGATTTTTCAAAATTCCTGTGGGGCTGCAAAGCGGAGATACAGTTAATTTGAAAAATCTGATTCCTTTGATCAATAAATTTAAAAATTGGCTCGAATACTTATTTAGCTAAATAAATGTTAAAGAAAGTACGAAATACATGCGGACGAAGTCGCGAGCAAAGTGCTAGTATTGTATAAACATCTCTCCAAAGTCTCTAGTATTGTAATAGTAGTCTATGCCAAAGACTACAATATGATGCTGTATCCGAAGCTCGATCAGCGATCTTGTCTTTGGCCAAAATAGAGACCATAATGAAACCTTGGAACTGGAAACAGCGCCATCTCACATTATGTCGGGTTATTATTAAGAACATCTTATAGTACTCTTTGTATCTTATAGTACTCTTTGATTAAGAACCCAGCAATAAACTCAAACAATACAAGTACTAACACTACGAAAGTCAATGATATATAAACTAGAAAGTAGTCGAAAACTTTCATTAAAATACTTAGAAGAATTCATAAAAAATCTATCTATTTAAAAAGAATTTAGTCCCCAATGTTTGTCATAAACTTTATATTTTAATTTTCAGCGATTATATTTGAGCATGAGCTCAAAACCTTTAACTTTTATGAATGATTCGGAATATAGAACATGGGTAGTATCTTCCAACTTTTGAAAAAAATTATTAATAAAAATAATAAAAATAGTGATAAAATTATGATCAACAACAATCAAAATACAATCCAAACTTCCTGAGTTCCTGTATACTTACTTTACTCTTTGTCAAACACCCACACAAACGTTCCTCTCTTGACAACAGCTGTCCCCCCAGCTGTCCATGAGCTGTCCACAGCTGATTCTACTCTATGTCGCCTAGTTTTTGTCTCTTTCATGCTCATGGAAACGTAAAGTGTGAATTAATCAGATTCAAATCATGCTTTTTCTCTTTCACTCGTGTGCAGAAAGATAGAGGTAAACAATATTTCAGGCTCAAAATATAGCCTTCTTCGTAATTGACAAGTAAATCTGTCTGTCCTTGTTTTACGATTCTTTCTTGGTCGTTCGGCATGTTTTCGCTTGTTGTTCCGTCCCGATGGTCTTGCATTTTTCAGTGTTTTGCAGATTATCCTTATCAGTAGTAATATCCCGTGATTAGTTTACGTGGACTGTATTTAAAAAAGCTTGGATTTCGGTGTTTAGTTCCTAGCAGCGAGATTTTCTGACCAGGTAAGGAAACTACGCACAATTTTTCTTGCTTGAAGTGACAATCATGTTTGTACTGTTGGTACTTTAATATCTTTTTGACAACCTTGAAGCAATAAAATACCAGTTTGGTGCTATTTTCTTTGTTCCTATATTATGTGAAATCAATTGATTTCTTAATGGTATGATCGTTGGTAGCCTCTTGCCCCAAATACCGTATAAAGCGGCGTCTAATGACTTTCACTGAATGACCGCAAGTTTTCAATGATTCAATACACATTTTATTTTGTTCAATTTATTTAGGACAATAAAAAAGGCTTTAAAATTCCAAAGGACCTTATTCTTACGGTAAGAATATGGTCAGGTAAGAATCTTACCTGACCTAAGACCATGAAACAATTGTTAAAGACGACACCTTGTTTAAATTATTTAGGACTACCTACTTGTTTAGGTACTTTACTAGCTAAGTGTTTCATAAGATATTTTATCTCTGAAAATATTATGATTGTTTTGTCTTAACGATTATAAAGGTCAGGTGTTGTTAAGCAACATAGTGATATCAATAAGTACTTACTGAATAGTAACATTTTGAAAATCAAACATACATTTACCAGTAAACCATAAAATCAGTCAAGTGAAAACCAATAATTTTATAAGATTTTAGCCCCCAATCTTACTGTTATAGGAACTAGATACTAGGAACACAAAGATCAATAGTAGATTATGTAACAGGATGTAATAAGCTGTCAAACTGTGTTCCTACCCACAATAGAAGTACTTACTGTAATTGTTCTAAATTCACATTGTAGAGACAAACACACTGGTATACTTACTCTAGAAAAACTAAACACAATTGATGTTTTTTGAAATTTATTTACTACACCTAACCCATTTTACAGTTTGGTTTTAACCACACAACAAAAACCTCTCAGGGTTTACCAGTGTGCTGGTGAGTTGTTCATTGTAATTTTTCAAAAATTTTGATTATTATGATTATGCTTACAAATACTGGCTCTGCGTTGCTATTTTATAGCCCAGTTTTAATCCTAAAGATACTGATTACTGCATGATAGATAATATGGGCTGGTGTCCGCAACTCCATGTCAAAGAGCGTATTTTGTGTAGTAGTGGGACTAGTAGTTATTCGTTCCACCCCAGCTCCTCAAGGAAGGTGTAAAGATAGTCTAGCTACATTAAATTAAAAGAAATATAATTATATAAACAAAAATTTTTTCAATTTAAAATACAGTAAAATAATAAATTCAGTGCAACATAACATCACCTGTGTAAATATTAAAAAAAAAAGAAAGAAAAATGTGTTTATTGGCATTACATCAAAATAAGTACACCTTAAAACTATAAAAACAGAAAACAAAGATTATAATGCCAAAAGGGCAACAAGCAAGGACACAAGACACAAGTTTATATTTAAGAAACTCATTAGTAATGCAATACACGTAATCAGCCTATAATGTTCCCATTGCTGGGACACAGGCGTCCTCTCTTTGAAAGGGAGTGGGCTACTAATCGACTACACAGGCCCAGTGCGTGTTGGTAGATGTCCCACATCTTCGAATTTTCGATTCTAGGACATACCGGTTTCCTCACGGTGTTTTCCTTCACCATTTTGAGAGCAGTGGTGATGAACTTATTATGTGCAATACACTTAAGTAAATAATGTGATGTGATGATAAATTCATATGTTCTTTTATATTTATTACACCCCAATTATATATATAATTATAAGGAGTAGCATGTGGCATTAAGTAGTTTTTGCCTACCCCCGGAGGAGGAAGGCATGATTTTATGTGTGTATGTATTACATAAACATCGGTCACATCAACATTGCAATTTCCTCCAGGATAGTGTAGGCCTCCTGTGTATTGTGTCATTAATTTCTAATCAATATTTATTAGTGGTTCAGCAAGTTGAGAAATAGGGTAGGTACCCTACAATGACGTAATATAAATAGTTTATATATCAAATATCATTGGTACCCCAACCCCACCAAAGCATCCAAAAATTGACAAGACTTGCAAGCAAAGTTGTTTTCAGTTCCTAAGTCAGTTTTTTTTATAATTTTATGATTTTACATACTTAGTGGGTAAGTACTTGAAAATTGTACCTACAATAAATTTTCTAGTGCTCAAAACTCACAAAATATAAAACTACCTACAAATTTACAATCAATGTCTTAAAAGTCATTTCTATTACATTGTAATGTTGTTACTTGTTACTAAAACTGCCTGCCTCTTGCATTGCACCCGATGACCTGACAATTCTGACAAATGACCATGTATAACCTTTTTGATAAAGCTGTTCAGTTAACAGACTCAGTTAGTTGTCGAGTTATTGCATAGATGGCGCTGCTTATTGTAATTGTGGAGGAATGTGGAAAGTAATGTTATGAAATCTAATGTACTAATAATCGATTTCGTAGCACGGAATTTATAATAATGATTAGCGATTAGGAATGTATTCTGCCCAGAGGTTTCGTTAGCGTAAAAAAAAGGATTTAAAGCCCTTTTACATTGTCCAGATACTAAACCACACAAACACAGTCCAGTCCTTTCTATTCTACGTGCCCATGACTGTTTTTTTTTTTTTTTTTTTAAGAAAAACATTGCCCTAGGAATTCCTCCTGTATTGTGGGTGCGTTTACAAACATTTAAATTCACATACACAATCAAACAGCCAGACCCGGAACAACTACTTGTAGGTCATACAAATATTTGTTCCGCGCGGGAATCGAACCCGCGACACGCAGCGCAGCAGTCAATCGCTTAACCACTGCGCCAACCGTGCCGTCTATGTATACATATATATAGAGTTTTCAAATCCGACCTGTTCCAGAGATTAGCGCGTTCAAACAAACAAACTCTTCAGCTTTATCATTAGTATATATAACTAGCTGTATATATAACTAGTATGTATAACTAGCTGACCCGGCAAACGTTGTTTTGCCATTAAATTATTTCTAGCTGCCCGGCGCTACTTCGTTTGCGTGGTGTCCTACCCCTTACCCTACCCTATCCCTACCCTACTCCTACACTACTCCTACCCTACTCATACCCTACTCCTACACTACCCCTACCCTACTTCTAACCTACTCCTACCCTACTGCTAACCTACTCCTACACTACTCCTACCCTACTCCTACACTACTCCTACCCTACTCCTACCTACTCCTACCCTACTCCTACACTACTCCTACCAGTCCTACCCTACTTCCATAGATACCTATATTAAATTACTTCAAGGTATATTCTAAAAAAAGAATTTGCGAAATCGGCTCAGCTGTTCTCGAGATTTGCGCTTAGCAACACATTCAGCGATTCATTTTTAGGGTTCCGTACCCAAAGGGTAAAAACGGAACCCCATCTAAGACTTCGCTGTCCGTCCTTCTGTCTGTCACCAGGCTGTATCTCAAGAACCGCGGTAGCTAGACAGTTGAAATTTTCACAGATGATGTATTTCTGTTGCCGCTATAACAACAAATACTAAAAACAAAATAAAATAAATATTTTAGGGGGGCTCCCATGCAACAAACGTGTTTTTTTCGGCGTTTTTGCCTTGTGGTACGGAACCCTTCGTGTGCGAGTCCGACTCGCACTTGGCCAGTTTTTATATTATATATTATAGATATATAAAAATGAACGATGATGATAGATATTAGTCTAAATACATAATGATGAAACTATTATACTGCCTTTTCAAGCATTATTTCACATGTAGGTATTCAACATTGAAACTGAATAGGATCTCATTAGATGACACAGCACAAGGAAACATTACATGCGACTATGAGCGCAAAGGAATCATCCTAATCCCACGCTTAACTAAATAAACCCGCAACATCTGCGTTGGCGGTAGGTACGTAGACGAGGACAAGGGCGCAAATTAAGGACGTCTAGATCCGCCCCTCCCCTCACCACAGTGCAACCCCCCTGAATGCTCCACTGACTACTATATTCCCCCTTTCCCGAACAGTTCTTGGAAAACAGTGAATGTTATTGAAGCGAAGCGAAATTGTATGAATTTACTACGCTTTCCTTTGAAACGAGAGTAAAATTCACCCCCGATACTGTTTGTTTGTGAACTGGATGAATTGCGTTTTGTTTTCTGAAATTGAATTATTTTGAAAGCTTTACAAATGCCAGTGGATACAGCAGAAGGAGTGGTGTAAAAGATAGCATTGTACGTCTGTATTTAACATTGGTTTTTGTAAACTGAAGGGTTGAATTTGAAACCGGCGGCGGCGCTGGGATTGGTAAATACACTTTTCATAGTAAGAGTTCAGGATGATCATTGATCACAAAAGACTTCCAGATAATCTCTTCTAAGCCAAATCAAATCAAATTCAGACAGTTTATCAGATCAGCCTAGTTAACTAATTCTTGGAGTACTTTCTTCAACATTCGTTCCAAAGTCGTCGCAAAAAGAGAACTTTTCTTTTTATTAAGATCTTTGCACTTACGTTAAGTCCCTAATATCAAGAGTAAAAAACACAGCGCCAAGACTGTCGAATGTCCGATAAACTCTCATAATTATGGCGTTATTAGTGAAACAGAGATTGTTACGATTACAATACACGGAAGTTTTGTTATAGGACAAAACTGGACATGTACTTATTTTTAGTAGTTAATTGATTTTATCACGATTGGAGACCTTGAGAGGGCCGACAATGACACGCCACGAGTAAGAGGGTCTGCTGGAAATTATGTCAAACATTGCGGATTTGCGGGTGTAAATTGAAGGGTACCTAGGTAAAAAGTCTTTCGACTAATGGTCCGATTCCTATAATTTACGACTCTTGTATCTTTACCAATTTATTCAAAGACCTCATAGCTTTGCATAATAGACCCTCTCACATGGAAGTAGCTATCAGATGAAATTAGCTTATGAATTTATTTATATTATGCCCAGTTTGGCAATGCTACCAAACTGAATAAGTAGTCAGTTAGATAGGAAACGCCGACCTCATCTAGTTTAAAAAAAAAATGATTGACGTGTAAAAGTGTTTGTACAAACCTACTTACAGAAATAAATCATTTATCATTTAAGTACCATTGGTAAGAAAAATGATTCGTTTTTGTTTTTAGGAACCGAGCAGTGAATAGTTCACTATCGGATAGATAAGTAAGAGGAATCGTAAACTGTTCAATGATCTTCACTGAATCAGTGCCTCCCTAGTAGAAGGGTTTCTAGCAGTGGCGAAGGTTCCATACAACTCGATTCCTACCGGCTTCCCTTTGAAATGGCACAGTCAGTATTGTATAGACAAATATACTCCGGCTTCTCTTACAAAAATTGACCCTTCGCTTATGGTTTCTAGGTATTCTTCCTATACAGTAAAGATCCCAAATAATGCTAATCATGTCCAGACAGACCAACCCAATCTCTGAAGACTTTGTAGAAACCTAAGAAGTTTTACTCAAGGTAAAGGTTACTTCCAATTGAATTTTTATTAGTTCGCTAGGCAACGAAATACACAAAACGGTAGGACAAATATTTCACCTCTAGCACAGAATAACTAATAGCAAAAACAAAATGGACGGTTGAAAATAAAACACAGGTACAGTGTCTGCATATTATTTTACTAAAGGTCAAATGAAACCGAATACTGATATTGATAAAGTCGATCTGATTTTCGATAAAGCTGATTCGATTGGACGTTCAGGCTTCAGACCATGATATCTTTTACAAACTGAGTGGTACTGGGTAGATTTAAAAGGACTAAGTGACTGTGTAAAAGTAGTTTGTTGTCACCCATGTTGATGTTAAGTTGTTAACCGAAGTCCTCAAAGTATACAGTTTCAATACTTCTTTCTTATACAATGAAAACATCTATACTAATATTATAAATGCGAAAGTATAACTCTCTGTCTGTCTGTCTGTCTGTATGTTACCTTTTCACGCCTAAACCACTGAACGGATTTCGATAAAATTTGGCAGAGAGATAGATTGCATCCCGGGGAAGGGCATACGATAGTTTTTATCCCGATAGTCCCACGGGGTCGACACTTATGCGGGTGAAACCGCGGGGCGCTGCTAGTTACAACATAAAGTACTGGCCTTCGGTGCGTCCCGTTCAAGTCGTTAATCGCTTACTAATGTTTCTCTTCTCCACTATTAAGATGGACAGAATATTCCTCATTATGTACACCAACTTTGCAATTACAAATGTAGAGTTTGTTCACAAGGGGTGACCATAATGGGCGATCTAAGCTCTGGTGTTTGGGAACGATGCGTTCTTCTTCCTGCATTTTTTCCCCGGAAATGTTAAGGGTTCACCCCTTCATTTGGATTCTTTCTCAGTTGCTTCAGCGCCTCAAAGCGTGACTTGGTTTTCAATGCAAGAGCTCGAGTTTCCTGTACATTAGTGAAGCAAAATTTTCTACTCAATTTATCAAGAATCCAGCTAATCCACGATCTGGTTGTCGCTTTGAGACCTACAGTCATAATTATGAGCATGTTCTTACTACTCGCTCCATAATTATTCGGCTTACATTACCTAATTAGTGTGCTCACACTGTGGAAAGACAGATCACGTTACTATCAAATTATATACTCCAGTTACACTTATCTCTGAGAGGTGCTTTCTTGATCCTCTGTAGTGCAACTGCGTGAAGCAAGACATTCCTGTCGCTGGTTTTAATTTTGTAGATCAAAGAAGGACGTTTGTTTTAACTGCTCAAGATATCTTTTGATCATTTCTATTCTCAAAAGATAGATATGTTTTGATCATTTCTATTCTCAAAAGATAGATATGTTTTGATCATTTCTATTCTCAAAAGATCGTCTTTGTAGAGGGCGGAAAATGAACTAATTAGTTTAGTAACACAACTAACACTTTCAAAGTACCAGGGCGATAGAAAATGCAAGATGAACCTTGCAGTTTATGTATCGCTTGAAGTTTTATACACTGTAATACATTATAACACTGGAGATATGAAAGCCGCGTTCAAGTTAAAAATAAAACCAAGGTTGACAAGGCGGCACAGACTAAGTGAAGCCCGAGGGCAAGATTAAAGGGAGTTAAAATTGGGCACCCGTCTGTCACGTATCTGTTCTGATTTAAAAATATTCATCTCTTGTACACGGGAAATAAATAAATAAAGTCCTACAGACCGTATTTCGGCCACGGCGGCCAATCTCAACGGAGACTAGCCTTCGGCGCGGTAGATATTATAGTGCACAAGTGTGCGCGTAGACACAAATTCACTCCCTCTTCCCTCACTCTCATAGACCGATGGAACGGCAATCCGACACGACCGCAGAGAGATCAGGCGCAGGACCAACGGCTTGTCGTGCTTTCCGAGGCACGGGGGTATCACACCGCCAACTTCCAAACTCCGGGCTGTTAAGAAATTCCTAATAGAAAAACTCAATAACAATTTGCCTGAACCGGGAATCGAACCTAGGACCCCACGCTCAGCAGTCACGCTTGCGACCACCGGACCAACGGGGCAGTCACGGGAAATAACCAAGGCACCAGCAGCAGCAAAGAGATATGAGATGTTAAGAACGATTCTGGTGAACATATATCGCAGATATTGGCCGTATATTATGTATACCTCTTTTTGACGATTCGTGCAAAAACTTTCTGAGCAATTTGCACAATCGAGTCTTTAGTCGCACTTGGACTTATAGTTGCTATTTCATTTTATCAGGCGTTGATAACCAATTAAATTGCTTGTATGCCTAAAGTATCTCTTGTTTACTTTACAGTACCTACAACTACTTTTTTTTATATTATACAGCGAACTGTATTGAGAGATAGTAAACCTTATTGGTGATGATCTCCAGAAAGGTCAGGATCGTAGCACTCGCAACCGGCGGCGTGCGTGTATGACCTGTGACCTTAGTGTGAGTTTTTTCGACTCACGTTCGATTGCAAGCGAGTTAGAATTTTGTATGGGAAATTAGGTTTCTCCTAGTGACCACCAGGTGGGCGGTGGCGCTATAACTTTTTCCTATAAAAAACTCGTACTAAGGCCACAGATGTATGAACGTAAACGAGACAAAAGGAATATGTTTATGGATCGTAGCAGTTGGCGTTCTGTAGTTTCTGCCCCCATTGGAAGAAGTCATGAGTTTATGTTTGTATGTATGTATTGAGAGATTATCAGTGAATACAGTCTGGTATAAATACAGACCTCTCTAAAGCCACCAGATTTATTGTCTTCACTGCCATTCTTTATAGTCTGCAAGAGACCTAAGCCCCTGCAGCTATTATGGGTAATGATTATGGTCCATCTAGATCACGCCGCACAGCGGAGTCTAGAGCCGTGAAATGATCTAGTAATAAATACCAGCCTTATCGATAACTGTGTAGCGTAAAATGAAGCACCCACATTTACGATATTTATGTCTGTAATCGCATCAATTTGAACAATCAGTGAACAATTTACTCCTAGGCCGTTTTTTTTCATGCTAGTAGTATTTATGTCAATGTTTACAGTATGGCGCTACACAATGTATTCAGCGTTTACAGTATCGTAGCAACATCAATATTTTTGTTACGGGATGAACGGAGGAAAATGGGAATTGTTGTTTTAGAGAGAAGAGGACAGTACAGGTTATGTTTGTTTGATCAGCAATTCGACATAGGTATTTAGAGGAACAGTGGTAACCCAGTGGTAACGACCACGACTACAACCCAGACAGGGGCTTTACTTTGTGTAAATTATTTCATCACCATTGCTCTCAAAACGGTGAAGGAAAACATCGTGACTGGCATGTCCTACAACCAAAAATTCGAAGATTTGTGACATCTACCAACACCAACACGCACTGGGCCCGAGTGTTGGATTATGGCCCACTCCCTCTCACAGAGAGGAAGCCTGTGTCCAAGCAGTGGGAACATATGCCGATTATGTAGGTATTTAGATACCTGCCTAGCTGTAATGGTACCTACGTACGTACAGAATATACAATGACAATTACTCACCCTGCTATTAAATTTTACATAGCATGATGTAGCCATAATGGCTAATAAGATACAGCAGCAATTTGAATGCAAAATTGGTAATGAAACTGCAGAACGCTGAGAATTCTGTGTACTGTAGAACGTAAGTTAACATTTTCAATCCATACTAATATTATGAATTCGAAAGTAACTGTCTGTCTGTCTGTTACCTTTTCACGCCTAAACCACTGAACGGGCTTCGAAAAAATTTGGCAGAGAGATAGATTGCATCCCGGGGAAGGACATGGGATAGTTTTTATCCCGATATTACCGCGGGATCGACACTTACGCGGGTGAAACCGCGGGGCGCACCTAGTTATCATATAATGCAAAGACGCTTCGGCCACTCTCGTAAGATTCTCATGACGTTCGTATTTCATTCTAGGTTATTGCTTTAGGTCTGAAACAACTACCAAGAATACTCAATGAGAAGATCTTATCCTGGGACTTGTTGGTTGTACGTGTAGTAAGTACTCGAATGATAGCAATACCTAATGCAATCAGGGGCGTGCCTTTCACTAAAGCCGAAAAGCCCGGCTTTCAATCTAACGTGAGCCTAACAAAAAAAAAAAAACTACACAAGTAAACTTGTAAACATGTCGCAAGAATTGATAAGAATAATAATAAAAAATAAACTCCGCGCGTCCCGGCCGTTCGCTATTCCTACGTTTGCAAGGTTGCGAGGTTTACATGTCATGCGCAACGTTGCCAAACATCTCCCATGCATCACATGCATGCTGCTTCGCGAGAACGCAAAAACAAATATCGTCCCGTCTCGCTCGCACTAGGTGGCTTCTGATTAGGCTTCTAGATCTCGGACGATTTGTATAGAAATTGTTCACTTTCTTGATATCATTAGTATGTACTCATTTCGAAAATTGTACTGATTTACAAGCCTGGCTTTTGATTTTTTATGAATGAACGTGTAACGAAGCGTGTGTGTGTAAATAATAAGTGCGCGAGGCGCTGCGCACAAGCTTGAATTTCTCTATAATGATGATGCAATAATGCAATTTCAAATTAGTTTGAATTCGTTTTGAGCGGTTACTGGTGCATTTTTTTACTTTGATTTTGTTTTTCTTCATTTTCTGTGAAGTTAAGTGTTGTGATTAGTTTTTGCGGTGATTACCTTTGTTTTAAAGTGATTAAAAAGTTTCTTATCAATAAAATGAATTCGGAAACGCATGCAATTGTTCCTTGTGATGGATTAAAGTGTGTGCAATCGTTAAGTACTCGGACTCGGAAAGGTAAATAGTTTGAGTTTTACAGACAAATATAATCTCATTACTTCACCTAAACCGATTTGAGTATTTCTCAGAAATCTAAATCACGTAATAGGCATTTTAGTCGATCAGCGTACAATACTCATTGGATTGTAGGCTGCTCTCATATTAACAAATTATTCTGTTGGTGTTGCATATTTTTCTCAAAAGAAAATACCGCTTAGAATACATCAGGTTACGATGATTTAAATAACTTCGCTGGTGCCAGTAAAAGACATCAGAATTCTTAAAACGTTCACCAACTTTTTACGCTGATGTAATGAAATCATTTTTACAGAAAGATAGACGTTTTGAGTTAGAATACAGAAAGTAGGCGCCAGGATCATGCTCTCTAACGAATTGACAACAACAAACGGTTTTTATCAAAGCCACTGAAGGTATGTCATTGCTGAAGCTGATATCGATATGTATCTGTAAATCTGTCTAGTAATATCATGCCTTCCGTGTGCTTTGATGTTTGTCATCTGTCTGTGGTTAAGAAGCGAAGAATGAAGAGTGGCTGTTCGCATTGTGAGTAATTCAAATTAATAAATATTATCAACATCGTAAACAATTGTATAGTTAGAAATCAATCAATTTTGTTTGTGCGCCATCTAGTGGCCACTCGGCCAGATTGTAATATTTTACGTATAGCGACTGTTGCGCTTGCGGGCGAGTGAAATATGAACTAACTCGAAGAGCTTTGTTATGCCAATAATGTTAATAGATGGCTCTTAGACATCTTCTCATATTTTACGTGAAACTGATAACTCGAAAATGAAAAGTTACGATTTTGTAAAGGATTACCATTAAGCCATTAACAAATACTCTTAGTAGGTATTTAATTTATAAAAGAAAAAAATAGTGCTATTAAAAACATTCAATTTAATAGATATTAGCAAAAACCTACAATAATTATGAAATACACATATTAGTACCTAAGAACTAAAACGACTCGGTCGACTCAACTTTGACAGGCGATACGGTAGGTTTTTTTTTTTTTATTAAGTTGGCTTGCCCTAAGTTTGACCCCTAGGCACGCCACTGAATGCAATCATCCTTTTAAACAAGGATAATATTTTATCGTTCACATTGAGTCATTAAGAACTTAACGTATTAACGTTTCTGTTTAATTAGTTCACCGGTTTTGGTGCAGTAATGTTAATTAACGGATCAAGTGTATCGGCAGTTCACACTTTCACAGCTCGAGCTTAGTACCAACAATATTCTTGTTGCAATTGGAAGCTAATAAAATCTCATTTTCTGCTGCTAACTGGTAGAATCAAAGTGTTTGGAAACCATGTTTAATTAATACCTACTAGTATTGTAAGCTATGCAGTTTGCCGTCTCGAATTATTTGTAGTGGTGTTTTGGCTAATTGCGAAATATTATGTACACAGAGTTCTCGCGTTCTTTGGTGGTCTCCAGGAGCCTTTTTTCAGTGATTTACGAGTTCAGGATTAATTGTCCTTGAATTTAAATTGCTTGCTTGTTAAGTTAATCTATCCGCAGTATCTTATATTACCTTCCAATCTGGAATTTACTTAAAAGCATTCCAGTAAAACGCAACTATTTTAAAAGTGAAACAGCTAGACCTAATTGGCCGTTGAATTCATTGTAACTGCAGCCATCTACTGCACATAACTTAAAGCTAATTAGCATGAAAGTTGCATTGTTTTATCTTTTCCGTAAATCTTGAAGAGAATGAAGCAATCAGCTCACAACACAGCGTTTATAAACACTGTGTTGCTGCGGGTACTATTTAAAATATGTTACCGCAGTCCCCGAGAGTGCGTTGAACCGCTCCCACCCTCGGTCTATTTTCTAACTCGACCAACGAGTTCCTACGAGGACATGACACCTTCAATTGCGATTGTCAATGTTATGAATTTGTCATAATTTATGAGCAAGCCCGTAAGCCGCAGTTATGCAGATTAAAGTCCCTAGACAATTACGAGTGACTCAGTTTTGCACTTTCGTCGCCTGCGTCAATTGTCTACAAATGGACTCGATCCTCGATCCCCCTGTTCATTTATTGAATCTATTTTAATCTTGAGCGTACAGGGATTGCATGATTCAACAGAACGCATGTTACTGTACAAACTAAATACATTTACACTGTGACGATGACGCCACCAGATCTTTTTTATTCGTCAGTACTGTTTATATTTAGCTCTAAAAAGGCGCAACGAGATAAAAAGTCCGAGTGTAATCGACTGCTTAATTGTATGCATGTATTAACTACGAAAGACAATTAATATAATTACAGATAAACGCACCAAGGACGTATAAACCTTGGGAGCAGGTTTTTTAATCACACTAATATTATAAAGGCGAAAGTTTGCGAGTGTATGTGTTTATATGTTTGTTACTTCTTCACGCTCAAACGGCTCGGCCAATTTTGATAAAATTTTGTATGGAGGTAACTGACACCCTGGATTAACATATAGGTTACTTTTTATCTCGAAATTCCCACGGGATCGACACTTATGCGGGTGAAACCGCGGGGCGCAGATAGTTGCCATATAAATACCACAGTTTTGGAATCCCTGTGACATTGTGGAGTACACGAGTTGGTGTAGATTTCAGTGTGCTATTTAAAAAGTGTTGCACTCTTTTGTTCCCCAAAAACATGCGTTGTCAGAAAATAGTTTTGAACGAAAATAAAAGTTAGAGTTGAATATCAAATTCAATGTCCTGCATTCATTGTCCGCAAACTGACGCCGGGGGTTTTTGGTTACACCGAAATTTACGCTGAGTACACCTGGTTTAGATATGCTTTCACATTTTGGTTTGAAAATAAAGGCAAACCAATTTAAAACCTACGCACCTTTAAACATCAGTAGGTGTTTACGAAATAATACCCACATTATTCGGCTGAGGAAGGATAATGTTTACGAAAAACAACACGTGTATTTTTTGCAGAGGTAATTTATGTCTTGAGGTATATTTTTTCCTGAGCTGCGCCAGGTCAAAGTCCACTGCACGCCTGATCGCGCCATTTGATTGAGCGTAATGTCCATAGGCTTCCATCGGATCGCTTACAGAATTGCCTATTTCATGCTTCAATTGTAATTTCATATTTGATTAAGCTGAATATTGTGAAAATCTGTGTCTAAATGATAGTTATTGAAAACTTTCGTGAATGGAACTCGTCTATTCGGTAAAAATCTCACCCAGCCGATCGATTCTGTACGAATCTCACCGTGAAATCTTAGGTGAAGTAAGTTTGTTTTTGCTAGGAATTGACACTATTGACAGCTCACTCCACGCTCACTTCACCTAAGTTTTCACGGTGAGATGGTTACAGAATCGCACTGCTTGATTTTGAATTACATCACATCTCTTTATATCATTGTGGTAAAATTTTGTTGTATTTAAAGGTTTTTCAGAATAGCACCGCTGAAAGCATAGGTTGTGCGTTTATTCGGCACGAGTGGGAATAAAAAGTTTCGTTCCTCCCCAGTGTTGACGAGATGGTGAAGTGAGCTGTCAATAATGTCAATTCCTAGCATCACATGGAATGACAGCTCATTTCATGCTCACTTCACCTATGTTTTCACGATGTGATTATTACAGATTACATCGGCAGATCTTATTGTGTAAGCTTACTCACATTTCACTATCATCTCAAGAAAAAAAAAACTATGTATTACGTACAATTGTAACATTAACGTGGTAGTACTGCCCTGTACTGCATCTAAATCCCTGTACTAAAAGATCCCCTAAGTTGAGCAACAATTTGTTTTTGTCACCAACATTTTATCAAGATATCGTCTTATGTGTCTTAATCGTATCAGTTTTTCTGAGCAAATAATAGTGAAATCTACCAAGTAATAATGATAATACATGATAGTGAATAGTTTATTTATAAACATAGATTATAATTCAGGAGTCGTGTTTAAAGCATGACATGGCCCCCCCTGCGTGTAACATCTAGCTGATGATAGTTACGTATTATCACCTCTAGCCCTTGATCGAGGACAACAGCATTCACACAGCAACAACTTGTTTACGTTTTAAACAGCACCTTAATACAATTAAGGCGACTACATGACCTAAAGCGCGGTCTTTGTCGGACTGCATAGAAAAGAAAGAAGCGCGATGACCGATGACACAATGCTGGTAATTTGCAAAATGTGAAGCAATTATCTATTTACAAAAAATCTATTGTTGGGACTAAAAAATTAAAACACTAGTGCTTTAAGTATGTGGCTTGTAGAATAATCTGACAAAAATCATAATGATTGTATGTATATTAGTATGGTTTTTATTGTAAAAAGAAAGTTTTTAGAGGTATCTTCATGATTTTTTCCTATTGTGTCAAATTAGTTGAATCATGTTTCCAGCACACTATCTATCTAGCATATAAATATCCTGAAGAATATCATATATTTTTCTGATTTTGTTTACTGTAGTAGATCGTATACTTTTATTGTTTCTAAAACTTGCGTTTTTTGTGTGTCGGTCCTGTAAACCCCTTAATACAATTAAATGATTAACAAGTTAGTTGTCCGTATGTTTATCTCGTTTTCCCATCGCCATCACGCCTCCCAGTCACGATCGCTATTTACTAGTATTTACACGCAGTATGCAAATAACTCACGTGCATTGTGCTTCAACAAGACTAGCGTATCCGTTGTACAGGCGATCCTTAGCACATCGTGCATCATGAAAAATCATCGCTCACCGAGGGTTCCGTAACATCATGTTTTTAAATTTTCTTCGGCGAGGCTTGTATTCGTCAGAGAATTTTAACACTGTGCACTGCGGTGTAGAATATTGCAGTTTTATGTCAGCGCCATCTCTTGACCGATAGTGGAACTAATGTAACTTTTGTTGATGATTTCTGAAAAAGTGTGCTATTTAGAGACTTCGTTTTATTTTTCCTGTTTTCTTTACATAAACTTCTATCACATAGAATTATTTCAGATTTTTCTCTTTGCAAACTTGGGAGATAAGGGGGGGGGGGGGGACGGTATTTTTTTTTACATTTTTCATCAAAAGTCGAAAACTAAGCGGCCTAAAGAAAAAGTATTTGGGAATGTGCAAAGTGCGCTCTTTCATGTGATACCCCACATGCCCTAGTAGCTCCACTTCGAATTTTTCAGACCCCCTTTCAGTCCCTGTTGCAAAAAATATAATATACGTATTTTTATTTATTTCTTATTTGAAAAATATTTGGGCAAACGTCATCTAACACTATTCCAAATTTCAAGTTGATAGCATTAGTAGTTCTTGAGATATCCAGCTGTGACAGACAGACAGTCTCACCATAAGGTTTCCGCTTTACCATTTTGGTACGGAACCCTAAAAATACCATTGTGTTGTAGACACGTCATTAATAAAGAGAGTTCTGTACGAGCTTCCGCTCTGTTACCAAGTTTGTATCTGTATTGTTCGGTAAGTACTGTGTAGTCTATTCAGTACTATCTTATTATTATCAAGGTTCAAAAACAACTGGCCATTCAGTTTAGATATAAGATACGGCATTTTATTTACTAAACATGCAAAGAGGAGCATTACAGCAAAGTTTTGTCCATAAATAGTTGTAGATGGGATCATAACAATCATTTAAGTAAGTTGAGGTAAAGTCTTGGGTTTTAAAACGAGCTTCGCCTCGTCTCCCAGAGTGTAATAAAACTTTTTTGTACACAAATAATATATTGGGACGGCCTCGGTGCGTGCACGCAGGCCCGCAGATGCACGGCTGGCCTTGACTCAGCGTGCATGCGCGTGAGTCGAGGTGTAAGGGACTGGCGGGTAGCGGTCTTATATCGATTGCGAAAATTATGGATGACCAATAAGGTCATCTTCGTAGTGTAAGTCTAATATAAACTAAGACGGGCACTCGTTTCTTGGTTCATTTATCCAGGTAATAGGTACCCAGTGTGCTTTTTGTCCAATTCTCGTCTTTTGCTAGGGCATATTGTTTGGCACAAGTTCTTCCAATTCCTTGAAACTAAATAATAGTAATATGTATTTCAATAAATGATTTCCGTAATCGCACTGTCTGCGTTCGGAACCCTTCACCTTCATTTTACTAGTTGGCGCTAGATTTGTTTCGAACATTATCCTTGAATATGATGAATGATTTTGGATTGCTTTCAATAAATCTCCTGTACTTGCACCCCGCCCAGACGCATGCGCCGCGCGGCCATATCAAAATGCCGTATCGTACTGATGCGAGCTATTTTTGTCGAGTCTCGTCGCGTCGCCAATCGTGTTTTTCCATGCACCAAGCGGTTTAAAAGGTAAAAAACATTTCAACGCGTTATTACCCAATCCTTACCTTTGTAAGTTTGTACACTTAGTTTATTGGCAATTCCGTAGAAAAACTGTTAAAGTAATTCTTCTGTTGAAATATTTGGTCATGCGCCAAGTCCTTCAGCAAATTGAAGCTATCGCCAGATTTGTCGACCTGTGTTCAAATATGGCCCTCGCATTTTATAGTTGACCCAGTTGTCCACGTAAACGAGCCTGCTTTTGGAGTGATGACATCACTGGCATCAAACAACTTTATTATGATTCATCTCTATCATCGGATGCATTCCAATGAACTATTGCAGTCGTTCATCGCGTCGCGTATCTGATACTTGAATGGCGTCTCATATGCCTGTTGATGATTTCATTGCAACAACATTTTGAAAACAAAAACTGTTATTGTTTTTGTCTTCATTCTTTTGAGCGTGAATATTTTGAAAGCTAGTCATTACATAATATGCATTTATCAAACAACACTGCTCTCTTGTTTTGAACCATCAGTTCTATCCATCTTTCTCTCATAATTGGAATTGCATACACATCATCTATAACTTTGTTTATTCTATTAATCAATGCATCGCCGTTGTTAACATTTAGATTAAAACCGTGCGCGTACGCATGGAGATGTTGGCGATTAAGTCTGGAAGTCTCAAGTTATTTTTAGTTTAACCGGTCTGTTACCGTAACTGCGCTATAAACAAGTTACCTATTAAAGTTTGTGATAAGTCGACTGTCGCTCGCCGCGTTTCGGATACGCGTTAACTATAAAATTTTAAGATATCCGGTAGGCTCTTAAATCTTTACCTATCCTACGGGCACGTCTTCCCTACCATTACCGTGCCCCCCGGTCTATTCCTTGATATGCAATGTTCGCTGTAGCACCATGAACATGAGGCTACAGGAGCTAGTGCCAATCTTGGGGTTCATTCGATTAATCGAGTCTGGTTTAACCACGCTGGGATCGGTGCAATTCATTCATCATTCATTCATGTATAGCAAATAATAAATCGAATTTAAAATATTTATATTTTCTACAACAACGTTTACATCTACATGCCGTATCTCGGCGAAATTATTCTGTAAATGAATAGATAAGGCATATCAAATTTTATCAACCGTTTTATACAAACACTTATGACCTCCACGCTTTGAAGGGCATATGGCATATTGTTTTGCTAATACTTACTTTAATTACATAACTCATTCGAAGGTTGAATGAGACTTGGGCTATTTTAATTGTAATAATTGATAAGTCCAACGTGTTCAGACCAAATTGTCAAAGGTTCTGAGTGACGTATTTGTTTGATGATAAGCTGGGTTTTGATTTGTTTTATTCTGCATCATTCTATAATTAACTATTTCTGTTGACTTGTTTGTGTTTTACTCTTCCGTTATGTCTAGTCTACTTAGAGCCATTTCATGGAATATTTCCAAAAATGCTTAGTTCTTAAACAATCGTGCTTAACCGGGCTTTCCCATATTCACCTGTTATATAGGGTGACTGGAAATTAGTGACCGATACTTAAACACGTGATTTTACTCATCATTATGAACAACTTTTACTATGGGACCAAACCTGAAATCGTGAAAAAAAAAAACTGCTGTTCTCTACATTTTGACGAGTTAGACGAGTAGAAGTTGTTCATAATGATGAGTAAAATCACGTGTTTCAGTATCGGTCACTAATTACCAGTCACCCTATATAACTATATCTGTATTATTTAAATAACTGTATCTATTATTATAATAAAGCTGAAGAGTTTGTTTGAACGCTTATCTGTGGAACTACTAGTCGGGTTAAAAAAGATAGTTTTGCATTTGATAGTCCAATTCTTGAGAAAAGCCATAGGCAATCTAAAAGAGCAAGAATTTTTACGCGGACGAAGCTAGTCGTTTGATATAATCTATACTAATATTATAATTATAATATTATAATATATAATATATATAATCTATACTAATATTATAAAGCTGCAGAGTTTGTTTGTTTGTTTGTTTGTTTGTTTGAACGCGCTAATCTCTGGAACTACTGGTCCGATTTGAATGATTATTTTAGTGTTGGGTAGTCCATTTATCGAGGAAGGCTATAGGCTATATTTTTTTTCTTCAAAATTAGGGATCCGTAATAAAATTGCTATTTTGTAACACAAGGTGTAAAATCGAAAACCTATTTTTGCGTGCGCTGCAAAAACTATTGACAATAGAACAAAATAATGTACTACGGGTTTGTAGAGCCCATTAAGACCTACAAAAAAGTCCGCGAGAACATATATCTAGCTATCATGGTTTAATCACAATAACCGATTTTGTGTTCAAAATAATTATTAAATCGTCTGAAGAAAAAAAAACTACGTTAAATATGTATCGTAATATTAATCTTTATCGAAATTAAGCATTATGTTATCAAGAGTATTTATGAAGAAGTAAAATACTTTTTGTTTCATCTCAATCGGATATTTCGTTTAAAAGTTATCACGTGTGTAAGATGTTAAGAGTACCTATTAAGGAGTTATGGGCCATAGAGTTTTTTATCTATACTAATAATAAAGCTGAAGAGTTTGTTTGTTTGAGCGCGATAATCTCTTTAACTACCGGTCAGATTTGAATTCTTTTTGCATTTGATAGCCCAATTCTTGAGGAAGGCTATAGGCTATTTAACATCACGCTATGACCCTTAGGAGCCGAGCAAAAAGAAAAAAACTCAGAGTGAACGGTAAGCGAATACGAAGTGTTGCGACGCGACGGGGTGGGGGTACAAGAAATTTCACGCGGACGAAGTCGCGGGCAGAAGCTAGTGTATACATATACACGGTGTTCTTCACGTTATGCATAAACTTTGTCAAACGCTTCTACATATACAGGGTGATTGGAAGATGGGTGCAAAGCTTTAAGGCGAAGATAGTACAGACAATTTAGAACCATTTAAGCCATGGTTGTCTTAGACGAAGTCTTACTACTTTTTTTTTACCAATTTATTAAGATTTTTTTCAAAAATTCCTAAAGTTTTAACTAAACTATTTATTTATGGCCAAATTGAATGATAAACGAATTCATTTTTATTGTATTTAATTAAAGTAATGTGTAAGCAATCTAGCAAAACATGTTTTAGGCCTCTGTGTCGTTAGACATTTTTTTTACAGATATTTAAAGTTCATAACAAATTTTAAAATTCATAAATACTTATTGTAAACCTTATTTTAAAAATAACGGAGCGTGCTTTTTTTGTTCAAACCTTTTTGAAAACATGCTTGATAATCGCTCTTTCTTTTGAGGTAACATTTACGCAGATATCTTACAAATTATTGAAATTAGAACCTAAAAACCAATTTAAGGGAGAAATTTTAAATTTTAGGCAGTCTAAATAAAACAACATTTGAATTAAATTTATTTATGTTTCATGGTCAAAATGTTGTCCGTGATTCCTAATACAAGCACGGCTCCGTCTTCTCACTTCTGTTGTTGTTATTTTCAACATCATATCACCAACTTCATTGTTTCAAACTCTGAATTCATTCTCTCTGTCAGTTCTTCTCTCGTGTTTATTTCCACATTCGTATACACTAGCTCCTTGGCCCGGCCCCACACGAAAAAGTCCAGCAGGGTCAGATCTGGTGAGCGAGCGGGCCAAGGGATGGGTCCATCTCTGCCAATCCAGCTGTCAGGAAAGCAATTATTTAAGTGTTCCCCATGTGTTGTGTGGGTTATGAAAGTTTGTAATGCCCTCCCTAGAAAATTTGCTTTCATTCGTCCACAAGATTGATTTCAAATTCAAATTTTCTAGGGAGGGCATTACAAACTTTCATAACCTTCATGAATGGGCCGCCAAAGACAACAATCCGCATTTTAAGAAGCAGGTGTCGTTTCAGAGGAAATTCTCTGTCAATGTTTGGGCTGGAGTAATTTGCAGGACGTTGATTGGGCCCCACTTCTTACCGGAGACTTTCAATGGTGAAAATGATTTGCACTTTCTACAAGTGGATTTACCAGAGCTGATAGAGGAAACCGGTGTCCCGATATTCGCAAGAGACAGTACAGTCATCTTTCAGCAAGACGGCTGTCCAACGCATTGGATGTTAAATGTAAGGGAACACATAAATAATTGTTTTCCTGACAGCTGGATTGGCAGAGATGGACCCATCCCTTGGCCCGCTCGCTCACCAGATCTGACCCTGCTGGACTTTATCGTGTGGGGCCGGGCCAAGGAGCTAGTGTATACGAATGTGGAAATAAACCCGAGAGAAGAACTGATAGAGAGAATGAGTTCAGAGTTTGAAACAATGAAGCTGAAGATGATGTTGAAAATAACAACAACAGAAGTGAGAAGACGGAGCCGTGCTTGTATTAGAAATCACGGACAACATTTTGAACATGAAACATAAATAAATTAAATTCAAATGTTGTTTTATTTAGTCTGCTAAAAATTTAAAATTTCTCCCTCAAATTGGTTTTTAGGTCCTAATTTTAATAATTTGTAAGATATCCGCGTAAATGTTACCTCAATAGAAAAAGCGATTATCAAGCATGTTTTCAAAAAGGTTTGAACAAAAAAAGCACGCTCCGTTATTTTTAAAATAAGGTTTACAAAAAGTATTTATGAATTTTAAAATTTGTTATGAACTTTAAATATCTGTAAAAAAAATGTCTAACGACACAGAGGCCTAAAACATGTTTTGCTAGATTGCTTACACATTACTTTAATTAAATACAATAAAAATGAATTCGTTTATCATTCAATTTGGCCATAAATAAGTAGTTTAGTTAAAACTTTGGGAATTTTCGAAAAAAATCTTAAGAAATTGGTAAAAAAAAAGTGGTAAGACTTCGTCTAAGACAACCATGGCTTAAATGGTTCTGAATTGCCTGTACTATCTTCGCCTTAAAGCTTTGCACCCATCTTCCAATCACCCTGTATAGCTTTTATAAATTAAATCTAACACGGAAGTAGTACTTAATAAAAACTTTTTTACAAAAAAAAAAACAACCGACTTCCAAAAAACACTATAAAGTAAAAAATAACTTTAATTTCGGAAGTCGGTGTCTTTGGATTTGTATTTTAGTTTTTTGCCACCGACTTCCGAAATTAAAGTTATTTTTTACTTTATAGTGTTTTTTGGAAGTCGGTTGTTTTTTTTTTGTAAAAAAGTTTTTATTTTTCACTTTTTAGTGGGTCAGTTTGTAATTTATCTAAGTTACAATAGCCTAATGTCAACTGCTTATCACGTTTTACAAAATATTTCTTTTCCCGATGCAGGGACGTTAATTGTTGAGGAGTTCTCCTGGAAGAACCAGGAGAACTCTTCAACAACCACTCGCATTGTGACGAGGATAAATCGTTTAGCAACCATATTAAAGTAATCGAATCGCAACCCGTGAAATATTTGTCATTGAGTAGTTCCGATGGCCATCTGTGGTCTTCATCATCAGCTCCGCTTTACCAAATGATGATTTCCGAGAGCAAATGCTCAAGTTACTTTAAAAAATACCCAAATCGCTTTGCCTATAAAATTTGAGGGTTTCCCTCGATTTCCATGGGATCCTCTCATCAGATTCCAACTTGATGATAATGGGACCACCTCGAGAGTATACCCTTTCGAACAAAAAAAGAATTTTGAAAATCGGTCCACAATTTGCGGAGTAATCGCGTAACAAACACACAAAAAAAAAAAAAAAAACATACCGTCGAATTGAGAACCTCCTCCTTTTTTGAAGTCGGTTAAAAAGGCTTCGTTACAAAGATATTTGTAATTTCATTTAATGTTTAATTGAGCTATGCAGTAAGAAAGGGCCTTAACTTAGTTTTGACAAGTTTCAGCCCACCAAATCTTATGAATGAAAATACGTCGTTGCCAATTCGGATAAAGAGGCATGCATATCGGGTGATTTACGTCAAGGTGTTTAGTTTGTATGAAAATTAACAAAAAATAAGAATTCATTAATGTGTTCATAATGAAAAATGCTTATTTCCATGGTCCGAACATCTGGTCGAAGTTTTTGTAACGCGGTGTATATTTTCTTGTAAAGTGCCACAGGTTTTCAATTGCAAATGCCTTACTCAATGATGAGTCAATCACACTATTGACCAATATTCATTCATTCATTATTGAGCACGAGCCACAGTTACGATTGATCTTTCATAACTAAGCCTTGTGTATGTTTTCAAGCGGAATGGTGCCAAGCATCTACACTGCCTTTGATGTTTAACTTTGACAGGACATACAACAAACATTGTATACGGAAGTATATTGAAGTTTTACCAGTTTATTGAAGTCTCGCTTTGGCAAATATCCGACAGTCGATGAATACTCGAGAGAATTCCGTTCGTTAGTTCTTCAAACTGCTGTTGAAGAAATATAATTTCATATTTTCTGTGCGAATTCGAAAGTAAAGAAGACCTAAAAAGGCAGTATCGTAGCTGATTGAATTTTCACTGCTTTCTAAGAAATTATAATTTCGTTTCTCCTATTGAACAGCTGAAAGTATCTATCTGGGAGCATTCAGGAAACCAACCATACTAATATTATAAATTCGAAAGTAACTCTGTCTGTATGTTACCTTTTCGCGCCTAAATTTTAGTCACATGCGTTTCGTTCGTCCCGTCTCATCACATGACCATACCAAGATAAACGATTTCCTTTCAACTTTTCTGTCACTGGCGCCACTTTCAAACTTCCTCTTATATAGGTACTCATTTCTTACTTTATCCATTCTCGTCACTCCACACATCCATCTCAACATTCTCATCTCCGCAGCATGCAATCTTTCAATCAAGACACTGCGATCGAAACCGCGGGGCGCTGCTAGTAACTTATAAAGTTATGGGTAATATTATGGACAGTTAAAATGGATAGGTATATAAATTGTCACTTGTCATCTAGTAACTGTTACTGATTATGGTGAGGCTTCTGATGCCGCTATATCAAACGGTCGTGTGTGAGCAGCTATTGTCATGACATCAACCATTATTGTTCAGTGGATATGTTCTTGCCTAGTCTTTTCTCAAACCTAAAGCGTTTATTTCAAATAAACCAATTACAGGCACTTTTGAATTGTCAAGGGGTCGGTCAGTCAGAAAGATGAAGCTACATACTTGCCCATTCCAAAGCGTAGTTGTTGTCTATGGAGAGAAACGGGCAAGAAACCGTGGAGTTTCTTACACTCTTAATTAGGTGTAACTCTCATTAATGTTGAAATTATACATGTGAAACCGACGTAGAAAGACGGGTACTTACCTACGTTAAAAGCGCCCGTAATAAAAAAGATAAAACAATTCATAAATTGAAGTAAGCCGTGGCAGGTAAGACATGACCAGTTCATACTGACGGTACCCGTTCACGAACATGACGTATGGATCAGCACCATTCAGCTCAACCATTTTGAAGGGAACTTAAAGATCCAATCCAACGCACATGCCACCACCAGGGAGATACTTCACATAACAACACACAATCAAGTAAAAAAGAAAAGTCTCATTACCAAATGCCCTCATAACGTTATCCTAGTTCCTCTCATCTCTATTTATGTATATAATTATATTAACTATATAATTACTCTCATTGGAAAATTCAAATGTTTGCTCTTGGATACCGTTCCGTCTACGTGACCTGTGCCACGGAATTTGTATATTTATGTTAAACAGCTGTTTTAAAATGGTTCTCAGTAGTCAAATACACACTCGTTATGTGTTGGACGAGTAAACAAGGGGCAAGGACAATCAGAATTAACGTTTCAATTTTAGTTTCAGTATATTGGCGACGTACAGCCTTGAATTTTAAATTGAGTCTTGTTTATCGCACGCAGAAAGTGCGACGACCCTTGGAATTTATTAAACGCCCACGTGTGGACTTCTCTTTATATTTGAATAATTAACCCGTTTTTAGGAGTAAACAACATGATGAGTAAATTCATCGCTTTTCTGCTATATCTTTGGCACTTTTTATTAATTTTACAAGAAATGCCAGATATTTTAAGATCTTTCTTATGTTAACACTCAATCTTATCCACAATACCCACTTTATGCTGCTTGTTTTTAAAAATAACTATTCAATTTTCTATTGTAACTCGTTCTGTCCGTGTGTTCATCCGCGTGAAATTTCTTGTTCCCCTCGACCCACCCCGTCGCATCGCATCGCCTGCCCGCACTGCTACTTCGTTTTCGCTTACCGTTCTGTTTCATTTTCTTTTCCTCGTCTGCTAAAGTCCCTAGCGTAATGTGATATAGCCGATAACCTTCCTCAAGCATTGGGCTATTAAATGCAAAAAGACTTTTTCAAATCCGACTGGTAGTTACAGAAATTACTGAGTATATGTAGATTTAACACTCCACCTTGTCCACCAGTTATATCGAAGTGCTTATTTTAAAAATAACTATTCAATATCAATTCTAATTAAGCCCTAGTTAGTTAATAGTTATCAACAACCTCTCGTGTGGTCTCATCCTGACCATAGATAGGACCACTTTATCACCCACAGTCTGTAGTCGTCGGTACAGGTGATTATGGGATTACTGCTATCAACAGGATGGCCAGCATTCATTTGCCAGTTAATCATGTTGTTAGTAGCCGTTTTAAGCCCTATATTACCATTAAAAAAAACTACTTTTTCATGTTTTATTTGGTTTTATTGAAGATCTTTTGTTTCAAGTAGCAAATTAAAAGCAACAGCAGAGTCAAAAACAAACTTCTTATATAAAATAATATTACTCTAAGGGTGGGTTGTATCAAAAGCTCCGTTATAGTTTGCGTCAAAGTTAAATTTAATCGTAACCATAACCATAACCATAGAATCTACTATCCGCTGTTGCACCGTCATATATTTTACATGTTTTACAGTTAAAGTTAAAAGGGTGACAAGTGATAAGACGTCATATTTCCCCAAAATGTACGTGGGTAATTTTTTGACAAGGGCAACACTTCAAGCTTGTTGTCATCACGCTTTCTTTGTTTGACACTAGTGATGTTACTCAGTCATTAATGGTCAGGCACTCGATTGTCTCTATTATGTAAATTAAAAACACAAGAACAGAATCATAGCAAGATCAAAAATACAGTAACCGTTCTATATTGGTAATGTACCAAGGTGTTTAAGTCAGTGACTGAAGGAAGGGAGGCCTTTGCCCTGCAGTGGGACAGAAATGGCTGATAATAATAATAATTCGGCTAAGATTGGCTTTGTTCGACTTTGTAAAGAGCTTTTTGTCTTACATTCCACTGATTATCAGATTGATCTGATAAAATCAGTGAAGATTTAATGAAAAATTACACTTTATTATCTGACAGCACTAACCCACAGAACATGTATTTTCTCTTATTAAAACTCTGTGACTCTGTACATTACAGTATTATGACGGCTTATTACACGAAATATATTTATTACCTGGTTTATTATCCAAGAATGATAGTTAACTAGTGTGGCAGTGTTGATGATATTTCTAATTGCAACTAAACCGAGTGGCACATCGAGAGAAAATGGACTCGATTCTTTATTTTTTTTTATTTGAGTAACGAGTTAAATAAAATCGAGCCGCATCACTATCTGACACTGTCAGAAAGACAAGACGTAAGTGATAATAACATTCATTTTATTTTTCCGTTTCTTTCGAATTGCATGAAATTGATATTTCTGTTTTCCTGTATGTAATTGAAGGATTGTATTATTGGAAGATGCATTACAGCATTTACTCCAGAAGGATGTTGAGTTAATTGTTCAGTAAGATTGCAACGCAATGTGCGAAAACATTGCCCGAGACTGCTGCAGATGTGCGGTAACTTGAGAACGCATGGATTCACGAACGCAAATCAAATCATCTGTGCAGTTTAACGAAAGTGCGTATAGACAATGCAAGAAAGTATTGAAACTGTTATACATTATGGAGATTTGGATACAGGAATATTTACATCATATGGCGATTTTCACAGCAAACGCATACTGTGCCTGATGAATGCGGGAAAGAACATTATTTTGCAGTGGATTCCAGCACACCAAAAAGAACAATAATAATATTAGTTAGAATACGCTTATAACACCGAGCTGCTCTTGCTGGATGCTATTGCAAGGTTGCAACTGTTTGGTGGGCAGACGTTGGTATAGTTGGCTGTTGTGCACATGTAATGTTGAGCATGCGGTATTTATGTATTTTCATCGGTGGAGCGACCTGCATATTTTTTAGATGAAATATTACCTACTTCTAAGTCGTGTGACGTTGAAATTAATATAAGTAGGTACCTACTTGCAGAAATAAAAATGCTTTGTTATGTACAATTTATGTGTTTTTTTTTAACGTTTGAAAACACCCCTACTCGCTGAGCAGTGGTGTGTCCGTCGTAACAGATGCGACTTACAGCTTGTAGGTCGTAGGTTTGAACCCAGACAGGCACTTTGTGTAAATTATTTCATCACCACTGCTCTCAAAACGGTGAAGGAAAACATCGTGAGGAAACCGGCATGTCCTAGAACCAAAAATTCAGAAGAATACGCAGAAGCATACGCTAGAGCTTAAGTTTCTTTGGCAATTAAAGCAACACACTGAAGAGCAACAGTGAAGTGACGTCTGTCAAAGCTTTGATTATAGTTAAAAATGGCTTGTTAGAGTGAGTTGCATCAGCTAACTATAACCATAACCAATCTCATGACAGCCGTCAAATCTCCGGTTAAGCAAAATTCGGGTTGCATCGGTTTGAGAATTGTTAAAATGACGTCATAAATAACTATAACAAGCCATTTTTAACTATAATCAAAGCTTTGACAGACGTCAAATCTCCGGTTAAGCGAAATTCGGGTTGCATCGATTTAAGTTTTGTCATAATTGTTAAAATGACGTCACACATAACTATAACATTAATCGACCAAATTCGGCCGGTTAAGGGCTATAGTTACGGTTAGTGTCATTGTAATGTCATCTGCTTTGCAGTTGTAACCTATAAAAATATTGTGTTGTTGAATAAAGTACCTATTAAAACAAATTAGGTATGTCTTTACTCCGCGAAATATTGTGGGAATAAAGCTCTTCTAGCGATGATAGTGACAGTGAATCCGATTTGCCAGTTAGGAAGAGAAAAAAAATCACCATCGCATTGATCGATTTCATAAGTGTGATGAGAATAAATTTTTGGACAGATTCCGGGTTTTTAGTTCCCAAGGGTTCTTGTTTTCAGCAAGGGTCCTCCCTTGCTGAAAACATGAAACCCCTGAGAATATTTTACTTAAGAATATCGATTTCTAATTTCAGTTCTTTTATTTTTAGTTCTAGCTTCACTGTTGCTCTTCAGTGTGTTGCTTTAATTGCCAAAGAAACTTAAGCTCTAGCGTATGCTTCTGCGTATTCTTCTGAATTTTTGGTTCTAGGACATGCCGGTTTCCTCACGATGTTTTCCTTCACCGTTTTGAGAGCAGTGGTGATGAAATAATTTACACAAAGTAAAGTGCCTGTCTGGGTTCAAACCTACGACCTACAAGCTGTAAGTCGCATCTGTTACGACGGACACACCACTGCTCAGCGAGTAGGGTTGTTTTCAAACGTTAAAAAAAAACACATAAATTGTACATAACAAAGCATTTTTATTTCTGTAAGTAGGTACCTACTTATATTAATTTCAACGTCACACGACTTAGAAGTAGGTAATATTTCATCTAAAAAATATGCAGGTCGCTCCACCGATGAAAATACATAAATACCGCATGCTCAACATTACATGTGCACAACAGCCAACTATACCAACGTCTGCCCACCAAACAGTTGCAACCTTGCAATAGCATCCAGCAAGAGCAGCTCGGTGTTATAAGCGTATTCTAACTAATATTATTATTGTTCTTTTTGGTGTGCTGGAATCCACTGCAAAATAATGTTCTTTCCCGCATTCATCAGGCACAGTATGCGTTTGCTGTGAAAATCGCCATATTATGATGTAAATATTCCTGTATCCAAATCTCCATAATGTATAACAGTTTCAATACTTTCTTGCATTGTCTATACGCACTTTCGTTAAACTGCACAGATGATTTGATTTGCGTTCGTGAATCCATGCGTTCTCAAGTTATCGCACATCTGCAGCAGTCTCGGGCAATGTTTTCGCACATTGCGTTGCAATATTACTGAACAATTAACTCAACATCCTTCTGGAGTAAATGCTGTAATGCATCTTCCAATAATACAATCCTTCAATTACATACAGGAAAACAGAAATATCAATTTCATGCAATTCGAAAGAAACGGAAAAATAAAATGAATGTTATTATCACTTGACGTCTTGTCTTTCTGACAGTGTCAGATAGTGATGCGGCTCGATTTTATATAACTCGTTACTCAAATAAAAAAAATAAAGAATCGAGTCCATTTTCTCTCGATGTGCCACTCGGTTTAGCTGCGATTAGATAAATATCATCAACACTGCCACACTAGTTAACTATCATTCTTGGATAATAAACCAGGTAATAAATATATTTCGTGTAATAAACCGTCATAATACTGTAATGTACAGAGTCACAGAGTTTTAATAAGAGAAAATACATGTTCTGTGGGTTAGTGCTGTCAGATAATAAAGTGTAATTTTTCATTAAATCTTCACTGATTTTATCAGATCAATCTGATAATCAGTGGAATGTAAGACAAAAAGCTCTTTACAAAGTCGAACAAAGCCAATCTTAGCCGAATTATTATTATTATCAGCCATTTCTGTCCCACTGCAGGGCAAAGGCCTCCCTTCCTTCAGTCACTGACTTAAACACCTTGGTACATTACCAATATAGAACGGTTACTGTATTTTTGATCTTGCTATGATTCTGTTCTTGTGTTTTTAATTTACATAATAGAGACAATCGAGTGCCTGACCGTTAATGACTGAGTAACATCACTAGTGTCAAACAAAGAAAGCGTGATGACAACAAGCTTGAAGTGTTGCCCTTGTCAAAAAATTACCCACGTACATTTTGGGGAAATATGACGTCTTATCACTTGTCACCCTTTTAACTTTAACTGTAAAACATGTAAAATATATGACGGTGCAACAGCGGATAGTAGATTCTATGGTTATGGTTATGGTTACGATTAAATTTAACTTTGACGCAAACTATAACGGAGCTTTTGATACAACCCACCCTTATAGTTATTTATGACGTCATTTTAACAATTCTCAAACCGATGCAACCCGAATTTTGCTTAACCGGAGATTTGACGGCTGTCATGAGATTGTTTATGGTTATAGTTAGCTGATGCAACTCACTCTAAGGAGGTTAATTGACAATTTATAATATTTGGCAAACAACTCATCCACTTGTGTCAATTGAATTGTGATGTATCATTGTACGCATTCGTATAATAAGTGGAAGTATTTAAAATATCAATACTTGACTCATATTTTTGAATTAAATAATCCTGTGTCATAATCATAAGTTCGATGCGCAGTCTGGCTTTCATTGCTTATCATTTTAAGCGTATACTAACTACACACATCAAAAGTGTCTAGGGATCAAGCATTTTTATGCGGATAACTTAACTCGAAGAGCTCCAACAATAACCGCCATGATGTTAGCCGTGAGGCTTCATCACTCTTCAGGGAACTTAATTAGCGACCAAACAGTCAGAAACCGCTTGCATGAAGTGAACCTTCATTCCCGAAGACCGCTACGGGTACCACCTATAGCAATGCACAATCGTAGGATTCGATATCAATGGGCTCTTGAACACAGAAATTGGGCAGAAGAACAATGGCGTTTCGTGTGCTTTTCTGATGAGTCTCGTTTTGGTATGAGACCGGATACAAGACGTATACGACACTGGAGAACCCCTGGACGCCAACAGCGATTAAAATCCTGCCAGGAAGTCCATCCTTATAGTGGTGGAACCATCATGGTATGGGCGGGTATTTGGATCGGCGGAAGAACTGAGTTGATTTGGATCAGAGGCAACCTCAACGCTCAAATTTATGCTGAGACGATTGTATCAGACGTCATCGTTCCTCTACAAGTGCAAATCGGTCCCTTATTTCAGTTAATGCATGATAATGCACGACCGCACACCGCAAGAGTTGTAAGACAGACTCTCGCCGCAGCTAACATCAATGTCCTGCCCTGGCCTGCTCAGTCGCCAGACTTGAACCCGATTGAGCATGCATGGGATATGCTACAGAGAAGAGCTCTGCCGAATATGGAGGGTATCCAGTCGCAAGAAGACCTTTTTTTGTTGTTGCAACGAACATGGGCGGCCATTCCACAGCGTGATTTGGATGAACTCATTTTGAGTATGCCAAACCGATGTTCTTGTGTTGTTAGTGTTCGCGGTAGAAACACGGATTATTAATTGTTTAAGTTACCCAATAAAATTTTAAAGAAAACTGTTATTTCAGTCTTTTTTTCGAACTTTTGTGTTAGTGGTTCAAATGTCAAAAAACCCTTTATTAGGAAAATGGCAAATTTCTTTATTAATGCAAAGGTGACTTGGTTTATCGTTACTGTGACAAACGAAAACACTTTATTTGATGAATCCTTAAAGAAAATTTTAATTAATATCAATCAGGAGAAAAGTTATTGCAAAAATATATGTTGATCCCTAGACACTTTTGATGTGTGTAGTTTCTGCTCGCGACTTCGTCCGCGTGAAATTTCACCCTCCCCCCATGCACCCTCTTACTCTTCACAAAGAACACACCCTCCAAATTTCATGTCTCTAGAACCAGCGGTATAGGCTGTGCGTTGATATATCAGTCAGTCAGGACTTGGAATTTTATATGTATACTAGCTTCCGCCCGCGACTTCGTCCGCGTGAAATTTCACCCTCTTAGGGGTGGAATTTCGAAAAATCCTTTCTTAGCGGATGCCTAAGTCATAACATCTACCTGCATGCCAAATTTCAGCCCGATCCCTCCAGTGGTTTGCAAAGGCTGTGCGTTGATAGATCACTATGTCAGTCAGTCAGTCACCTTTGAGTTTTATATATTTAGATAGATAGATATATTTATATATTTAGAACTATTTCATACGGGTAACAGCATTTTAAATTATACTTTATTCATTAATCATGTTTAGCGTTAGCGCCTCAAAATACCTGTACACCTAATTACTCAATTCGTTTTCATTAAACACATTTTTCGCAGTTTTTTAATAATTAGAGAATGGGCCTCTAGGGGCACCTCCGACCATAAAATAATCAGGGGCTCATAAGAACAAACCGAATTTTAAAAGACAAAAATGAAAACACGAAACGCCTTCTTCTATCATCAAATGCTATGATTCTATGAAATGCAAAAATATTTTTTCAGATCCGGCTGGTAGTTCCTGAGATTAGCGCGTTCAAACAAAAAAAAATCTCTTCAGCTTTATTATATTAGTATAGATTTGAATTAAAGAATGTTACTATTTATTGTGGTATCCAAGGTAAAAGACGAAATTATTTATTCGGAGCTAGGGATGGCATGCCTTATGGCTTTAAAATTGTGCGTAAAGTTACGCAAAAAAATCTCTTATAATCCTCATGTTTCCTACAGCCACTGTTGCAGACATTCAAATGCTTACTTACAGCTCAATTTTACTCAAAAGATACCCAATATAATAAATATCAATCAACTCGGTACCTCATACAGCCACAAAGTAGTACCTGCTACCGAAAACGATACGCCTTCCCCATTACACTGAACCTGACATTCGATTACTTACACCTGCTTCTAACTCAATGAAATCCACATTGAGTTGTTATAATAAGAACCCAAGGTTGATGGATGATTCCTTAGCGCATAATATTGTATCGTTGTTTTTTTTTTTCAGGTAAGCCCACGAATCCGACAGACTCGTTGCGGTGAGTCATAGAAAAAAGGTATCCCCTGCCCTTGTATTTTTTTCAGTAGCCGGCAGACTTTGTTCTCTAATGTTCTGTTGTGTTCTCCGATTTTTAACATTTTATGATGTGGAAATTTATTCCGACCTTGTCTTTTGTTAGCACTCAATGAATGGAAGTTTAAAGACTTAATAATAATTTGTGTTTAATATTCATTTTATACATTATCCGCTTTTAGAACTTCTCTATTGAATAGTGAATCTAGAATTTTTGCTACAATACTTTAGGGGGTAACGTCCATCCTTCTAGCATTTTCTCGAAACACATTAGGGACTGTGTTCTGCCTGACCACATGCGAGTCGAATGTCAGCACTATCGGACTTCATATTATTATTAACCTTATTTTTCTCTACTATCTGTTCGCTACTTGTGAAGTTATGACCTTGTTAACTTTAGTGATATTATTATACAATTATGATCTGTTTAATAATATCATTATTATCATTGACTTTGATGATGAATATGCGAAAATTATGCTTGGAACTTTGTTTTGGGCGAATTCAGAGTACCTACAAGAGCTTACCAAATAAAGAAACATCTTTAACGTTACGAAATGCCGTATGTTAATTACTGTAATACAGAAACCTGTCTTGCTAATCTAATAATATCGTTTATTTTTATTCGATGAAGGTTCGACCTAATACTGCTAATTAAATTTCGTCAAAGTAGTTACTAGTAATTGGGATTACATTATTGTCATTTAGGTTTTATTTAGCTCTATTATAAATCTGTAAATAATAATAAATCACTCTATCTGCTGTGCCTTCGTGTCGGTTTTCATAATAATAATATTCTCTTATAGTAATCTCCACTGATCGTTGTTATCTGTTAGCAATGACCATCAATACAGATAAAACAATTGATAAACGTTCTTAGAAATCATAAAAGATCACAACGATAACTAACTCTGATAGTAAATCATAGTTGGACTCATAAGACGAAATGCGGACGGAGAGACTTTTGAAAAATCC
Organism: Oligia fasciuncula; assembly: GCA_963082905.1. NCBI lineage: Eukaryota > Metazoa > Arthropoda > Insecta > Lepidoptera > Noctuidae > Oligia > Oligia fasciuncula. The sequence goes on along the minus strand of OY720406.1, from coordinate 15,229,061 downwards.
TTAGTAAAAAGTCGTAATTCGAGGTTTGGCTCTCGCCTATTTCCTCCTCCAATATTGGACCAATTTAAAAGATATTTCATAAACTGAATAAGAAGGATAATATACTGTGTCCCTATGTTTTTCTTTTTTCATTAATAGTTGTCAAATTTGAACACTAGGCCTTATAAAAGTAATGTATCACCAAAAAGGAAAAAAAAAGGGGCATACAAGTAGTTAATATTTATAATTCTGTAAAAAAACATTGCTTTATGGTCATTAGCCAGAAAAAAAAGCAGGCGAGAGCGTTTCTATGGAGAAACGACCACCCGCATTTCCTTTTAAAGAACAATTTGATCGATTTGGACGAAGCCTTACATCTCTATAATCATACCTAAGTTTACTTAGAAAGACAGCTGCTAATGTGATTATCTATTCTGTCTTAGCACAAACACATTCTCGCCACAGGCACTCACTGTCTGTGAAGCTGCCAGTCAGGATATACAATGGTCAACATTGATAAACAGAGCAAGACGCTCGGCATCTCGCAGGGCACTGACTTTGGACCTTTCATGAAACTGGGCAGAAGAGTTAGTGTAAATTGTGTTTAACGTTCGCTAGGATATACCCCGCACCCCGTACATTGAATATATTTAAACTGCAAACCGCGACATTACTATATTATTTTATCAATGAGAATATCGGACCAATTTCCAAGAACCGATACTACAAACTGTCACGCCCGTATGAGGTGCATTTCAGGGGGGAAAGTACCAGCGAGCGACACATGCGTAAAATCGATACAATTTTAATCTGATCCAGACAGTCCACATCCCCGTAGTACTATTCAAGGTCACGTTCGCCGCCATTTTGGACGACTCGACGTGTACCCAACGGTGAACCCTCTATAAAAGGGTGGCTGTCTACTGCTGAGTTTGAAACTTTAAAAGGTTTTTTTGGGCTGTATTAACATATTAAATAAAGTAGACCTTTTATCAACAAAAAATGTCTAACTGGGTTTGTTTTTCGACTCTTTTTATACGTCTGGCATCCACACTTTGAGCTGGGGCTTTCAAATTTTGGAACTAAAATAACTTTCAACTATGGAAACTGTAGAAATATGACGTTATTTTAATTGTACATTCAAATATTCATTTCATTACACAACGCGGCCAATTTATTCGGGTAATAGTTAACGAGCTCACAGTTGAATAAATATGGTTTTCTAGTAAGTTACATCATCACAATGGAAGGTAATTGGCATAACGGCAGGGTTCGTTCAGAAAATTTATTTGTTGATCTCAGCTGTACTGTATAATAAATTCATATTACTCTCGTATTCATTTCCAATAATGACATAATATGGTAAGATATGTACAGACGCCAGCAGGTCAACCTACCCGAAACTGTCAGATTTTCCCAATCAACCTTGAACCTTATGCTTTAGCAATAAAGTCGAAAATCTATTAAAGAAATCTGACAGATTGTAGTAACTTGATGTGCTGGCGTCTGTACATATTTGTCGATGCGTCAAGCACGATTGCGAATTTCTGTTATTTGTCCAATGTTGGTCTTAAAGCGCCGGCGCCTTCATCGTTTGTTCAAACAAATGCATACATTCTCAACGATGCTAATAGGTATTAGGTACTCAAGGAACGAAAGTATATGGCCAACAATAAAAGATCTCAACGACACCCTTAAGAGCAACAGTAAAGTGCCGTCGAGCTTACAATCTTTTATGTTGTCGATACCTTGATTTTAGTTTACTGTTCGAGGTTCCTTCTGTCTTTTTACTAACAGGGAGAAGTAATCTAGTTATGTAGGAGTCTTTTACTTAACTGTACACACGGCGACACATCAAGCTATACATTTCTAGTTTTAGCTGACCTCGCATTGGTTGTTCGTACAATCAGAAGTCAACTTATACACCCTAATTGCGTAACCCACTATTAATCACAATCTAAATCATTTTGAAGGATATTGCTAATCCATAGCTTCATAGTTCGAAAAATTTATCTGCTCAACAACGTAAATAACGCAATGAATATTGTTAAACTGTCAAAATTAAACCCATTGCTACTGATGGGTTATGTAATAGCTTGATGTGTAACCGTGCGTACTTCCCTATTTTCTCTTTTATTTTAATGAGAACGAGGAGTTTGCGAAATCAAAAACCTTTTGATCTCCTGAGCATAATTATTTTCTAATGCACTAGCGGGTTTCGCTTATGTAATTAATCATGGCAGATGATTGCAAAGAGAAAGCCACGATGAGCTTACGAGGCATTTCTTATTGAATATTGCCATCATTACTCATAGTCGGTTATAAGTGAAAAATGAACTCCCTCATCGATAAATATCTGGTAAAACGCTTACGAATTGCTAACACAGAGTTATTATTTTTAAACGTTCCAATTTTTTCTTGAAAATTGCATGGGGTTATCTCTGCTAAAAAGGCTGTTAGACGTGAATTGACAGCTTGTGAAACGAACAGCTTATCATCACCTATAAGTATGCTAAAAATCTGCTGGGGAGTTTGTTGCGCCACTTCTTACCAGCCCTTCACCACTAGGATATGCTAAAGGGCGAGCGTTTTGGGGGATTGACTTACGTTATTTTGTCGCCCAGAAAATCAGCACTTTTTGAATTAATGAATTTTGATTTTTTGCCGTCTGCTGAACTTTATACCTCGTTCTAGGGAAAATGCGTGACAATTTGGTTTGTACCCGACGACGGCAAAGCCAAAAGGAAGGGTTGTGTTTTAAGCAGATATTTCATTGAAAACAAATAAAGCTAAAAAGTAAAATCTTTTTATTACAAGTCATACAACGTTACTGACCATTGGTCACCGGCCAATCGCCAACGTAAAACATACAATAAGCACCCAATACCGTAAAGTGACGAGTAAATCAACGCATGAATAGACACGCGATGGTAACGAAGCCATACGACTCGTAATTCCCTGGAAATGTTACCTCTAAATACATCTTGTAGACTATTGGCTAACAATGATGCAGTCGTTAGCACGTCAGTTTTAGACTGACCTCCGTGCTAATACTGTGTTTCAAATAATAGAGGATGTTATACAACTATACACGACGGGATATATTTGGACGGTCGTACGAATATTTGCGGCACCACGGGCAGTCAGAACCCGGAAGTATTGACAACGAGTCTAATTTTACGAAATTGGTCCATTGGGCGGTTTGAGGTCAGTCTGTAATAATTCTATATCAGCCCAACGGTATACCGGCAAAGCAGCACTTGGTTGGAATTCGAATGTAGCAGAGTATTCCAAAAAGCCTGGGAACAGATTACAATGGTTACTGTGGAATGTGAAACATAACACTTGTCTTTTATGGTGCCCTGGTGGACTTGTCAGAAGCCACGTACACCAACAAAACAGTTTTAAAATAGTTACGTGTCGTCTGCCTTTGCCTTCACACATAAAAATGACCCACTTGCCACATACGATTTGTCAACAAGATAAGAAGCCAGTAAACAAAAAAAAACAAGTTCATAAAACAGTAATAATGTTTTTTATTTCATTCAATTATTTCTCCTCAAATTTTTATTTGTCAAAAACTGGAAAGTTCGGAAAATTCTTAAGTACTAAAGGAAAACTTGTGCCGAGGTAAACTTGCCCCTTTGACGTTTAAATGTTTGAAAAGTGACTGCTCTGTGACTGTCAGATATAAGAAGTTTCTTGTAGAGAATAATAAATTAGTTTGGAAAACCGAAATCATTACACTGAGCAGTGGAAGAGGTCGTTCAAAGGGCGTTCTTGTAATGTAGCACATTGATATGTTTGTATGTGTTTTATACTCTTGTAAAAATTGTTGGGATTCATAATATTCTTAATTAAAGTGACATTTTAGAGCGCATGCTTAAAATAAGAAATATCATAAAATGCAAAACGTTCATTATTTATATTCACCTTATTTACATAAATCTGTAATCCAGACCTCTACGGCCTGAAAGAGCAAACCTGACGCTTACGAATGAACAATGTTGTTTTCATACTCATTGCAGCTACTTATGCTTGTGCTACTTATTACTTCCTTAGGAAGTAAGGACATGACTGCACACGCAACCACAACCTACTATTACCAAAATCATCAACAAAATTCCATTGACGACCTTGCCCTACTGCTTGTTGTCGCTTGCCTACGTGACGCCCTTCACGCGCTTTTCTATTCCTCTAGCTGTCCCTTTCTAGAATGCTCGCTTGTTGTTTTTTAGGTCAATCAGCTGCTGTGGGAGTAATTCGAGTAGTCGAGTCGTTCCGCCGCGGCCGTTGCGTTGATTTATGCTACGGAGTTCTATGAACTTCTGTTTGCCCATATTCTCCTGGTTACGTCATTCGAATTAATCTTATGGGTGACAGTTAAAGCGTCACTTTAATAGTTGTTTATTTTATTTATGGTTATGGTTCCCATTTAAATGCTATACATATTACCAAGTCCCAAGTCAATCTAAATTTTGAGAAGTTTATTCACTTTGGTAGATAGAATTATCTGCAGCAATAATGTTCCGGATACAACATTAGACTTGAATAGTGCCTGAACTGTTGTCTATATTACCAATCTATGCAAATTTATTGCTAATGAGCGAGATATTTTCACGTACCTAAGCAACTTTTGATAAATGAGTTGTCACGGCTTGCTCCTGTGAAACACAAGAACAAGTTACTTCAGTTATTTAAACTTTATATTGTGTAAATTTTCTTAAACAATGCCTTTATGCAAAACATTGCGTGAGACTGGGAATTTGCCTCACATGGCAGAAATATGTACTATCAAACGTATGCTGGGCATTCTTATTGCCGTAACATAAGATCCAAAATGTAATATGAATAATAAATCGGATACTGCTGGTGTAACATTGTGTCGTGTTTCCTACGAAATGAGCGGCTAAGCTAACTTGACATCCGTTCTGTTTGTTAAGTTAAGAGTTGTAACACGTAGGTATTTATGTGTGTGGGAAATTGGAAAGTTGATGGCCGCACAAGTACCTACGCACTTATTGGAGAAACTTAACATATACATTAATCACTGGATACTTACGGATTTATTATCTTTAGAATTTCTATACTCTGCGCAATCGTTTACTTCAATGGATTCCGAGGCATGCTGAGATAGATAGCCGAGAACGACCTACCTCTAAATTGTACAAATATTTGAAAAGCCTATTTTATATAAATACTTAAGATAAAACAATGCCTGGAAGTCAACTCAAAAAGCTCAGCACCTCATAACAAAAACAAACAGAACAATAGCGTTACCTCAGCGTGTTAACTCTACGCTCCGTTGACATTAGACTAAACACGCCAGCATTAACTGACAGATGTCAAAAAAGGTAACTATACTTACAAACGCAAGACATCGATGGCCACCTTGACCGAAGCGTATAGACCAGTCTTAAGCAGCTTACTGCCAAGCCGTAGAGTTTGATCACGATGACGTAGATGAGGATGTGAATCACGTTTTTCCCATTTGCGCGAGGTTGAGGCTGTGTTGTTTACGGAAGTCCTACGGAAATGACGAGCGAGACACCAAATGCAGTTGGCATCAAGTGGCCTTTGAGATGTCCACCTGCCTTGCGTTAGAGTTACTCAGTACTGTAAACACCTACAAGCTCGACTGCTCATTAGTATGCAACACATGCAAGCGATCGGAATCATAATCGCAAACGTTTTATTGTCTGATTGAAGATCAGCCGTGTGTGAATTTATGAGTTCAGTATCCTAGCAGACAATGTTAATACTGAGATTAGTACCCAGTTTTATAGCTGTGCTACTTCGTTGGACTTTAGACCCAAAGCCAGGTGAATAGTAGCTATTACTCTCGGCTCGGTAGATACTGATCTGGAAGGCCAGTCGCCCCACTATATCAAAGTACCGAGGGGACTGAGTGAGAACGTTGTTTTGAAAATAAAGACTGTATCAGTTTCAATAATGCTTTGACCTGTAAATAAAATAACGTTATCAGAAATGTCTTCTTTAACTAAGTGCATATTTATATTGGTTATCGCCTCCCAAATATGCGCAGGAGTCAAACAGAGGTATTGTGTTACCGTAGTTAATGCAAGTGATGATTACTAATCGTCTGTTATTGTGTATTTACTTGAATGACTTTTTGTACCATATATTTTTTTTTTTTTGCGCTATGTGGCTAAGTAATAACAGCCGCCACGAGTCGATCGATCAGGTTAAGCTACGCTTACGCTTGTCGCGGTTGGTCCGTGGATGGGTGACCATCTTTACATTCCAAGACCCCTCCGTGCTTCGGAAAGCACGTTAAGTCGTTGGTCCCGGCTGTCATTCGTGGATCTTTGACATTCATTACGGGTCTCACAACCAGTCTTACCAAGGGGTTTCGTATTACTCAGTAACTGGGTTGTGGTCTGTGGATTTGTGGAGGTCAAATAGGCAGTCGTTCCATGTAAAATACTGGTACACAGCTGCATCCAGTTAGCCTGGAAGCCGACCCCAACAGATGACGAATTCCTTTCATGCTTGCTTACTTGCCTTTACCTAATGCATACTCGATTGAAACTGAACTAAATGGAAGGACTAGGTAACACTTTTTCATCCATGCTGAAAATTAAGCCAATCCCTTTTAAACCATTATACTACTACAAGGGTTCAAGCAAAAACTGCCTTGAAGTGATCTTACTGCAGCTAAAAGATAAAGAAGTGAAGGCAATCCCAATATATAGGGTGACTGGTAATTAGTGACCGATACTTAAACACGTGATTTTACTCATCATTATGAACAACTTTTACTGTGGGACCAAACCTGAAATCGTAAAAAAAAAACAGCTGTTCTCTACATTTTAACGAGTTAGACGAACATAAATGTAGGGAACAGCAGATATTTTTTTTTCGCGTTTTCGGGTTTGTTCCCATAGTAAAAGTTGTTCATAATGATGAGTAAAATCACGTGTTTAAGTATCGGTCACTAATTACCAGTCACCCTATATACCAAGGGCGTCAGAGAGAATACTATTTTTAAAAAGCCATTCTCTCAACGATACCAAACCTCATAAACGTCACACACAAACCTATTATGAAAATAGAAAAGTGTAAATCTGTGAACTTCGTTCACAATCACAATAGTATTGTTTCCAGCGTTAAGGCGAAAGCGCCAGGGTAGCCCGCGAAATTCATTTTTTTTTAGGTTTTTTACAATTTGCTGGTCAGTATTAAGTTGTACGTTGATTAAAATATGATTCGCGGCCGTAACAAATATGTATTTACAGAATTATAATCATTAAAGTCATCGTAAAACGTAAGGAAATTTGAATTTCGCGGGCCACCTTAGAGCTTCCCCCTTAATAGTAAACTCTACTACGAGTTTAACGTAGAACACTTATTGGATTCTGGTTCTATCGATTTCCGTGGCCTAATTCTCTCCCGAGTATGTCTAGACTAGTTTGGGCGTGTTGGATTTGCGATTGCCGTACTTATAATTGAATTGAGTTAGCTAAATTGCATGGAGCACGGAAACTTGTCGCACTAGCAATTTTCCTAATTAAACAGTTATTTCTGGTCTAGTTATGTAGGTTCTTTTAGGCGTTGTTAGTTCACTAACATGTGCTTCAGTTTGTCCTATTAGTATGATGGTTCAAGGCTACATCTGCTGTTTTTATTTTTAATCTATGACACACTGCTACAGATTAAAAATTGCAACGTTGGTCGCTTTGGAAGTTTTAATCTTATTGATTGTAAGATACACTATCGCATAAATACAAAATGCATAATTTGTACCATGATAATTATAAATACGTCAGATATCATTAACATTAGGATTATTTATTTGAACAAACTTAGTTATATCGCCAGATAACCTCTTGTCATATTTTGTAAAAACAACATTATCCACTGAGTGGTTGTTGGAAATAAACCTCTTGATACAAAGCATGTTTATATTCAAAGCTGAATCAAAATAACTTCCGCTCATGGCCTTACATGTGAAATTTTGTGGAAAGCCAAGGACGATTTGAAATGGAGATGAGTTCATCATTTATCATTGACGTGCTTCCGCGATTTTGGAGTCGAATAATCAAATTATGTATTCTTCTAAAAAAATTGTCACTATTGGAAGGAAATATTTACACGTAGAGGTCAACGTCAACTAACTCATAAATAAAAATCGCTATGTCATTTTAATCTGCCGATGGTGCGGAAAATTTACTTTGCAAACTAGTTTCATTGAAAACGAGGTCACTTAAAATAGTACGAGTAACTATGTCGGCATTATCAAATGTAAAACGTCACAATATATTTCAGTGGCGCCCGACTGTGGGCGAATATGTGGGCGGGGAATTGCACCACCGGCACCGCCCACCACACCTTCGACCAGAACACGAGGAGTTTACAAGGCACTGAGTCTTCGCAATATACTGCATCCAATGCTCCTCCCCTTTCATCTTGTGTCCATCTTACACTCTCAAAACCAGCAGTCGATGCTGAAGTTAGCGAGCGATTCTCGAATCCAAGTATTTGTGTGAAAACCTATCTTGTACGATACTGAAAACACAGTTGTTCCATTATTGTTGGCGTCTGTCCGTTTTGTAGCTTTGTGCCAAGGTACTGGTTTGTCCGGTCTTTTTATCGCCACTAACGAACCTAAGCCGGGATTGGACCATTGTGACTGAAAACTTGTTCAACAACTTTGCAAGGATTTCGGCTAAGCTTCTTTAATTAATATTTTCTATCGTTGTTACATTTACTTTTTAACCCATTTGGATTGACATTATGTTTAAGAAAAGCTATTTCATATTGTTATGAAGCAGGTGTGTCTCTGATTACTAAAATTATCATTAAAAAATCATCATCTGTTTTGTACTGTTGTTCATGTTTGATGTTATCTATAATCTTTATAAATTAAGATTATTATTCTCTAATGTTGGTAAACTAAGGCTAGCGAATTGAGCCTAGAAACTGGTAACGTTGTAATCATTTTATTAGCAGTTGTAAAACCGTGTGAGCGAAAAGCAATAAAAATATTTTCGTTATCGGTTTCATTGTACGATGCAACGGCTATAACTAGTTTCCATAGCGACTGTGATTTCCACGTGTATAGGTACCTCCTCGACCTTCTGCAGCCCTGATAACGACAATTATAGCCTCATTTTACACGACGTATGTGACTCAGTTGGAACTAATTCGCCAACTAGTGATCGGTAAAAAACCCTGAAAGTAAAAAATAAATGTAACTATTATCCTATTCAAAGTAGATTGAATTGAAAGAAACACAAAAGCATGTGTTAGGATTTGCAACCCTCGAGGATAAAGACTTTTACAATGATAAGGATAAAATGTGTCAAGTATAAACTGCTGGTTTATCTCAATGATATAATTACCATTTCAACAAGTATTTTAAGAAGAAATGCTACACCGACCTCAAACAAAGTATACCTAATAAGGGCAAAAGGATGATGATTGATAACCAATAGGTTTTTAGCATCTGTCCGTGTCCAATAACCACCAAGTAACGCATAATGAAAGCCACGATACGCTATAATCGACAATAAACCCCATAGCTGGGTCTGTTGACAATCGCAGGAAATGTCTGCCATTGATTTTTCTTCACGCTACTTCTTATCGTCGTTTCTAATTGTATTAACATTCTTTCGGTGTTGTATAACTTCACCTTGGCACTCTGCACCTGTTTGATAACACACTTCTCTTCTCAAATTGATTAACTTTTTAGTTTTCTTAACCATTTTATGAAAGATAATATGGCTAGAAAGCGTGTGACTACCGAGATGGCGGCTGAAAGAGAAGTTATCATTATCGTCATTCTCCTGCGCTCATCCTGCTCATCCTCAATTTATTTGGGGTTGGCGCAACACGTCTTTTTCTTCGAATAATAGAGAAGTGTGGAAGAAAAAGACATGTTGCGCCGACCCCAAATAAATGGAATGAGCGCAGGAGAATGATGATGAATGATGACTATTTCATCATTTAAGTGTCACCTATGGTCGATATTGCAAGAGATTCTTGCATTGGATGCATTGCTAATAAAAGCTCAACCAAAATTATTCTAAATAAGAAAGTGAAAACGAAAAGAATCGTGAGATCATTGATTAAATTCTTCATTTGATTTTTATTGATATTATCTGCAGTCGCTGTTGGCCACATTTACTTGTTCCTTTACATGGCCATGGGTGCTATAAAAATGTTAAGAATCAAGGTTTTACTTTTCCCGTTTAGGAAATTTCTTGATCGTTTCTATCAAGTATTTTGTCATCACTACAAATATCACGCAGCATTCATTAATGTCCCTTAAAAGTCGTGCGATTTCCATATAGTTCCGTAATTTTAATTGCCCGTTTAAATCTTAAATTTTCCACTAGTTACAAGGTTTATGTTGATTTGGTCAGCAAGAAACTACTTTTGTAGTCTTACGAGTATGTTTTATGACCGGAAATATATGTCTGAACGCGATGGTTTGGCTGCATGCATACGAAATGAAATTTTAAAATATTTTTGAGGAAACTTGTCTAAGAACTTGTAAAGGATTCTTAGGCAAGTTTAGAGCAAAGATGACCTACAACGTGTTGTTTAGTAAGTAAATAAAAAAAATAATGTCCACAATATCGTGATCACCTAATACCTACTACCTACATTATCATTATTAGCTACCAACTCTTGAGTAGTAACACACTTTGATAGAAGCTTTTCACTTATGTTAAGTTATGTTGCTTATTTTTCTCTAGTCGTGCTCTAAAATCATTATGCATGTTTATTTTGATTCCATCATGCCCTTCTCCGGTAGCGTCACGTCATCCACCATCATAGACGTAATGTCATCCTTCGACATGTAAACAAGAAATCCCATATTTTAATCTAATGCATTTTTGTTTACTTTTTCCTCCATTCAAATTACATATACAAATATTAGTATATTCTGAACTGGATACATCATCATACAATCATATATTCATATCCTTGTCACGATTGAGCCTCGCGAAGTTATTGCTGTCTGGATTTTCCATCGCCAACTACCTATTCTGATGATATAACTGATATAAAATTTATTGAAAACGGAAACCATTACTTTGTTTTCCAACTGATTCTTCGATACAGGTTGTAGTAACAATTCCATGAATATGTTTGATTAGTTTGATTACCTACATTGTTCAAGTCTTCAGCTTCATATTTGCTAAGAATTTACTCTTTAAGTATAAACCGCAGACTGCAAATAACTTTGTGGTGATATGAACGTGCAATGTGTTTACATGCCAATATTAACCAATCATTATTGTGATAAAAACGACGCCAACCTTGACGGGAGTAACGAAAAAACTGTTAATGGAAGCGACTCGCATCCCACGATAATTATAAAGTAGCATCGGGGTATAGTATAACGAGTTTGTGTGAAAACTTGATGCTCGCATAATCGCCGACGCAAGTGTTGTATCGAGGTTTTTGTTGCGAAGTCGGGTACGGCTGTACGCACGCGCCTGCTGACGTTGCACAATTCACGGCGGGCCTCTACTAGCGAACTAGAGACGCGGTTCAGACGCCGCCTGCCCTCCCCCCCCCTGCACGTCGCGCGCCGGCACGCCGAGCTTCCCCCCGCTGAACACCACACCCGTCAGCGCGCCTTAGTAGTTGCCCCGCAGCTGCCGCGCGCGTCCGTCGCATACTCCATGCGACCTCGCTATCCCTCTACCGTAATATGGATATACAGCAAACCCGCGTTCTTATCAACATCCAGTTCGCTTATTTGTGGTTCTGCGAAGTCTTTGACAAATATAAATGGATTATATTGTAAAGTGCCACAAGAAACTATTAGTTTTTTAAGGTCCGCATTGGAATTTCTAATAAGGCAAACCGTAGCGCGCCGACGTGTTCGGCACATGGCTTCATAATAATATGGTGCTTGCGGAAATTACGTCAGGATTTACAACTGTCTGTGTGGCGGTTAAGCGAGAGTGTAAATATTGTGTCTGATATATTCAGAAATACTTCTATTAATTACATTCAAGGATTGGCTGCGACGCAGCATGGCGTAGGTACTCGTGGCGTCCACGTTACATTATGGCGGGTTTTCGCTTTCTGAAAATGTTGTACGTGTGTATATTCGTAATTAAGAATCTTTTATATATACAATTTCCACCAAAAAAGGCCCAAGCAGAAATGGGATATATGATGAATACATTGATTATGATACAGAGTAAAAATGGGTGTAGATATGGGTGACATATGTTTACAAAAGTGGAAGTGGTATTGTTTTAATATGTGTCTGGAATGCATCAAGCAAAAAGATCATTATTTATTGCTTTGTTCAGACTTCAAAGTACGATTTCGTCCGAGGCCACTGGCTCAAGAAAACGTTGGGTAATCATTTCGCACTACTGAATGAATCGCACGAATCTATACAATACAACCAAATTCAAGCTTCTTCTAGCCTTATTTAACGTTAAAGGGGCTCACTTCATTTCTTCAATTGGCATTTGCTTTTTACAGTATCCCTCAAATATCCTCCCTATAAAATACTTGTGAATAACTCGCTCGTTCTGTCTAAAATGGCGGGTGAATTCCGCAGTCATTCTGCAGAACTTGCACCTGTGTGGGTCTTAAACTGTGCATGTGTGCGCACAGTCACAGCAGTGCAACGTGGCTGCAACATGCCATAGTACTACTACTAGCTAATAGGGTACTGTAGGCGTAGTCAGAGACATTCTCCGATTGCTGATTTCCTGGTACTTGAACTTAACTGCATCAATTATTATCCAATAATCTTCAAAAACATGATCTAAAATTCTTATCTAAGTTTTAAATAGTTGCAAAAAAAAAATCAATAGATGTGAATATATTTTGAAGTGGGTTTCACTTATTGTATAGTGCTAAACAAACTTCGGTTCATTTACCCGCAATAACGATGATTTATGCTAATTATTCATGACACGCGAAACATTCTAATTAACTTAATTAGAATAGATACGACTAGCATGACTTTGTGTACTGACATCTGAAACTTGTTATATGCCTGGCCATTCTCTTCTGCATCTTTGAATAAAAATTTGTGAATCATAAATAATCGTTGGGGTAGTTTCCAAGAATTCACGTCTCTGATATTGTTCATGATATTTATTCTGAAAGTATCTTTGATGTTTTTAAAACTATAACTAACGGTGTAGGAAGTTTTAATGTTAATTGGGACTATCCAAAAAAAATTGTATTTTATATCGGGGTTGGCGAGACATCACCGCAATATGGGAAAGGTTATGCAACGGGAGATTGCCACGTGGCACTACCCTTCGTTCTGCGCATGCCTGGGAGATAGATCCATGACATTGCAATTATATTCTAGACATAAAGTAGCATTCTGGATGTCCTGAGTCGTTTTATTATTTTTAATTACTTTTTCATTAAGGCAATTTTCATTCAGAGTTCGGATCTGGGCTCTTCCAGTTTGGTTCTGAAATGAGTTTCCAGTTTGCGACACAGTCTGGTCACAATAAAATTTTAATAACTTCTGGGTCCTGTTAAGTCCTGTACTTAACAATCTTCGAATTCTCTTTCTGCTTAGGATTTGTTGGTTATGAATTCAATTGAAAATGTAGGTATGGAGTAGCCACGTGGATGTAGACTCCAGTGCGCAAGTCCACAACCTCGTCTCAGCTGTGTTCTGAGAAAATCGTTACCATCGTCCAACGCACCCACTCTCCGTCACGTGGTATGTTGAAAAATCTCACTGTTTCGTAAAATAATTCTCTTTTCATTGCTCCCACATCTTTCGTTTCAATTAAAAGTTCCCTATTTTATGCTATGGTGTTAAGCTTTAAGCACTGTTATTGTTTTCTTTTATTTATCTCGTTTCATTCCAGCAAATGTTACACTTTTATTAATAGTTCTACAGATTAGATTACAAAACGAATTATGTATCATACAAAACATTTGGGAATCTTAATCAGTTTTATCAATCCAAGCCCATGTGTGCTCCAATTAAGCTTGAGATTACTAAAATGTAATTCCTGATATTGATAAAATGTTTTATATGTATGTATATTGGACGATAGATACGATTGTCAAATCGTATCTATCGTCCCATATAATATATTTTAATTTGGTAGAACGTACAAAAATTGCGTTCTGAAATTCAATTCGACCCGAAGTTAAGTACTAGGATAATATAAACACTATGGCAAAGTACTTGAAATATGAACTTTTGTCGTTTATTAAAATTATGACCTCTTTCGCTTCAATATTCTGAAAATTTGGTAAGAAATTCTGCTAAGTGTGCTTCTTTGAAGGTATCCTGAGGCATAAATTAATATTTTTAATCACTTCAAGTATCGTCTGCAGGTTGCTCTCCAACTTCAATCGTAAAGTTCATCGTTTTATCGTTATGTTTTTAGGTCGTGGTCGCCACGAACACATTGCGTGCTTCAATTCAGGGATTTTTATTGCCATCTTTCTCCTTTGCTTAGACGTCCATTAAAATTTTTAATGATCCATGAAGTGTTTTGTTATTCTTCGATCGATGCCATCAAATAGTGCAACAGCATGATCCTTCTATATTCATGAGACTATGTTATTAAACTGCACAAGTATCAGTGCCAAGACCTGTACAGCCCGACCTTTATCGAGTTTCACGTGACTTATTTCCATTTCAGCATGTACTACATCGTGCATTTGCTTTTCGCTTGTGATCTTTGTGTCTGCCAAGTCGACTTTCTCTCCCGATGCATCCAAACCCATAAATTTTCCAAAGATATAATCAATTGTAAACATACTAAGCTGAGTACGTAGAATCACAAGTTCTAGAAAATGAAAAAGAACAACAATTCCGGCATCACCTCTAGTGTGATTCTGGGGAATCCCCCATCAGTAACGTCCTTAGTAGAATAACAATTAAATAGGTACAGTGAGTGTGTTGTTTTAAACTTGAAAAAATCCCCTATGAAGTCCCTCCCATAAGTCTCTTGCTAAATATAGCCGGGAATCTGCAGAAGAAAGTTTGGCATCACAAAGGATTTTAAATAGACATTGGAATGCGGAGACAATGCATCCAGATAATGCAATCATGCATAAAGCTTTGAGGCACAGTTTGTTCTCATTCTATTTATATTTAGATTTTAAGTTTGTCTTGTTTTGAGAGTGCGACCTTCATCGGTCATGTCTAGACGACCTTGCCGTTAGTAGAGAATGTCAGTTCTACGTCCGCTTCAATTAATGCCACATGTATTAACACGTTTAATGACATTTACAGAGAGTCAACTTTCACAGTCGCTAGCTCAGTAAGAACTTATCTACAATCTTGTTGCATCACGGAAGCGTTTGCATCTAACGCGGAAGCCCCTCGTCTCTTCAAGTCTTTACCTCTTTATAGGTACAATAAATTAAATATTCAGCCGCTTTTAATTTAGCTCTAGATTTAATTTAGATTCGTTTATTTTTGCCCTCCATCATTATGATCTCGAAAGTTATCGTCCCTATTAAATCTCCTTGGTTTAAGATTAAAAACCTTGTGATATCATTTACCATTCACAAACATTTGAATTCGTGCTTTCCTCATAAAGTACTTGAAATGATGACTCTATTTGCAAATACCGCCACAACGTCATTGGGCTCATTGTCTGAAGATTTAAACTTCCGTTCAATACATTGTGCAAATTGCAGCGTAATGCCGACGGGATCTTTTATTTTTTCTCTCGTTTTATTTATAGCCCTTTGTTGTGCTCTTACTAGTGTTTGGTTTGTGTTCATAGTAATTACGTTTACAGCGATTCATCGACGTGCACAGGTGAAGGTCATGGTCGAGCTCGGCGCCTGGACGCGGCGCTCAGTCGCTCACATGACTTGTTGTTTGTATGTGTAATGTGCCGCGTTCACGATGTGGACGGCGCGGCGTGTTCGAACGCGATTGGTCGGCTTTCACGAACCTCGTTACATAAATGCTAGTATCTCCACTCCTAGTGCGAGTGACAAACAAGCTATATGCACTTGGTCGTAGTATCTTCTTAATTTGGCCATGCTTTTGTAACCGACTATTAAACAAAAACTTATTTACTATTTTTGCGTAATGGTTTATTCAAAGCGTTTTAATTTTACAAACCTTAGAACCAATAACATGGATTGAATAAAATTTAATTCTGTATTTCCATTCTATTCCTAGAAACCATGCAGTGCTTGTTCATTGATAAGTCTTCCGCTGAGTTCCGCTATAATAGGACAAGGGTTTTGTCTATTAATAGATTCATTTATAAAAATAGACGTAATGTTCTTTATAGAATTTAACATGCATGTTCGAAGACCTAGAAGGTATTTTCATGAGACCTAGTCTAATCAGATCAGGCATTTTAGAGTTCCTTATCCAGATGTTTATTCAGCCGTCGTTACATTGGAATCTAACAAGTGTACGGCAAGGTCGTGTTTATAGGCCATCTGGGAAAGACCTTGCTCTTATAACTTGAGTCATGTGGTCGGATCTACATTTGGGTTAATCATAATGGACATTATGTTTGTACCGGCCCGGCTTTTTCAACGATGACTAATCAAAATCATTGTTTGGTATCTCGATGTTTGGGATGTATTGTGTCATTGATTATTATAAGTTACTCATAGTTGTTATCATCTGTGTTTATCTTTTTAATATTGGTTCATTCATTATGTATTCCAACTTCGTATGGGACTTGATCGTTTCTTGTTTCGTGTCTAATTAGAATATAAATGGATGTAATGGACTTATTGAAGTCAAGCACGTTCTCTGGATTTCTTGAAAGTTCAGGGCGGTTAAGCTTAATTGAAATTGAAGCAATATGAATGGAAAGCGTTGCTGCAGTCACGTCTTTCCTTGTTCTCTAAACATTAGGATCAGGTTCACGTTATAAAACTTTCTTAGCGGCCACAATAGGTTATCTGTCAACAAGAGCTTTCTTTGCAGTTTACTTAGCCTTCGTTTTCACAGCTTGTGCAATACTGTTTGGAAACTACTTCAATAATTGCAAAGCGTTAACCGAGTGGTTCCAACTTTCTAACTCTTAACCTATTTTAATATACATACGTGTCTACGTTTTCAGGAGATCTAATCTACATAAAAGCCTTGACATTTATTTTAATGTCATTTGGATATTTCTGTCCCTTTAATGTTTAATAACATAAGATACTGATATTTCCATACGACAATGCATACTAAATTCTGCTAATGTCATAAAAATACTGAGGAAATCTCGACTGTCAGTTCCTGATATAATTTATGTAGCTGTTACTGGTTATGCTGCAATAAACCATAAATAACTATTTTACGGTTCGCTTAGTTGTGTTGTATCGAAACTAGATTTCTAGCCGTAAGCACTTGGGGAAAGGTGAATAATATCGCCTCATTGAATAAGGTCTGTGCTTTGTCCTTAGACAGATTATGGTGGAAATTGACTTGATTTATTTCCCTTGTATCGTATCCGATAACGGTGGTGGTTATTTAAGTGTCTTTCTAGCCGACAACTTTCTGCTATTGATATTGAGCGCAAAATGGATATAATTTACACCTTGCCGGTAATATACTGGCTTGGTACTGGTAATTTAAGTTTTAACTGCAAAGGGAACTATAAAATATATATGAAAGTTAAACAAAAGAAAAATAGTTTTAATTTTTTGGGTTACCTAATTCTAACAGTTTGCATTCACATTGCATTCTTGTGCTTTATTTTTTCTGGTCACCAGTAGATATCAAACAGGTCTGTGTTTTCTCCAACATAAAAAATATTGATTTAGGTTGAAGAGAGTTATATAGTGGGGTTGGTATAGTAAAAATTTTAAAAAAGTATTCTATATTTTATAATATTTATCAAATTAATAATTTTAAGATTTATTTATTTAGATTTATTATTTGAATAATAATTATTTTATTACCTGTTTTGTTAAAAGTTCATCGTCTTTTACGATGACACCCACAGGAGGAAATATAAAAGCTCTAACTGCAAACTGGAAACCACATCGCTGTCTACGAATAATTGCAAATAATGAGAGGGTTTTACTTGAGAGACCCCACTGCGAGAGAAATGACACGACGATTATGGATGGCATGGATTCTATGGTGATAATTCACCATCAAATGGGCCATACATCTAGCTAGACTATTCACCGAGGAAAATTAATTGCCTAGATAATGTATTTAAATACAGCGTTCCGGAACGATCTCATGTTTCATTCCATTTATGTCTAGTGTTAACACTTGACACTTCTATTTCTCTTGGCAAAGCCAATAGCATAGCATTATCTTTAATAGCTTTTGATATATTGACTATTTCTCAGACGAAACTCGCTATGAAGCTACGACGGTAATTCAAAGGAATGGGTCATTGTAATATTATTGGTTTTCTAACGGTTATTGGAGTCATAATTTGTCAACAAAGTGACACGTAATTACTGAGTAATAGTATTTCTTTCGATTTAGATAAATGTAATGAACGTAATATATTGTGCTATAATTGCGAAATACAGGTTCTTATGCTTCTTTATACCTACTAACAAGTCCATTTACCGCTGTAAACAACTGTCAAGGATGTTTATCAATTTTTCTAACGACCGGCTCGACTCGATTTAGCCAATAATAACCGTTTGTTTGTCTTGTACGTCGCGCATGATTCGACAGAGTTGACACTTGATTGAAACTTAACACTTAAGCACGCGATACTTTGGCTATTCGAGCTGTTGGAATTGAAACGTTGCGCAAAATCTTTGCCGTAAGTAGCCAGAAACATTGCACAAAGTAAATCTACACACAATTTGAAGAGAATCTAAGTATACATTTTGCAAGTCACTTCGAAGGAGCTTGTGTAAATGTAAAGATACAAAGAGTACCGAATGTTTGTCATCATCACAGTTCGTGAGTTGTGACGAACGATTGCCGGTCCGTGTCTAATGAAAGGTCCAATCAATTTGATCATCCATCAGCGGACTGTGTGAATGTGCGAGAAGGTCGTCAACGAACCATATAAACAGCGTCCGATGTCCGACTCGCTTGTGTTTGTTTGTCATTTATTTCTGTATATCGTACTTGGAAAACGCGATATAATCAACAATTTGATATGGTTTTCTCTTCTATCTTGTCACTATTTCCATATCCTCGACGCTGTTTGGCGGAAGCAGACCTTGGCCCACTAATGACGAATAATTATGACTTAGATCTTTCTTACGATAAATATTTGCATTTATCATTCCATATCGTATATTCTAGTCATGCAACTTCCTTGTTTTCTTTCTGACTTAACTTCAAGTATGATTAACATTTTGTTTTATTCTTAAAGCTTAAAGGAGCTAATGGTGGAAAACTGCAAACATAAGAACAGGAACTATCATTCAACTGATTGAATGGTAGTTCCTGTTCTTATGTTTGCAGTTTTCCACCATTAGCTCCTCAGACATCTGATATTGCATATATCAGGCATTATTTCCTACGTTTTCTTGGTTGCAAAAATATACATGTTAGGTACGCAGTTACGCGAGTACAAAACTGCATGTCAATTCGAACGTAGTGGATCATGTTACCTCCAACCGTAAAACAGACCGCAACAAAAATGTCTCTAAATACAGCCAAGTAAGTTTTCCGACTTAAAATACCGTGTTTTCTAAGGCGTAAGAGTGGATTTCGTACGAAAATTTAATTTATTTGATGTAAAAACATGTTTGTCGTAAGTAACATGAGAATGCTGGCGAGCGACGACAACTATGCTAGTTTGCGGTCCAGGAAGGTGATACGCGGCCGCTTTGCTCGCGTCTTTCTATTGATTTCAATAAAATGCTCTTTGTAAATCTCTGTATATCCTTCTTGAATCGTTCGTTTCCGAAATTAAATGGTGCCCTTTCTAAAGATCCCCCTCTCATCACATAAAGTTCAATTGCGCAAGAATTTTTGCCTGCGTTTACAAACATATTATTGTTTAATTACTACATGCGGAAAGTGTCGATAAATGTTTTTACTGACCTCACTTTAGTGTTTTGTAATCACTGACAGGGCAAGCTTACTTCTTCAGTAGAATTATTCACGCAATTTGATGTTGTAATTCGCGCAAGAAATTCGTATTGTTCAGTAAAAAAAACTAATCTTGGAATAATTGATGTTAGTCCTCAAAAGACCTTGCTGAAGTAGGTACTTAGGTTCTTTTAATTGAATTCACGCAGATCTATTATCTTAGATTCGTGTCGTTCAGTGTGATTTACATTTTCATTGATACTTTTTTTCAATAGAACATGTTTTTTTGCCTTTTCAACTATTGCTATTGTTATCATCTACGTCGATACTTTTAATGCATGTACCAGTACAGTATTCACAGTAGTTTTACAGATGTGTCTATCACTCTGTATTCTGTAGGCGCCGGTGACCGCATTCTTTACGTCGTCGTAGCGTATTGAAAGTGGAGCAAGCATCCGTTCAACGTTTAAAAGATTTGCAATACCATAGTTCTCGTTATCTTCACGGATCCTATAGTACCTACATATATTTGAAAAGGGCTATATGTATGCAAAAGGAAATTCTATATTGAGCAGTTTTCGATTTAAATGATAATGTTCTTCGTTGACATTCATCATTTACTTTACAACAATGGAAGGGAAGGTAAAAGTGACCATTCCCTTCATTGAATGGAAATCAAATATCCAGTGTTATACTTATACCTATCATGTATATTAATGTATAATGAAATCTACTTACATCATAATGCACCTACTTACAGTGAAAGAGTTTTAATTGTATGATAATAGTATTTAAATTCTGATGTCAAAAAGGTCTTTCTATTGCTGTCTTCTCTTATATGTCTTTTTAAACATAGTGGGACCAAAAAAATGTCAATTGATTTACTAACATCAACAAGTCACACTTCCATAAAATTTTTACGATTAAAAACCTTTCATTTTCTTTTTATTAAATGTTTTCACATTACTTTTTATAATTATAATCAGCATCAAATCCGGGTTAGAAAGTGTTAAATCTTTCTTAGATGGTAGTGGTACTCAAATTCTTCTACTTACATATAGTCGATGTGGTCACTAATTTTTTACGATTGCCATTCTCTGTTTTTTTTTGGTGTATGTATTTAAATAAAACAGAGTAGGGTTAGTTACGCCATTTATAACCCAAGAACGGTTGGACCGATTTTTATGATCTTTGATGTGTATGTTGTTGGATTTGTCTCCGCCCCGAATAGCAGAAATTCACGGAAAAATATTCTGAGTAACTTCGCCAGGTCAGGTAGTTTTGTCATATATTCTTATTTCTTTGCTGGTCGTGAATGTTATCACTACACATTATCATACCAGCCAGTTTCAAACACCTCAACTAATATTTGGATTTGGAATAGCTCTCAACTAGTTGTGGAAAAGGCCCATTCTAGAATTGACACAAGTAGTTACTGTTGTTTGAATGGATGATCCCATATCCGTCTGGGTCAATGAACGAAGTCGACTTTGAATTGTATCAATAACGCATGCGTTATTTGCTCGCGATAACAAACACTATTCAATGACAATAAACAAAAGATACTTGGAACAATAAGAAAAGCAAGTGTTTTGGTTTGAGATAAACAAGCAACTCCAATTCTGTCTGTCAGCTTTTAAACCCGAGTCGACTGCGCGACAGCTAAGACAGGGTTATGTTTTTTTGCGCGTATCTGGGTATTATAATCAATATCTATATATACTAATAATAAAGCTGAAGAGTTGTTTGTTTGAACGCGATAATCTCTGGAACTACCGGTCAGATTTGAAAAAATCTTTTTGCATTTGATAGCCCAATTCTTGAGGAAGGCTATAGGTTATTTAATATCACGCTATGACCCTTAGGAGCCGAGCAAAAAGAAAAAAAGTCTGAATAAAATTAAAAAAAAAAAGAACGCTAAGCGAATACGAAGTGTTGCGACGGGGTGGGGGTACAAGAAATTACACGCGGACGAAGTCGCGGGCAGAAGCTAGTATGTGGATAAATATGTATACATACATATACCCATTTATTTGTAACCTCGAAGCATCCCAACGGCTGGATGGATATAATCGTCGACCGTAGGTTCAATTGAGGTAAGGGACAAAATACGATTTTTCAGGAGAGGCCGACAAAGTTTTTTTTCGGACTAAATCGCCTATAACTTTTTTTGTTATTAACCTTTTTCGGATCTGATTTCACACATAATCTTGTATTTTAGTGCTCTATCCACCTGTGTTTTTTTCAACATTTATTTAAATAAGTTAGCTATTTAAGAAAATAGACGTCCCTTACACCAACGTATTTTGTTAGTAATGTCCCTTACATTAAATTGATCTCTACGTTGGATCCAATCTATAATGAAAAAATAGTGTAAAGGTCTTGTTGTAAAAATGTGTGAAGAATAATTCGTTGATTGGGAAGACCCTTACCTTATTGGAAGTGGATTGGCGGCGGTAATTACACCATTTCAAGTTGCTATATTGCATAGTTTTTCAGATACATTGTTATTATGGGGCTGATTCGAAATTCGAATCCAAAAATCAGTAGGGTAAGGGACATTTTTTTAAGCTAGAATTTTTTCATATACACCATTCGAAAGAGCGCAAAATTCTGAACAAAACTGTATACTCAACTCATTTTGGGTATTTTGTCCCTTACCTCAATTGAACCTACGGTCGACGATATGTAATATGTCTTTCGATTCGTCTAAACCGTGCGATGCCGATGGTTACGGGCTAAATTTTAAGTACCATGACGTATCAAAATAAAGGGCTTGAGGAAACGATTTCATAAATATAACATACAAAGGGTATAAAATAAAACAAAAAGAAAAAACCCGACTGCAACTTCACAAGCAAAACAAGTCCACTTTTCAAGAAGTCTATGATGCTGTTGGTGGCAATTGCCATCAAATCTAAGATTGACATATGAGAACTGCCACCAACTAACTGCATTAGACTGAATTTTTAAATCCATACTTCCATATCTACTCTACTAATTTTATAAATTCGAAAGTAATTCTGTCTGTCTGTAAGTTACCTTTTCACGCCTAAACCACTGACCGGATTTCGATAAAATTTTGCAGAGAGATAGAATGCATCCCAGAGAAGGACATAGGATAGTTTTTATCGACATACCTCGCGGGCGAAGCCGCGGGCGGAAGCTAGTTATCTATAAATGTCAACGATTAGTAACGACTTTACAAGTAGTCAATGGGTCATAAAATTGTATCTTTTCTTAGAAACGATGACTACTTGCAGTGCCTTCATACTTTGTTGCAATATCTTTATTACTAAACTTCGATCAATAATTATTGATCGAAGTTACTAAATTACTTTTGTGATTTGATATTCCTTGTCCGTATTTCTGATTTACGTTTTGAATATTAAAATGGTTAATAGAAGAATGTATATTGATGACATGCATGACGATGACGGTATCATGTGAAGTTTTACTATGATTAATATGATTATCCATAAATACTTTGGTCTCGATCACTCGACCATGCATCGATATACAGGAGGTTTTTTTTTTTGAGGATGTGGAATTATCAAATGACTGGGTCCCTCTCTGGGTGGAGCGGAAGGGAGTGTCAGACTCTTACTGACTAAAACCTACCCGTCTTCCTTCCTTAGCCCTTTATGTTCGCGCTCCTTTGCTGATGCTGACATCTCTTTGAGGCGCGCGTGGAACACGTACGCGCCGTCCGGCACGGGCCTGCGGTGCTATTCTGTAAAAATCTCACCGTGAAAACTTAGGTGATGTGAGCGTGGAGTGAGCTGTCAATAGTGTCAATTCCTAGCAAAAACAAACTCACTTCACCTAAGTTTTCACGGTGAGATTTTTACAGAATCGACCGGCTGGTCCTGATCCGACGGTGAGCTACCCATTACTCTCCGTCCGCAGGATACAGGGAGGCTGGTAGGGACATCGACGCGCGAACTGTTACCATGGAACATGGATTCAGTGCATGATTTTGAAATATGGTGAAATTTTTCGTCGATTATAAAAAAAAACAGGCTTAGAATCACGTGCGTCCTTGCCTGCCTGTATGTAAATGGACGTCACGTCATCGACAGAGACCTTAATCTAACTAAAAATCCTTCACTTGAGGTTTTAATTAATTATATTCAATATCAATCTCGCATTACAACACAGACAGTTTTCTATAAACAAGCGCCACATTATTATGAATGACGTCAATTGAACCTTCATACTCGCACGATCGGACGCATGACCTAAAATATGTGCCTACATACAATACAGTTATTAATTACTAAGTTTCTGACACTACTATTAGCGGTAAACAAGGCTGGATTTGAATTTTACTTGGCGACCTCTTGAACTACTTTGTGCTCCTGGTACAATTTCTTTTGAAAATCTGCTGCCTCGACTTCTTTGGCATTTTTTTTTTCACCTCCAGATGAGTAATTAGCGTATTGAAATGTTATAGGCTGACTTGTGATTCATGGGTAATCTTTCAGCTCAAAGTCAACTTTATAACTGAAATATCGAAAATAATCGTAGAGTAGGTCCCAAAGTCAATGTTGCTCATGTTCATGAGTACTTTAACCTCCTGAAAATTTGCCAATGACTTTAAACTCACCTTGTTTTTTTTTATTATAAGCAAGTTGATATTATTAGCTCGTGATTACTCAAAACAAATTCTCTTTGTCTTCTAAGAATACTTATCTTAGGGAATCCCTCCTTAAAGACAAAACGAATTGTCAACATACTCCGGAATTTCCAATCACTATACTTAATAGGTTTGTTATCAACATGCAACTGAATGTTGGTGAGGAATAGTTCCTATGTAAATATAATTATGTCCTAATTTTATGATCCGAATAAGCTGCTGTCCAATTTTGTGTATCAGTAAAGTTTTGCCGCTCTGCGCTATCGTTGACCTTTCCAATAAAACTAGTATCGCATTACATAAAGTTGGCTTCATACGTGTTTAAATTACTGCATATATTATTATCAAAAGTGCATTTCGTTACTATGTCGTTTTATCTGCTAGTAATTATTACCCGTAACGTAAAGTAATGATCGTGGAGCGCCATATTACATCGCGTTACTTCAGTAATAACACGTATTAAATTGTTGTCAATTGTCAATTTTATTATAAAAATGTTAGGTATTCGAAATATTTTCGTTTACGAACGTTTTACATGTAGGCAAATATGGCTCAGTTTGGTTAATAAAACAATGTGTAATGTACCAGTAGCGAAGTGTTAGTAGCTCAGTAGTATATCATAAAATTATCCTTATAGATTTTTTTGTCACTTCAAAGATAAGCAGTGTTCACGCCCCGCCCGGCCCCCTACATTCTCTGGTGGCCTTTAAACAGCTGTATCGTCACCGATAAGCGACCAAAAAGACCTTGTTTTCAGTTGCGATAACAACCATAATTAAATAGTAGTGTCAAAAACTATGACAGCATAAAAATAACCATTTAACACCATTTTTACCAGATAAGTGTGCGGTTGAACGGTGCAAATGTGAATTTATATTTATACAAGTGTAGAATGTATTAACTTATTTATTATTTAACATATCCAGATTTATGAGGACCCAAAACATGGAACGTTACAAATCCGATGCGTTACGATGGCGTGCTTCCTACAACAGTGATTTAAATTTAAACTAGTGCATAGTGGTCGTAAAGTCTGATCTGTTAGACTGTGTTAAATTATTTATTAGTTAGTGTTTATATCGTGTGGATTATGCTGATCAATACGTTTTTGGACACGGAGGATTTCGTGCATTTGTATTATCCGGAGGATGAGCCTGCGGCCGTGCAGGGCTGTGGAGCTGGCGCGCGCATGGCCTCCAAGTACCCGCCGAGACCGCCCTCGCCAGAATACTCTCAGGTTCGTGCAGAATACACTTCCTCCTTTTTATGGAAGCCTGGTAAATTATTGGTTAGGCGCCAAAACTTTTCGACACGTGTTTGGGCAGAGGTCAAATCATTTTCCTAAAGATTAAGGAAATACTGAGGCTATCAAGTAGAAAAGTTGTCTTTCTCAGAAAATCTTGAAATGAAAAAAAACGTAATTTTGCTATAAAATGATGCATATACAATTATTATACATTAGCTCATACCTAATTATCATTTCCTTTATTTTTTGTTTTGCAAAAGTAATTTGTACCTAGGCTATTATATATTAAGTATTATTTTGGTATTCATTTCAATGTTCTCAGCTATGTAATTGATACTTGTTAAAACGTATTATTGACCCGACAGTTACACAACAATCCATAAAATAAAATATCATTTGAATATCTTCTTGCAGTAACTAGATACTTCCTATTAGACGCCACGGCAAAAAAGGTTAGAAAAAAAACTACACTACGAGAAGAAGTACGTTGTAGTGGTGTAAAGCACCTACATCCTAATCGCGTAACAGACTATTGCTCTCAATTTGAAGCATATAACTAGTACATTGCTCCATAATGTTCGAAAAGTGTATCTGCTCAACCACGTAAATAACGCAATGAATGTCGTTGAACTGTCAAAATGAAACCCATTGCTACTGATAGTGTGTTACGCCATTACCCCTAATTTAGTTAAATATTGACGGAACGGGGAAAGTAACGGTATACGACGAGTCCTTCACCTTGAGACTAATAATTGTGTATACATCCACGTCCCTCCCCCCACCCCCCACCCCCCTTTTTCGTCCGTTCATTCAGAGGGGGGAAGGACGAGAGGTCTATCAACCTATGATTACTTGCAGGGCTTCATTCTGAGTAATTGGAACTTTTCGAAGTAATTGGCTTTCTTAAGAAGTAGGAAATTGGCGCTTTTTAATTATATTTTTAATTTCCTGTATTTTGCTGCAAGAGCAAGTTTTAAATCAGAATAAGTTTCTTGGACTGGAGTGATTGGGAAGGTGTTTTAGAAGCGTTGAATGTGGGTCTTCATTTATGGATTTTTTGTATGTTTTGTCTTTTGAAGCTATAAACACTGTTTAGTTTGATTTTTGTGATCAACCTGTCTTGTGAATGACTGTGTAAGGATAATAAGGACAATAAACAACTAGGTATGATTGCATTTCCTCCGAAATCAACCACATGTTTACAATCAACAATATCTTGTTATAATTTGGAACATTTTTATTTTTAGTGTATGACTCAAACTAAAAATTACACTAAAAATAAAAATGTTACAAATTATGTTTACATTATGAACAAATAACACCCACTGTGTGCTTCCATTGTTTGTTTGGACAATAATTTCTACTGGCAACCCATCGTCGGTCTGAATTAAAAGTTTCCCTTTATAAGACGCAGTCAAAATCGTAATTTATCAATTGAAGCTAATGGTAGGGTTATATGAGCTGTAATGGTCGGCACAATGTCAGATGCAACGTAATGAGCCAGCCAGACTCGTGACTCATTACAAAAACATGTTCCCTCGCTACTGTCATTGTTGAACACATGTTGTGTTGTGTGTGATATCCTAATTTGGACTTTATTAATTAGCTTTTCACCATCTGACTCATAAATATCGAAAAATTCAATGCTGTGTAGAAGACGCGTGTGTTCCAAAAATATTTGATACAGTGAGTGATAAAATGGTGATTATAATAATTATTAGTTATTACGAAACGTGTGGCTAGTAGTTAATTTTAGATCTACATAACTTTCAATGTTATTTATTGGACATCTTGCCAAGCAATTTGACATTACGTCATTGACGTCACAGATGCATTCAACCAGGATCACATGAGCGCAAATAGATAATACTGCCCATAGTTGCACACGCCGGAAGTTTTGTAGTCCATTGTTGTTTGCAATGAAGAGTGACACACAAAAGTCTACAGATCACTCCTCTGCCTGCGGCTACATCTTCTATCTCCTTCACTTCCCGTGTTTCAATAGTTTGTATTTTGTACCAGGAATTCATAACATACCTACAAAATGTCAGTACTAAACTAAACCTTGAATGGGCCTTTCAATGCAACACACGGCCTCGAGCGGGGTTGAATGACATGAATGATTGAGCGAATGGATAATGAACGCTCCTTTCATTCATTCACTATCTGTATCACTATCACAACCTACTTCAACGTACCAACTAGCCTACTACCAACTGCAAAGTTGCGAACACGTTTAAAACAGTGAGATAGCCATGATCGTCAATTTAGTGCTCAGAATCCTAACTAATATTATAAATGCTAAAGTAAGTTTGTTACCTTTTGAAAAGATCATCCTGAAATTTTGCATATTTATACGTTGTCAGGTGTACAGAAACGGACATAGGGTAAGGGTACGGGTACCTTTCATCCCGAAAAAAAGTGCTGTTCCCGAGGAAAACAACAATAACGTTATTATGATAATAGATAGCGCCACCTGTCTTTCGAACGAGATCGACACTTATGCGGGTGAAACCGCGAGGCGCTATAACTAGTTAGGTAATAAATCTTTTTATTCCGTCTCTTTACGAGTCTTTGTGTTGCGTCTTTGTTTCACACACTGCTCCGACTACTACACGTAATGATATAATTGTCTGTGCAAGGTATAATATCATATGAATATGCAGCTATATTCCTGAAGATATAGCTACAAGTAGTGTGATAATTGTATAGTTGCTAGCTGCTAGTGTGATAATTGTATAGTTCTGCAACACGCGGACGTTAGCTGATGGTGATGATGTTCACATGTTAACCTCAAACGACCTTATTTTATCTCCAACGCACTCTACGGTTGCATTAGTCACGCTTTACGTTATGCAAGCGAAGGCTTGCCCCTTCCGCCGATGCTTATTGCCTAATGCTACGCTTTGATAGCGTCGGGGTTCTGTCTATTGCAGAACTGACGTACCTTTAGTCAGATAATCATCTTTGTTAATGTATAGCGGTGCTACTTGTAAACGGAAGATATCAAAAACCTGTCAAATACATTTCATGTCATAGGTACTCTATATCTCCACGTTCATTATGAGCCTTGTCTCACCGTAGATGAAGTCCTGGTCTGGGATCAGACCGGAATAACTCGTCATACTGTATGTGTATCTCCCTTTGTTTCAGACCTGTCAAAATTTAAATAATCTCAATATATTTATGTGCCATTGTTTAGTGCGTTTTGAAAAAAAATTGTATTCAAGAGTATATCTCAAATGACGTATTTTCAATGCTTTGTTTAAATTCTGTAAATTACCTACATCATTTGAATAAACGTTATATTATGTTAAAAAACGAACAGGTTTTACAGGTCCACGCAAAAAAATAAGTTAACTCTAACTTATGATGTAACTAAATATGTACATATTTTTTGTAATCAATTCGTCATGGGCAATTTATGTGGAAGTGGAACTATAATGTTAACTTATCAACAAAGCCATATCGTTTCAAAGAGTTTAATTCTTGCCTACCGTTAACACTTCTGACTGCAGTACTGCCTGCTCTGCAATTTCATTCATAATTTCACACCAACTAATTGTTATGCTGTCCTGGTATTTTAAAGCTCCCGCTTAAATACTGTGGGAAGTTCTCACAGCTCCGTCACTTTGATGAAAGAAAAGAGTAGCTGACTTTACAAGTGCAAAAACACTGAAAACATTGTGTCAGCTAAATCTTAAAAGAATAAAGCTTAAATTTTAGTTCTTTAAACCCTTGTTTGTAGCACTCTATCATCATCATCATCATCTGCCTAGCCTTTTCCCAACTACGTTGGGGTCGGCTTCCTGTCTAACCGGATGCAGCTGAATGCCAGTATTTTACATGGAGCGACTGCCTATCTGACCTCCGCAACCCAGTTACTGGGTAATACGATACCTCTAACAAGTCTAAGTTACTAGGTACTAAGTTTGTAGCACTCTGTGTTCTCCAAAAATGCGGTTTCCTAAAAACAGAAATAGAAGTGCCAAAAAACATACATTTCCCTGCTTATGAATATACATTTCTGTAAACACATAAAAAGCTTTTTAACATAAAAGAAAATCGAGGAAGACATCGACCTCGGTACTACGTTGTAAGATTTTGATACAAAAGCGATTACTTCAAGGACACAATGGAAAACATGTAAGCAAGATCCTGTTTTGTTTTAATTAAATGTATAAGTACCCGCGTGAAACGTTCTAGAATATTATTTTGGTCCTCCTCAGACTCTGCATCTTTAAGTTTTTTTTAATGTTTAACATCCATCGACACACGAGGTGAACGACCCACGCTTCAAATTAAACTATTAACCCAACCATATGTGTGGGGATCCTCGTTCAATAGAAGTTTGTTATAACCAGTGGGGCTTTCCTAGTTGGTTGGTTAGTCATTCGGTAGTAGTCAGTGTACTAGTCAGCTCTAGGCGCCCACCCGCGCGGCTTTGATGACTGTTTTAATGATCACTATCATCCTTTAGTACAGAGCTTGTGTCTGTTTTGAACAGTAAGCTTTGTTTGTTTACACTACGGTTAATAAAAAGTATCCGTACTCTCCTTCGCCGTTTTATCTGAAATTCTGTTTCAACGCCGTAAAAGTCAACAATAAAACCGTCTAACTGTTACGTTTTGTTCAACAAAAAATACATCTCCGATTTCGATCTAATTTTTTTGTCATACGGTCGACAACACACTTGTTTATCTCATCTTGCAAGAATCTACGCTATATTCCTTTTTATGTAACGACAGGCAACTCTGTAATGGCGTAGTTGGTCACGTTTGGTTACTGCTAACAATAAAGCTTTTTAGTTTTTTGGATTCTGTCTCCGTTGTTGCGCAAAACGTTGTGTTCATTGAACTGCAGAGGGTGAATGTGCTGAAAGGGCCGTGGGCGCACACCCACGATCGCCTAATATTTTAATGTCGCCATTCCTCATTAGGAAATGTTTCATTACTCATTTTATGTTATAGTTCAACCCTTATAAAGTCATTTTCTATCTACAGGAACCATAGATAAACTATTCCAAAATCAAAAAGCAAAAAAAAAAAACTAAGTCATCCAGGCAGGTTTAGAATAGAATACTCTTTATTACACGGGGGGGGAGGGGGGGGGGGTACACAGTTTGTCCCGTAACCGTAACTTGAAATCGCGAAAAAATAATCTGCTGTTTCCTACATTTTGACGAGTTATGCGAACATAAATGTAGGGAACATCTGATTTTTTTTTCGCGATTTCATGTTTGGTCACACGGAATAGATAAATATATCTATTCCGTGTTTGGTCCCGTAGTAAAAGTTGTTCATAATGGTAAGTACAATGACCCCTTAAGAGGTTATTCATTAATTACGGGACACCCTGTATAACTTGAGATGCGAGCTTAAATGATAGCCCACCAGCTATAAAAGGCAATCCTTCGAGATGAATCATAGTCATAGGCCATGTAAGGGTCAGTTCACAAGGAAACGCGACGCGACGCGCAGTTTTCAAAATAGAAATACAATTACAAACCTTATCTACTACACTAAAAGGTACACAATGCAGGGTTTACTACGTCGAGCTACGCCGCGCTGAGCCGCGCGGCGCCGCGCTGCGTAGCTCACTGAATCGTGTACCTTTTTGTGTAGTAGATAAGGTCTGTAATTGTATTTCTATCTTGAAAACTGCGCGTCGCGTCGCGTCTCGGTGTGAGCTGACGCTAAGTGTATGTTCTATGCCGAGCTCATGTGAACCGCCGCGGGAGATTACGTCATTACTATGGAATGCTGCACCAATTACATATGATGGAAAGTGGAGCTTAGGTCTAACGAAGTATAAATTATTACATGTGGTGCATGTGTGTGAGATGTGAATAGTTATTGATGCAAATATGTTTTTCCTATTTAAATACTTATCTCAAAACGGTGAAGGAAAACATCGTGAGGAAACCGGCATGTCCTAGAACCAAAAATTCGAAGACATGTGACATCTACCAACCCGCACTGGGCCCGCGTGGTGGATTACAGCCCACTCCCTCTCATTGAGAGGAGGCCTGTGTCCCAGCAGTGGGAACTGTTCATATTACTTAAAATGTTTTTTTATTAATTGACAACTAGCAGCGCCCCGCGGTTTCACCCGCATAAGTGTCGTTCCCGTGGGAATATCGAGATAAAAACTATCCCATGTCCTTTCCCAGGACTCAAACTATCTCTTTATCAAATTTCGTCTAAATCGGTTCAGCGGTTTATGCGTGAAGAGGTAACAGACAGACAGAGACACTTTCGCATTTATAATATTAGTATGGATAGATACGTTACACCTTTGAGGTTTTAATAGTAGTCCAGTCACTAAAGGAGTTGTAGAGTGCGATTCTTTCAGAAACTGTTCAGGGTGCTTAGGAAGTGAACATACTAAAAGTCCTGTCTAGGTGGTGAGCCGCAGTAGAGGGGGACACAAAGTTCCCACTTTTGGGTTTTTCGCATATATCTCAAAAACGGTGCGTCGGTCGTACGGAAAAAAACTTATACCAAATTAAAGCTCATAAAATTATCTACAATCTCTCAATCTTTATTTCGATGTTTCAAACGATTTCGAATTTACACACTGAACAAGTTTCTGAAGGAATCGTTTAGGTCCCTATGCTGCTCACGCACTCCACACCCCTTTTGGGCCATTCGTTGACGAACTAGGGATCAATTATTATAAAAACAAACTCTTAGGTACGATGATCTCAGTTTCCGTATGAATAGCTTAGCGGACGTCAAAATTAATTGCTTTTAAACAAATATATTTTTAGTCGAATTAGGTCAATTACCGCCGTTGCTATCGCCGTCATAGCATATAATTATCGATTAACCACTAATTACCTTTCGTTATTATTTCCTTTTGTACTGTATTCTTTATCAGTTGGTGTACTTGTTTGTTTTATTAAAATAACAAAACACTGAATGTTACAGACAGCGAATCCCCGACCAAAACTGCTGTTTTTTTTGCTGCTGTTATGGCAGGAGGCCTTTGCCCGTTACCTTGCAGTTTTGAGGAAAATGGAGGACTGATATCATTCTATGTTTCTGTAACTGAGTATAATATAAGTAGGTACTTAAATCATCATGAAAATGGACATTTTGGTATATTATGTTTTTTGACATGTAAAAGGAATACACGATTCAATGATTTTTTTCTCGATACAACAAAATTTCAAAGTTATATCTATTTCTTTAGTTTTTTCGACGTCATGGCGTCAAAGTAGTTTGAAATTTAATTCATTTAATTTGCATCACTTTCGCTCGCTTAGTGGATCGGTCGCTACCTACGATTTATTTTCTAAGTAGCACCTTAAAGATTGACAAAAGAAAAAGCTGATGTGGTCTCCATAAATGGTATACCGTATAACATAACATCACGCCTACGCCTGTGTTAGAAGAGACATTAGAAACTAGAAGTATATATATACAGACATTACCCAAATAGCAAGCTTTGAATAACAGAATGGTTACTAGTTATTTACTTTGTATGAAGGTTCTTATGAATATCGATATAGAATTAATTATCTAACCCCCTCACTAATAAACATTGTATAGCTTCTGTATAGTAACACAACGCTTTGTCTTCTTCTTTCGAAAGTCAAGTTACTGACGACTGAAAGAGAGAAATCGGTGTGTAACTATTCATCATCATCATCATCATTTCAGCCGAAAGACGTCCACTGCTGGACATAGGCCTCCCCCAAGCACCTCCACTTCGACCAGTTCTGCGCTTCTCGCATCCAACGGGTTCCTGCGGCCTTCACAAGGTCGTCGGACCACCTTGTGGGAGGCCTTCCAACGCTACGTCTTCCGGTACGCGGTCGCCACTCCAGAACCTTTCGGCCCCATCGGCCATCTGTTCTGCGACTGCGAGCAATGTGCCCTGCCCACTGCCACTTAACTTTGGCAATTCGTCGGGCTATGTCGGTTACCTTGGTTCTTTTGCGGATCTCCTCATTCCTGATTCGATCACGCAGGGAAACTCCAAGCATAGCCCTCTCCATTGCCCTTTGTAACTATTCATCTTATACATATTATTATAATACGTTTATTAGTAAGGGGGTAAAATATGATATCTAATCTATGACAACGACAACGTACCTGTCGTTTGAACTTTCTGATTCTGTTAAACTATGTACCAAAATGATCATCAAAATAGTAATTTTGAAAATAATCTATCACCTGCATTCCCCGGAGGGCTACGTAGGGGTGCACCGATAGTACTTATATAGCTTGCAGCACTTTAAGAATTAGCAAATAACTTGTTTGTAGGAATTCACATGAGAAACTTGACACTTCTTGCAAAATTGTTTAGTTACTGCTGTGTGTTATGCTTTCCTAGTATTGCGAGGTATTAGCCAACATGTCAAAGTATATTGCGTGTGTACGAAATAAAACAAACATTGTGTAAGTACTTTGGAAAAGTCAGTAGGTACCGGCCGTTTGTATTTCTTACATACTTACTTCAAACTTATTTACATGTTGTGTCACGAAAGTTTGTGTTTGTGCCTAAAATAGTACTTATTCAATGCATAATGCACTACCTACTTAGTGTATGCACTATCCGTTGTCTGAAATAAATAAAGGTTTATGACACTAATATTATAAAGGCGTTTTTAGTCGTTAGTTTGTGAGTGGGTGTGTTTATAAAAAAAGTGAGTTAAGCCATTGGTCCCGGCTGTCATTCGTGAGTCTTTGGCAGTCGTTACGGGTTGTCAGAAGCCCGAAAGTCTGACAACCAAGGGTTATCGTTTACCCAGTAACTGGGTTGTGGAGGTCAGATAGGCAGCCGCTTCATGTAAAATACTGGTATTCAGCTTCATCCGGTTAGACTGAAAGCCGACCCCAACATAGTTGGGAAAATGCAGGCAGATGATGAATTCATGAATCTTCTACACAAACAGCATTGTAAAAAATTCGGCCTCAACCACAACCTCGGGAATTCGGATGTAGATAGTAAAGTTAAATAATAATGCTTTGGTATGTTTTCGAAGAAGC
Source organism: Oligia fasciuncula (assembly GCA_963082905.1). Lineage (NCBI taxonomy): Eukaryota > Metazoa > Arthropoda > Insecta > Lepidoptera > Noctuidae > Oligia > Oligia fasciuncula. The sequence goes on along the minus strand of OY720406.1, from coordinate 15,194,268 downwards.
GTGCAGCATTCCAGTAATAAATTGAAAATGCAGATTTGTGACCTTTGAATTCCGTCCTTGATAGCTATCCTGTAGAACCAACAAGCATTTAAAAGTATGTTGTACTAATGCGCAAGAGTGGCAAGTTAGGTAACGCAAGGTCGCTTTCTAACGTGTTCTGTAGTATCCAACGAGGGACAGGCATGCAGTATGGGCGTGAGTCGAGTGTGAATTGCCTTATAGTATGTGCAATGATTGGAAACGGTGGGTTTTCTTTACTTTTAAAATTTTCATCACGTATGTTGAATTCTTTAGTACTTTAAGGGCCGATTCGGTAGCCAACTTTTAACGGAGGAATATTATGTTCACGTTTTTATAGCTTTTCTGAAGAAAACTAAAAGAAAGTCATTCGCGTGATTTACATACAAATATTTCTGATTTGCGATAAATCTCCTCAGGCTTATTATTCCTTGTTGATTCCTCAATATCCGGCTCGAAGGACCATATTTTCGAACAAGCTCCTTATTTCTTCATCAGCCCTGCTAAATCATATTCTCTGTGTAATCAATTAAGTGTTTCAAGATTTTCTGGATCAAAGTGGTCTGCTATCTGAAGTTACTGCAACATTCACCAATTAGCCAACTAAGTAACGAGACAGGTTTTCCTACGCATATTATTAAATTAAATCCCTCAGCAGTAACCACATTCCACCGAGAGGTTTCGAAGCGCCACCAGTGAATCATAAGCACGCAAGATCATTATCTATGATTCGACTCGATTACTAAGCGTTTTGATTATTATAATACCGGCGCGGCGGCGGCGATAAACGATACCAAGGTAGCATAACTTCACGACAGCGGCTTTTACATAATATCTATGTGTTGGTTATGCATTTAGGCAATTAACTCAACGCAACCAAATAGTACCTACATGTCATTATGCAACGAAAGTTATGTGCACGTGTTGAAGGATCTAATTTTACAAGACATTCCTGATTTTAAAAACCTCTTCAAGTCTTCAAATATAGTTTGTCTTTCCAAATTTTGGCTTTGTATTTTTAAGGAAAAGGATTGAAGCTTTGGAACCTATTGTTACAAGTTGATCCCGAATGAAAGCAAAATATGTATAAACAGTGGCTTTAAGTATTTCAAAGTTTGTTTTTCAGCTTGTGTAACTTGTAAGAGGCGTTATTGTGATGCTGCATAAATTAGCGATGAAGTTCAACAAATGCTTGGAAACTGTTTTTTGTTTAATAAACAATAAAAGGAAAAAAAAGTGGATATCTGTCATTGAGAAACATTAACCCTTGTCTAAGGTATTCGTGTTCATAAACCCTAGTATTTTTTCTATATAGTTGTTGACTTTTAGTATTTCCAGATAGTGGAATATCAGTATCGCATCCTAACTACCGGGGAAGATTCGGACTGATATCTTTAGTATTTCGTATTGTTTCCAAAATCTGGATATGTAGTGTTGTATCGGCTACGATTCTGCTCCTCCATAAACCAACAGAACTCCGAACTCCGAACATATTCCAACAACGGACCCACATTTCTTGATAAGGTACATACAGTTCTGGGTAATACAAGAGTCCCTGTTTGTAGATACCGTATCAATCAAATACAGAAAGGGAAAGTGTCATGCCATCCCGCTCGCATTTGTCGTATCCTTTGGACAATCTTGCTGTGTCTGGAAGGAGTTGATAACAAATTACAGTAACAGTTAGACAATAACTCAAAACAAAAGTGAACGCGTTCCAATCAATACTTTATTTAGTAAATAATTTGTTCCGTTTACTGTTTCGTTCGTGTTGAATTTTAATTCGTCCTTGTTGCTCGTTGTGTGCACAGATTTATAAACGATTGTTCATTAATTTGTTTAATAGATACATTGTTAAGAAAGTTTTTCGAAATCTGTCTGAATATGTACGTGTCTATGTCGGATGTGACGTGTCTCAATATGCGTGGCCTTCTCGAGGTATTATGCGGATGGAGAGTAAATAAACGTTTTTTTATTTGATGAAAATTAAATTCTCCAGCTTGTCTTGACAACATATTTCTACTATCATTAACGCGTTTGAAGATTTTTTTCATTCTGTTCAAAACATATATGATTGGATTGGATTTTCAAACGGGAAATGACTTTGTTCAATGGTACTGTTCTTCTGGGATCTTAACCATATATCTACCTACGTTCGGAAATATTGATTTCGGCATGTAAGAGGACTTCAAATAGAGATGTGTGGAAGAAGACGTGTTCCGTTGATCTCAAATAAATCAGGATTATGGCAGCTCAGCTAAATGATGATGAATTTCGGCTTTCGTGATTTTCAGGGTGATTTTTCTGAATCAACCTCATCTAATAGGTATTTTCTTTTGCCCCCAGGTGGTAGTGCCATCGACAAGCGAAATGGGTGACCGCGAGCGGTACCGCGCGCCGCCGCAGCCTGAGCCGCCGCCACACCGTGTGCGTGCTGCTGATCTGTACCCGCGCTTGCGAACACACTACGATGAACCAGGACTGGATGCTGGGTTCACGCCTATATGTGGGGAATTTGTGCAGGTGAGGTACTAGGGTTAGATGAGTTAACGAGGGCTGAGGTTTACTCTGGAGTGCAAATTATTATATCCACGCCTATTGATCATACTGGAACCTGAATACAGGCTTCACGTACGGTAACTTATCAAACAGGAGTAGGTAAAAGTAGTAACCCAGGAGAAGTAGTTACGTCATGCGTCCGTTTCTGGATGGGTGCCCGACCCAAAGACAATAAATAATTCACTTGTTTAGGTAATTGTTATAGACAAGCTACAGTGCTCTCTGTTTTGTCCTTAGAGTCGTCACTGAGACATTCGAGGACATTTCTAGAGATGAAAATGTATTTATATCCACTGCAATAAATTTATAAATATTTACGGGGAAAACTGCAAATAGGCATAGGTAGTATTTATAGGGGGATTCTCTTCAAAGTCCTGACTGACTGATATATCAACGCACAGCCTAAACCGCTGGTCCCAGAGACATGGAATTTGTAGGGTGTGTTCTTTGTGAAGAGTAGGTATCCACTAAGAAAGGGTTTTTCGAAATTCCAACCCTAAGAGGGGAGAATGGGGGGAGGGTGAAATTTCACGCGGACGAAGTCGCGGGCAGAAGCTAGTTATTTTATAATCGCCTTGAATACAGGCAGGCATTCATTGACGCAATATGACGGCAGACCTACCTAAGTACTCAATAATCACGCAATTTCAACAATTTGTAGGTACTTTTTTGTAGCCACTTTTTTGGTAATAGCTTGTTTACGGGAAACTACGAATTAGACAATTTGAAATGAAAATTGTAGTAATCGCAGTTTAATAGTATTTTTTGTTACCTTCATATCGTATACGCTGTGCACGGTATTGTTTCCCAACATAATTATTACACGACTGCCGCAACCTCTTCAATAAACATGACGTCCTAATGATTCCATGACAAAAGCGCTACGAACACGTCTGTAAACAGCCGTTTTTCCTAGACCAAAGTCCGTGTCAATAATTAACTAGCGGAATAGTAACAAATAGATAAAACACGCACATATTAAGTAACTAATACGGCTGATGGCCCAAAAGGTCAGAAGGTCGCATGCACCGGGTTGAACGAACCGCAATGACGTTCCGATAGTGTTTAGCTCCGTTCCAGTTCTGCATGCCTGGTAGGTCGTTGACAGCGCGTTATCAGCCCAAAGCGTGCACTTATGCCGGTAGAAACTGCAGCTTTGCGAAAATAGTACTATGCATGTGCTTAGAATCAAGTGGAGCGTGATATGATAGAAGTACATGTTATCAAAATCCCTCGTGCTGAGCGAGCACGTGATAACTGTATCATAATATAAGTATTATCAAAAGAGAGAGAGAGAGAGTATAGAGAGAGAGAAAGAGAGTGTGTAGAGTATTCTATTCTATTCTATCAAAAATAAAGGCTCATTACTTCAACTATAGGCGTAGAGATCTCTCACAACATTATTACCTATTAAGAGGGAACAGGGCGTGCGATTCTCCATACAAATGTATTCCCCTTTTTTCTTCCTGAATCAGAGTTGGGTCAATCAACTAATTTTTTCAATCAATTGATTAGTCATGACTAATTTAGTCACAACTAATTTAGTCATGAATGATTTAATCATGACTAAAATAGTTAATCATAATCATAACTAAATAAATTAGTCATTAGTCATTCAATCATTATTTTTGGTTGATGACTAAACTAAAAATGCTAAGCTGGCTAACTCCATTTTTTGTTTCATTAGAGACATCTATCGCGCTATTTAAATTATTCATCACTCATAAGTTGATTGATAGCATTTTCCATTTTTGTATTTGTACAGACGCCAGCACATCAAGTTACTACAATCTGTCAGATTTATTTAATAGATTTTCGACTTTATTGCTAAAGCATAAGGTTCAAGGTTGATTGGGAAAATCTGACAGTTTCGGGTAGGTTGACCTGCTGGCGTCTGTACATGATTATTTATTTTTTTATTATAACTGCTACTACTGTATAAATTTGAAAGTAGATAAAAGGCAAAAAAGGGTAATGGAGATTCTTGCACTTTGATCACATGACACACGCAACAGGTAGAAAACTGATTCTACTAAAACTAAACTGATTCTGTTGTAAAGCTTGTGTTTTATTTTATTATGACAAAAGCTTTTATTAAAACTTGTGAATAACGAATCAACATTCTGTGCGTGTTAACTTGGCAACGGCGTAATTTTAGATATCAAATTAGTCATGAGAAAAGTCATGATTAAATAACTAAGTAACACTAATCAATCTTCAATCATCATACATGATTGAATTTTTTTAGTCATTACTCATTAGTCATGATTAAATAATTTAAACTTATCAATCATCAATCAAACTAAATTTTGCCCAACACTGTCCTGAATGATGCCTCTAGAGCAATTTTTTTTTCATAAAATCAAGGTCTGCTGTAAACGCGTCCCTGTAATTTTCTTTTTTTCAGCAACTAATTAGTAAAGAAAATATGACCCTCTAAAAATTACAAAAATGCCCTATGTTTACCGCCGTGATTAGAGGACTAGCAGACAAATTAGAAAAGTTTTAACATAAAAAAATGTTAGGAACCTAAACATACTCTTTCTTAAAATGTTAATGTAAAACATTATTGAATCGGCTCAGTTTTCGAGGAGAAAAAAGGCTAATACGAAACGTCGATCTCGTCAAAATTTTTGTGATAATATCGGTCTGAGCTGCAGCTGTCGTCCCTATCACACACTACGGGGGCAGACTTGAGGTAAGGCGACGGCAATAGTTTCTTCAAATACATATTTTTCAAATTCCTCGTAGGCCCCGTCCCGTCTTAAACACCTGTATTTTCGTCTTATGTGACATTTATCAAGTATGTAGATTTAATCTTATCATTTTGTTGGCAGTGGGTGGGTCGAACTGCGGACGGCGGAACTATCGCAATGTCCAACTACCGTCTGCACGTCCAGCCTCGTCGAAGGAACGGGCCGGGCGCGTCCATCCCGCTCCGTCTCATCGACGCACTGGAGATCCGGGACCTGCTGCACTTGATTGTGCTCTGCAAAAATGGAAGACAACTCAAGTTAGTATCTTGCGTGTTTATGACAGCCTAGTACACAGACTGAGCCATTCTTTAATTTGTTTTATTTTTAGGTTTCCGTACCCAAAGGGTAAAAACGGGACCCTAAGCTATTACTAAGACTCCACTGTCCGTCTTTCTGTCTGTCACCAGCAGTCACCAGGCTGTATCTCATGAACCGTGATAGCTAGACTGTTGAAATTTACACAGATGATGTATCTATTTCTGTTGCCGCTTTAACAACAAAAATAATAAAATTAAAATAAAATATAAAAGAAACGTTTTTTTCGGCGTTTTATGCCTTGTGGTACGGAACCCTTCGTGTGCGAGTCCGACTCGCACATGGTCGGTTTTTTTAACCCTAAGAATACATAATTAAATGAGGCTTCTTCCCGTTTTGAAGGTCCTTCCAGTTCAAGAGAAAATGTTATTAAATCAACAAAATCAAGGATATTCATTCGGCTAACTTATAATCTACCCAAAGGCATAATTTTAATTTAGTAGCAGCATACCTACAACACGCCTGTTCAAGTGCTGATAAGATAATTCAGAGTATTTTATAATTATTTTACTAACTTATCTAGTGTTTACATACAAAGTTATGACTTATGAGATATTAAAATAGGTAAATATGCCACAGTAAAAACATCTAAAAATTATCTTGTTTGAACAAAAAAAACGTGCTAAGTATTCAATATTTAAATTTTAAAATTCACACTTTATTTGTCTCTGCTATAAAGTCATTTGTCTATGTTTAACAAGTACAAAAGTCCATAATTATTTACTCAATGAACGGATAATATTGAATGCCGAAAACAATGTTGATTTAATTTTTGATTACCGTTTGTGTCACTAGAATGAGGGTATTTATTAACTGATAATCACATAGCGACTAAAGAAAGCGGACATGTAAATTTTCCTTAAATAATAAGATAAAGTTGTTGAAACGAATGTTTATTATCTTAGTTGCTACCTACTCGAGAACTAGTACATTTTAAAAATAGCTTATTATACGGTTACAGACGTCTGTTTTCGGGGATACCCGAATCAATTCGGGGTCGATCGCAGTATTCGCAGTCCTTATCTTATGCGTATCTCATAAGCTCTCCACGCGTTCAGATCGTGTGGACAAATTATTAATTAAATTATCTTTTTTATCATTTGAAATGATGAAACATACTGACGAAAACTGACCTAAAAGGTTTATTAGGCGACTCGGCCGCTGAGTCTTGCCGAATCCGGCCGAGACAGGAATTTTATTTTTATTAATATTTTTTAGTGGTTTCGGACTATACTTTTTTTTAAGCAAATTTTGTACAGTCAGAATGAAAAACGTTAGGTAGGGTTTTATTATTTCAGTAAAAGTCAGGGAATTGTTAGAAAGAGATAAAGTTTAATTTAATTATGTGTCTGACGGTACTTTGCCTCTAAAAAAGGATTCGTCCGAAACACCACTCAAAAATATTAATAATAATTTAATTCCTATCTCGGCCGGATCGGGCGAGACTCAGCGGCCAAGTCGCGTACTAAGCCACCTAAAAGAATCTTTTCCATACAGAAAACTATTCCTCTTGTTCTAGATGCTCGTTCAACACAGGGGACCAATGTATAGAATGGTGGAGGCGGCTGAACACCGCGCTCGCCCCTATCGGATCCGTTCAAGAGACCTTCGCTGCGGCGTACGCGGCGTGGGCCAAGGAGCAGCCGCCCACGTCAGTGCACAGAGCACTGATGAGGGCGTCACAGTCTCCACAGAGGCACTGGTTTGGTCCTGAAGTAAGTAACTCTTCGTGTCTTCTGTAAACCTGGTACTATGCGGCGCGAAACTTTCTCTCTATCTCAATGTGTTTGTTATCATAACAGTCCATCCATTCAATACATGTTGTATTGTAATCTCGTGTGTCTTTGTGACTTCTGGTTATCTGGTACATTTACGAGTAAAAACATTCTCTTTCTTCAAATAAACTGAATTATAGTCTACCAAAAACTACCGCTAGTATACGCAGAGTAAGCGGCACTAGCTTAGTAGCTTTGTATTATTTAGGCGGTTAACTTTAATTTATCCCCAGTTTCCGTCCGTCAGTGAAGAAAGATTGTGGCGTAAGGGAATTTTGGGAAAGTCTCCGCACTCGCAAATAAAGAATGATAAGTTTCATTTGCACACATGCTTACTAAGCAATAGGCAAAGGCGTTTCGTTTTGCATCCCTTTCTTTAATGAACCTGTAGAATGTTTCCCCATCGTACCGTTCTACTTCTTCCCTTTCCGTCCACATTAACCTGTTGCATATCCACAGGTGGAGCGATTAGGCTTCACTTCGAAGGGCGCGTGGCGAGTCACGGCAGCTAACGCGGAGTACAAGTTGTGCCCTTCGTACCCACCCCTCATCGTAGTGCCCGCGTCAATCTGTGATGAAGACCTCGACTCTGTTGCGAGGTAAGTAACTGACGACAATAAAATAATTAACACTACTGAATCATATCACTTGGTTTTAGTAGGTTTTTATATTTTATTTATCCTTTTCATAGATTCTTATTTTGTAAATGTGAGGACTTTGTAGGCCTTGTAGACTTTAGATCTGTAGACCATTTTTTATTTTATCAAGTACCTGGTACTTGTTGACAGGCCTACGCTGTCCTCCCATACCTACTGTAATTTGAAAACATTGTAAAAGCCAATTATTTTTAAAAAGAGTAACCATGGAATTTCTGGCCGGTTCTTCTCCATAGGAAACGACCAATTGGAACCGTGCACCTAGCTTCTGACGTTGTTGAATCTTTCTAAACTCAGATTTGTAATTGCAGTAAGTTCTTTCGCATCGCTTACGGATTTTCGCGTCACCATTCTTTGGTATTTACAGTGGCATAGAGGCGGTTTTAAACCGTTTTGGTTGTTACTTGTTAGATCCTCGTCAGTCACTTGTCTGTATTCTCAGATTCTAGCGAGTACCATCGTCTGCCGACCACTGGCGATATCCACCTATTCGATGACTTCAGGAAAGACAGTCATTTCGCGATATAAAAAAATTGTGTTAATACTCAGTTTCTATAAATTAATATAGGTAAGTACCATACCTAATTCCCAAAATTATTATTGGCGATCCTGAGAATAGAATACATTCCTCTTCTTAAATTGTGCTCTCAGACTGAATGATGGGAAAAGTTCAACAGCCATGATATCTTTCGTGTAATAATAATAATAATAATAATAAGCTGGCAACACCAATGTCAACAGGTCCAACAATTTACAGTTTATGTAATTTATTTTATAAAAGCAGTTTTGATAAGCATTTGGAATTACTACAGCCATAGCCCTATAACTTTTCAATTTTAATATAAATCTTATAGAGAAATAGTACTTCAATGGACCATATTTTGATAATATTATACCAAAAATTGCCGAACCGGAGGAGGTGACATCTGTCATGTCACCTTCAACAAAGATTACAATATAATGCTGTATAAAAACGAACAAGAAGACAAGAAATAGGATAAATGTTGACAAGATCTGCCGCTAGACTTCTCGCACGCCTACCACCTCCGGACTCTTCGCTCAGCTCCGCCTCGCCACCGCCGGTACCCAGCCCCACTGTGAGCGCTGTGACGACACCGGCCGCGGCAGTTGCGTCGAGCTCGAGCGACGAGTATTTCTCCCCGCCCACGACGCCACCACCTGCTCGTCGACGGGGAGGACGCCGGCCGCCGGACGGCTTAGGACTTCGAGGCCCACCGGCCTCTGATAGGGTCCCAGCTCCCGGCGGTAGTGTGCAGCGCATGAGATGGACACGATCCATCAATGAAAATGTCATGCGCTCATACTATGGGGCTACAGAGGGGGGAAACATTCTGACCGCGTACCGTGTTCGGATGCTCTCTCTTTTTCAGGTGCTTGAACCAGATGTCAACGTTTCGGCACAACGACTGTCGGATCAGGTGCGGGTCATCCAGCGTAATCATATGTTGGATGACACTGTACTTGATCGCCTGCGAAATGAAATGCAGAGTAGCCATATCATCGCCCCCCTGTCGCAGACTGCTGTAATATTACCGCAGTCTAATAGAAGTCATGATGACGAGGGGAGTAATAATATGGATACAAATGTAAGTACCCAGTGCAATGAGGAATTGAGGAGTGCTTTGGAGGATGCGATTCAGGAATATCGCTTCATGTCACCCGAACTTAGGCCACGCTTACCTCGTTTGCCCATGCATAACAAAAATAGGGCGCTGGTGGCGGTCCTGGATTCGCAGTTGTCAAAATATTTTGATACCTGCGAAGACCTCACCGATACTCATTCGATTCTGTACTGCGCGGCTGTAGCGGCATGTCGTGTAGCTCACGTCAAATTTGCCAATGATTCTAGAGCTACACGACCGAAACCAGCCGTACCAGCTTGGCAATGCAGGATTGAACGCCGTATTGGTGGGGCCAGAACGCTCATCGGCAAACTAATCTGCTTCAGGGAGGGCAATACTCGCCCTAGAGTGATGCGCTTTGTGAGGCGGGCGTTCTTGGGGACTGATATCAGTCCTCAAGACTATATGTCTTGTGTCACAGAGCGCATCGACTTCCTGAAGCAGAAAGTGTATGCATGGGCGAATCGTATTCGTAGGTATAAGCGGCGAGTAGAGCGATATACTCAGAATCGCACCTTCCAGAGCGATGAAAGGTGGGTTTATAGGGGTTGGGAACGACCGGACCAAGGTGTGGCTGAGACGTGCCTGCCAGATGATGATGCCATGTGTTCCTTCTGGCGCAGTATCTGGTCGGTGCCTGTCAGTCACACCGAAGGTGATTGGGCTCGGGATGTCGAGCGAGCTTGCGATCCAATACTAGAAATGGGGGCTATCACCATCTGCCCCCAAGATGTAGCTTGTGCAGTTCGTCCGTTGCCTAACTGGAAGTCTCCAGGGCCGGACGGGCTGCATAACTTTTGGATCAAATGGTTTTCAAGGTCGCACGCTCGCTTGGCATCTCAGTTTCAGACTGCTTTGGAGTCTGGTTCGCTACCCCAGTTCCTTACGACTGGAATTACCCACCTGCTCCATAAATCAGGTAGCACCGCGGAACCCAAAAATTATAGGCCGATCACGTGTTTACCGACGGTCTATAAAGTTCTTACATCCATTTTGAGAACTAAAATTAACAAACATATAAACACCAACTCCATCATGTCTGTCTCTCAGAATGGATGTAGGAATGGGTCCCGCGGTACTAAGGAGCTACTCCTCATTGATATGGCCATTAGCCAACAGGTTCGTCGTTTCCGAAAGGATCTGTCGACATGTTGGATAGATTATAAGAAGGCCTATGACTCGGTGCCACATACATGGCTCATGAGGGTGTTAGAGTTGTATAAAGTAGATGCAACTCTGCGCACCTTCCTGATGTCGTGTATGGGGCAATGGAGGACGGTCCTTCGCTATCCAGGATGTCGAAATATTCAGAGGAATAGCGAACCGATAAGGATTGAGCGAGGCATATTTCAGGGTGACAGTTTGAGTCCACTTTGGTTCTGCTTAGCCTTGAATCCTCTAAGCACACTGTTGGAGGATTCAAGTCTAGGCTATCGGCTGAGGAGAGGAGGTCAGGTTATATCGCACCTCCTCTACATGGATGACCTAAAACTCTTTGCCCCCAACAAATTGCAACTGATGGAACTACTGAAAGTAACTCAAACTTTCAGTAGCGCCATTAGGATGGAATTTGGTGTGGACAAATGTGCGGTCATGCATGTAAAGCGAGGGGAGATTGTGGAATCCGTGGGAATTCAACTCTCGGATTCCACAAACCTTAGAGCCCTCTCTGCATTCGAAACCTATAAGTATTTGGGTATGTCGGAAGCGTTAGGGATCAATGTTACTGACATGAAGCAATCGTTGAAGGAGCGCTTCTTTGGTCGCCTGAAAAAAGTACTTAATAGTCTTCTATCAGGCGGAAACAAGGTGCGCGCCTTCAACGGCTGGGTCATGCCAGTTTTGATGTACTCTTTCGGCATACTCAAATGGACTCAGACCGAACTCGATGCCCTGGATAGGAAGGTCCGTACACTGCTGACTGCAAATCGAATGCATCACCCACGGTCATCGGTAATGAGGCTGTATATCCCGCGAAAATGTGGAGGTCGAGGGTTTTTAAATGCTAAGACCCTCCACAATCGTGAGATATGCAGTCTCAGGGAATATTTCCTGGAAACCGACGTGGGAATGCATCGAGATGTAGTCATAGTGGACAAGGGCCTTACCCCGCTCTCCTTGGCTAAAGAGAACTGGCGCAAACCAGTAGTGCTTGACACTAATGATCGCATGGAGGTATGGCAGAGTAAGGAGCTTCACGGACGCTTTCTCCGGGCCCTACATGGACCCGATGTAGATCTACTAGCATCCGTAGCCTGGCTGCGTTTCGGTGACCTCTTTGGAGAAACCGAAGGTTTTGTTTGTGCAATTATGGACGAAGTTATGATGACGAACAATTACCGGAGATTTATTGTGAAAGACGGCACGGTTGACATCTGTCGGGCATGTCACCAGCCGGGGGAATCAATCAGACATATCATCTCCGGGTGTTCTCGTCTGGCTAACGGAGAGTACTTGCATAGACACAACCTTGTAGCCAGGATAATCCATCAGCAGCTTGCTTTGAAATACAGCCTTGTGGAATCGGAGGTGCCGTACTACAGGTATGTGCCCGACCCAGTTCTCGAAAATGGTAATATCACATTGTACTGGGATCGATCCATCATCACTGACAGGACTATTGTTGCCAATAAGCCTGATATAGTGGTGGTGGATCGATCAGAGCGGCGCGCAATGATTGTTGACATAACCGTCCCGCATGATGAGAACCTCGTGAAAGCCGAGAAAGATAAACAGATCAAGTATCTTGACTTGGCTCGCGAGGTTGTCGACATGTGGGATGTGGACTCAGCAACCATTGTGCCGATAGTCGTGACAGCCAATGGGTTAATAGCCAAGAGCCTCGACCAACACCTAAAGAGGCTCTCGTTGGGCAGCTGGATCAAGGGCTTGATTCAGAAAGCGGTACTTCTGGACACGGCCCGCATTGTTAGGAGGTTCCTCTCTCTGGAGCCCTGACCGCCGGTAGCTTGGACCCTGTTCCCGATACCGGTGGGCTACTATTTTTTATATTTTTAAATGTTTTTATATTTTTTATATTCTAATATTTAAAAATATAATTTATATGTGATTTAATGAAATAAAGGAAATAATAATAAAATAATAAAATATTTATTGAAATAATAATAAGTTTACAAAAAGTGTACATAAGGTTCATTAGTATTATATTAATCTAGGCCTATAATAGGATTATAAAAATCTGGATAGACTATGGTATGAGAAATGTGAGATTACAGCCAAAAATAAAACTCTGAAGGTAATCTAGTGCGTTGCCTGATCTAGGTTTATTTAAACCTGTGTTTCAGGCCATCTCCCTACGAAAGTATTTTGTTAAATAGGACAGTCAGTGAATTAAGTTAACATAAATTGCCAGTATCTAAGCAGATACAATATTTTGCGCAACCTTATTATAAACTAGGTTTATGGGATGTATATATATATAATCTATCTAAAATTATTATGAAATAATATTAGGTTAGGTAAACTAATTACAGTTAAGTCAGCTAGTTTAGTTCAGCACCTCTAGTAGTTTTTCCGTGTCCGAGTAATTTAGTTTTGCTAAATAATCGAATAACATTATACTACACCTATTATAACTTACATTATATATCTTAAGCAATTTGTTGAATTTATTATATAAGAAAGGTCCTAGAAATAAATAGAATCTTTTTGAGAAAGCATGTTTAGTCTGAGCGTTCGTGCAAACCAGATCCTTTCTTCTCTTGTCTGAAGGTACAGGTTTAAAATCTAGTTCAGTGTGCTGCAGTAAAACTATACTTAGTACAAAAAGTTGTCGAACTGTTAGCACCTTGCATGCCATATAAAGCTGGTGTGTGGGAAATCTGAAAGGACGACGTGTGGCGACTTTTAGAATTGCTCTTTGAGCACGTTCTAGCAGTAGTAAAGTTGATTTTGCGGCACCACCCCAAGAAGTTATGCAGTATGAAAGAATAGATTGACACAAAGCTAAGTAAACCTGTTTAATTAGTTTAAAGTCGGCTATGTCCCGTAAATGCTTAAAAATATATATTAATTTACGCACTCTAGTGCATAATAAATCGATGTGTTTACGGAAGTTTAGGTTTGAGTCAATCGTGACGCCTAGGTATTTGATGTAGTCAGCTTTAGTTAAAGTGGGACAAGTGCATGTTGTGTCAGCGTTTGTATTACAATTGTGCGCGTGAATGTTTTCGTTAGTAAGCATCGGGTTAGTATTTCTCATTGCAAATAGAATAAACTTGGTTTTATCTGAATTTAACGTTAATAGATTGTTATGGAGCCAATTACACACAATATCAAAGCCATTCTGAGCAAGTTCATAGACACAAGCTCTTGATTTACCTGAAAACAGTAGAGCAGTGTCATCCGCATATGACATAATTAAACCATTTTGAAGTTGTAAACGGCAAAGGTCATTTATATATATTAAAAATAATGTGGGCCCCAAAATACTGCCCTGTGGGATTCCATAATTACTATTTTTAATTTCAGAGCTCGTGTACTGACCGATTTTAAGAGACTGGTAACGGTCGCTAAGATAATCAGCTAACAATTTTAACTGTGTTCCTCTTATCCCAATTTTTTCCAGTTTAAGTAATAAAAGAGAACAAGAAATAGTGTCAAAGGCTTTGGCAAGGTCTAAAAAGATCCCAAGGGTATGCATGCCATTATCGAGATTTGTACTTATAAAATTTGTCAATTTGTGTACTGCTTGGTTGGTTGATCTTTTAGGCCTAAAACCAAATTGTTGATCTGAAAGCAATTTGTTTTTTTCAAGATATTTTACTAGTCTGTTGTTAATGATTTTTTCCAGAATCTTTGAGAGTCCCGTTAGTACTGAGATAGGTCTATAGTTAGTAACACAGGTTTTGTCTCCGGATTTGAAAACAGGGGTGACTACTGCTTTTTTAAGCAATTTTGGGAATATTCCTTGGGTTAAACATGACTGAAAAATGTGAGTTAGTGGAGGGGCAATTAGGTATTTAAGTCTTTTAAGTACAGCATTAGGAATGTCATCCCAACCAACGGCGCATACGTCCTTTAACCCGTCTATTACACCTAACACTTCACTCACATCCGTATCTAATAGTACAAAAGAGTTCAGTGTAGTGTGAGTCATAGATGAACTTTGAATAGAAGAAATTCTGTGGGATAAGTTTTTTTTCTGCCAGATTTTTCCCAATGTTAATAAAGAAATTGTTTGCTTTATTCGCCGCTGCGGATGGGTTCAATTCGGTTGTTAATAGTTCGAGCGGAGGTTCTGGGTTTTTAGTTCTAAATGTGTTATTTTTTATATATTTCCAGATAAGCTTATTGTTTTTTCCTGCCTTCTGTAGTTGATCTTTGTCATATTGTTTTTTTAGTTTTTTCAACAGATTGTTGCAGAAATTTCTATATCGCTTATATGTGACTGATAGTATTTCATTGTTAGGGGAAAGTTTACATTTTTGGTGTAGTCTGTCTCTGTGTCTGATACAGCGAACTAGTCCGGGCGTAATCCATGGTTTAATGTTATTATACTTTCTAGGTATTACTTTTGTTAAAGTATTTTTCTTAATCGCAGATTGTAACAAATCAATGAAACACTGTAACGAAATATTTGGGTCACTCGAATTATTATAAACAGAGTCGAAATTAATTGCTCGTATGTCATTTTCAAGATTAGTCATGTTGAGTTTAGAATAGCTGCGCATGCAAGTTTTTCTAGGTGAAGGTATTTGCAATGTTAGTACAACAGCTTGGTGGTCGGTAAGTGACGTATTAGTAACCAGTGTTATGGACGGTGCTTTTGAATTTATAATGATATGGTCGAGGCATGAGCCGCTCTGGTGTGTTGGGTAATAATGAGCTGGTAGAAGTCCATGAAAAGTGCAGATGTTCAGATAGTTATGTGCATGAGTATCGATTTTCCCGGAAGCAATGTTAATGTTAATGTCACCTAAAAGTATAATATTTTTAAAAGATGATATTTTTTCTAGGTTTAAGTTAAGCGAGTCTAGGAATCTGTCAATATTTTGAGATGGAGGTCTATAAATAGCCATAAATACCGTATCGGAGGAAATTTTAATTATCAAGCAATTACAGTCTTGAAATAAGGGTTCTTCTACCACTGCTTCTAAATTATTTTTGATATACACAATTAATCCACTATTTTGATTAATGTGGCTATTGGTTTTGTGTAAATTGTACCCGTATAGTGATGGTATATTCGTTGTTTGTTCGGAGAGCCAACATTCTGTTAGTACAATAATGTCACAGCTTATTTCAAGATTCTGTAGTAGCACTTCAAAGCCGTTAAAGTTTCGGTTTATACTACGAATGTTTTGTGTAAGCACTGTTAACCTTTTCTTACCGATGTGAAGAAGATTTTTGCACTCCTCAAGATTACAAATTATTGCTTCGGACACTGAAAAACTGTCTAGATCACTGATTAGCTGATCAGTCATGTTACTAAAAACTAACTTATCTACTTTTTATGTGCGAACTAACAAATTATTCGATGGCGCTCTTAGGCGCCTTCATAGTCTATTGAATTAATATAATTGTCTTCAGCGTATTTTCGTGCTGGGCAATTCACGTCACCAGTTGGGTGATCATATTTCCTCTTGAAACGTTTGCACGTTGCACACTGAGGAGGAGAAGTTTTGTTGCTGCAATCTTTGAACGAGTGTCCCGTCTCTCCACAGAGGTTACATGTTGGAGATGTTTCACGGCAAAACTTGGCTGCGTGACCAAACTGCTGGCAATTGAAACACCTGGTTACTAAAGTAAAATCTCTAACTGGGCATGATGTCCAATTTATAAAAATACGGCCTTGGTTCACCAGTATTTTTCTGATGCTGGGAGGGACTTCGAGTATATAATTACATGTTGGGCGATCTTTCTTTCCGGACTTGTGGCTCATTTTTATTGTTTCTAGAAAGGCCTCTCGAGTAGTTTTCTGCAATTTCTCAGATAGGTTTTGCTCAAAAATGCAATCCAATACCTCTTTCTCACTAAGGGCTACGGGGACACCAATTATTGCTATCCTGGGGCGGCGTTTTGACGGTTCTTCGATTTTAAGGCCCGACGAAACCAGTTTCTCCGAACTTTTTAATTTAGCAATGTCGTCTTTGCTATCTGTACTAATAATAACGCCTCCATTCCTAATTTTTCTTAGGCTACGGACCCGAAGTTTCAGTTCCTCCGGTGAGATAATTTTTTGCACAAGTGTTTTGGTCTCGTCACTAGAATGATTCTTATCTGTAGGATAGATGGCAACAGAACTAAAATTTGCTGGGCGAATAAACTTATCTGTACCCTTTTTAACCATATTGGCATAAGAAGTAGCTTCTGGTTGCGTTATCTTTTTATCGACGACCTCTTTGAACTGGTGCAAAGTGTTTGCAACGACCTGCTGTTCTTGAAGGAACTGGATGGTGCTGTAAGCCTGAATGGATTTTTGCTTCAGGGATTGGTACAGGACAGCCATTTGGGATGTCCCATGTGCGACTTTACGACAAAGATTGGTGACGCGGAGCTTCTGGTCAGAATTCCTTTTTCCTTCGGCAACAGTAGAGCAAACTTCGCTCAGAATGGTCTCTATGGATCCTAACCATTTTTGGATCTCCGGCGTAGCGAC
The DNA here is from genome assembly GCA_963082905.1 of Oligia fasciuncula. Lineage (NCBI taxonomy): Eukaryota > Metazoa > Arthropoda > Insecta > Lepidoptera > Noctuidae > Oligia > Oligia fasciuncula. The sequence goes on along the minus strand of OY720406.1, from coordinate 15,176,925 downwards.
GACATCAGCCAGTAAGTCATCCTCTGTGGATGCTGGTGGCGCTCTTTCACCTGGTTGGTTTTGGTCAGAGGTTGATGGAGTAGGCGGTGGACTTCCCCGCATTAGTTGGCTCCGACCACAAGGGCTAAACCCTTGGTTAGCCATCACTAATACAGAAAAACACTATCTTTTGTTTACAAAAGTACTTAATTCATTGTGCACTGTGAAAAAGTTGTTCTATTGCACAAAACACACGCGACACACTTTATTCAATATGACTGAGTCCGCAAATTGATAAATTAAGTAATATTCGTGATTATTTAGAGGTAATTCATGATAATTAACACAAAACACGTCTGCTTAGATTCGCGGTTCGGTTCGGTCATCTTCATAATGTTCTGTTTGTCCCCAGGTTCCGCGCTATGCGCCGCGTCCCGGCCGTAGTGTGGCGGCACCGCGCGAACGGCGCCGTGATCGCGCGCTCGTCGCAGCCCGAGGTGGGCTGGCTGGGCTGGCGCTCCAGCGAGGACGAGCGCCTGCTGGCGGCCTTCGTCAGCGCCTGCAACCAGGACCGGGGCCTGCAGCCGCCGAATAATAATAAGGTAATTGACTGATGACGTGTTAATTTGAGATGCACGCCACAAAAGGGTGGTGGCGAGAGACTGATGCAATATCTTTTATTATTTAATTGTTTTTCTCATTTTTGAACGCTTGTTACGTAAGAAGACGTGAAGCAGTGGTGGTCCAGTGGTAACAGCCGCGACTTACGAGTTGTAGGTCGTAGGTTCGAACCCAGACAGGCGCTTTACTTTGTGTAAATCATTCCATCACCACTGCTCTCAAAACGGTGAAGGAAAACATCGTGAGGAAACCGGCATGTCCTAGAACCAAACATTCGAAGACATGTGACATCTACCAACCCGCATTGGGCCCGCGTGGTGGATTACGGCCCTCTCACTGAGAGGAGGCCTGTGTCCCAGCAGTGGGAACGTTATAGGCTGATTATGTGTGTGCTTTTAACGTGCACGTCTTTCCACACCATTCTCACAACATGTATAATCTCAACAGGAATGGTAACTCATATTTTGATTTAAAAGAGTGTCTATGGAGTTTCTTGCCCGTTCTTGTCCTACTACGCTTTGTAATGGTCAACAAGCTTCATCTTTTTGACTGATCGACTCCGTGGCGCAGCCTATAAAAGACCACTGCAGGACGTAGGCAAGTCCCAAGTTGCGCTACAAAACACGGTTCTCCACCTTCGGCACCCAGTCTGTTCTGGCCAACAAAGCTGCCAATTCTGATGATGAATTGGCCACAGGCTAAGGCTGGACTAAAGATCCTTAGTAGCAATATTTCGATTTACGTGTAGGCAAAGTAATTTTCTAGCAAAATACCATGCAAATTCTGTAAATTGAGAGGTGTGGCTCTTGTGATACATGAACTCCTAGTACAAGAGCCAGGGCTACACTGATGTTTGTGTCTTGAAGTGAAACATAAATAAATACCTAATTTAAATTATGAATGTCTAGTGATTTTTACGACAAAACTATTAATAAAGAGTAAGATAAGAGATAAGATAAAAGGCCTATTTTGCAACTTGTTAGATTGATAGAGACTCAGATAAATGAGGCACCATTGAAAATCTATAGCTCACATATATTCATTAAATTACACTATGATTATAAAAAAATGCTCAGCTAGAATATTTTAGAGGCTAATCTACCTAACTTCCTTGCGATAATGCTCCCCTGGTACCATCAATATTAATCGCCTCATAATACAATAAGCAGTTCCGACAGTACTACAAATAGAACTGTGATGTCAGGAAGTACTTGTGATATTTATAGCTTATTGCTTAGCCGTATTATTGCCCACTCAGTATCTGTCCGTAATACATAAGTTACGATACAGGAAACTTTATTGAACAAGTTTATAATGGTGCTATGAAAACATAAGATTCAATTAACATAGCCTTAGTATCTAACAACTTTAGACCTTACGTCAGTCAAATAAGGTTTAAATTGTATAGTCATGGTCGAGTAATGCCTGAAATATAATTTTATTCATCGTCATAATGTCCTTTGGTTATTTGCGATCCTGGCAAGGCTCGGTACAAAGTGAATGAACTTTAGAAGGAAAAACTATATTATTTGTATCATTTGGCAGACGTATGGTTGTTCAGAAGTTATTTACCTTTTGTTTAACTAACCCATTTAACTAACCAATTTAACCAAGTATCGGATCTAGGAATGATAGGACCAACTGCTTAGTGTCCTTTCCGAGGCTTTTATCGGACAGCACGTGAAGCAGTTGGTCCCGGCTGTCATTCGCAGATCTTCGGGTGACCATCCACGGGCCGACCTCGCAAGCGTTGCTTAACCTTGAAGATCGACCTGTGCAGCTGCTATTATTTAGCCAGGTGATAGAAATTGGTTTTTGCCAAAGACCGTCATTTAAACCTTCATAATACCTGATATACAGGGTTATTGGTAAAACATTAACAACCTCTTAAGAGGTCATTGTACTCATCATTATGAACAACTTTTACTATGGGACCAAACCTGAAATCGCGAAAAAAAAATTTGCTGTTCCCTACATTTTGACGAGTTATACGAACATTATAAGAAAGAGCTGATTTTTTTTCGCGATTTTATGTTTGGTCCAGTAGTAAAAGTGGTTCATAATGGTAAGTACAATGACCCCTTAAGAGTTTATACATTAATTACCAGACACCCTGTATACCTGATATTCTATCTTTTATTAATAAAGTATCTTTGAATTGTTACAGCAACTAAAGCTGCTAATCGTAGACGCGCGTTCATACGCGTCTGCGGTGACGAACCGCGCGCGCGGCGGTGGCTGCGAGTGCCAGCAGTACTACCCGGCCGCCGACATACAGTTCATGTGCCTGCCCAACATACACCACGTGCGCAGGAGCTTCCAGCAGATGCGGGCGCTGGCGGCCGAGCCCAGCGACCAGACCAAGTGAGTAGAACAGAGTGGAGTTTCAATCAAATGGTGATAGGCTGGTAAACAAGCTGATAACGGTCACCTGGTTACACCGCGCCGTCTCAGAATGTGTACCAGTTTGCTAGCAATCCGGGTCTGCATCCTATGTTATGGGTTTGGTTTCCGCACTTAGTCCTTTAAATGGACCATTGTGCGTGGGCCATGCGGCTGTCGGTGGTTATTCCAACCAGCCCACCTTCCCCCAGAAGCTGATTAAGTCTCCTGGTCTGTTGAGAATATCTGTGTACGATTTGGGTGTCCCGAGGGTTTCTGACCTAATCTGTCTGCATCCTTCTTTCCTGTATAATTGGAAAAGGTTCAATTTAAATATTCACATCTGCCAACACGCACTAGGCCCGTGGGATAGACTACAGCCCACTTCGTCTCGAAGAGGAGGCCTGTGTCCCAGCAGTGGGAACATTATAGGCTGATTATAAAATACAAATGGATTTTTAGCAAAATGTTGCCACAGTAACGCAGTGGAGTATGGCGATGACTAATCCGACACAACGTATCTTTTACGGCCATCGCACTTATATATTTATCAGTACTTTTTTTGTTTATTTTTGCAATGTTACTCAATATCACACTTATACATACCTATTCGTTACTGTGTTTATGTGACACAAATTTATTTTTATTTATTTACTAGCTGCGTCCCGCGGTTTTACCCGCGTAAATGTCGATCCTGTGGGAATATGGGGATAAAAAGTAGCCTATATGTTAATCCAGGGTGTCAGCAACCTCCATACAAAATTTTATCAAAATTGGTCCAGCCGTTTGAGCGTGAAGAAGTAACAATCATATAAACATACCCCCACACACACTCACAAACTTTCGCCTTTATAATATTAGTGTGATTTAATTATGCACACACACGTCACGTTGCAGTATAAAACTGATTTACATCCGTCACCTCACACATCAGGTCCAGTTGAAAACCAGCGTCAAGCACTAGTTGTCTGGCATGTTTACTGAACTGGGCCTTTTTGGCGCAGCCGTGAGGCACACATTCCTGCTAATTTCTTACATCGGACTTTGCACTTTTTAGGGTTCCGTAGCCAAATGGCAAAAACGGAACCCTTATGGATTCGTCATGTTCGGATTTTTTCCGAAACTATAAGAACTATACTGTTGAAACTTGGTAATTCGATGTATTCTGTGAACCGCATTAAGATTTTCACAAAAAAAATAGAAAAAAAACAATACATTTTGGGGTTCCCCTTTACTTAGAACTGAAACTCTAAAATTTATTTTTCATTAAACCCATACTTGTGGGATATCTATGGATAGGTCTTCAAAAATGATATTGAGGTTTCTAATATATTTTTTTTTTAAACTGAATAGTTTGCACGAGAGACACTTTCAAAGTGGTAAAATGTGTGTGTCCCCCCCTGTAACTTCTAAAATAAGAGAATGATAAAACTAAAAAAAAAATATGATGTACGGACGCCAGCAGGTCAACCTACCCGAAACTGTCAGATTTTCCCAATCAACCTTGAACCTTATGTTTTAGCAATAAAGTCGAAAATCTATTAAAGAAATCTGACAGATTGTAGTAACTTGATGTGCTGGCGTCTGTACATTACCATGTAAACTTCCACAGAAAATTGGTTTGAACGAGATCTAGTAAGTAGCTCGCCGGTGAAAATTTAAAAACATAATTATGATGGTACGGAACTCTCGGTGCGCGAGTCCGACTCGCTCTTGCCCGGTTTTTTATTTTTATCTGATGTGCGACTATTATCTGACTTCTGGTGTATTGTGTGTCTTTGTCTGTGCTAAATAAATGTATTTTCTTTCTTATTACCGTCGACCAACGGCTCTCAGAGCCCATTAGTTCAAAGCTGTTCGATGTCACACAGTTGTAATTTTTATTAGTTATCAATTATTGATCGTAATACAAGAACGGTACTTCTGCCTCGTGACAAAAATTTGACATTCCACTCACTGCGTAAATCAATATGTTAATGTCACGGCTTGATCAGCCCCGATAACAATATTTATACATGTAACGCCCACTTATTCAATAATGGGGAACCTCATAACAGATATGTCATCAACCTAACAGTTTACGCCTACACGCACATAGTTATACTCGATGACGATTGCAAAAAATACTCGATAAGTAGGGAGGTACATATATTTTTTACTAGCTTCCGCCCGCGGCTTCGCCCGCGAGGTATGTCCATAAAAACTATCCTATATCCTTCCCCGGGATGCAATCTATCTCTCTGCCAAATTTTATCGAAATCCGTTCAGTGGTTTAGAGGTGAAAAGGTGAAAAGGTAACATACAGACGGACAGAGTTACTTTCGAATTTATAATATTAGTCTGGATGACATGACTGTGTCCCAGGAGTCCACTTATTATGTATTAAAACCTGGCCAGAGAATATGTCTGTGACTTAAAATCGGGTTAGTTCTTAAATTTGTCTCCTCAAATTAATGAATTTTTAATCTCCTGTCAATGTTGAAATACTTTAAATTCAAGCTCTAATTTGTTCTTTCTAGAAACACTTTCCAGTATCTCTACTTTGTTACGACTTATTATTTACTAGCTGTGCCCCGCGGTTTCACCCGCGTTAATTTGAGGATTAAACCTACGAAAATAATATATTCCATTACTACTCTTATACCCTCATGACCGGGCGCCTTGCGGAATTATTTTGAAACTATGATATCTCCTAAAATATTCAATGATGTCAAGGCCCAGTCAAGGGCAATTTTGTTCAAAATTAAATACTTGTGATGAGTAACGTACTTATTTGGATATGGATTAATCATGTCTATAAAAACACCTTCACAAATGATGCATTATTTTAGAACAAATTTGATTACCATAAAAAAGGTTATAGTGAGTCAACCTTAAAAGATAGACATATGCTGTCGCGGAATTTTTTTTGAACTTTTAAGGGGAAACAATTCCGTTATACATGATTTTTGCGTAACTTTAACCGTTTACGCTGCGTACGCAACGGAAGCTCTCAAAAGGAATAATTTTTCCCGTTTTTGCAACATTTTTCATTGATGCTCCGCTCCTATTGGTCGTAGCGTGGTGCTAGCCTATAGCCTTCTTCGACAAATAGACTATCTAATACAAAAATAATTTTTCAATTCGAACCAGTGGTTCCTGAGATTAGCGCGTTCAACTAAACAAACAAACTCTTCTGCTTATTAGTGCAGATATGAAAGCAACGGGCAATATGTACATATTTAAATATTTAAGAATTTTATTAAATTCAATTTAAACTGATAGACAGATAAACGTTGTGTTAAGAAAACTAATTATAATAATATCGACTTGACCTTTACTTCCCGCCATGTTGTGATTGTGACGTATTACCTGTCAAACTAACGTCAGGCAATAGGTAATGAATGAAGTTAGCGCGGTTAATGTCAAGGTCGTTATCCTGATGACCTAGTATCTAAACGTAACTGCGTAGTTTAATCGATAGCAGGATGTCAATGGATGTGGGTGGCGCATTTAAGGCGAGCCAAAATGCACTTAGCGCAGGTTCGCACGGGCGGGCGCATATTTCCCGCGGCTATTTTTTTTCGCGCATTGAATTTTGAACGCTCTGCTTTAGCGCCGAGAGTTGAAAATTCAACAGGGTGTTTTTTCGACGCGCGGTGATGCGCTCTGTTGGATTCTCAATGATCGGCTCAACACCGAGAGTTCAAAATCCAGTGAGCGATGTGTGCCTTGTGAACGTGGGTTTGCGAACACAACTAGGACGGTTATCGAGTTAATAGTTTAGTTTACCTTTACAGTGCAATTTCCTCTGGAGGTTTAATAGCAGTTTAATTATTTCCTGTGTTGATAACATCACGCCTGTATCCCGCAAAGGAGTAAACAGCGATATAAAGTGCAGCCTCATTTAATTCTTCATGGACACAAAATGTACAGAGGCGAAATTAATGCCATAGGAATGGATGATGGCTGTTCATTTTGCCAGTTATGTTCAAATCCCATGTAATAAGGATCGAGCTTCTTGCCAGAAACCGGACACAAATCCTTACTCCGGTTGCCTGAAAACGAAACAGTTGATGGATAACCCCAATAAATCTATGCTTTTTTTTTGCGGATGGGAAATCATCAAATGAGCTTCAAAATGGTTTAAATTGTGATTGATAATATGTTACGCAATTAGGGTGCGGGTCTAAGGAACTAGGATATCAAAGGAGTCGGTTATGGTTTACAATTATAGTGGTATCTTATAGATAATCCCGCTCTGGGTGGAGCGGAAGGGAGTGTCAGACTCTTACTGACTAAAACCCACCCGTGTTCCTTCCTTAGCCCTTTATGTTCCGGGCCAGCGGTAACCCTTTCGGACAATCCCGCTGAGAGTAGGTAGGTACCGTTACTTACAATATGAAGGTAACATGCTTAATACCTTACATTATAACATGCTTAATTACTTACAATATGAAGGTAACATGCTTAATTAATAAATCTATGCTTGACCTGGAAACCGAACACAGAGTCTCAACCCCAACAGTCAAGACTTCTAGATCTAGACTAACGAGGCGGTCTCCCTGCACAAAATAGGCAATGTTTACGTTACGAGGACCTAGGTAGTATTACAACGGATTTTTCATGTCAGTTGGCATTGTGCCCAATGAACTCATTGTTTTGAATCCGCCCTGCTCGTGAATACTCGCTATATCTCTTCCGGAAACATTGCGCCTTCCAACGTGTTTATGAGGCGTATTTTTAAAACAAATGTATTTAAGACTGCACGTGATTTTGCAAGTAAATGAACATTCTTTTGGTAAAAAGTGATTTCTCTTTACAAAATGAAATACAATCTTCTTTTACCTAACGTGCCCTCGGCGTCAAAGTCTGTCATGTAGTCGAACCGTGGCGTGCTGGGCACATTTTAGTTTGTCATCTATATGGCTGTGGCGGTCAAAAGGATACGAGGGGCAGATGACAATTGCCGCTATAAAACTTTGTTCAAGTGGTCGCATGTGCGTCTGCTGAGACTGTTATCGGGTTTTCCCATTTAAAAAAAATTCTCAGTAACAGCCTCGAGTCCAGAATTCCCTAAACAAGAACCTATTTAGGTATGTACTTTATGTATTTATAATTCATTATGACAAATTTTTAAGAGTTTTTTTATATTTTTTCCTTTCAACCAAAGTACCTGTCGCGTAATCTCTTCACCACCCTTTGACTGGTTGAAAATGCCTAAGGCAGTAAGTCTGCCTACGTAACTCTTTTTTGTGTGCAAAAAGTTTAATAAAAATAATAAATCTTGCCCGGCTCATGGCAATAGCTTTTACATGGGTCTTAAACATTACTGGCGAAATGAAGGTATACTATACCCGTCTGATCCGGCTACCCCTTCGTTAATCATAGGCGTAATGTTATGTAAGTCCGATAGTAGAATTACGGATGATTTTTGAATTTGGGCTGCATGAAGAAGCCTCCTCGTGTAGCGCAGTTTGTTCCGCCAGTTACTCAACTGAACCGAGCGCTCGGCGCATCCTGGACAGTCACACCCAACACCTTACATGACTGGCCAATTCTTCCTTTGCGGTGGTAGGGCTAACGCTTGCAAGGTTTGCGACCACCCTCCCACCGGGGACCGGCGTCAAGCAACCTGCTGTGTTTCGTCGATGCGTGGGAGTTCCAGTGCCTTAGGCATTTTCTGGGCACGCTCGTTCCATCATAGACCTCATCCATCGCTTTCTATCAGGCGTGATCGAGGTCAAGAGCGGGCCATTCAGCAATAAAAAAAGAAAAATACCACAGCAGACAGTGCCAGTTAGTTTCATCCACTATTTTAGTTACTACAGAAGATTTCGAAGATTTATCAATATTTATGTTATTATTTCTATTGTTCCAGTTGGCACAGCAACTTGGAGCGCACACTATGGCTGCAGTACGTCTCGGGCGTGGTGCGCGCGTCGTGTGTGGTAGCACGCGCAGTGGCCGCGGGCCGCCCGGTGCTTGTGCACTGTTCCGATGGCTGGGACAGGACACCACAGATCGTGGCTGCAGCTCAACTCATACTGGATCCATATTACAGAACTTTAGAGGTGAGTTGTCTTTAGAAGTACTAGGGCTGCATAATTAGAAGGTAGTTCACTGCTCAGACGGATGATAGCCGCACATCATCACCGCCGCGCAATTCATACTGGAAACATATTAGGTCTTTAGAAGAGGTACCAGGGCTGCATGATTTCAAGAGGAGAGTTTAGAGCGGGTATGTCACATACAGAGTGATACTGCCGTGGCAGGCGAAGGCCTAGGCCTTCACACGCTAAGCCTTCAGTCAGAGAACACTCAGAAGTGAAGAGTAAAGCTGACTCTGTAACCAAGGGATCATGATGTTAAAGAGGCGACCTGAATGGGTCTAACTTGGGATCGATGACATCCGTTAATGCATAATGTCCCGCATATTTGGAAAAAAAAATCGCCCAACTTGTACCAGGGCAGCAGGCTAAAGCTGGAGTTTATTTCGAGTATACTGCTTAATACACGCAGTAATATTTAATTATCTTTATCAGGGTTTCCGTATATTAATCGAACGTGAATGGCTGGACTTCGGGCACAAGTTCGCGGACCGATGCGGACATCAGTTCGGCCCAGAAGACCCTAACGAGAGGTCACCCATCTTCCTTCAATGGCTTGATGTCGTTCACCAGATGATGCTGCAGTTTCCTTGCAGCTTCGAGTTCAATGAGGCTTACTTGGTAAGTTGGAACTTAGATCATCACCTGCAATTTTTAACCTTTTATTTCAATTTATTAATCAGCCGTTATTTCAGTGTCAACGTCCTTCACATGTTCCATAACTTATTTTCCCTTCAACTTTCAGTCTTAATTTTTGGCCTGTACTACTATGACTATATTTTCAACCGAATATGAATAATTATGGCTTCTTTGTTTTTTTTAGTTACCACGCAATTAGCTTCATCTCTCTGACTGACCGGCCCTTTGACAATAGATTTTTTTGGGGTAGGAGTTTTTGTGCCAAAAAAAGCTGCTTTTTTTACCAATGAATTTAATTGATTTCGCAAGACGTGGTTTTTGGTGCCAACTTTGGGTTTGGGTTACTTTACCTCGTTTTACGCGTCTCAAGATAATCACTAGGAAACCAGCAAATAGCAAAAAGACACTGGAAACCATTTTAACTATTGGGCACCACCAAATCCCACCAATTACTAAACCTCTGTCCCTATCTCTGTAGATGGTGAGAATGTTATAAGACCGTGTAACATGTACGCAGATAAAGCTGGGCACACACGTGCACTCGTGCATGTTCGGAACGTTCCTGTGCAACACGGGCCGCGAGCGCAGCGAGAGCCGCACCAGTGACGTCACGCCGCACGTGTGGCATCTACTGCGCGCGCCGGCGTACAGGAACCATCTGTACTCGCCGCATCAACTTGAACAGGTAGGTTTATTGACAGAAAAGATGAAGATTCCGTCATGAACAGTTGACTACTGAACATAGGTCTCTCTGAAGTTGGATTTTAACACCTGAAAAGGCAAAAGAAAAATTGTTTATATTGTACAAAAAAAAATACACACTAATACAAAGTTCAGCCTTCAATAGCCTGTCTGCGATCTGTCTTTATCAGCCGATCGCCAACGCGCATTCCGTTACGAACACGGACGTTGCAATTAAAATTTTAAGAAAAGTTGGCACCCATAAACCGGCACACAATGTGTTCAAAATAGTTTGTTTATATTTCGTGACGATTTTATTGTTGTGACCAAAGAGAGCCTGCCTATTATTTCGCATCCCACGACACCTACGTTTACGCTTTCCTATGAGTAAAGTCAAGTTTTCAGGTCTAAATAGATTTTTAGGTGTCTTTGGAGTTTCTTGCCCGTTCTTCTCCATAGAGATCTACGTTTCTGACTAACTGACCGACTTTTTGACAATTCAGAGGTGCCTGTAAATGGTTTAATCGAAATAAATGGTTTGAGTTGGAGCAGAATACTAAAAAAAGACACGTTTTCTGCAAATGTTCAGGTGACTCCAAGGACCAATTAGATGTAAAACTAACCTTCCATATTCTATCAGCAGGCGATCTGGCCGGAGTACTCTGTGCGTACGATGTGCGTCTGGAGCGGAATGTTCTGCGCACAGAGTCCGCGTGACGAGCCGCGCTCCGAACACAAGCCTGACTTGCCCGCGGCACAATTGCACAGCACACAGAACCATAATGGTAAGAAAAGTTAATTTAAAAGTCCATACATTTCTTAAAATCTTACAGTTTCTGAAAATCTGGATTAAATTGAAAAAAAATATGCTTTTGTGAAAGATTTAATTTTTTTATGTTATAGCGTAAACCAAAGTTTATATATTTTATTATATACTCGTATAAGTTGGAAAAGTTTTCGAAAGCCAAGGTATAAAAACGAAACTAAAAAAGGAATTGCTAAACAAAAAAAAAAGTATATTTTGATCAATCAATTAGATTTTCTGGTAAACTTCCGTTGTGAAATCACTGTTCCTAAAAAGACCAATAAAGTGAAGTGAATCGAGGACTGGTCCTGTCCGTCGCAACACTTTTACTTAAAATATTCATGCCATCTCTTAGTTGTCAATAAAAACATGGTTCATTTGTTTCAGGTCTGATGACGAAGACGAGGTCATGTGATAACCTGCTGAATGAGGGAGAGAAGCGAACTGCGCAGAGGAGGTGTAGTGACCCTAGTCTAGCGCCTGATGTTATGTAAGTTAACTATTTTGATCATACTTATGCTGTTTTGGTATTTTGTCAAATGATTTCCAAAGGACCAATTTTTTTTTACCTTATTTTTCGTCGCAAATTACGTGCACGCGTCATGAACTAATAAGCACATTGTCATAAGGTTTTATTTACATCAAAAAATTTAAAGGAATTGTAACATGTATACGCGTTATTTTTGTCGTAAGATGACAATAGAGTTTTTTTTTTTTTTGTGTTTAATGGTCCGTGGATTTTTGTGATTCTAGTCTTTGTAGTTCGATTTCCCAAGATGTCTGTGTGTGTACTAGTGCTTATTTAGTCCGTTTATATTGCAGGAAACTATCAATGGTGGTGAACAACGAGTGTGAGAATCGTCGCGAGTGTCGCGCCGCGCTCACCGACAGTTGTGTTGACGAGCTGCCCGTACTACCGCTCGCCAGCGACAACTGTTCCGACACGGTCAGTACTAGGGCATCATGTAGATGTAGGAGATAGCGAGTGTGAGAGCCGTAGCGAGTGTCGCGCCGCGCTCACCGACAGTTGTGTTGACTAGCTGCCCGTACTACCGCTCGCCAGCGACAACTGTTCCGATACGGTCAGTACTAGGGCATCATGTAGATGTAGGAGATAGCGAGTGTGAGAGCCGTAGCGAGTGTCGCGCCGCGCTCACCGACAGTTGTGTTGACGAGCTGCCCGTACTACCGCTCGCCAGCGACAACTGTTCCGACACGGTCAGTACTAGGGCATCATGTAGATGTAGGAGATAGCGAGTGTGAGAGCCGTAGCGAGTGTCGCGCCGCGCTCACCGACAGTTGTGTTGACTAGCTGCCCGTACTACCGCTCGCCAGCGACAACTGTTCCGATACGGTCAGTACTAGGGCATCATGTAGATGTAGGAGATAGCGAGTGTGAGAGCCGTAGCGAGTGTCGCGCCGCGCTCACCGACAGTTGTGTTGACGAGCTGCCCGTACTACCGCTCGCCAGCGACAACTGTTCCGACACGGTCAGTACTAGGGCATCATGTAGATGTAGGAGATAGCGAGTGTGAGAGCCGTAGCGAGTGTCGCGCCGCGCTCACCGACAGTTGTGTTGACGAGCTGCCCGTACTACCGCTCGCCAGCGACAACTGTTCCGATACGGTCAGTACTAGGGCATCATGTAGATGTAGGAGATAGCGAGTGTGAGAGCCGTAGCGAGTGTCGCGCCGCGCTCCGACAGTTGTGTTGACGAGCTGCCCGTACTACCGCTCGCCAGCGACAACTGTTCCGACACGGTCAGTACTAGGGCATCATGTAGATGTAGGAGATAGCGAGTGTGAGAAAACAATGTCAAAAGGCTCCGAAAACTAACCATATCTTCTTTCCCCCAGGTCGACGGCCTCCACCCTGATCACTTCGAGAACAGCACGCGACTTCCCCGAGACCTCGCAAGCGGCTCTTCGTCACTAGAACGAGAGTTAGGCGGCGAACTCACCGACAAACTCATACCCGATCAGGTCATCGACCACTCAGACGACCTGACCGCGTCGGACAACAGCCAGCTCAACGGCACCGTGACAGATAGTGTGGCCGACGTGGTCACCAGCGTGGCTTCTCCTGACGTGGATACGCCTGAAGAACCGCCTGTGTTCGTCTGTGATACTTATACTGATGTTATTGGAATGGCTGAGGTGAGGATACTTCTTTTGTTTTATGTTTGCCTGGTACTTGAAATTGTGGCATGATGAAATAAGTTGAACGAATGAATTGCCGATTTTCTTTTATTTATTACCGAAATGTCGTTAGCTTAAAAAAAAACATTTGTTTATAAAATATATTCCTAATTCCCTTTTTCAACCCCCCAGGCCGCAAGAGAATCAGCTCGCACCCGTAACATTAGCATAACCTGGCGTTCCATATCAGAGTCAAGCAACCAATCTTCCACCGGCTTCGAGATCAACGAGAGTCGGGCAGAACCGCCGGCTTCCAGAAACACTTCCCACGAATCCTCACCCCTCGACAACCACACCTCAGAAGACAGGAAAAACCACAACGTGGTCACCGATAACAACCATACGAGAGAGAATGGTGTGACGACTAATGGAACTATGAACGGGCTCGATGATGTAGCTACTAAGTTTCTTGAAGTTGATTTGAATGGTGAGATATTTTTTCTATAGTACTTTTAAAAGTATACTCTTTCTCGGACTGTTATCCTGATAAGAGCGAAGAAATTTGCTCGAGAACGTAAAAAAAAGTATTGTTTTGAGGGATTTTTGCATGATGCCCATTAAAAACGAGAATAAAATCTTTATTATTTTTTTTCTTCTTTGATTCAGGAGGAGCAACATCAAGCAGTATAAGTTCAGAAAGCGAAGGCGAGGCACACACACAGCCGAGGCGGACAGCTCACACTCACACTCGCACGCGCGTCGCGAGCCAACTCACATTATGCCCGACGTCACCACGTCGTATTGCCTGCTGCCACTGTTCTAGGAGAGCTAGCACTACCAGTGAGTACAACCTCTTTGTTTTCATATCAGCCTGGTACTGCACCAAGTCACACTTGCACGCGGTCGCGAACCAATGCATGAGTCCCACGTCACCTCGTCATATTGCCTGCTGCCACTGTTTTAGGAGTATTACTGACTACAACTTCATTGTGATTTATGACAGCCTGGTACTTGAGTAAGGCAAACTAAAACGCACGCAATTATGTGAGCAATCTCACTCAGCTGAATCGTATCGCCTGCGATGACAGTTCCAAAAAAAGCTATAATCTGTGATTAATGACAGCCTGGTACTTCTAGACATTATAAACACTGCTAAGTACCGTGTGATACGCGCGCAGCCGCAGTAAATACAAATTAGTTACGAAAGCTACCATAGAGTCAAGTTTTTTCTCTAGTAGTCCTTTTCCGGGGCCATTTTGTATCATTAAGAACCACAAATGGTCGTATCAGGCCCGAATGTCTTATAATAATCGAGTGTATTTTCCAGGTGGGATCGAAACATCAGGGGAGTCAGGCGGCAGCTCGGAAGTGTGCTGGTGCGGAGTGTGCGGCGGCGCGCTGGGCGGCGCGCGCGTGCGCTGCGTGTGCGGCGCGGGCGCGGCCGCCAGCTCGCCGCCCGCGCCGCGCGCTGACCCGCTGGACGGCCTGCCGCCCGCGCTCGACCCGCTGCAGGCGCGTCTGCACCAGATCATACTCTACCAGAAGGTGAGCGCGCCGCGACCTATTTTATGCTAGCCCGGTACGCACGGCTGAAGTAGACTGCAGGTAGAATGCTGTTCGTAGATTCGATTGCATTGCCGTCGTAATAATTATTTTATCCATTATCACCCACAGCTTACGCTTTAGATGCAAACATTATTTTTTAAATTATTTTACATATCATCAATACACTTATAAAATATCAGATGACGGTTAAGAGAATCTATGGAAGGAGAAAACTAGATCGACCCCAAAAAAGTGGAGAGGATAATTATGATAAACGTGTCTTGGTAATAAATACAGAAATGTGCAGACGTTTCAATCTAATATGTTTACTACAGAAAGTAGTAGAGGAGCTGAGCGGTCAGCTGCGCGAGGCGCGCGAGGCCCTGCGCCTGTCGTCGCCGCCTGCGCCCGCGCCGCCCGCCGCGCCGCACGCGGCCACGCCCACGCAAGTACGACGACATACATACCCACACCGCTACATGCCCTTCTCACGGCACTTGCGACACTGGTACATTTGAATACCCATTGAAAAACTTGGTCCTTCGTTACACAAGTAGACTCTAGCTAGATTTACCTTAATTTTTAAGGCCTATATAAAAAGATAGACTGAGTTCAGAAATGGATGATATCTTACTCTCCCTTGGTGAATCAACCAGCTTCTCCCTCTCTTCTTAACATATTTTTGCTTGTTTGTTTCCCAAAGCATTGCTCAGCTCTTCTCTAACAATCATATTCTCCTGGTACAGAAAACAAGCAGCGGTAGTGGGTCCGTGCGAGGTAGCGGCAGCAGCAGCGGCAGTGCGTCCGAAGTAGAGGTGGGCGAGGAAGCGCGTGGCGTCGTGTGGCTCCCGGACAGCGCCGCGCCGCGCTGCCAGTACTGTAGGAACCACTTCTGGCTAGCCCGGCGCAGGCATCACTGCAGGTAAGCACCAGGACTGCATAACTCCCGAAGATAAGTCGACAGGCTCCCCCTAACCACGTAAAGCAACGGTAGACTATCATAATTAAACAGTTGTTGTTTTGTCGCAGACGGTGTGGCGGTATATTCTGCGGCTCGTGCTCGGAGATGAGTTCGTGGGGCGACTGCGGCACGATGCGCGTGTGCCGGCGCTGCCGCGCGCTGCGGTGACGTCACCCGGCCGCCCGGCGCGGTGACGTCACCCGGCCGCCCGCCCGACGTCTGCGCGAGTGCGAAAACTGTTTAGACCGACCCCCGCTTCCCTACCGGCCGATCTTACTAGATTAGCGTTCCTATAAAATTAAAAGAGCAATAGTAAAGTATATAGTTACGTCTAAACAGTTTTACGTTTAAAACTAGTCATGCCGCTTCGATAACTAGCTTGTGAAAAGTTTTCAAAACGCTATTTATCTACGAATTATGTATGAGAATTCAAAATGATTGTCATCTTTATTTTCATTAATATCACCATGACATTATTGTTTCATTATTTGTCCAAATGTTAAATGTGCTAACGACATTGACCGACCGTACCGAATTGTTTGATACTCCAACATAAACATAACGTGTGATGGTGTGCGAACATTGGAGAGGATCTAGTCTATGGTTTGTGGTGGCGATGGCGTCGGATGTTGGATGGCTGGTCGCGGTAATGTAGTTAGGAAATGGTATAGTGAATTGTTACGCGAAGGCTGACTTTCTACGATTAATATTTAAACTTTTTTCTACGACTGTTTTTTTCGGTCTCTATAATAAATAAATTCATTAAATGTATTTTTTTTTTCGATTTGTTTTTCCTTTTCTTTTGTTAGTCGAGAGAGCGATGGTTGTGACTGGCCCCAACTGGTGTGAACACAGACACGTAGGTATCTCTTTGTATAAACTTGTTTTTTTCTTTTTATTTTGTATTATAGTGTTTCATTTGTTCTATTATTATTTTTGTACAGTAAGGTTTTGTTTCACACTTGGTCAGACACTGGGAAGTCTCCGGTCAGATGACAGCTCGCCGTCATCTGACCGAGAGACTCGATAACCTTATATAAGACTTAATTTGTATATTCGACATTTTCCATTAATTTCAAATGTATAAAATACATTTCTTTGTACTAATAAATATTCGACTGAATTTGCTTATGGATAAGAATAGATGTCTATATTGGGCATATTGATTTATAAAATCCATACTAAGCTTTATAATTACGTTGATACATTTTTAATGTGTACTAAATTTTCACACCGTAATAATTTCGTAGAGGTAGAGCATCAGAGTTATGTATTTTATTTGTGATATTGTGATGATAATTTTGTATGATTAAGAGTTTAATAACATGTTGTTAGAGTTAAATTTTACAGGTGATTATTTTAACCCTCGCGGTGCGTTGTTCAGTTGTCGAATACACTAGAAGCCATTGTCCATGTGGTGTCATCTGTAGTATAGACCAGCTTCGAGTGAGACAAGTGCCTAGCGCGGCCCGGCTTCCGTACAGCGACATGCGACATAGTGTAACGACAGACAGATCAGTTCTATACTAGATAATATATTATTAGAAAAATGATTCTACTACCATAGGTGTTATTTTCTTAATAATTTTTTTTATACATGGATATAATAATGTTAAACCCGCACTGTCGCTGAGGGCCGCGCGACAGCGTATCTGCTTCGTATATAATAAATAAAAATGATTTTGTAATTTATTCGTAAACGGAGGGGATTGTTGTTAACTTCATATATTTTATATTGTAAACGAAAAGCTCGGAGTAACGTGTAAGTATTGTCGAAGTGCAAAACTTGTTTGTGACCAATGAATATTGACACGATGTGAAATAAAGCATATTTAGTTTTATGAATTATTTCTTTCATTTTTCCTAATACCATCCGCGGTCATCCGCCCACATTCAAAACAGTGTGATACTCATACAGACCGGCCGTCGAGCGAGAGAATGCGTTTCTGATAACTGTCAGTGCGACAATTCTAGTAGCTAATAAAGACCAAATTCGCGACAGGTGTGGTGTTAAGAACGCACTCTCGTCGGCCGTACTGTAGTACAGTTTACACAGCAATGGTCTGTAATTCATCCCTACAAACAAACAACAGTGAACTACGTACAGACGCCAGCACATTAAGCTACTACAATCTGTCAAATTTATTTAATAGATTTTCAACTTTATCTCTAAAACATAAGGTTCAAAGTTGATTGGGAAAATTTGACAGTTTCGGGTCACTTGATCTGCTGGCGTCTGTAGTTTTACTATCGTGGTACAAATCTGAGCGGCAATTCCCGTAATTTTAACAAACATCGCATTCTAATCCTGTCAAAAAATCCTCATTCATAATTCCCTACATTCTGATACGTTTTTGACGTTGATTGTCGCTGAGATGAAAAATTTTCAAAATTGGCCTTGGAATTGCGACTAGAATAGAACTAGAATTTGTATTTTTTTAAGTACCTACGTGATTTGGTCAAGTACTTAAAAAATATTCAAATTCTTATATTTCCCAATTTCGATCTCATACGTATCGAATAAAGGATCGACTTAGGCAGAGTCCTAATCGAAAGCGATCGTCGCACGAACGCGACTGTCGCGGTTATTTTCTTCGGCGATTCCGAACGCGTGATCGCGCTGTCAGAGGCCTTCCGGTTTTCTTAACAAACATGAGTAACGCAAACGCGGCGATCGCGTATTCGCGTCACTCATGCAGGCAGCAGGGAGCGCTGTCGCTAGTCGTCTCCCGCCGGGCCTCCTCCGGGGAACCGGAGATCTCATCTGGCGGAGAAAGACGACGGCGACGTGGCGTGAAGAAAGCGGTACTGTGGATACCGTGGCGCCTACATGGCCCCCCATTGAACGTGCCCGTGTTGACGGGCACCGTAATAAGCCGCGGGGTTTTAATATAAGGGCCATGTCCGTAACCAATCTGCCACACCACACATTCGACCATTCGTAGAGACTACCCACCTACAGGGACGGCGATCGCGTATTCGCGCGACTGATCGTATTTGTTAACTTGGTTAGGACGCGGAGTTCAGGAAATCGTCGTTGTTTATATGATTACTAGCACTATCCCGCAAACGTGGTTTTGCCATATAAATTATTTCTAGCTGCCCGGCGCTATCGTTCGCGTGGTGTCCTACCCTACTCCTACCCTACTTCTACCCTACTCCTAACCTACTTCTACCCTACTCCTACCCAACTCCTACCCTACTCCTACACTACTCCTACCCAACTCCTACCTATAAACCTCACGGAGCCCGAGACCTTTCCAACGAATGCAAAACCGTGGAAATCGGTTCGTGCGTTCTGGAGTTATAGCGTCAGGAAGGAAAACCCGACTTATTTTTATATAGTAGATGACGTACTGGCGCGATCAATCAAGTCGCGTTATATACGTCCTAATTCATACAAACGATCGCATCGACCGCTTTTGGTTAGGACGCGGGGTAAGGGCTGATTTTACCAACGTCAGATCATATAGTACAGCGCTTAGTACATAATTTATGAAATGATAATGTAAAGGGATCCTGGTGTCCTGAAACACAGGCCACGAGCCTAGCTTAGGCACCAGTCTCCCACAATATACAGGAAGACTTTGAATTCATTGGCAATATTTTAGTCCAAGAATCTAATTGAGGAACGAATAATAACTAATACTAGTAAAGTGTTCAAAAATAATAACCAAGAGATTTCTCAAAATGAACAAATAAAATAAAAGTATCAAATGGTGATAGCGCGCTATAAAATCAATAATAGGTGATTGCCTCGTCCCCCCCTCCGCCGCACACCATCACCGTCGCACGCGCGCCATTCAATTATTTGCGGGCGCGCGGTGGCGGCGGCGGCGGCGGCGGCGGCGGCGGCGGGCGGCGCGGCGCCCCCCGATTTGCATGTAGCAGGCACTAGCAGCTCAGCAGGCTAGCAGCTTCGACTTTTCTACGGAACTGAAGTGTAACGCGTACTTAAATTAAATTGTTTATGTTAGGTCCTTGACGCAGTTTAAAACACTTAACCCACATACACACACTAAGAAGCTCCGAAAATAACTAAAAACTTGACTGAAAATCACATTATCACCCATAAGAAAACAAGTTTAAAATGGGGGGCCGCGCCGCTTTGGCGCATAAATCATTAAAATGCAGAAAGCAAAACTCACATAATAATAAGTTGTAATAGTCGGTACCGTTGGCGCAGTGACTGAGCGACAGGCTACTGCGTTACGTGTCGCAAATTCGATTCCCGCACAGAAAGATGAAGTGTGATTTGAATTATTTCAATTATTATACCAACAATACTAGCGTAGGGAATGGTTTAAAAAAGAATGAAGAAGGATTGGAAAATTGAAAGTGATTTAAACTTTGGTGAAATGTCAAAACAAAAGTTACTGTTAATAAAAGTTTCAAATTACATACCTACAAGGCTACAAAATGTAATGATCGTTAAAAATTACTTAGTTTTTTGTCTGCATTAAAGTCGGTTAAAGTGTGCAAAAATGATTATCCCAATAATATCTCAATTGAATTCGCTAGTAAAACTTTGACTTTTAAAATACCTAATAAATGACGCGCCTGTTGTGCTTGTGCCCTGCTGGCTCGGCGCTGGCGCGGCGGAGCGCGGCGCGGGTGGGGCGCGCGTTTGTGTGCAATGTTTAGTAAAGTACCTAACACTGCGATAGCCGCGCGCGACCTTTGACGAAACAGCTGATTGGGACTTGGGTGCACTTTTAAATTGAATTTACATAGCAGTATTACTTAGTATGTAGTTTTAAATTTTAATCACATTAATTTAAAATCGTTACTACGGCACAATAAAATAATTAAATCTTGTTTGTTGTTGTTGTTAAATGTTGAATAATGAAATGTTGTTGAATAAAATAAATAAATGTTGTGATGTTAATTAATTGTTGAGTCTGGCGGTTTGTGTGTGTGAGATTTGTGTTTGAAACCTAGTATAGCAACGTTTAAATTAAACTTAGTAGGTAGGTAGGTACTTACCTACGTGTACTTTAAGAGGTGCTCGAAATGTTCACCTCCTCTTTGTACACACAGCTCAGCACGGCGCCTATGGTTCACCTTCACATTTTGCAACACAAAAGTACGCGATTTAACCGTATCAAACGCCGTGATAATCTTTTCTTTTAACTGTTCCCGGCTTTCACTCTCTTGCTCGTAAACTAGTCTTTTAACCTCACCCCACAAAAAAAAGTCCAAGGGCGTCAGGTCAGGCGACCGCGCTGGCCAAGCTACAGGTCCGCCGCGACCAATCCAACGTTCACCGAATTTACGATCGAGGAAGGCGCGAACGTCACGCTGGTAGTGAGCCGGTGCTCCGTCATGCTGATAGTACAGCTCGGACTGATAGCTCTCAGGCACGTTCTGCAGCTGTTCTTCTACGGAGGTCTCTAACAACCGGAGATAGCGCTCCCCGGTCAGTCTCTCTTCAATAAAGAAGGGACCTATGATACAACTGTTAATTATGCCTGCCCACACGTTCACCGAGAAACGATTTTGAAAAGCGTGTCTTCGGCTTACGTGCGGGTTCTGCCCACGCTGAGCCCACCAATGCTCGTTGTGGACATTAAACAGCCCGAGTCGGGTGAACGTGGCCTCGTCTGTCCACAGGATATTTTTATCCAGATTTTGTAATAGCCAATTACAAAATCGGACCCTGGGCGTGTAGTCAGCCAACGCCAACTCCTGCACTTTTTGGAAATGGTAAGGGTGCATTCCAGAGGCGTTTAACAGCTTCCAGACAAAAAACTGGCTGACGTGAAAGTGTCGCGCTGCCTGTCTAGTGCTGGCCTGTGGATTCCTCTGGAAGTACCGCTTTATTTGCCGATGCAGGGTTCTTGGGTACACCGGCGCTCTACCACGCGCTTGAGCATGCGGTGGTACGTGGAACGATGCAAAATCCAGCAGGTTTTGCGTTGATCTCAAGATTCGGTCTCGCGATGGAATCGGTGCATCGGGGTAGCGGCGGTGAAACATGAGACGAGTGCGCGGCAAACTGTGTGTTCTATCGTAGAATAAAACCATATCCAGGTATTGCTGGTTCGTGTACACTGCACTACGTGGTCGAGGCATGTTAGCCCTGTGGTTCACTGCAATCCAATATTTTTTTCGCCAATTACACGTAATTCACTTGACCAAATAAACTCGTGACTGGAGCAGCGCGGCGGCCGGCGCTCAGGCGCATGTGGGGGCGGGGGTGGGCGGGGGTGCGACGCGCGCGCTTGTAGTTTGTTCTTTTGCCGTATTGGCGGTATTTCTTTTGAAGGACATATCTACTGAATGAGAGCTCGTACGCTAGTTTTACTACACGTGTCGAATGAATCTTGATAATTAAATTTATTTATGTTTAATTATCATTTTTTTTATTTCTTTTTTTTAATCTTGTTTATTAATTTCGGTCTTTATGTAAGTAAATATCAAGTTATATTACGTTTTTTAAATTAATAATTTGACCATATTAATATTCGATATTGTTGGCTTAAATGAACCAGTATCATGGTTGGAATACGTGGTTAAAATATTGCCAATGAATTAAATGTCATCCTGTATACTTACCTGAACTTGTGAATCTGTCGAATGTAAAAGAGTCTTGTATATTGTGGTGAGAAAATAAAGTTGATTGATTGATTGATTGATATATACATGGAATAAAATTGACGTTAATTCGTAACTATTCCTCGGATAAAGATATCTGGCGTTGGAAAAATCAGCAATTTGACCCTAAACCATGTATAAATCAAACAAGAATATTATTGGAAAGTCATTTATTCTCCATCAATCTCAGTAGCGCTTACAACTAATCAACATTGACAATAAATAAATGCAGTAATCGGCTAATATAACATACAATAGGTACGTAGTGCTGCAAGGCTCTTTTGGCGCCTAGTTGACATTGACAGGGGTCACAGGGGGGCGTTGTTGGTAAACATTTGTGACATTGCCCCAGAAAGTGGTGTCACTCACTGACTCTGGCAGAGCCACCATCAGGGATTTTAATTTTGATAACACAAAAAATTTGTCGCTAATTAGTCGAAATTTGTCGCCAAATATCAGAATTTGTCGGTCACTGGTTCAAAAGCTATAAGGGTTTATAGGTGTAGGTATAGTCCAAGAGCTAGATCGAAGAGTTCACGAAAAAACTCTTCGACTAGCTCTTGGATTATACCTTACTAATTGAACTCAATATATCTCCTAAACTAAGACCCGATTAAATCTGTGACTTGGCGACTGATTCCGACTAATTGGCGACAAAATATGGGAGAAAACAGATCTTCGCTAGGTGCCCTAGTTTTTGAGATAATTATAAATGTGGCCCTGCTGGGGAGACTCCAGATCGGCCACCTATAAACCCTTATACCTTTTGGACCAGTGACCGACAAATTCTGATATTTGGCGACAAATTTCGACTAATTAGCGATTAATTTTTTTGTGTTATCAATATTAAAATCCCTGATGGTAGCTCTGGCAGAGTCAGTGACACCAGAAAGTGTAGTATATCTTGTATTGACAAAACAAGATTAGTTCCGATTTTGGTCACGCGCCAAAAGAATCTTGTAGCGCTGTAAGTATCATTTCTCCTAAAATTATAATTTTAAAGTGTTTAAAAAAGCGAATGATTTTCTTTAGGAATGGAGTTTTAACAGATAAATGTTAACACAGCAGAATGTTTAGAACACTTTATATAATACTGTATATTAACAATATAAAATTGCTGATATGGGGAATAACATAGATATTGCTATGTAACATATTTTTACATGCAATTAACATTAAACAGAGGACAATTCTCGCAATTTTAAGAACGTTCACAGTCTGATCTCAGTCTCAATCTGTCAAAAATACCTCTAATTTCCCTATTTTTTTTTTTTATTACCTCTGAGATTAGATTGCGACTAGATTTTGAACGTTTTTAATTATGGGAATTGGCCTGCAGATCTTTAATTATCTCTCTATACACCATGGATAAAAAATACTTGTTTTGAGTAAAAAAATAAAATAAAAAAATACTCCAAGTTAAAATTATAGTGCCACTCAAAATGCACGGTACTGCTTGCTTTAACAAAATTGTTAGTAATCTATGAATAAAAAAAATAGCTAATAAAATAAAGCTTTCTATATCAGATCTACTAAATAATAATACCAATAAAAATAATAATAATACAAAAAAATAATAAACAAATGACGGCACGGTTGGCGCAGTGGTTAAGCGATTGACTGCTGCGCTGCGTGTCGCGGGTTCGATTCCCGCACGGAACAAATATTTGTATGACCTACAAGTAGTTGTTCCGGGTCTGGCTGTCTGTGTATGCGAGTTTAAATGTTTGTAAACGCACCCACAACACAGGAGAAATTCCTAGTGTGGGGCAACGTTTTAAGAAAAAAAATATAATACTAAATAATATGCAATAATTTGTTCATTTCATTCTAACTTCGATTTCTAACAACAATTTCTAAAACAATAGTAGCCAAGTGTTTGCGTCATTAAGTACTAGGGACCTAATAAACTTATGCAGTGCATATTTTAACCAAGTGCATTATATTAGGCTTGTTTTGAACTTTAAATGTGAATTTCGTTGAATTTATTTTGCTTTTACGAAAGCTAGGTATGTGCCTGTGCAACCTTCGTGTGCATTATGCAATCCTAGTAGTATTTTTATAATAACAACATAAGTACAGTGTTAACTTGACTAAAGTTTGACTAGGAAACTATGAATTATTGACTAATAAAAAAATAAAACGTTAGGCCTTAAATTAGGAACAATTAAGTATCTAAGAGCTAATAAAGTTGTCCAATAGATTACAGACTTATAAATATAAATAAATAATTTCTTTGGTATTGTTGAACTAGCTGAAAAATACTGTTCAAAGCTATAAAAGAGATACCCTTTTGCAGATCTAAATATGTGAAACCCGCACCCTAACTGCGAAACACACTGTCAATCACATTCTGAATAATTTTGAAGGATATTGCTAATCCATTGCTTCATATGTTCGAAAAATTTGTCTGCTCAACAACGTAAATAACGCAATGAATGTTGTTGAACTGTCAAAATGAAAGCCATTTGGCTTAAATTCATCAACACAACTAGTAATCCTACTGAATGACTATTTCATGAAATCTTGCCATTTTAGGATTAACGTAACATAACAAGTTGTATTACTGATTCTGATGATTATAATTCTGTAACTACATATTTGTTACGGTCGCGAATCATATTTTAATCAACGTACAGCTTAATAGTGACCAGCAAATTGCAAAAAACGTAAGAAAATTTGAATTTCGCGGGCTACCTTAGCGCTTCCCCCGACATCGCGGCATGCCCAGACGGAGATGGCGGGATGAGTTGGACTCGTTTAATATAGATTGGTCCTTGGCAGCTCTGAACAGAGAGAAGTGGGGAGAGAGGGAGGCCTTTGCCCAGCAGTGGGACATTAATAGCTAATAAAAAAAATAACGCACTTTTTAAATAAAGGCGTAATAACACGTTCACACTGACTGAAATAATGTCTTAGGTGATGTAACGATGACCAATACGCAAATATACTTAATGTATCGATACAACACAAAGTGATGATCTCGATATTTTTATCGATACACTCATGTGCTTATCCTGTATTGATCAGAAATACCTACTTAAAACCAGATTCTTTATGTAAACTAACGGCCAGTATTGTATGTATGTCGATATCGATAAATTGCGGAAAATCGGGCATCCCTATAATTGCAGAGTGTTGAAGAACACGCGATTTATTATACAACGTTATTTTTAGTATATGCGAAACCTGAATATAGTTTGTTCAGAATAAGTAACTGAATCGATTCCAATAATTTTTACCCCATGTTATATTTTGTCCCAAAAATATTTAAAAAAGGTTAAGAGTTGGACACCGAGCGACACTAAGTAGATTATCCAATCTCCGCGCCGAACGGTTAGGTACCTAGGTACTATTATCAATGAGCGCAAGACGGCGCGGCGCGGGTGAGCATGTTTTTTTACGGACAAACAGGTAACTTAACAAGCTTATAAGTAACTTTATGATTTTTCATGATACAGTTTTGAAATTTTGTACATAGATTCTTTACATAAAAATACTAGACACGTCTTTCGGGTTTCGCACATACTAAAAATAATGTTGTATATACCATTTTCCACATCAATAACTTGATATAAATACATCCAATCACATCACATAAAGAATACACATAATAATATGCATTTGTACATTTTGTTAAACCTACCTTGGCTCGATTCTTATTCATTACTATTACACAATTAACTACATAGAAAAGCTTTATAATTAAAGTTTGAGCCGTTTCATGAGAATTTCATTGATCCGTTAAGCCCACGTTCGTACGGACGTAAAGATATCGCGGCGGTATTTTATCGCGCACTCGATTTTCAACCCTTGGTGTTGAACCGAGCATTGAGAATTCAACGCGCATCCCAGCGCGTCAAAAAAATACACTGTTGGATTTTGAACTCTCGGCGTTTAGCAGTGGTCGAAAAAAAATCGCCGCGGAAAAAACGCGCTTGTGCGAACCTGGGCTTAAGGAAAGGGACAACACAACGTAATTATTTTACCTTTCCTTTGCACTTCATCGACATAAATCTGATCTATATTATAAAAATACTGATATTATAAACTTACGATCTTATTGTTACACATACATAATTGATAGAATACAGAAGATTTATTTCAAACGAAACCCGATGTGTTATCACACTTATCACATAAGATCCTTAAGGGAACAAAAATGTTGCCACAAACTCTGACGAAGGGTAGCCAGTACAAAAATAAAAAAATGGCTTAATAAAATAGAGAAAATCAATCAAGCTGCCATTATGTTTGTTTGGCGCCTTCTCAAAATTTGTAAATTACATTAATTAATACATTAGGAGTTTATTTAGACTGAAAAGTTTATTTTTTGCTTTTTAGTTTCTTTTTTAACTTCTTAGGCCGTGAATTCATTATGTCTCACTATGGGAGTGAGGGAAGAGTAAGTGATGTACGAGTATGATAATATATCTGCAGTTTTTTTTAAATTATAAATTGTTATTTTTATTTTCAACAATTATTGCACAACTACTTGTCAGTGCATATTGTAAGTTAGGAATCGCATAATAAATAGATAATAAATCTTCTGTACCTATTTTGTTCGTGTCTTAGTTACATAACAACTTTCTTACTCTACCGTCTGCGGTTCATGATGTCTCTTCTTGTAGTCCATGACCATACCAAGCACTTTGTTCCTCACTTGATCCAGCGCTTTGTACATGTCTGCTGTAAACGGCTCGAAGTCTTGGTGCTTTTTCTTCCGTCTGTAGATGCCTTCTTTGTTTGCTATCGCGCAGTTCATGTCAGCCTGGTAAACAGAATAAATAAATACAACTTTATATACCAAGCTAGTGAAACTGATAAAACAAAATCTAGATAGATTTTTGTATAGATATTAAAAGTCAGGTAGAGGCAATGATAGCACGATTTCAGCAGTTGGTAAGTTGCTTTTATGCAATACCATCACAAAAATCCCCTAACAACAACTGTAGAAACATACATATATTCGCGCAACCACGTTTTTTTTTTTTTTAAAAAACGTTGTCCCACTCTAGGAATTTCTCCTGTATCGTGGGTGCGTTTACAAACATTTAAACTCACATACACAAACAGCCAGACCCGGAACAACTACTTGTAGGTCATACAAATATTTGTTCCGTGCGGGAATCGAACCCGCGACACGCAGCGCAGCAGTCAATCGCTTAACCACAGCGCCAACCGTGCCGTCAACGTTTGATAGCCCGTTTTTTTTTTTAATTTGAAATGGGTTTGCTTTTGACTCTAGTCTAGGCTAGAGGTGACAGAGACAAAATCGAGACTTTAGATAATTTTTTCTTTATAAAATGTTCCCAGTAAAATTTTTATATGCAGTACCAAACCCACATAGGTGTTTCGTAGTAAATAAATTACTTAACTAACCTCAGTAATATTATAACTCAAAAAGTCCAGTATTCCTTGCAATGCGTGCCTGGTGTCGCGTACCAGGACTTCATAGAACACAATGTGTAGCGGCCCGGGGAACCTAGTCAGGCACAGCTCATGGAGGGTCTCCCACGCCGTCAGCTGAGTCGACACGTATGTTGCCCAATCTGAGATAAGAAAAAAGGTTATTTTACTATTACAAGAATTTTATAATGTTTTAAATTACCCCCTAAAGGTATAAAAGAACACAATATGCAAAAAAAAAACTGTCCAAGTGCGAGTCGGACTCACACACGAAGGGTTCCGTACCACAAGGTAAAAACGCCGAAAAAAAACACGTTTGTTGTATGGGAGCCCCCCTTAAATAATTATTTTGTGCTGATTTTAGTATTTGTTGTTATAGCGGCAACATAAATACATCATTTGTGAAAATTTCAACTGTTTAGCTATCACGGTTCATGAGATACAGCCTGGTGACAGACAGACAGACGGACAGTGAGTGGAATCTTCAACTCATTTAGGCAACTTTTATTTGTAAGTATTGTGTTGTCTTCTGAAAATACTTGACGGATTTGAGCGGTTTCCGCGTTTATGCACTAGCACAAAACACGGGTGGATGGGCCGCATTACACCCAGTTGTTTAAAAGCTAGCGCAAATAGCAGCGGGCACCGCCGCAACGCAACGCGTTGTGAAATTCCTGCTGCATCACTTTGGTACATTTTCTATGACAGTGAGGGAAGAGAGAGTGCATCTGTGTCTGCGCATACACTTGTGCACTAATAATATCTCCCGCACAGAAGGCTAGTCTCCCTTGAGATTGGCCGCCATGGCCCAAATACGGCCTGGAGAACTATTATTATTACATTTTGTATGAATATTAAGGTGGGCCGCACACCGTAATTTTTTGGATGAAAATGCGTAGCGCTGCGGCCGGTAGCGGCCCTAGGGCGGTGCGAGCGGTGCGACGGCACCGGGCGCCACGCCGCCGTCATGGGAGAGGCGCTGAAATCGACCGAAATGCGAGCATCACTGGTGGTCGCATTTAGGTTGATTTCAGCTCCTCTACGATCGGCTTTATAGTAAGTTACTATCATCAATGACTGGTGCCTGGTGGACAGTCCACCAGGACACAACTTGTCGTCCACAAGCAAGCAATTATATAATTATGCATATATCATCGGAACATGGTACATAGAGGGGCGCCACGTTACTATTTAGCACCACCTAAAAGAAATTCTAGGGCCGCCGCTGTGCGGCCCAATATGTTGGCTAATGTTTGTTTCATGCAACATAGTGTTTTGCGCGGTGTCATAAAAACACTGCTCTAAAATGAAATTCGTTGTAAGCGAACAGGCGCTTCGGAAAACAGTTTTTAAACCATCATGATAAAAATAGCTCTCTTGGTCGTCAATCAATTATCGGGTCTGGGCAGATATGAGATGAGTCCAATATGGTTTACATTAAATTGGATTTCCAGCTTAGAATGCGAAGCTACCTTTGAATAAATAATTTGGTGGGATATACGCGTGGAAATATGTATCAAATCTTGAAGATATTTTTAAGGTTACTTACCAGATTTCTTATGTTCATGAGATTTCTTCTTAAATGCTGATTTTGGCGCCGTTCCTATGTGACCTCTGTGAAGTCTATGGAAATCAGCCTGAGAAGTGAGAATATTTAAAACAAAATTTTATTATAATTAAACTGAACTTACTTTTAAGTAAGTATTAGGTATATTTCAATGTGAAATAGCTTATGGTATATAAAATGAGAGAGCAAATAATAATCATATCAATTGATATTGCACAAAATAAAACATAATTATGCAAAGACAGTCAGAATTAATACTATCTACTTACTTTAAACAAACAAATTAAACTGAAGCAAAACAATAATAATTACCATTACCAAGAACCTCTTCTGTGGTCCTGTCGCCCTGGTAGGCCTGGTAAGAGCACATGAAGCAATTTGTGAGTGACTGGGTGTGAGTGCAAATAATATTGTTAAAAAACAAGGCATTTCATTCAAACAGCTGCAAACACAAACTGAAAATGTACAGAAAACATAAAAAAAGCTTTAATAATAATTAGAAATGTGGCAGGTAGTTGTAAGAAATAATGTACATACAATACGACAGACGTAACTTTCCGGGCCTGAACTTTGCGCAGAAGGCTGCGCAGTAAGATTTTTTAGGAACCAAATGGTGACATGAGGCGAGTGCGAGTGAGAGAACATGCACCAAAGTTCTTAGTGCCTATGTTCAGGCCCGCCCAGTTACGTCGGTCGTATTGTAAATTACTATGTTAGGTAGTTTTGAGACAGAAATAACCTATACATCAATTGCACACCACACCACCATGAGCTAAAAGGGGGTGGTTAACGTTATCTCCTTCAACCATCAGGCAATCACCACCATTCTTAATCTTTCACCAATTACCATAACTCACTAATATTCTCTAACATTTTCAACCAATCACTTAACACCTTACATCAGGCACATCAACTGCCTAGCCTTTTCCCAACTATGTTGGGGTCGGCTTCCAGTCTAACCGGATGCAGCTGAATACCAGTATTTACTCTTTAGTTTTCATAAAAAACAGAAATTTCATAAACAGTTCTTCCAAGTTCCAACCATTGTTGCATTCCATTAGGTAACAAGTGTATAGCAAATATTTTCTTCTATTTTTAACTTGTGTGCTTCCATGAAATTGTTCTCAATGTTGCGACTTTCGGTTCTTCGGCCCATTCTGTCTAACACACATGCACCAAATCTCAAGTATCTGTATTTTAAATATGATCCTCTAATCAATAACACATTGAAATAAGGTCATGATAATTTACATAAAACAAATTTTTATTACAACTTTTACTACAATAGTCAACTACAAGGCCTCAAATTATGTGCAAATTAATATCATTAATCAGCAAAACTGTTCAGATCTCTTCACATAAAACCTCTATACTTACCAATATAGCATCTCTCGGGTTCCGAATCAGCAGTATGGCAGATCGGAACTTGTCGGAATCCATTGGGACTGCATGAGTCTTGACCACAAGCACTGAGCCATCCGTGACATTCTCCGCAGGGAAGCCATGTACTCTCAGACCATAGTCCATGTATATAGAACCGGTTACTATGCCTGAAAACATTTAAATGGAGTTTAAAAAAATGCTAATAGCTTTACACACTGAAATTAATCCAGCCCAAACAGACAGCTTCTTATTTTCGTTTTAATCGCGGTGAAGTTTTTATTATTTCATTCATAAACATCAAACTTGTTGTGCACATAGATGTGCTTAGCCGACACGCAGTAAGGGACAGAAATATTCTTACTCTGTCTCTTTTCTTTGCTAGTGACATTAATATTTTTCTCTTTTTCTTGTGCGAATGAAAAAGAAGATATGCAGCAGTCTATGGTTTACTCTGTCTACGTAATTTTGTTTAGAACTTCTAACTAAATAAATAGACAATTACCCCAGGCCCCAGCCCACTTTTAAAATAACAATGTTGTTGTGAGGTATATGTTACAATTCATTATAGCGACAAATAGCAAAGTAGGTAGAGTTTGTTTACATAAAAGACTTGCTTGTCTGAATAAAGTATTTCGCGATCCCAGAAACAGATAAATTCAAACCATTAAACTGTTTTCAATCCAATAGGTAAAGCAGGATTGATTTGAATTAAAAACTCCCTAATAAACAAAATTTTCTAAGACTAGCATACTAAGCCTTATCTATTTAGAAAATATACTACAGACAAACTCTAATTTCATTGTTGCTAGCACACATGACTCAATTTCATGTTATATTTACCTGTAACTTGTTGCAGCAGGTATCTGAGCCATGTGTTGCCACTGCCAGGGTACGACACCAACGCAACCACGTCTGGGGACGGTGGTGATCGCCACCGCAGCTCACTACACCAATTCACAGGCGGGTCATGACGAAACGCAAAGTTACTCATATACCCTCCCCCGTAGTAACCACCTCTCGAACCATGCAAAGGGCTCAACATAAACAGTATTATGGAGAAATATAACATCACCACCGCAGCCGCAAGGAAAAATATCGATCTTCGCGACATAGCTGCTAATTTTAACTCAATTCTTTTTAGAATAAACATTTTTTTGATTCATGATTTCGCGATTATTGTGCACCTGCCCATTTTGTGTTTTGATTTTGTTATCATGTTGTTTTTGCAAGGATAGGTAGAAACTATCATTGAGTTTTATTTTCCTGATTAGTTTGAGTACATATTTGGATTGTTTTCAGTCATTTTTTTGCATTTGAAACACCGCTTTTCGCAATTTTGGTAAAATATAAATAAATCGTAACTTTTTATTGACAGCAATATTTAATTGACAGGCGTTATTTTTGTGCGTAAAAATGTTGCCCAATGTTAAATTTTTATGTAAAATTAGTAGAAACTTTATATTTTGCAGAAGTAGCAAGGCTATATTTTGGGGCCCTTCTCATACTTTCAAGTTTCAATTGATTGTAGGTAACTTTATTTTTTCTTTATGGGAGAATTAATTAATTAATTTAGTAATAAAAATAAAAAAACTGGTCTTCCACAATTTTCAAATTTCTCCTACCAGCGCCTGTTCTAGAGGCCACAAGCACGCCTACTAAAAAGAGAGATATTTGAAGAAACTAGCTCAGTAGCAGCGTGGTCTGGATTGTGCCGGATTCATGACAGTAGGCTCGCCCTCTTAGTACATACATACATTTGACCCGTAACTGGCGAAATTTGGGAGTATTTGCATCTCTGGCTAACCCTTTGGAGAACACAGAAGAGGTGATGTTATTCTATGTAGCAGCGTAGCTTTTATCTTTTTAAGGCTCTTGTTTCAAAGAGTACGATTGATTGGTTGAGATGTCAGAACCAGGAAAGGGGCCCGTTAGGGCCGAAGCCTGCCGGGTCAGTGGGATTGTCCGAAAGGGTTACCGCTGGCCCGGAACATAAAGGGCAAACACGGGTGGGTTTTAGTCAGTAAGAGTCTGACACTCAGGAGGGGTCATTTGATGATTACCCATTAAAAAAACAATTTGATGATTTCCCATTAAAAAAAAAAGGCACTTGTTTCATAGACACCATCATGAGTCCATGGATGTATAAAATAGGTAAATTGAACACACGGTTTTTGGGACTTATAAATACAAAACCAGTTTTAGATTCGGTATATAAACATTTTATTATAATATAAACAATTCATTGTGATAAGTTAGTAAATCTAAGTTTTCTTAGTAACGTATGACAGTTCTCTATATTCCCTGTACATATTTCTAAATACATTTGCAATGGCAACACTCTCGGCGAATTTATTTGCAAAAGTATCTTTCTGGCAGTAACCAAATCACCTCTCAAAATATGACACACTGCTGCCTTTGCCCACACACTTACTGCTATCATATCTCTCATTTGATATGGCAACACTGACACAAGATCGTGGATCATTGGTGGATGTAAATGCTCAACTGCATCTGCTATTCGGTCCAAATTTATGAGAGCTTCAGCTGCATAAATGTGTGCCCATGCTTTATGGCTACTAGATGCCTCAGCCTGACTTAATAGTTCATTTGCACTCATCAAAGCCGACAATGGATCTTGTAGATGAAGTAACACATAACTCTGGAGGACAAATGTGGAGTTTTTCAGTTCACACCTCTGTTTCCAGTTGATTGGTGGGCCTGGAGGTGCTTGAATAATAGGTGCAGTAACATCAGTTGGTGCTTCCTGATTTGGTAGTAACGTTATTGCATTTCTTAAACATAATGCTGCAAATTCTAGCGATAATGATGGGATGGCGAATGATTCCCCTGAAGTTGAATATTTTTCTTTCCCTTCTTTTGACAATAAGATGCGTGTGTGTGGCCCACTGCCAAGTTTCTTTACAGTGTACTGTTGTGCCTCTTCGCTGCAACACTTTTTAACACAACATTCTGCTAAGTGCAGCCATATGCGAGGGTTGTTGGGGTAGTGCCGAGCTGCCTCAACTAAACATTCAAATGCACCTTCTGAATTGTTTGCCGCAAGTAACGCTAGCCCCAAGTTGAACACGTACAGAGGTCTGTCTCTACAAGCTATTAACTTTTCACTGTCCTCACATTCCATTGCCTTAAAGTGTTCTTTGACTGCATGTTGGAAATACTTTGATGCTAAAAATGGTTTCTTTATTGATAGATATATGACTCCAAGGTTATTATTAATGGCTGCCCATATGTCTTCTCCCTGAGTTTTCAAATCATAATTATATTTGAGTGTTTTGTATTGACCTAGTGTTGTTGCTGCATCTTTGACATCTCCATTGAGATATTGCTGTTGAGCTATAATAAATACATTTTCTATTGAGTCAGGTTTGAGGTTTAACTTTACTTTCTGTCCTAGTAACAACTGAGCCCTACTGACAAGCCTTTCAAACAGTTCACTCACTTCATTGTTTCCTTTTAGTGGGTCACCATGTGTCTTTGCTATGTCCAATGTTTTCTCATAGGTTCTTCTGCACAGAGAAGCCTCTAGTAACAGTAGGACAGTTTGCTGAAATAATTTATTGTCTTTGACATTCTTACAACCGAGTAATCTCTCTAGGAGCACAGTACATTGATAGTAGTATCTCGAATGGTACAATATCACTGCATAATTGTATATCAAGAATGGTGAACTGAGGTCTTTTGTATCGATGTCCGGAAAAGCGAGGCCCGTTAGCTGTGCGATGGCTTTCTTTAACTTATCCACATTCTTCATGTCGCTGATCATGAACTCAACCACTGCTTTGTTGTGCTGAACTCGCTTATTGCTCGTACCAACCAAAGATTCCAATTCATTGAGGTGTTGTAATGCTCCTGTGTAATCCTTTTTTACATAACACTCGTGTGCGAGAATGACTGGCTCGTCCTTTGTGTTGGCCATTGCTTTTTAATTTAAATAACCTGAAATACGTTTAGGGAAGATGATTTTTATTTTTGTTTACGCGAATAGGACGATTTTTCCACTATTCGCTGATTAAAGATTAATCGCCGGATGACAATTTAATTGACATTTCACATTGACACATTTGACACATGAAGATGAACGGAACATTTGTCAATTTGTCTTTTTTTTGTCATGGTTTGGGACCTGATTTTTTTATCTAGTTGTCTGCTTAGTTTTCTTGTATTCATGTGTAGAATCTTCTTTTCTATTGCTTAAATGGTCTTCAATCTCTAGTATTTAATAGTAGTCTATGGTCTTCAACTGCAACTGCTATCCATGGACTAGAAGCTGCTATTCATACAAATCCACAGATAAAATATAACAACTAGTATGACATAAATGTAAGTGTTTGGTCACACTGGGGCGCGGGTGCGGGGCGGGCGCGGCGCGGCGAACTCAAACATACTAAGAGAACCTCCTTTGAAGTGTCCATAGCATTTCTTATAGCTCTGATTATGTTTGTTTCTTTTATACTTATAATTTATACAGGTTTTTCTTACTAGGCATACTGTCATAGATAAAAATACTAAATGTCAAGATACTGTGACATAAAACAAATATGGAAATATTTAATCAGTTATTACTTATTTATAAAATTACTAGCTGACCCGGCAAACGTTGTTTTGCTCCTACACTACTCCTACCCAACCATAGAGTATAGTAATGATTTGGGAATAGAGAACCCACTCTGGATTTTTTCTGCAACCTTGTAAATGTCATTTCAAGCGCCATCTGGTATCGTCCTCCTAAATTAATCGGCACGTATAGGTACATACATACCTATACTCAATATACTGCCTATAGAATATATTCTATTCAGGATGTACCAGAAAGGTGGTCAAATTTACGGGTGTTGAGACCATCAAACTGAACAATATTTTCGATTACGATTTTGGTGCTATGGAGAAAGTTGTTCAGTTCGATGGTCTGTACCACACCCATAAATTTGACCACACCGTTCTGGTACACCCTGTTTATACATAGAGGGTGTTTGTTCATGCCTACAAAGTACGTTACAAAATGTACACTTGATCTGTAGCAAATAATTATTTAACAATGCGTAGTACAATATTAGACATAAAGATGGAGATGCTACGGAACAATATTATTTGTGTACATTTTGGAAGTACAGTAGGCAACCTGGAATAAAATAAAAATCAATATATATACTTATTTATGTTTATTGTAATAAAGTGCTGAAAGTTTAATTTCATCATCCTCACCACGGTATTGGATTTTACCAGATAAAATCCGATTAATTGATCGGCACCAACTA
The DNA here is from genome assembly GCA_963082905.1 of Oligia fasciuncula. Lineage (NCBI taxonomy): Eukaryota > Metazoa > Arthropoda > Insecta > Lepidoptera > Noctuidae > Oligia > Oligia fasciuncula. The sequence goes on along the minus strand of OY720406.1, from coordinate 15,140,853 downwards.
TAAATTATGACATTTATTGTTGTGTTTTCAAAATAAATTTTCTCTCTCCAGTTTCCCACCAACAATATTAACCCAGGCTTTGAATCCTTCAGGATTCTTTTCTGGGTGTGGAAATTGATGGTATGTAACATCTGAAAAAAATGAAACACATGAAGTTTTAGCTGATTTTGGCTAAGTTGCCATAGTAGTAAAAAAACTGACCAAGTGCGAGTCGGACTCACAAACGTAGGGTTCCGTACCACAAGGCAGAAAAAACATGCTTGTAGTATGGAGCCCATCTTAAATATTTATTTTATTCTGTTTTTAGTATTTGTTGTTATAGTGGCAACAGAAATACATCATCTGTGAAAATTTCAACTGTCTAGCTATCACGGTTCATGAGATACAGCCTGGTGACAGACAGACAGACGGACAGTGGAGTCTTAGTAATAGAATAGGGTCCCGTTTTTACCCTTTGGGTAAGGAATCCTAATAAAGGGGTGCGGAATGACAAGAAAATTCACTATGTTGATTAGGTCAGTGTTATCGGGGTGGACAACCACTACTAGCGATGAAGTTACTATTTGAAAGTGCGAGTTTCTATTCAAGACTTTTGAATAAGTAAGTTTATCAAAGAATTAATCTGTATTTATGTAAAAATCTCGTGTCACGGTGTTTGTGGTCCTCCGAAGAGGCTCGACCGATTTTTATGAAATTTTTTCTGTATATTTGGTAGGTATGAGAATACGTCGTCGTAAATTTCATACCGCTAGGTGTTTATAATTTGTATGGCAGAACTGGGCAGAACAACGCGCGTTTGCGGGATCAGCTAGTGTTTATTAATAATAATTGACATAGACGAGGACACAATAAAAGAACATGTATTTTTCTATGCCCTACGTCTACGCCACATACGACCCAGTTCAGCAAAACGCCTGACGTTGGTTTTGAACTGATGCTGACTAGCCTAGCTTTCAAATCACAGCATGATAACATGAGCAATGAAGTGAGACTTTATGCAAATAGGTATAATTCTAAATAATTAGATACCTACTCTAAACATAATGAAGATAGCACTTACCCGGGTTGTATGAACATCCCAATTCGCATCGCCTTGGCATGATTTTAACCACGCAAACAAGCGTCTTTAATCACAAATCCACAATAATAGAGTATATAAAACAAATAACACAAAATGATAGCGTCTATATCGCAAATAATACTAAATAATAGCGTCTTTTCGCAAGTTTGGTGAACACATGAAACCGAGGAGCAAAGCTCAACTCACTCACTAATTGTCTAATTCACTGAAAATACTTCACGGCGGATGAGTAAAAACTCAAATCAACGCAGGTCAGCAGCGCAAAATAGACGAAAACTACAAATGAGCGTACGCGCAACGCAAGTTGTAGGTAGTCGCCATTATGTGAAATCAGGGATGTGAAAAAAAAATCGATTATAGAAAAAATCGATTAATAATCGATTTTTTTTCCAAAAAAAATCGATTTTTATAATCGATTTTAATATTACAAAAAATCGATTAATAAAAAATCGATTTTTTATTCACTGCCGATTTTTTTCACCTAGAAGTTAGAACGGCCGCAACACAGCTTTTTAGTCAGGAGCGTGAAGCCGCAAAGTACCGCGAAGTGTACCACTAACTAATAAATGAATAAAGGGCGCTACACACGGCTAAGATACTTTAATATTTTATCTTTGTAATCCTTGTACCTTGATTAAAATATGATTCACGACAATAACAGGTACATATTTAGATAATTATAATCATTAGAATCATTAATACCTCTTTCTAAGTTAGATTTCTACCATTAACACTTTTTCATATGAGATTGGTAGTTGGTGGTAGAAATCTAACGTAAACGTAATGTCTAATCTAATGTAATTTGAATTTCGCGCGAAAGGAGAAATTTAAAAAAATCCTTTTTTGTGTGAAATTATTAACTTGTTGTGTAATTAATATTTATTATTACTATTAATAAAACTGAGTGCTGTGATAGATAGTTATTATCGATATTTCAGGCGTTTAATTAAAACTATCAAAAAAAAAAGGAAAAAATCGATTATTTTAATAAAATCGATTATTTTTATTAAAAAAATCGATTATTTTATAATCGATTTTATTACTAGGCAAAATAATCGATTAATTAATAATCGATTTTTTATGTATACTGTCACATCCCTATGTGAAATTCAAATTCGTCGAATTTTGTTTGAGTGTTAGCTTCATTATTACCATACAAAAAAATAAATTAACAACAAAATAAAGAATATCTGATCATTAAATTATATTATTTATTAACATTATTATTTGTTGATACTCATCATTATATATAAAATAATTAAATATTTTTAAATTCCCATCAATCTATTGATATTTCATCGAAGTTATTTTTTTGTTGAAAGCACCATCTATTATAATTCAAACGTACTAAATATTTTGCGCAGATGATAATAGATGGCGCTTTTCTACAAATTTTTACTGAAATCTTGTCTTGTATGGTAGTGACCAGCCCCTGTACCCAACTCCCACACTACTCCTACCTACCCTACTCCTACACTACTCCTACCCTACTCCTACCCTACTCCTACACTACTCCTACCCTACTCCTACACTACTCCTACCCTACTCCTACACTACTCCTACCCTACTTCTACCCTACCCCTACCCTACTCCTACCCTACTCCTACACCACTCCTACCCTACTCCTACTATAAAAAAAAAAAAAAAAAAAAGTATCCTATGTCCGTCTCCTGGCTCTAAGCTACCTCCCTACAAATTTTCAGCCAAATCGGTTCAGCCGTTCTCGAGTTATAAGTGGTGTAACTAACAGACTTTCTTTTATATTGTATAGATAAATAAAAATCTCATTCATCGATATGACGATACCCTCATCACTACTGTTTATTGTATATTCGTTTCGTTATACATTTTTTATGGCTTGGCGTCTACCTGCCTGGCGAGGTATCGCGTTCTGTATGTTGAAAAGGTTAAGTTAGAATAATAAATTGGTATTTTTAGTAATTATGTTTTTATTTATTAGATCATTACTTTATGTACAGTATTAAAATAATAATAAGAATATGTACAAGTATATAAAAAGGAAAGGAAAGAATCAAAGGGCATCAAAAAATTCATCCGCATCGCTGTCAACAGGAAACGTGCCCAAAAGACTGGCAGCATTGCCACGTTGTATGGCAATGCTGATTCTTTGGCCAAAAAATAGGCCAGCCCTCTGGTCACGTGAAGAGTCGACCAACCGCTTGGCGATGTCTCGAAATACCACGTGGGCACTCGGGCCCCATGGCCCTAGAGTTTCAACCCCAAACGGCTCAAAAATATACGTTCCAAAGAGATTGGAGTATTTGCGCCGTTTGAGGTTTTCCGCACCTGCAGCAGCTGCCCCAGCACAGCTCACCGTGCTTGGAAGATGGGATGGCGCAAGGGTGTCGACACACGTTGCATCCCACACCAAAGGCCTACCAACCTTCCAAGGCATTATGGTCATTCCGTCTGGTCTCTTCCCATCGTCGCGTGCCAAGCCATTGGGTTCTAAAACAGCTGGCACCCCGGCGGTGACAAGAGCACGACGGATGATGTCATTGATGCTAGCATGCCGTGCTATCCGGCCTGCGCTTTTACTGCAGGATAAGCCATGGTGTCCGAGGCGGTCGACACTTTCACCGCATTGGCAGCGATGCGGAGCCACGCAAGGGGCGCAATTTTAGTAATTAGGTTTATGTTGTTTATGATATTATATATTATGTAAGTATATTTCATTTCATCTTGATGCAGTTTATGTAAGTTCTGTTTTTGTAAATGATTTGATAGAATATAGAAAACTAAACAGCAGTGAAATGAAATTAGCTTTAGTAACAGAGTAAACATAACAAATTGCTAATACACGGAACTCATTTCTCTTTTATACAGAAATGGTGTAATGGAGTGGAAGCTAGGGACTATTAAAATTAAAAATAAAACAATGTCGTTTTTATAAATCTGGATGATTATGTCCCTTTATTTTCTTAGTAGACCTCTCTGCAGGCCGTATACATAAATGTTTACCAAACAAAGTTACTTTACTATTCCCTAAATACATTTCAAATACACAATCTCTTTTTGGTATTGTAGTTGTTATATTGTCTTTAGATACAATTTTAAATGTGTTTCTTGTATCCATAATACAAATTCCACTTTTATCAACATAGCTTGGACATTTGGACCTGACTACATTAAGGATGCTTCCATGAAAATCTGCCTTGAATAGAGCTTGAGTAAAGGTTTCCCAGGTTTTGCTCATACAATCTGGTATGGGTTTGTCTAATTGTAGTACACCACTGATATATTTTAGCCACATTTTGTTTAAAGGCAAGACATCATTGTATTTCACTCCTTTCCTCGGGATTGCATAAAAACCTAAAGATTTCTTCTCTACTTTTGTAAGACAGCGTACTTTCTTATTCTTTGATTTTCTTTTCTGTCCTTTACCTCTTTTCTTGGCAAGAACAAAATCGGTTTTCAATTCGGTGTCCATATTTTGTTGTCCTGATTTTGATACATTGGATTTTAGAAAGCCAACAATTGCTTCAGCGGCGCCTTTGTTAAAAGTCTCTTCTGCCGACATTTCGGGTTTGTTTTTATTTAATGAACCAGTGTAAAAAATCATAAAATAACCTTTGTATTTCAAGCACTTTGTTGTTATTCTACACGTCAAACCGTTCAAAGTCAAAGTCAAATTGACAGTTGACACGAAGAGTTTTGGATTCTGCCTAATGCTGTGTTGTGTTGTAAGTTTTTATTTTTAGTCGATTATACATCGTACAGGTGACATTCTCGAAATTGCGGTTTTGTTTTATCTAAAGCACGAAATACACGGTTTAAAACCAGTCCAGAAACCAAGGTGACCTAGAAGTTGTTATTGTTGTTGCGAGATGCCTACAACACGGTTTAAAACCAACATCTTCTTCTGCCACTGGTTTGCAACACAGGCCGCAGGCCTTTCTACCAAGGACGTCATACGAAATTAGTTTAAAACCACTGTCTACAGTCTACACTATTTAAACAGGTTTGAAACCACTATTATAAACCGTGTAGATCGTGCTTGTAAGTCAATTTAAAAACTTACTTTGCCGACTTTGTTTTGATTAATTTTGACTTTTGAATGAAGTCATTTGTTGAACTTGAACTTTTTTGATAAGATTAAGATTGTGAAAGAAAATTATATTTTGCTTATCTTTCAGGTTATATAATAAAGTGTCGGTTCCTTACTGCTGAAAAATTCTACATTTTAATGCAAAAGATGGTGTCTAAAGTTCTATCCGTTAAACTTTCGAGTGGACGAGAAATGCCCATGGTTGGCCTTGGCACCTATGCTGTGAGTATTTATCGTTAACCAATTATCTAATAATAAATATGATAGATAACATCTCACTCATCATCATATCTGTTAGAATATATAACACCGAAGTGGTATGCATGATTTCAACCCCCTAAATGAATCGAAAAATTAATTTCAGAGAAAAGCCGACCCTGGACAATTCAGACAGGCAGTGGAATGGGGCATAGAGGCAGGGTACAGACACATAGATACAGCATCTTTTTATGGTAATGAGGAGGAAGTCGGAGAAGGCATCAACAACAAGATTAAAGGAGGATTGGTCACCAGAGACCAACTATTTGTAACAACTAAGGTAATTTTTTTATTTTACTTTGGCTAGACACAACAAAACATCTCACATGTGTTCTCCAAAGGGATAGCCAGAGATCGCAGATTACCCCCTTTAAATTGGGCTTGTTGGATTTTTTTTTCTGATTCATGTTTGCCAAATTTTTAGGTACAGTATGGGTGCAGGGAAAGAAACACTGCACTGAAGGTGGTTAAGTATCAAATAATGTTGGTCAAAATTAAACATAAGTGTCTCTACAACATAATATTAAGATAAAAAAAACCTTTTTAAAAAACAAGCTTATAATGAACTCAAAAGTATCAAATTAAACTTATGGTAAAATAGAATTTGAGTACTCAAATTACAGATCTATTAAAAAAAATAAGTGTACCAAAACTTAGAGCATTAATTTATGTATTCCAATTAATTTCCAGATTTGGAATGACCGCCATGCAGAAGGGGAGGTAGTGCCATCGTTGAAGGAGTCCTTGGCAAAGTTCAAGCTGGATTATGTTGATTTATACCTTGTTCATTGGCCATTCTCAGTTAATGTAAGATTCTTTTATTTTCGAAAAATTTTGTAATAAGTGTGGTATTTTTTTATGTGGCAAATCATGCTAAACGAACTAACTCCAAATAATGAATAGAATTTGTCAAATTCAACTACTTGCAGTCCATTCACAGTTAACATAAAGATCATTGTGATTTTGACAGACTTGGCAATGGCAGCAACCCAGTAGTTATCTTATTGCCACGACAATAGAGATCACTGTGATTGAGATAGTGCTGCCAAATCAGAGGTACTTAAAAGAACTGTGAACGGACTTTAGTTCTCAACTTCAAATTCTCAATTCAGAAACAGCGAGTTAGTCAAAACTTTAACCATAAAAAATGTCAATTGCTTTGCAATTTACTCAATTAATCAATCAAAGGTTTTCGACTGGCAACTGCCAATTTCTAAGAGACTGCAGTTTTCTTATTAGAATCACCTTCAATCAATCAACTCAGCCTATCGAGTTCACTGCTTGACATAGGCCTCTCGTAGGCTGCGCCACAACACCCTAGCTTCCAACTTCCGTATCCGTTACTAATAAACTAATAGCAACTTTTTTTTTGATAAAAATATATATTATTTCTAGGATAAAGGTGAGGAAGCGAACATTGATTACCTGGAGACCTGGAGAGGCATGGAACAGGCTGTGAAACTTGGCCTGGCCAAGTTTATTGGAGTGTCCAACTTCAATGAGGAGCAGCTTGAGAGGTTGCTGAAGAATTCAACAATTAAACCTGTTATTAATCAGATTGAGGTAAACAATTACGGAAGTATTGATCAAATTATTTATTTATACAGGAAGGTTGGTGTTTTTAAGACCTTTATGGGGAAACGTGGAGGTTAGAAAAAAAAAGACACATACATACACCCGCCTTCTTCCTATGAGAGGCAGAAACTGCAAAACGCCACCTGTTGTCGAAAAAAAATATGGTCTACCTAAATAAATTTTGTTTCCTACAAAATGTTAATTTAAACATGCTTGCATATTTTTTTCCATTTTCGTCTGCAGATAAACCCAACTCTAACGGAACACAAACTGGTGGACTTCTGCAAGAAACACTCAGTTATGCCAGTAGCATACACTCCTCTGGGCCTCATATCTGAAGCACGACCAGAGTTTATCGGGAAGGATGGCATTAAAACTGACCCGAAACTTGGCGCGTTAGCTGACAAGTATGGGAAGACTCGTGCACAGATTGGCTTGAGATATTTGGTAAGGAAATAAGACCTTGACCGTTACATCAGAGGGGCAGGTTGAGTGAGATTTGCCCAACTTAGCCTAGCACGGTATAGTTCGCAACCGTTATTATAGCGATTTTGTGGCAGGTTGGCTGGTCAACCTATGAGTGATAGTCTACGTACCACTGACTGGCAGGGCCACCATCAGGGATTTTAATTTTGATAACACAAAAAATTTGTCGTTTGTCGCAAAGTATCAGAATTTGTCGGTCACTGGTTCAAAAGAGATAATGGTTTATAGGTGGCCGATCTGGATCTGGATTCTGATATTTGGCGACCGATTCCGACTAATTGGCGACAAAATATGGGAGGAAAAAAGATCTTCGCTAGGTGCCCTAGTTTTTAAGATATAAATGTGGCCCTGCTGGGGAGACTCCAGATTGGCCACCTATAAACCCTTATATCTTTTGAACCAGTGACCGACAAATTGATATTTGGCGACAAATTTTTTGTGTTATCAAAAGTAAAATCCCTGATGGTGGCCCTGCCAGTCAGTGACACATAGTCTAAATACATAAACTCACGCCAACACCGCCTGTTGCAAGCCTTACATACTCCCTTAGGCTCAACTCACACCAAAAGAGCGGCGAAGGGCAGCGAAGCGCCGCGACCCGCTCGGTAGAGAAGGCGCGCGGATTCCAGCGACTGCCCGAGAAGTCGCTGGAATGCTCGAGAAGTCGCGGGACTCCGCGTGCCTTCTCTTCTTCTTTCATGTGTTTATCGCTGTAATGCCTTGATTTGATATTGTATAGGCAGTCGTACATTTGCACCAAATAAATAAGCTTATCTTCATCCATTTCCATCACTTCTGTATTCGTTGCACTGCAAGGAATGAATGCGAATGCTCGCGCGCAACAGACGCGCGCGGGGAGCGGGCGCGAGGGGCGGGTTATTGCCAGTGGCCTCTCGCGACTGCTCGAGCATTCTCGGGACTTCCCGCGACTTCTCGCGCAGTCGCACGGCTACTCGCCGGAATTCCAGCGGCGCCGCTGGCATCCGCGCGACTCGTTCGAGTTTCTCATGCGATAATAAGTATTATAGTAATGAAAATAAAGTTAAAATTCATATGACACTGAAACTGCGATCCGCTTCGCCGCGCTTCGACGCTCTTTTGGAGTTGAGCCTTAGTTTCATTTACAGTGAGTCTCTTTCTTATTAAACTCGTTGTACCACGTGAATGCATGGGTACTGTACTCCTCATTCCTCCAACCCTGAGTTTACCAAACTGTGCTATAGCAGTTTGGTAGGCTTCGTTCGACACTTCAACTTACTGTATCTACTTACATGATATTTTTATTACTCACAAATTTTCTGTCAATACAATGGCTGATAATTAAAAACAATGCATTCTAATTTCAGGTGCAACGCGGCATCCCGGTGATCCCAAAATCATTCACAAAATCCCGTATCGCAGAGAACCTGAATCTTTTCGACTTTGAACTCACGGACAGCGAGATGGCATTAGTAGATAGTTTCAATATTGATCATAGGTGCGTTCCTGCCACTGCTTTCAAGGGCTTGAAGAATTATCCATTTAAAAATGAATAACTTTTGTTATACTGTTTTATGAATAACAGTGGTGGTATTCCGGGGCAGTCTATGGACAAAGATGGGGTAATAATAAATGTGATATTAATACGTAAGGAGTACTTAGTATTGTAATGCAATACATACTGTATATTTCCTGTTGAATTGAATATATATTTTTAGTTTTAATTTGAGTTTTGATACAGACAATATTTTCACAGTTTTTCATCCATCAGTTGGTTGCACTTGGGTGCCAAAAAATGAAAGAAACCTTCAAATTGTTTGACAATTTTATTAAATGAAAATAAATAAATAAACACGTCAACATCGATAAAACTGAAACAATACAAAATAATTAACAAAATCATTATTTAGCGTCAATGTGGAAGTTCTGGAATGTCTTTTTAAGATATATTAAGGTTTCAAGTCAACGTAGGCCTAACACCATACAGCTAATGGGACCTTTGATAGCATTCTTAAAAAGAGAAATAGTGAAATGCATTATTTGGAACATAAACATTAGATAACCCGATTCCTATAATTAAAAGCAGATTGGTATTTGTATTACGGACAATTATTGGTAAGTTAAAGAAATCGGGCATGAGGCAGTAGATATATTATGTATTAATTTTACTTTCTAGTGATTACATGTAACACTGTCAAGTATTATAAGTATCATATCATGTAACTATGTGGAAATCATGATAACAATTATTCCAAAATAATAAATACCAGTACATTTCTTAAAGAAAATAATTTATACAAACATTGGTTTAACCAGGTATATAAAAATATAGTAGAAAATCTACTTTGTACAGTAACAATATATAAAACCGTTTTGGATATATTTCATAACAACTAGAAAGAATCGGCCATTGCAAAAAATCGCATAAAAATATACTTAATAAAAAATCATCCATAAACAAATAAAAATAAATAATACAGCCATATAAAACCCGGTAAATAAAAATCACATACATATTCCCGCTTCGCTGAAAATTATTTACGAAATTGAATATAAATTATAATATACATAAAAAAACCCTGGATCATGTCAACAAACTACACTATTTTTAATACGTCCATAATGGGGATAGCGTTTGTAGTAGTAACAGTTCTTCCTGAACAAGCTTACCAAACTGTGATATGGTAAGTGCAATTTGATAAGCGTCGTTCGGAGCTTCATCTTGCTGTGTCTATTTGCACATATGCCATTGGTGTATCACAATACACCCACATTTAGCCAATTCATTATAATTCAGGCTGATAGTGCCCGAGCCGGGAACAGAACCCAGGACCTCGCGAAAGCTGCGCGTGCGATCGCTAACCAACAACAACACGAAAACAATAGCTTACATAAGTAAGTACAAAAATATATTTTTGATTTACTTATAGGTAAGCCGTCACAGACAGAGCCATAATAAATAATTCATTTTTTAACCCAACATAATCTACAATGTTGGATTCAACCTGTAAATTGTCCTTTTGACCGGCAAAGATCTACAGAGAATAATATTTTTTTTTGTACAGATTTCCCCCTATCTTTTGTATAATATTTGTTTTAGCAGATTATTAATATTTAGCGAAATCTGTGACAGCCTCAAGCTCAACACACTTAAAATAAAAGTTTCACTTAAAATTACAATATTGATCGCAGGCGCAGCTCCATTATATTTGTACATCTACATTAAATAAATGAGTCTATAACGTAGGTTTAATGTGACGGTACGAATCTAGAACTTATTGGTTTCTTGTATTTTTGGGATGCAAGATGCATTCTTTGGTACATATTATTAGCAGATTCGCAGTAAACAAATACTTTTTGAATTGTTTGAACTGCTATGTCCAAGAAGCCATGATTATTTTATAGTAAAATGATGTCATTGTACGATTTAGCAGGTGCATAATATGACGGTTTAATGGAATAATGATTTTAGTGGAACAGAGAGACGGAGATATACGAGACCGTTCGATAGCACCATCCCTTTTTCGCACTGGAACCATGACATTCATACTTCGTAATATGGCTCAGTCCTGCACTTTTAAACTGGCTAGTAACTGACCCGTTTTTCGCTGTAAGCATACCAAACTTAATTGTTGACAAAAATTCGTTTCACTTCATTAGTCACAAAGTTCAAATTCTTTTAGATAATAATTTAAAATTATTATAACGTGCGAGGCATGCTTTGGTATATCGAGAGCAGCAAAAAAATAAATATAACAAGACCTACCGCCACATTACCTATTCCAATATAGGAGTCTGTTCTTATTAAGTCCTGACGAAGAAAGTTTGTCTTAACTTGAATTTTTGAATAGGATTTATACCTTACTATATGTTGCATAATACTCATTATCGCGTGAGATAATGCGACGAAAAAATTCTGTCGCGTGCAGATGTTAGCCTGGCTGATCCAACACCTGCAGGTACAATGTCTTTGACGACATATTTATTCTACAAAATATCACGATTTTCTGTCGAGCCATAAGACATGATGGTTCCTTCTTTACCACGACCTAATAAGAATCAACTCATTCGAAAATGAATGCCTACAAACAAAGATGGTGGACTCAATCAATTCTACTTCCACGCATAGTTAAAAAGATCCATGATTGAGTCGTAAATAGTGAAAGTAATAGCTACGTCAAAGACTACTCGAGATAGCCTGGGTACCGTTCCCTTGTAAAACGCGAAGGGACCTTCCGCCTTCCAGGTCTTGATGAAACAGTCCCAGGTGTTCTTGTATTTGGCTGCTTCGAGACCCTGCATTCGAGTTTTGACCACGTCTATCGGTGTGTTGCCGAATACTGATGCTGCACCTGTAAAGAGGGAACGGGGGTTATTAGGGCGGTTCAAAATTATAAAACTAAAGTCCGCGTCACGAGAAGCTATAAATTTTGTAAACACATATTCAGGGGTTCGCAACCTTTAGATCAAATAAAAAAAACAGTTTTGTTATGATTTTTTAGTGTTATAATTATGTTGGCACACATATCTAATTACTGTCGTCAGACGATTCCGAGTATTCAGCATTGACAGCGTCAGCGTGAATTTACTTCAAAATGGCGACCCAAATGTTTACGTTCCATGAGTCAGACGCGTTAGAGAGTAGTTTAATCCTTGGACGCGTTCCAGTACCACAAAACATTAGACGACTGCGCTTTATATCGCTAAAATATAACCCGACCAAGTGAAATTGCTCGTTAGTTTCGTATTGCACGTATGTTACTTTGAGTTGATTGAATTTGGGATTATTTGATGTTGATTAATTTGTCGCTACGTAACTTAGTAGAAGTTCTTTATTTACAAAATTTATAGCTTCTCGTGACGGGGACTTTAGGTCTACTTAATCTTAAATTGGTTATGACAGGCTAGTGTGTAATATAAAGCGTAGGATCTTACCAGCCATGCCACCGAACAGCGCCACAATGTACTTCGGAACATGCTTGTCCCGGTCGCCTCCCTTGTACCAGTCCCTCAGAGACTCCATCACGAAGAACCTGATGGCTTGGTTGCTGCCCTGCTTCATCACGGTCGCTGTTACACCCTTGTATAGGCCTCCGACACCTGGGAAGCAGAATATGCATTATTAGATTTCAGTTGATAAAATATTCGCCTTCGAAAAGTGTTGGGACATCAGATGTTATACATATTATGGTGGTGGCGGAAGTAACTGGTGCTTATAGCACAGGAGTCCTAGTTTAAGCCCAGTTGCATCATGTTTTGTATCTTGCCACTGAGTTACAAAGCCTAATTAATAAGGTACAAAAATATAATATAGGTTTAAGTTTTGAACAAATAAATATTGTTTATTGTTTTACTCATTTGGGCCTGTCATCCAGAGCCAGTCAGTATAAAATTGGGCTGTTTGCACCGTTATAGGGCCCTACACCTCAAAGACATTTTGGACGAAAAATTTCAATGCAGGGAAGGGATTAGAATCATGTACTGAATCCAGAACAGCACCCTTATTGCGTAACACACTATCAATCGGAATCTGAATCATTTTTAAGCAAATTGCTAATCCATTGCTTGATAAGTTCGAAAAATTTGTCTGCTCAACACGTAAATAACGCAATGAATGTTGTTGAACTTTCAAAATTAAACCGATTCCGATTGATAATGTGTTACGCAACCACCGCAGAACAGTGGTTTTTCAGCGTGTGCGCAAGTGTTTTGGGGATCACAAGACTTGATTGTTCTCAACCTTATTTTGCACACCTCTTACTTTGAGATTTTTTTTTGCTAGAGGCCCCCCCCCGTTTTGTTTGCTCACTATCGATAGATACTGAGTAAAAAAAAATTGAGGTTCGCGACAGCGAATCTGAAACAGCTACTGCCACGATATATAGTACATACAAGATACATACCTACACATAATTATTACATAGTATAAAACAAAGTCGCCAAAATGTCTGTACGCGCAAACTTCCGAATGACTGCACCAAATTGGATAATTCTTTTTTTGTTGTGTTCGGTATTGCCAGGACAAGGTTTGTATGAAAGAAAATTTTGGAAATTCGAAAAAATAAATGCACTCGTGCGAAGCTGGGGCGGGCCGCTAGTATTGTAATATATAGTCGTAAGATAGGATATATAATTTTCTCTGGGTACTGCCCCCCTGAAAGTCTCAAACGCCCACGAGGGGGCGTTACCACCAACGTTGAGAACCTATGATTTAGAAGAATAAAGTTACACTACTGGGCGAAAACCTCTCCATATAACCTCCAGTTACTTAACATTCCAAGGGTAATGTGAACCATTACTAGTTTCTTTTTCCAGCTGCTACCACAGTTTTCTACTACGAATAAAGTTCGAAAATGCACTCACCATCTTCCCTTACAATGGTCCTGACTCCATGGAAGAATCCTCTAAACCTCGGCTTCTCCAGCCTCAAGTCATTGATGAACTTGACCTTGACGGTCTCCATGGGGGTGACCGCGAAGATAGCCTCGGAGACACCAGCGGCGAGACCGCAAGCCAGCTTGCCGGTCGTGGACAGTGTGCCATCTTCATGCACCATGTACAGCCGAGCTTGTTCGAATACGCCGAATCTGAGGAAGAAGAATTAGTAGGTAAGTTTTCACCCGATTACCTACCTTGTAATTTCTGTGATTATTTTTTACCGATTTCAAAAAAAAAGGAAGTTATCAATTCGATTCGATGTATGTAATAATATTATTGGAATTGCATATTCACATATGACAATCTATTAGGGCTTCCAAACAAATATACAAAATTTTATAGACGTATGTATGTATGTTTGTCCACGCATAATATATCTACGTAACTATTAATCGGATCGTGACCATTCTTTTTTTATTGACTTACATTTACTTCAACTTAGGGAACAGTGCAAGTTTCATCAAAATCGATTCAGTAATTTTCAAGATATGGACTAAGACGTGAAAGTGTGATGGCCTGGCTTATTGATACGAGCTACGGGTGTAGTGTCAAAGGGAAAACATCCCAAAACCTTGGTCAAATTCTAGTGCAATATTTACAACAAAACTATTACCTACTTATTAAAAAAACAAATATTCCAGTTATTACTTAAAACTAAACATTACGAAATAGGTAAAAAATTAATTTAAAAAAATTAAACCGACTTCAAAAAGAAATAAACTCAAAATTATGAAATAACTTTAATTTTGGAAGTCAGTGGCAAAAAACCAAAACTATAAAAATACAGATCCCAGGCACCGACTTCCTAAATTAAAGTTATTTCATAATTTTGAGTTTATTTCTTTTTGAAGTCGGTTTAATTTTTTTAAATTATTTTTTTTTCCGTTTTCGCTTGCTAGCTTATACTCGTATGTATGTTAGTGCAGCGGCATGCGACCACGGGAAGGTACTTTCTTGTTTCATTATTTTAGTCGGGTTTTAGTTTTTAAACTTTTTTTTTATTCCTCGTTAGGTACAAGTACACTGACCGTCGCCATTTGAATAACTAGGCCATGTCAAACAATGTGTCATGTGTTGTAAGACTGTTATCGTATGGGTGACGGGTTTCACACCTGTAGACATCGTTATTCGTTATGCTCCGTTTTCTTCAGTTTTGTGTAACAAGCAACTTCGACAAAACGTACGTGAAGTGAGCGTGGAGTGAGCTGTCAATAGTGTCAATTCCTAGCAAAAACAAACTCACATCACCTAAGCTTTCACGGTATGGTGTGATTTTACAGAATCGACCGGCAGTTGTATATATTTATAGTAGGTTTGACTAACCTGTGGGATAATTGCGTAACACACTATCAGAGGGCTTACCATCGCCTCTTAAAGCAGGGCAGAAGTTGAACTGCACTACTTTTTTGTACTAAGACGTCGTACAAAAAAGTAGTGCAGTTCAACTTCTGCCCTGCTGGTAAGCCCCCAGTAATGGGTTTCATTTTGACAGTTCAACAACATTCATTGCGTCATTTACGTTGTTGAGCAGACACATTTTTCGATCATAATTATGAAGTAATGGATTCGCAATATCTTTCAAAATGATTCAGATTGGGTGCTGTAATTCCATACTATTCTTATTTAAAATTGCGAAACTAACTTTTCCTGTCTGTTACCTTTTCAAGCCTAAACTACTGAAACGATCGTTATAAAATTAGAGATATGTAGGTAGCCTGGGACATGCAGTAAGCCATTGCCTATTTTTCATATATCATAAGATTATTTGTATTAAAAAAAAACATAAAATAGGTAAAAAATATCACTATTTATAGACTGGGTTACTTATAAGAGAAAATCATAAAGAACTACCTTCCGCCCACGGCTTCGCCCTCGAGGTATGTCGATAAAAACTATCCTATGTCCTTCCTCGGGATGCAATCTATCTCTCTGCCAAATTTTATCGAAATCCGTTCAGTGGTTTAGGCGTGAAAAGGTAACATACTGACAGACAGACAGAGTTACTTTCGAATTTGTAATATTAGTATGGCTATACTAAAATTACACGAGGAAAGTTACGCAACAACAGTTTCATCCAATTTGAGAAACCCTACAGATGGGAGCGTAGTGATTGAGGTCAATAGCTCCCTAAAATAGGGTAGAGCCACGTTGAAATCACCGATCAATGGCTTGCTTACGCAATACATCGGTCGGGAAGGCTCACTATCACAGAAATGTAATATCTATGCTCACTATGAATGCTATGGTGACATAACTCCTCAAACTTAATTAAAATAAAGGACCTTGAACTTGTTTTGTCCGCCAGTCAACACATTGACTTACTTTTTACATAATATTTTAGTGAAAATATACGGTCGACGATAGCTATCGTTCTAAATATACTACAACTATGCTATGATACCAAAATACCTATCCGATGTTATCGGTCGCGTTTCATTCACGTGATCAATGCGTAAAGATTGTACCTACCGCGAGTGCTAATTGCTAGTTTATAGCTATAGCCACTAATTTATGGTTCCCTAGTACTTTCGTGGAAAGTTTTAAACCAAGCAATGCTGTGCAGTGTTGGCTTGGATGAATACAGTTTTCTTGTTTAGTTAGGCACTTTAATTTATTGCCATTTTATGGACATATCTTCTAGTCATTTGTTTTAGAATTTTCAGCAAGTGACATTTCAAGAGTGCGGTTATAAGAATGAGACATCGAAACACTGATTACATTGCTAGAACATACAGCAATAATTCTTAAATTTTTGTAAGTCTTTCACTTTTCAAACGAAGACATTTATAGAGTGTTTTATTTTGGTGACCAACTAGCTGGACCATATATTTGGCGCCCAAGACTGAGGGAATGGCCCTTGTACTCAGCTGGCCTCTTAGATACTACTCAGCTGGCCAGTGAAGCAAGGCTAAATGATTCTTAGAATTCTTACCCTGAGACTTTCTAGAGTTCCGTGCTATGAATGGCAAAAAGGACGTACAATTTGTGCATCACTCACTTTTGAGTATTATCTGAACAGATAAAAAGCTTGAGAACGGCTGGACTGATTTGGCTATTTTTTGTTTTAAAATGTTCGTAATAGCCGCCCGAATTACATAGGTTTTTTTTTATGAACTGAAAAAAAAAAACTAAGTAATTCGGGAAAAACTGAACGTCCTTGTTTTTATAAATGATTGAAAATTGGACAGGAAACCGTTTGCCGGGTCATATAATGATCCTAGTGCAAACGACGTCGAAATCATCATCTGCCTAGCCTTTTCCCAACTATGTTGGGGTCGGCTTCCAGTCTAACCGGATGCAGCTGAATACCAGTATTTTACATGGAGCGACTGCCTATCTGACCTCCATAACCAAATTACTAGGTAATACGATACGATACTCCTTGGTAAGACTGATTCCAGACTTTCGGGCTTCTGACTACTCGTAACGACTGTCAAAGATCCACGAATGACAGCCGGGACCAACGGTTTAACGTGCTTTCCGAGGCACCACGGTATGTAAAGATGGTCATGTATCCACAGACTAACCGCGGCAAGCGTAGCTTAACCTGATCTATCGACCTGTGCGGCTGTTATTATTTAGCCACGTCAAGCGGAAATTGCAAACACGGTCAAATTAAATCCGTGCAAATTCTCTTCGCAACGCAATGTCCTGAATGTCATTGAGTCTGTTTATCTGCATCAACCTTCGGATAAGTGACACAATGAACTGTTGTTATCAGCCATTAATGGTCCACTTTGCGGTAACGTGAGATATACGTGTCGACTTCATCCTCGGATAGATTAGAGAGAAATGCGAGAACTACTGTCGAGTTATGTAACCCTGGTACCTGGTCGCTTGTCTGATGGATTGAGGACAATTTGTATTCGCTGTATGCATGGATGGATTGTCTTTATAGTACCTAAGTATTGTAAAATGGTCAAAGCCGTCACGTTGCGTGTTTTCAGCGTGTTCTACTAAATAAAGTTGAACACGTGTAAGTTGTTTGTTTTTGTTAGTGGACGGTCTGATAAAAAAGTAAGATTGGATTTTAATTTTAAGATTATTTTGTCAGTTATATTGTTGCGCGCCACAATTAATGCCTGGTACATGGCGACATTAGTTACCACTAGCGCCATCTAGTATCGAGTAGCAGAACTAGTCGAGTCACGATCGTTCTAGAAAATTCGATACTAGAACTTTGTAGAACTTTCTCGAACTATCGACACCTAGTCGGTCGGGGCCGGTATGTACTCGAACATTCTAGATGTTTCTACAATGGAAGGTTCTAGAACTATCTGCGGCACTATATAAGGCCGGGATGCGCGACGACCGACACAGTTTGGATAAAGCGACAAGAGCGAAAACATCAAGCGATCTTCAAGTGCGAATTAAGAGTAATCAGTAGTGAAATTGTGTTCTTTTAATTAGTGTGTTTGAGCTGTAATTAGTGTTTTTAATTAAAGAGTTATTTTTGGTTATTAAATCGGCAGTTTTTATTGTCACGAACCCGAAGCTCGTAACAATTGGTGTCAGAAGCAAGGATTATGCCGGTTTTACCCAAAGACGACACGGAGGGTATCCGTACCCGGAGTCAACGTCAGCAGGAGACGGACCAGAGGCGATTTGGTGGAGCTACGCCACAGAGGTCGGAAGGCCAGCTACCGACCACGGAGGCCGGCCCGTCCACAGCTGCTCCAGCATCATCAGCACCAGATTTGGCTGCTCTGATGATGATGCTGCAGGAGCAGGCCCGCCGACAGGAGGAACAAGCTCGCCGACAGGAGGAACAAGCTCGCCGACAGGAGGAACAGGCTCGTCGGTTGGAGGAACAGCTCCAGCGTGATAAGGAGGAACAGGTCCGCCAACAGGAGGAGCAGGCGCGCCGCCAGGAGGAGCAGATGCTCCTTATGAAGGACCTTCACGCTACCTTCGGGAAAGACATGAAGGAGGTGAAGGATAAGGTTGCTCAATATGACAACCGCCTGTCGGAAGCTGAAACCCGAATCGACCAAGTAAATAATCGGGTTGACAACGTGATGGCTGACGTGAAGGTAACCGTGATGGCCGACGTGAAGAAAACGCTGGATTACCTCAAACTTGGGGAGGGAATCGCAGCTCCCGTAGCTACAACACCTTCGCTACGTGGATTCAAAGTGCCACCGTTCGACGGTACTTCTTCCTGGTCGGCCTACAAAATCCAGTTTGAGGCTGTCATGAAGGCGAACGGGTGGAATAAAAGTCAGGCCATGACTGCCCTCACCCTAGGCCTGCGCGACCAGGCCTTAACCGTTCTGGAAGCTCTCGGTAAGGAAGTGACTTACGAGCAGCTCCTTGAGGCATTGGAGTCTCGGTATGGTGACGCTCACCTGGAACACGTGTTTCGTGCGCAGCTCAAGGATCGCGTACAACGCAGTAACGAAAACCTGCAGCAGTGGGCCCTTGAAGTGGAGAAGCTGGTTCGCAAAGCTTACCAGTCTGTACCTGCGCTTATTGATGGAAACCTGGTGCAGGCATTCATCGACGGCATCCGCGACCTTGAAGTGAGAGTTGCTGTGAGGCTCGGTCACCACGGGACGCTTAAGGACGCCTTGGCCCATGCACTGGAGGTGGAAGCTGTGCGGCAGGATCATCGTTCCCATCGCGTCAGGGAGGTTGCAGCGGCTACAGTTCGCGACCGCAATAAAGGATACAGCCCTAGGTGCTACGGCTGTGGGGAAAGGGGCCACCTTCGATCCAGTTGCCCTAAGCGAACTGCAGAAAGAGAAGACGGCCGATCTCCAGAGGGCAGTGCGGCTAACAGCACCGCCCAGCACCAGCAGCAGGGAAACGAGTAATAGCCAGGACTGCGGGGCGGGTGCTGGCTGATGTTCAAAGAGCCCCAAGGGTTTCGATCACACAAACCCATGACGGGAATAGCCTAATCATCAAGGGCGAGGTCAACGGAACGCCGTGTAAGCTGACCATAGACACTGGAGCCTCTCGCACGGTTGTCAGTTCCCAACTAACAAGACGGTCCCTTGGGGACTCCGCACACAACCGAGAACGCATTAATTTGGTAACAGCCACCGGTCAGCGCATACCCGTCCATGGAGAGAAGAAGATGGAGTTGAAGCTAGGCAACAGAATCTACCTGCATAATGTCATCGTGGCCGATATAATGGACGATTGCATCCTGGGCCTTGACTTTATGAGGAAGAATTGTTGCGAGATTGACGTCAAGCAAGGCGTTTTGAAATGTGGACAAGAGGAACTTTTCGTGGAAGGGGCGTTACCAGGGAATGTGTACAGCCTTAAGAAGATTGTTCTTCCGCCGAGATCAGAAACGATTGTGCCTGTTAGTCTTCCTCGGAATCCTGGGCAGACTCATCGTTGTGTACTCGTGGAAAGGGTAGACAATGACCTTCCATGGAAAGTGGCACGAACTTTGGTCAGAGCCACCGACATCTCAGGGGTACGTGTGCTGAACCTTTGTGATCAGGAACAGACTATAGAAAAAGGCACAATAGTTGGTACTTGCGAGGAAGTGGATTGGTTGCGTCGATGCCAATATCTATCGACTGGGACCCTCAGCAAGGATGCACAAACGAAAGTGACCACACTGTTAGAAGACTGCCGCAGCGTTCTGTCCCAAAATGAAATGGTCAAGGCGAAGAAGATGTTACTCAAGTACGCCAATGTTTTCTCGTCAAACGATGCTGACATCGGGAAGACTGGCTTAGTTCAACACAAAATAAACACAGGAGAAGAATTGCCTATCCGTCAGCGGCCAAGGAGATTGCCGGTAGCACGTGAAAAGGAAGTGGAAACCATGATTGAGGGAATGGTGAAGGATGGCGTTATTGAACCTTCATCTAGTCCATGGTGTTCACCTGTAGTGCTGGTAAGAAAGAAGGACGGCAGCATGCGGTTTTGTGTTGACTATCGTCGTCTGAACGACGTTACAAAGAAGGACAGCTATCCTTTGCCAAGAATTGATGACACGCTGGACATGCTTACTGGAGTAAAGTGGTTTAGCACGCTGGACCTGAAAAGTGGCTACTGGCAAGTCGAAATTGACCCTAAGGACAAGGAGAAAACTGCATTCTCGACAGGAAAGGGTCTGTGGCAATTTAAAGTTATGCCGTTTGGATTGTGCAATGCTCCGGCAACTTTTGAAAGGTTGATGGAACTTGTACTTACTGGACTAATTGGCGATGCCTGTTTGGTCTACTTAGATGACATCATCATCGTAGGCCGCACGTTTGAAGAACATCTTCAAAACCTGGAACGCGTTCTCATGAAGATCCAGAGTGCCAACCTCAAGTTAAGTCCGAAGAAGTGTTCACTATTCAAACGACAGGTTAGCTTTTTGGGATATGTAGTGTCTGAAGAAGGTATCCGCACGGATCCTGAGAAAATCGCCGCTGTCAAGGATTGGCCAGTTCCAAAAGACAAGACGCAGGTCAGAGCATTTTTGGGTTTGTGCTCCTATTATCGGCGATTTGTCAAGAACTTTGCAGACATAGCCAAACCCCTGCATAAGCTAACCGAGGAGAAGCGACATTTCTGCTGGGATGAAAGTTGCGACATCGCATTCCAGGAGCTAAAGGACCGTCTGTGCAAAACACCTATTTTGGGGTACCCTGATGCGGGCAAGGAATTTATAATTGACACAGACGCAAGTGACATAGGACTTGGAGGTGTGTTGTCACAACGGAATGGTGATCAAGAGGTTGTGATAGCGTACTTCAGCAAGTCGTTGTCAAAGCCGGAAAAGAACTACTGTGTCACGAGACGGGAATTGCTTGCTGTGGTAAAGTCATTGCAGCATTTTAGCAAATATCTTCTGGGGCGGAAATTCCACGTACGAACTGACCATGCTGCACTGAAATGGCTATTGCAGTTCAAAAATCCAGAAGGACAAGTTGCGAGATGGATTGAGCTACTGCAGGAATACGACTTTGTGGTCGAACATCGCAGCGGGAAATCACATGGCAACGCAGATGCATTGTCAAGAAGACCTTGTCCTGAAGACTGCAAGCATTGTACTAGGCAAGAAAGTAAAGAAGTCGTACCTGTGAGGATGCTCAAGACAGACCTCAGCGATGAGTGGAAGGAAAGCCTACAACGTGCACAGCAGGAAGATTCGGACATCAAGCCGATTCTGGAGTGGATGAAGGCCAGAGCTCCTAAGCCCAAGTGGAGCGACGTCTCAGCGATGAGTTCGATCACAAAAAGCTATTGGGCCCAATGGGACAGCTTGGTGATTCAGGATGGAGTCCTGTGCCGTAAATGGGAAAATGCTCGGGGAGACAGCTGTCATTTGCAAATGGTTGTCCCTAAAGCTCAAGTACCGGATGTTCTACAGCTGTACCATAATGGTTGTTCAGGAGGTCATCTGGGAGTAAAACGGACTCTACTGAAGATACGAGAACGGTTTTACTGGGTCCACTGTCGGGACGATGTCGAGAACTGGTGTCGCAAATGTACAAGTTGTGCAGCTGTAAAGGGACCTCAGACTCGTAGTAGAGGTGCATTGAAATTGTACAATGTTGGTGCACCATGGGAAAGGATAGCCCTTGACGTTGCGGGGCCGTTTCCGGAAAGTGAAAGTGGTAACAAATATTTCATGGTTGTGATGGATTACTTCACCAAGTGGCCGGAAGTCTTCGCTATTCCAAATCAAGAAGCTTCGACAGTTGCAGATAAATTAGTTCATGAAGTCTTCTGTCGTTTTGGAGTACCTTTAGAGATTCACAGTGATCAAGGAAGGAATTTTGAGTCCCAAATATTCCAGGAAACTTGTCGAGTTATGGGTACTCATAAAACCAGAACAACTTCTTACCACCCACAGTCGGATGGAATGGTGGAACGATTTAATCAGACATTGGAGAGGTACCTAGCCAAAGTTGTGGAAAATCGGCAACGAGATTGGGACAAGCACATACAACCGTTTTTGTTGTCATATCGAAGCGCTGTTCACGAAAGTACATCAGTGACACCCGCTTTCGCAAACTTTGGAAGAGAATTACGGCTGCCTGCAGACCTGATCACCGGAATACCACCTGATGCCCCACGCAGTATAACCGATTATGCGCATGACTTGCGAAATAAAATGAATGACATTTATGAGCACGTGAGACAATCGGGCCAGCAAATGTCTGAAAAGATGAAAACCCGTTATGACCGCAAAATGAACAATAAAGGGTTCGACGAAGGTTCACTAGTGTGGTTGCACAATCCAGTCCGCAGCAAAGGGAAATCTCCTAAGCTTCAAGCTAAATGGGACGGACCGTACCGGATTGTGACAAAGATCAATGACGTAACCTACCGGATACAGAAAGGTGCAAGAGGTAGTCCTAAGATCGTCCATGTGGACCGACTGGCGCGTTATTATGGGGCTGATAATGCTCGGGACGAGCATGTCTTAGGAGGGGGCAGTGTTGCGCGCCACAATTAATGCCTGGTACATGGCGACATTAGTTACCACTAGCGCCATCTAGTATCGAGTAGCAGAACTAGTCGAGTCACGATCGTTCTAGAAAATTCGATACTAGAACTTTGTAGAACTTTCTCGAACTATCGACACCTAGTCGGTCGGGGCCGGTATGTACTCGAACATTCTAGATGTTTCTACAATGGAAGGTTCTAGAACTATCTGCGGCACTATATAAGGCCGGGATGCGCGACGACCGACACAGTTTGGATAAAGCGACAAGAGCGAAAACATCAAGCGATCTTCAAGTGCGAATTAAGAGTAATCAGTAGTGAAATTGTGTTCTTTTAATTAGTGTGTTTGAGCTGTAATTAGTGTTTTTAATTAAAGAGTTATTTTTGGTTATTAAATCGGCAGTTTTTATTGTCACGAACCCGAAGCTCGTAACAATATTTATGTTTGTAATATCGAGCCTATTGCCAAAATCAGGCACAAATCTAGACTTCAGTGGGGTAATTGCGTAACACACTATCAGTAGGTATGGCTTTCATTTTGACAGTTCAACAAAGTCATTGTGTTATTTACGTTTTAGAACTGGGAAAATTTTCGAACATACTAAGCAATGGGTGAATAGAGCAGTGGTGGCCAAGTGGTAACGGCCGCGACTTACGAGTTGTAGGTCGTAGGTTGGAACCCAGACAGGCGCTTTACTTTGTGTAAATTATTTCATCACCACTGCTCTCAAAACGGTGAAGGAAAACATCGTGAGGAAACCGGCATGTCGTAGAACCAAAAAATTCGAAGACATGTGACATCTGCCAACCCGCACTGGGCCCGCGTGGTGGATTATGGCCCACTCCCTATCACCGAGAGGAGGCCTGTGTCCCAGCAGTGGGAACATTATGATTGCAAGCAAATTATGTAAGCAATGGGTTAGCAGTATCCATCAAAATAATTCAGATTATGACTGAAAGTGTGGTCAATTAGGGTGCTGAAATCTGAATACTAAAGAGAATTTCTGAAAAAAATAAAAAAAACCCAAGTAACAACACTTTGCCCGGGAATCGAACCCAGGAAGATCTCCACGCTCAGCAACTTGCGAATACTAGAACAACGTGGATTTTCAGTAGAGATAATAAACACCCATATTTTGTTGCAGTACTATCAATAAAGAAATATTAATTATTATAAATTGTGTCATAAATAGAGCACAAAGTAGCAAAGTTAACAAAAGGTCAAGGTGCTCAATATGTATCAATATCAGCGGCAATATGATATCTGGTTACAAGTGCTATGTAATGTTGTGAAGAGCTCACGCTAAAGTGCCCGGAAATGAGCTGTAATTCCACCTGATGCTGGGGACTGAAGAGTAGTGGTGGCTCAGTGGTAACGGCCGCGACTTACGAGTTGTAGTTCGTAGGTTTGAACCCAGACAGGCGCTTTACTTTGTGAAAATTATTTCATCACCACTGCTCTCAAAACGGCGAAGGAAAACATCGTGAGGAAACCGGTATGTTCTAATCTAGATCCAAAACATCGAAGACGTGTGACATTCATGTGTGTGTTTAAATGGAGGTACCTGACACCCTGGATTAACATATAGGCTACTTTTTATCCCGATATGCCCAAGGGATCGACATTTACGCGGGAGAAACCGTGGGGCGCAACTAGTTATGTATTATAAACTCGAAAGTTTGTGAGGATAGATGTTTGTTACTCTTTCACGCAAAAACTACTGAACGGATTTTGATGAAACTTTACAGTAATATAGCGTATACATCAGAATAACATATACGATACTTTTTATCCCGATACTCTCACGAGATCAACACTTATGCGAGTGAAACCATATGGCACCTAATTTGCACCGACTGTATTTTATCATGATAGTTTCGTAATCTCTTTAATTAATTAGTAGGTAGGTTCCTAACGATAGCCTCCAGAATTAGAAGTTGACATAAATGATCGGTCATTATTTACTTGACAAGACATAACGGCGTTTCTCTACATTTGATAAGCTAAACCTTGATAACGTTGAAACGAAAATGCGGTTTCATCGATAGTGCCTAATGTTTGTTTGAATAAATGAGTTTACTCAAAAAGTTTCCGTCCATCGCTGCGTGAACCATTCGCCCTTTATTGATTTGGCCTAAAACTAGCGGAAATGGAAGGAAACAAATGTGAATGTTTGGGTGGGACTGATGGGTGACTGGGGATAACTGCATATACATGGACGAGGTCAATGGCTAATTTTCTATTGATTCTTACAAGTAGACGCTTCAGTTGCCACTGTTGTTATGGTGTATCTTTCAAGAAATATAAATATTGTGATCATTGAAGGGGGCTTACATGACCTAAAGCGCGGGCTCTGTCGGACTGCATAGAAAAGAAAGAGAAGCGCGATGACACAACGCTGGAAATTTATTGCAAAATATGAAAAAACAAAAAAAAAACTATTGTTTGAACTAAAAAATTAAAACACTAGTGTTTTAGTAATTTGCTTGTAGAATAATCTGACAAAAAATCAGACTGATTGTATGTAAGTACCTAAGGTTTTTATTGTAAAAAGGAAGTTTTTAGAGGTATTTTCATGATTTTTTTCTATCGTATCAAATTAGTTGTAAGTATTATGTTTTAAATACACTATTTACCTAGCATATATCCCGAAGAATATCATATATTTTTCTGATTTTGTTTACTGTAGTTGATCATATACTTTTATTGTTTCTAAAACTTGCATTTTTTGTGTTTAGACATATCGTATCAGATCATTTAAGAGCATTGGGCTAGTCATAGGAGAATATATTTGAAAACTACACAACGCAATCAATTTAGGACGCGAGATGTTTTCAGAACTGAAAATCCCCGCATAACAAAACCAGAAAGCTGGGCTGAAATCGAAGGAAACAAATGTGAATGGTTGGGAGGGTATACATTTGTAGGGTTATATGGTCTGTCATATGTGAAGCATCTTGGACGAAGGCGATTTCACGAGGTTATTTTTCTATTGACTTTTACAAAATGAAGCTAAACGTAGACCTGCTTTAGTGCATCTTTCAAGCAATGGATGTAAGTAAACTAAGTAATTTAACAAGCCGAGGGTGTGATTGCGGAGCTATGCCACAAACCATGCTCCACCTCCTATCCTGCCCTCTGTGTCACAAAACATGCAGTCAAAGTGACCTCTGCGCTGCCACCGACAACGCCGTGGAAGTGGCAAAGTTTTGGGAAAACAAGATTTAAAATACAGTCGTGCCAGCGACACGAAGAAGAAGAAGAAGCAAAAATTACAAACTGCCAACAATTTAGTTTTTAAAAATCCTTCCTTAGACGGAACTCTTGAGAAAAATTTCATGCTTCTAGACCCAGCAGTTTAGACTGTGCGCTGTCTGTCATTGAATGAATGAATTCAAGAATTTTATTGAGTAGATACAGCTACAGGGCAATTTGAAAACAACACACCGCAATCAATTTAGACCGCGAGACGTGTGATGTTTTTAGAAACTAAAAATTCACGAACAGTATGCTGTAATCGAAGCCAATCTTATCTCTAACGCTTGCTTGTCAAACAGTATCTGTGTTGTGTATCTTACGTTTCATAATCTTTACGCGTTCATGTATTTACCTACCTAACAAATAGAACTGCATAGCTGTCGAATTCTGGCATTTAGGGTGCTCGAAATGTATTTGATTACAAAACTAGGCCATAAGACTTGAGTGTGGACCTTTACCCCTTTATTCATCAGTGTAGTGATTAGCGACCATACATTTTGACAGTTCACCCACGTTCATTGCGTTATTTACGTTGTTGAGCAGACGCATTTTTCAAACATATGAGGCAATGGGTTAGCAATATTCTTGAAAACTGTCGGATTGTAATTAAAAGCGCGTTACGCAATTAGGGCGCTGGTTATACAATTAACTTTCCTGATTACCGTACTTAAGGCGAAAGCGCCAGGGTAGCCCGCGAAATTCATTTTTTTTACGCTTTTTGTTGCTGGTCAGTATTAAGTTGTACGTTGATTAAAATATGATTCGCGACCGTAACAAATATGTACCTTTTTACAGAATTATAATCATTAAAGTCATCAACACAACTCTCTAAGACCAGGTAATCCCACTGCACTGAATGACTATTTCATGAAATCTTGACATTTTACAATTATACTAACTTAACAAGTTGTATTACTGATCCTAATGATTATAATCTTAGCTAATGGCTTACCTGACGGCGGATTTAGGAATCGATCCGTAGATGAGAACACTGAGTCCTCTGTACAGACCGAATACGCCATGTGACTTGACGGTCTTCTTCACGCAGTCGCCAATGCCTGTGTACTTCTTGGCACCTCCTGGAAAATTGGGAGGGTTTTGGTTAAGATATTATCGGCCTGTAAAGGTACCAATGATGCAAGAATGCAACGCTGGTTTTTAATATAGAGGGGAGCTTCTGGGACCTGCTTTAGATCTGACGAAGCCCAGCGCAGCGCGGTTTTCACAGCCGAACAAATATCAACATTGTAATAATTAATATAAAGTTGAAATTAAATAATCTTCCTCAAGCCCGCAAGAGCATGAAGCGGACAGGACCAAACAGTTAATTTTTTTCGACTTTAATTTGGGAGCTACAACGCGCGGTTGTAGCTCCCAAATTAAAGTCGAAAAAAATTAGCCTCAGCCTTTGCGTCGGCCCTAATGAGATCTTAGCATAAATCTGCCTTTCATGTGCAAATACTTTGATTTTGAGCATCAGTAGGTCTGGGTGCCTACCGTGAAATTATTAGCAGAGGAATTGTTTATCGGAACAGCGCTGCAGCCGCTACATGCATAAAATATTTTTGGTTTTAGCGCTCTGGTGAGAAAAGTTTTAAAATAATTTCGCGTGGGACGAGGCAGATGGAAAACTATGAGATGCATATTTTATACGTCCCGCTTTAAATTTTTCTTTTTCTGTTTCATGACGTACAGTTGCACCGAGGCGATTTGGTTACTATTAGGTACCTATTTCAAGATAAAGAAAAAATTGTTTTAAGTATTTTATTATGTCACCCCTCCTTTCCATGGGGGTAGGTAGAAGCTACAGAACGCCACCTGCTACGATATTACTATTACAATCTGCCGAGTCTTTTCTCAACTATGTTGGGGTCAGCTTCCAATCTAACCGGGTGCAGCTGAATACCAGTATTTTACACGGAGCGACTACCTATCTGACCTATTTGTGGACCCAAAAATATTAGTCTAACATGATTAATAAATGTAATATCTATTCACAATTGTTGCGCGACCCCCATGCCGTGAGAGTCAAAATGGCGGGTGTACCATAACTAATCGAATCCTTCCATTTACAAAAAAAAATGTACCTAAATTGTACTATTTAGTACCTAGAATTAAAAAAATTTTACCTTCTTCAGAACGAAATTATTTAAAAATTTAGGTACACCCGCCATATTGACGTCAAGATGGCGGGTGTTCTATAGTATTTTATTATTTAACGATTACTCATAAAATATAATAACACCAAAAATTGTACCTAAAATGTACTATTTAGTACCTATTTAAAAAAAAATTGTACCTTCTTCAGAACGAAATTGTATCAAAATTTAGGAACACCCACCATATTGATGTATATCAGAACGTTCGGCCCCCGACTCGATTGGCCGAACGTTCTGATGTACATCAATATGACGGGTGTACCTAAATTTTGACACAATTTCGGTTTGAAGAAGGTACAATCTTTTTAAACCGAGGTACTAAATAGTACATTTTAGGTACAATTTTTTGGTGTAATTATATTTAATGAGTAATGGTTAAATAATAAAATACTATAGAACACCCGCCATCTTGACGTCAATATGGCGGGTGTACCTTAATTTTGAAATAATTTCGTTCTGAAAAAGGTACAATTTTTTTAATTCTAGGTACTAAATAGTACAATTTAGGTACATTTTTTTGGTAAATGGAAGGATTCGATTAGTTAAGGTACACCCGCCATTTTGACTCTCACCCCATGCCCCAGTCCCCCAACGTCCAACACGCATCAATAAGCTAAGATACAATAGTTATATTATGATGATAATATTGATAATACATAAGACTCGACAAGACAGAAAACCATGTAGGTAATGTAATACGTGGTCGCTTTGACCTTCAATTTTGTAGGTCAAGTTGTGCCACACCAACTAAGGTTGTTAGCCTTAAAAACAATTAACAAACAGCTGCTAGATTGATCGCTTTAGATTGGTGATAGTTATTCGCGTACCTATTCAGAAGTTTTATGATGGTACAGGGGAAAAGCCGCTCTAAATAGTAATAATAACATTATTAAGGAAAAAAAATCATTCAATGTGGCTCAAATGCTGCCAGTCTTCTAGGCACGTTTTCGGACGTAGACAGAGTAAACTATAGACTGCTCATATCTTCTTTTTCATTCGCACAAGAAAAAGAGAAATATATTAACGTCACTTGCAAAGAAAAGAGACAGAGAAAGATTATTTCTGTCCCTTACTGCGTGTCGGCTAAGCACATCAATGTGCACAACAAGTTTGACGTTTATGAATAAAAATTATGAATGAATTAATAAAAACTACACCGCGATTAAACGGAAAATAAGATCTTTTTCGTGCATAATTGAATAATAGTACATTTGCGCAACTGTGAAAATGGTAAAGTGTAGTGTAATAAGCTGTAAAAATGATAGTATGATGAAGATTGCCGGAATTTGTTGTCCCTTTCGGTGACACGGATACCATGAGTCTATAGATTACTCTGTCTACGTTTTCGGATGACAGCGATGCGGACAAGTACTTCGACGCCTAAGTGTCCTTTGTTTTTGATTTATTTGTATAGTAAGTTAGTAGTTAGTTAGTCGTTTAATCCATACTTCCATACTAATATTATAAATTCGAAAGTAACTCTGTCTGTCTGTCTGTATGTTACCTTTTCACGCCTAAACCTCTGAACGGATTTCGATAAAATTTGGTAGAGAGATAGATAGCATCCCGGGGAAGGACATAGGATAGTTTTTATCGACATACCTCGCGGGCGAAGCCGCGGGCGGTAGCTAGTCTACTATATAGGCACATTTTCTCCGGCCTTTGCTCCCTTTAGGTATAGGTATCATGGATCATGTTGATGTTATCAATCGATACCGGCGTTACACGACTACTGATAAGGATAACAAAATGTTTGTTAATTCCAGTTTCATAAACTACACTGTATATTTTCATTTCATGTTCATTTCAGTCTTTTTATTAAAAAATTAATAATATGTAAGTACAGACGGCAGCACATCATGCTACCCGAAACTGTCAAATTTTCACAATCAACTTTGAAACTTGTGCTTTAGCGATAAAGTTGAAAATCTATTAAAGAGATAAAAGAGATTTGACAGATTGTAGTAGCTTGATGTGCTGGCGTCTGTACATTGTACTTGCAACCGGCATGCGTCTATGACCAAATTTATGAACGTAAATAAAGCGAAAGGAGTACTGAAGGATCATAGCGTGCCTCTATGTGTCTGTCTGTCAATTACTTCTTCACGCTAAAACCACTGAACCGATTTAGATGAAATTTGGCATAGAGTATGAGTCCCGGGAAAAGACATAGGATAGTTTTTATCCCGATATTCCCACGGGATCAACACTTATGCTGGTGAAACCGCGGGGCGCTGCTAGTGGTACAATGATTATAATACACAATCATGTTGTTAACTCTTGTTGCTAGGCAGAACTTGCCTGCCTTTTGGAGGATGCCAATAACTTTGAAAACTTATGAATTTGACAAGTAAATGTTAATTGTCAATGCTAACATCATGTTTGAAAAGTTTCCAGTTCTTTTATTAAATACATAAATATTGTTTATGTGCCTATAATATTTTTCTCCCTAAGGCTATTTTTTTTTTCATGTTAAAACAAAAACTATATACTTAACATGTATATAATTAGTAGCGACCAGCCGCTGCTTCACATGCTTTTTAAGACTTGCCAAAACAGAGATTTCACGATTTTAAGTAAGTTTAATATGTATCCCGTAAACCGTTTTTATATATGTATCCCGTAAATTATCGAGAAACACTCAGAATTCCAGCTCCCACTTTATATCGCCTTTGTGGACTATTCAAAAGCTTTTGATAGTATCACCCATAGCTCAATTTTTAACGCCCTGGAAAATCAAGATATAGACACCACTTATATTAACCTTCTAAAAATTATTTATATGAACAGCACTGCAGCTATTAAGATCAGTTCCATAACAGGACCGTCCTTCCAGATAGAGAAAGGAGTTAAGCAAGGCGACCCGTTGTCTCCGAAACTATTCACAGCTGTGCTGGAGGAAGTCTTCCGAAAGCTGGCAGCGGGCTGGACGGAAAGGGGCATTATGGTCGGCCATAAGAGATTATCTAATCTCCGTTTCGCCGACGATATTGTGCTCTTTTCGTCTTCAGCCTCCGAGTTGACACAGATGCTAGACGATCTTGGCACGGCAAGCCTAGAGGTCGGACTTCAGATGAATATGTCAAAGACCAAGTTGATGACGAACAGCGCGCATCGCAGGATCACTGTGGCGGGTGGGGAGGTTGAATACGTTGATGAGTATCTCTATCTTGGCCAAATAGTCTCTTTCCAGGCAAGACAAAACAAAGAAGTTGCAAGACGCACCGAAAATGCCTGGAGGAGCTATTGGGCCATGAAAGACCTAATGAAGGGTGATCTTCCCATGTCCCTTAAGAGAAGACTCATTGACGTGTGCATACTTCCCATCCTCACATATGGTGGTCAAACATGGTCTTTGACAAATCAGCAGAGGTCCACGCTCGAGGTTTGCCAGAGAGCTATGGAACGGAGTATTCTGGGTATCAAACTAACAGACCGAGTTAGGAATACGACCATCCGTTCCATCACAAAGATAACTGATGTCACTTGGAAAGCTGCCACGCTAAAATGGAACTGGGCTGGACACATCTGCCGCATGTCAGACGAACAATGGGCCAAACTTACGACCCAATGGGTCCCACTTAATGGCAAACGACATCGTGGCAGGCCCAGACGGAGATGGCGGGATGAGCTGGACTCCTTCAACAAGAACTGGTCCTTAACAGCTTTGAACAGAGAGAAGTGGAAAGAGAGTAGGGAGGCCTTTGCCCTGCAGTGGGACATCACAGGCTAATAATAATAAAAATAATAATAAACCTTTAGGAATAAATTCTCGACATGATGGTGAACACCGCAATAAAAATCCATTGGGATATAGAAAAACAGTGCGGTCATATAGACCGATACGTGAAGCAACTTTCATTAATAATATGTATTGATGTTAAATTCAGTTTAATTATTATTGCTTGTAACAAAAACAAATCATGAGAACGTAACATCATGAGCAGTACTTAGGTAAGTACTTAAATGTGTAGAACATTATTGTGAGTTCATTCTATTCACTTTAATTTAAATACATATTTAAATCACAATGTTTTCAGATATTTGATTTTGTACTCTATTTCTAACTAGAAAAAGACTTTATTTGAATACCATGGAATTATTAGGTTATCAATTATGTTCTTGTACACAACTGAAAGTCGTGCCATTATTTTCTAATTAGAATATTGTGAGTTACATGGTGTACTTATTTAAAACATTTTGAACTGAAAACTTCTTTAGCGTGTTGGGCATTTTTTGAGATGGGAAAAAAAACATTGAACTCGCGACACTGTTACCGTAACCGACACCGCGCATGTTTTGTTTATAAGACGATTAAAAAAATACACAAGTAATTGTTCAAGTTTTCACTTCTGTCGGCAATCCCGGAGTGCCACTGTTTTTTTTTTTTTATAAAATCATAAATGTTTATGATTTTTAAATAAAAAAGTCAAATGTGCAATTAAGTGTTTGTTAAAGTTAGATCAAAAAGCGTAATTTGTCGATCTACAGATAATACCTACAGAATTATTAACAATATAGATTTCATTCTATTCTCTAATAATAAATATTCATTAGTGGTCATTCATAAATCACAAGATACTCCAGTGTCACGTCGAAGGAAAAACCTTGAATAATATTTTTATTTGTTTGTTCTCTGACATAACAGTGGTACTGGACCAAAGTCCAATTCAGTAAAATTGTACAAAACATTTCCTACGCTTACCGAAGAGATATCGAGCTAAAGTGCGCTTCCATAAATCCCAAGGTTAAATAACCTAGAATAATTTATTAACTTTGCAGTTATTGTGAGTGTTTGAAAGAAAGTTTACACCCAGAAACAAAATGAATATCGTGCCGATATTAGAAAATAGTGAATGACGTCCGTACGGCAGTATTTTTAGCGAATGGGTTTTCTAAGTAGGATGTTTACAAACTATGACACGGGAAGCAAAACGGAATTATCGATTGGTGAATGAAACAGAGCTTCTAATTGAATGAGGAGAACAGTAAACTAACCTTTTTCGTCTAATTGCAGCTGTGTTTTCACGTATTCCGTCGGGAATGTTATACAAATCTCAATGCCACCAGTTATTCCGCCGGCCACAACACCTTTCAAACCTTTAGCCTTCTCGCCAGCCGCAGCCGCCGCGCCAGTTTCCGACATCCATGGCCTAGAAAATGGATTTTTGAATGCTAGTGGTCTGTTAGACATAACTATTTCTTTTTAGGCACTTGTCGTTTACGACAGCGGCTGCGTCGACTTCCCCCTTTGACAACGATTTCAAAACTAATTAGAAAATGGGAAATGTTTTGAAATGTCGTGGGAAATAGGGTAACTAGACCAGAGTTGCCAACGTCAACATGAATAATTCCCACAGATGCAGTGTTCATGTTCATTATAACGATGAGTAGTGTCCGTTTATCCGCTACAGGAAAATCTATGAAATAACGCACAGGTAGGATAAATACTAATAAATAGTCTGCCAGCCAGGATTGCTATACATTCTAACGTCGTGTACAAATTGACTGCGACAAATCCTTTGTCTGCTTGGCGCTTAAAAATCGACTAAGACGAAATGTGCCGCACTGGGCCGCACAAAATTTTCTTTGTTGTAACATTGAAATAGACGTTTTGAGTTTTGACATCTATTTTTGTCATTCTCTAAATTCTCTTCAGGCTTCAAACTGAGCTTCATTCACTGTGATCAAAGACTCTATGATCAAAGACTACAATATGATGCTGTATGATTCATTTCATTCATTCAATCAATGTCATTCAACTTATCGATAACGTAGCAAATGGTTTTATCAATTTAGTGAAAATATACAGTATTATTAAGTTTATTTTTGGTTGGAAGTTAAGAAAAACATAGAAAATGGCGTTGAGAACTTACGGCGATAAGCCGATAAGCTTCCAAATAGAAGAGGGAGGAGAATTTTATTGTGTCGGCTCAGAGGTTGGTGGCATTCATTTTGTTTATATTTGATGCTCAATTTGATGCTTGCAAGAAGTTTTAACTTAACTCTACATGCAATTTTATTGCCAAAGTCTATTTACTCGAGTCGAAGCTTAATCTAAAATACCCCTTCTCTATATCAGTAAATGCAATAAACCACACACACTTCAAAATTCTAATATCTTGGTGCAGAAGTTCCTTGCGTTCATGATAATGTACAGTATCTAAATTATCTTGATGCTATATCCTTAACGTAACACAGTTTTCTGTTAAGTATTTGGAATACAACATAAATTCTTCCCTATTCAGGTCGGCAACTACCTACGGCTATTCCGTGGGTCCCTCTACAAGAAGTACCCGGGCATGGCCCGGCGTACCCTGACCAACGACGAAAGGAAACGTCTCATCGACAACGGTCTAGGAGCTCATGTGCTATCCAGTTCAGTATCACTCCTCAAGGCTTCCGAGGTGGAAGATATTATTGAGGGCAACGATGATAAGTATGTGTACGTTTTACAATAATTATTTTCTATTTTAGGAATTTTATTCTGAATGAGTATCTTGATGATGTTTGAGAAAACATTGGTAAGTGAAAGTTGGAGATGGTCAGCTATTATTAACATCATCATTCAAATCTTCACTCTACTACGTATTCAAGATTTTCTATTTTAACATTTTGGTACAACAGTGTTATGACCTGCTTTCTTCCTAGAAATTAAAACATCAGGTCTATTGTTTTGTTATGTTTTAAACATCATACATGCATCAAGGTTGTGGAACTTCATCATCTTTTTATAATTATGTTTTTAGTTTCTCAATTACTAAAACATCTATCACTTTAACCAAGGGAAAGGCCATGAAATCTTTTCTTCAAAATAAACTCATATTGGTGTTTGTGGTGTCGCAGTATATCTACAGCTTTTGGTTACATTCAATCGCCACTAACATGTCAAAAATGACTTGAGCGGTTCAACTGATATCACATCTTCACAATCAGGTACAAAGCGGTGTCCGTCAGCCAGGAACTGGCAACACCGAGGGAGAGCAAGAGCAAGAAGCCTCACAACCAGTCATGGCTGCCCGTTATGCCCAATTCTTCGCACTTGGATGCAGTACCGCAAGCTACCCAGATTAGTAGGACTAGGGTGCATAATAAGAAGGTATGTGCCTGTTATCCTTTCTTTTCTTTATCCCTTGCTTAGTGTACACCTCGGCCACTGCAGATCCGCATGCATACCCTTACTAAACCCGTACCAATCAAATGGGGAGTGAGACAGGGCGACACCATTTTACCGACGACATTTGTCGAAAAGTTTAGATTGGGACTTTTGCTGTGTCCCATCCCACTTAAGATTTGCAGTTGACCTTGTGCTAAAACTTCGATGATCAGCAGAAAATGCTTCAACACCATAATGCTTCTTTTAAGGTAGCACATGGCCAATGCAAAGAATATGGCAAACATCTTCAGCAATTCAAATCCTTGTGTTAAAGTCTGAAATGAAAGGTTGGAGATGGTTGGCCAGTATGTTTATCTTGGCCATATTCTTTCATTTGGCAAAGAGCATCAACAGACCGAGATATCGAGAAGAATACAGCTTGGGTGGGCCGTATTTAGCAAATTGGACGACACTCTGATATTAGCCAAAATTCGATGATGTCTGAAGTCTCTTATACTATAACCAGTGTGTTTTGCCCACCATGACGTGTACCGAGACATAGACCGTCACGCAGGACGCTGTGAACCTGGTGAGTGTGACACAGAGAGCTATGGAGCGTTCCATGCTTGGTATAAAGGTTATAGAACTTGTCCCAAACGTCGAAATCCGCAAACGTATGAAGATTTCCGATATCGGAAACCGTGTTGTGGAACTCAAATGGAGTTGGGCAGGACGCCTGGCAAGGCGCACTGATGACAGGTGGAGTAAGGCAAGGACCAAGTGGCGTCCAAGGACTGCAAGGCGAAATGTCGGTCGTCCGGCGATGAGATGGGCGGACGACATTGTTACCATCGCGGATAGAACCCGGATAAGGCTGGCACCGGGGCGTGGGGAATGGCACTTGAAAAGAGAGAGGCCTGTGTCCACTTCCAGCAGTGGGTAAAGTCGGGCTGTGGATGATGATGCTAGTTTTCTTATATACTACTAGCAGCGACCCGCGGTTTTACGCTCGTAATTTTCGATCCAGCGGGAATATCTGGATAAAAACTACCCTATGTCCTTTTCCGGGACTCAAACTATCTCTACCAAATTTCATCTAAATCGGCTCAGCGGTTTAAGCGTGAAGAGGTAACAGACAGACAGACACGCTTTTGCATTTATAATATTAGTATGGATAGATAGATAGAGAGAAAAACTTTGTTGTACGCAGAAATTGTTTTAAAATATATGTATATTGCTGATTTAAAAAAAAAAAACTATATAAAACCTTCAATATTTTCTAGGTCCGCACATTCCCTCTGTGCTTCGACGACACGGACATGACAGCAATGCTGGAGAACTCCTCACAGAAGCAGATTCTGGTGCCTATCAGACTGGACATGGAAATTGAGGGACAGAAACTGAGAGATACATTCACTTGGAACAAGAACGGTAACTAAAGTCCTCTTTCTGATAGGTAAATTTACAATCTAACTTTAAGTTTCTTCTTGGAGTTCTGATTAAAAAAATTAAAGTGTGAAATTAGAAAATATAAAAAATAATATGAAAGAATAAATTATACACTAAAAGTGTTTGTCCACCACCGCCGCGCGCCGTCATCGAGAGGGAGACGACGCGGCGACGGCGTCGAAGTATACATTTACTATGGCCGCGTGTTCACCGCACATCCGTCATCTGAGCGTCTTCATCCCGGTCGTCGAAGTTTCGAGAAGTTCGGTGCGACCGCTAGAACTCTGCCCGAGATTATGACTGGCCGATATGCCGGCAATACAAAACACATATTATCTTGTCCACATACTGCCGTCGCACCCCGCCGTTCCACTGAGTTTTGATTTTTAAGTCATGCCGATTTCGGTCGCGGTGGACACACGATCACCGTCGCCGGGATGTCACGTTCGGTTCGAATAATCTCGTTTCTCGGTGACGATGACGTCCCAATGACGGCAGCGGTGGACAAACACCCTAATAAAAACAACAACAAGCAAACAACAAAAAAATTCTGTATACTGACTTTTATAGCGGCTGCTTGACTTTGCTCATGTTAGGGAAGTAGCTATTTAGCCTTAACAGGCATAACAACCTCATATAGTTTTTACTTACTGCTCGCCTCACTATTTTATGCCTTTATTAATACTGTTGAATTTCCTTTTGCATAAAATCTTTTCGGTTATTTCAGAGTCAATAATAACACCAGAGCAGTTTGCAGAAGTGTTATGTGATGATCTAGAGTTGAACACCAGTACATTCATCCCTGCTGTCGCTTCGTCCATCAGGCAGCAAATAGAAGCGTACCCTAGCGAACCGCCCGCGATACTAGAGGAGCAGCCGGACCAAAGAGTTGTCATCAAACTCAATATTCATGTTGGGAACACTTCTCTTGTTGATCAGGTTAGTAAGGCATTCAGTTAGCTTACATTTTTGGAACGAAGTTCTTTAACGAAGCTTGCGCTAGGAGAATACTTGGAAAAATCGTCACGTAACGAAACCTAACTTTTTGACAAGATGGCGGCTGTCAAAATTTAAAAAATTTCGTCAACGATGTCGTTTTCTTGGTTTTCGAGGGTGCTAGTTGTGCTGAAGCCGATAGTGAGGTCAAAATGAAAATCCAAGATGGCGGCTCCAATAATTTATTTTGTTTTCGTTATTTGGATATTTTCGCAGCCGCCATCTTGGATTTTCATTTTGAACTTCGTTCCTGCCGGGGGTCCCCCGACCCCACACGTTTTTTTTTTGGGCAAGTGTATCACCAGCGTTACTAGGTAAGCAGCCCAACCAAAGAGTTGTAAAAGTCAAGATACAATGTGGCCATGTTGATCAGGTTAGTAAGATTGAAAGAAATACCAGGGAAGCAGCAGGACCCTGGGGTCATGATTATTGGCACCACACTTAGGTGGACAAAATTATGATCACCATTTATGTTCACATTATTAAACTGGATGAGGACTACCTATATTCTTCACATAATCACCTTTTACAACACCCGTATATGATAGGACTGCCCCGTTGGTCTCATGGTTGCAAGCGCGACTGCTGAGCGTGGGATCCTGGGTTCGATTCCCGGGTCGGACAAAGTGTTAATGGGTTTTCCATTAGGAATTTCTTAGTAATAGTCCGAAGTTTGGAAGTTGGCGGTTTAATACCCCCGTGCCTCGGAAAGCACGTAAAGCCGTTAGTCCTGCGCCTGAACTCTCCCCGGTCGTGTCGGATTGCCGTCCCATCGGACTTTGAGAGTAAAGGAACAGAGAGTGCACCTGTGTTTGCGCACTCACTTGTGCCTTATAATATCTCCTGCGTACCTGGCTAATCTCCATTGAGATTGGCCACCGTGACCGAAAACGGTCGGGGAGGCTATTATATGATAAAAGTTTTCTTGCCAGCCTAGAAACACATTTCTTAACACAATAACTCACTCTTTCCAGGTTGAATGGGACATGTCAGAAAAGGAGAACAACCCGGAACAGTTCGCGATGAAGCTGTGTGCTGAGCTTGGTTTGGGCGGCGAGTTCGTGACAGGCATCGCGTATAGTGTGCGAGGACAACTGAGCTGGCATCAGAGGACTTATGCTTTTAGCGAGGCGCCACTACCTGTTGTAGAGGTAAGAGGCATAATAATACAAAAGTAAATCACACCACCAGTATGTCGGCGCGGAAGAGGCCGACCACCGGCCAGCTTAGGACTCCGAGGCCCACCAGCCTCTGATAGGGTCTTTGTTCCCGGTGGCAGTGTGCAGCGCATGAGATGGACACAAAAGTAAATTATTGTTAAAGTCTCTGACATTTCTTGGGACCCTGGGGTCCCCGACCTTTGGAAGGCGTACGAGGGGCCGAAGCCAACTTCAACACTAGGATAAATAACTCATTCACAATCTGAATCTGAACTAATATTATAAAGAGAAAAGATTTGATTTTTTGTATGTTTGTTGTTTGGATGAAATTTGGCACATGGGCAGACCATGACCTGGATTAGGATTTTATCCCGATATTTCCACGGGATCGAGATTTATGCAGGTGAAACCGCGGGGCGCAGTTAGCATTTAATACAAATGTAGAATAAAATATGCTTAGAAATGTAAGATAAGTAAAATAAAAAAAATAAAATAAGTACTTACTAGTTTTGTAAAACACAAATAACACCGTTAATTTTTTTTGTCAGTTGCTAGTTTCGAAATTGCACAGCCGCATTGGTTACATTGCCAAACTTAATTTAGATCTCATCTTTTTTATCAGAAAAAACTAAAATATTATCAGCCTAGGGTAATTTAAGAAGTCACATGTGTATTTAGTAGTCGTTGACAAAACGTCTCTTGTATTACTTAGTCACTCTGCTTACAATAATGTCCTCTTTCTCCCCCCAGACCCCCTACCGCCAACCATCAGAAGCGGAACAATGGGCGCCGCACCTCGAGACCCTCACCAACGCAGAGATGGAGAAGAAGATCCGCGACCAGGACCGCAACACGCGCCGCATGCGACGCCTCGCCAACACCACGCCCGGTTGGTAGACATGCACTCACTTATATACAGAAAGTATACTATTTTATATAGCAAGGTTGCGTTAGGTGAATAGGTATCCTAAGAGACCAAGGCAACAAGATTAATTTTTGTATTTGATTACTGTTAAAAACGTACGTGTATTTTTGATTCATTGACAGACAACGCACACCCTAAACCGCTAGGTCTAGGAGCATTAAATTTGCGCAAGAAGTCCAAAGTTACGAAAGTGAGCATTATGAAGGTTTAAAAAAAAAATACTAAAAAGGTTAAACAAAGAATGAAAGTTTGTCTAAGACTTCGTCATTTTTGCCAATGGGAGACCCCACTAGCCATATGGTTTGTTCTAAATAAAATCGATAGAACAGTAGCTACATGCTTTTAAATTTTATGGAGAGGGGGCAAATTTCCATGTCGCGTTTGGGAACGTCGTATACTTCCAACTGGGCTTCCGAATCGAAATCGTCACGTAAGGAAAAAGCGTTATTCCCCTTCCATGCGACTTTATGTCTCTCTCGCTGTCTCCTTCTATTATATACGAGTGTGTGTGTGTGCGTGCGAGTTTCGCGTAAGGAACTTTTTTTATTCCTGACGGGGGTCCCCCGAACGCACACTTTTTTTTTTACAAGTTTTTTTTGTTGTCTATGTTTTCTGTTTTTGATAAAATACCTATTGTCTATACCCCTGCATTAACGCTCGTTTATGCGTTATGTTAGAGGGCTTGAATTGTATCAATCGCAGCACGATTGAAACTTGGTCTTAGTTGGATATCTACTCACGTAATTTTGTTGTGCAAGGAACTTGGTATGATTCAGGTTGCGGATAAGAGAGTAATGTCTACTTGATGCCAGCTGATATTTTCAATATGCATGTTATGAAACTGCAGCTCAGGCAAGTTACTTGCACATTCGAAACACAACTTTGAACTCCACACATTATTTTTATTGTATATCATGAAGACACTGTGTGTCATCGTGAAATACAATTCTTAGATACACAAGTATACTGCCCATTGAAGTCAGAAATATACTATGTCCAGTATATCTTGACATATGGCGACGTAGAACTAAATTAAAAAATACTGAATTTGGCGTTTGGTTGATATTAATTGTGTTTGCAAGCAGCGCTGTGAAGGACCAAAATATACTGGACGCCTTGTGATTGTTGCATTTCACGAATTTGAACCTTATGTCGGTGTCGTAGGTGTTGTCGTGAAGTGCAACAATTATATCTGTGGGTAAGCAGAGGTCTTCTGCATAGTTGTATGGAATGGGTAAATATGTTGGATAAGGTTCCATCCACACAGATCAGGGTCGGGGCACCACACGCTCACTGTCTAGCCGGTCGATTCTGTAAAAATCTCACCGTGAAAACTTAGGTGAAGTGAGTTTGTTTTTGCTAGGAATTGACACTATTGACAGCTCACTCCACGCTCACTTCACCTAAGTTTTCATGGTGAGATTTTTACAGAATAGCACCGCTGTCCTAAATATATTGCTTGCATACATTTTGTAAGACCTTGATCACACATATCTGGGCCCTCAGTGACTCAGGCATGCTGTGACGTACACAATCACTGAGCAAAGACAAGGAAGCCCGGAAAGCTTTGACCCTGAACTGTGTGGAAGTTCATAGTATAAGTCAGTCATAGGTGATAGGAATGTACCATACACATACAGCATGCGATGAAACTACACTCGGGTAGGTGCAAATAAACATATACTTAAGTACTTAAGCACATTGAGCTGCCCGAAACTGTCAAATTTTCCCAATCAACCTTGAACCTTATGCTTTAGCGATAAAGTTGAAAATCGATTAAAGAAATTTGACAGATTGTAGTAGCTTGATGTGCTGGCATCTCTACATAAAGTATATTATTATACA
This sequence comes from Oligia fasciuncula, assembly GCA_963082905.1. Lineage (NCBI taxonomy): Eukaryota > Metazoa > Arthropoda > Insecta > Lepidoptera > Noctuidae > Oligia > Oligia fasciuncula. The sequence goes on along the minus strand of OY720406.1, from coordinate 15,098,667 downwards.
TTAGGGAATGGTGGATGTGTCAGATAAATTTTCTAACCGTAAGCATAATGCTCTTCTCTTCTCTGTTTGAGAAGACACTGTTCTGTAACCCATGAAAACTGGCTTCAATGTGACAAAAGTCCCTAAGAGCTGATAATATTGAAGCCTAAGTTTAATTTTCAGTATTATTTAAGACTAGATTCCGCCCGCGGCTTCGCTTGCGTGGTAAGTCGATGACAAGTAGCCTATGTCCTTCCCCAGGGTTCAAAGTATCCCTATACCAAATTTCATCTAAATCGGTCCAGCTGTTTCGGGAGATAACCCTTAACAAACAGACAGACACCAAAATTTAATTATAATCAGACACTTCAATTTTATTTTGTTTATACATGCCCCACATAACAATAACTATTTAAAAACATTATGATGTTTTACTGAAGTGAAAAACAAAAAAAAAAAAACAAATAATAGACAGAATTGAGCTACAAAGTTTCTTTATGTTAATAGGTTACAATAAGGCTATCATATTCTCAGCAAACCCAACACTCTTTCTGACGTATCCACACTTTCCTGAGAATCTAGAAAATCAAAAAGTACATAAATATACACTTTTACATTAATCACATAATGATGATCATGAGAATATTTATATTATTAACAAATTAGTAGAATTTGCATGAAATCACTATACATTTATACATATTTATACAAGTTTTGACGGGATTTCTGTTAGTTAGGTGTTGTTATTATTTTAAACAAATATTTTTGCATACGGTACTTAAATACAATGTTTAGTTAGAATTGTTGAGAATTGCAGATTTTTTGTCGTATGGTAATTTCTAATGGCACTGAGGCTTTTTTATTTATTATAGGCCGAATTATACTCGGTGGATGTGCCGACTGTTTATATTTATTAAATACCATTCGGTAAACGAATTATCGACCGTCAAAAAATATCTGCAATTTGCAATTTTAAGGTGCCTACAGATGTGGGAGATTTTGTCGATCGGAAGGAGTTCGATAAATTTGTTTGTTGAATGACATTTTTCGATTTTCAAAATCAATCAAGTCTGTAGCCACCTTTAGTGTTAAGGATCTTGATAAACAAAGCTGCCTCCATAGTCAAATTAATAAAAAAAAAAAAACACTGGTCTTCCTAAAGAGATATATTTAATGTTGCCAGTGCGGATACCAATAAATGCGGTGTTGTCATTACAAAGTTAATAGTCGAGTTGAATGTGAAATAGTCGATTGATTCGAATAATCGATTCAAAACAAATCGGCACGGTGTTTTGCCGCCATTCATTCATAAATGGCTGCTTACTTAATTTCGTTAGTAAATGTTAATTAATATATTTAATAATGAAGACTAATAAATTATAATTTATCACAGAATCTTAACATAACATAAAGCCTGTAATCTCGAAAGGGTTAGGCGGAGGTGTACCTATAATACACCCTTCACAAAAAAATACGCATTTTTGAGGCTAACTTTGTTTGCAAGTTACAGTCAAATCAGTTTTAAAATATTTAATTAATTATAAGTATTAATATTACAATTATGGAGTGAGGTATTAAAAGTATTAACGCTTTGACTGCTAAAAAGGCCATTCGAACATGACTGATCGAAAAATACATCAATATAGAACTTATTTCGTTGTCTCCTGCAAAATCAGTACTTACAAAGAATGAAAATATCCCTATTTATTCAAAGACTTCTGGAATTCATAGCTTGTTCCATAGTTTGAAGACTGACGGAAGCTTATCTAAGCTGTCAAAGTGTTAATATGAAAGTTAAAGTCATGGTGACAGTTTTATCTCAAGTATTTTCTAGTTAATTTTACAATTTACAACATTGTTCAATAAAATAATTAATGGAAACGTATTGATGCCTTTCATGAGTACAATTTCATAATAGATGCAATATAGTTAAGATTTTTAGTAAAGTGTGCACGAAAAAATGGCGTACAGCCAAAAGTACAGTCACTGCCAAATAAAGTGAATGTTTAATTTAAATTATTTATTTGTGCGTTGGTTTTTTCGTGCAGTTTATACGTGTTCATGTAATGTATTAAGAAAGTAAGTGGACTGTTAAAATTCTATCACATTAAAGAGGAATTTTCCAAATCACTATTGTTTCATTTTTTAACCTCAGTTTAACTAACCTAATATTTGTTTCGCAATGGGTGATTCAATTGACACAATCTGCTTACCATTACTAGATTATTCGAATATGGCAACACTATGTGATGTAATCTCTGACTGTTAATATTTCGAAAAAATATTTTAAGAAAATAAGAAATAAAAGAGATATTTTACTGTATTTAGTTTAAAATATATTCATCGTTTGTTTGACCTTATTAAATTAGTTTAATAAGATATTATGTAATTCGTTTCTGATCCTAGAATGATACTTAATTTGGAACTCGATAATGTAAGTAATCTTAAGATTAGAAAACGCCATAGGTTTGTCCGTTTGACCACCCCTGTAACATAGTATTGCCATACTGAAAAAAAAAAACGACTAAATAGAAAATCGACTAAATGAGTTGATGTTTGTTTCTGGTGACAGATGTGTCGTTGAGTCGCGCTGTCAACCGGCTGATTCGCGCCGACGAAGCCCTCTTCCAAACTACCCCGGAAAAAAGAAGGAAAAAGATTTAACCGCCCTGCATCCATGGGAGAAACTGCTGTGTCCGCTAGCTATAGACAATAGATATAGTTTTTTTTATATCACTGTTAAAAAAAAAAATCTGTAGAATTGTCAATTTTGAGCGATTGCTATATGTAATTTCTGCTGCTTGATTTGGCATTTGTAACTTAGTAAATTATGATGTAATATATGGTTTTGGTTGCTAATAACATCTCCTTGATGTTATACATTCCTGGTACATGTCTCTTTTGGGACACAAAAGTTTTACCTTCTAGGGTCGGTACAGCGAGAGCCAGCAAAATGCTGGAGCATGTTCTTTGCTGTCAAGGTTTCATTGAAAAAATGCAACAGTATGCTTCTAATACACCACAGGAAATTTTCTCTGGCACGCTAGTTTGGACTCTATCTTTGTTGTGATTGAGTTCAGTATCAAGTTATCAATGAAAAACCTCTAGCATTTTTCTGCTCTGTCGGCGCCTTCAATTCCTGAGTGAATATTTACTTCTACACAATCTTTGCTGAACATCAGGTGAGACAGTATTACAGAATTTACAAGCTCATAGTTTTTATTAAGTACCATTTTCATCATCTTGCCAGTACATGACAGTTGCTAGTGGACATAGCTATTTTTTTTTTTAATTCACTAATTGTAAGATTTAAATACGTAGATAGTTATACTATAGCATGAGCATCGTTTTCCAGTGTTTGACAACAAAACATAATCTGCCTAGCATAGTCAGCGTATAATGTTTCCACTGCTGGGACACAGGCCTCTTCTCAGTGAGGGGTAAGCTGCCTAGGTCGGCTTCCAGTCTAACCGGATGCAGCTGAATACCAGTATTTTCTTACATGGAGCGACTGCCTATCTGACCTCCAGAACCCAGTTGCTGGATCACACAAATACGGTACGATAATCACGATTCAGGCTTAACGCATACATTCATAGGTAGGTTGTAAGTGTCCACAGGCCTATGAGACCGCGTTTAAGTAGGTATCATTTAGATGTAGTACCTACTTTTCTGTTGACTTATTTGGCATATTACATCGAAAAGGTAAAATTGCATTTACATCGCAGAGTTTAAGGTTGCCTGTCCACCGGAGCGGAGCGAGGCAGTGGAGCGGAGAAACGGAGAAATATTAACCAATAGGATTGCACAAAATCTCCGTTCCTCTTCTGTCCAATTTTCCTATTGGTTTATATTTCTCCGTTTCTCCGCTCCGGTGGACAGGCAGCCTTAAACTCTGCGATGTGTGCATATAATATCCTATCTCTGCTGCTTCTGCTTCGTTGGTCTAGTGGTCGCAAGCGCGACTGCTGTGCATGAGGTCCTGGGTTCGATTCCCAGGTCGGGCGAAGCGTTATTGGTTTTTTCCATCAGAGATTTTTCAGTAACAGCCCTTTGTGCCCGGTTGATGGCAATAGGCTCGCCTATTACATCAAACTTAAACATAATGAGCGAGATGTGTGTGAGTGGTGTGTGTATGTCCACATCTGCACATAACCCTTGAGGGAAAATAGGCACTGTTTAATAATTAACCTTTTAAACGCGTTTTTTGGATAGGAAATCATCAAATGACCCCTCCCGCTCTGGGTGGAGCGGAAGGGAGTGTCAGACTCTTACTGACTAAAACCCACCCGTGTTCCTTCCTTAGCCCTTTATGTTCCGGGCCAGCGGTAACCCTTTCGGACAATCCCACTGACCTTTGACCGTTGACCTTTTAGCCGTTTGTATCGTATTTCTGCGACAGAGAACATGCATGATTTTTTCGTTCTATTCAACGATTGCTCCTCCTTATTTATTGTAGGTATTATTTGATCCCCCTTATATAGCTTAGCTTATCTTTAGCTTGGTGGAGGCCTATGTCCAGCAGTGGACGTCTTTCGGCTGAAATGATGATTATGTTGTCGATTTGTGGCCGCGCGCTAGGGGCACGGCAAATGATATGAAATAAGCCAAGCGCTTAAAAGGTTAATAATGCGAAATATAGTCTTATGTAAGGCGTAAGCACACCTATTGTAAACGGTCATGTAAACCGGCATAAAACTATTGTGTATGCATCTACAAATGATATTTAGCCAAGCGCTTAAAAGGTTAATAATGCGAAATATAGTCATATGTAAGGCGTAAGCACACCTATTGTAAACGGTCATGTAAACCGGCATAAAACTATTGTGTATGCATCTAGTCGTGTTACCACGGCTAAGCTATAACAAGATTAGACCACATACTCTGTAGAAATTATTTGGAGGGTGTGAAAAAAAGTGTTTAGATAAGTCAACGGAAAAAGTGTAGGAAGTTAAAATTATTTCGTTAAAATTTAATAAAAAATATAGCAATAATGAGATTAATTTTTATTCCATTCCGCATGGCATTCTTATTCGAATTAAATAATATTACAATAATAAATGCATTTATAGAGATTTCTTTTAATAGGTCTACGTTTTTTTAATTGATTTTATAGCATGTATCAGAAAGGTGTAAGACCATTAACTGCGCAATGGCTTTCATTTTGACAGTTCAACAACATTCATTGCGTTATCTACGTTGTTGAGCAGAAAAATGATTCGAACTTATAAAGCAATGGATTAGCAATGTCCTTCAAAATGATTCAGAATGTAATTGATCGTGTGTTACGCAATTAGGGCGCTGATCAACTTTCTCCATGGGACCAACATCGTAATCGCGAAAAAATAATCAGCCGTCCCATAGATTTGGGTCGAGTAGGTGTGGGCATTTGGGTCGAGTAGGTGTTGGCATTTGGGTCGAGTAGGTGTCGGCATTTGAACGGGACAGTTGATAATTCTTTCGCGGTTATAATGTTGGTCCCATGGAGAAAGTTGTTCAGTTTGATGGTCTCTGCCACACCCAAATATGACCACCAATAAAAAATCAAAAATCATTTATGCAAATTACGCTGAGAATCAGCACTTTTCAAGCGTCAAAATTACATAAGACAGTCCCCCAAAACGCCCCCCCTTCACCACCTCCTAGTGCTTTAGCTGGGAGGAAGAAGTGGCGCAACAGACTCCCCAGGAGTACAGCACTCCCTTCTGATACATACTGTTTATTAATTAGACTCTGGTTGTTTATAACTTTCTGTGATTAAAGATTACTTTCTTCGCTGTAAGGCCTTGTTTGAAATTAGTTAGTGTAGGTATTGCTATTTCTTTTTATGTCTTTAAATAAAATTAATAATGCTTGTCAAGCTACCCGAAACTGAATTTTCCCAATCAACTTTGAACCTTATGCTTTAGCGATAAAGCTACCCGAAACTGGGGGTCTACTCCGAAGCGGTTAGCCGATGTATCGGCCGAATGTTCGGTCATTTTCTACAGCCATTAATTTCCTATATTGAGTATTGGTCCCGACCAAATTGTGCCAATCCGAACCTTTTTGGAACCCTTAACCCTTTTTTTACTCTTTTTTTTTTAATTCGTAGTAGGACAACAATATTCGAATCAGAAAATGACCGAACATTCGGCCGATACAGTGGTTAACCGTTTCGGAGTAGACCCCCTGAATTTTCCCAATCAACTTTGAACCTTATGCTTTAGCCATAAAGCTACCCGAAACTGAATTTTCCCAATCAACTTTGAACCTTATGCTTTAGCGATAAAGTTGAAAATCTATTAAAGAAATTTGACATTTTGTAGTAGCTTGATGTGCTGGCGTCTGTACATTCAACCGCACGCTTGCGGAACTCCGTAACTACGTGTGGTTGACTGTACTTCTTTAGAATATGTATTATTTTTGTAATATGAATGTAATGGAGGTTTTTAAAACAGATCTGAATTATTTTTGTTAACTCACTTTTAGTTGCTCTCTATTTTAGAGTAGTGTAACAATGTCATCAATATTTTTTTTAACAGAATTCTTAGGCCGTGATCTATAAACGTTTAGAAGGCCAATTCTAGTACTTCAAAAACCTTTGAATTCAAGTCGCAATCTCATCTCAGCGACAATCAATGTCAAAAACTTGTCAAAAATGGATTGAAATTGATTGTATTTTTGACAGATTGAGACTGATATTAGATTGCGAACGGTCTTAAAAATACGGGAATTGCCCCTCAGTTGTCTACACAACAACCACACCAGCAAATCTGACAACTATTGTGTAAAATAAGCTGGACGGCCAAGCTGGGCTGGGCCGCTGGGCTGGGCCGCTGGGCCGGCTGATTTGGTATGTAGTATAGACACCCTTACTTAGTACGTGCTTTGGCTTAGACAAGTTCCCGTCTCTTTCTTGCACTTGTAGTTTGACATTTGTGCGACAGTGACAGGAATACCGCATAGCCAATTAAAAAAAAATAGTCGTCCAAACCGTATTTCGGCCACGGCGGCCAGTCTCAAAGGAAAGTAGCCTCCTGCCTTCGGCGCGGGAGATATTATAGTGTACAAGTATGTGCGCAATAGCCAATGTACAGTCACGAGCAAAAGTATGTATACACTTGGCTTTATTCAAAGTCGATTTTCTCCTTTATTTTTGAATGAAATTTTACATTAGTAGGAACATAGTATTTTCGAACCCATAGGTATATGTAAAGTGTCGTATTTCAACGTCGCATTCGTTATTTCGTGAAAAAATCGCAATTTAAAGTTGCCAAGTGTTGACATATTGGTGCTCGTGACTGTACGTGTTAAGTATCGGTTATACATCGCCTTAGTCCCTGAGATGTAAAGCGCAGTTTTGCTTGATTAATTTATTATGCGACGTAACTTGGCGGGCTACATAGGAACTAAGAACTTTCGCGCATGTTCTCTCACTCGCCTCATGTCACCATTTGGTTTCTAAAAAATCTTACTGCGCAGCCTTCTGCGCAAAGTTCAGGCCCGCTTTCAGTTCCAGCTTTGACACATACCTTCGAGGAAACTTACATCTATACACCGCAAGGGCAGCGCTCGGCTGCTATAGGAACGCTTGCTAACAGAATGATGTGGTCATCGTGTACATGGGATTTTGTTTTCAAATTGGTCAGATCTAAGTTTCCTCGATGGGACAAAAAAATTATCTATAAAATTAATGTTCAGTGTACCTAGTATAAGCAATAATAGTATCTTTAGTGGTAGTATTTCAACGCTGTGGTAAGAATACAGCTCTCATATCTACGCCTAGTATGTATCTTTTAAATAATAAAGACATGCCTATGAAACAGTTGTTTGATTTTTGCTCCCTGTAACTGAAAAGCTAAAGAGTAACCAACTCCTGGCGTGAATCTCCTGATGCGGAGGAAGAAACGATCAATCAACAAACAGTAAACTCAGCCTATTGCAGTCTACTGCTGGACATAGACCTCTCACAGGCTGCGCCACAACACCTGCCTTCGCGTCTTATGGCCTGTTCTGCGCGGTCTTCAATCACGCGCGTCGATTCGTTTTCAATATGTTGCGGTTGCACTATGCGTATTTTATCTAAGTCGCAGATTGATTGTAAAGACCGCTGTTTTACAAAACAGCACCTTATTCGCGTAACAAAGAAAGAAAGAAAGAAAAACTGATCATTCTGCAAAAACAAAACGCACATTGCAATAAAAAATAAAAAAAGACTAAACATACACGCAATGTAGTCAAAAGCCTCGTACTCAAGCTTAAAAAATGTTGACAATTTTGTAACACACCATTACCATTACTCTCAATTTGAATCATTTTGAAGCATATTGCTAATCGAATGCTCCTTAATCCTTATGTACGAAAACTGTGTCTGCTTAACAATGTAAATCACGCAATGAATGTTGTTGAACTGTCAAAATGAAACCCATTGCTACTGATAGCGTGTTACGCAATTACCCTGCAGCTCCGTTATGTAAAACAACTGAACAACGTTTACTCACGATGTTTTCCTTCACCGTTTTGATGAATGTAAGGATATTAATATAAGAAAAGGGGCCCTGCAATGAAAAGATGGATGGATTGTGTGAAAGATGACACGGCTTAGAAGGAAGTAATTATTACTGAGATGATGACTGATAGATATATCTAATATAAATAAGATACAGATGTGCCATAAGGATACAATAATTACCTAGCTGATTGCCATAAGGAGAACAATTGAGATTATGACGCTGAATAATCAACATTAAGTCAGAATACTCGTCTTATGGTCTATTCAAATGTATTATGTTCCAAATTGATGTTAATTCAAGTTAAACAAATCTCAACTTTATTTTTCAGAGTGACTAGCACTATTGAACAAGTTATAAAAATGTTTGAAGTTGTAGCGTAAGCTGAACTTTATTGTCACGTAGGAATTAAAGTAATTTTTCCATAAACTCATATTTGTTTACATTTTTGGCAAATAAATCGCGAAAGCAGATTACATAGGTACATACATGAAGTAACTCCTTCTTTCCATGGGGGCAGGCAGAAACTACAGAACACCATCTGCTGCGATCCTTACATACGTCTACTCCTCGTTTACGTTCATACATACATACAGTCACGAGCACTAATATGTCAACACTTGGCAACTCTCAATTGCGATTTTTTTGTGAAATAACGAAAGCAACATTGAAATAGGTACGACCCTTTACACAAACCTATGGGTTCGAAAATACTTTGTTCGTAATAACATAACATTTCATTCAAAACTAAAGGAGAAAATCGTCTTTGAATAAAGCCAAGTGTATACATACTTATGCTCGTGACTGTACATCTGGTCATGCACGCACGTCGGTTGCGAGTAGGTATTACGCACCTAACCTTTCTAAAGAACATCGGTCACTATACAGGTTTTCAAGTGGGCGTGGATGGCCAAGTCTGAAACTATGAGGAATAGTGAAAAGTACTCAAAGGAGTCGCGGGCTCGATCAATATTTCTAGCCAGGAATCGAACCCGTTGATTTTGATAAAAAAAACATACTGTATTATTACATCACTCAGTGTCCCTAATAAGGATCAAAATTCTGGGAATTGCGAGTGTTCGAGTTGCTTCGAGTGTGTTTCATCTAGACCTGGTTAGCCGTTAAGGCGTGAAAAAGTAACAGACAGACAGACTGTTCATGAAGAAACCATAGCCGTTATTGTATTTTTTTTAAAGTTTGAAGTCAAGCTCGATATAGGTACCTATGGCGTTGGCGTCGAAATAGATCTCCCTATGATTTTGGTACCTACAACGATTTGGTTAGGGTCTCGCAATTTTAATCAAATATACCAGCCTAAGCTGGTCGGGATCTAAGCGGATCGGGATACATTTGTGGTTTTATTTTCAACCCTATTAGTGTTCACCTACCTAAGTTCATTAGTCCAAATCTATACCAGCTTGGTAATAAACACAGACAAACATAAAGATAGAGTTACATAATAATCAGCCTATAATGTTGCCACTGCTGGGACACAGGCCTCCTCTCGAAGAGAGGGAGTGGGCCGTAATCCACCACGCGGGCCCAGTGCGGGTTGGCAGATGTCACATATGTCTTCGAATGTTTGGTTCTAGGACATGCCGGTTTCCTCACGATGTTTTCCTTCACCGTTTTGGGAGCAGTAGTGATGAAATAATTTACACAAAGTAAAGCGCCTGTCTAGGTTTGAACGACGACCTACAACACGTAACTCGCGGCCGTTACCACTGGGCCACCACTGCTCAGATAGAGTTACTTTCTCATTTATAATATTATATTAAGTAGATATAAGTATGGATATAGGTAGGTAGATACATTATCCATCAATTACAAACCCATATCATGACTAAAGACATCCCAAATCTACCTATGTCTTATCTTCCAAATCCCATACGAAAGCAAATTCGCGCAGGATCTAAGCACATCCACCTTTATGCTTTGTGCCTTTATGTAGGCTGCCATCAATCACTTACTCTAAGCGACGTATAATGGAGAAGAAATTATTATGAGCGGCGACATATTTGGGTTACAGGATCTTGCAAGATCACAATTATTGGGGTGAGAATGGATTTGGGGCATTGAGTTTCATTTTAGCGTGGTTGGGGTTCTCATAGAGAAAGAAAGAAATAAAATACGTTTACTTGCGGTAAACATGAGGCAATAAATCACATAAACACAAAAAAAAAATATTAGAAAGAGTTGGGGGAAACATGCGTCACATCCACGCAAAACGGCTATCGCTCAGCATTATTCTGCGACTCTATGCAAGACAGAGCCGCAGCGCTGGTTTTCAGATACTTAAGAGCATTATTTTAGGGAAAATGTAAGCGAAGGATATTTTTTTAAGATTACGATTTATTGGCTGAAATGTAGTTGACTGACTCAAATCAGCTAAAAAAAAGATAGGACTTTTAGTTATGCGAGCGAAGACATGACCGCCACTAGTGAGTGGCCAGTAGCGGAGGTCACGAATGATCTATGTGCCTTAGTATTAGTAGCTTATTTTTCAAAGTCAAAGTCAAAGCATTTATTTCAAATAGGCACATTAAAGGCACTTTTGAACGTCAAAAATTACGATAAATAAAATAGAATTGATTCTAGTCGCCCATTCGAAAGGGTAGTTTTCGTATGGAGAAGAACGGGCAAGAAACTCCACCGTTACTCTTTTAAAAAGTTTTACAATATTTTGCATACATTCATTATATAATAATAATATGTGAAGACGATGCACCTACAATAAAATTACTATACCACAATAGGTAAAAGAACTAAAAATGAAACCATGATATATAAATTAATTAATTATCTGATAGATACATGGTGCTCACATATTTACAAACATGATAAAAGTAAATGATTTTCATTTAAAATAATAAACAAAAAAAAAAAAAAAAAATATTCAAGTTGTCAGGGTTTTCGAAACCAAAACGCGGTATATTTTTACCGAACACCTATTTCCTCTTTTTGAAATTCAATAAATCACAAAACTAGATATTTCCCGTATCTTATTACAGTATGTAAATTCAGGACATAAATTCTTGTTCTATGGACCATTTAGGTATTTTTCTTTGTCCCGGATTCGTAGGAACTGATAAACTAAGTGAATTATAATGTTCTGCAGGATCTGCGTAGGCATTGGCTCGTAGAGGTACGTGCTACGCCGGCCTACGCGGCTACGCGGCTACGAGTTTTGAGCTTTGGGTCGTGCTCGTGCAGTTTTCTTTAGGAGATAAATTGAATATTAATATTTCATGTTAATTATACTGGCGCCGATTCCCTTGTTCACAAACTAAACTAAATTTAAGTTCAGTGCATCTTTTTCTTTAAATTTAATTATGAAAAGGACAGAAGATAAATCGTAGTTTACTCCTGTCAAATTAGTCAGCGCCTGACGTAAATTGACGTATTTTTACTAGCCATTTTTTTAATCACGTCTAAACTTGTCTCTAAAGTATATTAATTTGACAGGACTAAACTAATATTTATCTTCTGTCCATAATGTCCATTAAAGAAAAAGATGCACTGAACTTAAGTTTAGTTTATTTTGTGAACAAGGGAATCGGCACCATTATTAACATAAAATAACATCACGCCTGTAATTCCCGAAGGGTTTTTTTTTTGTTTTTTTTTTTTTTTTGTGGGTGGGAAATCATCAAATGACCCCTTCCGCTCCGCCCGGAGCGGGAGGGGTCATTTGATGATTTGAGTGTCAGACTCTTACTGACTATAACCCAACCGTGTTCCTTCCTTCGGCACCATTATTAACATAAAATAACATCACGCCTGTAATTCCCGAAGGGTTATGCAGAGGTGTATCGTCCACTCACATGTCACCTGTTATGTTTAAGTCCCATGTAATAGGGGGCGAGCCTATTGCCATCAACCGGGCATAAATCCGGACTCCGGGCTGCTACTGAGAAATTCCTTTACACCACTTCGCCCGACCTGATAATCAAGAACCCAGGACCTCATGCGCTGAAGTTGCGCTTGCAATTACTAAACCAACGAGGCAGTCAACAAGGAATGATTGATATAATTAATTATATCATTAACTGTGTTGATATTTTTGTATAAAATAAACAATCTATGTAAATAAAACAAAGTCGGGTTAGTTACACCATTTATAACTCAAGAACGACTGATTTTCATGATCTTTGGTTTGTTGGATATGTCTCCACCGCGAATAGCAGACTAACTATTTTAAAACGTGGAAAAAAATCAGGAAAAATTAACATCATCTGCCTAGCCTTTTCCCAACTATGTTGGGGTCGGCTTCAAGTCTAACCGGATGCAGCTGAATACCAGTATTTTACATAGAGCGACTGCCTATCTGACCTCCACAACCCAGTAACAGAAGCCCGGAAGTCTGACAACCAGTCTTAACTAAACATGATTGACGTGTAAAAGTGTTTGTACAAACCTACTTACAAAAAATAAAATCATTTCAAATCATTTCATTTCATTTCAAACTGGTTGTCAGACTTTCAGGACTACCCGTAACGACTGTCAAAGATCCACGAATGACAGCCGGGACCAACGGCTTAGCGTGCTTTCCGAGGCACGGAGGGGTCACGATATGTAAAGATGGTCACCCATCCACAGACCAACATAATATAATTCATTTTCTCGTACATTTTGTATTTATTGGTTCTGAGGCGGAGTCATCTAGTATTTTAATAAAGATAAGGAATAACTGGAAATAACAGGAAAACTGTTTTACTTAAATATTTATTTCAACAAAAATAGCATAATTATCACAAAGTTTATTAAGGTTTAATCAGCTAGATAGGAACTACTTATCTGCAACAGACTATTTCTAAATTGCCTGGGGCTACGCGCACGGGTATACCACGTGAAGCTGACGCTATTAACATAATTATTTACCGGCTTCAAAATACGGTGTTTTAACTAAGAATTCCAAGAATGGTCTTTTAATTTTTCTTGTGTTTTTAAAGATAAAATTCTCTCAGAAGGGGCTTTATACATTTTTCTCAATGATGTTATGTTAAAGTTACGATAGAGAATGTAAGGAAAAATAAAGCTTTGACAAAATACGTCCCGTTGTCCCCGTGACGGGGCACAGATTACGGGGACAACGGGAATACAGGGAACGTGAAATCTTAATTGTCCGTTGTCCCCGTTGCCCATACGTCATAAGGGGGACAATGACGTCCCGTTGTTCCCGTAACGGGGACAACAGGAATACACGATTTAAACGAGTAGTGGTCTACTTTAGCCCTGGATCGAAAGAGCTGGATCAAGAGCAGTCATGGGGAGATGCATTTGCCCAGCAGTGGGATGATGCAAGCCGACAGTAACAAAATAATAAAACTCGAATTTTATTATTTTATGTACTAATTTATAGGAACTTGTTTTTTTTTTTAATGGGCAATGCATTCCCTGGTAACAATATTGGCTAGCCAGTAAAGCGATATAGGTCCAGACCGTATTTCAGCCGTGGCGGCCAATCTCAACAGAGACTAGCCATCGGCGCGGGAGATATTATAGTGTACAAGTGTGTGCGCAGACACAGGTGAACTCTCTCTTCCCTTACTCTCATAGTCCAATGGGACACGACCGGAGCGAGATTCAGGCGCAGGACCATCGGCTAAACGTGCTTTCCGAAGCATGGGGGTTTCACACCGCCAACTTCCTAACTCCAGGCTGTTACTATGAAAATCCTAACGGAAAACCCAAGAACACTTTGCCCAATATGGGAAAGTGATAGCGAGGTTGAATATCTAGGTACCTAGTACCCACGGTGGTGCATCAAACTATGATCTCGTCATCATCCTCATACCTGATTAACCCCTTTAGATGTTAAATTAATAAATCGCTTTTCTTTTACTTCTTTATTTATTTACAACTAGCTGCGCCCCGCGGTTTCACCCGTATAAGTTTCGATCCCGTGGGAATATTGGAATAAAAAGTAGCCCATATGTTAATCCAGAGTGTCAGCCACCTCCATACCAAATTTTATCAAAATTGGTCCAGCCGTTTGAGCGTGAAGAAGTAACAAACATATAAACACACACACACTCACAAACTTTCGCCTTCATAATATTAGTGTGATTTTATTAAAATAATACTAATAATATTGGCGATGTCTCGAAAAACTAAGTGGGCACTCGGACCCCAGGGCCCTAATGTTTCAACCCCAAACGGCTCGAACATATAACTCCCAATAAGGTTGCAGTATTTGCGCCGTTTTTTTTCCGCCCCAGCAGAGCCCACCGTGCTTGGAAGATGGGATAAATCGAATTATGTTTTAAAACATTATACAAAAGTAGTAAACCAGTCGCAATGTAACTACTTAATAAATAAAAACATTTTTTTTTAATCCGAAAGCCATTAAAACTTTCACTTCTTAAAAAAATAAAACCAAATTATTTTCATTCAAAATTAAGCAATGTCTTGGCGTTCAACTCAAGTCAGTCCAACTTATTTAGATGTTTACTAAAACCTGTGATAGTCGCAAATGGGCCGCTTCGTCTCATCTCTAAGATTTATAGGCCTAATACAGACGAACTGATATTCAAGTTGAGTTGAGAAAAACATGTAGAGCGCATGCGCGAACTCGACCAATGTTGTTCCCGTGCCATGGACAGTGCGTGACGGGCGCTCGAGAAGCCGTAGAGATGGGATCGCTTTCGATACTATCGAGTCGATGAGTGATAAGACTATTTTTTGTTAACCTTTTAACCGCCCGACTTCATATCAGTTGTCGTGCCCCCAGCGCCCGGCACAGTGAATCTAATAATAAATACCGGGTAGAATACAACCTAATTAAATAAAAAAGCAGATCATACGAACTTTGGCATTTTGTCGTAAATATATGACCTTGGCGAAATGTATACGAAAATATTTGTCGGATTAATCCACCGTAAGCGGTTAAAAGGTTGTGTTGTGTGTATTTTTGATTTATTTTAACGGTTGTAATGGTTGATTGTAAAAAGAGATCTAGATTAATTGAGATTATTCCAGATAGCGAACTCAGTTAATCTATAGGCTTTGAATTGATTTCGTAGAGAAAGTATCTTTTCTGACAACGCGACCGTATTGCGCTTGATTTTTCTGCGACTTAATGCATCTGTTGTAACGAAAGGCTTGAGAACTTACCTGCCAAGACAATTTCTCTGATCATGAATTTAGTAATACTTTTCTGATAACCGTAAATCTGTTGTTGTCACTCACCAATTCATGACTAAAACATAAACCGCCTACATAAGATAGCCCTTCCATTTTACTATATAATTTTTTTATCAATAAAAAACATTACACCCGTGAAAACACTGCAAGGCGTTTATTGCAGTGTTTATTTGTTCCGCGCGACCGTAAGATATTATTTTCGATAGCGAGCATTATTGCGAACAATAAAAGTCGAGATCTCGGTACGTCTCTAATGGCAGATTTCACCAATGTTCAGTGTGATAAAATGGTTGGGACGGGCGGACTGAAGCGCGCGCTCCGCGACCCGAGCCCGCCAAAGGAAAATTCAAATTTAATTCTTTAAAAAAAAAAATTAAACTGTGCCAGCAACAAAAATAGTGTAATTTAAAATCGAAAAATTAAAAAAATATTTTCTTTTTTGTGAGTTTAGGGCTGTGTAAGTTTTGCGAACAATTAAAAAAAAAACTGTTCGGTGATTGGTTGATTTTTTTATTTGTTGAGAAAACAAATTAAGTATGTGAAAGTTACTGTTATAGAACTGAATTGTGTTTCCTGGCCGTTATGGAAGTTTACCATAAGGTAAGTGGGATTTATTTTCAGGTATTCTTCATGTTAAGGAAAAGTTATGAAAGTTTCTGACTTCCTGCTTCTGAAATTGAATTTACATGTTTTTGATATTTGAAGGTTTCCTTGATTTTAACTTTTAAATGTTATTATTATTTATCGATATGTTATTATAGTAAGGAACCAGTGGTTAACGGCAAGTTTTTTTTGTTATTATCTGTAATTAAAAAAATCATTTTTGGTCGTTTATAAAATAAAGCGGGAGTTTTCTACATGCACATAGATCTTGTGAAAAAAGTTAATTTCGGTTTGTTTCAGAAATATAATCGAGATTTGGTTCTCATTAACGAGAGTGTCCGCGTTCATTTTATATTTATGAATAACTTAACGATTAAAGAAATCAAGCAATTTAATCCGCCACCAACACTCCTATTTAATCGAGCAATTTCCTATAAACGGCACCATATTAAGTTTAATTTGTAAGCGAAAATAATTTAATGAAACCATTTAACAGTCACTTCATTTAAATTGACGCTATTTGAAGATATTCCGGCGAATAATAGTCGGCTAATTACGATTGATGACGGCTCTTATGTTGACGACATTCACTCTTAAACGGAGGAAGAATATTATGAACAGTTCCGACTAAGCTGTTTCTTAAGGATCCTGGCGTCCTGGTATCTTGCTGAGTATTAAGCACGCGATTAATCTAGGATTATGCTCTCATGAACATGAAGCGTCATTAACATCTTTATTCATTCTCTTATTTCATTTAAGAAAGCTTCTAGGAACATTCGTTTTGATAAAAAAATACTTTGAGAATGAGTCTAGGTTGTTACGTCACACGTTACGTTCGTGAATGGAGGATTGAATGAACTTGCTATACTCGAATACTAATGACGCTATCTGAGGGGCAATTCTCGTTATTTTAAGAGCGTTCAGTCTCAATCTGTCAAAAATATCTCAAATTTTTCTACATTTTTGACATTGATTGTCTCTGAGATTAGATTGCGACTAGATTTTGAACGTTTTTAATTACCTTCTGAGCAATAATTATGTACTGTGATTGACTAATAATACTATTTTGAAATGCTGATTTAATAGGTAAGCTGCCAGTCTTTTGAGCACGTTTCCTGTTGACAGCGATGCGGATGAATTTTTTGATGCCCTTTGATTATTTCTCCTTCTTTTTATATACTTGTACATATTATTATTTTAATACTGTTAGCTTTTAAAATAATGTTTTAATGTACCTTGATGTAAATAATAAACATAGGTAAGTATATTGCATAGAACTTAGGTACCCAATCATGGTACCTACAATTTAATTATTTAACTTTAGGTGGAAGTTTTGCTTATCAATGGACATGATACCTACCTCAATATCAATCTGCCTAGTTATTTCCTATGTTGGGGTCAGCTTCCAATCTAACCGATGCAGCTGAATACCAGTATTTTACATGGAGTGTCAGCCTATCTGACCTCCACAACCCAGTTACTGGGTAGTACGATATGCTTGGGTAAAATTGTTTGTCTTTTGAGAGTAATAATGACTGTCAAAGATTTATAAATGACCCTTCTTAAGCCACAATGAAACCTACTTAACTGGTTTAATAACGAATAAACTTTAATAAATTTGTAATTAATGACAATTTATATTAATGTACCTTAGCGAATTTCGGACTGCAATAGGTTTATCAGAAAAGATATCATATTTTTTTTTGCGAAGATATAAATTATTTAAATAAGACCGGCCACTGCTTTCAAAACGGTGAAGGAAAACATCGTGAGGAAACCGGCATGTCCTAGAATAAAAAAAATCGAAGACATGTGACATCCACCCACCCCCACTGGGTCCGCGTGGTGGATTACGGCCCACTCTCTCTAACAGAGAGGAGGCCTGTGTCCCAGCAGTGGGAACATTATAGGATGATTATGCTTATGCTGGCACTACCTGATAGAAATAATTGTAAATATTTTATGCATAGATGAACAACTGGATAGCAGGAAAAGTATTGACAGTTTTATTTCAATAATATTTCTTAAATTTTTATTACACGTAAGTACAAGAAATCTCGAAAAATCATTGAATAAAAATCTATCAATCACTTGGTTAATAGGCACAACCTCAGTAGCTGCATATTCTATAACCTCAAAACTTCGTACAGATCGTTAACAAGAAGTTAATACAAGTACTTCAACTACTCGACTAGGAAACGTATAAGTTAACGGCGCCCTAGGGGGGGAAATGCTACATTACCTACTACTGCTGTTCAAGTTAGAATCAGCGTTTCCATAAGATTTTCAACTAAAGTCGAGTACCTAGTTGCGAAAGTTCGGCTATTCAAGATGTCTGCAAGAATAGTTCAGTTTTTACTTCAAATATATTTTAAGTTTTAAGAAAGGGAATTAAATTTTCATTAAATAATTATAGAATAGATAGAAAAAGTTAATTTGCATAGAATGCGGGTATGAGAGCAGTCCTGGCCTAGTAGTAACGGCTGCGAATTATGAGTTGTAGGTCGTAGGTTCGAAGGTTTTCACCACTTTTAAAAAAAATTTAGAATGGGTTTGCTCTTGTCTCTAGTCTAGGTCAGAGGTGACAGAAACAAAGTCGACGATGGACTGAGCTTACCCAGGAGAAGCCTGTTCACTCTTACTTTGAAGAGATTCGGGTTGTTTGCGCTCGGAAACACAGACGCAGGTAGAGAGTTCCACTCTTTTGCTTTTGCTGTGTGCATTATAAAGGAAATTTGAAAACGCTTAGTGGGAATTGGTGGAATAGCAACTAGCTAGGGATGGTAACTTGCAGTGCGTCTGGATGTCCGAAGGTAGAAGGGGGCCGGGGGAATGAGGTCGTGGAGTTCTTGGGCACACTCACCGAAGTACAATCTGTAGAAGACTGACAAGCAGGCAACCTTGCGGCGACCACTGCTCTAAAAACGGTGAAGGAAAACATCGTGAGGAACCGGAAACCTGTCTTAGAATAAAAAAAATCGAAGATCATGATTCCGACTTCTACCAACCCACACTGGGCCCGCTTGGTAGATGACAGTCCACTCCCTCTCAAAGAGGGAGAGAGGGGGAGGCCTACAGTGGCCCAACAGTGGGGATATTATATAGGCTGATAATGCTATGCAATCTGCTGAAATGAACTAATAGGCATCATTAATTACAAAAATCCGATCACCAATAAATCCTGATCAAAATGATAACAAAACATTGTTTAATATAATTTGCTCGAATCACAAATAAGTGGGTAGTGACACCGCGTGGGTGAAATAGAAATATAAGCATAACCATTATATTTATCACATTTTATTAGGTTTCAATGATAATATCGATGATTTTAAGCTCTGGGTGGGATGGGGAAAATTGGATACGTGTGTATATTTATATTTTATCGTTTAAATGGCAGATTCGCCCACGGTGTCCTTTTTATAACAAAGTATCTAGGACCAGTGGTGGCCCATTAGTAACGGTCTCGACTTACGAACTGAAGGTCGTGGGTTCGAACCCAGCCAGTTGCTTTACTTGGAAATTATATCATCACCACTACTCCTATCATCACTACTTAGGGTCTCGTAGTCCCATGCTTTTTAGGGTTCCGTACCCAAAGGGTTTATTTATTTACACAAAACCTTTAGGTACGGAACCCTAAAAAGCACGAAAAAAGAGGTACACGGCAGACAGCTGTCTTAAACTTATATTTTCAGCGGCCATCCTCAAAAGTTTCCTTTATACATTTTTCTTTACAAGGCAAACGACGCCCTGAGCTCTGCCAGATAACTTTGTGTGTATGTAGTGGGCTTTCGGGGTATCCGTAGAGGTTTTATACTCGAAGGTAGCCGAACAATTCCTCTTGTTTTGTTTTCCATTTCAATTTATTGGAATACTGTACTGTTTCCCTGAACACAGATGTTTTCGATAAAGAGAATTCAATTCTATGGGAGTAGATGTTAATTGTTTTATATCTTCTGTCAAAGGCATTTACACTGAAAGAAAACACAAACAGTTCCATAGCCTTAACGTTAAACAGTGTTTTTTAGTAATCTGAAAACAGTTAAAGCTTGAGGCAAAATGTTATGACAGTAAACTTTAATGTTTTAAGTAGATTATCGGTTACAAAATTAACAGTTTTATTCATTTGGTGATATCGTTCACACCATTGAAATTTACTTACATTACAGTAATGGTGGTTTTCCTTTTTTTTTTTTGGTTGTTTTTTTCAGTAAATAGTATGTTCAATCAATAAACGTTACTGTTTTGTCTTTTAGAATAGAATAGAATATTTATTTGTGTAAAACATGGTATACAAGGGTGTTAAATACAAATTGAGGCACAAGCATGTTTAGCTAGGATAAAACATAGCATGCAAAATTTTAAAAACAAGTTAAGATGGACTGTTTAGTTGTCCGAAACTGAATAAATAAATTAAATTAAGCAACAACAACCGTTGTTTTTTTAACAAAAATTTTTTTTTTTACTGTTTTACAAACATTTCTTCTTAAAGTCAGTAATTCTTAATGAAATCGCTAGTAGGAAATATTTTTTTTCAGTGTATTAGTGAGATTTTTGGTGAATTAAAAATCTACCCACTCTATCTAATCTCATCTATTTTATCCATTTAACATTTATTTCTTTTAGGCAGTGCTGCAGTGGTGGCTCAGAGGTAACGGCATCGACTTACGAGGTATGTCGTGGGTTCGAACCCAAGCAGACGCTTTAGTTTGTGTAAATTATATGCTAAAAATTGAGGCTTCTAGTATTATCCACAACGAAGTTTTAGGGGGTCGAAAATGGCCTGAACTATTTCGAGAAAAGGATGGTACGGACGTGCCGCTTTTTGCTCGACTTGGCGGGGGCACTAAGGAAAACATCGTGAGGAAACCGGCATGCACCACAAATTCGCAGACATGTGACATCTACCAACCCTCACTGGGTCCACGTGGTGGATTACGACCCACTCTTTCTAGAAGTGACTTCTCACTTCGTGTGTGGGTCGTAATAGGATAAACGGGATAAACGTTATAGGCTGATTATGCATACTTTAATACTTGTCTTGAGTTTGTACGAGTATGCAGTCATTTGGATATGTTTCAAAGTAGATTTTAAAGAATATAACAACCAATATCTATAAACTGGATAGAAACAATTACCTGTAAACGATTCTAGAAAATGAAAAAGATTTTAACGGTTGCTACGAAAACTAGTTTCAGGTTTGGCAAAGAAACTGAAACGTGAGATAAAATGAATTTTAAGGAAGAATAAAAGCTCTATTTTTTGGAAAGCTTCTTTAATGGTTAACCACTCTGACTCACTCAGAGATTTTTTTAGAGACCAGCATACTATATAGGTAGCCTATAAGAAAGCATAATAATATAAACATGACGAAAAAAAAAACATAAACACATAAACACAAAAAAATAAGATTGGGGGATACACGCAAAACAGCTATCGCTCAGCATTATGCTAAAAAAAACTCGTTCAGTCCATTTCTGACCGACAAAAATTCAAATTCAATTTTTGACTGACGACGTCCCAATTACTATATTAAAGTGTGAATTAAAGTTTTTTAATTAATATTTAAACTTACCACTCCACATAGTCATCATCTGCCTAGCCTTTTTCCCAACTATGTTGGGGTCGGCTTCCAGTCTAACCGGATGCAGCTGAATACCTGTATTTTACATGGAGCGACTGCCTATCTGACCTCCACAACACAGTTAAGTACTGGATAATACGATACCCCTTGGTAAGACTGGTTGTCAGACTTTTGGGCTTCTGACTACCCGTAACGATTGTCAAAGATCCACGAATGATAGTCGGGACCAACGGCTTAACGTGCTTTCCGAGGCACGGAGGGGTCTCGGTATGTAAAGATGGTCAGCCGTCCACAGACCAGCCGTGGCAGGCGTAGCTTAACCTGATCGATCGACCTGTGCGGCTGTTATTATTTAGCCACCACTTCACGTAGTATACCTACAATATTCTATTACTCCTTACATTAGTGTACAGTGAACTTTACCCCCAAGACCAGCCGTTTACTTGGAAGTCGGTTCCCCAAGGATTGAACAACAGTAAGTTGGTATCGAACTTGAGTCGCCTTTGTGAGTTACCCATTATGCTGTAACAATCAGTTAGATTTGTTCAATAAAACTCCAGGTTCGCAAGGGCGCGTTTTTATGTCCGGATTTTTTATATACACATTAACATTGATGAATTTTATATATACAATGACATGAATATTTACTTTGTAAAGTTTTTTTTTTAAATTATTGTGAATGTGAGGACTATGTGGGTCATTTCTTTTTTTTTTCTGTTTTCCTTCTTAGTTAGTTTTAATCATGATCTGGCAGTTTGAGTAATTTACGCGGCCTACCCAAATGTCCTTTCTTTGGTATTGTTCGTCGAATCGTTGAGCTCCTCAAGTTCTGAGTTGAGCTGCACGATTTTTGACAAATGCGTGCACTGATTGGACAGGTCCGCTCAATCTGTGTGGTTCTTTCCTCAAAAGACCATTTCAGACACTAATCTACATGGTCTTCACACGATCTGACCAAGATTTTGTCTGGACTTTAAAAGAGACTGTGACCTCTGAGTTTGTTTCGGCCTTTCTTCTCAGAATAGTCAGATAGGAAACGCCGACTTCATCTAGTTTAAAAAAATATTATTGACATGTAAAAGTATTTGTACAAACCTACTTACAGAAAATAAATCATTTATCATTCCGCGGCGAATTTTTTTCGCGCACTGCTTAGCGCTGAGAGTTGAAAATCCAACAGTGTGTTTTTTGACGCGCTAGGTTGCGCTCTGTTGGATTCTCAACCCTCGGCTCCACACCGACAGTTGAAAATCCAGTGCGCGATAAAATCCCGCCGTGATATTTTTTCGCCCTTGCGAATGTTGGCTTACAGAATGGTTATATAAGGTCTATCGATTCATACACGAGATTTCTTAAGAGGAAATGTACTAAGTAATAAGTCATAATTCGAGCTTTGGCTCTCGCCTATTTCCTCCTCCAATATTGGACCAATTTAAAAGATATTTCATACATTGAGAAGGATATATAAATATATACTGTGCTGTGTCTGTGTGTTTTTTTTTTCATTAATAGTTGTCAAATTTGTACACTAGTAAAAGTTGTTCATAATGATGACTACAATGCCCCATTCAAATATTTCGTGTACATAGACCGACAGACCTTATATATTTTCAGATTCTAGGAAATTCCAGTCTGTTGTATTGTAATCCGAGTAATTAATTAGTTCTGCGAGGCAAATGCCCCCCCTGTGATATAAGGAAGGCTCAAATATTGACCAATAAGCTAATTGCGTTTGGACGATTTCAGATTAAGAAATCCACATTTTCTCACAATGTTGTCCGTAACTGTAAATCTGTAAATTGACGTACTATTAAGCAAATTCTAGGCTATAATGATCCCACTGCTGGGATACGGTCCTCCTTTCTTCGAGAGAGAGTGGGCGATAATCCACCACGCGGGCTCAGTGAGAGTTGGTAGATGTCACATGTCTTCGAATTGTTGGTTCTAGGACATGCCGATTTCCTCACGATGTTTTCAGTGCTAATTAAAATTATTTACACAAAGTAAAGTGCCTGCCTGGGTTCTAACCTACGACCTACAACTCGTAAGCCGGAGCCGTTATCACTGGGTCACAACTACTTCAACATACTATAAATTATTCAATTTAATAGGTATTTTAAAGGTTTTAGGATTAGAAAGAGAGAGGCTTTCAAGTTAGAAACGAAGACAAACAACAACTTAGATAACTAATGAAACTGAACTAAATGAAAAATAAACTTGACAACGGGCGTGTTGAAAGGTTTATCGACGCTAAAGTTACAGCTGTTGTAGCTATTTTTGACAGCTGTCCACTTCTTGACGTAACCCCGGGTATTGAGGCGGGTGAAAAATGAAAAATTAACAAAGATAGCGGAGGTCGATTGAAGCCGGCATTGATTTATGGCAATTGTGATACTGCAGGCGTAGCATGATCACCATAGAAACGGGCTTTGTCGACGGAAGATTGACAAAATGACAGGTAGAATAGATAAAATTACAGATTTCTTTAGAAAACTGTCTACAATCTGTCATTTTGTCTATTCTTCCGTCGACAAAACTCGTTTCTATGCTGGTACTGTTGCGTGTGCTGGTGACCATTGTGACTACCATTGCAATGCAGTGAGTTGATTGATTTGCGCTCGCACGTCGCTTCCATCTATCTATCCATCCTCACAACCATTCGCGTTTATAATATTATAGTAGAAAGTAGAATTATTGACTTTTTAACACGCTTTTATTAGCTTCATTTGCTAACTATGTAATAAAATCTTAGAAGTCAATTTTAACCTACTTCTAATTGTCGTATCGAAATGAAACTTTGTATGTGTATGAAGTTAGGATGACAAAACTATAATTTGGTATCTTGGAGCTGATCTGATGATGGAGCCAGGAGGTGGATAGTGGAACTCTTCAGTGGTTGCTTGTAAACCCCTCGAATTTGGGCTCATATAATTTGTTTTGATGAGTCCAATAGATTGGATAAGCGTGTTTTTTAAAACTACTTACTTATTTTTGTTAACATCTCCGCGCCCGCATTACCCACGCACAGGAGACAATAAGACCTCTTCTGATAAAGACAACGCCTTTAAAAATTGAAAATCATCTAACACTTGTCAACAAACTATCTTTACCTTGGACAAACAGTCGTAATTGCCCGGTACACGGTAATAACAGTCGATCAAAAAGATCGATAAAAGAGACAGAAAATAGAAACAAGTTAATATTTTATTCATATCCCTGTTACGTGTTGGGTTAGTATTTCCCAGAGAAGTTTGTTTTCAGTTTCAGTAGTAGTTACAGTCAGCTATAAATTTTTATTATTATGAGCCTGTGTTGTCCCACTGCAGGGCAAAGGCCTCCCTTCCCTCTTTCCACTCTTCCCGGTCTACTGCGATTGTGGGCCAATCCTTTAACCGGTTGAATGCCGGAATTACAGAAACAATTAAAAACCCATTGTGTCTCGCGTGTATATACGTTCCGGCATACTAAGGGTTAAGAAGGACTCCAGCTCATCCCGCCATCTCTTTCTGGTCCTGCCGCGCAGTCGTTTACTGCCATTGGGAATCCACTGAGTGGTGGCTTTTGCTTATTGCTGCTCCGACATGCGACAGATATGGCCAGCCCAGTTCCACATTAGTCCAGCAGCTGTGCGGCCAGCGTCCGCTATTGTGTTTTGGAATGAAGTATAGAGTTCTTAATTTGGTCTGTGAGTTTGACACCTAGTATACTTCGTTCCATAGCCCGTTGGCAGACTCCAAGTGCGGACTTTTGACGCTTTGTAAGAGACCCATGTTTGCGCTCCGTAGGTGAGGGTGGGAAGAATGCACATGTCATGAGTCATGAGATATTTGATAGACCAATAGTTCTTCCATAGCTATAAAATGAGATCAAAAAAAAAATTTCATTGTTCACTCTTTGTGCAATTATACATATTGTATCAATGTGTAGCTACAAAACATATTACATATTGGTACTTCATCTTCTTCATACACATATTTCGCTCTACCATGAGTTTACATAGCCAAAACACTGGCGTTTATGTAAATGATATAAAGGGTGACAGCGAAACTCGACGTATGCCTTGAAAGGGGTTATACTAGAGGTTATTAGCAACAAATTTAGTCCTGTAAAAATTAAAATAATAATAAAAAATAATTAATTATATTAGGTATTAATATTTATTTCCTTTCTAAACATATAAATTATATTTTTAAATATTAGGATATAAAAACATTTAAAAATATAAAAAACAGTAGCTTAGCGGTACCGAGGAAGCTGACTGTGTACAACGTACATTTGTCAAATGTCCAACCAGTTCACTGTAGATAGCTAGGCATTTCAAGGGACTACTGTCACCAGAATGACAACTGTTTAGTTTCGTTCTTCAGTCTAGTGTAGAAAGAAAGAAAAAAATAATGTTGTTACAAAATAGCTACAGGTACGTTAAAAACGACTAGCCATGAAATGGGTATTTTATCAGTATTTTGACAAATAAATGACACTGACATTATTCCCGCTGCGTTCGCGTAATCTTGCTACGCTGCACGCTACGAGCAGTGCTACGACGTAGCTTGTGCTTTGCTACGGCGTAGCTAGAATTTAGTCTTTCGTAAGGAACGCGAAGTAAGCTTTATTTTGACGCCGACACCACACACACACGCAGTCATCACTTCGTGCACAATAGTTTGGTTTTATATAATTCGCCTGAAATAAATGGATTATAATATTATTATTTATTTTAGTAGAATTTCTATGAAAGTAGGCCTCTACACTCGCACCACAAATTCACGAAATACATTTAACGATAAAATTATTTAAAACATCATCATTTCTGCGTCACCTTCAAACGATTTGGCAGAAATAAAATTATGTTTTAAATTAGAAACTAATTTACTTAAATGCAAGTAGTGATTGATGTGTTGTGTATTGGATCATAGTATAATTTTATACAATTTTAAAAACCTCAAACTACCATCATCATCTGCCTAGCCTTTTCCCAACTATGTTGGGGTCGACTTCCAGTCTAACCGGATGCAGCTGAATACCAGTATTTTACATGGAGCGACTGCCTATCTGACCTCCACAACCCAGTAACTGGGTAATACGATACCCCTTGGTAAGACTGGTTATCAGACTTTCGGGCTTCTTCTTAACTCCGTGTCGGTTGACCGAAATTTCACGATAATTATATTTTGTATATTTTAAAATTTTGCCCGCAGAAACTGTGGTGCTGCGTTCAGGACACTGCGTTTCGAATCTAAATTAGCTCGCAAAGCGCCATGACACTAAGTCAAAACCCATGATTGTGTCAAAGAAAACAGCAAATATTTATTTCAGAACCAGCTAAAAAATGGGAAAAAGTCGGAAATGCAAAATTCCACTCACAAACATGGTAATCAGTATCCATCCTGTCACTTGATGTTGAGGGAAATTATGATATCTCTTTGTACGGGTGTTCATATTATGTGTTTGATGTTGGTTTTTGTTGGAAGGAATATATTATTTTTGTTTAAGGTTGTGAGTTTGATGTGATTTGGAAAGTCCATGATGAGTTTTGTGGCTTTGATTTAAAATTTGTGTTGCTATGACCATAAGTCGCATGATATCACACTAATATTATAAAGGCTAAAGTTTGTGAGTTTGTGTCGGGGTGTGTTTATATGTTTGTTACTTCTTCACGCCCAAACGGCTGGACCAATTTTGATAAAATTTTGTATGGAGGTAGCTGACACCCTGGATTAACATATAGGCTACTTTTTATCCCGATATTAACACGGGATCGACATTTACGCGGGTGAAACCGCGGGGCGCAGCTAGTTAAAAATAAAAGTTACTAAAATACTGAGAGGTTGTTGACTGTTATATCTTTTCTGCTGTCAGATAGAGTGACCAAATGCCCTTAGCACACACACGTGTTTCTTGCCGTGAAAAGCTACGGTTTAAAGCTCCTTCAAACAGGCACGACACGCGATAAAATCGCGCGCGACACAAAGGCACCGCAAGACGCGCAACGAGCGGTGCCTTTGTCTCCCGCACGATTATATCGCGTGTCGCGCCTGTTTGTAGGGACCTTTATTCGCCGTGTGTAGGCAAGGTTCGTCAGTGTTGTATGGATCACTATGGAAGCTTGTTGATGGACACGTTTCTTCAACGGCGCGGTTTATACCATGTACAGTCACGAGCATAAGTATGTATACACTTGGCTTTATTTAAAGACGATTTTCACCTTTAGTTTTAAATTAAATTTTATGTTATTACAAACAACGTATTTCCGAACCCATAGGTTTGTGTAAAGTGTCGTATTTCAACGTTGCATTCGTTATTTCACGAAAAAATCGCAATTGAAAATTGCCAAGTGTTGACATATTAGTGCTCGTGACTGTACCGTAAACAAACGTTAGTCCATCAGTTGCTGTAAAAGGCTTAAATTTGATATGTTTATGTGGATTACTTGATCCATGGTTGGTTTGAGAGCAGTGGTGGCCAAGTGGTAACGGCCGCGACTTACGAGTTGTAGGTCGTAGGTTCGAACCCAGACAGGCGCTTTACTTTGTGTAAATTATTTCATCACCACTGCTCTCAAAACGGTGAAGGAAAACATCGTGAGGAAACCGGCATGTCCTAGAACCAAAAAATTCGAAGACATGTGACATCTACCAACCCGCACTGGGCCCGCGTGGTGGATTACGGCCCACTCCCTCTCACCGAGAGGAGGCCTGTCTCCCAGAATTGGGAACATTATAAGCTGATTATGGTACTTGATCCATGTATGATTACTAGCTTCTGGCCGCGACTTCGTCCGCGTGATATTTATTGTTTCCCCGACCTACCCCGTCGCATCGCATCGCCTGCCCTCAATACTACTTCGTTTTTGCTTAGCATTCTTTCTTAGTTTTTGCTCGGCTCTTAAGAGTCGTAGCGTGATGTTAAATAGCCTATAGCCTTCCTCAAGAATAGGGCTATCAAATACAAAAATATTTTTTCCAAATTTAGTAGTCTGATTAGTGCATTTGTGTGTAGTCTAACCTAATATACAGAGTAAATATTAGATTTTTGTGCGGTCGTTCAACAAACAAACAACACAACAACAGCTCTTCGAGCTTTATTATTAGAATAGATATAAATTATCATACGCAAACCTTCTCCTTATTCAAAGCCGGTCAAAAAATATGAAATACATTAAGATAATAAAAAGTAATTTAAAAAAATTAAACCGACTTCAAAAAGAAATTAACTCAAAATTATGAAATAACTTTAATTTCGGAAGTCGGTGTCTTGGGATCTGTATTTTAGTTTTATGCCACCGACTTCCGAAATTAAAGTTATTTCATAATTTTGAGTTAATTTCTTTTTGAAGTCGGTTTAATTTTTTTAAATTACTTTTTATTTCGTAATTTTTAGTTTTTGCACTAGTATTTGACCAAGGTTTTGAGATGTTTTCCCTTTGACACTACACCCGTAGCTCTTATCAATAAGCCAGGCCGTCACACTTACACGTATTAGTCCATATCTTGAAAATTACTGAATCGATCTTGATGAAACTTGCACTGTTCCCTAAGTTGAAGAAAATGTAAGCCAATAAAAAAAAATGGTCACGATCCGATTAATAGTTCCGGAGATATGCGTGGACAAACATACATACATACATACATACATACATACATACATACGTCTATGAAATTTTGTATATTTGTTTGGAAGCCCTAATAGATCATCATATGTGAAAATAATGCAAATCCAATAATATTACATACATACGTATCGAATTGATAACCTCCTTTTTTGAAGTCGGTAATAATATATAAATTCGACAGACTTATTAAACTGTGGATGGTTCAGGTGAAGTTTTAAGTAAAATAATACTTATGTGCGTACACTATAGAGTCTATTATAAGAGGAGCCCAAATCATGTCAAATGCTACATTAAACCTTACCCTTAATAAACCTTTCATTACAGAACTTATTACGGATCAATAAATTTGTCATTACACGCGATAATAAGCCCTGGTGATTAACTAAATTAAGTGTTTGGTCGAAATAATGGCGCAACTGTAATTTGTAGGCAGAACAACAGCTGTTTAACTTGTTAACTGCATAGTATGCGCATTATTATGGTAGCCGCTTAACTCTAACTAGAGTTAAAACTACTAACTAATCATGATCCTGTAACTCGACGTTAACAGAATCCTATCCTACCATTACGCTATTAGATAAAATATATACAGTTGCTTTCAAAAGTTATTTGACATTTTTCCACTTCAGATGTGATGCCACATCATGATTTATTGTTTTTTTTTTTTAGCTTTGTCACCCATCCACGCACCAACCGCGGCAAGCGTAGCTTAACTTAACCTGATCGATCAACCCGTGCGGCTGTTATTACTTAGCCACAAGCCGCTCTGTGGTCATTCTAACTGTTGCTAGGGATTCACACTATTGACAACTCATGTCACCTTAGTTTCCACCACAGTGAGATTTTTACAGAAGCACTACCGGTTCGAACGAGGTTCCCTTCGCTTTGGCACACTTGGTAACAAAAGTGTCGTGACGGTCAAAACATTTTTATTGGACTAGCTCTTATTGAGAAAGCAGTGGTAGCCAAGTGGTAACGGCCGCGACTAACGAGCTGTAGGTCGTAGGTTCGAACCCAGACAGGCGCTTTACTTTGTGTAAATTATTTCATCACCACTGCTCTCAAAACGGTGAAGGAAAACATCGTGAGGAAACCGGCATGTCTTAGAACCAAAAACTCGAAGACATGTGACATCTGCCAACCCACACTGGGCCCGCGTGGTGGATTATGGCCCACTCCCTCTCACCGAGAGGAGGCCTGTGTCCCAGCAGTGGGAACATTATAGGCTGATTATGTAGCTCTCATTTGCCAAGTATGCCGAGAATAACAAAGGATAAGATACAGACGCCAGCGCATCAAGCTACCAGAACCTGTCAAATTTTCCCAATCAACTTTGAACCTTATGATTTAGCGATAAAGTTGAAAATCTATTACAGAAATTTGACAGATTGTAGCAGCTTGATGTGGTGGCGTCTGTACTTCGTTCCAATATTAGTATGGAAATATGGATAGCAGAAGAAATAAAAGCTGGCGAAAACACAATATTGCACACTTTGTAATACTATTTCAACGTTTTTTGTATTCTTGGATTTGTTTCGGCCTTTCTTCTCAGAGTAGTCAGATAGGAAACGCCGACCTCATCTTGTTTTTAAAATACGATTGACATGTAAGTTATTTATGAAACTGTTGTATAATAAGGGGATTACAACACGAATGTGGGTTTATCACATGAGTGTTTTATAGCATAAACACTTTTATGTACACCCATGCTATAAATCCTAGATAAAAGTTTCTGAAACAGTTAGCTTATTGCCAACATTAAAACAACCAGTGTCATAGTAACCATAATATTATCCAAACGAGTGTTTTAATGTTGTACTAAATTTCATTATGCAACTCCTTTGCTTTTTCGATCCCTTCCTTACTCATCAAACAGCCACATTCTTAGTACTCAATTCGTGGTAGCTTAATGAATTAAAAAAAAAGAACATTGTCATGCACACGCGTTTCACTACCACAGCGCCGTAATTAAAAAAAAAACAGTGGCACTCTAGGAGTGCCGACAGGTGAAAACTTGAAAAAGCATAGTAATTTTATAAATATGTTTGAAGGTCATTCTTCCCAAAGAAAATGTACCGCGCGTTGATGTCTTTATAATAGCCAAAACTTAAAACAGAGGTGTCGTTTACCGTAACAGTGTCACGAGTTCAATGGTTTTTTCCCATCTCAAAAAATGCCCAACGCGTATAAAGAAGTTTTCACTTAAAAAAACAATAGGTTAGGTACAGTCACGAGCATAAGTATGTATACATTTGGTTTTATTCAAAGACGATTTTCTCCTTCAGTTTTGAATGAAATTTTATGTTATTACGAACAAAGTATTTTCGAACCTGTAGGTTTGTGTAAAGTGTCGTATTTCAACGTTGCATTCGTTATTTCACGAACAAATCGCAATTGAAAGTTGCCAAGTGTTGACATATTAGTGCTCGTGACTGTACTAGCGGCCCTTCGCACGGGTGCAATTTTTTTTTTCGAATTTCCGAAATTTTCTTTCATACAAACCTTGTCCTGGCAATACCGAACACAATAAAAAGAATTATCCAATTTGGTGCAGTCATTCGGAAGTTATGCGCGTACAGACATTTCGGCGACTTTGTTTTATACTGTGTAAGGATTCGAATTCACGTCGTATACCGCCATTTTTGTTCGATATTAGTATTGCAAAAATATATTACTTTGTTGTTTACAAAAATGAGTGATATAAGCTTTGATGCTCAGCAATTAAACTTTCCATGTATTTACATGGAGTTCTTACAACACTGCAAAACACCCCATGGTTTCAGAACCCTTTAAAGAGGATTCATATCATGGGTGTAGATAAAGTCTTGTATGAAACCATACATAATTAAGTATTAAAACACTAGTGTGATAAACCCACATTCGTGTTTTAATACCCCTTATTATACAACAGTTCCATAAATAACTATTGTACAAACCTACTTACAAAAATAAAATAATGTATCATTTATCACTTTTTAAAACACGCTTAAAAATACCGGTCAAGTGCGAGTCGGACTCGCGCACCGAGGGTTCCGTACAAATTTGTAGGTATGTAAATAGTTTATCACGGAACTTTTTTTTAAATGTAACTACAAATTTACGGTTTTCGGATTTTTTCCTTTACTTGTGCTACATGACCTTGATTTTTGCCAAATTTCATGATTCTAGGTCAACGGGAAGTACCCTATAAATTTTGATTTCCTTGAGAGTGTCGAAATATACGTTTTTTGGTGGTAAAAGGTTGATTTTTTCACAGATTCAAGGAACTGTAGACCTGAGTATATGATTTTAATTTCAACTCGATACCTCCACGCGTTCTTGAGATAAAGGGTGTTGACAGACAGACGGACAACAAAGTGATCCTATAAGGGTTCCGTTTTTCCTTTTGAGGTATGGAACCTTAAAAAGAAAATTAAGCGTAAAAATATGTGTGCTCCAACATTTCCCAGTTTACTTCACGATAATATAAGGTACGACACGTACATAATTTATTTGTGTACGTACTCGTAGCGAGAGTTTGATACGGGCAAACATTATTATCATGTCGGCGCTAATTTGTACGATTATAAAATGGTGAAGTAAGTTTCGTATATTTTGATACATCATCAGCTGTGTATAATAAAAACTCATGCGTGGAAAGTAGTTTGAATTTATTACTTTTATAAAATTACAAAAGTAGAAAAAATGGACTTGCCGGTTGGAAGCATGAATGCAGAGAGAGTGGGAGTGTTGCTAGACATCAAAAATGTTAAGCGCGCTAAGGTAGCCCGCGAAATTCATTTTTTTTTACGTTTTTTGCAATTTGCTGGTCAGTATTGAGTTGTACGTTGATTAAAATATGATTCACGACCGTAACAAATATGTATTAACAGAATTATCATTAAATTCATAAATACAAGTCTTTAAGACCAAGTAATCCCACTGAATTTTTAGCTGTAATCTACCACGCGGGCCCAGTGCGGGTTGGTAGATGGCACATGTCTTCGAATTTCTGGTTCTAGGACATAGGAGCAGTGGTGGCCCAGTGGTAACAGCCGCGACTTACGAGTTGTAGGTCGTAGGTTCGAACCCAGACAGGCGCTTTACTTTGTGTAAATTATTACATGTACAAAACATTAATATTCAAAGCAATCCGGATGTTTTGTCAAGTCGTAAAAACCGTGTGAACGGAGACGGGTCGCGTAGCTTCTGCCTGCGAGTAACACCTTACTTCGTTTTTACTTAGCGCTCTTTCAGACTTTTTATCTTTTTGCTCGGGGGTAAGACCCTGGGCCCGAGCAAAAAATAAAAAATGTAAAAGATAAAAAGTGTTTTGAAATAGCATAAAACCTTCCTGAAGAATTGGTTTATCATATCGTCACTGTGACGGAGAAAATGCTAAAGCGCTATTTGGGTCAAAATGAGTCAAGTGTATCGTTGGATTCACAACAACAACAACACACACAACAACAACAACAAAAAACACTCTGAGCCAATTAAAATTAGCTCAGATTGTCTTGAAACCTAAACAGATCGACGCAGAAAAAAAAAATCTAATCCAACGATATATTATACTAACTGCGCCCCACGGTTTGACCCGAGTAAATGTCGATCCCGTGGGAATATCGGAACAAAAAGTAGCCTTATGTTAATCCAGGGTGTCAGCTACCTCCATACAAAATTTTATCAAAATTGGTGCAGCCGTTTGAGCGTGAGCACACACGCACAACGGATTTCGTTTGTATGAAAAATCTTATTCCTTGAGTTAATAAACTTAAAACTTGGCACGAATACTTATCTAAGTAAATGATTAAGTTTGACATTTTTGTTTTTCTTAACTACCCCCTAAAGGGGGATTGGGGGGTGTCAAAGTTTGTATGTAAGAATTTTAACGGGCTGTCCGATTAACTCGAAACTCAGTATTTATACTTAAGACCAAAAATAGAGAATAACGTTTATCGGGGTTTTTCGAAAATGTACGCCTAACAGGATGAAAAGGCGTACTAAGTGCGGAAACCAAATCCCCTAACATAGAACATAGAACATAGAAGGCGTAGTTAATTTTAATATTTAATATTTGGCTCAGTATATAATAAATAATGTCACTTTTAGTTTAAAAAAAATACCCTCACAGAGGATTTAGGGGGTGACAAAGTTAATACGTTAGAAAAATATGTAACCCGCTGTCGGATTAACTCGAAACTCGGTAAAAAAGTAGGTATGTGTTTTAGGGTTTTTCAAAAATCGACTCCTACCAAGGTGGAAAAGGGTAATAAAGTATAAGGGGTGGATTGCTGGGAAATATAGTAGGAAATGCTGTATCCACTAGCAGGAATAGCGCCACCAGTGGTTCGCAGAGCACTGGCTCCAGCGAAAGAGCCAAAATGGTCTCCGACACACAACCCTTTGCACGACAACATCCTTGTGCCACAAAGGCTGAAAAGCCGAAACAGTTTTTTAAAGTCTGTCGTCCCACTCACTGGTGCACCATCACAAGAAAGACTGAAGCTGTGGCGAGACCGTGCTTCCTTACCCAAACCGTTCGTCCCACCCGCTGAAGACCTCCCACCTGGACATGAGTAACCTTGTGTAACCTGGAAGTCTTTAAACAGACTTCGGACCCAGGTTGGCTGAAGCAAGGAAAACCTGTTCAGGTGGAGATTCATAGACGACTCCGCCTTGGAGTGTAAATGTGGTGCTGTTCCACAAACGATGGGACACTTAATATCGTGTCCTGCATGTTCTGTCAGCTGTACGTTATAGGAACTGGTGGAAGCTGGTAATGGCGCCAAACAAGTAGCCGAATTGTGGGCCGAGTCCATTTAGATTGCTATCCACATGCTAAGAAGAAGAAGGGGTGGATTTTACGGCTTGCTTCCATTAACTCGAAAATGAGTAGGTATCGGTCTTTGAGTCAAGTAATGGACACGTCATCCTAAAAGATTTTTAAAAAATCCACCCTTGTGGAGGTGAAAAGCGGTGATCCTGTTTATTTGAAAAATCTGATTTCTTTGATCTACAAACTTAAAAATTGGCCCGAATACTTAGATATTAATCTAAATAAATGATAAAGATCATAAACATACATAATTATTCGAAATTTTTAGAGGAAAGTACGAAATACACGCGGACGAAGTCGCGGGCAAAGTGCTAGTTTATTCATAAAACAATTTACATTGTGTTGAATATAATATACAGATGCAATTTAAATGCAAATACAAAGAACTATGTGTTCATTCATGTATCGTATCCATGTTTTTAACTATCTTTTTACCAAATTTGATCCAAATCCGTTCAGCCACAACAACAAACAATCAACAATCAATAAAACAACAACAATCAATAAAAAAAAAAAATCAATCAATCAATTCTTCACAACTTTTTAAGGGTTCCGTACCCAAAGGGTAAAAACGGGACCCTAGTACTAAGACTTCGCTGTCTGTCCGTCCGTCTGTCCGTCCATCTGTCCGTCCGCCGTCCGTCTGTCTGTCACCAGGCTATATCTCAAGAACCGCGACAGCTAGACAGTTGAAATTTTCACAAACTATGTATTTCTGTTGGCGCAATAACAACAAATACTAAAAACAAAATAAAATAAATATTTAAGGGGGGCTCCCATACAACAAACGTGTTTTTTTCGGCGTTTTTGCCGTCTGTCACCAGGCTGTATCTCAAGAACCGCGGTAGCTAGACAGTTGAAATTTTCACAGATGATGTATTTCTGTTGCCGCTATAACAACAAATACTAAAAACAAAATAAAATAAATATTTAAGGGGGGCTCCCATACAACAAACGTGTTTTTTTCGGCGTTTTTGCCTTGTGGTATATAAAAAACTGGCCAAGTGCGAAGCGGACTCGCACACGAAGGGTTCCCCTTCGTGTGCGAGTCCGCTTCGCACTTGGCCAGTTTTTTATATACGTAACGATCTGCGAGACTGATCAATTACAATAATTCTAAAGATATATGTGATCTCTCAGGCTCCGCTAATGATACACAATTGATTTTCTATTGTATCGTATTATATAGGATACGCGTGGAGCAACTTTCGCTACAATCCTTCTCACAAAGCTCTGACATTCAATCCCGTTTAATATACTTCTGACAAAGATACTTACAAAATCTTGGTCCATTCATCCGCAAACACATAGTAAGTTGGATTAGACTCCAAGAGTTCATTGAATGTGCGAGTGTGCGAGGTATCGGAGTCGTAGCACGTACGATAGTGCGATATGACGGTAGGTTATACTTCATCACACTAATATTCTTGTGGCGAAAGTTTGTGAGTGTGCGAGTGTGTGTGTTTAGATGTTCGTTACTTCTTCACGCTCAAACGGCTGGACAAATTTTGATAAAATTTTGGATGATGGTAGCTGACACCCTGGATTAACATATAGGCTACTTTTTATTCACATATTCTTACGGGATCGACATTTGCGCGGGTGAAACCGCGGGGCGCAGGTAGTCTATACTAATACTGAATAACCTCTTCAGTATTGTTGTTTGAACGCACTAATCTATGGAACTACTAGTCGGATTAAAAAAATCTTTACGCATTTGATAGCCCAAATCTTGAAGAAGGCTATATACTATTTAACTTCACGCTAGGACCTTTAGGAGCTGAGCAAAGAGAAAAAAGTCAGAAAGAAAGCTAAGCGAAAACTAAGTAAAAGCGCTAGCGGGCGATGCGATGCAACGCGGTGGGTCGTTGGCCGAGGCAGTGAGCAGTTATTATTTTAGTATATTAGTATTAGTATGACGGCAGAAGCTAGTAGTAGGTTAATACCAGTAAACCTCTTGATTCATGACGCAAATATCGTCATATAAAATGATGAGGGGCCTGTGGCTAAATAAAAACAGCCGCACAGGTCGATCGATCAGGTTAAGCTACGCTTGCCGCGGTTGGTCTGTGGATGGGTGACCATCTTTACATACCGCGACCCCTCCGTGCCTCGGAAAGCACGTTAAGCCCTTGGTCCCGGCTGTAATTCGTGGATCTTTGACAGTCGTTACGGGTAGTCAGAAGCCCGAAATCTGCATGACAACCAGTCTTACCAAGGGGTATCGTATTACCCAGTAACTGGGTTGTGGAGGTCAGATAAGCAGTCGCTCCATGTAAAATACTGGTATTCAGCTGCATCTGGTTAGACTGGAAGCCAACCCCAACCCCAACATAGTTGGGGAAAGGCTAGGCAGATGATGAGTATTAGTATGACGACTTCTACGCGAACGAAGTCGCGGGCAGAAGCTTACCAGTAAACCTCTTGATTCATGACGCAAATATCGTCATATAAAATTATGAAAATTTGATTATCTTGAATTATCTTTACATACATGTAGACGGGCGGCGCAAGTAATAACATCCAGTGATTTGTATTTTCTATTGATTTTAACTAGATATTCAAATATTATGGTAAACATCATTTATCTATATAACAATAAAGCTGAAGAGTTTTGTTTGTATGTTGGTTTGAACGCGCTTATCTCTGAAACTACCAGTCAGATTTGAAAATTTCTTTTTGCATTTGATAGCCCAATTCTTGAGGAAGGCTATAGGCTATATAAAATCCCGCTAAGACTCTGAGGAGCCTAGCAAAAAGAAAACAAAGTCAGAAAGAACGCTAAACGAAAACAGAGTAGTAGCGCGGGCTAGCGATGCGATGCGACGGGGTGGGTGGGGGGTGGCTACAACAAATTTTACGCAGACAAAGTTGCGGGCTGAAGCTAGTATTTTATAAACGTTGTTTATTTACTTAGGTGGTTTATTTAGCGGTTGTCAGTATACAGCTCCGGCTTAAACCAATATTATTCCCGACAAGAACACTTTATCAAATACTGCCAAGTATTTACTGTTAAGCGATTGTTCATAGAAATAATTGTTAGCGATATAGTTTTGTTTCAAAGTTTGGTTCTACTTTTGGATTATGTTTATTTCATGTATAAATTTTTTAGGATTCCGTACCAAAATGGTAAAACGGAACCCTTATGGTGAGACTCAGTCTGTCTGTCTGTCACAGCTGGATATCTCAAGAACGACTAATGCTATCAATTTGAAATTTGGAATAGTTTTAGATGACGTTTGCCCCACTATTTTGCAAATAAGAAAGAAACAAAAATATGTGTACATTTTTTCCAATGGGGACTGAAAGGGGGTCTGAAAAATTCGAAGTGAAGCTCCTAGGGCATGTGCGGTATCATATGAAAGAGCGCAGTTTGCACAATCTTAATCATTTTTTCTTTTTTTTAGAGCGCATAGTTTTCGACTTTTGATATTATTAGTATGGATTCCTTTATAAAGCAAATACTACGAACAGTTGTCAGAAAATAATTGCATGAAAAACTGGCCAAGTGCGAGTCGGACTCGCACACGAAGGGTTCCGTACCACAAAGCAAAAACGCCGAAAAAAACACGTTTGTTGTATGGGAGCCCCCCTTAAATATTTATTTTATTTTGTTTTTAGTATTTGTTGTTATAGCGGCAACAGAAATACATCATCTGTGAAAATTTCAACTGTCTTGCTACCGCGGTTCTTGAGATACAGCCTGGTGACAGACAGACGGACGGACGGACGGACGGACAGCGAAGTCTTAGTAATAGGGTTCCGGTTTTACCCTTTGGGTACGGAACCCTAAAAAAACAGCTGCTTGATTTTCCATTTTCACGAGAGATTCTCGACTCCCATGAGGTTTAATTTCACTTGACCCACATACAAACGTCTGTCAAGATAGGTTTACTGCGGGCGAGACGGATTTGTGAGCATTTAAATAAATGCTGCAGTTACTCAACAGCAGTGGTAACAAACGTTCAGTGAATAATATACTGGTTGTTGAGACAGGTTAACGTTTTTAGTTTTTACAGGAAAACTTTTTTTTAACTGTAGAAGAATTCACAGTTTTGAAAAATCACCCAGCATCGTGATAATGGGGCTATTTCTCCCAAATATATTTACCAGGCAAAGTTTGCAACATAGGGGGGTCCAGAATCATGTACAGGCACCAGCACATCAAGCTACTACAATCTGTCAAATTTCTTTAATATATTTTCAAATTTATCGCTAAAGCATAAGGTTCTAAGTTGATTGGGAAAATTTGACAGTTTCGGTGGATACCCTGTATTTTGCTGGCAGCGCGACCATGGTTTCGCCACCATGGTGTGTGGTGTCATGGTGAGATAAAAGCCAAAGTTTACATCACATTCAACCAGGTGTGCAAATCTTAAATAAAGGATTTTTATAAAATTATAAACAGTACCTACCTGCAGTAGGTACCTAAACACAAAAAACTTTAAAGACAAGTGTTAGCTAGCGGATTTGATTAATTAGTGGACTGTAAAGATGAAATGATAGTAACACGTATATATGCAATATTATAAATTTATTAAAAAATATTAAGACAAACGAAACCTGACAACCGCTCAGACCTGACATCAAACGAACAAACATAAAAACAAAATACTATATTTAAAAAAACATGACATATCTACAAAAACGGTCGCACCACAGCCAGTCGCCAACAACAAGAATTAATAAAACAATAATAAAAAAAGTATGAACATAAAAAATATAACATCAAATGAACTAGAAAACTAATAAAAATAATCAGAATCTAATAAAAATGAACCACTATACCGGCTCGGCTTCGGTTCTAATGATCGATAAAGATAAAGATAAAGATAAAGATAATTTATTTGTCAAACATGCGTTTACATACAAATTAGGCATGCAAGATCATAAATATAGGTCGATCCTACCCATCTGCGAGTTTTCTCCTACATCATACCACGAGGTCGCAGCCGTGACATATTGCGTGACATATTGTAGGGGAGCTGTTTGTTCCCGGAAGCGGAGAGAGAAGTGCACTGTTATAAATTTAGAGGAATGGAATAAGGAATATCAGAAAATATAAATAATAGGGCTGTTATGATATGCAGGGTAGGTACACACATGTTCGGGTCGACACATTCGTTTCAGCAGTATTTGTTGAACAATAAAGTCGAACCGAAGCAAACCCTGCACATATTCGGCTTTCATTCGGCTCGTGCCGATCGGCAAACTTAGTTCGGAATCTTTCCCTTACTTAATCAGTTTCGTGTATAGTCGATTTTGCCGCCCGTTTATGCCGAATATTGCTGATCCCTTAGCCATTTCATGGGCAATTATTCCGGGCTGCTATTCAGAATTGTCTGAATGAGCAAAACCATTGATTAGGTATGGTGAAGCGTCAATGCCTTTTCAATATAAAAAATAAAATAATAACATTTTAGTTTTTTTTTAAATATGTTAGTATTTCGAATTTAATATTTTAACTTCTCAATTGCTGAATCCTCGCACCAACATTTGTTGCCGCAGTGCCCAACTGCCCATGTATCGAACCTTTCTTAAGTTTTCTCGCTAGATGGCCGATAGATGGCATTAGCGGCAGTGTGCTTCCCGCCCCGTACATTTGACATGGCGGGTGCTCATCACTCCGCCTTTTGAAAATTCCTTTTTTGGTGAAACCTTGATGATACCCGTAAAATAAATGGACCTGCATCTGTGCTTCATTGAGAACTTATAGAGAAGTGTTGATTTTTGGAGTTTTAACCATTCCACCGGTGGATTTAAGAATATTTTGCTCGCCGGCCAGTAGCCGATACCTACAAGCCATCACGCGCACATGAACGAGATATCTTCCCATCTCCCTGCGTCTGAGTGGGATCTCTGGATTGCCAAGGTACGTGGGAATGTTTTACTGCTAATAATTCTTGGATATTGGTTTCTCGAGGATTCATCAATAGGGGTTCTTTTGAGTTAAGTTCTTAATTCAAATTTATCTCACAACCTCCCTAAAGGTGCAGGCTATTTACACGCCTCACCAATGTAAATAAAGCTGAGAACGTGCTTTCCGAGGCACGGACGGGTCACGGTATGTAAAGATGGTCACCCATCCACAGACCAGCCGCGGCAAGCGCAGCTTAACCTGATCGATCGACCTGTGCGGCTGTTATTATTTAGCCACGGGCCGCAGTCTACTTAACAAGCTATATTTTCTAAGTCAGACAAAAGTACCCAAAATCTAGACCCTACTTTCCCAAGAAAATCTGTTAATAAACTTCCTACATCAAAGGAAAAGGGGGTGAGGGAAATAATATAAAACTTATAACTTCTACCCTTCTTTCACGATGAGAGTCGTACAGTCGTCAACACGTCGTTGTAATACTTTGACCACAAACTGGCCTGGCGTAGTTATGGAGCTTCAATAGAATAAGAGAGTCTTGTGCCTAAGTGATGACAGCCGCACAGGCTGATCAAAGGTTAAGCTATGCTTGCCGCGGTCAGTTTGTGGATGGGTCCATTACATATCGAGATTACCCCTTCGTGCCTCTGAAAGCGCGTTAAACCGTTAGTCCTGGCTGTATGATCTTTGACAGTCGTTACGGGTAGATAGAAGGCCAAAAGTCTGATAACCAGTCTTACCAAGGAGTATCGTATTACCCAGTAACTGGGTTGTGGAGGTCAGATAGGCAGTTGCTCCTTGTTAAATACTGTATTCAGCTGCATCCGGTTAGACTGGAACCCAGTAATTAAAATAAATGTTTAAATGGTAAACCCAATAATAATAATATTGGTGCTCAAGATACAGGCTTGCCTAGTTTTGGGCCAATGTAAATTTTAGCAATAAAGTTTATTTTTATTATTATTAGCTCCATGTGAAATACTGGTATTAAGCTGCATCCGGTTAGGCTAGAAGCTGACCCCAACATACGGAATAGGCTAGACAGATTGACGAGGCCAGCTTTTACTGGTTTTCTTTCCACTTGTGAGCAGTCCACTGTACCTACTTAGTACCCTTCAGAGCCCGCCATCTTGAGGCATTAGTACCTCGAAGTTGTGCCACACTTTCGAGTGGTGTAATGAAAACAATTGGATTCTTTTATTTCGACTATTATTGTAAACATTTCTTGCCTTTTCGGGTTGTGATTTTTTTGTGTTAATGTCATTGTTTGAGGGTTATAACGTAAAGTTTGAGTTATGAGTTGTAAATACCTATTTTTAATACGTACAAAGTTCACAGGGGCGTTCTCGTAATTAAAAACGTTCTAAATCTAGTCGCAGTCTCATCTCGGCGACAAATAATATGTCAAAACTAGTCAAAAACGTAGGGAAATTAGACGTTCTTAAAATTACGAGAATTGCCCCTGTTATAGGTAGTTTTAATTTCGAATACATATTTCAAGAATAAGCTACAGTGAAAGTTTACTTCATCATCATCATCATCATCACCACTGGCTTTGTTCCATTCACGGCTTGTTGCAGGCCTTTTCACTTTTATGCCATGCTCCCCTGGTCTGTGCGATTTTACTTAAGGTCATAAGCACACGTATCAAACTGGAAAGGGATCGGTACCGTATCAACTCGAGCTGTTCAGTATTCTTTGTCTGAAACTCCCTACTGCAACGCACACTAATCAAAATCGTAACGTAATCACCTCGCCTCGGGACAAGCTCACGCGGTGCGCTCGTTCCGCGCTTACGGCTCGTCGTCCCCGCGCTTACGTCTCTCCGTACCCGAGATTACGTCTCTTCGTCCACCCTTGCCCCTCTCACCCCTCCGGCCTGCCTGCTGCACCATCAAGCTCATACCACACGTATCAAATCGGAAAGGGATCGGCACCGTATCGCCTTTCGCCTCGCCGTCAAACAGGCGTCAACCTAACGTAAGCACGTAACCAAAGCGGATCAGAAGCTCCGATACGTCGACTCGGCTACGGCTAGGCGACGCTGCGCTTACGGCTCGCCGACCGCTGGTTGAAAGTCATAGCACACGAATCAAACCGGAATGGGATCGGCACCGTATCAACTCGAGCCGCTCAGTATTCTTTACATGAAACTCCCTACTGCAACGCACACTAATCAGAATCGTAACGTAATCGCCTCGCCTCGGGACAAGCTCACGAACCGCGGTGCGTGCGTGCTTCTGATCCGCTTTGGTTACGTGCTTAGGTTAGATTGACGCCTGTTTGACGGGCGGCGAGGCGAAACCAACCGAGGCGAGCCGATCCCTTTCCGATTTGATACGTGTGCTATAACCTTTACTAAGAAATAATTGGTCTGTATAAGTAAAATAGGCGTGGGTAGTATATCCGCCATAGAAATAGTACCTATTTTAGCAGGAAATACGAAAATAATGAACCTACATAATTATTTTCGTACCGTTTCCTTTTAACTTCGTCTGTCTTCTATTGTAACCTCATCCATGTTTGTGCTTCATGTACCTAATAATAACTATATTTTGAGTTTTGTTATTCAATACTTATGTATATATTTTGTGTACCTATATTTATTATTTCATTAGAAGAGATTTGACTTACCTATCATTAATATAGGCACCAAACAATCTTATACAAGTATATATTTACTTAATACCCGAAATCGCAGTGTTGGTTTCAGTGCATATTTTTGTACGAAAAAATCGAACGCCGCTAGTCTAAAACAAGATAGATGTCTTATAAATTGCCAATCAATAAACCGAAAACATAAATTAAAAAAAAAATGCTACTATAGCTATAATAAATAACATATAAGCCTGTGTAGAACGAGGCTTTTCCAACTTGATATTATAGTAGTGTTTACTTAAGGATCTACTGCATGCGTGGACACTGTCAGTTTACGCTTAAACTTTTGTAATAACAACTAGTATCTCTCTCCATGAGGTTTATGGATACCTAGTACTTTATTGTCAACAAATCCCACGTAAGTGAAGTTACAGTCGCTGTTAGAGTCTGTGTATTGAAAGATGAGAGTGAAAATGAGCGGCAAATTTAAAAAAAATAGGTCGTGGGATCAACTAGGAAAAAACATATTTGATAGAAATTTTAATATATTTTAAGATATTCAAGAAATTTTAAGAT
The DNA here is from genome assembly GCA_963082905.1 of Oligia fasciuncula. Classification (NCBI taxonomy): domain Eukaryota; kingdom Metazoa; phylum Arthropoda; class Insecta; order Lepidoptera; family Noctuidae; genus Oligia; species Oligia fasciuncula. Next base: position 15,054,381 of record OY720406.1, on the reverse strand, counting down.
ATTCAAGTATCAAATATATTTTTTCCTAGTTGATCCCACGACCTATTTTTTTTAAATTTGCCGCTCATTTTCACTCTCATCTTTCAATACACAGACTCTAGTAGTCGTTATTACTCAAACTGGTTTTTTGGAACCACAACTCTGAAAGAATGCAATTATAACTGCGCCCCGCGGTTTCACCCATGTAATTGTCGATCCCGTGGGAATATCGAGATAAAATGTACCTCAATAACGCTTTGCCCTTCCTGGAAATCGAACCCAGGACCCTACCCTCAGCAGTATAGCGCTTGCGACCACGAGACCAACGGAGCAGTCAAAAACCACAATATACTCACATACTAACGAGACATTATTTCACGGAATCAGAAGATTTAGGTATCTCTTACTAGCTGCGCCCCGCGGTTTCAACCGCAAAAGTAACGATCCCGTGGGAAAATCGGGATAAAAAGTAGCCTATATGTTAATCCAGGGTGTCAGCTACCTCCATACAAAATTATATCAAAATTGGTCCAGCCGTTTGAGCGTGAAGGAGTAACAAACATATAAACACACCCCCACACACACACACACACCCCCACACAAACTTTCGCGTTTATAATATTAGTGTGATTAAAGTATTTTACTTTGTTATAATAACACATCTTAAAGATCGAAGGATCTTTATACTATCAAGCAAGATCCAAAATGCTTCACCACTACCTATAATTGTTAAAGAAAATAATAGTTTTTAGTCAAATATCCGGATTAAAGATTAATTCAAATGTCATATATTGTTCAGTGTTTTCATCGATCAAAGAAAAAGATCGAAGGAACTTTTGTTGCTCTAGAAATCTTCGCACCATGGCAGAAATACCATGTTAGTTTTTAATCAAACATTTGGATTAAAAATGATTTCAAATAGCATTTTATTCTTCAGGGTTGTTATCGACCAAACTCAAAATAGTTCGCGTGCTATTAGGGCATCATAAATCTAAACAACGTGCTGCATTTGAATTGCATCACGGTATTCACGGTTATGCAAAGCGTTGCATAAAGGAACTACAAAAATGTGGACACATTAAATTTGTGTGTCTTTTTTATGTGAGGGTAGTATTTATTTACCTAGTTACAAAGTTATCACACTAATATTATAAAGGCGAAAGTTTGTGAGTGTGTGTGGGGGTGTGTTTATATGTTTGTTACTTCTTCACGCTCAAACGGCTGGGCCGATTTTGATAAAATTTGTATGTAGGTAACAGACACCCTGGATTAACATATAAGCTACTTTTTATCCCGAAATTCCCACGGGATCGACATTTACGCGGGTGAAACCGCGGGGCGCAGCTTGTATGATATAAATTGTAATGTGCAACCACAGTTGCTTAAACACAAACGTCTACTTGCTCGAAATTTCTTTTTGAATGATAAAATCAAAAATGAAGTTATCCGAAAATAATCCGGAATTACCGAGAAAACTTGCAGAGTAAGCACGCTGAAGTGGCAGTAGGCTGACCATGTTTTTCGACAGAAAAATGGCCGGTGGAGCAGACGAGTCCTGGAGTACAGACAGCATATCGGCAAGCGCAGTGCGGGGCTTCCCCTAGCTAGATGTATGATTTTAGAAAGGTGGCTGGGACAGTCTGGACGCGGAAGGCGGTGGACAGGCTGTTGTGGCGCAGCCTGGGAGAGACCTATGTCCATGGACTGTAATAATAATACTAATAATAAGTTTATTAATGCTTCAGTTTACAAAAAGGGGTGTACTGTGATAGGCTGATTTGATTGAAATGTCTACTTTTGGTCTGTGCAACCTTTGTACAGACGCCAGCACATCAAGCTACACGAAACTGTTAAATTTTCCCAATCAACATTGAACCTTATGCTTCAGCGGTAAAGTTGAAAATCTATTTAAGATATTTGACAGATTGTAGTAGCTTCATGTGCTGGCGTCTGTACCACTTGGTCAATGTAGTCCTATCTACTATCTATAATGATTTCTATTCCATTGAAAATCGTAAACGTCAAAGATTCCCTAGAAAAGAAACTTTTTGGCGTATGATATCATCGATTTCAAGTCCCATATGAAATATTGTAAAAGAAATGTTAACAGCAATAGTTATAAAACCTCGTATTTTCCTGCATATCATTGAATCCGTTAGGTATCTTGTTGAATTTCTTGCTACGAGAGCGTTTCTCGGAACTAGAACACGGCACGGTTGAGGCTTCACTCATTTCTTCGACATTATATTTATGTATCATCTTATTTGTATTACTACATTGTTTCCAACGAAAACAGACGTCGCCATCATAACAGCCGAAAGACGTCGCCACGAAAGACGAAATGAGACTGCTGGACATAGGTCTCCCCAAACACCGCCACTTCAACCAGTTCTGTGATTCCAGCATCCAGCGGATTTCTGGGCACCAGTGTTCTCTATAGCATAATCAGCCTATAATGTTCCCACTGCTGGGATACAAGGCTCCTCTCAGTGAGAGGGAGTAGCCCGTTATCTACCACGTGGGCCCAGTGCGGGTTGGTAGACGTCACATGTCTTTGAAATATTGGTTCTAGAACATGCCGGTTTTCTCACGATGTTCACCGTTTTAAGAACAGGAATAAATACACACAGTATAGTGCCTGTCTGGGTTCCAACCCACGACCTATAAATCGCAGGTCGCGACCGCTATCACTGGACTACCAATGCTCTTCAAAATAGTAATGATGGGTGACCATCTTATGAAGAGTCTCCGTGTCTCGGAAAGCACATTAAGCCGTTGGTCTCGGCTGTCATTCGTCAATCTTTGGCGGTCGTTACAGGTCGTCAGAAGCACGAAAGTATGACAAACAGTCTTACCAAGGGGTATCGTAATACCCAGTAGCTAGGTTCTGGAAGTCAGATAGGCAGTCGCTCCATGTAAAATACTGATATTCAGCTGCTGCCGGTGAGACTGGAAGCCGACCCCAACTTTGTTGAAAAAGGCTTGGCAAATGATTTTTAAGCTAAATGAAATCCAGATTATATAAAAACATACTTTGTTTTCTGAAAATTGAAAAGTTCCAATAACCACAACCAAACTGTATTTTCGTCTGATTATAGTCTTAAAAGATTAAAGTAGACAGCGCACGCAAAAAGGTTACAAAAGGCGCGTGCAAACAGGCCAGTACCTACTCCAGTAGTGTTTGCTGGCCTGTCCTCGATAATCTACCCTTTTCAAGTTGGCTCTAGCGTTTGTACACAATGGTCCATGTTGGTGCGTCCGATGAACATTGAGCCGTGGAGGGTTGCATTATTGTTAGTTGGTAGACAAGACATATACACCATTACATTTTGATCGTTTTAATCATTAAATGGGGTAATTGTACTCATCATTATGAACAACTTTTACTATAACCTGAAATCCCTGAAATGGTGCTAATACATGCGTCATGTTCGTGAACGGGCGCCGTCAGTAGGGACTGGTCATCTCTTTGCTGCCATGGCTTATTTGAATTTAATTTAATATTTGAATTGTTTTTTTTTTCGTCTTTTTCTGCATCGTTTTCACATGCATATTTTTTTATCATGAATGATGTAACCAAGACTGTAACCATAATATTTTGATTTAAAAGAGTGTCCATGGAGTTTCTTGCCCGTTCTTCTCCATAGGTACCTACGCTTCGGAATGGGCAACTAGCTTCATCTTTCTGACTGACCGACCCCTTTTTTTTTTGCGGATGGGAAATCATCAAATGACCCCTCCCGCTCTGGGTGGAGCGGAAGGGAGTGTCAGACTCTTACTGACTAAAACCCACCCGTGTTCCTTCCTTAGCCCTTTATGTTCCGGGCCAGCGGTAACCCTTTCGGACAATCCCGCTGACCCGGCAGGCTTCGGCCCTATGGGGCCCCTCCTCGAAGCTGACATCTCTTTGAGGCGCGCGTAGAACACGTACGCGCCGTCCGGCACGGGCCTGGTCCTGATCGGACAGTGAGCTACCCATTACTCTCCGCCCGCAGGCCCGCGCCTACGGTGGCCAGGAGTCGTCGCGCGGCTCCCGACGCCCGGATCGTCTCCCGCGGCGGCTGGGACGGGAGGCTCTCTCCCTGAGCCGTCCCGCCACCTCCTTCGCTAGCATGACTGCTTCGCAGAAGGAGGTGACTGCCTCCCACTCCCTCTCGCCCCGGATCATGGCTTGCACAGGGCCGGGCGCGAGAGGTCGCCGCCGCTGCCGATCGCCTCTACGAGGACACGGCGGTGCTCCGCCCAAGCGGGGCACCCCCCCCCCCCTTGACAATTCAAAAGTGCCTGTAATTGGTTCAATTGAAATAAAATAGTTTTCCGCTGCTGCTGCGGCTGCAGAAAACCTCAAGCGGGGAAAATATAATAACCTCATCGGAAACTATATTTTCGAGCCGTTTGGGGTTCAAACTCTCGGACCGTGGGGTCCGAGTGCTCATGGTTTTTTTAAAGAAATTTCGAAACGGCTGGTTGACACTTCCCGTGACCCAAGGGCTGGCTTTTATCTTGGCCAGAGGCTAAGCATCGCCATACAACGTGGTAATGCCGCCAGTCTCTTGGGTACATTACCAGTCGACAGCGATGCGGATGAATTTTTCGAAGCTATTTTTTAGTTTCTGTATAGTTTTAGTTAAGTTAGGATTTAATTTTGTTATTTTTAGTTTGTATAGCCAAATAAATAATTATTTTTATTGAAATAAATGCTTTGAGTTTGAGTTTGAATCGCGAAAAAAAAGTCAGCTTTTCCCTACATTTTGACGAGTTATACGAACTTAAATGTAGGGAACAGCTGTATTTTTTCGCGATTTCATTTCAGGTTTTTCCCATAGTAAAAGTTGTTCATAATGATGAGTACAATGTTCTCTTAAGAGGTTGTTAATGTTTTACCAATAGCCCTGTATAAAAGTTGGTTGGTTGGAATGTACCAGTCGACAGCGATGCGGAGAAATATTTCAAAGCCATATTTCAGTTTGGGAATAGTTTTAGTTATTAGGATTTAACTTTTATATTATAATAGTTTGTTAGTTTATTTAGTACTAGCTGTTGCCCGTGACTTCGTCTGCAATCCAGGATGAAAAGTCTGGTCATGATCTATCTTTGTGCCAGATTTCATTGAAATCCGTTCGGCCGTTTTAGCGAGAAAGCAATACCAACCAAACAAATTTACTTTCGCATTTACAATATTAGTTAGGATTAGAATCTAATTTTATCCAGTCAGCGTACCTATATATTTTTTTTCTAAGAAATAAAGAATGTAAAAGTAGGTTTTATTTATAACTAACACGTTCATCATAAAATTGTAAGCAAGGGAATCTGAAATTCAGGCGAATTCACCTCGGATACCAGGATCGCATAAGTAACGGAGGGATGAATAAAATATTTCCGATATTATAGGATAATCGTATCATTTCGCACGATCATGATCTAAATCCTTTGATATCCATACCTATGTCGGGATGCGCTCAACCGTTATGAATGTAGGTACGTTGAAATCGAGAAGCATGCATTTATACGGTAGAATATTTCCATTCTCTATCTCGTTTTTTTTATCAGGATGTCACATCATTTATTATGTACATCACTACCTGCGCCCCGCGGTTTCACCCGCGTAAATGTCGATCCCGTGAAAACATCGGGATAAAAAGTAGCCTATATGTTAATCCAGGGTGTCAGCTACCTCCATACAAAATTGCATCAAAATTGCTCCAGCCGTTTGAGCGTGAAGAAGTACCAAACATATACACACACACACACACACCCCCACAAACTTTCGCCTTTATAATATTAGTGTGATTAGTATGGTACTTTTTATCCCGATATTCCCACGGGATCGAAACTTATGCGGGTGAAACCGCGGGGCGCTGCTAGTTTGAAATAAATGCTTTGAGTTGAGTGTGAGTTTTATCATTGTAATCCGTTAACAAATTCTTCTTTTATAGTTGGTTTTTTAAGCGTAAATAACAACGATTTGCATAGGTCAAAATATTTCCTTTAGTACAGACCTACCTACTTATTTAAAACAAGTAAGTACAATAAAATAATAATTTTAAGCCTTAAAAATTAGTACAAATTAAGGCTACCAGATCAAAATTTAACTTTCGGATGTCGTAAAATGTAGCCCAATTTAGATTTTTTCTAAAACAAAATTATCATAGTTAATATCTTGCGTAGTATTTTACCTAATATTGTACAGACGCCAGCACATCAAGCTACCCGAAACTGTCAAATTTTCCCAATCAACTTTGAACCCTATTGCTTTAGTGATAAAGTTGAAAATCTATTAAAGAAATTTGACAGATTGTAGTAGCTTGATGTGCTGGCGTCTGTACGTATAGCTATCAGATACAAGTGTCAAGCTATCAAATCCACGATGAAACGGTTCACATCAGAAATACATATATCGGATTCCATTAGCGAACACAAATTGTACCTATCGTGTTTTATCGTATCACACGAGCTGACGTGCGTTATTGCCTGGGCTCACTTGATCTACGTGGTTTATGATATCCTGGTATCTCTATCGAAATTATTAGTGAGAACTAGGTAGTTTTATCTATTTGATAAAATGAAAACTGGGAAAATTAAGGCAGATTTTCCATAATAAATGCTAATGAGAATTTAAAAACAAATAAAATATGTCGACTTAGCACACGAGGTTGCTGACGTGTGGAATGTCAGCTCGGCTGTCAATGTGCAGATTGTCGTTACGGCCAATGAACTGATGGCCGAAAGCCTCGCTCAACATCTATCGAGGCTCTCGTTAGGCGGTTGGATCAAGGGACTGATTCGTAAAGCAGTACTCCTCGATTCAGCTCGCATCGTGAAGACGTTCCTGTCTCTGGAGCCCTAACCACCGGTAGCTTGGTAGCACCCTGCTCCAGACACCGGTGGACTAGTATTTTTGATAGTTTTAAAAGTTTTTAATATATTTTTTAAGAAATATAAAAAGAAAATTCTACTACAATATACCTTTATGGAATTTGAATATTTTTCCGTAAAAGTGGTAGGTTATTATGGTACTTTATAATATAAGATTCGTAGAATATGATCAAGGGAAAGGCTTGCTTAACAATAAAATCTCGGAATGAAATCCAATTCCAATCCAATTCTTATTATCCAATGGGTAAACTCATAACACCACAAGTAATATTGGATTCAATTACGACTATAGTAAATTGAGGAATTTCTGATTTCCGGGTAAGTTGGTATGGATTAAAATACGGATGCGACATTTAAATTCCTATTTAAATAGTTTTCAACTTTATTAAATATTTAGTCGAAAACAATTTGGAATATTGACCTGGCACGAATTTATTGCCCTTGTTCAGTTCGAAGGCTTTTAAATAACAATCAATTGCTATAAGTCACGCGTAAAGATTTATTTAAACCTAATGATTAGACTTGTAGAATAATTTAACTTTTATTAAACAGGCCGACAATTTTACAAAGAAAACCAAAGTTAGGTCTTCTTTTTAGTTTGTTTCGAACTTTGTTATAACTCCATTCTGAATAAAATATAGAAATCACATCACACTAATATTGTAAAGGCGAAAGTTTGTGTGTGTGTGTGTGTGTGTTTATATGTTTGTTACTTCTTCACGCTCAAACGGCTGGACCAATTTTGATAAAATTTGGTATGGAGGTAGCTGACACCCTGGATTAACATATAGGCTAATCCAAAATACTTTTTAACTCGATATTACCACGGGATCGACACTTATGCGGGTGAAATCGCGGGGCCCTGCTAGTGAATTATAATTTACTGCCTTCTTAAAATTCTGTAACTGTCCTTCAGTCCTTTTGACGTGTCTAGGTCAGGCTTCCGAGTAAAAATGTCTATCTTACTGCTAAATTTTCAATAAAAAACAGTGGCACTCCGGGAGTGCCGAAGTGCCGAAGTGAAAACAAAACACAAACATAATACTTTGCCATCACTCACTTACATTACGGATATACATTAAAACCGAGAACATCCCGAGGACAGCCGAACACATCCGAAGCGGGTATTTTTTTAATCGTCTTAAAAACAAAACACGCGCGGTGTCGCTTACGGTAACAGTGGGGTGAGTTCAATGGTTTTTTCCCATCTCAAAAAATGCCGAACGTGCCTAAAGAAGTTTTCAATAAATAAACACACAAGATAAACAAATTTCCATTTATAAGACTCGTGATATTTTATATAATATATTTCTGAAATCGTAGACGTGCTGTAAGTTCGCAGCTCACAAAACAAAGTTAGGGAAAACAAAACTGGCTGGAGATAAGAAGACCTACGTGCTTATGTTCTTCTGGTACTTCTAACCTCCTGAGATTACTTTTCTGTTACGAGGCGACGGCGAATGAATTACCAACGAACTTCCAAGCTATCGTTGAATGGACGGATTTTCTTTGGTACCACGAAGTAGTGAATACAATTAGTTAAGTGAAAAACATTCTTCTATAGGAGTTAATATTTAGTTGTAACTTCTCTTCTTCCATAAAATGTAATCCGTGTTAGCGTCGATTGCGAAATGGTTACTTTTGAGGCTCAATCTGCAGGTTTTTGCTCAGCTACTTCTAAGCTCTTTATGTTTTCCTAGTAGATACCCATCATACGGATGACGAGATCACGTAGGTACAGATTGTACGGACGACGAGAAAAATTTCAGTTCTTTGAGAAGCGTCACAAAACGGTCTGTATCTCGTTTGTATTCGTAACACGAGAAAAATCCGCATATTTATGATGACCTCTTAGTACTTTTCCCAATCTTTCAAACATCTCCTTTTGTCCATTTTTTTTTAGATTTCTATCTCCTTTTTTTTCATTATAAGCATTTAGCTTTATGCTGATCGATCAACCTAAATTCAAAATTTCTTGCTAAAAGACCAAAACTGCAACATGATGAGCAAGCTAAGAAGAGTGCTTGCCTATAGAAGCGGGTCTCCGGCAATTACAAGTGGGTACCGATTGGTGCGGGTGAAATAGATATTATATGTCTTATCATCAAACTTGTTTAGGCGCGTTCGCATTTTTTGAAATGGGAAAAAAAAATAGAACTTGCGCCACTGTTACCGTAAGCGACACCGCTTCGGATTTGTTCGGGTGTTCTCGGGATGTACTCGGTTTTAATGTATATCCGATGTCAGTGAGTGATGGCAAAGTATTCTGTTTGTGTTTTGTTTTTACTTCTGTCGTCACTCCTGGAGTGCCACTTTTTTTTTATATATCTATATCTATTGATTTAGATATCGTATTCTTCGTATTTATATCTTATTGCGCTCATATAGAAACAGCAAAAACATGCAAGCATTTCCTTCGAAGATCAACCTGAAGCGATCTGTACCGGGAGTTGGACCCGAAAACCCGCTTCTTTATGTAAGCACCTTAAAGCCCGGGTTACACGGGGCTAGTTTTTTAAGCTTGGATATCAAGCAAATATCCTGGCTTACTATCCTCGCTTGGCACCATGCTAGAGCTGATTACACGATGCTAGTAAATTTTAAGCGTAATTATCCGATTGGGTACTATTAGGGCCCACGAGGCTAGTACACAAGACAGGATAGTAAAATTTGCGGTAGGAGCGCTGCTTACTGAGAAATAGATTCACCCTATTAAACTATTACACTAGCTTACTAGCTTAAAAATGCGGATATACACACATCAACACTGTCTAGGGATATTTTGGATTTACTCAATTTACTCAAAATTTATTAAAAATAACATACAACATGTATATATTTTTATAAAGCCCATTTATCAGACTACACTCCAGAATAAAAGAAAACTATTTTTTTTGCGTAAACAAATTTTTATTCAAAAAAGAAAAAACTTGAAATAATGGTAAAACTAACAATGAACTAAGTAACTAAAACTAACAGTGTTTCTCAAGAAAAAGTGAAAAATAAGGAAAAATTAATCTGTTTTTAACAGTTATGTGAAAAATCAGTAGTCAGTAAAACTACCCATGACGTTAATAACGGTCCTGCAACGGTTTTTCATGCTTTGGATCAAGTTATCCAAGTCTTGCTGCGGTATATTGACCTTGATATCACGTTTTGTCTTGTTCCAATCTCCTCAGCAATACTCCGTTGAGTAGCCCCAGCTTGGAGCATGCCTACTGCTCTTAACATTTCCTCTCTGGTTAAATGGCGCCGCTGCATGATGCACACAATAACATTAATTCGAAATTAACCGATAGCCTGTTGTAAAACTTAAATTTGACACAAAAATATAGCCAAAAACTACTGTACGTAAATGAAACCTTCGGACTTTGCTACCATTATGCCGCGTAAATCTTTTGTTTTTAATTTATTTTTTCAAATTCAAATTTAGAATCGTTCAAAAAGGTTTACAAAATAAGCTTTCATCAAAAGAATTTAAAACTGGACAGTATTTTTTGAGTTTAAGAACTTTATACAAAATATCCCTAGACGGTGTTGATGTGTGTATCTGAAAACACGAGGCCAGGTTGGTAAGCTTGCTAGTTTACTAGCCTAATCTTGATATACTAGCTTGAAAACAAGCCTCGTGTTACCCGGGCATAAGACACGAAGCAGTGCATTCAAGCGCATGATTCAATCCGACAGTCGTATTGCGGTTGTGTCAGCCAATCCGACGTGCGGACGACTGCGGTATGGCTGAGCCGACTAACCACTGCTGCGACGATTTAGTTTCACCTTATAGTAGTTTTAGCAGTTAAGAATTTACCGAGAAGTACAGACAACATAAAAGAGATAGGTATGTATGCACGATCGTCGGATATAGTTGAAGTTTAGCAAGAAACCGATGGATGTTCTCGAATAAAATTCAATTTTATTAATAGAAAACAAACAGCTCATTTATCAAATTCAATTTCAGTCAAAATATCAATAAAAAAAATATTAAAAAAAATGTAATGAAATGAATGAAAGAAATGTCAAAATATCTGTATATATCAGTATATGTACAGATATTTTTCACATTACATTTGATAACATGAAACTTGTAACGCCTCTTTGATTCCAGTTTCATTTCATTTGGACAACCAACCGATTTTTATTTCACGTAGCTTGCCTTCCCACAGTCTAACAATTTGCAGATGCACACGTTTCCTATTTAATCTGTTCTCTTTTCAATCTATATGAGGTCGAAGTTGATCCATATCACAATCTTAAGCCCAAAAACGCAGTTTCCTTGTTTGGAAGATTGAATCCCCCACTCTTGGGTCATAAAGGGGGCTTAATTAAACGCCCGAACGACCTCTAGGGAGAATGTCCGCACTAAATCAGACACTGGTATAAAAATTGAGAATGTTCTTTTTCTTTCGACCAATGATTCGTCTACTTACTTTAAGGGGCTTACAGGAAAGAAAAAAATGCAAGTTTTAGAAACAATAAAAGTCATATACTTTTATTGTTTCTAAAACTTGCATCGACTACAGTAAACACAAAAAATTCAAGTTTTAAAAACAATAAAAGTATATGATCGACTACAGTAAACAATATCAGAAAAATATATGATATTCTTCAGGATACATGCTAGGTAGATAGTGTGTTGAAAACATAATACAACTAATTTGATACGGTAGAAAAAACATGAAGAAGATACCTCTAAAAACTTTCTTTTTACAATAAAAACCACAATAATTCTGATTTTTTGTTAGATTATTCTACAAGCAATATACTACATTATGTTTTAATTTTTTAGTTCAAACAATAGATTTTTTGTAATTAAATAATTGCTTCATATTTTGCAATAAATTACCAGCGTTGTGTCATCGCGCTTCTCTTTCTTTTCTATGCAGTCCGACAGTGACCGCGCTTTAGGTCACGTAAGCCCCATAATAGGGTTATGTTACAAGATATTGTGGATTTATTAACAGTTTTTAAGAGGCCGACAATGTTGTCCTTAAATTGGTCTTGTCTTGTTATAAAAGAGACGGGAGACGGGGAAGCTAATGCATTTCGTCTCTTCGTTTTAAAAAATCAGCAATATTTTAGATAAATAAAAGAATGTCCAAGTTTATTATTATGTTGTAAGGAGGTATCTTTCAGCGGGATTGTCCGAAAGGGTTACCGCTGGCCCGGAACATAAAGGGCTACGGAAAGATCACTGGTGGGTTTTAGTCGCTCCACCCAGAGCGGCGGGGTCATTTAATGATTTCCACAAAAAAAAAGGAGGTACCTTGTTGTAGTCGTACGTAGACTAATAGTTGTGGGCATTTAGACCTAGGGATTATATTTTTTTTGTTTTTATCCAGAGTACTTATAGATTTTTTCAATGTGAAATTTTCACCAGAGATTCAAGACCGTTCCAAAATACGGGCCTTTGTGACAAATATTTTCATAATACAAATAAGAAAAGTACGTTTTCTAATACTACAAGAGAAATCCAAAGACAAATAATGAGAATAACTACAAGAGCAATATCTTGGTATTCGCACCTTCCCGCCTTTTATTTCCACGGCCCATTTTTTTTCTCTCGCGATTAGAATTTGTTTCGTGCCAGTTCTTTTCGACTTCACCTTTTTGGTTTTTAAATATGGAATTATTGTGTCATGTTTTTTTTTTTGGTTGGCTAACTATGGCAGCCAGTGGAGTTATTTTTAGAACTGTAGGTATGAAACACAATCATAAATACTTTTCATAAGGGACCAAAAGAAGTCAGAAGACTGATAACCAGTCCTTATCAAGGGGTATCGTGTTACCCAGTAACTGGGTTTGTAGAGGTCAGATAGGCAGTCGCTCCATGTAAAATATCTACTAGTAGTCAGCTGCATCCAGTTAGACTGGAAGTCAACACCAACATAGTTGGGAAAAGGCTAGGCAGATAAGGACCAAAATCTCATCTACATCATTTTTTTTTGCTTGTTTATTTTTAAGAACATACCCTGTTTCATTGAAAAATATATGTAGGTCATAAAATGTTTTCCCAATATGTTTCAATCATCGTCATAATTGCGTCGACCAAAACATGAATGTGCGGCTTGCAGCCGTTTGCAATTTCCAACTTACATGAAATTAATAATATTATGCAGATTAAAAACAATAAGTATGTAATATCGACTGTGATTGCGAACGCGCCACAGTGTAGTCATAAACAGCGGAACAAATGTTTTACAACCCTATATAATTCACCGTTCGTTTTCATAAACCAAAGTGTAGAGAGAACAGAGAAATAATATTTGCTGCAGTCTGTCATTTTTATAAAAAGTAAGTACATGATTTTTTATCGGAAAATGTGAAACGTGAAATCGCAAAAAAATATATCAGCTGTTCCCTACGTTTATCTTCGTACCTATAACTCGTCAAAATGTAGGGAACAGCTGATGAGTACAATGACCTCTTAAGAGGTTGTTAATGTTTTACCAATAACCCTGTATACTGCCGATTTATAGTAAGTAGGTATTTAATACGCATCTGGGTTTGGCTAGAAATAAACAAGCAACTATTGAAAGGATAAAGGGGCTGCCGTGGCGCTGCAGAGCGTCTGGTATTTTTGCTGAATGGCTTTCAAACCGTAATGGGCTAGAAAACAAACTCCTTGCTGCACCGTACGAAGAAACAGCAACGGCATCCTAAATGCTAATGCTGTCCGTTTCGACTTTTCTTTCCAAAACCAATGGATAAGGACTGCCATCATCTGCCTAGTGTTTTCCCAATTATGTTGGGGTTAGATTCCAGTCTAACTGAATGCAGCTAAATACCAGTATTTTACAGCGACTACCTGTCCTACCTCCACAACCTAGTTCATCATTCAGCCAAAAGACGTCCACTGCTGGACATAGGCCTCCCCCAAGCACTTCCACTTCGACCGGTTCTGTGCTTCTCGCATCCAACGGGTTCCTGCGGCCTTCACAAGGTCGTCGGTCCACCTTGTGGAAGGCCTTCCAACGCTACGTCTTCCGGTACGTGGTCGCCACTCCAGAATCTTTCGGCCCCATCGGCCATCTGTTCTGCGAGCAATGTGCCCTGCCCACTGCCACTTAAGTTTGGCAATTCTTCGGGCTATGTCGGTTACCTTGGTTCTCCTACGGATCTCCTCATTCCTGATTCGATCACGCAGGGAAACTCCAAGCATAGCCCTCTCCATTGCCCTTTGGGTGACTTTTAGCCTTCTTATAAGGCACAATCTAGTTACTGGGTATTATAACCTAGTTTTCCTGATTCCCCTTGGTGAGACTGGTTGTCAGACTTTCAGGCTTCTGACGACCCGTAACGACTGTCAAAGATCCAAGAATGACAGCCGGGACCAACGGCTTAACGTGATTTCCGAGGCACGGAGGGTTCTCGGTATGTAAAAATGGTCTTGGTCACCCATCCACAGACCAACCGCGGCAAGCTTAGCTTAACCTGATCGATAGATCCTGTGCGGCTGTAATTATTTAGCCACGGGCCCCTCTGATGTTATTATGGAGTGTTCTCTAAAATAAATACATTTATTTATTTTTAAATTATGACGGTTATAGATTGGGAGCCATGTTGGATAAAACCAATAATTAAAAAATCGAACCAAATATTTTTTTGTGTTAAACGGTCTATTAACCGACTGTATATTTTACACTGTGTCGCATCATAATACCGCTTTACCGCTTGTCGAACGACATGATTCGTTTTATTCAAAATGTTGATCAAGTGTTTTTATATAAACTGGCCTCTAGGTAATTCCGGGACAATTTTACGACGCCCGTAAATAAGCTGATTTGTTTTTGTTAACAAGAGAGGCTTCTAAGTGTCTGGCTATACGGCGTGTTTAAGAAATGCATGGTGAAAAAAAAAAAAAGATTAAGTTTGTGGTACGGACTATTATACTGAACACCTTTCTCCATGGGCCCAATATCGTAATTGAGAAAAAAATATCAGCCGTCCCATTTGAAGACATCGTGAGGAAACCGGCATGTCATAGAACCATAAAATTCGAAGACTTGTGACATCTACCAACCGGCGCTGCGCCCGCGTTGTGGATTACGGCCCACTCCTTCTCACAGAGCTGGCCAGGCCAGGCCAGGCCGGGTGTCGATATTGGTCCCATCGACAAAGCTGGGGGCCTAAAACGGCCACTTTGGCACGATCATAAAAGGATAACATTATGAATCATAATGGACAGTTAACTGTTAAGAATCCAATTGGTGAAGGATTTTTGTTAGCGCGGGGAGCAATGAAATAGTGGACTGTATTTTATTTAGGCAATGGTTTATTGCCTAAATAAAATACAGTCCACTATTTCAAACGTGTCGCCGCCGCGCCGCGTTTCAACTCGCCGATGACGCGCCGATCACGCTGCCTACGCATGCAGACCGCGTGCAATGCGCTGTATGGGTTCGATTCCCAACAATTTTTCAGTTATTTTTTTTTATCTGTGCTAAAATACCACCAATCCAATACCTACCAGTCTAAAATTACAATCAATCCAATCCCAATCTCTTTGATTATACCTACGTAGTGCAGCGAAAAAAAGAAAAAAAACAGGGACTGTGTTAGTCATATTATGATTCATAATGTTATCCTTATATGATTCTGCCAAAGTGACCTATTTAGCCCCCTGTTCAGTTTGGTGGTCTGTACCACACCCTTAAAGCCCACATCTTTCTGATACAGGCTGTATAAGAAGTGTCCGTGATTTTTTACACGTAGACGCTTAAAACAGTAAAAAAACAAGACATGCCTACAAACTGCAAAGGAGAATTATTTTAACGTGAGTTTAGTAGGTACCTACTTCTTAAACTCTACTAGAAAATCTTTAAAATATACTGTTCAAATCATTTGTTAGAAACGTAACAAACACAAAAGATTAGTGTTTAAAATCATGTACCTATCGTTTAAAAATATAAATTATAAGTATTAGGTATTCGTTTTTCCTATTCATGTAACATTTTTGTTGCCGAATCATCCCCTTTGGTAAAAATGTAAACAACTTACGCCGCTAGTTCTAAAGCCCCATGTTGTGTTACTAAAATCTTTTGCTGTTCAAGTATTTTCTCAAAGAAATTCATTTTACGAAAATTGGTTCTGTATCTTGAAAGTTAGATGAGACGTGACGTGGTAAGTTTATCATGTTTTTAAAATGTGATATTTTGATAGGTACACAAGATACGTCGGGTCTTTACGGTTTTAGCAGTAAAATGTTTTTTATCATAATACGGCAGCCACTGAGATTGTTATAATTGCAAATAGTGTAGGAATAAATAGAGATGTTAAAAAACGCCCTCTTAAATATTTTTATGGTGATGAGATAGTTTAGTTCGTAGACAAAATTCGGCCATACAATTTCCATTTTATTCTCATAAACATTGTTTAAAGTTAAGTAGTGGTTAGCGATTGTTTAACCATACATTTTTGACGTTCAAACGTCACTTAACTTTAATAATCGTTTGTAAATAAACCCCCTTTACCTATGTCTACAATTTTCTATGTATAAAAAGTTAAGTTTGCTTTAAGTTTACTATCTTAAGTAAGCAACTAGTCGAAAATAAATCGCAAATACAAATATTAGGGCAGGTGTTTTAAGTGAATAAATGAGTAAGATTTCTTGAACCGAAAGTTTTTTTTTTTTGTAGCACAAAATCAACAAGATCGCAAGATAAAGACGAACAAAAGGTGCCAATCTCATACAGTAAAAAAAAATTACAATCACAGATTAAAAAATAACTGCCAGAGAGTATAAACCGTAGACAGAGTAAACTATAGACTGCTGCCTACCTTTTTTAAAAAAAAGAGAAATATGTTAACGTCACTAGCAAAGAAAAGAGACAGAGTAAGAATATTTCTGTCCCTTACTGCGTGTCGGCTAAGCACATCAATGTGCACAACAAGTTTGACGTTTATGAATGAAATAATAAAAACTACACCGCGATTAAACGGAAAATAAGATCTTTTTCGTGCATAATTCAATAATAGTACATTTGCGCAACTGTGAAAATGTTAAGGTGCAGTGTAATAAGCTGTAAAAATGATAGTATGATGAAGATTGCCGGATTTTTTTGTCCCTTTCGGTGACACGGATACCATGAGTCTATAGATTACTCTGTCTACGGTATAAACCGTGGCACTTTCAAAACTTACCCAACAACAAAAATATTTATATAATACCCACTACACAATCCTCCTTAAAAGAAACAAACATGAACCCATGATCGATAGTACAAACTCGTGTCTGAGGAAGTCGCACCTGCCGATAATTGTCGCCACATACGGCTTCAACGTAATCGTGTTACACCCAGACTGCGTCTACGAGCCTCTAATTACGACCATTCACCCAACGCAGCATGGGCCTGATAATCTGTTACACCGTATTAGAGTTACAACCTCCTACGTAATATGTTCTCCTGGTGATTGAATGTGATTGCTGGTCCTTGTGAAGGCAATTTGCAATTTGGTGGAAGGAATGTTTGGGGGCTTGTTTTCAACCCAGTGATATTAATTAAAATTGTGTTATATTATGTTGAAGAGATGTCGAGGTAGAAAGAGAAGAAAATATTTTAATGAAGACTGGAGAAATGAAGTGTTTCTTGTAAACTATGGCAAGGAGCTGCAACCGCTTTTCTAATATGCGGTCCTAGTCGATCTAGTATTGAAATGGATTCTTAAATGCAAATTTGAGCAATCTGTAAAATATCTAGCTAGAATCTATTAAACTTCAGTTTACCTAAACCAACAATTTAGTTTTATAACAGAGTTAAAATAAACCAAACTTTGTTCTATTTTATCAAAGTGGTGATATTCTCTATGTATTTTATGATAAAATTGAAAAAGTTTGATAGGAGTAGTAAATTTGGAATTTTACGGGTAACCTTCGTGACTTTGAAACTAAAACTGAAAAGTAAATATCTCCAATCGTACAGCCCGTGCCTAAGGACCATCTTCTCGAGAATGGAGATCCTTTGAAATCCTACTAATATTATAAATGAGAAAATTGTGAAGATGTTTGGATGTTTGTTACTCAATCACGCGTAAACCGTTGAACAGATTTGAATGAAAATTGGCAAATAGATAGACCATTTCCTGGATTAACACATAGGATACATTTTATGCCGATATTTCCACGGGATCGAAACTTACGCGGGTGTAACCGCGGGGCGCTGAGTATAATATATAGAGAGCCGACAGAAGGCAGTTATCCGTCAAAATAAAATTATGAAGATTTTTTGTTCAGAAGTTTGGTTGGTATGAATATTTATTAAAACGATGGCTTCAATCCCTCAATAATTAAGGTAAAAACATAAGCCTTATTTTTGGGGTATTCGGGTGAAAAGGTGTAGTATGGGTAGAGGTATACTTGAAATTGATTGAAAGCGTAAGTAATGACCGCATTACTTACGCTTTCAATCAATTTCATTTCATTCTCCTTAAGGAGTTTCAGTTATTACCTAGTAAGGTAAATTACCTAGTATGCTACCGAGCTTACTAGGTAATTTACCGGAAAATCCTTTACAGCTTAAAACACCAGACATTGGTCAACTGGTGGTGGTTGGTTGGTGGTTGGCTTTTTTTTTTTTTTTTTTTTAAACTCGGGATACTCAACTCGGATACCGATACCTAATAACTGAAACTTTAGGAGTCATTGTCACAGTTAGTCACACAACTATGACATCGTGGAAAAAATCCGAAGGCCAATTTCCTTATTAATTAAAAACTTTCCAAATCTAGTCGCAATCTCATCGACAATCAATGCCAAAACCTTGTCAAAAATGTAGGGAAATTAGATATATATTTGACAGATTGAGACTGAGATGAGACTGGGAACGTTCTTAACGTACGTTCGTTTCTCAATTAAAATGTTTTATTTTTGAAGTGTGGGATATCATCAAATGACCCCTCTCGCTCTGGGTGGAGCGGAAGGGAGTGTCAGACTCTTAGTGACTAAAACCCACCCGTGTTCCTTCCTTAGCCCTTTATGTTCCGGGGTAGCGGTAACCCTTTCGGACAATCCCACTGCCCCGGCAGGCTTCGGCCCTTGCCGCCCCTTTTCTGTTGCTGACATCTCTTTGAGGCGCGCGTGGAACACGTACGCGCCGTAATTACAAGTGTTGCCCCTCAGCTGCCACTATATTTTGTCGAGAAATGCGAACATAAATGTATGGAGCAGCCAATCATTTTTCACGATTTCAAAGTTGGACCTATAATAAAATTTGTTCATAATGATGACTACAATGACCCCTTAAGAGGAAATGCGGGTGGTCGTTTCTCCATAGAAACGTTCTCGCCTGTTTTCTTTCTGGTTAATGACCATAAAGCAATGTTTTTTTACAGAATAATAAATATTTACTACTTGTATGTCCCTACGTTTTCCTTTTTGATGATACATGATTTTTATAAGCACTAGAACCCCAAAAAATGCCTATTCAAACCGCTGTCAGCAGAGGCCTAGTGTACAAATTTGACAACTATTAATGAAAAAAGAAAACATAGGGACACAGTATATATCCTTCTTATTCAGTTTATGAAATATCTTTTAAATTGGTCCAATATTGGAGGAGGAAATAGGCGAGAGCCAAACCTCGAATTACGACTTTTTACTTAGGCTTTTTCGAAAGTCTCTCCGACCGCATGTCCTCTTTACAGTTGTTAAAATTACACCTTGTAACTATAGCCAGCTTCACTAACTTGTATAGTGTCTTTGTCTTCTTATCTAGTTAATTTACTGTTTGTTCGGTTAAGCTAGGGTTTCGTCGCTAGTGTCCGCAATTAACCGTCGAATGACGTCATTGAAACGCTATTAAGTTGGTAAGTTTTCATAGAGAGCGTTTTTTTGCCATAATTTTCAGGACGGCCGTCACTGCGGCCGTTTTGTAGCGGCCACCGTTCTTATAAGAAACTGCTGCTTTACCTATACGTGTAGGTACCAAAATGTTTTTTTTTAATTTCCCAGGAACTGATCTGTGCCTAACAAAATTAATCAGCACAACGCCCACACTAGGCATGCCATTTAATTTACCTTTTAATTTTAGTCAGTAGGCGTCGAATCCACAACTTCACTGACACCCACCTGTCATAATGAATGAAACTGAGTAGGAAGGTATTATTATAATGTATATGACGGAGAAGGTATAGAGTAGGTAAAGAGAGTATTTCTATTTTTTTTTTTCTATAGTGTGTCTCGTTATCATTAGTCATATTTTAACTATTGTGGGCGAACTGTTTGGTATGTGTTGGTTATTGCGCAATAGAAAAACTGTTTGCACTAAATAGTGCTTGTGACGTCATAGTAGGTAGTTCAAAAATTACATGCTTGGTTTTCATACATATCGTGATACTTGCGTTATCTAGGTCTATCTGTGACCATTCCTCGGGAAATAACCCAGTAGCGTACTTTAATCCCGATGCAAAAAGAAAAAGTAAAGGTCCACGTGGACCAAATCCGGGACAAAAACCTAGTACTTCGATATCATATTCATAAAACAGATTGCTCTGTTGTTTACGCATAAATAAAGAACTTTGTTTATTTTCTGTCGGTCTCGCTATCCGATATGTCAAAGTTTTAGTTGAAGCCCGCACGTGGTGGAAATATGCTCAACTTTGATTCATTTGCAGTTTTCAGATATGGGACAGCAAAAATGGAGCGTATGAAAATGTTAGTAGGTATTTTTTTTAAGCGAATGTAGATATTTTGTATCAAGGATTTTTTATTTGCAGAAAATACAGGTGTTTACCAGTCGTAAAAACTGGTGGTTTATGTATTTTGCCTGCTTAGGGTATGCAAAATAATTTTATGAGGGGCCCGTAGCTAAATAGTAACAGCCGCACAGGTCGATCGATCAGGTTAAGCTACGCTTGCCGCGGTTGGTCTGTGGATGGGTGACCATCTTTACATACCGAGACCCCTCCGTGCCTCGGAAAGCACGTTAAACCGTTGATCACGGCTGTCATTCGTGGATCTTTGACAGTCGTTACGGGTATTCACAGTCAGAAGCCCGAAAGTCTGACAACCAGTCTTACCAAGGGGTATCGTATTACCCAGTAATTGGGTTGTGGAGGTCAGATAGGCAGTCGTTCCATGTAAAATACTGGTATTCATTCAGCTGCATCCGGTTAGACTGCAAGGCGACCCCAACATAGTTGGGAAAAAGGCTAGGCAGATGAGATTATGATTCATCTAAGGGCTGATTTATCAATAGTCAGATAACTTTTATCTGAAAAATATAAATGGCGGTTCGACATATTTTCTATACAAAAGCTGTCAAATCACCGTTTTTATTCATTCCTCAGTTAAAAGTTGAATGACGATTGAAAAATCCAATTTATTAGTAAGTAAAAAAAATGGTTTGAGTTCTTTCATGTATACAATTTAAAAATTATTACTCACCGTAAAGGCGTGATACCTTACAAATAAAAAAAACTCAATTTTACAACCAATCATTTGCTTTACAGTACCAGGGACGCATAGCCCGCAGCATTTCGGTGATAGCTCGGTAGATTTCTCATTTTCCAACGTCCCTCTGAGATTGCTTCGACGACTGCACCACGGAAATAGATTATTTGCTGTTGATTGAATTGACGACTTAGGTCTCTCTTGACATAAACAACGGACGAGTTTCTGCAGCTCTT
The DNA here is from genome assembly GCA_963082905.1 of Oligia fasciuncula. Classification (NCBI taxonomy): domain Eukaryota; kingdom Metazoa; phylum Arthropoda; class Insecta; order Lepidoptera; family Noctuidae; genus Oligia; species Oligia fasciuncula. The sequence continues at coordinate 15,032,904 of OY720406.1, read as the reverse complement.
AGAGGTTTCTATTGACCTAGTACTTTAACTTTGACGAGTTAGATAGTAGGATTTTATTTCTGATATTGTTTTCACATGATTTTATGTAACAAAGTAACTGTAATTTTATTACTTATCTACTTTGTTCTAGATCCGTTATTCTAAGCCGTCACATCACATCAAAAGCAGCTTATGTCTTTTCTGCGGATATAAGGTTTCATCTTGTAGTATTTTTCTATGTAGGTAACGCGATAAACAAAATATCACCCATTATATATAGCAAAATATTGACCTCATAATATATTTTATTACCCGGAGCCAACCTTGAAAGGGCAGCAAAATCGCTCAACTTGCTACCAGGGCATCATAGGAGATCATAATCATGAGGAGCAAAGTAGCCACTTATAGAAATTTTATTCCGTCTATCGGCGCATGTGAATGGTTTAATTTAGCCTGGAAAACATCCTTATAATATGCGATATATATAGGTGTAAGAGTACATTGTATATTACGTGAGGTTAAACGACCCGCCCTGTAGGGTTCCGTAATAGGATTTGTAACTTGTTTTAGTATGTTTTTATACAATGTAATAAAGTAAACGAGTGTGTGAGTTCCTTGAAGCGACGATACCTACATGGTGACGTAGGTACAGTACATGATGTATGTGTTTATCTTGCATGTACTCCTGGTACATATGATTCTTTACTACGTGAAAATGGAAGATGAACGTTCTTGTTTTCTGGCACATCGTAAAAACAGTTTTGGTAGCAATCCTTTACTTAGGTACTTTTAAATAATATATGCCGAGTATCTTTTTGATTGAAGTAAATTGCAATTCTTTTGTGATTCCTCCCATGAATTTCGTGCAAAAGCAAATTGATAGCTCGGTCACATAAGGTAAATGTACCAATACTCGTCGGGTTTTGAAATTCACTGACTTTGAAGAACTGCTGCGTGAAAAATATTTAATTTAGAACGAAACTTTTTGCATCACGAAATAGAAAAATTATCCGTTATTCTAAATAAATTTTAATGTTTATCATTTTTAGTGATAATAAATACTTATTGAAGCAAATGTGAAAAAAGGGCGATTTGTACCAGTACTCGCCAGATTTGTACTATTAATCATCAAAAGGACCCAGTAGTCGTCAATTTTTGATGCTAATATGAACTCTCAGGTCTTTAACATAGGGTTCAAGATGATTACACATTAAAACAAATTGTGTTTGTCTTTCATAATTATGAGTGGCAAGTCTAAGAAACAGAAGGTAGGTGAAGACCAAATCGCAAGAAATTACTAAAGGTTGTGAGGTATTAGCAGAGTAGGTAAGTAAATTCTAATATATTTTTGCTTAAAAAATTAAGATATCAGAATCACAGAATCGGTTTTTATCAGAATAAATCACGTAAAACGTCGTTACAGTCTCTGGTAAATTCAACATTTTTGACTGACAAAAGCATGTAACATTTCAACCCTTAATAACTAAGAGAATTTGAATGCTAGGGTAATGATTGAGCATTCAAAATATTGGTCATAATTGTACAAATTTTGAAGCAAAACATAATTTGCCTTTGACGTCACATCGCAAGTGCAGGCGCATACGCCCAACCCTCCTTTTTCACTATGCGTCGAAATTTCAATTAGTGTCATAGTATAATTTTGAAATAATCGAGTTTGTTTATAGTGTACTCCGACGACGCTTTAATTTAGCTACATATCTTTTAATAATTACTATTAAGTGTTTGATATTTCCAACTTCTTAATGCCCAGAAATCTTCATAAAAGGGTCAGCTTCAAAAGTAAATAGCAATGAAATCTACTCGGTTGTTTAATTTAAAAATAAATGCAAAATTACTACCACTTTTGGGTGCTTTTGTGAATCAATAATCAATCAATCAACTCCGCCTATCGCAGTCCACTGCTGGGCATAGGACTCTCCCAGACTGCGCCACAACACCTTAGGGGGGGGGGGGGCATTTCACACTACGCTTGCCGATACGCGGTCTCCACTCCAGAACTCGTCTGCTCCACCGGCCATTGGTCCTTCGACAGACATAACCAGCCCACTGCCACTTCAGTTTGCTTACTCTGCAAGCTATGTCGGTAACTCCGGTTCTTTTTCGGATAATTTCATTCATGATTTTATCCTTCAAAGAGACTCCGAGCATAGCTCGCTCCATAGCATGCTGAGCTACCTTGAATTTGTACCGTCACCGGCCGTAAATCTGGCCAGAAATGAAAAATCAAAGTAAGCTTGCATCTTATGGAATACAATGAATCTAAAAAGCCCAGTGCCGAGCAAATCCAAAGCTACGGCAGTATCAGAAAACGAAAGAAAATCTGCAGCAAAAAAGATAAAGATATCGTCTCATATAGACCGCAAATCTGCTTAGAACTGAAAAATATCACATACGGTGAAAGGTTTTTTTATAAGGAGTGCAATGCAATTGTCCAGTCTCGGGCAAATACAATGGTTAAGGCAGTATCGGAAATCGTATGATTTTTTTTACAAAAGCCTTTGAGTAAAAGATAATTCGCTTCATAACGACTAAATCTGCTCGAAATTATAAAAAAGCCAACCAAAGAAAGTTTTAAATCGTATGTTTTACAATAAGCCTAAAAATATAGTTATAAGCTAATTCAAAAGCTAGGCTAGCTAGGGGCAGATTTAAAAAAATATTTAAGTAAAACTTCTGAAAACTTAAAAAAATCATCGACAATTGTCAAGTTATTAATCGGCGGTATCGTGTCAGTGCAAGTGCGTACATGGGTCAAGATTACGAGTACATTAGGAAGTTTCAACGGCAGAAGACTTAGTAAGGAGACACCTCTTTATAGGAGAGGATTTTATTGGAACTGTACCAACCGCGCTCAATCCGAGTGAGTTACTGTTGGAAAACTAGCATCAATTAGCGAGAGGTTAATTACAACTTAATACTATACCTTTCTCATTAGGACAGTTTAGGTTAGACCTGAGAATACTTTTTACGGGCTGAGTGAGTAGAGCGTGCTTACGATAGGTACAGCGAGCGAAGCGAGCCCTTTACAATTAACGCAAGACCTCATACACCCCAATTAGAGTATTGAGTTAAAAGCATAATACAATAACCAAAACTTAATTTTTTTAAAGCTATTATTATTAAGAAAATCGTGTTGACGGGTTAACATTATTTTATGCATTTAAAATTGAGTCTTATGGCTTTGAAATAAGATTTAATTTTCTTTGGCTCAATCACCGGTCAGTATGGCAAAACACATAATTTTTGAAAAAATACCTTTATTAAAAGTTACTGATATCGATTCAGTAGTCAATTATGAACAAACGACTTTCAGGACTTGCGTTTATTCTGTTACACCTTGTATATGTTTGTACAGACGCCAAGCACATCAAGCTATTACAATCTGTCCAATTAATTTAATAGATTTTCAACTTTATCGCTAAAGCATAAGGTTCAGATGACGAGTTTAAAGACAACTAATTGAGCGGGTCCCAGTAATCGTCAAATTAGCACTTAAAATGACGAGTTCTGGGTCAAGTAGGATTTTTTAGGTACCAATAGATGTCACGTTCGAAAAAAAATACTTTTATGATAAAACTGATCCAAACTTCAAGTTACATCATTAGCAAATTAACTTAACTAATTCATCAAATGATCAAACTTACCGTAGACCCCACTGAAGGTTCGTAAATCAAAAAACAAAACTGCGCGCTGAGTTTGACATTTAGCAGTTAAACTTGCAAAAATATGAAAAAATTGTGGGAGACACTTTTCAAGTAAGATATCTCAGCCACCATTACAGTTAAAACTCAGTGTTGTTATTTTAATTGTTCAATATGTTACCAAAAATAGGTTGCCATAAAAATTGGCCAATTAAATATTTATTAGAAAAAGATATTGCAGTTTTTAGAGAATTTGACGACTTCTGGGTCACTGTCGACTTCACCCGCGTTTACCTTAATTAGCAGAGCTTTATTAAACCGGTCTGAAAATCGTTGAAATTAGTGGCTTAATATAAATAATAATTAATTCCCAGGAGAAAAAAAACTTAAAAAGATGGCGTACCTATTATTTTTAGTAGAAAGAATATAGTTCCTCTGCAGTACACTCATTTAAATATTGGCAGTTTCTTGGCTTAACTTTCAGCGATACCATAATCAGTAAATACAACTATAAAGTCTCACTAAAAAGAAACAACAATGCATCGAAAGTTAAGACATGATAGGAAAGTATAAATATTTCCTAGTTCTTGGCAATGGAACGAGCCGGATACATTGCTTTTGTTTGAGTATCACCGCATCTCGACAAACTTATTTGAATATTGGGAGGAAAGAAAATCTTTATAAGAATTTGTCGAGGAACATCGTTCTTGTGATTTATTTTAAAAATAATTTAGAGAAATCACCGCATTGATGCGGTCATTTCTCTAAATTATTTTGTATCCTGCTTAAGCGTATGAAAGTATTAAATTAATTATTTCATTAAAATCGGTTCATTGATTTCGAAAAACAAGGGCTTGAAAGTTTGTATGAAATGCTGTACGTCGTAAACGCTTTTAAGTACCATTTAACAGGGGTGAGACTGTCGCCATCAACCGACTACATCTTATTTACTTACCTTAAACGCGGATAGCCTTTCGGCAGGTTCCTTTACTTGTTCCTTTAAGGTTCCTCCTTCGCTTTAAAAGTAATTTAAATTCCTTTGAAAGTAATCTAAATTCTTCTTAAGCGATAAATGCGTAGTTGCGTACCTCAGATCCCTACTTTCACTCTATTGTTAGAGTAGAGATTTAGTTTTAAACTTCGACAGTCGATATTGAAACACATCAGAATGACACTAGAAAATGAAAATTAAACGGGTACCTAATTGATAATCCGTGAACGCGCATAAACGTCTATGTGGACGCATAAATAAGGCATGCAAAATTATCTTTAAAATTATACTATGTCATAAATTCCAATTAATACCATAAAAAAAAATTAAATTACAATTAGTAGGTACCCTATGCAATGTCATTAATTTAGATCTATATGTTATACAATTTCATTAATTCATAAATAAATAGATCATCATAATAACCATATTCACATAGTCCGTCCATAGTACGTCGTTAGACAGCTAACCGAACGCGCGCGTGCATGTTGTTTCTATCACTCTTTGAAGGAACACGAACTACGTTTCTCAAACTTTTTCTCAAGTTACTCACGATGTTCACGTGTAAGGGTTGTGAGGTTGAAGCTAGAGATGGGGTGACATGCACCCTGTGTGATGGGCAGTTTGACTTCCCCTGCGCAGGTATAACAGAAGTTGGTTGGAGAAAGCTCGGGGACCGTAAAGCCACATGGAAATGTGCTAGCTGCAAATCATCAGCGGCAGCCAGTCCCCGGATCGGTTCACTCAAAGCTTCTACTGCTGACTCGGAGATTATCTTAGCTGAACTCAAACGGCTCTCAACTCAAATGGAAGCATTGCCAGCACTGGTTGAAAGCGTAAAAGCAATCCAAACAGAGCTCATGGAAATAAGGGCCATCAGATCCGAATTGTCTGAAGTAAAGTCATCCATGGATACTGTCAATGATGAAGTGATTGCCTTGACATGCAAGGTTTCGGCACTAGAGCAAGAAATTGAGGTCTTGAAGAAGACTAAGGAAGGTGTCCTTCTTCTGCAGAGCCGTGTGGAGAAGCTTGAGAATCAACAGAGTGAGAATGACCAGAGATCCCGGATTAACAACATTGAGATCAAGGGAGTACCGATGTCCAGCGATGAAAATCTTTTTTTATTAATAGCCAAGATCGGGGATGTCATTGGCTGTCATATTCCAAAAGAACAGATTAATTATGTGGCAAGGGTGCCGATGCGCAACGACAAGCAAAACAAAAACATAATTTGCTCGGTGAACAACAGCTACCTGAAGAATGATTTTGTAACTGCCGCTAAAAAGCACAAGACGCTGAATGCTAGTGACCTGGGACTACGTGGCGAAAATAGGGTCTATGTTAACGACCACCTAACATTCGAAAACAAAATCCTTCTGAATAAGACCAAGGCCAGAGCCAAAGAACGTGGTTTTGAACATGTTTGGGTCAGGGGATGCAAAATCATGCTTCGCAAGAACACCACGTCTCCAAAACTCCACATCAAATCTGAACAGGATCTTAAGAAGTTTTTATACTAGCGTTACCTATTCATCATTCTGGCAAGTTGTTTATCTATTACATCGGCTCATTAAGATTGAGAAACACATGCACTGGTTTTTTCTACGCATTCCATTCTCGCCGGCCCTTTGTTCGCTTATCGCTCGGTGTTGACTGTTCCGCATTATTTTTGCACTACGATTTTAATTGCTATCGTCCTACACCTAATGATCCATTTAGCTTGTTAATATATAAATACCGAGTTTTTTGTTACTATATTTTTTATTATGGCTCCGTTTGTTGCAGTATGCTAATTGTACTTAATGTATATGTCGTTAAAGTCCTATCTTCCTTATTCACAGAAATTAACCTTACCTCTAGAAATATTATTAGTTTCCGCGAATTGAATGTACCCTACACTTATGCTATTTATGTTATGCTAACGTTTTCGATCATTTTTGATGGCGTCCCTTAGTATTTACTACCAAAATGTGAGGGGACTACGAACAAAAACAGGAGTTTTCTTTAGAAATGTAAGTATTAATAGCTTTGATGTTATTTGTTTGACGGAGACATGGTTAATTGACGGGATATCTGATTCTGAAGTGTTTGACGACAGGTATCTCGTATGGAGGCGGGACCGTGACTATGCTAATACTAATCAAGTTATGGGGGGAGGTGTCTTAATCGCGGTTAGACGTGAAATTGTGGCGGATGCTCGCAGTGAATGGTGCTCGAGTGCTGAGGACTTGTGGGTTACACTGACACTAGTGCGAAAGAAACCAAAAATATCTTATAAAATGCACATTTGCGTAACTTATATCTGTGGCCAGAACCTAGGCAACTCTTTAGCAGTCCAGCTTGGTAATTTCTCTGATAACTTATCGGATATTGTCCTTCAGCATTCTGCAGATAAGTTTATTATTCTGGGTGATTTTAATCAACCGAACATAAAGTGGCTCCCGTCTGCCGACGGGTATACTTTACGCCCCTCTAACCTGCAGGGCGTTGTCCAAACAAACCTCATTGATAACTTCAATATCTGTAACCTTTCACAGTACAACTGTCACTCAAATGACAATGATAGGATTCTGGACCTAGCGCTATCCAATGACCAAGTTGCTGTCACTTGGTGTGGTGATCCGCTTGTACCCGAAGACTCGCATCATAAAGCATTATGTGTTACCGCGGATTTTGTTCAATTGCATAGTCTTCCCGTTCGTCCCTACATAAAATTCTTGTATCACTTAGGTGACTATGATGCAATATGTGACGAACTTAATCTGGTGGATTGGCAGAGCGAGTTAAACTCTCGGCCGTTAGAAGACGCCCTCACTTACTTTTACACTGTTATTGATAGGCTACGTAATACCTTCATACCGACAAAAACAGTAGTTTCCCAATCGAAGTATCCGCCCTGGTACAGAAGCCCGCTGATCAAAATAATTAAAGAGAAGGCAAAATATCATGCTAAATTTAAGAAATACGGAAATTTGTCAGATTTCGAAAGTTTTGCTTTATTGAGAGAACGGGTTAAAGATCTAGAAAAGGTTATGTTTGATGATTACATAACAAAAATAGAATCAGACATAATTAATAATCCTCGGGCCTTTTGGGGTTATGTTAAAGCTAGGAAACAGTCAAACTCATATCCCTCAGTTCTACACTTTGGGCAGCTGTCTTCTAGCGACGGTGACGTAATCTGCAACATGTTTGGCGATTATTTTCACTCCAATTTTCTTTTAGGCACTGGTGCTGGCACTGATCCTATTTCATATGACGTGGACCATAGCAGTGCGACACAGTGCACATCTGATATCAGTTCTGTGGAAATATGTGAGGATGAGGTTTACAGGCTACTAAAACAAATTGACCTGAATAAGTCAGCAGGCCCTGATAACATTCCACCGGTTTTCATCGCGAAGTGCACCAAAAGCCTTGCCGTCCCGCTCTCGATACTATTCAAGATATCACTTACCACGGGTGTGGTACCCACGATCTGGAAGTCGGCATATATAACACCGATACACAAAAAGGGGCCAAAGACTTCCGTCGAGAACTATAGGCCGATCTCCAAATTGTGTGTGTTTGCAAAAATTTTGGAAAAAATTGTCTATAAACAAGTTTATTCGGCTTTGAATCAAAGTCTCAGCGATCATCAGCACGGTTTCTCAAGAGGTCGGTCTACCACGTCCAACCTAGTTCTTTGTAGTGATTTTCTATCGGAGTCCATGTCTTTTCGGTCACAGGTCGACGTTATATATACCGATTTCAGCAAATGTTTCGATCGGATTGACCATGTAATCTTAATGCGCAAACTTTTATCCATGGGTATCAGGGGTAACCTATTCAGATGGTTCGCGTCGTATGTTGAGGGCAGATGTCAGACTGTGGTGCTGAACGGTTACTCGTCTAGAGCTATGCGTATTCCCTCGGGAGTTCCTCAGGGGTCGTTATTGGGGCCCCTCTTATTTAATATTTTTATTAATGACGTGATTTCCTGTTTCCGGCACTCTAAAATATTGCTTTATGCCGATGACATCAAGATCATGAATCAGGTTGCCACCCATGCAGATGCTCTCTTGCTGCAGGAGGATCTTAACAATTTTCAAACCTATTGCAATATTAATAAGTTGGACTTAAACGTCTCCAAATGCTATGTGTGCTCTTTCACTCGCAAACCTCACCCTTTCTATTTTCCTTACAAACTCTTAGATACACCAATAGCCAGGGTTAATTCTATCAAAGACCTCGGGGTTACTTTCGACACAAAGCTTATTTTCGACAGTCACATTAATAATATTGTCAACAAAGCGTCGAAAGCACTAGGTTTTATCTGCAGGGTCTCGTCTGATTTTAGAAGTATTAAAACTTTTAAGATATTATATTGCTCCTTTGTTCGTAGTCACCTCGAGTATGCCTCTCAAGTTTGGAACCCCAACTATAATACTTATATCGATCGTATAGAGGGCATACAAAGAAAATTCCTTAGGTACATTCAATTTCGTTCCAAAACATACCTACCTAATTACAACGTGCGGTGTAAAAAATTTCATATTCTTCCACTTTACGAAAGAAGAAAAATTTCCGATCTAGCATTTTTACTCAAAATTGCAAACGGATCCAACGACATCCCTGAGCTGCTGAGCAAAATTGGGCTGCGCGTATGTTCTTCGTTTTTGCGCAAACCTCGTTTGTTGCACATACCAACAACAAGAACAATTTACAGACAAAACTCGTACATGATTAGGGCGAGCCGTATGTATAATGAGACCTGCCAGGAAGTTGATATAGATCTTTTTAATACCAGTGTGCCTAAATTAAAGAAGGCTCTTTGTAATAATTTCTTCGACAGAATAACTTAGCCCTAAATATACAGTTTATTAAAGTAACACTGTCTGCTACCTAGTACATAGTTAATTGATATTCTATTTGTGAAAACTTGTAATTGGCCATCATCATGTTAAAACTAAGTAACTATTGTGTCAGATTAGCTGTAAGTTTTCCAAAAATAATAAAATAAAATAAATAAAATAAAATAAAATAAAATAATTTCTTTGATTTTTCCCTACTCATAGAACCTTCGACATTCTTATTCAAAACTTTCCTCGTGACATTTTCCTCATTCTTCCGTATCACATGCCCAATAACATCATGGCAACCGATTTCCACACAACTTTTCATTTACCCGTGCTACTTTGACTTCCTCATAAGTACTGTAGTCCTAAATAGATAAGATATCTAATATACTTACTGGACTCCTAATCCCATGTTTACCCAGACGACATGACTATCAAGAGCTATCTATACGAAGGTCCATCCCTTAGAAGTGTGATGTAAGAATTCGCGAGCCGTCACGTGCGCACGATAAATTACAGAAGTTCTCGACTTGGCCCATTACTCATCGCCCCATCCTGCACATACTTCGTATCGGCGTTTAATTACTAAACTGATTAACTCGTACTACTGAGACTCGGATAAATTTTATTAAGAATTTTAGCTTGGTAATGAAATAATACCACACGCCACTACGTCTGTAGATCCAGAAGGGTTAAGGCTCCTTCAAACGGGCACGACACGCGATAATATCGCGCGCGACACAAAGGCACCGCAAGTCGCGCAACGAGCGGTGCCTTTGTGTCGCGCGCGATTATATCGCTGTCGCGCCTGTTTGTAGGAGCCTTTAGGTGTTCCCATAGTACAACCAGTTATAGGGCAAGCCTATTGCCATCAACCAGGCCCAAATCCAGTCTCCGGGCTGCTACTGAGGGATTCCTGATAGAAAAACTCAATAATACTTTGCTTAACTTAGGAATCGAACCTAGGACCCTCATGCTCTGCAGTAGCGCTTGCGCATACCAGACCAACGAGGCAGTCAATGAGGACAAAACTCGGTGAAAATATAGACATACTGTTAAAAATAACATTGTGGAGTTGACATGTATGAAGCCAGCGCGCGCGCCGCGCGGCCCATGTGTGTGTGTTGTTGACAGTATTAAACTAGTGTTCAAGTAAGACGGTTCTTTCCTTTCACTCCCGCGCAGCATATATAACAGTGGCGACGAGGTGTACAAACGAATACCTACGAAAATAATTATAAAAAAAATGAACGCGTATCTAGGAAATTTGTCTTCATTTGACCACAAGACCAGCGAATGGCAAATTTATAAGGGAAAATTAACGCAGTTTTTGAAAATCAACGGTGTTAAAGACGATGTGAAGAGTGGAATATTACTGTGCCATCTTACGGAGGAGACGTATCGTCTACTACTTAACCTAGCGTTTCCAAAGGAGTTGGAAGCGCTGAGCTATGAGAACCTAGTGGGATTACTCGACAGCCATTTCAAGCCAAAAAAGTGCTCATTTGTGGATAAGGCGAAATTTTTTGGTGCCAGCAGAACAACAGGCGAAACCGTTGGAGAATGGGCGGCGCGATTAAGAGGTTTGGCAACTTATTGCGACTTCGGCACCGCTCTAGAAACGAACTTGAGAGATCGTTTTGTCCTCGGCCTGAGTGCAGGTCCAGAACGCGACAAGCTGTTCGAGCAGGAACCGTCGACGCTCACGTTGTCGCGGGCTATTGAAATGGCGGAGCAGGCAGCGTGTGCCAAGGAGGCAAAGGCCTTGTTAAGCAGCAGTTCGGAGACCATTCCTATCAAGGAGGAACCAGTATTCCGCGCGAAGTTCCAGGGTCAAGCTAGCCGTGGACGTGGTGCAGGTGGTGCTGATGCAGCAACCCGCCGTGATACGGAGCGTTGTGAGGTTTGCGGCATGAAAAATCATAGTGGTGAAAAGTGTAGATATAAGGGTTATACGTGCCAAAAGTGCGGTGTTAAAGGTCATTTAAAAAAAGTGTGCGGTAATTCTAAAAACATTCGTGTATATCATGTTGACTCAAATGAAGGAAGTAGCGGTAACCAGCCCCAGGACAAGGGTTGTGAGGAGTGCCAGAATTTTAACATAAGGTACGCGGCTGATAAGCCTATTGAAATTGAATTAGTTTTAGGTGATCAGTTTATTACAATGGAATTAGATTCAGGATCGGGTAGCACTGTTATTTCTGATAAATATTATTTTAAAAAAGTTCTCGCAGTACTCGCTACAAAATTGCAATGTAAAGATGTGCTTGTACAATGGTCATAAAATCTCTCCACTAGGATTTTTCACTGCTAAAGCAAAATTTAATAAATTACAAAGGGAAATTAAAGTTTTTGTAGTTAAAAATGGAGGCCCTCCATTGTTGGGTAGGGATTTCATGACCACTTTTAATTTAATAATAACAACAAACATTAACTCTTTAGTAAATAGCGATAAGGATATTCTGGAATTGCATGAAAAATATCCAGATCTATGGCGAGATGAGTTGGGTGCATTTAATAAATTTAAAGTTACCCTACAACTTAAAGAAAATTCAGTTCCGAAGTTTTTTAAGCCACGAAGTGTACCCTTTGCCCTAAGAGATAAGGTCGAACGTGAATTAGAGCGGTTAGTAGGTCTGGGTATTTTGGTGTCAATAAATCACGCGCAATACGCCACTCCAATAGTGCCGGTGTTAAAGGAAAACGGGCAAGTCAGAATCGCGGGGGATTTTTCGGTAACACTTAATAAAGACCTTGTAATTGATAAATACCCATTACCCAGGATTGAAGAGGTTTTTGCGAAGATTGGAGGGGGCGAGCTGTATAGTAAAATCGATCTAAAAAATGCATACAATCAATTTATATTCGACGAGTCATCACAGGAACTAACGGCAATTAATACTCATAAAGGTCTATACAAATTTACACGTTTAGTTTACGGCCTAGCTAACGCACCCGCTATTTTTCAAAAGTCCATGGAGACACTATTAGCGGGAATAGACGGAGTCTGTGTCTGGCTCGATGACATATGCATTACGGGTCCCGATAGAAACTCGCACATTAATAGACTAACGGAAGTTTTAGGAAGATTAAGCGATGCGGGTCTACGTCTTCAAAAAGACAAGTGCCAGTTTTTCAAACAACGCGTGCTTTACTTGGGCTACGTGATTAGTAAAGCGGGACTAATGACGAGTCCAGAAAAGGTCAAGGCAATATTAAGCGCCCCCGAGCCGACCAACGTTTCCGAGGTAAAAAGATTTTTAGGCGTTGTTAACTATTACAGGAATTTTATCCCTAACGCTTCGTCAGTACTTAGTCCTCTCCACGAACTATTACGAAGCGATGTGCCTTGGGAGTGGGGAGACAGGCAGCGGCAAGCTATGGTAGCGGTGTGCCGGGAACTAGCCTCGGAGCGCGTACTAGCGCATTTCGAGCCGACGGCGCAGCTCGTGCTCACGGTGGACGCGGGCCCAAGTGGGCTCGGCGCCGTGCTCTCGCAGCGCGGGCACGACGACACTCATGAGCGACCGCTCGCGTATGCATCACGCTCGCTTACCGCTAGCGAACGAAACTATAGTCAGATACAGAAAGAGGCGACGGCTATAATATTTGGTGTGAAAAAGTTCCATCAGTATCTGTACGGTCGCAGTGAGCCATTCATTTTAAAAACAGATCATAGGCCTTTGGTTTCCATTTTTAATAATAAAACGGGTATACCGGTAACGACAGCTCTAAGACTACAGAGATATGCTATAACATTATCGGCATATAATTATGTGGTACACTATGTATCCGGTGATAATAATTTAGTAGCCGATTATTTTTCCCGCGCGCCTATAAAATGCACAAACAAGTCTGAAGAGACCGATAATAATGTAGATCTAGATACCTATTACACACTCAAGTTTTTGGATGAAGGGTCGCCCGCAACGACGACACGCGACATAAAACAGGCAACGGAGAGCGATACGGTGATCCAAACTGTCACTAGGTACATGCAGAAAGGTTGGCCTCGAAAAATAATTTGTAAGTCTGTTTTCCCATATTTTCAGTGCAAATCCGATTTGCAGTACGAGAAAGGGTGCCTTTTTAGGGGTCACAGAATAGTTATACCGTCTGTACTAAGAGATAAAATGCTACGTGAATTGCACGATACTCACTTAGGTATAATTAAAACTAAAAGTAATGCACGAAGTAGGATGTGGTGGCCCGGCATTGACGGCGACATCGAGCGTTGGATAGGGTCCTGCGGCACGTGCGCGAGCGTGCGGCCTGCGCCGCCGCGCGCTTTCCCCGCGTCCTGGCCCGCCGCCGCCGCCGTCTGGCAGCGCGTGCACATCGATTATATGACGGTAGGGCAGAGGGTATATCTCGTGGTTGTAGATTCTTACAGTAAATGGGTAGAATGTTTACACATGCATAATGGTACTACAACTAAGGCTCTGATTACTAAACTCAAAGGAATTTTTTCAACTTTTGGTGTACCGAATTTGTTGGTATCAGATAATGACGTCAAGATAAATTCAGACGAGTTCAAGACGTTTTGCTCTGCAAATGGTATTAAATACATGACGACGCCCATTTACCATCCGCCCAGTAATGGCCAAGCCGAAAATTCGGTGAGAATATGTAAAAAAATGCTAAAATGTATTTTAAAAGATACTTTACCGTTGCATCAAATCAATGAATTGTTGTTAGGATATTTGTTTAATTACAGAAATACCGTGCACTGTACCACTGGGGAAACACCAGCAAAGTTAATGTTTGGAAGAAATCTACGATCACGTCTCGATTTAGTTTTACCATCAAGTGACGCTATGCACGTCGATACTTCTGCGGAGCCAGGGAAAAGACAATTTATGACGGGCGATGTGGTTTGGACCCGATGGTACAGGGCACGGAAAGAAACATGGCAGTTAGGTATAGTAAAACACAGAATTGGCAATAAAATGTACAAAATTTATATAAATGACTTAGATCATCACTGTATAAGGCATGTAGATCAGTTACTGAAATATACTGGTAGCCATCTGCCCACAGAAATAACAGATATTAAGGTGCCACATCAGCAACAGTCGCCCGACATTTCCAGTACCACTAGTTCAAGTCAAAATTCAACATTACCAACAGTATCTAGCGAGCAATTGGCTATGAGCTCACCCGTGGCAACTGAAACTAATGTCGCACCTGTTACACCAAATGCGGAATGTATCGCTGATGATGGTGATGAGGAGGAATGGCGTGATTGTGAGGTGATTGAGAGTGAGGGAGGGAACGCTGATAATTTAGCATCGCCGCCGTCACCGGCAGCGCAGCCCGAGGTACTCGTGTCCGAGGGAAATCAGTCTCGAAGTACGGAAGAGTGTAATGTTGACGTACCGCGCGCTCCATCACCCAAACTCTCGCGCCCAAAGCGCTATAGGAAGGAGGTAGATTATAAGAAATACTTTTAACGGTTTTGTTTTTGTGTACGGCTCATTTTTGGTAACTTATTTAGTTTTTAAATTATAATATATTGTCACCAGGGTTCAAAATTTAAGAGTGAAGGAGTGACATGTATGAAGCCAGCGCGCGCGCCGCGCGGCCCATGTGTGTGTGTTGTTGACAGTATTAAACTAGTGTTCAAGTAAGACGGTTCTTTCCTTTCACTCCCGCGCAGCATATATAACAGGAGTATAATTGCTGTAACTACGCATCAAATTAAATTCACAATAGCAGGGATATAAACGTCTTTCAAAAAGGAAAAATGTACTCTAATGGAGACTCTATCATTTCTGTTTGTACGAAATTAGATGTAAGCATTGGCTTACATCTAATTGCGTACAAACAGAAATTAGAGAACATTGAATTATGTGACTCTTCAAAAAAGGAAAGAAAGGGAACCGTAAGTTAAATCACGTAGGTAATTCCGTTCCTTCATAAGCTGATTAGGAAGGAAATGGGCTGCCACGCTGCACTGCTCGGATAAACAGACTAGCAATCACTTGGCATGTATGCGAATTGCGATGTGAATTTGTAACCTGGATATGTTTATGCAGACCTGGTACCAAATATAGAAGAATGGTTTCATTTCAGCCGAAATCCTCTACTGGGTATATTATAAGGCCTTTCCCAAAAATAATGGATTATTATCAAATATTTTTCCCGGAAATTGGAAGGTAAAAAGTTAATTGGCGGACCTTTCCAAAAATTCTTTGTGATTGTGATTATTAACTTCCGTCAGAATTTTTTGGTGTAACAATATACTCCCCTAGCAAACAATTACGACAAACAAATTGTCAAATAATTAGGTTTGGTTTCATACTTCCGAGAGGGAAAGTTGACGTGCTCGTCGAAAGGCGAGGGGTTGAGTAATAATTTAATTTTATTAACTTGTAACCTAGTTTATTAATGTTAAGAAATGGCCAACCGCGCTCTGGCTGTCGACGACGTAATTATTGCAAGAGTTTTCTGCCAAACCTGGTGATTTTCGTAAATTTAACGAGTGTTTATTGTAGAAATGGTAATATTTATGTGAAACATAACATCACACTAATCACACTATATCACACTAATATTATAAAGGCGAAAGTTCGTGAGTGTGTGTGTGTGGGGGTGTGTTTATATGTTTGTTACTTCTTCACGCTCAAACGGCTAGACCGATTTTGATAAAATTTTGTAAGGAGGTAGCTGACACCCTGGATTAACATATATGGAATAACATATAATTATGGAATAACATTTTATCCTTTTTACACTTTTTATCCTGATATTCCCACGGGATCGACATTTACGCGGGTGAAATCGCTAGGCGCAGCTAAGAAAATTAAATGACAAATTATAATATATCCTGATGCCAAATTGATGGACTCAGGTCAAACTGTCTAGCTTTTTCCCACCTATTTTTGGGTCGGCTTCCAGTATTTTACATGGAGCGTCTGCCTATCTGACCTCCACAACCCAGTTACTGGGTAATACGATACCCCTTGGTAAGACGTGTCAGACTTTCGGGCTGCTGACGACCCGTAACGACTGTCAAAGATGTACGAATAACATCCGGGACCAACGGCTTAACGTGCTTTCCAAGGCAGAGTTAGTACCTATATTAAATTCTTTGAATTTGTTTCTAAGAGACTCGCGAGGATCCTTTTACAGATTGCACGGATTACCCTCTTTTGTAAAATGAAAATTGAATCTACGTCAGCTACCGATCCCCACAGCAGAACATCATAAGACATTATAAAATTAATTAGATTTTAAAGTTAAATTCCCTAATCCAAGGTTGTGTCGCGTTTTGCATGACAATCAACCACGAACGATGACACCTGACCTGAATCCGTAAAAGTGAACAATGTCTACATTACTTTAGTGACATACGGGTTCGAGAGTTCGCTAACAATACTGATGGACACAGGAATAGTACACTGTGATTCAAGCTCCCATCTTTACATCCACAGGGAGACTTAATTATATCTAATATCCATTTCTTTATTATTTTAACTGCGTGGGAGTTTCAATGCTTTAGGCATCTTCTGGGCACGCTCGTTCCATTATAGACCTTATCCCCATCAGGCGTGATCGAGATCAAGAGCGGGCCCATTCAGCAATAAAAAAATTAAAAAGATTGCTAAACAACTGGCAAAAAGTGGGTGTGCTATGCCTTCCTCAAGGTTTGGGCTAGCAAATGCAAAAATAATTATTCAAATCCGACATTTAAGTACCAGACATTAGCGCGTTATAACAAAAAACTCTTCAGCTTTATTATTAGTAAAGAGTATATACAATGGTTCTCTCATTTTCATTAAGTCATCATTTGCCTGGTCGGCATCCAATCTAACCGGATGCAGCTGAATACCAGTATTTTACATGGAGCGACTGCCTATCTGACCTCAACAACCCAGTTATTGGGTAATACGATACCCCTTAGTAAGACTGGTTATCAGACTCCCGGGCTTCTGACTACTCATAACCACTGTCAAAGATCCACGAATGACAGTCGGGACCAACAGCTTAACGTGCTTTCCGAGGCACGGAGGGGTCTCGGACTCTCGGTATGTAGAGATGGTCACCCATCCACAGACTAACCGCAGTAAGCGTAGCTTCGATCGACCTGTGCGGCTGTTATCATTTAGCCACGGGCCCCTCTCATTACCGACTTCACAAAAAGGAGGAGGTACTATATTCGGATGTTTGTATCTTTTTTTTTTTTCTCATTAAGTTTTTCCAACAAATCCGGCCCAAAGTTTGCAGAACCGTTTGCACGTGTCTAGCCTACCCGTTTCTAGTTAAATCCGACGCGATGTTGCCACGCGGTGCGGCGATATTGCTCCCAACTACAAATAACACGTCATAACTATCATAGAACAGATGGCCGATGGGGCCGAAAGGTTCTGGAGTGGCGACCACGTACCGGAAGACGTAGCGTTGGAAGGCCTCCCACAAGGTGGACCGACGACCTTGTGAAGGCCGCAGGAACCCGTTGGATGCGAGAAGCACAGAACCGGTCGAAGTGGAAGTGCTTGGGGGAGGCCTATGTCCAGCAGTGGACGTCTTTTGGCTGAAATGATGATGATGATGATGATGAACTATCATAGTATCATAAGTTGATAACTTTAACTTTGCTGACGAATTGTGCGTGTAGGTACAGTCAGGGAAATGAATTGTTTATCGAACTGACAGACTACGTCAATGTGCTGTGTTACGGCCATTTTATATAACTGTCAACGAATTAAAGTTGTGATTTGAATATTATGTCGTGTCGTGTTTGAATATGTGTCGTGTGTCGTGTCCTTCCCGAGTCAATACGTCTCTAATAGCGTATCAAGTTGTTAGAACCTGTGAACAAAGGTATTAGTAATTAAGTAGTTTATAGATCTTTTGTTGGACAATAGTTATAATACTTAGGTACACGTGATATTTAACTATATTTATTTATTGTAAACGCATTTAATTTTATTCTAGCCAAATCGTTTTATTCTATTCGCACTTCCGCCTCTATAATTAAAATTTAATTCATTTACACATTATACTGCATATAACTTTATAAATAATATATGAATCAGACACGGTTGGCGCAGTGGTTAAGCGATTGACTGCTGCGCTGCGTGTCGCGGGTTCGATTCCCGCACGGAACAAATATTTGTATGACCTACAAGTAGTTGTTCCGGGTCTAGCTGTTTGTGTACGTGAATTTAAATGTTTGTAAACGCACCCACAATACAGGAGAAATTCCTAGTGTGGGGCAACGTTTTCAAAAAAAAAAAAGAAAAGAAAAGTAATCCACGAGGGGCTTGTGGCTAAGTGATAACAGCCGCTCGGGTCGACCGTTCAGGTTAAGCTGCGCTTACCGCGGTTGGTCCGTGGATGGGTGACCATCTTTACATGTCCAGACCCCTCCGTGGCTCGGATAGCACGTTAAGCCGTTGGTACTGGCGGTTGGTGATGGTGAAACGGTCGCCGTAGCTGAAAACGGCATGGAAGGATTATTATTATTATTAGGTAGGTACTGGCTGTTATTCGTGGATCTTTGGCAGTCGTTACGGGTAGTCAGTCGCCCGAAAGTCTGACAACCAGACTTACCAATATTAATTATCGTATCAGTAACTGGGTCAGATAGGCATTCGCTTCATGTAAAATACTGGTATCAGTTGCATCCGGCAAGACTGGAAGCTGACTCCAATATAGTTGGGAAAAGACTAAGCCGATGATGACTCAATACAAGCTGAACTGTGACTAATGAGACACAATTACTTTTTCTATGGTTATAAATCAAATTTTGATTGTCCCACAGTTGAGAGGACGTGTGGCTCGTGATCGACGGCTGGAGTTGCCTCTATAGCAGCAGCAGTGAGGTTTGTGAAAACTCAGGTTTACTATTATTGACTGTGTTGAGGATTATTATAAAAACGACGAGCAAATTCTATATTCGCCATCTTACTTACAACATTCAAGGAGAGGGGTGAAACCAACCACCGTCGAGATATTACTATGATGTAGCGTATGGTGTCGTTTTTTGCCTCGAGATGTCGCTTTCAATCTCTATGTGTATTTATGGAGTAAGAGTTCACAACAGCCTTTTCTGTTGACGTGTGCTTCTCGTGTGTGAGAATTTAAGGAACTTCGTTAAAAAAAAACTGGTCAAGTGCGAGTTGGACTCGCGCACCGAGGGTTCCGTACGTATTTGTAGGTATGTATCGACAAGGTTACGGTTTTCGGATTTTTTCCTTTACTTGTGCTACATGACATTGCTTCTTGCCAAACTTCATGATTCTACGTCAACGGGAAGTACCTTATAAATTTTGATTCCCTTGAGAGTTGAGAGTATCGAAATATACGTTTTTTGCGGCATAAATGGCCGTATCTTTTTTTACGTTAGCTTAGAAGTTTTATTTTTTTACAGCTTCAAGGGACTGTAGACCTAAGTATATGGTTTTAATTTCAACTCGATACCTCCACGCGTTCCCCAGATAAAGGGTCTTGACAGACAGACAGACGGACAACAAAGTGATCCTATAAGGGTTCCGTTTTTTCCTTTTGAGGTACGGAACCCTAAACAAATATAATATGTTTATATGCGGTTATAACTTTCTGGTTTGATTTGTTTGAGATTTAAATTTCATCTAAGTTCCTGAGTCGTCAACTGTAACTCTAACTTACTCACTAAAATATTACAATATCTTTTCCTCGATTCAGCCGGTGTCCAATCGAATCGACACGACACCGGTACAAATCGTTTGATCTCAAAGAAACCATTGCAATCAGCGTCCTATATAAAACTCTCAATAAACCAGCCGATCTATCGCAGGTCCCCGAGGTATTACAAAGACTAATAAATTGTAATAATGAAGCTTAACAAAAGTGAACGTTTTAAGCTGGTCTAATGTTTACTACGATAAAATTTTCAAACCCAAACTCAAAGCATTTATTTCAATTAAACCTTGTACAGGCACTTTTGAAATAGTCAAAATTAAATAGTCTGTCAGTTAGTCAGAAAGTTGAAGCTAGTTGCCCATTCCAAAACGTAGATCTCTATGGAGAAGAACGGGCAAGAAACTCCATGGACACTCTTTTAAATCAAGATATTACAAAATCCTGGGTACATTATTCTTGTTGCTTCTTTAGGTGAGAACAATGTAAAAAAAGACACAAATGAAGAAACAATTAAAGACATAAGATTAAAAGCCTTGGCAGTTAAGAGATGACCAGTCTCAACCGACGGCACCCGTTCACGAACATGACTCTCGGAGCTCGTGTGTAAGTTATAACCGTACCACGGGTCGGTCAATACTTGCCGCAGGCGGTCCGCGGATGGGTGACCATCTTTACATACCCCTAGATTATGTCTGGACTTTAAAAGAGACTGTGACCTCTGAGTTTGATTCGGCCTTTCTTCTCAGAGTAGTCAGATAGGAAACGCCGACCTCATCTAGTTTAAAAAATATGATTGACGTGTAAAAGTGTTTGTGCAAACCTACTTACAAAAATAAAATCATTTATCATTTACCGAGAACCCTCCGTGTCTCGGAAAGCAGGTTAAGCCGATTGGTTCCTGTTGTCCTTCGTGGGTCTTTGATGGTCGTTACGAGTCTTCAGAAGTCCTAAAGTCTGACCAACATGTCTTACCTGGGGGTATCGTGTTACCCAGTAACTGGGTTGTAGAGGTCAGATAGGCAGTCGCTCCATGCGGATGACACTCTCCTCACTGCCCGGGGGGAGAGTTTCAGGGAGGCGGCCAACTTGGCCTCGGCGGGCGGATCCTTGGTCGCAGGGAGGATCCGCCGCCTAGGATTGACGGTGGCGCTGCACAAGACCGAGGCCGTGTTCTTCCACGGGCCTCGGCAGCGCCAACCACCAGACGCCCACATCTTCGTGGAGGGCGTCCGAATCGAGGTGAAGGCCCAGATGAAATATCTGGGCCTTGTACTCGACAGCAGGTGGCGTTTCGGCCCGCATTTTAGCGGGCTATCGACGCGCCTGCTGAAGACTGCGGGCGCCCTCTCGTGGCTGCTCCCCAACTTGGGGGGGCCCAGCGTGAGATGCCGGCAACTCTACGCCGGCATCTTGAGGAGTATGGCCCTTTACGGGGCCCCTATTTGGGAGGACTCCCTCCACAGGAGGGAGAACGCCGCCGCATTGCGGGCCCCCCAAAGGGTCATAGCCCAGCGGGCGGCGAGGGCCTACCGCACGGTCGGCTTCTCCGCGGCATGTGCTCTGGCCGGCACCCCGCCTTGGGAACTCGAGGCGTGGGTGCTCGCCAGAGTATATGAATGGACGGCGGGGCGAAGGGCGAGAGGAGAACGCCCAGCCCCGGAAGAGCGGGAGGCCGTCCGGCGGGAGGCAAAGGACGCCATAGTCGTCCACTGGACGCGGGACCTCGCCGCCGCAGCCTTCGGCCGCCGAACCCTCGACGCGATTGGGCCGGTCCTGCGAGACTGGCTCGAGCGGTCGCACGGGTTCCTCTCCTTCCGTCTGGTGCAGGTGCTGTCCGGACACGGTTGCTTCGGATCGTACCTGCACCGTATCGGGCGGGAGGAGACGCCGTCGTGTTACGACTGTGGCGCGGCGGAGGACACGGCGCAGCACACTCTCGAGGTGTGCCCGTCGTGGTTCGAGCCGCGCCGCAGTCTTACCGCGGCGATCGGAACGGACCTCTCGCTCCCCGGCTTGGTCAACGCCATGCTAGGGGATGAGGGGTCCTGGGCGGCAGTCGCCTCCTTCTGCGAACACGTCATGTCCCAGAAGGAGGCGGCGGAGCGCGTGCGGGAGGAAGACCCTCTCGCGGCGCCGCTCCGAAGGCGGAGGAGGGGTCGAAGAAGACGTCAGTATGACAGTCATCTCCGACTCCTCCCAGGTGGAAGCCAGCAGGCGACGGGTGCGGGGGCACCCTCGCCTGTATTGCACAGACTTCCACCAGTGCCGGACGGGAATGGCCAGGTGTTCCCGGCCATTCCCGTAGCCCCCCAGACGGGGGGACATGAGGGGCCCGCCAGCTAGGCGGGCATGCGCCGGGGGGGTTGTGGATGCAAAGGCTGAGCCGGATTCCCATGACCTCCCCATCAAGGCGATGAGGGAACACCGCTGAGTTTTAGTGGGTATACTGCCACCCTGGCAGGGAGTCCCACATACTCCGTCTCTTCCCCCGACGAGCGGAGATGCGTAACGTCATTTCTCAGCGAAAAAAAAAAAAAAAAAAAAAAAAAACAAGGCAGTCGCTCCATGTAAAATATTGGTATTCAGCTGCATATGGTTAGACTGGAAGCCGACCCCAATATAGTTGGGAAAAGTTAGGCAAATGATGATAATGATGATTTAATTCAATGTTTTAAGTTTTGTAGAACCACTTTCTGTAGACTTAGTTTCAGTTACAAAGCTATTTAAAAAAACAGAACATCAAGCCTGGTTTTCCCTGAAGGGTTAAGTAGAGGTCTACCCAGCCAAGGCAAGCCAGAAAGCGTTTTTTTCTCCGTGGGGCAATCCGCACGGATTCCTTCCGTCCGGGGGGAACAGAGCCAAACAAAATGGCCAAACTACCTGTTCGTAAAATTTCACTAAAAAATAATACAAATCGTTAAAATATCATTCGGTATTTTGTTAATTTCTACATAAAATCCTCATAAAAAAATTCTTTTCATCCTACAGGAAGACAGAATGAAAGGCGAAAATTAAAAATAAACCTAGAACTCAAGCCCGGGTGGGCGCGGAATATTATCAAATCCGGCTTCATTTTAATTTACTGCTAAAAATCGAACGTTTAAAATATCAAAGAATTAATAGGATCGCTTAAAGGCAGATGAGTTATTGGTAAATTAATAATGAAACCTTACAACGTCAACAACTGAGAGCGCCGTGTGCCAATCGAGCAGTGGTGGCCCAGTAGTAGCGGCCTTGACTTACGAGTGGTTTAAGGTTCGAACCCAGCTAGGCGCTTTACTTGTATGCAAATATTTCATCACCATTGCTCTCAAAACGGTGAAGGAAAACATCGTGAGAAAACTAGAACCCGCATCGGAACCGCGTGTTGAATTACTGCCCACTCCCTCTCACAGAGAGAAGGCCTGTGTCCCAGCAGTGGGAACATTATAGGCTGATTATGTTATGTCGTACCAGTAAGGGTGATTTTCGTATTGCAAGTGTTACAGCTGATGTGCATCAGCGGTTAACTGATACTAGGATCGCATCGTTTTCATGTCATGCTGTCATGCCGGTAGCGGCAAATTTATCGTTGTTATTTTTGCTCCTCAGTTTTTAAATAAGTAAAGTGGTAAAAAGTGGATATTGTAACAATAATATACTGTTACCTTAAAGCCAGTGAAGTGACCTATTGAACAGTGTAGTTCTTATAGTAATCGGCTTAAGTAATACAGAGTAATATCAAAATTAAAACTGTGGAAAAAAACTCAAAATTTGAATAGTGTGATAACGAACTCTCTCCCTGACCTACGACAACTCGCGGAGCGCTCGATACCTCCCGCGCTAACCGCCACTGCCCCCGTCATCGCCTGCGCACTAGCCATCGCTCGGCGCGTAGCCATCACAAATTTCGACGGCAACAGCAAAGTGTCTTTGGCGTAGCGGTTTATGTAGCAGCTCCTGTTATTCTGCGCGCCGTGGGCATCGGATCGAGCCCCGCTAAGTGCAAAACTTTTTTTTTTTTTTTTTTTTCTTCTACTTTTTGAAAATTGTTCACTTTTGCTTACTGGAATCACTGCATATAACATTCAATATTGGTGTACTAGTTTATTTTAAGAACAATGGCAGGTGAACCGAATATTACTTTGAGGAGGAAAAAACCATTATCCCGATCACTAGAAATGTTGGATATCTCTGACTCCCTAGATTGTTCACGATCAAGCGATAAACTAGGACAAAGCCTGGACCTATCTACAACCATGTTCTCAGGTTGTGTGGAAGAAATGAGGTCTGAAATTACAGCTCTAAAATCAAACCTTGAAACTACACAAAATGAAATGGACAACCTTATAATTGAAAATCTAGACCTGAAAAACCAAATAAGTCAGCTTTCTCAAGAAATTCTTATATTGAAACAAATCTGCAGCAGTCCAGCGTTAACACTAAATAACACAAAAATACAAAAGTCAAAAAAACATATCTCTTCCAACAGGAAAAGTAGTGTGAAACGCAGACTGACGGACAATCTTTGTCATAGTCCTACTAACCAATGTCCGAAGGAGAGAAGTAATAATTCCACGGAACCACCTACACCATCTCCTGGGCCTGACAATACTAGAGCCCAAGCACTGGAAAAACAAATGGCAGATTTAGCCCAACAACTATTACAAGCGAAAAGCGAGATAATATGTCTTAATAAGCAAATAAATGCCCTGGAGCAAACAAAAAATAACAGTGATTCCTCATCTCAATACAACAATACGACTTCTACAGAAATATCCAAACGCACCAAGACCAAACTATGCATCCTGACCAACAGTAACTCGTATGGCACCTTGCAAGCTGTAGAACACACATTTGCCCATCAATTTAATTACTGTCGCCATATTTTGCCAAATTGTAGTATACAACGATTACTGCAGGATATTGACATCAAATTATTGGAGTATACCATGAGTGACTACTGTGTTATCATGTTAGGAGAAGAAGATATTAGGAGCACAAATAACTGCATTGGGTTGGTGAAAACAATAAGGGAATCTTTAGCGCATATAACCCACACAAATGTAATATTATGTACTCCCACATATATTTGCGGGGCTCTTATTCATAATTACAAAATTGAAATATTTAATAACCTATTAAGTCTAGAATTGCAAAACAATAATTATGCTTACTTTTTCGATTCAAACCAAAATCTCGAGTTCGACATGTTCTCAAATAAAACAGGGAAAATCAATATAAATGGAATTACAAATATTTATAAGACTATTGTAGATAATATAAATGTTGATCTACTTTATACCACCACTATTGAACGAACAAATTCAGGGAATGTCTCTGAACAAGATAATTCATTGAATTTTTTTCGTGAGTAGTCATTCAGATAATAAACAAATTGTATTATCTCGTGAGAACTGTGCAAGCAATGTATATAAAACTTTGACTATCTACCATCAAAATCTATGTGGTGTAAACAGCAAGAAGGATGACCTTGAAATATATTTGTGCGAATTGAACAAAGAAATAGATTTTATCTGTATTAGTGAACATTTTTTAAATCAATCATTAGCAGCCCAGTTTAGTTTAATTAATTATAATTTGAGTTCATATAACACTAGATTAAATAAAAAACGTGGAGGTACTTTGATCTTGACATTAAATGACAAGAAAGTTGAAGACCTGCAGATTTGTAAACAACTTTATAAAATTAACTGTTTTGAGGTTTGTGGTGTAAAGGATTTGGAGACAAATACTTATATTGTTTGTTGCTACAGAATTCCTGAGAATCGTAATATAGATAGTTTTATGCAGAGACTTGAGCAGCTGTTACAACATTTCATCAATAAACGGTGTATAATTTGTGGTGATTTTAATATTAATTTATCAAAAGATGACTCAAAACGACATTCATTTCTATCACTCCTGACATGTTACAACTTTCGACATTTAATTGACTCAGATACATTTAGACGCAATAATTCAAGTTCGTGTATAGATAATATATTGACTAATATTGATGAGACATTTATTAAAAGTGTAGACACCGACCACAATGGTCTATCTGATGGGCATGCGGGCCTATTTTGTACATTATCACTGGAAAAAGTGGATTTAAGGAAAGAGCAAAGTTATATGTATATTGAAAGAAGATTATATAATGAAGGGAACAAGTCTTGTTTTAGGCAAAAGTTGCTACAAGAAAACTGGTGCGCAAGTGCATTTATTGACAAACTAGGTGAACTGCATTCTAACACATTTAATGAAAAGAAAATAAAAATAAATACAAAAACCAGCAACAAATCTAAATGGTTAACTACGGGAATAAGAGTCGCTAGTAAAATGAAACGGTTTCTAAATTTTGTTGACAAAGATAACTGTGACGTTTCAATAGTAAAATATCGTAGTAATTATTTTAGGGTATATAGAAAAGTAGTACGACACGCGAAACGACTAGTAGTAAGAACGGAAATAAATCTAGCACAGAATTCTGGTAAAGTTATTTGGAAAATTATAAATAGTAGGAGGAATCCTAAAAAATATGTAAATGACAATTTGATACTTAAAGATAATAATAATAAAATAGTTCATAATCCATCAGAAGTTGCTAATATTCTATTGGAAAAGTTCTGTAATAATTCAAATTATATCATGAGTGACATTAATACAGCAAACGAGTATTTACAAAATCATGGGGTAAGAGTAGAGGAGGATATGGTCTTTGAACCTGTTACACCTATCGAAGTTTTTAAATTAGTTATGAGTATGGATAGTAAAAAGTCTTTTGGCCATGATGAAATTCCTATGAGTATCATAAAAGAAAACATTGATTTATTAGCTAGCCCTTTGGCCGATTCAATAAACGAATATGTAAATAAAGGTGTTTTTCCCGAGCAATTTAAATTAGCTAAAGTACTACCTATACACAAGAAAGGCTCTAAAACAGATCCAGGGAATTATAGGCCTATTTCTTTGTTGCCGGTCTATGTTCTAAAAGATTTGAAAAAATTATGAAAGTGAGGCTTGTTTGTCATTTGAATAAGCACAAAATTATTACCGACCAACAATTTGGTTATCAAAATAATGTAGGAACAACAGATGCTATTGACATGTTAATTGATGATGTAGTGGGTAAGTTGAATGCTAAACTAAAAGTAGCAGGACTTTTCCTCGACCTTAGTTCTGCGTTCGATACAGTGGAACATTGTATTCTTCTGAATAAGTTGGATTTCTATGGCATTAGGGGAAATGTTTTGAATTTATTCAGATCCTATTTACATAATAGAACGCAGTATGTGGAAATTAAAACAGTTCAAGAAGACGGGCATGAAAAAGTACACAAATCAGACACAGTTATAATAAATAAAGGCGTACCACAAGGATCAGTTCTAGGCCCTGTCTTCTTTATAATATTTATAAATGATCTGATAGCGTACATGAAAAGTATTTCAGATGATACTAAACTTGTAGTTTTTGCCGATGACACAAGCGCTATTATAGCTAGTGACAATATGGAAAATTTAGAAAAGAAGATTAATTTTATCATATGTGCGCTTGAGAAATGGTTTACTATGAATGGTCTAAAACTAAATCTAAAAAAGACGCAATGTTTATTATTTAAATCGACCGTGAAGAACAACGATACTGTCAAAGTAAATTTATTAGGGAATAAAGTGAATATGGTAGACAATGTTAAATTTTTAGGGGTACAAATAGATGCAGTTTTAAATTGGAAGAAGGAATTGGAAGTGGTCACTAACACTATGAGTAGTGCTTGCTATGCTCTTAGGAGCCTTAGAGATGAATTAACCATTGCTCACCTCAGAATGGTATATTTTGCACTCATAGAGTCTAGACTTAGATATAGCATAAAGTTCTGGGGCAACAGCTACCAATACAATATTAATGCTGCTTTTGTTATACAGAAAAGAGCCTTGAGAACTATGCTTCGCATCAAACAAACGGAGTCTTGTAGAGATCATTTTAAGAAACTGCACTTTCTCACAGTGCCATGCCTCTATATTCTGGTCCTGCTTAGTCATTTTATTAAAAATATCCATAAGTTTGAGACAGAAGAACAGAGACTTATCAGAATAGAAACGCGAAGAAAGGATCTACCCAATTTCATACAGCCTAAGCTTAACGTTGTTAAACATGCCTCAAGAGTGCAATCAGTAAATCTGTATAATAAATTGCCTGTAGAATTTAAAAACTCTGTGAATCCAAACGAATTCAAGAGAAAATTAAAGTCATTGTTATTGAAGAAATGTTATTACAGCATAGAAGAGTTTCTTAAAGATAATAAGTAGTTCGAACTAATATGTGGCACTAATATAGTGGGTGTACTAATATATTCTAATGACTTCATACGATATAATTATTCAACATTCTATCATGACTCTTATTGACATACATTTCTTTGAATTTTATTTTTATTAATTTTGAGTTAAATAATATTAAGTTAAATTATTATATTATCATTATTATTATATGAAATTATTATTATATTATGACTAATAATGTTGTGACCAATGTGGAATGTAATATTTTAATATTTTCTTTTATGTTTCTTTTCTGACTATGATGATTATTTAATTCTGTGTTAGGTATATTTATTGTTAAAACCATTGTTCGACACAAATGTAAATTTGTTGAAGAATAAATAAATAAAATAAATAAATAAACTTCAAAGACGAAAACGTAAAAAAGAATGAAATGCCTTTTAAAATGTTACGTGGAACTGCATGCAGGCATAAAAAGCGCGGGCTTCAGTACCGGTAGGGTATCTCCGATAGTATTGTATTGTGGTGGGATGACACGAAGCTATTGTGAGGTGTACAAAGCGCCCGTTTAATGAAATACTTTATTCGACAACTACCTGTGACGTCACAGTAACGTTACGGTTAAAAAGTTGGCGCTTTTATATTTAAACGGGGGTAATAGTTTAGTAGAATGAAAATTATGAGCTGTGGTTTTAATAGGAGCGCATAGTGTGAGGAGTGGTCGCTCAGTGCTAACAGGCTTACCCCCTTACTAATAAACGTTGTATAGCGTCTGTATAGTTACACAACGCTTTGTCTTCTTCTTTCGCAAGTCAAATTTCTGACGACTGAAAGGAAGAAATCGGTGTGTAACTATTTATCTGATATAATACGTTTATTAGTAAGGGGCTTACAATATCAACTTATTACATAACGTAACATCACACCTGTAATTTCTGAAGAGAAAGGTAGAAGGAATGAGGAGAACCGCAAGAGAACCAAGGTAACCGACATAGTCCGAAGAATTGCCAAACTTAAGTGGCAGTGGGCAGGGCGTATTGCTCGCAGAACAGATGGCCGATGGGGCCGAAAAGTTCTGGAATGGCGACCGCGAACCGGAAGACGTAGCGTTGGAAGGCCTCAAGGTGGTCCGACGACCTTGTGAAGGCCGCAGGAACCCGTTGGATGCGAGAAGCACAGAACCGGTCGAAGTGGAGGTGCTTGGGGGAGGCCTATGTGGCCAATATGGCCCAGCAGTGGACGTCGTTCGGTTGAAATGATGATGAAGGCGGAGGTACACCAACAATTGGGCATCAATCCAGACTCGGGGCTCTGGGCTCTGGGCTACTACAATGGGCCATTGTCTGTTGGGAGGTGCCGTATACGCACTTGAGACCAGAGCTAGAGATAGTCTTTTCTTTTAGGTTTTCTTAACTTATTTTAGAAAGGGAAAAGATTACATTTTTTGTATGTTTGTTTGGCTAAAAGGCCTGAACGGATTTTGATGAAATTTGGCACATGGGCAGATCATGACCTTGATTAGGACTTCTTCTTCTTCGCAGCACTCTTGTCAGAGCGGTCGTGGTCCTCATGTAGTTTCTTGAAATTAGGACTTAGGATACCTTTTATCCCAATATTCTCATGGGATAGAGCCTTATGCAGGTGAAACCGCGGGTGGAGCTAGTGTAGAACAAAGTGGTAAGGAATAAGTTGGAAAACGACTAAACTGTTTAAAAGTGAAGTTTCATTATAAACTTGGCACAGCTCTGTAGGCAAAAAGGTTTTAAAATCTATCTGATAGACTTTGGCACTGAGTCGGTTTCATTCACCCTGTCGCTGTCCAGCCTGAGGTAACGGAGGACCCGTCCCAGACTGAGAGTTTGTCTCAAGAGTGTATCCTTAACCAGGATGTATCTGATATAGTAGAAGATCTTTCTCAATTGGTACAGCTTGAGACTGGTAGTTGTCCATCTTTCAGTAGTCATGATTGTTATGATTCGGTTATGTTCTCGGATAGTATAGGAAGAGGTTTAGGTAAATTAATTAGTAACAACCTGAGTTATTCTACTCAAAATAATTGTATGCCAGGGTCAACCTACAAACAAATAATGGCATCAGTAACAGGAAATGTATTTAATCCCAAAACTAACATTACTGTATTTGTAGGTTAGTTCTAAGGTCAAAAAATATGAAATAACTGACTGTGTAACTGAGTTGTTAAAGTTAAATTGTAATAAAATAATATTGTGTGCTTTCCCATATTTTAAAAAATTTACAAATAGACAAAACAATTATATTCATATGCTTAATAAGCATATGCACTTTTTAGTTAGTCATTACAGTGACAAGCTTGTATATTTTGACACCAACTGTTATGTTGAAACTTTAAAGTCGACTAGGGGTACTGTGTATCTGCCTGTTAGTTTTAGACACATAATAGCAAGGCTATTAGCTTTTTATATAAACTCAGACATAAGTATTATGTCGAAGTCTTGTATTATTAACACCACAACAGTTAGTAATAATACTAATAATAAGGTGGTTTGCCTGAATGAATGTAGCTCAAATGCTATAAATATTTGTACAAATTATACGAAGGAGGTTCCATTTCTCTCACGCACTATGAGCTCACTGCCTGGTGATGACATTGAAGTCTTGGGATTAACTCCGGATAATCATTTAAACTAGTTTGTAAGACAACAGAAGGTACCAGTAATAATATTCTTATACCTAACAACAACAAGGTATCTTCTTGCTCTAAATTATGTAAATATCAAAAAGGAGATCAGCAGAATGCCTTGACAGTATTTCATCAAAATATTCAAGGCATTTCTTCCAAATTATTAGAAATTGAAATGTTTTTAGAAAAAACAAAGTTTGACATTGTTTGTTGTACTGAACATTGGTTAAAGGATTACCAAATGTTAATTAATTTTGAGAACTATAGTGTGGGCAGTTGTTTTAACCGTAAATCTATGCTGCGTGGAGGTTCTCTAATAATGATAAAAATATGTTTAAAATCCAAGCAACGAAATGACATAGTGGGTTTATCAGTTGAACATTGCATCGAACTGTCCTGTGTTGAGCTAGATAAGCATGTCATAGTGTGCGTTTACAGACCCCCTAATTATCAGAACTTTTCTTTATTTGAGTCAATAATGGAAGATGTCTTAGCGAAACTTGCATCCAATAACAAAGCCGCAATTATTTGTGGGGATTTTAATATTAATATTTTGGAAAATAATTCTAATAGCAGTAGATTATTAAGCCTTTTTAAATCGTTCAATTTATATAATGTGTTTGCAGAACCTACTAGAATAACTCCAAATTCTGCTACTTGTATTGATAATGTCTTTTGCAATTGTGATTATTTAGATAAAGCCATCGTAAATTATCTGCCGTCTGATCATAGTGGACAAACGGTATCTTTTAAGTTTAAAACACCTTTGCAAAAAGTGCAAATTCAATTTAGACCAATAACGACTGGTAAACTAAATAGATTCAATAGTACCCTAAATAATAAGTTAAATGATCTGGGCCATGATGGGGATGATGCTAATAAATTGTACGAGGATTTCTTTTCAGTAGTGCACACTCAATTTAATACAATTTTTGAAAAGAAAACAAAAAACATTTGCCCTAATTTTGTTTTTAGTGACTGGGCAACTAGAGGTATTAGGATAAGTAGGGAAAGACTTTTCGAGCTGTATGGCCTTAAGCCTTACATCAATACTGAAACTTTCAGCAAGTATGTTGCTACATATTCCAAAATTTTTAGAAATACTTGCAAAATAGCCAAAGCCCTGTACATTAGCAATAAAATCAAATCAGCAGAAAATAAGATAAAAACGGTTTGGAAAATTATAAATAACGAAACTAGTAGGAATAAAAAACGAAACACTGATTACACATTGGAGACTTCACGTGGTGCCATAAGCTCTAACTTAGAAGTAGCTCAGGAATTTGTAAATTTCTTTACTAATATACCATCAAATACGACGGAAGCCTTAAATTCCTCATCCGACGTATCAATTGATTTATTAAGAGCGAACGTTCCAGCCTGCCCGGTTGAATTTCAATTTAAACATATAAACCCCGCTTCAATAATAAAAGCTTTTAAGCAAATTAAGATCAAATTGACCGAAGATCTTTGGGGAATGTCCATTAAAGTCTGTGCCTCCATAATTGAGACTATTGCACCTTACTTAGCCTTAGTATTTAATTTGTGTGTTGATCAAGGAATCTTCCCCGATTTAATGAAATACAGTAAGGTAATACCACTTTTCAAATCTGGGGACAGTAAAGACACCAATAATTATAGACCCGTATCCGTGTTGCCGGTTTTCAGTAAGGTGTTCGAAAAGATAATGCTTAATCAGATGCTCAATCATTTTAACATGAATAAAATCCTTCACGATCAGCAATTTGGTTTCACCAAAGGACGTTGTACGACTGACGCTGGTGTAACCTTATTAAAACACATTTTTAACGCGTGGGAAGAGGCCCAAGACGCCATTGGAATCTTTTGTGACCTCTCTAAGGCATTTGATTGCGTCGATCACGAAACCTTGCTTTTGAAACTTGAGCATTACGGACTTGGAAAACTTGCGCTCAGTTTAGTTAGTTCTTATTTAAATGATAGACAACAGCAAGTCCAAATAAATGGTGTCAATTCATATGGTTTAAAAGTAAAAATGGGTGTGCCACAAGGCTCGATATTGGGTCCTTTCCTCTTTTTAGTGTATGTTAATGATCTACTCCATTTATTAAAAAATCAACCACAAATGGTGTTATTTGCTGATGACACTTCCTTAATTTTTAAGGTAAATAGACGTGCTACAAATTTTGACGACGTAAATAACGCCCTACTGCAGGTCCAAAATTGGTTCACTGCTAATAATTTAGTATTAAATGGAAAAAAAACTAAGTGCATAAGATTTTCTTTACCAAATGTCAAGGGTAGTGATTGTGAGATAATATTGAATCAAGAGAAACTAGAATTCGTCGATAAAACTGTTTTCTTAGGGATCACGCTCGACTCAAGGCTACAATGGGGTCCTCATTTAACATCTCTTGCAGGACGGCTAAGTTCAGCAGCTTATGCTGTCAGAAAAATCCGTCAATTTACTGATGTGGATACCGCGAGACTAGTCTATTTTAGTTACTTTCATAGTG
The DNA here is from genome assembly GCA_963082905.1 of Oligia fasciuncula. Lineage (NCBI taxonomy): Eukaryota > Metazoa > Arthropoda > Insecta > Lepidoptera > Noctuidae > Oligia > Oligia fasciuncula. Next base: position 14,999,387 of record OY720406.1, on the reverse strand, counting down.
TAATGTCTTACGGTATTTTACTTTGGGGACGGGCTGCAGACATCGATTCTATTTTTATTCTGCAGAAAAGAGCCATCAGAGCCATATATAACCTCCGCAGGCGCGATTCTCTGAGGGAACTGTTTAAGGAAATTAACATCATGACGGTACCTTGTCAATATATCTACGAAAACATCATGTATGTAAGAAAAAACTTACATCTTTTTAGTAAAAGAGGTGAAAGACATAATTATAGTACTAGAAATAGGGACCTATTAGTTCAACCAGGTTTCAGACTGGCTAAAGTGGACTCATCTTTTATGGGGTACTGTTTAAAATGTTATAATAAAATACCTCCCCACATTCTTCAACTGAATGAGACAAAATTCAAGTCTTGTATAAAACGCACACTATGCAGTCAGGCATATTATAAGTTAGGGGATTACATAGCTGATAAAAATGCCTGGCTCAATGCTGGTCCTGCTCCACAACCACAACTAATTGATTAACACCTGAAAATACTGTTGGAGCTGCTGAAGATTGTAAGACTATCTTTGCATTGTATAAACTCAATTTCATTTGTATTGTATAATTGCATAGCACAGATGTGAGTTCTATGTAAGTACTATACCTTATTTTACCATTTACCGGGTAATATGTCTTTCATTGACTCGAATGTGCCCTGGCGGCTGATAGTATGTCATGCTCACACAAATGTCTCGCTGACGGTGGCGTGTATGTTGGATCATTTAGCTCCCTTCAAAATGGTTGAGCTGAATGGTGCTGATCTATGCGTCATGTTCGTGAACGGGCGCCGTCAGTTGGGGCTGGTCATCACTTAGCTGCCTCGGCTTATTTTTAATTATTTTATTTTTATTTTTGGATTGTTGTTTTAGTACTATTTGTTGTACTCTGGACGCTTTTAACGCATACGTCTTGTTTATTTTTACATCGTTCTCACATTATTTAATTATAAATTCAAAAGTAATGATGTAACTAATATTTTTGTAAAATATAATTTAAAAAGAGTGTCCATGGAGTTTCTTGTCCGTTCTTCTCCATAGGTACCTACGCTTTGGAATGGGCAACTAGCTTCACATTTTTCTGACTGACCTACTTCTTGACAATTCAAAAGTGCCTGTAAAATGGTTTAATTGAAATAAATGCTTTGAGTTTGAGTTTGAGTTTGAATTATTTCTTCAAATTGTCTTTGTTAAATGGGTGTTCGTTGTATTACCTACTTACTGGTAGTTTGTAACATACTGTTTGTCTAAGGCCTTTTTCCAATTTTAAAACAAGAAATATTTAGAAGCGCGTCAAAAAAAAAAATTGCGCTTCAAATGATGCACACTTGTTAAATAATTGAGCCTCTTTTTGACTTTCTGGCCTTTTCTGACAGTTGGTCGCAGTTACTAAGCAAGGGTAGCAAACTAGTTAGTTTAGGACTTTGACCAACCACTGGCGAGCCGAATTGGTCGCTGTAACTAAGCTAGGGTACAATACGACTGACGTAAATTGGCGGGCCTAAAATTTGTGCAGAAGGCTGCGCAGTAAGATTCTTTAGGAACCAAATGGTGACATGAGGCGAGTGAGAGAACATGCGCGAAGTTCTTAGTGCCTATGTTCTGGCCCGCCAAGTTACGTCGGTTGTATTGTACCTCGACCAAATAGGTTAGGTTAGAACTGTGGCCAAAAGCGCGCGGGCCGAGCGAGCGTAGCGACCGGAGCAGCAGCAGCGGCTGGCGAGTGATACTTCCAAATTGATCGCAGTTATTCGGCTGTTTAATATTTTTAGCACCCCAAAATAGGAAGTATTTGAGGATCACAAAAAAAAAAGCGTTGAGTTGAGAACCTCCTCCGCAATCGATGTTGTGTTCAATAATATTTTTAGGAGCTCAATGGGAACTATGGGAGCAGTGGTGGCCAAGTGGTAACGGCCGCGACTTACGAGTTGTAGGTCGTAGGTTCGAACCCAGTCAGGCGCTTTACTTTGTGTAAATTATTTCATCACCACTGCTCTCAAAACGGTGAAGGAAAACATCGTGAGGAAACCGGCATGTCCTAGAACCAAAAATTTCGAAGACATGTGACATCTGCCAATCCGCACTGGGCCCGCGTGGTGGATTACGGCCCACTCCCTCTCACCGAGAGGAGGCCTGTGTCCCAGCAGTGGGAACATTATAGGCTGATTATGAATGGGAACTATAAGAGGTTCGATTTTTAAATCCGAGCAGTTTTCTCAGCAAAGATTTCTCCCGCCTAATTCACGAGTGTCAACCACCGTTTAAGGACCATCGATTTATGAAGTCCTAGTACAACGATCTCATAATACTATGTAGAGCCTTTGCACAAAGAGATCTGAGGCGTCTGTCCACAGTGGACGATGTTGACCACACTTCAGTGTCCATTGATAGATTACTAGCTACTATAATGGATCGCTTGTATATGCATAGGGCGGTGAATGGTAAAGTCAGTTTGCGTAAGATAGTGTGTAGATATGTTTGGGATTGTTAGTGATGGTATTACTATATTATGTAGGTAAAAAGGTATTCACTTTACTGTTGTCATGGTATGGACATGTGATGCGGAGGGAAGAGGAAAATGTCACGAGGAAAGTTTTGAGTATGATTATGGATGGCTATAAGCGTAGGGGAAGACCAAAGAAAAGATCGATGGACTGTGTGAAGGATGATATGGTTAGAAAGGGGTTGACTACCGAGATGACGACTAATAGACAAGTATGGAAGAAAAAGACATGTTACGCCGACACCAAATAAATTGGGAAAAGGTCAAGAGAATGATGGTCCATATAATTATCCACTATAACCAATATGGCCGGGAAATCCATAGTTAATATTTTAAATGCGAAAGTCTGTCTGTATGTTACCTCTTCACGCTTAAACCGCTGAACCGATTTAATTGATGAAATTTGGTATAGAGATAGTTTGAGTCCCGGGAAAGGACATAAGATAGTTTTTATACCGATATTCCCACGGGATCGACACTTATGCGGGTGAAACAGCGGGGCTCTGCTAATAACACGCCATTTCCTCGAAGTAAAGAAAAAGAGCATCTTAAACCAGCCAATAACATAATCAAGTTTAAATTTAGAACAGAACGTGTGACACGTTTTGTCACAGAATGGATGTTTAGTGACGTAGCTCTTTACATGTAGATGAGAAAGGAGATTGGAATCCGCGATACGTCAATTCACTATTTGGATGGTAATTTGAGGTAATTTGTATAAATACAATTTTTTGAGGGGAGGAGAGGGGTGGAGGGAGCGAGATGTGTGAGGGAACGGAGAGAATTTGGCGTGGCTACACGCACATTTATCTAATAGTTGAGAAAGGCGCCAAAAATTTTACGAAAAAGGAAAATATTTTTTCGTTTTCAGTATGTTAAAGAATGACTGTCGCGTAGGTCTCATGGTTGCAAGCGCGACTGCTGAGCGTGGGGTCCTATGTTCAATTTCCGGGTCGGACAAAGTGTTATTGAGTTTTTCCCTTAGGAATTTCTTAGTAACAGCCCGGAGTTTTGAAGGTGGCGGTGTGATACCCCTGTACGAAAGCCGTTGGTCCTGCGCCTGATCTCTCTTCGGTCGTGTCAGTTTGCCGTCCCATTGGACTATGAGAGTGAGCGCACCTGTGTCTACGCACACACTTGTGCACTACAATATCTCCCACGTTAAAGACAAAGTGTTAGACATCGTTTAAAAAATCAATGCTTCAAATGAATTGTTAATTACATTTCAGCCTTCAGACTTTACTTCATTTTAAATAATTAATGTTGTCACTCAATATATATGTTTTCAACTTCCAACTTGTTTGACATTTGATAGGCTTTCACAAAAAAACATCAAATGCGAGTTGGTGACGTGTTACGACTTGAGTTTTAGTTTTTAATCTAAACCGTGTTTGGCCGATTCGTTGGGGCTCGTGGCTAAATAATAACAGTCACACGGGTTGATTTTCAAGGTTAAGCAACGCTTGGTCCCGGCTGTCATTCGTGGATATCCTTTTCCCAACTATGTTGGGGTCGGCTTCCAGTCTAACAGGATGAAGCTGAATACCAGTATTTTACATAGAGCGACTGCCTGTCTGACTTCCACAACCCAGTTATTGGGTAACACGGTACCCCTTGGTGAGACTGGTTGTCAGACTTTTGGGCTTCTGACTACGACTAACGACTGTCGAAGATCTACGAATGACAGCCGGGACCAACGGCGGCACGGAGGGGTCTCGGTGTCGAAGCAAACATACGTGTGGCTGTTAATATTTACCCATGAGCCCCTATTAGGTACCTACATCTGACTTAAGCGTATAATTTGATATAATTAGCCTAGTGCGAGTACGAAAATCCTTTGCCTAACCTCTTTGAGGAATACGCCGTGATGTTACGTGTCTAAACAGTGTGTGTAAATTCCATTGTATTCCGTTCCAAATGGTTCTTAAGCCGTGTGGCTCCTTTCTACGTGTTTATTTAGGCTTTCCTCTCTAAGGACCTTTTTACGTACCTTTTTTCGTCCTGTTCACTGTACGCACGGTTTATCCCTTGAACTGTGACTGGTAGTTTAACTTTACTTTAGTAGCTTAAGGCAATGACCTACTGATATAAATTGTTTTGGTGTTTACTTGGTGCTATGATTATTTAACATCGAGGCGCCCGTGGCTAAATAATAACAGCCGCACGGGTCGATTTTCAAGGTTAAGCAACGCTTGCCAAGGTCGGTCCGTGGATGGGTGACTATCCATAACATACGGACACCCCTCCGTGTCTCAGAAAGCACGTTAAGCCGTTGGTCCCGGCTGTCATTCGTGGATCTTTGACATTAGTTACGGGTAGTCTGAAGCCCGAAAGTCTGACAACCAGTCTTACCATGAGGTATCGTATTACCCAGTAACTGTGTTGTGGAGGTCAGATAGGCAGTCACTCCATGTAAAATACTGGTATTCAGCTGCATCCGGTTAGACTGGAAGCCGACCCAAATATAGTTGGGAAAAGGCTACGCAGGTGATGATGATTATTTAACATGAAAATGAGACCAAGATTAGTTTCTGAAAGCAGTTTGCAGGCTGTAATACAGGAACTTGACGAAATCATTGGCATAAATTATTGGGCTATTAAATACAAAAACAATTTATAAAATCAGACCAGAAGTTCCAGAGATTAGCGCGTACAAACTAACTCTTCAGCTTCATCATTAGTATTATAGTATAGACTTTCCAAACAACATTCTATCTAATAGAATAGAAAACTTTTATTTCAGACAGGAGTTCTTATGGTTAGTAACACTTCTAGTGTTAGTAGATTACAGTCACAGATAAACAATTAAAATTCAGCGTGACCTCCGCAATATCGGGGAATCCCACTGATCTGCGAACACGCTGAGAATACTGTTGGTATGGCCGCGAACACGCGTCATCAGGGATGCACATCTGTTCCTAATAATGGCGGCAAACATTAATATTATTATGTTCCGCAAACACCCTGATGCACTACAAGGCCACGGCAGCCGCAGCAGTACTCTTTTTAACCGACTTCAAACAATGATTCCTCCTTTTTTTAACCGACTTCAAAAAAGGCCCCTCCTTTTTTTGGTGTTTTTGTTAACTCAGAACTCCGTTATTTAATTTTATAAGCCGATTAGCAAAATTCTTTTTTTTTTTGGAAGGATATACTTTCAGATTGGTCCCTGTGGTTGATACATGAAGAAAAGCTCAAGAACCAACATAATGTAGATCGCAAGAGCGAGCGAAGCGAGCTTGAAAATTTTAGCACCCCACCATGAATAGTCTCTGTTTTCTTTTAACCATCAGCATCATAGAGAAAGTGAACTTATTTTATTGAATTATGACGAAAAGCTTAAACTCGTTTTACAGCAATTAAGGTTTTGGAATCTGACCTTAACCTAAGCCTTTTTAAACCCGTGCGGGGTGCCCAATATGGAGTTTGCTTCGCTCGCTCTTGCATTCTAGATTCCATATTTTATAACGGGCTTTTTAAAACTTTTTTAGGCGCGTTAATAAACCCACAGTCATTTCATACTTTTAAGTTTTTACTTCTATCGGCAGTCCCCATGTCTGACTATGTTCATAATGTTTTTGTGTATTGAATCGGGGTTTTCGTGGCTCAAGTACAGTTTTAAGTTAGTAATGCAAGTAAATCATTCAGACTCTCGAGAGCTTGAATGATTTTAGGGGGGTCATGGACCCTCCCATCGGACCGCGTCTGACGCGTAGGCTGTATGCTAATGTTCCTATTACATTAAACTTGCGTCAACGCTATTAGCTTAAGAGAAGTTATTTTACTTAAACTTACTCCTAAAATATCACAGAGTCGGTATCAGAAATTGCTTCGTAATTGAATATAATAAATATGGCCTATTGAATTGGTAAGTAGTGGAATTCATTTTGGCTCTACTTCAGCTTCCTTACAACTTCTCCTCCCTCCTTCCTCTCCTCCTCTATTCCTTCTTCCTTCCTGTTTCCTTTTTCTTCTCTCTTCCTTCTTCTTCTTTTTTCAGCTTCTTTGCTTCGTTTCTATATTTATGTCTGTAATTTATATGATGTACATAATAAAAAGAAAAAGAGAAATAAAAATTATATAAAGAGTATTCTATTTTATTCTATTCTATTCTTATTTACTTAAAATGTTCATTTTTACCACAAAGTGGTCCGACGACCTTGTGAAGGCCGCAGGAACCCGTTGGATGCGAGAAGCACAGAAGCGGTCGAAGTGGAGGCGCTTTGTGGAAGCCTATGTCCAGCGGTGGACATTTCAAAGCTAGTATTTTAGTCGTCGCGCTCGCGCCTCAGGTTATAAGTACAAGTCTAGGAAAAAAGACAAAAAAACAACAACATTTAGATTCTGATTAAGTTTCTGTTTTGCTATTCCCCACAAAATAGTAATGTTTGGACAACTGAAATATATAAAATGATCAATAGAATTACCATAAAAAATATTATTAAAATCTCGATTATGATTGTAAATGTTTGCTTAGTCAATTCCTAATATCAGGTGGAATGATAAGTTTTCACGGTGAGAGGTGGTTACAGAATCGACATGCTGTTTCGTCTTAAACTGTCTGTTGTTGAGCTTGTCTTATTTATACTCTCTTAGCATCAGGTTACCTATTGGATACTTAACATAATCATACTATAAAATGTTCCCACTGCAGGGATGAAGGCCGTAATCTACCACGCGGGCCCAATGCGAGTTGGTGGATGTCACATGACTTTTTGGTTCTAGGCGGCGTTTTCACGATGTTTTCCTTCACCGTTTTGAGAGCAGGGGTGATGAAAATAATTTACTCAAAATAAAGTACCTGCTTGGATTCGAGAGGTACTTGGTAACTTTTAATAATACGGCTATTATGATAATATTTGGTATGGTACAGACGCCAGTACATCAAGCTACTACAATCTGTCAAATTTCTTTAATAGATTTTCAACTTTATTGCTAAAATATAAGGTTCAAAGTTGATTGGGAAAATTTTACAGTTGTGGGTAGGTTGATGTGCTGGCGTCTGTACTTACTCTGATTCACTTTGTTTAATTATTTAGATTAATTCCTTTGAAACATAATTGCCTGGTTGTTTACATTTTTAGCGGAAGCATAAATGGTTTAAATTAATAATATCTCTGTAATTATTTTCAAACAAGATACCTAATAATTACAAAAAAAAAACAGTTTTAAAATACATAATAATGTGTAAGTACATGTAATTAATATTTGGTGTCTTTTTTTCTAATTATAAACAACATAATTATTGTCAACGTATTAATTTTATTGTATCTATGTTAATTAATGTAATTGGTGTTGTAGGTACCGTTTTAATCCTAACAAATATAAAAAATGCGAAAGTAAGTTTGTTTGTTTGTGGCGCTTTCACGCTAAAACGGTTGAAAGGATTTGGATGAAATTTGACACGTGGATAGACCATGACCTGGGCATAAGGCTACTTTTCATCTTGGATCGTAGACGAAGTCGCGGGCAACAGCTAGCTAACTATAAATAAATCTATATAAAAGAAAGTCGTTTTAGTTACACTATTTATAACTCAAGAACGGCTGAACCGATTTGGCTGAAAATTGGTGGGGAGGTAGCATACATAGGATACTTTTTATCTTTGTTTTTTTTTACTTTTAGGAGTAGGGTAGGAGTACTGTAGGAGTAGCGTAGGAGTAGGGTAGGGGTAGGACACCACGCGAACGAAGTAGCGCCGGGCAGCTAGAAATAAATTATATAGTAAAACAACGTTTGCCGGGTCAGCTAGTAAGTAAATAAATGTGTCGTTAGATTTCAAATCGCATCAAGTCCACTTTTGACATAAAGTTAGCTTTTATTCTTATTTAAAAGGCAGGGGAAGTATCTTTCACAATATTTTACCGAATTGAACCAAGTCCCTGTAGTTTTCAAGCAAAATAAATTTAAAACACACCCCTTTTTTCAAATTGAACCAAGTCCATTTGACATGTTATATCAAAACGCAACAAGTCGCATTGAGCCAATCAGAGCGACGCGATCGTTCAAAATGGCGCCCAGTTGTGTGCTGATTGTCGCATATTTTAATTCAAACTGCACTAAGTCCAGTATTCTGTTAGATCAAATGAAGCTACGTCCGAAGGACTTGGTTCATTTTGACAAAATAAACCTAAATCCAAATTAGAAATTAGTTTTTCTCGTAATCTATAAACATTTCATAGAAACAATGATAGAAAGGATGATAGAGAATCCGATTTTTGATAGTCACACCACCCTCAAAATGAGATAATAAAAAGCCTTACTCGAACAGAATAAAAAACCGCTTTTTATTAATTAAATCATTTTGGACTTACTTCAATTTGAATTCTAACGACACAAATGTATTTAAAATAAGAGGGGATATAATCCGGTAACAAACAATTCGCCCGCATCGCTGTCAACAGGAAAACTGCCCAAAAGGCGTGTAATGTAATATATCTGACTGGTCTTTTAATATTGCGTCTATAATATTATCGGTTTTTTGCGGTTTTAGAAGTTAGAGTTACGATTGTGTAGAAGGCTGTGAGGCAGTGTCTACTGAATGGTCCACACTGCAGAAGACCGCATATCTTGGAGACGCGTCGTATATGGTCACGCTCACGATCCTCAGTATTCAGGGTACGACGAAGAAGAGAAGAGAACTCGTCGTTCCCTCATGTGTTGCGAAACAAATTTTATCTCACAAATTTTTCGCTGAAATGTACAAAAAAGTGTTTACATAATTTAAAAAGCAGAAAAACAGATTAAAAAAAAAAAAAAAAACAGTGGCACTCCGGGAACGCCGACAGAAGTGAAAAGAAAACACAAACAGAATACTTTGCCGTCACTGACATATCGGATATACATTAAAACCGAGTACATACCGAGGACAGCCGAACACATCCGAAGCGGGTATTTTTTGAATCGACTTATAAACAAACACGCGCGGTGTCGCTTACGGTAACAGTGGCGCGAGTTCACTGGTTTTTTCTCACCTCAAAAAATGTCCAACGCGCCTAAATAAGTTTTCACTTCAATAATAATAACATGTACAAGTACTTAGGGAAATAATCAACAAAGTTCAACCTTTAGCAAACCTTCTCACATTCAGGCAAACTTCACGAATACAAAATTCAACTAAGTACTTACGTTTTAAAACAAAATAATTAGTCAACAGTCACGAATAAAATGTTTGTTTTCAAAACAATTTAAACCTTCTCTTCCTAATTGACTTTTGCTGTGTTTTTGCGCCTTAAATAATTGCAATAAATTATTTCCAGTAAGTACACTTGATGTCAGCTTAATTAGGACACGAGTTTTAGTCAGATCGTTACCCGTTACTGGTGCTATAAATTTTGTAGACAGTGTATAGGTGTTACTGGCGATATTCAACTCTTGTTAAGTCAATTTATAAAATGCACGATGTGTAAATAGACCGCTGACTGGGAAAGTTTTTTGCTTCTAGGTACCTATCTCTGCTGATCCTACCTTCAGAAATGTCTTCAGCTATGTCTTCGACACACGGAGTAGTTGCATAGCAGACTAAGTGTTTGGCCAGACTGGGGCGCGGGTGCCCACTATATGCACACTCAAAGGAAGTTCATTTATATGTTTGAGTTCGCCACGCTGCGCCCGCCCCGCGCCCGCGCTGGCAGTCTGGCCAAACACTTACAGTAGCAATGGCTTTTATTTTTGACAGTTCAACAACATCCATTGCGTTATTTACGTTGCTGAGCAGACAAAATTTTCGTGCATAAGAAGCAATGGATTCGCATTATCCTTCAAAATGATTCAGATTGTCATTGAACGTGTGTTACGCAATTAGGTTGCTGGATGAGGACGCACGGAACTGGGAAGTATGGCGGAAAAAAAGAGGAGACCCAGCAGTGGGTGATACCGGTCTGAAATGATGTTGATGACTATGATCCATCGATGACAGTGTTGGAAATCATGGACTAATAGCAATATTTAATTGAAAGCAATATCCTTCAGATTCTGGCAGCCTAGTCCATAAATTATGGGCGTCAATGGCCAACCTACTTAGCAATACAGAACCACAGACTCGTAATGACATATTCCCGTAAGCCTATTAGGGTAGAAAATAATGTATAGATCTTTTCGTCCCGGAAAGAGAGCTTTAATTTGGCCGGAGGCATTCATTTCGTCGTCGTGTCGCTTCTAAATTGAGTATGTGCCCTAATACCGTTCCACTTTGAGGGCCCGTTATTGACGTGACTCAATATAAATAAAAAAGAGTATTACGTTTATCACCATCGTTTGCTGCGCGCCTAGTACCAAATTTGAAAAAGGGGAAAATGATTATGAAGATAAGCGTGACTGCTAAGCGTAAGGTCCTGGGTTCGATTACTAGGGGGCCTAAAAAGGTCCCTTTGGCAGAGTCATAAAAGGATAATATTATGAATCATAATGGACGGTTAACTGTTATGTTAATCGTATCAAATTGGTGAAGGATTTTTCAGTTATTTTTTTTTGTCTGTGCTAAAATACCAATCAATCCAATCCCAATCTCTTTGATTATACCTAAAGAAGAAAAACACGGGCTGTGTTCGCCATATTATAAATCATAATCATCATCTGCCTAGCCTTTTCCCAACTATGTTGGGGTGGCCTTCCAGTCTAATCGGATGCAGCTGAATACTGGTATTTTACATGGAGCGAAGGGAGGAAAGGATAACATTATAATTCATAATGTTATCCTTTTATGATTCTTTGTTATCCTTTTATGATTCTGCCAAAGTGGCCTTTTTAGGCCCCCAGGTCGCACAAAATGTTATTGGGGTTTTCCGTGAGGAATTTCTCAGTAGCTACCCGGATTTGTACCCACCCAGATGATGAAACATTGTGAAATATGAATGTAGTACGGGTACGTCAACTCAATGGAGTTTCAACAATATAATGTAAATGTAACAACATTAGAACGTTGAAAGTCATAAATTAACAAAAGAAGCACTTTATTTCATGTTTCCTCTTTCGTTTTCAATACAGTCATAATTTATTTATCCATTTATTTCAGGCATCAAAGCCCATAAAAACACATACAATACATTATTATTATAACATAATGATAGTCGAACAATTTTATAACTTAAACATCATCATCATCATCATCAGCCTATAGCAGTCCACTGCTGGACATAGGCCTCCCCTAATGAGCGCCATAGCGCCCTGTCTTCAGCTTGACGCATCCAGCATCTGCCTGCAGTCTTTCGCAGATCGTCATCGCACCTGGGCGGAGGGCGTCCCACACTACGTTTGCCAAGTCGCGGTCTCCACTCAAGAACTCGTTTACTCCAGCGGTTGTCGGTTCTTCGCGAGATATGGCCGGCCCACTGCCAATTCAGCTTGCTAATTCTTTGAGCTATGTCGATAACTTTCGTTCTCTGTCGGATGCATTCGTTACGGATCCTATCCTTCAGAGACTCCAAGAATAGCTCTTTCCATAACTATAACTTAAACATAATTTTATTTTATTAACCAACCCATCGACCATGCTAATTAAATTCAAGTACTCATTTCTGTATCCTTATTATCTACGCAGCATAATGTTAGCCTATAATGTTCCCACTGCTGGGACACAGACCTCCTCTCTTCGAGAGGGAGTGGGCTCGCGGGCCGAGTGCGGGTTGGTAGATGGCACATGTCACGGAATAGAACGTTTTTTCTATTCCGTGGCACATGTCTTCGAATTTTTTGGTTCAAGGACATGCCCCGGTTTCCCCGCGATGTTTTCCTTCACCGTTTTTAAATTCGTTCTGATTATCTACGTATATTTACATAATTTATACGTATGGTTTGGTAGATAATAACATCCCTTTCAGTTTAATTTGCGAGCTTCCACATTCATTAGCTCTCGGAAATATAAATTGGGTATGCTCCTAATGAGAGCTTTGTACGTTTTTACTTCAAAAAAGGAGGTTCTGTATTAGACCCGTATGTATGTATGTTTGTATGTCCGCGATTTTCTCAAAAACTAATGAAGCAATTTTGATCTTCATACTTTCAGGAAGGTTTTATTATTGTATAATACATTAGGTAATTATTCTTATGTACGAAGTTATATGCATAAATGTACCTACTGCATCTCCAGCATTTCTATGCAAATTTCCTGATTCTTCTAATCGGTGTCTTCAATACTTCAATGCACTAGTGTTAATTGAATTTGTGTGGGGTAGGTACAACTAAAAAGTGAAAAATAAAATCTTAAAAAAAAAACACTTTTTTTTAAGACGGTTGTTTTTTTTTTGGAATAAAGTTTTTTTGTACAGTCAACAGCAAAAGTAGATGATCAAAGTCAGAATTTCAATACCTACTTATGAACGGAGTTTGCGTCAGAACTCTGCCACACAGCCACTCAGTCTCTGCACATAGCTCAACAACAACAACAACAGCAACAGCTCTGCCATACAGTTCTGACGCGAACTCCGTTAATTAGTATTGAATTGCTGATTTTGATCATCTACTTTTGCTGTTGACTGTACCAAAGTAGGTACAGTCAACAGCAAAAGTAGATGTTATATCCACACTGCCGTCCGATAACTATAATGCCGCTAACCCCAAAAACCAAAATTCGAGAAAAGCGCGGGAGAAGTTAAAATCACTGCTGTTCAAAAACCATTTTACCGATTTTAAATGTTAAAATATCATAAAATAGGAAATTTTAAGGGCTATAAGACGGTTTTAAATTAAAACCAAAATATTTAGCTTATTTTGAGATAATGCTATAAAACTGATTGCAGTTAGTATTCATTGCATAAATTGATAACAAAAGCCACAGCTATAACGCCATTAGGACAACCCTAGCGGCATTCTAGTGATTGGTTTTGCATAAATTTTAGGAACTTGTAAAGCACTAGAAATATTGTTTTTGTTCCCAATCTATATTGCCGTTAAACGTTTTCAGAATTTTATTGCTAAGTTTTTTATTTTTAGCTAATCGTATAATGCAAAACTAAAATGCGGTTAACGTAATTTAACTGCAATTTAGTCTAAGAAAATACGTAAAACTTTCATACGTTTAAATTTCTATTTATTTTATCAGCAGTTACTACACTTTAATGCAGCTAAACACTAAACCATCTATCTTATCGACAATTTAGCGATGTATATGTTACATCATGATTGAAAAAATACAACAAAATGCATCTAAAGTGAAAATTTTACTAAAGGTATTTAGTTAATTTCAGGTTGATTACTGATTATTTATATGAAATAATAAATAACAGGTCATAATTTTAAATGAGTATTTAATCATTTATTTTTTTTACTTAAAAAATAGTTATTATAAATGAGATCTTTTTGGAAAAATTATTACACTCACAAAATATAGTTTAACTCTGGACAAGTATTTAGTAAGTCCATGGTTTAACATAACGATCAAATATCTCGGTCCTTTAAAACGACAAAGTCAAAGTGTGAACTTAAAAGAAAGAAAGACATGTCGAATAAATGTTTAGAAAAACTTTTAAACTTTACAATAATACAAATGAAAATAAAATACAAGCTATCACACTTGTAACGTAACAAAAATATAAACTTTCTATAATAATAAATTGTAAGGACACTTCACAAATAAGACTATTCCAAACTTTAAAACATGAATAATTATAAACTCTATTACTCCCAAACTCTTAATTACCTTCTTAAAAATCAGTCACAATAAGTGTTCTCAAATGAAAAACTTTTATACTTAACTAATAAACGTATCTGTAATAGGAACATTTTTAATCAACAAATAGGTAACAAATAAACTTACACTACTTTTCCAACTATTAAGTAATATAATATTGTAAACGATCCGCTATAAAAACTTAGAGATAACCATAATCAGTCTCTACGAGAACTTCTTTTAATTTAAATATAATCAGTCTCAGTCTCTGCGAGATCTTTTTTTAATGGGTTTCTTTGCATTTTCATCAACAGCTATTATTGGTAAGTTTTTCCAAAAAAGCTGTTTATGGGTTGGGATTGGGACTATATTTGTTATTTTTTTTATCAAATCAGCTTTTCGTGCGGATTGTATACCCTTTGGTTCCGTGCGAATTCACTATCCTGTATGTTCTCTTTCTCGTTATCTTTCTCACTCTTTTTTTTGGTCTCCTTTACGTTCTCCTTCTCGATCTCTTTCTCATTCTCCTTTATGTTCTCCTGCTCGATCTCCTTTTCACTCTCCTTTATGTTCTCCTTCTCGATCTCCTTTTCACTCTCTTTTATGTTCTCCTTCTCACTATCCTTTACGTTCTCGTTCTCGGTATCCTTCTCACTCTCCTTTACGTTCTCCTTCTCACTGTCCTTTACGTTCTCCTTCTCACTCACCTCCTTAATCTCTTTCTCACTCTCCTTTATGTTCTCCTTCTCGATCTCCTTTTCACTCTCCTTCTCGATCTCCTTTTCACTCTCTTTTATGTTCTCCTTCTCGATCTCATTCTCACTATCCTTTACGTTCTCGTTCTCGGTATCCTTCTCACTCTCCTTTACGTTCTCCTTCTCACTGTCCTTTACGTTCTCCTTCTCACTCACCTCCTTAATCTCCTTCTCACTCTCCATTTTGTTCTCCTTCTCGCTCTCTTTTTCACTCGAATTTGCGTTTTCCTTCTCATTATTCTCAGTTTTCTTCTCCTTCTCCTGATTTTCTTTTTCGCATGTTTCACAGAATCCGACGTTTACTAGTTGTCGATGTCGATGTACTGGTTTTTCTTTCAATTCTGCGGTATTATTTACGGGCTTTATATTTTTTTGTTTTTGAATGGATTTTATTTCGTCCAAATAGTTTTCTATGTTATCAATTTTTTTTAATAAGTGTGGAGAGTGCAAGGTGGTTTTGTATTCATTTCTATAGTCAAAAATTGCACCATGTTTTTTGAAGTCGTATGGCCGGGAAAATATAGATTTTATGTCAGTCTTTTTAATATTTGGTGATCTTGTTTTGTGTAATATAATATCTATAATTTAACCATTAAACCAACCATAACAAAACAATCGACCTAAGGTGATTGTTATTTTATGTTAAAACAACACAATATCTATATCAACAAAAAATCATATTTTCAACTTACGTAACGTTTTGGTGGCCTGAATTTCCTTACAAAAATTTAGTTACTTCGTTTATACTGATTCAAAATAGGAATCTATTGTAAAAAACGAGCTTAGATACCCACCTTACAGCATAATATGATTCTTATTTCTTCCTAATTCGCGCAATAAGTTTGTTTTGAGTCATTGAGGTCATCGAACTTGAACGCGCGGCGTTTTCTGCGCATGCAACCCTAGCATTTCTTATCTCACTTACACAAGCATGGTACGCGTTCACCTATACGAGCTTAGATTGTGTGCGTAGGAAGTGTAGGAACGCGTTTGTTCGCCAGTGACCGAGGTAGTTTGTTATGTAGGTAGTTTTTTCGCCAGTGACGTATGACTAAAACCGATGTAAACTGATCTCCAACTGCAGTAGTTGCAGTATTGAGGCGAATACCATTTTAAACCGAACATTCAACATCCCAGAAACGGAACACAACGCGCTCAGCCACCAACACTTACGAATTGAATTGAGATGGCAAATATTTATTTTATTGTCCTAGGTAATTTTAAAAACGTCTTTTAAAAGAAATTTTACTAGCTTAAGATTTAGTTTTTCAAAATAAAATGGGCAGTAAAACTTACGTAGCATGTAGATGTGATTTGGCGCCAAATAACTTCCCGCGTAAGCGCACTTTGGTCACCTCTGCTGATGCGTGCGCACACTCCGCGACCGTTGAATGAACGAGAGTTTATAACCGCATTTTAGCTAAGTAATGTGGGATAGTCGCGTTTTAGTCTTGACTAAGTATAAAATTATTTCAGTCTTTATTTTAATTTGCCGTCATACGCCCTTTAATAATTGCAAAGTAATGATAAAAAAATTCGAATTAAAATGCTAAAATGCCGCTATTGCATTTTAACTACATTATTGCTTAGTGTTTTCACTTAACGGCATTAAAGCTTTGGATTGTTTTATATTAATGAAAAATATAACACAGCTGTAACGAGTTTAAAGTACTTTAACCTCATTATTGTTAGTGAAAACAAAGTAACGGCAATGTAGTCATGCAAATGCTTGCTAAAATTGCTTTTAATCGCGTTTTAGCCATGCATTTACTATTTACTGCATTTTAGCATTGTTTACATTCAAAATTTAGGCATATAACGGCATTTTTCTTTTCATTATCTCGAAAACTATTATAGATAGAAAAATACGGGTAAAATCAGTCGATAGAACTTTTTTTTCTGATTCAGAATATATTAAAAAGTCGAAATTGACAAAGTGTGGGTTAGCGGCATTATAGCTATCGGACGGCAGCACAATCTTCCAAAATATGATGTATTAAAAAAAAATTACATCATTTGCCAAGCTATGTAGCCACACAGGTTGATCGAATGTTAAAAGCTATGCTTTCCGCGGACAGTTCATGGATGGGTGACCAATTGACCATCCATTATATATCGAGATCCCTCCGTGCCTCGGAAAGTAGTAAATACTGGCTGTCATTAGTACGAGTAGATCTTTGACAGTCGTTACAAGCTCAAAAGTTTGACAATCCAGTTTTACCGTAGGCCATCGTGTTACCCAGTAACTGGGTTATGGAGGTTAGACAGTCAGTAGCTCCATGTAAATTAATGGTATTCAGCTGCATCCGGTTAGACTGGAAGCCGACCCTAACATAGTTGGGAAAAGGGGAGGCAGATTGATGTGCCACACCATTTGAACACTTTCTCTTTTCAGCTTGAAAATAGTCAGTTGTGATTGGTGACTTCATTAAATGAAAGAGCACAAGAGATGCTGCGGTGTGTACTCCTCACATCTCTTAATCACCAAAGTACACACGAAGAGATAAGGTAGTTTACGACCAGCTCTTATAAAAGTAAGATCATGAAAGCTTGTGAAAATAGCCTGAAAAACGCCAAAGGAAGTCCTTTATTCTCTGATTAATTCTAAGCCAATAAATCTTCATTGAAAACGAGCCGAAACCTTTTATAAAGAGGTGTTAAACGAGGATACAATCGGACAGGTAAGTACCTGTAAATTGTACGATATTTGGCAACACCTAAGTTCGGTACATAGCTGTAACTATATTAATATGCCGTAGGGCCGGTCCTCAAATAAGTATCATCATTTCAGCCGAAAGACGTCCACTGCTGGACATGCAGCTCCCCCAAGCACCGCCACTTCGACCGGCTCTGTGCTGCTCGCATCCAACGGGTTCCTGCGGCCTTCACAAGGTCGTCGGACCACCTTGTGGAAGACCTTCTAACGCTACGTCTTCCGGTATGCGGTCGCCACTCCAGAACCCGCAGGAGAACCAAGGTAACTGACGTAGCCCGAAGAATTGCCAAACTTAAGTGGCAGTGGGCAGGGCACATTGCTCGCAGAACAGATGACCGATGGGGCCGAAAGGTTCTGGAGTGGCAAATAAGTATGTATATACTTAATGTAGTGATGCGTAAAAAATCTCCGGAGGGGATTGCTTAAAAAGTCCGGAGATACGCTCCGTAAATTGTACGTGATAATATACTTTGATGTATGTGTAATGTAATCGCTGGTTAAAGGTGCATTTGAATGGGGATCACTTTATGGATAGACCGATTTTGGTTCCATTGACGTATCTGTTGGTTGAAAATTGTTTCTTCAGGCATCCTACTAATATCTTACATCCTACTATCACGCTAATATTATAAAGGCGCAAGTTTGTGAGTGTTTGTGTGTGTGTGAGTGTGTGTGGGGGTGTGTGGGGGTGTATTTATATCTTTCTTACTTCTTCACGCTCAAACGGCTGGACCAATTTTTTTATTTTTATCCCGATATTCCCGACTCCCTATATTCCGTCGGGATCGACATTTACGCGGGTGAAACCATGTAGCGCAGCTAGTATTATTATAAATGTGAAAGTTTGTTACTCACTCACGCAAGAACAGCTGTGGATTTGGATGAAATTTGGCGCACAGACATGTTGTTTATAACCTGGATTAACACATAGGATACTTTTTATCCCTGTATTACGTTCTCGTGGGATTATTTCCGACCTCCACGTGGGCTAAGCCGCGGGCAAAAGCTGGTATTCTATACATACCTATCTATATATACGAGTATAAAAAAAAAAAAAGATATCTATAAAAGAAAGTCGCGTTAATAATTACACTTTTTATAAATCAAGACCGGCGGAATCGATTTGGCTGAAAATTAGTGGGGAGGTAGCTTAGAACCAGGAGACGGACATAGGATACTTTTTATTTGGTGTTTTTTTTCTAATAGGAGTAGGGTAGGAGTAGTGTAGGAGTAGGTTAGGAGTAGGGTAGGAGTAGGGCAGGAGTAGGTTAGGAGTAGTGTAGTAGTAGGGTAGGAGTAGCGTAGGGGTAGGTTAGGAGTAGTGTAGGAGTAGGGTAGGAGTAGGGTAGGGGTAGGGTAGGGTATGACACCACGCGAACAAAGTAGCGCTGGGCAGCTAGAAATAATTTATATGGCAAAACAACGTTTGCCGGGTCAGCTAGTATCTGATAAATGAAAGTGGTAGGAAAAGGAATTATGTTCTGTGTAGGAGAGGTTGAAAACTTTCAGGATCTGTTATCAAATAATTCATCATGAATATTGATTAGCAAAGGGACCGTTTGATGAGAGCGGGGTAATTGCGTAACACACATAAATCGTAGGAATGATGGCCTTCATTTTGACGGTTCAACAACATTCATTGCGTTATTTCCGTTGTTGAGCAGACAAATTATTCGAATATATGAAGCAATGGATTAGCAATATCCTTTGTCAGTGCCTGATTCCGATTGTGATGATAGTGTAACGTGTTATGCAATTAGGATGTTGAAGACTAAATTGTTAGCTACTATAAAACACAGTATAACAATAATATTAAAACTGTTCTGAAACTTTTATTTTAATTCAACATTTTCATAATTTGGTAGTGAATGTTTTTGTATGATAATTTTCTCATGGAATTTTGTGGAAAGCCTTGGTATGAAAACGAAATAATGTCTAACGAAATCTTGGTGAGATTTCTAGATACGAGTAAATTGGCTAATGGAAAATAAAATGTAGATTTAAAAGAGCCCTTTGAATATTTATAAACAAACAAATGTCTACTTTGAACTGAAACTCGGAATTTATATGCTAAGCATAAAAAAATCAAAGCTTTTTACGAATCAAATACAAAATGTTTCCTTTTCCAACGACAAATATTTTTATTCTAAAAACAAAAGACTCAAAAATCTGGCCAGTGGTCAGCTGCAGACAAATTATTGTGACGTGTCATCCATCACATTTATTCAACAATAGCAGAGGGCGTCTCAACGAGCTAATCTGTATGAAATAGGTACGTTATGTTTAGGTTAACACCACGCTTGTAATCCACGTAGGATTAAGGCAGCCGGCTGTTCAGAATCAAAACCTAGTAACTCATAATTTCAAAAATGTCCAGGAAAAGCCAAAAACATGTCTGCATCCTTAATCGTCTGCCCTATTTGAACCATTAGAGTTAGGGTTATGAATGTTAGACCAAAATGTGCGTAATAAAATCAGCTACACTTTTCAATTGTCTTTTACTCAAGGAGGCGTTCAGTACAGCTTAGAACCTCCTTACTATTTAATAATTTGATCAAATATACCAATTATTCAATAAGGAACCAAATCATAACACAGTAAGTATACTTACTAGGTTTTAAAATTGCGTCTGATTTGTAAACGTGATTATCTTTTAAAGTTCAAAAGATAGTATCTCCTATACTACAGAAATTAAAACACATAATACAAAATAATAAGTAAATGTATTTATTATTATTCATACAATTCGATTGTGTGTCGTTATCGGAAGGTTTATCAGATTTATTCAAATCGTATATCGGACCTGGATACATTGCTGAAAAGCGTGCTGGTGCAACAAACCGGAAAGCTTGTTCAACATCGATAAAAATAGTTGTATTTGGATAATATGTAGCAACAAAAATTGTACTGCTGTTTGGAGTTGGTGATAAAAGAGGTATTTGGGGAAGATCTGTTGAAAATGTTGGTTCTAAAATAGAATTGCCGGTTGGAGTAGGTGAAAAAGAAGGTATTTGGGGCAGATCTTCTATTGGAAATGTTGGTTCTGGAAGTTCAAGATTTTCGAAAAGAAAATCTGTGTCATTGCAATCAAAAGTAAAGCCCTTTTTCAGTTTCTTTTTCGAGGGTGGGAGGTATTCAGGATCAGTAACAGAATCATCGCTTGAATATAACACGCTTAAGGCTACATCATCTGATTCTCCGCTGCTCGTAGCTGATGTCCCAGGTACAGGATTTTCATAATCTATAGCAATATAAGGGATAGCTTCTTTATTACTCTCTATGGTATTAGATCTGAAAGAAAATGAAAAGCAAGCTGTTGGTAAGTAAGTCCCCAGAAGCAGTTATGATTGATAAAAAAAGATAAAAAATTAAAGCAAAATGAATAGGGACGCAACACATAGTTATTATGTGATATATAGTTTTAAAGATATAAGCATACAGGCAGAGCCGGACAGCGACATTGTTTTATACTATGTAGTGATGAGGTACTAGACCGAATACTAATACTAGATCTAGAACTACTGGACCTGCAGTTGAAAATCACTACACATCACTACTTCAAGCAGCGAGATGTTTGTCCCCGCACTAGCTTTTACTTTGACAGTTCATGTTGGCGGGAGAATGAGTATGCTGACGATATTATTGCTAATATTTTGTAATAGTTCAATAATAATTTAAACCCTTAACAATGTATAGTATAATTCGTTTTAATACTACCGCCAATAAGTAAAAAGAACTGGCTATCGTACTTTATAACATTCACAGAATTATAGGTACTCAGTACTTTTAAAACACTAGATACCAGGGTTTCAAGCTAATGAAATGCTAATAAAAAGAAAGAAGATGCGTATGTAAGTGGATTTCAGTAATAACTGGGCATTATAAAGCTTTACTTATAAACAGAATCCCATAAAAGAACCAACAATTACAAACATTGAAATATTTTGAGGTTAATTTCATGCTACGACCAAATTTATATAAAATTTAATAAAACTATGTGAAGGTTTGTACTTACCTAGTTTCTTCTGCATTTTTCATAGCATTAAAAATGAGTTTGGACCGGTAAAACTGTTGACGTCTCATTTTATACAATATTGAACACTGTGTAAAAAGTTTTTGCGCCCGCGTAAACTGACTTACTGGAACGAATGACCGACGAACGAATGAATGGCACAATTTCAAAACAAAGTAACAGTGAGTATCAAAATTAAAACCTAGTAACTGACTGACTTACTAGGTTTTTGAAATTGTTTTCTGAGTTACTACGTAATGAATTTGTTATTTTAGGGAAACTAGACATGGATTACAAATTAGCTTGACTTGCTCAATATTTTTTTAAATTTATCTTATGAAAATGGCTGTTTTAAGCACCTGGTCACAAGGACCTATACCTAGTAAGTCAGAAAATTGAATAAAACGAATTTCCCAAAAATCTGAGATACTAGGTTATGAATTTGAACAGCCATCTATCGAAACGATCAGTATAATATCACAAAGTAAAAATAAACAAATCTTTGCTACTGTAATTTAAACTGGTGTACCTACCTAAAGTACACCTACATTTCGCCAGTTATGATTAAGTCCCATGTAATAACGGCGAGCATATTGCCATCAACCGGCCACAAATCCAAGCTTTGGGATGCTGGATTAAGATATTCCTGATGGAAGAGCCAATAATACTTTGTCGGACCTTGGAGTCGAACCCAGGACCTCACGCTTTACCAACACCAGCATGCAGGACCTCATGCATGTGTTGGTAAAATCATGGAAATGTGACCTCTTCTTCCGAGTTTTAGTTACTTTTTCGAGAAAAAATACCAGGCAGGCAGTTTTGATCAGGCATCTTTTAATGAGACAATCAAGTTCCTTGAGTATAAACAGACTACATAGGTATACTACATAGGTATATCTTCGACAACACACGAGGACGTGGCGAATGACGCCCTAAAGAGCTTAGACGTAGCACTAATAGTTGCAGTAATTGCTCCAGCGCTGTAAAATACTCGTTTAGTTCGTGATCGAAGATAAAGTGTCCCGCTAGTCTTGCTAGATTGTCACGGTACCACTATTTCTTGGGATTACGTACCAGGGGAACATAATGTGCAGAAAATGTTTGTCAGTGAAGGTGATGACATTAAAGCAAGCAAATATACTTTTAAGTTTCTCCCATAGATTTCACACTAGGATAAATTCGGTACGCGGCCGTTCGTATCACTATTTCGATTTTGTAAAGAAATAGAAAGAAATAATATTTATTCTGAATAAACAAGGAATGCAAAAAAAAAAAAAAATGTTTTATCTATATATCTAACCGGATGCAGCTGAATACCAGTATTTTACATGAGGCGACTGTCTATTTGACCTCCACAACCCAGTTACTGGGTACCTAACGATATATTCTTGGTAAGATGAACAATAATAATATCGAATGTTTCCCTAATTATTTAAATATTGATAGAATGTAAGCACTATGTAAATCTATATTAGTATAACGATTTAAATTTGGTAATAATGTAATGAAGTAATGACATATTTTTGTAAAACTGTATCAATGACATATTCTGTGCTAACGACATAAATTTAAATAATTTGCACGCTTGCAGGCCGAATACAGTGACTTTTAGGCTATAAGATCTTCCTTGTAAAAATGTATATCTTGCAAATAAATATTATTATTATTAAGACTGGTAGTCAGACTTTCAGGCGACTGACGACCCGTAACGACTGTCAAAGATCTATGAATGACAGTCGGGACCAACGGCTTAACGTGCTTTCCGAGACACGAAAGTGTCTCGATATGGATGGTCACCCATCCACGAACCGACCGCAGCAAACGTAGCTTAACCTTCAATCGACCCGTGTGGCTGTTATTATTTAGCCACGAGCACCTCTTCAAAAATCGCTTTGTAATAATGTTGCACAGAAACGTTTTGCCAATGACGTTTGTGCCAGTAATCGCCGTTCGGATCAATCGTTCTCGCATGTCGCCACTTGACGATGACGATGGTAATGACGCGGAATATTGCGCACGAAAAATGTCTACATACACAGGGATTACGACCCTTGAACACAGAGTTATAACTTTATGAATATGACGTGTTTGTCTGGAAGTGATTTGCACGAATCCTATGTCAACTGAGGGGCAATTCTCGATAGCTTATGAAGATTTGTCTCAATATGCAAAAATACCTACAATTTCCCTACATTTTTGACAAGTTTTTGACATTGAATGTCGCTGAAATAAGGTTGCGACTAGATTTTTAACGTTTCGTTTTACATGTTTGTCTTTTCTCTGGTTTTACCGAGAAATTTCGGCTGTCAGAAAAATAGCCTTTAGGACAAAGCTTTTCAAAACTCCGCTGAATAAATCGAAGACAATCGCTTATCATTTCCAGCTGAATTCTTTTAAGCATAATAAATCTCTTAATTCGGTTGACAGCGCTAAACCGGACCGCAGCAGCGCTGCAGCGCTACAAATAACGCTGGGTAGGTGCCAGCGATCGCGATTGCCAATATGAACACAAACTATGACCTCCTCATACCTATGCATCACGGGTGGTAAGACTACGGGACTAGGAGCAGTTGCAAATAAATGGAGCGAAGACAATTCAACTAATGTTTTCCACAATTTACCGACTCAATTTTTGCTGGACGCAGTTCAATGAATTTGCATGCTGTCTGGATTTTATGACCTCTTTCTATTTATGTGCTACTGGTACTTTCAAATATCCCAGAGGAAGTTATCAACGAATAAAGAATCTCAGAGTACTTCTTTGAAAAGTTTTTCGATTGCTTCTTATGTTGGAATTAACTGTCCATGAAAGAAGTACCTACCTTGTAAAGATTACTAATCATTTACTAGAGCTGGTAATAATTATAGATCAACCACAATTTATTTTTGCTCCATTTTCTTTTACAATAAAGTTATAAATAATATATAAGTAATACAGTTTTAATTTAAGATTTCAATATTTCATACTCCTACTATCCAGTTGATACTAATTTACTACTACATACGGTTCTGTTAATAATTCTGTTTCTGTATCTACGTAAAAGATTAATAGGTAGGTGAGTATGCATAAAAGGGACTGCTAAATAATAAATATATATCCAGCTTAATAAACTTCACTCTAGGTATAATGGTGTAAAAAAATAAAAAATATACAAACCAGACCGCGAGTAACTAAGTACTTAGGTACAGCTTTTATAAAATGCACATGTATCACGTCCTGAAATACATATTAAGTATGCCACTTAGCGACGTTTCTCAGCGGAGGACGCACTTCGCACCGTCTTCGCGCTAAAATGTGTCTCCCTATAAAGAGATTCAATTACTCGTATTTGTCAATTTCCTTTCCACAAATCGTTTCTAAGTACCTATACTCGCGGCAACCCTAATTTTACCGCCTCAGGAGACGTCTTTATCCCTTTCACATACACGGAATGTTTTCTGTCTTTCTCATTCACTCCTGCGTGACTCTTTAATTGCACTGTGAAGAGCCGTAGATCTTCAATTGGATGTAACAGTTCAAGATGCTTTGAGCTAAAAATAAAACTTGATTCCAAAGTCATTCAATAACAACTTACATCGTTACCTCAAGATCGTTACGTAGTGAAACTATTTTCGAATAATGCATTCAAAACTATTCTAGAACACGTTCCAAACTAGGAGAATTTAAAAAATTTAACCGATTATTTCCTTTTGCTCTCAGGAACACTGGCAACTTAATTCGATCATTTTTCGCTTTGAATTTCGAATTAATGGCAAAAATAAATATGGCAATTCTTATTTAATGTAGGTATTGTAATGTTGTGTAATAATTGTAGTGCGTCGTCTCTGTCAGTAGTCCGCGTACTGCTCACTCGTCAGTTTATTTAATTCGTCAGTTTCGTAGATTAATCAGTTTCCCTGGTTGGTTAATTTTTCGGATTAGTCAGTTCTGTTAACTCGACAGTTTCCAATTTTAGCCAGTTTCCTCGATTCGTTAGTTTTAGTCAAAGTACAGTCGGTAGAAAAATACACACGTCTGCTAATTTAATTAGGAGCTCAACTGTCTCTAATAAGACACAATTACTTATTCTATTGTTACCGAACTTCATAAGATTGTCTAACAGACGAGGGGGTCTTACCTCACAAAACAGCAAGCCTGTTACCTCAAAGGAGTCATTCAGTGGTGTACTTAGACTACACCCATATTTCACAAGTTGTGTTTGAGTACCATGTATGTAATATTATGGGAGATCCATTGTCTATTTATTAAACCCCCTTAAGGCGTCGGTTAATTGTGTTTGCGAAGCCCGGATGTGCTAAAACAAAGATAAACGGTATTAATATGAGATACTATCAAATTCAGGTGCTTGGAGCTTTCTTGGGTATTGTTGAAGACTCCTGCTGAAAATTACTTCCAGTACCTAACCCTTCCAATCTAGAACCTATTGGCGAAAGTATATAACCTTATTGGTAATAATATTTTCGAGCCATTTTGGGTTGGAACCTTCGAGCCGAGTGCTGATGGCTTGTTCAATGAAATCTCCAAACGGCTGGTACTTCCCGTGGCCTGATACTCCAAGGGCTGACTTTTACCTTTGCTACAGGATAGGTATTGCCATATGTACAACGTGGCAATGCCGCCAGTCTCTTGGGTATATTTTACCAATCACAGTAAAGCGGAGGAATATTTCGACGCCATATCTTAGTTCGTTAATAGTTATAGTTGGTTAGTCATCATCATCAGTCTAGCCTTTTCCCAACTTTGTTGGGGTCGGCTTCCAGTCTAACCGGATACAGCTGAATACCACTGTTTTACTTGGAGCGACTGCCTCTCTGACCTCCACAACCAAGTTACTAGGGTAGTTTTAGTTAGGTTAGTATAAGATTTTATTTTTTATTAAGTTTGTTAGTTCATTAAAGTGATATTGAGGTTTCTGTGTGCTCCCTAATAATCACTAATAAAGGCTTTCTTCTGTAGGAAAGTTTTCAAGAAAAGCCACGAAAATAACAAACTTTCTGCCAGCCTGTTTTTCATAAGTAACTTATTTTTTCCTTAGGCCCTGGTAAGTTTTTTGATCGTTATGGTTGTAGGTAATGTAGAAATCAAGAGTAAAGACTTCTGAAAGTGCCGCGGACGAGGAGGTTGTACGTGCGTGCGTGATGCCTTGACCACATAGACGACTTAGGGTCAGTTCACATCTGACGGAAAATGCGTCGGGCGTAACTTCGATTGGGTTTATTTATTCGCGCGACGCACTAACGCATCATCGTCGGTTGAATGTTTTATCATATAATTGTCTGTTCTGGCATTACGCGACCGATAATACGCGACGCATTTTCCGTCAGATGTGAACCGACCCTTATACTCACTTCTCTTTTTAGTCTGTGGACTACTCGCGGATCGGCTCGCGTCGCGCTCCTCTGCCCCGCGCCCACCTGCTTCAGCCCCACACACTAAAAGCTCCTCGGACGCACACCACTCTCTTAAGTTTATTCGTAAACAAAAGGAATTAGAATTTAGAATAAGTAGGTAGGCGACAAATACATATTATGTAGGTTCGCACGGTTAACAATGATGTTATTCTTAACATCAGTACCTACAGAAATTCAAAACTCTCCACTACAGGGTTATTGGTAAAACATTAACAACCTCTTAAGAGGTCATTGTACTCATCATTATGAACAACTTTTACTATGGGACCAAACCTGAAATCACAAAAAAAAAAACAGCTGTTCCCTACATTTATGTTCCTATAACTCGTCAAAATGCAGGCAACAGCTGATTTTTTGTTCGCGATTTCAGGTAATACGAATGAAATACTATCTTGAATTTATGTAAGCCTAGTACTTTTTGTCAAGCGACTGCTCAAAACGTGTTAAGTAATAATGTAAACCAATTTTAATTTAAACACACTGTTTTATATTTTACCCATTAAGTAAGATGTGCGGTGAAGTTCCGCCGCTTTTGTTTGACTTTCATTCGCATATTAGCTTCCCGGAGTAAACTTCAAGTTCTCCTTGTAAGAATATTCCGCTGAACAAAACAGAACTTGCATCCTCGTATCGAGTTATTGAAAGTTTATTATGATGAGCTGCTCATCTTATGAAGCCCTGGTACTGTAAAGGGATTACTCCCGTTGGCCATTACCTAAGCTGCCATCTACTGGTACCCTGGACACTTGAGACAGAATGGTCACGGTTGTCCCATTGTTCACCACTGGTGGCCTGTAAAACATTTCTTTTTAAAAAAACCTCCTTTTGAGCACCACTAACCTTCGTCGTCACTGGGAAACTGTATGTTATGTTGACACTGTGTTTTAAGGGCCGGTTAACGTAACATACGTACGTACAACATACTCGTACATTACGTACTCGATATTAGGTATTTGACGTACGGCAAGGCCATAATTTTGTAATTGTAATTTGAATCTCCGCTTTTTGACGTGACAACGTCTTAAATTAGGTTGCGACTGGGAGTCACTTATGAAAAAGTGTAACGCTCGGTAACGTTACGATGAGTCACCGAACGAGAGAGAGGCCCGCCGAATGCCTTGCGTCTCTCTCCCACTCAACTATGATCGGATGATCGGTCGTTGTCACGTAAAATCTTCGCCCGTAAAACCGACTTTACAGGCAACCATTTTTTTTTTTGGTTTAACGATAGTTAGCGCCATTTTTGACGTATACGGGTGGGTGCGTCAAGTGGACGTGAAAAAACCCGCCTGAAATGTAACGTAACTTAGGATACGGCTACAATAACTTGCCTCTTAGCAACACAAAAGCTGAAAATACTCGAAGGAAACTAAAGAACACACTGGCGTATTACAGGCGTGATGCTAAGTTATGTAAAACAAAAAAACAGTGGCACCCCGGGAGTGCCGACAGAAGTGAAAACAAAACACAAACGGACATTATTTAGACAATGACATGAATATTTACTTTGTAAGTAATTTTTATTATTATTTAATTATTGTGAATGTGAGGACTATGTGGGTCATTTCTTTTTTCCTTCTTAGTTTTAATCATGATCTGGCAGTTTGAGTAGTTTATGCGGCCTACCCAAATGTCCTGTCTTTGGTATTGTTCGTCGAATCGTTGAGCTCCTCAAGTTCTGAGTTGAGCTGCACGATTTTTGACAAATGCGTGCACTGATTGGACAGGTCCGCTCAATCTGTGTGGTTCTTTCCTCAAAAGACCATTTCAGACACCAATCTACATGGTCTTCACACGATCTGACCAAGATTTTGTCTGGACTTTAAAAGAGACTGTGACTTCTGAGTTTGTTTCGGCCTTTCTTCTCAGAATAGTCAGTTAGGAAACGCCGACCTCATCTAGTTTAAAAAAAAATATGATTGACGTGTAAAAGTGTTTGTACAAACCTACTTACAGAAATAAAAATCATTTATCATTTATAACCGAGTACATGCCGAGGACAGCCGAACACATCTGTTGCGGTGTCGGTTACGGTAATAGTGGCGCGTGTTCAATATTTTTTCCCATCTTAAAATATGCCCAACGCGCCTTAGAAGTTTTTACTTCAAAATATTGTTCATTGAATAGCTTCTTCAATGAAAACGTGTCTTACGTAACCCTCCCACTTGCCAGACAGATTGACGCCGCACACTATTGCAGAGACGGGAATTATTAATCTGTGCCACCTACGAAGAATCTATTTCGAGCTGTATCTATTTTTCAGATAGCCAATAAGGACGTTATGTAGTATGTGGATCTCCGCCTCCTTACATGACCTTTTATTTTTTTTGGTAGGGAAATCATCAAATGACTCCTCCCGCTCTGGGTGGAGCGGAAGGGAGTGTCAGACTCTTACTGACTAAAACCCAAACGTGTTCCTTCCTTACCCCTTTATGTTCCGGGCCAGCGGTAACCCTTTCGGGCAATCCCGCTGACCCGGCAAACTTCGGCCCTATGGGGCCCCTCCTCGATGTTGACATCTCTTTGAGGCGCGCGTGGAACACATACGCGCCGTCCGGCATGGGGCTTACATGACCTAAAGCGCGGTCACTGTCGGACTGCATAGAAAAGAAAGAGAAGTGCGATTACAAAACTCTGGCAGTTTATTGCAAAATATGAAGCAATTATTTAATTACAAAAAATCTATTGTTTGGACTAAAAAATTAAAACAGTATTGTTTTAGTATGTTGCTTGTAGAATAATCTGACAAAAAAACTGAATGTTGTATGTCTATATATAAGTAAGGTTTTTATTGTAAAAAGAACGTTTTTAGTTTAGAGGTATCTTCATGTTTTTTTTCTATCATATCAAATTAGTTTTATTATGTTTTCAACACAGTATCTACCTAGCATATATCCTGAAGAATATAATATATTTTTCTGATTTTGTTTACTGCAGTCGATCATATATTTTTATTGTATCTAAAACTTGCGCTTTTTGCGTTTAGGTCCTGTAAGCCCCTTAAAGGTTTCATTTCACCCGATATTCCTCCTTTTCAAATTAATTTGTGCATATTTAGATCTAAAAAGCCCAATGACTTTCAACGTGTGGGTTTCTTTCTATCGAGGCCGGGCACACGTTTGAGCTGCGTTTTTGCTAATATCTTAGAACCCACTCCAAACTTAATCATAAATCGTGCTTCATCATCTGCTTAGCCTTTTCCCAACTATGTTGGGGTCGGCTTCCAGTGTAACCGGATGCAGCTGAATACCAGTATTTTACATGGAGTGACTGCTTATCTGATCTCCACAACCCAGTTACTGGGTAATACGATACCCCTTGGTAAGACTGATTGTCAGACTTTCGGGCTTCTGACTACCCGTAACGACTGTCCTTTGACAGTCGTTACGGGTTTATCCACGAATGACAGCCGGGACCAACGGCTTAACGGGTTTTCCGAGGCACGAAGGGGTCAAGAACGGTAAGTAAAGATGGTCACCCATCCACAGACAATGTCTGTGAGGTCAGCTAGTAATGAAAATAATGGTAACTAATCAATCGCCCTTTCAGTATTCATAAATGGCAAACTTCCCTTGTGTCTAAAAACTATTATTTAAACAGACATCGGTCAGCGTAATCCAATACGGGGTACCAGGATAACAGAAAAGAGAAGTTACGTGATTACGCACTACGTCGGGATCAGTCCCGGATTACGAGATGACATACTACATCACTCAAACGGATAGGGATGGGACTCAGTAGTCGTTTGTCGAACGTATACGGTTCGTTTGATATTATCTAGGGGGATGCACTCGCTTTCTTGTTGTTACTGCGAAACGTGAAGCTTCCAGGAGTTTCTAGTACTAGATTACTTTATAATAAATACTGCAGAGAAAGACGGACATAATAAAAATAAGGTTTTATGGCAAAATTCAACGCAAATAATTAATAAACTGTTTTCATTGTAGGTTTGTTAATGTTTATATCGTTTTTATTTTATGTAATGTATTGGAAATCTATCGATAAACTAATGCAATAATCGGTAATGCACGAAATAAGCAGTCTATTGTGTCCTTTGGCGAACTAATGTTAGCCTGCCAAGCCACATATTTTATATTTTACCGTAAACGACACCGCGCGTGTTTTGTTTTTAAGACGATTAAAAAAATACCCGCTTCGGATATGTTCGGCTGTCCTCGGAATGTAATCCGATATGTCAGTGAGTGTGTTTTGTTTTCAATTCTGTCGGCACTCCCGGAGTGCCACTGTTTTTTTCTTTATTAGCCTATACTGTCCCACTGCTGGGCAAAGGCCTCCCCAAAATCCCTCCAGGCACTTTTTCCCGCGCTACCTCAAACCAGCCCTCGCGGTACGTCCAGGTCATCTCGCCATCTCTTTCTGGGACTCTTTCTACTTTACATAAGCTTTATTTATTGAGCTTGCCTGAGCATGGTCTATTTTGCACCCCTGTCAATCCATACTAATATTATAAATGCGAAAGTATGTCTGTCTGTTACCTCTTTACGCTTAAACCGCTGAACCGATTTAGATGAAACTTGGTATAGAGATAGTTTGAGTCCCGGGAAAGGACATAGGTTAGTTTTTATCCCGATAATTCTACGGGATCGAGACTTATGCGGGTAAAACCGCGGGGCGCAGCTAGTATTTTATTTACATAAAGCTTTTGTAATTTTCTGTTTTAATTATAAAAACTTTCCTAAAACTCACACATTATCAATGAATCATTTTCAAGGATATTGCTATCCATTGCTTCATATGTTGGCAAAAATTGTCTGCTCAACGACGTAAATAACGTAATGAATGTTGTTGAACTGTCAAAATGAAAGCCGTTGCTACTGATAGTGTGTTACGCAATTACCCCGGGTGGTCCAACGATAACTAGAAGTTGCTACTTAGAAGCATTATTCAGATTCTTGCAAAAACATAGGCCGGTCCTCCTTCCCGCAACATAATGCCTACTTAGCATTCTACTGAGCGAGTAGGTACCCCCAAAGCCGTTGTTCCTTATTTTATAGTTTTGCATAGTTTTTTGCTTGCCCTGAACGCTATAAAGGCATTTTGGTACGTATAAAATAAATTCTGGAATAACCTTTTGTGATTTTTATTGCGTGCGATATGGGCGGAAAACTTGAATAGGTACCTAAAAAACTGGTCAAGTGCGAGTCGAACTCCCACAAAGGCAAAAACGCCGAAAAAAACAAGTTTGATGTATGGGAGCCCCCCTTAAATATTTATTTTATTCTGTTTTTAGTATTTTTTGTTATAGCGGCAACAGAAATACATCATCTGTGAAAATTTCAAGTGTCTAACTATCTCGGTTCAGGAGATACAGCCTGGTGACAGACGGACAGACGGCAGCGGAAAAAAAAAACGGCGAAAGCTCGAAGTTTTGTTACAAGTAAATGCTCCACTCTATACTCACCTTTTTAAACTTGATTCCTAACCGAATTGTGTTACAGTAACCTTATTTATGTTTCAGGTAATCACGTCAGCATGCATCATGACAGCTCATATTAACTCTGACAGTTAATCAAGGTAACCATAGATATAGTTATTTTACATACCATAGATCATAGGTACAGACGCCAGCACATCAAGCTACTACTACTAGGATCAGAACTGAATAACTAGTTTTTTTGGTTCCGAACTAAATTACTAATAGGCTAGTAATATAAGCTTTGTTTTTTTTTATATAGAAATACTAGCAGCGCCCGCGATTTCACCCGTATAAGTGTCGATCTCGTGGGAATATCGGAATAAAAATATTCTATGTCCTTCCTCGGGATGCAATCTATCTCTCTGCCAAATTTTATCGAAATCCGCTCAGTGGTTTAGGCGTGAAAAGGTTACATACAGACGGATAGACAGAGTTACTTTCGAATTTATAATATTAAGTATGGATTTGTACGCCATATTATGGCAGGTTATGCTGGAACCAATATTGTAACTTCTATTATAAATAATCCATACTAAATTATAAATTCGAAAGGAACTCTGTCTGTATGTTACCTTTTCACGCCTAAACCACTAAACGGATTTCGATAAAATTTGGCAGAGAGATAGATTGCATCCCGGGTAAGGATATAAGATAGTTGTTATCGACATACATCGCGGGCGAAGCTGCGGGCGGAAGCTAGTCCTTTAATAAAATTGGCTTCGAATAAGGGATACTGTTTATTCACTCTTAGTATTTGTAGTAAAGGAACTTTAAAAAAAACCATTTCCACCCCAGATGTGCTAGTGATGGATAAGTAATAATGTAATAATTTGTACGTGTAACTACCTACCTCCTTTAACAATTTCATAATCATTTTAATTTATTAAACTACGTTTTTTAATCATAGTTCGATCGTAATTTTTCAAATAACCAAACAGATAACATGACGTAGGTAATAAAAAAATGTAGTCAGCCCCTGGTCTACGAGTATGTACCTATATAAAATAATAAAAAAAAACTTTGTATTAAAGACTCCTGAATGTTTACCCTACAGGGGAAAATAGTTTTGTATAGATAATGACTATGCATTTTTGACGATTGAATAAACTAGAAGTGCTTAGGCTATTATAGCTCGCTCGGGGCTCGAATTTGCTTTTCTTTTTTTTTTCTATGACAGCACGGAAACTTCGACCTTGTCCAAATTATCCTTAAGACGATTCCATTCAGTGGACCGAGCTTGCAAAATTACTTCGTTCTAACTCTATCACGGTCCGTGGTGGAATGGGCTAGATAAGGTGCGTTATCAAGCTGACCTACATTGCCGCTAGTACTCGTATATCTTGAGGGCACGACTTATATTGATTGCAAAGTCAACGATTTCTTCGAATCTGAGTATGGGATAGCAAGGATGTGTTTCGTTTAGGATGTCAAAAGGTTTGATTTCATTGGTGTATAGTATTTACTTTGGAATTGGCTACCTTTTATATTAGTAAAGTTCTTGTGAGATAACTGCCCAAGGGCTAAAAAAGACTATTCCAGACAGCATTGTTGGCTTTCACATAAATGAATATGTATAAAATATCTATAATCTTGTTGGTTCGATCATTACCCGACTGCGCCAGAAGGAGGGTTGTTTTTTTAATCTGTCTTTCTCCATTCTATACCAATCCATTAGAAATGTTCTCATCATCATCATCAATGGCAGCCTTGTTCTACCCAGTGCTGCTTCCTCCTATGCCTCCCTGGTCTGGGCCAGTTTACGTCAAAAATTACAGTAAAATAGAATTGATTCTAGTCGCCCATTCCAAAAGGTAGTGTTCGTATGGGGAAGAATGGGCAAGAAACTCCACCGTTACTCTTTTAAAATGTTTCACAAGGTTTTGTATAACATAATATAATTATATGTGAAGACGATCCTTACTAAAAGCCCTTTTTCTTTTCGTACAAAAAGTGCACCAGTTTATTCTTCAAAGAAAATAATGCAAATATCTAAGCTAAGCTAAAATATCAATCTACCATCAAGTTGTGCCAGCATCTTAAAATCGCTTTTAAGATGTTTCCCTGGTATATCTTGACGAGGTACTTAAGTGACACTTCGCATATTACAAGGGGTTCGCAAAAGATTGCAGTATTTTTCACAAAATCGAGCTTGTATAAGGAAATGGTGATAAAAGAAAATTTCTAGATTAGAATTTTAGATAAGAAAATCATTTATTTGCTCAAACATGAGTACAATACCTACATACAATACAAATTATCAGCATGCAAAAGATGTTAAAAGTAAAGATAAAATACAGAAGAAATTCGGCAGCCCAAATTATGTTTGTCTTTGAAATCGAGATCATGGTGGTTTTATTTTAATCTAATGAATTATCCATACAGCCTACTGGTGAGAAAAAACTCACCTGTAGAAGATATTTTTGACATTTACTGTAGGTACCTAACACAGACCTTAGTAATAATATATTTATTTATTCATTTATTTATTTGCATAAAACATGGTACACAAAGGTGTTCCATGAGTTAAGGACGAGTTTTGTTCAAGAGGAAATGCGATCGGAGAGACTTTTGAAAAAGTCTAAGTAAAATTCATATTTTATTCATAATTCGCGGTTTGGCTCTCGCCTATTTCCACCTCCACTATTGGACTAATATAAAAGATATTTCATAAACCGAATAAAAAGGATAATTATATAGGTTCTGTGTCCCTATGTTTTTCTTTCTTTGTTAGTAATTATCAAAATAATTTCTACACTAGGCCTCTGTTGATAGCGGCAATTTTGAGGTTTGTTGAACGTTCTAGTGCTTATAAAAATAATGTATTCATCAAAAAGGAAAACATAGGGACATACAAGTAGTTAATATTTATTATTCTTTAAACAATCATTGCTTTATGGTAATTAACCAGAAAGAAAACAGGCGAGAGTGACTGTGTTTCTATGGAGAAAGCGTTAGAAGGCCTCCCACAAGATGGACCGAAGACCTGGTAAAGGGCGCCGGAATCCGCTGGATGCGAGAAGCACAATCAAAGTGGCACGGTCAAAGTGGCTAAAATCATAATTAACAGACAATAATTTTGCAAAATATCACAGAGATCTATTTCAAAACCGCCCTCAACCTTTTTGCTATATTGTAGGTAGATTTGTTAGAAAAGGTCGTATTCGTGTGGTTGAACACACGAATCATATTGTTGGCATAACTTTCAACAAGCTTAAGCAGTCCCAATGTTTATTGGGACGCTTGGATCCGTGATAATGACTTACAGTTCGCTTGTGGCATTAAATTGTTATTGTTCCTTATTTCATTGAAGTTTATGGTTTGGTTTGATTTATTCATTGGATCTAGAAAGAAAGAAAGAAAGAAAAACTGTTTATTCTGCACAAACAAAACGCACATTGCATATAAAAAGAAAAAATAAAATAATAAACAAAAAAATTAAAAGATACACACACGACGTAATCAAATGCCTCGTACTCAAGCTTAAAAAACAAAAAATGTTGACAATTTTGCTTGATGTCAGGGCCAGGGACCAAAGACAACACACATTATTTTTTACTTGACATTGACAATTTGAGATTGACATTTGACAATACAAATCACAAATCAATCCGATAGGAGTATATGTGTTCTGTGGTGATGCGCCCGCGTCACTGGCCTAATTATGACAACAAAACAAAGTGAAAACAACAACAATCAAAACAAAAACAAAATGCCAATTGCAGAGAGGAAAAAATCTCCAACGGAGGCTACACGATTTAATTTTAATTTTATTTATTTGGATTATCCGGGAAGGACTTGCGGGAGACCTTTGCCCAGCAGAGGACAGTATAGGCTAAGGGTCAGTTCACACCGAGACGGCGCCGCCGCCGCGCGGCGTAGCTCGACGTAGGTAGTAGACACTGAATTGTGTACCTTTTAGTGTAGTAGATAAGGTCTGTAATTGTATTTCTATCTTGAAAACTGCGCGTCGCGTCGCGTCTCGGTGTGAACTGACCCTAAACAAACAAAAAAACCGGTCAAGTGCGAGTCGGACTCGCGCACCGAGAGTTCCGTACAAATTTGTAGGTATGTAACTTTTACGGTTTCCGGTTTTTTTTGCTTTACTTTTTCTACATGACATTGCTTCTTGCCAAATTTCATGATTCAAGCTCAACGGGTAGTACCCCATAGGTTTT
Organism: Oligia fasciuncula; assembly: GCA_963082905.1. Lineage (NCBI taxonomy): Eukaryota > Metazoa > Arthropoda > Insecta > Lepidoptera > Noctuidae > Oligia > Oligia fasciuncula. Next base: position 14,962,770 of record OY720406.1, on the reverse strand, counting down.
GATTCCCTTGCGAGTGTCAAAATATGCGACATAAACATAATCTTTTGATTGCATTGATTTAGAAGTTTAATTTTTTAACTGCTTCAAGGGATTGCAACCCTGAGTATTTGATATTAATTTCAATTTGATAACTCCACGCGTTTCTGTGAAAATGGGAAGATAAGATTATAAGAGAACTAGCTTCTGTCTGCGACATCATCTGCGTGAAATTTCACCCTCCCCTGATTCACCCTCTTAGGGGTGGAATTTCGAAAAACCCTTTCTTAGTGGATACCTACTCTTCACAAAGAATACACCCTCCAAGTTTCATGTCTCTAGGACCAGCGGTTTAGGCTGTGCGTTGATATATCAGTCAGTCAGTCAGGACTTTGAATTTTATATATTTAGACTACTACGCTCACGCCTACATATGTACAGTCACGAGCACTAATATGTCAACACTTGGCAACTTTTAATTGCGAGTTTTTCACGAAATAACGAATGCAAAGTGGAAATACGACACTTTACATAAACCTATAGGTTCGAAAATACTATGTTCGTAATAGCATAAAATTTCATTCAAAAATAAAGGAGAAAAACGCCGTTGAATAAAGCCAAGAGTATACATACATAGTTATGCTCGACCGGTTTCTCTCATAATAACCTATCCATAATTTACCCGCAATATACGTACTCGGTCCTGCACTCAGTGGCTCTTGTTGGCACTGATATCGGCTTTCACAACATATTGTCTATCATCCGTATGCGGGTTTTCTGTGTGGTTTTACTATGGGGATCATTAAAGCAAGACCAACATTGTGGAATTACTTCCTTGGTCATTGAGACTTATCACAGCGTGCTTTGTATACAGGGTTATTGGTAAAACATTAACCACTTCTTAAGAGGTCATTGTACTCATCATTATGAACAAGTTTTACTATGGGACCATACTAGAAATCGCGAAAAAAAAAAACAGCTGTTCCCTACATTTTGACGAGTTATACGAATATAAATGTAGGGAACAGCTGATTTTTTTTTCGCGATTTCTATTTTGGTCCCCTATTAAAAGTTGTTCATAATGATGAGTACAATTAACATCGGGCAACTACATCAAAATTATTACCGAAAAACCCCCGTATCACTGCTCGATCGAAAATACATTATTATTCGATCCGATCAAAAACAGACAAATTCTGATTTAACAAGCAAAACAAAAGGAAAGATTTTTATTTAGAGAAAATTTAACTAACTATTTACACTAGATACTAAATTAAATGACTAACTTACTATACAAATAAATACAAAAAAGCAAAGGACACTTAGGCGTCGAAGTACTCGTCCGCATCGCTGTCATCAGGAAACGAAAAAAAAAATCAAGCAAAACTCTGTTCTAAAAAAATAAAACATACGTTCCCCAAACACGTAAAAACTCATTTGACACGATCAAAGAATTAATTTATTCAGTTTCATATTTCGCCATCGCGACGCGGAGCCTACTTCAAAGTTCGTTATTAAAACATCAATATAAAAGTTGGATTGAGTTCGTGTATGAAACGATGGAGTCGACACGACACTCAAAAAGTGACGATTGAAGCTCCACCGCTCGTCTTCACTTACACTAGGCGTCTCTTAATTAAATGCCGATATCAAAGCGTGCTAAAGTTTCGTACTGTAAAAAGAAAAATACTACTTATTAATACGAGTATGTCGTCTATAAACCGTGGAGCGAACTTATTATTAACTCAAAAAGCGCTCCACGCTATTAGAATTCAATTTGAGTTAATTTGATTATTTTATAATTTTTAGTGCGTGATAAAAGCGTGTTTTTTAGTTTTTTTTTAAACTAGTTGTTTTTAACTTTGGCATCTAGTATATTCATAGTTAAGTATAAAGTTAACGAAGTTATGACGATTACGGGCTACTAGCAAACTAGAGGGGTTTACGAGTAAAGAGTTCCGCTATCCACCTCCTGGCTCCATCATAAGACCCTCGACACCAAGTTCAATTTTACTATTTTCACAGCAACTATAAAAGTCGTTTCCCAGCAATTATTTTTATGCAATTTTACTTAGTTGACAGCTATGTCATGTGTCTTTTTACACCATGTTTATTGGACTCGTCAAAACATATGATTTATATAGTAGCCCCTAAAGAGTTCCACTATTCATCTCCTGGCTCCATCGTGACACCCTCGACACCAAGTACAATATGTTGGACTCATCAAAACGGATCATATGACCCCAAACTCGAGGGGTTAACTAGTAGTCCCTTGAGATTTCCACTATCCACCTCCTGGCTCCATCATCAGACCCTCGACCCCAAGTGCAATCTATTGGACTCGTCAAAACAAATCACATGAGCCTAAACTCGAGGGGTTTTCTAGTAGCCACTGAAGAGTTCCAGTATCTACCTCCTGGCTCCATCCTCAGACCCTCGACACTAAGTGCAATCTATTGGGCTCGTCAAAATAAATCATAATGAGCCCAAACTACATTGGTTTATTAGTAGCCACTGAAGAGTTCCACTGTCCACCTCCTGGCTCCATCATCAGATCAGCTCCAAGATACCAAATTATAGTTTTGTCTTCCGAACTACATATACACACAAAGTTTCATTTCGATACGAAAATTAGAAGTAGGTTAAAATTGATTTCTAAGATTTTGTTACATAGTGACAAGTGAAGCTAATAAAAGCGTTTGAAAAACAGTAGTATTTAGTTAAAGTTCAAGATATTGGAATACGGGTAGCAGTTAGTGCCTTTAAGTGATTAGATATCACTAGAAGCCTGAAAGCCTGCCAGCTCATCTTACTACGGGGTACCATGTCACCCAGTAACTGAGTTGTGGCGGTCGGATAGGCAGTCGGTCCATGTAAAATACTGGGCTTCATCCAGTCAGAGTGGTAACGGACGCGAACATAGCCGGGTAAAGGCTTCGCCGATCATTTTCTGCTTGCCATACGATCTGCTAGTGATCCATATTTTATGTTTGTGGGGATGATTTCGTAATAAGTCTATCATATACCAAACCTCACAAGCATAGTTTGGACAGATTTCATCAAAGCCATCGAATAAGATAGCTAGTTTATTTGTGTCATTATAATAATGCAGGAACATTTGCAATTCGAATACAGTCCACTCATCACCCGTACAATCCTTCAGGTGTATGATGCCATTAGACTTTTCTAGTTTTATTTGTACATCCTCCTTTTTGCTACTTCGCTCGCTAAGTGCAACTTGACACAAGAATGTTAAAATTTTCATAGCACGAGCAGCAGAGTGCAGAGAGGTAAAACAATCTTTCTGCCACTCACGGAATTGTCTGGAGTGCTGGAATAAGTTAATTCTAAGTATCCAAATTGTTGGATCCTGTTTTTTCGTTTTAAGAGACACGCTGGTGAGTAGAGTCGACTCTCCCACTGCATTTTCTCCATCCGCCATGATAAGTAAAATGTCAGTTTCTACGTCGTGTACCGAAGAGATATACTCACAAATACTTTCTTCATCTTTGTCATCAGATTCAGGCCAGTGGATTATAGGCTCATTGTAATGATGTATTACAGTCGTTTGATGGTGTAAATTTTCTTTATAATTTAAATGACTTACTGGTTTTCCAATAGTATTTTTATTACATTGCATAATATTATTTAACACGGCTCCTCCAACGTATCTAATCGATTTGTCGTCCAAAACTTGTTCTAGGTTTAATTCATCACCTTGAAATATAACTTTTGAGTTCTGTAAGATATTTTTCTGCGATTCTTCACTCATGTCAATTAAATTATTTCTTTCATCCTTAACTACGTTATCTTTTAGTGAGAAATATATTTTTGCGTTTTCAATGGAGTTCAGGTCTGAAATAATAATTACTTTTTTATTCTTTATTGAGTTTGCAATATTTTCCAATTTATTGCTGGAAATTGGCGTAATCAGTGATTTGTCAAAGACAACAATAACTGTTTTCGTACTTGTCAGATCTCTACGTAATGTTTTGTCGTCTCTTGCAGATAAATTAAAAATATATTTCAAATCTAACACGACCCAGTCTTTATTTATTAAATATTTCGTAAGCTTAGCAACAGTTAATACACTGTTCTCTGTAACGATAACAGTTCCTGTAGGCAGGTCTTCTAACTTAATTGAATTTACAGCATCTTCACTGAAAGTGTTATTTTTATTCTTTATTCTTTGCATCATATTTAAAACGCTAATTAATGGCTGAATTGAAGTATGTTCTACAGCACTTTTATATTTACTGCCTTCTTTGGTAAGATATTCTCCAGCTTTAGGCTCCATCCACCATTTTTGTATCTCATCATGATACTTAAGAAATGTCGCATCGGATTTAATTTCTCCATTTTGTACGTCATCACTCAAACTATCATTAATTTCATATATTAAAGTTGTCTCCACTCTATCCTCATTAGATTGGGATGTGTAAAATAGTAACATTTTAGAAAAGTCGCTCAAAATATTTTTGGTATATTCGTCAGTGGTGAATGAAAGTTTTGGAAATATTTTTACTTTTATATTAAATTTATATTCATATAAGTTTAAGATTTCACTATTCAGTCTATCAAATAACTTTTTGGCAAGCTTTCCCAGTGATTCGTAGTTATCATTGAACTTCATCAGCTTGGATACTTCATCAAAAACTAATAAATTACCAACAGCAGAAGCTATGCCACCGCTAAGCTGTAGAAATCCTGATCCCATAGATTCATCTATGATGACAATATTATCGGGCCCTGATTGTTTTATCAACCCTATAATTTTGGATGACAGATCTTTTAATTTTCTTTCGATTTTTTGATCGCCTCCTTTTATTGATAAATCTTTATTTCCGAACGAAGTTGGTACTTTAAATTCTAGTGATGGCAAACACTCCTTTACTGCCAGTTCAACTGTTTTTTCTATGGTTTTTTCTGATTCATTAATTTTGTCAAGCAATAGCTTATGATGTTCTGATGTTGTTTTATCAAGAAACTCAAATTTTCTGTTTTTGAATGTCATATTGCATGCAATTTGTTTATTAACATTTTCATTATCAGGTACATCGCAGGCATGCAGTAAACGGCTCAAAATAACTGAATTCAGCTTTCGTCTTTTAAAAATCTCTGTGCACAGTTCATCTTTAAATAACCGCAGAAATTGTTCGTTGATGCCAAAAAAGTCTTGTCTAAAGCGTGCGACACGATGCCCTTCAGATTGATTCTCAGAAACATCGAAAGCTTTTTGTGCCAAAATGACGTGGTAACGTAGCACGTGTTCATCCTGCATCAACATTTGGATATCATTAAATTCTCCAAATATACATTTCGCCATCGGACGAGCCAGTGCTGTGATTTGTTCTTCCAAAACTAGTCCGTATAGGTCCTCATTGACAAAACCATGCATTGGCTGTGAATCTGGTTCCCCTGTTTTTAGCAGAGCATTTAAATGTTCAGCATAAATACCTTCGTATTTTGTGGTAAGTAGGTCAACTTTAGCGGTTGTGTAAATAACGAATAGACATTCTGTTTCACAAAATGTCCCATCGAACAGCACGTCTTTATTTTTGGGTTTGAATTTGCGTCTAATTTCCAAATAACTGTTGAAATACGTGGCCAAATCACTTTTAAGATTGAGCGCTGAAACTGCATTATTTTCCCTGTGTTTTGCTTGGATGAACACTGTAAGGGGCTTATCGATTCCCTTCACTTTAGCCCTAAAACAAATGTCGTCAAACGAACCTAATTTGTCTACATTTGTGGCTAAATGAAACTCTTCAATTCTATAATTGTGTATAGCTCTGAAATATATTAAACTAAGAAGTTTGGTCTCGTACAGTTGACCTCTTATCCCGGATGTTCCAGAACGCTTTGGATATTTTTTAGGGATAGTTTCTGTAGAGCTCGCCATCTTGTTGCAGCAGTAGCAGGAAGTCAACTCAACATGCGACGGGAAAGTCGCAACTCTATGGGTACACTCTGTTAGCAACCGCAGGCACTGCTTAACCGTCACGCGGTGAGTTCCTCAAAGATTCACTTCCTCTTGACTATAAGGACGAGATCTGAAAATCAAAATATTTGTGTTACTTGTGTTCAAACTGTTGTAGCCGCGTCAAAAGTTTGTACCTATTTTAATGTGCAAGAGAAGAAAGGCGTGAGTATTTTTATCAACTTATTTTTTTATTGTGTTCTATGGATCATGTGGATCCATAGAACACAATAAAAAAATAAGTTGATAAAAAATACAATAAAGTCTGCAATCAATATTTTTAGTTATAACTTTTAAATAAATAATTATGTACCAAAATGATCTTAAAGATTTGTATTTTTTGTTAATACCTATTGTAAGATAAGGATAACATTGTTAAAAGTTGCTAAAAACTTGTAACAGATATTGCCAATGGCTGACATTTTTACAATATTATTTTATAATGTTTGGATTTGAATATTAACATTTCCAAATTGCTTTTTAATTTAGCTTTCCAATTATGGGTTTAATTTCGACAAAGTGTTAATAATTTGCGAAATACATACCTCGGGGCGGGGCGGGCGTGGGTGCGGGAACGCGCGCTGGCTGCCTGTCCGCACTGGAGCGCGGCTGTGTTCTGCGTGTTGTCATGTCCAGTGTTTGTCAAAATATAATATTGATGAAGAAGACTTATTTTTATTAGAAAAAAGCTCGAACTAGTTTGAGAACCCTGGTCCCCGCGCGGTCCGCCCACGCCATGGACATTTAAAGGAAGTTCATATGTTTGAGATAGTCGCGCTACGCCCGACCCGCGCCCGCGCTGCCAATCTGGCCACGCTATAAGCGTTTCTTTATCGGGCGTCCAGTGAACCGTGTCGCTATCGTGTCTCGCAGGCGGGGACTGTTGGGAGTAGATATCGTTTCGTGCAGGGACTGTTATCGACACTGTGAGGACGCCCCGGCTGTTCTAACGCACAAAAATACCGTATGTCCAGGCAACTTTTTAATTTTTTAGTCACAGTCTGTCCTACTTTACGTTTAATAAGTTTTATGGTATGGTAGGTACAGAGACGGACTTATTGGCATTTTTATTTGCAATTAATTTTTTAAGTGAAGGGTTTACCAGCGAGGATATTTACATTGCTTAAATGAGCGTCTCGGAACATAGCTCTCTATCTTAACATTAACAGTTTCCTTAAAGACAGTCATAACAGATAAAAATAAAGCAACCACAGCATGATATGAATAAAGCAACAACAACTTTAGTTAAGTTGTGAAGTTGTGTCTTGAACGATCTGTTACCCTGGTACTTGCTGACAGACTTACCTACACTGTCCTCCTATACTGCATACCCATCAACTGTGATTTGTAAAATAAGCCAATTATTTTTAAACTAGCTGACCCGGCGAACTTTGTAGCGCCCGCGCCCCGCCACGCCAGCCGCTCAGCCTCCGCTTTTTAAATCTCTGATATCTTCTATAATATTCATTTTATTGATATGCTGTAAAGGGCAATTTTGATCTCCATGAAATGCACAATGTATTTAATTGGATAAGGAATAATACTGTATTCTTTAAAATAGCTTGGTAAATAACCCATATTTTTTTTGTAATATGTAAAAGATAAAAATGGTTACTGTGGGTTATCCTTAGAAGATAAACATATACCATTACGGACTTTTTATCAATATTTTTAAGATATATAATTCCGTAGTACATTAATTTGATCTATCTCGGAAGGTTTAGCCAGCGTTTGCAATATAAGCGCCCAAAAATATGTTTGTTACGACATCACATTACAAATCATTAAATTTCTCGGCTTTTCTCAATATGCACACGTAAACCTTCCTCTTGAATCACGCTATCATTGCTGAAAACTGCATTAAAATCCGTTGCGTAGTTTAAAAGATCTAAGTTAACAGGGAACGGTAGCGACTTTATTTTATATACTATGTAAATAAAGAAGAGTAACCACGGATATCTATGAGAGTAACCGTGGAGATTCTTGCCGGCTTTTTTCCATAAAAAAAAAACAAAAGGAACCATGTGAACCATGTTTTATGTTTCTGCCCATGTAGGTTTAAGTGAAATAAAATATTTGGCTTTTGATTGATTGACTCAGTAGTTTAGGCGTGAAAAGCTACTGACAGTCGGACAGAGCTTTACTTTCGCAATTACGCTTTGCGTACAATTGCGTTTTGCGTGGATCCACGTTCGAAGCGTACATAATTAGTATGGATATGGATTCTGATGTACTCACTTAGGTGCTGATAACTTGTGTGTTCCAGAATCATTCACAAATATGCTAGATGGTGTAGGTCACTACTCGTAGGTTATCACTGGGACACTGAATAAATAACAATTTAGTGCAACGAAATGACACATTGAGTCAACCACTCGACCATGCCCCATAATAGTACATAACTCAGAAGGTCGGCTCCAAAATCAAAATATTAGTGAACACTTTTTAGACGCGTTGGGCATTTATTAAGATGGGAAAAAACCATTGAACTCGCGCCACTGTTACCGTAAGCGACACCGCGCATGTTTTGTTTATAAGATGATTAAAAAAATATCCGCTTCGGATGTGTTCGGCGGTCCTCGGGATGTACTCGGTTTTAATGTATATCCGATTATCAGTGAGTGATGGCAAAGTACTTATTCTGTTTGTGTTTTGTTTTCACTTCTGTTGGTTTTCCCGGAGTGCCACTGTTTTTTTTTGTTGGCTTACGCGGACTTTTTATCGATATTTTTAAGATATACAATTTCGTAGTACAGACGCCAGCACATCAAGCTACTACAAATCTGTCAAATTTCTTTAATAGATTTTCAAGTTTATCGCTGAATCATAAGGTTCAAAGTTGATTGGGAAAATTTGACAGTTTCGGATAACTTGATTTGCTGGCGTCTGTACTACCGGTATTAAGGCCGCTTTCACATTAGAACGTTAGCAGCGCGACAGTAGCGCGGCAGAAGCAGAAACCTTCACACACGCTTCTGTTTATAATATGAAATTCTTACTGAGCGACAGTCGCACGTCAGTCGCGCTGCTAAAGTCGCCTAAATGTGAAAGCGGTCTAAAAGTACTTAAGAGGAATTATTCCGTAAATATATTGTTTTCATATAACTCTATATCTATTGGTTTACGCGACTCACGCCAGTTTACCTCCCAGTAGGCATGTTTTTTCCGACATCTCCAAAAATCATCGTCATAATATTTCAGCTAATTTACTCAAAACTTTATTCAAAACATTTACAAGTTTCCACTGATAAACACTTGAAACAAAAAAGACAACTCGATACAACATTTATTTTATTTATTTATTTACTAGCTGCGCCCCGCGGTTTCACTCGCATAAGTTTTGATCACGTGGGAATATCGGGATAAAAATGCCTATATGTTAATCCAGGGTGTTAGCTACCTACATACCAAATTTTATCAAAATTGGTCTAGCCGTTTGAGCGTGAAGAAATAACAAACATATAAACACACACACACACTCACAAACTTTCGCCTGTATAATATTAGTGTGATAAATTCTTACTACTACTAAGTAATTAAATTTAATTCTTAAGTGTCCATGTGCGCGTGCGCCTGTCTTTGGTCGTTGTCTGGAGTCGACCTTCTGCACTATTCTGTCTCTATGGTAATTTTAGAATTACTGTTTTTGTATTTATAGCTTATGACGTGCAGCTGATAAGAGTATATAAGAGGAAGTCTGAAAGTGGCGCCAGTGACAGAAAAGTTGAAAGGAAATCGTTTGTCTTGGTATGGGCATGTGATGAGAAGGGACGAAACGCATGTGACTAAAAGAGTGATGGATATACATGTTGATGGATGGAGAGGGAGAGGAAGGCCGAAGAAAAGATGGATGGATTGTGTGAGGAATGATATGAAAGAGAAGGGAGTGAATGATAGCGTGACGGTTGACAGGGGCGAATGGAAAAAGAAAACGTGTTGCGCCGACCCCAAGTAAACATGGGATAAGGGCAGGAAGATGATGATGACGTGCGGCTGATAAACTGGGCTTTAAATTAAAAACCTCAAGTACAATTTATAAACATATTTATTAGTCATTAAAATAATACATTTTGCATTATATTTCCTTAATCAATTTGCTAGCCGTAGTGTTCACGATGTAACGTTGTTATTTCTTCAGTAAAAAGGGTTTTAACATAAATTGATAGGGTCCAAAATACAAAGGGTTCAGTACATAAATAGGTATACTAACGTGCAGTTTAATACAAGTGATTATCAACCATAAGTTCTGAGGGATATGGGTAGTTTTCGCTAAACAGAACTCTGGAGATGGGATCGTTTGAAACGGCGACGGGATTTGACCTAGTCTGAGTTTCTTTAACATCCTGGTCGAGAGTGAAGACCTGGAAAGAAAGATAAAAAAAATTAAAATAGAATTCTTGTCACAAAAAATCATGAAATGTCATGGAATCTTACTAAGAAAGTTCGTACTTTTGTCACTCAATCAACAAAAGACTGTACGTCTTACCCATTCTCCTATAATTTAATTAATATAAAACAAATTTATGAAATTAAATTTTATTCGAAAACAACCATCGGTTTTTTGATAAACTTTAACTACATCCGACGACCCTGGTTACTTATCTTTTTTGGTGACTGCCAAAAATAAAATATGGTGATACCAAGACATGAATATGTGGAAATATCACAGATAGATCCTAAAACAAAGAACGAAAGGATCTATCGTTCGCTTGATAGAACAATCACATATGGTGTGCCACAGGGCAGCGTGCTTGGCCCCTCTCTATTTTTTTTTACTATACATAAATGACCTACCAAAAGCTACAAAACATCATATGACACTATTTGCCGACGACAGCACAGTTACCATTGACTGTAAAGACCAACAAAATTATGTTAATGATATTACTAATACCATAGATTCAATTATAAAATGGCTAAATAACAATAATCTCAAGATAAATATTGACAAAACCAAATTAATGACTTTCAACCAACGCAAAAATTTACCTATGAATTTTTATTACGATAGTAAACAAATTAATCAAGTAAGCACGTCTAAATTCATAGGCTTAGCCATAGACCAACGACTAGACTGGAAAGCACACAAATTAGATTTGGCAAAAAGACTTAGCAAATCAGCATATGTTATATAAACTTGCGCCAGTCACAGGAATGGATGCTATTGTAACAGCTTACCATGGCATGGCTGGTTCATTATTAAGATATGGAGATCTTTTGGGGAAACTAAACAAATTATTTTTAAGGCCCAAAAAAAGTGCACCAGAAATTCACAGACACTTGTAAACCTTTTTTTTATTAAATGTAAAATACTAACATTACCCTTTAAGGACATTTTCGAAGCTGCAGTATTTGTAAAAACCAACACAGAACTATTTCCTAAGCTATCAGACAGAAATAACCGGAGTCGACGGCACGCCAATAATATGTTGTGCTCAAGGCAATCCAAAACAGCACTGATGCGTAATAGTATTTTCTGTATAGCTCCAATGATTTATGATCACAACCAGAATCAATTAAAATGTTAAACATTAATCTTTTTCAAAGACATTTAAAGAACTTTCTTGTTAGTAAAGCCTACTATACTATTTCTGAGTTTCTAGAAGATAAAATTTTAGGTACGCTAACCTAAAATGTTTTAAGTACTATGTGTGTTTTTTATGTTTGTATTATTACCCTTTATTTAAATTACTGTGTACATCGGGCATATTTTTAAATTTGATTAAGAAATACTATTGTAGGAAACCGGGAACGAATCTAATGCCGAAAATATAGATTTTCGTTTTCGGTAGGCTTGATTCTGAAAGTTACCTTGAAGTCATTCGGGCCCCTCTTCTTCCTCAGGTAGTTGAAACAACACGTTCGGAAGCGCCTCGTGCCACATGCGCTCGCGCACTCGCTTCCACACGAGTCGCACGAAGACCACACCGAGCTCACTGCAAGAATAGGATAACATAAATTATACGAGTAACATAACCTGACCCCTTTAAGGGGCTTACAGGAGCTAAATGCAAAAAACGCAAGTTTTAGTAACAATAAAAGTATGTGATCGACTACAGTAGTAGTTTTTTAATTTTTTAATCCAAACAATAGATTTTTTGTAAATAGATCCATGAGGAATTGAGGGAACTCCTCAAATATTATAGGCACACCTATAGCGACTTGGGTATTTTTTATAGTAACTCGTGCATTTGCTCTCGGAAATCACCATTTGCTGAAGTGGAACTGATGAAGAAGACCACAGATGATCACCGGAACTACTCAATAATAAGTATTTCAGGGGTTGCGATTCGATTACTTTAATATGGTTGCTAAGCAATTTATGCTCGTCACAATGCGAATGGTGAAATGGAGCTGATGGTGGAAAACTAGGATAACTCCTCAACAATTAACGTCCCTGCATCGGGAAAAGGAATATTTTGTAAAAAGCAATGGGCAAGTTGACATTAGTCTATTGTAACTTAGATAAATTATAAACAGACCCACTAAAAAGCGAGAAATAAAAACTTTTTGACAAAAAATTTTGGGTATCAATGTTACTGTTTCAGGGAAACAAGATTTGGTGAGCATTTCTCCATTTTGGTAGGTTCAAAAATTATTTTTCACGTCACCTGCTCGAAAATGTCAAATTATATATCAAGCAACCTTAACCTAAAGTGAGTCATTAGTGGCCGGGGGCATAGCTGGTCAATAATGTTGTACTGAATTTCATAATGACCCGCTGGTCAATAATGTGATTTGAATTTGGAATCTCACATGCTCAGCTAAATTGGCAGTATAGTACTAACAAACACCCTTTGGTGCCAGAAAGAGGAAAGCTATTCTCGATACCCTTACTACGCGTGAATGATATTCTCGATTTCCTACAAAATCATAACGTCTGCTTCTTCATATCGTTGCCATGTTTTCGAAGACATAATATTGTAAGAATAATTAGATAACTACGAACCATTTTTTAAAAGGAATGGAATAACATTAAAACTGGCATTAATAATAACAAATACCGTACCGCGCCGTAATACCGTAATAGTAATTGGCTGTAACATTAGTTAATTTATTTTAAGTAAACTGCGCAAAGATTGCTGTGGATTTTGTGAATAAATAAATAAATAATAAAACCTATACTACAGTCGATTTATCACATTTTATCAAAAATACTCCATTTTCAAGAGCGTCTCCAATGACGTTCTAAATTCAAAATGCATACAGCCAATCATCCAAAACCATTCTACCAGCCCTGTATAAAGCTTAGATTACACAAACACCACTTCCATGAGAGTGATATCAATAGACACACACGAAAAAACCGTAGAAGAGACTTTTTTTTTGAAAATCGAATTGATCGTGTCTTGGCTACTTATTGGTAGACGCAATAAAGGCGCGAACTTTTGGCATTTAAACTTTAAATTTATCAACAAAGATATTATAAAATGTCGAGTGATGAAAGTGATTGTACTCCTGAATTCATTACAACCGAAGCTAATAATATTTCCAATGATTTACTGCCGGAAAAGTCAAAGGAAACTTACATAAAAGCCTACGACAATTTCCAAAAATGGAAAAGTACGAAAGGCGTCACGTCCATTTCGGAACCAGTTCTATTTTGTTTTTCGTACTATGGCTATTATTTTCTCACAGTAGGTGTAAAAAGTAGAGTATCCTCCTCTGGGCTAAAGGTGTCTTTGCCTTGGGCTAGCTTGAATCCCTCGCTGCATTCAGGATTCTTGTATTAACTCCCTCGCTTCGCTCGTGAGTTAAATCCCGAATCCTTCATTGCGCTCGAGATTCAATATGACGCCCGTGACATAAGACACAACTTTAGCCCCTCGGTGCATAATCTACTATTGGCGAGCATTTAAATTGTACCCATAAAAAATGAGTGTTTTACTCACCGATAAACATGAGGCTAATAATTGCTGTGATCTTCAACATATTTGTAATAAATATTCTTGGAGAGATAGATGACACTGTTTCCAAAGACGATGTTGGAATGTCTTGCAAGGGTTGGCATCCCCTTTATATATGAGTTAAAGTTTACTTATGCGTAGGCGATGTAGACAAAGCTTTTAGCTGAGTAGATCTATGTCTATGACTCCTTATTTGTTTTGACGTGACAAAGTGCCATGTAACCGTATGCCAACATATAAAAAGCTAGCTTCTGCCCGTGAGTATTTGTTATTATAGCGGCAACAGAAATACATCATCTGTGAAAATTTCAACTGTTTAACTATCACGGTTGCTGAGATACAGCTTGGTGACAGACAGACAGCGGAAGCTTCGTAATAGGGTTCCGTAGGCACCCTTTGGGTACGGAGCCCTGAACATTACATACGACATTGATTTTTCCGGATAACCCTACAAAATTGTTACTGAAAAAATTGCACATCACAGAAATTACAATTATATAAGTTACAAAACTCTAAGCGTAGCGTTAGTTTTGTGGCCTTGGTCATAAATACGAAATGTTTAAACGTAACGTTTAATGTTATGTGGGCATAAAACATTACAATTCGAAACATCACTAATCCCGGATCGTAACCCGAGCACTATTTAGTACAAATTCACTCCATTCCCACTCGAGCTGGATCATTAACGACCTAAAAACAAATGCACTCGAATTTTCTAGAATAGTCGAGCTCATGTTACCGCTGTTTCCTTTAGTATTCTCCTTTCGTACTAGTTTAAAGGTAATTTCGGATTTTCAATGCTAAACAACTATACTGTGGGGAGTAATAAAGCTTTTTTAGGACTTTTAAGATACATATGTTAGACTTAAAAATAATGTAGACACTTAGAAACTGTTTTATTAAAGTCTAAATAAGAAAATACGTATGTCGCAGCCAACTGGTTAAATTAGCCGTTTAGTTAACCAACTGGCCTTTGGAAGTAGTGCTCGCCTCGCTTCGCTCTCTCGGCTCGTACGCGGTTGATCACAGTTCTAACCTAACCCATTTGGTCGGGGTTCCCTGGCTTAGTTACTGCGACCAATTCGGCTCGCGTGTGATTGGTTACAGTTCCAACCTAAACTATAATTGAACATCATTGAGGCCGTTAGTTAAACGGTTGCCGTTTAGTTAAAAGGCTAGGCGGTTAACTAAACGGCTAATTAAACCAGTTGGCTGCGACATATGTAAATTCATCGCGTTGGTAGGAAGTGAGCAATGTCACGCTATCCTTTTCAGGAATTACTTTGAAATAGAATACTCTTTATTATAAAGATTACTTTCTAAGTGTCAGGAACCTATTACAAAATGGCAGCTTCAATACAGCTTGACATAAGAGGAAATGCAAAGAGGGTCTCTTCTCCATAGACACGCTCTCGCCTGTTTTCTTTCTAGTTAAAATAAAGCAATGATTTTTTACAGAATAATAAATATTAGCTACTTGTTGTTTCTGATTCGATCACGCAGTGTGCAGGGCAACTCAAGTGACAGTGCGCAGGGCACATTGCTCGCAGAACAGATGGCCGATGGGGCCGAAAGGTTCTGGAGTGGCGACCGCGTACCGGAAGATGTAGTGTTATGAATTGCCACCCATAAGGTGGACCGACGACCTCGTGAAGCCCAGAGGAACCCGTTGGATGCGAGATGCACAGAACCGGCCGAAGTGGAGGTGCTTGGGGGAGGCCTATGTCCAGCAGAGGACGGCTTTCGGCTGAAATGATGATGATGATTATGCATGCCCAAGAATTTAGTGCGTTCTTGGACACTGTCGTCATATTTTATACTAAGACTCTGAAAGTTTGAAATTGAATTATAAAAAACATTGTTTTATTTAAATTGTTGTTATTAAGCCAAATTATTATGTCTTTGATTGCTTCATTATTTTCCTGTTCAAACTTGTTTTTGTCATTAAATTTTATTATTAGTGTCGTTTCGTCAGCAAAGATTGACTTGGCACTTCTTTGATGTTTTTGTAAATGACACTGTAGATTTAATATTTGACATTGTTTGTTTCCTTATTGTTATAATGCTTGGTTTTAATTATTTTTTTTAACAACTTTAATTTGACAGACATCTTTTCATTAAAAAAATATTTTCAACTAACTGTGCCCGCTACTTCGTTCGCGTGGATGTCGGAAAACAATAATGTGTCGCTTAGGAAAGGTATAATTACCACTCCTTCATTGAAAAGGAAGAATCTTCCGATCTTGCCTGGTGAGAAGCGTTACCTGGGGTTCTCTACCACAGCCCTTTCGACTGTAGCCACTGCGTCTTTAGGGTTCATAATGTCAATGCGTCGATGTGTCAGTTTGATTTATGAGAATAAATAAAAATGAAAGCGCATGGTCGAGGCTGATGATCTGATAAGGTACGCGCGACGTTAAGCCGTGGGTTCCGGCTCCTTGGATTTTTGGATGGTGTTTTGACAGTCGTTATGGCTCGTCAGAAGCCCGAAAGTCTGAAAACCAGTCCTACCAAGGGGTATCCTGTTACCCAGTAACTGCGTTGTGGAGGTCAGATAGGCAGTCGCTCCATGTAAAATACTGGTATTCAGCTGCATCCGGTTATACTGGAAGCCGACCCCAAAGGAAAAGGCTAGGCAAATTGATTTGCGTAATATCACCTGCTAAAAAAACAAACCCATAGTAATGTATCGAGTCAATAATTCGAGAAATTAATTTGAGCGACTTCCTTATATTGTACTTCCCCGCCAATATTCTGGGAAAAAATAATTAAATAAACATTTCCAACATAATAAAGTTAATACCGGTATAAAGCGGCCATCTAATAAACTTGTTATTGGTGTGTTTCGTAGAAATTACGTTTATTAGAATGCCTAAATGTGAGTCCCCCTCGGCGCTCACAATTTCGGCCTAGACGAGACTTTATTGGGATATTCTGTGATATTTCTCGCCCTTCGTTATGAGTTATTGCTGAGATGGAGGCCAAATCCTTGAAGCTCCGTTTTTTCGAAATGTTTTCAGTCATGTTTTTAAATGTCATTTGTTCTGTTTTTGTCGTGTGTTATCAGGAGAACCAAGGTAACCGACATAGCCCGAAGAATTGCCAAACTTATGTGGCAATTATTCTTATTAGGCAGGGCACATTGCTCGCAGAACAGATGGCCGATGGGGCCGAAAGGTTCTGGAGTGGCGACCGCGTACCGAAAGACGTAGCGTTGGAAGGCCAAGAAAAGGTGGATGGATGACCTAGTGAAGGTTGAAGGAATCTGCTGGATGCGGGAAGCAAAGAACCAGCTGAAATGGCGGTGATTGGGGGAGGCCTATGTCCAGAAGTGGCCGTCTTTCGGCTGAATGAATGAATGAATGTGTCTTATCATACTCATCCACACCATCCATACTAATAATATTATAAAGTCGAAAGTAACTCTGTCTGTTTGTATGTTACCTTTTCACGCCTAAACCACTGAACGGATTTCGATAAAATTTGGTATAAATATATATAAATTTGATAGACTGCATCCCGGGGAAGGACATAGGATAGTTTTTATCGACATACCTTGCGGGCGAGGCCGCGGGCGGAAGCTAGCAAATTATATTTAACTTTTCTCCAATTTTTTTGCGTTACGTTAAAAATATTCCTGTTATCCCTGGGGCTTCAGGTTTAGGTTTTAAACACAAACCTTTGGACTGTAGTCGCTTCATCATCATCATCATCATCATCAGCCTATAGCAGTCCACTGCTGGACATAGGCCTCCCCTAATGAGCGCCATAGCGCCCTGTCTTAAAGTCGCTTAAATTGACTGTAAATTGAATTTAGTCACTTTGCAGTGATTCAAGTGAGTTTACCATCTTCACTACGATAATAAATATCCGTAACAACGAGAGGCGGTCTAAACAATGACTAGGAGTTAAGAAAGTTCAGCAGATATATTTTAATCCAAACTTTTCGGCAGCGGTAACAGTGCTCGAGTGTGTTCCGCTTGAGGAACAAAATGCAATTTGGCACAGCTTTAGAGTATTTTAAATCTGTTTTACTTTGGAAATTACCTTTCTGTACATTTGTCTTAATTTATGATAGCATTGCAATAAAGTGTTTTCATAAACGTTGGCAATATTGGTATTGACATGGCAACAAAAAAAAAGCAGTGGCACTCCGGGAGTGCTGACAGAAGTGAAAACAAAACACAAATAGAAAACTTTGCCATCACTCACAGACATATCGGATATACATTAAAACCGAGTACATCCTGAAGCGGGTATATTTTGAATCGTCAAAACAAAACACGCGCGGTGTCGCTTACGGTAACAGTGAAAAATGTCCAACGCCCCGAAAGAAGTTTTCACTTAAAAAAACCGAATTATGTTAAAATCTCCCTCGACCGTACTAGGGACAGTTTATCCAATTTTGCTGTCGAGTACCAGGGCGTCATATGTCCTTGACACTGCGATTGGGTCTTGGGAGACATTATCAATATTTTTTCGGCGGGAAACCCGGCGAGTGCTGTCCTCATCATGATGGATGTGTCGTAGGGACGACCTTACGTAATGTTCCCATAGGTTGCGTACACATGTATGTGTGCCAAAGGTCTTATAAGCATTAGCGGAAAATTCACAAGTATATTTTAGGGAACAAAATTTCCTTTAAGTACATCGACATATCAAAGTAGCTTGCATCCTGTTAAAATATCTACAAAACATGCTCGCTAACAAGATGTAATATGGTATAAGACTTTGAGGATTCCTAGATTTTAATTATCGGGAAACATAGATCGGTAAAGAGCTACTTTGATTAAAGTACCTACGTATAATAAACGTGGAAGCAAAACGCTTCGTGTGACTGCAGCGCGCGTTTATTTAAGTCAGCTGCTGCACTGAATGATACACGTGGTGAATTACCCGCGAGACTAGAGCGCCAACCAGCGAGTGCAATTAACGTACTACTTACAAGTTTTGCCACAAAATAGCAAGTCATCGCAGAGTCGTGTATTGCCCACGCGTATGTCGCGTATTTAAAGATGTATCCGTACCCTAAGGGCGTGGACCCATGTCTACGGCACGGCACCGGCCACCGTGCAACGGCACGACGTCGCCACCGGGAGACGGCACGGCGCCGCGCACGGTGCATCGCGGGCACAAGGCAGCAACCATCGTTCAGGTTTTGTCTTGATATGGACCGCGAAATACGTATTATTATCTCCTTTATTATTATTATTACAAAGGCGACGAATGAGAAAAAACTGAATCAAAGAAAATATTGGGTGAATCCATATCTTTCTATAATGAACTATGATGGAAGTCATTTTGAGAGGAAATATGAAGCACTGAAAATATGTGGTCATAAAATTTCAGTCAGTCCCTATCAAGTTTCGAAAATACCTGGCTTGTGCCCGCGATGCACTGCACACGGCACCGCGCCGCGGCACGACGCCGTGCCGTCTCACGGCAGCGGCGCTGCGCCGCTACACGGTGGCCGGCGCCGCACCGTAGACATGGGTCCAGGCCCTTACTCAGTGCCCACGATCTACACGCTCAAGCGGTCTTACGACAGAGTGACTGCGGGAAAAACAAATGAAAGAAGATGTTTAGAGCATGCTACGAGTCACCGCGATGGACTGAAACAAGTGACGCGCGCGCCCGTGGCTTGACCCAAGTCACATCGCTCAAAGACGTGAACAGGGCCTTAGGGACACCCTAAACGGCTCTAATTCTTAATGTCCAGCACATTCTTTAACGTCAACAGGACCTGATTATTCCCTAGGGAATAAAATGAAAGGAATTAACTACACTTGAATTACTTGAATGGTCTTCGCTCTTTTTATGGCACTCTTTGTAACGACTAAAACTTTTATTGTTACTTCATTCATAAATGTGATTTGTGAAGAATGATGGGGCATCATTTCTTATTCGTGTCAGTCTAAGAAAATGTTTTACTCTTCCGTTTTAGCTCTTAGGAAGTTCGAGTTATTGGGTAGCGTTTGATCTCAGAAATATTATTTATAGTCCAAAAGTAAGCCTGGGTTTTTCAAAAGGTTTTCGCTGATTTATTAAGTTGTATGAATAAGTCGCAATTTTTTTGTGAAACGTAGAAATACCTAATGTACGCTTTTTAGGGTTCCGTACTCAAAGGGTAAAAACGGAACCTTATTACTAAGACTTCGCTGTCTGTCCGTCCGTCCGTCTGTCTGTCACCAGGCTGTATCTCAAGAACCGCGGTAGCTAGACAGTTGAAATTTTCACAAATTATGTATTTCTGTTGCCGCTATAACAGCAAATACTAAAAACAAAATAAAATAAATATTTAAGGGGGGGGGCTCCCATACAACAAACTCGTTTTTTTTTGTCGTTTTTGCCTTGTGGTACGGAACCCTTCGTGTGAGAGTTCGACTCGCACTTGGCCAGTTTTTTTTTATTTCTAACGTGACGACATAATCGTGGACGTCACGGTATCATGATGATTCAGGGAAGTAAAATGTATGGATATATAATATGAAGACGCTTTTAAATGCCCGTCCACGATAACGTTATAACGTGCAGTCGTGCACGTATTTCCATACATTTTAATGACGTGTACGTTTACTATGATATCGTAAACTAAAACTTTTCGCTATTAAAATAATAGTTTGAAACGCTTGTTATTCTCAGAAGAGACCTGTCTTCTGCAGTGAGACAGTAAATAGTTGGTTTTATCTAAACTAATATTATAAAGAGAAAATGTTTGATACTAGCAGCGTCCCGCGGTTTCACCCGCGTAAGTTTCGATCCTGTGGGAATAACGGGATAAAAAGTATTCTATGTGTTAATCCAGGAAATGGTCTATTTATGTGCTAATTTTCATCCAAACGTGTTCAACAGTTTACGCGTGATTGAGTAACAAACATCCAAACATCTTTACAAACACACACACATCACACACACACATCACACACACACATCACACACACACATCACACCACACACACACATCACATCACATTTATAATATTAGTAGGATTTTGTATGGTTGTTTGTTACACTTTCAAGCTAACACGGCCGAACGGATTTCGATGTTTGGCACATGGGTAGACCATGACCTGAATACACAGCATAAAAGTATCCTAATGTCTCCTCATCCTGATATTCCTGCGGAGCTATTATGGATAGTAAGTTATAATCCTGACTATCCATACTTATATTATAAATTCGAAAGTAACTCTGTCTGTCTGTCTGTATGTTACCTTTTCACGCCTAAACCACTGAACCCATCATCCTGAAATGCATATGTTGGCAGGTATACAGAAACGGACACCTTTCATCCCGATAAAAAGTGCTGTCCCCGAGGAAAACAACAAAAACGTTATTATGATAATAGATGGCGCCACGTGTCTTTCTAATCATAATTGAATTATATTAGAAATACGGGTGAAACCGCGGGGCGCAGCTATAATATTATAAATGCGAAGGTAAGTTTGTTTGTTACCCTTTCACGCTAAAACGGCTGAAAGGATTTGGATTAAATTTGGCACGTGGGTAGACCATGACGTGGAAAAGGACATAGGTTACTTTCATCCTGGATCGCAGACGAAGTCGCGGGCAACAGCTAGTTATTAACATGCTAGTTACTAAATTAAATGACTAACTAACTACACAAATAAATACAAAAACAAAAGGACACCTAGGCGTCGAAGTACTCGTCCGCATCGCTGCCATCCGGAAACGTGCCCAGAAGACTGTTATATTATGTTACTTACTATTTACTACTCAATTAAAGCTTGACATACAGCATTTCATGAGCATAAATCTCACATAACTGCCACCAAGCATCACTTATTCGCGGTTAGTAACACAAAAGCCCCATATACAACACGAGTGAATGATGACATAGATACAAAAATGCTGGGATTCCAGTAGAAACAGCAGGAGAGGGACAGTGCCAAGAGGACATAGATTAAACCCCTCATTAGGTAACAGGGACAATCAAGTTGGCACTGTGGTCTAATCAAACAGACAGATACCGAAGACCCATAAAAAGTAGTTATTGAGATTGTGGTCATGGTTATCCTAACTAAGTTTGTTCTTTTGTTTGTTACGCCTGGGACGTGCGGGATAATTGCGTAACACACTATCAGTAGCAATTGGTTTCATTTTGACAGTTCAACAACATTCATTGCGTTATTTGCGTTGTTGAGCAGTCACATCTTTCGAAAGTATGAAGCAATGGATTAGCAATATCCTTCAAAATGATTCAGATTGATAGTGCGTTACGCAATTCGGGTGCTGGAGAAGGACGTGGGCTACTTTACATCCTGAATGACAGATAAAGTCGTGGGAAACAGCTAGTATTATAATATTGAGCGTGAGCTCTGATGACTTGCAAAACCAAATGTCTTGAAAACCCGGTCACATCAAGTACAAAAGAGTTGATCAGCATCATTGTATGTATTGTATATTTTATGTATATAGCGGTGAGTTTTGCGTAATTGGCACTTCTTGTCTAGGTCATGACTACAGTGTAGATGATAATACCTACTGGGTTTGTCAGTTCGTGAAGTCTAAAGTCAAGCTATGATTGATGGATGAGTGTATATTGAAGGAGACCGACCGAATATTGTTTTTTTTCGGCCGACAAACGAAATTCGGCATGATTTGCATTCTCGCCCGAAAACTGAAAAATAAAACTTTTTTTAGTAGTACTGGTACTATTGAAAAAATGCAAGGTCAACCTTTTAATCATTATATATTTTACCGTTTTAACTTAAATCACGCGGTTTAGGCATTACTCAAAGACATACATTTAATATAAACTAGCCTTTGGTCCGCGGTTTTTCGGCCACAGCCGGGTGTTGACATTCTGAGTTATCTCTTTACTGGTTTTGTACAATACCGCCCTAATAGGATTGGAAATGTAATTTAATAGTGTTTGGAAAAAATGTCCCGCTGAAGATTGTGGCGTCAGCACTGAGTGATATCTCTGGAGCAATGGACGACTATGTCGGTTTATTGCTGAAAACTATCTTTACTTCTATACTCACTCTTACTAATAAACTTATTATATCAGATGAATAGTTACACACCGATTTCTCTCTTTCAGTCGTCAGTAATTTGACTTTCGAAAGAGGAAGACGAAGCGTTGTGTAACTATACAGACGCTATACAACGTTTATTAGTAAAGGGGTAATATTATAAACAGGTATTTTTTCTTGTTTGTATGTAGGGGGTAATCTCCGGATCTGCCAATCGGGTTTGAAAAATTATTTTTAATACAGTTGCTCAAAAAGTGGTGTATTGCAGGGACGTATAGCGTTCGGGAAGTGGGCTATTACATACTAGTGCTTTTTTTTTACCTTTCCCGAACTCGTGCGTGTCTCTTTCCCAACTGTCAAAATAATGTCTATTAAAAAGAAAAACCAACCATGAAGTTTTTACTAAAGAGTTTTTGTGATTCATACAAATACGTATATTTCTAAAAAGAAGCTACTAATTTATTTCAATATCAGATTTAATGATTTAATTGAATGAGTTAGGTTAGGTTTCATTTCATTTCATCTCATTAAATTTCATTTTCATTTCATATCAATAAAAAATATACTGAAGACTAAGCTGTATGGATAGTTCCTTTTGCCTACCAAAATGGGTGAAGAAAAAAAACTGCTTATATTCTACGGTTGGCGCCATTTTCCAGAAATTTTCTTTGCGAGTTTAGTTGTTTGTTGCACAAAATGAGTTATTTCGACCCTATTGTTTTTAAATTAACACCGGAACTCAGTATAATTGCACAAAATGCTTCGGAGAACATTTTACCGGAAAAGTCAAAAAGACGTTACATACCTATCCACATACGACTAATTTTTTGCGTGGAGAGAAGAGAAAAAAGCAATATTGTGTTTTTATTATTTTATTAAATTGCTTCATTTTTTCGCAAGTTCTGTATTAAAAATAGTCGTTCAATACACCTGCGGAACCGTCATTGCAACTTGTTCCGACTGTCAACCCTCGCCTTCGGCTGCGCCTCGGCTCGGGTAGACATTTGTCGGAACTCTTTGCAATGACAGCCTTTCCGCACTTGTAATGAAATATACTATTTTGCATTTGATAGCCCAATTCTTGAGAAAGGCTATAGGCTATATAACATGACGCTCTGACCCATAAGAGCTAAACAAAACGAAAAACAGTCAGATCGAACGCTAAGTGAAAACGAAGTATTAGCGCGGGCAGACGATATGATGCGATGCGACGGGGTGGGTGGGGAACAACAAATTTCATGCAGAAGAAGAAGCGGGCTAGTAGAAACTAGAAGATAGTAATTAATGTGGACGTAGTGGGTATAGATAATTGAAAGGGAGTCATCATCTGCCTAGCCTTTTCCCAACTATATTGGGGTCAGCTTCCAGTCTAACCGGACGCAGCTGAATACCACTATTTTACATGGAGCGACTCCCTATCTGACCTCTACAACCCAGTTATTGGGTAATACGATACCCCTTGGTAAGACTGGTTGTCAGACGCTACGCTTGCCGCGGTTGTTCTGTGGATGGGTGATGGTGATCTTTACATACCGTGACCCCCCGTGCCTCGGAAAGCACGTTAAGCCGTTGGTCCCGGCTGTCAGTCGTGGATCTTTGACAGTCGTTAAGGGTCGTCAGAAGCCCGAAGGTACTAGGAATGCCAACGTATAACTAACATATTATAGCCTCACATCGCCCAAACGACTGAACCGATTTAGACGAATTGCTAACATTACACGAAATGGTCTGCCATTCGTCGAGACGGCTCTCATTGATTTTTAATATGAACGACATCTATACTAATAATAAAGTTGAAGAGTTTGTTTGTTTGATCGTACTAATCTCTGGAACTACTAGATGGATTTGAAATTTTTTTTTGCACTAGCTTCCGCCCGCGGCTTCGCCTGCGTGGTATGTCGATATCTGCGTGCGCGATTTATTTGCCTAAAATGTATATAGTCCTCTTCACCGTATCCGGCGACAGCGACCCCGACTATTTCTCTTTCCTCTTGTGAAAAAAACAGGGGCGCTCCGGGAGTGCCGACAGTCACTGACATATCACTCACTGACATATCGGATATACATTAAAACCGAGTACAGAGAATAACTCATTCCTAGGACAGTCGAACACATCCGAAGCGGGTATTTTTTGAATCGTCTTATAAACAAAACACGAGCGGTGTCGCGTCACGTGTAATGTTTTTCCCATTTCAAAAAATGCCCAAGAAGTTCACTACAAAAGTTTTCACTTCAATAACTTTAATTCCTACACAATAAAGTTCAGCTTACACTACAACTTCAAACATTTTTATAATTTTTTTAACATAACATACATAATCAGCCTATAATGTTCCCACTGCTGGGACACAGGCCTTCTCTCGGTGAGAGGGAGTGGGTCTCTCTTAAATG
Source organism: Oligia fasciuncula (assembly GCA_963082905.1). Classification (NCBI taxonomy): domain Eukaryota; kingdom Metazoa; phylum Arthropoda; class Insecta; order Lepidoptera; family Noctuidae; genus Oligia; species Oligia fasciuncula. Next base: position 14,937,517 of record OY720406.1, on the reverse strand, counting down.
AACTTAATTATCATTGAAATAAAGTTTATATTTGTTTGACTTGAAATAGGGTGGGGGTGTGCAGCACTGCTTACTTTTGCTATAGGCTTATTTTGTGTGCGGCGTTCGTGCTAATTCGGAAACACGAAGATTACCGAAGCGAAAATCCGAATATTTTCCGAAAGGGTTACCGCTGGCCCGGCTAAGGAAGGAACACGGGTGGGTTTTAGTCAGTAAGAGTCTGACACTCCCTTCCGCTCCACCCAGAGCGGGAGGGGTCATTTGATGATTTCCCATCCGCAAAAAAAAAAGCGCATATACCTACCTACCTTTTCTGGTAGCGTACTTAATCTTTGGTAAGTAGTACCAACTGCAAATGCAGCTTAGCAATGGTGGTTTTCCCTGACTAAGTTTAATTTGGCTCTTGGCTTTCGTCTAGCTGCTTAGTATTCAATTTTCATTCGACAATTTTGAATGGGGTTGATTTGTATGCTAAAAGGGTCAGATAATTGAATTGTGTTGGTGATGAATGTTTGTTTTTTCTCGTTGATTTAGTGGGTAGGTAAATGAATACAGAGAGACGAAAAAATCTCTACCTACTTTTTTTTTGGTCACACTGATATTGTTATACAGCGTGCCGCTTTAATGGCGCTTTTATTTATTTAAATTTCAAGTATACAACAACACAACACAAGGAACAAGAAATGTAAGGGTTTTATTTCCAGCCTGTTATATTCAAAAAGTTTTTTACAATGCGAAGAATTAGAGAGTGCTTTAAGATCGAAAAAATGTTTATGCCTCCTTTCTGCAACTGTTTCTATTGTTATACTCCTGCTAGTACACAGAACCTACTTAATTTATATACCATTGTATAGATAATTTATTGGAGATTAATTCTAAACCTTTAAAAAAAGTATTTAATGCAGTAGAAACGAAAAAAACATCTAAAAATTTCAATAAAAATTCCCGTCAATCAAGTGTGAAACCTGAAAACATTGTAGCGAAAAAATTAATTAATTGAGTCAATTTTTTTTATAGATTCCTTTCACCCATAGGAGGTACCTTATTGAAAATGGCTCTTTTATTCAAAGTAGTTTCATTATAATTAATAAAAAACTAATAGGTATAATATCTATGATGGTTTTTTTATACGATCAAAAAACACTTTTGGATTTTAATTTATTTTTATATATTTTATTAAATGCTTTCTGATCTTTGTTAGAACCACTTTATTGTTGCTATTTCTACTTTATTAGTGCTCAAGTTTCCAGTACATTGTCTGCAAGCATTAGACTATCAATTAGGAATAAATAGTTCTAGATAACTTTTACTGCTTCTTTGAGGAAACATTTAGCTGGTCTGTTGGTTAAACAGTTTCCTGGCTAGCTGGCAATGATAACAAAATGTTATAGTTCAATTATGCTGTTGAGCATTTTTTATTTCATCCACCAACCCGCACTGGGCCCGCGTGGTGGATTACGGCCCACTCCCTCTCACTGAGAGGAGGCCTGTGTCCCAACAGTGGGAACATTATAGGTTGATTGTGTGTGTGTGTGTGTTGAGCATTTTTTATTTCTGTTAATTTAATATTTCTGTTAAAATATTTTATGTCGACCAAGAAAAAATCATGTAATTTTTCGTTGTTTATCGATTTCTAAATTCTATAAAACGAATAAAATTGTAATCAAAATTTTGACTTCTTTATATTTCTAACACATACGTAATTTACTTTCTTATAAACATCATTTATTATCCCGAACACGTTTTAATTCAAATACCACCCCTAATTCAAATTTCATGGTAATTCACAATCCCTTTGCGGACTTTTTGCCTACCATACATGAGTCTGGCGGGTATTATTCAAAGATTTTGCGGGTAGCCGGGTAGTATGCTACCAGGGTAGCAGGCGACGCAAGAGATAAATGAGTATGATCCTAGATAAACAATGGGCAAGATAGAGCATTGTGTACGTGTTAAATTACTGTAACTGTTACTGATACGGTTGCGTTTTGTTACTGTTTTGTTTGAAGATGTTCATTAATGAGAAATGGTGTAGATCCTTAAGTAGTTAGTACTTTAATTTTTTGTTTTATAATCATGATGTTAATTTTGATGATGATGTTGTGAGTTTGTGTTAATGTTGTTAATTTTTTAATGTGTTCGGTAGGTACTTATTTTTTTTAATTTTTTTTATCTTATGGAACGATTTCAAACACAATGTAAATTGTTTGTGAATAAATTGAATTGAATTGAAAGGCTAGGCAGATGATGAGTCAGACAATACAATATTAATATAACTTTAAAATACTATAAATACATAGAACATTATAATTACACTAAAAACTAACGCACACGAAGTGTCTGCGTCGTGTTTCACTGACTGGTGTCATGTAGAAACATGCGGTACACAACACGCTTCGGCCAGAACTTTTCCTTGAGGAACATCTCGAGATGATGTGTCGGAACACGCACCACGAACGACTTGAAGTTCGTGTTGTGACGCGACTCCCAACTTCTCGACCCTCAAAGTCCAGTTGGTCTTCACACGCATGTACTCCACGAACTCCTCAACCTTCGTGGAGTAATGCAGTCTGGACACGTACAGCTTCGTCGTCGGGATTGCTGGACGCAGCAGAATGTTGGATCCAGCCTGCGCGGTGCCGCACTGGTGCCGACAAGGAGGCTTCTTCTTCTTCTCCACCTTGATGAAACCGTCCTTGTCGCACGAGTCCTTCCCTGCCACCCCACCTTCTTCCTTTCTTCCTCCTTTCTTTAATTTTTCCTTGTATAGCCCACACCCTTTCATAGAGAGGAGGCATGTGTCCTAGCTGTGAGGGAATTCATCATCATCATAATCATTTCAGCCGAAAGACAGCAGTGGACCTGCTGGACATAGGCCTCCCCCAAGCACAGCTGTGCGAATTATATGCTGCTTATCCTACTAAATAACAAAATGTGTATTGATAAATCGTCGAACATTTTAGGGAATGTTTCCTAAAACTTTATGTTAGCGCGCGAATTTTTTTCGATTTATTCCCAAGTACAGGAAAACTTTTTGAACATAAAATATTTCTGGTTCTTATTGTTGGAGAACTAACTTTTTTCAGTGGAAAAGAGGTAATGTAGGTAAGAACTTACCTTATATTTTTACCTTTTTAAAGGTTTATGATCCCAGAATGGGCATACATATTTATTTCTATAGTGGTCTCGTTTTAGCATGGCCATAGCGGTCATTGCCCTTTCCCTAATAGCTTTCCGTAGGAGCCCAATCAATAAGCTATGTATGGATTTTCGTTATTGAAACATGATAAAGATCATGATACATATTTATTCAGGACGATGACGTATTAATTCCAGTTTTTGAAATATAACAATGACCGCTATTGCCATGCTAAAACGTGACAATTATACCTTACCACAATCTTCTGAATACGTACAGTTAACAAAAGAGATACGTATGCAGGATCGTCGGATATAGTTGAAGTTTAGTAAGAAACCGATAGATGTTGTCGACTGAAATTTAATTTGATAAATGAGCTGTTTGTTTTCTATAAAATAAAATTTTATTCGAGAACATCCATCGGTTTCTTACTAAACTTCAACTATATCCGACGATCCTGCCATACTTATCTCTTTTGTTGACTGTACATAAGTAATGCCAGTGAACCACGTTTTAGAACTCATCTAGTTTTTTTTTAAATATGATTGACGTGTAAAAGTGTTTATGCAAACCTACTTACAGACATCATCATCATCTGCCTAGCCTTTTCCCAACTATGTTGGGGTCGGCTTCCAGTCTAACCGGATGCAGCTGAATACCAGTATTTTACATGTAGCGACTGCCTATCTGACCTCCACAAACCAGTTACAGGGACAAATCCACCCAACCCAGTTACAGAAATATAATCATTTAGCATTCAGTATGTTCTTGGACCACGTGAAGATACTAGTCGAGAATGTTTGTTTGTTTGTTTGTTGAATCGTTTAGCTTAGATAAAGGACTCACGAAATTGGAAGAACCACCACTCCACTGCCTCCTTGGTGTAGTAGTCATAAGCGCTGCTGACCATGAGCTCCTGTGTTCGATTCCCGTATGGTAAACTAAATTGTAGTATCATGCAATGTTTTTAGCTTTTTTCTATGTAGACACGCGTATAGTTACTGACATGTTCTCGGTAGCTGCGAGAGTAAATTACCTCGACGACAACGCTGAGACTTACTTATGGCGAAGATGGCAATTTTGTACAACTAGAATGTTGATATAGCATACACTCCTAGGAGGTAATTGCTTAAGACACGTAGAGTATGAATCAATGGTTTCCATTTTGACAGTTCAACAACACACTGAAAATAGTTATTTGTTGAACAAGAGAGCAAAGTCGTTTTTTGCTGCGAGTGCTGATTTTGAATCCTGAGTGTGGCGAGGGATTCAAAGACACGAGATGCAAAAAACTTTGCTCTCGTGTAACACACATAACTTTTCACTTCAGCAGCGAGAACACTTTGTAAGGCGTGTTCGGAAATAGCACCCATCCATTATATTTTATTATTCAAAATATATTACGTAACATTATTGAAACTAGAAATAAATATTTACAGGTTAAATATCAGTTTTATTTGCAGTAAATACTTATTTTCGTTTAAATACAACAATAAGTTATAAATTCTATAAATTACATTAAAAGACATAATTATCTTTTTGCAAAATTTCTTTAGTTAGTACGAAATTCCGAACGTGTTTGTCTTTGAGGTCGAATTCAAAATCGGAACTTCGAAAGGGCTGGTCTTTGTCTCTCTCTCTTTCTAATGGCGGGAAAGAGATAGAGTGTGAATGTTTCGAATTGTATGATTAACCCAAGGCTGAATAATACATTCGCGGCTTTCTGAAAAAAAAAATTAAAGAGTTACTTTGTCTCACTCAGTGAGCAAAATCGCATTTTGCTCACTGATTTCAGGCAACAAAACCTACATGTTTGAGCTACTGAAGTGAAAAAATAATTTTTCATTTCATACAAACTTTCAAGTCCTTGTTTTTCGAAATGAATGAACCGATTTTAATTAAACTTCATACGCTTAAGCAGGATACAGCTTATTTTTTTTTTTTTACGTTAACGTATAAAAAAATGTTCTCCTGACATTAATGTTTTTTTAGCCTTACGACCTTATGCGTGGGAGTCATCGATAACAACGGCCCGACATGAATCATCGGGCAGTTGCCCGCCAGACACAACACCCGACTGGTCGAAGGATCCTCCCTTTTCTATAGAGTATGAGTGAACTTTCCGCCCTGTTCCTCATGCCTCTATAATGTTTTTATGTAAGAACTTATTTACCGATCGTTTCGCTAAAATTGAACAGCTGTTAGTTTACATCATCACATCACATCGTGCAGTACCTACACCCTCATTAAGACCCAGTAAGGTAAAAAAAATATAAGCCTTTTTAGGGATCAATAAGCTTAGCCATGTGACCGTAGGCGTCACATCGTTATTAGTTAATCAAGGGTTCCGTAGTTACGTGACGCGCCGTAGGTGGAACCTATGTGTTGTATGTGAGTAGAGGTCGTTTACAAAATTAAATACCTTACATGCATTGATATGAATTGGGTATTTCGGATAAGTGTATGTTTTGCTATAGAGTTTATTTTGACAAACCTAAATTACAATATACAGTCTAACACTAAAATATATACGTTATGTACCTACAAGTATATAATAAAAAAGGGACGATATCATTGGGAATCAAAAAAATTGTCCGCATCGCTGTCAATGGGATAAGTGCCCAAAAGGCTGGCAGCATTACCACGTTGGATGGCAATGCTGATTCTTTGAGTTAAAAATAGGCCAGCCCTCTGGTCACGCGAAGAGTCAACCAACCGCTTGGCAATATCCTGAAATACTCAATGAGCACTCGGACTGCAAGGTCCTGGTTTTTCAACCCCAAACGGCTCAATCATAATTATAGCTCCCAATAAGGTTGTTATATTTTCGCCGTTTGAGGTTTTCTGCTCCTGCAGCAGCCACCCCAGTACAGCAAAAGAAGGTCCTACGTCTAGAATGTTAATCGTTATTAATTATTTTAATTCTGTTTACATAATGTATAATACGTGGTTTCAATTAATGTGGTAACCGAATCGCTACACTGTATATTCCCTGAACATTTGTTAAAAAGTAATATTGTTAGTAGACAAACTGTACGATAAAAAAATAAAAAATAATAAACATCCGAATTGAGAACCTCCTCCTTTTTTGAAGTCGGTTAAAAAGCTACGAAGACCTTCAGTAAGTCAGCAACTCTTTCCTAACAATTTTCGCTTCACCGAATTGAAAAATATTTTTCTCAGTAATGTACCAATGTTGAATACATAATTTTCTGGGGACGACGGCTTGACTGACCCATAACAAAGTTAATTACCCGCAATTAATTTTACGACCTTCATGATTTTACAGGGACTTGAGTTTTCTAAGAGTTACGCTACGATAAAAAGGTACTAAGACATGATTTTTTTGTATGAGCTGGGAAGGTAACGTAAAAAGTCCTTGTTGGATGTTCAGTTTTAAAAGTGTTTTCATCCATGAAAACTTACAAAAAATATTATTTTAGACTGGCTGCACCCCGCGGTTTCACCCGCATAAGTCTCAAAAACGTGGGGATATCGGGATATAAAGTATCCTATGTTCTAATCCAGGTCATGGTCTACCCATGTGTCAAATTTCATTTAAATCAGTTCAGCAGTTCTGGCGTGAAAGCGAGACAACCAAACATACAAAATAATCAAATCTTTTCATATACTAATAGTAAAGCTGAAGAGTTAGTTTGTTTTCTTGTTTGTTTGAACGCGCCAATATCTGAAACTACCGGTCGGATTTGCAAAATTCTTTTTGCATTTGATAGCCAGTTTTTACTGAATTGTAAAGCCTATCTCACATAGCATAAAACAAAATCGCAAAACAATCGTGTCCCATAGTTAGAATATCGAACATTCAACGAATTCTGTGACTGACTGTACCGTGTACCTACCTATTAATGAATTACTCGCTCCCACAATTGAATGTGAAATTCAATTGGCCAATTTCTTACACCACCTTCATTTTATGAAAGGAACCATCATCCCATTCATGCATGAAAAGGGGTTCCTGTAACAGAATATGCGTTCATTGTATGGAAGACATTGCCATAACTCTTGACCTGATTTGCGGCTAGAGAGCGTAACGCCTAAGTAATGAAATGTCTGAGTGTTTTCCGTGTTACTAGGAGAACATTTTGATAATAAAGAGCTCAGCAATCTGGCTGACGTGAAGCTTTTAACAACTTCGTATTAAATAGCATCTAAAATTGCAAAACTACCTTTTGGTCAACTTAAAATAGTGCGATAACACAATTTTTAATACAGTTGCTCAAAAAGTGGTGTATTGCAGGGACGTGTAGCGTTCGGGATGTGGGCTATTACATACTAATGCTTTTTTTTACCTTTCCCGAACTCGTGCGTGTCTCTTTCCCAACTGTCAAAATAATGTCTATTAAAAAAAAAAACAACCATGAAGTTTTTACTAAAGAGTTTTTGTGATTCATACAAATACTTATATTTCTAAAAAGAAGCTACTAATTTATTTCAATATCAGATTTATTGATTTAATTGAATGAGTTAGGTTAGGTTTCATTTCATCTTATTAAATTTCATTTTCATTTCATATCAATAAAAAAAATATACTGAAGACTAAGCTGTATGGATAGTTCCCTTTGCCTACCAAAATGGGTGAAGAAAAAAAAACTCTGCTTATATTCTACGGTTGGCGCCATTTTCCAGAAATTTTCTTTGCGAGTTTAGTTGTTTGTTGCACAAAATGAGTAATTTCGACCCTATTTTTTTTGAATTGACACCACCGGAACTCAGTAGATATAATTGCACAAAATGCTTCGGAGAACATTTTACCGGAAAAGTCAAAAAGTCGTTACATATCCACATACGACAAATTTTTTGCGTGGAGAGAAGAGAAAAAAGCAATATTGTGTTTTTATTATTTTATTAAATTGCTTCATTTTTTCGCAACTGTATTAAAAATAGTCGTTCAGTACACCTGCGGAACCGTCATTGCAACTTGTTCCGACTGTCAACCGTCGCCTTCGGCTGCGCCTCGGCTCGGGTAGACATTTGCAATGACAGCCTTTCCGCACTTGTAATGAAATATACTATTTTTTTTTCTAGTAAATATAGTGATAGAGCCTTAATTTGACCGTAAAAAGAAGGGTTAATTTTGCATTTCCTTTTAAAAGACTTCCTCTTAATTTCCATCACCGTGCGAAAGTACTCGGAACCCATACACGAGGAGAGCTGTCAAGACGGTGCTCAGGGAACAACTGAAGGATGCAATTATAGTGCGCGCAGAAAACAAAGAGATGCCACGTCGTGTGTAGCTACTTGTCTTGTACACCGCTGGCCAGAAAATAGTACCAGGCAAGCAGAATTTATGAGAGCTAATACTTAAATACTCGGCGGTGTTGGAAATTCTGTAAATTAAACACTTACCAGGCGTAAAAGTGTAATTTGAACGTTTCTTAAGCGAAGAAAATGAGGTTAGCGTTTAATTTTAAGAATTATTTATTTGAGAGTTTAAACGCCATGTATTTAATTATTTATGTACCTAATTGTATAGAACATCAGTAAAATCATAGGGACAGGGTGTAAAGTTCCTCATTCTTCACTGAAAAGGGTGAATCGATTGAAAAAAATCGAATGAATCAAACAAAGCTAACCAGACACAACGCCCTCCTGGTTGGAGGCAATCAGGAGGGTATTGTGTCTGGTTGGCTACCCGATGGTTACCACATCACAACACTTAAATATTTATGTAGCAGCGCCACGCGGTTTCACCCGCGTAAGATTCGATCCCATAAGAATATCGGGATAAAAAGTATTATATGTGTTAATCCAGGAAATGGCCTATCTATGTGCTAATTTTCATCCAAATCTGTTCATCGGTTTACGTGTGATTGAATAACAAACATCCAAACATCTTCACAAACTTTCACATTTATAACATTAGTAGGATTAATTTAACCGGTTTTTTGGTCCGAATCAGAGTAAAACTGGGTCAGAAATATGGCAGGTATAGTGTAGCTCCAAGTTCTTTATCGGATATTTCTTATGTTAAATTAATAAGTTTTACTTACGATTTATTTTTCGAGCAAATTCAGTTTGCAAATAAAATAATAATAATCTGAATGTGACCCCAGCACAAACGTGCCTTGTCTCTAGATAAGGCGCCAGAATTAATTACGAGCGTATTATCCGCGCTTCAATTAAAAGAAAACTATTTTAAAACTAGTTTAAAGCGCCGTTGCTTCTTATTTACCAGGGTATTATGAACGAGGTGGAGTTTAAAGCGGTGGGTGTATTGTGGGTCGCGACCCGTTCGTTTAAGGATTTAGTTGCAAAGAGCCAGGGCTCAAGAAAACTGGTGGTATTTTATTTTAAAGAGCAGGGGTTTTGTTATGTCTCACGGATTTTTTTTAAACTTGCATTTTTCTTGCACAAATCTAACCTAATTTTGACTAAAATTATAAAAGAATAAGCTGCTAAACAAAAGCAGATTATTATAATAGGTATATATAAAATTCAAAGTCCTGACTGACTGATATATCAACGCACACTTCTATTCTATTATAGAAATAAACGATTCTATTCACAGTCTAAACCGCTGGTCCTAGAGACATGAAATTTGGAGGATGTGTTCTTTGTGAAGAGTAGGTATCCACTAAGAAAGGGTTTTTCGAAATTCCACCCCCAAGAGGCTGAATGAGGGGAGTGTGAAATTTTACGCAGACGAAGTCGCGGACAGAAGCTAGTTGTTAATGAAATGCTAACGTAGAAATAATAAAAAAAATACTGACTAAACTGATTACTTAATGAATGACACAAATTTTAAGCGCGCCAATATTTTATGGGCAGCGTGGTGGCCCAGTGGTAACGACCGCGACCTATGAGTTGTAGGTCGTGGGTTCGAACCCTAGCAGGCGCTTTAGTTTGTGTAAATAATTTTATCACCACTGCCCTTAAAAGTGTGAAGGAAAACATCGTGAGAAAACCGGCATGTCCTAGAACTCAAAAAATCTATAACATGTGACGTAAACAACTCGCACTGGGCCCGCGTGGTGGCTTACGACCCACTCCTTCTCACAGACAGGAGGCCTGTGTCCCAGCAGCGGGAACATTATAGGCTGATTATAATAAAAATAATTAATAATAATTGGTGCCGCATTTCATTAAAATTTCGTAAGGGGCCTCTGCGAGTTGGCTTTCGGCCCCTCGTACGCCTTCCAAAGGACCGGAACCGCATGCTCCCGAGTTATGTAAAATCAAAATAAAAATTATTATTATTTTGGAAACATGTTTTTGTTCACTATTATTTCAAGCTGAATTATTTCGATTGGGATATATTGCAGTAGTAAATAAACTCAATGTTAATGTAATAACTAAGTACTTATATAAAAATAAGAAAAAAATCCGACAGAATCGTATGTGGAAAAGTTTTATTGCAGTCACTCACAACTTTCTCTATGTGGAAACTTTTGGCTTTTCCTCGTACGAGCATTTATCATTACGTTCTCTCTTTTTGGAGGTAGGCATAATCTAAGGGATGCCGAGAAAACATCTGTATAAAACGTTGTTCGACATGAGTAATAAAAAGTTTGTTTACCTTTGAGAAACTTCTTTTTTTTTCGATACGTTGTCCAATACACGGTTTTCTATTGCATAGTGGGTGCGTTTACAGAGTTAATGATTGCCTCGTTGGTTTAATCGCAGTAGCTACAGCTGAGAATGAAGTACTGGGTTCGATTGTCAGGTCGGGAAAAGTGTTATTGGGTTTTCTTAATCAGGATTTTCTCAGTAGCAGCCTGGAGTCAGGAGTTGTGCTCGGTTGACGGCAATAGGCTCGCCCCCTATTACATGTGACTTAAACATAACTGGTGAAATGTGGGGGTACTCTTAGGTACACCCTTGCCTAATCGTTCGGGGAATACACGCGTGATGTTATGTTATTTTTACTGCAGAGATAAAACTTCATGTTAAACACGTAGATCTATAGGCCGACCGCTTAACTGAGACGACGAAAAGATTAGAATATCGATTTGGAAGTTTTAATAATAACTACTCTGTCCGTGATAACTACTCTCTGTGATCGCGTAATAAATATTTAAGTGACCTACAATAATTATTTGTTCTAGAAATGATATTTTTTATTTTTCGACAAAGCGTCATCGACCATTGTCACTTAATATTTTAAATGTCACAGTACGTCACACGATATAAAGTTGACATTTCAAAGCTCAACTGTCAAATTGGATCCGAGTTGTGTGCCTCGACTATAACGCTACTATAGGCTGACCGCTTAACTAAGACGTTGCCTGAGGTAGCAGCGCGGTGCGGGAGGGGTGTGGTTACGTGATGCGAGAGCTCATTGATTCGTCCACTTGTGACAATTATCACCCCTCCCGCACCGCGCAGCTACCTCAGGCAACGTCTCAGTTAAGCGGTCAGCCTATAGTAGCGTTATAGTCGAGGCACACAACTCAGATCCAACTTGACAGTTGAGCTTTGAAATGTCAACTTTATATCGTGTGACGTACTGTGACATTTAAAATATTAAGTGACAATGGTCGATGACGCTTTGTCGAAAAATAAAAAATATCATTTCTAGAACAAATAATTGTAGGTCACTTAAATATTTATTATATCGATATTCTAATCTTTTAAAATTAAATACCAATTTAAATACTCGATTATTTCAAATAGCTTCAATTTATTGAATATTTCAGGACAAGTTACAACCACATCAATGAACTTGTTTCAAACTGTTTCGGTAATTTGTTTTAAACATTATACTACGAAAACAAACCATTTGGGAATCTAAGCATACTGATTTAGTTCTATTTTATTTATTTACTAAGTTGTTTGAATTGAGGAGTAATAAAAATTTTATTTACCTAATTTATTTTCCAACTTTTTATGGTCATTATCTTGAAGGGGCTTGTGGCTAAGTAATAACAGCCGCACGGGTCAATCGATCAGGTTAAGCTACGCTTGCCGCGGTTGGTCCGTGGATGGGTGACTATCTTTTCATACCAAGACCCCTCCGTGCCTTGGCCCCGGCTGTCATTCGTCGATATTTGATAGTCGTTGCGGGTCGTCAGAAGCCCAAAAGTCTGACAACCAGTCTTACCAAGGGGTATCGTATTACCTAGTAACTGGGTTGTGGAGGTCAGACAGGCAATCGCTCCATGTAAGATACTGGTAGTCATATCGAAACATGATAAAATAAAAACAAAATAACTACTTGAATAATGAATTGAGAAAATAGATTTTCTTTATTTTTGTCCCGTTGAGATATCGGATACTTATAACGTCGGTGGAGTTTATACAATAAAAAGCTGACTTTTTAACTGATATTACAAGTGACTTCAAATAACTGCGGTCGGTGACCCCACAAAAATCGTCAAACAATTTGTTTTTTTGTTTTATCGTGTTGAGAGGCACTGATGTACGGTATCTGTTATACAAGTGGCCCTACTACACAATAACAGTGCCTCAAGCGTTTAAAATTTAAATACGTATATTTTGAAATGTCACTTAAATTTATTTTTTTCTTTTTAGTTCGCGTTGGTTCTTTCTTTTTTAGGTTACGTTTTTATTTAAATAAAAGCTTGTTTTTAAAAACTTTTTTATTTTTAAAAGAAATAAATGAATATGTCGATTAAAAGCGTTAAAAATGCATCAGCACTAACTTCCAAAAATTACATAGACAAATTGCTATGACCGCGTAGCACGCGTAGCCATCGCTACGCCGTAGCATATTCGTAGCAGATTTTATTATCCAATGTATGCAAACGTTCCTGATGTTCCATATAATTTGTATAACAACGTAGAGGTTTCCATAAACCCTCAGTCCTCATTCATCATAATTTATATTTGGCAAACAACCCAGGATGGAGAGTTTATTATGTAGATATTTTTATCAAAATTAAAATCCCTGCTTGGTTATGTGACCCTGGTAGACCTTTGCGTCCGCTGAGGGATGATAATATATGAGATGACAAATCGCGTAAAGGTGATAGCGACGCGTTACAAAATGTTTACCTCTGTTGTTTGTATTTTGAGCTGGAATTGAATCGTTTTGCAAATTATTTTGGTTTGTTTGATAAAAAGATGAGAATTATTAGACTCTTTTGCTCTAAAGTAATGATGATAATTAACTTTTAAAAGGATTTTTAGACGGCTTTTAATAGCAAAAATACCTTATTTAAATTCTGTCTCGTTTATGGAATGTATGTTTTAAATCCCAAGTTGAAGTTGATTTAATTGAAATAACATGATACAATTTAAAGAATTGTATAAACATATGTAAGCAGAAAAAATATCGTTTAGTTAAGTACTAAATATATTTTAAGTAATTTCAATTAATCAAGCGTATGTCCTTATTTTTGTCGTAGGAAAATGGAAGTAATTTGATCGAGATTTTCCTTATTTTTGAAGTAACTCTAAAAAGTGACCACATCTTAATATTAAAATAATATTTTTTATTCATTTGAATCGGTACGAGCTATAAGTACCTACCTATTAGTTTAATGAGTTTGTTTTAATCAATCAACTCAGCCTATTGCAGTCCACTGCTGGACAATTAAATCTCTTTTTATTACTATTCTTCTCTCTGTGTAAACCATATAAATTACAGATATATGTAAAAAAAATACATAGGGCAACACAATGGGTGTCTTTAAAAAAAAATTGCTGAATGGCTCTCTTGCCCTCGATCACGCCTGATGGAAAGCGATGCATGAGATCTATGATGGAACGAGCGTGCCCAGAAGATGCCTAAGGCACTGGAACTTCCATGCATCGACGAAACACAGCAGGCTGCTTGACGCCGGACTCCGGTGGGCTTTAAGCGATATTTTAAAGACAACCTTTGGTTGATTAAAGAGAGAAGAAGAGACAATTCTCAAAATATGTGCTTCATCGTCATCATCATCACTTCAGCCGAAAGACGTCCACTGCTGGACATAGGCCTCCCCCAAGCACCTCCACTTCGACCGGTCATGACGTGCTTCTCGCATCCAAAAAATCATGACCCTAACGTGAACAATGAAAGCGAAGTGAATACAGTGTAATTGTTTGAATAAAGTCATTAGCAACGATATGCTTGTGACAGCGAGTGTACCTTCGCAGAATATTGAGTAGGGTAGAACATGTTATTTATATAGGTACCTAGGTTCTCTGTACTGCAGTGCACACATACCCTGTAGGGTTGTTGCAAAAGAGATGCATGGTATACACAGATTTTGATGGTTAATAAACACATCATAAATTAAGATGAGATGGTTTTTGGGAGAAAGGAAAAATATAACTATTTTGTCATAGTTTTGTTTATGCAATAATCTCTACTCGAATGGAATGTAAAAAAAAAGTAAAAAAAAACAAAGTCAAAGTCAAAGTCTTCGTCAAAGTCAAAGTCAAAAAGTCAAAGTCAAAAAAAGTCGTGCTTCAAAGTTTAAAAACTATTAATGATCAAAGACGCAAAGTTTACGTAATATGACATCTAACCTTCATCTAAACTGATATTATAAACGGAAAAGATTTTATTTTTTGTATGTTTGTTTGTTACGCCTTCATGCTAAAACGGCTGAACGAAACTGGATAAAATTTGAAACATGGGTAGACCATGTTTTGGATTAGGACGGGATGCTTTTTATCCAGAAATTTTCACGGGATCGAGACTTATGCGGGTGAAACCGCGGGGCGCATATAAACAAGCACAAGAATATGATAAAAAAGAATAATCCTCCAGACCGCGCTTCCGACCACGAGATCAACGGAGCAGTAAAAAACCACAATATACTCACATACTAACGAGACATAATTTTACGGAATCAGAAGATTTATCTCTTACTACCTGCGCCCCGCATAAGTATCGATCCCGTGGGAAAATCGGGATAAAACGTAGCCTATATGTTAATCCAGGGTATCAGCTACCTCCATACAAAATTTTATCAAAATTGGTCCAGCCGTTTGAGCGTGAAGAAGTAACAAACATATAAACACACACACATCATCATCTGCCTAGCCTTTTCCCAACTATGTTGGGGTCGGCTTCCAGTCTAACCGGATGCAGCTGAATACCAGTATTTTACTTGGAGCAACTGCCTATCTGACCTCCACAACCCAGTTACTGGGTAATACGATACCACTTGGTAAGAGGTTGTCAGACTTTCGGGCTTGTGACTACCTGTAACGACTATCAAAGTTCCACGAATGACAGCCGGGACCAACGGCACGGAGGGGTCTCGGTATGTAAAGATTGTCACCCATCCACAGACCAACCGCGGCAAGCGTAGCTTAACCTGATAGATCGACCCACACACACTCAAAAACTTTCAATCAATCAATCAACTCAGCCTATCGCAGTCCACTGCTAGACATAGGCCTCTCCCAGACTGCGCCCTGTCCTCCGCCTTCCGCATCCAGTCTACCCCAGCCACCTTCTTTAGGTCGTCCGTCCATCTAGCAAAAACTTTCGCCTTTATAATATTAGTGTGATGACAGTCAACAAATCGCAACGCAAATGTCACTTGTCACTGTTGCATATGGTCACAGTTTGCCTTTGCTCAGAACATTACGAGGAGCTACTATCAGCATACTGAAGCTTGTGGTTGTACTCTTACTGCATAATAAGCAGACTATAAAGTTCTATGATCGATAGTAATCATACATTTGGGACACAACTGTTTGAGCAATTTGAGGGTAGTCTTGCATTTTGGTAGCTTGAATGACTTGAAAGAAGATATGGCTCGGAGAATATAAGCGTGATATTATGTTTTGCAAAATTTTACAAATATATAAAATAATCTAAGCTTCAACATGCCCGATGCGTCAATCTGAATACAGAGCAGGCTAGAAAATGTTATTATAGTAATAGCATGGGCGCGTGGGACGCCTATCAAACCAGAGATATCTGCTGCTCGCGCTAGATTAAATTATAACTTTTACTACACTATTTATAAGTCTTAAGGGATACCTTTTATGTATCATGCTGTCAAGTTGGTCTGTATTTATTTACAGGAGATTTTCGTCTTCTATATTTACAATGTTATACAGGGAGATATTATAGAAGGCTAGTCTCCCTTGAGATTGGCCGCCAGGGCTGAAATATTTTATTTTATTGTTTTTATTGCTGAATGGGCTCTCTCTTGACCCCGAGCACGCCTGATGGAAAGCGATAGATGAGGTCTATGATGGAACGAGCGTGCCCAGGAGATGCCTAAGGCACTGGAACTCCCACGCATCGACGAAACATAGCAGGCTGCTTGACTCCGGTGGGAGGGTGGTCGCAGACCAGGCGGGCATTAGCCCTACCACCGCAAGGGAAGAATTGGCCTGTCAAATAAGGTGTTGGGTGTGACTGTCCAGGATGCGCCGAGCGCTCGGTTCAGTTGATTAACTGGCGGAACACACCATCTCGAATAAAATTTTATTTTATTAAGAAAACAAACAGCTCGTTTATCAAATTAAATTTCAGTCGACAACATCCATCGGTTTGTTACTAAACTTCAACTATATCCGACGATCCTGCAAACTTATCTCTTTTGTTGACTGTACATATAAATATGTATGTATCAGCATACTTAGCATAATCAGCCCATAACAGTCCCACTGGTGGGACACAGGCCTCCTCTCTGTGAGAGGGATGGGTCGACCAAGCGGGCTCAGTGAGGGCTGGTAGATGTCACATGTTCTAAGACATGTGACATCTAGTCTTCTTCATCTAAGTCTTCTGGCTTGATAATCACTTTGTTTAAAATATATTTTATTTACAAAAAGTTTTGTAGCTTTTCTTAAAATCTATAATGTAAAGAATACCCTAACTTAGTTCGTTTCTCAAGTAGACTAGCTGCACCCCGCGGTTTCACCCGCGTAACTGTCGTTCCCGTGGGAATATCAGGATAAAAAGTAGCTTATATGTTATTCCAGGATGTTAGCTACCTCCATACAAAATTTTATCAAAATTGGTCCAGCCATTGAGGGTGAAGAAGTACAATAGAATAAACACACAACATACACTCACTCACAAACTTTCGCCTTTATAAAATTAGTGTGATGACATTACATCCGCTGTTCAAAAACATATACAAACAAAATTCCCCAGTTTCTCTATATTCACCATTCTTCTCCACAGTTCTCCGGTGTCCTCCGTGTTCCCCGCAGTTCTCCGGTGCTCCTCGTAGCGTTGACGCGAATGTTTTGATATATCGAGTTTCACAACTTGTAAAGCAGAAGTTGTCTTTTTATTATATAACTTTTTTTCTTTGTGTAATTTTATAGTACTGAGATCGTTATCAATTTAGTATTCGGGGTAGAGAACAACCTTGTAATATTTTTCTATAAAAACTATTGTTTGTGGTAGGATAAAGTTATTTTTTGCTCCTTCTTCTTGTTTTCCATGTAAACAAAGATTCTTGGTTGTTGTTAAATGTTCAAAATGGAAAGAAAAGTTGAAGAGATTGTCAGTTTGTTTCGTGAATCTTTATTTTAAAAGAGTCTTGTTTGCTTTTTAGGATTCCTTGCCCAAAAGGTGCCAACGCTGTCGGCCTGTCTGTGTGACAGGGGGCTGTATCTCACGAACCGCAATATGTAGACAGTTCATATTTTCACAGAGTGTGTATTTCTATTGTCGCTACAAAAAAAATAATAATTATAAAAATAAAATAAATTTAATAAAACTTAAAGGGACCGCCTTTAATTTTTATTAAATTTATTTTATTTTTCGATACAAGAAAGGTGTTTCTTGTCTTGCTTCGGTGTTTGTTGCCTTAGGGTATTTTATATTTATATAGTTTCAAGGTACCTTTCTAAGCTTTTGTTTATGAATTTGACTTTGATCGATAATTAATATAAGTATCATTATCAACCGTATTAAAGTCAAAACATATTTCAGTTACCATTTTCAAGCACTTTGAACAGTCAAGGAGTAGGTCAGTTAAAAAGTTGAAGCTAGTATCGACCCCTAATTATATTGTCCACTGTTGATACCAATTAAAGTCAAAGAGTATTTACACGTCATCATCATCATCATCAATTGAGCCGAAACACGTCTACTGCTTGACATAGGCCTCCCTCAAGCACCTCCACTTCGACCGGTTTTTGTGATATTCCCACGGGATCGAAATTTATGCGGGTGAAACCGCGGGGCGCAACTAGTACTGAAATAAAATCATTTATCATAAATTTATGATAGGCAATCGCTCCATGTAAAATAGTGGTATACAGCTACATTTGGTTAGACTAGAAGTTAAAAATTAAAAATTCAAAATTGTTTTATTTCTTTAACTATAATTACAACAATTAGTTTGTGATTGGAGCCTTCTTTTAAGCAAACAATGCCTGTATTAGAAGACTCCGCTCTTCCATAACAAAAGAAAGAAAAACATTAATAACTATTTAACCTAAGTAAGTAGACAAGATTGGCATATATATGTATAGTTTGTGTGTGGGAATGTGTGTGTGCGTGTGTACGAGTATGTGTGTGTTGTGTGTTTGTGTGCCTGTGTGAGAGTATAGGTTATGTCGCGGGTTTCAAGAGCTCTTCCGTTTCCTTATAAGTTAGTGGTTTGATCCATTTTAGTATTTTTTGTTTGCATTCATAATATTGGTTTTTATAAATACATATTTCTTTAGAAGTTGACTCGAACATAGTTGGGTAAAGGGTATGCATATTGATTTGAGTTCAATAAAATTCATTAACCAATGCTAATATAGGCCATCAACTTACTGCAAAACCGAAAGATCGTGATGTTGAAATCAAATACAAAATTAATTTAAATCGTAATGAAACCAAGTTTAATAACGATTTGGGAAGTTTTGAGCACGAGTTGGCAATTTTCACTTTAATGTTTTCCGTTCGGAAACCATCTGTTAATAACTGGTAATAACAGGTTCTAATAAGTACTTATTTAAAGTAATTTAGTTGTTTAAACTAATGAGGGAAATCGACGGTAACACGAAGAAGGAAAATAGATAAAGTAGCTGATACCATTCTTTGACCGATCCAGGAACCAAAACACAGACCTAATAATTCATCAATTTGCAATTTGCAGTTAAGTTTTATATCTATCAAACCAACTAAAAACCTGAAAATATATTATTTGCACGCCTCAAGCGGCAGAATGTTATGAACTTTTATGAAACAACCCTGTACCTAACAATATTCTCATAAATACTAGATGAACTATACAATTTTATTGTATTTTGTTAGCCTCTACTAAACTCTACTGGACAAATAAGCATATAAGACAGAAAAAAACCGGGCAAGAGCGAGTCGGACTCTCGCACCGAGGGTTCCGTACCATAATAATCATGTTTTTAAATTTTCATCGGCGAGGCCTACATTCATCAGAGAATTTTAACACTGCACTGCGGTATAGAATATTGCAGTTTTATGTCAGCGTCATCTCTTGACCGATAGTGGAACTAATGTAAGTTTTGTTGATGATTTCTCAAAAAGTGTGCTATTTAGAGACTTCATTTTATTTTTCCTGTAATCTTTACAGAAACTTCTATCACATAGAATAATTTCAGATTTTTCCCTTTGCAAACTTCGGAGATAAGGGGGAACGGTAGTTTTTTTTTACATTTTTCATCAAAAGTCGAAAAATAATGCCGCCTAAAAAAAAAATGTTTGAGAATGTGCAAACTGCGCTCTTTCATATGATACCCCACATGCCTTCGTAGCCACACTTCGAATTTTTCAGACCCCCCTTCAGTCCTGTTGCAAAAAATACACATATATTTTTATTTCTTTCTTATTTGCAAAATCGTTGGGCAAACGTCATTTAAAACTATTCCAAATTTCAAGTTGATAGCATTAGTAGTTCTTGAGATATCCAGCTATGACAGACAGACAGATAGACTGACTTAGTCTCACCATAAGGGTTCCGTTATTAAAAGGCGACAAATACAGCACGTATCAGAAAGATGAGGTCAAATGTTAGGGTGCGGTAACCGCGAAAAAAATATCAACTGTCCCAAAACTTCAATACCTATTCGACCCACATGTATGGGAAGGCTAATTATTTTTCCTACATTACGATGTTGGTCCCATGGAGAATTTTGTCCAGTTTCATGGTCTTTCTGGAAGGTTTTTTTTTAATTTAACAGTACAACAAGGTAAACCTGTTCAGGTGGACATTCATAGACGACTTCGCCTTGGAGTGTGAATGTGGTGCAGTTCCACAAACGATGTGACACTTAATATCGTGTCTTGTGTGTCCTGTCAGCTGCACGTTACAGGAACTGATGAACGCTGGTGATGGCGCAAAATAAGTAGCCGAATTCTGGACCGAGTCCATTTAGATTGCTATCGACAGGCTAAGAAGAAGAAGTACAACTGAGTTAGTAGATAAACAAAGTCAAGTCAAAAAGCTAGCAACGATACATTTCTCCTCAAACGATTTTTTTAATATCTAGTGTAAATCTTGAAATCCCCTTCAAAGGAAGAGTGTTATAACCTCTAAAGTATATTCAACTCTATTAAACCAGCTGTACCTATGAACGGCGAAAGGGTCCACATTCACACAATAATGATCTTTAACTTAGTGCAACAATGTCTTTAATAGCTTGCAGTTTGAACTAGGATTTTGAAATCGTATATAGTGCAATATTTTCTAAGTCAGTGAACTGATTAATGAATGTAGTGAACATTATAAGCATAAGTTTCGATCCCGTGAGAATATCGGGATAGAAAGTAGCCTATGTGTTAATCCAGGGTGTCAGCTACCTCCATACCAAATTTTATGAAAATTGGTCCTGCCGTTTTTGCGTGAAGAAGTAACAAACATATAAACACACACTCACAAACTTTCGCCTTTATAATATTAGTGTGATTGATACGCATACCAACGGACCGACAGACAGAGGGATGTCGACTATGAGGATTTGTAACTTTGACTTATTATTAGGCAACCCATAAAAAAAGCTGGAAATCATAATACATAATGTTGTTTGTTTAACTCATATAACATCGTGTGATGGCACACAAAGTTTAATGAGATTATTTTATCTCACACGTGTCGGTAATAATATCTCTGACTTCGTGAGGTTTATTGGCACACCATGTTTGAAAGCGAGAATTTATAGGACAGCTGTTGCCAACGAATCGATCGATTAGGTGAAGCTACGCTTGCCGCGGTTGGTCCGTGGATGGGTGACCATCTTCACATACCGAGACCCCTCCGTGCCTCGGAAAGCACGTTAACCCGATGGTCCCGGCTGTCACTCGTGGATCTTTGAAAGTCGTTAAAGATCGTCAGAAACCCGAAAATCTGCCACCCAGTCTTACCAAGGGGTATCGTATTACCCAGTAACTGGGTTGTGGAGGTCAATTAGGCAGTCGCTCCATGTAAAATACTGGTATTCAGCTGCATCTCATCTCATCAGCTGGAAGCTGACCCTTAACCCGGATGATGTTGATAACATAAACAAAAAAAAGCGCGTGTTATAGCGGCTATAGTAGTACACACTCTGTGAAAATTTGAAGTGTCTACCTATTATGGTTCATACAGTCCTGTGACAGACGGACAGCGGAACCTTAGTAATAGGGTCCCGTAGGCACCCTTTGGGTACGGAACTCTCAAAAACCGTTTCGTTCCCTCATTATACGAAAACAAAACATCGGCTTATCATAATTATCCGTTTCTCCTACCACTTGACTTTTAATATTCACTCTCATTCGGTAATGGCGACCATAAATTATTTCGAGCGACGGGTCTCTTTTAAAATGCTCTATTGTCATTTTTTATCTGTGAGCTTTTTTGTATTTATCTGTGGTATTTATGAACGTTTTCGTCGTTAAGTTGGTAGTTAAAATGCTAATGCGGGAAAATGGCTGATAGTAATTTCTACGAATATGTTTTTGTCTCTTAATTTTGAAGTTATCAAGTTTTAAAAGAGCGGTGGAGCTGAGCCCTGGCCATGGTAGTTGAGAAACGGTAGAAGGAGCGTTGGCAGACCAATAACCAGGTGGGTGGACGACCTATAGAAAGATGGCAGGGAAGACCTGTGTGACACTCGCACAGACCAGGGTAGCATAGCACTTAAGGGAGGAGGTCGTCTGTACTCAGTGAGTGAAGTTGGGCTTTGGATGATGATGACGATTATACCATAGCAAAGATCGAACGTAGGATTACGGGTAGTGGTCCTGAAGGGTGGGCAGGATACTTGGCTAGATCTGGTGATAGCCGGTGGCGCAGAGAATGGTTGCCAAGAAACGGTAGAAGGAGCGTTGGTAGACCAATAGCCAGGTGGGTCGACGACCTACAGAAAGATGGCAGCGAAGACCTGTGTGACACTCGCACAGACCAGGGTAACATAGCACTTAAGGGAGTACCGGTACCTGTACTCAGAGTGGGAGAAAAAAGGCTGCAAGGATGATGATGCATCAAGTTTCGCTCTTTGATAATGTCTCTGATCGATCTGTTTAAATCATGTGGCTTCAGTTAAAAAAATATTGCCGCTTGCACTTCATAATTATGTAATCTCAACTGGATTACATCACACTAATATTTTAAAGGCGAAAGTTTGTGAGTGTGTTTGTTACTTCTTCACGCACAAACGGCTGAACCAATTTTGATAAAATTTAGTATGAAGATAGCTGACACCCTAGATTAACATATAGAATACTTTTTATCCCGATATTCCCACGGGATCGAAACATATGCGGGTAAAGCTGCGGGGCGTAGATAGTGAATGAAAAATGCTGCTGAGCGTAGGGTGCTGGACTTGATTCCCGGGAAAACCTTTTATTTTGTCAGATAACATCATAAATGAGATCCCTTCCTATACATTGGTATCAGCAGAATAAATATGTCAAAGTCCCTACGTACAGTTAAGCCCGATTATTATCTGAGAACCAGGAAAGTAGAAATGATAGAATATTAATATATGTACTCGAGTAGATTGTGCTTGTAAATGTCGTTTCTTTATCGTTAGGGCAAATAAATATATTTCTACTTACAACATAATCAGCCTATAATGTTCCCACTGCTGGGACACAGGCCTCCTCTGGTGAGAGGGAGTGGGCCGTAATCTGCCACGCGGGCCCAGTGCGGGTTGGCAGATGTCACATGTCTTTGAATTTTTGGTTCTAGGACATGCCGGTTTCGTCAAAATGTTTTCCTTCACCGTTTTGAGAGCAGTGATGATTAAATAAATAATTTACACAAAGTAAAGCGCCGATTTTTATTTACAAGCTTTTATTTAACTTGGAATGTTGTTATTCTTTCAAATTGTACTTAAAAAAAAAACAACCTTTTTTTTCTTGATGTTAAAAATGGTTGTTCAATAACTCAACGATGCCCGGTTGATGGCAATAGGCACGCCCCCTATTAAATGGGATTTAAATATAACTTGATAAATTAGGGTAAATGAAAATATAGGTACAACTCTACCTAACTCTTCGGGATACAGGCGTAATGTTGTTACAACAGTTGTTTCGAATTATTGTAAGTACAGACGCCAGCACATCAAGCTACTACAATCTGTCAAATTTCTTTAATAGATTTTAAACTTTATCGCTAAAGCATAAGGTTCAAAGTTGATTGGGAAAATTTGACAGTTTCGGGTAGCTTGATTTGCTGGCGTCTGTACAAACAAATATTAACACACTTTACATACCTACAACACCTTGAAAGTTCTTACGAAGCACACAGTAAACTTCCACGCCAGTTTCTTAAACACTTGTGATAAATATTTACCAGTTTATTCACGGCATTTACCTTTAATTTACAAGCGTATGTAAATTAAACGAAAATACCGAGAGTAAACTTTACTTTATGAAACAAAGCTTTAAATCTACTTCAAGAGAATAAATAGAAATATTGGTATATCTACTGTGCTGCTTAAGGGGCTTACAGGATCTAAACGCAAAAAACGCAAGTTTAAAAAAAACAATAAAAGTATATGATCGACTACAGTAAACAAAATTAGAAAAATATATGATATTTTTCTGTCTTGAAAACATAATACAACTAATTTGATACGATAGGAGAAAATCATGAAGATACCTCTAAAAATTTTCATTTTACAATAAAAACCATACTAATATACATACGATCATTCTGATTTTTATCAGATTATTCTCCAAGCAACATACTAAAACAATTCTGTTTTAATATTTTAGTCCAAACAATAGATTTTTTGTAATTAAATAATTGCAATAAATTACCAGCGTTGTGTCATCGCGCTTCTCTTTCTTTCCTGTGCAGTCCGACAGTGACCGCGCTTTAGGTCATGTAAGCCCCTTAAGGGACTGGTCTCTTAAGAGAATCGTAGGTTATTAACCATACCGCTTTTAGCCCAGAGACGCACGGGCGATTTTTTATCGCGACGATTTTTTATCACGTACTGGATTTTAAAACTTCGGTGATGAGCCGTGCATTGAGAATCCACCAGAGCGCATCGCACAGCATTAAAAAAACACTGTTGGATTTTAAACTCTCGGCGTTAAAGCAGTGCGTTAAAAATGCAGTGCGCGATAAAAATCGCCCGTGGGTTCGAGGGCTTAGTGCCATCATTAAAAATCACCAATTTTTTTTAACTTCCGTTAAAACATCACTGGTACTGCAAAGCTGATGAACTCGGCAGCCCAAGCGATCCAAAATAGAGTATATAAAAAAATGCCCTTGGACTTGCACGCGAAGGGTTCCGTACCACCATATTATATTTAACACAACATATTTAAAAAACACGTTCCTTGTATGGGGACCACCTTTAATATTTAACTTTGTTTCTTTATTTGTTGTAATAGCTGCTATAGTAGTACAAATTCTTTAAAAATTTCAAGTGTCTACCTACTACGGTTCAGAAGGTATAGCCCTATGACAGACGAATGGACGGACAGCGGAGCCATAGTAATAGAATCCCGTTGGCATCCTTGGGTACAGAACCCAAAAACTACTACAATCAACTACGTACAAAAATCTTTCCTTTTGACTCGGTGTTATCTGTCGTGCTGAGTAACAGGATCGTTCGAATGATAAACGATGTGAGATCTCCCGGCTTCACTCCCCTAGATACGGGTTTTTCTGTTCCATAACCGTTATTTATCATAACGGTATGATATATCGGTATTTTTATTGTATGAGCTCTTCTTTGTAAAGATTGTTATCGCGACTAAAAGAAAAATCTGTGATTTGTGAGTTTGGCAGGTTGCAGGTTGAAAAGTCTCGCATCTACCTATATCCATACAGGGTTATTAGTAAAACATTAACAACCTCTTAAGAGGTCTTTGTACTCATCATAATGAACAATTTTTACTATGGGACCAAACTTGATATCGCGAAAAAAAATCAGCTTTTCCCTACATTTTGACGAGATAGACGAACATAAATGTAGAGAAAAGCAGTTTTTTTTTCGCGATTTCAGGATTGGTCTCTAAAAGTTGTTCATAATGATGAGTACAATGACCTCTTAAGAGGTTGTTAATGTTTTACCAATAAACCTGTCTATATAAAATTTAAAGTCCTGACTGACTGATATATCAACGCACAGCTTAAACCGCTACAAAAAAAATACACCCAAATAGGCTCGGATGGGACAGTCGATATTAGTACAGGATATCAACTCAGGGCGGTGGCTGATGAACGTCTAGTACGTCAAAGGCGGCGCCTACGGACCCAGTCAGGCGGTCCACTGTACACCCACCAACTCGCACTAGACAAGCGCGGTGGGTTAATTTGTCTAAACCCCTACTCTCTCATGACACACACGAATAAAAATGCGCCTCAAGTACCCGGCATCGGTTCCAGCAGAGCCGACGCCGAGACTGACATTAGGCAGACTCTCTCTGGAACCAAGGGGCCTCAAAATCCCCGGGTGGGATCCCTTTGTCAGACGACCAAAGCATGCTCAAAGGACTCAGAAAAGCTCCACATCCTAACATTAAACACCAGGACTCTTAGAACGGATAACAGAACTAGAATATTCACTGGAAAGTATAAAGTGGGACATAATCGGTTTGGCCGAAGTAAGACGAGATGGAGAAGATACCCTAGAAAGAAATTCTAATATATTTTATTATAGCGGGGGGACAGCCAGTAGATACGGCGTGGGATTTATAGTTTCGAGAAAATGGAAGGATCACATTCTGGAGTTCAAAGCTTACTCAGATAGGGTAGCTGTTCTTAGATTCCGCATAGCAGACAAGAAAACCTTAGCAATTGTTCAAGTCTATGCACCAACATCAGCCCATCCTGATGACGAAGTTGAAGAGTTCTACGACCTCCTAAATAGGGCGTGCGACGATAACCGAGGCACGTGGACTATCGTACAGGGAGACTTCAACGCCAAAGTTGGTGCTAGACAAGAACTCGACAATAGCAACATAGTCGGTCCATACGGACTAGGCTTAAGAAATGAGCGCGGGACAAGACTGCTTCAGTTCGCTTTTGGTCAAAACCTAAGCGTAGGAAACAGCTACTTCTATAAAAAGTCTCATCGTCGATGGACATGGCAGTCTCCGGATAAATTCACAAAAAATGAAATAGATTTTTGCCTCTTTTCACATAAAAAATTGATTAACAACGTAGAAGCTCTTAATAATTTCAAGTTCAGTTCCGACCATAGACCTTTGCGCACGACTCTAAAATTCAACTTAAAAATAGAGCGTGCCCAAATAATTAAAAACTCTATTAAAAAGTTAAATAGAACCACACTCATAGCAAACCAGGAGCAATTCGTTCTTGATTTAAAAAATAGTTTTACTTTATTAGGAACAAAAGATGAAGATACTGTTCAAACACAATATCACAATATCAAAGAGGTTATAAAAACGGTCAGTAACAAAATAAAAACAAACAAATATAAAGACAGTAAATTAAGCTACCAAACAAAACAACTGATCGAAGAGAGACACAAACTAACCATGTACACCACAGCTTACACCGCTACGGATAAACTTGTAAAGCGTAGTATACGTAAAGATTTGAGAAACCACAATACACATCTCATCAAGATTGCTTTGAAATACATCTTTAAAATCAGCAAAACAGGGAATTTCCAGCAAAGGGCGACCTACTATTGCCTGTTTAAGGGACTGTTCAGGTGCGAGGCAGAACGATAGAGACAAAATTTTAAACATCTGCACCGAATTTTACAGAAATCTTTACAGTGAAAAGCCGACCCTCCAACCTAACACAACTACGTATTCGTGCTCCGATCACATTCCAGCATTTACAGGTTGGGAAGTCCACAAGGCACTACAGAGCATGAAATACAGCAAGAGCCCAGGCGACGATGGCGTAACGACGGAAGCCTTAAGAATAGGAGAGCCGGTTCTTCTCCCACATATTACGAATTTCTTCAACAGCATTTTAAAAACCGGAATTCTACCACACAAATTTTGCCACTCATTAATTATTCTCCTCCATAAAAAGGGTGACAAAACCGACATTAATAATTACCGCCTGGTCTCGCACCTGTACAAAGCCTTTATTAAAGTAATCGAAGACCGAATATCAGGATCACTAGACAAACAACAGCCTCCCGAACAGGCCGGATTTCGCCGCGGCCTCTCTACTACTGACCACCTTCACTCTATCAACCAAATTATCGAGAAACACTTAGAATTCCAGCTCCCACTTTATATCGCCTTTGTGGACTATTCAAAAGCTTTTGATAGTATCACCCATAGCTCAATTTTTAACGCCCTGGAAAATCAAGATATAGACACCACTTACATTAATCTTCTAAAAATTATTTATATGAACAGCACTGCAGCTATTAAGATCAGTTCCACAACAGGACCGTCCTTCCAGATAGAGAAAGGAGTTAAGCAAGGCGACCCGTTGTCTCCGAAACTATTCACAGCTGTGCTGGAGGAAGTCTTCCGAAAGCTGGCAGCAGGCTGGACGGAAAGGGGCATTATGGTCGGCCATAAGAGATTATCTAATCTCCGTTTCGCCGACGATATTGTGCTCTTTTCGTCTTCAGCCTCCGAGTTGACACAGATGCTAGACGATCTTGGCACGGCAAGCCTAGAGGTCGGACTTCAGATGAATATGTCAAAGACCAAGTTGATGACAAACAGCGCGCATCGCAGGATTACTGTGGCGGGTGGGGAGGTTGAATACGTTGATGAGTATCTCTATCTTGGCCAAATAGTCTCTTTCCAGGCAAGACAAAACAAAGAAGTTGCAAGACGCACCGAAAATGCCTGGAGGAGTTATTGGGCCATGAAAGACCTAATGAAGGGTGATCTTCCCATGTCCCTTAAGAGAAGACTCATTGACGTGTGCATACTTCCCATCCTCACATATGGTGGTCAAACATGGTCTTTGACAAATCAAACTAACAGACCGAGTTAGGAATACGACCATCCGTTCCATCACAAAGATAACTGATGTCACTTGGAAAGCTGCCACGCTAAAATGGAACTGGGCTGGACACATCTGCCGCATGTCAGACGAACAATGGGCCAAACTTACGACCCAATGGGTCCCACTTAATGGCAAACGACATCGTGGCAGGCCCAGACGGAGATGGCGGGATGAGCTGGACTCCTTCAACAAGAACTGGTCCTTAACAGCTTTGAACAGAGAGAAGTGGAAAGAGAGTAGGGAGGCCTTTGCCCTGCAGTGGGACACCACAGGCTAATAATAATAATAATATCAGTGCAATGTCCGACTGAGGAGCGCACTGGAGGATGCATTACGCGAGTATAGATCCACTCCAACCGAACTTAGACCCCGATTACCACGGTTACCCATGCACAAAAAAAATAGGGCGCTGGTGTGTGCCTTGGACTCGCAGCTCAAGAGTTTCTTCGAGAGCAGCGAGGATCTCGTTGATACACATTCGATCCTGTACTGTGCGGCTGTGGCGGCATGTCGTTTAGCTAACGTCAAATTCCCAAATTGTGACGGAGCTATTCGACCAAAACCAGCCGTACCAGCCTGGCAGCGCAGGATCGAACGTCGTATTGATGGGGCCAGGGTACTCATCGGCAAACTATACTGCTTCAGGGAGGGCAATACACGACCACGTGTGATGCGCTTTGTAAGGCGGGCATTCTCGGGGACTGGAATCAGCCCTCGAGAATACATGTCCCGTGTCACAGAGCGCATCGACTTCCTGAAGCAGAAAGTTTGTGCATGGGCGAGCCGAATTCGGCGGTATAAGCGGCGGGTTGATCGATACACGCAGAATCGCATGTTCCAGAGTGATGAAAGGTGGGTGTATAGAGCTTGGGAGCGACCTGAACAAAATGTGACAGATGTATGCCGCCCGGATGATGCCGCCACAAGTGCATTCTGGTGCAGCATCTGGTCGGTGCCCGTCTGTCACACTGAGGCTGACTGGATGCAGGATGTCGAGCGAGTGTGTGAGTCTGTACCAGAAATGGAAACAGTGCTAATTACGCCATCAGACGTTGCCAGAGCGGTCCGTCCGTTACCGAATTGGAAATCACCGGGACCGGACGGACTGCACAATTTTTGGCTGAAATGGCTAATTAGTTCACACACTTGCCTGGCATCTCAGTTCCAGTCATCCTTAGAGTCTGGGTCGCTACCGCAGTTTCTAACAACAGGCGTTACCCACCTGCTCTATAAATCAGGTAGTCCCGCGGAACCCAAGAATTATAGACCGATCACGTGTTTGTCGACGGTTTATAAACTTCTTACATCCATTTTGAGAGCGAAAATTAATACACACATTGAGAGTAACTCGATTATGTCTGCCTCTCAAAATGGATGTAGGAATGGGTCCCGCGGTACTAAGGAGCTACTCCTCATAGACATGGCCATTAGCCAACAGGTTCGTCGATCCCGCAAGGATCTGTCGACATGTTGGATAGATTACAAGAAGGCATACGACTCGGTGCCACATACGTGGCTCATGAGGGTGCTGGAGTTGTACAAGATAGATGCAACTCTACGCACCTTCCTTGAGTCATGTATGGGGCAATGGAAGACGGTCCTTCGTTATCCAGGATGTCGACAGATCCAGGGGAATGATGAGCCTGTATGGATTAAACGGGGAATATTTCAGGGCGACAGTTTGAGTCCACTTTGGTTTTGCTTAGCCCTGAATCCTCTAAGTACACTACTGGAGGATTCAGGTCTAGGCTATCGGTTGAAGAGAGGTGGTCAGGTCATATCTCACCTCCTTTACATGGATGATTTAAAACTCTTTGCCCCCAACAAATTGCGTCTGATGGAGCTACTGAAGGTAACTGAAACTTTCAGTAGCGCCATCAGGATGGAATTTGGTGTGGACAAATGTGCAGTCATGCATGTAAAGCGAGGGGAGATTATGGAATCCGAGGGAATTCAACTCTCCGATTCCATAAGCCTCAGATCCCTCTCCTCATCAGAAAGCTAGAAGTATTTGGGTATGTCGGAAGCGTTAGGCATCAACGATGCTGACATGAAGCAATCGTTGAAGGAGCGCTTCTTTTGTCGCCTGAAGAAGGTATTAAATAGTCTTCTTTCGGGCGGAAATAAGGTGCGCGCCTTCAATGGTTGGGTCATGCCGGTTTTGATGTACTCTTTCGGCATACTCAAATGGACTCAGACGGAACTCGACGCCCTGGATAGAAGAGTCCGTACACTACTGACCGCAAACCGGATGCATCACCCACGATCATCGGTGATGAGACTGTATATCCCGCGGAAGTGCGGGGGTCGAGGCTTTTTAAATGCGAAGACCCTCCACAACCGCGAGGTGTGCAGTCTCAGGGAATATTTTTTAAAAGCCGAAGTGGGTATGCACCGTGATGTGGTCGCAGTGGACAAGGGGCTCACCCCGCTCTCCATGGCTAAAGAGAACTGGCGCAAACCTGTAGTACTTTCTACTGATGATCGCAAGAAGGTATGGCAAAGCAAGGAGCTTCACGGGCGCTTCTACCGGGCTCTTCATGAGCCTGGTGTAGACTTCTTAGCGTCCGTATCCTGGCTACGTTTTGGTGACCTTTTCGGGGAAACTGAAGGTTTTGTCTGTGCAATTGGACGAAGTTATCTTAACGAATAACTACCGGAGACATATTATGAAGGACGGGACGGTTGACGTGTGTCGGGCATGCCACCGTCCGGGTGAGTCTATCAGACATATTATCTCTGGTTGTTCTCGTCTGGCTAACGGCGAGTACTTGCACAGACATAACCAAGTAGCTAGGATTATTCATCAGCAACTTGCTTTGAAATATAAACTTGTGGATTCTGAGGTACCGTACTACAAGTATGTGCCCGACCCAGTTCTTGAAAATGACCATGTCACATTGTACTGGGATCGGTCTATCATTACTGACAGGACTATTGTTGCCAATAAGCCTGATATAGTAGTGATAGACCGATTAGCGCGCTGCACAATGATTGTCGATGTTACCATTCCACATGACGGGAACCTCGTGAAAGCTGAGAAAGAAAAGCAAATTAAATATCTCGACTTAGCACACGAGGTTGTTGACATGTGGAATGTTAGCTCGGCTACCATTGTGCCGATTGTCGTATCGGCCAATGGACTGATGGCCGAAAGCCTCGATCAACATCTATCGAGGCTCTCGTTAGGCGGTTGGGTCAAGGGCCTGATTCAGAAGGCAGTACTCCTCGATACGGCTCGCATTGTGAGGAGGTTCCTGTCTCTGGAGCCCTAACCACCGGTAGCTTGGACCCTGCTCCCGACACCGGCGGATCGCTATTTTTATATATTTTTAAATGTTTTTTATACTTATTTTATAATTTAAGAAATATTTAAAAATGTAATTAGATGTGTAACTAAACAAATAAACGAAAATAATAATATAATTATAGAAACTATACAAAGGGTGACACAATGGGCGGTCTTATCGCTAAAAGCGATATAAGATATATTATTTACCCACAAACAATATACATAAAATAATCAGCCTTTAATGTTCCCACTGCTGGAACACAGGCCTCCTCTCTTCGAGAGGGAGTGGGCTGTAATCAACCACGCGTGCCCAGTGGTTGGTTTGGTTCTCCTGCGGATCTCCTCAGGAGCAGGCTTAAATCTTGAAATTTCTACGCCAAATAAAACCGTGTGATACCATAATATCACTAATCACACTTAATAATATTATAAAGGCGAAAGTTTGTGAGTGTGTGTGTGTGTGAGTGTGTTTATATGTTTCTTACTTCTTCACGCTCAAACGGCTGGACCAATTTTGATGAAATTTGGTATGGAGGTAGCTGACACCCTGAATTAACATATAGGCTACTTTTTATCCTGATATTCCCACGGGATCGACATTTACGCGGGTGAAACCGCGGGGCGCAGCTAGTAAATCATAATTTGAAAACGTTTCAATATTGGCAGTCGGCACCAATTTCTCATACCGGCGCCAGACGGCCGATATGAGATCGTCGCCGCGAGAACGGAATATGAACTGAATTTCAACGTCAACGACGTATTTAGGTGACGCTAAGTATGGCGAGCTACATACCTAGGTATACTGAGAATATCTGGTTTACTTGGAGTTAAAATGATATCGTTGAATGATACACCGTCTAATATACAGAGTTATTGGTAAAACATTAACAACCTCTTAAGAGGTCATTTGTACCAAACCTGAAATCGCGAAAAAAAATTAGCTGTTACCTACATTTATGTTCGTATAACTCGCCAAATTGTAGGGAGCAGATGATTTTATTTCGCGGTTTCAGGTTTGGTCCCATATTAAAAGTTGTTCATAATAATGAGTACAATGAGCTCTTCAGAGGTTGTTGATGTTTTACCAATAACCCTGTATACGAAGCTGGAATCAATGAATATTCTACGTTTCTCCAGTGAGACCATCTTAAAATAA
The DNA here is from genome assembly GCA_963082905.1 of Oligia fasciuncula. NCBI lineage: Eukaryota > Metazoa > Arthropoda > Insecta > Lepidoptera > Noctuidae > Oligia > Oligia fasciuncula. The sequence continues at coordinate 14,904,671 of OY720406.1, read as the reverse complement.
AATTAGATAGTCGAGAGCTTTACATAGATCGTATCCTTTTTGCATTTCCACTGGCATAGGTTAGATGCCAGAAGAATCTCTTTTGTACTAGCTCCAGTCGGAGGATGTGCGTGGAGTAATAAGGTCTCCAAATTATGTTTACTCCCTGTCACTTTCCCTAAATGTTCACTAGAAAACCAGCGTCAGACAGTATCTGTCTGGCATTAATGCTGAAATGAACCTTTTTGGCGCAGCCGTGAGGCACACACTATTTGTTGTTGAAACATAATTTTTATTTTGTTAATTTTGTATTTTTGTGTTTCACAAACTGTGTCCAAATAAACATTTTTCTTTCTTTCAAATTGTACACAGGATTCTAAGATACTACGAACGATACAGTTGTACAACAAGATCTTTGTCCGATTGCGCTTAAAACCAGCAACATTCCTTACAACAAATCCCAGCATATCTTAACGGCATTAATAATATACAGGGTGAGGGGCCCGTGGCTAAATAATAACCACCGCACAGGTCCATCGATCAGTCGTTACACAGAAGCTCGAAAGTCTGACTCCAATCTCTTATGGAGAAATCTAACTTAGAAAGATGTATTAATGATTCTAATGATTATAATTATCTAAATATGTATCTGTTATTGTGGCAAATCATATATTGATCAAGATACAATCTGACACTGACCTGCAAATTGCAAAAAACGTAAGAAAATTTGAATTTCACAGTCTCAACTACCCATTCACCTTAAAGTCTATTTGTACTATATTGCTAATTAACAAAATTGTTTTCAAGCACACTGTTTGGCTCAGCTGTTCAATTCAATTGTCTTTTACGTCTTGTTTAGTATTTGAATTACTTTGTTACTATAAGATAGTATCTATTTACTGCTAATTCGATTTAGAAAGAAGGTTTAGAGTAACATAGTTAAACATAATGGTTATTTATGCCGTTTTAAAATCATCCGAATGGTTTTAAGAAGGTATTTTCTTAAATGTATTGTTATTGCTTTATTTCTATTAGTAAAATTGATTAATTCATTAAAAACATTGAAATATTTGACAGCTATTTCGATGTTGCCAACTTCCAGAATACACAGCCTTCAGTTCATAAACGGTAATACACTCGGGCCCAGTGCACTTCGCTACGCAACTTACGTCGTAGCACAGTGCTACGGCGGCGTAGCATATGGGCTACGGCGTAGCTCGTATTGTGCTACGGTGAATTTTATTTTTAACCGACTTCAAAAAAGGAGGAGGTTTCTCAATTCGACCGTATATTTTTCATTGATCATTTTACAATCAATAATTTTTTTTATGAACATTGATGTTCGAAACGGTACGCAAGCGTATCGATCGAGTGGTTATGAATAGCTATGCTGGAATGAAAAAAAGGAGAAAAAGTAGACGGTTAAAAGCTGCTCTTAAAGCGATACCCTTTATGTAAAGGTAAAGTTGTTCATCTTACGTAAATTATGTAAAATATTCAACTATTCGTATTTACAATTCAATTCAACGTTTTCTTGCAACTGTAACTGTACTTTGTTTTTAAGAGGTATTGGAAATGAGCTTTTTTTTATAACTGTTTGAATTTATAGTTTCTTTTATAGCGGCTTTGGGTTTATTAACCGGTGTGACCCGGTCGGGTCGGGTAAAGTGGTAGGTACTGGGTTTTTCCATCTGGGATTTCTCAGTAACAGTTCCTCGAGTCTGGATTGGTGCTTATTTGATGGCAAAAGGGTATTAGGCCAATTACGTGGGACTTAACCCTTCGTGGATCCACGTGAGACACTTTATTTCTGTAATTACGGCATTCAACCAACTAAACCCCTATTATACTACAGGATATTTAGGGCCCGATATTTAGGCTATGTCCCAGCAGTGGGAAAAGTATAGGCTGATTATGCACGGACTCATAATACGTGTTATGGTAATCTTACCATATTTGACCTCAAAGCAAAGCATTTTCCAAACTAAATCGAAATAAAAATTCACATGAAAGTTACCATAACTCACCAACCGGACTAAATCACAAATTGTTCAACTTCCAACTCGACTAAATTGCATGAAACCAGACATTAAGGCCCTTTGTAGACGGTACGGCGTATAAACCGCAACGTAGGAAAATCGTGTCCGTGAACAGGCTTCCATAGTGACCCATACAACACTGACGAACTATGCCTATACACTACACACGGCGTATAAACTGTGCCGTAAATAAATCGTGTCCTTCAACAGGCTTCCATAGTGATCTATACAACACTGACGACCGTGCCTACACACGGCGTATAAACTGCGCCGTAGAAAAATCGTGTCCGTCAAAAGGTAAAAAAAAAAAAAAACAGGCTTCCATAGTGTCCCATACAACACTGATGACCGTGCCTTCACACGGCGAATAAACCCAAGTTTCATGTACCTAACTGTTGACGTGTCTGCAAAGGGCCTTAGTCGTCCATTTAAGTTCGAAATACCGAATGCGGTTGACAAATGGTACAATTTGTTCGAGGGAATCAAAATATGTCGGCGTCCCTGTGAGGTACCATCATTTGCTGCGGCGGCAAAAAGTTAATGTTGATTTACTGCCAACATTAAGATGTCCAATTTATTTTCTTCTTTCCGATTAAGCTGGTTTCTGATGTAATAAATCAGTTTCTTTAGATTACATGGAGGTTTTTTGTAGGTTTTGAAGACGGGAACTAACAACTTTGTTCTTGATCGACTTCGTTTTTTTTGACTTATGTTGGTTTTGCTACATGCAAATTACTTTTATATTGGAGATCATTTCATATTTTATTATGAATCTAGAAAGTCACTATTCGGAAAATGTGATACACCCTTTTGGTTTAAAATTGCATTGTTTTGAATATAGATTGGTCCACTATAATTTAAACTTTTTGGTCATGATCATATAGAGGCATGAGGAACAGGGTTTAAAGTTCACTCATCCTCTGGCCAAACGGGTGTCATGTCTGGTTTGCAACTGCTCTACGATTGATGTCGGGACGTTTGTATATATTATGCTGGTTGCGTAGTAAACTCTGCTTGCGCGATGCAGGATATTGCGTAACGTCGTTCGCATTTGGCGATGAAGATTATAATCATAATTTTTTTAAATCTACTTTCTATTGAACAGGTGATGTCTGTATTTTCCCTTAAACAGTTTTTATCCTAGACTAGCTGACCCGATAGACGTCCTATCAAAATTTCGATCATATATACAAAAACCCCACAGAAAATGCTCTTTAAGTTTTCCCGAATTTTCCAATTTTTCGGGCAACTTTTTAAACAAGTTGATTCGGACTATCTAAGAACGTTGCCAAATCGGTCCAACCGTTCTGAATTGATGCGCTTACCAACGAGCAGCATTTCAATTATAATATACATATAGATTTATAATATACATTATAGATATATTATTTAATTGAAACCTATCAATATTATATAATCCTTTAACAAAAGCCACAATATCCGATTTCCGATAGTAATGAATTCCACAAGCAGACAAAAGACAGAACATTACATGAAAACAGCTTTCAATTCGTTCGGAGGGTAGTTCATAATTTTTCCGACGTCATTGTTCGGGAGTTGCATAATGAGTTAATGTCTCAATTGCTCATCGAACAGTCGAACGTCCTTTATGCGTTTTATGATGGGAAATAACGGGTAGTATTGAAGGCAATCTTTGGCTTGGATGGAGGCCAAGTTATGCGGAGAATTATAAGGATATTTGTTCATAGCTTTTCTTTGCGGGTAAGTAATAAATAAGATGAATCATTACATAAAAGCGTTTACGACGTACGGTATTTCATACAAACTTTCAAGCTTTTGTTTGTCGAAATGAATGAACCGATTTTAATAAAACTTCATACGCATAAGCAGGATACAAAGCAGTCTAAAAAGTTTCTCAAGAACATTTAAAAAAAATAGTGTTACAGCCAAATTAGACCGATTTAAAATTTTCCATAGAAACAGAGATTCCAGTTATCTTTTTTTAAATAATTTATTTCGTGATGTAAAATACTCAGCTGCATCCGGTTAGACTGGAAGCCAACCCTAACATAGTTGGGAAAAGGCTAGGCAGATGATGATGAAACTGCTGGAACCATCGTTATATTTGGCAGGTAGGTGGCCAGGTACCTGGGGGTAATTGCGTAACACATTAACAGTAGCAATGGTTTTCATTTTGACAGTTTACCAACATCCATTGCGATGTTCGAAAAATGTGTCTGCTATACAACGTTGTTTAGCAGACACATTTTTCGAACATACGAGTACCTATGATGCAAAGGATTAGCAATATCCTTCAAAACGATTCAGATTGTGATTGAAAATGTGTTAATTAGTGTGCTAGAAAGGGATATTGGCACTTTTAAGAGCGTTTACGCCGTACGGCATTTCATAAAACTTTCAAGCCCTTATTTTTCGAAATTAATGAACCGATAAACTTCATACGCATAAGCACGATAAAAGGTCTATAACACTATTTTTCGAAAATGTTCTCTACTAACTTTTTAGTCCTTTGTATCTTGATTATGCGTATGAAGTTTCATTAAATTCGGTTCATTAATTTCGAAAAATAAGGGCTTGAAAGTTTGCATGAAATTCCGTACGGTTTAAACGTTCTTAATCCTAGATATTTGTATTCAAATCAGATGAAGTCACTAACCAGAAAGAAAACAGGCGAGAGCGTTTCTATGGCGAAACGACCACCCGCATTTCCTTCCTCGTATTGTATTGTTATTATGTAGTTATCGACCCTGTACATTAGCGCGCGACGGAGTTTTAGTGACGATTGAATTGAGTGATTTGTAATTAAGGTACGCGTAAACGTACTTTGCTGTATGAGCATTATTAGCTCGTACAAATTTTCTTGTCCCTTTTTCAATTACAAACATGACTGATATGAGTACACGGTATTATTTGTCAAACGTTTTATGTATGAACCCTTAGAGAGGGAGTGAAATTGGCAGAGAACACAATAAAAGAACAGGTCAATGACTGGCACGTGACCGAAATAAAGCGCGTTTACATTGGTTCCCAATGACGTCACACATGTTAAGCCAAATGGTTTCTGAGAATTAGCCAATCACACGAAAGTTTGTGAGTGTGTGTGTGTGTTTATATGTTTGTTACATCTTCACGCTCAAACCGCGGGACCAAATTTGATAAAGGAGGTAGCTGACACCCTGGATTAACATATAGGCTACTTTTTATCCCGATATTCCCACGGAATCGAAACTTATGTGGGTGAAACCGCGGGGCGCAGCTAGTAGCTTCTTACAGCGAAGTTTTTGAAGAAATAATGATTTCCTATCGATGCTTCTTAAAAGTATGAGGAAGGGGAACTCGATGGGTTAAGTCATAAATCCCTGAATTCTCTCCATTTGGGATCAGCGAGATTAATTAAAAGAACAGTGGTGGGCGTCACATAACGGCCACAGTGAGGACTGTCATGAAAATGATGGCACTAGGGTCACTTTACGGTGTCAAAAAACGCTTTCTATAGGAAAACACACCATTCCTGCCTAGTGGCTATTCCACCAATTCGCACTAAGGGTTTTCAAATGTCCTTTATAATGCGCATAGCAAAAGAGTGGAACTCTCTACCTGCGCGGCTGCGTCTGTGTTTCCGAGCGCATACAAACCGAATCTCTTGAAAGTGAGAGTGAACAGGCTTCTTCTGGGTAAGCTCACTCCATCGTCGACTTTGTCTCTGTCACCTCTGACCTAGTTTAGAGTCAAGAACAAACCCACAAAAAAAAACAACAACAACTGACTTTCATAAATACCTATCGTTTCAGTAGTGACGTCATTCGTCAGTAAATGGCGGACGCTTTATGCCAGCTATAGATCTTCTACTTCTAGTAAACCGTGGCTTTACTGTATACCTGTTCATGAAGCGGTATTTTGTAAAGAAACTACATTATATCACATGGTTACTATTATAGTACCAGTCACTGAGAGATTTCTCGGATATCTTGAACGATATTTGATGACCATGATTTTCCGCTTAGGACAGAAGGGTGGCTGTTTAGAATGGGTAGGATTTACTTGAAGAATGTGTAACGAATGTTTAGTCATTGAAATACTCAAGAGTGGTGACTAAACAGTCAGTGGATTATTTATGCCCGTTTCCATTACATAAAATGTAATGCGCAAAACATTACATTTTTAAATGATAAATTAATCTAATTTGTTTATTTCTATTAGAATTACTTTGACATTTAATTGACTAATTTTATTATCTATGATGAGTTGATGACACTGGCGCCGATTCCCTTGTTCACAAACTAAACTAAATTTAAGTTCAGTACATCTTTTTCTTTCTATTTCATTAAGAAAAGGAAAAAAAAAAAAAAAAAAAAAAAAAAAAAAAAAAAAAAAAAAAAACTATGGAGTATCTTAATTTCTGCAACTGAAAAAGTAGCCTACATATTAATCCAGGGTATTAATATGTAGGCTACTTTTTATCGCGCTATCCCCACGGGATCGAAACTTATGCGGGTGAAACCGCAGGGCGCAGCTAGTTATGAAATATACACCAATAATACCCTGAATTGAACACAAGTACCTATATGACCGATTTTTAACTATTTTTCTTTGATTTCAGGTACTGTACGCATGATCGTAACAAATACTTGCCTGAAAAGAGTGAAAACAAACTGGGGATCTATTTAAAGGTTAGTTAATAATGTATACATGGAGCAGTGGTGGCCGAGTGGTAACGGCCGCGACTTACGAGTTGTAGGTCGTAGGTTCGAACCCAGACAGGTGCTTTACTTTGTGTAAATTATTTCAACACTACTGCTCTCAAAACGGTGAAGGAAAACATCGTGAGGAAACCGGCATGTCCTAGAACCAAAAATTCGAAGACATGTGACATCTGCCAACCCGCACTGGGCCCGCGTGGTGGATTACGGCCCACTCCCTCTCACAGAGAGGAGGCCTGTGTCCCAGCAGTGGGAACATTATAGGCTGATTATGTAATAATGTATACATCAATATATTGCGCCAGCACACAGGATGTAGTGTTCAACACTAACACACCTACTTAACACTACCACACCAACAGTGTGTGTAAGGTGTTATCTCTCGGTACCACAGATATAGACACCTAGATAACCCAAAACCAATTACTTTTTTTTTTTTTTTTTTCGGATGGTAAATCATCAAATGACGGGGGTCCCGCTCTGGGAGGAGCGGAAGGGAGTGTCAGACTCTTACTGACTAAAACCCACCCGTGTTCCTTCCTTAGCCCTTTATGTTCCGGGCTAGCGGTAACCTTTTCGGACAATCCCGCTGACCCGGCAGGCTTCGGCCCCATGGGGCCCCTCCTCGATGCTGACATCTCTTTGAGGCGCGCGTGGAACACGTACGCGCCGTCCGGCATGGGCCTGGTCCTGATCGGACGGTGAGCTACCCATTACTCTCCGCCCGCAGGCCCGCGCCTACGGTGGCCGGGAGTCGTCACGCGGCTCCCGACGCCCGGAGCGAATCCCGCGGCGGCTGGGACGGGAGGCTTTATCCCTCAGCCATCCCGCCACCTCCGTCGCTAGCATGACTGCTTCGCAGAAGGATGTGTCTGCCTCCCACTCCCTCTCGCTCCGGACCATGACACCTAAATAACCCAAAAGCAACTACTTCGCGTGCCAGAAATCGCACCAGCTTACGTACAAAAATCGCACCAGCTTACGTACAAAAATCGCACCAGCTTACGTACAAAAATCGCACCAGCTTACGTACAAAAATCGTAAGCGGCCACTTTCGCGCTCGGTCCTGTGTACTGCTGGGTGAGCATGAGCGCTGGCGCTAAGCCCCGGTGAGGCGAGACGGGTACCTATAGTAACTAAGTACCTACTTACAGTTATAAAATCATAATAATTAAAATTTAGCTAAAAGTGACAACCCTGAGACAGTAGGCTAGTAATTATATCGCGGGTTGAGCCGGAGATAGCCTACTTCCCCTCTTTATACTATGCTACTCGTGTTCACGCACTCATTCACAGCGTGGTTGTCCACTTGGTTACCACAAGTAAAGCGCAGGTCGCTTCGTCAGATAAAAATACCTTATAGGAACTTGTAAGAAATATTCTAAGATATTCTATTCTTTTTTTAGTAAATATTGAGAGGCGTTTGTTAAGAGGAAATGCGGTCGGAGAGACGAAAAATCCTAAGTAAAAAGTCGTAATTCGAGATTTGGCTCTCGCCTATTTTATCATCTGCCTAGCCTTTTCCCAACTATGTTGGGGTCGGCTTCCAGTCTAACCGATTGCAGCTGAATACCAGTATGTTACATGGAGCGACTGCATACCTGACCTCCACAACCCAGTTACTGGGTAATACGATACCCCTTGGTAAGACTGGTTGTCAGACTTTCGGGCTTCTGACTACCCGTAACGACTGTCAAAGATCCACGAATGACAGCCAAGACCAACGGCTTTACGTGCTTTCCGAGGCACGGAGGGGTCTCGGTATGTAAAGATAGTCACCCATCCACAGACCAACCGCGGCAAGCGTAGCTTAACCTGATCGATCGATCTGTGCGGCTGTTTTAGCCACGGACCCCTCTCGCCTATTTCCTCCTCCAATATTGGACCAATTTAAAAGATATTTCACGAACTGAATAAGAAGGACGTATATTGTGTCCTTATGTTTTTATTTTTTCATGAATAGTTGTCAAATTTGTACACCAGGCCTCTGTTGACAGCGGCTTACATCGGCATTTATTGAGGGTTCTAGTGCTTACTATAAAAAAATGTATCATCAAAAAGGAAAACATTACATACAAGTAGTTAATATTTATTATTCTGTAAAAAAATCATTGGGTCATTAACCAGAAAGAAAACAGGAGAGCGTTTCTTTGGAGACGCGACCACACGCATTTCCTCTTAACTTGTTATTCCTGGTGCTACCTACGTGTTTTTTATGCTCAGACGCATTTAGAACGACGATTATTGTAAATATTTTCTTATGTGGGTGTTGTGAAAAGGGCAAAAATATTTTATATAAATACGAGTGGTGCTCTTGTTTCCACGGTATTTAACGACTTGATTTCAGAAATATCAGAATTCAGAAAATTCAAATTTTTTCCAACTCTTTATTAGTGGTTGTAATGGTAATCATATCACTAGGTTTTATTAGGTTTTTATTTTTTATTTATCCTTTTGATAGATTCTTGTTTTGTAAATGTGAGGACTTTGTAGGCCTTGTAGACTTTAGATCTGTAGACCATTTTTTATCTTATCAAGTACCTGATACTTGTTGACAGGCCTACGCTATCCTCCCATACCTACTGTAATTTGAAAATATTGTAAAAGCCAATTATTTTTAAAAAGAGTAACCGTGGAGTTTCTTGCCGGTTCTTCTCCATAGGAAACGACCAATTGGAACCGTGCACCTAGCTTCTGACGTTTCATAAGTGCCCATGTAGGCTTATGTGAAATAAAATATTTTGATTTTGATTTTGATTTTGATTTTGATTTTGATTTTGATGAAACATCTAGATTTCTTTATTTAATATTAATGTTGGGTTGGGTTTAGAAACGTGCAGGCTCGAAAGGAAGAATGTGAGACTATTTGGGGGTTCTAGAGGACCTACTGAACCCTCCACAAAATTTTATTTGCCGGAGATGCGTGACTATTTGGGGGTTCTAGAGGACCCACTGAACCCTCCACAACATTTTATTTGCCGGAGATGCGTGACTATTTGGGGGTTCTAGACGACCTTCTGAGCCCTCCACAACATTTTATTTGTCGGAGACGCGTGACTATTTGGCGGTTCTAGACGACCTTCTGAGCCCTCCACAACATTTTATTTGCTGGAGACGCGTGACTATTTGGCGGTTCTAGACGACCTTCTGAGCCCTCCACAACATTTTATTTGCTGGAGACGCGTGACTATTTGGCGGTTCTAGACGACCTTCTGAGCCCTCCACAACATTTTATTTGCCGGAGACGCGTGACTATTTGGCGGTTCTAGACGACCTTCTGAGCCCTCCACAACATTTTATTTGCCGGAGACGCGTGACTATTTGGCGGTTCTAGACGACCTTCTGAGCCCTCCACAAAATTTTATTTGCCGGAGACGCGTGACTATTTGGGGGTTCTAGACGACCTTCTGAGCCCTCCACAACATTTTATTTGCCGGAGACGCATGACTATTTGGGGGTTCTAGAGGGCCTTCTGAGCCCAAGTGATTGTAAGGCTTTGCCACAGATACCTATTGTTAATGTGCTGAATGTCCAAAATTTAATAACATATAAAACCTATCTTTTAAACACAAAAACATATAGACAACTAATAATAATAATAATCTTTTATTACTCCCAGAAATGCACTAACATTACATTGAATAGGAAACAAATAAAAAATGGCTTAAGCTAAGTGATACAAAGTAATAAAGACCCTGACCTCTAAACTAGGTAAAAACCTGTATCTTAGAAGTCAGTGTTCCTTCAAAATTATGCATGGATATACTAAGCCTTATAACTTATACCTAGATAGGACACAATGATATACAAAGTAAAATAGTAAAAAAAAACAAACAAAGATACAATACAAAATTAGGTGTATAGTTTAGGTTTATAGGGGAATATAAAAAAAAAAAAAAAAGGGCAGTAACATATTAAAAGAGATTTTGATTAACTAATTGGTGAAGTGTGTGTTTGATATTGAGTGAGTGAGAGTATTTGTGAGTAAGTGTGTGTATGGTGTGTGTGAGTATGTGTTTGTAAAAGAGGTTGTGAGCGAGATGTATGTAGGTATATTAAATTCAACTATGGATATATTTAATTTCGAGCTATAAAAGCCTATCTGTTTAAGTTGGAATAGTTACCAATTAAAAGATCCTCAGTCATACGGTAGGTAAGTTTTTGCAGATATTGCTGTAACTCAGATTTACACTGGTATTTAGTTTTAGGGAATATTTTTAATAATTTATTTAACTGGTTGTAAAGTTTCGTACTGTTGATGTAGTAATGCCTTTTAGCGAAGGAAGTTTTATACGACTCTAACGGAAAGACTGTGTGTTTGACCCTACCTTTTGGCTCTGTTAACGGACGAGTTGAGTGCTTACGGAGCATGGACTGGAGGATATACTCATCGACAAAAGTCGCCAAACCGATCTCAAACACTGATTGGAAGTTCGCACGGCATTGGATGTATAAATAGTCCCAATTAATTAGAGTCGGGGACTCTTTGAGAGTTGTAGCTGCCTCCGGAATACTTCGGATTGCCGATATCTATCTATATAAATAAAACAAAGTCGGGTTAGTTACACCATTTATAACTCGAGAACAGCTGGACTGATTTGTATGATCCTTGATTTGTTGGATTTTTCTCCGCCCTGAATAGCAGAAAAACTATTAAAGCATGGGGAAAGTCACGGATAAAGAAATCTGAGGAGATACGAAGTTCAGGTCAGTTGGTATATTATACGGATTCAAAGGTGGGAGTTCTTTTAGAAGTTAAGAATACTCGTAGGACTGTTGGATCCTGTTAGAGTAAAAAGTAGCCATTTAACATTGAGTTAATCTATCATTCAGCATTCTGGCAGTGGAAATTACAGGATAAATACGAGTAAAGTCCTCATCATCATCATCATTTCAGCCGAAAGACGTCCACTGCTGGACATAGGCCTCCCCCAAGCACCTCCACTTCGACCGGTTCTGTGCTTCTCGCATCCAACGGGTTCCTGCGGTCTTCACAAGGTCGTCGGACCACCTTGTGGGAGGCCTTTCAACGCTACGTCTCGGTTCTCACCTAAAGAAATTAAAATCTTATGGTTTTTACCCGTGGGACATTATAATGGATATAATAGACTCGTAATTCTTTATCTTTCTATTACATAACTGTTGGTTCTTTTAGATATCTGAATAAATAAATAAACTTTGAAGATCGATAGTACCTTCTTTTGACAGCAAATGGTTTACATTTGCTGTCAAAAGAAGATACTACCGATATGATGTTATTTTATAATTGTGAACTTTTTCTCACAACCGGGTCTGTTTTTGAGAAAAACGCCTAATAGAGATATACCGACGAAAGAATTATCTTATCAAGCCGTGTGCCTGATGGAATTATTTCTTCCATAAAAAAGTTTCAACATCTATTTAACCCCTTTAGGAGAAATCCTTCATATAAGCTCATTTTCGTTAGAAGGAACTCTTGCACAAAATTTCATGCTTCTAGATCCAGCAGTTTAGGCAATGCGTTGTCTGTCAGTGTTGAGTAGAATGTTTTTTTTTTGTTTTTTTGCTGAACCCTGTATGCTCTTGTTTCATAAATTACAAACATTCTATCACATCTCTCGCACCTAATATTTATCAGAAACTTCACAAAGCTACGTGCTACGATTTTGCACATACATGAGTACAAGCATCACTTCAATGTGCAAGTAGTGACTACATACGCACCCGACATTTCTATCTCTACCAATCATAGCACAGCTCACAATGCACTGCTTGAATCTACATCAAATATCGATATTATTCGTTGAGACATCTTCGAAGCGCATCTATTTCTGTTTATAAATATAAACAGTGCGGCTGCAATAAACGTGTTTGTGTTTATTGAGATTGTTTCCGATGTCAGACTCAAAGATAGGCACGTTTCGAGCAAGATGGTGGATGGTGTCGTGTTACTAAGTTAGTTAAGGGTGCAGGTTTCTTGTTGTAACTTGAAATCTAGAAGACAGAAAACAAATATATTTTGTTATAGTAAATTTCGGTTTTTAGGAGACTGTATTTGCCATCATCATCATCAGCCTACAGCAGTCCACTGCTGGACATAGGACTCTCCAATTGCACGCCATTTAGTTCGATTCTCGGCAGCTCTTCTCCAGCTGCTACCAGCCTCCCTGCGAAGATCGTCGCTGCACCTGGCATGAGGGCGCCCCACCGTACGTTTACTTACCGATTCGCGGTCTCCACTCAAGAACACGTCTACCCCAACAGTCCTTTTTTCCTTCCTAAAAAAGAAGGAAAAAAGTTTAACGAGAGAGGTTTAAAGATTTATAATCAGATTTAATTTTTAACAGCGGACGGACCTTTTGTTAACAATCAAATTAGTGAAGAGTATTTTTGCATTGTTCATTTCGTTTTTCACTCCAGTTATAACAAGAACCGAGTGGGTGTTAAAGTGCAGTCGAATTTTCTCTTAGTTTTAATTTTTTTATATTTCTGTTTACTTGATATTTTAAGGCTGTTGTTATGCCAAAATATTTTTCTTATGGTTTCAGAAGCTATACCTATAGGATACTTGGAATTTTCAACGAAATAAAAATTATGATATTTCTAACAATTTTATTAGGCATAAAAACCTGCCTGAATTTATTATATAAGCAAATATTTTTCAATTGAACGTCTTCTCATTATTCGGAAAACTTGAGAACCAAGTCAAAAAGTTTCGTAAGATAATGTTTTTGTAGGTATATTTTGTAAATATTTTATCATTGAATCTTTAGTTCATGTTTAGTATTTTACTTATTATCTACTATTGACCCGGCCGTGCTTCGCGTAAAAAAAATAAAGTTATAAAATAAATCAATCGCATTTACTGTAGGAAAATATAGATATTAATTTGGACATCCTATTTTTATTCCAAAGCCTATATTGAAGCAGTTTTTGTTCGTATGAACGTACACTGTATACTAGGAATGTATGAAAATAATAAAATCCCAATGAAATCACGTAGTCTGGTGTCACGTTTTGTGATTCCAATTTACAAAGCGCTATTGTTTGTTGGTGCCGCGTCGATGCTGTATCGATACCAGCGAACAATTACATGCAAGCTGCTTGTTTTTATGTAACCCTGGTACCTGAATGCTTTGTTGTGGGTTGTGGGTATAACAAGTCCGCCCATATAAATACATGGTTTTTATTTACAAGCATTTTTTAAACAATGCTCGATGGGGGGGAGTTTTTATTATTAACAATTATTAATTTAATTTGGTAACACTTTATTAATTGTTACAAAACTGGTTTTGGAACACATGGATACTAATAATTGAGACTTATGTATGTGTCTGTTACATAACACGGTTTGGACGGCACGGTTGGCGCAGTGGTTAAGCGATTGACTGCTGCGCTGCGTATCGCGAGTTCGATTCCCGCACGGAACAAATATTTGTATGACCTACAAGTAGTTGTTCCGGGTCTGGCTGTTTGTGTACGTGAATTTAAATGTTTGTAAACGCACCCACAATACAGGAGAAATTCCTAGTGTGGGGCAACGTTTAAAAAAAAAAATAGCGGATGAGTAACATATGCAGTTAGATAAAAAAAGCTGTTTTTAAACAAGTACAAAATCATCTAAATGCAAAAAAGAGATCTATTTTAAGTTCCTACCACTAACATCCAGATATTTCCATTATTACAACTGAAAGAAATATCTCTCTCTCAAACTCAAACTCAAAGCATTTGTTTCAACTAAACCATTTACAGGCACTTTTGAATTGTCATGAAGTCGGTCAGTCAGAAAATATGAAGCTAGTTGCCCATTCCAAAGCGTAGTAGGTACCTATGGAGAAGAACGGGCAAGAAACTCCATAAGACACTCTTTTAAATTATATTGTTGCAAAAATATTAGTTAAGTACATCATTAATGTTGAATTTATAATTATAGTGAGAACGATGTAAAAAAAGATGTACATGTTAAAAGCGCCCCAGAGTACAACAAAAAGTAAAAAAATCAACAATCCAAAAATAATATAATTAAAAATAAGCTGAAGTGCAACTAAAGGAGTAATTTGGCACCAATTTAATTTTATAAAATCTTTAAAAACTTGCCGAGGAAACCTGCTCTAATACAGAGACAATTAGATCTTTAATAGATAGAAATATATTCAAAAAGACCTAGTGTATTCTTCGTAAACAGGGACTAAAATAGTTATTTAGTTTGAATTTGGAATGTGAATATTGTTAGCAAAAGTTACAATGACCAAAGAGATCATTCACGAACATTGTATGAAGAAATAAACGGTTGTATGATAAAGTAAAACGCGCGCGAGCCAAATAAAAAAAAAAAGTTTCCATAATTGTTTCTATGCCTCTAATTATTTCTATGTATTGCTCCTAATTGTATGTGAATAAATAAACGTTCTATTCTTATTCATGTTGCACTTACTTATTTTTTCATAGAGGATGATAAAAAGTAGAGTATCCACCTCGGGAGCAACACTATTTTAAGCTCAAGTGACGTACTTTGAATCCCTTGCTGCGCTCCGGATTCAAAGAAAGACTCTCGCCTTAAAAATATTTATTTGCTCCCTTGGCAAACAATCTACTATTTTAGCTTAAGAAAATAAACTTAGTTCTCGGTAAGACTTAAAATAGTCTAGTTTGGATAACAATGATTTTTTACTCGTTTATAAATAGTTTATAATCCAGCCTCCTTACGTATAATTGGCTTATCTTTTCCCGCGGCTTTGCTCACGTGTAGTTCGGAAATTATCCCACGGGAATGTAAAGTAAAGTTAACCCAGCAGGTTATTTGCGTAACACACTAACAGTAGGAATGACTTTCATTTTGACAGTTCATCAACATTCATTGCGCTATTCATGCTGCTGAGCAGACAAATTTTTCGAACATTAGAAGCAATGGATTAGCAATGATCTTTCTGCCTTCAATATGATTCAGATTGTGATTGATAGTTCGTTACGCAGTTAGGGTGCAGGTCATTGACCTGTGTGTCCTTCATCGATATCCGTTCAGCCGTTAAGACATAAACAGACAGACAGAGCTACTGATGTTTAAAATTACGACTAGTTTAAACGTCAAAAAGTGAACAACAGCAGTACACAGTGGTAGTGTACAGTAGTGTCAGTGTGAGTGAGTGAGTGGTGAAGTGAGTGAAGTGAAGTTGAACTTTTCTTTTTGTATAGCTAATCCGTTACTTCCTCTATACACTTACATTATCTATCAGCCTTCGTATCCGGAAGACTTCGCGTTGACATGTAAATCAGATAGGGTTCGGCATACCGACGGGGTCAAGCAGACCGGACCCGAATTCATGTGTCAAGTGGCGAGTGAATCATTTATATACGTTAAGGAGAAGATAAATGGGGGAAGGAGGAAGTTTGTCGATGTGTGATTGTAAATATGTACATACAAGTTTGGGCTGCGTGACTAGCATAAGCATAATCGGCCTATAATGTTCCCACTGCTGGGACACAGGCCTCCTCTCTATGAGAGGGTGTGGGCTGTAATCTACTATGCAGCTCTAGTGCGGTTTGGTGGATGACACACGTCTTCGATTTTTTTGGTTCTAGGACATGCCAGCTTCCTTACGGTGTTTGTCTTCACCGTTTTGAGAGCAGCGGTGATGAAATAATTTACACAAAGTAAAGTGGCTGCCTGGGTTCGAAACTACGACCTCCAACTCGTAAGTCGTGACCCTCTTCCCACTGGTATACCACTGCTCTCAGACACTGTGACTATACCATTTGACAATTCTGTCTTTATAAAGAAAGAAAGAAGAGAGAAAAATAGTTTATTTTTAGATAAATTTTAGTACCTACAGCATGATTTCAATCTAAATTGAGGAGTGACGGAACCGTGAGGAGCCGGGTGACGACTCCCGGGCACCGTAGGCGCGGGCCTGCGGGCGGACAGTAATGGGTAGCTCGCCGTCCGATCAGAACCAGGCCCGTGCCGGACGGCGCGTACGTGTTCCACGCGCGCCTCAAAGAGATGTCAGCATCGAGAAGGGGCCCCATAGGGCCGAACCCTGCCCGGTCAGCGGCATTGTCCGAAAGGGTTATCGCTGGCCCGGAACATAAAGGGCTAAGGAAGGAACACGGGTGGGTTTTAGTCAGTAAGAGTCTGACACTCCCTTCCGCTCCACCCAGAGCGGGAGGGGTCATTTGATGATTTCCCATCCGCAAAAAAAAAAGGAGTGACGGAACAAAAGCATTTATTAACCAGGATATATTTTTTTTTCGCATCTCATAGTTGAAATACAGATCCAATACTAACAAACCATTTCAAAAACCAGTAATTCCTACTGAAAAAAAAATGGTTGCCTGTAAAGTCGGTTTTACGGGCGAAGATTTTACGTGACAACGACCGATCATCCGATCATAGTTGAGTGGGAGAGAGACGCAAGGCATTCGGCGGGCCTCTCTCTCGTTCGGTGACTCATCGTAACGTTACCGAGCGTTACACTTTTTCATAAGTGACTCCCAGTCGCAACCTAATTTAAGACGTTGTCACGTCAAAAAAAAATGTTAAAAGTCGATGGTTCGATCAAAATCCAACAAATACATCACGTTGAAACACTATGCTATAAGGTTTTTATCATTTTCTGAAAAAAGATACAAAATGGATTTAATGGTTTTTGATTAGTTACTCCTCAATTTAACTTTCACTCTGTTCTAATTTATCGGCAGTTCCAGAACCAGCCTAAAGCGTCTAATCAATAGTAGCGCATCTGCCTAGATGTGGCAATAAATCAGAACTTGCCAACTTGCTATCTGCCACATCTGGCACAGATGGCAGTGTCGCCGCGTTCCACCACTGTGATGACTTACGAGCTCAGTTCTCAATCATGTTGGAGGCCGTTTAAAATTTAATTTTGAGGTTCTTGAAGGAAGATTTTGAAACATTAAACTCAAACTGAAAACATTTATCACACTAATATTATAAAGGCGAAAGTTTGCGAGTGTGCTTGTATGTTTTTTGCTTCTTCACGCAAAAACTACTGAATGGATTTAGATGAAATTTAACACACAGATAGTTCATAACCAGGATAACACATGAGATACTTTTTATCCCGACATTCCCACGGGATCGACACTTATGCGGGTGAAACCGCGGGGCGCTGCTAGTGAAGGATGTGTTTTTTTTTTGGCCAAACTTGTACCGAGGTACAAATTACAAATGAAATTCCTTGCAATAAATTGTGTTATAAGCAGTATTTAAAATCCTCCAATATTAGATAGATTAAAAAATAAAAAATCACTACCTCACATCGTAACTGCGTTCAACGAAACGATCATTACAGCAGTGACAGCTGACAGCTGTCAACTAAACTAAATAAGTGTCAAGTCTAAATGGGTTAGCCTGGTCATCAAGATGTAAGAAATCAATCGAAAGTCCAGGGAAGAATAGCCAAATCAACAATTATGAAATCACGCACGAAATAGCACTTCAAGAGACGGGAAACCAATGAACAGAGGCGAAGAACCGTAACGGAATGATGACATTATTGGTACTTAACAAGAACTAATAAAAAAATAGACAATTATCGGCCTTGGGCCTTTCAGAAAACTAACCAAACGCGCAAATAATCTGGAAAAATAACTGTATTTTTTAACTCTTGTTCGCTAAATCACACTATTATAAAGGCGAAAGTTTGTGAGTGTGTGTGTGTGTGTGTGTGTGGGGGTGTGTTTATATGTTTGTTACTTCTTCACGCTCAAACGGCTGCACCAATTTTGATAAAATTTGGTATGAAGGTAGCTGACACCCTGGATTAACATATAGGCTACTTTTTATCCCGATATTCCCACGGGATCGAAACTTATGCGGGTGAAACCGCGGGGCGCAGCT
This sequence comes from Oligia fasciuncula, assembly GCA_963082905.1. Lineage (NCBI taxonomy): Eukaryota > Metazoa > Arthropoda > Insecta > Lepidoptera > Noctuidae > Oligia > Oligia fasciuncula. The sequence continues at coordinate 14,886,132 of OY720406.1, read as the reverse complement.
AGTGTTTCATAAAAATAATGTCTTATTTATGCAAAAAAACTTTTTTTAATACAAAAAATAATAATCAGTATATTTTCAGGATAATTTCTTTATGTTACACTAGTCCCGGCTTCGCACGGGTGGACATGATTTTTTAAATATTTTTACCTTTTATTTATATTTTTTGATGCTGTTCTGATGAGCATAATCAATATGTGGATCGTAACTGAATGCCGATCTATTTACTATGAGCTAAAATTCTATTACGCGTCCTAGTTGTTAACGACTGTTGTCTTTCTCTCTGTGCAATAAGTCGCTGCGAGCGTTTTCGGCGCTAGGTTTCCCGGGCACGCGTTCGCGAGTTCCTAACTCTATTATCAGCGAGGCGCTGCGAGCGTTCGGCACTCGATTGCCGTTCGTATAGTTGGAATGATCTGGCATTTTGTTCTGCAAGGCAAAGCGAACATTCTGCGCTAGATTCGTTTGCCCGTGGTTGCGAGTTTCTAGCTCTATTTTCTGCAAGTCGCTGCGAGCGTTCAGCACTCGATTGTCGTCCGTGTAGTTGTGATGATCGGGCATTTTGTGCTGAAAGACGAAGCGAACGTTCGGTGCTAGATGGGTCGCGCGTGCTTGTGTCATTCTGTCAGTATTTTGAACAATCGTTGCGAACGTTCGGCGCTAGATTCCCTTGTACGTGTTCGTGAGATTCGTTCACTATTTTCAGCAAGGCGTTGCGAAAGTTCGGCGCTAGATTCTGTGGCCCGCGATTACGACGCATACGCCCTCTGATTTGCGAGACGATCTGAATTTTCAGAAGATGATTCTCCAATACGTCGTATTTTTGCAAATCTCGCTTGGGAGCAACTTTTAGATAGTTAAGACCTTTTTTCCTAGGCATATCAAATCAAATCATTTTATTTCAGGTATAGTATACACCCATATAAAATTTAACCGGATTACATATTGTTGACTTTTTTTTAAATCAGATAAAATAAGAATACTTAGAACTTTTTATAAATACTTACTATTGAAAAAGTGAGAGAATACTATAAAAAATAAACAGTAAAGCGTGAATAAACAATTTTTATATTCTGAGAAGAACTTTTTAACTTGAAAAAATAAATTGCAAATCGGGGGGCACGGCAGTGCCCCCGCCAAGTCGAGCGCGAAGCAAACACTGCCGTACCATCCTTTACAGGAACCATTTCGCCGCATTTTCAGGCCCCTATTTGAGAACCTCTGGATAAGACCAGAACGCAGAAATTTTCGTCATCCAGTAAGCTATAATCACATACTTATAATCCAAAATTTCAAGTCTGTAGGTTATTTAGTTCCGAAGTTAAGCGAAAGCAAAGTTTCGCATTTTAGACACTCACTCACTCACTAATCATCAAAATAGAACTAGTACTTCCCATAAACTCAGAGTGCTGAAATTTGGTACAGAGTTAGGGTTTAATGGCCACATAAAGGGAAAACTATAAAAATTAGGATAATCGAAGATCTGAAGTACCTGGTGGGTGACCCTGATTAGAAAACACAAGAGCCCAACCAAACTATTAGAGATCGACATACCGCTTTTACAAAAAATATTTAACTTGGTGGGCCGCTTCATTTGATGTCGAACATTACACAAATTAAATAAACAAAGGAGGATGGGCAAAAATGTATGGAAGCTGGTACCCGAAAAACATGGCAACCAAACAAAATAATTTATATACAGTTTTAAAGGTCTAATTAGATAGAGCAATAGTCGTTAGGGGGGATAGTCTCAGTTCGCTGTCCGTTCAGAGATATACAACCTTTAAAGGTTAGGTTAGGTTATCGTTAGGTTAGGTCATAAGTAACAATAATAGACTCTTGCTTTATCGTGACGTGACTGAATTTTATCTACCTTTTTTTTACCCCGTTTTTCCATTTACACTACGCTGGGGGACGCGGGAACGTACAATCCTTCCGCAACGCCCTAACCTAACCTTAACCTAACCTACATAATGTTAAAGGTTGTTTATCTCTGAACGGACAGCGAACTGCGACTATCCTCCTTAAGAACTATTGTTCTACATAATTAGACCTTTCAATCTGTATATAAATTATTTTGATTGGATGTAATTAGTTTTCCGGTACCAAAACGCCCTAACCTAACCTAACCTAAACCTAACATAAATGTATAATGTTAAAGGTTGTTTATCTCTGAACGGACAGCGAACTGCGACTATCCTCCTTAAGAACTATTGTTCTACATAATTAGACCTTTCAATCTGTATATAAATTATTTTGATTGGATGTAATTAGTTTTCCGGTACCAAAACGCCCTAACCTAACCTAACCTAAACCTAACATAAATGTATAGTGTTAAAGGTTGTATATCTCTGAATGGACAGTGAACTGGGACTATCCCCCTAACAACTATTGTTCTACATAATTAGACCTTTCAATCTGTATAAAAATTATTTTGTTTAGATGTAATTAGTTTTCGGGTACCAAAACGCCATAACCTAACCTAACATAAATGTATAGTGTTAAAGGTTGTATATCTCTGAACGGACAGCGAACTGGGACTATCCTCCATAACAACTATTGTTCTACATAATTAGACCTTTCAATCTGTATATAAATTATTTTGATTGGATGTAATTAGTTTTCCGGTACCAAAACGCCCTAACCTAACCTAAACCTAACATAAATGTATAGTGTTAAAGGTTGTATATCTGTGAACGGACAGCGAACTGGGACTATCCCCCATATCAACTATTGTTCTACATAATTAGGCCTTTCAATCTGTATATAAATTATTTTGTTTGGATGTAATTAGTTTTCGGGTACCAAAACGCCCATCCTCCTTACACTAAAATATTAATTTCGCTCAAAATTTGGTCAAAATATAATGCAATACAAAAAGAATACGTCCGTACGTATAAGTTTCTACAAAAAGAAGTGAAATCCCACCAAAAACATTCTGTAAAAAACTAGCCAAGTCTCAATGGAGCTGCTTGTTTATCTCTAAAAAGTAATGAAATCTAGACAAAGTCGTACCAAGTCTAAGGTTCCTTACTGCGATTTCTTTATTATTATAGTTAATGTTGTGTGACTTGGCCGTTGAAGGGTACACAAGGGTATAAACCCAGGTCCTCCATGACACCATTGCACCAATCTGTCGCCAGAACCGCTACCCATTGACGATGGAAAATTGCCACTTGGAAAACGTTGATTCAATAACTAGTCAATTGTAGGCTGCGTATTTAAATAATACTTATGTATAGGCGAGCCTGAAACAAACAGTATTAAAAATTATTTCCAGTACAGACGGACTTATAATCATTGATAGAAATCCGTCTGTACGTCTATTTTATGTTAGATCGGTGGTCGATTTGACGATCCAAGAAGAAGAGAGCAGAAGTCAGCATTGTCAATGCTGAATGCATGTGTTGCACAATCAACAACAGCCTAAAATGAGACACTAGCGTCCAATTACCAATACCAGTATGGGCTATTATCTCGCTTAACAAACATAGGTAGTTACAACAGATATAACATTACGTGTAAACAAAATTGACTTGTACCCACTAACGTATAAAGAATGTTCAACGGCCAAGTCACACAACATTAACTATAATAATAAAGAAATCGCAGTAAGGAACCTTAGACTTGGTACGACTTTGTCTAGATTTCATTACTTTTTAGAGATAAACAAGCAGCTCCATTGAGACTTGGCTAGTTTTTTACAGAATGTTTTTGGTGGGATAAAATAGTCAGAAAAATGTTCAATGTCGGTTACGTCCGCTGCGTAGCGTAGCGTAGCGAGGACCTATTTCATAGATGTGTTTATTTTTTCTATTTCTATAACTTATTAAATTCGTAATATCTATTGAATGGAATAGCCAATTTGAACAATTCAAAAATTAATATACGTGAATTGAGACAGTCTTGAAAACAATATGATTTATTTGGATAAGGATTTAAACAGAAGTATGACTAACATAGTCTAATTTTGGTCGGTATTTCTATCAACTTTTAAAATGTAAAAAGTGGTTATTGTGACATAACGATAATAGTTGGACATATAGTATCGCGAAGTTTTTTGTAGTTATTGATATGTTCTTTAATATTGTAGAACATACTTTTGTTCTATCATCAATAGTTTCCGCAGCGCATGCGACGAAAGATGTTTTATGCCATTTTTTTTACACCTTGGGTTACGTTATTAAAGTTTTAGTAAGGATCCCTAATCTTTTCTAGCAATAAATATAGCCTATGTTACTCAGGGTGAATGTAGCTTTCTAATAGTGAAAGAATTTTTTAAATTGGCACAGCAGTTTTTGAGTTTATTCATTACAAACATACACACAAAAATACAAATCTTTCCTCTTTATAATATTAGTGTAGATGTAGATTTATAAAATGAAGTAATGGAACGCATCAGAATGTATCATGAGATTGCCAAATTAATTCATGGGTTGCAAGTTATTAACATCTTTGAACGACAACTTCATGTGGTACAAATGTATAAATAAATCCAATATATATTTTTTCAGAATTGTTTGGCCACAAATGTATGAAAAAAAAAACACCTTCTTCAAATGAAAGCACCCCTGAGGCATACCAATATGTTCGCGCCTACACGACGCGACCACACGAAGCGACCAAGGTGTCGCCTGCGCCGTGCTTCACATCACTAATAGCGCACCCCGCGCCTGCCCTCACGCCCCGCAAGGCGTCTGCTTCGAGCGAGCCGCGCCCTCGCCCTCTTGCTCCGCTAACTGCCAACGACGAAACACGCGCTCATGTGCTCCGCGCCACTACTTGTCAATTTGTCATTAAATCACGAATCTAACAAAGGAAAATTGTTTAATTGTGTAAGTCGTCAAACCCACGCGCTTACACAATATATTAAAAAATAATTCACAATTGCCGGAAATATTGCGCAACATACCTACATTTTAAAAAAATGGTCGAATTGAAAACTTCCTCCTTCTTGAAGTCGGTTAATAAAAAACTTGCAATAATTCGTAATCACAATTACTTACTTAATTTTACTTTGGACGACTTAATTCGACGACACCCGAAACAATAGATTCTGAAAACAAAGAACTTTGTACCTACTCGTTTGTAAGACTTAACTTTGCGGGGTGAAGTAACTAATTGTTGTCCGACGGTTTGTTTTTACTTGTTTTAAAACAAAAATCACTACCCTTTGCCTTTGCCGCAACGTTGTCGGGCAAAATTGGGGGTACGAATGTATTCTGTATGATAAGTGGCGACCACAAACGGTCCACAGTGTGGCAAACTCTTCTGGATGCTGATCTTAAGAGCCTATACTACCTCAAATGGCTTAGCATGATCCTCCGTTATGTCGAAAATACTGCAGCATTCATTTTGAAATAAATATATGCTAAAGTTGAGGATTAATGTAAGGTCTTATGTTAGACGAAAACACGATTCCATGAAATTTTCTCGATAGAAAAAAATTCCAAAGTTACCTCCAAACCGAACAATAAACCGCTGGTATTCAAAAAATACTTCAAATTAGATCATGAAACTTTGCATACTAACTGAACTAACTATAAAGCAGGTCTTATGTTAGTTAGTTTTTTTGAATTACCTTTATTTTCACCGTAATAAGCAAATACCTAAACTATTGGCGCTGCCTCCCGCCCAGCACCGCACTCTGTCTCGCTTTCACACAGTCCGCCAGCAGTATCGTGCGAGCGAGATAAAGAGTGAATTTTAGCTGAGGTAGTATAGGCTCTTAAATCAAATAAATTAAAACCTTTCCTTTTACAAAACGAAAATTTTCACTCTTAAAACTTTTTAGCGAAGCAAAAGAAGTATGTAAGGATGGTGATGGTATCAGGTGGCGTTCTGTAGTTTCTGCCTATTCCCAAGGGAATAAAGCGTAAGTTTATGTACAGACGGCACATCAAGCTACTACAAACTGTCAAATTGTTTTAATAGATTTTCAACTTTATCGCTAGGGCATAAGGTTCAAAGTTGATTGGAAAAAATTGACAGTACGTTAATTTTTTACAACTTATTTCTAGGTCTACGAAGATGACCTTTATTTTTCCTTACAACAACGTTAGGTGTAGAAACGGAATGATCGAATGAAGGTATAAATCAAGTAAACGTTTACTTTGGCAGAACAGAAACCTGAAAATAGAATTTTCAGTCAGTAGATGAAACATTGATTGTATTGCTTTATTAACCCGGTGTGGGTTGAGCGATTTTCGGAACTAATACCGGTCAAAAGGCTTACCTAAGTGGTGCCCTGGCTTTGAAAGGTAGGATTTAAGCTGGGCTGCTCTCTTGTTGGGAGAGTTTAACGTAAAATCTAGCTACTTTGAAAATTACTTTGTTAGCAAAAATAAAGGTAGATTATGTCTACGTTGTTGAAGATAAAATAAAAATATTTTGGGTACTTTTACTGACAAAGCTGGTAGCAAAACCATTGCATGTTTTTCCTGTATTATTAAGAACAATAATCTAATCTAATACCTATTCATCATGTTTCATAATAATTATTAAGAACTAAAGTTTTTTTATAATTGATAACAATCTAGCCTAATAGATTAACGTGCAATTTAACGCATAATAAAACTAATTTAATGATAAAATCATGAATTGTGTCAATTTGCACGTTTACACAATTCCGTAGCACTATTTCTTGTTGATAATAATTGATAACTAAAAACACTTTGTTAATGTGTTACATATGTATAGTACAGAAATTTTTACTAGTTTTCATTCACACTTTATACACTACACTAACTCAAATGGTTTAGTTTTCTTTAGCCTACGCACTACGCCCTTCTTGTCTAGCAGCTGAATTGCCTCGAAATTGTCACGGAAAATAATGTAAAAGAAAACTATAAAATAGTGCCAAACCTTGCACAGTAAGTACATGTCTTTTGCTAAACATAAATGCAATGTTATGTTATCTTAGTACTTAAAAAAAAAGCTCTGAAAAGAAATACAAAGTGAATTTTAAACGCGACCTACAGCGCATAACAGGCACTTTCACCTTAACACCTTAAATTCAGTAGAAGTTTTCCTAACTGCGGTTCGTGGCCGGACAGCGACTCGTGCGGACACCCCAACACCCGCACACCCGGACACTACACCCCGGACGGTCGGCCACCCGATAGTCCGCTCTCAAGCCGGATTCGCGCTCGGTATACTTGCTAAGCTTTTAACCGACTTTTTTTTCTTATTGCCCGGATTTAGGTATCTGAAATCCGGCGTTGAGTGAACTGTGGTGTACCTAATTCGGAAGTTCCTACAATGTTTTCATTTCGTGAATGTTTTTAAATTGAAGTCGTTTTGGTGTATGATCAAAACGTTTTTGATAAATTAGAATTTTTGAAAGATATTGTATTAAATAATTTCCACCGTTGGGCTCGTCCGAGCAGGCAGCCTCGTGACGTCACTCAAAGCTGGCCGCGGTGTGCGCCCGCGACCCGCAGTCGACCCCCTTCTCTATGAGTGACGAACGTATTCCATGTGTTTTGATGGGTAGAACATACCTCTAATTAAACGTGTTGATTTCGATATAAAGGCTTTAATTGAATAACACAGCGGTAGAGATTCTAAAGATATTCTTGTGTTAGTTTTCCTGAAAACCCCTCAAAATTTATAGAAAAAATAAATAAATAAAGAAAAATGCATTAGAAGAACAAACTTCAAACACCTCGGTTATCGAATTTTTTCTTTACTGTAAATAGGCATAGTGAATAACAGGCTTTAAAATTTTTCATATTTTTCATATTATTGAAAAAGTACGTTAATACCTATTTTAAACCCTATTGCATAGTTATTTACGTTGTTATTACAATAATAATACTAAAATGAAATCTCACTTCATAACATTAATTGTTCGTAAAAAAAAAACCACCACCTACACGCTACATTGACTTTGCCAAAGAGCTAAGAAACAAAATTGGTTTACCGAAAATAACAATAATAATCTGTATTACACAATGAGCAGGAAACAAAAAAAAAACTGGCCAAGTGCGAGTCGGACTCGCACACGAAGGGTTCCGTACCACAAGGCAAAAACACCGAAAAAATACTGTCTAGCTATCGCGGATCTTGAGATACAGCCTGGTGACTAACAGACGGACGGACAGACAGCGAAGTCTTAGTAATAGGGTCCTGTTTTTACCCTTTGGGTACGGAACCCTAAAAAGGAAAGTCGGGCTAACACACTATAATTCTTATAATTGATATTATTTTCCTCCTCACTACACACGTCGAGAAAGCGAATGGCATGTGCCTTCACACGTCAATTCTCGTAAATATTTCACAGCTCACCGGTTTGCTCCCGCTAACTCCTGTTCTCCTTGTTCCCTTTAACTTTGGTTATGTAATATTGGATAATATCTTTTCTATATTCTATTCCCCTTACTAATAAACGTATTATATCAGATGCACAGTTACACACCGATTTCTCTCTTTCAGTCGTCAGTAATTTGACTTTCGAAAAAAGAATACTTCAATTTTATTTATTTGAATGTTTCTAGTGACATACAAATAAATGAAATTGAAGTGTCTGTTTGTAATGTCAAAATAACAGCTTTTTAACTCCCGACAATAACAGAAGGGTGTTATAGGTACCTAAGTTTAACGTGTGATAGCAGAATAAGGGAAAATTTCACGAAAAAAAATATGAAAATAATTAATTTTCTCATACATTCATTCTTATTGATTCTGATGCGGTAGGTGCGAAGTTCACCGAGGTCAGCTAGTATGTAGTATATAGGTAGATAATGCAATCTAAGATATTTCAGTTTTTCGTCCTCATTTTATTCCAATACATATTATTAATTGAACTTGGACGAACTTGAGGCAATAAGGGATTGGTCCATATTGACTCAAGATCAAGTTGAGTGGAAACAGGAAAGGGAAGCCTATGCCCTGCAGTGGGACAATACAGGCTGATTATTATACAGGGTGGCTGGAACATCGACGTACAACCTGTTACCATATTTTTAAACGACGAAAAAATAGAGAGAGGGTATCATGTCGACGGGTATATATATATATATACAGGGTTATTGGTAAAACATTAACAACCTCTTAAGAGGTACTTAAGAGGTACTCATCATTATGAACAACTTTTACTATGGGACCAAACTTGAAATTGCAAAAAAAAATCAGCTGTTCCCTACATTTATATTCGTAGGTATAACTCGTCAAAATGTAAGGAACAGCTGATTTTTTTCGCGATTTCATGTTTGGTCCCATTGTAAAAGTTGTTCATAATCTGCTGCTGCATCCGGTTAGACTGGAACCGACTCCAAAAATAGTGGGAAAAGGCTAGGCAGATGTTGATGATGATTGCTGACGATTCTACTTCTTTGACGTTTGTATAAAAAAAATGGTATCTGCTAAAAACAGTTAAACCTAAAAAACATTAAAGTGCAGACAAAGCAACGTGCTAACAACGTATGTATTTGACAAACATTCAATCAGTGATGCCCCAGGGGCTCATAATGTAATTTGTGATACGGCGAGGTGAAAGGAGATACGGTGACGATCCCTTTCGGAGTATGATATTTGTGCTATGACCTTTAAACACAAGCAATCCAAACTTGCCAATTTTGACGTTAGAAAGCTTGCCAAGGGAAAGGATAAGATTCAACGGTTTCCTTAAAAAAAGCCTGCCTACAATTTAAGAGATTTTTTTTTTTTTCGGATAGGAAATCATCAAATGACCCCTCCCGCTCTGGGTGGAGGGGAAGGGAGTGTCCGGGTCTTACTGACTAAAGCCCACCCATGTTACTTCCTTAGCCCTTTATGTTCTGGGCCAGCGGTAACCCTTTCGGACAATCCCGCTGACCCGGCAGGAATTTAAGAGACTTACAAAGCATTAAAGTACAAACAAAGAAACGTGCTAACTACGTAAGTATTTGTCAAACATTCACTCAGTGATGCCCCAGGGGCTCATAATGCAATTTGTGATGCTTCCCGTCCTCGTGTAGTTGTGCTAACTCCATTACAAAGTTGTGCCAGCTTACCCCAAGTTTTAATACGCCCAGTGCTTGCCAGACTGTTTTTTTAATCGATAACGCGGGTATTATAGTTTTTTTAATAATAGTTTTAAAGTTGGAGTTTAAAAGAAGATAGTTGAAAGAATAGGGAGGTACCTTATTTTACCGTCTTTTTACAAACTTTTTAACATCGTCTCGCCCAAGATATCCGAGAGATATGCCCTTCATTCTATACCTATTTGTTCGAGTTCAAATGTTGCCACCTTTTTCCCACTCCTGAAACGCACACAAAAACAAAAGAATATATACGGTGATGATGCTTTTTTGGCACACACGCAAGAAAGTAGGCGTAACACTTTTGTACTATCTTATTGTACACATGCTCAAAAGGGGCGGGCACTTGAAAGTATAGATACAGTCACTGAATGCACACATGCAACTCTGACACACTAGGTATCAATTTCAATCTGAATAATTTTTAAAGATATTGCTAATCCATTGATTCATATGTTCAAAAAATGTGACTACTCAACAACATAAATAACGCAATTAATGTTGTTGAACTGACAAAATCCATCGCTACTGATCGTGTGAACGCAATTAAAGTTTTGGTCAGTTTCACGATCGAGGCGACATGTGCCACAACTCCATGACATGTCCCTCGATATCCGTGGTCTAACCAGTATAAATAAAACATTTTAATGATTAAAACCAATTTTTTGTAACACCTAAATTCTCATTTCGCCAGTTAGGTTTGAGACCCATGTAATAGGGGTTATAGTGGACGAACCTATTGCGAATAACCGGGCACAAATCCTGACTCCGGGCTACTACTGAGAAATTCCAGATGAAAAAACCAAATACCTACCTAAATAAAAATATCTCATGTGCCTTAAAACTATCATCAAATTAAGCGCCCACTAGAACAAACGAGTTTATGAACTTTAAAGCTGGGTTTTAGTGCTATAATTTTTACTAAATAAACGGGAATTAAAAGTTCAAAATATATTTTGGCCGCGTATCTACATTTTTAGTTGAGCTAACAAACTTTTGGGTAGACTTGGTTTGGGCAGGGATAATCTGTTCATGAATGAGCAAGTGTTTCATGATTAACATTTAAAATAGATGAGTTGAACTTTGTAAACAAAGCTTTTATTAAATAATTCAGATAAAATTAATGGTAGGTTCTAAAACGGTAAATAAAGAAAAACATCGTGATGAAACCGGCATGTCCTAGAACCAAAAATTCGAATACATGTGATATCTACCAACTCGCACTGGGCCCTCGTGGTGGATTTCGGCCCACTCTGACCAAGAGGAGGCCTGTGTCCCAGCAGCGGAAGCATTATAGGCTGATTATCACTGAAAGAAATGAGCAGTAAATACAAATGAAAAAACATTGACCTGAACTGCTTTAAACAGTTTCATATGAACCTAACGTTCAAAACAGTACTTTTACCGATCCGAAAACTGTTAAAGCTTGAGGCAAAATGTTACCGTCATAACAGTAAACTTTAACGTTTTAAGTAGCTAAAAGGTCACAAAAATAACAGTTTTATACATTTGGTGATATCGTTCAAACCATTGAAATTTACTTACATTACAGTAATGGTGGTTTTCCTTTTTATTTTTATTTTTTTCAGTAAATAGTATGTTCCATCATTAAAAGTTAGGTACAGTTTTGTCTTTTACTGTTTTACAAACATTTCTTCTTACTGTATAAAGTCAGTAAGTCTTAATGAAATCGCTTTAATGTGCTGTAGTAAGAAATATATTTTTTCAGTGTATTCTGATGAATTATGAGAGCAATAGGTTTTTGTCTAAGGAATACATTGTTAACTAACCATTAGACAAATAATAGCCTCCCCGACCGTTTTTCGGTCACGGTGGCCAATCTCAATGGAGATTAGCCAGGTACGCAGGAGATATTATAGTACACAATGGTGTGCGCAAACACAGGTGCACTCTCTGTTCCTTTACTCTCATAGTCCGATGGGACGGCAATCCGACACGACCGGGGAGAGTTCAGGCGCAGGACCAACGGTTTTACGTGCTTTCCGAGGCACGGGGGTATTAAACCGCCAACTTCCAAACTCCGATCTGTTACTAAGAAATTCCTAATTGAAAAGTCAATAACACTTTGTCCGACCCGGGAATCCAACCTAGGACCCCACGCTCAGCAGTCGCGCTTGCAACTACGAGACCAACGGGGCAGTCCGGGGGGTTTGTATTAGGCAAATAAAAGGCTTAACATACTTACGATGGATATATTATTATTACCCAAGTGCGATAACATCTCAATTTACGAAAATAAACGAAGGTTGTGTACGGTTGACAGAAACAGTTAAATGTTAAATAGTATCTGAGATAATCTTTGTTTTTAAGTAAAGGACAGCCCCAAGAGACAGAAAGTAATGTGGGTTGAATTAAATGGGATTTACGTGAAATGGTAGTATTAATAAAATGGTTTCAAAAGTTTTGGGGAATTTTAGAGTTTGTTATAATAATGTTTTAACAAGAACGCAAACGAAGCTAGTTTTAAGAATTTCGAGACATGTTAAAAATAATTGAAAGTTTATTTAGAAAAAATACTACCCTAATAATAAAATATTATAAGTTTTTGAGGATGGATGGAAGGGTGTTTGTTACTCTTTCACGCAAAAAATACTAAACGGATTAGAATAAAATTTGGCACACAGATAGTTAATAACCAGGACTAACACATAGGATGCTTTTTATCCCGATATTCCCACGGGATCGAAACTTATGCGAGTAAACCCGCGGGGTGCTGCTAGTCAATAATAAAGCAATCAGGGTCGATTAACACATAGGATACTTTATATCCCGGTAGTATGTTCCCGTGGGATAATTTCCGAACCCTCCGCGGCCGAAGCCGCTTGCAAAAGCTAGTTTTAAATATAAATTGTAGATGATTGAGAAGGCTATTTTAGATTATTTCATTCATTACTAGCTTCTACATGCGTGGATGTCGGAAAATACACACAGGAACGTACTACGGGGATTTAAAGTGCCCTATGTGTTAATGCAAGTAAAAAAAAAATTTTGTGTGCCAAGTTTCATCCATATCCGATCAGCCGTTTTTACGACAATTCGGAACATACCTACATTCAGACAAACCGACAAACATACAAAAAATCTTCGTGACTATTTTATATATAAATATTGGGTTGGGATTTTGGGTTGACAACTATAAACAAACAACAGCAAAAAATTAAAACTTATAAAAAACCAGTACACACAAACCTACATTGTTTTATTACGGAATTCCTCGCTTCTAAATCAAACAATTATTTCTCCTTGACATTCCTAAAATGTCAAGCCGGCAGCCCTAAACACTCTAGATATGGTGACACTCCTGACAATACTGACACTCGCGACACACAACACTATCTGTGTCTTTGGATGCCGAAGTTTTGGGTTTAATAATGTACCGGTCTCCAGAATGTCAATCACATGTCTTGTGATTTAATAGTTCGTCTGTTAGAACCTTTAGAACACAAAGGTTTCATTATGAAATATTTATAGCGGACATTTCAGTTAAAGGGTATTTTACATGCCGAAGATGCCTTACTGTGATACCCTGTGCTCGCGGTTTAGCACGCTGCCTCGATGTCACCTCCGTGTAAGACATGCATGCTAATAGACTCGCACGCATATGCCAGACATCGAGGTAAACCTTGAAGCAGCCCGCGATGTAACGCTGTGAGGTATCCTTTGACGATGTCTTTGGATTCACATGGGATACCTAATTACTCAGTGATTACCTAAATAATCCGACATTTTTAGTTCGTAAAGCACTCCTTAGTGCTTCGCATTATGAGTCGTGCCAACCAATACAAATTACAAACTATTCAACAATGGTTTGAATACGTTACGTTAAAGTCACGTATAACTTATCTAATTTTAATCTAACTATGTGGTATATAGACATCATCTCAGTGTTATGCGGCCCCAGTCACCTTGACAACCGATACGCCTGTCAGCCCGTGTTACTCGATATCCTGATCCGTCTTTGATAATGTACCACGTTTCCTGGATGTCGGATATTGCTACGTATTAAAATAACTCCAGCGGAGACGTACTTTTCCATATAAATAACTAGATTTTTCCGCGACTTCACATTGAATCTAGATTTTCCCATATAAACTTGAGTTAAAATCTACATGTGTCAATTTTGAGCCCCTGAACAATATCTATGCAAAAAATCTACACAAAATCATTTATAGAGAAGGATGTGCGTTGGGAGTCGAACCTAACAACACTTGGCACTGCACGCGCAGGCAGCGTGATCAGCGCGTCATTGGCCAACTGACGCGCGGCGAGGCAGCGACACGACCCGATGACCTCTCGCTTCTTCGGACTCCACTGCGACGGACGACACTCCTAATGCTGGGGATACACATGCCCGTAGCTTGCACACTAGCATACCAGCTCCTTGCACGTGCCAGATACTGTCATGTGTATACGATAACTGGCATGCCTGTAACTGGCATACAAATAGCTAGCACAACATTTAATTTACTTGCATGCCCGTTGAGGGAGGGTCGAGGGGGGTTGCCAAAGCATACTTTTGTGCGACGCGATGATAATAGCCCTTGCATGCAGTATTACTTGCACTTTACTTGGGGCACAGCTAGTTGTTGATATTGTCCAATGTATTGGATTTATAGATGGCAGTCGCTCCATGAAAATACATATTTTCGGTAGCGACTGGTTCGACTAAAAGCCCATCTCAATCCAGTTAGGAAAATATGGTAAGGCAGCTCTCATAGTTTCAATTTTCAGTGTTTGCATTGTCTGTGAGTCAGAGGGGAAATTCTCGTAATTTCACAGTCTGGGGGCCTAAGAAGGCCACTTTGGCAGAATCATAAGAGGATGACATTATGAATCATAATGGACAGTTAACTGTTAAGTTAATCGTATCAAATCCCATTGGTGAAAGATTTTTCAGTTATTTTTTTTGTCTGTGCTAAAATACCAATCAATCCAATCCAAATCCAATCCCAATCTCTTTGATTATAAGCGAAAAAAAGAAAAACACGGACACTGTCTTCGCAATATTATGATTCATAATGTAATTATCCTTTTATGATTCTGCCAAAGTGGCCTTTTTAGGCCTCCTGATCTCAGTCTCAATTTGTCAAAAATCCCTCTTTTCCCTAGATTTTGATAAGTTTTTGACATATTTTTGACGAGATGAGACTGCGACTAGATTTTTAACATTTTAAATTACGAGACGAGAATTGGCCTTCAAATATCCAACTGCTTAATAATAATACCAACCTATGTCCCACTGTTTCCACTGGTTCCCGCAGGAACCCGTTGGATGCGAGAAGCGCAGAACCGGTCCAAGTGGAGGTGCTTGGGGGAGGCCAATGTCCAGCAGTGGACGTCTTTCGGCTGAAATGATGATGATGATGATGTCCCAGGCAAAGGCTTCTTCTCATATAGTATTTTTATCCCACGCAGCGATGCGCTTTACATAAGCTAACCAACTATACAAGCGAGCTGTGAGAAACACACTTCTGACTTCGCCATTATCTCGGACGGTACCGAGAGCTCCTGCGCTTACACACACATTCACAGCGCGTTTGTATACTTGGTAACCACAAGTAAAGCGCGCGACGCTTCGTGAGATAAAACTGTACAGAGAAGGTACAAGCATTGATCACCACGATGGCTCGGGTTTGCGATTTCAGACTTATATTAGGTAACTATAAGGACTTATAACTGTAGCGGTATCTACAACGCCAAAACAAATTACGCGTTATACTGACGTCACACAAAATCCTGCATCTCGCAAACAGAGTTTACCGCGCAACTAGTAAAGATACAAGTACAACGGCCCGACATGAATGACACAACACCCGTCTGGTCGGAGGATCCTCCCTTTTCTTTAGAGTATGAGTGAACTTTACACCCTGTTCCTCATACCTCTATAGTATAACTATTAGTTTTCTCACGATGTTTTCCTTTACCAATGTCAGTAATGGACATAAAGATGACATCACGCATGTCTTCCCCAAAGCCTTTCAGTGCAGAACGGTGTTTCTGTGCGTGAGAACTACACGTTGTACTTGTAGAATAGCGTCTAACTGCTCATCACTGATTCTATCTCTGTCGGACACAAAGCCAGGTGAGACAGCCTGGTTCTTGGCCATGACCACCAGTGAGTTCGAGCTCGCGACTAGTTCCACCTTAAGGTGTTAATAATAACAGCTGCACGGGTCGATCGATCGGTTAAGCTATGCTTGCCGCGGTTGGTCTGTGGATGGGTGACTATCTTTACATACCGAGATCCCTCCGTGCCTCTGAAAGCACGTTAAGCCGTTGGTCCCTTCAGCGGGATTGTCCGAAAGGGTTACCGCTGGCCCGGAACATAAAGGGCTAAGGAAGGAATATGGGTGGGTTTTAGTCAGTAAGAGTCTGACACTCCCTTCCGCTCTACCCAGAGCGGGAGGGGTCATTTGATGATTTCCCATCCGAAAAAAAAAGGTAAAGTAATAAATAAATAAATAAAAAAAATAAGTTTAAACCTTATTATACAAAGCTCATACAATTCACATAGGAACATTAAACTTTGGGAAACAAAGGTTGCATAAATAGTGAAAACCCTGTCTCCTAAACTAGGGGGGACCCTGTGACATAGGAGTCAGTATTCTACTGTAACTTCGTGTACAAAAAATCCTTTATTTAATAGTATATAGTAATGTCAGTAATGTTCAAGATAAATTAAAAAAGTGAACGTTTAATTTCAAAATACTGCACCTTCTGTTAGCAAACTAATATGCTTGTATAAACACATAGGAAAAGCGTAATATCAGCACTATCAGATTGTGAACCAATGCGATCGCTTCATATGTAGCTCACGTTCCAGATTAACAATCGATATAATTAGAGCGTCTATGTTGGTGGAATCTTCCATGCCTTTGTGCCAAGTACGGTTTACAGAACGGAGCAGCATTTGCAGTTTTCTAGGAGTTCATTGTTTTGTTCTACAATCCATACTAATCACACTAATATTATAAAGGCGAAAGTTTGTGAGTGTGTGTGTGTGGGGGTGTGTGTATGTGTTTATATGTTTGTAACTTCTTCACGCTCAAACGGCTGGACCAATTTTGATAAAATTTTGTATGAAGGTAGCTGACATCCTGGATTAACATATAGGCTACTTTTTATCCCGATATTCCCACGAGATCGACATTTACGCGGGTGAAACCGCGATATGTATTGGACAAACACTCATTCTGGCTATTGTAAGATATTGTGAGGGCTTTACAAGCTCAGTACCGGGACAAGCAAATTAAACCACAGTTTGTCATAATACTTCAATAATTATTCCTAGAAGATAATAATAAATAATAATAAAATTTATTCAAAAATGTAAAGACTAGCGTTAAATACAGAGTCGAGTTAACCCATGATTTGTGCCTGAACTAGGTAATCCTGTGTTTCAGGCGATGGTTCTACGTTTTTACATTATCACTTAGTTTGTCAACTAGTCTGACCCCCATTGTTTTTGTTTGTTTTCTTTATTTAGATTAATGTTTGTTTCGTATTAGTGCCATCTATGTACAATGGACTCGCGGAGGTTGCATGTAAGCACCAAATCTATACTAATATTATAAATTTGAAAGTAACTCTGTCTGTCTGTCTGTATGTTACCTTTCACGCCTAAATCACTGAATGGATTTAAGAGAGATAGATTGCATCCTGGGGCCTTTCCCGGGATGCAGTCTATCTCTCTACCAAATTTAATCGGCGAATACTATCCTATGTCCTTACATAGGATAGTATTTGTAGATAGATTGCATACCGGGGAAGGACATAGGATAGTTTTTATTGACATAACTTTCAGGCGAAGCCGCGGGCGGAAGCTAGTAGACTATAATCTCTACAGTATGAAATATCTATACGTACTATAGGTAGCAAGCTTAATATGATAACGGCCCAATCCGTCTTGCAGAGAGGAGGCCCATGCTTATCATCATATCATCATCATCAGCCTATAATGTTCCCACTGCTGGGACACTGGCCTCCTCTCAATGAGAGGGAGTGGGCCGTAATCCACCACGCGGGCCCAGTGCGGGTTGGTGGATATCACATTTTTTCGAATTTTTGGTTCTAGGACATGCCGGTTTCCTCACGATGTTTTCCTTCACCGTTTTGAGAGCAGTGGTGATGAAGTAACTTACACTAAGTAAAGCGCCTGTCTGGGTTCGAACCTACGACCTACAACTCGTAAGTCGTGTCCGTGACCACTGGGCCACCACTGCTCATCATTAAGTATTAAGGGCCCATGCTTAAGTAGGATTTTTACTAGTGACAAATAAATAAAGGATTATTAGGAGTGCAAGTTTTTAAAACATTTAGGATTTTACTTGGGTCCCAAGTAGTTTGATACACATCTCGGTGATAATCTAATTTCATGATGATGATGGAACATATATGTATGTGATCATTTGTTGACGGCACGGTTGGCGCAGTGGTTAAGCGATTGACTGCTGCGCTGCGTGTCGCGGGTTCGATTCCTACACAGAACAAATATTTGTATGACCTAAAAATAGTTGTTCCGGGTCTGGCTGTTTGTGTACGTGAATTTAAATGTTTGTGAACGCACCCACAATACAGGAGAAATTCCTAGTGTGGGGCAACGTTTTTAAAAAAAAAAAATTGTGGATGGCATATACAAGTGGCAACTTACGAGTTGTAGGTCGTAGATTCGAACCCCGATAGACGCTTTACTTTGTGTAAATTATTTCACCACCACTGCTCTCAAAACTGTCAAGGAAAACATGAGGAAACCGGCATTTCCTAGAACCAAAAATTCGAAGACATGTGACATCTACCAACCCGCACTGGGCCCGCGTGGTGGATCCCTCTCGAAGAGAGGAGGCTTGTGTCCCAGCAGTGGGAACATTATAGGCTGATTATGTATGTAAGTAGCAGCACAAAACCAATAAATGACTTGCATCGTCTAAACACTGTCTATACGATGCAACTTTTATTGTTACTTCAACTTGTGACATGTCCGCAACGTGTAAATCAGGCTTTATAGAAGGTTTATATGACAACAGAATCTAGATGTCACGATCTGACCAAGATTATGTCCACAATTCCAAAGGTTAAAATCCACATTTTAAACGAGACTGTGACCTCTGAGTTTGTTTCGGCTTTTTTCCTCAGAGCAGTCAGAAAGAAAACGCCGACCTCATCTAGTTGTAAAAATATGATTGACGTGTAAGTGCTTGGCCAGACTGGCAGCGCGGGGCAGCATCGAGGAGGGGCCCCATAGGGCCGAAGCCTGCCGGGTCAGCGGGATTGTCCGAAAGGGTTACCGCTGGCCCGGAACATAAAGGGCTAAGGAAGGAACACGGGTGGGTTTTAGTCAGTAAGAGTCTGACACTCCCTTCCGCTCCACCCAGAGCGGGAGGGGTCATTTGATGATTTCCCATCCGCAAAAAAAAAAAAAAAAAAAAAGACGAGCGCTGCTTCGTTCTGAGTCAAGTCGTGTCCAGTGTTTGTCAAAATATAATATGGATGAAGAAGACTTATTTTTACTAGAAAAAAGCTGGAACTTGTTTGAGAACCCCGGTGGGCACGGGCCGCCAGCGCACTCACTGCGGCAACTTGTATGAACGAGCTATGGCGTGAGCCACGGGGGCACGCCCGCGCCACTCTCCATGCCCGCGCGCGTGCCCATTAAGGACGCTCAATCTCAAAGGAAGTTCTTATGTTTGAGTACGCCGCACCGCGTCCGCCCCGCTCCCCGCGCCCGCGTTTGCAGTCTGGCCAAGCACTAATTTTTTTTGTACAAACCTACTTATAGAAATAAAATCATTTATACTTCTGACTGACTTCAATGTATCATCATTTTATTAGGACGGCCAGGCCATTGGAGCTGAAGGCCTCAGGAAATAAACATCAAGACCCTACTCAAGTCTAGGAAAAGAGGGATAAAAATAGAAGATTATATCTCCTTCATATCGCAGGTGTTATTGTATGCGCCGAAAATTGACACCGGTTTTATTGAAGATGACGTGATTTGGTTTTCTAGACCCTTTACCTGCATGAAGTAAAATATTGCTACTTGAAAAAGAATTATTTGATTAGCAACAGATATTTTACACACTAAAATATCCATATTATATAGTATATACCTACAAGTATATAAAAAAAGGAAAAGAAAAATACTCCTAGGAGCTCATTGGGCATCAAAAAATTCGTCCGCATCGCTGTCAATGGCATAAGTGCCCAAAAGGCTGGCAGCATTACCAAGTTGGATGGCAATGCTTCTTTGGGCTAAAATAGGCCCGATTTCTTGTTTCTTGTTAGCAACAGATCTGTTGTTTGTTTGAACGTGCTTAAAAGAAAGAAAAAAATAATCTTATCGTTAACCTCTGGAAGTCGGATTTGAAAAAAACTGTTTGCATTAGTTAGCCCAATTTTTGAGCTAAGCGAAAACGAAGTGATATAGGCAAATGATGTGACGCAAGGTGGGTCGGGGAAGCAATTCAGGCGGACGAAGTCGCGGGCAGAAGCTAGTATTTGATAAGCGAGCAAATACGTCTTGCAAACATGACGTATTAGATCTCTCCAAATTTTATGGATTGAGGTGGACTGATGAATGACCTTGTGTGATGCGAGAATCACAGGACTTGTCGATGTGGAGCGTTTAGGGAGTTCTAAGCCCAGCAGTGGATGATGTAACGTAATGACCTTTCTTTAGGAAGATAGGTCATCATCTGCCTAGCCTTTTCCCAACTATGTTGGGGTCGGCTTCCAGTGTAACCGGATGCAGCTGAATACCAGTATTTTACATGGAGCGACTGCCTATCTGACCTCCACAACCCAGTTACTGGGTAATACGATACCCCTTGGTAAGACTGGTTGTCAGACTTTCGGACTTCTGACGACCCGTAACGACTGTCAAATATCTACAAATGACAGCCGAGACCAAAAGCTAAACGTGCTTTTCGAGGCATGGAGAGGTCTTGATATGAAAAGATGGCCACCCATCCACGGACCAACCGCGGCAAATGTACCTTAACCTGATCAATCGACCCGTGCGGCTGTTATTACTTAGCCACAAGCCCCTCTTTAGGAAGATAGGTATAGAATAGAATACTCTTTATTATGTACACCATATAAATTACAGACGTAAATATAGAAACTGTACAAAGGGTGACACAATGGGCGGTCTTATCGCTAAAAGCGATCTTTTAAAGACAACCTTTGTATGAATTAAAAAGGGGAAGGACAGACAAATACTGTAGGTGATCTGAGTGTATAGTTGCAGATATATCTAAGTTCGTCTGACCGGGAAACACCGCACACTCACACAGACCGCACAATATCTATAAGATAGAGCGCAGATAAAATAAATGATATATTAGATTTACGACATCGAAGAATTCCTACTTTTTAGGGTTCCGTACCCAAAGGGTAAAAACGGGGGATCCTATTACTAAAACTCCACTGTCCGTTTGTCTGTCTGTCTGTCACCAGGGTCTCATGACCTGTGATAGCTAGACAGTTGAAATTTTCACAGATGATGACTGTGTTTCTGTTGCCGCTATAACAACAAATAATAAAAATAAAATAAAGTTAAAATTTAAAGAGGTATAAAAGAAACGTTTTTTTCGGCGTTTTATGCCTTGTGGTACGGAGCCCTTCGTGTGCGAGTCCGACTCGCACTTGGCCGGTTTTTATTATGATTGAGGGATCACAAATCGCTCAAGGGACATTCAGCTCCAGAAATAAATCTTTAGTTACCTACCTATTTAATTATACTTTATTGCTTCATTTAATTTTACTTTTTTTTTTTCTTTATTTATTTTTAGTAAAAGAAAAAGTGGAGGCCTTTGCCCAGCAGTGGGATACAAACTAGGCTAACAAAAAAAAAACATTTTTTTAGTTGTTTTGTTATTTTTATTATATTTTACCTATTTTATTTTAGTAACTGCAAGAAAATCCTTAGGGGCTCTTCAAACTATATAATTCCTATGAAGAAACAGAGAAGTTATTACGTGTGCTAAAGTAAATATTGTTCGTATTATATCATTTTACACACCTTTTTACATATTATATACCAATAAGATGATAATTATGTGATCATTATTATTTTTAACATTACTCCTTAGCTTAAGTCTTAGATGAAAAGGAAAAAAAACTTAATTAATATTAATGGGTGCTAATTGCTTTATCGATAATTTTTTTTATAGAAATTTTCGTCAAGGAAAACTTTTTAATAACGTCGATTCTCGCCAATAATCTCTTGGGGACCTCAATAATGTCGTGGTCATGAAGTAGAGAGGAAGTGGAGTGCTAAGCTGCTTTGCAATCAAGTAATTTGTTTCACATCCATCAGTCAATTGGTTTCACTTGTAAAGTCAGGGAAATTTGTTGTTAAGCAAAATGAGACTGCTGAATTGAATTGTCTGTTATTATATTGATATTTGAAGTGCTTTGTATATATAACTTTGTATACACAACGTTATTTTTAGTATATGCGAAACCTGAGTATAGTTTGTTCAGAATAAGTAACTGAATCGATTCCAATAATTTTTACCCCATTTTATATTTTGTCCCAAAAATATTTAAAAAAGGTTAAAAGTTAATAATAATAATAAATTTATTTGACATAAAAAGGTAAGTACACAAATACAGAGTGACACTTAATTTAAGCATGCGAATATCCTGGTCCAAAATAAATGATCAATGACCCCCGTGCTAGGCAAAACCTGTGTTACAGGGGTCAAGTTGGACACCGAGCGACACTAAGTACTTAGGTTATCCAATCTCCGCGCCGAACGGTTAGGTACATAGGTACTATATCTATATTTGACGGCATATATATTATATATATTATACGGCATGTATATATATTTGACGACACGGTTGGCGCAGTGGTTAAGCGATTGACTTCGGCGCTGCGTGTCGCGGGTTCGACCTACAAGTAGTTGTTCCGGGTCTGGCTGTTTGTGTATGTGACTTTAAATGTTTGTAAACGCACCCACAATACAGGAGAAATTCCTAGTGTGGGGCAACGTTTAAAAAAAAAAATCAATGAGCGTAAGACGTTGCGGCGCGGGTGAGCATGTTTTTGTACGGACAAACCAGGTAACTTAAAAACTTATAACTTTGTGATTTTTCATGATACAGTTATGTTTTGTACATAGATTCTTTACATAAAAATACTAGACACGTGTTTCAGGTTTCGCATATACTCGTATTAAAAATAATTTTGTATACCTATGTATATAACACCGCCTATTGACGTAGGGTGTCAATTTTCCTAACAATAAATTTCTCTGGCGGTATCCTTAACTATGGTAAACTGATACCTCTTTGGTATCAGAAAATTGATATTAATGGGGTTTGAATGAAATAGCTGTCGAAATGTTGTATTGTATTTTGAGTCTCAAAGCTCGCAATCATTATTTTAGACCATCAAAATGTTATAAATCGGAGGATTTGCCAGCGCAGTTCCAATTAGAACCATTCTCGTTCTGTTCAATAATTACAATGTTAAAAGGGGTTCGTTAGACGTCATTACTCCATTTGTATGATACCCTGTGGTTTTTTAACTCGTAATTATCATAGGCTTTATTTAGCATCATTATACATATAATAATGATGGTTTCTTATTTTATTTAAATAATAACATTGAGGATCATAATATAATTTACATAATTATGTAGGTTGGTTTGGCACTGGTTCTAAAATTAACGTGATCTCATGTAGGTAGGAACAGATGCCAGCACATCAAGCTACCCGAAACTGTCAAATTTTCCCAATCAACTTTGAACCTTTTGCTTTAGCGATAAAGTTGAAAATCTACTAAAGAAATTTGACAGATTGTAGTAGCTTTATGTGCTGGCGTCTGTACTTAATTTTAAAGGTTGGTGTGTAAGGTAACAATCTTTTATAAATTAAACTGTTTATACCCGTTTATTTTAAGACTAATAATTATGTCTTATCTTCCCTTCTCTTATAAGTGTAATTAATAAATCGTATTTCGGCGAGCACTAATTATTTTTCGTAGAAATCCGACACATGCTTTAATGAGATAACAAGTGTAGGTGTAGACTACAAGTAGACGTAGACAATCAAAGTCTTTTATTCAAATTAAGCTGAGAATTAGCACATTTAGAGCGACAAAATTACATAAGACAGGCCCCCAAAATGACCACCCTTCACCACTTGCTGGAGCTTTTGCTGGGAAGAAGAAATGGCGCAACAATCTCCCCAGCAGAACAGAGTGGCAATTCTCGTAATTTTAAGAACGTTCACAGTCTGATCTCATTCTCAATCTGTCATAAATACTTCTAATTTCCTTACATTTTTGACAAGTTTATGACATTGATATGAGAGCAGTGGTGGCCAAGTGGTAACGGCCGCGACTTACGAGTTGTAGGTCGTAGTTTCGAACCCTAACGGCGCTTTACTTTGTGTAAATTATTTCATCACCACTGCTCTCAAAACGGTGAAGGAAAACATCTTGAGGAAACCGGCATGTCCTAGAACCAAAAATTCGAAGACATGTGACATCTGCCAACCCGCACTGGGCCCGCGTGGTGGATTACGGCCCACTCCCTCTCACCGATAGGAGGCCTGTGTCCCAGCAGTGGGAACATTATAGGCTGATTATGTATGACATTGATTGTCGCTGAAATGAGATTGCGACTAGATTTTGGACGTTTTTAATTACGAGAATTGGCCTTAAGCTGTGTGTTAAGTTAGAAAAACTTGATGTTAGATGAATCATTTCTGTCTAGTCAGAAATAACAAAATTCTCAACTAGCTGCTCCCCGCGGTTTCACCCGCGTAAATGCCGATCCCGTGAGAATATCGGGATAAAAAGTAACCTATATGTTAAACCAGGGTGTCAGCTACCTCGATCCAAAATTTTGTCAAAATTGGTCCAGCCGTTTGAGCGTGAAGAAGTAACAAACACACGCACACACCCCTGTTTGTACAGACACCCTTACGAGGACCTTGTTAGTCCTAGAACGAACCGAGGACCCTCCAAAAAACTGGTTTAAATACCTCGTTGGCCTTTTAGAATAAGATAGAAAGAGACAGGTGAGTAAATCTATAGTGATGAGCTTATTGGGATAATGCTATCTCAACATTTTTCTGTATGAATTTCGGCTATCATACTGAGGACCTGAAATACACAGCTAAATGTGACCAACGATGCACATACGAGGACTTTGTGTAAGCCAACCGAGGACCTCTTACGTAAGCCCTGCGACGTCCTTCCGAGGACGTATTTTTACACAATATTTCTTATAGCTTGTACAAAGTGCGGACGTTGTGTTAGACTTTATATCACTAAACCGAGGACAGTTTTTCGCGTAGAACTTGTACAAACCGAGGACCTGGAAAATACCTACCTACCTACCTAAAACATTTTACGTGTAAGATAATAATCAATGTTCCGATTTATTTCTTACACACTTTTTCCAAAATGAAGTACCAAGCGAGGACGAGTCAATGTCTTTACGTTTGTCAGCGCTTCTCAAAGGATTATTTATCAAAGAGAGCCGACAGTAACGGCTTTATTTTGTTAAACACTCGTGATTGTTGCTTAAAACGTAAACAAAAACCCAGAAATCGATCCTTATCAGCGACACTATCGAATGGTGTAATAAATACAGTGTGTTTTTTTTTTTCAAAATCAACGGGTTCGATTCCTGGCTAGAAATATAGATTTTTCAAAAATCCAATGATGCAGTTTTAGTTTTCACCAAAATCGAGGCCGCGACTCTTTTGAGTACTTTTCGCTATTCCTCATCGGATTTGGCCATCCACGCTCACTTCGAAAATTCATCCTATATATATAAAAGGAGAAACTGACTGTCAGACTGACATATCAACGCACAGCCGCAACTACTGGGTCTAGGAATGTGATTTTAGACGTTACGGATGCTTTTAACGTTCTACATTGTTCTCACATACATAATTTTTAAGATGAATGATCTAAACAAGATTTTGTAAACATATTATTTTGATTTAAATGAGTGTCCATGGAGTTTCTTGCCCGTTCTTCTCCATAGGTACCTGCGCTTTGGAATGGGCAACTAGCTTCATCTTTCTGACTGACCGACCCCTTTTTTTTTTGCGGATGGGAAATCATCAAATGACCCCTCCCGCTCTGGGTGGAGCGGAAGGGAGTGTCAGACTCTTACTGACTAAAACCCACCCGTGTTCCTTCCTTAGCCCTTTATGTTCCGGGCCAGCGGTAACCCTTTCGGACAATCCCGCTGACCCGGCAGGCTTCGGCCCTATGGGGTCCTCGATGCTGACATCTCTTTGAGGTGCGCGTGGAACACGTACGCGCCGTCCGGCACGGGCCTGGTCCTGATCGGATCGGACGGTGAGCTACCCATTACTCTCCGCCTGCAGGCCCGCGCCTACGGTGGCCGAGAGTTGTCGCGCGGCTCCCGACGCCCGGAGCGTCTCCCGCGGCGGCTGGGACGGGAGGCTATCTCCCTGAGCTGACCGACCCCTTGACAATTCAAAAGTGCCTGTTGAGTTTGAGATTGTGAAATTTTGCAAACGGCTTCCTTTTATAATGTAGGGGAGCACTAAGAAGGGGTTTTTGGAAATTCAACCTTTAAGGGGGTGAAAAGGGATCCCCCTTTTTACCCCCTTGTTTTTTGTTTGTATGAAAAATCTTATTCCTTGAGTTAAAAAATTTGGCACAAATACAAAAAATGCCAAACTTCATCATTTACTTAGATAATAAGTAAATTATGAAGTTTGGCATTTTTTGTTTTTCTAAACTACCCCCTAAAGGGGGATTGTGGGGTGTTGGAATTTGTATGGAAGATTTTTAACTCGCGGTTCGATTAGCTCGAAACTCAGTATTTATACTTAAGACCAAAAATAAAGAATACCGTGTATCAGGGTTTTTCGAAAATCTAGCCCTAACGGGGTGAAAAGGGGTAGTTAATTATACAAGCGAGGATTTTACTGCGTGGCTTGAATAACTCGAAAATTGGTATAAATAAATCTTCGAGTGAAGTAATGAACATAATAATATAACAAACGATTTTTCGGAATTCCACCCCTGTGGGGGTGAAGACCAAGAATACAGTTTATATGAAAATTTTTATTCATATGGTTAATAAACTTGAAACTAAAGGGAGATTGGGGGTGTAAATTTTGTATGGAAGAATTTTAACGCGTGGTCCAATTAATTCGAAACTCAGTATGTAAGACCAAAATAAATAATAAAGTGTGTAAATCAGGTTTTTTTAGAAAATCTACCCCTAACGGGGTGAAGAGGGATAGTCAATTTCTTAGGGGAGTATTTTATTACGTGGCTTGATATGATAATTGGTCATAAATCGATCAGTGCCTGCATTCATCCCAGTTATTATCCTTCGCTGATGACATGAAAATTTTCATCAAGGTTACATCGCTAGATGATGAGTTAGCACTTCAGGCTGACTTATATCGGCTTGAAGAGTACTGTCAGGCTAACAAACTCGATCTCAATCCATCAAAGTGTTCAGTGATCACTTATACTAGAAAACGAGCTATCCTAGCCACCACCTATACCTTGGCGGGCCAAACCTTGCCTAGGTGCGATATTATTCGTGATTTAGGCATCTACCAAGATAGTAAGCTAGTTTATGACACACACATTGACGCTATTGTCAAAAAAGCCAAATTGCTTGTTGTCAAATTGCTTGGATTTATAATGCGTCTCTCTAAGTGCTTTACAGATGCTAAAACACTTAAGATATTGTATTGCACTTTTGTTAGAAGCCAGCTAGAGTATGCATCTCAGATATGGAACCCACGTTATCACAAATACATTGACCGCATTGAGAACATCCAAAGACGTTTCATAAAATATCTTTGTTTCCATCAAAAGATTCCATACCATTCAATGGATTATCTCCGACTCTGTAAGAAATATCATTTACTACCACTCAAAGATCGACGTGAGATTGCTGACTATTTATTCCTATTAAAAATCTTTAACAATAATATTGACAGCCCTGAGTTATTATCTAAATTTTACTTCAATGTTCCAAACAAAACATTTCGATTTATACAACCCTTACGTGTACCTCATAGTTCTACTAATTACAGGCAGAACAGTTATATTGTGCGTGCGAGCAAAAATTTTAATAAAATATGTAAACAACACGATTTGGATCTCTTTACAACCAGTGCGATCTCAGCTAGAAGGTGTTAAGCCTCAATTTTTTTAAATAGCTGCAGTGCTTTTTGATTTATTTTTCTTTTCTTTTTCTCTCTCACTTTTTAATTAAGTAATAATTAATAATATTTATCTGCTTAAAACACAAGTACACAATTGCAAAAACAAGTAGTTATTCTAATAATTCTGACTATTAAATAGAGTATAAAGTGAATGTTACTGCTTGTATGCTCACAACACAAATTCTATTCTAAGTCTAAACGCGAAGACTTGTAATTGGCTTTCTGTCGACTATTGTTTCCTTTTTTTATGTTTCCTTTAGCTGTAAGTCTTCCATGATGTAATAAATAAATAAATAATATTTAAGTCAAGCTATAGAAACATCCCAGACGATTTTTCAAAACTACACCCCTATGGGGATAAAATATTTTTAATAGCCATGTTTATAATCACGTCTAAACTTGCTATAGAGTATCTTAATTTGACAGGACTAAACTAATATTTATCTTCTGTCCTTTTAAATATAAAGAAAAAGATGCACTGAACTTAAAATTTGTTTAGTTTGTGAACAAGGGAATCGGCGCCATTAAGTTATTAAGTTTGCATGCTTCCCAAATTATTTTGATCTCGCTTGATAATATTTCTTTGTTGTTTTCTAACTAAGCATTGTGTTATGAAATTTTATGTCAAGTTTTTAGCCCAATTTATGTCGATTTCTTTTAATTATGGTTTCTATAAGTCTTTTTATTTGAGTCGTTTTCTATTAACTGTTATGTAAGTTTTATAATCATGCTTCTTAAAGATGTTATTGCAACTTGATGGTTATTTTTATAAGTAGATCGTTGGTAAAAGTTTGTTAAATAATTTGTTCCATTTTAAATTAAACCTACTTACTTTTATTTCAGTAAAGTTTATGACGTGGTTTCCTTTAGTATGTTCATGTTCTGTATTTCTTTGTACTTTATATTTGTTTCAAATCTTGCTGCAGACATTTCACCTAGGAAGGCATTTATTTTCTTTATGAAAAGCACACGTATTTAGCTCCTATGACAATACAATATTTTATGGTGCAAATCATAATGTTGTATAATATAAGCGGGCTTAGTTAGCACATGCTGCAGAAAAAGCCTGATTATTCCTCGTCCACCTAGTAGCTACCAACGATTTGTTTAAGGATTCAGTCTACCTTCGATTTTCTCCTTCATAATTTTATTTAAATGATAGCATATAATTTGTCTTCTACACACAAGGAAAACTGTCGAAACGAGGACTAGAATACACACTGTTCGGAAAATCTAGCAAACCGAGGTCTTAAATACACATTGTCTGGAAAAGCTACCTAACCGAGGTCTTTTGTGTTAAAGTTAACACATAGGTCCTCGGATAATACAACAAACGTGAAATGAGTGTAAAGAGTCTGTGTATGAGGCGACAGTGGCACCATCTGGTGGATACACAATGTCTGTGTAAGATTATGAATAATCTTGATCAAACCGAGGTTCAGACAACTTTTTCGTATTAAGTATATAGAAAGACTCAAAATCGCTTGCAGAATACGAATCTTTGGTCAAGTCAAACCGAGGACCCTCGAAAAGGTCCTCGCTTTGAAAAGGTCCTCGGTCGTGCCTTGTGTATTCATACGCACGTCCTCGGATGGTACTTAAAACAAACACACCCCCACACTCATACTCACAAACTTTCGCCTTTATAATATTATTAGTGTGATGTAGAACTGCAGTAAGTCATGAGACTCGTTTTACAATTAGATTTTACCACCGGTCTATGCGTCGTACGCCTAACTGTGTAAGATCTTATTAAACCGCGTAGGATTCAACTTAAACCTCTCCTATATAGTTGGAATTTTTATATTATGAATGATTAATTAATCCCTTTTCATTGCAAGTAGCCTTAGAAAAAGAAGCTGGATAGTAAGATGTGAGAGGAAACTTTGCCAGCTACCCCTAATGAGATGTTAAAAAGTTGAGGCTTGAAAAAGAGGTCACCGACTCTTTACTTTTTCGTAGGTACACAATCATAATGTTCATTGTTATTAAATGCTACTTTAATTTTTACAATTTGGGTATTTTTTTATTGATTTAATAGAAAAAAGTAGTGGAACCTAACGATAATACAGAAAGTTCACAGTTTCTGAACTAAATGCGCGCTCAATAGGAAATCTACATGAGCTTCACATGATCTGACAAAGATTATTTATGCCTGGACTTTAATTTATAGGGTCTGTGAGCTCTGAGTTTTTTTTCGGCCATTCTTTTCAGAGTAGTCAGATAGGAAACGCCGCGCCGCCGCCGACCTCATCTAGTTATTTTTTAACAGACTTCAAAAAAGGAGGAGGTTATATGTTCGACTTTATACATATAAAATGTGTTTTTCGAACCCGTTGATTTTGAAAAAAAAAAACACACTGTATTATTACACCATTCGATAGTGTCGCTGGGATCAAATTCTGGGAAGTAATGACATAAATTTCATCCAAATGATGAAATTTGCAACACAAATAGTTTATAACTAGAATTATCACATTATGATAATTTGTATCTCGATATTCTCACGGGATCGAAACTTATGCAGGTGAAACCGCGGAGCCCAGCTAGTAATAAAATAAACGAGGTTTCTGGTACCCGAAGAAACTAATACTTTCACAAATATAATTAGGGTAACATAACATCAGAAGTAGCGACCTGTATCGAATTGAGCACGTGTCGAGGTATGTACAGTCAACAAAACAGATAAGTATGCAGGATCGTCGGATATAGTTGAAGTTTAGTAAGAAACAAATGGATGTTCTCGAATAAAATTTAATTTTACTAATAGAAAACAAACAGCTCATTTATCAAATTAAATTTCAGTCGACAACATCCATCGGTTTGTTACTAAACTTCAACTGTATCCGATGATCCTGCATACTTATCTCTTTTGTTGACTGTACCTAGTGACATCATCTATGTGTAGGAGATACCTTAGAGACAGCGTGCGGCCAGGTTAATGAGTTCTGTGATATATTTTTCTGTCTATTATCTGCGGTTTTTCTACAACTAACTGTGGTGTAGATCGCGGCTTTGTTCGCGTACTTATTTTGAAAAATGGTTGGTAAAAAAATAAAAAATAATCTATATGTAGGTACTATTATTAAAGCTGAAGAGTTTTTGAAGTGAAACCTTCTTTAGGCGCGCTGGGCATTTTTTGAGATGGGAAAAAACCATTGAACTCGCGCCACTGTTACCGTAAGCGACACCGCGGGTGTTTTGTTTATAAGACAATTAAAAAAATACCCGTCAGTGAGTGTTGGCAAAGTATTCTGTTTGTGTTTTGTTTTCACTTCTATCGGCACTCCCGGAGTGCCACTGTTTTTTTTTTTGTTTGTGTGAACGCGTAAATCTCTCGAACTACTGGTAGTTCGAAGATAAAAGATTTTTCAATTCTTGAGGAAGTTTTAGTTATAGGCTATTTACCACCACGCTAAAACCCTCAGGAGCGTTATCGCTTGGAGTCGATCGTTAGGAGCCGAGTAAAAAAAGCAAGGAAGAACGTTTAGCGAAAACGAAGCTATAGCGCAAGCAGGCGATGCAATGCAATGCGTCGTGGTGGGTCTGGAACTCAAGAAGTTTCACGCGGAAGAAGTCGCGGGCAGAAGCTAGTCAAAAATAAACAAAATTATGCTCGATTTATTCGATTTTAACAACATCAAAAACACTGGACTGGACACTGGACCACTGGACCACTGGATGGAAATTGAGTAAAAGTAAATCCTGTCAAACACGGTCACAATATTCAGTATATCAGTCACAGTCGGTGTTAAATAATATGAAAGAATGAGTTTGTTTGTTCTTCAAGATTTACACCCACTTTATTATCCTTGTGACACGAGCGTCACCGTGGGAAAAAACTGTGTAGCTAGTATTAAATGGTATCTATAACCTCCATAGACAGTATGCCTTCCTAGTATCTCACACGGGCCTTTTACATGAGATACGACACAAGCATGTTCGGTGAAAATCATCTTAACAACATTAAAACAATAGTGACCCTTCAATGAATATGCGCCCCTGGTACCTCAAACTGCTCAACACAGCAGTTTATTTAAATCATTAAAAATACTATGTTCGTTTATTTGAATCTAGTGTGGGTTAGGCTGGGTTAGGTAAATAATTTATTTATCAAACTCTATCGAATATAATATCTTGTGACGCGAGCACAAACGTGAACAAAAGCTAGTATGATGTGGTATCTATTGGTTGACACCTCCACAGTAAGTATGCCTTCCTAGTATCTCACACGGGGCCTTTACATGAGATACGACCCGAGAATTTACGGTGAAAAACACCTTAAGAACATTAAAACAACAGTGACCCTTCCACGAATATGCTCCCCTGGTACTTCGAACCGCTCAACACAACAGTTTATCAGAATCATATCTGGCGATGGCAGAGTGACAAAAGCCACAGTAACGGTACATCCTTACTGATTAATTCTGTAGGCAATTAATCAGGATCGCTGCCAGTCTACGTACAAACAAGATTGATGGTACCACTTCAGTTGAAAAGTGTATCGTTGTAAAAGTATTTTATTAAGAATGTAATATTAAAAATGGTCGTTCTTTTTTTCCAGGTACTGGTGTTTTCTGATATTTTGGATTAAAATATGTAAGTTTATTAGTTAAGGTTTAATAAATAATTGTCCATGTCCTGCATCTTCAACTACATGCTATTTTCAGTTCTCCATGACAAAGGGAACCCAAGTCCTTCGAGCCATTTCTCTGTTTAAAAAATGGCATTACGTTTCGAGAATGTAGGCCTACAAATAAAACCCAGAACTCACAGTCACATAAAAGCTTTTCCTAATAAAAAGCAGAGTACACACTGAAGAAAAAAAAAACATCCTTAGCCCACAAAATCGCCGCATAAGCAAGGCAGCCACTCTTATGAAGCGTTCTCCGTAGCTTCGTGGCAGGGTTCATTAGTGTTAAGGCACCTGACAAGGCTCGAGTTGTCTCTAGAGTATCTTTTGTACCCCCGGCGTAAAGTCGGAGTAAACAAACCTTTAAAGTTGGCTTCTTATGACATGTGTTTTTTTTTCGTAGTTAGATAATGATTATGGCCATAAAATCGTTAAGGGTGTGTAATTTGTTGATTTAGGGATTTGTTTTTAAATTTTCTGATTCATTTTCATCTCCATATTTGGCAGCCTATTCCATTGCTATAAGGCTTAATTGTCTAATCACTATGGAGATTTTTTTTTGACATTTTATCCTAAACAAAATCTGTCAAACGTCATATTTAATCCTCGAACAAAAGATGTCTGACGATGGAAAATACAGTTTTTGCTATATTTTTTTGAGTGAATATTTTAATAGGTACGCCAACGCGATATATTTGGACCAAGTTTCAATAAGTACCTAACTAGGCTTACATAGTATAAAACAAAGTCACCGAAATGTCTGTATAACTTAACTTCAGTGCATAACTTCTGAATGACTGCACCAAATTGGATAATTGTTTTTTGTTGTGTTCGGTATTTCCAGGACAAGGTTTGTATGAAAGAAAATTTCGGAAATTCGAAAACAAAATTGCACCCTTAAGAAGCTGGGGCGGGCTGCTAGTTTACCTATAATTTGATTCCCGTGTTCGCCAAAAAGGGGAAGTAGTACTTCAGTATACAGGGTTATTGGTAAAACATTAACAACCTCTTAAGAGGTCATTGTACTTATAATTATAAACAACTTTTACTATGGGACCAAACCTGAAATCGCGAAAAAAAATCAGCTGTTCCCTACATTTTGAGTTATACGAACATAAATGTAGGGAACAGCTGATTTTTTTTCGCGATTTTAGGTTTGGTCCCATAGTAAAAGTTGTTGGTTGTAATTTGGCAGTCTTTTCATAGATTTTGTAGATTTGGCACAGCTGCTTTTCATTTTATACTTTCACATACATAACATTGTCATAATATGTTAAATTCTCACTTAACTCAGACAGACAACTTGGCAATAGAACTACGTACACGAATACATATATTGCGTACAAATCACGCACTGTAGTAATAAATCTTACACAGCATCATAGTAATGTTGGGTGGATTAGATTTATTTTCGACCAGCCAACAGACACGGAATAGGTTGGTACAGAAGCTCGGCTCCGACTTACGATTTGTAGGTCGTAGGTTGGAACACAGGCAGACGCTTTACTTTGTGTAGATAATTTCATCACCACTGCTCTCAAAACGGTAAAAAAGCATTGTTAGGAAACCGGTATGTCCTAGAACCAAAAACTCAAAGATATAAACCAATCCGCACTGGGCCCACGTCGTGTATTGCAGCCTCTCACGGAGAGGAAGCCTGTCCCAGCGGTGGGAACATTACAGGCTAATTATGTGTTATGTGAAGGTCGATTTCGTACAACGAGCAAAATCGCACACACATACACACATAGACGCCTCACGTACAGCGAGTGCAAGCGCACTCGCGACTGGCATTCGTTTGAGATCGCCATACGTAAGAAAGAAAAGTAAGAAAAAATTGTTTATTGCCACAGCAACTTATATAATAAAAAAAAATCTATAAGCTTAAGCTAAGCTCGTGAGAGCACAGAACAGAACTCAGTGCCAGCTGCACGTCATAACTACGACAAGAGGTTTCCACTCATCATGTTTCTGTGCTATATAAGACCCATGGCATAGCGCTGATTTTCAGTGGTCACCCGAAAACGCGTCGCGTACGCGTCTATGTGTGCGTTGGCCTGTTTTCTGTCCGGTGTATGAAGCTGACTTTCTGTACCCTATCTGATCTTTGGTAATCAGTTACCAAAGATGATATGATGGCATAAGATAGTAACCACGTATGACCGAGTTTCGTTATCCGGGTATTCTTTAATGGAGCTGCAATGATTTAAGATGGGAAGAAGTAGCTGAATGTGGATACTTTCTTAAGGGTTAGGGATGTTTCTTCAAGGCGATTTTCTTAGAATAATGGCAAGTTTCAACAGTATTAGTATTCTTGATAATCCCATCAATGAAAGTTGAATATTAAGGGAATAAATAAAATCAAGTCAGAAGGGCCAGCACTAGTTAACTTCCATTAGACACACTGAAATTCAGCTGTAACCCAAGGCTTACTAACATCTGTTGAGATAATCATGTGCCCCAAACTTAGACACTTAAGGCCTCAGCCACGACATTGGGCGATGCGTCTTGCGGCGCGGGGCGTCCTGCGACTGGCGTCGCCATGCCACGATCGCCAGTGGCGGCGGCGACTGCGACCGCGTCGCGCGTCGGTCCATGATTCGTCCGTCGCACTCGCCGGTCGCGTCGCTTTGAGTCGTGGCCACCGCGCTTTGAGCTAGTACTTTGTTTACATCACACGCCTCTCCGCTCCGCCGGCCGCGGTCCCTCGAGTGTTTCCGCGCCGCAAGTCGCACCGCGGCGACTCGTGGCACGCTCTAAATAACTTCTAACATTTGTTCTCGCTGCGGTCGCAGCCGCAAGATGCAGGTCGCGCGAGCGGTGATGTCGTGGCTCTGGGGTAAGTGTCACTTAATTATACCTGTCAAAACAGTGTTTATTTTCAATCAACATCTCAATATCTCAACAATCCCTCAACACAATATCTAAAAACTATTCTGAAGACCCATTTTTCATTCTTCAAAGAAAAGAAAGAATATTTCGAAGTACCCGCGAATCGTGCACTGCCATAAATCTTGTAAAGTCAGTGCACACAATGAGGCTACTGTCAGAGTGATGTCAATTTATTGCATCAATATATTGACTATTGGTGCTTCTACCTTAGGGGAGATTTTTAAAAGTGAAATGGCAAAGTACTTAGATACGTTTTTTTTCGATGGAAAATATGATTTTATTTTTTATCAACTACGGTACCTATTATAAAAGAGTAATCACATTATTTTATTATTAACACATTTATTTTTATATTTAACTACACCCATGCTAAAAATCCTCTATAAGTTTCTGAAACAGTTAGCTTATTGCCAACATTAAAACAAACAGTGTCATAGTAACCATAATATCATCCAAACGAGTATTATAATGTTGTACTAAATTTCAGTTTGCTACTCCTTTAAAAAAAGAACATTGTAACAGCGATAAAAGAATTGGTAGTTTACGCTAAAAAAAATTACAAAAATAAAACAATACTGATATGAAGTGATTTATTATCCAACAAACAAATGAACAGCATTTACGTCCAATACAAGAACCAAAAATATTCCATTATTTGTACACCACAGCCGACAAATAAATTGACATATCTACCTCGTAAGTGAGGTGTTCAGTCGAATGCTGTCAATTTATACCGTGACGCCATATTGACATAGCGGTCACAGGTAATAGCAATGACGCACCGCGCGGATTCCGCGCGTTTCTCTGTGGAAGTCTACATTCTTTGGTAGCATTAGGGTAGCATGGAATTGTGCGCGAGTAATGAGGTGTTTTGTATTTTTACCCGACTGCGGCGAAGCTCAAAGGGAGGGTTAGGTATGTGTTTGACCTGTATGTATGTATGTATATCCGTTTCTTTGTTCCCTCATAACTCCTAAACAAATGAACGGATTTGGATAAATTGTACGTCTTTAGATTTGTCTTGGTAACGTGAGTGTCACTGGCTACATTAAAGTCAAAAACAAAGTAAAATGGCGGATTTGGGGTACCATTTTGTAGAGTTCGAATTTTTTTTTTTTCTCCTAATGCCATCGAGTGGGATATCAAAATGAAGGGTTTTAAAAGGTGATTACAAAAATACACCTTGGATAAAAGCAATTAGATGTGACAAATCGTAAAAAACACGTACAAGTTCACTTGATCCAAAAATATAGTAATTAAAAAAACTAAAAAACCCGACTGCGGTAAAAACTTAAGTTAAAAAAAAATAAAAGCTAAAATTTTTGGTTCTAGGACATGGCGGTTTCCTCACGATGTTTTCCTTCACCGTTTTTGAGAGCAGTGGTGATGAAATACATTATACAAAGTAAAGCGACTGTCTGGGTCCAAACCCACGACCGTCGGGTCAAGTCGGGTCCGTTACAATGAAAATTGTTGAACTGTGAAAATGAAACCTATTGCTACTGAAAATGTGTTACGCAATTACCCCGCAGCTGGGGATAATAACCCCGCCTCCAGCTAAGGACGTATCGAATTCCTTTGGAGATTATATTATTATTGAAAGCCTCTGTTGTTTTGTTTTTTAAATGTCATTGTTTTGTTTTTTAAATGTCATTGTTTTGTTTTTTAAAGGTCATTGTTTTATTTTATGTTTGCTCTTGTTAAATGCCAGTAGGTATTATAGTGAAGTTTCAGCATAACCCAAATTACATAACACATTTTTTTTTAAACATTGCCCCACACTAGGAATTTCTCCTGTATTGTGTGCGTTTACAGACATTTAAACTCACATACAGAAACAGCCAGACCCGAAACAACTACTTGTGGGTCATACAAATATTTGTTCCGTGCGGGAATTGAACCTGCGACACGCAGCGCAGCAGTCAATCGCTTAACCACTGCGCTAACCATGCCGTCAAAAATTGCTTATTCATTGCTTCATAATATTTGAAAATATTGTCTACTCGATGGCGCAATGGATGTTGTTGAATTGTCAAAATGAAAAGCATTTCCTAACGGGTGTATTGCGCAATTTTATTTCTCCAAAAATTTATTTTGGCCATAATTATTATGGCCTGTATAATTTTTTTTGTAATTTTTATTATTAAATAAAGCGTGAAACTAAAAAATAGCTCAAGAAAGATTAAGTGGAATAGAAGGATCTATTAAAATTTCTCAATTTGCCTAAATTGAGCCACTAAAGAAAAAATATGAAATTACCTTTTTGAATACGATTATGCGTGAAAGCTTACATAACTTTCAGTCTAATTTCTTTGGCTCCTTACCCATACCTAATTTTCTTTTCCAACCGTTTTGGCTTTGGCACCTAGTAACGTAGTCAGTTCAACGCCATCTATAGCGTTCTTGGAAACTATGTTTTTTTTTAATACTCAAAAAGAAAACCTCTCATTAGGAGAATTGTCCTTCTTAACTATTTGGAAGCTTTTTGGTTTAGTGCGTAGTCAAAAAATCTTCAAAAAATGTTAGGTCTGTGTGTGTATCTGTGACACGCGCCGTAACGGGACTATTCCCGTTTTTAAGTGTTGGAATTAAAGGAAACTTGGTAATTTTTGGTATAGAAATCAGTAACATATTGTTGTGTAGAAGATTTTACTTGAAGTAACGTGTCATGTATAAAAACAAAATACTTGTTGTACAAAGAAGAAAAGGTACACCATATTCGGAATATTGAGATTAGCCAGTAGTATCTAATACAACATTAAGAACGGTCGCATCATCATCATCATCAGCCTACAGCAGTCCACTGCTGGACATAGGCCTCTCCTATTGCATGCCATTCAACTCGATTTTCGGCAACTCTTATCCAGCTGCTACCAGCCATCCTGTGAAGAACAGTCGCTTTTAATGTCTCAATCGCCTAAACTTTACCTACATTTTTGACAAGTTTCTAATACTGATTGTCATTAAGATGAGATTGCAACTGGATTTTGAATCGTTTCCAAACATGGCCATTGGGCTTCAGGTGATTGAAACTGATAGAGCAAGTTGGAGAAGAACTTTAAAAGAATCGTATCACGTGTCATGTAATGCTATTTTGTAAAATCTCACTGTGAAAACTTCGGTGTAGTGAGCTGTTAATTCCTTGCTATCCATAGCATCAGATGGATTGACACCTCATCATTTCAGCCGAAAGACGTCCACTGCTGAACATAGGCCTCCCCCAAGCGCCTCCACTTCGACCGATTCTGTGCTTGTCGCATCCAACGGGTTCCTGCGGCCTTCACAACGTCGTCGGTCCACCTTGTGGAAGGCCTTCCAACGCTACGTCTTCCGGTACGCGGTCGCCACTCCAGAACCTTTCGGCCCCATCGGCCATCTGTTCTGCGAGCAATGTGTCCTGCCCACTGCCACTTAAGTTTGGCAATTCTTCGGGCTATCTCGGTTACCTTGGTTCTCCTGCCGATCTCCTCATTTCTGATTCGATCACGCAGGGAAACTCCAAGCATAGCCCTCTCCATTGCCCTTTGGGTGACTTTTAGCCTTCTTATAAGGCCCATTGTGAGCGACCATGGAGCGACCACGTTTCAGTGCCATATGTCAGCTTGACAGCTCACTTCATCCAAATTTTCACGATGAGATTTACAAAATAGACTGGTTGTAGTTTCTGCCTAAACGCACAACAAAATGTTGTGAGTATAAATAAAATGTTATAAAAGTTCAATAACAAGAATTTATTAACCATAAACTGTTCAAAGCCAATTCAATGTACATATATTTTCGTTCCGGAAGCAACCAATCGTGTGGCAGATCGATTTCAAAGCCGTGTGTAAGTGTTGAACATTCAACGTCGTCATTACTTTCCTCCCTTTCAAATCGCGTACGTTAGAGCGAGATAGATGATGGCAAATCGTTGTAGATGATCAGATTTAGGAGAAGAGGATTTATGTTAAATCTGTTGACGTTGTGGTCTCTGAGGTTATAGAGAAAACTTTTCTGCTGTTTTGTGACTCTTAACATTTATCCATTTTTATACAACCACCTGATAAAAATGTTCAAAATCTAGTCGCAAGCTCATATCAGCGCCAATCAATGTCAAAAATTTAGGGAAATTATAGGTATTTTTGACAGATTGAGCTGTGAACGTTCCTAAAACTGCCCTTCTCAATGATTTCAAAAGTAAGGATACGCCCGTCTGAACATTTTACATAGAAGTTCTTCGTTCGAAGTTCGAAGTTCGCGCGCACCACTGTCAACTGAGTCGCGTTGGCCCTAAAACCGTCATTTTAGGGCCAGCGCGTTGGTGCCATTTAGTCGCGCCGTTAGCCCGGTCCTTACGCTAGTAATATATATGTCAATGGCCCCTCTGGTTTACATCCGATGTCCGTGAACTTGAATGAAATCGAACGTGATTAGAATTAGTGTCAAATTGACACTTGTTTGGATCGGCAAATAAATGGGCTCTCGAGGAAAAGAAAGGTCGTTTTTGTGGACCTATGCATACACGTGCTATTTACTTACTCCCTTTTTTTTTTTTTGCGGATGGGAAATCATCAAATGACCCCTCCCGCTCTGGGTGGAGCGGAAGGGAGTGTCAGACTCTTACTGACTAAACCCACCCGTGTTCCTTCCTTAGCCCTTTATGTTCCGGGCCAGCGGTAACCCTTTCGGACAATCCCGCTGACCCGGCAGGCTTCGGCCCTATGGGGCCCCTCCTCGATGCTGACATCTCTTTGAGGCGCGCGTGGAACACGTACGCGCCGTCCGGCAC
This sequence comes from Oligia fasciuncula, assembly GCA_963082905.1. Taxonomy (NCBI): domain Eukaryota; kingdom Metazoa; phylum Arthropoda; class Insecta; order Lepidoptera; family Noctuidae; genus Oligia; species Oligia fasciuncula. The sequence continues at coordinate 14,845,607 of OY720406.1, read as the reverse complement.
GGGCCTGGTCCTGATCGGACGGTGAGCTACCCATTACCACTACGGTGGCCGGGAGTCGTCGCGCGGCTCCCGACGCCCGGAGCGTCTCCCGCGGTGGCTGGGACGGGAGGCTCTCTCCCTGAGCCGTCCCGCCACCTCCTTCGCTAGCATGACTGCTTCGCAGAAGGAGGTGACTGCCTCCTACTCCCTCTCGCCCCGGACCATGGCTTGCACCAGGGCCGGGCGCGAGAGGTCGCCGCCGCTGCCGATCGCCTCTACGAGGACACGGCGGTGCTCCGCCCAAGCGGGGCAGACCTCCACCGTGTGCTCCACCGTGTCCTCTGGGCGATCCTGGCAATGGTGACACCCGGGCGTTTCCTCCCGCCTGATGATGTACAGGAACCTCCCGAAACATCCGTGTCCGGTGAGGACCTGCGTCAGGCGGTAGGTGAGGGCGCCGTGGCGCCTCTCTAGCCACTCCTCAAAGAGGGGTCTTATCGCCGCTATCGCGGCGTGCCCTGCGCTGGGTTGCGACAGTCGCTCCTTCCATGTCGCCATGAGATCGCGCCGTAGAGCCGTCCGCTCCGCACTAATTTGCCGCGGAAGCGGAACTTCCCCCCGGCTTAGTGCCTCCGCGCGCCACTCATACAGGCGCGCGAGGACTATCGCCTCCAGATCCCATGGCGGCAGTCCGGCAATGAGGCTTGCCGCCTCGCCAGAGATCGTGCGGTAGCCCCGGATGATCCTTACGGCTACCACCTTCTGGGGCGCTTTCAGGTAGTGGGCGGCTCGCCGCCGCAGTCTTCGATCAATAATAGTACTAGATGAATGATTAGGAACAAAAATAAGTCGCTAAAGTGGCCACGTTTGCACACACATAAACATTTATACCTATTTCTTTCTACGAACTATAGAAAAAAGTTAAATAATATTAACAACTTCAGATTATTATAAACCTTAACACACTTTCATAAAGTTTAATTACGATTGCAAATGATTAATATTTAAGTCCTTCTGTCATCGAAGCAATAAATTTAAAATGTCACTTGAAAATAAAAGTCATTTTTATAATAAGTACAAAAATATTTATTCTAAAATGAAACTTAACACCTAAGCAATAAGGTCAAAAACATTTTGTTGACAATTTCGTACTTGCTCGAATTTGGAACTAGACGTAGTTCCTGGAATTACATTTCAATGCTTCAATGTTTGTTAGAATAGTTGGCGGCCGCGTTGTCGCAAACATTGGCCAAACAATCATAATATTTGCTAATTGATTTTTTACTAGGTATTTAATTGTGTTACTATTTTATGAAAAACATTTAATTATAAAAAGTTACCGAAAAAACGATATTCCTTCCAAAATCTGGGTGTTACGGTGGTTATTTACACAACTTTTGAACGCGCACTGAGGCATTTTGACGTCTTAACATTGGCTATGGTTGGACCATACCAATTTGAAATAAGAGCACAAAAGTATTCGTGCTCGTATTTTTCGGGCCGTTTTTGAAGCGCTTATCGGGCATCTAGTACTATTATTGATCGAAGGCCGCAGTGAACGCGCCCACACCGGGGCCCCGTATAGGGCCATGGACCGCACGACCCCCGCGTAAAGCCTCCGGCAGGAGGCGTTTGGCCCCCTCAGGTTGGGCAAGAGCCGCTTGAAGGCGGCCCCGGCCCGTTCCAGTTTGGGGGCCAAACGTCGGAAATGCTCGACGAAGTTCCACCGGCTGTCGAGGACGAGACCCAGGTACCTCATCGTTGTCTCGACGCCGATGTGAACCCCTCCTACCGTTAGTTGGGATCCCGATGGTGGCGCGTTCCGGGGCCCATGAAACGACATGGCCTCGGACTTGTGCAATGCCACCTCGAGACCCAACTGCCGGATCCTCTCCACGACTATCGCAACCCCGCGTGTCATCGCGTCGGCCGCCGCCTGATGCGACCTCCCCTGCGCCAGGACCAGCGTGTCGTCAGCGTAGCAAACCACGCTGACGCCATCAGGGAGGTCGGCCCGCAGCACCCAGTCGTAACCGATGTCCCACAGGAACGGCCCCACGACCGATCCCTGCGGGACACCGCACGACATCTCTCGCCGGTTCCACTCCCCATCGCGACCGGGTTAGCTGACGGCTCTGTCCGTTACTTACTCCCTTACTTACAAACATATTATATCAGATGAATAGTTACACACCGATTTCTCTCTTTCAGTCGTCAGTAATTTGACTTTCGAAAAAGAAGACAAAGCGTTGTGTAACTATTATACAGACGCTATACAACGTTTATTAGTAAGGGGGTTAGATTGAAAATTATCGAGTCTGTAATAGGGTCAGCGCAAGACCTGTTTTTGTGGCGGTGCTTGGGGGTATGCTTGTAGCGGTATCTACAACGTTACATGCGAACAACGCGTCATACTGACGTCACGCGAATCCTGCATCGCGCAAGCAGAGTTTACCGCGCAACTAGCATAAATACAACGGCCCGACATGAATCATTGGGCAGTTGCCCGCCAGACACAGCAACACCCGTCTGGTCGGAGGATCCTCCCTTTTCTATAGAATATGAGTGGACTTTACACCATGTTCCTCATACGTCTATATGCTCATTTCCGTCATCCGTCTATCACAGGAAATCTATTTCCAGAAAAATATTTAAACCAGCAGGGGTCCACGCTCGAGGTTAGCCAGAAGGCCATGGAATGTAGTAATCTGAATATCAAACTAACATACCGGGTTAGGAATACGACCATCCATTCCATCACAAAGATGATGATGATGATGTCACTTGGAACGCTGCAACGCCAAAATGGAATTAGGCTGGACACATCTGCCTCACGTCAGACCACCAATGGTTCAAACTTACGACCCAATGCGTCGTGGCAGGCCCATACGGAGATAACGGGATGAGCTGGACTCCTTCAACAATAACTGGTCCATAGCACCTTTGAACAGAGAGAAGTGGAAAGAGAGTAGGGAGGCCTTTGCCCTGCCCTGGGACATCACAGGCTAATTATAATAATAAAATTATTTTTAAGTGTCTCACTAGTTATTGCTTAAAAGTTGCCAAAGCGACAGAAAACCTTCCGGTTACTTCGAAGAACCAACAACTGGATTAATAGTGTCCGAACACACTATGCCGAAGGTACGCGACCGAAGTTCCGCGGCTGATTTTACGTTCCGACGTATTCTTAACTTATGCGTTAGAAATTCAGTTGCACAACTTTGTGTGTTTTCAGTGTCTCGAGCGCTGTCGTAGCTTCGTGTCGTGTTATCTAAACAGCCGGACAGACAGACGCAAAACAAAGTGATCCTGTTACTGAACCGATCTTCGGTCGCGTATAATGTGTGCTCTACAGAATACGTAGCCACCGAATTGCCGCTGAACTTACGCCCGACCGAAGTTCGGCTGTAGGTACGCTATAACGCAACGTAATTTCGGCATAATGTGTCGCCAGTAATTCAAATAGCATTGCAGGCATAATCATGCAAAACTTCGGCGTAGTGTATTTAGATACTTAATTGTTTCCAAGCTGTGTTATGCGATTCACGGTTGACTCGTCTCGATCTTGCTCCGAAGCTAATGGGGCGTGAAGCTAAGCTCCACGATGCGGCAACCGAGTACCTAGTCGTAACGATTCCATATCGATTGTTGTTTGTTATACGCAAATTTTGAACGTTAAGACTTTATTTTTCGGTACTTAAAGGTTATTGTTGTGAAGCAGGGAGATTGTTTTCCTAGGTTTGTTGAATGAAATGCTTGAATGGATGTGTGGGGTGGATTTGCATTTTGATTTTTTATATTCGATTCTGTGAATATATTTCGGAATTTTGCGGCTTTATTGTTACATTTAAATGTTTCTGCCTTGCGAGGTTTGATTTTAAATCGCAATAGACAACTCATGTTGCACGAACCAAGTTTTGTTTCGGCTCTTCGTCATTGAACTTCGTGCCAACAAGTGTCTGAATAGGAATAAACATGTTATATATACTGAGGCTGTCCAGCCACGTCTTGCCTTTCTGTCTAAAAATATACCTGAAAAAGACCTTCATGATCGGTAGGCGAGTAACAGCTAGATCAATTACCTAACTGGCTCGGCTATAGTAAAAGCCAGCGGTTAAATTAGGTAGTAATGTTCGTTTAACTAGCACTTAGCGCCTCGTTTGTTGTTAAACGGACGCTTTGACAGAGCTACTTGTTATAATAATGCAAAATGGCTTTATATTGTTGTCTAAAAGCTGCAAAAGTAGATAAATTATTTATTTACTTTACCTAAAGTCATGCTCCGCAGCAGAACCACTTTGACCATATTATGTAAAAACTACAGGATAAAAACCGGGCAAGAGCGAGTCGGACTCGCGCACCGAGGGTTCCGTACCATCATGTTTTTAAATTTTCACCGGCGAGCTACTTACTAGATCTCGTTCAAACCAATTTTCGGTGGAAGTTTACATGGTACATCATATATTTTTTTAGTTTAATCATTCTCTTGTTTTAGAAGTTACAGGGGGGACACATTTTACCACTTTGGAAGTGTCTCTCGCGCAAACTATTCAGTTTAGAAAAAATGATATTAGAAAGATACCCCACCCCTACACGTATGGGTTTGATGAAAAAAAAAATTGAGTTTCAGTTCTAAGTATGGGGAACCCCCAAAATTTATTGTTTTTTTTTTCTTTTTTTTTTTGAAAATCTTAATGCAGTTCACAGAATACATCTACTTACCAAGTTTCAACAGTTATAGTTCTTATAGTTTCGGAAAAAAGTGGCTGTGATATACGGACGGACAGACAGACAGACAGACATGACGAATCCATAAGGGTTCCGTTTTTGCCATTTGGCGACGGAACCCTAAAAATGTAGATAATGTCTATACTTTTATCAAAAATTTTATATTGTTAGTATCTAAAATTGTAAATTTTATGTTATCTTGATACCTATACAATAAATATACATACATGTGTTTATGTTATACCTGTGCATAATCAGCGTGAATAACTGGTATTTTAAAGTGGTTCTGCTGAAGAGTATGCTCTGTAGAATGACCACTTTGAATTGATATTTTCCATGAAACTAACAATAAGCAATTTTTCATATGCTACAGAAATATAGACATTATCTAGATTTTATCCAGTAATTTTATATATTATAATATTGGTAGTCAAAGACGTTCTGCTGCGGAGCATGACATCTTACACACATCCATACTAATATTATAAATTCGAAAGTAAATCGGTCTGTCTGTCTGTCTGCATGTTACCTTTTCACGCCTAAACCACTCTTCCTTTCCCACTCTCCCTTAAATCATTAAACGGATTTAGATAAAATTGGCAGAGAGATAGAATGCATCCCGGGGAAGGACATAGGATAGTTTTGATCCAGATATTCCCACGGGATCAACACTTAAGCGGGTGAAACAGCGGGGCGCAGACAAGAAAAATAGAACAGAAAAATAAGTACAAAGGTGATGCTTATTTCTAAAGAAATTTCTTTCAGCATACCTACGATAGGAAAGTAGAGATATATAGACAGCGTGTGTAAGACCAAAAGAGAAAAAAAATACATATAATCAAAATTTTACATAATAAAACTAAACAAATAGTATGAGAATATGAATGTGACGCATGTTTCCCCCAACCCTTTCTTATTTTTTTTTTGTTTATGCTCTTTATTGCGTCATGTTTACCGCCAATAAACGTATTTTATTACTTTCTTTCTAGAATATACTTAACTTACGTACTTCTAAAATAAATATCACTAGAATGTTATCAAAACTTCATTTCTGTCTTTTTTACATTGTTCTCACATATAGAAGCAACAAGAATAATGTACCCAGGATTTTGTAATATCTTGATTTAAAAGAGTGTCCATGGAGTTTCTTGCCCGTTCTTCTCCATAGAGATCTACGTTTTGGAATGGGAAACTAGCTTCAACTTTCTGACTAACTGACAGACTATTTAATTTTGACAATTCAAAAGTGCCTGTACAAGGTTTAATTGAAATAAATGATTTGAGTTTTGAGTTTGAGTTTGTATGGCATTGCAAATAGTAGTACCTAATTTGAATAACAACGCGTTTATCTATTTAAAAATGGCTTGTTAAGTGTGTTTTATTTTGTAAAAGTAGCACGTGAGACTGAAAGAAATTACAAATAAGTAGGTACAGACGCCAGCACATTAAGCTACTACAATCTGTTAAATTTCTTTAATAGATTTTCAACTTTATCGCTAAAGCATAAGGTTCAAAGTTGATTGGAAAAATTTGACAGCTTCGGGTAGCTTGATGTGCTGGCGTCTGTACAATGAAGTCAAAGACAAAGCATTTATTTCAAATCGGCACTTAGAAGGCACTTTTGAACGTCAATGAGACTTTACAACTCTGTTTCAAAGCTCAGCAACCGTTGACCATGCATTCCTCTGGTGCATTACAGTCAACTGCACATCAGTACACGATTTTTGACAAATGCGTGCACTGACTGGACAGGTCCTCTCAATCTGTGTGGTTCTTTCCTCAGAAGACCACCTCAGACATCGATCTACATGGTCTTCATATAACCTGACCAAGATTATGTCTGGACTTTAAAAGAGACTGTGACCTCTGAGTTTGTTTCGGCCTTTCTTCTCAGAGTAGTCAGATAGGAAACTCCGACTTCATCTAGTTTAAAAAAAAAAACATGATTGACGTGTAAAAGTGTTTGTACAAACCTACTTACAAAAAATAAAATCATTTCATTTCATTTCACTCTGACTTTGAGCAGAAAGCCTGCAGTTCTCGTAATTTAAAACATTAAAAATCTAGTCGCAGTCTCATCTCGGCGACAAACAAATGTCAAAAACTAGTCAAAATGTAGGGGAATTCGAGGTTTTTTCGATAGATTGAGACTGAGATCAGGGGGCCTAAAAAGGCCACTTTGGCAGAATCATAAAAGGATAACTATATGAATCATAATGGACAGTTAAGTTAATCGTATCAAATCCCATTGGTGGAGGATTTTTTCAGTTATTTTCAACTTCTCACGCACGTAGGCAATGCAAAACATGATGAGTACAATGACCCCTTAGAGGCTGTTAATGTTTTACCAATAACCCTGTATACTGCTTATTTGATTCAGCCGGTCGATTCTGTTAAATTTTCACCGTGAAAACTTAGGTGAAGTAGTTTGTTTTTGCTAGAAATTGAAACTGTTGACAGCTCACTCCACGCTTACTTCACCTTGGTTTTCACGGTGAGATTTTTACAGAATAGCACCGCAGTGTAGAATGACAGGTCACTTCACCTTTTTACAAAATAGACCAGCGGATGTATGAACGTAAACGAGGCAAAAGGAGTATGTAATGATTGAAGCAGGTGACGTTCTGTAGTTTCTTCCTAACCCCATGGGACGACGTGTGTTTATGTATGTATGTAAGTACTATCTTTTGAAGTTAAACAAAACCTTCAGGGATTCCCCTTAATTACTTCAAAGACACGTAATCAATGCGGAGATTATGGACGTCCATAAGATGTTAAGGTAAGTATAGACTGCAGCATTTACTTGTAAAGGTGAGTTTAGACCAAACAAGCGAATGCTACGTCCATGGCGAATGCTCATTCTATCCCCACTCCATTCATTCTTTTGGTGTAAACAGAGACAGAGAAGTCTTTCGTTGTTCTATCTTGTTTGCGGAGATTTTATGGAATGTTCTAAGAATGTTCGTTCGCATAACAAAACATCGAGCCGCTCTAATGTGTCACCCTTTCACGAACCGAACAATGAGCTCGACCCTCCACGCTTAGTTACAAATTGATTCCGCAAACATGGCCAGCCCACTACCACTTCAGTTTGCTTACTCTGCAAGCTATGTCGGTAACTCCGGTTCTTTTCCGGATCACTTTGTTTCTGATTTTATCCTTCAAAGAAACTCCGCGTCTAAAACACGCTCCATAGCGCGCTGAGCCAACAAATGAGCGCTGAATTAATGCATGGGATGACATAACTAAGTTAAAACAAAAGTTGCTGCTTGTCGGTCTTCTACAGATTGTACTTCGGTGAGTGTGCCCAAGAACTCCACGACTTCATTCCACTGACCCCCTTCTACCTTCGAACATCCAGACGCACTGCAAGTTACCATCCCTGCCTAGTTGCTATTCCACCAATTCGCATTAAGCGTTTTCAAATGTCCTTTATAATGCGCACAACAAAAGAGTGGAACTCTCTACCTGCGTCTATGTTTCCGAGCGCATACAACCCGAATCTCTTCAAAGTAAGAGTGAACAGGCTTCTTCTGGGTGAGCTCACTCCATCGTCGACTTTGTCTCTGTCAACTCTGACCTAGACTAGAGTCATTAGCAAACCCATTTCAAATAAAAACAAATATATATATATTACGTAAATATATTAGCCTAGCTTATAGAATTAGTATGCATAGGTATAATAAAAACATAATAACATCGAAGTTTCCAAAAAGGATTCTCAAAAGGTAGCATCTTCCAAAATAATCTACCAGGGCGGCAGAAACATTAGGAACTCTCCCGAGAATATTATGCCGTCACTAATCTTCCCGGCAACACTGAGGTTACCCTACAGCGTGTCACTTCTCTAGCTGTCACGCATCTATCAGAGGAACGTTCCCTACCCTCTTATCCGTAAAGCAGGTTTCTGGGAATCGCCTTCAATTTACGACAACAGCCACATACAGGATGTTTGTTTAATCAAAATTGGAGGGACATTTGAGAGCCCATGCTATTTTGCCCAACATTTAAAAGATTTATGTTTGTTAGATTAAATAATAAACTTCTCTTTTTGTAACATTTCCCCGCTTCCTAATAAATTCCAGATAGTTTATCTAGCAGAGAACTTAGGAGGAAATGTGTTTCATTTTCTCTTGTGTTTACGGTTGGTCTATTCTCCATAGACACGCTCACACCTGTTTTCTTTCTGGTTAATGACCATAAAGCAATGATTTTTACAGAATAATAAATATTAACTACTTCTATGTCTTTATGTTTTCCTGTTTGAGGATACATTATTTTTATAAGCAACAGAGGCCTAGTGTATAAATTTGACAACTAATAATGAAAAAAGAAAAACATAAGAACACAGTATATGTATATCCTTCTTATTCAGTTTGTGAAATATCTTTTAAATTGGTCCAAAATTGGAGGAGGAAATAGGCGAAAGCCACACCTCTAATTATGACTTTTTACTTAGACTTTTTCAAAAGTCTCTCCGACCGCATTTCCTCTTAATATACAAACACTGTACAACTGGCCCTTTGTTTAAAATATTTTAACATTAAATCACGCCTCTATCCACAGGGATTAGGTAGAGTTGTAGGTACCCACATTTCGCCAGTTACATTTAAGTCCCATGTAATTGAAGGCGAGACTATTGCCATCATCCGGGCATAAATCTAGTCTCCGGGGCAGCTAAGAAATTACTAATTCAAAAACCCAATAACATTTTGCCGAACCTGGGAATCGTACTCAGGACCTCATGCTCAGCATCTTTAGTCAGAAATATTTTACTGAGCTTTAAAAGATCTTTTACGTCCTTAATACTGATCATGGTTTTAATACAAACAAAAGCAGTTAACCAGGATGGAAGCTCGTTCAAAACACCCGCGTATGTAATAGCTAGGCAGCAAAATACGGCACTAGCCATTATTTAGCTATCGTCGCCCTAACCTAGCTGCGTTGTGGTCGCTTCCGGTCAAACCGGATGCGGGTAAACATAAATATTTTGTACATGGAGAAGCCTTCTGACCTCGTTAACCCAATTACTAAGGCAATGCTAAAGTGGGGCTACCTTGACGGAACGGCAGAAGGGTGTGATTGCGGAGCTATGCCACAAATCATGCTCTACCTCCTATCCTGCCCTCTGTGTCACAAAACATGCAGTCAAAGTGACCTCTGCGCTGCCACCGACAACGCTGTGGAAGTGGCTAATTTTTGGGAAAACAATATTTAAAATACAGTCGTGGCAGCGACACGAAGAAGAAGGCAATGCTGATGTTCTAAGGTTAAACCTATCACCTTTTGGTCATACCGTACTTATAATACCAGACTATTACTGTCCCACTACTGGGCAGAGACTTCTTCTCATAAAGAGAAGGAGCATTTATTTGTTTTCGCTTAGCGTTCTTCCTGACTTTTCTTGTTTTTACTTGATTTCTAATGGCCCTAGCGTGATGTTATGTTGGGCTATCAAATGCAAAAATATTTTATCAAACCCGACTGCATGGTAGTTTCAGAGATTAGTACGAAACAAACTCTTCAGCTTTCAGTATAGATATAAAAACCAGCCATGTGCGAGTCGGATTTGCACACGAAGGGTTCCGTACCACAAGGCGTACAACTCCGAAAAAAACTTTTCTTTTATACCCCTTTAAATTGTAACTTTATTTTATTTTTATTATTTGTTGTTAAAGTGGCAACAGAAATACATCATCTGTGAAAATTTCAACTGTCTAGCTGTCACGGTTCATGAGATACAGCCTAGTTACAGAGAGGCAAACAGACTGACACTGGAGTCTTAGTAATAGGATCCCGTTTTTACCCTTTGGGTACGGAATCCTAAAAAGGAGTGGAAATTTCACAGGCTAGCCTATTTTTTGGCCAAAGAATCAGCATTGCCATACAACGTGGCAATTCTGCCTGCCTTTTAGACACTTTTCCTGTTGACAGCGATGCGGACAATTTTTTTGATACGGAGGGACGGTCGGACTTCGGTCTTTCGGCTTAGTAATAGGGCACCCTTTTTTTTTTTTTTTGCGGATGGGAAATCATCAAATGACCCCTCCCGCTCTGGGTGGAGCGGAAGGGAGTGTCAGACTCTTACTGACTAAAACCCACCCGTGTTCCTTCCTTAGCCCTTTATGTTCCGGGCCAGCGGTAACCCTTTCGGACAATCCCGCTGACCCGGCAGGTACGGCACCCCTTGGATACGGAACTCTAAAAAAGAATCCATCATGAGAAGTCCAATAAGTTTTCAGAGGTTAAATAATTTGTGGAGATTTTGACGTTATTAATGGTGATTTTGACATTACTATTGGTGATTTTGACATTATTATTGATTGTTTTGACATTATTATTGATTGTTTTGACATTATTACCAAAAATTTTCCAAATGAAAGTACTAACATTAGTGTTTAAGATGTGTATGTAATTACTAACAAATTGGATGCTGTGATCTGGATAAATAAATTATTATTATAATAAAAAAAAAAGCGTTCATCATTAGACGGTCAATAAGTTTTTAGAGGATCAATTACACTCTCCTAAAAAAACACACCCTATACATCAAAGAACTCTCAACGAAGCTGTGTTATTTAGCGCGGAGTCTACGAAACTAATTTGCATATAAAATCCGTCACATACGCCATTGAATTAGTGACGGTATTAGCTTAGTCAAGTGTTATTCATGCGATGTGAACTAATGTCAACTAAACCTCTAGTTTTAGAGTGGAATGTTGAATGAGTTGCATAAATTTGAATTCGAGTTGGTTTGTGGTATGTCAACATTTTATTACCGACTTCACAAAAAGGAGGAGGTACTATGTTCGGATGTTTGTATTTTTTTTTGTATGTTTGTTCATCGAATACTCCGCCAATTGTCGACGGATTTTCAAAATTCTTTTTTTTTTCGAAAGTAGATAGTTCTGAGGTGGTCCCACTGTTACAAAGTTAGGATCTGATGATGGGATCTTAGAGAAATCGAGGGCAACCCTAAAATTTTATAGGCTCACTTATTGTTTTTCGCATATTTTATGAAGTATCTTGTGTATTTGCGTATGGTTGTCACCATGTCAGGTAGCTGGGGTGATGATGGAAGGTACAACTCCTTAACAGTAAGAAGTTACTCGAACAGGCAAGGACTGTTTTAGTAAATTGTTTTCTGTGTTTTACAAATTGGTTTTATTAAGAGGAGAGAGCAGTGGTGGCCAAGCGGTGACGGCCGCGACTTACGAGTTGTATGTCGTAGGTTCGAACCCAGACAGGCGATTTACTTTGTGTAAATTATATCATCACCACTGCTCTCAAAACGGTGAAGGAAAACATCGTGAGGAAACCGGCGGAGAGGGAGTGGGCCATAATCTATCACGCGGGCCCAGTGCGGGTTGGTAGATGTTGTCACATGTCTTCGAATTTTTGGTTCTAAGACATGCCGGTTTCCTCACGATGTTTTCCTTCACCGTTTTGAGAGCAGTGGTGATGACTAAAAAACCGGTCAAGTGCGAGTCGGACTAGTACAAATTTGTAGGTATGTAAATAGTTTATCACGGGATTTTTTTTAAATGTACTAACTACAAATTTACGCTTTTCGGCTTTTTTCCTTTACCTGTGCTACATGACTTTGCTTCTTGCCAAATTTTATTATTCTAGGTCAACGGAAAGTACCCTTTAAATGTTGATTCCCTTGAGAGTGTCGAAATATACGTTTTTTGCGGCATAAACGGCCGTGTCTTTTTTTTTACATTAACTTAGAAGTTTGGTTTTTTTACAGCTTCAAGGAACTGTAGACCTGAGTATATGGTTTTAATTTCAAGTCGATACCTCCACGCGTTCCTGAAAAGCGTCTTGACAGACAGACAGACGGACAACAAAGTGATCCTATAAGGGTTCCGTCTTTTCCTTTTGAGGTACGGAACCCTAAAAAGAGTCATGAATCTAGAAGATAGAAAAAGAGGCCGTGGACGACCAATAACTTGGCTAAAAAGAAAAAAATACGTGATAGCGAGCACAACAAAAGATAACCCACAACCGTACGCTGTGGGGCAGAAGTACTAGGAGGGCAGACCCCAGATGAATAGGGATTGTATCAGTAATCATTAAGGAGTGTGAGTACCAATACAAACCATTTCTGGTTTAATGGTACCTACAAAACAAACATAAACCTGTATTAAGACTACGCATAAATAAATCACATCACACTAATATTATAAAGACGAAAGTTTGTGAGTGTGTGAGTGTGGGGGGTGTGTGTGGGGGTGTATTTACATGTTTGTTACTTTATCACGCTTAAATGGTTGAACCAATTTTGATAAAATTTGGTATGGAGGTAGCTGACACCCTGGATTAACATATAGGCTACTTTTTATCCCAATATTCCCAAGGGATCGAAACTTATGCGGGTGAAACCGCGGGGCGCAGCTAGTTATGCTATATTTTCACTGTAAATTACTGTACCTACTATTTTACACAAAATCTTAGAATAATGACCTACAAGGAATACACACAAAAAACCAACGATAGCCTTTTAGCAAAAATATAATATTTCAGACACAATAGGAGAAATGAATTGAAACGTACGGTAATACCATTCGCCGGGTCTCTCGGAATCCGTATATGAATATATATCTCTTCAGCAGCAAAGAGATTTTATTGGATTCTGATCTTATTTGATTTGATAGTGGAAATCAATCATCTATTCATAAAGATTTTGCTCCATTAGCTTTTTTAAGTTACATAAGTGTCTTTTTATTGTTACTGTTTTTTTAGGTTTCCGTACCTCAAAAGGAAAAACGGAACCCTTATAAGATCACTCCGTTGTCCGTCTGTCTGTCAGTCAGTCAAAAGACCCTTTTCCTCAGAAACGCGTGGAGTTATCAAGTTGAAATTAATATCAAATACTCAGAGCTGCAATCCCTTGAAGCACTGAAAAAATCAAACTTATATGTCAACGCAATCACAAGATACGGGCGTTTATATTCCGAAATCAAAACCTATAAGGTACTTCCCATTGACCTAGAATCATGAAAGGCAAGAAGCAATTTCATGTAGCACAAATAAAGGAAAAAATATTTTAAAACTATTTACATACCTACAAATTTGTACGGAGCCCTCGGTGCGAGAGTCCGACTCGCACTTGACCGATTTTTTTAATATATTATTACTAGTTTATAACTAGTACTTAATTCTGTCATTGATAAATTATTATTTATTTCAAAAACACTTTAATCTACTATAAAACCCCCCAATTAATCTAATAACAGTACTAATATAAAGTCAAAGTCAAATCATTTATTTCAAATAGGCACATTAAAGGCACTTTTGAACGTCAAAAAAAAACTAAATAGAAATGATTCTAGTCGCCCATTCCAAAAGGTAGTTTTCGTATGGAGAAGAATGGGCAAGAAACTCCACCGTTACTCTTTTAAAATGTTTTACAAGGTCTTGTATACATAATAAAAATTATATGTGAACACGATGCACCCATAATAAAATTTGTCTACCACAATAGGTAAAAAGAATTAAAAATTAAGCAATGACAGGTAAATCAAATAAGTGATAGATACATAGTGCTCACATATATTTACAAGTTATTTAAAAAAAAAAATGCAAAAGTAGTTGAACTTTAACAAGTGTGTGAGCCACTGTAGTCGCAGATTGTATTGTATAATTTAACTTTAAATTAATTTCTTGTAACAAAACCAATAAACGTAATAATCCAATACTTGAAGCACATAAATGTACGGAGGCGGACTTGCCATAGGCATTTTCTAGCAGTCAACCTTTGGGTGATGCAGAGACAAACAGTGGTAGGTGCAAATTCAAGTCATATATCATCATCTGCCTAGCCTTTTCCCAACTATGTTGGGGTCAGCTTCCAGTCTAACCGGATGCAGCTGAATACCAGTATTTTACATGGAGCGACTGCCTATTTGACCTCCACAACCCAGTTACTGGGTAATACGATACCCCTTGGTAAGACTGGTTGTCAGACTTTCGGGCATCTGACAACCCCTAACGACTGCCGAAGATCCACGAATGACAGCCGGGAACAACGGCTTAACGTGCTTTCCGAGGCACGGAGGGGTCACGTTATGTAAGGATGGTCACCCATCCACAGACCAACCGCGGCAAGCGTAGCTTAACCTGATTGATCGACCTGTGCGGCTGTTATTATTTAGCCACGGGCCAAATTATAAGTCGTGTGTAAGGAACACTGTTATACCCATAGCTTGATCTCTGATCCTAAAAGTGACGTAACAACAGTTACGTCACCGTTGTCGTTCCCACTATTCCACTCTCCTACAATAAACACATTTACTTGGTTTTGAATCGTAGAACAGTTCGTGTCGTTCCTTTTATCTTTTCTACAAAACAAATGATTTGCAGCGAGGCGCGAGGGTACTAGAAAAATCTCTAGGCCTTATGTTACCGAAACGCTTTCGCAACTTCATTGTACACAAGCATTACGTGAACAACTTCAATAAAACAAGACTGCGGTCGGTATCTCACTCCGAATTGCTCGAAAACTTCAAACTTTAGCACTCCATTACTCCGTTTGCAGCATTGTTATTTTAACGTTCTTTCTAGTCGCTATACAGACGGAGCAATGGACTATCAAATAGGGCTTTAGATTGTTGTTGGGCCACAATTTTCTTTAGAAACGTGAACAGACAAAGAATTGGGAAGGCCACAAATATGTATAGTTTGTTTCGAATGAAAATAGGTGAGAATCTGCCTTGTGTCGGCGTTAGAGCTTGTGCTCACAGGCGGCACGGCACGGCAAGAGATTTTTATGTGACGAATAGAAATAACACACAATAACATTGAAATTTCAATGATCTACTACGGGCTACGGACGGACGGTCAGCGAAGCCTTAGTAATAGGGTCCTTAGTCCTTTAAACCTTAGGGACCGGACGCCCACGAGCAACTTAGTTGCCAGCAACTTTTTTGTCTCTGTCTCCTCGCCGAGATTTGGACGATGCGCACACGGGTAAAAACGGGACCCTATTACTAAGACTCCACTGTCCGTCTGTCTGTCATCAGGCTGTATCTCATGAACCGTGGTAGCTAGACAGTTGAAATTTTCACAGATGATGTATATCTGTTGCCGCTATAACAACAAATAAAATAAAGTTAAAATTTAAAGGGGTGTAAAAGAAATGTTTTTTTCGGCGTCCGACTCCCACTTGGCCGGTTTTTTATTTTATCAATTCGCGTGACACCACACATCCCCCGCATCATCTAATACAAAAAAAAAAGGTTCAAAGTATCGACTGTTGTCATTAAACTTAAGTTCTCGTCACGTTTAGTTGTCGGTAGTAAGCTGTCACTGTCACCATCGATCGTTACACCAATCTGTTACAGTAATCGACTACTTTTTCTCGGGATTTAGTCGACTTATTTACACTTAGTTTTAGTCAGGATAAAGCTTTGCCGATTTCGAATGGGGAATCGCATTCGTTACTCTTAAATCGGCATTAATAAAGAATAGAGTTGTGGGAAATTAGCAGCATCACCGTCCATTGTCGACCAGACCCACGAGCACCTGCCACCTGGACGTGACCTGCAGTAGCCAATATAGAAAGCAATCAATTGACTGCGGACCCAAATAGGCCGCTGCAAGCAGACCACTCTTTTCCATTTCCATTTAGCGAGAGGAAGAATCATTCCATGAAGTGTGAGTGAGACAGATAGACGCTTTCGAGTCATACTTTTTCTTAAATTTAGGATACATTTTCCTTAAATTTAAAATTAAACCAATTCTTTGGATGCTGAGATGCGAATAAGGAAAGATGCGTAGTAAATAAGGCGCGGAACGTACTGATCTACATTGTCTAATGTCAATGTTAAAATGTCAATTGATGTGTGTTGTCTTTGGTCGCTGGCCCTGAGATCAAGCAATAAACAAAATTGTCAACATTTTAGTTTCAATACGAGGCTTTTGTAGTACGTTGTATGTGTGTATTCTGTTTTTTCATTTTTTTATTTGTAATGTGCGTTTTGTTTGTGCAGAATAAACTATTTTAATTTCTTTCTTTACATTGCGTGTGCCAACACTCAAAAAGTGGCGTCACTATCTGTCTCGCTCGCATTCATAAAATTACTTTCTTGGTATTTGACACATTAGCGTGACTACCTGTCTCACTCACCCATTAGCATTTGAATCGAAAGCGTCACTATCTGTCTCACTCACACTTCATGGAATGATTCTTCGTCTCGCTAAAACTAGAATCTTAGTTAAGCTCAAGGCAAGCTTTGGTTAGGTACACTAAAATCATTTTTAGTAGATAAAAATATTTTTTTCAAAACTGGGATTCTTAAGAAATTTATTTTTTTACGGTAATCTAAGAAATAATGTAGCAAGTGCTATACCATTTTATACCATATTACTGTAATTTAAAAAATACATGACTTGGATTTTTTTTAAGTATATTTTTCTGGTAACTATTATGATTTGACCTATCACCCGATTCCGGCTTGACGTTGAGTTTTGGGACACCCTGTATAAAACTAGCTTCTCCCCTCGACTTTGTCACCGTGAAATCTTGTATTTCGTGATATACCGACAGCAGCGCCACCTACCAGATCCAATTGTGTTTTCAAACCACTCAGGAACCCATTAAAAGTAATAAATAAATATACACACAAAATTTCATCCAAATCGGTCCAGCCGTTTAGGTGACAAACACACGTACAGAAGACTTATATATTTAAGATATATTTTATTTAATAATCTACTACATACATACAGGATCCTTATATTATTTACTAGTAATACCTTTGGAACATGCAACTATGGCTGTTATAGATTAGACTGCGTTGTCTATGGAGGTGTTAGCTCCGGGATTAATTCAAAGTGTTATGTCGGCACTGTCCAGTTCTATGCATACCTATTAGTCTAGATTATCGTGTTATAGACTTGTGTAGTAGGCCAATGAGAAATGCATTCAGGCAGCTGTTACTTCCTCTTTTTTGTTTTGCTGTAATGCCAATAATAGTAGATTGTTGCATCGAGCGCAAAGTGAGTTATTAATGCACGAGTGCATTAATTACTCACTTTAGCAAGGTGCGTAATCTACTTTTCTTTCAACTACCAATCTACCTACCGTGATAAAATATACCTACTCAAAATAAAAACTCAAGTGAATGAGATTTTATATAACATTTCTGCACTGTTTTGGTTCCAAGCAAAAAATACGTCCTTTGTGATCGGTTTTGTAGTGATTAATGATAACATTGCTACGTAGTTGAAAGAAAAGGCATTTTTCTTTCTTGCTTTATTTTTATTTACCAGATTGTGTGCTTATGAGGCAAAGATTTTGTCAATTAGTTGTAAAAAAAAACATAATCGACATCTTATATAATTTCTTGTAAAGCCAGTTAGTTATCCACCGATAACTAACTTTTTGACGAAATCCAATGGATTCCAACATTTTTATTTCATTTTCCGTAACGAAACTAAAATATATACCTAGTACATACATAGTGCCTAAAGTTACATAATAAATATTTATTGTATCAACGCACCACCCATCCGGTTTGCGGCGAAGTAAATTGACTGGCAGCAAGCCAGACTAGGCAACCAGACATTTAAAAGCGGTTACGTTCAACTTCAATTCTATGTTATAATAGCTTGATAGTTTTTCTACGCCTATTTGTTACTTTGATATATATTTTTTTCTTTTTTTTTAAACGTTGCCCCACACTAGGAATTTCTCCTGTATTGTGGGTGCGTTAACAAACATTTAAACTCACATACACAATCAGCCAGACCCGGAACAACTACTTGTAGGTCATACAAATATTTTTGTTCCGTGCGGGAATCGAACCTGCGACACGCAGCGCAGCAGTCAATCGCTTAACCACTGCGCCAACCGTGCCGTCATATATTGCTTGATCTAGAATCAACATTTTGTTATACTAGACTAAATGTCGTATATTATTGTACAATTTTCTATGATAACATTACACTATACATATACTATCAAGCTCTGGATAATAGCCGTAAAATTAAGATCTGTTCAAACAATTTGACAGTCAGATATCAATACCAGCCAATTGTGTCTCTTTCTCCCAAGAATTTGACTTCTAAGGAAATTTCTTACAAGATTTTCAGCTATTTAAATATAATCTGTATTCCTGAAGGAATATTATAACAATGCTTCTTCCAATGATTGTCTGTTTTATCCTGTTTGGTTCAATCTCGTAATTTACAGGGAAATTGAAAATAATTTATTCAATAATCAACCTTTTGTACCAAACATTACCGCGCCCCGTTTTCATTTATAACAATAGGTAGTCACTTAAATGTTTTCATGAACAACGTAGAATTTGTTCTACGCATTTGAAATTGGAAGAAAATGTTTGTTTAATGAAATTAATACAGAATGTACCTACCATATCGTATTAACTGGGTTGTGGAGGTCAGATAGGCAGTCGCTCCGTGTAAAAAACTGATATTCAGCTGCATCCGGTTAGATTGAAAGCCGACCCCAACATAGTTGGGAAAAGGCTAGGCAGATGATGAACGTACCTACGGAATTGATAAGTAGGTACTACGCGTTTATGTGAACCTAGTATCTAAAAGGCAGATAATGATTTTAATTTCAATATTTTCTTTAATATATTTTATTTTTATAATAATTATAAAATAGTAGGTATGGTATTTTTGTAACAAAAAATGGCGATAGTAATATACACCAGTCTTGCCTAGGTTTACCATATGTAAATAGGGGGATGCCTGTCTACGGTACCTAAAATGCCTGAATTTTCAGAAAAATGCCTGTCTAAAGCAAAACGCTGTAGGTAATAAGTAAAAGCCAACAGATAATAATGAAGAAGGATATTTATTACTGATATTTGTCAGAGGACATTTTTTTTTTATAGTTCTTTCTTTTCTAATATATAAACGTAAAAATCTTCACAAGATACAGTTTTGTAATTTTCCTGTGTAATCAATATTGCGCGAAGCGCGCGCGGGCGCAAAATTTAAAAATGCCTGTCTCAGACCAATGCCTGTCTAAACCTTAAAATGCCTGTCAAATGCGGCAAACGCCTGTCATATGATAACCCTAGCCTTGCCTCGGTTAAAATAATAAATTATTTATCTTCTTCAGTACGCTGACGGGTCACTAGGCGATCAGGTCGGTATTAATTCGACCATTTATACTACGTAAGTCAGTAGAACGTCTTCAGGCTAGCGACGATCTTCGCAGGGTGGCTGGCAGCAGCTGGATGAGAGTTGCCGAGAATGGCGTGCGATTAGAGAGGCCTATGTCCAGCAGTGGGCTGCCATAGGCTGATGATGTATCGCAGTACAATTATTTTTGGACTTACGCTATGGTCAAAAATGAGGTATTTCGGTGTAATAATAACGAAGTACCTAATTTTCGACCTCATGATCATGAAATAATTCGCCAAGAAAATAATTAACCAAAAGTACATACATCAACTAACGCCTTCTTTCCATGGGAGTTGGTAGGAACTGGAGAACACCTGCTACGATCCCTAAATACTCCTTTTCCTAAACCAAAACAAAATTATTAATTATAATTAAACTACTTTGGATAAAAGAGACCCCCCTATGAGTGAAACGAAACTAGGTATATAAAAAAAAATACTCAATTCATTGATTTTTTTCGCAAGCTACAATGTTTTCAGGTTTCACACTTGATTGACGGGATTTTTTTTTATATTTTGTTTTTGTTTTCGTTTCTACTGCATTCAATTGTTTTTTTAAAAAAGACAGAATTAATCTCCATTAAATTATCTATACAATGGTGTATAAATTAAGTAGGTTCTGTGTACTAGCAGGAGTATAACAATAGAAACAATTGCAGAAAGGAAGCAAAATATTTTTTTCTATCGTAAAGCACTTCCTAATGCTTCGAAGTCGTGCAATATTAAACACATACCCTCTTATTTATAAACGTCGCTTAAAGTTAAGAGATATTTAACCTTTTGACCGCCACACATCAAAAAATCAAAAACGTGCCCTCGGCGTCAAAGTCTGTCATGTAGTCGAACCGTGGCGTGCTGGACACATTTTGGTTTGTCATCTCTACATGACAGTGGCGGTCAAAAGGTGAAACGTCAAAAATGTATGGTAATCATTACTGACTGCCTGACATTAACTGCCCCATTGGCCTCGTGGTTGCAAGCGCGACTGCTGAGCATGGGGTCCAGGGTTTGATGCCCAGGCCGGACAAAGTGTTATTGGGTTTTCCATTAGCAATTTCTTAGTACAACCCGGAATTCGGAAGTTGGCGGTTTAATATCCCCGTGCCGGAAATCACATAAAGCTGTTGGTCCAGCGGTGCTATTCTGTAAAAATCTCACCGTGAAAACTTAGGTGAAGTGAGCCTGGAGTGAGCTGTCAATAGTGTCAATTCCTAGCAAAAACAAACTCACTTCACCTAAGTTTTCACGGTGAGATTTTTACAGAATCGACCGGCTGCGCCTGATCTCTCCCCGGTCGTGACGGATTACCGTCCCATCAGACTATGAGAGTAAAGGAACAGAGTGCACCTGTGCTTACGCACACATACCATACCATAATCAGCCTATAATGTTCCCACTGCTAGGACACAGGCCTCCTCTCTGTGAGAGGGAGTGGGCCGTAATCCACCACGCGGGCCCAGTGCGGATTGGTAGATGTCACATTTCTTCGAATTTTTGGTTCTAGGACATGCCGGTTTCCTCACGATGTTTTCCTTTACCGTTTTGAGAGCAGTGGTGATGATATAATTTACACAAAGTACAGCGTCTGTCTGGGTTCGAACCTACGACCTACAACTCGTAAGTCGTGTCCGTGACCACTGGGCCACCACTGCTCTCACGCACACACTTGAACGATATAACATCTCCTGCGTACCTGGCTAATCTCCGTTGAGATTGGCCCCCGTGACCGAAATCGGTCGGGAGGGTAATAATCACGGAATAATCATTTCTTAACTTCTATTATAAAAGGGCAATATTATATAAAACTAACTCCTAACATGAATTTTATATTTATACGAAAGTATACTTGGCTTAAGAATGTACACTCAACGTTGCAAGATTGAAGTAGCAGAGATTGTGAAGACAGTACAATTTATTGTGCAGGTTTTCATAAGTACTGTATACGGAACCATGTATCTTACTAGATAAACCTCTCGACAGACAAAGGAATTGCCTGAAATACAAAGAGTTTTATAAAATGTTGCAATCTGTCCTTTTATGACTAGTGTTTAAGCGGGACAGTCATGTACATACGGATAGGTGGCCTAGATAAACATTATTTTCAATACTAGGTACTTACCTAAATCTGACTTTAGTTATTTTGTGATTAAGGGGGAAGCTCTAAGGTGGCCCGCGAAATTCAAATTTTCTTACGTTTTTTGCAATTTGCTGGTCAGTATTAAGTTGTACGTTGATTAAAATATGATTCGCGGTCGTAACAAATATGTATTTACAGAATTATAATCATTAATGTCATCAACACAACTCTCTAAGACCATGTAATCCCCAAATGTCAAGATTTCATGAAATAGTCATTCTTGGGGATTACATGGTCTTAGAGAGTTGTGTTGATGACTTTAATGATTATAATTCTGTAAAAACGTATTTGTTACGACCGCGAATCATATTTTAATCAACGTACAACTTAATACTGACCAGCAAATTGCAAAAAACCTAAAAAAAAATTGAATTTTGCGGGCTACCCTGGCGCTTTCGCCTTAATCTGAATCATTATGTTTTTAAATAAGATTTTTTTCGTTCGTTTTTTTGTTGTGCTTTCTGCGGATAGTGTAAATATTACTATCTAAGGCCCCATGCGGCTGTTATTAGCCAAGAGCTCAATAATAACAGCCGCATGGGTCGATCATTAAGGTTAAGCAACGCTTGCTAAGGTCGGTCCGTGGATGGGTAACCATCCATTAAATACCTTGGTATTTAATGGATAATAACCATAACCATCCATTAAATACCTTGGTATTTAATGGATGGTGTTTTCCGACGCTCGGAAGGATCTTGATCCTTCCGAGCGTCGGAAAACACATTAAATCCTTGGCCCCGGCTGTCATTCCTAGATATTTGACAGTCATTACGGGTAGTCAGAAAACCGAAAGTCTGACAACCAGTCTTACCAAGGAGGATAAGCAGTCGCTCCATGTGAAGTACTGGTACTCAGCTCACAGCTGCATCCTTTAGACTAGAAGCTAGGCAGGCTATCGCAGAACCATGCCCCGTTTCCCAGTAAAGTTGACACATGCGAAGCCTTGAGTTCTTATATCAATAAATTTTTAAGGAAGCAAAATGATAACATTTAAAACTAGTGAAACTTGTTAATTCGCTGCCAACACTTGCAACATAGATTTTTTGACCGGAATTCACTACGACCGACAGGTTTCGTGCGCGGAAATCCCCGGACTTTTTGCTGTCTTATCCCTTTAGTTTTTGCTGCCACATGTGCCGACGTAAAGCCAGATGGTTTGTCAGTTTTTCCACATAATGTAGGTACTGTTTATTCCTGTGTTCTACATTTTTGCCACATCTTCGATTAGTCTAGTATTTTTAAACTTGGATTATTAAAACAAACGGAAACGGATACGGACGTATCACTATCGTCTATCATGCACGTGTGGTTTCACGTGAGTCCAATATAGCCATTCGCAAATAAGTGAATGTAAGGACTTTATGGGTATTTTTTTTCTTTCTTAGTTATTTTAATGATGGTCTGGTTCTTTGAGTAAGAAAGAAAGAAAAAAATAAAATACGTTTATTTGCGGCAAACATGACGCATAAAAATAAAAACACAAAGGAAAAATAAAATAACAATTTCCATCATCAGCATGCGGGCCATCGCTCAGCATAATGCTAAGACCCTATACGAGACAGAGCCCCAGCGCTGGTTTTCAGCGACACGCGAGCGTACTTTATGCGGCCTACCCATGTCCTTTCCTTGGTCTTGTCCAGTTGTTGAGCTCCTTAAGTTCTGAGTTGAGCCACTTACAAGTTGAGATTACTGACAAATGCGTGCACTGACTGGACAGGTCCACTCAAATATGTGTGGTTTTTCCTCAAAAGATTAAATTTCAGACTGACAGAATGGTCCTCGCATGATCTGATTTAGACAATATCCGGACTTTAAACAGACTGTGACTCTGGTGTAGTTTCGGCCTTTCTTTTCAGATCATCTACACAGTTCACAGCTATTTTGCATCATTGTCCAAATCACGGTGATCTTTATTCTCATTCTAATAAAGTTCCTGATGGGTTGTCTGAATGAGAAATCTGTCAAAATCATTGTGATATTAATTCTCGTTACAATAAGTCTGTTGTTGGTTGTTGCTGTCAGAGGTAGAATAACTGTGAATGTGTGTGTTAATAATAATAATTTTTATTCACAAAAACATACACTTTGACAATAATGAGTTAACCGATAGGTGTGCAAACATAAGGGAGGCAGGCAGTTTTAAAACATACAGTATTTTTACGTGTAACAAACCTACTTTACAGAAATAAAATCATTTATGAGTCCGAATGGTCACGAAGCAATCCTAAAACATGGGTCTTGGAAACCACGAACAGATCCCTCGTGCTGTGTATCCGATGACACATTCGAAACTACCAATCTGGTTTTACAACCCATTTTGCATAGCGTCAAGTTTTACACCCACACTTACAGTGACGTCATTGTCTTCATTTGTTATCAGTATACACTATACATAGTAAAATACAGTAACATCCATGTGTCATACATTGTACATATCTTTATGACGTACATATTGTTTCAAATCGCGAGTTTAGAAGCGATTTTATTGTTGAAAGGTTCTATAAAACGGAGAATGATATCTAAAGAGAACAAGTAAGTTGTAGTTTCGGAGTCTAAGTTTTATAGGATGTGGGTTCTAGTTGTGAAGTGGGCCATATTTCATCTAGGTACTTGTATGTGGTAGGTTGGTTCTTCTTTGTGTCGATGCCTCGACAGTGTATTAAGTTTTGTTGGCCCAAAAACTTCGCCACTTCCACGGCGTCGTCGGAGGCAGCTCATAGGTCACTTGCTTGCATTTTTCGTGGCACAGGATCCTACCTTCAGTGCCATAAAAATAGGTACTAAAAGAAACAGTGGCACTCCGGGAGTTAAGGATAAAAATGTAAGTGATTTCCACCCTGAAGCATTTCTTCAGACGAAGTAACTACTTTTCAGTATTAGGTTTTTTTACGACGACCTTGTGAAGGCCGCAGGAACCCGTTGGATGCGAGAAGCACAGAACCGGTCGAAGTGGAGGTCTTGGGGGAGGCCTATGTCCAGCAGTGGACGTCTTTCGGCTGAAATGATGATGATGACTTTTTTTATTGTATTTTTTACAGTTTTATGTCTCAAGCTAACTTATTTCATTCATAAGCCAGCTTTATATATTGCCTAAAAATGGATAGTGAACGTAAAAAAACCTAAGCGTTTCGGCCCAATTTCCTACCAAAAGATAATGGAGCCCAGGGATTAGGAAAAGCCATGCGAAGAGCTAATTTACTAAATTAATTATTTGTTAGATCCTCGTCTAAAGAATTTTCATTAGTAATTATCCTATATTTCATTCTACCTCTGAATTAGTACCGGTAAAGTCATTTTGCAGACAATTTCATACAAATTCTGTTTAATATTTTGATCTGTTAGCTGCCATCTAATCTCTTCACCACCCTTGGTTGATTAGAGAATGTCTAAGGTATTAAGTTCGCCTTTGTACCTTTTTTATGTGTGAAAAGATTAAAATTAAATAAATAAATAAGGAAGGGAGGCCTTTGCCCTGCAGTGGGACATAACAGGCTCATAATAATCACACTAATATTATAAAGGTGAAAGTTTGTGAGTGTGTGTGTGTGGGGGTGTGTTTATATGTTTGTTTGCACCTAATCAGTCCTTTATTTTTTTTTTTGCTTTGTGTAAGACAATTTAAAAATTCAACTTGTTATACTTTATCTAGATTATGTAAATTATCCATGTAGTTAAGAGACATATTTTAGAGGGTGGGCGCTGATACCTATAATTACAAGATATTAAGTTATCTTAGCATGTATTGGCTGCAACTCCAACATACAGCTCTACTTACCTTAGGCCTATTTTTGTTGTAAACCATATACTTATTGTTACTTACTTGAGGTGCAAATAAACTTCTTCACGCTAAAACGGCTCGACCAATTTTGATAAAATTTTGTATGGAGGTAGCTGACACCTTGGATTAACAACATTAACGTATAGGCTTATACTTTTTGTCCCGATATTCCCACGGGATTGACATTTACGTGGGTGAAATCGCAGGAATACAGGCGTGATTATACACACATCAAAAGTGTCTAGGGATCAACATATATTTTTGCAATAACTTTTCTCCTGATTGATATTAATTAAAATTTTCTTTAAGGATTCATCAAATAAAGTGTTTTCGTTTGTCACAGTAACGATAAACCAAGTCACCTTTGCATTAATAAAGAAATTTGCCATTTTCCTAATAAAGGGATTTTTGACATTTGAACCACTAACACAAAAGTTCGAAAAAAAGACTGAAATAACAGTTTTCTTTAAAATTTTATTGGGTAACTTAAACAATTAATAATCCGTGTTTCTACCACGAACACTAACAACACAAGAACATCGGTTTGGCATACTCAAAATGAGTTCATCCAAATCACGCTGTGGAATGGCCGCCCATGTTCGTTGCAACAACAAAAAAAGGTCTTCTTGCGACTGGATACCCTCCATATTCGGCAGAGCTCTTCTCTGTAGCATATCCCATGCATGCTCAATCGGGTTCAAGTCTGGCGACTGAGCAGGCCAGGGCAGGACATTGATGTTAGCTGCGGCGAGAGTCTGTCTTACAACTCTTGCGGTGTGCGGTCGTGCATTATCATGCATTAACTGAAATAAGGGACCGATTTGCACTTGTAGAGGAACGATGACGTCTGATACAATCGTCTCAGCATAAATTTGAGCGTTGAGGTTGCCTCTGATCCAAATCAACTCAGTTCTTCCGCCGATCCAAATACCCGCCCATACCATGATGGTTCCACCACTATAAGGATGGACTTCCTGGCAGGATTTTAATCGCTGTTGGCGTCCAGGGGTTCTCCAGAGTCGTATACGTCTTGTATCCGGTCTCATACCAAAACGAGACTCATCAGAAAAGCACACGAAACGCCATTGTTCTTCTGCCCAATTTCTGTGTTCAAGAGCCCATTGATATCGAATCCTACGATTGTGCATTGCTATAGGTGGTACCCGTAGCGGTCTTCGGGAAGGAAGGTTCACTTCATGCAAGCGGTTTCTGACTGTTTGGTCGCTAATTAAGTTCCCTGAAGAGTGATCAAGCCTCACGGCAAACATCATGGCGGTTATTGTTGGAGCTCTTCGAGTTAAGATTTGAATGTATCGGTCTTGTCTCCGTGTGGTGCAGCGATACCGTCCTCCATGGCGCTCAGCCACGGTACCAGTGCTTCGGTAACGTGTCCAAAGTCGACTGATAACACTCTGACTTGTATTCAGAGCTAAAGCCACAGTACGTTGCCGGGAACCAGCTTCTATCATTCCCACGGCTCTGAGCATTTCTTCCCTGCTTAAATGACGTCGCCGCTCCATAATAACGTTGGTTTTAATCAGTAGTAGGGAAACAGTAGCACTAATAATGTCTTCAATGCGTTGTATGTTTTTATAGGGAAAATATTGACAGCAGATTTTCATCTTTTACTCGAATTTGATTCACAGTTCCTGATTCAAATTATGAAATGCACCAAAAAGGATCCATATAAATTTATAAAATCATAAATTTATTACAAAGCCACATCTCAATCTCAAGAAATCCGCATAAAAATGCTTGATCCCTAGACACTTTTGATGTGTGTATATATAAAATTCAAAGTCCTGACTGACTGATATATACGACACACAGCCTAAGCCGCTGGTCCTAGAGACATGAAATTTGGAGGGTATGTTCTTTGCAAAGAGTAGGCATCCAATAAGAAAGGGTTTTTCGGAATTTCACTCCTAAGAGGGTAGTCGCGAGCGAAAACTAGAAGAAGAACTTAAGAGCACCCTCTTAAGCCTGAAATTTGAGCATTGAGCGCAAACGTTCAAGTTGTAGCAGCCGTCTTAAGCCGTTAGTGGATAGATCTGCATACTATGTGACATTACTAGGGTCCCCGAAATCGTAAAGAGGTTTTAGAAAAGGTCTTTTAGTGCATATTTAAGCTGTTTTATTGCTTAAAGTTTTGGGTAACGTGACATTATTATAATTACGTCTTTATTGGCCGTTAAGAATCTTGTATAATGTTGTCTATATGGTTTAGGTAATATTATTAAAACATTAACATAAGAAATATAATACGAAGTCTTGAGACGTATTCATTGCACGTATATTCTCTTTTGGGAAAACACAGACGCAAAGGAATCAAACAACCAGTCTCTTAACCCTAAAATTAAAGAAGATAATTAAAATCGTTAATATCAATTCCACAGCCATTTGCAAACGTTTATTTTAATAACTCGAGTTCTCTTTAGATTAATTGTGCATTCAAAACTCCGCAACTCGTTTCCTAATTAGCATTGTTTAGTTAATTCACCCACCGGGGCTGTTCCATATAATTGTTTTAGTTCATTAATGTTACATCTCTTCTGCGGTACTGTTGTCCTGGTACATTTGGGAGTAAATTGTTACGTAATAAGATTAATGTTGTATTGTGATTTATTTTGTATTTACCAAGTTGCTACCAAGGAGACATAAAATAAAACGGCAACTATATAATGAAGTCTCTTTTATTTAGACCTTGAAAATAACTGTGACTAACATTTTTCAATTAGAAAAATGCCGCATCACTTTGCTAGACTTAGCAATTTCATCAAGGAGCTTATGCTTTTGCAGACACTGTAGAGATTCTAAGAAAAAATGTGTCACTTGTCATTTCAT
Organism: Oligia fasciuncula; assembly: GCA_963082905.1. NCBI lineage: Eukaryota > Metazoa > Arthropoda > Insecta > Lepidoptera > Noctuidae > Oligia > Oligia fasciuncula. The sequence continues at coordinate 14,816,977 of OY720406.1, read as the reverse complement.
TAGCCGCGGTAGTGAATCTCCCTCCCTACAGCTTGGATTTCAACATAAATATACGGGTTCACTGGTTTGCTTAATAAAACCATTTCCGTTTAATTATAATCGTTTAAACTTTTAAAGAAACAAAAATGTAACTTAACAAAATATTGAGTGGTCCTTTGACACTAATGAAGATTATAATACCGTTTTACTTTGATAATACCTTTTGATCATCAAGATACTTAAGTGCTGGAATTTGAATAAACTTTTATTTCTCCTGAAATTTTATAAGGCATCCTTTAACCAATTTTTACTTCAAACTTCTTGCAAAGAAACAACATCATCTTCTCACTTTCCGTTGCGTTTAATAACCGTAAATAAATCGGGATGTATAAGATGTGAAAATTGCCCTCGAAACTGGCTATGTAATAAAAAATAACGGTGTTTTTATTTAAACACGGCGAGACTGTCAAGTGGGATGGAATTTTTCGCGCCTACAATTTGTTCTGTCGGCGGGCCGTTTGCACTTTATTATGTCAAGATTAAGGGGTAATGGAAACGGTAGCGGTACCAGGAATGTAGGTACAAGGAGGTTAAATTATGTTGCAAGGTCATGTTGGTATGTTGGCGGTAAGCCGGTAAATAACAACTTAAGCTACACTTGCAGCGGTTGGTCTGTGGATGGGTGACCATCTTTACATATCGAGCCCCCTCCGTGCCTCGGAAAGCACGTTAAGCCACGTTGGTCCGGTTGTCATTCGTGGATCTTTGACAGTCGTTACGGGTAGTCAGCAGCCCGAAAGTCTGATAACCAGTCATACCAAGGGGTATCGTATTACCCAGGAACTGGGTTGAGGAGGTCAGATAGGCAGTCGCTCCATGTAAAATACTGGTATTCAGCTGCATCCAGTTAGACTGCAGAAGCCGACCCCAACATAGTTGGGAAAAGGCTAGGCAGATGATGACATACACTTATACTATAGTTAATCTTATATAAATAATATCTGTTATATCCCATCCAGTAAGGGTGTATGGTCGTTATTTTGTTTGCGAGCGCCTTCATTCTGTGAGTGTATGTTTTATTCAGGAGTCTCTTCCACTGATGTTTCGAGATGGAGCGCTCACTATTTCCAACTGACTATAAAATTATGACTAAATACATTTTGAAGATATAATTTTATATGCTTTTGTTTGTCATTCTTGAGGGGGGGGGGGGGGGTTGCCATAATAGCCACGCTTGGCGATCGCAGCATGGTATGGTGGTGGAATGTCTAGAGAACGCAGCTGCCCATTCTCCGGTACGACCCTTAGTCGCCTTTTACGACACCCACGGGAAGTATGGGGTGGTGCTATTCTTTAAGTCAGATCGGGTAGTCAGAAGCCCGAAAGTCTGACAACCAGTCTCACCAAGGGGTATCGTATTATTCAGCAACTGGGTTGTGGAGGTCAGATAGGCAGTCGCACCATGTAAAATACTGATATTCAGCTGCATCCAGTTAGACTGGAAGCCGACCCCAACATAGTTGGGAAAAGGCTAGGCAGATGATGATGAATAAAATAATCACAGATACGATAGAAAACATTCCTGTTTCCCAGTCAGCAAAAGTGTTTGTCTATCTGACTTGTATTATCGCTATCTAGAGAAGGGTTGGCAACATGCCACGACACTTTATCTAAGGCTTTACACCTGACATGTTGCTATTTAAAAAGGAAGGAAAAGAAAGAAATAAGAAACTGTATGTTTTCACTTTAGAATTGTTTGAGACTAGTGTGAAAAGAAACTGACTTCTGTAATACCATTGGCCATCTGTTCTGCGAGCAATGTGCCCTGCTCACTGCCACTTAAGTTTGGCAATTCTTCGGGCTATGTTGGTTAAAGGATGCCGTAAGAAACAAAAAAAATACATCTCAAGGACTGGAGTAAGTCCTTCCCACGCCGGAGACCTTCAACATCGGACGCCATCTTTCTTTCTTTGGAGATTTTATATAGGTCGTGATATGCAATAAAGTATTGAGTATTGATAGTGAGAGCTTTGGTGGAAAGGAAGTAATTATGTATATTATGCAACAGTTTTTTTTTCTCCAAGAATTATGACACTCGTGCAGATGCCCGCGAAGTTTTAGAATTGGCCTCAAATATAATGATATCATGAAATAGTCATTCAATACCAACCTACCTAATTTGAACACTGTTTTTTTTTTATTATGAAAAAAAACGTATTATGTCAATTGGAATTTCGCGGGGTACCCTAGTGTAGCAGTTTTCAAATAGTTTGCACACAGATTCACGTTTAGTGATTTGCTATGATAAAGTAGCAGATAGCTCCTACGAGCCTACGGCGTAGTCCGTTCTTTTTAATCGAATTTCAAAATCTGGTAAAGGTTCTCCATTTCTTTTTTAATAGGCTAAAACAAGGTTACGGCCGAGTATATTTTAAAAAAGCTTGAGACGATGGTGATCAAAACACCAAATTTTACTCTGATATGGCAGTTTCAAGTGAGTTTCAATTGGCAAAGGAATTTCTACAAGGAACCCAGAAACAAGGTGTTACATACATCCAGTCTTAATATTATTGAACAGAAGATAACTCTGTACCTGAACCGATCGTTATGGAATTAACAGAAGATCTGAAGAAGGACACAGACCAGTGCCAGTTCCACGCGCGCCTCAAAGAGATGTCAGCATCGAGGAGGGGCCCCATAGGGCCGAAGCCTGCCAGGTCAGCGGGATTGTCCGAAAGGGTTACCACTGGCCCGGAACATAAAGGGCTAGTAAGGAACACGGGTGGGTTTTAGTCAGTAAGAGTCTGACACTCCCTTCCGCTCGACCCAGAGCGGGATGATTTCACATCTTCATCACCGTTTGATGATTTCACATCCACAAAAAAAAAAAGAAGGACACAGAGAGTACATTAATCTTGGCTATTTGTATATAAATAACTAGCTTCTGCCCGTGACTTTGTTCGCGTAAATTTCTTGTTCCCGACCCACCCCGTTGCATCACATCGCCTGCCCGCGCTATTACTTCGTTTTCGCTTAATGTTCTTTGCGACTTTTTTCTGTATGCTCAGCTATTAAGAGCCTTAAAGTGATGTGTAGCCTATAGCTTTCCTCAAAAATTGGTCTATCAAATGCAAAAAGAATTTTTCAAATCCGACCGGTAGTTTCTGAGATTAGCGCGTTCAAACAAACATACATATAAACAAACTCTTCAGCTTTATTATTACCTAGTATAGATAGATGAAATACATAGTTGAAACATAAATTACACACGGACTAAGCTGCAGGGAACATCTAGTCCATTTATCTCTTGGTTGTCCTATCCGCTGTCCTGACATAACACAAAGCTTATATAAATTATTCAAACAAAGTTCTCAAATTCCCAACAAAATGAAGTTTAAAATGCCAATATCCCGAACATGTCCATTCTTTAGAAAACAAGCATTTTAATATAGTGTAAACTTGTCTTAAAACTGCAGATCATACTGGGAACTAGTCCATTTTATTAATGGTTTCCTAGAAACTTCCTCAATTGCAAAGCTAGGACATCGCAGGGTGAAAAGACGAGGTCTTTGCACGATCCATCTTTGTGAGTTGTAACCAAAGGATTTCCGAGAATTCTTCAGGTGGTACTAGTCGAAATTTTTTCCATACAAATTTCGGGACGGTATTACTCCACTGTTTGACATTGTGCATCCAAAGTTAAACATGATATTGTTTTGTCTTATTTTTAATTTTGTATGTACGGAAACATAATAGTAAACTAAAAAGCCATTAAAAAGTTATGAGCCAATAAATATTAGTTTTTCTTCCTATTTTTAACGTAACTTTGGGTGTAAATAAGTAATAAAAGAACTGCAAAATCTTCAAAACAAATTCGGTACCAACAAAGCTATGTTATCGAAGAGTTCAATAAGTAATAATAAGTACCTACACTCAACGCTGGAAGAGCTTGTTATTAGAAAAATAACACACAGACCAAATTAACATTTTGTGAAGCATGGTACTAGGGGAGCAGACTTATCAGGAGATACTTTTTGGTACACCTCTACCTAACCTTTCGGGGAACACAGGAGTGTTGTTATAGACGTATTTTTTTTCTTTTTTGTTTATGTTAGGTAACAAAAAAAAGTTGCAATTATGTAAGTATATTTTCACACATTTTAATAAAATGTATTGAATAATTTATCAAAATCAAAATATTTTATTTCACATAACCCTCTGGTCACGCGAAGAGTCAACCAACCGCTTGGCGATGTCCTGAAATGTTCGATGAAATAATTCATAGATACTAATAATTAATTTAAGTACTTATATACGAGTACATTTACGAACTAATTAAAAAATGGAATCACATTTTTTTTAACACCTATAAGACTACTTTCGTTTTAAAAAAATGCCTGTTTTTTATCAAGTAAGGTATCCTAGTGGCTGCTCCACCACTGCGGTATGTTCCCTTTCATAATTCACAATAAATAATACTGCATCCACGTAAAAAAGTACAATAAACTAGATTTTTCAAGCGAATACACTCACGTAAAAAAGTTAAATTTATTGCTTTCCCGGGACCTATACATTTACACAGGATAAGGCAACCCGTTATTTTTCCGTCTATCTGTAAGAATCTGGACGAAAAATAGGTATTACATTTGAAACTAAGCAGGTTTGAATTTTAAAACGATTGCACTGTGGTTGCTACGACGTAGTCACGTAGCTAAAGATTATGACGTCACTGCTACGCTGCTACGACGTAGCAGATAGTCATGTTACAAGTCTGTGTGATGTGTTGGGAAGAATTGGAAACCATTTATCTGACAGAATGAAAGAAAGATTTAGCACAGAATAAAAAGCAAAACATAGTCTGCGAAATAAAAAGTATAAAAGTGTAGAAAACTAGCTCTTAAACTGTGTGGAGACTTTAGTGCCAACAGCTAAACTGCAAGCTACAACTATGATAATATTTGTTTAATAATTTATTTATTCAGACAAGTGGTCGTTGGCCGTGACTTACGAGTTGTAGGTCGTAGGTTCGAACCCAGACAGGCGGTTTAATTTGTGTAAATTATTTCATCACCACTGCTCTTAAAACGGCGAAGGAAACAAATGCTTTTTTCATGGTTGATCATGTTTTTTATGTTTCTTTGAAAAAATAAAATTTCAATTTTCCTTTGGTCTTCCTAACATAGGGACCGTTTCCACGAGCGAGAGAATCGCGGCGATAGTCTCGCTGTGACTTGAAATTTTCGCCGCGATGATATCGCCGTGTGGAGACACGTTTTAAGAGAGTGTATAGAAATACGTGCCACGACGATAATATCGCCGCGATTTTCTCGCTTGTGTAGACGGCCCCTTAGCTTGTACTTACTATCACCATTTCATTTATCAAGCGTAGTTGGCGTGGTGATTATGACAATTATCACAGATTACGTTGTTGGGCACACTGTCATAATTACCAAGTAAATGACTATCGATTTGCAACATGAAACGCCAAAGTAACTTGAGTAGGCCCTTACCTGAACTATGTATCTTCCTGGTATATGGAAATTGAGAATATTATGTAAATAAACCAATTTTCTGGATTCTTTATAAGGATATTGTGCCATACTCTTTAGGGCTGTCCAAGAGGTTATTTGATTAAAAAGCATTTATTTATTTTAAACGATGCACATTGCATAACATTATGACTTCTGTAGTCCAATAAGGGGTAGGCAGATGTTCACAGAACATCTTTATGTATAAAAATTATAAATATTCATTAAAATAATATTTTTGCCTGATACAAAAATTCGAAAATCCATTACATTTTGAAACTGAAACCTTTTAATTATTATTTAATCAAACTCAAAATCAAAGCATTTATTTCAATTAAACCATTTACAGGCACTTTTGAATTGTCAAGAAGTCGGTCAGTCAGAAAATATGAAGTTAGAAAATATAATACCAGCAGTGCCCCCCGGTTTGACCCGCGTAAGTTTCGATCCCGTGGGAATATCGGAATAAAAATCCTATGTGTTAATCCAGGAAATGGTCTATCTATGTGCCAATTTTCATCCAAATCTGTTCAACGGTTTACGTGTGATTGAGTAACAAACATCCAAACATCTTCACTAACTTTCACATTTATAACATTATTATAGTAGGTAAACTGTTTTTTTAATCAAAATAACCCAACGAAATAACCCAGACAAATTCACCTTTTATAAGATAAATCTTTCAAAACAAAAAAAATAAAATGAATGTGAACATTTTAATGTCACCCCTAGTCACTAAAGAAGCGTCGCTCGCTTCCTTTATCGAAATAATAAAATAAAACGATAACAGTGTTAGTTTATTTTTGTCCACACATTGTGCCACAAAGGGCAACGTCCCACAATGTTTTACAAACAATATTTTTTAGTTTAGAATTTTGCTTGGGGTAAAGCCTAACGGAAGCTTTACCTATTTCGGTTTTAGTTATGGTTGGTTGGTTGGTGGTGTGGTTAATATGGTTGGTTGGTTAATTTTGATTTCGAGACGAAATAATAACAGCCGCGCGGGTCGATCGAAGGTTAAGCTACCCTTGCCGAGGCCGGTCTGTCGATGGGTGACCATCCATTACATATCGGGACCTCTCCGTGCCTCGGAAAGTACATTAAACTGTTCCCGGCTGTCATTTGTAAATCTTTGACAGTCTATAGAGACTTCCGACTTTCGGGTTTCTGACTAGGTAGTCAGAAGCGCAAAAGTTTGACAACCAGCTTTACTATGGTACCTATCGTATTACCCAGTAACTGGGTTGTGGTCAGAACAGTCGCTCTAGGTAAAGTACTAGTATTCAGCTGCTGGTTAGACTTGAAGCCGACCGCAACAGAGTTGGAAGGATGATGATTTAATCTATGTACAGACGCCAGCAAATCAAGCTACTACAATCTGTCAAATTTCTTTAATAGATTTTCAACTTTATCGCTGAATCATAAAATTCAAAGTTGATTGGGAAAGTTTGACAGTTTCAGGTAGCTTGATGTGCTGGCGTCTGTACCTAAAATAATTAGCTTTTTTCCCCCATTTTTTAAAAATTATTTCTTTTTAAGTTTTTGGATGGAGCTAAAACCTTCATCAATAAAGGCTGTATCAGGCAATATCTCTCATTCTATTGAATATGACTCGTCATATTTTTTATGAAGAAACTGATCGTTTATTGATGGATCGTATGGTTACCTCTTACCCTGAAAAAGAGCGGTTTTCAGTTTGTCTGAACCGACAACCGATGACTATTCCAAAACTGTTTCATGCCGAGATGTTTGGGATTCATATATTCAAACAAATTGACCCACTGCATTCTAGAATATTTCTCATTCATCAGAATGCCAATTCCAGTAATCAAAATCGTTCAAAATCTAGTTGCAATCTCATCTCAGCGACAATCAGTGTCAAAAACTTGTCAAAATGTAAGGAAATTATAGGTATTTTTGACAGATCAGACTATAAACGTTCTTAAAATTACGAGAATTGTCCTTTAGGTCACAGTCTTGCGCCATAAACGGCCGTATCTTTTTTTACGTTAACTTAGAAGTTTGATTTTATCACAGCGTCAAGAGACCGCAGAGGTTTTAATTTCAACTCAATACCTCCACGCGTTCCCGAGATAAAGGATCTTGACAGACAGCCGGACAACAAAGTGATCGTTTAAGGGTTCCGTTTTTCCTTTTGAGGTACGGAACCCTAAAAAATTGCCTTGGTAACAAACAAAATCAAAACTCACAAATAAATCGAGTTTCCAAATATCAAATAGCAATATCGCTTTCACTGGAGTACCAGGGTATAAGCAACGTCAGAATGTTTGTGGAAATTCCCAGAATAACGGTGTAAAATAAAAACGCTTTATTCACTTTTATATTTCCCTCTATTTCGGAATTCCGTACAATTTGCTGGCAGTTCATTTTTGTGGGGTATCAGTTACGAGTACTCGGGGTACGAGTAATTTAGACGGATTCGCAAGTCGAACTTTTTTCGGATTTCGCGTTAAACAATTTACGTCTGGTTGAAAGAGTATGGTGTTGATTGATGACGATTCAGTTAGAGAATAAATAGACCTCTATTCTCTAACTGAATCCCTTTTTTTTGTTTTTGGGGGAAACCTTCAAAAGGCGCTTAGATTTTGGGGAAAAAGTTCTTACCTCACTAAAACCACTTCGGTGATCAACTTAGGTATTTACAGTGATCAACTTTAAGTGCGATAGGACCAAACGGTCAGGTCGACCCTACCCCATCTATTGCACCACTTGAGCCGAATTATTCTTCGTCCACTTTTTCTTATCGTGTCGATGGCACATTTATGTTAAGATTTTTTGAGAACAGAAATTTAAAAATAAAAGAGTGCTAGATATGTTTACAAGTATTTAATGTAAAACTTAAAAAAATACTGTAAATGTATTTTCTGTAGAACCTGCTGATTTAGAACTATCATTGCAGGTGTAAGTGTACATATACAGGACCGGGACGCGTCGACGGTAGAGGCAAATGCCGTCGAGACCCGTTGACGCCCACCGTCGACGCGTCACACGTACCACAACCAACCACATCACAGAGACAAAATGTGGGCAAGCTGTGGTTACGTGTGACTAGTGTCGCTGCGGCTTTTTGCTGTTGCGTTGTGGCACGTACAAAATTTTGTGTTAACGTTGTGTTTGCGATGTGGCCGGCCGCTAGTTCGCGGTGTCGCTGGTGGTTACGTTGTGGTTGCGACGTGGCTGCGATGTGGTCGGTATCACACACGCGGTCGATAATGACGGCAAAATGTGGTCCGTGTGAATTTAACTATTAATTTTCATACAAATTAAAGAACGCTCACGTGTTGTGGTGTGGTTGTAGTACGTGTGAAACAAGCCTCAGTCGGCCACTGCTGGACATAGGCTTCGCTACATCGACAAGACGTGCGCTTTTCGCATCCAGCGGATTCCCGTAACCCGCACAAGGTCATCGGTCCATCTTGGTGATTTAGAACTAAAATAAATTGTCAGTCTAAATACATTCATGAATTACATTCGAGGCAAAATTGGCCATAGTCCATAGGTATATTTCCGGCTCTTTTGTCTCCAAAAGAACGCACGAGTACACCTGCCTAGACATTATGTCGCCCTAATACTTTTCATGGACAAACTCGGCCCAAAATTCTATTGAATTCTTATGAAAAGAATAAAATAAAAAATAGTATAATAATACATCACACTAATATTATAAAGGCAAAAGTTTGTGAGTGTGTGTGTTTATATGTTCGTTAATTCTTCACGCTCAAACGGCTGGACCAATTTTGATAAAATTTTGTATGGAGGTAGCTGACACCCTGGATTAACATAATAGGCTACTTTTAATCCCGATATTACCACGGGATCAACATTTACGCGGGTGAAACCGCGGGGCGCAGCTAGTTACAAATAAGCATTATATTTCAGTAGTCATGCATGCTGTGTTATACGTCGGCGCCGGCTGTCGCTGAAAACCAGCGCTGGGGCTCTGTCTTGCCTATAGAGCGCAGCATAATGCTGAGCGATAGCCGTTTTTCGTGGATGTGACGCATGTTTCCCCCAACTCTTTCTTATTTATTTTTTGTGTTTATGTTCTTTATTGCGTCATGTTTACCGCAAATAAATGTATTTTCTTTCTTTTTCTTTTCTTTAATTTCAATATAATTTTTGATTTTATTTAAAAGAGTGTCCGTTCTTCTCCATAGGAACCTACTGCGCTTTGGAATTGGAATGGGCAATTAGCTTCAGCTTTCTGACTAACTGACTCCTGGACAATACAAAACTGTAAGTAAATGGTTGAATTGAAATAAATGCTGAGTATTCATTTTGTCTCTTGTGATAAACCGGTATAGAAAATTAAAGTCTGTTCTTAAATTAAATTTTGCAGGCATTTAAATTGAGAAAAAGGTACAACCTTTTACCTTTTTTACCGACTTCAAAAAAAAGGAGGTTATCAATTCGATACGTATGTATGTAATATTATTGGAATTGCATTATATTCACATATGACAATCTACTAAGGCTTCCAAACAAATATACAAAATTTCATAGACGTATGTATGTATGTTTGTCCACGCATTTCTCAGCAACTATTAATCGGATCGTGACCATTTTTTTTTGTATTAGCTTACATTTACTTCAACTTAGGGAACAGTGCAAGTTTCATCAAAATCGGTTCAGTAATTTTCAAGATATGAACGAATACGTGTAAGTGTGACGGCCTGGCGTATTGATACGAGCTACGGGTATAGTGTCAAAGGGAAAACATCTCAAAACCTTGGTCAAATTCTAGTGCAAAAACTAAAAATTACGAAATAAAAAGTAATTTAAAAAAATTAAACCGACTTCAAAAATAAATCAACTCAAAATTATGAAATAACTTTAATTTCAGAAGTCGGTGGCAAAAAACCAAAATACAGATCCCAAGACACCGACTTCCGAAATTAAAGTTATTTCATAATTTTGAGTTGATTTATTTTTGAAGTCGGTTTAATTTTTTTAAATTACTTTTTTTTATATACAATACTATATTTATCTCGCTCACTCGCCCGCCTCGGGTCGGTTTAGGCGAGTCTAGTCATCTCGCTCACTCGTCAGGCGCCGAGCCGTCGTCGGCGAGTGAGTGAAATGACCGCGGTCGGCAATAGTAATACCTAGCATAGCGAGCGCGGCGAGTCGCCTCGATATTACACAATAATAGGGATATTATTTGACTAATATCTGGTAACCTATTACTCTATATTCGCATATCCTAATATGAATATACATGGTTTGTATTATGATACCTGTGCCTATTACGAATATATTAGTCACACCTCTAATTTCAGTCGTTGTCACTTTGTCAGCTTGCAGTTTGTCAAACTCGATGGCGCTTAAATTTGTTTATGTTTGTTTTCAATTAAATTCTCAATAATTTCTTTACCCACATTCTGTTTTTATTAAGTCACCATGAAAGTTTCGGAAGGATTTGTATTTGCCGATAGCAGAAACTTCCCGAAAGTAGACTATTTAATGCTATTGCAATATATATGCATGAAATTGAATGCTACAAGCCTACAATGTTATGGAAACACGTAGTGCCAAGGCATTACTAGCATCACGGGAAGCATAATATGTTGATAAAGCTGTAGTATAAATATGTAGAATCCATGAATTTGTCGAGAAGATTATCACAGTAGAATGCCAGCCCCAACGGCCATCTGTTCTGTGAGCAATGTGTTCTGCCTACTGCCCACACTTATGTTTGGCAATTCTTCGGGCTATGTCGGTTACCTTGGTTCTCCTTCGGATCTTCTCATTCCTGATTCAATCACGCAGGGAAACTCCAAGCATAGCCCTCTCCATTGCCCTTTGGGTGACTTTTAGCCTTCTTATAAGGCCCATTGTGAGCGACCACGTTTCAGTGCCATAAGTCATCACTGGCAACACGCACTGGTCAAAGACTTTCGTCTTGAGACACTGCGGTATGTGGGACGAGACGATATTGCGTAGCTTCCCGAACGCTGCCCAGCCGAGTCAGATTCAATGAATAAATAAATAAATAGGTATATTTGAACTCGGTACCTATACGAAAATAAAGAAATGGTATTTTTGTTTTAAGGTCGTGTCAGGTTTGAAATATTGTCAAGTACGCAACACCCCAATTCCAGTTTCATAATTATTGTTCCAATACAGGTGGAAGAATTATTATGAAACTGGAATCTTACCCGAAGAGAAAGGTAGAGTTGTTTTTCCAGTTTTTTCGCTAGTTATGTTTGAGTCCCATGTACCAGGGGCACATAACCGGAAAGAGGTACTCAAATGAAGATGGCAGATCTCAAGTACCTAATTTATTTTAAAACAAAATTTTGCCTGCGACTTCTTCTGCGTGTATTTTGTATGTCACCATTGTTTTTTACAACTATCTAGGATGAAAGTGACCTATGTCGAAACATAGACAAGGCTTTACTGTACTATTAAACTGGGCAGCAGAAAATTTCTCAATTCTTGTGGACGATGGAAATATGTAATTTTCCCCATAGACCAATTGGTCAAATTTCAATTGGTCCATGGAGCACCGACGGTCGTTCTTTAGGTCCCAGGCTACCTATTTGTCAATTTTCATGACGATCAGTTCAGCGGTGGCGTTAAAAGGTAACAGACGTAGACAGAGTTCATCATCATGATTGGCAGCCTTGTTCCATTCACTGTGGAGTACAGGCCTCCGTCCTTTTGTGCTATGCTTTCCTGGTATGTGCGAGTCTCATCCATCCAATTGCGTTACACACAATTACAGTCTGAATGATTTTGAAGAACAGTGCTAACCTATTGCTTCATATGTTCGAAAAAATTGTCTGCTCATCAACGTAAATAAAGCGATGAATGTTGTTGACCTGTCAAAACGAAAGCCACCGCTACTGTTAGTGTGCAATTACCCCGCAAGTCTTCCCCAGACATACAGAGTTACTTTCGAATTTTTAGTAGGTATTGTCAAAGTATGGATTATGACGTTTTCAGTATACACGTGGAGACGTTTCTGCCAACCTTAAATCTTTTAACCTAACTGATACGGCATTACACTAAGCTGACCCAGACAACCTCACATACATAAACATAATCAGCCTATAGTCTTCCCACTGCTGGGACACAGGCCTCCCCTCTTTTGAGAGGAAGTGGGCCGTAATCACGGATGCCGTAATCCAACACGCGGTCCCAGTGCGGGTTGGTAGTTGTCACGTGTCTTCGAAATTTTGGTTCTAGGACATGCCGGTTTCCTCACGATGTATTTCTTCGTTTTGAGAGCTGTGGTGATGAAAAAATATACAAAGTAAGGTTTCTGTCTGGGTTCAAACCCACGACTCGTAAATCTGCGCCACCACTGCTCTAGCTACATACATACAAAGCTCAAAAATAAGTTTAATTCGCAGAGATGAACTGTCCAGGCTATGTCCACTCGTTAGAGTTCGTTACGTAAAGCCTTATGTTGGGCCATACAATTGCACGACAAAAAAGAGTTAGATAAAGTATTCACGTGGACGGAATATCGAGCGTGTTGTTAAAATGTTCAGGGTTTTATGGTGGTGTCCTTCAAAAAGTTCAGGTGTTATTTTCATAATAGTACCAGGCGCTCATGTATGGCTGGATGTTTAAGTGAACCTAGGAAAAGAAGTATGAAAGGATTGTGGCACGTGTTGTTAAAATGCTTAGGGTTTTATTGTGGAGTCCTTCGAAAAGTTCAGGTATTCATTAACATAATAGTACCAGGCGCTCATGTATGGTTGGATGTATTTGTGAACGAAGGAAAAGAAGTATGAAAGGATTGTGCACGTGTTGTTAAAATGTTCAGGGTTTTATGGTGGTGTCCCTCAAAAAGTTCAAGTGTTCATTTACATAATAGTAACAGGCGCTCATTTATGGCTGGATGTATATGAGAACGAAGGAAAACAAGTATGAAAGGATTGTAGCACGTGTTGTAGGTACAGTTTTTGTCTACCACCTTGGGGAATGGGCGTGAGTTTATGAATGTATGCAGGGTAAATTGTTCACGGTCTAAAGTTAAAAGTTTTGGCTCTTGAATGACATTGACATGGGAGGCGTTGTTGGTTACTTCTTGTGAATTTCTGTGAAAGTGTTTTAAAAAATGAAGATGGCGATGGCGGCGGTCATTCTGATTTTAGCGACGCGATAAGTTTTTATAATTCGTCTTGTGGGCAAGAATTTTTTAAACTTTTAACGTTGTTATCAAACTGCTGAAAAAGCGTAACGATAATACTTACGCATTGATTTAGTGTTAGTGTAAACGGGTTATTTCTAGTGAAACAGGACAACTAGGCTGTGTGTGTGGGGTATGTTTTTGAATGACGCTTGAAACACAGCTCACGAAGCGTAATCTAATCGAAGATGTACGCTTGCGTATCAATGGTGAGACGCGAACGCGAAACAAGATTGACATGAATGGTTTGGATACAGTTTCGCTTCGCTTCTGCCTCCTTAGTATTATAGCCGAGGTTATCTTGGTGACCGTGTTTATTGTCCTAGGAAAGGGTAACGTCAAAAGGGTAATTAATAATACTAGCTAGTAATGATAGTGAAGGGATCAAAGCATTTATAAGAAACTAGCTGTTGTCCACGACTTCGTCTGTGATCCAGGATGAAAATTAGCCTATTTCCTTATCCAGGTAAAAAGTAGTCAGTAGTAGTAGTAGTGTTTTAGTATATCCATATGCCAAATTTCATCCAAATCCGTTTAGATGTTTTAGTCTGAAAGCGTAACAAACAAACAAACAAACTTACTTTGGCATTTATAATTGCTTATTATGTAGTTAGGAATAGGATTTATACAAGTCATGTGTTTTTTCTCGGCTTTTCTCTACTATGCTAAGCTTGTATTATACATATAAACTTTTCTCTTTAATCACTCTATCTATTGCTGAAAACTGCATTATCAAAAAATTTGCAAATCCGTTGCGTAGTTTACAAGATCTAAGCTTGTAAGCTTAGATCTTGTAAACTACGCAACGGATTTGCAAATTTTTTAAATATAAAAAAATATAAAACAAAGTCGACTTTGTTTTATATTATGTAAATATGTACACACCATAACACACAGACATGACAATATGCTGGGTTTAGTGACATGCTTCTACTAGACCTAGCAGTTTAGGCTGTGCATTGTTGAATGAATGAATAAAGTGCAATTTGTAGATGAATGAGACGCATTATTTATTTATTATTAAACTTACACTCATCTTTACAGGATGACCCCAATACAATAGTGGTTTGCAAAAACACACCAATTAAAATTGAAAGATCAACTTACGGCTAGTACTTAAAAGTCAAAAAAATACAAAGCAACACTAAACTCGATGATGTGAGAAGACATAAAGTTATGCTAAAAATAAATAAAAATTATCTGATCATTTTATATAGTTACTTGAGATTTGTATTCAATGATCTCAGTTTTTTTTTCACTTTCTGATATTCTGTTATTTATTTTTCCAGGTAATCACCACAAATGTCGTAGCAGCTACCTCTTCAAGTACTTATGTACCTATCTAGTAAGTAAACCCCTCAATTAAAAAAAAACAAAAACAAAGTAGGTATCTAATTCCGGTAAAACAAAAAAACTAACCAAGACGAGCAATCTTGTACCACTATCAAGTACCAGGACAACATAAAATACAGAGACATCAAGCCGCCGAAGCTGCTCCAGCCCGCAAGATTTCTCCCGACCACAATTGGGTCAAGCCACAGTCCCACAGTCCCTTCAACCAGGGATGCGTACAGTCCGAACCATTTTAACTGATTTACACAAGTTGTTTGGCATGTCACGTAACTAAAATTGGGTTTAGGACTTGTGTCAGGTAGATATGGGTAATTTTATTATTTTAAGGAGTACTAAAAGCTTCTGCAAAGGCTAAACAAGGTACATGTTTTACCACTTTTCGCTCCATCTCAGTTTAGGCCAGACTATGCAGTCCCAGAAAGCAAAAAATCGTCCTGTATACACAATACGGTCTTTTCGTTTCTCAAACCATTTAGGGCGAACTCGACTAAACTTAGTGTAAACTTTTAAGATAAATAGATTTTTCTTTGAACTACATAGTAATGTTATCATTAATCACTACAAAACCGATTACAAAAGACGTATTTTTTGTTTAGAACCAAAACAGTGCCGAAATGTTGTATGTAATCTCATGGTTGCACAGTTTTTCATTAATGCACTGTTTTTTATTTTTTATTTAGATATAAATTTACCACAGAGGTTTAATGTCTCCCATTAAGTTTTATATAAAATGTATGCAGTAGTTCAAAAAGATAGGTACTGGCTGAAAGTAAAAATCGACTGAATAAAACCGACTTGGTGAAAAAAAAAACAAAAGTTGCGCATTTTGTACCATTGTAAAACTTTAATACTTCATATTTAGAAAGAAAAGTTTAAAAAAGTGGAAATAGACAGCAATAGCGATATTAATTCAACTCCAGAAAGTATAAAAACAGCTGCAAATGAAATTGTTAACCTTTTGCCGTAAAAGTCGCGGCATAAATTTATAAAAGCATGAAAACTTTGTTTTCATTAACTTGAGTTTTTATTTTGAGTAGTACCTATATTTTATCACGGTAGATAGATTGGTAGTTGAAAGAAAAGTAGATTACGCACCTTGCTAAAGCGTGTTAATTTAGTGCCCTCGCATGCGCTCGGGAGTCGGGCACCAACATAACATGACTTTGCGCTCAATTAAACAATCTTCTATTACATATACATAGCATATGTATAACACTCGTGCATTAGTAACTCACTTTGCGCTCGATGCAACAATCTTCTATTACATTTTTGACAGTTTCTCAGTACAAAAACTGTCACACGTCAATTTTATTGCACGGTTAAAGTATAACTTTGAATGACTTCGATAAAATCAGCAATTAAAAACTAGTAGTAGTAATACAAAGTTTTATTAGCCCTCAGTCGATATCAGTCTTCTTTATGCCGTCATAAATTCTCAGGAGAAATCCCATCGAGTTCTGTATTGTAAACCATCATACATCATCGCCTACGATGTACTAGGGCAACATAAACTCAAGGAACATCAATCACTGGTCCTGCAAGTGGCGCATCCCCACATAATAGATAGTGTGGTGAGCCGGTGACATGTTATAATATCCTATGTCGTTGATCGACCGGTCTAACACCTAACTGCATTGCTGGTACTTGGTATCACTTGCGAGTTCCGACAGTAGGTATAAACGGTACCTATAATATGTGTGTGTGTGTTTATCTATTATGTGGAGGTTTGATGATCATATCTCTACCTAACATGCATTATGTGAAAGAGATGATTATCATGAAGTATCAGTTTTGATCTAATCTGCTGGGACTCTTGGCTAATTATAACATCAGCACGGGTCGATCGAAAGTTAAGCTACGCTTGCCGCGGTCAGTTCGTGGATGGGTGAATATCCATTATATACTTATCGAGACCCCTCCGGGCCTCGAAAAGCACGTTAAGCCATTCGCACTGGTCCCGGCTGTCATTCGTAAATCTTCGACAGTCGTCGTCTTACCAAAGGGTATTATGATAAATGATAAATGATAAATGATTTTTATTTCTGTAAGTAGGTTTGTACAAACACTTTTACACGTCAATCATATATTTTTTTTTTAAACTAGATGAGGTCGGCGTTTCCTAACTGACTATTCTGAGAAGAAAGGCCGAAACAAACTCAGAAGTCACAGTCTCTTTTAAAGTCCAGACAAAATCTTGGTCAGATCGTGTGAAGACCATGTAGATTGGTGTCTGAAATGATCTTTTGAGGAAAGAACCACACAGATTGAGCGGACCTGTCCAATCAGTGCACGCATTTGTCAAAAATCGTGCAGCTCAACTCAGAACTTGAGGAGCTCAACGATTCGACGAACAATACCAAAGACAGGACATTTGGGTAGGCCGCATAAACTACTCAAACTGCCAGATCATGATTAAAACTAAGAAGGAAAAAAGAAATGACCCACATAGTCCTCACATTCACAATAATTAAATAAAAAATAATAATAAAAATTACTTACAAAGTAAATATTCATGTCATTGTCTAAATAAAATTCATCAATGTCAATGTGTATATAAAAAATCCGGACATAATCTTTGAGGACCATGTAGATTAGTGTCTGAAATGGTCTTTTGAGGAAAGAACCACACAGATTGAGCGGACCTGTCCAGTCAGTGCACGCATTTGTCAGTAACCGTGCAGCTCAACTCAGAACTTAAGGAGCTCAACGATTCGACGAACAATACCAAAGACAGGACATTTGGGTAGGCCGCATAAACTACTCAAACTGCCAGATCATGATTAAAACGAAGAGAGAAAAAACTAAAAATTACCCACATAGTCCTCACATTCACAATAATTAAAATCATATAATACTTTATACAGTAAATGTACATGTCATTATTTAAGTAAATAGATACTTAAAAAAAAAAAAAAAAAAAATTAAAGTGTAAAATAGCAAAAATAAAAACAACATTCTAAACCTATTGGAGCAGCTCAATCCCAAGCCTTTTTGTCCTCAATATAGTCTTTTACAGTATAATAGGCTTTCTGACATAGTTTTCGCTTTATAAAAGATTTGAATTTATTAAGGCTTAGTTCTTGAATGTGGCTAGGAAGTTTATTATAAAAACGTATACATTGGCATCTAAACGAGCCACCTATTTTTTTGAGCCTTGTTGTAGGAACAACAAATTTGTGTTTGTTCCTAGTATTTATGTTATGGATATCACTGTATTTTTTAAACAGATTAATATTTTTATGTGCATACAAAAGATTATCATAAATGTACTGAGAAGGCACAGTCATTATATTAATCTCTTTAAATTTATGTTACCCAGTAACTGGGTTGTGGAGGTCAGATAGGGAGTCGCTCCATGTATAATACTGGTCTTCAGCTGCATCTGGTTACGCAGATTGATTGACCCATTAATGAGCGCATTGACTGATGATTGTCATGTAGTATCAGATTCGATCTAAATGGTCTAAACGCTTACGCAATCTATAATTATCTAGGAAATTATTCGACCAGTAAATTAGCTCTGTATGCTCCAATGTCTTGTTTCATAGCTATGGATCTCAATCCCTTTGAGGTACCTAACCTATTAAGGTCAACTAAATTGAGACAGATATACAGATAATGACATAATGGCTAACTAGACATTATGAGCTTATTAGGTGCGGTTAGTCATAAACATTAGGTACAATACGACCGAAGTAACTTGGCGGTCCTGAACATAGTTTATTTTGTTACAACGAATACCAAATCAGCTGATTACTGACACATGCGTGCACTGACTGACTACGCTGTGAAGAAAGATTTCAGTGGACCTGCACTGAAATCTTTCTTCTCAGCGTAGTCAGTTAGGAGACACCGATCTCATCTCTTTTTAAAACATGTTATTTTTGACATGTAAACGTGTTTTTTTTAATTTTAATCAATTTACAGAAGTAAATAAATAAATAAATTATTATCATGTATAAAAGAGTGCAGTTCACGTCCCAAAATAGCAATTGAATTTTGAAACAAAAATGTCTACATAATAGATTTCGGACATCAACAGGCTTTTGATTTCATCGGTATTATTTCCCAAATTCCCCATGGTTAATTGTGTTATTCACAACATATTCGTTGAGTTGTAATAGTTATTAAGTAATAAAATTATCACTTTATCCACTAAAGTGTACGCTGCCATAAACTAACGCAACCGAAAATACGCCATAATGTCTATTGGATAAAACTCACGTAAAATAAAACTGTGACAGCAAGCACGTTCCACCCCTCAGTATTTATTTTTTTGTTAATATATCCCATAATATTAAACATAACATAACAAATTCAGGTTATAAAATTAACCTCAATAATAATTGTCGAAGGAAAACCACCTTTCATCTTTAAGGTGATTTCAAATTAGAATTCCGGGTTGAAGGTATTCCTACATACCTAATCAAATCAAAGCACTCAATATGTAAATGGCATTACGAATTAGCATCCACATTTATGTTTGTTTACATTTGAATCAATACATTTGAAACAAACCATACTTACAATACGACCGACATAACTTGGCGGAGGCACTAAGAACTTTCGCGCATGTTACATCAAGTTACTACAATCTGTCAAATTTCTTTAATAGATTTTCAACTTTATATAGGTACCTATCGCTAAAGCATAAGGTTCAAAGCTGATTGGGAAAATTTGACAGTTTCGGGTAGCTTGGTGTGCTGGCGTCTGTACCTAAAAATGTGCATTTTCTTTATACATAAAGAAAATTCTACCGTTTCTCCGTATTCCGATCCAGAAATGAAATCTTTACAATTCCTTCCTGAGATTTGTAAAAGTCGTTATAAATATTCGCGTGCGTGCGCCGTATTTGCATTTAAAGCTGTTTGGAGTGTCATGACTGTGGGGAGAAATCTTGAGAAACACATTTGTGAAACCCTTGCAAATGTTATCGCTTTTAGATAGATATAAAGGCAAGTTATCTATACGGGTAAGGTTCAAAGCATGACAATTTTCCTTCTGTTTTTGCACATTTTTTCAGCATTTTTTTGGAGCGAATTTCCTAATCGCATTTTTTTTTCTGCACACTTGGTGTTTTGACCGTCACGACTCCTTTGTTACGTAACAAAACAGGGGTAATTCTCGTAATTTTAAGAACGTTCACAGCCTATTCTGTCCAAAATACCTCTTCTTCTTCTTAGCGTGTCGATAGCAATAGCGATAAATGGACTCGGCCCAGAATTCGGCTACTTGTTTGGCCATCACCAGCGTCCACCAGTTCCTGTAACGTGCTGCTGACAGGAGACGCCGATATTAAGTGATAAATGAAATACCTTGCAAAATCAAGCTATGCGCATTATCGGGGGATATGTTAAAAGCACTCCTATCCACGTTATGGAAAGCGACCTGTGCTTGCCTCCACTATACATTCGCAGAATGTATCTAGCCGGTAAATTTTGGATGAAATCCAGGTCTCTGATTAATAATCCTACCATTTTAGTACTAAACGAACTTAGTTCTGTTATAGATCAAAGATACTGGAGGCGAAAGAAGATCCCTATACTTATTACTATTCACAATAAGTTCAAACATAGTGTAATTCATTCTAGTGATTTGTTGGACATGTACTCGTTAAACTATTGGACGACTTACTATAATATCACAGAAGTACTAAAACCACAAATAGACATCATCACCGGTCCAAAGAGATTTTGCGATACTACAACATTACGTAATGAGTGCATAGATTTTCTTGAAAGCCAGTATACAGGATTCTTTAAATTTTTTACCGACGGGTCTAAAGAAGGCAATCATTTCATGGGAGTAGCATTCTTTGACCCTCAATCTGACACTTTCATGAAATTCAATATTTGTAACAATATTTCGATCATGTATTTAGAACTTTTAGCAATTGGTGAAGCACTAGCTTACATAGAATCTATTGAATGTACCAATTTTATCATTTTAACAGACTCTAAAAGTTCAGTCCAACATTTAGCTCGATGTACCTCTGGCATCAGAGGAACACCGATAGCTTACAAAATTATAGACTCCATTATCAGATTGAGGGCCCATTCGAAAAATGTCATCATACAGTGGATTCTCTCCCACATAGGCATAGTAGGTAACGAAAGGGCAGACCAATTAGCAAGACTTGCTTCAAGTGACGGCATGCCGTTACACATCCAGCCTTTTTATACAGATTGCATGAGATCTATACGCGAACATTGTTTTTTAAACTGGAAGGAACACTTTGATCAGAGGTCTGTGGAGAAGGGGATTTGGTATAGGACAATACAAACAGAACCATGGCCATCACCATGGTTCGATTCCTGTTGTTTTGGCAGAACAGAAATTGTGACGGCTCTCAGACTTCGTTCTGGACATATCCCTTTAAATAAGTTCGCATTCCTAATGAAAAAAGTTCCTTCCCCCAACTGCACAGAATGTGGGAAAGTGGAAGACGTTCTTCACATCATGGTGGAGTGTGCCCGGAACGAAGATCTCAGAGCTGAGTTAGCAATACATTTTGGTGTTGATGTGAGAGAGGTGGGAAGATGCAATAATATTTTAGCATTCCCCTTGTCAGAAACAGCCAGGTTATTGTATAAACTTGTGCGGACTGGTATTCGTAGAAGATAGTTGTTCACATTTAAGGACTGTATTATGTTTATAAAATGATGTTTATATAATATTATAAGATAGCCTTACGGAGCGACTTAGTCATGTTGACCAAGCTCCTTAATAAAGATTATAAAAAAAAAAAAAAATGAAATACCTCTAATTTCCCAGCATTTTTGACAAGTTTTTGACATTGACTATCGCTGAGATGAGATTGCGACTAGATTTTGAACGTTTTTAATTGCGGGAATTGGCCTTTCGTTCGTTCTTGCTCTCATTAGCCACGTGTGCAAAACCAACACAAACCTCGTTCCAAACTTCCAACCAGGTGTTCCATGACACCTATCGAATGTTTTTATTTGGGTTCCGTACCCAAAGGGTAAAAACGGGACCCTATTACTAAGGCTCCACTGTCCGTCTGTCACCAGGCTGTGTCTCATGAACCGTGATAGTTAGACAGTTGAAATTTTCACAGATGATGTATTTCTGTTGCCGCTTTAGCAAGAAATACTAACAACAGAATCAGGATCAAGTACAACAAACGTGAATTGTGAAAAAAAAAAACAGCTGTTCCCTACATTTATGTTCGTATAACTCGTCAAAATGTAAGGAACAGCTGATTTTTTTTTCGCGATTTCAGGTTTGGTCCCATAGTAAAAGTTGTTCATAATGATGAGTACAATGACCTCTTAAGAGGTTGTTAATGTTTTTCCAATAACTCTGTATAAATATATAAACTTAATTTTAAACAGTTTTATAATATAACGCAGTTAAACTGTTTAACTGTGTGGGGGGCTTGTGGCTAAGTAATAACAGCCGCTCGACTCGATCGATCAGGTTAAGCTACGCTTGCCGCGGTTGGTCCGTGGATGGGTGACCATCTTTACATACCAAGACCCCTCCGTGCCTCGACTAGCACATTAAGCCGTTGGTCCCGGCTGTCATTCGTGGATCTTTGACAGTCGTTACGGGTGGTCGCCCGAAACTCTAATAACCATTCTTACCAAGAGGTATCATATTACCCAGTCACTAGGTGGTAGAGGTCAGATAGGCAGTAGATCCAGTTAGATTGGAAGCCGACCCTAAAGCAGTTGGGAAAAGGCTAGGCAGATGATGATGAACGCAGTTAGATACCTAACTGAAACTCCCTTAATAATAAAGTGGAGTTGGTAAAGTTACAGATTACCAATACACTGTACGATGTTTAAGTTTGGCGTGAGTTGGCTCTTGACCCGTTTATTTATTACTAGCTTCGGCCCGCCACTTCGTCCACATGAAATTACTTGTTGTTGACACGGCGATACTGTAGCTTCCCATTAGTGTAGGAATTTTCGGAATCGGACCAGTAAGTCCGAAGATTACACCCTCCATACAAACTCACATACCTATAATACTAGTAAAGACTAGCTTCTGCCCGCGACTTTGTCCACGTGAAAGTTCTTGTTTTTCTATTATTATTATTTTTTTTGAAGTAAAAACTTCTTTAGGCGCTTTGGGCATTTTTTGCGCCACTGTTACCGTAAGCGACACCGTGCGTGTTTTGTTTAGAAGACGATTAAAAAATACCCGCTTCGCATGTGTTCGGCTGTCCTCGGGATGTACTCGGTTTTAATATATATCCGATATGTCAGTGAGTGATGGCAAAGTATTCTGTTTGTGTTTTGTTTTCACTTCTGTGGGCACTCCCGGAGTGCCACTGTTTTATTTATTTATTTTTATTGCTGAATGGGCCCGCTCTTAACCTCGATCACGCCTGATGGAAAGCGATGGATGAGGTCTATGATGGAATGAGCGTGTCCAGAAGATGGCTAAGGCACTGGAACTCGCACACATCGACGAAACACAGCAGGCTTCTTGACGCCAGACTCCGGTGGGAGGGTGGTCGCAAACCAGGCGGGCGTTAGCCCTACAGTGGTAGGGCTAACGCCCGCCTGGTTTGCGACCAAGGGAAGAATTGGCCAGTTTTCACATAAAATATAGCCTATGAAAATTCTTTCACTAATGGGAAGCTATACAGTATGGCGGATACTGTTTATCTTCCCATTAGTGAAAGAATTTTCGAAATCGGACCAGTAGTACCGAAGGTTACCCCCTGCACACAAACTCACCTCTTTATAATGCTCCTTGGCAAGTGATATCGTTTATATTCGATGTTCAATCGAGAACCAATGTTTAGGCCGTCCGAGAAGTGAGAACCTGTCGACATTAATCACTTTCACCACAATGAGGCCTGAATTCACATAAATATTCTTATTCAGATTCTTACGATGGTTCTCAAAATATATTGCAAAGGAATATTTTACCAACTTCCTTGAATACATCAGAGTTAAACTGTGAGTTATGTTGTCGTTGAGTTAGAATAAAATCGGAATAACGCCATGGTAGATTTCAGATTTATGAAAAGAAAAATTCTAAGTGTATATTTTTATTATGGCGGAGAAGGTACATCTGTCTCTCGTTATCATCAGCCATATTTTAACTGCTGTGGGCGTACTATGGGTAGTGTTAGTAACTGCGCAGTAGAAAAACGGTTTGCAATACAAATCAGATTATAATTTTATTTTACGAACAAATTGATCACATTAGTGAGTACCACATTGTAGGTACACGACACAACAATACGGAACGCTGGACAGTTTCTGAGCACATGTTGTCCGTACGATGTCCAACGATCAAGATCCTGCTCCACACCACTCTGCAGGACTCTCGCCAACTGGCGCGAACTCAAGCTAGACTCTGTCGAGCGCCACCAGATGGCGCTGGTGTACCGGATACGACTTGATTGCGACATAATATAAGATTCCATGTCTATGTTTTGTCTAACGGCCAAAATATCAATGTTGTTTTTAGAGTGTGTATTTGACTTTGTATTTAATAGCAAGACCAATGTTTTTTTTTGGTGTGCATACTGCATTTAAACTACTCGGAAAATGTAAAATAGAAAAAAGGGGCGAAGTGCGAGTCACATTCGTATACGTAGGATTCCGTACAACCGTAGGTAAAATATTTAACAATACATAATATAAAAAAATGCTTTTGTAAAAAACACGGTTCTTGTCCCCTTAAATTTTTAACTTTATTTTATTTTTATTATTTTTCGTTACGGCTGCTATAGTAGTAAATACTCTGTGAAAGTACTTGATACTTTCACAGAGTATTTACTGCTATATCTATTATAGTGTCTACCACGGATATACCTATTATAGTTCAAAAGATACAGCCCTGTGACAAATGGATGGACGGACGGACAAGCCTTAGTAATTGGGCCCCATTGGGTATGGAACCCTAAAAATAGGTAGCTACATATATATTTGTTTTTTTTTTTGAGGACAAGGAATAACTTTCTTTGTGCTCTCACTATGTTATTTTCTCGATAAGTAATCCACTAAAGAAGATTAGAAAGTCAGGTCCTCTATTCTTACAGCAATTGAAGGTTGGCTTCTTCGAACTGCTGTAATAATGTTATCCGTCGAGACATTTTGTAATGTTTCATACAACACTAGCTTCTGCTTGCGACTTCGTCCGCGTGAATTTTCTTGTTTCCCCGACCGTCGCATCGCATCGTTTAAAACTACGTTTTCGTTTAGCGTTCTTTCGGCTCCTGAGGGTCGTAGCATGATGTTAAATAGCCTATAGCTTTACTCAAAAATTAGGCTATCAAAGGTAAAGATATTTTGCAAATCCGACACGTAGTTCCAGAGATTAGCGCGTATAAACAAACACACTCTTCAGCTTTATTATTCGTATAGATAGATAACTTGGTATAGATGATGTAGATATAAGTCATAAGTAGTATAATCAGCCTATAATGTTCCCACTGCTGGGACACAGGCCTCCTCTCGGTGACCTCTCACCGTGAGAAGGCCTGTGTGAGTGGGCCGTAATCCACCACGCGGGCCCAGTGCGGGTTGGTGGATGTCACATGTCTTCGATTTTTTGGGTCTAGGACATGCCGGTTTCCTCACGATATTTTCCTTCACCGTTTTGAGAGCAGTGGTGATGAAATAATTTACACAAAGTAAAGCACCTATCTAGGTTCGAATCTACGACCTACAACTCGTAAGGCGCGGCCTGATTTCTACTGCTAAATGAACAAATAATAGGCAGATATATCATGATAAATAATAACTTTCTATGTGCTCTCACTATGTTATTTTGTAGCCACTGGTACGACGTTGGGTATTGGTACTAAAAGTACCACAATATATATTTTTCCCGACGGCTTTCGGTCACGGTGGCCAATATCAACGGAGATTAGCTAGGTACGCAGGAGATATTGAAGTGAGTGTGCGCAAACACAGGTGCTTTCTCTGTACCTTTACTCTCATAGTCCGATGGGACGGTAATCCGACACGACCGGGAGAGATCAGGCGCAGGACTAAAGGCTTTACGTGCTTTCCGACCCGGGAATCGAACCCAGGACCGAGTCGGGTCGCGCTTGCAACCAAGAGACCAACGGGGCTGTTAATAAAAAAAACACTAAAGAAGATTAGAATGTCATGTACTTACTACAATGAACGTTAGCTTCGTCGAAATGGTAAAGTAATCCATCGAGACATTTGTAATGCTCTTAAAATTTATCTCCATTTGTGACTTTTACGGTTCTGGGAACGGCCATTAAAACGCCTCCTTTTCCTGATACCCTTATAATCGCGTTACGTCCATCCATCCTTACGTATTAGGATGGCAGCTTATTTTCCTAAATTATCTTTGTAAACCAGCAGGCGTAGCATGACGCTTTCTATTTCTACGAAGAATTTTCATTCTTTTATTCATAAACAATTTACATTGTGTTGAACATTACATAATAAATAAAATTATCACATGCAAAAACAATACCAAATGAAATTATCACATGAGGAAAACAATACAATATAAAAGCCTAATTTGAATTGATGTGAGATGTATAAGTAGTTCAAGAGTCATTTCATATAAAATATGTCAACGAAAAAAATATAATGTAAAAAAAAAAAAATGACACAGCCAAAGTGAAAGTGACATTTTGTTTCTCCATTTTTGACATCGCACCGTAAAAATCCTTCTACAATCTGTAATTTTGTCTTTCGTTTCACGATCTTTGTCTAGGTCCTTTTGTATCTAGACTATTTCAGAAGCAAGTTTTCTATCCCAACTGTCAAAATCACACTGACAACTGACAGTTGTCTAAGGTAGTGAAGAGATTTT
The DNA here is from genome assembly GCA_963082905.1 of Oligia fasciuncula. Classification (NCBI taxonomy): domain Eukaryota; kingdom Metazoa; phylum Arthropoda; class Insecta; order Lepidoptera; family Noctuidae; genus Oligia; species Oligia fasciuncula. The sequence goes on along the minus strand of OY720406.1, from coordinate 14,790,166 downwards.
GTAATCGCTAAAGACAGTAGAAAACTTTCTACTCGACGGCCACAAAATATAATTATACGGTTCTATCTACAAAATCCCATGAAAAAAAAACAAAATTTCCAAAATTCCACTGTCAAAGATCCACGAATGACAGTAGAGACCAATGGCTTAAGGTGCTTTCCGAGGCACGGAGGGTTCTCGGTATGTAAAGATCCACCGACCCATCCACAGACCAACCGTGGCAAGCGTAGCTTGACCTGTTCGATAAACCTGTGCGGCTGTTATTATTTAGCCATGGACCCCTCTTTATAATGTGACTTAATATCAGTAAAAATTAAGAATCAAAAAGAAAAAAAAACCTATGACAAAACTAAGAATTCTGAGTCGAATTAAGTAAAAGAGTGAATTTCGTAAAAAGTGCAGTTGACTCTTTCTACTTTGCTGCCGTCGTACTGTCTACATGATATTCCTGCGGTCTCTTGCTCACGCGAAAATTGAAATAAAATATTGATGTTTATTACTGTAAGAATGAAGGTACCTACATCTTTTATACGCTGCACGCTGTTGCACGCGAATGTTTTGCTGGATTTTATAAAGAATCTGTACTTTTGAAGTGAAAACTTCTTTAGGCGCGCACTTTGCGCTGTTTGTGAAGAGTGAACGGAACTGAGAGTCCATAAGCACGAAATCCGTAGCTTCGCCTGAAGTTCCGGGAGTTTCATACTCCTTACGGACATTTGATTGATAATCAGTTCCCGTAATTAAAAACGTTCAAAATCTAGTCGCAATCTCGCGACATTCAATGTCAAAAACTTGTCAAGAATGTAGGGAAAACTGAGGTATTTTTGACAGATTGAGACTAAGATCAGACTGTAAACGTTCTTAAAATTACCAGAATTGCCCTTCAGAACTAAAAATGAATGACAACACGATTTGACATTACTCCCGTCATGCATTTGTCTGTCCGAAAAATTGAATTTGACACTTGTTTTGACGAATCAACTACTTTTGGACGGGCTCATATCTTCGTTGACGGGCTTAGAGACTAGACTCCCAGAACCGTCACACTTGGGTTGGTGACGCGGAATCGGGTCTACTAGGGTCGAATAAACTCGGCTCCAGTAAGTAAGTTTTCACTTCTATCGTGTGGTCATAAATACACACCCCCTTTTTTTTATAAGTTAAAAAAAAATACTCCTAGAACATAATCTTAAAACAGATAATTGAATTATTATTAAACCTAGTCCAATATACACAGACTTATCAAATATAAAAAGATAATGATCAGAGAGAGACCATTCCCTTGAGAAATTAGAAGGTGGGCCCTCAAATTGTGTCTGAAACGGCCGCTCCTTCGTAAGATTAGGTACCAGGCTGACATAATAGCTAGGGTACCTTGTTGACCGTGGACTGAGGTGAATGGTCACTATCATTCTAGTCGTTAAATGTCGAATCGTGATATTATGTCATTTGGTATCTAGGCCGCATTATTATTTTAATAAATATGGTTTGTTATAAATTAAGGTATTTTTATACAAGGTCAGAAATAGCTTGGCCATACTTTATAGACGCGCAGAAAAGTCATCCATCACGCACTAAATAAATTGCTATAAACAGAAGACGGTAGCCGTTTCAAAAACAATCTACCTAACCTTGATTGATTTGAAAACCGAAGTTGATTGATTTTACCGGTATTTTACAAGGAGTGAATGCCTATCTCATGTTCAGAACCTAGTTACTGGGGAACAAGATACCCCTTGGTAAGACTGGTTGTCAGACCTTTGGGCTGTCAAAGATTTGCGAATGACAGCCGGGACCAACGGCGTAACATTCTTTCCGAAGAACGGAGGGGTCGCGACTGCGATGTGTAATGAATGGGCACCCATCCACGAACACAAAAATGTAGCTTAACTGTGTGTAAAACGTAATTTGTATGGGCTCCATATGGAAAGTAGTTCAGTATGACAGGTAGGATCAACCCAAATAGCAAAGTATAGGTGACTAAACCAACAACCTGCATTACTATGATATTTTTTCTAATAGATTCTGGAGCTCTGGTAGATACGACAGGAGACAACGTATCTTTTATTCCGCGAAATCGACCCAATTTCGCAGTAAATATTCTAGAAACCAGCGAACTTTGACAGTTTTTCATTTCTGAATGCCAAAATTTGAGCTACAGCAGTGCCAAACAAGTTCGATAGGAAATAAGCTACTGTGGATTTACTTCAACTTTTTAAACGTAAACTGCACGTTCACTTAACTGATGAGTTTCTTATCCATCACCTAAAAAGGTTTACTCTGTACACAGCGACCCTTGGTTTCTTCATACAGATTATTTTCGTTTTTAGAAATGATAGCAGTTTTTCAGAAGATTTTCCAGTCTTCTTTGAGAAGTTCATCTATTCTAGATTAACTAACATGTAAACTGTAACTAACTATCTATACTAATAATAAAGCTGGAGAGTTTGTTCGATCGCACTAATTTCTGAAACTACCAGTCTGATTTGAAAAAAATATGTTTTTATTTGATATCCCAATTCTTGAGGAAGGCTATAGGCTATTTAACAACACGCTACGACTCTTAGGAGCCGAGCAAAAAGAAAAAAAGTCAGAAAGAATTAAGTGAAAATGAGGTGGCGCGGGCGGGCGATGGAATACAACGAGGTGGGTTGCGGCCGAATTTTTTTTTTGCAAACGAGGTCGCGGGCAGAAGTTAGTCTAATTATAATACTGATCACCAATTTATTAATTTAGCGAGTTTTCACCTTAACTAATACTAAAGTATATAAAGAGGAGGGGAAATAATCAAAGGGCATCAAAAAATTCGTCTGCATCGCTGTCAATAGGCCGTGCGAACGAATTTTTTGATGCCCTTTGTTTATTTTCCCTCCTTTTTATTTTCGTGCCCATACAGCTGGCAGCATTGCCATCGTGGCAATGCTGATTCTTTGGCGAAAGTTGAGTTTGACAAGTTCAAGGTTTATGTTTAAGTCGCGTTATCACCAACACTACCCATGGTACGCCCACAGTAATCAAAACATGGCAGATCATAACAAGACAGACGTACCTTCTCCGCCATTCTTATAAATACTAAAATAAATAAAAACAAGAGAAAACAAACCTTCTCCCCAAAAAAACTGAGCTTACGCGGCAACATAAATTTTTCACTCATATTATAATATCCTGGTCACAATGGCGGGTATATTAATTCGCATACGTCGCCTGGCGAGGGGCCAAATCTTTAGTCCAATGGGTCAGCCATGATAAAAACTTTTGATTCATTACTTTTTACCAGTTATGTAAGCGAGCTTGGTGTTAGATTTTATTAGTTTAGAAGTAAAGAGGGTAAAAAGGTTTTAGGTGATTTAATTCTGATAATAATTATTATTATGGTGAATGTTTTTTTTTTTTTTAAGTTTGTTCTTGAAATAAATTTTCTTGGAATAAAAACATGGTAGATAACATAGTTATCGTACGGAACCATCACCACGCGAGTTCAACTCGCACTGGTGGCGGCATCTACATCGCCACATGTGAACTACGCATCACACTGACGTCACGCAAAGTCCTCAACGCGCAAGAAGTTTACCGTGCAACTAGCATTAATTATATATGTCGGAGACATCATTAGTATGGGAGCTGACTTGACAACGAGGCGGAAGCGCTGTGACCACAAGCTTCAACGGAGTCATTCGTTTGACTGTTCGGAACGCCAGTGCCATCAGGTGGCGCTTGGCAGAGTCTAGCCTGAGTTCGTGGAGGGTCGACCCTCGACGACAGCGCGACAAGAACGATGTGGAGCTCTCTTGGACATTGGACATCGTACGAACAACATGTGCTCAGAAACTGTCCCGCGTTCCATATCTGGTTGTGTCGTGTACAGTGTGTAATTTTCTAGTGTGATTAAATTGTTCGTGAAATTATAATCCGATTTGAACTGCAAACTGTTTTTCTGTTGCGCAATAACCAACACATACCCACTGTACGCTCACATTAGTTAAAATATGGCTGATAATAACGATACACACTATACCATCTCCGTCATATACAACATCCCGACACCAACCGTCGGGCAGTTGCCCACCAGACATGATACCCGTCTGGTCGGAGGATCCTCCCATTTCTATGAAGGATGAGTGAACATTAGACCCTGTTCCATACCTTTAGACACTTGTCCGGTTTAGATTTTCGACAGTAATTCTCGGCAAAGTAATTCTAGCACCCTTATAGGTGCCCTCTCACAAAAAAGTAATATATTACGTCACGAAAACTTCTTGTAATCTGTTATATACGGAGGATGTCCTTGTTGGGGTCTCGACTAGACCTCTTTTTACCGGACCTTACGTAGGCTGCCGTCCGAAAAACGAGGTGAAGCTATTAATCTTATGAGACATGTCATATTACAACTTGGATATTTTATTGAATGCTGGCTTCTGCCCTGCTTCTGTCCCGCGACTTCGTTCAAGTAAAAATTCGGCCCCCGACCCACCACGTTATTACGTCATTAGCGTTATTTGTTTTTTTTTCTTTTTGCTCAGCTCCTAAGAGTCGTAGCGTGATTTTAAATAGCCTATAGCCTTCCTTGCTCAAGGATTGGGCTATCAAAATAGAAATATTTTTGCAAATCCGACTAATAGTTCCAGAGATTAGCGAGTTTAAACACACTAACTCTTCAGCTTTATTATTAGTATTAGTATAGATAGATAGGTAGTTAAAAAGTAACTTATAAATAGAAAAAAAATATTATTTCTATTTTATTCTGCCTAGGGCCACATTAGCACGACTATATTTTAGACTAGCTGCGCCTCGCGGTTTCACCCGCATAAGTTTCGATCCCGTGGGAATATCGGGATAAAAAGTATGTCCTTTCCCGGGATTCGAACTATCTCTATACCAAATTTCATCTAAATCGGTTCAGCGGTTTAAGCGTGAAAAGGTACAGTCAACAAAAGAGATAAGTATGCAGGATTGTGTACTTAAGAGAATCCCAACAACAGGCCCACAACATTAAAACTAATGGAAATGAAACAGTCCAATGGGTTCATAATAAAATCAATCATAATATGCAACGACACATAATATGCTTTTCTTATTATGTGTCGTTGCATATTATGATTGATTTTGTGCATAAATATGCTTTTGTCCAACTAGTCTTACTAAGGGTCAAGGGGTATCGTATTACCCAGTAACTGGGTTGTGGAGGTCAGATAGGCAGTCGCTCCATGTAAAATACTGTGGTTAGACTGGAAGCCGACCCCAACATGGTTGGGAAAGGCCAGGCAGATGATGATGATGACATAATATGCTTTTGTTAGTAATTTTATTAATACATTCCGTATAAAAAAAAAACCGACTTCCAAAAAAAACACTACAAACTGAAAAAAAAAACACTACAAACTGAAAAATAACTTTAATTTCGGAAGTCGGTGTCTTAGAGATCAGTATTTTATTTTTCAGTTTGTAGTGTTTTTTTTTTTCAGTTTGTAGTGTTTTTTTTGGAAGTCGGTTTTTTTTTTGTTAAAAAGTTTTTATTTCTCGCTTTTTAGTGGGTCTATTTATAAATTTATCTAAGTTACAATAGCCTAATGTCAACTTGCCCATCGCCTTTTTATAAAATATTCCTTTTCTCGATGCAGGGACGTTAATTGTTGAGGAGTTCTCCTTTTATTAGTTTTTAGATTAGATGCTGATAATCCTGGCTGCAGCATCAGGCCAGACTTATGTCAACATTGCATTGAACTTAAAATTAGTCCAGTTTAAAATGAGCCCAAACACGACTACGGTGCTGTAATTTAAAGGTTTGTACTTTTTCTGATGCTCCTGGCTTCAGCATCAGGTCTTCGGTGTTCCTCAGTAACAGTACGTTTATCCACACATCGAGCCCTTTTCAATGAGCCTAAACACGATATATCTGCTGTTAGTTGTCGAGGAGTTAGGTACTCTGCAGACTATCCTGACTGCAGCATCAGGTCATGACTTGATGATCATGAGACCAAATGTGGCAAATGCCCTATCAAACATCAAAACAATTTACTAAAACAGTCCTTGCCTGTTCGAGTAACTTCTTACTGTTAAGGAGTTGTACCTTCCATCATCAGCCCAGCTACCTGAGATGGTAACAACCATACACAAATACACAAGATACTTCATAAAATATGCGAAAAACAATAAGTGAGCCTATAAAATTTGAGGGTTGCCCTCGATTTCTCTAAGATCCCATCATCAGATCCTAACTTGGTGACAATGGGACCACCTCAGAACTATCTACTTTCGAACAAAAAAAGAAATTTGAAAATCCGTCGACAATTGGCGGCGTATTCGATGAACAAACATACAAAAAAAAAAAAAAAACATACAAACACCCGAACATAGTACCTCCTCCTTTTTGTAAAGTCGGTAAAAATAGAAAGCTAGGTAAAGCCAAGTAAAAGTTATATATCTTTACGCGTTGGATGTAAATATTTATGAAGGAAAATGTATTATTTACAGCTACCTCACCCATGACCACATCACCGTAAAATGTCTTTACGATACGAGGCACGAATATGACACTATTTTCCTTAAATACGGTAACAAAATCGTACCTTTTTACCTGTAGCTTGAGAAAATATTACGGTCGACGACTTTGATCGATAATTTAATTTCATAAAAACCGATAACTTCAGGTCTGTGTTTTGTTATTGGTCTAATTAGGTTCGTCTCTGTTTTTATTCACAATTTAATAGACTTTATTAATAAATAAGTTAATATAATCAGGGCTCGCGAGAGATGGAAGGAGTGGAGGGAGGCCTTTGCCCAGGAGTGGGACAGCGCAGGCTAATTAAAAAATAAATAAATATATAATCAGTAAATATTGGCTTCATACTATTATATTTTTGAGCCGTTTGGGGTTGAAACCAAGTCCATGGGATGCGATTGCTTACGGACTTTCCAATGAAATCTCCAAACGGCTAGTTGACAATTCCCGTGACCCAAGGGCTGGCTTTTACCTTGACCAGAGGCTAAGCGTTGACATACAACACGGTTAGGCTGCCTGTCTCTGTTTTTGCTACATTGCCAGTGGACAGCGATGCGGAGGAATATTTCGACGCCATATTTTAGTTTGCTAATAGGTTTAGTTATGAGCGTTTACGCCGTACGGCATTTCATACAAACTTTCAAGCCCTTGTTTTTCGAAATGAATGAACTGATTTTAATGAAACTTCATACGCATAAGCAGGATAAAAAGGTCTAGTGTAGTGTAGTGTGTCTCGTTATTATCAGCCATATTTTAACTACTGCGGGCGTACAGTGGGTATGTGTTAGTTATTGCGCAATAGAAAAACGGTTTGCAGTTCAAATCAGATTATAATTTCAAGAACAATTTAATCACACTAGCAAATTACACACTGTAGGTACAGTCACGAGCATAAGTATGTATACAATTGGCTTTATTGAAAGGCAATTTTCTCCTTTATGTTTAAATGAAATCTTATGTTATTTTGAACATAGTATTTTCGAACCCATAGGTTTATGTAAACTGTCGTATTTCAACGTTGCATTCGTCATTTCACGAAAAAATCGCAATTGAAAGATGCCAAGTGTTGACATATTAGTGCTCGTGACTGTACACGACCAGATACGGAACGCGGGACAGTTTCTGAGCACATGTTGTTCGTACGATGTCCAATGTCCAAGAGCTCCACATCGTTTTGTCGAGCTGGCGTCGACTCCCCACGAACTCAGGCTAGACTGTGTCAAGCGCCACCAGATGGCACTAGCGTTCCGAATAGTCAAACGAATAACCGGATGCGACATATATTTAATATTGCATTTTTGTAGGTCTACCATTTTCATTACATGAAACGTGCTCTCGACAGCGTGTGCCAAACTTTCCGTGTCATTGCCTCGCTATATTATTTCCGAAACGCATCGACTGAGATGTTTAGAATCACTAATTTGTTCGTTGAGTGGTGCGGAGGCGTTGTGCCAAGTAACACGAATAAAAACGGGTCATGCATGCCAAGGAGATTGTTGTCTAGGGCTGTGCGGCCTCGGGTCCGTAAAAAATACCGGGATTCAACGCAGGATTTGAGTTTTGTGTAGAATTATGATTTTTGAAATAAAGTCGCAAATAGTGGTGGTTTTTCCGACCATTTCTAATTTTTTTAAAGTCTAGATTCTTATTAAATCTTGGGAAGTGCTTACTTATTTTGAAAACTACAAGACATGATAATTATACATGAGGCCTTTCTTTTTTAAATGAAATCGTAGCTTACAACTGTACAGTCACGAGCATAAGTATGTAAACACTTGGCTTTATTCAAAGACGATTTTCTCCTTTAGTTTTGAATGAAATTTTATGTTATTACGAACAAAGTATTTTCGAACCCATAGGTTTGTGTAAAGCTTTGTATTTCAACGTTGTATTCCTTATTTCACGAAAAAATCGACATTGAAAGTTGGCAAGTGTTGACATATTAGTGCTCGTGACTGTACGTATCCTGCCGACAGACACACAGAATATAAAAGTAACAACTGTAACCGTAGTATATTGTATCAGCTGAAAGATGTGAGAACAACACTATTACCATATTTTTGTGCGCAATATAAAAGTCCACATTCTCTATTAAGTGACCTGACACTTTACAAATCGCCTATCATGCACGCTTCGATAATGGCTCACACGAAGAAGCCACATTTTACCGTCCCAGGTGACCGGACGACGAGACATAAATCCCGGGAAATTGGGACGTCCCGCAGACACTTGACATCACTAGTTGGCAGTATCGAACGTCAGAAAGGAATGAAGGAGACCAAATGGGGCGATACAGTTATTTGTTCAGACTTGTTTTCTTACTTTTTCCCGACAGTGTTTGTTTTCAGACATATAGAAAACGACTCGATACTGTCCTAGTGATGTAGGTACGACTACAAATATCGAGCTCGAGGGAATGTGTCGTAGTTTTTTGTCAGTTTTATTTCGTTGTGAGAATACAGATGTACCGATTTGAAAAGAAATTTTTGAAAGGGTTATTTGACTTTTTCCGTACTAGTGGTTTTTGTACAATTTTTTTTAATAGATATGTTTAGAGTTTAGACTACAATACAGATCTAAAATTTTCTTGAGAAGTATTTATAACCAAATAGTGAAAGAGGCTGTTTAACGAATTCTGATATAATATTATCTTGTCAGTGATAAATTCAAAATGTTTATGAGATAATCCTTTGAAACAACCCTTACAACACGTGTTCCATTCTTCACTATTGGTTTAGAAGTCGTGACATCTTTACTAAGAGCAGTGGACCGAAACGAACTGATAGTGAGCGGTGAATGAATGAATGAACGTAGTGCGGTCGTTAGCCTTGATGGGTGTTCTATTCAATGGGTTGTGTTGCTTGTACTTTTACGATGAATGAGCTACTAGAAGATTGGTCACTTGGAAGGAGGATATATGTACAATTTAGCAGTCTGAATATCGGATAGGCTATTTTTCAAAAAGAGAGGCGGGTGCTGTTTTTCTAAATATTCTGTAAAAGAGTACTTTTGGTAAACGTAACTTTTCCCGTCATTGATTTCTTTAATTACTCAATACTTTTATTGCATTCCACATGTAGGTATTCTTAGGTGGTAAATTTATACTTAGATCATATATTATGGATTGTCGGGCACAGCAAAATAAGTGAGTTCGGAGAGAGGAAGCATTTTTGTTAATTTTATAACATTACTTATAAAACTACTTTATTATAATAATGATTTAGGTATTTTTGAGATAAACTAATAGCTTTAATATAAAATATAAACAGGTATCTATTGAGAGATGTAATATTCCATACTAATATTATAAATGCGAAAGTGTGTCTGTCTGTCTGTTGGTTTCGGCTTGGTAAGAACGCCAATATGATAATCCTACTAATATCCTACTAATCCTATCCTTCTTCCTACTAATATTATAAATACGAAAGTATGTGAGGATGGATGGATGTTTGTTACTCTTTCACGCAAAAACTACTAAACGGATTTCGATGAAACTTTACAGTAACATAGCTTATATATCAGCATAACACATAGGATACTTTTTATCCCGATATTCTTACGGGATCAAAACATATGCGGGTGAAACCGCGGGGTGCTGCTAGTAGTTTAATAAGTTTTCTCTAAAGTTGTAACAATTTGCGTTGTAATTACCTGCGCAATGTTTGCACATTTCAAAGGATGATGCAAGTATATCAGGTAGTGGTTTCCATCTGAAATCCAGTACCTCTACACATCATCATCATCATCACCAACCTACAGCAGTCCACTGCTGGACAAAGGCCTCTCAAATTACACGCCATTCAACTCGATTTACAGACACTCATACAGCCGCTACCAGCCACCCTTCCAAGCTTTTTTCGTGATTTATAATCACTAAAAATCTTCTCAAAACCTTCACAAAATTGGGGCAAATTGTCGGCAATTTCCATTCAACAAGGGTTTACGGTACCTGTGTTAATACGTGCTGGTCAAGTACCGATGTTACCTGAATCCTCACATTACAACTAACTATTACAACAGGACCCAGTACTAAATTTACATTTTTATTACGAGACTGTTCAGCGAATTTGTGGAAGATGTTAGACATGGGCGCCAAAAATGAGAAGGTTGATTCCAAATTATATATTTTCCTTTTGTAGTTCCGTACCACAAAAGGAAAAAAACAACACCCATAAAGGGTCACGTCCTTGTCCGTCTGTCTGTCTATCTGTGTGTCAGTATGTCAAGACCCTTCTTTCTCAGGAACACGTGGTATCAAGTTGAAATTAATATCAAATACGTAAGTCTACGGTCACTTGGAACTGTTAAAAAATTAAGCTTCTACTAGTAAGTCAACGCAATTCATTCAACGCAATTCAACGCAAGTCATTCGTGGATCTTTGATAGTCGTTACGGGATGTCAGAAGCCCGAAGGTCTGACAACCAGTCTTATCAAGGGGTATCGGTAGGGGTATAGATAGGCAGTCGCTCCATGTAAAATACTGGTATTCAGCTGCATCCGGTTAGACTGGAAGCCGACCCGAGTCAACGCAATTAAAAAAGCTCGGATGTTTCATTATCATCTGTCTAGCCTTTGCCAACTATGTGCCAACTATATAGCCCAACTATTTTGGGGTCGGCTTCCAGTCTAACTGGGTGCAGCTGAATACCAGTTTTTTTTATGGAGTTTATGCGACATATTTTGATCCTCGCAAATAAATCAAAACCTATAATAGGGTAGTTTTAGTTGACCTAGAATCATGAAGTTTGGCATGACGCAAGGTTTCACAGCACAAGTTAAGGAAAACTTCCGCAAAATTTAATTTGTAGTTTTATCACCAATTGTTTTTTTTTTTGTAATTTCAAACTGACTTTTGCATTTGAAGAATTGAGCGTTGCATATATCGATGTATGGGAGAACATGTTTTTCAACTACAATGTTTGTTTTTTTTATTTTTACCTTATGTTTTAGGTTCTTTAAATACCTCGACAAGAGTTGTGTTTAGTAATGTTCCTATATAAGCTTTCAATAACAATGCAGACATTTCCTGTTATCAGTTTCTTTATTGTAAAGTGCTAAACTTTTTATGAAGGTAATATCAATTACACACATCAAAAGTGTCTAGGGATCAACATATATTTTTGCAATAACTTTTCTCCTGATTGATATTAATTAAAATTTTCTTTAAGGATTCATCAAATAAAGTGTTTTCGTTTGTCACAGTAACGATAAACCAAGTCACCTTTGCATTAATAAAGAAATTTGCCATTTTCCTAATAAAGGGATTTTTGACATTTGAACCACTAACACAAAAGTTCGAAAAAAAGACTGAAATAACAGTTTTCTTTAAAATTTTATTGGGTAACTTAAACAATTAATAATCCGTGTTTCTACCGCGAACACTAACAACACAAGAACATCGGTTTGGCATACTCAAAATGAGTTCATCCAAATCACGCTGTGGAATGGCCGCCCATGTTCGTTGCAACAACAAAAAAAGGTCTTCTTGCGACTGGATACCCTCCATATTCGGCAGAGCTCTTCTCTGTAGCATATCCCATGCATGCTCAATCGGGTTCAAGTCTGGCGACTGAGCAGGCCAGGGCAGGACATTGATGTTAGCTGCGGCGAGAGTCTGTCTTACAACTCTTGCGGTGTGCGGTCGTGCATTATCATGCATTAACTGAAATAAGGGACCGATTTGCACTTGTAGAGGAACGATGACGTCTGATACAATCGTCTCAGCATAAATTTGAGCGTTGAGGTTGCCTCTGATCTAAATCAACTCAGTTCTTCCGCCGATCCAAATACCCGCCCATACCATGATGGTTCCACCACTATAAGGATGGACTTCCTGGCAGGATTTTAATCGCTGTTGGCGTCCAGGGGTTCTCCAGTGTCGTATACGTCTTGTATCCGGTCTCATACCAAAACGAGACTCATCAGAAAAGCACACGAAACGCCATTGTTCTTCTGCCCAATTTCTGTGTTCAAGAGCCCATTGATATCGAATCCTAAGATTGTGCATTGCTATAGGTGGTACCCGTAGCGGTCTTCGGGAATGAAGGTTCACTTCATGCAAGCGGTTTCTGACTGTTTGGTCGCTAATTAAGTTCCCTGAAGAGTGATGAAGCCTCACGGCTAACATCATGGCGGTTATTGTTGGAGCTCTTCGAATTAAGATTTGAATGTATCGGTCTTGTCTCCGTGTGGTGCAGCGATACCGTCCTCCATGGCGCTCAGCCACGGTACCAGTGCTTCGGTAACGTGTCCAAAGTCGACTGATAACACTCTGACTTGTATTCAGAGCTAAAGCCACAGTACGTTGCCGGGAACCAGCTTCTATCATTCCCACGGCTCTGAGCATTTCTTCCCTGCTTAAATGACGTCGCCGCTCCATAATAACGTTGGTTTTAATCAGTAGTAGGGAAACAGTAGCACTAATAATGTCTTCAATGCGTTGTATGTTTTTATAGGGAAAATATTGACAGCTGATTTTCATCTTTTACTCGAATTTGATTCACAGTTCCTGATTCAAATTATGAAATGCACCAAAAAGGATCCATATAAATTTATAAAATCATAAATTTATTACAAAGCCACATCTCAATCTCAAGAAATCCGCATAAAAATGCTTGATCCCTAGACACTTTTGATGTGTGTACTTTGGTATTATGGGTTTCGTACCGCGCAGTGAAAAGGCGGAACCCTTACAAGATCACTTTATTGTGCGCTTGCCTGTCCGATACGGCCGCGTTTTCTCTAATTAAAGGGAGAAAAACGTCCTCTAAGAAAAAATAAAAGTGGTCTAAGGCTAGGAAGTTAAAAGTCTTAGAAATGTAGGGTGTTCAAAAGGCCTTGAAGTGATTTGTGTAAATTTTACAAAAGAAAAGATTCAAATTAAAGAACAAAAAAGAAATACACAAATGGGCCTGGCACGCATGAGACATTTAAAAAAAATCATTATTTAATTTTGTAAAACATGAAACGTTTATTTTCTCTTGACTGTACTTACCTGTCAAAAAGAGTAAATCTAGATAAAGTGGATAAGACAGAGATTAAAACAGAAGACGAACTAGCAGTAGTTCAGGGGATCAGACCGGAACAAATCGGAAGAGGTACTCTGTCCAGCGGGATTGTCCGAAAGGGTTACCGCTGGCCCGGAACATAAAGGGCTAAGGAAGGAACACGGGTGGGTTTTAGTCAGTAAGAGTCTGACACTCCCTTCCGCTCCACCCAGAGCGGGAGGGGTCATTTGATGATTTACCATCCGCAAAAAAAAAAAAAAAAAAAAAAAAAAAAAATAGGTAATCTGTGGGCCTAGAAGTCTTATGATGACCAGTACATTTGGATTTCCTCTACATATTATGATTAAAAACCGTCATATTGATCATAATACACCATACATAATGTGTGGTTCTTTCCTCAAAAGACTATTTTAAACCAAAAGAACCAACAACAACCACCAATCTACATGGTCTTCACATGATCTGACCAAGATTATGTCTGGACTTTTTAAAAGAGACCTGTGATGTGTGTGTAGTCAGATAGAAAATGCTGACCTCATCTAGTTTATAAAATACTTGCAGCGCCCCGCGGTTTCACCCGCGTAAGTTTCGATTCGTGGAAATTTCGGAATAGAAACTATCCTATGTCCTTTCACGGGACTCAAACTTTCTCTATACCATCTGTTCAACGGATTACGCGTGATTGAGAAAAAACATATTCATAAACTTTCACATTTTTAGTATTATGTAGGATGACTGATGTTTAAATAAAATAAGTCCTTTTTTTACTAGCCTACGCTGTCCCACTCCTGGGCAAACGCATCCCTCCATTCCTTTCATCCACCGCGAGCCCGCGCGTCCTCTATCCAGTTTTGGCGGAACCTGTCCAGCTCGTCCCGCCACAAGTAGGTACTTACAGAAATAAAATCATTTATCAGCATTTATCATTACACGGCCCTTCAATTTGTTCCTCTTACAAGAAATAGAGTATGTTCTTCATAAAAATTGCAACACTCCTCAACTTCTAAACAGGTGGCCTAAAAAGGCCACTTTGGCAGAATCATAAAAGGATAACATAATGAACAGTTAACTGTTAAGTTAATCGTATCAAAACCCATTGGTGAAGCATTTTTCAGTTATTTTTTTGTTTGTGCTAAAATACCAATCAATCCAATCCAAATCCAATCCCAATCTCTTTGATTACACCTACGTAGTGCAGCGAAAAAAAGAAAAACACGAACTGTCTTCGCCATATTATGATTCATAATGTTATCCTTTTATGATTCTCCAAAGTGGAATTTTAAGGCCCCCTGCACTTCATTTCACGGGCCTCATGGAGTAAATTAACGTTATCGCAGCCAGTCCCTAACGATGTGATCGACCATCTTATGGGAAGTCAAGCAAGGTTGCGAACGTTAGCAGGAAGGTGGCAAAGTTACATAATGGGAGCTTTTTATTTAATCTGAGAATGGGAGGTGAAAAGGTCGAAAAGTTTCTAAATTGTGTGAATAAGAAATATCTTTTCTTTAAGGGGACTACATGACCTAAAGCGCGGTCACTGTCGGACTGCATAGAGAAGAAAGAGAATCGCGATGACACAACGCTGGTAATTTATTGCAAAATATGAAGCAATTACATTATTCTATTTACAAAAAAGCTATTGTTTGAATTAAAAAATTAAAACACTAGTGCTTTATTATGTGGCTTGTAGAATAATCTGACAATAAAATCGGAATGATTGTATGTATATTAGTATGGTTTTTATTGTAAAAAGAAAGTTTTTAGAGGTATCTTCATGATTTTTTCTGTCGTATCAAATTAGTTGTATTATGGTTTCATCTACCTAGCATATCCTGAAGAATATCATATATTTTTCTGATTTTGTTTACTGTAGTCGATCATATACAGGCATATGTTTAGGCATTATAAGACTTGCGTTTTTTGCGTTTAGGTCCTGTTGTCCCGTTAGAGATGACTTTATTTTTCGTACTCAGCATCCACCAACGCGCACTGGGCCCGCGTGGTGGATTACGGCCTACTCCCTCTCACAAAGAGGAGGTCTGTGTCCCAGCAGTGGGAACATTATAGGACAATATTATGATGACTCAGCAGCCTCTTTTTTTTTTTTTTCTTCTTTGGCTTCGCACGGTTTGTGCATTTAGCCAATGTCACGTTTTGTTTTATAATACGAACAGCAGCCTCTTGTATGCCAATTTAATCAAATTTAGAACACCAATTCATGTGGTTGTGTTTTTTTTTTAAAGGAACTATAAACGAATAGCACTTGTTAGTACTGTGGAGGCTGGCTATGTTGTAATCCGATCTTAAATTAATACAGGCTGGTAATATTTATTGGATTACATTCGAAAGTTGAGACAAACGTAAAATAATGGAAATATGGTGTGTTGAATAGAATAAGATTCATATATTTACCGTGAACCTGTATTGTTCTTTTTAAACAATATTAGTTCAAAGTTTAACGTGTTTTTGTTAAAACTGTGGAGATCTCGTCTGGATCTTCACAGTACTTAGAGAATCCCCAGCATAGGGGATCGTAGTGGAACATTGAGTGCTGTGTAGTCCCTTGGGGCACTGGTCTAGGGGATTTTACTGAACGAGCGCTGATTTTGATTGATTTTGACTTTTGTTTTAATTGTTGACGAAGGTAACTCGTGTACGACAGTTAATCTAAGAGCGAATTTCCTCAAAGAAACTGAACGCTATCAGCACATCTAAGCCACGTTCAGAGCTGTCAGTGTCAATATTGTTGTGGAAATTGGCAGTGACAGCTTTGAACGCGGTTCGGAGATGCTTATCGTGTTCAATTTCCTTGGTAGCCTTTAGTTAGTTATGGGCTGATTTCTCAATAGTCAAATAACTGATTTTATCTGAGAAATAAATAATGGCTGTTTGATAGCTTTTGTATAGAAAATATGTCAAGCTGTCATATTTGTTCTTCGGATCGGACTGATGAAAAATTAGATCTTAGTTATTTATTTACACACTGGTCGACTTTTAAAAATTGACATGTCATAGTGTTAAAAAGATTAAATAAGTAGGTAAATGTGCGATGATTTTGCCTTGTCTTTACTTAAAGAGTCGATAAAAACTGCTACTTTACACATCATCTAAATTGACACAAAATTATTCGAAATATTGCGTAACTAAGAGTTAAAAACAATGATTACAAAAGAGTAATATATAAGTCAATGGTTAAAATTCATTTAATTTTACTTCTGGTCCTAGTTTAATTAAATATTTAGATCAATTATTAGGATTTAAAAAGTGTTAATCGACTTTTGCCGCTGACCGTATCTGCTCGTATCTATATCGTGTATTAATTGTGAACTCGAATAGGTCAATTATTATGTAAAGCATTCATAGAAACTGCGAAAAAGCGAGCATTATTTTTTACAGCTATGAAAACATTTCTGAAAAAAAATCCTACTACGAGTAAGTATCAAAATGTTTGCCCTTGACATAAGTACGCTATTCATCCTGTTTCAGAATAAACACTGTAATAAACATAAAAAATAAGGCTATAAACTAACTATAAACTGTTTTCTCAAGGCGTTATGCTGTAGGTACCTAAACGTTTTACCAAAATAAAAATATGAACTTTTCTTTCATATAAGGCCTGGCGCGCACCACGATTTTTTATCGTGCGATAATTTTGTCGCATGAATGCAACGTATGAGTTAGTACGGTAGTGTGCGCCCATTCGAGTAATAGATCGCAGCGATTTTAAAATTGTGATTTGTTACAATTTGCTGCGTTTGCTCGCAACGCGATTAAGTAAAGTAAACTACAGCGTATGGAATTGTATGATCCTGCGCGCACTGCGACAGGGAAATCACGCACTCGGGCCGGCGCCCATTCGTATTCTGTTCTTTCGAGAATAAACATGTCCACTGGAGTCTCAATACGAAACGAGGCTAGACGTGGAACATTCTCAGTAATCTGTCAAATGTTTGAATTTTCATCCTCTAATAGCCATAGATTTTTAGCGGAAGATCATTGTATTACTGATAAAAGAAAGCCTTAATAAATCTATCCGCTGTAAAAGAATGAGTCCAGTATTGACAATTTTTTTTGACTGAGCAATGACCAACGATTCTTTTATCGCAGTGCGTGCACCGTACTTTCTGCGATATTTTACAGCGCGATTCTAAAATCGTGTCGCAAAAATGAAAATCGTGGTGCGCGCCAGACCTAAAACGATTTTCCGCTTTTTCGTTTTTAGGGACCATTTCAAGTCTAAGAAGGCTTTACACTCTTTTTATGGGAAGGGTAGATCACATACTTTAGGTGGATCTCTCACTAGGTTCTCTACCTATAAAATCAATAAAAACGAGTTTCCGCGCATTTGGCTCCATATCCCGTGCCCCGTCGCGTGGCGCGTTGCTGTGTGAGATCCGACATGTGACCTTTCTCTAATTTGATCTCCATAACGGTCAAAGAAAGTTTTGTTGACAAAATATGTTGTCGTGAGGAGCAAAGGACATTGGAATTTATTTTGTCATCTTCTGGCATCTTCTGGACACGCTCGTTCCATCATCTATGATGGAACGAGCGTGTCCAGAAGATGCCTAAGTCACGCGATGCCTAAGTACGATCACGCCTGATGGAAAGCGATGAATGAGGTCTACTCATTCATCGCTTTCCATCAGGCGTGATCGAGGTCAAGAGTCCAATGAACAATAAAAAAATAAAGATGTTACACATCTTCGACTACTCCACATTCATGACGTAACCTTTTTAATCAGAAAGCTAAACCTAAAAAGAAAGCCTTTAAAAAGAAATCTCAATTTCTCCGAACTTACCTAGCAGCTGGAGGAATCATAAAAAGTACACAAATAAAGGAACGGTAAATATTTCCTCAAGACTATGGTGAATGGTTATGGTATTGATTCAGGCCCAGCGCACAAATTGTGGCCCTCTTGAATATTCACGAGCAAATCGTTTTGGCAGCTGCACTGCGAATATGGGTTAAAATAATGAGTCTCTCGCTTCTTCTGATTCATCCGTATTGTATTTTTTTGATAACCTTGTTTTTGAGTTGCGTTTGGTAAATGAATAAATGACTAACACTTTCAGAATAATGTTTTAAAAGCTAGACGAGGTCGGTGTTTCCTATTCAACTATTCTGAGAAGAAATATCGGAACAAACTCAGTGGTCACACTTTTTTTAAAGTTCGATATGTTTTAGGTCAGATCATGTGAGGACCAGATTAGTGTCTGAAATGGTATTATGGGGAAAGAACCACACAGTCACACAGTACAGTCAGTAGACGCATTTGTCAGTAATCGTGCAGCTCAAATCAGAACGTAAGGAGCTCAACGAATCGCCGAAAAATATCAAAGAAAGGACATTTGGGTAGGCCGCATAAATTACTCAAACTGCCAGATCAGCTGAGAGGTCGATAGTATTTTTTAACGTTCAGAAATTTTCTTGGTCAGATCACGTGAGGACCATGTAGATTAGTGCCTGAAATGTTCTTTCTATTGAGGAAATAACCACACATGATGATGATGCTGGTATTTGTTTTGAGTGAAAAGGTTTGTTTTTTAAAGGCTCCATCGTGGGGGTGACAGAGGGGCATGTCGGACTCTTACCAGCTAAAACCACCGCGATGTTCCACCTCTGCCTATGGCCCGGGGTGCGGGATTCGCATAAGTATTCACCGCTCCTCCGACAGGCCTCGACCCGCTGTTCCACACCACCAGGTGGGTCTTCCCTCACCTCGATCACGCCTGATGGAAAGATACGGATACTACATAAGTAAACGGTCACTACATATTTCCCTCTATAGCTTTTTATGTCCTTATACCCTCATCCATCAATAAAAAAGCTTCGCCATTCAAAAAAATGCCTTACTACAAAAATGCTAAGTCAATATCATATCTTCTGTACGAACATACTATCACTATCTCGCTCCCTCTTACACCCACCGACATCACACTTCACTAGCTATCTCGTTCCCTCTTACACCATAAGGCATCCAATACGTCTTTATCAGCAATGATTAATGAGAACTATGAGTTCAGTATCACTGATCGCGAATATACCCGAATATTTCCGAAGTCCCCCGAATGTTTGACTTATCAAAACTATTGTAATTGATGCTGGAATTTATATTCCGTTGCGGCATTTGCAAGTTATTCATTTCGTCGTGAAATAGATTAATTACGTACGGTTTATAATAGGTAAGTAGCTTTTGTAATAGAACTGTGTGACTGTGACACTATTAAATGCCACTCGGTCTGGCTAGCTTTTTCCCAACGATGTAAGGGTCAGCTTCCAGTCTATCCTGTCTAACCTGATGCAACTGAAAACCAGTTAACATATAAGCAACATGGCATCAAATTGCTATAAAACAGCAAATTAAAGTAGTGTGTCAACTACTTTAAAACCTAAAAAAAAACCCTACCCTACCTAAACTTTAAAACCTGTTAAAACCTAAGATCAAGTTATGAATCTTGTAATTGAAATATAACGTTACTTAAGCACAGTCTAGTGTCGCCAAGCTTCGTCCAAGCATAATATTGAGCTTAAGGTCGGGTCGCTGAGATTGTGTAAGCGGATTAGTCGTATGGCTATTCAACACGAAAGCATTCTCTTACACTTAATTTTCTGTAATGTAGCTTTAGGTATAATGGATATTTGGATAAGTTAAGAAACAAAGAGAAGTTAAATCTTTTCTGGGTTAGAAAACATTTGGAATTTTTGAGGACTGTTTTCTTCATTTTTAGGGTGCTGTACCCAAAGGGTAAAAACGGGACCCTATTACTAGGATTCCACTGTCCGTCTGTCACCAGGCTGTATCTCATGAACCGTGATAGCTAGACAATTGAAATTTTCAAAGATGATGTATTTCTGTTGCCTCTATAACAAAAAATACTAAAAACAGAATAAAATAAATATTTAAGGGGGGCTCCCATACAACAAACCTGTTTTTTCGGCGTTTTGCCTTGTGGTACGGAACCCTTCGTGTGCGAGTCCGACTCGCACTTGGCCAGTTTTCCTACATTACTACTTGAAAATGATTTTAGAAGAGAATGTTCAAATTGTAAAAGGTACCTACTGTTATGGTATGGGCATGTGATGCTGAGGAATGAGGAAAATGTCGTGAGGAGAGTTTTAAGTATGAATGTGGTTTGCTACAAAAAACCAAAGCAGTGGCGTAACTATACCGTTTGGGGCCCGTGGCAAGTTCAAGGGATAGCCCTCCCTCAATGTAAAGAAAAAAAACTATAACGCTGGTTGCGTTATAGTTTTTTTTTAACTAGCACTTTTCCGCGACTTCTTCCGCGTAGTATTCATATTTCCACCTACAAAATTTAAAACCTGACTGCTTCGTTGGTCTACTGGTCGCAAACGCTACTGCTGAGCATGAGGTCCTGTCCAAAAAATTAGACAAACTATGGGAAAAAGGTACAAAACGTTCGAAACCTGAATGATGTCCTATGTTGCACATTTTCAAAAAAAAAGTTTGCATTTATAAACTTATGTTAGGATCCTCCTATGCTCATGGCCCTCTCGGGCCGGGGGCCCCTCTGGCTGGGGGCCCGTGGCATTTTGCCCCAATAGACCAAAGGAACAATAAATAAGTAGACTTTGTGACTGTGTGATATGGTTACAAAGGGGGTAACTACGGAGATGACGACTACTTAATAGAGAAGTATGGAAGAAAAAGACATGTTACGCCGATCCCGAATAAATTAGGTTATGGGCTGGAGAATGTTGACATAATATCAGTAAGTATAAGTTATCGTAGTACATAAGAACTGTATAATTTAACTTGCGTTACTATATACTTTAAAATTAGATAATGCAAAAAGAGAACACTTCTGTCATGATAAAAACATGGTAACAATGAGCGCAAAAGGTTATGTTTCAAACGAGATACAAAAGCAATTATTTCGTCGTAAAAAAAACTTATTGAATTTTCTGCCTAGCCTTTTCCCAACTATGTTGGGGTCGGCTTCCAGTATAACCAGATACAGCTGAGTACCAGTATTTTTTGTGGAGCGATTGCCTATTTTACCTCCACAACCCAGTTACTGGTAAGACTGGTAGTCAGACTTTTGGGCTTCTGAGTAAGTCTTAACGAGCCGGAACCAATGTGCTTTCCGAGGCACGGAGGGGTCTCGATATGTAATATATGGTCAATCATCCACGAACCAACCGCGGCAAGCGTGGCTTAACCTTCGTTATTATTAAGCCACGAGCCCCATTAACTTTCCTCATTAAATCAACTTCTTACTTTACAGCTCAACCTCATAACCACTCGATAACTTATGCATATACGAGTATAGGTGTTTCGCAATTGATGACAGGTGCGCGTCCCTGACCTAATTCCAGTGAAACCAACCAGAAGTGAAATGGGTAGACGGATGCTGAGTTTTTACCAATTGACCTCGCCACTTATCTCCGGCATCAATAATTTTGGGTATTACTTTGGCTCTAACGCATTTATGAGGGCCTGGTAGCTTAGCATATTAAGGTGTTACAGCTGCTGACTTCTTACCAATAAAATTAAATTCGCTAATTATCTCTGGCATCAATAGTATTGGGTATTGCTATGGGTCTTACGCATTTATGAGAGCCTGGTAGGTCAACATAGTTAGGGCTTAGGTACGGCTGCTCATTTTTTACCAATTAACCCCTACTTATTTATCTCTGGCATTAATAATTTTGGGTATTGCTATGGCTCTAACGCATTTATGAGGGCCTGGTAGCGCAGCATAATAATGTTGTTACAGCTGCTGACTTCTTACCAAAAAAATTAAATTCGCTAATTATCTCTGGCATCAATAGTTTTGGGTATTGCTATGGGTCTTACGCATTTATGAGAGCCTGGTAGGTCAACATAGTTAAGTCTTACGGCTGCTCATTTTTTACCAATTAACTCCTACTTATTTATCTGTGGCATTTATAATTTTGGGTATTGCTATGGCTCTTAAGCATTTATGAGGGCCTGGTAGGTCAGCATAATTAGGTCTAATGGCTGCTGACTTTCGACCAATTGACCTGACTACTTATCTCGGGCATCAATAATTTTGGGTATTGCATGTTTCTAACAGATTATTGTTTGGATTTGGAAATTGGATCGTTATTTTGTTTTAATGTCAGTCGACAACACGGGGGTTAACCCTAAGGTGCCAAAAAAACGCACTCGAGGAAAACCACACCATTACTTTAATTATAATAAAACTCATTATTTTATTAGCCTGTATTTTTTTTTTCTGTGGATTTCCCTCCCACTGCAGGGCGAACGCCTCCCTACTATCTTTCCACTTCTCTCTGTTTATAGCTACTCAGGAGCAGTTCTTGTTAAAGAAGTCCAGCTCATCCCGCCATCTCCGTCTGAGCCTGCTGGGATGTCGCTCGCCATGACTACGTGTTAAAAAAAAACAAATGCAGTATGAAACTGCCTTGTGAGATTCCAAAATTATACAGTAAAATATATCATATTATGGCATAACATATTTTTCGTACCTACGGGTCGACGCCGTGTGGATGAGGTCTAATATTATAGATGGGATTATAATGTTAAATGGGTTTTGTGTGTGTCAAAGAAATCTTCTTAATATTTTAATTGACAATATTTATAATACGGATCGCACAGGAATTCATAAATCAGATAAATCTTAGCCTTTAATCCGAAACACCAAAAATAATTAACCACTTAAAATGCGTCCCATTAAAAAAGATGAAACGAAACTCATTGGATTTATAGACTATTCTCGATTTTATCCGTATGCAGGTTGAAAAGCCACTCCATTGTTAATCTCGTTAAAATACAGCCGGTGCAGAGTAGGAGTCGCGAGCCAACTCAACTCAATCGTTTATTTGTATCGATAAAACTCGATGCATATCGATGCATTTGTTAATAACGTCGGATTTGATATGATTTCTCCAGATTTCTCCAAGTATTCATTCTGATTCAGACCCCTTATTTTTGTCATCTCCATCATCATCATTTAAGCCAAAAGACGTCCACTGCTGGACATAGGCCTCCCCCAAGCAACTCCACTTTGACCGGTTCTGTGATTCTCACATCTAACGGGTTCCTGCGGCCTTCACAAGGTCGTCGGTCCCCCTTGTGGGAGGCCTTCCAACACTACGTCTTCCGATACGCGGTCGCCACTCCAGAACCATTCGGCCCCATCGACCATCTGTACCTATCCATCCCGGCCATTTTATTTTTGTAGCTAAAGATGTTAAGACATATAAGCAGACACTACTTAATTATCAGCCTTTCTTCTTCGTGACGCTGGCACGACTGTATTTTATATCTTGTAGGCCCAAAACTTCACCACTTCAACGGCGTTGTCGGTGGCAGCACAGAGGTCACTTTGACTGCATGTTTTGGGACACAGAGGGCAGGATAGGAGGTGGAGCATGGTTTGCGACATAGCTCCACAATCATAACCTGCTGCCGTTCCGTCGAAGTGGCCTCACTTTACCAGGTTGGAGACTTTACATCTTCCCACTTGTGTCCGGAGACGGTTCAGGGAGCTCCAAGTAGACCACGCAAGGTTATACCGTACAGGGGGAGATGCTCCTTTGGTGGTATATAGTACCTAAGTAAGAGGGGAAGACTATCCTGTTACAGTTTGTATTATCTATTAATATATATACATAAAAATCTAGATATACATAGTATAAAAAACAGCTACTTTTTATTGTGCACAATGGATTTTGGCGCGTTTTTTACCGTCATTTAAACAATTATTCCGAAAGGTTATGTGTATCTGTGTGCACAGAAATCTTGGTGTCTCTTGACGTTGCAGGTCTATTTGTGGTAATAATCACTTCACTTTTTATCTTTCTGAGCTGGCACATCTACTCGTCAATAAACTAATAACAATCAATCTACTCACCCTTTTCCCAACTGTGCTTGGGTTAGCTTCCAGTTCAACTGGATGCAGCTGAATACCATCTTACATGGAGCGATTGCCTAACTGGCCTCCGCAACGCAAATTACTGGGTAACTCAATTTACCCCTTGGTAAGCCTGGTTGTCACATGGCTAAATAATAACAGCCGCTCAGGTCGATAGATCAGGTTAAGCTACTCTTGCCGCGGTTGGTCTGTGGATGGGTGACCATCTTTACATACCGTGACCCCTCTGTGCCTCGTAAAGGACGTTAAGCCGTTGGTCCCGGCTTTTATTCGTGGATCTTTGGGAGTCGTTATGGGTAGTCAGAAGCCCGAAAGTCTGACAACAAGTCTTATCAAGGGGTATCGTATTACCCAGTAATTGAGTTGTGGAGGTCAGATAGGCAGTCGCCCCATGTAAAATACTAGTATTCAGCTGCATCCGGTTAGACTAGAAGCCGACCCCAACATGGTTGGGAAAAGGCTAGGCAGATGATGAAGCCTAGTTGTCAGACTTTTGGGCTTCTGACTGTAACGACTCTCAAAGATCTGATGAATGACAGCCAGGACCAACAGCTTAAAGAGCTTTCCAAGGCACTCGGGGCTATCGACATGTAATGGATGGTCACCCATCCACAAAGAAACCGCGGCAACCGTAGCTTAACCTTCGATCGACCCGGGGGTTCTTATCATTTAGCCACGAGCCCTCCGTTAAATTATTAACGTTCATCACTACGCATTAATTGACATACACCTCTAAAACGAGTAATTGCTAACCTTTCAAGTAAAGGTAAACGGTATCTCATACTGTATTTACCTCAAACAAGAATAGATTTCTAGTTACGTCAACCACTTAATTAAAGTATACTTGAAATGTGGCAAAACAAATTACCGTCTACATAGCGCAAACTTTGCGTTTCGAAAACTGATTACTAGAATTCCCTCATTGGAATTAACGCCTTATGTTTAAAGTTTTAAAGCTTATACAGGATTCATGAAAGTGTGAATGTGACGGCAGATGATTTTTGTTATTTTTATGTCATTTTCATTTGTTGGCGTGTTGGAAATTGAACTGTTATAGGTGGTTATAGTGCCAATGTTTTACGTTGCGGTTACAGGTATACTGTGTGCGTTGCAAGTGTGTCATTTGATGTTAAGTGGTTATTATGTATGGTTACAATAGTCAATATACAATAGTCAGTATACAATAGGTGGACAATAGTCCCTCCTTCTCTTTTTAATCCATCCAAAGGTTTTCTGTAAAAGATCGCTTTTAGCGATAGAGCCGTTCGTTCCAAACTTCTACATTACCTAAAAAGAAAATATATATTTTTTATGGTGTACATAATAAAGAGTATTCTATCTGTCTACCATCACATTAATTATTTGAATTGGATTGCATGAATGACTAAGTTGGTGGTTAGTTGTTGGTAGTTGGTTGTCACTTACAGTGGAGCCATTAGATTTAAAATGGGGCTATTACACGTTAGCTGAAGTCCTGAAGTGATTAGACCCGAGTACATTGTGTCTTTGAAAATAAGAAAGATCAAGGAAACTGGCTATTGTAAAACGAATATTCTGATTATTTCAGCCAATAGCTGAACAACTAAGGCACTAGTTTTCATAACAGGCATGATCAACTTTTTTTACATGAGAATAATTTATTTCATAAAAAGTGGTACAGTCTGTTACAAAGTAGGATGGCAACTTAGGAATAGTTTAAATCTGAGATGAGTAGGTAATAATACAATTTTACGATTTGATGTTCTAGCTAGGTTACTTAGTAGCCTGCATTATGGACAAACAGTGGCGTATAAACCACGTGCAGCCGAACATTCGCAATTACTGCAATTTTATTTAGGTAAACTGCTGTATTTGATATTTTGAATAGTTACTCGTTTTTGTCGCTTTATTGTTGTAACAATAAATGCTATAATAAATTATTTAAAATGATTAATCAGCGAGTCACACATGGTGGTGTATGCAACGTTGAGTTGTCAGAATCACATTTCCCATGTGAGTTATGGCACTCAACGAAAAAACTCTGAAAATAAAAGTGAAATTTTGCCTAACATTTTAAATGGGTTTATATTTTATACTAGCTTCTGCCCGTGACTTCTTCCTCGTAAAATTTTTTGTTGCCCGGTCGCATCGCATCGCCTGCCCGTGCTAAGACTTCGTTTTCACTTACAGTTCTTTCTGATTTTTTTTTGCTCGTCTCCTAAGGGCCCTAGCGTGATGTTAAATAGCTTAGCCTTCCTCAAAAAGTGGCTTTGGAAAACCCAATAACACTTTGTCCGACCCGGGAATCGAACCCAGGACCCCACGCTCAGCGCTTGCAACTACGAGACCAACGGGGCAGAAAAAATAATTATTATTTGGACACAGTTCGTGATATACAAATAACAAAATAAAAAGTGAAAAAGTTTCATTTCAGGATCAATGACTGATGCTGTCTGGCGCTGGTTTTTTATTATTATTATTATATTAATACATTTACTAATAAGAGGTATGAGGAACAGGGTGTAAAGTTCACTCATCCTCCATAGAAAAGGGAGGGTCCTCGGACCAGACGGGTGTTGTGTCTGGCGGGCAACTGCACGATGATTCATGTCGGGCCGTTGTATATTTATGTTAGTTGCGCCGTAAACTCTGCTTGCGAGATGCAGGATTTTGTGTGACGTCAGTATGACGCGTAGTTCGCATGTGGCGTTTGTAGATACCGCTACACTAATAAACAGCACCCAGTGGACGTATGCTTAAATAGAGTATTATATCATCTATGGCTTAGGGGACTTTTTTCACTGTCAAAGCTAATGGAAAAGTTGTTGATAATTAATTTCATTGATCAAACTGATAATGAGATCCCAAAAACAGTTTCCTCAAAGTATTTATTTCCAAGAAAACCATTTATACACTTAATAATGTCACAATTGTTTAAATTGAGCTCTCGCAAATACCTTTGGGCCATTAAGAACGCTTTGTATATTTAGCAAGAATTATTCTATTATTAGCCGTTTCTGTTAGATGAAAGAGTTACTTGTTTAATGTTGTTTTTAGGTTATACTAAAAATGTTTTTATTTTTGTTTCCTTATTGTTTTTCAGGGAAGGATTTTATTATTGTAAGGGCTGATAATTTTTATTCCTAGAATAAAATTGGCGTCTGACAGATTTTGTATGGAAGAACTGTCAAAAATTCTTCCTCGGATAAAATAATCCGGCGTTGGAAAAATCGGCCCTAAGGAATTTGTGGCGTTGTATCGTATTGCCCAGTAATTGAGTTGTGTAGGTCAGATAGGAATCAAGAGGATCACACAACACAGGGAATCCTAGTGTCAGGTCGAAGAATTCAATCCACTTGAAATGTAAACCGAGCAATATAAAGTTCTTATTCTTATTAACTAAATCACGAAGAAACACAACACCGATCCAATTTCACGACACCGATCCAATTTTCAAATCATCGTGTTCTTATTAGCAATAAGAACCTACAAGTCTCCCTTTTTATATTTATTTCTCAAACGAAACAATTCTTTCAACCTTTGGCTCCGACTTTTACTTTTTCTTTCAACAAAGTTTTAGAACTTACGCCTCAGTTGTTACTTAGTACTTTAGCAATATTGTCGAGTTTTCTCGGTAGAAACAGCCGTGGTAAGGTTACTGAATTATATCTTGAGCTTAGGTAGCGAACACAACCCAATCACTAGGTAATACGATACCCCTTGGTAAGACTGGTTGTCAGACTTTCGGGCTTCTGACGACCCGTAACAACTGTCAAAGATACACGAATGACAGCCGGGACCAACGGCTTAACGTTTACATATTTAACAACATGGTATTTTAAACAACACAAAATACTAACTAAAGTATTGTTTACTTAACTGTATTAGATTACACTTTCAACAGCCCTTACCGAGACTCTTTTACCATCCTTATCATACCTCATATTTTTTTCATCGTCATCATTTCAGCCGAAAGACGACCACTGCTGGACATAGGCCTCCCCCAAGCACCTCAACTTCGACCGGTCCTGTGGTTCTCCTATCCAACGGGTTCCTGCAGCCTTCACAAGGTCGTCGGTCCACCTTGTGGGAGGTCTTCCAACGCTACGTCTTCCGGTACGCGGTCGCCACTCCAGAACCTTTCGGCCCCATCAGCCATCAGTTCTGCGAGCCATGTGCATCCTCCTAGCATAGCCCTCTCCATTGCATTCCATTTTGGGTGACTTGATTTTTTTCATAGAGCGATATTATTACCGATCAAGAACATACTAAAACATAATCTTTGCATCCTAGGTAATCTTGCTCTTTATTACTTTATACTCAGCCTGCCAAAGTCCTAAAATTCAAAGTACTTAAAAGAAAGGTACAATGTTTGTCCAATAAAATCAATAGCTTCAAAGTAGTTAACTTGCAACTCGCCAAGTTTGTAACCAATATGGTTGCAAGTAGTGCAGCGATGAAAAGCGTGATTTTATGCACGTCGGACTACTCAAAGTTAAAGTTAGTACTAGTTTAATGGAAAAAAAGTTTAACTGGCACAATATGGAAGCAGTATTGGCGGTAGTTCTGCAGGCCGAGTAATGTTAACGAATAGTTATCTGGGATCTGAGATGGATGTTCTCAAATTAAATTTAACTTTATTAATAGGAAACAAACAGCTCATTAATCAAATTAAATTTCAGTCGACAACATCCATCGGTTTCTTACTAAACTTCAACTATATCCGACGATCCTGCATACTTACGGTTTTAGACATTTATTTTTCTCAAAAGACTTATCTCGTTTGTTGACTGTACATCACTGCTCTCATACTCCACTGCTTTATTATATAATTATACCTCTGCTCTCAAAGCGGTCAAGGAAAACATCGCGAGGAAACCGGCATGTCGCAGAACCAAAAAATCGAAGACATGTGACATCTACCAACCCGCACTGGCCCGCGCGGTGGATTTCGGCCAACTCCCTCTCACCGAGTGAAGGCCTGTGTCCCAGCAGTGGGAACATTATTAGGCTAATTATGCTATGTGCCATAAAACTTACCATAAAACACCATAAAAACTACTAATATAACTATAGAAATAAATTGGTTAACGAATCTTTTGATTCGACAAAAACCTAAAAAATCGAGTCATCGAGTGCAGTTTATAACTTGCTCTTACCAGCTACGTCACTCGCGTCCTCTGCTTCGATAAAAGGCATCCTGAGCAATCCGAAATTATCTATTGGTTTGCCAAATGTGATATTTAATCCACTAAATCAATTGTTTATGTGTTATGGAGTAACAAATCCGGAAAAAAACATACAGAAAGTATCGGGAATGGATGATTTGTTTATGGTTCCGATTCTTTTTTTTTTGTTAGATTGGCACAACTGTTTTACAATTTGGCGTGGAGTTCGAGTTGCATCTGTCATTTAGATTAAATACAGTGTCAATTCCGACCCAATATTCATTACTGTTATTATTGACGAGACGTGGGTTTACGAGTTTGACATGCAAACTAGTCAACAAGCTTCGGAGTAACGCCTTCCAAATGAACCGAAACCGAAAAAACCACGCCAAAGTTGACCAAAAGTCAAAGTCATGTTGACTGTTCTGACTATAGCGGTGTTGTGCACTCGGAATTCTTACCGGAAGGTCAAACGGTAAATAAAATATATTATTTGAGCGTTATGCGGCGTTTAAAAGAGCAAATTCGAAGAAAAAGGCCAGATTTGTGGAAAGAAAATTGTTGGATTTTGCACCACGATAATGCGCTTTCGCACACGGCCATCATTGTGAAAGAATTTTTGACCAAAAACTCAACAAATACCATCGACCACCTTATTCACCAGACATGGCTCCAACCAACTTCTTTCTTTTTCCTAAACTCAAATTACCACTTTGTGGCACCAGTTTTCATTCGATAGAAGACATAAAAGAGAATTCGCGGCGAGAACTAAACTCAATTCCAGAAAAAGCGTTTAAAAAATGTTTTGATGATTGGATTATTCGTTGGCGTAAGTGTAGATATCGTTTCTGAAGGAGCATACTTGGAAGGCGATAAAATAAATTTGGATGAATAACCAACATTTTGTGTAGTATTGATCTTTTCCCGGTTTTCTGACAGAGTAGTATTAGGGGTGGCTTGGACATCAACGCGCAAACTGTAACCATGGATTCAGTACAGACGTCAGCACTAAGCTACTACAATCTGTCATTTAATAATGATATCATCCGAGATCTAAGGCTCAAGCTAAAGTATCATAGAAACTGGAAACGCACTAACTGTGATAGCGCGTATTTGTTATTTTCTGACCTCAGGGAAAGCTTAAAGATCAGTATTTCAGATGCATATCTCTCGTATATGAGACATATAGAGAATAAAATTAAAGTTACCCCTCGTGAATTCTGGTCGCACATTTCCAGCCTAAGATCCAAAGGTGGTTTTGAGCCTAACATTTCATACAGAGGTATAACTTTTTCAGGAACTAAAGCAGCAGGTGCGTTTTCTGAGTTTTTTTCTAATGTTTTTCTGCCTGATGCCCCGGGGCTTATTGCTGATCATATTAGTACGGATGACCATACCAGTGACAGCAATTACATTAATATACCTCTCTTGTACCCTATAGACATTGTTAAAGGCATAAATAAACTAAAACCTAACAGCTCCATTGGCCCCGATAATATTCCCCCCTCTATCATTAAATGTTCAAAACATATTTTCAGTAATCCTCTTTGTCACATTTTCAATTTAGCCTTGCAGACTGGTGCATATCCCTCTCAGTGGAAAGTTTCTAGAGTAACACCTATTCCTAAAACCCAAAACAAAAGCTCCGTTGAAGATTACCGCCCTATCGCAATTTTATCTTCCCCGGCGAAGGTCTTTGAGAACATCCTCCATAATGCCATATATGAGCAAGTAAATAAATATTTATGTAATGAACAGCACGGTTTCAGAAGCAAGCGATCAGTTGACACGAATCTCCTGACACTGGTTGAATATGTGTCCTCCAGCTTGGACCGCGGGCGTCAGGTAGACGTACTTTATTTCGACTTCCGGAAGGCGTTTGATAGGGTTAACAACGACACGCTGCTGATGAAACTTAGCAAAATCGGTTTTGCACCATCTCTCCTCCGTTTTTTCGCAGACTACCTACGCGATCGTCAGCAGTTCGTTAGGCTCGGTATGTACGAATCAAGCACCTACCACACGCGTTCCGGAGTAAGTCAGGGTTCAATTTTGGGGCCTTTATTATTTTTAATCATGGTTAATGATCTTCCCCAAGTTCTCCGTCATGCAAAATGTCTATTGTATGCGGATGACTTGAAACTGTACCTCGAAATAAAGTCCGAGCGTGACTGTTTAGCAATGCAGCAAGATATAGACGCGATATACAAGTGGAGCTTAGACAATAAGATGGAATTTAATCCCTCCAAATGCTTTGCAATGACATTCGGTCGAATGCGGCACCCAGTGAATTATGAATATAAGTTAAATAACAATACCATCATGAAAACATCAGCCATGAAAGATCTGGGAGTCACATTCGACCGAAAGCTCACTTTCCACGACCACATCGCCACGGTAGCCAAGGAATCCTACCAAAGATTGGGTTTCGTTTTGCGTAATTGCCGCGATTTTCGCTCCGCACATGCCATCAAAATTATATTTAATGCACTTGTACGTAGCAAATTGGAATCTAGCTCCGGCGTGTGGAATCCACACGAAAATACCTACGTGCTTATACTGGAAAAGGTACAAAAAGCGTTCCTTAGGTTTATTTATAAGCGTAAACACGGCTATTACCCTTACCTCTATCCGACTAAATTTCTACTGGGATGCCTCGGATATAACTCGTTAGAGGTAAGACGAGCAAAAGACCAGCTCACCATAGCCTGTAAGACGCTCCGTGGCACTATTGACGCGCCTGATCTACATGCTGTGCTGGCTCGCTTCTTTGTGCCAGACAACTACTGCCGCGGCAGAAAGCACAGGCTGTTTGCTGTGCCTCCATGTCGCACAGTTGCGCGTGCTAAGTCCCCAGTGCCACGTACTCTGGCCGCACTTAATGATCTCTTGGACTCTAATCCAACAAACGATCTGTTTGCGGACGATTGGACGAAGATTTTGTCGGCATGTCAGGAGTACTGTGAGAGGGATGTATGAAAGTGTTGTTAACTTTTTACTTGTTTTATATTTAATGTTATATGTGTATGTGTAAATTGTCTTTAATTCTTGTAATTGGTTGTAAACCGTTTTAATTAAAGAATAAATAAATAAATAAATAAATAAATCACTAAATAATAAGGTTCAAAGTTGATTGGGAAAATTTGACAGTTTCGGGTAGGTTGATGTGCTGGCGTCTGTACATGATTCTGATTATAAAAATATGCTTCTCCATACGTTTTGACCGCGTAGGTATTGCACTTTTCTATGAAACAGCTGTTTTTTTTTCGATAACCGATCAAATATTTCTTCACTGGGGTATTAGAATCATGTATCTATATCAGTTTGTAGGTTTTACAAAATATTTGTTCCGTTTAAAAATTGCTAACTAGAGCGCACTGCACAAACCCTAAAACCAAAAGTAGACTTACCTATGTACTCGTGTAACGCAATGTAGTTTGATTTCGAGGCTTTTGGCTACTTCGTGTCTTCGTACGAGTATGTGTATTTTATGTCTTTTTTTTTTGTAATGTGCGTTTAGTTTGTGCAGAATAAACATTTTTTTCTTTCTTTCTTTTCCTGACCTCTCCCTCTTTTCAGGTATTTTTGTAATATTTACACCAACACTATTCTGGTGTTAATTTTTTCACAATCTATCAATACCTAAGATCTAAAAGGAAATCCCCTAGCAAACTTGTAGTAACCTCATTTCGTATTGTGTCGTATTCCGGGCGCGTGCGCGTCGGGTGTTAGTCGCAAGTAATATTATTTATTACGCGCCTACCGATACTCGATATATTACTCAGAAAATGTATGCTATTGGTTACGAGTTTTCTTTGAGTTTTATGAAGGAAAAACCAAGGTTATTTTTACACAGAAGTTATTTATCTATTGGGAAGTGTAGTGTTTGTATCTATGCAGTAGATATAATACATTGTCTCATGTACACCAGCAGAGGGGGTAGCTGTCAATCTGACAACTGGCGTTAGACGCGGTGCAGGTTGGACGTGCGCTTGGTGCGCCTGCGCTCGGAGCTGGCTGTAGCGGTGAGCCAGTGTAATACGTATAAACTGTACATACAGTTAGTTAGTGTTGTGATAGTAATCACTACAAGTGGCGACGAGAATAAAGGTCAGTAAATATTTAATTACATTTATTTCTTTAAAAGGAAAGGAAGGTGACAATAAAAATTAGTTAAGTCGGTAGTGCAACCTACTCCAGTACCCGTCGCGTCGATGAGACAATAGAAATATTGTTATCAGCACACATGGTGTGCAATCGACATTTTAAGAGATTTACTATGTCATTTTATATTTTGCGTACTGGATGAACTCAATAGTTGAATAAAATCGTTTAGATCGTTATGGAATATGTTACGAAAAATAATTCCAATGAGTCATCTACTTTATTTCACTCAAATCGTATAGCCGACAGCGAGATTGCCACAGATTGATGTGTGGAGAAATAACGTAACCAAAAACATTGCTTACCCTCCTTTTCTTTAACAATAATAAAATTCATAGAACAGGAACTTTGGTGACCTACTTATTTCTTGTATACTAGCTCAACTGTGACTAATGAGATAATTACTTTTCTATTGTTTGGAGAATCGTATTTGATATTTCAACAATTGAGCGGACAAATATTCAGAGAAAATGTGGGATGTTGTTGAACACCTATTCATTTATTTATTAATTATTAGTAATTTGATCTTTCGATAATATAGTGTATTAAATTAAACTTTTTAATATTTATCTAATACCCACATGCAGTCAAAATCGTTATTAACGACACTGAAAGGACTGCCCATATTTTGTCGAAAAAATTAATAGTCATACAATCAGTAAGGTCTTTAAGAGAAAAAACCGCTTACATAAGGCTATAAATATTACTAGGAATGGTACTGAGAACAATTACAATAGACCCTGATCCCGACATTGTTTATTTATTCAATCTTAATTAATAGCCTTTGACCATTATACTGAGCAAATGTTATGTGGCTGTGTTACCTGCCTACGAAGAGTGTTCAAAACACAGTTGGTCATTGTAATATTTATAATTCTCCGGAAATATTAGATAAATGTGGTCGCTTATTGCATTATTGTATAAACAATGTTGTTGTAAACGGTTTTGACTGAATTGCTACATGTAATAAACTCATAATTATGTATGTTCTTCGGACGTCCATTAAATTGGATGTATGTTCTTCGGATGTCCATTAAATTGGATTTATGGTCTTCGGACGTCCATTAAATTGGATGTATGTTCTTCGGACGTCCATTAAATTGGATGTATGGTCTTCGGACGTCCATTAAATTGGATGTATGATCTTCGGACGTCCATTAAATTGGATGTATGATCTTCGGACGTCCATTAAATTGGATGTATGTTCTTCGGACGTTCATTAAATTGGATGTATGATCTTCGGACGGCCATTAAATTGGATGTATGTTCTTCGGACGTCCATTAAATTGGATGTATGATCTTCGGACGTCCATTAAATTGGATGTGTGTTCTTCGGACGTCCATTAAATTGGATGTATTTTCAGGTCGCCTAAATACGATCAACTATGGCAAACCAGCTACCGCCACCGGAAAAATTGGATATCGAGGGTGACAGTACATCGGTCGGTTTGAGATGGGAGAAATGGAAACGATGCCTTCGAATCTATCTTGAAGCCGCTGATATCACGATTCCAGCTAAAAAGAGAGCTACGTTGTTAGTCCTAGGGGGAGGTGCACTGCAGGAAATATTTTACAATTTGCTTGGAGCAAATGTGGAACCTGGGGAGAATGTTGATATCTTTGAAGTAGCTATTAGTAAGTTAGACGACTACTTCCTGCCCAAACAGAACAAGACCTTTGAACGGCACATCTTCCGTCTTCTTAAGCAAGATGAAGGGGAAAGTTTTGAAAAATTTCTCATCAAGCTAAGAGACCAGGCATCGAAATGCAAGTTCGAAAAAGTTGATGACCACATAATTGACCAAATCCTTGAAAAATCTTTGTCATCAGAACTACGAAAAAAAATGTTAACAATGGGTGATGAAATTACATTAGACAAGGTGATTACTATGGCAAATACCCTAGAAATCGTGAACTACCAACTCAACAGTTATGAACAAAAAGAAAAGAATAAGACAAATGAAGTTAATGCAGTAAAAAGTAGATACCAAGATAATTCAAGATGGACTAAACAAGAAAAAGAGTCGAATGAAGAGAAAAAGATGTCAATTTGTACTAGATGTGGATTATCTGGCCACATTTCTCAAAGTTTTCCTTGCCCAGCGAAAGACAAGAAATGTAACGGCTGTGGAAAATTAGGCCATTACCAAAGATGTTGCAAATCTAAGTTAATTCAAAAGAAACGTAAACTCGCACAAAACCAAGAAAGAGAAAATAATTATAACAAGCGACCACGGAAGGAAACTACAGTAAATTCTTTGGAAAATGAAGTACAATATATATTTAATTTAAATAACGACGCAACAATCAAATGCGAGATAGGAGGAGTAAATTTGGAAATGTTGATCGATTCGGGATGCAAATTAAATTTAATATCTTTTAAAACCTGGGAATATTTAAAGAAAAACAAGATAATTTGTGACAAGCAAGTAAAAGAACCTAATAAAATATTACTACCTTATGGAAGTAAGACACCTTTACAAATCAAAGGTTCTTTTGAAGCAGAAATAAAAGTAAACGGAAAAATGGAACGCGCCACTATTTACGTTGTTGAAGATGGATCACGGAACCTACTTGGGAAAGACACTGCTTTGCGATTGGGTGTTCTTAGATTAGGTGTGGAAGTAAATCAGGTTGAACTGGAATCAAAAATACCTTTCCCGAAATTTAAAGATATTTTGATTGAGATTCCTATTGATTCATCAGTAAAACCAGTTATGCAACCCCACCGGAGAATACCAATACCATTAGAAGAAAAAATAAATAATAAAATCAAAGAATTACTTGATTTAGATATAATAGAAGAGGTACATGAACCTTCATCATGGGTTTCCCCGATAGTCCCAATTCTGAAGGATGATGGTGATGTACGCTTATGCGTAGATATGCGGCGCGCCAACGCAGCCATTTTAAGAGAAAACCACCCATTACCTTGTATGGAAAACTTATTACCAAAAATAAAGAAGGCACAATATTTCTCTAAACTCGATGTAAAAAACGCATTCCATCAAGTAGAGCTACACCCGGATTCAAGATATTTGACGACTTTTATATCATCTAACGGCCTCTACAGATATAAAAGACTTATGTTCGGAGTTACATGTGCTCCAGAACTTTTTCAAAAAATCATGGAGAAAATGTTAATAAAGTGCGAAGGAGCTACAAATTTTATCGATGACATATTAATCTGGGGGAGCAACGAGAAAGAACACGACTTGCGACTTTCCAAGGTGATGGAGGTATTGCAGCATAACAATGTTTTGTTAAACCAAGAGAAATGTATTTACAAAGTACAGACAATACACTTTTTGGGCCATGAATTAAAACCGGAAGGTGTTAAACCGCTGGCTAAATACATAAGGAGCATAACTGACTTTAGAGTGCCAAAAACCATAGAAGAATTACAAAGTTTTTTAGGTTTAGTAAATTACATTAACAAATGGATTCCAAATTTGGCTACGACGACAGAACCCCTAAAACAAATATTAAGACAGAAACTAGGGAAGAAAGCAAATATAGAAGAATACTGGAAAGACGATCACAATGAAGCATTTGAAAAGTTCAAAGAAATGTTATCTAAAATAAAAACGTTGGGATATTACGACATTAAAGACAAGACGCAAGTGATAGCTGACGCAAGTCCTGTAGGACTAGGAGCAGTCTTAGTGCAGATTGATTGTAAAGGACCAAGAATTATTGCATATGGAAATAGGACACTCAATCAATGTGAAAGAAAATATAGCCAAACAGAAAAAGAGGCCCTTGCTCTGGTATGGGCCATCGAGCATTTTAATACCTTTCTTTTTGGTAAAGAATTTGATTTGATAACGGATCACAAGCCATTGGAATTTCTGTTTAGTTCGAAATCAAAACCATGCGCCCGTGTCGAAAGGTGGGTTTTGCGACTTCAGGCGTATCGTTATAACGTAAAATATAAACCGGGTAAGACCAATATTGCGGACCCACTATCGCGGCTATGTAAATACTCGGATCGGTCAATTCAGTCTACTGAAGAGAATTATGTTCATCAGATAGTCGAGCTCGCTAGACCTTGTGCAATTTCAATGCAACAGATAATAAAGGAATCAGGAAATCACCAGTGTTAAGAAAGGGATTTATAGTCACAAATGGGATGAGTCTGTGAAGACATACAAAATATTTGCGGATGAGTTATGTTTTTATGAGAATATCCTTTTGAGAGGTAACAGGATAGTTATTCCACAGAATCTAAGGAACCAGGTTTTACTGGCAGCCCATGAGGGCCACCCAGGAATTGTTGCCATGAAGAGTCGGCTTCGTTCTAAAGTTTGGTGGCCTAGAATAGACAAGGACGTCGAGTTGATGGTAAAGAGCTGCAAAGGATGCACCTTGGTTAGTTTACCAAATCCTCCAGCACCAATGAAACGTCGTGAACTTCCATCCGAACCATGGGTTGATATTGCAATGGACCTATTGGGGCCATTGCCGAATAACGACTATTTACTGGTAATTATTGACTACTACAGTCGCTATAAAGAGATCAAGATAACGAGGACCATAACGAGCTCGCAAATTATAAAAATCCTTAAAGAACTTTTTAGTCGACTCGGTTATCCACTATCGATCACTGCTGACAACGGCCGACAATTCGTTAGTGAAGAGTTTAAGGATTTTTGCTATAGTTGTAATATTAGGCTTTTTAATACGGTGCCCTATTGGCCGCAAATGAATGGAGAAGTGGAACGTCAGAACAAAGACATAGTCAAACGACTCAAAATAAGTACTAGTGAAAAACGCGATATGAGAGACACATTATATGAATACCTCATGATGTACAACTCCACTCCTCATTCAGTTACGGGAAAGACGCCGTCAGAACTTTTTTTCAAACGAATGAACAGGGATAAAATTCCCATGTTGAAAAATTTAAACGATGCGGATGACACTGAAGTTAGAGACCGAGACAAAATGCAAAAGGAAAAAGGGAAGGAGTATGGAGATCGGAAAAGAAGAGCGGAAAACCCAGAATTGACGGAAGGTGAGAAGGTGTACGTGAAAGAAATGGAAAAGACAAATAAGCTCTCAACTACTTTCAACCCTACACCACATGTAGTGGAACAATCAGTAGGAGGGGATATTACAATAAGGAATGAAGAAACTGGACAAAGACTACGAAGGAATGTCATTCACCTTAAGCGTGTTGAAGGACTATGGAAATCAGTAGAAGAAGACGCCAAGGGAAATGAGAATCAGACAATCGAAGAAAACAAATCTGTATAAATTAAAATGTAATGTCACGGTCAAAGTGATTATTGTATAAGTAAAATACCAAAAATGATTAAGTTGGATTATATATGAGGATGTATGATAAACATTTATAAACAATAAAACTTGTTAAAAAGGAAGGGATGTAGTGTTTGTATCTATGCAGTAGATATAATACATTGTCTCATGTACACCAGCAGAGGGGGTAGCTGTCAATCTGACAACTGGCGTTAGACGCGGTGCAGGTTGGACGTGCGCTTGGTGCGCCTGCGCTCGGAGCTGGCTGTAGCGGTGAGCCAGTGTAATACGTATAAACTGTACATACAGTTAGTTAGTGTTGTGATAGTAATCACTACAGGAAGTAAAGCTAATTGGGGCCCGTGACAAAAATAATAACAGCCGCACAAATCGATCGATCAGGTTAAGCTACGCTTGCCGCGGTTGGTCTGTGTATGGGTGGGTGACCATCTTTACATACCGAGACCCTTCCGTGCCTGGGAAAGCATGTTAAGCCGTTGGTCATTGTCATTCGTGGATCTTTGACAGTCATTACGAGTCGTCAGGAGCTCGAAAGTCTGACAACCAGTGTTGCCAAGGGGTATCGTTTTTTTTTTTTTGCAAGAAAGTTAAGTAAATTTGAATGTCGCGGACTACCAAGTCCATTCTATGTTGCTCAGATTGAAAAATCCACCTCGTTGGTAATTTCTTTCAAGTAAAGTAATACAGTTCACCACAAAGACGATGTATTTACTTTTGAAACTACTCTTCCGAAGTACGGTTTTATCTTGGCGCCAAACAAACCGCTAGCGAAAGGGATGAATGATGATGAAAAGGATTCTAAGAAGGCATAGAGGATTCCTTCGTGGTTAAGGGTATTAATGAATTTTGGTTGTACTCGTATAATGTTTTAGTTTAAACTGAGACATGTTGGGTTGGGTTATGTGGTGTGACGGAGCACTTAAAGGAAATACACTTTATTATTTAATTTATAAGACAACGAATAATAATATGTAATTTTTATGTGTATGTCAGTTTTTATCCGATAACTCCAAAACATTTTTTTTTTTGTTTTTTTTTGCGTGGGAAATCATCAAATGACCCCTCCCGCTCTGGGCGGAACGGAAGGGAGTGTCAGACTCTTACTGACTAAAACCCACCCGTGTTCCTTCACTTGCCTGTGCCAGGGGCCACGGTATCTCTTTCGAAGAACACGAGACCCCGGCGGGAACCACCCGCGACCCCGGCGGGGACAACCCGCGACCCCGGCGGGCGGCGGTGTCTTAAACACTGACCTGTAATTATACACTTGTACAATAGAGGTCAGTGGTCTTAACACAAAGCTTTGACACATTTCAACACGTTGGTCTAATGTCAAATTATTACGTCAAATTTATTCTTGTTTATGTAATGTTCAACAGTTGTTTAGCTTGAACAACAGAAAAACACGGTTTTGTGGAACTCAGAG
Organism: Oligia fasciuncula; assembly: GCA_963082905.1. Taxonomy (NCBI): domain Eukaryota; kingdom Metazoa; phylum Arthropoda; class Insecta; order Lepidoptera; family Noctuidae; genus Oligia; species Oligia fasciuncula. The sequence goes on along the minus strand of OY720406.1, from coordinate 14,749,749 downwards.
AAGAGTTTAGCAACAAGATAGGAGTATTGCGTATCCCATGGGCTTTCTAACTGGCGAAATGTGCACAGGTCTGCACAACTTTCCGTGTAATACAATGTGGAGACAACAATGCGACAATAAAGGAAGACACTGACAATACTAATGCTCCATTTACACTCCTATTTAGAAACTATCAAATAAATCCGAACATCGAAATAAAAGAACCGGCCAAGTTCGTGTCGGACCACACACAATGAAGAGTTTACGGAACTCTTCATTTTGCGTGGTCCGAGACGCACTTGGCCGGTTTTTTTTTTGTTGGAGTGAATTTATCCCAAGAACAAACTTAACATTGTAGTTGAAAATCATGTTCCCCCACACATTGCAATTGCAAATTTAAGTTGGTTCGTAAACTTGTAAAGCCTACTTAGCTGTGATAGTTTTCCTTTTAACTTCGTTATATGTCCCCTTTTCCTTACTTTTGACACCCTGTAAAATCACTTTTAACCTTCTAACTAGGTAAGTAAAGAACTTAGAACATTTCTAAAAAAAAAAATTTTTCTATGAAATAACTGGATCCAGTTGGTATAAATATCTTTTCCAGAAACATATCCAAACAAAGCTTGTAATACTACTACCGTAATTTTTTTAACACATCCAAAAAAACAATTTGGCTGGCAGGGGGACTACGACGACGACGACACTTGACTAACAAAAATTTGCACTTTAAAGCTTAATATTTCAAAATCCCTGAATCGAAAAATTGTTTTCACAAACCCGCAATATTTTTGAAAGACCTATCCAACGATATCCCACACCATGAGGTAGACGAGAAAAAAAACATTCCCACTTTTCGTGTAGACGGTACCCTAAAATTGTTTTTTTTTCAAGATTTTATTTTACCACTTTGTCGGTGTGATTAATATGTAAGTATATCCATGTCAAATTATAGCTTTCTAGTACTAAGAGTCTGAGCTAAGCTGCGGACGGACGGACCCTAAAAAGCGATTTTTTCAAACAAATTGAATAGCAGTGATACTACTATAGGTTTTGCCAATCATCCAACTAGCTATTGTGACTAAAATATTGGATATATTTGATTGATTTTTTGTATGCAGACTGGGAACGTCGTTAGTTATATTGTCATTAGTTGGTGCGCTTCCCTGGTGCGCAAGGTGTGGGGCGGCTCCAACAGTGTCTTAAACATGGTTGCGAGTCGCCTTGACTGTGTTTACGTGGGTCACTGTTGTGCCGTCTTTCATGGGATGTCGCAACGGTGACCAACCGTTATTTCTTATGTTTTTTTTAAGTGTCTGTGCTTATTAACATAGTCGTAAGTTTTACTAACAATCTGGTCGATTTTGAGTCTTGGTTACTTTAATAAAGAAAAATTCTATTCTATTCTATATACGAAGTTTAATATTGTCGCAATGTCGTTTCCACCTTGTATAAGCTTGAAAATGAAATTCCTCGTGGACATTGTACAGTCAACAGCAAAAGTAGATGATCAAAGTCAGAAATTCAATACTAATGAACGGAGTTCGCGTCAGAACTGTGTGGCGTCGAAGTGATTCAAAAGTATTCTACATAGTAAGTATTCTAAGTAGTAGTACTTCGACGCCACACAGTTCTGACACGAACTCCGTTCATTAGTATTGAATTTCTGATTTTGATCATCTACTTTTGCTGTTGACTGTACGTTGGAGTTCAGATAGCAATCACCGATCGTGTTTTATCTTTTCATCGCTCAAGAACGTGTGCACTCTGATTAGCGCTCAGACTTTGTCAAAGAAACTCAATGAAATAAGTCATTGTTTATTCAGAATTAAAATTAAATGCACATAAATAACATCATAAGCCTAATTAATTACCAATTAAAAAAAAATCATCATCATAATAATCATAATCAGCCTATAATGTTCCCACTGCTGGGACACAGGCCTCCTCTCGGTGAGAGGGAGTGGGCCGTAATCCACCGCGCGGGCCCAGTGCGGATTGGCAGATGTCACATGTCTTCGAATTTTTGGTTCTAGGACATGCCGGTTTCCTCACGATGTTTTCCTTCACCGTTTTGAGAGCAGTGGTGATGAAATAATTTACACAAAGTAAAGCGCCTGACTGGGTTCGAACCTACGACCTACAACTCGTAAGTCGCGGCCGTTACCATTTGGCCTCCACTGCTCTCGTAAAAAAAATACAATATCCTAACTTAACTAAAACTATTAACAAACTAAAATATGGCGTCGAAAAACTCTTCCGCATCGCTGGTAATGTTGGGTATGCCTTTTAAGTTTTGTCGTTTGAAGAAAAAAACACAACTAGAACCATATAGTACTTTTTATTGTTTTTCAAAGTATTCACCACGTAGCTTAATACACTTTTCCATGCGCTCAAACCAGTTATTATATCATTTATTCCACTCTAAAGTGGGGGTGTTCAAAATGGCTGACTTGAAAGCGTCGACTGCTTCTTCACCAGACTGGAACCTTTGACCACGAATACTTTTCTTAATTTTAGGAAATGTAAAGAAATCGTTAGGGCTTAGGTCAGGACTGTATGGAGGATGGTCAAGAATTTCTACTTTTTCCTGCTTCAAATACTCAATCGTTTGACGAGCGCGAGAGGATGATGCGTCGCTTTGAGTTAGATTTTCGAAGTTCGGCGATGACTTATGGTAAACAAACTGTGGTATACCACTCTGCGTTAACCGTCCTACGATCTTCAAGTACAATAGTTGCAACATGGCCGGTTTTTCCAACGAACGTGGCCACCATCTTCTTTGAAGTGCTTCGAGAACGAACAACTTTAGTCGGCTTTGGCTCGTCTTGAAAGACCTAGATTGTAGATTGTTGTTTGGATTCAGGGTCGTAGGCATAGATCCAGGATTCGTCACCACTGATGATGTTGTAGACGTGATTTGAGTCTCCTCAGTTGAACCTTTGCAGAGTTTTCTTACACCATCTGATGCGGGCCGCCTTGTGATCGTCGGAAAGCAGATGCGGTATCCAACGGCAAACTAGCTTTCTCACACCAAGCGCTTCATGCAAGATCTTCTGAATGGTTGTCCCTGAGATGCCTAATAGAGCCTCTATCTCTCGATACGTCACATGACGATCTTCGAGAATTAGTTGTCTCACAGCAATGATGTTATCTTCAGTGAAGGCGGATTTTGGGCGTCCTTCGCGAGATTTGTCACTAACACTAGTATGTATGTCCACGTTGGAATTCTAAATACCAGCGTTCGACAGTCCGCAGACATGGGGCTTCATCACTGAACACAGATGTTAGCTCTTCAAAACACTGAAGCCGTGTCAGGCCTCTTCTAAAGTTGTAGAAAATTATTGCACGAACATTTTCCTTAGAAAGATTCATTTTCGTACGTAACCTGATAGATTCCAATTGACGCTGTGACTAAACAATAGCATTAATCCTAGTACATTCAACTGTTTTGAGATTCAAAATTTAAACACATTCGAATATAGAACAGTTCCAAATTCAAAATTGCCGGGAAATATGGAAACGACAAAACTTAAAAGGCATGCCTAGTACCAGTCGACAGAGACTATGGCGGCATTGCCACGTTGTATGGCAATGCTTAGCATCTGGCCATTATTTATAATTGGAGGCCGATTTTTCAGTTGACATAACTATCACTTCTATTCCAGGAATAAAATACCTACATACTAACTTAAGTCGAACCACCAGATTTACCTCTTTAGATAAAAGTTAACTATTGAAAAAATCAGCCCTAAGTAGAATTGATTTTTATTTTCACAGATTATTTTTCCCTAATACATTTTATTTCCTGTATCAAAATCCTAGTTGATCAAAAGACCATTTTTGACGGTTTTCAAAAAAGAGAAGGTCGTGCGTATTGAATGCATTTTTTGCGAGTGTCCGTGTCACCTTTTTCGCGCACGCAGAGCGAAAGCCATTTTAATTTTGCAGTGTGGGGTAACCGACTTTTGGCGGCATATTTTGTCATGTTGGCACGAGTTATGCTGGGATTTGTGGTAAAAAGATTGGCTGGGCAGCAAAATTGGTAGTGTGGTTGACCACTCAGGGTTTGACTGTGCATGGGCTATGTACCTTTCTTATATGTGAAAGTGTTAAGAAACGTGTTGTTTTTTTATTTATTTATTTAAAATCTGAATTAACATTAACGTACAAAAACTCTACCAAACTGCAAAAAAGGTTGTCGGCAATTGTTCTCGTCTAACAATAGATTACTGAATTTTGTAAAGGGAGTTTGTTGCGCCACTTCTTGTCCTCAGCGAAAGCACTAGGAAGTGGTAAAGGGCGGGCGTTTTGGGGGACTGTCTTTTGTAATTTTGACGTTCGAAAAGTGCTGATTCTCAGCCTAGTTTAAATAAATGACTTTTGATTTGATTTATTCTAAGTAAATAAACTATTGTGAATATACACCTGGGATAAAAAATCGTATATTTCAAAGCCTGTACCCCTTCGTGAGATACAAATACTAGATCACAACTTGTCACAGGAGTGTTATCGCGGGTTTCGAAGACATCAGCACGATTGTCTCTTCTTGCCGATCTTAATTTATTTTCAGCAAGTTTTTCAACTATATTAATTGTACAATGCAACATTATATTAGACTAGCAGCGCCCCGCGGTTTTACTCGTATAAGTGTCGATCCCATGGGGCCCGTGGCTAAATAATGACAGCCGCACAGGTTGATCGATCAGGTTAAGTTACGCTTGCCGCGGTTGGTCTGTGGATGGGTGACCATCTTTACATACCGTGACCCCTCCGTGCCTCGGAAAGCACGTTAAGCCGTTGGTCCCGGCTGTCATTTGTGGATCTTTGACAGTCGTTACGGGTAGTCAGAAGCCCGAAAGTCTGACAACCAGTCTTACCAAGGGGTATCGCATAACCCAGTAACTGAGTTGTGGAGGTCAGATAGGCAGTCGCTCCATGTAAAATACTGGTATTCAGCTGCATCCGGTTAGACTGGAAGCCGCCCCCATCATAGTTGGGAAAAAGGCTAGGCAGATGATGAAGTGTCGATCCCATGGGAATATTGGGATAAAAACTATCCTATGTCCTTCCCAAGGATGCAATCTATCTCTCTGCCAAATTTTATCGATATCTGTTCAGTGGCTTAGGCGTGAAAAGGTAACATACAGACAGACAGAGTTACTTTCGAATTTATAATATTAGTATGGATTTAGAGCAGATTTTTCAATCATCTGATAACTTTATTCGAGGAATAATTCTGAAATTTTGACAATTATTTCATACAAAAATTGTCAAATGTCAAATTTATTCCCAGAACAAAAATTATTATCTAGCGATGGAAAAATCAGCCCTAAGTTAGGTAAGTACAACACTATAGACAGTTTTCTTTTATCAAAACATATTTATTTTTATTTAACTTTGAAATAAACTCCAAGATTTTCAACATTGTAGGTAATATTACGAAGAAGTTAAAAATAAACAAATAACTTTTCATTGTGTTCTTATAAAATGCGAAATAAACACGTAAGCTGCTTTGCTTCCTACGCTCCTTGTAAAGGTCATATACTCGTAGCTTGCAGATATTTATAAATTTGAGATCTTATATGAGCGTTTACGCGGTACGGCATTTCATACAAACTTTAAAGCCCTTATTTTTCGAAATGAATGAACCGATTTTAATGAAACTTCATACGCATAAGCAGGATACAAAGGTCTAAAAAGTTAGTAGAGAACATTTTCAAAAAATAGTGTTACAGCCAAATTAGACCGATTTTAAATTTTCCATAGAAACAGAGATTTCCAGCTATCTTTTTTTTAAATAAGACATTTAGAAAATGTTCTCATGCATGTAAGCCCCAGCGTATCTCCAAGCAAGTGTTCTTTCCGCCAAGCGAGCGAGAACTCTCTTTGATAGCTCTTGTCGCTGCGACAAACGAGGACTCGCTGGCGATGTGAATCAGCGATCAATCACACTATCATACTTAATATTATAAAGGCGAAAGTTTGTGAGTGTGTTTGAAAGTGTGTGTTTATATGTTTGTTACTTCTTCAGGCTCAAACGGCTGGACCAATTTTGATAAAATTTGTATGTAGGTAACAGACACCCTGTATTAACATATAGGCTACTTTTTATCCCGATATTCCTACGGGATCGACATTTACGCGGGTGAAACCACGGGGCGCAGCTAGTAATATTATATTGGCGAAAGTTTGTGAGTGTGTGCGGGGGTGTGTGGGGGTGTGTTTATATGTTTGTTACTTCTTCACGCTCAAACGGCAAGACCAATTTTGATAAAATTTTGTATGGAGGTAGCTGACACCCTGGATTAACATATAGGCTACTTTTTGTTCCGATATTGCCACGGGATTGACATTCATGCGGGTGAAACCGCGAGGCGCAATATATATGTAGGTATCTCTTTTACTTACACGGGACCAACAATCTTATGTACGTTTCGAGAAAGCCGCTTCCTCATCGGCGATGAGGCAGGCAGGATCCATATCAAATGATCGCTTATAAATATTAGGACACGGGGTAAGACAAGTATAGGATAATATTATATAATATGATGTGTTATAAAAGTATTGCTGTTTGTTTGTTTGTTTTAAATGTGTTATGTAAAAATCTTTTCTGGCACTTGCGGGGTGATTTAGAGGTGAAATGGGATGAGGAAAAGCTTGGAGAGGCTTTGACTTCCGTTTTTTATTTTGTACTTTGTTATTCGTGTGAATTAAGTTTCGAAAACATGTGACATCCTGCAACCCGCACTGTGCTGGTGTACCTACAAAGAGGAATGAGGTTTGAAGATTTTTATATGGAACCTAGCATACCTGCAGTCACGCCATTTTGAAAATGGCGGCCACTTATCATCATCATCTGCCTAGCCTTTTCCCAACTATGTTGGGGTCGGCTTCCAGTCTCCGGATGTAGCTGAATACCAGTATTTTACATGGAGCGACTGCCTATCTGACCTCCACAACCCAGTTACTGGGTAATAAGATACCCCTTGGTAAGACTGGTTGTCAGTCTTTCGGGCTTCTGATAACCCATAACGATGGTCAAAGATCCCCAAATGGTAGCCGGGACCAACGGCTTTACGTGCTTTACGAGGCATGGGGGTACATGATCACCCATCTCCGGACTAACCCATCAACCGTAGCTTAACTTGATCGAACGACCCGTGCGGCTGTTATAACTCAGCCAAAAGCCCCTCAGGCTTCACCTTCATAGTCCTTCTAGGTTTTAGTTATGTTAAAAATTAATAATTTAATGAATTTATTTGAAAAAAGCGCGATCTTCACAAGTTATTTCAAGTGTAGAAGTACTGACATCTCGTTGAGGCGCGCGTGGAACACGTACGCGCCGTCCAGAAGAGATGTCAGCATCGAGGAGGGGCCCCATAGGGCCGAAGCCTGCCGGGTCAGCGGGATTGTCCGAAAGGGTTACCGCTGGCCCGGAACATAAAGGGCTAAGGAAGGAACACGGGTGGGTTTTAGTCAGTAAGAGTCTGACACTCCCTTCCGCTCCACCCAGAGCGGGAGGGGTCATTTGATGATTTCCCATCCGCAAAAAAAAAAAAAAAACGTTTAGAAGTACTGCCTTCACTAAGTACATTTGATATTTTAGTTCAAAAATATCAGATTTTAGTAGGTACGCGAGCACTCGTTCCTATTTGAATAAGTCCATACGAATTAGATGGAAAGCTAGGCACGGGCGAACTGAGTTCCATCAAAATTGCTAATGTGTAATATAAATATTAGAGCAGGTAATATAAAATATACTTTTGTTAGTTACTGAAAATATTGGTATGAAAGCTACTGTAAAGAAAACCACTACTGCCTGGTTTCTGTGGTCTGAAAACCGTGTGTTGTGCTTACTTGTAACATGTTAAATGCCTAAAACTGAATTTCAATACCATTACATATTTAAAAATCTTAAAACTCTCGTAGGTGAACATCAAGCTACTACAATCTGTCAAATTTCTTTAATAGATCTTCAACTTTATCGCTAAAGTATAAGGTTCAAAGTTGATTGGGAAAACTTTACAGTTTCGGGTAGCTTGATGTGCTGGCGTCTGTACAGTCACGAGCTTAAGTATGTATACACTTTGCTTTATTCAAAGGCGATTTTCTCCTTAATTTTTTGATGAAATTGTGTGTTATTACGGACATAGTACTTTCGAACCCATAGGTTTATGTAAAGTGTCGTATTTCAACTTTGCATTCGTTATTTCGTGAAAAAATCGCAATTGAAAGTTGCCAAGTGTTAACATATTAGTGCTCGTGACTGTACCTACGTAGAAATCTGTACGGTTGTGTACTCTGCGGTACACTTTACTTTCGTAAAGTAAATCGAGCGAACTGCGGTTGGAGCACTTCTCAAGTCGGGTGTATGCCTGTACATATTATGTATACTATATGTAGGTATGTAGCTCGATGGTGTAGAGGTTTTACTAGTAACTAGGTATTAGGTAGGTACAGTCAACAGCAAAAGTAGATTATCAAAGTCAGAAATTCAATACTAATGAACGGAGTTCGCGTCAGAACTGTGTGGCGTCGAAGTGATTCAAAAGTATTCTACGTAGTAAGTATTCTAAGTAGTAGTACTTCGACGCCACACAGTTCTGACGCGAACTTCGTTCATTAGTATTGAATTTCTGATTTTGATCATCTACTTTTGCTGTTGACTGTACCTACGTGTTTCAAGCTTTAGTGTTTGTATTACGGATTTTTATTCAGTTACTTTAGTGGGAGTGTGTGAGGGGCCCGTGGCTAAATAATAACAGCCGCACAGGTCGATCGATCAGGTTAAGCTACGCTTGCCGAGGTTGGTCTGTGGGTGGACCATCTTTACATACCGTGACCCCTCCGTGCCTCGGAAAGCACGTTAAGCCGTTGGTCTCGGCTGTCATTCGTGGATCTTTGACAGTCGTTACGGGTTAAAGTCTGATAACCAGTCTTACCAAGGGGTATCTTATTACCCAGTAACTGGGTTTTGGAGGTCAGATAGGCAGTCGCTCCATGTAAAATACTGGTATTCAGCTTCATCCGGTTAGACTGGAAGCCGACCCCAACATAGTTGGCAAAAGGCTAGGCAGATGATGACTTTAGTGGGAGTGTTACACATAAACACAGAGCTTTCTCTTTTAGGAGGTAAGTAGACATCACATATTATCGCCAAGTGCTACGATCCTAATAAAATTATTATTTTTGGTTCTAAATATTTTTTTAAGATCCATGAACAATTTGAAAAAAATCCAATCGAGTCGTTTCAAAACTGTTTTCAAATAAAAATAGCTTGTTTTTGTCATAATGACCCCCCCCTTGTTTCGTACCTCGACTTATTTTCGAAGTGTAAACGAACCCTCCTGAACTCTAGTGTAAGCTTCATAAATGAATATTGAAAAAGCTTGAAGGACTTCAGTTGAGTTTACCTTGGCGTTTAGTGATGTGAATAGCGCTATAAGTACTTTAATATCGATATTTACATTATTTATATTATTTAATAGGCGTGGCACGTGTACCTACACGTGTATTGTGAAATGTCAATGCCAAGTAAAATACCTATTTGACATCATACATCGATGTTGAGTAGAAACTACACGATAGGTTCCGTTGAGAACCAGCGGCAGGCACTAAAGATACTAATCTGACATTTAAGTCTTTTGTTTGCGTTTTTTTAGTATAGAAGTTTGACATTACACCTGTCAAATTAGTATCTGGGTTTAAAAAAAAAAATTAAGTTGTCTGGCATTTTTGCTGAACTGGGCCTATTTGACGCAATCCTATGGCACACTATGAAATCAAAATTATTCTCAAAATTAGCGGGTATTGTTAAATGCGTCGAAATGGGCAGAACATCACTCAGCGATCACCAGAGATTATTACATAAAATTGTAGTGTTAAGACACAATCCGCCATTTTTTTTTTCTTTCTTTTAAAAAACGATGATGATGATGGCATGCAAATATTTAATACATGAAGTAGGTATGTAGTAACAACATAGGTATAGGTAATAGGTGATACGGGCTGGTGTCCACAACTCCACTTCAATGCGCGTATTTTGCGTACAATTATAAGTAGGTATTTTATTTAAGAACATACAGTAGTAATATACTAATACCGTAGTTAACTAAATCAACAATGGAGCATTAATAATTAAAAACATTATTACAATGTATTCCTGAAGTGGTAGGACTGACAAGATTTTTTATTCAAAAATTCGCCGACAGAATAAGAACTATTCCCTACCCTACTACAAGTATGTATTTCCTTCAGCTGTCAGTGTAAAGCCCACATTAATTCAGCATTCAGTAAATTTAACATATTCTGTTGCAAATTGCATGCGCAAAATTAAAAAAGCGTCAACAAAATACAATTTCCAAACATCGATACACCGCAACCGCCATAGGTAACATCCCTATCTGGCGCCAACTAGTCGACAGGAGCCTCAGACGGCGGACGAGCGATCCCAACTCAACAGGAAAGACGGTATTGATCACAACGTGTCCCGTCATTACTTTAATATGTTTTGTTTTGATGTTTTGTTTTGCTAACGTAACATTGCGTTTGAGAATAACAGTGAGGAGAAATGAGAATGATATTGTCTGTTACCAAAGTTAGAACAATCTTAAGGCCGATTCCTATAAATTACGGACCATAATTGGTTAAAATTAAGACTCTTGTATGTTTACCAATAATGAAGCAAAGACCTCATAGCTTTGTATAGTAGACCCTGCCATATGGAAGTAGCTATCTCAGGTAAAATTAGCTTACGAATCTTTTTATATGCCCAGTTTGACAGTAAAAAATGCTACCTTTGATAAGCAAAACGATTTGTTTTTAAACCACTTCAAAAGAGGGGGTTCTGTATTCGACTGTATGTATGTATGTCCGCGATTTTCTTAAAAACTTAGAGACCAATTTTGATAATTCTTTTATTAATGTGATCTACATACTTCCAGGAAGGTTTTAGTTTATAATACATTTGGTAGGTAATTATTCTTATATACGAAGTTAAATATGCATAAATGTACTACATCTCCGGCATTTCTATGTGAATTTTGATGATTCTTCTGGTCGGTGTCTTCACTTCTTCAATGTATTTATATGGGGTAGGTACAACTAAAAAGTGAAAAATAAAAACTTTTTTACAAACAAAAAAAAAACAACTGACTTCAAAAAAAAAAAAACACTACAAAGTGATAAATAACTTTAATTTCGGAAATCGGTGTCAAAAAACGAAAATGCGAAACCAACGACACCGACTTCCGAAATTAAAGTTATTTATCACTTTGACTGGCCAATTCTTCCCTTGCTTTGGTAGGGCTAACGCCCGCCGGCACGCTCGTTCCATCATAGACCTCATCCACCGCTTTCCATCAGGCATGATCGACGTCAAGAGCGCCCCCAATTCAGAAAAAAAAAGAGGCGTTTGCCCAGCGCTGGGGCATTACGGGCTAAATAGATAGATATACAGTGTGAGTCTTCATAATGTGGACATATCGAAATGAGGGAAACTAAGTTTAATTTTATCGACGGAAAAAATATTTTAAAAAATCTAAAAAAAAATTTTTTTTTTGTAGAATTTAAAAAAAAATTTAACGCTGCTGTGACCTCTGTGTAAACAATCGCCCCTCAATTGAGAATTAAGGTATTTTTTTAGCAAAAATCTGATATTTTTTCATCAATTTTTACAATAATTGTAAAATTACTAGATAAAAGCCCCGATTACCTACCCTTTTTGATTACTTTAAATTATTCTCCATCGTATCAGATTTCTAAACGTAAAAATACCATGTTTATAACTCAATCACAACATTTTCTGTTAAAGAAAGGCCTTGCAATCACCATACTTTAGCAGGTAAAGAACCTTATAAATATTTTTTAATTTTTTCAAATATTTTTTCCGTCGATAAAATTAAGCTATGTTTCCCTCATTTCGTTATGTGCACATTATGAAGACTCACACTGTATTATGGTAACAAATATTAGAATGTTATAAATGAGTGTTTTGTACCTGGATGCATAATTAAATTGATTCATGCAGACAATTTGGGAATATAATTTCCTATTGTCCTGAGATTGCATGTCTAGTTAGATTTCTATGAAACACATTTCAAAATTTATATTAATCTTAAAACTTTTTCAATCATTGTGATGTTCTTAGCGACCCCTACCAGGCGCCGAGAAGTCGGCAGGAGGTGTTGGCGGGTACGATCCCGAGTCAACAGTAACGTGGCATTATTGATCTTGCTAATGTTCCCTCTTCGGGCCCTTCGCGGCGTTCGCGGTTTCAAAGTTATTTTCTGTATTTTCATCTTAAGAGTAAACTAGTCGCGAGCTCGAACTCACTGGTGGTCATGGCCAAAAAGCACGCTGTCTCACTTGGGTTCGTGTCCGACAGAGCTAGTATCAGTGATGAGCAGTTAGACGTTGGTCTACACGCACAACGTCTAGTTCTAACGCACAGAAACACAGTTCCGAACTGAGAGGCGCGTAAAAAATTTCGAAAAGTGCTTCGGAAAATCAAGTTTTATGAAAAAACCACTGCATAAATCAATTACAAATAAAGTTTATTGAACTCTTCGATAACTGACCTTTGTCGGTACCTACGGACTTGGTTTTTGGTTTTTTGGTGTTTTTTTTTATAATATCTAAGGTGACGATATTAACTTGCTCTTTATAACGTCATTGAGGACGGAAATTTAAAAGTGTCTTCGTATCCATACTAATATTATAAATTCGAAAGTAACTCTGTCTGTATGTTATCTTTTCACGCCTAAACCACTGAACGGATTTCGATAAAATTTGGCAGAGAGATAGATTGCATCCCGGGGAAGGACATAGGATAGTTTTAGTCGACATACCTCTCGGGTGAAGTCGCGGGCGGGAGCTAGTATTTCCATACATTCCCTGTGTTATCGCGATACCATGGACGTCCAGGCCCAATTTCATCAATTTCCAAAAATTTCGACGTTAATTTAATTAAAACATTTTAAACATTATTATGAGATTTTCACAACAATACCATCATAAAATTACCTACTGTTAATCCCTAATACACATTCATTATGAACGGTATAAGACTTATTACACAATTAACATCAGGCAAAAGATTTAAGCTCTTAATTAAATTCTGAATTAATTTATTTCCGCGATAAGCGTTTTAACGCTCTTATAATTTTGGGCATTAAATTTTATGCAGAGTTGTCAGCGGCAGTGACCTTCACGGCTCAGTAGTACCGCGAGATGAGTCTATTTCTCACTTCAAACTCAAACTCAAAGCATTTATTTCAATTAAACCATTTACAGGCACTTTTGAATTGTCAAGAAGTCGGTCAGTCAGAAAATATGAAGCAAGTTGCCCATTCCAAAGCGTAGGTACCTATGGAGAAGAACGGGCAAGAAGCTCTTTTATATTATATTTTTACAAAAATATTAGTTACATCATTAATGTTGAATTTATGATTATACTAGCTGCGCGTCGCGGTTTCACCCGCATAAATGTCGATCCCGTGGGAATATCGGGATAAAAAGTAGCCTATATGTTAATCCAAGGTGTCAGCTACTTCCATAATTTTTTTTATCAAAATTGTTCCAGCCGTTTGAGCGTGAAGAAGTAACACGTACAAAACACACACACACTCACAAACTTTCACCTTTATAATATTAGTGTGATGTGAGAACGATGTAAAAAAGACGTACGTAGTAGTACGTAGCGTCCAGACTTAGCTCGATTGTCATTGAATGATTTTATAATTGTTTCAAGGTGGTGTTTAGACTAAAGTCTTCAACCAGTGCGTCCTGCCCGTTATGATAAACGGTGCCGAAACGTGGACACAGATAGTCAGGCTAGTCCACGAATTCAAAGAAAGAAAGAAAAAAAGTTTAATTGAACACAGTTTGTAAAACACAAAAACAAAAAAAAAAGAGGTCATGGTCGCCCAACGCTCTATGGAGCGGGGTATATTCGGAGTTTCTTTAACCGGTTGAATGCCGTAATTACAGAAACAATTAAAAAGCCATTGTGTCTCGTGTGGATCTACGTTCATAGTAGTTAGTTCGGCATACTAAGGGTTAAAGGATAAAATCTGAAATGAAATTATCTGGAAGAAAATATCGAAATATCTTGCAGAGTAAGCAAGCTGAAGTGGCACTAGACTCGCCATGTTTATCGAAGGACCGATGGCCGAATGAGAGTCCTGAAGTGGAGACCGCATATCGGCCAGCGTAGCGTAGGTCGCCCCCCAGCTAGATGAACCGACAACCTTAGGAAGGTGGCTGGAACTGACTGCTTGCGGAGGAAAGGGTGTTGTGACGCAGCCTGGGAGAGGCGTATGTCCAGCAGCGGACTGGATAGGCTGAATTAATTGATACCTAGTCTATATGGTTTCAACGTTTCAATTCATATGTACTTTCGGAGTTTATTTTGGACATTACTGACGTACACATCGAGACCCCTCAGTGCCTCGGAAAGCACGTTAAGTTGTTGGTCCCGGCTGTCATTCGTAGACCTTTGACAGACGTTAAAAAAGGTATTAGCGTCAATCGTCGAGTAAAAAAGGGTATCAGAAGGATCAGGATCAGGAGGTCAGGTAGACAGTCGCTCTCCATGTAAATTGCTGGTATTCAGCTGCAGTCAGTTAGGCTTAGGGGTTAGGGTGAAAAGTCTAGGCAGATGATGGTTCTGATGGCATATAGGCACGGTTTATTCTACTTGCTAATCTCATAGATTGAAATCCCTCAATATTAGTGATGCTCTTGCATTACTCGCATCTGGCGTATTCCCGCAATCTACGGTAAAACTATCTAGTGTATCTTTTCCCAAGGTCAAACAAAATGAGAAAGGCTACATTCCCATTTTTCAAGTAAATCTTACAGTCGGCCATCAACAAACGCGATGAGAGAATACATAGAAGACTAGAGTAACCAAGTAAAAATAAAGTAGGATCGCGGAGTTGGGTCGGGATGTACACTTCGTACAACCACTCTACCACAAAATAGAAAGTGTAGGTACAGAAGGGTGGCTTCAACGACGAGTGAAAACAGGCACACACACACATAGATGCGTACGTACAGAGATCTTGTAAAAGTAATTTGTTTTGTTTTAAAGAAGTATTTGTTTCGTTTTGTATAAAAACAACTACAAAACTTTATAGTTTAAAGAAGATTTAGTTGGTTTTGTGTGATTAAAAATATAATATATTACTTTGTGATTTTTGTATATTTTATTTCATCTTTAAGTACTTTCATCTTCATCGAGCCGTTTGGGGTTGAAACTCTCGGGCCGTGGGGTCCGAGTGCTCATGGTCTTTTTAAAGAAATTTCGAAACGGCTGGTTGACACTTCCCGTGACCCAAGGGCTGGCTTTTATCTTGGCCAGAGGCTAAGCATCGCCATACAACGTGGTAATGCCGCCAGTCTCTTGGGTACATTACCAGTCGACAGCGATGCAGATGAATTTTTCGACGCTATTTTTTAGTTTCTGTATAGTTTTAGTTAAGTTAGAATTTAATTTAGTTATTTTCGAGAAAGTTAGAGTATAATATAATCTTTAAGTACTTCGTTTTTAGAAGACATTGTGAAACCATTTAAATGTCAACTGCAGCCGCTAATTGTTAAATAATTACCTATACTGACTGAACGCTTTCTAAAGAATCTATACTAATATTATAAATTCGACTGTCTGTATGTAATATTTTCACGCCTAAACCACTTAACGGATTTCGATAAAACTTGGCAGCGACATAGATTGCATCTCGGGGAAGGACATAGGATAGTTTTTATCCTGATATTCCCACGGGATCGACACTTATGCGGGTGAAACCGCGGGGCGCAGCTAGTAAATAAATAAATCTTAGACTATCACAAACAAATGCGGTCTTGGACCCGCTGTACGTATAACGTAAACACGCTATACGTACAGCGGGTCCAAGACCGCATTTGTAAAACGAAACGCATAACAAAAATGTACGCACACATAGACATGTGTGCGTCTGCGTACATTTTCGTTTGCTGTACAGAGCCAACCTTCTATAGCTAGTTATTTCATGACTCGACTGAGAAAAGCCGAGAGGAATGAGTGCACAGAATAAAGTAGATTGGCGCTGCTGGTCTGCGGCTGATTGTAAAGGATTGGGTTACATACTGCAAATGTTTGTATTTGTTTAGCAAGTAGATTGGCTGAGTATGTGTTAATTTTAATTTTACAGATTACAGGAATGAACTGTTTTTTTTTAACCGACTTCTAAAAAGGAGCAGGTTCTCAATTCGGATGTTTATTTTTTTTTTTATTCTTGTATAACTCCCTTATATAATATAGACGGATTTTCAAAATTCTGAAATGGTCTGAAATACAAGGTGTTGATTTGCATCCTCGTCAAATTTCAGGAGGTTGTCATAAAATACATTTTAGTACTTTAGTATTTTGGTACTTAGTAAAGTAAAAGGCGTTTGTATGTGTGTGAAAGCGCGGTTATAGGGCTAGTAACAGACGGGCCGCGTTTAAATACGGCTGGTTCACACTTACGGATTTCCGTAAATAAGAAAAAAAAACCTACCCATTTTATTGTTGATTTGGGTCGAGAATCATTAGCATAATTACGTCCTTGAATTTGACTAGGATGCAAATCAACACCTTGTAGAAACTGAGATCATAGGGGCAATTCTCGTAATTTTAAGAACGTATTGGTTGTCGCTGAGATGAGATTGCGACTAGATTTTGAACGTTTTTCTTTACGGGAATTGGTTTTCTGACTGTGAACGTTCTTAAAATAACGAGAATTGCTCCTCTGAGCCTTGAATTTTGGTGATTAGCTGTAATTGAGCGCCCCGGAGACCCAAATGTCAGTCATTACAGCGATGACTTCTGGAAGCGAGAACGACAGGAATAAAACTTTTTATTACAAGGGATTTCAGTTCTAAAAATAATAAAAACTCCGTTTCATGATGGCCAATCGTCGACCGGACTTTTTGGATTTTATAGCAGGCAAGGAATTATGTCAGGATTATTGGCAGTAAAATTGGAATTGAAAATTTAGGTTTTCTGGTCTGTAAATCGTTACAACAAAGTTGCCGAAATGTCTGTACGCACATAACTTCCGAATGACTGCACCAAATTGGATAATTCTTATTTTGTTGTGTTTGGTATTGCCAGGTCAAGGCTTGTATGAAAGACACAGGCCTCCTCTCGGTGAGAGGGAGTGGGCCGTAATCCACCACTCGGGCCCCGTGCAGGTTGGCAGATGTCACATGTCTTCTTTGGTTCTAGGACATGCCGGTTTCCTCACGATGTTTTCCTTCACCGTTTTGAGAGCAGTGGTGGTGAAATAATTTACACAAAGTAAAGCGCCTATCTGGGTTCTAACCTACGACCTACAACTCGTAAGTCGCGGCCGTTGCCACTGGGCCACAACAGCTCTCGGGAGGATATTATTACCTAACTAATACATTGTTTTCTCTTGTTACAGATGGGAACATGGGCCAATCCAAAACATCGGTTGTGTTTAGAGATTCATAATAAAGAAATATATTCATTTTACAAAAGAACGTGCAAGTGACTGTGTTCTTATTAAATTAGTATCTAAACAAAAGTGCTTAGAATTTACGAAACAACAAGTTATAAATTAAAAGTAATTTTATTAGAAAATACAATTAAAAATTAACCCAAAAATCAAAGTGATAAAGTTTAAAATTGTTTGTACGAAACGTGAATAATGAAATTGAGTGTGAGCGCATACCGCGCCCATGCGTCTGCGCATAAGAAGATCCTGACGTCGTCCTATCAGCAACACTATGGCAGCACTGCGGCGCCACCTATCTGCAATCCACAACCAACCAACTTTACACCACAGGTTAGTAAATATGTAGTTAAGAATTTATACCATTTTTAATACTAGTTACTTAGTAAGTACGAATAATTGAAGAAAGCTTTAAAAATATTTTTTTACGAAATATTTAAAAGGCGCCGAGAAAAACAAAATACGCTATATTTAAAAAATAATTTCTTACAATATCATGCTTACATACAGTTTTAAGTTACCTTTCTAAACGGAATCTACGGACTAAATTCTATTCCATACAAAACTAATTCATAAATATTCCATAAGCAACTTCGATTTCAACGAAATCAGCAACATTTCATTTACAGACCCATATTATTACGGCACCACTGAATAAATCAGAACCATTTTATAAATCATAAATCGTCCACTATTTAGCATCTCAATATTGCGGAATATTCAAATGAAAGGCTCCATTTGAATATTTAATTTAAAACGTCACTAGTTTTTCCGAGGAAAAGCGAGATTTTTCTTCTCTAATTTAATTTGCCATTCCGTCTGGCAGCGTGCGAATGACACTACTCAGTAAGGACTAATAATGTGTCAAAGAAATATATGTTTTGAATCTGTATTTTTTTTCTGTACTTTTCGGTAAAATAGGAGTTACTGTACGTCCAAAATAGATAGGTATCTGTATTATCTTGGTTTGCATAGTATAGCCATATGTTTGCGTACTTATTACCAATCACTGAACATGCGGTAGGTTTTAATCGCTTTCTTTTCTTTTACTTTAAAAACTTGTATTTACAGTGATTTACATAAATACTTTACAGAAGCGATACTATATACTACTATTTCATTTCTTGGTTTTGTTTTTAAGTAATGTAAAACTAAGCAACTGCAATAAACCTATAACAGATAGACGTTTTATTAAAAAAAATTGTTTTACTGCAGGCTATATACAAAAATGTTAATAAATAGACAAGAAAAATAATAGCAAAGAGGTGATTTTGAGAAATATTCCCGTTTGAGCACCTATTTTAAGAGTACCTATGCATTGAGCACAAAAGATATTCCCATTTGAGCACCAATCAATATTTTACCGTGGTGCTCAAATGGGAATACCTTTGGTGCTCTAAAAATAGATGCTCAAACGGGAATATTTAATTTTTAAGCCACCTGATAGCTTTCCATAAGAGATTTCACCCTATCCTCACACACATACAGACAACATATCAATCAATCCACGTTGAAATCTTTTACTATGTGATAATAATGGGGTCTGCAGTTCTATAAAATACAGGGCTTAGTTTAGACTCCAGAAGGCCAATTCTTGTACTTAAAAAATGTTCAAATTCAAGTCGCCATCTCATCTCAGCTACAATCAATGTCAAAAATGTAGGGACATCAGACGTATTTTTGACAGATTGAGTCTGAGATCAGACTCTGAACCTTCTTAAAATTACGGGAATTGCTCCTCTGATCTCCCAGAAATTACAAAATATTGATAAAATACCTATCTATTTAATATTTATTTGATAAAATACCTGTATATTTAATAACTATCATAAAAATGTAATTTGTGGAGATAAAACAAACATTATTTATTTATTTGTCCTCGAACAATTTAATTCTATTCACAGAATCCGGTACCACTTAAAAACTATCAACTCCTCCACTATTTCATATTCTACTTTGTCAATATCGATAGTCAAAAACTTGCCAGACTCGCAGTAAAGTTGCTAAGTGAGTCGACTAGTAACTTGTAACACGGGCCTGAGATTTGCCTTGTCTTGTTCTTGAGTGAACTACATCGTGTGATATTGGATTTCCTTACGTATTGTGCAACACTATAACAGAGTTGAGCTACTATATTTTATTCTCGATTGTTTAATATAAACTTTGGCGATTATTTCATCACCACTACTTTCAAAACAGTGAAGGAAAACATCGTGAGGAAACCGGCATATCCTAGAACCAAAAATTCGGTGACATGTGACAGAGAGGAGGCTTGTGTCCCAGCAATTCTGAGACGCTCAAATAAATTCCAATAAGTAGTGATTGAGCCTGTTCTTACATATCTGAATGTTTAGTCACGAAACGAGTCAAGATATCACAAAAAAACTTAAAAAAAAAAATTACTTCCAAAAAAAAAATACTGCAAAGTGAAAAATAAATTAAATTTCGGAAGTCGGTACCTTTCGATCTGTATTTTAGTTTTTTGTCACCGACTTCTGACTACCCTACACCAATTCATATTATATACCACTACTTGTTAAGTAAACAACAGTGACAGGATAATAAATTGTAACACCATCAACATACATCACAAAGTGGTTTCGTGGTGGTGGTCGTATTGTTTGAGTAGTTTGAGGTGGTGGGTGATGGTTTTTTAACCGACTTCAAAAAAAGAGGAGGTTCTCAATTCGACGGTATGTTTTCTTTTTTGTGTGTTTGTTACGCGATTACTCCACCAATTGTGGACCGATTTTCAAAATTCTTTTTTTGTTTGAAAGGGTATGGTCTCGAGGTGGTCCCATTGTCACCAACTTGGAATCTGATGAGGGAATCCCATGGAAATCGAGGGAAACCCTCAAATTTTATAGGTATAGCGATTTGGGTATTTTTTATAGTAACTCGTGCATTTGCTTTCGGAAAGCGCCATTTGGTGAAGTGGAACTGATGTTGAAGACCACAGATGGCCACCGGAACTACTCAATAAATAAGCATTTCACGGGTTACGATTCGATTAGGTACTTTAATGTGGTTGCTAAGCAATTTATGCTCGTCACAATGCTTATGGTGAAGTGGAGCTGAGGGTGACTTCTCAGCTCCAGTTTTCCTGGTTCTTACTAAGAGAACTCCTCAACAATTAACGTCCCTGCATCGGGAAAAGCAATATTTTGTTAAAGCTATTGTAAGTTAGATAAATGACAAACTGACCCACTAAAAAGTGAAAAATAAAAACTTTTTTCCAAAAAAAAAAACAACCGACTTCCAAAAAACACAACAAATTGAAAAATAACTTTAATTTCGGAAGTCGGTGGCAAAAAACTAAAATACAGATCCAAAGACACCGACTTCCGAAATTAAAGTTATTTTTCACTTTGTAGTGTTTTTTGGAAGTCGGTTGTTTTTTTGTTTTATCGAAGGTAACTCAAAAACTACCACAGCTAAGTTAATAAATTTATATCAGACCATTGCGCAAGCTTCTTCTACCAAATGAAAAAATATTTTTCAAAATCGGTCCAAAATTTACGAAAATATTGTTGATCATACTTACGGACGCAAAAACCTTCTCATGTTTTAAAGTCGGTTAAAAGTCACAATCGAACTGATAACTTCCGGTGAAGAATACTACAAAAACCAAGACCATCCCGCGCAAACTCATTAACTAACCAAAGAATATTTGAATGAAAAAGCAATGAAATCTCATCGTATTGAATGGTAGGCTTTCAGCCTTTCAGTCATCATTCACCGAAGCACTTATGGCGCAAACGTTTGATAGATTGCTGGGACTCAAATTTCCTGTGTAGCACTTATCGTGGCTTTATTAAGAGTAACTTAATAATGTTTGTAATTATTCTGTTCTGTTATTCTGTATTGTGTTTTTTTTGTTTATGTTTTGTCTGGAGTTCACAAAAGTGTTGATGAATGTTTGTTTCTTTTGAGTTTAAATACTTTGAAAGAAGTAATTTAGTGTTTTGGAAGTTTTTGAAAAACAAAGGAAACGGAACTTCTTTTTTAAAGCTACTAAAAACTACTACAGTGAAAAAATATTTTAGACTGGCTTTTGCCCGCGGCTTTGCGCGATTTGAGGTCGGGGATCGCCCCACAGGGATATGTTTCCGGGATAAGCAGGTCATGTTCTACCTTTATTTAAATTTTCATCCAAATCTGTTTAGTCGTTAAGGTCACTAAAAGTTCTACTACATTAAAGACTACACAAAAAAAAAAGAAAATCGCAATCTATTTCGAGAAAAAAAAATAGGTATCACATCGAATGTATCGTTTCGTAACACTTTTTCTTACGATCATGATATCAGCGGTAATAAATCGTACGTAAGTGGGAAGATAGATTATTCCATACATCACTTTGTAAACAAACCACTTTCAGATTACATCCCAGGAGACGTTAAATAGAAAGTTATTATGGCAGGTGAAAAAGGGTTATTTTCATTTAAGGCGATGTTGTAAATACGATTAAAACCTACTAAAATTATTAACTTCATGTAAATGTAGTATGGTGCTACGAAGTTAGCTACGCCGTAGCACCATGCTACGATTGCTACGAGAACGTAGCAAATTGAATCATGTAATTTTACGCGACAGCCTTTGAAGCTACTTCTTTTTCATATTTTATAATATGTTTACGATGTTTTGAGCTCATACGAAACTAATCTGCATTCGTGATTTATTTACCAATCCTACACAATAAAGTTCAGTTTACGCTACAATTCAAATATTTTTATAACTTTTACGATAGTGCTATATATATATATAGTCACTCTGAAATCAACTTAATTACCATTAAAATAAACTTGATATTTGTTTAACTTGAAATAATATTAATTTGAAACATAAGTTTGAATAGACTTTACAAACATCATTATTAGCATCAATTAGGAAAGAAAGAAACAAAAAATAACATCACGCCTATAATCCCTGAAGGGAGAGGCAGTATGCACAGTCAACAAAATGGATAAGTATGCAGGATCGTCGGATATAATTGAAGTTTACTAAGAAACCGATGGATGTTGTCGACTGAAATTTAATTTGATAAATGACCTATTTGTTTTCTATTAATAAAATAAAATTTTATTCGAGAACATCCATCGGATTCTTATTAAACTTCAACTATATCCGTCGATCCTGCATACTTATCCCTTTTGTGGACTGTACCTTTTTTTTTTTTTTTTTTTTTGTTGTCGGGGGGAAACCTTCAAAAGGCACCCAGACCTCCGGGGAGGGAGGACGGGAGTGTGGGATTTTTACCTCACTAAAACCACCCCGGTGATCACCATCAGCACATAGGGGTGGTCCCGGTTCCTCTTAAAAGACCAATTCCGGAACCCCCCCGTGCAACGCCTGAAAGGCACATCCCTGAGGAGACTGTAAAGGGGCCTCCCCTGAGCCTCGCTATGCACGGCAGCACGCGATCACTGTGCTACCGTCGTCCCTGGGGTCACTTGGTGGGCGGACAGAGTCCCCACTCTGTGCGCCCGCGACCCCAAAGGTCCACCTACCTTGCTTGGTAAGCGGGTTTCCGCGTATTAGGCTCCAAGGCGGTTGCCACCCCGATGCCTCCTTCTCCGAGCAGGATCAGCCCTCTCCCGATCCCGCTCGGCGGCCTCCTTCTTGGCCATCACGGTCTCACAGAAGGAGGCTACTACCTTCCAATTCTCTGTCTCTGCCAGCATAGCCGTCACTACTGCCGGCAGAGACAGGTCTCGCCCGATCCTGGCAACCATGACCCGCCGCTCGGAGGCCCACGCAGGGCATTCCTCGAGCGTGTGTTGTGCGGAATCTAGGCTGCCTCCGCATTGTGGACTGTACCTAGTACAGCCACATTTCGCCAGTTTTGTTTAAGTCCAGTTTAATAAGGATTTATTTTATTGCAATCGAGCGCACACAAATCCAGACTCCGCGCTGCTACTGTGAAATTCCTCAGGAAAAACCCAATAACACTTTTTTAATACAGTTGCTCAAAAAGTGGTGTATTGCAGGGACGTATAGCGTTCGGGATGTGGGCTATTACATACTAGTGCTTTTTTTTACCTTTCCCGAACTCGTGCGTTCTCTTTCCCAACTGTCAAAATGTCTATTAAAAAGAAAAACCAACCATGAAGTTTTTACTAAAGAGTTTTTGTGATTCATACAAATACGTATATTTCTAAAAAGAAGCTACTAATTTATTTCAATATCAGATTTAATTGAATGAGTTAGGTTAGGTTTCATTTCATTTCATCTCATTAAATTTCATTTTCATTTCATATCAATAAAAAAAATATTCTGAAGACTAAGCTGTATGGATCCCTTTGCCTACCAAACTGGGTGATGAAAAAAAAACTCTCAAATCTCAAATTTTCTTTGCGTGTTTAGTTGTTTGTTGCACAAAATGAGTAATTTCGACCTTATTTTTTTAAATTAACACCACCGGAACTCAGTATAATTGCACAAAATGCTTCGGAGAACATTTTACCGGAAAAGTCAAAAAGTCGTTACATATCTACATACGACTAATTTATTGCGTGGAGAGAAGAGAAAAAAGCAATATTGTGTTTTTATTATTTTATTAAATTGCTTCATTTTTTCGCAACTGTATTAAAAATAGTCGTTCAGTACACCTGCGGAACCGTCATTGCTACTTGTTCCGACTGTCAACCCTCGCCTTCGGCTGCGCCTCGGCTCAGGTAGACATTTGTCGGAACTCTTTGCAATGACAGCCTTTCCGCACTTGTAATGAAATATACTATTCCTGACCTAGGGAATTGAACCCAGAACCTCATGCTCATCAATAGCGTTTGTGACCACAAAACTAGAGAAAGAAAAACTATACTTACCCCCTTACTAATAAACGTTGTATAGCGTCTGTATAGTTACACAACGCGTTGTCTTCTTCTTTCGAAAGTCAAATTACTGACGACTGAAAGAGAGAAATCGGTGTGTAACTATTCATCTGATATAATTAAATACGTTTATTACTTAGGGGGTTTATAACACTGGCTGACGACAAAGTAGGTTAGACTGCAAAAATACTTCAAAAAAACAAGTGACAGTGAAGACTCAGGAATGCCAGGGTAGCAGCAAGCGTTGACGCGAAACAAAGGAATCTGACGGCTTTCCGAAGGGAAAACGAGTGCATTTTATGAAATGGCGCTAAATTGCTCCAATTTCGTGCGAGTTCAAAGCGTAGAGTAAGCTTCAGCCACTAACTGGTACTTTTTAGTCCTTTTCTTTGGCATCTGGTTCGTTTAATTTGAAAACTGATGCTTTCGCGAAATCTCTTGAGCTTGGATTTTGAAATGAATGTTGTTACATTTTTTCTTTTGGTTGATAAAACTTGAAAACTTGATTAGCGTGTAGCGGAACATCATCCTCACAGATAAATAAGCACGTAGGGTATTTAACAATTATTGTGTCCGAACTAATTTTGTATATGTACCCACTATGTATTATATTTTGCAACAGATTTTGTATATAAGACACCGACTTTTCGAAATACACACTTCACCATACTAGTACGTCTAGAATCCGTTAGATGGCGCCTGCTACGCAAAAATATCGACCAAGATGCACAATTTGTGGTAATGGTGCCGACGTCTGTCAAAATTTTGAAAAAAGTGCTTTTTGAAGGTACCAGTGGCACCAAAAAATTTCCAACTAACTTAAAAGTCTAAAAGTAACAATAAAGTTAAGTATATTTGTTTTTACGGATTTACACCACCGAACTGCGGTGCTATTCTGTAAAAATCTCACCGTGAAAACTTAGGTGAAGTGAGCGTGGTAGTGAGCTGTCAATAGTGTCAATTCCTAGCAAAAACAAACTCACTTCACCTAAGTTTTCACGGTGAGATTTTTACAGAATCGACCGGCTGTTGTATGTTTTCCTTGCAAAGGATCACACGCGTAAGTAACAATACAGTGATAACGTATTACACGAATTTTATACGAAATATATTGGCGTTTTATTTTATACCGTAAAGCGTCCGTGACGTCACTCACACACACAAACTTTCGCCTTTATAATATTAGTGTGATACACATAGATATCGTATTTCCAGAATGATATTAAATATAAAATAATTCTGCCTCAAAAAATCTGAACTTTACAAAATTAATATGTGAAAACCTTGTCTTTATAAATATATTTTGTTTTCTAGAAAAGTTATTGAATAAATAAATGGTTAAACTGAGTACGTGTCGAGTGAAGTCGCTTTATCCGTTTGACGGAGGTTCAAAGTTATTGAATTATAAAAAGGTAAAAAAAATATTGCTAAAGAACTATCAATAAGGCAGTAAGTATTAGTTTAAGGGTGTTTAAGAGGGCGCTCGAGGGGGCTCGTGGCTAAATTATAACAGCCGCAAATGTGTGTGTGTGTATGAGGGGAGGGGGTGTATGTGTGTCTAATAATGTATTGCGATAACGTGCATGCTTCATGTTTCCACAAATAAAGAATCTTGAATCCGCATGGGTCGATCGCAGGTAAAGCTATGCTTGTCGCGATCGTTTCTTGGATGGGTGACCAATGACCATCTATTACATATCGTGACCTCTTTGTGCCGCGGAAATCACGTTAAGCCGTTGGATCCGGCTGTCATTCGTAGATCTTGACAGTCGTTACGGGTAGTCAGAAGCCCAAAAGTCTGATAACCAGTCTTACCTTGGTAAGACTTGGTGGAGGTGCAACAGAGTTGTGGAGGTCAGATAGGCAGTCGCTCCATTTAAAATACTGGTATTCAGCTTCATTGACTGCCCCGTTGGTCTCGTGGTTGCAAGCGCGACTGCTGAGCGTGGGGTCCTGGGTTCGATTCCCGGGTCGGACAAAGTGTTATTGGGTTTTCCATTAGGAATTTCTTAGTCACAGTCCGAAGTTTGAAAGTGGTCGGTTTAATACCCCCGTGCCTCGGAAAGCACGTAAAGCCGTTGGTCCTGCGCCTGAACTCTCCCCGGTCGTGTCGGATTGCCGTCCCATTCCCATCGGACTATGAGAGTAAAGGTGAGAGTGCACCTGCGTTTGCGCACACACTTGTGCACTATAATATCTCCTGCGTACCTGGCTAATCTCCATTGAGATTGGCCACCGTGACCGAAAACGGTCGGGGAGGCTATTATTATTCAACTTCATTCGGTTAGACTGGAAGCCAACCTCAACATAGTAGGTAAAAAGTTAGGCAGATTGATTGGAGTGAAAACTTTTAGTAGAATAAGAAAAATTTGAAAGAGTTTTCTATTCAATGTTTTTTTTTTCTGTCCACATTGTAAGGCTGGTTTGGTGACAAAGCACAAGTTTGTAACTTCGTTTAAAAGTTTAGACGTTGATAAAATGCACTACGTGTTGGTTAGAAGACGGACCAACTCGCTATTCTCCGTGCTTGGCCAGACTGGCAGCGTGGGGCGGTGAGCAGCGCGGGTGCGGGAACGCGCGCGATCTGCCTGTCCGCAGTCGAGCGCGGCTTCGTTCTGAGTGTTGTCGTGTCCAGTGTTTGTCAAAATATAATATGGATGAAGAAGACTTATTTCTACTAGAAAAATTTGAGAACCCCAGACCCCGCGCGGGCTGCCCGCGCACTTACTGCGGTCACTTCTATAAACGAGTTCTGGTGTGAGTTGCCCGCGCCGCTCACCGCGCCCGGTTGCCCACTATGGACGCTCAAATGAAGTTCTTATGTTTGAGTACACCGCGCCGCGCCCGTCCCACGCGCGCGTTTGCAGTCTGGCCAAGAACTTAGTGTCCCCCTCCTGATGGCGCTACTGTTGCCTAAATTAGGTTTAAAATCCCGTAAATATTCGTACAATGTTGTGTCTGGCGGGCTACTGCCCTATGATTCATGTCAGGCCAGTGTATATAATATGCTAGTTGTGCGGTAAACTTTGCTTGCGAGATGCAGGATTTTGCGTGACGTCAGGGACGCATTGTTCGCATGTGGCGTTGTAGATACCGCTACATATCTATATATTTTGTTCATTTATGATAACCTCATGTTTCAGGTTCTAGGATGTTCACTTTTCTATGACAAAGCCGATTTTTTATTCTCTAATTGTCTAGTATCATATGCTTCAGGGTTACATTTTGCGTCGGTGTATTAAACTAGTATTCAGCTCATCCGGTTAGACTGGAAGCCGACCTCAACATAGTTGGGAAAAAGCTAGGCAGATGATGATTTTGCGTCGGTGTCCCTGCCACCCGTATGTTGCTTGTACTGTTTGAGCATGTGGCTACTTGTTGGAGTCAGAAGCGTTGTTCAGGTCATCAAAGGTGAACGGACATATAGGACACTCTAGCAGATGGGATATAGTCTGTTCAGGAGCACCACACTTGCACTCGTACTGTTATAAGTCTCCTTAATAGCTATTTATCAAATCCATACCAATATTATAAATGCGAAAGTGTGTCTGTCTGTTACCTCTTCACGCTTCAATCGCTGAATCGATTTAGATGAAATTTAAGGGCCTGTGCACACCACGTTTTTAAATGCGCCGTTGACGCGCGTTTGGAGCGATACAGACGCGATACGCACGCGAGTCAGATACTGGCAGGCACTGCTCTGTAGGACAAAAGCGCGCCGTCGACGCACGTTTCTAAAACGCGCGTCAACGACGCGTTTAAAAAACGTGGTGTGCACAGGCCTTTTTATGGAAATAGTTTGATTCCCGGGAAAGGACTTAAGATAGTTATTATCCCGATATTGCCACGGAATCGACACCTTATGCGGGTTAAACCGCGGGTCGCTGCTAGTGTAATATAAAAATATTATTTAATTTAATGTTTTATTTTACGTAATGTTAATTACTTACTATTGTATAGAATCAAGTCAACCGACAACCAACTGAAGATACAGCTGTGTTGCTGGGCAGTGTGTTGAGCCACTTCTTCACCCCAGCAAAAGCACTAAGAAGTAGTGAAGGGCGAGCGTTTTGATGGACTGTCTTATGTATTTGTAGCGATATCTACAACGCCACATGCGAACAACGCGTCATACTGACGTCACGCAAAATCCTGCATCGCGCAAGCAGAGTTTACCGCGCAACTAGCATAGATACAACGGCCCGACATGAATCATCGGGCGGTTGCCCGTCAGACACAACATGGTCGGAGGATCCTCTCTTTTCTTTAACCACTCGACTAAAAACAATGGAACGCAAGCAATACTCCCATAGACAAAATTACAAAAAAATAAATACTGAGGGGTGGAACGTGCTTGCTGTCACAGTTTTATTTTACGTGAGTTTTATCCAATAGACATTATGGCGTATTTTCGGTTGCGTTAGTTTATGGCAGCGTACACTTTAGTGGATAGAGTATGAGTGAACTTTACACCCTGTTCATCATATTTATGACGTTCGAAAAGTTCTGATTCTCAGCCTAATTTGTATAAATGACTTTTAAATGAATACTTTCCTCAAAAGGTGTGAATAATTTGTCTTCATTTAATAAATCGAGCAATGTTCGAATTATATTGTAATACTTAGAATATATCCCAGAATTCAGGTTTCCTGTACCAATCTGAATAGGGAAAAAGATTTAAAGGTTTTTTTGCCATTCCCCAAGGAGACATTTTATCAATAAATTATAGCTTAGTCTGAGTTTTGGGGATAAACGATCTATTCAGAGAATACAATAGCTGTTCAACGTCGCTTCGGAGCGAATTCAGGGAGTTTTCAATTCTTAGAAATGTTTCCAGATGTTTTTCTATTAACCTGTTATCTTTTTTTCGCGGTATCATAAGTCAGAAATCATTTATTATTATTTTTTAACATAAATACTATAATAATCCTAATCCTAATACCTAGACCATTTCCTGGATTAACACATAGGATACTTTTTATTCCGATATTCCCACGGGATCGAAACTCACGCGGGTGAAACCGCGGGGCGCTGCTAAAGTTTGTGTGGATGGATGGATGTTTGTTACTCTTTCACGCAAAAACTACGTACTTAACGAATTTAGATGAAATTTGGCACACAGATAGTTTATGGATATTTTTTATCCCGGTAGTACGTTCCCGTGGGATGATTTCCGACCTCCATGCGGGCGAAGTCGCTGGCAAAAGCTAGTATTAGTATAGGTAGCAATTAGTCTTTGACTTACACAGTCGCTAATTACAGGTTAACCAGCATTTTCGAATATAACAGTTTGTCGAGATATGCGAACATTAGGGCAGCTGGTTTCTGCAGGGTAATTGCTATCAGTAGGAATGGCTTTCATTTTGACAGTTCAACAATATTCATTGCGCCATTTACGTTGTTGGGCAGACAAATTTTTCAAACATGCGAAGCAATGGATTATCAATATCCTTCAAAATTATTCAGATTGTGATTAATAGTGTGTTCCGCAATTAGGGTGCTGGTCCCATCGTAGAAGTTGTTCACAATGATGAGTACAATGAGCCCTTTTGAGATTTTCATTCATTTATGTTAGTAGAGCAGTGGTGGCCAAGTAGAGCAGTGGTGGCCAAGTGGTAACGGCCGCGACTTACGAGTTGTAGGTCGTAGGTTCGAACCCAGACAGGCGCTTTACTTTTTGTAAATTATTTCATCACCACTGCTCTCAAAACGGTGAAGGAAAACATCGTGAGGAAACCGGCATGTCCTAGAACCAAAAATTCGAAGACATGTGACATCTACCAATCCGCACTGGGCCCGCGCGGTGGATTACGGCCCACTCCCTCTCACCGAGAGGAGGCCTGTGTCCCAGCAGTGGGAACATTATAGGCTGATTATGGTATGTTACACCTTGTTGTTTTCAAAATGGTGTACGATTACCACCAACCCGCACTGGGCTCGCGTGGACACTTCCTCCCTCAGAGAGGAGGCCTTTTATTTATGCTAGGGACCCGTGGCTAAGTAATAACAGCCGCACAGGTCGATCGACTAGGTTAAGCTAAGCTTGCCCCGGTTGGTCCGTGGATGGGTAACCATCTTTACATACCGAGACCCCTCGGAAAACACGTTAAACCGTTGGTCCTGGCTGTCATTCGTGCAACTTTGACAGTCGTTATAGGTCGTCGGGGGCCCTGAAGTCTGACAACCAGTCTTACCAAGGGGTATCGTATTACCCAGTAACTAGGTTGTAGAGGTCTGGTCGCTCTATACAAAATATTGGTATTCAGCTGTATGCGGTTAGACTGGAAGCCGACCCCAACATAGTTGGGAAAAGGCTAGGCAGATGATATTATGCTATGCGTTGTATGATTACAATTATTGTTTTTCAATCAATCAATCAATCAAATCATTTATTTGCTTTTAACATCTTAAATCCCCTTCAGGTAGAACGATATTTTTTTTATCCCGATGGTAGGTACGTTCCCGTGGGAAAATTTCTGTCCTATAAGCGTGCGGAGCCGCGGACAAAAGCTAGTATAAAAATAAATGTAATAAGCTTAGGTTTCCTATGTGAGTCACATTTCACATTTTTATCGGCATGGTTCAGAAGAGGCGTATACAGGGCACTTGCGGAATAGTGTTGTGTTTTTATTGCTCAGTTATCGATACTTTTATCGATACAATAAACGTGAAATTAGGAATATTCTAGAAGAAATAAAACAGACAATTGTCAGTTTCCTTTTCTTGTGTTGGCACTAGCCACTCCTTTTCCAACGGCGTTTTAATAATACCGGTGTGTTGGGGTGGGGTCACTAAGCAAGGCCATGTACCTATAGTATACCGGGTATACCACCCTGTCATACTACCATTTGTGGTAGTTCTTTTTGCGCACAGGTTATTTGGGGCTGGCTGCCCATAACGCATCTGATGTTCTAATATTATCTGTGAATCCTACTTTAAAGCTTCTTGGCTGTGTAGTTACGATAGCCACGTTGATGCTGCTCCTTTTTGCGCCTTACTACAAAGTCGCGGGCACAGCTAAGTAATTGAAAAAACTTTTTAACAAAAAAAAACCGACTTCCAAAAAAAACACTACAAACTGAAAAATAACTTTAATTTCGGAAGTCGGTGTCTTAGGGATCAGTATTTTAGTTTTTGCCACCGACTTCCGAAATTAAAGTTATTTTTCAGTTTGTAGTGTTTTTTTTGGAAGTCGTTTTTTTTTTTTGTTAAAAAGTTTTTATTTCTCGCTTTTTAGTGGGTCTGTTTATAATTTATCTAAGTTACAATAGCCTAATGTCAACTTGCCCATCGCCTATTTATAAAATATTCCTTTTCTCGATGCAGGGACGTTAATTGTTGAGGAGTTCTCCTTTTATTCGTTTTTAGATTAGATGCTGATAATCCTGGCTGCAGCATCAGGCCAGACTTATGTCAACATTGCATTGAACTTAAAATTAGTCCTGTTTAAAATGAGCCCAAACACGACTACGGTTTCAAGGTTTGTACTTTTTCTGATGCTCCTGGCTTCAGCATCAGTTCTTCGGTGTTCCTCAGTAACAGTACGTTTATCCACACATCGAGCCCTTTTCAATGAGCCTAAACACGATATATCTGCTGTTAGTTGTCGAGGAGTTAGAGGTAGCATCAAGTCATGACTTGATGATCATGAGACCAAATGTGGCAAATGCCCTATCAAACATCAAAACAATTTACTAAAACAGTCCTTGCCTGTTCGAGTAACTTCTTACTGTTATGGAGTTGTACCTTCCATCATCAGCCCAGCTACCTGAGATGGTGACAACCATACACAAATACACAAGATACTTCATAAAATATGCGAAAAACAATAAGTGAGCCTATACAATTTGAGGGTTGCCCTCGATTTCTCTAAGATCCCAACATCAGATCCTAACTTGGTGAAAATGGGACCACCTCAGAACTATCTACTTTCGAACAAAAAAATAATTTTGAAAATCCGTCGACAATTGGCGGAGTATTCGATGAACAAACATACAAAAAAAAAAAAACATACAAACACCCGAACATAGTACCTCCTCCTTTTTGTGAAGTCGGTAAAAATAGAGTTGAATTTTCGTCAACATCCAAACTATCGACACTACCACAACACTAGTATAAAGAGTACTTACAAAATGCATGAGTGCGGTAACAAGTCACTTGGCCACCATCTTTGTTCGCCAGGTCTGTGTAACAGCGGGGACATTAGCACAGTGATTGGACTGGCAGCGGGTTCTTTGCATACCATTTGAACGCTGTGCACGTTTTTAAATAGGTCAAGGTAGCCGATTATTAAGCGTTTCGGTCGTCTTATTGACTTCTTTGAATTTACGTAGATGAAGAAAGCCTAATGAGGGTTATTTGGAATAGTTTAAATATTGGATGAGATTGAGTATTTAAATTTTATTTCTAAGTGAAGAGAATCCCGTGCGGGATGCAGGACGTGACTGCATGTCGAATGGTTTAATGATTAGGCGACACGTCGACGGCTGCTGCGGACATGCGTCTACGGCTACCGCCGACATGCGTTGACGGTTGTCGCCGACACGTGTTGACGGCTGTCGCCGACATGCGTTGACGGCATCCCGCGCGGGATTCGCTTCAGCTGACCAGAGCTTTAATTGTCTATTGTAATTTATCCGTTACAATTTTTTGAACGGGTATATGACACTGTAATCATGAACTTACCTACAGCTTAGTGACGGTAGGGACATAAATTGCCAAAACAATATTAATTTGAACTTATCAATTCGCGTATTATTATTGAGTCAAAAGCCCAGGCTACTACATATTTCGGCTGCACTATGTGAAAACTTTAAACAATAATACTAACAGACGTCTTTTATTTTTTATGGAATGTTTGCCTCTTGTATAATTACCATCGGATTTTAGCATCAGCAACAGAAGTTCTGAATAAAAACGTCTTTTGCCCCCTTAACTAATAATAAACGTATTATATCAAATGAATAGTTACACACCTATTTCTCTCTTTCAGTCATCAGTAATATGAGAAGAAGAAATAAAATTGCAGAAGAAGACAAAGCGTTGTGTAAGTATACAGACGCTATAGGTACAACGTTCATTAGTATCTAAGGATGTATATTTAAAACAATTTAAAATACGAGTATCTTACTCAGACACTGCAGTGTCTGAGTAAGATACTCGTATTTTAAATTGTTTAATTTTTTTATTTGTTATTGTTTAATTGTTTAATTTACTTTATTTCGCTTGACCAGTGGTCATGACCACTGGTCAAGCGAAATAAAGTAAATTCATTTTACTCACACATTGAAAACTTTTATAAAAAACCGGTCAAGTGCGAGTCGTACTCGCGCACCGAGGGTTCCGTATGGTTATGTAAATAGTTTATCACAGTTTTTTTATAGTATAACTACAAATTTACGGTTTTCGGATTTTTTCCTTTACTTGTGCTACATGACCTTACTTCTTGCCAACGAAATCTAATGATTCTAGGTCAACGGAAAGTACCCTATAAATTTGGATTCCCTTAGTGTCGAAATATACGTTTTTTGCGGCATAAACGGCAGTATCTTTTTTTTCATTAACTTAGAAGTTTGATTTTTTCACAGCTTCAAGGGAATAGTCCCTAGGGACAAGTCAAGTCTACAGAGACTTGAGTACAAGGTTTTAATTCCAACTCGATACCTCCACGCGCTCCTAAGATAAAGGGTCTTGACAGACAGACGGACAACAAAGTGATCCTATAAGGGTTCCGTTTTTCTTTTTGATTTACGGAACCCTAAAAAGGAGTACCTACTCCATAAACCCGGTCTCCTTTCAGCGCCATTTTGATTTTAATAACATTTCCCTTCAAACCTTTGTGCTGGGATTCCGGAAAAGCCTTTGATATCGACCAGTACTGACGTTAATGTCACCGGACACAACTACGCATTGTATTCAGTTGTTGGGAAAGTCCGGTTTTTAAAATCGATATTAGGTATTACATAGAGCAGTGGTGGCTCAGTGGCAACGGCCACGAATTAAAAGTTGTAGGTCGTAGGTTTGAACCCCGGCAGCCGCTTTACTTTGTGTAAATTATTTCATTTCATCACCACTGCTCTCAAAACGATGAAGGAAAACATCCAGTGCCGTAATTAGCCTTTTATGCGCCCGGTGCGAGCTGCTATAACCGCGCCCTATTTTTTTTTTTTTTCGGATGGTAAATCATCAAATGACCCTCCCGCTCTGGGTGGAGCGGAAGGGAGTGTCAGACTCTGCTCCCGCTGACCCGGCAGGCTTTGGTCCTAAGGGAGGAAGGGGCCCCCTTCCTCGATGCTGACATCTCTTTGAGGCGCGCGTGGAACACGTACGCGCCGTCCGGCATGGGCGTGGTCCTGATCGGACGGTGAGCTACCCATTACTCTCCGCCCGCAGGCCCGCGCCTACGGAGGCCGGGAGTCGTCACGCGGCGGGCTCCCGACGCCCAGAGCGTCTCCCGCGGCGGCTGGGACGGGAGGCTCTCTCCCTGAGCCGTCCCGCCACCTCCTTTGCTAGCATGACTGCTTCGCAGAAGTAGCTGACCGCCTCCCACTCCCTCTCGCCCCGGACCATGGCTTGCACCAGGGTCGGACGCGAGAGGTCGCTGCCGCTGTCGATTGCCTCTACGGGGACACGGCGGTGCTCCGCCCAAGCGGGGCAGACCTCCACCGTGTCCTCTGGGCGATCCTGGCTATGGTGACACCCTGGCGTTTCCTCCCACCTGATGATGTGCAGGAACCTCCCGAAACTTCCGTGTCCGGTGAGAACCTGCGTCAGGCGGTAGGCGAGGGCGCCGTGGCGCCTCTCTAGCCACTCCTCAAAGAGGGGTCTTATCGCCGCTATCGTGGCGTGCCCTGCACTGGGTTGCGACAGTCGCTCTTTCCATGTCGCCATGAGATCACGCCGGAGATCCGTCCGCTTCGCCGCGATTTGCCGCGGAAGCGGATTTTCCTCCCGGCGTAGTGCCTCCGCGCGCGACTCATATAGGCGCGCGAGGAATATCGCCTCCAGATCCCATGGCGGCAAACCGGCAAGGAGGCTTGCCGCCTCGCCCGAGATCGTGCGGTAGGCCCGGATAAGCCTTACGGCTACCACCATCTGGGGTGCGTTCAGGTAGTGGGCGGCTCGCCGCCGCAGTGAATGCGCCCACACCGGGGCCCCGTATAGGGCCATGGACCGCACGACCCCCGCGTAAAGCCTCCGGCAGGAGGCGTTTGGCCCCCTCAGGTTGGGCAAGAGCCACTTGAAGGCGGCTCCGGCCCGTTCCAGTTTGGGGGCTAAACGTCGGAAGTGCTCGACGAAGTTCCACCGGCTGTCGAGGACGAGACCCACGTATTTCATCGTCGTCTCGACGCCGATGTGAACCCCTCCTACCGTTAGTTGGGATCCCGATGGTGGCGCGTTCCGGGGCCCATGAAACGACATGGCCTCGGACTTGTGCAATGCCACCTCGAGACCCAACTGCCGGATCCACTCCACGACTATCGCAACCCCGCGTGTCATCGCGTCGGCCGCCACCTGATGCGACCTCCCCTGCGCCAGGACCAGTGTGTCGTCAGTGTAGCAAACCACGCTGACGCCATCAGGGAGGTCGGTCCGCAGCACCCAGTCGCAGCCGATGTCCCACAGGAACGGCCCCAGAACCGATCCCTGAGGGACACCGCACGACATCTCTCGCCGGTTCCACTCCCCGTCGCGACCGGGGTAGGGTATGGCTCTGTCCGTCAAATACGCCTCGACTATTCGACGGAGGTAGGTCGGCACCCGGTGATACCGGAGTGCCTCCAAAATGCAGCTCCAGGGCAGGGTGTTAAACGCGTTGGCGATGTCGAGTGACACCGCCACGACGACCCCACCCCGGGACACCGCGTCCCCCGTCGTGAGGGCTCTCACGCGTATGATGTCCACCGTCGAGCGCCCCTTGCAGAAGCCAAACTGACTGTCCGCAAGATCCGGCCCCGTCCTCACCAGGTGCCCGGCGAGGCGGCCCGCAATCACTCTCTCAAAGAGCTGGGCCGGTATGCGGACGGAGAGTCCGCAGGGCGCCCTTGCTTCCGAATGAGGACCAGCTTCCCCGTCTTTCAACGGAGTGGAAACTGGCCTCTCTCCAAACATGCGCTTAAGAGCGCCTCCAGTCAAGGCCCGAGAACCCTCGAGGCCAGGACCCAGGCTTTACCTGGCAAGCCGTCGGGTCCTGGGGTAACATTTGCATTTATAAATTAGGTGAAAAAACGTTTATTCGAAAATTCGAATTCAGAAATTATTTTATCAATATTGAATTTTATATTGAATTGAATTTTAAATTTTTGTTGTGGGGTAAGATCGTAAGCTGGCGTCTGAACTTTCTCTCAAGTCCTACTCGCTTTTTACGCTTTTCAGGAAAATCGTCTTCGATATCACATTCTTTACAATTATTATTTTATCGATCTTATCGTCTTTAATATTGATATTATTATTTATTTGTAAGAAGAATAGGTATACGCGGACAACGCGAATCCACACGTACCTATAAATAAATAAATAATAGGTATTGTTAGTGGCCCAGGTCTGGTCATTTCTGCACCCCTCCAGGGTCTGCGCCCTGTGCCTGGGCACCGCTGGCACCGCCCTATTTACGGCACTGAAAACATCCTGAGGAAACCGGCATGTCCTAGAACTATACATTCGAAGACATGTGACACCTACCCATCTGCACTGGGCCCGCGTGGTGGATTACGGCCCACTCCCTCTCACCGGGAGGAGTCCCGTGTCCCGGCAGTGAGAACGTTATAGGCTGATTATGAGTCATAGCTACACCTGAGGGTTAGATCTCGTAATTTTAAGAACATTCGCAGTCGTAGCCCAGTCTGGTTGTGCGCTTTTATAATTTCTAACGTTACGATATTATCGTTCATGTGCTTAGAGATATTAACGTTTACATTTCTGTAAATTGCAAAAGATATAAGATTTGAATTTTGCGGGCTACCCTAGCGCATCATCATCTGCCTAGCTTTTTGGCGTCAGCTTCCAGATTAATACCAGTATTTTACTTAAAGCGACTGCCTATCTGACCTCCACCACCCAGTTACTGTATAAAACGATACCCCTTTGGTAAGACTAGCTGTCACACTTTCAGACTTCTGACTACCCGTAACGACTGTCAAAAGATCTATAAATGACAGCCAGGACCATCGTACTTTCCGAGGAATAGATATTCTCGCTCCATATGTAACGGACAGTCACCTATCCACAAACCGACCTCGGCAACCGTAGCTTAACCTTCGATTCCATGCGACTGTTTTTAATTAACCACGAGCCCTTCGAGTTCCGCGGGTTACCTCAGCTCAACCCCTTTAATAATTAGATTGTAACACAGTGACGCCACCTAGTGTCAATGCTATTTGGTTTGAAAGCTTAGCCGCCGCCGGCTAGGCTGTCCGTGACAATGCATAATGAACTTAGTTCACTAACTTAGTAATTAGTGAAATGTTTAATTGCAAACTTGAGAGTCTGCTGAGGGCCTGATGTGGATTGAAGCTTTTTGGTGTCCGGGATTATTAATGGAGTGTACATTTGGATTTAGAAACGCTATATTTAATTACAAGCTCTGTACCAGGAAGAAGACCTGAGCCTTAGCTGATTTTGTGTGATGTTATGTCTATAAATGAAAAAGAAGTGTCGTCGACAGAAAACTGAGGGGCATTTCTCGTATTTTTGAGAGAAAATGCGGGTGGTCGTTTCTCCATAGAAACGCTCTCGCCTGTTTTCTTTCTGGTTAATGACCATAAAGTAATGATTTTTTACAGAATAATAAAATATTGACTACTTGTATGTCCCTGTTTTTCTTTTTGATGATACATTATTTTTATAAGCACTAGAACCCTGAAAAAAATGACGATTTAAACCGCTGTCAACAAAGGCCTAGTGTACAAATTTGACAACTAATATTGAAAAAAGAAAAACATAGGGACACAATATAATAATATATCCTTCTTATTCAGTTTATGAGATATCTTCTAAATTGGTCTAATATTGGAGGAGGAAATAGGCGAGAGCCATAACTCGAATAATGACTTTTTACATTTCATTCTCACACTAATTTCAGTCTCAATCTGTCAAAAATTCCTCAATTTACCTACATTATTAACAAGTTTTTGACATTGTTTGTCGCTAAGATGAGTTTGCGACCAATTTTTAACTTTTTTTAACTACGCTAATTGGCTTTCAGATATCTTTTTCATTAATCACAATCAAAGGAGTAGTCTCCGTATCAATAGTATCAAAAGTCAAGTGCTATCATTATGGCAATATGTATTCGAGTTATTCAATATAAGGACCATTTTTAATCATCATTTCAGCCGAAAGTCGTCCACTGCTGGACATAGGCCTCCCCCAAGCACCTCCACTTCGACCGGTTCTGTGCTTCTCGCATCCAACGGGTTCCTGCGGCCTTCACAAGGTCGCCGGACCAACTTGTGGGAGGCCTCCCAACGCTACGTCTTCCGGAACGCGGTCGCCACTTCAGAACCATTCGGCCCCTTCGGCCATCTGTTCATCACTGGCCATCACTGAGTTCCTGATTCGAACACGCAGGGAAACTCCAAGCATAGCCCTCTCCATTGCCCTTTGGGTGACTTTTAGCCTTCTTATAAGGCCCATTGTGAGCGACCACGTTTCAGTGCCCCAGTTTTAATACCATCAGACAAACCCTGCCCGTCCACAACTCCACAGCTTGACTTAATCGGCACACCTATCAAGATTTCCACAACAATTAATGTTGAATCATTTTCGTTCAGCGCCTTTCCCTAAGAATTTAACCGGGCCATTAATATTAACACCTAATTTTGATTTCCTGCCATCATTAACAACATAATCCCAAATCTCTACCACATTCAGCTTGCTACTAGATAGCTAGATAACCCCACTAAATTCAACACAGAAATACGAGCCACTTAGTAGGACACACGAGTGTATCCCAAAGTGGAATTACTAGGGAAAGTCAAACACATTGGAAGAAAGCCTCTTATATCCGTTTTCACTAACACAAGCGAATATGAATGCCTAAATGAAAGCGCGCTGTTGTATTTTTAACGCTCGGGTCAGCACGGAATGTTGAAAATCCAACAGCGCGTTTTCCTCGTGGCTGAGACATAGAGACGGTGATGTATTGGCTCTAGAGATCCACTCAGACGGAGTTCTTAAGGCTAGTGTGTACTATGCTTATGATCAAGGGTTCTTATCCAAACCATTCTTTTTTTTTTATGTTTCATGAAAATAAAACATTCGCAAACTTTGTAATGTTTGTCATTTGTTTCTGCGAGTATTTCCTCACTCTTCTTGTTGGGCTAATCAAAAATATTGCGTACAGAATTATTGTATTATTAGATTAATTCATGTTGTTCCTCTTCTTGGGCTTGCCTTTATTGACCTGCTGGAGTGACCAATGACCTCCCACCTCTTTTTAGCTTTTAATGGCCGGTTTGAGTAAATATTCGCAAGCGCAAACGTGCTCGAAGGAAGAAAGTGTCCCAGTAAGGTATATATATTGGAAGGGATTTTAACCGTACTTCCGAGATTGTCCTGATAGCCGTGGAATACCTCTCCACTCCTCAAGCACCTCAGGATATAATGTCTCCTTGTTGCTACCTCACTATGTGCTAGCGACGGTTTTCTGGGGCCCATTATTGAGTGTGCAAGACACCCTCTACCATTTTATCAATATTTAAATAAAAACATTGATCAGGCAGGGGCCATAGTCCTACCTATGGTTCAAGGTATCCAGTTAAATTAGCCACCCAAACCCTTAGTCCAGTACATTTGTTTCCATATCCTACAATAGTCCTACACCAACCGGAGGTTGTCCTTGGGTGCACTTTATTCATAGTACGTACAGGGATCAACGTTGGTTAGTACCTAATTTAATTTAAAATGTCTTGCGGACCTCTGCGAGTTGACTTCGGCCCCTCTTATGCCTTCCAAAAGTCCGAGACTCCAGGGACCCGAAAAAAGTCAAAGACGTAAAAATACTTATGTTATTCGCAAAAGTATAATGTTTGCACATATTATGTAGGTAGGTTAGGGACTTATCTAACTTGGGACTGACTAAATTGCAAGCATAGTAAAGAAGGCCATGCCGGCAAATTCTGACAATGAATATTTTATTACAGTTCGAATAAAACCTCAAATACCTACTTATTGTTTTGAGCGGTGCGGTTACTTGTTATCCCGATGTTTCATTATTCGTTTGATTGTTTTAACTTTTTCAATAATAAAATAAACGTGGTCTAAACTTGACCTTGAGCTCACAAGTCCAATGCCCCTAGTTCGAAAACATTCATTGCTTAAATTCTTCCACCACAGAAACCTCTGTAAATTTCCTTCATCTACATTCACAATACCTACTCTTTTGTTTTAGTTCCTCTATTGATCAAAACTCTCAAGTGGAGGTGGGCTTGTCGTTCAAACAGTGATCAAGTTTCCGATCATTTCTGTAAAGACAGCACGATATCTTTTAAGGCCTTATGATTCGACGAAGGCTGCGCTTACTAGTTTTTAGAATCCATGGGATATAGGTACATAAAAATAGCATTATAAAAATCTGAAAAATATATTATGTCTTATTAAAGGATCTGGTGGGCATGCGGTCGCTTTATACGATTAGATTAACTTTGCTGGATAGAATATAATAACACGATTAGATTAACTTTGCTGGATAGAAAAAAATTCCAAAATTACCCCTTTCCGTAATGGAAAATCAATCTTATATCCCGACAAGCTGCCCGGGCAAACGTTGTTTTGCCATATAAATTATTTCCAGCTGCCCGGCCCTATCCCACTCCTACACTACTCCTACCCTACTCCCACACTACTCCTACACTACTCCTACAAAAAAAAAAGTTATAAACCTCACGGAGCTCGAGACCTTTCCAACGAATGCAAAACCGTGGAAATCGGTTGGTGCGTTCTGGAGTTATAGCGTCAGGAAGGAAAACCCGACTTATTTTTATATAGTAGATATTCCCACGGGATCGACATTGTGACAGTAAAAGAACACAAACATTTTAATTTTACACATTCCTAAAGTATTGTTTTCTTTGTTTGTGTCGACCATAATCTAGTACGAAAATAGATCATGAAGTATAAAGAAAATCAGTCAGTAGCGAGGTGAGTGTCGATTAACTGGAAGTACTAGAGAATCATATATAGCGTGGTTCTCTTCCATCTTCAAATCATTGTTTCCAAATTGATACTAATGTAAATAAAAATCAATGTCAAAAAATTTACAGAAATGTAGGTAAATTAGACGTATTTTTGACAGATTGAGAACGAGATCGACTGTGAACGTTCTTTAAATTACGGGAATTTCCCCTCTGTTCTCTACCAACACTTACTGTTTATTGGTTTAGAAACTAATTAACGAACGCAGGATAACTATGCACTCAATTCTTTGTTTTATTCGCGAATCAGCATAAAATTCGACAATTGCGTAGGTACTCTATTTTCTGTAAATAATTTTATCACCACTGCTCTCAAAAAGCGGTAAAGTAAAATATAGTGAGGAAACCGGCATGTCCTAGAACCAAAAACTCGTAGACATGTGACATCTACCAACCCGTACTGGGCAAGCGTGGTAGATTATAGCCCACTCCCTCTCGAAGAGAGGAGACCTGTGTGACAGCAGTGGGAACATGTATAGAGGTATGAGGAACAGGGTGTAAAGTTCACTCATACTCCTTAGAAAAGGGAGGATCCTCCGACCATGTGTTATGTCTGGCGGGCAACTGGCCGATGATTCATGTGTCAGGTCAATGTATATATGCTAGGTTGCGCGGTAAACTCTGCTTGCGAGATGCAGGATTTTGCGTGACGTCAGTATGACGCGTAGTTCGCATGTAGCGTTTGTAGATACCGCTACACACGCTGGCTGACTATCTTATGGCTTCAATTAACATTGATAAAA
Organism: Oligia fasciuncula; assembly: GCA_963082905.1. Lineage (NCBI taxonomy): Eukaryota > Metazoa > Arthropoda > Insecta > Lepidoptera > Noctuidae > Oligia > Oligia fasciuncula. The sequence goes on along the minus strand of OY720406.1, from coordinate 14,707,504 downwards.
TTATAATTTTACTAAAGAAGAAGACAACCGAAAAGTATTTCCCCTATAGAAAACAACTGTATACTTGCTTATGAACGAAGAAATCCCAGTGACAAAAAGACTGTCAACTGAAAAAAAAAACTTAAAGGCAAAAGAAAAAGCGAAGAACTGCTTACGTATGCAACGCATAATCTCTCACAGAGAAATAATTTATCAAAATGTACGCGATATTTTGTGTCTCATAATTAAAGTTTTTTTCAGCGGCAGCGGGAATATCTTAGGCCGACTTGGCCTTTGTTATGTAAACTTATTCGTACGAAATAGCGTTGAATACCATCTTATACTTATAATAAATCTGTAGAAGTGTTCATTGAAAATATCAAAAAAATAAATGGCAGGGGGTGTTACTAGACCGACACTGAACCCAAAAATGTGATTAAAAAAATTTTTGTCTGTCTGTCTGTCTGTTTGTTCAGGCATCACGCAAAAACTACCGGGTCGATTACGATGAAACTTGGTATAATTATTCTTTAATATCCTGGGCACCACACTCCACTTTTTATCCCGGAAAAGTATCTATATAATAATATATATCAAAGTCCTGACTGACTGACTGATATATCAACGCACAGCCTAAACCGCTGGTCCTAGAGACATGAAATTTGGAGGGTGTGTTATTTGTGAAGAGTAGGTATCCAGTAAGAAAGGGTTTTTCGAAATTCCACCCCTAAGAGGATGAATGAGGGGAGACGAAGTCGCGGGCAGAAGCTAGTGTAAGAATAAGTTACGAAACCTTTTGAGGACTATTCGCTTTAGTTGTTACGTCTGTGATGTCTAGTAGTTATATCTGTGATGTCTAGTAGTTATATCTGTGATGTCTAGTAGTTATATCTGTGACTTGCTTGTGTACCTATAAAATTTTATTTCGATCATAAATGGTAAATGATTTTATTTCTGTAAGTAGGTTTGTACAGATGCCAGCACATCAAGCTACAACAGTCTGTCAAATCACACTAATATTATAAAGGCGAAAGTTTGTGAGTGTGTGTGGGGGTGTGTTTATAAGTTTGTTACTTCTTCACGCTCAGACGGCTGGACCAACTTTGATAAAATTTTGTATGGAGGTAGCTGACACCCTGGATTAACACATAGGCTAATTTTTATCCCGATATTCCCACGGGAACGACATTTACGCGGGTGATACCGCGGGGCGCAGCTGGTTGAGAATAAATAACGAGAAAAAAAATTCCAAACACATACGCTTGTGGACACACATATTACCAGATACTATAACAAAAGTGCCGTGTCGGCCAAAATGTTATACTTTTTTCTACCTGTTCTCATTGGCCTAGTGTGCAGAGTATAAGGGCGTTAAGGAACTTCGTTCCAATAAACTTCCTACCGTGCATTTGAACGATTCATTCGCCAAAAATGTAAACAAATATGAATTAATCGAAAAATAACTTTAATTCCTACACAATAAAGTTCAGTTTACGCTACAACTTCAAACATTTTTATAACTTTGTCAATAGTGTTATTCACTTTACAATCAACTTAATTATCATTGAAATAAAGTTGATATTCGTTTAACTTGAAATAGGGTACGGGTGTGCAGCACCGCGCACTTACTTTATTTACTTTGTATTCCGTAAATGACAGTCTTTTCAAAAGCTGTCAAACAATTCTATACGTAACAAATACCTCGATCATAAAACCTTGGCTACGAAAGGGTTAAAAGCTCGCTGTATTGAATGTACGCAGACTTAACACCCCTATCGGTACCGGCCCAGTTAGCTTAATCCTTGGGGGTCTTATTGACCCCCTAGCTCACCAAGTTATTGAGTTGTATACCCCACGGGTATTGCCGGAGGAAGAGCGTTGCTTTGAATTCGTTTTATCTGATGGTCCGTTGATTATTTCGTTTAAATAAATTCTTTGTTGCTTTCTAATTTAAGCTGGCTTGTGTTTGGTTTTGTGAGGTTATTATTGACGGCACGGTTGGCGCAGTGGTTAACCGAGTGACTGTTGCGCTGCGTGTCGCGGGTTCGATTCCTGCACGGAACAAATATTTGTATGACCTACAAGTAGTTGTTCCAGGTCTGGCTGTTTGTGTATGTGAGTTTAAATGTTTGTAAACGCACCCACAATACAGGAGAAATTCCTTGTGTGAGGCAACGTTTAAAAAAAAAAATTATGACCGTTGTTGATTTCTAAAGGGTTTGTGCGTAAATAATAGGCTTGTGGTTATATGGATCTGTGAGGTTAAACTGCATTTTGCGGTCAGTCTGGGGATGGTTGACTATTCTTTAACACCTCTAGACTCGTTTGTGGTTCCTGAATGATGTGTAGGTATCCTTTTTGATGTACCTACAGACAATGGGTCCGCGTGCTGGTGGACGTGACGGCCCACTCCCTCTCACAGAAAGCAGGCTTGTGTCCCAGCAGTGGGAACATTATAGCCTAACCCCTTACTAATAAACGACTAAACTAAAGACTAGCTTCCCGCTTCGCCCGCAAGGTACGTCGATAAAAACTATCCTATGTCCTTCCCCGAGATGCAATCTATCTCTCTGCCAAATTTTATCGAAATCCGTTGAGTGGTTTAGGCGTGAAAAGGTAACATACAGACAGACAGGATTACTTTCGACTTTATAATATAAGTATGGATGAATAGTTACACACCGATATCTTTCTTTCAGTCGTCAGTAATTTGACATTCGAAAGAAGAACACAAAGCGTTGTGTAACTATACAGACGAACACCGTGTAAATATACACCGTTTATTAGTAGATAAGGGATCTATTAGGTATACATAGGTATATTCAGAATGTTATTCATCATTCAGAACATACAAATCTGTAACAAAATTCACCCTGTTGGTTTTGGAATAGCTTCACGTAGCTTTTAATTACGACCTATTCACATTTGATTTCTTCTGTGTCGGCTTGTAACCTACCCTAACATTAATATTTTCCACACACTTCACTCATACTTATAGCAATCAATTTCAATACTAGCAATTATACCCAATCAACCCCAGCCCTTAGCAATTACTAAAATAAATCTCTTGGCTACCACTCAATAATCGAATCGAAGGAATCGAATAAGATCGAATCGGATTCGATACAAATAAACATCGATGTTATCCGTGCGCCCCTTGGAATCGCGTTTATATTTGGAACGCGTAGAGCTGCGCCTTCACATTAATATTAGTTAGTTGTGCGTAGTTGTAGGGTAATTTGCAAAACGATAGTGTTTGGCGAGTAATTGGAATCATTTTGTGTATAAAACTGCTGTTATATCATTTTGATTTTGAGGAGAAGTTAACCGGATTATTAAAATTTAAGATGTGTTAAATTTGGGTTGTATTGTTAAAGCTTCTCATCGATCACATTTTAGAAAACAAGACTTAATTAATCTTGCTTGACTTAAATTAATCTTAAGTGCTCATACATACGAGCGACACGCATCGATGACAGAGGCAATTACTGCCGTCGACAAGGAGCACCTTACTCAAATACAGAGCGTAACGTTGTCGACGCGTGTCGACGGATGCAGTTGCCTGTGTCGTCGACGCCTGTCGCTCGTATGTATGAGTACTTCAGATTAACTTAAGCCAAGCAAGCTTACAAAACGACCAACGTAACTTGGCGGGCCTGAGTATAGCCTTTGCGAACTTTCGCGCATGTTCTCTCACTCACACTCGCCTCATGCCACCATTTGGTTCCCAAAAAACGTTCGTGCGCGCCTTCTGCGCGAAGTTCCGGCCCGCCAAGTTTCGTCTGTCGTATTGTAAGTAAGTCGAAGTGTATCCCTCGTGTGTAATGCACATTACGACAGTAGGGCCTTGCCTTTTCTAATCATAAAATTAATGACACAGATACAAATACATTTTGGAATATCAACATTGTGGAACACCCTAGCTTTTAAAAAAATACTACAATTTAATAAATACATTTCCAGAATATTTTAAACAACAATGTTGATCACCAATTAATTCAACAGTAAAAACTCGACGAAATAACAACAAAATAACTTCCACTACAAAAACTTTTTAACAAAGTTACTTTACATCAACAGTCAGCTCTCAAAATTCCCGAATTTCAAAATAAACTCGTAGGCAAACAGACAACGGCATAATGAATCGAGTAATTTTATAATTACGGTCCACTCGCCTCTACAAGTATTGTATAAATTACACAAATTACAAAAATATTTCGAATAAAAGGTAGATTGGAGACGGTCAGTCGACAGACAACTGTTTCAGCGATAGACTGCCCCGTTGCTCTCGTGGTTGCAAGCGCGACTGCTGAGCGTGGGAATCGAACCCAGGACGGGTTCGATTCCCAGGTCGGACAAAGTGTTATTGGGTTTTCCATTAGGAATTTCTTAGTAACAGTCCGGAGTTTGGAAGTTGGCGGTTTAATACCCCCGTGCCTCGGAAAACACGTAAAAGCCGTTGGTCCTGCGCCTGAACTCTCCCCGGTCGTGTCGGATTGCCGTCCCATCGGACTATGAGAGTAAAGGAACAGAGAGTGCACCAGTGTTTGCGCACACACTTGTGCACTATAATATCTCCTGCGCACCTGGCTAATCTCCATTGAGATTGGCCTCCGTGACCGAAAACGGTCGGGGAGGCTATTATTATTATTAAGTAGTAGTAAGTATTCCGTGATTCTGATATTTATGACATAACAAAGAAATAGGTGCCTAATTAAGCTAACTACACTATTTTTATCCCACGAAGCGACGCTGACGCGCGCTTTACTTACGGTTATCAAATGTACAAACACACTGTGAATCTGTGTGTAAGTGCAAGAGCTCTCGGTACCGTCCGAGACAATGGCGAAATTGGAAGTGTGTGTGTGTGTGTGTGTTACGTGCTGACGCTACTGGTCTATACGCACAAATTCACAGCTTATTTGTAAACTTGGTTACCAGAAGTAAAGCGCGCGTCGCTTCGAGAGATAAAAATATTATAATTCATCATTCTCATTCTCTTGCCCGTATCCCAATTCATTTGGGGTTGACGCAACATGTTTTTAGATTCGTGACTACTAATTTAACTACTTATCACAGAATTATATGGAAAATGGCCATAAAATCACTACCGTATCGACGAGAGGCTGAAATAAATCGACAAAAAATTAGATAATGATTTTCCACTTTTAAAACTTTCTTTCATCACCATAGTTAACCGTCGCCTCGAATCAATATGACGTGGCCGAGGGTGTCATCGTCATCATCATTTCAGCCGCATGACGTCCACTGCTGGACATAAGCCTCCCCGAAGCATCGCCTCTTTGACCGGTTCTGTGCTTCTCGCCTTCACCAGGTCCACTTGGTGGGAGGTCTTCCAACGCTATGTCTTCCGGGATGCGGTCGCTACTCCAGAACCTTTCGGCCACGGAACTAGGAAAAGGCTAAGCAAAATGTGAATGTCACATGTCTTCGAATATTTTATTCTAGGACATGCCGGTTTCCTCATGATATTTTCCTTTACCGTTGATGCGCAGTGATGATGTAATAAATTGCACAAAGTAAAATGGTTGCCGGTACCACTGGGCCACGACAACTCGACCTGTCATCATCATCATCATAATCAGCCTATAATGTTCCCACTGCTGGGACACAGGCCTCCTCTCGGTGAGAGGAAGTGGGCTGTAATCCACCACGCGGGCCCAGTGCGGATTGGCTGATGTCACATGTCATCGAATTTTTGGTTCTAGGACATGCCCGATCCTTCGATTCGATGTTTTCCTTCATCGTTTTGAGAGCAGTGGTGATGTAAATAATTTTGCGCCTGTCTGGGTCCGAACCTACGACTTACAACTCGTAAGTCGCGGCAGTTACCATTTGGCCACCACTGCTCTTAACCCGACCTGTACCGACACATAATTATTTAACGTCAATAACGCAGATTACCGAAACAATAAAAAAAAACAGTGACACTCGTGGCGACAGAAGTGAAAACAAAACACAAACAGAATACTTTGCCATCACTCACTGACATATCGGATATACATTAAAACCGATTACATCCCGAGGACAGCCAAACACATCCGAAGCGGGGATTTTTTAATCGTCTTATAAACAAAAGACGCGCCTTGTCGCTTACTGTAACAGTGGCGCGAGTCCAATGGTTTTTTCCCTATCTCAAAAAATGCCGAACGCGGCTAAAGAAGTTTTCACTTCAACAAACGATTATAAAAAAATCATTATCGTCTGTTCCTACCCTAACGTTGAAGAACAGTCCATTTATTTTGTTGACCGAATATTAGGGAGGCCGTTCAAAGGGTTAATAGATACGGTATTTGAACATTGTAATCACAGTTCCCAAACTGTTTGGTTTTCAGACGTCGAAACGAACTCTTGAGGCTTTTTGATGAAAAAGTTTGTAATCGAAAATGCTGCTTTGAAATTTTGTTTTGCTGGGACAAAGTTTTAGAGTTGGTTGTTTATTTTGTGTCATTCATCAATATTAGCATTCATTTCAGGGGATTTATGTCCATATTAGCCACAGCAGAGCATTAATTTAATTGGGCCTGCATGGCAGCATTTCTACATTAATTCATTAGGTATTAAATGATTTTATTTCTGTAAGTAGGTTTGTACAAACAATTTTATGCTGCTGCTGCGGCTGCGGAAAACCTCAAGCGGCGAAAATATAATGACCTCATCGGAAACTATATTTTCGAGCCGTTTGGGGTTGAAACTCTCGGGCCGTGGGAACCGAGTGCTCATGGTCTTTTTAAAGAAATTTCGAAACGGCTGGTTGACACTTCCCGTGACCCAAGGGCTGGCTTTTATCTTGGCCAGCGGCTAAGCATCGCCATACAACGTGGTAATGCCGCCAGTCTCTTGGGTACATTACCAGTCGACAGCGATGCGGATGAATTTTTCGACGCTATTTTTTAGTTTATGTATAGTTTTAGTTAAGTTAGAATTTAATTTTGTTATTTTTAGTTTGTATAGCCAAATACAATATTAAACCAACAATTTTACACGTCAATCATATTTTTTCTAAACTATGTAGATGAGGTCGGCGTTTCCTATCTGACTATTCTGAGAAGAAAGGCCGAAACAAACTCAGAAGTCACAGTCTCTTATAGAGTCCAGACAAAATTTTGTTCAGATAAGATCGATCGTAAGATGATGAGAAATCAATGGAATTAACGTTAAATTCAAAGGGTTAACTTATAAACGTTACTTAAAATGAGCAGTGGTGGCCAAGTGGTAACGGCCGCGACTTACGAGTTGTATGCCGTAGGTTCGAAAAAAGAGAGAGATAAAATTATTTACTTTGTGTAAATCATTCCATCACCACTCCTCTCAAAACGGTGAAGGAAAACATCGTGAGGAAACCGGCATGTCTTAGAACCAAAAGTTCGAAGACATGTGACATCTACTAACCCGCACTGGGCACGCGTGGTGGATTACGGCCCACTCCCTCTCACGGAGAGGAGGCCTGTGTCCCAGCAGTGGGAACATTTATAGGCTGATGATGATGATGACTTAAAGATAAGAGACATTTAAACTAAAAAAAAAATGTATGGTTAAACAGTTGTTAATCACTACTCAACTTTTCGCAACGTTTAGAAATAACGGGGTAAATACTTTAATGGATTTGGCATGTTATTTGAGGATAACTTGAGCATAATTGTATACTGAATTTAAGCCATTTTGTTCCAAGCCCTCTTGTTTACCTGTCATCACGTTTCAACGCTCATTGGATTTTAACGGAATGTCACCCGGTCACTGATGGAAAACTTGCCTTAAATATGTAGCATAAATGAATAATTATTTTTAAATGGAATCTCTGAGCAGTCTGTTGTTATCAGGTCGTGCGGATGGGGCTAATTCCTAACTCAGTATCTTGTGCAATAATCTAGTGGCTAGCAGAATCCTTCCGCTTTACAGACGTCGTTTCTGCATCTGTAAGTGTCACAGTGTAAAAATATTCAGTAGGTCAAGGAGGTAGTTATACTTACCAAAAATTTCAAATGTAAGATAGATACGGAAACATGTTTTTTTTTCCGGATGGGAATCATCAAATGACCCCTCCCGCTCTGGGGGGAGCGGAAGGGAGTGTCAGACTCTTACTGACTAAAACCCACCCGTGTTCCTTCCTTAACCCTTTATGTTCCGAGCCAGCGGTAACCCTTTCGGACAATCCCACTGATCCGGCAACGGAACGGAAACATGTCTTAGACGAAGCACCTGCTAAGTAACCTAATTCATAGATATTGGCGTTAGCTTATTGTACATACAAAACATTTAGTTTTAAAAAAAACTTTTGCCAAATGTGTAACAAGATCTAGGATCTAGGCTGTGACAGATCGCAGGTTTCCTAACAATAATTTAAACACGAAAAGGATAAACCAAAGTAGACACACCTACAGTATAACAATCAAGTCGGTCTTACCGCAAAATAGATCAGAACTATCCTATTATTTAATGAACGCAGGTTTAATAAAAGCCGGTTATTTTTCAGAATAGAATCCCCCTTATTTTGTTCTTCATTTTAAGTTCCCTAAAGTTGAGTAATGATTAGCGTCTAAACATACATTTTTGACGTTTAAACGTCTCTTAACTAAGCAAAGTTTATAAATAAAAAGGAACAGCCGGTTATTTTTCAGAATAGAATCCCCCTTATTAACCGACTTCAAAAAGGAGGAGGTTCTCAATTCGTCGGAACCTTTTTTTTTTTTATTTTTTTTTTTATGTATGTTCCCCGATTACTCGAAGATGGCTGGACCGATTTCAAAAAATATTTTTTTGTTTGAAAGGGTATACTTTCCAGGTGGTCCCATTGTCATCAGGTCAGGATCTGATGATGGGATCCTGGAGAAATCGAAGGAACTCTTCAAATATTATAGGCACACCTATAGCGATTTGGGTATTTTTTATAGTAACTCGTGCATTTGCTCTCGAAAAGCACTATTTGGTGAAGTGGAACTGATGATGAAGACCACAGATGGCCACCGGAACTACTCAATAATAAGTATTTCATGGGTTGCGATTCGATTACTTTATTATGGTTGCTAAGCAAGTTATGCTCGTCACAATGCGAATGGTGAAATGGAGCTGATGGTGAAATACCAGGAGAACTCTCAACAATGAATTTCCCTGCATTGGGAAAAGCAATATTTTGGTAAAGGCGATGAGCAAGTTGACATTAGGCTATTGTAACTTAGATAAATTATAAACAGACCCACTAAAAAGCGGGAAATAAAAACTTTTTAACAAAAAAGAAAAACCGACTTCCAAAAAAAACACTACAAAGTGAAAAATAACTATAATTTCGGAAGTCGGTGGCAAAAAACTAAAATACAGATCCAAAGACACCGACTTCCGAAATTAAAGTTATTTTTCACTTTGTAGTGTTTTTTTTGGAAGTCGGTTTTTTTGTTCTTCATTTTAAGTTCCCTAAAGTTGAGTAATGATTAGCGTCTAAACATACATTTTTGACGTTTAAACGTCTCTTAACTAAGCAACGTTTATAATTATGAAGGAACATGATAAATGCAACCAACATAGACATTTTCATTGCCCATACCATAAACTCAGTAGTTCCTTTAACAAATCTATTTACTAAATTGCTTTACCTTAATATTCCTGAGCCGGCCGCGGCCTCTAAAATAGAATTCATTAGTCCATCTTCCAATTTAGTGGCTACTGAGATGCTCCCGTTCGCAGACACTGCCTATATCTATCTATATACGCCACAGTCTAACCGTGTTGAGTGGATTAATTTGAATTTACAATTTCTGTGCTCAAGAGATATAATTAAAGTTTGTGAGGTAAAGCTTTTTGGGTGGTGTTTGCTTGGAATGTTAAGTTATGAAAATATTTCTACTGTAGTTTATAGCGGTGTATAAACTCCTCCGTCCTAACAGGCCTCAAATGTGACGGGTGAGGTTTACGTGGTGGAGGGACATAACACCACGTGAAGTGTTAACATAAAAAAGTATATTTTTATAAACATAAAGAAAGGAGGTAGGTAGGTCTATGGTCACAAAAATTTCCTTAAATTCCCTTGGGAGTAGCACAATACTTTCCTAGTTCGGCCTGATGTGACGATGACCGCAACGGGTGTGCCACGCTGCAGACGCCAGGGGACGCCAGATGACGGTCGGCAGATGGCTGTCACTATAGTGGCAGCCTGTCAAGAGGTCTGTTAGATTGACACATGAGATAAGCTTGCCAAGAAATCCCGACACGGGACGTTGTGTTGTTAAATGTGTGGTAAAAATATAAAAGTTGAACCCTCCTTTTCAATAACCTAACCCACCCCGACCACAGGATCTCAGGGATAAAAGTATTAGATAATCTATGTGTTAATCCACGTCATATACATCCAAATCCGTTCACCAGTTTTGCAAATAACAAACATCCAAACATTCACTTTTTAACCGACTTCAAAAAGGAGGAGGTTCTCAATTCGTCGGAACCTTTTTTTTTTTTTTTTTTTTTTTTTTTTATGTATGTTCCCCGATTACTCAAAGATGGCTGGACCGATTTAAAAAAATATTTTTTTGTTTGAAAGGGTATACTTTCCAGGTGGTCCCATTGTCATCAGGTTAGGATCTGATGATGGGATCCTGGAGAAATCGAAGGAACTCTTCAAATATTATAGGCACACCTATAGCGATTTGGGTATTTTTTATAGTAACTCGTGCATTTGCTCTCGAAAAGCACTATTTGGTGAAGTGGAACTGATGATGAAGACTACAGATGGCCACCGGAATTACTCAATAATAAGTATTTCATGGGTTGCGATTCGATTACTTTATTATGGTTGCTAAGCATGTTATGCTCATCACAATGCGAATGGTGAAATACCAGGAGAACTCTCAACAATGAATTTCCCTGCATCGGGAAAAGCAATATTTTGGTAAAGGCGATGAGCAAGTTGACATTAGGCTACTGTAACTTAGATAAATTATAAACAGGATCCACTAAATAGCGGGAAATAAAAACTTTTTATCAAAAAAGAAAAACCGACTTCCAAAAAAAACACTACAAAGTGAAAAATAACTTTAATTTCGGAAGTCGGTGGCAAAAAACTAAAATACAGATCCAAAGACACCGACTTCCGAAATTAAAGTTATTTTTCACTTTGTAGTGTTTTTTTTGGAAGTCGGTTTTTCTTTTTTGTTAAAAAGTTTTACAATATAAGTAGGATAGTAGAATGGTTAACCAAAGACAAGAGTAAAAGTTGCACTATATGAGAATTGAAATGACCTGCAAAGAACTCAATGTTTCGCAACATTATCCACAAAAAGTTACCCAACTCCCATTTTCACCGCAATGATTAACTTTCCCAACTCCACTTTCACGGGCCGCGTGAAGTTGTCCTACTGTAACATTTAGTCTGTGGCGCCGGATGAGAGGCGTTGGCGGAAACGAGCATTGGCAACCGCTCGCAGTTAGTTGCTGCTACGTTTAACATACCGCTGGAAACTATTGCGGCTGATGGCTTATGCTTTAACTTATTTATGTCTATTTTATACATCTATGCCTAGATAAATTAATGATGTAAAGCGTAATAATTTAAATAAATCCAGTCGATTTTTGCTGTAAAAATCTCACGCTGAAAACTTAGGTGAGTGAGCTTGAAGTGAACTGTCAAAATGTCGATCCCAAGGATCAGGTGAAATGACAGCTCACTTATAGAATAGACCGGGTGTAATGCAAGGCAAAGAAGAATTATACGAATATAATACTCAAGATAAACGTAACCATTATTTGCAGTCGGGTGTAAATTTTTGGTTGGATTACGTCCATGATGTTTTAAAGTTCTGATAATTCTTTATATTTTGTTCCTCAAGTATTTCGTTTATGATAAAAATAGCTGGGCTCCAGTGTTGCTTAAATGCGAATCAACTATATCAACCAACTTTGTCTGCATTAACGTAGGAACATAATGAAACATTCAAAAATTAATATAATTTCTCTCAAAATACTTTCATCATACGTTTTATTTTGAAATCGGAATGTTCGTTCGGCAAACTTCGTGAATATCCGCATACCTGACACTTCGAGAGAGTTCCGAAGATATTCGATGACAGCTATGTAAGTACTTGAACGACGTCGGAGAACATTATTTTAGAATGAATAGATTTATGGAATCAGGCGCACAAACGGAAAGCAAACCAAGTTTTACTTTTTACTTTTACTTTGTAATTCATTATAAGAATTTTTTGTTTTTAATTTTAATTTTCACTTAATTAGTTATTTTGTACCTATGTAATGGTGCCCAAGACACAGGCCGTGCCTAGTTTGGGACCAACGATACCTCCATAAGTAAATTAAGAAATAAACGATTTATTTATTTATTTATTTACTGTTGATTCGAGCTGCATATATTTAAATAGCCTTTAAAAATGGCGATGGCTCGTGGCTAAATAATAACAACCAAACAAACAAAGGTTAAGCTACGCTTACCGCGGTCGGTTCGTGGATGGGTGAACAAAAAAAAAGTTGTGTCATCTCACTGTTGTTTGTTCTTTTTCCAAACACCATCAGTCTTAAATTAATTTGAATGCACTTCAATCATCATCATCAGCCTACAGCAGTCCACTGCTGGACATAGACCTCTTCAATTGCACGCCATTTAACTCGGTTCTCAGTAACTCTCATCCAGGTGCTACCAGCCACTCTGCCGAGATCGTCACTCCATCTAGCCTAAGGGCGTCCTGCCTTACGTTTGCCGATTCGCGGTCTTCACTCAAGAACACGTCAACGGTCATCGGTTCTACGGCTTTACAGGAAGATTTTTTATCACCATCCAAATTTTTACAGGATGTTCTACCCATGAATATGAACCACTTTCACTATGAGATTAACTCTGAAATCGCGAAAAAAAAATCTGCTGTTTAATACAAAAGTTCAATAGGTACCTACTTGACTAAGATGTATGAAACAACTGATTCTTTTTTCGTGATTTCACATTTGGTCCCATAGTGAAAGTTGTCCATATTCATGGGTAGAACAGCCTGTAAAAATTTGGATGGTGATAAAAAAATCTTCCTGCATAGCCGGCCCATAGCCACTTCAGCTCGCTGATTCTGTGAGCTATGTCGACCAACTTTGGTTCTCTGCCGAGTCACCTTGTCCCGGATCACTTCTTCTTCTTCTTCAATCGGTCCCTCATTACTGAGGATCGTGGTCACTGGACGCTTTTAAGCGGACAATCTGCCTCCATCTACTCCGGTCCAAAGTTGCCATCACCACCTGCTGAAAATTGCTTGAGGACGTAGCGTCCTTTACTTGGTCGGACCATCGTGTTGGCGACCTGCCTCGTGCTCTCTTTCCTTCGGTATTGCCAACAATAACCAACTTTTCAAGGCTGCTATCTCCCCTTCGCATTATGTGGCCGAAATAGGTCAGAATACGCTGTAGACATATTGTAGACAATCGGGTCTTGACATCTAGTTGGGAAAGGATAGACACATTTGTGCGTTTGGCTGTCCATGGTATTCGGAGCATCCGCCTCCAGCACCACATTTCGAATGCATCTATCCTCTGTCTTTCTCTTGCTCGGATTGTCCACGTCGGATCACTTCAATCGTAGCCATTTCAAAGGGCTTTCCGGGTTATTAACGTTCAGAGTTGATAATTAAGTCACGTGATAAGTCGTTAATATCTCGGAAACGTTACACTTTACGGTGTTTGTTCTTGTAATGTTTTCTGTTCGCATTAATGTCAGCTATCGAGTTATACAGGGTTATTGGTAAAACATTAACAACCTCTTACGAGGTCATTGTACTACACATCATTATGAACAACTTTTACTATGGGACCAAACCGGAAATCGCAAGAAAAAAAATCAGCTGTTCCCTACATTTTGACAAGTTATACGAACATAAATGTAGGGAACTGTTGGTTTTTTTTTTCATTTTTTCGCGCTATTTTATGAGAGAACACAGAACAGGTTGAAGTGGTGGTGCTTTGGTGAAGCCTATGTCCAGCAGTGGGCGTCTATTGGCTGAAATGATTATGATGATGAAGTGATACTATCTTGTGTAAGATAACAATTTTTGGCATTAATTGGCTCATATTGGATGCAGTGGTCAGTTCTGTTGTGACATAACTCCTCTTTGGGGCCCACTTATAGTCCAGCATTTTTTGCAATACATACCAACCTACAGATAATAATAGCCGCCAAAAGCAGTATTCATACATATATGTGTCCTAGTTATGAAGCTTCGACGTCGCGCCTCGTCTCGCGACACGGAACGTTTAATTTCACGCAGACTTACCGGTGCCAGAGAACCAGATGTAAGTTACTGTGGAACATTATATAAAGATTTGTTACATTTACAGGAAATATTTGCATCTCAAGATGTTTAATGTCGATAAAGATTAATAATGAAAGAGTTATTATATGATCAATAAAGCGTTTCGTAATAAAAGTACATTGGAGACACACTCGCTATACTTTTAGCCCCAGTTTTAATCACACATGAAACTTTGATGATACTTAAATGACATTTATTACAGTTCGTTTAAAAAACGTGTGTATACTGTTTGTTGTCATGATTGTATACTTACGTACTAGAAAATTATGAACGTACTATGACTTCAGGATCCCATTAACTTAAAATGCCAATGGAATACACCAAGAATGAATACACGTTCACGAGCGTGAAGCCACGGGTATTGCTAATTTCTGAATGTATGAGCAGATAGGAAGGTGTGTCTAACTATAAACAAAAGCCAAATGAAACCTTTCTCATCACAATTCACAATTCCTTAACCATAAAGACACTTACCAATCAAAACACAATGACATTCGGAATTTAATTTAAATCCATCCAATTAGGAAGAGTCTAGCAGAGGCGGGGCGGAAGTGACAAATTGCAGGAAACGCAAGTACGTCCCCGCCATTGTTGAGCCTGCGCTGCGATGAGAACCGTGAATGTGTCGCATAACGTGCGTCTTAGATTTTAGTTGATTAAAAAAGTTATATTCTGTGATTTGTATGTAATCACACTAATATTATAAAGGCGAAAGTTTGTGAGTGAGGGGGGGTGTGTGTGTGTGTGTTTATATATTGGTTACTTCTTATCGCTCAAACGGCTGGACCAATTTTGATAAAATTTTGTATGGAGGTAGCTGACACCCTGGATTAACATATAGGCTTTTTATCTCGATATTCCCACGGCATCGAAACTTATGCGGGTGAAACCGCGGTGTGCAGCTAGTAGTTTATGAAAGTAAGTGCAGAAAGGGGCATTATTTGTCACTTTTTTTTTGTTAGCCTACACTGTCCCACTGCTGGGCAAAGGCCTCCGTCTTGCTGTCACCAGGCTGTATCTCAAGAACCGCGATAGCTAGACAGTTGAAATTTTCGCAAATTATGTATTTCTGTTGCCGCGAGTTATTCCGGTCTGATCCCCTGAACCCCCCCTCCACCCCCCCACCTCGATCCCCTGATTGATCGTCTTCTGTTTTATTCTTTGTCTTATCCCCCTTTTTTGTCGCTATAACAACAATTACTATAAACAAAATAAAATAAATATTTAAGGGGGGCTCCCATACAACAAACGTGTTTTTTTTTGGTATTTTTGCCTTGTGCAACGCTTAACGCTAGGGTTTCTGGAATCATATCGTCACTGGAAAGGAGAAAATTAAACCGCCGAAAAAACTGTAACGCAAAAAATAATAAACCTTTTTAAATTAAACTTAATTAATAAATAAGTTATTCATTATTAGTTCTAAGTATACCTAAGTAATTTTGAGTCGGCGCCAAACAATTAATGAACAAAGATCACTAAATTACATCACGCTTTACGTACTTAATTAATTAATTTGCTTTTTTTTTGTTATTTAATTTGTTTGATTTTCTTGTGATGTATTAAATAAAACAATTTAAATAACCATATCAGAACAATCTACATCGCTTGTGGGACAACCAAAAGGTAAATGTCCCACAGCATAAATACTTTAGTTAGACAAAACTTTCCACTGGAAAATTTATTCCTTACCAACCGCTGTTTTTTGGCCAACTTTAATTAGTCTGTGTGCTTCGAATTCAAAACGTTTAGGGAATAACTTTGTACATTCACTAGTTAATTAAATTTTGAATTATTAATGTGTTTAAACTGTCGAGAGAAAATATTGTCTAATTTTATTAGGTTAGGTTAGCTTGATGGCTATTGTAGCTGCGGGGGTCTCTGTTTATCTATAATGAAGATCTATTGTAGCATTTTAATTAGAAACTTGGTTTTAAAGTCTTTTTCAGGTATTAATATCATGTTAGTAGGTAATATTAAGGGGGGTGGGGGTTTCGGTTTTACCAGTAAGTGCTCATACACACGAGCAACACCCGTCAACGGCAGGAGAGTACGACGAGTGTCGACGAGTGTCGACGAGTGTCGACGAGTGTCGACGGGTGTCGACGGCTGCAGTTACCTCTGCCGTTGGCGCGTGCCGCTAGTGTGTATGCACACGAACTGGGTTGTGTAGCTCAGATACGCAGTCACCCCATGTAAAATACTGGTATTCAGCTGCATCCGCACCATAATTGCGTAACACACTATCAAATCATTTTGAAGCAAATTGCTAATCCATTGCTTCATGAGTTCAAAAAAATTGTCTGCTCAACACGTAAACAACGCGATGAATGTTGTTGAACTGTCAAAATGGAACCGATTCCAATTTATAATGTGTTACGCAATTGCCCCGCCGCGCCGGTTACACTGGAAGCCAAAAAGCTAGACGGATGATGATTAATGATAATTTTTTTTGTTTTTTTTTTGTTGCTTGATTTTGTTTGATGTAAGTGATGATAAGTGAATGATGTGAGTGTGATTTTGATGTAGGTAATATTTTGGCGCTGTTCGATCAAAAATGCGGGATCTACTTTTCTAAGTGTTTAGATTATTTTCGTATAACGAAGTTGGAAAAAAATCCCGGGATTTTATTCAGTCAAAATCTCATACAACACTTTTTCTATTGCAAGAATAGAATAGAATAGAATACTCGCCTCGTAGCCTCGTGATTAAATGAGAACGCAGGGGTCGATCGTCCCGCGGTTGGTTCAAGGATGGGTAGCGACTAGGCAGTCGCTACCCATCCTTGAACCAACCGCGGGACGATAGGCATCTAACCCGGTTACTGGGCAACTTAATACCCCTCGGTTAGACTGGTTGTCAGAATTTTAGGCTTCTGACTACCCGTAACGATTGTCAAACATCAACGAATGATAGCCGTGACCAATGGCTTAACGTGCTTTCCGAGTCACGGAGGGGTCTCGACATGTAAAGATGGTCACCTATCCACAGACCAACCGCGGCAAGCGTAGCTTAACCTGATCGATCGACCTGTGCGGCTGTCCATTAAGCAAATAAACAGAGCAGTATTAGTCTGTATGTTAGTACTGCAGGCTTAGTGTGTCGCCACTAATGCACGTTATTTGTTCCGTTCGTCTGGGGCAACCACTAAACGGATTTTGACGGCATATTATATTCAGCATTCATTCTAAGCCTAAAGAGAATTTTGGTTGCAGTGTTTTGCAATGGGATTCTAAATACTGGCTGTAATATTTTGATTTGTTTACTTTGTCAACAAAATATTTCTGCCTTATTTATTAAGTGGTTTAAAAGTTGGAGGCCCATCGTAAGTTGTTAGGTTTAATTAGGTAATTTACTTGTATCTAATTTTCTGAGTCCTTTAAGCCTGCTTTGTCGTTTGACAAAGGGATGCCACCTGGGGATTTTGAGGCTCCTTGGTTCCAGAGAGAGTTGGAGTTGGTGTCGAATGGCGGGATGAGCTGGACTCCTTCAACAAGAACTGCCGGACGATTCTGTAAAAATCACACACAATATAGATTTTCACAGAATAGCACCGCTGGTCCTTAGCAGCTTCAAACAGAAAAAAAAACAGTGGCACTCCGGGAGTGCCGATAGAAGTGAAAACAAAACACAAACGGAATACTTTGCCATCACTCACTGACATATCGAATATACATTATAACCGAGTACGTCCCGAGGATAGCCGAACACATCCGAAGGGGGTATTTTTTGAATCGTCATAAACAAAACACGCGCGGTGTCGCTTAGGGTAATAGTGGCGCGAGTTCAACGGTTTTTTTCTATTTCAAAAAATGCCCGACGCGCCTAAAGAGCTTTTCACTTCAATAGAAATAAAGTAGGGAAGCCTTTACCCTGCACTAATCATAGTCATAGGCTTTCAACATAATAATAATTTAACGTAACAGCCAATGGGCTAATAGCCAAGAGCCTCGACCAACACCTGAAGAGGCTCTCGTTGGGCAGCTGGATAAAGGGCTTGATTCAGAGAGCAGTACTTCTGGACACGGCCCGCATTGTTAGGAGGTTCCTCTCTCTGGAGCCCTGACCAGTAGCTTGGACTCTGTTCCCGATACCGGTGGGCTACTATTTTTTATATTTTTAAGTGTTTTTTTTTTTATTTTTATATTCTAATATTTAAAAATATAATTTACATGTTAAAAGTAAAATAAAGGAGATAATAATTTAATTTACAAGTAACAAGGAATCAATATTTTCACTGAAATATTTTATTATAAAAGTAAAACTAACAAACTGACATTGACTTTGAGCATTGAGTTTGAAATTAAGTTTAAGTGTTCATACAAACCAGTGTGTAACACTTAAGAATGGCTTTGGACGAACCAAATCACTACATAAATGGATCGATGTCGATTTAGATTTAGATTTATTTACTAGTAGTGATAAGGAAGTAAAGCAAAGTTTGAACAATTGTTTTTTCGATGTATAAACATAATTTTCTTTTTTTTTTTCTCTTTATTATTGTATTTTTTTGAGCGTGAGATAATTCATTTGCGTATCTCTTACGTCGCGGTTTTCGCGTATTTGATAATGCTACTCATCACATTAATCAGTAGTGGAAGCTTGTAATTGACCATCGCTTACACATTGTACTAGATATTAAAATGTATTAGCTGTAAGTTTTCCTGAAATTAATTTTAAAAAAAAATCTTATAAAATTAGTAAAGTTTCATGCAGCTAACTGTTATAGCATTGTTGACATTAGGTACTAGAATTAGGTAAATAGTTCGCAAAAACACTCTCTACTTACGTTCCAGAGTATTTTTTTATTAATCAAGTGTTTGTTACATAATATTGCCTTGGTATGGAAAAACAACAGGACCCAGTGAACACCATTTTGCACTCTGCATTGATTGCATTGCCGAAAGCTCTCAACTATAATGCACTAAAGCTGATTTAATTTAATAGACAGTATGACCCTCTTTTATAGGTGAAACCTCTTGACAATATCAAAATTGTCTGACAAAATGATAGAACCGGTGTTATCTGAAGGATTTTACCCTTTTCATAAATCATGGTTTAAGGGCCGCAGAGCAGGGAGTCTTGGGTTGGATCCCCAGCGGGGTAATTGCGTAGCACACTATCAGTAGCAACATTTTGACAGTTCAACAACATTCATTGCGTTATTTACGTTGTTGAGCAGACAATTTTTTCAAACATATGAAGCATTGGAATTTCGTATACAAAAAATATTCAGATTGAGATTGACAGTGTGTGACGCAATTAGGTTTCAGGTCAGGCAAATATTATTGCGTTTCCCATTAGGTTTTTTTTAAATAGTGGCTTGGAGTCTAC
Source organism: Oligia fasciuncula (assembly GCA_963082905.1). Classification (NCBI taxonomy): domain Eukaryota; kingdom Metazoa; phylum Arthropoda; class Insecta; order Lepidoptera; family Noctuidae; genus Oligia; species Oligia fasciuncula. Next base: position 14,687,888 of record OY720406.1, on the reverse strand, counting down.
ATCTTTGCACAATTGATGGCACGAAGCCTGCTTTCTGTAAATTGGTTAAAAAAAAACAGTGGCACTCCGGGAGTGCCGCCAGAAGTAAAAACAAAACACAAACAAAATACTTTGCCATTACTCACTGACAATACGGATATACATTAAAACCGAGTACATCACGAGGTCAGCCGCACACATCCGAAGCGGGTATTTTTTTAATCGTCTTATAAAACACGCGCGGTGTCGCTTACGGTAACAGTGGCGCGAGTTCAATGGTATTTTTTTCCATTTAAAAAAAATGCCCCACGCGCCTAAAGAAGTTTTCACTTCAAAAACGAAGTTTATACGTCAAAAAGGAACATAACTTACGAAATTTGTTTGTACTAAATAAACATCTCTGCTGACCTCGTCGAGGAATAGATGCTTTATATTATGTTACTAGCTGCGCCCCGCGGTTTCGCCCGTGTAAGTGTCGATCCCGTGGAAATATCGGGATAAAAAGTAGCCTATATGTTAATCCAGGGTGTAAGCTACCTCCATACAAAATTTTATCGAAATTGGTCCAGCCGTTTGAGCGTGAAGAAGTAACAAACATATAAACACACTCACTAACTTTCGCCTTTATAATATTAGTGTGATGGCTAAACAATATTACTCCTGGGCTAAAGCCTTCCTCATTCCACTCGATCCCATGATTAATTGATTATTCTGCGAGTCTTTCATCCCTATTGCTCAATCCCTTTACATGAAAAGATAACATAAAAAGCGCTTGAAAAATTTCACCGCTATTAACATAATAATCATAAAAATAAACATATTTCTATAGGGACCTACCCTCAAAAAATGGAAACAGGAAAAGATGGCAATTTTCCCTGTCATCGTCATGTCGTTCACATCGTATTTCTTGATTAATATTCCGATGCATGTTGTCAGGAGGTGACGGTTTTACTAAATAATTTGTATCGTTGCTTCTTCCGTGTTCTTATTAGGTTTTCATTGAATTAATCCATAATATTTGTTTTTATTTATTTAAATTGTATTTTTATTAATCAATATCATACATAATAAAAGCTAATACTTAAAATAATAATGAAAAACGAAGCTATCAGGACCACGTACGTGTTCCACGGCGCCTCAAAGCGATGCTAGCATAAATTGAAGGGGCCCTTTAGGGCCGAAGCCTGCAGGGTCAGCGGGATTGTCCGAAAGGGTTACCGCTGCCCCGGAACATAAACGGCTAAGGAAAAACACGGGTGGGTTTTAGTCAGTAAGAGTCTGACACTCCCTTCCGCTCAACCCAGAGCGGGACGGGTCATTTGATGATTTCCCATACTGAAAAAAACAAAAAAAGGCAGTCCCCCAAAACGCCCGCCCTTCACCAGCATCAAAGCGAAGCATTCGCACATGCATCGCAAAGTATTGATAAAAAAAAATTCAGCCAGTCAAAATGGCATCTATTCCCCTTTTCCCCCTTATCCCTTCTTTCAATCGCGCATGTTCCTAACAACATATTTAATAATCTGACCAAGATTATGCCGTGCCCTGTGAGTTTATTTAGGTCTTTCTTCTCAGAGTTGGAAAAACCGAGCTTTTTTTAAAAATATAATTTATTATTGACGTGTAAAAGTGTTTGCACAAACCTACTTAGCTGGCTGGTTTTTCAATCGACAGATAATTTTTATTCGTCGAATAAAATTGACGTCTGACAGATTTTGTATGGAAGAACTGTCAAAAATTTTAAATTATTCTCGGATATTCATTATTATTAATAATAATGAATGGCCTGATTTTTCCAACGCTTATACAACGCCAATATAATAATTTATTATATTATTATTGCTTGATATTTCTTAAACTACAATTAGTTACTTTATATTTATTTTACTATTTATAAACACAATAAAATAATGCTCATTTAAATTTATCACGGGCACATTGATACAAGTAACTTTCTAACTAACTATCAGCATCATCTGCCTAGCCTTTTCCCAACTATGTTGCGGTCGGCTTCAGTCTAACCGGATGCACCCGAATACCAGTATTTTACATGAATCGACTACCTATCTGACACAACCCAGTTACAGGGTAATACGATACCCCTTGGTAAGACTGGTTGCCAGACTTTCGGGCTTTTGACGACCCGTAACGACTGCCAAAGATCCACGAATGACAGACGGGATGGCAAACGTGCTTTCCGAGGCACGGAGGAATCTTGATATGTGAACATGGTCACCCATCCATGGACCAACCGCGGCAAGCGTAGCTTAACCTGATCGATCGTCCCGAGCAGCTGTTATTACTTACCCACAAGCACCTGCTACTAACTATACAAAACAAAAGGACACTAGCTGTCCAGTACCTACTCGTCCGCATCAACAAAATTGGTTTTTCATTGGTAACCAATCATTGATCTTCCACGTTACGCTCGATTACTATCAGTTACTTCCGTCTCGGCTACACGATATCGCGATACAGTACGACGACCTCACACCTTGAGACAATTACTCACCGTGATAGATGCTCCCATTTCTTGTCTCTACACATCTACTAAGCGTAGAGATTTTCCTGCTTATGTACTGTACTTTGTTAACAACCATTTGCTATAATATTATATGGCAGTTTCGCTTAAATATCCATGCTAATATTATAAATTCGAAAGTAACTCTCTCTGTCTGTCTGTAGGTATGTTACCTTTTCACGCCTAAACCACTGAACGGATTTCGATAGAATTTGGCAGAGAGATAGATTGCATCCTGGGGAATGACATAGGATAGTTTTTATCGACATACCTCGCGGACAAAGCCGCGGGCGGAAGCTAGTTGTTTAGTAATTTTACGTCTGTGTTCTCCGAATGTGTACAAAGGTGTAAAGAACACCCACATTTCACCAGGTATGTCTAAATCTCATACTACGTATGAGGTGAACCTATTGCGCTTTGAACGCCATTGTCACATATACGTGACAAGCAAGCGCGTGCCCTGTACGCCAGTCGTGTGTCGCCTATCCTATTACGAGCGACAAAAAAAGGGACAAAAAATGCGGTGCACTTTATCACGAAATAAACAATTAAATCATTACTTTTGTGTGTTTTTATTTGTATACCTTAAATATTTAAAATTGTGGCTTGGCGTGGAAAGCACGCGCGTGCGTTTATGCTCTGGCGTTCAAAAGGTTAAAAGATTAATTACTCTTTATTATGTATTACTATAAGATTAGGGGAAGACCAAAGAAACGCTGAATGGACTGTGTGAATGATTATATGGTTAGAAAGGAGATGATTGCCCAGATGACGATTATTCATGAAGTACGGAAGATAAAGACATGTTGCGCCGACCCCAAATAATTTTGGGTTATAGCATCATCATCAAACTATGTTGGGGTCGGCTTCCAGTCTAACCGGATGCAGCTGAATACCAGCATTTTACATGGAGCGACTGCCTATTTGGCCTCCACAACCCAGTTACTGGGTAATACTATACCCCTTGGTAAGACTGGTTGTCAGACTTTCGGGCTTTTGACTACCCGTAACGACTGTCAAAGATCCACGAATGACAGCTTAACGTGCTTTCCGAGGCACGGAGGGGTGTCGGTATGGATGTACACCATATAAATTACAGATTTTGGAAATCATAACGAGAAATTCCTTCTAGAAAAACCTTTACCCAAGCTAGGGATCGAGTCCGGGATATCAAGCTTTGTAGTCGCACTTGCGACCGCAACAAAAGAGTCGCTTAAAAATTAAAACTTTTCTAAAAAGTCTTCACAATTTTTAATAGTAAGTCGTTTAAATAATTGGTAGCCATTCCGCACCAGAATTTGAATGAGAACCTCGTTTCTGAACGATTAAATGAACTAAGTCAATTACGATCTTGAATGTTAAGTCTGAAGAAGTATTTGAAGAAGCATTGATTTTTATTTCAGAATTCATGGCTGAACTATGACTTTGTTGAATATTGCGGATATTAAAACCAATTTTAAATATTATGGTATTAAAAATGTATTAAAATAATAAATGCTGCAAATCATCAGCGTTCTGCAATAGGTTCTGTCTATTGATAATTACGTATACAAATTTAAGCCGAGATCTGAAAACGTACTTTGGCTTAGCGTTTTTCCTGTTACTGTCGCACAATTGTCAAACTACAAGTGCAAGATAGAGACGGGAACATTTCAAAGTCAAAGACGTACTAAGTAACGTTTATAGATCTTGACCCTTTGTGCAAACCACTTCTTTTGTAGTGACCTATGTGATCACTTCGAAAGAAGTGGTTGTCAGGAAAAAATAATTAACCAAATATTAAAATGTACTATCGAAACTCCTAAAATTGTTGCTTTGAAAATAAACTCGAATACATCCATAAATAATCGCTCACGCCATCCTAAGTCACGTTGCTAAAAGAAAAGTAAATGACATTGTACTGAGGGATAAATAACCCTGAAGCTTGGGCTTAAGGTTGATTAGCGAATTATGCGGAAAACGCCCTTTCAAGGGGGCAAATGGGGGTAAAGAGAGGGTGATATTAGGCCATTTCTACTGGGTATTACATGAGGCCGTATATTGTGGATTTTGTAAGTGTAGAGGTTAAGACACCCACTTGTTTCGGGTAGGGTGTTTTTCCCAAGATTTATGGATAAGGCAACGAGTTTATGCTGCAAAAAGTTATTAAGCTTATCCCCTGTTTCGGGAAGAAGGTTAGGTAAGCGCTTGAGGATTTTTTGTAAATAAATAAGGGTTTTCTCTACAGCGCTATCCGTCATTTTCTTGTTATTGGATTGGAGAGATACCATGTTGGGGATTTCGGCTAAAACAAAACAGTTGTAAGAGATTTAATTATATAAACAAGTATCACAGACGAAACATATTTGATTTTATAATTATCTACAAATTTATTTCATTTTATTATTATTAATTATTTGATTATTTCGTTATTTTTATCCATTAACTTATATTTTTATCACTTTAATTATCTAGTAAACATTGGCATATACAGGAAGATTTTTTTATCACCATCCAAATTTTTACAGGGTGTTCTACCCATGAATATGAACAACTTCACAATGGGAGCAACTCTGAAGTCACGAAGAAAAAAATCTGCTGTTTCATACAAAAGTTCAATACCTACTTGACCAAAATGTATGAAACAGCTGTTTTTTTTTTTCGTGATTTCAGAGTTGGTCCCTTAGTGAAAGTTGTTCATATTCATGGGTAGAACACCCTGTAAAAATTTGGATGGTGATAAAAAAGTCTTCCTGTATATTACTAGCGCTAGTACATCAGGCAAACTATGTAAGTGCTATGCACACCTTTAAGTGATAAGTTCACTGTAGTACTTTATATGTATAATAATTCTAAGCTCTCCGTTAATGTTTATGTGAATTAATCGTTGGAGTGTCATAATAAATAAATAAACAGAATAGCACAAGCCAGGAATCCATTACGGTAGCCAAAAGGTTACGTCAAACTCATATGACAGATGTCACGTTACAATGATATGCTGCGTTTAGAAATAAGAATACATTTTAACAGAGCTAAGTTTTTCTTGAAGGTTCTAACTAAATAATACCGTATTCATGCAATTTTAGTGTCGCACCCGCACCCTAACACACTATTACTCTCAATTTGAATCATTTTGAAGCATATTTCTAATCCATTGTTCCATATGTCCGAAAAATGTGTCTGATCAACAACGCAAATAACGCAATGAATGTTGTTGAACTGTCAAAATGAAACCTATTGCTACTGATAGTGTGTTACGCAATTACCCTGCCGGTTAGAATTGAGAATTTAAGAGCATACTTCAATGTAGCCAGCGAAATTAAAAATTTCTTACGTTTATTGTATATTAATTTTCTTTCTTTCCATACTTGAGCATTTAAGAAATGCTAAAGTAGGGTTCGACAGTTCTCAACTTTAAATACACAATTCAGAAATCGGATGATCTTTTAGTAGGTAAGTAAGTAGTTTATGTCGCTTAATTTACAATATGAAAACCAATTTAGGAAAATCACCAATGAATATTAAATAAAACTTGCCATTGATTGTATCCAAAACACAACTTCTATAGACCATTTTCTCATTCGATTCTTTAATAACCAGGCAATCATAAAACAGACGAGTTCATATTGGTAGCCAAAATGTAATGAGTTAGTATAGCCATATATTAATAAAGCTATGTTGCCAGTGTTGGCACCATGCCACTTGACTACGATTTTAACTAAGATTATTCTAATGACCATGTCTCATTTTTATATTGTCTGCAATTCATGTTATCCTGGTACTTTATAACCTTAGTCTTAACTTTTACATTGCGCTTTAATTTCTGTAGAGCTACGGTTTCCAATAAAAGCGGTGACCGCCCCACATAGTGTCCGCAATTTACCGATGAATGACGTCACAGAAACGTTGTTTATGAAAGTAAGTTGGTGTGTTTTCCTAGAGATCGTTTTTGAAGGTTCTAACTAAATAATACCGTATTCATGCAATTTTAGTGTCGCACCCGCACCCTAACACACTATTACTCTCAATTTGAATCATTTTGAAGCATATTTCTAATCCATTGTTCCATATGTCCGAAAAATGTGTCTGATCAACAACGCAAATAACGCAATGAATGTTGTTGAACTGTCAAAATGAAACCTATTGCTACTGATAGTGTGTTACGCAATTACCCTGCCGGTTAGAATTGAGAATTTAAGAGCATACTTCAATGTAGCCAGCGAAATTAAAAATTTCTTACGTTTATTGTATATTAATTTTCTTTCTTTCTATACTTGAGCATTTAAGAAATGCTAAAGTAGGGTTCGACAGTTCTCAACTTTAAATACACAATTCAGAAATCGGATGATCTTTTAGTAGGTAAGTAAGTAGTTTATGTCGCTTAATTTACAATATGAAAACCAATTTAGGAAAATCACCAATGAATATTAAATAAAACTTGCCATTGATTGTATCCAAAACACATAACTTCTATAGACCATTTTCTCATTCGATTCTTTAATAACCAGGCAATCAGAAAACAGAGGAGTTCATATTGGTAGCCAAAATGTAATGAGTTAGAATAGCCATATATTAATATAAAGCTACGTTGCCAGTGTTGGCACCATGCCACTTGACTACGATTTTAACTAAGATTATTCTAATGACCATGTCTCATTTTTATATTGTCTGCAATTCATGTTATCCTGGTACTTTATAACCTTAGTCTTAACTTTTACATTGCGCTTTAATTTCTGTAGAGCTACGGTTTCCAATAAAAGCGGTGACCGCCCCACATAGTGTCCGCAATTTACCGATGAATGACGTCACCGAAACGTTGTTTATGAAAGTAAGTTGGTGTGTTTTCCTAGAGATCGTTTTTGACACTTTACGGTGTTTGACTTTAAGGTCAAACACCGTAAAGTGTCAAAAACGATCTCTCACATGGCCCAAAGATTTAAATCGCTAGATTTACACTCACGGTACTATAAAGTCACGCGAAAATGTATCCTTATTGAGAAGAGTGACCTCACACATTATTATATAGCGTTTCCATGACATTGTGTGTCAGAAGTGTCAAAACGAAACAGAAATGCGAATATCTATTGACGCGGCAGGGCGTGTCTAACAATTTAAATCTTTGCCGCCGTCATCATTTTCATGACAGCCGTTATGTGCAGTCACCGCTTTTTTTAGGAAACCGTAGCTTAGCTTGCAATATAACGGGCGTAAAAATACCCTTAACGAAGCCGAGAGTCAATTTCTCTTCTCGTTATTTTGTTTTTTTCGTACTGGACCATGCCTGGGAACCTTCTACTTACCGAGATATTGAAGGTCAAAGTTACTTCTTAGACGTTTTTTTACAGAAACATGTTTTATGTGGTATCACTTAACTGTCAATACTCCCACAGTCGCTGAACGAACAATTCAATTCAATTCAATTTATTCAGGAACAATTCACATTGTGTTTGAAATCCTAATACATTACATTATAAAACCAACACATTCATAATTTAAAAAAAAAAAAATAATAATATCTAATAATAATAAAACATAAAAAAAATACAATAAACATTACAACATTACACAGTCTCTCAAGAACTACAACCTAAAATTACCCCTAATATCAAAAAAAATTAAAACGTGGATATGTCACCGTCTATCGAATACAGACATTTCCCCAATAGGAACGCTTTAAGTCTCCCATTAAGAACCCATACGCACATGTGTTTTGCATGTGATACGCACTACCAAAAACATCCAACTTTCACGCCAAACATAAAAGTCACAGTCCCAGAAATTATTATTGCACAAACTTAGTTTAATGTACAGAATACATATATGACAGCTTCGTGATGAGTCTTTTTACACCCTGTAGACAATTTGGGCCTCACCAACTGTGTACCTACACATTTTAAAATTAGTCAATCAAAAACCAACCTCACCACGAACACTATACAGCTGAGGATTCCGGAGCAGTGGTGCTCTGCTCCTCAGGCCATGCAGGCGAAGGAATATGTGCATCCCACCGTGTACTCTCTCGCCTCCATGACCTGAGGAACCGAGCAGATTCATCTGAAGAGCCATCCGGTGAAAAAGATGATGGTAAGACTTCTGTGATCAATTTTGTGAGTATGTAAATTTGTGTATATAGAGGTATGAGGAACAGGGTGTAAAGTTCACTCATACTCTATAGAAAAGGGAGGATCCTCCGACCAGACGGGTGTTGTGTCTGGCGGGCAAGTGCCCAATGATTGATGTCGGGCCGTTGTATCTATGCTAGTTGCGCGGTAAACTCTGCTTGCGCGATGCAGGATTTTGCGTGACGTCAGTAAGACGCGTTGTTCGCATGTGGCGTTGTAGATACCGCTACATGTATATTGCAGAGGGATTTGTAGCTAAGAAATAACAGCCGCACAGGTCGATCGATCAGGTTAAGCTACGTTTGCCGTGGTTGGTCCGTGGATGGGTGACCATCTTTACATACCAAAACCCCTCCGTTCGTCGGAAAGCACGTTAAGCCGTTGGTCTCGGCTATCAGTCGTCAGAAGCCCGAAAGTCTGACAACCAGTCTTACCAAGGGGTATCGTATTACCCAGTGAGTGGGTTGTGGAGGTCAGATAGGCAGTCGCTCCATGTAAAATATTGGTATTCAGCTGCATCTGGTTAGACTGGAAGCCAACCCCAACATAGTTGGGAAAAGGCTAGGCAGGTGATGAGGTACTCTGACTTGTGTATAATTGCATGCGGGCGTTCAATCGGCGCTGTCCTGGGAGCCTAAAAAGGCCACTTTGGCAGAATCATAAAAGGATAACATTATGAATCATTCGTGATAGTAACTAAAATGTATTTACAGAATGATAATTAACAAGTTTAACCACATTCTACACCGTATTTTTTATGTACAGACGCCAGCACATCTAGCTACCCGAAACTGTCAAATTTTCCCAATCAACTTTGAACCTTATGTTTTAGCGATATAGTTGAAAATCTATTAAATACATTTGAAAGATTGTAGTACCCTAATGTGCTGGCGTCTGTACTTATTAACACTGCAAGCAACTACATAGTCTGAATTTAAGTTTTAATAATCTTACCGTTAATAATGTTAATCTCAGTTCGAAGGAGAAGGAGACTTAACGTAGACTTCAATTTTGTCTTCGTTTACGACATTAAACTTTAAATGGCGTAACTGGATCGTTCGGCAACTTTGTCGGCTATGGGGTTCTCAAAGATTTGTTATTTGTTGGTTCATATTAATTATTTTACCAATTTGAATATTTAGAAGAACTTGTTTAAATTCATCAAAGGGATTAGCTGATTTATGATGTAGTTAAAAATGTTGTGCAGATACACCTTATTATAATACCTACTTCTAAGTATAGTTATTTTAATAATAAACATCAGATTCCTCATTATTCATTACAGCTGAAAGACGTCCACTGCTGGACATAGGCCTCCCCCAAGCTCCGCCACTTCGACCGATTCGGTGCTTTTCGCATCCAGCGGATTCCAGCGGCTCTGAGTCATAGGTCCACCTTGTGGTAGACCTTCCAACGCTACGTCTTCCGATACGCGGTCGCCACTCCTTTGGCCCCATTGGTTATCTATTCTGGGAGCAATGTGCCACTTTTTTTTTCGTCTGGAAATCCTCATGGATGTCCACCACCCTGGCGTGGGTGGAGGGATCTGTCGGACTCTTACTGACTAAACCACACGGTGTTCTGCTGATACCTTTAGCCGGGGTGCTGGAGTGCTTGCGCATTTCGTCACGCTCCCCGGTCAGGTTTTGAGCAATGTGCCCTGCCCACTGCCACTTCAGTTTAGCAATACTTCGGCCTATATTACCTTGGTTCTCCTGCGGATCACTAAATTGAATAAAGCAAAAATCACCTTTTGTTTATTTATAATCGTCTTCACTTAATTTACAACCATATCATCGTCACTTACCAGGTTTACAATCTTGCCAAATCTTACAAGGTCTGTAGACAGGATTTCCGTCAAGGGATAAAAGCGCAGTTACTGAGTAACCGAATGGACTTTATTACATCTATCTCAGAGAACGTTCATGTGAGCTGACTCAGACCTGCATAACATTGAAGAGGGTACTGTAACGAGATATTAAGAAGGTTCGTTTTATTATTAACCCCTTTTAACAGTCCTCCAGGCCGTAGTTTGGCTATGGCCCAATCTCAACGGAGACTAGCCTTCGGCGCGGGAGATATTATAGTGCACAAGTGTGTGCGCAGACACTCTAGCTTCCCTCACTCTCATAGTCCGATGGGATGGCGATCCGACACGACCGGACGCAGGGCCAACGGCTTAAACTTCCAAACTCCGGGGACTTAAATATAACTAGTGAAATATCGCTACCCTATAACTCCCACCCTTTTTCAAATCCCGCTCTGGGCGGAGCGGAAGGGAGTGTCAGACTTTTACTGACTAAAACCCACCCGTGTTCCTTCAGTTGCCTGTGCCAGGGGCCACGGTATCTCTTTCGAATAACCCGCGACCCTGGCGGATAACTCCCCCCCTTGGGTTCGCTTCCCAGGTTGGGCAAAGTGTTATTGGAATTTTCCATCTGGAATATCTCAGTAGCAGTCCGGAGTCCGGAGTCGTGCCCGGTTGATAGCAATAGGCTCGCCCCCTATTACATGGGACTTAAGACATAACTGGGGAAATGTAGGTGTACTATAGGTACACCTCTGCCTAACCCAGGCCGGCTCCAAGCGAAATGTTACGTTATGATGTTGTTTTATTAACATTTAGAACTAGGTATTATTGTATTTGTATTTCTTATTGTGGTATTTATATTTCATACATTTCGTATACTGCACTGGTAGACGCTATCACGTCAACGCCAGCTGTCGCTGAAAATCAGCGCTAGGGCTCTGTCTAGCATAGGGTCGTAGCTTTATGCAGAGCGATGGCCGTTTTGCGTGGCTGAAATTTAGATGATTTAGATGAAATTTGGTATAATATAGTTTGAGTCCCGGGAAAGGACATAGGATACTTTTTCCGGATATTCCCACGGGATCGAGAGTTATACAGGTGAAACCGCGGGGCTCTGCTAGTTTGCAAAATAAACCTCTATTCTATTCCAACTTCTTCTTTTTTCTTCATGTTTGCCGCAAATATAGGTTTTTTTTTTTCTTTTTTTTTTTTAAAGCATTTTACATATTGTGTGGAGTAGGCCTTCGTTTCTAACGTTGCATGTACCTGGCAGTAAAGTTCACATATTCTTTCCCGCAAGGATTCAACTCGTAAAAATAGGTGGTGTGTGCCACCATCGTAAAAATATCCTTGTCGCAACTTATGGACGGAAGCGGTACTATTTTAACGGTACACGAGTTTTGGATGCAAACTTTTATTAAAAGTTACAAAGTGACACTAAAGTTTAACCAGCTGTGCAGAAATTGATGAGTGAATAACTTTATCATTTATGGTGACTCATTTTATTTTAATATGTTTTTAGAATTTATTGTTTAACGTTACTGACGCTGGATATATCAACAAAGATTTGCTAATTGTAAAATGGTGACCAAGATCACCAACGTTACGATCACCGATGTATGTATCAATAGGAAATATGCAAGTAATTTAAAACTTTTCACTATTTAAATATACATTTTATAGGAGCCAAGAAAACAAATTCGTAAATTGTCTAAATTCTACTTCGAAAAGTAGGTTGAAGAGTTCGATATCTTTGTCACGTATAACACAATAATAAAAATCCGAAATTTAACGTTTTTGCTTGACAAGAAACTTCAAGAATGACATTTGACAGTCGGTTGATGGACCGTGAAATTAGAGGTGGGAATGATCGGCATAATCGAATGTTTATATACAGTTAATGGATTATAGGTACTAATTGTGTAGGTATTACTAATCTGTCCTTATTAGTCGATAGAAATGTAAGTTTAGTAATCTTGTCGAGTGAAGAACAGAGTATCTAGGCATCTACTATCTACCATGTAGTGCACGACTGTGAATAATTTATTTCAAACCACATATTATTAATCCAATCAACAAATAGCAGTTATATTTGCAAGTTTCCAACACCATTCGTAGTTACAAAATAGCTCGAATGATTTTATAATGACATTTTTTTTTAAAGAATGGATTTTCTTAAACTGTCGTTATATTGATAAAAGATCATTCAGGCTTTGGGGTTTATTGGATAATAATTTTCAACGTTTGATTTAAATCGATTCATAGACCGAATTTTTCATATGACTGCATTATAATCATGGTCCATAAAGTTGACATTATATGTATGACTTGAATTTCTTATCATGGGATTCACTAAAAGTATACTCAATCTTTCTACTTTCTAACGTCATTTGGAGGTCAAATAGAACTCAAATCAGCGGGATTGTCCGAAAGGGTTACCGCTGGCCCGGAACATAAAGGGCTAAGGAAGGAACACGGGTGGGTTTTAGTCAGTAAGAGTTTGACACTCCCTTCCGCTCCACCCAGAGCGGGAATTGCCATTTGATGATTTCCCATCTGCAAAAAAAAAAGAACTCAAATGTGACATGTTAATATACCTAGTATAATTTTAAGCGCTAAAAATAGAAAAGTCGGGTTAGGAAACATAAAAGCTCGAAATAGTTTTGGAATCAGCGTAGGACATTTTTTCTTTACATACTGAAATGGTGACAATCTCTCGTTTCTTTTTACATGAACCTAAATTCAGTACCTACCTACAGGGTGCCATTTTATAAGTCTCAACATGACGTTATTGTTTTTCTGATTTTCAATCGTAAAAACGACGTGTGAAGAAAACAATTTACAGCACGACTTTGATAGAGTCCTAAAATATTTCTCGTTTCTAAAAACAATAATACTTTTATGTGATAACTGTCGTCAGCGGCAGTCATGTTTTATTTAAAATTTAAATTATATTTATTATATACTACCAGTGCCCTGCGGTTTTACTCGCATAAGTATAGATTCCTTTGGGATATAGGAATAAAAACTATTCTACATCCTTCCCCTTGACTCAAACTATCTCTCTATACCAAATTTCATCTAAATCGGTTCAGCGGTTTAACACGTGTGTAACAGACAGACAGACACACTTTCACATTTATAATTTTGTATGGATAGTCCCCTGTTTAAGTAATAGTATTATTATACAGATTGTTCAGATATTTTATAGTTCGATAAATCCCACGATTCCACGTTGCTCTCCGAAATGAAAATGATGTCAATCGACGTATGTATCGGATTATCCCGTGATAAATTGAAATCGTATCGTTGCGTTTCAGTTTTATACCTTTTATTTTATTGCATTTTCATAGTCTTTTATTATTTTAATTGTTAGCGATTGCAACTGTGTGAGATGATATGAAGGAAAGAGAGTGAATGAAAAATATTGGGTTAAATCGAATTAGCTGCATAAACTTTATAGACGGTAGGTATGTGTATTCATATCTCATTATCATCATCATCATTTCAGCCGAAAGACGTCCACTGCTGGACATAGGCCTCCCCCAAGCACCTTTACTTTGACCGGTTCTGTGCTTCTCGCATCCAACGGGTTTCTGCGGCCTTCACAAGGTCGTCGGACCACCTTGTGGGAGGCCTTCCAACGCTACGTCTTCCGGAACGCGGTCACCACTCCAGAACCTTTCGGCCCCATCGGCCATCTGTTCTGCGAGCAATGTGCCCTGCCCACTGCCACTTAAGTTTGGCAATACTTCGGGCTATGTCGGTCACCTTGGTTCTCCTGCGGATCTCTTATGACATTAAACCAGTAAAATAATTTCTAAACTCATAATTTCTAGTAATTATATACCCAAAGTAAGGGTCAGTTCACACCGAGACGCGACGCGACGCGTAGTTTTCAAGATAGAAATACAATTACAGACATTATATACTACACTAAAAGGTACACAATTCAGTGTCTACTAGCTACGTCGAGCTACGCAGCGCGGCGCCGCCGCCGCGCGGTGTAGCTCACTGAATCGTGTACCTTTTTGTGTAGTAGATAAGGTCTGTAATTGTATTTCTATCTTGAAAACTGCGCGTCGCGTAGCGTCTCGGTGTGAACTGACCCTTAGTTGACATATTTCCACTTTCGTAGTGAGGCCACATTATGATTAACAAACGAAAAAAAAACTAAATGCGGTCGGAGAGACTTTTTGAAAAAGCCTAAGTAAAAAGTCATAATTCGAGGTTTGGCTCTCGCCTATTTTCTCCTCCAATATTGGACCAATTTAAAAGATATTTCATAAACAGAATGAGAAGGATTTACACTGTGTCCTTATGTTTTATTTTTCATTAATAGTCATCAAATTTGCACACTAGCCCTCTGTTGACAGCGGCAATTTCGAGCATTTTTTGAGGGCTTATAAAAATAAATGTATCATCAAAAAGGAATACTGTTTAGCATATACAACGGCTTCACAAAAGCTGACTTCGTTATAAAGGAGTTGAATTAAAATTCCTCTTTTTAAAGCTGTGCGCCCCTGGTAACTCGGTTAAGTTTACCGGATTCTTTTTATACTTAAAGTGTCTTTGTTTTATCACCCTACGTGTAGTGAACGCGGGGTGATAAAATAAAGCCCGGTAGTATTACCAAAGGGGCTCGTGGATGGGTTCATTTTGACCTCCCCATGCCTCTGAAAGCACGTTAAGCTGTTGGTCCCGGCTGTCATTCTTGGATCTTTGACAGTCGTTACGGGTCATGAGAAGCCCGAAAGTCTGACAACCAGTCTTACCAAGGGGTATCGTATTACCCAGTAACTGGGTTGTGGAGGTCAGATAGGCAGTCGCTCCATGTGAAATACTGGTATTCAGCTGCATCCGGTTAGACTGGGTTGTCAGCTTGGGCCAAAGTAAGAACTCATTTTGTAATATGACGGTTCTAGTTTTGCAAAGCAACTAACAATATGGCCAACAAACTTTATTTCAAGAGCCAGTCAAAGACGGATGTATACATCCGTCTTTGACTGGCAAAGACGGAGGTATGAGAAACAGGGTGTAAAGTTTACTCAATCTCGATAGAAAAGGGAGGATCCTCCGACCAGACGGGTGTTGTGTCTGGCGGGCAACTGCCCGATGGTTCATGTCGGGCCGTTGTATCTATGCTAGTTGCGCGGTAAACTCTGCTTGCGCGATGCAGGATTTTGCGTGACGTCAGTATGACGCGTTGTTCGCATGTGGTGTTGTAGATACCGCTACAGATGTATTAATTACCTACGAGCACCTATTTACTGAAGATAATCTTGAGAAATCTTCTTTGAAAATCGAACCACCTTGACAACTTTGACCTACCCGCATACGACAGGAAGTTGGTTATAAACCACAGCAACAGTTTGCCCTAATTTAGCCATTTCCTCTCCTCGCTGAGACTTGATTTATTTACCCGGAAACGTTCGGTCAACTACTACAGAGCATTTCGGGTGAATCAATTTGTCATAATTCTATGACTATTGATTTATGTTGTACCTACATTTTCAACATAGTAATACTGGTTCATAGAAATTCCTGAAATGAAATATCCAGCCGTACCTACAAACCTAAGATTGGTTGCGTAGGTATTACAAATAAGACATACAAATACTCTCCCGAGGCCTCTGGCTAAATAATAACAGCCGCACAGGTCGATCGATCAGGTTAAGCTACACTTGCCGCGGTTGGTTTGTGGATGGGTGACCATCTTTACATAGCGTGACCCCTCCGCGTCTCGGGAAGCACGTTAAGCCGTTGGTCCCGGCTGTCATTCGTGGATTTTTGACAGTCATTACGTTAGTCAGAAGCCCGAAAGTCTGACAACCATTGCAGTCTTACCAAGGGGTATCGTATTACCCAGTAACTGGGCTGTGGAGGTCAGATAGGCAGTCACTCCATGTAAAATACTGGTATTCAGCTGCATCCGGTTAGACTGGAAGCTGACCCCAACATAGTTGGGAAAAGGCTAGGTGAGATGATGAGATTCAAATACTCTACAAAAACTCATTTATTCAAACTAGGCTGAAAGCAGCACTTTTTGAACGTCAAAATTACATAAGACAGTCCCCCAAACCGCCCCCCCCTTTACCACTACCTAGTGCTTTAGCTGGGAAGAAGAGGTGGCGCAACAAACTCCCCAGCAGCACTGTTGTCTGTAAATGGGGAAAAAACTCAGCAGTGGCGAAGGTTCCATACAACTCGATTCCTACCGGTTTCCCTTTGAAAAATGGCACGGTCAGTATTCTATAGACAAATAATATACTCCGGCTTACCTCTTACAAAAATTGACCCTTTGCTATTGAAACTCACGATCCTGTTATCTACAGTAACGGTTGCTTACGAGTCCAGAGAGTATTAGATTAAAGGGTTTAAGACTAATAAAAGGCAACTCAATTATACCCCAAAAATGTATCCCACAAAAATAATATTTCCAGAAGAGCTGCAAATTGGTTGATATTGCATAAACAATCTATATTTCGTCGAAGTCATTTCATTTTCAGTACCGTTATGTAAGGTATTTGCATTTATAGGACGTCGGGAAGACGGGACCAATTTACTGAAAATTATGTAGTAATTTAATAAATTATTCTTAGTTGCCATTATTTTTTGGGAAAGCCTTGGTTCATTGAATTAAATGAATTTTTCTTTATTTTTATCCTTTTTTTTTAAATATTGGCAAAATGATCGCTCGTTGACTTTTATGATTACATCCTCTTGTTGGTTACTCGAGTGTGCGCAATTCTTTGAAATTTTCCTTCGTTTCGTACGGAAGTATCCGTACGAAAGTATCCGAAAGTATCCGAAAGTATCCGTACTTTGATCGTAGGGGTTCAAATCGAAATAACACAATCGAACGTCTGGTCCGATTCTGAAAATTATTTCACTAATGGGAAGCTACAGTATTGTCGAGTTTCATCCATACTAATATTATAAATGCGAAAGTGTGTCTGTCTGTTTGTTACCTCTTCACGCTTAAACTGCTGAACTGATTTAGATGAAATTTGGTATAGAGATAGTTTGAGTCTCGGGAAAGGACATAGGATAGTTTTTATCCCGATATTCCCACTGGATTGAAACTCATGCGGGTGAAACCGCGGAGTGCAGCTACTGGTATATATTTAAGACTAGCTTCCGCCCGCGACTTCGTCCGCGTGAAATTTCACCCTCCCCCCATTCACCCTCTTAGGGGTGGAATTTAGAAAAATCCTTTCTTAGCGGATGCCTACGTCATAACATGCCAAATTTCAGCCCGATCCCTCCAGTGGTTTGGGCTGTGCGTTGATAGATCACTATGTCAGTCCTCCTTTGAGTTTTATATATTTAGAAGATTAAAACAAGAAGTTCCACGCGGACGAAGTCGGGAGCAGAAACTAGTCGCATATATATTCGCTCCAAGCTCTCAACATGATTGTCTTACTATAAGTTATTTAAGTTTTTTGATAGTCGTCCTGACTTGTATCTCTAGAAACAAAAAAGAGAACTTAGTCTTCAACTTTTCCTTATCACATTATTTAAAATAATCAACAAAACTGCAGAGACACTGAACTTCGTGCCTCAGCAAGTATCGTAGTTTCTGATTGATAAAAAATGAAAACAACAAACGCCTCTGGATCGTTGCCAGATGAATAAATGACTCGGTTGCAGCTGCTCCTTCTGTCTGTGTGTGCATATTAAAATAATATTTATGTAAAAAGCTAAGATAGATTGCCTTGAAGACGTTTTAAATTTTCTTGTTCCGAGATTTGTTAACTTACTATAGTTTCTGCCCGTGAATTCGTCCGCGTGAAATTTCTTGTTCACCCGACCCATCCCGTCGCATCTCATCGCCTGACCGCGCTATTACTTCGTTTTTGCTTATCGTTCTTGCTTACTTTTTTCTTTTTGCTCGGCTCCTAAGGGTCATATCGTGATCTTCTTCTTAGCGTGTCGATAGCAATATACTCGGCCCAGAATTCGGCCACTTGTTTGGCGCCTCCACCAGCTTCCATCAGCTCCTGCATCGTGCAGCTGACAGGACACGCAGGACACGACATTAAGTGTCCCATCGTTTGTGGAACAGCACCACATTTACACTCCAAGGCGGAGTCGTCTATGAATCTCCACCTGAACAGGTTTTCCTTGCTTCGGCCAACCTGGGTCCGGAGTCTGTTTAAAGACTTCCAGGTTACCCAAGGTAGCTCATGTCCAGGTGGGAGGTCTGCAGCGGGTGGGACGAACGGTCCGGGTAAGGAAGCACTGTCTCGCCACAGCCTCAGTCTCTCTTGTGATGTTTCACCAGTGAGTGGAACGACACACTTTAAAAAACTGTTTCGGCTTTTCAGCCTTTGTGGCACAAGGATGTTGTCGTGTAAAGGGTGTCGTGTGTCGGAGACCATTTTGGCTCTCTCGCTGGAGCTTGCCACCGCTCTGCGAACCACTGGTGGCGCTATTCCTGTTAGTGGATACAGCATTTGTACCGGGGTTGGTTTTAGGCAGCCAGTGATGATCAGTGATGATCGGCACGTTTCATCCAAAGCTGTATCCACCAGCTTTGCATGCCTTTTATATAAGGAAATAGCCTTCCTCAAGAATTGGGCTATCAAATGCAGAAATATTTTTTCCAATCCGACTGATAGTTCCAGAGATTAGTGCGTTCAAAAAACAAACAAACTCTTCAGTTGTATTATTAGTATATACTCGTCGATAAAGTTAACTTCTGTCGAGATATGACTGCTCGGTAAAAATAAAATTAAAATAATCGTTAAAACTTAATTCGAGTTGCACCTATTTGTAATAAACAGTTAATAGTGAAGTTCCAGGTTTGATTCCAATACGGAAAAAACCGGCCTGTTGCGAATCGGACTCGCACACGAAGGGTTCCGTACCACAGGGCAAAAACCGCCGTAAAAACACGTTTCTAGCTTGGAGCCCTTTTTAATTTTTATTACCTTTATTTTGTTTTTAATATTTGTTGTTATAGCGGCAATAGAAATACACACTCTGTGAAAATGTCAATTGTCTGCCAATTACCTACGGTTCCTCAGATACAGCTCGCTGACAGTCAGACGGAATGGGCGGGCAGACAGCGAAGGCATATTAATAGGGTCCCGAGTTGGCACGGGTACGGAACCCTAAAAAAGCTCGCATTGTTGTTTCTATGGAAAACACTGCCAGTTAGTTCAAAGTTGAAATTCTGCCCGATGAATTTCACAACTTCCTCCATCAAGATTTTATATAATACTAGCAGTGCCCCGCGGTTTCACCCGCATAAGTTTCTATCCCGTTAGAATATCGGGATAGAAAAAAGTAAAGTATCCTATGTGTTAATGCTGGTTATAAACTATACGTGTGCCAAATTTCATCTAAATCCGTTCAGTAGTTTTTGCGTGAAAAAGTAACAAACATCCATCCATCCAACCTTAAAAACTTTCGCGGTTATAATATCCTACTAGTATTATAAACGCGAAAGTTTTGTCATTTTTAATAATTAATTATGTATTAATTGTTATTTACTTACATATTATTTTAATTCTAAATAAAAATCTCCTCATTTTAATCTAATCACACTAATATTATAAAGGCGGAAGTTTATGACTGCGTTTGTATGTTTGCTACTTCTTCACGCACAAACGGCTGAACGGATTTTGATACAATTTGGCACACAGATAGTTTATAACCAAGATTAACACATAGGATACTTTTTATCCCGATATTCCCACGGGATCGACACTTATGTGGGTGAAACCGCGAGGCGCAGCTAGTAAATGAATAAATTGACTAAATACATTGTTGTATTATAATGGAACTCCTACATAGAATTGCTTAAAATTACATCCTTGAAATATCAAAGAGTTTCAACATCAGTTTGTTGGTTTGTTTCGTTTCAGTGAACAAAATAAATTTCAAAAACCATCTTTGTTATTAAAAGCGGCCCTAAAACATTTTCGCCGCGAACGATTTAATTTCTCAACGGTCCGGTGAGGCTTTGCGACCATGCATATTAATGAAACCTCCGCGATACTCCTGCTCTCCTAGTCTCCTAAGTCTTACTTGTAATTGACCCTCAGCCATTCTGCCTCTTAACTGTCACTTAAGTTAATGACTTGACTAATTTGTCTTGGTAAGTTATAGGTTAATAACATTATACGAGCTTGTAGTGTGTTGCTTTATGATTTTATTATGGACGGAGATTTTCTTGTGACTTATTTGTATGTACTCGTAAAGGAGAGGAAATAATCAAAGGGCATCAAAAAATTCGTCCATATGGCTGTCAACAGGAAACGTGCCCAAAAGGCTTGGAGCATTGCCACGTTGTATCGCGATGCTGATTCTTTGGCCAAAAAATAGGCCAGCCCTCTGGTCACGTGAAGAGTCGACCAACCGCTTAGCGATGTCTCGAAATACTAAGTGGGCACTCGGGCCCCATGACTCAAACATATAAGTTCCAAAGAGATTGGAGTATTTGCGCCGTTTGAGGTTTTCCGCACCTGCAGCAGCCGCCCCAGCACAGCTCACCGTGCTTGGAAGATGGGATGGCGCAAGGGTGTCGACATCGACTTTGCATCCCACACCAATATATATATACTTGTACATATTATTATTTTAAGACTGTCAGCTTTTTTATTTGTATGTTACTCTCCGGATACAAGTGGGAAGATGTAAGTCCAACCTTGCTAAGTGGGGCTACCTTGACGGAATGGCAGTAGGGTATGATTGTGGAACTATGTCGCAAACCATCGCTCCACCTCCTATCCTGCCCTCTGTATCCCAAAACTTACAGTCAAAGTGACCTCTGCACTGCTACTGGCAACGCCGTGGAAGTGCCATAGTTTTGGGCCAACAAGATTTAAAATTCGGTCGTGCCAGCGACACGAAGAAGAAGTGTGTTACTACAGATCAAACTCACGTTTCAACGTGTCTTCTTCTTAGCGTGTCGATAGCAATCTAAATGGACTCGGCCCAGAATTCAACTACTTGTTTGGCGCAATCACCAGCGTCCACCAGTTCCTGTAACGTGCAGCTGACAGGACACGCAGGACACGATATTAAGTGTCCCATCGTTTGTGGAACAGCACCACATTTACACTCCAAGGCGGAGTCGTCTATGAATCTCCACCTGAACATGTTTACCTTGCTTCGGCCAACCTGGGTCCGGAGACTATTTAAAGACTTCCAGGTTACCCAAGGTAACGGCACTGTGTAAGATCTTGCAAAACCAGCTGATCACACAAATTGCCTTTTGATAACATTTATAGGAAGTATTTAATAGTTTCTAAACCCAAAATGAGACTTCAAAGTTATTATTTAACAATTATTTTCTGAAAGGAAAACGGTATAACATTTCATACAATTCACGCCCCTAACCAACTTGTCAAAAGTTTCGTTATTTCCGAAAGATGATCTACAACCCTAGTTTTGTTTTTGTCAGAATTTTTTATTTCTTTCCCATCGAGTCTACTAAAAGCTATTACATAAGTTGACGGTGTTAAAATGGTATTTCGGTGTATCCTCGATATCCCGAGTGTCGAGAGGAGTTTACGAAGAATGCCGTAAAAGTGTAACTTGATAATCTTCTAACTTCTGGTGAGATGCCGCTGAAATTGTTGTTGCTCAAGTTGTAAGCGATACGCGACTACATTAATTTTGAGTTGAAATTGTTTTATGGGTTTTTCAGACACTGAGAGTATTCTTTTATACTTTTTTATTTTTGTTAACTACTTTTTTATATAATTTGGTTTTTATCTGTTTAGTTTAGTTTGTGATCTTCCTGTACGAGTCGCAATAAATCCTTTTTCTTTCTTTCTTTTTTTCTCTCTGTAATTTAACTACCTGCATAAAAACATAACATAGAATCACGCCTGGTTTCCTCAAAGGGTTTTGCAGAGGTGTACCTATAGTACACCCACATTTTGCAGAGGTGTACCTATAGTACACCCACATTTTGCCAGTTATGTTTAAGTCCCTTGTAATGGGGACGAGCCTATTGCCATCAACTGGGCACGAATCCAGTCTCCCGGCTGTTACTGAGAAAAACCCAATAACACTTTGCCCGACCTACGAATCGAACCCAGGACCTCATGCTCAGCAGTCGCGCTTGCGACCACAATACCAACGAGGCAGTTCTGCGTAAAAATCTCAATTAAATATCCATTCAGATGCTTCAACAAACAGTACCTAGAGCGAAGCTATCACACACAACCTGCTGCTAAAGTATCATGTAGCTGAATATTACCGTAACAGTGTAATGTTACCTCAGATGTTCATGGAAATATACTATAATAATAAATTGTATCACACTAATATTATAAAGGCGAAAGTTTGTGAGTGTGTGTGTTTAAATGTTTTTACTTCTTCACGCCCCTGCCCCGTTGGTCTCGTGGTTGCAAGCGCGACTGCTGAGCGGGGGGTCCTGGGTTCGATTCCCGGGTCGGACAATTTTATTGGGTTAGGTTATTGGGTTTTCCATTAGGAATTTCTTAGTAACAGTCCGGAGTTTCGAAATTGGCGGTTTAATACCCCCGTGCCTCGGAAAGCACGTAAAGCCGTTGCTCCTGCGCCTGAACTCTCCCCGGTCGTGTCGGATTGCCGTCCCATCGGACTATGAGAGTAAAGGAACAGAGAGTGCACCTGTGTTTGCGCACACACTTGTGCACTATAATATCTCCTGCGTACCTGGCTAATCTCCATTGAGAAAGGCCACCGTGACCGAAAACGGTCGGGGAGGCTATTATTATTACTTCTTCATGCTCAAACGGCGTGACCAATTTAGATAAAAAATTTGTATGAAGGTCTGACACCCTGGATTAACATATAGGCTACTTTTTATCCCGATATTCCCGCGGTATCGACATTTACGTGGGTGAAACCGCGGGACACAGCTAGTTATAAATAAATTGTAAAATTCTGACGCAAAACGGTACCCGCTGCCGCTTATGACTTGAATCAACTCAATAAAACTTGGTTTTATTGTCACATTCACATTTTTGGGTTTACGACTCAACCGTCGAACGGCAACTAAATATAGTTGCCGTTCGACGGATCTATAATATTAGTTGCGAAATATTATATTTTTGTTCTTTTTGGAAAACTTTCCTGGTTATAACTTAGATGTTGTTTTGTTGAAGGAAGTACTAACATCAAAGTTAAACGAAGTCTGAAGGTTTTAATTTAATCCCTTTTTGTAAATATTTTAATAAACCATTTATTTTCAGGTAACAAAGACCCATAGATACATACCTTAAGCTAAGTATACAATTACACAATGTGTTTACGCCGTTTTACGTGACACCAATATGTTGGATGACGGAGACGCTCAACCAACCACTCGTCTTCAAAGTTTGGCGAAGTGGTAGGAGGCGACCTTATATAAGGCCGCGCACGCTCATAAAAAAGTCGTCATTTCGTCACTTGAAAATACCAAGCAGTCATTAGGTACTGCCGCACCGCTGCCAATTAACGCTCGCCAACTTGACTCCCTCAGTCAGTTTAGGCTGGAGCCGCGCTCATAATAAACTGCCATAATTAATTTAATCAACGCTAAGTAATACGCTCGCAGCCAATTCCAGACCGGTCTGGGGCTTTGCTGAGCGCCGCAAATTAAGAATTATCTAGAACACAAGATCAGGGGCGCCCCGTAGCTGGTCTTTATCAGCCGCAACCGGCACCAGTCTTCGAGTTCCCGTTCGTCAGAGTCAAGGTTAGTGTCTTCTTGATTTCTGCATATACGGTGTAATTCTCTGCTGCGTGTCCTCTGTTCATACCCATTTTATAACAGGATTAGTGATATCCTTCGCATTCGCCCAATTTTAGAATTGATTCTTTTCGCCAACCAAATATTAAATTAAACCACCCGCTATTATTCCCCCGCTCAACCATATTGGTCACTTCGAGCCATATTTATAAAAACCAGTACCTTAAAAAGTCCAACTTATTTTAATTTTATTGTTATATTATGTACAATATACAGGAACTAAAGTAAAATCCCATATTCAATAAAAAACAAATTACCTACACAGGTTGCGATTGTGACTGACCGCGACTGTTTGACCTTGCGCAAGGTCACAGGCATATTTTAAATAAAAACCGTTAGCGAAAACTTGTTCAATAACGGAGTGAAAAAAAAATCAAAAAAAAAAAGAAAAAAAAAGCAAATGCAATGCAATAAATATGCAGTGTCTTTAATTACACAATGCAATATGTAGGTAAGTACTTAAGTTTTTTTTTACATAATATCAAACAAAATTATCTAAGGTATGTTAATAAATATAACGGTGAAGGAAAACATTGTAATGAAACCGGGCATGAGCCAAAAATTCGAAGATATGACATCTACCAACCCGCACTGGGCCCGCGTGGTGGATTACAGCCTACTCCTCATGGAGAGGAGGCCTGTGTCCCAGCAGTGGGACCACATTACCATACCATAATCAGCCTATAATGTTCCCACTGCTGGGACACTGGCCTCCTCTCGGTGAGAGGGAGTGGGCCGTAATCCACCACGCGGGCCCAGTGCGGATTGGCAGATGTCACATGTCTTCGAATTTTTGGTTCTAGGACATGCCGGTTTCCTCACGATGTTTTCCTTCACCGTTTTGAGAGCAGTGGTGATGAAATAATTTACACAAAGTAAAGCGCCTGTCTGGGTTCGAACCTACGACCTACAACTCGTAAGTCGCGGCCGTTACCACTTGGCCACCACCACATTATAGGCTGATTATGCTCTGTTAAATGAGTTTTTTTTTTTTTTGTAAAATATAAGTAAAGTTTTAGGCTTAAGTAGTTTCAGAGATATGCGGTTTGTGATGTCGTTGTACAGACGCCAGCACATCAAGTTACTACAATCTGTCAAATTTCTTTAATAGATATTCAACTTTATCGCTAAAGCATAAGGTTCAAAGTTGATTGGGAAAATTTGACAGTTTCGGGTAGCTTGATGTGTGCTGGCGTCTGTACTTACCTATAACCGTTAGACTCTTTGTACACACACGTTTTTCTTACGGTGAAAAACTACGGTTTGATAAATTATTTTATTTTTGTAAGTAGGTTTGTACAAACACTTTTACACGTCTATCATCTTTTTAGGGTTCCGTACCCAAAGGGTAAAAACGGAACACTATTACTAAGACTTCGCTGTCTGTCCGTCCGTCCGTCCGTCCATCTGTCTGTCACCAGGCTGTATCTCAAGAACCGCGGTAGCTAGACAGTTGAAATTTTCACAAATTATGTATTTCTGTTGCCGCTATAACAACAAATACTAAAAACAAAATAGAATGAATATTTAAGGGGGCCTCCAATACAACAAACGTGTTTTTTTCGGCGTTTTTGCCTTGTGTGACGCCACATAGTTCTGACGCGAACTCCGTTCATTAGTATTGAATTTCTGACTTTTATCATCTACTTTTGCTGTTGACTGTACCATAAAAAACCGCGTCGTGTACAAAGGGTTTTTGCTAATGAGACATTTTCCAAACTTCCAAAATTTTTCACAAAGTTCAATTAAAAAGTACTTAAACACCTACATCGTTAAATAATTAATAAAAGCCGATGTTCCTGGCATTGCATAACGACTGGGGCCTCGAAATCTGTGCTCAGTCCGCATCGCCACACGCCATTAGACGCAATTAGTCACACAGTCAAAAATGCAAAACCAGATTATAAAAAAGTAACAAAAATAAAAACTGGCCAAGTGCGAGTCGGACTCGCACACGAAGAGTTCCGTACCTACCACAAGGCAGAAAAAAACACGTTTGTTGTATGGGAGCCCCCTTAAATATTTATTTTATTCTGTTTTTAGTATTTGTTGTTATAGCGACAACAGAAATACATCAGCTGTGAAAATTTCAACTGTCTAACTATCAGTAACTGGTGACAGACGGACAGACGGACAACAAAGTCTCCTTCATATCTTTCCGGTTTTGTTTATGCTTTGCCATCTCCGAACAAATTATAATAAACTAGCAGCACCCGCCCTAGTGGCGATCCCTTATGAATATTGAGATAAAAATAACCTATATGTGAATCCGGGGTGTCTGCTACCTCCATACAAAATTTTATCAAAATTGGTCCAGCCGTTTGACCATGAAGAAGTAACAAACATGTAAACACATACATACACTCACAAACATTCGGCTTTCTAATATTAGTGTGATATCAGCCTATTATTATCCCACTGCAAGGCAAAGGTCTATTCTCATACAGAGAAGGCACGAACATAGACCACACAACCTCGTGTATGAGAGGCGAGGCCTCAATCAATAGGCCATCCGACCAAATACTTAAATATTATTTTAAAACTGTCAGAATTTTTCCACGCTAACTTCATGGCCCGACCGAGCCGCGTCATCGCTCATCAATTTAATGAGTGACGGCTGCCAGCGGTGGCCATTAATCTCGCGGAAGAGAGCGCTGCACATTGTCATGGTAATTACGGCCTTTTGCTTCCACTATCTGGTTTGAAGTTCAAGCGACGCCATTTTGCATTTAAGGTTAGGGAGAAATCGGGAAAATGTTTTTTGTTAAAGTTTTATTTCGTGGCTGGTAATTTTTGAGTGACAGGGACTTTTGTTTTTCTAAATCATCATTGACAACCTCGTTCCGCCCACAACTCCCTTTTGTGCTATTCGTTTACAGTGAGACCTTATGGGTTATAAAACAAGACGTATCGAGGTTTTTTTTTTCGTAAGTATATACTTGACGGAGATTGTATAGTGTGTGTCGTTATCATCAGCCATATTTTTACTATTGTGGGTGAACTGTTGGGTAGTGTTGGTTATTGCGCAATAGAAAAACTGTTTACAGTACAAATCAGATCATAATTTTATGAACAGTTTAATAACACTAGCAAATTACACACTGTAGGTACACGACACAACCAGATACGGAACGCGGGACAGTTTCTGAGCACATGTTGTTCGTACGATGTCCAAAGTTCAAGAGCTGCACGCTCCACATCGTTCTGTCGAGCTGTCGTCGACTCCCCACGAACTCAGGCTAGACTCTGTCAAGCGCCACCAGATGGCGCTAGCGTTCCGAATAGTAAACGAATAACCTGATGCGACATACTTACGAGTTGTAGGTCGTAGTTCGAACCCGGGCACATTACTTTGTGTATTTAATTTCATCATCATTGCAGTGTTCTCAAATCGGTGAAGGAAAACACCGTGAGGAAACCGGCATATCTTAGAACCGAAACTTCGAAGACATGTGACATCCACTAACCCGCACTGGGCCCGCGTGGTGGTTTATGGGCTCTCCCTCTCACACAGAGGAGGCCTGTTTCCCAACAGTGGGAACAGTATAGGCTGATTATTATGCAAATACTTTTAAAGTATACCAACTAGTTATATTTGTTTCCCCCGTTGCACAATTTTCTTTTAGATCTTAATTTATAGTAAAAGATCGATTTAAGAATCAGCATTGAAACCTACTCTAGGTATGAATATTGATTTTTACTGGTCACTCAAAAATGCAACAACAAGAGGGACTCGTGGTTAAGTAATAACAGCTGCACGAGTAAAGCTACGCTTGCCGCGGTCGGATCGTGGATGATCATCCATTATATGTCGCCGGCTGTGATTCGTAGATCTTTGACAGTCGTTACGGGTAGTTAGAAGCCCAACAGTCTGACAGGGGATCAGACCGGAATAAATCCAAATATCTTCCAAAATATCTTTCTTCTTCCCTCCACTAAGTCAAAACAAGTTTGATAGACAGCATCTTTTAACAACAAAAGGAATCGATATCGATTAAACTTGTTTTCATCCAACGAATCGCCGACGGATCGGATATAGAATGACATAGCCTGTCTAAAACTCATTAGGCTGGCTAGACAAACTGCCGGCGTTCTGCCGGCGATAGAGGTAATTTAATTACACTATGGCAAAGAGGAACAAGGGCTTTTCGCTTCATTTGTCTCACAAAAGTTGTTAGGTATTTAAAATCGCGGAGTTATTTAATGGCTGGCATCAACAATTAGTTTTATTACCGTGCTTTCGCGATTTATTTGCCAAAAATGTAAACAAATATGAAATAATGGAAAAATTACTTTAATTCCTACACAATAAAGTTTAGTTTACAACTTCATTGACATAAAGTTGATATTTTTTAAACTTTAAATAGGGTAGGGGTGTGTACGTGCAGCATAGCGCATTTTTATTTACTTTAGGTCTATTATTAGCGCGAAAGTCTTCTTCTTAGCGTGTCGATAGCAATCTAAATGGACTCGGCCCAGAATTCGGCTACGTGTTTGGCGCCATCACCAGCGTCCATCAGTCCCTGTAACGTGCAGCTGACAGGAGAGGCAGGACACGATATTAAGTGTCCCATCGTTTGTGGAACAGCATCACATTTACCACGGATATCGAATTTTCACTCCAAGGCGGAGTCGTCTATGAATCTCCACCTGAACAGGTTTTCCTTGCTTCGGCCAACCTGGGTCCGGAGTCTGTTTAAAGACTTCGAGGTTACCCAAGGTAACTGCATGAAGTTTAATGGCATAATAGTACAACAGATGGCTCAAAATAATGATTAAATATATTTAAATGAATAATGTAGAACACTGCCGCCTGGTTTGCGACCACCCTCCCACCGGAGTCCGGCGTCAAGCAGCCTGCTGTGTTTCGTCGATGCGTGGGAGTTCCAGTTAGGCATTTTCTGGTTTCGCTTATTCCATCATAGACCTCATCCATCGCTTTCCATCAGGCGTGATCGAGGTCAAGAGCTGCCCATTCAGCAATAAAAAATAAAATGTAATTTTATAAATTTTAATTAGTGACTTAAGTAACTGGCTGTACAAACGACACATTTAATATTTTACTGGCAATCATGACGATTCCGCAAACCTGTATTTTTTACAATACCCAAGAGTGCTGTTCAATTTCTCTGTTACCCATTACGTTCAGACAGCTGGTTTGTCACTAAATATTTCAAAACATTGTAAATTCTGGGTCTGCGTTTTGTATTTGTCTTGCTTAACTAACTCAGTTAAATCAATAGGTAGATATACATATATCCATACTAATATTATAAATTCGAAAGTAACTCTGTTTGTCTGTATATTACCTACCTTTTCACGCCTAAACAACTGAACGGATTTCGATAAAATTTGACAGAGAGATAGATTGCATCCCGGGGAAGGACATAGGATAATTTTTATCGACATACCTCGCGGGCGAAGCCGCGGGCGGAAGCTAGTCATATATAATTAACTAGCTAACCAGTCGTTGTCTTGTCGAAATTTGAATATTTCATACAAAAAATCCAATAGAAAAACGGACCTTTTGTTTTTCCCCAATTTGAAAACTTTCCGGGAAGCATTTTAAACTTTTCTTTCCATAAAAACTTAAATCGGACTATTACGAACACAATTTACATAAAATATAGCCAAATTGATCAAGCGGTTCTTACGTAATGAGCTTACCAACGAACAGCATTTTATATAATATAGATATAAAAAAATAGAAAAGTTGTTACAATTGATAATTTAATAAACAACATTACAAGCAGCATTTAAAGTAGGTATGCTAGAAGAGATTTCTTTAGAAGACGTAGCGTTGGAAGGCCTCCCACAAGGTGGACCGACGACCTTGTGAAGGCCGCAGGAACCCGTTGGATGCGAGAAGCACAGAACCGGTCGAAGTGGAAGTGCTTGGGGGAGGCCTATGTCCAGCAGTGGACGTCTTTTGGCTGAAATGATGATGATGATGATGAAGCATCACCTTCGTAGCTATGTTTCTGTTCTTTTTTAACCGAATTCAAAAAGGAGGAGGTTCTCAATTCGTCGGAACCTTTTTTCTAGTCTGTTTATAAGTAATAATAAAACCTATTTATTCAGACCATTTGAAACTTAAGCTAGTACAATAAAATTATTAATAAGTTGTAATTAAGTATAGCTAAAAAGTAAAGACAAAAAAATTATTCTATTATTGACACCGGCTGTCTTCCGGCCATCTTAAATGGAGGAGGCAGGAGGCCTTTGCCAATGGGCACGCCCATTGGCAAAGGCCTCCTGCCTCCTCCATTTCCTTCCACTTTTCCCTGTCGAATGCTATTCGAGTCCATAGTTTTCCTGCTGTGGTTTCCAGCTCGTCGGTCCAGCGTTTTCTATGCCTTCCTCTGTGTCGTTTGCCATTTCTCGCGTACCAGACTGTTACCCTTTTGCTCCATTTGTCTGTGCCTCTGCGGGTGTGACCATAAATGGTAAAATAGTAAATAAAATTTTACGTCAAAGCCCTAAAACCTTCATTTGGCATACATATCGTACAAACAATGCCTTTTTGAATAGACTCTCGAAACAATATTATATAATACAAACGAGATTATTTTTTGTAAGCCTGCGCTGTCTTAAACAATATTAATAAAAGCATGCAATTCAAAATTCTTTCTCCTCAAATTAGAAATTCCTAAAGCAATGTTCTTAAGAGCCCGTGCTGAGACACATTAGGAGGCCTGTAACGTACTTTTGTATTCTGTAAACATACCCGCAGAATAGAAGGTACAGAAGTTCAGCTCCGTACAACAGTGAAAA
Organism: Oligia fasciuncula; assembly: GCA_963082905.1. NCBI lineage: Eukaryota > Metazoa > Arthropoda > Insecta > Lepidoptera > Noctuidae > Oligia > Oligia fasciuncula. Next base: position 14,656,965 of record OY720406.1, on the reverse strand, counting down.
CAAGAACACATTCAGCCACGAGCACAAGTATGTTACACTTGGCTTTATTCAAAGGTGATTTTCTCCTTTATTTTTGAATGAAATTTTAAATTAGTAGGAACATAGTATTTTCGAACCCATAGGTATATGTAAAATGTCGTATTTCAACGTTGCATTCGTTATTTCGTGAAAAAATCGCAATTTAAAGGTGCCAAGTGTTGACATATTGGTGCTCGTGACTGTACACATAGACACAATGCACAGTCGAACAAGTTTTGTGGTATACAACAGACAGCAAACTTGCAACTACATATTTTAAAACAGTGTCGTGAGACTGCTGAGTAGTCATTTCTTTTACATATCACTCTCCGAAGTATGAACGTAGATTAAAAAGTTATCACACTAATATTATAAAGGCGAAAGTTTGTGTGCGGCACGCTCAAACGGCTGGACCAATTTTGATAAAATTTTGTATGGAGGCAGCTGACGCCCTGGATTAACATATATGCTACTTTTTATCCCAATATACCCACGGGATCGACACTTATGCGGGTGAAACCGCGGGGCGCATCTAAGTAGTGTAGTGGAAAGATGCTTTTTTTTGTGAATAAGTATAATATACCTATAATTAATTACCCAGCAAAACTCCGCAGATGTGACGGATATCGGTATCTAATGCCAATAAAAAAAGATTTCATAATTATGTACATATTAAGAAATATTTTTTTTCCAGCGGCCGTTGACCAAATAGTCAGCTGACAGTCAGTGCAGTTATTTAAAATTAAGATAGTTAGATATAGATCTCCATCACGTCACGTCAGGGTCATATTAAATTAGTTAGCAAAACTCCGTAGTTTTGCTAACTAATTAATTTAATATGACCCAGTATATAAACAGAGATCTCAGACCATCTCAGTCGAATGCCACTCGCGAGTTCTCTTGTACTTGCTGCACGTGAGACGTGTCTGTGTGCGTGCGTTTGCAGTTTGGCTCGATGTATGTATAGCGCGTTCATGTGTGCGTGTAATTTAGCTCGTTGCATGAATTCGACCATCTCTACTATTCTGTAAGCATACCTGTGCTCGAGCAAAGAGTTGTAAAGACAATGGAACGCGCTCTGGAGCGTTTGGAGCGAATTCAAAGGTCACACTGTATCGTGCCAAGTTAGCACACCTACGTAATTTTTTTTTACATATGTAAACGGTGCAATTTTACTGTGAAATGTAGGGTTTTAACCCTTGAAGACTTACGATGGTATAAATGTTAGGGATTTTTCAACCTCGTCTCGTGAATAGCATAAGAATAAGAACTCCATTCCAGTAAGAAGCTAGTCAGGTAGTCACAAAATGATAAATTCGATTTGAGAGTTTACAGAAAAGTAATATTTAGAGAAAAATATATAAAAATGTAGTTTTCTCGAATTCCATGAATTTTCGCCTAGGTTTTATGGGGTGAAAGTGGGCCACACTACCACGTCCTGGAAGGAATACGTCAAATTACGAGTCACCCTGTACGAGTATATAATTTTGTATTTAAACCTAAATACTTTTACCCACTTACTAATAAACGTATTCATCATCATCATTTCAGCCGAAAGACGTCCACTGCTGGACATAGGCCTCCCCCAAGCACTTCCACTTCGACCGGTTCTGTGCTTCTCGCATCCAACGGGTTCCTGCGGCCTTCACAAGGTCGTCGGTCCACCTTGTGGGAGGCCTTCCAACGCTACATCTTCCGGTACGCGGTCGCCACTCCAGAACCTTTCGGCCCCATCGGCCATCTGTTCTGCGAGCAATGTGCCCTGCCCACTGCCACTTAAGTTTGGCAATTCTTCGGGCTATGTCAGTTACCTTAGTTCTCCTGCGGATCTTCTCATTCCTGATTCGATCACGCAGGGAAACTCCAAGCATAGCCCTCTCCATTGCCCTTTGGGTGACTTTTAGCCTTCTTATAAGGCCCATTGTGAGCGACCACGTTTCAGTGCCATAAGTCATTACTGGCAACACGCACCGGTCAAAGACTTTCGTCTTGAGACACTGCGGTATGTGGGACGAGAAGATATTGCGTAGCTTCCCGGACGCTGCCCAGCCGAGTCGGATTCGACGATAAATGTATTATATCAGATAAATAGTTACACACCGATTTCTTCTCTTTCAGTCGTCAGTAATTTAACTTTCGAAAGAAGAAGACAGAGCGTTGTGTAACTATACAGACGCTATACAATGTTTATTAGTAAGGGGGTTACAATATACATATTTGAAACAAGGTCATGTCTCACTAGGATTGAAAAAAAAATATTACGTTTTATTTTATACCGTTATATTGAGGTTACATTTCGAATTCCGTTCATCCGTGATCCCGAAATCCGGGATACAAAGTCGTGTTTCAATTATGCAAACAAGGCTGATCCCATCGCAAACACTTACTAATCGTATTTACGATGTAATCACACTAATATTGTAAGGGCGAAAGTTTGTGTGTGGGGGTGTGTGTGTGTGTTTGTTACTTCTTCACGCTCAAACGGCTGGACAAATTTTGATAAAATTTAAAAGCTAGACACAGGAGGTAGCTGACACCCTGGATTAACATATAGGCTACGTTTTATCCCGATATTCCCACGGGATCGATACTTATGCGGGTGAAATCGCGGGGAGCCGCTAGTATTAAATAATTTCAGTATAATTATACCTAATAGAAGTAGGTACTGACTGTCCCGTTGGTCTCGTGGTCACAAGCGCGAATGCTGAGCGTGGGGTCCTGGGTTCGATTCCCGGGTCAGACAAAGTATTATTGGGAATTTCTCAGTAACAGCCCGGAGTTTAGAAGTTGGCGGTGTGATACCCCCGTGCCTCGGAAAGCACGTGAAGCCTTTGGTCCTGCGCCTGATCTCTCTCCGGTCGTATCGGATTGCCGTCCCATCGGATAATGAGATTGAGGGAAGATAGAGTGCACCTGTGTCTGCGCACACACTTGTGCCCTATAACATCTCCCGCGCCGAAGGCTGGCCAATGCGAGATTGATCGCCATGGACGAAAAGCGGTCTGGTAGACTTTAATAGTAGTAGTAGAATTTAGTTTATAGTAAAACAATACAGATTTATCTAAGATTAATGTGAGTGGTGAAACAATCCTTGCTGTGGTCATTTCATGACATGACGATCTGTTTCTTACTATGTTTTCCGTCGCTGTTCAATTCCTTCAGTAAGTAAAGGATCATCGTAAGAAACAGATAATAAATTATGTAGACGAGGCGTTTCTGTACATAGAAAATATTAAAAAAAAAATAGTTGGGGTGTTATAGGATAACCAACAGATGCCATTTCATCAATTTTTAGAATTTTTGTCTGTTTGTCGGTTTGTCGGTTTGTCTGTTTGTCTGTTTGGATGTGACAAAATTTGATTTGAACAAGTTCTACGTAAAAAGTACCAAACCAATATGGTTAATTTTTATACTCAAATATAGTGTAGAACTCGGAGTAGTGTTTAGTTTTTGTTTCATCGCAATCGGTTCACTGTATCAAAAGATATAATCAAATCCGACATCTTAAGGAATGAAAATGGTCATTCAATTCATGGTCATTCAATGGTCATTCAAAATGGTCATTCAATCTTTGTTTACAAAGAGCCCTTTGACCTTTTTTTTTTGTTGTCGGGTTAAAACCTTCAACAGGCACCCGACCTCCGCGGAGCGAGGACGGGGAGTGTGAGGTTTTTACCTCACTAAAACCACCCCGGTGATCACCATTAGCACATAGGATCGGTCCCGGTTCCTCTTAAAAGACCAATTCCGGAATCCCCCCGCGCAACGCCTGTAAGGCACATCCCTGGGGAGACTGTAAAGGGGCTTCCCCGGAACCTCGCTGTGCACGGCAGCACGTGACCACTGTGCCACCGTCTTTCCTTGACCTGTGGTGTTGAATAAATTACAGGCATTTCCGGACGTTTACTGAAGCGTTTTTTTCCTTCACCGTGTAGTAAAGTTAGTGATGTTCGACAAAAACAAACGAACTAGAAAATGCATACCTAGTTATGGAATTAAAAACTGATACTGTTAAATCTTACGTACGAACCCAAAAACACGTGCTCTCCGTGCGTCCTCAAACTAAGCAATGAAAGCATAAACGTACTCTGTTAATACGTACTTTCCTAGGTATGTAACTACTTTCTGTCTACCCATTGTCTTTCCATCCATAATCCCAAAATAACGGTTGCTGTAGTAAAACCAATAACAGCAGTTTTCCCGCCCATTCCGCCATTTTGATGACGTTTCATAGCAGCTGACAGTAAAGATTAGTGTCCACTTGCCTTTTTATTACTCGACGATGTTGCCATCTGTCGGCCGCGTTAAGAACTTATGTCTTGTCGGTCCTAATGGCTGTTTTTTATCCGACTTAAAAAAAAGGAGGAGGTTCTCAATTCGGTTGTATTTTTTTTATGTTTGTTACCTCAGTACGCCGTCATTTATAAACCGATTTGGAAAATTCTTTTTTTATTTAAAAGGATATACTTCCAGATTGGTCCCATTATCATCAAAATCCAGTTCGGATGAAGGGATCCACGAGGAATTGAGGGAACTCCTCAAATATTATAGGGACACCTATAGCGATTTGGGTATTTTTTGCAGTAACTCATGCATTTGTTCTCGGAAACCACGTTTTGGTGAAGTGGAACTGATGAAGAAGACCACAGATGGCCAACGGAACTACTTAATAATAAGTATTTCGCGGGTTGCTAAGCAATTTATGCTCGTCACAATGCGAATTGTGAAATGGAGCTGATGGTGGAATACTAGGAGAAGTCCTCAACAATTAACGTCCCTGCATCGGGAAAAGCAATATTTTGTAAAAGGCGTTGGGCAAGTTGACATTAGGCTATTGTAACTTAGACACATTATAAATAGACCCACTTAAAAGCGAGAAATAAAAACTTTTTAACAAAAAAAAACCGAGTTCCAAAAAACACTACAAAGTGAAAAATAACTTTAATTTCGGAAGTCGGTGGCAAAAACTAAAATAGGTACAGATCCAAAGACACCGACTTCCGAAATTAAAGTTATTTTTCACTTTGTAGTGTTTTTTGGAAGTCGGTTTTTTTTTGTTAAAAAGTTTTTGTATGTACTAGTGATTTTGGATCTTTGAGTGGGTTATTCGGATAACTTTTGTTCTCTTATTTGATTGGCAAAGGTATTATTTCCAATTGGCATTATCAAAGAAATAAAATTGTTTTATTGTCATAGAAACACGTGCATTTAAAAAGATGAGTCAACTTGAAATAATATGTACAGACGTCAGCACATCAAGCTACCCGAAACTGTCAAAATTTCCCAATCAACATAAAGTTTATAATCTATTAAAGTAATTTGACAGATTGTAGTACCTTGAGCGTCTGTACTTAGTTTTTACCGATTCGATTTTTTTTTTATATAAAAACATTTGCTTGCCATTTATTAAAAATAGAATAGAAAAGATGTCTTCAGATTCGTATTCAAGGTAACAAGTCATCATCATCATCTGCCTAACCTTTCCCCAACTGTGTTGGGGTCGGCTTCCAGTCTAACCGGATGCAGCTGAATACCAGTATTTTACATGGAGCGACTGCGTATCTGACCTCCACAACCCAGTTACTGGATAATACGATACCCCTTGGTAAGACTGGCCGTAACGACTGTCAAAGATCAACGAATGACAACCGAGACCAACGGCTAAACGTGCTTTCCGAGGCATTCAAGGTTACAAGTGCTTGTTATTTATTGTTCTTCCTATCCCTCGTCTCCTGGAAATCGAACCAATCAGTCCACTATGACAAAGGGTAGTGGTTCGCTAGGATCGCCCAGAAGACACGGTGGAGCACACGGTGGAGGTCTGCCCCACTTGGGCGGAGCACCGCCGTGTCCTCGTAGAGGCGATCGGCAGCGGCGGCCACCTCTCACGTACGGCCCTGGTGCAAGCTATGGTCCGGGGCGAGAGGGAGTGGGAGGCAGTCACCTCCTTCTGCGAAGCAGTCATGCTAGCGAAGGAGGTGGCGGGACGGATGAGGGAGAGAGCCTCCCGTCCCAGCCGCCGCGGGAGACGCTCCGATCGTCGGGAGCCACGGGACGCGTACATGTTCCACGCGCGCCTCAAAGAGATGTCAGCGAGGAGGGGCCCCATAGGGCCGAAGCCTGCCGGGTCAGCGGGATTGTTCGAAAGGGTTACCGCTGGCCCGGAACATAAAGGGCTAAGGAAGGAACATGGGTGGGTTTTAGTCAGTAAGAGTCTGACACTCCCTTCCGCTCCACCCAGAGCGGGAGGGGTCATTTGATGATTTCCCATCCGAAAAAAAAGGGTAGTCGTTTGGGTCTGCTGAATAGTGCAACACTCCAGCATATAACACCATCGACAACTCGAACAAAGGGACATCGAAACGTTACTTTTTTATAACCAACGAAAAATTACTGCGCACAGGGATCTAGAATCCCTTTGCTCACTTGTTCCTTTATCAGTTCCTTTGAAGGAACTACTGAGAATTTTTGGATTAGGTAGTAGTTCCTTTGCAAAAGGAAACAAACAAATATAATGCTGCCCGTGTGCTGAATTCATAGTTTACAGTTTGCGCCTCGATCTGCGATCCTGTATATACATTAACCATCTCTGCTTGAAGTCGTGTGATGTAGGTAACGTTTGTTTGTTAAAAGCATTCGTACCGAAAGACCAACTTAACAAGTGCCTCTATTCTGATTATTAAAATAAATAATCAGAATACAGGCAGTTATGACCTTGTGCTAACTGGAATATGCTTAAAAATACACAAGTGGTTTTATTAACTGCAGCTCTTACAAAATCAGAGGGTAGCCCCTAAAATATCATCTCCAATTATTCATAAAACAAGAGAATTTCAACTACATTTTAACTTAACAAAGTGCTCGCATTATTTTTACAAGGAACTCGTTTGCTTTTCTTACCCAACAAATATCATTACAGAAACGTAATGAACAAAAGCAAATGTTTTTAAAAGGTTTATAAAATACGTCGAAGGTTCCAGAGGAACTCAGTAATTGCTTTTCTTTAATAAACGCAGAGCGAGAGACAGAATGCATCGCCTTGTTTGACTAGGCTCTCAGAATCGTGAAGAGTTCGTGACGCTACGTTATTTTAATGAAGATAATTATTTTCTCGCTTGAATACTTTTATAATTTAATGAGCTCCTGGTATTAGGGGTTCATTGTTCAATTAGCTTCCCAAAGTTTTATAATTAGAACCAAATTCTTAAGCATCAAGTTAATTGGGAAACAAACAAAAAGAAGTACATTATTTTGTATAACATTGTCCGAATTTTTTATCCGAAATTATTTTTATGAGTTGTTTTAGCCTTTGCCCTAATCGTGGTAGCTAAAATGACCGATCTTATCGCATGCAAAAAGTTTTCGGTTATGCTTAATTTCCCAATGACTAGGCTGCCTTTCCACCAAAGATGAGCGAGAATGCGTAGCGAGGGATGTGTGTGAAACCAACCAATAACATCGCTTCATTTTTATAGCTTGAACGAAACTAGCGTTCATATTGATTAGTTTTACACACATCCTCGTTCATCTCTGATGGAAAGGCAGCCTTAGGCAGGCAGCCACATTATGTTCAGTTAGTTCATTTCTGTATGTGGAAAACATACACATCTTCGCTATTATTTCTGAATATTATTTGTGGATTCGACCAAAGTTCTAGTCAATGTCAAAACTTGTCAAAAATGTATGGATTGAATTCTAATGTCAGTACATTATAATGCGAACGTCCATAAAAATGATTTCCCCTGGGGTTAAAACCTTTACCGGGCAAGAACTTCTAAGTTACGCATTCCACCATTTTGTTTTTTTCCTAGTTTGCCAATAACTTTCACAATTATTAATAAAGTTTTTGTCAAAGTATAAACAACAATCGAAGTGTACATAAATCATATTATCATTCACATATCAAAACAGCAATTCCTCTAAACAAAACTTTACCTCCTATTGCGACTTAAGCCCTGGTAATCTAAGATTTGTAATCAAACTAGCAATCCTCTAAATTAATCATTATTGGGTTTCAGTTTACGATGTTTACAAGTTTAAAGCCTAAGGGGTAAGCAGTGATGCTAGCGAAGGAGGTGGTAGGATGGATGAGGGAGAGAGCCTCCCGTCCCAGCCGCCGCGGGAAACGCTCCGGGCGTCGGGAGCCACGGGACGACTCCCGGCCACCGTAGGCGCGGGCCTGCGGACGGAGACTAATGGGTAGCTCACCGTCCGATCAGGACCAGGCCCAGGACCAAGAGATGTCAGCAACAGAGAAGGGGCTCGCCAGGGCCGAAGCCTGCCGGGGCATCGGGATTGTCCGAAAGGGTTACCGCTACCCCGGAACATAAAGGGCTAAGGAAGGAACACGGGTGGGTTTTAGTCAGTAAGAGTCTGACACTCCTTTCCGATCCACCCAGAGCGGGAGGGGGTCATTTGATGATTTCCCATCCGCAAAAAAAAATACAATAGGCTCGCCCCCTATTACAATGGGACCTAAACATACCTAACGAAATATAGGTGTACTACAGCTTCACGTTACGTAACCCTGATGTGCACGTCACGTAACCGTGAACCCTGAACAGGCGTGATGTTGTGTAATGCGTAAGCTTTTTTTAAAATCAAAATCAAAATATTTTATTTCACATAAACCTACATGGGCAATTGTGAAACGTCAAAAGCTAGGTGCACGGTTCCAATTGGTCGTTTCCTATGGAGAAGAACCGGCAAGAAACTCCACGGTTACTCTTTTTAAAAATAATCGGCTTTTACAATGTTTTCAAATTACAGTAGGTATGGGAGGATAGCGTAGGCCTGTCAACAAGTACCAGGTACTTGATAAAATAAAAAATGGTTTACAGATCTAAAGTCTACAAGGCCTACAAAGTCCTCACAGTTACAAAATAACATTCTATTTAAAGGATAAATAAAAAATAAAATATAAAAACCTACTAAAACCAAGTGATATGATTGCCATTACAACCACTAATAAAGAGGTTAAAAATTAGAATTGTCTCTATATAATGTCAAATAATAAAAAGATTATGTCAAAGAAGTATGTAAAAAATAAATATCCTAATTTGAGAGCAGTTAATAGCGCCGGGGAAGCCACATGTGCAAAAGGAATATTGCCAAACTACCTTGTCTTCAACGTAGTATTTAATCTTACAATTAAATCAAAACAATTTATTTCCAACTAGCTAACATTATGCCTTTAAACATAAGAGTAAATAAGGAAGTTTATTACTAAAAGGAACCGCCTTGTACATTCACGTTTTCATAATTAAATAGACGCTCTCTGCAGCAGGCTTTAAAATTAAAAAGGACGGTGTACCAAGCTTGCAAATAAACAATTATGTACCGTATTCTAGGAAAACCTTTTTGTTCAACGCTAAGAATAAACGTTATTTCTGTTTTGAAAGAATCTATACTTATACTTACTTATATATTTATAATATACAATATATTATTATCACACTAATATTATAAAGGCGATGTACATACAATATGGGAGTATCCAATACAAACAAAGCCCGGAGTTGTTAAATTTAGTATATAAAAATAATTAAACTTATAATCGCTTACTGAGCCTTGTCGTAAATTCACCTTTTTTCATAAAATTTACCTACTTGTAAAAGATGTTTCAGCTTTTTAAATGTTAGGAATGAAGTGCTACGAGTTTGCTACGGCGTAGCCAGTGCTGCTAGGCCTGCTACGGTGGTGTAGCAAACAAATGACAGTGGTTTTGTAATCATGATTATATTCTTTGTTGGATATCGTTAATATTGTTAATAGCTATGTAAATAATAATAGGATTTTCCTCTCCATTATACTAAGCTAAAATAACCCTTTATAAGGCTTGTTTTAACAATCTGGTCCTTACATCCGCGTTTAAGAAAATACAACCAAGTCACTCTCTTTTGTTGAACATATCTACTTAGAGGCTATTTGCTAATTTAATCTGATAATTCCAGTACCAAATAATTCCAAATAATTATTACACAATTTAATTACTTATCGACAAAAAACATCAACAAAACTACTTAAATATTTTTTTAATATAATTTTCAGTGTACTCTAATACAAGTAGTTCCTTTAAATTCAACATTATTAACAAATTATTTTTTCTTAGTATTGCTTCTTGCTTACACTACATCTCACATTGTTTACTAAAAGCCTAATTTAGTTCTATTTTCGGTACAGACGCCAGAATATCAAGCTACCCGAAACTGTCAATTTTTCCCAATCAACTTTGAACCTTACAGTTTAGCAATAAAGTTGAAAATCTATTAAAGAAATTTGACAGATTGTAGTAGCTTTATGTGTTGGCGTCTGTACAAAGTTGACGTTATAAACAAAAGTGTAGTAATATTTCCGGCCATTTTGGAAGACTGCCAAAGATATGAGAACACAGATAGCCATCATGTCTCGGTTCTTTCAAGTAGAATATCTTATTATTTTTGTGAAAATTGTTTGTTTTTTCAAATGGATTTGGCAATGGTCGATTCTGACGTCATGACAAAACAAACAATAAAAGTCATTCCTTAAGTTACGATCTCCTAAGACTGCGGTGGACGCCACAAATCGTCCGCAATTTATCGTTGAATTACTTCACTGAAAAATTATTTATAAATAAATAATTAAAAATAAATAAATACATATTTTATTCAGTATTATAATTGGTAAAATCCTAACTAATATATAATTTTTTTATTTATTAATATTATAAATGTGAAAGTAAGTTTCTTTGTTTGTTACGCTTTCATGCTAAAACTGCTGAACGAATTTGGATGAAATTTGGCACACAGATAGACTATGACCTGGATAAGGATATAAGCTATTTTTCACCTTGCATCGCAGATGAAGTCGCAGGCAACAGCTAGTATTTACAAAAACTCTTAGAAATAAATTTACAAAGGTATAATAATGTTAGATGCCTGTACTAGGATAAACCTGTCTCAGAGGCGGCATGAGCATAATGCAGGGTAATTGTAGGACAGTAAAATTACATCGACAATACCAGAAGATAAATCGAAAATAATCGCTTTACCTTGCTGCGTTACTAACAATTCATTCACAAAAGTTTCAACATACAGCACGCGCCTTCTATGGAAAAGTAACAGATACAAACGCAAAGTAGCGCAGAAACATTCAGATGAGAAAGTTCAATGTTACAAACACAGATGGCGCTGTTACAAATATCACATATCATGTTGAAGTGGAATTAATTATTATTTTCGTGGTCGTCACGTTTGGATTTGTTCTTGTATGTGATGCTAATAAATCAAAAAGTAACCTGATATAAAATAAATATTGAATATTTAAAACCGGGATAAATACATTTTATAATGGTAAAGAGAAATAATGTAGGTTGTCTTTATAAGATAGCTTTTAGCGATGAGACATCCCCTTGTGTCACCCCTTGTTCTCTTTATTCTATAAACCATAAATCTTTAATATTTATGGTTGTATAAAAAGAGAATTCTGTTATACTCTATTATTTTATAATGCTTACTACTTAATTGAAATGTAGAAAAGTAAAAATTCACTTGGGTAGCGTTTATTTCTGTAAAAAGTCAGGATCTTTTGACGTAAGTTAGTAGTACCTACATCATCATCTGCGTAGCCTTTTCCCAACTATATTGGGGTCGGCTACCAGTCTAACCGGATGCAGTTTAATACCAGTATTTTACATGGAGCGACTGCCTATCTGACCTCCACACCAATCTCTCATGGAAAAGTGTTAATGGTAGAAATCTAACGATTATGATTCTCTAAATATGTACCTGTTATTGTCGCGAATCATATTTTGATCAAGATACAATCTGACACCGACCTCCAAATTGCAAAACACGTAAGAAAATTTGAATTTCGCGGTCTACCACTATCCATTCACCTTAATAAAAAATACTCCCGGCCTACTATATGTCATTGACATACAGTAGCCGAAGTTAACATCATTGACGATAACTTTACGACCATTACGACGCAAAATGTGAGCGCGTTCCACCACATAACTATATAGCAGTCTCATTTTAATTATTCGTAGTTATATGGACTGAATAAACTCACAAACAGCGCCGTAAAATAATGTTAATTGTTATTATATATAATGAATTAATGTACGGGTAGGGTAGATATTTTTGCATTCGTCGTTTTAACTATAAAGTGTGCCTTAGCTATATTTATTTGTAGAAAAGTATAGGTATTAGATTGGGTATTAGGATTAATTAAGATGAATTACTATTAGGTATTTGACTTCGGGGCAATTATGTTGGGGTCGGCTTCCAGTCTAACCAGATGAAGCTGAATACCAGTATTTTACATGGAGCGACTGCCTATCTGAACTCCACAATCCTGTTACTGGGAAATACGATACCCCTTTGTAACTAGTTATCAAACTTTTGAACTTCTGACTAACCCGTAACGATTGGCAAAGATCTACGAATGACAGCAAGGACCATCAGCATAGGTATTTAATTAATGGTCACCCATCCACGACCCGACCGCGGCAAGCACAGCTTAACCTTAGATCGACTCGTGGGGCTGTTATCGCTTTTATTAAAAGTATTTTCCTGAATAGATGGACTGTAGGTATCAATTTGACTGAATAATAACATTGTATATCATACTCAGATTAATTTTTGGCGTGACAAACTAGGCTTTGCAACGTGTCAATTAAGTTTTAAAGTCACTTAATTAATGTATCAAATAGCTAATTAACTTAATTAAATGGGTATTCGTTAATTAATATCGAATGCTTTTGGGATTTATACATTCGCGTTTTGAATCCATACTAATCCATACTGATATTATAAATTCGAAAGTATTTCTGTCTGTCGGTCTGTCTGTATGTTACCTTTTCATGCCTAAACCACTGAACGGATTTCTACAAAATTTGGCAATGAGACAGATGGCATCCTGGGGAAGGACATAGGCTACTTTGTGGGATAATTTCCGACATCCATGCGGGCGAAGCAGCGGGCAGAAGCTAGTATACTAATATTATAAAGGCGAAAGTTTGTGAGTGGTTGTGTGGGGGTGTGGGGGTGTGTTTATATGTTTGTTATTTCTTCACGCTCAAACGGCTGGATCATTTTTCATAAAATTTTGTATTGAGGCAGCTGACACCCTGGATTAATATATAGACTACTTTTATCCCGATATTCCCACGGGATCGACATTTACGTGGGTGAAACCACGGGGCGCAGGTAGTCAAATATAAATAGACAGACTCGTGAATGTTGAGGTATCGATAAAATAAAGTCCGTTAGCTAGTAATATACTCATTTTGCAGTAAGGAATAAAACTCAAAGAATGACATCAAAATGACGTGATAGCCAGTGGTGGTTCTGTGTATAAACCGCGCTGTAGAAAAAAACTGGCCAAGTGCGAGTCGGACTCGCAGATGGAGGGTTCCGGACCACAATGAAAAAACGCCGAAAAAAACACGTTTGTTGTATGGGAGCCCGCCCCCTTAAATATTTATTTTATTCTGTTTTTAGTATTTGTTGATATAGCGGCAACAGAAATACATCATTTGTGAGAATTTCAACTGTCTAGCTATCACGGTTCAGCCTGGTGACAGAGAGACAGACAGACGGACAGTGGAGTCTTAGTATTATGGTCCCGTTTTCACCCTTTGGGTACGGAGCCTTAAAAAAGTGCCTGTAAATGATTCAATTGAAATAAATACTTTGAGTTTGAGTCTTTATATCCTGACTTCCATCCTGATGAAACCGCGGGTACTTAAAGGCAGTTCCCTATAAAAGTGACAATAAAAACTTACAGTCAGTCAGTATAACATTTGTCACACTGCAATTCTGTAGAGAAGCTTTTACGCACGATGGATATATCCAGTTCGAGCCGGTATGATCCGGTCCGGCGCGGCACGATCCGGATGATCGCATTAAAGGATTTTAACACTTTGGAACATGGACTGAAATATTCTTTGACAGACGATCCTCGTCTGTGATGTAATTTTGTAAATCATGAAACTTTTATTTTCTTTTGACTGTACTTACCTGTCAAAAAGAGTAAACTTACATGATGTGGATAAGACAGAGAATAAAACAGAAGACGAACTAGCAGGGGATCGAGGAGGGGGGGGGGGGGGTGGAGGGGGGTTCAGGGGATCAGACCGGAATAACTCGAATTTTATTCTTACAACAAAGAGTGCCTTCTTTGTTGTAAAAAAAAAAAGTGTAGTTTTCGGGCTAAGGTCACTTCTCATTCAGAGAAGGAATGGTGTCCCAGTGGTAACGGCCGCGGGTTACGAGTTGTAGGTTGTAGGTTCGAACCTAGTCAAGCGTTTAAATTTGTGTAAATTGTTTCATCACCGCTGCTCTCATAACGGTGAAGGAAAACATCGTGAGGAAATTGGCATGTCCTAGAACCAAAAATTCGAAGACATGTGACATCTACCAACCCGCACTGGGCCGGCGTGGTGGATTATGGCCTACTTCCTCTCACTGAAAAAAAGAAAGTGTGCCTGTGTGTGGTGTGTGGGGGTGTGTGTGTGTGTGGGGGTGTTGGGGTGTGTATGTGTGTGTGAGTGGGAACATTATGGGCTGATTATGTAACGGTATTTTTTAATTTGCTTCATAAATGTGAATATTCTAGATTTTATTTCTTTATTACAATTTCTGTACTTATAAGCCATATTTCTGACATATGCCAACGCATTTGTTTTTCATTGACAGCAGTTAGTAAAAAGACACAATTTTTATAAGTTCTATGTTTATAAATTGATCTTAAGTCCAAGTTTGAAATAAGTTTATATTTTCTAAAAACCCTTTATGAGATTGTGCAAAGTTATACTATTCACCTTTTAATTACTTATAATTCCTCGCACTTCACAAAAATATCACCCCGCTTAACATAAAACTATCTAACAAGTTAAACCCCTAATTTAATTTTCGTACTCGCTAACTACAATAACAACATAACGCAAGTTTAATTACATCGCCTTTAGCACTTTACATGAAGTGCTTAACGTAAACGCGCGCGTTAACACCAAGAGTGATTAATGACGTGGTTGCCGTGTTGACTTTCAACAAGTAAGTATACAACTATTTCATTAATTTAACATTATTACTGTAAGTTAAATTGGTTTAGAATATGTTTGAAATTAGTTTAATACATGGGTTACGTTAAAATAAACATCCTATGTAGTAACATAGGATGTTTATTTTTGGTTTACCTAATCACTAAGTGCCATAGATTACATTATGATCTTGTTGAAAAGTTTGCTCTGTCAGTCCAGTTGTCTATCACAGGATAATAGCAACAACTTTTCACAAGTGGGTAAGACATAAATTTCCAGACGTCGGCAAATCAAGCTACTCCAATCTGTCAAATTTCTTTAATAGATTTTCAGCTTTATCGCTAAAGCATAAGGTTCAAAGTTGATTGGGAAAATTTGACAGTTTCGGGTAGCTTGATGTGCTGGCGTCTGTACCTTCTAGCGCGGCTATTATGTTAATCTTCATTTTCACGAAATACAAGGCGAAATTACTGACATGTAAACGGCCACAAACCTTTAACTTCGAGGCGCTTATTGAGAAATCAATCTTTCTCGCCCGGAAATTGAATTTGGAATCTCATCATAGATTATTCACAGCTTCACGATTAATAATAATCCTTGCAGCCGAATTAATTTAATAATTTAATATCATTGGGTTTGGGTGGGGAAAGGTTCTGGAGTGGCGACCGCGCACCGGAAGACGTAGCGTTGGAAGGCCTCCCACAAGGTGGTCCGACGACCTTGTGAAGGCCGCAGGAACCCTAAGGACGCGAGAAGCACAGAACCTGTCGAAGTGGAGGTGCTTGGGGGAGGCCTATGTCCAGCAGTGGACGTCTTTCGGCTGAAATAAAGATGATGATGATCATTGGGTTCCTAAATCCCTGCAATTAACTTTTTAATAGAATTATTGAACGCGAAAATAATTTCGCAATACAGAATCCTATTTTTTAATAATATTTATGGTTTTTTAATATTAAAAAAAGTCCATTACAACGGTTTCTATCCAAAAAAAAGAACGGAAAAGATATTAAAAGGTGTGAATAAAAATGATGGAACCAAGTCTCATTTACATTTATTTCATTTGAAAAAAAAATCGAATAATTTCTTACCTTCGTTCACTTTGAGGGGCGAAATATTGAATTGAGCATCGTTAAGGGAGCATACTGAGGGTTATTCACCTTATATATACCTTTTTTATTTTCTTTAGGATTCCGTTCCTCAAAAGGAAACAATATGACGCCCCTAAAGGATCACTTTGTTGTCCGTCTGTCTGTCTGTCAAGACCCTTTATCTCGGGAACGCGTGGAGGTATCGAGTAGAAATTAAAACCATATACTTCGGTGTACAGTCCCTCGCTGTGAAAGAATCAAACTTCTAAGTTAACGTAAAAAAAACGGCAGTTTATGCCGCAAAAAACGTAGGTATATTTCGATACGTCATAACACATCATTTCGACAGATGTCATGTAGCACAAGTAAAAGAAAAAATCAGAAAACCGTCAATTTAGTTACATACAAAAAACCCGCGATAAACTATTTACATACCTACAAATTTGTGCGGAACCCTCGCGAGTCCGACTCGCACTAGATCGGTTTTTTTATTGCTTTATGGGCCCGCTCTTGACCTCGATTACGCCTGATGGAAAGCGATGGATGAGGTCTATGATGGAACGAGCGTGCCCAGAAGATGCCTAAGGCAATGGAACTCCCACGCATCGACGAAACACAGCAGGCTGCTTGACGCCGGACTCCTTAGCTTACCTGCCTGACCCTATTTAATATTGTGTTTTTATAATTATGACTAGCTGCGCCCCGCGGTTTCACCCGCATAAGTGTCGATCCCGTGGGAATATCGGGATAAAACTCAAACCATTGATTTCAATTAAACCATATACAGGCACTTTTGATTTGTCAAAATTGAATAGTCGGTCAGTTAGTCAGAAAGTTGAAGCCAGTTAAAAACTATCTTATGTCCTTACCCGGGATGCAAGCTCTCTGCCAAATTTCATCGAAATCCGTTCAGTGGTTTAGGCGTGAAAAGGTAATAGACAGACAGACACACTTTCACATTTATAATATTACTAGCAGCGCCCCGCGGTTTCACCCGCATAAGTGTCGATCTCGTGGGAATATCTGAATAAAAACTATCCTATGTCCTTCCCCGGGATGCAATCTATCTCACTACCAAATTTTATCGAAATCCGCTTAGTGGTTTAGGCGTGAAAAGGTAACATACAGACAGACAAAGTTACTTTCGAATTTATAATATTAGTATGGATTAGTATGGATTAGTATGGATGGTCTGAACTTTTATAGTCCTCTCACAATATTCACAGTCTGACTGCTAAAAACCAATCAATGTAAATGTTACGACCATGCTGTAATTACGTCGTTACATTTGAGCAGTGGTGGCCCAGTTTTAACGGCCGCGACTTACGAGTTGTAGGTGGTAGGTTCGAACCCAGACAGGCGCTTTATTTTGTGTAAATTATTTTCATCAACATTGCTCTTAAAACGGTGAAGGAAAACATCGTGAGGAAACCGGCATGTCCTAGAAACAAAAATTCGAAGACATGTGACATCCACCAACTCGCACTGGGCCCGCGTGGTGGATTACAGCCCTCCCTCTCACAGAGAGGAGGTCTGTGTCCCAGCAGTAGGAACATTATAGGCTGATTGTGCGTGTGTTGTAATTATATTGAATACTAGCTTCCGCCCGCGACTTCGCCCGAGAGGTATGTCGATAAAAACTATCCTATGTCCTTCCCCGGGATGCAATCTATCTGAAAAATGCTTCACCAATGTGATTGGGATTTCATACGATTAACTTAACAGTTAACTGTCCATTATGATTCATAGTGTTATCCTTTTATGATTCTGCCAAAGTAGCCTTTTTAGGCTCCCAGAATTAACGTACCTACCTATAGGCAAAATACCAATTAAAAAGTAGGAAATATTATAATGAAATTTCCAAATTAACCATGTCTTTTCTCCTAATATTTTTAAGTCACTAATATCCTAAGATAAATCGAGCCAGACGAACAGAACCAGCAACTTTCACAGACCATTAATTACTTACATTAACTCCCGGTTACGATAACAGATGGCGCTGTCCGCAATTTTAATTGCTGTTCAAACTTTACCCATAAAATAGTCTGAGTTCGCGAGACATCACTCAGGATGAAGTCAGGCATTGTTTTAGATGAAACTAAGTAATTAGACTTCAGAATTCAGTTAGAACTTATGCAATGATTACAGTGTTTATCTTTTTGAAGTTCATATTTGGTTTGAATACAGTTATTGTACACAATTTGATATAGCAATTTTCTTGGTGATTTTTTAACCGATTTAAAAAATGGAGAAGGTTCTTTGTTCATCGGTATGTCTTTTTAATGTATTTTCATAGATTACTCCGTGAAGACGGGGTAGTTTTTGATTAAGCTCCAATTGTAAAGGTATTTTTCACTCTATTCTGTATTTTTTCAGTCAGTTGTTTTTTATTGGATTTTTTTTATTATTTATTAAGTCACAAGTTGTGGCGTGTCTAATAATAGCCCAACGGGAATGGTAAATCTCATACAAAGTGACAGAGGACCCGTAATGAGATTTGGCAACATCCTTTTGTTTTCTTAGCACAACAAACGATTAGAAATCTATCTGTCAAGCTCAGTTAGATTGTTGTCTGACACGATTTTTTTATTTAAACACGAGTAGAGAAAGAATTAAAAAAACAAGAATAGAACGAATTTTAAGAAATATTGTAAGTACCTAATTAAGAAAATTAAGCATTGAACTACCTTGCCTCTTTACACTGAAAACATTTCATGCCAATTATTTCGTTAAAGAACTACTTAACAATTTACGAGGAAACGCTTAAAATCTTCCGGTTATATTCGTAGCTGTAATGCTACGACTTATGAGTCGCCGTAGCAACATGTTGCTACGGCGTAGCTGTTTGCTACGAACTATTTGAATACATTTTTTGCCGGTTTTATTGTAACTGTTTGAAAACGGAATCATCTTTATGAACTCAACTGTCACTAATGAGACACAATTTTTTTTTTTTAGTTATTATACCGAACTTAATAAGCCTGACAGTTTCATTGGTGGATCTTTGACAGTCGTTATGGTAGTCAGAAGCCCGAAAGTCTGACAACCAGTCTTACCTAGGGGTATCGTATTACCCAGAACTGGGTTGTGGAGGTCAGACAGGCAGTCGCTCCATGTAAAAATACTGGTATTCAGCTGCATCCGGTTAGACTGGAAGCCGACCCCAACATAGTTGGGAAAAGGCTAGGCAGATGATCTGTGTCTGTAACCTAGTTACTCTAAAAGTTAAGTAAAATTGTTACTAACCTTAAGGACTCGTCAGATTTTTTTTTTAGCCAGTAAAATATTTTAATATTGTTAACTTGCTTGAAAAACGAAACAATGAAATAGTAGTAACCAACTTAACCAATTAAAAGTTTTCTATTCTATTCTATGCTAATTCATACGTGAGTTTAAACTCAAACATTACCTCCAGCATCGTTTGCAGTGCAAGCAGAGTTTGTGACAAATTAACTTGACTTAGGCTTTGTTGCCAACTGTAACGAGTGACGACTGGTTGCAGTTACTATGTTCGAGTAGTTTGAGCTTTATTTGAATTTGATGGCTTTAGTTTGATTGTTGTCGAGTGTATGTAGCATTTAATATGTGTCGCTATGACATTGTGCTGTAAGGTGTACGTAATCAGCATATACTGTTCCCACTGCTGGGATACAAGCCTCCTCTCGGTTAGAGTGAGTGGGCCGTAATCCACCACGCAGGCCCAGTGCGGGTTGGTCGGACAGTTGGTTGGCTGTAAGATGTGCTAACCTACCTACCTATAAATAATTAAATAAAAACAATATTGTAGCTTTGGAGCTTTTTTTCGGAAACAAATGGAACAAACCTTGATCTTTAGGTTTATTTCAACGGCCAAATATCCTTGAGCAAGCATTTTGTGGTGAAAGAAAACAAACCGGAGAGGGTTCCGTACGATGAATATTTTATCTACTTACCATGTTTTTTTTTTAAATCTGACCCAAATTTGTTTGTGGTAAGTAACTAAAAAAACTTATCATCATTTTTTTTTTAATGTAGGTACATCTTGTTTGTGCAAAATAAATATATTTTCTTTCTTTCTTTCTAAGAAACATCCACTGCATTTATTCTTGGAAATAAAAATGTAAATATTATAAATGTAATAAATAATATACAGGGTGTTTGGAAGCTGAGTGCAATGCTTTAAGGGAGTGATAGTTAAAACCATTTACAGCATTTTGAGCCATATAATTATCTCTTAGACGAAGTATTTTGTTTCTTTTCCAGTTAAAGTTGGTATGTTATTTTTGACTAAAAGTTTGCAGTTAAACATTCTTTTAATAAAACATACTTCGTCTAAGACATGTATGGCTCAAAATGGTGTCAACTATCATCCCCTTAAGGCTTTGCATCCAGCTTCCAAACACCCAATCTAGGTAATATCGATGTAAATTTTTTAACAACGTACCACAGTACTAGTGCCATACAACTGTAGTCTGGTTTTCAGTAGAACTAGCTAGATACAGCTCCGTCAGTTGTTAACATGACTGAATACACCAGTCAGGTCAGAGCTCGATAGTTCGGAATTGTAAAACAGTTCAGTGTTCTGAACATTGAAGGCAGGCTTTTGTTGCTCTTTTGGGTAGTTTGAATTGCTATTGGTACTTGCATTGATTTGGGGGCTAAGTTATAACAGCCGCGCGGGTCGATCGATCAGGTTAAGCTACGCTTGCCGCGGTTGGTCCGTGAATAAGTGACTGTCTTTACATACCAAGACCCCTCCGTGCCTCGGGAAGCATGTTAAGCCGTTGGTCTCGGCTGTCATTCGTGGATCTTTGACAGTCGTGACGGGTCGTCAGAAGCCCGAAATTGACAACCAGTCTTACCAAGGGGTTTCGTATTACGCAGTAACTGGGTTGTAGAGGCCAGATGCAGTCGCTCTAAGTAAAATACTGGTACTCAGCTGCATCCGGTTAGACTGGAAGTCGATCCCAACATTAGTTGGTAAAAGGCTAGGCAGATGATGACTTTCATTTGGTTTGGGCAAAAAGTGTCCTGTCTGTTTTACACAGGATATAATTAAATTAATATATAGTCAAACTTTTAATAAGCTGCAGTAAAATGACAGCATATGTGTTACTTAAATGACTGAAATTGGCGTCTTTTTTTCGCGGCCATCAACCAAATCTTGTTTTTCTAGTACAGAATAGTGTTACAAACGAAACTTATTTGACATGCATATCTCTAAACTCAGTCCGAAATTATTTATTAAGAAGTGTCATTTTACTGCAGCAGCAGAGAGCAGTGGTGGCCCAGTGGTCACGGACACGACTTACGAGTTGTAGGTCGTAGGTTCGAACCCAGACAGGCGCTTTTCTTTGTGTAAATTATTTCATCACTACTGCTCTCAAAACGGTGAAGGAAAACATCGTGAGGAAACCGGCATGTCCTAGGACCAAAAATTCGAAGACATGTGACATCCACCAACCCGCACTGGGCCCGCGTGGTGGATTATGGCCCACTCCCTCTCATTGAGAGGAGGCCTGTGTCCCAGCAGTGAGAACATTATAGGCTGATTATGGTAAATAAAAGTCGGACTATAGTTCGATTTTGATCGGGGATTAGTATGGCAGCTGTAGATATTACTATTTAGAGATTTGACTTGATTTTAGAAAACCACCTAAGTTAAGTTTTTTTTAAGTGTATTAGCAACACATTAGAGCTGCATAAGCATAATCAGCCCATAATTTCCTCACTGTTGGGACACTGGTCTCCTCTCTTCGAGAGGCAGTGGGCCGTAATCCACCACACGAGCCTAGAAAAACTCTCATGTATCATTTTCGGAAAAAAAATGGTTTTTCATTCATAAATCAATTAAAACAAAGTAATTTATTTTAATCGAATACGCAATTCTAGAACAAAGAATAAAGTCGTAGGATTAACATTTTACTGTATTGCAAAATCACAACTTTTTGAAAATTTCTAGTTCTGATTACCTAATCTTAAAAACTGCACTAACTTTAGTAGTTTCGACCCAAATATATTTGAAACTGAACACAACATACTTTACCCTTTGTTTTTATACATTTGTATAGTTAGTTTTTTAATCCAGTATCTACCTAGTATTAAAATAGTTGAATGTGCAATGTATAAAAAATACTAGCCGACCCGACACGTTGTCCTGTTTTTGATTCTAAAGACACGTGGTACCATCTATTATCATAATAACGTTATTGTTGTTTTCCTCGGGAACAGCACTTTTTTTCGGGATGAAAGGTAGGTACCCTATGTCCGTTTCTGTACATTTGACAATGTATATGCAAAATTTGAGGATGATCGGTTTAGGCGTGAAAAGGTAACAAACAAACAAACTTACTTTCGCATTTATATTATTAGTAAGGACTATCTTTTGTGTGCAATAAATAATATCGTCTTTAACAAAACCTCACATAATTCATAGGTATGTGAATAGATCACATAGTTTCTGAAACCGACCAGCTGCAATCTTTGCAACAATCTAAACGTAGCAAGTTGAACGAGGGATATTATTTACTCGAACAAAAATAAACAAACATATCAAGTTCGCACCAAAACGAACACAGACAAGGGTCATTACCCTAAGGGCAAGTGCACACTAAACAGCATATTTTTTGTAGTCTTGCAGTACCTATAAAAAATTCGCAAGCTTGCGTTAAGTGTCTCAAATGTCCGTTCAGCTGCAACCTTGATGATCTGAACTACTCCGTTAACGCCGCATTAAACGTGGCCACTTTCTGGGCCCAAACAGTAAGAGTAACATAGATGTACCGTTGAAATGAAAAGAATAAGAAGCCCCAGGGAATCATATCCTGCACCCTACTTTGAACTCTATTTTAGTTGTGAGTAAGTGCTTATCCATTTATCAATGAAAAACTGCTCCGAATTGTGCAGCTCTGTCTGTGCCCTAAGAAGGCAAAGGACTTCATTTACAGTTCCTTTCTCAATAACACTTATTCGGTAATTTATGATTTTAGTTCCGAAACGATATCCTAACGTTATCTCTTAAAATATTGTTAGTGTTTGTGTTTCGAAGCTCTCGTATATTCTATAGGATTAGTCGCAGCTTTGTTTAATTAGTGGAAAAGTTTTGTCGTTTGTTGAGATCAAATTGTTGCTCGTAGAGATAGCGCTTTAGTGTATAAAGCGCTATCTCCACGAGCGAGAGAATCGCAGCGATAGTCTCGCCGTGCCATCATTCGATCATCTGGCCTAGCATAATCAGTCTATGATGTTCCCACTGCTGGGACACAGGCCTCCTCTCGGTGGGAGGTAGTCGGGGCGCAGCTAGTAGTGATATAAAATACAATTTATGTGCACTCATTTTTCTCGTTTCTATATTAACACTCCCGACAGGTGCGCTTTAGTTTTCGCCGACAGACAACAGATGTCCGGATTTCGTCTAAGCTGGACTTAGACTAGACTCAATGTCTAGACTAGACCCAGACAAGCAAACTGATAGATGGCCGAAATCTAAAATGATTATACTCCATAAGTTATTTCAATATTTTTTCGGATTTTTGGAACCTTTGTTTAATAAATTATGCTTTTAGTCAGTTATTATTTTTATAATTTTGGGTAGGTAGGTACAAGATGAGATTTATAATGACCTCTGCAAACTTTGCTTTAAAAACCAATACCATAAATAGTTAGAATTATTGTTAAAGCTAGACTTGCTGCAGAGTAATGGTATTATTCTAAAAAGCGATGAATGAGGTCTGTGATGAAACAAGCGTACTCAGAAGATGAATCCCACGCATCGGCGAAACACAGCAGGCTGCTCAACGCCGGACTCCGGTGGGAGGGTGGTCCCAAAACAGGAGGGCGTTAACCTTACAACCGCAAGGGAAGAATTAGCCGAGCGCTCGGTTCAGTTGAGTAACTGGCGGAACAAACTGCGCTACACGAGGAGGCTTCTTCATGCATTCCAAAATAAAAAAAAAACCAAAAAAAAAAAAAAAAATTCAAAATTGTTTTATTTCTTTAACTATAATTACAACAATTAGTTTGTGATTGGAGCCTTCTTTTAAGCAAACAATGCCTGTATTAGAAGACTCCGCTCTTCCATAACAAAAGAAAGAAAAACATTAATAACTATTTAACCTAAGTAAGTAGACAAGATTGGCATATATATGTATAGTTTGTGTGTGGGAATGTGTGTGTGCGTGTGTACGAGTATGTGTGTGTTGTGTACCAAAATTATCAAGAATCTTTAATTCAAACAACATCTTTACTTTCCTGATATCTTTAAAAATCTACAATTAACGCTTAGTTTGAACAAAATATTTCGGATATTCACCGCGTCAGCTTTATCTTTTCAACGAACCGTATCGTTTTTTTTTTCATAATTAGGCAACGCAGCAGTTTTAAATGCCAATAGATACTTCAATTTATAAAAGGGCTCTTTATCTTTAAAGGGGAAGCTCTAAGGTGACCCGCGAAATTCAAATTTTCTTACGTTTTTTGCAATTTGTTGGTCAGTATTAAGTTGTACGTTGATTAAAATATGATTCGCGGCCGTAACAAATATGTATTTACAGAATTATAATCATTAAAGTCATCAACACAACTTTCTAAGACCATGTAATCCCCAAGAATGACTATTTCATGAAATCTTGACATTTGGGGATTAGAGAGTTGTGTTGATGACTTTAATGATTATAATTCTGTAAATACATATTTGTTACGGCCGCGAATCATATTTTAATCAACGTACAACTTAATACTGACCAGCAAATTGCAAAAAACCTAAAAAAAAATAATTTCGCGGGCTACTCTGGCGCTTTCGCCTTAAAATAAAGAGCTCTTTGGCACTTTGAACACTGGCCTGTCATTGTTTTTTCAGAGCTAGATATTTTTTAGTCTTTAAACAACGATATACGATTAGGTATAGTTCAAACATTTTATTGGCAGACAGGAAGACAGTGCTGCTCATGTTCACAAAGTAGGTAATTGTATATTATAGAACTCACCGGTGGAGAACAAATGACATAGAGATTCTGTGCTAAGAACTTTCAAGACTAGGCTTTAACGGTAAAGATTTACGATAGCACACATGAAATTAATGATGATTACCTACGTGCGGCAATGTGCCACCATAATTATAGGTAAACCAGCACATGTATGCGCTTCCGCAACTTTCGTGTTTCCGAATAAGCATGAACGTCGCGCCACAGAGTAAGCACACAGAGGTAATGGCTTCTTAGTTTCGTACTACCGCGCTTTGTAGCAGTGTACTTATCATTGCAAGTTTTTTTATGAAATTTTCTCTCTGCCGGGTTATCTACTAAAGTCTCAGATTATTATTTGTCACTCAAAAGTTTTGAAAAGTGTTTTGGAATTGCATAGAGTTATTGATCTATTTATTTACATGGTAATTCTAAATAAGCCAGCACTTTCATGGTTGTAACAGCTCTATAATAGATCGCATCATCGCGCGATCGTATTTTCCAAGATAGACGATGATTTCCGAAGCGCATAATTTTCTTTGAAAAGCTGTATATATATGGTGGATATTCCATCCATACCTACAAAGAAAATGTTTCACGAATTCACAATTCTTTATTGAATTCCATAATCGCTCGAGTGAAGTGAGTTTTACTAACATAGTTTTAAGTTTATACACTAACACACATTGTATTATTATAATATATATGTTAGTCTGTAAGGTATTTATCTATGGGCCAAAGTAGCCTGAAAATAAAGGTCTTATTATTATATTATTATAATGTTTGTAAAACAGTTGGTAGGCTTAAAGTTCATGAAACAATTATGATCCCATTCGGGCACAGTATAGTAGGAGAGAGGAGGATCTATTGTGCGTACGTAAGTTTTAGACATCCGAACACACGTACATTCCCGCCATCTGTGTCGCTGTCATGATAGCTTAAGAAAGTTTGTCTAATTGAATAATTAAATTATAGTCTGTTTGTTCGCAAGATACAGCAAATACTATGATACTCATAGTTGTAGTACCCGTAGTTTGATAGTATGTAGACTTAGAAGTTGATGCATGAATAAGCTAAGTCTACTTGGCAATTGTTTGGTAAGGGAATATTGGCTTAGAATAACAATTATGGAAATAATTACTGGGTAGTTGTTGTTATCATAATGTCTCAAAGTTGTTTAGGGATTGGGAATATACCTAATTTATGAATAACTAGCTGCGCCCCGCGGTTTCACCCGCGTAAATGTCGATCCCGTGGGAATATCGGGATAAAAAGTAGCCTATAATTATTAATCCATGGTGTCAGCTACCGCTTTACAAAATTTTATCAAAATTGGTCCAGCCGTTTGAGCGTGAAGAAGTAACAAACATAACACACACACACACACTCACAAACTTTCGCCTTTATAATTAGTGTGATTAAGGTAATAGGGATCGTGGATCGACGTATGAATATGCTGCTTGATCGAATTAATGATTTCTAAATAAATTACTTGTTTCATCCAGACGGGCGCATCCAACGTCTTTCAGCCCACCGTTGTTTAGCCACTGTCATTCTGCCTTTTAAATATCTTCCACGTCATCCTCAGCATACGTCATCTGTCTCTCACTTACATCTAAATTCAGCTCTCTCACACCGTCATGCAAATGTCAACGTTGCATTCCTACCTAAATTTAAAGCAACTCACAAAAAAAAAACAAGCATTTCCATAAACACACCATAAACAATGAACAAGTGTCCCATTGTATTGCCATCATTATAGACGCCATTTTTATCAGCGTGCCATTAGCAGAATTAGATGTTAATAAGATAAGAATTTAATGGAGGGAGCGCCTCTTCCTATTTCCTTATTGTTTGTTAATACTGGGGGAATCGTGGCTGAATAATAACAGCCGCACGGGTCGTCATTTCATACTGAGACCCCTCCGTGCCTCAGAAAACACGTTAAGCAGTTGGTCCCATCTGTCAACGTAGATCTTTGACAGTCGTTACGGGTTGTCAGAAGCCCGAAAGTCTGACATCCAGTCTTGCCATGGAGTATCGTGTTACCCAGTAACTGGGTTGTAGAGGTTAGATAGACAGTTGCTTCATGTAAAATACTGGTATTCAGCTGCATTCGGTTAGACTTATTCAACTCGAACGTAATTGGGAAAAGGCTAGACAGATGATAAGCAGTAATCCTAATCTGTCAGTAACATTCTTGCTTACAATTCAGGAGAATTCTATTCAACAAAGACTTTAAAAAAATGTAACAAAGACAAAGAACTTTTTTCTCAGTAAGAGTCAGAACACACCGCGACGCTACGCAGTGCGCAGTTTTCAAGATAGCAATACAATTATAGACCTTATCTACTACACAAAAAGGCACACCATGCAGTGAGGTGAGCCGCGCAGCGCCGCGCGGCGTAGCTCGACGTAGTAGACACCACCTCACTGAATTGTGTGCCTTTTACTGTAGTAGATAAGGTCTATATTGTATTGCTATCTTGAAAACTGCGCACCGCGTCGCCTCGCGGTGTGAACTGACCCTATGAACAAATAAATAATTGTGTCATATTTATGTCTCCTACTGTTAGAATACCTACAGTTGTTTGGAGTCGAGCCAAACTGCAACAATTCTATTATGAAAGGATTCAAAAGGAACTGTTTTCTCTGCCACGAGTTTTTTCTTGTTGTTTTATGTTTTTCAAGTAAGTACTTAAAAGTGTTTCCAGAAACTCTTTTCCCTCACCAACTCGAACCAGCAATAAAGGAAGCCTTCCGCGGGAGGATGCCTGGAAGGATTTGGGGGAGGACTCTGCTTAGTAGAGGGACATTATAGGATAACAATAATATTTTATCAAACCATTTTTTATTTTCTGCTGCAAATATCAGCGGATCTGTTTCAGTACTCTGAATAAAAATATGTTCTCTTTATTTCTGTAGTGGTATTATATTTTTCGGCATTAAACTGACAGAAGTATTCATAATACTGACATCTGACGCCTCTTCATCGCCAAAAGTAAAAAAATATATTTGAAAATGGAATATTTCACTTTAACAGCGCCCGCTCTTGGCGTGTTTATGGCCAGTAGGCAATTGATGTTTACGATAAATTAATTAAAATTGGCGGCAGCGAGATTATTCGCGGTTTTTTTTTCAAACGAGAATTAAGTACAATTTTCGACTTTTTTATTTGTTTTTGTACTACGTTACATAATTTTGTGGAAATTGTAAGGAATGTTTGCTTAATTTAATGGTTATCATATCATAATCAGCCTATAATGTTCCCACTGCTGGGACACAGGCCTCCTCTCGGTGAGACGGAGTGGGTTGTCGGATCCACCACGCGGGCCCAGTGCGGGTTGGTAGATGTCACATGTCTTCGAATGTTTGGTTCTAGGACATGCCGGTTTCCACACGATGTTTTCGTTCACCGTTTTGAGAGCAGTTCATGGTGATGAAATAATTTATACAAAGTAAAGCGCCTGTCTGAGTTCGAACCTACGACCTACAACTCGTAAGTCGCGGCCGATACCACTTGGCCACCACTGCTCTCCATTTAATGGTTAAAAACATTTAAATATGTCAATACTTTTCGTAGTGTTTAGGTACAGTAACTATATTTTTGTATAAAGTTGATACTTTTCTTTAAGGTATAATACTTAATATTAAAAGTAAGTGGCACCATAATTACTTACTTAGTTAAATACTTCTGCTATTCCAGCGCTTACTTATTCGAGTTAACTTTTCCATCACATGCTATGTCGTCCGTCATCTAATATCTAATTTAACTAACAATCTGTAAAACTACGCCAATCCCCTTTCTCAGTGTCGCATGAAATCAAATCACTTCACCCTTTCTCATTAGGTACCTCAACTATAAAGCCTGCATTCTATAAACGTTCCTCTGTAAAACGTTCCCACCTTCTGCCTCTCAACCAACGACCTTTGCCTCTCCCGAAATAGAAATGTAACCCCGTTTCACGTTCCCACCATTCGAATTTCGAACGACATCGTACTTTATACGGATATATTCTCGATGTATTGGTATTTCGTGCTCGATTACTACTTAAAATGTCTGCTCTCCTGCTACCAATAGAAGGGATGCGGTGTTATGGGAGAATTTCTATTGTTGTTATTTTGATGGCTGTGACATGTTTTTATGGTGTTCTCTTTGTTTTGTGCATGCAATGATCAATATTTTACGATTCATAAAATTGGAATATGAAACCTATATTATAATCAAAGGTTGAGCCTGTTATTGTACTATTCTCATACAGAGACGGAACGAGTTACGAGTATTTTACCACGATCACCGCATGTTCGCGATTTTCGACCGTCACCAAGTGAGAGAAATTGAATTTAAATACACTGCTACTAGAATCTTTTGGCGCTCGAATCACGCAGACAGGGAGGCGCGGTTAATAAACAATAAGTGCAATTGTGTTTTTGAAATCCCACTTAAAACGGCATTAAAAAAACACGATAGCCGGTGTTAGTTCCAAATTTGGTCACACGCCAAAATAACTTTATAGCGCTATACATTCAGAAAAGACTATGCCATCTCCTCATGCTTCCCTAGTACCCGACCATTCTCTACACATATTCTTTCTATGACATTTCTATTCAATGTAACATAATTAACCTCTTCATTAATTCCTTTATCTCAAAGTAATCCATATTAACACATCTTCGACTTGACCGCCTATCTGACATAAGATATCACTTCGACCACAAAGGTCTTCGCAAAAAGGTTCGATCAAATTAGATTACCAACGTAATCCCTCGTCGGAGATAGGTTAATGACTCTCGCCGTCAATTAACGAAATGAGGCTATTTGGTGCAAAAAATGTGCGTTGTAAGCAATTTATTGGTTTTCAATATAGTGGTTTCAGGACTGTAGGGAGCTGGGGACTCATTAAATAGAATTAGGGCCAAATAATAGAACCGTATGATGTGAAGTACAAATAAAACAAAGAAATACTTACTGTAATTGTTTTTGATTTTATTGGCTCGTATATTTTGTTACTTTGTTAGTTAAAAGTGATAAGGTTTAGACCAAACAAACATAGAATCAGAACAAAATCAAGACCATTATTTTAGATAATCTTCACATTGTATTATGGATAGGCCAAAAGAAAAAGCGGATCAAACCGGAATGAGAAAGTTTATAGTGGACAAGTAAATTAAAACAGAAGAAGAACTAGCAGGGGATCGAGGAGAGAGGATCGTGGAGGAGGGTTCGGGGGTCAGACCGGAATAACTCCAATGAAATAATGAAAGATTTTTGTAATTGAAAGTGGAAATCAAATGTGCATTTTCATATTTTGTCTGCTTCCAGTCACAGTTAACTAAATATTAGTACGATTCCAAATGGCTATGTATTAATTTTTAACCGACTTCCAAAAAGGAGGAGGTTATATGTTCGACTTTATACAAGGTGTTGATTTGCATCCTAGTCAAATTCAAGGACTGTCTTTGGTTCCGCATTTTCGTTAATTGACACCGACTTCCGAAATTAAAGTTATTTTTTAATTTGTAGTGTTATTTTTGGAAGTCGGTTGTTTTTTTTTGTAAAAAGTTTTTTAAACAAATATTTGAGAATTAAAAAACCTTTATTAAGAATTAAACACATTAAAGTTACGGGTGAGGATGAGCTGTATCACAAACTATGCCCACCTTGTATTCTGCTCTTTGTGTCCAAAAACATGCAGCCAAAGTGACCTCTGTTCTGCCACTGATAAGGCTGTAGAATTGGCAAAGTTTTGTGCCAACAAAATTTAAATAGTTGCACGACAGTTAGGTACTTAAGTTACCAGTCACCAGTGACACGAAGAGGAAGAAGAAAACCTACCTTATATTTGCCTAGAATTTTAACTAACTATATTTTTTTTTCCTAAAATAAATAAAAAAAAAAATATTAGTCACTAGCTGCGCCCTGCGGTTTCACCCGCGTAAGTATTGATCCCGTGAGAATATCGGGATAAAAAGCCTATATGTTAATCCAGGGTGTCAGCTACCTCCATACAAAATTTTATTAAAATTGGTCCAGCCGTTTGAGCGTGAAGAAGTAACAAACATATATAAACACACCCCCACCACACCCCTACACACACACCCACTCACATACTCCCAAACTTTCGCCTTTACAATATTAGTGTGATTAATGTGCCACTGCTGGGCAAAGGCCGCCCTACTCTCTTTCCTCCACTGTCTGTCCAGAGCTGCGAAGGACCAATCTTTATTAAAGGAGTTCATCATCATCATCATCTGCGTAGCCTTTTCCCAACTATGTTGGGGTCGGCTTCCAGTCTAACCGGATGCAGCTGAATACCAGTATTTTACATGGAGCGACTGCCTATCTGACCTCCACAACCCAATTACTGGGTAATACGATACCCCTTGATAAGACTGGTTGTCAGATTTTCGGGCTTCTGTCTGCCCGTAACGACTGTCAAAGATCCACGAATGACAGTCGGGACCAACGGCTTAACGTGCTTTCCGAGGCACGGAATGTAAAGTCACCCGTCCACAGACCAACCGCGGCAAGCGTAGCTTAACCTGATCGATCGACCTGTGCGGCAGTTATCATTTAGCCACGGGCCCCTCTCTGAGTCTAGCTCATCATATTAACCATTATCTAGACGAAATTAACACATTGAAGGGCACTAAACGAGACACAATAGAAGTGTTATTCATAAACGAGTCGCGAAAACTTATGCAGGCAATATCAGAGGATATCAAAACGTCGTTTACTATACGTTATAAAAGGAAAGAAGTAATTTTGAAAGCACCCACATAATCTCCACTCAATGTGAAGGCGGCGTCACCAAAAAAGGCAGCCCGGGGTTTTGAGTTAACGATCGTCGAACATACGGCCTAGCAAGTTTGGCAACAAAACGTTATGGGCAATATGAAGATTCTTCGCACAAGTTCATTAGTAGATTATAGTTCCTTCATAATCATCATCATTTCAGCCAAAAGACGTCCACTGTTGGTCATAGGTTTCCCCCAAGCACCGACACTTTAACCGATTCAGTGCTCAAGTGGATTCCTGCGGCTTTTACAAGGTCATCGGTCTACCTTGTGGGAGGGGAGGCCTTTCAACGCTACATTTTCCAGTACGCGGTCGTGCCCTTCAGAACCTTTCGGCCTTAAATAAACCCTCCTTCCTTCCTTCCTTTTTTTTCCTTAAATGGATTATTATTATTATTATCCGCCATCTGTTCTGCGAGCAATGTCTCTGCCCACTGCAACTTAAGTTTGGCAATTGTTCGGGCTATGTCGGTAACCTTGGTTTTCCTGCGGATCTCTTCATTTATGATTCGATGACGTAAGAATCGTAGTTCCTTGGTAATACGGTGCTATTTCATAGGCCCTTTGACAAACCATAGGTTAAGCAACAATAAAACTTGCATCGTCTAAACAGTGTTCAGGCGATGCAAATCATTTATAGCTTCAATGGTGTGGTATGAAACTTGTATCGTGTAAATGGGGGTTTAACCAATTAATAGAAAGAGTTGCGAATACATTATCACATTTAAGGGCTGATTTTTCAATTGACAGATATTTTTTATTCGTAGAATAAAATTGACGTCTGATAGATTTTGTTTGGAAGATATATGTCAAAAATTTAAAATTATTCCTGTGACAAAATTATCTAGCGTTGGAAAAATGAGCCCTAAACTGTACAGCGGTACTAACATGTTGTTAACTGTCTGTTAACGAAGTTCAACATTTGACATTGCAAAGTTAATATCATGAATAGGCTATTTGACAATGTAAAAAATAAGGTCATAATTATTGACACTCGGATAGATTATCGCTTTTAAAATCGATTTGCATTAATTTTACTACAAAACAATGTATTATTTATAACAAAAATCCCGAAAAACTTCATCTTTTTAAATCTGGCGCCACGTAATCGAAAACGGTCTGGATTGGCTGAACTTAAGATGACGTCATGATTTAGTAAATTTCTGTCTATCGTTGACAGAACAGATGACTTTTGTCTAGTATCTCGACCGTTTCAACGTTTGTTTACGTGAATCGTGACGTCACGACGCCATATTGTTAAAGATAGCGTTTTGGCGGCTTATTTAAACAGTACATTTTTATTTACTATTTTTTTAAAGAAATACATTATGCAATTTGAAGTAATAGGTTTTTGTGGGCTCGTTAGACACCATTAAATAATCTGAGATGTTTATCAGAAACCAGTCAAATAGCCTATTGTTTATGCCAAGTTTTGAATTAGGCCATCAAGTTGAATTTAGTTTGATTACACGATTTGAAAGCCGTAGTTAGTCGTCAGCATGAACAGATGTTCCTCATTGTTAAAATTCCTCCTCGTTGAGTCTATCCTACCCCATTCCGCACTAACGAGTCTATCCTACGCGACCTCAGAATAAAGACCAGACTCTCTACGACCTTTTTGAATTTTTCGGCCATATAGCGAGAAAAGATGGCAATAACCTTGAACAACTAATGGTTACCGGCAAGGTGGACGGTAAACGACCAAGAGGTAGCAGCCCTTTTCGATGATCCGATCAGATAAGCTCTTCTCTTGACACGAAATTTCATGATGCGCTTCACCTGGCCAAGGATAGACAGAGATGGCGAAACATCGTCAGGGAAAAGATGTTTTCAAGAGAGGATCACGACCCTCAGTAATGAGGAGTACGACTTGAAGAGGAGGTGAGTCTACCCTAATCTTTTTTAAAACTAACATTACCAAACAATCTCCCTTAAAATGTTACCCTTCTCGGCCTGTTCTGTGAAAACCTCACCGAGAAAACTTGGGTGAAGAGTGAGCTGTCATTGTACGAATTGACACTATTGACCGCTCACTTCATCTAAGTTTTGGCGGTGAGGTTTTTACACAGGCAGGTCATCCGATCATCCGAACCGTATGTCCCAAGATCCTACAAAAAGATACTTTCTATTATATATCCATAGATATGTCAACGTATACCGGATCTGTACCCTGGACTTTATAGTACCATCAATTTCAAGACGGCTGACACATTACAGGGATCAAGAAACCCGTATTGACATCTTTATGTATACTAGGCCTTATTTCAGGACTGAAGTCGGTGTTAAGTCTCTGCTTCAGTCTGGTGATTTAATGCCTATCATGAGGATCGACTTGGATTTAAACTGAGTCTTGATGATAGTGATAATGATCTTGGTGATTTTCAAAAGAGATTTTTATTTGTCTACCTTTCTTATACTTGTTTCAACTATTTTATTTGGTAATTTTAGTAATTAAGGTCCAGCGTGATTGACGTCGCGGCACGGCACGGTAAAGGATTTTATTTCTGATCAAGTTCTTTTTATCCTTATTTCAATGAGTTTAGAATTCATAGTACTTTATTTCGATACAATCAATTAGTGTTACCTCCAATCGCCTGAGACACAGGATTACCTAGTTCAGGCACAAATACATAGATTTAAGAAAAACTGTATTTAACGTCAGTCCATACATTTTTTAATAAATTTTATTATTATCAATTATCATACTGCGGGACACCGCGGCATCTCGTGTCATTTCACGGATTGCCGCGGCGTGCCACAGCGTCCCGCAAGCCACATAGGTCACAGGATTATGACAGCTAAACTAGTTGAAATAAGGTTTTGGCAGGCTGGGCTTTCTGCGGGATGCCATGACGTGACGCGGCATGCCGCCATCAGGTCTACAGAAATATTATATCGATCTAGTAGCTTGGAGGTTTAACGAGACGTTTCTGAAGCACGAAGTTGTGGGTTGAATACCGGGATGCCAATATGCATTATATATTTATTTTCGTAATTTTTTATCTATTTAATTATTGACTATATTAAAGTAAATGTAGTCAATAATAGTTTTTTTGCATTAGGGGCTTGTGGCTAAGTAATAACAGCCGCACGCGTCGATCGATCAGGTTAAGCTACGCTTGCCGCGGTTGGTCCATGGATGGGTGAAAGATGGTCACCCGCGGCAAGCGTAGCTTAAATGGAGGGTTCTTAGAACCCTTCGTACCTCGGAAAGCACGTTAAGCCGTTGGTTCCGGCTGTCATTTGTGGATCTTTGACAGTCGTTACGGGTCGTCAGAAGTCCGAAAATCTGATAACCATTCTTACCAAGGGGTATCGTTTTACCCAGTAACTGGGTTGTGTAGGTCAGATAGGCAGTCGCTCCATGTAAAATACTGGTATTCAGCTGCGTCCAGTTGACTGGAAGCCGACCCCAACATAGTTCGGAAAAGGCTAGGCAGACGATGATGACTTACAATAAAGTAAATATTGAACTAGATCTAACTACTGATTAATTTCGGTGTAAAAATCAACGAAATGTTTCAAGCAAGCTCGGTTTTTCGCAATTACTCCAAATTACCAATATAACGCCTAAGTCCTAGACGAATAAATCCGAATTATAGGCTAAAAGAAAATACTAATGGTGAGACCAACTTATCACTTACAGGCAATTTGCTGCGTCTTAGCAGATACTGGGGCTATTTGCGATAGTTGGTAGACCTCGGGAACTACAATTTTATGTTCACTATATTTGTAGTACTTAAGGTTTATTTTTACTAGGAGAATTACGGGGTCCAGATTGCTTTTAAAAAAAAAATCTGTACATTTTGACGAGTTATGCGAACATAAATGTAGGTATGGAACAGCTGTTTTTTTTTGCGATTTCAAGTTCGGTCCCATAGTAAAAGTTGTTCATAATGATGAGTACAATGACCTCTTAAGAGGTTGTTAATGTTTTACCAATAACCCTGTGTAACAGGCATATGTATATTATGTTGTGTAGAATGATTTAAAACCGTCACAAAATATTGAAAACGCTACATACTCGCGTATCTACTCGAGTTCCTATGTTTGTTGTCAGTGTTCTCAACGCCATCTGTGAGTTCTCTCAAACAATCACAACTGAACTAAACGCCTCAATTATGTACGAAGCGAAGAACCTTGCCGAGTAAGAGTTTCCGATTGGGACGGGTCGTACATTTTCTATGTCATCCCTCCTTCTATTGGGTTAGCAGTGATTTAGGTTACGTGGCATTTGTCATCGTGTTATTTATGAGCTTGTCATGTTCGTTACTGGGCAACTGTTTTTAGGGCGAAAGCCTTCGATCAATAATAGTACTAGATGCCCGATAAGCGCTTCAAAAACGGCCCGAAAAATACAAGCACGAATACTTTTGTGCTCTTATTTCAAATTAGTATGGTCCAATCATAGCCAATGTTAAGACGTAAAATGCCTCAGTGCACGTTCAAAAGTTGTGTAAATAACCACCGTAACACCAAGATTTTAAAAGGAATATCTTTTTTTCGGTAAGTTTTTATCATTAAATGTTTTTCATAAAATAGTAACACAATTAAATAGTAAATATAAATCAATTAGCAAATATTATGATTGTTTGGCCAATGTTTGAGATAACGCGCCAACTATTCCAACAAACATTGAAGCATTGCAAAATAAAATGACGAACGTTGCAAAGTGCAATGTGTGTAATATCATCATTGATGAGTTGTTGTCGTATATCCAAAATAAAGTGTCAATAATGGACGAAGAATCACTAGTGCGTATCTGTAAGGCTACATTCACAAGTGATGAAATCAAGAACTCGAAGTCACTCCTGTTTGAATCGATTCCAACGGATATAAGAAAAATATCGCGAAAAAACAAAGGAAAGGAGGAGCGCGATGTAACAGATATCATAAATCTATTTAAATCGACAGAGCCCGACATTATTCCAATATTTGTAGCGAGACAACTGGACAAATTACCGCCAATCCTGATAGATCACCTGGATTGTTCCAAATTGTTAAAGGACATGCAAGTATTGAAAGCCGAAATTGAAGGTATAAAGTCGACCTATGCTACGCTGGAAAGTGTTAATAAATTAAAAATTGACGTCCTTCGCGTAAAAAACGACTCCTTGCCGCCGGCGTCGGCGTTTAAAGTAAACATGAGACGCGGTGCCTGGCTGGACAGTGGTCCTATAGGACTTTCACATGACTGTCATAATCTGAGTGACGAGTTAGATGTGAACAACAAGAATAATGAATCCTCTAATAATCGGTCACCCATGTCGCAATATCGTGAGATGAGGGTAGTTGCGGAGAAACAAATCGAACGTGAATCATGTGAGCGGCAACGGTCGGTAGAACGCGGGTTGGCGAGCGCGGGAGGCGATCACCAGGCGTCGCCGTTGCTGCCGAGTCATAAGGCGAGCGCGGGCGCGGACTGCGGCGCGGAGAGGGAGCGCCTGTCCGTGAGTCAAGAGACGAGCGTGCGGACCGGTACTGTGCCTAGCGCAGCGGTGACGTCAGACGCACCTATTATGCCTTTGCAAATAGCGGATCAGCTGACTGACGCTGTTAATGACGGGCATAGTTTTGCAACGGGACAGCATGGATTGCAGCGGCCGGTGTATGTATGCGAAACTGCGACCAAATTTAATAACAATAATAACGAAGGATGGCAGAGAGTAGTACATCGTAAAAAGTCAGCGAAATATCGTTTCGTTGGCAAGTCAGGTGTAGCCAGAGATCTGGAGTGCACATTTCGTGGAGCGGATAAACAAATTCCTATGTTTATTACAAATGTGCATTTGTCGACTATTGAAAGTGACATAATAAAACATATTTACAATAAAACACGGGAAACTGTGTCTTTAGAGAAAATAAATATGAAATTTCAAAGGGGACACAAAGCATACAAGTTTTTTATATCAGAGGCCAATCTACCAAGGTACATGGACGAAACTTTATGGCCCGCAGGTGTATTATTTCGGCGGTTTGTGAATTTCAAACACAAGACGGCAAACGGTGCACATCTTACCGAAGCCGACGGTCCAAACAAACCAAACAATGGATAGTGGCCCTTATCGATTTGCTTCTTTTAATTGTAAGAATGTAAAACGATCCATAGATGACGTCAGAGACCTGTGCCGTACGTGTGACGTTGTTTGTCTCCAGGAAACTTGGTTGATGCCGCATGACATACCCTTTATAAGCACGATTGACAGCAGTTTCGGATACACGGCGACGTCGGCAGTTGATACATCTGCGGGGATACTGCGCGGGCGTCCCTATGGAGGCGTCGCATTGTTATGGAAATATAGTGCGTTTCAACATGTATCAGTGTTACAGTGCGATAATGACCGTATATGTGCCATTAAAATTACAACGAGTGATAGACAAGTGATTGTAATGAGTGTTTACTTACCAACTAACTCTGCTGATAATTTACAAGATTTTACTGATTGTTTGAGTGAGATAAGTGCCATTATTGACGAATACGGAATTGAATCTGTTTTTATTTTAGGCGACTTTAATGCGGATCCGGGTGAGTTGTTTTTCAGAGAACTTATGCATTTTTGTAGCGACCAACAATGGTCATGTATAGACATAGATATGCTAGGGTTAGACTCGGGTACTTTTACTTTTGTGAGTGATGTGCACGGGACTAGCAGTTGGCTGGACCACTGTTTAGCTACTCACTCGGCTAAGCACGCTATTGTTACTGTAGATGTTGAGTATGACACTCTGTGGTCTGATCATTTCCCGCTTGTGATTATGTGTAATTTAAAATTACTGTCCCCTAAGGTCACGTCTCAAATTACGAATGTAAATAAAGATGTAGTGTGGGGTATAAAAAGTGAGGAACAAGTTTCTATGTACGCCAAAGAGTGTCATAAGCGACTTAAAGTTATTGACTTCCCTCCTGAGTGTGTGAGCTGTGCTGATTGTTTTTGTAGTGACCGTGGCCATAGGCTTATTCTGGATACGCTTTACTCTGACATTGTGACTGCCCTCCGTGACGCGGCAGTGGCGAGTCGGGGAGGCACGGGGAAGGGCGGGGGTGGCCCACGTATAGCGGGGTGGAACAAACATGTCAGCGAGGCTCACAGGGTCGCCAAGTCTAAGTTCCTCGAGTGGGTGTTGTGTGGTAGGCCTAAGTCAGGATTTATACACAAAGAAATGAGCGATAGCAGAAGAGTGTTCAAGTCTCGATTAAAATGGTGCCAAAATCATCAGGACCAAATAAGGATGGACGCTCTAGCTGTGAAACATTGTAAGGGGGATTTCCGCGGTTTCTGGAAGGGCACTAAAAAGGAAAACTTACGCCCCGGCCTTCCTGTGAGCATCGATGGTGTGAATGACCCAAGGGAGATTGCGAATCTCTTTATGAACCATTTTTCGGTGAAGTCTCCATTGGGTACAGCGACGGAGGTGCTCAATGCTGACGAAATCGGTCGAGAGGTGGGGACTACTTTCCGGGCGAAAGACGTAACTACAGCCATAAGGTGTATCTCGAGTGGTAAGTCCCCGGGTCATGATGGACTCAGCATTGAGCACCTACAGCACGCAGGACCACACATGGCTAGGGTCTTGGCTATGTTTTACTCGTTGTGCGTGAGCCATTCCTACCTGCCAGCCGACTTTATGAAAACAGTGGTAGTCCCTGTAGTGAAGAATAAAACTGGAGACCTTACTGATAAGAGTAACTACAGGCCTATTTCTCTTGCCACTGTAACTGCGAAAGTGTTTGACGGTTTGCTTAATGCACAGTTAAATAAATCGGTAACACTGCACGATAACCAGTTCGGATTTCGTCCCCGGCTGTCCACTGAAAGTGCTATACTGTGTCTTAAGCATACCGTCAAATACTACACAGACCGTAAAACGCCGGTGTATGCGTGCTTCCTTGATTTGTCCAAGGCCTTCGACCTTGTAGCGTATGACCTGCTGTGGAGTAAGCTGAGGAGCATAGATTTGCCGCTGGAACTTATCAGCATGTTCCAGTACTGGTATGCGCACCAGTCTAATAGTGTTAGGTGGGCGGGGGCAATGTCGGATGCGTATCAGCTCGAATGCGGAGTCAGGCAGGGTGGCTTAACATCTCCAACCCTGTTTAATCTGTATATTAACGGGCTGATCGTGGCGCTCAGCAGTCAGCATGTCGGCTGTCACATTGACGGTACTTGTGTCAATAATTTAAGTTATGCTGACGACATGGTGCTGCTGAGCGCTTCGGTCTGCGGCTTGAGGAAGTTATTAAAGATATGTGAAGAGTATGCTTGTGGTCACGGTTTATCGTATAATGTAAAGAAGAGCCAGTGTATGGTCTTCGAGACTGCTAGCGCAAAATGTCCGGGGAGCATACCTCCAGTAAGTCTTAAGGGGGTTCCTTTGCAAAGGGTTGATCAGTTTACGTACTTGGGGCATGTTTTGACTGTCGACCTCAAGGATCACGCTGACATGGAACGGGAGCGGAGGGCGTTGTCTGTTAGAGCGAACATGATCGCCCGCAGATTTGCGCGGTGCTCTAATGGGGTGAAGGCTACGCTCTTTAGAGCGTACTGTACATCGCTGTACTCGTGCAGTCTGTGGGCTCACTACTCTAATAGAAGTTACAGCGCCATCCGCGTCCAGTACAATAACGCGTTTAGAGCGGTGATGGGTCTGCCCCGATACTGCAGTGCCTCGGGTATGTTCGCAGAGGCGCGCACCGACTGCTTTCACGCAACTATGCGCAAGCGCGCCGCGTCCTTGGTGCGCAGGGTACGGGGTAGCCCCAACATCGTTCTCATGATGATTGCGGGAAGGCTGGACTGCCCCTTCATCCGACATTGTTCCAGCAGACATGTTGCTGTGGCAGTGTCGGAGAGGGGGTATTGATTTTATTGGTGTGATTGTGATTATTTATTAATTTTTATTTTTATGTTAGTTTTATTGTTTTGATTATTTATTTTGATTATCCTGATTTATTATGATTTCGTTTAATTTTATATATTGTTTCTCCATTTGATTTGATTTGACTTGATTTGATTTGATTTTATTTTAATTTATGTATCAGTAATGGGTGTCATTTACCTGAAATAAATAAAATTATTATTATTATTGGAATGTAATTCCAAGAACTACGTCTAGTTCCAAATTCGAGTAAGTACGAAATTGTCAACAAAATGTTTTTAACCTTATTGCTTAGAAGTTAAGTTTCATTTTAGAATAAATATTTTTGTACTTATTATAAAAATGACTTTTTATTTTCAAGTGACATTTTAAATTTATTGCTTCGATGACAGAAGGACTTAAATATTAATCATTTGCAAACGTAATTAAACTTTATGTGAGTGTGTTAAGGTTTATAATAATCTGAAGTTGTTAATATTATTAAACTTTTTTCTATAGTTCGTAGTAAGAAATACAATGTTTATGTGTGTGCAAACGTGGCCACTTTAGCGACTTATTTTTGTTCCTAATCATTCATCTAGTACTATTATTGATCGAAGGCGAAAGCGCTAGGGTATCCGCGAAATTCAAGTTTTTAGGGTTCCGTACCCAAAGGATAAAAACGGGACCCTTACTAAGACTTCGCTGTCTGTCCGTCCGTTAGTCTGTCACCAGGCTGTATCTCAAAAACCGCGATAGCTAGACAGTTGAATTTCACAGACTGATGATGTATTTCTGTTGCCGCTATAACAACAAATACTAAAAACAGAATAAAATAAATATTTACGGGGGCTCCCATACAACAAACGTGTTTTTTCGGCAAAAGCCTTGTGTTACGGAACCCTTCGTGTGCGAGTCCGACTCGCACTTGGCCAGTTTTTTACGTTTTTTGCAATTTCCTGGTCAGTACTAAGTTGTACGTTAATTAAAATATATTTCGCGGCCGTAACAAATATGTATTTACAGAATTATATCATTAAAGTCATCAACACAACTCTCTAAGACCAAGTAATCCTACTGAATGACTATTTCATGAAATCTTGACATTTTAGGATTATATTATCCTAACAAGTTGTATTACTGATTCTAATGATTATAATTCTGTAAATACATATTTGTTACGGACTACGGTTACGAATCATATTTTAATCAACGTACAACTTAATACTGACCAGCAAATTGCAAAAAACGTAAGAGAATTTGAATTTCGCGGGCTACCTTAGCGCTTACCCCTTAAACAAATTGAGTTTTTTTACACTGGAAGAAAATTAAATTATTTTTTTATGAAGCCAGTGTCGGACGTATGAGTGGATTAATAATAATAAATGAGATTGACTAATAATTTTGGACCATTTTAAACACAATAAACACAATAGAGAATCAGAGACTATAGGTGCAATTCCAAGATGGACCGCAGGCCGCAAACTGCAGCTGCAGGTTCAAGCGACACTATTGGTTTCTATGTATCTCGCAGCCGCTAGCCGCTTTTTCGACTGCGGTTGCAGTCTGCAGCCCATCTCGGAATTGTACCTTTAAAGAAAATATCCATCATCATCTGCCTAGCCTTTTCCCAACTATGTTGGGGTCGGCTTCCTGTCTAACCGGGTGCAGCCAGTATTTTACATAGAGCGACTGCCTATCCGACCTCCGCACCCCAGTTACTGCCTAATACAACACCCCTTGGTAAGACTGGTTGTCAGACTTTCGGCCTTCTGATGACCCGTAACGACTGTCAAAGATCCACGAATGACAGCCGGGACCAACGGCTTAACGTGCTTTCCGAGGCACGGAGGTGTCTTGGTATGTAAAGATGGTCATCCATCCACGGAACAACTGCGACAA
Organism: Oligia fasciuncula; assembly: GCA_963082905.1. NCBI lineage: Eukaryota > Metazoa > Arthropoda > Insecta > Lepidoptera > Noctuidae > Oligia > Oligia fasciuncula. Next base: position 14,614,339 of record OY720406.1, on the reverse strand, counting down.
GCGTAGCTTAACCTGATTGATCGACCCGTGCGGCTGTTATTACTTAGCCATAAGCCCCCACAACAAAATAGTCCTCCGTCCTCCTTACTTATTCTACCAACATTTATAGGCAGGCGACAAACGAAATGCCAAGGCTTCTGTGAATATTAAATATTCCCAGAAGCCTAATATTCACAGAAGCCTTGGCATTTCGTTTGTCGCTTTTGTTTGATTCCGGTCACTAATTTGTTTTGCTCTATAATTAAATCTGTCGCCAGCCTTAGGCACTGCAACTATAGACATTATTTTAGGAGCATTTAATAATAACAGCCGAATGGGTCAATCGATCAGGTTAAGCTACGCATTGCGCGGTTCGTCCGTGGATGGGTCACCATCTTTACATACCAAGACCCCTGCGTGTCCGGGTCGCAAACCAGGCGGGACCTATATTTAAGACCCCTTAAGCCGTGTCCTAACCAACGCAATCGTCGCGCGAGTATGCGATCGTCTTTTTTATTTTGTTCGGCGAACCCAAACGCGTGGTGACGTGGACAGTGCCCGCCTTCCAGTTTTTCAAACAAATGACTGGCATAAATATGAAGCGTATTCGCGGGAACGATCTTTTTGGTTAGGATACGCGTTTATGACTCAGGCTACTATTGTGAGCACCTAAACTTGAACCTGGTCGCTCACAATGGGCCTTATAAGAAGGCTGAACGTCACCCAAAGGGCAATGGAGAGGGCTATGCTTGGAGTTTCCCTGCGTGGTCGAATCAGGAATGAGGAGATCCGCAGGAGGACCAAGGTAACCGACATAGCCCGCAGAATTGCCAAACTTAATTTGCAGTGGGCAGGGCACATTGCTCGCAGAACAGATGGCCGATGGGGCCGAAAGATTCTGGAGTGGCGACCGCGTACCGGAAGGCCTCCCATAAGGTGGTCCGACGACCTTTTGAAGGCCGCAGGAACCCGTTGGATGCGAGAAGCACAGAACCGATCGAAGTGGAGGTGCTTGGGGGAGGCCTATGTCCAGCAGTAGACGTCTTTTGGCTGAAATGATGATGTTGATGAATGATGAAACTTGAACCTTCCAGCAGAAAACTCATTCGTCCATAAACGGCAGACGTCAATTACAAACAAACATACCCAACATAAACATTAGTAAAAACATCTTGAGCACAGACAAATAACCATAACGAAAGAAGCAAGACAGTACAAAACAGAATATAACCAGTCAGCCACATGTTTGTAACGAAACAACTGCACTTTATTATCTGTATGGCTCCTTAGAGATAATTATCAGCAGACCCTTAGACTGCACACTGTATGGCCACGAAGTTCGCGACTGCGATAGATAGATTCACGGGAATGATGCTTGTAAACAAAAACTTTATTATACTTTTTATCACATATTCAAAAAGAGCTAGTGTATTCTTCGTAAACAGGGACTAAAATAGCTCTTTAATCCCTAGGGACTAAAAGTGATTTGAATTTGGAATGTGGATATTGTTAAGTAGTAAAAGTTTCTATCACCAAAGAGACCAATCACGAACATTGTATGAACCAGTAACAGGCTGTATGATAAATATAACGCGTGAGCCAAATTAAAAAAAAGTTTGTGTACGGAGTACGGAACCCTAAAAATGGGCAGAGCGGTCCGTATTCCAGCTGTCAGGTTTTCTACCCTTTATCTTTTTCTTTGTTGTGTAGGGGTTTTAGAAAGTTATCGGGAGCCAGGATACCTTCACTACTATAAGAAGTAGGTATTCTAGTACTTTTAGAAGTTAAGTTTGCAAATATCTATTGACGGCCAAATGTCATAGTTATTAAGTCAGGGAAAATTAAACATTTATCAAATTAACAACACACTTCAATTGTTCATAAAAAGTTCTTCTTCTGTTTTAATTTCTACCTTATCCACTTTATCTAGAATGGCTATAACGCAGGAAATTGGCGTAGTGTGTCAATTTGGAAAACAATTTCCTAGACTATATCTACATTTTTCTCTTTTCTCTGTTACCCTTAGAAATAATATTTAAAGGACTTCTAGAGATTAGGATTAGAAAATACAGCAAAATTGTATTGCTATGCAGTAAATAAAAGAGTGCTATTCAAAAATAATCTCCCGCGTTTAAAGAACATCACGATATAATTAAATACTGACTCACTACCACTACCACGAACTAAATTACACCCTGAATGCTCTCCAGGGTATATTTTTCCTCAACGAACCATCACCGCTGCTGTAACAGCCCCGTGCTAATAGTAAGGAGTGGTACACACGCACCGATCTGTTCGCGACGGGAGACCGCGGTCGTCATTACCCTCGCAGTCGGGGCCGTGTAGACTCCACTTTATAGAGGATATTGCTTGTATAACTCAATGATGGACGTCTTTAGGTTACGCTATGTGAGACGTGATTTTGGCAAGATGTTGTGGCTGTTATATTGAATGTCGTAAGGGGTGGGAAATTAAAAAGAAAATGGATAGACGAACGAAATAAGTGTATTAGGTATTTTTTTTATTTGCTTTTAATTTGTTTGCGTTTGTGTTAATGGCACCTTGGCAGCTCAACTCTCGGCTTGGAACTTTTTACGGACATGATGAAACTATAAGGGTTCCTTGTCAGAACTACGGAACCCTAAAAATACCTTTAAAACACTGTTAAAACTGATGTATTTTATTTAAAATAATTTGTTTACTAACATAAATTATTTATAGTAAAATACATAATTTTTAATAAAACACATCAGTCAAACAATAAGTCGGTAATTTGCTATTCTGGACTTTTTATTGTTATGTCAAATTCGGCACCTATGGCTTGGGATACATCCTAGTAATTTATTTCACATTTTACGTAGTGATATTTCCGAAGATTATCATGTAAAAACACTTTTGTTGTAGGGAAATTCATAAACAAAATTATGACGAGAAAAGTGTTTAATTTTGGTAAGTTGCTATTACCGACTTATTGGCGTATATGAATTTCGTGCAGTACTTTGGTAAACGCTAGCACGTTGTTTTTGTTGAAGTAGTTTGAGTAAGCTCAAACCGTAATGGGAATTAACAAGGTTTTTAAAGTAAATAATTTGAAGCTATTTGAGCATAGGTACGCGTCAAAGCACACGTCTGATTCCATTTTCGACAAATTATTCTAATGATACTGTTACTGTGTCAGTTTAAAATAACCACAATAACACCGTAACAACAAATTACTATCGTCCTTAAGATAATACATAACGTTGGAAAAGTCCGTATTGTAGTGTAACGTATCAACATTTTTAACACATTGACTACATTAATGACTTATGAGTATATTAACGAAACAATTATCTATACATATAATAAAACAGTAACGAAAGAAAAACTGTACATTGAGAATTTTCGAGAAAAAATAAGTGGCTTTTGTTAGAAAAACGTAACTGATGACAAAAAGTGACTTTTTAGAATTTTTGTCTGTTTGTCTGTTTGTCTGTGTGTATGGTAAGGCTTCACGCCAAAACTACTGGATAGATTGAATTGAAATTCAGCAAAAATGTTCTTTGTAAACCAAGGAAGGCTTTAGGCTACATATTATCACGCCGTATGTTATGGGAGGTAAGCAATATTGATTTTAAAAGGTTTTGGTTCGTAATTGAATGCACAAAATAATTGAATGGCCAAAATGACATGTTATTTAATTAGTTAATAAAAATTTAACCCTGGAAACATAACAATCACGCTATTTTTATAAAGGAGCGGGGCAGTAATATTATAAATTGCAAGGGAACAGCTATTTCAACAATATGTCAACAGGGAATTTAGCGGTATGGTCAGGCGACCGTTTACCGCACTAAATGGTGCGAGTTCAAATCCCGTATTATTATTTTTTTTTTATCGTAAAATTCTTTTTTTTTTTAGTTTTTGCATTTTTTATGTGCATTAGGAACGATACTGTTATGAAATCTGAGAACTATACATGTCCTATCTAATTGTATGGGGAGTTTCACACCAATGTTACTAAACAGATTGATTGGTGGTACAATAAGCTACACTATCATAAACTCAAGTCAAAATTTTGGTTCTATGTTATATCTTACCAAGCACATTTGTTGTTTGTGGAGTTGACACTCCAAACGCAACAGCAACAGCGACAAAGGGCGCGTGCTTAAAGATTGCTCTTTAATCGTGTGGGATGAATGCACTATGGCGAACAGAAAAGCAGTAGAGGCGGTAAACAGGACTTTGCAGGACATCCGCAGGAACCAGCAAATGATGGGTGGCGTTACAGTTCTGTTAAGCGGCGATTTCCGACAAACGCTGCCTGTGGTGACGCGAGGAACTAGGGCTGATGAGGTGAATGCATTGTTGAAATGCTCTTTCTTATGGCCACATATTCATAGGTTGCGCTTAACGATGAATATGAGAGCATAGCTTGGCGGAAATGTACACGCCCAAGAATTTTCTGATGTTCTCTTAAAATTGGGTGAAGAACGCTACCAGTAGACGGTGGCCAGGTGGTTCTACCTGAGATACTTGGGAGAGTGGTGTCCACCTTAGAAGATTTGATACGCCTGGTGTACGGGGACATCAATAGCCACTAAGGTGTACCGCTTCCCGCGCGAGGCGCATAAGGTCGGTGTCCCAATTATGCTTCTTCGGAATCTCACTCCGCCGAAACTGTGCAATGGGACTCGGCTCAAAGTCGTCTCGCTGCAGAGAAATATCATTGAGGCGGAAATTCTAACGGGTTGTGGTGTCGGCGAGACAGTGTTTATACCACGTATACCACCGATTCCCCACAATTACCCCTTTTTTTTCGGATGTGAAGTCATCAAATGACCCCTCCCGCTCTGGGTGGAGCGGAAGGGAGTGTCAGACTCTTACTGACTAAAACCCACCCGTGTTCCTTCCTTAGCCCTTTATGTTCCGGGCCAGCGGTAACCCTTTCGGACAATCCCGCTGACCCGGCAGGCTTCGGCCCTATGGGGCCCCTCCTCGATGCTGACATCTCTTTGAGGCGCGCGTAGAACACGTACGCGCCGTCCGGCACGGGCCCGCAGGCCCGCGCCTACGGTGGCCGGGAGTCGTCCCGTGGCTCCCGACGCCCGGAGCGTCTCCTGCGGCGGCTGGGACGGGAGGCTCTCTACCTCATCCGTCCCGCCACCTCCTTCGCTAGCATGACTGCTTCGCAGAAGGAGGTGACTGCCTCCCACTCCCTCTCGCCCCGGACCATGGCTTGCACCAGGGCCGGACGCGAGAGGTCGCCGCCGCTGCCGATCGCCTATACGAGGACACGGCGGTGCTCCGCCCAAGCGGGCCAGACCTCCACCGTGTGCTCCATCGTGTCTTCTGGGTGATCCTGGCAATGATGACACCCGGCCACAATTACCCCTTTCAATTCAAGCGCGTGCATTTTCCTGTGAGCGTGTGCTTCGCAATGACAATAAATAAGTCACAGGGGCAGACACTGAAGGCTACGGGTGTCGACCTCAGGACGAGCTGCATCTCACACGGACAACTGTACGTCGCTTGCTCCCGCGTCACCAGTCCTGACTCGCTGTATTTACATATTGAATGAGACCGAGGGAAAAACAACGAACGTTGTTTACACAGAAGTGTTACAGTAAATTATAACACTTCTGTTATTCGACGTCTCCTAAATTTCCTTATTAACCTGACGTCTCTTACCAGTAAATTAACTACATAACTTTCAAATTTTGAGTTTACTAAGCCAAATAGTTTTTGAGGGATCTAAGCTATAGTACAGTATGAGACGCATCTTTTGAGTATTTCTGTAAATCAACAAACTATCACTAATTTATTTTGGAAAATGGAACACCTGATGCAGAACCGCAACAGATCAGCTAAAGTATAAGAGATATAAAAATGGTGCCATAGCAAAAAATATTCCACGTGAAGAGCATTTTCTGCTGTGAGAATAAATTTGAAGATCTGGAACACCTGTTGTGGAACTTCAAAGCCCAGCGACACTATAACATATAGGAATGACGTCTTAGGCTGGTTTTAGAGTCGCGCTGACCGCACGCTGATCGTCGGCGCGGACAGCGAAACGTATGAGCCGTCAGCGCTGAGCGGTCAGCATTACTCAGAAACGCTACCTTACTACATAGCATATCGACCCATCAGCGCTGACCATTAGCGTGCGGTCAGTGCGACTCTAAAACCCGCCTTAGCAAAAGTTGTTTAGTCTGATGGGCATTTCCTGTTGACTTACAAAAATGAAAGATCTGAAACGTCTCGAATCGTCTCGCGCATCACGCTGTTTTCCCGTCCCCGGACTCTTAGAATTCGACATCAGACGTTTCAGATCTTCGATTTTGACGACCCCGTTGTCGCTGGAATAAGCAACAGGATCCGCGTACGAAGTCGCGGGCAGAAGCTAGTCTACCATAAGTTTGTAATAATTATTCTCTTAAATTACACGGATGTTCACACAGATAATGTAATGTTGACATCGTTATTGAATTACACAAAAAACTATCTTTCGTTTGATGTATCAATCGTCTCAATACTACGACTCGATGAAAAGGTATTCATAAAAAACTGTCAAAAACAGATAAACATTTCTCCTTTATTATTTGGGTTTTACGATTACAAAGTTATTGCTTGGGGGCGTCGTAATGATAAAGGCTCCGCGACGTAGCTCTAGTACAACAATTTATAAGTATGCAAACTTCATTGAAATTGTTTTACCAGAATCGCGTCGCGCCTGTCTGCCTTGGTTCACCCTTGTTTGGTATAACAACGTTTCGTCGAATGTTACTAGTTCGAACAACGTTTAAGAAAATAATCAGTTTGTATAATATCGATTAACATAATTTTCATTTCATCGAATATTTATTTGCGATAACAACATTTGCGCTATTGATCAAAAGGTATAATGTTCATTTGATGTAATGTTCAGGTGGTATAACATGTATTTTATCGAATATTCAATTGGTGTAATGTAATACGTCGACATAAGATGCACGAGCGAGCGAAGGGCACCCCGAGGTTCGGTTTGGTTAGGTTACTTTAAACCCTTTACACAGAAATAGGAGCCCCGCGAAGCGGGGCTACGTCGACATAGGATGCATAAGCGAGCGAAGGGCACCCCGAGGTTCGGTTTGGTTAGGTTACTTTAAACCCTTTACACAGAAATAGGAGCCCCGCGAAGCGGGGCTACGTCGACATAGGATGCAAGAGCGAGCGAAGGGCACCCCGAGGTTCGGTTTGGTTAGGTTACTTTAAACCCTTTACACAGAAATAGGAGCCCCGCGAAGCGGGGCTACGTCGACATAGGATGCAAGAGCGAGCGAAGGGCACCCCGAGGTTCGGTTTGGTTAGGTTACTTAAAACCCTTTACACAAAAATAGGAGCCCCGCGAAGCGGGGCTACGTCGACATAGGATGCATGAGCGAGCGAAGGGCACCCCAAGGTTCGCTTTGGTTAGGTTACTTTAAACCCTTTAAACAGAAATAGGAGCCCCGCGAAGCGGGGCTACGTCGACATAGGATGCAAGAGCGAGCGAAGGGCACCCCGAGGTTCGGTTATATTACTTGAACACACACCACAGACACACACACGCTTCGCGGGGCTCCTATTTCTGTGTAAAGGGTTTAAAATAACCTAACCAAACCGAACCTCGGGGTGCCCCTCGCTCGCTCTTGCATCCTATGTCGACGTAGCCCCGCTTCGCGGGGCTCCTATTTCTGTGTAAAGGGTTTAAAGTAACCTAACCAAACCGAACCTCGGAGTGCCCCTCGCTCGCTCTTGCATCCTATGTCGACGTAGCCCCGCAAAGCGGGGCTCCTATTTCTGTGTAAAGGGTTTAAAGTAACCTAACCAAACCGAACCTCGGGGTGCCCTGGGGTCAACTGAATATTTGATACAATCTTTCGACTAAATCATTATTAGTCTAGTGAAACATTAGTTTAAATAAAATTAGTGCATGTGAAAATTCGGTCAAATGACATTATTTCAAAGAAATAAATATGCTAAATAAAAATCTACCAATTAATTATTCGGTCAAATGAATAATTATACGAAATGACTTTATTGTAACTAAAATTAGCCGAAGCGATTTTCGACAAAACGTTGTTATACCAAACAAGGGTGAACCGTCTGCCTTTAGTCAACGAGTAAAGGCATGCCTGAAGCCTTTAGTCAATGACTAACAATATCGTACCTACTTCTAACCTTAAACATACCCAGTAACCAGTGTTTCTTATTTTAAGTGAATAAATTGTATTCTGTTTTTGAGAAATGAATGTCTTGAACCATATTTCTGGCCTGTTGGTCTAGTGGTCAGTGACTATGACTGCTATGCCGGAGGTTGTGGGTTCGATTCCCACCCAGGACAAATGTTTGTGTGATGAGCATGATCATTTGTTCTGTGTCTGGGTGTAATTTATCTATATATGTATGTATTTAGAAATATATAAGTATGTTTATCAGTCGTCTAGTACTCATAACACAAGCTCTGCTTAGCTTGAGGACTAGACGGCGTTGTGTGATAGTTGTGGAATATTATTATTATTCTTTTCCCAATAGCGGATTTGTATAGGTTGCGAATTGTTTCCAATGAAAACCAATACATTAACAAGTGGAACAACTGTAATTCCTTAAACCAATTTAAGTACCTTATTTATTTATTCGAGTACAATTACGATCCGCGTACTAAATCCAATATAATTGGTAATGTCGTCGGCCATTTTGTTTATGCTTTAGTGTGATGAGTATTATGTCGTAAAAATTGAGTCGCTCCTCGGAATTTGTCTCGTAAATAATTTTATAACTTCTCAAGTGTCGTAAAGTTGAGTTGTGCCGAGATGTTGAGCTCTTAAATCGAGAACAAGATATTAGTGAAAGGTAAACGGTTTTAAAGAGAATAAAATGAGATAGGAGACATAAAATATTCTGTTTAATATACTATATTATTCCTCTTGAATGATTTGTTTGGATTTTGTTATTGGTGATTTAAAATATTATCGTGTATCTTCGAAGACGAAGATGCAATAACACATTCCACCAAATAGTTAGAAGACTGCCTCGTTGTCCAGTAGTCGGAAGTGCTACCTGCTCAATATGAGGTTCTGGGTACGATTCCCAGATCGGTCAAAGTGTTATTGGTTTTTTTATCAGGAATTTCAAATTGTAGATTTAACGTATTTCTTTATGTGTCTACTCATCCTCTAAACAGAATGCCACCATTTTTGTATACGATGCTCGCAGCAAGAAACAAGTTGATACATTATTTGCCAAAAACCAGACTTACTTTCTATAATCACATAATAAATTCGGCAGCCAAAAGAATGCAATAGAGCTCGCTAGTCCGCCATGTTCGTTCTTATAAGAGCACATGTCGTACGTGCACAGAATGGGACATGATCCTCTGCCCCTGTACCAGGCTTGCAGATTTACGAGGGAGAGATAAAGCGGAAATATGGTAGTAATTAGAACTGTTTGTTTTCATAATTTGACAGTGGTTTTACAATAACGTTATTTTTTAAATCCCTGCTTTCCTGGTTTTGTTGCACACAAAACCCGGAAAGCAGGGATTTAAGAAATGGAAAAACAGGAGTTTATGTTATTATATTTTGTTTGTTTTTTTTTAAGTTTTTTAGTAGTCACATAAGATTACACAATATTCCCCTTTTCAATAAACTTTGCGTAACTTTATGTATTATATGATATATGACAATGATACGACGTCAGTTTAAGCTTGTCATAATTTTAAGCAACGTTTTTAAGCAAAATACATACTCACGCCATCTTCCCATGGGGGTAGGCAGAAGATGCCACCAGCTACGATCCTCAAATACTCCTTTTTCTTGCTTTTATAAATAGCATCTACTAAAATACTATTTACTGATAAATACTTTATTTTTACAATGAGAACCATACAGTATTAAAATAATAATAATATGTACAAGTATATAAAAAGGAGAGGAAATAATCAAAGGGCATCAAAAAATTCATCGGCATCGCTGTCAACAGGAAACGTGCCCAAAAGACTGGCAGCATTGTCACGCTGTATGTAATTTATTTACATTTTTTTTTCAATTTAAGTACATTTTTTTTTTCTCTTTATTGTATATTTTTCAACTTGATACATAATAGATTTGCAGTAACTAACGTCTATTTGATTGTGACAACGAAGGTGGCCAAAGATTGCGAGAAAATCCACTTAGGCGTGAATAATAAATACTAAACGGTATGCAGTTGACCCTGAGAAGCACCAGCTGTCAGTTCTATTACCTCGCATGGGGATCGTGCGCACTTCGATAGACCATACGTCACTACGATGACTGGCATAGATATGGATTATTTATATTGCGAAAAATTAAAGCAATTTGTGTAACTTATTTGCAAAGGCTTCTTTTCTTCCTTTTCGTTTTTGGTATTACTAGTAGGTACTACATTTAAGTTATAAAATTACACGAAATTTTTTTTTTTTGTTTAGCCTATACTGTCCCACTGCTGGGCAAAGGCCTCCCCCAAGTCTTTCCAGGAACTCTTTTCCCGCGCCACCTCAAACCAGCCCTTGCTGTACGTGTCCAGGTCATCTCGCCACCGCTTTCTGGGTCGACCTCGGCAATATTATTTAATGCATTTTTTTATTTTATTGTGTTTGGGTGGCTTACAGTTATCAAATACAGAAGCAGTAAGAAATCGGTCGCGAAAAAAAATCTGCTGTTCCCTACATTTATGTTCGTATAACTCGTCAAAATGTAGGGAACAGCTGTTTTTTTTTGCTATTTCAGGTTTGGTCCCATAGTAAAAGTTGTTGATAGTGATGAGTACAATGACCTCTTAAGAGGTTGTTACTATTTTACCAATAACCCTGTAGGTATATACATATAGATTTTAAGAAGAAGAAGTTTTAAAAATGTTCTCAAGTAAGAGAAATCTTTGTAATTTCTTATTGAGAAACAACATTTCTTTAACCACAATTGGATTCAAGTCTTACTTTACCGAAGTAGATAGTATTGACCCTCATAAAACCTATGACCTGGCTAGGTTTTATTTATATCGAGTCGCCTTTTATTCAAATTGAAAACTATTTCTGTACAGTGTGTACTCTTCAAAGTTTTTGTATCTCTTTTTATTTTGTTGACACTCTAAATAAACGCGCTGAAAGTATCTGAGGGGGCAATTCTCGTAATTTTAAGAACGTTCACAGTCTGATCTCAGTCTCATCATCATCATTTCAGCCGAAAGACGTCCACTGCTGGACATAGGCCTCCCCCAAGCACCTCCACTTCGACCGGTTCTGTGCTTCTCGCATCCAACGGGTTCCTGCGGCCTTCACAAGGTCGTCGGTCCACCTTGTGGGAGGCCGGATCTGCTGTCAAAAATACCTCTAATTTCCCTACATTTTTGACAAGTTTTTGACATTTGTTTGTCGCCGAGATGAGACTGCGACTAGATTTTGAACGTTTTAAATTACGAGAATTGACCTTCTGGAGAAATATTTCCACTTTATGTAAAATTCATTTTGCATTTTTAGTTTTAAGAAAGCGTTTTAATGTAGATTTTGATAGAATAGAATTTAATAAAATATCATTGTTGCTACAGGAAGATAAAACATACTGATTTGTTGTTTTGCTGTGATCCACAGACCGCACTCTTCATCATCATCTGCCAACCCTATTCCCAACTAAGTTGGGGTCGGCTTCCAGTCTTACCAGATGCAGCTGAATACTAGTATTTTACATGGAGCGACTGCCTATCTGATCTCCAGAACTCACAGGGCAACACGGTACCCCGTCACAAGACTGGTTGTCAGACTTTCGGGTTTCGGACTACCCGTAACGACTGTCAAAGATCTAGTATAGCCGAAACCAATTGCTTAACGTTTATTCCGAAGCTCGTAGGGGTCTCGGTCTGTTATAGATAGTCACCCATCCACGGACTGACATCGGCAAGCGTTCCTTACCCTGGAAAATCGACCCGTGTGCCTGTAATTATTTAGTCCTTCCAGAGCTCGTTTTGTCACATATCGCATTAAATTGCAGCCTCATCTGCTTACTGGAAGCTACCCTTAACTTAATTGGATAAAAGGCACCTAATGCCCTAAGTTTAATTTGACCCCAAAATAATTCATGCAAACTGTAAAATATAGCTCAACCTTGACCTAACTCTGCTAAAGTTAAACAACAAAAAAAGGGGTTCAAACAGAGATTTATCATGCCCAGGCTGCTGTTATGCATAAAATTAATTCGCCGTCCATTCCGCACCCTTTCAAGGGATCATTAAGTAATTCAAGTAATTACTTGATTAGGCAATTTCTATTCAAGGGGTGTTGTAATGATGGCGGTTGAGAATCTTGGGACTTGGGATTCCTTGTCCAAATCCTAGGCGGTTTGCCTGGGATTTGGATAAGGAATTGGTTTATGCATTTAAAGAACCCACTGAGGAGCTCATGGCTAAACATTTATTTAATATTTCAAGCACATAAATGTACGGAGGCGGACTTAATGCCATGGGCATTTTCTACCAGTCAACCTTTGGGTGATGCAAAGTGGTAGGTGCAATCATGAAAATTGAGGAATAAATATTTTAAATATAAAGATACGCATAAACCAATAATACATATTATATTTTAAATAATAACAGCCACATGGGTCGATCGAGGGTTAAGGTACTCTTGCCGCGGTCGGTTCGTGGATGGGTGACCATTCATTACTGTCGACCTCTCCGTGCTTCGGCGTTGGTCCCAGCTGTCATTTGTAGATCTTTGACAGTCGTTACGAGTAGTCAGAAACTCAAAAATCAAACAACCAGTCTTGCAAAGGGGTATCGTGTCAGTAACTGGGTTGTAGAGGTCAGATAGGCAGTCGCTCCATGTAAAATACTGGTATTCAGACGCATCCCGTTAGACTGGAAACCGACACCAACATAGTTGGGAAAAGGCAAGGCAGATTGATTGTGTCCTAAGTGAACGATGAGCTGGTAAGTGGATCAGGTTTTTTTTTTAACTGAACACCAATATTCATTACTACCTAATAGCACCTGATGCACAAACACGCGGGATCCAAACCAAGCAACAACTATTCAGAATTTTTGTTCATTTCATGATGTCGTATTTCTTAGTTATTTATGACACTAGTGGATATGGGACAAAAGAAATAAACCGTGAAGAAACCTTCTACTAAACCTACGACTACAAATGTTCGATATACCAAGATTATTATGATATTATTATAACATTATCGTGATGGCCCAGTGGTAAAATCGCCCTTAATGAACGAGGTTGTGAGTTCAAATTATGTAAGCCACTCAAGTAAAATTGCACGTCAAGTTTAAAGTAGTGCAGACGCCAACACATCAAGCTAATACAATCAGTCAAATTTCTTTAATAGATCTTCAACTTTATCGCTACATCTTAAGGTTCAAAGCTGATTGAGAAAATTTGACAGTTTCAGGTAGCTTGATGTGCTGGCGTCTGTAGATAGACGGTGTTAAAGTCAAATTTGAAAAAAAAAACGTAAGTATATTCACACATTTCAACGAACTCAAATACATTTACACCGAGTTTTGGAAACTCATTTTAAGAAATTCAAAGTGTATATTTCACGAATCGATCTAAATCGTATTGGTTCTAAAGTTTTGATAGCCTCGTCTTCAAACTTGGACATAACTTATTATACGGGAATTGCGACATCAGCACCTTGAATACTTTGTAGTTCTTACTGAAAATGATTTACTTTATCGGTATAGCAGCAGCAGGGGCGTAGCTAAGTAATAACAGCCGCACGGGTCGATCGATCTGGTTAAGCAGCGCTTACCGCAGTCGGTCCGTGGATGGATGACCATCTTTACATACCGATACCCCTTTATACCTCGGAAAGCACGTGAAGCCGTTGGTCCCGGCTGTCATTCTTGGAGCTGGCAGTCCTTTCCAAGGGGTATCGTACCCAGTAACTGGGTTGTGGAGGTCAGATAGGCAGTCGCTCTATGTAAAATACTGGTATTCAGCTGCATATGGTTAGACTGGAAGCCGACCCCAAAAATAGTTGAGAAAGGGCTAGGCAGATGATGGTATAGCAGCAGCGGTAGTGGTGACCCAGTCGAAACGACCATGACTTGACGGCATGTCCTAGAACCAAAAGTTTGTGGTCGCGTGGTAAATTACGGCACTCTTACGGCACGCGGCGTTTACGACGTACGGCATTTCATACAAACTTTCAAGCCCTTGTTTTTCGACATGAATGAACTGATTTTAATGAAACTTCAGACGCATAAGCAGGGTACAAAGGTCTAAAAAGATAGTTGAGAAAATTTTCGAAAAATAGACCGATTTTAAATATTCCATAGAAGAAGAGATTTAGACCTTTGTATCCTGCTTAAGCGAATGAAGTTTCATTAAAATCGGTTCATTCATTTCGAAAAACAAAGGCTTGAAAGTTTGTATGAACTGCCGTGCGTCGTAAACGCTCATAAAAATAGAAGGCAAGAGTATAAAGTGGGAAAATTCTAGGCTAATTTTCCTTATCCTCGGTAAATAGGATTGGGTAATGCCTAATTTACATTTCCAATTACGAATCCGTAAACAGTTTAAGTTATGCCTAACTAGTCCTTTGAGAACATTAATGAGGCCATTTTATGGTTTAAATTCTCAAGCCTTTTGCTTTAATTACAAAGGGTCAAAATTAAGTTAACTATCGAAGCTCTGCAGACATGATGGCTATCAATATCTCAACTCGATAAAATAAAAAAAGTCAACTCATTCTTTAAGTAAAAGCACTAGCAGCGGTAACCGACATACCCCGAAGAATTGCCAAACTTAAGTGGCAGTGGGCAGGGCACATTGCTCGCAGAACAGATGGCCGATTGGGACGAAAGGTTCTGGAGTGGCGATCGCGTACCGGAAGACATAGCGTTGACAGGCTTGCGACAAGGTGGTCCGACGACCTTGTGAAGGCCGCAGGAATCCGTTGGATGCAAGAAGCACAGAACCGGTCAAAAACAAATAATCGAATCATTTTTTTTACCATGTAAGTAAGCGATACTTATCACATCTGCGGAATTTCTCTAATTTAATTTGAACTTGTAGATACTATTACAATATTAATCTTAAGCGATTTATGGCCAATTTCCATTTCCAATTACGAATCGATTAACAGTTAATCGATCGTAACTTGTAAGTTATGCCTAACAGGCCCTTTGAGAACATTAATGGGGCAATTTTATGCTTAATTTCAAGTCTCCTCGTTTAATTACAATCTCAGATATAAATACTTCACGCCAATCAATAAAACATGTTTGCAGCTCCCTAAAACTACCTTCTCCATAGGTATCTACTACGCTGTGGAGTGGGCAACTAGCTTCATCTTTCTGACTGACCGACCCCTTGACAATTCAAAAGTGCCTATAATTGGTTTATTTGAAACTAGCTACGCCCCGCGGTTAAACCAGCGTAAATGTCAATCCCGTGGGAATATCGGGATAAAAGTATATCTTATATTATATGTTAATCCAGGGTGTCAGCTACCTCCATACAAAATGTTATCAAAATTGTTCTAGCCCTTTGAGCGTAAAGAAGTAACAAACATATAAACACACACACACACTCTCACAAACTTTCGCCTTTAAAATATAAGTGTGATAAATGCTTTCTAGTTTTTTTGAATTTTTGTTTTTTCTAAAGACACGTATAGGTACACGTCTTTTTCTTTTCGAGTCGATGGCATAAATAAAAATACTTGTTAAATGAGTTTGGCCCAGTTGTAGAGTGTGGGTGTTTAGCTCAGTCACAAGCTATGCTCCTTCTCCTAACCTGTCCTCTGCACCCCAAAACATGCAGCCAAAGTGACCCCTTAACGAAGTGGCGAAGCTTTGAGCCAACAAAATATGAATAACTGTTGTGCCAGCGACACAAAGAAGAAGCAGTAGCTAGCAACGTCAATCTAAATTCTAAACAGATAAACCCAAAATAAAATTGTGATTTATTAACTTTAAATATTCAAAAACTCATTAAAAAATAGTCAAAAAATTTTATGTATCACTAGCATCCATACCCTTTAAAACGGACACCGACATAGTTATTGCAAATGGACAGTCAGCAACAAAAGTCGATTTACACTTCAGTTTTTTTTAATCTCAGTTATTGAGCAAAATATTAACACTTCCGTTTTTTTTAATCTCAGTTTTTGAGCAAAATATTTGTTCAAAATCGCATGGTACTTCTGCTGCAATTTTGAACAAATATTTTGCTCCGACATTAAAAAAACTGAAGTGTTAATCGACTTTTGTTGCTGACCGTACTTCCCGGATAAATGTTTTCACAAAGCGCTTTACAGTCCCAAAAAATGATTAATAACCATAATCAAACTAATCCATTCATAGCTAAGCCCAACGTCAAACTAAACCTCATTAATTAATTCTTCTTTGGGGAACTAATTCGTTACAGGCGAAGTTACGGAGTGAGTGTTGGTAGTCAAACTATTCGCAAACTATCACAAACTTTGACTGTTCGAAATACGCCGGTAATCTAATAATGTGGTTTTCTACAATAATGATTAAAGTTGTACACTAGGCTATAACTACATAAATAAAATAAAGTCGGGTTAGTTACACCATTTATAACTCAAGAACGGCCGGACCGATTTTTATGATCTTTGATTTGTTGGATTTGTATTTGCTCCTATTATCAGAATAACTATTAAAACATGGGAAAAATTCACGACAAAAAATGTTGATTCATTTTTTCATACAGTCATTATTATTGATTCTGAGGCGGAACGAAGTTCGCCGGGGCAGCTACTTTAGGATAAATTAAATCTGATAAAGTTGTTTAGAACTGCCTGTTAGAACAGCGGGGTAATTGTGTAACACATTATCAGTTCAACAACATGCATTGCGATATTTACGTTGCCGAGCAGAGACATTTTTCGATCATATATAGCAACGGATTAACAATATCCTTCAAAATTATTCTTATTGAGATTGATCGTGTGTTACTCAACTAGGGTGCTGATCGAGTGGTTGCAAGCACTACTGCTGAGCATGAGGTTTTGGGTTCGATTCCCGGGGCGGGAAAAGTGCTATTGGAATTTTCCATCAGGAATTTCTTAGCAGCAGCCCGGAATCTGGATTTGTGCCCGGTTGATGGCAATAGGCTCGCCCTAGGCTTACATGGGACTTAAACATAACTGACGAAATGTGTGTACTATAGAGGAATATATTATTATACGTGATGTTATGTTGTTTAGGATAATGATCCCAAACAACATCTACAACAAACAAACAAAAACAAACAGACAATCTTTTTTTTTTTCATTTTTTAATGATAGAAACTGTTTTTGCGTAACACAACATTTTATTTTAAAAATAAGTTTTAAAATAATTGATTAAAAAAAAATATTTCGCTATTCTATTCCTTGGTTACATAATAATTAAATTATAAAGTAGGTAAAACTTCATAAGGAAGCTCCAACAAAGACTAATTCAATTTTAAACAAATAAAAGAGAAAAGGAAATTGCTTTTCCAAGATATGTTTGAAATGTCTGTAGCTGTGGCAAGCGGAACACAGCCAATGAAAACGTAATGTGATAAGCGTAAAAAAATAATTCATAAAACACTTGGAAGAGAATAATTTTTGTTAAGAGGAAATGCGATAGGAGAGACTTTTGAAAAATCCTAAAGTCGTAATTCGAGGTTTGGCTCTCGCCTATTTCCTCCTCCAATTTTAGACCAATTTAAAAGATATTTCATAAACTGAATAAGAAGGATATAATATACTGTGTCCCTATGTTTTTCTTTAATGGTTGTCAAATTCGTACACTAGGCCTCTGTTGACAGTGGTTTAAATCGGCATTCTTTGAGGGTTCTAGTGCTTATAAAAATAATGTATCACCAAAAAGGAAAACATAGGGACATACAAGTAGTTATTTAGTTAATATTCATTGTTCTGTAAAAAATCATTGCTTTAGACGTCTCGGCATGTAAAGATGGTCACCCATCCACAGATCAACCGCGGCAAGCGTAGCTTAACCTGATCGATCGACGTGTGCGGCTGTTATTATTTAGCCACGGACCCCTCAAGCAAAGAAATAACCCTAACATAATAATACCCCTTATCAAAGTCTTATATGTATTTATAAAACATTATTATTAATGGTAAGTTTAATTATTTATTATTTAAATTTTATAAAAAAAACTCGATGTTTCGTCAAGTCGTAAAACCGTGTGAAGCAGGGTCGGGTCACTAGTTTTCAATAACATGATTGTAAGCAACTTTTAATTCTATTCGTAGCACAATGCCTACGCCACTTGCTACGGCGTAGCTGAGCGTAGCGCCGTAGCATTCTGAGATGTAATTAATTACGTGGTAGTAAACTTTCATACAATTCCGTTATAAGAAAATTGGAAATAAGAAATGATGGAAGATGTTTAGAATAACATGTACGCAACTTGTAATTCTATTCGTAGCATAATGTCTACGCCACTTGCTACGGCATAGCTGAGCGTAGCGCCGTAGCATTCTGAGCTGTAATTAATTACGTGGTAGTAAACTTTCATACAATTGAGTTATAAGAAATGATGGAAGATGTTTAGAATAACATGTACGCAACTTTTAATTCTATTCGTAGCATAATGTCTACGCCACTAGCTACGGCGTAGCTAGCGTAGCGCCGTAGCATTCTGAGATGTAATTAATTTCGTGGGTAAACTTTCATACAATTGAGTTATAGGAAAATTGGAAATAAGAAATGAGGTGAGGAAGATGTTTAAAATAACATGTACGCAACTTTAATTCTATTCGTAGCACAAAGTCTACGCCACTAGCTACGGCGTAGCTGAGCGTAGCGCCGTAGCATTCTGAGATGTAATTAATTTCGTAATAGTAAACTTTCATACAATTGAGTTATAAGAAATGATGGAAGATGTTTAGAATAACATGTACGCAACTTTTAATTCTATGCGTAGCATAATGTCTACGCCACTAGCTACGGCGTAGCTAGCGTAGCGTAAACTTTCATTCAATTGAGTTATAAGAAAATTGGAAATAAGAAATGAGGTTAGGAAGATGTTTAGACTTTTATAGTCTTTTATAGGAAGAGGAAAAATATGGTTTCGGTTTATTTATGTTCAAGGAAATGCGGGTGGGCGTTTCTCCATAGAAACGCTCTCGTTTGTTTTCTTTCTGGCTAATGAGCAATGTTTTTTACAGAATAATAAATATTTTCTATGGAGAATGAGTGAACTTTACACCCTGTTTCTCATACCTCTATAAGGATGCCCCTTGGAGGGGCGAAACACGTGTCGAGTATAAGTTTGGGTTGCATGTGGCATTATAATTAATTAATTATTACACCATGCAGAAGGTGCATATTGTCGTGGGTCGGTTCTATATTCTGCATAACACGACCAGTCTTACCAAGGGGTATCGTACTGGGTTGTGGAGGTCAAATAGGCAGACGGTCCATGTAAAATACTAGTATTCAGCTGCATACGGTCAGACTGGAAGCTGACCTCAACATAGTTGAGAATAGGCTAGGCAAATGATGATTGTATAAGATTTACGGTCATGAATTTGCCCAAAGTAACGCCTGATTTACAACTTACCCGCGGGCGTTTTGTTACTGATAAATAAAATGCATAAGGTTTGTTACTCGTTTTATTTTTACCATTTCATTTTTTTTTAAACGAATTTAAAATGGCCGCACAGCTGGGCGATCAAATGAAAACTCAATTACAGGGAGTGGAGTCAAGAGCATATTGGTTCGAGCCAATGAGTTTCTATATTTTAGTATGCGGATTTCTGCAAAAGTTGACCAGTTTATTTTAAAACTATTTTATTTAGAAACTGGCAGTTTATCGCAGTTTTATTTTGTCTACCTGAAAATCCCATAAATGCAAATCAGCAGAAAATTAAAAAAAATTGATTTGGAGAACATCTGTAGGTCATACTATCAGAACTTTCAGAAGAGATTTAATCGTGAAAAAGCTTGCTCATTGTACTTTATATTTCATTGATAGATAACGGACTTTTAAACAAAATTGTAGAAAGGAGAATGTAGAAGACTTATCGGTATTATGAATGTTTTGAAACAATATTGCAGTCCAATGTTGTTTTTTTATTTTGTCCGACTGCAGGCACAGATGTCATTAAATACACAAAAATCCGAAATTACTATAGACTTTTGACGTTTACTGTCATAAGCTCAGTTCCGCACGGGGGATTTTTTCACGTACTGGATTTTCTACGCTTTGCTCGCTGCCAAGAGTTGAACATCCAACAGTTGTATTTTTTTGACGCGCTTTGATGCGCACTGTTGGATTCTCAATACTTGGCTCAATACCGAGAGTTTAAAATCCAGTGCGCGATAAAATATCGACGCGATATTATTACGTCCGTGCTAACTTGGGCTAAAATTGGTTGGTCGATTAAAAGTACATCGATAAAAGTTAGCAAGTCAAGCATATTCATCAGACTATTTTTTCATTGTGCCTTAGAGGCATTATTTGCATTAGGCAAATGAAAAGACTATATACACATCAGCCATGATTGATGAAGACACATACTTTCTTTGTACAGGCTTACTTGTATGTATCTATGAATATTTAACAAGTGATGTGTCAAGATATTAAATCTACATTTTTTTCTTCACACTATTACTTGTAAATCGTTCAGCTTTTATGAACATTAAGTTATTATAAGGCAATTCCTTTTAAAAATAACTTTGATATGTCAGACATCTTGTTTTGCTTGTTCTACAAATATAAGTAGTTCGTTCCTAGGTATGACTGTTAATAATATACTTTACGACTCCTAAATCGACCCACCGTGCATTTCCATGAAGGTATCAAGGCCTCGAACATCAAAATTATGAAAAGTTAAAAAAGTTTTTATCACATCCATTCAAAAAGAGCTAGTGTATTATTTGTAAACTGGGACTAAAATAGCTCTTTAATCCCTAGGGACTAAAAGTGATTTGAATTTGCAATGTTCCTATTGTTAGTAAAAGTTCCAATCAGCAATCGCGAACATTTTATGAACAAGTAACAGGCTGTATGATAAAATTAAACGCGCGCGAGCCAAATTAAAAAAAACAGTTTGTGAAAAATAAAAAACGCACGAAAAGCATTCTGCCTTCCTTCGTAATTGTTTAATCAATTATGGATTTTACTTATTTTATAAAAAAATTGTATGTCTTCCTCAAGTAATTTTATATAAATAAATAAACGTACTATTCTTTTTCATATTGCACTTCCTTATTTATTCATAAAGGGTGATAAAAAGTCAACCAGTTTTTTTGTGTCTTAATCGACGGTAAATGGATGACATAATATACTTTCTATTTTGGTAGTATTTTCCCATAGGATTTCTGATCTCTACGCGAGCGAAGATGTGGACAGAAGCTAGTATATGTATAGGAACGATAATAATATATGTAGGTATACGTTATAAATGTTTAGTACTTTGAGGGTAAGTCGCGCCAATATTGAAGGCTTACAACACAGGGTACGAGGAAATTGTCGTCTTTAATAAACCCGAGAATCGAGAAGGCTTTGGAGATTTTTAAGGTCTTTTGTAAGCTTTGTTTTTGTATTGGAACCTTGAAAACAAAGCCATTGAGGAAATTGCGAATGTTAAGATTTTTTTACCGACTTCACAAAAAGGAGGAGGTACTATGTTCGGGTGTTTGTATGTTTTTTTTTGTATGTTTGTTCATCGAATACTCCGCCAATTGTCGACGGATTTTCAAAATTCTTTTTTTGTTCGAAAGTAGATAGTTCTGAGGTGGTCCCATTGTCACCAAGTTAGGATCTGATGATGGGATCTTATAGAAATCGAGGGCAACCCTCAAATTTTATAGGCTCACTTATTGTTTTTCGCATATTTTATGAAGTATCTTGTGTATTTGTGTATGGTTGTCACCATCTCAGGTAGCTGGGCTGATGATGGAAGGTACAACTCCTTAACAGTAAGAAGTTACTCGAACAGGCAAGGACTGTTTTAGTAAATTGTTTTGAGGTTTGATAGGGCATTTGCCACATTTGGTCTCATGATCATCAAGTCATGACCTGATGCTACCTAACTCCTCGACAACTAACAGCAGATATATCGTGTTTAGGCTCATTGAAAAGGGCTCGATGTGTGGATAAACGTACTGTTACTGAGGAACACCGAAGACCTGATGCTGAAGCTAGGAGCATCAGAAAAAGTACAAGTGAAATTACAGCACCGTAATCGTGTTTGGGCTCATTTTAAATAGGACTAATTTTAAGTTCAATGCAATGTTGACATAAGTCTGGCCTGATGCTGCAGCCAGGATTATCAGCATCTAATCTAAAAACTAATAAAAGGAGAACTCCTCAACAATTAACGTCCCTGCATCGAGAAAAGGAATATTTTATAAAAAGGCGATGGGCAAGTTGACATTAGGCTATTGTAACTTAGATAAATTATAAATAGACCCACTAAAAAGCGAGAAATAAAAACTTTTTAACAAAAAAAAAACCGACTTCCAAAAAAAACACTACAAACTAACACACACACACACAACATCACGCCTGTATTCCTCCAAGGGTTAGGCAGGTGTACTTCTGTATAGTACACACACATTTCGCTAGTTATGTTTAAGTTCCATGTAATAAGGTGCGAGCCTATTGCCATCAACCGGGGACAAATCCAGACTCTTGACTGTTACTGAGAATTTATAGATAGAAAAACCTAATAACACTTTGCCCGACCCGGGAATTGAACCCAGGAGACCTCACGCTCAGCAGTAAGCATAATCAACCTATAATGTTCCCAAGGCCTCCTCTCTGTGAGGGCTGTGCGCATACAAATATGTACTTCGCAAAATTGGGTTAATTCTCAAGCTTTTTATTTCAGTGAATATCTTACTTAACATGCAAGATACTTTTATATTGTACTAGCACTTTGCCCGCGACTTCGTCCTCGTGTATTTCGTACTTTCCTCTAAGACCCATAACCATTTTCGAGTTATGGAAGCAAGCAGTAAAATCCACCCATTATACTTTATTACCCTTTTCCACCTTGGTAGGACTCGATTTTTGAAAACCCGTAAAACACATACCTACTTTTTTAATTTTTAACCGACTTCAAAAAAATATATTGAATTAAAAAAAAAAAAATATTATCTGTATTAACAAACATTACCTTCAAAAATCATAACAGAACCCGACACACCCCCACATCACCCTTCCTACCTAGGTAACAAAAATCAATTTACGAAATCAATAAATAAATACCAACACCTTTCCCAACCAATCATCATCCTTTGTTAGCCGACGCATGCAATTTGATCAGCCAATTAATTTTACGAGTGTACCCCTATATTTTTCATTGTCAATTTGGAGTAAGTTGGTACAGGTGATCGGAAAAGTGTGTAAAAAATTGGGAACTTTTTAATGATGCTCTATTGTTTTTTGTTGACGTAACAAGCACAGTTTTTATGCGTAAACATTCAATAGCGATGTTGGAAAAATTGGAGTTGTCAAAATCAAAATGTAACTCTATTCTACTACTACTACTCTCTATTTTATATATCCAGATAAAAATCAAACTGCCTGTTTTTTCCCCAACTATGTTGGGGTCAGCTTTAAGTCTAACCGAATGCAGCTGAATACCAGTATTTTACATGGAGCGACTGCCTGACTATCCGTTGTATTTATTTATAAAGTTCGTTTATACACCACGTGACTTGTAATCATAGTTACCAGGGTACCATAGTGTCTTAGAAGTACGAGTTGAAGCCATCCTCCTCATCGATTTCGATAACGGCGACGACCCCTTGAAATTATTATTTCCTAGCGTGTGCCCTAATATGACGCGTCAGACCAAATTTTGTTTTTAATACTCGGTCAATGATGTTGCAAATGTTTATTTCTGTAAGTAGATCTTCTTAGAGACTTTTACCGGTAATTTTTTGCCAATATTCTCAAACTAGCTGGTCCCTGAAAAGTAATGCCGAAATAAAGTCGGAGATCTCTTTTTAAGTCCAAAAATTATATTGTTACGATATTTTGCGAGTCTAGCAAAGCCTTTATCATTTCTGTGATTTGTATCCTAAAGTTGTTGAAAAAAGGTTAATTATAGTTATAAAATATTACTATTTGTGGACTGTGCCATTACTAGGCCGCCAGTAACAAATAACAACAACTCCCGTACTACTTTATACTTGGGAGAAGTTATGCTATTTCGATTTGGGATCACCAGACTTACAACAAAGCCATGTATTTTCAAAGGCAAATGAACTCGATACCATTATCGTAAAAAGGCAAGTAGGTCAATTGTCCATTGTGTAATTGTAGGTGTGTTGTGTTGTTGTTGGTTTCGCTATTGGATCAATCAATTTACATTAATATCTTAATTTTTTTTGTTATTTTTCTTTCAATGTCCCGAGGAAGCAACGGCATTTCTAACAGAAATCGTCCTGTAAACATATTTATTTTTATTTATTTATATATACTTTATTGTACACCAGAAAATACATAACAAAAAAATACGATTGTACAAAACATATCCGCCGCCCGCGGCTTCGCCCGCGAGGTATGTCGATAAAAACTATCCTATGTCCTTCCCCGGGATGCAAACTATCTCTTTGCCAAATTTTATTGAAATCCTTTCAGTGGTTTAGGCGTGAAAAGGTAACATACAGACAGACAGAGTAACTTTCGAATTTATAATATTAGTATTTTTTGTAATAATAATCGTATTTTTTTGTAAAAAGATTTTATCGGTAACTATGTTTATATGTATATACATATACACATAGTTACCGATAAAATCTCTTTGTAACAAGTAAGGACCGAACCGAACTATTATTGTCTATTGGGGTGGCAATTCCAATTAAATACCAGCGGGTTATAAATTGGGAGTATCTTACTGACCTAGGAATGCAATCATCATCTGCCTAGCCTTTTCCCAACCATTATGGGATCGGATTCCAATCTAACCGGATACTGTTGAATACCAGTATTTTACATGGAGCGACTGCCTATCTGACCTCCACAATCCATTTACTGGGTAATACGATACCGCTTAGCAAGACTGGTTGTTAGACTTTCGGGCTTCTGACGACCCGTAACGACTGTCAAAGATCCACGAATGATAGCCGGAACCAACGGCTTTACGTGCTTTCCGAGGCACGAAACATAGGAACTCAATGTAGGTAATTTTAAACAAAATCGAGACTAATATTTCTTGTCCTTGGCACATGCTACCGACGGAAAAGTCATAGTCATTTATTTCTTAACAAAATACATTGTGTAGAAAGTCTTAAATTATAAAATAACTTAAAATTAGATTAATAATGATTAGATTGATTGTTTGATTGATGATTTTTGTTGTTTTTTTTTTAAATAAAAATAAAAAAAAATAAAAAAACAATACCTCATTTTCTACAATAAAATACAATCTTAGCGTTATTTCGCACCGTCGTCGGCTTGAATATTAAACACTTTGTTTTATTTATATTATTTTTTAAATTATTAGTACCAAACCAATTTTCAAAAGCTTATAAACACATTATTAATTTTGGATTCTAATTCGATTATATCGTGTGCAGACACTATTGCATTTGTGTCATAAAAGATCCCAGTGACCATAATGTACCAATTTCATGATTCTAGTTCAACGGGAAGTAACCCTATAGGTTTTGATTTCGGAACATAAACGCCCGTACATTTTGATTGCGTTTACTTAGAAATTTGATTTTTTCAGTGCTTCAAGGGATTGCAGCCCTGAGTATTTGATATAAATTTCAACTTGATAACTCCACGCGTTCCTGAGAAAAAGGGTCTGAACTGACGGACAGACAGACGGACAACGAAGTGATCTTATAAGGGTTCCGTTCTTATTTTTGAGGTACGGAACCCTAAACAAACAAAATCATGGAATCAAGACACGTGCCCCAACCAAATATCACTCATTGCTAATAAATTTAATAATAAACAAAACAAACTTGATATAGAAACGTCGAGCCGTAGGCGTTTCATGAATTAGATTCACCGTCCTTGAGGAATTTAGATAGAAATAAATTATTTACGAATGGAATCGTGTCAGAAATATTAAGTTATCATAAGGCAATTGGGATTAATATATTATTTGTAGTAAAGATTGCTATTTCGTAGGTATTTATTATATAAAGTCATTTTGATCGTCATTAAATAGGCAAGTTTTTTCATTTTTTGGTCGTACATTTTTTACAGTAAGGTTCTAAAGTTACAAATAATCTTGCGTGAGACGTAAAAGATATTGAAAAGCTGCCAACACTCATAAAGCATGGTACCCACTGTCATAAAAGCACTTTTGTAGTGATGATATTTGTTTTTATTGCAAATAACCCCAACTATCGCCCTGTTTCGTTTGATCTACGATTTTTTACCCACCCTGTATATTCACTTACAAAGGCAATGTCATTCATTTTGTCAGTTCGAACACATTCATTGCATTATTATTATTTCAGGCACCAGTCTCTCACAAATGTAAACTTTTCCATAAGATAGTTATTAAGTACTTCCACTGTACATTTGTGAAGGCAAAGTAAAAATATAGATATAGGTAGGTCTCATTTAAGTTCTCGAGCAGACAAATCTGTTAAACAAAAGAAGCATTGGATTATTAATTTCTTTAAAAATCATTCGAACTGTGACGGAAAGTGTGTTACCAAATTGGGGTGCTGGATTTAGACAAAATATAAATCTCATACAGCCAACACTCAATAGGCAAGAAAGGTAATCAGTGCTCATTCCTACTTTTTATAAGAATTAGCATTTGAAAGTAGAACAACTACTTGCACGAAAATAATTAGTTAAAGTTGCCAGTGACATTTATTAATTTACCATTAAGATCAATGGCTGTTCGTTGAGAGCTGTCAGTGTGACTATTGACACTGACAGCTCTTG
The DNA here is from genome assembly GCA_963082905.1 of Oligia fasciuncula. NCBI lineage: Eukaryota > Metazoa > Arthropoda > Insecta > Lepidoptera > Noctuidae > Oligia > Oligia fasciuncula. Next base: position 14,587,488 of record OY720406.1, on the reverse strand, counting down.
ATCGCGATCAAGATGTGCTTATCGCGTTCAGTTTCATTAGTGAATTTGGCGCTAAGAAGTATTTGAACTTAGAACAGAAGTACTTTTATGATAATTATAAGTTAGGGTTGCCATTTGTTTGCCAGCTTCATTTAATGTATTTACTCATTAATTTTGTAAGATAATAACTATAAGTACAAGGTGGCTGGTACATCGACGCGCAAACAGTAAGCATGTATCTAGTACAGACGCCAGCACATCAAGCTACCCGAAACTGTCAAATTTTTCCAATCTACTTTGAACCTTATGCTTTAGCGATAAAGTTGAAAATCTATTAAAGAAATTTGACAGATTGTGGTAACTTGATGTGCTGGCATCTGTACATCACAGTAAAAAAATTCTAAACATAGTCAGAATCATGCTATGTGTAGAAATTTTTCGAAGGTTATTAATAATAATTAATAAATACTGATTCCATGGAAACAGGTTGTGCGTCGATGCCTGCCACCCTCTATTAAAAAAACCGGCCAAGTGTGAGTCGGACTCGCACACGAAGGGTTCCGTACCACAAGGCATAAAACGCCGAAAAAAACGTTTTTTTATACCCCGTTATATTTTAAATTTATTTTATTTTTATTATTTGTTGTTGTAGCGGCAACAGAAATACATCATCTGTGATAATTTCAACTGTCTAGCTATCACGGTTCATGAGATACAGCCTGGTGACAGACAGACAAACGGACAGTGGAGTCTTAGTAATAGGGTCCCGTTTTTACCCTTTGGGTACGGAACCCTAAAAATGATTACCACTTTAACCGGTGAATGTCTCTTGTTGAAGATATCCCTCCTAATAAAGTGATAAGGAGGAGCAAGCATCACGCAATAACCTCAGCACCCTAATTCCGTAACACACTATCAATCGGAATCAGAATAATTTTGAAGCAAATTGATGCTAATCCATTGCTTCATAAGTTCGAAAAATTTGTCTGCTCAACACGTTAATAACGCAATGAATGTTGTTGAACTGTCAAAATGAAACCGATTCCGATTGATGATGTGTTACGCAATTGCCCCCCAGGTTGTTGTTACAATACACAAGAGGATTTCCGGCCATTAAACAGCCTTTTATGGCGCTCACGGGAAATAAAAGGGTGGTCTATTGATTGCTAGCGCTCACATTTTTTTTTTCATGGCTCTTGAAAATGTTACTGACTCTTATAGAATCTATCTTTTGTGCAAAGCAATTACAGAACCTGCCTTGGTAATAATTAAGTCCTGTTAATTTATTTCATTTACTTATTTACAAAAATCAATTTTTTGTCGATTCTGTAATATTCGATATGTAAGTACTTATTTAAAAAATAATAAAATTCTCTTTTAACCGCCATCTCTAATATTCTTCACTTGTTTTTGAGCTTTAGAAAAGATGGATGCATATCCTTCCTAGTGACTTTCTAAGTACTTGGCTAATAATATACTTACAGTCATAAAAAGCCAATAACTCGTTTTTTGAAGTGCCTTAACCTAGATTTCCTGTATGTCCTATAAAACTGTTGTCAAAATTTTTCTGTTCTATTTTGTCTTGTCTGTTTGTACAGGGTTATTGGTAAAACATTAACAACCTCTTATGAGGTCATTGTACTCATCATTATGAACAACTTTTACTATGGGACCAAACCTGAAAAGGCGAAAAAATAATCAGCTGTTCCCTACAATTTATGTTCCTATAACTCGTCAAAATGTAGGGAACAGTTGATTTTTTTTTTCGCGATTTCTGGTTTGGTCCCATAGTAAAAGTTGTTCATAATGATGAGTACAATGACCTCTCAAGCATGACATTAACAACATGTTGTTCATATTTATTATTGTTGTCAATATTTTACCAATAACCCTGTATATAATGTGTACCTGGTAAAATAAATAAATAAAAAGACCAAACCCCGTCCTAAGTTGATCACGTGACACCAATGCCACGGACCTTCAAAACCATTTTTAGTTTTCGAATAAGTATTTATTTCTCGTTGCAATTTTACACGAAATATGCCTTATAATATTGTTCTTTATATACATTAATTTTAGATACATACATACTTAAAGATGTCGCAAGCAGTTGATGGAATTTACATTACATGTCGTACCGATGAAAGACATTCTACGCGTTCAAATTCTCCTTGCTAAGCACTTTATTAAGTATCACTACGACCTTCGACAGAACCTCTCTACATATCTATAACAATACTCGCATCACCAGGAATCGTCGGAACTTCGTGTAATTTCGGAACTTCGTGTAATTTCGGAACTTCTCGGGACAATTCGTATTAACATTAGGGAGGCGACATCTTAATATATTATTGTCAATGCCATTCCATGGAGACCGCTTTTATCGAAAGACAAAGTACGAACCCGACCACGGAACCCTAAAAGTTTTCATATTGAATAAAATGGACTATTACCCACATACAGTATTAAATATGAATATACAGCTATAGACCTCAATACATTGGTAGCGAAGAAGGTCGTATTTCCGAAAAATTATTGACTTAGGAAAAGTTACGATTGTAACAAATAAAAGTAACTATCGTTTTCTTTTGTGTTTTTATTCTCTGCTCCTACACCACAACTCAACCGTCGTCGTATACGTATAGAAGTTTATAGCGATGTTATTTTGATAATTTATTTCTCTTTAGGACACAGAAATTTTCCTAGCAAAAACGTAATTAACTTATTTTTCATTTTCATCTTGAAGTGTGCCGAGTACATAGAAACAATCTTCGTAAAGGTAATGAAACCTAATGAGACCCATTGAATTCAAAGCCCAATCAAATGCATATATTCCAAGCATGACAAACCTCAGTTTCTAATTAAAACATCAAAAGATAAATCACTTCAGTGCTCGTCTGTACAGTTTTATAGGTGGTCGCAACTCAGTCTAACGTCGGCGACGACACGGGCGGTTGTTCCGTCACGACCGCGCACGCTCCCACAAAAACAACACGAAAACAACGCGAACAACGTAAAACTCCGACAAACAAAACAATTATAGCCAAAAAAGAAATAAGTGCCAACCCTAGTGTCAATAAAAAAATAAAATTCAAAAATAGAACGCCGAAAATTACGCGCGTGTTTTTTTTATTTATAATGTGACAGTGATTAAAAATTGCCAATTTAAAAATTAAATGCTGCCTTGATGGCAACTAAAAAAAATAATGTAGTCCGTTTGCCGTCTGTGGTAAGATTTTGAGATTTTAAGCGATGCACAGGATGCAATGAAAGTGTATACATAGTCGCATGTTTACAGGTTTTTACATGATTCTGACGTAGTTAGCTTTGCTTGTTTTCTTGTTTATATAATTTAGCTCGATCTCTTTTATGTAGCGTTTTATCTACAAAGTTATTTGGTCCAGTGAAGCAAAAATAACGGTCTTAGTTTATTGAAAAAGTTATTGTTGCAGTGTTATTAGTATAAATATTTATCAAACTTTATAGGCACAGAATTTTCTCCGGAATAAAGCATGATATAACATTTATATGGAAAAGGCAGTAAGTATAAATAATTATGTTTTTAATGTTTAACAGTAACAGTCAATAAAATTGATTATTTTCTTCTATAAAAAAATCACATGTATTTTATCTATGTTCTACATTCTTTATCGATTTAATAATCTGTTTACATTCCGACCGAAATCCGAGCAATATACGTAGAAAATACAGAAAAATATTTATTCACATAAGTAGAAGCATTATGTATGTATGTTTTTATTGTATATGTAAATGGTAACCACAGACTACCTGCAGTATTGTCTCTCCTTCTCTGTTTCCCTTTAAATCCTTCCAAAAGTTGTCAATAAAAGATCGCTTTTAGCGTAAAGACCTCCCATTGTTTCACACTATGTAAAACTTATAGATTTATACTTAACAGAGAAGTGTGCATAAAATCAGCCTCTAATGTTCCCTACTGCTGGGATACAGGCCTCCTCTCTGTGAGAGGGAAATAATAAAGAATATTCTATTCACTTCTCACCTCTTACATCCTCAATTTGCATACACTTGGTACAAATAACATGAAAAACAAGCGTCTGTGACCCAAAAAGGTGTGCTAAAAGAAATGTCTATGAGTGATCAAGGCTATTGGACGTCCAGGTTAATCGCATTAACCTTTCGGAAACACGTAATCTAAATGGTTTCGTGGACGGGTTTAGCTCGACCATCGACCAGGTAAAATTGAAAACATGTGACTTTTATGAGAGAAACTCAACCTTTTTGTGGATTTTCAATTTATGAAACTGGTGTTTTTGAATTTGGAACGTTGTGAGAAATTTTATGAAATACCTCGACCTTTTTGGGGATTTTGAATCTATCGAACAATTTTTTTTTTATTTAGAACGTTGTGAAAAAATTTATGAAAGACCTAAAATTTTTGGCGATTTTGCATCTATGAAACTGGTGTTTATGAATTAGAGTGTTTTTAGTAAACTTTGAAAGTATTTTAGAGATAAAAATGGATTATTTGGTACAAGGACCATGGTTGATGGTATTTTGAGGTTAATATTTACATAATTTAAGTGCATGACCTCGTGAAGGACCTAAGAATAACTCCAGCTCTTGTCAATACCATAAAGATAAAGTAATATAGATAGCAGATATTCATGAATCCAAGGACTTTCCATAAAACTTAGGGAAAATCTACTGCCTAGCTAGCTTTGTCAAAGTGGTTAGATGTAAGTAGATGGCCTACATCTATATAGATACTTTGAAAAAGTCGTTCCTTTGTCTCAATAGCTATACATTTTTACCATGTAAATTAAATGTTTATTTCTGTAATAGGACTTTTTTACATGTCAATATTTTGTTGGCCAATATTTTAAAACTATATTTTGCCACCGACACTTCTTAAGTGACTGATCTGTGAGAAGAAATGCCGAACCAAACTCAGTAATAATGGTCTCTTTTAGAGTTTAAACATAATATTAAAAACAAACGTTATAGTACTTTCAACACAATTCTTCCCGAAGGGCTGCATAATTATGAGTGGAGGAGGGGCAAAAGACATGTGAATACTAATTCTGTACTTAAAGACATAATCAGGTCGACTAACACACGATACTGCGGTGCTATTATGTAAAAATCTCACCGTGAAAACTTAGGTGAAGTGAGCGTGGAGTGAGCTGTCAATAGTGTCAATTCCTAGCAAAAACAAACTCACTTCACCTAAGTTTTCACGGTGAGATTTTTACAGAATCGCCCGGCTGGTTACAATGTTGAGTTTGTGAGTTCACGAACCGAAATTGGTATTTGGAGATATCGTGCACAGATTAATTCTTAATCAGCCTTTATTGTTCCCACTGCTGGGCCTCTCTGTGAGAGGGAGTGTGCCGTGATCCACCACGCGGGCCCAGTGCGAGTTGGTAGATGTCACATGTCTTCGAATTTTTCGGTTCTAGAACATGTTTCCTCACGATGTTTTCCTTCATCGTTTTGAGAGCAATGGTGATGAAATAATTTACATAAAGTAAAGCACCTGTCTGGGTTCGAACCTACGACCTACAACTCGTAAGTCGCGGTCGTTACCACTGGCCTGCTACTGCTCTCTCAGACAGATTAATAAGTCCTTTAAAATTGACAAAGAAAAAATATATACAGGGTTTTTGGTAAAATATTAACAACCTTTCAAGAGGTCATTGTACTCATCATTATGAACAACTTTTACTATGGGACCAAACCTGAAATCGCAAAAAAAAAAAAAACAAATATAGGGAACAGCAGATTTTTTTCCCGTATCTTTCAACCCGAAAATAAGTGCTGTTCCCGAGGAAAACAACAATAATGTTATTATGACAATAGATGGCGCCACGTGTCATTCGAATCACGATTGAATTATATTATTATACAGGGTGATTGGAAGATGGGTGCAAAGCTTTAAGGCGAAGATAGTACAGGCAATTCAGAACCATTTAAGCCACGGTTGTCTTAGACGAAGTCTTACTACTTTTTTTTTACCAATTTATTAAGATTTTTTTCAAAAATTCCTAAAGTTTTAACTAAACTATTTATTTATGGCCAAATTGAATGATAAACGAATTCATTTTTATTGTATTTAATTAAAGTAATGTGTAAGCAATCTAGCAAAACATGTTTTAGGCCTCTGTGTCGTTAGACATTTTTTTTACAGATATTTAAAGTTCATAACAAATTTTAAAATTCATAAATACTTTTTGTAAACCTTATTTTAAAAATAACGGAGCGTGCTTTTTTTGTTCAAACCTTTTTGAAAACATGCTTGATAATCGCTCTTTCTTTTGAGGTAACATTTACGCAGATATCTTACAAATTATTGAAATTAGAACCTAAAAACCAATTTAAGGGAGAAATTTTAAATTTTAGGCAGTCTAAATAAAACAACATTTGTATTAAATTTATTTATGTTTCATGGTCAAAATGTTGTCCGTGATTCCTAATACAAGCACGGCTCCGTCTTCTCACTTCTGTTGTTGTTATTTTCAACATCATATCTCCAGCTTCATTGTTTCAAACTCTGAATTCATTCTCTCTGTCAGTTCTTCTCTCGTGTTTACTTCAACATTCGTATACACCAGCTCCTTGGCCCGGCCCCACACGAAAAAGTCCAGCAGGGTCAGATCTGGTGAGCGAGCGGGCCAAGGGATGGGTCCATCTCTGCCAATCCAGCTGTCAGGAAAACAATTATTTAAGTGTTCCCTTACATTTAACATCCAATGCGTTGGACAGCCGTCTTGCTGAAAGATGACTGTACTGTCTCTTGCGAATATCGGGACACCGGTTTCCTCTATCAGCTCTGGTAAATCCACTTGTAGAAAGTGCAAATCATTTTCACCATTGAAAGTCTCCGGTAAGAAGTGGGGCCCAATCAACGTCCTGCAAATTACTCCAGCCCAAACATTGACAGAGAATTTCCTCTGAAACGACACCTGCTTCTTAAAATGTGGATTGTTGTCTTTGGCGGCCCATTCATGAAGGTTATGAAAGTTTGTAATGCCCTCCCTAGAAAATTTGAAATCAATCTTATGTGGACGGATGAAAGCAAATTTTCTAGGGAGGGCATTACAAACTTTCATAACCCACACAACACATGGGGAACACTTAAATAATTGCTTTCCTGACAGCTGGATTGGCAGAGATGGACCAGTCCCTTGGCCCGCTCGCTCACCAGATCTGACCCTGCTGGACTTTTTCGTGTGGGGCCAGGCCGAGGAGCTGGTGTATACGAATGTTGAAATAAACACGAGAGAAGAACTGACAGAGAGAATGAATTCAGAGTTTGAAACAATGAAGCTGGAGATATGATGTTGAAAATAACAACAACAGAAGTGAGAAGACGGAGCCGTGCTTGTATTAGGAATCACGGACAACATTTTGACCATGAAACATAAATAAATTTAATACAAATGTTGTTTTATTTAGACTGCCTAAAATTTAAAATTTCTCCCTTAAATTGGTTTTTAGGTTCTAATTTCAATAATTTGTAAGATATCTGCGTAAATGTTACCTCAAAAGAAAGAGCGATTATCAAGCATGTTTTCAAAAAGGTTTGAACAAAAAAAGCACGCTCCGTTATTTTTAAAATAAGGTTTACAAAAAGTATTTATGAATTTTAAAATTTGTTATGAACTTTAAATATCTGTAAAAAAAATGTCTAACGACACAGAGGCCTAAAACATGTTTTGCTAGATTGCTTACACATTACTTTAATTAAATACAATAAAAATGAATTCGTTTATCATTCAATTTGGCCATAAATAAATAGTTTAGTTAAAACTTTAGGAATTTTTGAAAAAAATCTTAATAAATTGGTAAAAAAAAAGTGGTAAGACTTCGTCTAAGACAACCATGGCTTAAATGGTTCTAAATTGTCTGTACTATCTTCGCCTTAAAGCTCTGCACCCATCTTCCAATCACCCTGTATATTACAAATCACGGGATCGAGATTTATGCGGGTGAAACCACGGGGCGCAGCAAGTTTATTTATATTTCCTGAAATCCATATAAATGGCTGTGAAATCTGAACCCTTATAATTTTCTAAAATGGATTAAAATAAAATAAGAATATGAAATTCGCCCAATTGTTCCATTGTTAGCAATGGAAACCCCATTATTGGGAAAATTCTATAGAGTTCATAAATTAATTCCTGTACTCTTCAAAAGGACTTCCTGTACATGGAATGTATGTACGGGTTACCCATTTTATTGGGTATGTATTTAATCAAAACTCTAATAAGTCCCGTAATGCGCTCCTAAAAATATTAGTGAACCCTCTAATATTATGATTGCGCCATTTTTGTGAATCCCTCAATAATAATAGTGTACCAAATTGGACCAACTTGGAGCTTGAACTTGTAGTGTTACCAACTCTCGTGGCACAGTTAGTCACAGTTCTAACCTAACCTAACCGGACCCATTTTATAGGAGCAATCCGGCGAGCGCGTGGTTTGTCACAGTTGCAACCTAACATAACCAGTTTGGTCGGGGTACCTACCCTAGCTTAGTTACTGCAACCAACTGTAAGAAAGGCCAAAAAGATAAAAAGAGGGTCAATTATTATTAAATTCAGTTATTATTATTGCGTACGTACACACGTAGCTCACCGTCCGATCAGGACCAGGCCCGTGCCGGACGGCGCGACGTATTCCACGCGCGCCTCAAAGAGATGTCAGTATCGAGGAGGGGCCCCCTTAAGGCTGCCGGGTCAGCGGGATTGTCCGAAAGGGTTACCGCTGGCCCGGAACATAAAGGGCTAAGGAAGAAACACGGGTGGGTTTTAGTCAGTAAGAGTCTGACACTCCCTTCCTCTCCACCCAGAGCGAGAGGTGTCATGTGATGATTTCCCAAACGAAAAAAAAAAAGTGTCAATTATAAAAAAAAAAGTTCACCATTAGAAGATCATTTAAATATTTCCCTTTTTATTCTCGTATGTATAAAATATGTATTGGATTATTCTACTAATTGGGTTTTAAGAATAAAACCAGGATACTCTGAATCACGACGTGGATATTAAAATTGTAATTTATTCATGCCGCCAGAGGGCAGCACAGTTTGCATTAATGTGTGCTCTGACAGGTGTGATACAGGGTTAAAATAGATTACCTTATTTGTTTTTATTATAATTTTGGAGAAAGTAATTTATCATGGGTTAAGGTTTCCTTTGAAACAAACAAATAATTCTACGTTCAAACTAAATTAAAGTCATTTATTCAAACTAGACAGAATCAGCACTTAGTGAACGTAAAATTACATGAGACAGTCCCCCGAAACCGCCCTTCATCACTGCCTATGAGCTGGGAAGAAGAGGTGCAACATACTCCCCAGCAGAACAGCTGTCTGTTCAGTTAGAAAAATACCGTTTCATTAGGGTTCCATACCCAAAGGGTAAAAACTGTCACCAGGCTGTATCTGAAGAACCGCGGTACCTAGACAGTTGAAATTTTCACAAAATATGTATTTCTTTTGCCGCTATAACAACAAATACTAAAAACGAAATAAAATAAATATTTAAGGGGGGCTCCCATACAACAAACGCGATTTTTTGCCCTTTTTTGCTAGATATCAATAATGGCAACAGGCAACTTGAAATATTCACAAGTGTTTTTTTCGGCGTTTTTGCCTTGTGGTACAGAGCCCTTCGTGTGGGAATCCGACTCGCACTTGGCCAGTTTTTATATACCGCAAGTTTACGAAAATAAGATTCAATTTGCGATTAGCTTTCGATGGTATTCTAATTATATTTTTTACAACAAAATAATTTGACAACCTGTCATTATATTTATATCATACAGCAAAAAACAAACAAATTTTTCTTCTTACAACAAACATTTTATGTTTGTGTTTCACGTGATTTAATTAACCAAATAAAACTGATAAAAATGCTAGAAAAACATCTTAATATATTCAATGGTTTCTTTGTGTAAATCTTCTACTGAATAAATGGAATATCTTTATTCAGGACGTGACAATAACGTAAATATCTTACACGAAAAGGGGTTTTTTTTTGTGTAGAGATAGATGCTTACAAAAAAAACCGGGCAAGAGCGAGTCAGACTCGCGCACCGAGGGTTCCGTACCATCATTATGTTTTTAAATTTTCATCGGCGAGGCCTATATTCGTCAGAGAATTTTAACACTGTGCACCTGCGGTGTAGAATATTGCAGTTTTATGTAACTTTTGTCGGTGATTTCTGAAATAGTGTGCTATTTAGAGACTTTGCTTTATTTTTCCTGTAATCTTTACATAAATTTCTATCACATAGAATGGGGGGGAACGGTATTTTTTTTTACATTTTTCATCAAAAGTCGAAAATTGTGGGGCTTAAAAAAAAATGTTTGAGAATGTGCAAACTGCGCTCTTTCATATGAGGGTATCATATGAAAGAGCGCAGTTTGCACATGCCCACTGTCACTTCATGTGACATGTCACTTGTCACTTGTCCCATGTCACTTCGAATTTTTCAGACCCTTTCAGTCCCTGTTGCAAAAAATATACAAATATTTCTTTCTTATTTGCAAAATAGTTAAGCAAACGTCAGTCATCTAAAACTATTCCAAATTTGAAGTTTATAGCAAGAGTAGTTCTTGAGATATCCAGCTGTGACAGACAGACAGACTTAGTCTCACCTTATGGGTTACGTTTTTACCATTTTAGTACGGAACCCTAATATTGTATGTTATCCATACTAATATTATAAATACGAAAGTATGTCTGTCTGTCTGTCTGTCTGTTACCTCTTCACGCTCAAACCGCTGAACCGATTTAGGTGAAATTTGTTATGGAGATAGATTGAGTCCCGAGAAAGGACATAGGGAAGTTTTTATCTCGATATTCCCACGGGATCGACACTTATGCGGGTGAAACCACGGGATGCTGCTAGTTGCTCATATATTAATTAATACTAAATGATTGACTAGCAAAAGTCTTTAATTATTGTATGCCTAAAGGCGGGTCATAGATGTACTTCACTTTATAAACTATAACACCATACCACCATACCTGTGTACCACAATAAATAATTTGAATATATCTCTTTAAGTTCTCGATTTGTTCCGTAAGCACTTTTCCTTATGAGATTTGTTCTTATGGAACAAATCTAACTTAGAGAGTAAGTATTAATGATTCTAATGATTATAATTCTGTAAATACGTACCTTTTATAGTCGCGAATCATATTTTAATCAAGATACAACCTGACACTGACCTGAAATTGCAAAAAACGTAAGAAAAATTGAATTTCGCGGGCTACAACTGCGCATTCACCTTAAGCTAGATTCTTAAAATAATAATAATAATAATGCACAGTAATATAAAAAAGGAAATAATTAAATGCCATCAAAAAAAAAAATCCGCATCGTTGTCAACAGGAAATGTGCCCAAAAGGCTGACAGCATTGCCACGTTGTTTGACTATGCTGATTATTTGGCCAAAAAATAGGCCAGCCCTGACAGGATCAGGTGAAGAGTCGACCAACCGCTTGGCAATGTCTTGAAATACCAAGTGCCCACTGCCTGTGGGCACGGCCCTAGAGATTCAAACCCAAATGGCAAGAACATATATAAGTTCCGATGAAATTGAAATATTAGCTCCGTTTTAGGTTTAATTTATTTGAAAAACCACTATCGAAATTAAGAAAAACCTTTTAAAAGTTTTCATACCCGATAACTCTTTGGATAAAGTGGCTGAGAAACCAAAAACTTTTTTGTTTTTCAAATAACTAAATTATGGTAATATGTTATAACTATTTCTTCATTGCGACTGATTGATGGATCTTAAAAATACTATTTAATGGTAAAACTACGCTAATAATAAATATAAAACGTTGAAAAATATTTATAGCAATTTTAAATAGTGCTTTATGTCTAGAGATACTAGTTTATTAAGACACATAGTGTATCAACATAACATAAGTAGCTTAGGTATATCCGTCTAAGAATGACAAATTGAGTATCTACGTCAATTCACTTACTTGCCGAATTTCTTTATAAGTTCAATTTCTCATGAGGAAAAGTTTACTATATTATGTCACTTAAAAAAAAAAAAAAAAAAAAAAAGAGGGGACGGGGCCTGCGAGGAATTTGAAAAATAGGTATTTGAAGAAACTATTGCCGTCTCCTTACCTCAAGTCTGCCCCCGTAGGGTGTGATGGAACAGCTGCAGCTCAGACCGAAATTATCACAAAATTTTTGACGAGATCGATTTTTCGTATTACCCTTTTTTCACCTCGAAAACTGAGCCGATTCAATTATTTTATACATTGACATTTTAAGAAAGAGTATGTTTAGGTTTCTATAATTTTTTTTTATGTTAAAAACTTTTCTAATTATTCTCCTCTAATCACAACGGCGGTATAAATAGGGCATTTTTCGTATTACCCTTTTTTCACCTCGAAAACTGAGCCGATTCAATTATTTTATACATTGACATTTTAAGAAAGAGTATGTTTAGGTTTCTATAATTTTTTTTTATGTTAAAAACTTTTCTAATTATTCTCCTCTAATCACAACGGCGGTATAAATAGGGCATTTTTCGTATTACCCTTTTTTCACCTCGAAAACTGAGCCGATTCAATTATTTTATACATTGACATTTTAAGAAGAGTATGTTTAGGTTTCTATATTTTTTTTTTATGTTAAAAACTTTTCTAATTATTCTCCTCTAATCACAACGGCGGTATAAATAGGGCATTTTTTGTAATTTTTAGAGGGTCATATTTTCTTTACTAATTAGTTGCTGAAAAAAAAATTACAGGGACGTGTTTACAGCAAACCTTGATGTTATAAAAACAAAAATTTGCTCTAGAGGCATTATTCAGAAAGAAACAAGGGGAATACATTTGTATGGAGAATCCCACGCCCTGTTCCCTCTTAAGGCGAAAAAACGCATAGTTTTTCGTCGCTCAGTTAGTCGAAATTAGTACGTATAACAAGCCAGAAAAATTAAGTTTATTTTGAAATGTTTAAAGGAAAGTCTTATTCAAAAATATTTCCTAAATAAAATAGTTTCACGTTAAAACAATTGTAAAACAGAGCTCAATAAATATTTGTCGTCGGATATTTCTCAAAATTTTATACGTAAACTGTCATATTTTGTACAATGATACTATAGCGAATTCAATCAACTAAAGAAATACCTCAAGAAAAATGATTTCACTGAGCCAAGCATTTATTTTTTTTACTTAGTGAACACTTCAGAAATTGCTTTTAGTTTGGTGGTCATTCGATTCAAATAACATTAACCTTTTGACCGCCACCAATCATGTATAGATTACAAACCAAAATGTGCCCAGCACGCCACGGTTCGAATACATGACAGACTTTGACGCCGAGGGCACGTTTTTCACTTTTTTATGTATGGCGGTCAAAAAGTTAAAGCACATCGCTGTCTTTGTTGCTGCGATGCGCTACCTAAAAAAAATAACCCCCTTGAATTCTGTAAGATAAACTAAGTAATAATGAAAATTCTTCCGTGATAATAAATCACGCGGCCGGTAATTGCTGCGTGTACGCCTAATAACGGCTTAGTTTCAAGTTTCTTACTCGGGAAAATTTAAAGCATTATATAACTCAAGTTTCGGAACTAGTTTCGGTAAACTGAAATTCAGTATGTATCTTTGATACTGTTAAATGTAAACAAGACCATTCTGTTGAGAATTAATTGAAATATTACACACGAATTATAATATACGAGTAACATGTCACTGGAGAGTTAGGCAGACATTAGGCAGAGTTGCAATTGAAATAATACAAAAAAAAATTAAGTTACACTAAACTTATTCGTAGACTAAATCACAAGGTCAGCGGGATTGTCCGAAAGGGTTACCGCTGGCCCGGAACATAAAGGGCTAAGGAAGGAACACTGGTGGGTTTTAGTCAGTAAGAGTCTGACACTCCCTTCCGCTCCACCCAGAGCGGGAGGGGTCATTTGATGATTTCCCATCCGCAAAAAAAAAAAAAGACTAAATCACAAACTAATATTAAGTACAGACGCGAGACGCCAGCACATCATGCTACCCGAAACTGTAAAATTTTCCCAATCAACTTTGAACCATATAAGCTTGATGTACTGGCTTTATAATTTATCATTTATTTATTTATTTTATAATTTATGTACACACAGTAAAATACATACGGATAAGACATAATTATAATTAGAGTACAAAGGTACTGCTTATTTCTTAAGAAATTTCTTCCAGCAGACCTGCGAAAGGAGAAGTAAATTTGTTCTCTCTTTACAAAGCTGACTTAAAGTTAGTGTGTATAAAAATATCTCTGCTGTATAAAGTATCACTCACTAATGATTGTCATTTTCTCTAAATAAGCCAAATAGATTAACTTCGAAAACATCTAGAAATTACTATTTTTAATAACTAATAAATGACTCTCAAAAACAACTAAGTAAGTGTAATTTGTAATATATAAATATGAAGGTAGGTATTATTATATTTTCCAGTAAAAAACGAAAGTAATGACAGTTCAACAAGTCCATTAATTTGTTTAATCTTGTAGCGGTATCTACAACGTCACATGAGAACAACGAGTCATCTGACGTCACGCAGAATCCTGCATCTCGCAAGCAGAGTTTACCGCGCAACTAGCATACATACAACGGCCTGATATAAATCATCGGGCAGATGCCCGCCTGACATAACACCTGTCTGGTCGGAGGATCCTCCCTTTTCTATAGAGTATGTATGAGTGAACTTTACACCCTGTTCCTCATACCTCTATAATCTCCCCACTAACACAGTTCATCCCACGGAATGATTCATCTATTTTGCAGAACGGTCCTGGATGTGCACACCTACTAACATATCCTTCGGACATAAGCTCCATGTCCGTCAGGCTTACAAATTCATAGAACCTCAGAATAAAGAGTAAATGGATAGCTTACAGGCCGCAAAGTGGAGCAGCTGTACACTCTTTTCTCAAAGAGACCTATTCGTTTCGCTTTCTTTGAAGTCTACCCTGTGGCGTTGAATAATATGTTTTGCATAAACTGTGACGGTTACCGACTGCTGTCTTTCCATTGCATGCTCGTACTTTTTTGACGCTTTCTGATTCTTTTGAATCAAACAGTTAGTTATTTTTTACTGTGGGTGCATGCGGCTTACACACCTACTAGCGATAATAGTTACATTCAGCCCTATTCATAGCTAAGACACAACGTTACACTGAAACATAATACAACATAATTTCTTACTACAGCACACTAAAGCGATTTCATTAAGACTTACTGACTTTATACAGTAAGAAGAAATGTTTGTAAAAGAGTAAAAGACAAAACAGTAACTTTTAATTATTGAAGATACTATTTACTGAAAAAAACAACAAAAAAAGGAAAACCACCATTACTGTAACGTAAATAAATTTCAATGATTTGAACGATATCACTAATAGAATAAAACAGTTAATTTTTTGACCGTTTAGCTACATAAAACGTTAAAGTTTACTGTCATGAAGTTACATTTTGCCTCAAGCTTTAACTGTTTTCGGATCAGTAAAAAATACTGTTTTGAACGTTAGGCTCATCATCATCTGCCTAGCCTTTTCCCAACTATATTGGGGTCGGCTTCCAGTCTAACCGGATGCAGCTGAATACCAGTATTTTATATGGAGCGACTGCCTATCTGACCTCCACAACCCAGTTACTGGGTAATACGATACCCCTTGGTAAGACTCAACGTTAGGCTCATATGGAACTGTTTAAAGCAGTTCAGATTAATGTTTTTTCATTTTTATTTACTGCTAATTTCTTTCAGTGTAGTATGCGTATCAGCAAAAAACGAGTCGCATTTGTCCATCACATCACTTCATTTGTCATTACTCTGTGGACGCCCCATATATCTCCCCTTTTCCCCGGAAACACTATCCTGCCTGACAAGTGCATTACCTTTGAGGGCCTTTTACAGATATTTCGCAGAAGTGGTTACCTCAATGATGGTACCAAGGTACAATGAAGCGTAACGCGCGCGTTTTGTGAAGCGTGGGTTTTTATTATATAGCATTTTTCATCTGAGAATAAGAGGGAGGGTACTTGATATAATAAAGGTAATAGTAGTACTTTATTATAACTCTCCTGGCCTTTGTAGATCAAATGGAGGTTAATATTAGACAATATTAGTCCTACGTGATAAGAGACGTGCCGCCATTTTTTTTATAAACGACTTGCGCGTTTGTACAGACGCCAGCACATCAAGCTACCCGAAACTGTAAAATTTTCTCAATCAACCTTGAACCTAAAGCCTTAGCGATAAAGATGAAAATCTATTAAAGAAATTTGACAGATTGTAGTAACTTGGTGTGCTGGCGGCTGTACCCACACAGGTTGGCAGGAACGTCGACGTGCAACCAGTTACCGTGAATTCGGTATGTGATTCTGGACAACGGAAATTTATCGTAGGTTATTCCATACATTTTTCTAAAATGCAACAGATTTTTTTGATAACTGACGAAACATTTCCAATCTACAATGCGGTGTACTGAATTCATGGTTACCAGTTTGCGCTCCGTTGTCCCTACCACTCTGTATGTTTATTCTGTGTCTTATGTGCATACAAACACAATCTATACTGCATCGAACTTCATACAAAATTTTATCTCATATTTGATCCCCTTTAGGGGATGAATTTTCAAAAATCTGTCCTTCGTTATAGGGAATAGTTGTGCAAAATTAATTCAGACCCATTGATAAGCTGTGCTGTGTACTGTCAGTGTTTAAACATTTTATTCAGTAGCAGATTAAACAAACTCCAAATAAATTAAGTTCCTAAAGCTTGCGCTTTTAGCTTATACTAAGGTCCAATTTTCACCAAATGGAGAGTAGAAAAGACGTATCGTAAACAAATCGGTAGTACGAGTATTAGGTAATTTTAATTATGTTATGAGTATGTAAACCAGCAATTAGCAGACATAATTCATTCCACATGTTTACAGTTGGTTACATAATATTCACGCTCACTCACTTCCAACTGATGAAGGAAACCTTCTAACTGCATGGAACTAACCTAAACATGCTATTCCGTTGGTTGGTCACGTCTAACGTATTTCTGCCGGTAGGCAGCGTTCTTGTGTTCCCATTTGAAGGGTTTGGGAGCCGGTGTGATTACAGACACGTGAGGCATTTTAACTTTGTCTCTGGGATGGCATCGCACCTACCATGCTTCTTGTTCTTATCGGTTATCTTGATGATACAATATTCGTCTAGTTAACTAGATTACTTTGGAAGGCGTACGAGTAGTCGAAACCAACTCGCAGACGCCCCGTTTATAGTCGCTTTAAATGAAATGAGGCACCAATCGACGATTATCCCTGTACGCACTATGCAAGTGCATCCAAGGACAACCCCGGTTGGTGTAGGACTATTGCAGGATATGGAAACAAAAATATTTGAATATGTGTTGGGTTAGATAGAGTAGACTGGTTAATTAGAATTATGGAAGGACTATGGCCCCTTCCTGAGCACACGGAAAAAATGGCAGGGGAAACTGTCGCTAGTACTTAGTGACGTAGCGACAAAGGGGGGCAACATATCCTGGGGTGCTTATGGAGTGGAGAGGTATTACTTTGACCCAGTAGGTGGCTACGTTGATCATGGCTTCAGCAGGGTGAAATCTGCAGTTCTTTGCTTCTGTTATTGCAGATGTCCATATGCGACATTGACTACTTCTATCTGAGAGGTTTTGCTATGCCCGACAGGGTTCACGATTGTTACATCAAATTTTTACCTAGCGGTGACTGTGGAATGTAACATTGTAGAATAAATGACTGAGTGTTGAGGTTGATTTAATTAAAGTAGAATCCAGTTATAATATAGCTGTAGTTTAAGGCCCCAAATATTGTAAATATTTATGTAAATCAATTATTTCAACAAACAAATTTAATTTTATCAGGTAGGCTGATACATAATTGCGAAAAAACATGTCCAAAAACTATTATTCTGTCCTCAGCGCCCTGTACAGTTTTTCGTAAATGTTTTTTTTTGGATACAGTTTGTAAGGGAGACCCTGTAACGCCTGTAACAAATGTGATTTTCCCTATTTTTGTCGGGAAAGTTTTATTTTCTGCGCATCGTCGCCTTTTGTCTGTCGTTTAGGGTCACCAGAGATTATCATGTTATGCAAAATGGTATAATTTAATTCGGAATAATCTATATCAGTTTTTCCCGACTGTGGTAGGGCAATATAATAATATAATATATTTGAATTTGAACAAACGTGATAAATCATTGTTTTTTGGATTGTAACTTTGCGATGAAAAAAAAGAAAATACATTTATTCAGCACAGACTAAAAGACGCAATACACCAGATAAAAAAAAAATAAAGATCTAATTAAAATTGTAAAGAAATTAGCAGGAAAGTTTTCATTTCTTACATCGGACAACCGGCTGTGCTAAAAAGGCCCAGTTCAGTAAAAATGCCAGACAACTATGACAATGGTGGCTGATAGCACATGAAAATATTGTTTGCATAGATACCAATAGGTACCACTTGGAAGCCCCTGAACCGTCTCCGGACACAAGTGGGAAGATATAACTCCAACCTGGTAAAGTGGGGCTACTTCCACGAAACGGCTGGGTCCACATGTGGAGAAATGTCGCAAACTCTGCTCCAGTTGCCCTCTGTGTCCCAAAACATGCAGTCAAAGTGACCTTTGCGCTGCTACAGACGAAGCCGTGGAAGTGGCGATGTTTTGGGCCAGCAAGATGTGAAACACAGTCGTCTCAGCGACACGAAGAAGAAGTTCGATACCTACCAATATACCATTAATTAGTAACTATAGTTGTTTATGTATGTATACTCCTATTCCTCTATCTTTATCTTTGACCGCCACATCATGATTTTGTGATGATAACCGTGAATGTCTTTCTAATGGTGTGTTTATGTACTCATAAACACACCATTAGAAAGACATTCTCCTTATAAACAATACAGGGCACACTGTCAAAAACCTTTGCATAATTCCTCGCATGGAATTTATTGTGAGAAACTCAAGCGTAAGCTCGCAGCTGTTGTCGACCGTTCGCTTTGTCATATCTGATATAAATGTTTACGTACTATACTCGTAACTCGTATGTTCCTGGTACTCGGAGTTAATGGGCTTGGATTGTCTTCTAAGTGTAATTAAATCGTTTATAGACTTTTGTGTGTCAACAACATAACTGTTAAATTTGAAATTTTGGAAGGCATAATTTCGCTTTCGAGTTTAATTTCCTTTGAGAGATTTATATGATTTTATTGCCTGTGAAATAATGTCTCTGGATTTTGAATTAAAAAACTGTATTACTAGACGAAAATATATCAACCTGCCTAGTCTTTCCCCGGGTGTGTAATGTTTGGTATAACAACAGATAGTCTAATTTCGTTTGACATAACTCTCATATGATATAATTTTCATATGCTATAAAAACATTTAACCTAATGTCATATGATCGAATGTTATATTTGATATAATTTTCTTTTTCTCTAATTTCATTTAGTATAACGTTCATTTCATATAATTTTCATTTTGTATAATGCTCCTTTTATATAACGTTCATTTGACCTAACATTCATAATAACTAATTTTCTTTTTCTCTAATTTCATTTAGTGTAACGTTCATTTCATATAATTTTCATATTGTATAATGCTCCTTTTATATAACGTTCATATGACCTAACATTCATATTAACTAATTTTCTGCCCTTCGCTCGATCCAGCATTCTATGTAAAGAATCGCTCTTGTGTTCTATGTGTGTGTGTTCTATTTCTGAGTGAAGGGTTTAAAATAACCGAACCTCGGGGTGCCCTTCGCTCGCTCTTGCATCCTATGTCGACGGAGCCCCGCTTCGCGGGGCCCCTATTTCTGTGTAAAGGGTTTAAAGTAACCTAACACAACCGAACCTCGGGGTGCCCTTCTCTCGCTCTTGCATCCTATGTCGACGGAGCCCCGCTTCGCGGGGCCCCTATTTCTGTGTAAAGGGTTTAAAGTAATCTAACACAACCGAACCTCGGGGTGCCCTTCGCTCGCTCTTGCATCCTATGTCGACGGAGCCCCGCTTCGCGGGGCCCCTATTTCTGTGTAAAGGGTTTAAAGTAACCTAACACAACCGAACCTCGGGGTGCCCTTCGCTCGCTCTTGCATCCTATGTCGTGTGTGTGTGTGTGTGTCTTGTATCCTATGTGTGTGTGTTGTGCAGGCATTTAAAATCGAATAAATTTTTGGAAAGTAGATATTTCTAAATTATATTAAACGTTACTTATAGATTTTGTATATTATAGCAACTGAATATTATATTATGTGAATATTATTTCAAATGTGCATTATATAAACTGTTCATTATACCATTTGAAATTATGTAAAATGTTCATTATACCATATGAAATTAGGTAAAATGAAGTTATATCAATAATTCATTATGACCGTTGACCGTTATATTAAATAAAAATTATAACAAACGAAATTAGGTCTTATGATCGTTAGAACTTTTGTTTGTATATCAAACGTGACACACCCTCTTTCCCCAACTATGTTTGCGTCGGCTTTCACTTTTGGGCTTCGACTACACGTAACGACTGTCAAAGATCTACGAATCAGCTGGGAAGACACGGAAAGCACGGCCTTAATATGTAATGAATGGTTAACCCCATCCATGAACCAACCGCATCAAGCGTAGCTTAACCTTCAATCGAACGTGCGGCTGATAGTATTTAGCCACGAACCTCTCCCAATTAAAGTTTCATTGCTAGTCAAAAAAAAAAAACTTAAATTGGGAAGCAAAAACCCAATTTTTGTGAGAATTCACTAGCTCTTGCCGTTACTGAGATCGTGTCTTGTGACTGACGAATATTCAAACAGCGTCTTAATAATTGCGAATAAAGAAAATCGAGCTCGGATATAAGTAAGAAACTCAAGTTGTCTGTAGTCATAATTGAATGACCTACATGAAACCATGAGAAAAACAGTTTGAGTATTTTGTATAATTTGTGGGACGAATTATTTCTAAAAAATAATTCACTTGAACCTTCTTTTTTGGTAGTGGCAACAAGAATCAAATTCCATGTTCGTGTGCGTTTTATGTGCCTATATTAAATATACTAATAACAAAGCCAAAGAGTCTGTTTGTTCGAACGCACTAATTTCTGGAACCGCCAGTCGGATTTGAAAAGTTGTTTTTGCATTTGATAGCCCAATTCTTGAGGAAGGCTATAAGGCTATAGATCAAGTCAGATCACGCTAAGACCATTAGGAGCGAGAAAAAACAACAAAAATCAGAAAGGACGCTGAGCGAAAAAAAATACGAGGAGGCGAAGGAGGTGGCGGGACGGATGAGGGAGAGAGCCTGCCATCCCAGCCGCCGCGGGAGACGCTCCGGGCGTCGGGAGCCGGGTCAGCGGGATTGTCCGAAAGGGTTACCACTGGCCCGGAACATAAAGGGCTAAGGAAGGAACACGGGTGGGTTTTAGTCAGTAAAAGTCTGACACTCCCTTCCGCTCCACCCAGAGCGAGAGGGGTCATTTGATGATTTCCCATCCGAAAAAAAAAAGAAAAAAAAAGCGGGAGCAAGAAATTTCACGCGGACTAAGTCGCGGGCAGAAGCTAGTTTGAAATAAAAGAATTGACTTTACTTTTCTACATTTGGACAGCCCTACGTCCCCTCGCCAGTAACGATTGTCAATAAAAATCCTGTTTGTTGCAGCTGATCAGGGGAGACTATCTTTATGAGGCAATATCTTCCGAAAATGTCTCCTCGCCCTGTTCATTGTTCTTAGTTTAATATTGACTGCCCGGTTACTGCTCGTAGAACTTACTGAACGGTATCCTTTAGATTAGTTACGACTTGTTTGTTTAAGCCGTGATTTCTTATAATAAACTTTCCATTAACTGTAGAGAGTTCAAGTTATAACGGTTATAAAAATACACTTAACTAGGCGAGAGTCACTTGTACTCCCTGTCATTGTGAATATTTTTTTGTACTGGCCCATACCTGGGAACCTTGTTATACTGAAGGTCAAACCGACTTTAACTGACGTTTTTTTACGAAAACAAGTTTTTTTTATGTATTGCATTTATTATCACATTATTACACTACTTTAAATACCCACACGACCCATGTGCCTTTGTATGGACCCATAAACACAATGTTTTGCGTGCGTTACGTTGCACAAAGTTACAGTGTACAGAAATTTAAAAAGAAAGAAATTTAATTTAACAATACAATGTACAGACGCCAGCACATTAAGTTACTACAATCTGTCAGATTTCTTTAATAGATTTTCGACTTTATTGCTAAAGCATAAGGTTCAAGGTTGATTGGGAAAATTTGACAGTTTCGGGTAGGTTGACCTGCTGGCGTCTGTATGTACAGAATGCGTAGTTGACGGCTATGTGTTGGGCCTTCTTACATCCTGTGTAAGTTTTTTCAGTACACGGAACATAACATCTTATTTTCAAAGTCGTAAAGGTTGCAAAAAAAACCATACATTTCCTAAATTACAAAGTATTTTCTATTATATTATCTTATACACTGATAGACAACACGGCCTGAACCGTTGGGTCCAGAAGTATGAAATATTGCACAAGACTTCCTCTTATAACGATAGTGAGCACTCAGGAAGTACTACATAATTTTCTAGTAACAAATTCCAGTAATAGAACTTTTCTTAATTACACTGTATTTCCTAAATATAATAAAGCATAAATTTGCACTTGTGTTTCCCGAAGAGAAAAGCACAGATAACGCCGATATTTCGCCAGTTATGTTTCAGTCCGATGTTGAACATAACAAAATAAGGAAAACTCCCTTCGAACCTAAAGCCGAGATCCTAAATGTTATAAGTAAGATCAATAACGTTAAATAACTACGAGTATAAACGTTACTTTGACTTAGACTTAATGCCGCTATCTTGCACGTCATTAGTCTGACAGTTGTGTGATAATAATGACTGAAGTGACGCTATGGTTTCCAAGAGCGGTTTATCGTCTGAAATTTGTCGTCGAATGACGTCACTGAGACGTTATTTATGAATGTAAGTTGGTGTGTTTTCCTAGAGAGCGTTTTTGACATCATGAAGGTCAAACCCTATGACGTCATTTCCATGACAGCCGTCTCTATATTCGTATGTAGCTGCCACCGCTCTTCTAAAAAAACCATAGCTTTAGCCAAAGTAACTTCTATAGGATTTAGACCCCACGCATCTTTATTTGTCAGTACGCTGCTATGAATGCCACATCTAGTAATACAGCTAATTTTACTTTCTCTATCTATAGTCGGTCCCTCATGTCTGAGGATCGTGGTCAGCTTCGGAGTTGCATCTGGAGCGGATGATCCGTCTCCTGTCCAGCGCATCCCTTACCACCGTGTAAAATTTAGTGGACGATGATTCCTTCACCTGATCGGTCCATCGTGTTCGTGAACGACCGCGCGCCGTTTGCCTCGGGTAGGGAGTTTTAGTTTATATACGTGTTTACTCGATTGGTGGTTTGTTGAGATGTCTTTTTTATCACTACCTTCATATTATTATTCATTATTGTAAATTTACTTTTAACGACGTTATTGTACGCTCGTAAACATTTTATGTAAATTTAGTTTTTCAGTAAGTAAATTATTATTAATTCTTAATGAGAAATAATAATTGTATGTTTTAGTTACGCCAAATTCTATCTACCAGTGTTAAGCAAATCGTTTTTGATGTAGGAAAATGTCCTAAGCAAATTCTATATCTTGCTGAGACCGTGCTTAGCCCAAGCATTGTACATTTTTTGTAACATTGTTACTAAGTTACGCCAAATACTAGCTGTAAGATGTAGGAACAGTTTTGATTAATCTTCTTTATAAATAAAAATCAATGTTTGTATGTTTGTTCTTTATGCGTTCCGAAACCATGGGTCAGATTGTGATGAAACTTTGGTAGGATGTTCTGGGGGCCTAAAAAGGCCACTTTGGCAGAATCATAAAAGGATAACATAATGGATAGTTAACCGTTAAGTCAATCGTATCAAATCCCATGGGTAAAGCATTTTTCAGTTATCTTTTTTTGTCTGCGCTAAAATACCAATCAATCCGATCCAAATCCAATCCCAATCTCTTTGATTATAACTACGTAGTGCAGCGAAAAAAAGAAAAACACGGACTGTCTTCGCCATATTACGATTCATAATGTTAACCTTTTATGGTTATTCAAAGTGGCCTTTTTAGGCCCCCTGGGGACGCCCGTGAGGGTTCCTAATTGAAAAAATAACAAAAAAAATCTGAGGCGGTACGAAGTTCGCCAGGACAATATAAACGAGCTACAAACTCAGATAGTTTTAAACTAAATATAGAAAGTGGTCCAAGGGAGGTTTAATCCGATCGATCCGATTTAAAATTAGCTTGTTCAAGCTGGCTCAAGTTAGCCCAGACTTGCTCTATATTTGTTTCAAGTTTCGATGTGTATTCGATATCTGTGAATAATATACACTGTGTGTACGAACAACACAAACCACTAAGCTATTTATAAGAGAACTCTAGACTTACCCCCTTACTAATAAACGTATTATATCAGATGAATAGTTACACACCGATTTCTCTCTTTCAGTCGTCAGTAATTTGACTTTCGAAAGAAAAAGACAAAGCCTTGTGTAACTATACAGACGCCAAACAACGTTTATTAGTAAGGGTTTAGCCGTACTAAGTATAGGTACTTACCTATTTCTTCTTAGAATATTTTAAACTATTCCCTACATTTATGTTCGTATAACTCGTCAAAATGTAGGGATAGAGAACAGCTGATTTTTTTTGCGATTTCAGGTTAAAAAGTAGTAAAAGTTGTTCATAATGATGAGTACAATGACCTCTTAAGAGGTTGTTAATGTTTTACCAATAACCCTGTATATTATATTACATATCCAATAGCCAGATATGCAATGGATTCCGAATTTCATAAAACCGACTCAGTAACTGACAGATGGGAGTGACAGGTTAACGTGGTGCCCGAGGGACGGAGTGCTCTTAATTTGCTAAGAGCGGTCACCCATTTAAGGCTTGACCTCGAAATTCGATCAGGGGGCCTAAAAAGGCCACTTTGGAGAATCATAAAAGGATAAAATTATGAATCGTAATATTGCAAAGACAGTCCGTGTTTTTCTTTTTTTCGCTGCACTACGTAGGTATAATCAAAGATTGAGATTGGGATTTGGATCGGATTGATTGGTATTTTAGCACAGACAAAAAAAAGTAACTGAAAAATGCTTTGCACCAATGGGATTTGATACGATTAACTTAACGGTTAACTGTCCATTATGTTATCCTTGTATGATTCAGCCAAAGTGGTCTTTTTACGCCCCCTGGTCCTTACACCCGCGTTTAAGAAAACACAAACAAGGCACTTTCTTTTTTTAAACCAGTAATATAAATTTTCATCATTTGCATTATTACCTAAGTGTGTATTTCTGCTAAATTCTATATCCATTTTGTTATTTTATGAAACATTCTATACGAGTAGTTTTAGGTACGTCAAAATCTATTGTATTCACTTGGAAGACGCTTGTGTAGTAAGATGCTAATATATGCAACATATTAACACGTTTTCGTGGATTTCGTGAGGTTCGCGGAATTTCTAGAGTGCAAGTAGAGTACAGTGAGGTTTTTCAATTTGAAGTGAGACGTTGAGTTTGGGCGAATTGAGGTTGGACTTCTTGAAACTTTGAAAGTTTTGCTCCTTTTTGTACGGGGAAAATTATACGCGCACACATTTCAGTGTATAGTTTATTAGTTTGGGTCAGTGGATACGAAACGGGGCAGTATGAAATATTTAACTGTTATGTATATAGATAAATTTACAAAATGTAGTTATTTAGTAATAAATGTAAAAACTTGTACTGTTGCATGCTAAATATTGGCCAAATGTGTGTTACTAAATATTTTATATAAGAACTTCATATACCTACCATATTTAATGCAATAAGTGAATTGAAAAAAAGACTTAGAATTTCACCAAAAACCATCGCTTTAAGCCTTCGGGACTTCGTGGGATGTTAGAGTGGGGGAAAAACATGGGACACCTCAATGGCGAACTTGGCCGCAGGGTCATTGACCTTGAGGTCAAGGTCAAGGGCGAGGCCTATTTCTGAATGGCAATAATAATAAGGCGTAGTCGACGATGCACCACTTCACGGGGCTCCTACTTCTGGGTGGTTAAAAAAAAAATAACCACGAAGCTAAGACCCCGCTATTCCCTTCATCTAGGTATCATTCTAAATTCTTCTAGTACAGTCACGAGCATAAGTATGTATACAATTGGCTTTATTCAAAGGCGATTTTCTCCTTTATTTTTTAATGAAATTGTATGTTATTACGAACATAGTATTTTGGAACCCATAGGTTTATGTAAAGTGTCGTATTTCAACTTTGCATTCGTTATTTTGTGAAAAAATCGCAATTAAAAGTTGCCAAGTGTTGACTTATTAGTGCTCGTGACTGTACAGTAATATTGCATTTCGTACCGATCCCTTCGACATTTTTACGAGAAACGGCTGATCGGAGACAAAAAACACCAAGATGCTTTTAGCCTTATATTTAGGTGTTGTAAACGATAAAATTGAGAAAGAAACGTTTTGCGAAAAAAAAAAAATTGTCAAAAAAATTTTTTTTTTTCAAACGCGTTTGTTAAAGGATTTCTTCGACATCGTTTTTACGACAAACGGCTGATTGGAGACAAAAATACCAAGGCGCTTTTAGCCTTATATTTAGATGTTATATATGATAGAATCGAGAAAATGGACGATTTGCAAAACTAAATTTTTTTGGCTAAAAATTTCTCTTTTTTCCTCAGTGCCCCGACGTACAGAAGCCAGCACATCAAGCTACCCGAAACTCTCAAATTTTCTCAATCAACTTTGAACCTTATGCTGTAGCGATAAAGTTGAGAATCTATTAAAGAAATTTGACAGATTGTAGTAGCTTGATGTGCTGCCGTCTGTACACTCCAACCATAGTTTGGCTTCTTCTTCTTTTTCGTGTTAACATGGCTCTTGATACCCTTATGATGATATCCTTGATAAAATGTTTAGGCCCACGACATTCTCTTATATTTTGTGAATGTGAGAACGTTGTAGGCCTTGTAGATTTGTAGACCGTTTTCTATTTTGTTGACCGGCCTAGACTGTCCTCTCGTAGCTGTTAACACTGTTTATTTGAAAACATTGTAACCAATTGTTTTTAAAAGAGTAACCGTGCAGTTTCTTGTCGGCTTTTTTCCATAGGAAACTATCAATTGGAACCCTACACCTAGCTTTCCATAAGTGCTCATATAGGTTTATTTAAATAAAATAATTTCACACACCAGGATCGTAGCGTAGCTGACAGCACAAAATATCATCACGAAAGGTTTAATACGAAACCCCTTGGTAAGACTGGTTGTCAGATTTTCGGGCTTCGGACGACCCGTAACGACTGTCAAAAATCCACGAATGACAGCCGGGACCAACGGCTTAACGTGCTTTCTGAGGCACGGAGGGGTAACGACTGTCAAAAATCCACGAATGACAGCCGGGACCAACGGCTTAACGTGCTTTCTGAGGCACGGAGGGGTCTTGGTATGGTCACCCATCCACGCACCAACCGCGGCAAGCATGGCTTAACCTGATCGATGGACCCGTGTGGCTGTTAGTACTTATTACTTACTGTTACCTTAACAGTATTAGATAATAAATATTGAGAAGTAAGAAAGAAAAAGACATGTTGCGCCGACCCCAAATAATTTGGGGTAAGGGCAGGTGAATGATGATTAGATATATACATACCTATATATTATTTATATTTAATAATATAAATAATATTTCCCATACCTACTTCTCGAATCATACTCATTTTTCAAAGGAAGAACTTTCGGTACGCACATGATATGAGAGACTTTGTCGAACTGAACGAGCTTATCCGTTTATGTTGTCCTTGTACTTGATAAATTATTGCTCTCGAACATCCGATCGTAAAAGGGACTCGAAGGACCAATAGTTTTCGATAAAGCAAGCATTCTTCTAAAAGTGCCTACTGAAGGTTGGTGTTAAATAATCTTATATCCTTTGGCAGTCCGGCAAATAGATTTCAAACTGTCGACCAATACGGTGAGAAATTTCCTTTACAAGGAGACGCACATTCGAGCCCCATGAACCGACAGTATCAACTCCAATCTAAAAAATATAATTATTATGTTTTGATAATGAAATGCCTAATCATTGATACGTCAACGATCAGTCCTTTGAAGTTTATTTCATATATCTGTGTGCACACTTATTATTCTATTATAGAATGTAAACAACCAATCATAGACGTTTCGGTAATGCGAATTGTATAAATGCCAGTAGACCCAGGATTTTGGATGATCCAAACAAGGATCGGTTTTGATGTTAGATCAGACAAAAAGGTATTTGTAGGTTGAGTCAATATGTGTTACAAATGGGATCTGTGTAAATCACTTCAATTACATTTGGTGTTGGTAGAACGGTCATCGCCAGAGATAGGTAGATTTGTATTCGTCTGTACATAATAAATTGCGGGTGGTCGTTTCTCCATAGAAACGCTGTCGCCTGTTTCCTTTCTGGTTAATGACCATAAAGCAATGATTTTTACAGAATAATAAATATTAACTACTTGTAGGTTTTCCTTTTTGATGATACATTATCTTTATAAACTAGCACCCTGAAAAAATTACGACTTAAACCGCTGTCAACAGCGGCCTAGTGTACAAAGACAACTATTCATGAAAAAAGAAAAACATAGGGACACAGTATATATCCTTTGTATTCAGTTTATGAATATGAAATATCTTGTAAATCGGTCCAATAATGGAGGAGCAAATAGGCGAGAGCCAGAACTCTAATTATGACTTTTTACTTGGGCTTTTTCAAAAGTCTCACCGACCGCATTTCCTCTTAAGTATTACTGATATTTTAGGCGGTAAAACATTAAGAAAAACACTGAAAACTATAGGTACTCCAAGAGCCATTAATAGGCTATTTGACTGGTTTCTGATAAACATCTCAGATTATTTAATGGTGTCTAACGAGCCCACAAAAACCTATTACTTCAAATTACATAATGTATTTCTTTTAGAAAATAGTAAATAAAAATGTACTGTTTAAATAAGCCGCCAAAACGCTATCTTTAACAATATGGCGTCGTGACGTCAAAATACACGTAAACAAACGTTGAAACGGTCGAGATACTAGACAAAAGTCATCTTCTGTCAACGATAGACAGAAATTGACTATATCATGACGTCATCATAAGTTCAGCCAATCCAGACCGTTTTCGATTACGTGGCGCCAGATTTAAAAAGATGAAGTTTTTTCGGGATTTTTTTAATAAATAATACATTTTTTTGTAGTAAAAATAATGCAAATCGATTTTAAAAGCGATAATCTATACGAGTGTCAATAATTATGACCTTATTTTTTACATTGTCAAATAGCCTATTCTCTCCTGGATTACACACGGTATTTTTATTTCGCAGATATAGTTTTCTTCGAAATTGAGCTCCGTTGCACAAACTCATCACTTGTTTATTTCTTACTAAATTTTGCTCGCGGCTTCGCTCGTGTGTATGTTGGAAATTATCCCACGAGACCGCACTACCGGGATGAAAGGTATCTTCGTATCTATGTCCTAATCCAGGTCATGGTCTACCCGTGTGCCAAACAGCGAAAGCCATTCAGCCGATAAGGCGTGAAAGGTAACATAGTTACTTTAACATTTATTATATTAGTATGGAAGTATTCCCGTACGCAAAATACGCGCATTGACGTGAAGTTGCGGAAACCAGCCCGTATTACCTATTACCTATGGAAGTATGGATTATAATTATTATGTATAATAGATACGTTTTGGATTTAGCTCTGGGGGCCTAAAAGGGCCACTTTGGCAGAATCAAAAAAGGATAACATTATGAATCATAATGGACAGTTAACTGTTAAGTTAATCGTATCAAATCCCATTGGTGAAAGATTTTTCAGTTATTTTTTTTTGTCTGTGCTAAAATACTCATCAATCCAATCCAAATCCAGTCTTCTACGTAGTGCAGAGAAAAAAAGAAAAACAGGAATTGTCTTCGCCATATTATGATTCATAATGTTATCCTTTTATGATTTTGCCAAAGTGACCTTTTTAGGCCCCCTGGAGTCCCATCTCAACAAACGCTTACTGAAATTGAATAGTCATACACATATTTACACATGTAGCTGTAAGTAAAATATGTTTCTGAACATGCGAATTCCATTTGAAGTATTTGCTTTGCTGGATTACCTCTTCTAGTTCAATCGGGGCGCATAAATATATTTCGTTCGTCACATTCGTTCTGTATTGGGTACTTACATATTTTCATGAAATATTTTTTTAGGTATTTTTTGGCAAATGTAAGTTGCTCGTTCTTTGAAAGCCATGTTCCAGTATTGCAATGTTCAATATTGAGATGAACAAAACATACATTTTTGTCCTGAAACTCTAATCAATCAAAAATCAATCAAAACGTTTATTTCGGAAAATAATAATCCATCTTTTGTTAGTAGCTACCAATACTCTAAAACTATGTTAGTACACGTATTATAAGTATCTAAAATAAATTAACCACCCCACCCCTATAAGAATTACAGGTATAAAAGTTTGTTTTATGCATTGATTAAACAGTTAAAACTTATGTCTAACAATTAAACGGTGTAATTGTGATTTTTTTCTTTATTGAATAACACACAAATCTTTGTAGCACCTGGAGCTATAGATCCAGGTAGAACTTTTATGAAACATATTCATTTGAGAATTGTACTAAGAGTTTCAGTATTTTAAGATTCCCCAGCTCACTAAACATTTAGGTTAAAAAAGTGTCCTAAAAACTCCTTTATGAGACTGCTGTCCTAGTCTCGAAATTATACCCTTTGGGTTCGCCCCAGAGGAAGGTCAGTAAAAGAGGTCGACGCCAACAAGTCCGATAAATAATAACTCAAGCTCGAAAGTCAGGAAAAGTAGGTTTTGGCAAAAAAATAAAAAAAAACAGTGGCACTCAGAAGTGAAAACAAAACACAAACAGAATACTTTGCCATCACTCACTGACATATCGGATATACATTAAAACCGAGTACATCCCGAGGACAGCCGAACACATTCGAAGCGGGTATTTTTTTAATCGTCTTATAAACAAAACACGCGCGGTGTCGCTTACTGTAACAGTGGTGCGAGTTCAATGACTTTTCCCCATCTCAGAAAATGCCCGACGCGCCTAAAGAAGTTTTCGGTTCAAAAAAATGAAACCTACATCCATAGATAAATTCAACTGAAGAACGCGTAAAGATTTCTCATAACCATTCACAGCTGATGCTAATATTATCATTGTTATTTCATAGGCCGGCTGATGTCGGTGCTCTGGCAGCTGGATAATGGGCGAATAACGATCGGATTAGGGTCGCCCAGAGGTTTATTGTACGGTCAGAGGTCGAGTACAGAATTATAGACAGGTAGGTTGAAAATGGAGAGATCTGGGGGCACGGGAGTGCCCCCGCCAAGACGAGCCAAGCGAAGCGCAAGGGCACTACCTACCTTTTCTCGAAGCACTTCGTCGTATTTTTGAACCTTCATAACTTGGGTTTGGATTATACCAGATAAACAAAATTTTCGAGATATGATGTCAGTGGTTGACTTATTAAACCTTTAAAGTTTCAGTTGCATAGCTCTTATACTTTAGATTTTATTGATATCTAAAATACCCCGATTTCGTCACTGACTCACTGACTCACTGATTCACTGACTCACTGATGATCATCAATATTCTAAGGGTCTTCCTGAAGTCCTAGAAAGCTGAAATTTGGTATGTAAGCTAATAATAGTACACAAACAACAAAAAAACTCTAAAATTTGGAACTTTTACCCTCCAACCCCTTAAAATAGGGGATGGAAGTTTGTACGAGACTTCCGCAGATTTTGATGCTAGAAATCTGAAAATTGATATAGGGACTCATTGTTATAAATAATAAAATATATATTTCAGGATTTTCAGTAAATAACCCCCCAACCCCCCAAAAAAAAAATTTTTTATTTCATAAGCATCAATATTCTAAGGTTCTTCCTGAAGTCCTAGAAAGCTGAAATTTGGTATGTAATCTAGTAATAGTACACAAACAACAAAACAATTCTAAAACTTGGAACTTTTACCCTCCAACCCCTTAAACTAGGGGATGGAAGTTTGTACGAGACTTCCGCAAATTTTGATGCTAGAGTTCTGAAAATTGATATCGCCTCTTTGCTTCAATAACGTGATAAGTCCAACAATTTCAATTTCCAAGATAACACATTATTGAAGCAAAGAGGCGATATAGGAACTCCTTGTAATAAATAATAAAATACATATTTCAGGATTTTTAGTAAAGAACCACCCAACCCCCCAAAAAATTTTTTTTTTATATCATTTGCAGCAATATTCTAAGGTTCTTCCTGAAGTCCTAGAAAGCTGAAATTTGGTATGTAAGCTAGTAATAGTACACAAACAACAAAACAATTCTAAAACTTGGAAGTTTTACCCTCCAACCCCCCTTATACTAGGGGATGGAAGTTTGTACGAGACTTCCGCAAATTTTGATGCTAGAGTTCTGAAAATTAATATAGGGACTCCTTGTAAAATAATAAAATACATATTTCAGGATTTTTAGTAAAGAACCACCCAAAAAAAAAAATTCTTTCATAAGCAACTTTCAAAAAGATGTGAAATCCCACCAAAAACATTTTCATGTAAAATGTTGCCAAGACGAGACCACATATGGCTCGCACTGCCAAAAAGTTATCAGATCTCATGTAGAGCCAAGCTTCTAACTCCACACGTCCTAACTTCACAAACTCTACAACTTAGTCAAAATATGTGGCTTGGCCGTTTCGTTACCATCACATGGGCGTAAAGTGAAAAATTTATTCACGGTTCATTACTTTTCTAGTTTTTGTAGTAACGAAACGGCCAAGCCTCATATTTTGACTAAGGTGTAGAGTTTGTGAAGTTAGGACGTGTGGAGTTAGAAGCTTGGCTCTACATGAGATCTGATAACTTTTTGGCAGTGCGAGCCATATGTGGTCTCGTCTTGGCAACATTTTACATGAAAATGTTTTTGGTGGGTTATTATTTACTTTATATTTTGTTGGGTTTGCAGGAGGATTTTAATTGGGTTTGGATGTTAATTATTTTAATAACAGTCATGGACCTCGGTTGGTACTTTTGATCAAATATTTTGGTGTATTCTGAAAAACAACCGACTTCCGAAAATACATTATTAAATGAAAAATAACTTTAATTTCGGAAATCGCTGTCGTTGGGTTCGCATTTTCGTTGTTTGTCACCGACTTCCGAAATTAAAGTTATTTTTCACTTTGTAGTGTCTTTTTTGGAAGCCGGTTGTTTTTGTTTGATAAAAAGTTTTTATTTTTCACAAGTTGTACTTACCCCACACAAATTCGTATAACACTACTTGCTATGTAAATATCAGTGACAGGAAGTTATTATAACATCATCAATAAAAGCTAAGTGGCAAAAATACTTATTATTAATACTACTTATTATTTAATCAGCCTATAATGTTCCCACTGCTGGGACACAGGCCTCCTCTCGGTGAAAGGGAGTGGACCATTATCCACCACGCGGCCTCTGTGCGGGTTGGTAGATGTCACATGTCCTCTTAGACATGCCGGTTTCCTCACGATGTTTTCCGAGTAACGATGATGATTTTTTTGAGCACGATATTTTGAGAGCAATAAACTGGAAGTGTTGGGATCCCAACACTAAATAAACTATTGATACTATGGACATCACTAGCGTCGTGCGCTCTCGGTAGCCACATTCCTTTGAGTGTCTCGACAAGTCGACAACGTGCTCCTGCCTGTCCACGATTGATATTGGTGAGAATAATTAACTTCATTATTTAGAAGAACTGGCTGATTCTTACTGCGAGTACATCTCCACTAACACAAATCCCCACAGGAAGTACGCTATGCCAGTTCACCGACGACCGAAGTGTGACCTCTAACGTGCTGCATACGTTCGTGCGTGGGCTCTACGTTTCAATTCCAGCAAAGGCAAAAGATTTTTTGCATTCAGTATAGAAGTCGACCACAAAGTTTCGATTGTACAGCCAAACAGTAAGGCAGACGAGGTTTAGGCTTCAACAAACTAAAAAAACTGGCCAAAGCCACACGAAGGGTTCCGTACCACAAGGCAAAAACACCGATAAAAACACGTTTGTTGTATGGGAGCCCACTTAAATATTTATTTTATTTTAATTTAATTATTTATTATTAAAGTATAAATACAACTGAGTATTTTGTGAATATTTCAAGTGCCTACCTGTTGCCATTATTGATATCGAACAAAAAAGAGCAAAAAAATCGCGTTCGTTGTATGGGAGCCCTCCTTAAATATTTATTTTATTTTGTTTTTAGTATTTGCTGTTATAGCGGCAACAGAAATACATAATTTGTGAAATTTTCAACTGTCTAGCTGTCGCGGTTCTTGAGATACAGCCTGGTGACAGACAGACGGACAGACAGCGAAGTCTTAGTAATAGGGTTCCGATTTTACCCTTTGGGTATGGAACCCTAAAAAAGAAAACAACACACAACAAATAAAAACACTACAAAAGTAGGTCTTATCTAAATAAAAACCACTTCAATAACAACAAAGCCGGCTACAAAGCTAAATCCATCACATGCATTTTACAATCACAGAACTGGATCAAGCCAAATTGACAGTATTTCTCAGCTTCCTTCATTTGAGAAATACTGTCAGTTCGGATTGATGATTCTGTTCACTAAAGCTTAGTTCTAAATAAATTGCATTCGGCGAGAAGCCTTCAGTTAATTAAAACCTGATTTCGGTTGAGCTTTTGTCTGAGCTGTGCATTTGCTTAACAATTGGAGAGGGATTGGATCAAATCAATACCTCTGGGAATTCTCTGTAGGTATTGGGGTAGCATAAGTAGTACCTACTACCTAGTACAGCTGAGTCTTTAGTATGCTATTTACATTTTCATTACTATAGCGAAGGGTTTATGTAACACAATTCCGATTGGCTCTTCTTTGTTTTACAGATATCTAAAGATTTGACATTCAAATTTAAGAATTTGGTATGCACGTAATACCTACACAAGGTAGGCAAGAAGTATTTTGATAGGTCACAAAAACGTGATTTTTTGTAGTTGGATCATTACACAACATCCATACTAATATTAGAAATGCGAAAGTGTGTCTGTCTGTTACCTCTTCACGCTTAAACCGCTGAATCGATTTAGTTGAAACTTGGTATAGAGTTAGGTTCAGTCCCGGGAAAGGACACCGGATAGTTTTATCCCGATATTCCCAAGGGATCGAAACTTACGCCGGTGAAAATAGCATATGTGTTAATCCTAGTCATAAACTATATGTGTGCCAAATTTCAACCAAATCCGCTCAGCCGTTTGTGCATGAAGAAGTAACAAACATATAAACACACTCACAAACTTTTGCCTATAAAATATTAGTGTGATTTTAGATTCACGGCTTTTTCTGTGAATCACAATTTATATTAGCAGAAGGTGAGAATAATACGTAAATACGTGGTGAATGATCATCCAACATTGTCTTGAAACCATAAGAAGTGTACAATTGGATTACTACAGTCTGTTTCAGTCGTACACGACATCACATTCGCATGTACAGTTGTACTATTGCTTATTATGTGATTATTGTCATCACGGCAAACTTGTACGAGCTCAGCCATATCCTGTTCATTTTTTAAATTTGTATAAGGGTTATAAAGAGAGAGATACAAGCATACATGAATTTGAAGAGTGCCGTCAAACCTTTTTGTCGTTGTTCACTAGCTGCTGCCTGCGACTTCGTCCGCGATCTAAAATAAAAAGTAGCCTATATCCTTACCCAGGTCATGGTCTACCCATATGCCAAATTTCATCCAAATCCGTTTTGCTATTTTAGAGTGAAAGTGTAACAAACAAACAAACTCACTTTCGCATTTATAATATGTATTAGTTAGGAAGTTAGAATGACGACATGAAAAATTAACTAGGTATAGGTACTGTAGGTATGTATAGGATATAATAATAACAGCCTCACGGGTCGGGACCGATCAGGTTAAGCTACGCTTGCCGTGGTTGGTCCGTGGATGGGTGACCATCTTTACATATCAAGACCCCTCCGTGCCTCGGAAAGCACGTTAACCCGTTGGTACGGCTGTCGTTCGTAGATCTTTGACAGTCGTTACGGGTAGTCAGAAGCCTGAAAGTCTGACAACCAGTCTTACCAAAGGGTAGTTCTTAGTATTACTGACTAACTGGGTTGTGGAGGTCAGATAGGCAGTCGCTTCATCTAAAATACTAGTAT
Organism: Oligia fasciuncula; assembly: GCA_963082905.1. NCBI lineage: Eukaryota > Metazoa > Arthropoda > Insecta > Lepidoptera > Noctuidae > Oligia > Oligia fasciuncula. The sequence goes on along the minus strand of OY720406.1, from coordinate 14,551,141 downwards.
TCAACTGCATCTGGTTAGACTGGAAGCCGACCCCAATATACATTGTTGGGAAAAGACTAGGAAGATGATGAGGTAATGTCACTACTTAGTTTTTTATGCGGCCCCTCCTCAGGTTCCTCTTCGCTTCACCGTAGGTGACCAAGCCACAGTTACTGAGCCCTCCCGCCTCGACAATGCGGGAACCCACGGGGGGTAGTCTATCCAAATCCTTGTTTCCTACTGATGATATTTTCAGTTAAACGATATAAGTATCATAATAATATCAACTTTATGAAACTATAAACCAAGATCGTTTGAGAGTGACTATTGAAAAAGTCATAATTTTTTTTGTAGTGGTAGTCCAAACTGAACATAATGTGAGAGCATTACAGTTGTTTTTCTAATAACACATATTTGTTTACATGTTTGGAAACGAAATCGATAACACAGTATAGATATATTTATTGTGTTACGCTGTCAGTCATATAATTGTTTAATCAATGCAAAACACTCCACAGTCATTCAATTATTTCGCAGCAGGCAGTGGATGAGTGCCATATAAATATAACGTGGTCAATCCTTCGTATTGATTAAAATACGGCCCTCACGGTCAATCCAATCTCTCACGGTAAATCCACGGCCAATATTGGTTTGATTAGATAGTTCACGTAGAGATGGCTCATTTATTTGATTTATAGAATAGTCATAGACGTATGATTGATTCGTCGAATCGGCCTACACTGTCCTCCCAAACCTACCTATTAACACAGTAATTTAAAAATATTGTAAAAGTCAATTGAATTGAATTGGGTCTTAGCTGTCAAAGACCCAATTCAATTGGCTTGCCCGCTGATTACCCGTAATGACTGTTCGTTACGGGTAATCAGACGCCCGAAAGTCTAGCCAGTGTTACCAAAGGGTATCGTCCCTACCCTGTGTGGGTGTTACCTAGGGTAGCCAGTGTTATCGTCGGGTAAGGGTCCGGGGTGAGAGGGAGTGGGAGGCAGTCACCTCCTTCTGCGAAGCAGTCATGCTAGCGAAGGAGGTGGCGGGACGGCTCAGGGAGAGAGCCTCCCGTCCCAGCCGCCGCGGGAGACGCTCCGGGAGTCGGGAGCCGCGCGACGACTCCCGGCCACCGTAGGCGCGGGCCTGCGGGCGGAGAGGGGTAGCTCACCGTCCGATCAGGACCAGGCCCGTGCCGGACGGCACGTACGTGTTCCACGCGCGCCTCAAAGAGATGTCAGCATCGAGGAGGGGCCCCATAGGGCCGAAGCCTGCCAAGTCAGCGGGATTGTCCGAAAGGGTTACCGCTGGCCCGGAACATAAAGGGCTAAGGAAGGAACACGGGTGGGTTTTAGTCAGTAAGAGTCTGACACTCCCTTCCGCTCCACCCAGAGCGGGAGGGGTCATTTGATGACTTCCCATCCGCAAAAAAAAAAAAAAAGGTATCGTATTACCCAGTAACTGGGCTGTGGAGGTCAGATAGCCATGCAGTGGATACATAAATACGCGGGTAAAAATAACAGTAAAATCTTAGAAAGTTGGTGCAATAACATTCAGATCTGCAAACGAAATCAATTCCTCAATTCCTGAATGGTGAAAATGATAACCAGATACGCGGAACAAGATAAACTAGATCTCAGTGGTACAGTCAGGGTCTTATTGACTCGTACGTACAATCTCAGAAGATCCATTGCCCCGGCCCAACCCATGGTCTAAAAAGTTACTAAAGAATATTTTCGAAAAATAGTGTTACAGCCAAAAACATAGAAACAGGGATTTTCTGTTATATTTTTTTAAAAGATATTTCGAAAATGTTCTTAAGTACCTTTTTAGACCTTTTGTATCCTGCTTATGCGTATGAAGTTTCATTAAAATCGGTTCATTAATTTCGAAAAACGGCATTTCACACAAACTTTCAAGCCCTTGCTTGAAAGTTTGTATGCCGTACGTCGGAAACGCTCTTAACTGCTCTATTACTGTTTGTACTTCTTAAGCAAGCAAATGCTTAATTAAAACAAGACTTTAACTATCAACATCAATTGCACGAGTTAAGCTGTTCCCAAACTTAGTGCATCACACAGCAATTAGGAAACGCCGAAGTTTTTAAGTGTCAATTTAGGTGAAGTCAAGGTTTAGTGCAAACGTATTAATCTTCATGTCAAGCAAGTGCAGCTGGTAATTAGTTCCCGAGTGAGATTTACAGGTCGGTAATAATATGTCATTGGTCATAGTGTTCTGTGGTTATTTTTTCTAACTTTTAATAGCACGGAAATACGGAATCGTGCTCGTTTTATACTTTCGCCCTCTTTTGGACGCGGTGCAAATTTCCATCATCTGTAAAGAAAGTTAAATAATTTAATATTGTACTAGTTTTTGACGTGACAACGTCTTAAATTAGGTTGCGACTGGGAGTCACTTATGAAAAAGTGTAACGCTCGGTAACGTTACGATGAGTCACCGAACGAGAGAGAGGCCCGCCGAATGCCTTGCGTCTCTCTCCCACTCAACTATGATCGGATGATCGGTCGTTGTCACGTAAAATCTTCGCCCGTAAAACCGACTTTACAGGCAACCATTTTTATTAGCTTTTATTTTCGTTGGTTTTAAACACGATCTACAAGGTATAAACCGGTGGTTTCAAACCTAAGTTTAAAATGTAGACAGTGGTTTAAATCCAATTTCGTATGACCTTTAAACGTCCTTGGTAGACAGGCCTGCGTTGCAAACCAGTGGCAGAAGAAAATGTTGGTTTTAAACCGTGTAGCAGCCGTAGCAGGCATCTCACAACAATAACAACTTCAAGGTCACCTTGGTTTGTAGACTGGTTTTAAACCGTGTAGATCGTGCTTTAGTTTTATTTTTTATTAAACTGAGTTTCTCGTTGGTCTAGTGGTCGCAAGCGCTACTCCTGAGCACGAGGTCCTGGGTTCGATTCCCAGGTTGGGCAAAGTGTTATTGGGTTTTCCCAGTAGCAGCCAAGAGATTTGTGCCCGGACGATGGGAATAGGCCCGCTCCCCTATTTCATGAACTTCAAAGGGCGCTCGTGAAATCTGAGTGTATACAACATTATTTTTAGTATATGTGAAACCCGAAACACGTGTCTAGTATTGTTATGTAAAGAATCTATTTACAAAATTTCAAAACTGTAACATGAAAAATCACAAAGTTATAAGCTTGTTAAGTGACCTGTTTGTCCGTAAACAAACATACTCACCCGCGCCGCGCCGTCTTGCGCTCATTGATAATAGTACCTAGGTACCTAACCGTTCGGCGCGGAGATTGGATAATCTACTTAGTGTCGCTCGGTGTCCAACTTTTAACCTTTTTTAAATATTTTTGGGACAAAATATAACATGGGGTAAAAATTATTGGAATCGATTCAGTTACTTATTCTGAACAAACTATATTCAGGTTTCGCATATACTAAACATAACGTTGTATACTGTGTACCTACACCTCTGCCACACTACGGGGAAAATGGGCGTACATGCTCAAGATTTTTTTAGAAAACGTTCCAGAACATTCTGGAAACATTACCCATAACTTTCTCAAATGTTTGGTAGCCTCTCTACATACACACATATAAGCCCAGCAGATAATGAACATGGCTTCCACGCGTCGTCACCGCAGTACCCACACTCACTATAAATGCCTCGCTGACAATGCGGTGACGTTCAACGCCACTCATTTTAGCGTGCAGTGTGATTGAATGGTTTCTAGCACTTATTACGCTGCCAATTTTCGATTTAGGAGATTTTTCGTCAAAAGAATATCTAACTGTGCCGTACGCTCATCCGTATCACGTTCAAGTAATAGGATTTGCTTCGGTAGTTTGGGCAAATTGAGCACTTCTACAAATTAAATTCCTAAAATTTGTAGGTAAATAGAGGCCTACGCCGGGCCTATCCTACGTGACCTGTCAGCCGCACGTTACAGGAACTGATGGACACAGTGATGGCGCCGAACACGTAGTCGAATTCTGGGTCAAGTTTTTTTTTTTTTTTTTTTTTTTTTACGTGGAGAAATGCTCATGCATTCTGCACTACCACGGGGAGATAGTGCAGTTATGTGGGACTCTAACCCACTAAAACTCCACGGTGTCCTCCTCTGCCGCTTATGGCGGGAACACGGGCACGCGTTAGCACTCATCCGTGAACCCGCCGCGGCTGTCCGTCACCGGACCCTCCTCCGGGGAGTACTCCCCATCACCGGCGCACCACAACACATAGCACGCCGTGACCACCCCAGGAACCAAACCAGCACATGGGCGCCAGATGACCCCGTCTCTGCCACCCTTGGTCCCCCTACGACGGGTCAGGTCATTGGCCCCGCCGCCTGCCAATTTTCGGCCGCAGAGGATAGGGAGAGTGGCCAACGTCATACCAACACTCCTCTTCCCCTGCGGCCCCACCGCGTCCGCCATCGGACGGTGGCGACCCCGTCAAGGCCGCGGAAGGTAGGGAGAGCGGCGCACCGTAATACCGGCACTCCTCTCCCGCCGCGGCCTCCAACCCTCAGCCGCGATGCCTCCGATACGACATCGCGGCCCGCCTAAGTTGCGATGTCGCCCAAGCGGCACCGCAACCTACATGTTGGCCGCTACGTCGTCGGCTTGTCGGCAAAAGCCCTGACGAGCGGCCCCTCCTCGGGTTCCTCTTCGCTTCACCGTGGGTGTCCAAGCCACGGCTACTGAGCCCCCCCGCCTCGACAATGCGGGAACCCACCGGGGGGGTCGAGATTCGAACCTAGGCCAACTTGTTTAATAATCCAATACGCAACGCTATCCGCTAGCGGTACTTGTTATGAAGAGGTGAATTTTAGCAATCGTATGAACCAACCAAGGTCATACGTAATTACACCGCGCGTGTGAAAAAGCGACGGTATAATTATTTTTGTTTCGTTCGATGTTAGCCAGTGTACACACACAGATGTAGGTACGGGCCTGCGCGGCGCGGGCGCGGGGATGGCGCACAGAATGTTCACAGAAATTTCAACTTTGTTGTGCTTAAGCAAATTTGTTGCAGACCGTACATAATATAATTATATGTGAAGACGATGCACCTAGAATACAATTGGTCTACCACAAAAGGTAAAAAGAATTAAAAATGAAGCAATGGCAGGTAAATCAATTATGTGATAGATACATCATCTCATTTATACAAATATTGTAAAAGTAGATGATTTTCCTAGAATTTTAACAAGTGTGTGAGTTACTGTAGTCACAGAGTCCATTTAAATTGCCATCAACACGCTAAGAAGAAGAGGGGGCCCTAAACCCTATTCACATTCTGGTACCATTAATTTCCATATCGATATCGCTAAAAAGTGTAACACATCCCAAAAGGCCTACAATAAAATATTTGTATGGAAAAACCAGATTCAAATGAAACTACAAACAGAGGAGTCGCGTATTGGAGATTTGAATGTACAGACGCCAGCACAACAAGCTACTACAATCTGTCAAAGGAGAAGGGAATGACTCCATAGATTCCTGGGCCCAGGTGTTAACTGAATCAAACTAGCCTTATTTGTAAGAGGATATAATAACAAGGCCTCACTGAAAATTTGGTGAAATTTCAGGACCCAGGTTATATGAATTATAGTAAACGTGAGGTTATATACATTGTAGTTTTTTATGTTATTTACGAAATACTTTGAATGTGTAATGGTAATTTAGAGTAGCAAGATCCGTCAAATAGTCCGTTATAATGTGCAAAGCCGAGGTCGTGGGCTTAAACAATAAAACAAGGAAAATACGTGCGCACTCAGAACTAAAGAAAACAAACAAGTGCATCTGTCAGTCGGTGACTGACGGATGTCAGGCACAAGTGCTGCCAGAAGAAAAAAATCACTATGAATCTATTCAATCGATTCCACGAAAGCTTAATATGCACTTCTCACTCGATTTTCATACATATTCTCATATTTTATCGATTTATTCATAATCGATTAGTAGTAATTCAGGAATTATTTAATCGATTATTTAGTTTCATTAACTTAATTTAAGTTTTCTCGCTTTCTAGGTAGAAACATGGTACCATACTTTGTGATTTCCTTTAGAAAAATATAACGGTTTTTTTAATACACATTTCAACTAGTTAACTGCTGGGCCCAGAAGTCCCCTTCTCCTTTCTTTAATATATTTTCAACTTTATCGCTAAATTATAAGGTTCAAAGTTGATTGGGAAAGTTTGACGGTTTCGGGGAGGTTGATGTGCTGGCAACTGTACATAGTTACATAAACTTACAATTTCTTCACATGGGGGTAAGTAGAAACTGCAAAACGCCACCACCTACTACGTCATACGTCGTCGTGTTACATACTCATTTTGCTTCGTTTACGTTCATACATAATTCAGATTTGAATTTGTAGTTCCTTATAGAAAGCCATACTTAATAAGCCGTGAAAGAGGCTAAAAGTACTGAAAGGCAAGACACTTCAAGTCCCCAATATCCTCTACATCAACTTGATATAGGACATCGACCCATAAACGACCACCCTATCCACAAGGAGATGCGGCAAAAAGTCCTGTCCTTCTCATACATATAGAATTCTAAAAGGTCCCAACTCACGCAAGAAGGAAATAGGTTACGTCATTTTAAATCTCAGAGTTTTTCAATACCGTAATATCGAAAATGATCCCGACGTGAGGGTATCTGTTATTTATAGCTACCTTATTGTATTGGATGGGTCCCCAAGACTTCCGAAGTTTGCTCTTTTTTGATGTTATATCAATCATGAGGATTCATATAAGTATGGTACGAGTTTTATTAACTTCAGCTTGTGTCGTGTGATAGGCAATATATTTACAGGATATTATGAGAATAATAATAATATTCCACAACTATCACACAACGCCGTCTAGTCTCAAGCTAAGCAGAGCTTGTGTTATGAGTACTAGACAACTGATAAACATACTTATATATTTCTAAATCTATACTAATATTATAAAGCTGCAGAGTTTGTTTGTTTGTTTGTTTGTTTGTTTGAACGCGCTAATCTCTGGAACTACTGGTCCGATTTGAATGATTATTTTAGTGTTGGGTTGTTCATTTATCGAGGAAGGCTATAGGTTATTCTTCAAAATTAGGGATCCGTAATAAAATTGCTATTTTGTAACACAAGGTGTAAAATCGAAAACCTATTTTTGCGTGCGCTGCAAAAACTATTGACAATAGAACAAAATAATGTACTACGGGTTTGTAGAGCCCATTAAGACCTACAAAAAAGTCCGCGAGAACATATATCTAGCTATCATGGTTTAATCACAATAACCGATTTTGTGTTCAAAATAATTATTAAATCGTCTGAAGAAAAAAAAACTACGTTAAATATGTATCGTAATATTAATCTTTATCGAAATTAAGCATTATGTTATCAAGAGTATTTATGAAGAAGTAAAATACTTTTTGTTTCATCTCAATCGGATATTTCGTTTAAAAGTTATCACGTGTGTAAGATGTTAAGAGTTGGTACAGACGCCAGCACATCAAGTTACTATAATCTGTCAGATTTCTTTAATAGATTTTCGACTTTATTGCTAAAGCATAAGGTTCAAGGTTGATTGGGAAAATCTGACAGTTTCGGGTAGGTTGACCTGCTGGCGTCCGTACCTATTAAGGAGTTATGGGCCATAGAGTTTTTACACTAATAATAAAGCTGAAGAGTTTGTTTGAACGCGATAATCTCTTTAACTACCGGTCAGATTTGAATTCTTTTTGCATTTGATAGCCCAAATCTTGAGGAAGGCTATAGGCTATTTAACATCACGCTATGACCCTTAGGAGCCGAGCAAAAAGAAAAAAAACTCAGAGTGAACGGTAAGCGAATACGAAGTGTTGCGACGCGACGGGGTGGGGGTACAAGAAATTTCACGCGGACGAAGTCGCGGGCAGAAGCTAGTACATACATATATAGATAAATTACACCCAGACACAGAACAAATGATCATGCTCATCACACAAACATTTGTCCTGGGTGGGAATCGAACCCACGACCTCCGGCATAGCAGTCATAGTCACTGACCACTAGACCAACAGGCCAGTCTAAGACCGGCACTAGACCAACAGGTAAGTCTAAAGAATCAGAATCGAAATTATTAATATTATGTACTTTGCTGGCGAAATGATAACAGCCGCACGTGTCGATCGAAGGTTAAGCTACACTTTCCGCGGTCGGTTCAACAATCCATTACATATCGAGACTCCCGTGCCTCGGAAAGTGCGGTAAGCCGTTGGTCCCGGTTGTCATTGTTGGACTCTTTGACAATTGTTACGGGTAGTCAGGACCGGCTGCGCTAAAAAGTCTGACAACCCTTGTATCGGAATATCTAGACCATAGCGAGTGGAGGTCAGATAGGCATTCGCTCCATGTAAAATACTGGTATTCAGTTGCACACAGTTAGACTGCAAGCTGACCCCGACACAGTTGAGAAAAGGCTAGGCAGAGTGAGATTGCTTAATGTTCTTCCGTGTTTTTACATAAAACTAGCTGCGCCCCGCAGTTTCACCCGCGTAAATATCGATCCCGTGGGAATATCGGGATAAAAAGCAGCCTATATGTTAATCCAGCGTGTCAGCTACCTCCATATTTTTTTTCAAAATTGGTCCAGCCATTTGAGCGTGAAAAATTAACAAACACACACACACACTCACAAACTTTCGCCTTTATAATATTAGAGTGGTTTCCCAAACATGGGTGAAATCAAATATTCAGTTTGAAAGCTTCTATCAATGTTTCTAAGGAAAACGCCTTTCCCCATACATTTTTCAATAATATTCTCCCCATAAATTCTTACGATTAATTAAATATTCCACAAACTTAATAGCAATAATATTATGTACGTAATTATTATGAGGCTCTGAACGACTCGAGCTCATGAAAGACATATTAATCAAAAACAAGACGGGAGCAAGACTCTTTTGTAAAACAACGTTATTTTACTGATACAACGAAAAGTTTTGTTTATGTCATGGAGGCAAGCTGTATTTCTATGAAAGTAATGCCACAGTATAAATAAATGCAGAAGGACAATTTTTACCCACCACAATTACCGAAAAAATTAAAATATGTTACTCGTAACTGAAGAAAGTTTGTAAAAATCGAGACGTGGTAATAAATGGAGGTCTTGTTGCTAAGGACGAATTTCACCAAACTTTTATGCCTAGTCTTATTCTGTTAATAAATTTTGAATTTTGACCGTTTTTCCACACTCGAACTGTCAGATCAATTTTATTCCATGGATATTGGTAAAATTAGCCCTAAATGTGATTTTGGCTTAGGGGGCAACTGGCTTCTGGTCCGTGGCCCACATTACACGGAGTAGGAACATTAGTGGAAAACTTGGCCAAATGCGTGGGCCAGAATACCATGAAAAAAAGTATCGTAGTTAAATCGACCCATTGGGATTTAATTTCATTAAAATGAAAAAAGGTGCGAAGTAAAACGAAAGTATCAAAATAAATGCAGACAACCTTTAGATGAACTTAAGAGTGAAGGAGAATCGATACATTAGACTGTCTTATTGTGTCATAAAGAAATCGTAAAAACATAGACATCTGTTTCTACATTAATTTCAGACAGAGAGATGAAATACTGACCGAAGAAACTAATTATGTGAGAGGTCTTTATTATGCCCTATCATATTCATTACACGCAAAAAAACTTTCTTATTATTTTTGATTTGTAATACCATTGTCTAGGTAATAAGACACGTGACCTAGTATTAGATTAGGTCACTCGTCGCTCAGTGCTCAGACACGTGATTGTAACATAATATTTTTCTAGAGGACTTCATACTACAAGCAAGACACAGGACACTGGTTCGAATGAACCTAGTTCGGGCGGGTCGCTACATACCATTATAATTCCGATAAGTACATCATTACTTGCACCTGTAATAAAAATATTTTAGTTTTAGTTTGTTTTCTAAGCACTGTAATTGTATGGGACATTACTACTGTTGGCTAAATGTACACTTTTTATAAACGCTTTTATTAAATAAGAATAAAGTTATTAAATAAACTTTAGTTATTAAGACATCAGTCTTCTGCATTTTTTATACTGTGGTATCAGTGTAGGCGAAACATTGTAAACGACTTTAGAGACTCATTTTAAAAGACGTATTCAACCATTTTGTAGTCGTGGTCGGCGTGAAAAAGTTCCACATTTTCATGTATGTAGAAGTAATGAAAAGTTTTGTGTTCCGACTGTTATTATTTTCTTTGATGAAACGAAAACAAAATACAAGTCCTGTTGTTTCAATGGCTTCTAAAAATAACCTTATTTATTCATAAAAACTACATACAAAATAACATCACGCCTTGAATCACCGAAGGCGTAGGCACAGACGTAATAGGACGTATAAGAGCACAAACCTTTCACCAGTTAACCATAGTTTTCAACATTATCACATCGAGACGTTTATTGTCTCGTACCTCTTTCCTGTAACTATCGGTATTAGATATTTTTTTGGCTAGAAAAATCCCTTCTGATGTATATCCTCATCAAATATGTAAAGATGACATGAATTTGACTTGACGGACCGTTGACTTCGACTACAATAGTGAAGTTCCAATAATCGCAGTTAACACTTGAAGCACGATATTTCCAGCCAACATGCCATACTCGCCCCGTATCGGACAGAATTGTATCTATTTTTATTTTTAGATCTTCCACCTTTCCACTTGTATGCCTGTTTAAATATTTTACTTGGCTTCAAAATGGTTCACACTTTTAGTGGTTTCTTTTTGTAAGTAAATTAAACTTTTTGTGAATTCCATTTGCTAGTTTATTACTTTGCAATCTACCTGGAATAAAAAGCTGTTAAATATTGCATCGAAACTGTTTACCTGTAAAGGAAGGGTCCGAATATATTCCCTTGCGGGATACCTTTTGTATTTATCATAACGTACTTAGAGACTCCGGTACTTTGTATGCCATTATTGTCTGTTATTTGAATAAATCCTACAAACTTTTCAAAAGTAAATTATTATTTTAACATACCAACCCACATTACACAACAGTGTCAAACCCTCCATAATGCTAAAACAAATACGATTTTATCAAGTTACCACTATAAAAGTAGGTACCCTAAAATATGCTTCAGCAGAGAATAGGAATAGCCTCGTCTCTATGCTATGAGCTATAAACATTGTCATAACAACCTATCTCTAGAATTCATGGTGCGGAAACGAGTATCGATTGCTTAATGCGCGTAAGAACTCGGCCAAGTCAGTGCCTGCTTTTATATTATTTATAATCTTTGATCGGTGTCACTTTGTGATGTACAAAAAGAAATTCGATATTCATCCCTTTAACAATGTTGTTGTTTCCATGTGGTTGCTTTTTTTCAAAGGTTTCAAGGTCTGCGTCATATTTTTTTCTAATCCTGTATTTCATGTTTAGGACATTTTTATGAGAAATATTATCTGTACTTAAAAGTGTGTACTTTTTCCTTATCAGAAGATTGTTAATAGAAATAGTCAGCGCTTGTTGTATTTAAGACTGAGCTTTCCTAAAATTAGGTAAAATAAATAATGAGTCAATAAGTATGAATAAAATGGCGACTGGTACATCATACATTAGTAGTTCTCTGACACTCATCGTAATTTTATCTAGTCTAAAAGTAACATCAGACATCAGCTAAGTGGTTCTTAGCTAAAAATAAGGATTTAAGACGCCATTTTTTCCCACACGTGTAGCAATTTATCGTTTTAAGCCTATACGAATGACCGAAGCCAATGTAGTTTTATTCTGGTTCTGAATTTTGAAACACGCTTCTTACGAAACAAATTATTTAGTATTCTCAAATTATTTCAGTTATACGTGACGGAGAAGGGACGTTTGTCTCGTCATGATCAGCCATATTTTAACTACCGTGGACGTACTATGGGTAGTGTTGGTTATTGTGCAATAAAATAACCGTTTGCAGTTTAAATCCGATTATAATTTACGAAAAATTTCATCACACTAGCTAATCACATACTGTAGGTACACGACACATCCAGATACGTAGCGAGACCGTTACCGGGCTGGCTAACCAAGTTGACCTCCGTTGACTGTCCCTCTAGGAACCTCTTTCTTCTAGCGGAGCTCTGACTGCTCCTCTTTTCCAACTTTCATCAAAAACGCCTCTCATCCCGGGGAACTCCGGTGAAGGCACACGTGTCTCGTTAAGTCTTTATGTTGGCTAACCTCCTTCCAAAACAATGCTACCAACCTAAGTAATACCAAAACAAGTGCTGCCAGCCCAGTCGCGAGCTTACTCAAGCGATTCGCTTGATGTATCCGAATGAGGAGATTTCCGAATGGAGCTCTATTAAACGTTTAAACAAACGTCAAAACCGAGTGGCATCTGTCATCGTGTTCTGACAGCTCAAAACTTCAAGACAAACAGCGCCAACCGCCTCATGCTCCGCCTTACATATAATCATCAACAACAATGTCGGCTGAATGTAAACGATCTAGTCCAATATCTCAATAGGTGAATTAAATGCCAACAAAAGCATCATGTCCTGATAAATATGAGTCATGTATCAAACTTGCAAATAGATAATCCATAGATTCCTCTTGGCTCTGCCACAATTTGAAAGTAGCTTTCACTCACTATTAATATCCCCATCCATTATTTGAACGAAGTTCTTTAACACGGCTTGCGATAAGAGTAAACTGATAGACACCATCTTATAACAAAAAATGTTATGTGCAGCATCAAATTGTAGTCTTTGGTTATGTGACAGTTGATAGATGTGTTGCTGAAGCCGGTAGCGATGTCAAAATGAAAATCCAAAATGGAGACAGCTTTATGAGAGCTTCTAAAAATGTATACTAGATGGCTCTGTATTAAAAACGCGTATTAAATTCACACTTTCTCTCTTTTTGGCTCTTTCTATTATATACGAGTGTGTGTGCGTGCGAGTATCGCGCAAGGAACATCATTCCTGACGTGGGTTTCCCGACCGCACACGTTTTTATTTTCTTAATCAGTAACATCGATATCAATCAATCAATACGTATTCCTCATAAGATTGATAAAGTTGGTCCAGTTTTAATATTTTCTACTCCCTCATTCTACGGGTCCCGTATTACAAGCATCAATCAAATATTGAGGACCTTTTTAGGGTTCCGTACCCAAAGGGTAAAAACGGGACCCTATTACTAAGACTTCGATGTCTTTCCGTCCGTCCGTCTGTCTGTCACCAGGCTGTATCTCAAGAACGAAACCGCGATTGATAGACAGTTGAAATTTCCACAAATTATGTATTTGTGTTGCCGCTATAACAACAAATACTAAAAACAAAATAAAATAAATATTCAAGGGGGCTCCCATACAACAAACGTGTTCTTTTTCGGTGTTTTTGCCTTGTGGTGCGGAACCCTTCGTGTGCGAGTCCGAGTCGCACTTGGCCCGTTTTTCTTGTTATTGAAACATTTGCCAAGGTCTCTATAATTAAAAGTTGAAAAGCAGGATTTTATTTTACGTCTGTTTTTATTCTTATTTCTATTTTTGAGCTCGTTACGGAGAAAACTGGTCGTTACCTACTAATATTTTATTGCTTTGTTTAAAACTTCCGAAGGTTGTTTTCTTGTACTTTTAACACGGCATGAGCTACTTTCATTGCAGTCTAGGTACCTGTTTCAAAACACGAGAAGAAGAATCATAGAATTATTAACAACTCATCTTTTCTATCCATATTTATATTATACTAGCAGCACCCCGCGATTTCACCCGCATAAGTGTCGATCCCGTGGGAATATCGGGATAAAAACTATCCTATGTCCTTCCCCGGGATGCAATCTATCTCTCGGTCAAATTTTATCGAAATCCGTTCAGTGGTTTAGGCGTGAAAAGGTAACATACAGAAAGACAGACAGAGTTACTTTCGAATTTATAATATTATTAGTGTGCATTATAATATTAGTATGGATTAAAATGCGAAAGCAACTCTGTGTGTTTATCTGTGTATGTTACCTTATCACGCCATACCGGCAGAACGGATTTCGATAAAATTTGGCACATTTTTTAGTTTTTTTTTTTTTGGCACATTTTTTTAGATTAGGACATACAGAATGCTGTTTATCCCGGTAGTACGCTTTCATGGAATAATAAATTATCGACACCGACACACGTGAAGCCGCGGGCAAAACTTAGTACATGATTTCCTAGTAACAAAGTCGTAGAGGTTGCAAATAATATAAGTTTTCCTATCTAAGTTCACAGAATTGTTTGTAAAAACCGGTCAAGTGCGAGTCGGGCTCACGCACCGAGGGTTCCGTACAAATTTGTAGGTATGTAAATAGTTTATCACGGGGTTTTTTTTTGTAACTTAAGTAAACATCCAAAAACAGTAAATTTGTAGAATTTACGGTGTTCGGATTTTTACCTATAATTGTGCTACATGACATTGCTTCTTGCCAAATTTCATGATTCCAGGTCAAAGGGAAGTACCCTATAGGTTTTGATTCCGGAACATAAACACCCGTATCTTTCGATTGCGTTAACAGAGAAGTTTGATTTTTTCACTGCTTCAAGGGATTGCAGCCCTGAGTATTTGATATTAATTTCAACTTGATAACTGTACGCGTTCCTGAAGAAACGGGCCTTGACAGACGGACAGACAGACGGACAACGAAGTGACCCAAGAGTAACGTTTTTCCTTTTGAGGTACGGAACCCTAAAAACCTACGGAACCCTAAAAAGCATAAACGATTAAATGATTTTTATTTCTGTAAGTAGGTTTGTACAAACACTTTTACACGTCAATCATATTTTTTTTAAACTAGATGAGGTCGGCGTTTCCTAACTGACTATTCTGAGAAGAAAGGCCGAAACAAACTCAGAAGTCACAGTCTCTTTTAAAGTCCAGACAAAATCTTGGTCAGATCGTGTGAAGACCATGTAGATTGGTGTCTGAAATGGTCTTTTGAGGAAAGAACCACACATACAATTACTACACCCGTGTTCTATCTCATGGGGTAATTAGTAGCTAGTTTTCATAGATTTTCAACTACTTGCCATCTCTTTTAGTCACACCTACCACCCACAGATAAACACGACGACTTGCCCTATTTACTCCAAAACTCGGTAATAAAAACCATCGCAATATCTAAAGTAAATATTGCCTCAATAAACCCAAGAAACATGAAAGTTGGAGCCAATATGAAGTAAAAAAAAAATACCAATAAAAACGAATTAATACAAGGAAAAACAAATCGAAAGATTAATTAGAAGGCGTTACTAAGGAATGTTTCACTTCACTCTTGATTTGTTCAGGAAAATAATAAATAGCTTGTAAAGAAAATATCTATTACAGATCTATAAATATTTATAAACTAGCTGCGTCCCGCGGTTTTACCCGCGTAAATGTCGATCCCGTGGGAATATCGGGATAAAAATCCTATATTAACATATAGGATTTTTATTCCTATATTAACATTTAGGATCCAGGGTGTCAGCTACCTCCATACAAAATTTTATCAAAATTGGTCCAGCCGTTTGAGCGTGAAGAAGTAACATATTAATAGAAAACAAACAGCTCATTTACCAAATTAAATTTCAGTCGACAACATCCATCGGTTTCTTACTAAACTTCAACTATATAGGGTGAAACCGCGGGGCGCAGCTGGTTCCACAATATTTTAAAGAAGACAAACTACAATATACTTCGCACATTCTTTTTAAGTGTCCGTATCTTACCTAGGAGTACCTACTACCGACAGAGATACAGTAAATTCCCTGATAAACTAAGTTTCCTCGTACCACACTGGTACAAATGTTACTTTTATATGTCGTAAGTGCGACGGAATGGGTGCCCGTGTCATAAATATGTTGCTGCTACCAAATATCGCTGATGTTACAAGGAGTTGGTTGAGATCGTGTCATACTGTGAGCGGGATGTAAATTTTTGGTTTATACGAATTTTAATCGTGAGCAGTGGTGGCCAAGTAGTAACGGCCGCAACTTACGAGTTATAGGTCGTAGGTTCGAACCCAGACAGGCGATTTACATTGTGTAAATTATTTCATCACCACTGCTCTAAAAACGGTGAAGGAAAACATCGTGAGGAAACCAGCATGTCCTAGAACCAACAATTCGAAGACATGTGACATCTGCCAACCCGCACTGGGGGGCCCGCAGATTTCTTCACGCTCAAACGGCCTACCTATTTTGATAAAATTTTGTATGGAAGTAGCGTATTAGCATATAGGCTACTTTTTATCCCGATATTCCCACGGGATCGAAATTTACGCGGGTGAAACCGCGGGGCGCGGCTAGTAGTTAATACAGATCAAATTCGCAACGTATTCGTTTGTATGAAATTGACAGGTGTCAAAACCGCATTTTTCTCGTCGGCCGCACTGTAGTGTCTTTTTTATCGCACTGAAAAATGAATGTTTTTAAATTATAATACTGCCACGCTAATAATACCCACGAATAAGAAAAATAGGTATGTTGTAACAAACTGACCCGTTTTACTCGTAACTCGCTCCGCTTTCCGTATGACAACCGCTTGACTCGGTACTTTAATAGAGGTAGTCCAGTACTAACACTTTCGAGTATACGTAGGTTACGTACGTGTGAGCTTTACAAGTGAATGTAAGTACCGACGCCAGCACATCAAGCTACTACAATCTGTCAAATTTCTATAGTAGATTTTCAACTTTATCGCTAAAGCATAAGGTTCAAAGTTGATTGGGAAAATTTGACAGTTTCGGGTAGCTTGATGAGCTGGCGTCTGTACATACACTTGAAGATATGTGCAGTCCGCGCGCGAGCTCCGAGGAATCGGTGGCTGAGGAAGGAAACTTTTTTTATTTCAAGTAGGTACATAGTACCCTCATAGAATGATTTCATAATTTACACTCGCGCGGAGGCTCAAGATGTGTTAGTATCGACAGGGCAATATCGACTAAATCACAATTAACTCTAGCTCATTACGTCAACATTCCTTATTATTCCTCAGAGCTCGCGCGCGGACTGTAGGTACTAGGGCTCCATGAATGTGAGAATGTTCTAATTTATTGCAGGGTAAGTCTCATCGTAAAATGGCCCTAAAGGCCGTCAGGTCTTGCCGAATTCTGAGCCTTTAAGTTATAAAAATGGTGTAACATGTTGTCGTGTTTCTGAATTACAAGATAATAATTGCATGATCATTTGTTCTGTGTCTGGGTGTAATTTATCTATATATGTATGTATTTAGAAATATATAAGTATGTTTATCAGTTGTCTAGTACTCATAACACAAGCTCTGCTTAGCTTGAGATTAGACGGCGTTGTGTGATAGTTGTGGAATATATTATTATTATTTATTTTTATATTTTAACATATCTCGGGACCATGGGGTCCCGGTCCTTTGGAAGGCGTACGAGGGGCCGAAGCCAACTCGCAGAGGCCCGTTAGAGATTTTCAATGAAATAAGGCACCAACCGACGATTATCCCCGTATGCACTATGCAAGTGCACCCAAGGATAACCCCCGGTTGGTGTAGGACTATTGCAGGATATGGAAAAATAAAAAGTTAGACTATTGGTTTGGGTGGCTAAAGTGGACCGGTTTCCAGGAACTATGGTAAAACTATGACCCCTGCCTGATCAATGCTTTATATATACACAGATAAAATAGCAGGGGGTGACTTGCACACTCAATAATGGGCCCCCGAAAACGGCCGCTAGCACATAGTGACGTAGCGACAAGGGGGCAACACGTCCTGAGGTGCTTATGAGGAGTGGAGAGGTATTCCACGGCTATCAGGACAATCCCGGAAGTACGGTCAAGATCCCTACCAGCATCTTACTGGAATACTTCCTTCCTCCGAGCACGTTTGCTCTTGCGAATCTCCACTCAAGCCGGCCAATAAAGGCAAGAATGAGGTGGGAGCTCTGTTCCTCGTCATTGTTCACTCCAGCCGGTCAATAAAGGCAAGCCAGAGGTGAGGAACAAGACTTCTCCCGGGAGATAGGGTCCGTGGGGTCGCTACTGCCCAACAGCTCGCCACATGCTGCCCTGCGGGTTTCTGTATCCCTCTTGGTCTGGCTCCTCACATTAGACCTGTTCCGGCAAAGTAAACTCTTCCGGCACAGGCCTAGAGTTCGGAGCGCGCAAGCCCCACCACGACGTCAACGTAGAGATACGGCGGTGGGGTTATTATTATTATTATTATAAAACGGGGTGGTTTTGATGTGCTTGTTTACAATGCTGTTTGACCGTTGAATTCAACCAAATATACACACTCAGTACCTACCAACATATCGATAATAACGGTGATGCGCTAAAGTAGCCCGCGAAATTCAAATTTACTTACGTTTTTTGAAATTTTTCGGCCAGTGTCAGGTTGTATGTTGGAATAAACTATGATTTGTGACCGTAAAAAAAATCGACTTCCAAAAAAAACACTACAAAGTGAAAAATAACTTTAATTTCGGAAGTCGGTGTCTTTGGATCTGTATTTTAGTTCTTGCCACCGACTTCCGAAATTAGTTATTTTTCACTTTATAGTGTTTTTTTTTGGAAGCCGGTTTTTTTTTTGTTAAGAAGTTTTTATTTCTCGCTATTTAGTGGGTCTAAATAATGTATCTAGGTTACAATAGCCTAATGTCGGGACTTTAATTGTTGAGGAGTTCTCCTAGTACTCCACCATCTGCTCCATTTCACCGTTCGCATTGTGATGAGCATAAATTGCTTAGCAACCATATTAAACTCAAAACTCAAACAAAGCATTTATTTCAATTAAACCATTAACAGGCACTCTTTATTTGTCAAGAAGTCGGTCTTTGAACCAAGGTATCTGGAAACAGTGGTCTCTATGAACAAAGTTTACGGCAAGAAGTGCTATCTATGAACAGAGATCTCTGTTAACAGTGCTTTCTATGGACCGAGTTATCTACGAACAATGTTTTCTATCAACAAAGTTTTCGGCGAAACGTGCTGTCTAGGAATAGAGATTTCTATGAGCTTTGCTTTCTGTGTGTAGTTGTATCGTACAAGTGTGTTTCTATCTTAGGTTCCACACCGAATATTATAAAGGCGAAAGTTTGTGAGTGTTTGTGTGTTTATAAGTTTGTTACTTCTTCACGCACAAACGGCTGGACCAATTTTGATAAAATTTTGTACGGAGGTAACTGACACCCTGGATTAACATATAGGCTACTTTTTATCCCGATATTCCCACGAGATCGACACTTATGCGGGTGAAACCGCGGGGCGCAGCTAGTACAGATATAAATAACAACACAACACGGGTAACAAGAATTTATTAAAACTAAGAAATTGGGTTTAACAAGTCAGCCATCTTCCTCTTCAAAAGAAGGCCCAATTAACAGAAATTCAAAGTAACAACTGCTAATTAAAACAAAAGTACCATCAGAACCGTGTCATCAAAACTTCTGCAAATATTAAATCAGATAATAAAATGTTACAGTAAAACGTAATTATTAATTAACTTGCAAAATTGGTGTCGCTAATCACCCACGAAATTGTCTTTTACGTTTACAGTATTAGGAAATCCTTTGGCATAATAACGAAGTTCCTTTGCCGAGTTGTTGAGCCATCAAGAAGCTTGTAAGTGTAAGACATAAACAGGAGCTTGTTTATGGCTCCGACATAATGTTTCGTAGCAAGAAATCAATTAGCAAATGGGTTTAATTACTGTTTGGAATTCTCCGAGTCTCCTTGAACACAATTTTAGAGACCAACTATTTGTATTTTCGCCAAAAGCCAAAGGTTTATTAGTTTAGTCAAGTATTTAAATATTCCGCCAGGGTCGCGGGTTGTTCGAAAGAGATACCGTGGCCCCTGGCACAGGCAAGTGAAGGAACACGGGTGGGTTTCAGTCAGTAAGAGTCTGACACTCCCTTCCGCTCCGCCCAGAGCGGGACCCCTCATTTGATGATTTCCCACCCAAAAAAAAAAACAGTATTTAAATATTAACATCTTTGACTTTGTATTTCTAGAGTTTTGTATGAGTGTTAATATTCAAATCAGAATAAATTATTAGCTAGCTTTTGCGTGCGGTTTTCGCCACTGTGTTGTTGAAAAAACTATCTTAACTATCTGTGTGCCTTTTCATCCAAATCCGTTCAGAAGTTTTGCGTGATTGATTAACGAACATACAAACTTTCACGTTTGTAATATAAGAAGGATATACCTACTAGCTACGAGATACTTCCCAATAGTTTATACTTACCTATGTCATCACAAACTCCCAGTAGAATAAGAAATTACGAACTTATGTTTTTCAATAAACCCTGTACTTATTTTTGTTGCTGACGATCCTTCAGGACCAAAAACAAAAGAAAAAAAGCGGATCAAACCGGAATGAGAAACTTTATAGTGGATAAGATAGAGATTAAAACTAAAGACGGACAAGCAGGGGATCGAGGAGGGGGGGTGGAGGGATTCAGGGGATCGGAACGGAATAACTCGAACTATTTCAGTGTCGCCCGAAAATATAGCTTACCTTGCAAAAAACAGACCCACTTCATCAAAAAGGAAGACATCTTGGGTGAACCGGCACGTTTCATTGAATGGGTGTCCAGAGAACAAAATGGATGTCGTTGTTAGCAAATAGTGTCATGGTATTATCCCTCTACTTGATTACATTTATATTAATCTTTCTCGATGACGCTTCCAAGTTGCAGGGGAATGTTCCCAGCTGTTCTGTCGTTGTTTTGTTGTTACTGTTATATATTACATTGTGTGGCACTTGAGGAATTTAAAATTCATTTTTGGGGACAAATGTTTAAATGACATGAGTTTATGACTTATGGGAAATATCCCCCTAAAATGAATTAGAGAGGTTTTATTTTCAGAGTACTAACTTAGAAAATAAAACCATGTAGTTTTCACGACGGAAAATTAAAGTAATGGTGAAGTTTAGATATGATATTTTTATTATTTACAATTAAAATATGTACGTACATACCAAGTTATACCTAATCAATTAATAAAAATAACAAAATTATATCCTAAGTCAACTAAAAAATACTATTCACAGACTAAAACAGCGTCGAAAAATTGATCCCCATCGCTGTCGACTGGTAATGTACCCAGGAGACTGGCACGTTGTATGGCGTTGTATGGCACTAACACGTTGTATGGCGATGCTTACCCTCTGGCTGAGGTAAAAGCCAGCCCTTGGGTCTCGAGAAATGTCAACCAGCCGATCATGAGCTAGTATAAGATAATTGATGTTATAATGAAAATAATGATGCCTCATCAAAATAAATCAATACAAGGTCAATTTTACAAGTAAGTAATAAAAGTTAGGATGGAACAAAAATAGTCTATCTCTTTAACAATTTAGGTATTGGTTACATAATTATTTTACTGTCAAGAAATAATCTTTGCTTTGTTCATTAATAGTTAAGTAACTTAGTATTCGTCCGTAAGAAAGTATCGTCTCCAACACCCAAAGAACAGCATAAATTGTTAATTTCTCAAGTTTCTTCAACAGAGGTAAGAAAGTAAAGTGGAACAAACATTTTTAACAATGTGGACCCAATTAAAAAGGCAATAAGAAGCTCGTGGAAAAAGTAAAAGGAAGAAGATGAAAGAAGGAACAATTTTATAGTGTTAAGGCAACAAAGGCAGCGGGCGAGGGACTTAGGACTATTATGTCTAAGAAAAAAGGTCGTCTTTACCTTAACTGTGAGGTTAAAAAGGGTTTCTTTTTGTCACTTTCCTTTAGGTTCTACAAAAGTCAGACTGTATGGGTTATACATTCGTTTCTATTATTATTAATCAAGTAGTCAAATGCAATAGTTTCAATTTAAATAAGGCTACAAGTGTCTGTTATTTCATCTGGTGTAGATGTTCAGATTTTACTACATTTAAGGATAGGTAAAAACGTTTAGATTAAATCTACTACTACTATCTTTCATCCTCATCATCATTTCAACCGAAAGACGTCCACTGCTGGACATAGGCCTCCCCCAAGCACCTCCACTTCGACCGGCTCTGCGCTTCTCGCATCCAACGGGTTCCTGCGGCCTTCACAAGGTCTTCGGATCACCTTGTGAGGATCCTTCCAGTTCGGAGGCCTTCCAATGCTACGACTTCCGGTACGTGGACATAGCCCGAAGAATTGCCAAACTTAAGTGGCAGTGAGCAGGGCACATTGCTCGCAGAACAGATGGCCGATGGGGCCGAAAGGTTCTGAAGTGGCGACTATCGTTTTACGAACCAAAAAATTTACTGGTAAATTGTTAAGGTTTTTTTTAATAATCAATATTTACCTAACACAAAAACCCGCGTAAAAAAATTGTTCTATTCCATGAAAACACCGTTTTGAAACCTCACAAGTGTTCTTTTTTCATGGGAAAATACTTTTAAAGAACGAATAAATGCAATACAAAAATATAAAGTAGGACGTAAATCCTTCTTTTGATTGAATGGTTACCTTAATCCCACTGAGTCACATCTAAGTATTCTACATTCTAAGGACTTAAGACGCTATTCACATTTATATAAGGCTAAAAAAAACTATGAGAATAAACCGCTTATTTCATAGCCGTATACTTCAAATTAAAAGTACCTAATTACAAAGTAATACTTTTTCGTGGGGTTTTAATCTATTGACTTTCGACTTACAACCCTTTTTTCAGCTGACAATATTTACTTTAATATAACTTCTAAATTTGATAATAATCCAAACTAATATTTCAATGCTCTGAGACTAATTATATAGGTTTACAGTACAATGGATATCAACGATTCTGGCGCCCAGCGCGGGACTTTGAGCCCCACGTTGGGTGCCAAACTTAGCGCTCTATTTTATGTCTACCATTTCTACTGTAAGACTAAAATATTAACATCGATCAAGAATTCAGTCATAATCAGTATAAATATTTTTTTAGTTTTATTGAAAAACGGAGAATTTACTACTAAAGTTCTTACCTACTTTGTTTTAGATGATGTTATTAAGAAATACCCCTAAAATGAAATCAAAATCCATTATAAACAGACCAGAAACTGATCATTTTCTAATTAGAAGCATTAATAAGCCCTCTAACAAAACCAAATCATATTACATTGAAGACAGTTAACAAAGTACCTATATACATCATCATAATTATTTCAACGACTTTCATTATCTCAATGTGTTTCTCGTCTTCAGCGATAAGAGAGCTTTATTCGACTCTTAAGAGAAATGTTTCTGTTTTGTATCTCCGCGCCGAGATTTATATTCACATTTACGCTTTTATGCGCCCTTTGTCTCTCTCCCTCGCTCGAAGTGTGAAAGAGATAGAAGTGTGTGTTGACGCGTAGGGTAGTTTACTGTCAGTCAGAAATTCAACTAGCCGTCAAATGAGTGATGGGTTTAAGAAGGGGTATAGAGGAAACTTTTATATTAACAAGGTTTTTATCTCCTTTCTTGCTACCATAAAATATCGTTATGGTGGAAGATTTTACCAGGGTAATTTTAGACAACAAAGTGTACTATCGTGAGGTTAACTTTTTATGAAACAATTTCAAATGAAGACACTTTTCTCCAGGTCAGTAATTACTTATTTGAAAAACCTACTTTAAAAAGCAGAAACCGATGTCTGTTCAGAAACGGATGTTTCACTCATGATGAGTACTGATAAATCGGTAGCAAAACCTTGGCGAGTTAGGATCAACTAAAGCTACCCTAATATACCAAGTTTCTACGACCTCTAAGCTGAAGTGCACTAGAAGAAGGAATCGTGTATTAATTAATTTCGAAGTTTTTTTGTTAAAGGTAATATTTGATTTTGCTCGCAGCTTCGCCCACGTGGAGGTAGGCAATTATCCCACGGGAACGTAGGTACTGCTGAGAGGAAAAGTGGATATAGTCTTCCTGTCATCGAAATCTGTTCAGCCATTAAGACGTGGAAAGATTAGACAAAAAGAGTTTAGGTACTATAAATGTAGTATGGATAAGACCAAAAAAAGGTTCATTAGAAAACCAGCGTCAGACAGTATCTGTCTGGCATTAATGCTGAAATGAAACTTTTTGACGCAGCCTTAAGGCACACACTATTAACATATTATTTTCAGTTTTTTATTTTGTGGTTCACGAGTTCGTGTCCAATCAAACGTTAATTAAGTACTCTTTCTTTCTTACTTTTTTTAAAATATGATGTTGTGACTTGCTTGAAACATTACGAACGTAGTTTTACAGGTATTCTCATTAAACAATTATCCTTAATAGGTAGTTTTATTTATTACTAGCAGCGCCCCGCGGTTAAACCCGCATAAGTGTCGATCCCGTGGGAATATCTGGATAAACACTATCCTATGTCCTTCACCGGGATGAAACCTATCTCTCTGTCAAATCTTAACGAAACCTGTTCAGTGGTTTAGGCGTGAAAAGGTGACATACAGACAGACAGACAGTTACTTTCGAATAACACTAATATTATAAAGGCGGAAGTTAGTGAGTGTGTGTGTGAGGGTGTGTTTATATGTTTGTTACTTCTTCACGCTCAATCGGTTGGACCAATTTTGATATTGTATGGAGGTAGCTGACACCCTGGATTAAAATATAGGCTACTTTTTATCCCGATATTCCCACGGGATCATCTCTTATGCGGGTGAAACCGCGGGCCGCAGCTAGTTTATAATATTAGTATGGATAGTCCCTTTAACCATCAAAATTCTCGACTATAGGAATTTCCGTCGACATACTACACCCCAGAAAATTCCTATATTCCTTTGTCCAGCGTTTATTCTGTTCACATGACCCAGGCCTATTGTCCACACTCCATTCATTATTCAGCTGTACCACCCACAGTGTGTGATTAGGGCGCAATTATCGGATTCCTGCAGATCGAAATAGCCTTTTAGCCGTATAGCCACACTTTTTGGGCATTCGGCTAAAGTGTTCGGGTAATTAGAGCTGCCTTAAGATCATGTTGATATTGTCCGAAGTGAAATATTTAGTACTGTGTTACTCGTCTTAGGGAATCTGTGTGTGTTAGATAGAGGGTATAAACTTGAGGTCTGATTTAGGTATTTCGTTGGGATGGGAATACTGATAACGTATGGATTAAACTACAATAAGTCTAGTCGCAATAATAATGTAATAACATAACATATTCATTTCTATAACAATACACCCGTTATTCTGACCTACACGCTTATTGTCGTGAGTTTCGCTTTTACGACCTGTTATTTATTACTTCAACGGGTCCACCACTTTCTATGTTAATTTCCCCTTAAACTTCTTGAAAAAAAATCAAAAACTCATCTTTACGAAAACCAAACTTAGTACCTACACTATTCTTTAGAAAACAAAAAACCATGACCATTTTTGTTATTCAAAATAAAATTTAAATAAACTCCGTTTCATTCTTAGCCTCGTGATCTCATTGCATCCCTCAGTTACACATTTTCTAAAATATTGTTCATATAATTCCTCTGAAATACGATAAAATGAGCTATTTACTTTGTCTCACAACTTATATCCCGTTTCAACATGAACTCGCCATTTAAGACTTAAGATTATTTGCTCAAGGATCCCCATAGCCAATATTAGTTTCTTTATCTCGAACCTCTAGAACAAATCTATCAATATTCGTAATAAAGCCTAAGCCGCATTGATGCCAATATTGAGATGAAGAAAGTTCAGATTACTCCAGTGATAGTATTATAGGTACTGAAGATTCTGCCTACAGCGTTATTCTGTGTACGGTCAGCAACAAAAGTCGATTAGCACTTCAGTTTTTGTAATCTCAGTTATTGAGCAAAATATTTGTTCAAAATTGCAGCAGAAGTACAATACAATTTTGAACAAATATTTTGCTCAATAACTGAGATTACAAAAACTGAAGTGTTAATATTTTGCTCAATAACTAAAATTAAAAAAACTGAAGTGTTTTCACTCCAGAAGTTTTTTTGTCCATGATTACAGTTTAGGCTGCTGGTTCTACATATCGCCAAAATACATACAGGGTATTGAAAGACTTTGGGTGCAAAAACTATACACATCTTACACGCCCACCTACCTAATTAGATTATGTAACCACCCACATAATTATATCTGCATCTGATAAGAATTTTGTAAATCATGAAACGTTTATTTTCTTTTGAAAAGAAAGAAAAGAAGAAAGAAAGAAAGAAAAACTATTTATTTTTGTTTTTGACTCTACTTACCTGTCAAAAAGAGTAGATAACCTGGATAAAGTGGGTAAGACAAAGATTAAAACAGAAGACGAGCTAGCAGGGGATCGAGAAGGTGGGGTGGAGGGGGGTATTCAGGGTATCACCGGAATAAATCGATTAATTTGGGTCGATGACACAATTAAACAAATGAATATTTTTGGACCTCGCCGAATTAGATACTTTACACCTGTTAATAATCTCATCAGGGATTTAAGAAAATTTATAAACAGGAAAGAAAAGAAGAATAAAGAAAAATACAAGTTATAAATACAAATAAAGCCTTCCCTTTTCTTGCAAATCGTGATAAAGAATTTCGCCTTTTCTTCGTAAATAAAAGCTCTTCTTTCAATAATATTATTATTCGTCACAAGCCTTGTAGGTACACTTTCCAAATTGCTTAGCAAAGTTCCTGATTATCCAAAGCAAATAACAAATGTAGGAAAATAGGTCAATAGTCCTCCGTTACTAATCTGCGTTCGCGATTTATTTGCCAAAAATGTAAACAAATATGAATTAATGGAAAAATAACTTTAATTCCTACACAATAAAGTTCAGTTTACGCTACAACTTCAAACATATTTATAACATTGTCAATAGTATTATTCACTCTGAAATCAACTTAATTGTCATTGAAATAAAGTTGATACTTGTTTAACTTGAAACAGGGTGTGGGTGTGCAGCACTGCACACTTTTACTATACCTCGACCCTTTAAGTCTGATCAAATCTCTGACCACGAAATCCACTGTGAAATATGTGAAACCACGATACTGCTTAGACAGATAAACCATTTTATTTGGTGCACACTAGTTTTGGAATGAGGCAATCATTTAGTTAAGAAGTGTTTTGAGTGACTGAGACGACAATCTACAAAACCTACCTTGTTCCAGAACGATTTACCATAGTAATGGCTGCTTATGGTATCGTCGACCGTACGTAAATGGTAACAAAACCAGTATAAGCTGGCCTCTTATGTTATTGAAACTCAGTATTACAGCCCAAGGTCAAAGTTGTACCACTAACGAGCAGTCGACGGTACATTTACTTACTTACTTACTAAGTAAGTGTAATGCAATTTTGAACAAATATTTTGCTCAATAACTGAGATTAAAAAAACTGAAGTGTTAATATTTTTCTCAATAACTGAGATTAAAAAAACTGAAGTGTTAATCGACTTTTGTTACTGACTGTACTAGGTTAACAAAGGAAAGCAGAAATCCTTGATTGTTCACGTTTATTGGTTGTTTGTGGTCACTTGTGTGTTCAAGCCGGGTTGCGTAACAGCAACGATTGTGCGTTGCTGTTGGACACATTTCACTAGCTACTGATGGATTACTAAATATTTCAACTGACCTATACAGTACAGCCAAGATTTTTCGAAGAAGAATCGGATCAGTAGTTTCCAACATTACCCCCTACATACAAAGATACAAACTCACAAATACCTCTTTAGTAGAAGATTTAAAAAACAAATAAATGGGAATAAGTCTTGTAGGAAATTTTGATGTTTTATAAGCCTATTATAAGACACTATTACCCATTAAGATGTACTAGGGATGCAGCACACAGAAATAGTCACATGTGACGTGATGAGACTAAAAACTCCCTAAGACGGCTTGGCTTAGAGCAGTTCCATGTTCCACCACATCTTACTTTTAACAGTGACTGATGACTTGTAACTTGTCTTGAACTTAAACCGTTCCTAATATCCTAGTAATATAAATGTGAAAGTTTATATGTTTGTTACTCAATCACGATTAAACTGCTGAACGGATTTGGATGAAATGTGGCACACGTTTGGACTGAATTGCAATATACCATACTTTTTATCAAGTTAAGGGTTACTTTTGAGATAATTTCAAACTGCCACGTGAACGTAGTCGAAGGCGAAAGCTAGTCTTTGAAATAAAACTTCATTCTTTAGCAGCCATGAAAGCTCTAAGTGTTCTAACAAATTACTGTAAAGCAAATTAAAGTTCTATTCGTGTTTATTTCCACTTTCAAGAGAACATGTGCTTACTTCAAGTCATAAACTTGATGCAGGTAACATGATTGCGAAGGCTTTAACTTTAATTACAACATTAAACTGTATTACTGGTACTTCAGGAGATAATTGTAAGACATGTTTTTATAATTAGATGACATACTCCAACAGTTGTTGGGCACAAAAACCCTCTATATTTTGTAAATAATAAATCATTTCTTTCTGGTTATGAAAAACACTTTTACACTTGAAAAATAAATTATGCTTTAACACTAGATGAGGTCGGTGTTTCCAATCAGACTACTCTGAGAAGACAGACTGAAGCAAAAACAGAGGTCGCAGTCTCTTTCAAAGCCACGTAGATGTTTAGTTTATGTCTCCTTTGGAATTGAAATGCAATAACACCATAAATAAAAAATAGCCTCCCGACCGGATTCGGTCACAGTGGCCAATCTCAACGGAGACTAGCCAGATACGCAAGAAACATCATAGTGCACAAGTGTGTGCGCAACAACAGGTGCACTGTTCCTTTACTCTCATAGTCCGATGGGACGGCAATCCGACACGACCGGGGGAGAGATTAGGCGCAGGACCAACGGCTTTACGTGCTTTCCGAGGCACTGGTGTATTAAACCTCCTACTTCCAAACTCCGGACTGTTATTAAGAATTTCCTTACCAAATGAATGCCGTATTATCTATCCTGTGTCCTTCAATAACTAGCTATTCTGTCACCGGCTCACATTAGGCTTCTGTTGTACAAAGGCCTTTGCCAAAAACCACGAAATTGCTCGTAGTGCGCTTCTAGCTCTACCGGTCTATTGATTTAGTTGGGTGCTATAGTTGAGCAATTTGGACGTATGTTGATTGTCATCAGAATGCAATGAACGATAATTGATATATAACCTTTTGACCGCAACAGTCATATATAGATGACAAACCGATGTGTCCAGCACGCCACGGTTCGACTACATGACAGACTGACGCAGAGGGTACGTTTTTGATTTTTTGACGTGTGGCGGTCAAAAGGTTAAAGATGTTGGATTTTTGATGTTTATGGCAACGTTGAATGTAAATTATGTCTCTGTTGAGCAGCACCCTAATAACGTAACACATTATTAATAACAATCTGAATCATTTTGAAGGATAATTACTAATCCCGCCATTTGGGTCATTAACACAGGGTGCCACTTTAATGACGACATTAATAATTTAACACACTTAAACGGCTTCGCGTTCTCGTTTTATAACCATACTAGCTGCGCCCCGTGGTTTCACCCACGTAAATGTCGATCCCGTGGGAATATCGGGATAAAAAGTAGCCTTATGTTAATCCAGAGTGTCGGCTACCTCCATACAAAATTTAATCAAAATTGGTTCAGCCGTTTGAGCGTGGAGAAGTAACAAAAATATAAACACACACACACTAACAAACTTTCGCCTTTATAATATTAGTGTGATTTTAATTTAATTAAACGTTACTATTTATTCACAATTTTCTAAAATAGCACCTTGGAGCAACCTGTACTTATGGAACTGTAGCGCAGGAGTCATTTGCCGGGGACACGGATCATAAAGAAAAAAAGAAAATACCTACGTTTATTTAGCACATACTAAAAGACACAGAGTACACCAGATACATCAGATAAAAACAAAAATAAAGATCAAATAAAAAGTGTAAAGTCCGATGTAAGAAATTAGCAGGAAAGTGTGCCTCATAACACCGAATCAACGAAATTAAAACTAATAACGTGCAAAGAGTAGGCAAATTGAAGAAAAGATAGAGAGCCCTATGTTGGTGAGCGGCGCAGGCGGCGGTGTGCAAATTGCGAATGATTTTATGATTAATGTCGCCACTGTAGCGGCACGTTGCATAGTTACACTAATAACCATTGATATACATACACTAGATTAGCAATTACCGCGCCAAGGCGTTGCCACTGGGATCAAGACCACAGTCTCAATCGTAGCTAATGTCAGTTCAGTGCTCTGTGTGACGCCAACCGAAGTTAGCCGAGTGAAAATTACCGCCAAAATGGGAAAATTCGTAGTGAAAGAGTGCGATTCGAGGTCACAAAAACACAATAAATTAACCGGAATTACTTTCCACGCGTAAGTTTATTGTTTCTGTGTTTATATCAACGTAAAAACGCAATAAAAATAAATAAAATGTAGAATTTTGTAAATTAGATTCAATGTTGCCACTAAAAACTTAGTTTTAGTTTCCCACATTATGTGGGAGTTTATAATTTATAGAGTATGTGATTTAAAATATTTTATAAAACTAAATGTGTGACAATGTGTAACAAAAAAATAACATTGTAACATAAAAATAATTGTTTTTAAATATTTAAAAGCATAATTCAAAAATAACGTTCATAACGTTTAATGTTTTTTTTTGCGTTTTTTATGGCTTAAAAAGTTGGGTAAAATTTCGCATGGCTAGGCAACACCCTGCCGCCATTGCATGTTTATATTGCGGTCTTTGTCTAATATAAGCGACGGTATTATTCTTGCGACTTGTGTAAGTGAGACAGATATATGTTTACTATTAAATGTGTAGTGGTTTCAAAGCTACGTCGTCGCGTTTAAATAGTGGTTACATTTTTTTGACACATTTTAATGAGGTTTGCTTCTCTAGTTATTTAGCTCAATGCTAATAACCCAAATGATTCTAACCAGCCTGCACTGTCCCACTGCAGGGCAAAGGCCTCCCTCTCCCTTTTCCACACAATTCTGTCTTTCGCTAGCCGGCCAGTCCTTACGGTAGGAGTCAAGCTCGTCCCGCCATCTTCGTCTTGGCCTGCCGCGATGGCGTCGTGCGTTTAGTGTGGGACCCAATCGGTGGTTCTTTTAGCCCAATTGTCATCTGACATGCGGCAAACATGTTCGGCCCAGTCCCAATTAAATTTAGCGGCTTTTTGAATGATTAATTGAAAAAAATTAAGCTCATCACCCACCAGTCAAATGTTTCTAAACCAAAGTTTATTCGAAAGATAAGTCAAAAGGATCTCAAAATGTTCGACAGGTTCAAACTATTAAATGATTTATTACTTCATACCGCAGTTTTCTTTTAACTTTCTTCGAGAAGGTTCTATCTTTAACTTGTCCTACGGAGGAGTTCTAATTTCTTGGGATTTCTCGGGAAATGGAGCGAAATCGATAGCTTGAATTTAATTATCTGTACTAATCCCAGTAATGTGAAAATGTTCGTAAAGACTTTTAATAGGTAGTGGTATCACAAAGTAGATCTTGCCTAAGAAACCATTAGTAATATTAGGTCCTTATGAAATTGGCGTTTTGTCGCACTGGCCAGTTTTATCTAAAATATCTGGTGTTTGATTAGAAATTCCAAATTCAAATGTATTGCAAATATAGGTGTATTTGTGTTTCGAATTTAGCAATTCATTTGTTTCCGCGCCATTTAATTCTTCTTTGACATCGTTCTGTTATTTGCGAATACAACAGTTCGAAAGATTAATGATGTGTATGGTGAATCTACTGTAAAAGAAAACAGGGTACGTTTTTGGTTCCGACTTTGTCACTTAGCAAATTGAGTTTAAGTTTCCAAAACTTGATTATTATCTAAGATTCTGATAAAAAAAAAAAAATAAACCTTAATAATTTGTTGAAATGTATTGCTGCAAGAATTCACTTCGATTGCTTTATAAAGGAGTTCTTTACAGGATCGTTGCAGAGCAAATGTTTGCTCGAAAACAATCGCTTGTGCAGTAGCGTTAAATGAAAAGCAATCTGCAGCAATAATATGCACTGCTCAATGTGGTTTTCAGAGCTCCAGGCTCTACGAACTATTATCGTTTTCATTGTTACTGATGTAAACTAAGAGTTATATAAACCTTATAAAATATTAACTAGTAGGTTGCTGTGAGGTTAATATCATTGTAAGGTCTATAATTCGTCAATCAAAATCAACCGCGTAGAAGGCTAAGTGCGAATTTCACCCGCTGTCAGTGGCAATATTCCACAACAATGATGACACTGAACCGCGCCAATGCGTTGCCACTGGGAACAAGGCCACAGTCTCAATCGTAGCTAATGTCAGTTCAGTGCTCTGTATGACGCCAACCGAAGTTAGCCGAGTGAAAATTACCGCCAAAATGGGAAAATGCGTAGTGAAAGAGTGCGATTCGAGGTCACAAAAACACAATAAATTAACCGGAATTACTTTCCACGCGTAAGTTTATTGTTTCTGTGTTTAATATCAACGTAAAAACGCAATAAAAATAAATAAAATGTAGAATTTTGTAAATTAGCTTCAATGTTGCCACTAAAAACTTAGTTTTAGTTTCCCACATTATGTGGGAGTTTTTAATTTATAGAGTATGTGATTTAAAATATTTTATAAAACTAAATGTGTGACAATGTGTAACAAAAAAATAACAATGTAACATAAAAATAATTGTTTTTAAATATTTAAATACATAATTCAAAAATAACGTTCATAACGTTTAATGTTTTTTTTTGCGTTTATTATGGCTTAAAAAGTTGGGTAAAATTTCGCATGGCTAGGCAACACCCTCCCGCCATTGCATGTTTATATTGCGGTCTTTGTCTAATCTAAGCGACGGTATTATTCTTGCGACTTGTGTAAGTGAGACAGATATATGTTTACTTTTAAATGGTAGTGGTTTCAAAGCTACGTCGGCGTCGTCGCGTTTAAATAGTGGTTACATTTTGTTGACACATTTTAATGAGGTTTGCTTCTCTAGTTATTTAGCTCAATGGATAGTTGTTCAATGCGGTTGCTGATTGCGATCAATGTTATTGGTGAAATTGGCCCTAAATTAATGAGCTACGTATCACCCTGTTATTAGTTCTTTAAATACTGGATGACGTCAGTTTCGAAGTGTAGTGATAATTCTGTGTTTTTTAGGAATTTCGTTTTCTCTAATAGCAACCAATCTTATTTTAAAGTTCACTCTAAATATAGGAAAAAAAAATTAAGCAGTGCGCAAACTGAAACCGTGAATTCTTTGACAGTCGTTGCGTGTAGTCAGAAGCCCGAAAGTCTGACAACCCAGTCTTACCAAGGCGTATCGTATTACCCAGTAACTGGGTTGTGGAGGTCAGACAGGCAGTCGCTCCATATAAAATACTGGTATTCAGCTGCGTCCGGTTAGACTGGAACCTGACCCCAACATAATTGGGAAAAGGCTAGGCAGATGATAATGATTTGAGAACATGAAAATCGGAGAAGATAACCTAACCTAACACTTCAGAGTACCATCAACCAATGGTCATTTTGTAATCCCCTTATCGCAGTTATAATGGACATAATATTAGGAGTTCCGTAGTCATTAACCCTGCTGTTGGCTCAGCATACATGACAGCTAATGACATCATAGATTACTTGTGTGATTGATAGTGGAGGGACAATTATGGTACTTATCTATTGGGGTGGTGGCGCGAGAGGCTAATTTAGTGGACTGTATTTTGCGATGCGGAACAAAACGATTGACAAACGCTTGGCAATAGGTAATTCGAGTTGCGGAGGGTGTAGGACAATAGAACACAACCCGAAAATTAGGAAGGGAAGCACAAACCTTTGCTGGAGCCACGTGCTCGCGTCGTCGCCCGTGCACGGGGTCACTTTCCAAGTTCAGGGGTAGTTGGGCTTCAAGTTATTGTCCTCACACGGTAAACACAAACTATTGAATAAAAGTCTTATTACATGCGAAAATGCCGTGATTCCAAAGTTATCAATATTTTCAAGCGGAGCGAGCCGACGCCATTGCGCACGCGTTGCGGAGACATTCGGAAGTGATTCGCGACAATATGGCGGTCGGAATCTTCTTATTCACTCGCGAGGTATGTGCGGAAAGGAGATGGATATAGGAAATAGCGGATGTCAATCAAATTTTGAATGTTGGCGCAACCATTCCCCCCGGGTTTGAAGGGTTACCTTCAAAAACAATAAGCGAAACTAATCAAATAACTAAATTTTAGTGTAACCTCTAACTGCTAACCTATTCCTAAACTATATATAAAGCGTTACTATAACTACTAAACTAATTTGAAACCTGCTGCTGATTAGGCAGAGGACAGAGGCGAATAACCGGACGTAAGTACGAACCGGTTGCGGTTTTAACTCTTACTATACGCGTTACTCCCTTCGAATCAGGGAAAACTTCCTCCACTACACCTAGAGGCCAGTGTAGGGGGGCCGCACTCTCAGTCATTAAAACTACCACAGTACCGACGGTGACTGGATTCGATGGAGTATTCCATTTTTGACGCGACTGCAGCGTGTGCAAATAATCGGTTCTCCAACGCCTCCAAAAGGATTGAACTAATCTATCCAAAAGAGCGTGACGCTTTAGGAGATGCAGTCTGTCTTCGTCAACATCCATAGCGGGCAAATACTTAAGAGGAGTCGTGGTTAAGAAGTGAGCCGGCGTTAAAGCTAAAGACTCCGACGGGTCACTAGATAGAGTTCGACACAGTGGACGAGTATTCATTACTGCCTCTATCTGAGCGAGTACAGTACTCAGCTCCTCATAAGAGAGAATCTGTACGCCTACAACGCGGAACAGATGCGACTTGAGGCTCTTAATATTAGCCTCCCAATTACCACCAAAGTGACTAGCAGCGGGTGTATTAAAATGCCATTCAATACGATTTTCGGCCAAAACATGAGCGAATTCACTGTGATAATACCTTGACCGCAAGAATGCGTGTAACTCCGAGATACTACGGCGAGCTCCAACATAATTAGTACCGTTGTCTGAATATAAGCGTTTTACGGGACCACGGCGCGACAAAAAACGCTTAAACGCGGACATAAAACTTTGCGTACTTAAATCACCGGTCAATTCTATGTGAACCGCACGAGTTGTCATACAAATAAATAGACAAACGTAAGCTTTTGTGGAGCGTATACCACGACCACGGGCAATAGTTACCCTAAACGGGCCGGCGAAGTCTGTACCGGTGTGTACGAAAGGTTTAACGGATTGAACAACACGACATGTGCGATGATCGGCCATTTCAGGCGCGATAAAACGCGGCCGAAGTTTAAAACAGGGCACACATTTGTGCACTCTAGAGCGGATCAAATTGCGAGCGGAAAGTATCCAATACTTTTGTCTAAGGATAGACATCAACAAATCCGGACTTGCGTGACAATTCACCTTATGATGATAATCAACAATCAAATCTAAAATATGGTCCTTGCGGGGTAAAACTACGGGATGTTTTTGATCAAATCCTAAATCGGAATTTCTCAAACGACCACCTACTCGAATGAGACCATTCTGCAAAAAAGGTTTCAAATGTTGAAAAGCGCGACTACAAGTTTTGTTGGACTCTAAACTACTAAATTCTGATGCGAAATAAAATCTCTGCAATTCACGAAGCACGACTGACTCAGCTTTATCCAGATCAGCGGCGGTTATATTACCGCGCGTGGGTAACAGTTTTAGAAAACGACCGACATACACCACACAACGCAAAAGTCTCGACCAAGACGAGACGCGATTAGACAATGATAAAATAATCGACTCTTCACGTGGAATCGAAACTACAAGCGAATGCTTCTTCTCCTCGGGTGGTTCTGAAACGGCAGCTGGGTTAAAAGGTTTAACCGGCCATTCCTCAAGCACGCTGTGAATCCAAGGCGGAGCGCAGAACCACAGCGGATGATCTAAAATTTGCGAAGGGAGCAATCCACGGGAGAGACAATCGGCGGGATTATCTGTGCCAGCAACGTGAAAGAGATTTTGTGGTGGTAATTCGGACTGAATTTTAGCCACCCTATTGGCGACGAATGTGTCCCAGCGATGGGGCGAAGAATATGCCCAACACAAAGCTACAGTAGAGTCAGAAAAAGCCATAATTCTATCAATAATAATGCGGTGCTTACAAGCATTGACAATAGAGCTGATTAATTGCACTAACAAAAGAATAGCGCACAGCTCCAGGCGCGCCAGAGAAACGACCTTGCGAGGGGAGACTTTGGATTTAGCGCTTATAAGATTAACCGAGACTTTGTCAACATTCAAAACGTGAAAATAAACTACTCCCCCGTAAGCCTTTTCACTTGCGTCTGCGAACCCTACAACCGTAACTACACTGTCTGAAAATATACCAACATGGCGTGGAATTTTTATTTGATTGAGCAATGGAAGCTCATTCCGAAAGCGAGCCCACAATTTAACAATATTGTCGGGCGCGGGGTCGTCCCAATCGCTATTGGAAAGCCAAAGTTCTTTTATAAGTAACTTGGCATATAAAACGACGGGAGCTACAAATCCCATAACATCCCATATACGTGCTACACACGACAGGATAATGCGCTTAGTACAAATCTGCGGAGTCGAACTAACTTTAAGACTGAACATGTCAGACGCGGGTGACCAACTTAAGCCTAGAACCTTGTGCGTATCATCACCATCAAATTCCTTCACCGAAGATAATTGATGCGATAGTGGAATCGAATCTAGAGCGGTTTTCGAGTTACTTGTCCACTTCACAAGATCAAACTGACCGGCTTTCATAAGACTTATTACTTGAGCGGCGGTCTCAACGGCCTCTGCCTCGCTGGCTACACTATAAACAAAGTCGTCCATGTATAGCCCAGTCTCAATAGTATCCTTTGCTTTCGGGAATCTTTCACCCTCATCAGCGGCTAATTGCTTGATAGTGCGAAGCGCGTGGAAAGGACTCGACTTAAGCCCAAAACAAACACGATTAAACTCGTAAACTTTCAGAGGATCTTGAGGCGAAAATCTATACAAAAAACGTTGAAATTTGCGGTCGCATTCGCGAATACCAATAGAAAGAAACATTTGCCTTATGTCGGCGGAAAGCGCGACAGCAAACAAGCGGAAATTTACAATAATGTCGAATAAGTTACCTTGAAGGTTTTGACCACAATACAAAATATCATTGAGCGATACAGAAGTGCTAGTCTTAGCACTGCCGTCCAAGACCACGCGAAGCTTAGTAGTAAGCTTGTCTTCTCTAATAATTCCGTGGTGCGGGATGATGTAAGAAGGATGACCGCGAGTCTCGTCAGTCTCGGTGATGGGCGCAGGTGAGATGTATCCTTTATCTAGGTATTCGATAACAACCTCATCATAGGCTTGCTTCAACTTCGGAGATACTTGCATCTTACGTTCTAAACATGAAAAGCGCTTTTTAGCGGAAGCGTAGGAGTCACCGAGCGAAAAAATATCCCCCTTGAATGGAAGCGCGACAACATAACGACCATCATTATTTCGAGTAGTCGTGCGACAATAAACCTCCTCAGCCACCTTATCATCAGGGCTTAGGATAGGCGGGACATTGACCTCTTCAATTTCCCAGAACCTGCGGATGGTAGACTCCAGCGGCTGTTCAACAGTGCAGCAGTGTGCCACAGTCGAGTAACTATCTAAATGTGCGGGTGCGGAACCAACAATAACAAAACCTAGAACTGTTTCTAGGGCGTGCGGTGCGGGATACGATGAATGACCTTGAACCTTACGCGATAACTGGAGGTGCGGGAGAATCGATGCGCCGATCAACATATCGACGTCTCCAGGGACACCATAAGATTCATCTGCCAACGGTAGGTCTTTAAATTTGGTCAATAAAGACGTGTCAACCGGGACAGTAGGCAATTGTTCCGTAATTTTATCTACGACAAGCGAATCCATATCAAAACAAATATCGGAATTAAAACGCGATGCAAATTTAATTTTAATCGAACCATGAATGGTTGATTTTAAACCACCGAACCCCTTAACTACTGAGCGGGCTGGCCGGTTATTAATACTAAACCCAAGGCGTTGACAACAATTTTGAGTTAAGAAATTACTCTGCGAAGCGCAATCTAACAACGCTCGAACAAGACACGGATTACCTAAAGCATCATCAACAACAACGTGAGCGGTCGCGAGCACCACGGTAGTACACGCACTGCTTGCGGACATCGAACACAACGTGACGTCACTCACGGCGGCGGTCTGCGAGCGGGCAACGTCGCGCGCTGGCTGCGCGGCCGCAGAGTTCGCACCGACGACGGTCTGCGACGACGACGTGTCCCCGCTTGATAAACTAACTGTGCTCACATTGGATGCGGCATTATTATGATTTTTCTCCATATGAAGTAAAGTGTGGTGCTTTGAAGGGCACTTACGACAACTTTGACTACTATTACAAGACGTAACCCGATGCTTGTCACTTAGGCAGTTAAAACACAAATTGTTATCGCGAACAAACTTATAACGCTCATAAGGAGTAAATTTCAAGAAACCTGAACACTTGTACATTTGCGAATGTTGACTATTGCACAACGAACAAATAGATTGTACAGGTGCAGGTGCGGTATTTACATACGTATGTGTCGACTTCTGCGATTTCGAAGGCGCATCCGTTCGACGGTCGGACTTAGTAGATACTTTCTTCGTAACTTCATGGTTTGACGAAGTGCGTTGTAATATTTTAATATGATCGCGAACAAAACATTCTAAATCATTGAATTTTGGAAGCATACTACTGCGATGGTTCATCTCAAATAAACGAACAGTTTCACTATCTAATTTCTTTAAACCCAAATACAAAAACAAAAAGTCGCAGAGGTCATCGACCTTCAGGTTCTTTACTGCGCGAACAGATGCTGCAAAAGTATCTAAAAACTTCTCTAAATTATGTTCATTACAAACTGTAATATTTTTCAAGTCGAATAACTGATCTAAATATGCGTTAGCTACTAATCTGTTGTCTTCGTATTTGGACTTTAAAGTTTTTAATATTAATGAATAATTTTCGGCACTAAAAGTAATGCCGGCACAAACAGTTTTAGCTTTATCAGTTAACTTTTCAATCAGATAGTGTAATTTTTCATGATCTGTCAAAGAGACGTTCTTATCTATAGTGTTTTCAAAACTATCTATAAACAGATTCCAATTGCGAATATCACCATTAAATTCAGGTATCTGAATGGGCGGTAATTTAGGTCGATCGCGAGTGTGATTTGCCTGGCTCTGATAGACAGACGGCTTCTCCAAGTTTCTCGCGACGCGTTTGATGCGACAGAATAAATCATCAAATGACGCCAAAGCTTGGTAACTCACAGCGTATTCTGGATTTAATTCTAACTCTAAAACGTTAATATCATGAATTACGGATTCAAATTCCGTGCGCACACTATCCAAGTTTTCTACAGAACATAAGAACGAATCTTTAATAGCTAGATCACCTGTTTTAAGTGCATTATCACAAATAGATTGCACGCGAGAAAATAGCATGTCTCTTTTAGCATATAAAAGTTTTAATTGAACTTTGTTGTCCTTTGGAGGCATCGTGAACAATTATGACACACAATCAATGCGGTAAACAAACAAAATAAAGTTATTTTTTTTTGCGAATAAGCGATGGAGAACAGCGACGCGGACAATATCTAAATACCTAAAGTGGGTAGGTAGTTAAAAACGAACTGCGGGTAATTTCAAATCAATCCTAATTTACCCACTAGGTTATGTCTCTGTTTCTGTTAAACAAATACTTTTAGACTTCCGATTGAATAACTAATACGAGCGATCTTTAGCTACGTATGTAGGTAGGTATTACGTACGTACGTAGGTAACAGATGAACAATTTGCGGCGAAACAACAACGAAATGCGTTAGGTATAAGACTGCGGTGCGGTGCGTTTATTCCCTATGGAGTAAATACTAATGCGTTAACTACAACAATTATGTACCTAATTCAAATTAATACCTAACGATCCGGTGAGAGGGACCAAAGAAAAATGGTGGCGCGAGAGGCTAATTTAGTGGACTGTATTTTGCGATGCGGAACAAAACGATTGACAAACGCTTGGCAATAGGTAATTCGAGTTGCGGAGGGTGTAGGACAATAGAACACAACCCGAAAATTAGGAAGGGAAGCACAAACCTTTGCTGGAGCCACGTGCTCGCGTCGTCGCCCGTGCACGGGGTCACTTTCCAAGTTCAGGGGTAGTTGGGCTTCAAGTTATTGTCCTCACACGGTAAACACAAACTATTGAATAAAAGTCTTATTACATGCGAAAATGCCGTGATTCCAAAGTTATCAATATTTTCAAGCGGAGCGAGCCGACGCCATTGCGCACGCGTTGCGGAGACATTCGGAAGTGATTCGCGACAATATGGCGGTCGGAATCTTCTTATTCACTCGCGAGGTATGTGCGGAAAGGAGATGGATATAGGAAATAGCGGATGTCAATCAAATTTTGAATGTTGGCGCAACCATGGGGTCTGTGATTTATCAATCAGTATTGTTGGTGTGAGGTTACCTTAGAGTAGGCAGGTAGGTACTTTTTTTAGAAGTTTATTTTACTTGCCAATTAAATTGGAGGGAAAAAATTGTCACAAGGCTGATTTGTCGTAATTAACAGTAGATATTATTATGTTTTTGGGATTAGTAAGGTACCTAAGCTTAATAGATTCTTAAAACGCTGGAAATAGGTGGGTACAGTCAACAGCAAAAGTAGATGATCAAAATCAGAAATTCAATACTAATTAACGGAGTTCGCGACGAAGTACTACTACTTAGAAGACTTACTACGTAGAATACTTTTGAATCACTTCGACGCCACGCAGTTCTGACGCGAACTCCGTTCATTAGTATTGAATTTCTGACTTTGATCATCTAGTTTTGCTGTTGACTGTACATACTTTTAAAAAGATTGCTGATATCATACATAGTTTTTTACTACTAAGATAAAAACAGGTTGGTTGATAAACGAGAAATATTTTTTTTTATTTTTATTTAATACTTCAAGCAAATAAATGTACAGAGGCGGACACTAGAATTTGACCAAAGTTTTTCCCTTTGACACTACACCCGTAGCTCGTATCAATAAGCCAGGCCGTCACACTTACACGTATTAGTCAATATGTTGAGAATTACTGAATCGATTTTTAATGAAACATGCACAGTTCCCTAAGTTGAAGTAAATGTAAGCCAATAAAAAAAATAGTCATGATCCGATTAATAGTTGCGGAGAAATGCGTGGACAAACATACATACATACATCTAGAAATTTTTGTATATTTGTTTGGAAGCCCTAATAGATTGTTTGATTTGTTTGTTATTTGTTTGATTGTCATATGTGAATATAATGCAATTCCAATAATATTACATACATACGTGTCGAATTGATAACCTTCTTTTTTTTGTAGTCGGTAAAAACTAATGCAAAACGAATACACACTCACTTGACATTTGTCATGCCCCACTTCAATCAATATGGCCGAAGCGAATCATTTGGTTCCATCCCTTCGTAAATAAAGTCTCAAGCAACAGTATCACGGACTTTGAAGTCATTTGCAGTTGGGTTTATGTTCTTAGAATTAAAAATGGCGACTTTAATTGCAAACAGATGTCGTTACGAGGAAATGGAATCTCGAATTGGCTTAGGCGAGAGATTTTGGTTTTTGTGGAATAAATTTAAATGTTGATGGGAATTTCATTTCCTTTGGGTCCGTAAGCTGGTTCTTAGCTACTATGAAAAATGTATGACACTGACCCATAACTTTATACAAGGTGTAACGTTAAATGCGCAAAACCTCTTTAGGGGTCATTGTACTCATCATTATGAACTGGGTTGTGGAGGTCAGATAGGCAGTCACTCCATGTAAAGTACTAGTATTCAGCTGCATCGGGTTAGACTGGAAGCCGACCCCAACATAGTTGGGAAAAGGCTAGGCAGATGACGATGATGATCTATCAGTCAATTTCTCACGACGAATTCTGCCAGTAAGACCGATGCGGTGTGACAGATAGTAAATCCCAATAGGATGAATGTCGTAGAAAATATAAAAATATCTACAAAAAGCCACCACAAAAAACAAATGGTAAAAAACAAAAAGCAACCGAAACAAATACCCCCGGGTTGTATCGCAAACAAAACATTCGAGATTCACTGACAACTCAACACACACGTAAAGGGATTACAGGCAAGACTTGACACGAGTCTATCCGAGCGTCACCGAATGCTCACGGAAATAGATTCACCTGTGCAAAGAATATTGTAGTTATACACAGTGGAGAGCGCTGATTATTTAGAACCGTTGGACCTGACAATATAGCAGTGACTCTCCGGTTTTGAATATAGGCACTTAGTTTTTCTTTGGAAGATCTGATATGATATTTTATTCCAAAGCCTTTTGGCACAGAATAATTAGATATGCTTTTGGTTAGTTAG
Source organism: Oligia fasciuncula (assembly GCA_963082905.1). Lineage (NCBI taxonomy): Eukaryota > Metazoa > Arthropoda > Insecta > Lepidoptera > Noctuidae > Oligia > Oligia fasciuncula. The sequence goes on along the minus strand of OY720406.1, from coordinate 14,508,858 downwards.
ACTCCGCAGACGCGATGAGTATCGATATCTAAACACGATAAAATAATTTGGGATGCATGAAGAAGCCTCCTCGTGTAGCGCAGTTTGTTTGCGCCCGCCCCAGGGCGGCGGACATCCATGACGATTTTCCAACCCGGAAAAAAAAATGGTAATCAATTGAACCGAGCGCTCGGCGCATCTTCGACAGTCACACCCAACACCTTATTTGACTGACCCTATTTGACTCCCTTGCGGTGGTAGTTAGCCCTACCACCGCAAGGGAGTCAAATAGGGTAGGAAAGGGGAGCCCGCCTGGTTTGCGACCACCCTTCCGCCGGAGTCCGGCGTCAAGCAGCCTGCTGTGTTTCGTCGATGCGTGGGAGTTCCAGTGCCTTAGGCATCTTCTGGGCGCGCTCGTTCCATCATAGACCTCATCCATCGCTTTCCATCAGGCGTGATCGAGGGCAAGAGCCCATAAAGTTATTTTTTTTTTATGATTTAATGTTTTTTCTGGGAGGTTAGTATTGTTGTATTGTTAAAGCAGGCTGTTACTATTATTGCTTGAAGTATGAATTTCGAAACCCGTATTTTTAACCCCCGACGCAAAAACGACGGGGTGTTATTATTGGCATGTTTCACTTAACTTATCTGGCAAAGAAATTATTTAAAACTGTTGAAACAATAAACAAAATAATCTTTATTCATATTTTACGGATCGTACATGGCGTAAGTACTTACTCGTTATAACTTTTCTATAATTCCGCCAGAAAATAGAAATGCTGCCCGTCTAACTGTCACTTGAAGGGAAATAAAGAGTATTCATAGGAAGGACATTTATAAGGGTTCGAAAACAAAACTCTAATAACACTTACGCTGTTTTATGCAAACGAAAAGATATGCAAACATTGTATAAACACACCATTTCACGTACTCCCGGAGTGGCCATGAATATTTTACTACCACCATATTTTATTGTCTTTCGGACAATAAGAAAGTAAAAACATCCGGCGCCGACGTAACACGCCCATCAATGTAACTAACAAAGCGGTTGTCTAAACAAACAAACTTACTGGACTAAACAAACTAAAAGTATACCAACCAATATTGGTTAAGTTTCAATTATCTGACTAAACTAACATTAGTTTAAACTTCTTTGTGTAAAAGTGTTTAAAAACAGTGCAAGTCAAATAAAAGCTTGTACCGAATAATAGAGTAACGATCGTCGAAATTCAAAATTGACAGCTGAACGATTAACTGTCAATTTTGAATTTCGATTGCAGAATGATGAACAAAAATTAATACATTTGTAAGTAGGTACTGTCATTTAAGCGCTTCTGAGGCTATAAATAGACTTCGGAACCAGATAAACATCAGCAAGGAAAACCTGCTCAGGTGGAGATTCACAGATGACTCCGCCCTGGAACACTCCACCTACTGTTTGTGGAACAGCACCACATTTGTGTTGCTGTTAATAGGTCACTTAATATCGTCTTCAGCGTGCCCTGTTGCCTGCACGTTACAGGAACTGACAGATATACTGAACGCGCCTAACTCTTAGCCGAAATCTAAGCTGATTCAAGTTCAAGAGAAGCACTTTTGAGACATAGGTATTACTTACGTGAAAATATAGTAATATAACTTTATTTCATGTTAAATCCGTATTTTTATGAAATAAAGTTATACTATTATATTTTCACGTAACTTTGAAAAGCTCACGTAGGTTCTTATCTTTCCCCTCTATAAATAAGTCATCTCATATTTTCCTGTAAGACATAAAAATTGAAGTATTCGGTAAATATAAGGAGAAAAGTCAATCTTTATGCCACATAGACGGCTATATAGCAAAATCGATCACGATACCGTTGTTACCACAGTGTGTTACCGTCTTTATTGGCTGAAGTAACAATACTTTAAAAGAGAAATCAAATGGTCTATTCTGTAAAAATAGCATCGTGAAAAAGGTGAAGTTAGCTTGAAGTGAACTGTCACCCAACTGTCGAAGAATTGCCAAACTTAAGTGGCAGTGGGCAGGGCACATTGCTCGCAGAACAGATGGCCGATGCGGCCGAAAGGTTCTGAAGTGGTGACCGCGTACCGGAAGACGTAGCATTGGACGGCCTCCCACAAGGTGGTCCGACGACATTGTGGAGGCCGCAGGAACCCGTTGGATGCGAGAAGCACAGAACCGATCGAAGTCGAGGTGCTTTGGGGAGGCCTATGTCCAGCAGTGCACGTCTTTAGCATGAAATGATGATGATGAACTGTCACCCTACCTACCTGACTGTGACGCTAGAGAATTGACAGCTCACTACACCTAAGTTTTCACGGTGAGATTTAAAAAAAAAGCATTACAGTTATTTGTTTTTATTCAACCCAATTCTATTGGGTGCGGATTAAACCGTATTTACTTGTCGGTCTGGTCGGGTTTTACACGTGTCATCCGACTGGTGGCAGGAATTATGAGCTCATTGATATCTGTCGGCTAGCTGATCCCTAAAGGGATCAGTCAGCCGACAGATATACATCCAGATATAGTTAGCTGCATCCGGTTAGACTGGAAGCCGACCCCAACATAGTTGGGAAAAGGCTAGGCACATTGATTAAATGATACATGATTTTATTTTTGTAAGTAGGTTTGCACAAACACTTTTAAACGTCAATCATGTTTTTTTTTAAACTGGATGAGGTCGGCGTTTCCTATCTGACTACTCTGAGAAGAAAGGCCGAAACAAACTCAGAGGTCACAGTCTCTTTTAAGTCCAGACATAATCTTGGTTAGGTTATATGAAGACCATGTAGATCGATGTCTGAGATGGTCTTTTGAGGAAAGAACTACACAGATTGAGAGGACCTGTCCAGTCAGTGCACGCATTTGTCAGAAATCGTGCAGCTCAACTCCAGACTTAAGGAGCTCAACGATTCGACAAACAATACTAAAGAAAGGACATTTGGGTAGGCCACATAAATTAGTCAAACTGCCAGATTGAATAATATCTTTAATAAACAAGTAACATACGACTCATTTGTGTTAGTAACAATATTCTATATTATATTATATAGAATATTATAGTTATTTGTTAGTATAATTTACTCCAGTGCCTAGCTACGCGGCCTTCGTAATAATTTATGTTCGCAGATATGAACACAGCCATTGATTTACACAGCCTATTCTCAAACACGCGATCCCCGTCTCGCATTTTTTATTCAGCTCCCGGGATATCATGGATAATTGGGATGTATTCAAAGGACAGTCACGCACTAACCTGAGATAATTCTATTACTGAGGAGCCATGTTTCGGATGGAAATATGATTAATAAGAGGAAATGTAGCGAAGAATAGTGCTACTTTAATAATTAAATGTTATATGATTTTATTTTTGTACGTAGGTTTGCACAAACACTTTTACACGTCAATCATATTTTTTTTTAAATAGATGAGGTCGGCGTTTCCTATCTGACTACTCTGAGAAGAAAGGCCGAAACAAACTCAGAGGTCACAGTCTCTTTTAAAGTCCGGACATAATCTTGGTCAGGTTATATGAAACCCACGTAGATCGATGTCTGAGATGGTCTTTTGGGTGATTTATATAAAATTCATAAAAATTGTACGTACTAAACTAATAGGTATTTCTAAATATAAAGGGGTTTATTTATAAACGATGATTAAAGGTAAGTGACGTTCAACGTCAAAAATGTATGGTTAAACTGTCCCTAATCACTACTTAACTTTAAGCAACGTTTATGAAAGAAGAAAGGGGTAGGTAATAGTCATCATTCTACATTACCAACTAACGAAAAGAATTATCCTAACTAAACAAAACCTAACAACAAACTAAAATATGGCGTCGAATCCTAAATCCCTCTATATCGTTGTCGACTATTAACATAATATCTCAATGATCTGAAACCAATTAGGAAAGTCTAAACCAAACAGCCGAGCTAGGTATAACAAATGAATTTAGCTATTAACACGATATTCTTGATTTCAATAAAATTGTCACTTCAAGTATACAACCACCAAGAACAACTGCCAATAAAGCAGTAACAGTCTGTCCAATTGTGAATTCCAAATTCGAGTCACAAATTAAATTCTACCCTACTACGGAAATGCAATTTGACACAAATATTTGTCGTGTGTTTGGAACAAACACTTTGTTCCAACATTGAAATTCAAACGTTTGGATTTTTTTAATACACACGAGGAAAGACGTAACAATGGCAAACATGAGGAATGTAATACCAATATCGGTAACAGATCAAAAGGAAAAATATTGAAAGTAGATATTTTTGAAGTAAGAAAGTATTTCAAGTAGAACTTTCAAAGGATTAATTGAATAAATTAACCCGAACGTGCTTACATAGCCACTAGCTGCGATTACCAATTCGTTTGCGAATCGAAACAATTGTGGCGGAATTAGTCTTATTCATTAAAGCGGTTTCAGAATTTACCCAGGGTTACCTACAGCTGTCTGTATGTAACCTTGGGTCACCTCTACAACCAGTTACTCTAAAATCTACTATGTATCAACACTGTAGGCACAGGCACAGGCTTACAGTGTTGAATTGTTGATACATAGTAGGTTTTCTAAGAAAAAAACCAAAATTTTAAGTTTTTCTTGAAATTCATATACTGTACATTTAAGTTCATTCGCACTGTTTAAAAAACAATACTGATATACTGAATACATATATTCGAGAATTCGAAAAAATTAACTAATCCATACTAATATTTTAGATGCGAAAGTGTGTCTGTCTGTCTGTCCGTTACCTCTTCACGCTTAAACAACTGAACCGATTTAGATGAAATTTGGTATAGAGATAGTTTGAGTCCCGAGAAAGGACATAAGATACATTTATCCCGATATTCCCTCGGGATCGAAACTTATGCGAGTGAAACCCCGGGGCGCAGCTAGTAATATATATTTAAGAGGCTCGTCTCTCGTTCAAATAGATTACTTTGTCATGCTACTAATAAATTATTTACCTACCAATTTCAATTTTATTTTATTTCAAAACGCCTATAAACTTTTAGTACTCTCATAAATAAAACAGAAATAGTATCAGCTTCTAAATCATGATCTTGATAGCTTTATGAACGATAAAATGAAACCTCACTGGGGAAGTACAGAGGAGAGAACAGACCCAAAATAGATGGCTTCAGAAGGTTGGCTCCTTCCAGACTTGTCTGGACTCGGATCATCACCTACCTAGCCTTTTTCCAACTATGTTGGGATCGGCTTCCAGTCTAACCGGATGCACCCTGAATACCAGTATTTTACATGGAGCGACTGCCTATCTGACCTCCACAACCAAGTTGCTGGGTAATACGATACCCCTTGGTAAGACTGGTTGTCAGACTTTCGGGCTTCTGACTACCCGTAACGACTGTCAAAGATCCACGAATGACAGCCGGGACCAACGGCTTAACGTGCTTTCCGAGGCACGGAGGGGTCCCGGTATGTAAGGATGGTCACCCATCCACAGACCAACCGCGGCAGGGGTAGCTTAATGTGATCGATCGACCTGGGTAGCTGTTATTATTTAGCCATATCTGGCTTTTTGACCCCGGGTCCGTACTTTGTCTAGTCTTCTCATTGTCTGGACTTTTCGACGAATGGGTTTTTTTTTTCTAAACTAAGATTATAAAGACAAAAGATTTTATTTGTTGTATATTTGTTTGTTACGCTTTCACGCTAAAACGGTTGAACGAAGTTGGATGAAATTTAGCACATGCGTAGACCATGATCTGGAGAAGGACATAGGCTACTTTGCATCCTGGATCGCACGCGAAGTAGCGGGACAGTAAATATTTGAATACTTTAACAAAAAATATTAAACGTCCGAATTTTTTTGAAAATGTCCGGTTTTCTGTCAGTTTTTAATTTTTGATAAATGCTAACCTAACTTGCGACTTGCATTCGACCGAGATAGAACGCTATCGCCATCTGTGCGCGTCTATATGTACCAGTTTGCGTTCGCTCGTTGTTCCAAGCCTTCTGTACGTAATTTTTTAGTGGTATTGTAGTACAGATCTAGGTCATAATGAGCGGTGCTTGGCTATCGTCAGCACTTGTCGAAGGAGGACCCTAGCTTTCGACTACGGCTGTATTGCTTGTTTTTTAAATGAGCTTGTTTCTTTATTTTACAAAAAGAAAAAGATATAATTTTCCATCGATACGGGTTAGATTTTTGTTGTTGATGAAGATGTTTTCATAATTTACCAATTGGGTTTTTTTTTGAAGATGTTTTCATAATTTACCAATTGGGTTTTTTTTTAAACCACTCCACGCTGTTGACACTGTACGAATCCATCAACTGGTCATCAACATGCGTTGAAACGAAACATATGCCACGCAACACGGAAGTGTTACACACTTTGATACAAATTCGCTTTGTTGTTGTATTATATTGCCTAAACAAGCTACCGTATATGGACGGCATTTATTTATTTACCTATAAATTGCTTGCTGCACTTATAATAAACACCAGAAGCGCGCAGCAAGCCAACAACATAACATTTAACTAAAAAACTTCATACCTATTATAAACAACACACACAAAAACACAACACAACCAAAAAACAACACATACCTAAAACACAATACACTACACAAACCCACTACACACATTTACACACACACACTACACACACACCCCCACAATATAATACCCACACACATAACACACTTACATAATTGTAAGCTATTATTATTGCTATTATATACTAACAAGTTATGGATTTTAATTATCTGAAATAAATTATTATATTCTATTCTATAAACGTAGCATGGTTGTTTCAACGTACTATGATACATTTCATGTTATGTTGCCCTCCCTAATAAAATATAAAAAAAACAAAATGCTATCGCGAGCTAGTCATCACCGGTAACCGTCAGCGTATCACCGAGGCATACAATATCTCTTTTGTTCCATCCTATGGTCTATGGTTCACTATTTCTATTCAGATGCTTCATTTTAACGAAGCGATTGTGCTTGTTAACAGGCTGCTGACAATTAGTCTATTCAAAGAAGTGCTGTTTTGAGCGAAATGCTTGTCAAACTAAGTACCTACGCTTAAAGTTTCATTGTTTGGGCATGTTTTAGCAAATACCTACATTGTGTTAATGGCAGATGTACTAGACTGATAGTTATGACGCAAAGACTAAGGATGAGTTTAGCTAAATAGTGGCGGGTTTTGAGCATGGATGCCTGTGTGTGTGGCACTATAAATTGGTATCCACTAGTACGTTTTCTGATCCTTTTGTTTACATTTTCATCAGACACTTTTGGAACAGATTATACATCGCATCGCATATTGAACATGCATGGACAAATCTTTTTGTAATGAACAATGCTACAGGGCGTAAGCTGTAACGCAGAGAGGATATAGTACGGGTGTGAAGCGGTAGGCGGCATAACGAAGTAGATTATTCATTTTAATGGAAATATTGCTGTAATTACGATACGCGATATGACGTGGCTTCGATTTTTCTGACGGATTTTGTGAAGGTACAACATAATAGAGATTAATTCTCCTTAGAACCTACATCAGTCTGCCATTCTACATCAACTTTATTATGGGATCACTAAAGGGACAATTCCCATATTTCTAAGGGCTTTCGCATGTTTTAATCAGTCTCAGTCTGTCAATGAAAACTTCTAGTTTACCTATATTTTATTTATTTTACCATTTATGTACACACATTGTATAAACAGACAAGAAAAAAAACAGAACAGAAAAATAGATACAAAGGTGATGCTTATTTCATAAGAAATCTCTTCCACCATGCCTGCGATAGGACAATAAATAGAGAGATGTAGACAGCGTGTGAAAGAGTCAAGGAGACAAAAAAAAAAGGACATAAAATCTAAAAAAAAATCACTTAATAAAATTAAACAAGTATTATGATTAACCTTTAGACCGCCACACGTCAAAAAATCAAAAACGTCTCCTCGGCGTCAAAGTCTGTCATATAGTCGAACCATGGCGTGCTGGGCACATTTTGGTTTGTCATCAATATGTCGCATTCGGATTGTATAATCCGCCATATTACATTACGACTAGCCGTTATCAAAAACAGGGCCGTTTTGAAATTCGGCGGTTCAACGATTGATGACTGTGGCGGTCAAAAGGTTAAGAGTTATTGACATGGATTATCCTTGAGATAAGATTTTCACTTGAATTAGAACGTTAGCTTAAGCTAAGCTTTTCCAGTATAAGCTACTTCGCCTTGTACGAAAAGCCTAATGCGAGGTCAGATATAACTGGAAATGTATAGCTTTTTTTTTTGGTGGATTTGAAATCATCAAATGACCCCTCCCGCTCTGAGTGGAGCGTCAGACTCTTACTGACTAAAACCCACCCATGTTCCTTCCTTAGCCTTTATGTTCCGGGCCAGCGGTAACCCTTTCGGACAATCCCGCTGACCCGGCAGGCTTCGGCCCTAAGGGGCCAATCCTCGATGCTGACATCTCTTTGAGGCACGCGTGGAACACGTACGCGCCGTCCGGCACGGGATGTATAGCTTGATATACGAAACTTGGCCTTCAGCTATTGTGTATTCTAAGACCCTTATAGACCCAATTCGCTTCACGAAGTTTTATGTGGCTTAACACTTCGTTACAACAGCCACTTCAAGAAACTAATTACAAATGACGACACAGGCTTATCCTGATGGACTGTCAGGAACTCGAAATAATGAAGGAGGCTTGAAAAGTGTCAGCAGATTAATGATGGCCGCCTTTCACTTGTAAACGATGCTAAAAGAAAAAAGATTAAGTATAAGATGTTTTCTTTGAGGGTGAAATATTATGTTTGAAGATGTTGTGAAGATTAGGTACTTCCTTACTTTATCAGGGAAGCAGGATAATCTCTGGTGGGTTCCAAGTGGTTTTCCTGGATAAGTGATCCTTTAGTTTCTATTTGGATATATTCTCATGGTTTTTAGGACTTAGTTATATATTAATAATAAAAATATTATAAATCTGAAAGTTAATAATTATGTTTGTTACTCAATCACGCAAAAACGACTGAACTGATTTGGATTAGCAAAAAGGATACTTTCAATTCCGGCTCACACATACTTTCAGTTCGTTGTCGTAGGATATTTTTCGACATCCACTCTCACGAATCTACAGGCAAAAACTAGTACAGACGCCAGCACATCAAGCTGCTAGAATCTGTCAAATTTCTTTATTAGATTTTCAACTTTATCGCTATTTGGGAAAATTTTACAGTAATAGCATAGTATAGCTTGCTGTACTGGCATCTGTACATTAATAATTTTTGTTTATGAGTTCTACGACTGACCATAATGATACTTTAGTACCTAAGCTCAACACGCCCACTGCCTTCGGTACTCTTTTCACCACAGTATGGGCTATTCTTTTAGCTTATGCCTATTGGCAAAAAAGCTGCTGCTTCTTAGCGTGTCAACGGCAATCTAAATAGAGCCCCACCCAGAATTAGGCTACGAGTTTTGTACCTTCAATAGCGTGCATCAGTTCCTGTAACTTGCAGACAACAAGACACGCTGGTCACAATAGTAAGGGTCCCATTGTCTGTGGAACAGCACCACATTTATTTATTTATTTATATATGTATACTTTAATGTACACTTCAAAATCATAATAAAAAAAAAAATCTTTTCCAGAGCGGAATCATATGTGAATCTCCACCCGAAAAGCAGCAACAGCTTCTTAAAAAATGTGTCCTCCCACTCACTAGCGAACGGTCAAAATATAGGCTAAAGTTATGGCGAGATAGTGCTTCCCTACCCAACCTATTCGTTCCACCTGCTAAAAATTACCCACCTGGATATAAGTTACCTTAACTCACCTGTAAGTCTTTAAATAGACGCTTGACCCAGGTAGGCCGAAACAAGGAGAAAAGCTGCTGACTGCTGACTTGATAAGGCGTCCAGCCGGTCGATTCTGTAAAAATCTCACCGTGAAAACTTAGGTGAAATGAGTTAGTTTTTGCTAGGAATTGACACTATTGACAGCTCCTAAGCCACGCTCACTTCACCTAAGTTTTCACGGTGACATTTTTACAGAATAGCACCGCTTATCACGAAACAGCACACACAGTATCGTACCTGCCTTTTAATAAACAAGATCGCAAAGTAAACCCAAATCCGTCACTCAATCAGTCATTTTATACAGTGGCAATCAAGTTTCATAACAGAATTAAACATGTCAATACGCTTCCATATTCCCAACGTTTGGCTTCGAACGTAAAATGGTATGAAATCTGACAGCTCTGGGATTGCATTTATCCGGTTTGTTTCCTGACCTAGGGTTGCCATTGAGTTTTATTTAAAAAGTACAATTTGCTTTTGAAGTGAAAACTGCTTTAGGCGCGCTGGGCATTTTTTGATATAGGAAAAAACCATTTAACTCGCGCCACTGTTACCGTAAGCGACACCGCGCGTGTTTTGTTTATAAGACGATTAAAAAAATACCCGCTTCGGATGTGTTCGGCTGTCCTCGGGATGTACTCGTTTTAATGTATATCCGATATATCAGTGAGTGATGTGCAAAGTATTCTGTTTGTGTTTTGTTTTCACTTCTGTCGGCACTCCCGGACCACCGGAGTGCCACTGTTTTTTTTATTTAATCTACTTTATAAACCTTGATAAAAATTAAATGGTGTTCTTTGGTAAGCTCATCACTTGAGGATGGCTGGACCGATTTGGATATTTTTGGTTTTAAAATATTCGTAAAGTTTCCCGAAATTTTTTAAAATTCGGGAAAACCTGAATGTCTTTTTTTCTATGGGTTTTTGTATGAACTATTAAAACGAATTTTGGACGCCACGTCTGTCGGGTCAACTAGTAACGAAAATCATTTAAAAAAGATTCATGCATTTGTACTGATTTAACATATCAGATAGTGCAATGATGTCAACCGACAGTAATCCGTCACAGCCACCTCTTTCTGAATAATGCATGCATGCAAGTGCATGTCATTTAAAACATCTGACACAAGCGGAACACTAACCCCCACAAAACCACCATTATTAATTATTACACCACTATTAATCCCTTTTACCTTGGTTTCTTGCATTAAGCATTAAATAAACAAATGCACAATAGGTGCACAATTATCCAATTGATTTTAAAATATATTCATGTATATAATTACAACGAAAAAATTATCGTTACTTTTTCGAACTAAAATACTTTCCGCGTGGCAACACTACCGCCAGTGAACGCAGCCGTCAGCCGTCAACGTCCCACTTCAAACATATCCAATCGGATTACGTTTTTCATCGGGTTCAGTTCTGAACAAAACATTTCCCGGACACACTGTATATTGCTCGGTTTTTGGACAAGGGATGGACAGATAATGTTAAAATTGGATCTAGGACTGTGTTAGACTAATAGATATGGATTAGGAAAAAGAAATAAAACAAAGTTTATATTTTTACGTACGAAAAAAACGTTTACTTATTTGTCACTAGAAGAAATACAATAAAAATATTACAGACACAGTAAAAAACTTACAATAAGCATATATTACAAAGAATTGGTCCGAACTCCCAAATTAGGCCTAAGCCTGTATTTTGGGGGGGTTGGTTCAATGTTGCATATTTTGTAAGAAACATTATTATATCGATAATGATAAAAATATGTTTTTGTAAAAATTTTGATAAATTTCAAAGACAGATCTGATATAAATTGAAATATTTTTAAAGCTTTCTACTTAGCCGTATTTTTATGACTATTCAATTTTTACTATCGTAGTTAGTTTTGTTTGTATTTTATCCGTATTTTTATATTATTAGCATTTTCGAATTTATCTGCTCTATGATGTGTATTTAAATAATAATTATTTTAGTTTTAACTTATATGCCACTTCAAATCATTTTGCACTGCATGATTTCATTTTTGTTACTCCTAAAAGCACTTTTATATAAGAAAAATTTTAAATCTACTATTTTGTATTTTTGTATAGAACGTAAGATAGAATTCAAAATTTTTGCTGAAACTCGCTTTGTAAAATTTAAGTAGGTAATCCATAATATTTGATTTGTAATTCAACACAAAATTATTTCGAAAAATATAGAACACCATATATGTAGGTAGGTATAAATAAATTGATCAAGATTAAACCTCATGAAACTGAGAAACCCAAAGAGAAACCGTTCAAAGGTTGGCAAAGTATTTTTCTAGTAAACCCAACTAATTTAATCGAGAAATCTTACAATTCTGACTTCTTTTGAACTACGTAACTTCTTCTACGAGTACTTACAAGACGACTATCAAGACGAAATTAAAATTCTTGAAATTACATAAAAACCACCCAGTAACTGGGTTACCCAGTAACTGGGTTGTGGAGGTCAGATGGGCAGTCGCTCCATGTAAAATACTGGTATTCAGCTGCATCCGGTTAGACTGGAAGCCGACCCCAACATATTTGGGAAAAGGCTAGGCAGATGATGATGACATAAAAAAGTAATGCTTCTTCACATCAGAGAGTCTAACATTAGTTATATTTTATTTTCTGATCTGTTGATTGCAGTATAAATAATATCATAATACTCTGAACGTGTGAAGGCGCTTTACTTTGTGTAAACAACTTCATCACCACTGCTCTCAAAACGGTGTAGGGAAATCGTCGTGAGGGAGGGAGCCGGTATGTCCTAGAACCAAAAATTCGAACACATGTGACATCTACCAACCCGCACTGAGCCTGGGTGGTAGATTATATCCCTCTCAAAGAGAGGAGTGGGAACATTATAGGCTGATTATTATAATTTTGAACTGTCCAGCATGTTTTATTTTAGTATTTTCTAGTCTACTTACAAAATCTACGATAGCAGCATTATTGTCTTTTATAAAAGCTTAGAATGACAAGCTTTATAAAAAAAAAATACATTATTATAAATTTTTCATTCATTTTTTTTTTATTACAGAGGCAATTGACACTGTAATTTTGACCCTTTCTTACACTGTTTATTAACTTCTGTTACCCTCAGTTTCATAAGGTCTTTTCTCCAATTGTTAGACGTTCCATTGTTTTTCAATTACTTGAACAAACATTATTACTAGGTATTTCTACTATCTCACAATACTACATAATATTCATATATATATGATATAGCAGCTCGTCAGTACGTAGCCAGAATTAATGTCTTATTCAAATTCAATGCGTACATTTGCATATACTCGCCTTGTTAGGAGTAATATATTTCAATGCCCATTGTAGGCATGGGTGCTATTCACAAGTTTAATTGAGTTGTACAAATCTGTTTTATGACCGAATTTGAAATGATGAAAGTCTTGATTTTTCGTTGAAATGTTGTTCAAATTATGCAATTTGCTAAGCACCACGCAGTATATTGTTGTGTTGTGTGTGTGTTTGCAGTTTCTTCATTAATCAAAACAATATTAGACACGCTATTGTAATTAGTTTAATTTAAAATAAGTACACTAACATAACCACCACACTCGATACCGTTATATTCATCACCATTACTCTCATTATAGACCAGGAGCTCAATACTACAAACTCTCACTCATCACTGCAAAAATTTTCGCCGACAACAAGACATGTTCTATTGACAAATATTTTGCTTAAAACTATTGAGCCCTTGGATCTACCTGTAATAGACGATAGACAACATACTTAAAGCTTAAACTACATAACATTCCCATAACACAATAATTATGTAAATTCCTGTAAAATAGATAACATTGAGTACTTTATACATACAATTTAATAAAGAAAACAAGTGTATTATTAAATTTTAAACACAAATATTATGTACAAAGAAGAGACTATACCACTTATACGGATCCAGGTGAGTTTGAATTAAGGCTGCCTGTTCAATGAAACGGAGCGAAGGGGAGCTAGAAAAACAAATGAGGACAAGATTTAGATTACCGCTTCGCATCACTGGATATACCTAGCGCACGGTGAAGCGGAAATTATTTCTACACATTTTAACAATGGAATGAATGCAAAGCGGATGAAATTAGCGGGATAGAATGGCCACACCGTTCAATCCCACTCAGTTTCTCCGCTTCTAACGCCTTGTCGATTGCACCGTGCCTTCGCGCCTCCGCTTCAGCGCACAATGACACTTAGCTACACCGCTCCGCTTCAGTAGACAGGCAGCCTAACAAAGTTGTGAATCCATCCAGCTCGGATACTTTAACTAATAATTTTAATTGATATAATTTGAGCGCTCCTAGGATGTTTTGGAATCATTTTGTAATTACTTGAGAGGCTCGCTGTAAATAGAGTATAGAGAGAAAGTGTTATTTTGATTTTAAGATATTAATAAGTGACCCATTTTGTTAAATTAATTCAACGCTGTATATACATTCAAATACTGTCTGTCTGTGCGCTACGAAAACCCCCCTTACTGCTACGACATAAAAGCGCTGTGAATATCCAACTGTTACCCCAGACATGCAGTAGACTGTACAAGGAGTTCTAATATTTCTCTTTATTTTCTCCACAGTAAAAATGTCTATTAAATACTTTCAAGCCAAGTCCAGGTAGTACTGCACACAAAATTAATATCAGTTACCTGCGTGGTAACATAGATGTATGTTGTGTGCCTGTACACATAGGTATATCTTTTACCGTGTGTCTGTATAAACACAGCAGTTTAGATTTTAAATACGGTAGATTGCAGCACCTATTTTTGTATCCATTTGACTCTTTTATAAAACATGGTATAAGAGTAGGTCTATTTTTTTTTTTGTAATTGCTTCATTAATTATAAACCTAACTCCCAAGGGCTTACTACCTATAATTTTTAGTGTTATTCTTTCTATCTCTCAACACTGCACCCAAATTAGACACACCAATCTTTGAAATAATTCCTCAGTTACAACCAAAAATGTAGGCTGCTTTTCCGAAAAATAAATCACCATAGTTATCTCGTTACTTGGCATCTGACATCATGAATAATTACAAATTCTACGCGTCTTTAAAGTTAGTGTAAAGTTATGTCAGTGTGTGTGTGTGAAGTTTTGCAAAGTTTCAAGATAGTTGAGGCAGTTTTAAGTTTTTAGTTGACTTTCTTTACGACTCAGAGATTTAATGGGTAGAGAAATTAAGTTCCAGTCAGAAATATAAACTACAGGTAAAGTTTTGGGTAATGGAGACTTGTAACTTGTAAGGTTTAACTTGGTAGTTTCTCTGAACTCTGAAGATTTTAATGCTGTGTGGAACTGTTAAGTTATTTAGACAAAAGTTATTTAGACAAAATAATAAATGACGACTGGACGCTGTTTATTTAGTGTTAATTTATATATGAAATGCTGTTCGTTGGTAAGCACAGCAGTTGAGAACGGCTGGACACATTTGGCCATTTTTTGTTTTAAATTAATACAATAAAGTTCTAAGATAAGAGAAATTGGAAAAGTTGCCCGGAAAATTGGAAAATTATAAGACCTTGTTTCTTTGAGATTTTTGTTTGGACCTATCCAAACAAAAATCTGTCTATTGTATCTAAAAAAACAACGTCTATTGTCTCGGCTATTACTAAATAGTATGAAATATAGAAATGAAACACGTCAAAGTTTCAGCTTCTTTGAAGTGGAATACTTCAAACTGTTTTTGTTTCATTTAGCATGTTGAAGACAAAGGGAATTACGTTCAATTTATTGATTTTCAAAAACAAATAACATAGTGAATTTCTAAAATAAAAATAAAAAGGAGAGACACTTACTCGTACAATAAATAAATATAATTTTACTTTATCACGGGGCTAGGTAGGTAGTTTAGTTTTTTTTTTTGTTTAGTTTGTAGGATCAAAAAAATCATAATCTGATTTGATGTCCCAAATGGCACAAGTATTATGTTAAAAAAGTAATCATCATAATAGAACCTTCGTATTGTCAACCTTTTTCAAGTTTCGTACCTAGAGGTCAAAATTTACCTTTAAGGATTTGAAGAAGGACGATTGTAAAGTTGCATAAGTAAATAAAACCTAATTCCAAGGTTATGGACCTTTTTCAGGGCCCGCAGTTCAAGAGTAAGGGTAAGTAATTAAGTTCGGATCAGTCGCAAAAGTGATCGCGAGCTCCTAAACTACCTCAACCTTGACCGACCGTCTCGACAGACAGTCAATCAATATTATCTATGGTTTGCTAGTCTGACTTCTTCAGGAGTAGGTATTAGTTTAGACTGAATAACAACTTTGGCTTCGAGTTTATTATATAAAAAGATAATACATATTTTGTTACGTAGCATTAGTCCAATTAATACTATTTTTTTTTATTATTAATATAACAGAGGATAAGTTTTAAAATAACTTGCAAGACAAAAAAAATAACCTGTGCGTTAAAACATAAAACTGCAATTAATTACAATGACGCGAAAAATACAAAAAAAAATAATTACCCATTTTTATTGCAAAATAATATAATCCGATAATTTCGAGACAAACACTTTTATATCCATGTTATAAAATGTTCTGCAAAGCTGAACTAGTCAATTATTCATTGAAACTTTACAATTCTCAGTATCATATTAAGGATAATAATTGATAATGACAACACACACTTAATTACTGTCTAATCCAATTGTAAAAAATGTAATTAAAGTACCTTAATTATAGTATCGGTAATCGGTACCCACCTGTGACTTTAATGGACTTGTAACCATGATATAGAGGATGATAAATTAACGTTATTTCAATATCAATTAGTTCTACTTACCACAGAGTTTTGGATATAGTCACAAGCGCGGATCCACCGTTGTGGGCACGATGGGCATGCCCACAACCCTAATAAACTTGTGACGTCATTGTAATTAATTGATGATATTATATCCTATATCCAATACTTAATAAAAAATAAAAAACAATTGATCGTGCGTAAAATTTTGGTCAGGGCGTCATATATTTTGTAAAGGAGATGTTCCTTTGTAGGAATGCACTATATGGATCATGAGCGAGTTCATACTCCAACTCGTACTTGGCCGAATTTCGGGTGACCACAACCTTTTTTGAGGGCTGGATCGCGCCTGTATGGTCACAGTATGGGTAACTGCCAAACAAGTAGCTGGCTGAACTATTGACTATACAGGGTAGTAGGGACATCGAAGATGCGCAAACTGTAACTTATAAATTCAGTACATGATTCTAGACCCCTTAGCATAGAAATTACTCGACGGTTTAAAAAAAATTGCCGTTCCATATATTTCGACCGCGTAGGTATTGAAGTTTTCTATGAAACAGCTGTTTTTTTCTGATAACCGTACCTAGATGTTGCTGGCGCCATGAACGAAAGCACATTTAATGAAAGAAAGGAAAATAAATTATTATTTTGTCTTCCATCTTTAATCTTAGTTACTTATCTGTTCCTCATTTAAAAAAGGTTCTGGATTTGACTTGTGATTTGACTTATGTTCTTTTAAATCCATTATTTTCTCTTAGATATAGGTAAATGGTACGAATGCAGAATAACGTGGAGAGGAAATTATTCGATTTTCCTTATTTCCGCAAGGCTCCTGATAATATTTGGCCGGAATGGTTTTATATTTTATCAACATTAAATTACCTCATGAAATGACCGCCATTTTGTAAGAGGGAATTCAATTAATTGTAATTATATAGACGCTATCTGTGAAGGGATGTTGTTAAATGCATTGGACGTTCTTATAATTCCTAAAGTGACGATAATATTATCGTGGACTTCTACGTCTACGTCAGGGCATCACGATAACACAGAAATATTATGGAAATATAATATGAAGATGCTTTTAAATGTCCATCCACGTTAACGTTAACGGCTCCTACAAACAGGCGCGACACACGCGACGCGAATCGCGCACGACACAAAGGCACCGCAAGTCGCGCAACGAGCGGTGCCTTTGTGTCGCGCGCAATTTGCGTCGCGTGTCGCGCCTTAGATCGTGCACGTATTTCTATACATATGTATTTTATAGACATGGATGTCCACGATAATAAAAATATTAAATTATATTAGAAATTATAAAAACGCACAGATGAGAAAGTTATAACATTAAGTAGTGCATTTTGAAATCGGTTTTTGACAAGGCGTAAGGTTATATGTACCAAGATAAACTTATATTACAATATGATTCACGGTAGGTTTCTTTCAATAACATTTACGCCCATTTGCAACACAACTCACTATATACATTTATCGTTAGACTTATTTAAAACATCATTTCGTCTCAGTCAATTACAAACGACAGAAACATAACGATGGCCTAAATGTGATTAGTGATTTGTAGTGCAAGCGGGCATTAAAATTTAAAGAAGGTAATTTCGCGACATTATACAAAATTACTGGACAATGTTTACATTACGAAAACACAGTAAAATACCGAGAAAACACAAATACAAAAACATAAGTCAGCATGAGCGCATGTCAAAATTTGCCACAGACTAAAAATTATCATACCCATTCAGCCTTTTTACACGGACCAAAAATCCATTTTTCGTTTTTTTTTTTATTCGGCAGGCAGAAGAAGGAACAAACCGAACATCAGAAGGTGAAGATAATGATGGGAGTGAGGTCAACGCTGGCTCATCTCGAGTTCTATCTGCTGCCACATCTAGAGAAGAAGATGACGATTCCAGTAACAATGTTAGCAGTGAAAGCAAAAGCCCTGGACAGAGGTTCGTTGAAATTAATTCGAATTTAAAATAAGATTAAGGATAGACATAAGAAAGTTTACTAAGATAATACAAAATACTTCACTTAGATAAACATCACTTATGAAATCGTCTACTAGAAAAGTCAGTCAGGACTAGGATAAAGAAATGGTAGGGAATGAAATAAGCCATTCATTTATCGAAAATCGTCACCATATTATGGCGACGATTTTCGATAAATGAATGGCTTATTTCCTGACATTTAATTAATTTAGACTACTGAATTTATGACTAATCTAGAAATACGGAAAAAGAGATGTTGTGTGGACCCCAAATCAAATGGAACACGGGCAATGGAAGCATAATTTTATTTT
Source organism: Oligia fasciuncula (assembly GCA_963082905.1). Lineage (NCBI taxonomy): Eukaryota > Metazoa > Arthropoda > Insecta > Lepidoptera > Noctuidae > Oligia > Oligia fasciuncula. The sequence goes on along the minus strand of OY720406.1, from coordinate 14,489,916 downwards.
TTAATTTTTTCTTAAATAATAGGTACCTACGTAATAATGACTATAAAATTTAATCATATAACATATGTATTCGTATTATCATAGTAAACCAATATTGAGCTACAAATAAAATTCAGCTACTTTTAAATATTAAAATAATTTAAAAATTGCTCTGTATCCATAATTTGGAATGACAAAAAAGCAATAATCAATATTGCGAGGCCCCCTTCTGAGTAGATTAAGTTGATAATTTATTTTTATGTTAACCATTAATTCATCAGGTTCAGCATTTTGATCATCGTTCAACAAATTAAGCATTTAAGGTTCTTCATAATTTTAGGCAAGACCATTTCCACGAACTTATATCGGCACCCGGATTGCGTGACATACTTTCTTTTACAATCTGAATCTCTGATTTGAAGGAAAACTCTAATCCATTGCTTCGTTTGCTTGAAAACTTTGTCTGCTCGACATTGTAAATAACGCAATGAACGGTGTTGTATTGTCAAAATGAAAGGCATTGTAATAGATAGTGTGTTACGCAATTACACCGCTGGTACCTAATTATAATTATCAAGTTCCTACAGGACTTATAGGCTACTGGAAATATGCTTTTAAGCTATTATCCAAAATATAACATGGCGGCTGGTAATGCCTGCTCGTGTTGTGTGCTAAATTATTTTGGAATATGTGGACAATTTTCAAAGGGGTTTGAAGATTTTTTTTAAGGAGCCCGGCCATAGCTACTGTCACGCCATTTTGAAAATGGTGGCCACGCATGGGACCTATATAAATCGATAGCTGATACAATGCACACAGAAAACATATAAGACTAAACCCCGTAAAGTGTCACGTTTAACGTTCAAAGTTGATCACGTGACTCAATCATCAACTTTGAACGTATATCTCGGGAACGTGACGCCCTTTACAAATCAATCCGCTACATTCAAGTAAAAAGGTGTAAATAACAGGAGCGACCATTCTATAAATAAATTGTATCAATTTTTAACGCCCTAAAAACGATTTAATTATCTATAAAATCACTATCACATTTAACGCTAGACGAACTTCAATCATCGTTCTGTCTCTGTCATATTCAAATGATTAATGGAAACAGAACGACGTTTTAAATACTTTTAGCGCTAAACGCATAAAGTGATATGTGGTGCTAGCGGGCCTTTATATTTTAATAAATCAATGCGTTCTTATTTTTCCTCAGCAATTCGTATTAAACAAAAAAAAAAAATACTAGAACGTAAATTGGTTTTAAGAAATGAAGAAAAAAAAATATTGGTTTGGTTTTCTTATAACCAATTTATCCAGCATTTCAAGTTTTTTTTCTTAAAGTAGTTTTACTAATAATAAACAATTTCTGAAGAAAATTAAGAATGCACCTACTTTTAAAACACAATTCAAAAAAAAAGACATGATAGGCACACAAAATGTATTAAACACACATAATTTATGTACCTAAATAATATTATTTACTTACTATGTATAGTTTTGATTTACTTCAAACATAATTAACATAATAACTAAATAATTAGTTCTATTGTACATTGACATACCTACCTAATTTACATTTACAGGCGGCAAGTAAACATTTCTATAATCACATTTTGATGTTAGATATAATAATTTATACATAATGTTACTATTTTACAATTTAACACTAAAATATACATATTATATAGTATACACAAATATATATAAAAAGAAGGTATTTATACATTGGCCTCCAAAATTTAGTTGATATTTTTCCACTTCAGCCGTTAGCGACATTTTGATTTAAAATCCTAGTTTCAAATGTTTGAACAGTAGACTATAAAGCTATCTACACACCCAAGCCGCATGCCCAGCGGCGAACCTGCCAGGCAAGGCAAGATCTAAAAAGTTAGTAAAGAAATTTTTCGAAATGTCTTATCTTAAAAAGATAACTGGAAATTTCACTTTCTATGGAAAATTTAATTTGGCTGTAACACTATTTTTCGAAAATGTTCTTAACTAACTTTTTAGACCTTTGTATCCTGCTTATGCGTATGAAGTTTCATTAAAATCGGTTCATTCATTTCAAAAAACAAGGGCTTGAATGTTTGTATGAAATGCCATACGGCGCGCGGCGTAAACGCTCTTAAGATTAGGTGGTACCCTTTATTTTTTAATTATAATGTTACATCACAGCTGAAGTGGAAAAATGTCAAGTAACTTTTGAAGGGCACTGGTTGTCGCATATTACCATGGCAATAGCGGTCATTGACATTGACTCACCTACATTTTCTAGCATTTTTTATTTCAAAAACTGAAATAAAGTCCATTAACGTTCTGAATCAATGTATCGTGATCTCGACATGTTCCAATAACAAAAAACTATAGATAGTTTATTGTTTGGGTTCCTACGGAGAGATATTAGGGAAGGGTCACTGACCGCTATTGCCATGCAAAAACGCAAGATCTATATAGTACACAAAGCGGACTTAAGGGGGCGCTAAGGTAGCCCGCGAAATTTAAATTTTCTCATGTTTTTTGCAATTTGCTGGTCAGTATTAAGTTGCACGTTGATTAAAATATGATTCCCGGCCGTAACAAAGATGTAGAATTATAATCATTAAAGTCATCAACACAACTCTCTAAGACTGAATGACTATTTCATGAAATCTTGACATTTTACAATTACACTAACTTAACAAGTTGTATTACTGAGTCTAATGATTATAATTCTGTAAATACATATTTGTTATGACCGCGAATCATATTTTAATCAACGTACAACTTAATACTGACCAGCAAATTGCAAAAAATGTAAAAAAATATTAATTTCGCGGGCTACCCTGACGCTGTCGCCTTAATGCAGCGTGACATTGTCTACCAGTCGACCTTTGGTAATAATTATCTCTAAACTACATCGAGTGATATAATTTTTATGGTCTGAAATTGCGTTAGCATAGTCTACATTGAGTTAGCATATCCCCATGCACAGACCATAAAAATTATATCACACGAATAAAGTAAATGACGCAATTCAAACTACATTTATTCAAATTTAATTTCGCTCTGAAAGCGAAACGTTCATTCATTCGTTTCAGATAAGTTTCTATATGAAATGTAGTTGCCTTCAATCGCGTGCTAACCTTGTTTTAGCAAGTCTATAATAGAACGATTAAATGGAGCAATATTGCATTTGAAGTGTTAGTCAGGGTCGCGGAAGATATAAAGTTCGCTACATTTAACACGTACTTACGAGTACATACATTGAGGTTTTACTGTACATTTTTACATACCAATCTATGTCATATTCGATAAAATTGTTCCTGGAATTTTTTGCTGAAAAACTTATTTAAATACCGAAAACATATTTTTCCTCAAAAACTCATAATAAACTCTCTCAAGTTCATAATTATTTAAGTTGGCTTCGGGGAACAAGTTCAATTACTGTTAAAGTACCAGGACCTCATAGAAGTGGAGGAGGTTCGCTTTGTAGAAGTTTAGATAAATATTGAGACAGTCACTGCCTCAGGCACAGTTCGAAGGTCATTTAGCAAAATGTCACAAGTTCAGTTCAGTTCACGAAGTTATTAGAAACTCATAAAAGTGTAGAAGATTCGTTTGCAGAACTTAGAAGTAAAATATTGACCGTGAACTGTTGTGAGACTGTCACCATGCAGAATGAGAGACACAGCATCTATACATCTACTAGCTATCTGAACATAAATAAAATGGAAATTTACAAACAGGTATTTCTATTTTGTCAAAATGTCAAAATAACAGCCTTTTTAAAAAAAAATATACGGTATATATTACTAGCAGTGGCCCACGGTTTCACCCGCTTAAGTTTCGATCCCGTAGGAATATCAGGATAAAAACTACCCTGTCCTTTCCCGGGACTCAAACTATCTCTATACTTACCAAATTTTATCTAAATCGGTTCAGAGAGGGAACAGACAGACAGACACACTTTCGCATTTATAATATTAGTATGGATACGTTACTTATAACATTATTTTTTTGTTTCTATGTTGTCTGTCTTTTTGTTCCGGCTAATCTCCGAAACGGCTGGACTGATTTTTACAGGACTTTCACTAGCGGATAGCTGATGCTATAAAGAGTAACTTAGGTCTTTTATTTTAGAAAAGGAATTAGTAAGGAGACACATTATTGTTTTCCGACATCCACGCGAACGAAGTCGCGGGTACAGCCAGTTAAAAATATATGAAGGTTATCTTATCTCTTCTTAGGTATGTCATCTGCCCAGCCTTTTCTTAACTATATTGGGGTCGGCTTCCAGTCTAACCGGATGCAGCCGAATACCAGTATTTTACATAAGCGACTGCCTATCTGACTTCCACAACCCAGTTACTGGGTAACGATACCCCTTGGTAAGACTGTTACGGTACGATACCCCTTGGTAAGACTGTTTGTCAGACTTTCGGGCTTCTGACTACCCGTAACGACTGTCAAAGAACCACGAATGACAGCCAAGACCAACGGCTTAACGTGCTTTCCGAGGCTCGGAGGGGTCACGGTATGTAAAGATGGTCACCCATCCACAGACCAACCGCGGCAAGCATAGCTTAACCTGATCGGTCGACCTGTGCGGCTGTTATTATGTAGCCACGGGCCCCTCCTCTTAAGTATGTACAAGATAAAATGGTCACATAATGAGCAAATTATAAAAAAAAGAAAAAGGCATCAGCTTCGGGAGAAGCTAGAACCGCATAAAGATACCAGGACTTCATGAAACCGTGGAGCTACTTTGCACCACCTATTAATAGTGTTCATTTGTTATATTCACACCACGAAGTCCTAACGCCGCATCGACATCAGTCGGGGGTTACCAATTAGTTAGCACTTGTGTATAGATTTTCCTGGAAGTTAATTAAAAGTACTACTACTTAGTACAGCCAACTACATCCCTTACTTAACATTACGCCTGTAATCCCCGTAGGGTTGAGTACAGTTGTGCCTATAGTGCCGCGTTGGTCTCGTGGTCGCAAGCTCGACTGCTGAGCGTGGGGTTTTGGGTTCGATTCCCGGGTCGGGCAAAGTTAGTTATTCTTAGTAACAGCCCGGAGTTTGGAATTTGGCGGTGGGATACCCCCAGTGCCTCCGAAAGGACGTTAAGCCGTTGGTGCTTCGCCTGATCTTTCTCCGGTCGTGTCGGATTGCCGTCCCATCGGACTATGAGAGTGAGGTAAGGGGCAGTGCACCTGGGTCTGCGCGCACACTTGTGCACTATAATATCTACCGCGCCGAAGGCTAGTCTCCGTTGAGATTGGTCGCCGCCGCGCCGTGGCCGAAATACGATCTGGACGACTTTATCTATTTTGCCTAGATTACACCCACATTTCGCTAGTCATGTTTTAGTCCTATGTAATAGGGGGCGAGCCTATTGCCATCAACCGGGCATAAACATCATCCCTAATCAGAATTAAGTTGTTGTTGGTTTTCTTGTTTATCTCTCATAACTTTTTGTTTTATCTTGTTTTATATTTTTTTGTATGTATATATATAAGTCTTGTATCTATTCTGATATTTTAGTTCTAAATATTTTCTAATTAGTTTTCTGTTATTGCACCTACTGTGTATTGTTGTATTGTTGTGTACTGGTAGAAAATGCCCAAGGCATTAAGTCCGCCATTGTACAGTTTTTACTTGTGCATAAAGTTTTAATTAATAAATAAATGGCAAAATCCAAAAGCATATTCCTTCAAAAATATCGGTTGACTTGCGATATATTGTTGCATATCTTTTATTAGTAATAAAAGATCACACAGAGACAAGAAATTTCACGCAAACGAAGTCGAGTGGGCAGAATCCAGTTAACTACATGATTATAAAAAGTATCGTCCTGTAAACACCAGAAACTGTTACATAGCTAACGTTTGTTTTAGCCACTAAAAGATCAACGATCAACCCTATAAACAGCTCCCAATGTCCTGCAAATGACAGCCACTGAGTAACCACTGGTCCGACATCGATATCTCGAATACTTCAATGCCACTAAGCGGTCCATATACACGAGAATACAACAAATCGATAAATGACTCGATGCATAACTCGATTATACTCGTCGCTGCCGTAGTTAAGCGGTAAGCCATGCTGGGATATAGGTTATATTAGTGATGTCATCAAATCGGTCTTGGTCTTAATTTATTTTGCGAGGTTTTCAATCGATACCAATTTATACCTAGATACTTTTATTTTTCTAAGACATGTAATATCTACTAACTAGCACTGGGCCCACGTGGTATACCTAATCTATATTATGCCCAACTCCCTCTAGAACAGACGAGGCCTGTGTTCCAGCAGTGGGACCATTATAGTCTGATTATGCATTTTAGTTCGTGTCTCGGGCAGCTGTTTGAAGTTATTTCTTCTATTGAAGATATTTTCATTAGAACCTACTGGTTCTAGGAGACAAATACTTTCGTCAAAATGACCTTATTATATCACCTAGATAAAAAAGAAATGATCCACCTACTTAAAAATTCATATTATATGTTCGATAAATTCATATCATGTAGATAAATTCTAAGCCGTTGGTCCCGGCTCTCATTCGTAGATCTTTGACAGTCGTTAGATACGCGTAGTCAGAAGCCCAAAAGTCTGTCCAGCAGTCTTACCAAGGGGCAAATACCCAGTTTCGGTGTTGTGGAGGTCGGATAGCCGCGGCGGGTTCACGGATGAGTGCCAACGCGTGCCCGTGTTCCCGCCGTAAGCGGCAGAGGAGGACACCGTGGAGTTTTAGTGCGTTAGAGTCCCACATAACTGCACTATCTCCCCGTGGTAGTGCAGAATGCATGAGCATTTCTCCACGTAAAAAAAAAAAAAAAAGGCAGTCTCTCGACGGAAAATACTAGTATTCAGACGCATCCCGTTAGACTAGAAGCTGACCTCAACATAGTTGGAAAAAGGTAGCCAGATTGATTCAGATAAATTCAATTAGGTAAATCCACGGGTAAATCCAACACCCACTTTAACAACAGAATCACTTTACCCTGTAAGTAACGTATAACTAAATTAGGTACCCTTTATTTAGTGTAAATGGCCGATAATGGCGTATCACCGACCCTTTTACTAATGCAACACAAACAAACTTTCTTAGAGCTGAAAGTAGTAATTAATTACTTGGGTTAATCCAATTAACCGATTCAATTAAATTAATTTCGACCGAAAATTCAATTAAACTAAAACTATTTTAATTGGTGACTGAGCTTCTGCACGCGACTTTGTCAGCGGGAAATTTCTTGTTCCCCCGACCCACCGCGTCACATCGTATCGCCAGCCTGCGCTATTACTTCGTTTTCGTTCAGCGTTCTTTAGATTTATTTATGACTTTCTATTTTCTTTCTTTTCTACACCTAAGGCACCTAGTTTAATGTTAATTAGCCAATAGCCTTCCTCTAGGGCCTAGGCTATAATAGTAAAAATATTTTGTCAAATCCAACTGGTCTGTTTAATGCCGTAGTTTCAAAAGGTATATTGACCGTATATTTACTGTATATTGACTTGATAAAGGAAATAATTTGCAATCTGACGAAGATTTAAACGACTACATAGACTGTACAACGAGCAGGGATAGCAGCCTTCTCGCTCGCTTGATTTAGAACGGTTGGTAAGTGTGTTTATATGTCTGTTACTTCTTCACGCTCATACGGCTGGACCAATTTTGATAAAGTTTTGTATGAAGGTAGCTGACACCCAGGATTAACATATAGGCTACTTTTTATCCCGATATTCCCACGGGATCGACCATTACGCGGATGAAACCGCGGGGCGCAGCTAAATAAAATAAAATATTGTCTATATCTAAATAAAAATGAAATGTTGTTTGTTGGTAAGCGCGTCACTTGAGAACGGCTGGACCGAATTGGTTATTTTTGGTTTTAAACTGTTCGTAGTAGTCCGAATTAGGTTTTCACGGAAATAAAATTGGAAAATTATCGGGAAAATATCCAAATTCAGGAAAAACGGAGCGTTCTTTTTTATGAGATCTTTGTATGAACTCAAGACAATAAATTCGGTTTACTGAAATTTGGACAGAACAACGTCTGTTGGGTCAGCCAGTTTTCTAATAAACTACATGCATGCCTATTATTTATTTATTTATTAAGGAAAAACAAACAGTAACATATTACAGTGTTATAACAAGGCTTACATACTAAACTGTGATAAATATGCTACCCACTACGTTTTCCACAGATTACTTTAAATACTTACTTATAACTAGAGAGACATAAATAGTACTATTAGTTTGACTTTCGAAGTTATTTCAATATCAGCGAGATTTAAGATATTTTTTTCTTTAACAAAACAAAATAGCACCAGGGCACTATAGACAGCAGCATATTGTTGAGCTAATAACATCCTGTCATTAACCAGCATACCAACGGGTGGTAATTATGGCAATATTGCCCCAAATTGCCAAGATTAGGCGGATGCCGCCATTTTTATGTCAGATGTCTCCATAGAATGCCATAAAGAATGATGTACCTACGATCAAATTATGCAGATATACGAACACGACCAACATCGTAATAATTTTGAGAACACCCTTTATACAGCGGCGCATGTACAGTAATAGGCACTAGTGATATTAATAATAATTTATTTCTTCGTTGCTAATTTTTTTACATCAACGCGCTCTGTTAGCTCTCCAGGCGGATACTCTATTCTTTTCTATCCTTTTAAATATGAAATAGTGTTTATCCTCATTTTAAATGCCTACAATTATAAAATATTCGGGAAAGTTGCATGGTAATGCCATGCAGACTAAAAACTTTTCAGGACACATTATACAAACATTACACACACATTTATACATAAAAATATATCTACAAGACTGAAAAGAAATTAAGGAAAAGAATGAAATAAATAGAATAACGATAGTATCCTCATTCAAATAATTAATCAGTATATAATAATATTATGTATATTGTAAATCATAAGTACCTATATTTATTTTTCATTCATTATCTCATCACAATACATCATAATAATTATCTATAGGTACTTAAAAAAATCCGTATCTTATAATTTTGTTCAACTGTTAAGGTAAACCTATAATAATGTACTTATATGTATATATATATGAATCTCTTGCAGATAAAATTATTTACTTATTACAAAATAAATAACATAGATAGAAGATAGAATACTCTTTATAATTTACACCATATAAATAATACACAATAACAACATAATAACATTTAACACACTGCCTACTAAGCTATCCTTAAAATTAAACTTAGCAGAAAATACCTTATTGAAGTGCAGAAATTACAGATTATTATTTTATTAGAAAATAATATGTAGTTTCTAAACGAAAATAAGTTATATTTCATCAACCATGAACCGACAAAAAATGTATCAACAACCTCAAAATGGTCTACAATCCAACTGAAACTTTAATTCCGTGTCATAGCAACTGTAATAGAAATATAAAATGTAATAGAATTTGATGATAAGCAATCTTCTAAACCTGTTCAGGCTGTTGAGCAAGTTATCTCCATTCACTCCAAATGCGAAGCCTGACGATATGTAAGTGGCCCGATATAATGGCACATTACGCTTTGGATACGCTTAGCTGCGACCCTAGCAACGAGCACGATCCAATACCAATGCTGATTACGTATGCCCGATAGATGAGCTGAGTCTATCAAGTGACGTTAGCAATGGCTATTGAAAATTCTAATAAAATTATGAACATTAAAAATAAACGTAAATGTATAATTAAATTTCTGATCACCTTGCAGTTTTATGGAAAGCCATTCCACACGTCACTTGCTAGCCACATTAAATCGTCGACTATACGAACGACTGATACGTAATTGGTGCCCTACGCCTTCCACGATAATTTGTGCATAATGCAATAGTTATAACTGTACAAAGTTAGTTCACGACCTTGCACAGCTGGGCGTGTAGACGACACGTAATGCTAAAATATTGTATAAACACTTGTTACATTGTTCTGTCCGTTAACGAGACTGTAGGCATTATGCATGTGATAATTTTGTGAAGTCTCGTTGACAATGTATCGTGAACTGCGACTTGTGTTGTCCGCTTTGGTGGTATAACGAACTACCTCTGTTACTTTTGATTCTAATCTTGATGTCCGCTTAGCTTTTATAGATAGTTTTGATTAGAATTTTTTGTATCGAATGGTTTAGTAGACTCTTAGATATTTAGCTCTAGTATTTAAGCACGAGACAATTCAGCATCTAAGAGGGTTCGAGGCTCACCAAAGCGCGCAACACAAGGTCCCAGGAAGGCTTCCGCTAACATTGCACACACTACACCACTGCCTCCGTATAACACGATACATCCCTTTATAGGCGACCGATCATTGCATCGAGTTCGTCAAGCTCTCGCAAGTCCATGCAGGACACTGAGAGGGCGGAATCAGACACAGACAAACGCGGCCATAAATGGAGACACGTCCAAGCTGTCATGGCATACTACCAGGCACTCAGGAAAATAAAGAGGTTCGAACACTATCGGACCACCGGTAAAGCCGCATCGTTGTCGATTGTTATTATATTTCATTGTTTGTTTATGATTTCCCACTAATGTGCTACCTTCGTCAATGTATAGGAACTTCGGGAATGGTACTTTACTCACTGGATTATGTGTGTTTTTCTTGTGGATATTGTGTCTTACTAGCTCACCAAATGATTCTACTTTCCTACTGTCACTTGAGACAATTAAAACGTGTTCAATGTTATTTCATTATTTAATTGCATTTTTAATGTTTCAATAGAAGAATAGTTTCGAACTCCTTACTTTAGATGCCTAGTTACTAGTTTTAGAAAAGATAGATTCGATTCACTGATTTCACTCTACAACTATCGTATATATTCGAGTTGGACTTTTTGTTTCTATAGTGTGAGTTGCCATGCCGCATGACGAACTAGACTTATATGTTTGCACGTGTTTGAGATCTTTCTGTTCACAAAGTTCTAGTGCATCACCGCACATAACAATGTAAAATTAGAGGTATATTCCAATTTGACTAACACTTTCCTTGAATATAAATGAACAGAATTTTCCAGAAATCTGTGCTTAACAAACTGAGTAATCTGTAATTTCTTGTCTGTCTAATATACTTGAACTATCTGAGAGCATGGCTACTATTGCTTACTAAACTCCCTATTTTCGTTTTGGCGAAATTGCTCGATACTGACGATTTTATATGACTGCAGAACAAAATCGAACCAAAGATGGATGAAACTGCGAACGACGGTGCAGCTCAGCTCAGCGATACAGAAGAAACCTCCGTTGAAGAGAGAAGACTCCTTTCTTAAAAGATTTTCTACAAGGCAGACACCACTAACGCAAGAAACTGTAAGTATTCCTTTGATTTACATAAGCCTCCGTAAGATGCTAAAGCAAGAACAAATCTGTAAGACGCAAGAGCAAGAACTGTCAGTTTACACACTAGACACTCGGTTTCTGGAATGCCAATCAAGTATGGAGTTTCTTGTCCGTTCTTATGGAGTTTCTTGTCCGTTCTTATGGAGTTTCTTGCCCGTTCTTCTCCATAGTTACCTACGCTTTGGAATGGGCAACTAGCTTCATATTTTCTTACTGACCGACTTCTTGACTATTCAAAAGTGCCTGTAAATGGTTTAATTGAGATAAATGCTTTGAGTTTGAGTTTGAAGTATCTGAAGAGTAAATCTAATAACAAGTCTTTTGTTCACTGTTGTGATTGTTTGGCGGAAATAAGAACCGCCAATCAAATCACTTGACATTATATTGAATTGAATGGGCTATCAGAAATCGAGAAAGGGCATTGTCTCAATAAACTTATTATGCTATTAGAATATAGAATTATTGTGTTTATATTATCAAGATAATAATTGAAAAACAAAACAGCCAGTAATAATTAACTTTTTATCTCTAAGGAAACGACCTTTTACACAATAAAAAATTACATACTGTAGGTAGTCTGTGGTGTGCGATTTACATAATACAATAAATACATACCTACATAACGTATAACTCTGTAGAGTACCTACTCGCTCATCGATGCTCGCTTGGCGGACAGAGGCTTAAGGCGGGTTTTAGAGTCGCGCTGACCGCACGCTGATGGTCAGCGCTGATGGGTCGATATGCTATGTAGTAAAGTAGCGTTTCTGAGTAATGCTGACCGCTCAGCGCTGACGGCTCATACGTTTCGCTGTCCGCGCCGACGATCAGCGTGCGGTCAGCGCGACTCTAAAACCAGCCTAAGTGCGAGTTTTTTCACTCACGTTCGATTGCGAACGCGTTAGAATTTTATAAGGGAAAAAGTTATAGCGCCACCTGGTGGTCACTAGGAGAAACCTAATTTCCCATACAAAATTCCAACGCGCTCGCAATCGAACGTGACTCGAAAAACTAACACTAAGGCCACAGAACATTCGCTGAGAGACTCACATTTGGTATATACCAAGTATATACGCATACCAGAAAGTAATTGCTCGTCACCGTCGTGCACTCATTCTCAGCCTATAATGTTCCCACTGCTGGGACACAGGCCTCCTCTCTGTGAGAGGGAGTGGGCCGTAATCTACCACGCGGGCCCAGTACGGGTTGGTAGAGGTCACATGTCTTCGATTGTTTTGGTTCTAGGACATGCCAGTTTCCTCACGATGTTTTCCTTCACCGATTTGTGAGCAGTGGTGATGATATAATTTACACAAAGTAAAGCGCCTGACTGGGTTCGAACCTACGACCTACAACTCGTAAGTCGTAGCCGTGACCACTGGACCACCACTGCTCGTGCAATCGCTGCTCGTTTTTAGGATTCCGTACCAAAATGGTAAAACGGAACCCTTATGGTGAGACTCAGTCTGTTTGTCTGTCTGTCTGTCACAGCTGGATATCTCAAAAACTACTAATGCTATCAACTTGAAATTTAGAATAGTTTTAGATGACGTTTGCCCTACTACTTTGCAAATAAGAAAGAAATAAAAATATATGTATATTTTTTTGTAACAGGGATTGAAAAGGAGTCTGAAAAATTCGGGGTGGGGCTACTAGGGCATGTGGGGTATCATATGAAAGAGCGCAGTTGGCACATTCTCAAATATTTTTAATTTTTTTAGGCCGCATCGTTTTCGACTTTTGATGAAAAATGTACAAAAAATACCGTTCCCTTATCTCCGAAGTTTGCAAAGAGAAAAATTATAAATTATTCTATGTGATAGAAGTTTATGTAAAGATTACAGGAAAAATAAAACTAAGTCTCTAAATAGCACACTTATTCAGAAACTAGCTTCTGCCCGCGACTTCGTACGCGGATCCTGTTGCTTATGCCAGCGACAACGGGGTCGTCAAAATCGGAGATCTGAAACGTCTGATGTCGAATTCTAAGAGCCCAGGGACTGAAAAACAACGGGATGCGCGAGACGATTCGAGACGTCATTTTCAGGCAATAATGTACCAATAAGGTGGTAAACTTGGCCTTGCACTTTGAATGTTGGCATAAATGGGCCTTCTGAAATCTGTTCTGCACCAAAAGATGTCATTTGAAAGGCATTATTGTACGAACGTATGTTATCCAAGAAATGTTTTGACTGTGGATGGTCACCGATTAGCAGTGATCTTAATATTTCTGGAGGATTTTGTAATATTTTAATATGTACTTTCCCACCTGAGCAACACACATACCGTTTGTTTCTTTTTGCCATTTAACAGCTTCACAAAAAGTACAATTTTGAACCATACCTCCGATGGCGGAATATGTGGCGTAGTCAATCATAGGAGTATACGTAAATGCACTCCGTTCCTTATCAACCCAAGGAAGGTCGCCATGCCCTACGGCTATATCTTGAGACACATCCGATTCTTCAGATGATATCGACATTCTGTTCAGAGAATGTCGAAGTCGATCAGAATTCAAACGTTCGTTGCGCTCTTCTTAATCTGTCTCTTCATGCCGTACTCCAGCAATTCTTTCTTTCTCACTTTCTAACTGATTATGAGTATTTTGTTGTGTGCGTGTTCGGGACAATGTATGATAATCTCATCACTTGTTTCAAAATACCTGTTAGTAGATGTGCGAATACGCTGAGAACTCAAGCGTGATTCTGTATCGGTAAACGTTTCCGATTCGCGAGACAATGCATGTCGCTCACGATCAGCGGACAGTCGCGCATCACGTTCCGCACTTGTCTCTAGAGACCTAGAAGCAGATGCGTAGATATGCTGAGAACTCAAGCGCAATTCTCTATCTGTGAATGTCTCCGACTCGCGAGATAATGCGTGACATTTACGATCAGCGGTCAGTCGCACATCACGTTCCCGACTTGTCTCTGGAGACCTAAAAGTCGATGCGTAGATACGCTTGGAACTCAAGCGCAATTCTCTATCCGTGAACGTCTCCGACTCGCGAGACAATGCATGACGTTCACGATCAGCGGTCAGTCGCGCATCATATTCTTCACTGGTCTCTAGAGACCTGGATGTAGATGCGTAAATACGCTGAGAATGCAGGCGTGCTTCGCGATCCGAAGAGGTTTCCACGGAGCGAGTTGCAGCCTGATGTTCTCGAACAGCATCAAGTCTCTCCTGACGCTCTTCGGTAGATTCTTGGGATCTTATGATCCGCAATCTTTTAGCTCCTTTGGAACATTGGAAAAGCTTTGACCTTTTTCTAGGCATGGTTATAGTTTTATTGTGAAGAAGATACCTGATCAATTAAAATCTAATTGACTTGTCTGGCGCCCATGTGCTGGTTTGGTCCCTGGGGTGGTCACGGCGTGCTATGTGTTCTGGTGCGCCGGTGATGGGGAGTACTCCCCAGAGGAGGGTCCGGTGACGGACAGCCGCGGCGGGTTCACGGATGAGTGCTAACGCGTGCCCATATTCCCGCCGTAAGCGGCAGAGGAGGACACCGTGGAGTTTTAGTGGGTTAGAGTCCCACATAACTGTACTATCTCCCCGTGGTAGTGCAGAACGCATGAGCATTTAATCACGTTAAAAAAAAAATGGGAGTTTTGGCCAGTAGAGTCAAATTTTCAATGATATACCATCGTCATCGAAAATCAGTCCTAAACTGTTACCGCCTTCACCGCGTGGAGGTGAAATTAGTGATAGTTTTGATTTCCACATCAGATGTTTCTGATCTTCGATTTTTAGGGTTCCGTACCCAAAGGGTAAAAACGGAACCCTATTACTAAGACTTCGCTGTCCGTCCGTCCGTCCGTCCGTCTGTCTGTCACCAGGCTGTATCTCAAGAACCGCGGTAGCTAGACAGTTGAAATTTTCACAGATGATGTATTTCTGTTGCCGCTATAACAACAAATACTAAAAACAAAATAAAATAAATATTTAAGGGGGGCTCCCATACAAAAAAACGTGATTTTTTCGTCGTTTTTGCCGTCTGTCTGTCGCCAGGCTGTATCTCAAGAACCGCGGTAGCTAGACAGTTGAAATTTTCACAGATGGTGTATTTCTGTTGCCGCTATAACAACAAATACTAAAAACAAAATAAAATAAATATTTAAGGGGGGCTTCCATACAACAAACGTGTTTTTGCCGGCTGTCTGTCGCCAGGCTGTATCTCAAGAACCGCGGTAGCTAGACAGTTGAAATTTTCACAGATGATGTATTTCTGTTGCCGCTATAAATACAAATACTAAAAACAAAATAAAATAAATATTTAAGGGGGGCTTCCATACAACAAACGTGTTTTTTTCGGCGTTTTTGCCGTCTGTCTGTCACCAGGCTGTATCTCAAGAACCGCGGTAGCTAGACAGTTGAAATTTTCACAGATGATGTATTTCTGTTGCCGCTATAACAACAAATACTAAAAACAAAATAAAATAAATATTTAAGGGGGCTCCCATACAAAAAAACGTGTTTTTTTCGGCGTTTTTGCCGTCTGTCTGTCGCCAGGCTGTATCTCAAGAACCGCGGTAGCTAGACAGTTGAAATTTTCACAGATGGTGTATTTCTGTTGCCGCTATAACAAAAATTACTAAAAACAAAATAAAATAAATATTTAAGGGGGGCTCCCGTACAAAAAAACGTGTTTTTTTCGGCGTTTTTGCCGTCTTTCTGTCGCCAGGCTGTATCTCAAGAACCGCGGTAGCTACACAGTTGAAATTTTCACAGATGATGTATTTCTGTTGCCGCTATAACAACAAATACTAAAAACAAAATAAAATAAATATTTAAGGGGGACTCCCATACAACAAACGGGTTTTTTTCGGCGTTTTTGTTTTGTGGTACGGAACCCTTCGTGTTGGCCAGTTTTTTTATAAGTCAACAGGAAATGCCCATCAGACCGAACAACTTTTGCTAAGACGTCATTCCTATATATGTTATGGTGTAGCTGGGCTCTTGGAGTTCCACATCAGGTGTTCGAGATCTTCAAATTTATTCTCTCGGCAGAAAATGCTCATCACGTGGAACAATTTTTGCTATGGTACCATTTTTGTATCTCTTATAGTTTAGCTGGTCTGTTGCGGTTCTGCATCAGGTGTTCAAGTTTCCAAGATAAATTATAGCCTATATGTTGCCCAGACATAATACCTATACAACAAAACAAAAATCATTCAAATCCTTCCAGTAGTTCCAAAGATTAGCGTGTACAAACAAACAGACAAACAGACAAACAGACAGAAATTTTTTTTCGGATTCGTACCCTATTACTGTTTCTAAACCCCCCCCCAATTTTTTTTTTTTAATATTTTCAATGTACAGACACCGTTTTTCTACTGTTTTATTATATGTATATAGATATAGATCATCAACAACAGTTACATTACTTCCACTATCGGTCAAGAGATGGCGCTGAAATAAAACTACAATATTCTACACCGTAGTGCACAGTGTTAAAACTCTCTGACGAATATAGGCCTCGCTGATGAAAAATTAAAAACATGATGGTGCGGAACCCTCGGTGCGCGAGTCCGACTCGCTCTTGACCAGTTTTTTTAGTTCTTAACTCTACTAGCTTCTCGTTAATACCCGACGCTGGGACAGGTGCCTACCGCTCATGCATTCGAACAAAAAATATTGAATTTTGAAGCCTCACTTCAAATTAGGGCCACTATACTTACCACGATAAGGGTGCCATCTCGAATTACTTTAAAGCTATATTAACTTAGTAAAGTGCGTGACCCTACTTTCGCAGCTGGGCAAATTGTAGTGATACTTTTGAAGTTCTGATTATGATGCTTTTATGAGAAAGTTATAAAGAAATAAAACGAAAGAAAATACATTTATTTAGAACAGAAAGGGCTGGTGTTACCATCGCCAGATAACTTTTATTCGACGAATAAAATTGACGTTTGACAGTTAACTGTCAAAATTTCAAAATTATTCCTCGAATAAAGTTATCAGATGATGACAATATTTGTTACTAAATCCGAAATATGGGGCCGATTAAGGGCTGATTTTACCATAGTCAGATATCTTTTATCCGTTGAATAAAATTGACGTCTGACAGTTCTAGTATGGAAAAACTGTCAAAAATTCAAAATATATTCTCAGTACAAGACTTATTCTAGGTATAAAAGTTTGGTGGAATTCACCCTCAGTAGAAT
The DNA here is from genome assembly GCA_963082905.1 of Oligia fasciuncula. NCBI lineage: Eukaryota > Metazoa > Arthropoda > Insecta > Lepidoptera > Noctuidae > Oligia > Oligia fasciuncula. Next base: position 14,472,400 of record OY720406.1, on the reverse strand, counting down.
GGCAATATTGTGTTAGGGGTCAAATCAATAGGATAGTTATATAGAGGTATGAGGAACAGGGTGTAAAGTTCACTCATACTCCATAGAAAAGGAAGGATCCTCCGACCAGACGGGTGTTGTGTCTGGCGGGCAACTGCCCAATGATCCGTGTCAGGCCGTTGTGCTAGTTGCGCGGTAAACTCTGCTTGCGCGATGCAGGATTTGCGTGACGTCAGTAGGACGCGTTGTTCGCATGTGGCGTTGTAGATACCGCTACAGTTATGTTTGCGGTTTCACTCATGTATGTAGGTATTTATTTCGGGTTCGCACAAGTTTCAATAACCGGCATTGCAGCAAAGGCGGGATTTAAAACTAAATACGTGAGTGAAGAAAAAAGGAAAAAAACAGTCAAAACCCATCCATACTAATATTATAAATTCGAAAGTAACTCTGTCTGTCTGCCTGTCTGTCTGTCTGTATGTTGCCTTTTCACGCCTAAACCACTGAACGGATTTCAATAAAATTTGGCAGAGAGATAGATTGCATCCCGGGGAAGGACATAGGATAGTTTTTATCGACATACCTCACGGGCGAAGCCGCGGGCGGAAGCTAATAATACATAACACAATACTGCAGCAGAATAATAATAAATACTTTATTTCAGACCATGGTGTCCATTTTGTTAGTAACAATGTTCTTATAAACTAGTGTTAGTAATACTTAAAATTACCCACAACCAAACATATAAGAAAAAAAAAAATAAAGAAATAAAATAAAAATAGAATAGATCAGAACAAAATAAAATGTCAATGCAATTAAAATAAAGGAATGAATAGGTATTAATTCAAAAGGTCATCAAGATATATGTCGTATTATAGAATATTTGAGCTCTTTTCAGACAAAAGCATATATAAAACAGAACATATTACGGTTCATTTTATGCTTTTTCATTCAATGAAAAACCATAAAACCTCAATTCGTAAATATAAATTCGGTTATCGGATTTTGATGTGTCGTATGATGTAGTAATAACTTTATCCGATCATTGTTGAGAGCAACAAAATAGGATTAACGTAAAAATATTTATTAGATTAACGTATAAATTGATTGATGGATATTCACAGCACCATGTTTTAACGTGGAGCACTTTATATTTCCGAATTGCTAAAATATGGTTAATACTAGCACCGCCCCGCGGTTTCACCGCGTAAGTGTCGTAAAATTATGTGGGTGAAACCGCGTGGCGCTGCTAGTGGATGATATTATTATTTACGTAGTAAGTATACATAATAATGATTTGCAGTACATTTAAATAGTAACTAGTCAGTTAGAGGAAGAAAAAGAGAAAGTCTAATACAATAACAGCAGCCATTTTCTTGTAGGTAGAAGACACCGGATCAGAGGGCGCGACAGGCGAGCACAGAGCATTGAACAGACAGAGGCGACGCAAGCTTCGAGCGCCGCGCACCGTGGTCAACCCCGACGAGAACTTCTTCTTCTACTGGCTGTGGCTTATCACCGTCTTTGTGCTGTATAATCTTTGGACGCTTATTGTCAGGCAGAGCTTTCCGGAGTTACAGGTAAATATTTCCATTTACGAGTTCTTTATTTTTCTCAACAGCAAGTTCTATCGGTTTGAACTTGGGCCCTTATTCGCTATGACCACTTAATGATTCCTTACTTTGAAACCATGTCAATTCCTTTGTTATTCACCACATCTGAGGGGCTATTCTCGTAATTTTAAGAACGTTCACAGTCTGATCTCAGTCTCAATCTGTCAAAAATACTTCTATTTTCCCTGCATTTTGACATGTTTTTGACATGTTTTTGACATTTGATTGTCGCCGAGATGAGACTGCGACTAGATTTAGAATTTTTTAAATTAAGAAAATTGGCCTTCTGCTATTAACGTTTTGTCTATGACACAATGGCGTGGTTTGAACTGTCAAAATACATGTCCGAACGGTTGACATTTCGATTCCTTGTCGTTAGCAAGACACGATATTCACTTGGTTTGCACGTGGTAAGATTTCTTGGGAAATAATACAGAATTGGGGCCCTGGTCAGTTTACAGACAACTGACAATGTTATATTGACAGATCTCCAAAATTAACCGTTGGGAGTCACCTCAAGACATTATCATCCAGCTGGCTATATGATCTTCACCTCATTCCTCCTTCACCAAAAACAATCCAAAACCTAATTTTGGTTGTATTACAAAGTCTTTGAATTAGCTGTGAGTTGCTAAGACTTATAAATCAAAATCAAATGTAATTTATTCAAACTAGACTGAGAATAAGCACTTTTGGAACGTCAAAATTATATAAGGCAGTCTCCCAAAACTCCCGCCCTTCACTTCACTACTATAGAATACAATACTCTTTTTATTTGTACATATCTCGGGACCATGGGGTCCCGGTCCTTTGGAAGGCGTACAAAGGGCCGAAGCCAGCTCGCAGAGGCCCCTTAGGAAATTTTAATGAAATGCGGCACCAACCGACGATTATTCCTATATGCACTATGCAAGTGCACCCAAGGATAACCCCTGGTTGGTGTAGGACTATTGCAGGATATGGAAAAAATATAATACTATAAATATAATATAACTACTCCTTGACACCATGACAACAAAACCAAAGAAATCATCAAACCTAATAATCCATTCGTAAAGGTAATTATTTATGAACGAAACTGACCTATTCTTACCTACACGTCCTTAATAAAAGTGTCAGAAACACAATAAATAATTAAACAGTTCCAATCCACAATAGTGATACCATATTGTCATGAAAATATAGCAGTCAATGTTACTCCACGTCTTCTATTGCTCGTTACATTATTCAGGCCCAACGTACAGTTCAATTACAGAGGAATCTAGACCTTAAACCTAGAGATTAAGTTGTAGAATTGCTTGGAAGTGGACGGAAAACGGCTTGAAATTGTTGGGTTGAAAATAGTATTTTCGTGCAACTGTGATAGAGAGGTAACAGTGCAACAGAATATTTAATACTTGAAGGTAATTATTGGTGCTCGTGATTATTTCCAGCTGTTGTGTAAAAAATAATTGATGTTCATGCACAACCGCAGGAAAAGAAAGGATATTTTATATTAAATGCTGGTAGCCTATTATTGCCATATATGCGGTGGAGGGGCTTCTGGCTAAGTAATAACAGCTGCAAGGGTCTATCGATCAGGTTAAGCTACGCTTGCCGTAGTTGGGTGACCATCTTTACATTCCAAGACCCCTCCTTGCCTCGGAAAGCACATTAAGCCGTTGGTCCCGGCTGTCATTCGTGGACCTTTGACAGTCGTTACAGGTCGTCAGAAGCTCGAAAGTATGACAACCAGTCTTACCAAGGGGTATCGTATATTACCATTTCTTTCATATATCTATGGTATTACCCAGTACATGGATTGTGGAGGTCAGATAGGCAGTCACTCCATGTAAAATACTGGTATTCAGCTGCATCCGTTTAAACTGGAAGCCGACCCCAACATAGTTGGGACGAGCAGATGATGAGGCGGACTATGGTAGCGTTTTAAACCTAGGTGTGACAATCCATATTCTCAAGTTAGTTTGTTGTTCCTATTTTGGCAAACAGAACCAGTCGAAGTGGAGGTGCTTGGGGAGGCCTATGTCCAGCAGTGGATGTCTTTTGACTGATATTATACTAATGATACATACGCACTTTCAATTTAAGAATATTTATCAGAGATAGAGGTTTTATCACTTAGAAAATGTAAATGGCTCCATTTATATTTTCTTAGTGATAAAACCTGCTATATGCAGGTGCCATATTGGCAATTTTGAAAGCTATGAAATGCTGGTTAGAATATACTACAAAATACATTAAAAGATATAGCTAAACTTCTATCATGAACAATCTATGAAGGAATCTATATCTATACAAATAAATAAAATTAAATTGTCTGTTTGAAATGTCAAATTAACAGCGTTTTACTAAATGCATATGAAAGTATATGCAGTACTTATAACAAAAAAATCATTAATTTTTTGTCTGTCTGTCTGTTTGTTCCGGCTAATCTCTGAAGCGGCTGGACCGATTTTGACAGGGCAGATAGCTGATATTATAAGGAGTAACTTTGGCTTCTTTTATTTTAGGAAAAAAAAAAACCATGAAATCAAATTTGTTTTCCGACATGCACGCGAACGAACTTGAGCACAGCTAGTACTAAATAATATTGTAGTTCTAACTATTTCTAACGACACAATCACAGGGACTCGCAGTTTACTGTAACGGAAACCTATTATTGCGCACCATTGCCTGTTCGAGGACGATTTTACTTTTAAATTGAGAATAAAAATGCATTCGACGAAGGAATCTATTGTGTCTAGTTGTGTCTTCGAAGCGTTAGTATACTGTTTTCAAATGTATTTGAGATTCGAAATATAAACGAGAGTGTAAGAATATTTTGTGAAACGATTTGTTTTGTTTTAATGTTTGCATACTGGCAGGAAAAATTCTATACACATAAAAAAGATTAGAATAAACTAAATTTTTGCTCAGACTTTTATGAAAAAGTTCAGTGCGTAATTTCCTGTATTATTGGCTCAGCCTCCGTGACTCTAAATCCATTAAAACTAGATTGGAGTCGACATTAGCATTAAATCTATAAAAAAACTACATTTATTCATTTAAAAAAATGGGGACTTGGGAAATGGAAACTCCTGTTTTTTATTTAATCTACTTCTTGAAGGAACATCATATTAGTATATCATCATTACTTATACAACGTGTAACGTTAAATGCGCAAAACTTCTTAAGAGGTCATTCTACTCATCATTATGAACAACTTTTGCTATGGGACCAAACTTGTAATCACAAAAAAAAAACAGCTGTTTAGTACATTTTGACGAGTTATGCGAGCATAAATGTAGGGAATAACAAATTTTTTGTTCGCGATTTCAGCTTGAGTCCCATAATGATAGTAAAAGTTGTTCATAATGATGAGTACAATGACCCCTTAAGAGGTTTTGCGCATTTAACGTTACACCTTGTAGAAGAAAAAAATAACTCAAAAATCAATATTAACAAAAGTAATTTTTGGACCGTACAACTAGTCACTAGTCGCCCTAAAACCTAAATAGTAAGTGCTGCACTCAAGTGAACTCGACTAATTAGAATAAAGTTTATAATTCGAATTATGCAACTGAGACTCACTAACTCAATAGCAGGATGTCTGATAATAAGTTTATCACATTTGTCCCAGTAACAAACGAGTCGCGACAGTTTAGGGTAGGTAAGTTCACAATTGGGTAATAGGGTACCCAATTCACGCTTAGAGGTAGTGTGAACAATGCTCCTTCCTTCTTTGTAAAGGAGGCCTTTGTCCTGCAGAGTGACTAGTACTAACAAAGCTTTTGTCTTTAAATCTCCTACAAACTACATTTAGCCTGCAATGTCCGAGCGAAACTTAATTCTTGTTAAACTATGGGAGTGAGAATCACACATTCATGCAAATATTATAGCCATATTATGCGTGTCACCTTATAACCTCTGAGAAATCAATACAACCATGAACTGTACAGGGGTTTAATAGCTATCGTACAAGTGTTTCAAAGTAGTTTCTGTATTGTCTTAACATTATCTGCCTAGCCTTTTCCCAACTATGTTGGGGTCGGCTTCCAGTCTAACCGGATGCAGCTGAATACCAGTATTTTAAATGGAGCGACTGCCTATTTGACCTCCACAACCCAGTTACTGGGTAATACGATACCCCTTGGTAAGATTGGTTGTCAGACTTTCAGGCTTCTGACTACCCGTAACGACTGTCAAAGATCCACGAATGACAGCCGGGACCAACGGCTTAACGTGCTTTCCGAGACACAGAGGGGTCTCGGTATATAAAGATGGTCACCCATCCACAGACCAACCGCGGCAAGCGTAGCTTAACCTGATCGACCAACCTGTGCGGCTGTTATTATTTAGTCACAGGCCCCTCATCATCAAATTAATTCAACAATGAGACAGAATAACTAACTATTCTTATCGCTTAGCATGTCGAGGAATTTCATGAAAATTCATAGACAGAAAGAACAATGCAAAAAAAATACACCTTATGGTGCCACTGGTCGATATTTTTTCCATACAAATTTCGGGAGAGTATTACTCCACTACTCTCCCGAAATTTTTATGGAAAAAATCCACCGAGAAAATCCATCCATTGGCCTTTGATAACTATCTAATGGACTTTTATGGACAACTTCCGACATAAGGTTACTAGTTTAAAAGAAAATGTGGTTGGCAAACCAGCTGTGGTGGCCCAGTGATGGCCGCGGCTTACGGTCGTAGGTTCGAACCCAGACAGGCGTGCTTTTTGTGTAAATTATTTCATCACCACTGCTTTCAAAACGATGTAGAAAATCATAGAGGAAACCGCCATATCCTAGAACCAAAATGTCAAAGACATGTGACATCTACCAAACCGCACTGGGCCCGCGTGGTGGCTTACGACCCTCTCACTGAGAGGAGGCTTGTGTCCCAGCAGTAGGGACATTACAGACTGATTATGCTTTATGCAACATACCACATCTACAATAATTTAAAAAGTATGTTTGTATAAAAAAAACCCAGAAATACACACCAATTATTTTCGTACCAGAAGATTGAGTATTTTTAAATATAAAAGGCCGAACATTCATCATGGTCCTGCCTGCTAATTTGGGAAGGCGTGCATTGATTGTTTGTCCACTCTTGTTGGAAAACTCACATGTATTGTTCATTAAATGAAATTAAACTTACAACCTCGGGGTGCCCTTCGCTTGCTCTTGCATCCTATGTCGCGTTGTCCCCATAACGTACATTCGGCTGACGGGTATTCTGTCTATAGGGTTTAAAGTAACCTAACCAAACCGAACCTCGGGGTGCCCTTCGCTCGCTCTTGCATCCTATTTCGACGGAGTGAGATGATTAATTATCACATTGCCCGGCTACAAGTAGGGAATTATTCATACTGCCCGGTCCAAGTGCTAAATTCAAGCTATCTCAAACACTGACTTATTACATGGACCACGGGCCGTCGCGTCGGGCATTATTAATAATGGCCGGTCAAAGTGATAAATTAATAACTTTGCCCATCGCTCTTGGGCATTATTAATAATGGCCGGTCCTTATTAATAATGCAATCACGTTGCCCGTAACATATGCACTGCTGGCGATTCCCTTCATCAGAAATATTAATACAAATATGAACCGTAAGGTGGATCACTTTATTTTATACTGTAAAATAATGAAAATTAAGTCGCTGCCCAAACGTAGGATACCGTAAAACGATCAGTGTTTTGTGTCCCACTTTGTGTCCCACTGCTGGGCAAAGGCCTCACCTTTTTCCTTCCAAACGTCCCCCCCTGTCCCGTCCACTCCCTCTCCCTGTCTTGAGCGATCTCTGGCCATGTTGGCCCTGCAAACCTCGTTAGATCGTCACACCAGCTTCGCCGTGGTCTACCCCGACGGCGGTGTTCTCCTTCAGGCGTCCAGTGAGTGACGATCTTTGCCCATATCTCCGGGTGCATTCGCGCGACGCCGACGTGTCCGGCCCACTCCCACTTCAGCCTGGATATTACAAGCCAGAAAAACCTTACAACTTTTCTCAAGAAATTTAATTTAATACATTTAATCAAATCTGTAAAATGAACCTGGGACTACAGCTATTTGATTTATGAAAAACTCATACTTATTTAATGTAAAACGGGAACAACCTCGTAATATTTGCCGTAAAAAAGTAATTATTGAAGCAAAGAATGTAATATTTTTGGAAGTTTATTATAACAGTTCTCTCATAAAATTGGAGAGGCCTCAAAACAAAAAAAACCTACTATTGCCATGTTTATAGTCTATGGAGAACTTTATTCAACTTGAGTGAAGTTGAATAAAGTTCTCCATAGACTCCGTTCCACGTTAGAAAAAAAAACTAAAACAAACGATCTAACTTAAATTTATTTGGACAACAACATAACACACACACAACTACAACAACACAACAAACAACGTAACAACATCATGCTAGCAAAATGAAAAAACTGAGAAAGAAACTAAGCTAAAACGAAGTAATAGCGCGGGCAGGCGATGCGACATCCCAGGGTTGGGGGAACAAGAAATTTCACGCGGACGAAGTCGCAGGCAAAACCTGGTACTAAATAATGATTCTGTTAATAACACCCCTGAGACCGTTAAAGTGAAAAATTGGGAAACTTTGGAAACAGAACAGAAAAGTCGTTAAATCAAAGTTAGAGAATTCCAATACCTACCTATTTAATTTAATTTCGAATGTCTTTACAAAAAGTTTTTAATGTATGTCGTGCCAACAGTTCTTTTGTTTTTAATTTATACTTTTACAGAAGAACAGAATGTTACTTCTTTTGGAGAATGTTACATAAATGGGGTGGTAGTAGTCGTGTAAATATCTATACACTTGTATATAAAAGAAAGTCGTGTTAGTTACACTATTTATAACTCAAGAACGGCTGAACCGATTTGGCTGAAAATTGGTGGGGAAGTAGCTTAGAACCAGGAGACGGACATAGGACTTTTTTTTTGTATTGTAGGAGTAGGTTAGTAGTAGGGTAGGAGGGTAGGAGTTGGTTAGGATTAGGGTAGAAGTAGGGTAGGAGTAGCGTAGGAGTAGTGTAGGAGTAGGGTAGGAGTAGAGTAGGAGTAGGGTAGGAGTAGTGTAGGAGTAGGGTAGGAGTAGGGTAGGGGTAAAGGGATAAGACACCACGCGAACGAAGTAACTCCGGGCAGCTAGAAATAATTTATATGGCAAAACAACATTTGCCGGGTCAGCTAGTTCATAGATAAAATAAAGCTTTACACAATTCAGATAATAATAGTTTACGAAATACAAGTATATCTTCTTTTACGAAGCAGGCTAACTTTGCCAACAAATATGAAAATATTTTTTTATAATGGTCTAAAAATAGGTTTCATTGTCTGCTAAACTTGCTTTTGATCTATTTAAATAGCAGTAAAATGTTTTGTAGTCTCAATTTGTTACTAATCTTAATTTTAGATAGGTACCTACCGTGTTGAAAAGTTCACAGCGGTTTATTTTTATGAATGTTTGATAAACTACAAAAATTTAATACAGCAAATGAAACAATAGATTTGAACACAAATAAAAAATATGATCAATAGATAGACGATTGTATTTTATCACTCTGTGAAAAAGCGTATTCAAGACTTCGTCCTACTTAAGCATTCCCAAAAAAAAATTGTCCAAAGATTTATTTATTTATTTGTTCATTTATTTCAGGCATCAAGGCCCATAAACACATACAATACAATATTAATAACTTAAAAATACTATAAATACATACAACATTATATTTACACTAAAAACAAAGGCACACGAAGAAAAAAAAAATGCTATCCCGAATTATTTCAGACCGAATAATAGATCCGCAGGAGAACCAAGGTAACCGACATAGCCCGCAGAATTGCCAAACTTAAGTGGCAGTGGGCAGGGCACATTGCTCGCAGAACAGATGGCCGATGGGGCCGAAAGGTTCTGGAGTGGCGACCACGTACCGGAAGACGTAGCGTTGGAAGGCCTCCCACAAGGTGGACCGACGACCTTGTGAAGGCCGCAGGAATCCGTTGGATGCGAGAAGCACAGAACCGGTCGAAGTGGAAGTGCTTGGGGGAGGCCTATGTCCAGCAGTGGACGTCTTTTGGCTGAAATGATGATGATGAATACTATCCCAAATATCTACAGCTCGAAATAGCCTCCGCGTGAAAACCACAAAGCCAGGAAGACTGGTTAAAACGTTAAATTTTGATCAAGTCAAAAGAAATAGGAAAAAAAAACAGTGGCACTCCGGGAGCGCCGACAGAAGTGAAAACAAAACACAAACAGACCTACTTTGCTATCACTCACTGACATATCGGATTTAAAACCGAGTACATCCCGCGAACAGCCGAACACATCCGAATGTAGCGCGGTAACAGTGTCGCAAATTCAATGGTTTTTTCCCATCTCAACTATTGCCCAACGTGCCTTAAGAAGTTTTCCCTTCTATAGCTGTTTATTAAGTGCTAAAATGTTGTATTTCCACAGATAATGTGCCACTACTTCTGGTTGACGTGCGACGGCATCAGCGACGTGGTCTTCGCTCTGGACCTCGTTGTGCAGCTGAGGACTGGCTACCTGGAGCAAGGACTGATGGTAAATACCTTATCTTTCACAAATAACTGCCTATTAATAACCCACTGCAGGGCAAAAGGATCTTTTCATAAGTACAAAGAAGGCATGAGCATTGATCACCACGCTGGAGAACCGGTCATGTGCGAGTCGGACTCGCTTACCGAGGGTTCCGTACAAAGTAAGAAAAAAAACACGTTTGTTGTATGGGATATTTATTCTATTCTGTTTTTAGTATTTGTTGTTATAGCGGCAACAGAAATACATCTGAGAAAATTTCAACTGTCTAGCTATCACGGTTCATGAGATACAGCCTGGTGACAGACAGATAGACGGACAGTGGAGTCTTAGTAATAGGGTCCTCGATCCCCTGCTTGTTCGTCTTCTGTTTTAATCTCTGTCCTATTTAATATAAACTTTCTCATTCCGGTTTGATCCGCTTTTTCTTTTATTGGAGAGGCCTATGTCCAGGAGTGGACAGCTTTTTGCTGATGATATTGATTAACTTTTTTTTTTACGTGAATCGTAAAGGTATTTTAAACTTGTTCCCAGGTTTACGACTCCAAGAAGCTAGCGAAGCATTACGTGAAGTCGCGCAACTTTCTCCTGGACGTCGTGTCGCTGGCGCCCCTAGATTTACTGCAGCTGCACTTCGGCACCAACCCTATCATTCGCTTCCCTAGGTTTTGCAAGGTGAGTGATCAAATATTTACTTATACATATAAACAACACTAGTGACCCGCCCCAAAACCAAGTAAGTAAGGGTAGTCTGAACCACAAAAGTCTGACATCCAAGTCTTACCAAGGGGTATTGTGTTTCCCAGTAACTGGAGATCAGATATGCAGTTGCTCCATATGAAATACAGTTATTCGGCTGCATCCGGTTAGACTGGAAGCTGACCCCAACATAGTTGGGGAAAAGCTAGGCAGATAGACTAGTGCCCCCCTTGCTTCGCACGTATGCTATCTACCTACTGATGTGGGGACATGTTGTCAAAACATCGAGATGTCTATGCTATATTAATGTGGTACTTGTTGACCAGCCTACACTCCAGCCATACTTATTAGCTCTATAATTTGGAAATATTGTAAAAGCCAATTATTTATAAAAGAGTAACCGTGGAGTTTCTTGCCGGCTCTGCTCCATAGGAAACGACCAATTTGAACCATGCACCTAGCTTTTGACGTTTCATAATTGCCCAAGTTTTTGTGAAAAAAAAATATTTTATTTATTTTGAGTCATACACCTTCCGGAATAAATTATCTAACTGATCATCAAAATCCGTTGTGTACAGTCAACAGCAAAAGTAGATGATCAAAATCAGAAATTCAATACTAATTAACGGAGTTCGCGTCAGAACTGTATGGCAGAGCTGTTGCTGTTGTTGTTGAGCTGTGTGCAGAGACTGTGTGGCTGTGTGGCAGAGTTCTGACGCGAACTCCGTTCATTAGTAGGTATTGAATTTCTGATTTTGATCATCTACTTTTGCTGTTGACTGTACCAGAAGAACTAACGAACTAACTGCGTGTCGACGGCCGCCGCCAACACTGGTCGACCCGTGTCGACGGCTGTAGTTATCTCTGCTGTTCACACTTGCCGCTTGTGTGTATGAACACTAAACAGACACACAAACACAAAACAAGCGACTCTGTTATAAACTGTTTACAGTAATTTTGTGTATCAATGCCAGTCTAATTGCATGGAGCACATTAATTAATCATAGTGGTTTTAATGTACAAATAACATACACTGTACAATCGAACTAGCTATCTGGTATACAGGCAAAAATAGTCATATTATACTGCCAATATTCGTTTTAATGTGTGCCGTGTGCGTAATAACTATAAGCTTATAGCATTATTCAAAAAAAAAAATTATAAAAAACGATCAGTTTGAATGATATTTGTAAGTACACTTTCCTGGGTTTTATTATAATTACTATCTCGTAATATCATTCAAATTTCATTTTCGCGAGTCATAGGAGACGATTTAAATTAATTTGCAAGTGTAATTGTTGGGTTTAGGGGTAAAATTTCCAAGTAAAATATAATCAAAATTATATTACTTACTTTTACCGTTTCCTCGGTTCTCTCAAATAATTTACTTTACAAAATTAACCCATTTAAATTAAATAAATCGTCAAATCAAGCTTCAAACTCAACATCAAATCTTAATTAATAAATAAATCATTATACAGACGCGAGTTCTTACTTAAAACCGTTTCGTTTCAAACAAACTAAGAACAAGATTTATTTGAAACCAAAACGATTTCGGGCTCGCTGTAGAAAGCTTTAATTTCGATAATAACTTGCGGGGTTACGTTTTTTATTCTTATTACATTTTCATACGTATTATTTACATTTTTATAAAAAAATAGTGGCCCATCGGCATCAGGAACAGGATCCAACCTGCCGGTGGTCAGGGCTCAAGAGAGAAGACTATGCGTGCCATGACCTCGCTATGCGTGCTGTGTCCTGGACACGAGTACTGCTTTCTGAACCAATCCCTTGATCCAGCCGCGCAATGAGAGCCCCTTAAGGTGTTGGTCGACTCTCCGCTATAATTCCATTTACTGTAACGATTATCGGAACAATGATTGCAGAGTCCATGTCCCACATGTCGACAACCTCGGGTGCTAAGTCTGATACTTGATTTTTTTTATCTTTCTCAAATTTCACGAGATTCTCGTCATGATCATGTAATTTCAAATATTACGGTTTTCTCGAATAAAATTTAATTTTATTAGTAGAAAACAAACAGTTCATTTATCAAATTAAATTTCAGTCGACAACATCTATCGATTACTTACTAAACTTCAACTATATCCGACGATCCTGCATACTTATCTCTTTTGTTGACTGTACCTGTAGTACACCCACATTTCGCCAGTTATATTTACGTCCCATGTAATAGGAGGGCGAGCCAAAACCAATAACTGCGACGATAAAATAAAATCCCCCATCGCTTGTATGCCTAATTCGACACCTAAGTCTATTGACTTATAGAAAAAGGAATAGAATAGACAACAAAGCCAATAAAGCCTACAATAAAGGCTCGTGTTACCGGTAAAAGCTTTCGATCAAGGACTCTTTGATCGAATGTATAGACTAGGTACAGTCCACAGAAGGGATTAGTTTCCTGGCTGCTAACGTTGACTCCTTTTTACCTAACTGCGGCGAAACAAAAAATAGAAAGGTTATGATTTTGACCGGTACCTATGTATGTATGTATGTTCATCTGTTCCCTCATAACTTCTAAACTACTTATGATAATTTGACAAATAAAGCGTCTTGATCGTTCGCTGATTATACGCTCACATTAAATATGACCACGGCAGCTATCCTGTGAACATTACTATGAATATGTATTAAATACATTAAAATATATTACGTGTAAGTTGTTTATTTAATAGAATTATATAATTAATTATATTTATATATTATATAATGTTTTTAATTTTAATTATTGCGCTAAATATTTAATTAAAATCGGACTTATCGACTTTTGTCTCTGACCGTAACTACTAATCACACTATCACACTAATATATAAAGGCGAAAGTTTGTGACTGTGTGTGTGTATGTGTGTTTACATACTTGTTACTTCTTCACTATCAAACGGCTGGACCAATTTTGATAAAATTTTGTATGGAGGTAGCTGACACCCTGGATTAACATATAGGCTAGTTTTTATCCCGATATTCCTACGGGATCGGCATTCACGCGGGCGTAACCGCGGTGCGCAGCTACAATTACATTCATAATCCCGTATTACAGAACCTCACTGAAGACTCAAGCATTACTTTAAAACTAGTTTCAACCAATCAAATGGCTCTAAATTAGTTTTAAATAACGCTTGAGTCTTGAGTGAGGTCCTTAGTCACCTATTATTATTATGATAAAAAAATCCCACATTTTGAAAGCTCTTTAGATCGCAACTTCTACATTGAAGGTAGGTAATAATGCCGTGTCATTCGTGATAAATTCCTCATAGACGCTGTACGAGGTCCTCATTACAGGGGTAATAGCTTCCTTGAGCGGACTACTGCAGCCAAGGGGCACATGTCGCCTTTCTATTAATAGTACGAGTAATAATACAAAAGGTCTCGAGGGTTATACGAGTACCTATTTCTGTACCTATTTCACAAACCCTTCCTCGAAATACATTCAGAAAAATACGATTGAACTCGGTAATCAACACATGTACCAATACTCGATCCATTTTCACTAAATGGGTTTTAATTGACTATTGATCCAAATCACACAATCTAAAAAATATTTTTATGACGTAAAGTAATGAAAAATTTTCTTCCAGGTTTACAGAGCAGTAGATTTCTACTACATCGTAGAGTCCAGGACGGTGTACCCCAACTTCTGGCGCGTCATCAACCTCATTCACATCCTGCTTATCCTGGCGCACTGGTTTGGATGCTTCTACTTCTTGCTGTCCGAAGCTGAGGGGTTTCAGGTCAGTACTTTGTATTTTACGTTTTGACATTTGACGCAATGATCAGCCTGCATACGGTCTCAAGTAGACTTGGCCTCCACAAAAATAAAATGTGTTAGTTACTCATTTTTGGTTAGGGCCAAACATAGCAACACTAGGGCCATGGGGTCCGAGTGCCCACTTGGTTTTTCGAGATATCGCCAAGCGGTTAGTCGACTCTTCACGTGACCAGACGGCTGGCCTATTTCTTGACCAAAGAATTTGTATTGCCATACAACGTGGCAATGCTGCCAGCCTTTTGGGCACTGTTCCTGTTGACAGCGATGCGGACGAATTTTTTGATGCCTTATGATTATTTTGCTTAGTTTTTCATATAAATGTACGTACATATTATTATTATATTAAATATTATGTAAATATTATCATATTACTTACAACTAATATTGCAAGAATTTATTATAATTCAACTCATCTCTAAGAAATGTTTAAAAAGTAACTCAGTAACACCAAAGTCACTTTCACGCTTGGTAAGCCAGATCCTTTGCATAAAATTCACGCTAGCTGAAACATTTTCAGAGAAAACGAATACTTCAAGATAGAAGAAGCAAGTAAGAGCTACTTACATAACATTATCCATACTTAATATTATAAATGCGAAAGTGTCTGTCTGTCTGTTACCTCTCACGCTTAAACCGCTCAACCGATTTAGATGAAATTTGGTATAGAGATAGTTTGAGTCCCGGGAAAGGACATAGGATACTTTTTATCCCGATATTCCCACGGGATTGACACTTATGCGGGTGATACCGCGGGGCGCTGCTAGTATTATAAATGCGAAAGTGTGTCTGTATGTCTGTTAACTCTTCACGCTTGAACCGCTGAACCGATTTAGATGAAATTTGGTGTAAAGATAGTTTGGGTCCCGGGAAAGGATATAGTTTTTATCCCGATATTCCCACGGGATCGAAACATAAGTGGGTGAAACCGCGGGGCGCTGCCATTGTTAATATAAGACATTACCCTCTACAGATTGATTTTGCGTGATATTTTCTGACTAGCTTCTGCCCGCGACTTTTTCCGCGTAAATTTAATTTTTCTCCCGAACCATTCCGTCGCATAACATCGCCTGCCCGCGCTAATAGTTGGTTTTCGCGTTTTTTCTTACTTTTTGTAATTTTGCTCGGCTCCTAACAGTCCTAGCGTGATGCTAAATAGCTTATAGCCTTCCTCGAGAATTAGGCTATCAAATACAATTTTTTTTCAAATCCAACTGGAAGTTTCAGAGATTAGCGCGTTCAAACAAACAAACTCTTCAGCTTTTTAGGGTTCCGTACCAAAATGGTAAAAACGGAACCCTTATGGTGAGACTAAGTCTGTCTGTCTGTCTGTCACAGCTGGATATCTCAAGAACTACTAATGCTATAAACATGAAATTTGGAATATTTTTAGATGACAAAAAAAAGTTAAAAACATGATGGTACGAAACCCTTGGTGCGCGAGTCCGAATCGCTCTTTACCGGTTTTTTATTAGGATAGATTAGATTCCCAAAGGACGAAGGTAGGAAGGACATCTTATATTCACGTTTCCAATTTGCTTCATAAAAATATTAAAAATATTGTGGGCGAAACGTATTACATATTTTTGACCCTTTTTTTTTTTTGCGGATGGGAAATCATCAAATGACCCCTCCCGCTCTGGGTGGAGCGGAAGGGAGTGTCAGACTCTTACTGACTAAAACCCACCCGTGTTCCTTCCTTAGCCCTTTATGTTCCGGGCCAGCGGTAACCCTTTCGGACAATCCCGCTGACCCGGCAGGCTTCGGCCCTATGGGGCCCCTCCTCGATGCTGGCCTGGTCCTGATCGGACGGTGAGCTACCCATTACTCTCAGCCCGCAGGCCCGCGCCTACGGTGGCCGGGAGTCGTCGCGCGGCTCCCGACGCCCGGAGCATCTCCCGCGGCGGCTGGGACGGGAGGCTCTCCCTGAGCCGTCCCGCCACCTCCTTCGCTAGCATGACTGCATTTTTGACCCTCAAACAACTTTCAAGGCAGCTGTTTTATCAGATATTCCAATTCCAGGGTTTAAATCCGATATCTGGGTTGCCCAGAGTAATCCATAATAATCATATTATACTATATGATCCTGAATGTATCATTTATGGGTTATTTATCACTTTAAAAAACTGTTTCGGCTTTTCAGCCTTTATGGCGGTTCGATGGAACAATTTATCGTTATTGTTATCGTTATTTATTAGTGATGGGATATACTTTTTTATTCAAGGCATTATCAAGCAAAAGATATCGATACAAATCAGCAGAAGTTAAGTCTTGTAACGGATAATGCCACCTTGTTCATGTATCTTACTCGTAAGCCGTGTCTCCTGGAAGGCAATTCTCGCATTCACACTCGTTGATGACGCATTCGTCATTGTCGCTCGACTCCTATGTCGCTTATAAAATGGTGAGATTATCCAGAATCATGTATTCTCACTACAAGTTTGGTCGTAAATCACGAGTCTAAGACAAAAATGTTGCCATTATGCTTCGCACGAACTAATCCATTCCACATAACGTGGCGCAAATAATTTTTTATCAAGATAGGAAGGAAATGAAAGCAGTGGTGGCCCAGTGGTAACGGCCGCGGCTTACGACTTGTAGTTTGTAGGTTCGAACCCAGACAGGCACTTTACTTTATGTAAGTACCTATATTATTTACCCAGTAACTGGGCTGTGGAGGTCAGATAGGTAGTCGCTCCATGTAAAATACTGGTATTCAGCTGCATCCGCTTAGACTGGAAGCCGACCCCAACGTAGTTGGGAAAAGGCTAGGCAGATGATGACAAGATAAATGAGTATCAACATTCAAGTATCAAAATTTTTTTTTCACAGTCATGCCGATGTCCTCTTCAGTTCGGTATTGAATTTAGGACTTTCAATTCCGTTGACGAGGGTCATAGGGACCTGACCGATCTTCGAATAAACCGCGTTTATCCGTCTTAATCAAAATGGCCGCCTGTCAATGTGTTACCTACTCCTCACCTACGTAAATCCATCAGAGTGATTTATTTAATCAAGGTATAAGGGTGACAGGGATGTCGACGCGCAACCGGTTACCATGAATTCTGAAATCTACCTCCGAAAAAAAAAATTGCTGTTCCATACATTTTGACCACGTAGGTACAGACGCACATCAAGCTACTACAATCTGTCAAATTAGACTTTATCGCTAAAGCATAACGTTCAAAGTTGATTGGGAATATTTGACAGTTTCGGGTAGCTTGATGTGCTGGCGTCTGTACCTATTGCACCTATCTATGAAACAGCAGATTTTTTTTTGATAACCGAAGAAAAATTAAAAAAAAAAATTGCAAATTATTCTAGAGAATAACATGCTGAATTCATGGTTTCGGTTAGCGCGTCGATGTCGATGCCAGCCTGTATAGCAAACAGTCACCCATCATCATCAATCTTCGGCTTTAGGGAAAGTTTACACGAGTAACAAGCACTCCTTGTTTCCCCGAAGGATTGGGCAGATATGTGCTCTATTCCACAGCTTAGTAGATGCAGAATAACGGAATAAACACCATGGGCCCTGTTTTTTAAAACTTTCCCCACGACATTTTTACATCATCTCATTTACCAGCATCAGGGGTATCAAAACCAAACGGGTATTTCACGTACGTGTTCCACGCGCGCCTTAAAGAGATGTCAGCATCGAGGAGGACTGAAGCCTGCGGGGTCAGCAGGATTGTCCAAAAGGGTTACCGCTGGCCCGGAACATAAAGGGGTAAGGAAGGAACACGGGTGGGTTTTAGTCAGTAAGAGTCTGACACTCCCTTCCGCTCCACCCAGAGCGGGTCATTTGATGATTTACCATCCGCAAAAAAAAAGTTGGTATTTCAATTGATACACGTTATTATTAAGGACTAGCTGTGCCCGCGACTTCGTTCGCGTGGATGTCGGAACACAATAATGTGTCGCTTAGGAAAGGTGTAAAAGGAAAAATCTTCCGATCTTGTCTGGTAACGCTTTCCTTGCCTGGGGTTCTCAACCATAGCCCTTTCGACTGCACAGCAGTCACTGCGTCTTCAGGGTTCATAATGACAATGTGACGAAGTGTCACTTTGATTTTTGAGGATAAATAAAAATGAAAGCGCCTGCTCGAGGCTGATTGTCTGACCAAATAGCCATATTATGTCCATTTACCATAAGATACCTTGAGGGTCGATATGGTGCATTTCCGACGTTTGGCCCCCAAACTGGAACGTGTCGGGGCCGCCATGGGATCTGGAGGCGATAGTCCTCGCGCGCCTGTATGAGTGGCGCGCGGAGGCACTACGCCGGGGGGAAGATCCGCTTCCGCGGCAAATCGGTGCGGAGCGGACAGATCTCCGGCGCGATCTCATGGCGGCATGGAAAGAGCGACTGTCGCTACCCAGCGCAGGGCACGCCGCGATAGCGGCGATAAGACTCCTCTTTAAGGAGTGGCTAGAGAGGCGCCACGGCGCCCTCACCTACCGCCTGACGCAGGTCCTCACCGGACACGGAAGTTTCGGGAGGTTCCTGCACATCATCAGGCGGGAGGAAACGCCCGGGTGTCACCATTGCTAGGATCGCTCAGAGGACACGGTGGAGCACACGGTGGAGGACTGCCCCGCTTGTGCGGAGCACCGCCGTGTCCTCGTAGAGGCGATTGGCAGCGGCGGCGACCTCTCGCGTCCGGCCCTGGTGCAAGCCATGGTCCGGGGCGAGAGGGAGTGGGAGGCAGTCACCTCCTTCTGCGAAGCAGTCATGCTAGCAAAGGAGGTGGCGGGATGGCTCATGGAGAGAGCCTCCCGTCCCAGCCACCGTGGGAGACGCTCCGGGCGTCGGGAGCCGCGTGACGACTCCCGGCCACCGTAGGCGCGGGCCTGCGGGCGGAGAGTAATGGGTAGCTGGGTTTTAGTCAGTAAGAGTCTGACATTCCCTTCCGCTCCACCCAGAGCGGGAGGGGTCATTTGATGATTTCCCATCCGAAAAAAAAAAGGGTCGATATGGTTTTAACCAAGACAATGGCTAAAAATTTAGTTATTGTCTCGAAAACATAATTTACAATACCTTTTTACGACATGGCAGTGCTACTTGTATTGGGTGTGCACAGTGCACCTTGACGTATCGCTGCCGGCCGTAGTCGAGTCGACGGCAGCGAAGAGTCCTGGGACGCGGTGGTTTCCTTCTGCGAAACGGTCGTCTCGCAGAAGGAGGCTGTGGAAAGGGAGAGGGAGATCTCATCCACTCACCCGGCCCGCAGTAGGCGCATCGGGCGTCGGCGGAGGGCGTACAACGCCCTCTTCCAGCCCCCCTAAACGGGTCCAGGGGCGACGAATTCGGGGACGTCTGTCACCGCCAACACATCAGGACTTGAGCTGGCGGCGCGTAGTGTTCCACGCGCGCCCCTCTTTGACGTCACCAGTCGGGGGTTGCGGAAGGATCGTACGGTCCCGCAACCCCCGACGTAGGTGTGAGACGGCACACTGGGTTGATTTTTAGTCAGTAAGAGCCTGACAGACCTCGCCGCCCGTTCCAGGGCGGCGGACATCCATGAAGATTTTCCACCCCGGAAACAAAAAAAAAGGGTGTGCACCTGCCGAACCTATACTCAATAAATCAACAGCCCGTCTTGAGGTGTGCGTTGAAGCGTTATCATGGTAAAGAAATTTTAAAAAATTCGAGAAAAAAGGCAAAAAAACTATGAAAGTATGATAATTATGATCTTAAAAGCTTATGTCACTAAGAAAATGCTTCTCTGTTAACAATGTTAGAAAGGTTGCTTGCCCCTCGAAAGAGCTCCTATATAAAGTTGCCCGTGTGTGTGTTTGTTTCGGCCTTTCTTCTCAGAGTCAGATAGGAAACGACGACTTCATCTAGTTTAAAAAATAAAAACATGATTGACGTGTAAAAGTGTTTGTACAAACCTAAGTACAAAAATAAATTCATTTATCATTGCAATCTTTATCACTCAGAACACCACATCACATAATATTATCTTACATTATCCTCACTTTTTATTTGAAATTCTTTTTAACCGACTTCAAAAAGGAGGAGGTTCTCAATTCGTCGGAACCTTTTTTTTTTTTTTTTTAGCGCCACTAATCAACCAACAATCGAAAGCGATTAACATTATATTATGTAATCATTACTTTTTCAAATAACACAGGCAGAAGTGACTGTGATAGTCATCTTATAGGTAAGCCTGCATGACGTGATTATTCACTTAATAATGTTATAAACACAATAATTATGTTTTCGTTAGTACTATAAAGCGCCAATAGATGTCATTACGTGTATCCAACTTACGTAATGAAAGTTGTTGTAGAATACATTAAATTGATTATATCTTTTGATACAGTGAAGCGATTGCGATGAAACCAAAACTAACTACTACTCCGAGTTCTACACTATATTTGAGTATAAAAATTTAACATATTGGTTTGGTACTTTTTACGTTGAACGTGTTCAAATCAAATTTTGTCACATCCAAACAGACAAACCGACAAACCGACAAACAGACAAACAGACAAAAATTCTAAAAATTGATGAAATGGCATCTGTTGGTTATCCTATAACACCCCAACTATTTTTTTTTTAATATTTTCAATGTACAGAAACGCCTCGTCTACAGATTTATTATATGTATAGATATAGAATAGATAATATCAAAGGGATCAAAACTCACCCAAAAAGTTACGTGTGTGTTGGACCGTATCAAAATTATGTAAACACAAACAAAGGCGGGCACGAAGTTAATTTTACAATAAACTACAATTATGTGTTTTTACTTAACGATGAAGTTAGTATCATAGTTTATTACGTACTCTATTTATTAAGCATAAAAAATTGGTACTTAAAGGAAAACGTAGAATGGAAACCTAGACTTAATGGCCTGAAACTGCCAAGGCGCCGCCGTGGGAAAGCGTGGTGATCTATGCAAGTTTATTCTCTGTTATTATAAGAATAGGTAGTTACCACAGATATTGATATTATAACAGCAATTGCTCTTGCGTTATCTATGTGTATCTATATCTTCTATTACTTCGCGTGCCAAAAATCGCACCAGCTTACGTACAAAAATCGTAAGCAGCCACTTTTGCGCTGAGTGCTGAGTACTGCTGGCTGGGTGAACGTGAGCGCTGGAGCTAGGCCCCGAAGATGGGGCGAGACGGGTGCCGCACGCGGCGGTATATTTGAATCGATTTGATTTTCCCATCACTAACAAGCACTATGCTTGTGACGTCATAGTAGGTAGTCAAACAATGGCACGCTTGGTTTTCATACAGATCGTGATACTTGCGTTATCTAGGCCTATCTATATATTCTGTGGTAGTTACCATGCAGTTAACAGTGTACCTTGCAGTGAAATTTACGGGCTGACGTTAAAAAGAAAGTTTTTTTGTTGTCAGAATCAGTTTCGTTTTGCCAGAAATAGACAAAAGAGAAATAGGACTGCACTTCAATAGCGGTGACATATTTTCCCTAACTTAATTAATAAATATTAATTACGTAATAAATAAAAATAATAATAAGTAAATAAAACAAAAAATAAAAAAAATATACAAAGTTCTTACTAATTAATTAAATGTGTATAATTTATTAAAACAATATTATAATTCGTAAATTCAGTTCTGTAAATAAAATGGTATAATTTAGTAACTACTTTACTAATATTAAAATGTATCACATTAAACACACAGTGTGCTTCCTCCTCTCTCCTCCTTGATCTATGCTGTGCCGACAAGGTCCATAATTGTGACTAATATAATTATTTCCTTAACAACCAAACATTATAATATAATAAGACCTTTATTTTCAGGCTACTTTGGCCCATAGATAAATACCTTACAGACTAACATATAATTAAAATAATACAATCTGTGTTAGCGTATAAACTTAAAACTATGTTAGTAAAACTCACTTCACTCGAGTACTGTCTTTGTGCGATCGTGTGGCACTGGCGCCGATTCCCTTGTTCACAAACTAAACTAAATTTAAGTTCAGTGCATCTTTTTCTTTCTATTTCATTAAGAAAAGGACGGAAGATAAATATTAGTTTAGTACTGTCAAATTAAGATAATCCATAGACAATTTAGACGAGATTAAAATATTAGCTATTGAAAATACGTCAATTTACGTCAGGCGCTGACTAATTTGACAGGACTAAACTAATATTTATCTTCTGTCCTTTTCTTAGTGAAATAGAAAGAAAAAGACGCACTGAACTTAAATTTAGTTTAGTTTGTGAATAACAGAATCGGCACCACTGTCCGCCGAAGCGACGGAACATTAACACCTCGCGGCAAAAATTATGGTACGCAATAAAGAATTGAGAATTGAATCAACTATACAACAACAATATTAATAACTATTAAATAATAAGAAAATTAGGACTTAAGATACAAAAGGTACCTACAGGTTTATCAGGTTAGATCGTATTACTATATACCGTCCATTTTAGTTTAAGACCGTACATTGTAAATGCGCATTAAAGTTATTTCATTTAACAATTGCAACTAAAAAGTAGGATGTTACAACATGTACTTGTAGTAACTTTGAAAAGTACCTGAACATTTTAAACAGTGCAGCAGAGTTACAAAAATACAAACTACACATCAACTACACAGTCGAGGCACAGAATAATAAAACTCAGGTCTTGAAACAAGCCGGAACGAAATTGTAGCCGACAGATCTCATTACGACACGTGTCGACGGAAAGAAACCACTTACACTTGGTTAATTCCACGATACCTAGGACCGAGCATTTTACGTTCTTTTGAAGAATTTTGTGGGACATTTGTAAAAGAATTCGTTAGTTATGTAGAAACGCGATATTTGTGCTTTGTATGTCGTGATGATAATGTAAAAATCAAAGATTCTGGCTTCATCAGGCCTCCAGAAACTGTTATAATTAAAGATCTGGAACTTGTACCTATTGGGTATTTATTTTATTTTTATTTCTTATTTTGTATCTAATTTTTTAATGCACCGATTGGCGTCATCACGTCAACGTCGGCTGTCGCTCAAAACCAACACTGTGGCTCTGTGTCACATAATGTCACAGCATAATGCTGAGCAATGGCCGTTTTGCGTGCTTGTGACGCCCCCAACTCTTTATTTTTTGTATTTGTGTTGTTTCTTGCGTCATTATTACCGCAAATAAACGTATTTTATGTATTTTATCAATAGCAATGACAGTTTATGATACCCGGCTTATTTCACATCGTCGTACGGTCGATTTTCGCTCGTAAGATAAGTAAGACCTGCCTTCTCAGGGTAAACTGGTGTGTCACGGCTGTGAGACTTATTGGTATACAATACGTTTATCATTTACTAGGTTCTCCCCGCGACTTCGTTCGTCTGCGTGAAATTTATTTACGGCAAAACTGTAGCTTCCCATTAGTGAAAGAATTTTCAGAATCGGATCCGTAGTTCCGAAGATTACCCCTCTATATACAAACTCAGTACAAGTTCTCTTTATAATATTAAGTATACCTAAGTATAGACAGGTGTACTATGTGCCAAATCGAATGCCAAATAATCGAATAACAACATGAAAACCCCTGAACGCCATGGTGGAGCATTTTTCAGTACCTAATTACTTTTTAATATCCAACTACAAAGAGAAAAATATTTTGTATTGTGTTTTTGAACTTTCAATTAACTTGAATTATATTTATATTAGCAAAAGCAATACAAACCAAAATATTAACCATTAGGAAAGTAGAACAAACAAAATGTGCGCGTGGTTGAACTGTGAAAGAAAACCATTTTCTGTTACATTACGACACAATTTCCGTTTAAAATTAAACTTGACTCTTTCATCCTCAAAGAATACAAGTTTATAGACTGTGCTTTTAAAAGTTATTTCTTTTTAATGATGGGTTTCTGCGTAGCTGGGTTTATCGTACTGCCATAAACTTATTGTTATATGAATTTAATTCGTATGAGACAGCATCTTACGTTTCCATGTTGCTAATATCAATAGGTTATTTTAAAACGTATGAGGAATTACGGTCGCCAAATTTGATGAAATATTAAGAAAACTTATTTCTAGATAAATTATACAAATTATATATTATATAAAAAATTGTACCTCAATGAATCCATACTAATATTATAAATGCGAAAGTGTGTCTGTCTATCTACCTCTTCACGTTTAAACCGCTGAACCGATTTAAATGGGTATAGAGATAGTTTGAGTCCCGGGAAAGGACATAGGATAGTTTTTATCCCGATATTCCCACGCGATCGACACTTATTCGGGTAAAACCGTGGGGCACTGCTAGTAATGAAATATAAAAAAATTAAACCGACTTCAAAAGAAATTAAATCAAAATTATGATATAACTTTAATATCGGAAGTCGGTGGCCAAAAACTAAAACTATAAAATACAGATCCCAAATACACCGACTTCCAATATTAAAGTTATTTCATAATTTTGAGTTAATTTCTTTTGAAGTCGGTTTAATTTTTTTAAGTTACTTTTTTTATTATTTTATCACATCAAGTTTATGATACCCGGCTTATTTCACATCGTCGTACGGTCGATTTTCGCTCGTAAGATAAGTAAGACCTGCCTTCTCAGGGTAAACTGGTGTGTCACGGCTGTGAGACTTATTGGTATAAAATACGTTTATCATTTACTAGGTTCTCCCCGCGACTTCGTTCGTCTGCGTGAAATTTATTTACGGCAAAACTGTAGCTTCCCATTAGTGAAAGAATTTTCAGAATCGGATCCGTAGTTCCGAAGATTACCCCTCTATATACAAACTCAGTACAAGTTCTCTTTATATTATTAAGTATACCTAAGTATAGACAGGTGTACTATGTGCCAAATCGAATGCCAAATAATCGAATAACAACATGAAATCCCCTGAACGCCATGGTGGAGCATTTTTCAGTACCTAATTACTTTTTAATATCCAACTACAAAGAGAAAAATATTTTGTATTGTGTTTTTGAACTTTCAATTAACTTGAATTATATTTATATTAGCAAAAGCAATACAAACCAAAATATTAACCATTAGGAAAGTAGAACAAACAAAATGTGCGCGTGGTTGAACTGTGAAAGAAAACCATTTTCTGTTACATTACGACACAATTTCCGTTTAAAATTAAACTTGACTCTTTCATCCTCAAAGAATACAAGTTTATAGACTGTGCTTTTAAAAGTTATTTCTTTTTAATGATGGGTTTCTGCGTAGCTGGGTTTATCGTACTGCCATAAACTTATTGTTATATGAATTTAATTCGTATGAGACAGCATCTTACGTTTCCATGTTGCTAATATCAATAGGTTATTTTAAAACGTATGAGGAATTACGGTCGCCAAATTTTATGAAATATTAAGAAAACTTATTTCTAGATAAATTATACAAATTATATATTATATAAAAAATTGTACCTCAATGAATCCATACTAATATTATAAATGCGAAAGTGTGTCTGTCTATCTACCTCTTCACGTTTAAACCGCTGAACCGATTTAAATGGGTATAGAGATAGTTTGAGTCCCGGGAAAGGACATAGGATAGTTTTTATCCCGATATTCCCACGCGATCGACACTTATTCGGGTAAAACCGTGGGGCACTGCTAGTAATGAAATATAAAAAAATTAAACCGACTTCAAAAGAAATTAAATCAAAATTATGAAATAACTTTAATATCGGAAGTCGGTGGCCAAAAACTAAAACTATAAAATACAGATCCCAAATACACCGACTTCCGATATTAAAGTTATTTCATAATTTTGAGTTAATTTCTTTTGAAGTCGGTTTAATTTTTTTAAGTTACTTTTTTTATTATTTTATCACATCAACTTTTCAACAATTTCGATTCAACAATCGATCATGACAGCTCACTTTTGTATTTTTAGTTAATCAAAATAATATCAAAAGAAGGCATAGATCTCGCGTTGTAATTTTCTTCTTCTATTACGAGATTCATAGGCGCACACATAACACTATGCTATCATATACATACCTTGACCAAGTCACTCCTCACAAATTTAATTAATACGCCATACGGCGCCTGTATGGCGAAGGGCACATCCCCTCTTCACCGTACAGCGACTAAGGAAATTAGTTAACAGAATGACCAGCGTCTACCAGTCTACAAAGTTACAATAAAGCTAATAAATGCTGTGGGTTTTAGGAGACAATGGGTAGTATTAGGTAAATGGCTGCAGTTTATTTATATAATTAAATTCATTTATTACAGGTGAATAACACCCATTAATGGCACACGTACAATCATAATCAGCCTAGACTGTTCCCACTACTGGGACACAGGCCTCCTCTCTGTGAGAGGGAGTGGGACGTAATCCACCACGCGGGCCCAGTGCGGGTTGGTAGATGTCACATGTCTTCGAATTTTTGGTTCTAGGACATGCCGTTTTCCTCACGGTGTTTTCCTTCACCGTTTTGAGAGCAGTGGTGATGAAATAATTTACACAAAGTAAAGCGCCTGTTTGGGTTCGAACCTACGACCTACAACTCGTAAGTCGCGGCCGTTACCACTGGGCCACCACTGCTCTCCATAAAATCAGATAAATTCAAATCAAATGATGAGAACTTAATTCAATTTTGAATTTCAATGTAATAAGTTGAATTATACTACAGAAGCGCAACGTCATAAAAAGTATTTACGTACTCGTAAAAAAGGAAATTGTGTTATAGCATTATCGTCTCTATTTCTGTCTCTGATCTATTGTTTTAACGATAAACCTCACGTCTTTTTTTCGACGATTGCCTCGGTAGTTCTGGGGGCCTAAAAAGGCCACTTTGGCAGAATCCTAAAAGGATAACATTATGAATCATAATGGACAGTTAACTGTTAAGTTAATCGTATCAAATCTCATTGGTGAAGGATTTTTCAGTTATTTTTTTTTTATCTGTGCTCAAATACCAATCAATCCAATCCTAATCTCTTTGATTATACCTACGTAGTGCAGCGAAAAAAAGAAAAACACGGACTGTCTTCGCCATATAATGATTCATATTGTTATCCTTTTATGATTCTGCCAAAGTGGACTTTTTAGGCTCCCAGGATTCAGACAGGTCCCTTATTCATAAGCTAATCA
This sequence comes from Oligia fasciuncula, assembly GCA_963082905.1. Lineage (NCBI taxonomy): Eukaryota > Metazoa > Arthropoda > Insecta > Lepidoptera > Noctuidae > Oligia > Oligia fasciuncula. Next base: position 14,444,697 of record OY720406.1, on the reverse strand, counting down.
TCCATAGAAACTAGTAGAGCAATCAGCACCAATAGGTGTCGCTATAGGTAAGGCACTACATACGCTGATTAAATTGAATCAGAATCCAACAAAAAACCAAACCGTTGCAAGAAAACTTTAGTTGGCAATTCTCTGGATCCGTCACTCCTAAACAATTGAGTTTAGACTTACCAAATGAATATACGGTGGTTCAGTCGCAGTAGAAAACTAAGTTTGTAGCGGACCCCGTAATGACGGGGCACCATTGTCAGATCCCTGCTAAGCTGATTTGCAATCTCTAAGGTTTTTCGCATCGGTGTTTCCGTAATGCGAAACGCCGATGCAAAAAACCTTCTGGAAGAGATAAATTAAGGTTCTTCTAGTAGGCTGCATTGCTCTTTTGTTTTAACAGATGTTATGCTACCTTTTTTGGGGTGAAAAACAACTTTGTCACGATGTCAGAGTACGAAATTGCCGTTTCGACAGTATCTAGAGATGTAGTCCAGAGGGTTTTCGAGCAATTACATGCAGGTCGAAAAATTAAAGAAAAATAATTGTTGATTCTGCACAAACAAAACGCACATAGCAAATTCAAAAAAAAACGCAAACAAAGTTGATAGCTGAGTTGGCGCGGCATGATGAGAGAACACCAAAAATATATTTGAAAAGTATCAGATTAAAGCCCCGTGGTAAGGAATCCACTTTCAGATTTCTGAAATAGACAAAAAATAACGTGATTCAGAGCTTTTGATTTTCGTATGATCTTGTGCGTGTAGGTACTGATAATTTAAGTTAATCACACTAATATTATAAAGGCGAAAGTTTGTGAGTGTGGGGGTGTGTGTGTGTGTTTATATGTTTGTTACTTCTTCACGCTCAAACGGCTGGACCAATTTTGATAAAATTTTGTTTGGAGATAGCTGACACCCTGATTAACATATAGGCTACTTTTTATCCTGATATTCCCACGGGATCGACACTTATGCGGGTGAAACCGCGGTGCGCAGCTAGTATAATATAAATATCTGACGGGCTGAGTCTTTTGGCAAATATAACGTAATTTCATTGATTTAGTTATCTCTAAATAAACAAATCGAATAATTTTAATTGCTATTTGATTTTGAAGCTAACCCACTTGTGAATATTTCGTTAGAAGTTTGGAAATAGCAAATATTTGAGCGTACTGATTAAAAGTTCAGTGGCAAAATTAGAACATCGTCGGAGTATACCACAAACAGCCTTGATTATTAAAAAAAAATACTAGGTCACTAAGCAACCGAATTATTTGAAAGACATCGTCATCTTATGGGTTAAGTATCTGACGAGATACCAACATTTTTGTTTTCATTTTTACTTCGTAGCACTTTTATATTAAGGGACATGACCTAAAGCGCGGTCACTGTCGGACTGCATATAAAAGAAAGAAAAGCGCGATGACACAACGCTGGTAATGTATTGAATTATTTAATTACAAAAATCTACTGTTTGGACTAAAAAATTAAAACACTGGTATTTTAGTATGTTACTTGTAGAATAATCTGACAAAAAATCAGAATGGTTGTATGTATATTAGTATGGTTTTAATTGTAAAAAGAATGTTTTTAGAGGTATCTTCATGATTTTTTTTCTATCGTATCAAATTAGTTGTATGATGTTTTCAACACACTATCTACCTAGCATACATCCTGAAGAATATCATATATTTTTCTGTATTGGTTTACTGTAGTCGATCATATACTTTTATTGTTTCTAAAACTTGCATTTTTTGCGTTTTGGTCCTGTAAGCCTCTTAAAGGTTTTATTTACTACGTACTTCTGAACTCGATATCGTTACTAATATCGCCCTTAATTCTTATTGATGGTTCCTTTTGGTAAATAAGCCTTAACACTTCTGCTTAGGCCGCCAGCTGCGAGTTAACTAGATTAAAAGTGGATCCGTGACCACGGAGCTCGTATCTGAAACTTTTCAAATATATTTTCCGTGTGGTCTCATCATGCCGCACCTTCTCGGCTATCAACTTTCCGCCTTACATATGCTTGCTCAAAAACCCTCTCCGCCTACCATAATAAAAATCGTAGCGCCGAAAGTGTGCTGACCGCACAACGTCTATCACAATCCGTCTTCAAAGTCGTTTTCATACGTCATTTGTGTCGTAGTGCAAGTAAACGATGACATATTTGTATGGAGAAGGTTGACAAAACCGCCTTAAGCAGGGGCCTCCGAGCTCTGTCGCTACGTAGATGATGCCTCATCCGTATTGATCTGTTGTTTGTACATGAATGATGTAACTAATATTATAGTAACAATATAATTAAAAAGGGTGTCCGTCCATGGTATTTCTTGTCCGTTCTTCTCCATAGGCTACTACTACTAAGTACTACGCTTTGGAATGGGCAACTTGCTTCATATTTCTGACTGACTCCTTGACAATTGAAAAGTGCCTGTAAATGGTTGAATTGAAATAAATGCTTTAAGTTTATGTTTAGGTTTTGACAGATTTTCTTTTTGCAAAAATAATTCAGAGATTAGATCATGAAAGTAGGTAAGGCAGGTAGTAGGTAGGGTATCGGCCTTATTGCTCTTATCACAAATCAGTACCTATACGTGATGATGAAGACTGGAAGCCGACCCAAGTCGGATTAATTGGTGATGAAAAGTCCTAACTACAAACTTGCGCGAGGCGTTTGGAGAATTAAGGCTCCCCCAGACTGACACGACGCGACGGGGCGGTGCGACGCGATTCTGGTAGAAAAGAAGTTTCCATAGAAATGGTTCTACTGGAGTCCCGTCGCGCCAGTCTGCGAGGCGCCTTTACTGTCCTTAATTCACTCACATAGAACAAGCCTAAGTGCCAGCAGTGCTGTCCTGTCTCGTGCAAAGGCTGATGTAAAATAATAAACATAAACGAATCTTGAATGAAAATGATCTCATTCAATATTTACCGCGACAACAGTAATTTATTCAGCACTTTGAGGCGAGAATCCTTTCCACGTTATGTTGTAAAAATCTCGCGACATACTTCAGTATGCGACGTCTTATTTATATTCATGAACTGTCATGAAACTGAAAGGTATTACTCAGAAAATGTTAAGTACGTGGTAGTCTGAGTTTAATTCTTTGAAACACCAAAAGAAAATAAAATGTATGTCGGATTGGCCCAGACATCAGAAGTAAAACACAAGTTTATTCAATTGAACAATCAGTTGATCTTAAATCTAGAAAATACAGAAATGAAATACTAAAACTAATAACGGCAAAAGGCGGTCACATAGGGCAGTACTGACTGTCAGGGACAGTGGTCCATGCACCCACCGCAATAAGGATAGTACTAATTGTCAGAGACAGCGTTCCACATCCAATAATCGGGTAGTACTGACTGTCGAGAGACAGTGGTCCGTGCACCACGACGCAACCGTTGGAAATGCGTACCGATCAAACAGCGCAGCTCCTTATAAAGGCGATCGCTAGTGGGGGGGAAACCGTTACAATATTTTACTGGATTGGATACCAAGTCCTTTAGGCCAAATGATCGATAGAGTGAATGATTTGCGTCTGGTGCACGTTCCACTAGCGCCATCTAGTCGCCGTCTCTCACAGCTGCTAATCAATGAGTCTGCCGACATGTACATTATTTTTTTTGTATTATTTCTTTTTATACCATGTGACTAAAATAATTCATAATTGTATTATAAATTCGAAAGTAACTCTGTCTGTATCTTAATCCTTTACATATCTTTCACGCCTAAATCACTGAACAGATTTCGATAAAATTTGGCAATGAGATGGATGGCATCCTGAGGAAGGACATAGGCTACTTTTTGTCCCGGCAGCGCGTTCCCGTGGGATAATTTCCAATCATTTCCGAAGCCACGGGCAGAAGCTAGTGATGGATATAAATATGGATGGGACTGATGGAGAGGTAGAAGAAAACCAAAGAAATTATGGATGGATTGTAAGAGGAATGATATGAAATAAATGGGTGTGAATTATAGCGTGACGGCTGAAAGAGGTGAATCGAATGTAGGTATAATTATATTATAATAAATATGTATCTATGTATGTGTATTATAAGTTTATAACCTATTTATGTATTTTTGTATAGGCCGAACGCTTAACTGAGACGTTGCCTGACGTAGCAGCGCGGTGCGGGAGGGGTGTGGTGACGTTCTGCGAGAGCTCAGTGATTTGTCAACTTGTGACAACTATCACCCCTCCCGCACCGCGCAGCAACCTCAGGCAACGTCTCAGTTAAGCAGTCGGCCTATACCTATTTTATTTATAATTATTTTTGTTATCTTTTTAATATTCTTTCTAACAGAGCCATCTTATCTCTTCACCACCCGTGGTTGAATGGTAGAGAATGCCTAAGCCAGTCGAGAAGTTTAAATAAATAAATCGAATAAGAAATCGTTTCGCGCATAAGTAATATTGGACAAGGGTAGGAAGACGATGACGAATGTATACTTAGAGACCTCTTAATGAAATTGGACTTTTGCGTCTCTGCTTGCTTTGCTTGTCGAGTGAGTAAGTAGTCTTAAAGGCTAGGACTACTCGTCCATACTAATAAATATTTTGTTAGAGTGGAGACAAAGACATTTATTCGTCGGATATGGTAGGTACAAAGTTGGTTGGTACAAATGGATTAGTTCAACACATCCGCCGCCAATACGAATATTTACAATGTGAACTTATTGTACACGTGGGTAGGTATAAAACCTAACTTGTCTAGTACTTAAACTCTAATAAACAATAGGTACAAAACACTTAACTTGTACTATGGACATTTTATACTGTAATAATAATAATACAATATCAAATAAAAACACAACAATAACAACATTTCTATTATCTAACTAAAAACCTACCTTATTATTTCAATATTCTTTTAAACTGCAAAATTTTGGAGAAGCCATTTTTTTTAGACTTTTTTTGTATAAATTAAATGGTAGCTCTCTTATCACTTTTGGAATATGGTTACATATTTTAATGGACATAAGGTAGCTGTTTCTGTAGTGGAGAGTGCTACTACAAAATTGGTTTTTTAACTTGGTGGGGTCTCTTTTTGCAGATAATCAAAAAAAAACTTTTTTTTTTGAGAGAGTTGGTTCACTATTAATTAAAAGACAATAGATTATATCCGCTCGTCCTGAGTCCTGCATTCACGTAGTCTCAATCTTAAGCGAACAAAGCGCTGGTAGCACAGCGCTGACATAATCTAAGCATCATGTTGACTTGTGAAGCCTATGTTTGTAAGAACATTGCCGTTTCCTTCTTTGGACGTTTGCTTAAACTGGACTGGATTAGGCTCTGGTTAAACTGAAGCGAATCCCGCGCAGGATACAAGATGAAATTCGCTTGCGTCGATTGTCAAAGACTACTGCCAAAGACTTCGAATGACAGCCCGAGGCACTGGGGGCTCTTGATATGTAAAGATGGTCACCGATCTACGGACCAACCGCAACAAGCGGCCGCTCGTATCATGATAATAATAAAAATAATTACATCGCCTTTTATTATAAGCATAACAAAATACCTCTATAGTAACTATACAGTGTCCTTTGTCTCCAACAGGGCGACTGGGTGTATCCCCACCGTCCCGGAGACTACGCAACCCTCACGAGGAAGTACCTGGGCTCCCTCTACTGGTCGACCCTCACCCTCACAACTATCGGAGACCTACCGACTCCTGAGACCAACGCGGAGTAAGTACGCTGCATGTTTGTTTAAAGTTTTACTGTTTCTCTCCAAGTGCGGTTTTCATCAATGAATCCGCGATCAGCATTTCTAAACCGCGTTCTAGAACTGTCAGTGTCAATATTCCACAACAATTTTGACACTGACAACTCTTGGACGCGGATTAGATGTGCTGAACGTGTTCAGTCTCATTGGTGAAATTCGTGCTAAAGCTGGGTATAAATCAGGCTAACAATGGCGAAATAACTGCCAATGTTTTGTGCAGTGTTAAACTAACTAAACTAGCTACTTTTTCACATCGTTCAACAATGTATAATAGGTCAACCATAATCATATCGAATTGAGCAAGTTTTATTGCGCAAATTGACGTTCATAATCTACTCGCACTTTGTAAACCGTAGACAGAGTAAAATAAAGACTGCTGCATATCTTCTTTTTCATTCGCACAAGAAAAAGAGAAATATATTAACGTCACTAGCAAAGAAAAGAGACAGAGTAAGAATATTTCTGTCCCTTACTGCGTGTCGGCTAAGCACATCAATGTGCACAACAAGTTTGACGTTTATGAATGAAATAATAAAAACTACACCGCGATTAAACGGAAAATATGATCTTTTTCGTACATAATTCATTAAAAGTACATTTGCGCAACTATGAAAATGGTAAGGTGCAGTGTAATCAGCTGTAAAAATGATAGTATGATGAAGATTGCCGGAATTTTTTGTCCCTTTCGGTGACACGGATACCATGAGTCTATAGATTACTCTGTCTACGTTGTAAACAGTCACTGCGAGTTGACTGGCGAGTTTAAGGGGGAAGCTCTAAGGTGGCCCGCGAAATTCAAAATTTCTTACGTTTTTTGCAATTTTCTAGTCAGTATTAAGTTGTACGTCCCCAAATGTCAAGATTTCATGAAATAGTCATTCTTGGGGATTACATGGTCTTAGAGAGTTGTGTTGATGACTTCAATGATTATAATTCTGTAAATACGTATTTGTTACGACCGCGAATCATATTTTAATCAACTACTGACCAGCAAATTGCAAAAAACCTTAAAAAAATTGAATTTCCCGGGCTACCCTGGCGCTTTCGCCTTAATCAACAAAAATAGTGGAAGTCGAAGTCGGAGTCAACTTCCGCATTAAAAATTGCCAGTCAGTATCGTGTATAAAAATTGAAAATATCCTTTAATTAATAAAGAGCTTTCCAGCAGTCATTATAGTGTCGTATTTTCGATGAAAGCAAATAAGGTCCAGCAGACATTGTTCAAACCCATTTAGCCTTCGTTAGCCTGGTCTGTATCCAACTTTAAAGTTGGCACATCGCGGCACGTTAACGTTGCTTCTCTAAAACACTCTAATTTAGTAAATCTACGTACATAGGACAAATACGTGGCAACACTGATATTTAAATACGCAGCTAGCTTGATGCGACAGCTAGCTAGGACATACACTAAGAATTAAGTTAACAAATAAATATTTAAATGCTTCCTTGAATTTTCGTATTTGGAACGTAAGGGGAGGGTTAGACGGCAGTCTCGTCATTAGAGGAAATTATTAAATTGTTTCTAGTGCGCACGACATTTATTTTACTATGAACTTGATATTGATGGAATTTTACTTTACTTAATTAAACCTCATCATCATCAGCCTACAGCAGTCCACTGCTGGACATAGGCCTCTCCATTTACACGTCATTTAGCTCGTTTCTGGGCAACTCTCATCCAGCTGCTACCAGCCACCCTGCGAAGATCGTCGCTCCACCTAGCCTGAGGGCGTCCCACCTTACGTTGGATGATTCGGGGTCTCCGCTCAAGAACACTTCTACCCCAACGGTCATCGGTTCTACGGCTAATATGGCCGGCCCATTGCCACTTCAGCTTGCTTATTTTGTGAGCTACGAGTATGTCGACAGCTTTCGTTTTCATACTTAATTGTTTTAGATTTATTTGATAATTGGACAAGGGTTCAATTTTGAATAAGAAGTACGTACCTACATTAGTGCCTAAATAAAATCTAAAAATAATTTTCTCATCTGTTATTTTTAGGCGTTCTTTTACAAGATACAGCAAATAACTTCAAGAAGCACTTTGTTCTTGGTAACCATAGCTGTCAGATATTTTATTTTACTCTTAAAATCAAGAAAACACAAATCCGTCCCAATTGAACCTCACTTGACCCAAAGGACATTTCACATTTCCCTAAAACCTTTATGGTACTGTCACTCCAGTTCAACTAAACTTCCGAACTCGAAGAAGTACCAACATTATGAATACTCAAGGAGGTAACAGTTTGGTTTCCAAACAAAGGTTTATCACGAGTGTTGTTGAAAAAGTTTTTTTTTTTTTTCGTCGTCAAAAATGAGGCCAAGGCGCGTCCCCTTGCTTAAACAATTAAAATTACCCTGCCACTTGCTTTTTTATAATAAGAAATATTTTTAAAGATAGAACGAAAGCCATTTTCTTTAACGTTATATTTTATGCCAATATTTTTAAGAAATCAAGAAAAATCGATGAAGTTCATGATATCTGCGGGGTAATTGCTTAACACACATAAAATGACAATTGATCGCAATGGGTTTCATTTTCATAGTTCAACCACGTTCAATGCGTTATTTATTTTTAGTTCTTGTGTATATTGTTGAACTTGCATAGCAATTAAGATACTCGTACGTACCTTAAGATTGTGATATGGGTGTCATAATAGCTCTCTATAAATCAGTAGGTTCTAGACCTATCATGATACAAATTCATTTACGTTGCTGAGCCGAAGAATTTTGAAACCTATAAAGCAATGGATTAGCAATATCCTTCAAAACTATCGGATTGTGATTGAAATTGTGTTAGGTACGCAATTTTGCAAGAGGGACTTACTTACTTAATTTTACTTACAGCAATTATTATTCATAGTACTCGTTACTCGTAGTTACAACAACATTTTTAACCCGCAAGGAAGTGGTTAATGACCCAATAAGGACTTTGTTGTTGCAGAAGGTCCTTTAATGACTTCATTAAACCGAGCTTAATTGCAATTTCGGTTCCCCCAATAATTACGTAAGGGTTAGATCATTAAAAACCGGAATTTCTTTCTTCAGGAATCAGCGAAACTCCTCAAGAATTTGCGCAAGTAATTAGACTTAGGAGTCGAACTGATTGACTACGGCGAAATCTGATAAAAAATTATATTTCACTTAAAATAGTTGAAAAAATATACGTTTGTTGCTTACGTATGGAACCAACAAGCAATGATGTAATTTGTATACTAGCAACACTTTAATACCTTTGTACCAGAAAGGAAAATTTAAAAAATGCATAAAAGCTTACGGGTCGAATTTAGAACCTCTTTCGTTTTTTTCGTTTAAAAATAACGTTCCACTTTTAATGTTATGTGATAGATACTTACGTGGATATTAAAAGATGATGGAACAGGCTTTAATGTATTGAAAAGTAATAATACTAAACCTATAGAATGTTCGCAACTGGACCGTGTAAATAGCCTATAAAAATATAATTTTCTGCTGTCCTTGTCTTTTATCATAAAATTATAGAAGGCCACGTGTGAAGCTCTTAAATAAAAATTTCTTAGTCCACATTTTATGATGAGACTTTAGTGCTTCAGTAATAAGTCTAGCCACTTCCATGTCTAACATTTTTTTTTTTATTGCATTAGGTGATTGTTTGGCTCAGGCGCAAAACGTCTCTTTCGCAAAATGTGTACTGGTAGTAAAATGTCTCTTTCTCACAATGCCTCTTTCGCAGAATATCTCTTTCGCAAAATATCTCTTTCGCAAAATGTCCCCCCAACTTCCGAACTCCGGACTGTTACTAAGAAATTCCTAATGGAAAACATAATAACACTTTGTCCGACCCGGAAATCGAACCCAGGACTCCACGCTCAGCAGTCGCGCTTGCAACCACAAGACCAATGGGGCAATTCAACCTTAGGGAAATAGTAAAGCATTTACGAGGTTAACTATTATTTAATAAAAAAACGAGGAAATTAATTAATGTTTTCAATCACACTAATAATATAAAAGCGAAAGTTTGTGTGTGTGTGTGGGTGTGTGGGGGTGGGTCTGTGTGTGTTTGTATGTTTGTTAATTCTTCACGCTTGGCAGCACCAATTTTGATTTAAAAAAATTATGGTGTTAGCTGACACCCTGGATTAACATATAGGCTACTTTTTATCCGGATATTCCCACGGGATCGACATTGACGCGGGTGAAACCGTGGGGCGCAGCTAGTAAACAATAAAACTTCAGATAAAAACTTATGAATTCCCTTCAAAAGCTTCAACTTTCACATTTTATTCAGGACAGGAGTTCGTTTGGAGAATCTAATAAAATATTCTATCAGATTAGAACAGGCAAACCCGAGTGAAAGTTCAAACAAGATCTAGAAACGAATAAAGTGGAATCAATCAAGAATAAAGCAGTTATAATATTCTTACTTACTTACTGGGACGTTAAAATATTTTTCTCGGTAGACCTTTCCTGATTATTTTTTCCAAAAAAAAACTTTCTTTCTGAAAACAACTCTAAGGTAAAACCTAATAGGTAAGTTGCTGTTGTTTCGAAAAAGAAAACCATTTTTCTAGAAAGAGTAAAGCTGGAAAACTTTTAGGAATAAACTCAACGAGAGAAGAAAAGCGACTTTCCCCTCGTTCAATACATTAACAACACAAAAAGGGTGTGTGGTTATGACCATACTGGAGCCGAGTACGATTCCACGTCACCGACCGACTGGAGCCGAGTATACCCGATTCAACGTCACTGACCGACTGGAGCCGAGTATACCCGATTCAACGTCACCGACCGACTGGAGCCGAGTATACCCGATTCAACGTCACCGACCGACTGGAGCCGAGTATACCCGATTCAACGTCACCGACCGACTGGAGCCGAGTATACCCGATTCAACGTCACTGACTGACTGGAGCCGAGTATACCCGATTCTACGTCACCGACCGACTGGAGCCGAGTATACCCGATTCAACGTCACCGACTGACTGGAGCCGAGTATACCCGATTCAACGTCACTGACCGACTGGAGCCGAGTATACCCGATTCAACGTCACCGACTGACTGGAGCCGAGTATACCCGATTCAACGTCACCGACCGACTGGAGCCGAGTATACCCGATTCAACGTCACCGACCGACTGGAGTATACCTATCCTAATTGCGTAACAAACTATTATTCACAATCTGAATCACTTTGAAGGACATTGCCAATCCATTGCCATTCATATGTGTGAAAAATTAGTCTGCTCAACAACGTAAATAACGCAATAAATGTTGTGAAACTATCAAAATGAAAGTAATTGCGCAAATGCCCCGCCGAGAATGACGGTACAGTTTCGTTTACTGTTCAGAAAGTGCGCTTCAAGAAGTTTTCACTTCAATTATAATACTTTAGTTTAATAATACAAGTAGGTACATATTTACAGCAGAAACTAGACGTCTAGTCTAACTTTATTTTGTAATCTGATCCAACTAGCCTGTACTGTCCCACTGCAGGGCAAAGGCCTCCCTCTCCCCTTTCCACACAATTCTGTCTTTTGCGAGTGCGCCGGCCAGTCCCTACGGTAGGAGTCAAGCTCGTCCCGCCATCTTCGTCTTGGCCTGCCGCGATGGCGTCGTGCGTTTAGTGGGACCCAACTTCATTTTACTTCCATTTTTTTGCTTTATTTTAATGTTTTCTTTATTAACTGCCTTTCTTATTCCAAGAAATAACTATGGCGGTATCTTATCTGTGCTCGAAATGTACAGACGCCAGCACATCAAGCTTCATGAAAAATCCTTCCCTGTCAAATTTTCCCAATCTATTTTGAACCATACGCTTTAGCAATAAAGTTGAAAATCTATTAAAGAAATTTGACAGATTGTAGTAGCTTGATGTGCTGGCGTCTGTACGTACAAAAGAATAAATAACCGAAACGAAATACAAAGAGAATTACGACCGGTAATTCAATTATGAAAGCGATACTGCTGTGATTAACCCTCCCTTCACGTACGCACTTTACCTCGGGAAAAGTACCGGTTTTGTTGCCAACACCGCTCTTGTAAAAATACAATTACCCGAGATTGCTTTCCGAGAGGTTTTGCACGTCCAATATTTCCCACAGTAAAGAGCGAGTGGCATTGTAGTGTTAAACAGGGGCTTTGAAACAAGCGACGATCGAGCCCGATGGATTTGCATTTAATAGGCAACAATGACGTATGTGCTCTTAAAATCCAGTACGCATTTTGACAATAAACTTTTGAATTTAGTTTTTTATTTATCTGGTTCCTAGTAATAACTAACATACAGACCTTCTAAGCTTATTTCGATTGTAGATACGTTGGTTAACAGTTCTCCATCTCGTATTGAGTATAGTAGAAAAACAGTACTGAGAAGGCCTCCTTACATTGACATATATATTACTAGCGTAAGGACCGGGCTAACGGCGCGACTAAATGGCACCAACGCGCTGGCCCTAAAATGACGGTTTTAGGGCCAACGCGACTGAGTTGACAGTGGTGCGCGCGAACTTCGAACGAAGAACTTCTATGTAACATGTTCAGACGGGCGTATCCTTACTTTTGAAATCATTGCCTCCTTACGGAAATTTTCTAGTCTTCCTGGTAGCCAAAGAGTCTGCGACTGAAAAAATTAAGAGGGGAAAACTTGTTGGTTTACTCTTTCTAACTTGAGGGATGTTTCGTAAGAAAAATAGGGACAGGGTTTTTATGGCTATGTTTGTTATTTCTGGGAGTTTGATATTCTGTCACTTTTTTCAAAGCCGCTTTGCCAGAGGTTGTATGTCTGGACTAACAGAATTAACAGAGGTTGTATGTGTGGTAGCACGCAAGGAGGCCCCAAATTTCTGCCGCGTCGCGGGCTCAAATCCCGTCTGCTGCAGTTCAGATCCAATCGAGGGTATGTCTCATTACGCCACGCGACTGGTCAGATCATAATCAGTCAAAATTTTTAAATGCCAGCCAGTACCTATTTTTTTGTTTGAATTAAGAAAGCTGTTCCAATTTGATTTGAGAACACAAATTGCGAGTTGACGTTATGATTTTATCTATACCGAAAGTTTTATTTACCGGGACCAAGCTTCGTTGTTTGGTTTCCCGAAATTATACAAAAGTTATCTTAATTAAACCGAGGACAATGAAGTAACAGAATTTGTTGTTCATCACTTAAGATTAATTGGGGACAATCTTGGGGCGTTTTATGAAGTGGGCAATTATCGGCTCTTAATTTCAATTTGAGTTTTAAACTTATGACTTTAGTTAAAGATCATAAACGAATCTATTTATATTGACACATGAATTGTTTCAATATTTATAATCAACACCAACATAAAAATAAACGGGACCCTATTACTTAGACTTACTAGGACAGACAGACAGACGTCTGTCTGTCTGTCACCAGGCTGTATCTCATGAACCGTGATAGTTAGACAGTTGAAATTTTTACAGATGATGTTTTTCTGTTGCCACTATAACAACAATTACTAAAAACAGAATAAAATAAATATTTAAGGGGGGCTCCCATACAACAAACTTGTTTTTTTCTCGTTTGTGCCTTGTGGTACGGAACCCTTCGTGTACGAGTCCGACTCGCACTTGGCCAGTTTTTTGCAACTAAAATAATACAATGTACAGTTTACATACAGCGTAAACCAAGGTTTGATAGTGTGTTGAACTTAACCTATTAGTCCTTAGTCTATTAAAAGTTCGTGCTCTTGTTAATTTTACAATAAAATATACACATAACATCATAAACAACAATGTTCCAAACAACGCGTCAACATTGAGTCTGAAAATGAAGCCTGGATGTGTTAGTCAAAAATTTTTCACAAATGTTACAAGTTGTTTCAAGTTAAGATTACATCTTACTTTTAGTAACTTGTACTGCTTTTACTGTAAATTATAACAATGTCGAAACTTTGATGAACACAATTTTGGATAATACCGCTTTATGTTTAGAATGGCCGTTTGTGTATGTGAGATTAAATGTTTGTAAACGCACCCACAGCACAGAGAAATTACTAGTGTGGGGCAAAGTTAAAAAAAAATAAAAAGGTAGTCACTTAGTGCTATCAAATGTTGTAGCAAGCAATGTGCCTATTAAAGTTCGGGCTAAAATCTTTGAGAAACTATAGTTTTTTAATGAGAACTTTTAAAGATCAATTTATCAAGAACATACCAATTATGATGTTTATTAAACACCCCTACTCATTTCAAAATAGATTTAAAAACTTTCTCGTTTAAAATATAAACGATGCTCTTGATATTTTCTAAGCTAAATCGTTTACAAAAGAAAGGATTATATTAAATCTCCAACAACACTCAGCTCCGCGATGAGCGCCATCTTGTTTTCATACTAAACCGTTCACGGAGTGACGGGCTCCTATTACCAATAATAGCACCCTGTATATATCGTATTTCTACACTCTCATCGCATCACTTCCACATTGCGCACCCTGTATTAGCCCTTTCTATTTCTAAGAAATGTGTAATATATTTGATGGATCGGAAATATATAAGAAAACGAACATTTGAATGATAACCAGCTAAATATTTATCCAATCTAAGTATCCGAGCATAACAAAATATTCGGATGAACCTGGAGCAAGGAAAGTCGTTTGAATTCATAAATTCAAATTACATTTCCTCAAATGAAATGCTTCAAATTACGCACTTAAGCCCTGGTCAAACTGAGGCGAATCCCGTGCGGGATACGGGACGAAACTCGCTGGCTCCGATTATGTCAGCTAACTTGTATGTAGGTATTGAATCTGGCACGAATAGTCGCTTGAATTCCTAATCATTAAAATAAATAACGGGCACAGTCGTGGCCACAATTTCTCACGAGATTCGCTTCAGTTTGAAAAGTCCTAGCTTTGGTGAAACCGAGGCATAGCACGCGCGGGATGAGTGACGAAATTCGATCGCGCCGACTGTGTCAACTAAGTAACTTGTATGGAGGTAATCAAACTGGCGCGAATAATGCGTGACTTCTTAATCATTGAAACAATTGGCGCGCACAGTCGCGTCCCGCATCCCGCATCCCGAGTGGGATTCGCCTCGATGTGGCCACATCTTTAGACAGGACTCGTCCAGTCTGGGTCAACTGTATATTTTTCTAGAATCACAGCTCACAGCTGCATGAGTTCTACGAAGAAAATAAGATAAACAAAACAATTAAGGTCTTGTGCACACCACGTTTTTTAGGAAAAAGAAAGGTCTACAGGCTGCGTCTGACTCGCGTGCGTATCGCGTCAGTATCACTACAAACGCGCGTCAACGGCGCGTTTAAAAAACTTGGTGTGCACGGGCCCTTACTCTTATGACATGAACTAATTACGTCTATTTTTCTCTCGGGCTTGAGGCGATGATGTTGCAAGATGAGATAACAAAATGGAGAAACATTTATTAAGACTTGAATGTATCAATGTTTTGGTTATTTGTTGCACCGAAATTAACCCTCGGGGTAACAAAATTAGAGATTGTGAAGGAATAATCAACAATATTGTTGTATAATAGGTACTTAAGTACTTGTAGGAGCTTGGTGGGACTTGTGACTAGGCTAACAGCCGCACGGGTCGATGTATCAGGTTAAGCTACGCATGCCGTGGTTGGTCCATGGATGGGTGACCATCTTTACATATCAAGACCCCTCCGTGTCTCGGAAAGCACGTTAAGCCGTTGGCCCCGGCTGTCATTCGTGGATCTTTGGCAGTCGTTACGGTTAGTCAGAAGCCCGAAAGTCTAACAACCTTACCAAGGGGTATCGTATTACCCAGTAACTGGACAGGACCTAGTGCTGGTTTGTGGAGGTCAGATAGGCAGTCGCTTCATGTAAAATATTGGTATTCAGCTGCATCTGGGGAGACTGGAAGCCGACCCAAACATAGTTGAGTAAAGGCTAGGCAGATGATGAATAATTAAGAACTTGTAGCGCAATTATAGCCCAGTTTGATCGACCAAATAACGTGATTTTATACCATGTTCAAAACGTAAAGGTTACGTAACTTGTACGGTAAAATGTTTTATAATATAATGAAATATTCTTGTAGGTAAGGTTTGCACTTAAAAAGATAACCTAATTCCAGTCAATATTGCTCCATAACATAATTAAATGTGCCGAAGAAAGGACACATTTATATGATATATATAATAATAACTGTATATGTATAGTACATTTTCCTGAAAAAAAATAAATACGTAAAAAATTTGATGGATGATGAAAGTGTTATGTTGTACGAGAATAATGATGTTTATAATTAATTTAACATTATTTCTGATATTTTTTGCAAAAGTTTCCGTTAAGAACAGACTTTGCAGTAGCGTGTTTGAAGAATTATAAAATTATAGACCAATCTAGTTATCATACCTCCTTAGGCCGTTTATCCACCGCCACCGTCAACAGACGTCCATCACCCGAGCGCCGGGATCCCTGCCCCGAATTTTTGAGTAGTTCGGCACGACCGCTAGAATTTGGCCCGAGATTGCGACGGGCCGATATAAATACAAAAACGTTTGTTTTTGTCCACACACTGCCGTCGCACCGGTACCGTACGCGCGGTTTTTGTTTTGACTGTCATAGCGTACAGAACTTCCGAATTCGGTCGCGGTGGACAAACGATCGCCATCATCGGGACATCACGATCGGTTCGAATAGTCTAGCGTTTCTTGTTGACGTACCGTTGACGGTGGCGGTGGACAAACAGCCTTAACTCCATTCGTAGATACATATTATAAATGATTTTATTTCAATTTCCAAGATAATATTTATAATTTAAAAGCTAATAGTATTAAATTAATAGTATGTTAAACAGGAGGGGAAGAATAATATAAATTTTATGGGCAAAATTAAAAGAAGCCGTAAAGTTCCCTTCTCTTCAAGGCTAAGTAATTCTTAGCTAAACTATCGAACGTTTACTCAAAGAACTACACGGCAACTTAGCGTTTGAAAAACATTTTTCTTTCAATCATCACAAGTTTCATCCAATTTTCACAGTGGAGTGTATATGTGTAGTAGATTCGTCAACATCTCTTTCGGTATTTCGATAAACCGAATAAGGTAAAGAAAACATTCGAATATAGAACGTATATTTTCTTTTCTTTTATTTGAACGTATTTTTGTTTTCCGAAACGAAGTCACGTTTTGTGTGTGTTAGGAGAACTTTTAAAAGTAGTTTTCTTTAATTGAATAGCTTTTCTGAATTAGGTAACCGTTTTTTGAAGTCCAAAATGTTGATAGCGGAAACAGTTTTTTTATAACAAATATTTATAGTTAGTTTATAAAAAATATTGTAAAAACGAAATGTAAGGAATAACAATACGAAATATAAAGCTCTTGCATTTTTATATTTTCTGTTTCTAATAACAAATCCCAAATCTCTCGCTACCTGAACATATTACTGAAGATACTTCTTGCACAATGCACCTCTTCCATTTAGTTAAAAGCAAAACTCCCTTAAATCCACAACACGTAAAAATATTGACATAACACGAAAACACTTTCTAGTTTTCAAGAGACCTCTCTCGGTATCATTGCCTCTCTAATACGCTGGGTTCCACACCACTCTGCAAACGAAATCGATTTAAACCACATGTCTGCGAGTAAACCGAGTGACATGTCTGTCTGTTCAAGATTTCAGGGAGCTAATCGACAATACCCGTTCAGTATTCGCTTCTCATTTGTTATGAATTCGATTTAGAAAAGCGTTTCTTTCGATTTTGGATGATTTTGCCAAAACTGGTTTAAGCTAAAATATTGCTACGCTTCCGTAGCAGCGAGCTACGAAACGTCTACGAAGTGCTACGAGGTGCTACGAATTTCTTAATCAACATTGCAAAACAGAAACTGCAATTTATGTCTTAAAAATAATCTGAAGCTTAAAATAATCCTTTGTTCTTAGCCGTCTAAAGAAGATATGATTAATTACCAAGACATTACTGAGCACTAACTTTAAACTTAATTGTGTAGCATCTCGTTTTTATCTCAAGAAAAAAGCTGCAGCAGAATGGTTTTGTTTGACATTTTGTTACTATGCAAGGTCTTAGATAATTAGTTTATTTGTTTTCCTAGACAGAACTTTGTTAACATATTTTTAATTGAATTTTGTGGTTTGTGCTAAAGTCAGGGCAACCTATCGATGAAAGTTCAATTATTATGAAGAACTTAAAGCCAATGACAACTTTGATTATTAACTTTCTACTAAACAAAGTTTTTAAGAAAGTTTCCGATAAAACCATCGAAGAAGCCTTCATTAATTTTTTTAAGAATAATCTTAATGAGAAGCTATCATTTTCTGAATCTCTAAAATCTTAAGCCAAAACAAGGTCAAAAAACTAATGTCTTAATCCAAAATTGCCGCGTATAATACGATTGTACATCGATAAATCTGTCGAAACGAAGGAGCCGCTCTATAAATAACCACAGGTCAAACTGCCCCAAGTATCTGCCTTCCTTGTCTGATTTATGACATCCCCAGGCATCCCTTAGATTTGGCTATAAAACACCTTTTTGAGAAAGGTTAAGATGTCTACGGTAGGGTCGAAGAATTATGCGACTTCTTGATTTTGTTTCTTAATCGTTTTGCACTCGAAATTACTGTCATAGATTTTGGTGGAAAGTTTCCTTAGAACTTTGTGACGTCAGCCAAGGACCCTCAAATAAAATAAAGAGATGGGACCGTGGGTGCGTAGATTTTTAGTATGACCACAATTTTCTCCCACAATCGCTTTAACTAATTTAACAAAAAAAAAATGTTTTTTATATAATATTAAAAATTCAGTGTATGTATTATGATTACAACATAATGTTCTAATTGGGGTAATTGGTGTTGTGCGTTAATTCCGGGACATGATGTATGTTATTTAAAACTACCACTTTTTCACTCCAGATGTCGCTGCTGTTCGGTATTTCTTTTCATTCAAACTGAACAACAACAGAAACTAAACAGTTGTGACAGTAATGACGGTTAAGGAATACTCAACAGTGCTGCCATCTCACGAGCGAGCTTTTAGTTTTTAAACCTATTGGCATTGCAAACGATCAATTGATAGCATTTTTTTTATCTATGATAATTTCGTTGGTTTGTTTGGACAGCATTCCACTGCTAGACATAGGACCTTTTTTTTGGGGTGGGAAATCATCAAATGACCCCTCCCGCTCTGGGTGGAGCGGAAGGTCGATAAAATTAAGCTTAGTTTCCCTCATTTCAATATGTGCACATTATGAAGACTCACACTGTATAAAGTCCGTCGTCAGACTAAGCTCCTAAATGACGTTTCTAATTTCAACTTAGCTATTCAAATGTCAACAACTTCTGCCATACGCAACTTGAACAAGGCAAACTAAAACTTCTCTCTTAGCTCATAATCGCCTTGTCACACCAGCAGAAAGTTAAATTAAATCATATATTTTAATCCTCTATACGTACAACAACAAAGTACAGATGCACGTTTGCGACTTTAAGCCTTGTGTTCACCAACATTTAAATCAACTGATTAAATATTTAATCAGTTCTATATTTAAAATTTCCTTAGGAAAGACATAAGCCAACTGTTTAAATACCAAACCGGTACGGTGGTTTGAATGTTGGTGAACTCAGGCCTAAGTCGGTGCACAGACACGACGCCGACGTTTTCTTAAACGACGTCCTTTGATAAAACTTATATATGATTAAACGCACGTGCATAGTACCCAAATTCAGCCTTAACTGTATGTACAAACCTGGACATAAACGATCAGAAACTTCGACGCAGACGCGCTGTGGCATTATGGTTGTGCATTCTGAAATTCTGCAACTTTGCGAATTAATTAAATAATATTAATTTATTAATATAACGTATTATTTAATATCGCTGTGTTTTACTAAAATGTTGATCATGAATTGCAATCAAAACAGCGAAATATTTGACAGCCATTAGTAACGTTGCCAACTTTCAGAATGCACCTTCTTTTTTCGTAAAGTAAATACGAGCTAAAAAAACTCAGCTTTGTGCAACTTTTGGAGCCTTTAACACGAGTTTTTTTTTTCTATAATAATACCTAAGTCGTGTGCAAAAACCCTAAGCCCCTACATACTCTTTACGAAGCCACGTATGTTCTAAAAGAGAATTTTATTCAACTCTTAATCCCCTTTAAAAGACGCTAGTGCTCGGTAAATTTCACCGGGCTAAACTGAATACGCCAGGGTAATAGATATCTAGGTATCATCATTGAATTGGTCTGGAGCCATCTGCCGTGAATTACGCTTCTTAAACTTTTCAAATGGGATTTTAAGAGGCATTTTCGTGGCATTGATGAGGTCTAAAGAGAGTTAAGATGTTGTACTTGACATTGCGAAAATACAAGTGATGTTAACTGTACACCTATATCGAGACATACATCGTACAGACGTGCTGGTTGATGTGCTGGCACATCAAGTTAACCGAGACTGTCAAATTTTCCCAATCAACTTTAAGCCTTATGCTTTAGCGATAAAGTTGAAAATCTAATAAATAAATTTGACAGATTGTAGTAGCTTGATGTTCTGACGTCTGTACATCGTTAATTTTTATATCAATAAAAACGTGGGCTGAACTAATTTTTATTGTAGGTACTTAAAGCAAATAAACGCAAGATGAAATGTTGTACCTACATCATTTCGAAGATTTAACTAAGGCAGAATTTCACCAATGAAACTGACAAACAACGCGCTTTGCGTTCTATAGCTGTCAGTGTCAATATTTCACAACAATGATGAGCTCTTGAACTTTGTTTAGGTCGCATTCGGTTTCATTGGTGAAATTCGCTTTATGTTTCAGTAAATGCTGACTTGTGTTATTAAGTATGGCTTGGTTTTAAGGCAGACGCGTTTCTAGTAGAACAATTTCTATAAAAAAAATCATGGAAATTGTTCTACCAGGATCGCGTCGCACCGTTGCGTCGCGCCTGTCTTCGGAAGCCTTTAAGTGGCTATTTTCAAAATTTAAGATCATCATGATCTAAATACATGAAGCTGAACTGAGTAGCTACCCGATTAAATGCGACAAAACCTTTGCCGTACTTCATCATGTTTAATTACCTAAAACTTTAAGGGTGGGTTGTATCAAAAGCTCCGTTATAGTTTGCGTCAAAGTTAAATTTAATCGTAACCATAACCATAACCATAGAATCTACTATCCGCTGTTGCACCGTCATATATTTTACATGTTTTACAGTTAAAGTTAAAAGGGTGACAAGTGATAAGACGTCATATTTCCCCAAAATGTACGTGGGTAATTTTTTGACAAGGGCAACACTTCAAGCTTGTTGTCATCACGCTTTCTTTGTTTGACACTAGTGATGTTACTCAGTCATTAACGGTCAGGCACTCGATTGTCTCTATTATGCAAATTAAAAACACAAGAACAGAATCATAGCAAGATCAAAAATACAGTAACCGTTCTATATTGGTAATGTACCAAGGTGTTTAAGTCAGTGACTGAAGGAAGGGAGGCCTTTGCCCTGCAGTGGGACAGAAATGGCTGATAATAATAATAATTCGGCTAAGATTGGCTTTGTTCGACTTTGTAAAGAGCTTTTTGTCTTACATTCCACTGATTATCAGATTGATCTGATAAAATCAGTGAAGATTTAATGAAAAATTACACTTTATTATCTGACAGCACTAACCCACAGAACATGTATTTTCTCTTATTAAAACTCTGTGACTCTGTACATTACAGTATTATGTATTACCTGGTTTATTATCCAAGAATGATAGTTAACTAGTGTGGCAGTGTTGATGATATTTATCTAATCGCAACTAAACCGAGTGGCACATCGAGAGAAAATGGACTCGATTCTTTATTTTTTTTTATTTGAGTAACGAGTTAAATAAAATCGAGCCGCATCACTATCTGACACTGTCAGAAAGACAAGACGTAAGTGATAATAACATTCATTTTATTTTTCCGTTTCTTTCGAATTGCATGAAATTGATATTTCTGTTTTCCTGTATGTAATTGAAGGATTGTATTATTGGAAGATGCATTACAGCATTTACTCCAGAAGGATGTTGAGTTAATTGTTCAGTAAGATTGCAACGCAATGTGCGAAAACATGGCCCGAGACTGCTGCAGATGTGCGGTAACTTGAGAACGCATGGATTCACGAACGCAAATCAAATCATCTGTGCAGTTTAACGAAAGTGTGTATAGACAATGCAAGAAAGTATTGAAACTGTTATACATTATGGAGATTTGGATACAGGAATATTTACATCATATGGCGATTTTCACAGCAAACGCATACTGTGCCTGATGAATGCGGGAAAGAACATTATTTTGCAGTGGATTCCAGCACACCAAAAAGAACAATAATAATATTAGTTAGAATACGCTTATAACACCGAGCTGCTCTTGCTGGATGCTATTGCAAGGTTGCAACTGTTTGGTGGGCAGACGTTGGTATAGTTGGCTGTTGTGCACATGTAATGTTGAGCATGCGGTATTTATGTATTTTCATCGGTGGAGCGACCTGCATATTTTTTAGATGAAATATTACCTACTTCTAAGTCGTGTGACGTTGAAATTAATATAAGTAGGTACCTACTTGCAGAAATAAAAATGGTTTGTTATGTACAATTTATGTGTTTTTTTTTTAACGTTTGAAAACACCCCTACTCGCTGAGCAGTGGTGTGTCCGTCGTAACAGATGCGACTTACAGCTTGTAGGTCGTAGGTTTGAACCCAGACAGGCACTTTACTTTGTGTAAATTATTTCATCACCACTGCTCTCAAAACGGTGAAGGAAAACATCGTGAGGAAACCGGCATGTCCTAGAACCAAAAATTCAGAAGAATACGCAGAAGCATACGCTAGAGCTTAAGTTTCTTTGGCAATTAAAGCAACACACTGAAGAGCAACAGTGAAGCTAGAACTAAAAATAAAAAAACTGAAATTAGAAATCGATATTCTTAAGTAAAATATTCTCAGGGGTTTCTTGTTTTCAGCAAGGGAGGACCCTTGCTGAAAACAAGAACCCTTGGGAACTAAAAACCCGGAATCTGTCCAAAAATTTATTCTCATCACACTTATGAAATCGATCAATGCGATGGTGATTTTTTTTCTCTTCCTAACTGGCAAATCGGATTCACTGTCACTATCATCGCTAGAAGAGCTTTATTCCCACAATATTTCGCGGAGTAAAGACATACCTAATTTGTTTTAATAGGTACTTTATTCAACAACACAATATTTTTATAGGTTACAACTGCAAAGCAGATGACATTACAATGACACTAACCGTAACTATAGCCCTTAACCGGCCGAATTTGGTCGATTAATGTTATAGTTATGTGTGACGTCATTTTAACAATTATGACAAAACTTAAATCGATGCAACCCGAATTTCGCTTAACCGGAGATTTGACGTCTGTCAAAGCTTTGATTATAGTTAAAAATGGCTTGTTATAGTTATTTATGACGTCATTTTAACAATTCTCAAACCGATGCAACCCGAATTTTGCTTAACCGGAGATTTGACGGCTGTCATGAGATTGGTTATGGTTATAGTTAGCTGATGCAACTCACTCTAAGAAAATCGACAACAGACTTCCATATGTGTCAGAATAATAGTTCATTCTGATTATTAAATGATTAAGAAAATAAGATTATAATTATGCAGATACCTTTACAAATCGACTCAGAAGTTTGTCTGAACCTAACGACGCAACTAATAGTTGATACAGAATTCGGTACCAGTTTGAATTAGCCCATTTCACGACTCATTGTATCGGAAAATTGTTTTGTCCAATGACAATTTAGTGCTTCTGTCTTAAATGCATGACGTTTTAATAATTGTTTGAATTTTGGTTGTGTATCTATTATCAAGTTTAGGGAGCAGATGGAACAAGTGCTTTTGAGGCGTATGAGAAAACAAAATGAGGCCTTAGTTATACTGCCTGTTTTTTCAATAGTCAAATACAGATTTGAGGATTAAATATGGGGAATTATAAAACGAGCGATTAAAAAAAAGCTTTGCGACTGATGATGACATACTGTATTAATAACTTGAGCGGTATGAATTTGAGTAAGCGAAAAATTAACTAAACTAACGACGAATATTGATTAATAATAAAATCCAGAACAAGCTTACAAAAAGTGGATTGTGATAAATCCATTTCATATATTAAAATTTTATCCGAGCGACTACATTACTAAGTGAGCGACTGGAAATACAGAGAGGGCAACTTCAATATTAAGATAGAGACGATTTTTCCAACACACACGACATAGGATGCAAGAGCGAGCGAAAGGCACCCCGAGGTTCGGTTGTGTTAGGTTACTTTAAACCCTTTACACAGAAATAGGGGCCCCGCGAAGCGGGGCTCCGTCGACATAGGATGCAAGAGCGAGCCAAGGGCACCCCGAGGTTCGGTTGTGTTACGTTACTTTAAACCCTTTACACAGAAATAATGCCAAATATTGAAATAAATGCAGGACGTAACGTTGATACTCAAACAAATATTAAGTCGCTCAAATATTATGAAGCTGCTCATTTTGTATTTTAAGTAACTCAAATTAATGTTTGTAAGATACTATTCTGTTGATTTTTCGTCACTTACAGTCAGTCGCTCACTTAGTAATTATATAACCCAAATTAATTAATTTTGACACTTAAAATTGTAATTTACAGTCACTCGTTTATATACTACCCATTAAATATTGCGGTTTGACAGGTTTTGTATAGAAATTATGTCAAACTGTAATAATTATTCTTCAGATTTATGTTAACGGACTATTGAAAATCTGCCGTAAGAGTAATTTTGATTTAAAAAAATTCGTCTTTGCAAAATAAATTGAATAATAGCATTGGGTATTATCGCAGCAGGCAGTCAGTTACGTTACGTCATTGTATCTAAAGGAGAAAAACACTAAGACAATCCAAAAACAAACAATTACTAGGCACTCTCTAGCCAAAACTAGAGCTGGCCAAAACAGAATAAATTAATCTAGCTAAAATCCTCGTCGAGCTTACCCACGAAATCGATAACAACAGCCGATTACACAACCTTCCACTTAGACCATTCCTAAACGTCTAAAATGGAATTCCATGGATGTAAGCGGAAGACCAAAGACAAAACACGGACTACCCGGTGTTTCCCATTCTGTCTTGTTACAAAAGCGAGCTTTAATTACTGCGATACCTCTCGAGTGTTTACGTTAGAACCAACAATCTAACACACCTCACACGTTGGGCCCAAGGTTGAGTGAAAATTCTTAGTACTAAAATATCTTTACGGATCAATATCCGTAAAGGTATTTTAGTTTAATTTACACATTTACACAATATTTGTACAGTAGGACCAACGTCCTACTGTTGGTTTCAAAGGCCCCAAACATCGTTAGTCTGTGGCATGTTTAATTTTCCATAGAGTTTTCACGTCAAAATTGAATTTCAAACGTTCTGGTAACTTTCGTTCGTGGCCATTCCGATTTGAATTTCGAATTTAGTCAAATGTTGTTCGGATTTATATTTGAAACGTTTTAATATGTCAGTCACATTTAGGTAGATTTTATAATCTACTTATAGAGTTATTATTATTGTAACTTATTATATAACAAAAACATAGTAATTATCTTTATCTAATTCTAAAAGTAAGTAGGTATATAAACAGGAAATTGAGAAAATCTCTTTATTTTAAAAGTTAAAGTTACCGAAAGTTTACCCATTTTCCGTCTTTCAGACAAAGGTTTGCTGTTATTCCTTGTTAGACCATTCAAATATTAATACGTTAAATAAAATATTTTTACGAATAAAGTTCGTTTTCTTCAAAATGTTAGCTGATTTTCTTTCAAAAGGGGAATATCCTTTTGCGTAGTACGACTGAGCCGCGGCTTAAATTAATCTTTCAATTAATTTTGTCTTTGGAAAATATCACGTTATCTCATCTCAATCTGTGTAGTCTTTACGGATAAAGACACTAATTTGGGATAATACAAAATATCGGAAAAACTGGATTTATTTCCTTTATTTACGGAAAAAATCTATGAAGAAAATCTTTGGAAGAAAATTGTTATTTACAATTTCGGTACAATTATTGCGTATTTGACATTTCGAAACTTTCTTCATTATAATGATGTCGATAATTAACTTTATCAACTTCTAAACCAAATAAATTTTAATGAAACACGCCTAATATAAAGACTAACTTGTATGTATATACATTCAGTAGCTGGATATGCGATTATTCATTAGCCATCACTTTCACTACGTACATAAGAGATGGCGCTAGTAGTATTTCGAATGCATTATTTTTATATTAATTCTAACAAATCTAAGACAAAAATATTTAAAAATGTTTGGAAGATTTACAAGCACGTAGGTATTTTGATTACCAAATTTCATTCATGTCTCCGCATAACAAGGCACTTATGTTAATTTTATGTTAACAAACACTTTTATTAAACATCGTTATGATCTGACCAATCGCAGGCTTTCTAAAACGTAAACACTTTATATAAATTACACCATTTTCATATAAATATAGTCTTTAAAAATGTTTTCTTACGACATGTGTTTTGTGGACAGTGTTTACTGCATGCGAATATAGCCCATATTTTAAAGGCAATACGGACGGAAATAAAGCAATAAAACGACTTATATTGCATCGTTGAACACACGCAATAACGCGTTTTATTGCACGGAAACGATTCTAACAGCTTCACCACTATGTGGTATTAAGGATTTCGCTGAAGTTTTCGCACACAATTAGGGGCTGTTCGTTTAATACGTAAGACATTTTTAACAAATGTCTGACCCCCCCCCCCCCCCTACGTAAAAAAATAAGACTTGTTTGGACCCCCTACCCTCAAATCATCTTACGTAATAAATAAACAGCCCCTTATTTGCAAAGAACACCAAATTTATTGTAGGTTTGTCGTGTATATTAGGGCTTTACGAGGACAAAGAAAGTATTCAAGTACCTACCGTTTAGGGCTTTATCTCACTAGGACCCCAGTGGCGACGTAACAATGGTTGCGCTGCCCTAAAATATACGGTTGGTTGCACAATCGATTGAACGCCTGATGAGAGCCTGATGAGAGATACCCACCATAAAGTTGTGTATACAGGGCGGCAGGAACATTGGCGCGCAACCTGCGGGGTAACTGCGTAACACATTATCAGTAGCATGGGTTTCACTTTGACAGTACAACAACATTCATTGCGTTATTTACGTTTTTGAGCAGACAACTTTTTCGAACATACGAAGCAATGGATTAGCAATATCCTTCAAAATGATTCAAATTGAGATTGATAGTGTGTTACGGAATTAGGGTGCTGTTACCATGGATTCGGGACATGATTCTGCACCGCCCTAGGTTGACATATTTCGTCGGTAATAAAAAAAAAATTTACTGTTCCATACATTCTGACTGCGTAGGTATTGCACTTTTCTACGAAACAACTTTTTTTTTTTTAAAGACGATCAATTTCGGGGTAAAAGGTAGGGAGTTTAGAATCATGCGCTGAATAAAATTCATGGTTACAGTTTGCGTGTCGATGTATGCCACCTGCCGGTCGATTCTGTAAAAATCTCACCGTAAAAACTTAGGTGAAGTGAGTTTGTTTGCTAGGAATTGACACTATTGACAGCTCACTCCACGCTCACGTCACCTAAGTTTTCACGGAGAGATTTGTACAGAATAGCACCGCTGTATTTTGCTGACAGGGTTACCATGGTTACGCTACCATGTTGTCCTATCGAGAAAAACACACACAGAAATAAGAAGAAAACACACAATTATGAAGGCAACCGAGCAAGACATTCGAGCAACACAGTAGAACACCAAATGGTTTGTAATTCCGTCGTAATTTACGGCACTACATATAAATTTCTCCGTTCATTAATTCCACATAAACACTGTCTCAAACGTATTGTCGGAGGAACGCAGCCAGTGTGGAGCGTAATAAAAATAAAAATGGCGAAGGCAGAAATTTGGAGGCTGTTCGCTTCGCAGCGACAAACTTCGGACGACTATTTAATGTGACTAGTTTCTTCATCACTAACTGTATTTGTTTTATTTATTACTTTTATTTATTAAATCACTCATCGATGTCGTACAACGGGTTTAGAAAGTTTTCGAACAGCCTTCACTGATTCCGCCATTTTGTGAACCGTGTCGCTTATTTTGTCCGTTATTATTGCTTTTGGGGTGTTTTGTACTATCGCAACTGTTCGAAAACTTTGCACTGTTTTTTTTATATTTTGTTTGTTGTTTTAGTTTCAAACTTCATTGTAGTTGGTTGTTGGTGAATAGTACCTACCTATTTGATTTCCGTATCGTTTTTTTTATTATTTTACTGTAGCAACACGGTTTTAATTTGTATTTAGACACCTCAATTTTATTTTTAAACACTGTTTTAAATGTAATGTTTGACATTAATTTATAATTTAAGTAACACAATTATAACCATCAACTAAAGATAAACGTGAACATTCTCCCTCAGGTACATTTTCACAATAGTGAGCTATTTGATTGGCGTGTTCATATTCGCCACTATAGTGGGGCAAGTCGGGAATGTCATCACTAACAGGAATGCCAACAGACTGGAGTTTGAACGACTTCTGGATGGCGCCAAAACGTATATGAGACATCATAAGGTAAGTACCAATAGACTATACAAGGTGTTGATTTGCATCCTAGTCAAATTCAAGGACGTAATTATGCTATGATTCTCGACCCAAATCAACAATAAAATGGGTAGGTTTTTTTTTTCTCTTATTTACGGAAATCCGTAAGTGTGAACCAGTCGTATTTAAACGCGGCCCGTCTGTTATTAGCCTATAACCGCGCTTTCACACACAAACAAACGCCTTTTACTTTACTAAGTACTAAAATACTAAAGTACTAAAATGTCTTTTATGACAACCTCCTGAAATTTGACGAGGATGCAAATCAACACCTTGTATAAGGCCCTTTGTGTACGTACACGTATTTCTTGCCGTGAAAAACTACGGGTGATTCGCCGTGTGTAGGCCCAGTCGTCAGTGTTGTATGGATAACTACGGAAGCTTGTTGACAGACACGTTTTTTCTACGACGCGGCTTATACCTACACCGTACCGTAAGGGTCCGTTCACACAGACCGGCTCGGAGAGCATCGGCCGGCGCGGCTCTTCTTTTCACACAGACTGGTGCGAGTTATACTACCCTTGGAACTGACCGTTTCACATAGACCGGCTGGTAGAGCACTGTTTTGGAGCGGATGTACTCGGAGCCGGACGGATGCGCTCGGAGCCGAGAGGGTGCTCTACTTAAGCGGTATACTTCCAGTTCCGCGCAGTCCAAGTTTTGTTTTCGATGTGTTATAACGTGTGCTTTTAAATTGAGTCATGGATTTAGATAGCTCCGATGAAGAAATATATTTGTTAGCAAGATTATTTGAAGCAGAAAAAAACGCAAGCGGAGAGAAATCGGATCGCGGAGCGAGAGAGCACGCAATCGGAGCCGGTCGGCCGCGCGAGCACGAAAGAGCATTCAAACGGAGCCATTCGGCTGCGCGAGCGCGGAAAAGTACGTCATCAGAGGCAGCCGGTCGGCTCCTCTTATTATTTCACACTAAGCGCGTTAGGTTTGCTCTCAAGCATTCTCAATAATAAAAGAAGTGACATGTAAAAATAAACCTTATTAAAATTATTAAAAACTCTGTTTTAAACGTGATATAAAATCTGCTCACCTCTCCGAGCCGGTCTGTGTGAACGGACCGTAAAGAAACCGTGCCGTGTACAAAGTGCCTAACCCCGTGGCCCCTAACTACACGCTCAACTGACACGGGGTTTGCGACAGTGACTGCGGAGAAAACAAATATAATATAATATAATATAATATAATATAATATAATATAATATAATATAATATAATATAATATAATATAATATAATATAATATAATATAATATAATATAATATAATATAATATAATATAATATAATATAATATAATATAATATAATATAATATAATATAATATAATATAATATAATATAATATAATATAATATAATATAATATAATATAATATAATATAATATAATATAATATAATATAATATAATATAATATAATATAATATAATATAATATAATATAATATAATATAATATAATATAATATAATATAATATAATATAATATATTTATTCAAAAATTATAAGCCATGAAACATGTACAGTTTTGCTTAAATAAAAATTATATTGCTAAGACTTACGTGCCTGAACTAGGTAGTCCTGTGTTTCAGGCGAGAGCTAAAATAGTTTTTTTAAATTAATAAATAATCTAAAATTGACAATAGGCAAATAATTATAATATGTTGAAATTTGTATAACTATATTTACTTTAATACAGTTAGTAAATTTTCTGTTTCTTCATAAGACATATTTTGGAGAGCATCCTTGAAGATTCTCTTACAATTTGTATAGTTTACAGAATAAATGAATGAAGCTGTTTAGAGCATACCACGAGTCAACGCGACGTGACGGACAAAAACAAGTGACGCGCGCGCGTGTGTCTTGACAAGTGTCAAGTGAGTCGCATCGCTCCAAGCTCTGAACGAGGCCTCAAGATATTCCTACTATCAATAAAGCAAGCAATATACGTAAAAGCCTTGTGTCAATTAATGCCATATATGTAAAAGCAGAATCTATCGTACCTAAGTAAATAGATATCAAAATGGATGATACATTTTCAGGGAAATTTTCTTTAAATAAATTGGTGTTTTTAGTGATATAAAAAAATTGTTTTTCACACCACCTGCTCGAAAATGTCAAATTATATATCAAGCAACCTTAACCTAAAGTGAGTCATTAGTGGCCGGGGGCACAGCCGGTCAATAATATTGTACTGGATTTCATTATGACCCGCTGGTCAATAATGTGATTTGAATTTGGAATCTCACATGCTCAGCTAAATTGGCAGTATAGTACTAACAAACACCCTTTGGTGCCAGAAAGAGGAAAGCTATTCTCGATACCCTTACTACGCGTGGATGATATTCTCGATTTCCTACAAAATCATAACGACTGCTTCTTCATATCGTTGCCATGTTTTCGAAGACATAATATTGTAAGAATAATTAGATAACTACGAACCATTTTTTTAAAGGAATGGAATAACATTAAAACTGGCATTATTAATAACAAATACCGTACCGCGCCGTAATACCGTAATAGTAATTGGCTGTAACATTAGTTAATTTATTTTAAGTAAACTGCGCAAAGATTGCTGTGGATTTTGTGAATAAATAAATAAATAATAAAACCTATCTATACTACAGTCGATTTATCACATTTTATAAAAAATACTCTATTTTCACGAGCGTCTCCAATGACGTTCTAAATTCAAAATGCATACAGCCAATCATCCAAAACCATTCTACCAGCCCTGTATAAATCTTAGTTTACACAAACGCCACTTCCATGAGAGTGATATCAATAGACACACACGACAAAACCGTAGAAGAGACTTTTTTTTTGAAAATCGAATTGTTCGTGTCTTGGCTACTTATTGGTAGACGCAATGAAGGCGCGAATTTTAGGCATTTAAACTTTAAATTTATCAACAAAGTATTATAAAATGTCGAGTGATGAAAGTGATTGTACTCCTGAATTCATTACAACCGAAGCTAATAATATTTCCAATGATTTACTGCCGGAAAAGTCAAAGGAAACTTATATAAAAGCCTACGACAATTTCCAAAAATGGAAAAGTACGAAAGGCGTCAAGTCCATTTCGGAACCAGTTCTATTTTGTTTTTCGTACTATGGCTATTATTTTCTCACAGTAGGTGTAAAAAGTAGAGTATCCTCCTCTGGGCTAAAGGTGTCTTTGCCTTGGGCTAGCTTGAATCCCTCGCTGCAGTCAGGATTCTTGTATTAACTCCCTCGCTTCGCTCGTGAGTTAAATCCCGAATCCTTCATTGCGCTCGAGATTCAACATGACGCCCGTGACATTAGACACCACTTTAGCCCCTCGGTGCATAATCTACTATTATAGTTCTTAGAATTACCTACAGACTAAATTAAGTATAGGGATAACACACATTTGTCTGTGGACCACATTTTAGCAACACCATTTTACCTAAAAGTTATAAATTTATCCATCCAATCAATCTGTTGGTAATAAAAACCGTCAAATAAGAAATTCCTCTACTGCCGAAATACTTTATAAGCATCCAATTTCATTAAACAGCGACACAACCACTCCCTCACCCTAAAATCGACTCTCCTGCCTAATCCGCCAAGCTATTCAAAAGGCAGTGAACCAAAAAAATCCCGTATCAAATAACGGCGTAATACATTTCACAGGTTCCAGGTGGCATGAAGCGGCGGGTGCTGCGATGGTACGATTACTCCTGGTCGAGGGGGCGGATACAGGGGGGAGGGGACATCAACACAGCGCTGGGACTACTGCCTGATAAACTGAAGACCGAACTGGCGTTGCATGTTAATTTGAGTGTGCTGAAGAAGGTACTGTTCAGATTAATATTTCATTTCTAGTAGGAAAATTATTGGTTCTCTTCTTCTATTGGAAAATCTTCCACATCATTTTTGGGGTTCACTTCATCGCCTCTTCCAATTTCAGGAAATAGTTTGTGCTCTTCAAATTGCCATACTTGTTTGTTTTATTTTCCCACGGTTCGGCAAAGGTCTCTCCATATTTTTCCAATTTTCTTTGTGTTTAGTGTTCTGCCAATCAGTCAGGAAATTCCTGAAATTGTTTATCAAAAACAAAAAACTACGTATTAATTTTATTTTTGCAAATAAAATTTCAGTTTCTGTTTGCCCCATGGGGAAAAGCGTAAGTTTAAGTGCGTATTTCATTTTCTGTAAAAAAAAACAGATTGCAGCATTCTAAATGCGCGGGAATTTCTTTTTATGGTAACAAAAAGTCCAAATTTCTAGAAGCAGTGCTATTTAGCTCATTGCCTTCGAAAAGCATGCAGCGATAAACAACAATTTAATCTTATCATAAATGTATCCACTGTCTAATTATAGGCAAGTCGTTAGCTACCTGGAAACAAGGGGTGACCTATATCCCGCAGTTGACTTCATGTCGCCTGAAGGTCAGAACACACTTGACGGTTCTTTAATTTCCAGTCTGCTATGGAAATGGGAATTCTCATAAAAGCTTTCTTACTAAGCCATCAATGGTCTCTTTCAAAATACTTGAGTGTCACACTTGTGTCCAAGTAGATCTTGATTATTTAAATTACCTCTTTCAAGTATGCTTTTGAGGTTATAAAGGATCTTGATTCAAGAACCAATACCTATTTAGGTATTGTACTTAAGGGAGTCATATTAACTTTATTTTAATCAACAACCGGTTAAAACTTTGAACTCCAAACGTATGACATGCGAATATGAAAATAATATCTTATTATAGATTACAATTTATTTAGGATATCAAAGTATTACTCAATGTCAGAGTATCAAAGAATAAAATGTCAGAGTATATAAAAGATTACAATTCAATGAGAATGTTAAAGTAGCATTCAAGTAGATAGAGGTAATATAGACGTTATTATAATATAAACGACTTAGGTATATTATAATAACATCTTATCAAGACTTTAAGTATCTTCTTAAACCCATTTATGTTACTCTTTGATTGATTTTGGAATATTCTGGCATAGACGAATACCCACCTGATATTCAAACACCGCTTTTCAACTCCTAATATTCGACTTTTAATTTTTGGTCACTTTCAATAATCAGAAGGCCGTCTCGTAATGTAACATGTTCAAAATCTAGTCGCAGTTTCATCTCGACGACGAACAAATGTCGAAAATGTGGGGAAAAGGTATTTTTAATACAGTTGCTCAAAAAGTGGTGTATTGCAGGGACGTATAGCGTTCGGGAAGTGGGCTATTACCATGGACGTAATATATAGAAGTAACAGGACCGAGCACTCGATAAATCGCGTCATTCAAAAATGAACCATATTAGTTGGGCCTTGGGTTTATTTTAGATACATTGTCGTAACCGAGGCAAAACGTGCCGAAAGAGAGAGCAACAAAAGAGCCGTCTGTCCCTTTTTCTCAATTGCCAGGAGATAAAAATGTTAAATATGGTAAAAAATATTTAATTGACCGAACAGTCAAATATTTAACTTCTAAGTCATGAAGGTAGCAACTAAGAAAATAATTACTTTTGTAAATATTTATGCTTGGTTACAAGACCAGCAAACTCTCTTAATTTTATTTATTTAATAACTAACCAACTTCAGAATGACGGCTCTAAATAATTTTCGTAAAAACTACTGTGGTAACCCTGAAATGTGTCATTGTCATGTGTGTCATTGTCAGTGGTGCCAACTTTGGGGTTTTCCCCCTAAATTTAGGGGGAAGAAGTCTTAAAAGGGGTATTTTTAGGGACAGATTTTTTTTGGGGTTATTTTTAGGGGCTTGCTAAAAGTTTGCTGTGGCGTTATTGACGCTGCCCGTATCCAACGCCTCCGTGGAGCGTGCCTTTTCTATTTATGCCATTATTTAAAAATACTTAGGAATCGTTTATCCCTGAATATGCTTCAGAGCATAATGATGATAAGATTTTACCGATCAGAGAATATGGGTCTTGCATTAAGTTTGAACCTACGGCAAATATGTATGTTAAAAGCCTTTAGCGTGCGAAGTGCGAATGTATGATTTCAAAAATACATCGACCTTGAACAGTAGCACCGCTGGCGATGATGATGATGCCGTTCTGGAACTGATCAACAATATTACAATTTAGTTAGTAGTTTAGCAATAGGTATTTAGGTACCTAGTCTTTTTTACCTAGTTTTTTTTTACCTACGCGTTTTATTTTGTGAGTTACGAACGACTTATAGAATTGGGCACTGCATCAAAGAAATTTACCTTATGTGAACCTATACTTAGGGTTTTTTTAGGGGGATTTTTAAAAAATCTTGGGGGCAAATTTTGTTATGGGTTGGTAACACTGGTCATTGTCATGGCGATTTTTTCTTATTGTTGTTTTGAACCATGGGCGCATGAACAGATAAATCGACGGTATTTTTTTGTGAAAATGATCAAAAAGTGTTGAGTAAAATCGTGCAAAAGCGAATCCTATGGTGGATGCGGCATATCCTTTCACAGGTAAGCAATAATACAGATTTTGTTTACTAACATGGCTAGAGGGACCATGCCGCAGGCGTTTTGTAAACAGAAGACATTATTATTGGCTTCGTTTATTTGTGAATAAAAGTATCTACTAATATTATGTATGTAATAATTATATTTTGTACCTCGTATCGTATGATTAAAAGAGCAATATTTTTCTGTTATATCAGCTTTCCGAAGATTGAAGAAATTAGCCAAAAATGGTTGGATGAAATTCTCGTGTCACAAAAAAATACAAAAAACTCAACGGTCTGCAGCCTTCACTTTAGTCCGGCACTTATATATTGGAAACGCACGAAAGTAAAAGTAATAGAGGTGTACGATATTCGGAGGACGTAAATATACGTAATATGTTTGTTACGACATCACATTACAAATCTTTGAATTTCTCGGTTATTCTCTACTATGATATGCATGTATTATACATATAAACCTTCCTCTTGAATCACTTCATCTACCGCATCAAAATCCGTTGCGTAGTTTTAAAGATCTAAGGTTACGGACAGCGGGAGCGACTTTGTTTTATACTATGTAAAGATAAATATATTATAATTATATGACTTGGTTTTATTTCCATTTTGTCTTCATTTATATGCCTCACCTGCTCCCAAGGGCGTGTGCTGGAAGGAGAAAACCCTGGATGCACCACTAATCTCCACAACTTATTCAACAATACTCATTGTTACGAATTTTGTTTCAATCCTAAGAAGCATCACAGATTGTGTTGTATTGCCAAAGTGAAAGGGATTGTCATTCAGAGGTTTTAATGCAATTAGGGTGCTGCGACGCTATTCTTTAAAAATCTCAAAAATTTCTATTCCGAATTAAAAACTTAGGTGGAGTGAGCTGTCAATTCCCAGCAAAAAACAAACTCACTTCACCTAAGTTTTCACGGTGAGATTTTTACAGAATCGACCGGCGGCTCTCGTGAGCTATTCATATGACACTAGCTAGCGATATCGTAACTCGAAATCACTAATTTTATCCTACACCATTATCCCTAGCACTGATGAAGACGGGAAGGTACGCATCGTTCACGTAATTGAATTATGAATCGAAAATATTACTTTGAAATATAGTATTTAATTAAACTGAGGACTATTATTACCTCTGTATGATAGTCGTACAAAGTGCGCATATTGCATTCAATTTCACCAACGTGTTAAAGGACTGCTGTATTTTAGATTCAAAATTTACATACATTATCGATATTTAACGTTAAAATTTATTCATGCTAGGTCAGACAGAACAATTATTTTATTATTTATTTGTACCAATATATTGAATGTCAGTCCTTGAATTTTCCTGTGTATAAAAAATGTTTGGTCACCCTATTAGAAAGGGACAAACGGGTCCATAGGTCACCTCTCTGTCTGCTCATTTTTCTGGAACGAGTGCTCGGTCCTGTTACTTCTATATATTACGTCCATGGCTATTACATACTAGTGCTTTTTTTTTACCTTTCCCGAACTCGTGCGTGTCTCTTTCCCAACTGTCAAAATAATGTCTATTAAAAAGAAAAACCAACCATGAAGTTTTTACTAAAGAGTTTTTGTGATTCATACAAATACGTATATTTCTAAAAAGAAGCTACTAATTTATTTCAATATCAGATTTAATTGAATGAGTTAGGTTAGGTTTCATTTCATTTCATCTCATTAAATTTCATTTTCATTTCATATCAATAAAAAAAATATACTGAAGACTAAGCTGTATGGATAGTTCCTTTTGCCTACCAAAATGGGTGAAGACAAAAAAACTCTGCTTATATTCTACGGTTGGCGCCATTTTCCAGAAATTTTCTTTGCGAGTTTAGTTGTTTGTTGCACAAAATGAGTAATTTCGACCCTATTTTTTTTTAAATAACACCTCCGGAACTCAGTATAATTGCACAAAATGCTTCGGAGAACATTTTACCGGAAAAGGCAAAAAGTCGTTACATATCTACATACGACAAATTTTTTGCGTGGAGAGAAGAGAAAAAAGCAATATTGTGTTTTTATTATTTTATTAAATTGCTTCATTTTTTCGCAACTGTATTAAAAATAGTCGTTCAGTACACCTGCGGAACCGTCATTGCAACTTGTTCCGACTGTCAACCCTCGCCTTCGGCTGTGCCTCGGCTCGGGTAGACATTTGTCGGAACTCTTTGCAATGACAGCCTTTCCGCACTTGTAATGAAATATACTATTTTGACAGATTGAGACTGAGATCAGACTGTGAACGTTCTTAAAATTACGACGAGAATTGCTCCTCTGATTACAAAAAGAGATATTTTCAATGGTCAATTTCTCGGCAATACTCAATAGTTAATATAACGATACACAAACACTTCTTAAACTGAATTTCATTTTACAGGTAACAATATTCCAAGAATGCCAGCCGGAATTCTTGCACGACCTCGTGTTGAAAATGAAAGCATACATATTCACTCCCGGAGATTCTATTTGTAGAAAAGGTAAGTCGTAAAAACGTGCAGAATGAAATCTTGTAAGATCGAACGTATTTCTTTTCCACGAACGATGGAAATCAAACGATGTAATAATTTGAAAGTACTTTTCATTTATATAACATCAATTTGGGGAGTTAAAATGTCATCAATGTAGAAATGAAATGTTTATTTATGTAAGTAGCTCTTCTAAGACACTTTTACATGTTAATATTTTTTTGGTCAATATTTTAAAAAACTGGCCAAGTGCGAGTCGGGCTCACACACGAAGCGTTCCGTACCACAAGGCAAAAACGCCGAAAAAAACACGTTTGTAGTATGGGAGCCCCCATCCTATTATTTTATTCGGTTTTTAGTATTTGTTGATAGAGCGGCAACAGTAATACATCATCTGTGAAAATTTCAACTGTATAGCTATCACGATTCATGAGATACAGCCTGGTGACAGACGGACCGACGGACAGTGGAGTCTTAGTAATAAGGTCCCGTTTTTACCCTTTGGGTACGGAACCCTAAAAACTGCATGGCACTGGCATTTCCTAGCTGACTGAGACTGAGAGAAGAAATGCCGAAACAAACTCAGAGGACATGGTTTTTTTAAAGTCCAAAAGAGCTCATCGACCCGAAGCACGACACTCCTAGAGGAGCAATTCCACCAGGACCAGGCCCGTGACGGACGGCGCGTACGTGTTCCACGCGCTCCTCAAAGAGATGTCAGCATCAAGGAACCCTTTAGGGTCGAAGCCTGCCGGGTCAGCGGGATTGTCCGAAAGGGTTACCGCTGGCCCGGAACGTAAAGGGCTAAGGAAGGAGCACGGGTGGGTTTTAGTCAGTAAGAGTCTGACACTCCCTTCCGCTCCACCCAAAGCGAGAGGGGTCATTTGATGATTTCCCATCCTGAAAAAAAAGGGGCATTTCCCTTATTTTTAAGAACGTTCGCATTCTAATCTCAGTCCTACGAACAATAAATGTCAAGAAATGTAACTCAAGCTCAAAAATGGCACGACGCTAATGTTTACCGCGGTGGGCGTTGCCGAAAAGGCCACCATGCACCAGAACCAATCACGGCGCTTGCCGGAATACGACGCTTTACGCGAGCGCAGCTGATTGGCTTTTTTGCATGTGTGTTCTTTCGTTCGAATACTCGAGGTATTTTGTCAATGTAGTGCAGTTTTGAGCCGATTTACTCGTTGATTTGGTTCATAGTAACGCTTCCTGACTTTTTATTATTCGTAGTCTCAGTCGCAATCTGTCAAAAATACAATCAATTTACGTAAATTTTTGACATGTTTTTGACTTTGATTGTCGCTGAGATTAGATTGCGACTTGAATTTGACCGTTTTTTAAGTACGATAATTTTATTAGCCTTTAGATCTGCAGGTCATTTGTGTAGGCTATACACAAAATACTTAAAACTCACTCATAGACTGTGTTGGGTTATCGTTAGATTAATTAACGTAAAGTTTATGACAAATTTCTGTTTGGCGATGACGAAGGACTTTTGTTTAGATGACACGTTAATTTATGAACTCCATGTTGACTTATATGCAAGAAACAATGGAGCAATTTATACACTTGAACCTATCACTTAACACATTTTCAACTCCATTTTCATTTACATTGAAGTAGTCCAGAACCTGACCCTTCTTACACTCTTCTTCTTTATAAGAAGGATGAGGTAATACAGAGCACTGACCGTAAGTAATCAGTAAAAAAAAAACTGCGACTGTTACATAATATAGCGGAAAAATTCGCCTTGTAAACTACAAGGGCCGACTACGACTTTTCAAATCTTATCATTTACCGTCTCTACAAAAACCGATACAAATGCAATATGTAGAATATTTAAAACCTAAGCCTTTTCAATGCACATTTTATATTTTACTTCTGTTTCCACTTCGATTCAGGTGAAGTCGCCCGTGAAATGTTTATAATAGCTGATGGTATACTGGAAGTGATATCGGAACAAGGTCGTGTGCTCACCACCATGAAAGCAGGGGACTTCTTCGGAGAGATCGGGATATTAAACCTAGATGGACTGAACAAGTAAGTCTCTTCCAAATTATTCAGGTTTTACTCGTAGATCCATGTTTACTTTGTAAATTCCTATTCGAACAGGGGGCCTAAAAAGCTCACTTTGGCAGTCATAAAAGGATAACATTATGAATCATATTAAGGCGAAGACAGTCCGTGTTTTTTTTTTTCGCTGCACTACGTAGGTATAATCAAAGTGATTGGGATTAGATTTGGATTGGACTGATTGGTATTTTAGCAGAGACAAAAAAAAATACTAAAAAATCCTTCACCAATGGGATTTGATACGATTAACTTAACAGTTAACTATCCGTTATGATTAATAATGTTATCCTTTTATGATTCCGCCAAAGTGAATTTTTTAGGACCCCAGAAATGGAGAGAAAGAGATAAAATATTTACAAAATTATTTCATTAGTGTTTACAAACATTTTGAATAGCACGTCCACTAAGCTAACAGCTAGCATTTCAATGCCTTATGAATATGTAACTACATTCCAGGGGACTTGAATAAATATTAAATATTTATTCAAACTGAATTGAAGTAGCACTATTGCTTCTTTCAGTCCTTTCAAATGTATTCAGGATGCTCAATTTGCATTCAATTTATGAAATAGTTATTTCACATCTTCAACGCTATTTCAATTAGCGTTCTGTTCTTCAGTTACTCCATTTTTGAAAATTATTCCTCCTTTTAGGCGTACAGCTGATGTTCGATCAGTAGGCTACTCCGAACTCTTCTCATTATCTCGGGAAGATGTGCTAGCAGCAATGAAAGACTACCCTGAAGCCCAGGAAATTCTGCAAACCCTAGGAAGAAAGCGCCTACAAGAAGCTAAAAACATGTCCAGGAAACACAAAGGTAACACCAGTGACACTAACATTTTAAAGTTTGTATCCGGCTATGACCATAGCCAAGAGGCCACAGCAGGGTAAATATAAACTCCACCAGGGAAAAGGTAAATATGAATTTACTTATAAGGATCCTTTCACTTGACCCATAAAATAATTCTCAGTAGGAGGAAATAAAATTAAATCTCAACCCTAAACAATTTTCTAAAAAATTTAATAATATTAAGACTGAATTGGTAGTAAAGTTTATAAACAAGGAACCTATTAAAAATTTAGGGAGGAAGCACCGTCACGACCCAAAAACAGTTTCGAAGAAAGTTAAAGGTGAGACCAATCAAACAATATTAAAAGAATTTTATTACCCAATGAGCATGAAGCCAAAAGGCCAGAGCGCTTAAAATACGTCAGCAAAAAGGCAAAGGTAAACATGAAGTTAGCAATAACGTCGCCATTCCTGAGGTCCCCAAAACTATAGGCCGACCGCATAACTGAGACGTTGCCCGAGGTAGCAGCGCGGTGCGGGAGGGGTGTGGTGACGTGATGCGAGAGCTCACTGATTCCTCAACTTGTGACAACTATCACCCCTCCCACACTGCGCAGTGACGCAGGCAACGTAGGCAACGTCTCAGTTAAGCGGTCGGCCTATAATTACGTCTGGGAGGAAGCCAAAATGAGATTACACGACAAAAAGGTCAAACATTTACAGATCATTGGCATCCAATATTCAATTGATATTCCTCAAACCAATAAGATTCCCAAATCGAAGTATTTGTTTATTTATGCCTTACAATTTGCTAGTAAGAAATCTAATTTCCGATATTCTCGAAGCAAAATGTTTAATTAACTGTCGTTTCTAGGCGAGATAAGCCCAGACAAGTTGTCTGGGGACGACAGTACATCTAAAAGGATCGTACATAAACTACGGAGCGACGTAAAGGTAAACATAGCTATTAAACTAAGGGCCCGAACGCACGTACCACAAGCACAACCACACCACAACAACAATACGTGGACGGGCGCTAATTTGTTTAAAAATGTATAGTTTATTCACACGGACCACATTTAACCGTCAAAATCAACCGTGTGGGCTACCAACTACATCAATACAATGCCACGTCGCAGACGCAAAGCAACCACAACGATATGTCTGTCTTCTGTCTGCAAACACTAGTCACAACGTAACTACATCACAACTAATAGCGACAACACAACCACAACGTAACTACAAGAAGCCGCAGCGACATTATTCACACGTAACCACTACTTGCCCACACTTTGTTGCTGCGATGTGGTGTGATTGTGGTACCTGTGAACGAGCCCTAATAGTAGCAATTGATTTAGTATAGTCTACTCTCGTAATTGCTTCATCACTCTTGACAACTATTCCAAATCACGGATATCGATATTCTAACTGTCATATTATAGACAAATATACCTTTTCGTTTTATGACGTGCTAGTGACATTCAATCATAAAGAGGTAAAACAATAATGAGGTCTTTACAAGAAACAATAATATTAATTTTCGATAAGCTCACGGCACAGTTCCATTCAACTTTAAGCAGAAACCTCCGATCCAAGTATTAATGCATGAACTGATTAATAATTTCCATCAAAATGACGCAAAGCACGATTTACGTTTCATGTAATTTGAATTTCGAAGCTGTAATTTGGAAACAAACATGGTAGTCTAATGAATGGCGTTAAACCCATAAACCCAACTGTTATAGCAGTAGATTTTGTTAGTTAATTTGTGTTTAATTTATTGTGACAATTACAAAATTAACTGTAACGTTGTTGGTTGATAGTAACCGTTCAATCACACACTAATTTAGACCTTTTAATTGTGTATTGGTTCATTTTTATTGGTAGAATTTTGATAAGATTAACATAATATGCAGGCGCAACTACAACGTGCCGAACGCAAATGGCGACATTAATTTAACACACTTATAGGGCTAGTGGCCAGTGACCATATAACCGCCTGCGCCGGCCGCTTGCCGACATAGGGTTCTCTCTCTTTCCTTTAATTCGCGTACTCTTAGCACGTTATTCGTTATAATTTAATTTATTGTTATGATCCATGACCCCATGGATTATTACGGTAAATGACCTCTGCGCTACAGGTCTTTAAGTACAGGTTGCTACAATATACTATTTTAGACATTGTAAATAAATAATAATGTTTAATGAAATGAAAATAATTATGTTCATAAAACGAAAACGCGTAACCGTATAATTATGTGTGATAAATTAATGTCGTCATTAAAGCGCCACTCTGTATACCTACTATATTTTATTTTTTATATTCATCTTGTAGCGTAATAAAATCTACGTATATACCTAGTTTTCTTTTATGCTTCGCACAGCCTCAATTGCTGGTAGCAATATCTTGATGATTTCACCTTTCCCAGGGCATTCGCAACGCAATCCGCAGTAGATCTCGTGCAGGGCGTAGATCAGGGGAATCTTTGGAGCTCCAAGCTTTAGCAGGTGCCGAGAGAGCTGGCACTACTGAAGGAAAGATGTTAAGGAGAATGCCAAGAGTTGAGAGCGATGACTCGGCTCATCCACAGAATCAAGAAGTAATTTAGCAGTCCAATTCACACTTCTTTTATTCTTAATGCAGATGTATTAACTTTTTTGTGTTTTCAGGATTTCAATGGTGAGACCACATCTGGTAGCAAAGACGGTGAGAAATGCATATCTCCAATAGGAGCGGGCTTACCGCTACTTTCGCGATTAAAATTACTCAAAGAAAAACAGGTAAAATATTGCAGTCAATATTACAACATATGTTTAGAAGCTTCGGTTGGACTATACTAATATTTATGTATTTCAGGATCGTGAAGAAAAAGTAGCCAAACAAAGGCATTCAACATCATCAGTATTGTCTCTGACAGCACAACCAACTCCTTCCACCAGTTCAGCCCCAGATATTGAACCTGAAGTTATAGGAGCTGGTCTTCCGCTCATGCAAAGGTTACTCTTACTAAAAGCAAAAGAAGAAAGAGATAAAAACCAACTAATACCAACTATGAGCAATCAACCTTCCAGTTCAGACACAATTAGCCCTACATCCATCAAAAGCCCATTAAGCCCTACGATAAAAACTCTTAGTCCAATCAGGAAAGGTTCAGAGTCCAGTTCTCCAGGTAAACTTCAAAGTCCAACTAACAAAACATCTAGGAAAAATTCATCTGGTTCCAGTGATGGAGCAACTCGACCCAAAGTTAGTTTTAGAGATAAAATATTACAAGTCCAGAGCGATGGTACCGCAGTCTGTCAACCACTCAATAAAGATACAAGTGAGAAACCAGCAGCCGTGGTTGAACCCACACCAAAAACAGAAAGCAACCTAATTTCGATACCACATTCTGTTGTTAGCAAAATTAAATCCCCGGCAAAAGCAGTAGGTTCAACATTCCGGGATAAGCTAAAAATGCTACAAAGTGGACCAAAAGATACCGAACCATCAGCCCC
Source organism: Oligia fasciuncula (assembly GCA_963082905.1). Classification (NCBI taxonomy): domain Eukaryota; kingdom Metazoa; phylum Arthropoda; class Insecta; order Lepidoptera; family Noctuidae; genus Oligia; species Oligia fasciuncula. The sequence goes on along the minus strand of OY720406.1, from coordinate 14,401,057 downwards.
AGAAAAACCTAAACCAGCAATAGAAAAAGCGCCCGTAGAAATAAGTCCTATGCCGGCTGAAGTTAAAGAAGAACCGAAAAGTAAAAAGCCTTGGACGAAACTTAAAAAGGCAGCTATATTAGGGGAATCAAAAAGCCAAAGCAAAACTAGTGTAGAAGAAAAGAAAGATGAAAGTATAAGTGTGAGTAGTGAGAAAAAAGAGGAAGGTATAGCTGAGGCAGTTGTAAATATATGTGTGCCTATAGTTACCACGGCGGAGCTTGTTAGAATAGACAATAATAATGTTGAAGTTGCTAGTGATAATGATAAAGATAAACCTAAGCTTTGCTTAACAGGCCCTTTGGAACCCGTCCAAGAGAAATCATTAGATTTATTAACTTTATCTCCAAAGAAAAGTGCTAATAACGCCACCAAACCAACTGAAACTAAGACACAATATATGACACCGGGCATGCTACTGCCCAGAGTGAAAAAATATAGATCAATAGATGATTTATCGCCAGAATATGGCGGATTACCATTTGTTAAAAAACTTAAAATTTTGAATGAACGTCAAAAATTAGCAGAACTAGAAAAAGTTGTGAAAATTCGCAGTTCCAGCTTAGATTGCACGAGTTCATCAGAAGATTTGCTTGTTGATACTTTAACTAGGAGTCATTCAGAAGGTAGCACTATGGATAAAAGAAAATTCAAGCGGAAATCTATCGATTCTTGCAGAAGTCACGAATCTAACGAAACCCTAGAAAGGAGAGAACTGAAGTCTATTTTAAAGAAACTCTCAGAAGATGTAACCCCGGTTGAAAGTCCTGAGCGTAGTAATGAGTTGAAGAGATTAATTCGGGCCCCAACTTTAGAGGGATATGCAGCGCGACATTCAAAATTTGCAAAGAGCGTTACATTCCATCGTCACACATTACCCTCACCACCTGGAAGTGCACCAGCCGATTTCCAAAATGATGACGTTTTCACGATGCCAGAAGTTAATGTAGATACGTTACCACAAATATCTCCGCCAACCCTGCCCGAAGTCGAAGTAACTGCTCCTGAATGTCCCAATAATCAAATTGCAAGACCAGCAGATGAAACTGCACCTCAAGACTACGGGTTAAACATAAGAGCCGAGTATGAACTGCAGCAAACCATTGACCCAATCATAGATTTAAAATCACTAAGACCTGAAGAAATTAAAGTGCCTTCAGAGAAACCCAAGCTTACTTTAATATCAGCTGTTGCTAACCAAAGAAAACTATTGCGAGGTAAATATTTTTTCTACCATCTTGGAATTCTTACAGAACGCAAGCATTTTTCTATCAATAATTGACTAAGGTTTATATTCATTGACAGGCTCGATCGAAGAACAGGAATATTTTGGTGAAGTACTTCTAGGAATCAAACAAGTTATTCAAGGGCACCTACATGATGTCCAAGGCAAATTTCAGGAACGGTAATTCATTGCCACAATATTAGATAATATTTTATTAAAAGATTGCAGATCACACTGCAGATCACTCTGCAGAGACACTTACAGGTCGAAACTTCGTTGATCTTGTTTCGTTCTACAAGTGTTTTTACGTGATCGCAATTTTATTTAAGAAAAATGAAATGTGTCTTACATACGTTTCAGGTTTCAAAGTTTGGAAAATGAAGTCAGAAAACGGGATGAAATAATAAGTCAGCTACAGAAGCGTATCCAAGAGTTAGAAAGGCTAGGGCTGGCAGGAATGAGTCCGACCGCTCAACACCCGGGTGAGGATCCTACAATGGCAGGCGAACCATTAGAAGTCAGTGCTACTAGTCTATCCATGTCTAAGAATGGTAGCTCTGGCAGTGATGACGCTTCGGTTGCAGAAGAAGGATTCATGGTAAGAGAACTGGATAATGTAATATGCAGTAGGTACATTTTTGTAGTGTGATAAAAATTTATGACATATTGAACAGGAAATAAGGGTGTATAAGTAAACCTCTGCCTTACCCTTCGGGGAATTCAGGCGTGATGGTATGTTATGTTATGTTGTGTTATGAATATTTGTTTATTCTAGAGGGGAGATTCACTGGACACCGTATTTGCAACATCCCCACCAACAGTAAGCGCTGACGAAGCAGACAAAGACAGGTCACCAGAAAGCGAAAACGCAGGCGCAAGAGAAGTCTTATCACCCGAAGACCTCACGGAAGAAAACCTTAGAGAATTGACTGAAGGAATTGAGCTATCAAAGTTATCATACGCAGAACTACAAAGCTTAGCCGTATCGCTTTCAAGAGTTGATAAAACTTCTTCTAGTAGAGAACAATGGACGGTGAGCAAATCGAAGAGATTGGATTTGAATCTTGATGGGAAAGCTGGAACGTATTCGAGAAAACGTGCAGCGAAGTTGAGACAGAGGAAGTCTTGGGAGGACCAGAGTGACCAGGAGAGTATGGAGATGCAAGACTTAACAAGGTAAGAAGACTTGAGAATATTTAAGAGAAAATGTAGGTCTAACCCAAATGGATAATATAGTTTGTACTAGTGAGCCATCATGTTGAATCTTCTATTTCAGAGTTATTTTTAACTGTTGTTTTCGGTTATACCTTCATATTATAGCTAGTAGTATTTCATCAGTTGTCATCCGTAATTAATGTTGCTCTCAATAAACGCAATTTCATTTTATCATTAACCCCAGTAATTTCATTAAATATCATTACTTTCATTCATCATTCAACATACCTATCAATATAGCTACGCAGCTCTCTTTTATTCTTCTTATTTCACTTTCGTGGACTATATTCGAAGTAGAACAGAGTACACCTACATACCACAGAAGCTCTCCATCTTTCAGACCCTTGTCTCCACACACCACGTCTGAGGACCGCTCACTCCTGAGCCCTGAGCAGTCGAGCCTTCGCTCTGGTCGGAGACACTTCCACTTCTTCGGATCACACCTGGACACTACCAAGTCGAAGATCAAGAAGACTCTTTCTGTGGACACGGGAATGCATCATACTGGAACAAATGAGAGAAGTGAGTTTTATAAGAGCTTCAACACTTAGCCGTGTAGCTTTTATGTTCAACAGTCTAGCATCTCGTCGTACCTATAAGTGACTTAATACGATACGTCAAAATAATCTTTGACTTCTAAACGAAGAATAATAAAATTGTTCAATTGATTTTTACTTGCTTCTAATCTACTGGGCTTTTGACAACATTTTTACTATTGATTAGTTTTAAGTATCTCTTGTGTGCATAGAATTCGTACAGAATAATCAGTGATTTCGCCATGAATACAAAGACACAGCAAAACATAACATCATCTTCACTCACACCTATTTAATTGTTCAGGCATTTGTTTCCCAGAGGGTCGTCCACGTCAACATCGCAAGTTCAGTCTTGGTTCGCTGTTCCATCGGAGCACGTCTCACAAACCGACGAACAACTGCAATGATATCGTGCTGGACATGGGCAGTGATTACAGCTGGAGTGACGCGTGAGTAGCTTTTAACTTTTCATTAATTTTCAATATATTTTTTCATTGTGTCAGTCAAACAATGCTCTCTTACTTAAGTGTAATAAATTCTTCTTATCCTTGTCTATAAAATCTTTTCTTTGTAAGCCGCAAATCATTTTATCTTAGACTCGTTTTCAGGCTCATCCACACACCTTGTTACTACCAAGAAGTCGCAAATCCTAACATAGCAGTTCGAAGTCTTAGATGAACATTCAAAGACTAACATTCTCTTTTCATACCTGTCGCTAAAGATCCTAATTGCTCAATATTCTGTTCCAGGGCTTCAACATCCTCAAGCAGCGACTCGGAGTCCTTACCTCGCACACCGATGTTCGAAGAGTTTGTAGACAATAACTCCCGAATTAAAGGACGACCTAGCAGTTCCAGCCATGGCAGTTCTTCACCAATAAGAGGTAATTATTTGCTTACTACTATTTGAACACTGCTTTTGCCTAACTATCGCAAACGTTTTGGTAGTTTTGTGACTAAAGGGCCTAAGTGACATTCAATCAACGAAAACGATAATGAAAAATTCGAAAATTTAAGGGACTAACAAAATCTATCGAAAAGCTTATGTCAATTCCGTTGAAAGTCGTTGTAATATATTATCAGAAGCGGGTGACTCAATAGGTAAAGCTTAAGCCAAATGATCTTATTGTTACCAGGGAGTGGAGGTGACTGGGAGGTCATGATGCTAGCTGACGAGCTCGAGAAGAGGGAGAGAGAAAAGGAAAGAGAAGAAGCCAGAAGACACCTCTATCCCACCACTCTTAGAGACTTGGAAGAGGTAATATTTCCTAAAAGTACTAAATTTCGAAAGATCGCAGATGTGGGAGGTTGCCGTAGGCAAAAATGGTTGCCTGTAAAGTCGGTTTTACGGGCGAAGATTTTACGTGACAACGACCGATCATCCGATCATAGTTGAGTGGGAGAGAGACGCAAGGCATTCGGCGGGCCTCTCTCTCGTTCGGTGACTCATCGTAACGTTACCGAGCGTTACACTTTTTCATAAGTGACTCCCAGTCGCAACCTAATTTAAGACGTTGTCACGTCAAAAAATGGTTGCCTGTAAAGTCGGTTTTACGGGCGAAGATTTTACGTGACAACGTCTTTTTCTCGGTAGAATATTTATTGATATGAATATAATTAAATTGCACAATAGGAACAAGGAATTAAATGAAAATAAGAACGTAACGTTACCGAGCGTTACACTTTTTCATAAGTGACTCCCAGCCGCAACCTAATTTAAAATAAGAACGTAACGTTACCGAGCGTTACACTTTTTCATAAGTGACTCCCAGCCGCAACCTAATTTAAGACGTTGTCACGTCAAAAAACAAAATTAACAATATCAGGTAAAAAACAAAAAGAAGAATGCTATACAATAGTGAAAACTTTTCTTCCAGTTAAATATATACATTACTTGTTTCCTTCCATTGGTGACGAATTCCAGAATTTTAATTCCTATTTTTGTCTCAAATCAAATCATTTATTTGCGTGAGGAACAAAATATGTTCAAACGATATCCTTCCCTAACAGATGTGCAATTTTTTTTGGCCCTGCAAACTTAATGTTTGGTATAATAACAGATAGTCTAATTTCATTTTACATAACTTTCTTATGATATAATTTTCTTATGCTATAAAAACATTTAACATAATTTCTTATGGTCTAATGTTATATGTGATATAATTTTCATTTATTATAATCTAATTTACTATAACGTTAACGTTCTCATTTACTTTAATAAATTATATTAAATGAAATTAGGTCTTATGATCATTAAAACTTTTGTTAGGTATATATCAAACTTTACACACCCCTTCAGCCTGGCTCTTTTTTATTCAACATCTACACCTATTACAATGAAAATATTTCTCACATTAATCATCCATTTATCTATCTGTGTTCAGGAATCTGACACCCCTCAACGCGACGACAGTCCCGACGAGTACTCGAACATCGAAGACTCCAACTCTTCCTCCACCACGCACCTGCTCTCCCAGTCCATCAGCGACGCCTCCCAGCGGTCACTAGAGACCTCCTTCACTGAACAGACCAGCAGACCTGGAAGGGAGCCGAGGCAAAGGCGCTTTGGATCTGTGGGAGAACCGGTAAGTAATAAACTTAGTTAACACAAATGCAAGCATCCACAACAGTTCTCTTCCATTTGTTGTCATTTGAATTAGATTCATATACAGAGCTAGTAATTTCATGCATCTTGTAGCTATTTCTTTCGTTTATCTCGCTCAAACGCCTGTATCCTATTTCAAAAACCATAATTTGATCTATGTTTTTTCCTGATGTTCTTCTTTCATACGAGTACACTAAAATAATATCAAATCATTATTTTTCAAGTAGTCCAATAAAAGGCACTTTGAACATAATTTATAAGAAAATAGCATTGATTCAATTTGCCCCTTCCAAAAGATAGTTTTTATACAAAAAATAAAATATATTATATTAATTAAAAATTGCAAGTACCTATTCAAAATGAAGTAATGACAAATAACTTTCCTTCTTTCATCTTTAACTATTATCATGCTAATTCAATACCATTTGTAATCTTCAGGTGCGACCAGAGTCCTCCCTCCCTCAGTCTCGCGGTCTGATTCTCCGCGCCGCGAGCTTGGACCGCGAGACCACGCCCACCACCTCCGCAGCCACGAGACGCTTCGGCTCCCTCAAGAGCGCCAGCACCGACTCCCACAAGAGACTCTGATCCGCTTGGCCGAGCGGACGCGCCCAGTCCGACGCCTTCCAAAGAGGTCCAAATGAAAGTAATGTGATAGGAGATGCGGCTCAAAGTTCTCTGGTAAATAATGATGTAAAACAGAATAATTTAGGCAAGGGTAATGATCGAAATGAGGATAAACGTGATCAGAACGGGGAAAAACGTGATCAGAACGGGAGTAATCGTGATCAAAACGGGGGTAAACGAGATCTAAATAGGCGTAAACGTGATCAAAATGAACGTAGTGTAGGTAATGATGTGAATCAAGGAACAACTGCGGGGAATGAAGGCCAAAATGATAGAGAGATTAGAAATAAAGAAGTTAATAACGAACTAGAGAATGCGAATCCGAACATATTCGATCAGCTGTCAGTCAGCGGTCAATTACTGATCGTCATTATTTTCTTTGACGATGAATATGACTATGTAATTTTCTTAGTACTACAATAAGTGAACTGTGTTGTGTAATGGGTGAAGATATTGTATGACTGTTTTTGTACTCGGTGCTGGATACTTATCGAAGAATGTTAGAAGCAAAAATCCGAATAAAATTGGCTCGTATTTCAGCCGCCATTGGTGACCGAAAAAATATTTACAACACTTCAGCCGTTTATCAAAAATACCCAATAAGACTTGAAAAGTCTGAATTCAATTTATCTTTATTTAATTTTGAACATGGTTTCCAAAAGTATCTAGTGCCAAGTATGTGTACTAACTGCGGTGCTATTCTGTAAAAATCTCATCGTGAAAACTTAGGCGAAGTGAGCGTGGAGTGAGCTGTCAATAGTGTCAATTCCTAGCAAAAACAAACTTCACCTAAGTTTTCACGGTGAGATTTTAACAGAATCGACCGGCTGTTTCTATTTCATCTACTCTTATCGTAGTTCTATCCTAATTTATTTAGAAATCTATTGTAGATACTTTAGCCCCTAGCATAGAAAATAGAATCTAACATTTATTTAGAGGATTAAATAATTTAAATATTTATACTCTAGTCTTGTTGTTTTATGGTGCACAAATAAAATCAATCAATTAATCTATTTGGAGTATGTTTTAAAAAACGTACTATAAAATGTTCCTCCTGATTTAACATTGATGCTTAATAAGTTCTTTTTACGAACTGTTTGAATGGAGCTAAATGAATCTTATAAAATATATAGTAATTGTTTTGTATAATTATAATATATAAGTAAATCATATTTTATTTTCACATTAAAAAATATATAATTATATTATACTTAGTCAAATAGTTGTCTACTGTTAAATAAACATATTATTATAATTTATTACAAAATTAGAAAGTCTAAAATATAAATATTTTCACTGTGTTGTTATGTTTGTTTTTATGATATTTTAAGCAATTTTCACAATATTTAGTGCAGTAAAATGCTGCAGAGATATAATATTAAGGAAAAATCGTCCGATGGGAAAACTATCTCATCTCTTTTTATACCTTTTTTTTGCAATAAAAGGTTTTCCTGTTTCTTTGCAAAATCACATCAATGGATCTATGAAATATAATCATAATATTGTTACTGCATTTAAATCAATAATAATAATTATATGAACAAATTTTATTTTAATGTTGTCTATTACCTAATAAAAACAAAATATATAGAACGAAGGCGTTATAATATTTTCTTTGCTGTGTACCTTACAAAAATTAGCACAACATTAAATTATTAAATACTACCTATAACATTTAATAAAAAAATCCTATTAATTTATGAAATTGATACTAAGTAGATAGGTAGTTGTATAAAATATTTAATTTTAACAAAGTCCGTTTGTTTTAATATTAGTGCCAAATAACTATTTATAGTAGAAACTTATTAAATTAAATAATTTATGTAGGTAGATGTTATTATTATTATTGTAAATAATGTATTAAATAAACCATTTAATCAAAAATTATTGTAAATTAGAGTGTTATTATATAACAACAAAGATTTTAGGTAATTACTAATACTAAAAGATAAATTTAGATAAAGATAATAAATAAATTATAATTTTTAACCCGTACATGTTTAAGAAACTAGAGAGATTAATAACTATATCGGTACAGAGTAGGTTCGTCAGAATTAGACTCTACTCTGAGACCCAAAAATTAGGTAATATCTATAGAATATCTACCAATACCATAGAGTACGACTCTCCGCAACAAAGATCGAAATATGAAACATTTAATAATGATGGACACATTTAAATAAATATGTGTGTATTTATTAAGGATATCGATCAAACACACATTATTCCACAAGGCTGCTGTAAAATTATTCTACCCCAATTCAGCAAATTAACGTAGGTACCTATCTATTACCTACGCGTGCTATGTACCTACTTGTTCGGGTCGCTAAATTCGACTCGGCAGTACCTATTTGTTGAATAACAAAGTCTATTAATACGCGACTATATTAGGTTTTGCCGTCTGGCTGTGCCGATTAATCCCGACCTGAACAAGTGTGTAACACACGCCTTTGGTAGGTACTCAGCCAATACCCTCATTGCAACATACCTACCTACTTTAAATCACAATCCGACGGATTTTGAAGGATATTGCTAATCCGACAACATAAATCACGCAATGTATGTTTTTGAAAATGTTTGAAATGAAAGGCGTTGTCATTGTTAGTGTTACGCAATCCCGCAGTTTTTTGCCATGACTATCATATATTTTTCTGATTTTGTTTACTGAGTCGATCATTACTTTTATTTGTTTCTAAAACTTGCGTTTTTTGCGTTTAGGTCCTGTAAGCCCCTTATTGCCAAACAGCCAACAATACCTATACTTTTTTCTACTAAATACAATTTTGTTTGGGCACTATCCAACTTACATATACTTACTTAAATGTATTTTCCAGAATTCGCACCAAATTAAGAAATCCGAATTTCAATATCATAATCTAAAATAAAAACTGAACATTTAAACAACTGGGTACAATTTTACACTTTATAAATGTAGGTGTACCAATAACATTGTTTTTTAACTGTAGCACAAGCTTTCATGAGTTCGATGTGGAATACTGACTTACTAATAAATTAATGGGTACCCAATTACTGGATTAGGCATCAACGTGCGAATTTGTATAATTATAATCATAATTAGTCCACATGACATCACGCCTATTTTCCGCGAAAGGCTACGTCACCCACTTATTATTGACTTTCGTCTTACTTTTTTTTTGTTTTAAACGTTGCCCCACATTAGGAATTACTCCTGTATCGTGGGTGCGTTTACAAACATTTAAACTCACATACACAAACAGCTAGACCCGGAACAACTACCTGTAGGCAATACAAATATTTGTTCCGTGTGGGAATCAAACCGCACGCGACACGCAGCACAGCAGTCGATCGCTCAGCCACTGCGCCAACCGTGTCGTTTTTTTTTTTAATTAAACCCCTATGTACCTACATATTAATATCTCAAAAATATAATATTTATCTTGTATACAAATTCGCATAAAATAATAATAATTTAATTTATATTAACGGAAAAACACACTTTAGTTGATGAGATGGATTTATATTATGACGAATGTATATTTTTAATTAATCATAAATTATTAGTTTTAGGTGTAAACTCATACGAAAAAATGAAAATAAAATATTTAAAATGAACTTGTCTTTTTTTTTAATGTGACTTGTGCATTTCACTAATGAAACTGCACGGGCATGTACGGACGCCAGCACATCAAGTTACTACAATCTGTCAGATTTCTTTAATAGATTTTCGACTTTATTGCTAAAGCATAAGGTTTAAGGTTGATTGGGAAAATCTGACAGTTTCGGGTAGGTTGACCTGCTGGCGTCTGTACTTATCTAAACCGCGTTTAATAGCTGTCCCTATAGGAAGAAGCGCTAAGGTAGCCCGCGAAATTTAAATTTTCTTACGTTTTTTGCAATTTGCTGGTCATTATTAAGTTGTACGTTGAATAGAATATGATTCGCGACCGTAACAAATATGTATTTACAGAATTATAATCATTAGGATCAGTAATATAACTTGTTAAGTTAATATAATTGTAAAATGTCAAGATTTCATGAAATAGTCATTCAGTGGGATTACTTGGTCTTATGAGAGTTGTGTTGATGATTTTACTGATTACAATTCTGTAAATTCATATTTGTTACGGTCGCGAATCATATTTTAATCAACGTACAACTTAATACTGACCAGCAAATTACAAAAAACCTTTAAAATGCCACAAACTTATCTGGCCCGGTGGCAAAAAGACGAACTAACGACGCCATTTTGAAATGTAAATCGGCCTGCCTACTGAAATGCCAAACAAATGCGATACCAGCGACTCCCTCACCGGACCAGATAAGTTTGTGGGACTGTACAACTTTGTTCTGGAATATTGAAACTGCAGCTCTTGATGTGCCGATCGCGTTCGGTTTCATTGGTGAAATTCGCCCTTAATATTCAGCTGCTTGCAAAAATTGTTGGAATAAAGCATAAACTCTCATTGGAACTTGGAATCCCCTTTTTAGTATTTCACAAATATCTCCTAAATAAAAAGTAATGAAATGTTCATCCCCTTGTAAAAACACCCCTTGGGATAATTGTCGACGTTTATTGACCTTGACCATGACCTTTTTACAGTATCACGTCAAAGGATTACTGTGTACTCCTTGACTCCTCAGTTAAAGCTAGTCGAAAGCTAGTTCAACACTAGCCCAACACTAGTCGTGACAAGTCGAAAACTAGTCCGACACTAGTTGAAAATACCCCGATACTAGTCGACACTAGACATAACTAGTTGAAAACTAGTCCGACTTTTTGACTCGTGTCGGGTTGGTTTTCAACTAGTCGTGTCTAGTGTTGAGGTTGTGTCGGACTAGCTATATAGTTACTTTACTCTTTGCGGACTAGTGTCAGACTAGTTTTTGATTAATCATGACTAGTGGCAGGCTAGTTTTTGACAAGCTAAAACTAGTGTTAGACTAGTTTATTTATTTGATATAAAAAAGTACACAGAGTGAAAGGTTGACTACATTTAAAAAATTTACGACTGTCTTAGTTATAAGTTTCTCCAATGAGCTTTATAATGGGCGCTTTCCGAATTAGCTATAATCGCTCACAGCGCTCACACTCACATCATCTCACATGGCGTTCCGATTTAGATATCACGATTATGACAGCTGTGAGCTGTCAACAATTCGGAACGCCCGTGAGCGCGCTCACAGTGCTATACTCAATGTAAAAACGATATTATTACAGTATTTCTTTGTTTAAACACCACATTTCTTCTTCTTTGGTTAGGTGGCGACTATCAGCCAGAAGCACAATTTCGAAAATGCCACGTTAGTTTAATTTTATGATAAGATGCAAATCAAAACAAAACACACACTGACACATCCTCACACACACACAGTCATTTTTGACAGCGCTCACGGTGATATTATTCTAGGGCATGGTCGGCGTTATCGCAAGATGGCGCATGTCATGACGTCATCTATGACGATTCACGGGACATCGTTATCGCGCTCACGCTAATTCGGTACGGGTTTAAGCACGCTCACATCGATTATTTCCCAACACGGAACGCAGGGAATGTAGTTACATACGAATTCCATGCGATTCTCTTCACTTTTAATCGTTTTTTTTTTCATTATTTTCTGTGGTGGAAATTGAAGTAATGAATGAAAAAGAACGATCTTCTGACAGCAGAGAATTAATTCTGTCAATGTCAAACGCAACAACTCAAAGCTGTCAAAAACTAAGAAATCAATACATGGCAAAATATCGCATAGAATAACAAAGTAAAGTTACAAATTAGTTTTATTGGATAATGTTTAATTAATTCTATTGTTCTGTATCAATATACTCAGTTATCATACTCATACACTACGAAACGAGTTTCATTGCCATTATTATTTGCTTAGGGCGTCGAAATGTCGCCTCCTAAGCAGCCTTGTACCCTATTTCAGTTGTGTGTTAAAAGTTCCATTAGTCTTATTAATTCAGCTTGTTATGTTATTGAAAAGACGTATCCTGAGAATCAGTTCCACGAATGTGAGAGAGAGGCGTTTGATTTAAAATGCCAGTTGATGATGATGCTGCCAGCCAGGTATATCTCTTTGTTTATACTTTCGATCTCTGTATCACTTTTTTTATGAGCAGCTCGACTCCTTTTTGAATAATGATTTTGTACTATTTCACTATCCCCCACAAGTCACAGACAAATGGTGTGAAATTGTGATTTTCTGTTTTTGTCTTATCATTGTTATAAATGTAATTATTACATTGTTATATTTATCATGCTTAAAGATAACTTTACGAAAGTTGCAGTTTGGTGTTCATGTGTGCATCAACTACTTTTATGCAATAGACACAACATAAAAGGCCCTTCTAATAAAATCTGCAAAAAAGTCTGCGGTTCAAAGAAATTAGGCAAAAAACAGAAAACGATTTCATGCCGTCACTAGACAAGAAAAAGAATTCAATTCAATTGATTACAATCTATTTATTTAAAAATTTAAAATAAGAATGTGTTCATGAATCTGTCTCCTGAGTTTAAAACATTTCAAAATTGGCACCGTTCCATAAACAGTTTACGACTTTGTTACCATGATAAAATAAAATTATTGTGCAATGCCTCAGATTACTTTCCAAAGCTATAAAATCTGTATGGTACCTATATTTGGTGACCTTTTTGTATTTGATTTCATGTGTGGTACGGAATAAAAACATATTAATGCCGTTGTCTATACTCTGTTTACAATGTAACCTTTACTCACCTTGAAGGTTTTGGAGTATTTTTTAAAAATAGACATGTGAGTCATTGAGTGATTTGTCCTTGTGTTTCATTTGAATATTTTGAATGCAAAATGATTACCTCAGTCATAAAAGAACTCAATTTTTATCTTTTTCTATTGTTCCTTTTGATAAAGTTAAGAAAAAAATTCAAACACACACATTCAAATATTTTGATTGAGGGGCCCGTCGCTAAATAATAACAGCCGCACAGGTCAATCGATCAGGTTAAGCTACGCTTGCCGCGGTTGATCTGTGGATGGGTGACCATCTTTACATACCGTGACCCCTCCGTGCCTCGGAAAGCATGTTAAGCCGTTGGTCCCGGCTGTCAATCGTGGATCATTAACAGTTGTAAGGGTAGTCAGAAGCCCGAAATTCTGACAACCAGTCTTACCAAGGGGTATCGTATTACCCAGTAATTGGGTTGTGGAGGTCAGATAGGCAGTCGCTCCGTGTAAAATACTGGTATTCAGCTGCATCTGGTTAGACTGGAAGCCGACCCCAACATAGTTGGGAAAAGGCTAGGCAGATAATGACACTCAAATATTTTGATCATCATAAATTACCAACTCATCATCTTCCTGCCCTTATCCCATGTTACTTGGGGTCGGCGCAACACGTTTTCTTCTTCCATTCTCCCCTGTCAACCGTCACGCTATCATTCACTCCCTTCTCTTTCATATCATTCCCCATACAATCCATCCATCTTTTCTTCGGCCTTCCATCATCATAAATTACCAACTGCATGATAATATTCAACAATAAGAAATTAACATTTAGACTGCCCTTTAAAGTGAAATTATTATAAAAAATACATTAAAATAGGGATGTGCGGTACATCCCTATTTTAATGTATTTTTTATAATAATGATGTACCTTACCTAATAAGCAAAAACGCGTTTTCCTTAATATCTCCAAACTTATAAAATGTCAGTTGGATCACTTGACTTCTAAGCTATCCAAATAATCCTTGACTGCGTGATTGCTGAAGGATTTGTGTTATCTATTAATGTAATGATTTGTGTTGTCTAAATGTTTATTTATTAAAAGTTTATGTAAGTAAGTAAAAAAATACTATACAAAGGCAGACTTAATGCCTGATTTACCTACTCAAAATTAAAATATCATGGTAATGATGAAAAATAAAACAAGAATATATTAAGCAGGAGACAGATTTTGACCACTAGAACTAATTATATTGTCACTGTTAAAACATTCTGAATGTCGAGGTTTATTTTAATGCTTAGCCATTCAGAAATCACTGATCAATTTAAGTATTTACTTGTTATTACATGTTTCAGGTTATTCGATGTCCTCTGTTCAGAAAGAACATGCTGCCAGTATCGCGGCGACCCTCGCATTCAGCTGCAAGTACTGACGCACCCCAACATGACAGTCTTCCGCAAATGCGACCTCGATAACGGCCTACCCCAGCACTTCTGGATAGCGACACTCTCCACCTTCAGCCGCTTAGTCGTTCTCGATCTCAAGTTCATTTGCACTGACGAGATTCTCGAGGTCATCGGCGACAGTTGTCCCTTACTCGAAGAACTTAACATTGTCTCTAGGGTAGACATCTGCAAATCCCAGTTTAATGCCTCAGTTTTAATGAGGAACGTCTCCGATGCAGGTCTTTGTTATATCACGAATTTGAAACAGTTAAGGATTTTGGCAATGGATCCCCCGAGGAACGAACGGGCGAATCGTATCGGGCGTTGCGTCTCTCAAACCGGCATCATCATGTTGATAAGCGAGCTGCCCTACTTGGAGGAGCTACGCATCGAGTCCTGCGACATCGGCTCCACATTAATCGGTAGCGCTGTGGACATAGGGCCCATGAGTCTTAGGAAAATGAACTGTCATTTCGCCTCAGCTGATGGTATTAGGAAGTTAATCAAAATATGTCCATTCCTCAGAGAACTGTCGGTAACGCATTTATCGGAACATAATAAAGACGCAATTTTAGAACAAATTTCGATGAGCGAGTTGAGATTGAACAGGCTGGATCTTTCTTTCTTTTCCTACTCGGATTCTATGCAGCAGCTTTTAACGGTCAAAGGCAGTTATCTCACACACTTCTCTCTGTGGGAGATCGACCACTCTCTAACTTTGGACGCAGTTCTGTCGCTAGGAAAGTGTTGTCCAAACTTAATCACGCTGTGTTTAATGACTCAGTCAAAATGGCTGGTAATACCCAGGTTTTTTCGGCGCCCAGATAAAATATTCTCAGAACTTAGGAATTTAACAATAGGTAATGAAAATTTTTCTATAGACCACATGTTGACTTTTTTCGTAGAGTGTACAGATAATTTGCAAAGACTAGTTTTGAAATATCAAACAAAGACTAACATAGATGAAACACTATTGCATTTATTAGAGAAAGGACATTTGAGAAATGTAAACTATTTGTGGTTGGATTGCACCTTGGTAGTATCAAAGGATGTGGTAAAAAGAATAATACAAATGTGCGAAAGGCTTCAAACATTCACAGTTGACTTTTTGGGGGAGATGACCGACGTACACAAGTATATAAATGAAAACAATTTGGATTTGAAACTTGGTAGTTATTAGATTTTTCAAATGTATTTATTGTAATTAATTGATTAATTAGTAATAAATATATTATTTTTTACATTTAATTAGTTTAATTTGTTGATCCCACACTGCTCACTCTAACCCATCATAGAAACACAAAATTATGATTTCAAATAATAAAATTATTTTATTAGTAATTTTTACAATATTTACAACTTATTAAACAATACCGAAACAATAAGGAAATCAAGATAATTAACCTAAAACGACATAATAAATTATGATACGTCATTTGGACATCTTTCGAACCGAACTTAATCTAAAATTGTGTTTTGTATAAAATTATTGCAACATTTAAGTACGTTCTTAAAAGTTACGAATATTACTAAAGATTGGTTTATGACGCTGTTTATTTGACAAAAGAAAAAACACGCATCACTCTCGAAATTGATTTCTAATAACCAGCTAATATCAATAAATAAAGCAACACCAACCATTTACCTACCCTCTTAACATAAATATATAGGAATGAATTCACTCAATTTTCTGATTACATAATTTTAATATTACCCTACACTGTAGGCTCTAATATCTTGAACTTATAAGCAACTTAATTTACATCTTAAACTAGTCACATGTGCTAAAATCTTTGATGAGGAAGACACGGAAAAATGCTTGTTTGAATACATTATTATAATTACGTTCATATCCCATACTACAAAAGTATGCAAATGCGCATCCTACAAAAGATGCTATACTAAAAGCCAAGTCTCGCGGCAGTCGTGGTCACAAAACGTACGAGTAGGATGGTGATATTATGTAGTCTAAACTGAGGCTCGTGTCGTCTCGCTCCCACGGTTTATGACCCGCCACCCACGCCAGTAACTTGTTACCATCACAGATGTACATAATTAAAAGTGGCAGCAATAAGTTTTACCCCAGTTTAAAAAAAGAACATCTTTTTTCCACCAATTATATGGCTGATTTCTTTTCAAAAACTGGGGATATTCAACTTCTTTGACTAAAATAATTAACTCCAGTATAAGGGTATGTGCTTTGTTGCGTCAAGGCATCCAAGATTTTTTTTATTTATTTATCCATTTATTTCAGGCATCAAAGCCCATATAAATTTTTAGGGTTCCGTACCAAAATGGTAAAAAAGGAACCCTTATGGTGAGACTAAGTCTGTCTGTCTGTCTGTCACAGCTGGATATCTCAAGAACTACTAATGCTATCAACTTGAAATTTGGAACAGTTTTAGATGACGTTTGCCCAACTATTTTGCAAATAAGAAATAAATAAAAATATATGTATATTTCTTGCAACAGGGACTGAAAGGGGGGTCTGAAAAATTCGAAGTGGAGCTACTAGGGCATGTGGGGTATTCATATGAAAGTGCGCAGTTTGCACATTCTCAAACATTTTTTCTTTTTTTTTAAGACTGCATAATTTGCAAGGAGAAAAATCTGAAATTATTCTATGTGATAGAAGTTTATGTAAAGATTACAGGAAAAATAAAAAGAAGTCTCTAAATAGCACACTTTTTCAGAAATCATCAACAAAAGTTACATTAGTTCCACTATCAGTCAAGAGATGGCGCTGACATAAAACTAATATTCTACACCGCAGTGCACAGTGTTAAAATTCTCTGACGAATATAGGCCTCCCCGGTGAAAATTTAACCTTTTGAACGCCAGAGCATAACGCACGCGCGTGCCCTTCACGCCAAGCCACAATTTTAAATATTTAAGGTATACATTTAAAAACACACAAAAGTAATGATTTAATTGTTTATTTCGCGATAAAGTGCAGCATTTTTTGTCACATATTTATATCGCTCGTAATAGGATAGACGACACACGACTTGCGTACAGGGCACGCGCTTGCTTGTCACGTATATGTGACAATGGCGTTCAAAGGGTTAAAAACATAAGATGATACGGAACCCTCGGTGCGTGAGTCCGACTCGCTCTTGCCCGGTTTTTTATTAGTAAAGGCGCTTGTGTGTTCTCCTTGCTAAGCGGCTCAAAAGAGAAACGACCACAGAATGGTATCAAATGGTAGAAAATCTGTCAAAAATTTATTTTTGGATGTTCCAGTTAATATTAGAAACAGACTATTGGTCGTTGCCCAGCGAGGACAAATGGCTATCGTAACTACACTTGAATTCATGATCTCAGATAATTTTCATTCCATCGTCAGTTACTCAACTACCTTCTTTAGCGTTACGTATTCTAAGAACAAATAGGGTCAATAAAAATTTGGTTGCAATGGAATTTGAACTTTGTCATGTATGACATACAGTTTTTTGTTCAAAATGTTGATAATAGGCTATTTGACTGGTTTCTGATAAACATCTCAGATTATTTAATGGTGTCTAACGAGCCCACAAAAACCTATTACTTCAAATTGCATAATGTATTTCTTTTATTTAAAAAATAGTAAATAAAAATGTACTGTTTAAAGAAGCCGCCAAAACGCTATCTTTAACAATATGGCGTCGTGACGTCACGATTTACGTAAACAAACGTTGAAACGGTCGAGATACTAGACAAAAGTCATCTGTTCTGTCAACGATAGACAGAAATTTACTAAATCATGACGTCATCTTAAGTTCAGTCAATCCAGACCGTTTTCGATTACGTGGCGCCAGATTTAAAAAGATGAAGTTTTTTCGGGATTTTTTTCATAAATAATACATTGTTTTGTAGTAAAATTAATGCAAATCGATTTAAAAGCGATAATCTTTACGAGTGTCAATAATTATGACCTTATTTTTTACATTGTCAAATAGCCTATTATCTCAGATTCTGAATTCAAATTAACATTTATCATGTTTATATTTTGCAAAGTACACTTTATACTTTAAGTATAAACAGCCGGTCGATTCTGTAAAAATCTCACCCTGAAAACTTAGGTGAAGTGAGTTTGATTTTGCTAGGAATTGACACTATTGACAGCTCACTCCACGCTCACTTCACCTAAGTTTTCAGTGAGAGTTTTACAGAATCGACCGGCTGCATAGCAACAGTAAGTGCATGACTATAAACTATTGGACAGTAAGTTGCAATTCGAAACACAGTCTTAAACTACATATTTAAATAATACATTCACAAAAAAATAAATAGCAATTTGATTGTACAACCTACGACCCAATCATGGGTTTTATAAAAATAAACTTCATTTCTGTCGCGTGCAAATTATATCAATAGGTACTTATATATAAATCACTTAATTTTTTATTCCTATGGCTAAATCATAAGGATTTTACAGTAATTAAAATAAAATCATCAACCCTTCCCTTACGGCAACACACTTTTTAACCGACTGCGGCGAGGCCCAAAGGGAGTCTTCATATTTTTCATTCTATTTCGTTTGTTTATTTTTAAGTGAAACTTCTTAGGCGGCGATTCGACAATTGGACAAGAATTGAGAGTGAAATTTCAATGACGCGTCACGTTTAGGCACATTTCGTTACATGAGAGAGAAGAAAGATATAACTTTCTCTCTCTTTCAGTCTCTCACACTAAATATTTCTTATTCTTTATATTTTAATAAGTTTTACTTTTATCACGTGTAGGTACGGTTCTTAGGTATATGTTTTTTTTTTTAATAAACGGTATCTTTAAAATAATAAATAAAGACCTACTTCGTTGTAAATTGCTAAGAAAAACATGGTATGAAGTTGAGATCAGCGGGGTAATTCCGTAACACACTAACAGTAGCAATGGCTTACATTTTGACAGTTCAACAAAGACACATTTTGAAACAATGGATGAGCAATATCCTTCAAAAACATTCACATTGTGATTGAAACTGTGTGACACAATTAGGGTCAATAATATTATAAAGAGGTAGATATCGCACTAGCGCGCGCAAATTGTTGCCGGAAAAATTCAGACAATTATTGTTGTAGTTTCATTTAGTTCGCTAACAGCAGCGAGCAACACACTACAGATAGCTATCTCTTTCTGTGTCATACGTTCCGTATTATCTATCGCAGTAAGTACTTTGTAAAAACAACGCAATAATACAGAACTTCGCTCAGTATGAACGTAGCATATCTTTCCTTTATAATATCATTGATTAGGGTGCTGTATGTAGAGCACTGGTGGCCCAGTGGTATCGGCCGCGACTTACGAGTTGTAGGTCGTAGGTTCGAAGCCAGACAGACGCTTTACTTTGTGTAAATTATTTCATCACCACTGCTCTCAAAACGGTGAAGGAAAACATCGTGAGGAAACCGGCATGTCCTAGAACCAAAAATTCGAAGACATGTGACATCTACTAACCCGCACTGGGCCCGCGTGGTGGATAACGGCCCACTCCCTCTCACAGAGAGGAGGCCTGTGTCCCAGCAGTGGAAACATTATAGGCTGATTATGATGAGGGTGCTGTATTGGTAAAATACATCAAACCAAATACACAGCCGTACGAGAAGGGTTAAAACAACACATCAACATCAAATAAGTGTAAACAACAAAAAAAGTCTGCAAAAAAAAAAATCACCACATTGTCACTCACTTTTAAAGTAAACAAAAAATAACTGCAAACAACAGTCACTCACAGAAACTTTTCCCTGTATCTTCTGTAACCCTTTTCGTGTCAAATGGCCAGGGGGTCAGTCAGGCCATTCGTATGCTATGGGTCCTTGTTCTCGGCCGGTGGCTCCTTGTCGTTGTCTTTCTCATCCTCATAGAATTCGTTCTTCGGTTCCACAATTTTGTCCGCTTCCTCTTGACTGATCCTCACGTCTGGGTCGGGCTCGTCTTTGATTCTGTATTCTTCGGGGAAGAAGTCGCCTGTGGATAAGTTACTTTAATTTAATACTTTTCTTTCTATACATTTACTTATACAAATAAATAAAAATTGAAGTATCTGTTTGTAATGTTAAAATAACAGCTTTTTACTAAATACATATGAAAGTATACCTACACCTGAAATCGCAAAAACAAAATGACTTGTTCCCTACATTTGTGTTTGCATAGAGGTATGAGGAACAGGGTGTAAAGTTCACTCATCCTCCATAGAAAAGGGAGGATCCTCAGACCAGACGGGTGTTGTGTCTGGCGGGCAACTGCACGATGATTCATGTCGGGCCGTTGTATCTATTCTAGTTGCGCGGTAAACTCAGCTTGCGAGATGCAGGATTTTGCGTGATGATTATGACGCGTTGTTCGCATGTGGCGCTGTAGATACCGCTACAACTCGTCAAAATGTAGGGAACAGCAGATTTTTTTCGCGATTGCAGCTTTGATCCCTTAGTAAATTGCAAAATATGAAGCAATTATTTAATTACAAAAAATCTCTTTATTGGACTAAAAAATTAAAACACTAGTATTTCAGTATGTTGCTTGTAGAATAATCTGACAAAAAATCAGAATGATTGTATCTAAATTAGTATGGTTTTAATTGTAAAAAGAAAGTTTAGAGGTATCTTCATGACATTTTTCTATCGTATCAAATTAGTTGTTTATGTTTTCCACACACTATCTACCTAGCATATATCCTGAAGAATATCATAATATTTTTCTGATTTTGTTTACAGTAGTCGATTATATACCTTTATTGTTTCTAAAACTTGCGTTTTTTGCGTTAAGGTCCTGTAAGCCCCTTAATATTTTGTTAATAGTTTACCTGGTACATGCGTCATCTGCACCGCGGGCGAATGCTGGCACATCTTGAGGTTGTCGTACACATGCTTTGAGATCGCTTCCAAGTACTGCTTGCTGTTTGCATTATTTGAACTGCAAAACAATAAACAACAAACATTTTGTTAGAACCGAGAGCATACGATAAGCCGCATATTCGAAAATCCATACTAATATTATAAATTCGAAAGTAACTCAGTCGGTCTGTCTGTATGTTACCTTTTCACGCCTAAACCACTGAACGGATTTCGAAAAAAATTTGACAGAGAGATAGATTGCATCCCGGGGAAGGACATAGGATAGTTTTTATCGACATACCTCGCGGGCGAAGCAGCGGGCGGAAGCTAGTGTTATATATACGACTCGTCTGGTTGTAGCACTATAGAGAGCAATTTAACATGAGATGATGACAAAAGTGTTTAAAGCCTTGATAATAAATCAGATCAACACCATCCATACATCCTCACAAAACTTTCGCGTTTATATTACGTCGTCGTTGCGCTTGCCAAAACCTCTATGTGTTTATAGTCAAATTTTCAGGGGAGACAATAAACTATTTTATTTAATGATTGATGGACTTGTCAATAAATTAAAAATGCAGTTTGTATCTTCTTCTTCTATAGGGAAATAACACATAGTTGTTTTTGTAGTCGTAAGGTAGACGAATAATTTTTTTTTATTTTATTTTAGCCTGTTCTGTCCCACTGCTGGGCAAAGGCCTCCCCCATTTCCTTCCACATTTCCTTATACTGTGCCTTCTCCGCCAGTCGGTTAGGAACGAGTCTAAATCGTCACGCCAGCGTTTCTTAGGCCTGCCTCGGTGGCGACGCCCGTAAAAAAAATTAATAAAAAATACACATAACGGTTTTGGCAAGCGCACCGACGTAGTAGGATTAAGTATGTACATACCTGTTGATTTCTGGATGCAATTGAAAGTCTGGCGCGAAAAACTCCAAATACTCTGTGTATGGCAGTTCATTCGATATATTGTCGTCTACTAGTAATGAAGTTTCATAAGTCCAACAGCGCGCCACGTTTCTGAGAGTGTAGCTGAAATGTCACAAATGACTAAGTTAGTTAAGAGCGCGAGCGTTTACAAGCCTTTTCGAAGCCGACCCCTGATGAATCTTCTGCACTTGTACTATTATGTATTCTGTCCTAAGACAAACGTATAGCTACGAAACCACTCCTGCCTGCATAAAAGTTCAAAGGTAACAATAAAAGAACTTACCCTCCCCCACCAACAACTAAAGTGGGCACATTCAAGTTCTTAACGAACTTCACGCACTCGCCGTGTCCTCGCGTGGACAGTGAGAAGCAACCCAGTCTGTCGCCCGCTAGCGAGTCGGCGCCACACTGTAGCACTATCGCCGTGGGACGGTAGAACTCCATCACGTTAGAGATTACGGGTTTGAACACCTGAAATGAATGCATAAAGATTTTATAAATACCGAAGTACTGGAATACGATACTTTGGTTTTAAGAATTGATTTTCTGAACCTGTAAAATGACATCATCTATTTTTTTTTAACTTTATATTGTGGTCAAGTCAAAATAACTGTACAAAGATGAAATCTTTAGTATTTCAGAAATACCTCTAAATAAAATTATTGGGCAGTGGGTCGTCTTAGTAAAATTTTATGTAGGTATAATATTTTTGAGAAGATAAAATGAACAATAATTGCTCTTATATACATTTATTTAGGACTAGTTTCTGCCCGCGGCTTCGCCCGCATGGTATGTCGATAAAAAGTAGCCTGTGTCCTTCCCAAGGATTCAAAGTGTCCCCATACAAAAATTTTAATTAAAATCGGTCCAGCCATTTCGGAAATTAGCCGGAACGAGCAGCCAGAAAGACAAGCAAAAATTTTAAAAATAGATTTTTTGTTTTAAGTACCGTACATACTTTCTTTTTTATACAATTCTATTCTATTTTTTTGAGGTTCTGGCTCCATCGGTAACATTCGATGATTTTGCCCACAGATATAGATAGACCTAGATAACGCAAGTATCACGAACTGTATGAAAACCAAGCGTGCCATTTTTTGACTACCTACTATGACGTCAAAAGCTCGCTCACGCTTACCCAGCCAGCAGTACACAGGACTGAGCGCGAAAGTGGCGGCTTATGATTTTTTATCGTAAGCTGGTGCGATTTTTGGCACGCGAAGTAGTTGCTCTTGCGTTATCTAGGTGTATCTATATCTATGATTTTGCCAATGTCAAGGTATGAGAAGATAATTAAGATAATGAACGTAAACTGTTACACAACTATTGATAGTAAAAAGCTGTCATTTTGACATTACAGACACTTGAATTTTATTTATTTGTATGTATGTACAGACGCCAGCACATCAAGCTACTACAATCTGTCAAATGTCTTTAATAGATTTTCAACTTTATCGCTAAAGCATAAGGTTCAGAGTTGATTGGGAAATTTTGACAGTTTTGGGTAGCTGGATGTGCTGGCGTCTGTACTAATAGATATCTAAACCAATCCATCAATCAAGAATAATGAATATGGCAATATTTAGGTTCTATGGCAGTGACTGGTGACTAGTAGAAGGGTATTGAGCAGTGGACACTCATCATCATCATCATCATTTCAGCCGAAAGACGTCCACTGCTGGACACAGGCCTCCCCCAAGCACCTCCACTTCGACCGTTCTGCGCTTCTCGCATCCAACGGGTTCCTACGGCCTTCACAAGGTCGTCGGACCACCTTGTGGGAGGCCTTCCAACGCTACGTCTTCCGGTATGCGGTCGCCACTCCGGAACCTTTCGGCCCCATCGGCCATCTGTTCTGCGAGCAATATGTGCCCTGCCTACTGCCTCATAAGTTTGGCAATTCTTGCCACACTAATTAATTATAACTATTCAATAGTAGGAAGCCAGACTAACCTGTACATAACTCTGATCATCAATACCCTCTTTCAGAGGCACATTCACCGAGTAATACCGACCACTTTCAGCTCCAATCTCATACATATCACCGGTACCGGGGAAGAAGTAATTCCCATATTTATGGAAACTGACGGTCATCACCCTGTCTGTCAGGTAGAACGCTTCCTGTACACCGTCTCCATGATGGACATCAATGTCTATGTATAACACCCGAGGGTGATATTTTAGGAGCTCTAGAATAGCTATGACTATGTCGTTTACGTAGCAGAAACCTGTGGATAGTACAGACCATAATTTAGGATTATATTTTTTTTTTTTTTGAATTGTAATAATAATAATAGCGTCCCGACTGATTTTGGTCATAGTGGACAATCTCAACAGATATCAGACAAGTATGCTGGAGATATTGTAGCGCACAAGTATGTGCGTAAACAGAGATGCACTCTCTGGTTCTCTACTCTCATAGTCCGATGGGAAGGCAATCCGACACTACCAGGGAGAGATCAGGTGCAGGACCTAAGACATGCTTTTACATGCTTTCCGAGGCATGGGGGTATTAAACCAACTTCCAACTTCCAAACTCCGGACTGTTACTAAGAAATTCCTAATGGAAAACCTAATAACACTTTGTCCGACCTGGGAACCGAACCCAGAACCCCACGCTAAGCAGTCGCGCTTGCAAGACCAACGAGGCAGTTAAATTCTATAATTAATGCTGTAATTTATATGATGTACATAATAGAGGATATTCTATATATCTATGGATTTGTACCTGGCAGTATTCTTTATCCATGGAATTAATAATAGTTGCTGAAATGTGGTTGTTCTAAACACATCTGCCCGGCCATTTTGGTAATACAGGCATGACAATATTATGGAAATTTGTGTTCATAAAACTCAAAATTAAATTTTAAAACCATACCTGAAGGTTCGAACTTCTTAGCATGATGCAGCCCACCAGACCAGTTGATGGCAATATCGCATGCATTATTGTTGAGCTTCATGGCACCTTCCAGGGAGGCTCCTGTGTACATTGAACAGAAGTCGAATAGGCCCTCGAACACAGGACAGTCATCCCCAACATTGTAGTGCAGCAAGTCTTTGGAATAGCCTGAAATTAAAATCAGTTTCTTAACCGACAAAAAAATGGAGGAGGTTCTCAAATTGATGCGTATAAATACAGGGTGAATTTTTCATGAGGGTGTGGATGGCCAAATCCGAAACTATGAGGAATAGCAAAAAGTCTCACAGGAGTTGTGGCCTTGATTTTGATGAAAACTAAAACTGCATCATTGGATTTTTGAAAAATCAATATTTCTAGCCATGAATCGAACCCGTTGATTTGATTAAAAAAAACACTGTATTATTACACCACTCGACATTGTTCATAATAAGGATCAAATTCTGGGAAGTAATGTATTATAGTTTCTGCCTACCCCCATGGGATATAGGTGAGTTTATGAATGTTTTTACCTTTTTTTATGAGGGGCCCGTGGCTAAATAATAACAGCCGCACAGGTCGATCGATCAGGTTAAGCTACGCTTGCCGCGGTTGGTCTGTGGATGGGTGACCATCTTAACATACCGTGACCCCTCCGTGCCTCGGAAAGCACGTTAAGCCGTTGGTCCCGGCTGTCATTCGTGGATCTTTGACAGTCGTTACGGGTAGTCAGAAGCCCGAAAGTCTGACAACCAGTCTTACCAAGGGGTATCGTATTACCTAGTAACTGGGTTGTGGAGGTCAGATAGGCAGTCGCTCCATGTAAAATACTGGTATTCAGCTGCATCCGGTTAGACTGGAAGCCGACCCCAATATAGTTGGGAAAAGGCTAGGCAGATGAATGTTTTTACCTAAAGTCTATTCAAACTAATGTTTCAAATTAATATTATTTCAAGTTAAACAAATGTGTTGTTAGATTTCAAATCGCATCAAGTCCACTTTTGACATAAAGTTAGCTTTTATTCTTATTTAAAAGGCAGGGGAAGTATCTTTCACAATATTTTACCGAATTAAACCAAGTCCCTGTAGCTTTCAAGCAAAATAAGTTTAAAACACACCCCTTTTTTCAAATTGAACCAAGTCCATTTGACATGTTATATCAAAACGCAACAAGTCGCATTGAGCCAATCAGAGCGACGCGATCGTTCAAAATGGCGCCCAGTTGTGTGCTGATTGTCGCATATTTTAATTCAAACTGCACTAAGTCCAGTATTCTGTTAGATCAAATGAAGCTAAGTCCGAAGGACTTGGTTCATTTTGACAAAATAAACCTAAATCCAAATTAGAAATAAGTTTTTCTCGTAATCTATAAACATTTCATAGAAACAATGATAGAAAGGATCATAGAGAATCCGATTTTTGATAGTCACACCACCCTCAAAATGAGATAATAAAAAGCCTTACTCGAACAGAATAAAAAACCGCTTTTTATTAATTAAATCATTTTGGACTCAATTATATTATTAACTAAATCATTTTGCAATCGAACGACACAAATATCAACTTTGTTTTATAGATAATTAAGTTGATTTCAGAGTGACTAGCACTATCGAAAAAGTTATAAAAAAATTTGAAGTTGTAGGGTATACTGAACTTTATTGTGTGGGAATTAAAGTTATTTTTCCATAAACTCATATTTGTTTACATTTTAGGCAAATAAATCGCGAATGCTGATTATGCATACATGAATGATGCACTGCATGTCATTAGCAAGTATTCATTAACTTGCTAATGACATGCAGTGCAGCAAAGTAATAATTATGCCAATATTGTCATCACAATTTGTTGTGGTATAATGTTGTTGCTAACTTTACTTGTCTTGTTGTTATCCAAACTAATATTATAAATTCGAAAGTAACTCTGTCTGTCTATCTGTCTGTCTGTATGTTATCTTTACACGCCTAAACCACTGAATGAATTGCGATAAAATTTGGCAGAAATAGATTGCATCCCGGGGAAGGACATAGGATAGTTTTTATAGACATACCTCGCGGGCGAAGCCGCGGCCGGAAGCTAGTACTAAAATAATAAAGACACTAGCAGCTCCTGAGCTCCACCTTACTATTACTTAATAGAATTTTATTGTTAACTTTTTACAAAAGTTTTAAGCTGATGATGACAATGCCATGAAGATATCCGAATAGTGTTTGCTCATGTAGTATTTGTGCGAGCAATCATGATGACAACCTGAGAGATATGTAATGGTTGCTAACCAATGTTCATTATTGTTTACTTACTTTGAATGTTTTGAGGTGTGACATTTTGCAAGAATTCTATATAATCTTCACTATGGAATCGACACATGTCATGCGCGCTGGCTCGGTACGGTTTGTATATTTGCATCTTTTTGTGAAGCCCATAGTTCAGGACCAAACTATGCGTCACAGACAGTCTGTGTGGTTTCATCGGGTGCCCGGGCCCGTAGTGGAAGTTCCCCACGTCGGCATTATAAAAATAAGCTACTTTATGTTGAGTCATATTGGATAAACAAATACGTATTCCTTCAAAACCAAAATAATTCCAAGAACGACAGCAATAACCAGCAAGCGTTTGGTTAGTTCGATGTCACCGAGTAGCATTTTACACAGATTACGGCATTTTAATGACCAGAATATGATACTTTCAGGGTGAAATTGAAACTAAAAGTAGCTAAAACACTTTTACACTAATAATATTCCCAAGAAATAAATACACAGAGAAGCTATGAAGCTTCATTCTATCATCCATGCATGACATTATTTGACATTGACATTGCAAAATGATTGCCAGGTTATTTATTATCCTAGTATACCACATCTTCCTAAATACCGGATCCGATATTTAGGATCCGATTTAGGACAAGAAATTTAGTCGCCGGAGCTCCTGATTACACGTTCACTGATTTAGGACACTAAATCAGTCGGTAATGACGAGCGACGAATACGTATCGAGCAAAGAGTATAATAATAATACGGGAGGTATCGAGGTAAAAAGAAGTGTGTCGATATGACCCCAATATTAACGAAAAACCAAAAAATTGGTATTATCGTAGTCCTAGCGGTTGGCTCCACAGAAATTAAAAAGAGAAAAAGAACGAGATGGGTCTAAAATTATTTATTATTGCGTTAAAAACTAGCAAGCATGAACAATAGGAGGGCTTTTTTTTTTTTTTTTCAAATGACCCCTCCCGCTCTGGGTGGAGCGGAAGGGAGTGTCAGACTCTTACTGACTAAAACCCACCCGTGTTCCTTCCTTAGCCCTTTATGTTCCGGGCCAGCGGTAACCCTTTCGGACAATCCCGCTGACCCGGCAGGCTTCGGCCCTATGGGGCCCCTCCTCGATGCTGACATCTCTTTGAGGCGCGCGTGGAACACGTACGCGCCGTCCGGCACGGGCCTGGTCCTGATCGGACGGTGAGCTACCCATTACTCTCCGCCCGCAGGCCCGCGCCTACGGTGGCCGGGAGTCGTCGCGCGGCTCCCGACGCCCGGAGCGTCTCCCGCGGCGGCTGGGACGGGAGGCTCTCTCCCTGAGCCGTCCCGCCACCTCCTTCGCTAGCATGACTGCTTCGCAGAAGGAGGTGACTGCCTCCCACTCCCTCTCGCCCCGGACCATGGCTTGCACCAGGGCCGGGCGCGAGAGGTCGCTGGGTTGCGACAGTCGTTCCTTCCATGTCGCCATGAGATCGCGCCGGAGCTCAGTCCGCTCCGCAGCGATTTGCCGCGGAAGCGGAACACAATAGGAGGGCTTTAGAACCAGATGACTTCAAAAATTATGTTCGAATGAATTCAAAAGAATTTGATAAACAGAATTTGATAATCGCGAAAAAAAAATCAGCTGTTCCCTACATTTATGTTCGTATAATTCGTCAAAATGTAAGGAACAGCTTTTTCGCCATTTCAGGTTTGGTCCCATAGTAAAAGTTGCTCATAATGATGAGTACATGACCTCATAGGAGGTTGATAATGTTCTACCAATAACCCTGTATTATTAAATCTGGTGACACCTTTTATACAAAAAAAAAGATACTTTTTACCTATGCATACAATCAATGAAAAACTCGTACCTACTTAATACCTATGCATACAATCAACTCGCGACGGCAGGCGAGCGGCGACTGAGTAAAAGTGCTCTGTGCTGAGCGTCCTAAATGTGATTACACCGTTCCGATTTAGGATGCGATTTAGATTTAGGACGTCGGAAATCATTCTTGTCCTAAATCGCATCCTAAATCGAATCCTTCCTTCCTAAATGCGATTAAACTATCCTGAATTTAGGAGCGACTAAATATCGGATCCGATATTTAGGAAGATGTAATAGCCCCTTTAGAGTAAGAAAGCTATAGAGCATCGGGTAGCGTGGCCACACACACATGAGACAAAAAACTAACTTAAGAGCGTTTACGCCGTACGTCATTTCATACAAACTTTCAAGCCCTTATTTTTCGAAATGAATGAACAGATTTTAATCACAGAGTACGGACGCCAGCAGGTCAACCTACCCGAAACTGTCAGATTTTCCCAATCAACCTTGAACCTTATACTTTAGCAATAAAGTCGAAAATCTATTAAAGAAATCTGACAGATTGTAGTAACTTGATGTGCTGGCGTCTGTACATTATAGTATACTGAGAACATTTTCTAAAACAAACTACTCATTGAGTTTATTTTTTTATCCTAAAATTCTTACTATGCTAATATCATAAAATTAGTAAGTTGTTATCAGATATTATCTTTATGTGCCGCCTTACTGCCTGACGTTTTATAAAATAAAAGTTGTCAAAACTTAAATTGTCTATTATTGATTGCCGCCTGCCGGTTCAACCACCTTGCTGTATTTTACGTTTTTATCGTAGTTTATTCTTTCGGATTTTTTTACACCTTGTTGACTTTTATTGATACAAGTACCCAGGTAAGATGTGCACCAACTTTTACTTGTTTATTTTTAACTATTTAAGTACTTAAATTTACATTACACAAAATACTGATAGGACTGAAAGTTATTGATTGCATGCCGCCGGCTAGAGTATGTATTTAGATTTATTTATTCCGTTACGTAATAGATAGCGTCTATGATATTGGTCAGTGCAATATTGAAATCATTTTCACGGAATGCTTATTAGATTTGCATCAAGATTCAACATGAATAATTAATGTGAGGCATTTTGTGAACAACTCATCCAAAATCCATTCATTTAATTTAGGTATTTATTTCTTCAGCAAGGCACATCAATGACATACTTACAAGGATAGTAACAATAGGTAATCACGGTCAGTGGGTCATCTTTGGGCGGATTTCTAATTTCATAATGTAGGTAGATACTACTACATTCATGAATACACACATTAATTTGCCACATTTTATAAAATGACACCATATTGCACAAACACAATAAAATTATAGTCTTGTGCTGGGCTAATTATACCCCGAATACCCATTATTACAATTTAATACGTACTTACAGAAAATATTTCACCTTTACCTTTAATATGTTGATCCAAAATACCTTTTCAAAATGTGGATGTGTATAAATTTACTTGTCTGCAAAAACGAAGTTTAATGCAAAAATGTTAGAAATCTTCAATTAAAAAAAACTACGACTTTTGTTGCTGACCGTACCTATTCATTATTAAAAGCATTTTTTTCACAAAATAATTTATAACATCCACCACTTTACTTTAAATACTGAGCTCAACCGAGGCTAGGCTCGCATGCTAAAATGACAACTTTAATGGTGTTAAGGGAAATGGTGTAATAATTAACACTGATATAATAAGATCAAGTTACTAGGTAAAGAAAATGGGCCAAATAGGTATTACCTATAATAAATCAAGAACAACAAATTAAAACAAACATAATAAATAAAGACAAAAAACGGAAGTTGAAACACAAAAAAAATCCAGAATAGAGAAAGCAATGTTTAACAAGGCAAAAACGCCGAAACAAATATGTGTATGGGAGCCCCCCTTAAATATTTATTTTATTTTAATTTTATTATATTATTATTAAAGTAAAAATACAATTGAGTATTTTGTGAATATTTCAAGTGCCTACCTGTTGCCATTATTGATATCGAGCAAAAAAGGGCAAAAAAATCGCGTTTGTTTTATGGGAGCCCCCCTTAAATATTTATTTTAATTTTTAGTATTTGTTGTTATAGCGGCAACAGAAATACATAATTTGTGAAAATTTCAACTGTCTAGCTACCGCGGTTCTTGAGATACAGCCTGGTGACAGACAGACGGACGGACGGACAGACCTAACCGGAACCCTATTACTAAGACTTCGCGTCTTAGTAATAGGGTTCCGTTTTTACACTTTGGGTACAGAACCCTAAAAAGTAACCTTGTAAGTTCTCTTTTATTATGGGAATATAAAAAGAAGGCAATATGATGGATTTGCAAAATATTGTAATGTCAGTGAATGATGAGAGCCGCCACTTCTTTAGTATAAGCTTGTACAGTTCACAACAATGGTGTTGTCTTTCAGTGGAAAGCCAAGCCACATTGATTGATTACCTGATGTTTGTCAACTAAGGTTGGTACTACTGGTTACAGAAGTGCTATCTCTGAGACAACACAATATTGTAAATTCAGGGTATTTTAAAATATTTTGTTAACACAGAGATATATGTTCTTAATTGATTTTATTTTTTTATTTATTTATTCTGAGTTAGGTAAATATGTTAATTTGTTTTAGTTAAGCCGGTAGCCCGGGAAATATATTTTTTCTTACAATTTTGCCATTTTCAGGTCAGTATGGAGTTGTATGTTGATCAAAGTATGATTCGCGACCATAACAACTATTCATTTATAGATCATTTTTACTAGCAGCGCCCCGCGGTTTCACCCGCGTAAGTTTTGATCCCGTGAGAATATAGGGATAAAAACAGGATAGTTTTTATCTTATGCGGGTGAAACCGCGGGGAGCAGCTAGTACAAAATTCAATTAAAACTCAAAGAATCAAACGTTTCTATCTCCACCTGTACCCCGCCATCATTAACATTATATTGAAACTTTCCGTAGAGTAGCAGTTTATATAACCAGTAGCCAGTCGGTACACTGCAGAGGCCAGTCACTCGCCGCACGCCAGCATTGTCCGTCGCTACCACGCGAAAAAAAAACAATATTTATGTCCTGTCCCTATTTTCAAAATGGCGCGAATATTGAGATGTGCGATTGTTTTGTTAATAGCAGACGGCACTATGGTCAATTTTAGGGTGTTTGCGAGAACCATGTCGACGATCGCGAAGAGTTTTGAAACGCAGCAGGTGGTGCCCGAAGTCGTGTCCAAGGCGCCCTCGGCGTTGCTGACCGTAAGTATTAAACCTTTTTATTTAATCGAGGTTTGATGGCTCGATAACAATCTTTATTTGAATTCAGAATTGCAAATTGCCATGTTAGGTATGTGATAAACATAGGTCACATAACTTACCTACTTTTTCAGAAAGTTTTGTAGTGGTCTGTCGATAGCTGATGTGACCTAGTCACCTAGTTTACCTTGTTTGCTGGTGTAGCAGTTCAGCTTAATTCTTTGAGATTAAAAAAAATACAGAACTTGAAAAAAGTATGTAGTATGTGGACCAGTGATTCCAATTAAGGTACCTACCTACAGTCATGATAAAAAATATATTAAGTACTTAACTGTATAAAACTTGTACGGGAATTCTAAAGAGGTGAATTTTTAGAAATTCCGTACAAATTCGCTTATTACGATACTCCAGGGTCCGCTTCCAAGTTTAATTTAAATACTTTCATGTCACTCTTGGTTCATTTAAAAACATGAAACTCGTACCTATCAAAGAACTTCTCCATCTCAATATTTTTTTCCACTTCTGTAACGTTATTTTACCCTTTCAGTTACATTTACCCCTCAGGAATGCTATTTTACCCTTACATTTTTTTATATGGCGTTTAAAACTGATTCCAATATTCTATTTAAAGAATGAACAATTAAGTACATTTAATTTCAAATCTGTGGTTTTTGTTTGGTTGAAAGGCTGTTCTAGCTTGGTGCTTTAATCATTATCAGGTCATGAGGTTCTCTTCTCATGTCATAGAGCCAACCACAATTTACAATACGACAGACGTAAATTGGCGGGCCTGAACTTTGCGCAGAAGGCTGCGCAGTAAGATTTTTTAGGAACCTAATGGTGACACGAGGCGAGTGCGAGTGAGAGAACATACGCGAAAGTTCTTAGTGCCTATGTTCAGGCCCGCCAAATTACGTCGGTCGTATTGTACCTAAGAATACTTATAGTCCGCCAGACCGTATTTCGGCCATGGCGGCCAATTTCAACAGAGACTAGCCTTGGGTGCGGGAGATATTATAGTGCACAAGTGTGCACAGACACAGGTGCGCTCTCTCTTCCCTCACTCTCACAGACCGATGGGTCGAAACGCCATCCGACACGCCTGGAGTGTGATCAGGCGTAGGACCTACGGCTTAACGTGTTTTCCAACGCACGCGGGTATCACCGCCAATTTCCAACAATTTATCTACACACGTTCTCAGTTACTCGTGCGAAGAAATTTTGGGACAGGGAAGAAATTATGAAGAATTTCCTCGACAATTTGCTTTCCATTCATATGTAGTTTTCATAACATCCTGCAACGATTGTTTTCATAATTATACCCACGAGCTGATGTGCAGTTGTGCCCGTAAACGCATTCATACTTAGATTATTATAAAACATCAAACGGCACGAAACAAAATTATACCATTGTGCATTTAAAACGCGCCAAAAATAGTATGACTAACTGTAATCTACTAGTTTATTTAAACGATGTTTTTAGGTATTAGTATATCGCAATTTAAGAGACGTTAAAACTTTTTTCATGACCATATCTAAGCCTTAAGTACCG
Source organism: Oligia fasciuncula (assembly GCA_963082905.1). Lineage (NCBI taxonomy): Eukaryota > Metazoa > Arthropoda > Insecta > Lepidoptera > Noctuidae > Oligia > Oligia fasciuncula. Next base: position 14,367,138 of record OY720406.1, on the reverse strand, counting down.
TTTTTATCTATTCCGTGGTTAGGTATGTCATACAATATTTATTATCACCTCTATCGCTCTCACATAAAAATGTACATGGGTACTACTATTTAACATCCAATATCAAATCAATTAATCTGGTATATTATCGAACAAAGATGACATCTTTGCGACTTTAAGATCTCTTATGTGTAAAATCAATTTTATGAGAAAATCGATAAAAACCGTCTACTGAAAAAATTATAATGAAACCAACTACAACAAAAATATAGGTATCAGCCACATGATTTTCGTGCTTTTAACAAAAGTAGTTTCTTGTAGAAAAAATCAAAACAATTTTAGTTGACACATAACATTTTTTAAGCACCAACTTTTAATTAGCAAGCACGTTGGAGATCTTGAATTTCGTAAATAAATTACGATTTAAACGTCGTATACACATGAGAGTTTTTGCATTCGATAGAGCTTCAAAATGTAGAATCGGCTGGCGTAAAAAAGTGATTTTGCCAAAAGTGACACATAAGAGGTCTTAAAGTCGCAACGACGAATTGTGAAGTTTAATTATGTTGCACGAAAACATTCTTGTTTCACTATGTAGATAAGTTACTAAGACTTACTTTTAAAACCGGTTATAAATGTCAAACAGAAATACAATGCTGTTTTGGTTTTATAATACAGATGCAAGATGCAATGGTATTTACTTATTTATGGGCAACTAGCTTCATATTTATTACAGACCGACTCCTTGGAAATTTAAAAGTGCCTGGAAATGGTTTAATGGAAATAAATGAATTCATTTTGAGTTTAAATTGGACGAAAATGTTAGCAAGTCTTAGAAAGCCTAAAAGGAGCTAAGTATAAAAATTAAAGAGTAGTAAAAAAAACATCAATATTCAAGGTCGCTCAGCGCGCTATGCTCGTAGTCTCTTTGGAGTAGACAGGATAAAATCAGAAATTAAATTATCCGGAAAAGAACCCGAGTTACCGACATAGCTGGCAGAGAAGCAAACTGAAGTGGCAGTGGGTTGACCATGTTTGTCGAAGGACCGATGGCCGGTGGAGCAGACGAGTCCTGGAGCTAGACGGACCAACGACCTAAAGGAGGTGGCTGGGACAGACTGGATGCGGAAGGCGGAGCCGCGGAGGACATGGTGTTGTTGCGCAGTCTGGGAGAGGCGATGTCCAGCAGTGGATTGCGATAGGCTGAGTTGATAGAAAAAACTAAATTTACGAAGGCTGGACAAAATAATTATTGGTCTATGAAGCATTTCTCTTTCCCCCTCCTATAGTACAAAGGTCCTCCTAAAGGTAATTTGGTATATTTCGACACGAATTACTTTACTACTAAGTCTTTCTATCGGTCGTCACCATCACACTTTTACCGATTCAGGGTCTGCGTTCAAGGGCTCATCTGCCCCAACGGCTATCAGTCCTTTAACAGACAAGGCAAGCCCATTGCCACTCCAGCCAGCCTACTGCTGACTATGACGATGACTCTGGAACACTCCGGATCTTTTCCGGATAATTTCATTCAGATTGTAATAAAATCCTGCTGTTCCCAGCTCGGATATCTACGTACAGGTTTCGGTAGGTACTAGATGACCTGGATGGCTCATTGAATGTAACAGCACCTAGCTGGAACCGTTGCAAACTGGATGGTCCATTTCACGAGCCGCACTGGCAGCTAATTCGATTAAGGTCGACATGACGGCACAGGAAAACAGCTGTACGTATTATCTTGACTCTTCCGCAAGTTTATTCCGTGTTAACAAGATAAGAGTAGTCTTTGGAGGGAAAGAAATCAGGATCTGTTAACTCCCAAACCAGAACAGCAATTGCGTAACAAACATTTTGAAAGATATTGCTAATCCAATGCTTCATATGTTCGAAAAGTTGTCTGCTCAACAACGTAAATAGGAGGTATAGTTATTATGTGCTGAATTCATGGTTGCAGTTTGCGTGCCAATGTCCCTGTCACCCTGTACAGCGTCCCTGAAAAGCGTTTTTATTTTTATGCATTGCGGTAGGTAAAGGCTGTAATCTAAAATATATTGTTTTACCTATCTAATATAAATTTTTAGCTTGAGAACATTGTCCGTGGCTAAATAATAACAGCCGCACAGGTCGATCAATCAGGTTAAGCTACGCTTGCCTCGCTTGGTCTGTGGATGGGTGACCATCTTTACCCCTCCGTGCCTCGGAAAGCACGTTAAGCCGTTGGTCCCGGCTGTCATTTGTGGATCTTTGACAATCGTTACGGGCAGTCAGAAGCCCGAAAGTCTGACAACCAGTCTTACCAAGGGGTATCGTATTACCCAGTAACTGGGTTGTGGAGGTCAGATAGGCAGTCGCTCCAATGAAAAATACTGGTATTCAGCTGCATTCGGTTAGACTGGAAGCCGACCCCAACGTAGTTGGGAAAACGCTAGGCAGATTATGAACCTTGTTAGCGAACAGAATAAATAAACGCAATAGTAATAACATTAGGGCATAATAACGCATACTTATCTCGTATAACTGTGATACATTGAACACGTTGTTTACAAGGGCAATCATCTATTAAAGGGAAACAGAATGAAAAGTCATTACCGTTAACGTCTGCCGGATATGACGTTCTTGAGAGGTATCTAATAAGCAAGTGTACACCTACACTTGCTTAGGTAATACCTATTTGTTTAATCAAGGTTTTCTTGCTTCCAGAATTTTCCTAACGTAGCAGGAAAATCTTCTCTTTGTCTATCTTAAGTAGGTACCTAAAGGGAATACACAATTTTGACAAGTTTTGACGTGAATGCGTCTTTAAAATTGCTTCCATAGTGGGAGGCAAGTCGAAAAACCAATGATAACAAAATCGGGGGATACAGTTTGGTGTTGCAGCTTCATATCTATCATCTCCATCCTAAATTCAATTACACCATTGGATAGCTAAGGGATCAAAGAATTTTTGACATTGGTTGTCGCTGAGATGAGATTGCGACTAGATTTTAAACGTTTTTATTTACGAGAATTTGGTCTTCTACACGCATCGGCGTGACTTCTTTCTGAAGAACATTACCAACATGTCCCCCTAGGGCTTCCCGACGTTTCCACTCACAATCTATAATAATAATAATCAGCTGGATCAAGGGCTTGATTCAGAAAGCGGTACTTCTGGACACGGCCCGCATTGTTAGGAGGTTCCTCTCTCTGGAGCCCTGACCGCCGGTAGCTTGGACCCTGTTCCCGATACCAGTGGGCTACTATTTTTTATATTTTTAAATGTTTTTATATTTTATATTCTAATATTTAAAAATATAATTTATATGTGATTTAATGAAATAAAGGAAATAATAATAATAATATTCCACAACTATCACACAACGCCGTCTAGTCTCAAGCTAAGCAGAGCTTGTGTTATGAGTACTAGACAACTGATAAACATACCTAAATATTTCTAAATACATACATATATAGATAAATTACACCCAGGCACAGAACAAATGATCATGCTCATCACACAAACATTTGTCCTGGGTGGGAATCGAACCCACGACCTCCGGCATAGCAGTCGTAGTCACTGACCACTATGCCATAGAGATTCCCATTTAGCTGTTTTAGGTGTTACTATTACTGTAACAACCCGTCCTTGAGACATTAATATGCACTTAAAGTGTTATTATTATGTTGAAAAAAAATAGTGTGTAAGTAGTAATTTTCCATTTCGTGTAAGTTACATATTTTTTTGTTAAGTACATATTATGTGGAATAGGGGTTTAACATTTTGGTATTTATGTACCTATTTTGACCCTTTGTTCTAGTACCATGTAAAAGGAATACTCGATTCAATGAATTTTTCTCGATACTAAAAAATTGCATTGCTTTTTTCGACATCACGGCGTAACGCTTAAGAGTTATTCAATGGATTTTACTTTAAAACATAGAGATTTATCATATCAAAGTTTACTCAAAGTAATATTAAATTTAATTCATTTATTTTGTTAAAAAAGGGGTAAATTCGTTTTGTCACATACGTCGTTTTATTCCGAGCGACGCACGCTATAGCCATTACTCTTCTATTGCGTTTCAAAAGTAGTTGCATCACTTTCGTTCGCTTAGTAGGTTTTCGAGGAATTTAGATTTTCGAGGTAGCCCCCTAAATCGACTACTTTATAAATAACGTTTTTATTTAGAACTTATCTTTAACTTACAAAGTAATATTTGTTTTTCCCAAATCCAAAGTTACATAAATGATAAGAAAGTTACATAATTGATAGCACTGATAGCATGATAACAAAGTGCAGATAAATGGTTGATACTTTTATCCCAGATATTATTTATCTGGGAAAAAAAATATCAAACAGATAACGACGTTTTTTATTATTATGATGATGAACATGAGAACTAAAATCTCATTTCCCCCTCGTTAGTCTGAAAATGTGTTTACAAAGGCAAGGTGAGGAATTAACTTTATTATTCCTTTGGTTTGTTCACTCAGATATGACTCGGATAAAGCATAATGATGTAATAAGCAGGTGCAATGTTACTAAAAGTGACCAGAATTTTCCAGATAACCAGAAAACGCCCTACTTATCAAAACGTTTACTGGAAAAGAGTAAAGTAACTATCTAATCATTTACAACTAAAAGATATAAATAAAAACAAAAAATAAATAAATGAATTCATTGACTTCTTTGTTTAGCCTTTCTTGATATTATGGAAGCGGCCCCTGGACTTCCAGAACATATCTAACCTTTACAACTACTTGGATGATTTATGTATAATTTTTCTATAATAATTCAATGTGCATTTTGTTACACAGGTAAAGTACCCAAGCGGCGTGGAAGTGAATGAAGGCAACGTGCTGACTCCCACTCAGGTGAAAGACATCCCCTCACTCTCGTGGGATGCCTCTCCTGAACAGCTGTACACCGTCGCAATGACTGGTTAGTATTGTGTCGAGTCCTTACCCTTCACATAACATGACAGGGTAAGTAAAGGCTTCTTAGGGTAACTGGGTATTAATCTCGCGAATACCAAATTACCCTTTGTGTTTGGCCAGACTGGGGAGCGGGCGCGGGGCAGGCGAACTCAAACATATGAACTTCCTTTGAGCGGCGCGGGCTGCTCGCCAGCCTGCGCGAGAGCCCGCTCGAGCAGCCCGCGCGCGTTCCCACACCCGCGCCCGCCCCGCGCCCCAGTCTGGACGGACACTTTAAGTACTTATAATAAGAAGGTAACATGCTTAATTCCGACATCCCATTGTTTTTTTTATGTCAGTGATTTGACACACTGACATAAAAAAAACACAGTAGCATAAATCACCATGAAGTGACAACTGGTAGAGTGTTACAAGGATCTTTTGGCGCCTGATTGACATTGACAGGGGGCGTTGTTGGTGAACATTTTGTGAAATTATCACAGAGTTTGTATTGACAAAACAAGATGGCGGCATTAGTTCCGATTTTGCCCACGGGTCTAAGGAACCTTGTAGCGTTGTAGATACAGGTGGATATAGCACCAAAAGATGTATACACGGACAAGGGACCGTTCTATTATCAAAAATGGGCATAATTATGGTGTACAGTTCGCGTCAAATAACTTTGCTGCTCTGAAGCTAGGCTCTTTCCTAGCCGCGCCAATCCGCGCCATGCGCGCTGCTGTTGTATTCATAGGATTACCTACTGCGCAGTGACTTGTTGCCTTCTTCATAGCGGCAAAGTTATTTGACGCGAACTATATACATGTTTTAGGACAGAATGTTTACTTTGTTTTGGTTGAACTAATTGTATAAGTACTATTTTTGTACCTATACGGTGGATACAATGATACGGAACAATAGTTGTAGACAATAAAATGGTTCTTTATCCGTGTATACATCTTTTTCGGGCTGACTATGCTTACAAATTATTTTGTTTAAAAACGTGATTCTTTGTACGATGGAAACGGAAATTAAAACAAATTAGCTGCGCTTTTACCCGTAAAATTTTTTAGATCAACATTTTTAAATTTTACTAATTTATGCAAGAATTCAACTCATGTTATGGAAATACGTTTTGTCAAGCTTAACGGTTACAAAGTGAATGTATTGATTGGTAATCAGATAGTGTTGAAAAAACATACTTAGAGTATAAACATACAATATTATTTTACATTTAAATAATTGTTCAGTTGATTGATGATTTTATTAGATCTATTCATTTAAATTAAACACTGTCAAATGCCTTAATTGTGTTATTAAAATAATTAATTTAATTCAATAACAGATTTAATAATCTGAATCCATAATTAAGCATAGTGAAACGCATTAATAGTTTATTAAAAAATAATTGAATTAAAAAAAAATCGACAGCGTCTGTCAGGAAACTCGGCTGACGCCCGTTGCAAAGTGTGGCAGGATACCAAAGGAGCATCTCCATGCAGGGTGTAACCTTCCCTTGGTCCGCTTGGAAGTCTATGAACCGTCTCAGGACACAAGTGGGAAGATATAAGTCCAACCTGGTAAAGTAGAAGAAAGTTAGCCCCTATCTTGACGGAACAGCAGTAGGGTGTGATCGTGGAGCTATGTCACAAACCATGCTTCACCTCCTATCCTGACCTCTGTGTCCCAAAACATGCAGTCAAAGTGACCTCTGTGCTGCTACCGACTACTTATGCTGTGGAAGTGGCAAAGTTTTGCTAAAACAAGATTTAAAATACAGTCGTGCCAGCGGCGACACGACGAAGAATAGGCGAATGAGCCATAATCCACCTCGTGTGCCTAGTGCGGGTTGGATATCACACATGACCATTTTTTTTTTGTTTTAAAACATAAGAATAAATAAATTTTATTTCTTTATTGATACAAAAGACGACCTAACAACTAAATAATTATTTTATCTGTCTGTTTTTATTTTCCATTGTTGGACAGCACTAGCAGGATAAACACGTTGAATCGTGCCTTTCCTACTAGGCCCTCGTATACACGAGCGATTTTTTTCACGCATTGGATTTTTAGCCCACTGCTTTTCGTCGAGAATTGAAAAATCAACAGTTTTTTTTTAACGCGCTGCTGTGTTGGAATCTGTTTGATTCTCAACGCTCGGTTGCGAAAAAAATCGCCGCGGTAAGAAATCGCCCGTTGGTACGAGGATTATTTCTGGTTATGATATTCAGCACTGAAATTGTTAGGTACTTTCAAGGTGAAACGACTCGGATTTCATTAACTGTTCCGTTTTAGGTTGTAAACTCATAAATTGTGTGGTTAGGAATGTCCTGAATTGACTCGTTAACTCTTCACATTACTGGATGACGGCATAATCTGAAGCAAAATAATGGGTACCTGCATGCTTGTGGTATTACTTTGAAATATCCAAAAAAACTGCAAGATGTTATAATTTATTGCAATTTGAGTTTTTGTGAAGGCGCTTCTTTGTTGAAAACGAAATTCGGACGGACTAGGCGAATATAATAATAATAATCATCATTTTATTATCTGGGAACTAAGGCCCATAGATAAAATACACAAAAATACTCTTATACAATAATAAACTAATACATATTAAAAACCTTAAAACTATGACTATACACGTAACGTTGTCGGCGTCGTGTTTCGCAGCGAGGTGTCGCGTAACCGTCCTTGGAAACGTCGATATACGACACCTTTCGGCCAAAAGTCCTCTTTCAGGCAAAAAACTGACTTTACATATTCTACATTTCAGACCCCGACGCGCCATCCCGAAAGGAGCCGAAGTTCCGCGAATGGCACCACTGGCTGGTCGGAAACGTTCCCGGCAACAACATAGCTGCGGGCGAGACTCTGTCGCAGTACGTTGGCTCCGGACCCCCCCAGGGTACTGGTCTTCACAGATACGTGTTCCTGGTCTACAAGCAGCCCTGCAAGCTGGAGTTTGATGAGCCTAGACTTACAAACAGGTCAGTATTTGTTCAGCCGGTCCCACATAGTCCACATAACATATCATGATGCTTGTTTTCCCCGAATGGTTAAGCAGAGGTGTACCACATTTGGACAGTTATGTACAGTCAGCAAAAGAGTTAGGTATGCAGGATCGTCGGATATAGTTTTTTTTTTTTAAATTATTTAATTATTTAACGAGGGTTTTAATCTAGACAGATTATGCCACCCTCATCGTTACAAATCGAATTTACATACTGGCTACATAAATAACAATTATCTTACACTACCTCTGCGACGAATACCAATATTTCGGATATAGTTGAAGTTTATTAATAAACCAATGGATGTTGTCGACTGAAATTTAATTTGATAAATGAGCTGTTTGTTTTCTATTAATAAAATTCAATTTTATTCGACAACATCCATCGGTTTATTACTAAACTTCAACTATATCCCATTGTATGTTTTGTATTAATCGTATTTTTTTTTGTTATGTATTTTCTGGTGTACAATAAAGTATATATAAATAAATAAATATCCGACGATCCTGCATACCTAACTCTTTTGCTGACTGTACCTATTGTTTTCTTATAGCGCTATACTTTTGACGACTGTGTCGGGGCTGCTTTTTTCACGTTTGCTGTAAAGTACGATATTTTATAATTTGCAACAAAAAATAACGAACGCAAGGCCATATAAATACGGCCACCGTAGGCGCGGGCCTGCGGGCGGAGAGTAATGGGTAGCTCACCGTCCGATCAGGACCAGGCCCGTGCCGGGGGGTGCGTGCGTGTTCCACGCTCGCCTCAAAGAGATGTCAGCATCGAGGAGGGGCCCCATAGGGCCGAAGCCTGCCGGGTCAGCGGGATTGTCCGAAAGGGTTACCGCTGGCCCGGAACATAAAGGGCTAAGGAAGGAACACGGGTGGGTTTTAGTCAGTAAGAGTCTGACACTCCCTTCTGCTTCACCCAGAGCGGGAGGGGTCATTTGATGATTTCCAATCCACAAAAAAAAAAAAAGTCCATATAAATGGCATGGTATTTTTCTTTTTTTTCATCTCTGCTAGACACCATCATCCAAGATAGCCAAATAGTCTTAACGGAGCGGGTCAGACTCGCTCTCTGATAGGCTTTTATTTTTATCTGAAACAGTAATAGATGACGTAATAGTACCAAATATTTACAGCGTTAGCTGCTTGTAATCATAACACTTGACAATAAAATCTACATTTTTCAGGTCGGGCGACAACCGTGGAATGTTCTCGATTGCCAAGTTCGCCAAGAAGTACAACCTGGGCGACCCGGTCGCGGGCAACTTCTACCAAGCTGAGTGGGACGACTATGTGCCCATCCTGTACAAGCAACTCGGCGCTTAAGCGAACGCTACCGTTCTCATATGAAGATAGTACTAACAACCACAGAGGAGAGAACAAATGGAGTATGTACAGAAACCAGCACATCAAGCTACCCAAACTGTCAAATTTTCCCAATCAACTTTGAACCTTATGCTTTAGCGATAAAGTTGAAAATCTATTAAAGAAAGGAGAGGTCAAAAGTGGTATAATATTCCGAAGATTTTTAAACGCTAATGTCATGTACCTTATTAGAAAACTTATTTATTAAGCAAACGTTATTACTGTCACATATTGCGTCACTGAATGTAAGTAAAGGAACCATATTCGAAAACGGTCCCGTTATTGAGATTCGGAAGTGCCAGCCAAAAGTTTTATACGTAAATTCAAGCTGGCTGGACACAGATTTTTGCATTTTTCTACTAAACCACTGTGCCTATCACAAAACTTTTAGCTCGATGCCTGTCACAAATTTATGTGATATGCAAAAAGGCCGTCAAAATCACTTCCGTCACCGAGATTGAGAGACCAGCGAAAAGTGGTTTTTCAAGCTGACTGCACACGTTTTCGATCGATTATCTAAGATAACGGTAACGCTACACGTCACAAATCCTGAAATAAGGGTGTTTAGCCGTCACATAAAGTGCCCTATTGACCTAGTTAAATGCGAACTATTTTGAAGATTTGTCCAGCCAGCTTGAGTCACATTCAAAAAACAACAACGGTGATCAGCAAAAAATAAACTTGTAACAATTCGCTGCTACTAATCCACAAGCAGTTTAGTGCCGTAACCGATAAGGGACTTTGCCTATTTTAATGGCATTCGTTAGTCCATTTGTTTCCTCCTCGTTGTCCTAAAAACATGCCTCCGGTACGCCATACGCCTTGATTTGGTAATTATATATAATATGTAATATTATAATAAGACAATATAGTTTGTATGTAAAGAGTTATTAGTGTAAGGGTCGTATTTGATTTGTATAAGCATTTATTGTTTTGTGAATTTTATTTCAGTTTTCTTTTCATTGTTGCACACATTTTGTAAGAAAACGTATCGAAAATAATTTTAGAGGTTTTTTTTTACCGACTTCAAAAAGTAGGAGGCATTAATCCCACTATTTGCTTGGGGTCGGTTTTTTAAGTCTGATTGTATAATAAAAATCAATATTTTATTAAAAATTTTGACATGTTACACTTTAACGTTGCGAATTATTAATTTAATTGAAACAGTTCCATTTTAGCCTTTTATTACTGTATCGCTATTTTTAAAATGGAACTTCATTCTATCAGAAATTACATTTAATCAATTTATAAGTGCATAAGGACAAAAAAACAGATTATTTCGGCAAGGCAAATGGCTTATGCAGTTTAAATATTTTTACCCCTGGTATTGTTTTTTACTAAGAATATATAACCCGACCAAGGTAATAAGACCGTTTCGGGCCCTGTGTTCGTCATTAGTAGCCTTAGAGTAAGAAAGCTATAGAGCATCGGGTAGCGTGGCCACACATGAGACAAAAAACGAACATAACTAAAATGAGCTAAATATGTAGCTGCCTTGAAAAAACTGGCACGCACTGAGAGACGGAAATAGTATAGCTTTATCCTTTTCTGTTATTTATAATAACTCAATACTTTATCCCTTTCTTGTGGAAATGAAATGGAGCTACCCGCCGTCTATACTTTTCTTTGTCTAAGTTAGTACCGTATGCATCACTAACAGTTGTCTTTTCAAATTGGTCGGGTAGTAACATGTCATGCGATACGACTAGAGCATTAATAATATGAGTGTGTAAGTGAAAGTGTTCTATGTAGATGATTCTAAATTGTCTTCTAGGGGTTATTAAAGTGGTATGCACTGTATCTCTTGTTTGATTATTTTACTAGCGACATGCCCCTGCTTCACACGATTTTTGAACTTGACAAGGTATGGAGATTTCTTTATTATATGTAAGTTAAATATTAATGTATTATGCTTAAAAACCTTCTTGCATAAATTCACTAAATGATTCAGAAAACCCTATCAAAATCCATTGTGTAGTTTAGAAGAACAACGCAGTAGTATAGAAGACACGAAAAGCGACTTTATAATAATTACAGTCGCTTTTCATATAATAATACCAACCCGCACTGGGCCCGCGTGGTGGATTACGGCCCACTCCCCCTCACAGAGAGGAGGCCTGTGTCCCAGCAGTGGGAACATTAATAATCATAATCAGCCTGTAATGTTCCCAACATTACAGGCTGATTATGTTATACAGGGCGTCCCACGGCTATGCCACATGGAGGGAAAGTAGGTACCTTGAATATTGTAGATGGAACATTTTACTGAAAGAAAGACATTATTTTAATAAAAAAAACAATTTAAACTGCATTCATAGATTTTCTTTCTGACACTATGTTATTTAGCAAAAAAATATGATGAAGCCTTCCTTCCGATCGGTATGATAAAGCTACAGGGTAATTTTTTTTTCTCGTGTAGCGGGTTCGATTCCCGGTTCAACCATGTAATTATTTAAAAATCTAAACAAACATAGAAACACAAACTTACAAATCTAACTTAGAAAGATGTAGGTATGTATGTGTGTGTTGTGTTTGATTATATTATAATTATGTAAATACGTACCTGTTATAGTCGCGAATCATATTTTGATCAAGATACAACCTGACACTGACCTGCAAATTGCAAAAAACGTAAGAAAATTTGAATTTCGCGGTCTACCACTATGCATTCACCTTAGGGTGAATGGTTAGTGGTAGACCGCGAAATATAGTTAGATTTGTACCATATGAACAAATCTCTTTTGGTAAAGTGCCTAAGGTACAAATCTAACTTAGAAAGATATAATAATGGTTCTAATGATTATAATTCTCTAAATATGTGTGCCTGTTATTGTGGCGAATCATATTTTGATCAAGATGCAACCTGACACTGACCTGCAAATTGCAAAAAAAGAAAGAAAATTTGAATTTCGCGGTCTACCACTGCGCATTCACCATTATGCTCCCGTATTATTATTGTACTCTTTGCTGCTAGGGTTGTACGCCGAAAACGATTTCTAAATCGTTTTCGGCGTACTTTGGCGAAGATTTTTTCGGTTTTCAATAAGAAAAAAACCTTTATTAAATTCGACAAACTACCTACAGCAGTAAAAAAAAGGATTGAGGTAGCACGATTACCTTGCTTAAAATAGTATCTTAGCTTAATCAAGAATAGGTAAAAATGGGATCTCGAGAAAAAAAAGTCCAGTTCTTCGTACACAGAGCATCCAAACTTTCAAGAACTTGAAGAGAACGTGTTTTTTTTTGTGACAACAGAATGGGCACGCGGCACCACACCACACCAGTGTGTTACGCAATACATTTTAGCGTTGACGTGCAGGCAGACAGCGATACTTTCTCATTACATTACCTACACAATACAATTGTATCTCATCCTCTATACTAAAATGATAAAATATTTGTAGATACCGGTGAAAAACAGCTCAATTTCCTACTATCCATTGGCATTAAAGTATCAAGATGAGTCTGTTGTGTATCTTAGTTCTTGTTACTTGTGTAAGTTATGTGGCAGCTCAAGAGGTTTCAAGCGAGGCTTATTTAGAACATAAGATTATTCCCGATATAATATCTGTGCTTCCTGCAGGATATTTGACTGTAAGTGTTTTAAACAGATTTTTAAAAACTAATTCATACAAAATCAATTCTCGAAGAATATGACTCTGATAAATCATAATGGTGTAATAAGCAGATGCAATGTTGGTTTGAGTGTTGCCATAGGTACGAGGGTGCTATTGACTGAATCGCAAAATTTTTTTTTTCGGAAATTACCTATTTTATTGCAGTATCGGGTTAACCTTAACCATAGAAACAATTATTTAGGTTCTGAGAAGCATGGCCTTACGACGCACCGTTTGCGAGTTAGGAGCTTTTGATTTTTTTTATAAAAGTCTCTACTATAAATTCCAAAATGGTAGCTCGGATGAAGATATTTGATCTTTTCTGTAAAGAAATTGTTGCTCTAGTTGTAAACCATGAGATGATGTAAAAAAAACCCGTTTATTTAATTCTGTGTCGGTCGATTTTCAGATACCTACTTAGCTTAAGTTTTTACTTAAAAAAAAAGAAAAACAAAAAAAAAAAAAAAAAAAAGAAAAAGAAAAATTTTAACATTGGTAAAATGTTAAAATTTTTCATCTCGATTTTTCACTGAAATTTTTACACCATCCATTAGGTACATTATAATTTTTCTATAATAATTCAATGTCCAATTTGTTACACAGGTAAAGTACCCAAGCGGCGTGGAAGTGAATAAAGGCAACGTGCTGACTCCCACTCAGGTGAAAGACATCCCCTCACTCTCGTGGGATGCCTCTCCTGAACAGCTGTACACCGTCGCAATGACTGGTTAGTATTGTGTCGAGTTCTTACCCTTCACCTAACAAGATAGGGTAAGTAAGGGGTTCTTACCAGACGTTAACAAGCTCAGTTTTGTCTATTGGAAGGCCATCCTTAGACTGATGAGAAAGACTATGTAATTCTATGGTAGGTATAAATGACGCGATGACTGGTAATTAATGTGTCGAGTAGGTACCCTTACTTACAATATGAAGGTAACATGCTTAATCCCGACATACCATTGTTTTTTATGTTACACATGGCATGACGTAAATAGATTGCTATCGAAAATGAATAGGTACCTACGTTATATTGTAATCAGTATTAATTTTATTTATTAGGAGCATAAACATTGTTGAAAGGAAAGGGGCGAGTACCCAATGTTACTTTACTGTTACTCTTTGACCCAATGCCTCCAATCCACAGAACATAAATCTTTAATCATGTAGATCCGTGGACCACAGATTAAATATCAAAAAATCTGATGGTATTATACGCGAGAAAAAGCATATATCTCTTTCTTTTTTTTTTTGTCCGATGGAAATTGATAGGTATTCCGGCCGACAATTGCCGAAAACCGAAAACGAAATTCGGACGGACTAGGCGATTAAGGCGACAAAACTGACTCTACATCTTCTACATTTCAGACCCCGATGCGCCATCCCGAACGGAGCCGAAGTTCCGCGAATGGCACCACTGGCTTGTCGGAAACGTTCCCGGCAACAACATAGCTGCGGGCGAGACTCTGTCGCAGTACGTTGGCTCCGGACCCCCCCAGGGTACTGGTCTTCACAGATACGTGCTCCTGGTCTACAAGCAGCCTGGCAAGCTGGAATTTGATGAGCCTAGACTTACAAACAGGTCAGTATTTGTTCAGCCGGTCCTACTGTTTTCCTATAGCGCTATACTTTTGACGACTGTGTCCCCGCTGCTTTTTTCACGTTTGCTGTAAAATACGATATTTTATAATTTGCAACACAAAATAACGAATGCATTATAATAAGACCATATAAATGGCATGCTATTTATTTATTATTTTCATCACTGCTAGCCATCGTCACCCATGATAGCCAAATCAGACTCACTCTCTGATAGGTTTTTATTTTTATCTGGAATAGTAAAATATTATGACGTAACAGTAGGTACCTAATACTTACAGCGTTAGTCGCTTGTAATCATAACACTGACAATAAAATCTACATTTTTTAGGTCGCGCGACAACCGTGGAATGTTCTCGATTGCCAAGTTCGCCAAGAAGTACAACCTGGGCGACCCGGTCGCGGGCAACTTCTACCAAGCTGAGTGGGACGACTATGTGCCCATTCTGTCCCAGCAACTCGGATAGTACTAACAACCACAGAGGAGAGAACAAATGGAGTATGTACATAATTGGGCTTAAAATTGTTCATCATTGAATATCATTCGCCCTTACCCCAATTTATTTAAGGTAAGGGTCGATGTCCATCGCTGATCGTCAGTATCAAAAAACAACAACAGTGTTTAGCAAAAAATAAACTTGTAAAAATTCACTGCTACGAATCTATAAGCAGTTTAGTGCAGTAACCGAGGATTTTACTGTTGCTCCGTTGCCCGCCGTTCTTAGGGTCATTGACGATTCTGCAGTGATTTGCATTTGTTCCATATTTTAAGGGCATGTGGTTAGTCCATTTGTTTTCTCCTCGTTGTCCTAACAACATGTCTCCGGTAATAAAACGCCTTGATTATTGAGACAATGTAGTTTTTATGAAGGTAAAGAGTTTGCCTTTATTAGTGTAAGGGTGGTATTTGATGTGTATAAGCATTTTATTGTTTTGTGAATTTTAATTTAGTTTGCTTTTCTTTGTATGCACTCATTTTGTAATAAAACTTATCAAAAATAAATTTTAGACATTTGTTTTACCGACTTCAAAAAAATAATCCTACTATTTCTTTGGGGTCGATTTTTTAAGGATTGTATAGGTAGGTAATAAAAATCAATATTTTATTCAAAACTTTCGCATATGCGCGTTGCATCTTTATTCATGAAATTGAAAGTGTTCATTACAAAACATCTCAACAATAAACCTATTTTCCTGTCAGAAGCCTTGTTGGTTACCAGTTTACCATAAAACACAAGGATCATCACCACTGTACTACTGAAACAATATTAAAAACGACCACTCTCATTAGATCAAGCATACCAGTGCAGCAGTGTACACCGACTCTAATTATCAAGAGCCAACATACACACACACACACATCAGATATCATAATTACAATAATTTATCTCCGAATAAGAGAGAATTAAGTATACAAATACAGATCTTCTAAATTCAGCCCACTTTCGTTGTTCACCATCAAGATGAGTCGGTTGTATTTCTTAGTCGTTACTGCTTTTGTGAATAGTCTTGTAGCAGCTCAAGAGTATGGAACAAGTTTGCCGCTGGCTTTTACACAAAGTGAGATTATTCCTGATGTGTTGTCCGTCGCGCCTGCTGGTCATATGACAGTAAGTTAACTATTTTAACACACTTTTATTGACTTCACATATAATAACAAACGATGTAATAAAATCTTGGAAGTCATTTTTTTAAAGAATAGGGGAAGATCAAAGACACGATGGATGGGTTGTGTGAAAAATATGGTTTTATAAGGGGACGTACTGAGATGACGGCTAATAGATGAAGGAGAAAACAGGCTGCGCCGATCCCAAAATAATTTAGGATAAGGGAATTTTCCGAGTGATGAGATCTTGACAAAAGTATCATTCGTATTTTAAACTGAACCATAGCTGGTGAAATGTAGATGACCCTAGTTCCTACTATACAATATCCCCCTTACTAATAAACATTGTATAGCGTCTGTATAGTTACACAACGCTTTGTCTTCTTCTTTCGAAAGTCAAATAACTGACGATTGAAAGAAAGAAATCGATGTGTACCTAACTTTCATCTAATATAATACGTTTATTAGTAAGAGGGTATATATTTATTTCTCTCTATAAATCTCTATCTACCTCTGCGCTGTACACCATAAATGTTGAAAGCTGTAGATACATAATACACAATGCGATAATATACCCAGGTATATTATTGCATTGTGTTGTGTTAAGTTAATGCCATGCAATTAGACAGCCTAATACATTTATGTACCTAGTATTTAAACAGAACTTAAAATTCTTTGTTTTAAATTTAGCTAGTAAGATAACGTAGTTCAGGTTAATTCCAAGATAATATAATAATTATCTTCCTACGGCTTTAATATCGGTCACTTGAGAATCAAATATTTCGTAACCTTTTGACCTCGGCTTCAAAGTCTGTCATGTAGGCGAACCGTGGCGTACTGGGCACATTTTGGTTTGTCATCTATATGTTATGGACCAAGTGATAAATTGGGCATTATATATAATGCCCGGTCATTATGAAAAATGCCCAATATGAGAGTGCAATTTGATAAGAATTATTCATATAATCAAATTGGCCGGGCATTATACATATTGTCCATCACCTTTTGCGCAGAGTAATACAAACATCTTTAATTACTATTTTTTTATTGTTATTGTAATTTAACTTACAATAAACTAAATATAAAACCATTTAAATAATCAGACTCATTATTTGGATTAATTATTATCAAGGACTTCTACATTAAGAATCCACTAGTTTTTGAATTTAAAACTTAAGGAAAGTCATATGCCATGCGTGCCTCCCTCCCCGCCCTCACACCGCGTCAAATTTAGCTTTATTATCAAATTGCCCAATTATCATGTAGCAATATAACAATGACCGTGCAATGTGATAAATAATGAAGTTAGGATAGTATTAATCACTTAGTCCGATAGAGCTAGATATTATTCATAATGCTCGTACATTGTGTATAATGCCCGCATTAATCACCTGGTCTATAACCTAAACATGACTGTGGCGGCCAAAAGGTCAATAAAATTCTATTAGTAAGAATACAGGGTGGCAGTAACATCGACCCGCAAACTATCCATGAATTTATCTCGACCCCCTAGCGTAGAAATTTTTCGTCGATGATAATGGATATAGAAAGCATTGCTTAGCTGGCCTCAGATATATACCTATATTTCCAATTTATTGCAATTTAGCTATAAGCAATGTTTTATAGTTGCTGTTATCTGCTTTTCTAGTTTTAAGGTTTCTAGTTTTAAGCTCATAAACGCGTTTTCCTTTCTTTCTTCCTTTATAATAGAGGCTCATTATATAACCATTTCATTTCAGGTGCAGTACCCTAACTGCTCGTTATTAAGCGCAGGTGACGTTTTAACTCCAACTCAGGTTAAACACATCCCCTGGGTGATGTGGGTCGTAACCTCTTCCAAGTTTTACACTGTCGTGAACATTGGTTAGTATTATGACGAGTTCTTACCCTTCACTTACCCTATTGGTGCATGTTGTATGTAGGTAACATACACACGATTGGGTTTCGTCGCTTAAAACTCAACCTGTCAAGATACATCGTTTGCATCGTATACTTTGACAAGATTCTAAGTATGGTCACAGAATAATCTATTTAATATATAAAATTCAAAGTCCTGACTGACTGACTGATAATTATATCAACGCACAGCCCAAACCGCTGGACATAGAGACTTGAAATTTTGCAAATAGATACCTTGTACAGTGTAGGCATCCAATAAGGAAGGATTTATGGAAATTCCATCCCTGAGAGGGACAAATAGGGGATGAAAGTTTGTATGAAAAATCTTATTCCTTGAGTTAATGCCAAAGTTTGTATGTAGGGGGTAATCTCTGGAACTACCAGTCGGATGTGAAAAAATCTTTTCGTATTTGATAGCCCAATTCTGGAGGAAGGTTCTAGACTATTATATAACATCACGCTCTGACCCTTAGGAGCCGAGCAAAAAGAAAAAAAAGTCAGAAAGAACGCTAAGCAAAAAAACGAAGTAATAGCGCGGGCAGGCGATGAGATGCGACGGGGTGGGTCGAGGGGAACAAGAAATTTCACGCGGGCAGAAGTTAGTAACTAAGGGCCTGTGCACACCACGTTTTTTAAACGCGCCGTTGACTTGCTTTTTAGAAAGGTGCGTCGCGGCGGCGCGCTTTTATTCTACAGAGCAGTGCCTGCCAGTATCTGACTCGCGTGCGTATCGCGTCTGTATCGCTACAAACGCGTGTCAACGGCGCATTTAAAAAACGTGGTGTGCACAGGCCCTATAGTTGGCATGGTTTAGTTTCTCATATTGGTGCTGATTGTACCTACTTGTTAA
Organism: Oligia fasciuncula; assembly: GCA_963082905.1. Lineage (NCBI taxonomy): Eukaryota > Metazoa > Arthropoda > Insecta > Lepidoptera > Noctuidae > Oligia > Oligia fasciuncula. The sequence goes on along the minus strand of OY720406.1, from coordinate 14,348,304 downwards.
ACTAGCGTATAAAAAAAGAGTGCTCAAGCTTCAATGACTTACCTACGCGCTGTGCATGTAACCTAGGTGTTATCCCCATACAAGTAGCGCGGTCCGTGTACAGACGCCAGCACATCAAGCTACCACAATCTGTCAGATTTCTTTAATAGATTTTCAACTTTATTGCTACATCTTATGGTTCAAGGTTGATTGCGAAAATGTGACAGTTTCGGGTAGCTTGACCTGCTGGCGTCCGTACCTACATCCTAAAGCGAGGTGTTTGAGGCAATGTGTGCCTAGGTGTGCTGGGCATGTGAAAACTTTCACATGGCTGCCGGAAAATGTTTAGTTTTTTTGTAAGTCTTCTTTATGCTCGTTGGGATTTTTTTGAGATGGGAAAAAACTATTGAACTCGCGCCACTGTTATCTTAACCGACACCGCTTCGGATATGTTCGGCTGTCCTCGGGATGTACTCGGTTTTAATGTCATATCCGACATATCAGTGAGTGAGGGCAAAGTATTCTGTTTGTGTTTTGTTTTCACTTCTGTCGACACTCCTGGAGTGCCACTTTTTGTTATTTTTATTTCGCTGACACAGTTCCTTTGCTGGGCATCTCGAACCAGCCCTTATGGTACGCGTCTAGGTCATCTCATCGTCGCCGTCGCCACCTCTTTCTGAGCCTACCTTAGTAAAAATATGAATTTAAAAAATTCCAGATCCCGATGCACCTTCTCGCGAAAAGCCGACTTCACGCGAGTGGTTGCACTGGCTAGTAGTTAACATCCCTGGCGACATAGTCACTGCCGGCGACACTATCGCCGAGTACATTGGAGCAGGCCCTGGCAAGGGCAGCGGCCTGCATAGATATGTGTTCCTAGTCTACGAACAGCCATACAGGATGGTGTTCGAAGAACCTAGACTTACAAACAGGTCAGTACCTACGTAGATAGCACATGACGGAGGTGATATTATTATTATAACAACGCAACAAGGTCCTTTCGTGTGTGGCTAAAATCGGAACTAACGCTGCATCTTGCAAATGTTTAGAAAAAGCGTTAACGTCCTTTGAACGGCAAAACATACATACATTAGTTTCACTGACCTGTATTATACAAGTACTGGTTTAATAGAATAATAGAGTTCAGTGATTGGTTTCCTAGGAAAGCGGTTTTATCATATTATAACTAACGGCCGTCATAAAAAACTGCCAAAAGAACCTAGAAGCGCTTTAAGTACTTATAATATAGGTACCTGCTTCCCTTCCCAGGTCGATGGCCAACCGTACCCCGTTTTCAGTTAGCAAGTTCGCCAAGAAGTACAACCTGGGCGACCCGGTCGCGGGCAACTTCTACCAAGCTGAGTGGGACGACTATGTGCCCATCCTGTACCAGCAACTCGGCGCAAACACAAGCGGCGGTCAGCGGTCAACGCTGAACTCTAATATGATCGTATTTTCGAGTGTTGTAATGGTATTGACAATGACAAAAATGAAGTATACATCGATGGAGTAAAAATTGGTATTAGGGCGAATTTCACTGAAGCCCATCTAATAAATAGAGTTCAAAAGCTGTCAGTTTCAATATCCCACAACAATAATGACACTGACAGCTCTTGATCGCGGTTATTACGTGGTGATCACGTTTAGTTTAATTGGTGAAATCCGCTCTTATATAGATGTTTATCATGATTACCTATGGTCTGCTTATACCATGGTATAACCGGTGACCGTTACATTTATTATATTATTTGCTATGTAAGTGGATGATTTTAAATGTATTTTTTAGAGTTCTTATTAAAAATGAGTTGCATTCTATCATATATGTTTTATTTTCGTTTTCCACCTGACCAGGAACCTGACCTGGGAGATCTGCCGATTTCCATAAGAGAGGCATAGATTAATAATTGAATTGTGTATCATTAGGCACCTGTCCCTCCGCCGAACAGGAAGCGACTACTTAACTATGCTGCTCCATTGATGCGATTTTTTGCTCCAAGGCCTCAATATGCATCTTAATGTTTTTATTCTGATTCCTGAGATCATTATATTGGTTTTCCAATGTTTTCAGTCGGGTATCGTATGAATTGATTTTCTCCTCGTTTTCGTCTATTTTGTCTGAGAAGAACTGGAGTGTTGTTTGGAACGACTGCATCTCAATCCGGATTGTTTCCCGTACTTGACGACGGAGCTCCATGATAATATGAGACGACACGGTATTACTCAGTGTTTCGGTATCAGTATTTTCATCATCCTCAGGGTCTGGCATGATGCAGGAAATACGCTTGGGTTTCAAGTTACCCACACATGAGCGACATTTCCAATCCACAGACTCGGTCGATTTTAATGCTGTTAATTGTTCGGCTGAAATGCCTGCACACGATGCGTGCAACCACTTACAGCACTTCATAAACAGCCTATAATGTTCCCACTGCTGGGGCACAGGCCTCCTCTGTGTGAGAGGGAGTGGGCCGTAATCCACCACGCGGGCCCAGTGCGGGTTGGCAGATGTCACATGTCTTCGAATTTTTGGTTCTAGGACATGCCGGTTTCCTCACGATGTTTTCCTTCACCGTTTTGAGAGCAGTGGTGATGAAATAATTTACACAAAGTAAAGCGCCTGTCTGGGTTCGAACCTGCGACCTACAACTCGTAAGTCGCAGCCATTACCACTTGGCCACCACTGCTCTACAGCACTTAGTACACTGCAATCCAGGAGATTTTTTAGTCACTGTTTTGGAACACTTTGTACATTTCATCTTGCGAACGATGCGCGTGCGCGGATAACAGTTAGGTGGCGTGCGATTCGGCTCGGTGGCGAGTGCGAACTACCATCACATGGACGTAAGGTGAAAAATTTATTCACTGTTCATTACTTTTCTTTTATACAATAGCTCTTGTAGTAACGAAACGGCCAAGCCTCATATTTTGACTAAGGTGTAGAGTTTGTGAAGTTAGGGCGTGTAGAGTTAGAAGCTTGGCTCTACATGAGATCTGATAACTTTTTGGCAGTGCAAGCCATATGTGGTCTAGTCTTGGCAACATTTTACATGAAAATGTTTTTGGTGGGATACCTACTTACTCCACTTTATTAATTGGGTACTTAAGCCAAGCATACATAACAGACGCAACGGGACTCAGCGCAACGCATTGCAAAAATCCCTCATAGATAAAAGAAAAATGTGTCGCCCGCTCCGCATTTTTTTCATTTTTTTGTATGAAAATTTGTTGCCCTGTGACTCGTTGCGGATGTAATGTGCGTTTGGCTATATAATGAAACTCCACACACATTAAACGAGTATACTTATAAAAACAATAACTATTTACATGACATGACAACTGTAGAACAGTCTAAACGCCTAGACTCTTGTACAACAGTGGCACGTAGTCGTCGAACTGTGAGCGGTAGAAATTGCCGGCGACAGGCGCTCCGAGGTTGTACTTCTCTGCGAACTTCTTGGTAGAAAAGGCGGCACGACCGTCGATGGATCTGGTGACAAGGAGATTGCAAAAATATAACTCACACTTGACGGTTGTTAATTTAGATTCCAAGTTTAAGGAAGTAGGTCAATAGTTGGTACAATTCTTAAGATCACATCTCTTCGGTTGATGCTATGATAATGCGAACAGGCGCAATACAATCACTCGCAATAGCTTCCTTAACCCGACATGTTCTGTGTGTGTGTGTGTTCATCTTCTGTGTGTTCTGTTTCATTTATGTTCGTATAACTCGTCAAAATGTAGGGAACAGCAGATTTTTTTTTTTGCGATTTTAGTTTTGGTCCCACAGTAAAAGTAGTCATAATGATGAATACAATGACCTCTTAAGAGGTTGTTAATGTTTTAACAATAACCCTGTTTATGAGTGTCAGTCTAAAATTGACAGCCAAGGTTATTGCCATTTGGTAACACCTAAAGGTCAAACAAAAAAGGTTAAAACAGCCTATTCGTTAGGTACAGATGAAGGAAAAAAGTTTCACTAGCTATTTTAACTTGACCCTGTATTTTGGTACTGATAAATAAATGATTTATTTTCTGTAAGTAGGTTTGTACAAACACTTTTACACGTCAATCATATTTTTTTAAACTAGATGAGGTCGGCGTTTCCTATCTGACTACTCTAAGAAGAAAGGCCGAAACAAACTCAGAAGTCACAGTCTCTTTTAAAGTCCAGACAAAAGCTTGGTCAGATCGTGTGAAGACCATGTAGATTGGTGTCTGAAAAGGTCTTTTGAGGAAAGAACCACACAGATTGAGCGGACCTGTCCAATCAGCGCACGCATTTGTCAAAAATCGTGCAGCTCAACTCAGAACTTGAGGAGCTCAACTACTTACTTGTTGGTCAAAACTTTCTCATCAAAGCTCAGCCTGCCGGGCTGCTTGTACACGATGTACACGTATCTGTGGATGCCAGTGCCCTCTGGTGGGCCGGAGCCGATGTACGCTGAGAGAACGTCACCCTTGTTGACCGCACTGCCGGGAATGTTGACCACCAGCCAGTGGTGCCATTCGCGGTACACTGGCTCTGGACCGTCGTAGTTGTCGGGGTCTGAAAGAAAAGGTTGATAGTAATGTGAGCTTGTAACAAATACAATAATATGTAGCAACACAGTTTATTTCGCTGCGGTTTGCAGCGGCCCCATAAAACTTGTGGTAGTCAAGACCATAAACTGAACACAGCACAATAAAACCTATTTAAATCTTCAATTCAAAGTAAAGTATCTTTAGCATAATCAGCCTCAATCCTCTCAGTGGGAGGGAGTGGGCCGTAATCCACCACACGGGCCCAGTGCGGGTTGGTGGATATCACATGTCTTCGAATTTTTGAATTCGAATCGAATTTATCTATATTACCTAATAGTGGTCAAAGTAAACATGATAGGATTTTATATTTTACTAGCTGCGCCCCGCGGTTTCACCCGCGTAAATGTCGATCCCGTGGGAATATCGGGATAAAAAGTAGCCTATACCTATGTTATCAAAATTGGTCCAGCCGTTTGAGCGCGAAGAAGTAACAAAAATGTAAACACCCCCCCCACACTCACAAACTTTCGCCTTTCCTAAAGCAACGAAAAATGTAAACTAGAGTTACCTCTAGGTAGGTTCTGTTACTGACCTGTGAAGATGAGCGTGTAGAAGCTGTTAGCGTCAGCGTTGAAGGACACGTTGGGCTGTCCCTTCACCTGAGTGGGAGTCAGCTCATTGCCCTGGGAGGCGATCGCGCCACTGGGGTACTTCAACTGGAAACATTGAGATTAAATTAGAGTGTTACCACACTGACGATTTGTTAGCGTGTTTCCAGCGAGGCGATTTGTGAACGTACAGTCATGAGCACCAATATGTCAACACCTGGCAACTTTAAATTGTGATTTCTTCATAAAATAACGAATGCAACGTTAAAATACGACACTTTACATAAACCTATGGGTTCGAAAATACTATGTTCCTACTAGTATAAAATTGCATTCAAAAATAAAGGAGAAAATCGCCTTTGAATAAAGCCAAGTGTATACATACTTTTGCTCGTGACTGTACTCTCCGCGAGTGCGAAACGAGGTAGACACGACTACGCAACGTGATCTCCGCGATTTCACAATATCGGAAACCCGCCTGTCAATAGCTCTCTATTGTACAGTCACGTCAACCGCTCTCGCTACGCAAAAACGGCGAACACGTTGCGCACACGTGGCGTGCTCGCTACGCACATGCCGCGGTCGCCTCGCTACTCACGCGCAATTCGCCAGTGTAATAAGCCCCTTAGACTTCATCAGGACAGAAGTAGGAACATAGGGTAGGTTGGGTAATGGGTTAGACAAGTTTAAGAATGGATCCGTTTATTTCTTCAGTAACCTAGTGGTCCGTTAAACATGGGATCCTAGTACAGTAGGCCGCACGTCAAGGTTAACACTTTAACCTTGAGTTGTCCTAGCGCAGTAACAAGTAAGAAGCCAGTGTATACTGATTTTGTAACGAATGAAAATGTATGAAACAGCTGATTCTTTTTTCGTGATTTCAGAGTTGGTCCCATAGTGAAAGTTGTTCAGTTCGATGGTTTAAAGTACCTCTTAAATTTTTTTGGGTTAATTTTGAAACACCTAATTTAAACAAGGATTCTATACCTTCCTATACCTACCACAAAAGAAGACAATATACAATTATATATGTAAACGGCATTGGCCAGTACAATAAGTGTCTAGCTTGTTATTAAAACTCTGTAATACAAATTCCATACCGACCACTATTGTTAGGGTCAATTCATACTAGCGCAGAGTCGAAGCGCATCGAAGCGTTAATCTGAAACTTAACATAGCAAATTCACCCTTATCTCCACAACGTAATGCACATATTTCTTCTGAGATAAACAGAAGACGCGCGAATTCGCGCGTATTCGACGGAATTCGCGCGTCTGAGCGCGACTAACGCTGATTGATGCGCATGCATTACGTTGTGGAGATCAGGGTGAATTTGCTATGTTAAGAAGGAACAGAGCGTGCGATTCTCCATACAAATGTATTCCTCTTTTTTCTTCCTGAATAATGACTTCCCTGTCATTTTCTTTTTTACCGACTTCAAAAAAAAGGAGATTATCAATTCGACACGTATGTATGTAATATTATTGGAATTGCATATAACAATCTATTAGGTAGGGCTTCCAAACAAATATACAAAATTTTAAAGACGTATGTATGTATGTATGTATGTTTGTCCACGCATATCTCCGTAACTATTAATCGGATCGTGACCATTCTTTTTTTATTGGCTTAGTTGGCTAAGTTGAAGTAAATCTTCAACTTAGGGAACAGTGCAAGTTTCATTAAAATCGATTCAGTAATTTTCAAGATATGGACTAAGACGTGAAAGTGTGACGGCCTGGCTTATTGATACGAGCTACGGGTGTAGTGTCAAAGAGAAAACATCTCAAAACCTTGGTCAAATTCTAGTGCAACCACTAAAAATTACAAAATAAAAAGTAATTTAAAAAAATTAAACAGACTTCAAACAGAAATTAACTCAAAATTATGAAATAACTTTAATTTCGGAAGTCGGTGGCAAAAAACTAAAACTAGAATACACATTTCAAGACACCGACTTCCGAAATTAAAGTTATTTCATAATTTTGAGTTAATTTCTTTTTGAAGTCATTTTAATTTTTTTAAATTACTTTTTATTTCAGCAACTAATTAGTAAAAAAATGACCCTCTAAAAATTACAAAAAATGCCCTATTTTTACCGACGGAATTAGAGGACTGCCAGACAAATTAGAAAAGATTTTAACATTTAAAAAAATGTTAGGAACGACATAGTTTTTCTTAAAATGTTAATGTAATAAATAATTGAATCGGCTCAATTTTCGAGGAGAAAAAGGGGAATACGAAACGTCGAACTCGTAAAAATTTTTGTGGTAATATTGGTCTGAGCTGCAGCTGTCCCTATCACACACTACGGGGGCAGACTTGAGGAAAGGCGACGGCAATAGTTTCTTCAAATACCTATTTTTCAAATTCCTCGCAGGCCCCGTCCCTTCTTAAGTATCAGATTAACGCTTCGATGCGCTTCGACTCTGCTCTCGTATAAATTGACCCTTAAAGTATAGGTAGGTACTCACTTGGTTATACAATACAGGCATGTTATCGCGTTAGCGCGTATGATTTGAAAACAATTTAGCTACACATTTCTACACTAGGTACCCTAGGTAGTGCCTGCATAACATTCGGCCTTCTGCTGCCAGCTTATCAATGAATTCATTTGTATGCATTTTTGTATCTCTGTCATTCTGTGATTATTGCAGTAGGTACACACAGCTCCTTTAAGTAGTTACCCCACCAAAAGACATGTGCGTTCAAATCCGTGATAGGCCCAAGTTGGTTTTTGTATTTTGCAAAAACATTTTATTTTAAATAATGTATTGTTTTAGTGAATAAAGAAGTTTAAGTAAGTATTTTTTTTTTAATTCTGTTTTTATTATTGTTTTTTTCAATAAAACAATACTTTTGCGACGACAAGCAACAATAATAGGGTTAACATTTACGACAACTTATTCATCGTCTAAATAGACTGGAGGTTTCAAGACCGCTTACCGTGCATAAGATTGGAAGTTCAAATCCTATATAGGCACGAAATGTGCTTTTTGTTCATTATATTATTTTGATATATATTTCTATTTTGTTTTAAGTAGTAATTATTTATAAAGAATTAAAAAATCAAGAAAAATAAAATACTTTATTAATCATTTAATAATATTTATTATTGCTATTATTTAACAAAACTATGATCTTATTTTACAACAAACAGAACAACTATTTTAGTTCTCATAAAATCAGAAATCATTTAAAAAAATAATTGATAAAATTAGTAGTCGTTTACTCTTCGCCGTTTTAAGTGAACGTATACAAAGTTCTAACTTGAAGGTATGGATTAATTTTATAAAGACAACGTAAGTAAGTAAAATTAATGGATACCCTCAAATTATAACATCTTTCGATTAGACAGGGACCTAAAGATATAATGACTCAGCCGATAGTAGATAACAATTTCATCGCAATTCATATGGGCTCGCTGGCTAGTTCGTCAAACTGCCGGTATGAGTATGACGACGTTCGGTGATGCGATGGTTCGAATCCGAGTCAACACAATGGACTCTTTTTGAAGTATTCTTTAGATTATTCGTAAGGAATTCAATGTTGTAGCAGTGTAACATTTTAAAACTTGAGGGGTTAGGACATAGTGACGCTTTCTGTACCTACCTACCTATCTACACCGTGTTTAAGGGCTGATAAAATTGACATTGGATACTTCATCAACAGCATACTTCATGAACATTTCTGCCTACTCCAGAATTGTTGGCTGGACATAATATCCAATTACTATAGGAGCCTTAGCCGCTTCCCGACGAGTGTACATAATATAGTCATTAGTCCGAGAAGCTAGTGCTCGACGTTCATTCAACATTTTTCTGCTTTGTTTTATCCCGGTTCTGACCTGCAGGGTAATTGCGTAACACACTATCAGTAGCAATGGGTTTCATTTTGACAGTTCAACCGCATTCATTGCGCACTTTTCGAACATATGGAGCAATGGATTAGCAATATGCTTCAAAATGATTCAAATTGAGAGAAATAATGTGTTACGCGATTAGGGTTTTTTTGTTAATTTTATAAGATTCTTAGGTAGATTATTATATCATTGATTAATTAGGCAGCTTATCATATTAAATGAACGATTGGCTAACAACTAATTAGTAAGTATTAGCACAGGTATTAGTGAACAATGTTTTCGCTCAGGTAATATCTAATATTACATAATTTATGTCATTTAGACATAATTTATATTTTTTATCTTGTCTACAATCTGTGTGTTTATTTTTTATCGTGTTCGATAAAACACGGAAATTCATTTATCGGAAAGCACTTAAGTACCTACCTACTCTTATATATACATTACATTGAATCTCTATTAACATACGAGACTCTAGCCAGACCTACTCTGAATTCCTTAGCAGGCGCCTGTGACTATTTTATTTATTTTATTATAAACTAAACTTATAAACTTACAGCTAAAATAAACAGTGAGTCCAAAGAGGCAGTACCTGGGGCCTATTCAATAAAACCACCAGGCTACTGGTGACAATGCGATAAATAGGTACTTAATTAGTCAATTTGATAAGATTCTAATTATATCTATTACATTTTCTGCTTTATTAAACAGCACCTGTTGTAAAAATGTGTCAATTTTGTAATTTTTTGCACTGCCGGTTATACCAAAAAGGGTTACCGAGTGGATTGGGTACCATACACGTACCAATCGTTAGAAAAAAACAAAACACTGTTGATTGTAGGTATGCTCTTTCTAGATAGTAACCGGTTCTTACCTCAATGTTGATGGTGGGTGCCGTCGGGATGACATCCGGCACGATCTTGCTCGCCACAAACGCTTGTGCTACCAGGGACATGATGACTGTCAAAGGAGAAATTATATTAGGAAACTATTTATTGTTTACACCATATAAATTACAGATAAGTATAGAAAAAAATTGAAAATTTATTGGCGTAAACACAAAATGTGCTTTCTTACCGCTAAAAGTGAACTTTTAAAGACAACCTTTTCCAGGATTATTTTCTTTACCTACTAGTTATGTATTGTATTCTATGTACAGAAAGCGTCACTATGTCCTAACCCCTCAAGTTTTAAAATGTTACACTGCTACAACATTGAATTCCTTACGAATAATCTAAAGAATACTTCAAAAAGAGTCCATTGTGTTGACTCGGATTCGAACCATCGCATCACCGAACGTCGTCATACTCATACCGGCAGTTTGACGAACTAGCCAGCGAGCCCATATGAATTGCGATGAAATTGTTATCTACTATCGGCTGAGTCATTATATCTTTAGGTCCCTGTCTAATCGAAAGATGTTATAATTTGAGGGTATCCATTAATTTTACTTACTTACGTTGTCTTTATAAAATTAATCCATACCTTCAAGTTAGAACTTTGTATACGTTCACTTAAAACGGCGAAGAGTAAACGACTACTAATTTTATCAATTATTTATTTAAATGATTTCTGATTTTATGAGAACTAAAATAGTTGTTCTGTTTGTTGTAAAATAAGATCATAGTTTTGTTAAATAATAGCAATAATAAATATTATTAAATGATTAATAAAGTATTTTATTTTTCTTGATTTTTAATTCTTTGTAAATAATTACTACTTAAAACAAAATAGAAATATATATCAAAATAATATAATAAACAAAAAGCACATTTCGTGCCTATATAGGATTTGAACTTCCAATCTTATGCACGGTAAGCGGTCTTGAAACCTCCAGTCTATTTAGACGATGAATAAGTTGTCGTAAATGTTAACCCTATTATTGTTGCTTGTCGTCGCAAAAGTATTGTTTTATTGAAAAAAACAATAATAAAAACAGAATTAAAAAAAAAATACTTACTTAAACTTCTTTATTCACTAAAACAATACATTATTTAAAATAAAATGTTTTTGCAAAATACAAAAACCAACTTGGGCCTATCACGGATTTGAACGCACATGTCTTTTGGTGGGGTAACTACTTAAAGGAGCTGTGTGTACCTCAAAAAAACAAAAAAAATGGTGCTTATACAGAAAGTTTAGGACTCCATTAATGATTCGTAATTGTTTCCTTTTATCTTTAGACTACAACCTCAATCCAATCCCAGTTCATTTAGAAAACCATGAATTAAAAATATAAAACATTAATGGAGTCTAGATGATAGTGTCAGTATTTACCAGAGGGCAATTCTCGTAATATTATGATGAACGTTCACAGTTTGATCTCAGTCTATCTGTCAAAAATACTTCTAGTTTCCCAATGATTTCAAAAGTAAGGATACGCCCGTCTGAACATTTTACATAGAAGTTCTTCGTTCGAAGTTCGCGCGCACCACTGTCAACTGAGTCGCGTTGGCCCTAAAACCGTCATTTTAGGGCCAACGCGTTGGTGCCATTTAGTCGCGCCGTTAGCCCGGTCCTTACGCTAGTAATATATATGTCAATGTAGTTTCCCTACATTTTTGACAAGTTTTTGACATTGATTGTCGCTGAGGTGAGATTGCGACTAGATTCTGAACGTTTTTAATTACGAGAATTTGTGTTCTGGTGTTTTGTTAAATATTGAAAATAATATATCTACTGAAAGGAAAGGGCTAAATTATCTAAAAGTAGGTAGTAAGTAAAGTTATATTATTCTCGAGATTTATTGATTCTAGTTTGATGAAAGAAGTGCCACTATTCATGTAAGCAACATAGGTACATAAAGTTGCTAATTTAACTTAAATCCGCATGTTCTAACTACCAGTCTAGACTAAACAGATGCCAAAAAATCTAGAAATTAGCGTTCAATTGATACAAATGATGCAATAGGTTTGAAAAAAAATATGCAAATATCTTACCTTTTGGCGCGGCTGCTTCAACAACACTGAATATAAAACTTCATGAAAATGGCATAACACCAATATGATTTTACACACAATCGGTTTCATGTGAACCAAACTATTAGCCTCTCTTTCACATCACGTTTAACAGAAAGAGACGGCAGATTGGTGTACTTTCAGTGCAACCATTTGGTACTCAAGATTTTTGATAAAAAAAAATATGATAACCCTGACATTGTCCTTTTAATTTGATAACATGTTTAAATAAATGTAGGTAAAGCGCTCAATTATGTCATTGTTTATGTATTATGATAATATTATTTTGGCAATAAAATATATGTTTTTACACTTTTATTAGGTATATATCTGCTTAAGTACCTATTATGCAATGTTAAATTACATGAGGTGACCTGCGTTTTCGATTGGTAGCAAACATTGTAAATAGGTAACATTACCTATACCTAAACTATAAAATATGAGTAGTGGTGGCCCAGTGGTAACGGCCGCGACTTACGAGTTGTAGGTCATAGGTTCGAACCCAGACAGGCGCTTTACATTGTGTAAATTATTTCACCACCACTACTCTCAAAACGTTGAAGAAAAACATCGTGAGGAAACCGGCATGTCCTAGAACCAAAAATTTGAAGACATGTGACGTCTACCAATGCGCACTGGGCCCGCGTGGTGGATAACGGCCTACTCCCTGTCATAGAGCTTGGGCTTGGGCTTCGGCTTGTGTCCCAGCAGTGGGAACATTTATAGGCTGAGTATTGTAAATAGCCTGCCGATGTATTCCGTAATAATCTCACCGTGAAAACTTCGGTGAAGTGAGTTCGAAATGAGCTGTCAATCCCTAGATTGACTAGCCAAGATGGCAGAATTCTTCTTCGTCGTGACGATGGCATGACTCTCGACAGTACGGACTCGCTAACAGGAACATCGACGCGCAACCGGTTACCAGATTCAGTAATAAAGTTTAAAATAAAAAACATGCGACAAACCGAAATGGGAAGTTGTACTCATTATTATGAACAATTTTTACTAAGGGACCAAAGCTGTAATCGCGAAAACAAATCAGCTGTTTGAGCATTTTGACGAGTTATGCGAACATAAATGTAGGGAACAGCTGATTTTATTTTAGTTTTTTTGTTTTGTTATAAGTTGTGGAAGTAAGTACCCACTTGTAAACAATGCAGTGGAAGTAAACATGCAGTTGTAGCAGTAGGGGTTAATAAGTAGGGCCTCTTGTAAAATTTGTCACGGTATCTACAACGCCACATGCGAAATACGCATTACACTGATGACGTCCCGCAAAAATCCTGTACAAGCAAAGTTCGTCCCGCGACCGCGACTAGCATATTATACAATATCCCGACAAGAACCGCTCGCCCACCCGTCTGCTCGGCGGATCCTCTCTTTTCTATGGGGGATGAGGAACTTTACACCCTGTTACTCATACTTCTATGAATTATACAAGAGGCTCTAACTCACTCATTTTCGCCACCAAGCAGCGTTGCTTTGTGGTTCGTTTTTAAATTTCAAACAATGAGAATTTTCATTTTTTAATTTAACGAGGTCCTAACAATAGTTCTTGGAAAGCAATCGATAGAAATTACAATCATCGATTGCTATCTTGTTTTCTTAAGTAAAATGCGACAAACATTAAACCAAATCATGTTATAGGAAGATAATGAAGATATTTCCCACCTAAGTCTGCTGTACGTCACTAGTTATCGTGCCTTCGTGAATCACCAGCCGAGGAAATGAATAAAACCATGAAAATATTTTTCATAAACAAACATTTTATTATTTTTCAAAACAAAATCTAAAGAAACAAGTAGTAACAACAAAATAAATCAAACGGCGTTATTATTAATGTACACACAATAATTAATACAAACAAACTTATTCGAAACATAATTCTATGCGAATAATTATTATGCCAAACTAATTATGACTTTTATTCATATAATAATACTTACAGTACCTAGTTAAAATTTTACAAGTATGAATTATATTATTATACTAGCTATGCTTATGGAAATATTTAAACTCTCTTACGATCACTAATTATCATTAAAATGGAAATTTAATTACATAATTACACACGTACATAATAATTATTAAACTTCTATTAAAAGTTTGACAAATATGCTTGTGCCTAAGTTAATGACGTAAGCGAATCAATCACAAAAAGATAATCTAATTCTTTAGTAAAGGCTTTATGCTTTTTTGATAGCAAAATCCCTATAGTTTTATTATTAATTCAGAATTTTACCGACTAGGATACCACATTAATTATTTTCATCAATAATTTTCACCACCCATTATTGACATTAGGATTATATCCAATTTTGGAAAATACAAATTTTCGTTAAATATTTTTTCTATGGAGAAATACAGATCTCCAATTTATTTATCAAATGCCTAGTAGGTTGATAGTTAGTTGATAGTGTAAGATTGTAAGAGACAAAGCTAATTGTGAAAGTGATGTATGTAATTAGGTAACAAGCGGTTAGGTTGGATATATTATTAATAACTAAAGAATAGTTGGTTTCATAACACACATATCTAATCTAACATCTCGCCTGCAATCTTCGAAGGCTTAGGCTGCATTCATACTCATACTCTACACTTCATATAACATTTTGGTTCATACTTCTATTTAAAGTGTAAACAATGATATACAAAATTAAATAGGGACAAGGATTACAATGCTTGAGAAAATTCAAATAAACAAAAACTTTCTGAAAATGATATACTAACATAACTATATATCATAATTTTATATCATAATTATATATTAGCGTATAATTATATAATCTTTTCACTGACTCTTTAAATAAATGAGGAGAAGCAGTAAACTAAATATAGACGTACTCGAACAAAAAATATCGATCAAAATATTGAAGCCTATATTATCGTTACTGTCTATAATATATATTCCTAAAGAATAAATAAATAACAATAAATATTTCTGTCGAATAACCTTGATTTGCCTGAAACTGACCGACAGCAATCTCTCACACAAAGATTGGTGGCATTTCATTATATCAGCGCAACAGAGGGACTTGTGAGTTGTAAGCACACAATACTATAGTAGTTACATTTCTCGAGCGCGCATTGCAATTTTGACCTTATGACAGTGACATAAGAGTAACCATGTAGTACATACTAATCCCATGCATAAGAGTCCCAAGACGCGCTCGTGAATTGTAAAGACTATAATACTATACTACGTCTTTAATATCGTCAAATCACGACAAAATTGTCAAAATATGAGCACATATTATCACAGAATGTGATCAACATTCATCAACATAAAATTAAACAAAACTTTATGATTGATATCGAACTTCATTTTTTTGCGAAACATTGAAAGTATTACCTAATTTATATCGGTTTATGTTACAACTTTCGACAATTTTGTCGTAATTGAATATTTATGACATCTCATGACATAGGTTTGACTTACCTTTCTCAACTGTCAGATCAGACTCAAATGATATCGGAATTTTAATGGGATGGATCATATAATTATATTTATTTATAATACATATTTTAAAATATCATAATAATTATATAATTATTTTTGAATTTAATATGTGTTATCTAAACGGCGAAATGGGATTTAAGATCTAAGAAGCATAAATTACTGAAAATGCTAAAGCCGTTAATTCACTAGAAGACACTGTAAGACAAGCTATCTTTGAACAGCTTTGAAAGGAAGACGATAATTACGAAAACATTTTAAATTACGCGTTCATGACTTGAAACGCTATTTTAAATTATATTTACACAGAATTCCCGGCCTGACCTCCTCGTTGTTTAAACTTTACAAATTAACTTTGACCGACGATATCTACAATCTATTGTTACATTGGATAATATTCTTATAATCAGTCAGTCCTTGGATTAATATGTTAGATACAATCGATGAACTGTGTCTGATCTCACTAATATTCGATGATTCGATTCCTTTCGTTTATTGTTAGAAATAATTCCATCATCACTAATGGATATGATAAAATAAGGGCTAAATAAATCAAGGTTATTGGTAAAATCAGACCAGTTAGCACTAAAATCAATATCAGAAATAATCTACACAACTTGGACGGTAGCAAAAGCGCTGAATGTTACTTTCTTTGGTGGTTCCGCACTGCAGGTCCTGACTACCGACCTCTTTGCTCCATCGTGACCATTCATCTTCAGGACGGGCTTCAGATTCGCCACGTCACCATGAGATTGAGCCTTAAATCTACCAATCGTGTTACTAGGGTTACCCAGATCTCTTAATTTATTCGTCAAGCCAGTTATTCTGTGCGAAATGTTTGTGTAGTTATTCTTCTTAGGATCTAACTGCTGCTTCTTCGGTTCACTTAACTTCTTAGGTATTTCCAAACTCTGTAACGAAGTGTATTTCCTGTGGTCTGTGTTTAACAGGTTTCTCTTCATGTCCGTGTTTGGTCGTGGCAGCCGCGGCGGTCGCTGTAGGAAGTTGTTCGGTCTAAATGGCATTGGCGTGAGTTTTGGCTTCTGTTCGCTCGGCATTCGGTAATACTGGGGTACTGGCTCCAATCTTTGGGGTTTCCGTAGCGTGAGCGCCATCGCCATCTTTGTCGGTCGTGCGAGGCTGTCGAAGGCCGTCGTCGAGAACTGGGATCGGCTGCTCTTCCACTCTTCGCGGTCAGACTCGTAGCCGGTCACTGGAATTGAAAAACAAACTGTTAGCATACCTGTTACATATTTCATCATCCTACACGCATACAATATTCACTAGAATAACATCAATAGTATTGCCGAGTTCCGGCAGCACGTAAATAACCAGTCTTCAATAAATTCCGTACTGAGCATAACTGTTTGCTATCAACCAAGGTGACTCTTTACCAATATTTAACATAGAACACTTATTTAAACAAGTCGTGCTTAATTTACAGGTAGGTAAGTTGTACAAGATGGACCTTCACTTCCTACATTTAAAAATAAACGAATGTATCGGAGACATATTAATGAGTCCGAATATTAATGAGGCAACTTTAGGCCCATAATTATATGCTCGAACTGCGTAATTTGTGGATATGTAAATAAGTCCGAATTAGATGCAAGCGTTACATCAGCTGTTCGTTTAAATTCGGAACACGCACGCGCTTCCGTGCTCCCGCGCATACGAAGCGGTTGCGAGTTAGACATGAGTGATGACCTAGCTGATCGCATTGCAAGGATGCCGCTGTTTACAGGAAAATGTTGAATTTTGACGTTAATTTAATGAATTATTTCTATGTTCTTACTAAGATAGGAGGAACTCTAGATGTTACGAAGTTGTTTGCTTAGATTTTAGAGATAAGTTTAATAGACTTTACTCAGACGTCGTCTACATACTCTAATGTATTTTCTAACAGACTTCCTTACTTTCTAATCACATCTGTGAGATGAGTGCAAGCTTAGCTCGTGAGACGTGGGTCTCATTAATTAAAGACAAGACAATAAGAATTCTGATTAAGTGGCTACTAATATTTTTTGCTGGATCTATGTAGTTAATCACCTTATAAACAGAATTTATGTTTACGACTAACACTTGGGCTTTCTGCTCTTGTGCGTGTAAATGAAGTCTTTTGTCTTACTTTGGTACAAACAATACCTACCACATCTCTTATATTTTAGTCCTACATTAATAAACTAGCTTTTGCCCGCGGCTTGACCCGCGTGGATGTCGGAAAATGTCCCACGGGAACGTAGTACCAGGATTAAAATTCAGGTTATAAACTATCTGTGTGCCGAATTTCATCCGAACCCGATCAGCCGATTTAGCGCCAATCCGGAATATACAATACATCCTGATAAAACAGACCACGGGTAAAAATTCTAAAAACAATATTTTCGGCATCAGACTTGTTCCCATACATACCAAACCTCGCAGTAATTACTTATTTAAAAAAAATGCAGTGTACAGATTCGACTTGGTTACTATTCTATTATATTATGTACTAGTATTCGAACCATTGACTGTTGATATCATCTGAATAGATGATTATAGGAATCAGATAATTTAAGAGTTAGATCTGCGATAAGATCTGAATTCAAAATGGCAAGGTGATCTTATTGTTCTGTAACAGTTTAATCAATGTTAAACATATTGCAGATATAAAGAAAGGTACTATAATAAATTTATTATTCGACATTTTAAACTACAGTTGGACGACATTGGCCAACGCGGAATCAAGGAATAATTATAAACATCATTGCGTCTAGAATCTAATAAATCATTAACTAAATCAAATTTGCACCAGTTGTATCATATTTTTTAGTATACAATTGCCTCTAGAGATTTTTTGGAGTACCGCAAGGGACTATACTACGGCCGCATCAATCGACCTTCGATTTTACTCGTCACTTAGCATGTAATTAAAATATTAAAAGTTCATTTATTTCGCAAGTTTGCCTTCTGAACTCGACCGGTACACAATGCGGCCTTCAAATCAACGAGTGAATTTCATTACGGGAGTTGAGATGAGCTTCGAAATCCAATCAGTAGGCTACAACTAAAATTAAAATAAAGCCTTGATATTTGGACTGCATTTTTGGAATCTGATAATGGGTTGGTTCAAATATTGATAGATGTTACATGAATCTTATTTTTCTATAGCGTGTTCTGACTGCTCTGAGCAGAACAGAAATTTGTGTCAAAAATAAAATTATTTCCGTAATGTTTAAAGAATAATGGCACAATTGAAAATGTAAGTATAATATAATTAGAGAGCAAGGAACAAGTCTTGTGTTAAAAACATTTCTAGAAACGAACTGAATATCGCAAAAATCACATAAAGTGAGTTAAAGAATTGAATAGACAAAGATTTAAATGTTGTACCAACAAAGCTCGTAAAAACGTACCGTTATACTGTAGACTTCAATTTTATAGCTTTATCAAGTACCCGCATTCTATACACAGTTTTAGTACACACGACGCCATTTGTGAAATATTTCCAGTAAAAGCTGACCTCGTACAGTATCTATAGGTTTTCCACCTTCTTCTTTTCATATCGACGATACCAGAAGTTCGTAGCCACGTTTATTGCGGCGTCTGAGGCGTTGCTCAGATCGTCAAGGGTGAATGGACATTTGGGACTCTCCAACAGATGGGACATTGTCTGATTAGCATAGCTATTCACAACCACTCGATACGCTTCCGTACCATATCGAACATCATCATCATCTGCCTAGCCTTTTCCCAACTATGTTGAGGTCGGCTTCCAGTCTAACCGGATGCAGCTGAATACCAGTATTTTACATGGAGCGACTGCCTATCTGACCTCCACAACCCAGTTACTGGGTAATACGATCCGTACCGTATCGAACATCAATCAATTTTATCTGATACGATAGCCTGTCGAATGATTGTGAATAGCTATGCAGGAGCACCGCACTCGCACTGATTTCCGTACGAAGAGGTCAGCTTATACTGGGTTATATAGCTATTTTGCATGCGGAGGCACTATTCTTTGACTTAAGATACTACAGATGCTGAAGATAAGGAATCGTTAAACGACAAACTATTTACTATATTGAAATAAAACCTTGATTGTGTTGTAACTGAACATGGCCATTATATTGGTACTAGAGACGTGCATAATATTATTAGCAACTACATCTACAGCCGTAAGGACTTCCTTAGTAGAAACCTCTAAAAACTTGTGCATTTAAAAGTATGATCTAAAAAGAATGAATCTAGTTACTAGAGTTCCTTCGGAGGTTTTAATTAAAGGATTAAAAACAATATAACAGAGTTGCTGAAGGGATAACCCTTCAGCAACTCTGTTATATACAAAGCATGGTCGCTTTCTAAGATTTAAAGCATTAACAATATTTTAATACCTACTAAAGTATACTAATACTAAGTACTACTACTATATATACTACTAAATTATTACTTGGACTTGTCTCGAACAAAAATGTAACTACAATTCTAACCGATTAGATTAATCTAAATCATGTGTATGAAAATCATAATGCTCATACAAATAGGAAAAATGAATTAAAAGCTTATTACATGTAACAAGAGATCAGGGTTACAGTAATAGTATATGTTACATTATCCGACCATGAAGGGCAGGTTCGATTCCCGCGCGTGTCACTTTACTTCTCGCTTCCGTAACTACTGGCAACTGTTGCATGACATTCTGTGTCACTAGAATTATTATGTCCTATTTGTTGAATGCGACTTGGTTTTAGTTTCGGAAAATCCTTGTATAGTGCATCTTTACAATGTCTATCTTGGTCCCATTTCTAGATATTTGGGTCGGCGAAATATATTTTTTTCTTTCATTTTGTTCCATCAGCTGAGACCTTATCATTCACTTCCTTGGTGTCACATTAGCTCTTTTAAAATCCATCTTTCGTTTATTTATTTTACAGCTAAACACTATTTAAGGAGCATACTCATTCCAGATTTTTTAAATCATCTATAATTTTAGCTGTTGCATTTGCCCCATTGTAGGAATAGTTACTTAGTCGCAGAACTTGTTCTATTTGTACCTATTTTCTTAACTAATTCTAGCTACAGATTATATGAATCATTAAAGAATTGTTTCACCCCTTTCATTTTCAGGTCAATATGGCTGACTCATTTCTGCCGGCGACATTTTTGGCTGTCAATTTTTAAATTCCCACATCCGTATTTGCATTGTTTTACGCAATGGTTTACGCTGTTTTCTTTTAACTTAATATTCGTCATCTTTTGGTATATCCTGTAGAGATCTTATGATGATATGAAATGGAGAGGAAAACCTTTGTTTACATTGACGACTCTTTATTTAACTTCGTCTTGTGATACCTTATGTTTGAATATCCCTCTGGATATTCAACCAACACTACTTAAAGCGTCGCTTCTCTGAGCTGCACTTTATGTAGTGTTAGTTAATCAGTCTGTAAATTCTATCCTCTGCAACCTAAATCTGAATACGTTTTCTAGTTTGGCAACACCAAAACTTTCCGATTGCTCTTCTGCCTACAAAAAGGCTTTTATTCAGTCCGGAGGTCAGTTATTTAAATATTTACTTCTTTCTTAAATGACGGGGTAAAATTTCTGCTGTTTTCAATGTATCTTCTATTATAATACGCGCCAAAACAATAAGCATATTCTGGTAGTACGTTCGTAAGTAAATTAAGGACATTTAAATATTAGCAAAGACAGGGACAGTAAAATTATAGACAGTTGCATGCTTATACGTATTCATTACCTAATAAAACTTGATGATAATTCGCCTATTTGTACTAAAATCCATTCTATATTACTATTGCTTCAATTAACCGCATTTTCTTTCACCAGAACCTTATGTCATATACAATAGGGACTATTATATGATCCCTCGTTGCTACCTTTGACATTTGCTGTACATTTGGCCCATTGTGGTATGGACCAATCAGCAGTAAGCGGTTTTGCAAGCTGAGACTTGGATTTTGACAGATCTGAACATACAGACATCAATACGTAATAAAACAACTGGATACCTACATATCTACATTATTATTTTATAGACGTAAAGTTTGCAAATTTGGATGTAAGAGGTAATCCCCAAAACTCACCATCATCATTCTCCTGCCCTTATCCCAATCTATTTGGGGGTCGATCGATCAGGTTAAGCTACACTTCCCGTGGTTGGTCCGTGGACGGGTGACAATCTTTACATATACCCGACCATCCCATCGTCGCCCCATCTTTATTTCCTCCTTTTTTCTTCCTTTATTTCCTAGTGTCTCGGAAAGTACGTTAAGCCGTTGGTCCCGGCTGTCATTCGGAGATCTTTGACAGTCGTTACGGGTCGTCAGAAGCCCGAAAGTCTGACAACCAGTCTTACCAAGGGGTAACGTATTACCCAGTAACTGAGTTGTGGAGGTCAGATAGGCAATCGCTCCATGTAAAATACGGGTATTCAGCTGCATCCGGTTAGAATGGAAGCCGACCCCAATATAGTTGGGAAAAGGCAATTCAGATGATGAGTTTCTCGGTAGTCACCCCCTTTCTAACCATATCATCACACGGTCCGTCCATAGTTTCTTTGGTCTTCCCCTACTCTTATAGCCATCGACATTCATAAGAGGTAATGTCCGAAACTACTGATCCGATTTAAATTTTATTTTTCAATGATAGCTACGGTATTGCCGAGTATGTTTTTTGGCATATATAGTCGGTTTCCACGCGGACGGTTTGGCGCGGGTAGAAGCTAGTTTATCATATACAAAGAAAATGTGTTGACTGTAACTGTAAATGCAATTTGTCAAACATTTACAGCTGTAGTTTCTTCGGAAGGGTGAGGTTTAACAACTACTTTGTCTCTCGAACTACCTAGTCCTATTCGTTTTCAAGCTGTTTTTAGTTTTACTACAAGGTGTGGTAATGTCTAGACACCTACAGCTGTGAGTGTTTAGTTAGTTACGGCAGTTCGTGGTGACGAGGTGTTAATTCGTTTAGCGAGAACATAAATGTATCTTCAATCTTCTCTATTGTCGTTTTGGGTTATTATGAACTTTGTTGCATCTTCATTTTCGATGATATAAACCGTTTCTGTTCTTGAACGTTTCTTTTTGTTTTGTTTTCCCGATATTTTTATGGCTTTACAGCCAAAAAAATATCGGGAATATCGGTTGGTAATATTCGGTACAGATGGGTGATATGAAATGTTATGCATTTTTATCTCACGAAGCGACGCGCGCTTTACTTGTGATAACTAAAAGAAAGAAAAATGCGTTTATTGGTTAACTAAGTGTACAAACATGTTGTATATGTGTGCGTGAAGATGTGTAGCGGCAGCACACGCACACATACACTTCCCACTTCGCCCGTCTCTCGGACGACACCAAAAGCCCCTGCGCTAACACAATGTGTGCTAGCTCAGTGTGTTTGTATACTTGGTAAACACAAGTAACTTCGTGAGAAAAAAATACTGTAACCAAATGAGCAGTCCTAATTAATGCAATGCAACACATAATGTAACACAACAACTAGGCGAATTTGTTTCATCTTGTGTTACATTTCACCAATCAGTACCCAGCATTAGGATATCTACTTTTTAGCATTTGAGTTGACAATTGTCCTTTAGTTCTCCACCAACCTCTCACTAAACCTATGTAGGTACCTCTACATTGTTATTCACAGGAACTGCCCCATTAAATGGCTAACTGACACTATCTAAAATTTTATTAGCCTCTACATTTCTTAACACCTTAACTGTAAAAGATCTATCATCTTTCCCAGTATATTTGGTGTTTGTCTTAACGCAATCCTCTTTTACGAGCCTGTCCTCGTCTGTGGGTTGCACAAACGGTTGGAACTGACGAGCTGTCATCGGTGACACGGATGTGTGGCGGTTACGACTGTTTGCGGTTGTTCCGTTTGTCGTACTTGGTTGTTTTATACAGGGTTATGGGAAAAACACCAACAACCTCTTAAGAGGTCATTGTACTCATCATTATGAACAAGATTTAAGACTATGGGACCAAACCTGATATCGCGAAAAAAAATCAGCGGTTCCCTACATTTATGTTTGTAAGTATAACTCGTCAAAATGTAGGGAACAGCTAATTTTTTTCGCGGTTTCAAGTTGATCTCAATGATCTCTCAGGAGGTTGTTTGTTTGATTTTAGTGAATTTTGTTGTAGACAATAACCTATGACAGCCTTTACCGATTTTTTTACTACTAAAGCGATTAGACCCACGTCTACTATTAACGCGATCGGAACAAATGAAATGATTGGGTTCCTAAGTCTTGTTATTAAAATTCATTGCCTGTCCATCTTTGGGATATAATGTACGAATCTGAGAGACAGGGAGGCAGTAGGTATATTGGCCGTTACGGGAATTATCGTTTTTGGCTTAACGTTTCCATTACACTGATCATGAACAATTATCTTTAGTAGATCGCAACTCAGTTTATCCTGGTTCATGTTAATGCTAAAAAAATCAAGGTTTCATTCATTTATGTTTCATGGAATTATCATAGAGCGTACAGACTCATATTCCTGTTTTGTTCTGTGTCTAATATAAAACCTTTATACTATATCAACATGAGGGTCGGGTTAGTTGCATATACGCTGATTGCAAGAGTATGATTAGCCACGCTAAGTTCAGGCACGTGACTGTAGCATGCAAGTCTGTAGGATAAGCCTTATTGGGAAGTAGGGACTGATTATAAGATTACTAAATTATTATTTGCAAAATATCTAGATGTTGCAGTGTACTAGAGCACGTATTTCCGTATGTAATTTAATGCAAGCTAAAATATGACTTACGAATGCAAAACACTTGTGACGATACCACAGAAAAGGTTATCAAATCAGTTAATATTAGCGTATAGGATATGAGAGAGATGATCCATAAGGAATACAAAACTTTCTGGAAAGAAAGAAAGAAATTGAAATCAAATAGACAGCATCGTCATCTTGGGATAGAAAGGGAAATCAACTTTCCCAAAAGGTTGTATGAGTTTACATCCAGGGTCGACAGACATTTCACGTTAAACCACTAATTACACAGTATTATTAGATGATGAGGAAAATCGAGATGAAGCTACATAGCCAATCTAAGAAAAGACGGTATTAAACTACACATCACAATTATTAGTTAAAGCCATAATAAGGTTATGCACTAAGGAACCGATCAATTTAGAGGAAGAAAAAAACATTGATGTCAATTCTTCGAAAAAAGATATAGAAGTAGGTGAACCAATAACGCAAGATCAAATTTCAATTCCAACGAAATCAATAAAAGACCAAAATATTTTACGTAAATCTATCTAACATGTTAATTGGGACCAAACTAATATTATTCTTAAGCACCCTTATGTATATATTGGCTTATTATAAACAAAGCTAATTGTTTAGCCACTGACCTTAAAGAAATATGCAGTGGAGTGGTTTACGTACAAACAGATAGTTGCTTAATTTCAATAGTTGAGAAATTTTGAGGACAAACGTGTTGTAAAGATGTTGGCATATAGTACAGAAGCCTACTTATTAAAATAACAACAAGGAAAACATTTTGATTGATACATCCGAATTTTGTAATGGTAGAGCGTTCGTTTTGTTTATGGTCACCGGGAAAGTGATCGATCTTAGTAAATTATTCATAGATTTTTAAATTGCGAATAGAGATTGCAGAAATAGGCAGGTCGGTGTCAATAGATTTAGATCATACCTACACTTAACTGCTACTTGAAATAAATGATTTGACTTTGATTTTAACAGCATTAGCATATGGGGCATAGAATATCCCACTGCTGGGCAAAGGCCTCCCAAAGAATAAGGTCCAAAAAATTTTAATAGTAGTGGCGATACTCAAACTCCGATCAGTCAGACCAGTCACTCATCACTCCAGGGGGCCTAAAAAGGCCACTTCCGCAGAATCATAAAAGGATAACATTATGAATCATAATATGGCGAAGACAGTCCGTGTTTTTCTTTTTTTCGCTGCACTACGTAGGTATAATCAAAGAGATTGGGATTGGATTTGAATTGGATTGATTAGTATTTTAGCACACACAAAAAAAATATTACTGAACAATTCTTCACTAATGGTATTTGATACAATTAACTTAACAGTTAACTGTACATTATGATTCATAATGTTATCCTTTTATGATTCTGCCAAAGTGGCCTTTTTAGGCCCCCTGGAGTGATGAGTGACTGGACTGACTCCGTTTAGCATACATTCTAAAAATATCTATAATAATTACACTAAAATGAAATGCCACTAAGGTATAGGAAGGTACTTATTTCGTAATATAAGGACGTCAAACTAATTTGCAATAAACGTGTGTCCGACAACAATCTAAGCTCTAGCGAATTACTGAGGGCACAATATAGCACGACTAGTTTTCTCACAGCCACAGCTGCGCCGGCGCAGGTTCGTGTCTTTCTCTCATTGTTAACATTCAACTATTCATTATTGCCGAAGACCACTAACTATTGCGAGGAATAATCAAATAGAGTGACTTTATGACGAAACCCTGAATTTTGATAGATATTTTAAAGGCTTTTAAGTTCTAGGCATAAATGGAGGCTAAAATGAGACTAAAGCCTGGTTCATGCAACCTTCAGGCCGCAAGCCTATAACACATGTATTTAATATGCTTAATATGTTACTAAACTGCTTAATAATTGGGCTAATTGGCGTGTCTGGAGTAAATTCAATAAAGTTTATCCTCGGAAATTATAGATATTACAAATGCGAGAGAGAGAGCAGTGGTGGCCAAGTGGTAACGGCCGCGACTTACGAGTTGTAGGTCGTAGGTTCGAACCCAGTCAGGCGCTTTACTTTGTGTAAATTATTTCATCACCACTGCTCTCAAAACGGTGAAGGAAAACATCGTGAGGAAACCGGCATGTCCTAGAACCAAAAATTCGAAGACATGTGCCATCTGCCAATCCGCACTGGGCCGGCGCGGTGGATTACGGCCCACTCCCTCTCACCGAGAGGAGGCCTGTGTCCCAGCAGTGGGAAAATTATAGGCTGATGATGATGATGATGACAAATTCGAGCGGTACATTCTCTGCAAGAACTTTATTTGGAACTATTTTTGGTCTTGATCTCTCCTCAAAGGATTTGTGCTTCATAACTTCATAAGACACACGTTAAACGATGATTCATGACAAATTTCATGTCTCTTTTCGAAAATTTCAGGTATTGGCTTTGGCACATTCTTCAAACTAAAACTTAGGTAGGTACTACTAACTTCAATCAAATCGAACATTTCACATCTAATATACATATTTCCAAAACTGATTGACACCGGATTGCGAAAATAAAGATTCGGAGACCATTAATATCAATATAATAGAACCAGCCAAAGCGAGTCGGACTCGCACATGAAGGGTTTTTAATTACCTGCCTTAGTAAAAAATACGTGTTTTTCCTTTAATTTTGAACTTTATTTTATTTTTTCTTGTTGTAGCGGCCATAGTAGTACACACTCTGATAATTTCAAGTGTCTACCTATTACGGTTCAAGATACAGCCCTGTGACAGCCGGACGGAAAGCGGAGCCTTTACACCCTTTAGGTATGGAACCCTAAAAAGCACGAGATTGTTAAAAAAATGTTATATATGTACTAATAGGGTTGTTAGTATTATTTCCTAAGTCGACAACTTTTCAGTAACTACCTACCGCTTACCTAAGTCTGTGACTGCATAGCATGGTTATTTTTAGAACTCAATATATTCACTGGACGATACCAGTTGAGGCATCGTGACAGCACGTAGCACCCTATGTAGATTTAGAATACATAATTAGCATGTAAATATCTGTGTCATCCCAGCTCGAGGTGTTGTAATAGTGACGTCGGTAACTGTTGATAAATTGGTCCCGCCAATCACGGGGCCTGTGTTTGATTAGCCCTTCGTGAGTAATTTTAAGTTAGCGCAATGGGCTTTGAGATTTTTCACTTGCGTTCTGGAGAATTTGATGCATAAATATCTTACAACAGAGCTATCAACAACAACAGTAGTCGCGGTGGCAACCAACAAGGCGGAGTGATCGGTCTGCTGTTAAACTGCCTATGATATTGACCTCTGAGAGGCCAGACTCTGCAGTGCTGGGGAGATTAATCCAGCTTGATGTGATGACACTTGTAGGTATCCACTTACTACCATTTTATAGACATAGATACATTTTTTGAACATGATATTTGACATTGAGTGATTTTATTATTTTAACTAGCTTCTGCCCGCGACTTCGTCCGCGTGAAATTTCTTGTACCCCCACCCCGTCGCGTCGCAACACTTCGTATTCGCTTACCGTTCACTCTGAGTTTTTTTATTTTTGCTCGGCTCCTAAGGGTCATAGCGTGATGTTAAATAGCCTATAGCCTTTCTCAAGAATTGGGCTATCAAATGCAAAAAGAATTCAAATCTGACCGGTAGTTAAAGAGATTATCGCGTTCAAACAAACAAACTCTTCAGCTTTATTATCTATACTAATATTATAAAGCTGCAGAGTTTGTTTGTTTGTTTGTTTGTTTGTTTGTTTGAACGCGCTAATCTCTGGAACTACTGGTCCGATTTGAATGATTATTTTAGTGTTGGGTAGTTCATTTATCGAGGAAGGCTATAGGCTATATTTTTTTTCTTCAAAATTAGGGATCCGTAATAAAATTGCTATTTTGTAACACAAGGTGTAAAATCGAAAACCTATTTTTGCGTGCGCTGCAAAAACTATTGACAATAGAACAAAATAATGTACTACGGGTTTGTAGAGCCTATTAAGACCTACAAAAAAGTCCGCGAGAACATATATCTAGCTATCATGGTTTAATCACAATAACCGATTTTGTGTTCAAAATAATGATTAAATCGTCTGAAGAAAAAAAAACTACGTTAAATATGTATCGTAATATTAATCTTTATCGAAATTAAGCATTATGTTATCAAGAGTATTTATGAAGAAGTAAAATACTTTTTGTTTCATCTCAATCGGATATTTCGTTTAAAAGTTATCACGTGTGTAAGATGTTATGAGTTGGTACAGACGCCAGCACATCAAGTTACTATAATCTGTCAGATTTTTTTAATAGATTTCTTGCTTTATGCTATAGACTAGACTTTATTGCTAAAACATAAGGTTCAAGGTTGATTGGGAAAATCTGACAGTTTCGGGTAGGTTGACCTGCTGGTGTCCGTACCTATTAAGGAGTTATGGGCCATAGAGTTTTTACACTAATAATAAAGCTGAAGAGTTTGTTTGTTTGAACGCGATAATCTCTTTAACTACCGGTCAGATTTGAATTCTTTTTGCATTTCATAGCCCAATTCTTGAGGAAGGCTATAGGCTATTTAACATCACGCTATGACCCTTAGGAGCCGAGCAAAAAGAAAAAAAACTCAGAGTGAACGGTAAGCGAATACGAAGTGTTGCGACGCGACGGGGTGGGGGTACAAGAAATTTCACGCGGACGAAGTCGCGGGCAGAAGCTAGTTAGTAGTATAGATAAAAAACTCTATGGCCCATAACTCCTTAATAGGTACCAACTCTTAACATCTTACACGTGATAATTTTTAAACGAAATATCCGATTGAGATGAAACAAAAAGTATTTTACTTCTTCATAAATACTCTTGATAACATAATGCTTAATTTCGATAAAGATTAATATTACGATACATATTTAACGTAGTTTTTTTTTCTTCAGACGATTTAATAATTATTTTGAACACAAAATCGGTTATTGTGATTAAACCATGATAGCTAGATATATGTTCTCGCGGACTTTTTTGTAGGTCTTAATGGGCTCTACAAACCCGTAGTACATTATTTTGTTCTATTGTCAATAGTTTTTGCAGCGCACGCAAAAATAGGTTTTCGATTTTACACCTTGTGTTACAAAATAGCAATTTTATTACGGATCCCTAATTTTGAAGAAAAAAAATATAGCCTATAGCCTTCCTCGATAAATGGACTACCCAACACTAAAATAATCATTCAAATCGGACCAGTAGTTCCAGAGATTAGCGCGTTCAAACAAACAAACAAACTCTGCAGCTTTATAATATTAGTATAGACTAGCTTCTGCCCGCGACTTCGTCCGCGTGAAATTTCTTGTACCCCCACCCCGTCGCGTCGCAACACTTCGTATTCGCTTACCGTTCACTCTGAGTTTTTTTTCTTTTTGCTCGGCTCCTAAGGGTCATAGCGTGATGTTAAATAGCCTATAGCCTTCCTCAAGAATTGGGCTATGAAATGCAAAAAGAATTCAAATCTGACCGGTAGTTAAAGAGATTATCGCGTTCAAACAAACAAACTCTTCAGCTTTATTATTAGTGTAAAAACTCTATGGCCCATAACTCCTTAATAGGTACGGACGCCAGCAGGTCAACCTACCCGAAACTGTCAGATTTTCCCAATCAACCTTGAACCTTATGTTTTAGCAATAAAGTCTAGTCTATAGCATAAAGCAAGAAATCTATTAAAAAAATCTGACAGATTATAGTAACTTGATGTGCTGGCGTCTGTACCAACTCATAACATCTTACACACGTGATAACTTTTAAACGAAATATCCGATTGAGATGAAACAAAAAGTATTTTACTTCTTCATAAATACTCTTGATAACATAATGCTTAATTTCGATAAAGATTAATATTACGATACATATTTAACGTAGTTTTTTTTTCTTCAGACGATTTAATAATTATTTTGAACACAAAATCGGTTATTGTGATTAAACCATGATAGCTAGATATATGTTCTCGCGGACTTTTTTGTAGGTCTTAATGGGCTCTACAAACCCGTAGTACATTATTTTGTTCTATTGTCAATAGTTTTTGCAGCGCACGCAAAAATAGGTTTTCGATTTTACACCTTGTGTTACAAAATAGCAATTTTATTACGGATCCCTAATTTTGAAGAAAAAAAATATAGCCTATAGCCTTCCTCGATAAATGGACTACCCAACACTAAAAGAATCATTCAAATCGGACCAGTAGTTCCAGAGATTAGCGCGTTCAAACAAACAAACAAACAAACAAACAAACAAACTCTGCAGCTTTATAATATTAGTATAGATTAGTATAGATTTTGAATATTATGAATGATGTTTTGTTTCGATTTTAGTATGTTTTGACTAAAATAATTTTAAGGCCTTTGTTTCTAACAAGTACGGGCAAGTTATTAGTCTAAAATAAATTACCTCATCGTTCCTATGTATTGTCTTACTAAAATCATATCAAGATGAGATATGGGCCATGGTTATAGTTCATCATCATTATTTGCCTAATCTTTTCCCAACTATGTTGGGGTCGGCTTCCAGTCTAACCGGATGCTGAATACCAGTATTTTACATCGACCGACTGCCTATCTGACCTCCACAACTCAGTTACTGGGTTATACGATACCCCTATTACCTATTACCTACCCCTTGGTAAGACTGGTTGTCAGACTTTCGGGCTTCTGACTACCCATAAGGACTGTCAAAGATCCACGAATGACAGCCGGGACCAACGGCTTAACATGCTTTCCGAGGCACGGAGGGGTCACGGTATGTAAAGATGGTCACACATCCACAGACCAACCGCAGCTTACAGTCATATTAATTTAGAAAATAAAAATAAAACTCCCAGTTTCAACCGAAGTGATGATTACTGTACCTTCCTTTATACCTGAGGATACTTTGAGCACCTACATATATTGACGACACAATGCGGAAAATGAAGAACTCCAAAAGAAACACTAATATCTCTGGTGGTCTCATTAAAACGTTTAAACGTACGCTTACGACCTATGAACCGGCGCCATTAGTTTTTATCGACAACAACAAAGACTGGGTCAATCGTGATGCGGCTCCTAAACAAACCTACGTGGTACGCAACGCTGTCCATACGATAGTGCAACGTAATGACTTAAACACTGCCCATACGAAACAGGACTACATAGTCACACGTAGAACTTTGTAATAGATTGCTAATCTAGGATTTGTGGGGAAGGAGAAGAGAAAGAAGGATTGGATACAACAAAATTATGTGTTTAGCTGTTTTTTAAACATGTTGGTCTCAGTTGCATTATCTTAAAATCTTTTTAATTTATAGAACTTTATAAGATCCGAATTCCAAACATGAAAATAGATCATAATAACAGCTGTATCCAAATTAAACAGAAATCTTCAACATAATAAAATGCACATACATCGGAAAACACAAAAGGCTGTGTGCTATGTCATTTTCTATCAAGACTCAAGAAAATAAACAAATCTGCCCGTTCCAAAAATTGTGGCAAAAAACAACACAAGTCTTAAAAATGTTTCTAGTTTGACAACGCGCAACTTGTAAACCATTTCTATGGACATAGTAACAGAGTCTAAAATAAGGTAATTCCTGCCTATTTAGAGACCCATCAGACACTTTGTAACGACTTTATTACATGTTTAAAAGATGAACTCAGAGTAACTTTGTCCATACAAATAGTTAACCACAGTGACACAGTCAGAGATGTAACTGCAAGTGAATGACCGCTTACGCAAACACGATGGGCAGCAGTGGCCTTGGCTTGTTTACGTTTTAATACAACACAACTACGATTTCAGTAAGATAGACTGATGAAAATCGTTGAAACAGCTGATGAAGACAAAGATTTTGAGAAGATTTTTCTTAATAACATAACATCATAACATGATGAAGCATATTCCCCGAAGAGTAAGACAGAGGTGTACCTACAGGACATCCACATTTTACCAGTTATGTTTAAGTCCCATATAACAGGGGCATAGGGGGGGTGTAGGGGGGAATATTGCCATCAACCAGGTGCAAATTAGGCCTCCGGGGTGTTACTGAGAAATTCCTGGTGGAAAAACCCAATACCAATATCTGTCCGACAAGCCCAAGACCTCATGCTCAGCAGTATCACTTGCCAATCCTAGACCAAAGAAATTGACACAATTTCGTATTTCCTACTGTCAAATGAATCAGGAACATAATCTTGATCTGTTACCCAACTCATCTATCTATCTTTTGCTGTAGGGTGTGAAAGTGGGATATATCTTTAGGAGCTAATAAAGCCCGTTCTAATCTGTATATTTGTCTGTTTTCCTCATAAAAATCCCGGAACTTTTAACCAAGACGGTGAAGACTCCAACAAGGACAATGATTTTAAAATAAGGAAATAAACGAACTAAGAATATACTCATTTTACTTTAGTTTACGAAACCAGGAAGCAGTTTTGTGGAACAATAAGTTGTAGTGACGAAATTGACTATTGTTTTGCCATCTTCACCTATTCAATAGTGGATGAACTAATAATAGAGGCTGTAACTGATTAGATATTATAATAAACAGCTCATAATATAAATTATCTCTGAATGATGTAAATTCAAAATTATTCACTTCTCCTACGTAACTGCTGACATCAACATTTCCTAGGACTTATATAACAATATTGGCTACTCTATGTTGGCTATTGATTCCTCTATAACGATGACATGAACTATGGTATTTTCAGACATAAACTATCCGTTCATTTCATGCGGTAATCGCTAGATTGAGAGGTTCTATAATTCATCGACAACACTTATTTACATTATTGTCATCTTCTTTTTATTTCGAACAGTGACTATCTACTCGTATACTTATACTATTTATTTTGGCATATGTATTATAGCGAATACTATGATTGTAAAACTGGGCTACATCAGACGATGTTGAATAAAAGGATTTGATCCAAAGCAAAGTGCACATAACCGTATCGTTATGATACGATCAGTGCTAGAGCTTCAATTGAGATGTTTATAAATGCTCATGATTGAGTTAATAAAAAGAGCTTAATTATGATTTATGAAATGTTGATTAACTCACCTTTATTACTTGCTGGCCAGATGTTGTTCGTCGCGGTCTTTTTATTGTTTTTGTTCTCTCTGAACATGAGAATATCCGGTACCTTGTTCAGTTTATTGTCCTTCGGTATTATGTCCGGCACTCGATCGACGTTTACTCTCACGAATTCACCTTTCAACACTTTTGGTTGATTATCTTTTAATACTGGAGGCTGAGGAGCTTTAGGCTTCTTGTGGAACAGTCTCTTCCTGTCTGGCTTTGATGGGATCTCTATATCAGTGTATATTATGCTGTCTATTTCACCAGCCTCATTGACATCGTTCCTTATTCCAATCAGACTCATAGGCTGCTCGTATCGACTATTTAAATGATTCTTCTGTTGCACCGATATGTGTGTTACGCCATCGTTATCCGTAGTTTGCATTAAGTCGTAATCATTGCGTCCCTTGTCGAATAAACTATAGTCGTCCATACTATTCTTTCTGCTTTTGAAAATGTCATAAGTTTTCTTTTTTGAAAACAAGTTTTCGCTGCTCGAATAGTTGTTCGTGTTTTTCGTCAGTCGATTCCGCATTTTGAAGTATTTGTATGTGAAGTATATTCTTTTGAAGTCCTGCTCGTTCTCGAACTTGAGCGCGATGGCTTCCTTGTTCAGGTTTTTGGTTATGTAAAAGACTAGAGTGTTGTCACAATTAGGGTAGTTTTCAATATTAACACAATTAGAAATGTCATCTATTGAGATGTTTTCACATTTGGTAGGTTTAAGTTCAGTGTAGTCTTTGATTTGTTTTTTATCTTCATCTGTGATGTCTTCTTTAGTGAGTAGTTGAAGTTGGTCCTTCTCGTTGAAGCCGACGACTATATTGTAGGCTTGTAGGGAGGTTGGTTTGGAGATGGTCATGATGTCAAGCTGTTGGTTAGCGGTGTGCATCTTCTGCCGTGCGACCATGGCCGCGAAGCCGCCTGTCCGGGCGGTTTTCTTTACGGTCATTGTTCTGCAACAAGAGAAAGAAAGGAATTAATAAACACTCTTAACCATTCTTATAAGGTTTTGTTTTCCTCGTATTTCTTATATTTAATGAGAGCAATCAAAATAGGTACATCATCGTAATACGTTAAAGTTTTATAGTTCAATAAATCTAAGTCTAGATGTGATTAATGTTGACCTTGATTTTTATCAAACTAAGTATTTCAACTCAAACGATATTTAAGGAATTTATTGCATCCATTTTATGCATTAATATAAAAGCTGCAATTAGAAAGCTTTTTTAAATACCAATTTACTGAAAAAATCCAGCGTTTAATCGTCAAAATTCTCATAAAACAATAAAAAATGAATCGGTAAAAACGCGAATGCTTCGAATCTAATCGAAGTTCAAATAATTGCGATCAATCATAGACTACATGATATTTGAAACGATTCCAATTCGATTCTCGTCATAAACGACTGGCAATCTATTTGGAATCGATTGACTATCAATATTGTTCAAATGTGATAGCGTTTTAAGTTTTAAAGCAAACGTAATTATGACTTTAGCACCTTTGCTTTCACTTGCTTTCTTCAAATCATAGTGGTCTGAAGTGCTAGAATTGGCTACTCTAATGGAACCTAAAAGTTATGAGTAAATTGCACCAAAAAAAAACATATTTCACGTGGAATTATTTCTATATTATGAACATTTAAATTGCTAGTTTGTCTTCCACATTTTTAATTCGAACTTGAAGTATTATCTCTCCTTTTTATCGAGATGTCTCGTAAGGTACTAAATCATTAATGCTTAGGTATACAAGTTTGAGTAACTTTCCTCGCTGCGTTGAAGCAAGTACAGCTTTCAGTTCACTTAGTGTCTCATGTCAACTTATCAATCTTTTTCTTAGCTACTTTTTCATCAATTACGTCTCCAACAGTTTATACAACACCATTTTTCCTCTTCTCACCTCTAGAAGTTTCATTAAACTCTTAAATGAAACAAGTATGTGCAAGAGAAAGCGTAATAATATAAAAAAAAACAATAGTTTGTCGTCAGCGTGCGACATTTTGTGCAAAAACACTTCCTAGAGATGAGCAATGAATTAGAGAACATAATTATGATGCGGTGGAAGATATAAGCGACGTTACCGAACTTTGGTGTGAAAATAAGGAGGTTATGTAAAGTATTTCAAAATATGCCTATGTGTCAAGTAGGCAAGGATCTCGTTACGTATTGCGAGTTACTTTCTTGGTGTTGACAAATCTGTGTATTTATTTATGTTATCTGTATAAGTGATGGGTATATAAGTATTGTATTTCATAATCATGTCATTGGACAGAGTACCTTTAACAAATTTGGTGCAAGACATTGGCATGAAAGTTTTGAAACAGGGGGTGTAAGTCCTCTTTAGATATATCTACTAAAGGTGGTTTACTTGACCTAAACTCCGAAACTATACCTATGTGCAAGAGCATTTAATGGCATGCATTTCATTGAACCTCAAAAAAATCTCATTTTGATATCCTAAAAGTATGATTGAACACTCTAATATAATGTGTCTTTTTGTGAACCCCAAAGAATTCCTATTTTGAGGATCTAAAAATACTAAATAGCCGAATAACTGTGACTAACTGTGAGAAAAGGCCATACACTTAAAAAGACGCTCAAGTGAAGAGGTACAAGTTTAATAAGTTTTTAAAAGATCAGTTAAATATTTCCTTCAAGAATTTACATAACCGACTGAAGATGGTTGCCATCAAATATTGCCAAAGCCCAACGATTACAAACGTCAATTAAACAATAGGTACACAACCACCTTAATTACCCCGCTAATGCCCACATCTCGGGCCACACTTCCAGATGTTTCCACAACAATAGTACCTCCATGAGAGATCACTTTACATAATATCTAGTGCATTTCCGGCTTTTAAGAATCCGAGTTATAACCCAAGAAACTGGGTGAACTTTTATAACCCACTGAAACGATGGCTTAAATCTGATTACCGAGGTTTTGTTGGTCAAAATAATAATTAAAATTATCATCAGCAATGGGGCTTACATAATCGAGTTTTACTTAAGAAAATTGCATGTTTTTTGGGTTGTTTCGTTGTGAAATTGAGTTATGTTCGTGTGATTCTGCGGATTTGGCAAACGCATTTTAAAGTTACACTATTGGCGTGGGATATAATAGGCAAATGAGATAATTTGAATGATAATTTTACAGAATTAGATTTGTTGTAATGTAAACATATTTACTGCTTTGCTGCTGCTGCATGTGTTAAACTAAGTAAACTCAAGTAAGGAACTTCCTGAGCTATTAAGTAAATAAGCTTTCAAACATACCAACATAATATAAACAGTGTAGGTATGCAAATACAAGAATATCATTTTAAACCTGGATTCTTAAATGTTGCTAAGGCGTCAAACGCTAAAGTAAACTCCGACTAAAACAATTATAATAATAGGCACAAGTAGAAGTACCTCAATAGTTGTATTTACCGGAAAATACATTTTTCTTGCGACGAAAAATGTATTTTATATACAAATACAAATATGAACAGTAGGCGATGAATTAACATTGATAAAGGCTTATTTTACATAACACCGATTTCCTTATGGTTATGTGACAAGAGAATGGTGACGCATATTAATTTATAGGTTACCGAGACCAGTATGGACTGTAATTGTATTAGACAAGACTATGTCTCATTGGCCATATCATTGGCCATACTCCATCTGGTCAGTAGTTGCTGTCGTATGGTGATTTTTGGCAAAAATTACTTTTCCATATCACTTGACGTGAGTGTCGAAAACGATAAAATTATGTCAAGAAAATGAATAATTATGTTTTATTCATTAATATTTAAACTCTGATTGTGATATAATTTTTCTATTATTATTTTCTGGACGTAGGAATCACCCACGTTGCGCCACAGCACCCGGTAGTAAAAATATTTCGCTACGAAACTGCTACGAAAAAAATCCGTAGCGGCCTACGAATTTATAACCTCAAAACTCAGTTCAGAATATCCCATCAGTCGGGAAAAAAGAAAAAGACAAACAGAGAGAGTCAGTGTAGCCTCCCAGTAACAATACCAACAATTTAAAAATTTCCTAGAATATAAAATGAATTTTAATAATAATAACGAAGACGCGGAAACAATTTTCACAAAGTATCGTCATCATCGCAGTTCACATGTAGGCATTGTACTGTTTTCACTGTGACAATGCCTTTTTCTCATAATTATACAGTTTGATATCACGTCACTATTAAAATACAGAAAGCACCTGTTTGTTTGTCTCTGGCTGTTATTATAACGTGATTACTTGTGTAATTTTCGTTCGAAATTAAAGTTTTGTCTAGTTTATTTTTATGAAAGTGCATCATATTAGATGAAAGAGGGATTACTAAATAATACATATATGCTAATGAATCCATCTACATACATTATAATCGTTCGACGTACAATTTACAGAATTATGATGTTTTTAGATATTATGTTAGATAGAAATTTGGCAGGTTTTAGCTTAGGTAATCCTAAATTTACCGTTTGGCAATAGGAATTTTCCTTATCCTACAAAAAGTCGCACACATTCCGTTTACAGTACAGTGAAACAGTTTACATGATCTGAACCAGGTGAGATATGTTTTTTCCTTTGACTTTTACGTTAGTAATTTAATTATGTAAATAATATTTAATTACTCCGAAGTAATTAAGTGACAAATTCTATATTTAACGGGAATTAAACCTTAAAAGTGTCACATACGCCATTGCTCTATCGATGTGACACCAAACACAGCAGACGAACAAACTTACAGCTTCACTCGACACCACGTAAAACAGGCTTTGTCTCCATCACATAAGGTTCACGTAATCAATTGTGGTTGTATAAATAAGTTGGTTAGTTACACAATAAGGGCATTGTGTGCTATTCCCAGGGAGATATCTCAGTTTCCAGAGAAGATCGAGAAAGTTGGCTTTCTTGTGAAGATTTCAGATATAGATGCTGCTTGTCTATTTAATTGTACAACAAGATTGGACACAATTAGCTTCAAATTGCTTAAGAGATTGCTTCCTCGTCAGATTGTTGCGTGTGTAATTAAGACTTTAAGACTAGAGTCTAGAGTGCTGCGTTTTGATATTTTTGCATAGTAATCATTCTGCATTCATAAGTAATGACTGTAGTATGCAATGAGGCAGGTTTGGAATCAAGTTATTCTACCGCGGTATTGTAAACTAATATTATAATTAATAAAAAAAATATATAATATATAAATAATAAATAAATAAAATTAATTATTATTAATAATTTAATATTAATTAGTGTTTCGCCCTTGTATTACAAAAAAAATGTAAATGTACAGTCAACAAAAGAGATAAGTACCTATGCAGGATCGCCGGATATAGTTGAAGTTTACTAAGAAACCGATGGATGTTGTCGACTGAAATTTAATTTGATAAATAAGCTGTTTGTTTTCTATTAATAAAATTAAATTTTATTCGAGAACATTTATCGGTTTCTTACTAAACTTCAACTATATCCGAGGATCCTGCATGCTTCTCTTTTGTTGATGTACTTATAGTTTTATGCACAAAAGCCTGTTGACAAAATTGCTTTTCCTTCTTGTAGTGTTTTTTGAAAAAGGCCTACTACTGCCTACTAAGATACCTACTTATACATCTAAAAAATATGCAAATATGCGTGAACATCAAATAATCTCGTTAGGTATGTGAAATTTGAAATGTCATGGTCTAAGAATTAGCAGTAGGTAACGCAATATTCAATTATAAAATAACATTATCATGTTTAGTGTTTAATGTTTTTATCTAGAAGGAAAAATATGTACAAAAAAGAGAGTCACGCGCCGTGTCGCCATATTGTTTTGGCGCCAATTTTCCTGTCACATAGGCTTGGGGTTTCTTTTTCAAACCTTCCTGTTTTGACAGCCTGATTTAGATTCGTTCAATAAGTTGTAATGCGTTCTACGAGTGCTGTGTGCAAATTAATTATTTATTTGCATGAACTTTTATGCAATTGTTGCCCGCGGCTATGACAATATTGCTTTAGTATCCTTGAATCCTACCCTATAACATTTAATTGGTATAAAATAGCATTTTATTGGAAGCGATTAGGTAGGTATTATTTTTCTCATGTCTGCGTGTGTTGTGAACATTATAATCTAATTAATAATGGCCTGAAGTAATAGAGTTCGGATAAAGCAATTTAATTAATTATTAAGATCGTAACTTCGCCACCTCGCCTCACCTTCGTAACCGTAGTCTTCACTAAGTACTTAACTTTTAATCTATGGTTACCATTTTTTTTATGTAATAAAGCTGAAGAGTTTATTTCTTTGAAAGCGAGCAAATCTCTCGATCTACCATTTATCATCACAAAAAATGCAGAAAGAAGGCTAAGCGAAAATGACGTAATAGAGCGGGGGAGGGGGTGGCGATGCAATGCGACGCGGTGGGTCGGGGCCGAGGGAATTTTATAAAAATGTGGCTGTTATTTTAGTATGTTGTGTATTTTATGGCTTCCATGCGAACGAAGTCGCGGGCAGAAGCTAGTAATAGATAAATCATTATTCCTTATGTTGTTAACTGCATAAAGAAAACAGTAGAAAGAAAACTGCTTTTTTGTCAAAGTTATACACATTCTACTAAGTTATTCATGCTAAGATATTACTCTATAAATAATCTCTTTTAACAAAACGGATCCCATCAAGGGAAGTTCAATTCACGCTCAATTAAAGGAGAATGCCCAATCATCTTCAAGAACGCACTTAATTATATGCAGATGCACTTAATTACATACCGTAAAACCGTGCACTTAACAGCTGTGAATCAATTTCACAGTTCATTGCGATCAGGCGACTGTATCGCTTCCGCATGACCTGTCCTCGTCCTTGCATTTACTAGATAGGGTTTCCAGCGTCTTTTTTGTTGGGTTCATTATAAACTTTTTTGTTAATCTGTGGTTAGTGACGGTTGGATAAACCGAAGAATATTAGTGGGTTTTTGTTAGGTAGTGATTAGGGGCGTAATTATGTAATGTACCTTCTATTGTGATTGTCTAATTAAAGTCTAAGTAATCAATTGGGCGCAAATTGTTTAGAGACAAAAAGTTTCGAGCGACCTCGTTGGGAAAAAATTACGTGAGACTTTACGTGGTTTTATCTATACCTTTGCCTGTAGCTTCGTTTTCGTTGCTGATAATGAAAATTCAACATCAAACGGGTTATAAATAGTAGAAGTCATCAACTGAACATTACGATAGAAACTAGCTCTGCATGGAAACCTAGACATCATAAAACATTTCTCACTGATTCATGCTTCACTGATTCATAGCTCCATTTCTGTTTAGAAGTCAAGGTGTACTGCTGGCTTATTAATCCATATCACCTTATTATATTAGCTGTAGCAACCCTAAAGGGGTTATTCCATCTCTTTTTAGCGAGGCCTACCACTCTGTTTGCCTTTTTATATCTCGGAAGAGATGTATAAGGATAAGAGCCACTTCCACATATGTTCTGGCTATTATAGTCATTGACCTAGTGTAAAGGACGGGCTATTTATAGCCTCACCTTAAATGGCCATGTCCCGACAATGTCGAGAATATCTGCCCTGCTTTTGTAATGTAGGTCCATGGTGCTAGTGGGTTACGTTTTAAAAATAGATTTATGTTTTGAATTTAGAAGCCTAATCAACTGCTGAGAGTAGTAGTGGCCCAGTGGCAACGACACCGACTTACGAGTCGTGTCGATCGTCGGTCGTGGGTCCGAACCCAGGCAGGCGCTTTACTTTGTGTAAATAATTTCATCACCACTGCTCTCAAAACGGTGAAGGAAAACACCGTGAGGAAACCGGCATGTCATAGAACCAAAAATTCGAAGACATGTGATATCTACCAACCCGCGTGGTAGTTTATAGCTCACTCCCTTTCGAAGAGAGGAGGCCTGAGTCCCAGCAGTAGGAACATTATAGGCTGATTATGTAATCAACTGCAATCGCTCGCTTGACAGCTTGCTTATTTTGGGTATTTCATTTTCAAAAGGAAGGGGTAAGGAAGGGAGGGGTTTTTTATCTCCTTCTATACGAAAGTTTTAAAAAATGTTTTTCATTTTATTTTATTTTTATGAGGTTAGTCATAGGCCAGCTGCTGGTGCAGTAGAAGAGTGCAGTCGTTTAATGAAGTAACTTTTATATCTAGTGAAAACTTCACCTGTACTGACGAGTTTCTCATTATAAAGATAAGAGGTTATATCTTCTTTCTTATGAACACTCGCGTTATGATTGCATTTCTAGGAAAGGCATCTCACTGCCATTTCACTGTACAAATGACTAGGGTCCTCGTTTCCTATATATTGGCGAGATAAGTTCTAAAAAGCATTCGGAATAGGACCGTTTCGATTTGCTCCTTGAGTATGGAGTTTATATCTAATCATTTGTATGTAGATTATTGATGCGGTAGGTCTGATCAGGAAGTGGTTTCATGAAAAGATTCTCAAAGATATGTAGGTACCTACTGTTTAGAATACAAGATGTTTAGAAAATACGATTAGTGATCAGATTAATACTTAGATTTACATACAAAAATAAACATCCCTGTATATGCCCCATATTTATTAGATGGTTGTCAGACTTTCGGGCTACTGACGACCCGTAAAGACTGTCAAAGATCTACGTATGACAGCCGGGACCAACGGCTTAACGTGCTTTCCGAGGCACGGAGGGGTCTCGGTTTGTGATGATAGTCACCTATATACGAACCAACTGCGGCAAGCGTAGCTTAACCTGATCGATCGACCCATGCGACTGTTATTACTTAGACACAAGCCCCTTCCGAAATCGACTATCTGTATTTATGTCTAGCTGCAAATTGGACCTCATTATTTATTGGTCAGCTATTTGAACTCAGTTCAATGACCTTTTATCGGATACACACTGGGATTTCCAAACGTTAGGAACGCGTGCCTATTTGCCAACATACATAATGTTTTACATGGGTAACTAGGTTACCATAAGGTGTCTTATATAATTAGTATCATGGTTATTCTATTCATGTAGGTTTGATTAACACCTGTTTGCAACATCTTGCTTGTCATGTTTTCCACATAACTAAATAAAAAATGCTAAGCTAAGCTAAGTAAAAATTGTAATACCTACTACACGTCTTTTTTAAAATTACTGTAAAATCTTGATTAGTTAGTTATCCCCTTTGAAAAAGTATTTTTTTTTAAACTTCAATTATTCGTCATCATTATTGCATGTGAAAGATACATCAGCTGCCATCTCAGAGTTCACTGGCTCCTTACCTTTATTATCATCTTTCACTCGATCCATCGTTTCTTATGTCTTCTCTCTTATTTTTAAGTAGGTACCTACTCTGAATCATTGTTTGCCTAAAGAAACGCCGTTAAATACAAAAGTAATTACCTAAGGATTAATGAAATAAGTTTGGACTTGTTAAAAAAACATTAGAAATCAATAGAAAGCGTTAGTCACCTTCGCACATAATTCGGAGATAATTAGCCAATCTCGTTTAAACGCGTTACCCACAGTTGCGCCTGCGCATTCCGACTGATTAACGCTAATATGAATGCTCACACCGTATCGTAACGCTTGTTTCTAATTAATAATTAATTATGTAAGGTTTTGTTTTGTAATTAATTACAGATAATACTATCAGGGCCATTCTTCTGTTGTTTTTATTGATTTTGTTCGCCAATTATGCAATGGTTGTGGAAGTGATTAATTAATTACGTAACAAAACCTTAACTTTTTATTGTAACATTTAACAGATTAAAAAGGTTTTATAAATGAAAGAATGAAAGAAAAAGAAAATATTTTAGACACGCACAGGAAATACAAACAATTAAAAAGAACATGAAATCTAACAAAATCATAAAAACAATATGAGAAAGTCTTCAAAAGCTAGTTACAACCCTATGGCAATAACTACAATAGAAGATAATTAATTATATCTACTCGATAGTGGAAGATTTGAAAACTATGAATTCACAGATAACAACATAAAACCGATAAAAAGTGTGATAAATTGATAACACACGTAAAGTTACGCCACGGTGTGACAGACGCCTGCGGCGGCGTCACAGACGCGGCAACTTCTTCTACTTTTACTTTATATCATGTCGAGAAAGTAGTGGGTGAAAAACGTTCACGCGGCACCCATGTTTCATAGACATGTATCACACATATTTACAACTCTATAATAATAAAAATAAAGTTCAAAATTAATCGATAATGATTGTTGTTTGCTGTCCCTCCCTTGTAATTACGATCGTAGATACATCGGACGGTAGTTTCTTAGTAGATTAATGGCTTTGGAAATTGATGGCAATGCGCAAGTTGGACTTTTATTATGTCGTGATTATGTAAGTACCGAATAAACAAATAGGTGCACGGTGGTTGGCCAGTAACCACCGCGGAATTAACCATCAGTCTGGTTATTTAATGTAAACTCGTGGTGGAATTCATGAGATTTCCACCGGTTCTCTTAAAATAATTTTCAATACAACTTTCGTTGGCCTCTTTTGCAGTGAACACACGTCAAACGTATGGTGTCTGACTTCGGCGCGTGTCCAAAATCGGAACTAAGGCCGCCATCTTGTTTTTTCAAAACATTTCACCTATCAATAATTGCAGGAATGTTTACCAACAGCACCCTTCTATTAACGTCATTCGAGCGCCAAAAAATCGTTATATAAAATGAGGCTTCGTCAAATGAATTCTTCTTCAAATAATAAATTTATTGTTTAATAAACAAAGCTACCAGGAAGCCAGGCATACAATAATGCTGACTAGCCACTTGCGTGAGATTGCGCGCGCAGCCGCTCCCACGGGCACCAGATGCCCGCGTCCGATGTTACACGATTATTTACGATGCAACCCGAACGGAATGCACTTGCTTGTTTATTGGCAGATTTGAATTTAGAATTCTATTTATTGGTTAAGTTCAAACGGGTCAGATGGTGAAAACATATTGAAAATTATGCAACGGCTAATGACGTGTAAATCTGCGGGTACTTTGATATACGATGGACATTTTCCCTCTAGGAATAATTAAATGCTGAAATTTATGAACTCGACATAAAGCCTCTTTTTATCTATGGTTAAAGTTAAAACACGTTAAGTAGGTCATAAATAATTAAAAACCAATCAATATGCAGGATGTGCTTTCGAATAAATTATTCGAAAATTTGCATTTAGGACTAGGTGGACAGTTACATAATAGTGTAGGTAACACTTGTCAGTCCGTCATCAAACGTATGATATAACAGTAATAGTTGTCAATCAACGTTATCTAAGACAAACAATAACATAGCTATTTTCGCGCTA
Organism: Oligia fasciuncula; assembly: GCA_963082905.1. NCBI lineage: Eukaryota > Metazoa > Arthropoda > Insecta > Lepidoptera > Noctuidae > Oligia > Oligia fasciuncula. Next base: position 14,303,775 of record OY720406.1, on the reverse strand, counting down.
AGCAATTAACAGGTTTTAATGGATTATTAGAAGCATTCATTTCGTAATCTAGGTTGAATCTCAATTTAAGTATTAAGAGGGGGGCGCCGACCAAACGCCGACTGCGCAGGGGCGTTTGTTTGGGTATTTATTTTATTTTAGAATGAAAATGCAGAAAATTCCACAAGATTATACGTTAATCACTAAAACGGATAATAGTGCCCACTATTTTCCGTTTGTTTAGTTTTATTATAATCACTAAGACGGATAATAGTGGCCAGTATTTTCCGTTTTACTGATTATAATAAAACTAAACAATGTAAAACTACCGTTCATAATAATATTAAAACGGTCTAAAACAATTTATCATTGTGAACAATGAAAGCCCCAGAAAACACTCGCCCATCACAGACTCCAACTAAACCTTCCACTAGCACCACCTCAAGTAATTTTTAATCAAGTCCTTGTGTGTGACTTGAATGATAAAACACCTCCTAACCTGCCTCCTGTGCCCCAAAAAATGCAGACAGCGACCTCTGCACTGCTACCGAGGATGCCGTGGAACGGCCCACAAAATGTAATACACTATCTCGGCACGACGAAGAATATTAAAACAATTTCCTAATGACCGAATGTTAACCTTCGCTTGATCTTACAATATCAATAACAGAACACATCATAAATAACACATTGACAATTTGATGAGCGAGTGAGCATCGGAACATATCACGATAAGCCAACATTAGCCACACGACTTCATGGATAGGTACAAATTATTCTGAACATGTATTAGAGGTAGTCTTTAGTGTAAATGCTTCATTTCCAACCTCTATGGGTGTAATAACAGCAAAATTAATGTCACTGCTTTCGATGTAAATGGGAAAGAACGAAGAACGTAAAAACCGAAACATTTTTATGATCAGCAAGTATGGCCCATCAAGGTAGAAGAGATTGGGGGAGGCCTATGTCCAGCAGTGTACCAGGGTCTTTCGGCTGAAATGATGATGATGAAGGTAGAACTGCAACGGCATCTGATCTACACCACCACATTCGAACTAGAAATATGCGTTGCCATCCCAAAGACAAAAATGTAACGTCCCATGTGCCTGAGTATCTAACACCTTTAGATTTGGCTTATTTAGATAGATACATAAACCATTTATTTAGTGCACACAAAAGAAATAGCACAACTCACAAATACACAATTGAATGTTAAAAAATAACATGAATGTAAAGAAAATACAGGGTGCCATATACAAAAAAAAACATATTTCTGCCTGTAATATGGATTAGGTAAGTGATTATTTCTTTACCATTTACTGCAACAGTCTCTGAGCCACCACATCACCAATAACTTCTGGGAGTTCTTATCTTGTATATTAAAATGATAATGAAGCAGCAGCTGCATAATATTTTATAGGGCTTTTAATATAGCTATTAATTCCTTTGTGACACCTATGCGACATCATACCGCAATCATCAAAATATCCTGCTGAATTACTGTCGAATTACTCATTTGGCCTTCTTATTGTGTTGACTCCATAAAGATAAGCGTGACCGCACATACTCGTAAAGCCAAAGGAAAACATGTTCAAGACTCAAGCACCTATATTGTAAAGCTCCAAGGATTGCTAATAAAACTCAAAGCTGCAATCTAACTATCACCGCTAATGTCCAAGAACCACGACCAATGGCGGCGATGCGGCCTATAAATCACTGGACATCTTAAAATGTAAATAAACTGCAGGCGATTACTTCACTGCCTGCTCCCGCTACACGATAACCGTAAGTGAATGATAGATACGGTTGAGGAAGTGTCAAGGCGTAGGCAAATGAGAAATAAGTAGAAAATGGCGCCTCCACAGCTACGTGTGGTCCCGGCTCCCACAGGTGCGGCTAATGCAGCAAGGTAAGGCGCGTTTTTGTACGCAAATGCGCGGGAGACGCTGATGTGGCGTAATGCGAAGATGATTTTGACATTTCACGGCGATGGGGAAGTGATGGTTTAACTGGTTGTCTGTAAACTTGGGAATGTTGGCGAGGAATGCGGAGGAGTTTATGAACCTGCAAGTAACTGTCGATTTTGCTCGCTCATCAAAGTACTTTAGTACCTGCTTAAAAAGGTGATTATAACAATATGGGTTGCGATCCTCAGCACTGAGAGACCGAATATATAGAACAAGAGATGATCCGAAACCGTATATGCTATGCCTGTTGACAGATGCAACATGAAGCACGACTTCTGGTCAATAGGGTCAGCATACTTACTTCAAAATAATAATACTTCGATGATGCACTGCCTCACTCTGAATCGGAAACTAAGCCAATCATATATCCGAACGTTTCTTACATTTAAATACAAATACGGGTTTATATGATTCAATAAGTGTTGCTACGGATTGCATAATCAATTCGAAAAGTGAGGCGTATAATTGAGGATTTAGAAACAAAATCGTAATTGATCAAAAGGTAGCCCCAGCGGCTGCGGCGATGCAAAGACGATGTAGCTGTAAGGTTTAAAGGTGAATGCACATTGCAGACTTAACTTGTAACAGAACTGGAGCCGCTTTAAAGCATCGCCCAAGCGACGAACTAAAGAATAAGTACGACTTTATTTGTCTTGAAACAACATGAAATTAAAAATGTCAGCGAATTTGTGTATCTTTTCGTAGAGCAAATAGACGAAGCGCGGGCAAAAAGTATGTTGAGGAGTCGGGGTGGAACTGTGGAATGCAACACATAACGTAATGTTACAAGACGCCATGTGGTCATGCGCATATCACCGAACACGTCGTCAAGGATTCGTAATATTGGAACATGGCGATATTTTTTTATGGGGCATCAGACGTTGCCATAAATATTGTCATGCCCAGGAAAACAATAAATTATAAAGGCTATCAAAAGAAATACAAAAAAAGAGCTTTTATGCTTAAATTGTATCATTTATAAGCACGTTATATTACATGTAAAAGGTCTAGTGTATACACACCTAAAATGTTATATAATGTGAAGAGCTTTGATATTTCATCGTGAACATTTAGAAGTAAACCTCAGTGATGTGGACGTGGGAAAGTGCTGAATTCCGATGTTACGCAGTTAGCACTCGAGATGAGAGCTTTCAAAGATAGGAACGTCGCGTCGTCAAAATGCAAGGAATGGACATTCTTGTGGAATGTAACTCTACCTTTTTAAATTGTCTTTGTATGAGACGTCTTTTGTGTCTCTGAAATTAAGCAAATCCTTGTACCTAGGTGTCTCATCTTCGTGTTTCACGTCATTTAAGGCGTGTAATATTTAGATGCTTAATACATACTCTTTCATAAGAATGGAAGCAAATTCGACATCGGGCGTAGAGATTTGTGATTTAGAGCTGAATACTAATGGTGCGCGAGTATCTACAACAATGATACATTGATCCTTTCTTAAATTACACAATTACTATAAATTGTCAACACAATGCGTTCATTTATTATAACGGCAAACAGTTTTAAATATACAGGCTAGTCACACTAATATTATAAAGGCGAAAGTTTGTGAGTGTGTGGGGGTGTGTTTATATGTTTGTTACCTCTTCACGCTCAAACGGCTGGACCAATTTTGATCAAATTTCGTATGGAGGTAGCTGACACCCTGTATTAACATATATAGGCTACTTTTTATGCCGATATTCCCACGGAATAGAAACTTATGCGGGTGAAACCGCGGGGCGCAGCTAGTAACTAAATATACTTCAATATACAACCCCATTTCAGCATTACGAGAAAAGCCTTTGATATTGAAAGGCACGCAAATCTACTTCAATGCGTGCTAGTCTGCGGGCCCATTGTAAATGACAGTAACGGATAATGCGAATGAATGGGCAAAGTGCATCACAGATTACCCATGGCGAATTAATGACGTAATCAATTAAAAAGGTCGCCGACACCGTGGTAAATCGCGAAGAATCAGTAACATAACAATGTTTTTGATTTCTCGCCGCTTGTTATTGGAGTTGTTAACGTTTTCAACACAATCGAGGAAGTAATTGGAACGTACAAATGCTTAACTATCGGCATTTCCATGCAATCGTGCACAGACTAATCATTGGTTTTCTGCCACAGACGGTCAACGACTGTTGCAAAAACTGTTAATATTGACAGCAGACAATAGGACGATGTGACAGCAAAAAGTTCTTATTGTTTACGGATGAGAATATTATCATCGTTACAACAAAATTGCCACATGAAGTTGGTCAAGGTATTGGCTTGAAGTTTACTAACACAGTAGACACGATAACGAACACGTTTTGTAAGTTTTCCATTTTCAAAATCGATTGGCTAGACGTGTTGCAATAACCTAGTCAGATAAAGAACCGTGTCTTGTTGCTTAAAACCTGAGATCTAGAAATAGTAACGTTTCGAACGTTTTACGGGTTTATAATATTATTCAGCTATAGAAAACTGAATGTTATCAATCAAAACGTGACCATTTGCAGAAAAAAACAAATAAACATTTAAAAATAGAATTGCCTAAGCTGCAATCAGCACGCGCTTTACTTTGGCACAATGGTCTGATTTCTTTGCCTCCTTTCGCGTTCCCGCGCACAAATAGATGATAAAGATTACTTTTTTTAACGGCACAACTATGGCGCGTACAATAAGATGAAAATGAAAGTTTCGATTAGTTTTTGCTATAGTTCACTTTCGTTGGGTGCCACAGACATAATAGGCAGATGATAATGAGAAGGCGGTAAGTACTGTTATTATGATGCCGCCATGTGATATATCGAGGGACCGATTTGATGAGTCATTGAAATTGTAGGTCCACAATGATCGGTTTGGAGAAATTATAGGAAATAATATACTGAGTGTCACGACAACAATGATTCCATTAGTAGCACTACTTGAGTTCAAATAATGAAAGCTATTACCTTTTAGCAATTCATGAATGATCTACTTATTCAATTTTATTACTAAACTCAAAACTAATATTATAACTAATAAATAACAACAACTAAACATTCAATTAATTTAGTACGTACTGCTTTTTTTCATACCTACAAGTCCTCCGACTGCTTTTTGCATACAGATATTGTATCATCATGTCATCTCAACCAAAAGTTAGTCTTTTTAGCCTAACTGCTGGGCAAAGCCTCCTTCAAATCCTTCCAGGATTTATTTTCTCTTGAAAGTTAGTATATGTTGAAATAATCATTATTCAGCCAACAAAATAAGGAACTCACCTTGATTTTTCCAAACGTCAATATTATTCTTAGAAGAACCTCTACCTCGATATTCAGATGCAGCTGACCCAAACAGGCACGAACAATGGACCACAGACAATCAATGCTTACAACAATTTGCTATAAAATAGAATGATTCACGTCGCATTGTCTATGCACAGTGCGTCAATCATAGAAGGAATTCAAGGGCAACTTATTCGATGCAATATGTTCAAAATCTAATAAAACATGGAACTTTACCATAATATTATAAATTGGCGGGAAATAAACTGTTGTAGCTATAAAATAGTATGACATGATGATGATCCAAAGAGGATTGTTGTACTCCTTGATGAATTATGAAGTATTGTATGTATGCATACCTATCATAAAAAAGATCAGGTTAGGCAGGGGTGTACCTATGCCTTTATAACACACTCATTTTACCACTTATGTTTTAATCCCATGTAAAAAGGGGCCAGTCAGACATCAACCGGGCACAATTCCAGACTCCGGTCTGCTACTGAAAAATCCCCAATGGAAAAACCCAATAACATTTTGCTCAACCTGGGAATCGAACCCAGGACCTTATGCTCGGCAGTAGCGTTTGCGACCGTTAAACCAACGAGGCACAGATACATTATAGATAATTATTATATTCAGGGACGGGTCTTTTCTATGTTAGGTATATAAAATATACCAATCATTATTGACCTGACTTTGAGAGCTATCTATCAATTTCCATTAACCATAAGGTTACGATATTTTAATTCACTTGAAGTTATAAAGGCTTACTTACCTATTCAAAGAGCACCTTTCTATGTAACCGTTAATTAAAATTCTCCATGCGTTTAACTAAATTGCACTATTATGTAAAATGTTGGAGGAGACAAGTATGACTGGAAGATTCATCAAGAGGACTGTTAAACGTTGAAGTATCTACCTACTTTCCTAAGTCTAGAGTTGCATTGTCAAGGCTTGGGACTAATCCGCACATATCGACAAAAGGTAACTTTGGAACATTCGACAAAGATTGCCAGCATGCATTAAAAATGACATTAACACTTTGCAATAAAACTTCAATCGTGCCTCGTTCCTTCAATGGGTTAAAGCTATCGGTAAATACCTAAATTTTCTTGTTTTTCTTTCGAATCACTACTATTAATTAAGGTAAAATGATGCAAGAAGTTAACAATTAAGGTAAAAAGATGCAAGAGGTTAACATTAAGGTAAAAAGATGCAAGAAGTTAACAATTATGATAAAAAGATGCAAGAAATTAACAATTAAGGTAAAAAGATGCAAGAAGTTAACAACTAATGAAGCTGCCTGCCCATGTTGTGTTAGACGTAGGTACAGTCTGGGAAATTAATTGTTAAGCAAACTGACACCCTACGTCAATTTGTCGTGTTATAGCCATTTCATACAACTGTCAAAGAATGACAGTTGCGATTTGAATATATCGAAAATTTAAATTAGTCGATTCGCCTAAAATTAATTCCTATCTCTCTGTAGGCTTTTATAATTATGAAAAGAAAAGTAAGTTATATAAAAAAGACTGTAACAGTTTGTTGCTGTCGGTGGCCAAAATCTTCCCAGATGAAAGATAATGCTGATGAATGTTTCTGCAACAAGACAATATGACGTTAGTTGATTTAAATACGAGTGTGTAAATTGAAGAAAGTGTGAGACGCTAATATACAATCTAATATCATTAATGTAATCGTGTGAACTCGCCTTACCAGCTTAACTTTTTAAATGTCAGCTAATGTTACACAGCCATACAATCATTATCGTCACGATAGTGGAGAATCAATCATTTCAAGATGGTATATTACGTAATGTATAAAAACACATATCATCACGACTACATTTCCAGTAAGGTTAGGCAGAGGTGTACCTATAGAACACCCACATTTCGCCAGTTATGTTTAAGTCCGAGCCTATTGCCATCAAACTGGGCATAAATTTAGACTCCAGCCTGCTACTGAGAAATTCCAGATGGAGAAACTCAATAACACTTAGCCCGACCCAGTGCAACGTTGTGGTCAGAGTTCCCAACGGGAAATAGTCGACTGATGCTAAATATTTCACAATTAGTAAGTTGCAAGTCACATCACTAGAATCATGGCACAACACTAATTTTCTAAGAACACTCGGCCTCGGCCTTTTCAACGTCCGCTTGCTTAGTTAGCAGGAGTGTTCCCTGACCCTGAAGGGGTAAGAGACCCTCTGCACTGGATAACCGTTGATATCAATACAATCGCGCAATCATCTATGACATGCCTACAGCCGCGCGGTCTGACATTGGTCAGACCGCGCGGCTGTAGATTGTCCAACGTCCAGTGCATGGGAGATGGAAATATGTATGTATTGCTGCTGCATCCGGGCTGTGCAAGGCCTCACTGTACATATATTATACGCTATATAGCAAGCCAGTTGCTAAGCTCTTTGTATAACTTGTGTTTTATGCTCGCGTGTCACATGCATAACCTCATATTGAATCTGTCATTGTGACACGCATGTCTTTGCAAACTCTCTGTCTGTGAACTGCTGCGATGTGTTTAGCTTCTCCATATCCTGCTCCCTACACCTTCCTTGGTCGTGGAAGGGGGAAAGAGGCTGGACACATCGCACGCGGCTTGCTGCTTTCGCACCCTAGTGACATGCGCACCCTATCGCGCGCCGTCCCGGCTTCTACGTCCAGGCTGAGGGCAGGGCCTCTACAATCGCTGCACGCGTAGCTAAACTGCGCGCTGCATGCATAGCTAACCTATGTGCTGCACAACTGGCGCTACCGACGACCTGCTGCCGCCGCTGTCTGCGGCCTGCCGAGGGCCTGACCGACCTTCTGAACCCGTGCTGGCAAGCCCTGCTTTCCGGTTTCCAAGCTTCTGCGTCCCGGAGCCAAGGACGGTACCTTGCCCAATTTACACGTGCTAGTGCTCAGAACGATTAATCTGTCCTTACCCGCGACCTAGTCTGCTACTACATACCTTTCTATGTAAACCTAGTACGAGGATTATACGTATGAACCTTGCTTGTGTGTTTACTTTATAATTATAACCTATCAGATAACGGCCTGCGCAGCCTACCTGCAAATCCCTAGCTGTTACACCGGGAATCGAACACGGGAGCTCATGCTCAACAGCAGCGCCTACGACAGCTAAACCAAAGAAGCAGTAACAAGCTATAAAAAAGTAAAGTAGAATTAGATTTTTAAATCTCTTTAAAAAAGAAATACCTATCCGATAAAGATCTCAAGCATTGCACAATACTGCCTGGTAATAAAATGTTTCACAAACAAACGACGAATTAATTGAATTCAAATACAGAACAGTAAAGTCTGAACTGGATTGGCATTTGTTTATACAATGTAATGACTGTGTTGGTAACACTTCATGGCAGACAAATTGTTGGGTCGCTGTAATAGACCGTAATTAGAACATTGGAATAATTGAATGCAGTGGAAGCACTGGCGGGCGCTAGCTAGTGGCTACTTACGATACGACCGAAGAATCTTGGCCCATCTGAGCATAGGCTCTTCGAACTTTTGTGGGTGTTCTCTCACTCACACTCGCCACACGTCACAATAATAATGTTATTGCGCACCCTTCTGCGCAAAGTTCGGTCCGGCCACGATTCTTCGGCCATATTATTGTATACAATTTACTTAATTGCATGTTGCACGAACTAAACAATTCCGAAAATCGCAATTTCACACAATATTTTAATCAATTGCGAGAACTTGAAATTCCGAAGTATCGTTGATTCGGTGCTACTGCTTAAAGACTATGTAATCTGAGATCACGAGAGAATCTTGAAGGACATCATTCAACAAAAGGTTGTTCTGATCAAAATTCGACTGATAATTGAATAACAATCAATGTTTACGTTTAAAAGGTAACCTTACAACAATCACTACAACATTTTAAAAACACTTCTCCGTTTAATAATGCATTTCACAATTTTTCACATCACTCTGGCCAGATTTTGCAATAGGCCGAATTTAATGCGACCTTGTGTTGACTAGAAAAAAAAAACTGTCAGAACAGAACGTGCATTCGGATATCCTGATCGAATAATTATATCGATTTTTCTAATAATCAATGAAAAACGTGATGATAACGATACTGTATGGGCATCACGCACGATTATGGAATAATTGACAATCGTGAAAGTGTATTATTTCATAATAGCTATTGTGCTTGCTATTATTAGTGTATGTAATGTACGAGTAGGTACGTTAAATCGCTCGTGACCCGACGTACGAGGGTGCAAGTTATTGCAATAGTAATTTATCAATAATTGTTGGTCCCTATTATTAGACGAATAATTGCTCACGGCTTGATGGCGAATAATATTTCGTCTTTATAATCATTTGAATTTCGAAACTGTCCATTGGCAATTTTGGTGGAAATATAGGTAAACGAGACGTCAATCACGACGATGAAAAAGTTATGATTATCTATGTTTATTTTTTTAAGTTTTTATAGTTACATAGTCCTCTTTCAATAAAGACGACCTTTGACATTGTGAAATTCTAAAGAGTCAACAAAAAGTTGAATAAAAACTAAGAAACCAACATGTTTTTAGGGTTCCGTACCAAAATGGTAAAAACGGAACCATTATGGTGAGACTAAGTCTGTCTGTTTGTCTATCTGTCTGTCACAACTGGATATCTCAAGAACTTCTAATGCTATCAAATTGAAATTTAGAGTAGTTTTAGATGACGTTTGTCCAACTATTTTGCAAATAAGAAATAAATAAAAATATAATTAAAACCGTCCCCCCCCCTATCTCCGAAGTTTGCAAAGAGAAAAATCTGAAATCATTCTATGTGATAGAAGTTTATATAAAGATTACAGGAAAAATAAAACGAAGTCTCTAAATAGCACATTTTTTCAGAAATCATCAATAAAAGTTACATTAGTTCCACTGTCGATCAAGAGATGTCGCTGACATAAAACTGCAATATTCTATGCCGCAGTGCACAATGTTAAAATTCTCTGACGAATATAGGCCTCGCAGATGAAAATTTAAAAACATATATGATGGTACGGAACCCTCGGTGCGCGAGTCCGACTCGCTCTTGCCCGGTTTTTTCATTTTCAATTCAAAATGAATCTACTTATTGACATAAAAACATCTGCCGGAAGTAGTAGTAGGTATAGTTATTGAAGAGTAAAAATCTTTTTAAAATCTAAGTATTAAGTACTGGAATGTTTTAGAAAAGTTTCATTATTTCTTTTCTTATCATTATTTAATAAATATAAAACGTTTTTATTTATAAATTATAATGAGTTTTAGCTTTTTCGCATAACCGTTTCGAAGACGATTATATTTCATTTTTATTTGTACTTATGCCGATCGTTTTAATCATTAAAAGGGGTCATTGTACTCACGAGTACAATGACCCCTTTTAATGATTAAAACGATCAAAATGTAAGGGTGTATACATAATCATCACAATTTCCTAGTTCAGGTAGAATCCAATTATTTTTACCTACATCACAGTAGATATGCAAATCAATTATTTCAATAAACAATTTCAATTTCATTTTTAGTACCCTACCTATGTATCCTGAATACTCAGGATCAAATTAAATTAACTAGCGAAACTGCGCAGACGTGTTGGGTATCAATGTCTCAACACGGCAAAATAATTCATAATTCAAGCAATTAAACATCCAGCGGTCATTGAACCCCAAAAAAACATCAAATCTTTTTGTTTTTTTTTTTTGATCCTTTATATTAATTATTTTCATGAACTTACCGGATAGAGTACATCTTTAACAAAACAGGTAAGGGCGATGCCCCATTAGTGCGTTATTATTATTATTAATTAGACATTATTGACTCATTTAATTGAAATAATAATAAAATTGTCATAATTTAATTAATCATTAGTCAGTCAGTATTGAGTCGACGCAGCGTCGACGCGCGACGCTGCGTCGACGCAACGCACTAATGAGGCCTCGCTCTACGAGGTTTTCATTATTGGAACATGTTGATTATCACGATAGATATCTACAGGACGTTAAGGACTTTGTTTCAGTTTTTGAAATAAAGAATTCTAGAAGATGTAGGTGGGTCAATGACCGCTATGTTACGCCCGCGACTTCGTCCGCAAGAAATTTCTTGTTTAGGCATAAAACAATCCTATGGCACTCGGCAGTAATAGTGCTATAAATAGGATGCGTTTTTCGGTTTGTACGGCTCAGCTTTCAGTGATTTTTTCTTGTAATCGGATCAGTACTTCCAGTAATCAGAATAGAATATTCTATAATAGTAGCGCCCCGCGGTTTCACCCGCATAAGTGTCGATCCCGTGGGAATATCGGGATGAAAACTATCCTATGTCCTTTCCCGAAACTCAAACTATCTCTATTTAATTTCATCTAAATCGGTTCAGCGGTTTAAGCGTGAAGAGGTAACAGACATACAAAAAGACACACTTTCGCATTTCTAGTATTAGTATGGATGAATTATGTACACCATAAATATTACAGATATTAGTGTAGAAATAACCTCTAACAAACAAACAATTTTACCACTTCTCTAGAATATTAGTTTACAAGTTTAGATTTAGATATATTTTTTGGCTAAATCATAATAAAAAATGTAATATAAAGGCAGTAGCGAAGAGTCAATTTTTGTAAAAGGTAAGCTGGAGTGGATATATAATATGATTATATTATTTGTCTATAGAATACTGACTGTGCCATTTTTCAAAGGGAAGCCGGTAGGAATCGAGTCGTATGGAACCTTCGCCACTGTGAAGAAAATGCGTATGAATGAGAAGCTCTTGACGTTCAATTGTCAATTAATTCTATCTAACGGATGCTCAGTGTCATGTAAATAGGTGAAATGAAATCACTTGGAGCTGCCAACCTCATTGCCACTCATAGCTCAAAGATGCCAAGTTTAAAACTATTTAGAAAGACTTCGAACTTGATGACGTTTTTCATTCAATTTAAAAAAAAAAGCGTTAATTCGACATTCAAAAATTAGTGTGACATTTCCCGTAATTTTCAATTTTTTTTTTTTGCCTGGAATATTCCGGGTACCGGGTAAGGGCACTTCTCATTCAGAGAAGGAATGAACTTGGTCACCACGCTTGCTCAGTGCGGTTTGGTGATTTCCGACCAACTCCAGGGTTTTCCTACGATGTTCTCCTTCACCGTCAGTCTGTGGTGTCTAAATTCGGCAACTTAGGAAGTACGCTGTAAGTATAACTTTTAAAAAAGCACATTGGTATTTAGCATCATCAGCCTATAATGTTCCCACTGCTGGGACACAGGCCCCCTCTCGGTGAGAGGGAGTAGGCTGTAATCCACCACGTGGTCCTAGTGCGGGTTGGTAGATGTCACATGTCTGTGAACTTTTGGTTCTAGGACATGCCGGTTTCCTCACGATGTTTTCCTTCACCGTTTTGACAGTAGTGGTGATGAGATTGGGATTTGCTGGGTGTGGACTCGTAACTTGGGGAGTAAGATGCGAGATTTTAATGCACAAAGCATTGCTTATTAGGTATACGCAAGTAGATTCTTTCGCAAATAGGTAACTATTATGTCAACAATTTTGCGGAAAGCTACCTACTTATTATTTTCCCCGCAACATAGACACTGGCTGTAAATTAATACTTTTTTATGGCGAGATATATTACCCATGACTATCGCGCACTACCCACACATCAACGGTACTATTTACGAGTCACAGGCAGTAACAGCAACAGCACAGGTGACTGGGACGTGTCGCATTTTATTACTGTTTTTAGTAGGTACTTAGAGTCATTGAAATATTATAGCAAGGTAATAAATGCAGACGCTATAACGAAGATAAGCAGCTGAGGTAGGTGTTATTTAAAAAAATGATAATAAGTACTGCGAGTAGAAAGGACCACGTGTTGCTAACGGGTCATTAGTTCAGTCTATCGCAGTTTACTGCTCAAACTCAAAACTCAAACTCAAAGCATTTATTTCAATTAAACCTTGTACAGTCACGAGCAAAAGCATGTATACACTTGGCTTTATTCAAAGGCGATTTTCTCCTTTATTTTTGAATGAAATTTTATATTAGCAGGAACATAGTATTTTCGAACCCATAGGTATATCTAAAGTGTGTCGTATTTCAACGCTGCATTCGATATTTCGTGAAGAAATCTCAATTTAAAGTTGCCAATTGTTGACATATTGGTGCTCGTGACTGTACAGGCACTTTTGAATAATTGTAAATAGTCTGTCAGTTGGTCAGAAAGTGAAGCTAGTTGCCCATTCCAAAACGTAGATCTCTATAAAGAAGAACGGGCAAGAAACTCCATGGACACTCTTTTAAATCAAGATATTACAAAATCCTGGGTAAGTACATTATTCTTGTTGCTTCTATATGTGAGAGAGAAAAAAGAGAGCTGTAATTTACACCACCACAACACCCTATCCTCCGCCTTCCGCATCCAATCTGTCCCAGCCACCTCTTTAAGTCCATCGGCCCATCTAGTTGGGGGGGCTTCCCACACGACCCTTGTCGATACACGGAGTACAGTGGTAGCGGCTCGGAAATGCACGTGGGCAGACACTTTGGCTAGACGTGGTGATGACAGGTAGAGCCCTAACGGAATGGTTGCCGACAGACGGTAGAAGGGGCGTTGGCAGATATACAGCCAGACGGGTGAAGACCTGGATGAGACTCGCGCAGACCAGGGTAGCATGGCACAAAACGGAGGAGGTTTAAATGATGATGATGTATAGAAGCAAAACTGAGCGTATCCTCTGCCCCTGAGCTGACATTATGATATGTTTAATAAGTAAAGATTTTACCCGCGTGACTCTGAGCTTTTAAGATTAAAAAAAAGTAATAAAAAGAATCTGCTGTTGCCTACAAAAGTGCAATACCTACGCGGTCGAAATGTATTTTTTTTATATCGACGGAAAATTTCAGCGCTGTGGGGGTTCAGAATCATGAACTGAATCCTGTATATAACCATAAATTTTACGTCCCTGCGTTATAGAAGTCCACGATAATAATCACGAATAATGTATCGTTACAAGTTAAAAGAGCACATTCTGAATTTGAACTTGTTTGGAACGGATGTTTCGCTTTATATGAAGTAGCTAGGTGTTATATAACTGTCTATGGTATTAGGTACGAACAAAGATTATGTGAAAGTAAAGGAAACTCGAGATACGTAAAGACGTAAAGATATGCTGTCTTCATTTAAAGGTGTGAATACAAGTTCGTGCAGTTTCAACACGACTTGTAATGTGAAGACACGAGTAATGTGGACGAATGTGTCGGATTTCTTGGGAATAGTCTAGAATACAAGAGAATGAAATTAAACAGAACTAAGGAAACGATCCTCGTGAAAATCTTCCAAATAATTTCCCTGTTGTTGTTAAGCCGACTGCCAACGTAAATTGTCCATAATTATATTCAACTTACAATTGTCATTCTTTGATAGTTGTATGAAATGGTTATAACACGGAAAATTAGCGTAGTGTGTCAATTTGATAAAAAAGTAAGTTTCATATCGCCTGGATACTGTGCTAGATTTGGCAATCGCCCCCTTAAAGGATAGAAAAATAACCTCTTAAGTGAAAGTGCAATTCAAACTTACGGATTTCAATGTCCTTCGCAGTTTTCACCTGTAACAGAAAAAAAAATTAATAGGTATGCTTAATCAATCAGGTATTTTAATTATGTGGATTTATCAAACAAAAACATCTAAATTAGCAAACATTAACTATCCGAACAGCATTCATTAATTAGCATTCCAAATAATATGCAATCATATTTTTTTTTCAACAATATTATGTCATCAATAAATATCCGTACAAACCAGGTCTTAAAAAAAAATCGTCACGTTTTATTTCTTCGTTTGTTTATCAAGCACAAAATCAACTTAGCTAATGCAGCGTTTAGGTATTAGATAATATTGAATGATTTCCTATTAACGATAACATAAAGTCAAAGTCAAATCATTTATTTCAAATAGGCACATTAAGGGCACTTTTGAACGTCAAAAAAAACTAAATAGAAATGTAGAATCATTTCTATTTAGTTTTTTTTTGACGTTTGATTTTTGTCGCCCATTCCAAAAGGTAGTCTTCGTATGGAGAAGAATGGGCAAGAAACTCCACCGTTACTACATAATAAAAGCACGAGGATCGTGATTATTTAAATAAAAAAAAATCTCATTTTAGAAATGAATTTGGTATGGAAAAGAAGGGTACAATAGAGACGCTAAAGAAAAATAGTTCATAAACTATAAGTTTGAAAAAATATAACTCAACTTCATTATGATAAATTTTGGTTCATTTATTTTATTAAATTAAGGTAGGTAGATATTTTTTAAGGTTTTGACCCAAAACCGGGTATAGCTAAATCTTACCTATACAATAATAAAACTTATAAAATTCTTCGGGTTCCCAACCCGTACAGTCTTCACGGGCCCAATTCTTACCTTAAGCCATTGCACCCATGCATGGTTCCTTCACGTAAGATTCAAGTAAAAAAAAAAAAAAAAAAAGATAAATGTATTAGGTACTACCCGATATTACCCCGTTCGGTTTTGCCTCAAACGCTCTCTTTGGTACCTACCTACAAATGACACTTTAAAAAAAATCTATTTGACTAACAATCTCATTTGTAGCTTTTATAGCATGCAATTATTGATCGAAGTTTATAGCGCACACATTTGAATAAAGAACAGATAAATCATCCTACTAATATAATTATAAATGTGAAAGTTTGTATGTTTGGATGTTTGTTACTCAATCACGCAAAAATGTCTGAAAGGATTTGGATGAAATTTGGTACACAGATAGTTTATAACCTGGATTAGCACATGGCATAATCAGCTTATTACGTTCTCACTGCTGGGACACAGGCCTCCTCTCAGTGAGAAGGAGCGGGCCGTAATCTAGCTCGCGGGCCCAGTGCGGGTTGGATACTTTATATCCCAGTAGGTAGTAAGTTCCCATAGGATTCGACCTCGACGCGGGCGAAGCCGCTGGCAAAACCTAGTGTTATATAATGCCAGGCACATATCAGATGCATCAGAACAAACAACGGAAACCATTTGCCGAAGTTGTAACCGTTTCTTCTCACATCTATCAGCCGGCAGTGAAAGTGAGATCGCAGATAAGTGATTGATGATACGACTATTAAATTGTTTTATTATTGTCTTGTGTGACAGTTCGGTTAATTTGTACTGGCATTTTATTATCTGTGGCGCTGATTGATACGTCAGTTTGATTAATTGAGACTACCTATCTCCTTTGTTTTGTTGCGATCTTCTTTCCTCCTTTTATTACTTGTTTTCTCGTGTGAATAAAAACGACTTTGACTACGAATGTTATTTTTTATTGTGTTCTGGAAAAACTATAAAAGTTGCTTGCAGCTAAATAATTTGCATTTTATGTACTTTTGTTCTCACGTTTTGTAATATTTTATTATTGTAATACATTCTACATTTTACGACTAAGTACATATTTTTCTTTCATTTTCATTCCACTCCAACCCGGCAACACACAATAAAAAAGCCGTGTGTTCGTATGGCTACACGATAGAAGTGAACACTAACGACTGGAGAGGAGTATACGCGATTCAACGTCACCGACTGACTGGAGCGGAGGATACGCGATTCAGCGTCGCCGACAGACTGCAGCCGAGTATACGCGATAACGCGATTCAGTGTCACCGACCGACTAGAGCCGAGTATACGCGATTCAACGTCACCGACTGACTGGAGCGGAGGATACGCGATTCAGCGTCGCCGACAGACTGCAGCCGTGTATACGCGATAACGCGATTCAGTGTCACCGACCGACTAGAGCCGAGTATACGCGATTCAACGTCACCGACTGTCTGCAGCGGAGGATACGCGATTCAGCGTCGCCGACAGACTGCAGCCGTGTATACGCGATAACGCGATTCAGTGTCACCGACCGACTAGAGCCGAGTATACGCGATTCAGCGTCACCGACCGACTGGAGCCGAGTATACCCAATTCACCGTCACCGATACGAGCGTAAGGGTCAGTTCACACCGAGACGCGACGCGACGCGCAGTTTTCAAGATAGAAATACAATTACAGACCTTATCTACTACACAAAAAGGTACACGATTCAGTGAGCTACGCCGCGCGGCAGCGGCGCCGCGCTGCGTAGCTAGTAGACAGTGAATTGTGTACCTTTTCACACACGCGTACTTTATACGCTAACGCTGACGTGTCTAGCGACGACGTCACATATGTCACTAGGAAGATCTCTCCCATCTACTTGCGCCTGCGCGTGACACCACGATTTCTATGATACATCGCGCCTTTGTATGCAATCGTATGCATGCATTCAACTACATATCACATTTAATGTAAGCTCCAAATCTCTGACGAGGAGAGTACGGTAATGTCAGTTTGCATTGAGAAGGCTGCGATGTGGCTTCGTCGAAAATATTCATAATTTGATGAAGTTATGGAAATATTGGTGGTTTTATTA
This sequence comes from Oligia fasciuncula, assembly GCA_963082905.1. Taxonomy (NCBI): domain Eukaryota; kingdom Metazoa; phylum Arthropoda; class Insecta; order Lepidoptera; family Noctuidae; genus Oligia; species Oligia fasciuncula. Next base: position 14,286,102 of record OY720406.1, on the reverse strand, counting down.
TTAAAAAAAACAGGTGGAGGAATATTATAACGGTTTTCAGACACTGTCAGCCTGAAATAAGCTGTTTTTTTAGGCTGAAAGCTAAAGTGCTTAGTTACCTATAGATACGCTGGGTCAATTTTACAAGAAAATTAGACCAAGTGAGTATTTACTACTGTGTTACACGAGAGCAAAGTTTTTTGTATCTCGTGCCTTTGAATCTCAAAATCAGCACTCGCAGCAAAAAACGACTTTGCACTCTTGTTGCACAAATAACTATTTAGGAATGCAAAATGTGAATTATTTGAGGTTCGACTAAATACATGCCAATTTTATGGAACAGTGTGGACTGTATGAGAGCATAACCCGTTACAAGTTAAATTGATGGTCTTAGGGCAATTAACTTTAAATAGCGCGTGGATGGAACATATTTCCTCGTTTCCGATTCATTTCACTGATTAACTTCCTTTAATCACTTTATCATCACGCAGGCAGCTAGTCATTCCTCTATTTACGTAGCATAAACAGCCTATACTGCCGTCATAAAGAAAAAAGGGCATAACTAACATATTTTCCAAAATCGAGTAAAAATACTGGCATATGCGCCTTTTTTTTCTGATTCCAAATATATATATAACTCAATTTTGAAAAAAATGTTAGTTGTGCCCTTTTTCTTTATGACGGCAGTATAATTTTCGCACTGCTGGGACACAGGCCTCCTCTCTGCGAGTGGGAATGGGCCATAATCCACCACGCGGGCTCAGTGCGGGTTGGTGGACGTTACATGTCTTTAAATTTTTGGTTCTAGGCCGGTTTCCTCACGATGTTTTCCTGCACCCAGTGGTGATGAAAATAAATACACAGGAGCACTGGTGGCTCAGCGGTATCGGCTCCCGACAGGTCGTGAGTTGGAAACTAGGTAGGCACTTTGCTTTATTTACATAGAGCATTGCTAACATACACACATTATATACCTGTATCTACCGCCTGTCAACCTTTCACATTCCCCAACTAATGTGCACAAGTGCTACAAGGATTTTTCGACGCTCTCGGATGACGTTGACAACGTGCGGTGTTGGTAAATATGTGTGCAAATTTTTTTGTGAACTGTTTTAAAAAAACAAAATGGCGGTCTTAGTTCTTGTTTTGGCACGCGCCAAAAAAAAAACCTTGTACAGCTATATTTCTTAAAAACTACCCTACAGCCTGGCTGAAGGCCTTCATTTATTAACAGTTTGCAAGACACCAAATGCTCCGAGACCCAATATCAATAAAACTTCTATTGTGTGTCGTTCAATGTCCTTCAATGGATTAAGGATCATCACATCCACAGGATAGCCTGGCTAAGAAGCCGATAACCTCATAGGTAGACATGTGAGATACCATCCAAAAAAAACTAATATGTAATAAAGTTTACAAAACAATTACTTACACAAGTAGTTGTAGTCCTACAATTATAAGGATACTTAAGTACAGTCAGGGAAATTAATCAAGTTGACACCCTACGTCATATTGCCTTATGAAGTAAGTATAACCATTTCATACAATTCATCATCTGCCTAGCCTTTTCCCAACTGTGTTGGGGTCGGCTTCCAGTCTAACCGGATACAGCTGAATACCAGTGTTTTACATGGAGCGACTGCTCTGACCTCCACAACCCAGTTACTTGGTAATACGACACCCCTTGGTAAGACCATTTCATACAACTGTCAAAGAATTACAGTTGTGATTTGAACATACGGATTTAAAGTTGGTACTTAGTAAGTAATTCCGTGCCTCGGAAAGCCTTAAGTTACGCCGTTGGTCCCGGCTGTCATTCGTGGATCTTTGGCAGTCGTTACGGGTCGTCAGTAGCCCGAATGTCTGAAAACCAGTCTTACCAAGGGGTATCGTATTACCCAGTAACTAACTGGCTTGTGGAGGTCAGATAGGCAATCGCTCCATGTAAAACACTGGAAGCCGACCCCAACATAGTTGGGAAAAGGCTAGGCAGATGATGACTTAGTAAGTATTTAAATTCCCAGACTTTACCTACTCGACCCATTTGGAGAATAAGTACCATATCAATCGATAAATTATTTAATAAAATACCTTGTTTCCTGAGGAAATACTCAATAAATCCAGTTATTTATGGGATAAACATAAATAACCCATTGCCAAGGACTACGGTAACAAATTACAGTAACAACACATTTCCCTAGCCACTCGGAGCTAACTTACAGCCTGACAGACTGAAATATAAATCGAACCCTCGACAGCGTCAGTCAAGTTTAACGTTAGCCCGTAACATAAACAAGTTATAAACTCTTAACTGCAATAACCGTAAAATAGTAACAAATTAACGCATTGAACCGTCAAAAAACTTGGTATGAATGGCCAAAAATAATTCACATTTAACGAAATCTGTGCATATCGTCCACCCTTTCAAACGCAATCGCGTTTACATAACATATAATTATCGGCGATTACTTTCACATTGAAAGTTCTCCAAAAGCGAGACCATAAAGTATTGAAAAACAAACGAGCAATCATTCTTAAAGCGTCGTTAATCGATTATGAGCTTTATGTCCTTTCTGAATCGAGAACTCGATACGATTTTTAAGGCTTCAGTAATGTGTTGGAGGAAAGCTGACGACCATCGGTGCGACGAGCTTTGCTGCAATGAAGCATTATTGTATTGTATATAGATTCAAGTTGTAAATGATATACAACACGTCCAGATATTTCGCATTGCACTGTGAAATAACGCTTCTGGATGTCAATTTACATCTCATCAATATTTCATTTGTATTTTATGTCCTGGTAGTCACGGAAGTATAAAATTGAAAAATCTGTGTCTCAATAAAGTTATAAGTACCTACCTATGACCTACCTACAGCATTAGGTACTTTTCTTATTAGAAAAATAAGAAACAAAATCAATTCGGAAAATTTTGAAAGCACACTACACAGTCGAATCGCGACGTTGGTAATTCGGCCTTATAGGAAAGATTAAGTGGAATGCTCGATGCTTTTAAACGATGATATAATGTAAATAAAAAATAAAAACAGCCTAACTTGCCAACTGTCATATCAGCCGATACAATGACAGCAAATTGGTTCCGTTCCGATTGCATAATAAACTACATATGGCTGCCGTGTTTTGGCGCCAATCACCCAATCGCCCCACTACATTCCAATTTCAAAAGTCGCTATGTAAACAAGTTGTAAGTGGCCAGTGTTGTCCGCAGTTCCGTGTGGAGCGGAAGCGATGTTGGGTGCGATTCACAAACTACATAGGAGTGGTGCGATTCTATGTGCATCAGCTTTCATTTCTCTGAAGAGCCGCGGGCCGGGCGGGCCGCAAAAAGTTGCGGAACCACCGTCCGTCGTGGCGGGTCGGCCCGCCTTGTGGGAGTGACGAGTTTGTAGTGTGAAGTCGATACGATACGAAAGTTTTATATGCGAGCCTCTGAGGTCAATGCCCGCGAATCCGGAATAAACGATAAACTCCTAATTTGGACTGCTGATCAAAAATAGCCAGAAGTGCAGAAGGCCAATCAATCTCTACATTCATTTGGATTGTAAAGATTTTAAACAACAGCTTTTGTCATTAAAAGAGGTCAAACGAATCAGCAGGCCGCGTTCATATTATTTACTTTAAAAACAATACATCAAAAAATTTCCTATCATCATTAAAATTAATGATCCAGTAGGAATGTAAAACAAAATACCTACGAATTGTTTTGATAGACATCAAATTAACGCATGAGAACATGATCATTAATCTTTTTTCTGACCTATTCACAATCATTATGTAATGCCATGGTCAGTACATCCCGTGCTCAGACAAATTAAAGTCAATAAACAAAAATAAATTAAACGATTTCGCCGTGAAACAATGGAGCTGCGCTACGGGAAAGTGAAAGGGCACGGATTCACCGGCGCGGCGGAGTCAGAGTGGTTATAGCATCGTCGGTCGGCGCGGCGGGGCCTTTGATCGCGGACGCACGCGCGCACCGTGCGAACCAACCTCATTGGGTCACCGATGGCAATACACCTGACACCTGTCAAATAAACCTGTCAAAGTGACGTCGGGTGTATGGATGAACGGTATTGTCACGTGCTCGCGGTGAACTCTGGCTGAGTAATGATAATGAGGGTCTGTGGAGTGTCTGTGCTGCGTTAAGTATCCAATTTGTTAGGGCCGATGAAGAGCATAACAGTATCTTCGTTTTAGAAGACTAGTGGTTCACTAGGCTATAATATCTTTTTCTTTTGGAGCCTAATATTAAAGACAGGAACAATTTATAAGACTGCGTAGACATGAAGATAAAACATTGGTAGGTTGGTACTTGGTAAAATCTTCTCAATAAAAATCCACGTTCATTTATTAATTGCCTAAATCGTTTAAGGCATTATACAACACGAATTATCGATGCCATAACTTAAAAGAGAATTGTAAAATTCTCTTGTCAAAATAACTAATTTAGAATTTAGTGGACACATATTCTCATTTCCTGAGTCTGGCCGAATCAGTTATGTAATTCGTGGACATGTCACATCCGACTTACTGATTAATAGTTTGGTCCACACTGGACCTAAGTTATTACCTCTACATAATAGATAACTATTATGAAACATCATGGGATGGTAAAGAAAGGATGACATTAAGTATTGAGGAAGTCGAACATAATAATAAATTCTTTATTGCTGACAGAATTTCCGACATCTAGCACGAAAAAGCCCGTCTAGTGATCAAATAGATAAATTGACAAATTTTTGTGTGTGGTTAATTCGTGTGTGGCTTCTCTGGTGGTCGCCACTGTCGATTCTGGCATTCTGGAGTCGCAGTGGTTGGGAATAGAGTGGTGGGCATGACACACTTGAGAGTGCATGTAGCATAATTTGAAAAACTAAAATGGACAGTCCAGAACTTAATAGATGATTGACATCCGTGACACTCAATATCAGTGTGTCATACAAAAACGCTAGAATTTGACGAATTATTAACATAACATTGACGTGTCCGGCAAAAATGGTTCTATGAAAATATGACAAAAAGCTACCGTAACCATTTTTGCCCACCATGCATCTTAAAATTAAAATCGCATGAACTTTACTCCGTGGTATACAACGGAATTAGCTTCAAATTACAACGTCGACCTTGACAATATGATTAGTAATGGTTAAGGAAATTAAATAATAGCGTTTTTTGCTATAATACATCGCTTAAATTGAGGATATTATTATGCTTTAGGAATGTATGTGTGTGAAGACTTTTGTGCAATATTTTGTTTACATCGATTACAAGTACTTACATCGATTAATTGTTTCAGCTAGTTACAAGGTCAGCCATTTTGATTTTGGAAAAAGGTGTTGTTGCTCTCAGTGCACCATCATCAGAATCGAATGTCGCATGGTCATCGCGAGAAGGAATCCTTCTTTAGTGTTCAACAATTTACTTAAATATACCATGCATATAGGTAACAATCCGTTAACATAGAATTCTGTATTAGACTTGACAGCAGAATCCCGGTATAGAAGCATATCTTCATTACCTGGTAATTAACAGCTACCCATAAGATCCTCAAGGAGATAATCCTACATCCCAACTATTAATTTGGTATATCCGGTCACTTTAAGTACCTAGTTATGCAGTAACTCTAACTAAATCTTTTCTACGAAATTCTTTGAAGTGCGCGTCCTGTTCGAAGCACTCTCGCTTGATTATTGTCCTATGGTACCACGCAAACATAGAAACTAGCGAACTTCTCCTAACGAGGTGAACAAACGTGAGAACACGTACTTATCAGTTTGCCGTCAGTACGAGGCAATAAAGTTATTGTGTACAGTCACGAGCACTAATATGTCAACACTTGGCAACTTTCAATTGCAATTTTTTCGTGAAATAACGAATGCAAGGTTGATATACGACACTTTACACAAACCTATGGGTTCGAAAATATGTTGTTCGTAATAACCATTGACATATATATTACTAGCGTAAGGACCGGGCTAACGGCGCGACGAAATGGCACCAGCGCACTGGCCCTAAAATGAGGGTTTAGGGCCAACGCGACTCAGTTGACAGTGGTGCGCGCGAACTTCGAATTTCGAACGAAGAACTTCTATGTAAAATGTTCAGACGGGCGTATCCTTACTTTTGAAATCATTGGTAATAACATAAAATTTCATTCAAAACTAAAGGAGAAAATCGTCTTTGAATAAAGCCAAGTGTATATATACTTATGCTCGTGACTGTACAGAAAGAGTTTGTTAGAACTAGGAGCCACAAAAGTACGAGAATGAGGATAGGTACTTTAGAAAATATAGGTGATAAAAATAAATTCATGCAGTTGTTTAAAAAAAGTAATTTAAAAAAATTAAACCGACTTCAAAAAGAAATTAACTCAAAATTATGAAATAATTTTAATTTCGGAAGTCGGTGTCTTTGGGATCTGTATTTTATAGTTTTAGATTTTTGCCACCGACTTCCGAAATTAAAATTATTTCATAATTTTGAGTTAAGTAATTTCTTTTTGAAGTCGGTTAAATTTTTTTAAATTACTTTTTATTTCGTAATTTTTAGTTGTTGCACTAGAATTTGACCAAGGTTTTGAGATATTTTCCCCTTGACACTACACCCGTAGCTTGTATCAATAAGCCAGGCCGTCACACTTTCACGTCTTAGTCCATATCTTGAAAATTACTGAATCGATTTTGATGAAACTTGCACTGTTCCCTAAGTTGAAGTAAATGTAAGCTAATAAAAAAAGAATGGTCACGATCCGATTAATAGTTACGGAGATATGCGTGGACAAACATACATACATACGTCTACAAAATTTTGTATATTTGTTTGGAAGCCCTAATAGATTGTCATGTGTGAATATAATGCAATTCCAATAATATTACATACATACGTGTCGAATAGATAACCTCCTTTTTTTGAAGTCGGTAAAAAGTCATCACAGAGAAAGCGAAAAAAAAACACAGATACTTAGCAACTCTTACCGTTGTTGACCCTAAGCTATTTTATTACAAAATAATTATTTTATTATTCAGATGAGCATGAAAAGCATTGTTATCAAAGTACTCGTACATAGCTTTCTGACAATATAGTTCATATGATTTACAGTCTGGCTGTCGAGATAATGCGCTCCTGACACATGTCAGCGCGACAATTCTAGTAGCTGATAAATATTGAGGGATTTATTTATAAATATTGCGTTTGTTTTAAAAATGTATGGTTAAACAGTCGCTTATCAGTACCTAGGAACCTACTTTACTATAAACAACATTTATATTTATAGGGGCAAATTTGAAAAATATGTATTCGTATGTATGACAGTGACAGGTGTCAAAAATGCATTCTCTCGTTGGCCGCACTGTAGATGTTGAAACACAGCTTAACGTAGATTTTGACGTTTTGACATGTCAGTTCCTGATTCGTTAGATTGCTGCTCATTGTTGTATGGTGGACATTCAACAAGGAATGTAGGCAGGTACCTACAACATAAGAATTCAACCATCTTTTAACAATAAATCATACAATTTAGAACCTGCTTTGTGAACATTGACTAAGCCATCAATCGAATAGACATCTTTGGGACAGTTGCATGATGGACGCAAAAGATTCGTATCGTTTGTCATCAATAGCACAAAATACAGAGAGTATCGGTAGTCTGTCATTAGTCAATCAATTTAGCGTCAATTAGACGTCGACTGTCTTCAAGATGAGTAAAGATGAATATAATAAAATTTCATAGGATAGGAGGCTTTTGTCATCTTTACCGGTCACGTAAAACTAAACAAAAGAGGATACATTCCATTTTTTTTTATTGTAATACTGGTGACCTGTCCCTACTTCGCACGGTTTATACGACCTGACAAAACATCGAGATTTGATTATTATATTATACGTTTAATATTTATGAATAAATAATACTAACAATATTATAAGTAATATTATGATATTATCATCTAATATTAACATCAACTTTCCGGAATGAATAATTGTCTATAATAATGGTGTCATTTAGACAGTCTTTTCGTGTCAGTGAGACACAAAAGATTTTTATAGAAGATCTGGCTGAACCGGTCAGCCAAATCTTCTATAAAAATCTTTTATGATTTAAACATATTATAAACTAGCAGCGCTTCGCGGTTTTACCCACATAAGTGTCGATCCCATGGGAATATCGGGATAAAAACTATCCTATGTCCTTTCCCAGGATGCAATCTATCTCTCTGCCAAATTTTATCGATATCCGTTCAGTGGTTTAGGCGTGAAAAGGTAACATACAGACAGACAGACAGACAGAGTTACTTTGGAATTTATAAAATTAGTATGGATTATAGTAGGAAGTAGGATAAGATATAGTAGGATTAAGCGTAGTAAGTTAAAAAATAGATAAACTTTTCCTAGAAAACAGGTACCATAGTTAGTCTTAAGGAGCACCTACGGGTTAGAAAAGACAAAATCCCAATACATAAAATTCCTATTAACAGTAACTCTACAAAAATAATATCGAGGACACTAACCGCAAGAATGAAAGCTATTATCAGAAGATATTTCATTTTTGACAAAATATGCAAGCTTTCAGACAAATAAACTTGAGAAAGCGCGTGCAAACCTGTTGACAAGTGTTAAGATGCAGTTTTGGTTTTAAAAAATTACACTCAAAATGAAAATTGATTTATGAAACTCATAGTAAAAATCATAAAGCTATTAGCATTCTGTTCACACTAGCAATATTATTATTTTCTATTCCAAATTGAAATTAATTATCCGAACAATTTTTTTATTTATCTTTTTAAAAGATTATTCTCATAGGTATGCTTAAAAATCATATTATTTATCGAATGAATAAAAACTTGCAATTTGAGTACAAAGGTACTGCTTATTTCTTAAGACATTTCTTCCAGAAGACCTGCGAAAGGAGAAGTAAAAAAACTGGCCAAGTGCGAGTCGAACTCGCACATGACGAAGGGTTCCGTAACACAAGGCAAAAACGCCAAAAAAAACAATTTTGTTGTATGGGAGCCCTCCTTAAATATTTATTTTATTTTGTTTTTAGTATTTGTTGTTATAGCGGCAACAGAAAAACATAATTTTTGAAAATTTCAACTGTCTAGCTATCGCGGTTCTTGAGATACAGCCTGGTGACAGATAGACGGACGGACGGACAGACAGCGAGTCTTAGCAATAGGGCCCCGTTTTTACCCTTTGTGTACGGAACCCTAAAAAGAAATGTAAACAATAGTGTGTGAGAACAAGAAAAATATGAATGTGTGAAGTCTAAAACTAGAATATTATATAAACCTACAAATGTAATGCAAAAAAAAAATGTTATAATGTTCAAAGAGTTTAAGTAGTTGAGGAAATATTTCACATTCATATTATAGCTGTCGTGCTGTCGTGTATGTACAGACGCCAGCACATCAAGTTACTACAATCTGTCAGATTTCTTTAATAGATTTTGGACTTTATTGCTAAAACATAAGGTTCAAGGTTGATTGGGAAAATCTGACAGTTTCGGGTAGGTTGACCTGCTGGCGTCCGTACGTGAATTATGTTATTACGAGTCTCGTGTAGTCGATGTATGTACAGCGAAGGTGCCCCAGTTACAACTAGTTTGAACTAGAAAATTTGTCGGTAATGCCTAATCTAAAGCTGCAAAGTACTTGAATGTACGTGTCGCACTGCAAAGCGACAGTATTGTGATTATCCACTACTGTACAAGCGAAGCTATGCTTTCTTTATTCCCGTGCCAAGTTATGATAAGCCACTGCTGAATCATCTGCTTTGACTCCTGTATCCTCCTCTGCTATGCTATTTACTTGACCTTGTATTTCTTGTCACAGCTTTTCAGATCTATAGACTTTTGTCTAAAGAATGACTTAGTCAATTGTTTCTTGATCTGAATCAACTCAGCTTCTTTAATCAAACCACCATGACTTCCTGATGTATCTTTTTTCGAGGAAATTTTATTCTGTCATTTACCCATTGCACTTCTTAATAAAAACATACAAGCTAGCTCACTTTATTGGGAGAAATTTCTGAATTTTTCAAGACCCAAGCTGTGCGTCGCCATGCTATGTCCAACAAACTTAATGTTGATTTACATCGGAATGAGCAAAATCAGCTATAAACCGTTAAAATTTTCGACATCGCGTGCGTAGGTAGACGATAGTTTGCCGGCACTCGATCGTTTTAGCGCGGTTATTATTCATAGGGGAATTTTCAGTTACATACAATACAAAATTACCAAATACCTTAAAGTACATACTAATTCCATGACAAATACTTTATTTTCATTTTTAAACTGACTGACAATTCAACTTTTCTTGAAATAGACGATCATCCTCGATCAGTCAAAGAAAATAATTAAAAAATAAATTCGCCATTCCTATTCTGATATTCGTATAGATACTTAGTGGTTCCAGCCAGCAACATCGAACAATAAAACCTTTTTGCCACCTTGACTACACCGCAAAGTTTTTGCCGAGTTAACCAGACGCGGCGACCCACAAGCACATTGCGTCAAACTTTCATCAAGAAAACTTCTCGACATTGAAGCTAAACTTATCAGTAAGACGGAGGATTGCGTGACAAACCCTCATAACAGTCAGGACTGAAGGCAGAGTGTTATCTGTAAGATGTTAGAGGGCGCGAACCATCGCCTTGACTAGGAGTCAAGTAGTTAGTTTTCCTTGCCAGGGGCAAAGAAAATAATTCGGTCGTGTGACAAATTAATACTTTTTTTTTAAACTTCTATAGAGTGTTGTGGGAACTTTTTTTAATACGCCATGATGTAAAGACAAATTATATTGATCGGATGATAAATGCTAGAATTCCCATTAAATCTTAGCGTTATTGCAAAAATACGAATCTAAAATGTTAATCCACTTATAATATTTATGAACTTGTAAAAAAAATTAAAACAAAAATTTCTTGAGCTCTATCTTTACATCGTTCTTAAATCTACATAATCATTGCAATTTATAGCATAATCTCACGTGAATCAGAGTTATATAAGCCTGATATTAAATCTTTATAACTCATAATAGCATAACAGGTGGTGTCAAGGCGAATGTCGGCACCTACCCTTATCAGACACTGCACGCTACTGCCTACTTATGTTCTTAATAGCATCATTAAAACTATGATTTGAATTGTCTTTGGTATTTTATCTATGGTTTGGCGTGATTCCATTTTCCGAATTTTGAAACTCGAACTGGAAAAGCGTGTCTATGAGCTTAAAAAAAAGACAAATATTTTTGCAGACATCGCATCTGCGCATTACGAAGTGCAAATTAATAAGCGACTTGGTTTTTATGAGTAGGTATCGTAATGAATAGATTACACCAGAATAAAAACTGTTTAATAATTGGTGGGTGCATAAGTAATGCATAGTTTCGCATTTACTACAAATCGTTCAAATTAGGCAGGAAATATGACTTGGTACAACAACTATTGAGGAAATTCTTCATGAATTCAGGAAATGGCTTTTTTGTTTTCGCAGCTGCTGCGTGTATTTAAATGTTTTAGTCATAGTTTTACCAACATAATATATTATTTCCGAACTTAAGAAAATTTTTACTTACCTGCCTTTCTAGATTTTTTTTAAAACAACTTCCAGCCCTTTAAAAAGTTTTTTTTTATACTGGAAGTACAGGATCTCATTAAATTTCTCTAGTCCATAGTTTCTTTGATCACTATGTTCTTGTATCATAGTTTCGGTTTTCAGTACAAAGTAACATCTAAAAAAAATGTTTTTCTTTGTTTTCACATAACAACAAAACATCGCACCTGTATTCCCCGAAAGGTAAGGCAGAAGTGCACCCATATTGCACCCACATTACTCCAGTTATGTTTAAGTCCCATGTCGTTATTAAGGGGCGAGCATATTGCCATCAACCGGGGACAACTCCAGACTCCGGGCTGCTACTGAAAAATTCCGGTTCCATTTATGTTCATATCAATAATTATGAACACAAACGAGAACGCACTTAATGCCTAGACATAGATACATTTATTACAAACACGATGACGTAATCTAGGCAGAATGAGAGCAACGAACCGCATCAAGGTACCGGATGCGGCTAAACCGCCTTCTCCAGCCATTATGAGAATAAAATAATTAAAATAAGTAGATTAATTTAAATAATTAGGAACAATGCACGGGGGTCAGAGACTTCGCAATTTTTTTTTAAGAAAATGTAATTGTCAATTTTGTATTTGGAATTGCTTTTCACATAGTTAAGGAGTTAACGTAACTTTTATGACATAACTGTATTAAAATCCTTAATTGTGTAATTATATTGTTTGCTAAATTTATAACGGTCACGCTTATATTTTTCACAGTAGGAGGTTTATTAACTAAGCCTCAGTTTACAGACTTGTGTTGGACTGAATTTCCAGGGAGAACAAGACTTTTCCAGCACATATGAGGCGCGGCCGGATTTAGGTCGCTCGTTTATTTAGGAGATATCTTAGCCACTTAATCTTCACAATCATATCAGCCTGGAAATTATCACTGCTAAACACTGAAAGCGAGACCAGTTCCAGTAGACCACATCCAGAATAGATGGATCCCAGTTTGTCGTTCACTTCGACGATATAGTTCTTCAGTCGGCATTCAGGGCACTTTCAAGTTTGCTGTTAACTTCTTTTACTACTCACCGGTCACTAATCCAAAGTACAACTAGCAGACTGCTAAGCAGATCCTTCATCTAAACAGACCAACCAACAACACGACTCGCGCTCAACCTCCATGCTTGCAACCCATAGATTAATCGGAAATCAACCAGTAACTTTTTACCAACTACAAAATAAAAAGAATGGCGCCATTTAAAAGGTTCAATTGAATCGTATAAACTGTGGTTACTGAACTGAGGGCTGCTGCCATTTTTTTTCCGGTCATGCCTTCCGATCATTTAGTTATTTCCAGAGCATTCGTGATCTTCTTCAATTTCTACAAATATCTGTCCAGAAATAAAAGTCCAAAGATAATTTATCCCAAGTTATTCCTAAAATGGAACTGTATTTTTAGAAATAAGAAAATAAAAAATTATACTTTCGAGCCGTTTGGGGTTGAAACTCTCGGGCCGTGGGGTAAGAGTGCTCATGGTATTTTAAGGATTGGTTGACACTTCCCGTGGCTTGCTTTTACCTTGGCCAGAGGCTAAGCATTGCCATACAACGTTGTAATGCCGCCAGTCTCTTGGGAACATTACCAGTCGACAGCGATGCGTATGAGTTTTTCGACGCTATATTTTAGTTTGTGTATAGTTTTAGTTATATGTTAGAATTTAATGTTGTTATTTGCTTACTTATTAGTTTAATTTACAGAAATAAATAAATGTCCTCCAGAAAATAGTTACTTATTCTTGTACGATCTGATATTATATGGTAGGGATCCTAATGCCGTACGTCGTAAGCGGTCTTAATAAAAACGATGGTCGAATATTGATGAGCTCATACTGTTTGTATGAGCTCATCAATATTCGACTATAATTTTTTACCTAAGTATCTAAATTAGAATATAAACAAACATAGATTGCCGGGTCCATATCCAAAAATGGTTACTGTTTTTTTATCCTCTATTAAACAACTGTTGAGAGCAGTGGTGACTCAGTGGTACAGGCCGCGACTTATTAGTTGTAGGTCGTAGGTTCGAACCCAGACAGGCGCTTTACTTTGAGTAAATAATTTCACCACTGCTCTCAAAACGGTGACGGAAAACATCGTGAGGAAACCGGCATGTCCTAGAACCAAAAATTCGAAGACATTTGTGACATCTACCAACCCGCATTGGGCCCGCGTGGTAGATTATAGCCCACTCCCTCTCGAAGGGAGGAGGTCTGTGTCCCAGCAGTGGGAACAATATAGGCTGATTATGATGAAGCAACTGTTTGATAAAGCCATTTTTCACACGACTTCAGGGTGACTGAACTTATAAAAAAAAAATTGAAGATTTTTTGCAAATCTTCACATTCTTCAGTCTTTTCCCAACTATGTTGGGGTCGGCTTCCAGTCTGACCGGATGCAGCTGAATAATAGTATTTTACATAGAAAGACTTCAGCAAATGTACACATAGTTACTTTGAAATAACACTGTTATAAATTACCTACAATAACAGTTTTTAGTAGGTATGTGAAATACACATCGCCAAGCCACCACCTCACCTTCACCTTGAAAATGAAAAAAAATTAATTACTGCGGAATAGTTTGCAATTTTGCCATTTTCCCAACATTACGGCACTTTTACGTCGTGATGGAAATTGCCATCTACCACCACTCTATGCAGGCAAATCGATTATGTGTCTGAGTATGATGTTGAATGTTGAACTTACTTGACCTGACCGTACTTGCCACAGCTAAGGAAAGTGACGGCGGCGGTCAAAAGTAACCTCAATAGAAATTGGATACAGGATGATCTATACCTACTAATATTCTAAAGAGCTAAAATTTGTTTGTAAGTTTGTATGTAGGATCTTCAGAACTACCAGTTGGATTTGGAAAATTATTTTTGCATTTGATAGCCCGATTCTTGATGAAGGTCAAAGGCTATCTAACATCACGCTACAACCCTTAGGAGCCGAGCAAAAGGAAAAAAATATTAGTAGCAAGTGCAAGCGATAGGTTCCGACGTGCCGGGTCGGAGGCCGAAATGTCACGCGGTCAGAAGCTAGTTCTTAGATAATATTTTTCTTTCAACTGTACTAATATACGACAGAATGTGTGATAAATCGTGTAATTTCTTTACAATTTTACATCATAGTATATTTAGTATTTTATTTTTCATTATTTACAGCGAAATCTACATACAAAATTTATAATCGAATCGTTTTAAAATAATAATAACAACATGAACATGTAAAAATATGGAAAGAAGGAATCATTGGGCATCAATTCCATATTTATCATGTGATTGACTTTTTATCCGAATTGATAGCCGACATACTATGGTCTCTTAAAATTCAAAGTGTCAAGAAATAATCGAATAACCTTCACGAGGATTAAAAATCTCACACTTCCTTGGAAACACCATGTATAACACGATTCTATCAATTAGCCGAAGAAGTCGGTCTATAAAACTTTCAAAGGCTCACTTCCAACCAATCAATTGAATAAAATCTACACTTTTATCGTTATACACTCTTTACAAACGTAATCCATCGCAGACACCGTCGTTAACGACTGGCCACTAACCAAATAAAATAAATAAATAAAAAGCAAAAAGCAAACGATATCGCTTTCTCTACAAGTTTAGAATAAAACCTGTTTGAAAGAAGTTATACGTTATTGTCATAGGTTATGTGTAGAACAGCGCTTTTATTTTACGGTAGGTACTGCTTCGGTGTCGACACGCCCTAGAAAAGGTCCCATTTAAAGGAAAAAAGCGGCACATAAAGGGTTCCGTACCACTGTACAATATTTAGCCCGGAGTTTGGAAGTTGGTGGTGTGATACCCCTGTGCCTCGGAAAGCACATTAAGCCGTTGGTCCTGCGCCTGATCTCTCTCCGGTCGTGACGGATTGCCGTCCCATCGGACTATGAGAGTGAGGGTAGAGGGAGTGCACCTGTGTCTGCGCGCACACTTGTGCAATATTATATCTCCCGCGCCGAAGGTTTCGTTGAAATTGCCCGCCGTGGCCGAAATACGGTCTGGAGGACTTTATTTATTTACAATATTTAACTTAACACTACATAATTATTTTTCGTTTCTTGTAGGAGCCTCCATTTTATTTCTATTGTTTGTTGTTAAAGCTACCTATTACGGTTCAAAAGATACAGCCCTGTGACAGACGGACATCGGAGCCTTAGTTATAGGGTCCTGTTGGCACCTTTTGCGTATGTACGGAACCCAAAAAAATTACCGTCCTCAAGACATAAATCATAGGTAACTTGTGAATAGGTACTATAAAGACTTCAGGGTTGAATGGCACTTGAAGTGCTTTTTGCCAGCCAATATGAAAATAAACCAAACATTTGGTATTCTTTCGTACGATGAAGGTCGTATATCTTATCAAAACTCGCGTCGGAACTGAATACGGAATCGGAAGTTCTATTTTTGTCATCGAAGGCAAGCAACACACACGTGACGTAGGTGACCTACAATGATTTCTAGAATAGTCTAAATCCAGATTAATTAGAATTCTAATCTAATCTAACTAGCCTGTATTGTCCCATTGCAGAACAAAGGCCTCCCTCTTCATTTTCCTCACAATTCTTTTGCTAGTCAGACCTTTCGGTAGCAGTCAAGCAATTAGAATTAAAATACATAATAGGTAGGTAGGTACTAGGTACCGAAATAGTCTATACATCAACCTACATTCAGATGCCAAAAAATCTTTAACAAAATATACAATAATTTTGGCAAGTCATTAAAATCTTTTGAGGTGCCACAGAGGTCACGATATGCTCAATTAATATTTCTTCTGATAGTATAGCATTAAAAGGGGACAATTTATATAGAGAATCGACGAAAAATCGAAAGATGTATGTTCAGTACTAATAGTGTCACCCCTATTTGCTTTTGTAAAAGTCGCGGGAACTGGTTGCGAAGTTTTCTAACACCATGTATATGTGACGATACGTGAAGATGTGTGCATGCGCACATTTCTAATAATGACTTTAGTAGTGTTTATGTAAAATAGATGTTTCTTCTTCATAACAACCTTTTGAAGAGGACATGTAAGCTTTTTCTTAAAAGCTAAATAGTAATTTCACTGTTTATGTTATATTGCTATGCAATAGTTCAAGAAAATCTATTAATAAAATAATCCTATTTCTTAGAAATAATATGTTAAATTGAACGCAGTCTTTAAAGTAGGTACTTAAGGTGAATGGGTACCTACTTGAGACCGCGAAATTCAAATTTTCTTACGTTTTTTGCAATTTGCAGGTTAGTGTCATGTAGATTTCTACCATTAACACTATTCCATAAGAGATTGGTGGTTGGTGGTAGAAATCTAACTTAGAAAGATGTATTAATGATTCTAATGAATAAAATTCTCTAAATATGTACCTGTTATTGTCGCGACACTGACCTGCAAATTGCAAAAAACGTAAGAAAATTTGAATTTCGCGGTCTCAACTACCCATTCACCTTAAAAAAAAAAAAAACGGTGATGTTCGGGTGGTTGCATTATAACCCACCTTTCGGTATAACGCATATACCTATACTGACCAGCAGTATAGAAAACATACGAAAAAAACTACTTAGTTTGAAAAAAGAATACCAACTTATATTTACTTAGACATATTCAAACAACTACAAAAATCTGCTCGAAGTACCTATAAACATTCGAATTTTAATTGACACGTACACTTCTTAACACAATATCACTCATTAACGTCAAAACAATTAATTGGATACTTGTAAAGTGACCAAAACGTTGCTTAATGATGTCTAAAGTAATTACGAAAGGTCATTTAATATGGAAAAGGTCAATCAACCTACTTCAAATAGACTAGGAAGGACGTATGTGCTGTCATAAAACTAGCTTTATCTTTGTGACTGACCGACCCTTCCCTTCCCTTTTCTTGACAATTCAATAGTGACTGGAAATTGGTTTATCCCACTAATATTATAAAGGCGAAAGTTTGTGAGTATGTGTGTGTGTTTATATGTTTGTTACTTCTTCACGGTCAAACGGCTAGACCAATTTTGATAAAATTTTGTATGGACGTAGCTGACACCCTAAAATAACATATGGGCTACTTGTTATCCCGACATTCCCAAGGGATCAAAACTTGTGCGGGTGAAACCGCGGGGTGCAGCTAGTCTGAAATAAATGCTGTAAGAATTTGAGTTAGAAATAGGAATATCTTTAATTTAATTTGAAGCACTGAAGGCCAATTTTCGTAATTTAAAATGTTCAGAATCTAGTTGGCGACCAACAAATGTCAAAAATGTAGGGAAATTGGAGGTATTTTTTTGACAGATTCAGACTGAGAACAGACTGTGAACGTTCTTAAAATTACGAGAATTTCCCCTCTGTTCAATATTTCTTCTAAAGTTATCTAGAACGTGCTCCATGACAATAGATTTTTCTTTTGCCATTCATTATCATAGCTATTCCGTATTTCGTAAACATGAAATACGGAATCGTTTTCCAACAATAATGTTACGTGAATCCCATTTCGTATTTCAGTCTAGGTTTTTAACCTTTTAATGGCTAATAGCAACGTTGAAACATTATTTTTAAAAAGTAACTATCAAGTCAAATAATTTATTTTTTCAGATCCAGAAGAAACTTCTAGATTTGTGGGTTCATTCACTGATGGTGATAAATCCAAATATTTAACTACCGAAATGAAAATGCGCTGGTTCTTAGTAGTAAAACAAAGTATAATATATATGTCAATCAAAAGTAAAAACCAAAAGGTAACGAAAGTATAAACAAAAGGTACCTATAAAAAGGTAAAATATCAAAAAGAAGAAAAGTCTTGCACACCAAGGTTTACACAGTAAACTTATATTTTCTTAGACTGCCTCGTTGGTCTAGTTATCGCAAGATCTCCTGCTGAGCATGAGGTTCTGGGTCCGATGCCCAGGTCGGGCAAACTATTATTCGGTTTTTCTATCAGAAATTTCTCAGTAGCAGCCCGGAGTCTAGGCTCGCCCCCTATTACATGGGACTTAACTGGCGAAATGTGAGTGTGTTATAGGTACACCTCTGCCTAACCTTACGTATACTGGCGTGATGTAAAGTTCTATTTTCTTCGGAAATCCCGGGGTCAATGACTCTGAAACTAACCCCGTGCAGGGGTGGAACCACTTTACAACAGTGTAGAGCCATTCCAACACCTCACTAGAATTTATGAAGTTTCCCGTTAAATTTGTTACAAAGTTATACGACGTCATGACACGCCAGGCTTTCAGTTTTCCATTTTAGTTTTGCAGACGGGAATAAATCTAAGCTTTAATCTTTTTTATCAGCTATTTTTATACTTGTATAGGTTAGGTTCACGAATTCATGAGTTCTCATAAAATATCAACGAGTTTCCAGAAAAAAAAGTTTATCCAACAGACATCATTAGAAAAGTTATCGCAGCTATACTTTTTTTAGTATAGCTATTTTGAGTAAGCTCTGGAAACTGTATATGGGTGGCTATAATACGGGTCTAGGAATTGGATAAGCTTTAAAGGTATCCTCCAAATGAGTGTGACTTTGAATACATTTAAAGCTACTATAATATAGTAGGTAGGTATAAAGGTTCTGGAGAGCCGACCGCGAACCGGAAGACGTAAACCTTCCCACAAGGTGGACCGATGGCCAGATGAAGGCTCCGCTTGAAGCGAGAAGCACAGAACTGGTCGGAGTGTCGGTGCTTGGGGGACGCCTATGTTCACCAGTGGACATGATAATGAGGAAATGATAATGATGATGATAATATAATATGGATCTGGTTTTCGTGATTCATGTAAGTAGGTACATAGGGTACAGACAGCACATCAAGCTACCCGAAACTGTAAAATTTTCCCAATGAACTTTAAACCTTATGCTTTTGCGATAAAGTTGAAAATCTATTAAAGAAATTTGACAGATTGTAGTAGCTTGATGTGCTGGCGTCTGTACATTTAAGTATTCAACAAAATACTGCAAACAAAGCAGAAAGCTTCATTCAAAACCTTTGCTACTTCGCGGCGTCATTCTGACAAGCTTAATAAGTTAATAACACCTTAACATGGGAAGTCGAAAGCAATTACTTAGCTGTCGATCATCGAAGTCGAAGTCGAGTGAGTCAGCAGTCGTTTGAAAGAAGATAATTTTAGCCTATTGTCAGGTAATACTGGCTGAAAGAAGTCATTAAGAATGAAGGTAGTTACGATAAAAACTGTTTTGTTTTCGTACTTAAGGTGCCACTAGTCGATTTTTTTCCATGCAAATTTCGGGAAACTATTACTCCAGAGTTTGACATTGTGCATCCAAAGTTAAACATGCTATCGTTTTGTCTTATTAATAATGTTGTCTGTACGGAAACAGAATAGTAAAAAAAAAAGCCATTAAATAGTTATGAGCCAACAAAGATTCGTTTTTCTTGCTATTTTTAACGTACCTTTGGGTGTAAATAACTTGTAATAAAAAACTGTAAAGTTTTCAAAACCAATTCCGTACCGACAAAGCTCAGTTATCGAAGAGTTCAATAAACTTTATTTGTAATTGATTTATGCAATGGTTTTTTTTTAAACTCGATTTTCCGAAGCACTTTTCGAATTTTTTTACGCGTTCCTGTGTTTCTGTGTGCGAGAACTAGACGTTGTCGTTTAGACTAGCGTCTAACTGCTCATCACTGATACTAGCTCTGTCGGACACGAAGCCAGGTGAGACAGCGTGCTTTTTGGCCATGACCACTAGTGAGTTCGATCTCGCGACTAGTTTAATCTTAAGGCCAGTACTTTCGTATGTAGCCAGTTATTAACTTATAATGAATTTGACACACTTTTCAATGGCAGTAATCCAATAACCACCTTATTAGAATGAGAATAAAGATCACTGTGACTTGGACAGTCATACAAAATCAGAGGTAAACTAACTTTGAACGGACATTAGCATCGTGGACGATGGGTCTAAAACGTAAGTGTGAAATCTATATACTTAGATAAAATTCAAATTCGTGACCGACTGATATATCAACGCATAGCCTAAACCGCTGGTCTTAGAAACATGAAATTTGGAAGGTGTGTTCTTTGTGAAGAATAGGTATCCACTAAGAAAGGGTTTTTCGAAATTCCTCCCCTAAGACGGTGAATGGGGGGAGGCTGAAATTTCACGCAGACGAAGTCGCGGGCAGAAGCTAGTAGTATACAGTTACAGGGTTATTGGTAAAATATTAACAACCTCTTAAGAGGTCATTGTACTCATCATTATGAACAACTTTTACTATGGGACCTAGAGTACAATGACCTCTTAAGAGGTTGTTAATGTTTTACCGATAACCCTGTATATATTTTAAGGACTATTTATGTAAACAAGAACATCACGTCATCCCTAATATTAATAAAGGATACACTGTATTTGTGCACTCTCAGTTGCATGACGTCATTTAACATACTTTTGCGATAACAATGTGGACATGACCGTGGTTGGTAGCCTAGTTAGGGTTTTTGACGGAATTACCTGTACCCTAATTGCGTAACACACTATCAATCTCCATCTGAATCCTTTAGAATATTGCTAATCCATTGCTTCATAAGTTCGAAAAATGTGTCTTCTTAACAACGTAAACAACGCAATGAATGTTGTTGAATTGTCAAAATTAAAGCAATTGCTACTGCTTGTTGCATAAATATTATAAACACATAGTAATATAGCCAGCTACCAGTTCTTGTTTTAGGCATCGATTTTAGGGCTGCTGCTAAACCCCAACTTGTCCTGAAGCTGTTCAAACGCAACTTTCAAGATGCCTAAGTAATACCAACAGTTGACTTCAGTAGACTGAGTTAGTTGACTCTTTTTTATT
Organism: Oligia fasciuncula; assembly: GCA_963082905.1. Lineage (NCBI taxonomy): Eukaryota > Metazoa > Arthropoda > Insecta > Lepidoptera > Noctuidae > Oligia > Oligia fasciuncula. Next base: position 14,264,660 of record OY720406.1, on the reverse strand, counting down.
GGTCATCTCTTTTTTACTAGGTATGTAAAATCAGGGAAATAAATGAGTAAACAAATTGACTACCAACTGTCAGTATATTCAAATCACAACTGTCATTCTATAATTGTCTATAGCACGGCCAATTGACGGAGGGTGTCAATTTGTTTATCAACCAATTTTCCTGGCTGTACTTGAACTAGACTGGAGAACGCAAGTAAACATTATTTATAAAGTTATTTCTGACGTCTAAGGCATGCTTGAAATAGTCAGTGCGTACAAATAGGTATAAATTCAGACACAAATTTCCAAATATTGCAACATAGGTATTAACTTTCGTAACAACATAATTTTAACATTAATATGACAATAAAAAGCGAAGGTCGCGATTGGTAGCGTTTAATGAGGATAAATACTTTTTAGGAGGTTATTTACTTTCAACATTTAATAAAATGAGAATTCTATTGCAAACAAAACTAAGTGATATACCTATTTTTGTAAATTAGTAATAGAGATCTACCGTATGTACCAAGGAATCTACTTACTTAAGGGGACTACAAGCCTAACCGCAAAAAACGCAAGTTTTAGAAGCAATAAAAGTATATGATCGACTACAGTAAACAAAATCAGAAAAATATATGATGTTCTTCAGGATATTATGCTAGGTTGATAGAGTGGTAAAAAAATAATACAATTAATTGGATACGATAGAAAAAAAATCATGAGGATACCTCTAAAAACTTTATTTTTACGTTAAAAACCATACTAATATACATACAATCATTATGATTTTTTGTCAGATTATTCTACAAGGAACATACTAAAGCACTAGTGTTTTAATTTTTTAGTCCAAACAATAGATTTTTTGTAAATAAATAATTGCTTCATATTTTGCAATAAATTACCAGCGTTGTGTCATCGCGCTTCTCTTTCTTTTCTATGCAGTCCGACAGTGACCGCGCTTTGGGTCACGCGTTATTAACTAGTTTATGATTGGTGGCGTCGTCGGTCGTGGACGACGGGCCTTACATAACCAGCTAAAGATGCCATCTTCAGCGAACTTTAGCCAAAACACTCTCAGCTTCACTTCCTACCATATTTTCCTAGACATGATTCCGTGAGGTTCGATACTGCCTCCAAAGATTTGAAACTAAACAAATAATTAAATGCAGTGTGAAATCCCTAACAAACAGACCGTTTCTCTCAACGACGTCCCATAGGTTAGGTAGGTAGGCATATTTATAGAGTATTGTATGAACACGTCCCACTGTTTATATCTTCTGCGAACGCATCGGCTTTCTCCCTGTTCACACGGCACAATGAAGGAAACGTCATACAAGTTAGTAGAGAAGGTCCATGTCAAACAACTGACGTACGACTGTTGCGAGTAGATAAGACGCAGTTGTGAACTGCACCTTAATTGCATAACACACTATCAAATCACAATTTGAATCATTTTGAAGGATATTGCTAATCCATTGCTTCGTATGTTCGAAAAATTTGTCGGCTCAACAACGTAAATAACGCAATGAATGTTGTTGAACTGTCAAAATGAAAGCCATTGCTACTAATAGTGGGTTATGCAACTACCCCGTTGTCCTACTAGTAGGTAAAACACAGTTGTCCTAAACAAACAATAGCACTGAATTGAAGCATATCATAGTTGGCACTGCAGCCAACTTTAACACTGCTGAAAATGAGCCTCCATATAAAAAGGTAAAGAAATATAGGACTTATGATTTACACATTGGGCAAACGATTAGCTACTATTGCTGCTGTCAATTATGCTTCCTTTCAAAAAAGAGAGACAGAAAACTACCAATAGATGCCAAATAGTATATAATACCTAGTAGTAACCCATTAGTGGCTATCATTTCTAATTTTCTACTCTCATGTATACGTCTAAAGCAGCGTTTGTTGTTTCTGTTTCTTCAGAATACTAAGACTTTTCTGAAGAAACAAAAACAGCGTACGCAACGTGCTTGCTCAAACTTTTTTTCATTTACCAATAGCTTGACAGCAACGTGACAAAAGCAGTCATTGATTCACATACCTAATTATGTACCTACATTATTAAATATAAGCAGTTTCCCGAATTTATCTTATGTTAGATAACGATTCAGGAAATCGGAGGTTCACTTATGAAAAACGATACATATAAAGACGAGAACGAAGAAATATTAGGGAAAGGGCATCGACCGTTATTTCTATGCTAACACCATTACAACTAAAATATTGTGACTTAGAGTGAGTCTTCTGCACGTCTCTATTTACTGTAGCAAGCGTGACACTTGTGCCTGCACCCGCCACATGCGCAGCGCCGCGATTAATTGAAATTATTTCACGTGTCAGTGAAATTATGTTCACTAACTAATTAATTACTTAGCATTGAGCAGTGGGCGGCTTTGTTTATGATGGGAATTTGAAAGCAATGTGTACTTTATTCCCTTGTGCGTGAATAGATATAATAGAATATGTGGTTTAAAAAGACAGTAGAAGTATCAGCAGGCAGTTAATTATGCCCTATGCCCAAGTGTAATGATATTCCTACGTTTCAAAAACTCTATAAGTAAACTGTTGTTTATCTACTATACGTTGTGACAAAAACCGTCCCGGCTGTCATTCATAGATCTTTGATAAGCATTACGGGTAGTCAGAAGCCCGACAGTCTATCACCCAGTCTTTTCTAGGAATGTTACCCAGTTACTGGGTTGTGGAGGTCAGATAGGCAGTTGCGTGACAAGTTAGGTGAAGTGAGCTGTCATTCCATTCTGTAAAAATCTCACCGTGAAAACTTAGGTGAAGTGAGAGTGGAGTGAGCTGTCAATAGTGTCAATTCCTAGCAAAAACAAACTCACTTCAGCTAAGTTTTCACGGTGAGATTTTCAGCTGCATCCGCTTAGACTGGAAGCCGACCCCAATTTAGTTGGGAAAAGGAAAGGCTAGGCAGATAGGTCCCAAAAGCGTATAACCTATAAACCTAGAGTTAAAGGCGTTTGACAAAAGTAAAAAAAAATACAAAGCGTGAAGCGCGGCCATTTTGGTCAAAAATTTACCTCAAGTTTCTTCCTTTATTTTTGTGCCCAACAACATTACCTACTCTCACTTTAAAAAAAAGTTAATTTATCAATCAAAACTGAATAACCTTTTACAAAACTTGAATACTAATAAAAAGGAAATTGAGCTTTCTTCAACATTTCCATTGTACTGTAATATTTTAACAGATAATGAAAGATAGCGAAAGTTGAAAACACTGATAATAAATCCAATCTAACGAACGATAATCCATCTTGAATTTAATAATAATTCACAATAGCCGTGGCAAAATAGTGAAAACGAGTCTCTTCGCGTGCTGTAATTGATAAAACTGCTTTTTTACTAATAAAAAGTATATAAATTGGCTAGCTATCCTATCCGTGACTTCGTTAGCATATTATTCGTGATTCCTCTGCCCCTATTACATAACGTTAATCGTTTGGGGTCCGCACAGCATATCTTTTTCATCCTTAAAGTTCAGTTCAGTTCAGTTCATATAGGTACTAATAATTATTAAAATAACATTACATACAATACGACGTAACTTGGCGGGCCTGCCTGAACATAGGCACTAAGAACTTTCGCGCATGTTCTCTCACTCGCACTCGCCTCATGTCACCATTTGGTTCCTAAAAAATCTTACTGCGCAGCCTTCTGCGCAAAGTTCGGGCCCGCCAAGATACATCGGTCGTATTGTACCTACTTACATTATTATTTCATTTTTAGGGTTCCGTACCCAAAGGGTAAAAACGGGACCCTATTTCATATATTAAGTATTTATGTATTTTTATGTATTTGTTGCCGCTATAACAAAAAACACAAAAAACAGAATAAAATAAATATTTAAGGGGGCCTTCCATACAACAAATGTGTTTTTTCGGCGTTTTTGCCTTGTGGTACGGAACCCTTTGTGTGCGAGTCCGACTCGCACTTGACCAGTTTTTTTTGTGAGTAAACGTCGACCAACGACTGGTAAAAAGTGTATAGGTAGGTAAAAAAAAAAAAATTGGCTAGCTATGCTATCCGTGACTTCGTTAGCATATAATTCGTGATTTTTCTGCCCTTAACGTTAATCGTTTGGGGTCCGCACAACATATCTTTTTCTTCCATACTTCTCTATTAGTCGTCATCTCGGTACTTCGGTAGTCATCCCCTTTCTAGCCATAAATCATCTTTTACGCAATCCATCAGTGGCGAAGGTTCCATACAACTAGATTCCTACCGGATTCCCTTTGAAAAATGGCACAGTTAGTATTCTATAGACAAATATTATAATCATATTAAAGATATCTACTCCGGCTTACCTCATAAACAAATTGACCCTTCGCTACTGAAATCCATCTATCGTTTCTTTGGTCTTTCCCTATTCTTATGGCCATCCACATTCATGCCTCGTTAGCAAAGTAAATTCAAAATCTGACTTTGAATTTGACCCAATCAGGGATTTTTTTTTAGAAAAATCCTTTCTTAGCGCAACTCTACACCTGTGTAGGAACATATCTTTCTAAATAATCATGTGTCTATCTTTAGTAGTTTAGACTTTTCATTACAATTTCTGTCAGTCATGCAGTCAGTCAATCACGAGCCTGATTTATTTATACAGAAGAATTCACTGTGAAAATTCGATCACTGTCTACTGAATTGGCATGCTTATGTGAATAAATAACGTACACGCGAATTTCACGCTACTCAAATCGATAAATAACAATCTCGTTTCAATGGCGTCAAAAAACGACGTACTTAATGGGAGCAAAAGAAAGGCTGAAAGTTAGCCTTGAATAGGGCGGAAGTGAAGCCAATGAAAAGTGTGATGTGTAAACAAGCACCTATAACTCGTGTTTGTACGGTTGAAGTCGTGCCAGGGACACGAAGAACAAGGCGGTTTATTGATTATTTTTAAACTGTTTTTGTTTTCTAAGAATGGTTTTCAATGCTTTCACTAGGACGATAAGTAAACACATATTATTCTGTTTTTAGTATTTGTTGTTATAGCGGCAACAGAAATACATCATCTGTGTGAAAATTGCAACTGTCTAGCTAGCTATCACGGTTCATGAGACAGACAGACCGACGGACAGTGGAGTCTTAGTAATAGGGTCCCGTTTTTACCCTTTGGGTACGAAACCCTAGAAACAGCTGTTTCATAGAAAAGATCATACTTACACGGTTAAATGTATGGAACAGCATTTTTTTTTTAAATAACCGACCAAATATTTCAGTGCAACGGGTTTCAGAATCATCTACTGAATCTAGGGTAACAGTTACCGCTTTATAATCACTGCTCCTAGAATGTTCAACATGACCCTTGTTCACGACGTGTCATGTATTGTGCTCCAAACTCGACAATATGGTGACACCAGAGGTCACCGCCACGCTCGACTACACTCACTGGAGTAAGGTTAAGGCCCTACACGACAATGTCACATAATAAAGAGTGTTATGTGCGCTTTATGTTCACGTAAATAACATTAAACAGTGTATCGAAAGGCTGTTTTTGATTGGTTACAGTTGTGACTGAACTGATTGAACTTAAATGCTGTGCTGCGTACCGACACGCGTAGCGTAGAACGCCCCCCAAACCCCCCCACGACACGAACGCCCCCCAGACCTAGCTAGACCCAGGAGCGATGACTTTAAAAAGGTGGGTGGAATAGACTGAATGTGGATCCAGTCTATTCTACCCACCTTTGGAGGACAGGGTGTCGTGTCGTGGCACAGTCTGGAAGAGGCCTATATCCAGCAGATGACTGCAACACGCTGAGTTAATTTAATGATAAAATAAAAGTCCTCCAGAGAAGACGAACTAGTAGGGGATCGAGGAGGGGGGTGGAGGAGGGTTTTCAGGGGTTCAGACCGGCCACGGCGGCCAACCTTAACGGAGACTAGCCTTCGCCGCGTGAGTTGTTATAGTGCACAAGTGTGCGCGCAGACTCAGGTGCACTCCCTCTTCCCTTACTCTCATACTCCGATGGGACGGCAATCCGACACGACTGGAGAGAGATCAGGCGCAGGACCAACGGCTTAACCTGCTTTCCGAGGAACGGGGGTATCACACCGCCGACTTCCAAACTCCGGACTTCAAAACTAAGAAATTTCTAGTGGAAAAACTCAATAACACTTTGCCCGACCGGGAATCGAACCCAGGACCCCCCAAGCCCAGCAGTCGCGCTTGCGACCACGAGACCAACGGAGCAGTTAATTTAATGATACCTAGATGTTGATCAGTGATCGGCAAACGGGCAATTTCACGTCCAACAGTGAACTGCTAATAGGTGGATAGTAATGATGTATTTATTCATTTAACCACATAATGAGCTGACAAGGTTCTTTTCAGGAGTTATTCCGTTCTGATACCCTGAACCCCAACCCCTCCACCCCCCCCCCCTCCTCGATCCCCTGCTTGTTCGCCTTCTGTTTTAATCTGTCTTATCCACTACAGACAATCAGCAATGAATAACTGCAATGTGGAAACACGGATAAAATACTTCCGCATCTGTTTTATGACAAAATCGCAGGAAAAATCCTTGTCTATTTTTATTACACAGGTTTTTATTAGACACAGATTAACTTACTTTTATTATCGCCTATCACCGCGGGCGATTGTAAAAGTCAACGAGGGAATCTTACTATGTTTTGTATGTTTGTTACTCAATCACGTAAAAACGGCTGAACGGATTTAGATGAATATTGACACACAGATAGTTTATAACCTGGATTAACATATAGGATTTTTTAAATCCCGGTAAATGACATGACAGACCGTTATCAATCTATGTTAAAACTAGATTCTGCATTTTTCATTTCTCTCTGGACCCAATTCAGAAGTCCAGTGCTAGTGTGTTACTTATAATTATAAGACCATAGCTACGAATAACCAGCGGCTAAAACTTGCAAGCAACCTGTCGTTTTATGTACAATTATGATAATTAATCCTGTCCAGTTTTGACACGCCTTGTGACGAAATCTTTAGCATTAAAGCTAAGCGGGCACTACGAATTTTAATCGTTGCGATAAATAATCGTCAATCTGTAGAAAATACTAATATACTGGGAATCTACTCCGAAGCGGTTAACCACTGTATCGGCCGAATTTCGGTTATTTTCTACTACCATTAATTTCCTATATTGACTATTGGTCCCGACCAAACTGTGCCAATCCGAACCTTTTTAGAACCCTTAACCCTTTTTTTTTTAATTCGTAGTAGGACAACAATATTCGAATCAGAAAATGACCGAACATTCGGCCGATACAGTGGTTAACCGCTGTTGTTGTGGAGTCATCAAAAAAATCGCATGAGAATTCGCTCGTGTTTGCGATTTTATAACTAAATCGCAACGATTAAAATCGTAGTGCGAGCTCAGCCTATTGCCCGAAGCTGCTCGATTACATCTAGCTTAGTGTCGTAGCTAGGGGAAAAAGTTGTTGATATTTATCAACACATTGGCTTCTTCGTCTGATCGTAGTCTACTCAGAAACTGGAATGGAATTGAGATATTTTAATATTCGGTACTAGTGATCTTTTGGGTTTCAATGAGAGAGAAATTGATTCAACCATAACTATCAATTTAGACCTCAAAGCTTAGTAATACCACAAAATACAGATTTTGTGGTACCTATTACTTTAACTCGTCGCGCGTCTAATTAGCAGACTTAATATAAATTTTATTGTTATTGTTGTTTGTGTTTGTTGTTGTTGTGTTGTTTTTTGTTGTTGTTGTTATTTTATTGTTGTTGTAATTTTGTTGTGTTGTTTTTTGTAGTCATTTGTCAGAGGGCCTAGATAATTGCTTTCAAAGCGTTTCGTATTTCTATACAACGACTTTCAATGGGATTGACATCATAATATACTACTAATATAATAAACGCGAAAATTTGTGAGGAAGAATGGATGGATGTTTGTTACTCTTTCACGCAAAAACTACTGAACAGATTTGGATGAAATTTGGCACACAGATAGTTTATAAACAGGATTAATACATAGGATACTTTTTATCCCGATATTCTCACAGGATCGAATCTTATGCGGGTGAAACTGCGGAGCTCTGCTAGTACATTGTATAAGCTTTTCGTTAGCTTGTGTCATTCCCATACATTTTTGACTTTTCCATCATCGTTATCGCTAATCGAATGTCACTTTGTCTAGACCCTCTGAAGCCGCGCCCTTTATTTTGCCCATTACACTGGATTGCACGAAATATTATGAACAAAAAATACACCACATATTTGTACGCCGTATCATCCAGCGGAATAGACGCACCCTATTCATTTCCTAATGCACTGGATTGCACACAAATATGTGCAGTGCAGTGCAGTAAAAGGAGTGCAGAACATTCGGCGCGAGCGACTGGCGTCGGACGCATGCGCGGAATGCGGTCAGCCGGTGTAAACATTTCGCTTGGATTGCCGCCGCGTTAAGTAAGTGAGACCTTTGGAGTTAATGTTTGGTTTATGTGGGTACTTTTCGACTTTAGGAACATTTGTGAGTCTGGGTACCTACTATCTATCTTGGATAGACGTAATTAAGATCACGAAGTTGATAATTGACCTAAGAAAACAGAGCAAAGGTCAAACTTAAAACCTTTAAGTTGAGAGAACTTCATTAACAGTTTCTTGCCCGTTCTTCTCAATAGAGATCTGCGTTTCGGAACGGCCAACGTTCTGACTAACTGACCGGCTCATTGACAATTAAAACGTGCTTGTAAATGGTTAAATTGAAATAAATCCTTTGAGTTTGAAAGCTTAGTATTTAGTAAAACCTCATTAAATTCCGTACACAAAAGTTAATATAATACACAAAATCATAGACACAGATAATTATATTAAAATAATACCAAAATAAACTACTGAGCCAATTTTCGCTACAGGAAGTGTAAATCGATTTCTCTCGCTGTCGCAGAGATCTAAACATAATGAATCAATCGATCAATCGATGCGGACAGCCATCCGTAAAAGCTGTATTTATATGGATGTTCGTAATTTTCTCCAAAGCCCTTCGTTCTGTTTGACAAATAAGGTATTATTGGTATTTATTATGAACTGCGAAGTTTTTGCGAAGTTTTCCTTAGATGATCGATAATAAATATTTCTAAATGCGTCAGTAATTTTGCACGGAGGTGGACTGTAATTAAGTTCCAAGAGTCGTAAAATAGATAATAGAATCAAATAAAAAATATTTTCATTTCTCATGCTCGGAAAGTAGTGTTTGTTTGATCCGAATAGCGGGTGGAAGACGCTGCTTCCCACCTTAGGGCGGGAACGACTCATAGTAATTGCTTCCCTCTCTAGGGCGGGAATGAATTTTAAAAATAGAACTAAATTTGCTTAGGTAGTCAGCTACGTTTTTTTTTAATAATTAAGAAAATTGCAGCGGTCTCCTGAGTTTATAAACAGCCAGTGTTAATAAAAAAATAAACTTAGTAAGTGGGACGGCCCGCCGCCGCCGCGGCGGTGAACAGATTCTACCTACTTATGTAGCTGTGACGCGGTGTGTTCCATATTTCAAATTTAAAAGAGACTATTAAATAGGTAGTATTCATGTTCATGTCATCAATAAATATTTTAGAAAAACTACTATTTTTTACTTTCCTTATATTCGAAATGAAAAGTAGAGTGTTTAACGCGGGTGAAAGACATGAATTCCCACTCGGACTATAGCCTAAATACCTCGTATGGGATTTAATTCTTTTCGACCCTTGCTTAGCAATCTACTATTCCATCCATGTTAGTAAATACTGGGTCAAATAAAATTTGCTAGCAAAACTCTATTATTGTTATTTAACTAAACACGATAAAACTAAAAAAAAAACAATATGATGATATAGTTTTGTGGGGTCAGTGACCTGCTAGTGTAGTTATTTGAAGTCTAAGTAAGTTGAGAAAATCAGTTTTTTTTTGTTCTATGGTGTAGGTACCGATACCCATTGCATCTGTAAGGTTTACACAACAAAACAAAACTGATTTCTTTAACTGATATTTCAAGTAGTTACGAGTAACTAAACCAGCTACGGCTACGGTTACTCGAAAAAAACAACAATCAATTTTTTTTTGTTGTATCAAGCTTAGATATTGATACCCAACACAACTGTGGAGTTTCGCTAACTTAATTTGACCCTGGATAGCAAAAGGTATGCAATACAACATAATACACAAAGTTATGTGTAGTCGATGCGCAAAACGAATCCTACCTTGAAATCTCCGAAAATAAAATAAGTAGAGTAGGTAGATGAAAATGATGCATTACCTGAAACAAAAGAATACATTTCTTATTTAAAATTATTTTATAAACTTTAATGTGTTAGATAAAGTATTGGATTATAATAGGTAAGTACTGCATTCGCGATTTATTTGCCAAAAATGTAAACAAATATGAGTTTAAGGAAATATTTAAAAAAAGATAACCGGAAATCTCTGTTTCTATGGAAAATTTAAAATCGGTCTAATTTGGCTCTAACACTATTTTTCGAAAATGTTCTTAAGTAACTATTTAGACCATTGTATCCTGCTTATGAGTATGAAGTTTCATAAAAATCGGATAATTCATTTCGAAAAACAGGGGCTTGAAATTTTGTATGAAATGCCGTAAGTACCTCTTATACGCTCTTAAAGCGAATAGTGATTAGCGACAGTTTAACCATACGTACATTTTTGACGTTTGGATGTCAAATAAATCCCCATATCTAAGCGATAAAATCAGAAAGTTTCAATACAAGTATCCATAATCTGTACGGAACTACTTGGAAAATCCTGAAACGTATTTAGACAGAACCCGTTCACAGACCCTACTCTCACCATAAATACTATCTCTTCTATTCTTAAACATATTTGCATTTCCTTTAGCAAAATATCAAAGCGCATTCACTTAACCCTTTAAATGCCGAGAACATCCGTTTGCATTGTATATGCAAGGAGGTTCACTCACCTACTTTAAATTACAAAGAAGTGATTAGTCAGAGATCGGAAAATCTTAATCACGCATGCGCAGTGTTAATCTATCTAAGTATTCGCCCTAAGTGCATTCTTCGCACTTAAGTTCTGTTATACGCAAATAGGGTTAAAAATAAATTGGCCTTTGAATGCAAAGAATGTGTTGTTTATTGACCGGTTAAGTAGTCGGTTACATATACAAGGTGTTGATAGGGACAGACTGCATGACATTGCGAGACTCCCAAAATAAACAAACAATTATTATTTACCAAACAGTCTACAACAAAGACGTACCTAAATAAAAATCCATATCTACTAATATTAAAATACTGATTATTAATATAAATATTATGTCAAGAAGATAGATGGCATCCTGAGGAAGGACATAATATGATACTTTTTCTCCCGGTAGCACGTTCCCATGGGATAATTTCCGACATCCATGTTGCCAGCACATCAAGCTGCTACAATCTGTCAAATTTCTTTAATATATTTTCAACTTTACCGCTAAAGCTTAAGATTCAAAGTTGATTGGTAAAATTTGACAGTTTCGGGTAGCTTTATGTGCTGGCGTCTGTACATACTTGGCATTACCCCCTATTACTGCTTCCATTTCTTTAAATTATAATTATAACAGTCGATATGATAACAAGTTTACAGTTGATTGTGAAGTTGGTGAGAGCGTTCAACGGGTGGTAAACACAATGGTATATAATAATATATAAGCGGAAGAATCCGCTGAAATTATTGTTGCATAAACGTAAAAAAGTAGGTGTTATGGAAATATGCATGGGTTCTGTTCAGTAGCAATATAAATAAAAAACAAAAGTTTTGAGTGATTTAGGAACTGGATTCAAATCAATCTGCCTAGCCTTTTCCCGACTATTTAGGGGTCGGCTTCCTGTCTAACCAAATGCAGCTCAATACTAGTATTTTACATGGAGTGATTGCACAACACGACGTATGGAGTTAAGTACCTTATAAACCAAGACGGCACAACAGCGAATGATCCTGAGGGATAATGCCATAATCACACGACGAACCAAGAACGCGAGACGCATCTTAGATTACAGCAGGACGCATTAGCACAAAGATGGACGCTCCTGCCCGTGATATTTATAATCTCATGAACACTTCGGAGAAACAGCAGGAGAACCAAGGTAACCGACATAGCCTGAAGAATTGTCAAACTTAAGTGGCAGTGGGCAGGGCGCATTGCTCGCAGAACGGATGGCCGATGGGGCCGAAAGGTTCTGGAGTGGCGTCCGCGTACCGGAAGACGTAGCGTTGGAAGGCCTGCCACAAGGTGGACCGACGACCTTGTGAAGGCCGCAAAAACCCGTTGGATGCGAGAAGCACAGAACCGGTAGTAGTGCAGGTGCTTAGGGGAGGCCTATGGCCAGCAGTGGACGTCTTTCGGCTGAAATGATGGACACTTCGGAGAAACTGACTCGGTCTCGGGGTCTTGGGTTCGATTCCCAGGTCGGGTAAAGATTTATTGGGTTTTTCCATAAGGAATTTCCCAGAAGCAGCCCGAATTTGTGCCAGGTTGATGACAAGGCTCGCCCCTGTTACATGGGACTTAAACATAACTGAGGAAAGATGGGTTTACTCTAAGGTACACCTCCGCCTTACCCGGGCCACAGATAATATAATACTCCCCGGGCGATTACAGGGCGTGACGTTATGTATGATATTTCGATGATACCTAAAGACGAACACGTCGTGGAAACCGTACGAATGCATTATTAAAAGCTTTCTCATTGAACCCTAACGAATGCTGTATCAGAAACACCGATGCACGTTATAAGCAGTTCACATCACACGTTGCGCAACGCGTTTGCGCATAAATTGCACAAAAACGAGGAGCTTAAGCGCTGTCTGGACGTCATTTGCGCTAAAAGTTTGCATCCAAAGCGCTATAAAAGATATCATTTTCATAGTAATAGATGTAAGGCACGCAGGAACAGCACTTTGGTTCTAAATGAGTATAAAGTGCATCTGTACCTAAGTATAGTTTAACCGCAGTTAATAACATCGGTGTGGCATTGACCGATGACTTTTAAAGTTCTTCAAACTCTGCAAATCTCGAGTGGTGTGTTCTTGAAATATGCGTTCCTATTTATTTGCGTAACTCATTTATTAGATTTCTATATTTTTAACTGTATTTTTATGGTGTACAGTCAACAAAAGAGATAAGTATGCAGGATCGTCGGATATAGTTGAAGTTTAGTAATAAACCCATAGATGTGGTCGACTGAAATTTAATTTGATAAATCAGCTGTTTGTATTCTATTAATAAAATTAAATTTTGTTCCAGAACATCCATCGGTTTCTTACTAAACTTCAACTATATGCGGCGACATAAATAAGGGTATATTCAGTCTAGGTATCTATATATCTATCTATAGATACCTAGGTATAGATTTAACTTTCTTCAACCTATTACAAGATCCGGAAAACGCTACGACGCGACGCAGAATATTTATAAATAGATATCCCACTCTCGATAAGTGTTCAGAAAAATCAGTCCTACCTACTCGTAAGAGAACCATTAGGATAAAAAAAAATCATATAAGTATCTAACGGCGTACCATCTCAATATCATGATAAAGTCGATTAAAAACGACCGCTTGAAATAAACCTCTCAAACCTCGATACGCGCAGCTACCATCTTTATCTCCCCAATCATTTAATTCAGCCGCTCCAAAGTTATTTGCCGAGCTCTAAACACTCTCAGATATCGCCAGTTATATGCAAAATGGAAATAATTTACGATACATTTAAGGTAGGTAGTTGCCTTGCATGTTCTATGTGGCTTCCTGCGCTGCGTTCCTAGGCCGCACTGGGCCTAGATTGCCAAGCTATGCACCGATTTCGGTATTTTATATCTAGATTTTATTAAATGTGAACGATACTTCCTTTAGAATTTGCTTCGACTCTACCTTAAGAGATAAGTGTTGGTTTGAATTTGATATGTCAGTTTGATATCCGTCATTTATGATTAGCTGTAAATGTGGTGTTATTTGATGAATACCTTTTGGTAGGTTAGTAGTTCTGCTACCATTGCAGTCATTCTAAAGGCCCTGATCGACGGGCGAGTAAAACCGCAGTTTTATGGCTCGACGGTAAAGCTCGCCGGTGTATCAGTTTTAGAAACGTGTGTCGATGGCGCGCTTTTATCCTACAGAAGGTCTACAGGCTGCGTCAGACTCGCGTGCGTATCGCGTCTGTATCGCTACAAACGCGCGTGAAAGGCGCGTTTAAAAAACGTGGTGTGCACAGGCCCTTATAGGAAGAATTTTTGAAAATTCATCCCCTAAAGGGGTTAGATAGAGATTGAAATTTTGTATGGATGTTCGTCATTTTCGCCGATTGGAAATCCCACCAGGCACATGACTTGTTCAGATATAAAACTGACAATTATGAAACATTCTTAACAATAACATCAAATGTAAATCATCATCTACCTAGCCTTTTCCCAACTATGTTGGGGTCAGCTTCAAGTCTAACCGGATGCAGCTGAATACTGGTATTTTACATGGAGCGACTGCCTATCTGACCTCCACGACCCAGTTACTGGGTAATACCATACTCCTTGGTAAGACTGGTTGTCAGACTTTCGGGCATCTGACTACTCGTAACGACTTTCAAAGATCTACGAATGACAGCCGAGACCAACGGTTTATCGTGCTTTCAGAGGCACGGAGTCGGTATGTAAAGATGGTCACCCATCCACAGACCAACCGCGGCAAGCGTAGCTTAACCTGATCGATCGGCCTGTGCGGCTGTTATTAGTAAGCCACGAGCCCCTCTAATAACATCAAATGTAAATATTACAGAGTAATAAACTTGACGGAGGAATGAGGAGAATGTCGTGAGGAAAGTTTTTAGTATGATATGCATGGCTTTATGAGTAGAGGAAGGACTGTGTGAAAGATGATAGTTAGAAAGGGGGTGACTACCATGATGACGACTAATAGAGAAGAATGGATTAAAAAAAAAATTAAACCGACTTCAAAAAGAAATTAACTCAAAATTATGAAATAACTTTAATATCGGAAGTCGGTGTTTTTGGGATCTGTGGCCTTAGTGTGAGTTTTTTCGACTCACGTAAACTCACGTTCGATTGCGAGCGCGTTAGAATTTTGTATGGGAAATGAGGTTTCTCGTAGTGACCACCAGATGGCGCTATAACTTTTTTCCATATAAAATTCTAACGCGCTCGCAATCGAACGTGAGTGAAAAAACTCACACTAAGGCCACTGTGTTTTATATAGTTTTAGTTTATTGCCACCGACTTCTGATATTAAAGATATTTCATAATTTTGAGTTAATTTCTTTTTGAAGTCGGTTTAATTTTTTTTAATTACTTTATATTTCATCATTTTTAGTTTTTGCACTAGAATTTGACCAAGGTTTTGAGATGTTCTCCCTTTGACACTACGCTCGTAGCTCGTATCAATAAGCCAGGCCGTCACACTTACACGTATTAGTCCATATCTTGAAAATTACTGAATCGATTTTGATGAAACTTGCACTGTTCCCTAAGTTGAAGTAATTGTAAGCCAATAAAAAAACAATGGTCACGATAGGATTAATAGTTGCGGAGAAGTGCGTAGACAAACATACATACAGACGTCTATAAAATTTGGTATATTTGTTTGTTTGGAAGCCCTAACAGATTTTCTTATGTGAATATAATGCAATTCCAATAATATTACATACATATACGTGTTGAATTGATAACCTCCTTTTTTTTGAAGTCGGTAATAAATGTAGTGCCGACCCAAAATAAATTGGCATTTGAAATTTAAAGGCAGGAGAATGACGGGAGAGCAATAAACTTTAAGTATTCCTAAAATGTTAAACCATGATGCTTGCTTTAAACTGTTTCAGATTCCACATTACAAAAACAGTTCCAAAATACGCAAATTCTGGGTTGATTAATATTAAATACAATACAACAATTATAATGTTGATCTTTTGTGCGTCAACTATTGTTTTCAAATTTTTTTTTTCACAAAGCCATGGCTGAGTGACGTCACTTGTTTAACATCTATAAAATTAAAAACAGTTTGAACAGATGTACAAATATTGCAAGATATAACGACGAAGGTACTTTGTAGCTGTGTAAACTTGTTATCACTTTTGAATATAATACTGTAAGTAGGTACAATGTTTGTGAAGATTATTTGTTGAGAATTCGCCCTTCGACCTAATCTGCATTCGCGCTTTCTTTGTCTTCGCATGTAGGTCCTTACATAATTATGTATGTATAGGTAGGTACTCCTCTGGCCGATCTAAAATCTCATCGTGAAAACTTAGGTGAAGTGAGCTTTTTTTTTTAATACTAAATGGGCCCGCTCTTGACCCCGATCACGCCTAATGACAGTAGTGTCAATCCATAGCATCAGGTGGCATCACTTCATCTAAGTTTTCACGGTAAGATTTTCACAGAATAAACCGGCTAGCGGCTGTTTCCAAAACAAAGTATTGATAATACAGGTCAGTGCTGGTCTACGTACAATATTCAATTGTTTTCTCTGCGTATGAGCCTATAGTTATTTTCAGAAACTGGCTGTAAACCTGCACCTTAACTGATAACACACTATCAATCGGAATCTGAATCATTTTGAAGCAAATTGCTAATCCATTGCATCATAAATTCGAAAAATTTGTCTGCTCAACACGTAAATTACGCAATGAATGTTGTTGATCTGTCAAAATGAAACCGATTCCGATTGATAATGTGTTACGCAATTGCCCCACTGAAAACTATTTACATATGGAAGAAGACTCTAGTATCTATACCTAATAAAAAATATCTTAAGAAATAACAGAATTTTTTTCAACATTGATGCGGATGTAGAATTTTAACAAATGGCTTTTAATTTTAAACAGATGGTATTATTCGGATTGTAATCAATCGTGGTAAAAATCCAGTTTCATTCGTGTCATTATTGGAACTTTATTTTAATCGAGTTTACAATGATGTCATTATATCAACATTTATTGTTATTTTATTTAAAAATCGTACGTAGATTGTCATTGAGTCGATTCGCTGAACCTCTTGTATCTACGTAAAGTTAGTCGTATTTAATTTACAAAATCAAAGTATTTAGCTATTATGTTATAAATACAAACTCAAAGCATTTATTTCAAATACTTATACCAATTACAGGCACTTTTGAATTGTCAAGGGGTTGATCAGTCAGAATCATGAAGCTAGTTGCCCCCATGCTTTGGAAGCGTAGTAGGTTCCCATGAAGAAGAACGGGCAAGAAACGCCACCAATAACTCTTTATTAGAATTATTTACTTTAATACCTACACAACAAAATTTGGTAGGTGCATATCAAGGAAATATAACTTCTGATGTAACAATATTACATTGCTCTACAAATCACCAAATTAGGTGGAAGCCACATACCATCACAAAGGGGGCTATCATCAAATTTCACTGCATTGCATGGTTACGCAATTATTATATCGACGACCAAGTGCAATACAATCAGTTGCGTCATGATTCTTTCGTTGGCGACGTGCAGGGTTGAACGAGTTGCATGAAGATGTTACAAAATTATGATAAATTGATTGATGATGATAAATATATAGGTACCCTTATTGTGCACCGAGAGGAATAACTTTAGGAATACATACACATTTATGGCGAATGATAGCTGGTCTAACACCAGCGGAGCTTTCCAGAACGTGATGCTCGAAAACTGATTAGAATGTAGAATTTAGCAGGCAACAGTCTGTTTGATAAAAGTCGTTTTTTCGAAAATTTTCACTTTTCCGGAACGTGTAGTTCAAAAATGGGTAGGAATTCGAAAGAGTGTGTAAAAAAAAATTGTATTAGCTTTCATTACGTAGAAAATATTTTTTCTCTACGACGACGCACCGTTTTAAAGATATTAGCGAAAAACACAAAAATGGGAACTTTTATCGCCCCCCCCCCCCCCACTCCGGCTCACCCCCTAGACGCGGGGACTTTTAGTATGTTTATAAACACCCTGAACAACTTTCTGAAGAAATCGCTTAGGGCCCAGCTCACGCACTCTACACCTCCTTTTGGATGATTCGATAAGTGGACTATATAGTAGATTTATATTAAATAAAGTATTGCAAGTAACTTTTCTAAACAAAAATGAAGTTTGGTTTGCAATTTACAATCATTATAACTAAGAAACTCAACTCCTCTATTCAAATAATAACGTAACCAGTCCGCTGTGTAGCAATACCCCATTGTTGCTCCACTTGCTTCTAACTAATTCGAAATAGATACGTATTCAGATTTTCGAAAGGAAATTAATTCTCGATAGATATTAATCATATCATTGGCCAACCCTACCGCGTCGAAGTTTATTGTGGACGAGCGTCACGCCTTTCCGCGGTTCGACACAAACACATCGCGATCGACACGACACATTGTGATTATTTTGACAATTGAAGCATTCGTTTAAATGAGGGCAGCGTGAATTAAATTGATATTATTGGCTTATTTGTTGGGACTGTCTCGTTGATCTAGTAATCGCAAGTGGTGCTGTTGAGATGCACCCTAAATAAGTAACACAATATCGATCTCAATCTGAATCATTTTGAAGGATAGCTAATCCATTGCATCACAAGTTCGAAAAATGTGTCTTCTTAACAACGTAAACAACACAATGAATGTTGTTGAACTGTCAAAATGAAACCCTTTGCTACTGATAGTGTGTTACGCAATTACCCCGCAGGTCCTGGGTCAGGTCGGGCAAAGTGTTATTGGGTTTTTCTATCTAGAATTTCTCAGTAGCAACATTTCTCAGTAGAAACCTACTAGCTGCGCCCCGCGGTTTTACCCGCATAAGTTTCGATCCCGTGGGAGTATCGAGATAAAAAGTATCGTATGTATTAATCCAGGGTGTCAGCTACCTCCATACCAAATTTTATCAAAATTGGTCCAGTCGTTTGTGCGTGAAGAATTAACAAACATACAAACACTCACCCACAAACTTTCGCCTTTATAATATTAGTGTGATTAGTGTGAAGCTTACGAAAGCTCACGAAAGCTTATATATTTGGAGATTCTATTCCAACATTTATTATGAAGTTAGGCCATCGAGTTAGATATTTCTTTTAAAAAAAATCTAATGAATTTTCTTGATTTGGTCTGAAATCACTCACTTAAACTATAAAATCACAGAGATTACACAACGAATGCGAACGAAGCTTTTGCCCGCGGCAACGGCGTAAATTATCCTAAGGAAACTTACTAGGTACCTACCGAGATAAAAAGTATCATAATTTTTAATTCAGGCTACAAACTGCCTTGCCACAATTTTTCTTTATTTTGCCCGAAATCACCAATTTCCAGTTTCCACTTCCATAACACATAAATATAAGTATAACTAATATACCTAATTTACAGCAGCTAAACTGTACAATTTCCAACCACATTACGACATCTAATTCAATCATACTTACATGCGACTTAACATCAGATACACACCTTCAATATTATGTAAATCAAGAGTAACACTCTTCGTAATCACGTTATAGGTAATATTTTATAATGAAGTAATGATACAGTAACATAATTTTGAAATTATTTATTATCCAGCGCACGTCGATGACTAACGTATCACGTAGTTTTATCATCGAAGTTACGTGTAGCTTACCCTATTATCAAAACGATTCTATTTTGAAGTAACATTTTAAGACCCCCTCCCCCCTTATTACATGGGGCTTAAGGGGTCACTGTCGGACTGCATAGAAAAGAAAGAGAAGCGCAATGACACAACACTGGTAATTTATTGCAAAATAAGAAGCAGTTATCTATTTACAAAAAATCAATTGTTTGGACTAAAAATAAGAATGATTGCATGTATGTATATTAGTATGTGATGACCTAACTAACCAAACGTAGGTACTTATTAAACATACCTAAATGGTCGCGCATAACAATAAGCATATAAAATTTTAAAGTGGAATTAAAACAACTTTAGATGTTTTAATTGCTTTGATGCAATACTTTGACACTGATTGGATTTCCTATATTATATAACACATGATTGATACTACATTAGCCAATATTTAATACGTCACTCAACAAACAATTATTATTACGATCTTAACTCTTTCCTCATTTCTTATGATTTCTTCTTTTTTTTTTTTCACACAAATCACGCAATCAACTTCAAAGTTCTCATTTTGTTTCGGTAATAACCCGCACCCCAATTGCGTAACACACTATTACTCTCAATTTGAATCATTTTGAAGCATATTTCTAATCCATTGCTCCATATGTTCGAAAAATGTGTCCGCTCAACAACGCAAATAACGCAATGAATGTTGTTGAACTGTCAAAATGAAACCCATTGCTCTGATAGTGTGTTACGCAATTACCCTGCCGGAGTCTGGATTTGTGTCCGGATGATAGAAATAGGCTCGCTCGCCCCCTATAACAACATAACTGGCAAAACTGGCATAACTGGCTAGTATAAAAAAAAAATAAAAAAAAAAAAGTGTACCATAGAAAGAAAGAAAAGAGAGAAAAAGCATTTTCATCATCATCTTGTTATAAAACACAAGCAAAGATAAATAAAAACAACAACATCCAGTGGGGCAATTGCGTAACACATTATCAATCGGAATCGGTTTCATTTTGACAGTTCAACAACATTCATTGCGTTATTTAAGTGTTGAGCAGAAAAAAAATCGAACTTATGAAGCAATGGATTAGCAATTTGCTTCAAAATGATTCAGATTCTGATTGATGGTGTGTTACGCAAGTAGGGTGCTGGATGGCAAGGACACCGACGCACAATCTGGGGGCCTAAAATAGCCACTTTGGCAGAATCATAAAATGATAACATAATGGACAGTTAACAATTAAGTTAATCGTATCAAATCCCATTGGTGAAGCATTTTTCAGTTTTTTTTTCGTCTTTGCGAAAATACCAATCAATCCAATCCAAATCCAATATCAATCTCTTTGATTGTACCTACGTAGTGCAGCGAAAAAAAGAAAAACACGGACTGTCTTCACCTTAATATAATTCATAATGTTATCCTTTTATGATTGTCCAAAGTAGCCTTTTTACACCCCCTGTTACCATGAATTCATTTTTCAGGTCTAGAATCATGAACTAATTACATGGTAGCCGATTGGGCATTGATGGCCCTGTCAC
The DNA here is from genome assembly GCA_963082905.1 of Oligia fasciuncula. Classification (NCBI taxonomy): domain Eukaryota; kingdom Metazoa; phylum Arthropoda; class Insecta; order Lepidoptera; family Noctuidae; genus Oligia; species Oligia fasciuncula. The sequence goes on along the minus strand of OY720406.1, from coordinate 14,243,548 downwards.
CCTGTAAAAAAAACACAAAGTCTTGTACGAGGGCAAAGGCCTATAGGTACACCTCTGCTTTACCCTTTGGGGAATATAGTATGTTGGGGGAAGATCGTTGCTGGGATAAGACCGTACGAATCAAATTCCCGGCGTATTCTTATCCCACCGACGAACTTACCCCAACATACCTTACATGCGTGGTGTTAGGCATGTTAGCAAAAAGTAAGTATTGCTGGTTATGGTCGTTTACTTACGATAATTTGGCGTCCCAATAACTTAGCGATTGTTTTGTGCGCACGCGACGCTCTTAAAAATGGTGGACAGCCGCATACCAATTTTATTAGTGTTAGTTAACGATGTGGTAAAGTTGCGTTTACTTAATTGCAAGGTAATTGCAAGGTAACAAGAAAGATTAAATATTAATTAGTACTATTGTATAGTTATACATAGATATAATTTGAAAAATTCCAAACCTGCCAAACAATGATCTACCGTCTCTATAAATGTAGCCGGAAAAGCTTGACTGGTATTTTTTAAGAAGAAAATAATCAGGAATTTGAAAAACTTAACTCATCAAAATCAACATACCTCTTTATTGCTAATTAATCTTTCCATATCTTTGAATGTTTCATGAAAAAATATACCTAGTATTTATTCATCATGGTTGTATATACTGTTATTTCAATTATTTAGTTTATAATAATTGATCCAAAGATGCGTTTGTGGAACCGCCTTTACGCTGCGCACGCGTGATGCACTCATCACACATAGACAGAGCATTCGCAGACATTGCGCAAATTGTTATAACTATATATTTTCCTACCACTGTTACATTGACACGCAAAACAATTAACAATAAACAAAACAAAAAGCATTTCATGTTTTTCATGCTTTCTGCACGCGTTTGTAGTATTTAATTTAATTTACAAGATTTATTTGACAATTTTATTTGCAGCCAGCACGCGTGATCACTGAGAAAGTTTCTAGATTTTGTGTTTGAACACTTAATTATGAAGATATTTGGTTTTCGTTGGGAATATCTCACGCTACGAGAGTTATTAGGTGCTAAACAGGATTTATTAAATGACAATTTTATACCTTTAGTCAGCTTCTCGATCTTCAAAGGTTTTGCTCAGTAACTAACATTCAACACATGGATGGATCGTAATTTTCCAGAGCGTGATTATTGAGGAATCGTTATTATTTTGTTTAGTGGCATTTATTTCATAACAAAAAACATTGTGTAAATGATAAATGATGATAAATGATTTTTATTTCTGTAAGTAGGTTTGTACAAACACTTTTACACGTCAATCATATTTTTTTTTTTAAACTAGATGAAGTCGGCGTTTCCTAACTGACTATTCTGAGAAGAAAGGCCGAAACAAACTCAGAAGTCACAGTCTCTTTTAAAGTCCAGACAAAATCTTGGTCAGATCGTGTGAAGACCATGTAGATTGGTGTCTGAAATGGTCTTTTGAGGAAAGAACCACACAGATTGAGCGGACCTGTCCAATCAGTGCACGCATTTGTCAAAAATCGTGCAGCTCAACTCAGAACTTGAGGAGCTCAACGATTCGACGAACAATACCAAAGACAGGACATTTGGGTAGGCCGCATAAACTACTCAAACTGCCAGATCATGATTAAAACTAAGAAGGAAAAAAGTAGAAACTCTTTCATTATAAAATACATTAAATCAGATTAATAATGATATATAGATAGATTATTATTAGATAATGATAATAAAAAATAAAGAAAAAAAAACATAACAATAACGTACTTTTTACAATAATAAAATTATCTTCTCTTAAAATTATCGTAGTAAGGGGTGTGAATCAGAGATGAAAAAGCCGGTTTATTTTCACCGTGAAAACTTTGATTAAGTGAGCTGCCAATGTCTAGCATCAAGTGGGATGACAGTTCACTTCAAGCAAACTTTACCTAAATTTTCATCGTTACATTTTTACAGAATAGCACAACAGATGACCGACTTTAAAAACAAATGAGCTTGCCGATTTGAATGTGTTTCGAACACTGGCCTTTATTAAATGTATAATAGTGGTTTCGAAGGGAACTGTACAAAATAACATTGCGGTTTATTTGCAAACTGCTGCAATTTACCCAATTACTTCAACTTCGCTTTTCATAACCGACATAAACACATACCCGTCAAACCTCTTCATCCACACCAATGGAACAAAACTTTGAACTAAAATTCCATTACAGCATTACCCCACAAAACATTAGGCTGCCAATCAAAACTAAACACTAGGTTTGATCATCTTACCCTTACGTCATAGTGATGATACCTTACATAAGGAATTGAACTCATAGCATTTTCGCAGTCTATCATGTGTACGGTCAAACGACGTGGAACAGCTTACAAGCGAGGTTTTAAGGTAACGTAACTAACATACGCGGAAGATTTTCATAGGAGGGTTATTAATTGAACTGTACCGATAACGTAATAGTGTGTTTCGATCTTTACAAGTGGGGTAATGTGATCGTTTTCATAACTTTTGAGTAGGTTAAGACTTTTGAGTGGTGTGTAAGATGGTGTGTTGTAGTTGTGATGCCATGTAGAAGAGGTATATTTGAAGCAGTGGTTGGATAGAGGTCGAGATGATATTTAAATAAAAATCAATGTTTGTATTTGTTATTTTGTTTTTTTTTTTCGCTTGTGTTTTTATTTTTGTGCGTCATGTTTGCCGCAAATAAACGTATTTTCTTTCTTTTGTATGTTTGTCCTCTATGCGTTCTGAAACCATTGGTCAGATTGTGATGAAACTTTGACAGGGTGTGCTGGGGACGCCCGTGAGGGTTCCTAATTATTAAAACGGGAAAAAATAACAAAAAAAAAATCTGAGGCGGTACGAAGTTTGCCGAGTCAGCTAGTGACTTAAAAAGAGGATCAAATAGACAGATATCGTTACCCATTACGTCTCCTGAGTTGCGCTAGCTAATTTAATTGGACCCTGTATAGCAATGTCCAAATAAGAAGGGTCTTTTAGATTAGAGATGGGTCGTCGACGCATTTTGCGTTAACGAAACTAGACCGTCCATTTTTGTTCATCGACTAGTCCATCAACTAGTTGAATTCGTCGACTAGTTTATGCGTCGACTTGGTTATGCAGACGATTTGCAACGAAGTCTACTACGGTGATGGCGATGATTTTATGTTTGAGCGGTTATGTTATTTCTAAGGACGAATGAATTTGTGTTACTTGCCTAAGTTTTTGAGCCGATAGTCGCATTCAGTTTAGTCGTTGACTGCTGTTGAGACGTCTACGGATTCGACTAGTCCATGGATTGTTGGTGAACCGTCGATTCGTTCACAGTACGTCGACGGTCGAATTAACTAGTTCGTTCATTCAACGCTCATCACTATTTTAGATACGATTTTTCTCAGAGTAGAGTAGCCTAGGTCCTATAAACTATTTCAAATCAGCTGCGCCACGCGATTTCACCCGCGTAAATGTCGATCCCGTGGGAATACCGGGATAAAAAGTAGCCTATTATGTTAATCCAGGGTATCAGCTACCTCCATAGAACATTTTATCAAAATTGGTCCAGCCGTTTGAGCGTGAAGAAGTAACAAATATATAAACACACACACAAACCTTGCGCCTTTATAATATTAGTGTGATTCTGTAAAACATATAAGTATGAGAGCTGTATACCTCGCTTGTATAGAGCTATCCGTTCGAGTGGAATACCTTGAACAAAATCATTCGTTTCAAATTCGTCGCTTGATTTGTTATTGACATTATATACCACCACACACATTTCCGAAAGACATTATCTACAATCTACATAATTATGTATTTATAGCCATTAATAAACATTATACCTGTAATAATTTCTTAGCGATAATGTATTCGCTCCAATAATAAAGACTATTACGAGAGAGTTTGGAAACAAGTTCTATTTTTTTTTTCAAAAATTTAACGTAATTAATAAATTTAATTTTAAAAAGTGACTTAGTAAATGTCACTAATCATACCTATGCCGTATGATTAGTGACATTTACTAAGTCACTTTTATGTCTGAAATCAAAATATTGCTCCCTTTCGTAATTAAAACTTCGAATGTCTTAACAATAAACATGGCGGAATGCTAAGGAGCGTCTGCAATAGCCAATCGAACGCGTGCTGCATACCGCGCCGCATCGCGTGTCAACGCCTAATTATCGACAGAAACGCTGCGTTTTATATTACACCGATGTGCGTTTCATTGGTGTAAATGTCAGCTTTGAGATTAAATATATCGTTTTATAATTGTAGCGGCTAATTAACGTCGAATTGCTGGGTACAAAATTACGATTGTGCAGGGCTTTGTAAATCAGGGTGTTTATTTGTACAATCGTGGTGTAAAAGTGGTTATTCCAGTTTATACTGGCTGTCAAGACATGCAGCCATTACACATCACGCCATTCACGCTCAAAAAATATACACAACGGAGGTAAAAACCGTTGGCAAAAACATCTTACAGCATGAAGAATTCAACCGTCTCCACTCGTAATATACAGTTTCCAATACTTGTGCGTTTTCGCTTAAATTACGCAGACATCTCAACTGACAAGTTATGCGGACTAGACACTACAGATATATTATAATAGTAGTGTTTTCTTGCTAATCGTCGTTTTAATGCAATACTCCAGTTGACGGCACACGCCCCCAAATTATTCCAACCTACTTTCACTGAGACGAAACGAATCATATCATGTTCAGTAAAACAACCAACGTTTGACAATTTGATATCACTCTGTCTTATATCCATTTCGTAACGTTTCAAGTTGCAAATTATATGTTTGGACGTATTACGTGATTTTCGAACTGATTGGTAGGTACGTGGTTGCTTGCTTGAAATACTTTAGATGTGATTGCTGCTTTAGAACGCGTTGACAGATGTCACTTCCCCTTCTAATCGTAGTTTACGGGAAAATTACAGTACATACATAGCACTGTATAAATTTATTGACAGCACTGGATGGGCAATTTGACCGTTCGGGGCGACTTAATAGAAGGATATGACCCGGATATGACCATACTACACAAAATGTTTATGACGAATACACGGATATGACAACATATTACTTATTATGATTTTGACTAATGAATACTGAAGACGTGGCTTTGGCCTAAAATACATTTAAAACATAAACTACTAAGGACGTGGCTGTGGCCTTATTTACTTTTGGACAAGAAGGATGAAACTAATGACGTGGCTTCGGCCTTACTTACTTTTGAACAAGAAGGATGTAACTGAAGACGAGGCTTTGGCCTTACTTTTAGTCAAGAAGGACAATAAACACTGAAGACGAGGCGGTATGGTCCAAGACCTTAGCCTGCCCAAGTAGGGAGAAGAAAAAAAAAATCGTAGTTTACGATGAAAGTACGAACTTTATTAAGCCCTGCCTGCATCAAATTGCTCTCATTTCAAAATGAGAACTCGAGTGCTACAAGGATCTTTCGGCGCCTAAATGACATCAGGGAGGCGTTGTTGGTAAACATCTGTGAAACTGTCACTGTCATTGTGTTTTCTGAATTTTTGAAGAAATCACATTTTAAGCGATTCAAATCTTATCACGAGAGATCTCTGAAACTAGGATAAATTAATAACCACAACAATTATTTTAAATATAAGTTACACTAGTCATACGAAAAAGAGCATTTCGACGTTGTGCACTGACCTCATTATTAATTCAATCAAAACTAAAGTAAATTACACACCGACCAATCAAATCGTAGCCACAAAAAAAAAGCTTTTGTTTTTCAAATTAACGCATGCGTTCTTGTATCATTCATTAAATCAAATGTTTCTGGTCTAATTTTCTCAGTGAGCTAGAAATGAAAAATAAAGTGAGAGTGGCGCTGCTCATCACCCCGTGCAAACTGTAAGAGTTAATTGAGGGAGACGAATAACTGCGGTGCGGTGCACGGGTTACCTTAACTACTATCGATTTTCTTTGCTGTGCGAGAATCTTTTTTAGGGTTCCGTACCCAAAGGGTAAAAACGGGACCCTATTACTAACACTTCGCTGTCTGTCCGTCCGTCTGTCTGTCACCAGGCTGTAGGTATCTCAAGAACCGCGATAGCTAGATAGTTGAAATTTTCACAAATTATGTATTTCTGTTGCCGCTATAACAACAGATACTAAAAACAAAATAAAATAAATATTTAAGGAGGGCTCCCATACAACAAAATTGTTTTTTTTTTGTGTTTTTGCCTTGTGGTACGGAACCCTTCGTGTGAGAGTCCGACTCGCACTTGGCCAGTTTTTTTTATTTAGTCTCATTACGTACAGTTTATGTTTATTTTTCAATTGAATAAATCAATATAATTTCAGGTCATTATTCGCGTCTCTACCCGGTATCCTCATAAATACATTCTGTTTCTACTTCCTTTGAGATCTCTTGATCTAATTCTTACCCCCTTACTAATAAAAGTATTATATCAGATGAATAGTTACACACCGATTTCTCTCTTTCAGTCGTCAGTAATTTGACTTTCGACAGAAGAAGACAAAGCGTTGTGTAACTATACAGACGCTATACAACGTTTATTAGTAAGGGGATTAGTTTGTAACTCTCGAAGAGAGGAAGCCTGTATCCCAGCAGTGGGAATATCATAGGCTGATTATGTATGTGTATGTACAGACGCCAGCACATCAAGCTACCCGAAACTGTCAAATTTTCCCAATCAACTTTGAACTTTAAGCTTCAGCGATAAAGTTGCAAATCTATTAAAGAAATTTGACAGATTGTAGTAGCTTGATGTGCTGGCGTCTGTACGTTTTCTTAAACGATCAAAGTATGATTTACGGATAGGTCATGTCAGATTATTATATACGCCTTTTTGCGTCGTATTTTCCGTTTTCCCTAGGTATTCACGTTTCCTACATTCCTTCTACGTCTCTAACAATATATATTATCTATTATTTATGATGGCTCACACAGACCTACCGCGCCCAATGATGCGTCTCATCACGTACAATCCATACCCATGGGAAGATTATCAAAGAAACGCAAAAATTAACCATTCACGGCGTCTATTGTTACAAACATTTCCATGTTTATTCATGTCTGTATAATTAATGAGTCAATTATTCGGTTAATAATGGACGCAATCGGGCGATGCGTTCCCAATGCGTCGCTTGTTGCGTGCAATAGATTGATTCGTTGATTAACAACGTTACGTAGTAGCAGTTTCGACTACAGTGTGTCTAATTTATATGGATTTATATAAAAGTTTACGTGTGAAGTTTCGAGTAATTCGTTCCATTGAGGTCTCGTTTCTCAATATTAGCGGATGGGTACCTATTGATAAGAAATAAAAAACAATTGAAGAATGCATGAGCATGACGTCTTAACGCGGTTACAACTTAGGATGGACCTAATTTTTGGAAAACAATTTGTTGTATGAATGATATGGTAAGTGTGAATGGCTAGAAAGGGGTGCTGTTACGAAGGTGATGGCTGATCGAGGTGTATGAAAGAAGATCATGCTACGCCGATCATCATCATAATCAGCCTATAATGTTCCCACTGCTTGAAAGCACAGGCCTCCTTTCTGTGACAGTGAGCCATAATCCACCACACGGGCCCAATGCGGGTTGGTTAATATGGACATGTCTTCGATTTTCTGGTTCTAGAACATTCCGGTTTTCTGATGAAATTAAATACACAAAGTAAAGTGCCTGCCTGGGTTTGAACTCACGACCTACAACTCGGAAGTCGGGGTTGACACCACCTGGGCCACCGTTTGCTGCGCCGAGCCGAACCAGCGGTGCTATTCTGTAAAAATCTCACCGTGAAAACTTAGGTGAAGTGAGCGTGGAGTGAGCTGTCAATAGTGTCAATTCCTAGCAAAAACAAACTCACTTCACCTAAGTTTTCACGGTGAGATTTTTACAGAATCGACCGGCAGCACCCTAATTGCGTAACACACTATTACTCTCAATTTGAATCATTTTGAAGCGTATTTCTAAACCATTGCTCCATATGTTCCAAAAATGTGTCTACTCAACATCGCAAATAACGCAATGAATGTTGTTGAACTGTCAAAATGAAACCCATTGCTACTGATAGTGTGTTACGCAATTACCCTGCCGAACTGACTAAATAACTCAATTTGGAACTAGACTCGTTTTGAGAAGAAATAATTTATACAGACTAGTTACAAGAAGAATTATTTTTATTGCAAACTATTCAGAGTGAGAGTATTAGTCTAGCAGAAAACTGAGGGCCTAAAAAGGCCACTTTTGAGAATCATAAAAGGATAACATTATGAATCGTAATATGGCGAAGACAGTCCGTGTTTTTCTTTTTTTCGCTGCATTACGTAGGTATAATCAAAGAGATTGGGATTGGATTGGATTTCGATTAACTTAAGGACGCGTTTACGAATTGACGCGCTTCAATTTTAGGTATTGAGTCTCACTACTACACGTGCACGGCTCACACACACAGCGACATGCGCGAAGCGGTGAAATTATGAGTAAACTGACACGACTTGATACTTGAGCCTAATTTTATTTAATTTTTGCCATGTATTTTTTTTTAATATTTACTTAATTTCACTGGACAGTGATTAATCAAGTACTTGCCAAAGTACGTACCTATGTATTAATTGGAACTAATAGCCGAGCTGAGCTAGATGTGCCGAGTTTGGGCTCATTTCGTTAGTTATGTTGAGACCTTACCTCCGGACTTGATGGAGTGACCTGCAGGTGTAATTCAAAGACTACTACTGGAACTAATAGCCGAGCTGAGCTAGGTGTGCCGAGTTTGGGCTCATTTCGTTGGTTATGTTGAGACCTTACCTCCGGACTTGATGGAGTGATCTGCAGGTGTACTTCGAAGACTGCTACTGGAACTAATAGCCGAGCTGAGCTAGGTGTGCCGAGTTTCGGCCCTTTTTGGTAGTTATGTTGAGACCTTACCTCCGGACTAGATCGCGTGACCTGCAGGTGTACTTCGAAGACTGCTACTGGAACTAATAGCCGAGCTGAGCTAGGTGTGCCGAGTTTGGGCTCATTTCGTTGGTATTGTTGAGACCTTACCTCCGGACTTGATGGAGTGACCTGCAGGTGTACTTCGAAGACTGCTACTGGAACTAATAGCCGAGCTGAGCTAGGTGTGCCGAGTTTGGGCTCATTACGTTAGTTATGTTGAGACTTTACCTCCGGACTTGATGGAGTGACCTGCAGGTGTAATTCGAAGACTGCTACTGGAACTAATAGCCGAGCTGAGCTAGGTGTGCCGAGTTCGGGCTCATTTCGTTGGTTATGTTGAGACCTTACCTCCGGACTTGATGCAGTGACCTGCAGGTGTACTTCGAAGACTGCTACTGGAACTAATAGCCGAGCTGAGCTAGGTGTGCCGAGTTTGGGCTCATTACGTTAGTTATGTTGAGACCTTACCTCCGGACTTGATGGAGTGACCTGCAGGTGTAATTCGAAGACTGCTACTGGAACTAATAGCCGAGCTGAGCTAGGTGTGCCGAGTTTGGGCTCATTTCGTTGGTTATGTTGAGACCTTACCTCCGGACCTGATGGAGTGACCTGCAGGTGTACTTCGAAGACTGCTACTGGAACTAATAGCCGAGCTGAGCTAGGTGTGCCGAGTTTGGGCTCATTTCGTTGGTTATGTTGAGACCTTACCTCCGGACCTGATGGAGTGACCTGCAGGTGTACTTCGAAGACTGCTACTGGAACTAATAGCCGAGCTGAGCTAGGTGTGCCGAGTTTCGGCCCTTTTTGGTAGTTATGTTGAGACCTTACCTCCGGACTAGATCGCGTGACCTGCAGGTGTACTTCGAAGACTGCTACTGGAACTAATAGCCGAGCTGAGCTAGGTGTGCCGAGTTTGGGCTCATTTCGTTGGTTATGTTGAGACCTTACCTCCGGACTTGATGGAGTGACCTGCAGGTGTACTTCGAAGACTGCTACTGGAACTAATAGCCGAGCTGAGCTAGGTGTGCCGATTTTGGGCTCATTACGTTAGTTATGTTGAGACCTTACCTCCGGACTTGATGAAGTACACCTTCAGGTCACTCCATCCAGTCCGGAGGTAATGTCTCAACATAACTACCAAAAAGGGCCGAAACTCGGCACACCTAGCTCAGCTCGGCTATTAGTTCCAGTAGCAGTCTTTCAAGTACACCTGCAGATCACTCCATCAAGTCCGGAGGTAAGGTCTCAACATAACTAACGAAATGAGCCCAAACTCGGCACACCTAGCTCAGCTCGGCTATTAGTTCCAGTAGCAGTCTTCGAAGTACACCTGCAGGTCACGCGATCTAGTCCGGAGGTAAGGTCTCAACATAACTACCAAAAAGGGCCGAAACTCGGCACACCTAGCTCAGCTCGGCAATTAGTTCCAGTAGCAGTCTTCGAAGTACACCTGCAGGTCACTCCATCAGGTCCGGAGGTAAGGTCTCAACATAACCAACGAAATGAGCCCAAACTCGGCACACCTAGCTCAGCTCGGCTATTAGTTCCAGTAGCAGTCTTCGAAGTACACCTGCAGGTCACTCCATCAAGTCCGGAGGTAAGGTCTCAACATAACTAACGAAATGAGCCCAAACTCGGCACACCTAGCTCAGCTCGGCTATTAGTTCCAGTAGCAGTCTTCGAAGTACACCTGCAGGTCACTCCATCAGGTCCGGAGGTAAGGTCTCAACATAACCAACGAAATGAGCCCAAACTCGGCACACCTAGCTCAGCTCGGCTATTAGTTCCAGTAGCAGTCTTCGAATTACACCTGCAGGTCACTCCATCAAGTCCGGAGGTAAGGTCTCAACATAACTAACGAAATGAGCCCAAACTCGGCACACCTAGCTCAGCTCGGCTATTAGTTCCAGTAGCAGTCTTCGAAGTACACCTGCAGATCACTCCATCAAGTCCGGAGGTAAGGTCTCAACATAACCAACGAAATGAGCAGAAACTCGGCACACCAGGCTCAGCTCGGCTATTAGTTCCAGTAGTAGTCTTTGAATTACACCTGCAGGTCACTCCATCCAGTCCGGAGGTAAGGTCTCAACATAACTAACGAAATGAGCCCAAACTCGGCACGTCTAGCTCAGCTCGGCTATTAGTTCCAGTAGCAGTCTTCGAAGTACACCTGCAGGTCACGCGACCTAGTCCGGAGGTAAGGTCTCAACATAACTACCAAAAAGGGCCGAAACTCGGCACACCTAGCTCAGCTCGGCTATTAGTTCCAGTAGCAGTCTTCGAATTACACCTGCAGGTCACTCCATCAAGTCCGGAGGTAAGGTCTCAACATAACCAACGAAATGAGCCCAAACTCGGCACACCCAGCTCAGCTCGGCTATTAGTTCCAGTAGCAGTCTTCGAAGTACACCTGCAGGTCACTCCATCAAGTCCGGAGGTAAGGTCTCATCATAACTAACGAAATGAGCCCAAACTCGGCACACCTAGCTCAGCTCGGCTATTAGTTCCAGTAGCAGTCTTCGAAGTACACCTGCAGGTCACTCCATCAAGTCCGGAGGTAAGGTCTCACCATAACTAACGAAATGAGCCCAAACTCGGCACATCTAGCTCAGCTCGGCTATTAGTTCCAGTAGCAGTCTTCGAAGTACACCTGCAGGTCACTCCTTCAAGTCCGAAACGAAATAATAATATTATGAATTTATAATCCCTACTTCTAGAAAAATTATAAGACTGTGAATAAAATCTCTCCTTGGGTAGTAGGTACATTATAGAATGCGTGAAGTATCATGTTTGGTATGTCAAATATTTTGTATCCGTACAGCGATCTTTTTCAGCACAAGCTGCTGCTTACAAGCGACACAGAGTCCACTCACGACGGCGGCCGAGCGCAGACTAATATTTCATTACAAATTTTTGTGCAATAAACCAAGACAGTGACCAGTAAAATAACCCTTATTTCAATCCAATAAGATTCACGCGTTACAGCTAAATATGTGAAAAAATAGACTCCGATTTTTATTTTTTTCTGAGCCTATTTGTAACATTTTGAAAGTTCTTTTTAGTACCTTTTTGAGTTGAACATGTCTGCTTACATAAAATATTTTTAAATAAATAAATGTATGTTATTAAATAGAAGAAAAATATCCCCAAAGTCAGCACGATATCGTCGATTTTGTGTGAAGAGGCAACGGAAATTATTTTTTACTATATTAAAAACCAACATTTTTTAATAAAAAATAGCTACCATTTGAAGATGAAGGAGTAAACTATCTGTGGTAATTATTAGTTACATTTGGTTTAGTCTCATTTTGCTGCAAAGTGTACCGTAAAACTACTTATTTTTGTCAGATTCGTAAACGCGTCCTTAACGGTTAACTGTCGATTATGTTATCCTTTTATGATTCTGCCAAAGTGGCCTTTTTAGGCACCCCTTGAAGCAGATTTGATCAAAATGTTTGTGGTCGATTTTGTGTTTTTCGTACAGCGAAATATATCACAGACAATTCTCGTAATTTCAGGAACGTTCATAGTCTGATCTCAGTCTCAATCTGTCACAAACACCTTTAATTTACCTATATTTTTGACATTGACTGTCGCTGAGATGAGATTTCGACTAGATTTTGAACGTCTTTATTTACGAGAATTGGCTCACAGATAATTGGCTTGTTACAATTTTTCTGCCTAGACAAGATAAATGACTAAAAATGTAGTTACTGGGAAATCAAGAACGATTTAGTAGCGCGGCAGAGTTTATTACTTTAATTTATCGCGTAGTTTTCAACCAGCTCGCTACTGTTTGGTATTTAGAGCTGCTAGAACTGCTTTCATTTACGTAGATATCTATCCTTGCAGGTTTTAGTTCAATTCAATACTTTTTGAAGTCTATAACGCAATTTAAAAAGTAATTTTCGCCCTCTACTCCTAGTTTCATCTTCTATGGTAAGTTTCTGGACTAATGTTGGATATATGGCTTGTGAGAAAAAAGTAGTAGGTACATACCTATATGTAGCTGTAGCTGTATAGAGGTATGAGGAACAGGGTGTAAAGTTCACTCATACTCTATAGTAAAGGGAGGATCTCCGACCAGACGGGTGTTGTGTCTGGCGAGCAACTGCCCAATGATTAATGTCGGGCCGTTGTATCTATGCTAGTTGCGCGGTAAACTCTGCTTCCGAGATGCAGGATTTTGCGTGAGGTCAGTATGACGCATTGTTCGCATGTGGCGTTGTAGGTACCGCTACACAAGTATGGCGTCCCTCTTGTTTTTTCAATTCAATTCATAAAACAATCGCACAAAATGACAAAAGACTTATTCCGGTCGGATCGGGGTGTTTACCAACAGTGCCAACGTCATTCGAACGCCAAATAAACTTTGTAGCATTGTAATACTTAACTTGGTTTGCTCCTCACTCCACAGTATTTTTTTATTTATTTAAATATCTTGCTTATTTTTATTTAATAAGAGGATGCATCGACGTAAAGATGATTCAGAAAAAATATGTCTTCGAAAAATGGAGCTACGGCGTAGTCCGTAGCGTAGTGGTACGCTACGGCGTAGGGGTAAGTGGTATGCGGCTATTTAAATTCTGAACAATTCCTGTTTGTTTAATTTTTCATTGTCAATATCTTGCATATTTATGTTTGTAACATTGCATGTTTTTCTCAAATGAATTGTCGATCAATTTTGTCATCAGGGTCTCTAGCTGTTAGTTTGTGACACATCTCTTGTCTTGTCAGCCCATCTGCTGTCTGCTGGCCATATAATATCAATATACCTATGTATAATATTATATATTCATATTTCTCGAAGCAACGATGATACTCGTAAAACCTGATATGATTTATTTGATTAAATGTTTAGGTGTTGCTTGGAGGTCAATTCGTAGGTAGGTTAATACATTTCAATATAATATTTCGTAATTTGTTTGAATGCCATTTAAAAGATGCAGAACAACAAGTAGAGAATTTGAAAGAAAGTACAAGAGCTAAATCAATCTCGAATTTAGTAGGTACTCAGAACCACACACAAATTACCTACAAATAAAAACCACAGCTCATCGTGAACTGGCTGATGTTTTGTTCCTTTTTTAAAGTCATCATTTTGTCGATTCGCCAAACATCGCTTTGTAGGATTCCATTGACAATTTTACGGACATCACTCTCGATAACGATTCAATGTAGTAATCGAAAATCGATTCAACAAACGAATTCAAGGGCGTGTCATCGGTTCCCATGATGAATTTCGACACAACGTTTCCGGTTGATCGGACTTCCGTTTTTTACATTGTAAGTAAACAGAAAACATGGTGAACGAGTTTCTGTGTTACGTAAATATGTGAACTAGATACATAGACATAATTACGTAGATTATTACACATATACGGAAAACGCAAATTAATTGTTTCCTCATAAGTGAGTACTTAGGTGAAGCATCTTACCATAAATAGAGATATCATGGTTTGTTATTTATTCACAAATGCAGGCGGGCCAAGGTCAAAAGCCATACAGCCTTGACAAAATTTAGTTTTCTTAATTTTCTAAAAAGATTTGCATACTTTTACATAATACCTGTTTGAAAAATGTGTAAGTCCTTCTGGTTGACCGTGTTGACTATCGATAATATCTATTAGCAATTTCAAATTGACATTGGATACTAATCTTATTGACCAGCACTATGTTAATTTATCAACAAATATTTTCACTATTGCTACGCAATAATAATCCTTATTGTAAACACACAACAAAACTTCCACAGGCTAAAAAAATCTCAAGAACTTAGTATGATATCAAAAAAACAAACAGTAAAAGTGATATCGGATTATAAATCTTATGTATACAGGTAATAAGAGTGAAAGATTACCGACATTATAAGGTTCTTCATAATGTCAATGAAGATGCTCATGAGATATTATGTCATCTTAGATATCTCACTGGGCACACCTCGATGATGTTTCATTTAAAAATAAACGATTACAGAAGAATATACATATTTAAACATTTGTCTGCAATTGAATTATCTTTTGTCAACTCGTCATTAGCAACTTTATGCATTAATTCGATATTTTATTCCGGTCTATATTTATTTCATATCTATACATTACAATTCTTATATAGGTCCAATATATAACACTATTTACACTATAGTCCGACTTTTAATTAGTTGCAGTAAAATGACACTTCTTAGTAACTCATTTCGGACTGAGTTTAGAGATATACCTAATATGCATGTGAAATAAGTTTCGTTTGATAAACTATTCTGTACTAGAAAAACAAGATTTAGTTGATAGCCGCCAATTTCAGTCATTTACCTAAGTAACACATAAGCTGTCATTTTACTGCAGCTAATAAAAAGTCCGACTATACGTAGGTACCAAATTAAAAGCGTAGCTAGCTTTCAAATATACAAATAAAAACAAAAGCAAAAGTACACACCAAAAACAAAAAGGTATTTACGAAAAGCAAAAAGATAATTGACATATTTATGCAGACATTAAGACCTAAAAAAATTGTAGAGAAGCAGATGATTACAAACGACTTTTTAATTATTAAAACCAGTTCCATTTTTTTAACAACAACATTGAAATCATAATGTCGAACTAGAATTGCCGTGCCAAAATTGATGGGTGACACGAGTTACGAAAAAATGCGAGCCTACAAACTAAGCCTTCAGTTTAAAAATCTTAAAGTCATTTAATCATGTTATGAAAATGTTAACATATGTACAATAAAATAGTTGTTATATAAAAACATAACAAGCGCGCTATGTTATACCAGAAGGCGTACAAATATATTATGATGATGTTAATAAATTGATGTCATTGATACTAAAATTGAAAAACACCAAAACATTAGTAATTATCATTAACATTAGAAATTAGAATCAAAAGCATGTTATTATGTAACTACCAAAATTGACAAAAAGGTACGCAATATAATTAGTATCTAAATATATAGGTAATATTAACCAGATTAATACAGTATTAATAGTTGCCAGGTTGCCAGCGAAATTCCAAAGTGGCTGTTTATTTTACAAATGCCAGACTAAGGTCAAATAACTAAAACATTGGCGATCACTTGCAATAGGAATACATTAATATTTTACAGAACCAGTTTTATGATACCTACGCACGCATTGATAAAACATACTTTTGGATTAAGTTTAACAAGCAATAATCAAAATGGCTATCACAGTTGATCAACATAAACTTGAATCAACTTGATTTGTATTTCGAACTGTGAGCTTGTGACATAAGCAGATGCTATCAGCCGCCATCACTTGCTATGCCACACTACGTGTGTTAATTTTTTGTACGTCTTGTTAATTAAATGTTATTTGTTACCACCGGAATGCCTTTCACGCCGGGTCTAGGAGTTTTATTAGACAGACTATTGGCTGATACACACACTATGTGTATATGTAGGTAGGTATGTTATGGACTTTGTATATTCAGCCTATAATGTTCCCACTGCTGGGACACAGGCCTCCTCTCTGTGAGAGGGAGTGGGCCGCGCGGGCCTAGTGCGGATTGCTAGATGTCACATGTCTTCGAATTTTTGGTTCTATTAGATACCTGCCGGTTTCCTCACGATGTTTTCCTTCACCATTTTGAGAGCAGTGGTGATGATATAATTTACACAAAGTAAAGCGCCTGTATGGGTTCGAACCTACGACCTCAACTCGTAAGTCACGGCCGTGACCACTGGGCCATCACTGCTCTCAATACTACTGTATCAAGCTAATCACAGTAATAGGTATTATAAAGGCGAAAGTTTGTTAGTGTGTGTGTTTATATGTTTGTTACTTCTTCACGCTCAAACGGCTGGACCAATTTTGATAAAATTTTGTATGGAGGTAGTTGACACCCTGGATTAATATATAGGCTACTTTTTATCCCGATATTCCCACGGGATAGAAACTTATGCGGGTGAAACCGCGGGGCGCAGATAGTAATTATAATAATATTTTTAATCTTAACGATTTCCGTTTCACTATTCTCTCTCGGGAGCATCAACCCTCTTACAAGATATTTAAATTCGCCATAAAAACAACAATATTATATATACTATTTATTCTGTGACCATACTTACCTATTTGAAAGCCTGTCTGGACTTTGATTTACCATCGAAACGACATAATTACATCTATATTTTAGCGAAGACATGTCCATAGAAATATGATCCATGTGTAAATTACATCATAAATTATTAACACTATAGCGACAAGTGGGTACCACGCAGGTAACCATGAAAAAGTTCGTTATACGTACCTACTAAGATAGAGAGGCCTTCAAAGATCCAAGTCTAGGCGGAATATGCGTGTTAGCATTATAAATGCTAAAGTTAATGTTATGATTTTTTGGCTTAATTGATCTACCATCTTGTTTTGGTGAACATTATTTAAATTGAGAATCAAAACATTCAAAAAGCCAACGTCTGTGCGTGTTTTCAACGTTTTTGTCCAAGGCATCAACGACTTGCAGCCTAAACTATAAACATCCTTGTCCATTGCACTTTATAGTACAGTACCTACTCACAGCTATGATTTTCTTATTTAAACTACTTAGTTGTACATTAACGGACCACAATCATGTTTTAATGGTAAAAATCTAGTTTTTCGCTCCAAATTTCACGGCCGCGATCATTTGTTGGACACGCCATCACACGACATATGGCCGACCCTCTTATACATTGCGAGGAAATTGTAAATAATAGCTTTTTATAAGTTATAAGCCGATAAATAAGATCACGGCAGGCATTACCGTGCGAAGAGAGATTGTTATAGCAGATAACCGGGATATTTTGTACTGGTTATTGTTTCACTAAGCTATACTTAACTTGTGTTGAAAATACCTTTTTATGACTATTTGCCCAAGATACAAAGCTGAATTATTTTGACATTTAAAATGCACGAACGTTTAAGGACAAAAAATGCAGCTTAACTTGAATAACTCTACGAAATCAACATGATTTTTTCCCATTTTCCGACAGTGCCATAAGTACTGGTCGTACTGGAGCCTATACCATAAGAGAATTAGGAAAATAAATCATATCCTTGGCCAAAAAGCCATAAAAATAAATCAATGTGAGGAAAACGTTTTTCAATGTTATTTGTTGCTTCTGTTAGCATTGAAAAGTACGTGATATGACGGGTAACATTGAGGAAAGTCTGCTAATTAAGTATTTTATTAACGCAAGGATTTATTTTTAACAATAGCGCACGAAGTCCATGCCGTGTAAATCGTGTTTACTTATGTGTATAAAAGAGCAATGACTATGAATATAAATTCACTACTCTTCATCGTAATTATAATAAGCAGAACAAACTATAGTTGAAAAACACACGCCAAAAAAGTTGCCAAATTAAAAAAAAAATGGTTCTAAAAGATTAAAAACTTTTTGAATCAGGTCTTCGTAGTTGTTAGTACAAGTTACGAGTATATACACAGGGCGAGAACCACGTTGATTATACCGATACCGCTAGCAGACGAAAGTGAAAAGAGGTACCAGCCTTGTTTTTTTTTTTCAAGTTTTTTTCTCGTCGCCCGAGCTTAACAAACTTGCTTGACACGCTTACCGAACTTACATTTTGGAGCTGTTTTTGTTTATAAGAAATCTTTTCGCTTTTACTCTTTTAGCATAATTCTACATATTTAATTAGGTAATTAATTATGAGATTTTAATCAGTTTTCATCATGATAATTACGATATTTTATTGAGGTGTCTCGGTCCGTTGGCATAAGTCCATGCAGTTAGAATGCAACCTTGACAATAAAAGCAGAATATTAACTTATTTACAGCCATTACAATCATAATCACGTCTTGACATTAAACAATTAAGAAAAAAAAGTCTAACCTCAAACTTTTAACTGGCTACAAACAAAAAAAACTTGCCAAGTGCGAGTCGGACTCGCACACGAAGGGTTCCGTACCACAAGGCAAAAACGCCGATAAAAACACGTTTGTTGTATGGGAGCCCCCCTTAGATATTTAAGATATTTTAATTTTATTATTTATTACTAAAGTAAAAATACAACTGAGTATTTTGTGAATATTTCAAGTGCCTACCTGTTGCCATTATTGATATCGAGCAAAAAAGGGCAAAAAAATCACGTTTGTTGTATGGGAGCCCCCCTTATATATTTATTTTATTTTGTTTTTAGTATTTGCTGTTATAGCGGCAACAGAAATACATAATTTATGAAAATTTCAACTGTCTAGCTATCGCGGTTCTTGAGATACAGCCTGGTGACAGACAGACGGACAGACAGCGAAGTCTTAGTAATAGGGTTCCGTTTTTACCCTTTGGGTACGGCACCCTAAAAAAGAGGTCCACATAAACCGCGTGCCATATTATAAAGATAATGGCACTAAAAATGAATTAGCTCGTAATCACCCATTCATATAACAACAGAGCGGTCAATGACCCCGCTCTGGAGCAATAATACGCGTTTACCAACACAGTCGGATTGCCGATACGGTTTTATTAAAATTGAAATAACATTTGCAAGCTGGTGTTATTGGAGCTACGTTTTTACATGCTGAGCGTGAATAAAAAGAAGCGTCATGTAAACAAATTGTTCGGAAAATAATATACGGTATAAGTACCAAGTCCTTGTACAGTCAACAGCAAAAGTAGATTATCAAAATCAGAAATTCAATACTAATTACCGGAGTTCGCGTCAGAACTGTATGGCAGAGCTGTTGCTGTTGTTGTTGCTGTTGTTATTGTTGCACACAGTCTCTGCACACAGCTCAACAACAACAACAGCAACAGCTCTGCCATACAGTTCTGACGCGAACACCGTTAATTAGTATTTAATTTCTGATTTTGATCATCTACTTTTGCTGTTGACTGTACCTCTGGATATCTGTAATATTGAGTAGGTATTACATACTTTTTTAATATATTTTACCAACCATTTAAATTGCAATGCCTTATCAGGCAACTAAGTTCTAAGAACCTACCTATTGTTAACATCTTTAAAATTCTGTACACTGTTCGCAATAAAGAATTTGAATTTGTGTGTCCCTGGGTAGAATGAGTGCCTAACAATAAAAAGGTAGGTACAGTTTTGATCCCAATGAGCTACAAATTGCCAAAAAAATAACCAGAAAATATAAGTTAGTTACCTATATGTGTGACTGTTCTTAAATTACCCTAGGGCTGATAAAATATTCGGTTTTCTTAATTATGTACTTATTTTAGAATTAAGATCGGTTTTCCTAGGGGAAACCGACCTAAACACTAATATTAACAAAATTCGGAAAAACAAAAAATTTATCAGCCTAGGGTAATAATAGGGTAGGTAATTTAGGAACAGTGGGCTACTGGCAAGAAAACCAATACAAAACCTTTCTGTTCCGAATCGAATCGCTTGCAAAAAAGCGTCCTATTGTCACTAACCCAAACAGAAAGAAAAGACCGTTATTTTTCGTCCGTTCTGAATGAAAAAAAAAAAGTATTTGTATTTTATAAGTTAAAAAAAAAGAATAGGTACTTACTGAAATCCAATTTCAGTCGTCCTACGGCTTTTCCTAAGATTCATTGGTAGGTACTATAGGTAGGTATGGTTAAGTTTCTCATGGATTACATTACAACATCCATGGGTAGTTCCTATTTAGGTGATAATGGGTGACCTTAGAGTATATTTATTGCCTTACCTTATTGTTGCTTCCTGTAATTTCTGTAGGTACCTACTTATACGAACGTTGGTAAATCTAAATATAAGTAAATAAATAAAGCAGCTAAAATCATGATGTAGGTACCTATCTATACTTTATTAAACGAGGTTATTTTTTTAAGCTAAAGTAGGTACATACCTTTATCACGCAATTGCCATTTTGAAAACCTCTCTAAATAGACCTATTGCCTCATTATAATCTAATATGTATATTTAATAAACTAATTCGTGATTAATTCCCATTCGTCGTGCATCTTCCGAAGTCGGCTAAGAGAGCTTACAACATCGATCGACAAATATTTCACTTGAACGCGAAATCTCTCGTTTAGGATCGACATTGCCCAACTATTTACCTATTCAGCCAGCAAACGTGAACTAGTCGCGACAATTGAGCAATAGACTATTATAGATAGGTACAAAAGCTTTTCTTACAAATCCTATAAAGGCATTATTAGAATCCATAAAAAAGAATTGATCTTGTTTTTTTTTATTTACTTGTCAAACGCTCGGGTTCGAAGTTCAAATTTTGTTTATGTAATTGAAACTGATATTTCGACGAAATGTTGCATATTTACGCCAAAGAGCAGTGAGCTGTAGCTTTTGGAGCGAAACCTTTTATCATAAAAATGCACGTGGCTAGAGCTTCTTTTTTTGTATTACTCGTACTAAATTACGGGCCTACTTACTTTTTTTTAAGTATTTTATTTTGCTACCTATTTCATTATTTGTAGACATTTGGGTACCTACCTACTTATGTAGGCAGGTTTTTATTTCCTAGGTGAGAAAAGTTTCTATTTTCTAGTTATGAAAATGTAATGTAGGTATTACTTATTATAATCTACACGTCTACTTATGATTACTTATTGTTCTTTATTTATAGTTTTTGTTAGGTTATATTTGTTAGACTCGTAGTGCACCTGTTTAGTAGGTACCTAGTTAGTTAACTAAGTAGATTGATACTTTTTTGTTTAATGAAATATGTAGGTAGTACATATTTCTTTTTAAATTATATGTGATATAATAGTACATTATGATACATGTGTGCTATGTTGATCATTATGCACGAGGCGATATTATCGCGCGAGCCGCAGGCGAGAGCGATAAGAAAGCCGAGTGTATATTGATTAATGCACACGCGTTTCATACGACGTTTTTCAACACACTTGCGAGGAAAAAAAACAGACTTGTATTGTTAAATATTAACTTGTATGGAAAATGGCGCGCTGGTTTTGTTTTCCCGCGCGCCGTGCTAGCCAGCACTAGCGATGCGCGCGCAACATTGACTCATTTTAAATATATTAATCTATGGCACAGACAAAACCGATACAGCCTATAGAAAAAATATAATAAACACAAACCTGAAAATTGCAAAAAACCTAAGAATTTCGCGGTCTACCACTGCGCATTCACCTTAAATTGTCTGTGGTCCCCTGCGAGTTCATTTTGCGACCAAGGACAATACAGACTATTTAAAAAAAAATTGAAATATAGCCCGCGGATTTTTTCTTTCGGCATGAAGTCTCTTTGGGCGCTTTCCGAATTAGCTATAATCGCTCACATCACAGCGCTCACATCATCTCCATGGACGTAATATTACGTCCATGCATCATCTCACATGCGTTCCGATTTAGATATTACTATTATGACTGCTGAGAGCTGGCAACAATTCGGAACACTCGTGAACGCGCTCACATGACAGTGCTAAGCACTGTCATGTGAGCGCGTAAAAAAGATATTATTACAGTATTTCTTTGTATAAACACCACATTTCTTCTTCAGTTCTTCTTCTTTGGTTAGGTGGCGACTGTCAGCCAGAAGCACAATTTCAAAAATGCCACGTCAGTTTAATTTAAAGATGATGCAACTCAAAACAAAACACACACTGACACAACCTCATACACACACTGTAATTTTTGACAGCGCTCACGGTGATATTATTCTAGGGCATGGTCGGCATTATCGCAAGATGGCGAATGTCATGACGTCATCTATGACGATTCACGGGACATCGTTATCGTTATCGCGCTCACGCTAATTCGGTTATTTCCCAATTCGGAACACATCGATTATTTCCCAATTCGGAACGCAGGGTTTGATGAGATTAAAAAAGCGCGCGTCTCCGACTAGTAAATAGTTATCTGTGGTATTACAGAACATGTGGATTAAAGTAAAGAAAAAGCACGCGTTCGTAATACACTCCATTATGGACCTAAAAGCGGTTCAATAAGAGCCACTTTACGAGCAAGTGTGTTGAAAATATTATTAATAGCAGTTGATAGCCACACTATTGACTTAGGTCTAAGATAATTATGATAATAGAGGTACATAGATAAATAATACTTAATAAAGAATGCTTTACAAGCTCACATTCTTTAGAATTGTTCATTTTCCGAACAACAAAGCCAAGTGGTCGATTGCCCCTGACGCCTGCTTCTGTAACCTTTTAGAAAAGGTGAACCCTACTTTCTGATCTTAATTGAACATTTCAAATAGCATGCTAACCAATCTAATCGGTTGAACCGAACACAAACAATGCATGTTGCGAATTCTATTGTTAATCCCCAAATAAAAATGGATACAGAATGATTTGCTAAAAGCGTTTGTTCGTGTGTAACCGCTCTATCGTTATTTAAAGCGTTGTTCTACGTTCTACGGCCATTACATTTTATGACTCCATTCGTGATGCAACTGGCCGCCTTGAACTTTCTTGGTGTTTGCACACCAAGTCACCAAACAATGAACTGCTAGGAAAGTTTAAACTGCTGCCAAAGGAGTCGGTTATTTTCGATTTGCGATGTGTGAAACGAACTGAGTGAGTGAAACTCGGAATAGAAATGTGTTAAATTGTTAAGTTTGCTGTCTGCACGAACGATCGGATAAAAAAAAACTAGTTGAAGCTACTGAAACTATTGCGTTTGTAACTGGGAGAAATAAGACAACAAAAAGATCGTCTATAAATATAGGACCTACGTTACGTACCTACGCCATAAACATTTAACAAGAACATTTACGTTAATTCAAATCTCAAACTGGTAAAACCCTTTCGTGACAGCAAAATTATCACTCAAGACCAATCTTTATGAAGAGCATGGTAAGATAGTCTCCATTACATGCATTGTAAAGAAAAAAAGAGAACATTATAGTATTTACTACAAATTATAAGAGGATCCACGCTCGACTCGGACGCGCCAAATGTCAAGGTAAGTTACAAGATGGCGCTATGGACGACGAATGCAGAAACTCAAAATTTTAATTTTTTACCGTTCTCACTTTTATTTTTAAACAAAATGGAGATTTATACTTTTTCATTGTTAAATTCCATAAGATTAAGTTAGTAGTAGAACTACTTTACGTCATAATCTGAAATGGTTCTACATATAGGAAATACAAGTATAAATGTAGTTCTAAAGTGGCGAAGGTTCCATACAACTCGATTCCTACCGGCTTCCCTTTGAAAAATGGCGCAATCAGTATTCTCTAGACAAATAATATAATCATATTAAATATATCTACTCCGGCGCACCTCTTACAAAATTTGACCCTTCGCTACTACTGAGGGGAGAATTCAATTCAGAAACACTCTGATTCGGGATTTATGAATCAATGAAGTGTTGTGTCTAATTTAAATTAAAGCTTACCATTTGCGTAGGCCGAACAACGAAGAACACCCTCTACAGGTTAGTTTCATTTAGACAAAGCCAAAAAAGGATGGTTCACATCGTTCATATAGAAGAAGCGATGCTTTTGCCTCTTTGTCATCTCTACCGAGCTGTTTAATAAAAAGTAGCAATCTCCGTTTATCAAACCACCTTCTTAATAACATAACAACTGCTAATTTACTAAACACGATTTTTGTATATCTTTTAAACTCAAACATTAGGGCGAAGGCTTCGACCACACGTAAGGTAAGCAAGATACGTCGAATGTCCTTGCTCCCTAACCAGCTTTATTTGACAATCATATATATATTCTGTTCGTTTATAAGACTCAAGTATTGACTTATTTGGTGACCGTAGGGTGCCGTGAGCTTACAAAGCCGAGTTATTTGACTACCTATTATAATGCAAGAGACCGAATGGGCGATTACACCTGTATTCAAGGATTTCAGCTAAAACAACGTGTGGTTGTTTTTGGTCTGATTTTTTAATAAGCTCAAGGGCATGAGAAGCTGTCCTAATAACATATTGTACCTATAGTGCAAAATTTTCAACCAAGAAATCTCGATGGAAAAGTCTCGCTTTTATGGCTAGGCGCAAAGGAACCACCGGCGACAGCCACCGGTAGCCCAGCGACAAGCAGTTCACATGATTTTTCATACGTTTTGTATGGATTCATCGCACACGTGTGGCAGGCCGATACCCGCTACAGCACTCAACACCGCAGCAAGGGGCGACAGCCACCAGTGGTTGTGGCCAGTGGCTCGTGTGCGCTTACCCTTAGTCTATGATAGCCTCTCCAAAATATCCTCATTTTGCTTCTTGCAACTTGACTATTTTCTCGTCGTCTCAAAAATAAACTGACATGCACATACTCAAATTACCGTCAGTCATCGACAATCGATCAACTTTTTCACGCGCCCGGATCTTTCCAATTCTAATTTCAAACCTCAACAAAAATGGCGCTCAACGTCACTTACAGGTCGCACTTGACCGTTGATTGATTTAAGAATAGTAGTATCGTCAAAAACTGGAAATTCGAGGTTTACGTTTGCATTGGATTTATTATCAAATATTATCATATTCCGGAGGCCACAAGGCGGGGAGCTCCCACCACGTGTGTTTAGAAACAAACAACTGACGGTAATTATATACCTATTAGAACACGTTCATATCGTGTTTTATAATAGGATATCCTCGACAACTTTGTTCGGCTACAAATATATCGTTATTGGCATTGTAATCACGATCATTGTCGAGGTTTGAACGTTTACATGATCCTGGTAGGAATTCAATTGGTATGGTGCTTTCACACATGATCATCTGCCTAGCCTTTTCCTGACCATGTTAGGGTCGGCTTGCAGTCTAACCAGATGCAGCTGAGTGCCAGTACTTTTACATGAAGCGACTGCCTATCGGACCTCCACAACCCAGTTACGACGAGCCAGACGACCCAGTTAATACGATACCTCGAATTATATACGATACGATGAAATTAACTGCTCTTCATACCAGCACTTTATAAACAGTGCCACTTGAAAGACAGCTGATCTTGCCTGATGCCTGCGGAGAAGGAGAACGATCGGTCTAATAATCTACAGTCCTTAACGTCTAGCTGTTAAAAATAGGACTATTGTATAAACGGTTAGAACAAGAATACCTACGCCTTATCACATTGGGCATACTTCGAGAGTTTCGAGACTAAAGTAAACCTTGATGAATATTTGAAACTAATTTAGAATTCCCAATTAAGTTTGACATAGATAATTTTGACGAGCATTTTTAAGATCATGCTTATTAAGATCAAGATCATGCATGATCAAATCCGCAGTAATAATACTGCGGATTTAACTGAGGTGTAATAGAGGGACTTTGGGAATACACCTCTATGTGATGATGAAATGGATGTAGTACCTCTAAAGTTTCTGAGTAAAGTGAATCCAGAAGCATGAAATGTTGCACAAGAGTTCCTTTTATAGCGAAGGTGAGGACTATTGAAATATTTTAGAAAATCCATACCAATCATTAAATAGCGGATGAAAGTGCTTATAGAAGTTAGTAATTTTTGCCATTTATGGGTAATCCTATCAAGCACGGCTTCCGATCAACTAAAGAGGCACTAAAAGCATTGGTCTAACTAGGGAGCTTTTGTGACGGTACTTAGAAGCGTGCCTATGTTCAGCAATGAACTGCAATCGGTTAAGCTGAATGATTGATTGACAAGCCATTGAAATGATTGTTACAAAACGAGCACGATTATGAAGTCTATTCACGCAAATAAGTTTGCAAAACAGTTTAAAAATTAGTGGACAGTTCGCATTTGAGCATCTTAAGTGATTAATGGATGTGGACAAAGCTAGCTGCTGAGGTATGCACAAGGACGGAGTGAATTTTGTAACCCTTCTCTTGACTCTGTGAAGACATGTTCTAACTCACGACAAATAGACTACTTACGAGTAAAATCTATCGTGGATTTGATTTCTGGGAAGGTTAAGGAAAAATAAATAAAGGACATGAGGAATGACTTTGAGTATGAATGTTAGAAAAGGCTATGAGAGATAAGAGTAAAGGAACTATGGATGGATGCTGTTTAATATGATATGCCTAGAAAAGGGGTGATGGATGATCATCATTTCTGATAAAGTTATGGGAGTAGAGACATGCTCTGCTGATCCCAAATAAATTGGTATAATATGTGTGTGGGATGATGACCAAAGAAACGATGGATAGACTGTATGAATGATGATATGGTTAGAAAGGGAGTGACTACCGGGATGACGACTAATAGAGACATACTGGAGAGTCGCAAGAGCTACTGCTAAGAAATATTTATGAAAGACAGGAGAAGACGAGTTAGCAAATCGAAATTTGAAATTCTGTCCACGAATTCGTGATACTGTTCTTGATGTATCCCGAACGACACACGGATCCAATATCCGGAAATGTCAAAACACTAGTCATGAAGCAAAGTTTACTCACATATAATGTGTATATTACAACATATAGTAGATGGAAAACCCTCGACTAGCGAGCCGGTTTTGAAGGGGTCAAAACTTTCACGAGGCATCCGCGAACATTTTCGTCTCAATATATTCACTATAACGTAATAATCTCATAGATATGTTAAATAAACTCCGTTTGCATTTGTGACATCCGCGTTTTCTATCTCTCTACATTAATGCAGTTCATATGTCAATGGACAGTTCAAGTGCTCTTCAATAAATGTCAGTTCCTACGTGGTTTTTGAAATGGCGGGTCTTTGTTTTGAAAGAAGCTTTTAAAGTGGCTTATGTACTGTTTTATTAGGGATGTAGTATACAGGAGAGCAGTGGTGGCCCAGTGGTCACGGACACGACTTACGAGGTGTAGGTCGTAGGTTCGAACCCAGACAGGCGCTTTACTTTGTGTAAATTATTTCATCACCACTGCTCTCAAAGCGATGAAGGAAAACATCGTGAGGAAACCGGCATGTCCTAGAACCAAAAATTCGAAGACATGTGACATCCACCAACCCGCACTGGGCCCGCGTGGTGGATTACGGCCCACTCTCTCTCACTGAGAGGAGGCCTGTGTCCCAGCAGTGGGAACATTATAGGCTGATTATGGCATACAGTTTTAGGTTGCCTTCCATACCTTATTGATGAAAACACAACACAACCCAAAAATAAATGTGGTAGAGTAGAGACCTTATCTTATTACACTTTTATAATACCTACGTCTAGGTTTAAATGTATTTCTTAGACTGTATTATTTTTAGGCAACCTATGTTTGTAAATATCTGATTTCTATCAGCTTTAAAACTATGTCAGCTCTTTTTACACCACCTAACGAATGATACAAAGTATCTTATTTACTACCGCTTGTCAAAAACTAGGCCCAAACCCGCATTATAAAGTTCAGCGAGCTATTATTTTTCTGCACAACTAAATAAACACTCGGTTACGAGTTCTAAACGAGTCGACTTGCAATTAATTACCAATAACATTTACCGCAAATTGCTGGTTGAGCATTAAAAAACGCAGTTATGAGTTTTGCGGACCATTGCAATTATGTTCTAACAATAGACACTTCGTATATTATTTCTTGGAACTAGAAATATAGCCTTCGATATTGACAAGTGACATATGTCACAGATTGGAATAATAATATTACCGCTGTTTGCCGAAGGGTTAGGCGATGGTATTGAACATCCACATTTCGCCATTTAGTCCCATGACGTAATACAGGGTGAGTTCATTGCCATCAACCGGGCACTGGGCACTAACGTAGACCCTGGGCTGCTGCGGGGAAATTCATAATGGAAAAACTTTTGCCCGACCCGTAAATCTAACCCAGGACTCCAGACAGAGCATTTGCATTTGTGGCCAAAACCAACGAGACAATTCGAAGTTATATTAACTACTAGAGAACGGCTTATAGTTTCAAATGTTGCTTGTAAGGAGAACGTCTGCATTTCTATAGGCGAAGAAAATCTTTAAAGATGGAGGGAAAGAGCGGTAGGGCGACCGGTTTTCACCTCTCCTGTTCATGTTATTGAATATTTTCAATTTTCTCTAAAATACATAAAGTCTGAGCACTATTAGCTTGGTTTGCTTAATATACGAGTGCACTTTAATTACAATTAAGTATATGAGAAAATCAATATTGAATTTTCTTCGTTCTAGGAGAGAAAATAGGTAGATGTTGGTGTCTCGAGCTTTTTAATCAGAAACTAATTAAATCCCTAACTGGTATAAGGTACTTAAGTAATTATAGAAAGTTGCTATAGTGATAGAAGCGAAAACTACTGTTTTCAATATCAATGCCGCGTAAAACTGGAAAATTACTGGAAAATCCTGCTCCTATGTGACCATCCGTTCGCCAATTAGTAGCGATAAGGAACTTAAAGTTTTAATTAATATATAATATCGGATATCAGCATTGTAAACAATTCTCTACAATCATCTATTGAGGTTTATAAACACATACCTGTCGCGGAAGCGCAAAGGGAGAGTAGACCCGTCCTTCCGGGCAGTTTCCAATTTTCACATTCACTCCCTCACCACTTTTTAGGGAACAATTCCAACAGAAAAAAAAAACACTCAATAATTAAAAAATAAACAGTCACACAGTTCAGAGTCCATCATTGTAGAATTTAAAATTTCGAACACGAGTTGATGAACGAACGGGGTTGCATTCGAAAACTTCGAATTCAAAATCGTACGTCACTAAAGAGGTGTGATCAAAAACCGGTAGCGTGGAGCGTGCTCGCGGCAAAGAGGTTGGTTATCAACTGCAGGTGAGTGAAGCGTCGATGGCGGCGAGAGGCTGGGTGCGGGCCGCGTGTGAATGTAAACTTGTAAAGGTTCTTCGAGCTTCAATTCGCGGCCGGTTTGAGCCGGACATCAAGGGACGAAACCAGGATGATGGAAGAGAAACTTCCTTCCCTTCCTTCCTTACTTCCTCAGAAAAAATTATCAAACGCGGTTTCCTTGGAAATGTGAAAGTGTTTACGAATAAATGTAAATTTCTTAATGTAGCTCACGGCTATAAATCATAAATGTGGTATGACAATTATGGCACGTCAATAATTAATTATCTGTGTTTGTAATATACACTTTCAATTTTCTCCATCTAATCATGAATAATAAGGTTTCGAGTAGGTGGCTAACAATATACATAGGTACCTACCCTATCTAAACCCGACACCCAATCTCACACGAAGAGCCCAGATTATTATGGCTAAATAGCCGATCGTACTAAGTTACGTTTTCCTTTTATCTGCAATCAGCTATATACAGGACTAGCCCGCGACTTCGTCCGCGTGAAATTTCTTGTACGGGGCCACCCCGTCGCAACACTTCGTATTCGCTTAGCGTTCTTTTTTTAATTTCATTCTGACTTTTTTTCTTTTTGCTCTGCTCCTATAGCCTTCCTCAAGAATTGGGCTATCAAATGCAAAAAGATTTTTTCAAATCTGACCGGTAGTTCCAAAGATTATCGTTCAAACAAACTCTTCAGCTTTATTATAGTATAGATTTATTGGTAAAACATTAACAACCTCTTAAGAGGTCATTGTACATAATTATGAACAACTTTTACTATGGGACCAA
Source organism: Oligia fasciuncula (assembly GCA_963082905.1). NCBI lineage: Eukaryota > Metazoa > Arthropoda > Insecta > Lepidoptera > Noctuidae > Oligia > Oligia fasciuncula. The sequence continues at coordinate 14,213,178 of OY720406.1, read as the reverse complement.
ACCTAAAATCGCGAAAATAAAAACTGCTGTTCCCTACATTTTGAAGAGTTATACGAAAATAAATATAGGGAACAGCTGATTTTATTTTCGTGCAAACTTTCAATTTTTAAAGTATGAGCTACTAGCTGACCCGACAGGCGTTGTCCTATCCGAATTTCAATAATTCGTAGAAGAATTTCAAAAAAGGTAAATATTTTCAAGTTTTTCCTAAATTTTCCAGGCAACTGTTCCAATTTTTCTGTCCGTTAAAACCAAATTCGGACTATTAGGAATATTTTAAAATAAAAAATAGATAGTAAAATCGGTCCAGCCATTCTCAAGTGATGCACTTACCAACGCACAACATTTAATTTTTATTTATTCAGCGTCAAATTACTTTGCTAGCGAAACTGCAGACGTGATGGGTATCGAATATCGATATCATGATAAAAAAAAACAAAAAAGACTTGTTGGTTTTTTTGGGTTCTACGGCCGCTGGTTGTGTTGTTACTTACTAAAGTATGAGTTGAGAAAATCTTTTTTCTTTTGTCATCACGTTGTGAAGTTTGCACAAAAAAAAAACAGATTTTTTTAAACTGATGTTTCAAGTGACTGCAGAGTTACTGCAGTCACTTGAAATATCAGCGGACAAAAAAATTTATTTATTAAAATTTATATATTTTTTGGTTTATCATGTTTAGATAAGAGTGTCGATTCCCATCACGTCTGCGGAGTTTCGCTAGCTAATTTAATTTGACTCTGTATAGAAGATAGATCTCGCTTTCGTTCGTGGAGGCAAGCTTACCTTAGACAATACTCTAAGCAAGTTTACCCTGACTCTGAGCGTTTCAGTCTATCAAAAAGTACTCTGTGGTCAACGAATTGAATTGTCTGCTTACACCCGCAAGGAATAAATTACCTAACATACAACGACATCTATTGCATATTTTGCGAACTAACATTTTTTAACACTTCCGAAATATTCACTTTTGACACTAGATGGCGTTAAAACTCTGAAAATTATACTGTTACTGTTAGTCTCACAGATTAGCCTTCAGCATCCCACAGCTGGGCAAAAGTCCTCTCCCCATAATATTTTATTTCAAGATAAAATACAGAGCCGTCTAAGTGACTGCTCTGACCAAATTAATTTGAGTATGAAAATAAGAAATAGAGATTATGATGTAGAGAGCAATGGTGGCCAAGTGGTGACGGCCGCAACTTACGAGTTGTAGGTCGTAGGTTCGAACCCAGAGGCGCTTTACTTTGTGTAAATTATATCATCACCATTGCTCTCAAAACGGTGAAGGAAAACATCGTGAGGTAACCGGCATGTCCTAGAACCAAAAATTCGAAGACGTGACATCTAACCAACCCGCACTGGGCCCGCGTGGTGGATTACTGCTCACTCCCTCTCACAGAGAGGAGGCCGGTGTCCCAGCAGTGGGAACATTATAGGCTGATTGTGTATGTATTATTAAATAAGTAGTAGTAAGAAAAATTGCTTTACAATTGGGTAACATTGATTTATTTAGTCCACACATCTTTATTTACACCAAAAATAAACATTGGTTCTTTTTTGCTAGAACAACTAAGAATTACGACAGTAAGGGTCAGTGCACACCGAGACGCGACGCGACGCGCAGTTTTCAAAATAGAAATACAATTACAGACCTTATCTACTACACTAAAAGGTACACAATGCAGGGGTTACTACATCAAGCTATGCAGCGCTGCACAGCGCTGCGCCGCGCTGCGTAGCTCACTGAATCGTGTACCTTTTTGTGTAGTAGATAAGGTCTGTAATTGTATTTCTATTTTGAAAACTTCGCGTCGCGTCGCGTCTCGGTGTGAGCTGACGCTAATAATACTATCTTTACCACACATAAGACATTTCTAGACAAAATCAGTTTGTTAACAAATAATAAATACAGGTACAGCTCTTAAGCATTACAGCAGGAGGTCAGATAGGCAGTCGCTCCATGTAAAATACTGGTATCCAGCTGCATCCGGTTAGACTGGAAGCCAATCCCAACATATTTGGGAAAAGGCTAGGCAGATAGGGAGAGGTCTAACCTTTTGACTGCCACGTCAAAAAAGCAAAAACGTACCCTCGGCGCAGCGCAAATACGAATTACCTACAAGTCTGTCATGTAGTCGTGACCGTGGAGTGCTAAGCACATTTTGGTTTGTCATCTATACATGACTGTGGCGGTCAAAATGTTAATCTTAGGCATGTATCAATCATCATCTTCCTGCCCTTATCCCATGTTACTTGGGGTTGGCGCAACACGTTTAGGCATGTATCAATATTAAACATTTACTGCACACAAAAATCATTTTACTATCCTATAATTTTATCAAACGCCTTGATGTTGATTTACAGTCAGAATAATAATAAATAATTTATGTGAAGAGCAGATGCTCAAGCAAGGTTTTAAAGTGGTTGTATCACCAATAGAGTACGGAAAGTACATTGTTGGAGATTAACCTCTTTTAAAATCTATCCATCAATAAATACTTGTGACCATACAAATTATACTTAATATCTAGGGTACACAACAGTTTGTATTATAGTCCATAATCAGATCATCACCAACGGTATTCACTACCATGTAACCATTCATCCTATAACTGAGGCTTCACATCTTTATTGAGGATCAGCAATGGGTTCTGCATGTCAAGCTGACATTGAGCAATGTCACTTAGGGCTCCTTGTATCTTCTCTAAGAGGATCTCTCCTTGACGTACCACCTGGAACAAAATATTAATTTAATTATAGAATTATGTGAGCATAGCAACAATTTGAACCTTACTTTGTAAACACAGGTGGAAACTAAAGTTATTTTGTTGTACTTATCTGGGTTAGGTATCTTTAATAGATCTTATCTGGAATTATATAATAATGCCCTACTGCAGGTTCAAAATTGGTTCACTGCTAATAATTTAGTATTAAATGGAAATAAAACTAAGTGCATAAGATTTTCTTTACCAAATGTCAAGAGTAGTGATTGTGAGATAATATTGAATCAAGAGAAACTGGAATTCGTCGATAAAACTGTTTTCCTGGGGATCACCCTCGACTCAAGGCTACAATGGGGTCCTCATTTAACATCTCTTGCAGGACGGCTAAGTTCAGCAGCTTATGCTGTCAGAAAAATCCGTCAATTTACTGATGTAGATACCGCGAGACTAGTCTATTTTAGTTACTTTCATAGTATCATGTCTTACGGTATTTTACTTTGGGGACGGGCTGCAGACATCGATTCTATTTTTATTCTGCAGAAAAGAGCCATCAGAGCTATATATAATCTCCGCAGGCGCGATTCTCTAAGGGAACTGTTTAAGGAAATTAACATCATGACGGTGCCTTGTCAATATATCTACGAAAACATCATGTATGTAAGGAAAAACTTACATCTTTTTAGTAAAAGAGGTGAAAGACATAATTATAGTACTAGAAATAGGGACCTATTAGTTCAACCAGGTTTCAGACTGGCTAAAGTAGATTCATCTTTTATGGGGTACTGTTTAAAATGTTATAATAAAATACCTCCCCACATTCTTCAATTGAATGAGACAAAATTCAAGTCTTGTATAAAACGCACACTATGCAGTCAGGCATATTATAAGTTAGGGGATTACATCGCTGATAAAAATGCCTGGCTCAATGCTGGTCCTGCTCCACAACCACAAATAATTGATTGACACTTGAAAGTATTTATATATTATATAGTTGGAGCTGCAAGACTATCTTTGTAGTTAATTTCAATATTTGGAAGAGGTGCTTCCCTTTTTCTTTTTTTGTGTTTCTGACATTACGAACATAACTTTTTTAATTTATTCAATCAATTTTTAATTGTTGAATACTTCAATATTAAATATCTCTTCCTGTTTGGTAGGTAATAAAATTCTATTTACCTCTTAAATAAATTGCAAACTAGTTTTGTATAATTTAGAAGCATTTTTTTTTTTTTTAATTTTGTAAATGTAAGAACCATGTTTCCGTTTATTATGATTTTTTGATGTTGACTTGAAATAGCATGGCAGTTGAGAACGTGTCATGCTCACTTAAATGTCTCACCGATGGTGGCGCGTGTGTTGGATCATTCGGTTCCCTACAAAATGGTCGAGCTGGATGGTGCTGATCCACGCGTCATGTTCGTGAACGGGCGCCGTCGGTTGAGACTGGTCATCTCTTAACTGCCAAGGCTTATTTTTAATCTTATGTCTTGAATTGTTTCTTCATTTCTGTCTTTTTTACATTGTTCTCACATATAGAAGCAACAAGAATAATGTACCCAGGATTTTGTAATATCTTGATTTAAAAGAGTGTCCATGGAGTTTCTTGCCCGTTCTTCTCCATAGAGATCTACGCTTTGGAATGGGTAACTAGCTTCAACTTTCTGACTAACTGACAGACTATTTAATTTTGACAATTCAAAAGTGCCTATACAAGGTTTAATTGAAATAAATGATTTGAGTTTGAGTTTGAGTTTGAGAATTATTGCATTGAAAGATGGTTAAGAAGCAAGTGTATCTGTTTTTGTTTTTGCCAGACTGCACCAGAAGGAGAGTAATGTTTTTTTAACTATGCTAACATCACCACAATGTTCCATCACTTCCTTATCCCTTATAGATTTCGTAACAAACAAAGAAGGATTATAAATTGAAATTAAGCAACTGAATCTCAAATTCTCACGTTCTTTTAAATTAGGAACACCAACAGAGACATACCTCCTCAAGTTGCTCAGCAGCCTCCTTATTCTCAGCCTCCAAACGCCTCAAGCTTTGCACCTGCAGCTCGGTCGAGCTCTCCTCACTCGGCAAAGACTCAATCAACGTGTCGATATCTTTAGCACATCGAGATATCAATGCAGCAAACAGCACAGCATAGTCCTCCTGATTTTGCTGTTGTTGCGGCGTTTGTGAACCGCTGCGGTCGAAGCCAGGAAACTTGCTTGGCGTAGAGAACTGTTGCAGTATACCTATACTGTTGCAAAAGTGCTCAGCTTGCTGTAATACAGTAAAAACCAATGTAAATATACATTTGAGGCAGCACCAAAATTACGACTGAATTCTCATTATATTACCTGGTTTATGGTGTCCTGAAGCTGGGTAAGACGGTCTGCCATGACTGGTATGAGATTCAAACACGTTTAATAACAAACTTATTAATTTAATGAAAATAAGTACGCAAAATGAGCAAAAGATACAAGAATCACGCAAACGAAACTGAAGTGAAATTAGCCGCAGATCAATGAATGACAGACGATCTGTCTGACACTGACAATCTTTACCACAGATTATACTTAAATAAGGCTGTACCCCGTTTTTCGGATTTAGTTCATTTTAGACTCTTACTGACTAAAACCCACTCGTGTTTCTTCCTTAGCCATTTATGTTCCGGGCCAGCGGTAACCCTTTCGGACAACCCCGCTGACCACCGTGTCCTCGCAATGGTGACACCCGGGCGTTTCCCCCCACTTGATGATGTGCAGGAACCTCCCGAAACATCCAAGCCAAGTTAGGCTCAAACGCAGATTAGCGTGGAGATAGTCGGCGTGGGCAGTACTACCTCATTGGTCTGTGGTGTGGGCACTGGCACTCGGTCTGTCTAGTTTATTAAATCTAGTAAATCAAAATAGGATCCGAGTAGTTTTCTAGCGCTCGACGATGTAAACATAGGTATGTACCTACCAAGACTGTCTCGCAAAGGTACTCCTCCAAAGGTATCTCTTAAGAGCAGTTTACTGTATAAGTATTTTTTTTACTTATTTTGATTTTGTCATAAATTCTTCACTCTTCTATTCGACGATATAGGTCAGAGGTGTAGTACCTAGTAGTACAAAAATTCAGCACTAACACTGTCCCTGACCCTGGGTATCGAACCCGGGAACGAGCACTCTGTTACGCTCCGGTGTCTCACTTGCGGCCAATACACCAATGAGGTCATAACTCTAATGAAATAATGAGAATGTGGTCCTATAAGCGAAAGGGTATTTTATTGTTCCATGCACTACTGGGTCTAGCCAAATCGAACCTAGAACAAAATAAAAAAGGAAGATGGGCAAAGATCGTCAGTCACTGGATGCCTAAGGAAAGACATCGCCATCGAGGTAGACCGCGGCGAAGGTGGTGTGACGATCTGGCCATGTTTGCAGGGCCAATATGGCCACAAATCGCACCAGAGGTTTGGAAGAAAAAAGTCGGAGTCCTTTGCCCAACAGTGGGACACAATACAGGTAGGTAAACCAATAAGGGGCCCGTGGCTAAATATTAACAGCCGCACAGGTCGATCGATCAGGTTAAGCTACGCTTGCCGCGGTTGGTCTGTGGATGGGTGACCATTTTTACATACCGTGAGTACCGTGACCCCTCCATGCCTCGGAAAGCACGTTAAGCCGTTGGTCCCGGCTAGCATTCGTGGATCTTTGACAGTCGTTACGGGTAGTCAGAAGCCCGAAAGTCTGACAACCAGTCTTACCAAGGGGTATCGTATTACCCAGTAACTGGGTTGTGGAGGTCAGATAGGCTGTCGCTACATGTAAAATATAGGTATTCAGCTGCATCCGGCTAGACTGGAAGCCGACCCCAACATAGTTGGGAAAAGGCTTAGGCAGATGAGATAACTAAACCAATAAAAAATATTGAACATTATATTTATTAAATTAAGCAGTGTACATATTATTTATGACTAGAAGTAAAAATATCACAATCCAATCAATTATGTACAGTCAACAACACCGATTTCGCCGTTAAACATTTTTTTAAAGAAAGTATCCGTAATATGCATACATTAAATTTAACAAACTTTAGAAGGCTTGGCATTCAAATAAATATAAGTGTACGTATTTCAGATGTGTTGATTGTACCTATTAAAGTTATTGCATTTCACGAGCACTTGTCATTGTAATTTTAACATCATGTCCATAAGCATAGGTCACAACACGCGTTCTCATGATTTCCAACGATTAAACCTACATGTGCTGGTGATGAAACATTCCTTGGATTCATAAATTATTAACAAACTATACTTTACTATTGTGCCATAACTATATTATTAATGACTAGTTTAACTTTTGAATTTCAGAACAAAATAGAGACCATACATCATAATTATATTCTAACTAGGTACTTGATTAAGTGAGAACTAACCAAACTAAGTAATGTTCAGATGCTCTTCATTCTATAAAAATATCAGATTTCATTCTAATAACAACAAAAATGATCTAGATTAAAATTACTACGTATAGGCCGACCGCTTAACTGAGACATTGCCTGAGGTAGCAGCGCGGTGCGGGAGGGGTGTGGTGACGTGATGCGAGAGCTCAGTGATTCGTCAACTTGTGACAACTATCACCCCTCCCGCACCGCGCAGTTACCTCAGGCAACGTCACAGTTAAGTGGTTGGTCTATAGTAAATATATGACTAGGTGATAGTGACAATATTTTCTTAATTAGATGCTTCATAAAATAATTAATATTATGTAACAGTTGTTAGGTATATGGAGTTCATCTATTAAAATAAAAGGACATTTTAATGAACATAAATAAACAACTTTGGTGATATGTAACTATGAAATGTAGACATTTAGAGATCATTACGCGACAATAATAGGAACACTTTAACAAACACATACAATCTAAGCAAATTGATTCAATAAAAAAGCTTTTTGACAACAATAAACTTTAAATAATTAATCATGTAAATTAATATAAGGACTAAATTATTAAAGCCGATGAGGAACACAATGACTAGGCAAAGTGATATATAGAGGCCAACGCACACAACACAAGTTCGAGTGGACTTACTTAACAGTCTTTTAGGGTGAAAGGTTTTACTTAAATATTACAATTTATAATAGTTATTGTTTCTGTCCATTCTTATACGTACTTAAAGCAAAACTCACTACGGTTCGTAGACTGAAGAGATGTGTGTAAATAAAATGGCTCTTAAACACTTGAAAATAAGAAACTTATAGAAACAATTAACATAAATAGACAATCATTGAGTCGACTTCTTGTGCAGATGAGTTATGATAACATCAGTCAACCTGAATTATATTCATAGGAATTAAAGGAAGGATTATTTCATAGGAAGAACATAGCACACAAAGTTACTAAGCAGATAAAGTAATAGTACTTAATTGTACATTCTTATTATATCCTGAATTGATAATACCATCAACATAGAAAGGAAAGTTACAACAGCTAGAGGGGGAGAAGCTGCTTACAAAGTAGCTGAAAGTGGTTGTTTAATTTTTTTTTTGTTGCTCTCCGTATTGATTTGGGATTATTAGCAAAACTAATGACTTTATTGAATAGCCAGAAAACTGATTCTAGTTAATATAAACCACTAAAACAAATGTCACTCAAGTGCTTTTGAGCCATTCACAACTGAATATCAAGTAATAACCTAATACACAATCATAAATCAAAGTGGCAATTTTACGTATGCAAGTGAGATTCAATAAAATACTGTTTATCGCGCCAGTGCACCCAGTTTACTTCTGAGCTGCGAATCTGTGGGCAAAGCCAGGGCCCACTTACGTAGACCAACTAAGATAACTGAACTTAAAACTAAGAAGGCGCCACAAACAGAATACTTGCTTGGAATTTCATTGAAGAACATTACTTGCCACAGAAACGCAAACACAATATCAGCAGATCTAGCAATAGCCACAGGACCAGCCTGCTCCATTTGCAAAGACATTGTCAACAGGATTTGTCCTAAATAACTAAACAGTGCCAGACAAACAACTAGGAATCTCTCTGTGCCACAAATGGGCATACACAACACGCCAAATACGTAAGAGTAAAACAATGTTTGTAATATAGCAATAGCACCAAAGTTTGTCATTATTACAGAGAAATGCAACCCTTTGAGCACCCGAAGCAAAACATAAGCATTAGCGCCAAATATAGTTGAAATGAAGGCAGCCATGGCACCCCTAAGACTATTGTAATTTTGGTTATGCTCTGCAGTCGGGTCATCACCAAATAAAAACGGTGCATGGGTAATCAATATCACTCCAATAAGAGTTAATATAATGGATATTGTGTTCCAAATACCACATGGTTCTTTCAAGAAAACTCGAGCAAACAGTGCAACAAAAACTGGCACAGAAAACACTATAACAGATGCATCTGCCAATGGCATGTTTCGAAAAGCATAAAAACTTAACATTAAGCCTACTGTGCCTACAATGGACCGTAACAACAGGAGGACTCGTTTCCCTGGAGGAAATACAGGTTGCTCTGTGTATATCACTATGGGTATGGTTGGTAATAGTACTCCTATGAACCGGAACATGGCTAGCTGCATGGGGTCGATGTTGACGAGGCTCTTAACGATGACCGAGCACAGTGAGAAGAACAAAGACGATAGCGTTGCCAGTATCAGGCCGAGGTAAGGACATCTTTTTATGAGAGGTCTCTTGTTCTCAAGTAGATTCGGTAGTGTCTCGTCGCCGCTTCCCGCCGACAAGTCCACAAGATGTTGAAGTTCTAAATGCTCCGGCATAGCTCCACATACGCCACCTGAAACTGCACCCCGCTATGTTATTTGAAGTGAAATATTAATAACTAATAAAATGTATTTTTGTAACATTTACAAACCTTTCGGGAATTCCTGTTCGAAATATGTTTTTTTATTAGTATTGTCGCACTTCAATATTCAGCAATCCCATTATAAAACACAACACTGATAAAAATAACACTGGGTCAAAGAAATTTTCAGGATTTTCGTAGATTTTCCAACAGTTTGACGTTTTCATTTGACAACTCCGAAATGACATTATTTTTTGTCTGAAAATGAAAATGTTTTTCACAAGCAGGGACGGTTACCGTTACCAAAAAAATACCGGTAAAATTACCAAAACATTTCGTTCTGTTACGTTAAATATTTAACGTTAAATATAACGTTATAACACAGGATTTACCGGTATTAAAATAGCGTTACCAATAACGTTATTTTGCTAAAATTTACCTACGTCTGGTGCGACGCGACGTTGCCAAACCGAAACGCGCGCTGTGCGTTCGCCGGGGCTTCTAAGCGGAGCGGCAACAAAAATATGAATACAAGACGGCTCGCGCTCGCGCGTTTCATTTTATAATCATACTAGCTGACCCGGCGAACTTCGTACCGCCCCGCCAGCCGCTCGCGCTTTTTAAATCTCTGATATCTTCTAAGATATTCATTTTAATGATATGCTGTAAAAGGCAATTTTGATCTACATGAAATTCACAACGTACCTAATGTATTTAATTGGATAAGGAATAATACTGTATTGTTTAAAATACTTAAATTTTTATAAACATGATTATAATCCTCAAGTATCCAAATAAATACGTTATTCATTACGTATTTAATTTTGAACAAAATTGCCCTTGACATCATTAATTGATTTCAATGAATATCTCAGTAGATAGTTTTTAAAATAATAAAGCTGAAGAGTTTATTTGTTTGAAAGCTCTAATCTCTGGAAGTAGCGCTCGGATTTATAAAAATGTTTTTGCATTAGATAGCCCAATTTTTGAGGAAGGCTATAGGCTATTAAACATTACGCTAGAACTCTTAGGAGTTGAGCAAAAAGAAAAAAAGTCAGAAGTTTTCGCTTTAGCGAAAACGAAGTAATAGCGCAGGCGGGCGATGCGATGCGACGGGGTGGGTCGGGGGAACAAAAAGTTTTACGCGGACGAAATCGCGAGCGGAAGCTAGTGATAACAATAATGGGTTTCATACTACCTTCGTAAACTACCTGTCATAAACTGCCTAGCCTTTTCCCAACTATGTTGGGGTCGGCTTCCAAACTAACTATCTGACCCCCACAACCCAGTTACTGGGTAATACGATACCCCTTGGTAAGACTGGTTGTCAGCCTTTCGGGCTTCTGACTACCCGTAACGACTGTCAAAGATCCATAAATGACAGCTGGGACTAACGGTTTAACGTGCTTTCCGAGGCACGGAGGGTTCACGGTATGTAATGATGGTCACCCATCCACAGCCCAACCACGGCAAGCGTAGCTTAACCTGATCGATCGACCTGTGCGGTTGTTATTATTTAGCCACTGACCCCCCCTGTCTACCTACCTATTATATAAAGTACCTTCTTCATATTATTTCCTTTATTTCACTAAATACATATTATATTTTTAAATATTAGAATATAAAAACATTTAAAAATAGGTATCGGGAACAGGGTCCAAGCTACCGGCGGTCAGGGCTCCAGAGAGAGGAACCTCCTAACAATGCGAGCCGTGTCCAGAAGTACTGCTTTCTGAATCAAACCCTTGATCCAGCTGCCCAACGACAGTTTCCTCAGGTGTTAGTCGAGGCACTTGGCTATGAACCCTTTGGCTGTCACGACTATCAGCACAATGATTGCTGAGTCAACATCCCACATGTCGACAACCTCGCGAGCCAAGTCAAGATACTTGATTTGTTTTTCTTTCTCGGCTTTCACGAGGTTCTCATCATGCGGGACGATTATGTCAATAATCATTGCGCGCCGCTCTGATTGATCCCCCACCACTATATCAGGCTTATTGGCAACAATAGTCCTGTCAGTGATGATGGATCGATAAATGATAAATGATTTTTATTTCTGTAAGTAGGTTTGTACAAACACTTTTACACGTCAATCATATTTTTTTTTAAACTAGATGAGGTCGGCGTTTCCTAACTGACTATTCTGAGAAGAAAGGCCGAAACAAACTCAGAAGTCACAGTCTCTTTTAAAGTCCAGACAAAATCTTGGTCAGATCGTGTGAAGACCATGTAGATTGGTGTCTGAAATGGTCTTTTGAGGAAAGAACCACACAGATTGAGCGGACCTGTCCAATCAGTGCACGCATTTGTCAAAAATCGTGCAGCTCAACTCAGAACTTGAGGAGCTCAACGATTTGACGAACAATACCAAAGACAGTACATTTGGGTAGGCCGCATAAACTACTCAAACTGCCAGATCATGATTAAAACTAAGAAGGAAAAAAGAAATGACCCACGTAGTCCTCACATTCACAATAATTAAATAAAAAATAATAATAAAAATTACTTACAAAGTAAATATTCATGTCATTGTCTAAATAAAATTCATCAATGTCAATGTGTATATAAAAAATCCGCCATAATCTTTGAGGACCATGTAGATTAGTGTCTGAAATGGTCTTTTGAGGAAAGAACCACACAGATTGAGCGGACCTGTCCAGTCAGTGCACGCATTTGTCAGTAACCGTGCAGCTCAACTCAGAACTTAAGGAGCTCAACGATTCGACGAACAATACCAAAGACAGGACATTTGGGTAGGCCGCATAAACTACTCAAACTGCCAGATCATGATTAAAACGAAGAGAGAAAAAACAAAAAATTACCCACATAGTCCTCACATTCACAATAATTAAAATCATGTAATACTTTATACAGTAAATGTACATGTCATTATTTAAGTAAATAGATACTTAAATAAAAAAATTTAAATGGAACGAATTGCCCTTTTTTGTAAAATAAAAATTGTCTGAATATCGGCGGCATTTCCCCACAACAGAATACCGTACGACATCACACTATGAAAATAACTAAAGTATACTAAACGGGCTGTCTCTAAATCAGTTAAATCACGAATTTTCCTAACGGCATATGCTGCAGAGCTAAGCTTTTTTGACAATTTATCTATATGGGGGCCCCATTGAAGCTTGGCATCCAACGTTATGCCTAGGAATACTGTGGTATCTTCAGGTTTCAACTCTTCATCCTTAATGAGAATACTAGTTTCTACTTGTCTAACGTGGGGTATGGTAAACTTAATACATTTCGTTTTTTTTCCGTTAAGAAGTAGGTTATTGACATTAAACCAGTTAACTACTTTTGCAAGGGCGTTATTTACATTGTCAGTAACCAGCTGCTGACGTTTGAGTTTAAATAAAAGTGAAGTGTCATCTGCAAACAACACTATATCATGTTCATCCCTTATGAGGTAAGGCAAGTCATTTATATAAATAATAAATAAAAATGGGCCGAGAATTGAGCCCTGGGGGACCCCCATTCTTACTACAGATCCGGGTGACCTTTTTCCGTTAACATCAACTCTCTGAATCCTATCACTCAAGTAAGAAGTAAGAAGATCCAGAGAGGCGTTCCGGATTCCGTAGTGGTGCAGTTTCCTGATTAATGTTTCATGAAGAACACAATCGAATGCCTTGGACAAATCGCAAAAGATGCCCAAAGCATCGCATTTGTCCTCCCATGCATTATAAATATGTCCTAAAAGTTCAACTCCTGCATCGGTAGTCGAATGACCCCTTGTAAATCCGAACTGTTTGTCATGTAGTAATTTATTTTTATTAAAAAATCTTTGCAATTGATTTAAAATAAGTTTTTCAAAAATGTTACTAAAGGTAGGTAGTACTGAAATAGGTCTATAATTAGTAGGGTCTGATGTACTACCCGATTTAAACAACGGTATTATTTTACTGTTTTTCATAAGATCAGGAAACTCACCACGGTCAATACAATTATTAAATATAACAGCTAAAGTAGGTGCTACAATGTCTATAATCGACTTAGCAACATCCACAGAATTACCCCATAGATCTGCGGTCTTTTTAACATTTAACGTGTGAAAAGTTTTAATTATATCTTTACATGTTACATATTGGAAGTGAAATTCAGAATCGCAAACTGGAACGTTTTCTTTAAGTAAAGACTCTGCAGCAATGGGTGATGAGTTAAGAGATTTAGTAGTTGATACGGGAATCTCTGCAAAGAAATTTTCAAAGGCCGCGGCGACTTGATCCCAGTACAATGTGATATTTCCATTTTCGAGAACTGGGTTGGGCACATACCTGTAGTACGGCACCTCCGATTCCACAAGGCTGTATTTCAGAGCAAGCTGCTGATGGATTATTCTGGCTACAAATTTGTTCTTAAGCAAGTACTCCCCGTTAGCTAGACGAGAACATCCGGAGATAATATGCCTGATTGATTCCCCCGGCCGGTGGTATGCCCAAAAGATGTCAACGTGCCATCTTTCACAATAAATCCCAGGTAATTGTTCGCCATCATAACTTCGTCCATAATTACATAGACAAAACCTTCGCTTTCTCCAAAGAGGTTACCGAAACGCAGCCAGGCGACGGACGCTAGTAGGTCTACATCGGGTCTATGTAGGGCCCGGAAAAAGCGTCCGTGAAGCATCTTCCTCTGCCATACCTCCATGCGTGTTAGTGTCAAGCACTACTGGTTTGCGCCAGTTCTCTTTACCTAAGGAGAGCGGGGTGAGGCCCTTGTCCACTGCGACTACATTTCGAACCATCTCCACGTCGGTTTCTAGGAAATATTCCCTGAAACTGCGTATCTCGCGGTTGTGGAGGGTCTTAGCGTTTAAAAAGCCTCGACCTCCACACTTTCGCGGAATATACGCCTCATTCATTACCGATGACCGTGGGTGATGCATTCGATTTGCAGGCAGCAATGTACGGATCCTCATATCCAGGACGTCGAGTTCGGTCTGAGTCCATTTGAGTTTGTCGAAAGAGTACATCAAAACCGGCATGACCCAACCGTTGAAGGCGCGCTTCTTGTTACGATCCTGAGTGTATCGCTCTACTCGCCGTTTATACCGACGAATACGGTTCGCCCATGCATACACTTTCTGCTACAGGAAGTCGATGCGCTTTATTATGACATAAGAAATATAGTCTTGAAGACTGATATCAGTACGTTCATGGTTTTCGAGGGTGCTGAAGCCGATAGTCAGGTCAAAATGAAAATCCAGCTGCAAAAATTATAATATTTGTCGTCATGAGTGTCGTTTTCATGGTTTTTGAGGGTGCTGAAGCCAATAGTGAGGTCAAGAGAAAAATTCAAGACGAAGGCAATAATGTACTTCAAAATTTCGTGATTTTAAAATTTTCGCAACCACCAACTTGGATTTCCATTTTGAATTTCGTTCCTGACGGGGGTCCCCCGAGCCCACGTTTTTTTTTTTCAAATCCCAAGTTTTGGGTCGTAACTTGTATGGATAGATCTTAAAAAATGCAACCAAAACGTACTTATATTTCGAACAAGATAGGATGCTTTGACAGGTTTTGTGAATACCCCGCAGTTGTAATAAATGTCTTTCCTATCTTCCAAACATCCAAACATCTTTCACACTATTTCTATAGTAAGATAGGAATGATTAAATTTAAGAAAACCGGCCAAGTGAAGTGAGTGTCAGCTAGACCAGGCACAATTAAAGTTTCTATAGTTGGGACTTGGGAGTTTGGGACGAATTTATCCCAAACAACATTTTTTGTTCTTATTAATTGCAAAGTAGACGCTACAGAACACTAAGTTGAAAAGCGTGTCCTACACGCATTCGAATTTTTTTTACCTTATTTTTATGTATTTACTTATATATTTGTGTCTGTCAAGATCATATTGTATACATACAGAGCCGTGCGGTTGACTGTTCATGTACCTATTTATGTGACTTATATGTTTACTGGCCGAAGTTTTAGTCAGAAATTTTAAATATTATGTATGTACTTGTAGCGGTATCTACAACGCCACATGAGAACAACGCGTCATACTGACGTCACGCAAATCCTGCATCGCGCAAGCAGAGTTTACCGCGCAATTAGCATAGATACAACGGCCCGTTTTGTTGTGTGTGTCCCCAGTTGCCCGCCAGACACAACACCCGTCTGGTCGGAGGATCCTCCCTTTTCTGTGGAGGTTGAGTGAACTTTACACCCTGTTCCTCATACATCTATATACTTACACATTATACGGTTCTCGTAATCTCTCTTTTTTAGGGTCCCGTACCTCAAAAAGTAAAACCGAACCCTTACAAGATCATTTCGTTGTCCGTCTGTCTGCCCGGTAGTCAAGATCCTTTTTCTCAGGAATGCGTAGAGTTATCAAGTTGAAATTAAAATCAATTATTCAAGGCTGCAATCTCTTGAAGCAGTGAGAAAATCAAACTTCTAAGTCAACACAATCAAAAGATACGGCCATTTATGTTCCAAAATCAAAACCTAAAGTAGGGTACTTCCCGTTGACGTAGGATCATGAAATTTGGCAAGAAGCAATGTCATATAGCCCTAGTCAAGGAAACTATACCGTAAATTCGTACATTACAAATAAAAAAATAATAAAACTATATCTACAAAATACGGAGCCCTCGGTGTGCGAGTTCGAGTCGCACTTGACCGGTTTTTTTAAGTATATGTCGCAGGATGCAGCACAGAAACAATATATATTGTATACACGCTGAAGCTAGTCGTACTTAACACCAAACAAAATATGCTAGTCTCCCCACCGTCATTGATAGAAAGAGATAGACGTATATTTATACGTCTATCTCTTTCTATCCCTCCTCACCTATCTCTTTCTTTTCTTTCTATTTATTAGTATCGGTAAAAATAACAATTGTTATACCGGTAATTTTACCGGTACTAATACCATTAGATAACGTTAACTGACTGACGGGTATCGTTATAAATATCGTTACTTTTTTAACGTTATCGTAACGGTAATTGGTAACGTTACCAAAAAAGTAACGGTAATTCGGTCCCTGTTCACAAGTTTCGTTTCACGTAGGATAGAATCTACCAATGTTGTGACCCCAGTACCAATAGAGTGTACCAGTTTTGTTATTTCATCTTTGTAGCTTGCCCACAGCAAAAGAAAATACGGTAACAAATGCGTGCATAACATGGCATTCACCATTCATTTCTTCCACTTTTTAACAAGTTATTGTTGGTCCTGTGGATGTGTATGTACATCCACAGGACCAACAATAACTTGTTTTGAACTCAAGCCATTGTTAGCTCTGTCTGCTTTATACTAAGTTTTAGTAAATAATCAAGATCCAAATCTAAAAATAACAAAATTAAATCATAACTTATCTAAAACTATAGGTACAGAAACTGGCGTCGAAAAATTCATCCGCATCGCTGTCGACTGGTAATGTACTCAAGATACTGGTGGCATTACCACGTTGTATGGCGATGCTTAGCCTCTGGCCAAGGTAAAAGTCAGCCCTTGGGTTACGGGAAATGTTAACCAGCCGTTTCGAAATTTCTTTAAAAAAAAAAGACCATGAGCACTCGGGACCCCACGGCCCGAAACGGCTTTCAACCCCAAACGGCTCGAAAATATAATATCCGATAAGATAATATCTAGTGTCTGTAGGGATCACCTTAGGACTGAAGGACCTAGTTCTTATTTCACGAAAATCACGAAGAAGACGAGGCGGTATGGTCGAAAGACTATAGTCTGACCTTTGCTCGAATTAACAAAAAAAAAAGTCTTATTTTACAAATTGACATTGACATTGACAATTTGATTTGACATTATTATGAAGGCAAAAGTTGCGGCAAATTGGTAGGTAAATACAAATAATACAGAATAAATAATTAGCAGTAATACGAGAAAAATATGCAATGAACATTAATAATTGAAGATATGAGCAATTTTTCTTCGTCTAGAATACCGGCTGTTGCTGAATGTGTTTTAAATCACGTAGAAAAAAGAGTAAAAGAATCTGAAAGTAAACAACGTAAGTTCGGTTAACTAGAGACAGTTTTTTTTTATCAAACCTTGTATCAAATAAGCACTTATTTTATTTAGTTCCGTCAGTTCTAGATGAGGAGCTGCTATCCCTACATTCTGTGTTCGGAGCAGTTCTAGAGAGAGCATTAGATATCTTGGAAAAGTATCCAACATTCGTTGCTTATTCAACGGCGCACAAATCAAGAACTTTGATAGAGATCAAGGGTGAAAACGGCCGATGTTACCGTGTGTTCCCGCGCATTAATTTCTGCCCTTGCCAATCATTTAAACATCAGGTTCTTGAAAGGAAAGCGCAAGTACTCTGCAAACACGTACTGGCCGCTAGGTTTGCTCAAATTCTCGACAGGATTACCGACCACGAGGTAACCCAAGATCAGTATTTGATGCTACTGCGGTCCATGTACAATATTGAAGAGAATAATGGATGAAGGAATGTCACAGTACTATTTTACTGCTTCTATGGACTCGGGGAAGACGCTGTGCAGCTTGCTGAAGGCTATACAGTTTCAAGAGGTAATGTTTATTAGTATAATTATAAACTAAGAGTAAATAGAAAGAGTAATTTTATTGATATCAATTTTGTGAAATTAACAAAGCAGGAAGTGCCTTTGATTAAAAACAATGTTTACAGAACCTAAACACAAAAAACGCAAGTTTTAGAAACAATAAAAGTATATGATCGACTACTGTAAACAAAATCAGAAAAATATATTATATTCTTCAGGATATATGCTAGGTAGATAGTGTGTTGAAAACATAATACAACTAATTTGAGAAGATAGAAAAAAATCATAAGATACCTCTAAAAACTTTTTTTTTACAATAAAAACCATAAAAAAAAACCATACTAATGTAAAAAAAAAAAAACATACTAATATACATACAATCATTCTGATTTTTTGTCAGATTATTCTACAAGCAACATACTAAAATACTAGTGTTTTAATTTTTTCGTCCAAACAATAGATTTTTTGTAATGCTTCATATTTTGCAATAAATTACCAGTGTTGTGTCATCACGCTTCTCTTTATTTTCTATGCAGTCCGACAGTGACCGCACTTTAGGTCATGTAAGCTCATTAATTTGCATGGCATTTTGAAACCAAACCAACAAACTTAGAACTTGCGCCTTCTCAAGGACTACCACATATTTTTCATAAGCCTTTTAATATGTACGTCAACAATAGAGCAATAGCTGAAGGAAAAAATAAATCCAGTAACAACATTTTAATTGGTAGATTTATTTGGTACCACATTTTAATGAGTTAATGATATCATTGCCTATCCAGTGCTGTTCTGAGTATTAACAAAAATTCTATTATTATGTTCCAGACTGCAGTATTCTGTGCCCTCCCTGAGGGTCTGAAGCTGACGGTGGAGGAGGGCAAGTGTGTGCAGGCCTCTGCTTATGTCCCCTCTGATAACTTCACAGAGTACCATGTCAGAGATGATGTGGATGTTATGTTTAAGGTAGGTAACTGACAAGATAACATTTTTTTATAGAGGGATATAATTTTGACCAGTATGTATGTTCATCTGTTCCCTCATAACTTCTAAACTACTTGTTATAATTGGACAAATGAGGTATCGTTTGAAGCGTCTTGATCGTTCGCTGGTTATGTGACGTCACAATAAATTGAATATGGCGCCCTCTAGCGCAGTCTTGACCTTAAATATTTTTTTAATCATGCCGTGTTGGGTATCAAATGAAAGGGCTTAATTAGCACATTTAAAAAATATAAATATTACTGAAATAAGCCCCAAAATAATGAATTAAAAAAGAACTAAAACCCGACTACTGAAAAGGATGAAAGTACCTTCCGTACTTCTATAATGTGCTTTGTAATTTTTTTTACTTTATTATACCAGAAAATTGATAGATATTACGCAATTTGCTGAGATTTGTGGCAACAAATCTCAATAAATTCCTGTTAATTTAATGTTTCCCACATTTTGCCATGTTATGGTTATGTATGCATTGACTGGTGGCTTGCTTAGCGCCTAGATCCTGGTGACTTAACATCCTTCGATACACACTAGGTGACTAAGGAAGACGCCAAGTGCACAGTGCGGCCGGTAGCGAAAATTCTAGTGTTTGTTTCACTTTGCTACTTGCAAGGTGATTTGCTAGGCTTTAGGTGCTAAGCAAGTCACTTGTCAGTGCGTACGTAGCCTATGAGTTTGAACATGTCCTGATAGCATGAGGCATAGATTGCATGAGGTATGATAACTTCATGTCATCCGAACCTGTCTATATAGGCTTTCAGGACAGTTACAAATCAACGACAGGATGAATTCCTGATTGTACTATTTTGATGTTACAGATTAGCATAGCTGTTTTATCAGAATGTCTGAACATATTTGGTTCTGGCGAGGAGTCCAGTTTGAAGATGTACTACAGAGGAGAAGGATCACCTCTTCTTTTAGTGTAAGTTGAGAGAACCATTCAGTATTTTGCTTGCAAGCCTGCAAGCTAAAGATTGAATGGTTCAGCTTTTGGTTGCCTTACTTGCAAGAATTCCTATATATCTGCTTATCCTACGGGGTAGTTGCGTAACACACTATCAGAGTGTATACACAAATGGCGCCGCAACGGAAGCGTTTTTCGCCGCCGCGGTATCAAGACTTATCAAAACTCGCCGCCTGCCGCTGCGCCGCCATGTGGAAGGGTTCATACAAATTCAAGGGTAACTAACACAGCGGCGGTGCCGCTGCAGCTACGGCATAATGTATAAACGGCCTCAGTAGCAATGGGTTACAGTTCAACAACATTCATTAGGCTATTTAGGTTGCTGAGCAGTTACATGTTCCGAACATATGAAGCAATGGATTAGCAATATCCTTCAAAATTATTCAAATTGAGATTGATAGTGTCACGCAATTAAGGTGCCTTATGCAATATCCTTCCTTTCTGGTAATTTAGCACTACCATAATGACTGTGACCATTGTAAAGTGTTTTTGAGGCCGAATATTTTGATCAACACTAAGTACTACTTTTCTTTCATATTTTAACTTTAAAACAAAGTTCTTGAAGCTTTAATTATTGTTAAAATCTTAATTTTTTCCAGATTACAGCCGCAATCAATGCACAATGTAATGACAGACTGTGAGATATCCACTCACACAGCTGACTCAGTGCTAGAGCTTCGTGATGAGGATGCTGAAGAGGTCGCCAAGTTGGTGCTAAAAGCACCCGCCTTCTTAGGTCTCCTGGCAGACATTGAGCGGTCCTGTGAGGTGTTGGAACTCATTCTCTCGCCTGAACACCCCAATGTCAGCATTGTTACTTATGGCATGCAGGTATGCTGACTTGGCTAAAGGTGGCTACTTGCCTATATACGGACTTGCTCGAATTTTAACGATCCACATGTGTGATCAAAGTCGAGTAAATGTGTAAGCAACAGACAATCGACATCGTATTTTTCGTCGACAATCTGTAGAAGCTGACAGATCTTACTGATCATCAAAAAACAGCATATCGAGCGACAATAACGATCGTTAGATATCAAGCAATTCTGTAGAAGCACCTTGATGTAATTGTCGCTCTTTAAACGTGGTATTGAGCGCGGCACGACCTTTGAAAATACGAATACCAATTATGAAGAGTATCGTTACACAGATGTCCAAATATAATTGGCGCGATGGGTGACCACATTTCAAGGGGCGAGCTATTTACTGCAACTTCTCGACGTGCATGCCACAAAAACTTGTTAATATGCTAGCCGGAGCGAAGAGGTTAACCTGGTGATTTTTTATTTTACAAGTCCTGTAAATAAAACCATTATTCTCTTGCAGGACCGCTCTTGCATCGACATGCCGAAATCCTCAGACATGGTCCAGAGCTTTAGCTGTGAATCACCCGTCACACTGAAGTACCAGCTCCATCACATACGAAGCATTATGAAGGCGCTCGCTATTTCTACCAAGGTCTGTTTATAATTTACTATTAAAGCATAAGAATTTCATTCTTTTGCTAGAAAAGACGCCTGCACATCAAGATACCTGAAACTGTCAAATTTGGGAAAATCATCTTTGAACCTTATGCGTTAGCGATAAAGTTGAAGATCTATTATTATTATCTATCCATCGCCCTTTTACCACCGGACAACAAGACGTACTGCAGCGTACCATCCGCACTTGGTTGATATCCCCACGAGTCGTACTCAGCGCTTCTCCTCCACTTTTATTATGCGCACAGCCAGTGTGGAACTCCCTGCCGGCATCTGTGTTCCCTCCCACATTTAACCCGTCTGCCTTCAAAGCAAGAGTGAACAGGCATCTTCTGGGCACGCTCGTTCCGTCATAGACCTCATCTATCGCTTACCATCAGGCGTGATCGGGGTCAAGAGCGGGCCCATTTAGTAAAAAAAATTAAGAGAAATTAGACAGGTAGTAGCTTGATGTGACGTGTCTGTACCTTCAGGATGAAGTCGTACAGGGTCACAATTGACAGCGCCTTTATTTCGTGGCAGTAAAGGCGGTGTTCGTAGTTCAAGTGTTAACGAACGTGCGGTTGAAATGATAAGCTAGTTTCCTTATAAAGTCATGGCGTCTAATAATATACAGGGTGGCAGGGGTATCGACGCACAAACTGCAACACTGAATTCAGCACAAGAGTATTAAAATAATTATTATTATCAGACCTAGCATAGAAAATTTCCGTCGGTTATCATTTAAAGAAAAATCTGCTGTTACATAGAAAAGTGCAATACCTACCTACACAGTCAAAATGTACTGAACAACATTTTTTTTTATAACCAACAATACGTTTTCAATGCAGGGTTCTAATCCAATCTAAAACAGGTTATATAACATCCTCTTGTGGGATTATATAACTTCTTACAAGGTGGACCGATGACCTGGTGAAGGTCACAGATTATATAACTTCTTACAAGGTGGACCGATGACCTGGTGAAGGTCACAGATTATATAACTTCTTACAAGGTGGACCGATGACCTGGTGAAGGTCACAGATTATATAACTTCTTACAAGGTGGACCGATGACCTGGTGAAGGTCACAGATTATATAACTTCTTACAAGGTGGACCGATGACCTGGTGAAGGTCACAGATTATATAACTTCTTACAAGGTGGACCGATGACCTGTTGAAGGTCACAGATTATATAACTTCTTACAAGGTGGACCGATGACCTGGTGAAGGTCACAGATTATATAACTTCTTACAAGGTGGACCGATGACCTGGTGAAGGTCACAGATTATATAACTTCTTACAAGGTGGACCGATGACCTGGTGAAGGTCACAGATTATATAACTTCTTACAAGGTGGACCGATGACCTGGTGAAGGTCACAGATTATATAACTTCTTACAAGGTGGACCGATGACCTGGTGAAGGTCACAGATTATATAACTTCTTACAAGGTGGACCGGTGACCTGGTGAAGGTCACAGATTATATAACTTCTTACAAGGTGGACCGATGACCTGGTGAAGGTCACAGATTATATAACTTCTTACAAGGTTGACCGATGACCTGGTGAAGGCCACAGATTATACAGGGTTATTGGTAAAACACCAGCAACCTCTTAAGAGGTCATTGTACTCATCATTGTGAACCTGAAATCGCGAAAAAAAATCAGCTGTTCCCTACATTTTGACGAGTTATACGAACATAAATGTAGGGAACAGCTGATTTTGTTTTTCGCGATTTCAGGTTCACAATGATGAGTACAATGACCTCTTAAGAGGTTACTGGTGTTTTACCAATAACCCTGTATAACTTCTTACAAGGTGGACCGATGACCTGGTGAAGGCTACAGGAATTCGCTGGATGCGAGAAGCCCAGAACCGGTCGAAGTGGCGATGGTCGGGGGAGGCTTATGTCCAGTAGTGGACGTTTTTGTTTGAACTGAAATGATTATGATCAATGATATTATAAGTAAAAAGGTGTACCTAGATAGGTTACCTACACCACATTAGATCTTCAAAAACGGCACACTAACGCACACATAAGCAATACATTACGTTTAGACGTCACATTTGGATGGCATGATTCGTTTTAACGTGCCACTTTTTGCGCCCTTATAACCTATCTACACCTTTTTACACTTATAATACTTATCATTGATTATGATAACTTCCTTCGTTCATAAGTATGGTCTCCTATTATTTGTTTTCAGGTGGTGCTAAGATGCAGCTCCAACGGTCTTATGTTACTACAATTAAAGTTAGAAAAAGAAGACCAAAGGCAGATGTTTTCAGAGTTTTATATAGTCCCGTTACTCGACGATTAAGGCTGTTATTAGATTATAAGAATATTTTTATACAAAATAAATAGATACTTGAAAATTGTACACATTCCTTCAAAATTTAACATCTATAGTGTTAAGTCTCAGAGTAAATTAGCTGTGACATAAGGATTCTTTTTGTTTTTGGCTTTAGCGGAACGCTAAAAGGTGCCTAAAAGCCACTGACAGTGTATTAATTTCTTCCGAATAACTTGTTTTCCTTTCCATCATCATCATCTGCCTAGCCTATGTTGGGGTCGGCTTTCAGTCTAACCGGATGCAGCTAAATACCAGTATTTTACATGGAGCCACTGCGTATGACCTCTACAACCCAATTACTAGGTAATACGATACCCCTTGGTAAGACTGGTTGTCAGACTTTTGGGCTTCTGATTCTGACGACCCGAAACGACTGATTGTACATAATTATATTAACATATATTATCTCAGTATAATACAGTCACATTAGCGAAGCCGCGGACACAGCTAGACAATACAAATCAATAAAATTGAAGTGTCTGTTAGTAACGACGAAATAACAGGTTTTTACTAAATTCATAATTATGAAACTATTATACTACTTACGGTAATTATAACAAAAAAAAAAAAATAACAAAAAAAAACAACTTTAAATTTTTTGTGTCTGTTTATTTTGTTCCGGCTAATTTCCGAAACGGCTGGACCGATTTTGACGGGACTTTCAGTAGCAGATGCTGATGTTTTAGAAAAAGAATTAAGGTGCCGCGCAAATTAATTAAAGCCCATGAAATCCAATTTGTTGTTCGACGTACACGCAAACGCAGTCAGTAAGAAATAAAAAACGTACCTGCAAAATATATTGACTATATTTCGTTCTCAAAATTACATACAACTTATAAGGAATGTCGGTTAAGTAAACACTGGTTGAACTGTTGATGAGTGCATACTGATCGTCAATACGACTTCGCTTGTCTTCTCCACAAACAAATTAAGCTTACTTCTAAGTTACATTGTTTCCAAGATAAATTTTATTCAGTGTGACACAGATTTCGAGAACCAACAAACTTTTTATATAATTTTGTTAATGAGTTAATACCTTATAATGATCGTTATCAATTCCAACAACATTTAATTTTACACATAGTAATGTTTATACTAATTTTATTCGAAACATCAGTTGTTTGATTCCTTTGTGAGGGTCAAAAAGATTTTTAATTGATCGAAATGGAAATTTCGTCATTTCGCGAATACACAAGTTGCACTTTCAAGTAACATTCTTCTAAGACAATATAAATAATTGTCTATGCAATGTTTATAGTAAACACTTAGCAATTTGTTCTAGTATTTTTTTCAGTACAATTGAATAGTTTTTCGTTAAGATAGATTTTTCATACACAATAAATACATTATTCTATTAGATAAATTAGAATACAGATGAATAGTGTTCCGATACGGACCGTATCGGAAAATTTATTTAAATAATCATTGCATAGTAGGAAAACGATATGCTTCCTTTTCGTATCTAACTACATAGATACAAAATTACTCAATTTTAAGGCTCATTTACACGAGGAGAGTTTCTCGACCGTCAAGATGTACCAGCGCCATGCGATTATCGCACTCATGATCGTCTTAACACTCAAGCAAGAAATGATAAATATGATACGAATGTCATATCGAGTCTTGCCAGGCGGATTTCACGAACTGTTAGTTGACATCTCGAAATAGAATTTCTTGTTATAATAGACGATGACAATTTTAAAGACGAGGCGTTTCTTGTATTTCAGCACGCGAGAATGTAAGTGAAGTTTATATCTTTTCGATAATCCGCTACCTAAGAGAAACTCTCTTCATGCTAATGCTAATGAGCCATCAGTTACTAGACTTGACAAGTGGAAGGTATGGAACAGTAATAATACGATATATTCCACCTACCTATTATTATTTAGTATTACAATCAGACTAGCCCCTGTATTAATTCTAGGTTTAGTTTTAAAGCCTCTTAGGTTCACTAAAACTGCTTAAAAACTCAGCAGAATTTTACGAAAGGATTATTATAATATCAGCCAAGTGAAATAGCAACAAATTTCAATAGTTATTAAATTATTTTCATAAACAAGCCGTTTAGGCTATAGAGCGTGCCAAAGAAATATACATACATACACTCGAAAAACATAACCCTCCTTCTGGCGCAGTCGGATAAAAATTGCACACTTTTTTGGAGCCTCATAAGCATTGCAAGTAATATTTTTCCTTTTATAAATATTTTTTAATAATTTTGTCTATTTAAGGGGCAGTTTGGCAGTGAAGAATACAATAAATTGTTACTTAATATCTAAAACATTAATTTAAGTACATTAAATACGTAACATAGATTTGGCTAAGCCTTATTATGACAATAAATTAATCCTAGAATAAAATATACTAAACCTATTGCACAAATAAATAATTGCGGAATATTCAGGCCATATATATGGGCGGATTTTTTTAAAAGTGTACCTTAGGTTTTCATGATGTCCCTTAAGTTTAATGTTTTTTTTTATTTAATTAAGTGCAATAAACTAAGATTTTTCAAACGTGTCTTGATTGAGCATATGTTTGGTAGCATTTCTGTATTTCTTTTTTTATTGTTTCTGGTTTATTAATAACTTTTCAGTACAATTAAATGACTAAAAAGTAGGTTTTTGTCATGTCCCCTCGTCAACTAGTAACTTAAAAAGTAGAATAATAGTTTAATTATCAGTATGTAGATTGATGTAATTACATTATAAGACGGCTTAAATAATATATTTCTGATAAACCTAGTTATAACAATTCATTAATAACAAATTGATTTTAAATTATTTTTTAAATCATAGTCTGGAAATTTGACCGGGTGGAACTTTCCCGTGAGTAACGCGAATTTAAGTGGTTTTAAAAAAATATTACTAAATTTTAAATAAATTTTTTCGTTGGCAACATTACAAAGCTGTCTGATTGACTGCCGCCATCTTGACAACAAATTTTCTGTCATCGTGCACAACCGCTACAAGGAGGACGCGCACAGTGTCATGCATAAAATACATCCAGTGACTAGCGGCACTTTTTAAGGTAATTGAACAATTTTTTACACGTTTCCTACTTAATTTACCAACTGTTAGTTAATAGTTTTATAAATTGTTGCATAATTTCCTTGATATAACGGCAAATCATGGAAATAAAAATGCAAACATATTTTTTGTCGGACTTTCGTTACATTCCACTGACTAATTCTGACGAAAACGTTACACAGTGGAGAAAATTGTTAGTCAGTGGAACGCTAAAGCTGTATTCACGACGAACAGCGTTCCGTCAGATCACTTAATATTTTATTGCGTTATTAAAATAGACACAAAATCATTAAAACTAGCAACTGTTTTGAATTGAATTTGGATATTTTTTTGTTTTTGTTGTGCTTGAATTGTTTTTGTTTTGCTTGAAACATTGTCAGACAGTAACTATAGTAAGATTTTTTTTTGTTTTTTTTTTCAGATCTGGACGCACCATTAAGTCTCATTAAAACAAAGTCAGTTTTAATGATATTTTAAGGTTTTTTAAATATTGTTTTTCATTAAGAAGTTTATTTAATTTTCTAGTTATATTGAACTTCCCAACCATCATCACCGATGTACAGTTCAAAAGCAGCTTTATTATTATGATTACCAGTGTTCCTATTGTTATTTTATACGTGATATATTATGGTGCGTCTACATTTGGCGAATGCGCCGCTCGCACGCAGTTTGCAAGCCGTTCGCGAGCGGCGCATTCGTCAGATCTGGACGCACCATTAAGACTCATTAAAACAAAGTCAGTTTTAATGATATTTTTAAGGTTTTTTAAATATTGTTTTTCATTAAGAAGTTTATTCAGTTTTCTAGTAAGTATATTGTAACAAAGCAAATCAATTTCAATAAGTTGGTAAAACAATCAAAATTGGCAAAAAATCCTTCATTGTAACCAGAGCCCTTACTTTTCCACTGTCAAATTTCAACGTTCCAATGAGTAACTGTCCCTCTTAGAATAATTCAAAATTAAGGGTTTATTTATAAATTTTGTGTTCAGTTTTTGATATTTTAATATTATTATAAAGACAAAATATTTGTTTTACTTTCAAATTATATAACAAAATAATAATCAATGACGATTTGAATCTGTTATAAAGAAAAACACACTACTGATTATTCAACAAGTTAGTCAGAGGATATAAACATACAATTATTTTATTGTAAAATTTCTCTGTCCGAACTAAATGTTGATTATTTTAATTAAATAATACCTACCTGATTTAATAAAAGTATGATTTCCATTATACCAGTTTTATTAAACTTACTGAGTAAGATAATAAATCGTTATTCAGTGGAACCCAAAATCCTTTATAATATAATTTCAATAACAATTATGAATAATTTGTAGCAGCTATTTAAATATTCTATACATTTTCTTAAAGTTCAATTAATAGACAATAAGAATTCAACTACACATATTGAAAACCAAACAAAAAAAATGAGGACCTTCATTTTAACTTAGGTACACTTTTAAAAAAATCCGCCCATATAGGGCCCGGTTCCTATAATTTACCTATCGTTTTTGGTTAAAGGTAAGCTTCAAGAAATTACACTTCAATAGTTAAATAAACACTATTTAACTATTGAAGTGTAATTTCCATAGCATAGTTTTTATGTGAGCTGTTGAGCATTTGTTTTTTTAGGGTTCCGTACCTCAAAAGAAAAAAATCGGAACCCTTATACGATCACTTTGTTGTCCAAGTTAACGTAAAAAAAGATGCGGCCGTATACGCCGCAAAAAACGTATATTTCGACACTCTCAAGTGAACCAAAATTTATAGGGTGGTTCCCGTTGACCTAGAATCATGAAATTTGGCAAGGAGCAAGGCAGCACAAGTAAAGGGGAAATCCCGTGATAAACTATTTACATACCTACGAATTGGTACGGAACCCTCGGGACGCGAGTCCGACTCGCACTGGACCGGTTTCTTTTAAATATACAGCAGTGTTCATAATCTCAGATAATTTACATTCCGTCGCCAATTAATCAATCAGTTATATACTTTAGTGAAATGTATTATAAAAACTTATTAGGACCTTTTTGCTACAAATATGTAGCAAAAAGGTCCTGATAAGTTTTTGGTTGCATTTTGGTAACATTAACATTCAGTTTGTTGTTCCATAACTAGAAAATTATCAAAAATTCCTGGCCCTAATATAGGAACCGAGTAATAATTAATAAATAAAATATGGCCTGAATTAGCTGAATCTAGAAGTCTCGGCCTAAGGATAAACAAATGAGCTACATTTTGCGTTGGACTGCAAAGTTATGTTACACAAATTATATTGCAGTCCGTAAACTACATTAGATTCACACGCAATGAAACTATGTATTTAATTATTTTCCTACGCTCATACTGTGGAGTAAACTCATACAGCATTCATTTTATACAACCTAACTACCCGATTTCACTTTGTGCTTATGAAGACCTTAATTAGGTACAAATACTAGGTAGAAATAAGTGTGTTAGATATAAATACACATACTTACACTTTCTAACAGAGTAAGAGATATTCCATATCCCCGACTCATTTACATGTCTCCAGTATTTAGTAGAGAAAGTTTTTAGTCCAATTTATTTAGTGACATGAACGAATAAACTACTGACCTGGCAGTTTACACTGTTCCGAGTAACTAAATTGTATTATCATCGTAGACAGAGTAATCTATAGACTTATGGTATCCGTGTCACCGAAAGGGACAAAATATTCCGGCGATCTTCATCATACTATCATTTTTACAGCATAATACACTGCACCTTACCATTTCCACAGTTGCTCAAATGTACTTATTATTGAATTTTGCACGAAAAAGATCTTATTGTCAAACTTGTTGTGCACATTGATGTGCTTAGCCGACAGGCAGTAAGGGACAGAAATATTCTTACTCTGTCTCTTTTCTTTGCTAGTGACGTTAATATATTTCTCTTTTTCTTGTGCGAATGAAAAAGAAAATATGCAGCAGTCTATAGTTTACTCTGTCTACGATTATCAAAGACGTGTAAACGAGTCTTTAGGGACCAGTCACACTTGTCAGCATGACACTGACAAACATCTAAAAATGGCTGACAATTATGAGTTCCTTACACTGTCCTAACAAACCATCAATCTAAACTCATCAGTCTCGATCTACTGTACCTAAAATTTACTGTAAATGATATACATTGACTTGTGTCAGACACATACAAAATTGGCTAAACCTACAGTGTGTCTTGTTGCATGTCTTATTTGATAAACAAACATGGTCAAGCGTCAAGTGTACACCAAGTGTACATAAGAGAATGTGCTCGAAATGTCAACGGTACACCAAGTATACGCAACAGTGTCATTGTTAAAACAATGACTTTAATGCGCCCATTCAACTACTCCGGCAAACGTGTGAGAGGTTAAATTACGAGTTTTGGCATCAATCAGAAATTTTCAAGTTACGTATGAAGGTGAAAATAACGTTAAGAAACTTTTTGATCAAGAATTTCATCAAAAACTGCTTTGAATTGTCCATTAAGTTCTATTATATTAAGTTCTATTGTCCATTAGTTCTGTTCTACAAACTTCTCTTGTGTCTCGTTCAGTGTTAAATAACATTTACGCATCGCGCCTAATCCCCGAAGAGGTAGGCAAAGGTATATATCTGACTCACATTTCATGGTAGTCCCATGTTACAGGAGCCTTTTGTCTGTAATTTATTTGGTGTACATAATAAAGAGTATTTCTATTCTATTCTTTTTTTGAAGTGAGAACCTCTTTAGGCGCGTTGGGCATTTCTTGAGATGGGAACAACCATTGAACTCGCGCCACTGTTACCGTAAGCGACACCGCGCGTGTTATGTTTATAAGACGATTAAAAAAATACCCGCTTCGGATGTTTTCGGCTGTCCTCGAGATGTACTCGGTTTTAATGTATATCCGATAAGTCAGAGAGTGATGGCAAAGTATTCTGTTTGTGTTTTGTTTTCACTTCTGTCGGCACTCCCGGAGTGCCACTTTTTTTTTTTAATTCGATAATTATCTTAGTAACGCCATATTTGTTTACAAAAAAGACTCGTCACTAAATACACACTTCACACAAGAGTAATAGGTACAGTACCGTATTCGTTGCAGCAGAGTGCTCTGTTGATGACACTTAGCACTCCGCCCTCATTCGCTCCACAGTACGGTGATTGTTACACGAAGGTGTACTGGTTGTCCACGGCGCGGATGTCGTGGTGGGCGCCGCTAGCGACCAGCAGGGCTTCGAGCTCCGCCCGACGCATGCGGACGTCGCTGCCGTGGGTCACGTCCAACTGGGGAGTATAGAGTACCCAATAAGTACAGGAAACATCCCTATATCCCTATTTGTTACGTTTTTCATAGTTTTAAATTGTAAGTACCAAAGTTAATTTTAAGATCACGCTATCGCATTAGGTATACACCTGTAATGATAGTGGTAGGGAGATTTTGATAAATAAATAGGTAAATATATTTCCTATCAACCCGCCGAGGTTGATAGTAGAATCTTTTTCTTAACCTTTTGACCGCCACAGACGTGTATAGACGTCAAACCAAAATGTGCCCAGCACGCCACGGTTCGACTACATGACAGATTTTGACGCCGAGGGCACGTTTTTGATTTTTTGACGTGTGGCGGTCAATAGGTTAATGATATTTCTTGGCGAATTTATTAAAGATTGATAAGTAGGATAACTATGTAAGGTAGAGTACTACCCGTGGACACGCCGGTGGATAAATTGGACCTAATGGGAATGTAGTGATGTGTTTGGATGCGCAAATTGTCATACTTTGATGATTGTTTATTTCATTTTCTTAGCCAGTTATTAGTTCGAAAGCAGCTACTTTTCTATGCTAGTCAATTATATTTACATCAACAGCTACGCGGCCAACGAATACAAGTACAAGCTATATATATAAAAGCATAAATATTGTAATAAAAAACTTACCAATAATGAGTATGCTTGCAACACAACACACAGACAAAAAAAAAACGAAGAAAAAAACACAGCAAAATAAAAAACAAAGCCATTCCATAGAATAAAGTTTAATAATAAAAATTTACAACCAAGAAATTAAAATTAAAGCTCGGAAGAACATGATTTTGTACAAATTATAAACAATATAATTATATTCTAAGTTCCATTGTTAGTACATTATATTAACAGTCCATTTTATCAAACTTGAGTTATGATAAATAAATTCTACAACAATTAAGGAATAATTGGGCCCTAGTATAAATGTAAACTTTTATCAATCTCTCACAGAAACTTAGTTTGCTTTCAAATTCAATTTTTAATAGATATTTTATAAATAACTTATTAAAATACTAGGAACATAAATACTACTATTTATTCCGTAATAAGTTAAAATTACTGGCAGGTCATAAGGGCAATGTGACGTTTCTCGGAGAAAGCCACAAAATATAGTAGTAGCATTTAAAAATCTATGTTTCAGATATACAATTGTTTTCTTTGTTCACTAGAACCAAACTATTCCTTTGCAAACCCCACTAATTCGGGTATACTACTATTAGATACCTACACAACTGGCACATATGTTAGCTTCTTAACGAAATCAATGAAAATGCAAACGAACTTGTGACCTACTACACATACAATACGTACTAAGTTTAAATGCGATTATTCAATAGAACATTGTGATTCCTTTACACCTATATCTATATAGGCACTTAAGTATACACCTAATAATATCTTAATTTTATTTATTTTAAATATGACGTATAAATAAATTTACATATATTGTCATCAATAAATAAAATGCACGTACAGGAATCGTGGTTACAAGAGTAACTAAACTTAATCGTAATATTGTTCGTAATAATCATATTCAAAAACCGTTTTTAGGTTCTAGTACATAAGAGCTATTTTGTTAAAGCTATGAGATGTAGCTATCTTAAATTAAAGCATGGTCACCATGTGTTTATTGGCAAAGATTGGCGAACTGTGTTTTAATAGATTAAGTTCTATTTTAATATTGTTTTCTAATGCGTACAAGTGATTCACTTACCAGCCCACGTCTTATGATGGCTTTCATTTAAAAATTTACCTTACTTTTTAACATTTAAAGTATATTTTTAAGTCTTCAAGAAAATTTGAGAAAAAAAAATTGGGACTATATTTCGAGTTTTTTATTTAGGCAACATTGGGCCATCTTATTAAGTCGTGAGCCATAAATGAGTATGAGAACAAACAATGCTGAGCAAATAACTACAAGCTACATACTAACAACATCAATAGCAACAAAATATGAACAAACGCTACTTGAAGGCGAAACATAAAAACAAAAAAAAAAAAAACATTTCTATGCATAAATATAACTCATGCTTCGAAAATAGCATGGTGTGTATAAAGAAATACCCACAATGTTGGGTAATATAGCCATAACGCTTATGCTTAAAGCAGAAATGGCATGGAGCAGTATTGAGCCTCGAAAGTTTCTTAAATCAACGCGTTTTAGACCAAACATATACATAACACATATTTTAAAACAAATCTCAGATCCATTTGAGTCTTAAGGCCTCGTCGATTTAAGTATAATTATTGCCAATTATAATTACATTATAATTAGCTTGTGAACCTTAATATTCTTTGTCAGATTTTAAAGCTTGTAGCAGTAAGGTTCGGTGGGTCAATCTGCCTCATTATTAAAACGGATGTACCGTAAATATGACACATCAGGCTTCAGAAAGAGACTGTCACATAGCAATGAGTGACAGAGATAACGCTCTACAAGTTCGGACTTTCTCTAAAATCGATGTGCAATATCTATGACCGGGTATTGTAGTGTGTCATCAAAAGTGCGTTTGTTTGTGATCATCTTCTATAATCAAGTGAAGATCAGTGAATAGGTTTTTGTGATGATTCTCGATTGTTTACAAACAACATTGCACGACTCGCCATTCATCGGTTTAACATTCACAGACCGCGCCAATGTTTATTTCTCGGGTGTTTAAGAATTTGTACTATACAAATTAAAAAAAAAAAAAATATCTACATTATCTGGTATAAAATATATAACCGCCAAGCATTTATGCTGACAGATAAAAAAAAAAACACAGGCATAATAAACAAACAATCGAGAACCATAAAGGCTACCATACATGATCAGGTATATCTTCAGGACATGAGATCAAGGGCCCACCATGTCTGCTAATTTAAGTAAAATGCAGTTTTCAACCTAGCGAGATTCATTATTTAGGATTGGGGCGAAGGAATTAAAAATAAAAATGTTTTATAGCAACAGAGGCAATACGACGTATTATTGAGGTGTTTTTCTGCTATGGTTTTTATTGTAAAATGGCAGTTCAATTGAAATTCAGTGGAAAACCAGTGTCCCAGACCAAACTGACGCATTTTCCCCTATCCATGTATGGTACCCTATAATCCTTTAGATAGCTAAGAAACCATTTGTGCGATGCTCACTTGTTGTCTGTTCCCCTCCTGGCAGACGACGTACTCTGTCAGCGTGACGTCAGCAGCGCCGCCCGACTCGAGCGGGATAGGGTTCGCTCGGAAGTGTTCGAGCATGTCGTGCACGTTCGGGAACCAGAGGTGCTGCACCCGACACTGGCCGGTCTCGCTTAAGGTCATGCGAAGGTGCTTGGCGCGACCCTGTGGGTTATCAACTTGGTTTAAAATCAAGACATTATTTGGTAGAATAGGACAACAGTATCAGTAGCGTTGACTACACTCTAAACGAACGATGCGGGAACTTTGAACTGAAGCTGCGTCTAGTCAAAATTCTACATTCATCGGTACATTGTATCTTTTGGGTGGGCCTGTGTCTAGAAGTGGAGATTTTAAGTCCTAGATACAATTTTAGAAAAAATTCGTGACATTCTGAGGACATTGTAGCCATTTTTTTCTTTACTTGTGCTACTACTTTTTTGTAGCCATCCGAACTTGGTCGGGTTATGTAGGTTTTCGATGCTTCGTCAGTATTATAATTGTTTTTCTTTAATTACTGAATTTAATGACATGAAATTTTGCTTATGAATAGTTGAATGAATACACTAATTATTGACATACATATTACCATGCAATTCCTTCAGAACGTCGTGATATTTGACTGCTTTGTAAACAGTGATCTGTTCATGGTAAATTTGTCCTCTAACTCTTTAGTTACTAACGGAACATCATTGATACTTGGCAACATGTTGCAGACACTTACAAGGTTTGTATAAACGTGAAAATCTAGACCCCAAAGTGCATACTTTAAGAACTAAGACCTAATAAGCGTATTTTACGTTTATATTTTTATCTTTTAAGCCCTACGATTTTTTCTAAATCTGTTTTTTAAACAAATATAAACAAATTCAAAGCAACGTATGTAAAAATCTACAGCTCTCTATGTAAGCGCTTTATATGAAAACTAGCTAATGGCCAAACGTTCGCGTAGCGGAAACTTGAATTTCTCCGAAGTTTATGCATGCACTAGTTTTATTCATAAATACACAATTACACACAAATACACACTAATTTTTGGACACATCTCTTTTCTTCTAAAGTCTATGGATTAAAAAAAGTTCCGCCAGGACAACGTTCGCCCAGCGGAATCAGTTTTTGGTGAATTTCTCCACAATGGTTGCGTGCACAATTTTTTTTTTACCATACACAATTATACGACGTCATACACTAAATATCTGCATAATTAAAATCTTTAAATTCAACAACATTCCGCTGCGCGTACGCACACCTTGACAGACGGACAACGAAGTGATCTTACAAGGGTTCCGTTTTTCCTTTTGAGGTACGGAACCCTAAAAACATAAAATTCTCTCACCTGAAAGTTAAACGTCAGCACATACTCCCCACGTCTTGTCTCACTCTGTCGAACAAGATAACACCCGTGTCCGGACGCGCCGCCCGCCAAGACGCATGCCGCCGCCGCCGCCCGGGCCAAAGTACCGTGGAACCACGGCCATTCGGCGAGCGAGACCCGGGAGGAGGACTCGCATGCTTCCTCTGCTATTGAACCTGGGGATGAGGAAATTGTTTATTTTTATTAGAGAGAAGAAATACCCCGTAAGATGAACCGAAGACGAAACGATTTAAAACATCATTCGATTTCTGGCAATCGTTTGCAAATGATAAGACACAGAATAATTTTGGAAATATGTTTAGCTCTAAACGCATTTAGATTTAGAACGATGGGGCCTAAAGGTTCTGGAGTGGCGACCGCGTACCGGAAGACGTAGCGTTGGAAGGCCTCCCACAAGGTGGTGCGACGACCTTGTGAAGGCCGGCGCAGAACCGGTCGAAATGGCGGTGCTTGGGGGAGGCCTATGTCCAGCAGTGGACGTCTTTCGGCTGAAATGATGATGATGATGAAACGCATTTAGTGATTTGTGGTTCAAGTTAGATTTAGTGAAGGTCGCGGGGATCAGCGCTCAGCGTAAGACCGGTGTTTGTGGCTTTGGGTGATCTATGTCCAGTAGTCACTTTTCTGCCGAGATGATAGAGTAGGTACCTACGGCTCCTGATGATGCGTTTGGACCAGAATTTATTTATTGATTAACCGGTTGAATGTCGTAATTACAGAAACAATTAAAAAGCCATTGTGTATCGCGTTCCGACATACTACGGGTTAATACTTTATGCACAAGTAAAAAAAATACTGTACAAAGGCGGACTTAATGCCTGAGGCATTTTCTACCAGTCAACCTTACCTTGTCTCTGCATCACCCATACAGAGACAAAACATGGCAGCTACAATAACGCCACTAAATTATTTTTCAAGTTATAAACTCGAAAAATAATTTAGTGGCGTTTGGTAAAAGATTCGCGAACGCGAGAGGCTGGTTCAGTCGCCGTTAAAGAAATTTAGGGCAATCTACATTTAACCGGTTCAGTTGATCTAACTCAGGCCATACGTAATAGAAACGGAGGATTCACGAGAAACTTATAGCGCGAAAGTTATAGTTAATATCGAGAAAAAGAGTCCCCAAAACACGTACTTAACATCACAACAACTATGCTGATCGTAGGTGATTAATGTCGTTCCTCTTGACCTTCCCAACTCCTCAAAGGCACTACGCGACACAATAAAAAAGAAACAAAACGTAAACTATAGTATCACGCGCAGTAGTAGACAATAGACTGATCGCATACGACGCCATGACCCCAGCCAACATGCATGAATGAATAGAACTATGAGTCGACACCGTGATTGTGTCTGGACCGATAGTGTAAATAAATGCAGTCAATGGCTTGCTCATCAGTAACCGTATAACTCTGAATGAATGGCGGTCAGCTGATTTTCCTTCAGCGGTAGGTATTATTTTATAAACATTCGATATTTAAAAGGCGTCGCGGTGTACGGCTCCGCAACGAAAACAGTCAAAGAAAATTCATCATCATCATAATTTCAGCCGAAAGACGTCCACTGCTGGACATAGGCCTCCCCCAAGCACCTCCACTTCGACCGGTTCTGTGCTTCTCGCATCCAACGGGTTCCTGCGGCCTTCACAAGGTCGTCGGTCCACCTTGTGGGAGGCCTTCCAACGCTACGTCTTCCGGTACGCGGTCGCCACTCCAGAACCTTTCGGCCCCATCGGTCATCTGTTCTGCAAGCAATGTGCCCTGCCCACTGCCACTTCAGTTTGGCAATTCTTCGGGCTACCTATTTTTGTCATTTTTCCTCAATAAGCGAAAATTTTAAACCTAAATTTCATCAAAATAATTTGAAACAGTAAACAGGATATTTGTAACAATCCAGAAATGCCTTGATGGATGTTTTGCTGATTTCCATTGAGTAACAATCTCTAATTTGATTAGGGTAGGTAGAAAGTTCATGTTAAACAAGTCAACCCATGTAACTAAACTACTGGTACTGGCTGGCATAGCCATAGACAAGGCTACCTAAAAATCTAAACTAACCTAATTCAGCTTCTTCAGGAGTATCAGTAGCTAAATCAACATTGCTGGAACTGGATGGCAAGTCCCTCCTCGGGGGCAGGTCAGGCGGCGCTGGTTCGGGCATGCCGGGGAGCGCGTCTGGCGGCGGCTGCGTCGTCGGCGGCGAACGCATGCAGTACTTGATTGTTGCTAGCCAGGACTTCATGTCGTCTACATCTGCTGCCTCTATTACGTATTCCATGTTGTTGTCCGCCTGTAATACGAATGGGGTTATTTTTTTATGAGGCAAAACTCTTTGAAAATGCATTACTTACCTATAATATAATCAATTAAAGTCACATTAATATTATAAAGGCGAAAGTTTGTGAGGGTGTTTGTATGTTTGTACTCTTTCACACAAAAAGTACTGAACGGATTAGGATGAAATTTGGCATGCAGATAATTTATAACCAGGATTAACACATAGGATACTTTTTATCCCGATATTCACACGGGATCGAAACTTATGCGGGTGAAACCGCAAGGCGCTGCTAGTATTTCATAATTTGGCTATGATGGAGCAATTTCGCTTAACTGAGATGTTGCCTGAGGTAGCAGCGCGGTGGGAGCTGATTCGTCAGCTCCTCTTGTGACAACTATCACCCCTCCCGCACCGCTACCTCAGGCAACGTCTCAGTTAAGCGGTTGGCATATAGTTTATTTTTTTTAATAATATTATGTGTACTTATAAGTGATTCCAATATTCTATTTAAAGAATAAACAATTTCATTTCATAGCAACAATTTAAATAATTCTCCACTTAAATAAAATTTATAACAAATTAGTATTAAGTACATAATTTATTAACAAATGATTAAATGACTTTATAAATAGATTATTTTACTCTGACAATATTATAAAATAATTGTTGTCTTAAATTTGATATCATTAGTGGAAAAAACCTGATAGATAAAAAATAGGAATAGAAAATTCTATTATAGATTTATTGTGATTTTGCTAGATTATATAGCCAAACAGTTGTATATGGCTGCCATGACAATTCTTATTAGTTTTTATGAGTAACGGCATACTATAGCACACATTCATTCCTATTTCAATACAAATTCCTATGATGTGGCTATAACTATGACTCTCACAGGAAAAACTAGAATTATTACAAATAATTTAATATCACTGGAAGAAAATACATAACAGGAAAATCTTAAAACATAATATGAACTGTTTTCTTACAATATTAGAATCCATACAGATCTACATTTTAATCATCATCTGCCTAGCCTTTTCCCAACTATGTTAACTATGTTGGGGTCGGCTTCCAGTCTAACCGGATGCAGCTGAATACCAGTATTTTACATGGAGCGACTGCCTATCTGACCACCACAACCCAATTACTGGAATTGGATGGAAAGAAAACGGATGGAAAACTAATACGATACCCCTTGATAAGACTGGTTGTCAGACTTTTGGGCTTCTGACTACCTGTAACGACTGTCAAAGATCCACGAATGACAGTCGGGACCAATGGCTTAACGTGCTTTCTGAGGCACGGAGGGGGGGGTCACAATATGTAAAGATGGTTGCCCATC
This sequence comes from Oligia fasciuncula, assembly GCA_963082905.1. Classification (NCBI taxonomy): domain Eukaryota; kingdom Metazoa; phylum Arthropoda; class Insecta; order Lepidoptera; family Noctuidae; genus Oligia; species Oligia fasciuncula. The sequence goes on along the minus strand of OY720406.1, from coordinate 14,173,868 downwards.
CACAGACCAACCGCGGCAAATGTAGCTTATCCTGATCTATCGACCTGTGACCTTCGACCTTCTACCTACATCTTAATATTAATAAAATTATGAATCATTGTAAAATGAATTTGATTTTAATTCTTATTATCATTATATTCTCACACTTGTTGAATTCACACTAGAAAGTATTTAATGACTAGTACTACTATAGCAAATAATTAAAACATTTACCTTTAACACAAAAGTATTTTCATGGTCAGGCATCTCCAACGCAGTAGTTTCCCGAGCCTCTGATATGAGGAAACAGAACACTCCACTGCGAGGTTTCTGGGCCTTTGGAGGAGAGTAGAACTCCAGCATGTACCCCCCGACAGTCTTGACTAACGCTAGCCTGCATCTCTCCCACTTCTGGGGGCCTCCGGGCTGCTCTAAGCTCTCAGGAGTTAAATAATTTACCAACCCTTCCTTCCTACATTCTACAACTATCTTAGCTAATTTAGTCTTGTTATGTTTGTTCAGATTTGATGAGAGTTCTACCTCGTCTGAATGTTGCTTGTGAAAAAAACCCTTTCCGCGTCTCAGACCCTTGAAAGATAACCTTCGGAAAAATGGTTTGTGCTGCGTTTTTGGCGAATCCGTGTCCTCTGAGTAGTCACTCTCATCGTGTCCCGTGTGCGTGCCGTTGGGAAGCTTGTGCATAGCTTTCAGCTTCCCGATTTCATACTCGAACTGTTCCGAAAAACATTCAACGAATTTCTTCAGTAGGTCCTTGTGTGAAGGTTGCGGTCGGGTCGTGGGGTCGTTGGCACCCGTCTGTACATACTGCAAGCAAGCCTTGGCGAAGTCCTGAGCGGCGGCTTTGGCCTGACGCTCGCAGAACTCGACCCATCCGTCGGGATCGCCGTCGGACGGGCCCGCCATGGCAAGCAATTTCTTTAGCAGCTCCACTTGGAAGGCGGATATTTAATACACCACATTAAACACAATAGCTCAGCAATGAAGATTCACTATTTTTCGGTTTATTACCGAGTTTCATGCCAATTTTGTAATCAAAATAAAATTCACGATGCTATCACAAGTTTTCTCGCGAAAACAAGTTTTGTTGCCATACACGAAAAATAATGTGGTTGCTTCCTGTCTCTAAATTAATAAGTTAGCACAATAAAATAAAAATAATGTGTTTTGATTTATAAAACAACAAAGTATTGTTATTGTAAATTGGTAGGTAGTTTCTTTTCAAAATAAATTAAAAACATATTTTTTTTACACAAATTAAACTATAGTAAGTAAAGCTAGATAGCAGCACTAGTCGTAAAAAGATTTCTATGATAAACAATAGATGACGTTGCTTAAAATAGTTTGTGTCATAAAATGTAGATGGAGTTACTAATGATGAGTAGTTATACCAGGTGTGGTTATACCATAGAGTAAAGTAATATATCTGGGTTATACTAATATTCCTTGCTCCTGTCCTTTCCTCTTAATATTAGGGTTGGGAAAGTTCATTATTGACGTGACAACGTCTTAAATTAGGTTGCGACTGGGAGTCACTTATGAAAAAGTGTAACGCTCGGTAACGTTACGATGAGTCACCGAACGAGAGAGAGGCCCGCCGAATGCCTTGCGTCTCTCTCCCACTCAACTATGATCGGATGATCGGTCGTTGTCACGTAAAATCTTCGCCCGTAAAACCGACTTTACAGGCAACCATTTTTTTCTTTTTTTCGTAGAAGTAGACAGTAGGTAAATAAGCTACATTGTATGTGAATTGTGAAGGGCGATACCTGCGAATGCGATGACAGTTTCATCCTATCCTAACTTAGTATTAATATTTTAATATTCTTTGTTTATTTGTTACCTTTTCACGCCTAAACCACTGAACCGATCACCTTGAAATTTTGCGTATACGACGTTGTCAGGTGTACAGAAACGGACATAGGGTACCTTTCATCCCCAAAAAAAGCCCTGTTGTTTCCTGCTGTTCCCGAGGAAAACAACAATAACGTTAATATGATAACCCCGCGTCCTGTTAGAATAAAAAGAGGAATTATTAATTCCACTGCCTTCCACACTGCCACACTTCCACTGCCGGCCACACAAGTCCTACTAGCGTGCTGAGTGCTTGCAATAGTGTGGAATGCAGGAGATTAGGGTAGTTCTTCGAAATTTGATTCTTTGACTGATCCATATGGCCAAAATTTAATTTCACTTTCAGCTCTGTAACACATGTTCATATGAAAATAGGTATACCTACCAAATAACACAGAGGCGTCTCTAGCCCATGTAGCGCCCGTGTGCAAACATTACCCTAGCGCCCCCTAGTAAAAAAAAAAAGCGTCCCCTAGTAAGCGCGCGGTCAAAATGGAATGGGTACAAAGTTCAAGTTACCACAAATTGTCAAATTTCCCCAATGGATAATAAACTATTGTTTGGAGATGAAGAAGAAATTCGTCGGTTTTGGATACCATGGTGTGCTGTTGCCTATATATTTAGAATTATACAGGGTGTTCTGGTGTTTACCCTAACAAGCCAAAACGTACCCATGTTAACATGTCTATAAAGATGTTATTTGGTAACTATAATATTTACATAATTTATGCTAATCCTATTTAAAATAAAAATAATATGTACAGACGCCAGCAGGTCAACCTACCCGAAACTGTCAGATTTTCCCAATCAACCTTGAACCTTATGCTTTAGCAATAAAGTCGAAAATCTATTAAAGAAATCTGACAGATTGTAGTAACTTGATGTGCTGGCGTCCGTACATTTATATGAAAAAAATAAGCAAAATGATCATAGGGCATCAAAAAATTCGTCCGCATCGCTGTCAACAGGAACAGTGCCCAAAAGGCTGGCAGCATTGCCACGTTGTATGGCAATGCTATGCTAATTCTTTGGCCAAGAAATAGGCCAGCCCTCTGGTCACGTGAAGAGTCGACTAACCGCTTGGCGATATCTCGAAAAACCAAGTGGGCACTCGGACCCCATGGCCCTAGTGTTTCAACCCCAAACGGCTCGACCATATAACTCCCAATGGCAATCAGGTTGGAATATTTTCGCCGTTTGAGGTTTTCTGCACCTGCAGCAGCCGCCCCAGCACAGCCCACCGTGCTAGGAAGATGGGATGGCGCAAGGGTGTCGACACATGTTGCATCCCACACCAAAGGTCTGCCTAACTTCCAGGGCATTATGGTCATTCCGTCTGGTCTCTTCCCATTGTCGCGTGCCAGGCCGTTGGGTTCTAAAACAGCTGGCACCCCGGCGGTAAAAAGACCACGATGGATGATGTCATTAATGCTGGCGTGCCGTGCTATCCGGCCTGCGCTCCTACTACAAGATAGGCCATGATGCCCGAGGCAGTCGACAGCTTCACCGCACTGACAGCGATGCGGAGCCCCGCAAGGAGCGCCCAAACGCAGACAGGTAGCGAGCCGGAAGGTGGTGTCACCCAGCATAGTGCCTATGTTGGGTGACGGGAGTGCTTGAAGCCAGAGCCCCGACTCCCACTCACCCACAGCCAGCAGGCGGGCACGCTCAGCAGAAAGATGTTATGTTACATCATATCAATGTCCAAATTTTGAAATTTCTTCATTCTAATTACGACCAAACAAAGTTCAATATCAATTGGGAACATTTGACTTTGGGAAGCTCACTGCGAGCGAGGGCCACTGTACACCCGGGTAAAAAGTATTTTTAGGAAGGAAAGAGTGACAAGAAAAAACAAAGCACAAGTTTATGGTTTTTTTTTTTCAAAAAATGATTTGTTTTTCAGTTTTCAGACTGAAATTTGGTAGCGTAGGTAGCTAAATAATTTTTGACGAGTGCTCCGACCCCGTCGAAATTCGCAACAGTTGTGCTTGTGGCAGACTAATTCAGCTAGAATTAAATCTTACTTAATAGGTAAATTTCAATCAAAAGAAAAGCCGCAAATATGAAGTAAATTTCATATTTACATGTTTACTCAAATATAAAACTTAATCCATGGCGCCAAGGCTTATTTCGCAAAATTACGTGTAGCGAGCGGTAGAACAGTGCGGCACGCGCCATGCGTACTCACGCTTTTCAGAAATGCCGCGCGCTTGACGTTCGTCCATGGCATAGCAATTTGAACTTTATTGTCTATTCCAAACAGTTGAATTCGCATTATTCGCAATATGATTGTCGGCGTGTTGTCAAACGAATCATTGAAACAGGTGCCGCCAAGCGATGCGACACTCACTACTACTACTACACTCAAAATATAATATTTAATAATATACAGGGTTATTTGTAAAACACCAGCAACCTCTTAAGAGGTCATTGTACTCATCATTATGAACAACTTTTACTACGGGACCAAACCTGAAATCGCGAAAAAAAAATCTGCTGTTCCCTACATTTATGTTCTTATAACTCGTCAAAATGTAGAGAACAGCTGATTTTTTTTTCGCGATTTCAGGTTTGGTCCCATAGTAAAAGTTGTTCATAATGATGAGTACAATGACCTCTTAAGAGGTTGCTGGTGTTTTACAAATAACCCTGTATAGATCTGTATTATGGTTTATTTCATGTTGAAAAAAAAGTTAATATTGTAAAAGCCGCTCGCGCGCTCGTGTCGCGACTTGCTTTTGTGTAATTCGACACATTTTATATAAGAAGAGCTCCAGATGCTATACAAAATGTACGGAAAGCGGAGCTTTTTTTACGTTGGTCATTGAAAGTTCCGCGGCCGGCCATCTCGCGCGCCGAGTGGGGCTCCGAAGCGAGCGGCGCTCGGCGCCCCCAAGGACCGCTGCGCCCGTGTGCTACGCACACCCTGCACAATAGGTAAAGACGGCCCTGAAATAACATATAAGTATTTGAATGAGGGACTCGTTTTTATAAAGTAGTTTTCAAGATATTAATTTTGTGCCCAGATGAATCAGAATGTGTTACATATTAATCAGAAACAGAAATAAAAAGTAATAAATACACCGTTAGTTATGAATGTAAATTCTAAACAATAATTATTAATTGTTAAATAGGACTAAGACATATCAAAAGTATCATATTTAGAACAAGATTATACTCCTGTCATTTTTTTATTATTCAAAAGGTTATAACTAAGTAAATAATAATAAATAAGATTAAAACTACTGACTTGTACACGGTCAAAAATTGGACAAGGAGAATTACGCAACAAAAGCGCTCCTATCGTGCTGGAGAGGGGAAAAACTAATTTATTTTATTATTCATATGGGGTTTTGACCATACGAATCAGGCACAGATGAATCAGGATTTTGCCTACAATCATGCATAACTCATCGTACATACAGACTTCATTATTTTCATTTTTCTACACGAATCTATAACCCAAAAGCATCACACGAAACACAGATTGAAGTTTTAAAACAATAAAATAAATTTTATAAAGTAGGCATTGTAATCAGGATGCCACCTGAACCAAACACAGATGAATCAGGTATTTTCCTTCGTAACACCGGATCTAAGCCAACCAGCCGCACGTCCACCTTCTAGGTCGTCCGTTGCACGACTGGCTTCCCCCCGCGCTGGAAGCCAGACTCTCATTATTATTATAAGTACGGTCAAGCGCAGCTTACGCCACATTAATCAGTATTATACGCCGGACACTTCTTTTTTACTTATTTATAAACAGACTAACGTAGTTATAACTAATACACATTTTTTTTTGTAAGAGGACAATTCATTTCCTTTCGATATAATTATAATTTATATTGATGTATCAAAGGGAAAATGCGACATCGACCATTTTGTTCCGGAAAATGGCAAACGGACGCGCTATATGAATCAGAAGAACCTTCAAATATTTTTATTTTGTACCTAGACAGCAATTATTAAAAAAAAATCATTTGTCCCAGTAAGGGATAAAGCTAAACTGTACAAAAAAAAAATTACATGCCGTTTTTTAGTTGGTTACAGAAATATACCCACAGACATCGAAAATTTTGTCCCCGAAGAATTACCCATTATCAAAAACGTTAGATTAATAGGTATAGTATGTACAGTCAACAAAGGAGTTAAGTATACAGGAGCGTCGGATATAGTTGAAGTTTACTAAGAAACCGATGGATGTTCTGGACTGAAATTTAATTTAATAAATGAGCTGTTTGTTTTCTATTAATAAACTAAAATTTTATCCGAAAATATCCATCGGTTTCTTAGTAATCTTCAACAATATCCGACGCTCCTGTATACTTAACTCCTTTGTTGACTGTACCTACAAGCTAAGATAAAACTTCATATCTTTGTATGTTCCATCATCTGACAGACAGATTACCTTTATAGCAATCGCTCTGCACGCTAGTGGGACTGGGCACAAAGCACTTCTATATTATTACTGGTACCTACCTACTAGTGGGACATTGTAGCCCTACTAACATGTCCTCGTAACCAAAAGCGAGAGTCACACGAATACGCGATCGTCGCGTTCATATGTCACTTTTTTTCGGGTGAACCGGAACGCGTGGCGCGCCGACAGAGGGAACTTTTCAGTTTTTTAACCGACTTCAAAAAAGGAGGAGGTTTTTGAACCAAAGGTGACATATAATACACAAAATGTTTTTGCTTAGGACTGCGCGGTCTAAGACTGCAGCTGGAGCCCTGATGAGCCTGAGCCCCTGGCCCGAGATGATGCTGATGTCTTCGACGTCGATACAGTCATTGCTGCAGCTGCGGAAGCCCTCAAAATGGTTGACTGGACATTTTTTTTTGGGTTGGGAAATCATCAAATGACCCCTCCCGCTCTGGGCAGAGTGGAAGGAAGTGTCAGACTCTTACTGACTAAAACCTACCCGTGTTCCTTCAGTTGCCTGTGCCAGGGGCCACAGTATCTCTTTCGAACAACCCGCAACCCTGGCAGGCATCGGCCCTAGCGGACCCCGTCAGTTAGGGCTCACATCTCTTTGAGGCGCGCGTGGAACTCAACGCGCCGTCGACCCGGGCCTGGTCCTTACCGAACGGCGAGCTGCCCATTGCTCGCCGTCTGCAAGCCCGCGCCTACGGTGACCGGGAATCGGCTATCGACTCCCGACGCCCAGGGCGTCTCCTGCGGTAGCTAGGGGCGTGAGGGCGCAAAGATTGCCTCTCCCTCACGCGCTCCGCCTCTTCCTTCGCAAGCATTACTGCTTCGCAGAAGGAGGCACACACACATCACACATCCTCCCATGCATTCTCGCTCCGTACCATGGCCTGGACTAGGGTCGGACGCGAGAGATCGCCGCCGCCGAACGCCGGTGTGAGGACACGGCGGTGCTCTGCCCAAGCTGGGCAGATCTCCACCGTATGCTCCACCGTGTCCTCCGGGCGATCCACACAATGGTCACACCCGGGCGTTTCCTCCCACCTTATTCTGAACAGGAACCGAAGGGAGGTTCCTGTCGGCGTCCTCACCTTCTGCCCAACACAGGCCTCTCTAGCCACTCCTCAATGAGGGGACTTATCGCCGCAATTGTGGCGTGCCCAGCACTGGGTTGCGACAGTCGCACTCTCCATGTCGCCATGAGATCCCGCCGGAGCCCTGTCCGCTGCGCCGCGGTTTCTCGCGGCAGCGGAGTTACGCCCCGGCTCGAACCGGGTCCAGCCTGGCTTTGAACCATAAGTCTTTAGCATGATCTTCCCAGTAAAGGCCTCCTTTCTGTGAGAGGAAGTGTTCCGAATCCACCACGCGAGCCCAGTGCGGGTTGTCACATGATGTCTTCGAATTTGTCTGGACATGCCGGTTTCGAGAGCAGTGGTGATGAAATAAGTAATTTACACAAAATAAAGTGCCTGACAGCTTAGGGTTCAATCCTACGACCTACAATTCGTAAGTCGCGTTGTGCTTTCACATTAGTCTTTAATTTGTTTAATTTATTTCATCAGCAGTGTTGATGTCACATTTCCTACCTAGAACCAAAATTAGAAGATATGAATGTACTGTTCTACCAACTACCAGCCCGCAATGAGTCCGCGGGATGGATTAGATAGAAAATACACTAACAGAAAAGAAGCCTAAGTCCCAGCAGTGGGATTTATAATTTAGGATTATTAAGCATAATTTACAGGTAGGTATACTTAAAATTTCGGAAGTCGAGTCGGTGTCGTTGGTTCCGCATTTTCGTTTATTGACACCGACTTCCGAAATTAAAGATATTTTTCACTTTGTCTAGTGTTAATTCATAAAACACTACTTGCTATGTAGGTAGTGACAGGAAACTATTAAAACATCATCAATATAAAAGGATTTTCCTCGATTTTCATTGGATCCCTTCATCAGATTCTGACTTGGTGACAATGGGCACCACCTCGAGACCACATACCCTTTCAAACCCTAATGTCAACTGCTCATCACATGTTACAAAATATTGCTTTTCCCGATGCTGGGACGTTAATTGTTGTTGTTGTTGTACAACCACTCACCATTGATGCATTGTGATGATTGCATTGTGACGATCATAAATTGCTTAGCAACCATTAAAGTAATCGATTCGCAACCCGTGAAATATTTATCATTGAGTAGTTCCGGTGGCCACCTGTGGTCTTCATCATCAACTCCACTTTATCAAATGATGATTTCCGAGAGCTAGCTTTGCCTTTAAAATTTGAGAGTTTCCCTCGATTTCCATGGGATCCTCTCATCAGATTCCAACTTGATGACAATCGGACCACCTTGAGAGTATACCATTTCAAACAAAAAAATAAAATAGGTCCACAATTGACGAAGAAATCGGTGAATACTTTTAAATAAAAAAAAACATAGGTACCTACAACATAGATAAAGTCGAACATATTTTATAACCTCCTGCTTTTTGGAAGTCGCTTATAAATAAAAATGAGAATAACGTGCCCACTTTGATGGGTTGGCAGGAATAAAAAATAATTCGTAAGTAGGTACCTACCTACCCAAATGAAAGCAGGTCCAGCGAAATGGTATTGAGTAGCGCTCTTCCAAACCCAATAAAATTTCAGACAGTTTAACTACAAGTTCATGGCAGAAAGTCCAGGCTAGGTGCCCTCAGAAATTAATAAAAATACTCCAGAGCGTCCAGAAATACCCAAGGACCACTTACATGCGTCATCGACATCAGATCTTTTCTCATAAACCCCGTCTAGCGTCGATCGTAAAGTGTGCGCGCTCCTCTCTGTCAAATTTCCAATAATCTTATTTTGGCGCGCATCACGCACCCCGATGACGGATATATGGGAGCCATCTTGCGAACGACGCGCATGCGCCCGGCCGTTCACCTGAACCGCGACGATAGTTTTACGACATCCCTCTATATTTTGCGATGATAAAAATAATAGTAACACCTTGACCACGGAGAGAATGTCGGTCAAATTGTTACGTTTTTTTGTAACACAAACAGGGAAGTTGAATCACAGTTTTATTAGTATTTGTGTGGGTATGGCAACAGAATTGGCTAATTTGATTGATTTATTCATCTTATCCATATCTAGGCCATATACTTTCATGACCCGTAGGTATTCCGCTACTTAAACGGGAAACTTAGGGAAAACATGGTACAGTAGTTAAAAAAACCACAGGGCAAAAACACTGAAAAAAAAAACACGTTTGTTGTATGGGAGCCCCCCTTAAATATTTATTTTATTTTGTATTTAGTACTTATTTGTTGTTATAGCGGCAACAGAAATACATAATTTGTGAAAATTTCAACGTCTAGCTATCGCGGTTCTTTCAGCCTGGTGACAGACAGACACACGGACGGACAGACAGCGAAGTCTTAGTAATAGGGTCCCGTTTTTACCCGTTGGGTACGGAACCCTAAAGCTGGTCGCGGAGAACTTTAGGATAGAACTTTACGATGAGGTTGATGACGTTATGAATCTGTGATGCCTATCCATGGGGCATCTTATATCTTACATATACCTACGTTTTATTTGCCTGATTTGGCGTGTTTTTGATTTCTGATGCATCGTCAAAATAATGGACACGATTTTATAAATTAATCAGTCGTTTTACTTAATTAATTGAATCAATGTTTGGAAACAATTATTTTATGTGTTCATTTTACACAAGTTAGAATACGATGTAAGTAAGTACCTATAAAATTCCTTTAGATTTTACTTCCATCATAACTTTTAAAATTTAACCAGAATTAAAATAATAAACAGATTTTATTATAATACTACGTCTTTCATTATTCGATCCTGTATCATCAGAGTGTAAATTTCTTTTTCTTTAAATCCTTCTCTTACATTTTCCTTTAACATTTTACGTTAATTACTTTCCTTAAAATATTATTTCTGAGAATTTTTCTTTTGAAGAGGCTGTTTGAAAACAAAATTAGCCGCGCGCACACTCACGCGATGCTTTACGATCTCTACCAGTAAACAAACGCTACTGTTTCGTGTTTACAGAGAAAGTTTTGTTATGATAGAGTCTCCATGTTTAGGGTACAGCCGGTCGATTCTGTTAAAATCTCACCGTGAAAACTTAGGTGAAGTAAGTTTGTTTTTGCTAGAAATTGCCACTATTGACAGCTCACTCCACGCTCACTTCACATAAGTTTTCACGGTGAGATTTTTGCAGAATAGCACCGCTGATCTGTAAGGACTGCGTCATAACAGTATATAACTACGATGATAGTAGGTACCTAAACTAAATGGATGTAGGTATTGCTGGAATGCTGGAGACAGGGTTTCCTTAACTGCGCTACCTACAAGTTGTTGCGAAAAGCGCAGAACCGGGATTTGTGGCCCACAATACCCGGTTCTGCGGTTTTTGAATCCAGTCTGTCCTATTCCCGCGTTTCTATCTTTTTAGGTTGTCGGTCTTTCTAACCATCTATTTAGTGCTTCTTTGATTCTGAAAACTGTCAAATTTTCCCAATCAACTTTGAACCTTATCCTCTAGCGATAAAGTTGAAAATATCTTAAAGAAATTTGACAGATTGTAGTAGCTTAATGTGCTGGCGTATGTACTTCACTTTTCATACCTACGCTCGGCGGTCGCGCTAGGGTTCTCAACTTTGGCTTATGCACAAAAAACTATCGTGGTAGTGGCACTCGGATCTAGTCGTATCTTCTAATGAGGAAGATGAGAGTAATTTTTAGCTTATTAGGTACCTACGACAGTAGATGTCACATATACCTTCGAATTTTTGGTTTTTGTTTCCTCACGATGTTTTCTTTCAGGGTTTTGAGAGCAGTGGTGTTGAAATAATTTGCGCAATAAAGCGCCTGTCTGGGTTCGAACCGACGACGGCCGTTACCACTGGGCCACCACGGCTTCCCTAGCTGTGTACTAGCACTAGCTTCTTACGTAAAAGACAGCTGAGCTGCTGGGGAGTTTTCTCCCCAACATCAAATCTATCTGTTAAGTAAGAAGATCGATATACCTTAGGCACCTACCCTACCTATTATATGGGACTAAGTACTAGTATATACGAGTAGCTGTAGGTACTACCTACGTAATATCAGAATACTTGACGCCTAGATGGTTTCTGGTGCAGCAGTTGGAGAAAACTAGTCAATTACCGGACATTTCTGAAATCAATAATAATTTTAGGTTTAGTTTTTTTTTTAAACGTTGCCCCACACTAGGAATTTCTCCTGTATTGTGGGTGCGTTTACAAACATTTAAACTCACATACACAAACAGCCAGACCCGGAACAACTACTTGTAGGTCCTACAAATATTTGTTAATAGGTGGTACCATAGTCCACTTTGTTGTGACGTCACCATACATTAATATGTCTCAATTTATCAAAATTCCGTCAAAATTCTCCCATCCATGTCCCAACTTTCTACCATCACGTAGTCTTACTACGAAGCCGTTTTTCTGACAGTGCATCCGGCGCAGGAGAGGCCGCTGACAGACAAACGCTTGCAGGAAGACCGCGTCGTTAGCGCTGTCGTCGCCCGCGCACTAAACTTAAATAAAACCAGCGCTCAGTTAGCTCGCGAGTGGTTTTTCACTGCATAGATGCGAGCACTTTATTTTCAGATGTTTTTGTATGTGAAAGTGTTTGAAGATGTGGGAGAAATTTAGGGAAAAGGGGGTTTCAGGCAGTTTAAAGTTTTATTAAAATTATGATAAAAAAAAATGCAGAAATCAAGAACCAGTATAATAAAAACATTGTTGTAATTAAGAACTAGGCAAACCATAATCTACATAAAATAAAAAATAAAAAACTGGGGGCGTAAATCGTAGCAGTTTATATTTGTAAACATTTAAAAACTGTAAATAAAACCAGTGCTCAGCAGTTAGCTCGCAAGTGGTTTTTCATGGCATGTATGCCATATGATGCCAGATGTTCGTACCTATTTTATTTTTATTTGTTTTTGTAAGTACCTACGTACCTAGATAAAGTTTAAGTCTTGACCATTGTGAGAGATCTCGGGGAAAAATGTCTTTAGGACCAAAAAGAGTTTACACAAATCAATAATAATAATAATAAACCTTACATTTCAGACAGAGTTATTAAGAAAATGTAGATCTTACTTAAAACAAAAAAAACAATTTTGAAATCCAGAATTAGTTATGCAGGACCTAGTACTACATAATTATCTTTCTCAAATAAGTAACTGGGGCGAAAATCATACCAGTAAATTACTTCTTTGTTTTCTCAGAATAAACAGCATTCACATATCCCAAGAATATCTTAAGGTTCGTTTTGGAACAAATTGTCTCCAAGAATAGGCATCTCAGCGACCTAGACTCAGACACACGCACGTAGGTTCATCGTCTAGTCTCTCTGGGTACATCTTGACAAATGACCCGTTGCCACACCACACATTAATTCTTTGCATTCAATACCCAAATAGACTGGTACATTAAACAACCTATTAACTGGTGATTTGTTTTATTTTTTAACCGAACTCTTTGGTACCATGCGTGGGATGATCTTTGTCCACAGCGAAACTCCACCTATTATAACCTCATCTCTTTCACACTCCCCATTTTGACACACTTAAGAGTGAGAGATGAATATGTAAGTCACGCCTACAGTTTAAAAAAGCTTTTCTCCTGACTGAAAATATTAACAGAATATATAATGTTTGAGATAATAGTATAAAATATTATGAATTATTATGTTGTTATGTTTCGGTCGGATATCATTCGACAGGATTGTTTCGAATAAAAAATAATGTGCTAATAAAAATAAATTAGATCCCTGAAATATTTTTATAACATTCGACAGTTACATGGTTCTTTTTTTAAATGGCCGATGTTCTGGGTGTATCATATCTGTTTGTATTAAATTGTATGTCAATAATTCTTTTTATTTAAAAATTTACTCAGATTTTTGTGTTTCTTAGAGAAATATTACTCTCTTGGATATGTCAACCAGTGTTACTTTTTTTTTTACGAAATCTAACATGTGAATTTATTAATACAAGGTATCAGAAAAAGAAACGATATAGATCTACTGAATAGAATAGGTACCTACGGGTGATACTTACAAGTTAATTAAAGCAGTTTTCCTTCTGATTAAAAAAAATCCAGGTAAGCTATTTATAAATAGCTTACCTGGTTTTTTTTTTTTTTTTTTGGAAAAAAAAAAAATCTATTTAAAAAAATCTGTATATAAATAAATTTTTTATGGTTTATTAATTTTATTTTTAAGTTTATTTTACATATAAATTTTAGTGTTAATTTTAAATTATTTAAATAATAATTTATATTTATATAGTAGTAATTAATATTAAATTATTTAAGAAATTAAGATTTAGTAATACTAAAATTAACATAAAAAAAATTATTTTTTTTATGTTAATTATGGGATTAAATATTTCATTTGATGCGATTCTTGAAACATAAATAAAAAGAACTAATAATCCTCCTAAAAAAGTAAGAAATAAAATATAGGAAAATCAATAAGTTTTAATTATTATTCCGGTTAAAAGACAAGTTAATAAAGTTTGAGTTAAGATTATTAATCCTATAGATAATGGATTATTTAAAAATAATATAAAAAAAGAAATTATGATTAATAATAGTGAAAAAGTTAATTTAATAATTTCAAATCAAAGAATAGTTTAATTAAAATAATAATTTTGGAGATTATTGATAAAGAAGTTCTTTTTCTTTGAAGTTTTTAAAGTAATTTACTTAACTTTGGTTTACAAGACCAATATTTTTTTTTAACTATAAAAACAAAAATGATAATTTTAAATATATGAATTATTTTTATTGTAATATTTGTTGTAGGAAATTTAATTTTTATTTCTAAACATAAACATTTATTAATTGTTTTACTTAGATTAGAATTTATTGTTTTGAGTATATTTTTTTTTTTATTGATTTATTTAAGTTTTATTGATTATGACATATATATATTAATAGTATTTTTAGTTTTTTCAGTTTGTGAGGGGGCTTTAGGGTTATCTATTTTAGTTTCTATAATTCGAACTCATGGTAATGATTATTTTCAAAGATTTAATTTATTATAAAAATTATAGTTATATTATTATTTAAAAATTTAATGATAAAATTTTTAATTATATTAATTTTTATAATTCCTTTTTGTTTTATAAAAAATATATTTTGATTGGTTCAAATAATATTATTTTTATTAATATTTTTATTTATAAATTTAAGAATAAGATTAAATTTATTTTGTAATATGAGATATATAATATCTTGTGATATTATATATATATATAATATATATATATATATATATAATATATATTCCACAACTATCACACAACGCCGTCTAGTCTCAAGCTAAGCAGAGCTTGTGTTATGAGTACTAGACAACTGATAAACATACTTATATATTTCTAAATACATACATATATAGATAAATTACACCCAGACACAGAACAAATGATCATGCTCATCACACAAACATTTGTCCTGGGTGGGAATCGAACCCACGACCTCCGGCATAGCAGTCATAGTCACTGACCACTAGACCAACAGGCCAGCCAAATATTATGTCTTATGGGTTAATTATATTAAGAATTTGAATTTCTATCTTAATAATTATAGCTAGAGAAAATTTATATAAAATAAATTTTTACATAATTTTTTTTTTATTTAATATTATTTTTTTATTAATTATGTTGTATTTAACTTTTAGAACAATAAGAATATTTATATTTTATTTATTTTTTGAGGGGAGTTTAATTCCTACATTATTATTGATTATTGGTTGGGGTTATCAACCTGAACGAATTCAGGCTGGTATATATTTATTATTTTATACTTTATTTGTTTCTTTACCTTTATTAATAGGAATTTTTTATACTTTTAATGAAATAAATTGTATAATAATTTATTTTTTGAAATTTTTTAATTTAAATGTTTATATATTATATTTTTCTATAATTTTAGCTTTTTTAGTTAAAATACCTATATATTTTGTTCATTTATGATTACCTAAAGCCCATGTTGAAGCTCCTGTTTCTGGTTCTATAATTTTAGCTGGTATTATATTAAAGTTAGGGGGTTATGGGTTATTACGTTTATTAATTTTTCTACAGGAAATTAATTTAAAATTAAATTATATTAGTATTGTTATTAGATTAATTGGAGGTTTTTATATTAGATTAAAATGTTTTTGCCAAGTAGATATTAAATCATTAATTGCTTATTCTTCTGTCGCTCATATAAGAATTGTTATTAGAGGGATTATAGTTATAAATTATTGAGGATTTATTGGGTCTTATATTTTAATAATTGGGCATGGATTATGTTCATCGGGTATGTTTTGTTTAGCAAATATTAGATATGAACGATTGCATAGACGAAGATTATATATTAATAAAGGTATAATGAATTTTATACCTTCAATAAGATTATGGTGATTTTTATTAATATCTTCTAATATAGCTGCCCCTCCTAGATTAAATCTTGTAGGGGAAATTAGTTTAATTAATAGATTAATGAGATGATCTTGAATTTCTATATTAATGTTAATATTAATTTCTTTTTTTAGTGCGGGTTATAGTTTATATTTATATTCATTTATTCAACATGGAAAATATTATTCAGGAATTTATAGTTATTATACGGGTGTTTCTCGGGAATATTTAATATTAATATTACATTGATTACCTTTAAATATTTTAATTTTAAAGATTGATTATAGAATAATTTGATTTTATTTAAATAATTTAATAAAAATATTGATTTGTGGTGTCAAAAATATGAATAATTCATTTTAAATTATTAATAATATAAAATATTCAATTTGTTTTATTTCATTTTTTTTTTATTGATAATAAGAATATTCAATTTTTTTTTTATAATTTATTTTATTATAAATAATATAGTTATTTTATTAGAGTGGGAGATTATTTCTTTTAACTCAATAACAATTATTATGTCTATTTTATTGGATTGGATATCTTTATTGTTTATAATATTTGTCTTTTTGATTTCTTCTGTTGTTATTTATTATAGAAAAAGATATATGAAATCTGAATTAAATTTAATTCGATTTATTATTTTAGTTTTATTATTTGTTTTTTCAATAATATTATTAATTATTAGCCCTAATATTATTAGAATTTTATTAGGTTGAGATGGTTTAGGGTTAGTTTCATATTGTTTAGTAATTTATTATCAAAATTTAAAATCTTATAATGCTGGAATATTAACTGCTTTAAGAAATCGAATTGGTGATGTTCTTATTTTAATATCAATTTCTTGAATAATAAATTATGGTAGTTGAAATTATATTTTTTATTTAGAATTTATAAATAATGATTGAGAAATAAAAATAATTGGGGGGTTAATTATTATAGCTTCGATAACAAAGAGAGCTCAAATTCCTTTTAGATCTTGGCTACCTGCTGCTATAGCAGCCCCCACTCCTGTTTCAGCTTTAGTACATTCTTCTACTTTAGTTACAGCTGGGGTTTATTTATTGATTCGATTTAATATACTATTATTAGATATGTTTTTTATAAAGTTATTATTATTATTGTCAGGTTTAACAATATTTATAGCTGGTATTTCAGCTAATTATGAGTTTGATTTAAAGAAAATTATTGCTTTATCAACTTTAAGACAATTAGGTTTAATAATAAGAATTTTAAGTATAGGTTTACCTGATTTGGCTTTTTTTCATTTATTAACACATGCTATATTTAAAGCTTTATTATTTATATGTGCTGGGGTTATTATTCATATAATAAATGATACTCAAGATATTCGTTTTATAGGGGGGATTAGTTTTTATATTCCTTTAACTTCTTTATGTATAAATATTTCTAATATAGCTCTTTGTGGCATTCCTTTTTTAGCTGGATTTTATTCTAAGGATTTAATTTTAGAATTAGTTAGATTTAGAAATTTAAATTTAATAATTTTTTTTTTGTATTATATTTCCACAGGTTTAACTATATTTTATACTTTTCGTTTAACTATGTATTTAATAGTAAATGATTATAATTTAGTGAGAGTTTATAATTTATATGATGAAGATTATATTATATTAAAAAGAATATTTGTTTTATTATTTATGAGAATAATTAGAGGAAGATTTTTAAGATGAATAATTTTTTCTTACCCTTATATAATTTATTTACCTTTTAATTTAAAAATAATAGTAATTTATATTAGATTAATTGGGGGCTTAATAGGCTATTTTATTAGAAATATGAAAATTTATTCAATTAATAAATTTATTATAACTTATAATTTAAGAAATTTTTTATGTTTAATATGATTTATACCAAATTTATCTACTTATAGATTAAGATATTATTTTTTAAATTTTGGTCAGAGTTTATTAAAAAATATTGATTTAGGTTGAAGAGAGTTATATAGTGGGGTTGGTATAGTAAAAATTTTAAAAAAGTATTCTATATTTTATAATATTTATCAAATTAATAATTTTAAGATTTATTTATTTAGATTTATTATTTGAATAATAATTATTTTATTTATATTATTATTTAATAGTTAATTAAATTTAATTTAAATAGCTTATAAAATAAGAGCATAATATTGAAGATATTAAGGAGATAGAATTTATCTTTAAATAATTTAATATTTATAAAAATAATATTATTTTATTTTTACAATGAAAATGTAAAGTTTTAAGTTAAACTATATAAATAGAAATATTAATGGAATTAAACCACTAAAAATTAAGTTAGCAGCTTAATTTTAAACTTTATATTTCAGTTATTCATATTTAATTGGAATTTAATATTCAATTTTATCATTAACAGTGATATACCTCTTTTTGGTTTCAATTAATGGGTTTGTAAATAAGGAGTTTTATTAACTCTTTCTTTTAAGTCGAAATTAAATGCATAATTGCTTCTTATTTAAGATAAATTAGATAAATTAATATTTTTTGAATGCAAATCAAATGTTTTACTTAAACTATAATCCTTTTATTTAATTAGTTCAATTTAATATATTTTGATTTCATTCTTGGTATAGGCCAATTAATAAAATTAAAATAAAAAAAAATCTAATTTTTGTTCAAAAAATAAAATTTACTAATTTAAATAAAGGAATAATAGGAAAAATAAGAGCAATTTCTACATCAAAAATTAAGAAAATTACAGTGATTAAAAAAAAATGTAGGGAGAATGGAATTCGTGCTGAAGATTTAGGGTCAAAACCACATTCAAATGGGGAGCATTTTTCTCGATCTGATAGAGTTTTTTTTGATAAAATAATAGATAAAAATATTATAACATTAGAGACTAATATAATAATTAAAAAAATATTTGTTATTAAAATAATTATTTATATTAAAATTATTAAACTTTTTGATTGGAAGTCAAATATACTAAATATATTATATAAATAATTAATTTCCTCATCAATAAATAGAAATGTAAAGGAATAATCATACTACATCTACAAAATGTCAATATCAAGCTGCTGCCTCAAATCCAAAATGATGATTTCTAGAAAAATGATTATTTAAATGACGAATTAAGCAAATAAATAGAAATAATGTTCCAATGATTACATGTAACCCATGAAATCCTGTTGCTATAAAAAATGTTGATCCATAAATACTATCTGCAATAGTAAAAGGGGCTTCTAAATATTCATAAGCTTGAAGAATTGTAAAATAAATTCCTAAAATAATTGTAATAAAAAGACTTTGAGTTATTTGAGAATTATTATTTTCTATAATAGCATGATGAGCTCATGTGACAGATACTCCTGAGCTAATTAAAATGATTGTATTTAATAAAGGGATTTGAAAAGGATTAAAAGGAATAATTCTAGTAGGGGGTCAAATAGCTCCGATTTCAATATTAGGTGCAAGTCTTCTATGAAAAAATGCTCAAAAAAAAGAAATAAAAAAAAAAAATTCAGATACAATAAATAAAATTATTCCTCATCGGAGGCCTTTGGTAACTAAAATTGTATGTTTACCTTGTAAGGTTCCTTCTCGACAAATGTCTCGTCATCACTGGTATATTGTTAAAATAACAATTAAATATCCTAAAATTAATAAATTTATATTAAAATTATGGAATCATTTTACTATTCCTGTTACAAGAACTATTACTCCAATAGCTCCAGTTAAAGGTCATGGACTATAGTCTACTAAATGAAATGGATGGTTAAAATTTGTTTTCATTAATTTACTTCTCTAGAATATAATGTTCTTAAAATTGCAATTACATAAGATTGAATAATTGCAACTGCTGACTCTAAAATTAATAATAAAATTTGGATGATCAATAATAAAAAAATAAAATAAGAACTTATTCTAGGTCCGGTCCCTCTTAAAAGAGTTATTAATAGATGTCCTGCAATTATATTTGCAGTTAAACGAACAGCTAAAGTTCCTGGTCGAATAATATTTCTAATAGTTTCAATTAAAACTATAAATGGCATTAAAATTGATGGTGTTCCTTGTGGGATTATGTGAATAAATATGTGCTGGGAATTATTGATTCATCCATAAATTATAAATCTTAATCATAGAGGTAAAGAAATTGATAAAGATAATGTTAAATGGCTTGTTCTAGTAAAAATATAAGGAAATAATCCTAAAAAATTATTAAATAAAATAAAAGAAAATATAGAGATAAAAATAAAAGTAGAACCTTGAAAGTAATTATTTTTTAATAAATTTTTAAATTCATTATGAAGTTTTAATAAAATAAAATTTCAGAAATAATAATGGCGATTTGGGATTAATCAAAATGAATATGGGATAAATATAATTCCTAAAATTGTTCTAATTCAATTAAATGGGATATTAAAAATATTTGTTGATGGGTCAAAAATTGAAAATAAATTACTTATCATTTTCAATTGAGATTTTTTAATTTAAAATTTAATTTATTTTTATTATTTGAACTTTTTTTATTAAAAATATAATAATTTATAATATTAAAAATTAAATAAATTAATAAAAAAAAAAAGAAAGAGATTAATCAATTAATTGGTATTATTTGTGGGATAAAAGAATATTACTACAGTAATAATTTAAATTTGACATATTTATGTTATAGATTTAACTAATTCTTTAGTAGAATATTTCATTAGAAGTAAATGCTAATTTACTATAATATGGTTTAAGAGACCATTACTTGCTTTCAGTCATCTAATGAAGAATAATTATTAACTCAATTAATAAAATTTTTAATTGAAATTCTTTCGATTACAATAGGCATAAATCTGTGATTAGCCCCACAAATTTCAGAACATTGTCCATAAAAAATACCTGGTCGATTAATAAAAAAATTAGTTTGATTAAGTCGTCCAGGGTTAGCATCTACTTTTACACCTAAAGATGGGATAGTTCAAGAGTGAATTACGTCTGTAGCAGTTACTAAAATTCGAATTTGGTTATTTATGGGAAGAATAATTCGATTATCTACATCTAATAAACGAAAATTATTAGTTGATATTTCATTAGAGGGGATTATATAAGAGTCAAATTCGATATTATGAAAGTCTGAATATTCATAACTTCAATATCATTGATGCCCAATAGATTTTAAGGTAATTAAGGGATTATTTAATTCATCTAATAAATATAATAATCGTAAAGAAGGTAAAGCAATAAAAATTAAAGTAATTGCTGGTAAAATAGTTCAAATTAATTCAATTATTTGCCCCTCTAATAAAAATCGATTAATATATTTATTAAATAAAAGTCTTGATATTAAATAACCAACTAAAACTGTAATTATAATAAGAATAATTAAAGTATGATCATGAAAAAAAATAATTTGTTCTATTAAGGGAGATGCTCCATTTTGTAAATTAAAATTTGATCAAGTTGCAATTTCTAAAAAAAGGATATACCTTTATAAATGGGGTTTAAATCCATTACATATAATCTGCCATATTAGAATAAATTTCTTAAAATAGGTAATTCATTATATGAATGTTCAGCAGGAGGTAAATTTTGATATCATTCAATTGAGGATGATAAATTTAAAGTAAATAAA
Source organism: Oligia fasciuncula (assembly GCA_963082905.1). Taxonomy (NCBI): domain Eukaryota; kingdom Metazoa; phylum Arthropoda; class Insecta; order Lepidoptera; family Noctuidae; genus Oligia; species Oligia fasciuncula. Next base: position 14,152,540 of record OY720406.1, on the reverse strand, counting down.
GCAATTCGTTGATTAATTAATGATTCTCAAATAATAATTAATATAAATATAATTGCTAATAATGAAAGATAAGATCCTAAAGATGAAATAATATTTCAAGAAATATAAGAATCAGGATAATCTGAATATCGTCGGGGTATACCCGCTAAACCTAAAAAATGTTGAGGGAAGAAAGTTAAATTAACTCCAATAAATATAACAAAAAATTGAATTTTTAAAAGATAAGGATCCAAAAACAAAAACCAATGAAAAAAAAACCAATGTTATAATGAAAAACACTGGTTTTTTTCAGAATTATAACAACTCCACCACTTGATGCGTCGGCGCGCGGCGCTGTCACAAGTTTTTGAATTCCACAAAATCTTTGTAAGTACAATCTGTCCTTTCATGAGGTTTCCTATTCCTGTATTCGTCGATTTTCTGATCAATAAGAATTCCGTATACTATTCACACTTGTAGGAATCCAAAAACACTACCGACCTTTTATGGGTCTGTTGTCAATAATTTAAATATATGCTACGAGAAGTCGTAGCCGCGTAGCAATCGTAGCGTGATCGTAGTAACTTGTATTTTTAAATTATTTTATCACTTTATTTAGAGAAAATGTGACTAACTATTTACACTAGATCAGATACTAAATTAAATGACTAACAAACTTAATATACAAATAATTTATACAAAAACAAAGGACACTTAAGTAGGTACTCGTCCGCGTCTCGTCGTCTCTGTCATCTGGAAACGTGCCCAGAAGACTCGCAGCTTGATTTTTTAAATCCATTTCTTTGGAAAATATTTACATTTCTATACAAGCTTTTATTTGTTCTTTGTGTTTTATTTATTGGTCTTTGTTGGTTATTTGGTCTTTGTTGTATCTTTTTCATATAATGTAATTAATTTTGAGTGTAGAGTGTAGTAGGTACCTAGCTACACTACTGCTCAAAAAGCTTTTTCAGTTTTCAAACGTTAATCACACTAATATTATTAAGTCGAAAGTTTTTGAGTGAGTGTGTGGGGGTGTGTTTATATGTTTGTTACTTCTTCACGCTCAAACGGCTGCACCCATTTTGATGAAATTTGGTACGGAGGTAGCTGACACCCTGGATTAATATATAGGCTACTTTTTATCTCGATATTCCCACGGGAGCGAAACTTATGCGGGTGGCATAATAAATCCAAACAAGACAACTGGCTTTTGTACATTGTATGTTCGTCTACTTTCTTAACACGATAATACTTGATTTTAATGCTTCAGTTCTTAATACAGGCTTCTTCAATCGAAAAACGATATTTGTCAATTTGGTCCATCGGGTAGGTACCTACTTGTATTTTCTTTCTCGTGCCCGTACAAGTAGCTAAATTATATGGCATATGGAAAATATTTATTGTAAAATACTTTGTTAATAAAAGCTATTTGAATTTGAATGGCTTACCTCTTGTAAGGTATGTAATACGATCGATGTGCCAGACGAGCGAAATTTCATATTATTTTCGCCCTTAATATTTGTAAAAATAGGCGAGTGTTGCATCCATATTATCTAGGTACCTATAGCCATTAGATACATGATGTTGTTTACTCTCAGCATTCCTACCTGTGAATCAGTAGCTGCACTGAAGTGGCACTGTGTTTACTGCACAGATTGATCAACGATCTCGCTCAGATAAACAGAGTTCACACTTACACACTTATGCGCTGAGATATTGCTTGTCAGAAAAACTATAGACAACCTACTAAAGCTGGGAATGCACTGGGGATTGTGGGAACTTTATACAGGCGCCAGCATATCAAGGTACTACAATCTGATAAGATTTTGAATTTTATCGCTAGAGCATAAGGTTCAAAGCTGATTGGGAAACCTTGACAATTTCAGGTAGCTTGATGTGCTGGCGTTTGTACATATCAAATTATGTTTTTCAGTTTAAAACATGGAATGTCCAAATATTGTTTTGAATTGGACTATAATGAGTATGGGAACAAAGTTCTGGATTACCTATGTAGGTATTCTTACATTTTTATAAACATCAGATTGGTATTTTCTTTCATTCGTCAAGTTCCTAACTTATTTTGGGAACCGTTATGAATTTGATAGCTTAAGTAGGTACTTTATACTTGAAATCCTCTTTTTCAAACATAGAATTGAATGCCCCTTAACTTTCACACGGTCCATTTGTAACAGTAGGTACCTTACCTCCTAATGATTACATATCATCACGCCTGTATTCCCCAAAGGGATAGTCAAAAGTGTACCTATAGTACACCCACATTTCGCCAGTTATATTTAAGTCCCATGTAATAGGGGGCGAGCCTATTGATTGCCATCAACCTGGCACAAATCCAGACTCCGGGATGCTACTGAGAAATACAAGATGGAAACCCAATAGGCAAAGTATTTACCCGACCTGGAATCGAATCCATAGGATCTCATGCTCAGTAATAGCGCTTGCGACATCTAAACCAACAAGGCAGTTGGTTTTTAGTAATTAGTTTTATTACTATTTTCCGTTCGCATAATTCACGTTTGTTGTTTATTATTTTGATTTTTAGGTATATGAATTGTAACGAACAATTTATTTTCATTGAACTAATCACGAATCATCATCTCACAATTAAACAACACCAAGTGACACCGGTAATTCACGCCACCAAAGTGAAGAGAACTATTACTCACACTGATGTATGTAGACCAGAAAGATGTAAAACCGCTTCCGCTAGAAGACAACACTTTTACATGGCTAAGTACATTTACAATAAACTAAACAATACCCTTAGCATTAATCCGTTCACAACTAAAGAAATTAAATTAAAAATCTTCGAATGGCTTCAAACACTAGATTACCACCAGACGGAAGATCTATTACAATACCAGTACTCATAAAACAATCTACACTCCCCCACCTACACACACACACATACACACCCTCACTCCCTTACACACACATACACACCCCCACTCCCGTACACACAAACACACAAAGATTTTGTATACCTACCAAAGAGTATGTGTGCATCTTAAATTTAGTTTCCTTGTTATATTTTAGGTTTTTTTTTCCTTATTTTGTTTTTTTTTTTGTATTGTTTTATTGCACATGGATAAATACATGAACCACAAATGGGCGAAGACACTGGCTCCTGTAACACAGGTTACTACCTAGCTCAGGAGTCAGGGCTTCAATAAACTATGTAACAACTGTATTATGTCAATAAAAATTATTATTATTATTATTATTATTATTATCATTTCAGCTGAAAGACGTCCACTGCTGGACATAGGCCTCCCCCAAGCATCAATCACGAATACACCTAGGTTAACAGGGTTAAAATCTGTGCACCGTTTAGTTAAACATGGAAATCACATGACGCCAATGAAGGTACTTAATGCTGTAAACTCTGGGACAGTTATTACACATAATCCCTGCCAGTGGTTATTTGTAGGAACCGTACCAAAGGATCGCCCCTCTCCTAAGCTCTCTCTTTACTCCCTTGTCGTAAATGAAGAAACAAAGGTGCACTTGCACTTGGTCGTTAGCCCGCATTCGGGTATTTGATTGACTTTTTAACTGAATTCGAGTAAGAAAAGTACCAGACACACTAATTACACAGACATCCCTGAAGATAAAGCTTGACAAACTTGAGAGAACACAGCTTACTCATTAATTTATCTTCTCTTGGTTTCCAAAGGAGGTATTTGTAATCAAGTAAAACACTTTGAACTTAGATACTTAAGTAGGTATCTACATAAGAATTAGGTAGTCAAAGGACCAAAAAATATCACCGAACTTGCTGAAATAGATGATTACTTCATCTATTTCAGCAAGTACGAAAATTTTTAAGAATGTTGGTATTTGTAATTATGCAAAAATCGTCGAACTTACATATGTGTAAGCAAGTCATAAGATATTTCAGAAAGTTCGGTGCATAAGATAGGGATAGAATTATTATAAAAATTCAAAATAAGTACTCTGGTTTGACTTCGACAAAAAGCTCACACCTTAGCGGCTTTCCAATATATTATGGTTTTCCACAATATATTCATGAGACATTGGTACAACCTATCTATGTTTTGTCGTAACACTGCATTTTTCTGCAGATTTGAGTACCTACCTATTTGGATTTGGATACTTTGGTACCCAGGATACTAGGCACCTATTTCAGGTCATATTATGACCACGGACCACGATGTTTTATTTCGACTGTGGGTGTAGTTGCAATTATTAATTTCAGTGCTGTCTGCAGGTAGTTAAAAGGATAAAACATGGATAACGAATAAGCATTATAACGGTGTTGTCTTGCTTTTAAATACCTATAACTTAGACTCAACAAATACCTCTGGATAATTTCACGAACCGAGTGGGCTTGAATAGGTAGGTACTTACATAAGTTTAGAGTTAAGTAAATTAAAACGTACATCGTCGATAACATTCGTCTACCTACCAGTTCAGGTAAAGTCGAACCAACAAACAGTGCAGTACATAATTCAGATGAAAATAAATAAAGTGCTGTGGGAATGAAAGCTCTCGCGATTGGGCGGTGGGCGGAGCGGGGCGGGCTCGGCGCTGGCGACGCGCGCCGACGACAGAAGCGTTCTCCTCGCGCCACCGTCTGCGCGCGCGCATAACTTGATTAACGCACAGAAAACTGATTTATTGTGTCGCGTTGAAAAAATAATCGGCTGCCGGTGAAGAAATGTGATGGAGGGACAAGAGTGGCGGGGCGAATGGCAGCAGCCACGCCAACTCAATGGTCAGTGAGTGATCCTGTGTGTCTGCTTGTCTTTTGTGCCGATTGATGGAGATCCAATAAGAGAAGTCCTGGCTCTTGAAACGGTAAATTGCCTTTGTTTTGTCTAAGTCCTGGTTGAGAGAGAGGGTAAAGTTCAGTTGAGTTTCAGTGAAAGATTTAGTTTGTTGAAAAAGAGACAAAAATTCTATCTATTTTCTTGCTCTTTCTTCCGTCGAAAATACCTATTTATTAACATATTGTGCTAAAGTTTACATACATTCAGTGTTATGCAATTTGTGTAGATTTCTTTCAGTCGTCTCTGTTACAACCATTTTTTTGTTATTCTTGAAAAAGTTGAAACCTCTTGACTGGACCCTCCAAGTCGTCGGCACAAAAGATTTGCTCCAAGTTTTTGCTTACATACCTAATGACTTGCATGAATTTAACCACCTACGGAGAAGACATGCACAAATGTCAAATTCTTTAGATTTTCAGCATCCATGACAAAAGAGAAAAAAAATATATTCAAGAATAACTACCTTTAGTATTCGTGAACATAAGTTTTATCTCTTGATAATATAGATAACCCAATTTGTGAAACTGTCATTTCTAATTTGTGTAAAGTGATTTGTGTGATTACGAAAAATGTCATAATTTGTTTACAGTATTTTAAAAGTCAAAGTTCCAGTAACTATTAGTAATTTCACGAATAAAATAAGTTTGTCCCTGAAAACCTTGTGTATCAAAGTTTCTTATAAAAAAATCATACAGTAACTTAATAAAAAATAACAACACGGAGTAACACCAGAAAAATCCCAAGACAAATCCTAAGATAAACATAATCCTTCAGTCATTTAAGGCGAAAAACAAGCTCCTCAACAATTGACGGTCCCTGGTATGTGTGACTCAAAACGTTCACGTTCCCATCGCTCTTCTGTGATAGTGTTCATTCATCTATCCGTCAGCAGCGCGGCTGCGATCGACGCGGTCCCGACGATTGACACCCAACCATGTCGCACAGCTTTCAGATCTTTTAGCCCGCAGATTTAGCCTCTCTTTTTGTCCCGCGAACATTTTGTGACTGCCTCGGATAATGTTAGGATTTCAAATCGTTCGCAAGCTTTGTAACCGCAACATCAAAAGTTTCATTTTGAAATGATTGAACGATTGTTGAGTGAGGACTGTTACTAAAAAGTCGTAGTAAATGTTTGGCGGAATTGTTTTTCGAGCTGTACGAAAATAAGATATTATGTAAATGTCGATTGATACACGGGGTATTTTGCAATTTTTTTTTTCAACTGATTCCTTTTGTGAGCAGCCGCGTTTCGATAAAAAATACTTATAACTAGGAGCACCTTCTAAACTGAAAATTATAACTTTCGACCTCCGAATTATCGACGAATTATCCTATCGACTAGAAATTACAAATAATGCTCCTGCCCTTATTCCAATTTGGTTGGAAGTGGCACAGCAAGTCTTCTAATTACATACGTCTCTATTGGCCGTCATTTCGGTCTTTATCTCCTTTTTTTACGAAATATTCCCTCCATCTTGTCATGGAGCATTTGTTATGTTCTGTTGGACATTACAAAAATGTTCCACATTACATTTTGTGCCCTCATCCTTTGTAATTAGGTAGGTCCTCCTGCCTTTATGCAAATTTATTTATATTTATTTGGGGTAAAAAAAAAAAAAAAAATTTATAACAGGCCGAAACACATTGTCCACCCATTTGTTTAGGCCAGCGATAAAATTTACATTTTATAGCTGGCTGAAACACATTATCCACCCATTTGTTTAAACCAGCGATAATTTTTTTTATTTTTATTCTATGTCCTACTCTATGTGTTCTGTTTTTAAAACAATAAAGCGAGGAACACAGTTCAAAACATGTCAATCTAGATTGATGACCCGCCAGGGGTGGGCGACATTTTTTGTGGTAATTAACCGACGCCCGGCGGACGTGAAAAAACTTCAATGCTACTTGACTCGAATACTTACAATTCGACCATTTTGTTATTTCAAAGGTTACTAATTACTGTTAGTTTTATTTTTGTTTTTGTATGTCAAATGCAAAAACTATTTAATTTGTTGGTACCAATGTTTAACTTATTTTTTTCGTAAAATTCCTAATGATTAATTCTATGAAATGGAATAGTGGAGCATATTTATTTTTACCGAATTATGGTTTTAGGTAGCGAGATTTCTAAGAAATAAGGTTTCTTGTATTTGGATTAACCTGAATACAACAAAACTTATTGACTCATAAAATAAACACTTGCGGAGTGCCGACAGAAGTGAAAACTTGAACAATTACGTGTGTATTTTTGAATCGTCTTATAAACAAAACACGCGTAGTGTCAGTTACGGTAACAGTGTCGCGAGTTCAATGGTTTTTTCCCATCTCAAAAAATGCCCAATGCGCCTAAAAAAAATTTCACTTCAATAATGAAAGAGTTTCCCAATGGATTCATGAGCGTTTCTCTAAAAAGCGGATTCCAACAAGCCTAAAATGGTTTGAGTCGGGATATAAAGACAAAAACTGTGCGGAACAGTTACCTGAAAACAGAATCATCAACTACTAACGAGGCATCATCACTACCCACCTTTTGAGAAAAACATAAAGATAATAATGAATCAGCAGCAGGTTAGATGAATGGTTTCCCTAATAAATATCGTATAAGAATTTAAAGAAGATATAGATTTTCCGGTACCTATTTATTGTGTCGTAAACGTTTATGTCTGTGACGAGAAATGGTTTGACATTCTGCTGGAATGTTTTTCTAAAGTATCTCATACTACATAATTTAACATGAGATACTTCAGAATTCATTTGGTTCGTACCGAATATTTCGACCAGCAATCTCTAGCTTCTAACCGGACCACTCTAAGCACTAGACAAAAATGTACTTGCAGCACTCAAAATCATCATCCGATGCAAATTATGACAGCAAGATATCTATAAATATTAGACCAAACAAAATAAAATACAGATGATGCGGACATTTCTTTCGCCGTAGAGTTATCTAAAGTCGCAGAATCATTCCATAAACGAGCAAGACTAAGTATATGCAACTGCCACTAATTAACCAGTTTATTACCTGGCAACTCGTAGTTTCCTAAATTCTCATATCACAAGCACCCAACCCTACCTCAATATTCAAGAGTTCCATAAATCTTGTAAAACAAAGTTTTTTTCCTCTAAGGATACGCGCCACTCCAGGCCGTCACACGTGGTCCCGATGATAAACGCATTGATTATTTTTGCAAAAACTGTAATGTAAACTAAAGATTAAGAGCTTCACGGAATTATGGAGCAGTAGGTTATGAATTAATTACATCCGGGTTGAAACAATACGACGGCTTGAATTTGGTAGAGTACATAATAAGTAATTAAAGTCTCGACCAGCTTACGATGTATAAGAAGGATGTTTGTTGTGAAAGTCAAATTGAAAATATTTATTAAATCGAAGACAAAAACAATATTTCACTTAACTGTCGAATTTTGCAAGAAGCAATAGAAACATGCAGTTTTGCACAAATCACAAAACAGGATGATATGTCCAGCAGTGGACTGCACAAGCTGATGATGATGATGAACAAAGCAGGATTCCATCTCAATATGTTATAGTAGCTAATTAAGCTAAAAGCCTGAAAAGCAGCAGTTTTCATTTTAAAATATAGGTACCTAACCAAAGAATATAAATTGCAAATCCGAACAGGCAGACAGCTTTACGAGCATCTAACTGTAAAAGTTTTACAAGGGCGGAAAAAAGTTAACACATTGCAGACTCTTCGCCTACACGTGGCCTTTATCTTATCTATGAATTTTGTTTTACAACCCTTACGTCGATACCTCTCACGCAAGCTTGACGTTTTACCATTATCTTGTGCAATTTGTCCTCCGAAAATAGATTTTTCTCAGCCGAGTGTGTTTGCGAACGAAATTTTTTTCTGATTCGTCGATGTTCTTAAAGGTGCATCTAGACAGAGCGAGGCATGCGCCGCAAGTGTTTTTTTTATATGTCCTCCTCAGCCTGAGGCAACCGTACATAGAAAAAATCATTTGCAAATATAGGTACCTAACCAAAGAATATAAATTGCAAATCCGAACAGGCAGACAGCTTTACGAGCATCTAACTGTAAAAGTTTTACAAGGGCGGAAAAAAGTTAACACATTGCAGACTCTTCGCCTACACGTGGCCTTTATCTTATCTATGAATTTTGTTTTACAACCCTTACGTCGATACCTCTCACGCAAGCTTGACGTTTTACCATTATCTTGTGCAATTTGTCCTCCGAAAATAGATTTTTCTCAGCCGAGTGTGTTTGCGAACGAAATTTTTTTCTGATTCGTCGATGTTCTTAAAGGTGCCTCCAGACATAGCGAGGCATGCGCCATGCCTCGCTATGTCTGGAGGCACCTTAAAGCGTTTATGGGTTGTTCAGGTTTTGTTCGTTATTAGGTACCTAATCTATCCAATCTTTGTATTATTTTGCATTTTTAGCTTTACCTATTTAACTAGAAGAAATGTTAAAATTTACGTTTTGGAATACACATGAGTCACAACTGGGTCAAATATTTTAGAAAATATTAATGTCACTATAGTTGAGTTAGTATAATGATGATTCTAACTTCCACAGCGTAAACGGAAACAACAAATAAAAGATCCAGAATAATCATAAATACGAAGGTGTAAAAGCGCTCACAAACATCTTAATCGGACCACCTACATAACGCAATATCAATCACTAATCCACCGTTGACATGCCCTTTCAAATTCTCACGGCTCACAAACAAACCATCTATTTTGAGTGTTCGGAAAAAAATATGAAACAAAAAATATACAGGATTACGAGAGCTCATAATGAAAACAAACAATTGGGGCATAAGTCATGATACGACGGACGGTGGCGGCCGCAGCTGGGAGAATATTCTGGAGATGTGGAATAAAGTCGCGAGATGATTGAAATATGAATGGAATTAAAATTCACATGTGGTTCGTAACGAAATGCGATCGAAACTTTGAATGAATATTATTATTGATGAAATGATTAACATACCGAATCTTATAAAGGTACAATTTTGTGTAGACTGACGCTTTTTAAATACATAAATTGCAAAATAATGGGTACGTAGGTATAAGGCATATGGAGGACTTACAGATGGGTAACAAAGGACTGAAGGATATTGAAGTATGCTTACAAAATTCTAAATGTTAAAAGATCTAACTAAATGGTTTGATTATCCTGGTGGTTTTGTGCAAAAACGGAGCATGTCTTTTCTTCTTCTAAACTTCTTAATCGGCTGTCATTTCAATATTAAACCCCCTTTTTTTTTTGCGGATTTAGAATGGGTTACCTATAATTAAACCCCTTAACCCATTCTTCTTTAACACTGTAATCCAACCCTCTTTCCTTTAGACCTCTCTTACCCTTATAGCCATTCACAAATCAAATGTTATTTAGAACTTTATATTATGATCTATAAAGAAAACATAGCTTTGAGAATAATTCCCTCGGTCACAGCTAATTTAGATTTTACTCTCACGCACATTTCATGATTTACCAGGAATTTATTATTATCCTTAACGTTTAGCCCTGGTTTAACACATTTTACTTTTATTGCAGCGTAATGATTAACTTTGAAGTCTTCAATAACAACTCCATTGGTCATATAATAAGAGATTACTAAGTCCAAATTAGAGAGAAAGGTTGCTACTGGAATAATGAAGACTAATTTAATTGGACGATATTCCATTGCAGGGTTTTTCAATATTATATTCGTCCCATTGTAACTGGTACTTACTTACTTAAATTAGGTGACGTATTTGCTTCCTTGTCTTCGTTATGTTTGATAACACGACATGTGTTAAGTATTATTTAAGGTGAACTTGGTCAAGAAGATATTTCAATAAAATGTAAAGTAGTTTTTGAAAATAATTTCTTGTCTGACAATAAAACATCATTCCTAATTAATTGCTTCCATCACAAAAGATTGTTCTGTGTCCATAACGTGTTTCATATCCAACAACGAATCGTATAATTACAATCACCCGCACCCACGTATATTATAAACGAAATTACGTTCCTATTCATAATTTCTCATAAAACTATTTGTTTTTACTATCAATAATAAAATCAGTGTGAAGAAATTTATTAATTTCTGTTTGTTTTGTTAGATTTTGTAGGAAACACGATTAAAATCACAGAGGAATAGTGTGATAATGTATTGTGGCGCTGAAACCGCGTTCGTCTTCGGTACAGCGCGATATAGCATCGTAAGTAAAATAAACATCGGCTCCGTCGTTTGTTTGTTTTCGTAATATTTTAATTTTGAGCGCGTTTGTTATAAGCGCCTCGTCTTCAATCTTTGAAGTATCACTATCTATATTCAATGTTTGTTTGATTTCAATTATAGTAGCATTTGATTTTAATTTACGGTTCAATCACGGTGTGTTCAAAATCCATTTTTTATTGATTTCATAGGACTGCTTTATCTTTTCTTCAACTGGTATTTGACTATTTATATTTTTTATCTGAGAAACAAAATCACCAAATGTTCCTTTGATCCTATTCAAACAAAAAACAATAACCTATACTGTTTATTTTTAATAGTAGGTAACCTATCCGGCTGGTATTTTGAATGAAACTTATTTGAAATGCAGATAACGTTTCATAAAACTGTAGACAGAGTCTGGGTATCTGCGCCTTTGCGTTTGTATGAAAAACGTGTATTATTCTCATATGAGTCGCGACTCGCGCACATAAAGCTTTGATATCGTTAACACGTGTGTCATTGCGATACATTATGGACAAGGCGCCACGAAACCGCAATAGTGGCGCCAGCGCCTGTTAAAAATGTAGCATGAAACCACTTAGGGTCAGTTCACACAGAGACGCGACGCGACGCGCAGTTTTCAAGATAGAAATACAATTACAGACCTTATCTACTACACAAAAAGGTACACGATTCAATGAGCTACGCCGCGCGGCGGCGGCGCCGCGCTGCGTATCTCGACGTAGTAGGTAGACACTGAATTGTGTACCTTTTAGTGTAGTAGATAAGGTCTGTAATTGTATTTCTATCTTGAAAACTGCGCGTCGCGTCGCGTCTCGGTGTGAACTGACCCTAATTCTTTTTCTTCTATACCCTTTGTAGTTTTTGCTAACTTACCCTTTCTATCTATTTTTTTTTCTTTTTTTGTTTACTTTCTCTAATAAGAAACACAGAAGTAAGCCTGACAGCGGGGTTTCCAAGGATTTTGAGATCAATAATCACCTATAGTTACAACAGTATTAAGGGCAATAGACCAACTATTAGATATTAATTTTAATCATGTAAACGATGCTTTAATTATCTCAAAGATTGACATAGTGCTGTCGTGACTATAGTATTCGTCCTGACGTCCTAACGATAGTATTTTAACCAAGGAATGAGTTAACATTGAGCACGTCACTATTTCATGTAATCGACATTTAAATCACCAACAGGAATTCCTCAGTAATTAGGTCTGCCGCATATTATTCCCGTAGATACAAATCACCAATCTTCCTCGTAATTCGAACTATGCAAGCCAGCGTGCCTCATATATCGTCCAAGTCCCGTCCCGTCACGTTACCGTACCATCGCCATCTCGTCCCGGTATCGTCCCCGTGACGGTATTCCGGATAAATTAGCCCAATTAGTTCCGATGTCGAAACGGCGCGGCGTGTATGTACGTGGTGTACCTTTTTCCAAAGATAGGGTTGCTGCGTAACAGCGGTTATTTATCGGTTAACATTTTTCATTGTGAGTGATGTAATTTACTTGAGGTTGGTATTTATGTTGCTATGTAGAATTAGGTGAGTTATAATTAGGGAAAGTATTGTTGCCAAAATTACCATTATTCCTTTAGAGGTAACTGATTGAGACCATGCTGGTCTCTCTAAAGACCCCAGAAGTAAAAGGTATCAATACCTTTATAGTAATATTATAGTTGTCAATGAATCAGATATGAATGTATTGAAACTTAATCACTGTCGGAAAAATTCAAAGTTGTTATGTTATGAGTAACAATTTATAAGAGTACAACAATACTAATGAAGAAACATTCCTCTCCAGAATATTTTTCACATAAACTCACAACACCCCTTTCCTCATTTTCTTCCCAATAAAAACTACACCCTCATCCTTTCTGCTCAAGTCTGAATCTCCCTTAGCACACCATATTGTAAGTTATTGAAACAATCGTGTGTGGTAACCATCATGTCCTGAAGGTTTGATTTACGCGTCGGTCAGGTCTTCACTTCCCGCCCGGCGTCATAATTTTATTCTGTGGCATCGCATCAATTATACTTCAGGCATTGTTTGACGGCTCTTTCATATATTTTGCGAGTAAAGTATCGTCTTTATTGGTGGAGTGATCGTTTAGCTAATATGCGTATTGGTTTTGCAGGAGGTTGGCGTAAATATTGATGTCACTTAGCCTGGTAGAAGGAAGATTTTGGAATTTAAGTGAATGTTCAAAATAAGACGTTATGCTTTTTGAGATGACCAAGAGAGACAGAGGCAATTCCCGTATTTTTAAGAACGTTCGCATTATAATCTCAGTGTCAATGTGACAAAAATACCTATTATTGACGTCTTTTCATACAGAGAAAGCATGAGCATTTATTACCACGCTTACTCAAGGCGGATTGAAGAATCACACACATTGATTACATCAGGGGGCCTAAAAAGGCCACTTTGGCAGAATCATAAAAGGATAACATTATGAATCATAATGGACAGTTAACTGCAGTTAAGTTAATCGTACCTATCAAATCCAATTGGTGAAGGACTTTTCAGTAATTTTTTTTGTCTGTACTAAAATAGCAATCAATCAAATCCAATCCCAATCTCTTTGATTATGCCTACGTAGTACAGCGAAAAAAAGAAAAACACGGACTGTCTTCGATATATTATGATTCATAAAGTTATCCTTTTATGATTCTGCCAAAGTGGCTTTTTTAGGCCCTCAGAGCTGTATTACTTAAGTAATTAAATAGGTAGATATAATGTTCAATTACATACTTGTCCCTATATTTCTACATCTCGACATAAAAATGCTCTATTATTTTCTCATAGCAATGAATCTACGAATTAAAACATTTTGTATACTTCGCAAAACATTACCCTGTATACAAAGAGCTTTTATTATTTGGTAGGCACTTTGAAACAATAATAATCCTTTACCATCCAAACTTATTCTGGAGTGAGTAATTAAATTTCAAAAGACATTACTTTTTCTGTTGGACGCATACGATTTATTTGTTTGACATTTAGTCGGATTCCACGGGATAAATAAAAATACGAGAATGAATAACTCCGTGATCGGGTTTCTGAACTCCTTTTTTTCGTTTGAAATTTGGAGAACGGTTTGTAATTAGCTTAGGACTTGGAGAAGAGAAAATATGTTAATTTTTTAATATAGAAGTCATCATCTGCCTAGCCTTTTCCCAACTATGTTGGGGTCGGCTTCCAGTCTAACCGGATGCAGCTGAATACCAGTATTTTACATTGAGCGACAGCCTATCTGACCTCCACAACCCAGTTACTGGGTAATACGATATCCCTTGGTAAGACTGGTTGTCAGACTTTCGGGCTTCTGACTACCCGTAACGACTGTCAAAGTTCCACGAATGACGGCCGGGGCCAACAGCTTAACGTGCTTTCCGAGGGGTCACGATAAGTAAAGATGGACACCCATCCACCAACCAACCGCGGCATGCGTAGCAAAACCTGATCGATCAACCTGTGCGGCTGGTCGATCGATCAGGTTAAGCTACGCCTGCCGTGGATTGAATATAAAAGTATCTAATTAATTTTCTTATTATTTAAGTGTTCGGTGGTGGGGCCCACTCCCTCTCAGAAAGATGAAGCCTGTGGCCCAGCACCAGGAACGTTATATCTAATGTATGTAGAATACTTGGACAATCACAGCAATATGTTGCCATTGCCATTGTCGCTTACTATGGAGAGGTTAGGAAGGGAGAAGTGGAGGCCCTTTTTTTTTTTCAGTATGGGAAGTCATCAAAAGTCCCGCTCTGTGTGGAGCGGAAGGGAGTGTCAGACTCTTACTGACTAAAACCCACCCGTGTTCCTTCCTTAGCCATTTAAGTTCCGGGCCAGCGGTAACCTTTTCGGACAATCCAGGCTTCGGCCCTTCAATTTCATGCTGACATCTCCTTGAGGGGGTTTTCCTTGCGCAGCAGTGGGACACAACGTAAACGAACAAAAAAAAAAATCTTGACAGATTAATTTTTTTTGTTTAATAATAATATTGTTACGAGCTTCGGGTTCGTGACAATAAAAACTGCCGATTTAATAACCAAAAATAACAATTTATTTTACAACACTAATTACAGCTCAAACAGACTAATTATTAAAACACAATTACACTACTGATCACTCTTAATTCGCACTTGATAGATCGCTTGATGTTTTCGCTCTTGTCGCTTTATCCAAACTGTGTCGGTCGTCGCGCATCCCGGCCTTATATAGTGCCGCAGATAGTTCGAGAACCTTCCATTGTAGAAACATCTAGAATGTTCGAGTACATACCGGCCCCGACCGACTAGGTGACGATAGTTCGAGAAAGTTCTAAAAAGTTCTAGTATCGAATTTTCTAGAACGATCGTGACTCGACTAGTTCTGCTACTCGATACTAGATGGCGCTAGTGGTAACTAATGTCGCCATGTACCAGGCATTAATTGTGGCGCGCAACACTGCCCCCTCCTAAGACATGCTCGTCCCGAGCATTATCAGCCCCATAATAACGCGCCAGTCGGTCCACATGGACGATCTTAGGAGTACCTCTTGCACCTTTCTGTATCCGGTAGGTTACGTCATTGATCTTTGTCACAATCCGGTACGGTCCGTCCCATTTAGCTTGAAGCTTAGGAGATTTCCCTTTGCTGCGGACTGGATTGTGCAACCACACCAGTGAACCTTCGTCGAACCCTTTATTGTTCATTTTGCGGTCATAACGGGTTTTCATCTTTTCAGACATTTGCTGGCCCGATTGTCTGACGTGCTCATAAATGTCATTCATTTTGTTCCGCAAGTCATTCGCATAATCGGTTATACTGCGTGGGGCATCAGGTGGTATTCCGGTGATCAGGTCTGCAGGCAGCCGTAATTCTCTTCCAAAGTTAGCGAAAGCTGGTGTCACCGATGTACTTTCGTGAACAGCGCTTCGATATGACAACAAAAACGGTTGTATGTGCTTGTCCCAATCTCGTTGCCGATTTTCCACAACTTTGGCTAGGTACCTCTCCAATGTCTGATTAAATCGTTCCACCATTCCATCCGACTGTGGGTGGTAAGAAGTTGTTCTGGTTTTATGAGTACCCATAACTCGACAAGTTTCCTGGAATATTTGGGACTCAAAATTCCTTCCTTGATCACTGTGAATCTCTAAAGGTACTCCAAAACGACAGAAGACTTCATGAACTAACTTATCTGCAACTGTCGAAGCTTCTTGATTTGGAATGGCGAAGACTTCCGGCCACTTGGTGAAGTAATCCATCACAACCATGAAATACTTGTTGCCACTTTCACTTTCCGGAAACGGCCCCGCAACGTCAAGGGCTATCCTCTCCCATGGTGCACCAACATTGTACAATTTCAATGCACCTCTACTGCGAGTCTGAGGTCCCTTTACAGCTGCACAACTTGTACATTTGCGACACCAGTCCTCGACATCGTCCCGACAGTGGACCCAGTAAAACCGTTCTCGTATCTTCAGTAGAGTCCGTTTTACTCCCAGATGACCTCCTGAACAACCATTATGGTACAGCTGTAGAACATCCGGTACTTGAGCTTTAGGGACAACCATTTGCAAATGACAGCTGTCTCCCTGAGCATTTTCCCATTTACGGCACAGGACTCCATCCTGAATCACCAAGCTGTCCCATTGGGCCCAATAGCTTTTTGTGATCGAACTCATTGCTGAGACGTCACTCCACCTGGGCTTAGGAGCTCTGGCCTTCATCCACTCCAGAATCGGCTTGATGTCCGAATCTTCCTGCTGTGCACGTTGTAGGCTTTCCTTCCACTCGTCGCTGAGGTCTGTCTTGAGCATCCTCACAGGTACGACTTCCTTGCCCTCTTGCCTAGTACAATGCTTGCAGTCTTCAGGACAAGGTCTTCTTGACAAGGCATCTGTCTTGCCATGAGGTTTCCCGCTGCGATGTTTGACCACAAAGTCGTATTCCTGCTGCTGCTGGGCGGTGCTGTTAGCCGCACTTCTCTCTGGAGACCAGACATCATCCCTTTCTGCAGTTCGCTTAGGGCAACTGGATCGAAGGTGGCCCTTTTCCCCACAGCCGTAGCACCTAGGGCTGTACCTTCTATTACGATCGCGAACTGTAGCCGCTACAACCTCCCTGACGCGATGAGAACGATGATCCTGCCGCACAGCTTCCACCTCCAGTGCATGGGCCAATGCGTCCTTAAGCGTCCCGTGGTGCCCGAGCCTCACAGCAGCTCTAACTTCAAGGTCGCGGATGCCGTCGATGAATGCCTGCACCAGGTTCCCATCAATAAGCGCAGGTACAGACTGGTACGCTTTACGAACCAGCTTCTCCACTTCAAGGGCCCACTGCTGCAGGTTTTCATTACTGCGTTGCACGCGATCCTTGAGCTGCGCACGAAACACGTGTTCCAGGTGAGCGTCGCCATACCGAGCCTCCAGTGCCTCAAGGAGCTGCTCGTAAGTCACTTCCTTACCGAGAGCTTCCAGAACAGTTAAGGCCTGGTCGCGCAGGCCTAGGGTGAGGGCAGTCATGGCCTGACTTTTATTCCACCCGTTCGCCTTCATGACAGCCTCAAACTGGATTTTGTAGGCCGACCAGGAAGAAGTACCGTCGAACGGTGGCACTTTGAATCCACGTAGCGAAGGTGTTGTAGCTACGGGAGCTGCGATTCCATCCCCAAGTTTGAGGTAATCCAGCGTTTTCTTCACGTCAGCCATCACGGTTACCTTCACGTCAGCCATCACGTTGTCAACCCGATTATTTACTTGGTCGATTCGGGTTTCAGCTTCCGACAGGCGGTTATCATATTGAGCAACCTTATCCTTCACCTCCTTCATGTCTTTCCCGAAGGTAGCGTGAAGGTCCTTCATAAGGAGCATCTGATCTTCCTGGCGGCGCGCCTGCTCCTCCTGTCGACGGGCCTGTTCCTCTTTATCCCGCTGGAGCTGTTCCTCCAACCGACGAGCCTGTTCCTCCTGTCGGCGAGCTTGTTCCTCCTGTCGGCGGGCCTGTTCTTCCTGTCGGCGGGCCTGCTCCTGCAGCATCATCATCAGAGCAGCCAAATCTGGTGCTGATGATGCTGTAGCAGCTGTGGACGGGCCGGCCTCCGTGGTAGGTAGCTGGCCTTCCGACCCCTGTGGCGTAGCTCCACCAAATCGCCTCTGGTCCGTCTCTTGCTGTCGTTGACTCCGGGTACGGATACCCTCCGTGTCGTCTTTGGGTAAAACCGGCATAATCCTTGCTTCTGACACCAATTGTTACGAGCTTCGGGTTCGTGACAATAAAAACTGCCGATTTAATAACCAAAAATAACAATTTATTTTACAACACTAATTACAGCTCAAACAGACTAATTATTAAAACACAATTACACTACTGATCACTCTTAATTCGCACTTGATAGATCGCTTGATGTTTTCGCTCTTGTCGCTTTATCCAAACTGTGTCGGTCGTCGCGCATCCCGGCCTTATATAGTGCCGCAGATAGTTCGAGAACCTTCCATTGTAGAAACATCTAGAATGTTCGAGTACATACCGGCCCCGACCGACTAGGTGACGATAGTTCGAGAAAGTTCTAAAAAGTTCTAGTATCGAATTTTCTAGAACGATCGTGACTCGACTAGTTCTGCTACTCGATACTAGATGGCGCTAGTGGTAACTAATGTCGCCATGTACCAGGCATTAATTGTGGCGCGCAACAATATAATAATATTATTTAGGTGCAGTTCTAAAAAATAACCCTGCAAGACGACGCGCGACGGTAAGAATTTGCTCTAACAAAAGCAATTTATTTTCATCAATCAAGTGCGATTTTTAGTAAAGACATTTTGAGATTTGGAATAAGAGCGACGTGGTCAATTTGCGATCCAGTCATTCTGATACCAACCCATAAATACTTTGTCACACAACAAGGCTGCAATATTTAAAAAGCCGCGGCTAATGACGCAGTGTGGGATCAGTTAACAGCTAACGAGGCCTGCGACACAAATCACCATTAGCGTTGGTGATGGACCGTGAGCGACTTACGACCGAGCCGATATTCTGTAACACCTCGGAAATGTCCGCCTTTTAGACTAAAATAAAGGAAGGTTATTGTAAAACACTCTGTATAAAACTGTCCTTAATTTATAAAACCAAACTAGAGAAATTGAACACTAGAGCAACAAAGTGAGAAGGGTTCTGAACTTTTGACAGAAACAATGTCTGTTTCTCTAGGAGTCTTTGGTCAACTGGACCCACGGGATCACTCAACCCAATCATTTTAAATAGATCGACTGGACCCACTGCTTAATTTTAGATGTTAATTTCTGGTAGGTAGATACTTGGGTTTTCACTAAAACTGCTTTAGGCTTCAAAGCTCTAACCATTTAAAGAACATAAACCAAATGGTTTATGTTCTTTAAATGGTTAGAGCTTTTTCAAGTTGACTTATTATGTAGATTTCAGCAGTTTATTTATACGATTCATTAAATGTTCACATTAGGAAGAGAAAGTTGTGGAGGTCAGATAGGCAGTCGCTCCATGTAAAATACTGGTATTTAGCTGCATTCGGTTAGACTGGAAGCCGACCCCAACATAGTTGGGAAAAGGCTAGGCAGATGATGATTAGGAAGAGAAAGTGGTGAAGGATGGGCGTTTTGAAAGACCTTTTGTAACTTTTAACGGTCAAGTACTGCTAATTTTCAGTCTGATTAGAAGAATAGCCGAATCTCTAAAAACTGACCGCTGAAACAGTTACTGACGGAATCGGCTAGAACCAGGAGCTAATCTTGCAATAGAGACAAATTCATTTAGCTAGCTATAACTCGGAACAACAGTCACAATGATCTAATTAATAAAGTGTAATGGCTGATAGGATCAGTTAACAGCCAATGAGGCTGAGAGGCACAAATCACTATAGTCTATTAGCGATGGCGTTGGACCGTATTACGAGTACTAGCTGCCAGAATAGTTACTAGCTAGTCTGGCAATATTGTCTTTGTCTTATGAGTCTGTGATGCAGTTAGGTTACAATGAGAGGTTTCCAGGAGGTGGGACGAGAGGTTTTCTTTTTTAGTATAAAAAAAATAGTTTCCAAGAACTCGGTAGATGGCGTTGTACTGACTACGTTACTAGGTGCCAAAGCCAAAACGCTTTAAAAAAACATTGCGTCACGTCACATACGCTCGTTGACTGACACTTTCGTTTGCTTTCGTTTTACGATCTCAAAATTATATCCAAGTGAAATAATCAAAAAATGATATGAAGATCCGTTCCTTGCAGTAACTTACCAAGGTCAGCGCCATCTATCCAGCGACTAGGGAAGAGTTAAAAAAAAGGAAAATCCCTCATTTTACAACCATTACAATATTTTTTTTAAACTGGTAACATTTTCGAATGTTTCGAAATGGACTGTATTATTAGCTGCCAGAGTTATTAGTGAGATTATCAGATTTTATTCTGGGTTGCTGCCCCCTCTTAACTGTTAGGTACTCTATGACACTTTGTAATCATTAGGAGGTAATGTACCTACTGTTACAAATGGACCGTGTGAAAGTTAAGGGGCATTCAATTCTATGCTTGAAGAAGAGGATTTCAAGTATAAAGTACCTAATTAAGCTATCAAATTCAAAACGGTTCCCAAAATAAGTTAGGAACTTGACGAATGAAAGAAAATACCAACTGATGTTTGTAAAAATTAAAGAATACATAGGTAATCCAGAACTTTGTTCCCATACTCATTATAGTCCAATGCAAAACAATATTTGGACATTCCATGTTTTAAACTGAAAAACTTAATTCGATAGGTACAGACGCCACTGTTAAGCTACCCGAAACTGTCAAATTTTCCGAATCAACTTTGTACCTTATACTTTAGCGATAAAGTTGAAAATCTATTAAATAAATTTGTCAAATTGTAGTAGCTTGATGTGCTATCTGTACTATCATTTTGTCTTAGTAAAATCTATTCTTTTTCCTATACCTACCAATTTAAAAGTCGTACCTATTAGCTATCAAATCTCACCTTTACCATTGTATAACATACCTTGGTGATGCCAGCAACACCGCAGCCAATCGGCAGCCTCGTCGTCTCAGAATAGAAGTTGGCACCTTCTGTCAGCAATCACAACACTTCGGTACTTTGCCACATGAGTAGGTACCTGGCATTCTTATGTTTGAGAGTATTAGCGGGAAATGCAGGTAGAAGTGATGATGGATCTGTGCTAAATGAAGGGACTTACTGATGACGCGGATATTGTAATATTCATATATTCCGAAGATGGTTTCGAGAAAAACCTAATATTAATTTCCTAATAATAATCCTAATTTCATCAAATCACAAGACCTTATAACATTAGGTGCAGACTGAGCTGAGACAAAGACAGATCTAATAACCAACCGTCATAACGTTACAGTAATCAAAGATCTAATCGGCAACATTGCAGAATCACGTGCACATTACTGCAGATATAGAAACGAACATGTAAACATTGATAGTATCAAACGGAGGCATATTTGTTCGGCTCCGAGAATAGCGTAGGAATAGCATCGGATTAGTTGGCAGCATCAGTCAATCAGCAGTCACAACAGAGGCGACACCTCGCTTACACAATGCTCTTCCTAGAACACATCTGCTACGTGCACTAACGCCTGTTTTATTCCAGAAACGAATCGTTTTACTTGAATGGGGTAATATTTTTAATGATCATAATGATAATCTGTTTTGTAAGGTTGATTTTAAGGTCGTTTTATAAGAATTTCACGGTCTTCTCTGAAGACATCTGATTCTGCATAGAGCATGTTTTGTCCAGCAATTAATCGTTTTGTTATATTTGTTGTCATCGTCAAGCTGATTTGTTTCTTAAAGTTGAATTAAGTGGTATTCCTATTAAAGGACACATCGGATTAGGTAACACTTGGTTTAAATGAGTAACGATCCTTTAAAGTTTTTTTAAACAATCTTGAACGAACTGTGGTTGCTCGTTTCGTCATCGTGATTCTAATTTGTATCTTTTAAGTTTTTTTGGGGTTGTGGTTGCTCCTAATGATGAAAAAATTGTAACGTGTGTTCTAAATTATGAAGCTTATTGGCACACGAGACTAAGGTAATTTGCACGGTCAAATCGGAATCTGGCATAATTGAATCAAGCATTCAAGCCACAATAATCGCTAAGTAATGTATGCATATTACCAAATCATCACCTTCGTTGCTTTCCAAGTAGATTCTGTGATGATGGATAAAATCCCTACTTTATCGTTACAGTCAATATGATGTCTATATCCACTATATCATTATGGAAAGTAGGTAAAACCAGAGATATATTGAACAACAACAATGTTCAATACGTGTGATAGTGATCTGTCAAAGTATTTAAAGAGGTTTTAATTAAATTAAGATAAATGGTCCTTTAGATTTCATTGATTAGACAAGAAGATACATTGTTATGTCAGGATAGCAAAAACAGAAAAACGTTTAGGCATTGTTTATCGAAACAGTTTTAAATGAACGTATTAGTTTACAATAGTTTTAATTTGCCAATTAATCTCACATATAATAATTTGAATAAAATTTCACCATCATCATCAGGTGTGAACAATCTCGAACTGCCTAGTGAAGAAACAACCAATCCGATTAAGCTCAAGGGCTGATAGCAGATAATTTAAAAAAAAAACCTCAAAGGCCTCACTTTTTAATTAAAATAAGTAAGTAATCAATATTAAAGAAAGAGAAAATAACTTTTATCATGTAGGTAGGTAAAACTCAAGATACACAGACTATAAATGAAATAAGCACAGTTGAAGGTGCAACGGTTTCTCTTGAATTCCCACCTATTTTAACACCTATCTCCGTCTTAGTCCATACATTTTAAGAATCCACCGAAGTGACGTCCGTCGATCGGCTTGTTAATGAGGCTCGCAAGCTATGTTGACACCACTCCGTGATCAAAGTGCTCACTCACTTGCTTGCTAATTCGTTAGTGCTTCCTCTGAGCATTGTCTATTTGTAAGCAAAACGGATTTCAACCCGCCAGCCCAATGATTCACTGAATCGTTTTTCTTTGAGTCTCTTTTAGCATAAACAATGTGGCCAGTTATTTGTTTATTAATCTTTTGATGGGGTTTGTGAATTGTGTTTTGGTTTTTTTGCAGAACATTGAAAGCTGTAGCTTTAAAACTCTTTCTCTGATAACTAATTCTTCTGATAGTTTACTTTCTGCCCCTAGTTTTGTATTTAAAATGTTCAGATCAATTTCCTATCTTAATCTATTCCTGAACTTAAATATTTCCCGAAGCCCTTCGTTCCCCCATTTTCATAAACAAACCACCACGGCGTTTTAGATACAACGTAAACATCAACAGATAGAATGTTATGGCAGGTGGACTTCGAACACGCTCCTTAATCATATTTTTCCTCAAGAAGAAACTTATCATACGAAGACTTAAAATAGGTGTTTGCCCTTCATTTTGGAGTTATTGCTGTGTAAGTATAGTCTACCGCCGTCTTCGTTCATAGTAAAGATTTGACTAACAATACCTATAATCATATTCCAAAGCAACAAGCGGTTTTTGTCGTTGTTTTTGTGACGCGTTTCCCCCAACCCTTTCTTATTTTTTTTTGTTTATTTTCTTTATTGCGTCATGTTTACCGCAAATAAACGTGTTTTCTTTCTTTCTTTGTTCAAGTCCCTACTGACTTGTGGTTGACTATACCTAAGCATAATCAGCCTTTAATGTTCCCAGTGCTGGGACACAGGAAACCAGCTGTCTTAGATTAAGATGACCATATATTTAATCATTATGAATTAAGGGAATGTACAAATCAATGGGATATAATACGGAGTGACAAAGATAGATTACATTAAAGGCAGGTACTTGATCAAATGATCGCATTAGTACCAGGGTGACCCAATGTATTATAGCATGGAAACGATGTTCTAAATTACTCATAATAATTATGATACCACAATGCATATCATATTGGTATATGATAATACCGCGTTTGTTAGCGGTATGAGCGGCAATTTGTAGCGGGCTGGGGGCGCGTAAATCAAACGTGTCTCCCGACTGCGCCTGCGCTGCAACACACGTGTTGCCACGGAGTAGGGCTGTCCTCTATTACTATTTTATTTAAACAATACAAAAATTATTCTAATGAGTAAGAATTTAATTTGCATGAGTGAACTCTCTCTCTAGTTCTCTCTCTTCAACACTTCAGTACAATATTATAGGTGGTAATATGTCTCCTTTCTTTCAGCTTATCAAAAGGTTGTCTGTAAGAGCTCCTTGTGCGATTAGACCGCCCATCGTACACTAGTTTTAAATATGTTTATCCTTTTTGCTTTATGTAGTGTACTTACAATAAAGTGTTTAATAAATAAATACAGGGTTATTGGTAAATCATTTACAATATCTTAAGAGGTCATTGTAGGTACTCATCATTATGAACAACTTTTACTATGGGACCAAACCAGAAATTGCGAAAAAAAAATCTGCTGTTCTCTAAATTTTTACGAGTTATACGAACGTAAATGTAGGGAAAGCGTTGTGTAACTATACAGACGCTATACAACGTTTATTAATATGGGAGATGTGTAGATAATGTTATTTTTTCATTAAGTTATAAAGTAAATAGGTATAGGTAGGTAAATATCGCAATTCGTTTTGTCATCAGAACTGCACCCCAGTTGCCTACATTGATGATTACTAAAACAAATATTGCTATTCAAATACATGGAAGAAACGTCGGCCAGCTACTAGTACCTACCAAGTAGGTAGATAAGTGCTGTTCTGCGCAATTTGTGTAATGAAAGCGAGAGGCTTATGCAACTAAGATAATAATTATGTTTTTTTTCTATGAGCATTACAGACATAGACCGTTCACCTTTTATGTCACCTCTCATGTTATTATTTGTGTCAACAATATTGTCATTTAATGTTAGTGTTATTATACTTTTTATTTAAGTTTTTAATTAATAAGTTGACTCTTGGCAGTTCACGGTTTTCTGTCCTTAAACCAGTAACACATTAAAAGCTAATTAATTATCATGTTCTATTTCTAAGTTCGCATTAATTATCTTAATTATAAAATCAATAGGTAGCTCATGTAGGTACAGACGCCAACACATCAAGCTACTACAATCTGTCAAATTTATTTAATAGATTTTCAACTTTATCGCTAAAGCATTAGGTTCAAGGTTGATTGGGAAAATTTTACATTTTCGGGCAGGATGATGAGCTGGCGTAGTTTGGAAGGAGATAGTATGAACCGTTTGAAAAATAGTCTTTAGTTTATTTTATGAGAATTTTGTTGTAGCAACCCTACAAGGTGTAACCGATGCGACGGCGCGGGCGCACAGTAGATTTATAGCGCTCAATCAATGCGGATTTATTGCTAAGGAAGCGACCAGCACTCGCCTTTTGTTGCACCGTATATATAGAACTAACTTCAATATAATTGGCTCTATAATTTACCTTAATTACCGCCGAATGATTGTTCATTTGTATGTGATGTCATTATAATTGAATACTGGCTGTGACAACCGCTTTATATTATGTGAAAAACGTGATAGTTGTTTTATCGGAATGACATTTTTGGTTTTTAATAAAAATTTACTGTTCTAAGCTCAGAATATCATGATTGAGAAAAATACCTACATCCGAAGTGTCTATAGCTTTTAGTTATTGACGTAGAAAGTTTATTTTCTTTCTAAATCTTTCTAAATGTTTGTTCACGAAAACACAATACGGCTTTTTATTTACATACAAACTCCCGTTTCCGAAATTGCATTTTCACGGCACTATTTTTTGACAGGTATCAAGGTGACATTCCATTGTTTTTCACTTAGGTACCTATCTACTTTAGTCAGGCAACCAAGGCCTAGTCTCCAAATAGGAAGGCAGGTACCATGAATCTTCTATAAGATATCCCATGGTCAGCTATGGGTGATTACGGGCTGATAAATAAGACCTCGTCTTAAGAAGTTTGCGATCGTGACCAACGCAATGCGATTTCGATCGATTCAAGATTAAGGCATGACTTTATTGAATTTGATTGTTGATATTGCATTGATTTGATTTCCGTCGGGCCTATTGGTTTAGTTGACCTCATGACATAAGATTTTTTATCATAATTATTATTACAATAATCTACATACTTAAATTATATTTTGAGTATTTGAGTATTATTTGGTTGAAATGTTTTTAATTGTCCAAACAACCTTTTTAATGCAAAAATAGAAAAAAGTTTCCCAGAAAATCTTCATATTCGGGAAAAACTGATAATTCTAAAAGTTTAGGATATCTACTTAAAATAGATACATTTTTGACTTCCACATTAGTAGCGATTAGGATACATAATTTTTTTTTTTGGCATATGTATAAATTAGCTACTAATTAATTATTTATACTTATTATATACAAACTTAAAAAATATATGAAGTCACAGTACAATGAAATAATATAAAATTACACGACATAGCCAATCTCCAAAGTCCAAATAGAGTAAACGATCATAAAAATATTTATGAAAAATGTTAAATCCATTAGAATGATAAAATTGAAATAGTTTTTTATCAATGCCGCTTGGATAAACATGAGATTTACATGATTATCTCAATTATGCACCTAACACGGCTATAAATATTATGTTTATGTTTGAGAAGGTATTTTAAACTCAATTAAGTAGTGGTTTTAGAGTTTTATATTTTCTTTATCTATCTATACTCTTATGTGTCGATACTCTTGCGCCATCCCATCTTCCTGGCTCGGCATGCTGTGCTGGCGCTGCTGCTGCGGCTGCGGAGAACCTTAAGCGGCGAAAATATAATAACCTTATCGGGAATTATATTTTCGAGCCGTTTGGGGTTGAAACCCTCGGGCCTTGGGGTCCAAGTGCTCATGGTCTTTTTAAAGATATTTCGAAACGGCTGGTTGACACTTTCCGTGACCCAAGGGCTGGCTTTTACCTTGGCCAGAGGCTAAGCATCGCCATACAACGTGGTAATGCCGCCAGTCTCTTGGGTACATTACCAGTCGACAGCGATGCGGATGAGTTTTTCGACGCTATTTTCTAGTTTCTGTAAAGTACCCAGATGTTAATAATTTTATAAGTTCTATACTCATAATAAAGCTGAATAGTTTGTTTGTTTGAATGCACTACTCGCTGAAACTACCAGTCGGATTAAAAAAATATGTTTTTGCATTTGATAGCCCAATTCTTGAGGAAGGAAAAAGTATGAAAGTATGCTAAGCGAAAATGAAGTAAAAGTCCGGGGGTTGTAGGGGGAAACAAGAAATTTTACGCGAACGAAGTCGCGGACTTAAGCTAGTTATCCATATAAGTAATGGCAATAACTTGTAGGCCCAAATATATGCACTGCATTTACGTTGTCACATTACCTACATCACTAGTAGGTATGTTCGAAGACAAGGTTTAGGTCTCAATCTTCCAATCCTGCTGAAGTTAAATTAGGTACTTAACTACGGTTGTTGCTATGGCCAAAAAGTAAGCAAACGTAGTGATTCACAATATAGGACTCTCTTCAGTTTGACTTTCATTATCACTCGCACAGCATATCACGACACGAATTTACGGGACAGGTTCAATGAAGACACAAGACTCCTAAATTAAAACTATATATTTATTTATCATCGAGCATCACACAAGTATTCCCAACTCTTCTCTGATTGCCAGGACACGTATCTCCTGCGAGTGCAGTTCCTGGTCCTGTGGGTGAACCAGTTTGACTTGGGTCGGTCATCCCATTGTTCATCGCACCAGTTCCTTGATTATTGTTAGGTACGACTCCTCGACTGGGCATAGTCACTTCATCCATTACACCAGTGTCTCCATCACCAATGTCCTCATAACACACACAGTCCTCACCAACACATTGTGCCTCATCATCATAAGGGATGTAAGGAAAACTCGATTCAACTCTTGGGATTGCAGGCACCCCGACAGCACAGTACACTGACGTGAACAACACGAACAACACTACCACATTCATCCCGAACCACAGAGCAACAATGAATGATGACTATATTTCTATTAACCATACTTATGTACGAAGTTTCCGACTCCGTCATTTACATAAAGGCCTTGTACGAGGTTAATGCGATGAAGGTTCTGTACCTATAAAACAGTTAAGCGTTGAGTAACTTTGTTAAACCACGCTAACAAATCGTCGAGGTTGTGATCGAAAACTTGTTAGTGAAATAATCTTGGCTTATTAAAAAAGTATTACGCATCTTCTTCAAAAGGAATAATTTGTATGTTTTGAAAATTTATTTTGTGTTGACCGGACATTTTGTTTCTTGATTTATTAGGAATTACTTATTTTAATCTGCTATAATATTGATTGATTGAGTTTTATTTAAATATAAAATATAAGTTCATTCATTTCCATTATTTATTTTAAGACCAATGTAGAGATACCGTAGGGTTTTTGAAGTTTTGACGGAACCCCAAATAGTTACAAGTGCCGAACTTCATACAAGGTTTAATTCGTCGAAATGTTTGATTACTCTCCAAATTAAGATGACTATCTGTAACTAGAACAATTTATTGACAGGAAATATATACCTACTTATAATATGTCTGTTCGTCTGTTACCGGTTTTTTCAGGAAATCCCTATTGTACAGACGATTCCAGAATCGTTTTTTATAGTGAGATTTTGAAGATTTTTCCTTTTTTTATTAGTTTTTCATCGTCAAAGAAAAATACATGCACAGTCATGCATAATACAATAACATGGTTATTATGGTTAGTACGAACCATGATATATTTTAATGGATTATATCTATATACATAATTATATAGTTCTGTAGAAAGAAAAGTATTAAACTCAACAGTCCCTCTAAAAACCAACTTCTTCTAAACGGTTCCTAACTCCTTACAATTCATTAGCGCGACAAATTCGGACATATCCGGCGGGTATTGTATTATCACTACTTGAAAGTTGTAGACCTTGGCGGTAGCTGTCTTTGTCGATTGACATAGGTACACAAGTACCTCGTATTTGCAATGAAACATTGTGTGTCACTTTATATAGCGCTGAGTTCTTACAAGAGACACGAGCGACACCTACCGTTTTTCGATGAGAATATCATTCTAATCAAATAAATTTATTATTTGATGATTCTAATATACATAAGCCATGCCTCGGAAAGCACGTTAAGCCGTTGGTCCCGGCTGTCATTCGTGGATCTTTGACAGTCGTTACAAGCCCGAAAGTCTAACAACCAGTCTTACCAAGGGGTATCGTATTACCCAGTAACAGGGTTGTGGAGGTCAGATAGGCAGTAACTCCATGTAAAATACTGGTATTCAGCTGCATCCGGTTAGACTGGAAGCCGACCCCAACAGTTAGGAAAAGGCTAGGCAGATGATGAATAGATATAGACCTACGCTTTGGAATGGGCAACTAGCTTCATATTTTCTGACGGACCGACTTCTTGACAATTCAAAAGTGCCTGTAAATGGTTTAATTAAAACAAATGCTTTGAGTTTGAGTTTGATATAATAAGCCCCGTTGATGGCAAAAGGCTCGCCACCTATTACATGGGACTTAAACACAGCTGGC
The DNA here is from genome assembly GCA_963082905.1 of Oligia fasciuncula. Lineage (NCBI taxonomy): Eukaryota > Metazoa > Arthropoda > Insecta > Lepidoptera > Noctuidae > Oligia > Oligia fasciuncula. Next base: position 14,122,976 of record OY720406.1, on the reverse strand, counting down.
GACAATGGGTGTACTATACTTAGTTAAACCTCTGCCTAATCCTTCAGGGATTGCAGTCGTGATGGTTGTGTTATCTATACTTCTACACTAATATTATAAAGAGGTAAAGTTTGTAAGTATGTATGTAGGGGGTAATCTCTGGAACTACCAGTCGGATTTGAAAAAAATCTGTTTCTATTTGATAGCCTAATTCTTGAGGACGGCTAAGGCTATTTAACGTCACGCCATGACCCTTAGGAGCCGAGAAAAAGAAAAAAAGTTAGAAAAACGCTAAGCAAAAACGTTGCGATGCGATGCGATGCGACGGGGAGGGTCGGGGGAATAAGAAATTTCACGCGGACGAAGTCAAGTCGCGGGCAGAAGCTTGTGTGATCCTAAGACACATCGTAATGAATTTCTAATTGCAGACCGCTTTTTTCTATTATGTAATCTTTTGTCGCATCATTAGGTAATACGTACCTACCTACTTACTAATTGAAATTGAATGGCTACAGTGTCAATAACTTTTTGTTAGTTTATAGTTTATTAATTATAGTAAAAGTGCGCAGTGCTGCACACTCCTACCCTATTTCAAGTTAAACAAATATCAACTTTATTTCAATGAAAATTAAGTTGATTTAAGAGTCACTAGCTATTGACAAAGTTATAATAATGTTTGAAGTTGTAGCGTAAACTGAACTTTAAAGTGTAGGAATTAAAGTTATTTTTCCATTAATTCGTATTTCTTTACATTTTTGGCAAATTAATCGCGGCTGCACGGTACATTGCTATTGTTTTGTAAAGAAAAAAAAAAATTATTATTGCCCAGAAGAAACACTATCGACTGATAATTTTTATTACTGGAATAACATTCAATTTTTGACAGTTCTTCCATACAAAATGTATCAAACGTCTATTTTAGTCTACGAAGAAAAATTACCTTTCGATTGAAAATTTACCCTAAGTAGCATCTACTAATTCCGTAATTAGCGCCGGGTTGAGGCTGACTGCTGGCGTCGCGTCGTCGACCAGGAGAGCGTATTCCAAAGGGCTCTGCTTGTGGACCGGCCGAAAGTGCAGTGTGCTGTGCCGAGTTGCTGATGAGGCTGTGGGTGATGACCAGGAATGCGCGCGGTCGCTGCATGCTGGTGGTCAGGATACCCGTTGAAGCCATGGAAGCTGGCTGGCTGGGTGACTCGCCGCTAAAGCTTGCGGGAGTGATGATGACGTCACGCTGAAGTAGGTGCACGAAGGCTGCGCTGACGTTCATGTTCGGGGTCACCAGTATAGAGGTATCAGGAACAGGGTGTAAAGTTCACTCAACCTCCATAGAAAAGGGAGGATCCTCCGACCAGACGGGTGTTATGTCTGGCGGGCAACTGCCCAATGATTCATGTCGGGCCGTTGTATCTATGCTAATTGCGCGGTAAACTCTGCTTGCGCGATGTAGGATTTACGTGACGTAGTATGACGCGTTGTTCTCATGTGGCGTTGTAGAGACCGCTACAACGGGTTACGGAAATTCCGCGTGGTTACCTGTGTTTTCTATGAACATTACGTGACGTTATTTCGTGCCGATGTGTCATAATACTCGACAGTCATTTAAAAACACTGCACTAAATTTAGATCGTGTTTTGGAATAAGACGGCAAGTTTAAACACCGAACTTTTCGTCGCGTAATTTCAGTAGATGAGTTGCAATACTTGTTAACTGCTGCTGCTAAGCTACTCTACTACTAAATGACTGGGTTGTGGACATAGAAATATATTTAAAAAAAAACAGAAGAAAGACTTCTTTCTAATCTATGGTTTATTATTAAGGTTAGATACAGATAGGCATTCGCTCCAAGTTAAAATAGTACTGATATTCAACTACATCCGTGTTGCCCGGGACCTGACTCCAACATAGTTAAGAAAAGGCTAGGCGGATGATAATGATGATGATGAAAAATATAACATCTATACTTAAAAAATATTCCAAGACATTATGCATAGGTCATTAGTCTCTATCTGCTATAAGTATTTATCATCAAAGCACACACGTACAGTCTTGGCAAGTGCATCGAATATTACTGCAACTGGAGTGGAACAAATGTTCCACCTTGTGCTGGCTGTCCATGCTATCAATATTTATTGTCCAACAAACCATCGGCCCACATTTAATCGATTCGGCTATTTATACCCACTGAATGAATGGGTCTACGGTATTTGCCATTTAGTTATGTGATTTACGGTTGGTCATCCATATTGTCATTTTATTGCGCTGAAATGGGGCAGAGAGCTGAAAGATTTTGGTTTTTGCGTCGCACTCATGGTTTAGGTAAGCGACTTAAAGAAGCCTAAAATTATTCATTAAGCTACCCGAAACTAACAAATTATCCCAATCAACCTTGAACCTTATGCTGTAGCGATGACGTTGAAAATCTATTAAAGGATTTTGACAGATTGTAGTAGCTTGATGTGCTGGCGTCTGTACATTTTCCTATCGTTATGGTAGTATCAGTAATAGAAGATAATTATGAGCTTTTTATACTACCTATTTACTGTTCTTTTCCTAGTAATTCTTTCTTGAACAACTTTTATGATGTCGGATGAATATTATTAAGATTTCAAATGAAATTGTTTGAATGTCATCAGCATCACTGATATGAATGATCGCCATCACATTCCTGAATAATGTAACAGACATCAACAGTGATGAGTTTGTTTCACATAAACACTAACCACAGGGGCGCAAAAACAACTTAATAATAATTATTATTATCATCACATTATTGCGACCCATTGTCAAATTTAACAACATAACTGAAGAAATATGAGCAAAAAATTCTGAATGCAACATATCTTGTTGATTTACTCACAAACGCCACATTAGCGCCCGTGGCACCACACAAATAACTCATAAAGTGACAATTATGCGTTTTTCAACGCGTATGCGAAAAAATTTATCGTTTCCGATTACATGCACCGGGAGTCCGGGACGTCGCTTGGGTATTATGATTCCAATAAAAATGTCTCACGTTATTATTATATTTAGGCCTGATTGTTGGATAAGGGAAAAGTTAAAGATTGATTTCAGTTTTCCTTAGTAGGTTTCTAGGAAACACTGTTGGGATAAAATATTCTAAATAAAGTTAAGAGCGTTAACGACGTACGGCATTTCATACAAACTTTCAAGCCCTTGTTTTTCGAAATGAATGAACCGATTTTAATGAAACTTCATACGCATAAGCAAGATGTAAAGGTCTAAAAAGTTACGTAAGAAAATTTTCGAAATAATGTTACAGCCAAATTAGAAACGGAGATTTCCAGTTATCTTTTTTTAAATAAGACATTTCGACAATATGCATAATTAACTTTTTAGACCTTTGTATCCTGCTTTTGCGTATGAAGTTTCATTAAAATCGGTTCATTCATTTCGAAAAACAAGGGCTTGAAAGTTTGTATGAAATGCCGTGCGGCGTAAACGCTCTTAATCGCTTGAAAGTATGTATTGGTTTAAAAATACTGCGTAAGTGAAACAAAAATAAAACTCGATTGCCCACAAAAATAAAACTAAGATCATTGTCGTTTTTCTACGCAAGTATAGTTTTCATCACCCGTCTTATTTATAATCCTCGTCTTGACATCGCGCGATGAAATTATTGCCGCCATTTTGGACGCGTTTTGAGTTTTCCCGCCATTATAGCAATTAGTTGAGTGAGATGTCCGCGCACGGGTGGACGCTTTACGGTTTTTATGGGACTGTTTGTTTTTTTTTTTTCTATAGTGTTTGCTTTTATGTGTCCAAATGTGGTTGTGACTAAAGTGTGTGTCTAGTCTGTAATGTTAGTTTTCAGTGTACGTAGCGCGATGAACAAGGTTCGATAATTTATATTTTCGTTCTTTTATTTGTAGTTAGAGTGTGAATAGTTAAAACAGTGTCATGATTACTAGATTATATCACATAATATTAGTACTTAATTCAATTCAATTTATTTATTCAGTAACCATTCACATTGCCATTATAAAACCTACCCGGCCAGTTCTAACCGACTTCTCAAAAAAGAGGAGGTTATGCATTGATTTTTCCGTGATTACTTGGCCGATTTACGTAACAATTTTTTATTTGGTATAGGAAGTTCGCGCGGTGATCCTATATTATGTACAGCTACGAGCAATAATATGTCAACACTTGGCAACTTTCAATTCCGATTTTTCACGAAATAACGAATGCAACGTTGAAATACGACACTTTACATAAACCTATGGGTTCGAAAATAATATGTTCGTAATAATATAAAAATAAAGGAGAAAATCGCCTTTGAATAAAGCCAAGTGTATACATACTTATGCTCGTGACTGTACAGTGTCAAATTAAATTAACTAGCAAAACTCTGCAAACTCTCTTCAGTTTAGTTTCGTTAACTAATTTAATTAAACCCTGCGTTTATTATGCTTGGGTAGTTTTTGAGTTATAGCTTCAATACGTACATAATCGTCTTGGTGTACTTAGGTATTGATGTTAAAAAACTTTTTTTTCAAACCTGAATTCTACAACGGAGAATACATTTCATTTCCTATTACACTCGATATAACTATAACTAAAATGATTTATGACTGAAACAGAAAAAATACTGATTTGTTTTGAGCAAAATGGTTTCTATCGATGAAAGGCATATTTTATTATTATCGTTGGTTGAAATATGCACGTTAGTGGTAGGTTAGTTACGTTACTCATGTCAGCCGATGACTGTACGTTTCGAAATAGTCTCTTCACAGTGCCATAATATGTATTTTATAGGTGTGGAAAATTGAGGAAATAGTATGATATAAGTAACGGGCTTTAGATGGCTTCGTTATAAAATACATAACTATAAAAAACTACAACGAAAAGCTAAATTAATCGAAAATCTATCCTTATCCTTCTTCTTGGTTGTCTTTAAAAGATCGCTCTTAGCGATAAGACCGCCCATTTTGTCACCCTTTGTACAGTTTCTATATTTGTGTCTGTAATTTATATGGTGTACATAATAAAGAGTATTTTCTATTCTATTCTTATCATAAAAGTCCAGCAAAATTATACGATATATTCTATACTAATAATAAAGCTGAAGAGTTTGTTTGTTGGAACGTGCTAATCTCTGGAACTACGAGTCGGATTTGAGAAAATATTTTTGCATTTGATAGCCCAATTCTTGAGGAAGGCTATAGGCTACTTAACATCATGCTAGGAGCCGAGGAAAAAGTCAGAAAGAACGCTAAGCGAAAACCGCGAAAACGAAGTAATAGCGCGGGCAGGCGCTAGGCGATGCGATGCGACGGCGTGGGTTGGGGAACAAGAAATTTTATGCGGACGAAGTCGCGGGCAGAAGCTAAAGTTCGTTTTTAGGGTTCCGTACCCAAAGGGTAAAACGGGACCCTATTACTAAGACTTCGCTGTCTGTCCGTCCGTTCGTCTGTCTGTCACCAGGCTGTATCTCAAGAACCGCGATCGCTAGATAGTTGAAAACTTTCACGGATGATGTATTTCTGTTGCCGCTATAACAACAAATACTAAAAACAAAATAAAATAAATATTTAAGGGGGGCTCCCATACAACATTGTTTTTTTCGGTGTTTTTAACTTGTGGCACGGAACCCTTCGTGTGCGAGTCCGACTCGCACTCGGCCAGCTTTTTAATCCCAGAGAGTAATCTAACAGGTGTAATGTCAAACTTCTATCTATACTGTAGGTACTAAAAAAACGCAAACACAAAATATTTAAATGTCAAATTAGTTTCTGGGAAGAAAAATAAACGAACTATAGTTATTCATAAATTACATTAATTCTGTAGTTAGGCTTTGTAGACAACAAAAATATTTTCTTTGAATAGATGTGGTCAGAGTTTCCCAGGTACGAGTATATAAGGACCATTCAGATCAGTGTCTGAGTTGATCTTTTGTGGAAAGAGCCACACAGATTTCAGTCGACCTGTCCAGTCAGTACTTACATAATTATGTGTTACCGCTAATGTGCGTAAATCAGTTAGATTAACTTGTTAATCTGCAGATTATCTGGTAGAGTCTGTTAAAGTAGGAAAAAAGTGTTTGATACCGGCCAAACTTGGTTTTAGGATGAACTAGTTTCGCCTAGGCCAAACCAGTTCTCCCTACACGGGTTGCATGGTTGCGGTCGGTAGATAGGCGACGTAGGTTGCAAGAGCGAGCGAAGGACACCCAGAGGTTAAGTTTGGTTATAGGTTACTTTAAACCCTTTACATAGGATACAAGAGCAAGCGAATGAGAACTGGTTTGGCCTAGGCGAAACTACAAACATAACATAATCATCCTATAATGTTCCCACTGCTGGGACACAGGCCTCCTCTAGGTGAGAGGGATTGGGCCGTAATCCACCACGCGGGCCCAGTGCGGGTTGGCAGATGTCACAGCGCAGATGTCACAGCGCAGATGTGTCAGGCGAAACTAGTTCATCCTAAAATCAGGTTTGGCCGGTAACATATTTCATACTTTAACGGATTGTACCCGGTAATTTGCAGATTACCTAGTTAATGCGCATATTAACGTATTCCGTATTCTAACGGTGACATAGATAAAGTAGTGTAGGTTCCTACGAACAAAAGTTATTTCAATCATAGTCTTCTAACGGTATAGGTAGAGTTATAGACACTAAAAAGTTTATAGCTCTAGACTAACATAACTGAAAGTGTTCGTCTTTGCCCAATAGTGGTGTGATCTAGGTTGACAACAACAGCAACCTACATAGGATGATCTAAACAAGATTATGTCTGGACTTTAAAGAGACTATGACTTTGTTTCGGCCTTTCTTCTCAGAGTAGTCAGATAAGAAACGCCGACCTCATCTAGTTTTTAAAATATGATTCACGTGTAAAAGTGTTTGTACAAATTTACTTACAGAAATAAAATCATTTATCATTAGGAATCTGATATCTATTAGATAGTAGCCGGTGGGAAAGATTATTACATATTAAGCAGTAACTACCTATTATTAGGTGCATTTATGTCGGTTTCTATGCACTTTAATTAAAAGCATGAAGTCAACATTTTCGCGAACACAACACCTGGCAAAACATGACACCTTGACTGTCTAGATACACAATTTATGTCGTCGGATATGTGTCGGCGAATTCTACACGATTTAGTCGCATTTCTGCATTACACTGACGATTACCGTCGCGATTCCTCGTCCGTCGCCAAACGGGATTTGTTCCGTCGTTTTTCTGTTGACTGCAGTGGTGTTATGCAAAAAGCGTTAAATTAGGTAGCTGCAAACACAATTTATTTAAAAAAAGGGGATATCTGATACCCATTGTGAGTACGGTGCCCTTGATCAAACCATGCCCCATTTGTAGTGTGGAGTGTTCAAAGAGCCCCTACACCTGTAGCAGCAGCAGTGGTGAGGTTTGTGAAAACTCAGTTAAGTATATAGTTATTTGATTGTGTTGAGGATTATTTAAATAATAAAACGATGATGCGATAGGTTTAACGATCAAATTCTATATTCGCTATCTTACTTACAACATTCAAGGAGAGGGGTGAGGGAACAATATTTTAGATAGAAATCAATCACGGTCTAGATATTACTACCACGTAGCGTATGGTGTCGTTTTTTGCCTCGAGATGTCGCTATCAATCGCCATGGGTATATGGAGTAAGAGTTCACAACACACCTGGGGACCTAAAAAGCCACTTTGGAGAATCATAAAAGGATAACATTATGAATCGTAATATGGCGAAGAAAGTCCGTGTTTTTCTTTTTTCGCTGCACTATGTAGGTAATCAAAGAGATTGGGATTGGATTTGGATCGGATTGATTGGTATTTTAGCACAAAAAAAAATACTGAAAAATGCTTCACCAATGGGTTTTGATACGATTAACTTAACGGTTAACTGTCCATTATGTTATCCTTTTATGATTCTGCCAAAGTGGCCTTTTTCACTGACTGACGCCGCGACTAACGTGACCATTTTTGATAATTCGAAATTAGTTTCTGACTAACATCATTTAACTTCGCTCTCCTATGTGTAAACGAAGACTAATCAATGGTCTTGTTGTGATGACACCATTGTTAAATAAGTTAATGTCAAGTACCAGTACCCTAACTGCGTAAAACACTGTCAATCACAAACTGAATCATTTTGAAGGATAGTGCTAATCCATTGTTTCACATGTTCGAAAAATTTGTCTGCTCAACAGCGTAAATAACGCAACGAATGTTGTTGAACTGTCAAAATGAAAGCCAATGTTACCTACATGACGCTGGCAGAATAGTCGACATCGGCTCAGTTGCCAAAAAGGAAAAAAAAAAAAAAAAAATGCTGGACTCAGCTGTCAAAAAAAGAAAAGAAGAAGGTGTTAAAGTGTAACAGTGTAAGTGTGAAAACAAATGGTAGGTAACCTATGAAGTATCCCCGCGCCGCAGCAGGTCGCACCGCAGTTCGCGTCGCCGGTAGCTGTGGCTGTGGCATACTTCGTTACCTACCATTTGTTTTCACCGCTCACCGCTTGCCGCGCCTCACGCCGCGCCGCAATCCGCGCCGCGTTTGGCTGTGGCCAGGGGGTAACTCAAGCATGTTTGTTATCAGGCATTGTGTCATCAAGCGGATGTTCTCGCAGCGGGTTCTCGTTGTCACAGTCCCTGGTGGAGCGGCTCGGTCGCGAACATGAGCAGCTTCCCGTGCTACCGCCGTTGCACCACCCTATCAGAGATGTAAGTATAGCTGAAAAAAAGAAAGAAAATACATTTATTTAGCACAGACTAAAAGGCACACAATACACCAGATACATAAGTATCTGTTTTTTTTTTTGCTAGCCGTTGCTGTCCCACTGCTGGGCAAAGGCCTCCTCCAAATCCTTTCAGGAACTCTTTTCCCGCGCCACCTCGAACCAGCCCTCGCAGTACGCGTCCAGGTCATCTCGCCATCTTATTCTTCTATACATTTGGGGGGGATTGGACCGAATCCCACCACGCTGGTTCAGTACGTATCGGCGGGTCACCATAGCCTCGTTTGTTTGCTAGCAGGGTGCACCACGGGCAGGTGAGGTTGGCTTGAGTCCCGAAAGTCAACGACACCTTTCGGCCAAAAGTCCTCTTTTAGGCAGGTCTGTAGATGTTGGGTTGGAACTACCACGTCTCGTACCACGAATGACTTAAGTTGATGTTGTGGCGCGATTCCAATCTTTCGACCCTCAGAGTCCAGTTGGCTGGTCCAGTTTAAGGCCCACTTGTACCATAGACAGGTGTACAGTCACGAGCACCAATATGTCAACACTTGGCAACTTTCAATTGCGATTTTTTCGTGAAATAACGAATGCAACGTTGAAATACGACACTTTACACAAACCTAAGGGTTCGAAAATACTTTGTTCGTAATAACATAAAATTTCAATCAAAACTAAAGGAGAAAATCGTCTTTGAATAAAGCCAAGTGTATAGGTACATACGTATGCTCGTGACTGTACTATAGATACCTACTCATCTGCCCAACCCTTCGCGGAAACAAGGCGTGATGTTGTTATGTTAATTATGTTGTACCATACATCACAAAATGCGTCAATTTTCAAAAATCCTTCCCTAGTGGCGACTTTTGTTATGAAAGGAACTCTTTTGCATTTCATGCTTCTATTTAGACCCAGTGCAGTGGCTTAATGCTGCGCTTGGTCTAGGTATCACTGAATTTAGGATTTTTATTAAAGTGTTTAATTGTATTATTCTTCTGCTAGAATTCAGTATGCGCGCGCAGCACATATTCCCCACTGCAGGCGCTCAGTGAGAGCACATGTCGCGACCCGGGAGTGTCCGCGCCGCCGCCGCCGCAGCCGCAGCCTCCTCGTGTACAGGTATCGAATATAATTATTTTACTCTAGTAGCCCTACCTGAAATGTGTAGTCCGGTCCGTCGTATGGTCCGTTCCAAAAGTATTATGACGTAAATATAACAAATGGATCAGAAAACGTAGAATAGGTACTTACATGTATTTGGATGCTAATTTTTATTGCCAATTTCAAATTGAATGCTTTGATTTGAATATTTAAATACTTGAATTTGAAATTCTAATTTAAAATCGCCTCAAAGTTGTTTTTTTTTTGTTTGATAATTGGGGTTAATTTTATGACCTCAATTTTCGTTGATGATTTTTCAATCACGATGTAATTATGTTATTCAAACAATGTGATTGCATAAAAGTTAAACCTGAGGGACAATTCTCGTAATTTTAAGAACATTCACAGTTTTAACTCAGTCCCAATCAACCAAAAATACCTCTAATTTTATACATTTTTGACATTGATTGTCGCTGAGATGACATTGCGACTAGATTTTGAACGTTTTTAATTATGAGAATTAGCCTTCTGAATAGGGTTTGCTTACACTTTCATCAACCACTTTTGGAACAGACATTAGGAATTGAAATACTCACTTATTTACAATCTAATTAGGTTACCAAATTGTTTATCCGCAAGATGTTGACGTCTACTTAAACAAAATTCTCATATAAACCTACTTTCGTACCCAGGCGTCGAACCAAACCGTGACACTCCACCCAGCGATAGCCCGCTGCTCGGCCACGTTAGAGCTGTCAGCACTATGGCGCAGCTTCCACGAGCTCGGCACCGAGATGATCGTCACCAAGGCGGGGCGCCGCATGTTCCCGGCGTTGCAAGCTCGGTTGTCGGGACTGCTGCCTAACGCGGACTATCTCCTGGTGGTCGACTTCGTGCCTCTCGACGATAAGAGATATCGATATGCTTTCCACAGGTATTGTGTGTAAAAAAAAAGCATATACTGCATCTTACGCCTGATTTACACAGTGAAATTTAATTAATTGTGGTATACGATAAGTTGTAGAAACAATAAAAGTCGTAAAACATCTAAAAACTGTTTGACAATGCAAGTCTTTCGTTGCTTCAATTTTATTGTATGGCACGGGCAAGAAACTTGTGTTGTGTTAATGGGGACTTGGGGTTTACGATGATAAAGGTATTGGGGGAGGTCTAGAATTTGGAATACCTTGAAACCGTTATGTGGATTGCACTTATAAGAAACCATATCTCCTTGCATGTAAACCCTCAAAAGAAGACGCGATAAATTAGTAACCTATGCATTCGTCCAACTTCAGAATTACCTCACTTAAAGATTTCGCGAAATTAATTTAATCTGATTAAATTTAATGTGGTAAGTATACACTTACCAGATTAAATCAAATTGTTTGTAATGTAGCTCAAGTTGGGTGGTTGCTGGTAAAGCGGACCCGGTGTCCCCGCCGCGCATCCACGTGCACCCGGACTCGCCCGCGCCCGGCTCCAACTGGATGCGCCAGCTCGTCTCCTTCGACAAACTCAAGCTCACCAACAACCAGCTTGATGATAACGGACACGTGAGTACCGACAACTGCAAAATTTACTATTGGCAACACTTAGTTGTCCAAGTTTTTATGCTGACAAGTGCAATTTATCAAAAAATAATATCCTTACTTACTTACTATATTAAGGAGAATATGTATCGTGAGTGGTTTTGAAAAGATCCGTTCCATAGGTAACGAATACTTTTGGGAAACAAAAAACTAAGCTGCCAAAGTATCGATGTGAAAAAGATCGACTTCCACAACAATACACAAGATGTTTATCGACACCTTTCGTACAATTTAAGCCACAGTTGTAGGTAACTTGTGGCCGAATGTCTCCAAAATCTATACATCAATATGGTTTGCATAGATAATCCTGAACTCGATGCACCGCTACCAGCCGCGGCTGCACGTGGTGTACCTCCCGGGCGAGGGCCAGAGCAGCGCGCACCGCACATTCGTGTTCCCGGAGACTGGCTTCACCGCCGTTACCGCTTACCAGAACCATAGGGTGAGTGTAGGTACCTACTACTGTCAGGTCAAGGATTTTAAGGTGCATTTGGAAACAGAAATCTTATATTAGTTGTAATATACAAAGGTATTCAAAAAAATATATATCTCATCACTGCTTACTAAGTCTTAGAAACTTAAGCCTATAATTGTAGCAAAATAGTAAACAATGGTATAAAGATCTTTACGTGCGTGGCCAAAATCGGAACTAATGCCGCCATTTTGTTTTTGAATACAATTTCTGTGACAAATACTTTGCTAACAACGCCCCCCCCTCCTGTCAATGTCATCCAGGCGCCAAAAGATCCTTGGTCAAATTGTAAATATTCGTAAGCCGCTATTAGCGGCGGATGTGTTGAACTTATCCATTTATAATACCAACCAACTCTGTACCTACCATATCCGACGAATAAATTTGACGGCACGGTTGGCGCAGTGGTTAAGCGATTGACTGCTGCGCTGCGTGTCGCGGGTTCGATTCCCGCACGGAACAAATATTTGTATGACCTACAAGTAGATGTTCCGTGTCTGGTTGTTTGTGTACGTGAATTTAAATGTTTGTAAACGCACCCACAATACAGGAGAAATTCCTAGTGTGTGGGCAAAGTTTAAAAAAAAAAAAATGTCTGTGTCGCCATTGACAGTGCAGCAACGCCGTCTTTTTGGATGCTGGAACTGTTCAACTATCCTGCTCATATGGTAGGTTTTGAAAAGTCATGCTTCTGGTAATAAAGATATGACAGCGTATGAAAACGACGAGATGATAGACGATGATGATATACACTGCAACTAGTAAAGCAAGAGGCTATTAATAGATTTCCTTTTCGTTCTTACAGATAACGCAATTGAAAATAGCGAGCAATCCCTTCGCGAAGGGATTCAGAGATTGCGATCCTGATGATTGGTGAGTTCAAATGTCAACTGTAACTTTAAGTTAGTATGGTATGACGAGACTGGTTAAAACTAAAGATGAGTGATAAATTTCCGAAAAATGTTTAAATCAAAAACAAAGCATAACGATATAACTTTCGAAAATATATTTCCACAATTTATTTCTACGCCATATTTTGACATGAGACCATCTTAGGAAATTAACGAGACATTAACGGTCGGGTAAACGTAACCACATTTCTCCTGCGCCCCACAGCAGGGCTATGAATCAATTTATTTACAAAGTTTTCATGCAACGCTTCGGAACTCATTTCAACAGCCGGTGACAATTTACTTTTACGACGTGCCCATCGAGTAAAGAGTTACGCATGACAGTTATGGCGGACACGACTCGTTTCCCGTTCCCGCCAAAATAAAAAAAGTATTTCTAACCTTAAAATTTATTGTTTTATAGTTTTCTGTTTCCAGTAAATTACTTTGAAGTGCGTAATTGGGAAAGATTTAAGTTTTAATTATTTACCTCTGTTATTGGGGATGGCAACCTTTACTTTCTATTTTGGGTCACTCCTCTGATCAATCTTTACTGATCCATTTTTGGAAACTGTTTACTGAACTTCTATAACTTACATTCATTTTCATTTAAAAAAAAACTAGAGGCTGACTAAGATTAATAAATGCGCTTGCACAGTACGAAGAGTGAAATTTCTTAAAAAATAAAGAATAATTGAGATTTAGTGTGAGAGACGGAAAGAGTTAAGTATAATATTAATAACCTCTCAATGCTCGTCCAATTATACAATCGCTGCCTAACTCGTTTTCATGTGAAATTTCTGTCACGTTTATGTACGGTGCTACACGCGCCATTTTTTTTTCTTTTAAAACCCTACGATTTCTTTAAAAAATAAACGGTTAGGCAAGATTTACGATAAAAGATGCAAATAATTGAAAGTGAATAGAGTATATACCTAAAGCCTGTGCACCTGTTTCGTATCAAACGGTGGGAGGCGGCGCGTTCGGTAAGATTAATTCTTTTATAAACATCTACTCGACAGATGTTTATCTACCTACTATGGGTGTGGTAGAATGCATTTTATGTAAAACTGTACAGACAGGTGGAAAATACTACTTCAGGATTTTATTCGTCAGATTTTTATAGATTCGGAAAAATATAGTAAAAACCATTTATGAACAGGAAAACTAACTGCATCTGTAATTTATGAGGATTTCGAAAATACTGTATTAATTACAGCAGTTTCACATTGTCTTTGGCATCGTTATCGAAAATGATAGCCTCATTGTAAAATTTCTCCTCTCCTGAAACTGTAATTTCCTTTCAAGGCTTGCTACCTACATCCATACTAATATTATAAATTCGAAAGTAACTCTGTCTGTCTGTCTATCTGTATGTTACCTTTTCACTCCTAAACCACTGAAGAGATAGATTGCATCCCAGGGAGGACATAGGATAGTTTTTACCCCTATATTCCCACGGGATCGACACTTACGCGGGTGAAACCACGGGGCGCTGTTAGTCACCACATAAATCAGACTTCATTTTCAATTAAAACAAAGTCTTTATTGTTTAAATTCCACATTAAAAACCACTTACTCAGCCATAAAAGTTCAAAGTATACTCTTACTGACTGTACAGCATAAACACTAAACAGTGTGCGCCTGCGCAACGATCTCCTTGTTTACGGCGTACTCGGTTACGGCCATCCTGCCCACTGTATTGGCTACCAGTGTTGCCATAAATCTGGCCTGTCAACCATTATTCTCCCGGTACGGTAAACTGCATCCGTTTTATGTACCGTTTATAGCCAATGCGTGTCTATGGTCAGCCAATCGTTTGAGAAATCTGTTTTTAGGTAAATTAATTGTTTTGGGATTCGCCAATGATGGTGCAGGCAGTGACGAATTATTTCAATAAACTATTAAACAATATAATGTTGCGTCGTATATTTCGACATAAAATGCTTTATTATTGGTAAATTGGTATGGCAGAGCGAAAGAAGCAGTAGGTTATCAAAAAAACAGTGGCACTCTGGGAGTGCCGACAGAAGTGAAAACAAAACATAAACAGAATACTTTGCCATCACTCACTGACATATCGAATATACATTAAAACCGAGTACATCCCGAGGACAGCCGAACACATCTGAAGCGGGTATTTTTTTAATCGTCTTATAATCAAAACACTGTCATTCGTGGATCTTTGACAGTCGTTACGGGTAATCACAAGCCTGAAAGTCTGACAACCAGTCTTACCAAGGGGTATCGTATTACCCAGTAACAGGGTTGTGGAGGTCAGATAGGCAGTCGCTCCATGTAAAATACTGGTATTCAGCTGCATCCGGTTAGACTGAAAGCCGACCCCAACATAGTTGGGAAAAGGCTAGGCAGAAGATGATGATAATCAAAACACGCGCGGTGTTGCTTACGGTAACAGTGCAGTGGCGCGAATCAATGATTTTTCCCATCTCAAAAAACAACGTATGCCCAACGCGCCTAAAAAAGTTTTCAATTCAAAAATAACTTTCCGACTAAAATTCATGACCAACTTGTCATTTAAGCAATTAAATCAAGTGATAAATGATCTAAAGTTCTGTGAAAACTCAATCTACACATGCACAAACAGTTAGAGGGAGACAAAAAATATCATAAACTTTTTTCCTTGTCCTACTTCCTGGTACCATAGATTAATAACTCCGGGAGGGACGTATGAGTGCCATTTGTCGCGCGCTGTCAAAATAGAGAATTAACGCGAAGCTGGTAATACGACCCCGCCTACTGGGCGGGCGAGGCCATTATTATTAGTTTTTTTTTATTTGTATCATATGTTGATAGTTGCCACTCATTAATTTAGTTGGACACTGAAGATGATTAGTGACACAGCTCCATTTATAAAACGTTTTCGGGTCTCGGGACGGTTAAGTTAAAATCTTGAGTTCTCGACTCCTACACGATTATCATCATAGTTTGAATTAGGAATATAATTTTGTAACCAGCCCCCTTTGCGTAACATACTATCAATCACGATATGAATAATTTTGAAGGAAATCTAATCCATTGCTTCATTATGTTCGTAAAATTTGTCTGCTCAACGACGTAAATAACGCAATGAACATGGGTGAACTCTCAAAATGAAAGCCATAGCCAGTGGCATAACTATACCGTTTGGGGCCCGTGGCAAATTCAAGGGATGGGGTCCTCCCTCAATGTAATGTAAAGAAGCTCAACAACAGTTATATTTTTTTTTTAATTAGCGCTTCTCTCGCGACATATTGCGCGTACATTTCATATTTTCCCCTACAAAATTTAACACCTGACTGCTTCTGCCTTATGTTAGGATCCTCCTGTGCTCATGGCCTTCTCGGGCCGGGGGCCCCTTCTGGCTGGGGGCCCGTAGCCATTTGCCCCAATGCCACCCTATAGTTACGCCACTGGCCATAGCGATCAATTGTCATTTTATGTGTGTTACGCAATTACCCCGCCGAACTTACTTTTACCTACCAATCTTGTACCATATTCTTCGATAATCTTTGTCTTTGTAGGTTTCTCGCCAATAGTCACAGGAGTGTCCTATAACTAAACTCATTGGTATGTCTGTGTGCGCAGTCCCCCCGAACAGAGTCAGCGCGGAGGCGCGCGGCGGCGCGAGTCGGCGGCGGTGGAGGCGTGCCCGCAGCTGGCGCAGCCCTACGCCGCCGAGCCCAGCGCGTGCGGCCCGCTGTACCCGGCGCACGCGCATCCTGTGCGGTCAGTCTTACTACTATGTTGATCTTATTTACGTCTATAAACATTGGGAGAAAGGGATTTCTTTGCAAAATTTTAATTAAAATTGTCCGCCAATTCCCAAGCATGAATCGGCTATAACACGACAGATTGACATAGTACGCGAATTAGTCTGCTAAACAGTTAGTTTCCTAAGTTGGGAACATTAATTGTTTAGCAAATTGACACCCTATGTCAATTTGCTGTGTGTAGCTTTTCATACCACTGCCAATAAAATTACTTTCTTTATTAATCGACTTCATTCGAAGCTTTCAGCATAGCTATTCACAAACATTCGACAGGTTGTCGAATTGAAAATGACACATTTTCAATTATTGATTTGCGTTGACAGCAAATAACTGTTTGGAAGAATGGCTTTGCTTAACCTTAGTAAGTGCGTAACTTATGTGAGAACCCTATAGTATTGGCTCTACATGCGCCTAGCGTGTCATCCAACGCCTACAGGTTTTTTGAACGCAATGTTGCATTCAGTGCAACACTCGGCTTCAGTTGTAAGGCGTTTCCGTGCTTAATCAACAACAAAATACTTACTGAATGTATTTTTATGTATTGTTACAGTTATCAGCCCCACTCGGGCCACAATAGCGCTTACAGTGCTTACTACGCTCACAGATAGCTGGATGTGTGACGGTGAGCGATAGGTAGTGATTGTAAAGACAACGGCCGCCCGCTGACAACATGCGACAGATATGAGCGACCGCGTCGCTGGAACCATCTGTCAATATTACCGCCTTTATGGGGAAATAAAAAAGTGGTGAATTTATTGCGGCTCTATGGTTATGGAACTTTTTGAGGTCCTTTCAAGTTCAAACGTCTAAGGGCTGATTTTTCCAACGCCAGATAATTTTGAATTTTTGATAGTTCTTCCATACAGAATCTGTCAGACGTCAATTTTATTCCACGAATAAGAATAGTTATTGTCTATGTCCATAGAGCCGCAATATTTTGTAATGCGTAGTTTATTGTGATTTTGAAATAATTTTCTGATCTTGAAATTCTTGGTGAAACGTTTTTATGGAGTTGATGTAAAAAATTTGTATAAATTCTAAAAATAAAATAATTAGTGAGTAATTTGTTTAGGAAGTTACAATGTGGAGGTGTTATAATAAGGATGTTTAAAAAATTAACAGTGACGAGAAAATCTTTAATTATATTTTTTGGCGTTAGTGAATAAATCGGTTATTTGTCAGATGGTGCCTAGTGCGAAATAAAATAAAATATAATTTATATTGTTACGCACAACTAATTTAATGTTGTAACATGGTTTAATGAAAGAGAGATATATTATAGAGAAATGTAAACGTTAACCTGTATAAGTAACCAAAGGAAAAGGTTTTTAAAGGACTGCAGAATGTGAACCAAATATTTTATATAAATTCTACTAACAATTTGTTTAATCTCGATTATTACATAGGTATTATTGGTAAAGCACTATCTACGCCTATGCAATAAATGTGCCTTTTTTGTCACAATATTATAATTAAAAAGATATTGAAACTATTTTGTTACCAAATATAATGTATTTATTACTATAGTCTAATATAATTTTAGTAAATACCAAAAACTCACGCATTCTGCTTTATTTTATTAGAAAATGAAGGGATGTGAATGCACCAGTTAAAACGCCAAGTGCCAAATATAACCAAAGAAACATAGTTAATGATAAGATAGATTAAGATTTAGTAAATAATTATGTTCGGATATTTATTTAAATCTATTAAAGTTGACGCAAGTCGGAAACGTAAGTTTATTTTCGTCCTACAATAATTTAAAAAAGCCTTACCTATTACATCCACGAAAAATTAGAATGCCTGAAGGATTGCCTGTAGCGACTTTAGGTAATCACATAAATTTATAGGAATTATAATTTAAATGAATAGATAATAATTCAGTAAAGAGCATTCTATCCAAAACGAAACTCGTCGTCATTAGGTTTACGAAGTGAAGATGACAATACGACAATAAATTAAACTTTGTCTTCTTCTATCTAATGACGTTCCCAGTCTGCATACCCACTAAAGCGTCCGCTGTCAAAAAAGATTTGCAAAACCCTAATCGGTCCATAGCTACTAATAAGAGGAAATGCGGTCGGAGAGACTTTTGAAAAATCCCAAGTAAAATGTCGTAATTCGGGGTTTGGCTCTCACCTATTTCCTCCTCCAATATTGGACCAATTTAAAATATATATTATCATAGACTGAATAAGAAGGATATATACTGTCTCTATGTTTTTCATTTTTCATTAATAGTTGTCAAATTTGTACACTAGGCCTCTAGTCTGTCTGACAGCAGTTTAAATCGGCATTTTTTGAGGGTCCTAGTAGCTTATTAAAATAATGTATCATCAAAAAGGAAAACTTAAGGACATACAAGTAGAACTTAATATTTATTATTCTGCAAAAAATCGTTGCTTTATGGTCATTAACCAGAAAGAAAACAGACGAGAGCGTTTCACTGGCAACTGCATAGAGTTACCAGTGTTTTTATTTATTTTCCTATTGTCGTCTCCATATTGTAGAATGTTGAGAACAATAAAAATAAGTATTTTCATCACAGCATTTTATTATTTGCTCATGTATTACATTAAATATCTATACATAATTTAATGCTGCAATAAAATTAAATTTATTTACTAAATAATAATAATAAATCTATTCTAAGTACAAGTCTACATCAGAAAGAAACAGTACTGCATTTGCTGCGGTAACCTTTCAATCTCGGGGGTTCTAAAATATGACTTTTCTCCGACAGTGTATGTCATGACATGGTTGACAGTCGCTGAACCGGGCTCGTCTCCTCTATCCACATACACTTTAGAAGAAACAGTCTCTTCAAGCTCTTCTCCCACTAATTCTGGTTCGGGCTCAACAAACTCTTCGTTGGGCATGATGATAGTTGAAGCAGATGTTACAGGTTCCATGGAACAGTAGGAGAAGTCTTGAGGAGCGTAAGACACAGTATCGTAGAAGTTGGGGCGCTTGCTCACAGGAGGACTGTTGTAGTAGTTAACGGGAGGAGGGATCTGAGTCTCATAAGGGTAGTTGTAGAAATAGTTGTAGCTAGGGTAGGAGTCCGCGTGATGATGATGGTTAACTGCTGGTTGAGCTTTCAGAGCAACCGGTGTCTGTTTATGACATTGGACAGAGGACACGTAATAGCTGTCCTTTTCTTGGGTAGGTGCATCTACAGGAACATATTCAACTTTCTGGCTAACATTCTTCATATCTATGGAGTCTTGTAACAAGACGTTCATTTCCTTAGCCTGCTGGTTAGCAGCAAAAACGAGGTCAGACAGGATCTCAGTATCAGGGCTGAATTCAACTCCATATTTGTCAGCGATTTCTTGCGCGGTCATCATTTTGTCGATAGCAATATTTTGGAATTCGTTGTTAGACTTGATATGTTTGAGCAGTCTCGTTACCAGTTGGGTGCTGGCCATAGGAGTTTCTACTGATCTCTTCTTACGTAGGTAATTGTCTTCTTTTTCTTCTTCCTCTTCTCCTTTTCCTTTGTCACAGCTATTGAGCGCATAAGTAAGGAGGTTTGCCATCTCGCTCTGTATCGCAAGAGTGATCTTTTGCGCGATTTCCTTGATTTCATCCAGCTGTTCTTCGACTGATTTCTCAGAGTTGGTAGCTTGAGTCATCATGGCGACTGAGGAGGTCGGATACAAGTGTTTGTCGGGTAGGAGGAAGAAATCGATCCACTCTTTCTGACCGCCGGGAAACTCATTGGTTACGTTATCGTTTACATCTGTGTTGTTGTTTGTAATCTCACCACTGTTGTCATGTTCTTCACTGTCGGTTTCGTAAGCGAAAGTGAAGGAACCCTAAAACCAAAACTCAATGATTAAATACTTAATTATGTTTTTCTGAAAGGTGTATCAATAAAACGCTCTAAGATTATTACATTGCTGACAACCAAGCTAGTTGCGGTTAATCAGTTTAATGAATATTCCTGGGGGCCTAAAAAGGCCACTTTGGCAGAATCATAAAAATATTTTGCTTTTTTTCGTTGCAAGAGATTGGGATTGGATTTGGATTGGTATTTAAGCACAGACAAAAAAAAAATAACTGAAAAATCCTTCACCAATGGGATTTGATACGATTAACTTAACAGTTAACTGTCTATTATGATTTATAATGATTTGATGAATTCCTTTTATGATTCTGCAAAAGTGGCCTTTTTAGGCCCCCTGGACTTTTCAAGGAACAGTTCAGTTTTTCAAAGAAAAATAAAACAAGTTAATTTGGATTCGTAACTTTATGGAACTTACCTGGATGGCCAAGCCAATGATTATGTACAAGAGGCCCATGATGAACAAGTTGTGCCCTTCCACCTTCAGTACATACATTTATATGTAACACTATCAATTCATGAGGAAATTGTTTTGAAACTTTCCAAGTAACATATTTAAAGTTAGATAGGACATGTTTTCTGAGCTTGAGCAATAATGCAACACGTTTTTTTTTTACAAATTCTGTTATTTAGTTTCTGATGAAAGAGCACTGTGCAAAATTTCCGTTTTTATCATTTCTAGTATTGTGTACCATAGTATCAGGTAGTCAATATTATATATTCCTTTAGCGAAATCTAATCTTATTTGTCTGGTACGCCCAGAAGTAATCCGATGAAGATGATTATGACGTGTTTAATAAATAGTGTTTCCGTTCTGAATTGATTCTGTTTATTCAAAATGATGTTGCGGATGATCTGCATAATTATTAGATACCTACTTTTCTTTTCCTGTGAAATATTGATTGATTCATAGGTTTTCTATTGCAAGGCACGGAAGTAGTGTATTTGAATGAGATTATGTGTCTTTTGTATTATTTTGCAATAAACGGATTTCCGCTTCACAGTAATTTTGCGCAGGATGATTTTATGATTCTATCCACTGTTAGACTGTTACTAACTGAAAAACTGTGTATTTCGTGACTGTCTATTGTCTATTTACTCCTTTTGCTACATACTGTGCTCTTACTATGATCGGTTGAACAAAACTGATGGTAGATTTAGATTTCTATACTAGCTGCGCCCCGTGGTTTTACCCGCATAAGTTTGGATCTCGTAGGAATATCGAGATAAAAAGTAGCCTTTAAGTTAATACAGGGTGTCAGTTGCCTCCATACCAAATTTTATAAAAATTGGCCCAGCCGTTTGAGCGTGAGGAAGTAACAAACTTTTCGCCTTTATAATATTAGTGTGAAGTGTGATGATTCTATAGAATAGATTTCTCCTTTGTTTTATCGTGTTTAGATATTGATACCCATCATGACTGCACAGTTTTGTTGGCTAATTTAATTTGACCATGTATACTTCTGTAGACTTCATAAATGATTGTGGAAATAGTACCAAACTCAAAGCAATCCTTTTCACACTTGGATATTCCGACAGGTTTGGTCGGCCTCATAATAATAAGTAGGTACCTAATCATGTACATAATTCCTCAAAATTTGCATTTCTTTACGATGTTGTGACTTACATATCGTCACAATGAATAATGCTCAAAGGTTGAAAGTTATGTGATACATATGCATCATGCCTTGATCGTGCATGGAATACTTACTGCATTATAATAATAATGTATATGTAAGAAGACGAACGAAATTGACTTGGTATTGAATTTTTAAGACATTTTACGCATATGCATATACGAGTATGTATAGAATAATAGCTTAATAATGTTAATAAAATACAGGAAATAAATAAATAACAAAATTTTATTAAATTATAATAAATTAGACCCAGTCTATACATTCCGTACTTAGGAAATTTCTATTAAAAAGTAGTATAAGTACTACTTTCCCTTTACATTAACTGTATCGCTTTTCAGGATGTTTAGGGTAATGCGCGGGGTATGATGGTGGCCCTGAACTAGCCATTGGGTATTGGGGTGGGTAAAATGGCACTGGAGGGTAAGGAACGGGTGGGTATGACGTAGGTACTGGTGGGTAAGACGCAGATATCTGTGGGTATGGTGTCGGAGCCGTTGGGTAAGGCGCAGGAGCTATTGCGTACGTAGGAGGCGGTGTGTAAGCAGGCGTTAGTGGGTATCCAGGTGCCATAGGGTAAGTCGGGGCTGGCGGATACCCTGGCGGTGAAGTGGGAGGGGGAGGATACGGCTTATATGAAGCTGGTGGATGTTCGTGATGATTCGGCGGGTAAGGATGAGGATACGGAGTGCATGGTGGAGGGTAAGCCAGCGCAGAAGGCTCGTACTGCGGGTAAGGATATTCATAACTATACGGCATAGGTCGAGGCGCCGTTGATGCAGTAGGACTAGAATATTCAGGTGGAGGGGTTTCGAAGCTATAGTAAGGGCTCGGAGCTGTCGTTGAAGCCGTGGCTACAGCAGATGGAGGGTTTGTTAAAGGCGGCGAGGTCGAAGGAGGCACGTATATCACTTGAGGGTAGAGGTAGCTATACGTAGAAGGGTCGTAAGTGGTCGTAGATGGTGTTGAAGGGTACTCAGTGGACGATGTTGGTGTGGCAGTGGATGATGTTGGAGTGGCGTTGGACGGTGCGCTTGTAGAAGCTGGCTGCACAGCGCGCAGTAACGGTGCTGAAAATAAATTGATGAATTGAAGCTCTTCTTGAATAATTTCTCCTCTCTCAAATAGCGATATTCCATGAAAACATTTACGGGTACGTACAGTCAACAAAAGAGATAAGTATGCAGGATGGTCGAATATAGTTGAAGTTTTTAAGGCGTTAAGCGTTGACAATCCAGTGCGCGAAAAAAAATTGCCTCGAAAAAATTAAGCCTTTCCCCCGAAAGGTTAGTTCGAGATACATCCACTTTGTTATGCAGTCTTCCAATATTATAGACAAGCTGCGCCCCGAGGTTTCACCCGCATATGTGTCGACCCCGTGGAAATATCGGGATAAATAGTAGCCTATATGTTAATCCCGGGTGTCAGCTACGTCCATACAAAGTTTTATCAAAATCGCTTCAATTACTCAATAATAAGTAATTACTGTGTATCGACAAAACTAAAACATTTGCGGAATTAACTAGCGATAACTACTAAGAAGAAGAAGAAGAAGAAGAAGAAGAAGAGTGGGGCACGTCTTTGTGGGTGGCGCTATCTGTACCTAGTTTATTAACCTTAGACCTTCTTATTAATACAACAATAATTGAGTAATTGCATTCCATACAAAACGCATTGTCAACAATAACAATGTAAGGTCAATTACACATACATACCTAATGATTGTATTACTTTCGTTCGCATTGTGAGTCGTGTCTCTGTAACTTCAATGTTTTAAAGTTTACTCTAAGGCTCGCTTGCAAAAATCACTAAATATATTTAGCGCTAAACGAATTTAAACACACAATTATGTTTTTTTTTCCCAAATATGTTTAGCACTAAATAATTTGTGGTGCGCGCGAGCCTAAAGCACGATCTACACGGTTTAAAACGGTGGTTTCAAACCTAAGTTTAAAACAGTGTAGACAGTGGTTTGAAACCAATTTCGTATGACCTTTAAACGTCCTTGGTAGAAAGGCCTGCGTTCCAAACCAGTGGCCGAAGAAAATATTGGTTTTAAACCGTGTAGCAGGCATCTCGCAACAACAACAACTTCAAGGTCACCTTGGTTTGTAGACTGGTTTCAAACCGTGTAGATCGTGTTTTAAGGTGTTACTGCGGTTCTTAATTTGTATCTCGTCATACAACATGCAATTTTTTTGAAAAATAAACGAATGCTTGCGTTTTGAAAAACTGGCATTTGAAGTCCGACAGCCTTGACTTTAAGACTCATTAACAAGCCCAGAAGTAACCCCTAAGAAATAAATAAAGAGTGGAGGAGTAGCCTCCCAACTCCTGAGGAAATACTTCATTATATTTACTAACTAGCTTCTGCCCGTGACTTCGTCCGCGTGAAATTTCACTCTCCCCCAATTCACCCTCTTAGGGGTGGAATTTCGAAAAACCCTTTCTTAATGGATTCCTAATCTTCACAAAGAACACACCCTCCAAATTTCATGTCTCTGAGATCAGCGGTTTAGGCTGTGCGATGATAGGTATATCAGTCAGTCAGGACTTTGAATTTTATATTTATATATAGATCAGTAAAACATATTGAAACTGTTATGTAAGTGCCCTTATGTCACATATTTGTTTTTATTGGAGATAAGCATAAATACTTACATGATGAATAAAGAGCGCTGATCATCTGATTCATTCGCTCGTTAAGAGCCGCCATCTGTGAAAAAAAAAATATTTTGAAGGTTTCATCTTGGTTAAATGCCTGGCTGCAATATTCATTGTGATGATTAGGTTGGCGCAATTAATTTTTTAAACACGTTTAACAGTGTACCTATTATGAATTGTCTTCAAAATCCTTCGGATTATTAACCGGCTTCAAAAAAAGGAGGAGGTTCTTAATTTGTTTTTTTTTTCCTTCGGTACTCCTTTACTTTTAACCCGATTTGCAAAATTCTTTTTTTCTTTGAAAGGATATACTTTCATATTGGTCCCACAGAAATTTCATCAAAATCGGATCAGTATTTTGGTTTTTAAACCAAAATTACTGGTAAAAATTCAAGTAAGCGAAATTGCGTCACTTGCTTTCCTGTGACTTTTCAGTGGTGGCTAAGGGTCAGTTCACACCGAGACGCGACGCGCAGTTTTCAAGATAGAAATACAGTTACAGACCTTATCTACTACCGAAAAAGGTACACGATTTAGTGAGCTACGCCGCGCTGCGTAGCTCGACGTAGTAGGTAGACACTGAATTGTGTACCTTTTAGACTGACCCTTAGTGGAATTGTCATGGGATGCATTGTGGCTAATAAGTGCCGTATCTTTACATAATTAACCGACTTCAAAAAGGAGGTTCTCAATTCTACTGTATATTTTTTTTGTATGTATGTTACGCGATATCTCTGGCAACTTAGTTTATATCTTTCTGTCATTGATATTTACATAGCAAATAGTGTTACAAGAATTTGTGTGGGGTAGGTAAGTACAATTTAAAAATGAAAAATAAAAAACGTTTTTACAATAAAACAACCGACTTCCAAAAAATACACTACAAAGTGAAAAAACTAATTTTCAAAAAAAAACAACCGACTTTCAAAAAAACTACAAAGTGAAAAATAACTTTAATTTCGGAAATCGGTCGTTGGTTCTGTATTTTAATTTTTTGACACCGAATTCCGAAATTAAAGTTTTTATTTTTCACTTTGTAGTGATTTTTTTTAGAAGTCGGTTGTTTTTTTGTTATAAACAAACTCACCTGTGATTGGTGCAAACTGTGACAGCTGCTCGAAGTGGCATAACAGAGGCCTATTGACAGTGTACATAATAATAATAGTATCTTCAGCATTTCTGCTGCCTTGGTACACGATACTGCAGAAGAGGTTCTACCAAGCAGTCAAGCCTTTCACAACATAACTCCATTGCCAACGTTACTATGATATTTAAAGTATTACTTGTACTGTAATCTGTTGGAGAAACGTGATGTTGTTCGCAGAAGATCTGATAGGGTCCGAGATGATAAGTTTAATTGTGATAAGTATGATCGTTCGTGAGGATAGTGCAACAGATAGGTTAGTTGGAAATGAGATAGTTCTCAGTAATGTTAGTTTACTGTTTCCGTGACCTATGTCTCATACTTTCCGTAGTGTCGTAAGAGATAACTAAAGCATATCATTTGCATATCTTGTATGGGATAACCAACCGTATTGCCAAGTGACAAAGCAGAATTAATGCCAGCCACTTAGAGACACTTTGGTGTTTCATATTCATATATTTACTAGCTTCCGCCCGCGGCTTCGCCCGCAAGGTATGTCGTTAGAAACTATCCTATGTCCTTCGCCGGGATGCAATCGATCTCTCTGCCAAATTTTAGCGAAATCAATTCAGTGGTTTAGGCGTGAGGCAGACAGAGTTACTTTCAAATTTGTAATATTAGTATGGATTTGTATTCCATACTGCTGTAGAGGTGTTACAATGGAGTAAAGCCAAGGTACAATTATGAACCCTGTAGGATATGTTGATATATATTATATTATATTTATATCCTATATTGATGAAAGGCTATTTAAAATTACAGGTTGGATCAAGCATGGCCTCTGTATTTTACTGCTTTATGAAAACATGACGTTATGAACATCGAGTGACATGTTATTTACCACACCAAGTAATATTGGTGGCACAGTAATAAATGTGATAGAAATAAATAAAGAAAATAAGTTTATTTGACCCAGATTAAGGACTAAGGCTCACAATATTCGCACAAAAATAAAAAAAAATAACTTAATATAGCGTAACTAAGTAGCTTAGCACAATTTGAGAAAAGTATTGAAACCTTGAAGAGTGAACAGGCATCTTCTGCACACGCTCGTTCCATCATAGACCTCATCTATCGCTTATTATCAGGCGTGATCGAGGTCAAGAGCGGGCGGGCCCATTTAGTAAAAAAAAACAAAAAAAAAAACCTTGCGATGTTTTCCATCTTTCTCGTTCCAATTTTGTATTTAGGGCGTACGTATTAACAATTGTTATCATCACGTGCAACTTGCAAGGTTAATGAAAAACATATGGTAATTGACATGTGTGATTTTATTTATTTCTACATACTCACTAATATGAATCTACGGCTACAGTTTGAAAGCAACAATATTCAAACGAACAAACAATTATTTCTAAGAACGATTAATTAATTTAATAAGTGTGCGAAATAATTAAGAAGATCAAATCTTCACGGCTCTATATTATTATCATCATATTCAACGACTTCAGAAGCATCATCAACATCTTCTAATGTAGGTTTAGCGTCACCTTCCTGCAGCCTGCCCTTCTTAGCCCTAGCAACCATGATCTCAATTCCGAGCAACAGAACAGACAAAAACGCTCCAAAAACTGTCAGGGCTAGCGACGGTGCTATATCTCCTAATTTAACCCTCTCAGCGAGAAGAGATGCTCTGCAAGGTGGTTGAGGAACCCTCAAGCGGGCAACCAGCCGCTTCCCTAGACCAGTCTCCAGCAACCATCCTCCGGCTGTGCGTAAAACTTCCGTCCACTGCCCATCTTTGGTTGATTGTATCCAGGTTAACGTCTGTAGATCAAAAGGTTGATTTAAATATTTATCTACTATTGTATAGGTAACATGAATGGACAACAAGACGTCTTTGATTTCATCAGTGGGTTTTGCTTCTAAAGTTTTAAGTAGTTTAATTACATTAGCTGCTGTGTCTTTCTATAGAAGAGGGATTTCTTAGATTTGTGATTTACATTTACTCAATAAAAACGTTTTCCGTTCAATTCATCCTTTGAATCGTCTTTCTTATTGTTATGCTTTGAAAAAGATTCCTCAACTTACTTCAGGAATAGTATCAACATGCTGTAGCTTGCAGATATGCTCATCACTGAAGGTATTGAAGTGAGGGTAGATCTGGTTGTACTCGCTGTGGAAGGCAGTGCTCCCTTGCTGAATCAGCTCTACACCTCGCTCCAGCTCTTGGTAGAAATTTGATGTCATCTTTTTCTTTTTCAAGTATTCGAGGTCGTCCCATGTGGTTTTCACCTGCAATTTTCAAAGATAACATTGTTGGATAAAGTTTTGCTGTTTTAGCGTTCTATAGTTGTTTGAAAGGCTTGGTAAACTCCCCATTGTTTTAGAAAACATTTGTTTTATTCATTTTCGGTTTTCTACAGCGAGGTTTTATGCTTGGATTATATGGGCTGTATGATTCTATATTCTGTAGTTTCATGCTTAAAAAGTTCTTCAATTTAACTTAGGGCATTGATAAAGTAAATTTCAAGTACCTTATCGTGTACTTACATCAAAGAACAAATATCGCATATAATCGTAATCCTCCGACCCGATTGCATACTTGGAGTCTCCGAGAGCCTTTAAGGAGTCAGGTCCGCCGCGGCCAGTGCTCATCAACGCAGAGACGATGGCAGAGGTATAGTACGCGTGCACCAACATCGCACTCACTGAGAGGACCGTGAACGCGAAACGGCCTGACCCACCTTCAGGCACTGCACTGGCGTCTGGGGGAAATATTAGATACATAGGTACATACAGAAATGCCAAGAAGAATAGAGCTGTTATAACCATGGAAGTACTTGCCTATTTTGTATTACATGATTATAAAAGTATAGATTAATAACTGTATGCCATTCCAAAAAACTTTTCAAAACTATTGAGTAACAAATGACGATCTGCGGTCGGAGTAGGTAACTCGACAAAGATAAAAGTTCATAAAAACGCGTAATAATAGGTGCATAGCTTAGAAGCCTCTTGGTTACACTGTGGCATGACGTTCGTACTAATTCGGAAATACGGAGATTACTGGAATCACATACCTTTTGATATTTAACTGTACGCCTGTCTTCTAAGGGCTAGCCAGAAACTATAGAACGCCACCTGCTTCGATCCCTACATACTCCTTAAACACCACCACGTTCATATATCTGGTCAAATACGAATCAAATAGATATTTTTTTTTACTGACAGGATATATGACTTCAAATAATTGTTTATTTATTTGACTGCCTAACCTTTGTTTCCATTTATTATTGACATAATCTACTCATTACAAAGTTTTGTAATGAGTTGTATTGCAATATGAAGTTAGCTAGCGACCTCGACAATGTTCTTGCTTGAGTTACCGGCAGCAAGTTCGTCATGCTCCCTTAGATGTCACTGCTTGCAGTAGCGTCGTCGGGGGTCGGATTAATACCTTCTCTCGAATAATGTGGGGGTAATGTCTGATCTTTGCTTTATGCTTGTGAACGGGTGCTGTTTGTGATGACAGGTCGTCTTCCTGACCATGGTTTTGATAAGCTACTTATTTATTTTGCTTCGAAGGTCCTATTTTTATATATCTATTTTTCGAAGGTTTATCATTTGTGACTTCAAGTTACAGCTATATGAACATAATGCAGCATTGCATAATACACAAGCGGGCGCGCCTTTTATGCCTAGAAGTTTTTTTTAGTAATGTTTTTATTACTTATTTCAGCTTGAGTATAGTTTTCAATGATTTTGTTGGTGTTGACGTGTGCTAGCTGACATTACTATGGCAATTAAAATTATTATTATTATTGTATTTATTGTTTTGTGTTGTGTTGCATTACTTACTATTTATTGTATAGAATCAAGTTCTTCTAACAGAACAGACAGCTGTGCTGCTGGGGTGTTTGTTGCGTCACTTCCTCTTCCCAGCTAAAGCACTAGAAAGTGGTGAAGGGCGGGCGTTTTGGGGGACTGTCTTACCTATGTAATTTTGACTTTCAAAAAGTGTTGATTCTCAGCCTAGTTTAAATAAATGACTTTTGATATCACACTAATATTATAAAAGCGAAAGTTTCTGAGTGTGTGAGTGTGTGTGTGGGGGTGTGTTTATATGTTTGTTACGTCTTCACGCTGAAACGGCTGGACCAATTTTAATAAAATTTAGTATGGAGGTAGCTGAAATCCTGGAGTAACATATAGGCTACTTTTTATCCCGATATTCCCACGGGATCGAAATTTACGCGGGAGAAACCGCGGGGCGCAGCTAGTTGATTCTAATTATAAGGTAAGGCTGATTTGAGCCAATTGCCTTTTAAATAATCCAAAAGGAATCCAATCAAGAGAGCCTTTTCCTAGTAGGCTTACCTTGCTGCAACCAGGTAGTGAGTACAGTATAAAATGCCCCGTCCTTCTCTTTCGGTGACTTGGATGTTATCCACTCGACCATTGCCAGGATGGCCATCATGGCCAAGCAAGACCACCACACGGCAGGAGAGAATGGCTCCAAGAACATGTTGCTGCTGCTCTCTCGCTCTGATAAGTACGTGAAGCCTACCCTGTTTAGTATCGTAAGATCAATTATATTATTTACCGATAGACTCCAGAAAAATAAGACGGAGAATTAAATAAACTATTCAGCCTATCACAGTCAACTGCTGGATATCAGTCTTTTGGAATTTGTGCCAGGACATTTGGTTCTCCAACTTATGCATTACTCTTCAAGTCATTGTTCTAACTGTCCAAGGGCTACTATAAGTTACCCAGATGATATACAGAGTAGGAAGACAACAAATATTAAGAAATAACTTTTGAAAACGCATTCGAGAATTGTTGTTCGCTTTATTTTTTGTTGATTTTTTTCATTCTTAGTGCATTTAGTATTAGACTTTAATGACAATACCTGAAAGGCCATATCGGTATGACATAGTCAAGAGTAAAGGTCCTCTCAAATAAAATGCGCAATATTGCCCCCGAGATGTCCGCTTCACCGGTCGATACCATCACGTACATACTGTTGTTATTGATCTCGGCTGCCCATAACTCGTTCTCTATTAGAACATCTCTGAAAAAGTACATTTTCTACATAGATATTAGGATATTTTGTTAATTTTTAGCTAGCTTACACCCACTGCTTCGCTCCCGTGATGTATCCCACTAAATCAAGTTCTAAATTTTTTTGGGTCACTCATCAACTTCTGCGCAAGTTAAAACTTCAATTACTTACTAAGTATTTGTAAATATATCTGAACATTGGCATTAGATAAATCTATCAGGGAAAAGCAATTGCATACCATACAGAGTTACTTACTGTGCATTCAACACTTCAGTGAGGAGCATAGCTGTTCCATACCCACTGCGGATACCAGGATCCTGGTCTGACATAGACTCGTCCTCTAAGAAGTCCACAAATGTTCCATCGTACAGGTCATTGGAATAATGTCCTACCTGCAGAATGAAAATTTTTAGTCATACTGGAAAATCAGCTATATTCGATGAAACAAATTTGTAACTTTTGCTCGACTATGGCGCAGCAAAGAAAGAGAGATAATCCGAAAAAAAAAAACGTATCTCTAGAATCCCTATGCTATGACTCCAGTCATAGCCGTGCTTGCAAGTGCTGTGCCCTGTGAGTTAGGATTAATT
The DNA here is from genome assembly GCA_963082905.1 of Oligia fasciuncula. NCBI lineage: Eukaryota > Metazoa > Arthropoda > Insecta > Lepidoptera > Noctuidae > Oligia > Oligia fasciuncula. The sequence goes on along the minus strand of OY720406.1, from coordinate 14,091,559 downwards.
CGACTTCTACGATATCTTGAATATTTTTTTGTTTGAAACTACAGTTTTTTTCACTAGTATGATTTTAGATATTGAATTAAACGAATAGTGTACAAAATCATATGTAATAATCCATTGATTTTAGGCAACACAGGTCCATAGAACCAAAACCTAAACATGCATAGGTATGTTTATTATAGTATACAAAGCTTGTTTTAATAAATAAGTCTTATTGATGTAACATACTGGGGTAGCTATTCTCAGAGGAAATCTCTTCAAGTCGAGCCTCCTAAGTATTCTTTCGCGCTCGTGCATTAGAACCAAACCGGAGGAGTTAGTCCAATGCGCCCAGACGTTTATGGCTATGCCATCTCGGGGGTGCACGTATGCGTCGTAGATGTGGATTGAGGTCCTTGAGTCCGCAATTATAGCTAAAATAGTAGCAAAAATAAATATACTTAATACTAAATTGAACTTATATTTTGTAACAAAATATTTTGATTTAAGAGTGTCATTGGAGTTTCTTGCCCGTTCTTCTCCATAGGAACCTATTTCGCTTTGGAATAGGCAATAGCTTCCTCTTTCTGACTGTCCGACTCCTTGATAATTATTCAAAAGTCCCTGTAATTGGTTTGATTGAAATATATGCTTTATGTAGTTTCATACGTTTATTTATTTTTTTGTTAATGCTTCGTGCTTTACAAAATATTGATGAGAATGGTGAAGAGGCAAGAGAAATGAAGAGATGCGAGATAAATTTACGAAAATAGCTTAATAACTGCAACACAATTCAAGTTTTTGAGAAAAGTTATCATTATGTCGATATACGACGCAAAATTTAAAATACGAATAGTCCTTACCTTTACCTGTAGAGTCCCTGGTTTCATTACTGGCGACATTATGTTCCCATTTGAGAAAGCCTATGTCGGAATCATATCGAATCTTACGCAGAACGTCAGGCACATGGTCACCTAGTATCAGCCACTTGTACTTCATCATGAAGTGAGTTTTCTTCACCTGGGGTAAACAATTAAACATATTATGTAGCAGTCATAATGGGATTTTAAATGATTAACCCCCTATTTACACGATGTAAGTTTCTTGCCTGTAGTATACAGTAAAATAGAAGCAACTACTACTGTGTTTCCGAGAGCATACGACCCGAATCTCTTCAAAGTAAGAGTGAACAGGCTTCTTCTGGTTAAGCTCACTCCATCGTCAACTTTGTCTCTGTCACCTCTGATCTAGACTAGAGTCAAGAGCAAACCAATTTCAAATAAAAAAAAAACTAATTGCTTGTATGCAATATGACTTCTTAACGCTGTTTAGACGCATCTACCTTGCACCGTCTAGTGCGATTAATTTGCTTGCATACCACAGGCAATTATAAATTATAGAAAGAACTAGAGTAATGAATCAATAATGTTTTTCCAGAATGTCTTTCTGGGAAATACTAGTTTATGAATCATTTATAATCACAGCCTCTTTCCTCCCTTGAAAGGCGTATTTTACTTGTCGCATTAAGCCAACTTATTAATTATTTTTTGAATACTATCTCATGGTCACTGTAAAATGATTTGTAATAATTTTCATTGTCAATCTTTACAAATTTTACAAAAAATGATGATTCAATCAAAAAAGCCTTTAGAGTATTTTTATTCTCGTAACTAATATAGGTAGGGATTTAACCTTTTTAAACATAGGCATGTCGTCATGTTCGTGGGTAATGTAAAGAACTCCTTGTAAATACTGATGCCGAATGTGGTCCAGTATGGCCGGGTCACAAGAGACTGTAGCTGTCATCCCATACTGTGAGAGTTGACGAGTGAACTTTATTTGATCTGAAACAGAATTAATTTATTTAAAAGTTGTAGGTTGAAGTGTAAAAGATTTCATGATAAAGAAAATCTGTCGCGCTTTTTTTGAATAACAAAATTGTTCACAAAATTACTTCGATTTCACTTTCGCATTGGCGATGTTAAATACTCCTTTTTCGATGAGTAAAACCTATTATTAATTCCATGTTCCATGTTCCTCACTGGAGTTTATTTAATTATTCAATAGAAGCTGGCCATATTTCGTCAAAAAAAAGTGGCGACGCCATATGTTTTTTGTTCATAATTAATTTTTGACGTGACAACGTCTTAAATTAGGTTGCGGCTGGGAGTCACTTATGAAAAAGTGTAACGCTCGGTAACGTTACGTTCTTATTTTAAATTAGGTTGCGGCTGGGAGTCACTTATGAAAAAGTGTAACGCTCGGTAACGTTACGTTCTTATTTTCATTTAATTCCTTGTTCCTATTGTGCAATTTAATTATATTCATATCAATAAATATTCTACCGAGAAAAAGACGTTGTCACGTAAAATCTTCGCCCGTAAAACCGACTTTACAGGCAACCATTTTTTCTTTAAAAATAATGGCATCAATCATCTTTTTTTTTCGGATCTAACGGCCTGTTTCTTTCTCAATATTATGTAAGATGTGTCAACCTCCCTAGTGGGAACTTAACTTTTTACTAAAAAAATAATTAGTAAAGCCTTTTTATTCACGTAATCATAGCACTACGATTACTCTTTTTCTTTTTTTCCACCTAAAACTTAAAATATTTTGCTTAATATCATCTTACTTACCTGCTGGGGGCCAACATGCCAGTACTATAATACTACTGACAACTTTATGCTTGAAGAATTCCACCACTGCCTGAGTCAACATGTTTGTTCGATTTCAATAGTAAAATGTATACAATTTTGTAGGAAAACAATTTATGTTGCCAATCTATTATAACAAAATGGTACAATCACAATCTTCAATGTTAAACATCATTCTCGACCTGAATTGTTTGTTTTAAATGTATTAATGTTGCCGACTTAATTTACATATCCAATCACAAACGTGTAGCAGTCTACAAAAATTACAAAATTAGTAGCCAAAATTCCTCTCTTTTTTTTTTGCATATGGGGAATCATCAAATAACCTGTCCCGCTCTGGGTGGAGCGAAAGGGAGTGTCACTCTTACTGACTAAAACCCACCAGTGTTCCTTCCTTAGCCCTTTATGTTCCGGGCCAGCAGTAACCCTTTCGGACAATCCCGCTGACCCGGCAGGCTTCGGCCCTAAGGGGCCCCTTCCTTGATGCTGACATATCTTTGAGGCGCGCGTGGAACACGTACGCGCTGTCCGGCACGGGCCTGGTTCTGATCGAACGGTGAGCTAGCCATTAACGTTGAACGCTTGGAAAATGCCTTGCCCAGAGACGGTGGGACCTGCCGCTCTGCAGTAGGTATTATACGGAATACCCTTGCAAACACGTCACGTAATACTGTTGAGAGTGCCCGTCTGCTGGCTGTGGGAGAATGGGAGTCAGGCTTGTGGCTTCAGGTGCTCCCATCATCCACCATAGGTACTACGATGGATGACTCATCGTTTCGGTTCGCTCGTATCTCCGCTTGGGCGCACCTTCTGTTGCTCCGCATCAGTGTCACTGCGGTGAAGCTGTCAACAGTCTCGGGCACCATGGCCTGTCCTGCTGCAGAACCGTATAGAACGGCACGATATTCTTCGTATCAACGATATTATTCGTCGAGCCCTTGTCACCGCCGGCGTAGCGGTAGTAGAACCAAACGGCTTGGTACGTGACGATGGGAAGAGACACGACGGCATGACGTTGTTGCCTTGAAAGGTGGGTAGGCCTCTGGTGTGGGAAGCAACCTGTGTCGATACCCTTGTACCATCTCATGTTCCTAGCACGGAGGGCTGTACCTACTGGCGCCGCTGCCGCGCTGCTGCGGCTGCTGAGACCTTCAAGCGGCGCAAATACTGTAACCTTATGGGTAACTACAGCTTTGAGCCGTTTGGGCTGGTCGAAACCATCGGGTCATGGGGCCCGAGTACGCGTCTCCTTTTTAAAGAAATTTCTCGCCGGCTGATCGACACTTCACGTGACCAGAGGGCTGGGTCGTTCTTTGGGTCAAATAATATAATTAGCTTTGCCATTCAACGTGGCAATGCTGTCAGTCTTCTGGGCACTTTTCCGAATGACAGCGATGCGAACGAGTAGTTTGACGCCTAAATATCCTTTTGTTTTGTATTTATTTTTATAGTTAGTTTAGTTTTTAGGGTTCCGTACCCAAACGGTAAAAACGTAACCCTATTACTAAGACTTCGCTGTCCGTCCGTCCGTCCGTCTGTCTGTCACCAGGCTGTATCTCATGAACCATGTTAGCTAGACAGTTGAAATTTTCACAGATGATGTATTTCGGTTGCCGCTATAACAACAAATACTAAAAACAAAATAAAATAAATATTTAAGGGGGGCTCCCATACAACAAACGTGTTTTTTTCGGCGTTTTTGCCTTGGGGTACGGAACCCTTCGTATGCGAGTCCGACTCGCACTTGGCCAGTTTTTTTAATTTAGTATCTAGTGTAAATAGTTAGGAGATGAAAATATTTTTTTTTCTTAAACTATAGAAATTAAAAACAGTCTTATAAATAAAATTACTATGGTGAAAAGCCGAAAGCCTGAACATGTAGGTATATAACTTGCTTTCACAAATAACTGCATATATAAACAAGACACTAGTACTGAAGACTAAATAATTTATTTCTGTTTATTTATTTATCGTTTCGCCTGTACCGCTACATAAGAAATGCATTTGCAAAGCAATTTGGGCGTATCCAAGTCCAAATGACAGGGTTCTGGCAAATAACCACCTTCGGTAATGACCCCCTTTGTGACTAACTAAATAAAACAAGCCTTTGTTTGAGCCAGTGTATTTATTTATACATATATGAATGTGGAATAAATAAAACTAAACTAACATTACTAAAAATAGATTAATAGTATTTGTATGAACACGGGCATGGAGGGAACTCCAAGGGCTTAGGCTCTAAGGTTATAGGTACCGGGGGGGCCACCATGTAAGCTGTCATAGGATAACCGGGAGGAGGGCATGGTAATCCACAGCATGGCGGTGGGGGAGGGGGTGGAGGTACGAGTGAAATAACCAGCGGTGCCGGGGCTGGAGGCGGCAGAGAGCACGGTACTGGTGGAGGTGCTGGAAGGTACATAGGCGCCGGTGGAGGCGGTAGATGCATCAACGATGGTGGCGCTGGCAAGATGAACGGAGGTGGTGGTGCTAACATCACTGTAGGAGGTGATGGTAAACAAGGAGGAGGTGATGGTAAACAAGGTGGAGGCGCTGGCATGCATCGCGGAGCAGGTGGAGGAGCGGGCAGCAACATTGGCGGCAAGCAGATCGGAGCGGGGGCAGGCGCGGGCATGTACATTGGCGCCGGAGGGGGAGGCAGCAGGATAGGTGGCAAGGCTGCCTCGCACGGTGGTGGTGCCGCCGGCATCAGCATGATCGTGGGTGGTGGCGGTGGCAGCTCTTTGCAGCACAGTTTCTTGTCCTTATCTGCAATTTAAAGGCAGAGTGATAAAAATATAATGAATGACAGTTTATTCCCCGAATGTTTTTAGGATTCGACGAATTACATACCGAGCAGTTTGGTAGCAAGAAGCGGCTTCAGCAACCTGTAATATTGTAAATGCATTAGGATTATGGCTGGACATGTCTTTAGTACCTTATAAGCACCACGGTAGAAAAACTTACGAAGCCAGCACAGCTTTCTTGCATTCTTTCATCTCCTTCAATGCTTCGAGCTGTAAGAAAAATAAATCTTTATTCTTATGAAATTACTCATGCTAATGAATATAGTGTAGATTTTCGTCAATTTTGTTTTTCGATGCTAAATTATTTGATAGATAATTATTTAAATTAACGATTTGCGGAACTTTGCCTTTGCTAAAAACATGGGTGTTTTTTTATGAACGAAAGTTTTATTTAATTCAAATAAAATCTTACCAAACATAGTCCTTTCTCGTCACAGGCGATCACGTAACACGAGGAGATCAGCACAATCCCTATGGAGGACCAAAACACCTTTTGACCCCCCATGCTCAAAGTTCACTGAAACAATCTCAAACAAATTATGGTTAAAAAATAAAATTATATTCGTATTTAAAGAGATGCTTTTGACACCAGCCTGTAACTACGTGATTGTCGTTATTAATTTTATCTAGAATTTATGTAATATTGATAATGTTTAAACTTGGAGGCTTTTTGTCCTGATAAGATGAAACGTGTTGATAAAGCACGACGATTCTTAATTCAAACTCTTATCTTCAGTGATATCATTTGAATATTGATTAAATGAATACGTAATGAACTTATATGACTAAAAATAAATGTGAAGTTTTGCAATATAAATGGTTGCCAGTGATTGAAATTATTAAAGGCCTGGTTTTAAAGTGGTGCTGATACTCAGTTATTATGTGGTATAGTATATGGGTATAATAGTTATTAGTCATAAATGGTATCTAGCTTGAAAAATCTAAGTTGGGTCCAGCAGACGTATCTACTTATATTTTTAAGTTTATTTACCAAAGTTTCTGCATCCGGTCATCTTGTAACGTGTCATGACTTATTTCTTTATTTATGTATTACACTCGTTTAATGTAAGTACACCAGTGAAATATTGATAAGTACCTAATGACGAATGCAACATGCAATAGATTGGCTTATTTCCAGCACCATCAGCTTCTGGTCTATGTCTGTAATTTATTTGGTGTACATAATAAAGAGTTTTTCTATTCTATTCTATTCTTCTAGTCTAACCGGATCCAGCTGACTACCAGTATTTTACATGGAGCGACCGCCTATCAGACGTCCACAACCCAGTTACTGGGTATACCCTTTGCTAAGACTGGTTGTCAGACTTTCGGCAAGCGTAGCTTAACCTGATCGATCGACCCGTGCGGCTTAATAATTTAGCACCTCGTATTTTCAGCACCATAACTAGAAAAAAAGTTAAGTTCATAAAAATGCGCCTGTCAAAGTAGAGCTACCTAAACTACTCAACTAATTAATGTTATTAACGACTGGAGAAAAGCCTGATGACAGTGAGATTTCGAGAACCAGTTTGAGTAATGTTCAAATAGAAGAGACAAAATCGTTAAAGTAATTTTCTAAATTTTTCATTTGATTAAGCTGAAATTGAGAAACGATGTAATGATTTCATTTTGTTTTTAACCGACTTCAAAAAAAGGAGGAGGTTCTCAATTCGGTTGAATATAATATATACATTTTTTTCCTTATGTTTGTTACCTCAGAACTCCGTTATTTATAAGCTGACTTCTGAAATTATTTTTTATTTCAAACAAAAGAGGAAACCAGTGGGGATTGTTTCTAACAATAATATAAAATAATTCTATGTGATAGAAATGTATGTAAAGATTACAGGAAAAATAAAACGAGTCTGTAAATAGCACACTTTTTCAGAAATCATCAACAACAGTTACATTAGTTCCACTATCGGTCAAGAGATGGCGCTGACATAAAACTTCAATATTCTGCACCGCAGTGCACAGTGCTAAAATTCTCATAAGAATAAAGGCCTCGCCGATGAAAATTTAAAAATATATGATGGTACGGAACTCTCGGTGCGCGAGTCCGATTCGCTCTTGCCCAGTTTTTTTTATATTTTTCTGCGCACTTTTTTTTTATTCCCGCACCCCTCGAACCCTCCCCTCGCGAGCGTCAGCTACCGTGCCTACCATACCACTAAGTGGGTAATGTTTGGATTTTGGGACTAAAATGTCCGGACTTATAATGGCTTTTTGTCAGGACCTTTCAAATTTCTAAATGGTAATCCTAGCTAGGACAGACAAGATGTGGAAGGCCGGGAACCGGGTTTTGCGATGCACCTTGGAAGAGGGGTATGTCAAGCATTGATTGATTATTTGTTGTTTAAAACAATTGTCAATTCAAAGACGTGTTTAATCATTGATATTTTGAGATAGCGAGACAATGATGTTTTCAATACAGTCGTCTATATATACCGGTTCCAGAATAAATTAAGGGTTTTAACAAATCAGTAATCGTAACAAGATGTCGGTTAAAGTGTACAGTGTAAGAAACATTTATGTCTTTGTGATCTTAGTAGGATATGTAAGTATCATATTTTGATTTTTTGTTTCATTCGTTTAAATGAGGGTAGAAGTCTTTTTGTAAGGTTTCTGAACGTTGTAGAAATATCTTTCAGAGTTGAGTAAAGTGTAGTTTCCTCCGTGCTCAGTTAGCTGTTTATAGCCCCGTTGGTCTCATGGTCGCAAGCGGGTTCGATTCTCAGGTCAGGCAAAGTGTTGCCGGGATTATCTATTAAGAATTTCTCAGTACCAGCTCGGAGTTTCAAAGTGGGAGGTGTGATCTCCCGTGTCTCGGTGTGCAGGTTAAGTCGTTGGTCCTGCGTCTCTCTCTGGTCGTGACGGATTGCCGTCTCATCGGACTATGAAAGTGAGTGCACCAGTGCCTGCGCATACACTTGTGCACTGTAAGGGAGAAACCTTTTATTGCTAAATCAGACACAAACATGAGACTAGCCATCAGTGCAGAGGAAACATTGTGGAAACATTGTGACAAAGAAATTAACGTATTGACTTCCACGCGTTCCGTGATTGACTGTCGATTCCCTCGCCCCCGAACTCAATTCAGCCGGGATTGTGCGCGTGAGTCGGCAGACAACTCATTTTGCGTCGCCGTGTGAACGAAACAGGATTTTTGTATGAAACCGAATGTAGCAGAAATTACGCGACTCACAACTCAAAAAATTACGCTCGACTGGCTTCACCCTAATATCTTCCGCGTAGATGGCTAGTCTTCTTTGAGATGGGCTGCCATGGCCGAAATTCGGTTTGGAGGACTATTATATCTACATACAGGGTTGTCAAAAAGTCGTGGATCAAACGAAATAAGGAGATACTGGAGTTCACTTCCATCGCTTTTAAAGTGAGAAATAATTTTTGGTCAAAAATTAATTACTCTTGCAATTTGGTACCCAGAGCTGCAATAGAACTTTTGTAGTGCTGACACAATACAACTACGTTTGTTTCATTGTTTTATTTCACATTTTTTTTAAATTAGACTAATTGTAAAAGAACTCGGTATACAAAAATATTCATAACTTTTAGGGCGATTGAATTATGGCCATGATGTAGATTTTTTGTTGAAAATTACCTTCTCTCTATTTCGTTTGATCCACGACTTTTTGACCACCCTGTATTATGTTACGACACATTTTCAGCAGCTGTAAACCCAGGCTGGGGTCCTGAAAATTTCTATATATGTATATCCCCAAACGTATCTGCACATACTCCGTCACAGTTTTAAATCGAAGAATTCTAGATTTGTATCTCTACCAGTTTCAGCCGGAAGAACTAAAAATAATAACGTAAAAACAGAAATTATTTCACTGTAGTTATAAATATGCGTCGTTTTGTTAATAGTTACCAACAGAGGCGTTTGTTAGTCTTCTTCTTAGCGTGTCGATAGCAATCTAAATGGACTCGGCCCAGAATTCGTCTATTGGTTTGGTGCCTTCACCAGCGTCCATCAGTTCCTGTAACGTGCAGCTGACAGGACACGCAGGACACGATATTAAGTATCCCATCGTTTGTTAATCGTTTTCGTTTTTTTGATAGTTTATACCCATTATTATCTGGATACTTACTCCGACTTTATATCCGTTTCAGTATAGTTAATATTACGATAATATCTCTTACTAGCTGCGCCACGCGGTTTTACCCACGTAAATGTCGATCCCGTGAGAATATCGAGATAAAAAGTAGCCTATAAGTTAATCCAGGGTGTCAGCTACCTCCATACAAAATTTTATCAAAATTGGTCTAGCCGTTTGAGCGTGAAGAAGTAATAAACACACACACACACCCCCTCACAAACTTTCGCCTTTATAATGTTAGTGTGATATTTCAGATATCTTCATCCTGCATAAACGCGAGTCTAATAGAGGAACTGAATCGTCTGAACCCTATGGTGATCAAGAAGTATTCACAGAACTCGCCAGTGTTCATTAACATAAAGTCCGAAGGCCAGCATGTCACAGGAGAAGTAGTACATAAGTTACAAGTGAACCCACCCAAGATGAAATCAATTAAATTGGCAAAAAGGTTTTCTCGATCTATATGGCCTGTGCCGAAGCTTCCTCTTACACCCTATATCCTGCCTGTGATTCCACCGTCGCCTTTACTCCCGATTTTCCCCAATTGGCTTCCAAAACCTAAGCGTTCTGTCTTGTCTATAAAACCAAGCCCCTTATTTAAGTTATCCCACCTGCTGGGCTGGAGCAAACGTAACATTCAGATTCATGAGAAACTGCTGGATTTGAAGCGTAAGGGTGCCTTGACCACCGCTCAGTATATTAGATTTCAGAATCTATTGTTGAGCTTGCAATATTAAATACTTGCCATTGAAGTTGATTAGACAACTGGCAATATTATAAGTTACTGTAGTAAGACAAATGTGAGACCTGCACCCTAATTGCGTAGCACACTATCAATCAGAATCTGAATCATTTTGAAGCAATTTGTTAATCCATTCCTTCATAACTTCGAAAAATTTGTCTTGAATTTGTTTTGAATGTTGTTGAACTGTCAAAATGAAACCGATTCCGATTGATAATGTGTTACACAATTGCCCCGCTGACACAACAAGACGACAGCAAGGCATCACACACAGTTCTCTCATTGTCTTGGTCTAGTTTTAGTCTGAATCTGAAAATGCAACATGTTTTTTATTCGATGCAAGATTTACTTATTTTTAGGGAGAATTAATGCCCGAAATAAATGTACCATTAATGTGTAATGTTTATATTTTTACGTACTTATGTTATTTTTTTTACATAAATCATAGAATTGATGAATACTCCTTGTTTTTATTACCATCACCGCTTGTCTACGATTATTCTGCATTATTATGTAGAGCGTCGTAAAGCTTCATACTTTCATTGTGCTTCATAGGTAAATCACATCATTTTGTCAAATTGTCTGAATGTAGTAGATAATGTAGTTTACATCTCCGTCTACGGGAAACCCATATTTTACCTAGATTGGAAAAGTATAAATAAAATAGCATAGTAAAAAAAGAAACAATAAAAAATCTTTAATACCACCTTACATACTAATAACAACCGTACTTCTAACAATTAAGATCTATTTGAGTTTGTTCTTCTTAGCGTTGGCCACGAGGGCGTTGAGGCCTCGCACGAACATGTCCTTGACCTTGGACAGGTAGCTGATGAGGGGGTAGGCGAAGGGCCGGTCCTCGGTGCGACAGGAGAAGCAGGGCTCCGGCCGCCGGGGAAGCACCAGTGATTTTTTTAACAGGATACTGCTCTGAAAGCGGAACAAACAAGTTAAAATAATAATTATTTATTACATGAGTATTTCCGTACTAAAAACACATTCGTATAACTGATATTCAGCTACAGGTTAGACTAGAAGCCGACGCCAACTAGTAGGGAAAAGGCTAGGCAAATGATGATGATGATGATGATGACGTACGTACACTGAATATACGTCATCACCATGATACACTATGAACACACAAACACTATGCATTGGGAATCGAACCCAATACAATACCTTGCGCGCGACCTGCACGCGCAGGCAACGTGATCAGCGCGTCATCGGCAAGCTGAGGCGCGGCTCGGCGACGACACTGCTCGGCCCGATGACCACTCGCTTCCACGGAATCCACCGCGACGGACCTCTTAAAATTAACTTATTGTTTGTCCGGGAAAGTTAATAGTGTAAACAAGAATGGCATTAAACCATTGCCCCTAAATATCTACAGTCCACACTTTATTGCTCCCCGCGCTAACACTATGTTATACTATATTCGTACTGGATCATCACTCTACTATTGGAAATAGGTTTCTTCAGTTGCACAGTACCTACTAAAAAAGAAAGTAGGCAAGAGTAACAGTACTTTCTTGACACTGGAAATTTCGATCCAAACTTTTGGTAGACATTTCTGCTAGCAAATATCTCGAGAAAATATCGGTAAAATAATTATGAATACATAAGTTGACACTCGTTTCCAACCATGTTCACACAGTAGGTAGATATTTTAAACGTTTCCTAAACGTGCCTTTTTGCTTGATTTTAGCGTCATGTTTCCACATATTCTATGATTATTCAGTATAAACATGGGTTTAGTAAGAATGCTCTCATATTTACAAATGTTAGGTGAAGAATACAATACTACCACTGGTACCGCTAGAAAAATATTAATAGTGGGATATAAAATCACTGTGTTCTGGATTACAGATTAGTTTGGTACATCGGATGCAGAGCTGGGACAGTACGCAGCAGTGTACGCAGAAATATCTTGTTTGTATTCTCAAACTCAAAGAATTTATTTCAATTAACCAATTACACGCACTTTTGAATTGTTAAGGGGTCGGTGTGTCAGAAAGATGAAGCTAGTTGCGTAATTAAAAGAGTAGTAGGTTCTTATGGAGAAAAACTACCTACCTATAGAAGAAACTACTTCACCGAGGCAAGGTGAGTGGCGATAAGCCACACTCCTTTTTCTGTGAGTGCAAATAAAACCCACCGAGTGACACAATCACCACGATAAGAAGACCAGTGCAAAAACAAAATCAAATAACGAACCTCCACAACAGTCAATGCAGCCACAGCGATCGCCGTCCACATGAGAAATCTTCTTAACTTCATTCTCGTAGTACAACTTGACTGCAAGGTACACCACTACGCTGCAGGCATAGCAACTACTATACACCCACTGCATGTCACAGCCTAACTGTTGTAGAACCTTATACTTACGTCGCCACGCCAATCATGCAGTAGGTGAACCATCTGTGTGAATGAACACGTAAGATAGATAAGGTGGTACTGACATCTCGATTCTTTGTGATTATTTAAGTAATGTGACCTTGAGGAGAAAACAACTTGGATTGACTGTGGGATTACCATCATTTTTAGGTTACATGGATTGTTTTTATACCAGAATCTTTAATACCACCTTTTTTTTTTTTGTTATTCTTAATACATTTGGCCACCTTTCGTAGCCGGATAGAAACTGGTGAGTTATTTTGTAAGAGGTTTTGTATGTATTTAGTTATCATAGATCCTAACATGTGTGGATTGACGACCATAAAAGTAGTAGTGAAAATCTGGTTGCGGAAGGCGAAGGACCGGGTATAGTAGTGCGAGCGAGAGGCATAACCAGCAGTGGACTGCGATGATTATTTAATTAACCTCAAAACAGTGTACTTATTAACTTAATGAAGAAGCTGTGAAGATTTCCTTGATGAACCCTTAAACTACGTAATTAGTGGAATTAACATTATCAAGTCTCAAATTGTCCTAAACTAAAAACCTTAACAGATGGAAACACTACTACCAATCGAGTTTTTGCTGACTCCGCTGGAGTCGCAAGCGCCGATGTTATACGTGATCAATGGCAGTTACGTTCCGACGCTAAAATGTTGTGACAGTGCGCAAGAGGCGATATGTGTCGGTACGTGGCGGTAGCACTCTTACTGGTTCGTATCTTAGTGATTGATAACGAGAATATCTTAGGTATTGATATGGATTTGGAACTTTTGGTCCCGATTGTGTTTGGATTGTGCAATTTGTAAGGATAACAGTGTTGTTTTATCTTAAGGTTCTGGCTGTGATAAAGTAGATGTGAAGTATTTTTGAACTGTATCCAAACTAATATAATGAATTCGAAAGTAACTCTGTCTGTCTGTCTGTATGTTACCTTTTCACGCCTAAACCACTGAACGGATTTCGATAAAACTTGGCAGAGAGATAGGTTGCATCCCGGGGAAGGACATAGGATAGTTTTTATCGACATACTTCGCGGGCGAAGCCGCGGGCGAAAGCTAGTCTCATATATGTTACGAATTTTAAGCCAAGAGGCACTTCTTTCAATTGCGTAATCAGTTATTAACAATTTTTTATCTTTATGTAGAACGATATATATTATCTTCTAGCACAGTTCACCAACGATTAGGTAGCTAATAACATTATGATTTTATAATAGCCAGTAAATGGATTGGTAATTCACAGGTGGTCGTTATCCTGGGTATTGTATCCAATTGTATTATCCTGGTTATTGTATGCAATTGTATCTAGATAATATATAATATCTTGATACATTAATAAAAAGTCATTGTTGCCTTATTGATAGAGCTCCGAAGTTAAAGCTGAAACATGACAGAAAAAAAACGCATTGCGTATAACCTATAGATATATTCGAATGAAAGCAAAATTAACTAGAATGAAGTGGTTCAAAATTGATATCAACAGAATTAAAACGAAAGAAACCCTAACATTACACTAGGTAAATATTTGATGAATTTTAGTGGAACTTGTGTACCAATTCTTATTAAATAAATGATACCGTTTCAGGTAAATTACATATCAGGCGCTCCACCGCCCCTTCGCTTGACAATCGACTGCTCCGATGAAAGGGTAAGGTAAATTATACCAATATTCAATAAATATTAATTTTAGCAACATACATAAAGACGTTGTATAGGGGTCCGTGGCTAAGTAATAACAGCCGCACAAGTCGATGGATCAGGTTAAGCTACGCTTGCCGCGATTGGTCTGTGGATGGGTGACCATCTTTACTTACCGAGACCCCTCCGTGCCTCGGAAAGCACGTTAAGCCGTTGGTCCCGGCTTATCATTCGTGGATCTTTGACCGTCGTTACGGGTAGTCAGAAGCCCGAAAGTCTGACAACTACTTACCAAGGGGTATCTATCGTATTATCCAGTAACTGGGTGGAGGTCAGATAGGCAGTCGCTCCATGTAAAATACTGGTATTCAGCTGCATCCGGTTAGACTGGAAGCCGACCCTAACATAGTTGGGAAAAGGCTAGGCAGATGATGATGACCACCACTAGAACCAAAAATTCGAGGACATGTGACATCTGCCAATCCGCACTGGGCCCGCGTGGTGGATTACGGCCCACCCCCTCTTACCGGGAGGAGGCCTGTGTCCCAGCAGTGGGAACATTATAGGCTGATTATGATGTAGCTTCCCTGGCACCTCATGGCTTAACTATGTAAATGTCAAATAACTGCTCCCAAATTACGATATTTATTGTTTTTCTTTGACGTAATCTTTTTATTATTTGACATCATAAACCGACAATTCTAATGTCAACTCTTTATTAGTGGTTGTGAAGGCACCATTTGGTTTTAATAGGTTTTTATATTCCAGGTCCCGTACGGTTCCGCATTCCGTTCGTCCGACTACAACAGGAACTCTCGCTTACACGTCGACTCGTTCTGCAGCCTCATTCACAATGCGTTCCCGAAAACGGTCCAAGATGGCAAGTTCATCCTTATAGAACCAGATGACCAAACAGGATACAGTGACACACATGTACCAATATCGATCGCCCCACCAACAGGCTTCATACCAGGGCTAGGAATACCCAAGTTAAAGATCCCTAAACTACGAATACCTTCACTGAATGTACCAATATTAAAAGAACATCCCGGTCCATACACGCCTCCCAGAATAGGTTCACCGATGACGTCAACAGCAGTAATGAGGATAGGAGACGAATCCAGTGCAGAGAGGATGGAGAAGTTCAAGAAGGGCGTACAGAAGATGCTGCACGTCGTCAAAGTGTTGGGGCAGATCGACCAGTACCTGTCAGAGAGGACGCGAATCATTGTTGATAAACTTACTAAGACTTTTGCTGAATAACACAATTGAATATATTTCTTGTTTTATTGGAATATCTACTCTTACTTTTTTGCGCCAATTATACAGGAAAAATTCTAGGATTAGTTTACCGGCTTTCATATCCTCGGTCCACGGCACTGAGAAATTAATAAGGAAAATATTAAGACCACACTGATTATTTTGATGTGGCGTGCTATACCGAAGACGTGGTTGCCTGGAGACTCACTTGCCCGAATTCAGATCCACCCGACAATGTATCTTCCCAGAGACGGTGAAATCAGCCGCTCTGTAGAGTAGTACAGAACAATTTGACTCTGCTACTACTGCGGAGCGTGAGCGACGATGGCAAGAGACCGGGCGGCATGTCTTTATTTCGATGCAAGGTCGGTAGGCCTTTAGTGTGGGACACAATGTGTGTCGATACTCTTGCGCCATCCCATTTTCTTGGCTCGGCGTGCTGTGCTGGCGCTGTTACTGCGGCTGCAGAAAACCTCAAGCGGCGAAAGTATACTTTACCGGTAATTATATTTTCAAGCCGTTTGGGGTTGAAACCCTCGGGTCCAAGTGCTCATGGCTTGTTCAATGAAAGCTCCAAACTGCTGGTTGAAACTTCCCGTGACTCGAGGGCTGGCTTTTATTTTGGCCAGAGGCTAAATATTGCTATACAACGTGGCAATTCCGCAAGTCTCTCGGGTATATTAACGACAGTCGACAGCGATGCGGAGGAATTTTTCAACGGCATATTTTAGTTTCTTAAATTTATTAAGGATAGAATATTATATTTATATATGAATTATTACTTTATTTAGTATTAAAAGTTAATCCGGTATTTATATATTATTTTTATCCTCCTAAATAAATCCCTCGTACAGTCTGTTAGCTAAATATTATATTATAGATACATACATTGCTAAAAATTTAATAGAATTTAAACTATTAATAAAATTATTATCTCCCTGATTTCATTAAATAAAAAATATAAAAATATAAAAAACAGTAGCCCACCGGTATCGGGAACAGGCTGCCGGCGGTCAGGGCTCCAGAGAGGAACGAGAGAGAGAGGAGAGGGAGGAGGAGGATTATTATTAATTTCAACAACACCGCCATCGGCAGTAACGGCCATATTTATTTTATTTTATGCCAGTGTAATCTATCCTATATTACTAGTATCTATGTGATGTTTTTCATCACTGCATTTTAGTGATGTCCAAGAGAAACTTACAAACCTATTTTTCTGAAACCAAATTCTAAGGAAATTCAATACGTCAGTGAAAATGTCTTCACGTATTGTATTGCTGAAAGTTTAACGTTAGCACGAGTAAAATTAGAGTAGAAAATAACATTATAGTAGAGTAGAGATGCCCCTCTACTAGTTGCTATCATTTTACTCGTGGCAGCCTTTCAAATTCAAATTCAAATATTTTATTTCAGAATTACATCCATATATTGTTAGTAGTAGTATAACTTAGCCTAATGTTAGTATTAAATTATATTTACAGTAATAAACAAGTAGACACCGCTTATTTGGATAAGTGTGTATGAAGAATAACATCATGACGGTTCCTTGTCAATATATATATGAAAACATTATGTACGTTCGAAAAAATATACACCTTTTTAGTAAGATAAGTGACAGGCATAATTTTAACACTAGAAATAGGGACAAATTAGATCAACCGCGTTTCAGATTGTCTAAAGTAAAAACTTCTTTTTTGGGTTACTGTGTAAAATGTTATAATAAAATACCACTCGATATTCTTCAATTAAATGAGAAGAAATTTAAAACATACATTAAACGCACACTATGTAGACAAGCATATTACAAGTTGGATGATTATATTGTAGATAAAAATGCTTGGCTTAATGCTGGTCCTGCTCCACAGACATTGGACTCACTAGTTAAAATTTCAATATTTGGAAGAGGTGCTTCCCTTTTTCTTTTTAAGTGTTTCTGACATTACGATTTATTTTTTTTCTTAATTTATTCAATCAAGTTTAAGTGTTGAATACTTCAATATTAAATATCTCTTCCTGTTTGGTAGGTAATAAAATTCTATTTACCTCTTATATAAATTGCAAACTGTAGTTTTGTATAATTTAGAAGCATTTTTTTTTTTTAATTTTGTGAATGTAAGAACCATGTTTCCGTTTATTATGATTTTTTGATGTTGACTTGAAAGAGCATGGCAGTTGAGAACGTGTCATGCTCACTTAAATGTCTCACCGATGGTGGCGCGTGTGTTGGATCATTCGGTTCCCTACAAAATGGTTGAGCTGGATGGTGCTGATCCACGCGTCATGTTCGTGAACGGGCGCCGTCGGTTGAGACTGGTCATCTCTTAACTGCCATGGCTTATTTTTAATTTTATGTCTTGAATTGTTTCTTCATTTCTGTCTTTTTTTACATTGTTCTCACATATAGAAGCAACAAGAATAATGTACCCAGGATTTTGTAATATCTTGATTTAAAAGAGTGTCCATGGAGTTTCTTGCCCGTTCTTCTCCATAGAGATCTACGCTTTGGAATGGGCAACTAGCTTCAACTTTCTGACTAACTGACAGACTATTTAATTTTGACAATTCAAAAGTGCCTGTACAAGGTTTAATTGAAATAAATGATTTGAGTTTGAGTTTGAGTTTGAAGACTTACCCATCTTCGTAAGAGGGGCGAGTCCCACCGGTCTGTAAACACATTCAGGATGCCATTGGAGGAGGAGCGCAAGCGCGCTATTATGGAAGCGCATCGCTTCCGCATGATCGCAGCGAACCCGTCGACGCGAACATCCCTGACGCGCTACAACGCCACGGCAACCCCAAAAGCACCCTGAATGCGTTATTATACTGGACGCGCGCTTTGCTTGCGTGATAATAAAAGTGAAGTCAGAGTGGAAGACATTTCAGTTTTATTCATAAGTGTTAATGACTATTTGCTGGTACTAAAATAAATAAACAAATTCCCCTTCGCGTGGCGTGGGTGTTTATGTTTTTATTGCGAATAACGGATATTCGACCCAACTAAATAGTCGACTTAGAAAAAAAATCATAGTTAACTAGTAGGTACAGACGCCAGGACATCAAGCTACTACAATCTGTCAAATTTATTTAATACATTTTTAACTTTATCGCTAAAGCATTAGGTTCAAGGTTGATTGGGAAAATTTGACAGTTTCGGGTAGCTTGACGTGCTGGTGTCTGTACAAGTACAAAACTGTTCAGGTCAGGTCAGGTCACACATTAATAAACGTTCAATAATAATGGCGAATATATAATTATGTAAATAAATAGCACTGCGTTATATAAGTTTGCGGAAATGGGTCAATGCTCAGTGCACTCGACGAGTTCCAAGAATCGATTTTGGGTATTGTGCCAGTTACCATTTCTTGTTACTTCGAAACGTGAGTATTGACGATATTATTATTATTTGCTTTGTGTCATTGTGTTATATTGGTTTCATAACACGTACCTTCACACAAAATTTTCGTATTTTTTTCTAAAAAGAAAGGTCTCTAATATATGAAACCACTAGCTGCGCCCCGAGGTTTCACCCGCAGAAGTGTCGATCCCGTAGAAATATTAGGATAAAAAGTAGCCTATATGCTAATCCAGGGTGTCAGCTACCTCCGTACAAAATTTTATCAAAATTGGTCCAGCCGTTTGAGCGTGAAGAAGTAACAAACATATAAACACACCCCCACTCACAAACTGTCGCCTTTATAATAATTATAAGTGTGATATTTCTACGATATTTTATTCTGTAGGCCATTTTTAAATTTGTTAAGTTCCTGGTAGGTACTTTTTGACAGGCCTACGCTGTCCTTCCATACGATTTGAAAAATATTTTTTGTTTTAAAGGGTATACTTTCCAGGTGGTCCCATTGTCATCAGGTCAGGATCTGATGATGGGATCCTGGAGAAATCGAAGGAACTCTTCAAATATTATAGGCTCACCTTTAGCGATTTGGATATTTTTTATAGTAACTCTTACATTTGCTCTCGAAAAGCACTATTTGGTGAAGTGAAACTGATGAGGAAGACCGCAGATGGCCACCGGAACTACTCAATAATAAGTATTCCACGGGTTGCGATTCGATTACTTTAATATGATTGCTAAGCAATTTATGCTCGTCACAATGCGAATGGTGAAATGGAGCTGATGGTGAAATACCAGAACTCCTCAACAATGAATGTCCCTGCATCGGGAAAAGCAATATCTTGTTAACAGTGAAAGCATTGAGTGAGTCTTGGAAACCTAATTTACACGAAATGGTTTTGGTGGGGAAAATGCTCATCGTACGAAACCCTCTCCACGCGAGTACAACTCGTACTTGTCCGGTATTTTTAATGTAGCTTAGGTCCTATTTAATATTTATTCTATTTTAGAGATTTTTCTCTTAATTATTCATTTATTTAGGTATCTTCTGAATAATCCACGTATTAATTTATTTATGTATAAAGGCTTCTGTAATATTATCCACATCATCCACAGCCTGACTTCATCCAAAGTACTCGTATACCTATAATATATAAAAAATATCACAAGACAATTTATATCAATACATTTTTGTTAAACCAACTCTGTAATATTATAGTCATTACGCTCAATTATGACTCCGACCCCACATGAGCTCGCCCAACACCAACCCCGCCCAGAGTCGGAGGGCGAGACTGCGTCGGCGCCGACTCCGGTCGCCGACGGCGAGAGGGTCGTCATCTCCGGCATGTCGGGCATCTACCCCTCGTCGCACCACGTCAAGGATTTGTCGGACATTTTGTACAATAAGGTGAGTGTTTCGGAATTGTTGGCTAGCTGAATGATTAGCAAAATGCTTATTTTGCTAACCAATTTTTAACTTTGCAGCAGATCTCTATCTATATTAGAAGTAAGCTCAATTTATAACACATACCTTAAAGACTGATATGAATGCCCAAATGATGCCAGGCTGGGCAATAATATCGTAAAACCTGCCTGTAGAACAGTCACCCAATAACACTTGTCCCCCAGGTGAACCCAGTGACTGCAGAGAATGTGCGCTGGAAAGCCAGCCACCCTGAGGCGGCGCAGTACATGGGCTCAGTACCAGACATAGAGCGGTTCGACGCCCAGTTCTTCAAGGTGCACTACCGCCTCAGCAACAACATGGATCCCATGTCCCGTAAACTCCTTGAACAGGCCTACAACGCTATTTATGATGCGGGTAAGATATCATATTTTATATTACGTGAAACTCACAAACTATTAATAAGAAGCTAGCTATGGTGAGAATATTGTAAAATTTCTCAGAGTACGCCGGATGCACATTTGAGGAGTAACTTTCAAAAGCCGATGAATCCGTTTTACCCTTTTTTCCAGAAACTGAATAAAAATGATGTAGGCCTGACATAAATTTATTCTCAACTAGCTGACCCGGCGACCTTCGTACCGCCTTGGAATCAACAAATATTTTTTTTTAGTTTTCCAATGCACGAGGAAACTTCTCGTCAGGCAATCTGTTCTCGAGATATCATCATAGCGATATCCGTGGATATCATCAAAAAAGCCGTTCCATACAAAATTTATGAGAATAGTTGACTCGGCGAACTTTGTTCGTTCAATTCGTTCGGTTCGATCGGCCAATGCCCACACAAGCGAGTTATCTGCTGTAACCAGGCCTTTACAAGATTAAAGAGCTTTTGCTCTACCTACTGTGCTGGCCTAGCTACAGTAAATTTATAGGGTATAATCTGTTAGGGAAAGATTCAATTAAACAAGTACCTACTTACACAAACAAACTTTATTGTAATAATACACAAATGAAGGTACACAAACAAATAATGTGGCGAGCCACCAAACTTACATATCCTTCCCAAACACCTGGGCATTCACACCCATACAACCAGTCTCCGAACCTGGTTGTACCGGAGTGTACGCCTGCCTGAGATGTCTCATTTTTCTATAGAATTTCGTGCAAGCAAGCGGGCAAGCGGCACGAAATTCTATAGAAAAATGAGACATCTCCTCTCCTCTCCGCTTTGGTGGATACTGGGTCTTAGTCGTAGCTTGCGGAGTGTCGGCCGGAGCGCGCGGCGTGAGCAGCGCTCGCGTTGACGCCTATCGTCCCTCTCTTTTACCTCGCTCGCCCTAGTGTACATAATGTAAATATTGACTTAAATTTAAAATTTTAGTAAGAACTGTATTTAATTGTAAATTGTTTTTGCATACCGTTAAAACGGTGAGACATAACATTGCATAGTGCTACCACTATGCAATGTTATGAACACCTTTGTAAACACCATGTTTCTGGCAAATAAATATTATAGTCTGTTCTAAAAAGGATGACTATCCATTAATAAATCACGTCCTATTAGATAACTTGATATTTTTGTTTGTCGATAGGAGTGAATCCTGAGAACTTATCTGGTAGAAAAGTAGGTGTGTTCGTCGGGTCCTGTTTTTCTGAAACCGAAAAAGCGTTCTTCTATAGCACAGCCTTTAAATCAGGCTTGGGTATAGTTGGGTAAGAAATAATTTTCTTAATTTATAAACATCATGTTTGTTTACTCCGAAAAGGCAGGGACATACACATTTCGCAAGTTATGTGAGTACAACTGATATGAAAAATTCCCACTTACCTAATAAGGGTAAGATTGACTCTAACGAGCACAAAACCAGCATCCCAATTGTGAAACACAATTCAATCCGAAGGAATTTGAACAAATTCCTAATCCATTGCTTCATACGTTCGAAAAATAAGTCTGCTTAACAACGTAGCAATGAATGTTGTTGAACAGTCAAAATGAATGGCTTTGTCGATTTAATGTGTTACGCAATTAAACCGCCTTTCACGAGCGAAATATTGAACCCTGGAGTCACTCTTACTATCACTAGATTAGTTGACTGCATAATATACATGCAGCGTGCCATATGCCATTGGTCATAATAACTTTTATTTATAGATGCTCTAAGACAATGTTCGCCAACCGCGTTTCCTATTGGCTTAATGCGAAGGGTCCTTCGATGGCGATCGACGTGTCGTGCTGCAGTTCCACCGCGGCGCTGGAGCAGGCTTACCTCGCTGTGAGTCGAGGTGAATGCGAGGCAGCCGTCGTTGGAGGCTGCTACTTGTGTCTGCAATCACAGTCTTCTGTGCACTACGGAAGGTGAACACATATTTTTAACGGACTTCTAAAAAGGAGGAGCTTCTCCATTCGGATGTTTATGTACCAGGCCACTCGAAAGTATTGCGAAAAAAAGTTTTTATGTATGAGAGACTGGCCAGTTTATAATCTACTAGCTTCCTTAATTTTTCTACTAATTTCCAATAATTTAGAGTACTTAAACTTTTGTCCCTAACAGATAAGAATAGATAAAATCCAATAGCATTCTAATTAAAAAAAACGTGTTTTTTTATGTCCAGACTCGTAAGCCAGGCGATGGATGGTAAAACGAAGTCATTTGATCAGAATGCCAATGGCTGTGTCAAATCGGAAGCCGTTAACGTTCTGTTTCTGCAGAAGGCTAAAGATGCTCTGAGGTAAGTCTTTATGGATCTCTTCTAGCAGAATAGAATGTGAGTTCAGCCAGTGCTAGAGAAAGATGGAGTTATAGATGACCAATAGCACCATCTCCTTTACGCAGCGGGTTTGTGATGGCCCCTGTTTCTGACTGAAGAAAAATATGCACATATTTTAAATAAAAAAATTAAATAAGGGTGTGTCTCCAGCCTCCACCAGCTTGTGTTCTCATTAAGATACTTCTCACTTTTATCTGTAATTTACAGGATCTACGCAGATTTAATTCACGCGAAGACGGAATATACCGGCTTGCTAACGGGATTAACAGGCCCTCAGTACGGACACTTTAGGAATCCAGATAAGACGGTTGACTTTTTGACCAGATTCTATGAGGAAGCGAGGGTCCCACCGCATGCTGTGGAATACGTCGAAGCTTTTGGTTCAGGTACTTATTAATTTCTCTTGTATTCGATTTTGACTTGAGAGTTTATGGAAGAACATAAAAATAATTTAAAAAAATTAAACCGACTTCAAAAAGAAATAAGTCAAAATTATGAAATAACTTTAATTTCGGAAGTCGGTGTCTTGGGATCTGTATTCTAGTTTAAGTTTTATGCCACCGACTTCCGAAATTAAAGTTATTTCATAATTTTGAGTTATTTCTTTTTGAAGTCGGTTTAATTTTTTAAAATTATTTTTTTTCGTAATTTTTAGTTTTTACACTAGAATTGGACCAAGGTTTTGAGATGTTTTCCCTTTGACACTACACCCGTAGCTCGTATCAATAAGCCAGGCCGTCACACTTACACGTGTTAGTCCATATCTTGAAAATGACTGAATCGATCTTGATGAAACTTGCACTGTTCCCTAAGTTGAAGTAAATGTAAGCCAATAAAAAAAATCGTCACGATCCGATTAATAGTTCCGGAGATATGCGTGGACAAACATACATACATACATACATACGTCTACAAAATTTTGAATATTTGTTTGGAAGCCCTAATAGATTGTCATATGTGAAAATAATGCAATTCCAATAATATTACATACATACGTATCGAATTGATAACCTCCTTTTTTTTGAAGTCGGTAAAAAGGGTAAATCAGGGAAGATTTCTCCAGAAGATTAGATTTCTCCTTTCTTCTGTCTCTCCTTTTTTAAAGCCGTAATAAATCCAACCTCCAAGCTGCTACAGTAGAGACTAAACCAAAACCAAATAACTGCCTGCGTGACTCGAGGGTCTTGCCCAAGACTCCACGATCACGATCAGCAGTTAAGCAGTAGACCAAAGAGGCAGTCAATAATAAACAATATTTTTGTAAAAGTAACAGTAGTTCCAATTGCATAATTTCACTATAGGTACGCCTGATGCTGATAAAGCGGAACTGGATGCCATTGAAAGGGTGTTCTGTGAGGGAAAAGAAGACACACTCTTAGTTGGCAGCATCATTTCCAACATTGGATACGGAGAAGCTGCATCGGGTATATCCGCTATAACGAAGGTAACCTTTTTATTGGGGTCACCATTATTATCATCTAAACTTATGATAATTTAAAATATGAATATTGTCATCACTGCACGTAGTATTCGGGAGCATACACATTTTTTTAAATAAATTCTTTAAAAACAAACGAGTTCATTCGTCGTGGATTCACGTCCCAACAACTCTAATTTAAAAGCTCAATTTTGTTAAGTCTATTGGTTCCTTGGTCTAGGTATTCAGATTCTTCTCGATATCAACAGGTGTTGCTTGGCTACCATTGCGGTGAGATAGCCGCCAACCTGCACTGCAACAATCCGCGGCAGGACGTGGTAGCAATGCGCGAGGGTCGCATGCGCGTCGTCACTGAGCACCAGCGCTTCCGTCGTTCCTACGTCGCCGTCAACGGCATGTCCGTCACCGGCGTCAACTCACACGTGCTGCTGCATGGACACTATAAACCCAAGGTACAAACCACGATATAAATTGCAAGAATGACCTTGTCTGTTCATTATCACCATCTCAGCCTGGGATCAACTAAAAAAGGTTTCTGCTGCTAGTCTCCACAATTTTACTCTCGTTCTGGTTTTACTTGAAACCGACAATACATCATTGCCATCTAATGTGGTAATGCTGCCAGCTTTTGGGAACTTATCCCATTGACAGCGATGCGGACGAATTTTTGATACCCAATGAGCTACTTCCTGCTTTTTCCTTCCTTTTTACCGACTTCACAAAAAGGAGGAGGTACTATGTTCGGGTGTTTGTATGTTTTTTTTTTTTTTTTTTTTTTTTGTATGTTTGTTCATCGAATACTCCGCCAATTGTCGACGGATTTTCAAAAGTCTTTTTTTGTTCGAAAGTAGATAGATCTGAGGTGGTCCCATTGTCACCAAGTTAGGATCTGATGATGGAATCTTAGAGAAATCGAGGGCAACCCTCAAATTTTATAGGCTTACTTATTGTTTTTCGCATATTTTATGAAGTATCTTGTGTATTTGTGTATGGTTGTCACCATCTCAGATAGCTGGGCTGATGATGGAAGGTACAACTCCTTAACAGTAAGAAGTTACTCGAACAGGCAAGGACTGTTTTTTTAGTAAATTGTTTTGATGTTTGATAGGGCATTTGCCACATTTGGTCTCATGATCATCAAGTCATGACCTGATGCTGCAGTCAGAATAGTCTGCAGAGTACCTAACTCCTCGACAACTAACAGCAGATATATCGTGTTTAGGCTCATTGAAAAGGGCTCGATGTGTGGATAAACGTACTGTTACTGAGGAACACCGAAGACCTGATGCTGAAGCCAGGAGCATCAGAAAAAGTACAAACCTTGAAATTACAGCACCGGAGTCGTGTTTGGGCTCATTTTAAACAGGACTAATTTTATGTTCAATGCAATGTTGACATAAGTCTGACCTGATCTGCAGCCAGGATTATCAGCATCTAATCTAAAAACTAATAAAAGGAGAACTCCTCAACAATTAACGTCCCTGCATCGAGAAAAGGAATATTTTATAAAAAGGCGATGGGCAAGTTGACATTAGGCTATTGTAACTTAGATAAATTATAAATAGACCCACTAAAAAGCGAGAAATAAAAACTTTTTAACAAAAAAAAACCGACTTCCAAAAAAATCCAAGATAAATTATAGCCTATATGTTGCCCAGACATAATACCTATACAACAAAAAAAAACATTCAAATCCGTCCAGTAGTTCCGAAGATTATCGTGTACAAACAAACAGACACACAGACAAACAGACAGAATTTTTTTTTTGATTCGTGCCTTACTGTTTCTAAACCCCCCGCAATTATTATTATTTTAATAATTATATTCAATGTACAGACACAGTTTTTTTACTGTTTTATTATATGTATATATAGATTTAAATTAAATAAATTATGTTGTATAAAATGATTGTGGTACGTTTGTATGAATTAAACGCGTATTTTTGTTTATGTAAATCAAGATGGTCGACTATAAGGGACAACATAAGAAGGAATATTCAAAAGAATGTTACTAAAGAGTGGTCAAGGTCGCAAGTCAACAAAGCCATATAAATATCATGAGCAAATAAGTTTTTTGGCAAAAAATTTTGACGACAGAAATAACATTGAAAATGTCAATGATAAAGACGATACAACACAAAACGATGAATCTGCCAGAATCTTCACTGCCGACTCAAGCAATGTCGCCCGCTTCTGAATCCCATCCTACTGATTCGCTAACATATCCGACTCCATCACCACCTTAACATTCTCAAGCTTCGTTAACGAATCAATATATTTTTTATTTATCCATTTATTTCAGGCATCAAGAAACAATAATAAGCTAGCTGAAGTGACCATCGATGAACGGTGTTTTCGGCGAATAGTTTTAACGGCGATGGATTTATTTGTGGAACTGACCGCGTCGACTGATTTCGGCGAACCGTACCATCGCGATGGTACGGTTCGCCGAAATCGGCGACGAGGAGATCGCTATACCGTTCCTGAGCTCCCCAAAACTGCGTCATTTTTTACCCTGGTACATTTTTCATTTGTTCCAGGATCTGTCACGCTACAGGAGTAGTATTGCACATCTCGTGACTATATCTGCAAGACAAGACTTTTCTGTACAGAAAATATTTGAGAACTTGAAGTCACGCCCGATAGATCCTGAGGAGTTGGCTTTGTTGCACAACATTCACCAGACGAGCATCCCAGGACATTTGGGCAGAGGATTTATCATTTTAAGTATGTTTGTTGATAATCTTATGGTACTTACTTCATCATCGCCATCAGAAGCTTTTAATAGCAGTCCACTGCAGACTTAGCAACATCAATAGGCTATTTGACTGGTTTCTGATAAACATCTCAGATTATTTAATGGTGTCTAACGAGCCCACAAAAACCTATTATTTCAAATTGCATACAGTATTTCTTTTAAAAAATAGTAAATAAAAATGTACTGTTTAAATAAGCCGCCAAAACGCTATCTATAACAATATGGCGTCGTGACGTCACGATTCACGTAAACAAACGTTGAAACGGTCGAGATACTAGACAAAAGTCATCTGTTCTGTCAACGATAGACAGAAATTTACTAAATCATGACATCATCTTAAGTTCAGCCAATCCAGACCGTTTTCGATTACGTGGAGCCAGATTTAAAAAGATGAAGTTTTTTCGGGTTTTTTTTTTATAAATAATACATTGTTTTGTAGTAAAATTAATGCAAATCGATTTTAAAAGCGATAATCTATACGAGTGTCAATAATTATGACCTTATTTTTGACATTGTCAAATAGCCTATTGCACGCGACTGAACTCAATCTTTGGCAACTTTTATCCAGTCATTCCCATCATAATCGCTTCACCTAGTCTGAGGGTGTCCGACCCCACGTATATGAAGAGTTGCGGTCAGCAAATATGACCGGTCCATTTTTTTTTTATTTCTATAAATTTCAAGTGGAACTGTATTGGCGATAACTAAAATCGGTTTTGCTTCATCTTTCTAGAGACGGACGAAGAACAAAAGACAGTGAGTCTATGTGAGACGGCTAGGTACTTTAACGACGCTCGGCGGCCGCTGTGGTTCGTGTACAGCGGGATGGGCTCGCAGTGGGCTGGTATGGGTGCGCAACTCATTCGCATACCGATCTTCGCCGCTGCTATAGAACGGTTAATGATTTTTGAGGCTAACCTTTAACTGAATGTCTCTTGGCAGATTTTTCTTTTGTAGCGGTATCTACAACGCCACATGAGAACAACGCGTCATACTGACGTCACACAAAATCCTGCATCTCGCAAGCAGAGTTTACCGCGCAACTAGCATAGATACAACGGCCCGACATGAATCACGGGCAGTTGCCCGCCAGACACAACACCCGTCTGGTCGGAGAATCCTCCCTTTTCTATAGAGTATGAGTGAAATTTACACCCTGTTCCTCATACCTCTATACTTTCTTTGTGAAATTATTTGGTGGGGAAAAATGGGACTCAAAAAAAAAATTATTCCCGTTCGTCCCACCAACAAAATCAGTGGGACGATCGGGAAAAAAATAACCATTTCCTGTTCTTCCCACCAGGGGGACGAAGTCGGTGGGACGAACTGGGAATACACGCGACAGATCTCAAATTTTTCAACAAAAAATCTTTTATTTGCAACAGGACATCTATATTTTTATTTCTGTCTATTATATGAATTCAGTATTACTATTAATAATAAAAATTATCTCACAAAATTCCAGGTGCCGAAAAACTTTGGAACCAAAAGGAATTGACATTGTGCACATAATCACATCGCCCGATAAGAATATATTTGACAACATTCTTAATTCGTTTGTTGGAATAGCTGCTATTCAAATAGGACTCACTGATGTGCTTCGGGAACTTGGATTAGTGCCTGATGGAATTATCGGTAATACTAATATTTTTTTATCACATCTATTCAAAAAGAGCTAGTGTAGTCTGCGTAAACAGGGACTAAAATTGCTCTTTAATCCCTAGGGACTAAAAGTGATTTGAATTTGGAATGTGGATATTGTTAGTAAAAGTTCCAATCACCAAAGAGATCAATCATGAACATTGTATGTAACAGGCTGTATGATAAAGAAAAACTTGCGCCAAATAAAAAAAATGCGCGAAAGGCATTTTGCCTTCGTTCATTTGTTTACTCAATTTAGGATTTTACTTAGTTTTATAAAAAACTAGCTTCTGCCCGCGACTTCGTCCGCGTGAAATTTCACCCTCTTAGGGGTGGAATTTCGAAAAACCCTTTCTTAGTGGATACCTACTCTTCACAAAGAACACACCCTCCAAATTTCATGTCTCTAGGAGCAGCGGTTTAGACTGTGCGTTGATATATCAACAATCAGTCAGTTTACCATTTTATATATATAGATTAGTATATCTTCCTCAAGTAATTGAATGTAAATAAATAAACGTACAATTCTTATTCTTAAGTTGCACTTACTTATTTTTTCATAGAAGGTTATAAAAAGTAGTGTCCACCTCGGGAGCAACACTATTTTAAGGCCAAGTGACGTACTTTGACAGTCTCGCCTTCAAAATAGTAATTTGCTCCCTTGGCAAACAATCTACTATTGTTACACATATTGAAGTATATCTTCTTTTTACCGACTTCACAAAAAGGAGGAGGTACTATGTTTGTATGTTTTTTTTTTTTTTTTTGTATGTTTGTGCATCGAATACTCCGCCAATTGTCGACGGATTTTCAAAATTATTTTTTTGTTCGAAAGTAGATAGTTCTGAGGTAGTCCCACTGTCACCAAGTTAGGATCTGATGATGGGATCTTAGAGAAATCGAGGGCAACCCTCAAATTTTATAGGCTCACTTATTGTTTTTCGCATATTTTATGAAGTATCTTGTGTATTTACGTATGGTTGTCACCATCTCAGGTAGCTGGGCTGATGATGAAAGGTACAACTCCTTAGCAGTAAGAAGTTACTCGAACAGGCATGGACTGTTTTAGTAAATTGTTTTGATGTTTGATAGGGCATTTGCCACATTTGGTCTCATGATCATCAAGTCATGACCTGATGCTGCAGTTAGGATAGTCTGCAAAGTAGGTACCTACCTAACTCCTCGACAACTAACAGCAGATATATCGTGTTTAGGCTCATTAAAAAGGGCTCGATGTGTGGATAAACGTACTGTTAATGAGGAA
The DNA here is from genome assembly GCA_963082905.1 of Oligia fasciuncula. Taxonomy (NCBI): domain Eukaryota; kingdom Metazoa; phylum Arthropoda; class Insecta; order Lepidoptera; family Noctuidae; genus Oligia; species Oligia fasciuncula. The sequence continues at coordinate 14,061,333 of OY720406.1, read as the reverse complement.
CACCGAAGTACATAGAGACCTGATGCTGAAGCCAGGAGCATCAGAAAAAGTACAAACCTTGAAATTACAGCACCGTAGTCGTGTTTGGGCTCATTTTAAACAGGACTAAATTTTAAGTTCAATGCAATGTTGACATAAGTCTGGCCTGGTGCTGCAGCCAGGATTATCAGCTAGGAGAGTGGAATACTAGGAGAACTCCTCAACAATTAACGTCCCTGCATCGGGAAAAGCAATATTTTGTAAAAGGTGATCAGCAGTTGACATTAGGCTATTGTAACTTAGATAAATTACAAACTGACCCACTAAAAAGTAAAAAATAAAAACTTTTTTACAAAAAAAAAAAAGTTTTTTTTCTCTCTTATCCGTAAGATCTATATGAGAATTAGATTCGTTATCTCCTTTAACTGATTCATAATTCTCTTGACAAAGTCTATTTTATTTATTTGTATGTATAAAAGTGTAAGTATTTATTTTTGTATTTTATAATTATTTCCGAGCTATGTATCTTTTATGTTACTCCTGCCATATTGATAGGAAATGCCTCAGGCATTAGGTACGCCTTTGGAGAGTATTTATTTTTTAGTTGTGCATAGTCTATATGAATAAATAATGATTGCTCATAGCATTGTCAGTCTTAATGTTTCCACTGCTGGGACACAAGCTCTTTTCTGTGAGAGGGGTGGGCCATAATTGAATTCAAATATTCGGTTCTAGGTCATGCCGGTTTCCTCAAGATGTTTTCCTTCACCGTTTTGAGAGCAGTTATGATAAAATTAAATACACAAAGTGAAGTGCCTGCCTGGGTCTCGACTCAAGTCGGCCCGATACCATCAGGCCACCACTGCTTTCAGTAATAGCTCATGTCTTAGTTCAAATAATTATTCTCCAGTCAACAAGGTCAAGGTGCGCTGAATAAACATTTCAGTATGACAACATAACTCGTAAAGGCTATTTAAATAAATCAAGCGAGGCACCTTCAGGTTGAAGCCTTACTCCAAATAATGCAATTCCAATAATATTACATACATACGTGTCGAATTGATAACCTCCTTTTTTTTGAAGTCTGTAAAAGTATCTTCTCTTCTCGTCGACAGGTCACAGTGTAGGCGAGCTGGGATGTGCGTACGCCGACGGTTGTTTGACGGCAGAGGAGATGATTCTATCAGCGTACAGCCGCGGTCTGGTGTCGCTGCAGACTCCATTTATTCGAGGATCTATGGCGTCTATTGGTCTGGGTTATGAAAAGGTACAACATTGAATTCCTTACGAATAATCTAAAGAATACTTCAAAAAGAGTTCATTGTGTAGACTCGGATTCGAACCATCGCATTACCGAACGTCGTCATACTCATACCGGCAGTTTGACGAACTAGCCAGCGAGCCCATATGAATTGCGATGAAATTGTTATCTACTATCGGCTGAGTCATTATATCTTTAGGTCCCTGTCTAATCGAAAGATGTTATAATTTGAGGGTATCCATTAATTTTACTTACTTACGTTGTCTTTATAAAATTAATCCATACCTTCAAGTTAGAACTTTGTATACGTTCACTTATAATGGCGAAGAGTAAAAGACTACTATTTATCAATTATTTTTTTAAATGATTTCTGATTTTATGAGAACTAAAATAGTTGTTCTGTTTGTTGTAAAATAAGATCATAGTTTTGTTAAATAATAGCAATAATAAATATTATTAAATGATTAACTTTATTAATTTTATTTTTCTTGATTTTTTAATTCTTTATAAATAATTACTACTTAAAACAAAATGGAAAAATATATCAAAATAATATAATGAACAAAAAGCAAATTTCGTGCCTATATAGGATTTGAACTTCCAATCTTATGCACGGTAAGCGGTCTTGAAACCTCCAGTCTATTTAGACGATGAATAAGTTGTCGTAAATGTTAACCCTATTATTGTTGCTTGTCGTCGCAAAAGTATTGTTTTATTGAAAAAAACAATAATAAAAACAGAATTAAAAAAAAAATACTTACTTAAACTTATTTTATTCACTAAAACAATACATTATTTAAAATAAAATGTTTTTGCAAAATACAAAAACCAACTTGGGCCTATCACGGATTTGAACGCACATGTCTTTTGGTGGGGTAACTACTTAATGCAGCTGTGTGTACCTACCATAGTTTAAGACTCCTTCTAGTCTAGCACATTTCTCAGTCATCCATTTTTTTTTTGGTGATTCAACATTCATATCTTACTTTTATTCGCAGATTTCAAAAATGTGTCCTCCTGAAATTGAAGTGGCTTGTCACAACGGGCCTGAATCTAGTACCATTTCGGGACCTGCTGATATCATGAAAGAGTTCGTCGCAGAGTTGACTGCTAAGGGCGTATTCGCTAAAGAAGTTCCATGCTCTAACATCGCCTACCACTCGCGTTATATTGCTGATGCTGGTAAGCAAATATCACTCTTATTATACTAACAAACATAGTTGGTATATGAATTCGATTAAATCAATTTTAATCTTTAAAAACAGGTCCCGGCTTGCTTAAGTATTTGAGCGAAGAAATTAAGACCCCGAGGGCTCGGACTCAACGCTGGGTTTCGACTTCGGTACCAGAAGACAGATGGGAGGAGCCCCTGGCTAAGTACTCGTCGGCTGAGTACCATACTAACAACCTTTTGGTAAGAACTCACCATATCTACATAATTATACATTAGGAAATTTGAACCACTAATATAACAATCTCAAAGCTTTTATTTCAAGTATCATGTTTCGTGAATTGTGTTGCGTGTTTCACAAAAGTTGAAAAAGTAACTTTTTATCACATCTATTCAAAAAGAGCTAATGTATTCTTCATAAACAGAGACTAGAATAGCTTTTTCTCGCTCGCTCGCCAAGATTGATCTCGTCTTGGTGCTTTTTTACTGACTTCAAAAAAAAGGAGGTTATCAATTCGACACGTATGTATGTAATATTATTGGAATTGCATTTTATTCACATATGACAATCTATTAGGGCTTTCAAACAAATATACAAAATTTTATAGACGTATGTATGTATGCATGTATGTATGTATGTATGTTTGTCCACGCATATCTCCGTAATTATTATACGGATCCTGACCATTCCTTTTTTATTGGCTTACATTTACTTTAACTTAGGGAACAGTGCAAGTTTCATCAAAATCGATTCAGTAATTTTCAAGATATAGACTAAGACGTGAAAGTGTGACGGCCTGGCTTATTGATACGAGCTACGGGTGTAGTGTCAAAGGGAAAACATCTCAAAACCTGGGTCAAATTCTAGTGCAACAACTAAAAATTACCAAATAAAAAGTAATTTAAAAAAATTAAACCGACTTCAAAAAGAAATTAACTCAAAATTATGAAATAACTTTAATTTCGGAAGTCGGTGGCAAAAAAAAAAAACTAAAACTAAAATACAGATCCCAAGACACCGACTTCCGAAATTAAAGTTATTTCATAATTTTTAGTTTTTCTTTTTGAAGTCTGTTTATTTTTTTTAAATTACTTTTTTTATTTATAGCCGCCGCTTTAGTTGTCCCAAAAATATTTATATTTATAAAACTTTTTATTCTTTACAATGTTCGTTGTAGGGATTGATGTTCTTTTGTATTTCAGAACCCGGTACTTTTCGAGGAGACGTTAAAACATATACCAACGAACGCAGTGCTGGTGGAGGTGGCTCCTCATGGTCTACTGCAAGCCATCCTGAAGCGCTCCCTTCCTGCAGACTGTAGAAACATAGCGCTTACTAGGCGTGCACACCCCGACAGCACATATCTGTTGCTTGAAGCGGTTGGCAAGTACGTAACATCCCCCTATTGCACCCGTTAGAGTGATCCTGCGATGCACGCTGTTCGTCATCAACTTGGTCTTCGACGTATTCATCTGAAGTCCGACCTCTAGGCTTGCCATGCTAAGATCGTCTAGCATCTGTGTCAACTCGGAAGCTGAAGCCAAAATGAGGACAATGTTGTCGACGAAACGGAGATTAGAAAATCTCTTATGGCCGACCATAATGCCCATTTCCTTCCAGCTCGCTGCCGGCTTTCGGAAGACTTCCTCCAGCATAGCCTAGAATAGTTTCAAAATTAGTATTAACCTTATTACTTTTTCTATTTACAGATTATACATGGAAGGATACCACCCAAAGGTCCACATTCTCTACCCTAAAATAGAGATGCCAGTATCCACTGGGACGCCATTCCTTTCTCATCTGGTCGAGTGGGCCCATGGAGAAAAATGGTGAGTGACATTACTTTTGTGAACAATGAACAATAGTGCTTACAGATTTTATAGTATGTATGTCCTCTAAAATTGGGTTTTCAGAAGTTTTACGAAAGGGCCTTACTACGTCTGTTTAATGCTTTTTGTTTGTTTAGCGTATCAACATTTTTTGTTTCAATTTTCAGGGCATCGCCTCTCTACCATACTGCTAGCAGGAAGAAGGGTGCAGCTTGCACATATACCATATCATTGTACGATAAGGACTATGAGCATCTGAAAGGACATGTTATCAGAGGTACCAAAGCCTAATAAAAAAACTGCATAATATTATGTATTCTGATTACCTATGGTCATTTTGTTTTTTATGTTACCTGAAGCGAAAAAAAAAACAGCTCTGGCAGTATTTATTTTAGTAGGTATCAAAGGTGTCACTGTCCATTGCGAAAAGGGATGATGCCATTTATCATGTATAGCTTCATCTCTCTCAGTTACTGGAACAATAATACTTTAATATGCTTACCAACCGATCCTTGTTATTTTTGTAATGGTTAGCAGTGGTGATTAATTTTTCATGATTTCTCTAGAAAAAACGGTATATCCATTCGCATCATCCCTGGTGGCTGTTTGGGATACCCTGGCCATGACCCTGGGTGTACCGACGAAGCAACTTTCAGTGGAGTTCCGCGACGTCCACCTGTACGCACAACCCGTGATGAATATACAGAGTAAACTGAAACTTAGAGTTGCATTGCAAAGAGGAACTGGATGTTTTGAGGTATGTGCTGAAACTTCTGCAACATTACTTAATCTGTCTAAACCCCTTATTGCTCCAGACCATTATGTAAGACAGGCACATGAGACATGGCAATGAACCTACTATGCCTTATTGCTAATTTCCAAAAGCGGTTATCACTTACCATCACGTGACTGCTATTGCACTATGTGACATTAGCTCATACCTCTTTCTAGTATGAAAGCAAGACTATTAAAAGTATTAAATTCCACAGGTATTTGATGATGAAATTAAAGTAGCAACGGGCGTGATTGCTGTTTTTGAACCAAACGACAAAAAAGACGAAATACAACTTAAAGAATCCCAAGATATGAGCCTTAGTTCTGAAGATATTTATGACTTATTGCGTGAACGAGACTACTTGTACAGGTAATAAGATATATTATTTTTTATATCTGAGTTTAGAGTGAAGCAATGTGCTATAAAGCAAACCATTTTAGAGAACAGTCAGAGAGAAAGAATCCGGATCTAGTTACATACAATGTAGATAAAATCAAGGGTCACTTTCCATGGAAAATCGGCATTTTCATTCTTTCACTTGGATATGGAAGCGAACTTTGAAAGAAAGGTTACCGAGAGAAATAAAAATATTGAGAGCTTCTCATTAAGAGCCGAGTCTAATTAAGCTATTTGGGGCTTGTATCACTTGCAGTTTTCACGAGTGTATTCTATCGACATTAGAAAGATAAATTAAATGACAATTTTCTCCGCAGTGGTGAATTCCGCACTATCGAAGCCGCAAGTGTTTCTCTGAATGAAGCTTCGCTGCTGTGGCGTGGCAACTGGGTCACGTTCATCGACGGCTTGTTGCAGTTGAACATGCTGCGACAACCACACGATGGAGTCACCCTACCCACTCACATCAGGAGAATATCTGTGGATGTGGAGAAACATCCTACGAAGAAAATAACCACGAAAGAGGATAAAGATTTGTATAAAGCTGAAGTTTTAGAAGAACATGATTTCGTAAGGTAAACCAAATCATTTGCTAACATATGCCCATTCTGTAACCACGTTTTACTTAAGGCGACTACATGACCTAAAGCGCGGTCTTTGTCTTATCTTCATGAATTTTTTCTATCGTATCAAATTAGTTGTATTATGTTTTCAACACACTATTTACCTAGCAGATATCCTGAAGAATATCATATATTTTTTTGATTTTATTTACTGGAGTCGATCTACTTTTATTGTTTCTAAAACATGCGTTTTTAAGTGTGTTACTTAATTTTTAAATTTTCTCGCCTTATTCAGATGTGGAGGGCTAATGATGGAAAATATAAGATATCGCAATTTGCCAGCTATTAATAAAAAGAACATGGCGTTACAGACACTGAAGTTCGTTTCTTATTTCCAAGTAGACCAACAAGTAAGTGGGATCTTTAGTTTACATGCACTTCCATAAATTGTGTTGATGATTGGATAATGAATTAAAATGATATAGTTAGAAAAGGTGTGGATAATAAGGAATTGGATGATGTTGATTTGAATAAAATCTATATAAAATGGTAAACTGACTGACTGGGTGATATATCAACACACAGCCCAAACCGCTGGTCCTAGAGACATGAAACTTGGAAGGTGTGTTTTGTGTGAAGAGTAAGTATCCAAAAAGAAATGATTTTTGGGAATTCCACCCTTAAAGAGGTAAAATAGGGGATAGAAGTTTATATGAAAGTCCGTCAGTTTTTTACTGAGTGGCTTGATTAACTTGAAAATTAGTATATAAATCTTTGAGTCAAGTAATGAACAAATCCCAAACGATTTTACGAAATTCTACCCCTGGACCCGTTGATAAGCTTATAAGAAAAATCTTATTCGTTTGGTTAATAAACTTGGCAAAAATACTTGCCTAAGCAAGTAATAAAGTTTTTCATTATTAGTTTATCAAAACTACCCCTCAAAGGGGTTGTTGGGATGTAAAAGTTTTTGTGGAAGAATTTTAACGCGCGGTCCGATTAACTCGAAACTCAGTATTAATACTTTTGACAGAAAATAATCAATAATAAGTGTATGGGGTTTTCGAAAATTATTGACCCCTGACGGGACAAAAAGTGGTAATTCGATTTTTAAGGGGATTTTAATGAGTGGCTCGATTAACTCAAAAAAATGGTATAAATAAATTTGGACTTAAACTTGGCACAGATTCATAACTAAGTAAATTATAAAGTTCGTAATTTTTTGCAATTCTAAACTACCCCAAAGGGAGATTGGGGGTGTCAAATTTAGTTTGAAAGAATTTTAATGCGCGGTCCAATTGACCTTGAAACTCAGTATGTATAACCAAAATAAATAATAAAGTGGTTCAGGGTTTTTCGAAAATCTACCCCTGACGGGGTGAAGAGGGGTAGTTAATTTTACAGGGGAGTAGTTACGTGGCTTGATTAACTTCACAGAGGATTTAGGGGGTGATAAAGTTGATAGGTTAGAAAAATATGTAACCCGCTGTCGGATTAACTCAAAACTCGGTACATACTACTAAAACAAAAAATAAAAAAACTATGTGATTTAGAGTTTTTCCAAAAATGGACTCCTACCAAGGTGAAAAAGGGTGATAAAGTTTAAGGGTGGATTCTACTGCTTGCTTCCATTCACTCCAAAATGGGTATGGGTCTTTGAGTCAAGTTATGAACACATCCCAAAACATTTTTCAAAATTCCACCCGTGTGGGGGTTCTTCTTCTTCTTCGTGTCGCTGGCACGACTCTATTTTAAATCTTGTTTTCCCAAAACTTTGCCACTTCCACGGCGTTGTCGGTGGCAGCGCAGAGGTCACTTTGACTGCATATTTTGGGACACAGAGGGCAGGATAGGAGGTGGAGCATGGTTTGTGACATAGCTCCGCAATCACACCCTTCTGCCGTTGCGTCAAGGTAGCCCCATTTTACCAGGTATCCAACCTGGTAAAATGGGGATGTGGGGGTAAAAAGCAGCGATACAGTTTATTTGAAAAATCTGATCCCTTTGATCTATAAACTTAAAAATTGAACCAAATAGGTTAAATTTTTTAGTTTTTTCAGATTTTTCAAATAAACTGTATCGCTGCTTTTTCTTATTTATATCTAAATAAATGATAAAGATTTATTTATTTATTTAAACCACAATTATAACACCTTTACAGAATTATCCAAGGCGAGTTATAAGATAAACATACATTTTCGAATTTTTAGAGGAAAGTACGAATTTCACGCGGACGAAGTCGTGAGCAGAAGCTAGTTATGAATATAGTAATAAAGGAATGTGCATAGATATAGATACACCTAGATAACGCAAGAGCAACTACTTCGCGTGCCAAAAATCGCAACAGCTTACGATAAAGAATCGTAAGCCGCCACTTTCGCGCTCAGTCCTGTGTACTGCTGGCTGGGTAAGCGTGAGCGAGAGCGCGAGCTTGTGACGTCATAGTAGGTAGTCAAAAAATGGCACGCTTGGTTTTCATACAGTTCGTGATACTTGCGTTATCTAGGTCTATCTATATCTGTGGGAATGTGTCATTTTGATTATCAGGTTTCAACTTCACTACAAGTTTTCTTGCAAATGGTTGCCGAAAATGTGAACAAAGACTGTATCAAAGTTATTGGTATCACAAACAACCAAATCAAAGGATCTGTCTTTGAAGAAATGAAGAACATTGGAGCTAATGTTCATGGTGTTAACATTAGTTATGAAGAATTCAATCTGGTAGACTTGAATTCAACAAAGAATAATGGCCTCTCAATTAAGAATGCAGACCTTGCTATAGTGCGTAATCTTTCCACTGATGATCACGTAAGACAGTTTTTTAAAGTTATTAATCAATGTTCGTCAAATTGATGCAAAGAAATAACTTTAATTTAAAATCTACAGATGTGTCAACTGCTTCATTTTGCGCTACAACGAGACTCGTTTATAGTGAGCGAAGAAGACGATTTGTACGGAGGTCGCATTCGACCGACGTCTCTGTATCGGCAACTGTCAGCTCACAGCAGCGCTAGCTCGCGCTTGGACCTGGTGCGCTGGCGGCCAACTACGGTGGCCATGCCCACTACAACCATTACAGTACGCGCGCATTTCGACTCCTCCCTGCTCACCGCCGCCCGCGCCAACCTCTCCCCTCGCCATCGCCTGCTTATCGTGGCCCCCTACCCAGCTCCCTCTGCCCTCAAACAATTAGTACAATGTTGGAGGAAAGACGTCCAACGTAACAATGTTCAACTATTAACTGTCAATAATGAAGAAGGCAACAATTTCTTCTTGGATGATCTACCGGATATCGATCTAGCTTTTACTGTTTTGGATCATGTAAGTGTCAACATTGTTTGATATTCAAATAGACCAATGAGTACCTACATTAACAAACATCATTTGGCTAATCAAGTTTCAGATAAGTTCGGCTATGTAGAACGTGGCATTACTTGTGTGTCTTCGTGTGTGATAGTCTCTTGCTAGAAGTCAATGTGTTATATTAACTGTACTTCAGTTTCAACTCCAATATTTCACAATAACGTTTAATTTTAGGGTAAATGGGGAGGAGAGTATTACGTGCCAGTACAGGATAGTGCGAAAGTGAGCAGCAATGTGACGTTACAAAGCGCACAAGTAGGAGATTTAAATTCTTTGAAGTGGGTCGATGCTGCTGAGGCATGTGGCTTTGGAGTACCAGTGAAGGTACGTACACCTATTTGTTGTAAATAATAAATTACATAATTATTAACTTAATTTATTTTCAATTAGAGACCTTGGAGAAGACATGTTACTCAGACCTGAGTTGGTTAAGATTGAAAGTATGTACCTAATATCAAATTAACATTAACAAATACCTTTGAATTTTCAGGTCCATTACGCCGGATTGTCCAACACTGACGTTAAAAAAGCTATTGGAAAAATAACATCAAAATATGATGGAGAAAACAATTATGGCATGGATTTCAGTGGAATAACAGAGAGGTAATTAAATTATACGTACAAGGTGATGTGAAAAATGTGAAGTCAACTTAGGAAAAGAAGTCGTGTACAGACCTTATATTATTTATTTTTGCCAGATTCGAGATCAATCGATTCTTCTTCTTGGCGTTTCGACGGGAAATAAAAAAGTTGTTGGGAAAGTTCAAATATTATGTTTCGCCCAAAATGCAGTTCGCTGGCGCAGTCATAATATCCTCAAGTGCATAGCGAAATTACTTTAATTTTTACAGTTTAACAACATTCATTGCGTTATTTACGTTGTAGAGCAGTAAAATTTTTCGAACATGGATTAGCAATGGATTACCAATATCCTTCAAAATGATTCAATGAATCAGATTGAGATTGATAGTGTGTTACGCAATTAGGGTGCAGGTGATTGAAGGAGGGGTGGGGAGGGAGGGGGGGTTATCAATCGATTGTAACAGAACACTAAAGAATCTAAGATGTGCCATGTTACAGTGGTGAGCGCGTGATGGGGCTGGTGCGCGGCGGCGCGGCCGGCAGCGTGGTGCGCGCGCAGCCGGAGCTGCTGTGGCCGGTGCCGGCGCACTGGACCCTGGAGGACGCCGCCACCGTGCCGCTCGCCTACGCACACGCACTCTACTGTCTCGTGAGTTTATACACAAGATACTTCAACAATCATTTCACTGTTTACTGTTAAACTGATCCCACCATGTCCCTTTTACTACCGGACTTGAGACGTACTGCAAGATCCCTTCTCACCGCTTCTCCTCCACATGTATAATTTCTCTCTACACAGCCAAAGTGTGGAGCCCTCTTCCAGCGTCTATGTTCCTAACAACCTATTAATTTGTCAGCAAAAAAAACTAATATAATATTTCTGATTTGTTTTAGGGAAACAAATATGGCAAGAAGCTGAAGTCTGATGTATCTGTGTATATCCATGGAGGGGCTGGAGCTTTGGGCCAAGCTTTGTTATCAATAGTCCTTGCTCACGGCTGTGAAGTATACACAAGTGTTAGTGATATGCGGAAAAAAAGGTTCTTACTTCAATTATTCCCAGATTTGAAAGGTAACCTACACGTGATGTTCGTTTTTTTTAAAATTAGTAATGTTTATTCTGAGTACATTTTTGATTTTTTTTATTTGTTTTAGCTGACCATATTGGCAATTCACGGGATCAAAGTTTCGTAGATATGATTCTTAATGCCAGAAAAGGGAAGGGTTGTAACGTTATTATAAGTTCAGCAAAAGGCAACTTGAAGAAAGTGTGTATCTTATTTCCTTTGTAGCAGAACTTTGTATGTCATAATATTATTTTGCATATCAGCGTATAGTATAAACTTCATATTGCAGAAAATCGTTTGGGATACACTCATTTATCATACATTCAAAAGTCATAATTTTGTAAGTCAGAATCATCTTTTGGCATAAGTGAGTTCGTGCGAAGGGGTCACAGTTTTAACCTAACCATTTTTTTTTAAATAATTAATTAGCGTCTAAGTTGGTTTACAAGCAATAATAAATAAGAGGTAGTCGATGGAACCCCGCTACGCCCGCTAATGTTAAAATTAGGTACAACTTTATTTTTAAAGTCCTTTCTACGAGTGTTTTCCCGGGCTATTCTTTCTTCCCCAGACTTGTATTCATGGATATTTTTTTTTTAAATTAACTGGCAACACAAGTATGTGTAAGCTGGGCAATGTTAGAATATTTAAACGCTGAAAATGAGATAGACAGCGTTCTCTTTGTGTAATTCTGACAATTGTACGTATTGTTTTTTTGGTGAATGAAGGGTCGCTGAGAATTATAGCCATAGCTTTTCCCCTAGAACTGTATGCTGTATCGAAGTCTGGATTCAGATGATATAGTATAGTCTATATGTGCTAGTTCTTTTTTCCAGTTTAGCAAATCATTTAGATGGATACCTAGAAATTTGGGGTACACTACGAAAATACGAAAAACTTTATTCCGAAAGTCACAAATACGAATTTCAAAATACCGATTTTCATAATTCCGAATGGTTTAAAATTCCTAATATAACAACTTCGAATTATCATTCATGCTATTTTTATAATTCCGAAATTTCAATATTCCTAACGTTTATAATTACTATTCTCAAAATACCGAATTTCAATAGACCGAAGAACCAAAAGTCCGACTTAATGATAATTCCGAACATCAAAAATACGAATTCCGATTATTAAAATACCGATTAATTAGAATTCCGAAATACAAACGCCTTGTAAACTTGAATAGCAAGACAAATAAACACATATTTTTTATTTTGGTTTAAAGTAACCTAACCAAACCGAACCTCGGGGTGCCCTTCGCTCGCTCTTGCATCCTATGTCGAAGGAGCCCCGCTTCGCGGGCCCCTATTTCTGTGTAAAGGGTCTAAAGTAACCTAACCAAACCTAACCTCGGGGTGCCCTTCGTTCGCTCTTTCTTGAGAAAGTTGATCCCTATGATGAACCTAACCTCCGACTATGCTTTTTAGGCAACTTTTAAGTGTTTTGAGGTTAGATTTACAAAAATTCATTTTTCTCGGAAACGGTGGCAATTTCGGGATTTTGAACTTCGGGATTTTAAACATCGGCTTTTTAAACTTTCGGGCATATGAACTTTCGGGATTTTAAACTTTCGACCAAACAACCATTCGGCGTTTCAATTTTCGGGATTTCGTCCATCGGTATTGTAAAATTCGGTCTTTTAAAATTCGGGATTTTGATACGTACCCCAAGTGTGTTATGCCAATTAAATTTCGGAGCATCAATATTCTGCCAGATAGAAGGAACCCTTATTTTATATATAGTCCGACTTTTAATTAGTTGCAGTAAAATGATACTTCTTACTGTCATTTCGTTAAAAAAAATTGCCACACTATCTCTATTAGTGTATATTAAAACGCAATGAAACATCGTTTTAATATAGATATTCGAAATTGACCAATTTTGATTTAACCACAAACAATCAAATATTCTTTGTATTGTTCGGATAAAAATACATGTTGTAGTTTCAAATCAGCGTAAATACATAGTCTAATAAAAATAATTTTATTTCAATTTTTACTCTAAAACTCCAACTACCTATATCGACCTAAGAAACCATTTTTTTAAATAAATTAAAGTTTTTATTAGGAATAACGTTTACTATACATTTATACAGGCTTATTTGCAAAACACCAAAACCTCAAAAATAAGAATATTTAAAAGATATGTTTGTGATTAGAATTAATGCATTTTATAAATCCAATCCGATCACTGATGTGATGACAAAACAGTAATTAGTCATTGCTTGCTCAATGTTTTTGTTGTAAACTTATTCCTGTATTTCAGTAGAAATATAATCTTCTAATAATATTATCTTCTTTTATAAAATCAAGTTAACATGGATCGATTTTGAACTGAATGTTACTTGAATGAATCGATTATTTTGTCACATCACTATTTAAATTTCGTTAAAAAGTGGTAGAATTATGTGTTACAACGTTTTAACGTTTAAATAGTGCTGTCATTTAACTGCAGCTAATTTAAAGTCCGACTATAGTTTCATTTGTAATTACTTTATGCTGTTAACCAGTTAGCAGCTACACTGGATTGTGTCATTTTTTTCAGACTATACTTCAATGTACTGGTAACTGGGGCACAGTTTTTGATGTTTCTCAACTTCACAATCAAGATGAAGATTTTTTATATGGATTGTACAACCTCACTAAAGGAAGGGCTTATGCTTCTGTCGATTTCTCAACGATATTTGAAACGCCCGAGGAAATGCAAGTAAGTACATCAAGTAAACAAGCCAAAACTAAAATACTGATTTGATAATAATCATAAATAAGTCAGACCAAGAGTTATACAAGAGTAACACAATACGAGGGTTCGGTGAAGTTCTTTCACAAGCTGAAAAAATAAATATGTTGAATTGCATTTTTATTTGTTAATGTCATTGATATAAGGTTAATTTAAAACTATGTAGTTCTTGATATTAAAGACGTGTTTTGTCTGTTAGCCACTCAAACTGACATTTGTGCTACTAGTAGGTTGACCATTTTAAAAAGCAACCAGGCTATTATGATGTCCATGTTTTCTTAATAGATCATAGATCATTTATCTCATCGGAAAATTTGCTTTATTTAATCCGCAGGCCTTGCAGACGATGTTGACCGAAGGTATTAGTCGTGGCTACGTGCGTCCTCTGTCGCGCGTGACGTACGCACCGCACGACGCCGCGCGCGCCTTCCGACTGCTCGCGGGCAGCAGGCATCGCGGCAGGGTGCTGCTTAGCATGCAGGAACATTCGACACAAGCGGAGCCCAGGTGAAGAGAGACCCATTTTCTGTTTTGCTATTTTGTAGGAACTAGATTTAGCTTTGATTACATAATCAGCCTATAATGTTCCCCTTGCTGGGACTCAGGCCTCCTCTCAGTGAGAGGGAGTTGTTAGCTTTGACTATTACATTACCTATAGTTTATAGTAATTCACAATATTATAATTTTGATTGCAGAATCTCTTGCAATCCAAATCACAGCCAAGTTGTAATATTGAACGAAGAAAGTTTTGGACTCCAGATAGTTGACAAATTAGTTGCTCGAGGTGCGAGGAAACTACACATTCACAGTAAGGCCCATACAACTGCAAAGTTCCAATTTAAACTTCGGTAAGCAAATGGTTAAAATCAATTCTGCTAATGTTTATAATCCAAATGACCACGATGATGATGAAGATGATGTTTTAACCTAGCCTAACAAAAAAATACTTTTCTATTATTCAGGAATTGGCAGAAGATCGGCGTGCAAATCCAAATGTCGTCTCAGGAATTAAATAATGAAACTGATGTTGTAGAGTTACATAAGGATGCTACTAAATTGGGTTCTATTCAAAGCATAATATATACCACTAACAATGATGCTCAAATGGTTCAAGAAACATTCTTTGCTGATCTGGATGCAGTTTCAAGAAGATTTTGCCCAGATTTAAGGTAACAGCTATAGCTGTTTTAGTTCATTTCTTTGAAAAATGAAAACAATTATAATGTTTTGTTCGTCGTGTTGTTGTGTTTTGTTTTCTTCATCCATTTAATCTTAATTATTATTTTGAAATTTTTCAGATACTTTGCAGTGATAAATGTTGGTGAGACTGTGCTTGGAAAACCGACGTGTCTCTCCCGTGTTCAAAATAAATTACCTGCTAAATTGATAACTCTACCTCAACTGAAGAATGTAAGTAGTAGTATAATCGACCATCAAAATGTTCTTCATCGCCTTTGAAAATCCGTAAAGTTTTCTAAGCGTTGCAAATAAAACTTTTTCACAGACTGTTAAAGTAAATTTAACATAAATATATACTTAATTTTATATAGTCATTTTAGTTTAATTGTAGTCGATAACAAAGTCGTTTTAAGTTGCAACATTGTAATTAAATTTAAAAAAAAAATATGGCTAGCAACATTCTCTCTCTCTGCATCCACGCTCAACCGGCAAGTCCATTTTTTGTACCTTTGCAATTTTGCATTAAAACTAATTATTAAATTAAAATTAAATTAAAACTAATAAATTTTAGAATGATAAACCAAAATGGCTCTAAAACAGAGCCTTGCGGTACACTTTACCGTGCAATTAATCCAGTTCAATTCCTGCAAAAATTATTTCACACATTGTATTCTTTCATTGCAATAAAACCAAATGACGCGGCATAGATATGAAAATACCTTTTACGAACGAAACGAAACGGAACGAAATTAGTTGATGGATTCCAAACCATGAATCAACTTAAAAAAAAACAACAACAATAAAGTAACTGCATTAATTTCCCTTCAGGAGTCGAATGCTGGTGATGCAGTGGACGCGGTGGAACGCGCACTTTGTGGTGTAGACACTTTGGTGGTTGCACAGAGAACTCATAGACAACAACCTAGTCTGCTGAAACAACTCGCAGAATTGGCCGGTTAGTGGAGTGATCTGATCTAAAGAGAAAACTAGTACCGTTGATTTAACTGTAGATTTAAAAAAATAACAATAATTGCATTTAACATTCAAGTTCTTCTATCTTTTCTTTTTCTTTCATTTAGCGTATACCTAAATGATTTGGTGTTCGTTTACTGGAAACTTATTTTGTATTTTAAATAAATTATAGCCTATAATGTTCCCACTGCTGGGAAACAGGCCTCCTCTCAATGAGAGGGAGTGGGCCGTAATCCACCACGCGGGCCCAGTGCGGGTTGGTGGATGTCACATGTCTTCGAATTTTTGGTCCTAGGACATGCCATGTTTCCTCACGATGTTTTCCTTCGTCGTTTTGAGAGCACAAAGTAAAGCGCCTGTCTGGGGTCGAGCCTACGACCTACTCGTAAGTCGTGTCCGTGACCACTGGGCCACCACTGCTCTCCCTCATCACTGCTCTCAAATAAATTATAATATTTATAATTTTCCAGATATAAATTTGAAAAAGAGCACCCCAAAAACAACTACTTTAGAAGAACTTGGAATTCAAGAAGATAAACTACTACTGGTTGCTAGTTATTTGAGAATTAACCATAACGTTAAGTTCTCCGAACACGAGATACCACAGCTAACAGTTGAAACGTAAGTTCTTTTACAAAATTAAATGTGGTATATTTTAAAAATCATATCAAAATTATGGAATTTTACGGTTTTATTTGACCACCAGAATAATGAATTTGGATGAAACAGAAAACGCCTTTGAAGATGTTAAAGGCTTAACGACATTCATATCTTACGTGGACACGGACGAACTACTTGCTACTTCAGAAATAGTATGCATGCGTACAATCACTAGCGGCGGTATATTGGTAAATATTATACAAATTATATTTTGCATATTGCGAATTATTTAAATCGTTTGATAATTTGAAGTAGATAAGATATAGGTCAGATAAGATCTATCAGATGCATTACCTTCAGCCCTTATCTCAATTAATTTGTAGTTGGAGCATGGTTATCTTTACCCATACAAAATTTTAATTCTATGCCATCATTTTAGGCATTCAACTTCTATCTGGTCATATCATATCATACACTCGATTCATCGTGTTCTAAAACCTTTTTAAATATTTCAGCGTGAAGACGAATTTGACGCGAGCCAGACGTATTTGTGTATAGTGCCGGGTATTGAGGGTCACCACGAGAGGTTCCGCGTGCTGTGCGAGCGCCTCAAGCTAGCGGCGCTGGTGCTGCAGCCGGGACTCGACCGCCCGACGGAGACCGTGCGGGAGACTGCCCAGAGATACGTTGATGTATGAGCACACAACATTAAAAAAACACTATAAAGTGAAAAATAACTTTAATTTCGGAAGTCGGTGTCTTTGTATTATAGTTTTTTGCCACCGACTTCCGAAATTAAAGTTATTTTTCACTTTATAGTGTTTTTTGGAAGTCGGTTGTTTTTTTGTTGTAAAAAAGTTTTTATTTTTCACTTTTTAGTGGGTCAGTTTGTAATTTATCTAAGTGACAATAGCCTAATGTCAACTGCTCATCACCTTTTACAAAATATTGCTTTTCCCGATGCAGGGACGTTAATTATTGAGGAGTTCTCCTAGTAAGAACCATGAGAACTGGAGCTGATTGAGGAGTAACCATCAGCTCCACTTCACCATAAGCATTGTGACGAGAATAAATTGCTTAGCAACCATATTAAAGTAATCGAATCGCAACCCGTGAAATATTTGTCATTGAGTAGTTCCGATGGCCATCTGTGGTCTTCATCATCAGCTCCACTTTACCAAATGATGATTTCCGAGAGCAAATGCTTAAGTTACTTTGAAAAAATACCCAAATCGCTATAGGTTTGCCTATAAAATTTGAGGGTTTCCCTCGATTTCCATGGGATCCTCTCATCAGATTCCAACTTGCTGATAATGGGACCACCTCGAGAGTATACCCGTTCAAACAAAAAAATAATTTTTGGAATCGGTCCAGCCGTCTTCGAGTAATCGGTGAACATACATTAAAAAAAAACATATAAAGTCGAACATATTTATAACCTCCTACTTTTTGGAAGTCGGTTAAAAAAAAACATAAAATCGAACATATAACCTCCTCTTTTTTGGAAGTCTTAAAAATAATCAGTTATGAAAATTAAATAAGTATCTACCAATGGTACATTGTACCAACTCCAACTTTACCTAATCTTACCTTCTCATATTTTAAGGTGCTGCTGAACAAGACAGGATTGAACAATACTTTCTACTTATTGGGTTATGAAACAGGCGTTCTGGTAGCGTTGGAAATGGCAGCTATCCTGGAGGATCATGGTTGGAAACATTAGTCAACAACCGTATTTTTAAAAAATATTTTACCACTTAATTAACAGAATTAATGACGTTTATTTATAATTTTTAGGTTTAACCGGTACTGTATATTGCCTAGGATGTGCACCGAGCGAGGTTCAAACTGTGATTGAAGAAAATATCGCAGAATATAAAACAAAAGAGCAACTGCAAAATGGAGTGATCAAACATATGTTTAAGTTGATGGTGGGTGACGACGTTGTGGACATGGAGGGAGCACTTAAAGATGGAGATTCGTGGCCACAGAAAGTGGACGCGTGTATGCGGACTTTGTTAGGTCGTGTGCCTCACTCGGCGCAGTACTCACGCTCGCTGATAGAGGCCGCACTGGCGCGTATTGAGGGCGCTCGCGGCTACGTGGCACCGCCAGCGCGTGCGCTGCGCTCTCAGCTGGTGCTGCTGCGCGCCGCGTCTACGCACGTGACGTCAACTGCGCAAGCGCTGCAACTCAACTCGAAGCAACCGGTCGCCATACACCAGCTAACCACACCACTGGCACATGTTACTAATGACTTGAGCTGTGCGACTTTGATTAATGAGTACTTAGATCAACAGATATTAGAATCATTTAAAGAGAAAAATATTTGCGATGAATATCTACATAACCTTTAATACTTTTATGATTGCTCATAGTGATGCTGATGAACAATAAACTTTTATTTACCTACAAGTTTATCATTTGGCTGGCCTGTTGGTCTAGTGGTCAGTGACTATGACTGCTATGCCGGAGGTCGTGGGTTCGATTCCCACCCAGGACAAATGTTTGTGTGATGAGCATGATCATTTGTTCTGTGCCTGGGTGTAATTTATCTATATATGTATGTATTTAGAAATATATAAGTATGTTTATCAGTTGTCTAGTACTCATAACACAAGCTCTGCTTAGCTTGAGACTAGACTGCGTTGTGTGATAGTTGTGGAGTATTATTATTATCTCCTTTATTCAAATAAATTCTTATAAATTATATTTTTAAATATTAGTATAAAGAAATTTATTATTATTATTATTATTATTTAAATATTTTAAATTAAAATAAAATATATCTCGATTAAGCGCTGCATTTTTATTTAAAAGGCTCTCGATGTATGTAATAAGTAATGCGAAGAGAATCAACCGTCTCGAAATCACAATGAATTTCCATGGATCGAGCTCAATAAAATATTTTTTTTTTGGAATTAGGCATAGATTAGAGTATTTTATAACTAAATTTAGGTATTAGTTCAAGTACCTTTGGGGGGAATTCTCGTAATTTTAAGAACGTTCACAGTGGGATCTCAATCTCAATCTGTCAAAAGTACCTCTAATTTCCCTACAGTTTTGACAAACTTTTGACATTGATTGTCGCAGAGATGAGACTGCGACTTGATGCATGGTGGAAAAATTAATATGTTTATCTTAAAAAGTAAATAGCATAATCAGCCATCACAGCAGTTGGAACTGGCATGTTCCAACTGCTGGGACACAGGCCTCCTCTCGGTGAGAAGGACTAGGTCGTAATCCACCACGCGGGCCCAGTTGGTAGATGTCACATGTCTTCGATAAAAAAATATCGAAGACATTCTAGTACGTATATTGGTTTCCTCACGATGTTTTGTTTTGATTGTATATTGTCGCAGATGGGTTGTCGAATTCGCTGTTTTACGTAACCACTAGCTGTTTTACAAAACAGCTCCGTTATGTAAAACACCTGAATGACGTTTGGCGATCCACAATAACTGAACTCTAACACGCAGAATTGTATAAGCGTTTCAATAGGTCCTGTGACCTGGGGGCCTAAAAAGGCTGCTTTGGAGAATCATAACTAAATTCTACAATCTGACGTTTTATTTCACGCTGTCGTGAAATGAAACGTCAGATTGTAGAATTTAGTTCTAGAGGAGACTGATACGATTTTATACAATCTTGGGCCTGGATGTAAGATGATGAGAAGATGAAATTGGCGTCAATTGATAGCTATTACGAGTACAGTCAGCTTCAAAGAAAAGGTACCCCTTTGGTAATGACATCAAACCAATTTAAGGTTTTTGTAATGCAATGTAAATGGTGTGTTGGTGTAGTGGTTAACACTGCGGCTTAGCAATGCGATGGTCACGAGTTCAAATCCGCGGATGAGAAGATTTTTTATTTTTATTTATTTACCCTTATTATTATTTTTAGTTTCTTTAATAGGTGATTTAACATTCGCACGATGGGTTCTTTCGACTCAAGAGTTCATGTACGAAATAAGGCATAGAGAAGGTACACGTCTGCAACATGTGGACGCCTTGAGTCGAAATCCCGTTCCCTCAGGTCAGGAAAGGGAAATAATATTATCAATAACCCAAGGAGACTGGTTACTTTCTGTACAGATGCAAGATCCTGACATTCTGAAAATTAAAACTGTTTTAGAATCTGGTGAAACAGATGAAAATAAAATAATTTTTGACACGTATGAAGTTCTGTTAGGCGGAAAAGTGTACAGAAGAACAGCCCTTGGGCGACGATGGGTCGTACCAAAGAGCTGTATTTGGCAAATAATAAGATACAACCACGATGACGTGGGCCATTTTTCTGTCGATAAAACGGGTGAGAGAATAGGGCACAAATATTGGGTTTCTCGTATGCGTCACATAATAAAAAAATACATTAAAAACTGTTTGAATTGTATTTATTATAAAAATAAGGGAAGGAGAATTATACCTGTTGTCAAAATACGCCCAGCCTTTTCATACTTTTCACGCGGACCACTTAGGTCCGTTCGTGGAAACACGAAACGTAATTAAATATTTACCAGTTTTAGTAGATGCATTCACTAAGTTTGTGTTTATCTGCGCAGTAAAGTCTAGAAAAACATCCGATGTTATAAACGAATTAGATAAAATAACTAAAACCTTCGGTAATCCAAAAACGAATTATTTCCGATTCAGGGTCATGGTTTACTTCCAACATGTACAGACGCCAGCACATCAAGCTACTACAATCTGTCAAAGGAGAAGGGAATGACTCCATAGATTCCTGGGCCCAGGTGTTAACTGAATCAAACTAGCCTTATTTGTAAGAGGATATAATAAAAAGGTTTCACTGAAAATTTGGTAAAAGTTGGCTATCCAGGAACCAAGTTATATGAATTATAGTAAAAGTGAGGTTATATTATAACATTGTAGTTTTTTATGTAATTTACGAAATACTTTGAATGTGTAATGGTAATTTAGAGTAGCAAGATCCGTCAAATAGTCCGTTATAATGTGCAAAGCCGAGGTCGTGGGGTTAAGCACTCAGAACGAAAGAAAACAAACAAGTGCATCTGTCAGTCGGTGACTGACGGATGTCAGGCACAACTGCACAAGTGTTGCCAGAAGAAAAAAAATCACTATGAATCTATTGAATTGATTCCACAAAAGCTTGATATGCACTTGTCACTCGATTTTCATACATATTCTCATATTTTACGGATTTATTCATAATCAATTAGTAGTAATTCAGGAATTATTTAATCGATTATTTAGTTTCATTACCTTAATTTAAGTTTTCTCGCTTTCTAGGTAGAAACATGGTACCATACTTTGTGATTGCCTTTAGAAAAATATAACGGTTTTTTTAATACACATTTCAACTAGTTAACTGCTGGGCCCAGAAGTCCCCTTCTCCTTTCTGTAATAGATTATCAACTTTATTGCTAAAACATAAGGCTCAAAGTTGATTTGGAAAATTTGACAGTTTCGGGTAGCTTGATGTGCTGGCGTCTGTACAAAGAATACTGTAAGAACAAAAATATTCGCGCGCATATTGTGGCAACGGGTATGCCTCGCTCAAATGGACAGGAAGAGAGATTTAATAAAACAATACTAGAATCATTAAAAACTATTGGGGCAGATACTACTGAAGATAGGTGGAATCAATATGTTAAAATAGTACAGCAAGGTTTAAACAGTACAATCCATAGAACTATTAATGCCGTTCCCAGTGAGGTTTTATTAGGATATCATTTGCGCGTTAATAATGACAATGTAAAGCCAGAGCTTGATGATGAATCGCTAGTGGACGTAACGGAGTTGCGAGCAAAAGCAGATAAAAATATTAAAGCCAGTGCAATATTTCAAAAACAAAAGTTTGATAAGACTCGGTCAAAAGCTAAGATTTACCAAAAAGGAGATTTAGTATTGATCAGAATCTAGTCACATGATTTATTTGCTTAATAATAGTTAAAGTGTATAACATTTAAAATATCTACATCTACGCATGAATAAATTGATAATTGTGTGTTAATATTGTTTTATTTTTGATACTAGTAGGTACCTACAGACGCCAGCACATCAACCTACTACAATCTGTCAAATTTCTTTAATAGATTATCAACTTTATCGCTAAAGCTTTAGGTTCAAGGTTGATTGGGAAAATTTGACAGTTTCGGGTAGCTTGACATGCTGGCGTCTGTACAACTGTACAAGTACAAAACCTACGCACACAGGTCAGGTCACAGATTAATAAACGTTCAATAATAATGGCGAATATATAATTATGTTAATAAATAGCACTGCGTTATATAAGTTTGGGGAAATGGTTCAATGCTCAGTGCACTCGACGAGTTCCAAGAATCGATTTTGGGTATTGTGCCAGTTACAATTTTTTTGTTACTTCGAGACGTGAGTATTGACGATATTATAATTATTTGCTTTGTGTTATTGTGCTATATTGGTTTCATAACACGTACCTTCACACGAAATTTTCATATTTTTTTTTAAAAGGATAGGTTTCTAATGTATGAAACCACTAGCTGCGCCCCGCGGTTTCACCCGCAGAAGTGGCGATCCCGTGGGAATATTGGGATAAAAAGTAGCCTGTATGTTAATCCGAAGTGGTTGATTGTCGTGTCGGCCGAATGTTCGGTCATTTTCTGATTCGAATATTGTTGTCCTACTAAGAATAAAAAAAAAAAAGGTAAATATAGGGCAAGGGTTCTAAAAAGGTTCGGATTGGCACAGTTTGGTCGGGACCTATAGTCAATATAGGAAATGAAAGGAAGAGGAAAGAAAATGACCGAACATTCGGCCGATACGGTGGTTAACTTCGGAGTAGACCCCTTGGTTGTCAGCTACCTCCATACAAAACTTTGTCAAAATTGGTGCAGTTGTTTGAGCGTGAAGAAGTAACAAACATAAACACACACACACCCCCACACCCCCACACACACACACTCACAAACTTTCGCCTTTATAATATTAGTGTGATATAATTGCTTATTGAATTTAACAATGATGATAAAAACTATACTACTCATCGAGACCAATCCTGCTGATAAAAAGCGTAATATATAGTTACTTTGCAATTAACGAAATGAAAGCAAACTAAACGAAGAAAAAGGTATGTAAGGATTGTAGCAGGTGGCGCTCTATAGTTTCGACCTATGTGTTGTTAGCAGTATAAAACTTGTCTGTAGTATGTCTTCGACTCCTGAGCAACGCAGCCCAGTGGCTGGGCAGCACACAGACCTGACCAACCCTGACGCCCCAGTGTCTGACGAAAGTGTCGTCATCTCTGGGATCTCTGCGCTCATGCCTGGCTGCCGCGCACTCGACGAATTCAATGAGAAGCTCTATAACATGGCAAGTAGTTTCACTAATTTACTTTCAGAAATTATATCTAACAATACACTTAGACCCGCTTAGACCACAAATTGCTAAATACGTTCGGTGCTAAACGAATTTAAAACATCGTCCCTGTTCCTGACAATCGTTTGAAAGTGACAGAAACAGAATTATATTTTAAATATGTTTAGCGCTAAAAGCTTTTAATAATTAGAGGTGAAAGCGGCCCTCGTAGGTATTTAACAAAATTATGACAGCAATTTATCTATATATAAAATGGTAAACTGACTGACTGACTGATTGTTGATATATCAACACACAGCCCAAACCGCTGGTCCTAGAGACATGAAACTTGGAGGGTGTGTTCTTTGTGAACAGTAGGTATCCACTAAGAAAGGGTTTTTCGAAATTCCACCCCTAAGAGGGTGAATGAGGGGAGGATGAAATTTCACGCGGACGAAGTCGCGGGCAGAAGCTAGTAAGATTATAATTATACTTTATGTTGGCTGGCAAACAAATGAACCGCACAACAGAAGTGGCAAACCTTTCGACTTAACTATGTTATAAATGGCAGGAAAACCTGGTGGCTGGCCAGAAGCTTCGATGGAAGTGCAACCACCCGGAAGTTACGCCGTTCACGGGAACAGTTCCGGAGTTGCAGCGGTTTGATGCGCAGTTCTTTATGATCCACTACTGGCTCAGCCAGTCCACCGATGCTATGTCTAGGAAACTACTTGAGCAGGCCTATCAGGCGATTATTGATGCAGGTTCGCATTTTAGTTATAAAGTATTAAAGTTCACTATATTTTCTTTTCTTTCCTTCTTTTTTTTCTTTTTAAGGTCTGACTATTCTTTTAAGGGCTGATTTTTCCAACGCCAGATAACTTTATCGGAGGAATAATTTTGAATTTTTGACAGTTCTTCCATACAAAAACTATCGGTTGATTGAAAAATCAGCCCATATTTGAGTAGGTACAATTAAACCAATGATATTAAAAAGTAGAATGAACTTTATATTGGACGGGTTTTCATGGACCTTTGTTGTCGAGTTTCTGGAGGTGAAGAAAGAAATGTTTTTTTCGCTGAAGACGTTTGTTTTTAATATATTTTTAATATATTTTTAGCAGGTACAAAACTTATTGCACAGTATGCAAGGAATATCTATTTTATTTTAAGAATGTTACCTGTGTAGTCTTTAGCGCTACAAATTGCCGACACAATGTAGTGTGTAGCTCAAAATGCTGAAGTAGAAAAGTTTGAGTTCACCTAGACATGTCCTGCTTTAAGCGAGGTAAACTGCGATCAAAGATTGTGATTTGGTAATAAGAAGCGCATTATCGGCTAATGTATAAAAATGGGGTTATTTTCTTAGCAGTTCCAATACAGTCTAACAAAATAATAAGTTATGCATAAAAGTACGAAGATCACTTTGAAATAATAAGGGGCTTACAGGACCTAAACACAAAAAAACGCAAGTTTTAGAAACAATAAATGTATATGATCGACTACAGTAAACAAAACCAGAAAAATATAGACATTCTTCAGGATAAATGCTAGGTAGACAGTGTGTTGAAAATACAATACAACTAATTTGATATGTTAGAAAAAATCATGAAGATACCTCTAAAAACTTTCTTTTTACAATAAAAACCATACTACATACAATCATTCGAATTTTTTGTCAGCAATACAGTACATGATATAATGTCAATTTTTGTCAGCATACTAAAATACTAGTGTTTTAATTTTTTTGCCCAAACAATAGGTTTTTTGTTATTAAATAATTGCTTCATATTTTGCAATAAATTACCAGCGTTGTGTCATCGCGCTTCTCTTTCTTTTCTATGCAGTCCGACAGTGACCACGCTTTAGGTCATTAATGTATGTTTTCAGGAGTTTGTCCAACCGAGCTTTCGGGCAAACGCGTAGGTGTTTTTATCGGCACTGGTACCGCTGAGATGCACAGACTATTCATTTCGTTCCGCACAAAAGGATCAGGATTGTTGGGGTCAGTATAATAATATATGCCTAACCTAATGCAAAAAAGCAAAATAAATCTTTTTACAATTTTTTTTCCTGTTTTCATAACATTGCTTTGAATTTAAAGTACCTACCTACTTATTATTTATTTCCAGTTAGAAAACGTAATGCCATTAAATATTTATTTTTTATTATTTACTTTTCCATGCATGCATGCTATTTAATAAAAAAAAAAAATATATTAACATTTTGATTTTAAATTAATAATAAACGTAAGCACTTAGTTTAAAAAAATAAAATAAAATATATTAACATTACAAACACACAAATTGAATTTATACATTTTTAACTATTATAATTAATACATTTTAATTATTATTATCTATAATTATTACTCATTTACTCATTTTCAATTATTTTTTAAATCATCACATTGTACTAAAATATACATTACAATTGTAAAAATGTTAAAAAATACTTTTGTGAATGCATGAAATAAAAGGCTTTTTTATTTTTATTTTTTTATTTTATTTACTTCTTTTTGGGTTAATTTTTAGGGTTCCGTACCTCAAAAGGAAAAACGGAACCTTTATAAGTTCACTTCGTTGTCCGTCTATCTGTCCGTCTGTCAAGA
Source organism: Oligia fasciuncula (assembly GCA_963082905.1). Classification (NCBI taxonomy): domain Eukaryota; kingdom Metazoa; phylum Arthropoda; class Insecta; order Lepidoptera; family Noctuidae; genus Oligia; species Oligia fasciuncula. Next base: position 14,034,926 of record OY720406.1, on the reverse strand, counting down.
CCCTTTTTCTCATGAACGCGTGGAGTTATCAAGTTAAAATTAATATCAAATACTCTAGGCTGCAATCCCTTGAAGCAGTGAAAAAATCAAACTTCTAAGTCAACGAAATCCAAAGATACGGCCGTTTATGTTCCGTTTATGCCGCATATTGACACTTGCAAGGGAATCAAAACCTATGAGGTACTTCCCGTTAACCTAGAATTTTGGCAAGAAGCAATTTCATGTAGCACAAGTAAAAGAAAAAATCCGAAAACCGTAAATTTGTAGTTACATACCTACTTTGTACGGAACCCTCGGTGCGCGTGTCCGACTCGCGCTTTTTTGTTTTTAGGGTACCAAAATGGTAAAACGGAACCCTTATGGTGAGACTCAGTCTGTCTGTCTGTCTGTCACAGGTGGATATCTCAAGAACTACTAATGCTATCAACTTGAAATTTGGAATAGTTTTAGATGACGTTGGCCCAACTATTTTGCAAATAAGAAAGAAATAAAAATATAATATACATATTTTGCAACAGGGACTGAAAGGGGGTTTGAAAAAATCGAAGTGGGCGCACGTCCGACTCGCTCTTGACCGGTTTTTTTTTATATCGGCCAGTAACAAGAGCAGAGTTGCAACCTTTTTTTATAAAAGCCTTAATATTACGTTCTCATTTAGTAAAATGTTTTCTTTAGATTAGGTAGTATTATTAAGACGACTAATACCATAGTTTATCCGAATTAATACCTACAATTTTGTTTTCACAGTCGGTCTTATATTATTTTTCAAGTAGGTATAATGAACTGGTACTTGGGTCCGCTTTCATCACAAAATACGTTTAGCGGTATAATATGTTTCAAATATGGAGTATTCCCTTTTGAGCACCTATTTTTAGAGCACCAAAGGTATTCTCATTACTCTGTCTTTGTCATCTTCAAACAACTGCGGTGTGGAGAATCCTAATGGATGTCCGCCGCCCTGGAGGGAGGGGGCGGCGGGGTCTGTCAGACTCTTACTGACTTAAAACCATCCCGGTGTTCCATCTCACACCTACGCCGGGGGTCGCGGGAACGTACGATCCTTCCGCAACCCCCGACTAGTCCTAAGTAACCCTCAATCGACAATATTAATAACGACAATATGACCAAATTGTTTGATTATGAAATCTACTTCTAGCGGTAGTACATCGATGATGGCGAATCGCATCTCTTACTGGCTGAACGCGAAGGGTCCGTCGTATAATCTGGACGCGTCATGCTGTAGCTCGCTGGTGGCCCTCGAGATGGCCAACCACGCCATTACCCATGGCCACTGTGATGCTGCCATCGTGGGCGGGGCTCGGCTCTTGCTACAACCGCACTCCTCCATACATTATAGAAGGTAGATCTTAATGAAGATGATCCTTCATTTGTTGGACATTATGGATGGCCTAAATCTTGTTTTATATAAAAATACAGAACATTGCTAAAAGCAGTAGAGACTTTTAAACGGTGATAGGTACCTACACGGTGATTAAGTGAGTAGTACATTCAGTACATGATTCTCCAGCACCAGTCTAAGGTGTAGGTAAGTACTCTACTTCTGAATGCAACAGCTGTTTTTTTAAACCAACGAAATTTTTTAGTTCTTATTGGAGAATCATGTACATACTTAATGTACTACTCACTTAATTTATCTGTACTATTTCCTCATCAGGGTTTAACTTGAAATTAAACTTAACGTTCATTCATACGATAATAATATGAGATTGCATTATTTGCAGAATGGTACCACTGAACCTTGATGGCAAAACTAAATGCTACGATGTGAATGCGGATGGCCAGACGATGGTGGAAGCCATCACTGTTCTATTTCTACAAAAGTATAAACACGCGCGACGGTAGGTTTCAGAAGGGTTGCTGGACCAGCGGGGTAGTTGCCTAACACACTATTAGTAGCAATGGGTTTCATTTTGACAGTTTAACAACATTCATTGCCTTATTTACGTTGTTGAGCAGACACATTTTTCAAACATATGAGGCAATGGATTAGCAATACCCTTCAAAATTATTCAGATTGAGATTTATAGTGTGGTACGCAATTAGGTTCATCTATTTAATTTTCCGATCATTCTGAGCGCGAATGAAAGATGCCGAATACGTAATTCAACATCGTTGGATTGGTTCACTATGAATTCATTTTTCACTTTTCATTTATTTTGTGTACAGATGTTTCATTTCAAAAGAAAGACATATATAAAAAAAAAGTGAAGCGGTTGATATCAGCATAGACGCTGGTCATTTACACCTCTCTCTCGAGTTTAGTTCCAACAAATTCCAAAACATTCTAAAGTTACAAGTCTTCCTTGGAGTCGAGCCCTTATTACGATTTTTAATAAAAATACCAACACAAAAATAAGAATTATATTTCAGAGTCTACGCCGAAGTATGTCACGTCAAATCTGACTACGCTTATGGACAGGGCACTGAAAACAATGAGAAATTCGGATACTACAGAGATCCGGCTAAACTATCGACATTCTTGCGTGGATTTTACGAGGAAGCTGGAGTGTCACCTTCCTCAGTGGAGTATGTTGAGGGATTTGGAGCAGGTAAGAATTTCAAGAGCAGTGGAGACTTACGAGTTGCAGGCCGTAGGTTAGAACCCAGACAAGCGCTTTACTTTGTGTAAATTATTTCATCACCACTGCTCTCACAACGGTGAAGAAAAACATCGCCAGGAAACCAGCATTTCCTAGAACCAAACAATTCGAAGACATGTGGACATCTACCAACCCGCACTGGGCCCGCGTGGTGGATTACAGGCCACTCCTTTTCATAGAGAGGAGGAGGCGTGTGTTCCATCATTGCAGCCTGTAATCCACCAGGCAGGCACAGTTCAGGTTGATGAATGTCAGGTTTTCGATTTTTTTTAGGACTTTTCGGTTTCCACGTGAGGTTTTTCTTTACCGTTTTGAGAGGGTGATGAAGTAAATTACACAAAGTAAAGTGCCTGCCTGGGTTCGAACCTACGAAACGTCAGTCGGAGGCGTTACCACTGGGTCACCACAGCAGGGTCATATTAAATTGCTTTTGTTTTTGTAAGACTGTTTATCTTTCCTCTAGCTGTGCTGGAGACAGACAAAGCGGAATTACAAGCGATGGAGCAAGTGTTCTGTCAGGATCGCTCGAAGCCTCTGCTTATTGGCAGCGTGACGTCCAACATGGGGTTCGCTGGAGAAGCTGCAGGCTTATGTGGTGTTATGAAAGTAAGATTTTCTTATCTTATGTATGTCTCAGAAGAGAGCGTTAGTCCTTTAATAAATATCTCGTGTGTGAGTATCGGCCTCTCACATTAGTTAGATATCCTATAATCAAGTAACGGCAAAGAAATATCCCTGCCACTCCTTATTTGTCATTTTTTAATTGTCAAAATGGGGAAATAGAATCCAAAACTCTTCTTCTCGCCTTTCCACGTAGGACGTAACCTTTTTATGATACTCAAGTGAATTTAAAAGGCTTCGTCGAAAGCGATAAGATAGGTAGAATCAAAGAAAGCCACGATGAAATAGTTTGTAATTGACAAAGATTCATGTTGTACAAGCTGGAATCATTTATTTTATCAGCCGTCCCTCCCCGTCGCTGACATCATCTTTGCCGTATAATGCTGAGCAAGACACTTACGCAGCTCTTTCATAGAAGAAGACTGTACTAAACTAGCTTTTTAATTTATAATTACAGCTGTTACTAGCTTACCGAAGAGGAGAGCTAGCAGCTAACCTGCACTGTGACAATCCGAGACAAGACATACTGGCTCTCCAAGATGGACGCATGAGAATAGTAACGAAGCACGAACAGTTTGAACGTTCGTTTACTGCGCTTAATAACTTTTCAGTAACCGGCATGAATGCGCATTTATTGCTGAGGGGTTGCTATAAAAACAAGGTGGGATTTGTTTTGTCGTCCACGTGTAACTGTTCCTAAATTACCCTAGGCTGATAAAATTTTCGTTTTTCCTAATTATGTTTATTTTAGTGTTAAGATCGGCTTTCCCTTTCGAGTGTTCATTTTTCTAAAAGCAGTTGTATCTATATTCCGACCAACGAGAGAATGCGTTTCTGGCAACTGTCAGTTGGGCACGATAGGTACAAATTCGTAAAACATGTATTATATTTGTCTGATTTTGTATCGCAGTGATCTTTATTGTCATTGCTGCTAGGTTGCTGTCAGATGTAAAATACAGGGCAGGGACATCGATGCGTAACTTAGCTGTATGTGTATAACTGGCAGGTGTCAGAAACGCATTCTCTCACCGAAAGGCGTGTAGATCATGAAATTAGTATGTGCTATGTGTAGATCTACATTTATCTCTAGCGAGACATGAAAAGACGAATTCAATTATTTTAAAAGCGATGAAATTAAAAGAAACAGGGTTATAAAACATGGAAACAGTTAAAAAGGGAAAGTTGGTGTTCTACAAAATATTTCAGAATATCGCGCGTTACCAGTGTGACATCCCATACACGGTGATGGTGTCTGGGAGGCATGAGTCTGCAGTACAGAAGATTATGGACAGTATAAAAGCGAACGAGCTGGACCCTGAGGAAATAGCTCTGTACCATGCAATTCACAGGGACAGAATACAGAAACACATGGCTAGAGGATATGGGATATACGGTAAAGATACAAGCCAGTTTTCACTAACACTTATAATAAATCAACGCTCGGGTTGACGCGGAAAATAAAAAATCCAACAGCATATTTTTTATGAAGACATTTATTTTGGTGTCACCTAGTCTTAGTAAAAACGGCCGTTACTAGTTCATCGGTTTAATTTGAAACCTTTAGCAGTGACTAGTGACGTTATTCAATTCATCTTTCCGCAGTCCTTTGTCCAAATTGTCATTATTTTTCCTAACAAATTATATATTGCTACATTAATCGATTTATTTTTCCTAAAACCATATTGACTTGGAGAGAAAATGTTATGGCTTTCGAAGAAGGTGTAGAGACATATATAGATGACCTTTTGTAAAATTTTGGCAAAGATAGGTAATAGCGCTATGAGCCTATAGTTGCTCATATTTGTTCTGACACCTTTTTTAAAAACTGGCTTTACAATTGAAATTTTTTATTTGTCCTGAAATATGCCTTTTACTATACCTACACAAATTGATTATATAGCTTTGGGGTTCTGATATTATATCAGCAACATCTTTAACAATATTAGTTGTAATTCCATCATAACCGGTACTGGTTTTATTTTTTAATGAAATTATTATTTTATTGATGTCTTCTGGAATTGTCGGAGTCAAGAAAATATAATTAGAATTATACACACATCAAAAGTGTCTAGGGATCAACATATATTTTTGCAATAACTTTTCTCCTGATTGATATTAATTAAAATTTTCTTTAAGGATTCACCAAATAAAGTGTTTTCGTTTGTCAAAGTAACGATAAACCAAGTCACCTTTGCATTAATAAAGAAATTTGCCATTTTCCTAATAAAGGGATTTTTGACATTTGAACCACTAACACAAAAGTTCGAACAAAAGACTGAAATAACAGTTTTCTTTAAAATTTTATTGGGTAACTTAAACAATTAATAATCCGTGTTTCTACCGCGAACACTAACAACACAAGAACATCGGTTTGGCATACTCAAAATGAGTTCATCCAAATCACGCTGTGGAATGGCCGCCCATGTTCGTTGCAACAACAAAAAAAGGTCTTCTTGCGACTGGATACCCTCCATATTCGGCAGAGCTCTTCTCTGTAGCATATCCCATGCATGCTCAATCGGGTTCAAGTCTGGCGACTGAGCAGGCCAGGGCAGGACATTGATGTTAGCTGCGGCGAGAGTCTGTCTTACAACTCTTGCGGTGTGCGGTCGTGCATTATCATGCATTAACTGAAATAAGGGACCGATTTGCACTTGTAGAGGAACGATGACGTCTGATACAATCGTCTCAGCATAAATTTGAGCGTTGAGGTTGCCTCTGATCCAAATCAACTCAGTTCTTCCGCCGATCCAAATACCCGCCCATACCATGATGGTTCCACCACTATAAGGATGGACTTCCTGGCAGGATTTTAATCGCTGTTGGCGTCCAGGGGTTCTCCAGTGTCGTATACGTCTTGTATCCGGTCTCATACCAAAACGAGACTCATCAGAAAAGCACACGAAACGCCATTGTTCTTCTGCCCAATTTCTGTGTTCAAGAGCCCATTGATATCGAATCCTACGATTGTGCATTGCTATAGGTGGTACCCGTAGCGGTCTTCGGGAATGAAGGTTCACTTCATGCAAGCGGTTTCTGACTGTTTGGTCGCTAATTAAGTTCCCTGAAGAGTGATGAAGCCTCACGGCTAACATCATGGCGGTTATTGTTGGAGCTCTTCGAGTTAAGATTTGAATGTATCGGTCTTGTCTCCGTGTGGTGCAGCGATACCGTCCTCCATGGCGCTCAGCCACGGTACCAGTGCTTCGGTAACGTGTCCAAAGTCGACTGATAACACTCTGACTTGTATTCAGAGCTAAAGCCACAGTACGTTGCCGGGAACCAGCTTCTATCATTCCAACGGCTCTGAGCATTTCTTCCCTGCTTAAATGACGTCGCCGCTCCATAATAACGTTGGTTTTAATCAGTAGTAGGGAAACAGTAGCACTAATAATGTCTTCAATGCGTTGTATGTTTTTATAGGGAACATATTGACAGCTGATTTTCATCTTTTACTCGAATTTGATTCACAGTTCCTGATTCAAATTATGAAATGCACCAAAAAGGATCCATATAAATTTATAAAATCATAAATTTATTACAAAGCCACATCTCAATCTCAAGAAATCCGCATAAAAATGCTTGATCCCTAGACACTTTTGATGTGTGTATGTCAATTTATTCAAAGAGTTATTAAGTGTATCGAATTGTTTATTAGTATTATTAATGTCAAGAAAAAAGTCATTAAACGTTTTAGCGATGTCTTTGGGATTAGTTATTATTTCGTCGTTGGTAATAATTTGTTCTACGCTATCGATCGGAAATTCATATTTGATCTCATTAATGACATTCCATGTTGCTTTGCTTTTATTTGTGGCAGTCCTAATGTAGTAATCGTTTTGGGATTCTTTTGTCAGCCTGATTCTTCTTTTGTATCTCTTCGCATATGTCTTGAATGCGTTTTTGTTTGATGCATTTGGGTTTTTCCTTTATTGCCACAAGAGATGGCATTTACGTTTGCTGCATATTTTTAGGCCGCGTGAGATCCATTTTGGTCTTGATTTGTAAAAAGTTTTAATTTTAGTTAATGGGAAACAAAGGTCATAGAGCATATCAAAGTATTCGTGGAATTGGTTGTATGCACGATTTGCATCCAAACAGCTGTAAACATCACTATTGGTTAATTGTTTTAAATATTTAATAAATAGTGTTTGTTATCCGAAAGTATTTGGCAAATATGAACGAGAGCTAACTATCGAGAAGTCCTACTGCTAACTAAGCCGTGAATTTAGGAGTTGTATCTATGGCCGCATGTCACTCGGCTGCATTTTGATTACCGAAATAAAATAGCACTAATTGTGAGTTCCAAGTTTGTATGAATATAATACATCACAGTACTATTAGCCCCCCAGCTGTGATGCCAGCCCACATCTGCGCGTAAAAACGGGAAAAATCCTCAACACAAACGAAGGGTTAGGGACTATTATTTATATACCTACTGATAAGAAAAACACAAAATCTGCGAATAGTGCTAGCTGCGCAATGCGGCAGTAGTGACTGAACTCTCACGTCATGTCACTCATGACCTGAGAGTTCAGTCATTCGCCCGCTGACGGGCGTCAACACCCCTTCTGCACCGCGCAGCTATCTCAGGCACCGTCTCAGTTAAACGGTAGGCATGTACTCACTTTTGCAATGTTTAGCATCAGAAAATCAGAAGACAGTCACGCACTGTGAGAAGACGAACTACTTCGACGACGCGCGGCGGCCGCTGTGGTTCGTGTACAGCGGGATGGGCTCACAGTGGGCTGGCATGGGCGCACAACTCATGCGCATACCGATCTTCGCTGCTGCTATACAACGGTACGTATTTTCGTTCATATCCCACAGTTTTAGGATATACATATTTGTGGTAATAAGAGTTTATTTTGTCTACTTAGGCGTCCAACGCAAAATAACCAAACTGTGTGTAGTCGACCTCGTTATTGCCTCCACGCTGAATTTTAATTATATATATCTCCGTCTCTAACCTACTAACACTAGAAGTTAAGTAAAATTTTTACTAACCCTATGGACTCCTGTCTGAAATAAATGTTTTATATTCTATTGCTTTTCCACCCTAAGGTTGAAAGTCACTTGCACGTCAACAAGAACGTAACGAGAAGGTCCATTTGTCTACGTGACAGTTAGATAATTGTTGAAATTACCTAGTGAAGTTTCAATTTACTGGGAATTGTTGTCAAAATAATGTTGGCAATTATGAGTTCGACTATACAACGTAGGTATAGTTGTCTGAAGTACCTACGTATTAGTGACAAGGAGACCTTGCATCACCAAGAAATAATAAATAATATCCATATCCTTCAGTGTTAACTATCCTATCTAAAGTAAAAAAAAATGTAAACATCAGAAACTGAAAATATTTGCCGACTGTTACCAAAGAAAAGTTAAGTAGGTAGACTTCTTAATTTTTAATATTTCTAAAATGATGTCTGTGTTTCCTATCCGACTACTCAGTGAAGAAACACTGAAAGAATCTCAGAGGTCTATTTAAAACACCAGATATTATCCTGGCCAGATTATTTGAGGACCATTCAGATAGTGTCTGATAGTGTCTGTTGTGGAAAGAAACACACAGATTTCTTACCAAATATTCAAATAAAGTTACATGGTGTCCGTTCTACATTCCAGATGTGACAAAGTACTGAAGCCTAAGGGAGTGGACATAGTGGACGTTATCACAAACCCCGATGATATCTTCGATGATATCCTCAACTCGTTCGTCGGTATTGCTGCCATCCAGATTGGGTTGACTGATGTCTTACGCGCCGTGGGAGTGCTCCCTGACCATATTATTGGTAATTAAGTACATTTGACGAACATATAATTGTAGTAAATTATTATACTAGTAACTATTTGCACTAGGTAAGAAATTAAATGACTAAGTAACTAACTATACATACTCGTATAATACATCGACGCGCACCCTGTTACCACGGATTCATTTTTTCTTCGGTTATTACAAAAATACAGCTGTTTCCTACAAATTAATGTGCAATACCTACGCGGTCATACCCGGCCCCAACCGTTAAGCCCCGCCGCGAACAATAGGTCACACCCGATTCACGCGGCTTAAACCTCTATAACTAACCATATCTGAATCCATGGTAACAGGTCATGCGTCGATGTGGAATGCCACACTGTATTATTGTATAATACAAAAACAATAGGACACTTTGAAGTTCTCCTCCGCTGTCATCCGGAAACGGGCCCAAAAGACGGACTTTTGAACATTAATCTCCTCAATAAAAATACTTCCGAGTTTACATAATTACCATTAGTTAGTAATTAAATAGCCCCCACAATAAGCAGTACATAAATGTGCACCCAGCGCATCCTGAGATTCTGTTCTGTTCAGTTCATAAAGACAGGCTAATTAAATACAGGACCCTACATATAACGCTATTTTCAGGTCATTTCTTGTTCCTTTACTTAATGAGGGTTATGTAAAAAATCTGAACTATTCAGACACACACATACCACAGTATGAGATAGCAAATTACGATTGAGATTATATTTTGCAGGTCACAGTGTTGGGGAGCTGGGCTGTGCGTATGCAGACGGCTGCTGTACTACCGAGGAAATGATCCTACTGTCCTACAGTCGAGGACTCATTTCAACGCAGATGGAGTCCATAAGGGGTTCTATGGCGGCTGTAGGCATCGGTTTTAAGCAGGTATGTTTATCACCACATCTTACTGTAAATCGATTAAAAAAGCGGAGGTTATTCCGCGAGTTTATAAAATATACGTAAGTACCTATATATTTCATGTCAATGAGAACAGCTTTCTTCGTGATTACTGGGTCGATTCTCGTGATTCCTATTTCATTTGGAGAGGAATCCCGCTCGGTGGTCTCATATAAATTTTTCCTTGAGTGGTTTATGAGTTATCTTCAATAATGTGTGTTTTAATTCACTTTTTTTTGGGAATGGCATCTCGCAGTTCAACCTATGAGGTTATCGTCTGCTTAGCCGGACTTGCCTGTGGATGCTTCAATAAATTAAGGCCTCCAGCCAGGGCTTAAACAAACTTTAAAACTAAGCGAGTCTGTGGGGTTCGGACCTCGGCTTAGGCTTTTTTTTTTCAAAATAAAAACAACCGACTTTTTTAGTTTTTATATGCTGGTGCTAACAGGTGCTGGTAGTAACACCTTTACCTTGCTGACTGTTCTCATCCACGTAATTGATTTTATAGTAGAACTCAACTAGGCCTAATCTAAGTAATCCCATTTAATGTTGTAGATCTTGAAGATGTGTCCACCGGAGATCGACGTGGCTTGTCACAACGGACCTGACTCCTGCACGATCTCTGGGCCTGAGGAAGCAATGCGCAAGTTTGTCGGTCAGCTGACGGCACGCGGTATATTTGCTAAAGATGTCAAGTGCTCGAACATTGCTTACCATTCACGCTATGTTACCAAGGCTGGTAAGTGAACACGGCTGAGTATGATTCAGTAACCAGTAACTGACCGCGTACGAGGAGGCGCAGCGTTGGAATGGCTTCCACAAGGGGAACTTTGTTATAATAATAATTTAATAATAATAATTTATTTAATACACAAAATAAGTTACAGACGAGAAAATACATAAAATGTAGTTGTTATAGTACAATTTGAATTACAACTAGTAGGCATAAGAGTAAAAACAGTTACTACATAACTGTGCTGTAACCACAAGGTCTGTACATGAATTGGGTGTTATTGCGCGGGAATACGTTGGATGCGAGAAGCAGAGAACCGGTCGATGTGACGATGTTTGGAGGGGGCATAGAATGTCTTTCAGCTAAAATGATGATGAACAAGTGAAAGACATACCCTGCAGAGTTAGTAATCTAACGCTGCCAGCTAATATTGTTGTAATGAATCTTGGCAGACATCAGTTATAGGGCTCAACCAGAAATTAAATATCACTAAATATAAAAATATCATGTCATATCAGAAGCAATATCATACAATCTTCGTATATTTCAGGACCTAAGCTACTGCGAATAACTCAAGAACTAGTCAAGGAGCCAAAACTTCGAAGTGAGCGCTGGTTGTCAACATCTGTGAAACAAGACAGGTGGCATGAACCTGCTGCTAAATATTCTTCTGCAGAATATCATACTAATAACATGTTGGTAAGAAAGACATTCGCAAATGTATTTTTTTTTAAAATAAAGAACAGTACAGCCTTAAATCGAAAACAAGCAAGGTGATACAAACCGAGCAGTTTCATTAATTCATTTCAGGATCAAGGAAAAGGTACTGCTAGGTCTTAACAGTTCTTATCAGCGATAAGTTAATTAAAATCATAAACTTTGAAATAATCACGATTTGCTGGCTACACAGCCAGACAGTTTCTAACTAGTGAAGTAGTGCATGAGGCTGAGTCAGATATTGGAGCCGATGTTTGGATCAGGCCTAGCAGAGGATTTTTCAGGCTAGAATAGAACACAATAAGTTAACTTTCAGGATTGTTTATCTATTGTGAATAGGAAGTAATGCAATTTAAATGAAAATCTAAAACTGCAGAATCCAGTGTTATTCGAGGAGATGTTACGACTGGTGCAGAGTGGTGCTGTGCTGGTGGAGGTGGCGCCGCACGGACTGATGCAGGCCATCCTCAAGCGCTCCCTGCCAGCAGACTGTCGACACGTGCCTCTTACCAGGCGCGGGCATCCAGACAATGTGCTATTTTTATTAAAAGCATTGGGGACGTGAGTAAAAACGTGCTAGGAAATAAATCACGATGGCGCTTCACAAAATATTTATTTCATTATGGTTCTATTTCTTCACCCCCGGGTATGTCCCATTTTAACACAAGTCCACATTCGAATTTATCTCGGTGGTAACTGTATATAATTATTTGATATCTTTTATTTTATTTTCCAGTTTTTGGAAAATTTACAAACACTTTTGCTTGATTGAGAGTAACAGAAATAAGGCCAATTACAAGTTTTTACAGGTTCACCCTTGTTTGGTATAACAACGTTTTGTCGAAAATCGCTTCGGCTAATTTTAGTTACAATAAAGTCATTTCGTATAATTATTCATTTGACCGAATAATTAATTGGTAGATTTTTATTTAGCATATTTATTTCTTTGAAATAATGTCATTTGACCGAATTTTCACATGCACTAATTTTATTTAAACTAATGTTTCACTAGACTAATAATGATTTAGTCGAAAGATTGTATCAAATATTCAGTTGACCCCAGGGCACCCCGAGGTTCGGTTTGGTAAGGTTACTTTAAACCCTTTACACAGAAATAGGAGCCCCGCTTCGCGGGGCTACGTCGACATACGATGCAAGAGCGAACGAGGGGCACTCCGAGGTTCGGTTTGGTTAGGTTACTTTAAACCCTTTACACAGAAATAGGAGCCCCGCAGAGCGGGGCTACGTCGACATAAGATGCAAGAGCGAACGAGGGGCACCCCGAGGTTCGGTTTGGTTAGGTTATTTTAAACCCTTTACACAGAAATAGGAGCCCCGCGAAGCGTGTGTGTGTCTGTGTTGTGTGTTCAAGTAATATAACCGAACCTCGGGGTGCCCTTCCCTTGCTCTTGCATCCTATGTCGACGTAGCCCCTCTTCGCGGGGCTCCCATTTCTGTGTACAGAGTTTAAAGTAACCTAACCAAACCGAAACTCGGGGTGCCCTTCGCTCGCTCTTGCATCCTATGTCGACGTAGCCCCGCTTCGCGGGGCTCCTATTTTTGTGTAAAGGGTTTTAAGTAACCTAACCAAACCGAACCTCGGGGTGCCCTTCGCTCGCTCTTGCATCCTATGTCGACGTAGCCCCGCTTCGCGGGGCTCCTATTTCTGTGTAAAGGGTTTAAAGTAACCTAACCAAACCGAACCTCGGGGTGCCCTTCGCTCGCTTATGCATCCTATGTCGACGTAGCCCCGCTTCGCGGGGCTCCTATTTCTGTGTAAAGGGTTTAAAGTAACCTAACCAAACCGAACCTCGGGGTGCCCTTCGCTCGCTCTTGCATCTTATGTCGACGTATTACATTACACCAATTGAATATTCGATAAAATACATGTTATACCACCTGAACATTACATCAAATGAACATTATACCTTTTGATCAATAGCGCAAAAGTTGTTATCGCAAATAAATATTCGATGAAATGAAAATTATGTTAATCGATATTATACAAACTGATTATTTTCTTAAACGTTGTTCGAACTAGTAACATTCGACGAAAAAACATTACCTTAAATAAGGTAAAAATGTTTTTAAATAGAGTAAATTGTTATCTATTAGTTTACGTGGTCTGGTATTGAAAACATCGATGTCGACGCCCCGGCAGACCGCATTATACGTATGACTCGCTCTAATTAAGTACGAATTTCGTCTGTAATTCGTTCCTGCCATAGGAGTATGCAACAGATAAGGATTGCGCAGAAAAGCAGAAGTAGGAGCCCACAGTCCGATTTTGTTCAGCAATTCGGGAAGCTCGGTTGAACCGTTAGCGATTCTAAATAAAAACACCAAGTCTGCAATTCTTCTACGTTCAGAAAGAGGAAGTAGATGGAATCTTTTACAGCGTAGGAGATAAGTGGGAGAATAAGTTTTAGACCGGCATGGCATTGAATAGACCTCAAAATTTTTCTTTGTATACCTTCCAATAGATTTATGTATTTATGTTGTAATTGGGATTCCAAACTTGAGAGACATACTCAAGATGACTGCGAACAAAAGTACAGTAAAGAATTTTAATGGTTTTGATGCTCCTGAACCCAGACGAGGCCCTCAAAATAAACCCTAGAAATTTTGATGCTTTACTAATGACGATCAAATAATAATTTTGAATCAAATGCGACTCCCAAGTCTTTGTATTAACCCTAGCTAGGGATCTGTATAAAAGTTTATAGCCAAATGTGATAGGTACGGGCTTCCTAGTGAAAGAGCACACGTAACACTTGGAGACGTTTAAATGGAGCTTATTAGTTCTGCAGTAGTATCTAAATCCTTCTGCAATGATAGAGCATCTGATACGGAGGATATCTTTGACATAATTTTCATGTCATCTGCTTATAGAAATATTATAGTGTGAAGGAAGCAGGAATCATATCGTTGACGACTAAATTGAATAAGAGTGGCCCTAACAAAGACCCTTGAGGAACTCCAGATGGGATACGCATTGGTCTTGATGAAACCCATTCAGCACAACAGTCTGATACCTGTCCTCCACATATGACTTAAATCAACGGAATAGGTTACCCCTAATGCCCATCGATAGAAGCTTACGCATGAGAACGACGTGATCAATTATATATGATTTAATTATGTATGATTTATGGTGGTGGCATTGAAACAAGACCAAAAATAAATAAACAATAAATTTTCACAGGCTCTACATGGAAGGCTATGATATAGACATCAGCGCTTTATATCCAAGAATTGAGTTCCCTGTATCCACAGAAACACGTCAGCTGTCGCATTTAGTACAGTGGGAACACAAGGAGGAATGGTAAGAATGAAAGAAGAACAAATTAAGAAAAGCATTTAAGGTTGAGTCTGACTCTATTAATTTCAGGAGTGTACGTCTATATCAGACCCCTGATCGGCAGTATGCCGCTATATACAAGCCGATAGTAACGATATATGATGAGGAATATAAATTCTTGGAAGGCTCCATCGTTGAAGGTAATCTCGTTAGTATTTTGGAACTGGAAGAAAGAAGACGACTGTACCTAAATGCTTCAGAGCCATATCTAATAACGATGAAGTACTCGTAATAATTATCTTTTTGAACGTATTATTTAATAAATTTATAACTACCTATACATGTCTCGATTAATGGTTTCAGGTGTTAGGGTATTCCCGCTTGCTGGTTCACTAATGTTCGCTTGGGACACATTGTCGATGATAACTGGCAAGCCTTTACGAGAAACATCAGTCCAGTTTCACGATGTGAAGTGCCATAAACAGCCGGTGTTGAAAGACAATCGAGTTCTTCGACTGGTGGTCATGGTGCAGAGGGGCAGTGGACGGTTTGAGGTAAAGAAAAAGATAGGGATACAACAAAAAAAAGAAAAGCTTGAGGTCTCACCATCAGTACCACACTCGATAATAACATGAAGTCACACTTTACCCGAAAAAACGGGGAAGAACGAGTCGGACTCGCGCACCCATCATGTTTTTAAATTTTCATCGACGAGTTCCTATATTTATTAGAGAATGAATTTAACACCATATACTGCGGTGTAGAATATTGCAGTTTTATATCAGCGCCATCTCTTGGCCGATAGTGGAGCTAATATAAGTTTTGTTAATGATTTCTGAAAAAGTGTGCTATCTAGAGACTTCGTTTTATTTTTCCTGTAATCTTTACATAAACTTCTATCACCTACAATAATTTCCGATTTTTTTTTTGGAAACTTTGGAGATAAGGGGGTGGTGTACGGTATTTTTTTATTTACGGTATTTTATTACATTTTTCATCAAAAGTCGAAAACTATGGGCCTAAAAAAAAGAAAATATGTATGAAAATGTGCAAACTGCGCTTTTTCATATGTTAAAATATACATAAATATTTTTATTTCTTTCTTATTTGCAAAATAGTTCGGCAAACATCATCTAAAACTATTCCAAATTTCAAGTTGATAGCATTAGTAGTTCTTGAGATATCCAGCTGTGACAGACAGACAGACTGAGTCTCACCGTAAGGGTTCCAATTTACCATTTTGGTACGGAACCCTAAAAGGAACTAGCTCTTTTTAACCGACTTCTAAAAAGGAGGATGTTTCTCAATTCGACCGTATATATATGTTTTTCATAACATTTTGCATAACATTGATAGACAAGCAAGTGAGAGGTGTGGCCGGTCACGATTCTTATCATTGAGAAAACGGGTTTAAATTTCAGGTAACTCATGAAAATATGCTGGTTGTCGAAGGTCGTCTAGTAGCAGTCAGAAAAAACATTAAATTTCCCTCAATCGAAACAGAAGATGCAATGACGCTGAACAGTTCAGATATCTACAAATTGCTATTTGAGAGAGGATACGCATTTAAGTAAGTGTTGAAGTATGACTTACTACAGGCTACTATAGAATAGTTGTACTGAGTTTCAATTGTTAACCGCTGTAAAGAAATGTGTGTATATATAACACGTATCACTATGATATTGTAGAATATAAATGTACAAATATACTCCTAGTACAAGCCAGGGCTACCTGATGTTTGTGTCTTGAAGTGAAAATAAATAAATTATTACTCTCCCTTTATTACATTTTCATATAATGTTATTTAAATTTTTAAATATATTTATAAAAAAATATATGAGAAACATTTAAAAATATTATTATTATTACATGTAACGTTTCACTGATAGAAATTATTATAAAAATTTCAGGCACGACTTTCGCGCCATCCACAGCTCAAATGTCACTCTAACAAGAGCTCAGATAATCTGGCGAAACAATTGGGTTACCTTCGTCGACGGAGCTCTTCAGTTATGCACCTTAAGACATGGCCACAACGCAGTTTCTCAACCACAATATATTAAACGTATTTGTATTGATGTCGATACTCATCTCTTTGAATTAAGAGACTCCGGGGATATGAATGATACAATACTTGATGCTGTAGCCTTTGAAGACCGATATACAGTCAGGTGATTTGCTACATATAATTATATTAATTTATCATTTGTTTTGTGCCTTTAAGGGCGATACTATAATAATAAGCTTCTTGAAATTTCAGGTGCGGTGGGTTGTCTATCGAAAATATTTCATTTAAAGATAAACCAGTTCTGAGACAGCCAGTAGTGTTGAATTCAATAAAGTTTATACCTTTCTTCCAAGATGCTAATGGAGATGTTAGTATTAATTAAATATTAGAATATTATATTTTTAGTTGATGTACAGTCAACAAAAGAGATACGTATGCAGGATTGTCGGATATAGTTGAAGTTTAGTAAGAAATCGATGGATGTTGTCGACTGAAATTTAATTTGATATAAGAGCTGTTTGTTTTCTATTAACTAAATTAAATTTTATTCGAGAACATCCATCGGTTTCATAATGAACTTCAACTATATCCGACGGTCCTGCATACTTATCTCTTTTGTTGACTGTACCTATAACATCTTTGACAGATTCCAACAACGCTTTACGTGTTCATGCAAATTGTTGCTGAACATTTTGGTAAAGATAAACTAATTGTTTTAAATATTGACAACTCAAATGAACCTGCTATACTGGATCAAATTAATTCAATGATAAATGGATCTCCAATTGCACAAATTGGAGTAATACACGTAAAAGAAGACGATGTAAGAAAAACGAAAACGGATTCTGATAAAAATCCAGATGTCATCGTATTGAATCGTACCACTTGTAATGTTAGTGTGAGTAAGCTATACTAACTATCAAAAACCTTTTATTTTTCTGTAACATATCTTTCTTACATAATTTTTTGCCCACTTCAGATGTTGGAAACTCTTTACCATCTTTATCCTGGTGCTTTCTTAATAACTATCGGTGTAAATATTCAAGACATATATATATCTTCATTATATATACAAGTTTCTGCAGTTGGCAAGGGTCTATCGAGATTAGAATTAGCTCGTTGGAAGTCAAAGCCACTTTCTGCCATTGCCCTAACTGTCGCAACACCTGAAGATCTTCAGTGCTTGATCGTTTCAAGGGCAAACTTACAACCTCACCAGAAACTAGTCATATTCACTTCGTACCCACCACCAAGTGATTTAAAGAATCTAGTGAAGCAATGGAGAGGGGATATGGATCGAAACCAGGTGCATCTAGCTATGGTGAATGACCAGCATAGGATGGACATGAAGCAACTTCCGAGCTTTGAATTACCGTATAACGTATTTTACCAGGTAGGTTAATGAACCAATCTTAAAGTTGAATGGGTTTTTACAAGTTTTTCTATTAAGTCATGTGTGACTTTCTTTCAGAGTACATGGGGAGGCGAATATTACGTCCCGCTGACTAGAAACTATACCAAGGACCGTGTCGCAGCGCTTCAATGCAGTCAACTTGGTGATCTCAATTCGTTGTATTGGTTACAAATTTCCAACTTTGACCAAAAACTAGGGGGCGTTAAAGTACAGGTATGTGAATATTGTAGTATCTATGATTAACAACAACATGAAGTGGTTTAGTGTAAGTAATTAAATTCATTTCTTTCTTTTGGCTCAGGTTCACTATGCCGAGTTGAACAGATATGATGCACAACGTGTGTTGGCTCGATTACCGATAAACAATATTCAAGATCAGGGCTTTGGAATGGGTTTTAGTGGAATTACTGATAGGTATGTCCATTTCATATCAGCTGGTCTTACATAATATATTCTGCAAAGTTTTTGTATCCTCGGGTACGGAATGACAGATTTGATTTCGTTTCTTTTTTGCAGTGGGGAATCTGTTATGGGCTTGATGCCTTCATCAGGTAGTGTATCTCAACAGATCTGCTCGAGCCCGGAGTTTCTGTGGCCAGTACCGAAACACTGGAGTTTAGAAGATGCTGCCACAGTACCGCTGGCTTACACCATCGCATTTCAATGCTTGGTTAATACATATTTTTGCTATTTCGTTTATATAGCGCGCTCGTTCGTTTTGCTACTGAATTAAAATAAATCTGTAAAATAAAGTGAATTACCAACTCATGCCTGCATAAAGAGCTTTGAAGACCCGTGGCATATCTAACGGCCACGCATGCTACCTATATAAATCGATAGCTGACAAAGACCAAACCTCGTGAAGTGTCAAGTTACCGAGATATTAACGTCCAAAGTTGATCACGTGGCAATGTGGCATCCATATTTTTGAACTTGCTTACATCTTGTTGCATAAATGTTTGATTACTTTAAACTTTCAAAGTAATTATTTCTAAAGCCGGATTCATACTACTTTGTTGTGTCGTGTCGTGACACCTTCTGACGCAGTGTTAGCCAATCAAAACTCGTTGTAATTTGACGTAGTCCTGAACAGATTCGTTTGATTGGTGTATCCCGAGTCACGACACAACACGACACAGTAATTTGTCTGTGGCTTAACATGTAAGCAACAAGATGTAAACAAGTTAAAATAATATGGATGCCACGCCACGATAGCCACGTGATCGTTTTCATTAATGTCAGCTATCAATTTATAATGCTTGCATACGTCACTAATTGACATAATGGCGCGACATAAACTATGCGAGGTTCCATTTAAAGAAATCTTCAATCCCCTTTAGATAGAATACTTATAAATAATGCACATTTGCAAAATTATTTAGTAGTTAGTAAATCGTCTATAGTTAGTTAATAAGCAGTATCTTTTGTTGATTGCAATCTCTTTAATTATGAAACCCATTAATTCGGCATTATTTGTTTTTCTTTAATTTAATATAAATAATAATTGTGTCTTCAGGGTATTAAGAGTAGACTAGTTCCTGCCACGAGTCTGTTGATACATGGAGGAGCTGGTGCCGTGGGGCAGGCAGCCATATCTATCGCGTTGGCCATCGGCTGTACAATCTTCACCACCGTCAGTGACCACAACAAGAAAACATTCCTGAGGCATTTGTTCCCCAACTTACCGGGTATTTTTGAGAGGACAGTGGGAGGAAGTGACCACACTTATCGACGCGGAATCGGCTTGAGCCGGTCAGAAAGCTTTAGTCCCATGCAATAAAAGCAATAAGTGTGATCACTCCCGTAGCCAGCCTTTTTAGCTGGACCATAAGGTTGGTATAATCAACTCAATCAAAGAAAACTGGTAATGTAAATTTTGTTTCAGCTGAACACATCGGAAATTCCCGTGATAATACTTTCAAAGACATGGTCATGCACTGTACCGAAGGAAAGGGCTGTGATATTGTCTTCAGTTGTGTAAAAGGAATGCTCAAAACAGTAAGACTTACGCCCTTGTTTCATAATTTTCTGATAAATTCTGATTTATCTGGCGAATAATTTAAAGCAATAACTGATTGTTCTATTTATGTTAAGTTTAACGTGGATCCATGCGAGACAAAATAGCTTTTTAATTGTTTCTGTAATTACGGCATTCAACCGGTTAAAAAACTCCCAATATGTACTTCTTTCAGGCTTCGTTGGCTTGTTGTGCAGCTGAGGGTACAACGTTTGATATAATTCAATTACATACCCGGGAGGACTACGAGCTTGGAATGTACGACCTGACCTGCTCAAGACATTTTGTAACGATTGATGTATCTTCCATATTTTATGAACAGAATACGGAAGATTTTGAAGTGAGTATTTTTAAAGAGTAACTTACCAACCTTCATATTATAAAATAGTACATTACGATACATGTGACTTAAGTTGTGCATTATTGCACGGCGTGAAAATGCTAAATGCCCTGCATTTGCAGTTGGTCTATTCCCCATAGAAACGCTCTCGCCTGTTTTCTTTCTGGTTAATGACCATAAAGCAATGATTTGTTACAGTATAATAAATATTAACTAGGTAGGTACTACTATGTCCCTATGTTTTCCTTTTTGATGAAACATTATTTTTATAAGCACTAGAACCCTCAAAAATGCCGATTTAAACCGCTGTCAACAGCGGCCTAGTGTACAAATTTGACAACTATTAATGAAGAAAGAAAAACATAGGGGCACAGCCGGTCGATTCTGTAAAAATCTCACCGTGAAAACGTAGGTGAAGTGAGTTTGTTTTTGCTAGGAATTGACACTATTGACAGCTCACTCCACGCCCACTTTACCTAAATTTTCACGGTGAGATTTTTACAGAATACCACCGCTGTATACATATTATATCCTTCTTATTCAGTTTATGATATATATCTTTTAAATTGGTCGAATATTGGAGGAGGAAATAGGCGAGAGCCAGTCCTTGAATTATGACTTTTTACTTAGACTTTTTCATAAATCTCTCCGACCGCATTTCGTCACACGTATCGTATACTATAGCACGTGTAACCTAAACGAACATTTGAGTCACGCTTTTCTGTGTAAAGATGGAGTACTTTAGTCACAGATAAGCGTGACCTAAGTGCGGGTTTAGGTCACAGGGTGCTATAAATGAATTTAAATTATTATGTCTTTTCAGAGAATACGATTAATGTTGAGCGATGGCATTAGTCGCGGCTACGTGCGTCCTCTGTCGCGCGTATCGTACGCGCCGCACGACGCCGTGCGCGCCTTCCGACTGCTCGCGGCCAGCAGGCACCGCGGCAGAGTGCTGCTAAGGATGCAAGACTCTGTGAGCAATGCATACTCCAGGTAGAAGCGGCGTCTTTTTATCAGCCGTCATCTCAGTGACCACTTTTTCCCTAAATCATCTTACTCACAAAAACTCACCGCTGAGTCAGCTAGCGAGCCGAGCGGGCGCGTGCCATACCCAATATTAATTATCAAAGCTATAGTGTTTTAATGAAGCACCCACTTGTGAGACCTAACACACAATCTGCCCATCATTTCTTTCTTTTGTCTCCTTTCTCGCAGCAGTAAATATAAACATACTACTAATTTAATGTTTTTTTGCAGACTATCATTTTCACCTGATTCATGTCACGTTCTGCTGTGTGGCAATGAAGGATTTGGGTTAAATATTGCTGATAGACTAGTGAAACGGGGTGTTAAGCGACTGTACCTACATGTTCCAATTATATCAAACTATGTATTGTTCAAGAGAAAGTAAGTGTTCGTCAAAAAGTCCTTCAATGTATGACTGCAGAAATCAATAAAATATAAACCGTTATACTTTCAGGCAATGGGAAAGTCTTGGTGTGGAAGTAAGAATGGTTACTAATGTTCTTGATTCGATTGGAAACACACAAAAACTGTTAAATGAAGCCAGTGCTTTGGGTCCAATTGAAGGGATTTACTTGATCGCTACAAATTTAATGAACACGGATGCCGAAGAGAACATTAACTCAACAGTACATATCCTTGACGTTGTATCTAGAGAACTTTGTTCGAGACTAAGGTAATAGTTTAGAAATTAAGATCTGGTCACATTTGAGTTATTTATTATTTATGCTTGCTACACACTTGTTCCGGTCAACGTGATTCGACACGATTCGGTTCGGCCGAGTGGCAAAATATGTCTTTCATTTTGTTGCCCAGCTATGGCAAAACATACCGGAACAAGTGTGAACTTAATACTGAAAGGTACCAAATAAATAATTATTTCAGATACTTTACTGTGGTTAGCGAGACAGATTCCATAGGTTGTAACGTATGCCTGATGAGAAAACAATGCAATTTGAACTCTTTATCAATACAACTAAAACTGGAAAAGGTGTGTCATACATTCTTGTTGTGAATTTTATACCTAAACACAATATGTTGAAAATATATGATCTCTTTGTAAAGTTTGCAGATTTTGGAGTGAAAGAAGATAAGAGGAACACGGTGATGTGGCAAACTGCTATTGAAGCTATTGAATCAGCTTTACTAGGCAATGAAACGTTTGTGGTAATTAACTTAATTGATCAGCCACGTGATGTCCTCGAAGAAGTCGCTAAGATTCCAGGTGGGAACTTTTCTTCCTAACAATGATATAGTGAAAGGTTGATTAAGGTTTTGAATAGACACATATTCTGTACTATTTATTTCAGGAGTCGTTATCAACAGTTATACAGATGAGAGTGCAACCCTAAGAGAAGCAGGCATAGATCAAGGTAGTGACCAGGAACTATGCACCATCCTAGCAGAGAACTTTAACGTTAATATACCGAAAGAAATTGTTTCTTATATGACAGTTGGACAGTGAGTTAATGTTTTATCTGTTTAATATTTAAGCAAATGTACATGCTTGTCTTTATTTAATACTAGCTGCTTCGTACGTATCTATCAAAATCAGACAATCCCTTCTCAAGATATCATCAAAAAGTCGTTCCATACAAAATGTGTGAGAAACTGAATTATGTTTTTTTTTTTCGTGAATTTATCCCAAGTTTTAATAGTAATTCTGCTATTCCGAGCGGAGACAAATCCAACAAATCAAAGATCATAAAAATCGGTCCAGCCGTTCTTGAGTTATAAATGGTGTAACTCACCCGACTTTGTTTTATACATAATCCGACTTTGTTCCGTGTTTGTTGTTTTGTTGTTGTTCTTTGTTCCGACTTTGTTTTAGTTTGTTTTATATTTAGTCTTGGTAATACGCGTAGATGAGTGCGCGGTCAGTAATATCCAAATTTGACAATAAAAAAAACATGGTGCAATAAATAAAAATATTAACTAAATATTTTTCGCAGAATTGATATGGTTGTTAATGATACATGATAATGTTTGCGACAATATATTATTCTTTTATTTTTGCATATGTGTGTTTAAGTGCTCATATACACGAGCGGCACGTTGCCATCGGCAGCTGTCGACGCGTCTAAGGCTGCAGTCGATGAGTGTTAGGAACGTGCCGCTCGTGTAAATTTATGAGCACTAAGAAAACCTTTGTATTTCACAGGTTAAAGAATTTGAAAATGTCAATGATGGAGATAGATAAAGAAGTTCCTGGTTTCGGCGGATATATCTCTTACATTGATGGCGATGAAATTCTTGCGAGCACCGAGCTAGTCTTTATGCCTACTCTTACACATACAGCGAACATGGTAAAGTGTTGATGCAATTCGTAATTTATATTGTATGTATACATAACTAACTATTTACACCAGGTACTAAATTAAAAGACTAACTACATAAATATATACAAAAACAAAAGGACAGTTAGGCGTCGAAGTATTCGTCCGCATCGCTGTCATCCGGAAACGTGCCCAGAAGACTGGCAGCATTGCCTCGTTATATGGCAATGCTAATTCTTTGACCAAAGAAAGACCCTGCCCTCTGGTCACGTGGTCACGTGAAGTGTCGACCAGCCGGCGAGAAATTTATTCGTAATTGTATGTTAAAACCAGAAAACTGTTTTATTTTGAACACTTGAATAATTAAGACGAAAATAATAATACCATACGTTGTACCTAAATATTATCATAGATAAAAAAACGTCTATAGAAAGTTATGGTTTACGACATAATATTTCAAGAAGTAACAAATTTTGTCCTATTCTAGCAACCAGATGAATATGACGATGATGAAACGTATTTATGCATAGTGCCGGGGATAGAGGGCAGTCACGAGCGATTTCGAACTATGTGCGAACGTCTGAAGCTACCAGCTGTAGTCCTACAGTTGGGAGTTGAGAAATATCAAGAGAATATACAAGAGATAGCTCAACAACTCGTTGATGTAAATATATTCATTGAATTATTTAAGTTCTTGCTAACGAAATTGTGGCTAAAGAAGTGGTTAATTATTTGGTTTGTCGATTTCAGATGCTAATGAAAAAGTTGAAGATACACAATCAATTCTATCTGCTGGGTTACGAATTTGGTGTTCCCATTGTATTAGAAATGGCTTCAATACTAGAAAACTATGGTAAGTTTAAAATTATTTACCTAACACCCTTATCAAATAATGTGGGGGCAGGAATTTGTTTTTTTAGTGGGCATTTGTTTAACCTTTTTCCTTTCACAGGGTTAACTGGCACAGTGTTTTGTTTAGGTGGCACACCAAATGAAATCCGTGCAAATCTTGAGCACAAATTACAAGGCATGACGGAAGAAACTTTACAAGTGTCACTGCTCCAACATCTGCACTATTTAATATTAGGCGAGAAAACTCCAGAATTGGAAGAGAATTTGCGATTCATAGCAGAATACTCAGATAAAGTAAGGTACTGTGTTAATGGTCTCCGTAGACGCGTACCGTATACGGGACACTACGTAGAGACACTCATGGAAGTTGCCTATTCAAGAATTCAATTGATGCGTCACTGTCATACTGAGTTCAAAGTTTTGAGATCGAA
This sequence comes from Oligia fasciuncula, assembly GCA_963082905.1. Classification (NCBI taxonomy): domain Eukaryota; kingdom Metazoa; phylum Arthropoda; class Insecta; order Lepidoptera; family Noctuidae; genus Oligia; species Oligia fasciuncula. Next base: position 14,009,881 of record OY720406.1, on the reverse strand, counting down.
AATTATAATTTTACGAGCCAGGATGCCTAAAATGATGCTAATGGAACCTTGGATACTCTCACATCAGGATATTGTGATTCATGATCTAGAAGCCACACTTGTCCATGCTCCGCGTGATTTAAGGTGTTCTTCCATAGTCAATAAGTATTTGGGAAAAGACTTATTGACAAAGTTTAATAAAAGAAACCATTGTGAAAGCCAGATTGTAATTACAGAAGCTATATAAAGTATTAAAGTGATGAAAGTTTAATTACGCTGTATTTTATCAGGTTTTTTTTTTCGGGTCTTTGGTCTCGACAACAGATATGAAGTCGGGCGGTTAAAAGGTAAATAAACTATCACATGTTAAGTTTTATTTGTTCTATAAAACACGTTTTGTTGTTTATTAATAAAATATTTGAAATTAATAATTCTAATAAAGTTTTTGTTTGTGTGTGTTTTTGTGACATCGTCTTCATGTCATCGTTCAATTGGTTTCAGTCTTCTATCTATACATATAATAAATCTGTAGACGAGGCGTTTCTGTACATTGTAAATATTAAAAAAAAAAAATAGGTGGGGTGTTAAAGGATAACCAACAGATGCCATTTCATCAATTTTTGAAATTTTTGTCTGTTTGGATGTGAGAGATTTTTTATTTGAACAGGTTCAACGTAAAAAGTACCAAACCAATATGGTTCATTTTTATATTCAAATATAGTGTAGAACTCGGAGTAGTGATTAGTCTTTGTTTCATCGCAATCGCTTCAGTCTTTCAAAAGATATAATCAATTTAAAGCATTCTGTAACAACTTTTTATTACAATAAGTGGAAACACGTAACGACATCTTGGGACGATATAGTACTAAAGAAAACATATTGTTATCTTTAAAACATTATTATGTGTATTATTAACTCTGATACTTATGTTTGTGTTATTTAAAAAAGTAATGATAATGATTATAATCTATAAATTTAAAAGAAAGTCGTGTTAGTTACACTATTTATAACTCAAGAACGGCTAAACCGATTTGGCTAAAAATTGGTGGGGAGGTAGCTTAGAACCAGGAGACGGACATAGGATCCGGCTTTTTATCCGGATTTAGACGGACATAGTATTTAATACTTTTATTTACTTATAGGAGTAGGGTAAGAGTAGTGTGGGAGTAGGGTAGGAGTAGGGTAGGAGTTGGGTAGGAGTAGTGTAGGAGTAGGGTAGGAGTAGGTTAGGAGTAGGGTTAAAGTAGGGTAGGAGTAGGGTAGGAGTAGGGTAGGGGTAGGGTAGGAGTAGGGTAGGAGTAGGGTAGGAGTAGTGTAGGAGTAGGGTAGGGTAAGGGGTAGGACACCACGCGAACGATAGCGCCGCCGCCGGGCAGCTAGAAATAATTTATAATTATGGCAAAACAACGTTTGCCGGGTCAGCTAGTTAAGAAATAAGAAGTATAAATGGACCTACTCGTACTGTTCATGTACCTTTAATTTCGTCTGCTTTTTTCATCAGTCTGTGTTTTAGAAGTAAAACTGCAACTTAATATAGGTAGAGTCATTTATTAAATTCGTATAATAACTTTTCGTAAAGGCTGTAAGCATCACACATATTCTTCATATCAAATTCAGATTTTATTTCGGTGTCTATGTATCGGTTAAGGATGGCCGGACACTATAAATCGTTTGAGACGTAAGACAGCGGTGTACGCAGCTGGTGTACGGCGACTGGTCGCTGCCAGTATCGCTGCAGCTAATCCGGCGCTGACGTCACATTAGATGCAGCGCGCAGCAGCACCAGCTGAGAGCGAAGCTCCCGCGCCGGCGCCACATAGCCGCGCGTGCGCTCAATGCTCGCCAAAGCAACTTCTATAAGCCCACGGGCGTACTGCGCCGAATGTTGCATACGTCCTAATACGATTCTGACACTGGCGTCCACTTTCTGAGACCAAACGGCGGCATTCCGCAGCAAGTCATCCAAACCTACTATATCTTCACAGCTTTTACCTGTGCCGAATAATGGCATCCAGAAGCTGGTCCTCTGTCTTGAAAGCGGAAGAAATAAGGGAAGACCAGTTTGTAGATAGGGGCTTTACGAGTCCAATATTGAGATACCCGTTGTTTTTATTTTCTTATGGTATCCCCCTCCATTGGCGACACTTTTTACTGGATGGGTTATTTCTACACTGGCAAGTTATAATTATGACATATATAAATATTCGTGCCGATATGTGATGAAAGGAGAATATTATAAGTTATTTACGTTTTGCCGAACGAAAAGATAAGCTCCGTCCTTTTCACACTATACAGATTGAGTTTAGTTTAGTTAAGATACGACATTAGTGTGGAGTCTAGTCAGCTTTTCCATTCTTTGTAATGTTAGATGAAAAAACCTGATGGTACCTATATGTGTTTAATCATTTAGTAGGTAGGACACCTGAGGAGGACATCGCCACGAGGTAGACCACGGCAAAGGTTGTGTGACGATCTGATAACGCTTGCAGGGCCAACATGGCCGGAGATCGCACAAGACAGGGAGGAGCTCTGACCTCCTGTATGTTCTTAGACGAGTACATAAGGCACATGCCGTCCGCATACATATAAACCCGACATTTGTCTTCCCAACTACATTACTAACGTTATTGACGTGCATGTTATAGCCAACCGGTCCATATACGGAACCAGTTGGAACGCTGAGGTTTACCGTAGCTTATTTACCAACCACACTAGAAATGCAGGTCTGGGTTCTGCCACCTTATCTACCATAATCGTGTCTGTGTTTTGAATGAAAGGCCTTGTGACCCTGCAAATCGATTCCGTAGGCTTGTGGAATTTTAATGAACGAAAGCTAACTCCAAACTAGTTTTGCATAGCGACGACATTTCGTTGTTGATAGTCCAATACCGCGTAACTAACATTATTCAAAACCGCGTATGTACAAAAAAAAAAATGACGTAAATACAGGTTGACGCCAATCACAATAAGTTTTTTGTACATACGTGGTTTTGAATAATGTTAGTTACACGGTATTGGACTATCAACGACGATTTGCCTAATTGAATATTAACAATAGGAATTATTTGCCGACTGATAATGTAGTTGCTTCCTTGTAATTTTTTTTTACTTAGTTTTTATCATACGATTCGTAATGTGCGGATTGCGATATTATCTACATTTTTTGTATGTACGTTACCTGCAACATCATAATTTGTAACAGATGGGAATGCTTTTTATGATGGGCAAGAAAATATAACCCTCCTTTGCCTTTGCCGTAGTCTGGTAAAAAAAGTCCTAGCCAACCCATGATCGGGACCTACTTATCAGAATACCAGCGCTGCGACATTTATTTTTTAAATGTTGGGCTGATTTTGTAGGGAACCGAATGATCCAACACACGCGCCACCATCGGTGAGACATTTAAGTGCGCATGCCACGTTCTCAACTGCCATGCTCTTTCAAGTCAACATCAAAAAATCCTAATAAACGGAAACATGGAAAAAAAAGAAAAGCTAAAAAATTTTTTTTTAAAAATGCTTCTAAATTAGGTATATAAAACTATAGTCTGCTATTTATTTAAGAGGTTAATAGAATTTTACTACCAAACAGGATGAGATATTTAATATTGAATCATTCAACAATTAAAGCTTGATTGAATAAAATAAAAAAGTTATGTTCGTAATGTCAGGAATATTAAAAACGAAAAAGGGGAAGCACCTCTTCCAAATATGGAAATTTTAACTAGTGAGCCCAAGTGTCTGTGGAGCAGAAGCATTTTTATCTACGATATAATCATACAACTTGTAATATGCTTGTCTACATAGTGTGCGTTTAATGCATGTTTTAAATTTCTTCCCTTAAAATTGAAGAATACCGAGTGGTATTTTATTATAACATTTTACACAGTAACTCATAGAAGAAGTTTTTACTTTAGACAATCTGAAACGCGGTTGATCTAATTTGTCCCTATTTCTAGTGTTAAAATTATGCCTGTCACTTATCTTACTAAAAAGATGTAGATTTTTCCGAACTTAAATAATGTTTTCATAATCTAAGTATATTGACAAGGAACCGTCATTATGTTAATTTTTTTAAACATTTCCTTTAGAGATTCGCGTCTGCTGAGCTTCTAGATGGCTCTGACAGCCCTCTTTTGAAGAATGAAGATATAATCAATATCTGCAGCCCGTCCCCACAACAAAATACCGATTACCTGAATACGGGTAAACCAAATTGGTTATTTCTTTGCATTTTAGAAGTTGGTTGTTTCGTTTTATTGTAGAAAAGTTTTTTATCTTAAAACAAGTCAAAGAGCTATATAAGCGCTTTTGGTATGGATTTCACAAAAACTAACGGATTGCTGTCCGAGCAATTTGTTTTAAATGTAAATTGCGTACGGTTACCGTTTAGGTAAGTATTGTGTATAAATAAACATTTTTAGAGTTCCGTACCTCAAAAGAAGAAACGGAACCCTTATAAGATCACTTCGTTATCCGTCTGTCTGTCCGCCAGTCAAGACCCTTTTTCTCAGGAACGCGTGGAGTTAAATTAATACCTATCAAATACTTAGGGTTGCAAGTTGTTACGGGCGTATATGTTCCGAAATCAAAACCTATAGGGTATCTACATCTACTTCCCGATCACCTTGAATCATGAAATTTTGCAAGAAGCAATTTAATGTAGCACAAGTTAAGGAAAAAATCCGAAAACCGTTTTGTAGGTACATTACAAAAAAATTATAATTAAAACTATGTATTTACATACACCTACAAATTTGTACCGAGCCCTCGGTGTGCGAGGCCGACTCCTACTTGACCAGTTTTAAAAAAAAAATAATTTACGCTTTTACGTGCGTCATTCCGTAACGTTTTCAAGGAACACGACCTTGGCCTTTTGTGCTATGCAACTTGTGTAACACTAGCACTAACGGTTAATCTCTAAGCAAAAATACGGAAAAAAGCAAGAAAAATATGAATTGAAAATAGAAATAAGGAATGCCTCTAAAAATGGCCTTTTACTTGTTAAAAACAATAATTATGTAGGCACACACTGACTTTTTAAATGTACTACAAACATGGTTGGATTTAGACATTAAAATACCTAAAAGGGTTAAAATAAATGGAACTAAATTTTGTCTCTGAACTCAATAATCGAAATTAAAAAAATCTTAGTTTGATATCTAACGCGCTTGCGCGGCGGGAATAGTTGGCTCATTCCGAATTAGGCCATCATCACCCACAGCGCTCACTTATATAATTTACGTGTAACGCGCATGCGCTGCGTGAGTTATGACATATTCTGAATTATGCCATCATCGCCCACAGCGCTCACATAGATAATTTACGTCTAACGCGCATGCGCTGCGTGAGTTGGGTGTGTAATGTTTGGTATAATAACAGATAGTCTAATTTCATTTGACATAACTTTCATATGATATAGGTAATTTTAATATGCTATAAAAACATTTTCATGCTATAATTTCATATGATCTAATGTTTTATTTGATATACTTTTCATTTTCTCTAATTCCATTGAGTATAACGTTCATTTCATATCATTTTCAAATTGTATAATGCTCTTTTTATATAATGTTCATATGACTTAAGTTTCATATTAACTAGTTTTTACCGACTTCACAAAAAGGAGGAGGTACTATGTTCGGGTGTTTGTATGTTTTTTTTAACGCATCGTTCTTGAAAAAAGCAAATTATATTGTAACCTAACCTCAAAACATTACAGTTGCTGCTGCATCGTCTCCGACGGTTTCTGGGTTTCCCGGGGCCCCTATTTCTGTGTAAAGGGTATATAGTAACCTAACCAAACGTAACCTCGGGGTGCCCTTCGCTTATATCAAACGTTACACACCCAAGCAAAATACATTTGAAGGTAGGTAAGGCAAGAAGAAAAATGGATCTTGTTTTGACGTGACAACGTCTTAAATTAGGTTGCGACTGGGAGTCACTTATGAAAAAGTGTAACGCTCGGTAACGTTACGATGAGTCACCGAACGAGAGAGAGGCCCGCCGAATGCCTTGCGTCTCTCTCCCACTCAACTATGATCGGATGATCGGTCGTTGTCACGTAAAATCTTCGCCCGTAAAACCGACTTTACAGGCAACCATTTTTTTTTTTAACTCTAGGCACAAAAAAGAGCTGAAAAAGTTGCAAGATGGAAATAGTTCGGCTTTTTATTTTTTGAAAAAAATGGACAAAATAAAAAAAAGAAGTCACATGTCTTTATAGTAACTAAATATAGGCTAATAGTGTTTTTTACTAATTTTTATTTATATTTTTAAGTATAAGTTGAATCTCTTTTTTTTACAATCGTTTTATTTAATTAGCACTCTTAGTATAATTAAGCATTTCTTCATCTGATAATAAATTGAGATTATCAGAATTATTATAATCTCCTCTGTAGCTTAAAGGACCAATAGTTCCATTTCTAACACCACACCTGGGGAGGAAGCAATAAGCAATTTAACCTATGCGGGTTAAATTTTTATCCGACTGCGGCGAAGCCCAAAAGGAGGGGTATGTGGCACTTTTGAATTTCACTTGGATTATTATTAATCATTCATAGTTATTTGTATTGTATTTAAATTGCATGTGTACATTATATTAAACACAATGTAAATTGTTTTCTAAATAAATGAAATGTGTTTGATTACATAAATAACTGACATACACGCAAGCCTTAGTCGCACTAAGCCTATCTCGTTATTGAACTAAAACGGAATTGACCTAAGACACAATACGCCCACATCTTGTTTGGTCTAGGCATAACGTGACTTGGGCACACTGCGTTATAGGTATACAGCGAGCAAAGGCATTTTTACCGACTTCAAAAAAAAGGAGGTTATCAATTCGACACGTATGTATGTAATATTATTAGAATTGCATTATATTCACATATTAAGACAATCTATTAGGGCTTCCAAACAAATATACCAAATTTTATATACGTATGTATGTTTGTCCACGCATTTCTCCGCTGCTATTAATCGGATCGTGACCATTTTTTTTATTGGCTTACATTTGCTTGCTTGAGCCGCGCGACGACTCCCGGCCACCGTAGGCACGGGCCTGCGGGCGGAGAGTAATGGGTAGCTCACCGTCCGATCAGGACCAGGCCCGTGCCGGACGGCGCGTACGTGTTCCACGCGCGCCTCAAAGAGATGTCAGCATCGAGGAGGGGCCCCATAGGGCCGTCGCCTGCCGGGCCAGCGGGATTGTCCGAAAGGGTTACCGCTGGCCCGGAACATAAAGGCCTAAGGAAGGAACACGGGTGGGTTTTAGTCAGTAAGAGTCTGACACTCCCTTCCGCTCCACCCAGAGCGGGAGGGGTCATTTGATGATTTCCCATCCGCAAAAAAAAAAAAAAAAAAAAAAAAAAAAAAAAAAAAAAAAAAAAAAAAAAAAAAAAAAGCAGCAGCTTGCCCGCGGATGACTTCCGCGACGCGCGATCGGCTCCGTTCGCCTGTCGTCGTATCCTATCGAATCCTTTCGGCTGTCGTCCAAATGTTTTTTTTCCTCTTTCTTCTGTGCTTTATGATTATTTTCTTCTTCTGCTAATGCAATTAGACTTAGTATTGTTGGCTCAAACATTTTTAACCATTTTCAAAAATTAGAACACTCAACGCGGTAGGAATTAAACTATTTGACTAACCGCGGAAACGGATACGTTCGCAAGCGACGGTACGGAGCCGATCGTATGCGTCGACATGCTGCCGTACGCGATCGGCTGTCGCCGAATCCGTTCGTACTCGAGTGACGTACTATGAATCCCTTGCTGCGCTCAGGATTCAAAGAAGCACTCTCGCCTTCATAATAGTTGTTTGCTCCCTTGGCAAACAATCTACTATTTAATATTTTTTGGTCTCGCTCGCCAAGATTGATCTCGTCTTGGTGCTTTTTTACCGACTTCAAAAAAAAGGAGGTTATCAATTCGACACGTATGTATGTAAGACGTGAAAGTGTGACGGCCTGGCTTATTGATACGAGCTACGGGTGTAGTGTCAAAGGAAAAACATCTAAAAACCTTGGTCAAATTTTAGTGCAAAAACTAAAAATTACGAAATAAAAAAGTAATTTAAAAAAATTAAATCGACTTCAAAAAGAAATTAACTCAAAATTAAGAAATAACTTTAATTTCGGAAGTCGGTGGCAAAAAACTAAAACTGTAAAATACAGATCCCAAAGACACCGACTTCCGAAATTAAAGTTATATCTTAATTTTGAGTTAATTTCATTTTGAAGTCAGTTTAATTTTTTTTAATTACTTTTTTTTACATAAAAATATCTAATTATTCAATTGTTTTTTTTTTTACGTTTGTGTCGGCACGATTCCAGAAGGCCAATTCCCGTAATTAAAAATGTTCAAAATCTTAGTCGCAATTTCATATCAGCGACAATCAATGTCAAAAACTTGTCAAAAATCTGGGGAAGTATTTTTGATAGACTGAGACTGAGATCATGTTCATTTTACGAGAATTGTCCCTCAGATATTATAACCGAACGACACCTTATTATTATTTAATTATTCATTACAGTCGTGTGTGGGTCGGCTTCCAGTCTAACCTTTCGGTTTTACGGCTGCTGAATACATAGTTTGTCAATTTAATTGAGAGCGAAATTCCACGATTGAATTGCCTAAATCATTATCACAAAAATGTATTCAGTCTTGTACTTAGTTGAATTCTAATTAATTTAAACTTTGGATTCAAATGTAAATTTTAAATGTGAGCAGTATAATTTATTTTAGTTTTCTTTATACAATGTCATAGGTCAAAGTAAATCTAGAATATGAGTTAGGAATGCCAGTGAAGTAAGCCGAAACCGAAACCGAAAAATCTACACAAATATATCACTATTGTAACACGGCCTAAACAAACGTGCCCTTATGCGCGGCAACGGGAAGCATACACCCTCACCCCCGCTCCCGCGCTAACCGACAGTGCTCAGTGTACGAAAGAACACGAGTCTGTACCTACGCCACGCTCGCGAACCGCTTTTATGAGAGCAATGAATCAGGCCTGGCTGAAACTGCGTTAAACGGACGCCCGCGACCGCGTCCTCACAGCGGAGCACTTCTATATGAAACGCGCGGGCGTCCGCTTTACGCAGTTTCAGGCTTTAGGGCCTAAGCCTATGTCGCTTGCTACCGCATCACTGGCCCTAACTCTCTATATGTTTTGGCTGCTGAGACCAAAACTACAAACGTACAAGTGTACAGAGAAGTTTTATAAAATGCGGCTGTTACTTTACTATATTGTGGTGTCTTACGACTTCCACGCGAACGAAGTCGCGGGCAGAAGCTAGTTACAGATAAACACGGTTTTGCGATAGTAAGGGGAAAATTTAAAATTACAATGGTTCCGCTACTACTGGGTATCCCAAAATTCAAACAGAATGTAATGTGATAGAAAATACGCGTTTAAATTATGTTCGTTTTAAAAGGAAACCTTGTTAAAAAATTTATGCTTCTAAAGCGCAGGCCACACCGCCAGCTAGCGGGCGGGCGGGCTAGGCGGGCGAACATCGTTTCACCTCTTTACATACTTCGGTTCATACCGCGAGCTACCGACTAACCTAACGAGCTAAGCTAACGAAATATCCGACGATTCCAGCGAAGCTACTCGTTCACCTCGTTGGCGCGCCCGCGCTTCGCTAGCTTAGCTCGCCCGCCAGCCCGCTCGCCCGGTTCGTTCCGCTATTCGTGCAAATTCGTCATTGAAAAGCCCGCTTAGCCCGCTCCGCGCGCTCCGCCCGTCGCTCGTCTGTCCGTAGTTTTCGGTGTGAACCCCATAGTTTAGCTCGCCAATATTTCGCGTAGTTTGTAGTTTCCTTCGTTCGCTTCGCCCACCCGCCTAGCCCGCCCGCCCGCTAGCTGGCGGTATGGCCTGCGCTTCAATCCAGACAGCGTACCATTTTATCATGCATTTGAATTCCCATACAGTTTTCACTATAAACCAGCACATACATCAGGTAAATAAACTACATAAAATAATAACCTATCGTTCACTTTTCAGTAAAATGGTTGACGTTTCTCTTTATTTGCCAAACTGTTGCGAAAATGTAATAATCACTAAGAAAAAAACCAGAATCATAAACAGACGGTTATAAGGGCCTACGGCTTTATAAGAGCCTTTGATTTGCCGCAATGAGTTTAAGAGCGTTTACACCGTACGGCATTTCATACAAACTTTCAAGCCCTTATTTTTCGAAATGAATGAACCGATTTTAATTAAACTTCATACGCCTAAGCAGGATACAAAGGTCTAAAAAGTTACTTAAGAACATTTTCGAAAAATAATGTTACAGTCAAATTAGACCGATTTTAAATTTTTCATAGAAACAGAGATTTCCAGTTATCTATTTTTAAATTAGACATTTCGAAAATGTTCTCTACTAACTTTTTAGACCTTTGTATCCTGGAATACAAAGGAATGGAATAAGAATAGGAATGAGGAGATCCGCAGGAGAACCAAGGTAACCGACATAGCCCGCAGAATTGCCAAACTTAAGTGGCAGTGGGCAGGGCACATTGCTCGCAGAACAGATGGCCGATGGGGCCGAAAGGTTCTGGAGTGGCGACCACGTACCGGAAGACGTAGCGTTGGAAGGCCTCCCACAAGGTGGACCGACGACCTTGTGAAGGCCGCAGGAACCCGTTGGATGCGAGAAGCACAGAACCGGTCGAAGTGGAAGTGCTTGGGGGAGGCCTATGTCCAGCAGTGGACGTCTTTTGGCTGAAATGATGATGATGATGATCCTGCTTAAGCGTATGAATTTTCATTAAAATCGGTTCATTAATTTCGAAAAATAAGGGCTTGAAAGTTTGTATGAAATGCCGTACGGCGTAAACGCTCTAACTCCCTTGTATCGGACCATAATAAAACACGTATACCTAAGGGTGATCGCCCGTATTAACGCTTTGTATATAATTATTATGTTTCTTTCAAGTGTGTTGGCTTTTTAGGAGCTTTTTTCTTGAAATTATAAGTTTAACTTCCTTGTTCCTTGTCATAATATAACATGTATAAGGCAAAAAGTGGACAATAAAGCAACTATAAGGGGGTATAAGGTTATTGTCTTTATAATTTGTGCCCAAACGCACCCTTATTAGCAATAATGCGGCTCCTTTAAGTATATTATTTTTGGCAATATAAGTTTATAGGTATGTACAAGAGCAATTTTTGTTTTTTGGGGTAGTAGCAAAAACAGTTCGATGGAGAGTGAATATAGAAATATGGATGAATCTGATTAAAAAGTCTTAGAAAAATATATTTTATTAAAACTTCTTCAACGATGATAGAAAAATATATACGACTCGCACTTGACTATAATTTTATCGATAATTATTTGTTATGTACCTACACTACTGTAAGATGACATAGCATAGAAATAATCACATTTTCGAAAATAATGTTATGAATTAAAACTATAATAATATAAATCCAAGACATTTTTGCGGAGCTGCCGTAATTTTATATCTAATTTGTTATTCTTTTATTTGATTTTTTTGGAACAATGGCAGGAGAGCGAATTTTTAAAAATTTTGACACAGGTCCATCGACCGCCCACGACGACGTCCCGCAGGATTGAGCGCGAGCCGATTTAGAACGATTTACTATTTTCGTGTTTGTTTAAAAAAATCTATTAAACAAAAAAATCCAACCCTGAAATTATTATTTTGTGCTGTAATTAGGAAATGAAACCGAAAATGGTTTTGAAATCAACCCTGTTTCGGGTTTTTTTTTTTCATCGAGTAAATTACAATTTATCTTGTTTTGAACCGTTAAATTCCCTCAAACAAGGACATATATTTTTTCAGAACTCAAATACACTAATTTAACCATTTCAAATTGATTCTTAAACAGGCAAATTCGGAATACCCCCCGTTAGGGTTACAAAAAGATACCTGAAAGTCTAGGAAACTAAGAATGCTAGCTTCATGTAATAAATTGAATTTAATAGACACAAATAAAACTTCTTAGTTACTGTAAAGTTATGCTATCAAAAATGACAAAATAAAAAACTGGCCAAGTGCGAGTCGTACTCGCACACGAAGGGTTCCGTACCACAAGGCAAAAACGCTGAAAAAACACGTTTGTTGTATGGGAGCCCCCCTTAAATATTTATTTTATTTCAATTTTATTTACCCTCTATCACTCAAGAACGTGGATTTTTATAATTTTTTGTATCCGGGTTTTTAACGACATAATAAAATACACGTGTTTCAGTATTTTTCATTTATTAAAATAGTTTTTTAAAAAAATGGGCACGAGCAACAAACAAGAATTAAAAAAAATAAACAAAACAAGACAATATTTTCGTAAAGATAACTTTATATATTAAAATTCAGACACTTACCTATCCATGTTTCCAAAATAACACCAAAACACGTCCAAAAACGAATTATTTACTATTTTTCAAATCGAAGCACGCACGCACGCACTTGTTCAAATTACCCACAACTGACAAATGAAGTTTGATTTGCGACACATAACGCCATCTAGTAAATTTTATTAGGACTACTTCTATACTTCGGTTTGTAGACCACAGACTACAGTGCAATATGACGACAAAAAATGAACCATTTTAATTTTATGAGAGATCAAACGGTATGTTGCTTACAGTCTACAACATGATACAGAGGGTAAGTAAATATACAACTGAGTACTTTGTGAATATTTCAAGTGCCTACCTGTTGCCATTATTGATATCGAGCAAAAAAGGGCAAAAAAATCGCGTTTGTTGTATGGGAGCCCCCTTAAATATTTATTTTATTTTGTTTTTAGTATTTGTTGTTATAGCGGCAACAGAAATACATAATTTGTGAAAATTTTCAACTGTCTAGTTACCGCGGTTCTTGAGATACAGCCTGGTGACAGACGGACGGACGGACGGACAGCGAAGTCTTAGTAATAGGGTTCCGTTTTTACCCTTTGGGTACGGAACCCTAAAAAATGGGACTTTGTTCAATGGAACTACGAATTTTCTGCATCTGTTTAAGCTTTTGTTTCTATTCTGTCATAAATGACTGGTATGTAATGTACTTATTCATTATTGAAGGTGTTATAATGTCGCCTACACCTGAAGAATGCACCAGAATTCTCACAATGCTGGAAATCGGCCGGAGTCAGCGTCATACAGCAAGGACAGTTGGTGTGTCGCTGTCAACTGTACAACGAGTTCTCCGACGTATCGAGGAAACCGGCTTTAACCTACGCAGACCAGGAACAGGCAGGGCCAGGTGTACCAGAGCACGAGAAGATCGATACTTGGCCAACACAATACTTCGAAACCGCTTTCTCACAGGAACTGCACTTACATATCAGCCGGGTGATTCTGTAAAAATCTCACCGTGAAAACTTAGGTGAAGTGAGTTTGTTTTTGCTAGGAATTGACACTATTGACAGCTCACTCCACGCACACTTCACCTAAGTTTTCACGGTGAGATTTTTACAGAATAGCACCGCAGTTCTGACGCCTCGAAGGAAGTAACCCAATTGCATTGACTGTAAGACGACGACTTGCTGAAGCAAATTTTACGCCGTACGGCATTTCATAGAAACTTAAAATCCGTTGTTTTTCGAAATAAATGAACCAATGAAACTTAATACGCATTAAGCAGGATACAAAGGTCTAAAAAGTTACTTAAGAACATTTTCGAAATATCTTATTTAAAAAAACTGGCAAAATGCGAGTCGGACTCGCACACGAAGGGTTCCGTACCACAAGGCAAAAACACGTTTGTTGTACGGGCTCCTTAAATATTTATTTAATTTTGTTTTTAGTATTAATTTGTTGTTATAGCGGCAACAGAAATACATAATTTGTGAAAATTTCAAGTCTAGCTATCGCGGTTCTTGAGATACAGCCTGGTGACAGACAGACGGACGGACAGACGGACAGACTGTTTCTATGGAAAATCAGTCATAATTCATTGCTATCGAGTGTAGTTTGATTGTTTTTAGGGTTCCGTACCAAAATGGTAAAAAGGAACCCTTATGGTGAGACTCAGTCAGTCTGTCTGTCTGTCTGTCACAGCTGGATATCTCAAGAACTACTAATGCCATCAACTTGAAATTTGTAATAGTTTTAGATGACGTTTGCCCAGCCCAACTATTTTGCAAATAAGAAAGAATAAAAATACATGTATATTTTTTGCAACAGGGACTGAAAGGGGGTCCTAAAAATTTCAAGTGGGGCTACTAAGGCGTGTTGGGTATCATATGAAAGAGCTTAGTTTGCACATTCTCAAACATTTTTTCTTTTTTTTTAGGCACCATAATTTTCGACTTTTGATGCAAAATGTAAAAAAAGGTTGCAAAGAGAAAATTCTGAAATTATTATATGTGATAGAAGTTTATGTAAAGATTAAAGGAAAAATAAAACGAAGTCTCGAAATAGCACACTTTTTCAGAAAACATCAACAAAAGTTATATTAGTTCCATTATCGGTCAAGAGATGGCGCTGACATAAAAATGCAATATTCTACACCGCAGTGCAGTGTTAAAATTGTCTGACGAACATAGGCCTCGCCGATGAAAATTAAAAAACATATGTTGTCATGGAACCCTCGGTGTGCGAGTCCGACTCGCTCTTGCCGTGTTTTTTTATATTCATTTCGACGAGTTATGCGAACATAAATGTCGGGAACAGCTGATTGCCCCACACTAGGAATTTCTCTTGTATCGTGGGTGCGTTTACAAACATTTAAACTCACATACACAAACAGCCAGACACAGAACAACTACTTGTAGGTCATACAAATATTTGTTCCGTGCGGGAATCGAACATGCAACACGCAGCGCAGTAGTCAATCGCTTAACCACTGCGCCAACCGTGCCGTCAATCCCTTTTTACTCAGCTCACGTAATGCTAAATAGCCTATAATCTTCGCCCTAGAATTGAGCATAACGAATATCTAAAATTCCACAGGTACCATCACATGCATAGATATCCGATCACATGTATTGATGTTGTTTCAGACTAATATTCTTAACTATTTTGTTCGCCTTTTTATCACGTTTTGTTTACAATTTGTATTAGGTGTAAACGATAAATAAAAACAGTAGAATACATGTATATATACCTTGGTAACACACGGGGTAACAATGTTAGTCAAAAACATTGCTTTCGATTCAACTTAGCCATCATAGCTCCATTATGTAATGAGCAGAGATATTTATTTATTTATTTATTGCACAATGTACAGTCACGAGCACTAATATGTCAACACTTGGCAACTTACAATTGCGATTTTTTCGTGAAATAACGAATGCAGCGTTGAAATACGACACTTTACACAAACCTATGGGTTCGAAAATACTTTGTTCGTAATAACATACAATTTCATTCAAAACTAAAGGAGAAAATCGTCTTTGAATAAAGCCAAGTGTATACATACTTTTGCTTGTGACTGTACACATACATAGCTAAAGGCTAGGCTTAAACTAGTCAGTACATGACCCTGTTAGGGCGCAGCTAGATTACTTAAAACTAATAATATTTTAATGTGTATTAGTCACCCACCTGCCTCTGCCTGCTGGTGTGCCTGCACCTCGTCATGGCAGAGGACTTTTGGCCGCAAGGTGTAATGTTCCGTCGCTTCCGCGGACAAGTGCCACACGATCGCACAAAGATAGTGCTCGAGTGAAGTGAGTTTTATTAACATAGTTTTAAGTTTATACACTAACCCACATTGTATTATTATAATATATATAATATGTTAGTCTGTAAGGTATTTATATATGGGCCAAAGTAGCCTGAAAATAAAGGTCTTATTATTATTATTAGTAGTAGTATTATTAAGTATTATTATTATATTGCCAGTTGCAGCGGTTGGAACCTGCGCGGTTGGCCGCCCCCAATATCAGGCTGCCGTAGGCCTGGCCTCCTCGGCCTTAGGGATTGCCGCTACTGGTTTGAGTTCTTCCTCGGATGGAGCTACTTCTACTACTGTTGAATGCAACTTTACTTATTTAATGGATAAGAGGAATGTTTTTTTGATTGGTACTTTCTCTCCACTGCACACCTGTTTAACACCCTGTATACTTACCTTAAGAGTACCTAAAGTAGTCGCGAGCTCGAACTCACTGGTGGTCATGGCCTAAAAGCACGCTGTCTCACCTGGCTTCGTGTCCGACAGAGCTGATATCAATGATGAGCAGTTAGACGCTACTTTACAGGCACAACGTCTAATTCTCACGCACAGAAACACCGTTCCGAACTAAAAGGCGCGTAAAAAAATCGAAAAGTGCTTTGGAAAATCGAGGTTTATGAAAAAACCATTGCATAAATCAATTACAAATAGGTAAAGTTTATTAACCTCTTCGATAACTGAGCTTTGTCGGTACGGACTTGGTTTTGAAGATTTTACAGTTCTTTTATTTACTAACCATTTATTTACTCCCAAATTACGTTAAAAAAAATAGCAAGAAAAACGAATCTTTGTTGGCTCATAACTATGGCTTTTTATTTTACTCTCTCGACTCTCCCGAAATTTGTATGGAAAAATATCGACAAGTGGCAACTTAAATCAGAATTATGGCAAATTTATACAAACACAATTGTAATGTTAAATAGGTACCTAATTTATACGTCGGAAATCATGAAAACACTAATATTAACATACAACACTGTTTATATATACGCCTGATTGTTCCAGAACCGCGCATAGTACTAGCATTGTCCGTCTGACGTGTGCCGTTTGATACATATCTAAATTAGGTGAGCTTTTGCAGATAAAAATTACTTAGAGTGTGCGTGAAGTGGAGAAGGTTCGAACCTCAGTGCGCGTTTTCGACTCTTTTTGTTCGTTTCGTTTTTGTGTCAGAGTTCAATTATTTATTGAGTTTCGTTAATACGATTTATTCCGGTCTGATAAGCTTTCTGTAAAAAAAAAAAAAAAAAATAAAAAAAAAAAATTACCAAATACAAAAACACCAGCGTTTTAAACTCACTTAAAAAGCAGACATATGTATTATATTTAGGCATCAATACATATTAAGTGCACCTTTTACTCGTGACCACTTTAAAACCTAGTAAGTCACTTTATACATTCTCTTCTCTAAGTACTTACAGCATTCAAAATTTTCAGTTGGTTTTTTTTTATTGTGTAAAACTGAGTGACTTTTTTCTTACCACGCCTTTTCTGCGAATCTGTTTTGGTTTTCTCGGTGATTTAAATCTTTCGTTGTCTTTTAATTAATCATTTTCTTGGTTGTACAGACGCCAGCAGTGGCGAAG
This sequence comes from Oligia fasciuncula, assembly GCA_963082905.1. Classification (NCBI taxonomy): domain Eukaryota; kingdom Metazoa; phylum Arthropoda; class Insecta; order Lepidoptera; family Noctuidae; genus Oligia; species Oligia fasciuncula. Next base: position 13,992,664 of record OY720406.1, on the reverse strand, counting down.
GTTCCATACAACTCGATTTCTACCGGCTTCCCTTTGAATAATGGCGTACATAACATAATCAGCCTATAATAATCAGTCTCACTGCTGGGACACAGGCCTCCTCTCGGTGAGAGGGAGTGGGCCGTAATCCACCACGCGGGCCCAGTGCGGGTTGGCAGATGTCACATGTCTTCGAATTTTTGGTTCTAGGACATGCCGGTTTCCTCACGATGTTTTCCTTCACCGTTTTGAGTGTAGTGGAGATGAAATAATTTACACAAAGTAAAGCGCCTGTCTGAGTTCGAACCTACGACCTACAACTCGTAAGTCGCGGCCGTTACCACTTGGCCACCACTGCTCCCATAATGAATAATGGCATAAGTAGTCAGTATTCTACTGTACCCTTCGCTACTGTACGCCAGCACATCAAGGTACCCGAAACTGTAAAATTTTCCCAATCAACTTATGGTTTAGCGATAAAGTTGAAAATCTATTAAACAAATTTGACAGATTGTAGTAGCTTGATGTGCTGAAGTCTGTACAATTCTAGATACAGACTTTTCCGATGGTCCAGTAACTACAGTTTTGTTTAACACTGTCCCTTTTTTTTTTTTTTTTTTCGGATGGGAAATCATCAAATGACCCCTCCCGCTCTGGGTGGAGCGGAAGGGAGTGTCAGACTCTTACTGACTAAAACCCACCCGTGTTCCTTCCTTAGCCCTTTATGTTCCGACACTGTCCCTGCCGACAATATATAATAATTATTTTAAGTTCAGTCAAGTTTAAGGTCGCCGGCGGGTCCCAAAGTAGAAGCTTGTGAACGCCGTGAGTCAAAAGTCAAAATTATTACAAGAGGCCGTGGGATGCGCCGGCGGGTCCAAAAAAAATATTCAGGACCCCGTGGGATCCGCCCTGACCTTATTAAAAAAAAGTGCTTTGGCCTGCTGAACAAATTTTAAAGTGTCAAAAGTAAATCTTGTTGATATTCATCAGAGTTTGGATCTAGTTTTTTTTTCCCAAAAATATTCGTATACGTTATAAGCCATTTGCCTGCACTGACTATTAATTTTATGTCCGAAGATATTTCGACTCCATGCGAGGAGTCAATTAAACGGTTTGCCTATAATATTGCGTGGTCTCTGTGTGTCAAACTCAAAAGTGTGCGCTATCTACGTCTTTCGGCAATACTTTAGTCTCAGTGACAATTTGATAAAATGCAACGGGAATAGTATAATTTTATTGTGAAATTAATAGAAAAATAAGGTCCGCGGTGATAGTGACTTTGTAGTCCATTGGAGGAGCGACTGAACTGCCACAACCCTTCGCGGAAATACAGACGTAATGTTATATTATGTTAAATCCTCATTTTATTTTTTCCTAGAAAATCATCAGTTATGGCGCCTTCACCTCAGGAACAAGTATTGATTGGGGAGGACATGCTAGTAACTGATCCAGCTATACAGGATCTACCGCTAGATGGCGAGAAGATCGTTATCACTGGCATGTCGGGCATCTTCCCTCAGTCCCACAATGTCAAGCAACTTTCCGACATCCTTTACAACAAGGTACGTTTGATTAAAACGTACGTACGGAGGTACGTTTTTTTATTTTATTGTTATTTATTATTTAAATAAAGAATAGATCTGTGAATTAAAGTCAGGGAAAAGAGAGTTCTTTTTTATGTTCATCGTGGCGTCAATTAATGAACGCATGTTAATTTGTTCCGTATGATCTCTAGATTACAGTGGTAGTAATAATAAAATTATACTTCGTCTAACGGGAATACTGCGATATACGATCATAACCATAAAAATCACTAAAAGAGCTTTTGTTTAGTGAGTTGGCCTCATCATCATTCTAATTTAGTAAAATAGTACACTGTTCAGTAATAAATAAGTAGGAATGTAGGGTGTTTCACACGGTTCATAAAATCAAAAAACACATACATAATATGTAAAAACTGGCCAAGTGCGAGTCGGACTCGCACACGAAGGGCTCCGTACCACAAGGCAAAAATGCCGAAAAAACACGTTTGTTGTATGGGAGCCCCCCTCAAATATTTATTTTATTTTAATTTTATTATTTATTGATAAAGTAAAAATACAACTGAGTATTTCGTGAATATTTCAAGTGCCTACGTGTTGCCATTATTGATATCGAGCAAAAAAGGGCAAAAAAATCGCGTTTGTTGTATGGGAGCCCCCTTAAATATTTATTTTATTTTGTTTTTAGTATTTGTTGTTATAGCGGCAACAAAAATACATAATTTGTGAAAATTTCAACGGTCTAGCTATCGCGGTTCTTGAGATACAGCCTGGTGACAGACAGACGGACGGACAGACAGCGAAGTCTTAGTAATAGGGTTCCGTTTTTACCCTTTAGGTACGGAACCCCAAAAGGATTTTTATTACTTTAAAAGTGTATCAATTTCAACGCCAGATGACTTAGAAGTAGATGGTATTTTATCTAAAAAATATGCTGGTCGCTCCACCTTTCATCTTGATACGGTGTCCAAGATAAAAATACTACACAACACAGAGAGCTTACACAACGTCTGCCTACTAAACAGTTGCAACAGTGGTGCCGATTCTGTTGTTCACAAACTAAACTAAATTTAAGTTCAGTAACAGTTCATCTTTTTCTTACTATTTCATTTGGAAGAAAAAAAATAGTTTAGTCCTGTGAAATTAATCAGCGTCTTTGAAATCAGATTTGGCTACCACCACGAACTGAAATTAGGTACCTATATATATATATATATATATATTGTTTCATAAAATGGTTAAGAACGCTTCAATATAAGCATTTATAAAGGACAAATGCTCATGGATGTATGGAATCCCGTACCATGCTGCATCAAAGTCAAACTTTGTTTTTTATAGATTACACTTATCATAATTATTAACTCCTACAAAAGTGCTTTTTGTAAACAAAGCCGGGTTTCGGAGATTTTCAAAGAAATCTAAATAACCTAAAACTAGGTACTTTATTTTGTTTGACACAAACGGCCATTATTGCTCTAAAAAACAGCCCATTCTATTCTAGTTATTTTTAATTAATGTAGAATCGACAAAGTATAATTTTTTATATGTTTTTTGTAAGACATCATAGCACTTTGAAAATTCAAGGTCATATCATATCATTTGAAACGGAACATCATGTAAAGGGAATAAAACAATAACAACACTTTTTTACTTTAAATTAAATTCCCTGTTCAAAAATTAAATCCCCGACTCGTAATGTCATAAAAAATTATGAAAATAATTACTGTGTGAGTGGTTAATGGGGCCATAGGTCGACGTCGTTTACACGGATTACAGTAAGGCTTTTGATAATATTGACCACAAAATTCTTTTATCAAAGCTTTTTAATAATGGTATCAGAGGACATCTACTTCGTTGGTTTTTACTTCATACCTTGAAAACAGATCTCAAGCGGTCGTTATTAGTAACTACAGGTCGAGCTGGGTTTCAGCTCCTAGTGGTTTTCCTCAAGGCTCTTTAATGTGTCCGTTACTTTTTATCATTTATGTGGGCGACATTGACTCGTGTTTCCACAACTCAAATTTACTTTGTTTTGCTGATGATATGAAAATATTTTCTGCAATATCATCAGATGATGACATGGATGCTCTCCAAACTGACCTGGTGCGATTGGATGATTTGATGAGATGAGACTTGATTAACAAACTTAATTTGAACCCTATGGAAAGTTCAGTAATCTCCTTTAGCAGGAAACGCGTCCCTCTCCCTACAACTTACAAACTCAAAGGGCAGCTATTACAGAGATGCGAAGGTGTACGCGACCTAAACGTTTTTCATGATTCCAAACTCTTATTTGATGTGCACATTGAGCAAATAGTGGCCAAAGCTTCGAAGTCATTGGCTTTTGTTATGAGACTCGCAGGGTGTTTCAAGAAAGCCAAAACCCTTAAGATTCTTTATTGCTCTTTGTGAGAAGTCATCTTGAACATGCGTCACAAATTTGGAACCCGTGCTATGGCAAATACATTGATCGTAGTGAGCAAAAAAGATTTATTGGGTTTCTATGTTTCATTCTGATGATGACATAAATCTTTGCAAGAAATTTCACCTGCAACGACTTATAAATCATCGTCGACCAGCAGATTGCACTTTTCTTTTAAAAATTATATCTAACGAGATTGACTGACCCCAGAGATCATTTAGATTTAATCCGCCATTTTTTTTTCCACTTCTAACTACAGGCAAAACTTATACATGGTGCGAGCGAGTAAGGACTTTAATATTCTTTGCAAAGTGTTCTCATTTGAACCATTTACCACCAAAACCTATTCTGCACGCACTCGACTGAACGCTGACTTTTTGCCTATATAATATGTATTTTTTTCTATCGTGCTTATTAGTGATCCTAAGATTTCTACTACATTTTCTGTTTTTATCCGTGAGAACCTGTAATTGGCTTTATGTCTCATATACTGTTGTTATGCTTCTCTTATAGCTGTTGGTTCTCCTATCAATAAATAAATTAGTTACTTTTTTGGTACAATACGATTAATAGACGTTACAATTCAGTCTCTATTAAACTAGTGGAAGACAATGTTATTGCAAAAGTTTACCACATTTTACCACCACCACTAGAATGATACAAATTCCTATAACAATAAAATCTTATTTATTTGACACACAGGAGAACCCAATAACATCGGAGGGGCTAAGGTGGACATACAAGCATCCCGACCTGGCACAAGCATCTGGCATGGCTCCTGAGTTAGATCGTTTCGATGCCCAGTTCTTCGCTGTGCACTACCACCTCGGGAACTACATGGATCCGATGTCACGCAAGATACTCGAGCAGACCTATCAGGCCATTTACGATGCGGGTAGGTTGATGTTGGATATTTGTAGTACCTCTGGTCAGAAATAAAGTGCCAACAGATTCTCACGATTTTCTCGCATATCTCCCAAAACCCTATCCCTACTTTTTTTTTCTTTTTTTTTTTTTCTTTTTCTATGCAGTTTTATGAATTGGAACCAGTAAAGTGCGTATCAGACCACGCACGGTGAAGGGTTTCGTATTCGGGTTGAATATGTACGCATGCACAAAATTTGATTTTATCGACCGCAACATTAAGATTGTACATATTTCAATTTGAAGATTTTATTTTATTTCACATTTTTCGAATAAACGATCAAAAACAAAGTAATGCCTCAAAAACTGTAGCAAAGTCACTGAAACATCAAAATCTTTTTAATTATGGAGTCGAGAACCTCACACGCGTTATGTGCCGCTTGATTCTTTCTACCTACCCCGCAAAGGAAAGCGTAAAGTTATAGTAGTAGTATATATAATATTAACTAATAATATTATCTTTTACATTTTAAAATAAAATTAATTTTAAAATGTAATGCACCTAGATTAGACTGGCTAAACGCCATTTAAGTCAATTTTAATGGATTTTTTTACGGAATTTTTACTTATCCAAGTACACTTTATAAGTTTGTCGACTATAATTTGTTAAATTGTAGAGCCTACTTAGCTGTGATAGTTTTTATTTTAACTACATTATATATATGTCGCAGCCAACTAGCTTAATTAGCCATTCAGTTAACTGCTTAGCCTTTTAACTAAATGCCACCGTTCAACTAGCGGCCTGAATGATATTCAGCCAATCAGTTAAAGAGCTAGGCGAATGACTTGGATCGTTAACATTTAACTTCTTGCCTAGCCCAGATATTTAAATTAGCGATTGATTTAATTGAAACAGGCTTCTTCTGGGTAAGCTCACTCCATCGTCACTTTGTCTCAGTCATCTCTGACCTAGACTAGAGTCAAGATCAAACCCATATATTATATAAAAAAAAAATGGTAATTGATTTAAAACGGCAGTTGTTTAATGTAGTTTGTTAAAATATAAAAATTACAAAATGCATCTTTATTAACCAGTTCGGCAGTTAAAACAGCAGTAAACTAAATAAAAAAAATCAATCATAACAAATATTAAAATGCCTAGTAAATAAAATATTTAACAGTAAAATGGTTTAACGGCAGTTACGTGTGGGCAGTTAAAAAAATCTAAATTAGTTGGTGAGAAATATTTGGTCGGGGTGGCCTGGCTTCGTTGTTGGACCAATTAAAACGGCTCGCGCGTGGTTGATCACAGGTTCCAACCTAATTTATGAACTGACGAACCTAACCGCCCTATTTACCTAACTGCCCATTTCAACATTTTTACCCGACTGCGGCGAAGCCTAAAAGGAGGGTTATGTGTTTGACCTGTATGTATGTATGTATGTATGTATGTATGTATGTATGTATGTATGTATGTCCGTTTCTTTGTTCCCTCGTAACTTCTAAACGAATGAACGGATTTGGATAAATTATACGTCTTTAGATTTGTCTTGGTAGCGCGAGTGTCACTGGCTACATTAAAATAAAAAACAAAGTAAAATGGCGGATTTAGGGTGCCATATTGTGGAGTTCGAATTTTTTTTTTCTTCTAATACCATCGAGTGAAATATCAAAATTAAGGGTTTTAAACGGTGATTACAAAAATATATACAACTTATATGGTTAAAAGTAATTCGAAGTGACAAATCGTAAAAAACACGTTAAATAAAATATTTATTTCTTGTTCCCTGTTGAGTGACTTTACGGGTCAGCTAATAATTAATACATAAGTAAATAGTCTGCAAAATCTTTCAAATTTGTAAACTAAAAAGCTGGAAATAAAAAAACAAGTAATTAAAAAACTAAAAAACCCGACTGCGGTAAAAAAAATAGTTTAAAAAAAACTGAAAAGCTAAAAACAAGGCCATTTTAAATTAAATAAAAGTTGGAAGCAGGCGGGACCCATTTGAGTTGGAAAATATAATAAAAAAATGGTATGGGTCCCGCCTGCTTCCAACTTTTATTTAATTTAAAATGGCCTTGTTTTTAGCTTTTCAGTTTTTTTTAAACTATTTTTTTTACCGCAGTCGGGTTTTTTAGTTTTTTTAATTACTTGTTTTTTTATTATTGACATTTATTAGACTACCTACTTGAGTAGGTATTTTTTGTACTGACATTGACTTGACATTGTAAGATTAAATAACCGACCAATTTTCTTTTTATTATAACTGTTCATGTTTTAATTTAACAACCGCCGAAAAATAAAATGAGTAATTGACTGTCCGTATTTTTTTCCAAGTATTCTTATTAACCTCTCTAATGTTTAAATAACAGTTGTCAAAATGAATACCCATTTTAATTAAGTTCCATTTTTTGCCTCACATTTTCCCTTGTTATATATAAATGGCCTAAGCATCAGCCAGCCAGTTCATTAAATTAGACGTTAATTAATGAAAAAACAATGTTGCATTAGACGCATTGGCTGAATATCATTCTGGCGGCTAGTTGAACGGCGCCATTTAGTTAAAAGGCCAGGTAGTTAAGTGAATGGCTGATTATGCTAGTTGGCGGCGACATAAATACTACTGTCGTGAGTACTTTTCACATATTCCAACATAAGTTTAGCTGGTAGCGGGACACGCACTTGATTCCTACCGAACTGTCCACTTAATATTTCGCAAACGGATCCCTGAATCGAAAAAATGCCTGTACTTACATAACCCGAATATATTTGAAAGACTTTTAAAACAATTCCCCACAGTATGGAATAGACGAGCAAAATAAACGTCCTCACTTTATGTGTAATGTGGACGTGATTAATATGCCAAATAACAGCTTTTTGGTAGCAAGAGTGTGAGTAAAACCGCGGCCAGTTAAACATACAGACTATAAGGTGGAACTTATTAGTGGAACTATAAGGGTGTCTAGTTTCACTACGGAACCCCTAAAACGGTACATGTTTGTTTCAGGTCTGAGTCCGGCTCATCTCTATGGGAAAAGAGTAGCAGTTTTTGTGGGATCATCTTTTTCTGAATCGGAAACATATGGTTTCACGGATTCCAAGTCAAGATCCGGTCTAGGCATATTAGGGTCAGTTACATCGCCATTATAATAAATAACAGCATAAGTCTTTTTAAAAGTACAGACAGAATTTATTTATTATTTAAAATTTGAATTTATAACATTATTTGTCAATTGTACTGAACTTTACACAGAGGTGGTGCCACAAGCCATTCGGTTTTTACGTTGGTGTGATATACATAGTTATTTTTTTCTTCATAGAAATAGTAGGACAATGTTCGCGAATCGCGTCTCGTACTGGTTGAATGCAACGGGTCCGTCTCTATCAATGGATGAAGCTGACTGCAGTTCCACCACTGCACTAGAAGCGGCATTTTCAGCTCTGAAACGTGGGGCCTGTGAATCAGCTATTGTGGCAGGTTCATTTTTAAATCTTCATCCACAAGGAGCTGTACATCACGGGAGGTCAGTCTCATAACTACCTATAATTTCATGATCTTTACGTATACCAATTATGTCATACAGCAGTCGAGATTTAGTCTGTAGAAGTTACCAGCTAGCAATGGTTTTATTGAATTTTTCAGGCTTTCTGCTACTGTCTCCCAAGATGGCAAGACAAAATCATTCGCACAAGACGCCGATGGTTATATTTTGTCAGACGCAATCGGTGTAGTATTTTTGCAGAAAGCAAAAGACGCGAACAGGTAAAAGTTAATTAATACCTAGATAAAAAAATGTCAAGAAGTTAAAACATTGCTTAAATGAACAATATTTATATAATATATTTTTATATTTTTAGAGTCTACGCGGAACTAGTATATGTTAAAAATGAATTCATTTCTGTACTGAGTGATGAAATGGGGCCCAAATTCGGGTTCTGTCGGAATCCTCAGACTACGGCTGGGTTCATTAGACAGTTCTACAAGGAAGTGCAGGTGGCGCCACAGGATGTAGAATACGTAGAAGGATATGGCACAGGTGAGAGAAGTTTGGAAAAACCAAACGTGATTGTATACGTGATGTGCCTCTGTTGAATATCACCCGTTGGGCAGGAGGATTCTTCCTTCCTCCAGCCAGACGAGGGACATAATCTGGAGAGTCCACAGTCATTGCAGTTTAGGTTTAACAATGAATAAAATGTATACAAAATGAATCACTACGCAAAAAGCGAAAACCATTAATTTCAACGTGATCACGATAAAAAGTTTTTTTTTACTAACATTTTTGTTTACTACATTTCGGGGTTTTGCACAGGCGTACCGGATGCTGACAAATCTGAGCTGGAAGCAATTGAAGAAGCCTACTGCAAAGATAGGCAAGACCCCTTACTAGTCGGCAGTGTGACCTCTAACATTGGCTTGACAGTGGCAGCATCTGGCATGACTGCTATCACTAAGGTTAGTAGCTTATTCGTACTTTCTACACCTACACTAGATCTCTTTGCAAATGAGCTTGTCTGGGGAAGTAGCACAGCGATAATTTTGGTGGACCTATTTAATAATGCTTACCAAACATACAGGTGTTACTTGGCTACCACACCGGTCAGCTAGCCGCCAACATGCACTGTAGTAGTCCGCGGCAGGACGTGGTGGCTCTGCGCGAGGGTCGCATGCGCGTCGTCACTGAGCACCAGCGCTTCCGTCGCTCCTACGTCGCCATTAACGGCATGTCCGTCACCGGCGTTAACTCACACGTGTTGCTCCATGGATACTACAAACCCAAGGTACCTTTACTCGGTGATGTAACGTCACTTTTAACTGTGTTTATCACGATCTTTGAATGAAAAGAACTAACGCGTTCAGTATCGCATGACTACAGATTTGCTGCCCAGACACGCCTTAACAACTGTTAAATTTTCCAGGACCTTTCCCGCTACCAGTCTTCTATTCCACGCTTGGTCACGTTATCCGGCCGACAAGAGTCTGCCATCACTAAGATATTTGAGAATCTCAAGTCCAGACCTATCGATGCTGAAGAATTGGCATTGTTGCACAACATCCATGCAAACAACATCTCTGGGCATTTAGGCAGGGGATATGCGATACTAGGTATGGACAAATTGATATGGTTTTCCTAGGAATCACGCTAGATGAGAAATTATATTGGGGACCTCATACGACAACAAAGATAAGACAGTTATCAGATGTAAAAATCGCGCGTTTTGTCTATTTTAGCTACTTCCACAGCATTATGTCGTATGGTATTTTTCGGTAGGGTCAGGCTGCTGACATTGAAACCTTTTGCAAAAGATAACTATAATTTATAATCTATGTCGCCACGAATCTCCCAGTAAGAAAAAATCTACATCTTTTTAATAAAAGTGATATACACAGACTACAATAATAATATAATAAGAATAGAATAGAAATACTCTTTATTATGTACACCAAATAAATTACAGACATAAAAATAGAAACTGCACATAGGATGACACAATGGGCGGTCTTATCGCTAAAAGCGATCTTTTAAAGACAACCTTTGGATGGATTAAAAAGGGGAAGGACAGACAAATACTGTAGGTAGTCTGTGGTGTACCTATTACATAATACAATAAAACATACATAACGTATATTATACTAATCTAAATAAATATATACATATAATAATAAACATGAAACAGGAGCAAAGAAATTATGATGATGACGTTTAAGGAGAGAGGAAGTGCTTTTTAAGTATAGGATGGTAGACATAATTTAAATACTATAAATAAAGATAAAATAGATTAACCATTTTTCAGATTAGCTTAGCAGCATACATCTTTTAGCTTCAGATTAGATTAGCAGCATACATCTTTTATGCGGTACCGTGTTAAATGTTACAAAAAATACCTTGTGGTAGGTATAATACAATTAAATGAAAAAAAAAACTCATTAAAACTACACTTTGTAAGGAACCATATTAAAAATTAGAGGCTACCGCGAAGCTGGTCTATTTCAGTAATGGCGTGCCTCAAGGTAGCATTGTGGGGCCGTTGCTCTTTCTCCTGTATGTCCACTGGTTCAGTGTTAATAATTTGCTTCTAAACGAGAAGAAAACCAAATGCATTAAGCCAGTCGGGTGAAAACTAATGTGTTGATAAAGGGCTAAGAATTGAATCCTGAAGACAACACAGTATTCTTGGGCATAACTTTGGATGCTAAGCTTCAGTGGGGTCCACATTAGATAAATTTTCAAAAAAGCTAAGTTCCGCAGCATACGCTGTTAGAAAAATTCGTTATTTAACTGATATAGAGACTGCCCGTTTAGTGTACTCTAGCTATTTTCATAGTGTAATGTCGTACGGTAGTCTATTGTGGGGAAATGCCGCCCATACTCATACTATCTTCGTTTTGCAGAAGCGAGCTGTTCGATCAATTTATAAATTAGGTCCGAGAAACACTCTCAGAGACAAATTTAAAGAGATTAATGTAATGACTGTGCCTTCTCAGTATATTTATGTTATGTTCATTATTTAAAAAAAATGCTTAGGTTAGGTTAGGTCAAAACTGTGACCTCCTACGCACGAGCCGAGCGAGCGAAGCGAGCGGTGCCGCGGCAGCGGCCGGCAAGTGCCCGAAACGACTAAATTATATAGAAAAAAAATATGGAAAAAACTTTTTAACAAAAAAAAACCTACTTCAAAAAAACACTACAAAGTGAAAAATAACTTTAATTTCGGAAGTCGGTGTCTTTGGATCTCTACCTATTTTAGTTTTTGCCACCGACTTCCGAAATTAAAGTTATTTTTCACTTTGTAGTGTTTTTTTGAAGTAGGTTTTTTTTTTGTTAAAAAGTTTTAGTAGTAACTATCATCAGTATTCAGTGGAAACTTGTTGCTGCACATATATTGTCTTCCCAATCATTGTAACAAGGACCGCTCAGTGCTTCTTGCATCCAGCGGATCCCCGAGACCTCCACCAGGTTATCGGTCTAACTTGTAGGAAGCCTATCCACGCTGTGCCTTCCGAGATGCGGACACCACTCCAGAAATGTTCGGCCCCGTCAACTGGCTGTTAGCTACAATTACATTATATTAAACATATTATTTCTTCCTAACCTGGATCAGTGTATCGTAGAATGCAATGTTTTATTTTCTTATCTTGCCAGACACGGATGAGGACCAAAAAACTGTGAGCTTGTGTGAGAAGGCTGAGTACTTCGACGACGCTCGACGCCCGCTGTGGTTCGTGTACAGCGGAATGGGCTCGCAGTGGGTAGGTATGGGCACGCAACTCATGCGCATACCGACCTTCGCTGCTGCTATACAACGGTAATTATAAAACATCAGTAGTTTAATCAGAAGTTTTAAAGTGTTTAACGTGCCACTAGTCGATATTTTTTTCATACAAATTTCGGGAGAGTAAATTGCTCCACTGTTTGACATTGTGCATCCAAAGTTAAACGTGATATCGTTTTTTCTTATTATTAATTGTGTCTGTAAGGAAACAGAATAGTAAATAAAAAGCCAAATAAAAGTTATGAGCCAATAAAGATTTTCGTGCTTTTTTCTTCCCAATTTTTACGTAACTTTGGGTGTAAATAAGTAATAAAAAAAAGAAGTGTAAAATCTTCACACAGACAAAGTTCAATTATCGAAGTGTTCAATAAACTTTATTTTAATTGATTTATGCAGTGATTTTTTACATAAAACTCGATTCTCCAAAGGACTTTTCGTATTTTTTTACGCGCGTTTTATTTTGGAACGGTGTTTGTGTGCGTGCGAACTAGACGTTGTGCGTGTAAACTAGCGTCTAACTGCTCATCACTATCTCTATCGGACACGATGCCAGGTGAGGCAGCGTGCTTTTAGGCCATGCCTACCTACTAGTGAGTTCGAGCTCACGACTAGTTCCACCTTAAAGCCCGGGTTCCACCGCGAGCGGAACGGACCCATTAATGACTTCGTTAAACTCGCAAACGCAAATGATGACACAACCCTGGTAATTTATTTCAAAATGTTTACAAAAAATCTATTGTTTGGACTAAAAAATTAAAACACTAGTGCTTTAGTATGTTGATTGTAGAATAATCTGACAAAAAATAAGAATGATTGTATGTATATTAGTATGGTTTTTATTGTAAAAAGAAACTTTTTCGAGGTATATTCATGATTTTCTTCTGTCATATAAAATTAATTGTATTAAGTTGTCAACACACTATCTAACTAGCCTAAATCCTGAAGAATATCATATATTTTTCTAACTTTGTTTACTGTAGTCGATATACTTTTAGGTATTATAAAACTTGCGTTTTTTGCGTTTAGGTCCTGTAGCCCAAGGGGAAATTTAATTCAGTAATTTTACGCTTTCTTTAAATTGTTTAACCATTACATTACTAATACAGGTATTGAACTGAATACTTTGTTACAGTTGTCATAAAGTGATGGAACTTGAAGGTCTCGACATTGTTAACATCATAACGTCTACTGACAAAAACATATTCGACAATATCCTACACTCCTTCGTGGGGATCGCTGCTATTCAAATCGGACTTACAGATGTCCTTCATGAATTGGGCTTAAAACCTGATGGAATCATAGGTAAGACGGTAGTATTGATAGCCTGATTCAGCCCAAGCTTATGGAAAAAATTACTTCGATTATAGCTTTGCGGTTCGAATGTTATCTACACTACTCCCCAAAAACTGTGCTTTCGTTAAAAAAAAATAAAAAAAAAAAAACAAAAAAAAAAAAACGAAAAAAAAAAATCTAAAATATTTTCTTTTTGTTATATTTTTGGAAGGCCTGTGTTCTGCTGTGGAACACCCAACCGAGAATAGTTCGGTGGTTGTTGGTGTTTATTTTTATGTTTAGTTTATTAAGAGTGTCTACCTTTGCGAATTAGTTTCGGCCCTTCGTTATATTTTAAAGACATAAAAAAAAAACTCCTCGATACGGCTCGCATTTGTGAGGAGGTTCCTGTCTCTGGAGCCCTAACCATCGGTGGCTTGGGACCCTGCTCCCGACACCGGCAGACCACTAGGTATTTGTAATGTTTTTAAAATATTATTATATTCAAATATTTGAAAATGAAATGATGTTGCTGTTGTGGTTGTAAAATGTTTATACAATGATTATAGGAAATAATAATACATTTATTGCCGTTTATGTGGGTCATATTTATTTTGTCCTAATATTTGATCATTACATTAATTCTTACAGGACACAGTGTTGGTGAGCTGGGATGCGCATACGCTGACGGATGTTTAACAGCGGAACAAATGATGATGTGCGCTTACTACCGTGGACGTGTATCACTGGAGACTTCCATCATACATGGTTCAATGGCTGCTGTCGGTCTGGGATATGATCAAGTAAGTCCAATCATTCATTATTGTTTCATTTTACTACCCTATTACTGAACCGTCTGTCTGCCTGTAACAGGTATATTTTAACCCTCTCAGAATCCGTGTTACTATAATAACCTCCATCATGGACAACATGTCATATAGATTATATATAAACAACCCAAAGATAGTAAAACCGTGAAACAAAATCCTTTTTTCAAGTGTTCGGGACACTAAGCCCTGTCTCATCATTTCGGTGGTTATTTCCAAATATAGTTATCGAAGATATGTCCGCCTGAGATCGACATAGCGTGTCATAACGGGCCTGACTCCAGCACCATCTCAGGACCTGCTGGCGTGATGAAGGAGTTCGTCGCTCAACTCGTGGCAAAAAGCGTGTTCGCGAAGGAGGTGCCATGTTCTAACATACCGTATCATTCTCGATACATTTCAATTGCAGGTATGTGATTACTTCATAGTTAACCTTTTGAACGCCTCCAATGAATGGAGAAGTACCCTGCACGTAGCTGTCAAAAAGTAGGCACACAAAGGGCCAATTCCCGTAATTTAAAACGTTCAAAATCTAGTCGCAGTCTTATCTCGGCGACAAACAAATGTCAAAAACTTGTCAAAATGTAGGGAAGTTAGAGGTATTTTTGACAGATTTGGACTGAGATTCTGACTGTACTAAATAAAAATATTAAATTATAAGTTGCGGCCTGTACTTGCTACAGGCCATATCGAAGCGTTTACATGGACCCATGGCGTTCAAAAGGAAACGTAACTAAGCACACATTATGGAAGATTAAATGGAAAACTTTTTTTAGGTCCTCAACTTCTCGAGTCACTGAAAAAAGTAATAAAGAACCCGATTCCCCGCAATGAGCGTTGGCTATCGACTTCTATTCCGCAGAGTGAATGGAACGAAGATGTTGCAAAAAAATGTTCAGCAGAATATCAAACTAACAACCTACTGGTGAGTAGCGGTGGTTTTTTGGTTGTTTGTACACAAGAAGACAAGGCATCAAAATCACAGTACACTAAATACTGACAAAGTGGGTCTCCACATTGCTCTCAAGTCCAAACGTGCCCGAAAAAATTCCAAGTTGAATGACATTGCGTCAAACTTGATCTGAATAGGCTATTTGATAATGTAAAAAATAAGGTCATAATTATTGACACTCGTATAGATTATCGCTTTTAAAATCGATTTGCATTAATTTTACTACAAAACAATGTGTTATTTAAAAAAAAAAACCGAAAAAACTTCATCTTTTTAAATCTGGCGCCACGTAATCGAAAACGATCTGGATTGGCTGAACTTAAGATGACGTCATGATTTAGTAAATTTCTGTCTATCGTTGACAGAACAGATGACTTTTGTCTAGTATCTCGACCGTTTCAACGTTTGTTTACGTGAATCGTGACGTCACGACGCCATATTGCTATAGATAGCGTTTTGGCGGCTTATTTAAACAGTACATTTTTATTTACTATTTTTTAAAAGAAAAACATTATGCAATTTGAAGTAATAGGTTTTTGTGGGCTCGTTAGACACCATTAAATAATCTGAGATGTTTATCAGAAACCAGTCAAATAGCCTATTGTTTGTATGTCGCAGAGCCCTGTGTTGTTCGAAGAGACGCTGCGTCTGATACCCAACAACGCTGTGCTGGTGGAGGTGGCGCCTCACGGACTGCTGCAGGCCATCCTCAAACGATCCATGCCGGCGGCAAATGGGCATGTTTCGCTCACCAGGCGCGGACATCCTGACAACGCGGTTTTCTTACTTAAAGCGGTTGGCGAGTAAGTACTTAGAAATTCTTAAATGTTTACACTTTTGCTGTTTTTTTTTATATTGTACGACCTCTATAAGTTACTTAGGTAGCTACTAATTCCATGATTGCGAAAAAGTTAAAGCTAGGTCTATTAACCCTACTCAGGCGCACTTGCGCGTTCATTGGTTATCTTATACGTGTGTCAGGTTAAACGAGAGACGTATAAGGGAGTGTAGTACTACCCATGAAAATAAACTACTTTTACTAAGAGACCAACACTGAAATCGAGAAAATAAAACCAGCCGCTCTATACATTTATGTTCGCATAACTGGACAAAATGTAGGGAACAGCTGTTTTATTTTTTCATATTTTTGAGTCCGCCCCATATTAAAAGTTGTTAATTTTCATGAGTACTAGGTACACTCCGTTAAAGTATACGTATATATTAGTCTATATCTTGAAAATTACTGAATCGATTTTGATGAAACTTGATATATTTTTTACATATATTTTGATTATTTAATCAAAGTGTACACTCACCACAGTCGGCGGCCGACTCTGCGCTTTGCTGTGAACGGGGCCAAACAAATCACATTAGCGATAAGCCAGCCCATTGTGACACCCTATGTTACCATAACTGAGTTATTAATTATTTTATTCCTACAGTTTGTACATGCACGGATACACACCAAAGGTGCAAGCTTTGTACCCGAAAGTGGAGTTCCCTGTATCTACGGAAACTCCTATGCTGTCACATTTAATCGAATGGAACCACAGAGAAACATGGTAAGTCCATTAATTTCATTCACTTAATATATAAACAAACAATACCAGCCCGTTAAGATGAATATAGACTAGAGCATTTACTTGTAAGTTTGTAACAGAACATAGAGCATTCGCCGTTTTTAAATTTTATCGAACCGCACTACGAACACAACTTTCGATGTTATGTTACAACCTAAATTTTAAAACCAACGAGCCTATTGGTGTAACATTTTATCGAGCTAAGACATGAGCGGTACCTGTAGGTCCGACATTCCAACATGCAATGACGCAAGGTAAGGGATACGTCTGATGCAGCGCCGAGTATTCGCACAAACGTTACATTACATGGAAATGCTTTTGGAAACTGATCTTTTGCCTGTATTGTACCATTCTGTCGGAGGCCGTATGAGTATTGCATAAAAAACCATTGTGATTTGTGATTGATCGCAGAGTCCTGCCCCCGACAGGTCGAGACAAGTCGGAACCTATCGGAGGCCGCACGCGAACAAAAATAGTTTTAATGGTGGGCAGCAAATTTGTATTGTATTTTAAATTAAAGTATACCCACTACTTGCGCCCACGTATTGGATATAACATATGAGGGTGGTATGCCCAGTAAAAAGTCCAAGCCCGGTTAAGCAGACGATAACCTCATAGGTTGAACTGCGAGATGCCATTCACAAAAAGAAGCCCAGTAAAAATGTAGTTCGCCTATAGTTCTGTAGTAGTTCATCGATAAGTTTGTCTGTTCACCTGAATAAGTAATTAATAAGAAGAATAAACTAAGTGATTGAAACCAACATACAGTCCACACCACTACAATTCGTAAGAACGTTACATTACATTACATTATTTACGTTTATTTGCGGTAAACATGACGCAGAAAAAGAAAACAAACACAAAAAAATAACAAGTGAGGGGAAAATATGCGTCACATCCACGCAAAACGGCCATTAGGTAAAAGAAAATTCATGCTAATTAAATTGATACCCTACGTCAATTTGCTGCAACTGTCAAAGAATTAAAGTTTTGGTTTGAATATACGCACAGTTTAAGTTGGTGGTCAGTTTCCTTATCCGAACTTATCGCCAACACAAAAGAAAATGTATGATAATTAATAATCTATCCTTCTATTGACGAGAAAAGAGGCATTTGGCCTGCCGTGAGAGGGAACTAAAATATACTTCATCTCGAATGTTTTTTAATTTCCTGTATTTCCTTAAAGGAAAGTTACATGTTTTGCCGAAGGAGAGAGGCGAGTGGCTGCAGCCTGCCAGTTCCTGAAGTCTATTTATGATGATGAGTACAGCTACCTACGAGGTCACGTTGTTAGAGGTAAAAAACTGGATTTAATTTATTATCGCCCTCAATGTTTGATGTTGGGAATTTGGGAAATATGTGTTTCATTGTCCATGAGTTAGGATGAGATGTGTACCATACATAAGTGTTATGTAGTCTACAAAAAAAACTTCCGTATGTGAACTAATTGACATAACTAACCGGATTCTTCTTCTACCATTTGTTTATGAGCTTTTTAAAGCAGCTTAGCTGGACTCCGTTCCGATTTGCTGATGCTAGCTGTTATTACAGGTTCATGAGACATTTCAGCCTTTTCTTCGAGATGGCATCAATATTGCAATTATCATCCATAGGTGGCGGTGATCACTTACCATCACGAACTTGCGTTTAGCTTGTAAGAATAATGGACGTAGAAAATCCAATATCCCCGTGAATTCCAGGGAAACAGTGCTATCCTTTCGCTGCCGCTCTGATGGCGACGTGGGACACCCTCGCGATGCACTCAGGGGTTGCCAAGCGTCAGATGTCGGTGCAGTTCCGTGACGTGCACCTGTACGCTCAGCCCATGTTGCACGACCAGCGACCGCTGAGGCTCAGCGTATCACTGCACAGGGGGACCGGAAAGTTTGAGGTATACTGATTGTAGTGTATGTATTTAATAGATACGTGAACCCGGTTTCTCGCACACACAAGTAGTCAGATAGCTGTCACTAAGTCAAACTGTCAGTCAGCACGAATGGCGGGAAGTTGTAGCGTACCCTGGACTAGGACTTGGATGTGATGGTGAGCCTGTGTTTTGTGAATAAATCGTGATATCAGCCCTGCTACAGAAAATACTACACTGATTTAGAAGATATTGAATTCATTGTATTACGCAAAAGTTTATTGCGCACTTTTAAAATAGCGCAACTGCTGAACATTAGGGTTGAATTCTAGGCCTGGCAAAGTGTTATTGGGTTTTCCTAGAATATTTCAGTAGCAATTTATGGCCAATAGGCTCAGCCCCTGTTTCATGAGACTCAAACATAACAGGTGCAATATGTGTTTGGTTTACCAACACTTCTGCCAAGTCATTCGGGGAACACAGGCGTGATCTCAAGACGAAATTTATCTCCAACAGATCTTGAACGAGAATTACAGAGTGGCATCAGGGTACATTGAAAGTGGTAGCGACGTATGCTTGACAGCAACTGATGATGCTGACATGGTGCTCAGTTCACAAGACATTTACCAACTGCTGCAAGACAGGGATTATAATTACAGGTCAGTCATAATAAGTTAACAAATAACACACACAAACGCGGTGGTGTTTCTTATTGTTTTTTTATTTCTGGGCAGTCGGTCAAGCTCCGCGCGTACCCTATGTATTACGATACAATAGAAAATCAATTGTGTCTCATTAGCGGAGCTTGAGAGGTCATAACGTTCCACAGCTGTTGCTACATTACGTTTTTCTTTTATCTGGCTACGAGTGTCTTACCTTTCCACGCACAGCATAAGCTGCGTACGCACAATCACACAATGGAGATACTTCCCTTTTCGCCCCATTCCCCTGAAACAAGATTATGAAGCTACGTCTGTGCCGCTGGGCTGCTTAGGGGTCATGTTCAATTGGTCTGCATTCTTATATAAAACGAAGCTGCTGCACATCCAGAGTTTTACACAATTTAACAAAAGCTTTCTGTACATCTTGCATTGTATCAATGTGATTCTTCTGGTATTCAACCAAGCTTATTCGATGTATCTATCTTGTAGCGGCGAATTCGTGAGCGTCGAGGCTGCGAGCGCATCTTTGAGCCAGGCAGCGCTGGTGTGGCGCGACAACTGGGTCACGTTCATCGACGGCTTGCTGCAGCTGAACATGTTGCGACAACCACACGATGCAGTATCCCTGCCCACACAAATCAGGAAATTAGACATTAACACCAGGAAGCATCTTCGAGATGCCTACAACTTAAACGGGAAGACTGTTGTGAATGCTTACTTTTGTGATGTCCATGATAAAACAAGGTGACTAAGTATATTATAACAGTTTTCTCCAGACCTAATTTCGATCACGGCGGCCCATTTCAACGGAAACTAGCCGACTACGGAAACATTACCTATAGTCCAAGTGTGAGTGCAAACAGAGGTGTACTCTCAATTCCCTCTCTCGCATGCGGTCCCCGGTCGTTTCAGATTGAATATACTAGTACAGAGAGCTACATTTATTGCAATAAATTAAAAAAAAACATTGTCATCATCTATTGTTAATGTATTAATGTAATATTGTGTCTGCCTGCCGAATAGTGAATGTCTTAGCTTTAATACATTAAAACACCTAATAAACTATTTTCCTTATTTGCAAAATAAATGTCTATTCTATTCATATTATGTTCATCGACATACATGTTCATGAACGTTTTGCACTTGTTTAAAATTGTGTAAAGCTGAACTATATAATTTATACATTTATAATGCTTCAGGTGTGGTGGAGTTACACTAAAGAATATTAAATACCGCAATCTGCCTCCCGTTAGTCAAGACGCAACAAAGGTGGATCTGGTTGTACCACCGTCAATGGTTAGCAGCGCAAACGTTAGTGGATTTTTTATAATTACATTTTCATTGTTGGTTTTTCATGAGGAAGATGTCAAAGACAAAACATTCATTTCAAATACGCACATAAAACACATCTTTGAACGTCAAATGTCGCCATGGGTTCTTAAAACTTACCTATCTTTAATACAACTAATTCTATTTTCTCCTACTTGATGTAAGTCATACCAGTGGAAGGATAAATAAATAAAACAATAACATGTATGTTCACAACTATCGCTCGACCATATTGTTAATGCGAAGACACTGCCTCCCAAGATACAGGATTTTCCTAGTTTGGGGGGCAGGGTTCTTAATTCTTACAGGACTTTTGACACCACTACCATCCTTTTGTATCCAACCGTAAAATTCTATATAAGTCTGCATACCTTTCTGTTACTCATTATTGTCAAAGTTTATGTTTTTGTGAATAAATTATTATTATTATTATTAAACGTGTTTTTGGCAAGGTAAATTAAAAGAGTTATAAACGTATAATTGGATATTCCAGTCACTGCCACTATGTGTAGCGATAACTCTAGCTGTGAAAGTTCATAATTATATGTTCAAAACCCGGCCTTGCCCCGGCGGAATTCTTTTTGGCTACCTCTAAGAAAATCCATCATCTGGACACAAACACATTTTATTGTTATATCTCAATAATACATAGGTTAGACTTACATAGGTTTTTTTTTTATACAGGAAACCACAGGTGGCCTGCAGCAACAAGGAGTTTTGAAGAATCCTGTAGTACTTCAATGTTCACAAATAGGAGATCTTGAGTCCCTGCACTGGGTAGAGGCTCCTCAATTACAGCAGTCTGATTTGGCGGTAACGGTATGTATAAACTAACTGCTCACTGCTAACTGCCCTTATTACTCTCCTTATGACTCCTGCTCTACACTGACTGTGAAAGAAAAAGATTGAGCTTTAACTGAAACCTTTTCGTTTTTTTTTAAGTTTTTTTTTTTTTTATGTGCCACATTTTAGGCTGCTCTTTGGCATAACGAACCAGTTCTATTTTTGTTGTTTATATTATCAGGTTCACTACGCCGGGCTTTGCACGTCCGATGTGAAGAGGGCGGTTGGCGTGATGCCATGCGAATCTAATTTGTACGGAATGGACTTTAGCGGAACCACTGAGAGGCAAGTGTTTACATTCCGATATATTTTTTTAATGAATGTTTTTTTGTAATGCTGATCTTACTAGTATATCTAATCCGCGCGCGATGAGAATGAAATAGAACCTTGTTAGATAAATCGAAAATGTCAGTTCTCAAGTAAAATAATTACACAATAATATATAAATCTCGTATTTAAAATAAAACTCGAGCAGTAGCAATTGTAGACTGCTCGAGATTTATTTTAAATGCGAGATTTATATATTATTGTGTAATTATTTTACTTGAGAACTGACATTTTCGATTTACTTTGACAAGGTTCCATCCGCGGATAATAGGTAAATGCAATGATATTATAAGTAAAATTACACTTATAATATCATTGGGTAAGTGCATACAGCGTGGTGCCACAGATAATGTAGAAACAGCTGTTGGCGGGTCCAATAGAAGCATTACTCACAATTCTGATTTGAACTATTGGAGCAGGTTACCAACTACAAATATTTGGGTTTACTCGTTGATGACTGATTTAACTGAGGCTTTCACGTTAACTGAAAAATCCTTCGCCAATGGGATTTGATACGATTAACTTAATAGTTAACTGTCCATTATGATTCATAATGTTATCCTTTTAAGATTCTGCCAAAGTGACCTTTTTAGGTCCCCACTTCACAAACAAAGAACTGCAAATTAAATTCAATCAAAGCACTGCAACAAGAATGGTAGCCCAATCAAAACTGCTTACCGATCTATATATAAGAATTAGGGAAACGAACTAACGCTTATTTAATACCTACTCTAATTAATGATGTTCCAACTAAAAAACAATTAAAATTCTTTGATTCTCTTTGAAAATGGCTTATGTTTAACTTACCACCAGAAGTAACATTTAACGGACAAAAATAGTAAATGATCACCAAAATTAAACCCGCATTTTAATGTAAACTTATAACCAAAATTTTAACATCCTCTTTAAGCAAACTGTTTCATATCATTTTAAAATACATTTTCTAAACCAGTCACAAAGTCATCATGACGGTATTTTCGCTCTTGCATTCTATGTCGACGGAGACCCGCTTCGCGGGGCCCGCTAAGTTTTCTAAGATTTAGTGATCATTTACTACATTTGGTGTTCGAATACAATTTTATGTACAGTCGTAACTAAAATAGCTACTATTGTAATTTTAGCCTTTATTTTCTGGTGTTAAGTATATATTTTTGGTAAAAGAACTAAGGGTATCAAAGCATTTTATGGTGGTCCTTATATTTAACTCCTTTGAAAATGCATCATTCTGTTTAAATTTCATTCAATAAATAATTAGCATCGACGGGATGGCTGTCCCGCGCCGTCGTCGTTTTTGTACATTTTAGTCATTATTATTAACTACCTCACAATGGTGGTGGTGGTGGTGGTATGTGTTAACCATAATCATTTTTATTACGTTAGTATTAAGATTGCTTAACAGTGTGTCTACATCCGGACAAACCTTAAGCTTTTTGTGTATTTTGTTTCGTTCCTTAATTAATAAACAAATAACATCAGAGATTCGGAGGATTTCAGATTTCGAGGTTAATGACAATATGCTCTCCCATAATCGTAGCTGGCGAAATGTGGAGGAATACAAGCGTGATGTTATGCTTTGTTTATGTTACAGTGGTGAGCGCGTGATGGGGCTGGTGCGCGGCGGCGCGGCCGGCAGCGTGGTGCGCGCGCAGCCGGAGCTGCTGTGGCCGGTGCCGGCGCACTGGACCCTGGAGGACGCCGCCACCGTGCCGCTCGCCTACGCACACGCACTCTACTGTCTCGTGAGTTTACGTAATTAGATACAAAAATGGCCAAAAAGCTTTACATCGAAACTCAATTATCTATACTATCTTCTTTATTAACAATTTAAATTGATCTTTCATTAGATAATCAAGGGGGGGATGATACCTGGTAGTGACGTGCTAGTGCACGAAGGCACCGGCGCGTTGGGGCAGGCGGCCATTGCCGTTGCGCTCGCTCACGGGTGCACAGTGTTCACGACAGTCAGCGATTTACGGAAAAAGAAGTTCCTGCAGAAACTGTACCCTGAGCTAAAAGGTAGGTAGGCGATTTCGATAGTTAATAGTGATGATCTGGGCCCCTGCTATGACGACGGGCGAGCCATAAGAATGTAGAAAAAAATTGTGTTTCATTCGGAATAGTGGCTTACATTACCACTGTCTGACAGGCTACAAGAACAGCGACTTTTAAAGGGACTATATTATGACCTAAAGCGCGGTCACTGTCGGATTGCATATATAAAAGAAAGAGAAGCGCGATGACACACCGCTGGTAATTTATTGCAAAATTTGGACTGAAAAATTAAAACACTAATGCTTTAGTATGTTGCTTGTAGAATATTATGACAAAAAATCAGAATGATTGAATGTATTAGTATGGTTTTTATTGTAAAAATAAAGTTTTTAGAGGTATTTTCATGATTTTTTTTCTATCGTATCAAATTAGTTGTATTATGTTTTCAACACACTATATTACTAGCATTATATCCTGAAGAATATCATAATTATATTGTTTACTGTAGTCGATCATAATACTTTTAGGCATTATAAAACTTGGGTTTTCTGCGTTTAGGTCCAGCATGTCGATTCTGTAAAAATCTCACCGTGAAAACGTAGGTAAAGTGAGCTTTAAATAAGCTGTCATTCCACCTGATCTCTAGAGGATTGACACTATTGACAGCTCACTTCACTCAAGATTTCACGGTGAGATATTTACAGAATACCACAGCTGCTGTAGTGGGACTTAAAACCGCATTAAAACTTAAGCGCTTGACAGCCATCATTGTTCCAGTGCTATAGATAGCTCTATCCCTTTTTTATGTTTTTGTACGGATCTTGGGTTTGTGCTTGTATACTTAAAAAAAAGTTTATTTTCCAGATGAAAACATTGGAAACTCCCGCGACAGCAGTTTCTCAGATAATGTTTTGTTAGCAACAAAAGGAAAAGGTTGTGAAGTTATCTTAAGTTGCGTTAAAGGGCAACTTAAAAGTGTAAGTTTTTATTTAACTAACAAAAATGTTAAATAAATTAATAACAAGTAAAATATAATAAAACAATGGTTCCGTAATAATTATTTGTTTTTCAGACCTCTCTCAACTGCCTAGCACCTTCTGGAATCTTCGTCGACACTGTTCAACTTCCGGACGGTGAAGAATACGAACTTGGAATGTACTTCATGACTAAGCAGAGGTCATACGTCGCGACTGACTTGTTGTCTCTATTCACGCAACAAAAAAATTATGAAATGAAGTATCTGCAGACGATGTTGAGTGATGGTATTAGTCGCGGCTACGTGCGTCCTCTGTCGCGCATATCGTACGCGCCGCACGACGCCGCGCGCGCCTTCCGACTGCTCGCGGCCAGCAGGCACCGCGGCAAGGTGCTGCTGAGGATGCAAGACTCTGTAAGCAACGCATACCCCAGGTAATGTGACCCACGCTTACAAAAACTGGCGCGGTTATACCGGGTCTCCGCATTGGGGTTCGCTTTTCGCGGAATGAGACTGTATATTATGCCTGAATTCCGTAGGCATCCGAATGTGTTTGGTCAACCAAGTGTAATTATGCCTTCAGGATGTCATTTAATCAGCAAGAACTTAATTTCAAAGTAAGTTGTATTTTGTTTCAGATTAATATGCAATCCTGATGAAAGTCATTTAATGTTCTGGGATGATGGCGCTCTTGGAGTTCAACTAGCCGACAAACTAGTAAAACGCGGAGCTAAAAAACTATACATTCACTCTACAAGCTTAAATCAGTACCAATGTTATAAAATAGGGTAAGAATATTACATAAATCTACCACAGTGGATTGTAAAGTAATTCAAGAATGACTTTTTTCTTCTTTTTCAAGGTCTTGGCGAAATCTAGGCGTCAAAGTGGTAACTCTAGAAACAACTATTGATATCAGAAAAGGTATTACTGACGTAATAAACGATGCTAACAGTCTTGGAACTATCAAAGGCATTTACATAGCTATAACAAAAGTCAAGAACGATAAACATAAAGAAGAACTGACATCACTTCTAAATTCTTTAGATGTAACTTCAAGATCGTTATGTCCTGAACTAAAGTTGGTATATTTCAATATTAATTTTATATATTGAAACTGTTGACATTCATTACGATTCGCCTTTAGTGGCACCCTGCTGTTCTTCATTGCTGAATTCATTCCGCTAGCTCCTCTACATTTGTTGCTGTTTAGTACCCACTGTCTGTTTGTTTTAGCCTGAGCTCCTCCGACAAGCGATGTGCCCAGCCCAATTCTATTTAAGCTTGAAAACCATTAAATGCTTACATTTTAATAACTTGAATGTATCACAGGTTTTTTGCAGTCGTCTCAACAGTCAGTTCTGTGGGCGAGGACATATGTGTAGCGAGAGCAAAGTGTGGTTTTACAGCTACATGTTTGGATCTGACGGGTTTAAGCGAGGTAAGTTAATTTGTACATTAATGATTCCGTTTTTTAACTACATAATCTGGGTCAGGCGGTTTGTGTATGTGTATTTAAATGTTTGTAAACGTACCCACAATACAGGAGAAATTCCTAGTGTGGGGCAATGTTTTATAAAAAAAAAAACAAGATTAAAATAATAAAAAAAACTCATGCGTAGTGAAATATTTAACTAAAAATTGAAATCCATCAGATATTTAAATAAAAATTTAATGACATGGAGAATTGGAGATGCGCAATTTTAATCTTATAGCAGCTCATTATTTGACAAAAAGTGAAAAGTATTGCGATATATAGTTCATAACTACACTTTATCTATTAAAGGTGACTTCAACCTGCCCTGCACATCACCTACTACGCAAATGATTATGGTTATTAACATATAACTATCATCTAATATTTTTTCGGCACATAGTAAATTAGCTGCACCTTATCACAATGTATGTTTTCTTGGTACAGGGCAATCCAAGTTCTCTCGACTTGTCTGAAGCCGCGGAGCGAGCGCTGCGCAGCACGTCTGCCGTACTGCTAGCGAAGCCTGCACTGGGAAATTCACCCGGACTGTTACAAAAACTCGTTGCATTGGCCGGTAATAAAACCCAATTCAATTAATAACGAAACAGCACGCTTTTA
The DNA here is from genome assembly GCA_963082905.1 of Oligia fasciuncula. NCBI lineage: Eukaryota > Metazoa > Arthropoda > Insecta > Lepidoptera > Noctuidae > Oligia > Oligia fasciuncula. Next base: position 13,965,860 of record OY720406.1, on the reverse strand, counting down.
TACCAGGGTCAGGCAGAGATGTTAAGTTCACTCACAATTCACCAGTTTTATTTAAATAATTGGAGCATGTCATAGAGCTCAGGCCTGTTGCTATAAACGGGGTACAAATAAATAACGTTACCATCCCCGTCATCATCAAACCATCGAGGCAGACATAAGCAATGACTTCGTACCTTGTCATCAACATGCCTTATGTAGGCATATTATTATGACGTTGTTACCTCACAAAAGTTTAATTACAAAGCCGCAGTCTATAATCGACGTATCTTTCAGGAATAAGCATACCACAAAACGCAAACCCTGACACTACTTTGCAAGAGTTAGGAATGGCAGATGATAAAATACCAATAATTAGTGCCTTCTTGAATATTGCGTACAATATATCTTTGGAGGAAGAAACAATACCGCTCTTGACTCTAAACGGGTAAGTTTAACACAAACACTATCTACAGTAAGGATAAAATATTTTTTACTATAAAATTTTAATCCTCAAGCTATTTATGTAATTATTATTTATAGTCTTACTTGTTTTTTTCATCCCCTTGTTAATTGTATCGCACTTTTATCCTAATTAACTTGGGATCTGCGCAGCCTTTATTCCTTCAAAAACCTCAATTAGCGGTCATCTCAGTAGCCACCCATTTTATACCTTCCATCCAAATCGATCCATCGTTTCTTTGGTCTTCTTCTCGTTGCAAACCCTTATTCTTACTAAAAACTTCTCTTTCCACAATCACCTTTCTATAATCTTCCCATCTAAAGTATTAATTTTGATTTTATTTTAGAATAAATGAGCTGGTGGAGTCCGCATCTGATATTGTCCCAAGAAATGTTACTGGGTTAGCGACATTCTTTTCCAATGTTGGTTCTGACGAACTCCTCGCCTCAGTTGACCTCGTTGTGGTACCGACTCTTAATAAAGATATCACGTTGGTGAGTACAGAATAAACGAACCTTATTATTAATGTAAATAACATATAATATTCTTCTTTACATCACGTATCGGCACGAATATTATGTCATATCACTTGCCAGTGTAGAAATAATCCAGTCAGTAAAATGAAGTGTCGCCAATGGAGGCGGATACCATAAGAAAATAAAAACAACGGCTATCTCAACATTGGATTCGTAAAGCCTCTATCTACAGGATGGTCTTCCCTTATTTCACAGTCCAATGACGAGTTTGACGTGAACAAGAGATACTTGTGCATAGTGCCGGGTATGGAGGGTCACCACGAGAGGTTCCGCGTGCTGTGCGAGCGTCTCAAGTTGCCCTCGCTTGTGCTGCAGCCGGGATTCGACCGCCCGACGGAGACCGTGCGGGAGACTGCGCAGAGATACGCTCAGGTAAAACATACTCCTAATAAAAACCATCGTATATAACTATCATCGTCATTCAGCCGAAAGAAGCCCACTGCTAGACATAGTCCTCCCGCAAGCATTGTTATAACGTCTAGTCCTCGCCTTCCCGCATCCAGAGGATTTCCGCAACCTTCACCAGGTTATCGGTTCACCTTGTGCAGAGTCTACTCACGCTGCACTTTTCGGTACGCGGTCGTGACTCTAAAACTTTATAGGAAGTTGATGATGATGAAACCATAAAATCATAAAAACTGGTTGCTGATACTCAAGGAACTTATTTAATTGTTGGCAGGTCCTCATAAACAAAACCAGTGTTCAAAATAACTTCTACTTGCTGGGATACGAGAGTGGAGTGCCTGTGGCTCTTGAACTTGCCGCAATACTCGAGGATAAAGGTACTATTCTCTATTCTCCTATTTTTTTTTGATAATGAATGTCTTACCTACGCTATCATTATGAAAGGATTTCATAAATACATATTATTGCAGGTTTAACAGGAACAGTGTTTTGTGTCGGATGTTCCCCTGATGAGCTCAAAGAAACTATCGAAGAACAACTACGCGATTTCAAGACAGAGGACCAGCTTCAGGATGCCATTATTCGGCACATGTCCAAGCTGATATTTGGTGAAGATATAGTAGGTTTGGACGACTTGCTGCGGAATGCCGCCGGTTGGTCTCAGAAAGTGGACGCCAGTGTCAGAATCCTATTAGGACGTATGCAACATTCGGCGCAGTACGCCCGTGGGCTTATAGAAGTTGCTTTGGCGAGCATTGAGCGCACGCGCGGCTACGTGGCGCCGGCGCGGGAGCTTCGCTCTCAGCTGGTGCTGCTGCGCGCTGCATCGAATATGACGTCAGCGCCGCAAGCGCTGCAGCGATACTCGCAGCGACCAGTCGCCGTACACCAGCTGAGTACACCGCTGTCTTACGTCTCAAACGATTTAGAGTGTCCGGCCATCGTTAACCGATACATAGACACCGAAATAAAATCTGAATTTGATATGAAGAATATGTGTGATGCTTACAGCCTTTACGAAAAGTTATTATAAGATCACTTGACGAATTTAATAAATGGCTCTACCTATATTAAGTTGAAGTTTTACTTTAAAAAAAAATAGAATGATGAAAAAAGCAGATGATTTCGGTGAAATTAGTATTTGAAAAAAGGAATATTGTTCTGAATTATTTTTTTTAGTATTCAATAGGTAGTTATTGGGTTGTGGCAAAAATATAATTTGCCTAAGACTATTACAAAGGTAGAAATAAATACATAAACCTCGTGTTTATTTCAAATCAGTGCTGTCCCTCTACTTTTTTTACAAACAAAAAAGCTTATACACTATTAAAATTAAGTAAGTTATGTATATAACTTATTCTATTTCATAGAATATTAGTTTTGTTAATAATATATAGCATATTTTATTACATAATTAACGATTATTATTACTGAGAGGCTCAAACTTACTTGTCCTGCAAAATGTTCTCATATCGCTGGACAAAAGTAATTTAAACCTAACTTTACATCGACGAGTCCGACAGCGTCCCCATCCCAATTTTATTTCCCTCGTTAGCGTGTGCCAGTGCGCAGTCAAGACGGATGTGTGTCAAATCGCCGCATATTCCCGCCAATAACGTAAGTACGCCATTTCAGTTGCTCCCGGACAATTATTTTATATTATCGGTGGTTGCATTTTTCTAGTGTAATGAGTAGTTTTATTATTGTTGTTTGGTTCTAACAGAGGTAGTAAGTGAATTAGCTTCATTGACTGTTATTGAATTTATCCTAGATATTATGATTTTTTTCTAATTTTCTAAAAAGTGTGTTATTTGTCACGTCGCTGTTCTCATATCGCTGTAATCGGTGGTATTTATTACTACCGGTGTGATAATTTACACCGAAATGATAAGAAAAAATCAATCGGTATCTTATATCTAATATCGGTGTTTTGATTCATGATCAACGCACAGTTTTGTCACATCGGTGGATTGCTGTATCATATCGGTAGATCATTTTATCATCTTGGTGAGTCGTTTTATCATATCGGTAGATCCCGTGTCATTTCGTTAAGTATACAAACATACATAAAAACACATACATTATATACATACATACATACTTACCTACATAGACTGCCAAAATCATTACCACGATATCACTGGGTAGTAGATGTATAAATGTATCATTAGGGGAGGTCTGTATTCGGTAGAAAAAGAAATAGAATGTAATCAGGTTAGAGAAACAAACCACTTATATAATGAATTATTAAATAGTCATTGTAACCCTCTTTCCTTAACAACTATTGACCTTACTGAGAAGTCCTTGCTAAAACAGAATTATAGTTATAAATTTAGTCATAACAAAATGAAAAAATATGCAAGAATGAATAGAATAATTAAAAAATTTAATCAATTTAGAAAACAACAAAAACACTTTTCCAAAAATATTCCACTGAGGAAAGAACGTGTTGATCTAATGAATAAATTAACCAATTATAAAATCAAATTAGAAGACAGCAAAAAAATCTATGAAATTGATACACAGCGCTTACATTATGACATACAGGAGCTTGAGGGCAGACTTACTTCTCTTTGTATTAAATATAAAAAGAGAACTAAAATTTCAATGACGTTTCGGAAAGATTGTTCCAAATTAATATGCATTCGGCCATAACTTTAATCCGCTACTGCTGTTTCGGCCCTAAATTAACATATTTTCTTCGCGCTTCTCATTTATGGAAGCACACTCACCTTTTAGACAAAATGGACCAAATTATCAGGCATACATTAACTTCCATTTTAAATGTGGCCATGGACGACCGAGCTTGGGCACAAGCTACTCTTCCCATTCGTATGGGGGGCCTCGGCGTCCGCAAAATTTCTAGTATTAGTTTACCGGCTTTTATATCTTCGGTCCACGGCACTGATAAATTAATCAGGAAAATCCTAGCTTCCACACTGATTAATTATGATGTGCCGTGTTTAACCGAGGCTATGGATGCCTGGAGTCTCGCTTGCCCGAATACAGATCCACCCGACAATCCATCTTCCCAGAGACGGTGGGATGAGCGGCTCTGCAGAGTAGTACAGAACAATTTACTTGACTCGTCTGCTACTACTGCGGAATGTGCGCGCCTGCTGGCTGTGGTTAGGTGGGAGTCGGGTCTTTGGCTTCATGCACTACCTTCGTCGAACATAGGCACTTTGTTCGACGACACTACTTTTCGCCTCGCTGCTTCCCTACGTCTAGGCACTCCTTGCTGTTCTCCCCATCGCTGTCACTGTGGCGAAGATGTCAACAGCCTCGGACACCACGGCCTGTCTTGCAGCCGAAGTGCGGGTCGCTTAGCGCGGCACGCGAACATTAATGACATCATCCGACGAGCTCTTGTCACCGTCGGCGTTCCAGCTGTGTTAGAACCCAATGGCTTGGCACGCGACGATGGCAAGAGAACGGACGGTATGTCTTTATTTCCATGGAAGGTGGGTAGGCCTTTAATGTGGGACGCTACATGTGTCGATACTCTTGCGCCATCCTATCTTCCTGGCACGGCATGCTGTGCTGGCGCTGCTGCTGCGGCTGCGGAAAATCTCAAGCGGCGAAAATATAATAACCTCATCGGAAACTATATTTTCGAGCCGTTTGGGGTAGAAACTCTCGGGCCGTGGGGTCCGAGTGCTCATAGTCTTTTTAAAGAAATTTCGAAACGGCTGGTTGACACTTCCCGTGACCCAAGGGCTGGCTTTTATCTTGGCCAGAGGCTAAGCATCGCCATACAACGTGGTAATGCCGCCAGTCTCTTGGGTACATTACCAGTCGACAGCGATGCGGATGAATTTTTCGACGCTATTTTTTAGTTTCTGTATAGTTTTAGTTAAGTTAGAATTTAATTTTGTTATTTTTAGTTTGTATATTCAGATATTTGTTAAATATGTGGGTTCTCAGAACCAAATTAAAGAACACATTCTTGCTGCTAATGAGTTAGTAATGTGTCAGTGCACTTGTCAGACAATTCCACACCCTGTCGCTGTCCAGCCTGAGGTAACGGAGGACCCGTCCCAAACTGAGAGTTTGTCTCAAGAGTGTATCCTTAACCAGGATGTATCTGATATAGTAGAAGATCTTTCTCAATTGGTACAGCTTGAGACTGGTAGTTGCCCATCTTTCAGTAGTCATGATTGTTATGATTCGGTTATGTTCTCGGATAGTATAGGAAGAGGTTTAGGTAAATTAATTAGTAACAACCTGAGTTATTCTACTCAAATAATTGTATGCCAGGGTCAACCTACAAACAAATAATGGCATCAGTAACAGGAAATGTATTTAATCCCAAAACTAACATTACTGTATTTGTAGGCTAAGGTCAAAAAATATGAAATAACTGACTGTGTAACTGAGTTGTTAAAGTTAAATTGTAATAAAATAATATTGTGTGCTTTCCCATATTTAAAAAAATTAACAAATAGACAAAACAATTATATTCATATGCTTTTTTTTTTTTTTTTGCGGATGGGAAATCATCAAATGACCCCTCCCGCTCTGGGTGGAGCGGAAGGGAGTGTCAGACTCTTACTGACTAAAACCCACCCGTGTTCCTTCCTTAGCCCTTTATGTTCCGGGCCAGCGGTAACCCTTTCGGACAATCCCGCTGACCCGGCAGGCTTCGGCCCTATGGGGCCCCTCCTCGATGCTGACATCTCTTTGAGGCGCGCGTGGAACACGTACGCGCCGTCCGGCACGGGCCTGGTCCTGATCGGACGGTGAGCTACCCATTACTCTCCGCCCGCAGGCCCGCGCCTACGGTGGCCGGGAGTCGTCGCGCGGCTCCCGACGCCCGGAGCGTCTCCCGCGGCGGCTGGGACGGGAGGCTCTCTCCCTGAGCCGTCCCGCCACCTCCTTCGCTAGCATGACTGCTTCGCAGAAGGAGGTGACTGCCTCCCACTCCCTCTCGCCCCGGACCATGGCTTGCACCAGGGCCGGGCGCGAGAGGTCGCCGCCGCTGCCGATCGCCTCTACGAGGACACGGCGGTGCTCCGCCCAAGCGGGGCAGACCTCCACCGTGTGCTCCACCGTGTCCTCTGGGCGATCCTGGCAATGGTGACACCCGGGCGTTTCCTCCCGCCTGATGATGTGCAGGAACCTCCCGAAACTTCCGTGTCCGGTGAGGACCTATATATATATATTCATATGCTTAATAAGCCTTTTTAGTTAATCATTACAGTGACAAGCTTGTATATTTTGACACCAACTGTTATGTAGAAACTTTAAAGTCGACTAGGGATACTGTGTATCTGCCTGTTAGTTTTAGACACATAATAGCAAGGCTATTAGCTTTTTATATAAACTCAGACATAAGTATTATGTCGAAGTCTTGTATTATTAACACCACAACAGTTAGTAATAATACTAATAATAAGGTGGTTTGCCTGAATGAATGTAGCTCAAATGCTATAAATATTTGCACAAATTATACGAAGGAGGTTCCATTTCTCTCACGCACTATGAGCTCACTGCCTGGTGATGACATTGAAGTCTTGGGATTAACTCCAGATAATCATTTAAACTAGATTGTAAGACAACAGAAGGTACCAGTAATAATAATATTCCTATACCTAACATCAACAAGGTATCTTCTTGCTCTAAAATACGTAAATATCAAAAAGGAGATCAGCAGAATGTCTTGACATTATTTCATCAATATATTCAAGGCATTTCTTCCAAATTATTAGAAATTGAAATGTTTTTAGAAAAAAACAACATTGATTAAAGCACAGATATAGATAGACCTAGATAACGAAAGTATCACGAACTGTATGAAAACCAAGCGTGCCATTTTTTGACTACATACTATGACGTCACAAGCTCGCGCTCTCGCTCACGCTTACCCAGCCAGCAGTACACAGGACTGAGCGCGAAAGTGGCGGCCTATGATTTTTTATCGTAAACTGGTGCGATTTTTGGCACGCGAAGTAGTTGCTCTTGCGTTATCTAGGTGTATCTATATCTATGGGTTAAAGGATTACCAAATGTTAATTAATTTTGAAAACTATAGTGTGGGCAGTTGTTTTAACCGTAAATCTATGCTGCGTGGAGGTTCTCTAATATTGATAAAAAAATGTTTAAAATCCAAGCAACGAAATGAAATAGTGGGTTTATCAGTTGAACATTGCATCGAACTGTCCTGTGTTGAGCTAGATAAGCATGTCATAGTGTGCGTTTACAGACCCCCTAATTATCAGAATTTTTCTGTATTTGAGTCAATAATGGAAGATGTCCTAGCGAAACTTGCATCCAATAACAAAGCCGCAATTATTTGTGGGGATTTTAATATTAATATTTTGTAAAATAATTCAAATAGCAGTAGATTATTAAGCCTTTTTAAATCGTTCAATTTATATAATGTTTTTGCAGAACCGACTACCCGAACCGACTGCAGTAGCAGAAGTTGGAGTTATTCTATAACTCCAACTTCTGCTACTTGTATCGATAATGTTTTTTGCGATTGTGATTATTTAGATAAAGCCATCGTAAATTATCTGCCGTCTGATCATAGTGGTCAAACGGTATCTTTTAAGTTTCAAACACCTTTGCAAAAAGTGCAAATACAATTTAGACCAATAACGACTGGTAAACTAAATAGATTCAATAGTACACTAAAAAATAAGTTAAATGATCTAGGCCATGATAGGGATAATGCAAATAAATTGTACGAGAATTTCTTTTCAGTAGTGCACACTCAATTTAATACAACTTTTGAAAAGAAAACAAAAAACATTTGCCCTAATTTTGTATTTAGTGACTGGGCAACTAGAGGTATTAGGATAAGTAGGGAAAGACTGTTCGAGCTGTATGGCCTTAAGCCTTACATCAATACTGAAACTTTCAGCAAGTATGTTGCTACATATTCCAATTTTTTTCGAAATACTTGCAAAATAGCCAAAGCCTTAGCAATAAAACATTAGCAATAAAATCAAATCAGCAGAAAATAAGATAAAACCAGTTTGGAAAATTATACATAACGAAACTAGTAAGAATAAAAAACGAAACACTGATTACAAATTGGAGACTTCACTAATATACCACACCAATATACCATCAAAAACGACGGAAGCCTTAAATTCCTCATCCGACGTATCAATTGATTTATTAAGAGCGAACGTTCCAGCCTGCCCGGTTGAATTTAAATTTAAACATATTGACCCCGCTTCAGTAATAAAAGCTTTTATGCAAATAAAGATCAAATTGACAGATGATCTTTGGGGAATGTACATTAAAGTCTGTGCCTCTATAACTGAGACTATTGCACCTTACTTAGCCTTAGTATTTAATTTGTGTGTTGATCAAGGAGTCTTCCCCGATTTAATGAAATACAGTAAGGTAATACCACTTTACAAATCTGGGGACAGTAAAGACACCAATAATTATAGACCCGTATCCGTGTTGCCGGCTTTCAGTAAGGTGTTCGAAAAGATAATGCTTAATCAGATGCTCAATCATTTTAACACGAATAAAATTCTTCACAATCAACAATATGGTTTCACCAAAGGACGTTGTACGACCGACGCTGGTGTAACCTTATTAAAACACATTTTTAACGCGTGGAAAGAGGCCCAAGACGCCATAGGAATCTTTTGTGACCTCTCTAAGGCATTTGATTGCGTCGATCACGAAACCTTGCTTTTGAAATTCGAGCATTACGGACTTGGAAAACTTGCGCTCAATTTAGTTAGCTCTTATTTAAATGATAGACAACAGCAAGTTCAAGTAAATGGTGTCAATTCACATGGTTTAACAGTAAAAATGGGTGTGCCACAAGGCTCGATATTGGGTCCTTTCCTCTTTTTAGTGTATGTTAATGATCTACTCCATTTATTAAAAAATCAACCACAAATGGTGTTATTTGCTGATGACACTTCCTTTAAGGTAAATAGACGTGCTACAAATTTTGACGACGTCAATAACGCCCTACTGCAGGTCCAAAATTGGTTCATTGCTAATAATTTAGTATTAAATGGAAAAAAAACTAAGTGCATAAGATTTTCTTTACCAAATGTCAAGGGTAGGGATTGTGAGATAATATTGAATCAAGAGAAACTAGAATTCGTCGATAAAACTGTTTTCTTAGGGATCACGCTCGACTCAAGGCTACAATGGGGTCCTCATTTAACATCTCTTGCAGGACGGCTAAGTTCAGCAGCTTATGCTGTCAGAAAAATCCGTCAATTTACTGATGTAGATACCGCGAGACTAGTCTATTTTAGTTATTTTCATAGTGTCATGTCTTACGGTATTTTACTTTGGTGACGGGCTGCAGACATTGATTCTATTTTTATTCTGCAGAAAAGAGCCATCAGAGCCATATATAACCTCCGCAGGCGCGATTCTCTGAGGGAACTGTTTAAGGAAATTAACATCATGACGGTGCCTTGTCAATATATCTACGAAAACATCATGTATGTAAGAAAAACTTATATCTTTTTAGTAAAAGAGGTGCAAGACATAATTATAGTACTAGAAATAGGGACCTATTAGTTCAACCAGGTTTCAGACTGGCTAAAGTAGACTCATCTTTTATGGGGTACTGTTTAAAATGTTATAATAAAATACCTCCCCACATTCTTCAACTGAATGAAACAAAATTCAAGTCTTGTATAAAACGCACACTATGCAGTCAGGCATATTATACGTTAGGGGATTACATCGCTCAATGCTGGTCCTGCTCCACAACTACAACTACCTAATTGATTAACACTTGAAAATACTGTTGGAGCTGCTGAAGATTGTAAGACTATCTTTGCATTGTATAAACTCAATTTCATTTATATTGTATAATTGCATAGGACAAATGTGAGTTCTATGTATGTACTATGCCTTATTTACTATTTACCGGGTAATATCTCTTTCATTGACTTGAATGCGCCCTGGCGGCTGATAGTATGTCATGCTCACACAAATGTCTCGCTGACGGTGGCGTGTATGTTGGATCATTTAGCTCCCTTCAAAATGGTTGAGCTGAATGGTGCTGATCTATGCGTCATGTTCGTGAACGGGCGCCGTCAGTTGGGGCTGGTCATCACTTAGCTGCCTAGGCTAATTTTTATTTTTGGATTGTTGTTTTCTCGCTTTTAACGTGTACCTACGTCTTTTTTACATCGTTCTCACATATAATTTTAAATTCAACATTAATGATGTAACTAATATTTTTGTAAAAATATAATTTAAAAAAGTTTCCATGGAGTTTCTTGCCCGTTCTTCTCCATAGGTACCTACGCTTTGGAATGGGCAACTAGCTTCATATTTTCTGAATGACCGACTTCTTGACAATTCAAAAGTGCCTGTAAATGGTTTAATTGAAATAAATGCTTTGAGTTTGAGTTTGGTAATGTACGTCTAGCTCCATAATAAAAGTAGTTGATAATGATGAGCACAATGACCCCTTATGAGGATAACGATGATTAAAATTACACCCCGTTTAGGTACCTACTAACTATTGAAAAATGTAAAAATGGCATTTGTTGAAATTCACCCAAACACTTTAATAGGATTATTCATTTCAAATATTTTATTCATAAACAACAAAACGTGTTTTACAGAACAAATAAAACTTAACATGTGATAGGTTATTTTAATGAGCATCATTAACCTTTTAACCTCCCGACTTCATATCAGTTGTCGTGCCCCGTGACCGAGCGGCGCGGCGCCCGAAAAAAAAAAAACGAAAAAATTACCTGATAAAATACAGCGTAATTACCTAAATAAAAACCGGTCAAGTGCGAGTCCACATGGCATAAAACGCCGAAAAAAACATTTCTTTTAAACCCCTTTAAATTGCCTTTATTTTATTTTTATTATTTGTTGTTATAGCGGCAACAGAAATACATCATCGGTGAAAATTTCAACAGTCTAGCTATCACGGTTCATGAGATACAGCCTGGTGACAGACGGACAGCCAAACGGATAGTGGAGTCTTTCACAACAACGCGTTTAGGGCGGCGCGGGCGCTTCTGCAGCGCCTCGGGCATGTTTGCGGAAGCGCGCACCGACTGTTTTCACGTCACCATGCGCAAGCGTGCGCGTCCTTAGTGCGCAGGGTGCGGGCCAGCTCCAATACTGTCCTGGTGATGATCGCTGAGCGAATTGACTGCCCCTTCATTAGGAAATGCTGTGGCAGACATGTATTAGGCAGTGCACTTAGTTTTAATTGAAATTGACATATTATATTTATAGTAACTGGTTTTGTATTGTTTTTATATTTTTATTTTTTTTGCTCTTGCCTGAATTAAATGAATTTTATTTTTTTATTTATTAAGTATTTTGTTATAGGGTCCCGTTATTACCCTTTGGGTACGGAACCCTAAAAAAGCAGATCTTTTTTTTAGATTGGTCGTAAATATACGACTCTGGTGAAATGTACACGAAAATATTTGTCGGATTAATCCGGCGAAAGCAGTTAAAAACACTCCCCATTATTAACAACTTTCATCACTTTTATATTTTATATAGCTTCTATATTTACAATCTGGCTTTCACAATGGTTTCTTTTATTAAACTTTTCCCAAATACTTATTGATTAAGGAAGTATAACAACAAATACTAAAAACAAAATAAAATTAACTATACAACAAACGCGGTTTTTTTGCCCTTTTTTGCTCGATATCAATAATGGCAACAGGTAGGCACTTGAAATTTTCACAAAATACTCAGTTGTATTTTTACTTTAATAATAAATAATAAAATTAAAATAAAATAAATATTTAAGGCCCCCTTAAATATTTATTTTATTTTAATTTCCCAATCCCATACAACAAACGTGTTTTTTTTCGGCGTTTCTGCCTTGTGGTACGAAACCCTTCGTGTGCGAGTCCGACTCTCACTTGGCCAGTTTTTATGTAATTATGTCAAGTTTACACAAACAACATTTGTAATGATATTAATTTATACCTACGTCGGACATCATGAAAACACCAATATTAACATACAATAAAAACTGTTTATATATAGGCCTAATTGTTACAAAACCGCCCTTAATACTGCAGCATTGTCCATCTGAAGTGAGCCGTTTGATACATCTCTATATTAGGTGAGCTTTTGCAGACAAAAATTACTTAAAATATGTTACTTTATAAGTTCGGGGATGTTATAAGAATGTTTTCTTTAATATTGCGTGGTGTCTGTGTGTCAAGCTCAAAAGTATGCGCTGTCTACGTTTTTCGGCAGTACTTTAATCTCAGCGACAATTTCTTAAAGTGCAACGGAAAAAGTATAATTGTGAAATTAATAGGAAAATAAGGTCCAAGGTGATACTGACTTTGTAGTCCGTTGGAGGACCGACTGGACTACCACACTGGCTAGTTCAAAACAACAATCTTCCGCTTCACCTGACAAGTAACAAAGACCTAACTCTAGATGTGGAATACGGTTGATTAATTAGGGTGGCATAAAAGAGCAGAAGAATTGCCAAACTTAAGTGGCAGTGGGCAGGGCACATTGCTCGCAGAACTGATGGCCGATGGGTGCCGAAAGGTTCTGGAGTGGCGACCGCGTACCGGAAGACGTAGCGTTGGAAGGCCTCCCACAAGGTGGTCCGACGACCTAGTGAAGGCCGCAGGAACACGTTGGATGCGAGAAGCGCAGAACCGGTCGAAGTGGAGGTGCTTGGGGGAGGCCTATGTCCAGCAGTGGACGTCTTTCGGCTGAAATGATGATGATGATGGAAGGAGCCTGCGCGAATTACTGCGCAGCTCGTGTGAAAAAAGAGAGGAAGAAATACTAATTAAGTGTCACAGTGTTCACTATTTAATACAATAACTAATTAAGAGGGAACGGGGCCTACGAGGAATTAAAAAAATAGGTATTTGAAAAAACTATTGCCGTCGCCTTACCTCAAGTCTGCCCCCGTAGTGTGTGATAGGGACAGCTGCAGCTCAGACCGAAATTATCACAAAAATTTTGACGAGATCGACATTTCGTATTTCCCTTGTTTCTCCTCGAAAACTGAGCCGATTCAATTAATTTTTACATTAACATTTTAAGAAAGAGTATGTTTGGGTTCCTAACATTCTTTTATGTTAAAAACTTTTCTAATTTGTCTAGTACCTACTCCTCTAATCACGGCCGGCGGTAAAAATAGGGCATTTTTTGTAATTTTTAGAGGGTCATATTTCCTTTACTAATTAGTTGCTGAAAAAAAGAAAATGTCAGGGACGTGTCTACAGCAGACCTTGATTTTATGAAAAAAAATTGCTCTAGAGGCATTATTCAGGAAGAAAAAAAGGGAAATACATTTGTATTGAGAATGGCACGCCCTGTTCAGAGGGAACAGGGCGTGCCATTCTCAATCAATCAATCAACTCAGCCTATCGCAGTTTACTGCCTATTAAGGCTTATCTTAAGCTGGATGTAGCGGTATCTACAACGCCACATGCGAACAACGTGTCATACTACGTCACGAAAATCCTGCATCGCGCAAGCAGAGTTCACCGCGCAATTAGCATAGATACAACGGCCCGACATGAATCATTGGGCAGTTGTCCGCCAGACATAACACCCGTGTGGTCGGAGGATCCTCCCTTTTCTATGGAGGTTGAGTGAACTTTACACCCTGTTCCTCATACCTCTATACTGGTGACCCCGAACATGAACGTCAGCGCAGCCTTCGTGCACCTACTTCAGCGTGACGTCATCATCACTCCCGCAAGCTTTAGCGGCGAGTCACCCAGCCAGCCAGCTTCCACGGCTTCAACGGGTATCCTGACCACCAGCATGCAGCGACCGCGCATTCCTGGTCAACACCCTCAGCCTCATCAGCAACCTCGGCACAGCATACTGCACTTTCGGCCGGTCCACAAGCAGAGCCATAGAAACCATCTCCTGGTCGACGCCAGCAGTCAGCCTCAACCCGGCGCTGTACCACATCCGACGCACTGGAGCATAACGCAGCGCCACCTCGACTCACTGGGGACATCTTCGACTCACCGTGAACTATGCGGCAACCGGTTCCGACTCACTGGAACCTCAGCTGGCCTGGCAAGCATCGCAAGATACAAGACTCAGCCCACTATCGACCTCCGGTCTCCGGGGGGGAGTGATGTAGCGGTATCTACAACGCCACATGCGAACAGCGTGTCATACTACGTCACGAAAATCCTGCATCGCGCAAGCAGAGTTTACCGTGCAATTAGCATAGATACAACGGCCCGACATGAATCATTGGGCAGTTGCCCGCCAGACATAACACCCGTCTGGTCGGAGGATCTTACCTTTTCTATAGAGTTGAGTGAACTTTTATATAGTACCACAACACCCGGTGCTCTGCCATCCGAATCCAGTCAGTTTCCTCCATTTTTTCGGTGATTCTTATTCTATACTAATAAAGACTAATATTCTACAATACCCCTTAAAAATACAGTAACACAAACGGTTCACACGATGACGCCGACACCGCAAGAGCATGCGACACACGAGGAGATCCATACCGCGCCGGGCATGGATGGCGAGAGAATCGTCATCTCCGGCATGGCGGGACTTTACCCGGACTCCCACAGCGTCAAGGATCTGTCTAACATTTTGTACAATAAGGTAATCTTTTTCAATAATATGTTGACTATATACACGGTGGAACATCATGACGAAAAATACCACGGATTCAGTTTATGATTTAGAATCGTGTTGAAAATTGTCGACGGTTTTATAAAAAAATTCTTTTCCCTACAAAAGTAAGTCCAATACCTACACGTTCAAAATATACGGAACAGCCAGTTTTTAGGGTTCCGTACCAAAATGGTAAAAAGGAATCCTTATGGTGCGACTCAGTCTGTTTGTCTGTCTGTCCGTCTGTCACAGCTGGATATCTCAATAAGCTGGATATCTCAATAACTACTAAAGCAATCAACTTGAAATTTAGAATAGTTTTAGATGACGTTTGCCAAACTATTTTGCAAATAAGAAAGAAATATTTTTTTTTCAACAGGGACTGAAAGGGTGTCTTAAAAATTTTAAGTTGGGCTACTAGGACATGTGGTGTATCATATGAAAGAGCGCTGTTTGCACATTCTCAAACATTCTTTCTTTTTTTTAGGCCGCATAGTTTTCGACTTTAGATGAAAAATGTAACCATTCTGTCGGTCAAGAGATGGCGCTGACCTAAAACTGAAATATTCTACACCGCAGTGTTAAAATTCTCTGATGAGTATGGGCCTCGCCGATCAAGATTAAAAACATTTCACGTTTCACAATACGAAACCCTCGGTGCGCTCTTGACCGGTTTTTTTTTCTAACGATAAAATGTTTCAACTTGGATTTTAGAATACATCGCAAGTTATAACCGCTTGGGTGAGAGCGTCCCCGATACCTCTAGATGTGTAAGGTTGCATCTCCACATGCAACACAACTATTGTGACAAATGTGAGTGCTTGTTCTATAGCAACTTGTGTGTATGTAAACTGCGTAGCAAGTGTTATTTGAAATGAAACCTGATGAAAGCTATGCAACAACACAGTCGTGCGCTAAAACAATCGATTGTGTGTGCGTCACGACCACTTACAAGTAGGTCGCAAGCCATAAGCAAGTCGCAGGCCCATTGTGCATTTCATATTCACAGACTTATTTATTAATTCTGAAACAACAATAAGTACCTATCCCGTATACTAAATTCCCCGTAGGAATTTATAGAAGTGTTAACTTTTAAGTCTCATGTTTTGAGAGGTGAGCCTATCGCCATTTACTGGATAACATTTTTTCGTTTTCTTTATCTTTTTCGTTTATTTTTTTCTTACTCCAAGGAGTTAGAAATCGATTTCTGATTCCTTTCAACCTTTTCTTTGTACAGTCAACCGCAAAAGTAGATGATCAAAGTCAGAAATTCAATACTAATCAACGGAGTTCGCGTCAGAACTGTGTGGCGTCGAAGTGATTCAAAAGTATTCTAAGTAGTAAGTATTCTAAGTAGTAGTACTTCGATGCCACAAAGTTCTGACGCGAACTTCGTTCATTAGTATTGAATTTCTGATTTTGATCATCTACTTTTGCTGTTGACTGTACCAACAAGACAATCAAAAGTATCCCTAAAACAAATTTTAATATATTTTTGATGCAACGCAGGTCAACCCGATATCAGCAGCAGGGCTCCGTTTCAAGTGTAACAATCCAGAAGTGGTGCAGCATGCGGGCTCCGTTCCTGGTCTCACCTTGTTCGATGCACAGTTCTTCAAGGTGCACTACCGCCTCGCGAACAGCATGGACCCCATGGCCCGCAAGATCTTGGAGCAGGCGTACCAGGCCATCTATGATGCTGGTTAGTTTACAACTACAACGCTAGATGGTTCTTTTGGCGCGTGGCCAAAGTCGGAACTAATAATTTCGCAAAACAATTTCAAAAATGTTTGCCAACAAAAATCCTTGTAGCACTATATCTAGCTATTAACGTGGCCTTCTGTTGGACCCTAATCTAAAATGTTCCATCGACTAGAATAGAAGAAGAACAAGTATACTTAGGTAGTACCCCACGGTTTCGCTTCCGATGCTAACCCTCAGGAATAGTATATTTTTGCGAGATAAAAAGTCTATGGCACTCTGTGGTCCATATTAGTATATGGACCACAGAGTGCCATAGACTTTTTAATCGATGTTATTTTATGCAAAGAGATAGTTCTCTTTGCATAAAATAACATCGATTCGTTGTTCCGTTGCCGCGTGAAAGAAGGACAAACAAAAAAAATAAAAAACAAAGCAAAAACACTTTCGCATTGATAATATTACATGGCCAGAGATTGCACAAGACATCCCGGTTTGGAAGGAAAAAGGGGAGGCCTTTGCCGAGCAGTGGGACACAAAATAGGCTAACAAAAAATAAAAATTTGTTGAAAGTGGGCTTATATACAGGGTTTATTTTTATAGACCATCCAAATTGAAGGGTGTGGTACAGATCATCAAACCGAACAACTTTCTCCATGGGACCAATATAATAATAATGATGTAATTTCAGCTTTGTCCCTGGGATGTCAACCCATTTGTGTGCGTGCTTCTGGCGGAAACGCCTCTCATTCCCGCATAGGGGCGAGTCGATGGTTATAGAACTTCTAGAAAATTATAGAAGCTTCCTGAATAAGAAACGACGCGCGCCCTTGTGTGTAAAATGAAGTGTTTTCAGTACATGTGTGTGTGTTAAAAACTAAATTATTTATTCATTCATTACATAATGGTTAACCAATTATTGTACAACGCGGGTTGAAAAAACAATATGTAACCATTAATATGTAAAGTTCTATGATAAAACCAGGAAGTGGTCAATGCCACTATTTTATACAGTTGTTTGTTGCGCCATTTCATGTTCTCAGCTAAATCACTAGAAAGTGGTGACGTGTGGGCCCCATTTTGAGGGCTGTATTTGTTACATAAACATTCAAAAAAAGCTCTATTCCATCATGCAAATGAAACTGGTTTTTAGCCTAATTTTAATTAAGAAAGAAAGATTTATAGAAGGGGATTCTTTGCTTTTGCATACGCTTTTCAAATAATATGCACTTTTCTTTTGTTATAATAACAAGCCGTGCGTTCGATGGGATTTCCTATCAGCAAAAACGAACTACCAAACATCCTCTATTTAAATCCTTTGGGAACTGAATTTTCAAAAATACTATTTATATTTATACGTACGTAAGTACTACGTATTTTTGAAAATTCAGTTCAATAATTATTCAATTATGTTAGAGTTAACTAGTTAACTCTAACATATAACAAATTACATGGTTTTCCCACCAGCAGCGGTTTAGGTTGTGCGTTGTCAGTCAGTAAATTTATTAAGATTTATTCAGGTATTTATATATTCAACTACGTAACCTACTTCTTGTAATTGTCTATCTACAGTACTCGCACAACATTTTGTTTCTATCCAAAATCGAAACATTTATTTTCTTAATCCCTACCTTATGCTTGCAAAACGAATTACCTACGACTTTTTTTTTCTAGGTGTAAATCCGGAAGATCTTTCCGGTAAGAAGGTCGGCGTGTATATCGGCTCATGTTTCTCTGAAACTGAAAAGGCTTGCTTCTACCAAATCTCTTCTAGAACCGGTTTCGGTATAGCTGGGTATGTCAAGTTAAATAAAGTTTGTATAAACTTTATTTTCTATATTTCTTTACGGCAATTACCATCGCATTAGGTTACCTGTAATGATAGTGGTAGGGAGATTTAAATAAATAAATAAATAACTATGTTACACAGCTACTTGAGTAATAACTTCACCAAACACAAACTACACTAAATCTATGAATTTAATGTAAATCAGATGCAGCAAAACTATGTTCGCCAACCGCATTTCCTACTGGCTGAATGCAAAGGGTCCTTCGATGTCGATCGACCTGGCTTGTAGCAGTTCCACCGCGGCGCTGGAGCAGGCATACCTTGCTATAAGTCGAGGCGAATGCGAGGCAGCCGTCGTTGGAGGCACCTACGTGTGTCAGCACCCACAGTCAGCCGTGCACTACGGAAGGTACTATCAGGAAAAAAGTCCTAAATATACGTATTTATTACTAATATACCTTATTATGCGCCGCATAATACAAAATAGGACAAACATTTATAATAGTACTGTACACTGTACGATGGTATTGTCTTACAAGGCGAGGCGAGAAGAGATAGATAATGATAATAATATTATTATGATAATTATACCTTTGAGTCTTTTGACCAGTTCTGAGTTCGACTGCCTCTGACGTATCCTAACTTCTTTCTGACGGACGTTGATTTTCCGCTGTGCCGATATTGCATTGTTCCTCTATCTTTCGTATAGAAGCGTCCAGTCGTCTTAACTGTTACCTTATTGATTCACCTGGCTACCCCCTACAACCATGCAGCTTTTTCTATTTGGAAATATAGTTGAAAAGGGGGTTCAATAATAATTAACTCTGATTACAGGCTCTTGAACCTTTGTCAGGATGGTAAGACTAAATCATTCGATGAACATGCTGATGGATGTGCTAAATCTGAAGCTATCAACGTTTTGTTCCTGCAAAAAGCGAAAAACGCTTTAAGGTAGATATACTTTGAAGTTTATTTGGATCTTATACCTACGGTTTATTTTTAATCATACGATAAACAACAATTTTTTTAATAATTTTCAGGATCTATGCCGATTTATTGCACGCTAAGACAGAGTTTACGTGTATATTGCCTGGAGAAACGGGCCCTCAATTTGGATTCCTCAGAGACTTCAGTAAAACAGTCAGTTTTATTAAGAACTTCTACGACGAAGCAGGAATCCCGGCTCAAGCTATCGAATATGTAGAAGCTTGTGGCTCTGGTAAGTACTTACACACAAATTAAATAACAACAAAATTGATATTCCTGGGTCACACACTATTGAGTCAAAGTGGTAAAAGGAATATAATAAACATCAAAGAATAATGTTAGGGCAGCTGGATTTAATACAGCCGCTTCGTAACGTGCATTCAAAAGAACGCATGTAAATGATTTTAGATAAATTGATAAACAGACCTAGAGAATAACCTAATTAATTACTTCGACAGCTGTACCAGAGGCTGATAAGATGGAGTTGAAAGCTATAGAGGAGGTGTTCTGTGATAACAAACGAGATCCTCTCCTGGTGGGCAGTGTTATGTCTAACATTGGTTACAATGAAGCTGCGTCTGGTGTCACTGCTATTACAAAGGTAAGCCTCGTCTCGGAAGAATATATTATTCTTGGGTAACAAGACCTTAAACGAGACTGACACCTTTGCGTTCAGAATTCAAGTATTCTGCTTTAGAATGTAGTAAATTAGATTAGGTTTTAATAATCGCTGCTTTTTTATTACACCGTTACAGATAGTCCCATCCACGAAGACCCGCCCCACTCTTCTTCCTAATCGATAGTGTTTTGGTTTTGTCGATACACATTAATTACTTAGGTATTAAGTGTGTATCGACAAAACCAAAACACTAGCGGAATTAACTAGCGATAACCAGTAGCGATTAGGAAGAACAGTGGGGTGCGTCTTCGTGGATGGCACTATCTGTACATTAAGTTATGAAAACTGTTCACCATGATGTTACTTGAATATGTTTTTTTTTTTTTCAAAGAAAATTTAGAAACAAATAAAAATTGGTTTATTGCTACAGAAACAAGTGCGTAAAAAAAGATAAGTTCGACCGTTATAATGAATCATTAGAAGTTACAGCCCAATTTTCATCTCTCTCGCAGGTATTACTTGGCTACCACACTGGTCAGATAGCTGCCAACATGCACTGCAACAATCCGCGTCAGGATGTAGTTGCTCTGCGTGAGGGACGCATGCGCGTCGTCACCGAGCACCAGAGCTTCGGCCGGACTTACGTTGCCGTGAACGGCATGTCCGTAACCGGCGTCAATACACACGTACTGCTGCATGGACACTATAAACCAAAGGTAATGACATTACCTACCTTAACCATCCATCTAGCCTTATCCCAATTGATTTGTGGCCCGTGCAATATTTTTTTCGTCTTTCTTATCGACATTTCCATCAAACGTCATCTCAGATTCAGAACCTTTCTACCCAAATCCCCTTTCACATAATATACCCAAACTTTCCTTTGTTTTTATTTTTTTATTTTTATAGCCTTGCCATATCTACTATTCAACACTTGAGCATTACCCACTGTAGCGTTACTTTAAATAAATTAATGGAAAGAAAGATTTTTTTCATAACCACGGACTTTGCCTTTCAGGACCCCAACCGCTACAAGTCGAGCATTGCTCACCTAGTAACTATTTCGGCAAGACATGAAGCGGCGGTTACTCATTGTCTTAGCGACTTGAAAACCAACCCTATAGACCCTGAACAGTTGAGGCTGTTGCATAACATACACCAGAAAAATATTGCCGGACATTTGGGCAGAGGATTCGTCATTCTACGTAAACATTTACTTACATTTTTTAAATCAATTTGAATTCGCATCTATATTAAGTAGTAGCCAGTAGTAGTCATTTGAAGAATGACGGAAGCGCTATGGGCGAAAATAGCTGCAGAAAGGTGCGTGATGGCGAATCGAACTGAACTTTTGTCTAAAGTTAGGCCAGAGACAGCCATACATGTAGCGGGGAAGATAAAGGGACACTAAAAACATAAAATAACACCGAATTCTTACAAACTAGTTAATTAAACACACTATCTTAATACCTAAATATTTTTTCTAGAGACGGACGAAGAACAGAAGACCGTATGCTTATCTGAGAAGTCCGAGTACTTCGACAACGCCCGGCGGCCGCTGTGGTTCGTGTACAGTGGGATGGGCTCGCAGTGGGCTGGTATGGGCGCTCAACTCATGCGCATACCGATCTTCGCTGCTGCTATACAACGGTACTCACATATTAAAAGTTAAAGAATCACTGTGTATATGAAACTTGAAACATTCTAACCACTTATATATATTAATTGCAGCTGCCACAAAGTTTTAGAGCCCAGAGGACTCAACATTGTTGATATATTAACGTCACCCGATGAGACCACCTTTGACAACATTTTACATTCGTTTGTCGGAATAGCCGCTGTACAAATCGGCCTGACTGACATTCTCAAAGAACTTGGACTTGTGCCTGATGGAATCATTGGTAAGAAATAAATTCAAAGTTACAGAATATGAAAAAAAAGTTCATGAAAGAGACGGTGGGATATTTATATTTTCTAAAGAGAAAACTGACTGTGAATGTGAGTACCATGCAGGCTAGATAGAATACATGACTTTATAACTGCCTGGCGGTTTTCTTGCAGATCTGGTTGCGTCGTGTCGTTGAACTTCCTAAAATAGGGTTGAGTTAAACGATGACTGATGCATGAATGCTGTCTGTCGCGACAGGTCAACTCAAAGCTGTATGCTCTTTCTTCAAAAGGCTCATCCAGACAACACCCTGCATTGTTAGACTCACGTAAAATCCTAATAAAATCTTAATGTTGGGACTTTAACCTCTGCGTTCATTTCGTCATTTCGACATTTCTTCTCAGGGATCAGTACGCTAGGAAATGCCAGCACCATCTAATTTTAAAAAATTGGTTAAAAATTGACGTGTTTTTAAAGATCTACTGAAATAAACATCAGTTCATTTAATTTCATCATTCCGTTATCATTCCTCAAGGACTGGCCTCCGATGTCAGTAGAGCCAACCGAAAATAGGGCTATTTTTGTTTTTATTAATAAAGGAAACATTAATAACAACACATTCAAACAGGTCACAGTGTAGGAGAGCTAGGATGCGCATACGCTGACGGTTGTTTGACTGCGGAGGAGATGATACTGTCAGCTTACAGTCGTGGCCGCGTATCGCTGGAGACAAAATTCATCCGCGGATCCATGGCTGCCATAGGTCTGGGATATCAACAGGTAATTTATTTAGTCATCTGATCAGCTAGCTTTATAACAGCTACAGGCAACTAGAGTCCTACTGTTGTACACTTGAAGGATGAAAATAGGCTACTCATCTGTTGAACACTTCAAGCTGTGTATTAATGGTGCTATTATTTTTTAGATCTTACCATTGTGCCCACCTGAAATCGAAGTTGCTTGTCACAACGGGCCTGAATCTAGTACAATTTCGGGACCCGCTGAAATCATGAAGGAGTTCGTCGCAGAGTTGACTGCTAAGGGTATTTTCGCTAAGGAAGTACCATGCTCCAACATCGCCTACCACTCGCGTTACATTGCTGATGCTGGTGAGTTCTTTACCATTTTTTTTTTTGCGGATGGCAAATCATCAAATGACCCCTCCCGCTCTGGCTGGAGCGGAAGGGAGTGTCAGACTCAGAGTTCTCCTGGTTCTTACCAGGAGAACTCCTCAACAATTAACGCCCCAGCATCGGGAAAAGCAATATTTTGTAACATGTGATGAGCAGTTGCCATTAGGCTATTGTAACTTTAATAAATTACAAACTCACCCACTAAAAAGTAAAAAATAAAAACTTTTTTACAAAAAAAACAACCGACTTCCAAAAAACACTATAAAGTGAAAAATAACTTTAATTTCGGAAGTCGGTGGCAAAAAAACTAAAATACAAATCCAAAGACACCGACTTCCGAAATTAAAGTTATTTTTCACTTTATAGTGTTTTTTTTTTATGAAGATATTTAATTTACGTTCCAAAGGTGGTCCTTGATATAATTCACATTGTTGATGTTGTGCTGTAATTTATTGAAGTTATTAATTACAATTTAAAATGCAGGACCTCATCTACTCAAGTATTTATCGGAGGTGATAAAGGATCCGAAACCAAGAACCGAGCGTTGGCTTTCAACTTCTGTACCTGAAGAGAAGTGGGACAATCTGACTGCAAAGCTATGTTCAGCTGAATATCACACCAATAACCTGCTGGTAAGTAGGGATGTTTCTGTGCAAGTAGCTACTAAAACTCTATCAACATATTTTCGAGCCCTTCCAGACCTAGGACCTACCAGGTTTCAGGCCTTTCTTTCAGACTTTCAGTCGTCCAGAGCCTCAATTCTGCTATTACAATAGTGTCAGAATGGTCTATCATTGATTTCATAATTGTTGATTTTGACAAGTTTGGTAATCTATTAATATACCTAATGGCGTCATTATGACTTTCCAATGGTCAACCAATGACACTCCATTGAAAGAAATGGCATAAAATGGTAATTTCGTAAATAATGACAAATGAATAACTGACTTAGGCGATAATCTGCTAAAATTTTGACAGTTCCTTTGATCAGTGACCTACCATTAGAACGTCATTGTGCAGTCATTGCTTTTAATTCGTTACGAGTATCGTATAATTATGTTCTCTGCCATTGACCGACCAACGACCGACCATTATGAATTTAGCAGATTACGAACTTTTAGCAAAATGACAATGGGATCGTGTTGGAATGACGAATTTATAAAAATAGCAGACTTGGGCCCCAGGCTTTTAACGTCGGAAAATGCTCCGAAACCCTTGTGAAACTTGTGTGTGTATGGCCCACGTGAACAAGTTAACTCAAAATGTATGCCGGCAATCTCTTTCTATTTTCTGTCGAGACAGCCCGGTTGTTGGAGGGCCCTTACCCCTGATATTTGTTAAGATCTAAGAGTGTCAGAGATGCACAATATTATTATTATTATTATTAGCCTGTGATGTCCCACTGCAGGGCAAAGGCCTCCCTACTCTCTTTCCACTTCTCTCTGTTCAAAGCTGTTAAGGACCAGTTCTTGTTGAAGGAGTCCAGCTCATCCCGCCATCTCCGTCTGGGCCTGCCACGATGTCGTTTGCCATTAAGTGGGACCCATTGGGTCGTAAGTTTGGCCCATTGTTCGTCTGACATGCGGCAGATGTGTCCAGCCCAGTTCCATTTTAGCGTGGCAGCTTTCTTTTAAGATGCACAATAGCCGCAATTTAATTAGGTACTAGCCAAATTTATAGAAAAGTGCCGGGTGACTCGCGCAGATGCATAGATAAGACTAAATGAAAAAGAACAGAAGTTTCCCTAAGGGTCTAGGGAAACTTAATAATTTAATTATTTCCACAGAGCTCAGTGTTGTTCGAGGAGACGTCGAAGCTGATACCTAACGACGCTGTGGTGGTAGAGGTGGCGCCGCACGGACTGCTGCAGGCCATCCTCAAGCGATCATTACCTAGCAACTGCAAGAACATCGCACTGACCAGGAGGAAGCATGCTGATAATACATTATTGCTGCTTGAGGGTATCGGCAAGTAAGTAAAGTGATAATCACAGTTAAAATAGAATTTTAATATCACTGATCCATACAATAATTAGCTTTTACCCGCGGCTTTGCTCGCGTGGAGGATCGTTTTACCAACTTAGAAACCTTTGCTAACGCGTACTATACACCTCTATCCCTTCGAAGAAAAAGGGGCGTGCCATGAATGTTTGTGTTATTACAATACATACATTATTTTCAGGTTGTTTATGGAAGGTTACAATCCTAAAGTTCATGTTCTCTATCCGAATGTTGACTTACCAGTTTCTACGGGAACGCCATTCTTGTCGCATCTAGTCCAATGGGCTCATGGTGAACAATGGTAAGCACTTTCTTTTTGTTACTCTTCGCAAATTTTCGAACAAAATTAAACATTTCGAACATATTTTGAGTATTACTTTTTCTGTTTTAGGCCGTTGCCAGTGTATCAAGAAGCCAATAGAACAGCAGCTGCCTCCCTCGACTATAGCACCTCTGTGCAAGATACAGAACACGCTTACTTGCAAGGCCACTCTATGAGAGGTAACATAAACACCCTATTCCTGTGCTGCTTTAATTCCTAGACCCAATATGAAGTTTGAAGATATTTTAAACCAAGCACAAAGTTAGACTCTGCTATCACCCACCAAAAGAATTATAATGTATATTTTATGCGAAGCAGATATAATAAAACCATGCGCTGATTATTACCTACTGGTGCTTAGCAAGTCGTTCTCGTTTTCTCTGCATACTTAGATAGTAGGTGCTTATTTATTGAATAATACCAAAGATCTCCATCTTTAGGACACAACGTATACCCGTTTGCCGCCACACTAGCTCTGGTGTGGGACACCTATGCAATGACGATGGGATTCCCGAAGAAAGAAATGTCTGTGGAGTTCAGGAACCTGCATCTGTATGCGCAACCGATAATACACGATCAACGTCAGATTCGTCTTAACGTCACTTTCCATAGAGGAAATGGGTGTTTTGAGGTAAGATTTCCGTTAAAAAAAGTCCCATACAATAATAATATAATAATAATTATGATTCCCTATGTTTACCAATTTAAGATCTTCACACTAAGGCCATAACAGCTATCAGTTTGACAGTTAGCGTTGCCGGTATGGTATTGTCATATCAGCTTACCATCCTATAAGCCAGGTGGACGATTATAGTTCTCTATGTTCTCAGCTCATTTCGGATTCGATTCTTCTTACCCAAGTACACATTACAGTCTCAACAGGCCGCAGCGCAACGCATTTTCATACAAAATATTGCGGCAGCTGCCTGTAGTGTGCGTTGGTCAATAGAAAATGTACGATAGTGATGGTTTTTGCAATGCGTTGGGTTGAAGTGCGTCCTGACTTAATTTAACCCAAAACTGGCCCAACGTTATGCTTACCTTATATTAAGTATATTTGCTTCCTAGCTTACTTTATATTTTAATTCAGGTTCTGAATGAAGACTCCAAGGTCGCAACAGGCTTTATAAACCAATTCGATGATGTTGAAGACATGAAACAAAAATTTAAACTAGTACCTGAAACTAAAGTGAGCATAGACCTCACTGCTGAAGATATTTACCATTTATTCAGAGATAGGGATTACTCGTACAGGTAAGCTTTAAGTGAGGAAAGAAATGATAAAATAGAGTGAGCTTGCATAATGTGTTCCTTTAATGATGATCGATGCAATTTATTTCAGCGGCGAGTTCCTTAGCATTGAGGGTGCTAATAAATCCATAACCGAAGCTTCGCTGGTGTGGCGCGACAACTGGGTCACGTTCATCGACGGCTTGCTGCAGCTGAACATGCTGCGTCAACCACACGATGGAGTATCACTAGTCTCACGCATAAGAAGTGTGAAGATCAACGTTAAACATCATAAAGATGTTGTAGAAAATTCTTTCGTGTCGGATTACAAAGTTCTGTTGAAAGCAGAAGTCTTACATTCTGACATTACCAGGTGAACATTATTTACTTTCTAATATTACTACCGCCTAAGATACTCTGTTTCTTTGTCAGTAAAGTAAATAATTTCTGTGTTATTTTATTTCCAGTTGTGGAGGTGTTACAATAAGCAATGTTAAATTGGAAAATATGCCTCCTGTGAGTAACAGAAACATGGCGTTAAAGACTTTACAGTTTGTTCCATATTTCCAATCGGACATAGATGTAAGTACACCTTCCAGTTATTAGTATTGTGCAAAAGAAATAAGACAGATAATAAAAATACAGGATAATTTTTAAACTCGTGCAGGTGTCCTCATCACTTCAAGTTTTCCTACAAACAGTAGCGGAAAATGTGAACAAAACACACTTGAATGTTGTTGGGTTAGTTAATCAGCCTGGAAAAGGATCCATTTTCTCGGAAATTAATAATGCTATTAGAAACATTTTTGGAGTAAATGTTAAATACGAAGAAGTTAACCGCGAATCGGCGTTGAAGAAACAAAACAACTTCTTAAAAGGTGCAGATCTGGTGCTGGTTCAAAACCTATCCACTGACGATAACGTAAGTAGATAACGTATGAGATATCTTATTTTCAATTTGTATTCTATGTGTTACATTATAATTTAACTTTGGCCATACAACAGATGTGCCAGCTGCTGCATCGCTTCCTACAGAGAGACCAGTTTGTGGCGAGCGAGGAAGACCTCACTTTTGGTGGTCGTTCGCGCCCATCGTCACTTTACCGTGTGATATCCGATCACTCCGTTATTAGCAATGGCAACAAACAGCAGTCACGACTGCAGCTGGTCCGGTGGGGTCCGTCTGCGACCGTACCTACAACAACTGTCACAGTTCGAAGCAAATCTGATATCCTACTCCTCAAAACAACGCGCAATAACCTGTCTTTGGGACATCGGCTCTTAATTATTGCACCTTACCCTGCACTGCCAGGTCTTAAGAAACTTGTAAGCAGCTGGCGTAGAGAAGCTAATCGTAATAAGATCCATCTAATCATGGTCGCTAAAGAAAGCAACGATAGTTTTTATGCCGACGAGATGCCAGATATTGACCTGGCGTTCAACGTAGTGGACAATGTAAGTGGATCTGTTTGTATCGAAATACACAAAGTAATGTCATAATTTGAATTGGCTGCCATTTTGTTAGAAATGAAAAAAAATGTATTCCGTTTTCATGAAAAGTTTATTTGAATGTGTAAAATTCATTACATTAATTGGTAAAAATGATATCGCTCAAATGGCCACCTCTCGAGTTGATGCACAATCGTGCTCGTTTTACGTTGTGCATCGTTTTACGGCATTTGGAATTGTTGCTCTCAAAATATCTGGCTCCTAATTGGTCACTTCTTGCTAGATCTGTAGAGGGCCCAGTAGCACGAGGCCCTCGGTCAAACGCTTAAATGTTCGAGCACATGGAACACGATGACGTGGAAAACGACGACAAAATTCACGCTTCGTTAAAACCGATTGAAAATTTTTCAAATAAGCAGTAACAATAATTCCACGTTCTGGAGGCGTGTATCGCTCCGTGGCTTGTTGACAACAAATTCTCCATAACAACAGTCCAGTCCAGTCCAGTCTACAACATAAATGTCAAAGCGCAGTAACATTTGGCGCCATCTGCAAAAATTAAGGCACATTCACATTATGATATTACTTTTGCGCCACCCGTTATTATTAAAATAATTTCATATTGAATGTAAAATAATTCTCATTTATTCATCAGAGTAAGTGGGGAGGAGAGTTTTATGTACCATTAGAAGACTCTGCATCGGTGAGCAACAACGTATCCTTACAATGTAGCCAGTTTGGTGAATTGTATTCGCTCAGGTGGGTGGAAGAGCCTGAGGCATCTGGATCTGGAATCCCAGTGAAGGTATACCTGAATTTATTTTAATTACCTTGGAAATGTTTTAATCCTAATTTCATCATCAACTGCCTAGCCTTTTCCCAACTATGTTGGGGTCGGCTTCCAGTCTAACCGGATGCAGACTAAGTACCAGTATTTTACATGCCTATCTGACCTCCACAACCCAGTCACTGGGCAATAAGATACCCCTTGGTAAGACTGGTTATCAGACTTTCGGGCTTATGACTACCTATAACGATTGTCAAAGATCCACGAATGGCAGCCGGGACCAACGGCTTAACGAGCTTTCCGAGACTCGGAAGGGTCTCGGTATGTAAATATGGTCACCCATCCACAGACTAACCGCGGCAAGCATAGATTAACCTGATCGGTCGACCTGTACTGCCTTTATTATTTAGCCACGGGCCCCTCATATGATCCCAATTTATGACCACAATAATAAGTACTTTTTACTTTATTTTTACAGTTATTTACATTATTATAAAAACACAAACTTATATAATTTTTGAATATCACCAGGTTCATTATGCTGGTATAAGTTATGATGACGTCAAAAAGGCCAGCGGCTCCTTATTACATAAACAAAACCTTAAAAATAGCTTTGGAATGGAATTTAGTGGAACCACAAAAAGGTCAGTACCTTGAATTTTATTTATTTATTTTTATATACTTTATTGTACACCACAAAAATACATAACATGAAAAAAGATACATCAACATTACAAAATATACAATGGGCGGCCTTATCGCTTTCTGCGATCTCTTCCAGGCAACCTTGGAATGGACAGTGATTTTCCTGGACATAAAATGGGGCTGTCGTTGGTACAAATATTATGTACACAATACACTAAGATAGATACACAGATATATACATATCCAAAATTATAGATACATAAATACATACATACTAAATTATATAAGCAACGAAAATAAAAGAAGACGGTAGATAATTGCAGTTAGGACAACAAGATCACAACGACAAGTAGTGCTCCTTCACGAGCCTTTTGAACACATGTAACGACTGCGCGCGTTTAATATCAACTGGCAATGCATTCCACAAATGAGCAGCCTGGCCAGTAAAGGATTTATCAAAGAAAGTAGTGGAATGCATAGGCATTTTGAGCTTCAAGTTATCTGATGACCTTAAAAATTTCGTGTGGGAGTCACAAAGAAACTGGAAACGTTTCTTGAGATAGAGAGGGGTGGAAGGGGAAAGAGCACATTGTACAAAATGAATGAATGAATGATTGAATGTTCCGAAGTAAGGACTCGTTTGATTTATTTATTTACATATTTTATCGGTCCTGATGTTTAGTTTCAATCGGTCGTCAGAAAATTAAGGCCGTTTGTTTTTTTAACATGCTTTTATTAGGTCGACCTGTATGTAACTTACTATGTAATGGACTCTAAGGTAACTAATTTAACCATCTTCCAAGGGTCGTAGCGTAATGAAAATTGGCAGCTGTATGTAGTTCTGATGACAATACAATAATAATTATTTGAGTTCAAAAATTAAAAATAGTAGTAACATTATTAAAACGACTTGGAATGTCATTAATAGCGAAACGGGAAGGTCATGCACCCGAAGTAGTGACTACAGCCTTGTTATTGATGACAATATAATTAAATCAGATTGTCAAGTCGCCGCGGCCTTTGAAAATTTCTTTGCAGAGATTCCCGTATCAACTACTAAATCTCTTAACTCATCACCCATTGCTGCAGAGTCTTTACTTAAAGAAAACGTTCCAGTTTGCGATTCTGAATTTCACTTCCAATATGTAACCTGTAAAGATATAATTAAAACTTTTCACACGTTAAATGTTAAAAAAACCGCAGATCTATGGGGTAATTCTGTGGATGTTGCTAAGTCGATTATAGACATTGTAGCACCTACTTTAGCTGTTATATTTAATAATTGTATTGACCGTGGTGAGTTTCCTGATCTTATGAAAAACAGTAAAATAATACCGTTGTTTAAATCGGGTAGTACATCAGACCCTACTAATTATAGACCTATTTCAGTACTACCTACCTTTAGTAAAATTTTTGAAAAACTTATTTTAAATCAATTGCAAAGATTTTTTAATAAAAATAAATTACTTCATAACAAACAGTTCGGATTTACAAGGGGTCGTTCGACTACCGATGCAGGAGTTGAACTTTTAGGACATATTTATAATGCATGGGAGGACAAATGCGATGCTTTGGGCATCTTTTGCGACTTGTCCAAGGCATTCGATTGTGTTCTTCATGAAACATTAATCAGGAAACTGCACCACTACGGAA
Organism: Oligia fasciuncula; assembly: GCA_963082905.1. NCBI lineage: Eukaryota > Metazoa > Arthropoda > Insecta > Lepidoptera > Noctuidae > Oligia > Oligia fasciuncula. The sequence continues at coordinate 13,934,705 of OY720406.1, read as the reverse complement.
TCCGGAACGCCTCTCTGGATCTTCTTACTTCTTACTTAAGTGATAGGATTCAGAGAGTTGATGTTAACGGAAAAAGGTCACCCGGATCTGTAGTAAGAATGGGGGTCCCCCAGGGCTCAATTCTCGGCCCATTTTTATTTATTATTTATATAAATGACTTGCCTTACCTCATAAGGGATGAACATGATATAGTGTTGTTTGCAGATGACACTTCACTTTTATTTAAACTCAAACGTCAGCAGCTGGTTACTGACAATGTAAATAACGCCCTTGCAAAAGTAGTTAACTGGTTTAATGTCAATAACCTACTTCTTAACGGAAAAAAAACGAAATGTATTAAGTTTACCATACCCCACGTTAGACAAGTAGAAACTAGTGTTCTCATTAAGGATGAAGAGTTGAAACCTGAAGATACCACAGTATTCCTAGGCATAACGTTGGATGCCAAGCTTCAATGGGGCCCCCATATAGATAAATTGTCAAAAAAGCTTAGCTCTGCAGCATACGCCGTTAGGAAAATTCGTGATTTAACTGATTTAGAGACAGCCCGTTTAGTATACTTTAGTTATTTTCATAGTGTGATGTCGTACGGTATTCTGTTGTGGGGAAATGCCGCCGATATTCAGACAATTTTTATTTTACAAAAAAGGGCAATTCGTTCCATTTATAAATTAAGTCCCAGACACTCCCTCAGAGACAAATTTAAAGAGATTAATATAATGACTGTGCCTTCTCAGTACATTTATGATAATCTTTTGTATGCACATAAAAATATTAATCTGTTTAAAAAATACAGTGATATCCATAACATAAATACTAGGAACAAACACAAATTTGTTGTTCCTACAACAAGGCTCAAAAAAATAGGTGGCTCGTTTAGATGCCAATGTATACGTTTTTATAATAAACTTCCTAGCCACATTCAAGAACTAAGCCTTAATAAATTCAAATCTTTTATAAAGCGAAAACTATGTCAGAAAGCCTATTATACTGTAAAAGACTATATTGAGGACAAAAAGGCTTGGGATTGAGCTGCTCCAATAGGTTTAGAATGTTGTTTTTATTTTGCTATTTTACACTTTAATAATTTTCTTTTTTTTTTAAGTATCTATTTACTTAAATAATGACATGTACATTTACTGTATAAAGTATTATATGATTTTAATTATTGTGAATGTGAGGACTATGTGGGTAATTTTTTTGTTTTTTTCTCTCTTCGTTTTAATCATGATCTGGCAGTTTGAGTAGTTTATGCGGCCTACCCAAATGTCCTGTCTTTGGTATTGTTCGTCGAATCGTTGAGCTCCTCAAGTTCTGAGTTGAGCTGCACGATTTTTGGCAAATGCGTGCACTGACTGGACAGGTCCGCTCAATCTGTGTGGTTCTTTCCTCAAAAGACCATTTCAGACACTAATCTACATGGTCCTCAAAGATTATGTCCGGATTTTTTATATACACATTGACATTGATGAATTTTATTTAGACAATGACATGAATATTTACTTTGTAAGTAATTTTTATTATTATTTTTTATTTAATTATTGTGAATGTGAGGACTATGTGGGTCATTTCTTCTTTTTTCCTTCTTAGTTTTAATCATGATCTGGCAGTTTGAGTAGATTATGCGACCTACCCAAATGTCCTGTCTTTGGTATTGTTCGTCGAATCGTTGAGCTCCTCAAGTTCTGAGTTGAGCTGCACGATTTTTGGCAAATGCTTGCACTGATTGGACAGGTCCGCTCAATCTGTGTGGTTCTTTCCTCAAAAGACCATTTCAGACACCAACCTACATGGTCTTCACACGATCTGACCAAGATTTTGTCTGGACTTTAAAAGAGACTGTGACTTCTGAGTTTGTTTCGGCCTTTCTTCTCAGAATAGTCAGTTAGGAAACGCCGACCTCATCTAGTTTAAAAAAAAAAATATGATTGACGTGTAAAAGTGTTTGTACAAACCTACTTACAGAAATAAAAAATCATTTATCAATCTAATCATTTAATCAAATCATTTATCAATCATTTATGGTACTGTCGAACTGATCTGATGATGGAGCCGGAAGATATGACTAACTATGTAATGGAATCTAAGGTAACGAATTTAACCATCTTCCAAGGGTCGTAGCGTAATGAAAATTGGCAGCTGTATGTAGTTCTGATGACAATACAATAATATGGTACTGTCGTACTGATCTGATGATGGAGCCGGAAGATATGAACTGGAACTTCATGATGGAAAATCGTATTATAGCTGTTTTGGATTTCATAGAAAAGTCTTGTAATGAACTTTGACCACGATTAGGTTTCAAGGTCTGATGATGAAGCCGCATGGCAATCCATGATAGAATATCGTATCATAGTCGTGTTTGCACTTGTGAGAAAGGCCACGTAATGGACTTTGAACACGATGAGGTTTCTTTTTTTTTTACGTGCATTTATAAAAGCGTGTTTTTCTAATGTTTTTTAAACGATTAATTTATTATAAGTAAGTCCTGATGCTGATATGTAAATATGTTATGCAACACTGGGTCAAGAACTGGGGGCCTAAAAGGCCTCTTTGGCAGAATCATAAAAGGATAACATAATGGACAGTTAACTGTTAAGTTTTTCGTATCAAATCCCATTGGCGAAGCATTTTTCAGTTATTTTTTTTTGTCTGTGCTAAAATACCAATCAATCCAATTAAAATCCAATCCCAATCTCTTTGATTATACCTACGTAGTGCAGCGAAAAAAAGAAAAACACGGCTGTCTTTGCCATATTACGATTCATAATGTTCTCCTTTTATGATTCTCCAAAGTGGCCTTTTTAGCCCCCCTGATCGCTGTAGTATCCAGCTTTCACATTACACAATCTTGATCGTGCTTCGCCCCGTTTCAGCTGCGCGAGCGGTCGGATAAAGATGACTGTATGAGTAGCAACATATTCGGTAGATTTCCCTGAACTCAGTAGGTGTATCTTTTGTGCAAGATCTGAGGGGTACTTCTCTTAATTTTATGAACGTTCACAGTCTGATCTCAGTCTCAATCTGTCAAAAATACCTTAAATTTCGCTACATTTTTTACATTGATTATCGTTGAGATGATATTACCAAATTCTTCCAGTATGGTAGGTACCTAAAGTTAACTTTGAAATGCGTAATAAAATAAATATACATATAAACTGCCTTATCTTATTTATGACTTTTTACAGGCATTATAATACTATTATCAGTTGTTACATAAAAAATATAATTATGCGTATCTAGTTACATTCTATCGTACTAAGTAATGAGATCGAATGTATTCGGTTCAAATGAAAAAAAAACGAAAATAAAATCATTTTACATCAAAGATAAATCAGTATAGAAAGACTTTGCATCTAGGTACAGAAATATCAATAAAATATACCTATAAATGTTAAACAACCAAATCAATATTGTATTTAATAATAATAAGCACAGCCATAGAAACCGCATTATTTTTTATTCGACGGTAAAAAATTGATATCGATACTACTATCGATATCAATTTTTTTTTTGGATTATTTACACTTTAATTCGTATGTAGATACGAATTATAGTGTAAATAATCCAAATGTTACGTCCCTGCAATCACTAGTTCCATCTGTCAAAAAACGGATAACCTAGCAAAACAATTACAATACGACCGACGTAACTTGGCGGGCCAGAGCTTTGCGCAGAAGGCTGCGCAGTAAGATTTTTTAGGAACCAAATGGTGACATGAGGCGAGTGCGAGTGAGAGAACATGCGCGAAAGTTCTTATTGCCTATGTTCAGGCCCGCCAAGTTACGTCGGTCGGCTGAACCAACTTATTTCGCCATGCAGCGGTGAGCGCGTGATGGGGCTGGTGCGCGGCGGCGCGGCCGGCAGCGTGGTGCGCGCGCAGCCGGAGCTGCTGTGGCCGGTGCCGGCGCACTGGACCCTGGAGGACGCCGCCACCGTGCCATTCGCCTACGTACACGCACTCTACTGTCTCGTGAGTTTACACACAAGATATGAAGATACTTCAACAATCATTTCACTATTTACTATGAAACTGATTCTACCATCTCACTTTTACAACAGACTTGCAAACGTAGTGCAGGGTACCACCCGCACTTGGTTGGCACATTTATGAAGCGTACGGCAAAAGTGTGGAATTCTCTGAAACTTACGGGAAAAAATTCACCGCATTAAAAGAAATAAGCAGTAAACAAAAATGTAAAAACATTGTTTTGAACTACTAAACAGTTCTATAGGAGCCTAACGTTCAAAATAGTATTTTTTACTGATCCGAAAACAGTTAAAGCTTGAGGCAAAATGTTACCGTCATGACAGTGAACTTTAACGTTTTAAGTATCTAAAAGGTCACAAAATTAACTGTTTTATTCATTTGGTGATATTTTTACAGTAATGGTGGTTTTCCCTTTTTTTGTTGTTTTTTTTTTTCAGTAAATAGTAGATGTTCAATCATTAAAAGTTACTGTTCTGTCTTTTACTGTTTTACAAACATTTCTTCTTACTGTATAAAGTCTTAATAAAATAGCATTAATGTGGTGTAGTAAGAAATTATTTTTTTCAGTGCGTTAATGTCAAACTCACATTAAATCCTGTTTATTTTAAGGTAACCTTAAATCCCAATGCATTGGAACGTAATACCTCTGTGTTGGTCCATGGAGGGGCTGGCGCTTTTGGCCAAGCTGTAATATCAATAGCCCTTACTCTCGGCTTCGAAGTATTCACAACTGTTAGTGACATGCCGAAGAAACATTTTTTACGTAAATTATTCCCAGGATTAAAAGGTATTTTGAAGATTTTCGTTTTCACTAAGGCAGTTTGAGATGAACATGATTTTTTGTAAACATAGAACTGAATTGTCACTGTTTCCTTTGTTTCAGCTGAACACATCGGAAATTCTCGGGATCACAGTTTTGTAGATATGGTTCTAAGTGCTACAAATGGAGAGGGTTGTAGCGTAATTATTAGCTGCCTTAGAGAAGACCTGAAGGAGGTATGGTTACAGTTTTAATGTTGTTTTTATATGAATTTGAAATGTATGTATTAATGTTACATGTTATGAAACGAACCTCTTGTCTTTTTCAGACTGCAGTTAATTGTACAAAAAGCTTCGGGACCTTTTTCGATGTTTCGCAGTTGCACAATCAAGATGATTTCAATTTAGGGATGTACAGCTTCACTAAGGGGCGGAACCTCGTCAATGTTGATATTTCTTCGATATTTGATCCTAAAAATATTCAAAATGCTAGGGTAAGTCTCATAAATGTTCCTGTACAGTCACGAGCATAAGTATTTATACATTTGGCTGTATTCAAAGGTGATTTTCTCCTTTATTTTTTAATGAAATTTTATATTATTAGGAACATAGTATTTTCGAACCCATAGGTTTATGTAAAGTGTCGTATTTCAACGTTGCATTCGTTATTTCGTGAAAAAATTGCAATTTAAAGTTGCCAAGTGTTGAAATATTAGTGCTCGTGACTGTACTAGGTACCTACTGACCCAGATTTTTCTTACAATGGGGTTCAGGAGCAAAAAAACAAATCATATTACTTATAGCTATGAAACTAATTCCCCGAACGTTACAAGCACCTTCCATTGAATTGCTGTACAGTAAATCAAAATAATTGGCATCCTCCCTGAGGGGTGTAAAAACAAAACTTTTAATAAGTGTCCAGCTTTTAAATACAACACAAATAATAAATATGTATGTATGCATTTTCATTGATTTCCAAATAGTAAAGTGGGTTGCTGAGCAGTGGTGGCCAAGTGGTAAACGGCCGCGACTTACGAGTTGTAGGTCGTATGTTCGAACCCAGACAGGCGCTTTACTTTGTGTAAATTATTTCATCACCACTGCTCTGAAAACGGTGAAGGAAAACATCGTGAGGAAACCGGCATGTCCTAGAACCAAAAATTCGAAGACATGTGGCATCTGCCAACCCGCACTGGGCCCGCGTGGTAGATCACGGCCCACTCCCTCTCATCGAGAGGAGGCCTGTGTCCCAGCAGTGGGAACATTATAGGCTGATTATGATGATGATGATGATGAAAGTGGGTTGTAATATTTTTTTTATTTTGGCACAACATAGGAACCACTTTTGTTAGTAGGTTAGGTACACACCTTAAATACTACAACTTATACACTAGGGTAGTAACAAAATTTAGGGATGAACTCTTAATGAGTCATGTACTTACGAGGCATTTCATGCGGAAAATTATTTCGCATGAGATGCCTCAGCACAGGAGCTCTCGGGTCCTCAGCCACGACCGTCAGGATGCTATTGCTACTCCCTCGAATCCTCCTCACAAGCGATGCTACCTTTTTCCTGATGATCGCATGGAAACCATCTGTACGCGATTGGGCAAACATCCCTGAGGCACTACAGAAACTAGGGAGTTTCAACATCACCCTAAAAACATTGTTGTACTGGACGCGCAAGGCCCCCGTGAGCAGCTGAACCACAGACTTCCCGTGTACAGGCCCTGGCAGTATGCTTTAAACAAGGTTATTTTGACCTGATCGGTACAACGGAAAAATCTGCGCGCCAACATGTTCCCGCGGATCGCCCACGCCCTGCGCTCCCTTTCCACGTCTTCATCGTCTTTAAGGTCGTCGACAAGTATGTGGCCCAGATATTTGAACTTGGTCACCTGCTTTATGTTAGCGCCGTTCAAGGTAATTGAAGGAATGGTGTCTGGGCACTTGCCGCCGGCCTTGAAGACCATGGAGTCGGTTTTTCTTATAATTATTATAATTAAAAAACAAATGCAAAATACTCTTTGAAACAAATAGCTTATAAGCGTTGTACTTTCGATTTGTTTTCATTTTTATAATTTTCAATGACACAACCTCGCCAGTCTTATCTTTTATGTAGTTAACAATGTCCTGCTGACAGGTATCTTTAGAGACATTAGAAATAAACAGAGGTGTTTTTATGTCGGCAGCTTTAAACTTACCGTCCGGCGCTATAGAAGCCCGGCCTTTTTGACCGATAAGTTTATATCTCCTGGCAGTTATTGACTGAACAACTTGCCATTCAGAATTATCTTTAGTTACCTGTGAGCAGTCCTTAGCAACCTGACTCACATTTTTATTTGATAGCAAAGACGGCAACACAGTAGTAACAGCTGTTCTCGAATCAACACTGGGCAATATAAACGATTTGTTGTCCGAAGCGCGCGCGCACTCAACGACGAGTTCACTATCCGGTGCATTCGAAACCGCGGTACCTTGTAGCAGGGCGTCACCGCCCGTCGCTGTCCCGCTCCAGCCGCCGCGCCTAGGACTGGACCCATTGCTGCTCTCGCTCACGCCGCTCGCACTATTCAAAACATCCCTCCAGGCCTCCACATGTCTGCTAGCTCCTATTTCATTTGATTGCCCGCGTTGGAAAGAGACAGGCTGCGTGCCTATGGGCACAGTATAAAGATCATACAGTATTGTAACTCGGCCGTAACCTTGAAATAAATGCCTACAGCCGCGCGGTACGTAAACATGCGATAGGGCTGCCCGCCTCCAGCATTTTAATTACATTTGCCTACTTTGTGTTTCCATTTAGTTTTGTTATTGTATTTTACTGTGTGTACATAAATATTAATAATGAATTATCACGTCTTTACTTTGAATTACACAAACTAACAAAACAAAACACACATGCCCCGAGGTTTTAACACAAGCGTACCTACCGTATAATGATTCATGAACCGCCTATACCTACTACTACTTTCCTTTACTCTATTCACTTTATTTATTAATCCAGACATCTTTTTTTTCGGGAGATAAAAGGAAATACTTATCCATTAAAAAGACACACATTATGTACCTACCTACCTACTAGTAAGTAAAATGATTTTATAGTCTTACCTTTCAGAGTTTCCAGGTAATCTAAAAAAAGTAATCTCTGGATGCGTTATTGACGAATTCATGCAACCAAAAACAGCACAATATAGCCTACTCGTCATATTAAATATGTACTTCTATTTATTTTTTGTGAAAAAATCGCGCGGTTATTGTTAAAAAACACACCGTCCGTTCGTCACTGCGGCACAGTCGCGACTGTCTGCATACCGAGCGCATTCCGAGGTCGAGGCGCGTAGGTATAGCTCGCGTTTCGTCCGTTTGTATGAAGTCGAAATACTGTATGATCTTTATACTGTGCTATGGGCGATGATGATTCATTCTTTGTAGGCGTTGAGTGTTGTTTCGTTCCGGACAATGACGATGACGAAGCATTATTAGCTTTAATAGGAACATATTGCAAGCCAACAGGGCCGCAATGTTCATAGTAGCTCTCCTGCAGGCACGCTCCTCTCCCTCTATTGACAAATTGATCTTGTCACCAATAATAGATGCGTGTCTCAAGTCCTTTTTAAACACGTCCAGCATCTCTTTTTTTACGACGTTTTCTCGTAATAAACTGACTTCATTCCGAAGCCTCGATATGTCCTTTAGCAAACGAGTGCAATCAATGTGATCGAAGCTCACACTAGGCACTTTATGTAAGTCCTTTGCCACGAACACGGGGAAGACCTCAGCATCCATTCCTTTCATGAGACTTATAATGTCATCTAGGTCTCGAGACAATCTTTTCTTCCCAGCTTTACGCCATACCTTTTGCCTGTGAAATGCTTTCTACGTTGAAAGACGATGTTACCAGCTGGTGTATGCTGTCTTCATCCATATAATCAAGCACGTTCACAAGAAATGCTACCTAAAAGTTCGTTGATCACCACATTACAGTTCGAACACTTCGCAATAGACGAGGTCATTGCCCTTAAACACACAAGTCACCGGCAGCTTCGAATACGCGACCGCGCTCCGTTGTGTACGGTGCGAGACTGAATACAGATGAATAAAATATTACTGTTTAAAACTTCCAAAAAACAAAATAAATATGTCGGATTGGCCCAGACATCAGAAGTAAAACACAAGTTTATTCAATTGAACAATCAGTTATCTTAAATCTAGAAAATACAGAAATGAAATACTAAAACTAATAACGGCAAAAGGCGGTCACATAGGGCAGTACTGACTGTCAGGGACAGTGGTCCATGCACCCACCGCAATAAGGATAGTACTAATTGTCAGAGACAACGTTCCACATCCAATAATCGGGCAGTACTGACTGTCGAGAGACAGTGGTCCGTGCACCACGACGCAACCGTTGGAAATGCGTACCGATCAAACAGCGCAGCTCCTTATAAAGGCGATCGCTAGTGGGGGGGAAACCGTTACAATATTTTACTGGATTGGATACCAAGTCCTTTAGGCCAAATGATCGATAGAGTGAATGATTTGCGTCTGGTGCACGTTCCACTAGCGCCATCTAGTCGCCGTCTCTCACAGCTGCTAATCAATGTGTCTGCCGACAAATATATTAAATTGTATAAAAATTATCTAATATAATTATTATATTGTTAATTTTGTATGTCGCAGGCTTTGCAGACGATGTTGAGTGATGGTATTAGTCTCGGCTACGTGCGTCCTCTGTCGCGCGTGTCGTACGCGCCGCACGACGCCGCGCGCGCCTTCCGACTGCTCGCGGCCAGCAGGCACCGCGGCAGGGTGCTGCTGAGGATCCAAGACTCTACACTGGAAGTCCAGCCCAGGTATTGCTAAAAACCCACATTTATGTCGGCCCAAGCAAGCTTTTGAAAGTAGCTTAGTAACACCTGACTTTTGGGCTTATAAAGGAAATTGAACTGACCAGGATCACATAATGCAGTCGTTTTTGCTTCTAGATTTTTTTTTTGATGGGGTTTTAATTCGTAGAATTATTTTACAGGTTGACTTGTAAGGCTGATCGTACCCATCTGATACTCTGCAATGATGAAACCTTTGGACTAAAGTTAGGTGACAGACTTGTGGAACGAGGTGCTAGGAAGCTTTGTGTACATTTCAAGAGGCAATCCATGAGCTACCTGCAAATAAAAATACGGTAAATAATTTAGATTTGTTCATCATTCTCAGCTTCCTCGAGGTATCAGGTCCTCGACAAGAGGGATAGTGATATCAACAATTTTGGAATGGCGCTGTTTTCGATCTTAATAACATCGGGCTCATTAGCTACAATAGTACTGTCAGTGATCATAGATCGATCCCAGTACAATGTGACTTGACCATTCTCAAGAATAGTGTTATTATTTTATTATTGTGTTATTATTTTATTGTTATTGAAAATAATAAATAAAATATTAAATTATTAAAAATATTATTATTTCTATCATTTGTTTAGATCATGGCAGCAATTGGGTGTCGAAGTAGTGGTATTTTCTGATGACTTTTCAGAAGAAAAAGACGTCAATGCACTGTTAAATAATGCAAGTCGTTTTGGTCCTATCGAAGGAGTGTATGTGACTGTGGGCGATAAGCAGCAGGATATCGGCGAAACTCTACTGAACACCTTGGATTTGGTGTCAAGGAAATTGTGTACGGATATTAAGTAAGTGATCTATAAACATGTGTTCACACTTTCGCATCTAATGACAAGATTACTTCACATTTTGGGCCTTTAACACCACCGTGCAGTAAACCCTCGCACTTTGGGAGGCAGTCACCTCCTTCTGCGAAGCAGTATGCTAGCGAAGGAGGTGGCGGGATGGCTGAGGGAGAGAGCCTCCCATCCCAGCCGCCGCGGGAGACGCTCCGGGCGTCGGGAGCCGTGTGACGACTCCCGGCCACCGTAGGCGCGGGCCTCCGGGCGGAGAGTAATGGGTAGCTCACCGTCCGATGAGGACCAGGCCCGTGCTGGACGGTGCGGAAGTGTTCCACGCGCGCCTCAAAGAGATGTCAGCATCAATCAAAGGGCCGAATGTTAGGGCTAATGTTAGGGCCGAAGCCTGCCGGGTCAGTGGGATTGTCCGAAAGGGTTACCGCTGCCCCGGAACATAAAGGGCTAAGGAAGGAACACAGGTGGGTTTTAGTCAGTAAGAATCTGACACTCCCTTCCGCTCCACCCAGAGCGGGAGGGGTCATTTGATGATTTCCCATCCTGAAAAAAAAAACCCTCGCACCTGGCAGATAATTTTAGAGTTTACTAGCTGCGCCCCGCGATTTCACCCGCGTGAATGTCAATCCCGTGGGAATATCGGGATAAAAAGTAGCCTATATGTTAATCCAGGGTCTCAGCTACCTCCATATTTTTTTTTAATCAAAATTGGTACAACCGTTTGAACGTGAAGAAATAACAAAGATATAAACACACCCCCACACACACCCTCTCACAAACTTTCGGCTTTATAATATTAGTGTGATAAAAAAAAATCGAGTAGTTTACTTTATGCCGTTTTTTTTACAACCATTTATGTTTTTTTTTCGAATCGAATCTAAGATTGTTGTTTTGTTTGACAGATATTTCGCAGTACTGAACACTGGTGACAATACAATTGGGACGGAAGTGTGTCTTCGTCGGTTACAGGACAATTTACCTGCAACAATATTGTCATTGCCGGAACTGAGTCATGTAAGTTACTATTAGACGCTCGAGAGAAGAAACAAGAGCGAGTCGGACTCGCGCACCGAGGGTTCCGTACCATCATATTATTATGTTTTTAAATTTTCATCGGCGACGCCTATATTCATCAGAGAATTTTAACACTGTGCACTGCGGTGTAGAATATTGCAGTTTTATGTCAGCGCCAACGTCTTGACCGATAGTGGAACTAATATAACTTTTGTTGATGATTTCTGAAAAAGTGTGTTATTTAGAGACTTCGTTTTATTTTTCCTGTAATCTTTACATAAACTTCTATCACATAGAATAATTTCAGATTTTTCTCTTTGCAAACTTCGGAGATAAGGGGGAACGGTATTTTTTTTTTACATTTTTCATCAAAAGTCGAAAACTATGCGGCCTAAAAAAACGAAAAAGTGTTTGAAAATGTGCAAACTGCGCTCTTTCATATAAAACCCTACATGCTCAAGTAGCCCCATTTCGAATTTTTCAGACACTCTTTCAGTCCCTGTTGAAAAAAATATACATATATTTTTACTTCTTTCTTATTTGCAAAATAGTTTCGCAAATGTCATCTAAAACTATTCCAAATTTGAAGTTGATAGCATTAGTAGTTCTTGAGATATCCCGCTGTGACTGACAGACCGACCGACAGACAGACAGACAGACTTAGTCTCACCATAAGGGTTCCGTTTTTACCATTTTGGTACGGAACCCTATAAAGCAGGAATCCTTTTTAGGGTTCCGTACCAAATGGAATGGTCTCACTTAACTACCCATCAAATTTCTTATGGCCCGACGTACGTCCTTAAGAATGTGAACTGTTAGCAAAAATATTTTAATACGTAGATACTTTTGATTATTACAATTAGGTACTTGAATAACTATGTATAATATGTTCCAATAACTCAAATTGCTTTCAGATTTTTAGAAGCTTAATCAATTTATGCTCATAGGGATCACTTTTTGATCGCAGGCGTCGTGCAACATTGGTGCATGGTACCGTGGCGCAGTAGAGGTGACGGAGAAGGCGCTGCGAAGCGGTCACAACGTAGTTCTCGCAAGAACGGCGCCTGCTCAACAAACCTCGCTGCTCCAGAAAATAATTGCAATTGCTGGTAATGACGTCAATTAAATTAGTTTGACAAATTATATAATTATACTTATAACTCCAGCAGATTGTAATATGTTTAATATGATGAATATCAATACCCATTAAATCTGTGAAGTTTTGCTAACTAAACAAAACGTCGTATTCGCTATTTTTACAGATCTAACCATAAAGGCGGATACGGACAAGAATACTTCTTTGGCAGAATTGGGAGTAGAAAACGATAAAATTCTATTAATTTATAACTTCCTAAGAATTAATTGTAATCTTGTGTTTGAAGAGTCAGAAATACCCTTGATCACTATTGACGCGTAAGTACAGCCTCAGATATTATCGGTATTCATTTGGCCGTACTATGATTTTATTCTTCTCTGTCACCTATCTACAAGGTGTAACAGAATAAACGCAAGTCCTGAACGTAGTTTGTTCATAATTGATTACTGAATCAATTTCGGTAACATTTAAGATAGGTATTTTTTTTTAAATTATGTATTTTGCCATACTGATCGCCGATTGAGCCAAAGAAAATTAAATCTTATGTCAAGGCAATAAGACTCAATTTTGAATGCATAAAGTAATGATAGGGTCAACACAATTTACTTAATAAAAATAGTTAGCTTTAAAAAAAAATTGTTTTGATCATTGTATTATGCTTTTAACTCAATACTCTAATTGGGGTGTATCTTGCGTTCATTATGTTACGCATTGTATATCTTTATCATTCACTCTCCTTGCCATTATTTCTCTCTTCTTTTATCATTCATTTACTCCTTAGTATTCCTCCTCTCCTAGATATTATCAACATGTAGAACCATCATTCTCTTAGTCACAGTTTACACATCACTCGATTTTTATAAAATTTTTGTTTCATCCGTTCTAATCACATGTCCATAAATACCAAGTTCACTGGCGCCACTTTCAAAGCGGTTTGATGATTTTTATATGGAGCCTGGCATACTTACTGTCGCGCCATTTTGCATTAGAAGACTAAACCCCGTAAAGTGCCATATTACCGAGATATTGGTGCCGATTTCCGTGTTCACAAGCTAAACTAAATTTAAGTTCAGTGCATCTTTTTCTTTCTATTTCATTAAGAAAGGGACAGAAGATAAATTTTAGAATAGTTCTGTCAAATTAGTCAGCGCCCATCAATAATAATTACATATTTTTAAAGTACGGACGCCAGCACATCAAGTTACTACAATCTGTCAGATTTCTTTAATAGATTTTCGACTTTATTGCTAAAGCATAAGGTTCAAGGTTGATTGGGAAAATCTGACAGTTTCGGGTAGGTTGACCTGCTGGCGTCTGTACACATAGAACGCATTAATTTTTACTATGGCGTCAAAGTCAGAACAGTTTTGGTTCGGAGATATATGTAATAAGATATTTGGAGGCGGATCGAAAGATAAGATCATTGTAAATTCATTACAGCGTTGTCGCCATACAAATAAATGTTTTTGGTACAAACTTTTATAAGCCACCATTAAAATAATATGTAATACATTTCTGGCCGCCGACTTTTTATTTTTTATCTGCTGTCGCCAAACAAAATGGGTTATTACCTAAACGCAAAAAACGCAAGTTTTCTAAACAATAAAAGTATATGATCGACTACAATAAACCAAATCAGGAAAATATATGACATTCTTTAGGATATAATGCTAGGTAGATGGTGTGTTGAAAACATAATACAACTAATTTGATACGATAGAAAAAAAATCATGAAATATCTCTAAAAACTTTCTATTTTACAAAAAAAAAAAACCATACTAATATACCTACATACAATCATTATGATTTTTTGTCAGATTCTACAAGCAACATACTAAAGCACTAGTGTTTTAATTTTTTAGTCCAAATAATATATTTTTTGTAAATAGATAATTGCTTCATATTTTGCAATAAACTACCAGTGTTGTGACATGGCGCTTCTCTTTCTTTTCTATGCAGTTCGACAAAGACCGCGCTTTAGGTCATGTAGTCGCGTTAATAAACATTCTTTATTTTAAGGAGTCATAATGTGACTTAGTCTAATTAGAAAACGTTTTATTTGTTTAAGGATACAACAAATGGACAGGTCTATCTTCAAAACAGATTTCCAGGATACTAAGGGCTTGTCTACATTCTTCACCTTCGTAGACCCCGATGAACTGACTGCTACCACTGACTTCATGTGTATGCCGACGCTCGTTAACAATGCAGAAATGGTACTAACGAGTTTTTGTTTTTAACTTCTCATTTCGAAGTTGACCCCAACGTATTTGAGAAAAGTCAGCTGATGATGATTAACGTAGACAGAGTAAGCTATAGACTCATGGTATCCGTGTCACCGAAAGGGACAAAAAATTCCGGCAATCTTCATCATTTTTACAGCTTATTACACTGCACCTTACCATTTTCACAGTTGCGCAAATGTACTATTATTGAATTATGCACGAAAAAGATCTTATTTTCACATTGATGTGCTTAGCCGAAACGCAGTAAGGGACAGAAATATTCTTACTCCATCTCTTTTCTTTGCTAGTGACGTTAATATAATTCTCTTTTTCTTGGGTGAATAAAAAAGAAGATAATAATTATGCAGCAGTCTATATTTTACTCTGTCTACGATGATTATGTTCGGTTTTATGGTCCCTACCAAATGTTATTTATGCTACGATTTTTTTGTCTGTCACAATTGTGTTTTTGGATAGGTACCAGTAGCGAGATATGCTGAGGGTTCCGTACGTCCGAATGAAAAAACGGAACCTCATACGATCACTCATGTGTCTGTCTGACCGTCTGTTACAGCCAATTTTCTCTGAATCTGATATACCGATATAGTTAAAACTTAGCACACATATGAATTTCTGTGAACCAAAAACCTGTGGAAGGCAAAATAAGAAAAAAAAATGTTTTGGCAACTGTACTGTGTGACATATCAAATGGACAGGGCCTAATTAATGTGAGGCTGTCAAACATTTTTTTTTAATTTATCCTCTATCTATACACGTTTAAATTTAAGTCGTTCTGGACCTCTTCAGGGGTCATTGTACTCATCATTATGAACAACTTTTACTATGGGACCAAACCTGAAATCGCGAAAAAAAAACAGCTGTTCCCTACATTTTGACGAGTTACACGAACATAAATGTAGGGAACAGTTGACTTTTTTTTTGATCGATCGATTTCAGGTTTGGTCCCATAGTAAAAGTTGTTCATAATGATGAGTACAATGACCTCTTAAGAGGTTGTTAATATTTTAACAATAACCCTGTATATATTATAGGTTACAGGAAAACCTATAAGACGACTAATATTAAAATAACATGGAAAATCTCTCAATATTGCGCATACAATCTTACATTTGCAGTTGGAATAATGGGAGAACATGTTTTTTCGACTACAAAGTTAAGTTTGTTCTTGGCATAAACTCTTCCCAACTACGGAACCCTTCATTCTGCTTGGTCCAATACGCACTTGGCCGATTTTTTTAACATCTTCACAGACATTAAATAGTTATACCACAACGTCCATCCTGTTTGTGCTCTGATTTTCTTGTCAGTACTGTGGTTAGGTTTTACATTAAAAAAGTGGTCTGCAAAATAAAATAATGTCAACTGATTGAATTGTTACAGAGAGCAGATGAATTTGATGCGGACCTAACATACCTGTGTATCGTGCCTGGAATGGAGGGTCACTACAAGAGGTTCCGCATTCTGTGCGAGCGCCTCAAGCTGCCCGCGCTGGTGTTGCAGTTGGGACTTGACAACCCAAACGAAACGATACAAGAAACAGCTGAGAGATTAGCAGTGGTATGAAATTATTTTACAATGCTTGTCATACCTACTTAGCCTAAAAGTGCGGTAGCACTGGTTTCATCACAAACTTCTTTACGTTAACAATCTATTTCGTGATGACTCAAGACCTCGTCCCTACGGCCGCAAATTTACTCACGGTGTTATTTTTTTTTCAGGTGTTCCTGAAGACGGCGGGGCTGAAGAAACATTTCTATCTCTTAGGATATGAAAGTGGAATTTACGTAGCTTTAGAAATCGCAGCTATCTTGGAAAGACGTGGTAAGACAATAATTTTGTGTTCAGAGTAAACGTGATCGCGTACTTTTCTAAACACAATTGTAACGTAAAATATATTTTTATAGGTTTAACTGGCACAGTTTATTGTGTTGGATATGCACCGGACGAGTTCGACGTGCACTTCGAAGACCACCTCGCTGAATTTGAGACAGAAGAGCAGCTGCAAGATGGCGTAGCTCGTCACATGTTTACGTTGATGGCAGGAGGAGACACTACGGGTCTTGATAATGCACTGCAGACTGCGAGCACATGGTCGCAGAAGGTAGACGCGTGTATGCGGACTCTATTGGGTCGCGTGCCGTATTCTTCGCAATACACGCGTGCGCTTATTGAAACTACGCTGAGGCGGGTGGAGCGTGCGCGTGGCTACGTGCCGCGGGTGCACGCGCTGCGCTCTCAGCTGGTGTTGCTGCGCGCCGCATCCGCGCGCCCTGCGCCAGCACCACTCGCGCTGCAGTGCCACTCGCAGCGCCCGGTCGTCGTTCACCAACTAAGCGCACCGCTGGTACATGCACCCACAGATCTGCAGTGTGCGGCCATCGTCAACACATACTTAGACCCCACACTACTAGAAATTTTTAATAAAAAGAATATTTGCAACACATATCTTAAAAACGCTAATGCCTTCATGGCACTTACACACCTATAATAAAAAAAGGACTTAAGAAAATATTGTTTGTCATACAATATTACAAGCTATTTTGTAATAACCGGTCATGTATGTGAAGTGAAAATTAAATAAATATGTTTAGTTGGTCAATGTTCTTTTCTTATATTTATTGTTATAAACTCAACTCAAACTCAAAGTATTTATTTCAATTAAACCAATTACAGGCACTTTTGAATTGTCAAGGGGTCGGTCAGTCAGAAAGATGAAGCTAGTAGCCCATTCCAAAGCGTAGGTACCTATGGAGAAGAACGGGTAAGAAACTCCATGGACACTCTTTTAAATCAAAATAATATGGTTACAAAGTCTTGTTTAATAATAATAATAATAATAATTTTTATTCATAAGTTCACATAAGTATAAATTACATAGAAGTTACATCATTACAATGTTACATATTAATATGAAAATATTAAATTATGCCTAAAATAAATCTAGTGTATAACTTATATAATGGTTAAAAGCCTACTGAATTCAATAGCGACCTGCCTGATGTAGGTTTATTCAAACCTGTGTTTCAGGCCATCGCTTAACAGCGCCGAGTGCTTTATTGGACTATTATGTCACTGAACATAGAGCTAGCATTGATACATAATAATTATATTTTAAAATAAAAATTGACTTAACATTATTAAACTTATTGTATTACTTCTAGCAATTTTTCAGTGTCTGAGTAATTAAATGTCGCTAAGTATTCACTTAACATTTCACTACATTTTTTACAATTTACACTATATATACTTAAAGACTTATTGATTTTATTATATAAGAACGGACCTAAAAATACATAAAATTTATTTATAAAAGTATGTCTAGTTTGAGGCTTTATGCAAACTAAGTCTTTTCTTCTCTTATCTATAGGTATTGGGACATAAGGAAGGTTGCGATGCTGGTGCAGTACTATATTCAATATAAACAGTTGCCGTACAGTTAAAACCTTACATGCCGTGTAAAGCTCGTGTGTGGGAAATCTAAATGGGCGAAAGGTGGCTACCTTAAGGATAGCTCTCTGCGCACGTTCTAATGGCAGTAGGATTGATTTAGCAGCGCCCCCCCAGGAAGTTATACAATAAGTGAGAATGGATTGACACAAAGCTAAATAGACCTGTTTAATTAATTTGTAGTCCGATATATATCGTAAATTCTTAAAAATGTATATCAATTTACGCATTCGAGTGCATAACAAATCAATGTGTTTACGGAAATTCAGATTTGTGTCAATCGTTACACCAAGATATTTCATATGATCGGTTTTTGCTAAAGTAGGACAATTACATGCA
This sequence comes from Oligia fasciuncula, assembly GCA_963082905.1. Lineage (NCBI taxonomy): Eukaryota > Metazoa > Arthropoda > Insecta > Lepidoptera > Noctuidae > Oligia > Oligia fasciuncula. Next base: position 13,916,118 of record OY720406.1, on the reverse strand, counting down.
TTGTCAGCATACGTGCCGCACTTATGCGCATAAATGTTTATGTTAGTAGTTGGCAGGTTAGTATTTCTCATAGTAAATAAAATGTGTTTGGTTTTTTCTGCATTTAGTGTTAGGAGATTTTCATATAGCCAATTAGACACTATATTAAGACCGTTCTGGGCTTGTTTATACACCTCATCTCGAGATTTGCCTGAAAACAATAGAGCTGTGTCATCTGCATAAGACATTATGACACCATTTTGGAGTGTTAAGCTGCACAGGTCATTAATATATACTAGGAATAAAGTAGGACCCAAAATACTACCTTGTGGTATTCCGTAATTACTATTTGGAAGCTCAGAACTGACGTACTGACCAATTTTGACACATTGTTTGCGGTCACTAAGATAATCAGAAAGTAGTGAAAGCGTTGTTCCTCTTATTCCGAGTGTTTCAAGCTTGTTCAATAATAAAGGACAGGAAATTGTGTCAAAGGCTTTGGCGAGGTCTAGGAAGATCCCAATGGAGTGTAAGCCCTTATCCAAATTAGTAGTTATATAATCCGTCATTTGATGTACTGCCTGTTTAGTTGATTTTTTGGGCCTAAATCCAAATTGTCTATCAGAAAGCAATTTGTTATCTTCTAGGTATTTAATTAATCTAATATTAATGATTTTCTCTAGGATTTTGGAGAGCCCTGTTAAAACTGAAATGGGTCTGTAGTTGTTATCACATTTTTTGTCACCAGATTTATATACAGGAGTAACCACTGCTTTTTTAAGCGACTTAGGGAATATACCTACCATTAGATAAGCATAACTGAAAAATATGAGTTAGTGGCGGAGCAAGTAGGTATTTGAAATGTTTTAGTATGTTGTTTGATATGTCATCCCACCCAACCGCGCAAACGTCCTTTAATCCAGAAATAATTGTTAGTACTTCATCGACATCCGTATCTAGTAAGACAAACGATTTGAGTGTGGGGAAAGCTTTAGGTTGGCTTTGAGGGAAAGAACTTCTAGATTGAATGTTCTTTTCTGCTAAAGTTTTGCCTACGTTAGAAAAATAGAAATTAACTTTATTTGTTGATTCGATTGGGTTGTTCTCTATTTTCAATAAGTCAAGTGGAGGTTCAGGTTGTTTTGTTCTAAATGTATTTGTTTTTATAAATTTCCAAATAAGTTTACTATTTTTGCCTGCTTTCTGCAGTTCTTTTCTATCATATTCATTTTTTATTTTTCTCAGAAGGTTGTTGCAGAAGTTTCTATATCTTTTATACGTAATGGAATGAATTTCATTATCAGGCTCAAGTTTGGACTTTATGTGCAGTTTGTCTCTATGCCTAATACATCGAACAAGTCCGGGTGTAATCCAAGGTTTAATGCACTTATACTTCCTTGGCGTTATTTTTAGCAACTGTATGTTTTATTATTGCAGAGTGAAGTGAATTTATAAAATAATTAATAGAGATGTTTGCATCGGTAGAATTATAAACTGGGTCAAAATTTATATTACGTATGTCTTTTTCGAGGTGTGTCATGTTGACTTTAGTATAGCTACGTAAGTAATTTTTTCTGGGTAAAGAAACTTGCAATGTTAGTAAAACTGCTTGGTGATCAGTAAGCGAAGAGTTAGTAACAAATGTTTTGGTTGGGTTATTTGTTTTTATAATAAAATGATCTAAGCATGAACCGCTTTGATGTGTGGGATGGTAATGAGCTGGCAAGAGTCCATGGAATGAGCAGATATTAAGATAGTTATGTGCATGTATATCCATTTTCCCGGAAGCAATGTTGATATTGATGTCCCCCATTAGTATTATGTGTTTAAAAGATGTAAGACTTTGTAACTGTACGTTTAGTGAATCTAAGAAATTTGCGACATTTTGAGAAGGAGGTCTGTATATAGCCATAACTACCGTATCTGAATTAATTTTAATGAGTAAGCAATTACTATTTTGTAGCAAAGGTTCCTCTATAGTTGTACTTAAATTATTGTTAACATATACAACTAAACCATCATTCTGGTTAATGTTTCTGTTGGTTTTATGCGATACATATCCGTCTAATGATGGTATAACAGCTGTTTGGTTTGACAGCTGATGATAAAATAAAAACTACCTGGCAAATAATAAATAATGAAACAGGTAGGAAAAAACAGCCTAACACTGAATTTAATTTAGAGACTGCACATGGCCCCATCAACTCAGATGTAGAAATAGCTCAGGAATTTGAAAACTTTTTTTCTAATATTCCCCTTAAAACTACTGAAGCTTTAAATTCATCCCCCACGCTTTCTGCTGCCTTACTTAAAAAGAATGTAAAGGCATGCCCTTTGGAGTTTAGGTTTCAGCATACAAGCCCCCAGGCTGTTATAAAAGCTTTTAGAGATCTTAACATTAAATCAACAGAAGATCTCTGGGGAATGTCTGTAAAAGTATGTAGATCTTTTATCGAAACTATTGCGCCCTATTTAGCTTTCATATTTAACACCAGTGTTGACCAAGGAGTCTTTCCGGATCTTATGAAACATAGTAAAGTAGTACCATTGTTCAAATCCGGTGATAGTAAAGATCCTAACAATTATAGACCTGTGTCAATTCTACCAGTTCTCAGTAAGGTGTTTGAAAAGTTGATGCTCAATCAAATGTTACGTCACTTTAATAAAAATTTCATCTTTCATGAACACCAGTACGGTTTCACCAAAGGGCGTTGCACTACTGACGCCGGTGTTACCCTAATAAAGAACATTTTTAACGCCTGGGAAGAAGCACAAGATGCCATTGGAATCTTTTGCGACCTCTCTAAGGCGTTCGATTGCGTAAACCACGACACTTCTGATGAAACTGGAGCACTATGGAATTAGAAAAGCAGCACTTGACTTGCTAAGATCATACCTGAAAGATAGAAAGGTTAAAGTTCAAGTAAACGGCGTAAACTCATTAGGGTCTGAAATGACAATGGGTGTTCCTCAAGGTTCGATATTGGGTCCATTCCTCTTTTTAGTTTACATTAATGATTTACCCCAATTACTTCAAAATCAACCGAAGATGGTGTTATTTGCAGATGACACATCGTTAATCTTTAAAATAGACCGACGGTCACAAAATCTTGACGACGTGAATAACTCTATTCTTCAGGTCCAAGATTGGTTTACGGTAAATAATTTAGTACTTAATGAAAAAAAAACCAAATGCATTAGATTTAAATTACCGAATGTTAGAAGTAGCGAATGTGAAATAATATTGAATGGCCAAAAACTTGAATTTATTGATCAGACAGTTTTCCTAGGAATCACGCTAGACGAGAAATTACAATGGGGACCTCATATAACATCTATTGCGGGGCGGCTAAGCTCCGCCGCTTATGCTGTTAGAAAGATAAGACAGTTAACAGATGTAGAAACCGCGCGTTTGGTCTATTTTAGTTACTTCCACAGTATTATGTCATATGGCATTTTACTATGGGGTCGGGCTGCTGACATTGAATCCATTTTTATTTTACAAAAGAGAGCTGTCAGAGCCATTTACAATCTACGTCGTCGCGAATCTCTTAGGGAACTATTTAAAAAGGTTAATATCATGACGGTACCTTGCCAATTCATTTATGAAAATATTATGTATGTAAGAAAAAATCAACATCTTTTTAATAAAATAAGTGATAGGCATAATTTAAATACTAGAAATAAAGATAAATTAGATCAACCTTTTTTTAGATTATCTAAAGTACATACATCTTTTATGGGGTACTGTGTTAAATGCTACAACAAAATACCTTGTGACATATTGCAATTAAATGAAAGAAAATTTAAAACTCATATTAAAAGTACACTTTGTAAACAAGGATATTACAAATTAGAGGATTATATCCAAGATAAGAATGTTTGGAAACATGCTGGTCCTGCTCCATAGGACAATCTAAAAGTCTAGACAAAATCAAACTTGTTCCTAATTTAATTTATATATATATTTTTAATTATGACATCTTATTCTAATTCATTTTTACAATCTGCGACTACAGTGGCTCACACACTTGTTAAAGTTCAACTACTTTTGCATTTTTTTTTTTTTTTAATAACTTGTAAATGTGTGAGCACCATGTATCTATCACTTATTTGATTTACCTGTCATTGCTTAATTTTTTATTCTTTTTACCTTTTGTGGTAGACTAATTTTATTATGGGTGCATCGTGTTCACATATAATTTTTATTATGTATACAAGACCTTGTAAAACATTTTTAAAAGAGTAACGGTGGAGTTTCTTGCCCATTCTTCTCCATACGAAAACTACCTTTTCGAATGGGCGACTAGAATCATTTCTATTTAGTTTTTTTTTTGACGTTCAAAAGTGCCTTTAATGTGCCTATTTGAAATAAATGATTTGACTTTGACTTTGACAACCAACATTCTGTTAGGACGATAATGTCGCAACTTATACCCAGGTTCTGTAGCAATATTTCAAAACCATTTAGATTTCGATTTATGCTGCGAATATTTTGTGTGAGTAGGGTCAGCGGTTTCTCTCCCAATGGAAAGAGGTGTTTACACTCATCAACATTACAACATATAGCTTCAGACACAGAAAATTGATCTAGGTCACTAAGTAATTGATCAGTCATGATAAATGAATAACTAACAAATATAAACAAAAAACTACTACTAGTGTGCTTAATAGATAGGTTAATAGGTAGCGCTCTTAGGCGCCCTCATAATCTATGGAATGGATATAGTTGTCCTCGGCATATTTTCGTGCTGGACAATTTACATCACCAGTTTTATGGTCCGTTTTTCTCTTAAAACGTTTGCACGTCGCACAGTTTGGTGGACTAGTTTTTGTGCTACATTCCTTAAAAGAGTGTCCAGTCTCTCCGCAGTGATTGCACGTCGGGCTAGTTTCACGGCAGAACTTGGCCGCGTGACCGAACTGCTGGCAGTTAAAGCACCGAGTAACGATCGTGAAATCTCGTACTGGGCATGACGTCCAATTGATGAATATACGTCCTTGATTCACTAGAATCTTCCTGATGCTAGCTGGCACTTCTAGTATGAAATTGCAATTAGGGAGGTCTTTTTTCCCAGATTTATGGCTCAATTTAATTTGTTCTTCAAACGACTCACGAGTTATCATTTTATCTGAGAGGTTTTGCTCGTAGATGCAGTCAAAAACCTCTTTATCAGTCAGGGCTACCGGGACTCCAATAACAGTGATTCTTGGGCGCCGTTTTGATGGTTCTTCAACCTTAAGGCCCGAAGAAGCGAGTTTTTCTAAGCTTCTGAGCTTTTGAATGTCCTCTTTGGAGTCGGTACTGATGAGAACACCTCCATTTTTTACTTTTTTAAGGCCACGAACATGTAGTTTAAGTTCCCCGGGCGAAATAATTTTCTGTACGAGAGACTTGGTATCGTCACTGGATTTGGTATTGTCATTGGGATATATGGCAACTGACCTTAAATTTGCTGGGCGCACAAAGTTATCCGAGCCTTTTTTTACCATATTAGCGTACGAAAAGGGTTCTGGAGGGTTTGAAATGCCTTCAACTACTTCTTTGAACTGTAGGAGAGAGTTCGCGATGTTCTGTTGTTGCTGTAAGTGCTGAATGGTACTGTGGGCTTGAATGGTTTTTTGTTTTAAGGCTTGATATAAAACAGCCATCTGTGATGCGCCATTTGAGACACTACGACAAAGATTGGCTACACGAACCTTTTGTTCCGCGATCATTTTTCCCTCAGCGACTAAACTGCATACTTCACTTAGGATTTTTTCTATGGACCCCATCCATTTCTGTATCTCCGGCGTAGAAATAACTTCAGGTGGTAGCTCATTCTCCAACGGAGGTGGTGGATTTGGGTATATAGGCTGGAAATCTTGAGTTGGTGTCGGCGGAGGACTTCGCGGTACTAGATGGCTACGGCCAAACGGGCTAGATCCTGTGTTAGACATATCTAACACAAAAACACTATTTGTCTTTAAAAATACTTTAACTCATTCTTACACAAAGTCAGTAACCTCGTAATAATCACTCGCGACACACTTATAACACTGCTGACGACGCAAATGATTCTAACAATTTTATTTGTAATTAATTAATAGTATCATAATAAGCTAAGCAAGATACGTCCGCGCTGTCAAGCGATTGATCGCGGACGTTTACATCATTCATGTTAAAAATTATGCATGTGAGAACGATTCAGGACGTTAAAAGCGTCCGTAATGAAAAGACGAAAAAAAAAAAACAAATCAAATATTAAATTAAATTAAAATAAGCCATGGCAGCAAATAGATGACCAGTCCCTACTGACGGCGCCCGTTCACGAACATGACGCATGTATTAGCACCATTCAGCTCAACCATTTTGAAGGGAGTTATACGTACCCTTAATACCTACGTATATTTACACAGTATCAAGCAGGTACTTATTTAAATACCTAAAACAAAACAAGGGTAATTGCCATGAATACATCTATTGAAACTCATGAAAAATTGCAGGATACAATATTAAGTATTTAAACATAGAGCAGCAAGAAAAGACGATATAGTTTTCAAGTTTGTTATATTGCGTCACAATACGCTAGTAATATATAAGTCAATGGTCACAATACTATCAGTAACTGAAATACATTTTATCGATTTCAATTTATTTTATTGACTGTAACACATTGGTCGATATTTGTACATTGGCGATTTTATATGATGTTTGTTTTATTTATAAGTTTTATTTTTGTGTTAATCCTATCAATCGGCCGAAGTAAGTAGATTTTTGACAAATAAATAACAAATAATGAAGGGGATAATGCATTAGCCTTGATAACCACATAACAAAAACGCGAGTCGACGATTTCAGCACATCACTACGTTTTGTGTTTTGTCTTGATATTGGTACCAACTGGATGTACCTAAGGCATAATTATCTGTAATCTCCCTTTTATGTGACATGATTAAATGTAACATATTTATATTAGGGAACCCTTTTTTTATTTAATTTTTTTGAGGGTGGGAATTCATCAAATGAGGGGTCCCGCTCTGGGTGGAGTGGAAGGGAGTGTCCTGCCGGTCGATTCTGTAAAAATCTCACCGTGATAACTTGCGTGGAGTGAGCTGTCAGTGTCATCCCACTGATGCTAGGGATTGAACAAGCAAACATTTACAATCATAATCGAGATATTTTTTATGCTAATTCCATCGATCATTTTATATATTTCAGTTCTCAAAACATTCTATTTTGTGGGGTTTTAAAATAAAATAGCAAAACAGAAACTTAGTCAAGATTTCAATGTTGATTTTTTTTTCTTTTTTTTCCTTGACTTGTCCTTATACAGCCTGAGGCGCGAGTGCGACGACTAAAATACTAGCTTTAAAATGTATATAAAATGATCAATAGAATTAGCAAAAAAAATATTATTAAAATCTCGATTATGATTGTAAATGTATATGTTTGGTCAATCCCTAGTATCAGGTGGGATGACACTGACAGCTCACTCCACGCTCACTTCACCTAAGTTTTCACGGTGAGGTGGTTACAGAATCGCACTGCTGGTCCTGATTGGACGGTGAGCTACCCATTTACTCTCCGTTCGCAGGCCCGCGCCTTGTTAGGGAACCCTTTGGAAACAGTTTCGTAATCTATATTATATTATATACTAATAATAAAGCTGAAGAGTTTGTTTGTTTGAACGCGCTAATCTCTGGAACTGCAAGTTGGATTTGAAAAATTCTTTTTGCATTTGATAGCTCTATTCTTGAGCAAGGGTATATGCAATTTAACATCATGCTAGGAGCCGAGATAAAGAATAAAAGTCAGAAAGAACGCTAAAGGAAAACGAAGTGATAGCGCGGGTAGGCGCTGCGATGCGACAGGGTAGGTCTGGGAAACAATAAATTTCACGCGGACGAAGTATCGGGCAGAAGCTAGTACCTAAATAATAAACTAAAACACCCAGTTACTTATATACCTACTCATCAAGCCGTCACTTTCAGCCACAGATAATAAAAACGTGACGTTTAAAGATAAGATTACAAAGTCGTTAACGCACTTAAGGCATATTTTGGTTAATATCGAAGGCAAAATAGAACATGAGACGAAGATGTTGTCGCAGATCAATTATGATTTGAATCGCAAGCATCCTGCAGCCGGCAGAATTGAATACGACCAACCTACAGACATTTTGTGGAAATGGGAAAACCCAGTAGCTCCGGCTGAAGGTAGGCCAAGTTAGACGTTTTCATTATTTCGACAAACTAATTAAAATACCCATAATGCTATGTTCACATGCACGCCGTGCAGCCCGGCGGGCTGCCTGGCGGGCTGCGCGGCATGCAGCCCGCCCCAGGTCGGCGAAAATTCAAGCTGTTCACACGCACGCCGTCGTGTCAGTCAGCACGCCCGGTTCGCGGCATTCACGTTCACAGGCGCGTTTACGGACTCGGGCGTACCGTTTACACGCTCGTGAATGTGAATGTGCACGTTGAATGTCGAGTTGAACGCGCGCGTGTGAACGTAGCATAAGGTCTCGTGCACGGCCGCGAGCGATGCGACTTGCAGCGACAGGCGCGCGCACGCGCATCACCAGTTTCTGTACGTTGCCGAGTCGCTCCGCAAGTCGCGTCGCGGTGACTCGTGGCGTGCTCTTATCAACTTTTTTTTATTATTTTGTTTTATCTGCAGTCGCTGGCGGCGGGAACCAAGTTCCAAATAAAAAATCAAGATAACGGCTGCAAAAATTTTTCAAAATAACGAAAATTTATCAATTTTTGCAGCCAATCATCTTGGATTTTCATTTTGACGTTACTATCGGCTTCAGTACCCTCGAAATCCATAAAAACGATACACATGACGAAAAAATTTAAAATTTTTGCAACCTCCATCTTGGATTTTCTTTTTGATCTCACTAACGACTTCAGCATCCTCGGAAACCATGAAAACTATCTCTCTTTCTCTCTGTGTCTTCCTATTGGGAACCGATCACGTTTCCGAATTATTTTTGGTCGAATTTCATTTTACCGAAAACTATTGACCGACGTCTTTTTTGCTATATGCATTATTTGACATAATTTTTAGATCATCGAAGTATCATGTGTCATAGGTATTATTTTACCGAACTATATTTCGCCGATTTACAAAATATTTTATTGTTATTGGCCGAAGCCTCTTTTGAACTGTTTTCATTTGCCAAATGATTTATTTGCCTTATTTTCACCACACCGAAACAACATTTTACGGAATATTATTTGGTCACAAATATATAGCCGGTTACTTGATCCTGCCGTTTTGGCTAAAAGATTTTGGCAAAATTTTATTATCGAAACAAATTTTAGCAACCTTTTTTTGTACCCATGCAATATTTGGAATGATTTTAGTACGCACATTTTCATTTGGTAAAATTTTCACTCGGCAGAATATTACCAAGGATAATAAATTATGTCATTAAGGCATTTGGTCTTTAATCAAATTATTTATCAATAAAAAAGCAAACAATATTTAAACAATAAACATTTAGGTTTTTTTTTGGGAATTACATGGTTTTACTTACATAATTACTTTCTTAATTACATTGCATGGTTGCGGTCGGTCGATAGGCGACGTAGGATGCAAGAATGAGCGAAGGGCACCCCGAGGTTCGGTTTTGTTAGGTTACTTTAGGTAAACACTTTTCACAGAAATAGGGGCCCCGCTAAGCCTCCGTCGGCATAGAATGCAAAAGCGAGCGAAGGGCACCCCGAGGTAGCTCACCGTCCGATCAGGACCAGGCCCGTGCCGGACGGCGCGTACGTGTTCCACGCGCGCCTCAAAGAGATGTCAGCATCGAGGAGGGGCCCCATAGGGCCGAAGCCTGCCGGGTCAGCGGGATTGTCCGAAAGGGTTACCGCTGGCCCGGAACATAAAGGGCTAAGGAAGGAACACGGGTGGGTTTTAGTCAGTAAGAGTCTGACACTCCCTTCCGCTCCACCCAGAGCGGGAGGGGTCATTTGATGATTTCCCATCCGCAAAAAAAAAAAAAAAAAAGGGCACCCCGAGGTTCAGTTTTGTTAGGTTACTTTAAACCCTTTTCACAGAAATAGGAGCCCCTCGACATTGGATACAAGAGCTGCTGATACAAGAGATGCAGCATGTTGCATGCCTGCTTGCATGTTGCGTGCTTGTTTGCACGCTGCATGCTTGCTTGCATGCTGCATGCTTGAAGCAAGCATCCTTGTTTCTATGCTGATAGATGGAATAGTGTGCACAAACATTCTAGGCGTTTGGTGAAATGAAAATATGGTAATTAAAACAGTGGTATAATGAATGTTCGGAAACATAATAGGTACTTCGCAAGTGTAACTTCGGTTAAAAGTTTTTCGATCAAATTAATTTATCAACGTAAATAATCATTATCATTAGGTACTTTTTTTAATAATAACAACTCGTCAAAATGTAGGGAACAGCAGATTTTTTTTTCGCGATTTCAGGTTTGGTCCCATAGTAAAAGTGGTTCATAATGATAAGTACAATGACCTCTTAAGAGGTTGTTAATGTTTTACCAATAACCCTGTATATAAATGACCTCTATCAATTACCGTGAATGAGTGAATCTGTTCAATGTCGGACTGCGCTTGCCCGACGACACTATCGTCCCCAAAGCTCGCAAAGGTACAACAAAATTAACAAGAACCTATTAATTTATAAACTTATCCTGCTGGTCAAGCATAGTCTTAAGCCATGACTATTGTCCCTCAATTACGACGAAAAAGAGCAAATTATTATAACTCTCGTAAAACCAATTGTACCCTATGAAAGGCACTCAACCTCACCCCGTACCTACTTGTGATCCCAATCATCCTTTCCTAAACATTCAATTCAATTTACACTCATACAACACACGCATACACACCCCCACACACACCCCCGCACACCCCCCCTCACACACTGATCAAGTCGACTCAAAAATGCCTATACGTATAATTGTAATTTTTTGGCACACAGAAACTACGGAACTGACCACAATGCTCACAACGCAAACTCCATTCATGCAAGATTTAAAAAAGACCTTCAAAGAATATAATAACAATTATTTCGCTGCTTTCTTGGTAAAATCCTTTCTGCTGGTGGGGACAAAGACCCCAATTGAAACAATGCCTGTGATAAATATAATGAAGTCTGAGACGTACAAGTGAGTGAAACTATCTCTTACCATGTTCACTTCTGATGGTATGTCAAGGAGGTGATCCATTCATGTACAGTCAACAAAGGAGTTAAGTATACAGGAGCGTCGGATATAATTTTATTCGAGAATATCCATCGGTTTCTTAGTAAACTTCAACAATATCCGACGCTCCTGTATACTTAACTCCTTTGTTGACTGTACCTAGTATGTTGAGAACCGTCAAGTAAAATATGTGCGACAAAGTCAAAGTCAAGTAATATATTTCAAATAGGCACTTTTGAACGTCAAAAATGAAAAACAATAGAATTGACTCAAGTCGCCCCTTCCAAAAGGTAGTTTCGTATGGAGAAGAATGGTTATGAAACTCCACCGTTACTCTTTTAAAATGTTTACTAATATTTTGTATACATTCATTATAATTATGTGAAGACGATGCACCTAGAATAAAATTACTCTACCGTAAAAAGAATTAAAAATAAAGCAATGGCAGCCAAATCAATTATGTGATAGATACATGGTGCTCACATATTTACAAATATTGTAAAAGTATATGATTTTCGGAAAAATTTAACAAGTGTGTGAGTTAGTTTTTGTCTAGACTCCTAGATTATCCTATGGAGCAGGACCAGCATAATGTTTCCAACCAGACGGAATAATAATATTAACTGTTTCACGGCTAAGGCACGGTTATCCTCACAGAGTTTATTTCTAGCTGAACAGACAGCTGTGCTGCTAGGGAGTTTGTTGCGCTTCCCAGCGAAAGCACTAGGAAGTGGTGAAGGGCGGGCGTTTTGGGGGACTATCTTATGTAATTTTGACGTTCGGAAAGTGCTGATTCTCAGCCTTATTTGAATAAATGATTTTTTATTTTGATTTTTTTGAAGAGTAGGTATAGATTCGCCGCGCCAGCAGCGTATAGAGCCGGCAGTACAACTTTGCCGCGAGGTTTCCATACGTCATTTTTATCATAGTACGAGTAATCGGTGACACGTACATTTAGTTTGTATAGAAAGTATTGACAGTGCCGCCTTTATAAGCCCCCGCCGCGATTTTACATTTCAATAATAGCACAAATTATTTTAATATTTAGGTAGATAGGTATCATGACCTGCCACTATTTAAACGTAATATGTTATAGAGAACTAGACAAAGGAACATTCGATAATTTGGGTGAAGATTTACTTAATACATTGAAAGCGTTTCTAAAAATGTCGAGCAACATATTGCCTTCTATTTTAAAGGGTGAGTTGGATCTTTATTTTGTATTATATCTACTTACTAAACTTGTGAAGTAACGTAACCTTACCTTTTTAGGGTTCCATACCAAAATGGTAAAAAGGAACCTTTATGGTGAGACTCAGTCTGTCTGTCTGTCCGTCTGTCACAGATGGATATCTCAAGAACTACTAACGCTATCAATTTGAAATTAAGAACAGTCTTAGATGACGTTTACCCAACTATTTTGCAAATAAGAAAGAAATAAAAATATTTTTTGCAACAGGGACTAAAAGGTGGTCTTAAAATTCTAAGTGGGGGGGGCTACTAGGGCATGTGGGGTATATTATGAAAGAACGGTGTTTGCATATTCCCAAACATTTTTTTCTTTTATTTTTAGGCCGCATAGATTTCGACTTTTGATGTAAACTGTAAAAAATGTCCGAAGTTTGCACAGAGAAAAATCTGAAATTATTCTATGTGGTTGAAGTTTATGTAAAGATTACAGGAAAAATAAAACGATGTCTCATAATAGCACACTTTTTCAGAAATCAACAAAAATTACATTAGCTCCACCAAGGGGCAAGAGATGGCGCTGACCTAAAACTAGAATATTCTAAACCGTACTGTTAAAATTCTCTGACGATTATAGGCCTCGCCGATGAAAATTTAAAAACATTTCATTTTTACGGTACCCTCGGTATGCGAGTCCGACTCGCTCTTGACCGGTTTTTTTTTTGGGTGGGAAACTATCAAATAACTTCTCCCGCTCTGGGCGGAGCATGAGGGCGTGTCAGACTTTTACTGGCTAAAACCCACCCGTGTTCTTTCAGTTGCCTGTGCCAGGGGCCACTATAACTTTTTCTAACAACCCGCGACCCTGGCAGGATCCGAAGTAGGTAACCTTATTTCACGGTACATCGCCTGCTTTTTACAAATAGAAAGATCAATTTATCGGCCGAATGCTCTACTGATGGACATAGGGCTCCCAAAAGCATTGCCACAACTGCATGGATCCGTCAAGGTGCACTGATGACGGAGTGAAGGTCACGGGAATAGGGAGATTTGTTAGAAATTGACAAGAATAAACAATATCTGATTGTCTGCAAAAACATAACTTACTTAATCCAAGTCCATATTTATTTAAATATCTACAAAAAGAATTCTTCAAATTGATTGTTACAGAAGAGGCATTGGGTTTGTACTTCATACTTAAGAAGAATGACACAGTTTTGACGCGATGGTACCGAAATATGATTGGAGGCTATGGTAAAAAATTCACCGAAGCAGACGGAGACAAACTATTCGAAGCGCTGGAAGACTTTAATGATTATCCTAATGGTATACTCACTTAATGGTGCCGATTCCCTTGTTCACAAACTAAACTAAATTTAAGTTCAGTGCATCTTTTTCTTTCTATTTCATTAAGAAAAGGACAGAAGATAAATTTTAGTTTAGTCCTGTCAAATTAGTCAGCGCCTGACGTAAATTGACGTATTTTTAGTAGCCAATTCTTTAATCTCGTCTAAACTCGTCTATGGAGTCTGTTAATTTGACAGGACTAAACTAATATTTATCTTCTGTCCTTTTACCTTCTGTCCTCTGTCTGTCTGTGTGTGTCTGTGTGTGGGGGTGTCTGTGTGTGTGTGTCTTGTGTTCTGTGTGTGTGTGTGTTCTTCTGTTTGTCTTTTTTAGGGTTCCGTACCCAAAGGGTAAAAACGGAACCCTATTATTAAGACTTCGCTGTCCGTCCGTCCGTCTGTCTGTCACCAGGCTGTATCTCAAGAACCGCGGTAGCTAGACAGTTGAAATTTTCACAGATGATGTATTTCTGTTGCCGCTATAACAACAAATACTAAAAACAAAATAAAATAAATATTTAAGGGGGGCTCCCATACAAAAAAAAACGTGTTTTTTTCGGCGTTTTTGCAGTCTGTCTGTCGCCAGGCTGTATCTCAAGAACCGCGGTAGCTAGACAGTTGTAATTTTCACAGATGATGTATTTCTGTTGCCGCTATAACAAAAAATACTAAAAACAAAATAAAATAAATATTTAAGGGGGGCTCCCATACAACAAACGCGATTTTTTTGCCCTTTTTTGCTCGATATCAATAATGGCAACAGGTAGGCACTTGAAATATATTCATTTTTTACTTTAATAATAAATAATAAAATAAATATTTAAGGGGGGCTCCCATACAACAAACGTGTTTTTTTCGGCGTTTTTGCCTTGTGGTACGGAACCCTTCATGTGCGAGTCCGACTCGCACTTGGCCAGTTTTTTTTTTCTGTCCTGTTTGTGTTTTTTTTTATTTTTTTTAATATACATTACTAGCACTTTGCCCGCGACTTCATCGGCGTGTATTTCGTACTTTCTCTGCACATTACGAAAATGTAATCTAATTATCATTTATTTAGATAAATAAGTATTCAGGTAAATTTTTAAGTTTGTAGATCAAAGGAATCAGATTTTTCAAATAAACTGTATCCCTCCGCTTTTTACCCCCCCAGGGGTGGATTTTTGAAAAATCGTTTGGGATGTGTTCATAACTTGACTCAAAGACCGATACCCATTTTCGACTTAATGGGAGCAAGCAGTAAAATCCACCCCTTCTTCTTCTTCTTCTTATCGTGTCGATAGCAATCTAAATGGACTCGGCCCAGAATTCGGCTACTTGTTTGGCGCCATCGCCAGCGTCCACCAGTTCCTGTAACGTGCAGCTGACAGGATATGCCGGACACGATATTAAGTGTCCCATCGTTTGTGGAACAGCACCAAATTACACTATAAGGCGGAGTCGTCTATGAATCTCCACCTGAACAGGTTTTCCTTGCTTCGGCCAACCCGCGTCCGGAGTCTGTTTAAAGACTTCCAGGTTACCCAAGGTAACTCATGTCCAGGTGTGAGGTCTTCAGCAGGTGAAACGAACGGTTTGGATAAGGAAACACTGTCTCGCCACAGCTTCAGTCTTTCTTGTGATGGTTTACCAGTGAGTGGGACGACACACTTTAAAAAACTGTTTCGGCTTTTCAGCCTTTATGGCACAAGGATGTTGTCATGCAAGAGTGTCGTGTGTCGGAGACCATTTCGGCTCTTTCGCTGGAGCTTGCCAGCGCTCTGCCAACCACTGGTGGCGCTATTCCTACTAGTGGATACAGCATTTCCTACCATATTTCCCAGCAATCCACCCCTTAAACTTTATTACCCTTTTTCACCACCAAGGTGAAGGAGTCGATTTAAGCCGACAGCGGGTTACATATTTTTCTAACCTATTAACTTTGTTACCCCCTAAATCCTCTGTGGGGTTTTTTTTTTAAACTAAAAGTTACATTCTTTAATATTTACTGAGCCAAATATTGCAAAGTTTCAAGTTTATTAACTGTATCCTCGCTTTTCCCCCCCACACAGGGGTGGAATTTCGAAAAATCGTTTGGGATGTGTTTAATACTTGACTCGAAGATTTATTGATATCAATTTTCGACTTAATCAAGCCACGCAGTAAAATCCTTCCCTGTAAAATTAACGACCCCTTTTCACCCCGTTAGGGGCAGATTTTTGAAAAACCCTTATAAACGTTATTCTTTATTTTAGGTCCCAATCCCCCTTTAGGGGTAGTTTAGAAAAATAAAAATGCCAAACTACATAATTTATTTAAATAAGTATTCGTGTCAAGTTTCAAGTTTATTAACTCAAGGAATAAGATTTTTCATACAAACGAAATCCCCCTTTTTCACCCCCTTAAAGGTTGAATTTCCAAAAACCCCTTCTTAGTGCTCCCCTACATTATAAAAAGAAGCTGTGTGCAAAATTCCACATTCCGCGACCCAGTAGTTTCGGCTGTGCGTTGATATGTCAGTCAGTCAGTCAGTTTCTCCTTTTATACTATAGATTTTATAGATATATATAAACACACGTCCTATGGAGTTAGACAGAAACTACAGAACGTCACCTGCTACGATCCTTACTTAGGTACTCCTCTTGCATCGTTTAGGTGCGTTCATACATCTGGTCATTTTAAGTAGAGTCATGTGGGTTAAGTGTGCGCATTTAAACTTTGACGCTTCCAAAACTCGAAAATTATTTGTAGAATGAAATAAAACTGTGTTAATTAGTAAGACTGTTTATTTGTAATCAATTTAGACACAATAACAGTATTGTCAGTAACTTAGATTTTAAGAAAATATAGAAAACAAAATCCGTTTCATACGCGCACACCTACCCCAATATAGGGGTATGTGTACGCAGCACTGTGGGTAAGTGTACGCAACAACAACAAAATAAATATTGAGCTATATATTTTTAGAACGTAAACAGTATTATATAATTATTAAAATATTCATCATAGGTAATTAAAGTAATCAGCTTAATAATCATCTTAAATCTAAGTATGAGATCAATTTGAACTTAGAAATCAATTACTTCGTCATACATGTATCACAAATAAAAGTGCCGTGTTTAAGGCTGGTGCACTGTTCGTGCCACCAAGCTCCACAAAGGCTACATTCAATCCAGTCTTCAGTCGGTGGATCAGAATACTTTTCGCCACTTAAGGGGCAGTAATACTTATTTTCGTAATTTTTTGGTTTTTTATGAGTCTGCGCACACTTAACGCAAACTATCGAAACAGAATTGTAGAATGTCAATGATTATTGCGTCATCATAAGAACTTAAACACTGGCAAATAAAATTCTAGATATTATGTTGCACTCGATAGCAAATAGCATATTTTCAAAAAGTTTTCATGACTACAAAAGATTACGCGTCAAATGTGACAAAATATCGTAAATATTTTAGCAAAAATCTTCGTTTGCCTGTCAGAACAAAATGGCGCGTGAGCAGCCGCTGTGACACGGGCGGTGACTGGCGCTTGGCAGGACGTCCCGCGAGGTACTGGAGAGGGGGGTTTTTTTTTTTTAAATGTCATCTCGCAGTTCATCCATAGGGGTTGTCGACTGCTTAACCGGACGTTCCTGTGGATGCCACAATAAATTGGGCCTCCAGCCAGGGCATAAATAACTTAAAAACTAAGCGACTACACGCTAAGGGCACCCCCCGTGGGGTTCGGACCTCGGCTTAGGGCGTCGCTGGGAGAGGACAGCAAGGGACAGGCTAGATTTGAATTTGCGCGGTTTCGAGAAAAGTACCGCCTGACTCTTGTCGGGATTGACCTCGATTCTCCATTTCCGGAACCAATCGCCTAAGGCGCTTGCGGAGGTTTGGAGCTTGCGAGCGAAAGTGCCCTGATTGGGACCTGAGCAGTAAACGGCAGTGTCGTCGGCGAAGAGAGCCAACTGTGCCGATGAAGAGGGGGCTTGCCGTTCCTTAGATTTTTATAGTTTTTGAGATATTTTGAATGCGTACACTTAGACGCTGCGCACACTTGACCCACATGACTCTATGTTTATACAAGGTGTAACGATAAATGCGCAAAACCTCTTAAGGGGTCATTGTACTCATCATTATTAACAACTTTTACTATGGGACCCAGGCTGAAATGTTGAAAAAAAAATCAGTTGTTCCCTACATTTGTGCTCGCTTAACTCGTCAAAATGTACCAAACAACTGATATTTTTTTTGCGATTTCAAGTTTGGTCCCATAGTAGGTAAAAGTTGTTCATAATGATGAGTACAATGACGACTTAAGATGTTTTGCACATTTAACGTTACACGTCGTATGTAATTAGGTATATACGATAAATCTACTTAATTAGCTATATTATGTCGTTTGCTCCTTTATCCATCTCTTGAGTACTTACCACTGTTATTAATTTCAATTTTTCAAATATACAAGGTGGAGACGACAACAACAATTAATGAAAAACTAGCAATTTAGGAACTATCAAATAAATCCTAACGTTGAAGTTAAAAAAATAGCATAAAACTGTAAACAAAAAAGAACACACTATAGATATTGGTTCACTAACCATGAGAAGAGCGGCAACAGCGCGGTGAGTATTTAGGAACTATCAAATAAATCTTAACGTTGAAATTAAAAAAAAGTTTTTTTCTAACACATTAAGTAGCATAAAAGTGTAAACAAAAAAGAACACACTATAAATATTGGTTCACTAACCATGAGAAGAGCGGCAACAGCACGGTGTCATTGACGCAACGACCATAATAAAATTATGGCCGAAACCTGCCGAAAATGATGCCGGGCACACTCATTTTTCGGGTTTCGGCAACAAAGCGAAGTAGAAACAAACAAACTATTACCATCCATCCCTTTCGCACATACATATGCATATTATGCATGCTTTCGCATATATATTTTATTTTAGATTGATATGACTGCGTAACATTTGTAGTAATAACTTCCGCATGCATTATTTTTTTATCTAATTCCAATGACACGCTTTGTGATTCTTATGTCTCAAGCATATGGTATAATATGCATTAGTGCGCACCGGGAAATAAAAGGACATCATTCATTTTGGACCAAAAATTTAAAGTGCCGGCCACGATAAAAATGTGTAATATTCGGATATAACACACAATTCCTATAATTTTTTACTACGACACCAAATCTGTGCCTCTTTTGGTTACGGTGTTACATACTTTTAAAATACAATAAAAATGTTATTATTATGTTATTTTCATACATTTGATCATGTATATTTAATTATTCATACTGTATTATGTCCTTTTGATGTGCAATAAAGTGAATTCTGAACGTATATTTTCATCATTAATACGTTTCTGGTCCACACGCTGCTACTTCTTCAGATGCACAAATAATGCATAATATTGTAGAAAATGAAAACGATCATGGCGACGGATTATTTCAATGGTTTTACCGAAATTTCCACCCTTGAAAATATGGATACACCGCTGAGTATTTTGTATTTTAAAGCATGTAACAACATAACCATAGGGAGCACAGGTTTGGTGTCATAGTAAAAAATATTAGGAATTTTGTAATTTATCCGAATATTACGTTTTTTTTTTACTTTCAAATTTTGTAAGAAGAATTTTGAAGTAGCGAGCTGGCAACATGTTGTGCTTATACAGATGCAGATTACTGCAGATGTATTTAACCTGTCGGTGCTGGCTTGTTAATAGATACATCATGTAGAAAATGTTAAAAATGAAAAATAATGTCCAGTGACACATCCAGTGTGTCCAGTGTCTATTGGATACATTTGATTGAATTTTTGTATGTAGAGTGGGAACATTAGGTATACGAAGTTTAATTTATTGTTGTATTGTCATCTCCACTTTCTATATTTATATTAATATATTTTTTTCATACTTATTTAAAGTTTTTTGACTGCGTCGGTCAAGGACAGGTCGGGGCAAGTGTTATTGGGTTTTTCCATTAGGAATTTCTTAGTAATAGCCCGGAGTTCGGAAGTTGGCCGTATGATACCGCCGTGCTTCGGAAAGCATGCGTCCTGCGCCAGATCTCTTTTCGGTCGTGTTGGATTGCGTACCGTTCCATCGGACTATGAGAATGAGGGTAGAGTGAGTAGACTATGCTGGGGACAGCTTCCAATCTAATCGGCCGCAGCTGAGTACCAGTATTTTACATGAGACTACTATCTGAACGACTGCCTATCTGACCTCCACAATCCAGCTACTGGGTAATACGATACCACTTGGTAAAACTCTTTGTCAGACTTATGGATTTCAGACTACTCATAACGGTTGCGAAAGATATTTGAATGACAGCCGAGACGAATGACTTGACGTGTTTCTTGAGGCCGAGAAGGGTCTCGGTACGAAATGATATTTGTCACCTAGCCGCAGACCGATCGCGGCGGCGGAAATCGACTCGTGCGGCTGATATTCAGCCACCAGACCCTCAAAAATGTGAATTATGAATATGATTAAACACTTAAGAATGCATATTTAACCACAGAACATTTTAGTATTACAGTTATAAATTTCCCATTAGCTTAATCACTTTATTATTTTAGGAGAAAAAACTGCTGCAGACGTGGGAAATTTGATGGTACAAGCGGTGCTCGCTCCTCACAAGAGACAAAATGGTACGATAAAACAAAGAAGACTCATTCAGTATAATTCTACACAAAGTGTGAAGAGACTTATCTCCAAACCAAAATCTCAAATTGAGTGAAATTGATTTCTGAGAAATGTTTAGGCTGCAGCGCGGAAAATGTAATGCACGGAAAAGAATGCTGACGTGTTTCACATTAGCACATAGTCCCATTTAAAACTTGTCTATAACCGACTTAAAAAAAGTATGTATGTTTGTATGTCCGCGATTTTCTCAAAAACTACTGATCCGATTTGAATGGGGCTTTCGTTTAAATGCATACTTTTCAGGAAAAGTTTTAGTTATATGTAAATATCTGCTGAAGATCTTCGGAGATAGACAATGAAACTCTTTAATAACTAACAGCAAATGACCCGCGATTGCTGCGATCTAACTTGTTTACGGACTTACGTTAATATTTTGGACGCAAATCCAAAGATTTTCCATCACAAGCCCATATTTATCTCAATTAATATAAATAAAAAATAATTAAAAAAAATTAAACCGACTTCAAAAAGAAATAACTCAAAATTATGAAATAACTTTAATTTCGGAAGTCGGTGTCTTGGGATCTGTATTCTAGTTTAAGTTTTATGCCACCGACTTCCGAAATTAAAGTTATTTCATAATTTTGAGTTATTTCTTTTTGAAGTCGGTTTAATTTTTTTTAATTATTTCGTAATTTTTAGTTTTTGCACTAGAATTTGACCAAGGTTTTGAGATGTTTTCCCTTTGACACTACACCCGTAGCTCGTATCAATAAGCCAGGCCGTCACACTTACACGTATTAGTCCATATCTTGAAAATTACTGAATCGATCTTGATGAAACTTGCACTGTTCCCTAAGTTGAAGTAAATGTAAGCCAATAAAAAAAATTGTCACGATCCGATTAATAGTTCCGGAGATATGCGTGGACAAACATACATACATACATACGTCTACAAAATTTTGTATATTTGTTTGGAAGCCCTAATAGATTGTCATATGTGAATATAATGCAATTCCAATAATATTACATACATACGTATCGAATTGATAACCTCCTTTTTTTTGAAGTCGGTAAAAACAGACTAAGAAAATGAGACACTAAAAAGCACAGCAAAATGAAACAAAAAATATATACAAAAAAAAGGAAACGAACAAAAAATAAAACAAATGAAAAAAGCGAATGAAAAATACTGATTAACTTCATATTTAACTATTCATATTTAACTTTTTTTTTTTCAAAGAAAAAACTACCGCGTTCAAAAAAACGCATACTGTAACGGGGTTCTTCGTAAAAAATAATACTCCAGGGAGAAATACTTAAAACCTATATTTGTAATAACAAACAAATAACAAGAATGTTATACAATGCAAAATGTAGGTAGTAAGGAAAAAATTGCTTAAGCCAATATTAAAAAAATTAGGGTAGGTAATACAAACAAAAGTTAAAGCTAATAAAGCAGTGCAAGCTAGGCGATTGAAAAATATGCTAATGCTATGTTATCTACTTAGTTATATAATGCAAGGGAGGAAGTTAAAAACAATATGAGTAAACAATAAAAAAAAGTAACAGAATGTATCAACAATGACTTTAATGAATAAATGAGCAAAACTAGTAAGCTAACTACCTAAAAAATAAATAGATAGCGAGAGGCTCTATAAGCAAAATATCTCCGCTAACAATACGACACACAGATAATATTCCGTGTTACGAAAGTACCACCGGGCGTGACGTATTATAAGCAGAGCGCTCAACTTGCCAGGGAGTAGTTCCGAATCGTCGGATAGGTTTAGGCGCATTGGGGCTAATTCTCATTTTGGCAACCGACCCAAAGCCCTCACAGAGTTGAACTCACAGAGTACTTTTTATATCTAAAAGAAAGAAAGATAGAATGAAAATACATTTATTTAGCACTGACTAAAAAGACACACAATACGAATGTGAATGTGTGTATGCGATGAGACCTTACGCGCGTACTCGAGTGGACGCTTGCTTTAATCGTGTGCGCATTGTTTATTTCGTTACAATACTCAAAAGTAAAAAATAATATATTATTCACTTCATTTTACTTCTCACCTTGTCTTCATTGTAAAACCATAATTTAGGATCCAATTACAAAACCCAAATAATAATAATATTTATTATTATAATAGAATAGAATAGCATAGAATACTCTTTATTATGTACACCATATAAATTACAGACATAATTATAGAA
The DNA here is from genome assembly GCA_963082905.1 of Oligia fasciuncula. NCBI lineage: Eukaryota > Metazoa > Arthropoda > Insecta > Lepidoptera > Noctuidae > Oligia > Oligia fasciuncula. Next base: position 13,893,582 of record OY720406.1, on the reverse strand, counting down.
ACTGTACAAAGGGTGACACAATAATATACCTAATAATTGCCTACGTATTATATTATTATAATTATAATAATAAATATTATAACATATATATTTTTATTGTTAAAGTTGGCGCCAAATCCCAAATACATTATACTTACTTACTATCCTGAGCATTTTTTATGTAAAAAAAAATGATATTCTGATTAATTGACAAAAAAAAACATAAAATAAAATATGTCTGTCTTTGATAACCAGTCAGTCCCAACTTCTCACGTCGTACTGCAATGTCGGAACGAATATATTGTGGCCTGGTGTTGGGTCTTTTCGAATTAGCGAACATAGACTATGGTACCGTTATCGCAGACGCAGAACATCAATCAGGTTGTGATATTTATAAAAAAAACAGTTTAACTACTTAGATATTTTATGATCAAGTACCATTTCTTCTTTGCAGCAAGTACTGTACGCAACATTACCCAGTTTGCTGTAAATGTAATGAAGCCCCCGGCACACAGACGAAGTATGGACTATGAAAAACATGTTAAGCATTTTCTATTAAAACATAGTCCTAATTTGTTAGACAAAATTAAAAAACAATATAAAAATTACAAGAAAAATAAACTTCATCACTTGTCTCATAACCAGAAGCTTGATGACTATCGTAGAAGCCGTGATGGGCAATGGAACAAGCGCGATGAAACAAGACAAAGACCTCATAATATATCTTTGCAAAAAGATTACAACCATTCTGAATACTTTGAAGATACCATAGAAAATGATATGCTTCGTAAGATAAGAGAATCTTCCAGCTACAGCAATGAAGAAGACTACTTGAAAAATAATTTGTACAATGCATTAAGATATGGTAACAAGACATTGGTGATATAAATAAAAAACAAACACTCAGGGCTTTATCGAACGAATCTGATGAAGAATGGGTATTAAATATTAAAAAAACAATATTTATAAAAATTTTGAAGAGAAAAAATATCAGCTACATTAAATATGAAAGATACGAAGTTGTAAGAGAGGAAAATATTAAATTAGTCAACATACATGAGGGTATTTAAATCAGTGATGTGGTCATTACTTTCAATATTATTATTACAAACTTATTTTATAGTTATCTTGTGACCATTACGTTGGCAAGGTATGTTGGTACCAAGTACAAGTATCAATAATTCGAAACGATGACAGTTAGGCATTTATGTTGAAGAGAAGACCATGCTTCAGATAGGGTGCGTAAGCAATAAATTATTACGTCTACTTACGTAAACTTGTTTTGATAACCAAGTAAATTACAGGAGTGAACATAATCAGAATAGTATCCGTGCTGCTTGCTCTGTTTCCGACATCCAACCGTGTTATGTCTATCTATTACTACTAATAAAAAAGTAATTTAAAAAAATTAAACCGACTTCAAATAAAAATGAACTCAAAATTATGAAATAACTTTAATTTCGGAAGTTAGTCGGTGTCTTAGGTTCTGTATTTTAGTTTTAGTTTTTTGCCACCGACTTCCGAAATTAAAGTTATTTCATAATTTTGAGTTCATTTCTTTTTGAAGTCTGTTTAATTTTTTCAATTATTTTTTATTTCGTATATTTAAGTAAAAACTGGAATATTTGTTTGTAATAAGTAGGTAGGTAATAGTTTTGTTGTAAATATTGCACTAGAATTTGACCAAGGTTTTGAGATACACCCATTGACATATATATTACTAGCGTAAGGACCGGGCTAACCGCGCGACTAAATGGCACCAACGCGCTGGCCCTAAAATGACGGTTTTAGGGCCAACGCGACTCAGTTGACAGTGGTGCGCGCGACGGAGAGAACGGGTATTTGCCTGTCATAAAAATGCCTAGTTGCGTGGTAAAAGGCTGCAAAAATTACGATACAAAAATTAAAAAGAAACATGGGATATCGTATCATCGGAATGTAACCTTAAATTATTTTTGTTGCAATTAAATGATTAAATAAACACATTTTTATCTACAGCGTCAATTATTTTACAATGGCGGCCATTGTGTGGCCAATGGCTGACAATGGCTCCTCGAAGTGAACAAAGTAACCTTGTACGGACGTAATTTTTTTGTTTCTGTTTTATTTTTGTCTTATGAACGTAGTGTAAGTAATTTTGAATTTTGGTACCAAATTAGGAGAAGACATAGGTATAAACGATTTTTATACAATATGTGATAGCGAATACGATACAAATAATATTTGAATTACAGATTTCCAAACTAAGGAGAAGGCTTTTTAACTTCATGACAACAATGTCAATGAATCAAAATAGGTAATAATATAAGAAAACCAAACAGTATTTTATTGCAAAATTTGCAATATGCAGTATATTTGCTGCAAAAACTAGCTAGGTTTTTTTTTGTAATATTACTAAATTTTGATTTCGACTGTCTGAAATCTGATATATTGAGAATCTTATATTTTCAGAATCTGGTATTTTGAGAATCTGGTATTATCCATGCAACTGACCTATACTGACTGAAGACATAATGTGATAAAAAAAACATTTAAGTACGTACGCACGTACAAGGTTACGTCGTCGACCTATGCAACGCTGCACTCACGTAGTTCGTATGATTTATGACAGATGGCGTTACTTTTGCTTGTATGAAGAACGTCTATGTAAAATGTTCAGATGGGCGTATCCTTACTTTTGAAATCTTTGGATACACCAGTAGCTCGTATCAATAAGCCAGGCCGTCACACTTAGACGTATTTGTCCATATCTTGAAAATTACTTAATCGATTTTGATGAAACTTGCACTGTTCCCTAAGTTGAAGTAAATGTAAGTCAATACAAATAAAAATGGTCACGATCCAAGTAATAGTTGCGGAGAAATGCGTGGACAAACATACATACATACGTCTATAAAATTTTGTATATTTGCTTGGAAGCCCTAATAGATTGTCATATGTGAATATAATGCAATTCCGATAATATTACATACATACGTGTCGAATTGATAACCTCCTTTTTTTTGAAGTCGCTAAAAATTAATACAGTGCACAGTGGTCACGTAGAAGGTCACAGGCCTTCGATGGCAATGATTGAGCTAAGCCATGATATCTGGTTCAGTTACCCACTAATTGTCATACTACCTGAGGCTATAAAAGGTTCCGGCCCTAGTCCGGGCCATGGTACGGAGCGAGAGTGCATGGGAGGCTATCGCCTCCTTCTGCGAAGCTGTGATGCTCGCGAAGGAGGAGGCGGAGCGCGTGAGTGAGAGACAATCCTTGCGCCCTCACGCCCCCAGCCGCCGCAGGAGACGCCCCGGGCGTCGGGAGTCGATAGCCGATTCCCGGCCACCGTAGGCGCGGGCTTGCGGGCGGCGAGCAATGGGCAGCTCGCCGTCCAGTAAGGACCAGGCCCGGGTCGACAGCGCGTTGTGTTCCACGCGCGCCTCAAGGAGATGACAGCACCAACTGACGGGGTCCGCTAGGGCCGATGCCCGCCAGGGTCGCGGGTTGTTCGAAAGAGATACCGTGGCCCCTGGCACAGGCAACTGAAGGAACACGGGTGGGTTTTAGTCAGTAAGAGTCTGACACTCCATTCCGCTCCGCCCAGAGCGGGAGGGGTCTTTGATGATTTCCAACCCAAAAAAAAAAAGGCTATAAAAGGTTTTGCAATCTATTGTTCGCAACATTCCTTTTTCGGCATCGGAAGTGAACACATCTAATTAGTCATCAACCATGTTTATCACCAAACGCTAATTAGCCTAAGACGCGACGCGTGTTTTCAAGTTCCAACTTGTGTGTGACCTGATTTTGCAATGGATATTCAAGTTACAGGTATGTATTATTAATTTACTTTACTATTTTGTATTTTCAATCCACCATTTTTTTTAAATAGAGTGCTACGTCGCAGTTATTTTTTTTTTATGTTGTAGCTTTTACTTATGTTTGTATCTACTTGTGCCATTGAATTAGGTATAAAAATGTCGCTTGAAATCTCTACTACTAGACTTTAAAAAATGTATTTGCGCATGCTGCAGCTGTAAGGTGCAGCCAGGGTCTACGCCGAGCGCCTGGGCGCGTAGCACTTGCTACGAAATGTGTTTTGTTTTTGATCCGCATTTAACAGTTTTTTGTACCTACTAGTATTGAGTGTTCTTTCAAAATAATGCTTGTACTAGATACTTGGCTGTCTATTAAGGACAGCAAATCCGAACTGGGACGGTGGCGTTGAGTTTTTCAAGCCCTGATACAGTTGCTGCCTGATGTTGAGAATTTGATTGCCGATGACTTAAAAAAATAAGAGTTACTAATCTTTGTACAAAATTTGTAGCTATCTGGAAGGAGACTGGCTGAACGAAATTAAAGTTTGCGTTCTGCCAACTTGTGCAGCAGCAGAGAGCCACGACACTCAACGGCCAGCAGCAAAAGCTTCGACGAGCATTCAACAGCATCAGCACAGGAAGGACTTCGAGGAGTGTAGCAAGAGATCACAACGCCGCCCGCAGGCTTACAAAGTTAAGTAAAGTAGACAGTTCCGCGATAAATTATTTGTTGGATGATTCAAGTCGATCTAACGCCGCTTCTTTAAATTTCAACACTGACGAAGTCTTGTCTCTCATAAATGAGACTAAACTGACTAAACATCAGTATCTTGTGGTGAAAGACTTCATTAATGCATTACCATCTTATACAAAAGTGTTGGAAGCTAAGAAGCGGTGTTATCCATCGCAAGATTTTATCACGGAATCATCTGCTGAAGTAGAATGTTATATTTCTGGTTTAAGAAGGTTACCACAGAAGAAGAAGTCTATTCTAGAGAGGTGTTGAATTTGTTGTCGGTATAGAATAAAATGTATATAGTTATATAATAAACACTAGATTTATATTATTTGAGATACAGCTCTTATTATGTAACTAATAACACGGAAATAATATATTTTTGTCCATTTCTGTTTTTGTAGTTAGGTAATAATTAGGTATTACTTTATTTTTACCGACTTTACAAAAAGGAGGAAGTACTATGTTTGGGTGTTTGTATGTTTTTTTTTTTTTTTGTATGTTTGTTCATCGAATACGCCGCCAATTGTCGACGGATTTTCAAAATTCTTTTTTTATTCGAAAGTAGATAGTTCTGAGGTGGTCCCATTGTCACCAAGTTAGGATCTGATGATGGGATCTTAGAGAAATCGAGGGCAACCCTCAAATTTTATAGGCTCATTTATTGTTTTTCGCATATTTTATGAAGTATCTTGTGTATTTGTGTATGGTTGTCACCATCTCAGGTAGCTGGGCTGATGATGGTAGGTACAACTCCTTAACAGTAAGAAGTTACTCGAACAGGCAAGGACTGTTTTAGTAAATTGTTTTGATGTTTGATAGGGCATTTGCCACATTTGGTCTCATGATCATCAAGTCATGACCTGATGCTGCAGTCAGGATAGTCTGCAGAGTACCTAACTCCTCGACAACTAACAGCAGATATATCGTGTTTAGGCTCATTGAAAAGGGTTCGATGTGTAGATAAACGTACTGTTACTGAGGAACACCGAAGACCTGATTCTGAAGCCAGGAGCATCAGAAAAAGTACAAATCTTTAAATTACAGCACCGTCCGTAGTCGTGTTTGGGCTCATTTTAAACAGGACTAATTTTAAGTTCAATGCAATGTTGACATAAGTCTGGCCTGATGCTGCAGCCAGGATTATCAGCATCTAATCTAAAAACTAATAAAAGGAGAACTCCTCAACAATTAACGTCCCTGCATCGAGAAAAGGAATATTTTATAAAAAGGCGATGGGCAAGTTGACATTAGGCTATTGTAACTTAGATAAATTATAAATAGACCCACTAAAAAGCGAGAAATAAAAACTTTTTAACAAAAAAAAACCGACTTCCAAAAAAAACACTACAAACTGAAAAATAACTTTAATTTCGGAAGTCGGTGGCAAAAACTAAAATACTGATCCCTAAGACACCGACTTCCGAAATTAAAGTTATTTTTCAGTTTGTAGTGTTTTTTTTTGGAAGTCGGTTTTTTTTTTGTTAAAAAGTTTTTTTACTATAAAAATGTAAATATTTAAGTTTATTAGTTATTAAGTTGCAATTCTTTTCTTGTATTTTATTATGTATTTCGTCAAGTATTAGTTTTTAAACATTGATTCGCTTATTTTCATTTTATTATAACGTAAAGTATTACAAAAAAAGCATGATAATAATAATTAGTATTGATAACGACAGTCATTACCTTCGCGACACCCTATGACCGCCTCTCTTAGGGCGCGGAACCACTGTGCAGAACGAAAAAAGCGTTAATTTTACATTTAAACTGTTTTTCAGTCTAACCTATATAAAAACTCCTGAAGTGATTCCCACCTTTATAACGGGAACCTCAAGCTGGTCTATTGGGCCAACGAAATGTGACATTTTGGACCTTACAAACTGGGTTTAGAGGGCGCGATGCACCTCTGAAACCCTGATTGGAAAACATATTTCGGTTTGCCAACCACAGTTCCGCCACACATGAACTCAATTAAGTAGGCTTATCTTGTGAAACTAGATTTTGAAAGTTAGGCCCTAGGGCTAGGTCTCGGTCTAGGGTACCTGGATGCACTAAACGCTATATACTATGACTTATATAGCCCACTTAACCGAGGTTCGAGGTTATTCGAGGTAGTACAATCGTAGTTGGAAAATAAAATACAAATCATGCGTAACTTTATTGTTATCTACATATAACTCACTCACTAACTCTAAACTATATCACTATATTGGCAACGCTTTATCGCGAACACTCTGTACATATGACTCTAAATTAAGATAGGAAACTAAACTAGGTATTTATCTATATTGGTGACGCTTCGTCGCGAACACATATGACGAGCTTTCAGTTTTTTTACTCCAATAAAATAGTCACTGAAAATAATATATTTTATGGATTTTAATTTATTTTATTGGCAGTAAGACTTACTTCACCCGTTGATAAATTTTTCAATTGGCAATGAAAGTTGAAAAGAAATGTTTATTTCATTTATAAGTTTTGCTTTAGTTTTAAGCGTATCGGTAAGCCGAGGTAAGTAGATTTTTTTTTTATACTTGTGACACTCAGAAGGTTTTGCGAAAATAAAAAATAAAATCTATAGGTAAATATGTTTTTATTAAATCTTTTCAAAGTACTCTCCACTAGCCTCTATACAAAGTTTCATGCGTCTGAACCAGTTTTCGAAACACTTTTTCCAGTCCGCCGCAGACACCTCATTTACAGCCTGCTCGAACACTGACAGCGCGTCTTCCGGCGATGGAAATTGTATACCTTTGACCAGATTTTTTTATTTTAGGGAATAATTAGAAGTCACACGGTGCTAGGTCAGGGTTGTAAGGAGGGTGACCCAGGAGTTTGACCGGCGTGCTGTCCAGGAAGTCCCTCGTTTTGAGCGCGGTGTGCGAAGGCGCGTTGTCGTGGTGGAACAGTACCCCGCGGAGCCCTGTATTTGGTCGCTTGTAGCTCACAATAGAGAAAACTTCTGCCAAGCATTTGGTAGTGTACCATTCAGCGTTCATGCTTCTTTGGTTTCGTAGAAGAAATAGCCAGACAAATTGAAAAAGCTCGCGATCAATCTTCTCCCCGCTTCTAGATCGCTTCACTTTGGTAGGCGTTGATTTGTTTTGAAATACCCAAACTAAAACTACTTAGTTTTGAAATACTAAAACTTAGTTTCTGGGTGATATATTGATAAATCCAAGACCTGTAATGATGTCGTAAACACGCCGAGACGAACCTGCTTCAAATTCTATTTGTTTATCATATCACGGCACCATTCCACCCGGGCCTGCTTCTGAGCATCGGTGAGGTTGTGCGGCACCCAGCGTGAAACTATGCACGTGTAGAATTGCGTGGAGGTTTCCCGATCCAACCTGCAGTATCTAACTGCAGTAACTCGCCAATTGTCTTGGATAAAATGTTTCACTGCTAGCACGTTTTCTTCCGTAACAGCCGTCAAAGGGCGACCACTTCTTTCTTCATCCCCCAAAGTTAGTCGACCGCGCTTGAATTCATTATTCCTACGATACACGGTTGCCGTAATCGTAAAAAATCAAAGCGCGAAAATGTTCCCGGCGCAGATCCATTTTTAATGAGACGCTATAATTTAAATTAGCTCGCAAACAATGTGGAGAGAAATCTTGAAAATGGTACGTAGCTATTTTTACTTAATAATAATCATATTTTCAAAATAGATTATAAATGGACTGCAGTCTCTTACATAAAAACTTTTTTTCGCAATACTTTCTGAGTGACCGGGGCCTAAAAAGGCCACTTTGGCAGAATCATAAAAGGATAGCATTATGAATCATAATGGACAGTTAACTGTTAAGTTAATCGTATCAAATCCCATGGGTGAAGGATATTTCAGTTATTTTTTTTTTGTCTGTGAAAGAATACCAATCAATCCAATCCCAATCTCTTTGATTATACCTACGTAGTGCAGCGAAGAAAAGAAACCACGGTCTGTCGTCGCCATATTATTATTATGATTAATATTGTTATTCCTTTATGATTCTGCCAAAGTGGCCTTTTTAGTCCCCCTGGTATAATGCACTACTAAAGCAAAGAGTCAAGCAGACAGTAACTGTCCACCAGTGGAAAACTAAAAAAAAAACTAAAAATGCTGACGCTTCGAAATCAGCCAAATATCTATATCAGTTTTTTATTCGACCAAATGAGCATTATGAGTCTTGCACTTTTGGATTTTGCAAATTTTGTAACACTATTGTCCTATTTTCTAAAAAAGGGACCCGCAGGTCCAGTTCCGAGTGGGTCCAGTTGACCAAAGACTTCAACATACATCCACTGTACGTACTGTGGATGTGTGTTGGCGATTACAGAAGTCTAAGGGTTATGTTTTCTCTAGATACCTACGTGGGTAGGCAAAAAATACTCCCGTAGATAGGTATAAAACATAATTCAATATCGTTTAATACCAGATTCTAGCGTGTAATAGTTTCTTTTACTTAATCAAATGAAGATAACCGTCAAGCCCACTATGCTTTCAGCTACAGGAAATAACAATGTGGCGTTAAAAGATCAGCTTGTAAGATCATTAACACACGTTAGTCAAATGTTGGTTGATATGGAAAACAAAATAGAATCGGAAAGGAAGGTACTATCGCAGTTTGATAATAACTTGAATCAAAAAGATCGCCTCCGGACTAATCCAGTCCACAATGATGGCATTACAGACATTTGGTGGCCCTCGGCCAACTCAACTGGACCTCACATGGACGGTGCAGGTAACATTGACTAGAAATAACTTTTCATCATCATCATCATTTCAGCCGAAAGACATCCACTGCTGGACATAGGCCTCCCCCAAGCACCTCCACTTCGACCGGTTCTGCGCTTCTCGCATCCAATGGGTTCCTGCGGCCTTCACTAGGTCGTCGAACCACCTTGTGGGAGGCCTTCCAACGCTACGTCTTCTGGTACGCGGTCGCCACTCCAGAACCTTTCGGCCCCATCGGCCATCTGTTCTGCGAGCAATGTGCCCTGCCCATTGCCACTTAAGTTTGGCAATTCTTCGGGCTATGTCGGTTACCTTGGTTCTCCTGCGGATCTCCTCATTCCTGATTCGATCACGCAGGGAAACTCCAAGCATAGCCCTCTCTATTGCCCTTTGGGTGACTTTTAGCCTTATAAGGCCCATTGTGAGCGACCACGTTAATTAACTTTTAATTTTATTAAATCACCTTTTTTTTTTTTTTGAGACAGTTATAATCAATATGCTGGGTTTCGACTATCTTCGCACACCAACCAACACCCTAACTGAGTAACACACTATCGATCTCAATCTGAATCAATTTGAAGAATATTGCTGATCCATCACACTAATATTATAAAGGCGAAAGTTTGTGAGTGTGTGGGGGGGTATGTGTGTTTATATGTTTGTTACTTCTTCACGCTCAAACGGCTGGACCAACTTTGATAAAAAATTTATCCCGATATTCCCACGGGATCGACATTAACGCGGGTGAAACCACGGGCACAGCTAGTTGATTCATATGTTCGAAAAAATGTGTCTGCTCAACAAAGTAAATAACATGATTTTTTTAATAAATGTGGATTGGTTTTTACAAGCTGGTACGGTTAAAATTTTGAACTTTTAAAAATATGGAATGCAACTATCTGAAGGCTAATTATTCTCTCTTGACTGCCCTGTGGTCTCGTGGTTGCAAGCGCGACTGCTGAGCGTGGGATTCTGGGTTCGATTCCCGGGTCGGAAAAAGTTATTGGGTTTTCCATTAGGAATTTCTTAGTAACAGCCCGGAGTTTGGAAGTTTGCGGTTTAATACCTCCGTGCCTCGGAAAGCACGTAAAGCCGTTGGTCCTGCGCTTGAACTCTCCCCGGTCGTGTCGGATTGCCGTCCCATTGGACTATGAGAGTAAAGGAACAGAGAGTGCACCTGTGTTTGCGCACACACTTCTGTGTAAGGCTGTTAATTTGGCACCATCTTCTATTTCTATTTTCTTTTGTTATAACTCATCAAGATAAACGCAGCACACGTGACCTGTAAGTCCGACATTTCAACAATGAACGCATGGCAAGGTAGAAAGAAATATTACACACAAGGTAGAAATAAATCCTCACTCGCCGTGTGCGTTACGTCGAACGCAGCGTCGAGCATTCGTAAGAACGTTACTAAACATTACACGGAAATGCTTTTGGAAACTGAGCTATTGCCTGCATTGTACCATTCGTACGAACGTTATATTACATGGAAATGCTCGAAGAAATGCTCTAGTGTATACTCACCTCTATGAAACGCAAAGGAGATGCGCGGAGCACAGTTGGTGAGCCAACATAGGTAGTGCCTATTCACCTTTAGTAGGTACCTATGCCATTTTGCCTTATTTCCCATCAATCAAAATCAATCAACTCAGCCTATCGCAGTCCATTGCTAGACATAGGCCTCTCCCAGGTTGCGCCACAACACCCTGTAATCCGCTTTTCGCATCCAGTTTGTCTCAGCCACTTTCTTAAGGTTTTCGGTCCTTCTATCCGGGGGGGAATCTCAAATTACCCTTGCCGATACGCGGTCTTCACTCCAGGTCTCGTCAAATGTTGCATCCATATTAGATGAGATATGGCAGTTTGAGCGAATCCAAATTAATTACTAAAAATCACAAATGCAATACGAACCGTCGCTCAATTTTTTTTCAAAGTTTAATCATTCTTCAGTGATATGAATTGTACCTACATTACTTACAGCAATTACTGCAACTACAGCTACACCAGGAAAATATGGCAATGTTACGATTACGATTAAAACTACAGCATCATTTTTTCCAAGGCCACCACAGAAGAGTACTTTTGTAACACCTCCATCAAACTGGAGACCAACCAGTAAGTGCCTAACACAATACAAGCGTTCCAAAAACTGTGAGGAGTTGAGGACAATATCCGACGGTATTGGTACTCAACTCCTCAATGTACCTACATTTTTGGCGTACAGGTAATTAGTACCTATATTTTAAGCTCGTGTCAACTATGTGGATCGACAGATCGGCAAGCCTATGCTTGCCGCGGTCAGGCTATGGATGAGTGCCCGGTTTCTTAAATTTCCTATTATTTAGCCTACGCCCGCCGTCTGACTGGTGGTCTGGTGGCCATCTATCTGACATAGGGTTGTATCTTTTAACCAATCATACAGTTAAAATTTTCCCTGTATATGTTTCTGTCCTATACCTACCTCAATAATAGTAAATAATAAAAACATACAACATTTTTGGTGGTACGGAACCTTCAGTGTGCGATGCCGACGCTTTTATTATGAAAGCTAAAACAGGTAAATTTATAAAGTCAACGTATTAAGCAAATAGTAAATATCATGACTTCTTTACTTATACTTGACTAGCTTCTGCCCGCGACTTCGTCCACGTGAAATTTCACCCTCTCCCCATTAACCCTCTACTCTTCACAAAGAACACACCCTCCAAATTTCATGTCTCTAGGACCAGCTGTTTAGGCTGTGCGTTGATATATCATTCAGTCAGGACTTTGAATTTTATATTATATAGATGGACAATTTTTTTTGTCAACAGTTGCGGAAAGTCCCTTCATAGCAGATTTGAAGCAAAATATGGCAATAAACCACCACGGTTATTTCACTGCCAGCGCAGAAAAATTCACGGAATTGATATATACAAAGGATGAGGCTGTGGCATATCCTGTGGCGTATCAAATGGCGATCTTAATGAAGCAGTGAGTGAGACTTTATTCTTGATCCAGCACCATAATTCCTAATCCATTGCTTCTTGGGTTTGAAAAATTCGTCTGTTTAACGACGTAGGTAAATAACGCAATGAACGTGGCTGAACTGACAAAATGAAAGAAAATGCGACTAATTGCCATTTTATGTGTGTTACGCAACTACCCTGCTTTAGCCTTATTGCAGACTCTTTGCCCGTGACCTCGTCCGCGTGAAATTTCTTGTTCCCCCGACCCTCCCCGTCGCATCGCATCGCCTGCCCGCGCTATTACTTCGTTTTTGCTCAGCGTTCTTTCTGACTTTTATCCTTTTGCTCGGCTCCTAAGGGTCATAGCGTAACGTTAAATAGCCTATAACCTCCTCAAGAATTGGGCTATCGTATAATTTTTTTTTTTCAAATCCGACTGGTAGTTCCAGAGATTACCCCCTATATACAAACTTTACCTCTTTATAATATTAGTATAGAAACTGCAATTCATGAGAGCGCGTGGCCTTTGGTTGTGGTGAAGACGTACACTTCTACGAGGATCTGTTGGCACTTGAATGACGTTGAAAGAGGGGGCTGTTGGTAAACATTTGTGCAATTGTTTTGTGAAACGTATTGAAAAAACATGATGGCGACGCTAGTTCCGAGCTTGGCCGCGCGCCTAAATTTTAGTGTGTATGACAGTAACCTCAGATCCCTCTATTCATCCGAAAGCTATAAGTATTTGGGTATGTCGGAAGCGTTAGGCATCAACGATGCTGACATGAAGCAATCGTTGAAGGAGCGCTTCTTTTGTCGCCTGAAGAAGGTATTAATTAGTCTTCTTTCGGGCGGAACCGTCATGAACTCTTTCGGCATACTCAAATGGACTCAGACCGAACTCGACGCCCTGGATAGAAGAGTCCGTACACTACTGACCGCAAACCGGATGCATCACCCACGATCATCGGTGATGAGACTGTATATCCCGCGGAAGTGCGGTGGTCGAGGCTTTTTAAATGCGAAGACCTTCCACAACCGCGAGGTGTGCAGTCTCAGGGAATATTTTTTAAAAACCGAAGTGGGTATGCACCGTTATGTGGTCGCAGTGGAAAAGGGCCTCACCCCGCTCTCCATAGCTAAAGAGAACTGGCGCAAACCTGTAGTACTTTTTACTGACGACCGCAAAAAGGTATGGCAAAGCAAGGAGCTTCACGGTCGCTTCTATCGGGCTCTTCATGAGCCCGGTGTAGATTTCTTAACGTCCGTATCCTGGCTACGTTTTGGTGACCTTTTCGGGGAAACTGAAGGTTTTGTCAGTGCAATTATGGACGAAGTTATCTTAACGAATAACTACCGGAGACATATTAAGAAGGATGGGACGGTTGACGTGTGTCGGGCATGCTACCGTCCGGGTGAGTCTATCAGACATATTATCTCTGGTTGTTCTCGTCTAGCTAACGGCGAGTATGAATGAATTAGACATCTGCCGGTCGATTCTGTAAAAATCTCACCGTGAAAACTTAGGTAATGTGAGTTTGTTTTTGCTAGGAATTGACACTATTGACAGCTCACTCCACGCTCACTTCACCTAAGTTTTCACGGTGAGATGTTTACAGAATCGCACTGCTGTAGCCGAACTAGGCGAAAGCCTGTATTTCGGCTATCAGCGCCCAAACCCTCAAATAATAAACACTTAAAAATAGTCATCAAGTAGAGATGTAACATTATTTATTTATTATTTATTTATATATACTTTATTGCACATACACATACACGACGTGACACGACGACGACGACGTGTTTATTGTTACATTTTGTAGATTAAAACATTTATATATTGAAAAACTGATAATAATTTGATACAATAATATAATAATATGACCATTATAGGCAATAACAACCAGCCAGCAGCAGCTGGTCTGACAACCAGTCTTACCAAGGGGTATCGTATTACCCAGTAACTGGGTTGTGGAGGTCAGATAGGCAGTCGCTCCGTAAAAAATACTGGTATTCAGCTGCATCCGGTTAGACTGGAAGCCGACCCCAACATAGTTGGGAAAAGGCTAGGCAAATGATGATAGGCAATATTATTTTTAGAACTTGCCAAAAATAAAAGTAAAATAGTTCCTTTGTTCAAATCCGGTGATAGTAAAGAACCCAACAATTATAGGCCTGTGTCAATTCTGCCAGTTCTCAGTAAGGTGTTTGAAAAGTTGATGCTCAATCAAATGTTACGCCACTTTGATAAAAATTCCATCTCTCATGACCGGTTTCACTAAAGGGCGTTGTACCACTGACGCCGGTGTCACCCTAATAAAGAACATTTTTAACGCCTGGGAAGAACCACAAGATGCCATTGGAATCTATTGCGACCTCCCTAAGGCGTACAATACCTTATTTACCATTTACCGGGTAATTTGTCTTTCATTGACTTGAATGTGCCCTGGCGGCTGATAATATGTCATACTCACACAAATGTATCGCTGACTGTGGCGTGTATGTTGGATCATTTAGCTCCCTTCAAAATGGTTGAGCTGAATGGTGCTGATCTATGCGTCATGTTCGTGAACGGGCGCCGTCAGTTGGGGCTGGTCATCACTTAGCTGCCTCGGCTTATTTTTAATTATTTTATTTTTATTTTTGGATTGTTGTTTTAGTACTATTTGTTGTACTCTGGACGCTTTTAACGCATACGTCTTGTTTATTTTTACATCGTTCTCACATTATTTAATTATAAATTCAAAAGTAATGATGTAACTAATATTTTTGTAAAATATAATTTAAAAAGAGTGTCCATTTAGTTTCTTGCCCGTTCTTCTCCATAGGTACCTACGCTTTGGAATGGGCAACTAGCTTCACATTTTTCTGACTGACCTACTTCTTAACAATTCAAAACTGCCTGTAAAATGGTTTAATTGAAATAAATGCTTTGAGTTTGAGTTTGCTTTCGATTGCGTAAACCATGAGACACTTCTGCTGAAACTTAAGCACTATGGGATTAGGAGAATTTAGCTCTTGATTTACTAAGGTCATACCTAAAAGATAGAAAGCTTAAAGTTCAAGTAACCGGCGGAAACTCATTAGGGTCTGAAATAGCAATGGGCGTACCTCAAGGTTCGATATTGGGTCCATTCCTCTTTTTATCTCCATTAATGATTTACCCCAATTACTTCAAAATCAACCGAAGATGGTGTTATTTGCAGATACACACCTCATTGAACTTTAAGATAGACAGACGGGCACAAAATCTTGACAACGTACGAATAACTCTATTCTTCAGGTCCAAGATTGGTTTACGGTAAATAATTTGGTACTAAATGAAAAGAAAACCAAATGCATTAGATTTAAATTACCTAATGTTAGAAGTAGCGAATGTGACATCATACTGAACGGAGAAAAACTGGAATTTGTTGATCAAACGATTTTTCGAACGAGAAATTACAATGGGGACCTCACATAACATCTCTTGCGGGGCGGCTTAGCTCGGCCGCTTATGCTGTTAGAAAGATAAGCCAGTTAACTGATGTAGAAACCGCGCGTTTAGTCTATTTTAGCTACTTTCACAACATTATGTCGTGCGGCTATTTACTATGCGGTCGAGCTGCTGACATTGAATCCATCTTTATTTGGCAAAAGAGAGCTGTCAGAGCCATTTATAATCTAGGTCGCCGCGAATCTCTCAGGGAACTTTTTAAAAGGATTAATGTTATGAGGTACCTTGCCAATTCATTTATGAAAAAATTATGTATGTAAGAAAAAATCTGCATCTTTTTAATAAAATAAGCGATAGACATAATTTTAATACTAGAAATAAAATACATCAACCATTTTTCAGATTAGCCAAAGTAATACATCTTTTATAGGCAGTACCCCATAAAAGATGTATGTACTTTGGCTAATCTGAAAAATGGTTGATGAATTTTATCCTTTTTTTTTTTTCAGGATTCGGCCATATTTTTGTTGGGTCAATAACACCGTGCTATTGCCGGAATATTTAAAGTGTGTTTTATTTTTTTGTTTACACTTTTATGCTATGTATGTTAGAAAAAAAGACATTTTTAATTTCAACGTTAGGATTTATTTGATGGTTCCTAAATACTCCTATGGTAATAGTATTGTTAGTGTTTTCATTTATTTTTCATTGCTCGCCGTCCGCAAGCCCGCGCCTACGGTGGCCGGGAATCAGCTATTGACTCCCGACGCCCGGGGCGTCTCCTGCAGCGGCTAGGGGCGTGAGGTCACAAGGATTGCCTCTCCCTCACGCACTCCGCCTCCTCCTTCGCGAGCATCACTGCTTCGCAGAAGGAGACGATAGCCTCCCATGCACTCTCGCTCCGTACCATGGCCTGGACTAGGGCCGGACGTGAAAGATCGCCGCCGCTGACATCGATCGATTCCGCCGATGCCGATCGATTTTAAAAATCACGTTGCACTGATTTTTAAAATCGATCATTATTATAATAGTTAGCTGCCACTATTAACGTTATCTACAGACATGCAGAAAACGGAACATTCAAAAGTTTGGGTGTGGATTTACTTGGCGGACTTATAGAGAAATTTACTTGGTTTGAAGCCCTGACGCCTAAACGACTAAAGGGTAAGTTGTATATTACATTAGTTAAGTAACAGAAGGCCAATTCTCGTAATTTAAAACGTTCAAAATCTAGTCGCAGTCTCACCTCGGCGACAAAGAAATGTTAAAATCTTGTCAAAATGTAGAGAAATTAGAAGTATTTTTGACACATTGAGACTGAGAACGTTCTTAAAATTACGAGAATCACCCCCCTGACTTCACGATACTATGCCTTCCTGCTGCGTATGAATACAAAGATTTTACCATCATTATTTTATCAGCCGAATACTCCACTGCTGGCCATAGGGCAACCCCTTGTCCTGTCTATATCGGTCCTGCTCTGAATGCATCCAGCAAGGTGGACTGACGACCCAGTGAAGATCCAGGGCCATAGTTTTTATTATGATTCCTAAATGGTAAGCTACCAGTCTTACTACAAGTAGTACCACGGGTAAAAAAAATCCTGTGAGCTACCAAGCGATCCAGTAGTACCACGGGAAGTTTTTTTTACCAGTGGACGACATTTCTTAGATATATATATTACATGGTCTTAGAGAGTTGTGTTGATGACTTTAATGATTATAATTCTGTAAATACATATTTGTTACGGCCGCGAATCATATTTTAATCAACGTACAACTTAATACTGACCAGCAAATTGCAAAAAACCTAAAAAAAAATGAATTTCGCGGGCTAATATTATAGTATCTTAGCCGTGTGCAGCGGCCTTAGTGAACTCCACTGCGGGTGACGTAACCCTTTTCCGCGATAAAAAGTACCCAGTGTGGTGCCCAGGATATTAAAGAATAATTATACCAAGTTTCATCGTAATCGAACCGGTAGTTTTTGCGTGATACCTGAACAAACAGACAGACAGACAAACAATTTTTTAATCACCTTTTTGGGTTCGGTGTCGGTCTAGTAACACCCCCTGCCATTTATTTTTTTGATATTTTCAATGTACAGAATTTTCACTTCTACAGATTTATTATAAGTATAGATAACACATTTGTAATGACAACTTAGGATGCAAGAGCGAGCGAAGCGAACTCGGGATTTGGGGACGCCGACTCGGACAGGTTAGGTTCGAAGGGGATGACGGGGGCCCGACGTAGCGAGCGAAGCGAGCGAACGGGCCCCCGTCATCCCCTTCGTGTTAGGTTCCTTTAAACCCTGTAGACAGAAATGGGGGCACCGCGAAGCGGGGCTCCGTCGACTACGCCTAACCAAATATATTTTTGTACTTAGAATAAAAAAAAAAAACTTTGAATTTATTTTCTCGGCCACTATGATTTTGCGAACTTGGCGGTTTTCAAATTTACTTCTATCTAAAAAAAAAATAGCTACTATCAAAAAGCGCCGGGTGTGGAAGTACAGCGGTTCCCACAATATAATTAATTAATTATTAAAAAAATATATATCTGAGAAATGTCGACTTAAGAGTGTAACACGGGTAAAAAAAAACTTCCCGTGGTACTACTGGATCGCTTGGTTGAGTTATACGGGATTTTTTTGTACCCGTGGTACTACTGGTAGTAGTACTGGTAGTACCACGGGCAATAAACGAATGGGCCTGTCTTGACTTCGATCTCGCCTGATGGAACGCAATGGTTTTGGCCTTTAGATGCCTCATCATTCGTCCTTTTTTTGGCTCTTGTATTATACCTACTTAGGTAAAGCATATGAAATGTCAAATTTTGATTGAAAAAGACGTACCTAACGTAATACTCAGTCTAAGTACATTCATAATTATTAATATGGTTGGAATTGAAACAGAACAGGCAGGAGTGCTACACGTCATGCTCAAGGTCATAGAGGCAACTATGAATAGTGACGTAAAATCTCTTTTGAAATTCTACGATAATATGTTCACGAAAGAAGAGGGAGAAGAACTATTCGAATCACTGGAAGCTTTTTATGTATATCCTGAAGGTAAACATGCTTTATTGCATAGCATTATTTGACGTCAAAGGAAGACAATACACAATAATCAAACGAATACTTTTAAGTTTTGAGCATGTGTCTTAGTTATCGTCAAATTGTACTTTATAGGCTTCTAAGACCAATCTTGCTTGCACAAATTCCAATGATACAACATGTCACGGTATTAACGCACACCACCAAACACCCCAATTATAATTTTATGTTATAATCATAATACATACACTGAATGTTTACTATTATGTATAAAACATTGTTTATTTATTAAATTAGTTTTACTGATTAAGGTGACATTACAAATCTAGGCCCGTAGGTACTCAGTCGCACCGTATAAGGATCTAGTTTAGTAGGTACTGTGAAGGTCCAAAGGGGACCTCTAGAATACCTATGGGTGGAAACTGATTGAAAAGCCTTGGACTTGGAACTAATATATTTTTAAAAGAACATTACAGCTTCACGATAATTATATCAATCACTCTATAGAACAAAAACACAATATTAAATTATTTGATACTCGTTTGAATGTTTGAGTGGAATATTATCTCCAGTTTCTGCTAAAGGCAGTAACACACAAAACTCTACAGTACCGCGTACATTTAGGTATGTTTTGCCTCTACAGCGGATGGAGTTTTAATTATTTTTGGGATTAAAAATTACCTATATTAAAAATGACAGAAATCGATTCAGTGAAGGATTCTGAACAAACTACTTTCAAAATGTGCATTAATTCATTTACACATTGTAATGTGCAACCTTGCCCAACCGCAAATTTGCTCAAACTGAAGTTTCACGTTGTCCCCGTAATCTGTGTCCCCGTTACGGGGACAACGGGACGTCATAAAATGTCCTTACCGTTGTCCCCCTTATGACATATGGGCAACGGGGACAACGGACAGTTAATATTTCACGTTCCCTAGGGTTCGTAAAACTGCGTACTGGATAATGCGTAAACGGTTTACTGTCATGTGGGTGTCACACAATGTTGTTTACGCAAACTTTTGCACAAACCGTTTGCGCAACGAAGTTACTGATGCTGCGTGTAGCCAGGCCTTTACATTCGGGTTTTAAGAAAACCAGGTTAATACGTTTTTGCCACCCTACATTAATTTAAAGCTTCCAATTTCTCTAAAGCTTAATCGATTTTCTATTCCCAGGAAACATGACTTTTATACCAATAGGAGAAGGAATATTTAACGCGGCGCTTGCTCCATACATTAAATCAGAAGGCACAAGAAAACAAAAAAGACTCATTCAGCATATTCTCATGGCTACGCATAGCCTAGATCCGCATTTTCGAGCCGACACAATGTCATCGCTATCGAATAATGGCACCAAAGCGAATCACTCAATGAAAGGTAATTTATCGCCTGTTTCAATTCATTGCATCTGTCTAGCCTGTTTCATTTTAACCGAACGCTGTAAATACCAGTATTTTACGTAAATTCATATGACCCACACAACCCAGTTACTGGATAACACGAAAATAATGCAGGGGGCTTACTCTTCAAACTAATTTTAATTGCAATGTAACGCCAATACGATTCAGTGATTCAGTACTCTTGAAAACAATATTGTCAACATTGAAATTAAATTGACATTACTCCGCGATTATTTTGTTACACGTGAAGGCTATGTTACGGGCTGCAATAGTGTGGTTCAACTCATTACGATAACCGGTAATAGGGCTTTAAAATGCTTTATCCTTTAAATAACAAGGCTAATAAACAAATATGATATAAATAGTTGTTTAATTGATTAATTGTAAAGTATTAAATTCATTTGGGCGTAAGAAAATTATTAAAATCATAAAATTAACCATGACTGGCTTCATGTGAGAGAACACCGAAAATATATTTAAAAGTTTCAGATATGAGCCCCTTGGTCAAGAGACCACTATGTTTATGCAACCAACCACACCAAAAGATATAATTACGATAATAAGCAATCCTAAAAACACCAACAGTAGGTACAGGTTATGGCGATATTGACACAAGGGTAATTAAATCAAATAGCGCCTGTTATAGCGCCCTTAATAAGTGACAATATAAATAAAATTATCCAAAATGGAGTTTTTTCACAAAAGTTAAGGGGGAAGCGCTAAGGTAGCCCGCGAAATTCAAATTTTCTTACGTTTTCTTTACTGGTCAGTATTAAGTTGTACGTTGATTAAAATATGATTGGCGGTCGTAACAAATATGTATTTACAGAATTATAATCATTACAGTCAGTAATACTAAAGTGGTAGTAATAAAGAAATAGAAAGTGACATAAACGCTAGTCTGGTTACGATTATTGATTGGTTAAAAGTTAATAATCTTAAAATTATTCTTACCAAAACTAAAATTATGAATTTCAAAATTAGACAAAAACTACAATCACAATTTCAAATCAGTTATAAAGGAGACCCAATACATGAATCTAATGTAACAAAATTTGTTGTCTGTTTATGTCTGTTTATGTCTTGGAGGACGGAAATTGACAATGTGTGTGGCAAACTTAGTAAGTTTTCTTAAATTCTTCGGATGTTGGGTAAAGTTGCAAACATGACCGCACTCTAAGCAGCTTATCATGGTAACATTGCCTCCACCCTGCGATATGGCCTGATATTTTGGGGCAATGGTGCTAAAGTTGAGCAAGTACTTATAGCACAGAATAAATGCATTCGAGCTTTATGCAAAATAAAACGGACGGATTCACGCAAGCCACATTTCCAGAACTTGAAAATATTAACTGTACCATCTCTCAAGCCTGTATTTTTGTAAAAACAATGCATCTATAAAGATTTGTCGAAAGTCAACGACGGCGACGCTCAAATAAGTCGCACTTGCTATTCACAAAAACCAAATTTCTCAATAAAAGCATATTATATGCAATGGCTCCCAAACTATACAATAAATTACCATAAAAATTATATCAGCTAAAAACGTAAATAGTTTTAAACGTCAGCTTTTTAAATTATTGAATGACAAGGCATATTACTCTGTCGATGACAAATTTTGATATGATGATTTTGTACAATTTAATTTAATTTTGATTATTCAAATTTTGATGACATTGTATTATAATTGATTTCATTATGATAATTTTAAATTTTGCTGACATTGTATTTTTTTTGTCATACCCTTTTTTCTATTTAAATGAATTTAAGTTGTAATATTGCTGACATTTTATTTTCTTTTCCGTGCGATTTTTGTACTATTTCATTTCATTTTTGACAAATTTCATTTCATCATCATCATTTCAGCCAAAAGACGTCCACTGCTGGACATAGGCCTCCCCCAAGCACTTCCACTTCGACCGGAAAAAAAAATTCAAATTTCATTTGCTGACATTATATTTAAGAGATTTTGTATGCCTTTCGGCGAAACATACGTGGACCAAACATTTTTATAAAACATTATTGTACCCTGTGTTCACAAAATTAATAAATACACTCAGATTCCAAAAAAGGGCCAAAAATAAAGTGATCTTCAGAGCCGTTGATTTTCATATGATCGTGTACGGCCTAACCCATAATGACTTAAATAGGCAAATCTGACGAAAAAATTGTGGGCTTTCCCCAAATCTGACGACTTTGAAAATTTAAATTTGGACCATTTTTAAAAGGATATTCAAGGAGAATGAAAGTTATTCTGTGTAATAGTGTTACATGTCCTGATAGTGAATATAGTTATAAATATCTGACGGATTGATAGAGCCTTCTGGAAAATATGAAGAAATTTCATCAATTCAGAAAATTACCCAAAAGTGGCCATAATTTGGTATTTATCCCTAAATCAAGGAACCTAATAGCTTCGATTACATTTGAATTAGGAGGTGACACGTTTGTGAAGATTCCTCGATATTCAGAAGTTTGAACATACTAAACACCAGAACGTAATGATTAAAAGTTAAGTATCAAAATTAAAACATCTATAAACAAACTTGATTATTTCAATGACACTAAATAAACCAATTATTTGAAAAACATCATCATCATAATTATGGGCTATCTAACGAGCTAGCAACGTTTTAAAAAATATTGAGAGATGCCTGCCAATTGTATGATAAAGCTGGTAAAGGTGGAAAGCCATACTTACTAAAATTAATGAAAACATTAAACTAACGACTTGTTTACGCCGTAATACGTTTATATTCGAGGGTTCATTGTAACTATGAACCTCGGCGATCGATATCGGTAACGATAACAGTAATGATATCGCCTCCAATTCTCAGTGATAGTTTCACTATGTGAGTTTTGTTAAATAAGTCCCAACACTTCTGCTTAGACTGCCAGCTACGAGCTATCAATTCGTTTATATATACAAGGTGAATGTTTCAAGTCAGCAGGGATTACCAAATTCACAAACTATAGGTAATACCGAAAAATACTTGAAGGAGTCACGGGGTCGATTTTTATAAAAACTAAAACGCTGGTGGTGGCGGTGACAATGGCTCGATCAATAATATTGTGCTGTTGATGCTGGCTTGCTGTGCTATGCGACTTTGTTACGCTCCTGCAGCAGGAGCGCAGGATCAAAAACTGTTTTATGACTTACAGTCACGACGTACAGTTTCTTTTTTTTTTGCAGATTATAATGAAGCTGCCTTACCAGAGAGAAAAAGTATGAACTACAAAAAAATTGTTAAACATTTTCTAATAAAGCATCCTAAATTATTTAAAAAAATAAAACATCAATATAAACATGACAAAAAAAATGAACATCATCGCTTTTCTCATACGCGGAAGCGTCATCATAACTATCGTAAAAGCCGTGGTGAACATCAAAGACGTGAACGTTTGTACGATCGCGGGCAAAGAAGACAAAGGGCTTATACGGAAAGTAGCTATGAACCAGAAAATGTCGAAGTTGAGACAGACTCTACCGAAAGTGGTGCATATTATCGTGATAATTCTGAAGCTCATCAACAAAAAAACATACACAAAGTACAACGTACACAACTTGATAAACTAAAACAGCATACTCAAAAGCAACGTAATGCACAACAAAAACAATGGAATCCTCTCAAAGGACCAAGATTGATTACTAAACCTTACCAAGATTATCCAGAATACTTAAAGCAGCTTGCAATTCGTTTCTTAAGAAAAAAACAACAATACTTCTATAGAAACAGAAGATTCAATGTTCCTACTTCAGAAGAAGAAAATTGCAATCATTCTCTAAATTTTGAAGATTCTATGGAAAATGATATGGTTCTTAAGATAAGAGAAGCTTCCAGCTACAGCGATGAAGAAGACCATTTAAGAAATAATTTGTACGATGCGTTAAGACATGGAAACAGGACATTCACGTCGTTTAGAAAGTCAGGTGATGATATAAATAACAAACAAACACTCTGGGCTTTATCTAGCGAAACTGATGAAGAATGGGTATTAAAAAACAATATCTACAAAGTTTTTGAAGAAGAAAAAAAATTGTAGTTATTTGTCAAAAATATGTTAGTGCAGATGCAGAGATAAAGGAATCATGGTAATGACATCAGTATGTGCAACCACGAGAGAAAGAAAAAATCAAGGCAAAAAAATTATACTGACGACAATACCGAGAACTATGAATTTTAAAAGTTATTAGATTTAAACTTTGCCCCTGAACAGAAGTTAAACACACAGCTTTATAAGCCCACTGTCTACAGACGCGTAGGTTCGATAAAGTGTGTAGGTTATATTATTATACGCTCGGTGGACGCCGCCTGCTTGTCCCGGATTGTCGTTGCGTTACATTTAACAAAACTGCCACGTTTAGACGTATTTCAATTTGCTGTCGCAATAAGCGTTTGGTTGGTTTGGAACTAAACTATGGCACCCTGACCAATTGGTTTAAGTTAGGTTAGAACGGTTAACAAACGCGTGCGAGCCGGGCGTGCGAAGTAAACGTTAAACGTTCAAATGATTTAGTATTTTTAGGACTAACTTTCATTAAACTGATGACTATATAGCCACTGTTTTCACTAATGATACTAGTTTTATTTATTTTTGTTTCGCTTCACCATTATTGTTGTTATAACAAAGAGCAATGAGCGTCAAAAGTTAGAACTAAATTCTACAACCTGTCGTTTCAATTCACGCTGTTTTACATAACCTCTAATCGTTGACCCGCTGCATGTTGCATTGATATATGCAAAACGTATTATTAGAGTTCAGTAATTATGGAAAATCGCTAAACGTCATGTCAGCAGTTTTACATAACGGGGCTGTATTGTGAAACGGCTAGAGATTATGTAAAACAGCAGCTTCGACAATCAAATCAATCAATCGGATTCTGCGACATAGAAAGAAAGTAAGAAAATAAATAGTCGACAGTATTTACTTCCTTTGGTATGCTTATTCCTCTAAATTCATTGCGATTTTAAAAAGTTCGAGACGAGGGATTCTCTTCGCAATAATACTACATACATCGAGAGCTTCTTTAAAATGAAAATGCAGCGCTAAATCGAGATACAATTTATTTTAATTTAAAATATGTAACTAGTAGGTAAATAAAAGTTTATTGTTCATCACTATGAGCAATCATAAAAGTACAAGGGTTAAGTAGATATCCTTCGCAAATATTTTTCTCTTTAAATGATTCTAAAATCTCTTGATCTAAGTACTCATTAATCACAGACGCACAGCTCATATCATTAGTAGCGTATGCCAGTGGTGTAGTTAGCTGGTGTATGGCGACCGGTCGCTTCGAGTTGAGTTGCAGCGCTTGCGCGGGTGACGTCACGTGCTCAGACGCGGCGCGCAGCAGCACCACCTGAGAACGCAGCGCACGCGCCGGTGCCACGTAGCCGCGAGCGCGCTCGATACGCGCCAGTGCGGCCTCTATGAGCGCGCGTGAGTACTGCGCCGAGTGAGGCACACGACCTAACAAAGTCCGCACACACGCGTCCACTTTCTGTGGCCACGAATCTCCATCTTTAAGTGCTCCCTCCATGTCCACAACGTCGTCACCCACCATCAACTTAAACATATGTTTGATCACTCCATTTTGTAGTTGCTCTTTTGTTTTATATTCTGAGATATTTTCTTCAATCACAGTTTGAACCTCGCTCGGTGCACATCCTAGGCAATATACAGTACCGGTTAAACCTAAAAATTAGAAATAAACGGCATTAGTTTTGTTAATTAATAATATAAAAAAAAATACGGTTGTTAACTTATATTTCTAACCATGATCCTCCAGGATAGCTGCCATTTCCAACGCCACCAGAACGCCTGTTTCATAACCCAATAAGTAGAAAGTATTTTTCAATCCTGTCTTGTTCAGTAGCACCTTAAAATATGAGAAAGTGAGGTTAGCTAAAGTTGTATTCTGTACATATTTAATTTTCTTAACCGGTTATTTTTAATGTTGTGGGCTCATACATTAACGTATCTCTGTGCAGTCTCCTGCTCGGTCTCGGTCGGGCGGTCGAGTCCCGGCTGCAGCACAAGGGCCGGTAGCTTGAGGCGCTCGCAAAGCACGCGGAACCTCTCGTGGTGACCCTCAATACCCGGCACTATACACAAATAAGTCTGGCTAGCGTCAAATTCGTCTTCGCGCTGAAATATTTGAAAAAGTTAGTTTTAGAACACGATGAATCGAGTGCATGTTATGATATGACCAGATAAAATTGAATGCCTATGCATATGATGATGGCATATAGAGAGGTAAGGAAGAAGATAACCATGCTGCTCCGACTACAAATTAGTGGTGCATCTAATAGATCTTATCTGACCTGTTTACTTCAAATTATCAACCGATTAAAAAAATGCGCAATATGTAAAATAAGATTTGTATTATGTTTACCAATACGCTGCCGCTAGTGATTGTAGGCATGCATACTATTTCTGAAGTAGCAAGTAGTTCGTCCGTGTCCACATAAGATATGAATGTCGCTACGCCTTTAACATCTTCAAATGCCCTTTCTGTATTATCCAAATTCAGTATTCTGGTAATCAAATAAAACCGTTAATTCCATAAATTTGGTATGATTTTTAAAATATACCACATTTAATTTTGCAAAAGAACTTACGTTTCAACTGTTAGCTGTGGTATCTCGTGTTCGGAAAACTCAACATTATGGTTAATTCTCAAATAACTAGCAACCAGTAGTAGTTTATCATCTTGAATTCCAAGTTCTTCTAAAGTAGTTGTTTTTGGGGTGTTCTTTTTCAAATTTATGTCTGTAAAATAAATATTATTTATTTAAAGTACAAAATAAGATTACAGCGAACACCAAATTGTATAGGTATATACTAAATGAAAGAGAAAGAAAAAGTTACCTATAAGAACTTGAATGTTAAATACTGATTAAACAATTGTTTTTTTTTTTTTTATCTACAATATTAGTTTTCTCTTTAGACCAAGATCACACCACTAACCGGCCAATTCCGCTAGTTGTTTCAGCAGACTAGGTTGTTGTTTATGAGTTCTCTGTGCAACCACCAAGGTGTCTACACCACAAAGTGCGCGTTCCACCGCGTCCACTGCATCACCAGCACTGGACTCCTGAATGGAAATTAATGTAGTAATATTGTTATTGTTTTTTATAAGTTGATTCGTTGTTGGGCATCCATCAAAGAATTTCGTTGGTCTACTCTGTCAAATGAGAAGTAAAAGGTATCGAAGATTAAATTGAAGTGCTCAGTGATCTATATAAAGTATTTGAATACGTTCACCTAGATACACTTGCTAGCAAAATTATCTTCAATAGTTTCCAGGACATATCACTTGCCGTCATTTCATCTTATTACAATGGAAGAATACAATTTGTGAAAAAAAATGTAGCAGGAATTGTACTGAATAACAGCACGGTGAGGTGTACCGCAAGGTTCTGTTTTAGGCCCATTTTGGTTTATCATTCTAAAATCTGACTGTGAAAAAGTTTTATTTGCAATGCCTACAAAACTTTACGGATTTTCAAAGTCGATGAAGGACATTTTGATGGTCTATTATACTAGGTACTTACGTTCTTCAGTTGAGGTAGAGTTATCAATTTAGCTGGTAAATTATTTTGAACACGGGAAAGACACGTCGGTTTTCCAAGCATTGTCTCACCAACATTTATTACCGCAAAGTATCTGAAAAATGTAATGTAAAGGAAGATTAAATGGATGAAGATTTACCAACAAAACATTATAATTGTTTTGATTTTTCAAATAAACGAACAAAAACAGCTGTAGGTTACCTTAAATCTGGGCAAAATCTTCTTGAAACTGCATCCAGATGAGCAAATATTTTTTCTTGAACCATTTGACCATCATTGGTAGTAGTATATATGCTTTGAATAGAGCCCAATTTAGTAGCATCCTTAAGCAATTCTACAACATCAGTTTCATTATTTAATTCCTGAGACGACATTTGGATTTGCACGCCGATCTTCTGCCAATTCCTGAATAATAGAAAAAGTACTTTTTTGTAAGGCTGGGTTAAAACATAACATCATCATAATCATCGTGGTCATTTGGATTCAACATTAGCAGACTCGATTTTAACTATTTGCTTACCGTAATTTAAATTGGAACTTTGCAGTTGTATGGGCCTTACTGTGAATGTATAGTTTCCTCGCACCTCGAGCAACTAATTTGTTAACCATCTGGAGGCCAAAACTTTCTTCATTCAATACTGCAACTTGGCTGAGATTTGGATTGCAAGAGATTCTGCAAGCAAAATAATAATATTGTGAATTACTATAAACTATAATGACTCTCAAACTCAAAGCATTTATTTCCATT
The DNA here is from genome assembly GCA_963082905.1 of Oligia fasciuncula. NCBI lineage: Eukaryota > Metazoa > Arthropoda > Insecta > Lepidoptera > Noctuidae > Oligia > Oligia fasciuncula. The sequence goes on along the minus strand of OY720406.1, from coordinate 13,865,179 downwards.
AAACCATACAGGCACTTTGAATTGTCAAGAAGTCGGTCAGTAAAAAAAATTAAGCTAGTTGTCCATTCCAGAGCGTAGTAGGTACCTATGGAGAAGAACGGGCAAGAAACTCTATGGACACTCTTTTAAATTGTATTTTTACAAAAATATTTGTTACATCATTTATTGTTGAATTTATAATTATATGTGAGAACGGTGTAAGAAAAAGACGTACTCGTTATAAGCGTCCAGAGAACAGCAAATAGTAAAAAAAAAACAATCCGAAAATGAAATAATTAAAAATAAGCCGAGGCAGCTAAGTGATGACCAGCCCCAACCGACGGCGCCCGTTTACGAACATGACGCATGGATCAGCACCATTTTGTAAGGAGCTAAATGATCCAACACACACGCCACCGTCAGCGAGACATTCAAATATCTCGCTGACGGTGGCGTGTGTGTTGGATCATTGGTGCCCTGGCGGCTGATAGTATGTCAACATACTATCAGCCGTCAGGGCACATTCAAGTCAATGAAAGACATATTACCTAGTAAATAGTGCTCTATAGTACATGGAATTCAAATCTGTGCTATGCAATTATACAATACAAAGGAAATTGAGTTTATACAATGCAAATATAGTCTCACAATCTTCAACAGCTCCAACAGTATTTTCAAGTGTTAATCAAGTAGTTGTGGTGGTGGAGCAGGACCAGCATTGAGCCAGGCATTTTTATCTGCGATGTAATCCCCTAACTCATAATATGCCTGCCTGCTTAATATGCGTTTTATACAAGACTTAAATTCTGTCTCATTCAGTTGAAGAATGTGGGGAGTGTAGGCGAAGCACAGTAGTACGAGCTCTATTTTATGTTATTGAAACTTGTCGATACCCCGAAACACTAGCATGTTCTAGAAACTAACCTGTCGGTGGCAAGTTCCAACTTGACCGAATGTCGCACTTGTTTCCCACGCTCGCAATTGCAACTGCGAAAGTACTCTCATTGTTGTGAGGCTATGCCGCACATGGGATTTTTCCATTCTGAATCATTATGGAATACTTTTTCTGCGCTCCGGATATATACAAGGACCGCCTCTTGATTTACCGATTAGTAGTGAGCTATCCTCCAGATCCATTGAAAAAACATCTCCAAAGTCCCCGCCTACTACCGCGCCGCGCTCCAAATAGTGCCAGTCAGTATAAGTCATAAAGATAGTGTTTTAGTGCGTAAGTTGAACCTACTTGTAACTGATTTACCTGTCATATCTATGTGTATTGTGTGCTTACATAGACAATATAGTACTGTTTTTACCTCTGACTTTACTGGTTTTAATTCACTCGTTCGTCACGGGAACACCATCACCCCGCCTACATCACCTGACTTCCGTTGTCTTCAACAGGGAGGTATTTTATTATAACATTTTAAACAGTACCCCATAAAAGATGAGTCTTATTTAGCCAGTCTGAAACCTGGTTGAACTAATAGGTCCCTATTTCTAGTAGTTACCATAATTATGGCTTTCACCTCTTTCACTAAAAATATGTAAATTTTTCTTTACATAAATGATGTTTTCGTAGATAAATATTGACAAGGCACCATCATGATGTTAATTTCCTAAACAGTTCTCTTAGAGAATCGCGCCTGCGGAGATTATAAATGGCTCTGATTGCTCTTTTCTGCAGAATAAAATAGAATCGATTTCTGCAGCCCGTCCCCAAAGTAAACTACTGTAAGACATGATACTGGCGCCGATTCTGTTGTTCACAAACTAAACTAAATTTAAGTTCAGGCATCTTTTTCTTTCTATTTCATTAAGACAAGGACAGAAGATAAATATTAGTTTAGTCCTGTCAAATTAGTCAGCGCCTGACGTAAATTGACGTATTTTTAGTAGCCAATTTTTTAATCTCATCTAAAGTTGTCTATGGAGTATCTTAATTTGACAGGACTAAACTAATATTTCTCTTCTGTCCTTTTCTTAATGAAATAGAAAGAAAAAGATGCAGGAACTTAAATTTAATCTAGTTTGTGAAAAACAGAATCGGCGCCATTATGAAACTAACTAAAGAAAACTAACTAAAATAGACTAGTCTCGCGGTATCTACATCAGTAAATTGACAGATTTTTCTGACAGCACAAGCTGCCGAAATTAGCCGTTCTGCAACAGATTTTAAATGAGGACGCCATTGTAGCCTTGAGTCGAGCGTGATCTCTTGGTAAACAGTTTTATCGACGAATTCTAGTTGATCACAGGGAACCTTATAGGCTGATTATGTAGTCAAAGTTTAATCTCGTTCCTACAAAATTGCAAAACAGAAAAGGGTCTCTCTTCACCTGGGCTCCGCTTGTGTCGAATATTCCTGCATGTTAAGCAGCACCCTGCCGCGGTGCCTGCTGGCCGCGAGCAGTCGGAAGGCGCGCGCGGCGTCGTGCGGCGCGTACGACACGCGCGACAGAGGACGCACGTAGCCGCGACTAATACCCTCGCTCAACATCGTCTGCAAGGCCTGTGGATTAAATAAAGCAAAGCAAATGTTCCGATGAGATAACTGATCCAAGATTTATTATAAAAACAAAGACATCATAATAGCCTGGTTGCTTTTTAAAATGGTCAACCTATTAATAGCACAATGTCAGTCTGAGTGGCTGACAGACAAACATAGCCTATAATATCAACAGCTAGTTCTAAATGAAGCTTATATCAACGACACTATCAAATAAAAATGCAATTCAACAGATTTATTTGTTCAGCTCGTGAAAGAACTTCACTGAACCCTTGTATTGTGTATCTCTTATATAACTCTTGGTCTGACTTATTTATGATTATGTATTTGATTTTTGTCACTCCCTCTCACCGAGAGGAGGCCTGTGTCCCAGCAGTGGGAACATTATAGGCTGATTATGGTTATGGTTATTTGATTTTTGGCTGGTTTATGTACCTACTTACTTTCATTTCCTCGGGCGTTTCAAATATCGTTGAGAAATCGACAGCAGCATAAGCCCTTTCTCTAGTGAGGTTGTACAATCCATATGAAAAATCTTCATCTTGATTGTGAAGTTGAGAAACATCAAAAACTGTGCCCAAGTAACCAGTACATTGAAGTATAGTCTGAAAAATTAAACAATTCAGTGTAGCTGCTAACTGTTAATAACATAAAGTAATTACAAATTAAACTATATAAAATAAGATACACACTTTCTTCAAGTTGCCTTTTGCTGAACTTATAATAACGTTACAACCCTCCCCTTTTCTGGCATTAAGAATCATATCTATGAAACTTTGATCCCGAGAATTGCCGATATGGTCAGCTAAAACAAATAAAACAATTTAAAAATGTACTCAGAATTAACATTACTAATTTTAATAAAAATCGAACACGTGTAGGTTTACCTTTCAAATCTGGGAATAATTGAAGTAAGAAACGTTTTTTCCGCGTGTCACTAACACTTGTGTACACTTCACAGCCGTGAGCAAGGACTATTGATAACAAAGCTTGGCCCAAAGCTCCAGCCCCTCCATGGATATACACAGAGACATCAGATTTCAGCCTCTCGCCATATTTGATTCCCTAAAACAAATCAGAATTATCAATATTAGTTTTTTTTTGCTGACAAATTATAGGTCGTTAGGAACATAGACACTGTTGAGGGCTGTGGAAGAGACTGGCTGTGCGAGATAAATTATACATCTGGAAGAGAAGCGGTGAGTACCTCTAGCCGAAATATTACACAAGTGCTGGAGGTATCTTGCAGTACGTCGTACCACACGTCCGGTAATAAAAGGGACATGGTGGGATCAGTTTAACAGTAAACAGTGAAATTATTGTTGAAGTATCTTGTATGTAAACTCACGAGACAGTAGAATGCGTGTGCGTAGGCGAGCGGCACGGTGGCGGCGTCCTCCAGGCTCCAGTGCGCCGGCACCGGCCACAGCAGCTCCGGCTGCGCGCGCACCACGCTGCCGGCCGCGCCGCCGCGCACCAGCCCCATCACGCGCTCACCACTGTAACATGGCACATCTTAGATTCTTTATCGATCTTTTACAATCGATTGATAACCCCACCACACCCTCTCCCGTTCTGCCACATGTGCATTTGAGGATCTTATGAACCACCAGCGAACTGAATTTTGGGCCAAACATAATATTTGAACTTTCCCAATAACTTTTTTATTGCCCGTCGATACGTTAAGAAGAAGAATCTATTGATCTTGAATCTGGCCAAAATAATATAAGGCCTTTACACGACTTTTTTCCCTAAGTTGTCTTCAGCTTTTTCACACCACCTTGTATTAATCATTTCATTACCGCTCTGTTATTCCACTGAAATCCATGCCATAATTATTTTCTCCATTATGTTTTGATGTTATTTTTCCAATTGCTTTTTTAACATCAGTGTTGGACAACCCGGCGTAATGGACCTGAAAATTCAAAGGAATTTGTGGTTAATTTGATATTAGGTACATATTTTCAGTCTTAACTAACTCAGGTCTGAATACCCTTAGTGTCTTCTCCAATTGAAAATAAATTAAGTTAATAATTATGTAAATTATCATTTACAATAGGTGTACATACGTTCACTGGTACTCCAAAGCCATATGTCTCAGCAGCATCGACCCACTCCAAAGAATTTAAATCTCCTACTTGTGCGCTTTGTAACGTCACATTGCTGCTCACTTTCCAACTATCCTGTACTGGCACGTAATATTCTCCTCCCCATTTTCCCTAAAATTAAACGTTATTGTGAAATATTGGAGTTGAAACTAAAGTACAATTAATATAGCACATTGGTTTCTAGAAAGAAATATCACACACGAAGATCACACAGGTAATGCGACGATCTACAAAGCCGCACATACTAAAACTTGATTTCCCCAATTATGCCTTCTTAGTGTAGTTATTGGTCTATTTGGATATCAAACAATGTTGACACTTACGTGATCCAAAACGGTAAAAGCTAGATCGATATCCGGTAGATCATCCAAGAAGAAATTGTTGCCTTCTTCATTATTGACAGTTAATAGTTGAACATTGTTACGTTGGACGTCTTTCCTCCAACATTGTACTAATTGTTTGAGGGCAGAGGGAGCTGGGTAGGGGGCCACGATAAGCAGGCGATGGCGGGGGGAGAGGCTCGCGCGTGTGGCGGTGAGCAGGGAGAAGTCGTGATGCGCGCGCACTGTAATGGCTGTAGTGGGCATGGGCACTTTAGTTGGCCGCCAGCGCACCAGGTCCAAGCGCGAGCTAGAGCTGCTGTGAGCTGAGAGTTGGCGATACAGAGACTTCGGCCGAATGCGACCTCCGTACAAATCGTCTTCTTCGCTCACTATGAATGAGTCTCGTTGAAGCGCAAAATGAAGCAGTTGACACATCTGCGGATTTTTTAATTAAAATTATTTCCTTGAATCAAATTGAAAAACATTGAATTATTTTTTCACTGTCTTACGTGATCATCGGTGGAAAGATTACGGACGATAGCCAGGTCTGCATTCTTAATTGAGAGGCCACTATTCTTTGTTGAATTCAAGTCTACCAGATTGAATTCTTCGTAACTAATGTTAACACCATGAACACTAGCTCCAATGTTCTTCATTTCTTCAAAGACAGATCCTTTCATTTGGTTGTTTGTGATACCAACAACTTTGATAGAGTCTTTGTTAACATTTTCGGCAACCATTTGCAAGAAAACTTGTAGTGAAGTTGAAACCTGGATAAAATGACACATTCCATTACTACCTACTATATTCATAATTTTATTCAAATCATCATCATCCAATCCTTATTCCATTTGAGGCCATCTCAGTCGTCTAGCTATATCATCTTTATTCATTATCCAATCATCAATACATTTTATGGAAGTTGATTTAAATTAAAGATCCCACTTACTTGTTGGTCTACTTGGAAATAAGAAACGAACTTCAGTGTCTGGAACGCCATGTTCTTTTTATTAATAGCTGGCAAATTGCGATATCTAATATTTTCCATCATTAGCCCTCCACATCTGAATAAGGCGAGAAAATTTAAAAATCAAGTACCACACTTAAGTAAAATGTAGTTACAGAATGGGCATATGTTAGCAAATGTTTTGGTTTACCTTACGAAATCATGTTCTTCTAAAACTTCAGCTTTATACAAATCTTTATCCTGTTGCGTGGTTATTTTCTTCGTAGGATGTTTCTCCACATCCACAGATATTCTCCTGATGTGTGTGGGCAGGGTGACTCCGTCGTGTGGTTGTCGCAGCATGTTCAACTGCAGCAAGCCGTCGATGAACGTGACCCAGTTGTCGCGCCACAACAGCGAAGCTTCATTCAGAGAAACACTTGCGGCTTCGATAGTGCGGAATTCACCACTGCGGAGAAAATTTTCATTTGATTTATCTTTCTAATGTAGATTGAATACACTCGTAAAAACTGTAAATGATACAAGACCGAAACAGCTTATTTTGACTCGGCTCCTATTGAAGTTTGCTTCCATAATATCAATGTGATTCACCAAGTGAAAGAAAGAATGAAAATACGGATTTTCCATGGAAAGTGACCTTTGATTTCAGCTTCATCGTATCTAACTAGATCCGGATTCTGTCTCTCTGACTGTTCTCTAACATGGTTCGCTTTATAGCACATTGCCTCACTCTAAACTCACATAATATTAAAAACGAATTAAATATAATAATATATCTTCTTACCTGTACAAGTAGTCTCGTTCACGCAATAAGTCATAAATATCTTCAGCACTAAGGCTCATATCTTGGGATTCTTTAAGTTGTATTTCGTCTTTTTTGTCGTTTGGTTTAAAAACAGCTATCACGCCTGTTGCTACTTTAATTTTATCCTCAAATACCTGTGGAATTGAATACTTTTAATAGTCTTGCTTTCACATTAGAAAGAGAGATGAGCTAATGTCACATAGTGCAATAGCAGTCACGTGATGATAGGTGATAAACGCCTTTGGAAATTAGCAATAACGCATAGTAGGTCCATTGCCATATCTCATGTGCCTGCCTTACATAATACTGTCATGGTCTGGAGCAATAAGGGGTTTAGATAGATTAAGTAATGTCACAGAAGTTTCAGTAAATACCTCAAAACATCCAGTTCCTCTTTGCAATGCAACTCTAAGTTTCAGTTGACTCTGTATTTTCATCACAGGCTGTGCGTACAGGTGGACGTCGCGGAACTCCACTGAAAGTTGCTTCGTCGGTACACCCAGGGTCATAGCCAGGGTGTCCCAAACAGCGACCATGGATGACGCAAATGGATATAACGTGTTTCCTAGGGAAATCATGAAAAATAATCACCAATGCTGACCATTATAAAAAAAAAACAGGCAAGAGCGAGTCGGACTCGCGCACCGAGGGTTCCGTACCATCATATGTTTTTAAATTTTCATCGGCGAGGCCTATATTCATCAGAGAATTGTAACACTGTGCACTGCGGTGTAGAATATAGCAATTTTTTGTCAGCGCCATCTCTTGACCGATAGTGGAACTAATGTAACTTTTGTTGATGATTTCTGAAAGGGAACTATATTTTCTATCACCAAAATTTATATTTGTCATCAAGTTGTATCACCTAATAAATAGATCTATCGCCACGAAATATTTTCGTTCTCAGATAAACAAAAATTGTTCCCAGGTATGAATTATCAAATTAATGTTAATATATGTGTAAAATAAGAGATCGATAACCAATAAAATTATATTGCATTACATGAATATAAACTTCGTTCTTATAATAACAGTTTTGTTACTTGAAATGGACATTATCGAGAACCGAATTAGTTACGAGGTTAATTATTTAAAAAAAAATGCTTAGGTTAGGTTAGGTTAAAACTGTGACCTCCTACGCACGAGCCGAGCGAGCGAAGCGAGCGGTGCCGCGGCAGCGGCCGGCGAGTGCCAGAAACGACTAAATTTTAAAGAAAAAAAATATGGAAAAAGAGATTATTTAAAAAAAAAAATATTATAGACCTTATATCTCAGGATTTTAGGTGATTTATTGTGGAACTGATTTTGCATTGTTTGGTGACTACATTTTGGTGACAGATCTACTATTTGGAGGACAAACCCTATTATTTAAGAAACACAAAACTAATTAAATTGGTGATAGCTTAAATGATACCCTTTCTGAAAATGTGTGCTATTTAGAGACTTCGTTTTATATTTCCTGTAATCTTTACATAAACTTCTATCACATACAATTATTTCAGATTTTTCTCTTTGCAACCTTCGGAGATAAGGGGGGGGGGGGTATTTTTTTACATTTTTCATCAGAAGTCGAAAACTATGCTGCCTAAAAAAAAAAGAAAATATGTTTGGGAATGTGCTAACTGCGTTCTTTCATATGATACCCCACATGCCCTGAGCCCCACTTCGAATTTTTCAGACCCCCTTTCAGTCCCTGTTGCAAAAAATAAACATAGGTATATATTTCTTTCTTTCTTATTTGCAAAATAATTGGGCAAACGTCATCTAAAACTATTCCAATTTTTAATTTGATAGCATTAGTAGTTCTTGAGATATCCAGCTGTGACAGACAGACAGACAGACAGACTCAGTCTCACCATAAGGGTTCCGTTTTTACCATTTTGGTACGGAACCCTAAAACAAGGATCTTACTGAAGATTTCACTGTTCCAGTGATTGAGAGAGATTAAGCTATACCCGCTCGCGTGAGAACGTCCGCGATTCTGCCTCGTGTGCACATCCGCTTTTTGAGTCCGTCCGGATCTGGCCATGAAAAAATTGTGACAGCAAGCACGTTCCACGGCTCAGTATTTTATTTTTCGTAATTTTGTCTATGGGAGTATTGCTTGCGTTCCATGTTCTTTAGTCGAGTTATTAAATTGAGTACATCTGTGCCAAAAACCGTGAGTGCGTAGCAGCATTACGAAATTAGTTATCTGTAGTTGAAAATCAAACAAATGACGGCGATGACGGGTGCGTAATAGGATACTCGCGTGATATAAATGTTATTGTTTATATAAACTTTGAAACTACAATGGTACGTATTATATGTCATTCGATTCGGTATGAATGGGGCTATTTTTTAGGTAAATAAAAAAATAGGGTCATCGCTTTCGATTTTGAATGAAAATTATTTTAATTTTTAATTTTCGTAATGTAAACAAACATTAAAAATAAATGATTATTTTAATAAATCTAAGTCTCTTAAAGTTACGAAACAAGTTTTATAATCTAGGGTAGATTATAAAACTTGTTTCGTAACTTTCACTTAAAGAAACAGCCATTAGTTTAACAGCGGTCCATAGAATTTTTTTCTGTACGAGTCGTGTATGAGTGGCGAGGCCGCCCCGCGGCGCGTCGAAAAAAATGTAGGCACTTTTCGATGACGTAACCTTGGGACGCGGGACACGCGAGCGGCATATACAATCATGATAAATGCCACCATCCCTTTTTGTAATGGATAGTGACACTTTTCATACTAAAAAATAATACAGCCAAAGCTATTTTTTGTTTCGACTCAGGTAACATACAAAATAAAACCTGACCTAATGTTTATTTCAATTACAATCGGTATTTAGATACATATTATTGGAGATCTCCTTTTAAGCAAGGAATTGCTTGTATTAGGAGTCCCCGCGCTTCCACTTATCATTAATTACTATGCAATTGAAGTGTAATCAACCTATAATGTTCCCACTACTGGGACACAGGCCTCCTCTCGGTGAGAGGGAGTGGGCCAAATTCCACCACGCGGGCCCAGTGCGGATTGGCAGATGTCACATGTCTTCGAATTTTTGGTTCTAGGACATGCCGGTTTCCTCACGATGTTTTCCTTCGCCGTTTTGAGAGCAGTGGTGATGAACTAATTTACACAAAGTAAAGCGCCTGTCTGGGTTTCAAACCTACGAACTACAACTCGTAAGTCGCGGCCGTTACCGCTTGGCCACCACTGCTCTCCGCCACCAGCACTGCTCTCTCAAAATAAAATAACCATAGGTTATCAGAATACATAATAGACTGTTTTTTTATTAGGCTAACGTACCTCTGATAACATGTCCTTTAAGATGCTCATGTTCCTTATCGTACAATGATATGGTAAATGTGCAAGCTGCACCCTTCCTCCTGCTAACAGTATGGTAGAGAGGCAATGCCCTGAAAAATGAAACAAAAAATGTTGTTACGATAAACAAATAAACAGACATAGTAAGGCCCTTTCGTTAAACTTATGAAAACCCTATTTTAGAGGACATACATACTATAAAATCTGTAAGCATTATTATTCATTGTTCACAAAAGTAATGTCACTCACCATTTTTCTCCATGGGCCCACTCGACCAGATGGGAAAGGAATGGCGTCCCAGTGGATACTGGCATCTCTATTTTAGGGTAGAGAATGTGGACCTTTGGGTGGTATCCTTCCATGTATAATCTGTAAATAGAAATAGTAATAAGTACCTAAGTATAATGAAATAATTACCAAAGAAAATAACAATGAAATAATTGGTATTTAACCGACTTCAAAAAAGGAGGGGGTTCTCAATTCGGATCATCATCATCATCTGTCTAGTTGGGGTCGGCTTCTTGTCTAACCGGACGCAACTGAATACCAATATTTTATAGGAGCGACTGCCTATTTGACCTCCACAACCCAGTTACTGGGTAATACGATACCCTTGGTAAGACTGGTTGTCAGACTTTCGGGCTTTTGACGACAGGTAACGACTGTCAAAGATCCACGAATGACAGCTAATTTATATATATGTTACAGTCATAGTGATTAAATAGCTATTATACATAATGACTCGTCATTATATTTTAACCTAACCAAACCGAACCCCTTCGCTCGCTCTTGCATCCTATGTTGACGTAGCCCCACTTCGCTAATGTGATTAATTCTGTGTCAATTATCACTTTATCTAAATTGAGTAGACATTATAAATAATGGCTGGATAATATATTGTGCGGATTTATTACTTTGGCTGTAACATATCTAGATAAATATATTTAATGTATGTTCGGGCATAACTCCGTCATATATTTGACGGATTTGCAAAATTCTTTTTTTGTTCGAATGAGGTTTACCCGAAATGGTCCCATTGAAATTTCTTAAAGATCTGATGATGAGTTTCGAAGACAGCCAACGGAACTCTTCAATAAATGCCAGCAAATCAATCGCGGTTGTTGCTATCGCATACAAATACAAAAAATAAAACAACCGACTTTCAAAAAAAAAAACACTACAAAGTGAAAAATAACTAGGTATAATTTCGGAAGTCGGTGTCAAAAATCGAAAATGCGGAACCAACGACACCGACATCCGAGATTAAAGTTATTTTTCACTTTGCAGTGTTGTTTTTGGAAGTCGGTTGTTTTTTTTCGTAGTTACATGTTTACTTTGGGTGTGCCCGACTAGTTTTGATTGATTCATATGCGGCGTTCCGTATGATTTAAAACCACTCAGCAGTGCGATTCTGTAACCATCTCACCGTGAAAACTTAGGTGAAGTGAGCGTGGAGTGAGCTGTCAATAGTGTCAATTCCTAGCAAAAACAAACTCACTTCACCTAAGTTTTCACGGTGAGATTTTTACAGAATCGACCGGCTGATCCGATATATATGTATAATGATGTCATTTATGAGAAACAAAAACATAATTTTGTGGGTATATTTTTTTTTTTTTAATAACTGTGTGTAATAAAATTATGCTTTGTTGCCGACCAATCGTTTGTGGAACAGCACCACATTTACACTCCAAGGCGGAGTCGTCGTCGGAGTCTATTTAAAGACTTCCAAGTTACCCAAGGTAACTCATGTCCAGGTGGGAGGACTTCAGCGGGTAGACCGAATGGTTTGGGTAAGGAAGCACTGTCTCGCCACAGCTTCAGTCTTTCTTGTGATGGTTCGCCAGTGAGTGGGACGACACACTTTAAAAAACTTACTGTTTTGGCGTTTTAGCCTTTGTGGCACAAGGATGTTGTCGTGCAAAGGGTGTCGTGTGTCGGAGACCATTTTGGGTCTTTCGCTGGAGCTTGCCACGGCCCTGCGAACCATTGGTGGCGCTATTCCTGCTAGTGGATACAGCATTTGTACCGGGGTCGGTTTTAGGCAGCCAGTGACACTTTTCATTTAAAGCTGTATCCACTTAGCTTTGCATGGGCAGAATGACTCCACACGGGGCAAGCGAATTCTCTCGCAAAAAAAAAGTCCACTTATAAAACCACTCAGGTAAATAAACTAAATCGCGTAACCCTCTTTCAAACACAATCCGATGGATTTTGAAGGGAATTGCTAAGCCATTGCTCATATGTTTGAAAATTTCTTCTGCTCGACAACGTAAATCACGCAATGTATGTTGTTGAATTGACAAAATGAAAAGCATTGCCATTGTAATGGTGTCACGCAATTACCACGCAAACATAAACATGTTAGTCGAAAGGCAATCATAACTGGTACTTTTGTTACGTACTTGCCAACCGCTTCGAGCAACAGATATGTGTTGTCGGGGTGTGCGCGCCTTGTAAGCGCTATGTTTCTACAGTCCGCAGGAAGGGAGCGCTTCAGGATGGCTTGCAGTAGACCATGAGGAGCCACCTCCACCAGCACTGCGTTCGTTGGTATATGTTTTAACGTCTCCTCGAAAAGTACCGGGTTCTGAAAAACAAAATAATATCAATACCTAATACCTTTTAGAATAGAAAGTTGTATAAATAGAATATTTTTGGGTCAACTAAAGTGGAGACTATAAGTAAAAAAAGCACCGAGACGACATCAATCTTGGCGAGACCAAAACATGTAAAACGTTACTTATTCAATTCAGAAAAAATAATACTTATGTAGATATTGTGAGTTCTTACCAAAAGGTTGTTAGTATGGTACTCAGCCGACGAGAACTTAGCTAAGGGCTCCTCCCATCTATCTTCTGGTACCGAAGTCGAAACCCAGCGTTCACTCCGAGCCCTCGGGGTCTTAATTACTTCGCTCAAATACTTTAACAAGCCGGGACCTGTTTTTTAAAGATTATAATTGATTTAATCGAATTCATATACCAACTATGTTTGTTAGTATAATAAGAGTGATATTTGCTTACCAGCATCAGCAATATAACGTGAGTGGTAGGCGATGTTGGAGCATGGAACTTCCTTAGCGAATGTGCCCTTAGTAGTCAATTCTGCAACGAACTCTTTCATGATATCAGCAGGTCCCGAAATGGTACTAGATTCAGGCCCGTTGTGACAAGCCACTTCAATTTCAGGAGGACACATTTTTGAAATCTGTGAATAAAAGTAAGATATGAATGTTGAATCACCAAAAAAAAAATGGATGACTGAGAAATGCGCCAGACAAGAAGGAGTCTTAAAACTGGGTACCTATGTACAAATAGGTAAGCATTTTCGTATGAATAAAAAGCGTAATGATCAAGGTTCGTAGGTACCTTCTCTGTATATGAAGAGACCTTAGCCCCTGCAGTGGAGCAATAATAGGCTAGTATTTTTATTATTAAAAAAACCGTATGGTTTACAAAATACTCTTACCTTTTCATAACCCAGACCAATAGCAGCCATGGATCCTCGAATAAATGGAGTCTGCAGCGACACCAGACCGCGGCTGTACGCTGATAGAATCATCTCCTCTGCCGTCAAACAACCGTCGGCGTACGCACATCCCAGCTCGCCTACACTGTGACCTGTCGACGAGAAGAGTAGATTATTTTTGGAGTTAGGCTTCAACCTGAAGGTGCTTCACTTAATTTATTTAAATAGCCTTTTCGAGTTGTGTTGACATACTGAAATGTTTATTCAGCGCACCTTGGGCAGTGCGCAGTAGCTCCACTATCATCACCTTGCTGACTGGATAACAATTATTTAAACTAAGACATGAGCTATTATTGAGAGCAGTGGCCTGGTGGTATCGACCCGATTCAAGTCGAGACCCAGGCAGCACTTTACTTTGTGTATTTAATTTCATCATCGTGCTCTCAAAACGGTTATGAGTCAGTTCACACCGCGACGCGACGCGGCGCGCATTTTTCAAGATAGCAATACAATTTTATTATAGACCTTATCTACTACACAAAAAGGTACACAATTCAGGGAGGTGGGCCGCGTGGCGCCGCGCGGCGTACGTGACGTACGGCGACGTGGTAGACACTGTAGGGTATGGTATGAACTGACCCTAAGGAAGACATCTTGAGGAAACCGGCATGACCTAGAACCTAAAATTTTAATTCGAATAAAGCCCACCCCTCTCACAGAGAGGAGCTTATTAATAGTATCCCAGCAGTGGAAACATTATAGACTGATTATGCTATGATATGATTATTTATTTAAACACTATGCAAACTAAAAAATAAATACTCTCCAAAGGCGGACTTAATGCCTCAGGCATTTCCTATCAATATGGCAGGAGTAACATAAAAGATAGATAGCTCGAAAATAATTATAAAATACAAAAATAAATACTTACACAAACACATAGATACACACAACGAACCCAATTCTCATTTAGATCTTACGGTTAAGAGAGAAAAAGAAGATTACTTCAATACGTGTAACAAAAATATTAGTATTACCGATGATGCCATCAGGCACTAATCCAAGTTCCCGAAGCACATCAGTGAGTCCTATTTGAATAGCAGCTATTCCAACAAACGAATGCAGAATGTTGTCAAATATAGTCTTATCGGGCGATGTGATTATGTGCACAATGTCGATTCCTTTTGGTTCCAAAGTTTGTCGGCACCTGGAATTTTGAGATAGATATAAATACTGGATTCATTTAAAAGACAGAAATAAAAATATAGATGTTCTATTGCAAATAAAAGATTTTTTGTTGAAAAATTTGAGCTCTTATCAGGAAGAAAGAAAAATCTGCTAAGAGACATTCAGCTAAAGGTAAGCTTAAAAATTCATTTACCGTTCTATAGCAGCGGCGAAGATCGGTATGCGCATGAGTTGCGCACCCATACCAGCCCACTGCGAGCCCATCCCGCTGTACACGAACCACAGCGGCCGCCGAGCGTCGTCGAAATACTCAGCCTTCTCACATAGACTCACTGTCTTTTGTTCTTCGTCCGTCTCTAGAAAGATGAAGCAAAACAGATTGTAGATTGATCGTAGGTAGGATTGATTGCAGATTGATTGTAGGTTGATTGTATTTGCCACTGAGCGCAACTCTTCATATAGGACGTAGGTGTAGCAGGACGCCCTCCGACTAGGTTAAGCGATTATGATGGTAATGACTGGATAAGATGTGCCAAATATTGAGTTCAGTGGCGTGCAATTAGTGTTGCCTAAGTCTGGTAATGGACTGCTATTAAAAGCTTCTGATGACGATGATGAAGTAAGTACCCTAAGATTATCACCAAACATACTTAAAATGATAAATCCTCTGCCCAAATGTCCTGGGATGCTCGTCTGGTGAATGTTGTGCAACAAAGCCAACTCCTCAGGGTCTATCGGGCGTGACTTCAAGTTCTTAAATATTTTCTCAACAGTAGTGTCTTGTCTTGCTGATATAGTCACGAGATGTGCAATACTACCACTGTAGCGTGACAGATCCTGGAACAAAAGGAAAATGTTTCATAGTAAAAAATTACCAAGAGTTATAAAATATTCTGTAGTAAGCTACAGCTAAAGGACGTGGTGATGACTGATGGAGCAACCGAATGATTTTGACTGAACAGTGGCCAAGGTCGGGTCGAACAAAACTTGAAAGTTGGAAAATACTTTGGATTGATATTGTCGGTTTCAAGTAAAACCAGAACGAGGGTAAAATTGTGGAGACTAGTAGAAACATTTTTTTGTTGATCCCAGGCTGAGAAGATGATAATGAACAGAAAACGTAATTCTAGCATTTTATATCGTTGTTTGTACCTTGGGTTTATAGTGTCCATGCAGCAGCACATGTGAGTTGACGCCGGTGACGGACATGCCGTTGACGGCGACGTATGAGCGACGGAAGCGCTGGTGCTCAGTGACGACGCGCATGCGACCCTCGCGTATTGCTACCACGTCCTGCCGCGGATTGTTGCAGTGCAGGTTGGCGGCTATCTCACCGCAATGGTAGCCAAGCAACACCTGTTGATATTGAAAAGAATCTGAATACCTAGACCAGGGAACAATAGACTTAACAAAATTGAGCTTTTAAATTAGAGTTGTTGGGACGTGAATCCATGACGAATGATCTCGTTTGTTTTTAAAGAATTCATTAAAAAAAAAGGTGTGTGCTCCCGAATACTACGTGCAGTGATGACAATATTCATATTTTAAATTATTCTAATGTTACCTTCGTTATAGCGGATATACCCGATGCAGCTTCTCCGTATCCAATGTTGGAAATGACGCTGCCAACTAAGAGTGTGTCTTCTTTTCCTTTACAGAAAACCCTTTCAATGGCGTCCAGTTCCGTTTTATCAGCATCAGGCGTACCTATAAGGAAATTATGCAATTGGAACTATTGTTATTTTTACAAAAATATTATTTGTTAATG
Source organism: Oligia fasciuncula (assembly GCA_963082905.1). Classification (NCBI taxonomy): domain Eukaryota; kingdom Metazoa; phylum Arthropoda; class Insecta; order Lepidoptera; family Noctuidae; genus Oligia; species Oligia fasciuncula. Next base: position 13,848,746 of record OY720406.1, on the reverse strand, counting down.
ACCGCCTCTTTGTCTACTGCTCGACTGCTGATTGTGCAAACAGTTTTTTGGTTTTGGTTTAGTCTCTACTGTAGCAGCTTGGAGGCTGGATTTATTATGGTTTTAAAAAGGAGAGGGAGAAGAAAGGAGAAATCTTCCCTGATTTACCCTCTTGTTCTTCCATATACTTTCAAGTCAAAAACGAATACAAGAGAAATTAATACCTGAACCAAAAGCTTCGACGTATTCCACAGCATGCGGCGGGACCCTCGCTTCCTCATAGAATCTGGTCAAAAAGTCAACCGTCTTATCTGGATTCCTAAAGTATCCGTACTGAGGGCCCGTTTCTCCCGTTAGCAAGCCGGCAAATTCCGTCTTCGCGTGCATTAAATCTGCGTAGATCCTGTAAATTACAGATAAAAGTGGGATTTATCTTATAGAGAAAACAAGTAGGTGGAAGCTGGAGGCACCCTTATTTAATTTTTTAATTTAAAGTTGATAAGTATACTGTATAAGTATTTTCCTTTGATCAGAAACATCCATCATAAACCCGCTGCGAAAAAGAATTGGTGCTATTGGTCATGTATAACTCCATCTCTCTCTAGCACTGGCTGAACTCACATTCTAATACTGCTAGAAAAGATCCATAAAAACTTACCTCAGAGCATCTTTAGCCTTCTGCAGAAACAGAACGTTAACGGCTTCTGATTTGACGCAGCCATTGGCATTCTGATCAAATGACTTCGTTATACCATCCATCGCCTGGCTTATGAGCCTGAAAATAAAAAAAAAACACGATTACTTATTTTTTAAATTAGAATGCTAATTGATTTTAAAATTATATTCTTGTCTATTATGGACAAAACTTTACTCTAAATTGGAAATTAATAGAAACATTTAAACTTTATTTTTCTTTTTTTTTCACCTTTGTTTTTCTGTTCCACCAAGAGTCAAAATTTCACTACTCGTTTATTTTATTTTTCTGTTTGAATTGCTGGAACCCTCGATAAGCAAGTCCAATTTGCAGATGGTAAATATTTACAAATAATATGTTGAGTACAAAATATGTGTTCACCTTCCGTAGTGCACAGAAGACTGTGGATGCAGACACAAATAGCAGCCTCCAACGACGGCTGCCTCGCATTCACCTCGACTCATAGCGAGGTAAGCCTGCTCCAGCGCTGCGGTAGAACTGCAGCACGACAAGTCGATCGCCATCGAAGGACCCTTCGCGTTAAGCCAATAGGAAATGCGGTTCGCGAACATTGATTTACAGCACCTATAAATAAAAGGTATTATGAATGGCATAAGGCACGCTGCATGTAGGTATATTATGCAGTCGACTAATCTAGTGATAGCAAGAGCGACTCCAGGGATCGATCTTTGGCTCAGGAAACGTATTGTTAGGTTTCTCTTTCAAAAATCTCGAATTTGAATGCATCCCGCATTCGAATTTGGAGATTGAATATATTCGAAACGAAATTCGAATTGCGTAGCAAACTCACATTGACAAAGCCTTTTATTTGACTGTTCAACAACATTCATGACGTTATTTACGTTCTTTAGCAGACAAATTTTTCCAACGTATCGACCAATGGATTAGAAATTTCCTTCAAAATTCTTCGGATTGTGATTGAAGTTGGGATGCTTGTTTTGTGTTCACCGCGGTTATAGTTAAAGTCAATCGTCATCTTATCCCTACTGTGTAGTAGGGATAAGATGACGGCAAAATTTTCATATCACTTGCACTCACATAACTTGCGAATCTTTTCGGGGTAAACAAATATGATGCTTATAAATTAAGAAAATTGTTTCTTACCCAGTTACTCCCATGCCTGATTTAGAGGTAGCGTCATAGAAGGACGCTTTTTCAGCTTCAGAGAAACAGGTTCCGACGAACACACCTACTTTTCTACCAGATAAGTGCTCAGGATTCACTCCTATGGACAACAAAAATATTAGGTTATTTATTTAATAGAACTTAATTAATTTGCGCTCACGGCTTTACCCGCATAAGTGTCGATCCCATGGGAATATCGGGTTAAAAAGTATCCCATTTAAGCTATTCTTATTTATAAGCCATATTACTGCCATATTATTATTTATGTCCGGATTTTTTATATACACATTGACATTGATGAATTTTATTTAGACAATGACATGAATATTTACTTTGTAAGTAATTTATATTATTTTTTATTTTATTTAATTATTGTGAATGTGAGGACTATGTGGGTCATTTCTTTTTTTCCTTCTTAGTTTTAATCATGATCTGGCAGTTTGAGTAGTTTATGCGGCCTACCCAAATGTCCTGTCTTTGGTATTGTTCGTCGAATCGTTGAGCTCCTCAAGTTCTGAGTTGAGCTGCACGATTTTGACAAATGCGTGCACTGATTGGACAGGTCCGCTCAATCTGTGTGGTTCTTTCCTCAAAAGACCATTTCAGACACCAATCTACATGGTCTTCACACGATCTGACCAAGATTTTGTCTGGACTTTAAAAGAGACTGTGACTTCTGAGTTTGTTTCGGCCTTTCTTCTCAGAATAGTCAGTTAGGAAACGCCGACCTCATCTAGTTTAAAAAAAATATGATTGACGTGTAAAAGTGTTTGTACAAACCTACTTACAGAAATAAAAATCATCATCATCATCATCATCATCACTGTAAAGTTTCATCAAAATCCGTTCTGTGGTTGTTGCATGAAAGAGTAACAATCATCCATCCATCCTCACAAACTTTCGCGTTTATAATACTAGCTGTGCCCCGCGGTTTCGCCCGCATAAGTGTCGATCCCGTGCGAATATCGAGATAACAAGGTTAATAAAAGCTTGTAAAAAGTAGCCTATATGTTAATCTGGGTGTCAGCTACCTCCACACAAAATTTTATCAAAATTGGTCTAGCCGTTTGAGCGTGAAGAAGTAACAAACTTTTAAACACACACACTTACAAACTTTCGCCTTTATAATAATATAGTGTGATAGTGTGATTAGTAGGAAACGAAAGAAAAGGAGTACGTAAGGATCGTGGTAGTTAGAGTTCTGTACTTTCTGTCTAAGCCCATGTACTCATCATCACAAGAGGTCATTGTACTCATCATTATGAACAACTTTTACTATGGGACCAAACCGAAATAGCGAAAAAAAAAATCTGCTGTTCCCTACATTTCGACGAGTTAGACAAACTTAAGGTGAGTACAATGACCTATTAAGAGGTTGTTAACGTTTTACCAATAACCCTGTATATCTCTGTGCTATGATGAAACATATCCTAGTGTAATGAAACCGCTTCATAACCCGGTAATTCATACTGAAAACGATTGTTGAAAATCGATGATCTAATCCCCACATATCATAATATATAATTGAGAAAGGCCTACATCAGTTTTATTCAGTTTCTGTAATAAAGGGTGAAATGGATTTATCGGCTTTTGAAAGTTACCTACTCCTCAAATGTACATCCGGCGCACTCTGAGAAGTTTTCCAATATTCTTACCATAGCTAGCTTCTTAATAATAGTTTGTGAGTTTCACTTTCAATCCAAGAATTGACAAGAAATACAGTCAAGCCAGCAGCAACATGATATCTTACCCGCATCATAAATAGCATTGTAGGCCTGTTCAAGGACTTTACGGGACATGGGATCCATACAGTTGCCGAGGCGGTAGTGCACCTTGAAGAACTGGGCGTCGAACCGCTCTATGTCTGGTACTGAGCCCATGTGCTGCGCCGCCTCAGGGTGGCTGGATTTCCAGCGCACATTCTCTGCAGTCACTGGGTTCACCTGGGGGACAAGTGTTATTGGGTTACAGTTTTACTGGCAGTATTTTACGATAATATTGCCCAGCCTGGCATCATTTGGGCATTAATATCAGTATTTAGGGAATGTGTGATAAATTGAGCCTACTTCTAAAAGAGATAGAGAACTGGTGCAAATTGAAAAAATTGGTTAGTAGAATGCTTAGCTTAAGAATAAGTAAGTTATATAGGGCCATTCAGCTAGCCAACAATTCCGAAACGCTCACCTTATTGTACAAAATGTCCGAAAAATCCTTGACGTGGTGCGACGAGGGGTAGATCCCCGCCATGCCGGAGATGACGACCCTCTCGCCGTCGGCGACCGGAGTCGGCACCGCCGCAGTCTCGCCCTTCGACTCTGGACCGGGTTGATGTTGGGCGAGCTCTTGCGGGGTCGGAGTCATGATTGAGCGTAGTGACTATATTATCACAGAGTTGGTTTTACAAAAATGTATTGATATAACTTCTCTTGTGATATTTTTAATACAATATAGGTATACAGTGGGTGAAGTCAGGCCGTGGATGACGATGATATGCATAGCTATTGGCAAACTTTTTATTAATAAATAAATTATATAATACATGGATTATTCAGAAGGTATATAAATAAATAATTAAGAGAAAGAACACTCCAAAACAGACAAATCTAATAAATATTAATAACCTACATAAAAACAAGACCAAAAATTATTTCTGTTTAAAAATTTTAAATTTAATATTTGAATACAATAAAATGTTTGTTTATATAGAATAGGATACTCACGTGTTTATTTTCAATTAAATTAATAATAGTCCACACCTAACTCTAGCGCAGTTCGGTGAGAATGATACCAAGTCGAACTATCTTGTATTTATATAAATTGAAGGACCGGAAGAAATGCTTTAATTAGTAAAGACCGCATTTGAACTCCGCCCGTGATACGATGAACCATAGTATTTGGGTGCTAGATGACGACGTACCTATACATTTATTCATTAAGTGTAACGTACCGTAAATGCTTAAGTAATTATACAGTATTGCGGCAGTCATTCGCTCTATCTTTGCTCCGAGTAAGTTAACCAGCGCGTCTCTTCTCGTATCGTAGAAAGACCAAGAAGATCGGGATCACCATCTTCTGTGATCAGAGCATCAAATTTCGTTTAACTGTACACATTTGCGTGGTTTTGAAAACATAAAAAACAGCATTACAACACGCCGGTACACACAGCTGCATTAAGTAGTTACCCCACCAAAAGACATGTGCGTTCAAATCCGTGATAGGCTCAAGTTGGTTTTTGTATTTTGCAAAAACATTTTATTTTAAATAATGTATTGTTTTAGTGAATAAATAAGTTTAAGTAAGTATTTTTTTTTGTTTCTGTTTTTATTATTGTTTTTTTCAATAAAACAATACTTTTGCGACGACAAGCAACAATAATAGGGTTAACATTTACGACAACTTATTCATCGTCTAAATAGACTGGAGGTTTCAAGACCGCTTACCGTGCATAAGATTGGAAGTTCAAATCCTATATAGGCCCGAAATGTGCTTTTTGTTCATTATATTATTTTGATATATTTTTCTATTTTGTTTTAAGTAGTAATTATTTATAAAGAATTAAAAAATCAAGAAAAATAAAATACTTTATTAATCATTTATTAATATTTATTATTGCTATTATTTAACAAAACTATGATCTTATTTTACAACCAACAGAACAACTATTTTAGGTCTCATAAAATCAGAAATCATTTAAAAAAAAAAATTGATAAATAGTAGTCGTTTACTCTTCGCCGTTTTAAGTGAACGTATACAAAGTTCTAACTTGAAGGTATGGATTAATTTTATAAAGACAACGTAAGTAAGTAAAATTAATGGATACCCTCAAATTATAACATCTTTCGATTAGACAGGGACCTAAAGATATAATGACTCAGCCGATAGTAGATAACAATTTCATCGCAATTCGTATGGGCTCGCTGGCTAGTTCGTCAAACTGCCGGTATGAGTATGACGACGTTCGGTGATGCGATGGTTCGAATCCGAGTCAACACAATGGACTCTTTTTGAAGTATTCTTTAGATTATTCGTAAGGAATTCAATGTTGTAGCAGTGTAACATTTTAAAACTTGAGGGGTTAGGACATAGTGACGCTTTCTGTACCTATTCTTTAAAAGGTTAGGCAGAGGACAGAGGAGCATAGTGTACCTAACACTGAACATTTCTCAGTCCAAAAAGTGGGCGAGTCTATTACCATTAACACAAAACCAGGCAAAACATTGATTTCACCATGTAGATATACTGACTAGAGAGCTAAGTAATTATTTCAGCAGAAAAAGTTCACTGCTGGACATTGGGGTCTCTGAAGAAACGCCACAACAACTGACTCTGCGCTGCCACACTGATCCACCTTGTCTGCCTTCCCATGCTCAATGCTCCTTCTGGTACGCGGTCACTCCTTGAGAACTCTTCAAACCAATCGTATACATTTAATGAGTTATTCAATCCATACATAAAGCACATCTGTCCTTATCCATAGGTTCATAAAGTCGTAAAGGATGTATCAGGACTACAAATCTTTGCCCAACAGTGGGCTCAACAACAGGTTCAGGCTTCAGGTAAATAACAAAAAAATGGCGTATTTTCAGTTGTGCCCGCTTAGTGCTGTAGCAGATAGATACTTCATAATACTTTTTTTTACACTCAATCATTCATTCAGATTTACGTAGGTACCATATCTAATAGTTGAAAAATTTTGATTTTTCATCAAATTCCAAAAGGGCACTTGCACTGTCGTTAATTTGAATACTTTTCCAATCAACAGTGTCTACTCCTTTGGATGCGCCTATTAATTTATTCTCTAAGGTGATCGTACTCAATGCCCTTTCTTCTGATTATTTATTTACCTACAACACAATGAAATAAATACATAGATTTGATTCCATTCGTTTTTTTTTTGTTTGTTTATAGTTGTTAGGTGAGTATGACTAATTCATACTGAATTAATTAGAAATCAGTTCATTCACTGACACATGATTATGTATTAATATCTCAGTAAATCTTGCTTAAAGTTAAATCATGATTAACGACTGTTTAATCATACATTTTTCCCCTCTTATTTATAAACGTTGCTTCAACAATTTCTGGTTAAACAGTCGCTACCATTACTCCCCCCCCCCGCAGCTTCTTCTCCAAGCGGGATCAGCCTTCTCACGATCCCACTCGGCAGCCTGGACCATCATAGTCTAACAGAATGAGGCCATTTCTCTCTAGTTCTCCGGTTCCGCCAGCCTAGACCTAAATACTGCTGGTAGAGACAAATCTCGTCCGATCGTGGTGACCAGGACCCGTCTTTCAGAAGAAGCCCACGCAAGGCACTCCTCGAGCGTGTGCTGTGCAGAGCCCACGCCGCCTCCGCAATGGTGGCAATTTGCATTGGCCTCTCGCCCAATCTTGTTCAGGTACTCACCGAAGCAACCATGCTCGGTTTGCACCTGAGTGAGCCTATAAGAGATGCACTCCTGTCTTTTCAGCCAGGCTTCAGTGTGGTAGGACGGCTTCAACAATGCGCTTATGCGTATATTGCGGCTGTTGCAGCCGTTAACGCCACCGCTCGAGCGCATGTCGCCGTTCCTGCCGTCTCAGCTGAACAACAGCGATTCCTGGCACGCCAATTCCACTTTGGCGGATGACACGGATTCGGTTATAGACCCTCGCGTCCATATCCGCCAAGATATCCAGCGGCGGAAAGCATGCAAGGAGAGTTGCCGCCTGAAAGGATACAGTACGGTATCCTCGGTATCGGTATCTCGGTATCGTCGTGCGATACGAATAGCCATTTTCCGCTGCAGACTGTTGATTTTAGTCCTGCAGCGTCGGATGCCTGATAGCCTATTTGACCAAACAGGTGCCCCATAAAGGACCATCGATCGCACGACACTAGGTATCTTTTAGCTGATGAGTACCTAGGTATCTTGTAGCTGATGAGTACCTAGGTATCTTGTATTACTTATTATGTAGATACTTACTACAAAGTAGAGAACCTTTATTTATCTGATACATAACAATAATGTTCAGTTACATTTCTCAGCATTGTTTCGGCAGTGTTGTTTTTAGGGTTCCGTACCAAAATGGTAAAACTGAACCCTTATGGTGAGACTCAGTCTGTCTGTCTGTCTGTCACAGCTGGATCTCAAGAACTACTAATGCTATAAACTTGAAATTTGGAATAGTCTTAGATGACGTTTGCCCAACTATTTTACAAATAAGACAGAAATAAAAATATGTGTATATTTTTTGCAACAGGGACTGAAAGGGGTCTGAAAAATTTTAAGCGGGGCTACTAGGGCATGTGGGATATCATATGAAAGAGCGCAATTTTCACATTCTCAAACATTTTTTCTTTTTTTTTAGGCCGTATACTTTTCGACTTTTGATGAAAAATGTAAAAAAAATACCGTTCCCCCCTTATCTCCGAAGGTTGCAAAGAGAAAAATCTGAAATAATTCTATGTGATAGAAGTTTATGTAAATATTGCAGGAAAAATAAAACGAAGTCTCTAAATAGCACACTTTTTCAGAAATCATCAACAAAAGTAACATTAGTTCCACTATCGGTTAAGAGATGGCGCTGACATAAAACTGCAATATTCTACACCGCAGTGCACAGTGTTAAAATTCTCTGACGAATATAGGTCTCGCCGATGAAAATTTAGAAACATACTCGTGTGATGGTACGAAACCCTCGGTGCGCGAGTCCGACTCGCTCTTGCCCGGTTTTTTTTGTTATTACTGCGACGGACCCAAAAAGGAGGTAATGTTTTTTACCCGATTGTGGTGCCCAAAAGGAGGTAATGTTTTTGGTTGGTATGCAACTGTAACTATGCATATATTATGTACGTCTGTCCTACTAGAAGTGAAAGAACGGTTTTCCACAAAGACCGACTCGCTCTTGCCCGGTTTTTTTGTTATTACTGCGACGGACCCAAAAAGGAGGTAATGTTTTTTACCCGATTGTGGTGCCCAAAAGGAGGTAATGTTTTTGGTTGGTATGCAACTGTAACTATGCATATATTATGTACGTCTGTCCTCCTAGAAGTGAAAGAACGGTTTTCCACAAAGAAGGTCAGGTATCATATCTCAACTTATTACATTAAATTTGAAATCACCGTTTTCCGTCTCCTTTTAACATGAAATGAAATTTACCTTGATTTGTATTTTAATTTGCATGCTGCAGTATTAACAAATCCTAGATGATATTTTTTTTGTCATCAAAGGCCATGTATTAACTAACCAGAGATTTCTATCTATGTAATTTTTCAAATTACGAATCGTTGATACGTCAGATGGCATTTTCTGATTGTACTACGTGTGACTTGAAGGCAAAGACTACAATATAATGCTGTCTTGAAGGAGAGCTTGACGTGAGACGTTGATGATAATTTTATTTTCTCTTGGAAATAAACGCCTAAATTTTATTGTGATGAGAACAATATGTTATTATCTATATTGCCAGCTTAAGTGTTTTTGTGTTGAATTAAAGGTACCCTACAAAATGTGGTTCACTCGTGTCCACTGCTGATGGAGGACTAAGGGTTTTTTTCGTCCTCTTTTGGTATGTATTGTTCTACACCTTTTTTTGGGGTGTATAAGATTCAGCTTGCTCCACGGGTTCTTATGGATAAATTTTACCCCAGGTTAAGGTATTCAAAATCAAGTCGCAGTCTCATCTCATCTCAGCTTGTCAAAAATGTAGGGAAATTAGAGGTGCTATTTTGTCAGATTGAGACTGAGATCACGCTGTGAACGTTCTTATAATTACGAAAATTGCCCCTCAGGAAGGTAAGGACTAATAATTTTTTTTATATCCACTCTAATCTACTGCGTAATTACAAAAAAAAACATTTTATTGAGCTCGATCCATGGAAATTCATCGTGGTTTCGAGACGGTTGATTCTCTTCGCATTACATACTACATACATCGAGAGCCTCTTTTAAATAAAAATGCAGCGCTTAATCGGGATATATTTTATTTTAATTCAAAATATTTAAATGACAAACTTGTAGGTAGGTAAATAAAAGTTTATTGTTCATCACTATGAGCAATCATAAAAGCATTATAGGTTAGATATTCTTCGCAAATATTTTTCTCTTTAAATGATTCTAATATCTGTTGATCTAAGTACTCATTAATCAAAGTCGCACAGCTCAAGTCATTAGTAACATGTGCCAGTGGTGTGGTTAGCTGGTGTATGGCAACCGGTTGCTTCGAGTTGAGTTGCAGCGCTTGCGCGGTTGACAACACGTGCGCAGACGCGGCGCGCAGCAGCACCAGCTGAGAGCGCAGCGCACGCGCCGGTGACACGTAGCCGCGAGCACGGTCGATACGCGCCAGTGCGGCCTCTATGAGCGAGCGTGAGTACTGCGCCGAGTGAGGCACACGACCTAACAAAGTCCGCATACACGCGTCCACTTTCTGTTGCCACGAATCTCCATCTTTAAGTGGTCCCTCCATGTCCACGACGTCGTCACCCACCATCAACTTAAACATATGTTTGACCACTCCATTTTGCAGTTGCTCTTTTGTTTTATATTCTGCGATATTTTCTTCAATCACAGTTTGAACCTCGCTCGGTGCACATCCTAGGCAATATACAGTACCGGTTAAACCTAAAAATTATAAATAAACGTCATTAATTCTGTTACTTAGGTGGTAGAATATTTAAAAAAATACGGTTGTTAACTAATATTACTAACCATGATCCTCCAGGATAGCTGCCATTTCCAACGCTACCAGAACGCCTGTTTCATAACCCAATAAGTAGAAAGTATTTTTCAATCCTGTCTTGTTCAGCAGCACCTTAAAATATGAGAAGGTAAAGTTGGAGTTGGTACAATGCACCAATGGTACTTATTTTAATTTTCATAACTGATTATTTCTAATGTTGTGTGCTCATACATCAACGTATCTCTGGGCAGTCTCCCGCACGGTCTCCGTCGGGCGGTCGAGTCCCGGCTGCAGCACCAGCGCCGCTAGCTTGAGGCGCTCGCACAGCACGCGGAACCTCTCGTGGTGACCCTCAATACCCGGCACTATACACAAATACGTCTGGCTCGCGTCAAATTCGTCTTCACGCTGAAATATTTAAAAAAGTTTTAGAACACGAAGAATCGAGTGTATGATACTCGTATGATATGACCAGATAGAAGTTGAATGCCTAAGATGATGGCATAGAATTTAAATTTTGTATGGGAAAAGATAACCATGCTCCAACTACAAATTAATTGAGATAAGGTCTGGAGGCAATGCATCTAATAGATCTTACCTGACCTATATCTTATCTACTTCAAATTATCAAACGATTTAAATCATTCGCAATATGCAAAATATAACTTGTATAATATTTACCAATATACCGCAGCTAGTGATTGTAGGCATGCATACAATTTCTGCAGTAGCAAGTAGTTCGTCCGTGTCCACGTAAGATATGAATGTCGTTAAGCCTTTAACATCTTCAAAGGCGTTTTCTGTTTCATCCAAATTCAGTATTCTGGTGGTCAAATAAAACCGTAAAATTCCCTAATTTTAGTATGATTTTTAAAATATACCACATTTCGTTTTGTAAAATAACTTACGTTTCAACTGTTAGCTGTGGTATCTCGTGTTCGGAAAACTCAACGTTATGGTTAATTCGCAAATAACTAGCAACCAGTAGTTGTTTATCTTCTTGAATTCCAAGTTCTTCTAAAGTAGTTATTTTTGGGGTGTTCTTTTTCAAATTTATATCTGGAAAATAATAAATATTATTTATTTAAAATACAAAATAAGTTTACAATAAGCGAACACCAAATCGTTTAGGTATATGCTAAATGAAAGAGAAAGAAAAAGGTACATAAAAGAACATAAATGTTAAATGCAATTTTTGTTATTTTTTTAAATCTACAGTTGAATCAACAGTAGTAGTTTTCTCTTTAGGGCCAGATCACTCCACTAACCGGCCAATTCTGCGAGTTGTTTTAGCAGACTAGGTTGTTGTCTATGAGTTCTCTGTGCAACCACCAATGTGTCTACAACACAAAGTGCGCGTTCCACCGCGTCCACTGCATCACCAGCACTCGACTCCTGAAGGGAAATTAATACAGTTATCATATCATCATATCATATCATCATTTCTATGCCGTCATTTGGTTTTATTACAATGGAAGAATACAATGTGTGAAAAAAAATTAGCAGGAATTGAAGTGTATTAATTGCACGGTGAGTTGTACCGCAAGGCTCTGTTTTAGGGCCATTTTGGTTTATCATTCTAAAATGTATTAGTTTTAATTTATAATTAGTTTTAATTTAATTTTAATAATTAGTTTTAATGCAAAATTGCAAAGGTACAAAAAAATGGACTTGCCGGTTGAGCGTGGATGCAGAGAGAGAGAATGTTGCTAGCCATGAAAAAATGTTAAATTTAATTACAATTTTGAAACTTAAAACGACTTTGTTGTCGATTACAATTAAACTAAAATGACTATATAAAATTAAGTATATATTTATGTTAAATTTACTTTAACAGTCTGTGAAAAAGTTTTATTTGCAACGCTTAGAAAACTTTACGGACTTTCAAAGGCGATGAAGAACATTTTGATGGTCGATTATACTACTACTTACATTCTTCAGTTGAGGTAGAGTTATCAATTTAGCAGGTAATTTATTTTGAACACGGGAAAGACACGTCGGTTTTCCAAGCACAGTCTCCCCAACATTTATCACTGCAAAGTATCTGAAAAATGTCAAAATAATAAGGAAGATTAAATGGATGAAGATTTACGAACAAAACATTATAATAGGCTATTTGACAATGTAAAAAATAACGTCATAATAAAATTATTGACACTCGTATAGATTATCGCTTTTAAAATCGATTTGCATTAATTTTACCACAAAACACTGTATTATTTATAAAAAAAATCCCGAAAAAACTTCATCTTTTTAAATCTGGCGCCACGTAATCGAAAACGGTCTGGATTGGCTGAACTTAAGATGACGTCATGATTTAGTAAATTTCTGTCTATCGTTGACAGAACAGATGACTTTTGTCTAGTATCTCGACCGTTTTAACGTTTGTTTACGTGAATCGTGACGTTATGACGCCATATTGTTAAAGATAGTGTTTTGGCGGCTTATTTAAACAGTATATTTTTATTTACTATTTTTTAAAAGAAATACATTATGCAATTTGAAGTAATAGGTTTTTGAGCGCTCGTTAGACACCATTAAATAATCTGAGATGTTTATCAGAAACCAGTCAAATAGCCTATTGTTTTAATTTTTCAAAGATATGAACTAAAACAGCTATAGCTCTTACCTTAAATCTGAGCAAAATCTTCTTGAAACTGCATCCAGATGAGAAAAGAATGTTTCTTGAACCATTTGACCATCATTGTTAGTGGTATATATTATGCTTTGAATAGAACCCAATTTAGTAGCATCCTTAAGTAACTCTACAACATCAGTTTCATTATTTAATTCCTGAGACGACATTTGGATTTGCACGCCGATCTTCTGCCAATTCCTGAATAATAGAAAAGTATTTTTTTGTTAGGCTAGGTTAAAACATCACATCATCATCATCATCGTGGTCATTTGGATTATATACGTTAGCAGAATTGATTTTAACAATTTCCTTACCGAAGTTTAAATTGGAACTTTGCAGTTGTATGGGCCTTACTGTGAATGTGTAGTTTCCTCGCACCTCGAGCAACTAATTTGTCAACTATCTGGAGTCCAAAATTTTCTTCGTTCAATATTACAACTTGGCTGTGATTTGGATTGCAAGAGATTCTGCAATCAAAATAATAATATTGTGAATTACTATAAACTATAGGTAATGTAATAGTCAAAGCTAACAACTCCCTCTCACCGAGAGGAGGCCTGAGTCCCAGCAAGGGGAACATTATAGGCTGATTATGTAATCAAAGCTAAATCTCGTTCCTACAAAATTGCAAAACAGAAAATGGGTCTCTCTTCACCTGGGCTCCGCTTGTGTCGAATGTTCCTGCATGTTAAGCAGCACCCTGCCGCGATGCCTGCTGCCCGCGAGCAGTCGGAAGGCGCGCGCGGCGTCGTGCGGCGCGTACGTCACGCGCGACAGAGGACGCACGTAGCCACGACTAATACCCTCGCTCAACATCGTCTGCAAGGCCTGCGAATTAAATAAAGCAAATGTTCCGATGAGATAAATGATCTATGATCTATTAAGAAAACATGGACATCATAATAGCCTGGTTGCTTTTTAAAATGGTCAACCTACTAGTAGCACAAATGTCAGTTTGAGTGGCTGACAGACAAAACACAGCTTTTAATATCAAGAACTAGTTCTAAATTAACCTTATATCAATGACATTAGCAAATAAAAATGCAATTCAACATATTTAAGTATTTGTTCAGCTTGTGAAAGAACTTCACCGAACCCTCGTATTGTGTTACTCTTGTATAACTCTTGGTCTGACTTACCATATCATAATCAGCCTATAATGTTCCCACTGCAGGGACAAAGGCCTCCTCTCGGTGAGAGGGAGTGGGCCGTAATCCACCACGCGGGCCCAGTGCGGGTTGGTAGATGTCACATGTCTTCGAATTTTTTGGTTCTAGGACATGCCGGTTTCACGATGTTTTCCTTCACCGTTTTGAGAGCAGTGGTGATGAAATAATTTACACAAAGTAAAGCGCCTGTCTGGGTTCGAACCTACGACCTACAACTCGTAAGTCGCGGCCGTTACCACTTGGCCACCACTGCTCTCACTTGGTCTGACTTATTTATGATTTTATCAAACCAGTATTTTAGTTTCCTTGATGTACTTACTTGCATTTCCTCGGGCGTTTCAAATATCGTTGAGAAATCGACAGAAGTATAAGCCCTTCCTTTAGTGAGGTTGTACAATCCATATAAAAAATCTTCATCTTGATTGTGAAGTTGAGAAACATCAAAAACTGTGCCCCAGTTACCAGTACATTGAAGTATAGTCTGAAAAATGACACAATCCAGTGTAGCTGCTAACTGGTTACCAGCATAAAGTAATTACAAATGAAACTATAGTCGGACTTTAAATTAGCTGCAGTTAAATGACAGCATTATTTAAATTTCATTAAAACGTGGTAAAACATAATTCTACCACTTTTTAACGAAATTTAAATAGTGATGTGACAAAATAATCGATTCATTCAAGTAACATTCAGTTCAAAATCGATCCATGTTAACTTAATTTTATAAAAGAAGATAATATTATTAGAAGATTATATTTCTACTGAAATACAGGAATAAGTTTACAACAAAAACATTGAGCAAGCAATGACTAATTACTGTTTTGTCATCACATCAGTGATCGGATTGGATTTATAAAATGCATTAATTCTAATCACAAACATATCTTTTAAATATTCTTATTTTTGAGGTTTTGGTGTTTTGCAAATAAGCCTGTATAAATGTATAGTAAACGTTATTCCTAATAAAAACTAATTTATTTAAAAAAAATGGTTTCTTAGATCGATATAGGTAGTTGGAGTTTTAGAGTAAAAATTGAAATAAAATTATTTTTATTAGACTATGTATTTACGCTGATTTGAAACTACAACATATATTTTTATCCGAACAATACAAAGAATATTTGTAATTTTTTAATAAATTTGATAGTTTGACCACGAAGAATGTTAAAATTCCTCGTGGTCAAATCAGTTTGACTACTAAGTTTGACCACGAGGAAGGAACGGATTGTTTATGGTTAAATCCAAATTGGTCAATTTCGAATATCTATATTAAAACGATGTTTCATTGCGTTTTAATATACACTAATAGAGATAGTGTGGCAACATTTTTTAACGAAATGACAGTAAGAAGTATCATTTTACTGCATTTAATTAAAAGTCGGACTATATATAAAATAAGGGTTTCTTCTATCTGGCAGAATATTGATGCTCCGAAATTTATTTGGCATAACACACTTGGCATAATCTTATTTAAACGAATATTTTAAGGCATAAAAATTATTTAACATAATTATTGTTTGGCCGAATGCTTACAAGTCCGAATTTACAATGGCATACTTTTAAGATGGCTGGATTTTATTTGGCGTAATTTCTCTTGGCATACTATGAAGATGGCAAAGTTTTATTTGGCATAATCTCACTTGGCATACTATGAAGATAACAGTAGAATTATTTTTTAACGAATATTGTTTACGGTGTATTTTTCTATGGTATTTGAATGAACTAAAAAAAAAATGGTTTCTATAAGCGGTCTCGGGTCTTGGGGCACCCCGACTTGGGTTAGGTTAGGTTCCTTTAAACCCTGTAAACAGAAGAGAAGAGTTTCAAAAGTCTTTGAATTTTTTTTGAAATCGCGGCTATTGATTCATCTTCGTTTAAATAAAATTCTACATGATAGACAGTTCGGATACCAGAAAGGAATTGGCACGGGAGATGCCATTTATAAACTTTTAGATAATGTAATTAGCAAAGTAAATCATAAATTAAAGGTAGCAGGAATTTTTCTAGACTTATCTTCCGCATTTGATACGATTGATCACAATCTACATATTGCTAAACTAAATTATTATGGCGTCAGAGGCAGAGCCCTGCAATTATTTACATCGTATTTATGTAACAGAAAAATGTATGTACAAACCAACACTATAGAACAGAATGGACAACGGAAAACATACCAATCATCCATGATTAATGTTACCACTGGCGTACCGCAGGGTTCCATATTAGGTCAATAATACGTTGGCAGCATTTCAGTTTCGGTTCAAAACAGATAGATTTCACATACACATTACAAAAACAAAACAACATAACATTAAAAAAACGAACATCATGTTGTTTCGAACCACTGCAGGCAATAAAGATAATAATGGATTTAACCCTGAACAATGAAAGGATAGAATTAGTGAGAGACGTCAAATTTCTAGGTATCCATCTGAATGATTTGCTAAACCGGAAAAAAGAACTAGCACATATAGACTATACTATATCATCTGAATCCAGACTTCGATACAGCATACAGTTCTAGGGGAAAAGCTATGGTTATAATTCTCAGCGAGCCTTCATTCACCAAAAAAACAATACGTACAATTGTCAGAATTACACAAAGAGAACGCTGTCGATCACATTTTCAGCGTTTAAATATTCTAACATTGCCCAGCTTACACATACTTGTGTTGCCAGTTAATTTAAAAAAAATATATCCATGAATACAAGTCTGGGGAAGAAAGAATAGCCCGGGAAAACACTCGTAGAAAGGACTTTAAAAATAAAGTTGTACCTAATTTTAACATTGTCAAGCATAGCCCTCATTACCAAGCTGTACAAACATTAATAGACTGCCAGCAGATTTGAAGATTTTATTAACCACTAGCTCTTTTAAGGCTAAGCTCAAAGCATTTCTGTTATATAAAAACTTGTACTCAATGGACGAACTGAAATTTAATATTAAGATTCCAATTTTCTATAAAATAACAATAAAAATTGCTATTTATTTTTATGGATTTTTATAAATATGTTTTTTTTATTTTATTATTGCTGCATGTTCATTTTTAGAATTTATATTCATGTTATTAATTATGATGTATGTAATGTATCAAACACAATATAAATTGTTCCTGATAAATAAAAAAATAAAAAAAATAGGGCGTAGCGGGGCTCCATCGACTACCTCTTATTTATTATTGCTTGTAAACCAACTTAGACGCTAATTAATTATTTTTAAAAAATGGTTAGGTTAAAACTGTGACCCCTTCGCACGAACTCACGTATGCCAAAAGATGATTCTGACTGTGAAGTTTCTGGGATATGATGGTTCTTCTTTTTAATTATTAATTTATTATGGATATGAAATTTATGCCTAAAGATGATTCTGACTTACAAAATTATGAGTTTTGAATGTATGATAAATGAGTGTATCCCAAACGATTTTCTGCAATATGAAGTTTATACTATACGCTGATATGCAAAATAATATTATGACATACAAAGTTCTGCTACAAAGGAAATAAGATACACACTTTCTTCAAGTTGCCTTTTGCTGAACTTATAATAACGTTACAACCCTTCCCTTTTCTGGCATTAAGAATCATATCTACGAAACTTTGATCCCGTGAATTGCCAATATGGTCAGCTAAAACAAATAAAAAAAATTAAAAATGTACTCAGAATAAACATTACTAATTTAAAAAAAAACGAACATCACGTGTAGGTTACCTTTCAAATCTGGGAATAATTGAAGTAAGAAACGTTTTTTCCGCATGTCACTAACACTTGTGTATACTTCACAGCCATGAGCAAGGACTATTGATAACAAAGCTTGGCCCAAAGCTCCAGCCCCTCCATGGATATACACAGATACATCAGACTTCAGCTTCTTACCATATTTGTTTCCCTAAAACAAATCAGAATTATTATATTAGTTTGTTTTGCTGACAAATTAATAGGTTGTTAGGAACATAGACGCTGGAAGAGGGCTCCACACTTTGGCTGTGTAGAGAGAAATTATACATGTGGAGGAGAAACGGTGAGAAGGGATCTTGCAGTACGTCCCAAGTCCGGTAGTAAAAGGGACATGGTGGGATCAGTTTAACAGTAAACAGTGAAATTATTGTTGAAGTATCTTGTGTGTAAACTCACGAGACAGTAGAGTGCGTGTGCGTAGGCGAGCGGCACGGTGGCGGCGTCCTCCAGGCTCCAGTGCGCCGGCACCGGCCACAGCAGCTCCGGCTGCGCGCGCACCACGCTGCCGGCCGCGCCGCCGCGCACCAGCCCCATCACGCGCTCACCACTGTAACATGGCACATCTTAGATTCTTTATCGATCTTTTACAATCGATTGATAACCCCACCACACCCTCTCCCCTCCTGCCACATGTGCATTTGAGGATCTTATGAACCACCAGCGAACAGAATTTTGGGCCAAACATAATATTTGAACTTTCCCAACAACTTTTTTATTGCCCGTTGATACGCTAAGAAGCAGAATCTATTGATCTTGAATCTGATGTTCTTGATAATGTTGCGCGCCACAATTAATGCCTGGTACATGGTGACATTAGTTACCACTAGCGCCATCTAGTATCGAGTAGCAGAACTAGTCGAGTCACGATCGTTCTAGAAAATTCGATACTAGAACTTTGTAGAACTTTCTCGAACTATCGACACCTAGTCGGTCGGGGCCGGTATGTACTCGAACATTCTAGATGTTTCTACAATGGAAGGTTCTCGAACTATCTGCGGCACTATATAAGGCCGGGATGCGCGCCGACCGACACAGTTTGGATAAAGCGACAAGAGCGAAAACATCTAAGCGATCTTCAAGTGCGAATTAAGAGTGATCAGTAGTGTGATTGTGTTCTTTTAATTAGTGTGTTTGAGCTGTAATTAGTGTTGTAAAATAAATTGTTATTTTTGGTTATTAAATCGGCAGTTTTTATTGTCACGAACCCGAAGCTCGTAACAATTGGTGTCAGAAGCAAGGATTATGCCGGTTTTACCCAAAGACGACACGGAGGGTATCCGTACCCGGAGTCAACGCCAGCAAGAGACGGACCAGAGGCGATTCGGTGGAGCAACGCCACAGAGGTCGGAGGGCCAGCTACCGACCACGGAGGCCGGCCCGTCCGCAGCAGCTCCAACTTCAGCAGCACCAGACTTTGCTGCTCTGATGATGATGCTGCAGGAGCAGGCTCGCCGACAGAGGAACAGGCTCGCCGACAGGAGGAACAGGCTCGTCGGTTGGAGGAACAGCTACAGCGGGACAAGGAGGAACAGGCCCGTCGGTTGGAAGAACAGCTGCTGCGTGACAGGGAGGAACAGGCTCGCCGACAGGAGGAACAGGCTCGTCGACAGGAGGAACAGGCTCGTCGGTTGGAAGAACAGCTCCAACGTGATAAGGAGGAGCAGGCGCGCCGCCAGGAAGAGCAAATGCTCCTTATGAAGGACCTTCACGCTACCTTCGGGAAAGACATGAAGGAGGTGAAGGATAAGGTTGCTCAACATGACAACCGCCTGTCGGAAGCTGAAACCCGAATCGACCAAGTAAATAATCGGGTTGACAACGTGATGGCTGACGTGAAGGTAACCGTGATGGCTGACGTGAAGAAAACGCTGGATTACCTCAAACTTGGGGATGGAATCGCAGCTCCCGTAGCTACAACACCTTCGCTACGTGGATTCAAAGTGCCACCGTTCGACGGTACTTCTTCCTGGTCGGCCTACAAAATCCAGTTTGAGGCTGTCATGAAGGCGAACGGGTGGAATAAAAGTCAGGCCATGACTGCCCTCACCCTAGGCCTGCGCGACCAGGCCTTAACCGTTCTGGAAGCTCTCGGTAAGGAAGTGACTTACGAGCAGCTCCTTGAGGCATTGGAGTCTCGGTATGGTGACGCTCACCTGGAACACGTGTTTCGTGCGCAGCTCAAGGATCGCGTACAACGCAGTAACGAAAACCTGCAGCAGTGGGCCCTTGAAGTGGAGAAGCTGGTTCGCAAAGCTTACCAGTCTGTACCTGCGCTTATTGAAGGAAACCTGGTGCAGGCATTCATCGACGGCATCCGCGACCTTGAAGTGAGAGTTGCTGTGAGGCTCGGTCACCACGGGACGCTTAAGGACGCCTTGGCCCATGCACTGGAGGTGGAAGCTGTGCGGCAGGATCATCGTTCCCATCGCGTCCGGGAGGTTGCAGCAGCTACAGTTCGCGACCGCAATAAAGGATACAGCCCTAGGTGCTATGGCTGTGGGGAAAGGGGCCACCTTCGATCCAGTTGCCCTAAGCGAACTGCAGAAAGAGAAGACGGCCGATCTCCAGAGGGCAGTGCGGCTAACAGCACCGCCCAGCACCAGCAGCAGGGAAACGAGTAATAGCCAGGACTGCGGGGCGGGTGCTGGCTGAGGTTCAAAGAGCCCCAAGGGTTTCGATCACACAAACCCATGACGGGAACAGCCTAATCATCAAGGGCGCGGTCAACGGAACGCCGTGTAAGCTGACCATAGACACTGGAGCTTCTCGCACGGTTGTCAGTTCCCAACTTACAAGTCGGTCCCTTGGGGACTCCGCATACAACCGGGAACGCATTAATTTGGTAACAGCCACCGGTCAGCGCATACCCGTCCATGGAGAGAAGAAGATGGAGTTGAAGCTAGGCAACAGTATCTACCTGCATAATGTCATCGTGGCCGATATAATGGACGATTGCATCCTGGGCCTTGACTTTATGAGGAAGAATTGTTGCGAGATTGACGTCAAGCAAGGTGTTTTGAAATGTGGACAAGAGGAACTTTTCGTGGAAGGGGCGTTGCCAGGTAATGTGTACAGCCTTAAGAAGATTGTTCTTCCGCCGAGATCGGAAACGATTGTGCCGGTTAGTCTTCCTCGGAATCCTAGACAAACACATCGTTGTGTACTCGTGGAAAGGGTAGACAATGACCTTCCATGGAAAGTGGCACGAACTTTGGTCAGAGCCACCGACATCTCAGGGGTACGTGTGCTGAACCTTTGTGATCAGGAACAGATTATAGAAAAAGGCACACTAGTCGGTACTTGCGAGGAAGTGGATTGGTTGCGTCGATGCCAATATCTATCGACTGGGACCCTCAGCAAGGATGCACAAACGAAAGTGACCACACTTTTAGACGACTGCCGCAGCGCTCTGTCCCAAAATGAAATGGTCAAGGCGAAGAAGATGTTACTCAAGTACGCCAATGTTTTCTCGTCAAACGATGCTGACATCGGGAAGACTGGCTTAGTTCAACACAAAATAAACACAGGAGAAGAATTGCCTATCCGTCAGCGGCCAAGGAGATTGCCGGTAGCACGTGAAAAGGAAGTGGAAACCATGATTGAGGGAATGGTGAAGGATGGCGTTATTGAACCTTCATCTAGTCCATGGTGTTCACCTGTAGTGCTGGTAAGAAAGAAGGACGGCAGCATGCGGTTTTGTGTTGACTATCGTCGTCTGAACGACGTTACAAAGAAGGACAGCTATCCTTTGCCAAGAATTGATGACACGCTGGACTTGCTTACTGGAGTAAAGTGGTTTAGCACGCTGGACCTGAAAAGTGGCTACTGGCAAGTCGAAATTGATCCTAAGGACAAGGAGAAAACTGCATTCTCGACAGGAAAGGGTCTGTGGCAATTTAAAGTTATGCCGTTTGGATTGTGCAATGCTCCGGCAACTTTTGAAAGGTTGATGGAACTTGTGCTTACTGGACTAATTGGCGATGCCTGTTTGGTCTACTTGGATGACATCATCATCGTAGGCCGCACGTTTGAAGAACATCTTCAAAACCTGGAACGCGTGCTCATGAAGATCCAGAGTGCCAACCTCAAGTTAAGTCCGAAGAAGTGTTCACTATTCAAACGACAGGTTAGCTTTTTGGGATATGTAGTGTCTGAAGAAGGTATCCGCACGGATCCAGAGAAAATCGCCGCTGTCAAGGATTGGCCAGTTCCAAAAGACAAGACGCAGGTCAGAGCATTTTTGGGTTTGTGCTCCTATTATCGGCGATTTGTCAAGAACTTTGCAGACATAGCCAAACCCCTGCATAAGCTAACCGAAGAGAAGCGACATTTCTGCTGGGATGAAAGTTGCGACATCGCATTCCAGGAGCTAAAGGACCGTCTGTGCAAAACACCTATTTTGGGGTACCCTGATGCGGGCAAGGAATTTATAATTGACACAGACGCAAGTGACATAGGACTTGGCGGTGTGTTGTCTCAACGGAATGGTGATCAAGAGGTTGTGATAGCGTACTTCAGCAAGTCGCTGTCAAAGCCGGAAAAGAACTATTGTGTCACGAGACGGGAATTGCTTGCTGTGGTAAAGTCATTGCAGCATTTTAGCAAATATCTTCTGGGGCGGAAATTCCACGTACGAACTGACCATGCTGCACTGAAATGGCTATTGCAGTTCAAAAATCCAGAAGGACAAGTTGCGAGATGGATTGAGCTACTGCAGGAATACGACTTTGTGGTCGAACATCGCAGCGGGAAATCACATGGCAACGCAGATGCATTGTCAAGAAGACCTTGTCCTGAAGACTGCAAGCATTGTACTAGGCAAGAAAGTAAAGAAGTCGTACCTGTGAGGATGCTCAAGACAGACCTCAGCAACGAGTGGAAGGACAGCCTACAACGTGCACAGCAGGAAGATTCGGACATCAAGCCGATTCTGGAGTGGATGAAGGCCAGAGCTCCTAAGCCCAGGTGGAGTGACGTCTCAGCGATGAGTTCGATCACAAAAAGCTATTGGGCCCAATGGGACAGCTTGGTGATTCAGGATGGAGTCCTGTGCCGTAAATGGGAAAATGCTCGGGGAGACAGCTGTCATTTGCAAATGGTTGTCCCTAAAGCTCAAGTACCGGATGTTCTACAGCTGTACCATAATGGTTGTTCAGGAGGTCATCTGGGAGTAAAACGGACTCTACTGAAGATACGAGAACGGTTTTACTGGGTCCACTGTCGGGACGATGTCGAGGACTGGTGTCGCAAATGTACAAGTTGTGCAGCTGTAAAGGGACCTCAGACTCGTAGTAGAGGTGCATTGAAATTGTACAATGTTGGTGCACCATGGGAGAGGATAGCCCTTGACGTTGCGGGGCCGTTTCCGGAAAGTGAAAGTGGCAACAAGTATTTCATGGTTGTGATGGATTACTTTACTAAGTGGCCGGAAGTCTTCGCCATTCCAAATCAAGAAGCTTCGACAGTTGCAGATAAATTAGTTCATGAAGTCTTCTGTCGTTTTGGAGTACCGTTAGAGATTCACAGTGATCAAGGAAGGAATTTTGAGTCCCAAATATTCCAGGAAACTTGTCGAGTTATGGGTACTCATAAAACCAGAACAACTTCTTACCACCCACAGTCGGATGGAATGGTGGAACGATTTAATCAGACATTGGAGAGGTACCTAGCCAAAGTTGTGGAAAATCGGCAACGAGATTGGGACAAGCACATACAACCGTTTTTGTTGTCATACCGAAGCGCTGTTCACGAAAGTACATCGGTGACACCAGCTTTCGCAAACTTTGGAAGAGAATTACGGCTGCCTGCAGACCTGATCACCGGAATACCACCTGATGCCCCACGCAGTATAACCGATTATGCGAATGACTTGCGGAACAAAATGAATGACATTTATGAGCACGTCAGACAATCGGGCCAGCAAATGTCTGAAAAGATGAAAACCCGTTATGACCGCAAAATCAACAATAAAGGGTTCGACGAAGGTTCACTAGTGTGGTTGCACAATCCAGTCCGCAGCAAAGGGAAATCTCCTAAGCTTCAAGCTAAATGGGACGGACCGTACCGGATTGTGAAAAAGATCAATGACGTAACCTACCGGATACAGAAAGGTGCAAGAGGTACTCCTAAGATCGTCCATGTGGACCGACTGGCGCGTTATTATGGGGCTGATAATGCTCGGGACGAGCATGTCTTAGGAGGGGGCAGTGTTGCGCGCCACAATTAATGCCTGGTACATGGTGACATTAGTTACCACTAGCGCCATCTAGTATCGAGTAGCAGAACTAGTCGAGTCACGATCGTTCTAGAAAATTCGATACTAGAACTTTGTAGAACTTTCTCGAACTATCGACACCTAGTCGGTCGGGGCCGGTATGTACTCGAACATTCTAGATGTTTCTACAATGGAAGGTTCTCGAACTATCTGCGGCACTATATAAGGCCGGGATGCGCGCCGACCGACACAGTTTGGATAAAGCGACAAGAGCGAAAACATCTAAGCGATCTTCAAGTGCGAATTAAGAGTGATCAGTAGTGTGATTGTGTTCTTTTAATTAGTGTGTTTGAGCTGTAATTAGTGTTGTAAAATAAATTGTTATTTTTGGTTATTAAATCGGCAGTTTTTATTGTCACGAACCCGAAGCTCGTAACAATAATATAGTGTGTAAGACATATGTATGTGTGTAATGTTAAGTATCACCTACATAAACAATTGTACTGGATAATTGTGGACACTATAAACGGGATTCCAATGAAGGCGCTTGTTTAACTTATCACTCCGGACTCGCAACCTAACATGGCGACCCTGCCATTTGAGATGGATGCCGAGTTCGGTCGCGTAACTTAATTTTATTGAGAGAAGTTATTAGACTATGTGTAGGTACTTGTGATTACTGGAAAATGTGCCGGTCAAATATAGAAAAAGAGGACGTTTTTATATCGCAAAGTGCATCGGGAGGTTCAAATTCGGCTTCTACATTAGTGTCGTGATGTATAGGTATTATTTGCACCTTACTCGGAATCGCCGGACTTGTCGCAGTATATACACTATATCGAAAGTGTCATTATTCCTGGATAAGAAATGAGGTTCTCACATAAAACCTATCACTTTCGTTTCGTCGATCGCACCCGGAGCCTCGTGTCTGTTACGAGTGTCGCCAGCAGCGCCAGGAAGCACGCCAGGAGACTCGCCAGGAAGCGGGTACCAGAGGCCAGACACCGCAGTAAATGGCTCAAAATATAGTGAGTGATGATGATACTCGTAAGTGTAGTGAGTGTCGTGTTCTATCGTTAAGTGAAACATGAAAAGTTACGGAACGGTTATTGGACGAAATTCTAGTTTCATTATCTATTAGTATATTTTTAATTTTTTTTCGATATCCGTGGTAAAGTTATAAATGATCGCGATACAAAACGTATAATTTGAATGACTAATAACTAAATAAATGACCACTTATTACCGAGTAGCGGTCACGCCGGTATAAGAAGAATGATAAATAATATAAAACGCCGATATTTTTGGCCAAAATTAGAAAATGACGTCACGGAGTTTGTCAATCGCTGCGATAAATGCCAGCGACAGAAACATTTTAGACACATAAGACAGCTAATGGTCCTGACTGATACAGGTCATTCGGCGTTTGATAGAGTATTTTTAGATTTAGTCGGGCCCCTAAGTAAGGATAGTGATAATTATAAATATATACTCACACTACAGTGTGATCTTAGTAAGTATGTAGAAGCTTATCCGCTTAGAAATAAGGATACAATTTTATTTTAGTAGCGACGGCTTTCATTAACAATTTCGTATTACGCTTTGGTATTCCGAGAAATATAATATCAGATCGCGGTACAGAGTTCGTTTCGAAAGTAATGAATGAAGTATGTAAACTACTAAAAATAACGGAACTAACATCAACTGCGTAGTTATCATTCCCAATAAATAGGAGGCTTAGAAAATACATACAAGAATTTACTATCATTCCTTCGCAAAACAGAAAACCAACCCGAAAATTGGAGTTTATGGCTACCATACTGGTGCTTTGCTTTTAATACGACTACACTCCATATGAGCACATATTTGGAAAACTGTGCAATCTACCAAGTTATTTAACTGCAGACATTGAACCGCTATATGTAGGTATAACTATGATGATTATCCACAACAACTGAGATACAGACTTCAAAAATCACAGACTTCAAAAAAACCAGACCATACCTATATTCAATGATTTTTTTTAAGTAGTTCACAAGTATTGTTCATGTAATAATTTTTTTTAAGAATAAGGGTGTAACCAATGCTATAATCCTTTGTTTTTATATTATTTTAATTTTAAATGGTCATCATTAACCATTATTTTTATTTTATTTTGCCGGTGGGCGTATAGTGTGTAAGACATATGTACCTATGTGTGTAATGTTAAGTATCACCTACATAAACAATTGTACTGGATAATTGTGGACACTAATAAACGGGATTCCAATGAAGGCGCTTGTTTAACTTATCACCCCGGACTCACAACCTTACAATAACCCCAACCCACCCTCTCCCCTCCTGCCACCTTATGAACCACCAGCGAACTGAAGTTTGGCCCAAACATAATATTTGAACTTTCTCAACAACTTTTTTATTTCCCGTCGAAACGCTAAGAAGAAAAGAATCGATTGATCTTGAATCTGGCAAAAATAATATAAGGTCTGTACACGACAACCCGCACGTTGAAGAGCCTCCTCGTGGCGCACCCTGGGTAATATCGGCTCCAATCGCCCACCAGGTTTAGGTGGACAATTGGGGCGGGCGGCTGATCTTCAACAAGCGGGGAAAGGCCATGATTCCAATCACCGATCATTCTTGATGGTCGGTGATATATCGGTCGGCTATAGACGAACGGTTATACGTCTAGAGGGGGACCTCTGCTTACAGAGGGAGGTGAGTGGGCGTAGACCGTCACGGGGCGGTTACCGCCGCTGACCCGCTGTACCCACGAGAGTGTGGGTGATGGAGGGTGTCCCATGCCCGCGCTGCGTCTGGCATCCGGCGGCAAAAGCATCTACAACCGAAGCCGAGTGTATTAGTCGAGCGATACAAATTTCACCAGCGGAAACAAAAAGAAGGTAAAAGCGTTGCCGAATACCCATGTATTCGGCAACGCTTTTACCTTTTTTTTGTTTCCGCTCAGTTGTCATCAACTCTCAAGAAAATTACAAAATCATGTGAATTTGGAACGTGGCTGGAAGAGAGTATCAATTCAGGATCAATTCGTATGCGGCAATAAGTAGTGAAGTAATTCGGCAACGATTATTCGCTGAGGAAAAGTTAGACCACACAAAGTTAGCGATTTGTTATAAACTAGGATAACCTATTAATTAAGTGGGGAGGTGTATGTAGAGTGTTTTCACCTTATTCATTTATAAGGATGTCAACACTAACTGTTTCCGGAACGATATAACTTATCAATCTGCCATTCCGATTATACTCTCCGTTGAACGAAGCTGGTGTTTCCTTCCTATAATAAGTATCCCGGATCACACGAGGTTTCCCATATACTTCACTCGCGAAGGAGGAGGCGGAGCGCGTGAGAGAGAGGCAATCCTTGCGTAGTAATAAGAGTCTGACACTCCCTTCCGCTCCGCCCAGAGCGGGAGGGGTCATTTGATGATTACCCAACCAAAAGAAAAAAGAAAGGTTGTACACGACTTCTTTTTAACAGGGCAACCCTCAAATTTTATAGGCTTACTTATTGTTTTTCGCATATTATAAGAAGTATCTTGTGTATGGTTGTCACCATCTCAGGTAGCTGGGCTGATGATGGAAGGTACAACTCCTTAACAGTTAGAAGTTACTCGAACAGGCAAGGACTGTTTTAGTAAATTGTTTTGATGTTTGATAGGGTATTTGCCACATTTGGTCTTATGATCATCAAGTCATGACCTGATGCTGCAGTCAGGATAGTCTGCAGAGTACCTAACTCCTCGACAACTAATAGCAGATTTATCGTGTTTAGGCTCATTGAGGGCTCGATGTGTGGATAAACGTACTGTTACTGAGGAACACCGAAGACCTGATGCTGAAGCCAGGAGCATCAGAAAAAGTACAAACCTTGAAATTACAGCACCGTAGTCGTGTTTGGGCTCATTTTAAACAGGACTAATTTTAAGTTCAATGCAATGTTGACATAAGTCTGGCCTGATGCTGCAGCCAGGATTATCAGCATCTAATCTAAAAACTAATAAAAGGAGAACTCCTCAACAATTAACGTCCCTGCATCGAGAAAGGAATATTTTATAAAAAGGCGATGGGCAAGTTGACATTAGGCTATGGTAACTTAGATAAATTATAAATAGACCCACTAAAAAGCGAGAAATAAAAACTTTTTAACAAAAAAAAACCGACTTCCAAAAAAAACACTACAAACTGAAAAATAACTTTAATTTCGGAAGTCGGTGGCAAAAACTAAAATACTGATCCCTAAGACACCGACTTCCGAAATTAAAGTTATTTTTCAGTTTTTAGTGTTTTTTCCTAGGTTGACTTCAGATTTTTCACACCACCTTGTTTTAATCATTTCATTACCTCTCTGTTATTCCACTGAAATCCATGCCATAATAGTTTTCTCCATCATGTTTTGATGTTATTTTTCCAATTGCTTTTTTAACGTCAGTGTTGGACAATCCGGCGTAATGGACCTGAATATTCAAAGGTTAAGTAATGTTAATTTGATATTAGGTACATACTTTCAATATTAACCAACTCAGGTCTGAGTACCCTTAGTGTCTTCTCCAAGGTCTCGAATTGAAAATAAATTAAGTTAGTAATTATGTAATTTATCATTTACAATAAATAGGTGTACAGTCACGAGCATAAGTATGTATACACTTGGCTTTATTCAAAGCTAATTTTCTCTTTATTTTTTAATGAAATTTTATGTTATTACGAACATAGTATTTTTAAACCCAGAGGTTTATGTGAAGTATCGCATTTCAATGTTGTATTCGTCATTTCACGAAAAAATCGCAATTGAAAGTTGCCAAGTATTGACATATTAGTGCTCGTGACTGTACGTACCTTCACTGGTACTCCAAATCCACATGTCTCAGCAGCATCGACCCACTTCAAAGAATTTAAATCTCCTACTTGTGCGCTTTGTAACGTCACATTGCTGCTCACTTTCGCACTATCCTGTACTGGAACGTAATACTCTCCTCCCCATTTACCCTAAAATTAAACGTTATTGTAAAATATTTGAAGTTGAAACTGAAGCACATTGACTTCTAGAAAGAGACTATCACACACGAAGACACACAGGTAATGTGACGTTCGACATAGCCGAACTTATCTGAAACTTGATTAGCCAAATGACTCATTGGTCTATTTGAACATCAAACAATGTTGACACTTACATGATCCAAAACAGTAAAAGCTAGATCGATATCCGGTAGATCATCCAAGAAGAAATTGTTGCCTTCTTCATTATTGACAGTTAATAGTTGAACATTGTTACGTTGGACTTCTTTTCTCCAACATTGTACTAATTGTTTGAGACCAGATGGAGCTGGGTAGGGGGCCACGATAAGCAGGCGATGGCGAGGGGAGAGGTTGGCGCGGGCGGCGGTGAGCAGGGAGGAGTCGAAATGCGCGCGTACTGTAATGGTTGTAGTGGGCATGGCCACCGTAGTTGGCCGCCAGCGCACCAGGTCCAAGCGCGAGCTAGCGCTGCTGTGAGCTGACAGTTGCCGATACAGAGACTTCGGCTGAATGCGACCTCCGTACAAATCGTCTTCTTCGCTCACTATAAACGAGTCTCGTTGTAGCGCAAAATGAAGCAGTTGACACATCTGTAGATTTTTAATTAAAATTATTTCCTTGCATCAATTTGACGAACATTGATTAATAATTAAAAAAAACTGTCTTACGTGATCATCAGTGGAAAGATTACGGACGATAGCAAGGTCTGCATTCTTAATTGAGACGCCACTATTCTTTGTTGAATTCAAGTCTACCAGATTTAATTCTTCATAACTAATGTTGACACCATGAACACTAGCTCCAATGTTCTTCATTTCTTCAAACACAGATCCTTTCATATGGTTGTTTGTGATACCAATAACTTTGATATAGTCTTTGTTCACATTTTCGGCAACCATTTGCAAGAAAACTTGTAGTGAAGTTGAAACCTGATAGTCAAAATGACACATTCCTTTATTACTATATTCATAACTAGCTTCTGCCCGCGACTTCGTCCGCGTGAAATTCCTCGTTTCCTCTAAAAATTCCGAAAATGTATGTTTATGATCTTAATCATTTATTTAGATGTAAATAAGTATTCGAGACAATTTTTAAGCTTATAGATCAAAGAGATCAGATTTTTCAAATAAACTGTATCCCGCTTTTTACCCCCCCCCCCCCACACGGGTGGAATTTTGAAAAAAAATTTGGGATGTGTTCATCACTTGACTCAAAGTCCCTTAACCATTTTGGAGTGAATGTAAGCAAGCAGTAGAAAACACTAACTTTATTACCCTTTTGCACCTTAGGAGTCGATTTTTTGAAAAATACATAAAATCACATACGTATAAATACTGTAAATAAATACATTAAGTATAAATACCCTGCAGTGGGACAGAAATGGCTGATAATAATAATAATAATTAGTATAAATACCGAGTTTCGAGTTAATCCGACAGCAGGTTAAAAAAAATTTTAACTTATTAATGTCACCCCTAAATCCTCTGTGAGGGGTTTTTTTCAACTGTAATCTTTATTATTTCTAAAATTTCTAAACTAAAATCTTTATTATTATTATTATGAGCCTGTTATCTCTCACTGCAGGGCAAAGGCCTCCCTTCCGTCTTTCCACTTTTTCCTGTCTCTTGCTTCATCTGGCCAATCCTTCTTATAAACGTCCAAAATCTTTATTATTTACTGAGCCAAATATTTCCAAGTTAAGTTTATTAACCAAATGAATAAGATTTTTCATATAAAGTGTAAAAATCGTTTGGGAAGTTTCTATAACTTGACTTAAAGATATTTATACCAATTTTCCAGTTAATCAAGCCACGTAATACTCCCCTGTGAAATTGACCACCCCTCTTCATCCCTTTAGGGGTAGATTTTCGAAAAACCCTGAACCACTTATTTATTTATTTTGGTCTTACATACTGAGTTTCGAGTTAATTGGACCGCGTATTAAAATTCTTCCATACTAAATTTGACACCCTCAATCTCCGTTTAAGGTAGTTTAGAATTCCAAAAAGTTACGAACTTTATAATTTACTTAGATAAGTCGTCGACCGTAGGTTCAATTGAGGTAAGGGACATAATACGATTTTTCAGGAGAGGCCGACAAAGTTTTTTTTCGGACTAAATCGCCTATAACTTTTTTTGTTATTAACCTTTTTCGGATCTGATTTCACACATAATCTTGTATTTTAGTGCTCTATCTACCTGTGTAACATTTATTTAAATAAGTTAGCTATTTAAGAAAATAGACGTCCCTTACACCAACGTATTTTGTTAGTAATGTCCCTTACATTAAATTGATCTCTACGTTGGATCCAATCTATAGTGAAAAAATAGTGTAAAGGTCTTGTTGAAAAAATGTGTGAAGAATAATTCATTGATTGGGAAGACCCTTGCCTTATTTGAAGTGGATTGGCGGCGGTAATTACACCATTTCAAGTTGCTATATTGCATAGTTTTTCAGATACATTGTTATTATGGGGCTGATTCGAAATTCGAATCCAAAAATCAGTAGGGTAAGGGACATTTTTTTTAAGCTAGAATTTTTTCATATACACCATTCGAAAGAGCGCAAAATTCTGAACAAAACTGTATACTTAACTCATTTTGGGGATTTTGTCCCTTACCTTAATTAAACCTTCGGTTGACGAAGTGTTTGTGCCAAGTTTCAAGTTTTTTTGAAACCAAAAAACTTTTGACTTTTTTTTTGTGTTTTTTTCAAGCCACTCACTAAAATCCCCTTAAAAATCGAATTACCACTTTTTGTCCCGTCAGGGGTCAATTTTCGAAAACCCCATACACTTATTATTGATTCTTTTCTGACAAAAGTATTAATATTGAGTTTCAAGTTAATCGGACCGCGCGATAGAATAAGATTTTTCATACAAACAAAATCCCCCCTTTTCACCCCGTTAAAGGTTGAATTTCCAAAAACCCTTCCTTATTGGATACTTATTCTTCATAAAGAACGCACCCTCCAAAATTCATGTCTCTAGGACCAGCGGTTTAGGCTGTGCGTTGATATATCATTCAGGACAAAATTTCATTCCCCTTTTCACCCCCTTAAGGGTTGAAATTCTAATAACACCTTTGCGTTAGCTTCCAACCATAAGCCTAGATAATAAATTTAGTGATTTTTACTTCGAAAATGAATGACTTTCCATACACAATTTTATCACCCTTTTTAACTTTCAATCGTCAAAATTTGAAGATCCTAACTTCAAAACTGACGGACTTTCATATAAACTTCCATCCCTTATTTCACCCCTTTAAGGGTAGAAATCCCAAAAATCCTTACTTACTGGATATTTCCTCTTCACAAAGAACACACCCTCCAAGTTTCATGTCTCTAGAACCAGCGGTTTGGGCTGTGTGTTCATATATCAACAGTCAGTCAGTTAGTTTACCATTTTATATATTATATAATAGAAGAAGAAGACTAGCTGTGCCTGCGACTTCGTTCGCGTGGATGTCGGTAAAACAATAATGTCATTGAAAAGGAAGAATCTTCCGATCTTGCCTGGTAAAGCCCTTACCTGGGGTTCTCTACCACAGCCTTTTCGACTGCAGTCACTGCGCCTTCATGGTTCATAATGATAATGCGACGAAGTGTCACTTTGATTTATGAGAATAAATAAAAATGTAAACGTCTATTTTATTTGTGATTATCTGACCAAACAGCCATAAATATCCATTTTATTTTGCGTCTGCTTTAGAACACTAACTCGTAAATTCATACCACCATTTTATCTAAAGTAGGTACCTATATCTGAGATTAGTAGGTGAAGTTTGAAGTTAGTTTGTATGTGGTTTCTTCTCTGCGGTATATTTAGAAATTCATAACTTGGTATTGTAGATATCTTACGTACCAATATTATGCCTTATAAAGCATCGAGATATCTAGAAGATAAAAGGAAGAATACAACAATGGTGTTACTGTTAAATCGTACTGAAGTTTATCTGAAAAGTAGTTTGAAGTCTTTCTTAACTTATTCTGTAAACCTGTGCCCACATTTGCTAACTCTCTCTTGGTGGATAGCCATAAGATACCTTGAGGGTCGATATGGTGCATTTCCGACGTTTGGCCCCCAAACTGGAACGGGCCTGGGCCGCCATGGGATCTGGAGGCGATAGTCCTCGCGCGCCTGTATGAGTGGCGCGCGGAGGCACTACGCCGCGCGCCGGGGGGAAGATTCGCTTCCGCGGCAAATCGGTGCGGAGCGGACAGATCTCCGGCGCGATCTCATGGCGGCATGAAAAGAGCGACTGTCGCTACCCAGCGCAGGGCACGCCGCGATAGCGGCGATAAGACCCCTCTTTAAGGAGTGGCTAGAGAGGCTCTTAAGCGCATGTTTGGAGAGAGGCCAGTTTCCACTCCGTTGGAAGACGGGGAAGCTGGTCCTCATTCGGAAGCCAGGGCGCCCTGCGGACTCTCCGTCCGCATACCGGCCCATCGTGCTGCTCGACGAGGTCGGCAAGCTCTTTGAGAGAGTGATTGTGGGCCGCCTCGTCGGGCACCTGGTGAGGACGGGGCCGGATCTTGCGGACAGCCAGTTTGGTTTCCGCAAGGGGCGCTCGACGGTGGACGCCATCATGCGCGTGAGAGCCCTCACGACGGGGGACGCGGTGTCCCAGGGTGGGGTCGTCGTGGCGGTGTCACTCGACATCGCCAACGCGTTCAACACCCTGCCCTGGAGCTGCATTGTGGAGGCACTCCGGTATCACCGGGTGCCGCCCTACCTCCGTCGAATAGTCGAGGCGTATCTGACGGACAGAGCCGTCAGCTACCCCGGTCGCGATGGGGAGTGGAACCGGCGAGAGATGTCGTGCGGTGTCCCACAGGGATCGGTCGTGGGGCCGTTCCTGTGGGACATCGGTTACGACTGGGTGCTGCGGGCCGACCTCCCTGATGGCGTCAGCGTAGTTTGCTACGCTGACGACACGCTGGTCCTGGCGCAGGGGAGGTTGCATCAGGCGGCGGCCGACGCGATGACACGCAGGGTTGCGATAGTCGTGGAGAGGATCCGGCAGTTGGGTCTCGAGGTGGCATTGCACAAGTCCGAGGCCATGTCGTTTCATGGGCCCCGGAACGCGCCACCATCGGGATCCCAACTAACGGTAGGAGGGGTTCACATCGGCGTCGAGACAACGATGAGGTACCTGGGTCTCGTCCTCGACAGCCGGTGGAACTTCGTCGAGCATTTCCGACGTTTGGCCCCCAAACTGGAACGGGCCGGGGCCGCCATCAAGCGGCTCTTGCCCAACCTGAGGGGGCCAAACGCCTCCTGCCGGAGGCTTTACGCGGGGGTCGTGCGGTCCATGGCCCTATACGGGGCCCCGGTGTGGGCGCGTTCACTGCGGCGGCGAGCCGCCCACTACCTGAACGCGCCCCAGAAGGTGGTAGCCATAAGGCTTATCCGGGGCTACCGCACGATCTCTGGCGAGGCGGCAAGCCTCATTGCCGGACTGCCGCCATGGGATCTGGAGGCGATAGTCCTCGCGCGCGTATATGAGTGGCGCGCGGAGGCACTACGCCGGGGAGAAGTTCCGCTTCCGCGGCAAATCGCTGCGGAGCGGACGGAGCTCCGGCGCGATCTCATGGCGACATGGAAGGAACGACTGTCGCAACCCAGCGCAGGGCACGCCGCGATAGCGGCGATAAGACCCCTCTTTGAGGAGTGGCTAGAGAGGCGCCGCGGCGCCCTCACCTACCGCCTGACGCAGGTCCTCACCGGACACGGAAGTTTCGGGAGGTTCCTGCACATCATCAGGCGGGAGGAAACGCCCGGGTGTCACCATTGCCAGGATCGCCCAGAGGACACGGTGGAGCACACGGTGGAGGTCTGCCCCGCTTGGGCGGAGCACCGCCGTGTCCTCGTAGAGGCGATCGGCAGCGGCGGCGACCTCTCGCGCCCGGCCCTGGTGCAAGCCATGGTCCGGGGCGAGAGGGAGTGGGAGGCAGTCACCTCCTTCTGCGAAGCAGTCATGCTAGCGAAGGAGGTGGCGGGACGGCTCAGGGAGAGAGCCTCCCGTCCCAGCCGCCGCGGGAGACGCTCCGGGCGTCGGGAGCCGCGCGACGACTCCCGGCCACCGTAGGCGCGGGCCTGCGGGCGGAGAGTAATGGGTAGCTCACCGTCCGATCAGGACTAGGCCCGTGCCGGACGGCGCGTACGTGTTCCACGCGCACCTCAAAGAGATGTCAGCATCGAGGAGGGGCCCCATAGGGCCGACGCCTGCCGGGCCAGCGGGATTGTCCGAAAGGGTTACCGCTGGCCCGGAACATAAAGGGCTAAGGAAGGAACACGGGTGGGTTTTAGTCAGTAAGAGTCTGACACTCCCTTCCGCTCCACGCAGAGCGGGAGGGGTCATTTGATGATTTCCCATCCGCAAAAAAAAAAAAAAAAAAAAAAGTCTTTCTTAACTTATTCTGTAAACCTGGGCCCACATTTTCTTAACCCTCCCTTGGTGGATAGCCTTAAGATATCTTAAGGGTCGATATGGTTTTATCCAAGACAATGGCCAATAATTTAGTTATTGTCTCGAAGACATAATCTACAATACTTTTTTATGACATGGCAGTGATACTTGGGTGTGCAACTACCGTATCTACTCAATAAATCAACTGCTCGTCTGGCGGAGTGTGCTGAAGAGTTATGGTAAATTAAGTAAGGTTGACAAAAAAGGATTAAAACTTGAAAGTAGTCAAGATTATGCCTTATGTAACTATTAAAATGCTTCTCTGTAAACGATGTTAGAAAGGTTGCTTGCCCTTCGAAAAAGCTTCTACATAAAGTGTCCGTGTGAAAAGCAACCCATTTACTTTGTTATATTTGACACCGGCCGCCCTTAAAAACTACGAAGATGACACCCATGACGAAAAATTTAGACATGATTTTGATTTACACCTTTTACTGCCGAAAACCAGAAAAAAAATGTAATGCCTGTACACCCCGCTTTAGATATAATACTGTATATATTATACAAAGGTGTCCACCGTTAAAAAAAAAAATACAAAAAATATAACCGACTTCTATAAAAAACCCTACAAACTGCAACAAAATCTTAGTTTGGGAAGTCGTTGGCAAAAAATTACAGACTTCTGAAACCAAAGGTCTATTGAACTTTGAAGTGTTTTCGTTTTGAAGTCAGTTCTATTTTATTTTATGTCACACAAACTCGTGTAAGTACTACTTTATATTGAAAGCCATGAAAACGACAAACATGATAAAAAATAAAATTGCAGTCGCCATCTTCGATTTTCATTTTAACGTCGCTATCGGCTTCAGCACCTTCGAAAACCACTACAACGACACCCATGACAATAAAAAATAAAAAAAGTGCAGCCACCATCTTGGATTTTCATTTTAACCTTACTATCGGCTTCAGCACCCTCGAAAACAACAAAAACGAAACCCATGACGAAAAATTTGAAAATTTTTGCAACCGCCATCTTGACTTTTCATTTTGACCTCAGTATCGGCTTCAGCACCCTCAATAACCATGAAAAACGACACCCATAATGAAATAAATTGAAAATTTAGACAACCGCCATCTGAATAGAAGATATAGATTTTATTCAAATCACCATCATCCAATCCTTATTTCATTTGAGGCCATCTCAGTTATCACACCTTTTCTAACTAAGTATATCATTTTTATTCATTATCCAATCATCAACACAATTTATGGAAGTGCATGTAAATTAAAGATCCCACTTACTTGTTGGTCTACTTGGAAATAAGAAACGAACTTCAGGGTCTGTAACGCCATGTTCTTTTTATTAATAGCTGGCAAATTGCGATATCTTATATTTTCCATCATTAGCCCTCCACATCTGAATAAAGCGAGAAAATTTAAAAATTAAGTACTACACTTAAGGGGCTTACAGGACCTAAACGCAAAAAACGCAAGTTTTAGAAACAATAAAAGTCTATGATCGACTCCAGTCAACAAAATCAGAAAAATATATTTGACATTCTTCAAGATATCTGCTAGGTAGATAGTGTGTTGAAAACATAATAAACTAATTTGATACGATAGAAAAAAATCATGAATATACCTCTAAAAACTTTCTTGTTACAATAAAAACCATACGTGCATTAAATACATACAATCATTATGATTTTTTGTCAGATTATTCTACAAGCAACATACTAAAGAACTAGTGTTTTATTTTTTAGTCCAAACAATAGATTTTTTGCAAATAGATAATTGCTTCATATTTTGCAATAAATTACCAGCGTTGTGTCATCGCGCTTCTCTTTCTTTTATATGCAGTCCGACAATGACCGCGCTTTAGGTCAGGTAGTTGTGGTTACAGAATGGGCAAATGTTAGCAAATGATTTGGTTTACCTTACGAAATCATGTTCTTCTAAAACTTCAGCTTTATACAAATCTTTATCCTCTTCCGTGGTTATTTTCTTCGTAGGATGTTTCTCCACATCTACAGATATTCTCCTGATGTGAGTGGGCAGGGTGACTCCATCGTGTGGTTGTCGCAGCATGTTCAACTGCAGCAAGCCGTCGATGAACGTGACCCAGTTGTCACGCCACAACAGCGAAGCTTCATTCAGAGAAGCACTTGCGGCTTCGATAGTACGGAATTCACCGCTGCGGAGAAAATTGTCATTTGATTTATATTTCTAATGTCGATTGAATACACTCGTGAAAACTGCAAGTGATACAAGCCCCAAATAGCTTAATTAGACTTGGCTCCTATTGAGAAGCTACGAGACATTTTTATTTCTCTTGATAACCTTTCTTTCAAAGTTCGCTTCCATATCCAAGTGAAAGGATGTAAATGCCGATTTTCCATGGAAAGTGACCCTTGATTTAATCTTCATCGTATCTAACTAGATCCGGATTCTTTCTCTCTGACTGTTTTCTAACATGGTTCGCTTTATAGCACAATGCTTCACTCTAAACTCACATATAAAAAATATAATAATATATTTACTTACCTGTACAAGTAGTCTCTTTCACGCAGTAAGTCATAAACATCTTCAGCACTAAGGCTCATATCTTGGGATTCTTTAAGTTGTATTTCGTCTTTATTGTCGTTTGGTTCAAAAACAGCAATCACGCCTGTTGCTACCTTAATTTTGTCATTAAATACCTGTGGAATTGAATAATTTTAATAGTCTTTCTTTCATACATAAAAAGAGAGAGAGAGTTTCATTATCTTCTATATATTACGTCCATGTTCATTATAGAAAGAGGGATGAGCTAATGTCACATAGTGCAATAGCAGTCATGTGATGGTAAGTAAGCCTTTGGAAATTACCAATAACGCATAGTAGGTCCATTGTCATGTCTCATGTGCCTGTCTTACATAATACTTTCATGGTCTGGAGCAATAAGGGATTTAGATAGATTAAGTAATGTCACAGAAGTTTCAGTACATACCTCAAAACATCCAGTTCCTCTTTGCAATGCAACTCTAAGTTTCAGTTGACTCTGTATGTTCATCACGGGTTGTGCGTACAGGTGGACGCCGCAGAACTCCACTGAAATTTGCTTCGTCGGTACACCCAGGGTCATGGCCAGGGTGTCCCAAACAGCCACCAGGGATGATGCGAATGGATATACCGTTTTATCTAGAGAAATCATGTCAAGTTAATCACCGCTGCTGACCATTATATAAAGAACAAGGATCGGATGGTAAGCATATTAAAGTAATATTGTTCCAGTAATTGAGAGAGATGAAGCTTTCAGTCTATCAAAAAGTACTCTGTGGATGAAGCTATACATGATAAATGCCATCATCCTCTTCGCAATGGACAGTGACACCTTTGATACCTACTAAAAAATGAATACTGCTAAAGCTGTTTTTTTTTCGCCTCAGGTAACATAAAAATCAAAATGACCACAGGTAATCAGAATACATAATATTATGCTGTTTTTTTATTAGGCTATGGTACCTCTAATAACATGTCCTTTCAGATACTCATGTTCCTTATCGAACAATGATATGGTATATGTGCAAGCTGCACCCTTCCTCCTGCTACCAATATCGTAGAGAGGCGATACCCTGAAAATTGAAACAAAAAATGTTGTTACGATAAACAAATAAAGCACTATACAGACGTAGTCCTTTCGTAAAACTTATGAAAATCCAATTTTAGAGGACATACTGTAAAATCTGTAAGCATTATTATTCATTGTTCACAAAAGTAATGTCACTCACCATTTTTCTCCATAGGCCCACTCGACCAGATGGGAAAGGAATGGCGTCCCAGTGGATACTGGCATCTCTATTTTAGGGTAGAGAATGTGGATCTTTGGGTGGTATCCTTCCATGTATAATCTGTAAATAGATAAATAGAAAAAGTAATAAGTTTAATACTAAGTTTGAAACTATTCAAGGCTGTGCTGGAGGAAGTCTTCAGAAAGCCGGCAGCGAGCTGAAAGGAATAGGGCATTATGATCGGCCATAAGAGATTTTCTAATCTCCGTTTCGCCGACAACATTGTCCTCTTTTCGTCTTCAGCTTCCGAGTTGACACAGATGCTAGACGATCTTAGCATGGCAAACCTAGAGGTCGGACTTCAGATGAATACCTACGTCGAAGACCAAGTTGATGACGAACAGCGTGCATCGCAGGATCACTGTAGCGGGTGCAATGGGGGGAGGTCGAATAAGTTGATGAGTCAAATAGTCTTTTCCAACACCAAAAACCACACAGGTAAATAAAACAAATTGCGAAACCCTCTTTCAATCACAATCCAATTAATTTTGAAGGGAATTGCTATGCCATTGCTCATATGTTCGAAAAAGTCTTCTGCTCGATAACGTAAATCACGCAATGTATGTTGTTGAATTGACAAAATGAAAAGCATTGCCATTGTAAGTGTATCACGCAATTACTACGCAGACATAAACATGTTAGTCGAAAGGTAATCATAACTGGTACTTTTGTTACGTACTTGCCAACCGCTTCGAGCAACAGATATGTGTTGTCGGGGTGTGCACGCCTAGTAAGCGCTATGTTTCTACAGTCTGCAGGAAGGGAGCGCTTCAGGATTGCTTGCAGTAGACCATGAGGAGCCACTTCCACCAACACTGCGTTCGTTGGTATATGTTTTAACGTCTCCTCGAAAAGTACTGGGTTCTGAAAAACAAAAGAACATCAATCCCTAAGTATGAACATTCTAAAGAATATTTTTTTTTATAAATATATTTTTGGGACAACTAAAGTATCGGCTATAACTAAAACTGCACCAAGACGAGATCAATCTTGGCGAGACCAAAAAATATAAAATAGTAGATTGTTTGCCAAGTGAGCAAACAACTATTATGAAGGCGAGTGTTTCTTAGAATCCTGAGCGCAGCGAGGGATTCAAAGTACGTCACTTGACCTTAAAATGGTGTTGCTCCCGAGGACACTCTACTTTTTATCACCCTCTATGAAAAAATAAGTAAGTCCAACTTATGAATAAAGGATGATTTCCACCAAACGGTTCGCATCGCATCGGATCGTGAAGGATACGAACGCGTCCGGCAGCATATCGACGCATACGATCGGCTCCGTACCGTCGCTTACGAACGTATCCGTTTCCGCGCCTAGTCAAATTAAGACTATTTGACTAGGCTCGGAAACGATACGTTCGCAAGCGACGGTACGGAGCCGAACGTATGCTCGATGATTCGTATTCCTACCGTGTTGACGTGTTCTAATTTTTTTTAAATGGTTGGAGTTGATTTTTTTAATTTGGAGTAGAATTTTTTTAAATGTTGGCTATTGCATGGGAAGAAGAAGAAAATAATCATAAAACACAGAAACAAATTTGGACGGCAGCCGAAAGGATTCGATCGGATACGACGACAGGCGACACAAGCTGCTGTGCGCGGCTTGGTAATAATTATAGACTTTAAATACTGTGCTAGCGTTTAAAGATTGTAAAATCCGTTCCGATCCGATGCTATGCGAGCCATTTGGTGGAAATCGTCCTTAAGAATAGTACGTTTATTTATTGACATACAATTACTTGAGGAAGACATATTCCTTTTAAAAACTAAGTAAAATCCTAATTTGAGTAAACAAATACGAACAAAGCAACATGCTTTTCGCGCGTTTTTTATTTTTACACAAACTTTTTTTTTAATTGGCTCGCGCGTTTTACTTGTTCATACAATGTTCGCGATTAATCTCTTTGGTGATTGGAACTTTTACTAACAATATCCACATTCCAAATTCAAATCACTTTTAGTCCCTAGGGATTAAAAAGCTATTTTAGTCCCTGTTTACGAAAAATTCACTAGCTGTTTTTTAATACATGTGACAAAAAGTTACTTTTTCAACTTTTGTGAAACACGCAACACAATTAATCAGAAAACATGAAACTTGCTACTCCAAGTTACCATTAGGCCAACCCCAAGCTACCGTTTCGTTGCTGGTTCATATCAACTACGAGACAGAAAAGAGTTAGGTCATATAATATAGCCGCATAAGACCATTTACCATTTGACTCGTTGAAATTGCAAAAGTGCCTCTATTAGGTTTACTTGAAATAAAAGCTTTGAGTTTGAGTTTGTTGTATTAGTGGTTCAAATTTCATAATGTATAATTATGTAGATATTGTGAGTTCTTACCAAAAGGTTGTTAGTATGGTACTCAGCCGACGAGTACTTAGCCAGGGGCTCCTCCCATCTGTCTACTGGTACCGAAGTCGAAACCCAGCGTTCACTCCGAGCCCTAGGGGTCCTA
This sequence comes from Oligia fasciuncula, assembly GCA_963082905.1. Lineage (NCBI taxonomy): Eukaryota > Metazoa > Arthropoda > Insecta > Lepidoptera > Noctuidae > Oligia > Oligia fasciuncula. The sequence goes on along the minus strand of OY720406.1, from coordinate 13,806,772 downwards.
ATTACTTCCCTCAAATACTTCAGCAAGCCGGGACCTGTTTTTAAAGATTATAATTGATTTAATCCAATTCTTAAACCAACTATGTTTGTTAGTATATTAAGAGTGATATTTGCTTACCAGCATCAGCAATATAACGCGAGTGGTAGGCGATATTGGAGCATGGAACTTCCTTAGCGAATACGCCCTTAGCAGTCAACTCTGTGACGAACTCTTTCATGATATCAGCAGGTCCCGAAATGGTACTAGATTCAGGCCCGTTGTGACAAGCCACTTCAATTTCAGGAGGACACATTTTTGAAATCTGCGAGTAAAATTAAGATATGAATGTTGAATCACCAAAAAAAAATGGATGACTGAGAAATGTGCTAGACAAGAAGGAGTCTTAAACTGGGTACCTATGCAATCAAATAGGTTAGCATTTTCAGATGAATAAAAAGCGTAATGATCAAGGCTCGTACCTTCTCTGTATAAGAAGAGGCCTTAGCCCCTGCAGCGGGGCAATAATAGGCTAGTATTTTTATTATTAAAAAGCCATATCGTTTACAAAATATATTCTTACCTTTTCATAACCCAGACCAATAGCAGCCATGGATCCTCGAATAAATGGAGTCTGCAGCGACACTAGACCGCGGCTGTACGCTGATAGAATCATCTCCTGTGCCGTCAAACAACCGTCGGCGTACGCACATCCCAGCTCGCCTACACTGTGACCTGTCGACGAGAAGAGTAGTTTATTTTTGGAGTAATGCTTCAACCTGAAGATGCCTGACTTGATTTATTTAAATAGCCTTTACGAGTTATGTAGTCATAGTGAAATGTTTATTCAGCGCACCTTGGGTAGTCAGCGCTACTATCATCACCTTGCTGACTGGATAATTAATAATTTAATTATTTGAACATGAGCTATTATTGAGAGCAGTGGTGGCCTGGTGGTATCGGCCCGACTTGAGTCGAGACCCAGGCAGGCACTTTACTTAGTGTATTTAATTTCATCATCACTGCTCTCAAAACGGTGAAGGAAAACATCCGAAACCGGCATAACCTAGAAACGACAATTTGAATTCGATTATGGCCCACCCCTCTCACAGAAAAAGATTGTGTCCCAGCAGTGGAAACGTTATAGACTGACTATGCTTTATGCAATTATTTATTCATACACTATGCACAACTAAAAAATAAATACTCCAAAGGCGTATCTAATGCCTGAGGCATTTCCTATCAATAAGGCAGGAGTAACATAAAAGATACATAGCTCGGAAATAATTATAAAATACAAAAATAAATACTAACACATAGATACATACAAATTAATAAAATAAAATAGACTTTGTCAGTTGAAGGAGATAACGAATCCAATTCTTATATAGATGTTACAAATAAGAGAAAAAAAGAAGATATACTTCAATACGTGTAACAATAGTACCTAGATTGTTTGCTAAGGGAGCAAATCAGCGAGGGATTCAAATAGTGTTGCTCCCGAGGTGGACACTCTACTTTTTATCACCCTCTATGAAAAAATAAGTAAGTGCAACTTAAGAAATAAGAATAGTATGTTTATTTATTTACATACAATTACTAATTTTTTATAAAACTAAGTAAAATCTTAATTTGAGGAAATAATTACGATCAAAATGCTTATCGCGCGTTTTTTTCTTTTTTTCACAAACTTTTTATTTTAATTTGGCTCGCGCAAGTTTTTCCTTATCATACAGCCTGTTACTTGTTCATACAATGTCCATGATTAATCTCTTTGGTGATTGGAACTTTTACTAATAATATCCACATTCCAAATTTAAATCACTTTTAGTCCCTAGGGATTAAAGAGCAATTTGAGTCCCTGTTCACACAGGATTCACTAGCTCTTTTTTAATAGATGTGATAAAAAAATATTAGTATTACCGATAATGCCATCAGGCACTAATCCAATTTCCCGAAGCACATCAGTGAGTCCTATTTGAATAGCAGCTATTCCAACAAACGAATGAAGAATGTTGTCAAATATATTCACATCGGACGATGTGATTATGTGAACAATGTCGATTCCTTTTGGTTCCAAAGTTTGTCGGCACCTGGATTTTTTAAAGATATTAATAAAATAGTAATACTGGATTCATATATTAGAAAAAAAAATTCGTAATTATGTTCTATTGCAAATAAAAGATTTTTTGTTGAAAAAATTGAGATTTGTCAGGAAGAAAGAAAAATCTGCGAAGAGACATTCAGTTAAAGGTTAGCCTAAAAACTCATTAACTGTTCTATAGCAGCGGCGAAGATCGGTATGCGCATGAGTTGCGCACCCATACCAGCCCACTGCGAGCCCATCCCGCTGTACACGAACCACAGCGGCCGCTGAGCATCGTTGAAGTACTTAGTCTTCTCACATAGACTCACTGTCTTTTGTTCTTCGTCCGTCTCTAGAAAGATGAAGAAAAACAGATTTTAGTTATCGCCTACACAGTAACACTTGAAAGTTATTATGTTAGAATAAAAAAGTTAAAGAGGCAATGGATCGGTCGTATTTGCTGACCGCAATCTATCTAAATATATAAAACTCAAAGGTGACTGACTGACATAGTGATCTATCAACGCACAGCCCAAACCACTGGAGGGATCGGGCTGAAATTTAGCATGCAGGTAGATATTATGACGTAGGCATCCGGGGTGAATGGGGGAGGGTGAAATTTCACGCGGTCGAAGTCGCGGGCGGAAGCTAGTTCTTCATATACGTAGGGGCAGACGCCCTCAGACTAGGTGAAGCGATTATGATGGGAATGACTGGATAAAAGTTGCCAAAGATTGAGTTCAGTCGCGCGCAATTGGTGTTGCCTAAGTGTGGCATTGGACTGCTATTAAAAGCTGATGAAGTAAGTACCATAAGATTATCACCAAACATACTTAAAATGATAAATCCTCTGCCCAAATGTCCTGGGATGCTCGTCTGGTGAATGTTGTGCAACAAAGCCAACTCCTCAGGGTCTATCGTGCGTGACTTCAAGTTCTCAAATATTTTCTGTACATTAAAGTCTTGTCTTGCAGATATAGTCACGAGATGTGCAATACTACTCCTGTAGCGCGACAGATCCTGGAACAAATGGAACATGTACCAGGGTAAAAAAAACCGGGCAAGAGCGAGTCGGACTCGCGCACCGAGGGTTCCGTACCATCATATGTTTTTAAATAAAAACGACATCATTACCGACATGGCAACAACATGGTTACCTTCAACATGGTTTTAGACCAAACAGAAGTACGGCAACAACGCTAGCAAGATTTACGGATGATGTAAATAATTACCTAAATGATAAAACCTTAGTGGTAGCAGTTTTTATAGACTTCAAAAAAGCCTTTGATACCCTGGAGGCTATGGATGAGTGTGGGATAAGTGGACCAATCAACAGATGTTTTGGTCAATACCTAGAGCAAAGAATTATATTAAAGTTCGTGTTGCTAATGTTCAAAGTATGGAAGGCGCTGTCAAGTATGGTGTTCCTACCGGATCTCTTTATGGGCCTATTGGTTATATTATACACGTTAATGTATGTGTAATGTTATTCAAAAATGTAAAGCTTATATGTACGCCGACGATACATGTCTCATATTCAGTGGTACGGACCAAACTTCCTTACAAGAGCCAATACAAGACGATTTGGACAATACCTACATATAATTAAATGGGCACACGACAATGCCATTATTATGAATGTAAGCAAAACTAAGTGCATGCCAATACACGTAACAAAAATATTGACTTGAATATAAAGGGTCACAGCTATGAATGTCTTCACAATGGAAAATCAAGCTGTCAATATATTAATTTAGAGCAGCTAAAATCATACAGGTACCTAGGACTGATAACATTTGCATGGAACATACATACGCGTAGACACGGTTTGTAATAAAGTTCGATCAGTTCTGTGTAAACTGTATACTCTGAAGGCTGTAGTCAAGAAAGGATTATTGTATGCATTGTACATACTATGCACTTGCAGACTCGATTATTAGATAAGGGTTGTGTGGTTATGGACTTACATTTAAAACATATCTAGATAAAATTAAAATACTACAAATGCAACTTCTAAAAATGTTAGTGAGCAGAAAAACTAAACAAAGCTTGAACAAGGAATATGAAAAATTATTTAAGAAGTGCAATATATTACCAGTTGAAATGAAAGTAAAAATGACAATGATTCTTGAACAACATAATATTAACAAACACAAAAAAGAAAAAGTACATAACTAGCCAACCCGACTTGCAAAGAAAAAGAAATTACATGTGGCTAATGTAAATAATTATTATGGTAGGCGTACGAGATGATGGATACACCTACATTCATTAATGAATTATCTGAAGGAATAATAGATCGTGATAAAAGTAAAAAACCGGCCAAGTGCGTGTCGGGCCACGCACAGTGTAGGGTTCCTTAGTAGCCCGCTAACACAATATAGTACGATTCTGCTGTTCTTTATTCTGAATATAAGTAATGGTAAAGATACAAGTATAAGAAGTTATAATAATAATATGACAAGGGCCAAGGGTGTCCAGAATAAAACAAAATTTTAACAACGTAACCACAGAGGTCATACCTTGCAAGACTGGAACAAAAATTTGCACTTAAAAGTTTAATATTTCTTAAATGGAGGCACTACATCGAAAAATAATTTTAGTAAACCCCAAGTAATTTTAGAAGACCTATTCAACGATACCCCACACAATGGGGTAGACGACGAAAACAATATTCATCCCCACTTCACATGTAGGGGAGCTACCTTAAAAAAAAATATTTTCCAAAATTTTATTTTACTACTTTGTCGGCGTAATTATTATTGATATACACACTCCTACAAAATTACAGCTTTCTAGTACTAACGGTCTCTTAGCAAAACCTTGGACAGACAGACAGACGGACATGACGAAACTATAAGGGTTCCTTGTAGGAACTACGGAACCCTAAAAAGGAAGGAAAAGGCAGGAGCTCATTGGGCATCAAAAAATTCGTCCGCATCGCTTTCAATGGGATAAGTGCCCAAAAGCTGGCAGCATTACCACATTAAATGGCAATGCTTATTTTTTTGGGCTAAAAATAGGCTAGCCCTTTTCTAAAAATAGAAAATAAGTTGGATTGATTATAAATTACATTGTATGTTTCAAGTAAAACCATAACGAGGCTAAAATTGTGGAGACTAGCAGAAACATTTTTTTGTTGATCCAAGGCTGAGATGGTGATAATAAACAGACAAGGTCATTCTTGAATTTTATATCGTTGTTTGTACCTTGGGTTTGTAGTGTCCATGCAGCAGCACGTGTGAGTTGACGCCGGTGACGGACATGCCGTTGACGGCGACGTAGGAACGACGGAAGCGCTGGTGCTCAGTGACGACGCGCATGCGACCCTCGCGCATTGCTACCACGTCCTGCCGCGGATTGTTGCAGTGCAGGTTGGCGGCTATCTCACCGCAATGGTAGCCAAGCAACACCTGTTGATATCGAGAAGAATCTAAATACCTAGACCAGGGTACCAATAGACTTAACAAAATTGAGCTTTTAAATTAGAGTTGTTGGGACGTGAATCCACGACGAATGATCTCGTTTGTTTTTAAAGAATTCATTAAAAACAAATGTGTGTGCTTCCGAATACTACGTGCAGTGATGACAATATTCATATTTTAAATTATTATATGTTTAGGTGATAACAATGATGACCCCAATAAAAAGGTTACCTTCGTTATAGCGGATATACCCGATGCAGCTTCTCCGTATCCAATGTTAGAAATGATGCTGCCAACTAAGAGTGTGTCTTCTTTTCCCTCACAGAACACCCTTTCAATGGCGTCCAGTTCCGCTTTATCAGCATCAGGCATACCTATAATAAAATTATGCAATTGAAACTACTGTTATTTATAAACAAATATTGTTTATTATTGACTGGCGCTTTGGTCTACTGCTTATCTGCTGATCGTGATCGTGGAGTCTTGGGCAAGATCCTCGAGTCAGGCAAAGAGTTATTTGGTTTTAGTTTAGTCTCTACTGTAGCAGCTTGGAGGCTGGATTTATTACGGTTTTAAAAAGGAGAGGGAGAAGAAAAGAGAAATCTAATCTTCTGAAGAAATCTTCCCTGATTTACCCCTTTGTTCTTCCATATACTATCAAGTCAAAAACGAATACCAGAGAAATGAATACCTGAACCAAAAGCTTCAACGTATTCCACAGCATGCGGTGGGACCCTCGCTTCCTCATAGAATCTGGTCAAAAAATCAACCGTCTTATCAGCATTCCTAAAGTATCCGTACTGAGGGCCCGTTTCTCCCGTTAGCAAGCCGGCAAATTCCGTCTTCGCGTGCATTAAATCTGCGTAGATCCTGTAAATTACAGATAAAAGTGAGATTTATCTTATAGAGAAAACAAGTAGGTGGAAGCTGGAGGCACCCTTATTTATTTTTTTAATTTAAAGTTGTTATGTGTACTGTATATGTATTTTCCTTTGATCAGAAACATGGGCCATCATAAACCCACTGCGAAAAAGAGATGGTGCTATTGGTCAAGTATAACTCCATCTCTTTCTAGCACTGGCTGAACTCACATTCTATTCTGCTAGAAGAGATCCATAAAAACTTACCTCAGAGCATCTTTAGCCTTCTGCAGAAACAAAACGTTAATGGCTTCCGATTTGACGCAGCCATTGGCATTCTGATCAAATGACTTCGTTTTACCATCCTTCGCCCGGCTTATAAGCCTGGACATAAAAAAAACACGATTACTTATTTTTTTAATTAGAATGCTATTGGATTTTACCTATGCTTATCAATAATGGACAAAAGTTTGCTCTAAATTATTGGAAATTAGTAGAAAAATTTAACCTTTATAATAATATAATTTGAAGATGGTAAGTATTTACAAATAGTAGGATGAGTACATAAAAACTTTTTTACAAACAAAAAAAAACACTACGAAGTGAATAAAAAAAGTAATTTAAAAAAATAAAAAACCCGACTGCGGTAAAAAACTGAAAAGCTAAAAACAAGCCCATTTTAAATTCAATAACAGTTGGAAGCAGGCGGGACCCATTTGAATTTGAAAATATAATAAAAATGATATTATGGGTCCCGCCTGCTTCCTCAACTGGTCAAAAACTTAATAAATTGGATAATATTACGATGAAGATTACACACAAGCGGATCGGCCCAAAAATGAAACCATTTGAAAAGTAATTATACCCTCAATCACAGTTTAGTAAATAAGGCAAAGAAGTATTCTAAATTCAACCTTAAAGGCTCCTACAAACAGGAGCGACACGCGACGCGAATCGCGCCTGTTTGTAGAAGCCTTAACTCGCAGTTCCTATAGCAGTTAAGTTTCTGAAGTAAAATGACGGTAGTGCAACAATCGGAATCAACACATTCTATTCAACCAAACAAGAAATCTATGCTAATTTCAACCTTATCTTTTAGTTAATTGAGTAGTTGCGTATTGCATTTTGTAAAACAAGACGGTAAGGTGCTAGTATTCGGGAGGTTCCTGCACATCATCAGGCGGGAGGAAACGCCCGGATGTCACCATTGCCAGGATCGCCCAGAGGACACGGTGGAGCACACGGTGGAGGTCTGCCCCGCTTGTGCGGAGCACCGCCGTGTCCTCGTAGAGGCGATCGGCAGCGGCGGCGACCTCTCGCGTCCGGCCCTGGTGCAAGCCATGGTCCGGGGCGAGAGGGAGTGGGAGGCAGTCACTTCCTTCTGCGAAGCAGTCATGCTAGCGAAGGAGGTGGCGGGACGGCTCAGGGAGAAAGCCTCCCGGTTTTAGTCAGTAAGAGTCTGACACTCCCTTCCGCTCCACCCAGAGCGGGAGGGGTCATTTGATGATTTCACATCCGCAAAAAAAAAAAAAGTCACGGAAGTTGAAATTTAAACCTTAATATCTAGAAGATTAGACCGTTAATAACCTTGTTCGATAAAAGGAGTAATGCTATTCCAATTTTCGGTGAGGTGGATAACTGAGCCAATAGCCTAGTGGTATAAGGCACGGTATAGATGATCGGCTGGCGCCTGGTGATGCGGGTTCGTATCTTAATCGCACGCAAAGTGTCTTTTTACCGACTTCAAAAAAAAGGAGGTTATCAATTCGATACGTATGTATGTAATATTATTGGAATTGCATTATATTCACATATGATGATCTATTAGGGCTTCCAAACAAATATACAAAATTTCATAGACGTATGTATGTATGTACACACATCAACACCGTCTAGGGATATTTTGTATAAAGTTCTTAAACTCAAAAAATACTGTCCAGTTTTAAATTCTTTTGATGAAAGCTTATTTTGTAAACCTTTTTGAACGATTCTAAATTTGAATTTAAAAAAATAAATTAAAAACAAAAGATTTACGCGGCATAATGGTAGCAAAGTCCGAAGGTTTCATTTACGTACAGTAGTTTTTGGTTTTTTTTTGTGTCAAATATAAGTTTTACAACAGGCTATCGGTTAATTTCGAATTAATGTTATTGTGTGCATCATGCAACGGCGCCATTTAACCAGAGAGGAAATGTTAAGGGCAGTAGGCATGCTCCAAGCTGGGGCTACTCAACGGAGTATTGCTGAGGAGATTGGAACAAGACAAAACGTGATATCAAGGTTATGGTCACGTTATCGTGCTACTGGTGAAGTGGCTGAAAGACACCCAGGCGTGACGCGCATAACCACTCAACGACAAGACCGATTTTTGCAAGTTGCCGCGAGAAGACAACCAAATGTTACGGCCATGCAGTTGGTTTAGAGGCTCCAGTCAGAGCACCAGTTGCTTGTGAGTGACCAAACTGTGAGGAGAAGGCTGCATGAAGCTAATCTTCATGCTCGCAGACCGCTTCGTACTCCAGCACTACGCCGAGGAAATCGTGGACGACGACTAGAGTGCGCTCGTGAAAATTAGCTCTGGGAAGATAACCAGTGGTCTGTAGTGCTGTTTACCGATGAGTCCCGGTTCGGTTTCCATCCCGATACACGTAGAGTACGTGTTTGGCGAGTTCCTGGTCGTGAGAGCCGTCTGCAACATCCTCAGGAAGTCCATTCATACCACGGCGGGACAATTATGGTTTGGGCGGGAATTCGTGTTGGTGGAAGAACAGACCTCGTTTGGATCAGAAACACCATGACGGCTGAAAAATACCGTAACGAGGTGCTAGTACCAATAATCTACCCCCACCGACTACAAATGGGCTAAGAATTCACGCTCATGCACGATAACACCCGTCCGCACACAGCGAGAGTGGTGACGAGCTGGTTGCAGGAGCACGACGTATCGGTCTTAGGCTGGCCCGCTCAATCGCCTGACCTAAACCCCATAGAACACGCGTGGGACATGCTCCAAAGAAGGGCTTTGAGGAATTTCCCTGCAAACATTGCGACGGAAGAGCAACTTTTTTTGCATCTTAGTCGGACCTGGGACAATATACCGCAGCAAGACTTGGATAACTTAATCCAAAGCATGAAAAACCGTTGCAGGACCGTTAATAACGTCATGGGTGGTTTTACTGACTACTGATTTTTCACATAACTGTTAAAAACAGATTAATTTTTCCTTATTTTTCACTTTTTCTTGAGAAACACATTCATTGTTAGTTTTACCATTATTTCAAGTTTTTTCTTTATTTGAATAAAAATTTGTTTACGCAAAAAAAAAAGTTTTCTTTTATTCTGGAGTGTAGTCTGATAAATGGGCTTTATAAAAATATATACATGTTGTATGTTATTTTTAATAAATGTTGAGTAAATTGAGTAAATCCAAAATATCCCTAGACAGTGTTGATGTGTGTATGTATGTATGTATGTTTGTCCACGCATATCTCCGGAACTATTAATCGGATCGTGACCATTTTTTTTTACTGGCTTACATTTCCTTCAACTTAGGGAACAGTGCAAGTTTTATCAAGATTGATTCAGTAATTTTTAAGATATGGACTAATACGTGTAAGTGTGACGGCCTGGCTTATTGATAAGAGCTACGGGTGTAGTGTCAAAAGGAAAACATCTCAAAACCTTGGTCAAATACTAGTGCAAAAACTAAAAATTACGAAATAAAAAGTAATTTAAAAAAATTAAACCGACTTCAAAAAGAAATTAACTCAAAATTATGAAATAACTTTAATTTCGGAAGTCGGTGGCATAAAACTAAAATACAGATCCCAAGACACCGACTTCCGAAATTAAAGTTATTTCATAATTTTGAGTTAATTTCTTTTTGAAGTCGGTTTAATTTTTTTTTTTAATTACTTTTTTGTAAGTTATTCTTGGTATACGGTTCGGTCAGTAGGAAGCCGAAAAAATACCATATAAAATTATTAAAAACTTGCAAATAATATTTGAGGCGGATCGGTGGATGCGCTCGCCGCTCGGGCAGAGATGGGTGCGGCGGCGGGGGAGGTAGCTGCTCAAGGGTCACGTGACGCACCCGCCGGCGCTCGAGCGACGAGCGACGGCGGGCCCGAGCGTGCTGGGGCGATAATCTTTAAGTCTTGGAGGGGTTCCATTTCTCTGACGCTGAGTGTACTATTTATCAATGAGCGCAAGACGGCGCGGCGCGAGCGAGCTTGTTTTTGTGCGGACAAACAGGTAACTTAACAAGCTTATAACTTTGTGATTTTTCGTGATACAGTTTTGAAATTTTGTATATAGATTCTTTACATAAAAATACTAGACACGTATTTCGGGTTTCGGCTTGTTTGGCGCCGACTCAAACTTACTTACATTAGTTTAAGAACTTAGTTATTAAGGTTAAATAAAAAAGGTTTATTATTTTTTGCTTTTTAGTGGGTCTGCTTATAATTTATCTAAGTTACAATGGCATAGTGTCAAATTGCTTATCGCCTTTAACAAAACATTGCTTTTCTCGATGCAGGGACGTTAATTGTTGAGGAGTTCTCCTGGTATTCCACCATCAGCTCCATTTTACCATTCGCATTGTGACTAGCAAAAATTGCTTAGCAGTAATCGAATTGTAACCCGTAAATATTTATCATTGAGTGGTCCCGATGGCCTACTTTATCATATGTTGATTTTCGAGAGCAAATGCTCAAGTTATACCTCGTTTACAGTCTGCTCGAATGCTGACAGCGCATCTTCTGGCGACGAAAATTGTATCCCTTTGAGCAGATTTTTTATTTGCGGGAATAAAAAGAAGTCACACGGTGATAGGTCAGGGCTGTAAGGAGGGTGACCCAGGAGTTTCCCCCGGCGTGCTGTCCAGGAAGTCCCTCGTTTTGAGCGCGATTTGGGAAGGGGCGCTGTCGTGGTGGAGCAGTAGCCCGCGGAGCCCTGTGATTGGTCGCTTGTTGCTCACTACAGAGAAAACTTCTGCCAAGCATTTAGTACCTATTTTTTTAGAACCTCCTCCTTTTTAGAAGTCCGTTAAAAATATGTGTTCACCTTCCGTAGTGCACAGAAGACTGTGGTTGCAGACACAAGTAGCAGCCTCCAACGACGGCTGCCTCGCAGTCACCTCGACTCATAGCGAGGTAAGCCTGCTCCAGCGCCGCGGTGGAACTGCAGCACGACATGTCGATTGCCATCGAAGGACCCTTCGCATTAAGCCAATAGGAAACGCGGTTGGCGAACATTGTCTTAGAGCATCTATAAATAAAAGTTTTTATGACCAATGGCATACGGCACGCTGCATGTATATTTGCAATCGACTAATCTAGCGATAGTAAGAGCGACTCCAGGGTTCAGTCTTTTGCTCAGGAAAAGGCGGGGTAATTGCGTAACACTTTAAATCGACAAAGCCATTCATTTTGACTATTCAACAACATTAATTGCATATCTAAGTTGTTATGCAGACTTATTTTTCGAACGTATGAAGCAATGGATTAGGAGTCTGTTCAAAATCCTTCGGATTGAATTGTGTTTCACAATTGGGATGCTGGTTTTGTGCTCGTTAGAGTCAATCTTACCCTTATTAGGTAAGTGGAAATTTTTTATATCACTTGTACTCACATAACTTGCGAAATGTGTATGTCCCTGCCTTTTCGGGGTAAACAAACATGATGTTTATAAATTAAGAAAATGATTTCTTACCCAGCTATACCCAAGCCTGATTTAAAGACATTGCTATAGGCGCACGCTTTTTCAGTTTCAGAGAAACAGGATCCGACGAACACACCTACTTTTCTACCAGATAAGTGCGCAGGATTCACTCCTATCGACAAACAAAAATATCAAGTTATCTAATAGGACATGATTTATTAATGGCTAGTCATAATTTTTAGAATAGACTTTATTATTTATTTGCCAGAAACACCGTTTTAACGGTATACAAAAACAATTTACAATTAAATACAGTTCTTACATACATTTTAAATTTAAGTACAATAATTACATTAATTTTAAAATTTAAATGTTATTTCAATTATTATATTATATACCTTTATACTACACACTTCCATTTTTACCATATATTTAAATAAAACAATACATTTAACATAATATTATCACTTAACTTAAATAATTGCTTACTCGTATGCCTGTATTTTGATGCCAGATCATGGAAAAAAAAATTACAGAGACATTTTACAAAAAACACGTGAATTGAGTAAAAACATTCCTGCAACAACCACTTCCGTAGTGCAGAACTAAATTTTTTAAAGGGTAGTTGGGTAATTTACTTTGGCAAAGCATTATAAATTTGGGAAGCCATGTAGATACAACTCTTTCGGAAGAGTTGCAACTTAGGAACAGATATCTCGGAACCTAAATTTGTGCAGCTTTCCTCTTATTTGTATTATCCCTTCGTTCGAATAATGCAAGATTGAATCTCAGAAACTTACTTTCAAAAAAGGAAATCACGGATACCACACCCGAAATCGCAACTATTTAGAACTCAGGCTACCCAGAACCAATTACGGCAGGAAAAACATTTTATGGGAAGGAGCAGTGGACTACGGGAGATGCATACGCGCTTTTTGACTCACGAATTACTCCATTTTCTAACATTTCTTCTACCTGGGAATTAATAATGTCGAGCTGCTTTGGTGAGACTCTATAAGGAGGTCGATGTACGGGTATTTGGTCTATGGTTTTAATCTCTACTTCTACCAAGTTACAACGTCAGAAGATTTAAAAGCAAAATTTTCCTTGTAAGAACAAAGAAGTTCCTTCAGCGCTAATTTCTCATCAACTTTCAGCTCCGGATTTATATCGATTTCATCCATTGGATTTTCTGATAATATTGGAATATATTGCTCATTTTCTTGTATCGGATTTGAAAAATAAAGATAATCGGACCTTTTAAATTGAATACGAACTTTTTTGTTCCATAGATTCACCTAGAATAATATTATCCGACCAAAAACATTTTCATGTAAAATGTTGCCAAGTAGTAACGAAACGGCCAAGCCACATATTTTGACTAAAGTGTAGAGTTTGTGAAGTTAGGGCGTGTAGAGTCAGAAGCTTGGCTCTACATGAGATCTGATAACTTTTTGACAATGCGAGCCATATGTGGTCTCGTCTTGGCAACATTTTACATGAAAATGTTTTTGGTGGGATTTCACATTTTTTTGAAAGTTGCTTATGAAATAAAAAAAAATTTTTTTGGGGGGTTTACTGAAAATCCTGAAATACGTATTTTATTATTTATAACTCCTTGTTATAATCCCTATATCAATTTTCAGAACTCTAGCATCAAAATTTGCGGAAGTCTCGTACAAACTTCCATCCCCTATTTTAAGGGGTTGGAGGGTAAAACTTCCAAGTATTAGAGTTTTTTTGTTGTTTGTGTACTAATACTAGCTTAAATACCAAATTTCAGCTTTCTAGGACTTCAGGAAGACCCTTAGAATATTGATGATCATCAGTGAGTCAGTGACGAAATCGGGGTATTTTAGATATCAATAAAATCTAAAGGTATAAGAGCTATGCAATTATATAAGTCAACCACTGACATCATATCCCGAAAATTTTGTTTATCTGGTATAATCCAAACCCAAGTTATGAAGGTTCAAAAATACGACGAAGTGCTTCGAGAAAAGGTGGGTAGTGCCCTTGCGCTTCGCTTGGCTCGTCTTGGCGGGGGCACTACCGTGCCCCCAGATTTTTAATTGTTTTGTCATCGTGATCTTGATATACAAGGGAACTTGACATTGGCATATCATCTTGGATTGAATATTCGCAAAAAATACGGATACATTCTCTCAATAACAAACAATTATTGCGGAAATCTATCACCGCATCGTATTTATAGAAAAAGTCCTGCCCGAGGACCAGCTTCTGGTTAATATCTTTAATCACCGCGAAACTGTTCACAAATACACACGAGTCAATAATGAAGCTTATCTTTACGGAGTGCTGTGAAGAGCCGTATCTCAAGATGAAGGCCCCCAGTGGGCAAAATGTGGAGGCTCGGAGGGGTCCTCTAGAGTACCTCTGAGAGGTACACAAATGATACAACTTTGGACTTGGAAATTACTATATTATAAAAAGAGTACGCTACAGCTTCGCGGTAATTATATCAATCAAAACTCTAGAACAAAATAACATAATATTAAATTATTTGACATGCGTTTAAACTCTCGAATCGAATATCATCTCCAGCCAGTGCCTTTTGCTAAAGGCGAGAACATACAGAACACTACAGTACTTTGAAAAGATTTAATAAAAAAATATTTAACTATATAAAATTGTTTTTTTTATTTTCGCAAAACGTCGGGTTAGTTCCAGCATTTATGTATGGTAGGTATGTTTGCAGACGCTCAAGTGGATGACTCTCAAGCGATACATCGCAAAAGAATTGCGTCTCTGATGCGCCGCATACGGGGCAGCGCCAACAGCTCCTGCAGCTTTGCAGGGAGAATTGATGTGGATTGCTCGTTCATGGAGCATTGAACAAAACTACATGTGCGAGTAGTGCGGTCCTGATCCAATGTATATATTGTTGTATGTCTATTTCAGGAACCTGTTGGATGCGAGAAGCACAGAACCGGTCGAAGTGGAGGTGCTTGGGGTAGGCCTATGTCCAGCAGTGGACGTCTTTCGGCAGAAATGATGATGATGATGATGTCTATTTCTTGTTCCTATTCTTATTATCTGCCTCATTACGGACTGTTCAACTTGCCTCTGCCCACTGCTTGTACAATCATGTTTAGTGTATGTCCAATTTTGTGTTTTCTTTGTACAATAAACATATTATTATTATTTATCATACATTTTGTATGGAACGGCTTTTTTGATCTCGAGAACGGATTGACTGATTGCGATAAAAAAAAACCTCGTACATTGGAAAACTTCAAGATTTGTTGATTCTGAGGCGGTATGAAGGTCGCCGGGTCAGCTAGTTGAGAATAAATTTATTCAAGCCTACATCAGTTTATAAGTTTCTGGAAAAAAAGGGTAAAACGGATTCATCGGCTTTTAAAAGTTACTCCTCAAATGTGCATCCGGCGTACTCTGAGAAGTTTTACAATATTCTCACCATAGCTAGCTTCTTATTAATAGTTTGTGAGTTTCACTTTCAATCCAAGAATTGAGAAGAAACTCAGTCAAGCCAGCAGCAACATCAACTTAATATATGATATCTTACCCGCATCATAAATAGCGTTGTAGGCCTGTTCAAGGAGTTTACGGGACATGGGATCCATGCTGTTGCCGAGGCGGTAGTGCACCTTGAAGAACTGGGCATCGAACTGCTCTATATCTGGTACTGAGCCCATGTACTGCGCCGCCTCAGGGTGGCTGGATTTCCAGCGCACATTGTCTGCAGTCACTGGGTTCACCTGGGGGACAAGTGTTATTGGGTTACTGTTCTACTGGCATTTTTAACGATATTATTGTCTTAAGGTAATGTGTTATAAATTGAAACTACTTCTAAAATAGAGATCTGCTGCAAAGTTAAAAATTGGTTAGCTTAGCAAAATACTTAGCTTAAGAATAAGTAAGTTATATGGGGCCATTCAGCTAGCCAACAATTCCGAAACATTCACCTTATTGTACAAAATGTCCGACAAATCATTGACGTGGTGCGACGACGGGTAGATCCCCGCCATGCCGGAGATGACGACCCTCTCGCCGTCGGCGACCGGAGTCGGCGCCGATGCAGCCTCGCCCACCGACTCTGGGCGGGGTTGGTGTTGGGCAAGCTCTTGCGGGGTCGGAGTCATAGTTCAGCGTAGTGACTATAATATTACAGCAAAAATGTATTGATATAAATTGTCTTGTGCTATTTTTTTTTAACACTCTCTTATTAGGTCGACCTGTATGTAACTATAACTATGTAATGGACTCTAAGGTAACTAATTTAACCATCTTCCAAGGGTCGTAGCGTAGTGAAAATTGGCAGCTGTATGTAGTTCTGATGACAATACAATAATATGGTACTGTCGTACTGATCTGATGATGGAGCCGGAGGATATGAACTGGAACTTCATGATGGAAAATCGTATTACAGCTGTTTTGGATTTCTTAGAAAAGTCTTGTAATGAACTTTGACCACGATTAGGTTTCAAGGTCTGATGATGAAGCCGGAAGATAGGCACTGGCATTCCATGATAGAATATCGTATCATAGTCGTGTTTGCACTTGTGAGAAAGGCCACGTAATGGACTTTGAACACGATGAGGTTTCTTTTTTGTTTTTACGTGCATTTATAAAAGCGTATTTTTCAAGTGTTTTTTAAACGATTAATTTATTATATATTATAGGTATACGAGTACTTTGGGTGAAGTCAGGCGGTGGATGATGTTGATGATATTGCAGAAACTGTTGGCAAACCTTTTATGGTCAGAGTTGGTTCTCAATAATTACAATTGTGGGTAGTCCACATAATTTATTATGATTTGTTGTTCTTATTATGAATTTATGTGATTTTATACTATCAATTATTGTCTATGGAACATTATTTATTGAGTACTCGGTGTACGCACTAATTGATTATGGCAACTTATCTTGATTATTGTTACCGATAGTTTTGTTTAAAACAATAATTGATGACATGTTACTTGGATTTTAAAATGATTTACTTTGTGAAACCACCATTGTTTATTTATGACGATTATTCTTGTATTATTTGATTACTTATAATGTACCTAAGTCTTTAGTGTAGTGTTTTGTATCAACTCAAGTAAACACGTTGACGTACTTACGTGCGTCATCGGACAGAGTTGTTGTGGGGCGAATGCGTGGTGGGGACAAACCCTTTATAAAAAAAAACTTGGAAATGGCCTTCAGATGCATATTGTTTAAGAGCATTGTTTAATTTAGCTGTAAGTTTCCCGAACAGAATAAAATTAGTGATTAAACGAACTTACCTGTAAGCGAAGTTCTATCATAATTATACGAAGCGCTTCGTCCGAAGAGATTAGAACATAATACACATGTAGTAACACATAAGTGACACCACTCAGACACTGTAGTTGAGAGTTTTTTTTTTTTTTTTTTATGCGGGTATCTCTGTTTTCCTGATAACTTGGCTTGGAATCTCTCGTCATTTAGTTTAGAGGAATAAGCGTTGATTAATATTTTCTGAAAGAGAAGTAAGGGTGTAGCGGAAGCGTGGGTGGGAGGGAGCTAATCTCTTCGGACGAAGCGCTTCGTATAATTATGATAGAACTTCGCTTACAGGTAAGTTCGTTTAATCACTAATTATACTAGCGCTTCGTCCTCGAGATTAGAACATAATACACATGTAGATTTTGAGAGTTTTTTCTGGAAATATTAAAAACGCACTGTTATCATTTTAGAATAATTTATTTTGGAAACAATAAATCAACAAACAAAAATGAATGAAATCTTAGATTATAAGAATTTCAAACTAAAGTTTCATAAACGATCACAAAAAATAAACTAAATTCTATTTTTGTGCATGAGTACAATTTATTTTTATAATAAGAAATTGCAACAGCGACAATTGTTGAGAAATTAAGATCATTCTGTTTCTTATTGATTGATTATTGACCTAGCTAGAGAACTTTCATCATAATCAGTGATGGTGCGATTATAAAATCTAGCAAACGTTTCAGAACTACCGCTCCAGCCGGCAGTCCTGCGAATTTCATCAATATTAACCCCAAGGGCATGCGCCCGCGACGTAGCCGCGTGACGCGTGCTATGCGCCGAGAACATAGACACATCTAACCCACTATCGCCTAATGTACACTTAATCCAGCGGCTAAGTGTTTGCGTACTTACAGAGCTGTGTGGCTTTTTTGGATTTATGAAAAGAATGCCAGATTTGCGAAGATCTTTGGTTTTATTTAGGTAAAATACTAATGTGTTAGCGGGGCATATTTCTACACTCTCATTAAAAAAGGGTAAAGTTAATAGGGGTTGCTTAGACCCCACTTGAGAAGTTTTTATTAAATCGGGAATTTTTATAATAATTTTGGATGGCATTATACTGATATTTTCTATATTAATTTTTGACAATGTTTGAACCCTATGAGCCGTGGTAAGGGCCAGTAATGTTACACATTTTTTTGAAATCTCATCGAGTGACAGTTGGTCATTGGGGAATTTAGAGCGCAAAAAATTTAGCACACAATTAGTATCCCACGTTACATTATATTTCGGCCTAGGCGGTCGTAGGCGAAATACACCTTTAAAAAATCTAAGAATTCGATCATCTTTAGATATATTTGGGCCCAAAATCAGTGATAAAGCTGATCGATATGAATTTAAAGTCCCATATTGACTACCATTATTAAAAATTTGCGTAAGGAAATATATTACTGATGGAACCGAGGCCTCGTATTTATTAATACCTGATTCTTTGCAGAAGCTCCACCATTTTTTTAGACATACGTCATATTGTTTCATCGAGTTATTTGATAGAGAAGCCATCATGATATCTATCGATGAAGGCGGCAGGCATCGTCGTGAGAACGCCTCCCGGATAACACCCCGGCAACCAGGGTAAGCGTCGAGTGCACCTGACGGTTGCTAGAATGAGATGTCAAAACGTTTTCATTAGGGGTGAATATAATTGGGTCTGATATAAGCAGAGATCTATATAAAGGGTACCACGGTTGCGTAGGCCATAAAGGAGCAACAAAAATTCCCTGAGCGTTATCGTTAATAATTTTCCTAAGACTTTTTAAAATAACTGAGAAGGGAGGAAAAGCATAGAAATAAGATAAACCCCAATCGATTGTAAATGAGTTAATGGCATAGGCGTCCGGATCTTTATGCCAGGAGACGTATTTTGCACATTTTTTATTGATACGGCTGGCAAACAAATCTATATCGGGTTGCCCAAACCTACACGTGAGAGTATTGAAGGCCCCCTCTGACAACTCCCATTCTATGTCTGGGTGATTACGACGCGACTCAGCGTCCGCGATGGTGTTATCACAAGATCGTATATATGAGGCAAATATGTAAAGTTTGCGTTCTTCGCACCATTTCCAGATCTCCCTTGACATACCCGTTAAGTGGGGAAATTGGACCCCACCCATGCGATTGATGTACGCTATAGCAGTCGAATTGTCTATACGAAGCAGAACTTGACAGTCGTATAGGTCTTTAGCAAAAATTTTTAGAGCGATGAAAGCGGCTAATAGCTCTAGGTAATTTATGTGCTCATCGCGTTCGCTATTCGACCACTGACCACTTGCATTTTCACCATCACAGGAAGCGCCCCATCCCGTTGTTGAGGCGTCAGAAAATATTTCGATGCTATAATTGTCATCTCTAATACGGTGCTTTGAATTATCAATAACCTTTAACCACCAATGAAAATCAGGCATTAATGAATCAGGGAGAATCATTTCCTTGTTATAATTCTCGTCACCCATAAGATTTAAAAATTTACAGCGTTCGAATTGTTTAGTGTGTACCCAGCCGTATTCTACTGCTGGGCAGGCTGATACTAAAATACCTACGAATTGTGCGAAGGTTCTAATTTTGCAACTTCTTTTATTAATAAATTTACGGATTTCGTTTTTAATACGCACTTTTTTATCTGTGGGTAAACTAATTTCTAAGTTTGCCGAGTTTATGAATACTCCTAAGAATTTACACATATTAGAAGGATACAGACTGCTTTTATCATCATTAATTATAAAACCTAAGGAACAAAGAAGTTTCTTTGTGATTGCAACATTTGTTTTGCAATTGTTACATGTATCTGCTAATAATAACCAATCATCTAAATAGAGGGTAGATAAAAAACCAGCCGATCGCAATAATTTTACAACCGGTTTCATTATTTTTGTAAACAAGTATGGAGCTGTATTCAAACCGAATGGCAACGCATTGAATTCGAATAATTGGTTATTAAACGAGAATCTAAGATATTTACGAGAACTTTCATGGATTTTAATAGAAAAATAAGCATCTTTTAAGTCTAAGGTCGTCATAAAGCAGTCCTTAGTAACAAGTTTTATAGCGGTTCTTAGGTCCTCTAATTTAAAATGGTGTGTAATAATGAACTTATTTAAATTTTTGAGGTTTAATATGAACCTCATTTTTCCATTTTGTTTAGGAGTGAGGAATACGCTAGATACGAATTGACCTGGGCACGGGTCACATTTCGATATGGCTCCTATAGCTAATAGGCTATTAATAGCTTCGGAAAAATTAGCGAACTCAGAAGTGGAATAACTTTGCTCAGCAGGTACTACCTTCTGGATTACTTGAGAGGAAAATGTGAGTTTGTATCCGTCAATCCACGACAGTATCAATTGATCACTGGTTATAAGCGACCATTGTTTATAAAAGTATGTCAAGCGACCCGCATACTTAACTGGGTCTAGTAGCGGCGCTGTAGCTGGCGCTGTGGCGGCAACCTCTTCGATGAGCTGGCGGGCGGCGGCGGTGGCCGCGGCGCTGCAGGCTCGCGGCTCCTCGGTGCGGCTCCCAGCGGCCTGCGCGCTGGAGCAGGAGCTCTTCGGTTTAAATACCTCTGAGGCAATGGGTTGTTAGGTCGTTTTGGTAAGTTTTTATTGACAGTATCGGGCTTCAGTTCAGTACCCGATTTTGTTACGGCTTTAGCCGATTTTATCGTTTCTGACAGGTTGTCACCAAATAAAAATGCATCAATCTTAGTGCTACTTAAAGCGTCCTTCATGTCCCTTTTTAGCGCAGATAAAATAAAGTTTCTGCGGGTAAGTGAGTCATAATGTTGGATGTCGCAAAGGATTCGCGCAGCGTCCATTAGTTTTGGTAGTAACTCATTGTTTTTTGAAATGAGTTGACTAGTGATCACCTGGCCTAAGCAGGAGATAGCACTCGCCATTTGTTCTTGTTTGACAATTATGGCCTTGTCACGCTTTGCTGCGGATTCGGGTATTGCTGCTTTCAACTCCGCGTTCAACGCCGGGGCAGCAATATAAGTACAGTTCGATGGAACCAAATATTTAGCTATTAATGCTTTCCTACAATCCTTGTCGAAACCCTCAGTAGCGATGTGCTGGAAGCGTTTAGTAATTTCTTTATGTAAATCTGGTCCGTACTTCACAGTTGTTGACGGATCTTCTCCCAGGATGACCATCGTGTCTTGGTCTAGGTCCGCGTCGATGATGTCACCTGACGCTTCTTGCGAGGTACTAGGTTTGTCGTTCAGAGTTGTTGGGTCGATTGATATGACGGGATCCAGTGATAGGATAGGATCAACCAAAATTTCAGGATCAGTTGGGTCATTAGTAACCGCGATAGTCTCGTCAAGTGGGTTACTGATCTCCGGAGAGTCTTGTAACCAATCTTCGGGCTCAATACCCGTGTATTCTAGAAAGAAACACGGAAGTAGAAGTAATTGCGATTTAAGAATAGCATAGGTAGGTAAGTAAAATATTTTTTAATTTACCTACTCGTAGGTAGAAGGAATGTAGATAAATATCTACTTTTATAGTTTAACGTTAAAATAGATTTGAATATAACTTATTATTGATTGAAAAAATTTCCGCACAGCAATAAAGGCCCAATGATACCAACACGTTTAACGAGTAGGTAGTTACTGTAAAACGTAATCGGGTGTTTTATAATTAGTCCTTGCGTCGGGACAGCCCACAGACAGCCCGGAGTGCAAGACTTATTTAAACGTAAATACATTTAGTAATAAGACTGTGTTATTGAGTATCGGTAGTAAAGTTTGTGCGTCGGAAAACCCATAGGTAGCCCGGAGTGCAAAACTTAAATGTTAACGTAAATACGTTATTTTAATACTCAGTAGGAACACGTACACACCGTTACTAACCTGTTTGTTCATACGAAGTCCTCGCGATCGAAGGCGTTGAGTCTTCTGAAGGCGGATATAGACGCCGTAATCTACGTTCATATTTTTGTATTTTTTTTGTTAGATGTTCATAATCAACGACACTCTTTCTTTTTGACATGATGTTTTAAACGTGTTGAGCGGCTGAACACTAAAATGTGAATGACGAGAGATTCCAAGCCAAGTTATCAGGAAAACAGAGATACCCGCATAAAAAAAAAAAAAAAAAACTCTCAACTACAGTGTCTGAGTGGTGTCACTTATGTGTTACTACATGTGTATTATGTTCTAATCTCGAGGACGAAGCGCTAGTATAATAAAATAACTATGCGCAGTCAGACGGTCTTCGGTCCTGTCGGTTTACTAAAGTTCAGACTTTTAACTGTATTGTAAATACGCTATATTTGGGTGACTCTGTCACTATACGAACAGTATTCGATCCTACGATTTGTTCGCAATTACTTTGTTACTGTACATAATGATTTTACTGTGTATCTAGTTGTATCATGTACCTACAGTGTGTGCTAGTGTGTTAATTGTTCATGAAATTATAATCTGATTTAAACTGCAAACCGTTTTTCTATTGGGCAATGACCAACACATTACATTACGCCCAAGTAACTAAAATATGCCTGACAATAACGAAACAGACACTCAAAAGCTACCTGCTCAGATATACATAAATATATTAGGGGCTTGGCTCTACATTCAATCTGATAACTTTTTAACCGTGAAAGCGTTAAGTAAGTCTTGGCAACCTACTTTATATTAAATGTTTTTGGTGGGTTTCATTTATTTTTGTAAGGTGCTCTATTTATTTTTATTTTAGCTATGATATTGTACTGATATTACACATACATGTTAAAATCATAGCCCCTACTAGGATAGTTGGGTAAAAAAGGTATTTCTGGCACGCTAGCAGTCTTCTTCATAGCCAACGAAAAAGAGTTTATTTTTTGTTGTTAATTACGTACTTTCATGAGTTATAAAAGCTAGATTAGCATGTACATGCTAATCTAGCTTTTATAACCAATGAAAGTACGTAATTATACCGATTATACGTAAACAACAGACTTGCTCTTAAGAGAGTTGGAGGGTGAACATTACAAAAATCTTAATTTTTTTGTTGTTTTTGTGTAAATTTTAGCCGGCATACCAAATTTCAGCTTTCTAGGACTTCGGGAAGTACCCTAGAAATTTTGATATATGAGCGAGTGAGTTAGTCAGTCAGTGACCGAAATGGACGTATTTTAGGGATTAATAAAATCCAAAGTATAATAAAAGAGACATGAAACTTAATGTTTGTTATAAATCAGCGGGGTAATAAAAACTCAAAGTGTTGAAAGCCTTGTTACTGCAATGGCTTTCATTTTAACAGTTCAACAACATTCATTGCGTCATTTACGTTGCTGAGCAGACAAATTTTTCCTACATATGAAGCAACGGATTAACAATATCCTTAAAAATTATTTAAATTGTGATTGATAGTGTGGTACGCAATTAAGGTGCTGCTAACTACATTTATTTAACAGTATCTACATTTTTTCTATAATCTATATTTATTTAACAGCAGTATCCAGACCGAAGCTATAAGGATATGAAAATACGAGGACACAGGAGAAAAGGTAGTGCCCCTGCTTTTTGTTTTTGGCTCAGCGTGGTGGCTCACCGTGCCCCCAGATCACAAGAACAAACTTGACATTGTAATTGAAAAATATGTCCTGCCATACATTCCAGCTGCAATTGTAAGTTTGTACGCACAATATTGACAGATTATTAAGATTTTACCATGATCTTTTAAGACCATAGACTTTTTATAGGTGTTCCTATAATCTGTACCTAAATAATGAACCATATTCTGTATTTTTTTTTCAAAATTTTAGGCTCATTAGCTTCGGAGATAAGGTCCATTTTTTATTATACCTATATATTTTCCTAAATAAATTCAAAACTATTTTTTTATAATTACTTTGATAATAAGACCTTATATTTGATAATTATGTCAAACACAGTATGGTACAGTTGGCAAATTTTTTGTTTTTAATCTAGTTTGCCCCCCAAAAGTCATACCGATATTCAAAATTCATTTATTTACGTTACACGTCCGTGTTTGCATTACAAAACTTCATATGTGTAGCAACTAGTAGATTTGGAGCAAATTGGCTGTGGCAGACTGACAGACAGACACACGAGAAATCTTATAAGGGTTCAGTTTTAATATTAGGACGCAGGTACGGAACTCTCAATACCTTAAATTGTTTCTGCTTAGGAAAATTAAAATGTAATATTTGGGTACAATAAAATGTATGTTTATATGGAATTGGATACTCACGTGTTTATTTTCAATTAAATTAAAAATTAATTAATATTAGTCCACACCAATGTCTAGCGACAATCCAGTGAAACTGATATCAAATCGAACTATCTTCTATTTATATAAATTGAAGGACCTTGAAGAAATGCTTTCATTAGTAAAGACCCACTGACCTATAAAATACATTGTATTATACATTGTAAGAAACATTGTATTATACATTTAATACATTGTATTATAGAGGTATTATTGTAAAGACCGCATTTAAAATCCGCCCTTCAAATGTTCCTTATCAT
This sequence comes from Oligia fasciuncula, assembly GCA_963082905.1. Classification (NCBI taxonomy): domain Eukaryota; kingdom Metazoa; phylum Arthropoda; class Insecta; order Lepidoptera; family Noctuidae; genus Oligia; species Oligia fasciuncula. The sequence goes on along the minus strand of OY720406.1, from coordinate 13,781,977 downwards.
AACCCAAAACATGTTCGACCGCTACTTTCAGAGCTATTCTTCGATTCATAAGTGACGGAGACTGGAACTGTAAACATACCTATTGGGGCTCAAGAGTGACAGCTACAAAAGGACGAGAACTGAAAAAGTTCATCGATAGCGAACAACTTATAGCACTAGGGACAAACAAGGACAACAAAACTGATTGGGATTCAGTCGCAAGTTATTTGGAGAGTGAAATAGATCTAAAAGTAAAACTCAAAACAGAAGATGACATAGACGAGGCTACTTTTTACATAACAAAACTAATACAGGTCGCTGCGTGGCGCTCTACACCCGCCCTCAGTGACTCTGTCCCAAAAAATAACATATCGCTTAAAATAAGCCACAAGTTGGCTGAGAAGCGGAAGCTACGAAGGCAATGGCAAACAGGCAGAGACCAAACAGAACAAGATACAACAAAGCTTCAAGAGAGCTAAAAGAACTCATACAGGAAAATGAAACTTTTCAACAGAAATTGCAAACTCACTCTACCCATAATAAAAACTTTACAAAAAAAACAACCGACTTCCAAAAACACTATAAAGTGAAAAATAACTTTAATTTCGGTAGTCGGTGTCTTTGGATTCGTATTTTAGTTTTTTGCCACCGACTTCCGAAATTAAAGTTATTTTTCACTTTATAGTGTTTTTTGGAAGTCGGTTGTTTTTTTTGTAAAAAAGTTTTTATTTTTCACTTTTTAGTGGGTCAGTTTGTAATTTATCTATGTTACAATAGCCTAATGTCAACTGCTCATCACCTTTTACAAAATATTGCTTTTCCCGACGCAGGGACGTTAATTGTTGAGGACTTCTCCTAGTAACAACCAGGAGAACTGGAGCTGATTGAGAAGTCACATTTCACCATACGCATTGTAACGAGCTTAAATTGCTTTGCAACCATATTAAAGTAATCGAATCGCAACCCGTGAAATATTTGAGTAGTTCCAATGGCCATCTGCGGTCTTCATCATCAGCGCCACTTTACCAAATGATGATTTCCGAGAGCAAATGCTCAAATTACTTTAAAAATACCCAAATCGCTATAGCTCTGCCTATAAAATTTGAGGGTTTCCCTCGATTTCCATGGGATCCTCTCATTAGGTTCCAACTTGATGATGATGGGACCACCTCGAGAGTATACCCTTTCAAACAAAAAAAGAATTTTTGGAATCGGTCCAACCGTCTTCGAGTAATCGGGGAACATACATAAAAAATAAAATTAAAAAAAAGGTTCCGACGAATTGAGAACCTCCTCCTTTTTAACCGACTTAAAAAAAGGAGGAGGTTTCTCAATTCGACCGTATATTATTTTTTTTTAAGTCGGATAAAAAAGACAACTATTCCCTATGGAAAATAACAAAAGACTTCAACATACCACAAAGCCACATTCCACCTATAAGAAAAAACATTCTATACACCGTGGGCCATAAGCGAAAAAGAGAAAGCAGAATTCTCTCTATATCAGATTTTTGGGGTTCTGACCGTAAGACAACTTTTCATCCTCAACATTATCCTTAAACAACATACAAAACTACCTTATGACCCACTCGTGCAAAATCGAAGAAATAAAAAGGTATGTATGGAACGGATCACTTGTAAAACCAAATTTAGTGAAAGATTTATTGAATTTCTTGGTCCGTTCCTATTAAAGCAAAATCAATAAAGAATTAAATATTTACCCGCTTACTAAATCTAAATGTAAACAAAAAGTAAGTGAATATTTGCAACAACTAAATTATGAAGAAACGGAGTTATTACTAAGCGTTGTACAGTAATTAGAATGTAAAAATAATCTTTGATATTAACCATGATCATGCACTTCAATCACACACACATACACACATTCACCCGCCCATACCCACATACACCTACACACACCCACATCAATCAAACTCCACATATCACCTACTAGTTCACACACACTCACAAACACTTCACACTCACGTATAGACCATTTGCTTATTATATTATGAGTCATTAAAATTTTTATACAATATAGCAGTTAAGTTAGTTTTAATTCTTTCAAAATTTAATTAATAGTACAACCAACCATACATTTTGTTGGCCTTTTATTGATGCAATATCGAGGGAAAAGGCGCTGGAAACCGAAATACAGGCATTGCCTAGTTCGGTTGCAGTGGCTACATCCACCTATTAGAAATGAATGCTGCCAAACTATTTTTCTGTAACCTATTATTAAGTTTTTTGAGAAATAAAAATTTATTATTATTATTATTTCCTTTATTACATTAAATTACACATATAAATTATATTTTTAAATATTGGTATAAAAAAAATATTAAAACATTTAAAAATATAAAAAATAGTAGCCATCCGGCTACAATTTTTTATATTTCCGGCTCTCTCTCAGCAAGAAACTGCTCGTCTACAAGGCCATCATAGAGAGAGAGTAGAGCTCTGGGGATCGGCTAGCAATTCCAACCTCGAAATACTCCAGCGCTTCCAAAATATATCACTAAGAACTATCTCCAGCGCACACTGGTTTGTAAGAAACTCGGAAATACGCGAACACCTAGAAATGCCGACCATTACAGAAAATGTGAACAACTATCTAGACACGCGGCAGCGTGTCAAGCCAAGTTCAAGCAAAGGAACTGGCAAGCCAGCGCCGAGTGTAATATTACACGAACCACTTGGTGCCACTTTTGACCCTTCTTTAGATAACTCAAAACCTCTTTAACATAAACACATAAAACTACGTGTGCTTAATTATATCCATAAGGACACCTAGAAGCCCATATTTCATGAAGCTAGCTCAAACGGTTATAAAGATATGAAGGTCAAAACGTCGTAAATTTTAGCACTGACTGACTAACATAAGTACCTAAACCTAACCTACTTCCAGATGATCTAGAAGGATGAAATTTGGAATCCAGCCCGGTAATTGTGTGTAAGCGTAGGAAAAAATCTAAAAATAAAAAAAGTGAAAAAATAGGGGGGGTCCCCATACAAAAAAAAAAAAATTGTAGCGTTGGAATCGTTACAAGCAGATATTTGAAACTTTCACAATATATGTATTCATATATTGAACAAAATAACATATTAAATAACATATTATTATGTTATTTATTGTTTGTGTGTGTTTGTGTTGTTTATTGTTTTGTTATTTTGCATAGAACTTGGCACTCATTTAGATCTCCATTCTTTTTGCGGCGAAGCCCACAGCCAAGCATAATTTTTGTATTGAACTTGGCTCTCCTTTTTTACATTTATGTTTTTGGTGGGATAACAAAAAGTACAAAGACAGACTGAACAACCACAGCAATTCGCTAGCCAGAGATCTACTCCAAGACCATATAAAAAGCCTCAAAAGATGGCACATACTGGAACTCGATCAAAGGAACTGAAGCGTTCCCACATGTAGATTTGAGACTATTCATTGGAATGGCCATCAAAACAATTCCACACTAGTAGACCACGTCTAATCATGGCTAAACCGCCAATTGTGGATAAAATGGAAATTTAAAAAAAAAATGTTCCGTGGTACGCTGAATCATATTATTTGGGCATATTATTGCGGCAGTCATTCGCTGTATCTTCGCTCCAAGTAGGTAAACCTGCGCGCCTCTTCTCGTATAGTAAAGAGATAAAGAAGATCGGCATCACCATCTTCTGGAGCATCAAATTGCTTTCAACTGTAGGCGGCATTTGCGGAGTAGGTGTAGTGTGTGGTTTTGAAAACATCTATAAAAAAAAAATAACCGACTTCAAAAAAAAACACGTTCAAGTGTTAAATAACTTTAATTTCGGACGTCGGTGTCAAAAAACGAAAATGCGGAACCAACGACACCGATTTCCGAAATTAAAGTTATTTATCACTTTGTAGTGTTTTTTTTTTTAAGTCGGTTGCTTTTTTTGTAAAAAAGTTTTTTATGATTTATTTTTTAAATATTTAACTTGGCGGGGAACTTAAAAACATAACTTAGTCACTTTCTGGACATAATCATCACAAAAAATCTGCAATTCTTTAAAAATAAATTATAAGCTGGAAATATTCCCCAAAAAGAGTGTCACTTATTTTGTAATAATATGCCTTGACATCTCAAAGAAAAATTGTCGCAGTAATATTTTTTGCTTTTAAACTCAGACTTGAGGCAATTTGATAATTTATACGAGTGCATGATGAATTTTAAAAAGTACTTAATCGATGACATTGAAAAGTGCAGTGATAACATTTCATATTCATGCGTATGCAACGCGTGAAAGTAAAACATTTCTGCGTCAGGTCATACAGGGTCTTGTGTAGTGAATATTTAATACTCTACTAAAATGGGCAATACATTGTCAATCTTGTATGAAAATGGAAAAGGGAAAATCGACACGTTTAACTGACTTAGGGGTTAAGCACAAGTCTGTTAATTTAAGTAAATTAACGTACTATTGCTGCCACAGAAACTGTCAGCCACACACCAGTCCGTTCACAATTTTTTTACCTCTGACAGCAGCAACCTAGGAGCGACCTTATTGTAACGAGAATAAAGATCACAATGATTTTGACAGACTTGTCAGTGGCAGCAATCTAACAGCAACCTTATAAGAATGATAATAAAGATCACTGTGATTTGGACAGTGATGCAAAATCAGAGGTAATATCAATAATTTTGAAAGGACTGTACAATGTGACAGATGCTGTTCCTACACAATGCACATACTATCCGTACTTGTGGCCATACTGTCCGTACTGGTGCCATACTGTCCGTACTGGTGACATACTGTCCTTACTGCTGCCATACTATCCGTACTAATGCCATACTGTCCGTACTGGTGCCTAATTGTCCCTTCCCTACTGGTGCGATGCGCTGTCTGCATGGTCACGAACCTAAAGATCTCTGTAATAATGATTGTTTATTTTTCTACCATTTTCAGATCCTCGGACGAACAGTTTCCTGCTGGTGTCAAACCCGGTGCCCATCGTGCTGATAATGTACCTGTACTACAGATTCGTCCGGTCTTGGGGCCCTACGTTCATGGCCAAGCGTGCGCCGCGCCGTACAATCTTAAGAACGTCATCATCGTATACAATGTAATACAGATCGGATAGTCAGCGTACCTCACAGCACAAGTAAGTGTCAAAGTCCGCCAGGGTAGCCTGCGACATTTAATTCTTTTTACGTTTTTGCAATTTGCAGGTTAGGTTGTACTTGTATTGATCAAATTATGATTTGCGACCATAAGAAATATGTACTAACAGAATTAGAAAACTAGTTTTATCAAAATTATTTCCGTGAAATGTGGTTTTGAAAATGTGTGCATTCTTGAACTAAGTCAGTCTCTAAATCATAAGAATACATTTCTTCCAAGGAAAGAGATTTTTTCATAAAAGTTGTTGATGACATTCACTCGTTTTGGTCAGAAATGAAAACTTTTCATTGAACTTGTTGTAGGCCTCCTAGTTCCTTTTCAAATTCGAATACATACGAGTTTATTAATGACAACGAAAAAATTGTTAACCCTGAAAGTACCACTCGCGGTCATTTTAATTTCTTCATCAAGTGTTTTATCATTTATCTACTGGTTGGGGGCTGCGACCTGGGTGTTTTACTATAGATTATAGAAGTTTAAGGATAAACGGGAAAAACATCGGAAAGACGTCTTGTAGACTTGTTTCTGCAAGACATCAGAAAACCGTATTACAGAAATCTTTCTGAATTCTGAAAAACGGTTAAAAAACGGTCCTTAAATTTTCCGCCCCTAAAATTTGACATCCAGGGACCCAAGTCTGCTATTTTTATAAATTCATCATTCCGACACGATCCTATTGTCATTTTGCTAAAAGTTCGTAATCTGCTAAATTCATAAATCATTGGTCGGTCAATGGCACAGAACATATACGATACTCGTAACGAATTAAAAGCAATGACTGCACAATGACGTTCTAATGGTAGATTACTGATCAAAGGAACTGTCAAAATTTTAGCAGATTAACGCCTAAGTCAGTCATTCATTTTGTAATTATGTACGAGATTACCATTCTATGCCATTTCTTTCAATGGAGTGTCAGTGGTTGACCATTGGAAAGTCAAAATGACGCCATTATATTAGTAGATTACCAAACTTGTCAAAATCAACAATTATGAAATCAATGATAGACCATTCTGACACTATTGTAATAGCAGACTTGAGGCCCTGGGCTTAAGCCTACTCAGCCTGCCGATAAATCCGCCACTGCTCAAAATTTAGTTAGTTATACAGTCAATAGCGTACTGGAGCAGTTGCGTTGAAATTCCGTTACATTACGAAACATAATTGCAATCGTGAAAAGCGTAGGAAACGACAATTATGTTACTGAGCCAACTCAAAATACGCAGGGCTGCCTCGCCCGCCGCGCGCTGTGCATGATGCGAGTAATTCAGTGAAATCTGCCCTGGCCCTAGGAAGTTTTTCCCGACTATTTTTAATAAATTAATGTGTAATCAATCATGCATTCCTTTTATTTGCATAATGTATCATGTCATTTAACTGTATGCTTTGTCATAGCTCATAATCAGAAAAATAAGTATGATGTAGAAAAACACTTCAAAAAGCTCCTGTCGAAGGTTTTCACAGGAGAGTTGTCCATGTAAAAGACATAAACGAGATCTGCAAAAAGGTTCGCACCTTTTCGCTGATGTCGTATGTCTTTCCTTTTGATTTTGTTTTAGATTTCTTCTCTTTATTTTTGTTTATTTTCCATTTTCATAATAATAATATGCCAGTTAGGAGTGGACTGATTAGATTAGATTTTCTCTAAATTCCCTCACATTTTATTCTTTAAATTGTTTCATGCTTTATTCTAATTTATGTTTATATTTGTACTTTTCCTGTTGACAACGATGTGGACGAATTTTTTGATGCACTACGATTCTTTCCCCTCTCTTTTTTATATATTTTTACGTAATATTATTTTAAGACTGTTAGCTTTTAAATTATTTAATGTTATTCAAATTCAAATTCAAATTCATTTATTTGTCCCAACATGGTACATTACATGGTCTTAAATTAATAAATGGTATCATCACATTCTGCCACGTGGGGCGCGCAAATATCAGGTAGGTATACAAACAAAATTTTACAAACACAAAAATCAAGATATTTAGTTAATATTGATAATATTGAATAAATAATTACGAATTAATATTACATTAAGAGACATGTCAGTTAAATATTAGGTATCTTGGTTAATGTCAGAGTATTATTCAATGTCAAACTATTAACTATCAAAGAGAGATTTCAGAATATAAAAGATTACAATTAAATTAGGATGGCAAAGTCGTATCGTTCAAAAAGTCGTTTAAGGTATAATAGCATTTTTTACACAGCAACTCTTTAAGTTCCTTTTTAAACCCATTTAAATTTAACTGTTTGATTTGCTTTGGGACTTTATTAAAAACTTGCGGGGCTATACAAAATATGCTCTTCCACATTAATGCTGTTTTAGCTCTACGTCCGCGTAACATATCATTCCGCCTGTTACGTTTAACTGTATCTGATAAGTTGGGAAACAGGTGTGAATTCAGCTTAACAAATAAGGCAGTTTCATATATATATAAAGACGGCAGTGTTAAAATTTTGTATTTTTTGAAAAATGGTTCACAACTGTCCGTTATTTGAAGTCTGAACATGGCTCTGATGGAACGCTTTTGCGCTTTAAAAGCGATTTCTCTATTTGTAGAGTTACCCCAGAATATAATACCATATCTTATTACAGATGCTACAAGACCATGATAGGCTGTAAGTAGTGCATCTGTGTTAACTGTTGGGGCAAGTTTATACAGGGCATATGATGAACTACTAATTTTCTTACATAGCGCTTCAATGTGATCCTTCCAATTGAGCTGCCTGTCAATTATCAAACCTAGAAATTTTGCACTATCTACATCGTGAACTTTGTTATTCTGATATTGGACCTCCATTTTCGAACTATGTTTTTTATGGCCAAAGTGCATTATTTGTGTTTTGCTAAGATTAATTCTTAGATTATTATTGTCAAGCCAAGAGATTATTGAAGTTATGGCGTTATTAACGTTAGCTTCATATGATTCAGGTTTGTCACATGCTATTGTTATCGTACTATCGTCAGCAACGAGTGTTATTGGGAAGTCTATAGCTTTGGGAAGATCGTTAATATAAATTAGGAACAGTGGAGGACCCAATACACTGCCCTGTGGTACACCAAAGTATACTGTGCGTTCATTCGACAGGTATGTTACTTCTTCTTTAGTCTTGAAGTTTAAGTTTGTTACGGTGGTAAATTGCTTTCTTTTTGAAAGGTAAGTGCTTAATAAGTCCAGAACGTTACCTCTTATACCGTAAGACTCAAGTTTGTTTCTTAAGATAGTATGGTCAACGTAATCAAAAGCCTGTGTCATATCACAATACACAGCACAGACAGGTGTTTTATTATCAATATTAGTCATAATTTTATTTAAAAAGTCATAAATAGCCATGTTTATTGTCATGTTCTTTCGGAAACCTTTTTGTTCGTTGCAGAGAATCTTTTGTTTTTCTAAGTATGTGTAAAGCTCATTATAAATGTATTTCTCGTATATTTTGGAGAAAATTGGCAAAAGCGCAATAGGTCTATAATTTTGCATTTGTTGCTTATTACCTTTTTTAAATATGGGTTTCACTATGGAGACCTTGAGACGATCAGGAAAAACACCATGGCTGATACATAGATTAAGAATATCACTCAAATGTTTAGAGATTAAGGCGGCAACATGTTTTATAATTTTAGTAGAAATTTCGTCATACCCTACGCTATTAGTGTTTTTAATGCATTTTATAATGTTAAATATTTGTATCGGTTGACATGGAGGCATGAACATTGATTTTTGTTTATTTGTGATATACGCACAAGATCTTTTGCCTGCTCCGGGTATCGGCACAATTTTTTCTATGAAATAGAAACTGTTCAGCAATTAATTGAGGTTTGTTAATCGTTTTATTGTCAATTTGTATAGTATTAATTGAGTCATTAGGGAGATTTAAATTAGAGTTCTTTATTATTTTCCATGTCATTTTACTTTTATTGTCAGAAGTTTTAATATTATGATTATTTTGAGATCGTTTAGTCAGATTAATAATTTTTTTAAATATCTTTGTGTAATTTGAATATTTTGTTTTATTTATTTGAGTAGGTTTAAGTCTAGACGTCCATAATAATTGCCTTTTTTTTAAGCTACATAGTTTAATTCCTCGTGATATCCATTTTGGTTTTTTGCATGTTGGTATTTTAATACGCCTACAGGGGAAGCACAGGTCATAAAATAATTTAAATTGTTCAAAAAACAAGTTGAATGCATCATTTGGATCATCATTGTCATAAATTTCAGAGAATGTTAGTTTTTCCAGGCAGGTTCTAAATTTAATAATATTCTCTGGGCTATAATCCCGTTGTGATTTATACCAATATTTCAGAACACAGTTCAAACGTACGGGACATTTCAGCAGTTGCGCAGTGTGATCTGATAGGGCAAATTCTATCACCTCCGTCTTGCATTTTTTTTCGAAATTGTGGGCAAAATTATCAATGCAGGTCTGGCTTTGCATCCTGGTTGGTTTTTCTATTGCTAAGGTCATGTTAAAACTTGTTAAGATATATTTCAGTTCAGAAGTCATATTATTATTTTTTAATATGTCAATATTTATGTCGCCTGCTATAATAATATTCCTACAATTTCTTTTTGTTAGTAGTAATAACAGTTGCTCTAATTTGCTAAAAAATACATTTGAATTCCCTGTCTTTGGTACTCTATAAATACAAACTATAACTACTTTATAACTTGTCAGTTCAATTGCACAACATTCTACAACATTAGATATTGAAAGTTCTGTTATACTATAACAATAAACTACTTGTATATCATAAACCCCCCGTGGCTAAATAATAACAGCCGTACAGGTCAATCGATCAGGTTAAGCTACGCTTGCCACGGTTGGTCTGTGGATGGGTGGTGTGACGTACTATTAAATGTAGCACACAACTCGGTGGCAACACTGCTCGAGAGTCACTGTTTATTCTCCGTGGCGACTGGACGTGCCCGTTGGGTTGTTGTGTACTTACTGATAATCTGGTACTTTTACATTAAGCCCTAAGATATGTGATTATAGTAAACACCGCAATGGCGACGAGGAATAGCGCAGTAAGTAAAATTATCGCTCAAATTATGTACTTACGGAAATTGGTCGGCAACAAAGTTATTAAAAAAAAAAAAAAAAAACCCATAAAATTATGATTTTGTTTCGCATAAATGTCATCATTATATATATTGGATCAGCCGGTCGATTCTGTAAAAATCTCACCGTGAAAACTTAGGTGAAGTGAGTTTGTTTTTGCTAAGAATTGACACTATTGACAGCTCACTCCACGCTCACTTCACCTAAGTTTTCACGGTGAGATTTTTACAGAATAGCACCGCTCGTATGTTTATAGTGTCTCTCGATATCAGGCATATTTGAACTACTGCTGTGGGCGTAGTGTGGGTATGTGTTGGTTATTGCGCAATAGAAAAACGGTTTGCAGTTTAAATCAGATTATAATTTCCTTAACAATTTTATTAATCACACTAGCAAATTACACACTGTAGGTACATGACACAACTAGATACACAGTAAAATAATTATGTACACTATCAAAGTAATTTCGAACAAATCGTAGGATCGATTACTGTTCGTATAGTGACAGAGTCACCCAAATATAGCGTATTTAGAATTTAGAATACAGGTATAAGGCTGAACTTTAGTAAACCGACAGGTTTGTCAGGAGCTAGTGCTCTGTAAGGAGTCGAGTCCGAAGACCGTCTCTGCTAGCACAAACGAATGCGCTCAGTTATAAAGGGTTTGTCTCCACCGCGCATTCGCCCCACAACAACTCTGTCCGATGACACACGGAAGTACGTCAACGTGTTTACTTAAGTTGATACAAAACACTAAAATGTGATAAAACTAATAATACATTACATTATAAGTAATCAAATAATCGGGCACAATATAACTGATGTGGCATCGAGATTTGTGTACAGACGCCAGCACAACAAGCTGCTACAATCTGTCAAATTTCTTTAATAGATTTTCAACTTTATCGCTAAAGCATTATGGTTAAAAGTTGATTGGTAAAATTTGACAGTTTCGGGTAGCTTGATGTGCTGGCGTCTGTACCTATAACATTTCCAAAAGTATAAATTCATTGTCGTAAATAAACAAGGGAGATTTCACAAAGTTAATCATTTTAAAATCACAATAACATGACATCAATTGTTTTGAACAAAACCATCGGTTACAAATACACCGAGTACTCAATAAATTATGTTCCAATTTGTTAGACAATAATGATAAATGATTTTATTTCTGTAAGTAGGTTTGTACAAACACTTTTACACGTCAATCATATTTTTTTAAACTAGATGAGGTCGGCGTTTCCTATCTGACTATTCTGAGAAGAAAGGCCGAAACAAACTCAGCCAGACAAAAATCTTGGTCAGATCGTGTGAAGACCATGTAGATTGGTGTCTGAAATGGTCTTTTGAGGAAAGAACCACACAGATTGAGCGGACCTGTCCAATCAGTGCACGCATTTGTCAAAAATCGTGCAGCTCAACTCAGAACTTGAGGAGCTCAACGATTCGACGAACAATACCAAAGACAGGACATTTGGGTAGGCCGCATAAACTACTCAAACTGCCAGACCATGATTAAAACGGAAAAAATTACCCACATAGTCCTCATATTCACAATAATTAAAATAATATAATACTTTATACTTACAGTAAATGTACATGTCATTATTTAAGTAAACAGATACTTAAAAAAAAAAGATAAATAATTAAAGTGTAAAATAGCAAAATAAAAACAACATTCATTGTCTAAACCTATTGGAGCAGCTCAATCCCAAGCCTTTTTGTCCTCAATATAGTCTTTTACAGTATAATAGGCTTTCTGACATAGTTTTCGCTTTATAAAAGATTTGAATTTATTAAGGCTTAGTTCTTGAATGTGGCTAGGAAGTTTATTATAAAAACGTATACATTGGCATCTAAACGAGCCACCTATTTTTTTGAGCCTTGTTGTAGGAACAACAAATTTGTGTTTGTTCCTAGTATTTATGTTATGGATATCACTGTATTTTTTAAACAGATTAATATATTTATGTGCATACAAAAGATTATCATAAATGTACTGAGAAGGCACAGTCATTATATTAATCTCTTTAAATTTGTCTCTGAGTGAGTGTCTGGGACTTAATTTATAAATGGAACGAATTGCCCTTTTTTGTAAAATAAAAATTGTCTGAATATCGGCGGCATTTCCCCACAACAGAATACCGTACGACATTACACTATGAAAATAACTGAAGTAGGTATACTAAACGGGCTGTCTCTAAATCAGGCAAATCACGAATTTTCCTAACGGCGTATGCTGCAGAGCTAAGCTTTTTTGACAATTTATCTATATGGGGGCCCCATTGAAGCTTGGCATCCAACGTTATGCCTAAGAATACTGTGGTATCTTTGGGTTTCAACTCTTCATCCTTAATGAGAACACTAGTTTCTACTTGTCTAACGTAGGGTATCGTAAACTTTACATTTCGTAACAAACTTTTTCCGAATAGATAGTAAAATCACTTAAATTCATAAATAAGAACAACAAATCATAACAAATTATGTGGACTACCCACAATTATAATAATTCAGAACCAACTCCGACATAATACAATAAGTAGTTAAAATATTTCTCAATAAGTGAAATTTGTAGTAAACTCCTGAGTAAATAAAGTTTCTCTAACCACAAATATCGTTAATGTAAATACCAGTTTTAACAAAAGTTCCACTTCGGTAAAATCGGAGTAAAGTGAGAAAATATTATCTTACCTACTGATAAAAAAAATGTTCTAACGGAAATATCATTAATGTATCAGTTTTAACAAAAGTTTCACTTTGATAAAATCGAACTAAAGTACCTAACTAGGAATCGACGAAAACTGACAAACACTGGAAACTGCCGAGTTAACGCAACTGTCTAATCGGTAAACTAACGAATCAGGGAAACTGACTAATCAACGAAACTGACGACTAAGGAAACTAATAGGTACGCGGACTCCTAACTAGTGTCATAAAATCTGTCAAGGGTAATGATTGAACTAACTTTAGTGTAATCAAATGCATTTTGCACTGGCTATTGTAAACAATAGAATTCATTACAGTGTTGTAATATCAAGTGACCGTTTGCTTTAAGCACCTCGCACACATCGTCAAAGGACCTTTGTACGACTTGCTGGCTAGTCAAATATGACGGCAGTGATTTAGTTCAAAATAAACTTTAACTACAATTATTGGAAAAAATGTGAAGTTGTACTGGGTATGGTACAACAAGACATATTTTAATATACATTAAAATATGTGCGTGTGTGTGTGAAAGACACAAGTGGAACAAGTTCCAAAAAAAAAAAAACAGTGCCAGGTAACGCTTACCAATATAAATGTTCCATTGTTGTGTAGTTGGTCGATTGTAATAAAAATGCCTACATATGTCCTACTAATACCGCACACTCACACTAAGCGATCCTAAACCAGTTGATGGACTTAAAAATAAACATTTTGTAATGTAAAATAATTTCATAGTATGTAACTGGTATTCAGCTGCATCCGGTTAGACTGGAAGCCGACCCCAACATAGTTGGGAAAAGGCTAGACAGAATCTGTCTAGTTTCTTTATGTTTATCATTGCGACTTGACTTAATTATTCTGCTGATATGTATATACAGCTTGACTGGATTTGTCTGCGGTTTTCGGCTATTATAATACCAACTACATAACGGGAAAAAAATAGTGCCTTTAAGCGTCAGCCAGGTGGCAAAGGATGAAAGAATCACAGTGTATGAAATCAATGGGTGACAACTCATCAATTCATACAGTGGTATAACCGACCAGTGTATGCAATTTAACAAACAGGACATGCGATCCCCACATACCGAATAATCTTAAGCCTGTTGTAAAGAATCGCCCTACTCGCACGAGAGCAATAACTACGCTTAATATATTAAATTAAAATCAAGTTACATAGATTGAAAACCAAATGTTAATTATGGATTATGACATTACTGTTGCCACTGAGACTTTCCTGGATTTGTCGGTGGAGAACTCTGAGGTTGTGTCCGCTGACTGGAATGTAGTACGTCGTGACAGAAACAGGCCAGGAGGTGGCGTCCTAGTGGCTGCTAAGCCGGGGATCGTGCCTGTTCGAGCAAAGGAGTTGGAAACTACCGATGCAGCGATGGGGAAGATCTCTGGATTCAGTTTAGCATTAGAACTACTAATGCTATAAACTTGAAATTTGGAATAGTTTTAGATGACGTTAGCCCAACTATTTTGCTAATAAGAAATAGATAAAAATATTTGTATATTTCTTGCAACAGGGACTGAAAGGGGGTCTGAAAAATTCGAAGTGGAGCTACTGGGGCATGTGGGGTATCATATAAAAGAGCGCAGTTTTGCGCATTCTCAAACATTTTTTTTTGACCCCATAGTTTTCGACTTTTGATGAAAAATGTAAAAAACAATAACGTTCCCCCTTATCTCCGGAGTTTGCAAAGAGAAAAATCTGAAATTATTCTATGTGATAGAAGTTTATGAAAAAATTACAGGAAAAATAAAAAAAGTCTCTAAATAGCACACTTTTTCAGAAATCATCAACAAAAGTTACATTAGTTCCACTATCGGTCAAGAGATGGCGCTGACATAAAACAGTAATATTCTACACCGCAGTAATTATCTGATGAATATAGGCCTCCCGGATGAAAATTAAAAACATATGATGGTACAGAACCCTCGGTGCGCGAGTCCGACTCGCTCTTGCCCGGTTTTTCTTTTCTTTTTTGTTACGGACGCTTTTAACGTTCACGTTTTTCTACATCGTAGCTGGCCTGTGGATGGGTGACCATCTTTATATACCGAGACCCCTCCGTGATAGCATTGATTGATAGATAGATTGATAGCACGTTAAGCCGTTGGTCCCGGCTGTCATTCGGGGATCTTTGACAGTCGTTACGGGTAGTCAGAAGCCCGAAAATCTGACAACCAGACTTACCAAGAGGTATCGTATTACCCAGTAACTGCGTTGTGGAGGTCAGATAGGCAGTCGCTCCATGTAAAATACTGGTATTCAGCTGCATCCGGTTAGACTGGAAGCCGACCCCAACATAGTTGGGAAAAGGCTAGGCAGATGATGATGTTTTTCTACATCATTCTCACAACATGTATAATATTTTAACATGAATGATATTAACCAACAATTTTCAGATTTAAAAGAGTGTTATAGCGGAAGACGTTTCCGAACGCTCCCATTTCCCTGGACGTAAGAGGGCCAATAGAGGTAAAGCGCCCGACCGATATTCGCCAACGCGCTAGCATGTTTGCTCCCGCGCCTCGCGCCGACCAATCACGGATTTGTCGTCGCGCCGCTACTCGGCCGCTGATTGGCTTAGTTGTTTTTGTAGTTTTAAGGTTGGTAGAATTGTAAGAGAATGGCGAAGGTTTTAACTTGTGTGATGTTGATGTACAGTATTTTCGTGTTTTATTAAAGTTTATGCCGATAACAAAGTCCTTTTAATCGAGAACTGACCCACCCCGACTATATCTTGGCGCCCAACGTGTGTTTTGTGTATTAAAACAAGGGGTCGGAGTTTTTGTTGTGCGGATCAAACTTTTCGTTCGTTGCAAGTTCGTTCAAGTCGAAAAACTTTGGTGATACGGTGAAAAACGACCGACAAGTGCATAAAAACTGTATAGACAGTGACTTTGCCTGTGTTTTGTGTCTACGTGTGGATTATTGCTGGTTGGTACAACCACGAGCCGTGTATTGTCGCTTTTTACGAAAAGTAGGTACCTACTTAGCGGTTTGCAAAATGCCGCGAAGACGCAAGTCGCTGCCCGCCGACGCCAATGACTCGATTCACGAGGAATCAGAACCAGAACAGCCAAGCAACATAACGATGCCACAAGAGGTCCTTGCCAAGCTGTTAACATCGATTCAACAATCGCAAGCAGAATTTTGTCAGCAACTCTTACGCGAAGTTCGTTCGTCGACGCCATTACTCGCGTCGGTAGATGCAAGTACATCTGCCGCCACCGCCAACGCCACCTCGGCTATCATGAAGTCCACAGGCAACTTCTCGAAATGTTCATCTAAGTTTTGCGGTAATCCAGAAGAATCCGTGGAAAACTTTATAGATGCCATAGAGGTTTACAAGTCATGCCTAAACATAAGCGACGAGAACGCTCTTTTAGGTATGTCCATGCTGCTCACTTCATCGGCGGGAACATGGTGGCAGGGTATCAAGGGCTCAACGAAGACATGGGATGAAGCTATAACTAGACTGCGGAGTGCGTATGGCGAATGCCGCCCGCCGTTTCGTGTTTACGTCGAGTTATTCTCCCTCGTACAAGGTACCGAAAACACAGATTTGTTTATAGCGAAAGTTCGTGCCTTGTTTGCAAAACTTCCACAAGAAGACTTGTGTGAACGCGTCGAGTTAGATATGACATATGGACTGTTAGATCGTCGCATCAGGAAGCGTATCGACAGAGCTAGGGTTTCGACATTCGACGATTTGTTGAAGAAGGCACGCGCCGTAGAAGACTCGTTAAAAGAGTCACAAAACGGTCGTCAAAGTCATAAGCCGTCGTCTCATATCGAAGATGGATCACGCGCCGCCGCCGAGCCTGCGCACGTTCGTACCGATACGTCGAGTCGTGCTTCCCGATCGTCCGCTGCCGTCGTCGCCGCTAGTCGCACGGGCGACTCAACTACAAGAAAGGCAGGGAATACGAAGTCGTTCTGTGTTTACTGCAAACGTAGCGGTCACACTAAGGAAACGTGCGAGAAATTAGTGAAAAGTAGTGACGAAAATAACTCAAAAAGTGAAAATAAAAAAGACATTAAGTGTTACGGTTGTGGTGCCGCGAATATCATAAAGTCGAAGTGCCCGAAGTGTAATGCCAATGATAGTAAGAACAGTGGACATTCGGCGTTCTGTTCTATTGCTTCTGCACGTGAGTCTCGTGCACCCACCGATTGCTCCCAGTCGTACCGTACGCCTCGCGTAGATGACGACATACGCCCCAAGGTCAACGCGCCACCACCGCTACAAGCGCCTACCCCGCCGCCGCGAGGTAGCGCGATGGTTGCCGGTATTGCGGGCGCGCCTGCGCCTTCCAGCGTCGAGCAATGCGTGTCGTCGCGCAAAGTTCTAGGTAACCCCGCGGCCGTGAAAGTCGCAGGGGGTTTTGTCACTAATTTTGGTTCGGTCTCTAAATCTGATTCTGTCACTAAGTTTAATTCTCACACTAATGTTCCAGATCGTAATGTTAATATTTTAGCTATGGATACCGACTATTCTGATAATAGTGTTCCTTATAGTTACGATAAATATTTACATAAAGTCTAATTTACAATGCAATAGTTTTAACGATAATTTTTATTTAGATAAGTCGTCCTGTGTTGATAACAATGTTAGTGTTACGTCTACGACTCGTAATAATAATTTTATAAATCGTTTTTGTGTTGACAATTGTTATTGTTCTGTAAATAGGGAAAATTGTGTTTGTTTTCGTACTAAAACGTGTGTCTGTACTAAAACTAAGGTTTGTACTTCTTGCGACCAGGGGGAGTTCGCATCACCGTTGCAGTCTAATGATAATGCGTCACGGTCGGTAATGTTCAATGGTTGTCAATCGTATTCTGGTAATTCCGTCGGTTCAAAATCTTGCGCTCGCGATTTTATGCCTATTTCCAGATCTGATGATTATAAACCATTTGATAACAATACCAGCGACTCTAAACATTTTTCAGAGATCGCAAGTGGTCGTCAACCTTTTTCCGAGAACGTCAGGGGTTCTCAACATTTTTGTTCCCAGAATAATAATTGTCAACAATTGTACGGAATTACCAGTGGTGCACAACCTTTTAACGGTAATCGTGACGTACGATCTTTTCCAAGGCCCGTGCTAAAGATTAGTATTTTAGGTGAGAATGGTACCGCGTTACTAGATTCGGCAGCTAAAAGCTGTGTGGCCGGTCATACGCTATACGCTCTCCTAAAGGCCAAAGGTCATCCTATGTCCTCTAGGGTGGAAAATGTAAAACTTGCAGATGGTGTACTTAGGTTAATGAATGTACTTACTACCGAAGTGAATGTTACTCTTGAAGGTAGAACCAGGCTCGTTAGTTTTTTAATTTTTCCAGACGCGGACAATAATGAATCACTGTTAGGTATAGATTTTTTGATAAATTTTAGTATCTGTGTTGATTTTAGTAGTTCTAAGTGGCACTTTGCTGACAGTGCTGAGCAGTTCGATCTCCCATTTGAAAAAGCCGCACACCAGGTTAAGAGTGTGCCTATCAGTAGTTTGCTTAGGGACGAGGAAGCTTCAAAGCTTAGCAACGAGCAGCGTGAGGTTCTAGCCCAGTTCCTTTCTGAAAATAAGGATGTGTTTGAGTTACGGGGCGAACCAACTGCTTTTGCGGAGCATGTCATTAAAACTGGTGACCACGCTCCAGTTGCAGTCCCTCCATATCGGCTTACTCCTGCTAAAAAAGAGATCATGCGGTCAGAAATCGACAAGATGTTGGCTGATGATATTATAGAGGAGTGCGAATCGGCATGGGGATCGCCTGCATTGTTAGTGCCTAAAAAGAACGGTCAAGTTCGGTTTTGCGTAGATTATAGAAAAGTCAACGCCATAACTAAAACCGATGTGTACCCGATGCCGCTCATAGACGAGCTGGTGCAGTCTACTAAGCGAAATTGCATCATGAGTACGTTAGATATGCGTAGTGGGTTTTGGAATGTTTCGGTCAGGGAATGCGATAGAGATAAAACGGCCTTTTTGACGCCTTTTGGTACGTATCGTTTCAAAAGGATGCCGTTTGGGCTCAAAAACGCTCCGTCAACTTTCCAACGACTCATCGACAGGTTGCGCTTTGGCGCCTCACTTCAGAATGTGACCCTGTTGTGCTATCAGGATGATCTGCTCGTAATATCGGAAGGATTCGATCAGCATGTCGCTGATCTACGTGCAGTGTTTGAAAGGCTGCGTATGTTCAATCTTCGCGCCAATCGCGAAAAGTGTGTTTTCGCGCGCGAAGAAGTGAAATACTTGGGTCATGTCATTACTCAGGATGGAGTTTCACCTGATCATGACAAAGTTCGCGCAGTGGCGGACATGAAGGCACCAAGAACTGTACGCCACCTAAGAACGTTTCTTCAGACGTGTTCGTGGTTCAGAAAGTTCATTTTGAACTTTTCAGAAGTCGCTGAACCTTTAACTCGTCTTTTGAAGAAAAATCAGGCTTGGGTATGGGGCGCTGAGCAAAATCAGGCGTTTCAGGAGCTAAAAAAGCGCTTAACGTCTGCGCCCATACTCGTCCAAGCTGATTACAGTAAACCGTTTATCTTGCGTACGGACGCAAGCAATTACGCTCTTGGTGCAGTGTTGCTGCAAGGTGAGGGGAAAGACGAAAGGCCGATCGAATACGCGAGCCGCCTTTTAAACCCCGCCGAGCGTAATTATTCTTCTACAGAGAGGGAAGCTCTCGCAGTAGTTTGGTCCGTTGAGCGGTTCAGAGGTTATTTGGAAGGTCAACAAATAATTGTAGGTAGTGATCACCAACCTCTCAAATGGTTGTTGAGCTTGAAGTCGCCATCAGGTAGATTAGTTCGGTGGGCACTGAAGTTACAAGAGTTCAATATTCAGTACGAATACACTCCAGGTAAAGCCAATGTTGTGGCCGACACGCTGAGTCGTCCTACTTGTGAGGAAAGCAGCAAAGATCAATGTGGTATTTGTCCCGTAGTTGTTGACTTACCCACGAGAAGTCCTGCCGATTTACGACCTGCTCAGTTAGACGACCCGGAACTAGAAAAGATAATGACTGGTCTTGAAAGTAATGACGCAGTTGAAGAAAAACGCTGGTCTGAGCGCGGTTACTTTATGCAGCAAGGAGTCCTATATCGTTACAACCCTGACGTTGACGTTGAGGAAGCTCAGCTCGTTCTTCCGGCGAGTTTACGTCTGGACGTTTTGAGGGAATGTCACGATACTCCTATTGCTGGGCATCAAGGTATTGATAGAACCTTACATAAGCTTTCACAGCGATTTTTCTTCCCCGGAATGAGACGGTTTGTCGCAGACTTTGTTAAGTCTTGTGCGACGTGCCAGCGGTACAAGTCGTCAAACTTGAAGCCTTCAGGCCTTTTACAGACCCCAGTATTGAATCAAAGGGGAGAGGTCTTGGCGATTGACTTGTTTGGCCCGCTCCCTCCTGGAGAGAAGGGGGAGAAGTACATTTTATTAGTCGAGGACACAGCTACTCGGTGGGTCGAGCTTTTTGCTTTGGTCGACGCCACCTCGGAGGTCTGTGCTCGGACACTAATCGAGGAGTATTTCCTTAGGTACGGCCTTCCGCGTCGCATTATCTCGGATAATGGGGTACAGTTTGTCTCTGCGGTTATGCAACAATGTATGTACATTTTAGGAATTGAACAGGACTTGTTACCCTTATATCATCCAGAGGCCAACCCAGCCGAACGGAAAAACAGAGACTTAAAGGTGCAGCTGGCTCAGTTGGTCGACACCAAGCATTCTTCATGGCCTGACCACTTACCATCAGTTCGTTTCGCTATGAACTCAGCCTTGTGTCAGACAACAGGTGTTTCACCAGCTTTTCTCACCTTAGCTAGAGATCTTCGTTCACCAGTTGATGTTCATTATGATATTAGGGCCGTCCTGAAAAAGGATAACTTTGTTCCTCAGATAACGCCCTACCTAAAGAGATTTTAAATTCTTTAGTTTCGATTAGGGATAGGGTAGAGAAAGAACAGGATAGACGTAAAGATTACGCCGATAAGGGTCGGAAACCCTTAGATTTTGATGTCGGTGATCAAGTTTTGGTAAAGTCGCACGTATTGAGTAACGCTGCTAAAGGATTGTCGGCTAAGTTTGTACCAAAAAGGGATGGTCCCTATGAGGTCGTTAAGAAAGCCAGTCCTACGACTTACCTAGTATCTAAAATTAATTCTCCTGAAGAGGTCTTAGGCAGGTTCCATGCGTCCCAACTTACGCGCTTTGTCAATAGGGACGATACGCCGCCTCTTCCTATTATGCCAAAACGTAATCGAGGCCGGCCTCGTCATGCAAAGCCTGTTTCTGCCGATCATGAGCGGGTTCCTGAGCGAGGACGCCTTCACGAACCCGAGGGGGAGTGTATAGCGGAAGACGTTTCCGAACGCTCCCATTTCCCTGGACGTAAGAGGGCCAATAGAGGTAAAGCGCCCGACCGATATTCGCCAACGCGCTAGCATGTTTGCTCCCGCGCCTCGCGCCGACCAATCACGGATTTGTCGTCGCGCCGCTACTCGGCCGCTGATTGGCTTAGTAGTTTTTGTAGTTTTAAGGTTGGTAGAATTGTAAGAGAATGGCGAAGGTTTTAACTTGTGTGATGTTGATGTACAGTATTTTCGTGTTTTATTAAAGTTTATGCCGATAACAAAGTCCTTTTAATCGAGAACTGACCCACCCCGACTATAGTGTCCATAAAGTTTGTCTCTCTAAAAAAATTCTTGCAATGGACATACATGTGCACATACAATAAATCAATTCACGGTATTTATGCTGTTACTCGTAGGTATCGCTAAAGAGTTTCAATGTGCTTCTGCTTAACTCGCACTTGACAAAATAAATTAAGTGTGGCTTAATTTTGTTCATGAAAAAAGACCGAATGGTTCTTAGTCCCTTCATCTCCTATGAATTCGGACTTCCCCTTCACTCTACCTAAAGCTAGGGATTTACACTGTTGACAGCCCACTTGAAGCTCACTTCACATCAAGTTTCATGATGAGGTTTTTACAGAATAGATCGGGTCATGTGGCGTTGAGTCACCTCCGGTACACAGCTGGCTATGACTGCACGTTGATAAAGCCTTTACCCACCGCATGCATTGACACGCATGCTGTCTTTTGCGCCGAGACCTCCCTCCAACCTGCTTTGCCACCGGGTACGAATCGTTAATCGTACCCTTTACAAGCTAACCTGAAGGGCAAAAAGACAAAAGAAAGAAAAAATAGAAAGTGACAATCGCACTTCAAGAATCAGCTGTTAAGTATAGATTGTACGTAACCTCACGTTTACATGTCTTTTATCTCAGCTCTCAGATTGCCAAAATCCGCAAAATTATCAGTGGTGGTACTCGTAATAGCTATCAATTGACACCAATTTCATCATCTTACATCCAGGCCCAAGATTGTATGAAATCGTATCAGTCTCCTCTAGAACTAAATTCTACATTCTGACGTTTCATTTCACGCTGTGTTACATTTTAACCTCTAATCGTTGACCTGATGCATTGATAAATGCAAAACGCTTATACAATTCTGCGTGTTAGAGTTCAGTAATTGTGGATGATCGCCAAACGTCATTCAACGTGTTTTACAAAACGGAGCTGTTTTGTAAAACAGTGGTTACGTAAAACAGCGAATTCGACAAACCATCTGCGACAATATACAATCAAAACATCGTGAGGAAACCGATATATACTAGAACAAAAAAAATCTAAGACATGTAAAATCTACCAACCCGCACTGGGCCCGCGTGGTGGATTACGGCCTACTCCCTCTCACCGAGAGGAGGCCTGTGTCCCATCCCAGCAGTGGCATTATAGGCTGATTATGCTATTTACTTTCTATGATAAACTTATAAATTTTTCCACCATGCGTTTCTCTCACAGCGATCAGAAGGCCAATTCCCGTAATTCAAAATGTTCAAAATCAAGTCGCAGTCTCATCCCAGCGACCATCAATCTCAAAAGTTTGTCAAAAATGTAGGGAAATTAGAGGTATTTTTGACAGATTGTGACTGAGATCAAACTGTGAACGTTCTTAAAATGGCTAGAATTGCCCCTCAGGTAGGTACTTGAACTAATAGGTAAATTTTGTTATAAAATCTACTCTAATCTACTGCATAATTTAAAAAAAAAAACATTTTATTGAGCTCGACCCATGGAAATTAATTGTGATTTCGAGGCGGATGATTCTCTTCGCATTACATACTACATACGTACTTACATCGAGAACTTTTAAATAAAAATGAAGTGCTTTATCGAGATATATTTTAATTTAAATGACCAACTCGAAGGTAAATAAAAGTTTATTTTTCATCACTATGACCAGTCATAAAAGAACAAGGGTTAAGTAGATATCCTTCGCAAATATTTTTCTCTTTGAATGATTCTAAAATCTCTTGATCTAAGTACTCATTAATCACAGTCGCACAGCTCATGTCATTAGTAGCGTGTGCCAGTGGTGTGGTTAGCTGGTGTATGGCGACCGGTCGCTTCGAGTTGAGTTGCAGCGCTTGCGCGGGTGACGTCACGTGCGCAGACGCGGCGCGCAGCAGCACCACCTGAGAGCGCAGCGCACGCGCCGGTGCCACGTAGCCGCGAGCGCACTCGATACGCGCCAGTGCAGACCTTATGAGCGAGCGTGAGTACTGCGCCGAGTGAGGCACACGACCTAACAAAATCCGCACAAACGCGTCCACTTTCTGTGGCCACGAATCTCCATCTTTAAGTGCTCCCTCCATGTCCACAACGTCGTCACCCACCATCAACTTAAACATATGTTTGATCACTCCATTTTGTAGTTGCTCTTTTGTTTCATATTCTGAGATATTTTCTTCAATCACAGTTTGAACCTCGCTCGGTGCACATCCTAGGCAATATACAGTACCGGTTAAACCTAAAAAATTAGAAATAAACGTCATTAATTTTGTTAATTAGGTACCTACTAAAATATTTTAAAAAATACGGTTGTTAACTATATTTCTAACCATGATCCTCCAGGATAGCTGCCATTTCTAACGCCACCAGAACGCCTGTTTCATACCCCAATAAGTAGAAAGTATTTTTCAATCCTGTCTTGTTCAGCAGCACCTTCAAATATGAGAAGGTAAGGTTACGTAAAGTTGGAGTTGGTACAATGTACCAATGGTAACTGATTAGTTTTAATGTTGTGGGCTCACTTACATCAACGTATCTCTGAGCAGTCTCATGCACGGTCTCCGTCGGGCGGTCGAGTCCCGGCTGCAGCACCAGCGCCGGTAGCTTAAGGCGCTCGCACAGCACGCGGAACCTCTCGTGGTGACCCTCAATACCCGGCACTATGCACAAATACGTCTGGCTCGCGTCAAATTCGTCTGCACGCTGAAATATTTTAAAAAGTTTTAGAACACGATCTAGTGTATAATATATGACCAGATATGTAGAAGTTGAATGCCCAAGATGATGGCATATAGAATTTAAATATTGTATGAAAAAAGATAACCATGCTCCGAGAACAAATGAATTGAGACAAGGTCTGGAGGTAATGCACCTAATAGATCTTATCTGGCTTAAATCTTATCTACTTCAAATTATCTAACGATTAAAATTATTCGCAATAAGCAAAATATAATTTGAATAGGTAATATTCACCAATACGCTGCCGCTAGTGATTGTAGGCATGCATACTATTTCGGAAGTAGCAAGTAGTTCATCCGTGTCCACATAAGATATAAATGTCGTTAAGCCTTTAACATCTTCAAAGGCGTTTTCTGTTTCATCCAATTTCAGTATTCTGATGGTCAAATAAAACCTTAAAATTTCATAATTTTGGTATGATTTTCAAAATATTAATTTCGTAAAAGAACTTACGTTTCAACTGTTAGCTGTAGTATCTCGTGTTCGGAGAACTCAACGTTATGGTTAATTCTCAAATAACTAGCAACCAGTAGTAGTTTATCATCTTTAATTCCTAGTTCTTCTAAAGTAGTTGTTTTTGGGGTGTTCTTTATCAAATTTATATCTGGAAAATAAATATTATTTATATAAAATACAAAATAAGTTTACAGTATACGAACACCAAATCATTTAGGTAGGTATATGCGCTGAATGAAAGAGAAAGAAAGAGTTACATGAAAGAACTTGAATGTTAAATGCTGTTATTTTTTTTTTTAAATATAAATCAATGGTCTTCGTTTTCTCTTTAGACCAAGATCACACCACTAACCAGCCAATTCAGCGAGTTGTTTCAGCAGATTAGGTTGTTTTCTATGAGTTCTCTGTGCAACCACCAAGGTGTCTAAACCCGAAAGTGCACGTTCCACCGCGACCACTGCATCACCAGCACTCGACGCCTGAATGGAAATTAATGTAAGTAGTTATTGTTTTTTTTTTTAAGTTTATTCGTTTTTGGGCGTCCATCAACGAATTTCGTTCCGTTTCGATTCGTTAGTTACGTTCGTAATATTTTAATGTATTATCATTTCTAGCACATGTCACTTGCACTTGCAACACTTTACGGATTTTCAAAGTTGATGAAGAACATTTTGATGGTCTATTTGTACTAATGCTTACATTCTTCAGTTGAGGTAGAGTTATCAATTTAGCAGGTAATTTATTTTGAACACGGGAAAGACACGTCGGATATCCAAGCATAGTCTCACCAATATTTATCACCGCAAAGTATCTGAAAAATGTAATAAAATAATAATTAAGAGATTTACCAACAAAATATTATAATTTCACTGCCCCCTAAGATACAGGCCTAGCCTAGTTTAGGGGACAGGGTTGAACTTATTGTACTATCTACGTAATGCTAAATTAAGATATTTAATATGTATACAGTGCAATGTACAGACGCCAGCAGGTCAACCTACCCGAAACTGTCAGATTTTCCCAAGCAACCTTGAACCTTATGCTTTAGCAATAAAGTCGAAAATCTATTAAAGAAATCTGACAGATTGTAGTAACTTGATGTGCTGGCGTCCGTACTTGAACTTTGTGGTAATAATAAACAATTTATTTATTTATTAATTTATTTATTGTGTTTATTTTTCAATGAAATGAACAAAAACAGCTATAGTGTTACCTTAAATCTGGGCAAAATCTTCTTGAAACTGCATCCAGATGAGCAAAGAAATGTTCTTGAACCATTTGACCATCATTAGTAGTAGTATATATGCTTTGAATAGAGCCCAATTTAGTAGCATCCTTAAGTAACTCTACCACATCAGTTTCATTATTTAATTCCTGAGACGAAATTTGGATTTGCACGCCGATCTTCTGCCAATTCCTGAATAATAGAAAAGTATTTTTTTGTTAGGCTAGGTTAAAACATAACATCATCATCATCATCATCGTGATCATTTGGATTATCAACATTAGCAAAATGGATTTTAACCATTGCTTACCGTAGTTTAAATTGGAACTTTGCAGTTGTATGGGCCTTACTGTGAATGTGAAGTTTCCGCGCACCTCGAGCAACTAATTGGTCAACCATCTGGAGTCCAAAACTTCCTTCATTCAATATTACAACTTGGCTGTGATTTGGATTGCAAGAGATTCTGCAATCAAAATAATAATATTGTGAATTACTATAAACTATAATGAAACAGTCAAAGCTAACAACTCCCTCTCACTGCGAGGAGACCTGAGTCCCAGCAATATAATGGCCTATAATGTTCCCACATTATAGGCCGATTATGTAGTCGAAGCTAAATCTCGTTCCTACAAAATTGCAAAACATATAAAGGGTCTCTCTTCACCTGGGCTCTGCTTGTGTCGAATATTCCTGCATGTTAAGCAGCACCCTGCCGCGGTGCTTGCTTGCCGCGAGCAGTTGGAAGGCGCGCGCGGCGTCGTGCGGCGCGTACGACACGCGCGACAGAGGACGCACGTAGCCGCGAATAATACCCTCGCTCAACATCGTCTGCAAGGCCTGTGGATTAAACCAATTGTTCCGATGAGATAAGTGATCCGTGATCTTCTATAATATTATTTAATTATCTATATATATAAAATGATAAACTGACTGACTGATTGTTGATATATCAACGTACAGTCTAAACCGCTGCTCCTAGAGACATGAAATTTGGAGGGTGTGTTCTTTGTGAAGAGTAGGTATCCACTAAGAAAGGGTTTTTCGAAATTCCACCCCTAAGAGGGTGAAATTTCACGCGGACGAAGTCGCGGGCAGGAGCTAGTCTATTATAAAAACGTAGACATCATAATAGCCTGGTTGCTTTTTAGGGTTCCGTAGTTCCTACAAGGAACCCTTATAGTTTCGTCTTGTCCATCCGTCTGTCTGTCTGTCTGTCGGAGGTTTTGCTAAGAGACCGTTAGTACTAGAAAGCTGTAATTTTGTAGGAGTATGTATATCAATTACGCCGACAAAGTGGTAAAATAAAATTTTAGAAAATATATTTTTTTAGGGTAGCTCCCCTACATGTGAAGTGGAGATGAATATTTTTTTCGTCGTCTACCCCATCGTGTGGGGTATCGTTGAATAGGTCTTCTAAAATGACTTCGGGGTTGCTAAAATTATTTTTCGATTTAATGCTCCATTTACGAAATATTAAACTTTAAAGTGCAAATTTAGTTTTTAAGTAGGGCGTCCTCCCCCCCTCTAAAAGCCAAACTGCGGGCTTGAAAAATCTGGAAAAATTTACGATGATAGTGCATTTCATGATCTTTAAAGAAAAATTATAGCAGTTAAGATAACTTTATTAGTTTAGCAGTAATAGTCGTTGAACTTGGGTGTTGGATAATTTTGTACCAAATACAAAATCTTTAGCATTAATCGTTTCAAATGAATAAGATGAAGTAGTTGCTTGTTTATAACGGGTAAAAACTTGGATTAAAAAACAAAATATGAAAAAAAAAATTGTATTTTAATTTTAAAAAATTAAATTGACTTCAAAAAGAAATTAACTCAAAATTATGAAATAACTTTAATTTCGGAAGTCGGTGTCTTGGGATCTGTATTTTAGTTTTAGTTTTTTGCCACCGACTTCCGAAATTCCGTAGCTCGTATCAATAAGCCAGGCTGTCACACGTACACGTATTAGGCTATATCTTGAAAATTACTGAATCGATTTTGATGAAACTTGCACTGTTCCCCAAGTTGAAGTAAATGTAAGCTAATAAAAAAATGGTCACGATCCGATTAATAGTTGCGGAGAAATGCGTGGACGAACATACATACATACATACGTCTATAAAATTTTGTATATTTGTTTGGAAGCCCTAATAGATTGTCATAAATGTGAATATAATGCAATTCCAATAATATTACATACATACGTACCTAATTGTCGAATTTTGTCCGGTTAGACTGGAAGCCGACCCCAACATATTTGGGAAAAGTCTAGGCAGATGATGATGACATACGTATCGAATTGATAACCTTCTTTTTTTTGAAGTCGGTAAAAATACAATTCAACAGATTTATTTGTTCAGCTAGTGAAAGAACTTAACCGAACCCTTGTATTGTGTATCTTACCCTTAATCTGACTTGATTATGATTATGTAACTATTATTTGAGTTTTGGCTGGTTTACTTGATGTACTTACTTTCATTTCCTCGGGCGTTTCAAATATCGTTGAGAAATCGACAGAAGCATAAGTCCTTTCTTTAGTGAGGTTGTACATTCCTAATGAAAAATCTTCATCTTGATTGTGAAGTTGAGAAACATCAAAAACTATGCCCAAGTAACCAGTACATTGAAGTATAGCCTGAAAAATGAAACGATCCAGTGTAGCTGCTAACTGTTAATAGCTTAAAGTAATTACAAATCAAACTATATAAAATAAGATACACACTTCCTTCAAGTTGCCTTTTGCTGAACTTATAATAACGTTACAACCCTCCCCTTTTCTGGCATTCAGAATCATATCTAGGAAACTTTGATCCCGAGAATTGCCAATATGGTCAGCTAAAACAAATACAACAATTATAAATGTACTAAAAATAAACAATACAATTTTTTTTTTTAATCGATCATCACGTGTTGGTTACCTTTCAAATCTGGGAATAATTGAAGTAAGAAACGTTTTTTCCGCGTGTCACTAACACTTGTGTATACTTCACAGCCGTGAGCAAGGACTATTGATAACAAAGCTTGGCCCAAAGCTCCAGCCCCTCCATGGATATACACAGAGACATCAGACTTCAGCCTCTTGCCATATTTGATTCCCTAAAACAAATCAGAATTATCAATATTAGTTTTTTTGCTGACAAATTATAGGTCGTTAGAAACATAGACCACTGTTAGACGGCTCCATACTTTGGCTGTGTAGAGAGAAATTATACATGTGAAGGAGAATTGCTGAGTGCCTCTGGCCGAGATATTACACAAGTGGTGGACGTATCTTGCAGTACGTCGTACCACACGTCCGGTAGTAAAAGGGACATGGTGAGACCAGTTTAACAGTAAACAGTGAAATGATTGTTGAAGTATCTTGTGTGAAAACTCACGAGACAGTAGAGTGCGTGTGCGTAGGCGAGCGGCACGGTGGCGGCGTCCTCCAGGCTCCAGTGCGCCGGCACCGGCCACAGCAGCTCCGGCTGCGCGCGCACCACGCTGCCGGCCGCGCCGCCGCGCACCAGCCCCATCACGCGCTCACCACTGTAACATGGCACATCTTAGATTCTTTATTGTTGTTTTACAATCGATTGATAACCTTTTGATTGCCCGTCGTTACGCTAAGAAGAAGAATCGATTGATCTTGAATCTAGCCAAAATAACACAAGGCCTGTAGGTACACAACTTCTTTTCCTAAGTTAACTTCAGCTTTTTCACATCACCTTGTATTAATAATTTCATTACCTCTCTGTTATTCCACTGAAATCCATGCCATAATTGTTTTCTCCATCATGTTTTGATGTTATTTTTCCAATTGCTTTTTTAACGTCAGTGTTGGACAATCCGGCGTAATGGACCTGAAAATTCAACGGTATTTGTGGTTAATTTGACATTAGGTAGGTACAGACGCCAGCACATCAAGTTACTACAATCTGTCAGATTTCTTTAATAGATTTTCGACTTTATTGCTAAAGCATAAGGTGCAAGGTTGATTGGGAAAATCTGACAGTTTCGGGTAGGTTGACCTGCTGGCGTCTGTACATATTTTCAATCTTAACCAACTCAGGTCTGAGTACCCGTGGTGTCTTTTCCCCTTGGAAAAGACATCACAGGTACTCAGACCTGAGTGTTATGTGTTAATTAACTTAATTTATTTTCAATTAGAGACCTTTCTCTAATTGAAAATAAATTAAGTAAATTAACATGTATTTTATCATGTACAATAGGTGTACGTACCTTCACTGGTACTCCAGAGCCACATGTCTCAGGAGCATCGACCCACTCCAAAGAATTTAAATCTCCTACTTGTGCGCTTTGTAAAGTCATATTGCCGCTCACTTTTGCACTTTCCTTTACTGGCACGTAATACTCTCCTCCCCATTTACCCTAAAATTAAACGTTATTGTGCAATATTGGAGTTGAAACTAAAGTATAGCTGTTAAACCGTAATATTGACTTACCGTAAAGAGACTATCACACACGAAGATCAAACGACGTTCTGCAAAGCCGAACTTTTCTAAAACTTGATTTGCCAAATTATGCCTTGTTACTGTAGTCATTTGTCTATTTAAATATCAAACAATGTTGACACTTACATGATCCAAAACGGTGAACGCTAGGTCAATATCCGGTAGATCATCCAAGACGAAATTGTTGCCTTCTTCATTATTGACAGTTAAAAGGTGAACATTGTTTCGTTGGGCGTCTTTCCTCCAAGATTGTACTAATTTTTTGAGGGTAGAGGGAGCTGGGTAGGGGGCCACGATGAGCAGGCGATGCTGGGAGGAGAGGCTGGCGCGTGTGGCGGAGAGCAGGGAGAAGTCGAGATGCGCGCGCACTGTAATGGCTGTAGTGGGCATGGCCACCTTAGTTGGCCGCCAGCGCACCAAGTCCAAGCGCGAGCTAGCGCTGCTGTGAGCTGAGAGTTGACGATACAGAGACGCCGGCCGAATGCGACCTCCGTACAAATCGTCTTCTTCGCTCACTATGAACGAGTCTCGTTGAAGCGCAAAATGAAGCAGTTGACACATCTGTGGATTTTTTAATTCAAATTATTTCCGTGAATCAAATTGACAAAGATTGTTTTTTTTTTACTGTCTTACATGATCATCGGTGGAAAGATTACGGACGATAGTCAGGTCTGCATTCTTATTTGAGAGGCCATTATTCTTTGTTGAATTCAAGTCTACCAGATTTAATTCTTCATAACTAATGCTGACACCACTAACACTAGCTCCAATGTTCTTAATTTCTTTAAAGACAGATCCTTTCATTTGGTTGTTTGTGATACCAACCACTTTGATGGAGTCTTTGTTAACATTTTCGGCAACCATTTGCAAGAAAACTTGTAGTGAAGTTGAAACCTGATAATCAAAATTACACATTCTATTATTACTATATTCATAATTTTATTCAAATCATTATCATCCAATCCTTATTTCATTTGCAGCCATCTCAGTTATCACACCTTTTCTAGCTATATCATTTTTATTAATTATCCAAAAATCAATTAAATTTTTGGATGTTGATGTAAATTGAAGATTCCACTTACTTGTTGGTCTACTTTGAAATAAGAAACGAACTTCAGTGTCTGTAACGCCATGATCTTTTTATTAATAGCTGGCAAATTGCGATATCTTATGTTTTCCATCACAAGCCCTCCACATCTGAATAAGGCAAAAAAATTAAGTACCACACTTAAGTAAAACGTGGTGGTGGCATATGTTAGAAAATGTTTTGGTTTACCTTACGAAATCATGTTCTTCTAAAACTTCAGCTTTATACAAATCTTTGTCCTCTTCCATGGTTAGTTTCTTCGTAGGATGTTTCTCTACATCCACAGATATTCTCCTGATGTGAGTGGGCAGGGTGACTCCATCGTGTGGTTGTCGCAGCATGTTCAACTGCAGCAAGCCGTCGATGAACGTGACCCAGTTGTCGCGCCACAACAGCAAAGCTTCATTCAGAGAAGCACTTGCGGCTTCGATAGTGCGGAATTCACCACTGCGGAAAAATTTGTTATTTGATTTATCTTTCTAATGTCGATTGAATACAGCTAATTTAGAATCGTCTTCTATTGAGAAGCTATAGATATTTTTATTATTTCTCTTGATAACCTTTCTTTCAAAGTTCGCTTCCATATCAATATGATTCACCAAGTGAAAGAAAGAATGAAAATGCCGATTTTCCATGGAAAGTGACGCTTGATTTCATCTTCATCGTATCTAACTAGATCCGGATTCTGTCTCTCTGACTGTTCTCTAACATGGTTCGCTTTATAGAACATTGCTTCTCTCTCTCTTCTCTCTTCACTTTAGCATCCTGAAGGCTGTGGCGACAGATACTTCCTCCGCCATAATAAGGCAATCCGTGCGAAGACTTGTTCCATAATTTCTGGGTGTCGAGTTGTTGGCTGGTCTTCGTACGTTTTTGTCTTTAGTTTAAGTTACTAACATTAGTATTATGTGCAAAACTGTTACAACCAAGTTATGGATCTTATAGTTGTCCGAAATAAAATGATTATTATTATTATACTCACATATTAAAAAAGATATAATAATATATCTTCTTACCTGTACAAGTAGTCTCGTTCACGCAATAAGTCATAAATATCTTCAGCACTAAGGCTCATATCTTGGGATTCTTTAAGTTGTATTTCATCTTTTTTGTCATTTGGTTCAAAAACAGTAACCACACCTGTTGCTACTTTAATTTTATCATCAAATACCTGTGGAATTGAATACTTTTAATAGTCTTGCTTTCATACTAGAAAGAGGAATGAGCTTATGTCACATACTGCACTAGCAGTCACGTAATGGTGGTGATAACCACCTTTAATAATTAATAATTTATTTTCATAAGCCTAATACAATAAGGAGAGAGAAAAGGGTCAACAATGCATTATGTACTAAATATCTTATAATCCTTATATTAATAGGCTAAGTATTTGCACATTATGTGAAACTCCTGACACCCAAACTAGGACATGTCCTGTATCTTAGGTGTCAGCGTTCCTCCCTGGCCTTCACATTTGTTATGCCCAACTTTCTATTACATTGCACAAATAAGAATTACAATTATAATCTAGGTTTTTTACGAATACAATATAAATAAAATAAACTAAAATAACCATACATATTTTATCTCTGCTATAAATATGTGGAGAAGTGAGTGTAGTGTACGGATGAGTGTAGTGTTAGGGTAAGTGTAGTGTGAGGGTGAGTGTAGTGTGAGAGAGTGTATGTGTGTGTTGGTAAGTTGCGGATGTATGCTTTTAAGTAGCGTGTGGTGTGAATGCAATGACTTAGGCAGCGCTGCTATCCAACAACTCCTCAGTTTCCTTATAGGTTAGAGAAGTAAGCCAATCCTTTACCTTCATTTTGCAGTTTATTCTGTTAAGGTGAAATATATTTAAGAGTTTGTTTGTCCTATTATACAACCTTACGCTAAGGATAAAATAGTGCTTACACGCAAAAGAGGTTCTAGTTCGATCGGGCTTAAAGACTGTATGCGTAATTCTACCTCGAGGCTCGAGCAGAGGCCGCGACTTGTGTTTACGGGCTATGGTCAAGTGGACATACAGTTGCCTCACCGTGAGGACTTTACATTCAGCGTAAAGTTCAGCCGTAGGGTATCTGTAGGGCCTTTTCGTCATAACTTTTAGTACAGCCCTCTGAGCGATCTCAAGCTGTAAGATCGTTGATTTAGGTGCACCACCCCATACCGTCAAACAGTACGATAATAGGGACTGGCATAGAGCCATGTATACCATTTGCAGGGTCTTTGTGTCCGCTGACTGACGAAGTCTTTTAAATATAAATATGAGTCTTCGAACCCGGGTAGTGACAGTTTCAATTTGTTTGTGCCAACGAAAACTCTGGTCTATATATACGCCTAAATATTTAGCACAGGGAGATCTGGTTACATTTATGCAACTGCAGTTAGGAGCAGGCAGGAGACACGAGTGAGCTTTAACTTTGAAAGTTGGCGGGGGCAGATGATCAGCTCGCATTGCAAAAGGGATAAACAAGGTTTTATCAATATTAAGTGTCAGAAGATTATTTGACAGCCATTCCACTATAATTTTAAGAGCATGTTCAGCATTTTGCTTTGTTTGGCACCAGTCTACTCCATTCACAATAAGAGCTGTGTCGTCAGCGTAAGTGAAAATTTTACCGTTTAGTAGCGGCATATCGCATAAATCATTTATGAATACAATAAATAGTGTGGGGCCCAGAATGCTTCCTTGCGGAACGCCGCAGTAGATAGCCTCCTCATTACTAACATGCTCCCCTATTTTCACCACTTGTACACGGTCTCTTAGATAGTCGGCAAAGATTTTTAAAGGGATACCCCTAACTCCTATTCGTTCCAGCTTATCTATAAGGATAGGGACAGAGACAGTGTCAAAAGCCTTAGCCAAGTCTAGAAATAGTCCCAAGCATTTTTGCTTTTTATCTAAATTCCGAATAGCATGTTCTGTTAGAGCCAATACTGCATCCTCAGTGGATATACCAGTTCGGAAACCATATTGGTTCTCAGATATTATTTTATTTAGTTCAAGGTACCGTGTTAGACGCTTGTTTAGTATACGCTCTAGTACCTTGGAAAGAGCTGGAAGTACTGATATTGGTCTATAGTTATTGACACTGCCTCTGTCACCAGACTTATAAACTGGGTGCAAATTAGCAATAAGGCATAGTAGGTCCATTGCCATGTCTCATGTGCCTGTCTTACATAATACTTTCATGGTCTGGAGCAATAAGGGGTGTAATGTCACAGAAGTATATACCTCAAAACATCCAGTTCCTCTTTGCAATGCAACTCTAAGTTTCAATTGACTCTGTATGTTCATCACGGGTTGTGCGTACAGGTGGACGTCGTGGAACTCCACTGAAAGTTGCTTCGTCGGTACCCCCAGGGTCATGGCCAGGGTGTCCCAAACAGCCACCAGGGATGATGCGAATGGATATACCTTTTTTTCTAGAGAAAACATGAAAAATTAATCACCACTGCTGACCATCATAAAAAGAACAAGGATCCGATGGTAAGCATATTCGAGTATTATTATTCCAGTGATTGAGAGAAATGATGCTATACATGATAAATGACATCATCCCTTTTTGCAATGGACAGTGACACCTTTGATACTATTACTAAGTAATGAGTATTCATTATATAGTAGATATCAAAGGTGTCACTGTAAAAAAAAACAGCTTTGGCTGTACAGCCAAAGCTGTTTATTTTTTTCGCTTCAGGTAACATAAAAACCAAATGGGCATGGTAATCAGAATACATATGCTTTTTTTTTATAGGCTAAGGTACCTCTGATAACATGTCCTTTCAGATGCTCATGTTCCTTATCGTACAATGATATGGTATATGTGCAAGCTGCACCCTTCCTCCTGCTAGCAGTATGGTAGAGAGGTAATGCCCTTAAAATGAAACAAAAAATGTTGTTACGATAAACTAATCAAGCACTATACAGACGTAGTAAGGCCCCGCCATAAAACTTACGAAAACCCAATTTTAGAGGACATAAAACTACTATAAAATCTGTAAGCATTATTATTCACCAGCAGCGCTCCGCGGTTTCACCCGGGTAAGTTTCGATCCGGTGGTAATATCGGGATAAAAACTATCCTATGTCCTTTCCCGGGACTCAAACTATCTTTATCCAAATTTCATCTAAATCGGTTCAGCGGTTTAAGCATGAAGAGGTAACAGACACACACACTTTCGAATTTATAATATTACTAGCAGCGCCCTGCGGTTTCACCCTCGTAAGTTTCGATCCCGTGGTAATATTGGGACAAAAAGTATCCTATGTATTAATCCAGAAAATGGTCTATCTATGTGCCATATTTTCATCCAAATCTGTTCAACGGTTGCCGCGTGATTGAGTTAACAAACATCCAAACATCTTTACAAACTTTCACATTTATAATATTAGTAGGATAGTATAGATTGTTCACAAAAGTAATATCACTCACCATTTTTCTCCATGGGCCCACTCGACCAGATGGGAAAGGAATGGCGTCCCAGTGGATACTGGCATCTCTATTTTAGGGTAGAGAATGTGGACCTTTGGGTGGTATCCTTCCATGTATAATCTGTAAATAGAAAAAGTAATGGGTAAAGAAACTGACCACAAAAAATAACAATGAAATAATTGGTTTTGTTGTTATGTGTTGATTTCGGGTGTGCCCGACTAGTTTCGAATTCAAATGCGGCGTTCCGTATGATTTAAAACCACTCAGGTAAATAAACCAAAATGCGTAACCCTCTGTCAATCACAATACGATGGGTTTTTTCAAGGAATTGCTAAGCCATTGCTCATATGTTCGAAAATATGTCTTCTGGTCGACAACGTAAATCACGCAATGTATATTGTTGAATTGACAAAATAAAAAGCATTGTCATTGTAAGTGTGTCACGCAATTACCACGCAAACATATACATGTTAGTCGAAAGGTAATCATAACTGGTACTTTTGTTACGTACTTGCCAACCGCTTCGAGCAACAGATATGTGTTGTCGGGGTGTGCACGCCTAGTAAGCGCTATGTTTCTACAGTCCGCAGGAAGGGAGCGCTTCAGGATGGCTTGCAGTAGACCATGAGGAGCCACTTCCACCAACACTGCGTTCGTTGGTATATGTTTTAACGTCTCCTCGAAAAGTACTGGGTTCTGAAAAACAAAAGAACATCAATAACTACGAACATTGTAAAAAATAAAAAGTTTTATAAATAGAAATGTATTTGGGACAACTAAAGTGGCGACTATAACTAAAAAAGTACCAAGACGAGATCAATCTTGGCGAGACCAAAAAATATAAAAAGGTTACATATTCAACTTTTGCGAAACACGCAACACAATTAATCAGAAATCATGTTACTTGATACTCCAAGTTGCCAACCCCAAGCTACCGTTTAGTTGGTTCATATCACGGATATCTATGGTTCACATCAACTAGGAGACAGAAAAGTGTTAGGTCATATAATATAGCCGCATAAGACCATTTACCATTTGACCCCTTGAAATTGCAAAAGTGCCTGTAATGGGTTTATTTGAAAGAAAAGCTTTGAGTTTGAGTTTGTTAATTGGTTCCAAAATGTATAATTTATGTAGATATTGTGAATTCTTACCAAAAGGTTGTTCGTATGGTATTCAGCCGACGAGTACTTAGCTAGGGGCTCCTCCCATCTGTCTTCTGGTACCGAAGTCGAAACCCAGCGTCCACACCGAGCTCTCGGGGTCTTAATTATTTCGCTCAAATACTTCAGCAAGCCGGGACCTGTTTTTATAGATTATAATTGATTTAATCGAATTCATATACCAACTATGTTTGTAAGTATAGTACGAGTTATATTTGCTTACCAGCATCAGCAATATAACGCGAGTGGTAGGCGATGTTGGAGCATGGAACTTCCTTAGCGAATACGCCCTTAGCAGTCAACTCTGCGACGAACTCTTTCATGATATCAGCAGGTCCCGAAATGGTACTAGATTCAGGCCCGTTGTGACAAGCCACTTCAATTTCAGGAGGACACATTTTTGAAATCTGTGAATAAAAGTATATAAATGTAATGTAGTGTAGGTATTATGAATCAAAAAAATGGATAACCGAGAAATGTGCTAGACATGAAGGAATCTTAAACTGGAGACCTATGCAATCAAATAGGTTAGCATTTTCGTATGAATAAAAAGCGTAATGATCAAGGCTCGTGCCTACTCTGTTTATGAAGAGGCCTTAGCCCTGTGGCAGTGGGGCAATAATAGGCTAGTATTTTATCATTAAAAAACCATATTGTTTACACAATACTCTTACCTGTTCATAACCCAGACCAATAGCAGCCATGGATCCTCGAATAAATGGAGTCTGCAGCGACACCAGACCGCGGCTGTACGCTGATAGAATCATCTCCTCCGCCGTCAAACAACCGTCGGCGTAGGCGCATCCCAGCTCGCCTACACTGTGACCTGTCGACGAGAAGAGTTAGGTTTGACCTGAAGGTGCCCTCTCACTTGAGTTATTTAAACAGCCTTCACGAGTTGTGATGTAATACCGAGATGTTCATACAGCGCACCTTGGGCAGTCAGCGCCACTATCATCACCTTGCCGACTACCTAATCATTATTTTAACTAAGACATGAGCTATTATTGAGAGCAGTGGTGGCCTGGTGGTACCGGCCCTGACTTATGAGTACGAGTACGTAGGTCGTGAGTTCAAACCCAGTCTACTTTACTTTGTGTATTTAATTTCATCACCACTGCTCTCAAAACGGTGAAGAAAAACATCTTGTGGAAACCGGCATGTCCTAGAACCGTTTTGAAAACATGTGACATCCACTAAACCGCACTGGGCCCGCGTGGTGGATTATGGCCCACCCCTCTCATAGAGAGCAGCTTGTGTCCCAGCAGTGGAAATATTATAGACTGAATAGGCTATGAGCTATTATTAATTTAGCTAATTATTCAGTTAAACATTATACACAAGAAAAAATTAAATACTGTCAAAGGCGGACTTAATGCCTGAGGCATTTCCTATCAATATGGCAGGAGCAACTTCGTGCCTCGGAAAGCACGTTATGCCGTTGGTCCCGGTTGTCATTCGTGGATCTTTGACAGTCGTTACGGGTAGTCAGAAGCCCGAAAGTCTGACAACCAACCAAGGGGTATCGTATTACTCAGTAACTGGGTTGTGAAGGTCAGATAGGCAGTCGTGGTATTCAGCTGCATCCGGTTAGACTGGATGGCCCCCAACATAGTTGGGAAAAGGCTAGGCAGATGATGATGGCAGGAGCAAGAAATAATTATAATAATTATGTTATAATAATTACGGAATAATTATAATAATTACGGAAATAATTATAAAATACAAGAATACACATAGATACAAGCATACTTATAAACAAAATAGACTTAAACAAGAGAATAATCGATCAGTTGGTACGTCAACTGATCGATAATTCTCTTGACAAAGTCACGAGAGAGGAAGATTAAGAAACTAATTCTCATTATTATAGATCGTGCGGATACGACAGAGAAAAAAGATATACTTTATCCCTTTAACTGTGGCGGCCATTTACGTGTAATAGAAATATTAGTGTTACCGATAATGCCATCAGGCACTAATCCAATTTCCCGAAGCACATCAGTGAGTCCTATTTGAATTGCAGCTATTCCAACAAACGAATGAAGAATGTTATCAAATATAGTCTTATCGGGCGATGTGATTATATGCACAATGTCGATTCCTTTTGGTTCCAAAGTTTGTCGGCAGCTGGAATTTAGAGATAGATATTATTAATATTAATACTGGAATAATTTAATGGACAGAAACAATAGTATAGAAAAAATATATAATATGTTCTATTGCAAATAACAGATTTTGATTAAAAATTTGAGCTCTGTTAAGAAGAAAGAAAACTCTGCCAAGAGACAATCAGTTA
The DNA here is from genome assembly GCA_963082905.1 of Oligia fasciuncula. Taxonomy (NCBI): domain Eukaryota; kingdom Metazoa; phylum Arthropoda; class Insecta; order Lepidoptera; family Noctuidae; genus Oligia; species Oligia fasciuncula. The sequence continues at coordinate 13,742,552 of OY720406.1, read as the reverse complement.
AAAGTTAGCTTAAAAACTCATTTGCCGTTCTATAGCAGCGGCGAAGATTGGTATGCGCATGAGTTGCGCACCCATACCAGCCCACTGCGAGCCCATCCCGCTGTACACGAACCACAGCGGCCGCCGAGCGTCGTCGTAGTACTCAGCCTTCTCACATAGACTAACTGTCTTTTGTTCTTCGTCCGTTTCTAGAAAGTTGAAGCAAAACAGATTATAGTTTCGCCAAGACAGTTCCACTTGTAAGTGATTACGTTAAAATAAACAAGTTTAGCAGGCAATGGGCCGGTCGTATTTGCTGACCGTAACTCTTCATATAATATGTAGGGTAGCAGGACGCCCTTAGACTAGGTGAAGCGATTATGATAGTAATGGCTGGATAAGAGTGGCCAAAGATTGAGTTCAGTGGCATGCAATTCGTATTGCCTAAGTCTGGCAGTGGGCTGCTATTAGAAGCTTCTGATGACGATGATGAAGCAATTACCATAAGATTATCACCAAACATACTTAAAATGATAAATCCTCTGCCCAAATGTCCTGAGATGCTCGTCTGGTGAATGTTTTGCAACAAAGCCAACTCCTCAGGGTCTATCGGGCGTGACTTCAAGTTCTCAAATATTTTCTGTACAGTAGAGTCTTGTCTTGCAGATATATTGACGAGGTGTGCAATACTACTACTGTAGCGTGACAGATCCTGGAACAAATGAAAAATGTTTCAGGGGTAAAAGTTGACCAAGTATTATCAAATATTTTGTAGTAAGCTAAGTACAGCAAAAGGACATGGTGAAGTACAGCAAAAGGATAAGCTGATAGTAGAAGTAACCGAATGGTTTTGACTGAATGGTGGCCAGGGTCAAACAAATTTGGGTAGTTGGAAAACATGATCATATATATTATAGCTTTGTCGGTTTCAAGTAAAACAAGAACGAGCGATGTAAAATTGTGACTAGTAGAAACAAAAGGCTGAGAAGATGATAATGAACAGAAAAGGTTATTCTTACATTTTATATCATTATTTGTACCTTAGGTTTATAGTGTCCATGCAGAAGCACGTGTGAGTTGACGCCAGTGACGGACATGCCGTTGACGGCGACGTATGAGCGACGGAAGCTCTGGCGCTCAGTGACGACGCGCATGCGACCATCGCGCATTGCTGCCACGTCCTGCCGCGGATTGTGGCAGTGCAGGTTAGCGGCTATCTCACCACAATGGTAGCCAAGCAACACCTGTTGATATAAAAAAAATGTGAATAATTAGATTAGAGAACAATAGACGTAACATAGCTTTGAAATCAGAATTAATGGGACGTGAATCCACAACGAACGAACTCGTGTGTTTTTAAAGAATTCAATAAAGACAAATAATGTGCTCCCGAATACTACGTGCAGTGGTGATGACAATTTTTTTTTTTTTTTTACTGATTACTAATCAAAAAACCGTTTAAAAACATTTGTTGAACAATTAAACCTACCACACAATCCATCCAGAATAAATTATCTTAATAATGGCAGAAACTACATCAAAATTGATTGAGAGATCAGACTTTAAATTATAATATGTAGATGATAATAATGATGGCACCAAAAAAAAACATTTACCTTTGTTATAGCGGATATACCCGATGCAGCTTCTCCGTATCCAATGTTGGAAATGACGCTGCCAACTAAAAGTGTGTCTTCTTTTCCTTTACAGAACACCCTTTCAATGGCGTCCAGTTCCGCTTTATCAGCATCAGACGCACCTATAACGAAATTATCCAATTGGAACTACTGTAATTTTTACAAAAATATTATTTACTGCCCGACTGCTGATCGTGTCCTGGGCAAGATCCTCGATTCGGGCAAAGAGTTATTTGGTTTTGGTTTAGTCTCTACTGTAGCAGCCTGGAGGTTGGGTTTATTACGACTTTAAAAAAGGAGAGAGAGAGAGAAGAAATGAGAAATAAATCTACTCTTCTGGAGACATTTTCCTCGATTTACCCCTCTAAACAATACACGGTTCTTTCATACACTATAAAGTCAAAAACGAATACAAGAGAAATTAATACCTGAACCAAAAGCTTCAACGTATTCCACAGCATGCGGCGGGACCCTCGCTTCCTCATAGAATCTGGTCAAAAAGTCAACCGTCTTATCAGGATTCCTAAAGTATCCGTACTGAGGGCCCGTTTCTCCCGTTAGTAAGCCGGTATATTCCGTCTTCGCGTGCATTAAATCTGCATAGATCCTGTAAATTACAGAAAACAGTGAGCAGTCTTAATGAGAAAACAAGTAGGTGGATCGAGACTGTAGGCACCCTTATATATATTTTTTTAATTTAAAGTTTGTGCATATTTTCCTTCAATCAGAAGCAGGGGGCCATCATAAACCCGCTGCGAAAAAGAGATGGTGCTATTGGTCATATACAACTCCGTCTCTCTCTAGCACTGGCTGAACTCACATTCTATTGTGCTCAAAGAAATCCATAAAAACATACCTCAAAGCATCTTTAGCCTTCTGCAGAAACAGAACGTTAACGGCTTCCGATTTAACGCAGCCATTGGCATTCTGATCAAATGACTTTGTTTTACCATCCATCGCCTGGCTTATGAGCCTGGACATAAAAAAACACGATTACTTATTGTTTTAATTAGAATTATTCTTATCTATTATGGACAAAAGTTTACTCTAAATGGAAATTAGTAGAAAAATTTTACCTTTTTAATAGCACCTTTGTTTATCTGATTCTCCATCAAGAGTCAAAATTCCATTACATAGGTACTCTTTTTTTTTTTAGTTTGTGTGTCTTGAACCCTCGACAAGCAAGTCTAATATGCAGATGGTAAGTACATATTTACAAATATGATAGGTATAACATTTGTTCACCTTCCGTAGTGCACAGAAGACTGTGGATGCAGGCATAAGTAGCAGCCTCCAACGACGGCTGCCTCGCATTCACCTCGACTCATAGCGAGGTAAGCCTGCTCCAGCGCCGCGGTGGAACTGCAGCACGACAAGTCGATCGCCATCGAAGGACCCTTCGCGTTAAGCCAATAGGAAATGCGGTTGGCGAACATTGCCTTACAGCATCTAAAAATAAAAGGTATTAGGTATGACCAATGGGTAAGTAATAATGTAATTGTATTCTTATACGCTCGCTCTTGCATTCTATCTCGATGGAGCCCTGCTTCGCGGGGCTCCTATTTCTACGTAAAGGGTTTAAAGTAACCTAACCAAACCTAACCTCGGGGTGCCCTTCGTTCATTCATAAATATGTTTTCGGAAACGGAATCAGGGTATTAACCATAATGACACAATGCACCATGATACAAGCAAGCATTCTGCATGTAAGCAAGCATGAAGCATGCAGGCAAGCATGCAACATGCGGCAGACATGCAACATGCAGCAGGCATGATTTTTGTCACGGCTCCGGCGCTGCAGGGCTCCGGCGGTCCCACGTGAGCTTATAGTCGCAGATGGTTTTAACGCTCACCAGCTCGCGCACCAATTGCTCCTCAGCTCGCGGCCCGCCTCGCCCCTCCGCACTTACGCGGGCTTAAATTACACTCTAGGAGTAGGGCAGACAAGACTACGTGGAGTCGGTTTTGCTGCAATTCGTTTCTGTCACTAACTGTTGTAGCACAACATTTATTGACTTTTAAGACAATATTTTAATCCACGAAGCCACAAAGGCCTTCTAACCTAACCTATCCGAATCGGAATTATATATTTTAAACGATATACCTATCGATTTTCGATTAAATTAAAGTTATATCCAATAACGTTATACGAAATAAGTTTTAGAGTATATAAATGTTATATGTAAAGAAATTATATCAACAGTTGGTATACTCGTATCTCACGTTTGTTATATCTTGTGAACGTTATTGAAATGAAAATATACCAAATAACTTTATATGATATGGGATGCACCCATGACCAATGGCATAAGGCACGCTGCATGTATATTATGCAGTCGACTAATCTAGTGATAGCAAGAGCGACTCCAGGGTTCGATCTTTCGCTCGGGAAAAGTGATATAGGTTCTTTCAAGAATCTCGAATTGCCTTTTCGGGGTAAACAAACATGATGTTTATAAATTAAGAAAATTATTTCTTACCCAGCTATACCCAAGCCTGATCTAAAAGCAAGGCTATAGAAGAACGCTTTTTCAGTTTCAGAGAAACAGGTTCCGACGAACACACCTACTTTTCTATCAGATAAGTGCGCAGGATTCACTCCTATCGACAAACAAAAATATCAAGTTATTTAATAGGACATGATTTATTAATGACTAGAAAGAAAGCTTGCGGATGTTTTCTTTTACTTTTTGTTATAATGATGGAGACAAATAGCTGAACTTAAGAATCCTGAATATGTTTAGAAAACAAGGCAGTACAATGTCTCCTCGAGCCATATATATATTTATTTATTTATTAAAACTTTATGCACAAGTAAAAAAACTGTGCAAAGACTTAATGCCTTGGGCATTTTCTACCAGTCTACCTTAGGGTGATGCAGAAATAATACACAGTAGGTGCAATAGCAGAAAACAAATAAAAAATATTTATAAGTAAAATATAATAATAAATACATATATAAATACATACAAAAAATATACAAAAGAAAAAGTTATGAGAGGTAAACAAGAAAAAAAAATACAACAACTTAACAATATATGGCTCGAGGAGACATTGTACTACCTTGTTTTCACCAAAGTAATGACCACACATGTATGTATGTAATTATTTACATCATTACTGTGACTCCATAATATACAGGGTGAATTTTCCAAGTGGGCGTGCAAAAAGTACTCAAAGGAGTCGCGGGCTCGATTTTGATGAAAACTAAAACTGCATCATTAGATTTTAATCTTAATTAATTAATTCTTAAAGAAAAATCAATACTTGTATCCAGGAATCGAACCCGTTGATTTTGATAAAAAAAACATACACTGTATTATTACACCACTCGATAGTGTCCCTAATAAGGATCAAATTCTGGGAAGTAATGATATAGTATAAAGAGGGGAAGTAAGTTATTTTCATACAAACGCGCCGCGCGCGGCTTGGATGTGTGCGCCAAAGTATCTATGCGTCGCCGCACGCACACTAACAAAATCTCGACCCGTTTCTCAGGGCGCCAGTTGGGGCTAACACTGCACGAGGTTCGCGCGTCACGTTTATCAAGGAATAAGATTTTTCATACAAATAAAATCCCCCCTTTTCACCCCCTTAAAGATTGAATTTCCAAAAACCCCTTCCGAATGCTCCCCTACATTATAAAAGGAAGCCGTGTGCAAAATTTCACATTCCTAGTTCCAGTAGTTTCTCATAATATATTGTACAAGCTTCTGCCCGCGACTTCGTCCGCGTGAAATGAAATGAAATGATGAAAATATGATGAAATGATGAAATGATTTTATTTTTTGTAAGTAGGTTTGTACAAACACTTTTACACGTCAATCATGTTTTTTTTTAAACTAGATGAAGTCGGCGTTTCCTATCTGACTACTCTGAGAAGAAAGGCCGAAACCAAACTCAGAGGTCACAGTCTCTTTTAAAGTCCAGACATAATCTTGGTCAGGTTATATGAAGACCATGTAGATCGATGTCTGAGGTGGTCTTTTGAGGAAAGAACCACACAGATTGAGAGGACCTGTCCAGTCAGTGCACGCATTTGTCAAAAATCGTGCACCTCAACTCAAGACTTAAGGAGCTCAACGATTCGACGAACAATACCAAAGATATGACATTTGGGTAGGCCACATAAATTACTCAAACTGCCAGACCATGAAAAAAAAAACTAACAGAACAGAGAGAATAATAAAAAAATATATTATATGTAAACTGACCCACATCGTCTTCACATTCACAATGAAAAAATAATATAATACTTTACAAGTAAGCAAATGTCATTGTTTAAAAAAAAAATTCATCAATGTCAATGTGTATATAAAAAAGAAAAAAAACATTCAAAATGCAGAAATTGGAAGCAGCTCAATCCCAAGCCTTTTTGTCCTCAATATAATCTTTAGCGGTATAAAAGGCTTTCTGGCACAACTTACGTTTAATGAAAGATTTGAATTTATTAAGGCTTAGATCTTGAACCTGGCTTGGTAGTTTATTATAAAAGCGTATACATTGGCATCTGAACGAGCCACCTATTTTTACCGACTTTACAAAAAGGAGGAGGTACTATGTTCGGGTGTTTGTATGTTTTTTTTTGTATGTTTGTTCATCGAATACGCCGCCAATTGTCGACGGATTTTCAAAACTTTTTTTGTTAGAAAGTAGATAGTTCTGAGGTGGTCCCATTGTCACCAAGTTAGGATCTGATGATGGGATCTTAGAGAAATCGAGGGCAACCCTCAAATTTTATAGGCTCACTTATTGTTCGCATATTTTATGAAGTATCTTGTGTATTTGTGTATGGTTGTCACCATCTCAGGTAGCTGGGCTGATGATGGAAGGTACAACTCCTTAACAGTAAGAAGTTACTCGAACAGGCAAGGACTGTTTTAATAAATTGTTTTGATGTTTGATAGGGCATTTGCCACATTTGGTCATGACCTGATGCTGCAGTCAGGATAGTCTGCAGAGTACCTAACTCCTCGACAACTAACAGCAGATATATCGTGTTTAGGCTCATTGAAAAGGGCTCGATGTGTAGATAAACGTACTGTTACTGAGGAACACCGAAGACCTGATGCTGAAGCCAGGAGCATCAGAAAAAGTACAAACCTTTAAATTACAGCACCGTAGTCGTGTTTGGGCTCATTTTAAACAGGACTAATTTTAAGTTCAATGCAATGTTGACATAAGTCTGGCCTGATGCTGCAGCCAGGATTATCAGCATCTAATCTAAAAACTAATAAAAGGAGAACTCCTCAACAATTAACGTCCCTGCATCGAGAAAAGGAATATTTTATAAAAAGGCGATGGGCAAGTTGACATTAGGCTATTGTAACTTAGATAAATCATAAATAGACCCACTAAAAAGCGAGAAATAAAAACTTTTTAACAAAAAAAAACCGACTTCCAAAAAAAACACTACAAACTGAAAAATAACTTTAATTTCGGAAGTCGGTGGCAAAAACTAAAATACTGATCCCTAAGACACCGACTTCCGAAATTAAAGTTATTTTTCAGTTTGTAGTGTTTTTTTTGGAAGTCGGTTTTCTTGAGCCTGGTTGTTGGTACAACATATTTGTGTTTGTTTCTAGTATTTATATTATGGATATCACTGTATTTTTTAAACAATTTTTTATTTTTATGGGCATATAAAAGATTTTCATAAATGTACTGAGAAGGCACAGTCATTATATTAATCTCTTTAAATTTGTCTCTGAGAGAGTGTCTCGGACTTAATTTATAAATTGATCGAACAGCTCGCTTCTGCAAAACAAAGATAGTCTGAATATCAGCGGCATTTCCCCACAATAGAATACCGAACGACATTACACTATGAATAGCTAAAGTACACTAAACGAGCAGTCTCTATATCAGTTAAATTACGATTTTTTCTAACAGCGTATGCTGCAGAACTTAGCTTTTTTGACAATTTATCTATATGTGGACCCCACTGAAGCTTAGCATCCAAAGTTATACCCAAGAATACTGTGTTGTCTTCAGGATTCAATTCGTCGCCCTTTATCAACACATTAGTTTTCACCTGCCTTACGTGGGGTAGCGTAAACTTAATGCATTTGGTTTTCTTCTCGTTTAGAAGCAAATTATTAACATTGAACCAGTGGACTACTTTCCAGATCGCGCTATTTCATGAAATTTCATCCTCCCCCCATTCACCCTCTTAAGGGTGGAATTAAAAAAAACCCTTTCTTAGTGGATACCTATTCTTCACAAAGAACACACCCTCCAAATTTAATGTCTCTAGGACCACCAGCGGTATAGGCTGGTCAGTCAGGACTTTGAATTTTATATTTAATTATACAGTGTGAGTCTTCATAATGTGCACATAACGAAATGAGGGAAACATAGCTTAATTTTATCGACGGAAAAAATATTTGAAAAAATAAAAAAATATTTAAAAGGATCTTTACCTGCTAAAGTATGGTGATTGCAAGGCCTTTCTTTAACAGTTGATAGGAAATGTTGTGATTGAGTTATAAACATGGTATTTTTACGTTTAGTAATCTAATACGATGGAGAATAATTTTAAGTAATCAAAAAGGGTAGGTAATCGGGGCTTTTATTGAGTAATTTTACAAATATTGTAAAAATTGGTGAAAAAATATCAGATTTTTGTTAAAAAAAATTGAGGGGCGATTGTTTACACAGGGGTCTCAGCAGCGAAAAAGAATTTTAAAAATGCTACAATTTTTTTTTTTTTGATTTATTTAAATATTTTTTCCGTCGATAAAAGTAAGCTTAGTTTCCCTCATTTCGATATGTGCACATTATGAAGACTCACACTGTATGCCATTGACAGCGATGCGGACGAATTTTTTGATGCCCAATAAGCTCCTGTCTTTTATTTTCCTTTTTTTTTATATACCTTCATATAAACTATATAATATGTATATTTTAGTGTTAAATTTTAAAATAGTTAATTCTATATATAAATAAAATTACATTATATACTTAGATTAAAAAATTTAGTTTGTCCAAATGGCTATTTTTTTTATCCTTCACACACAAACACAAATTACTGTTTATTTTTTATGTTTTATGCAGTATTAAATACATTTGAATGTTGTTATTCACTTCAAGAAGCTATCTTGCTTGGTTTTCAAATTATTCATGATAAGTTAGTGACTTTTTAGGGTTCAGTACCTCAAAAGGAAAAACGGAACCCTTATAAGATCACTTCGTTGGCCGTCTGTCTGTCCTTCGGTCAAGTCTCTTTTTCTCAGGAACGCGTGGAGTTATCAAGCTGAAATTAATATCAACTACTCAGGGCTGCAATCCCTTGAAGTAGTGAAAAAACAAACTTCTAAGTCATTGCAATCAAAAGATACGGGCGTTTATGTTCCGGAATCAAAACCTATAGGGTACTTCGCGTTGGCCTAGAAACATGAAATTTGGGAAGAAGCAATGTCATGTAGAACAAGTAAAGGAAAAAAACCGAAAATCGTAAATTTGTAGTTACATTACAATTTTTTGTCAAGCCAGCAGCAACATCAACTTAATAATATATCATATCTTACCCGCGTCATAAATAGCGCTGTAGGCCTGTTCAAGGAGTTTACGGGACATGGGATCCATGTATATGCTGAGGCGGTAGTGCACCTTGAAGAACTGGGCGTCAAACCGCTCTAGGTCTGGTACTGAGCCCATGTACTGCGCTGCCTCAGGGTGGCTGGCTTTCCAGCGCACATTCTCTGCAGTCAATGGGTTCACCTGGGGGACAAGTGTTATTGGGTTACTGTTCTACTGGCAGGTTTTACGATATTATTGCCCAGGCTGGCATCATTTGAGCATTCATATCTGTCTTTAGGGAATGTGTTATAAATTGAGCGCACTTCTAATATAGATAGAGCTATGCTGCAAAGTTAAAAATTGGTTAGCTTAGCAAAATGATAAGTAAGTTATATGGGGCCATTCAGCTAGCCAACAATTCCGAAACATTCACCTTATTGTACAAAATATCCGACAAATCCTTGACGTGGTGCGACGAGGGGTAGATCCCCGACATGCCGGAAATGACGACCCTCTCGCCGTCGGCGATCGGAGTCGGCGCCGATGCAGCCTCGCCCTCCGACTCTGCGCGAGGTTGATGTTGGGCAAGCTCTTGCGGGGTCGGAGTCATTGTTGAGCGTAGTGACTATAATATTACAGCAAAAATGTATTGATATAAATTGTCTTGTAATATTTTTTATATATTTATAGGTATACGAGTACTTTGGGTGAAGTCAGGCTGTGGATGATGTAGATAATATTACAGAAGCTCCTATAAAACCTTTCATACATAAATATAAATAATAGATTCCCCGACCGTTTTCGGTCACGGTGGCCAATCTCAATGGAGATTAACCCGGTACGCAGGAGATATTATAGTGCACCAGTGTGTGCGCAAACACAGGTGCACTCTCTGTTGCTTTACTCTCATAGTCCGATGGGACGGCCATCCGACACGACCGGGGAGAGATCAGGCGCAGGACCAACGGCTTTACGTGCTTTCCGAGGCACGGGGGTATTACACCGCCAACTTCCAAACTCCGGACTGTTACTAAGAAATTCCTAATGGAAAACCCAATAACACTTTGTCCGACCCGGGAATCGAACCCAGGACCCCACGCTCAGCAGCCGCGCTTGCAACCACGAGACCAACGGGGCAGTATACATAAATATATTAGGGGCTTGGCTCTACATTCAATCTGATAACTTTTTAACAGTGAAAGCGTTATGTAAGTCTTGGCAACCTACTTTATATTAAATGTTTTTGGTGGGTTTCATTTCTTTTTGCAAAGTGCTCTATTTCTTTTTATTTATTTTAGCTGTGATATTGTACTGATATTACACATACATGTTAAAATCATAGCCCCTACTTCCCCCTACTAGGTTAGTTGGGTAAAAAAGGTATTTCTTGCACGCCAGCAGTCTTCTTCATAGCCAACGAAAAAGAGTTTCTTCTTTGTTGTTTATGTACAATGCTAATCTAGCTGTTATAACGAACTAGCTTCTGCCCGCGACTTCGTCCGCGTGAAATTTCACCCTCCCCCTATTCACCCTCTTAGGGGTGGAATTTCGTAAAACCCTTTCTTAGTGGATACCTAGGTACCTACTCTTCACAAAGAACGCACCCTCCAAATTTCACGTCTCTAGGACCAGCTGTTTAGATTGTGCGTTGTTATATCAGTCAGTCAGGACTTTGAATTTTATGTTTATAGATTTTTGGTCTACCGAGTTTTGAGTTAATCGGACCGTGTGTTAAAATTCTTCCATTCAAATTTTGACACCCCCCCAATCCCCCTTTTGGGGGTAGTTTAGAAAAACAAAAACTGCCAAACTTTATAATGTGCAAAGTTTCAAGTTTATTAACTTATATGAATAAGATTTTTATATACACTGTATTCCCGCTTTTCACTCCCACAAGGGTGGAATTTCGAAAAATCGTTTGGGGGTATGTTCATTACTTGACTCAAAGATTATTTATACGAATTTTAGAATTAATCAAGCCACGCAGTAAAACCCTTCCCTGTATAATTAACTGGGTACGTATCAAAATCCCGAATTTTAAAAGACCGAATTTTACAATACCGATTGACGAAATCCCGAAAATTTAAACGCCGAATGGTTGTTTGGTCGAAAGTTTAAAATCCCGAAAGTTTAAAAAGCCGATGTTTAAAATCCCGAAGTTCAAAATCCCGAAATTGCCACAGTTTCCGAGAAAAATGATTTTTTGTAAACCTAACCTCAAAACACTTAAAAGTTGCCTAAAAAGCGTAGTCGGAGGTTAGGTTCATCATAGGGATCAACTTTCTCAAGAAAAAGCGAGCGAAAGGCACCCCGAAGTTCGGTTTTGTTAGGTTACTTTAAACCCTTTACACAGAAAAAAACACCGCGAAGCGGCGCTCCGTCGAAATAGGATGCAAAAGAGAAAATACCGTCGCCGCCCGGCGGGGGGCTCCGCCGTCTATGTAAACCATTGCCATTCCACCACTATTACCATTACCACCACCACCATACCATTCCATTACCATTACCATACCATTACCATTTACCATTTTACCATTTCCATTGCCATTGCTACTGTAATGGCTGCAATTGTCAGTTTGTTTGCACAATATTGAAAGATTATTAAGATTATACCATGTTCTTTTAAGACCATAGACTTTTTATAGGTGGTATAATGAACAATATTCTGTATTTTTTTCAAAATTTTAGGCTCATTATCTTCGGAGATAAGGTCCATTTTTTATATACCTTTTCTTAAATAACTTCAAAACAATTTTTTTTATAATTATACTAATAGAATAGAATAGAATATATTTATTTTCTTTAAAACATGGTACATTAAGGTCTTATAAATAAAGTTATTGACCTTGTATTTGATAATTATGTCACACACAGTATGGTACAGTTGGCAAAATTTTTGTTTTTAATCTCATTTTCCCCCCCAAATTCATCCCGATATTCAAAATTCATTTATTTACGTTACACGTCCGTGTTTGCGTCACAAAACTTCATAATTATGTATAGCATCTAGTAGATTTGGAGCAAATTGGCTGTAGCAGACTGACAGACAGACACACGAGTAATCTTATAAGGGTGCAGTTTTATTATTAAGACGTAGGTACGGAATTCTAAAAATACCTAAAATTATTTCTGCTTAGGAAAATTTAAATGTAATATTTGGGTACAATAAATTGTATGTTTGTATGGAATTGGATACTCACGTGTTTATTTTCAATTAAATTAAAAATGAATTAATATTAGTCCACACTAATGTCTAGCGACAGTCCAGTGAAACTGATATCAAATCGAACTAATTCTATTTATATAAATTGAAGGACCTTGAAGAAATGCTTTCATTACTAGCTACTGCTAAGACCCACTGACCTGTAATACAATGTTTTATAGAGGTCAGTGTAAAGACCGCATTTAAAATCCGCCCTTCAAATGTTCCGTAGCATAACCCAAAACAGAACATGTTCCACCGCTACTTTCAGAGTTTAGGAAGAAAATTCATAAGTGGCGGAGACTGGAACTGTAAACATACCTATTGAGGCTTAAGACAGACAACTTCAAAAGGACGAGAACTGAAAAAGAGCACCGATAACGAACAACTTATAACACCAGGGACAAACAAGCCAACATATTGGTCAACTGATGTGGACAAAACCCCTGATCTTGTGGATTTCTTCGTTGTAAAAAGACTTTCACACTTATACTTTGACATAAAATCTTCACTCGATTCTGTTTCTGACCACACACCAATAATAGCAACTTTTAGCGCTAATACGGTAAGTAAAACACCAAAATCAACCCTATACAATCACAAAACTGATTGGGATTCATTAGTAAGTTATTTGGAGAGTGAAATAGATCTAAAAGTAAAACTCAAAATAGAAGATGACATAGACGAGGCTACTTTTTACATACCAACCCTAATACAGGTCGCTACGTGGCGCTCTACACCCGCCCTCAGTGACTCTGTCCCAAAAATAACATACCGCTTAAAATAAGCCACAAGTTGGCAGATAAGCGGAAGCTACGAAGGCAATGGCAAACAGGCAGAGACCAAACAACATACAACAAAGCTTCAAGAGAGCTAAAAGAACTCATACAGGAAAATGAAAATGAAACTTTTCACCAGAAATTGCAAACTCTCTCTACCCATAAAAAAAAAACAACTATTCCCTATGGAAAATAGCAAAAGTCTTCAAAAGACCACAAAACCACATTCCACCTATAAGAAAAAACATCGATATACCGTCGGCCAAAAGCGAAAAAGAGAAAGCAGAATTGTTTTCTGAACACCTAAGCGAAGTGTTTATTCCAAATAAATCATTTACGACGGAATTTGAAGATGAAGTAGTTATGGTACTCATGAGTGATCAGCAACTATTGCTACCTTTAACACTTGTAACTCCCAGGGAACTTAGGAGAACGATCTGCAAGCAAGAAAACAAAAAAGCACCTGGGTTTGATCTGGTAACGGGAGAAATCCTTAAGAGCGTTTACGCCGTACGGCATTTCATACAAAATTTCAAGCCCTTATTTTTCGAAATGAATGAAACGATTTTAATTAAGTTTCATAAGTATAAGCAGGATACAAAGGTCTAAAAAGTTACAAGAGAACATTTTCGAAAAATAGTATTACAGCCAAATTAGACCGACTTTAAGTTTTCCATAGAAACATAGATTTCCAGTTATATTTTATTAAATAAGACATTTCGAAATTGTCCTCTACTAACTCTTTAGACCTTTGTATCCTGCTTATACCTATGAAGTTTCATTAAAATCGGTTCGTTAATTTCGAAAAATACGGGCTTGAAAGTTTGTATGAAATGCCTATACAGGCCTATAAGCCTACTCTCAGTTTTGTCAAAGCTATTTGAAAAAATCTTGATGTCCACACTAAAACCAGTACTGGCAGAGCGCAAGATAATCCCAGATCACCAATTTCGATTCCGGGAGAAACATGCTACAGTGAGCAAGTGCACAGAGTAGTGCACAAAATCAGACGTAAAAGAGTACTGTTCTGCTGTATTCATGGACATCCAGCAAGCATTCGACAAAGTCTGGCATAAGGGACTGCTATACAAGCTTAAAACTCTGTTTCAAAACTCACTTTACATGATTCTAAAATCATACCTGGAACAAAGATGGTTTCAAGTAAAATACGAAGAAGAACTCTAAAATCTTCATCAAATTAAAGCCTCTGTACCACAAGGATCCGTGCTGGGCCCTGTACTTTATTCCATATATACGGCAGACCTGCCTGAGACTGCTGATGTAGTTAAAGCGACCTATGCAGATGATACTGCGTGTCTCGCAAGCGATACAGACCCCGTAAAGGCATCCACTAAACTTCAGGCACAGTTGAATAAGATTGACGTGTGGCTTCGAAAATAGAGAATCAAGCGCAGCGTAACAAAGTCCACGCATGTCACATTCTCACTAAGAAAGGGGGATTGCGCACATGTTTGCATGGAACGAGGAACCTTGCCAACCAGCACCACGGTGAAATACCTAGGGTTACACCTAGATAGACGACTGACATGGGCAAACCACATTAAAGCCAAAAGAACAGAAGCAAATATACAGTTTAAGAATTTCTCTTGGCTATTGGGCCGAAAATCACGGCTCTCTCTCAGCAATAAACTGCTCGTCTACAAGGCCATCATAGAGCCAATTTGGACCTATGGAGTAGAGCTCTGGGGATCGGCTAGCAATTCCAACCTCGGAATACTCCAGCGCTTCCAAAATATAACACTAAGAACTATCTCCAGCGCACACTGGTTTGTAAGAAACTCGGACCGACCATTACAGAAAAAGTAAACAACTATAGCAAAAAGTACCAAGACAGACTGAACAACCACAGCAACTCGCTAGCCAGAGATCTACTCCAAGACATAGACCATATAAAACGCCTCAAAAGATGGCACATACTGGAACTCGATCAAAGGAACTGAAGTATTCCCACATGTACACCGAAACATAAAGGAACATGGGTGGGTTTTAGTCAGTAAGAGTCTGACACTCCCCTTCCGCTCCACCCAGAGCGGGAGGGGTCATTTAATGATTTCCCATCGGAAAAAAAAAAGAGATGGCACATACTGGATCTCGATCAAGGAACTGAAGTGTTCCACACGTAGATTTGAGACTTTTCATTGGAATGGCCATTAAACAATTCCACACTAGTAGACCACATCTAATCATGGCTCATATTATTGCGGCAGTTCCGTGTAGGTAAACCTGCGTGTCTCTTCTCGTATAGATAGTAAAGAGATCAAGAAGATCGGCATCACCATCTTCTGTGATCAGAGCATCAAATTGCTTTCAACTGTAGGTGGCATTTGCGGAGTAGGTGTAGTGTGTGGTTTTGAAAACATCTACAACCGACTTTAAAAAAAACACTTTAAAGTGTTTTAAAACTTTAATTTCGAAAGTCGGTGTCAAAAAACGACAATGCGGAACCAACGACACCGACTTCCGAAATTAAAGTTATTTATCACTTTGTAGTGTTTTTTTTTTGGAGACGGGTGTTTTTTTTGTAAAAAGTTTTTTTAGATTTATTTTTAAAAATTGAACTTAGCGGGGAACTTAAAAAAAAAACCGGGCAAGAGCGAGTCGGACTCGCGCACCGAGGGTTCCGTACCATCATATGTTTTTAAATTTTCACCGGCGAGCTACTTACTAGATCTTGTTTAAACCAATTTTCGGTGGAAGTTTACATGATAATGTAATAATGTACATCATATATTTTTTTTAGTTTTATCATTCTCTTATTTTAGAAGTTACAGGAGGGGACACACATTTTATTTATTTATTTAACCATTAATGTACACACATAATATAAACAGACAAGAAAAAACAGAACAGAAAAATAGTTACAAATTTTACCACTTTGGAAATGTCTCTCGCGCAAACTATTCAGTTTAGAAAAAAATGATATTAAAAACCTCAATATCATTTTTGAAGACCTATCCATAGATACCACACACGTATGGGTTTGATGAAAATTTTTTTTTTGAGTTTCAGTTCTAAGTATGGGGAACCCCTATAATTTATTGTTTTTTTTCTATTTTTTTTGTGAAAATCTTAATGCGGTTCACAGAATACATCTACTTACCAAGTTTCAACAGTGTAGTTCTTATAGTTTCGGCAAAAAGTGGCTGTGACATACGGACGGACAGACGGACAGACAGACATGACGAATCCATAAGGGTTCCGTTTTTGCCATTTGGCTACGGAACCCTAAAAAGGATATAAACATCACAAAAAATTTGCAATTCTTTAAATCTATATTAATGGTAAACTGACTGACTGACTGATTGTTGATATATCAACACACAGCCCAAACCGCTGGTCCTAGAGACATGAAACTTGGAGGGTGTGTTCTTTGTGAAGAGTAGGTATCCACTAAGAAAGGGTTTTTCGAAATTCCACCCCTAAGAGGGTGAATGAGGTTAGGGTGAAATTTCACGCGGACGAAGTCGCGGGCAGAAGCTAGTATAAATTATAAGCTGAAAATATACCCCAAGAAGAGTGTCACTTATTTTGTAATAATATGCCTTGACATCTCAAAGAAAAATTGTCGCAGTAATATTTTTTGCTTTTATCCTCAGACTTGAAGCAATTTGACTCGTAATTTATATGAGTGCATGCTGACTTTTTATAAAGTACTTAATCGATGACATTGAAAAGTGCAGTGATTACAACATTTTATATTCATTAGAATGCGTATGCAATGCGTGATAGTTAAACATGTGCGTCAGGTCAGACAGGGTCTTGTGTAGTGAATATTTAATACTCTTTATACTAAAATAGGCAATACATTGTACGAGCCCGATGTGTCAGGAGGTACATTTGTGCGCTAGTGTGATGAGACACTTTGTTTGATAGTAATTTTAGTCTATAATATGTTATAATAAACACAATTCACAGGTTATGGTAGTACAAATTTGTTAGATACACGATTTAAAACTCTATCACTAAAATACTAGAACTTTAACTATTACAATCTGTATTACATTAGGTACACTTTTATTAGAAGGACAGACGTTATTTTAAAGTCAAAGTTTTATGAAAGGATTGTGAATTGCTACTCCATTTTCGGAGCTCAAATTGAGCACAACAAAAAATTTCGAAGATAATTATTTAAACAGATTTGACATTAACTAATAATAACCACTTTCTTCCTGCTAAAGCTAAAAAATAAGAGTACGATTGCTGCCAAGTTATTATTTCAATTCACAAAATTGTTATTCGAAAATTAAACAAAGTTCGTTTGTGACTTCTATAGGTACTTGAATGAAAACGTAACCCGTTGGTACAGCGCCATCTAGCGGCAGTATTGTGAAACTTATGATAATTTATTATGGTTTTTTTGTTTCATATTTTGTTTTTCAACGCATTTTTGTAGTTATAAACAAGCAACCACTTCATCTTATTCATTTTAAAGGATTAATGTTAAGGATTTTTTTTTTATCCAACACCCAAGTTCAACGGCTATTACTGCTAAACTAATAAAGCTATCTTAACCGCTATAATTTTCCTTTATAGTTCATGAAATGCAGTATCATCGTGAATTCTTTCAGATTTCAAGCCCGCAGTTTAGCTTTTAGAGGGGGGGGGAGGGCTGGACTGGAGACTGGAAAAAATATTTGCACTTTAAAGTTTAATATTTCGTCAATGGAGCATTAAGTCGCAAAATAATTTTAGCAGCCCCAAGTCATTTTAGAAGACCTATTCAACGATACCTCACACGAGAGGGTAGACGACGAAAAAAATATTCATGCCCACTTCACATGTAGGGGAGCTACCCTAAAAAAAAATATTTATACTGATAATGTTTTTTATCATGATGATGATATATATTACATATACTTTGTCGGCGTAATTGATAACACACTCCTACAAAATTACAGCTTTCTAGTACTAATTTAACGGTCTCTTAGCAAAACCTCGGACAGACAGACAGACGGACATGACGAAACTATAAGGGTTCCTTGTCAGAATTACGGAACCCTAAAAAGGACCGAAAGGTCCCCCATCTCCTATGAATTCGGACTTCCCCTTGATTCTACCTAAAGCTAGGGATTTATACTGTTGACAGGCCACTTGAAGCCCACTTCACGTCAAGTTTCACGATGAGATTTTTACAGAATAGATCAGGGTCATGTGGCGTTGAGTCACTTCCGGTACACAGCTGGCTATGACTGCACGTTGATAGAGCCTTTAACCACCGCATGCATTGACACCATGCAACCCACTTACCCCTGCTCCCGCAGAGACCGCCCTCCAACCTGCTTGGCCACCGGGTAAAGATCGTATCGTTTACAAGCTAACCTGAAGGCCGAAAAGACAAAAGAAAGAAAAAATAGAAAGTGACAATCGCACTTCAAGAATCAGCTATCATCAAAAAGTACTCTGTGAATCAGCTGTTAAGTATAGATTGTACGTACCTCACGTTTACTAAATGTCTTTAATCTCAGCTCTCAGATTGCCAAAATCCGCCAAATTATCAGTGGTGGTATTCGTAATAGCTATCAATTGACACCAATTTCATCATCTTACATCCAGGCCCAAGATTGTATGAAATCGTATCGGTCTCCTCTAGCACAAAATTCTACATTCTGACGTTTCATTTCACGCTGTGTTACCTACATAACTATACAATTCTGCGTGTTAGAGTTCAGTAATTGTGGATAATCACCAAACGTCATTCAGGTGTTTTACATAACGGAGGTGTTTTGTAAAACAGCCAGTGGTAATGTAAAATAGCGAATTCGACACCCCATTTGCGACAATATACAATAAAAACATCGTGAGGAAACCGATATAATATACCTACTAGAACAAAAATATCGAAGACATGTGACATCTACCAACCAGGGTGGTGGATTACGGGCTACTCCCTCTCACCGAGAGGAGGCCTGTGTCCCAGCAGTGGGAACATTATAGGCTGCGGCATTACTTTCTATGAAATAATGATTGAAAACTGAAAAGCTTGTCAAAAATGTAGGGAAATTAGAGGTATGTTTGACAGATGGAGACAGATCACACTATGAATGTTCTTAAAATTACGAGAATTGCCCCCTCAGGAAGGACTTGAACTAATAAATGTTATGTTTATTGTTCATCACTATATGAGCAAAAAAGTATTAAGGATTAAGTAGATATCCTTCGCAAATATTTGATTCTAAAATCTCTTGATCTAAGTACTCATTAATCACAGCGGCACAGCTCAAGTCATTAGTAGCGTGTACCAGTGGTTAGCTCGTGTATGGCGACCGGTCGCTTCGAGTTGAATTCAGCTGCATCCGGTTAGACTGGAAGCCAGCATTATATTGTAGTCTTTGCTGGAAGCCGAACCCAACGTAGTTGGGAAAAGGCTCGGCAAATGATGATAACGATAAATAGATGTATGGACACGTGACTAACAGTTTAAATACCGTCTGTCTTAGTGCGGAAATAATGTATCTATACATATAATAAAACAGTAACGAAAGAAAAACTGTACATTGAGAATTTTCGAGAAAAAATAAGTGGCTTTTGTTAGAAAAACGTAACTGATGACAAAAAGTGACTTTTTAGAATTTTTGTCTGTTTGTCTGTGTGTATGGTACGGCTTCACGCCAAAACTACTGGATAGATTGAATTGAAATTCAGCAAAAATGTTCTTTGTAAACCAAGGAAGGCTTTAGGCTACATATTATCACGCCGTATGTTATGGGAGGTAAGCAATATTGATTTTAAAAGGTTTTGGTTCGTAATTGAATGCACAAAATAATTGAATGCCCAAAATGACATGTTATTTATTTAGTTAATAAAAATTTAACCCTGGAAACATAACAATCACGCTATTTTTTATAAAGGAGCGGGGCAGTAATATTATAAATTGCAAGGGAACAGCTATTTCAACAATATGTCAACAGGGAATTTAGCGGTATGGTCAGGCGATCGTTTACCGCACTACATGGTTTTTTTTAAATTGTAAAATTCTTTTTTTTTTAGTTTTTGCATTTTTTATGTGCATTAGGAACGATACTGTTATGAAATCTGAGAACTACATGTCCTATCTAATTGTATGGGGAGTTTCACAGCAATGTTACTAAACAGATTGATTGGTGGTACAACAAGCTACACTATCATAAAGTCAAGTCAAACTTTTGGTTCTAAGTTATATCTTACCAAGCACATTTGTTGTTTGTGGAGTTGACACTCCAAACGCAACAGCGACAAAGGGCGCGTGCTTAAAGATTGCTCTTTAATCGTGTGGGATGAATGCACTATGGCGAACAGAAAAGCAGTAGAGGCGGTAAACAGGACTTTGCAGGACATCCGCAGGAACCAGCAAATGATGGGTGGCGTTACAGTTCTGTTAAGCGGCGATTTCCGACAAACGCTGCCTGTGTTGACGCGAGGAACTAGGGCTGATGAGGTGAAAGCTTTGTTGAAATGCTCTTTCTTATGGTCACATATTCATAGGTTGTGCTTAAAGATGAATATGAGAGCACAGCTTGGCGGGAATGTACACGCCCAAGAATTTTCTGATGTTCTCTTAAAATTGGGTGAGGGAACGCTACCAGTAGACGGTGGCCAGGTGGTTCTACCTGAGATACTTGGGAGAGTGGTGTCCACCTTAGAAGATTTGATACGCCTGGTGTGTGTGGACATCAATAGGATACCGCACCAAGATAATTCTTGGGTGTGTGAACGAGCCATTTTAACACCCAGAAACGACCAACCTTCAGCGATCAATGAATGCATTCTCGCGGAAATTGAGGAAAATGAAGTGATCTACACTTCAATAAACACTGTTGTCGACCAAGATGACGCTACACGTTACCCCGTAGAATTTCTCAATTTCCTCAGTGCAAGTGAACTACCAGCGCACACCATTAAGCTAAAGGTCGGTGTCCCAATTATGCTTCTTCGGAATCTCACTTCGCCGAAACTCTGCAATGGGACCCGGCTCAAAGTCGTCTCGCTGCAGAGAAAAATCATTGAGGCGGAAATTCTAACGGGTTGTGGTGTCGGCGAGACAGTGTTTATACCACGTATACCACTGATTCCCCACAATTACCCCTTTTTTTTTTCGAATGGGAAGTCATAACAACACAACAACAACATAACAATCAAATAACTTCTCCCGCTCTGGAGCGGAAGGGACTGTCAGACTCTTACTGACTAAAACCCACCCATGGTCCTTCCTTAGCCCTTTATGTTCCGGGCCAGCGGTAACCCTTTCAGACAATCCCGCTGACCCGGCAGGCTTCGGCCCTATGGGGCCCCTCCTCGATGCTGACATCTCTTTGAGGCGCGCGTGGAACACGTACGCGCCGTCCGGCACGGGCCTGGTCCTGATCGGACGGTGAGCTACCCATTACTCTCCGCCCGCAGGCCCGCGCCTACGGTGGCCGGGAGTCGTCCCGTGGCTCCCGACGCCCGGAGCGTCTCCCGCGGCGGCTGGGACGGGAGGCTCTCTCCCTCATCCGTCCCGCCACCTCCTTCGCTAGCATGACTGCTTCGCAGAAGGAGGTGACTGCCTCCCACACCCTCTCGCCCCGGACCATGGCTTGCACCAGGGACGGACGCGAGAGGTTGCCGCCGCTGCCGATCGCCTCTACGAGGACACGGCGGTGCTCCGCCCAAGAGGGGCAGACCTCCACCGTGTGCTCCATCGTGCCTTCTGGGCGATCCTGGCAATGGTGACACCCGGCCACAATTACCCCTTTCAATTCAAGCGCGTGCAGTTTCCTGTGAGCGTTTGCTCGCAATGACAATAAACAAGTCACAGGGGCAGACACTGAAGGCTACGGGTGTCGACCTCAGGACGAGCTGCATCTCACACGGACAACTGTACGTCGCTTGCTCCCGCGTCACCAGTCCTGACTCGCTGTATTTACATATTGAATGAGACACGTTATTTACACAGAAGTGTTACAGTAAATTATAACACTTCTGTTATTCGACGTCTCCTAAATTTCCTTATTAACCTGACGTCTCTTACCAGTAAATTAACTACATAACTTTCAAATTTTGAGTTTACTAAGCCAAATAGTTTTTGAGGGATCTTCAGATCAGCTAAAGTATAAGAGATAGAAAAATGGTGCCATAGCAAAAAATATTCCACGTGAAGAGCATTTTCTGCTGTGAGAATAAATTTGAAGATCTGGAACACTTGTTGTGGAACTCCAAAGCCCAGCAACACTTTAACATATAGGAATGACGTCTTAGCAAAAGTTGTTTAGTCTGATGGGCATTTCCTGTTCACTTACAAAAATGAAAGATTGAAACTTCTCGAATCGTCTCGCGCATCACGCTGTTTTCCCGTCCCCGGGCTCTTAGAATTCGACATCAGACGTTTCAGATCTTCGATTTTGACGACCCCGTTGTCGCTGGCATAAGCAACAGGATCCGCGTACGAAGTCGCGGGCAGAAGCTAGTTTATAATATAAATGACAGCAAATGACTTGCTGGCACGTTGTGGTGCGCTCAAATTAATACACAATTTTATTGCTTTTAAATAACTTGTTATTTATTGATGTGCCTTATTGATAAACAACATTATTATAATTTAGTATCGTTAACGAATTAGGGTATTCTCATTTACTCATTTAGACAGGTAAAAATAACAAAATTAAATTCTAACATAACTAAAACACTAAACTAGAAAATAGTGTCGAAAAACTCATCCGCATCGCTGTCGACTGGTAATGTACCCAAGAGACTGGCGGCATTACCACGTTGTATTAACGAATTTAGTTTTACGTACTTCAATATCAAATTTGTCAATTGAGTCCGTATATTCGTCATGGCCACATAATTATGAATCATTATTTATACACTAATTACATAATTTAGCCTTAACCAGTCAATATAAAAAAATGTTATTCTTGTAATTAGCGGGAGCATAAAAAAAGAAGTTTCAAAACTCTTTCAAAGGAAAGGTTTGCAAATTGTACACGAAAGAGATCATAGGGTCCATACTTTATAGCGAGGTATTGGTAGGCCCTGGTTGGGTCTTAACTATTATGAAGAGTCAGCCATCACTGTTCCAATGTGAGAGAGAGAGACGGAACTCTACGGGATGAATAGCACCATCTCTTTTTAGCAAAGTCATGACGATAACACTCCATAATACCTCAAGGCGTTTACTTTCTGATTTAAAAGCTTAATACATATTATTATGCCAGCTTTGTATCGCAAACGAAGTTCCTCCTCTCCCACCCTTCGCGTTTGATCATCTTCAGCATGATACCCTGGTCTTTAGGTTGCGTGATAAAGCATCTAGCATCGAAGGTCAGGGTCTCCGGCATGCCATCAGCCAGTTCCACTCTGTACTTCTTCAAGAGTGTCATGAGACCAGACATCACTTGCATCTTCGCGAAACGTATGCCTGAAAATAAAAATATATTTTGTTAGTCTTCTATGACTTATCCTCAGCATTGATGGACAAAGTTGTATGGTACACATATGTATATATAACAATATGTCCGCATATGTTCTATATCTAGGGTTAGTTACACCATTTATAACTCGAGAACAGTTACACCATTTTTATTTCGACCGATTTTTATGATCTTTGATTCGTTGGATTTGTCTCCGCCCCGAATAACAGAATAACGATTAAACATGGAAAAAATTCAAGGAAAAAATAATAAAGATAATCCATTTTCTCATACATTTTGTATGGAAACGGCTTTTTTGATGATATCTCGAGAACGGATTGATTGATTTCGATAATGATTCTGAGGCGATCCTACTAAGTTCGCCGGGTCAGCTAGTACCTATTGATATAGATATAACAGTCGGCCTCTTCCAGAAATAAAACAGTTTTGTTAAAATGGTCCTTCACTTATTCTGTCTACCTATCTCCATCTAGATTTTGTTCCTATTTACTTTGACATTTAACTAGCTATTTTATTATACATATTTCTATAGGGAGTTGATGCCACTATGCTGCACTATATTTTAATTTTTAAGTTGTAATTTGTAATGTTCATTACTTTGAATGATGCAAAAATTTATAATTATTTGATGTTTACCCATTTATTTGTACGCCGCACCGTTGAGAAAAAAAGGACTGTGATTTAATTTAATTTAACATCTTGCATGCCATGCGTGTATACTCATGTTTCGGATAAATAATAAATCTATATTATGGAAGATCACATCACTATGGTCATACCGAGGTTATAAAAACGCGGTGCACACCAGTGACGGACCTTTTTTCGCCGCCAGCCATCGTCTAGGCAACATCGTTTCCTTGTAATCACAGAGTACTTTTTGATAGACTAGTTGTAATATTGTCTCTGACATTTTTCTGCTGACATTTAATTTTGCTGTATTTGATTAATTAATTAAAATGTTAACGTATTTGTTGTTGTGAGCTTTTTAATTGAATTAGGATCAAATACACAAGATCAGAAGTGGGATAGGATCTTAGATTCTATCTCGCCCACCTGGTTTTTGTTTATTTGATTTATTAAAAGAAAAATGTCAGACGAGTCTAAAGGTGAGTACCGTCGCAGCCGACGTGGTAGTTCGGTTCGGCGTTCGAGAAGACAACGCCATCGCACGCCTGATGGTAAGTTCAGGAAGATGATGGAAACGATGATGAGTAGGCTCACAGCGTTAGACGAGCGATCCGCAGCGCGACCCCATCGATCGCATGAACGGTACGAGCCGCGGGCACTTGATAGTACGAGCCAACCATCACGATGCTGCCAGTTCCTGTCACCGAGGTACCACACTCCGCCGTTATGTGGTCGGCGTGGGCATACGCCGCAACCACAACAAAGCGAGTCATGGGCGGACAGGGTGTTGGAAGACAGCTTGGAGCGTGCCGACAAGGAGGCGAGTGGAACAGCGCAGCCATCAGTAACAGACAGGATTGTTGATGCTATCAGGTCAATCAACACCACGGTAAGGTCAAATCAAAATTTTTACATATTCAGATTTGATCCCAATTTACATAATATTGACGATTGGTGTGCCGAAGTTGATCGTGCAAAGTCTCTAAATAGTTGGAGTGATTCTGAGTGTCTTTCACGTATTGGAAATTGCTTAAGAGGAGATGCTCGATTATGGTTAAATTATTGGTTATTGGTAACTAACGACCGTTCGTGGAGCAATTTCAAGCGCGAGTTTAAACCTTTATGTCCTAAAACGCCTGATATCGCAAACATTTTATTTGAAGTTATGTGTAAAAATTCAGACGAATACCCTAGTTATGCGGATTACGCTCGCCGCTCATTACTTCAGTGTGCGTGGACTTAGAATGAATTAATATCTGCGATTGTAATTCGCGGTATCACTGACCCCCTTATAAGAGCATCTGCTACTAACGCGAAACTGTTACCTGACGATTTAGTAGAATTTTTTTCAATTTATGTAAAATCTAATACCACTAAAACTGGTACTGTTCATAATAATACGGCTCAAACTTTTCATAATACGAAAGATAGACATAACCATAATAATGCAAACGGAAAGCGTAGGTTTGATGACGGCAAGTGCTTTACGTGCGGACAAAAAGGGCATACCCAAGCCTCGTGTAAGAAACGTAAAATTGATTCAGTCGACGGTCCGGTTAGAAGAAATTCTAGTAATACCGATACTCCAAAGCCCAGTTTTGTACCAACAAAACCCGAACCTTGTTCTTTCTGCAAAAAGTCAGGTCACAAGATAGATACCTACCTGTTTTGCGAAGTTCAAATCTGAGTCACGTAATAAAAATGATGTTAATTAACTTTTCAGAGGAAACATTACGTACCCACCCGCAATAACGATGTTATTGTGACGATAATTCAAGTTGTACCTGTTGACATTCTAATAGACAGTGGATCTACTATTTCACTCGTTTCTTCATTAATGCTGAAACATTTTGATTGCGCTCGTAAACCAACATTTCGTATATTGAAAGGTCTCTGTAGTCAGGAAATTGAAAGTACGTCCTATGTTACTTTGCCTGTGGAATTTGATGGTATAACTTTAGAAGTTGATTTATTCATTGTGGAGTCTGCTTAGATGAATACACCGATCATAGTGGGTACAGATGTCCTTAATAGAGTAGATGGATAGTACGTTCGTACACGTGATTCTCAGCAACTCACTAGGGCAGTAAGTAACTCGGATATGGTTATGACGGTACAGTCTGATACGTCAATACCAATTAATACGTCACTTGTTGGTGATTAATTACAACAATTGTAAGCTGTTATTAACAATTTTTCTCAGTATTTCATTACCGGTACAGCGATTTCTACCGTTACTACGGGCAGCATGTCTATCAAATTAAACAGTACTACCCTGGTCAATTATCGACCTCACCGTCTTTCCCATTCTATTTTGACCTCGGCAGGTTTTTCTGTTAATCTAAAGAAGTATTTATTCCTTACAACCGAAGTCGAATATTTGGATTGCTGTATATGTCGTGGTCAGGTACGGCCGAGTCATAAAAAAAGTTAAAACGTTAGTTGATTCCGTCGAACCGAAAAATGTTAGACAGATTCGGCAGTTCATGGGCTTAGCCAGTTATTTCAGAAGGTGCGATGTGTACGATTCAAAAGCCACAAAATTGGGCGCACATAGCTCAGGCTGCAGCTGATCAGGCGACTTTAAGTCTCAGACAGAAACTGACAGACGGACAATTAGACGCGACACGTTATTTTGTTAAAAATGACACCCTTTAAAGTTGGTTCTTTAGTTTTTCAGGAAACAAGCTCAATCAACCGGCAAGGCGGACGCCTGCCTGCTCCTGCCTACCTCACCGTGTGATGAAAATACTGCCACATGGGCGGTATGAACTGCAACTCCTGGCTGGCTCCTATGGGAAGTCAACTCAAGCAGCGGCTGAGTATATGATCCCGTGGCGCGGAGAGTGGACTCCTGAAGTATGTGTTGCTTTCTTCGATTGTGAGTTGTTTTTTGTTAGGATGAGTGACATGTTGTGTTACTATCCTAAGGGTTGAGAATAAGCTTCACGTAGTGCCTCTTTTCTCAACCGTGGCTTAAGTTATTTGCTTCACGTCGTGCCTCTGGCTTAAGCTGGTCACAATATAATTAATGCTTCACGTAGTGCCTCTTACTTAGCTGACTTTATGTAACTGAGATATGCTTCACGTCGTACCTCTATCTTGGTTTGATTTTTCCCTGTTGTGTGAGACTAAGATATGCTTCACGTCGTGCCTCTATCTTAGTTTGATTTGTCTTCTGTTTTATGTAACTGAGATATGCTTCACGTCGTGCCTCTATCTTGGTTTGATTTTTCCCTGTTGTGTGAGACTAAGATATGCTTCACGGTGCCTCTATCTTAGCTTGTACTTTTTATGCTAACTACTGAGTTATAGCTTCACGCAGTGCCTCTAACTTGGTATGCTCTGTAAACATCATTAATGTTTTGAAAGCCATAAACTTATTTTCTTGTATGTTTCTTGTGTGTTACATATATGCAAGCCCAAATCACGAGGAGTCTACTGTTGTTGTCCAAGGCAACGATTCACCATCCAGAGCCACGGAGCCAGCTGTCAGCGGGAGGCAGCAGCCCAGCATGTTCCGAGTGCAGGGTGGCGTGTCCCCAAGCACATCAGCTGCTGAGACGCATGCTAGCGTCGCCCTCGAGTTGCAAGAGGACCAGGCAGCGACAGGAGCTATTACTGAGGACGGGAACTGTCAAAGCCCAGAGCAAGAGCTTCATGAGCCTGACTGTGGACACCCCCCGCCGATGCAGGAGACTGACCTGTAAAGTTGAAGGAGCCCGAGGACGGAATCCTGTCAGGAGAGGCCGTATGGAAAATCACATCACTATAGTCATACCGAGGTTATAAAAACGCGGTGCACACCAGTGACGGACCTTTTTTCGCCGCCAGCCATCGTCTAGGCAACATCGTTTCCTTGTAATATTGTCTCTGACATTTTTCTGCTGACATTTAATTTTGCTGTATATTTAAAATGTTAACGTATTTGTTGTTGTGAGCTTTTTAATTGAATTAGGATCAAATACACAAGAATATATATAAAATGGTAAACTGACTGACTGACTGATTGTTGATATATCAACGCACAGTCTAAACCGCTGCTCCTAGAGACATGAAATTTGGAGGGTGTGTTCTTTGTGAAGAGTAGGTATCCACTAAGAAAGGGTTTTTCGAAATTCCACCCCTAAGAGGGTGAAATTTCACGCGGACGAAGTCGCGGGCAGAAGCTAGTTATCTATAAAAAATATTGGCAAAATCGGTTCAATAACTACGGATATAGTAACGAACATAACAAAGCCATTTAAGGGGCTTACAGGACCTAAACACAAAAACCCATGTTTTAGAAACAATAAAATTATATGATCGACTACAGTAAACAAAATCAGAAAAATATAATTATGATATTCTTCAGGATATATGCTAGGTAGATAGTGTGTTGAAAACATACATACATACATAATCAGCCTATAATGTTCCCACTGCTGGGACACAGACCTCCTCTCGGAGAGAGGGAGTGGGCCGTAATCCACCACGCGGGCCCAGTGCGGGTTGGCAGATGTCACATGTCTTCGAATTTTTGGTTCTAGGACAGGCCGGTTTCCTCACGATGTTTTCCTTCACCGTTTTGAGAGCAGTGGTGATGAAATAATTTACACAAAGTAAAGCGCCTGTCTGGGTTCGAACCTACGACCTGCGTGTGATACTTCCTGGCCGCGCCACAGTGGAAAATTACAGAAACACGTTTCTAGATAAATTGTACCCTTAATGTACTTTAGGGTACATGTAGTGAAAAAAATTGTACCTCAACGAATAATGAAATATAATGAAGTTTTGGTGGCGCGGCCAGGAAGTATACTTCCCAGCCGCGCCACCAAGTTTTATTAGGCGTACCCGAACATAGTATACGCTAAAGAATTGTACCAAAATTGTTCTTATCCGTACGCTTTATAGAGATTGGAAAATTTTATTACTTTAGAAATTATAGCCTTGTGTTGGTGGCGCGGCCAGGAAGTATACTTCCCAGCCGCGCCACCAAGTTTTATTAGGCGTACCCGAACATAGTATACGCTAAAGAATTGTACCAAAATTGTTCTTATCCGTACGCTTTAGAGAGATTGGAAAATTTTATTACTTTAGAAATTATAGCCTTGTGTTGGTGGCGCGGCCAGGAAGTATACTTCCTGGCCGCGCCACCAAGTTTTATTAGGCGTACCCGGACTTAGTGTACGCTAAAGAATTGTACGCATTATGTACTACCTAAAAACATAATAATATTACGGAATACTGTAATATATTAAGAGAAAACATCAAAACAAACTTTAGCGCATCAGCAGGCTTGCTGATCTTTGTACCTACTAGATGTGGCCTCCAAATTAGAAGTAGCTACTGGAATTATCTCGGTGGGATGGTTGTATAACTTGCACAGAAGGACGAGAAATTAGCAAAACAATACGAATCGATATGCATAACAAGAAAAATAGACCATCAGGAACAAGATAAGAATTTGGTATGTAGGTACTTAGGTATTAGGGACGGTCAGCAACGAAAATCGTCAACACTGTTACTTTTACGTGTGTCAATAATTATGATTTCAAAAACTGAAACGTTGATTTGATTGATATAAATGATATTCCAAACAGTTGAACTTTACAGCAAAAAACATATGCTTTGGTATCAGTCATAGAGTATTTACCTAATATGCGCCACTACAGAGCACTGTGTAGGCGTAATGGCAGATGGGAATGCTACGATGACCTAAACAACACAGTAACAGTACTAAAACGTACACAAAATATAATGGTGCCTTGCACTAAGTAGGTACACAATAAATTAAAGACGTATGATGGCAGGCAGGACAAAAAAGGCCCTTTTCAGGGCCACCAAATGTTCATGTGATACATTCATGTTTCTTGAATTTGGTTAAAGTCAAAACTAGTATCATGCTGTTTCTATTAATTAGTTACCTAGTTGAAATTTTTCCACTTTAGCTGTGATGCCATGCCACACATTATGATTTAAAATACAAAATTAATCAGGTAATCCTGAGGGATTACTTGATTATTTTTTATGATAAGTCATAGGTTGAATTAGTAAACAAAAACGTTATAGTGTACAGTTCAAACATTTGGAACTAGAATTTTAAATCATAATGTGGTGTGTCACAGCTGCAGTGTAAAAATGCCAACTAGCTTTTTGGAGGCCAATGTATATAAAACAAGTTCAGACTTTTATCTAGCGCCACAATTTTTAACCGACTTCCAAAAAGGAGGAGGTTATATGTTCGACTTTATGTTTTTTTTTTATGTTCACCGAAAAGCAATTTATGCTCACCACAATGCGTATGGTGAGTGGTTGTTGAGGAGTTCTCCTGGTTAAGAACCAGGAGAACTCCTCAACAATTAACGTCCCAGCATCGGGAAAAGCAATATTTTGTAACATGTGATGACCAGCTGACAATATGCTATTGTAACTTAGATAAATTACAAACTGACCCACTAAAAATTGAAAAATAAAAACTTTTTACAAAAAAAACCACCGACTTCCAAAAAAAACACTATAAATTAAAAAATAACTTTAATTTCGGAAGTCGGTGTCAATAAACGAAAATGCGGTACCAAAGACACCGACTTCCGAAATTAAAGTTATTTTTTAATTTATAGTGTTTTTTTTGGAAGTCGGTTGTTTTTTTTGTAAAAAGTTTTTATTTTTGATTAACTTTTTGTAATGTAGGTAGGTATAATTAACGACGAAGTAGATCAACGTTTCAGTTTTTGAAAGCATAATTATTGACACGTAAAAGTAACAGTGTTGACGATTTTCGTTGCTGACCGTCCCTAATACCTAAGTACCTACCTACCAAATTCTTATCTTGTTCCTGATGGTCTATTTTTCTTGTTATGCATATCGATTCGTATTGTTTTGCTTATTTCTCGGCCTTTTGTGCAAGTTATACAACCATCCCACCGAGATAATTCCAGTAGCTACTTCTAATTTGGAGGCCACATCTAGTAGGTACAAAGATCAGCAAGTCTGCTGATGCGCTTAAGTTTGTTTTGATGTTTTCTCTTAATATATTACAGTATTCCGTAATATTATTATGTTTTTAGGTAGTACATAATGCGTACAATTCTTTAGCGTACACTATGTCCGGGTACGCCTAATAAAACTTGGTGGCGCGGCCGGGAAGTATACTTCCTGGCCGCGCCACCAACACAAGGCTATAATTTCTAAAGTAATAAAATTTTCCAATCTCTATAAAGCGTACGGATAAGAACAATTTTGGTACAATTCTTTAGCGTATACTATGTTCGGGTACGCCTAATAAAACTTGGTGGCGCGGCTGGGAAGTATACTTCCTGGCCGCGCCACCAACACAAGGCTATAATTTCTAAAGTAATAAAATTTTCCAATCTCTATAAAGCGTACGGATAAGAACAATTTTGGTACAATTCTTTAGCGTATACTATGTTCGGGTACGCCTAATAAAACTTGGTGGCGCGGCTGGGAAGTATACTTCCTGGCCGCGCCACCTACACAAGGCTATAATTTCTAAAGTAATAATTTTTTTGAATCTCTTTATAGCGTACGGAAAAGAACAATTTTGGTACAATTCTTTAGTGTACACTATGTCCGGGTACGCTTAATAGTTTACAAAAACCGTGGTGGCGCGGCCAGGAAGTATACTTCCCAGCCGCGCCACCAAAACTTCATTATATTTCATTATTCGTTGAGGTACAATTTTTTTCACTACATGTACCCTAAAGTACATTAAGGGTACAATTTATCTAGAAACGTGTTTCTGTAATTTTTCACTGTGGCGCGGCCAGGAAGTATCACACCGACCTGCAACTCGTAAGACGCGGCCGTTGCTCTCTGCTCTGTTGAAAACATAATACAACTAATTGGATACGATAGAAAAAAAACATGAAAATACCTCTAAAAACTTTCTTTTTACAATATAAACCATACTAATATACTATACTAGCTTCTGCCCGCGACTTCGTCCGCGTGAAATTTCACCCTCTTAGGGGTGGAATTTCGAAAAACCCTTTCTTAGTGGATACCTACTCTTCAAAAAGAACACACCCTCCAAATTTCATGTCTCTAGGAGCAGCGGTTTAGACTGTGCGTTGATATATCAACAATCAGTCAGTTTACCATTTTATATATATAGATAATCATTCAGATATTTTGTCAGATTATTCTACAAGCAACATACTAAAACACTAGTGTTTTAATGTTTTAGTCTAAATAATAGATTTTTTGTAAATACATAATTGCTTCATATTTTGCAATAAATTACCAGGCAATAATTATTAATTGTGTCATCGCGATCGCGCTTCTCTTTCTTTTCTATGCAGTCCGACAAAGACCGCGCTTTAGGTCATGTAGTCGCCTTAAGTAGATAAGACAGTTATCCCAGGGCCTATTTTTAACAGTGTCCAAAACTCCGAATAGCCACCAATCACTTACCCGAATAAAATAAAAAATGGAACAGAATATGTATGAAATCATCTTTCGAGCCCCAAAATACAGACTATCTAACTGTCTAGTTTGGGGCTCACTGAGTAATAATATATTGTAACGTGGCAACACTCCAAGCAGTGGGCGTGGCCATCGATCGCGCCATCGAGTCTCTGGAGGTGGCGAGTTGATAAAACGAGCTGCGCGGGAACATTCGGCCCTTTACCTGGACGGTCGGAGCGTACGGTTGTGCTAGGATTTAGGAACTATTTCTAATATTTCTCATTTTATTTTACTATTGTGCTTGTAATTTTTAATCATTAAAAACATATAAGTGTTGTTTTGGTTTTGTGTATATTTTTTTTTATTTAATTTCACTTCTGATCGATAATAATATTGTAACCTAGCTGTAGGGAGTATTTTAACCTATTCATGTCGTCTCAACTTGCTATTAACCTGTGCACCTGCTTACTGTATTACCTGCACCCTAATTGTGTAACACACTATTCATCTCGATATTAATCATTTTGAAGGATATTGCTAATTCCATTGCTTCATATGTTGGAAAAATGTGTCTGCTCAACAACGTAAATAACGGAATGCATGTTGTTGAACAGTTCAAAATGAAACCACACGCTACAGTAGCAATGACTACTGATAGTGTGTTACGCAATTGCACCGCTGCGCTGGACAGTAAAAAAAAACTATAATCTTTTTTCCTAACTACCAAGTAAGTGAACGGGCATTTTATCGTGTGTCGTGAAACAGGCCCTGATCTTTTCTGGAGCATGTAATGGTTCCTACGAAGAACACCTGCGCTTTAATTTAAGTGATAAATAAAGTAGTTGACTGTAAACTTTTTATATGCTTATTCAAAACAAAA
Source organism: Oligia fasciuncula (assembly GCA_963082905.1). Lineage (NCBI taxonomy): Eukaryota > Metazoa > Arthropoda > Insecta > Lepidoptera > Noctuidae > Oligia > Oligia fasciuncula. Next base: position 13,709,109 of record OY720406.1, on the reverse strand, counting down.
AAAAACAATTAATTAAAAAAACAAAAAAACCCGACTGCGGTAAAAAAATTAAGTTAAAAATAAAAAAGTTATTAAAAACCCGACTGCTGTATAAAAAACTTAAGTTAAAAGAACTGAAAAGCTAAAAACAAGCCCATTTTAAATTAAATAAAAGTTGGAAGCAGGCGGGACCCATACCATTTTTATTATATTTTCAAATTCAAATGGGTCCCGCCTGCTTCCAACTTTTATTTAATTTAAAATGGCCTTGTTATTAGCTTTTCAGTTTTTTTTAACTTAATTTTTTATCGCAGTCGGGTTTTTTTTGTTTTTTTAACAACTTGTTTTTTATTTCTAGCTTTTTATTTTAATAAAGAGTATTCTATTCTATTCTATTTTACAAAGAAAGATTTCGCAGACGATTTAGTTCTTGCAAGGAGTTTTGGTCGTGAGTGTTATTAAAAAAGCTTTTTGATGATTTGTCACTTCGAATTACTTTTAACCATATAAGTTGTATATATATTTTTGTAATCACATTTTAAAACCCTTAATTTTGATATTTCACTCGATGGTATTTATTTTTTTTTTGCCTTTACTGTCCCACTGCTGGGCAAAGGTATTAGACGAAAACAAAAATTCGAACTCCACAATATGGCACCCTGAAACCGCCATTTTACTTTGTTTTTGATTTTAATGTAGCCAGTGACACTCGCGCTACCAAGACAAATCTAAAGACGTATAATTTAACCAAATCCGTTCATAGAAGTTACGAGGGAACAAATAAACGGACATACATACATACAGGTCAAACACATAACCCTCCTTTTGGGCTTCGCCGCAGTTGGGTACAAAATCAGAATCGTTATAGTTAGGTACCAAATTAAGAGAATATTAATATGACCAATATAGATGTAGAAATTATAATTACCTATGCAAATCCTGGGACCCGCTCCAAACGGGAAGAACGTGTAAGGCTTAACATCTTCTTTATTCTCCGATAAGAACCGTTCAGGCTTGAATTTTTCTGGTTCCGGGAAATATTCAGGATTGTGGTGCATGTGGTAGACTGGCACATGGACTTTGACACCTATGTCTAGTTTCAGACCAGTAGGGAGGACGTAGTCATCCATTACCTCTCGAGTGAGGTTGCCCAGAACGGGATACTTGCGGAGTGTCTCGTACATACAAGCCTCCAAGTAGGGCAGCTCATGCACACACTCGTAGTCCAGTTTGTTCCCGTGACGTCGCAGGAACTCGTCCACCTCCTCGGCCGCTCGTTGCTGCATCTCCTGGTGCATTGCGAACTCAAACAGAATGTAGCTCATGGTGGTCGCGGATGTCTCATAACCCGCCGCGAAGAACACGATACACTGCGCCACCAACAACTCATCGTCCACTTTCAATTGTACCTTTTTGTCAGCGCCAGTCTTTGCGTTACTCATACTGTCTCCAGTTATGTATTCCTCTTTCTTTAAAGTCAGAACCAGGTCCACGAAGTCGTTCCTCGGCGATGACTTGTAGTCTCTGCTCTCGAACACTCTTTTTAACAATTTTGAGAAGAATTGGTCTATTGTTGGAGGAAAAATTTGAAGTCCCACTCGGTAGAAAATAGCAGGCCATACGGCCCTGAAAATGATTTTGAAACCGCGATAGTTTGAAGCCTCGAATATTTGGTTTGCCATCAATTTGAAGGGGTTGTTATCTTCTTTACCCATGGTGTTAGACTCCACTCCGAAAGCTGCGGAGCATATGCAGTCCATGGTGTACCTCGCAGTAGTCCGTTTCATTTCGATGACGTCAGACATTCCAATTTCATAGTCGAGCATATCTTCGAAGACGACGGCACATTTTTCAATCAAATGATACATGCTCTTCATTTTTGCGCTAGAAAAGAGTGGAGTAAGATTTTGACGGATTATCTTCCATCTGTCACCGGAGTTGAAGAACAGGTTCTGCGTGACAACTTCACTAGCAGCGTAGTTTGAGTTTTCTCTGCCGTTGACGTAGTAGAAATCTTTCGTCATCACATGTTTGATGATCTCGGGGTTGTGCACCACGAGAACAGGCTCCGTGCCGTAAAAAGCTCCGAAGTAAGATTGATCGATGAACTTTTGGCAAAGTTTCTGTATCATCGTGCCAGAATACTCTCGTAGTAAAATATATCTTCCGTAGTTGCCCAGAAGGGGCACTGGTTCAATGTAGGGCACATTCTTTTTTTTCCAGTAACCGAATTTTCTTTTAGATACTAAGTATAATAAATAAAAGAGTACAGATAATAAGGCCGCGAGAACGAGAAGGGCGTTCATTTTGGTATCCGCGTTGCAAACAACTGCGGCCGGCTATCCGTACCACAGAACATATATACCCTGAATCCGTACCACGTTGATAAAACCGTTGCATGCAGACTCCAACCACGACAATAATCAACTTAGCAACAACAAAGTAATGACCTTAGTCCCCCAACTTCTGAGATAACCCGATAAGCAGGTAAATTGCTAAGTGTGTTTGATTTTTTCTAAAATTAGATAATGCAAATACCAAATATTTAAAATCCTTTTTTTGTCCTAAATAAGAAGCATGACCGAATATCCTAACTAATATTATAAATGCGAAAGTAAGTTTGTTTGTTACCTTTTCACGCCTAACCCCTGAACCGATCATCCTGAAATTTTGCATATACCTACGTTGTCAGGTGTACAGACACGGACATAGGGTACTTACCTTTCATCGCGAAAAGAAGTGCTGTTAATATAAGTAGCCGCATAAATTATTCAAACTGCCAAACCATCAATAAAACTTAGTGAGAGAAAAAAACAATGTCCTCGCATTCTCAGCAATCAAAATAATAATACTTTACAAAGCAAATATTCATGCCATTGTACAGACGCCAGCACATCAAGCTACTAAAATCTGTCAAACTTTAATAGATATTGGTCACGTTAAGCCGTTGGTCCCGGCTGTCATTCGTGGATCTTTGACAGTCGTTACGGGTAGTCAGAAGCCCGAAAGTCTGACAACCAGTCTTAGCAAGGGGTATCGTATGACCTAGTAACTGGGTTGTGGAGGCTATAGTGTATGCGCAAAGCATTGGCGTGTCTGTCGCTTACCGGCCGTAGGCGACAGCAGACGTCTCTGGGTTTCGTTTATGCTACCTTACCTATGTATCTGTCAAAGTGTGTTTTATTAAGCATCCCAGTGAACATCACAAGTGGCGACGAGGATAAAAGTAAGTGCTGAAAACATTTACCAAAAAAAGGGGAAGAATGCAGGCTGAAAAATAATACACGTTGATGGTTGTTTACGATCAGTTAAGCGACTATATTTCGATAAGGATCGTTAATAGTTGGATACTAAAGTAAAAACAGAACGTAGTCACGCTGTACCTACCTACCTACACGTAAATAAATCGTTACCAAGGTAAAAGGTTACAGCTAATGATTGCTTTGTTACCTAAGTTTCGTATGATTAAGTTACGAAAAATAAATTCTGCTTCGATTGATGTAAACAGCTTATAAGCGTAAATGCAATGATATTATAAAGGAAAGATACGCTACGTTCATACTGAGCGACGTTCTGTATTGTTGCGTTGTTATTACAAAGTAGTTACTGCGATAGACAATGCGGAACGTATGACACAGAAAGAGACAGCTATATGTATTGTGTTGCTTGCTGCTATTAGCGGACTAAATGAAACTACAACAATATTGTCTAAATTTGCCTGCAACAATTTGCGCCCGCTAGTGCCATATCTACCCCTTGAATATAATATCATTGCGTAAATGTTACAAAGGCCATGCAGTAAGTGTTGGTTACAAGTGTTACAACAAAACAAAGGGCTATGCCTGAATTGCAATTATTTCAATGTGCTGTAATGCAAACAGTAAATTATTGTTATTGGGTAAGTGTTCTCATTTAAATAACAAGATAATTGAGTTATTTGCACGCTTCTTATTTTAAATAAAAATAATAACCAATTATTATCATAAATCTTGGACATACTTAACTTTTCTGTTGTAAATAACCTACATACCCACCTATTGTAAAAATAAAACAAAATCATTGGATACTATTTTAATCAGGTCACTGGTTTTGCCAGGATCAATTGTTTGCATTTCGACACAGAAATATCAAGGTCACGCAAATACTATTCTCAATACGACCATGCATAACGGATAAATGTGAGAAAAGACCGGGAAATGTTAGTGTAAGCATCAATAATGGCTTCAATCAATCAACTCAGCCTATCGCAGTCCATTGCGATAATAATGGCTTAATTACTAGCATATTTACTGCCAACCAGTTAATAAACCTAATATGTTAATAGATAAAGGTTATTATCAGTCAATTTCCATAATAATAGTAAAGTAACGCTACTGAATAAAGTTATTCAGTATATTTAGTTAGTCATACTTACACATAAGTCAAAGGTCATGCTGAATCCGAAATGGTCTAAAGGCCACGCATATACTAACAAGTACCTTATGGCTACGCATACTGTTATCTATACAATGCGTAACATAATGAACGCAAGACCTCATACACCCCAATTAGAGTATTGAGTTAAAAGCATAATACAATGATCAAAACAATTTTTTTTTAAAACTAACTATTTTTATTAAGTAAATTGTGTTGACCCTATCATTACTTTATGCATTCAAAATTGAGTCTTATTGCCTTGACATAGGATTTAATTTTCTTTGGCTCAATCGGCGATCAGTATGGCAAAATACATAATTTAAAAAAAAATACCTATCTTAAAAGTTACCGAAATTGATTCAGTAATCAATTATGAACGAACTACTTTCAGGACTTGCGTTTATTCTGTTACACCTTCATCATTTCAACCAAAAGACGTCCACTGCTGGACATAGGCCTCCCCCAAGCACTTCCACTTCGACCGGTTCTGTGCTTCTCGCATCCAACGGGTTCCTGCGGCCTTCACAAGGTCGTCGGTCCACCTTGTGGGAGGCCTTCCAACGCTACGTCTTCCGGTACGTGGTCGCCACTCCAGAACCTTTCGGCCCCATCGGCCATCTGTTCTGCGAGCAATGTGCCCTGCCCACTGCCACTTAAGCTTAAACCACTTACACCTTGTATAAAAGATAAAAGGCCACGCATACGAGTCTCAAAATCCTGTTACAGGTCGCCCCAAAAAAATTACTCACGCAATAAGTACTTACAAAAATATAATAGGGCTATGCAGTTGTAATACTGTTAACTGATTTTCAGTAAAAGCCACACAAAAATCATCATCATCATCTTCCTGCCCTTATCCCATGTTGCTTGGGGTCGGCGCAACACGTTTTATTCTTCCATTCTCCCCTGTCAACCGTCACGCTATCATTAACTCCCTTCTCTTTCATATCATTCCCCACACAATCCATCCATCTTTTCTTCGGCCTTCCTCTCCCTCTCCATCCATCAACATGTATATTCATCACTCTTTTAGTCACATGCGTTTCATCCCTTCTCATCACATGCCCATACCAAGCCAAACGATTTCCTTTCAACTTTTCTGTCACTGGCGCCACTTTCAAACTTCCTCTTATATACTCATTTCTTACTTTATCCATTCTCGTCACTCCACACATCCATCTCAACATTCTCATCTCCGCTGCATGCAATCTTTTTTCATCCGTCTTCTTCACAGCCCAGCATTCAGACCCATAAAGTACGACAGGCCTTATCACGGACTTATAAATTTTCCCCTTTAACTTGAGGGGCATCCGTGGGTCGCAAGTTGTTCCTGTGACCTGTCGCCATTTCATCCATCCTGAGTTGATCCGGTGCGTTACGTCTCGGTCTACTTCGCCATCTCCTTGGACAAGCGACCCGAGGTACCGAAAGTCTGAGCAGATCGATAAGGGCGTTCCAGCGAGAGATATAGGCACAGGACTGGAGAGACCGCCAAAATCGCAAAACAGGTACTCGGTTTTGGTCCGACTTACTCTCAGGCCAACAGTCTCGAGTCTTTCCCACCACATCTCCAATCTGCTCTGGACCATCAGCACGAAGAGGTACGGGCTGAGAGCTGAACCCTGGTGCAAGCCGACAGCCACATCGAAGCTGCCAGTAGTGCCCACTGTAGACCGGACTTGGGTACTGCATCGACTGTACATCGCTCTAATCAACTGCACATACTTCCCTGGCACACCTTTCTCCTTCAGCGCCCACCACAAAACTTCACGAGGCACTCTGTCGAATGCCTTTTCGAGGTCAACAAATACCATGTGCAAGTTTTTATGCGCACCTCTGTATTTCTCGCACAGCTGGCGGATGGCAAAGATGGCATCTGATGTTCCTCGACCAGGCATAAAACCGAATTGGTTTTGCGAAATTTCACTCTCTTCTCTCAGTCGCCTTTCAATAACTTTCTCCCAAGCCTTCATACTGTGTGACATTAGCTTTATTCCTCTATAGTTGTTGCACTCCAGCACATCACCTTTGTTTTTTTTTTAAAGATGGGCACCAGCGAGCTGTTACACCATTCGTCAGGTATGGCTTCTTCCAGCAACAACTTATTGAAAAATAAAGCTAACCACGTCCCAGCTGTCAGGCTCCAAACCGAAGGCGAATTCCCAGATGTTGTACTAGCCTCGGTATACATGCCGGGCGAGGACACAGACTGCCCGCCGAAAGAAATGACCGACCTGGTGCAGCACTGCGAGTGCGCCAATTTGGACCTGATCATCTGCACCGATGCGAACGCCCATCACCCGCTCTGGGGCAGCGACGCATCGAATTCCAGAGGAGAGGTACTATCCACCTATTTATTCTCTACTAACCTTAACATCGTCAACCGAGGCTCTGAACCCACTTGGGTCACAGTCCGAGGACAAACGTTCATTGACCTAACACTTGCTACAGAAAACGCGACAAATTTTATAACAAATTGGCACGTATCGGACGAACCTTCTTGCTCAGACCATAGAAGAATCCGCTTCACATTAACTACCATTATAAGGAAACCTACATCGAGGCGAAATCCACGGCGCACCGATGTGCCCGGGTACAAGCGTCTCCTAGCCGCCCTACTAGCTAGGCACCTATCACAAACAACCATAAGAGAACCTGCACAACTTGAATACACTGTGACAAAGCTGTCAGAATACCTAACCGAGGCATACCATGCATGCTGCAAACTAAGGGCACCACGTACCAACAGTGAGAGAAATCCCTGGTGGAACGCTGAACTTAGTAAACTCAGAAGCACACTTCGGAGGCATTTTAACAGAGCCAAAAACACCAGACTCCCGGAAGACTGGGAACTATACAAAGAAACCCAATACACATACAAAAAGCAAATCAGAACCGCCAGAAGGACAGCATGGCGGAAATTCTGCGAATCCATCGAAACCAATAATGAAGCCGCAAGAGTAAGGAAGATCTTATCAACAGATCAGGACCGAACCCTTGGCGCGCTGAAGAAACCCGACAACTCATACACACTAACAGACCATGAAACCAGCAAGGTCCTTCTCGAGACTCACTTCCCAGACTGCAAACTCCTAGAGGACAGGACCTGGGAAGATGTGCCAGATTGGACCCCAACGGAACAAGACTGGGCCAGTGCCCACAACCTAGTAACAGAAGACCGAGTAAAGTGGGCCATAAACACCTTCCAGCCATATAAGTCCGCAGGACTAGATGGCATTTTCCCAGCCCTACTACAATGGGGTGTTGACCATATCACACCACGCCTGGTAGAAATCTATCGGGCCTGCATAGCACTCAGATACATACCCCTAGCCTGGCGCGAAGTGAAAGTCATCTTCATACCAAAACCGGGCAAGGCCGACTACACACAACCCAAGGCGTACAGACCCATAAGCCTCACATCCTTTCTACTAAAGACCCTAGAGAGACTCTGTGATCGACATATCCGGGATGGACCTCTTCGGGCAAAGCCACTCCACAAACAACAACATGCGTACTCCACAGGCAAATCAACGGAATCTGCGCTACACAGCGTGGTATCCAAAATTGAATGCGCAGTGGACCACAAATGCTCAGCACTGGCAGCCTTCATTGACATCGAGGGCGCCTTTGACAAAACCACTTTCAACAGCATCAGCACGGCCCTAGACAGACACAACATAGACCCGTCTTTGAGCGGCTGGATCACCAACATGCCCAAACGAAGGGCAGTACAAGTGACCGTAAACGACACCACAAGAGCCATAGTGGCGAAGGGCTGCCCGCAAGGGGGCGTCCTGTCGCCGCTTTTGTGGAACCTGGTCGTAGACAGTTTAATAAAAGAACTCAACGACAAAGGTTACTATACCGTAGGATACGCCGACGATATAACCATAATAATTAATGGCACCCACGAAAACACCCTGTGCAATCTAATGCGCCAGGCCCTGAAAATAGTGGAAAACTGGTGTGGTAAACACCAACTATCAGTGAACCCCACAAAAACTGAACTGGTCCTCTTCACAAAAAAGAGGAAACTGACGACACTACAACTACCACGTTTCTTTGGTACAACCCTAAGCCTATCAACTGAAACCAAATACCTAGGCATCTTTTTGGACAAACAGCTGAACTGGGCAAAACACACAAGCTATATTACCACGAAAGCCAGTATATCCCTGTGGCAATGCAAGCGAATGCTTGGCAAGAATTGGGGGATTAGCCCCAGGGTCACCCACTGGCTATACACCACAGTCATCCGACCAATCATTACATACGGCTCACTAGTCTGGTGGCCCAGAACAGACCTGAGCACAGCCCAAAAAGACCTTGAAAAGCTGCAGCGGTTCGCGTGTGTGGCAATCACTGGCTGCATGAGAACTACACCCACTGCTGCCCTACAGGCTATGCTCGGGCTGCCGCCTCTACACCTCATAGTGAGGGAGGAGGCGACCCTGGCTGCCTTTAGGCTCTTCAAATCAGGGACCCTGAGCAAAGACTCTAGGGTCAAACACATACGTTTAAAAGAAGATGCGATCAAACGGCAGCCAATGATGGCATCACCCTGCGACAAAGCCCCGAAACAATACTGCTTCCAAAAGCATTACAACATTGTGCTTGAAGAGGAGCGGTGGGACCACTCGGGCCCGAAAGAACTTAGAATTTACACTGATGGCTCAAAGACCGACTGCGGAACTGGAGTCGGAGTCTTCTCACACGACCTCAACATAAAAAATATCCAAACCGCTAGGAATGCTCAACACGGTCTACCAAGCAGAGTGTGTGGGCATAATGCAAGCGGCTTATGCCATAGCGGCCAGGAGAGTCACGGACACTCATGTCCGCATACTCTCCGATAGCGCCTCAGTCCTTCAATCCTTAGACAAAAAATGTATTACATCGAACCTAATACTAGAATGTCACGATGCGCTCGAGCGGGTAACTGTATCGAACCGCAATACAGTGACACTACAATGGATAAAAGGACACAGTGGATCGCTAGGCAACGACGCAGCTGATGAGCTGGCCAGAAGGGCCTCCAGTATGTCAGTCTGTGGACCGGAACCTATCGTGCCCATCCCTTTCAACCAACTACGCAGGTGGCTACAGGAGCACACCCACACACAAGCAGAAAGCTGGTGGACGTCGTGACCAGGATGCAGGCAGTCCAAAGAAGCCATGCCATTATTGGATGGCAGGCTAACCAGGCGCTTACTACGACTGGACAGGAAAGGCCTGCGCCTGGTGACGGGGACCATCACGGGACACTGCTCACTAAATAAACATTTTCACACATTAGGCATAACAGACAGTCCTCTGTGCAGGGCTTGCATGGAGGCTGATGAAACCATTGCACATGTGCTCTTTGAGTGCACAGGCGTCACCCAGATAAGGTCAGAAACCCTCGGGACACCCAGATCGTACACAGATGTTCTTAACAGACCAGGAGATTTGATCAGCTTCTGGAGGGAGGTGGGCTGGTTGGAATAACCACCGACGGCCGCCATGGCCCACGCACAATGGTCCACTGAAGGACTAAGTGCGGAAACCAAACCCCTAACATAGCTAACCACGTCCATCCATCTACCCGTAATAACTTCCATACTTCAACTGGTATTCCATCCGGACCTATTCCTTTACCATTCTTCATCCCATTTACTGCTACTCTCACTTCATCCATACTAATCATTCTGACTAACCCCTCATTTTCTGGTTTATTCCCAAGCACACCACTCCAGTCATTCTCCTCATTCATCAGTCTTTCGAAATAGCTCTTCCACCTATCCTTAATTTTCTCATCATCCGAAAGAACTATTCCAGTTTCATCCTTTATACATTTTATCTGACAAATATCCCTCGACTTTCTCTCTCTAGCTCTAGCAAGCCGGTAAAGGTGTTTTTGACCTGCTGGACTATCCAGTGTATCATAAAGCTTGTCCTGGGCTTTTGCTCTTGCTATGGCCACAGCTTTCTTGGCTTTTTTCTTTAGAGCATCATACTCACTCTTTTTTTTCTGCTTTCAAACTAACATTCTCATCTTCAACACTCTGCCATTCCTTGAACTTTCTCTTCTTATCCTGCACCACGTTCTGTATTTCTGTCGACCACCACCATGTATCCTTATCTATCGTACCCTTTCCTTTCGTCTCTCCCAAAATATCTTTCGCTGCACTCCTAATATACTCTGCCATTTCATTCCAGCATTCATTTACACTTCGATCATCCATGTCCCCCATATATATCATTTTATCCACCACTCGCTCTTTAAATTTCTTCGCATAGTCATTCTTCTCCAGCATATGCCATAGCATGTAATGTACTAACAGTAAGGCAATTATTTATTCTAAGCATAGTACAACACCAGCACTCTGCACTTCCTTTTGACCCAGTACCTTCCGACAAGAGAAGGAAAGACTTGGTTTGCATAAAGCCCCAAACCAGACATGCTTTTGCTAATCGTTTTTATGTGTTCTTAGGACCTTTTCTGTATAATAGACTTAACAAGTTACTCAGCTTCTATAGTAAAATAAAAAAATAAAAAAAAATCATTTTAATTCGAGTATCATTGACTCATAAAAATAATAATACACTCATGCAGTCACATTACATTACAATACATTTACAATTCAAAATAACATACATAACACATAATAAATCATATAATCACATTTAAATTAACATTTTAATTACACAAAAAAAAAAAAATGAAGTTAACTACTCACATCAGCCTGCCACATGTCGCTGACAACAGTGGGAGATGATGGAGCAATCAAGCCTCCCCGCGAGCGCGGCCAGCATGCTGTTGGCGCTCCCCCGCACTCGCCGCACCAGGGACGCGCTCCTCTTGCGCATAGTGGCGTGGAAGCAATCCACGCGCGCTTCCGCAAACATAGCCGATGCGCTGCAATAGCGGGGGAGCGCCAACATCATCCTGAACGCGTTGTTGAACTGGACACGAAGGGCGCCGTACGACTTTTGCGTATAGTCAGTCCACAAGCTGCACGTGTATAGTGTAGTGCAGTAGGCTCTAAAAAGCGTTATTTTAACATCTTTAGAGCACCGTGCAAACCTGCGGATAACCATGTTCGCTCTGACCGACAGCGCCCTTCGCTCCCGCTCAATGTCTGCATCATCTTTCAAGGTAGGAGTCACAAAATGTCCTAAGTACTTAAAAATGTCCACCCTTTCCAAGGGTAAGCCATTCAGCTTTACAGGTGGCATTTCCAGCACTTTCCTAGTCCCCCCTTGAAAAACCATACACTGACTCTTCTTTACATTATATCGCAGTCCGTGACCAGCTGCATAGTTCTCACATATACTCATCAGCCTCCTAAGTCCACAGACCGAGGCGCTCAGCAGCACCATATCGTCCGCGTAGCTGATGTTATTAAAACAGACGCCATCTATGTGACAACCGATATGTTGCTCGCTGAGCGCCTCGATCAGTCCATTCACATACAGGTTAAAAATAGAGGGAGAGCTCAACCCCCCCTGTCTCACCCCACATTCCAACCTATATGGGTCCGACAACGTGCCTGCCCATTTCACGTAGTTAACCTGGTTCCCGTACCAATACTTAAAGATGTTAATAAGTTCATACGGTATCTGGGATGATCTCATCTTATTCCACAAGATGTCGTATGAGACCAGGTCAAAGGCTTTGGACAGGTCGAGGAAGCAAGCGTACACAGATGTTTTTCTCTCGGTATAGTATTTAACAGCACTCTTTAGACACAATATTGCAGCTTCTGTAGACAGTCCCGGCCGAAACCCGAACTGATTGTCGTGCAGTTTTATGTATTTGTTTAATTGTGTATTAAGAATGCCGTCAAACACTTTTGCAATTATTGTTGCTAGTGAAATAGGTCTGTAGTTAGATATATCTGACAAATCCCCTGCTTTGTTTTTTACTATAGGCACTACGATAGTCCTCAACATATCAGCAGGCAGGTATGAGTGTGAAATACAAAAGTTGTAGAACATAGCCAACACCCTGCACATATGAGGCCCAGCGTGCTGTATATGTTCCACACAATTTCGTAACAAAAACTGGAATAAAATGGATTTAAACATCACATATAAAGATCAACAAATACAACAATCGGATAGTATGACTTTTCTTGGGATAGTTATAGATGAGAGGTGTTCCTGGAATGGTCATATTGATATGATATGTGGAAAACTCAGTAAGTTTGCTTATGTTCTATGGCGTTTGTCTAACCTAACAAGTAGACAAGCCACATTACAAGCTTATCATGCATATGTTGGCTCAATACTGCGTTATGGTATACTGGTATGGGGAAACTCGGTGCATCTCGGAAGAGCTTTCGTCGCACAAAAGAGATGTTTACGTGCGATTTGTAATGTAGACCCACTTACATCCTGTAAACCACTATTTAAAAAACTTAGAATACTTACATTAACTGGTATTTATATTGAGGAAATATGCAAGTTTACCAAATCTCATCCTGAGATGTTTGAAAAACTGGGAGATAAATGTAAGTTCAAAACTAGATACCCCAATAGACTAATTATTCCTGGAACGAAGACGGAGCTATATAGGCGAAGTTGTTACCCTATGTGTGCTCAGATTTATAACAAGATTCCTAACCAAATTAAAGAACTTCCTATGGTCCGCTTCAGAAGGGCATTACACAGCTGGTTAATTGAGAATCCATTCTATACTTTAAAAGATTTCCTTCAGTTTAAATTTAATTGATCCGATTGTACCTATACCAAAAATTTGCATGTCATTATGTTATGATTGAATATGTTAAGCTACTATTATATTACCATTGTAAGAACTTTTGTAACCATATTTATCTGCAAATAAATATTTGACTTTGACTTTGACTTTGACACCCAATCCGTCATGACCAGGAGATTTCCCATGGGAAATCGACTTTACCGCCATTAATACATCCCTGGCTGAGATTCTGGTATCAACATATTTCCCACTCTCCCCTCCCCCCCCAAGTGACGAGGACAATCCCAACGGTGACCTTACAATAAAGTTGTTTTTAAATCTATCAGCTATACCTTTCAAATCATGCGTCCCGTCAACACTCACAGGAAGACCAGGGCGTATCCCCAAACGGTTGGTACTTTTCGAGAACCCCTTGAAATCCTTCGTGCTATGTTTAGCTGCCAGAACATCCATTTTTAACTGGTTTTCATGGTTCTGACACCATTTTAAACGCGACTTAAATATTTTTCTGGTCTCACACATTTTAGTAAACATAACACCAGTAGTAGGACTACCACACAATAGCCATTCCCGAAAACTCGCCCTGGCCGCCCCGTGACTGTCGCTCACAATTTTATTCCATCCAACAATGGTTCTAGGTGGACGTTTACTCTGCATACGCTTGCCCCCCCTCCCCTCCACCGACGCCTGTGATAACGCAAGCACGATATCGGAGTACATTTTGTCAATAACTGAGCTGTGAGTTGGGTCATCACAATACCGATCACTACACATTCGAAATTCCGTCGGAAAATCAATAAGTCTGAGACGTTTATGACATTCAGTTCGATATTGTGTGATATCGTCTGCGGTTTTTTCTCCCCACTTGACCCGATTATCAGTTACACTCGACGTAATTCTAAGAGGAGTCAAACGTTCTAGTTTACATTCGCATATCACGGGAAAATGATCCGACCACAGCACGTCATAATTAACGTACACATTGCACACAGACACCGCAGCTGACTGCGACACAACACAATGATCCAGCCATCGCTTAGACCCACAGGCTTGATCTATGTAGGTAAATGTTTCCGAAGTCAATCCTAACATATTTACATCAATAATTAACCATTTAAATTCATTACATAAAACATTTAATTCGTTAAAAAATAATTCTCCAGGATGAGCATTGAAATCCCCTAAAACAAAAATAGGTTCGTTTACATAATCATTACTAATAGCACTTACAGTTCCCATGCAGTCGGTAAACATCGGCAGATTGTCTGATTTGTTTGTTGGCATGTAGACGCACACTACTATCAATGGACCATCGGCCGCATTAACACGAATAGCACACACACGCGGATTATCGCAGTCTATCACTGTAACACTAGGAAACACACTAGTATTCCACAGCAGCGCTGTCCCGCCATAAGGCCTGCCGCGCAGTAGGCCCGCCGCACAGTGGTCTGAAAATCGAGCTCCATACTCATAGAAACTTACAAGTCAGGAATTAAAAAAAAAAATTGTAATGTCTCTGGTATACCTCCCTATATGTGATATTAACGTATGGATGGTAGTAGCAGCTCCACGCGTGAGAAAAAAAAGTTTTGGTTTTTTTTTGTATGGGAGAAAACACAAAAAGTACATTTTTTTGAAATTGAATGGAACTGAAGGGCTGGTGCTCACACGACTTATTATACCATACAAGGCGATCAAGATGACATCCAATTCATACACCTTTGGGTGCCGCTTTGCGCGTAGCAAAGTTTTGAAATTTTGAATTTTCGACATGTTATTTTTCAAATATTTGACGTGTTTAAATGAAGTTGCTGATCGATTTACTTATAATATTATTAGTTTATAGCCTACTAATGACTTTTATGATGAGAATAATTAAAAAATAATATTGATTAAATAATATTTTTTTTACAAAAGTGCATTCCAAGAACTAAGTAACTCATTTGTTAATCACCGTTGAGTTATAATTAGATACTTATGACATGAGCATTAACCAGTTTTTTTTTTTTTTTTAAGACCTTGCCCCACACTAGGAATTTCTCCTGTATTGTGGGTGCGTTTACAAACATTTAAAGACACATACACAAACAGCCAGACCCGGAACAACTACTTACTACTAATTTTAACCATAAACGGATGTGCACTGACTACACCCCACACTTCTCACTACACTCAGTACACTCACCCTACACCTACTCACTACATTTGCACACACACATCCTACACTTACTCACTACACACACACTCAGACCTTACAGTAATTCACCACTTCACACAGTTAAACGTCTCTCTTTTGTGTTTCCCTTACATAAATTATATCCTGTTTTCTTTTACACCATTTGCTTATTGTTGAATCGTCCCGTTTTAGTATAATATGGCTTTGTTTGTAACGAAGAATCGCTGACTCCTAAGACACAGGCACCTACACCTAGTTTAGGAGTCAGAGTATTATCATTATTGTGACCTAGTTATAAGCCTTCACGCTCTTTTGTCCTTGGATTTTGTATTGAATTGGCTTTTGGTGGAATAAAGAATTATTATTATTATTATTATTTATTACTTGTAGGTCATACAAATATTTGTTCCGTGCGGGAATCGAACCCGCGACACGCAGCGCAGCAGTCAATCGCTTAACCACTGCGCCAACCGTGCCGTCAGAGTTAAGCTCTAGTGGGGTCAAATGGGGCTCTAGTGACAATAAAATTAATTGTCTGTAATTGATGTACCTAATTAGAGAATAGCGAACGTTAAGTTGAGGGTAGTTGTATAAAAACAGGACGTTTAAGCTTAATTTTATTAGTAGCTCTCAGCACTTGTGCGCGCCAACTTTTTACGTTCTATTTGTGAATAAAAAGCCAATGTTTACTTATACGAAGACAATTAATTTTAATGTAGGTACACGCTGAGGTCATTTTTTTACGGAGAATCTTGACACTGCGATTCAGCGGAGAGTGCTAAATGAACAACGCCATCTATCGAGACATTAGGAACTAAAATCGTTAAACGTATCAACCTAAACGTAAAATTGTACAACCCTCATTAACGTTCGCTATTCTCTAATTAGGTACATAAATTACAGACAATTAATTTTATTGTCACTAGAGCCCCATTTGACCTCACTAGATGCTAATTTTCTTGTCATTAGTATCTAAATATAACTCAACGGTGATAGCAAATGAGTTACTTATTTCTTGGAATGCACTTTTGTAAAAAAATAGCATTTAATCAATATTATTTTTTAATTATTCTCATCTTAAAAGTCATTATTAAGCTATAAACTAACGATATTATAAGTAAATCGATCAGCAACTTCATTTAAACACGTCAAATATTTGAAAAATAACATGTCGAAAATTCAAAATTTCAAAACTTTGCTACGCGCAAAGCGGCACCCAAAGGTGTATGAATTGGATGTCATCTTGATCGCCTTGTATGGTATAATAAGTCGTGTGAGCACCAGCCCTTCAGTTCCATTCAATTTCAAAAAAATGTACTTTTTGTGTTTTCTCCCATACAAAAAAAACCCAAAACTTTTTTTTCTCACGCGTGGAGCTGCTACTACCATCCATACGTTAATATCACATATAGGGAGGTATACCAGAGACATTACAATTTTTTTTTTTTAATTCCTGACTTGTAAGTTTCTATGAGTATGGAGCTCGATTTTCAGACCACTGTGCGCCGTCGTGTCAACAGCCGAAGTCCCATTGGAACCAAATCTGCTATCTATGCAATTCAGATACGCCAACTCTTCCGGAAGCAGCCAGGTTTCCTGCAGTGCTATCAAAGCACACTCGTCACACAAACGTCGAATATCGCTCACGGCGCTCTTCACATTCTTACAATTATAACTGGCAAACTTATAGGTTGTACTATTCATAGTTAGAAAGCAATGGACCGATTAATGTCAGCGGATTCTCCGTCCACTTTTCGCTGTCTATAATGCACGAAGCGTCTAAAGATAATCCCTTCAGGCCATATTGTTTCGTCTAAAAACATGGATACTTTAGACTCGGATACAAAGAACTTGTAGGCTTTGTGATCTAATACTTTTTTCGTATTAACCTTTTCTAAGAACACTGACTCCTGTGTTTTCATTTTTATATAATCAACAATGTCAGACTCTAATGTATCCTTATGCACATTTGATATAAAAATAGGTATTTTCTTAACAGCAGCTTTGAAAGATGACTTTGTCGCTTCTGCTTTACCTCTTTCGCCTAAATACCTATACTTTTGCTTCCTTTTATTTCTATTAACCGTTTGCCAAGGATTATCTTCCTTTTCGTTATTTATTTGCACTTTAGACTCAAGTTGCTGACAAATGTTATTTTTATTGACATTATTACTATCGCTCTCCTGCATTAGTTGTTTAGGAATACTTGAGCCAGCGATAGATGTCTGTATGACTTGCACTTTCTTGACATTCTCACCGCTGACCGCTACCGTCGCTTCAGCCCCCGCTTCTACCGGCATACTTATGGTTGACGGTGACTCATTATTATGCACGACTCGAGATAACGGTTTACACTTCATACCTTCAGGTTGGCAATTATCAGTAACTGTCTTAGTTGCTGGGCTGTTATGTCTCTGTGCGTTGATAGGCGACTGTTGCAAGTCCTGCTCATCAGATGAATAAGTTTGACTCAATGTCATTCCCACAGGGCCGCTTTCCACATTCCAAGCACCCCTTCTCATGTTTACATATCCGGTTGGAGTTGTAAATGGAGGTAGCGATGCGTACTTTAAATTGTGTATTTCTGCTCGTAAGTCCTCTAATTGTTTTAGAGTGACATATGAATCCTTGATATTTTCAATCTCTGAGTTCAATCTTGTCAAGTCTTTTAACAGTTTTGTACAATCTAGATGATCGAATAAAATTGGGGGTAGTTTTTCGAGCACTCTCGCCACAAACACTGGAATTACATCAGGATCTGTGCTTTTAAACACACTTATGATGTCATCTAGGTCTCTTTCTTCTTTTCCCTTCCTTTTTCTTATAATCTTCCGTTGATCCGTCGGCAGTGATTCAAATAATAACGACTTTGATTTACAAATTTCACTGCTCGTGAACGCGGACACACAAATCCTTTTTAAAGTTTCTTCGTCAATAACTGATATTTTATTTTGCACATAAGCTAATAGTTCATCAATGACGATATTGCAGACATTGCATTTTAACACTTGCGACATTGTTTACAAAGTGCGTCGTCGCACACAGCGCGGCGACGACTCACAAATCAAACACAACCGACCTTGACCGCGGCGCGCGAGTGACAAGTGTAAGCTATAAAAAATGTAGCACAATGTTATCAGAATACTTAGCGTTACTCAATTACACAGCCACAGAAAAACTTCTAAAAATTTTGTCATGATCATAATTTGATTCCCTTGTAAGTATTTACTTTTGTATGTTTACATAGACTTAGTATTAGGTAATAATGTACCAATGTGCTTTTTCTCAGAATTGTTAACTAATTATTTTTTATATCAGTTTTATTTAAAAATTAACGCTCCAATTTAATTGAAATGTAAAGTGATGACCTGAAACACAGGTTTGAATAAACCTAGTTCGGGCGGGTCGCTACCTAACACTCTAATTCCGTACCATCACTACTTGCACCTGTTTAAAAAAATATATTTTAGTTTTAGTTTATTTTTAGGCACTATAATTGTATGGAAAATTTTCTACTCTTGGATTAATGTACACCTTTTGTAAACGTTTTTATTAAATAAATTATTATTATTATTTTATTTTGGGGGGGGGGTCGCTCTTTGTTATTATTGAGCTTTATTTCCACAACTATTTCCATAATTAGGAGTCTGTGCTGTGAGACTAGATCTTCTCCCGGTAACACTTTGCAGTCTTTGATACGCTTTAAGTGTTTGCGTCGTACCAGAAAGTAATCAATTTGCATCTTGTGATTGCCACTTTTGTACGTAATTAGGTGTCCATCGTTCTTCTGGAACCAAGTGTTGGCTACTGCCAGGTCAAATGCGGTAGCGGATTGAAGCAATGTTTCTCCCTCGTTATTTACGTTACCAAATCCCCATCCTCCATGCACTCTTTCATAAACCCCTCGCATTCTTCCCACATGTCCATTAAAATCACCTCCAACTATCAATTCTTCATGCACCGAAATGTTCGTCAAAACTGTGTCAAAGTCCTCCCAAAACTTCTCTTTCACCCTTTCATCACATCCCACCTGCGGTGCATACACACTTATTACATTCAGCATTACCTGTTCTAACATAACTTTTACAACGATTAGTCTATCATTGATTCTTTTTACCTCCATCACGCCTTCTTTCAAATTACTGTCTAATACTATTCCCACGCCATTTCTTTTCCCGTCACTTCCACAGTAGAAAAACTTGTATCCTTCACCGATTTCTCTCGCTTTCGTTCCTTTCCATTTTGTTTCTTGCAAACACGCCACATTTATTCGTCTTTTTTTTAATACTTCCGCTAACTCTCTTGCTCTCCCAGTCATCGTCCCAACATTCCAACTTGCAAACCTCAATCTCACTTCCCGGGCTCGATTCTTACGTTGCCCCCGCCCGGGGTGGTGCAACAACCCTAGTCCTCTTCCCACAGGAGCCGGGTGCTGCCCCTGCGCGTCGCCTGTGGGGTACGCCCTAGCCCTATCGCTCATCATATTTTTACTTATCATGTTGCTTAAAGTTTTGGCAACGTTTTACAGTCGGCCGCCTGCCTGACACCAACCCTCCTTGGGAATGCGATTGTTGATGGTTTACCCGCCATCGCGCGGGTGACCCAAAGTGCTATATGGTATGCATTAGGTCTGGAGCTCCTTTAGTCGCCTCTTACGACACCCACGGGACGAGATGGGGTGGTCCTATTCTTTCTCCGGGACCGACACGGATCAATAAGAAATCGGCAAAAATAAGAGTAAAAAAATTACTCACGCAATAAGTACTTACAAAAATATAATAGGGCATGCAGTTGTAATACTGTTACTGATTTTCAGTAAAAGCCACGCAAAAATAAGAGTCAATACATTTTAATGCAAGCTGCAAAATGACTCATGCATCATCCACACTTCCCAACTAAGACCATTTTGATTGCGAAGGCGATCCGACGTCTGTCGGCACTAGCTGGAGGAAATGGAAGAGGGCACTTGAAATTTATGAAACGAGCTACTCTTCTCCATGTTGGGAGAATTACCCAAACGAATGTATTCATTGTAATACCTATTAAACATAAACAATGCAAAAAAAAAAAAAAATGGGTTATTAGGTACTTGATGGTAGTAAAAAGTCTCATATTGTAGACCCGTTCCACAGATGTGTACTACTGATAATGCTTAACATGTGCACCTGAGTTCTAGGGTGACATAAATACCGATCTAAATTTAGATCGGTATCAACAGACTATGGGAAAGACAAAAGCTATGTAATTGTTACTATAATTATGTACAGAAAGCGTCACTATGTCCTAACCCCTCAAGTTTTAAAATGTTACACTGCTACAACATTGAATTCCTTACGAATAATCTAAAGAATACTTCAAAAAGAGTCCATTGTGTTGACTCGGATTCGAACCATCGCATCACCGAACGTCGACATACTCATACCGGCAGTTTGACGAACTAGCCAGCGAGCCCATATGAATTGCGATGAAATTGTTATCTACTATCGGCTGAGTCATTATATCTTTAGGTTCCTGTCTAATCGAAAGATGTTATAGTTTGAGGGTATCCATTAATTTTACTTACTTACGTTGTCTTTATAAAATTAATCCATACCTTCAAGTTAGAACTTTGTATACGTTCACTTAAAACGACTACTATTTATCCATTATTTTTTTAAATGATTTCTGATTTTATAAGAACTAAAATAGTTGCACTGTTTGTTGTAAAATAAGATCATAGTTTTGTTAAATAATAGCAATAATAAATATTATTAAATGATTAATAAAGTATTTTATTTTTCTTGATTTTTTAATTCTTTAAAAATAATTACTACTTAAAACAAAATAGAAAAATATATCAAAATAATATAATGAACAAAAAGCACATTTCGTGCCTATATAGGATTTGAACTTCCGATCTTATGCACGGTAAGCGGTCTTGAAACCTCCAGTCTATTTAGACGATGAATAAGTTGTCGTAAATGTTAACCCTATTATTGTTGCTTGTCGTCGCAAAAGTATTGTTTTATTGAAAAAAACAATAATAAAAACAGAATTAAACAAAAAAATACTTACGTAAACTTATTTATTCACTAAAACAATACATTATTTAAAATAAAATGTTTTTGCAAAATACAAAAACCAACTTGGGCCTATCACGGATTTGAACGCACATGTCTTTTGGGGGGGTAACTACTTAATGGAGCTGTGTGTACTAGTACCTACCAACCAGTTAAAATAATAAGTATACATACTTTGAAATAAAATAGGGGCAAAGTGAAAATAAAAAGTCACAATAACAGTAAACTGCTGTTTGATGTTATTGCAATGATTAATTAATAATAATATAATAATAACAGAAAGCTGCCATCTTAAACACCTGCAGAATAGTTAGGAAATTCATGCAGTTAGAGGAAGAAAACACTCTAATACACACCATACGCTGCATTTACTTGACTTTGGCCCGTAAATGTAGCTAAAACTAGCCTAAGAGGTGAGAAAAAAAAGACACTCAAAATAATAATACTAATGTTTATTTGCAGTAAAATGTTGATGATGAAAGGTTACAAGTACAGTAATATGGTACAACATAAAGTGCATTGAGTATTATCTCCTGGCACCCAAACTAGGTTATAGCCTGTGACTTGGGGACCAGTGATTCCATAAGGGTAGATAGATGAACAAAATGTTTTAGTAAAACTGTTTTCACCTGTAACATGAATTAGTATGACATAATATGGACGTAGTTACGCAAAAAGGATCCAATCCACACTTTCCCCGAAATTGAGTTATATATACCAAACGCATCCTTGGGGTGATATCTTTTATGTCAAAAAACACCCAAGTGAAAAAACACAATTTTAAACGTATCCACAACTACCAGATACCAAGCCACATCTATGGGCTGCATCAGATATTTTTCATCAAAACGAATCCAAAGCGCTTGAATCATTCTTGAGAAATGGTAACTCTATGGAATAAGTGTTTTATGAAAATCACAAAAACGCCCCAAACTGTTTGGATTTTTTTTGAGAAATACAGTTTATATACACACTCAAATATCAGAAAGGGTCCAGATTACTAGAATCCTTTTTGCTAAAAATAAATGTCTCATTAACCAGTATACCTAAATATCAAAAAGGATCCAAACGGCTTAGATCCTATTTTATAAGTATTTCGTTACATTCAACAATGTACCAAAAGAATTGGCGCCTTTTTAACTATTATTATTTCAATGTAAACAAATTACAAAAGAGATCCATGATTTTATTTTACAATTTGCTGAAACTTTTAGTTGTTGGAAATAAATGTTAAAGTTTCCGAATGAACGAAACAAATCCTTTTTGCTAAATAAATAAGTGTAAGGGTGCTGCTCAACATACATTCATCAATAACGATCCACATAATGTTTTAGTAACTTATTCAATAAAAATCAATGTATAATAATAGTTTTTTTTATTAAATATTAATAATTATTAACAAACTTAATGCTAACAGAGTATTTTTGGCTTTGAAACTTGCTAGTTTCGTATGAAAACTATCAATAAAAAGTAATTAAAAAAAATTAAACCGACTTCAAAAAAAAAGAAATCAACTCAAAATTATGAAATAACTTTAATTTCGGAAGTCGGTGTCTTGGGATCTGTATTTTAGTTTTTTGCCACCGACTTCCGAAATTAAAGTTATTTCATAATTTTGAGTTGATTTCTTTTTTTTTGAAGTCGGTTTAATTTTTTTAAATTACTTTTTATTTCGTAATTTTTAGTTTTTGCACTAGAATTTGACCAAGGTTTTGAGATGTTTTCCCTTTGACACTACACCCGTAGCTCGTATCAATACGCCAGGCCGTCACACTTACACGTATTAGTCCATATCTTGAAAATTACTGAACCGATTTTGATGAGACTTGCACTGTTCCCTAAGTTGAAGTAAATGTAAGCTAATACAAAAAAAATGGTCACGATCCGATTAATAGTTGCTGAGAAATGCGTGGACAAACATACATACATACATACATACAAACATACATACATACGTCTATGAAATTTTGTATATTTGTTTGGAAGCCTTAGTAGATTGTCATATGTGAATATAATGCAATTCCAATAATATTACATACATACGTATCGAATTGATAACCTCCTTTTTTTGAAGTCGGTAAAAAGAGATCAAAATCTGTTGTCACTTTACCACTTTTGCTGTAAGAAAGTGCAGACTTTGAGTATGTATACTTAAAGGAAAACCATTCCCATATCAGCCGTAGGACGTCCACTGCTGAACATAGGCCTCCCCTATAGAGACCAAGTTTCAGTGCCATAAGTCATCCTTGGTAACACGCATTGGTTAAAAACTTTCGACTTATGGCACTGAAACTTTGTCTCTTACTATGGGCCTCATTAGTAAGCTCAAGATAGCCCAACGAGCTATGGAGAGGACTGTGCTCGGAGTCTCTCTGCGTGATCGAATCATAAATAAGGAGATTCGTAGACGAACCAAAGTTGCCGACATAGCCCAGCGAATTAGCAAGTTGAAGTGGCAGTGGGCAGGCCACACAGCACGCAGAACTGGGGCCGTAAAGTTCTCGAATGCAGACCACGCAGTGATAAGCGCAACGAAGGATTTCCACCTACAAGGTGGACAGACGATCCGATGAAGACCACAGGATCGCGCTGGATATGCAAGTCGCTTCCAACCGGTCCTATTGGAAATCTATAAGGAGGCCAATATATATAACTATGGCGAGTGTCTATAGCTAACTATAAGGGAATGTAGATAAAATATTTCTACTCACCACTCACTGCACCTGTTGGGAAAGTCAATCGAGTTACCTCAGTAGGACCAATAGGACCGGTTGGAAGGACCGGTGGTCCCATTGTCATCAGGTCAGGATCTGATGATGGGATCCTGGAGAAATCGAAGGAACTCTTCAAGTATTATAAGCACACCTATAGCGATTTGGGTATTTTTTATAGTAACTCGTGCATTTGCTCTCGGAAAGCATCATTTGGTGAAGTGGAACTGATGATGAAGACTAGCAGAGTACTAGGAAGTACAACATTGACACAGAGACCTTGCAATCTGAACTTGACCATCTACAGGAGAAACTTAGTTCAATGACCAACAAATATAATACCTCTGAAGACCTAATGAGGGAATATGTGTTGGCAATGAATGAGCTGGTAAACTCACAAAAAAACAACTGTGAGCATTGTCAAACACCAACCAATGTCACACCGGACCATTCATTGACAACTTGCAATACCACCTTAGTGCAGCCCTGTGTTGATTTGATAATTCCTTCTACTAATAGTTCGTATAAAAAGTGTAAACAAACTTCAAATAATGATATTGTGTTATTTTGTGATGAGATCGGTAAGGACTTAGGACACTTGTTAACAGCTGAATATCCGGGACACTCAATAATAAATTACTGTATGCCTGGTTGTTCTTTGTTTCATATTATGAAAAAAATTATTAAATGTAACTTTACCCAGGATACAACTTTATTAATTTTTATGGGTAATAGGGGAAATGTAAACAAAGGAGAACTGCTCCAGTATCATAGAACATTATGCAACCTTAGTTTAAGAAAAGTTGTATTGTTTACATTCCCTTATAGTAACAGTTTGCCACAGGAAGAAAATAGCTTAAGATTTGAATTGAATATGACATTGCATAACTTGACATTTAATAATAACATGTTCCATTTATATGTGTGTACATAAATGGTTAAATAAATAAATAAATAAATAAATAAATAAACAATTATGTTAGTAATAATTTCTATTTGACTAAAGATAGATATAACATTGTTATGTACTATCTTTCTGACTATTATAAAAGACAGATAGCTGTGTCGCTATCTTATTTTTTTTCTATTACAGCCAAAAATTTGGCTAAACAACTTGCTTCTTTTGAGCAATGCAATGACATTATAAATAATTCTGCCAATAATTTGGTCACTATTAATGACATTGCTAATAATTTAAATTAGAAATAAAGACAATAGAGGCAACCTCTAGCTATAATGTACGCAAAAAAAGCCTAAAATCAGTCAATAGTATCAACCTAGTGCATCAAAATATTCAAGGATTTATGAACAAAGAATTAGAAGTAGAATTATTTATGAATTTTAATAGTATTGACATACTTTGTATAACAGAACATTGGCTGAAAAGCCACCAGTTCTTGTTCAATTTTAATAATCACCAGGTTGGTAGTTCGTTTAGCAGAACAATTGCTATACATGGTGGCTCATTAATTTTAGTAAGTAACCAGCTCAAATTTAAAGATCGTATAGATATTGTGAGCCTATCAGTTGAGCGTACGGTTGAAATTGCCTGTGTAGAATTGGAGCACTCTATTGTATTAAGTGTGTATAGACCCCCTTCAGGATTGTATGACTGCTTTGAAAAGGTAATGGATGAAGTGTTACACAGGATTTGTAACTCAAACAAGTCCGTTATCATTTGCGGTGATTTTAATGTCAATTTATTAGAAAACTCAGGTTCTCGTAGTAAAATTTTAAGTTTGTTTCAGTCCTACAATCTTCTAAACCTATTTTTGGAGCCCACAAGAATAACCCCTACTAGTGCCACATGCCTAGATAATATATATACAGATATTATACCAAGCCACAAAGAAATTATAACTTTACTAGATTCTGATCATTGCGGGCAAAGGATTACTATTCAAAATCAAAACAAAAAAGTGGCTAAAAAGGATATCACTGTTAACCCCAAAACTGCAAGTCGCTTGGAGGCTTTTAAAGTTAAACTCATTGATAAATTACCAGTTTTGTCTATTCATGCTGATCCTAATCATCTTTATGATAATTTTTTTAATGTATACTGTAAACAATTTGATTCCACCTTTATTCCCAAGACTATTTCGGTTAATAGTAATGCATCGTTCAGTGATTGGGCTACCATTGGTATTCATAAAAGTAGAACACGGCTTTATGAACTGTACAATGAAAGGACTTATATTAACACTGATGAATTTAATTTGTATGTTAGAAATTATTCAAAATTATTTAAAAAAGTTTGTTATATGGCCAAGTCACGTTATTTGGGTTCAAAGATTAAAAACAGCAGTAATGTAATTAAAACGACTTGGAATATTATTAATAGTGAAACGGGAAGATCTAGTAACCGAAATACTGACTACAGCCTGTCTATTAATGACAACATAATAAAATCAGACTCACAAGTCGCCGAGGCATTTGAAAATTTCTTTTCAGATATTCCCGTTTCAACTACTAAATCACTAAACTCATCACCTTCTGTTGCTGAGTCTTTGCTTAAAGAAAATGTTAATGGTTGCGATTCGGAATTTCATTTTGAATATATTACCTGTAGAGATATAATTAAAACCTTTCACACTTTAAATGTAAAAAAGACTGCAGATCTGTGGGGTAATTCTGTAGAAGTAGCCAAGTCTATTATTGACATTGTAGCGCCTACTCTAGCTATTATCTTTAATAGTTGTATTGACAATGGGGAGTTTCCTGACCTTATGAAAAATAGTAAAATAATACCTTTGTTTAAATCAGGTAGTACATCAGACCCCACAAATTATAGACCTATTTCTGTACTACCTACCTTTAGTAAAATTTTTGAGAAATTAATTTTAGACCAAATGCAAAGATTTTTTAATAAACATAAATTATTACATAGCAAACAGTTTGGTTTTACAAGGGGTCGTTCAACTACTGATGCCGGCGTTGAACTATTAGGACATATTTATAATGCATGGGAAGATAAATGCGATGCCTTGGGCATCTTTTGTGATTTGTCCAAGGCATTCGATTGCGTTCTTCACGAAACGTTAATCAGGAAACTCCGCCACTACGGGATCCGAAACACTGCTCTGGATCTTCTTATTTCATACTTGAGTAAAAGGATTCAGAGCGTTGACGTTAATGGAAAAAGATCACCCGGATCTCTAGTAACAATGGGAGTCCCACAGGGCTCAATTCTTGGTCCTTTCTTGTTTCTCATTTATATTAATGACTTGCCGTACCTCATAAAGGATCATCATGATATAGTGTTGTTTGCTGATGACACTTCTCTTTTGTTTAAACTTAAACGTCAGCAGTTGGTTACTGACGATGTAAATAGCGCGATCTCGAAAGTAGTCCACTGGTTCAATGTTAATAATTTGCTTCTAAACGAGAAGAAAACCAAATGCATTAAGTTTACGCTACCCCACGTAAGGCAGGTGAAAACTAATGTGTTGATAAAGGGCGAGGAATTGAATCCTGAAGACAACACAGTATTCTTGGGCATAACTTTGGATGCTAAGCTTCAGTGGGGTCCACATATAGATAAATTGTCAAAAAAGCTAAGTTCTGCAGCATACGCTGTTAGAAAAATTCGAAATTTAACTGATATAGAGACTGCTCGTTTAGTGTACTTTAGCTATTTTCATAGTGTAATGTCGTACGGTATTCTATTGTGGGGAAATGCCGCCGATATTCAGACTATCTTTGTTTTGCAGAAGCGAGCTGTTCGATCAATTTATAAATTAAGTCCGAGACACTCTCTCAGAGACAAATTTAAAGAGATTAATGTAATGACTGTGCCTTCTCAGTACATTTATGAAAATCTTTTATATGCCCATAAAAATATAAAATTGTTTAAAAAATACAGTGATATCCATAATATAAATACTAGAAACAAACACAAATATGTTGTACCTACAACCAGGCTCAAGAAAATAGGTGGCTCGTTCAGATGCCAATGTATACGCTTTTACAATAAACTACCAAGCCACGTTCAAGATCTAAGCCTTAATAAATTCAAATCTTTCATTAAACGTAAGTTGTGCCAGAAAGCCTTTTATACCGTTAAAGATTATATTGAGGACAAAAAGGCTTGGGATTGAGCTGCTTCCAATTTCTGCATTTTGAATGATTTTTTTCTTTTTTATATACACATTGACATTGATGAATATTTTTTTTTTTAAACAATGACATTTGCTTACTTTGTAAAGTATTATATTATTTTTTCATTGTGAATGTGAAGACGATGTGGGTCATTTTACATACTTATATATATTTTTTATTATTCTCTCTGTTCTGTTTTTTTTTTCATGGTCTGGCAGTTTGAGTAATTTATGTGGCCTACCCAAATGTCCTTTCTTTGGTATTGTTCGTCGAATCGTTGAGCTCCTTAAGTCTTGAGTTGAGCTGCACGATTTTTGACAAATGCGTGCACTGACTGGACAGGTCCTCTCAATCTGTGTGGTTCTTTCCTCAAAAGACCACCTCAGACATCGATCTACATGGTCTTCATATAACCTGACCAAGATTATGTCTGGACTTTAAAAGAGACTGTGACCTCTGAGTTTGTTTCGGCCTTTCTTCTCAGAGTAGTCAGATAGGAAACGCCGACTTCATCTAGTTTTAAAAAAAACATGATTGACGTGTAAAAGTGTTTGTACAAACCTACTTACAAAAAATAAAATCATTTCATCATTTCATTTCATTTCACAGATGGCCATCCGAACTACTCAATAATAAGTATTTACCGGTTTGCGATTCGATTACTTACTTTAATATGGTTACTAAGCAAGTTATGCTCGTCACAATGCGAATGGTGAAACGGAGCTGATGGTGGAATACCAGGAGAACTCCTCAACAATTAACGTCCCTGCATCGGGAAAAGCAATATTTTGTAAAAGGCGATGAGCAAGTTGGCATTAGGTTATTGTAACTTAGATACATTATAAACAGACACGAAAAAGCGAGAAATAAAAACTTTTTAACAAAAAAAAAAAACCGACTTCCAAAAAAAACACTACAAAGTGAAAAATAACTTTTATTTCGGAAGTCGGTGGCAAAACACTAAAATACAGATCCAAAGACACCGACTTCCGAAATAAAAGTTATTTTTCACTTTGTAGTGTTTTTTTTGGAAGTCGGTTTTTTTTTTTTTGTTAAAAAGTTTTTTAAGTATCACAAAGTTGATAATACTGCCTTAGGTGAGGTCCTGTTACTAGTATTACAATGGTCAGTGTGAAAGTATTGATACCTTCAGTATGAGATTGGCACCATCTTTTGTATTGTTTGTCACATTAGAAGTCAGTCTATATTGATGGAAGATTAGTTGAAACTCAAATTAAAATATATTTATTTGTACACATAGATATACCATACTGGCCCATGATGGGAAAAAATATGTCACTATGTACTGCCTTGCCAGGCGTACAAGTATTGCTTACGCAGTAGGTAGTAGGGGTACAAGTAGGCCTAAATAATAACAGCCGCACAGGTCGTTTGATCAGGTTAAGCTATGCTTGCCGCGGTTGGTCTGTGGATGGGTGACCATCTTTACATACCGAGACTCCTCCGTGCCTCGGAAAGCACGTTAAGCCGTTGGTCCCGGATGTCATTCGTGGATCTTTGACAGTCGTTACGGGTAGAAGCCCGAAAATCTGACAACCAGTCTTGCCAAGGGGTACCTATTGTATTACCCAGAGGCTGGGTTCTGGAGGTCAGGTGGGCAGTGGCCCCATGTGAAATACTGTTATTCGGCTGCATCCGTAAGAAAGTTGGTTAGGATGCAGCTTTAAAAAAAAAAAAATAAATAAAAAAAAAAAAACATTTAATTCAGGCAAGACCTATATGAAATTAAAATATTACAATGCCTACTACCACAGAATAAAATTTCAATGCATAGAAATAAAACAAATTAACGAATACAAAATTAAAAAGGTAAGGGAATTAAAATTAAGATAATAATGTCAATGTCAATTAAAACTAAGTGCACTGGCTATACATGTCTGCTACAGCATTTCCTAATGAAGGGGCAGTCAATTCGCTCAGCGATTAAGTAACAAACGTAAATAAATAATATTTTACCAACAGGCAAAAATACAACTTTTGTCAGACTAAACTTCTTGAACTACCTACCGGAAATGTTGTCAAGTAGTACCTAATAGGTATTGAAGTGGTTAAAAGTACCTAATGATACTACTAAATTAACAATAACCCTAAAAAAAAAAAAAAATCGCATTGACTCATAAATTATATCTTCTAAATCTATTATTGTCCAATAGGAAAAAAAAAAATTAGAAAGGAAGAATAATCACAGAAATAGGTAGGTACGCGCTGTTGGTAATTCCGTGGACTACTCAATAAAATACCATATTAGACTTCAAAATATATTGTGCATCCGCACAGGCAAACGCTCAGAATTACAAGCACGTTTATGAATGTGACATCTGTCTAGAAAAATTATTCTATATATACTGGGACACATATACAAACTCCATGATGTGTATTAGGCACATGCCAACATCATTGTTGTCATTAAGTTAATACCAACACTGGCCCTTGAACCAATCTAAACTCAGGTTTCACCAAAGGGCGTTGTACCACTGACGCCGGTGTCACCCTAATAAAGAACATTTTTAACGCCTGGGAAGAAGCACAAGATGCCATTGGAATCTTTTGCGACCTCTCCAAGGCGTTCGATTGCGTAAACCATGAGACACTTCTGCTGAAACTTGATCACTATGGGATTAGGAACTTAGCTCTTGATTTACTAAGGTCATACCTAAAAGATAGAAAGCTCAAAGTTCAAGTAAACGGCGTAAACTCATTGGGGTCTGAAATAGCAATGGGCGTTCCTCAAGGTTCAATATTGGGTCCATTCCTCTTTTTAGTTTACATTAATGATTTACCCCAATTACTTCAAAATCAACTGAAGATGGTGTTATTTGCAGATGACACCTCATTGATCTTTAAGATAGACAGACGGGCACAAAAACTTGACGACGTGAATAACGCTATTCTTCAGGTCCAAGATTGGTTTTCGGTAAATAATTTGGTACTAAATGAAAAGAAAACCAAATGCATTAGATTCAAATTACCTAATGTTAGAAGTAGCGAATGTGACATCTTACTGAATGGAGAAAAACTGGAATTTGTTGATCAAACGGTTTTTCTGGGAATCACGCTAGACGAGAAATTGCAATGGGGACCTCACATAACATCTCTTGCGGGGCGGCTTAGCTCGGCCGCTTATGCTGTTCGAAAGATAAGACAGTTAACTGATGTAGAAACCGCGCGTTTAGTCTATTTTAGCTACTTTCACAGCATTATGTCGTACGGCATTTTACTATGGGGTCGAGCTGCTGACATTGAATCCATCTTTATTTTGCAAAAGAGAGCTGTCAGAGCCATTTATAATCTACGTCGCCGCGAATCTCTCAGGGAACTTTTTAAAAGGATTAATATTATGACGGTACCTTGCCAATTCATCTATGAAAATATTATGTATGTAAGAAAAAATCTACATCTTTTTAATAAAATAAGCGATAGACATAATTTTAACACTAGAAATAAAGATAAAATATATCAACCATTTTTCAGATTAGCCAAAGTACATACATCTTTTATGGGGTACTGTGTTAAATGTTACAATAAAATACCTTGTGATATATTGCAATTAAATGAAAAAAAAATTAAAACTCACATTAAACGTACACTTTGTAAACAAGCATACTATAAATTAGAAGATTATATCCAAGATAAGAATGCTTGGAAACATGCTGGTCCTGCTCCATAGGACAATCTAGAGTCTAGACAAAATCAAACTGGTTGCTAATTTAACTGTATAATTTATTTATTTTTTGACATTCATTACATTCTGTAATTATTTTTCTTTAACTCACACCCTAACATTGACCCTGACAACTTGAATATATATTATTTTTTTTTGTTTATTATTTTAAATGAAAATCATTTACTTTTACCATGTTTGTAAATATGTGAGCACCATGTATCTATCAGATAATTAATTAATTTATATATCATGGTTTCATTTTTAATTCTTTTACCTATTGTGGTATAGTAATTTTATTGTAGGTGCATCGTCTTCACATATTATTATTAAATGAATGTATGCAAAATATTGTAAAACTTTTTAAAAAGAGTAACGGTGGAGTTTCTTGCCCGTTCTTCTCCATACGAAAACTACCCTTCCGAATGGGCGACTAGAATCAATTCTATTTTATTTATCGTAATTTTTGACGTTCAAAAGTGCCTTTAATGTGCCTATTTGAAATAAATGCTTTGACTTTGACTTTGACTTTGGTAAATCACATTACACACATTGAACACTATAAATAAATCTAAGCATAGACACATCCGCTGTTTAAAAATAATAAAACATTACAACAGCAAAAAACATAGCAAAAGTATAAATTTATCAAAGTATCCGTCACATATAAACAGCAAATATTCAAAACTATGTGATAGGGATCTCAAACAAATTATACTTCTGCAAGTATACCTTACCTACTGCTTAGAACCATTATATTATTTATTTAACGATATAAATAAACGATGTTTGGAGATGGCTTAGTACTGGAATACTAAGTTACTGTAGTACCTAGTAAAATAAAACTAATACTTTTCTCACTTATACTTTATTTTGCAAACACATATATCGTCACAAGAAATACCTTGCAGTTACCGAGTCGCGGAAGAACTGACTTCCTCGCCCTCGCAAATGACCAGACATCACCTCCATTGCGAATCATGGAGGGGATGTCCCCTTCCAGCTTAACATAGCTCAATACAACAACTAACTAAACGTGATTTTTATAAATAACTGTAATAGTCATAATGCTTACTAATAATTAAAAACCTTACAATGCTTAGTATGAATTAGGCGCCTATTTTATGAAAAATAAAGACTTTGGTATAAACTGTAATGTTTTACACCCGTTAAAATTTAAACTAGTAGGTAAACCAGCTACTGAATTAGAATAATAATCTTAACATTGCAAGAGTTTACAATGAATCACGACATTCGGCCGTCCGACTGCGTGCAAAACTCCGATGCACGCAAAATCACGACATTCGATATAATCCTGTTAATCATAGTGCATAATCCATACTTGTAAATTATTACAAAATAATATTTGTTAACTATTATTATAGAATAAAGTCATATTAGAGAAAGAAAAAAAAATAAATAAAGAAAAATTGATACGGTGTTCATAATTAATCAAGTATAAGTACAAAATATATTACAGCAACTGTATCACAATACAGTCATGCATTAGTCCTAAGTACAAAATTTCACAACAATAGGTACTAAAGTTGCAGCATATTTTACGACTGATAACTTTTAGAAGATGTAACTAACTATTTACTTAAAATATCAGTTGGTTTATAGACATTATGCAAGTATTAATTTAATTGAAACAGATTATTATAGTACATCAAACAACTCCACTTGTCTTAATTTTGTATGTATTAACGAAATCAATTGATCCACTCCTAACTCAACAATTATTTACGTATATCATGGTGTGCTAACTGTGCTAAGAAGAGATATAATTTAAGCACTCAAAAATATTTTTATGTGGTTTATACAATATTATAATCTTTACCACAACTACATAATAATATGTCTACAGACCAGTATTTTATATATTTATATAAGACTAAACAGCTTAGTATCGAGATTATAAATGTATTAATATATAGACTATATTTTTAAAAGCCCAAAAAGGAAAAACTACACAATATTACTCGTACATGGTAAATTATAGTAATTGTAGCAAGAACATTATTCTTTATCTGAACTAGTGTCGCAGTCTGATGTAGCGGAGGAAGAGCTAGAGGATCCATTAATCTCCAGCGCTTGGATATTTATCCAAGGACGCATCCTATCTGCGGCTATAACAGACTCGTATTTTCTCTCGTTAAAACCCGGGACATTTGCAATTGTATAACGGTCATTTCCTAAGCATTTTGTGACCCTATAAGGGCCTACGAATTTTGGTAAAAGCTTTTTGCTTTTGCCATCATTCTTATAACTAATCTTAGTGATCTTTACCAAGTCTCCTACGGAATAAGAAGGTGCTGGAGACCTGTTATTGTCATAAGCTTTCTTTTGACGGAGTTGGCTGTCTGTAATGTTAACTGATGCTTTTTGTCTAATTTTATCAATTTCTGCAGAGGGTTCAGAGCGAGTTGGCAAGTGAGGCACAGAAAGTTTATTACGTACTAAAACATCAGGTAATGAAGAAGAAAATGGATTAAGGATCTCATCATTCGCGACATTGAGAGCGGAGGAATTTAAAAGAGTCGACGGGGATTGCTCGGCATTAATGGTATCATTCGACATATCAGCAGTTTCGATGGGAGGATTATTGGTGGGGACAGGCGACTTGTGAGAAGCCGGGTCACCACTAAATTCTATATTCTCGATCGTTAGCATATTATCAATAGGACCATTTAGTTTTATCCCGAATAACAGTTCTGACGCACTTGTCTTAGTGGTAGCATTGACAGTATTATTTATACCCCATTGGACTTTACCCAGCTGCTCGTCCCAACTGCGTTCATCTTTGCCAAAACTTTGTGTGGACAAAGCTGCGAGAATAGTTTGGTTAAATCTCTCCGCTTGTCCATTTGCCCTCGGACAAGCAACTGCGTTAAGTATTTGTTTGATACCTTTACCCATACAAAAATTCTTAAATTGACCTGAAGTAAAAGCCGTCCCACGATCCGAAATAATTCTAGATGGTATGCCGAAATCACTAAATAAATTATCCAGGACTTTAATAACATTTTTTGTTTTTGTATCTTTAACCGGCTTGGCAAAAAGGTATTTCGTAAAGCCATCCACTATCGTCAAAATGTAGCAATTGCGAGACTTACTTCTTACAAATGGGCCTAAGTGGTCCAAGTGTAGCGTGTGAAAGGGCTTTTCCACTTTATGTATGGGATGCAAAAGGCCAGTGCGAATCCGGGCCGCGTTGTCTTTATTATATGCACAGTCTATACACGCTGCGACATATTTCTTAACAAAACGTCTTAATTTTGGAAACCAGTACCGGCCCTGAATTCGTTCTAGCGTCTTAGCAAACCCAAAATGACCTACGTCATCATGATTCGCTTTGCACACTTGCCACCTAGCATCCTTGGGAATAACTAAACGAAATTCCTCTCCTATCTTCCTATGCAACGAATGGTTCTTAATGGCGTAATTCTTTTTTATTTCTACGACTTCCTCAGTGACATTGGGCTTCAAAATTTTGAAAATGTGTTCGAGTTTGGGGTCTGCCATCTGCAGGGTGAGTATCCAGTTGTCTGTGCTGATGTTCAAAGTATTGAGAATTTGACTGGGATTTTTTTCAACCAGAGGATTCCGACTCAGAGCATCGGCATGGCCCATCCGGTGACCTGGCCTATACTCAATTGTGAAGTTGTACTCGCTAATTTGCAACCACCAACGTGCTATGCGAGGAATTAGGTCTCGTTTAGTCAGAGTGGTTCGTAACGCATTACAATCTGTATAAACAGAGAAGTTAAGTCCTAAAAGATAAGGGCGAAATTTCTTTAATGAGCAAACCACTGCTAACGTTTCCAACTCGTACGAGTGAAAATGACGCTCTTCGGGTGTGGTTTGTCTACTAAAGTAGGCAATGGGTTTTAACACCCTAGGACAAGGCTGCCACTGCATTAGAATACCCCCTAACCCGAGAGCACTAGCATCTGTATGTACCTCAGTGTCTAACGCTGGGTTGTATAAGGCCAACAGCGGACGTTCAATTAGACGGCCTTTTAGAGTTGTGAAGGACTTTAACTCTTCGCAATTCCATCGCCACTGTACGTCCTTTTTGAGAAGAGTTGTCAAGGGTCTAGCAATTTCCCCAAATCCTTTAACAAATCTACGAAAATAGCTCGCCAGCCCGAGGAATTGTCTCACTTCGTGTACATTACGTGGTACTGGGAAATCGCGCACAGCCAAAATTTTTCGTTCACTAGGCTTTATACCTTCTGCAGAAATCTCATATCCTAAATATTCAATTTTTGTATCGAAAAAGCTACATTTTGAAAGCTTTAATGTGAGACCAGCCTCCTGAATTACCTTAAGTACGTCCTCGAGCCTATCAAAACCCTCGCTTATGGAAGCAGACGGAATGAGAAGGTCGTCCATATATGCTAATGCGGATGTAAATCGTCGTGAACCTAGTAGACGATTCATCATTTGTTGAAACACCGAGGGTGCATTTGCCAACCCAAATGGCATACGTTTAAATTCATAATGTCCGTCCGGGGTGACAAATGCAGTCAGGTGACGGCTCTGTTCACCCATCGGTATCTGATAATAGCCCGACGCTAAATCTAAAGTGATAAAGAACTTGTTGCCGCTTAAGTTTGAAAGTTGGTCGTCAATTAATGGCAATGGGTATTTGTTTTTTAAAGTTTTATTATTAAGAGCCCTATAATCAACGCAAAGCCGAGTTTCCCCGTTCCTTTTTTTTACTAACAGTATAGGGCTAGCATAGTTTGAATTGGACTCTTGAACGATATCGTTCCGAACTAAATCATCGATTATCTCCCTAACCTGTTGACGCTCATGGTGTGACAGACGATAGGGTCTATATACGACTGGAGTTTTATCCTGCAAGTCTATATTCATTACAGTGCCCGTTGCACAGCCTAGCTCACTAAGATTAGCAGCGAAGCAGTTTCTAAACTTTTGCAAGAGCTGGTATAATTTATCGCGAATATTTTGATCCAAGTCAGGTCCTACTTTAATATCGGATTTGTTTAAAGGCAGCAACTCGCCCCGACTCTCATCCGACCTTACGACTAACGCTTTAGTATCTGCAACGGGATAAACTCTAGCTATTAGTTTATTTGCTTTAAAGATTATAGGAGTATTTGTCAAAGCAGAAACAAATATGATTGCTTTGCTTCCCTCTACCCTATAGCATCCTTGATGTAGATAGTACTCTTGGTTTGGACTCAATCTGGTGCCACCGTTTAAGTATATGTCACCAGTATATGATTCGCGTGTACAAACTTCTACTAGCCCTCCTTTTGATACGACTACTTCTTTAGCAACAAAAAGATCGAGAACCATATCCTTTCCGCTAGAGACGCCCAAAGGAGCATAGTAAAAATGAAGCCTCTCACTATCTTTCATCACCATTACAGATGACTGTTCAGTAAAGTTCTGCCCTATTAGCATTGGGGTATCTAATAATTCATCGTCAACGACCAAAACACTCAGCTCACTTTCTACTTCATCAATTTTAATTAGAACGGTGGACTGAAATTTTGGCTTTACCTTGGTATTTCCGAAACCCTTTATAGTTGGTAGTAACTCGTGTCGCTCCGAGAGACCAAGACTTTTAGCTTCTGAATTCCTAATCATACTGCATTCACTCCCAAAATCAACATAAGCATTTATCTTAGTACCATTAACATCAGCAATTTTATTAAATTTGCTGTTATTGCTTATCGGGTTATTTCTAACGACAGTGTTCGAAGCCTCGGAATTTATTACAAGATCCTCAGAAGTTAACTTTAATACCTTTTTTTCAGCGTTCTGAGTGGTCTGGCCTTTGACTTCTTGTATGGGCTTCTTATCACACCTGTTTGAACTATGGCCCACTCTGTTACACTTGACACATTTTATTAAAGGTTTGTTACAAGTTTGGTAAGTATGCCCATGCTGTCCACAATTAAAACAAGCCCTCTCATTTCGCCTATAAGCCGTTGAAGCCCTATTCAGATCATTATTATTTGCATGAAATTCCCGCTTTTTAGAAGATCGATCGAATGAGCCTCTTACGGGTTCCTTGGATACTATTTGCTGTTGTGATGCTAAGTATTTAAGTAGATCCTCAGGCTCTTCACACCTAAGAGCTTGAGCCCCATTTCTAACAGAGTTGTCATTGATTCCATGTATAATACAGTCAACAGCCTTGCGACCGACAATCTCGCACCTACTTAGTAATGACAATTTATCATAGAAGTAATCTCTAAAAGTTTCGTCTGCGCGAGATTTTCGGCTTAACATTTCTTCTAGTAGTTTACCAAAATTTACGTCATTTGGGAACGCTTTCTTAAATTTAATTTGCCATTCCTCCCATGAGAAATCGAGTGATGGAAGAGATTCGTACCACTGTTTAGCTAGACCACCTAATTTTTGAAGCGCGTAATGGATTGTTTGTGCCCCATCCCAGCCATAGATTACGGCACACTGATTAACTTTCCCCAACCACCGCTCGACATCCTGGGATTTATTGTTAGGGTCAAACTCGGGAAGCATATTGGTCGTAGAAGTACTCTTATTTGAATTGTTTGGCAGAGCATATATTATCTTCAACATGTCTTCCGCCGTCATTCCTATTCTTGACCTTGACTTTCTTCTAGGCACGCTAGACTCATCGGATTCAACGGAGGAAGACCGTTGTCTTCGTCGTTTCTGTGATTGAGGTCGCTCCGGAGTGTAGCTCTCGTTTTCTATACCAAAATAGTCACAGAACATCATATATTTATATAATCACTCTAGCTTACGTACATGGCTGCTTAGGATTATATTAGTGTCTACATTAAGCTCTGCACTACAGCTAACCTATATGGCTGCATAAGATTACATAAACGTAAGTTAAGCTCTGCACTACAGCTCACCTACATGGCTGCATAAGATTACATAAATGTCTATGTTAAGCTCTGCACTACAGCTCACCTTCATAGCTGCATAAGATTACATAAATGTCTATGTTAAGCTCTGCACTACAGCTCACCTACATGGCTGCATAAGATTACATAAATGTCTATGTTAAGCTCTGAATTACAGCTCACCTACATGGCTGCATAGGATTCTAAACTATACTCGTACATCTCTGAACAGCTCACCCTCGTGGCTGGACCCGAGTGCACGCCGCATAGAGGTCTAAACTATACTCGTACATCTCTGAACAGCTCAGCCTTGTGGCTGGACCCGAGTGCACGCCGCATAGAGGTCTAAACTATACTCGTACATCTCTGAACAGCTCACCCTTGTGGCTGGACCCGAGTGCACGCCGCATAGAAGTCTAAACTATACTCGTACATCTCTGAACAGCTCACCCTTGTGGCTGGACCCGAGTGCACGCCGCATAGAGGTCTAAACTATACTCGTACATCTCTGAACAGCTCACCCTTGTGGCTGGACCCGAGTGCACGCCGCATAGAAGTCTAAACTATACTCGTACATCTCTGAACAGCTCACCCTCGTGGCTGGACCCGAGTGCACGCCGCATAGAGGCCTAAACTATACTCGTACATCTCTGAACAGCTCACCCTCGTGGCTGGACCCGAGTGCACGCCGCATAGAGGTTACAACTATACATTTTATTATATAATAGTCCGTACAGTCACTAATCATTGCCGCAATAAACAAAATGTAAGCTGCTGCTGCTTACCAATCACACTATATAGCTACTCCGAAAATTCAGTGAACGGAACAGACTTAAAAATACCACTGTTCAGAGTGAAATCCTGTAGCGAAATTCCCAACATTTACTCGCACGATTTTTATTTTTCAAGTTGTCCAGTGCAATGATAACTCTATCAAGGAGTTGCCTCGACCAAGAGTACCACGCACACTGACTCAACTAGGTAAAGGTTTGACTTATTGTTTATAGTTGGTCCAACGCAATGATAACCCTATCGAGGAGTTGCCTCGACCAAAGGTACCACGTGCATCGGCCCAACCATTTACTTATTATATAGTTAAGCCAACACAACCACAACCTTATCGAGGAGTTGCCTCGACCAAAGGCAGCACGTGCATAGGCCCAACTATTTACTAATTATATTATTATAATTAGTCCAACGCAACGATAACCTTATCGAGGAGTTGCCTCGACCAAAGGTAGCACGTGCATCGGCCCAATTACTATTAACTATGATTTAAATATTAACCGTCTGGGAAATACGCCACAGTTATTGCTACCGAATCATGAGACTACATAATTTAAACACCCACCGCCCACTGAACTTATCTTGCAGCAAAAATTAATAATGTAAACAGTTCATAAGCCTACTTACGGTTTCTGTCCGACATGGCTCGCAGGTCTTGCGCACTTCTGATTTAAAATAAAACTAATACTTTTCTCACTTATACTTTATTTTGCAAACACATATATCGTCACAAGAAATACCTTGCAGTTACCGAGTCGCGGAAGAACTGACTTCCTCGCCCTCGCAAATGACCAGACATCACCTCCATTGCGAATCATGGAGGGGATGTCCCCTTCCAGCTTAACATAGCTCAATACAACAACTAACTAAACGTGATTTTTATAAATAACTGTAATAGTCATAATGCTTACTAATAATTAAAAACCTTACAATGCTTAGTATGAATTAGGCGCCTATTTTATGAAAAATAAAGACTTTGGTATAAACTGTAATGTTTTACACCCGTTAAAATTTAAACTAGTAGGTAAACCAGCTACTGAATTAGAATAATAATCTTAACATTGCAAGAGTTTACAATGAATCACGACACTAGTTATATCGAAATATGGGAAGCTCTTTAGTACTGTTTGGATGATCTAATCAACTGAGTAATTAGAAGTCTCAGTATATTCGAATTCAGACTCTCAGATAATTATCAATTTTGGGAACACAAAACTTAATGTCATACCTTCATGATAAGGTTCAAATTCCATGGCAATTGTTGGGACCATAATATAGAAATACAAGCGTTGAATCTAAAGGTAGGTTCTTGAATATGGAAAGAAACGAAGTAAGATATATATTAGGTAGGAGGTGTAAGGACACAACCACAATGACAGATGTAAAATAATAGAAGATTTCAATAATTATTGTTTACCAAACAAGTTAAGTTGTGTCAGATCAGTGTGATTTAAATTCAACGACTCACCTACCACCTACAAAAACAGCGATGGAAACAAATTCAAATTCACTTATTTCGTGAACACAGGGTACATACAAAAGGTGTTATAAATACATAAGATCCGAGCTGTGCCCCGCCAAAAGGCATACAAAATATCAAAGGTTCCATAATGTCATGTGAAAAAAAACATACAACAATACTCAAAATATTTAGTATGTCTTAACATGAGCTTATATTGGATTAAGTTAAAAAGTATAATTAAAATTTGTCATTTAAATATTATCAAAAGAATAATACACCTTGCTATTTAACAGTTTGAACAGACAAGATCACTCACCATGTCACACGTAGGCACATACACATAATAATAGCATTTAATTTCAGCACAACCGTGGTGGTGGTCTAGCCCGACTAAGTTCGTGGGTTTGAAACCAGGCAGGCATTTTGTGTATTTTCACTCATCACCACTGTTCATCAACGGTGAAGGAAAACACCGTGAGGAAACCGGCATGTCTGAGAACCAATACTTCGAAGACATGTGATTCATTAAATTGGACGCAAGGGGCATCCATTAAATTGGACGCATTTGGACATCCATTAAATGGCGAAGGAAAACATCGTGAGGAAACCTGAAAACATCGTGAGGAAACCATATGTAACACTCCATTAAATTGGATTTATCAAAGCGAAAGTTCTAGGAAAATCATCTACTTTTACAATATTTGTAAATATGTGAGCACGATGTATCTATCACAGAATTGAGTGCATCGTCTTCACATATAATTAAATATTATAACTCGTTGCTTCATTTTTCAGATATGATTATAACAATGTAGTTTCCCTACTTACTTGGTAACTTCGCACATATTTTAAAGATTTTTTAAAACTATTAGGTGACGTAATTCCGGTCTGACTGCACCTCGGTTGACACTTTGACGTGTAGCTCATTCCTTTTTCGTGCGCGGTAGCTATCGCACGCGCCCTTAAGCATCATGCCAAAAAGAAGCGCGCAATCAAAAATTGATCACTACGCTAGGAAAATTAGAAAAATTGAAGAAAAACAAAGACCGTTACAATCGTCATCGGATGATGAAGGTAAGCAAAGTATACTTTATTCTTTGGTGATCTAGAAGTGAATAGTGAAAATATCAGTTTTGTAAATGCTCTGGGATTGACTGCGAGTCAATAACTTTGACATTGTTCAAAACTAAATTATAAAAGTTAAACTTTAATATTGCATCGGGATTGACTGCGAGTCTTTAACGATGACAAACAAGCACAGAAAATACGTACAATCTAAAACAGATGTAACGTTAACGTGCAAAATCAATTAAGAAATTTTATTCTTTAATATTGCATCGGGATTGACTGCGAGTCTTTAACGATGACAAACAAGCACAGAAAATACGTACAATCTAAAACAGATGTAACGTTAACGTGCAAAATCAATTAAGAAATTTTATTTCTTACACTACCCTCAGAATTGTTATCTTCACAACCTTAATTACAAATTGTAATTTTAGGTAGCGAAGATCCTGATGTGGTCCCAGGCAATGATAATGAAGCTATTATGGAGCCAGTACCCGTGCCAACCGACGTACCACAAGACGTGGAATCGGAATCTGGCGACATTCCTAACCAACACTATGCCCAGGCGGAACCCTGTCCCCCTGAGGCAACTACTGGTAGCATGGAACCTGAGTTAGACTGTTAGATCCTGATCTACTGTCGCCACTCGGTGAATCCACATCAGATTCGCCTGACTACGGCGATAACATTCACGATAATCTATCGCAGTTGTGGCTTCCTTTGCTAAGGAAAGGAATGCCTAAAGAAAACAAGGACAAGGTACTGAAAGAGTACCTTGTGCCAGACAATTGTAGGCTCCTTCAAGCACCCAAGTTGAATGCTGAAATCTCGGCGGCGGTACCGGACATGGTTCGCAACCGCGACAAGACACTTACAGCGTCTCAACAACAGCTAGTGCGGGAATCACCGCCATCAAGGCTCGAGTGAAATTAATCACACCTAGCTTGGACAAGGCATTCATAAATATCATCAACGAGTCCGAACGGGATAAATCACTGTTTGGCTCGTTCTTATCAGAAAAAATTAAAGCCGCCAAGGCCATTGAAAAGCAAGGCCTTTCCATAAAAAAGACCGCAAAGTTTCAAAATCGCCTCAACTTCCTAATACCCGCCAGTCCTACCCGGGAAACTGGAACCTGCCTCCTCGATACCCAGCGAACAGGGGGGGGGGGGGGGGTGCATACAGGAGGCCGATGACGACGGCGGGGAATCGCTGTCCGTACATGATGTCAGCACAGCCGCCACAACGCCCGGCCTCGCAGGACAAACCTCGGGCGGGCTCAGCGTCACCGTTAACGCAGGTACATGCGGTTAGACTTACCCAATTTTATGACCGATGGCTAAAAATAACAATGTTGTTCTTGATTGGTTAAAAAATGGTTATCCAATACCCTTTCATACACATGTACGACAATCAATAATACCTAAAACAACCTATCAAATACTGAGAAATCAGATATGATGAAAGCCGTTATGAAACTCAAATCTTTAGGGGCTATCTCAGAGTGCAATGTGACTAAAGATCAATATTTATTTCTAAAATATTCCTCACACTAAAACCTAACGGCGATAAACGCTTTATATTAAACCTAAAAACCTTAAACAAGCTAATCAAGAGCGAACATTTTAAAAATGGAGGATTACCGAACAGCATGCAAATTGATACCACGCGATGGATACCTTGCTACCATCGACTTAAAAGATGCGTATTTTCTCTTAGGCATTAGGCATTCCGACCGTAAATATTTATCAATTTCAGCCCAATAATTCGCTAAGAACATAATATGGCTTTAATTGCATGCCGTTGGCGTTTGGCTTATCCGTTGCCCCACGGGTATTCACTAAGGTTATGAAGGAAGTCATAACTTACCTCAGACATCACGGTTTTCAGTCAGTTTGTTATTTAGATGACATTTTATGCATTGGAAATACTTACGAGAATGGTCATAATAACGTAAATGAAACTTTGAAACTACTCGAGTTTCTAGGGTTTGTTGTCAATTACGATAAAAGTATGTTAAAACCGCGACAATTCTGCAAGTACTTAGGATTTTGTTACGATACCAGGTATCTCAGTACCTATACAATTGCCAGCCGATAAGCGACGTAACATCATCGAATTAGTAACAAAATTCACTAAATTACAGCCATGTTCCATCCGCGAATTAGCTCGCTT
This sequence comes from Oligia fasciuncula, assembly GCA_963082905.1. Taxonomy (NCBI): domain Eukaryota; kingdom Metazoa; phylum Arthropoda; class Insecta; order Lepidoptera; family Noctuidae; genus Oligia; species Oligia fasciuncula. The sequence goes on along the minus strand of OY720406.1, from coordinate 13,664,909 downwards.
TATCGGTATTCTAGTCGCCACTAGCCCAGCCCTTAAATACGCTTGGGTATACACTAAGATTTTAGAACGCCAGAAGTTTCTAGCGTTACTTAAGCATAATAATAATTACGAAGCTAAAATTAACCTACCTAATATTATATTAGAGGATCTGAACTGGTGGCTATCAAATGTTAATACAGCACGCAACTTTATGCGACAGCCAAATTTTGACATCGAAATCTATACCGACGCGTCGATGTCAGACTGGGGTTCTGTTTGCAACAACGCTCAAGTACATGGCAAATGGAAGTCTTCAGAAAATTATTGTCATATCAATTACTTAGAGCTGATGGCAGCCTTTCTAGGTTTGAAATCCTTCGCCAGTGATGCAACCAATAAATAAATAAAATAAACAATATTACTGCGCATGGACAACACCACTGCGATCAGTTATGTAAATCGTATGGGGGTATTCAATACCCCCACTTAAACGACTTGGCTAGGTCCCTTTGGAAATGTTGTGAACAGCGCAACCTATAGGTCATATACCTATCATACGTAAATTCCAAAGAAAACCGGGCAGACGCCGCGTCTAGAGTAGTCAATCCGGATACTGAATGGTCACTTTCCGATGAAGCATTCCAAGACATTATAAAATATTTTGGTCAACCTGAAATAGACTTATTCGCGTCCCGCGATAATGCGAAGTGTACCACATTCATCTCATGGAAACAAGACCCTGACGCAGCATCCGTAGACGCATTTACGATGGACTGGCAGAGCCATTTCTTCTACGCTTTTCCACCATTTTCCCTGGTATTAAAATGCCTTAGAAAAATTATTGATGACAAATGCACATGGCTTACTAGTTTATCCCAACTGGCCATCACAGCCATGGTTCCCACTATTGCAAAGCCTTATAGTTTCCGACGTTGTTTATAAATTAAGACCCATAAAACCCAAGTACTCCACCGCCTGGAATCCCCAATTGGTTTTAAACCATGTCTCAACATGGTTCCCTAATAGTGAGTTCTAACACGAAAAAAAAAAAAAAAAAACTGGTGATCCTACTTGCAATTTGTACAGCTCACAGGGTACAAACGCTGTCTTTAATTAAACTCGAGAACATACTTTTCTCTGATAGCGGCATAAAAATCGTCATAACAGACATCATAAAGACATCCGCACCCGGCAGAGACCAGCCAATATTGTTCTTGCCATACTTCAGGAAAAATACGCGTATATGTCCAGCTACGGTGCTCTCAGGTTATATTTCTATAACTAAAAACATAAGACCTGAGTTGACGTACAAACGGCCACAAAAACCCGCTACCACGCAAACCATCAGTAGATGGATCAAACAAGTCTTGTCAGAAAGCGGCATTGATACCAGTGTATTCGCCGCGCACAGTACACGGCTCGCGTCAACCTCGGCCGCAAGCTTAGCCAGGAGTTAATATAGAAACCATTCGCAAAAGCGCAGGGTGGACTATTAGTTCATCTAATTCATCTGCTCGTTTTTATAATAGGTGCGTTATAAACGAAGGCGAATTTGCCAAATCTGTTTGCTTACGATTAGACATACAGACTGATTATTAATTCCTATTAACTATAGGTACCTATTATAAGATTATATTACACTAAAGAAATGTTTATTTATGTTATGTTCATGTGATCGATAAGATCTTTATGTTTAGCTCGTTGAAGTTAATTCGAAATAAGTAAATATAAATGTAACGTACCATTACAGAAACATAAGTATAACTATAAGGCTGATTTGTCTATAGGTAAATAAAACCATAATGTTTAAAACCTTATTGTTTTCCATTTCAAAACTTTCTGACTCTTAACATCTACATTGTTATAATCATATCTGAAAAATGAAGCAACAAGTTATAATATATGATCAAACGAACTTCCAAGTGAAGTTCGATCATTATTATGATGAGTTGCTTCATTTGAAGATAATATGATCACCCTCCCTCCCTGACGCTTGAAGATTCCCAGATATAGAGAAAGTTTTATATCATACTCATGACTCTAAAAAATGAGCTACACGTCAAAGTGTCAACCGAGGTGCAGTCAGACCGGAATTACGTCACCACCGTCACGTTACGTTTAATAGTTTTAAAAAATCTTTAAAATATGTGCGAAGTTACCAAGTAAGTAGGGAAACTACATTGTTATAATCATATCTTCAAATGAAGCAACTCATCATAATAATGATCGAACTTCACTTGGAAGTTCGTTTGATCATATATTATGTTTATAAGGACTTGTAAAACATTTTAAAAGGGTAACGATGGAGTTTCTTGCCCATTCTTCTCCATACGAAAACTACCTTTTCGAATGGGCGATTAGAATCAATTCAATATTTCAATAAACACAACAACAACAAACATTTCAATTTAATAAAAATAAAGGAGGGATGTAGTGTATGCGCAAAGCATTGGCGTGTCTGTCGCTTACCGGCCGTAGGCGACAGCAGACGTCTCTGGGTTTCGTTTATGCTACCTTACCTATGTATCTGTCAAAGTGTGTTTTATTAAGCATCCCAGTGAACATCACAGAGGCCAGATAGGCAGTCGCTCCATGTAAAATACTGGTATTCGCCTGCATCCGTTTAGACTGGAAGCCGAGCCGTTAGACTGGAAAAGGCTAAGCAGATGATGGGAGAATTTAACAGTTTCGGGTAACTTGATGTGCTGGCGTCTGTACATACAGTGGCAGGGACATCGACGCGCAACCTGTGATAATGGATTTAGTATGTTTCTGAACCTGCATTTCAACGCCTGTGCACAGAAATTATTCGCCGATTATATAAAAAACAGCTGTTCCATACATTTTGTCTGCGTAGGTATTGCATTTTTGTATGAAACAGAAATAGCTGTTTCATACATTTTGTCTGCGTAGGTATTGCACTTTTCTATATCACAGAAATAGCTGTTCCGTACATTTGTCTGCGTAGGTATTGCACTTTTCTATGAAACAGAAATAGCTTATTTATTTTTATTTATTTATTTTATTTTGATTACATAATGCATATTTACAATATTAAGCCTTATACTAAAGTGGTAGGTATATAATAATGGGATCTACCTGAACTAGGATAAACCTGTATCTCAGGTATCACTATGTGCAAATTATCCTAATACAATAATATTCCAAAGATTGATAATATACATAAATAGTGGGTAACTTAGCAAACTAATGCTAGGATAATACAGAAATATAAAATAATATTTAACTTAAAACAACCAGTAACTTTTCAGTGTCATCATAAGAAAGATTTTGCAACCAAGTTGTAATAACATTTTTGCAATGAACCGTTTTTAATGCATACATAGACAAAATTGCGTTTACTTTATTATACAGAAATGGGCCTAGGAATATAAAAAATCTATACATAAACGAATGCCTTAATCTATAATTATCCATACAGATGTCTTTTCGTCTCTTATCCGTGACAACTCTATTATACGGCAATTTAGAGTGTTGTTTTAGTAAAGCATTCATAATAAATAACTGCCGCACTGTCAGAACATTGCAAGATTTATATAAATCTTGGGTCGGGAACAGGATAGGCCGGAATGTGGATATTTTCAATACTGCTCTTTGAGCGCGCTCCAGTGGTAGCAAAACTGTTTTAGCCGCTCCTCCCCATGCGGTAATACAATAAGTAATTATCGATTGACACAAAGCATAGTAGACCTGTTTTATCACTTTAGAGTCGGCAAAATGACAATTTTTTTTGAAAATGAACATCAGTTTACGGACTCTGCTGCATAATAGATCAATGTGATTTTTAAAAGTAAGAGTAGCATCAATAATTACTCCAAGATATTTTATAGTGTTCGTATTATCGATGATTGGACAATTACATTTTGAATTTGCAAGCGTGTTACAAACGTGTGCATAAATATCTGGAATAATTATAGATAGTTTTGAGCTGCGTATAGAAAAGCGTATGTATTTAGTTTTGTCAGCATTTAATGTCAATAAGTTATGTTGTAACCATTTATTAACTATATCGAAACCTTGCTGTGCACATAACCCAACAGCTTGTAATGTATTTGCGGAGAACACGGTATCATCAGCATACGATATAATTTTACCCGAATTTAGTTGTAGACTGCAGAGGTCATTTATATAAATGAGAAATAAGGTTGGTCCTAATATACTTCCTTGCGGGACCCCAAAAGAGGTATTTTTTAGTTCTGAGCTGGTAACATTATCAATTTTCACACATTGACAACGGTTGTTTAAATAGTCAAAAAGCTTAAGCTGCTTACCTCGAATACCTATTTTCTCGAGCTTGTTCAATAAGATAGGAACAGATACGGTATCAAAAGCTTTTGCTAGGTCAAGAAAAATACCAATTGAATGATTTCCTTTGTCTAGTTCTTGAGATATATAATCGGTCATACCTTGTACAGCATCAGTTGTAGATAATTTTGGTCTGAAACCAAACTGTTTATCCGAGAGGATAGCTTTAGACTCTAAGTAGTTCATTAACCTAATGTTAATTAATTTTTCCAGTATTTTAGATGTAGATGATAGAATAGCAATAGGTCGGTCATTTGAAGCTACTTTTTTGTCACCTCCTTTATGCACTGGGATAACTGTTCCATACATTTTGTCTGCGTAGGTATGGCACTTTTCTATGAAACGGAAATGGCTGTTCCATACGTTTTGTCTGCGTAGGTATTGCACTTTTCTATGAAACAGAAATAGCTGTTCCATACATTTTGTCTGCGTGGGTATTGCACTTTTCTATGAAACAGAAATAGCTGTTCCATACATTTAGTCCGCGTAGGTTTGGCACTTTTCTATGAAACAGAAATAGCTGTTCCATACATTTTGTCCGCGTAGATATAGCACTTTTCTATGAAACAGAAATAGCTGTTCCATACATTTTGTCTGAGTAGGTATTGCACTTTTGAATAAAACAGAGATAGCTGTTCCATACATTTTGAATGCGTAGGTATTGCACTTTTGAATAAAACAGAGATAGCTGTTCCGTACATTTACTGCGTAGGTATTGCACTTTTCTATGAAACAGAAATAGCTGTTTCATACATTTAACACCTACATACCATGTTCCATACATTTTTATATCATAAAATATCCTATATGCTTCGTCGGCATTGCTCGTTTCATACAGGGCGCTCTAGTCCACCCCTGCATGTCCCGAATACAAAGCCTGGAAGTCCGTCTTCCTATAATTCCATCGTGGCAGGGAGGTGGATGCCTGCGGTACAGGGTAACCAGGGCTAGAAGTCGCCCGCTCATGTCTTATACTTATTCGTAGCGGCGGATGCTGCGGGTCTATGCATGATAAACACTCCTCACGTTCCTCCTTTACGACAATATCACCTACGGGCAAAGTAGTTAAGACCACATCGAGCGTGCGATTGTTGCAATTAAGAATATTGTTACTTTGGCGAAACCCACAGAAGGTGACAAAGTAGGTATTCGTAGTAACATTGTATATCTTGGTTTGCTGAATACATATTTAAATCAGCTGCGTCGACCGTAGGTTCAATTGAGGTACCTAAGGGACAAAATACCCAAAATGAGTTGAGTATACAGTTTTGTTCAGAATTTTGCGCTCTTTCGAATGGTGTATATGAAAAAATTCTAGCTTTAAAAAAATGTCCCTTACCCTACTCATTTTTGGATTCAAATTTCGAATCAGCCCCATAATAACAATGTATCTGAAAAACTATGCAATACAGAAACTTGAAATGGTGTAATTACCGCCGCCAATCCACTTCACATAAGGTAAGGGTCTTCCCAATCAACGAATTACCATTACATGGTTTATTTTTGAAGAAATCATATTAAAACTGGCCTTACACTAATGTCTTTGTTATCTCAAAAAATAAATGTCATCCATACTTTAAATGGATTGCACGAGTTTTGAGATACCTAATTGTCCCTTACCCCAATTTGCATTGTCATACTTTAAGCAGTGTCAACGTTACACCTATTTGAATCGAATTATATTTGGGTTCGGTGTCCGTTACACCAATTTCTTGAGAAGTTTTGAATATTTATCCCTCTTACCTTTATTTACACACATTTAAGTAGGTACCCGACATGCCCAAAATTCGAAGTGGGGCTTCGAATTTTTCAGACCCTGTTGCAAAAAATATACATTATATCGTCGGCCGTAGGTTCAATTGAGGTAAGGGACAAAATACGATTTTTCAGGAGAAAGTTTTTTTTCGGACTAAATCGCCTATAACTTTTTTTGTTATTAACCTTTTTCGGATCTGATTTCACACATAATCTTGTATTTTAGTGCTCTATCTACCTGTGTATTTATTTAAATAAGTTAGCTATTTAAGAAAATAGACGTCCCTTACACCAACGTATTTTGTTAGTAACGTCCCTTACATTAAATTGATCTCTACGTTGGATCCAATCTATAATGAAAAAATAGTGTAAAGGTTTGTTGAAAAAATGTATGAAGAATAATTCGTTGATTGGGAAGACCCTTACCTTATGTGAAGTGGATTGGCGGCGGTAATTACACCATTTCAAGTTGCTATATTGCATAGTTTTTCAGATACATTGTTGTCATGGGGCTGATTCGAAATTTGAATCCAAAAATCAGTAGGGTAAGGGATATTTTTTTTAAGCTAGAATTTTTCATATACATCATTCGAAAGAGCGCAAAATTCTGAACAAAACTGTATACTCAACTCATTTTGCGTATTTTGTCCCTTACATCAATTGAACCTACGGTCGACGATATGTATTTTTATTTCTTTCTTATTTGCAAAATAGTTGGGCAAACGTCATCCAAAACTATTCCAAATTTCAAGTTGATAGCATTAGTAGTTCTTGAGATATCCAGTTGTGACAGACAGACAGACCGAGTCTCACCATAAGGGTTTCATTTTACCATTTTGGTACGGAACCCTAATAAGGAGGACTTCCTAGACTAATACATTTAATTCTAATTTTTTTTTTCGTTGGCCGGCCATTTTGGATTTTGGTCCTAAAAAGGCTGATCTCCTTTGTTTCCCAGTACCTACCTATCAGTAAAGAGTGGCATTAGTGTTTCGTTTTCTTAATTTATTATTATTATAATTTACCTTCTTTCCGCGACTTCGTTAGCGTGAAAGTCGTAAGACACCACAATTTACTAAAATATCAGCCCCATTTTTTATAAAACTTTCACCTTCACCTTTCACTTTCAATTAAATCACGTTTGTAGTTTTGGTCTTGGCACCCAATTTATGAAGATAGTCAGGACGGGTGATGGGGGAGTAAGCGACGTACAGTTGTCCGTGTGAGAAGCAGTTCGTCCTGATGTAGACACCCTTTAGTAGTAATTTCCCATTGCTAGCAAAGTTTTTCGTTTTTAGTGAATTAATGAACGGCTGCGTTCTGTTAGGATGGCGCTCCGTGGGTCCTTTTTACCGACTTTACAAAAAGGAGGAGGTACTATGTTCGGATGTTTGTATGTTTTTTTTTTTTTTTTTGTATGTTTGTTCATCGAATACGCCGCCAATTATAGACGGATTTTCAAAATTCTTTTTTTGTTCGAAAGTAGATAGTTCTGAGGTGGTCCCATTGTCACCAAGTTAGGATCTGATGATGGGATCTTAGAGAAATCGAGGGCAACCCTCAAATTTTATAGGCTCACTTATTGTTTTTCGCATATTTTATGAAGTATCTTGTGTATTTGTGTATGGTTGTCACCATCTCAGGTAGCTGGGCTGATGATGGAAGGTACAACTCCTTAACAGTAAGAAGTTACTCGAACAGGCAAAGACTGTTTTAGTAAATTGCTTTGATGTTTGATAGGGCATTTGCCACATTTGGTCTCATGATCATCAAGTCATGACCTGATGCTACCTAACTCCTCGACAACTAACAGCAGATATATCGTGTTTAGGCTCATAGAAAAGGGCTCGATGTGTGGATAAACGTACTGTTACTGAGAAACACCGAAGACCTGATGCTGACGCCAGGAGCATCAGAAAAAGTACAAACCTTTAAATTACAGCACCGTAGTCGTGTTTGGGCTCATTTTAAACAGGACTAATTTTAAGTTCAATGCAATGTTGACATAAGTCTGGCCTGATGTTGCAGCCAGGATTATCAGCATCTAATCTAAAAACTAATAAAAGGAGAACTCCTCAACAATTAACGTCCCTGCATCGAGAAAAGGAATATTTTATAAAAAGGCGGTGGGCAAGTTGACTTTAGGCTATTGTAACTTAGATAAATTATAAATAGACCCACTAAAAAGCGAGAAATAAAAACTTTTTAACAAAAAAAAAAACCGACTTCCAAAAAAAACACTACAAACTGAAAAAAAAAACACTACAAACTGAAAAATAACATTAATTTCGGAAGTCGGTGGCAAAAACTAAAATACTGATCCTAAGACACCGACTTCCGAAATTAAAGTTATTTTTCAGTTTGTAGTGTTTTTTTTTTTTTAATTGAAACAACACTTTGGTTTGCTACCACTGAAACTAATTTAATAAAAAAACTGTACACGATAAATATATTGGACAAAATTTGTAAGTTGACTGCGCTGCTTGCATAGCGAGCAGTTTTATATAGTACATGAATTTTCAAATCAGCAATTTTGAAATAGTGATGGAAATTATTTATAACAGTTCTTATAGTATACCTATAGGTTGATTTGTAATTTGACGTACAGACGCCAGCACATCAAGCTACTACAATCTGTCAAATTTGTTTAATAGATTTTCAACTTTATCGCTAAAGCATTAGGTTCAAAGTTGATTGGGAAAATTTGACAGTTTCGGGTAACTTGACTGGATAGCTAAGCGGATCTTCTTTTATAAATCTTGAATCCTCTTTCGGCATTAGAATCGTTCCAAGACCTCGCAATAATTAGGTACTATCCATACTAATATTATAAATGCGAAAGTGTGTCTGTCTGTTACCTTCTCACGCTTAAACAGCTGAACCGATTTTGATGTTTGGTATAGAGATAGTTTGAGTCCCGGGAAAGGACATAGGATAGTTTTTATCCCGATATTCCCACGGGATCGAAACTTATGTGGGTAAAACCGCGCGGCGCTGCTAGTGTAAAAATATATTACATATCTACTTTGCTACAATTTTATTATAATTATTATGTAGGTATAGATAGATACATAAAAAGTCACACACATTAGAAGTCAAAATTAGTACGGAACGCTGTAAAAAATACCACTTATCTCTTTGTTTGCATCTGTATCGCCCAAATTATTTAAACTTTAATTTATAATTTAATAACTTGTTATAAAAACCAAAAGATAAAAAAACCTCCTATGAACCGGTGATACAGGTCAGTTTGACTGTGATTATGTACGCTTGTTTATCATCGATGATGCTAATGTCTATTTTTAGGTATTTTATCAGTTACAGTTGCCCGCGATTTCGTTCGCGTAAAAAAAACACTATAAAGTGAAAAATAACTTTAATTTCGGAAGTCGGTGTCTTTGGATTTGTATTTAGTTTTTTGCCACCGACTTCCGAAATTACAGTTATTTTTCACTTTATAAGTGTTTTTTTGGAAGTCGGTTGTTTTTTTTGTAAAAAGTTTTTATTTTTTACTTTTTATTGGGTCAGTTTGTATCTAAGTTATAATAGCCTAATGTCAACTGCTGATCACCTTTTACAAAATATTGTTTTTCCCGATGCAGGGACGTTAATCACCATACGCATTGTGACGAGGATAAATTGCTTAGCAACCATAATTAAAGTAATCGAATCGCAACCCGTGAAATATTTGTCATTGAGTAGTTCCGATGGCCATCTGTGGTCGCCATCATCAGCTCCACTTTACCAAATGACGATTTCCGCGAGCAAATGCTCAAATTACTTTAAAAAATACCCAAATCGCTATAGGTTTGCCTATAAAATTTTAGAGATTTCTTCGATTTACATGGGATCCTCACATCAGATTCCAACTTGATGATAATGGGACCATCTCGAAAGTATACCCTTTCAAACAAAAAAAGATTTTTTGGAATCGGTCCAGCCGTCTTCAAGTAATCGGTGAACATACATTAAAAAAAAACATATAAAATCGAACATATAACCTCCTCCTTTTTGAAATGCATCGATTGAGGCTTTTATAAATCATCATCAGCCTATTGCAGTTCACTGCTGGACGTAGACCTCCCCAAGTTTGCGCCAACGTTTACGGTCCTCCGCTTCTCCCATCCAGCCACACACGGCAACTTTTGTTAGGATAATTATACAGAAGAAAAACTCGCAAAAGTATTTCACTTTAAGAAGTATTTATTAGTTTTTAGACTAGATGCTGATAATCCTGGCTGCAGCATCAGGCCAGACTTATGTCAACATTGCATTGAACTTAAAATTAGTCCTGTTTAAAATGAGCCCAAACACGACTACGGTGCTGTAATTTAAAGGTTTGTACTTTTTCTGATGCTCCTGGCTTCAGCATCAGGTCTTCGGTGTTCCTCAGTAACAGTACGTTTATCCACACATCGAGCCCTTTTCAATGAGCCTAAACACGATATATCTGCTGTTAGTTGTCGAGGAGTTAGGTACTCTGCAGACTATCCTGACTGCAGCATCAGGTCATGACTTGATGATCATGAGACCAAATGTGGCAAATGCCCTATCAAACATCAAAACAATTTACTAAAACAGTCCTTGCCTGTTCGAGTAACTTCTTACTGTTAAGGAGTTGTACCTTCCATCATCAGCCCAGCTACCTGAGATGGTGACAACCATACACAAATACACAAGATACTTCATAAAATATGCGAAAAACAATAAGTGAGCCTATAAAATTTGAGGGTTGCCCTCGATTTCTCTAAGATCCCATCATCAGATCCTAACTTGGTGACAATGGGACCACCTCAGAACTATCTACTTTCGAACAAAAAAAGAATTTTGAAAATCCGTCGACAATTGGCGGTGTATTCGATGAACAAACATACAAAAAAAAAAAAAACATACAAACACCCGAACATAGTACCTCCTCCTTTTTGTAAAGTCGGTAAAAATAGCATCTTTGTGGGCTCATAACTTTTTAATGGTTTTTTATTTTACTATTCTGTTTCCGTACAGACACAATTAATAATAAGTTAAAACGATAACATGCTTAACTTTGGGTGCTCAATGTCAAACAGCGGCGTAATCCTCTCCCGAAATTTGTATGGAAAAAATATCGACTAGTGGCACCTTAAGTATAGATTGTAGGTACGTAACCTCACTTTTACTATGTCTTTTATCTCAGCTCTCAGATTGCCAAAATCCGCAAAATTAGGTATCAGTGGAGGAATAGCTAGCTCGTAATAGCTATCAATTGACACCAATTTCATCATATTACATCCAGGCCCAAGATTGTATGAAATCGTATCAGTCTCCTCTAGAACTAAATTCTACAATCTGACGTTTCATTTCACGCTGTGTTACCTACATAACTTCTAATCGTTAACCTGATGCATTGATAAATGCGATACGCTTATACAATTCTGCGGGTTAGAGTTCAGTAATTGTGGATAATCGCCAAACGTCATTAGGTGTTTTACATAACGGAGGTGTTTTGTAAAACAGCCAGTGTTAATGTAAAATAGCCAATTCGACACCCCATTTGCGACAATATACAATAAAAACATCGTGAAGAAACCGATATAATATACCTACTAGAACAAAAATATCGAAGACATGTGACATCTACTATATAATACGCTCCGCAGCGGAAGCGTTCGGACGTGTATATTGTTGTGTTAATTCGTTACGTCGTGCTCTGACGAAATGGGTACGAAATGTAACGGCTGTGATGCCGATATTAACAATGAGGTGTATATGGAGTGTTCTCAAAGAAAGTGTAAGAAGCTATACCATCTAAAATATCTGGCGGTGACGACGGAGAAGTACGAGACGTTTACGCAGGAGTACATGGAAAAATGGGTGTGTCCAGAATGTGTAAGCACTATTCCAAAACGAGGAAATTCCGACACGCCAGTTCGAGGAAGCACCACAGTGGATAAAACTGTGGCGGCCGGCGTGAGTGACTGCTACGTAAACACTAAGCGCGGTAGTCGTCGCAACGTGAATGAATCAGATTTTGATAATAAACCTTAAGAAGACCTACGGGAGTTTAGCTTGGAAATAATAGCACGACTGGATGAACAAAGTTAGCAGTTTGCTTTGCTTCAAAATAGATTTATCAAAACAGAGATGGAATTGCAAGAATTACGAAAAATAATGGAGGTAGTTCAAGAAAAGGCAAACAGTAGATACGTTAGAAGCAAACATCATAGACTTAATTAAGTCAAACAAACTCCTACGAGCCCGTCTCAGTACGGAAAGTTCAAAGAAGGATACTACAGATGGATTTCTAACACCTAAGAGCTAAATACCATCATCATCTAAAACGTTCGTGGACGTTCTCCAGCAAAATCAAAAGCGGGTAACTCACAATTCCACCAATATTATACAAACCAAAGAATGTGTGGCCACAAAATCCACAAGTTTAGTATCGGAGAGCAAACCACCACTATTAACAAATAAAGAGAGTGAGATGGGTATTAGCTTAGTTGAGGTAGATGAAGAAGGGAAGAATAGACTGGATAAAGAAGAAAATTGGACAGTCGTAAATAGGAAGAAAAGCCGATATCTTAATAAAGAAGTTAAAAAAGGAGGAAGTATAATATATAACTCTAAATGGAATTCAGGGAACGGAAAAAAATAAATATCTACACGTCTGGCGTCTACAGAAGGACACTAAAGAGGAAAACTTAGAAATATATGTAAGAAATATATGTGGGTTGGAAAAACCTGTTACAGTAGAACGCCTTAAACATAGAACAGAAAGGGATTATGCATCCTTTAGGATTGGGGTACCGGAGAGTAAATATGACGTATTATGTCAATCTGAGATTTGGCCAATAAATGTTGAGTTCTGTGAATGGGTTTGGTTTCGTAGACCATATAAGAAACCAAATACCTCGGAATAAATCTACTATAGAAATATATTCTTCTTCTTCAATCGGTCCCTCATTACTGAGGATCGTGGTCACTGGACGCTTTTAAGCGGACAATCTGCCTCCATCTACTCCGGTCCAAAGTTGCCATCACCACCTGCTGAAAATTGCTTGAGGACGTAGCTTCCTTTACTTGGTCGGACCATCGTGTTGGCGACCTGCCTCGTGATCTCTTTCCTTCGGTATTGCCAACAATAACCAGCTTTTCTAGGCTGCTATCTCCCCTTCGCATTATGTGGCCGAAATAGGTCAGAATACGCTGTAGACATATTGTAGACAATCGGGTCTTGACATCTAGTTGGGAAAGGATAGACACATTTGTGCGTTTGGCTGTCCATGGTATTCGGAGCATCCGCCTCCAGCACCACATTTCAAATGCATCTATCCTCTGTCTTTCTCTTGCTCGGATTGTCCACGTCTCAACTCCATAGAGGAAAATCGGGAAAACTAATGCTCTGACCAAACGGGCTTTAGTTTTATAACTTATAGAGCGTGTCATAACATCTTTAGCCATGGCTATCCGTCGTTTTATTTCTGGGACGCAGCTGCCTTCATTATTAATATTAGAGCCCAGATAAATGAAACTGTCCACAGTATCGATGCCTTGGATGTTATAGGCGCCCGATAGCTTTCCCGCACGATCTATCACCATAAGCTTGGTTTTCTGCCCATTTATAGCAAGCCCTAATTTGCCACTTTCCACCTCCAATCTATGCAGTATCTCCTTCATGTCGTCAAATGTTGTAGCAAGGAGAACGGTGTCGTCAGCATAACGCAGATTGGAGATGCGCTTTCCACCAACAGCAAACCCCTTTTCCCAGCCCTCGAGAGTTTTCCGACTAATATACTCTCCATACACATTGAAGAGCAGAGGTGAGAGGATGCATCCCTGTCTAACGCTTTTCTTGATGGAGAACACTGTACCGATGTCGGGTATGATATTTGTATGGTAGTGGGTAGGTTGATTACTTGTTTAATAAATTAGTGTGTTGCTAACCCTCGCCTTTCATTGACGCTGCATTGGCGACGAGTACGAGATTATTCAGATCAGTACATTTTACTAAACGACGTGAAGGATAACTTAAAAGTGCCGCTGTTAATAACAATCGTAGGTGAAGCCACCTATTCGTTGATGTGTGATCTGTGTTCCCCTGAATTTCCCGAAAACAAATCTTACGAGGAATTGGTGAAGCTAGTTACCGATCATTTGGAACCGCAGCGATCAGAGATCGCCGAGCGCCACGTGTTCCGGCTGCGGCGACAACAGACCGGCGAACCCTTGATGGAATATTTACAGGCACTAAAGCATCTGGCAACAACTTGTAATTTTGGCAAATGTAAGAAGTGTTCCACCCTCGAGGAAAATCTAAGAGATCAGTTTGTTTCGGGTTTGACAAATGACGCAATGCGTTCAAGAATATTTGCCGAAAGAAAAATAGAATATAAGGAGGCAGTGGATTTAGCACTAGCACTGGAGGCTGCAGAGAAGCATGCGGAGGTGAGCGGCAGCACGGTGCCGACGACGACCTCAGGTGCTGGCAGCGAGGCAGGTGAAGACCTGCACTATACACGCGGCGGGCGAGGACGCGCCCGCGGCACGCGCCCTCTGGCTGGCGCGGGCGGTGCGGCTGGCCCAGCCGGCGCGGCAGGCACGGCGGGTACGGAGCGCACGGCGGGCACATTGCTGAGCGGCGCGGTGGCTGCGCCAGCATGCTGGCTTTGCGGTAAGGCGCATCGCGCGGACAGGTGCCGTTACGTGAATTATAATTGTGACGAGTGTAAACAAAAGGGTCATTTACGAGTGATGTGCAAATCAGTGAAAGGTAGTGGTAACCGGGCAGACAGTCGGCAGAATTATATGAGTGGTGAGGACGATTCAGACGATATGTTTAAGATTACTGTTGAAGGTAAGGATAATAAACCGTACTTTATAAACGTCATCATAGATAACTTTGAGACCAAGTGTGAGATCGACACCGGTAGTCGTATTTCGGCAATCAATGAAGACATGTATACCCGCATATTTTCACATAAGATAATTAAGACGGATAATTTGATGTTACGTAGTTATGCAGGTTCATGCATCGAATCGCTTGGTTTTATAGATGTCCGAGTGAGGTTACGGAATGTAGAGGTAAAATCCTTGCCACTTTACGTAATTAAAAACGGAGCGTGCCCACTACTGGGACGAGATTGGTTGCGCGCGCTAAAAGTAACACAGATAAATCTGTATAAGTTAACCGACGATGGATTCGTGAACTGTTTATGTGCTGAATATCCGGAAGTGTTTACGGATAAGTTAGGTACTTGTAAGCGAGCCATTCGACTACAGCTGACTAACGATGAACCTGTGAACGTGCGTGCGCGGTCTGTGCCGCTGGCGTTGCGCGCCCGCGTGGAGCGCGAGCTAGCGCGACTGGAGTCCGACGGCTCCATATACCGCGTCGACTATTCCGACTACGGAACGCCCATTGTGCCGGTTGTTAAAAAAAATGGAGATATACGCATTTGTGGGGATTACAAAATTACAATTAACCCAAAACTCAAGCGTGATTATTATCCCTTGCCCCGCATTGATGAGTTGTTCGCGAACTTAAGTGGAGGAGAAAATTTTACGAAAATAGATCTCACTCACGCTTACGAACAGTGTTTATTAACAGAGGAGTCACAACCCTACACAGCAATTACAACTCACCTCGGGATATATGCCTACCGTCGTACGCCGTGCGGACTAGCCTGCATACCCGAGAAGTTCCAGAAATTAATGGAGGAAACCCTACGTGGTATTCCGGGTTGTGTTGTTTTTCTGGATGATATTTGCATAACGGGGGCTAATGATAAAGAACACATTAGTAATTTAAGAGCTGTACTCGAAAGGTTGCGCGAGACGGGTTTAACAGTTAAGTTAACTAAGTGTAGTTTTTTACAAGACAGCGTGAAATACTTAGGATTTGTTATTGACAAAATGGGTTTACGGCCAGACACTGCTAAATTGGAGGCTATTTCCAGCGCACCCAGACCAGAAAATATAACTCAACTGAAAAGTTTTTTAGGAATGTTAAATTATTACGGCAAATTCATTAGCAATTTGAGCACATTGTTGTATCCTTTACATAGTTTACTTAAAAAAGATGAACGCTGGAAATGGGATGCAAATTGTGAGCAGGCGTTTAAAGAAGCTAAGCGGGTTCTCCTGGGCAAGCGAGTGTTAGCACACTACGAGGAGGGGCGGCCACTCGTACTCGCGGTAGACAGTAGTGCATATGGGCTAGGCGCGGTGTTAGCTCACCGCTATTCCGATGGCAGCGAGCGCCCGGTTAGTTGTGTGTCCCGCACACTTAACGCGGCCGAGCGGAATTACAGTCAACTCGATAAGGAGGCACTCGCGATATTGTTTGGAATAACAAAGCATCATCAGTACTTGTTCGGTAGGAGTTTTATATTACGTACGGACCATCAGCCGTTGACGCATATTTTTGGTGCTAAAAGTGGCATTCCACAGACCGCTGCCAGCCGGCTACAGCGGTGGGCGGCACGCTTGGCCGCATACGACTTCTTTGTAGAATTTGTCCGCTCGGCTAACAATGGGCCGGCAGATGCTTTATCGAGGCTGCCGCTACCTCAGGAGGGTCGCTTAGTGGACGCAGTCACTTACATAAATTTAATAGAGGAAACAATTCCTATTAGCTTTAAGGATATTGCTAAGGAGACGGAGAAAGATATATTGTTATGCAAGGTTAAAGGCTATGTAACGTTTGGTTGGCCGTTGACAGTGTCGGAATCAGAGAAACCGTATTTTGCTAGGAAACAGGATTTAGCTATAGAATTAGGTTGCCTCGTTTATAAATACAGGATCGTTATACCGAACGCATTACAAAAACAGATATTAGATGAAATTCACGACGGACACTTAGGAATGAATAAAATTAAGAATTTGTCAAGAAACTATGTGTATTGGCCCAGTCTAGATAGGGACATAGAGGAGGTATGTCGCGCGTGCACAGCGTGCCGCTCCGTACGCGACGCGCCGCCGCACGCGCCTCTGCACCCTTGGGAGTTTCCGCTGCATCCGTGGCAGCGAGTACATGCAGACTTCGGAGATTGTGGGGGAAAACGATATTTAATTATGGTGGACGCAAACTCGAAATGGATAGAAGCTATGAGTAGACAGACGCGCAGGCGACTATCACAGCAATGAGAACAATATTTGCCCGGTTCGGTTTACCGTCATTACTCGTCACTGACAACGGCCCACCATTTTTCTCACAGGAATTTAAAACGTTTTGTAAGAAAAATTGTATAAAACACGTGACCACAGCTCCTTACAGACCGCAGGGAAACGGTGCAGCAGAAAATGCGGTGAAAACCGTTAAGAAAGCGATCAAACGTGCTTTGTACGAGGGCGAGGACGTCGCCACAGCACTTAGTAAGTTTTTATTCCAGTATCGTAACTGTCAACATGCAACCACTGGTGTCTCCCCTGCGGTGGCGTTGCAAGGGCGTAGGCTCCGCGGGCGCCTCGATGCGCTTCGGCCCGACGTGTCTGCGGTAGTGCGCGCCGCGCAAGAGCGGCAAGTGGCCGCTGCGGCCGGCACGACGCGCGCGCTGGCGCCGGGCGACGAAGTGCTGGCCCGCGACTACACCGCGAGGGGGGGCAAGTGGTTGTCAGGAACAATAGTCGACCAGACTGGACCGGTCTCGTACAAAGTAGACGTTGGACGTGGAGTCGGGTGGCGTAGACATGTAGATCAAATTATGCCTGTACTTAACAAGAATCGCCACTCGTTATCTCGGACTAGCATAGTTTCCGAGAGTAAAGATATATCCCCAGAACGAGAGGTTCCTTCGGTCCGTGAGGAGGCGGAGGACACATTCGAGGACGCGTCTGACGGTATTGGTGAGAAGTCACAGAGTACTGGTTCAGAAGCGGCCTCCGGGCTGGAGACACCACCACCACCGTTAGGTGCGTCTGCTCGTGCTCTGCGGGCTTACAATCGGGCTCGACCAGGAGTCACTAAATCTAATCAAATGTAGCCTTGTTAATTATTTATTTTAGATTATTTTATATTTTAGATTATGTATGCTTTAGCTTAAAGGGGAGAA
Source organism: Oligia fasciuncula (assembly GCA_963082905.1). Classification (NCBI taxonomy): domain Eukaryota; kingdom Metazoa; phylum Arthropoda; class Insecta; order Lepidoptera; family Noctuidae; genus Oligia; species Oligia fasciuncula. Next base: position 13,646,820 of record OY720406.1, on the reverse strand, counting down.
ATGTACCGATGTCGGGTATGATATTTGTATGGTGGTGGGTAGGTTGATTACTTGTTTATTAAATTAGTGTGTTGCTAACCCTCGCCTTTCATTGACGCTGCAAACACATTTGAACAGTCGGTGTCTATTTTGACGAAAGAGCGGTTGTTGGTGTAGAGGCTTCGGACTAAATCAATAAGATGTTGAGGCGTACCCATGTCTTTTAAAACCTCCCAGAGCTTATCCCACTCCACACAATCAAAGGCCTTGGTGTAATCAATGAAACACAACAACACAGGGCTGCTAGATTCCCGGCTCTTTTCTATGATTTGGCGAACGTTCAGTATTTGTTCCCGCGTGCCTTTGCCTTTAACAAAACTTGCTTGTTCTTCTGGAATTTGTGGATTGAGAAAGTGTTTCAGCCTGTTATTTATGATGTACAGGAGTATCTTGCTGATATGTGAAATAAGTGCCAAGGTCCTGTAGTTGCTGCAGTCTTTGGTAGAGCCTTTTTTATGATGTGGAACAAACACAGACTCTGTCCACTCTTCAGGCCATCTCTTGGTCTTCCAGATGGAATTGCAGATGCTTAAAATCTGCTTCATCATCATCATCATTTCATTTCAGCCAAAAGACGTCCACTGCTGGACATAGGCCTCCCCCAAGCACTTCCACTTCGACCGGTTCTGTGCTTCTCGCATCCAACGGGTTCCTGCGGCCTTCACAAGGTCGTCGGTCCACCTTGTGGGAGGCCTTCCAACGCTACGTCTTCCGGTACGTGGTCGCCACTCCAGAACCTTTCGGCCCCATCGGCCATCTGTTCTGCGAGCAATGTGCCCTGCCCACTGCCACTTAAGTTTGGCAATTCTGCGGGCTATGTCGGTTACCTTGGTTCTCCTGCGGATCCTGATTCGATCACGCAGGGAAACTCCAAGCATAGCCCTCTCCATTGCCCTTTGGGTGACTTTTAGCCTTCTTATAAGGCCCATTGTGAGCGACCACGTTTCAGTGCCATAAGTCATCACTGGCAACACGCACTGGTCAAAGACTTTCGTCTTGAGACACTGCGGTATGTGGGACGAGAAGATATTGCGTAGCTTCCCGAACGCTGCCCAGCCGAGTCGGATTCGACGATTGACCTCTTTCTCGAAGTTAGACCTACCTAACTGGACAGTTTGTCCGAGGTAAACATACTCGTCCACGACTTCGAGTGAAGCGTCTCCGATCTTTATGGGAGTGGGTGTTACATGGGCATTTGACATGACCTTCGTTTTGTCCATGTTCATTTTAAGACCCACTCTTTCGGAGGCTCTATTGAGGTCATCGAGCATTGTACTGAGGTCCTCCATAGTCTCAGCCATGACTACGATATCGTCGGCAAACCGAAGGTGAGTTATGTACTCGCCGTTGATGTTGATGCCAGCCCCTTTCCAGTCCAGAACCTTGAAGACATCCTCCAGTGCAGCGGTGAACAGTTTCGGAGAGATAACGTCTCCCTGTCTCTCACACCTTTGGAATCTAGGTTTTTAAGTAACTCAGCGGGAATTCCATCTTTACCAGGAGATTTTCTATCCTTTAGACATCCAAAGGCATGTTCGACCTCTGACTGCAGAATTTCAGGTTCTTGCGGTGATAAAGTGTTTGTTTGCGCGCCGCTAGACATAGGTTGACCGGTGTCGTAAAGTGTTGTGCAGTATTGTTTCCAGCGTTCCAGAACCTGATCTATTTCAGTGAGTATGTTACCTGCTTCATCTGCGAAGAAATATATTATCAGAACGTAAGAGGACTGCGAACCAAATTAGAGGAGTTTTATATAGGACTATCAAGTTATAACTCGGATATATTTGCTATCACGGAAACTGGCCTAAACGAATCGATTTGCGATTCGGAATTAATCCCTCCAGGGTTCACTTTAATGCGATGTGACCGAGCGGATGGACGAAAGCAGGGCGGCGCGTCTCATGGCCACACCGCGAATCGAGTTGCGGCGAGTACCAGTACCGAGCGGCGTAAACATCGATGACCATGTTTTTTAACTAGTAGGTGCCACTGTTTATTTACGTAATAGGTTTTTGTTTTTAATATGTGTTGTCTATATCCCACCTAATAGCAGTGAACATGAATATGAGTTGCTATTTAGAATCATTGAACAATATTGTAATAATTATCGTGAAGGTAAGTGGTAGGAGATTTTAATTCAAATTCCTGTAGCATTAATTCGTATTATGAGTTTTTTATGACATATTGTAGGTTTACCCAGAGCAACAGAATATTTAATTGCAATGATCGTTGTTTGGACTTAGTACTGAGTACATTTGAGGAGGGGGAGGGTGTGAATGTGCGCGCGGCGGAGGCGCCACTCGTTCCGTTCCGGTGGATGTTTAGCACATCGTCATCGGAAACGCGCACACATGTCAGTTGGAATTTTAATAAAGCGGATTTTTTTTATTATATTCTAAGATCGCAGCCGTCGACTGGGCTCCTTTATATAACTTAGATTTAGATAAGAGTTTAAAGTATTTTTAAACTCTTATCTAAATCTAAGTTACATTTATCCCGAGTGGTACACGGGTGAGATAATTCGCGAAACTCAAAGCTACTCTTCTTACTAAAAAACTTTTTAACAAAAAAGAAAAACCGACTTCCAAAAAAAACACTACAAAGTGAAAAATAACTTTAATTTCGGAAGTCGGTGTCTTTGGATCTGTATTTTAGTTTTTTGCCACCGACTTCCGAAATTAAAGTTATTTTTCACTTTGTAGTGTTTTTTTTGGAAGTCGGTTTTTCTTTTTTGTTAAAAAGTTTTTATTTCCCGCTTTTTAGTGGGTCTGTTTATAATTTATCTAAGTTACAATAGCCTAATGTCAACTTGCTCATCGCCTTTACCAAAATATTGCTTTTCCCGATGCAGGGAAATTTAGCAGGAGTCGGTTTCACCCCGCATTTACTTAGGTTTTTTGCGAGTTATATGAGTGACAGGCAACAGTATGTAGACTATGCAGGATTCCAATCTAAGGCATACTATACTAGATCTGGTGTAAGCCAGGGAAGTAATGTAGGGCCCCTTGGGTTTCTCTTAATGATAAATGACCAACCAAGTGTTGTACAAGATGTAAGTGCCTACTATTTGCTGACGACCTCAAACTTTCTCTCCCCATAACAAACGTGGATGACTGTGAAAGACTGCAGAGAGATATAGACAGAGTAGTAACTTGGAGCAAAAGTAATCTCCTGCAGTTTAACACAACTAAGTGTGTGACCATAAGTTTCTCGCGCGCACGCACACTCATTAGACATAGTTATACGGTGGACGGGGTATCGATGGCTAGGGTCACTGAAGTGAGGGACTTGGCTGTCCAGTTCACCACTTGACTGACGTTTCGTGATCACATAGTTAAGGTATGCAAAAAAGCATATAGAAACCTAGGATTTGTCCTGAGAACGGTTAAAGGCTTCACAAATATGAAAGCTATAACGGCATTGTATAATGCTTTAGTAAGGAGCCAATTAGAATGTAATGCAATTATCTGGGCTCCACATGAAACTAAATATAGTCTCATGTTGGAGCGCGTACAAAATAAATTTATTAGATAAAAATATATGAGGGAATACGGGGTGTATCCATTTTATCCGTTAAGGTATCCAACACTATTTATCTTGGGTATGGTCGGATACGATGAACTGAGGGTCAGGAGGCAACTCACACTAGTTACTTATATCTTTAAGATAATTAGAGGGAAGATACACAATCCGGATATATTGCGAAGGGTGGAACTAGTCGTGCCAGACGGGTATATGGGTCGTCGTCGTCGGCCGCGGTTGCTGGAGGTACCGCGCGCGCGAACTAACTTGCTGCGTGAGGCGCCGCTGACGAGCGCACTCCGCACTCTCAACCTCATTGCTGATGACGTAGACATATTCTGTTGCGCTTTGGGTGAATTTAAAAGAATAGCTACCTATAGAATTTGTTAAGGTACAAGCACTGGAACAATTTAATTGTTAAGTGTACTGCAATATCGCATTGGGTCTAGCCTGTAAGGATATTTGTATGTATGGAGTGATAAATAAATAAATCTAACAACCCGCACAGGGCCCGCGTGGTGGATTACGGGCTACTCCCTCTCACCGAGAGGAGGCCTGTGGTGTACGTTACCCCAGCAAGAAAGTGTCTCCTAGAGTTATATGAGTAGAACGTATAATTGGTGCCTTATCTGCTGTAAATGTGCCCCCACATAAAAAATGTGTGCCCCCTGTAGTTTTGGAAAAAAAACGGAAAAAACGATTCTTGCTGGGGTAACGTTTTTCAAGCAGGAAAATTCTAAACGAATGATTGGAGAGATAAAAATTGTGCATGGCCAGAGAGCTTATATGTGTGCCAAAATGTGCCCCCAAAAATAAAATCTGTGCCCCTTCAGGTTTTCGAGATATTGCATTTCCTGCTGGAGTAACGTTTTGATGAATCGTATATCTCTAAAACCATTGCATGTGCCCCTGTAGAATAAACATACACGAGTAGCTCTTAATGTGTGCCCCTTAGTGCCCCAATTAGATTTAAGAAAATATTTATAGTTTTCAAGTTATCGCGTTTTTATGAAAACCCGAAAAACATCGCAGCGCCTAAATGAGACAAGGCATAAGTTCGCTGAAAACTGTATTCGGTCCTTCTTGACAAGTAGTACCATTGTTCAAATCCGGTGATAGTAAAGATCCTAACAATTATAGACCTGTGTCAATTCTACCAGTTCTCAGTAAGGTGTTTGAAAAGTTGATGCTCAATCAAATGTTACGTCACTTTAATAAAAATTCCATCTTTCATGAACACCAGTACGGTTTCACCAAAGGGCGTTGCACTACTGACGCCGGTGTTACCCTAATAAAGAACATTTTTAACGCCTGGGAAGAAGCACAAGATGCCATTGGAATCTTTTGCGACCTCTCTAAGGCGTTCGATTGCGTAAACCACGAGACACTTCTGATGAAACTGGAGCACTATGGAATTAGAAAAGCAGCACTTGACTTGCTAAGATCATACCTGAAAGATAGAAAGGTTAAAGTTCAAGTAAACGGCGTAAACTCATTAGGGTCTGAAATGACAATGGGTGTTCCTCAAGGTTCGATATTGGGTCCATTCCTCTTTTTAGTTTACATTAATGATTTACCCCAATTACTTCAAAATCAACCGAAGATGGTGTTATTTGCAGATGACACATCGTTAATCTTTAAAATAGACCGACGGTCATAAAATCTTGACGACGTGAATAACTCTATTCTTCAGGTCCAAGATTGGTTTACGGTAAATAATTTAGTACTTAATGAAAAAAAAACCAAATGCATTAGATTTAAATTACCGAATGTTAGAAGTAGCGAATGTGAAATCATATTGAATGGCCAAAAACTAGAATTTATTGATCAGACAGTTTTCCTAGGAATCACGCTAGACGAGAAATTACAATGGGGACCTCATATAACATCTATTGCGGGGCGGCTAAGCTCCGCCGCTTATGCTGTTAGAAAGATAAGACAGTTAACAGATGTAGAAACCGCGCGTTTGGTCTATTTTAGTTACTTCCACAGTATTATGTCATATGGCATTTTACTATGGGGTCGGGCTGCTGACATTGAATCCATTTTTATTTTACAAAAGAGAGCTGTCAGAGCCATTTACAATCTACGTCGTCGCGAATCTCTTAGGGAACTATTTAAAAAGGTTAATATCATGACGGTACCTTGCCAATTCATTTATGAAAATATTATGTATGTAAGAAAAAATCAACATCTTTTTAATAAAATAAGTGATAGGCATAATTTTAATACTAGAAATAAAGATAAATTAGATCAACCTTTTTTTAGATTATCTAAAGTACATACATCTTTTATGGGGTACTGTGTTAAATGCTACAACAAAATACCTTGTGACATATTGCAATTAAATGAAAGAAAATTTAAAACTCATATTAAAAGTACACTTTGTAAACAAGGATATTACAAATTAGAGGATTATATCCAAGATAAGAATGTTTGGAAACATGCTGGTCCTGCTCCATAGGACAATCTAAAAGTCTAGACAAAATCAAACTTGTTCCTAATTTAATTTATATATATATTTTTAATTATGACATCTTATTCTAATTCATTTTTACAATCTGCGACTACAGTGGCTCACACACTTGTTAAAGTTCAACTACTTTTGCATTTTTTTTTTTAAATAACTTGTAAATATGTGAGCACCATGTATCTATCACTTATTTGATGTACCTGTCATTGCTTAATTTTTAATTCTTTTTACCTTTTGTGGTAGACTAATTTTATTATGGGTGCATCGTGTTCACATATAATTTTTATTATGTATACAAGACCTTGTAAAACATTTTTAAAAGAGTAACGGTGGAGTTTCTTGCCCATTCTTCTCCATACGAAAACTACCTTTTCGAATGGGCGACTAGAATCATTTCTATTTAGTTTTTTTTTTGACGTTCAAAAGTGCCTTTAATGTGCCTATTTGAAATAAATGATTTGACTTGACTTGACTTGACTTGACTTGCTAATACTAACCATACAAAGTTTCAAAACTGTTCATGCATTCGTTTTTGAATAATCTTGCTAAAAGTCAAAACGATGGTGTCATAACTTTGACGGCAAAATACAAGGAACCGGCTCAATTCCAGATGTGTAGGTGTAAACCAAAATCTTGTGCCTTTAGTCAAAAATATATGGTGAAAATATTCAGCTTGGAATGTTTCGCATTATGTAAATACCTATTAACAAAAAACCAAAATATGTAAGCAACGGCTGATTATCCGACCAAATTCCAATGACTACTAAAAAGCGACGGATTCATACATATCGATGACCTTCTTTATTGGACGTATATACCTAAGCTGTTGTCCGTACAGTCGCGTTCAAAAGTTTTGGGGGCTAATTAAAAAATATATTAAATGCACCTTGTGACTATATTAAATGAAACAGCTTGTTGATGTGGAAATTATTATTTTTATTCCCTTTTAATTCTTAAAGTAATTGCATCAAATCACAGATCAAATTTCCTACCTATAAATATTAGAAATTATTTGCACGTTGTGTAGTCATTATTATTTAAATCACAGATCAGTTTTTCATTTAAGTTTAACATATAATTAGTAAATTCGCATCACAAAAAATCACAGATCAGTATTAAGTATAAGTATATTAATGTGTAAAAAAATCACAGATAAATAATTTTCTTACGAGTGATTTGCTTATACATAGATTCAAATAAAGTGTGATAATATAGTAAACCGCCTATAGATATAACTGTAAACATCGAATTTGCACAAATTATCTGATAGTATTTGGGTATTTTCCTACGCCTAGCACTGGCCTGCAAATTACAAAAAACGCAAGAAATTTTGAATTTCGCGGGCTGGTTGGAGCATTCCCCTTAATGATGAAAAACTTACTGTTAATTTATCTAACCTACGGCTTATCATCAAATATATATATACATGTATATAAAAAGACAAATACGGGCTTTTTATTTATATACAAAAAAGAGCTACCTCTTTTTAGTAGTAGGTATTCATCACACATTTCATGAACTATATTTTTTTTAAACATCGGGACCAATAAAAGATATTTGCCATATCTTTCGTTCACACTTAAATTACTGGATGTATTTTAATGAAATTTAGAATGGAGAAGATAGCTTACCTTGGAATAGCACTTAGGCTACTATTTATATGTACTTATTCATGTGTAAGGTCATAGAAACACTAGTAGAATATAAGTAATCCAATAACACCTTTATTTTATTACTTATTACTTTTCTACTTCAATGTACTCAGGCACAACACGTGTCAACCGGTTAGTGAGTAAAGTAAAGAAGGTCATCGATATGTATGAATCCGTCGCTTTTTAGTAGTCATTCAAATTTGGTCGGATAACCAGCCGTTGCTTACATATTTTGGTTTTTTGTTAATATTTACTTAATGCGAAACATTCCAAGCTGAATATTTTCATCATATATTTTTGACTAAAGGCACAACATTTTGGTTTACACTTAAACATCTGCAATTGAGCCGGTTCCTTGTATTTTGCCGTCATAGTTGACACCATCGTTTTGACTTTTAGCAAGATTATTCAAAAACGCATGCATGAATAGTTTTGAAACTTTGTATGGTTATTATTACCGTCAAGAAGAACCGAATACAGTTTTCAGTGAACTTATATCTTGTCTCATTTAAGCGCTACGATGTTTTTTCGGGTTTTCATAAAACCGCGATAACTTGAAAACTATAAATATTTTCTTAAATCTAATTGGGGCACTAAGGGGCACACATTAAGAGCTACTCGTGTATGTTTATCCTATAGGGGCACATGCAATGGTTTTAGAGATATACGATTCATCAAAACGTTACTCCAGCAGGAAATGCAATATCTCGAAAACCTGAAGGGGCACAGATTTTATTTTTGGGGGCACATTTTGGCACACATAATTATAAGCTCTCTGGCTATGCACAATTTTTCTCTCTCCGATCATTTGTTTAGAATTTTCCTGCTATAAAAACGTTACCCCAGCAAGAATCGTTTTTTCCGTTTTTTCCAAAACGACGGGGGGCACACATTTTTTATGTGTTGTGTATGTGTTTTTACATTTACAGCAGATAAGGCACCAATTTATACATTCTACTCATATTACTCTAGGAGACACTTTCTTGCTGGGGTAACCTACACAGGCCTGTGTCCCAGCAGTGGGAACATTATAGGCTGATTATGTTATTTACTTTCTATGATAAACTTATTAATTTTTCCACCATGCATTTCTCTCACAGGGATCAGAAGGCCATTTCCCGTAATTCACAATGTTCAAAATCAAGTCGCAGTCTCATCTCAGCGACAATCAATGTCAAAAGCTTGTCAAAAATGTAGGGAAATTATAGGTATTTTTGACAGATGGAGACTGAGATCACACATGAATGGTCTTAAAATTACGAGAATTGCCCCCTCAGGTAGGTACTTGAACTAATAAATGTTATGAAATCTACTGCCTAATTCCAAAAAAAAAAAAAACATTTTATTGAGCTGGATCCATGGAAATTCATTGTGATTTCGAGACGGTTAATAGTCTTCGCATTACATAATACATGCATCGAGAACCTCTTTTAAATAAAAATGCAGCGCTTAATCGAGATATATTTTATTTCAATTTAAAATATCTAAATGACAAACTTGTAGGTAAATAAAAGTTTATTGTTCATCACTATATGAGCCAAAAAGTATTAAGGATTAAGTAGATATCCTTCGCAAATATTTTTCTCTTTAAATGACTCTAAAATCTCTTGATCTAAGTACTCATTAATCACAGACGCACAGCTCATATCATTAGTAGCGTGTGCCAGTGGTGTGGTTAGCTGGTGTATGGCGACCGGTCGATTCGAGTTGAGTTGCAGCGCTTGCGCGGGTGACGTCACGTGCGCAGACGCGGCGCGCAGCAGCACCAGCTGAGAGCGCAGCGCACGCGCCGGTGCCACGTAGCCGCGAGCGCGCTCGATACGCGCCAGTGCGGCCTCTATGAGCGCGCGTGAGTACTGCGCCGAGTGAGGCACACGACCTAACAAAGTCCGCACACATGCGTCCACTTTCTGTGGCCACGAATCTCCATCTTTAAGTGCTCCCTCCATGTCCACAACGTCGTCACCCACCATCAACTTAAACATATGTTTGATCACTCCATTTTGTAGTTGCTCTTTTGTTTTATATTCTGCGGTATTTTCTTCAATTACAGATTGAACCTCGCTCGGTGCACATCCTAGGCAATATACAGTACCGGTTAAACCTAAAAATTAGAAATAAACGTCATTAATTTTGTTAATTAGGTGCTAAAATATTTAAAATACGGTTGTTAACTAATATTTCTCTAACCATGATCCTCCAGGATAGCTGCCATTTCCAACGCTACCAGAACGCCTGTTTCATAACCCAATAAGTAGAAAGTATTTTTCAATCCTGTCTTGTTCAGCAGCACCTTAAAATATGAGAAGGTAAAGTTGGAGTTGGTACAATGTACCAATGGTACTTATTTAATTTTCATAACTGATTATTTTTAATGTTGTGTACTCATACATCAACGCATCTTTGTGCAGTCTCCCGCACGGTCTCCGTCGGGCGGTCGAGTCCCGGCTGCAGCACCAGCGCCGGAAGCTTGAGGCGCTCGCACAGCACGCGGAACCTCTCGTGGTGACCCTCAATACCCGGCACTATGCACAAATACGTCTGGCTCGCGTCAAATTCGTCTTCGCGCTGAAATATTTGAAAAAGTTTTAGAACACGATGAATCGAGTGTGATATGACCAGATAGAAGTTGAATGCCTGAGATGGTGGCATAGAATTTAAATTTTGTATGGGAGAAGATAACTATGCTCCAACTACAAATTAATTTAAATAAGGTCTCGAGGTAATGCATCTAATAGATCTTATCTGACCTAATCTTATCTACTTCAAATTACGAGTATCAAACGATTTAAATAATTCGCAATGTGCAAAATATAATTTGTTTATTATTTACCAATATGCCGCAGCTAGTGATTGTAGGCATGCATACTATTTCTGAAGTAGCAAGTAGTTCGTCCGTGTCCACGTAAGATATGAATGTCGTTAAGCCTTTAACATCTTCAAAGGCGTTTTCTATTTCATCCAAATTCAGTATTCTGGTGGTCAAATAAAACCGTAAAATTACATAATTTTTGGTATGATTTTTAAAATTTACCACATTTAATTTTGTAAAAGAACTTACGTTTCAACTGTTAGCTGTGGTATCTCATGTTCGGAGAACTCAACGTCATGGTTAATTCTCAAATAACCAGCAACCATTAGTAGTTTATCTTCTTGAATTCCAAGTTCTTCTAAAGTAGTTGTTTTTGGGGTGTTCATTTTCAAATTTATATCTGGAAAATGATAAAATATTATTCAGTTAAAATACAAAATAAGGTACCCCAAACGAACGAACCCCAAATCGTTTAGGTATATGCTAAATGAAAGAGAAAGAAAGAGTTACATAAAAGAACTTGAATGTTGAATACAATTATTGTTATTTTTTTTTTATCTACATTTAAATCAACGGTACTAGTGTTCTCTTTAGACCAGATCACTCCACTAACCGGCCAATTCTGCAAGTTGTTTCAGCAGACTAGGTTGTTGTCTATGAGTTCTCTGTGCAACCACCAAGGTGTCTACACCACAAAGTGCGCGTTCCACCGCGTCCAAAGCATTACCAGTACTCGACTCCTGAAGGGAAATTAATGCAGTTATTGTTGTTGTTTTTTTAAGTTGATTCATTGTTGCCACCCATCAACAAATTTCGTTCCGTTTCGTTTCGTTCGTAAAAGGTTCTATTAGCATTTGGTTTTATTACATTGGAAGAATACAATGTGTGAAAAAACGGTAGCAAGAATTGTACTGGATTAATTGCACGGTGAGGTGTACCGCAAGGCTCTGTTTTAGGGCCATTTCGGTTTATCATTCTAAAATTTGTCTGTGAAAAAGTTTTATTTGCAACGCTTAGAAAACTTTATGGATTTTCAAAGGTGATGAAATCATTTTGTCTATTATACTACTACTTACACTCTTCAGTTGAGGTATAGTTATCAATTTAGATGGCAATTTATTTTGAACACGGGAAAGACACGTCGGTTTTCCAAGCATAGTCTCACCAACATTTATCACCGCAAAGTATCTGAAAAATGTAATAAAATAATAAGGAAGATTTACCAACAAAACATTATAATTGTTTTTATTTTCCAAAGAAATGAACAAAAACAGCTGTAGTACCTTAAATCTGGGCAAAATCTTCTTGAAACTGCATCCAGATGAGCAAAGAATGTTTCTTGAACCATTTGACCATCATTGTTAGTGGTATATATTATGCTTTGAATAGAGCCCAATTTAGTAGCATCCTTATGTAACTCTACAACATCACTTTCATTATTTAATTCCTGAGACGACATTTCGATTTGAACACCGATCTTCTGCCAATTTCTGAATAATAGAAAAGTACTTTTTTGTAAAGCTAGGTTAAAACATAACATCATCATTATCATCGTGGTCATTTGGATTAACAACATTAGCAGAATTGATTTTAACCATTTGCTTACCGAAGTTTAAATTGGAACTTTGCCGTTGTATGGGCCTTACTGTGAATATGTAGTTTCCTCGCACCTCGAGCAACTAATTTATCAACCATCTGGAGTCCAAAACTTTCTTCATTCAATATTACAACTTGGCTGTGATTTGGATTGCAAGAGATTCTGCAATCAAAATAATAATATTGTGAATTACTATAAACTATAATGAAATAGTCAAAGCAACCCCCTCTCACCGAGAGGAGGCCTGAGTCCCAACAAGGGGAACAGTATAGGCTGATTATGTAATCAAAGCTAAATCTCGTTCCCACAAAATTGCAAAACAGAAAATGGGTCTCTCTTCACCTGGGCTCCGCTTGTGTCGAATGTTTCTGCATGTTAAGCAGCACCCTGCCGCGGTGCCTGCTGGCCGCGAGCAGTCGGAAGGCGCGCGCGGCGTCGTGCGGCGCGTACGACACGCGCGACAGAGGACGCACGTAGCCGCGACTAATACCCTCGCTCAACATCGTCTGCAAGGCCTGCGGATTAAATAAAACAAATGTTCCGATGAGAGAAAACATGGACATCATAATAGCCCGGTTGCTTTTTAAAATGGTCAACCCGCTAGTAGCACATGTCAGTCTGAGTAGCTGACAGACAAAACACAGCCTATAGTATCAATAGCTAGTTCTAAATGAACATTAGATTAATGATATTATAACAAATAAAAATGCAATTCAACATATTTATTTGTTCAGCTCGTGAAAGAACTTTACCGAACCTTTGTATTGTATACCTATGTCTTGTATAACTCTTGGTCTGATTTATTTATGATTATGTAATTAGTATTTGAGTTTTGGCTGGTTTACTTGATGTACGGTCAGCAACAAAAGTCGATTAACACTTCAGTGTTTTTAATCTCAGTTAATGAGCAAAATATTTGTTCAAAATTGCAGTAGAAATACAATGCAATTTTGAACAAATATTTTGCTCAATAGCTGAGATTAAAAAACTGAAGAGTTAATCGACTTTTATTGCTGACTGTACCAACTTACTTTCATTTCCTCGGGCGTTTCAAATATCGTTGAGAAATCGACAGAAGCATAAGCCCTTCCTTTAGTGAGGTTGTACAACCCATACGAAAAATGTTCATCTAGATTGTGAAGTCGAGAAACATCAAAAACTGTGCCCCAGTTACCAGCACATTGAAGTATAGTCTGAAAAATGAAACAATCCAGTGAGCTGCTAACTGTTAATAGCATAAAGTAATTACAAATTAAACTATAGTCGGACTTTAAATTATTAGCTGCACTAAAATGACAGCACTATTTAAATTTCGTTAAAAAGTGGTAACACATAATTCTACCACTTTTTAACGAAATTGAAATAGTGCTGTGACAAAATAATCGATTCATTCAAATAACATTCAGTTCAAAATCGATCCATGTTAAATTTATTTTATAAATAAAAGAGGATAATATTATTAGAATATGATATTTGTAATGAAATACAGGATAATATATAAGTTTATAACAAAAACATTGAGCAATGACTAATTACTGTTTTGTCATCACATCAGTGATCGGCTTGGGTTTATAAAAATCATTAATTCTAATCACAAACATATCTTTTAAATATTCTTATTTTTAAGGTTTTGGTGTTTAGCAAATAATCCCGTACCTATAGTAAAAGTTATTCCTAATAAAAAATTGATTATTTATTTAAAAAATTGATTTCTTATATCGATTTAGGTAGTTATTAGACTATGTATTTAGGTACGCTGATTCGATACTACAACATATATTTTTATCCAATCAATACAAAGAATATTTGATTGTTTACGGGTAAATGAAAAGTCAATTTCGAATATCTAAATTAAAACGATGTTTCATTGCGTTTTAATCACATCACTAGTAGAGATAGTGTGGCAACATTTTTTAACGAAATAACAGTAAGAAGTGTCATTTTACTGCAGCTAAATATAAGTCGGACTATAAATAAAATAAGATAGGTACACACTTCCTTCAAGTTGCCTTTTGCTGAACTTATAATAACGTTACAACCCTTCCCTTTTCTGGCATTAAGAATCATATCCAGGAAACTTTGATCCCGTGAATTGGCAATATGGTCAGCTAAAACAAATAATTTTTGTTTAATGTACTCAGAATAAATATTTCTAATTTTAAAAAATCGAATATCACGTGTAAGTTACCTTTCAAATCTGGGAATAATTGAAGTAAGAAACGTTTTTTCCGCGTGTCACTAACACTTGTGTACACTTCACAGCCGTGAGCAAGGACTATTGATAACAAAGCTTGGCCCAAAGCTCCAGCCCCTCCATGAATATACACAGATAAATCAGACTTCAGCTTCTTGCCATTTTTGATTCCCTAAAACAAATAAGAATGATTAATAAAAGGTGTCCCAACTCTTGTGAAAACAACAACAACTCTTGTGTCTTGTCTTGTCCAAATGGCGGCAAATTTAAATTCGGCGCAAGAGCGAGAGAGAGCATTTTGTTAATACGAGTTGTACGATGATTTTTTTTTTACAGTTTTCACGTACAGACCACGCAATTTAAGAATATGGAGAAGTATTCAAACTATAAACATTTAATTATTGTAAAAACACGTTACAAAAATGGTGAAAGTTTTGCGAAAACAGTGCGCCAATTACGTCAAGTTTTCGGTCGCAATAATGCGCCAAATGAATCGGCACAAACAGTTGAAATACGGCGCGGTATTGATGAAATACAGCCGTACTATTTATGCGAAAACGTTATTTAAAATTTCAACAAAAGAATAACCCTGTGCCAGAGGTTTCGTGGTGGCCATTTGCCTGATGTTGTATTTCAAGTTTAATCAGAACTATTTTTCTTTATGTGAAATAAAAATGCTTCTTAATTCAACGATAAATGTGTTTTTCTTTCAAATTAATACCCGGCTCTTGTTGGGACAATAAATTTTTTTTTGCTGACAAATTATAGGTCGTTAGGAACATAGACACCGTTGAGGAGCTGTGGGAGAGAAATTATACATGTGGAGGAGAAGCGGTGAGTACCTCTGGTCGAAATATTACACAAGTGCTGGAGGTATCTTGCAGTACGTCGTACCACACGTCCGGTAGTAAAAGGGACATGGTGAGACCAGTTTAACAGTAAACAGTGAAATGATTGTGTGTAAACTCACGAGACAGTAGAGTGCGTGTGCGTAGGCGAGCGGCACGGTGGCGGCGTCCTCCAGGGTCCAGTGCGCCGGCACCGGCCACAGCAGCTCCGGCTGCGCGCGCACCACGCTGCCGGCCGCGCCGCCGCGCACCAGCCCCATCACGCGCTCACCACTGTAACATGGCACATCTTAGATTCTTTATCGATCTTTTACAATCGATTGATAACTCCACCGCACCCTCTCCCCTCCTGCCACATGTGCATTTGAGGATCTTATGAACCACCAGCGAACTGAATTTTGGGCCAAACATAATAATTATTTGAACTTTCCCAACAACATTTTTATTGCCCGTCGATACGTGAAGAAGAATCTATTGATCTTGAATCTGGCTAAAATAATATACGACTTTTTTCCTAAGTTGACTTCAGCTTTTTTACACCACTTTGTATTAAACATTTCATTACCTCTCTGTTATTCCACTGAAATCCATGCCGTAATTGCTATCTCCATCATGTTTTGATGTTATTTTTCCAATTGCTTTTTTAACGTCAGTGTTTGACAATCCGGCGTAATGGACCTGAAAATTCCAAGGTATTTGTTAATGTTAATTTGATATTAGGTACATATTTTCAATCTTAATCAACTCAGGGGGCCTAAAAAGGCCACTTTTGCAGAATCATAAAAGGAATTCATCAAATCATTATAAATCATAATAGACAGTTAACTGTTAAGTTAATCGTATCAAATCCCATTGGTGAAGGATTTTTCAGTTATTTTTTTTTTCTGTGCTTAAATACCAATCCAAATCCAATCCCAATCTCTTGCAACGAAAAAAAGCAAAATACGTTTATGATTCTGCCAAAGTAGCCTTTTTAGGCCCCCTGGTCTGAGTACCCTTAGTGTCTTCTCCAAATTCTCTAATAAATAAATAAAAAACATATAATAAATATGTAGACTAGGCGTTTCTGTTTATTGAAAATATAAAAAAAAAATAGGTGGGGTGTTATAGGATAACCAACAGATGCCATTTCATAAATTTTTGGAATTTTTGTCTGTTTGTCTGTTTGGATGTGAGAGATTTTTTATTTGAACAGGTTCAACGTAAAAAGTGCCAAACCAATATGGTTCATTTTTATATTCAAATATAGTGTAGAACTCGGAGTAGCGATTAGTCTTTGTTTCATCGCAATCGCTTCAGTCTATCAAAAGATATAATCAATTTAAAGCATTCTTTAACAACTTTATATTGCAAAAGTGGAAACACATAACGACATCTATTGGCGCGATATAGTACTAACAAAAACATATAATTTTTTTAAACATATTATGTGTATTATTAACTCTGATACTTATGTCCGTGTTCTTTAAAAAAGTAATGATAATGATTATAATCTATAAATATAAAAGAAAGTCGTCTTAGTTACACTATTTATAACTCAAGAACGGCTAAACCGATTTGCCTGAAAATTGGTGGGGAAGTAGCTTAGAACCAGGAGACGGACATAGGACCTAGGACTTTTTATCTGGTTTTAGACGGACATAGTATTTAATACTTTTATTATTTACTTATGGGTAGGAGTAGTGTGGGAGTAGGTTAGGAGTAGGATAGGAGCAGGGTAGGAGTAGTGTAGGAGTAGGGTAGGGGTAGGGTAGGGTAAGGGGTAGAACACCACGCGGACGAAGTAGCGCCGGGTAGCTAGAAATAATTTATATGGCAAAACAACGTTTGCAGGGTCAGCTAGTTGAAAATAAATTAAGTTAATAATAATGTAATTTATCATTTACAATAAATAGGTGTACCTACCTTCACTGGTACCCCAAAGCCACATGTCTCAGCAGCATCGACCCACTCCAAAGAATTTAAATCTCCTACTTGTGCGCTTTGTAACATCAGATTGCTGCTTACTTTCGCAATATCCTGTACTGGCACGTAATACTCTCCTCCCCATTTACCCTAAAATTAAACAACGTTATTGTGAAATATTGGAGTTGAAACTACAGCAGCTGTTAATACGTAACATTGATTTCTAGAAAGAGACTACCAGACACGAAGATCAAACAAAGTTCTGCAAAGCCGAACTTTTCTAAAACTTGATTTGCCAAATTACGCCTTGTTACTGTACTCATTGGTCTATTTAAATATTAAACAATGTTGACACTTACATGATCCAAAACGGTGAACGCTAGGTCAATATCCGGTAGATCGTCCAAGACGAAATTGTTGCCTTCTTCATTATTGACAGTTAAAAGGTGAACATTGTTTCGTTGGACGTCTTTCCTCCAACATTGTACTAATTTTTTTATGGAAGAGGGAGCTGGGTAGGCAGCCACGATGAGCAGGCGCTGCTGGAAGGAGAGGCTGGCGCGGGTGGCGGTAAGCAGGGAGAAGTCGAGATGCGCGCGCACTGTAATGGCTGTAGTGGGCATGGCCACCGTAGTTGGCCGCCAGCGCAGCAGGTCCAAGCGCGAGCTAGCGCTGCTGTGAGCTGACAGTTGCCGACACAGAGACGTCGGCCGAATGCGACCTCCGTACAAATCGTCTTCTTCGCTCACTATAAACGAGTCTCGTTGTAGCGCAGAATAAAGCAGTTGACACATCTGTAGATTTAAAATTAAAATTATTTCCTTGAATCAATTTGACTACCATTGATTAATAATTTAAAAAAACTGTCTTACGTGATCATCGGTGGAAAGATTACCGACGATAGCAAGGTCTACATTCCTAATTGAGACGCTATTATTCTTTGTTGAATTCAAGTCTACCAGATTGAATTCTTCATAGCTAATGTTGACACCATTAACACTAGCTCCAATGTTTTTCATTTCTTGAAAGACAGATAATTTCATTTGATTGTTTGTGATACCAACAACTTTGATACAGTCTTTGTTAACATTTTCGGCAACGATTTGCAAGAAAACTTGTAGTGAAGTTGAAACCTGATAATCAAAATTACACATTAGGTACTTTAATACTATATTCATAATTTTATTCAAATCATCATCATCCAACCCTTATTTCATTTGAGGCCATCTCATTCGTCACACCTTTTCTAACTATATCATCTTCATTCATTATCCAATCATCAATACAATTTAAATTAAAGATCCCACTTACTTGTTGGTCTACTTCGAAATAAGAAACGAACTTCAGTGTGTGTAACGTCATGTTCTTTTTATTGATAGCTGGCAAATTGCGATATCTAATATTTTCCATCATTAGCCCTCCACATCTGAATAAGGCAAGAAAATTTAAAAATTAAGTACCACACTTAAGTAAAACGTAGTTGCAGAATGGGCATATGTTAGCAAATATTTTGGTTTACCTTACGAAATCATGTTCTTCTAAAACTTCAGCTTTATACAAATCTTTATCCTCTTCCGTGGTTATTTTCTTCGTAGGGTGTTTCTCCACATCCACAGATATTCTCCTGATGTGTGTGGGCAGGGTGACTCCATCGTGTGGTTGTCGCAGCATGTTCAACTGCAGCAAGCCGTCGATGAACGTGACCCAGTTGTCGCGCCACAACAGCAAAGCTTTATTCAGTGAAGCACTTGCGGCTTCGATAGTGCGGAATTCACCACTGCGGAGAAAATTGTCATTTGTTTTATCTTTCTAATATATATTGAATACACTCGTGAAAACTGCAAGTGATATAAGCCTAAATAGCTTAATTAGACTCGGCTCCTATTGAGAAGCTATCGATATTTTTATTTCTCTCGATAAAATTTCTTTCAAAGTTCGCTTCCTTATCCAAGTAAAAGAATGAAAATGCCGATTTTCCATGGAAAGTGACCCTTGATTTCATCTTCATCGTATCTAATTAGATCCGGATTCTTTCTCTCTGACTGTTCTCTAACATGGTTCGCTTTATAATGTGCTTCACTCTAAACTACCTTAAAAAAAAAAAATATCAGGGTGAATTTTTCAAGTGGTCGCGGATGGCCAAATCCGAAACTATGAGGAATAGCGAAAAGTACTCAAAGGAGTCGCGGGCTCGATTTTGATGAAAACTAAAACTGCATCATTAGATTTTTGAATAGTCAATATTTCTAGCCAGGAATCGAACCCGTTGGTTTTGATAAAAAAAAACACACACTGTATTATTACACCACTCGATAGTGTGCCTAATAAGGATCAAATTCTGGGAAGTAATGACAAACGGGAAACTAAAGAAAAGAGCGCATTTTTAACAAAATCCCTTTTTTTAGTTTTCTTATGTTACCTACCTATTAAACCTTATCTCATTAATTATTCAAAATGATGACCATTGTTTTCAATACATAGTTGGATTCGACGTCTCAAGGATTGTACTGCATTCAAAATTTGAATTTAGAACATAATGTGAATGTGACTGTGCTGCGGGTGGGTGTATTGAGCATCATTTCGAACAAGGTACAGGTAATGTCGGTATGAAGACCCTAAAATAAGAAGCAGTTTATTAAAATCCAACATTTTCCTTAAGTTTGCCGTATGTCATTACTTCCAAGAATTTGATCCTTATTAGGGACACTATCGAGTGGTGTAATAATACAGTATGTGTTTTTTTTATTTATCAAAATCAACGGGTTCGATTCCTGGCTAGAAATATTAATTTTTTTTCGCTATTCCTCATAGTTTCGGATTTGGCCATCCACGACCACTTGAAAAATTCACCCTGTATATCTTCTTACCTGTACGAGTAGTCTCGTTTACGCAATAAGTCGTAAATATCTTCAGCACTAAGGCTCATATCTTGGGATTCTTTAAGTTGTATTTCGTCTTTTTTGTCGTTTGGTTTTAAAACAGCAATAATGCCTGTTGCTACTTTAATTTTATCATCAAATACCTGTGGAATTGAATATTTTTAATAGTCTTGCTTTCATACTAGAAAGAGGGATGAGCTAATGTCACATAGTCCAATAGCAGTCCCGTGATGGTAAGTGATAACCGCCTTTGGAAATGAGCAATAACGCATAGTAGGTCCATTGCCATGTCTCATGTGCCTGTCTTACATAACACAGTCATGGTCTGGACCAATAAGGGATTTAAATAGATTAAGTAATGTCACAGAACTTACATACGAACGTACACACAGCTCCATTAAGTAGTTACCCCCCCCAAATGACATGTGCGTTCAAATCCGTGATAGGCCCAAGTTGGTTTTTGTATTTTGCAAAAACATTTTATTTTAAATAATGTATTGTTTTAGTGAATAAATAAGTTTAAGTAAGTATTTTTTTTTTAATTCTGTTTTTATTATTGTTTATTTTCAATAAAACAATACTTTTATTATTGCGACGACAAGCAACAATAATAGGGTTCACATTTACGACAACTTATTCATCGTCTAAATAGACTGGAGGTTTCAAGACCGCTTACCGTGCATAAGATTGGAAGTTCAAATCCTATATAGGCACGAAATGTGCTTTTTGTTCATTATATTATTTTGATATATTTTTCTAATTTTTCTATTTTGTTTTAAGTAGTAATTATTTATAAAGAATTAAAAAATCAAGAAAAATAAAATACATTATTAATCATTTAATAATATTTATTATTGCTATTATTTAACAAAACTATGATCTTCTTTTACAACAAACAGATCAACTATTTTAGTTCTCATAAAATCAGAAATCATTTAAAAAAATAATGGATAAATAGTAGTCGTTTACTCTTCGCCGTTTTAAGTAAACGTATACAAAGTTCTAACTTAAAGGTATGGATTAATTTTATAAAGACAAAGTAAGTAAGTAAAATTAATGGATACCCTCAAATTATAACATCTTTCGATTAGACAGGGACCTAAAGATATAATGACTCAGCCGATAGTAGATAACAATTTCATCGCAATTCATATGGGCTCGCTGGCTAGTTCGTCAAACTGCCGGGTATGAGTATGACGACGTTCGGTGATGCGATGGTTCGAATCCGAGTCAACACAATGGACTCTTTTTGAAGTATTCTTTAGATTATTCGTAAGGAATTCAATGTTGTAGCAGTGTAACATTTTAAAACTTGAGGGGTTAGCACATAGTGACGCTTTCTGTACATACCTCAAAACACCCAGTTCCTCTTTGCAATGCAACTCTAAGTTTCAGTTGACTCTTTATGTTCATCACGGGTTGTGCGTACAGGTGGACGTCGCAGAACTCCACTGGAAGTTGCTTCGTCGGTACACCCAGGGTCATGGCCAGGGTGTCCCAAACAGCCACCAGGGATGATGCGAATGGATATACCGTTTTTTCTAGAGAAATCATGAATAATTAATCACCACTGCTGACCATTATAAAAAGAACAAGTATCGGATGGTAAGCATATTAAAGTATTATTGTTCCAGTGATTAAGAGAGATGAAGCTATACATGATAAATGGCATCATCCCTCTTTGCAATGGACAGTGACACCTTTGATACCTACTAAAAAATGAATACTGCCAAAGCTATTTTTTTTTTCGCCTCAGGTAACATAAAAGACAAAATGACCATTGATAGGTAATCAGAATACATAATTATGCTGTTTTTTTATTAGGCTAAGGTATCTACCTCTGATAACATGTCCTTTTAGATGCTCATGTTCCTTGTCGTACAATGATATGGTATATGTGCAAGCTGCAGCCTTCCTCGTGCTAGCAGTATGGTAGAGAGGCAAAGCCCTGAAAAATGAAAAAAAAATGTTGTTACGTTAAACAAATAAAGCATTAAACAGACGTAGTAAGGCCCTTTCGTAAAACTTATGAAAACCCAATTTTAGAGGGCATGCTATGAAATGTGTAAGCATTATTATTCATTGTTCACAAAAGTAATGTCACTTACCATTTTTCTCCATGGGCCCACTTGATCAGATGGGAAAGGAATGGCGTCCCAGTGGATACTGGCATCTCTATTTTCGGGTAGAGAATGTGGACCTTTGGGTGGTATCCTTCCATGTATAATCTGTAAATAGAAAAAGTAATAAGTACCATAGAAAATAACAATGAAATAATTTTATTGTAGTTATGTGTTTACTTCGGGTGTGCCCGACTAGTTTCGAATTCATATGCGGCGTTCCGTATGATTTAAAACCACTCAGGTAAATAAACTAAATTGCGTAACCCTCTTTCAATCACAATCCGGTGAATTTTTAAGGGAATTGCTAAGCCATTGCTCATTTGTTCAAAAATGTATTCTGCTCGACAACGTAAATTCTCGCAATGTATATTGTTAAATTGACAAAATGAAAACCATTGCCATTGTAAGTGTGTCACGCAATTACCACGCAGACATAAACATGTTAGTCGAAAGTTAATCATAACTGGTACTTGTGTTACGTACTTGCCAACCGCCACGAGCAACAGATGTGTGTTGTCGGGGTGTGTACGCCTAGTAAGCGCTATGTTTGTACAGTCTTCAGGAAGGGAGTGCTTCAGGATGGCTTGCAGTAGACCATGAGGAGCCACCTCCACCAGCACTGCGTTCGTTGGTATATGTTTTAACGTCTCCTCGAATATTACCGGGTTCTGAAAAACAAAAGAACATCAATACCTACTACGAACATTGTAAAGAATTATATTTTTCGGACGACTAAAGTGTCGACTATATAATTATTAAAAAAGCACCAAGACGAGATCAATCTTTTCGAGACCAAAAAATATAAAAAGTTACTTTTTTTATCTTTTGTGAAACACGCAACATAATTAATCAGAAATCAGAAAACATGATACTTGATACTCCAAGTTACCATTAAGCCAAGCCCAAGCTACCGTTTAGTTGGTTCATAACAACTGGGAGTCACAAAAGAGTTAGGTCATATAATATGCAACATGCAACATGCTACCTGCACCTGGTGATGGAAGAAAGCTTTTGGCCGCAAGATGTGGTATTCCGCCGCTTTCGCGGACAAGTGCCACCAGACCGCACAAAGACTTAGTGCAACTAAGTGATACTAACATAGTTACAAGGGCTGCTATTTATGTATCCGGAACTGGCCAGTTACAGAACAATATTAAAAAAGTAATTATGACATTTAAAAATGGAACTCTTTGGCTGAAGAACACAATTTGTTTCATGTAGCATTTGTTTTTCTTTTGTGGCGTCATTTTGAAAATTGCGTGTCTTTATCACCATGGATTTAACTCGTGAAAATTTTCGGGCTATGATTTATTAAGATTTTCGGCGAGGGCTAACTCAAAAACAGTGCATCTATCAACTCATTTCGACTTTTGGGGACGAAGCACCATCGAAAACTACTGTGTATCACAGGTTTAGTAAGTTTAATCTTGGGCGGTCTGTAGTCACGGACGAATTTAAAGAAGTTCGCCCTAAATCAGTTGTTGTACCTCAAAATATTGATGCTGTGCGGGAACTAATAATGCAAGATCGCCATGTTACATATCGCGAGATAGAGGCGTCTCTAGGCATAAGTATGACGAGTATATATAAAATATTACACGAACATTTAGCTGTAAAAAAAATTTGTTCACGTTGGATTCCGCACAACTTGAGAATTGACCAAAAACGGGCTCGTGTCGATTGGTGTAAAAAAATGTTACAAAAGTACAATCAGGGTGCGTCAAAAGCTGTCTATAATATCTACACAGGTGATGCATCTTGGATATATGCGTATGATCCAGAAACTAAACAACAATCAACTGTTTGGATGTTCCAAGATGAGCCGAACCCAACAAAAGTCATTCGTTCAAAAAGCACTTTGAAGCAAATGGTCGCTTGTTTTTTTGGTATAAATGGACATGTGGCTACAGTACCACTAGAGGATCGTAAAACATTTCATTCTGAATGGTACACGAGCATTTGTTCGCCAGAAGTCTTTAAAGAAATAAGAAAGAACAACCGACAACGCAGAATCCTTCTTCATCATGACAATGCTAGCTGCCACACATCGGCCGAAACAACTCGGTATTTGGAAGGCCAAAAGATCAAATTAACGGGTCATCCGCCATACATCGCCGACTTGGCCCCCAACGACTTCTATTTATTCCCAATCGTGAAGAATAACTTACGTGGTCAACGTTTTTCGAGCCGTGAAGAGGCCGTTGATGCATTCAAAATGCACGTTTTGGAGATACCTCAATCCGAAAGCAAAAAGTGCTACGAAAATTGGTTCCAACGTATGCAAAAGTGCATCGATCATCATGGCGAATATTTTGAAAAGCAATAAAACCATAATAAATGCTGTATGTTTGTTTCACTTTGTTATTCCGGATACATAAATAGCAGCCCTCGTAACCTCTACTGATAAGGATGATCTATTGTCTTTATATCTTTAAATCAATGTCCAAAATAGAAGAGCCAAGGTCAACGTGATAGTAAACAGAAATAGTCCAAAAGCAAAGCCGAGTCGAGAAAAATATATCAAACATAAACGAGCGCATAGTCAACTTCACAAGATGGCGAACGAAAGACTGCGCAGTGCGCGTGTGGACGCTAAGTCACGTGCCGCCATGGACGTAATATAATAGACGTCCATGCGTGCCTCTTGGTCAGAGACAAGCCATTCTATAGAAACCAGTGTGGTCAATTCAAAATTTTATTTTTAATACAGTTGCTCAAAAAGTGGTGTATTGCAGGGACGTATAGCGTTCGGGATGTGGGCTATTACATACTAGTGCTTTTTTTTTACCTTTCCCGAACTCGTGCGTTCTCTTTCCCAACTGTCAATATGTCTATTAAAAAGAAAAACCAACCATGAAGTTTTTACTAAAGAGTTTTTGTGATTCATACAAATACGTATATTTCTAAAAAGAAGCTACTAATTTATTTCAATATCAGATTTAATTGAATGAGTTAGGTTAGGTTTCATTTCATTTCATCTCATTAAATTTCATTTCATATCAATAAAAAAAATTTACTGAAGACTAAGCTGTATGGATAGTTCCCTTTGCCTACCAAACTGGGTGATGAAAAAAAAACTCTGCTTATATTCTACGGTTGGCGCCATTTTCCAGAAATTTTCTTTGCGTGTTTAGTTGTTTGTTGCACAAAATGAGTAATTTCGACCTTATTTTTACCGACTTCAAAAAAAAGGAGGTTATCAATTCGATACGTATGTATGTAATATTATTGAAATTGCATTATATTCACATATGACAATCTACTAAGGCTTCCAAACAAATATACAAAATTTCATAGACGTATGTATGTATGTATGTATGTATGTATGTATGTATGTTTGTCCACGCATTTCTCAGCAACTATTAATCTGATCGTGACCATTTTTTTTGTATTAGCTTACATTTACTTCAACTTAGGGAACAGTGCAAGTTTCATCAAAATCGGTTCAGTAATTTTCAAGATATGGACTAATACGTGTAAGTGTGACGGCCTGGCGTATTGATACGAGCTACGGGTGTAGTGTCAAAGGGAAAACATCTCAAGACCTTGGTCAAATTCTAGTGCAAAAACTAAAAATTACGAAATAAAAAGTAATTTAAAAAAATTAAACCGACTTCAAAAAGAAATCAACTCAAAATTATGAAATAACTTTAATTTCGGAAGTCGGTGGCAAAAAACTAAAATACAGATCCCAAGACACCGACTTCCGAAATTAAAGTTATTTCATAATTTTGAGTTGATTTCTTTTTGAAGTCGGTTTAATTTTTTTAAATTACTTTTTTTTAAATTAACACCACCGGAACTCAGTATACAAAATGCTTCGGAGAACATTTTACCGGAAAAGTCAAAAAGTCGTTACATATCTACATACGACTAATTTATTGCGTGGAGAGAAGAGAAAAAAGCAATATTGTGTTTTTATTATTTTATTAAATTGCTTCATTTTTTCGCAACTGTATTAAAAATAGTCGTTCAGTACACCTGCGGAACCGTCATTGCAACTTGTTCCGACTGTCAACCCTCGCCTTCGGCTGCGCCTCGGCTCAGGTAGACATTTGTCGGAACTCTTTGCAATGACAGCCTTTCCGCACTTGTAATGAAATATACTATTACGGCTTTGAGAGCCAAGCTCATCCTTTTCAGTAAATATCACTACACAATATTTAATTACTATTAAAATCGAATGAAACTGGTGAAATTCAGTAATTAATTGGTTACAACAAAAGTATTTTTTTTTTGTGTGTGTGTAAATACTCTTTAATATGTACATATTAAAGAGTATTTCTATTCTATTCTATTAAAAAAAAAGACTGAGAACGTAACTGTTTTTGAGACGTTTCGTAATAATTAGAAATTGCATGCTACTATAAAGTAAGCGCAAAAAGAATACTCGCAATATATTCCATCATAATATTTAACGCGCCAAAACCTGTATGTATTTTTTTAAAACACTTTATGTAGGTAATTAATTATTATTTTATTGTTTCTTTCAGTTTCGTTCCAAGTAACATTCTAGGGTCTTTCTCAAACGTCTAAACGGGCCTATTATTTTTTGACAAAGCTTTGAGTTTAAGTTTATTATATTAGTGGTTCAAATTTCATAATGTATGATTATGTAGATATTGTGAGTTCTTACCAATAGGTTGTTAGTATGGTACTCAGCCGACGAGTACTTAGCCAGGGGCTCCTCCCATCTGTCTACTGGTACCGAAGTCGAAACCCAGCGTTCAGTCCGAGCCCTCGGGGTCTTAATTACTTCGCTCAAATACTTCAGCAAGCCGGGACCTGTTTTTCAAGATTATAATTGATTTAATCTAATTATACAGCTTAGGCAAATTAAAATCCAGTTTTTACAAGTATCTCCCCGAAAATTTAGTTTCTCAGCCCTGCAATAACTCTCTGGATTAGTGAATTTACTATAATTTACATTTTGTAGTAGGTACCTAGTTTTGTCTGGTTTAGTTTGTTTTGATTTTTTTTTATTGTTCTTTTTATATTTGTTTGTTCTAATTTAGTTTACTTAACTAATTTTATTTAGTTCTAATTAGTGCAATTTACACATACATACATACATACATACACACACACAACACACACACACATACACATTCACATAGTCTTCTATTTCTATTTTTTGCTAGTTACGACAACTATTTGTGTGCATGCAGAGTTTACCTATAAGTGATTGTTACACTTTACTCCGATCTGTTGCTTTTGTTTAAATTGCTTAAAATAGTGTATACCAAATAAATAAATATACCAACTATGTTTGTTAGTAATGATATTTGCTTACCAGCATCAGCAATATAACGTGAGTGGTAGGCGATGTTGGAGCATGGAACTTCCTTAGCGAATATGCCCTTAGCAGTCAACTCTGCGACGAACTCTTTCATGATATCAGCAGGTCCCGAAATAGTACTAGACTCAGGCCCGTTGTGACAAGCCACTTCAATTTCAGGAGGACACATTTTTGAAATCTGTGAATAAAAGTAAGATATGATTCGTGTATCACCAAAAAAAATGGATGACTGTTAAATGTGCCAGACAAGAAGGAGTCTTAAACTGGGTACTTAAGCAATCAAATTGGTTAGCATTTTCGTATGAATAAAAATCTTAACGATCAAGGCTCTTGCTTTCTTTGTATAAGAAGAGGCCTTAGCTAAAGTTTTTTAATAATAAAAATACTAGCCTATTATTGCCCCACTGCAGGGGCTAAGATAGATAGATAAACGTTTTATCTATTGTAAGGCAGATGGCGCTCGTGTAGCGTCATGAAGTTGACGACTGTGAAGATAGCAACGGGCGTGCGGCGCGCCTACCTGGTATAGTGCACCGAGGCGTTCCTCCCTCTCGCTTCGCGACCACCGACGGCTTAACATCTAATTCATTTTGTACTACTACATAAATGTGTATTTTTTAAATAAATATTTTATAAATCTTTATCTTGTTTTTCTGAGCTCTTACACAATCTATGTTAGCCCCTGCAGTGAGGCAATAATAGGCTAGTATTTTGATTATTAAAAAAACCTTATGGTTTACAAAATACCCTTACCTTTTTATAACCCAGACCAATAGCAGCCATGGATCCTCGAATAAAGGGAGTCTGCAGCGACACCAGACCGCGGCTGTACGCTGATAGAATCATCTCCTCTGCCGTCAAACAGCCGTCGGCGTAGGCGCATCCCAGCTCGCCTACACTGTGACCTGTCGACGAGAAGAGTAGATTATTTTTGGAGTTAGGTTTCAACCTGAAGGTGCCTCACTTGGTTTATTTAAATAGCCTTTACGAGTTGTGTTGTCATACTGAAATGTTTACCCACCAAAAACATTTTCATGTAAAATGTTGCCAAGACGAGACCACATATGGCTCGCACTGCCAAAAAGTTATCAGATCTCATGTAGAGCCAAGCTTCTAACTCTACACGCTCTAACTTCACAAACTCTACACCTTAGTCAAAATATGAGGCTTGGCCGTTTCGTTACTACAAGAACTATTGTATAACAGAAAAGTAATGAACAGTGAATAAATTTTTCACCTTACGCCCATGTGATGGTAGCGAAACGGCCAAGCCACATATTTTGACTAAGGTGTAAAGTGAAAATTTTTGTTCCAGTAGGGCGTCCCCCCCCTCTAAAAGCTAAACTGCGGGCTTGAAAAATATGGATAAATTCAAGATGATAGAGCATTTCATGAACTTTAAAGGAAAACTATAGGAATTAAGATAACTTTATTAGCTCAGCAGTAACAGTCGTTGAACTTGGGTGTTGGATAATTTTGTACCAAATACAAAATCCTTAGCATTAATCCTATATAGTGAAGAAGAGCAGTGGTGGCCAAGTGGTAACGGCCGCGACTTACGAGTTGTAGGTCGTAGGTTCGAACCCAGACAGGCGCTTTACTTTGTGTACATTATTTCATCACCACTGCTCTCAAAACCGTGAAGGAAAACATCGTGAGGAAACCGGCATGTCCTAGAACCAAAAATTCGAAGACATGTGACATCTGCCAATCCGCACTGGGCCCGCGTGGTGGATTACGGCCCACTCCCTCTCACCGAGAGGAGGCCTGTGTCCCAGCAGTGGGAACATTATAGGCTGATTATGGTTATGGTAGTGACTAAGACGAAGTAGTTACTTGTTTATGACGGGTTGACTTCACGACTTGCATTTAAAAACAAAATATGAAATAAAAAAACCATAATAAATTATCATAAGTTTCACAATACTGCCGCTAGATGGAATGATGGAATTACAATTTTGTGAATTGAAATAATAACTTGGCAGCAATCGTACTCTTATTTTTTAGCTTTACAAGGAAGAAAGTGGTTCTTATTAGTTAATGTCTAATCTGTTTAAATAATTATCTTCGAAAATCAATATTTTCTTGTGTTTAGTATCGCTATTCGATAACAGATGGCGTTGTGCCGTGACGTCAGTTTTGTAGATCGCGGTGTTAAGATTTTCTTGCAAGGTATGACCTCCGTGGTTACGTTATGTGTTAAAGTTTTGTTTTACTCTGGACACCCTTGCATATATTGTTTGCCCTTGCATATACCATTAACTCCTAATATCTTTACCATTACATAATTATATTCAGAATAAAGAACAACAGAATCGTACTTTAATAGTGATAACGGGGTTACGGGGCTACTACGGAACCCTACACTGTGCGTGGCCCGACACGCACTTGGCCGGTTTTTTCTCAGTAGTTCCAGGCACTTTGGATTTCCTATCAATATGGCAGGAGTAACATAAAAGATACATAGCTCGGAAATAATTATAAAATACAAAAATAAATGCTTACACATAGATACATACAAATAAATAAAATTAACTTTGTCAAGAGAATTATGGATCAGTTGAAGGAGATAACGAATCCAATTCTCATATAGATCTTACGGATAAGAGAGAAAAAGCCGATTTACTTCAATACGTGTAATAATAGTAGATTGTTTGCCAAGGGAGCAAATAACTATTTTAAAGGCGAGAGTGTTTCTTTGAATCTATTTGAGTAATTTTTTTTCCAGGTGTCGGATCGATTGGTACTTTTCGCATTTCATTTGTAATTGTGTTTTGAACGGTCCTATCAACTTTCGGCCAAGTGTAAATTTTTGTAACCTTGGATGTCTAAATTGACCGGACTACATAGCACAGATGTGAGTTCTATGTGGTGCAGGTCACTGGTGCATACGGTACAACGTTAAAGTAAAATCTTCAATTAAATCCATTGCGTAGCTTGGAAGATAAATATCTTCAAATCTATCGTCTACGTGTCCGTCTGTGTGATATTCCTATGTACATTTACCGGGTAAATGTCTTTCATTGACTTGAATGTGCCCTGGCGGCTGATAGTATGTCATGCTCACACAAATGTCTCCCTGACGGTGGCGTGTGTGTTGGATCATTTAGCGCCCTATAAAATGATTGAGCTGAATGGTGCTGATCTATGCGTCATGTTCGTGAACGGGCGCCGTCAGTTGGGGCTGGTCATCACTTAGCTACCTCGGCTTATTTTAAATTATTTTATTTTTGGATTGTTGTTTTCTTACTATTTGCTGTACTCTGGATTCTTATCGCGTACGTCTTTTTACATTGTTCTCACCTAAAATTATAAATTCAACATTAATGATGTAAGTAACTAATATTTTTGTAAAAATATAATTTAAAGTAGTGTCCATGGAGTTTCTTGTCCATTCTTCTCCATAGGTACCAACGCTTTGGAATGGGCAATTAGCTTCATATTTTCTGACTGACCGACTTCTTGACAATTCAAAAGTGCCTGTAAATGGTTTAATTGAAATAAATGCTTTGAGTTGAGTAGTTGAGATGAGTTGAGTTGAATCCAGAGCAGAGCGAAGGATTCAAAATGCGTCACCCGAGCTTAAAATAGTGTTGCTCCCGAGGTGGACACTCTACTTTTTATCACCCTCTATGAAAAAATAAGTAAGTGCAACTTAAGAATAAGAAATAGTACGTTTATTTATTTACATACAATTACTTGAGGAATATATCGTCGGCTTATTGCAAGAAATCATTATTTGACATATTCACTATTCTGAGATAAACGGTATTTTAGTTCGATTTAGTTAGTGGTTATGTTGATTTACCCATATTATTAGACTAATTGAAAACATTATACAGGGTGATTGGAAGATGGGTGCAAAGCTTTAAGGCGATGATAGTACAGGCAATTCAGAACCATTTAAGCCATGGTTGTCTTAGACGAAGTCTTACCACTTTTTTTTTACCAATTTCTTAAGATTTTTTTCGAAAATTCCCAAAGTTTTAACTAAACTACTTATTTATGGCCAAATTGAATGATAAACGAATTCATTTTTATTGTATTTAATTAAAGTAATGTGTAAGCAATCTAGCAAAACATGTTTTAGGCCTCTGTGTCGTTAGACATTTTTTTTACAGACATTTAAAGTTCATAACAAATTTTAAAATTCATAAATACTTTTTGTAAACCTTATTTTAAAAATAACGGAGCTTGCTTTTTTTGTTCAAACCTTTTTGAAAACATGCTTGATAATCGCTCTTTCTTTTGAGGTAACATTTACGCAGATATCTTACAAATTATTGAAATTAGAACCTAAAAACCAATTTAAGGGAGAAATTTTAAATTTTAGGTAGTCTAAATAAAACAACATTTGAATTAAATTTATTTATGTTTCATGGTCAAAATGTTGTCCGTGATTCCTAATACAAGCACGGCTCCGTCTTCTCACTTCTGTTGTTGTTATTTTCAACATCATCTCCAGCTTCATTGTTTCAAACTCTGAATTCATTCTCTCTATCAGTTCTTCTCTCGTGTTTATTTCAACATTCGTATACACCAGCTCCTTGGCCCGGCCCCACACGAAAAAGTCCAGCAGGCCCAGATCTGGTGAGCGAGCGGGCCAAGGGATGGGTCCATCTCTGCCAATCCAGCTGTCAGGAAAACAATTATTTAAGTGTTCCCTTACATTTAACATCCAATGCGTTGGACAGCCGTCTTGCTGAAAGATGACTGTACTGTCTCTTGCGAATATCGGGACACCGGTTTCCTCTATCAGCTCTGGTAAATCCACTTGTAGAAAGTGCAAATCATTTTCACCATTGAAAGTCTCCGGTAAGAAGTGGGGCCCAATCAACGTCCTGCAAATTACTCCAGCCTCCAGAATTTCCTCTGAAACGACACCTGCTTCTTAAAATGTGGATTGTTGTCTTTGGCGGCCCATTCATGAAGGTTATGAAAGTTTTTAATGCCCTCCCTAGAAAACTTTAATTTGAAATCAATCTTGTGGACGGATGAAAGCAAATTTTCTAGGGCATTACAAACTTTCATAACCCACACAACACATAGGGAACATTTAAATAATTGCTTTCCTGACAGCTGGATTGGCAGAGATGGACCCATCCCTTGGCCCGCTCGCTCACCAGATCTGACCCTGCTGGACTTTTTCGTGTGGGGCCGGGCCAAGGAGCTGGTGTATACGAATGTTGAAATAAACACGAGAGAAGAACTGACAGAGAGAATGAATTCAGAGTTTGAAACAATGAAGCTGGAGATATGATGTTGAAAATAACAACAATAGAAGTGAGAAGACGGAGCCGTGCTTGTATTAGGAATCACGGACAACATTTTGACCATGAAACATAAATAAATTTAATTCAAATGTTGTTTTATTTAGACTGCCTAAAATTTAAAATTTCTCCCTTAAATTGGTTTTTAGGTCCTAATTTCAATAATTTGTAAGATATCTGCGTAAATGTTACCTCAAAAGAAAGAGCGATTATCAAGCATGTTTTCAAAAATGTTTGAACAAAAAAAGCACGCTCCGTGATTTTTAAAATAAGGTTTACAAAAAGTATTTATAAATTTTAAAATTTGTTATGAACTTTAAATATCTGTAAAAAAAATGTCTAACGACACAGAGGCCTAAAACATGTTTTGCTAGATTGCTTACACATTACTTTAATTAAATACAATAAAAATGAATTCGTTTATCATTCAATTTGGCCATAAATAAATAGTTTAGTTAAAACTTTAGGAATTTTTGAAAAAAATCTTAAGAAATTGGTAAAAAAAAAGTAGTAAGACTTCGTCTAAGACAACCATGGCTTAAATAGTTCTAAATTGTCTGTACTATCTTCGCCTTAAAGCTTTGCACCCATCTTCCAATCACCCTGTATATTTGACGGAGAGGGAAGGATACGCCCATCCGAACATTTTACATAGACGTTCTTCATACAAGCAAAAGTAACGCCATCTGTCATAAATCATACGAAATACGTGAGTGCAGCGTTGCATAGGTCGCCGACGTAACCTTGTACGTGCGTACTTACTTATATGTTTTTTTTATCACATTTTGTCGTCAGTCAGTATAAGTCTGTATCACATTTTGGCTGGTATGATGATGATGATTTCAACAAAACGTAGGACAGTTCCGAAGCGTCTGCCTGCTCGATCACCGGGTTAAGGAATGCGCCACTTGACGCGTTCTCTTCAACCTCGTAACCGAACGGAAACGTCCCGACTCTGTCAAAACACGCCAACTCCAGTCTTGATAGTTGCCGCTAGGTGGCGTGCCTTGTTTTGTTGTAAACGTTGTTTGTTTTGTTTTGTTGTAAAATTGCCGGATGCGACATATTATTATTTATGATAATATGGGCAAATCAACATAACCACTAGTGAAATAGGTATGTCACATAATGACTTCTTGCAATAAGCCGACGATATACCTACTCATTTTTTATAAACTAAGTAAAATCCTAATTTGAGTAAACAATTACGAACGAAGGCAGAATGCTTTTGGCACGTTTTTTTATTTTGTCACAAACTTTTTTTTATTTGGCTAGCGCGTGTTTTTCTTTATCATACAGCCTGTTACTTGTTCATACAATGTTCGTGATTGATATCTTTGGTCATTGGAACTTTTAAGTACTAACAATATCCACATTCCAAATTCAAATCACTTTTAGTCCCTACGGATTAAGGCTACTCTTTCGAAAAAAGCTTAAAAACAGCGTGCAGATCAAGGAGCTTTTCTCCGGAACTTACAGAGAAATTACATCTGAAAAAATAGTTGGTAATCTACATGATATGAATCGTAATTTGGTTTAGCCATAATTTTTCTATCGATATCACCTATTAAGAAAAAAAACCACCAAATCACCTCCAAATCGTTGAGATGAAACCATTTTACTCCTTCATTTTTTATCAAAAGAATATAAAAAAAATATCTAGTGCTTTGCAATACAAACGAAAATGATTTGGTTTTGTTACTTTTTAAAAACATGTATATTTTTTAATATAATAAATTAAAAATGCGATCGTTTAAAGTCCGTGTCTATATCATCCCCGCACTCGTCCACGAATTCAGTGCGGGGCGCTCGTGTTGCTAGGCAACGCGTTGGCATGCGGGTGCATGCGGGTGGCGGAGTGGCGCGGAGAGGGGTAGTTAGCTCGGCCCAAATGCACAAGGTCGTTGGCATGAATACGAGCCTTAAAGAGCAATTTTAACTCTATTTGAACAGATGTGATAAAAAAATATTAGTATTACCGATAATGCCATCAGGCACTAATCCAAGTTCCCGAAGCACATCAGTGAGTCCTATTTGAATAGCAGCTATTCCAACAAACGAATGAAGAATATTGTCAAATATATTCCTATCGGGCGAAGTGATTATGTGCACAATGTCGATTCCTTTTGGTTCCAAAGTTTGTTGGCACCTGGAATTTTGCGAGATATTAATAATAGTAATAATGGATTCATTTAATAGACAGAAATAAAAAATAATAATTATTATGTTCTATTGCAAATAAAATATATCTAAGTTGAAAAATTTGAGCTCTATCAGGAAGAAAGAAAAATCTGCCAAGAGACATTCAGTTAATTTACCGTTCTATAGCAGCGGCGAAGATCGGTATGCGCATGAGTTTCGCACCCATACCAGCCCACTGCGAGCCCATCCCGCTGTACACGAACCATAGCGGCCGCCGAGCGCCGTCGAAGTAATTAAACTTCTCACATAGACTCACTGTCTTTTGTTCTTTATTCGTCTCTAGATAGATGAAGCAAAACAGACTTTAGTTATCGCCAATACAGTTCCACTTGAAAGCAATGGACCGCTCGTTTTTGCTGACCGCAACTCTTCATATACGTAGGGGCGGACGCCCTCAGACAAGGCGAAACAATTATGATGGGAATGACTTGATAAGAGTCACCAAATATTGAGTTCAGTCGCGTGCAATTGGTGTTACCTAAGTCTGGCAGTGGACTATTAAAAGCTTCTGATGAGGATGATTTATTTATTTATTTATAAAAGGTACACCAACAGCTTCTGTATACAAAATATCAAATAATAGTAGGTATCAGTTATGTGCTTATACAGTTGCCAATAACAGGTGGACCAACATTCTCAAATAGAGTGGGTAAAAACGAAATGTATAAAATTTATGATGAAGTAAGTACCATAATTATGATTATCATCAAACATACCTAAAATGATAAATCCTCTGCCCAAATGTCCTGGGATGCTCGTCTGGTGAATGTTGTGCAACAAAGCCAACTCCTCAGGATCTATCGGGCGTGACTTTAAGTTCTCTAATATTTTCTCTACAGCAGTATCTTGTCTTGCAGATATAGTTACGAGATATGCAATACTACTCCTGTAGCGCGACAGATCCTGGAACAAATGGAAAATGTACCAGGGTAAAAAATGACCCAGTGTTATAAAATATTTTGTAGTAACCTAAGTACAGCAAAAGGACATGGTGATGGCCGATGGAGTAACCTAATGATTTTGACTGAATGGTGGCCAAGGCCGGGTCAAACAAAACTGGGAATTCGGAAAATAAGTTTATTTTATTCGCAAAGACACAACAATTACAATTTACAAGCTAACACTAAAATATATCTATACATATAATAAATCTGTAGACGAGGTGTTTCTGTACATTGAAAAAAAAAATAGGTGGGATGTTAAAGGATAACCAACAGATGCCATTTCATCAATTTTTTGAATTTTTGTCTGTTTGGATGTGACAGATTTTTTATTTGAACAGGTTCAACGTAAAAAGTACCAAACCAATATGGTTCATTTTTATACTCAAATATAGTGTAGAACTCGGAGTAGTGATTAGTCTTTGTTTCATCGCAATCGCTTCAGCATATCAAAAGATATAATCAATTTAAAGCATTCTATAACAACTTTTTATTGCAATTTATTTCCAGTTAGGAAACACGTAACGACATCTATTGGGACGATATATTACTAAAGAAAACATATTGTGATCTTTAAAACATTATTATGTATATTATTAACTCTGATACTTATGTCTGTGTTATTTAAAAAAAGTAATGATTATAATTGACATTCCGCGCGAGCCATCCTTTTGAGCGGACGCTTATTAATCGTTGTCTCAGTTTATTGAGTACGTATTTTTTATCTTGTTTACGCGCGGGCCTACCGGGTTTTTTCCGGTCGATCCCTGCAGCTGTTGCTTTGTTCACATGTGTGAATCAGATCCAAGTAATGTAAACATCAATTCACTGTCGAGCGCTGACGAATTCGAGCACGGTACAAATATGGACTTAGAGGACAATACACAAATGAATGATTCGATTGGAGGGAAAAGGACAAGGGATGAAAACTCTTCTGAAGAAGGATGGACCGTAATGAATAAGCCGCGTACGCACGTACGAACAAAACATGGTGAACACGAACATAATGGATCGCCACGAACATTTTTGACGAACACAGGTTATGTTCGTTAGTGGTACGCACGTGCGAACAAAGTGTTCGATGTTCGTGTTCACCATGTTTTTGTTCGTACGTGCGTACGCGCCTATAGAGGACGAAATAAACTGGTATGTTGTAGAGGAGACCAAGGTGAGAAGGAAAAAGAAGAGAGGATACAGGTATGTGTGACTTGTAAAGAACCTTTGCCGAAACAATTCGCTTTAGCACGGTTGCTTAAGACGCATAACATTGCCAGTGGCAAGATTTATAGAATTAAATACTTGCATCAAAACAAAATGTTGATTACGTTTGATAACGATATCGGCGCAGATGAATTTATCAGCTGTTCGGTGTTTACTGACATGGGCTGGTCTTGTCAAAAAACATCCGAAGTAGGTGTGTCGTACGGCCTTATTAAAGCTATGGATTTGGATATATCTGATGAAGATCTTAAATCTAATTTATCAAGCAGTGCTGAAATTACATCTATTAAGAGGTTAAATAAACGGAGCTCGGAGGACCCTGATGGTAACGACTGGACGCCAAGTGAAACGATCCGGCTAGGATTTACAGGATCTTCTCTTCCGCCTTATGTCTATATTTACAGTTTGAGGATTCCAGTGGAGCGGTTTATATTCCCGGTCACACAATGTGCCAACTGTTGGAAATTTGGCCATTTAAAAATAAGATGTCCATTAAAGAAACCCATTTGTCCCAAATGCTCTCAAAAACACGAAAATTGTACAATTACATCATACATTTGTGTGAACTGTTCAGGTCGTCATATGGCGTTTGATAAAATATGTACATATTATAAGAAAGAAAAAAAGCTGAGGGATTTAATGTCAGAATTTAACTGCACATACAGAAAAGCCCTTACAATGTACGTTCCTCCCTCCCCTAATTATGTTCCACATGTGGTTTCTGAACCAATGCCTGGAGTAGAACAAACTTCTACAGTGACTGCTACAAATATCATTCCGGTATCAACGCAACTTCCGATTGACGAAAATGTCGAAGCCTCCCAAGTGGACTGCCCAGGTACATCGACAGCAAATCAACGAGTTAAGCCTATGCCTAAACGTAATTTAAAGAAGCCTAATCGTCGACCAGGGACCCCTACCCCTGCCGAGGACATAATATGGCATCAAGATTCCGAATCTTCAGATTCTTCAATAAAATTTAACGCACCTTGTTTAAAGAAAAATAATCATTCTGATAATAAGTCTTTCCGTAATCTAAAATTTTGGCATTTAATTAGAAAAATTAGTAATAGGTATTATAAAAAGCAATGAATCTCTTCATATTAAAATCCAGCAATCAATTTCCATATTTTCAGAGTGGCTGACACATAAAATTGTAAGTAGCATATCTATTGATTCGTTATTCGATTTATTTATTGGAAATGGCAGATAATCATGATTGTATAAACTATACAATGGAATTGCCAAAGTATAAGACTCAAATCTCGTTCCCTTGAATTATACCTAAGTTGTAACACCACGACAACAGCGGCGCATCGACGAAACTCCGGCGCGGGTTGAGCGACCGTGCGCGTCCTCCCCGCCCCGCCGCAGACGCCGCCGAGTCCCTCGGCGCCTATAAAAGCCCGAGCCCCAGCTAGCTCAGGCAGAGGAAATGGAGAATCGAGGTCAATCCCGACAAGAGTCAGGCGGTACTTTTCTCAAAACCGCGTAAATTCACCCCCCCCCCCCCCTCCCCAGCCCGATTCTATGTATGGCAAGCCGATCCCTTGGGGTAAGCAAGCCAAATACCTAGGTGTCATTCTCGATCACCGTCTCAACTTCAAAGAGCACGGCGCGTTCGCGCGCCGCTTTCGCTCTCGGTAGGCTCCACTCCTTATTGACCGCCCGCAGCAAATTGTCACTCAGGTGCAAATTGCGCCTCTATACCGCGGTCATCCGTCCCATCATGACATACGCTTGCGTAATCTTCGCGCACGCCAACCCTCGTTTCCTGCATAAAATGCAGACCCTCCAGAACCGTTTCCTTAGAAAGGTCACGGGTGCCCCCTTCTATGTCCGAAACGTGAATCTCCACGTCGATCTCAAACTCCCCACCATCCAGCAGTTCATGAAGCGCCTCTCCAAGCGCTACTTCGATTCTGCTATAAAGCATCGCAATCCCCTGATTGCGGCGGCCTCCCGTTACACTCCCTCCCGTATATGTAGGATTCGCCGACCAAGGCATACCCTCACCACCCCCGACGACGCCACTACTCTCCTCCAGGAGAGTAGTAAATCTAACAGTACTCTCAAGAAGTACAAGTCCCGACATCCGTCGTTCCGTCCTCGCCGTCGAGGCCCGTCGCGACACCCCGTACCATGTCCACCCCGACCCTTGCTCGAGCCAGCCCGCGCCGCTGAGCCTGTAGCTTTAAATTCGTCCCCATTAAATAATTCCGATCCAGCCTGTCCCTTGCTGTCCTCTCCCAGCGACGCCCTAAGCCGAGGTCCGAACCCCCCGGGGGGGTGCCCTTAGCGTGTAGTCGCTTAGTTTTTAAGTTTTTATGCCCTGGCTAGAGGCCCAATTTATTGTGGCATCCACAGGAAAGTCCGGTTGAGCAGTCGACAACCCCTATGGTTGAAATGCGAGATGCCATTTTTCAAAAAAAAAAAAAATAGCTCAGGCAGTAAAGTCCGGTTGAGCAGTCGACAACCCCTATGGTTGAACTGCGAGATGCCATTTTTCAAAAAAAAAAATAGCTCAGGCAGTCAGCGTTCGGTACGGTTCGGGTGCGCTACTCTGCATCGACTTAGGTCGGTCACTTCCCCGCCCCCGCATAGTATTTTATCTATGCCCGCATCTTATCGGATACTGGCTCAGCGGCGTGTATTATTATTACGTTGATTGTGTTGACTTCGTTAGCGAAACCGCACGATCGACTTATAATATACGACGCTATTAGGGATTTCGATTAGGATTATTGTAATTTGTATTTGTAAATTTAGAATCATTTAATAATTAGTAATAAACCTTTGTTATTATTTGTATTGCGCGTTTAATATTATCTCCGTACACATTACCCCCCTTACAAAGTCAAGAAAAAATCCACATAGCTGTGTTGAGCGAAACTTGGTTGGAACCCGAGAGTTTTTTTTAAATTAGTGAATATGATACATTTAGATTGGACAGAGAAGATGGTTACGGTGGTGTTGCCATTATGACTCATCGCTCTGTAAAGGCTGTTGTTTGTAAAACGCAAAGTCGCAACCCCGGTATTGAATTGTTACATATTAAAATTCTGAATTGTCAGCATATTGAGAATATAATTTCTGTTTATTGCCCTTCTACAGTATACACCACTCAAAGCGATTGGGACGCGATCTCTATTGGAAACAGTAAAACTCTTATCTTAGGAGACTTTAACGCGCATCATTCTAATTGGTCTCAAAGAACTGATCGGCGTGGCTCCGAAATATTTGACTCCATGTTGGATTATAATTACATTCATTTGAACAATGGTAGCTTTACTAGAATCAGAATGGTTGATGGAGTTCTTCAGCAATCTAGCCCTAATATTTCGTTTGTTTCTTCAGATCTGTCTGTATTATTTATGTGGAAAACAACAAACGAATCACTCGGAAGTGATCATTAATTATTAAATTAAACTGTGTACTTAATATTAACCGTGCATACAAAAACAGAAGAAATTTTAAAAAATCTGATTGGTCTTTATATGCCGCATTTATAGACGATTATTTACAAAATTGCACAATTCCCCACGATCCTCTGGAATTATATGACCTCCTATATAATACAATGCAAAAAGTATATTCCCTACTTTAAAATTCCTCAAAACATTTCCAACATTTTTAAACCAAAACCATATTGGTCTTCAGAATTGTCCAAGGCTGTTGCGGAGCGGCGCTTAGCTCTCGCGAACCTGAGAGGTTGCCCCTCTCCAAAGAATTTAGATATTCTCCAGGAAAAAATTAGCACTGCTCAAAGGCTTATTCGCAGGGCTAGATGTAAATCTTTTCAGCAATTTTGTTCATCTGTAGATGAAACCTCCTCCGCATCCGAAATGTGGCGCAAGATGAAGTGGTTTAAAGGTCGGCAAATTCCTAACGCCTGTATAAGTAAAGAAAAAGCCGAGCGCTTGCTTAGCGACCTCACTCCAGATTTTGTTTGTCAGTCGCAGCCTACTTTTAATTCTAATAATGCAATGCTGGAGTCGCCAATTTCAATGCCAGAATTAGTCAATTGTATTAAAACCACCGACACAACTCCTGGTTCAGATCAAATTTCCTTTTCTATGATTAAACATCTTCCACCTTCCGGTAAACATAATGTTACTTACAATGGCGTCAAATCAAAATAGTTCCAATTCCCAAGCATAGTAGTTCATATTTACGTCCTATTTCCCTGATATCTTGTATTTGTAAAATCTTTCATGCTATTTTGGGCAAACGTATAGAGTGGTTCTTTAAAAACAATCTTTTTCCTGAGGACATGGTGGGTTTTCGTAAGGCACGATCTTGTCTAGATAACCTTACAAGATTGGTTTCTGAAATTCAACTAGGGTTCTCTAAAAATTTGGTTACAGCGGCGTGTTTTGTAGACATCGAAAACGCTTATAACAATGTTGATATTCCTTACCTGTTACGTGTTTTAGATCAGTTTGGGGTTGGATCAAAGATCTGTACTTATTTGTGGTCCTTTTTATCAAATAGACATCTGCAAGTGGCGACGTACGATTGTAGGATCACTGGCCGTGGGTTAGCTCAAGGAGATCCATTGGCTCCACTTTTATTTAATATTGTAACACTACACATATGTAAGAACGTTGGCCAGGTTAATATATCTCAATATGCTGATGATTTTGTGTTATATTCTACAAAAAATAATTTAGATTCAGCGTTTAAAGAACTTCAGTCTGCTTTACGATATACCAAAGTGTTAATTGATAAGCTGGGTTTAACTATGTCTCCAAATAAAACTAAGATATGTGTTTTTAAAAAAGGTTGCTTTAGGAGGTCTGTCGACTTTGTTTTTGATGATGTTTCAATAGAAGTCGTTAATAATGTTAAATATTTGGGTCTGTGGCTGGATAGCTCTTTGAGATGGGGTAAACATATTAATGAAACCTCACAGAAGGTAATGAAATTCATGAATTTACTTAAAGTTTTATCTGGGCCGGGATGAGGACTCCATCAAAAACACCTA
This sequence comes from Oligia fasciuncula, assembly GCA_963082905.1. Lineage (NCBI taxonomy): Eukaryota > Metazoa > Arthropoda > Insecta > Lepidoptera > Noctuidae > Oligia > Oligia fasciuncula. The sequence goes on along the minus strand of OY720406.1, from coordinate 13,604,856 downwards.
AGATGTTTATATATTTCTTTAATTCGAAGTAGAATTGATTATGCCAGTTTCTTGTTTGACTGTAGTTGTAATTCTAAACTAATAAAACTAGATAGGGTCCAAAACCAGGCTTTACGTGTTGTCGGCGGATTTATAAGGAGCACTCCGATACATGTCATGGAAAGCGAGTTATGCCTTCCACCAATTTGCTAGCTAAGTATCTCCGACGAATATTCATATTCGTCGGAGATACTTAGCTAGCAAATTTATGTTAAAATAAAAATCTTTTCGTAACAAAAAATCTATAGAATCACTAGAAAATCTTTCACTAGTTACTGGTTCCAACTATTGGCTGAACAAGAAGCTGCCATTACTTATTGACATTTTTTCACAATATAATTCTGTTCCAATACACTCTAGCGTTCAACTTGGAATGTTTTCACTTGATAAGTGGATAAGTAGTAGTATAAATATGTCCCATATAGTCTTTGATAAAATTCCTAGTATTTCTAAAGCTAAACGCCGCTACAGTACTGTACAAATAAAACACTTATGCACTTCATATATTCAAGAACAATATTCAGGATATCATAAAATTTTTACTGACGGTTCCAAAGATAAACATGTAGGAGGCGCTGCATTTTTGGATCCCATTCTTCTGAACCACATGAAGCTTAAGATTGATTCAGATATCTCTATTATGCACATTGAATTGATTGCGATATTGGAAGCTTTGTCCTATATTCTATCAATTAATGGCGATAAATTTGTGATTCTGACAGACTCCAAAAGCTCGCTGCAACACCTGGCTCGGCACACTTCTCACATGCGAGGTAATCCGACAGCCTATGTGATATATGAGTTACTCTTAAAACTTCAGTCTAATTCCAAAACGGTATGTCTTCAATGGATTCCGTCGCATTGTCAGGTAGAAGAAAATGAAAAGGTGGATATGCTCGCCAAACAAGCGTGTATTGATGGAGTTCCCATGAATATTACTCCACTGTATTCGGACTATTTTGTAAAGGTGAAAAGAAAGTGTTTAGATCTTTGGCAGGTGTATTTTGATGAAAGATCAAAAGAGAAAGGGATATGGTATCGAACTATCCAGCCAGAGATCTCTCGGGTTCCGTGGATTGATTGTGACCTCAATGAAAACCTAATTACTATAGCCTTAAGACTTCGTTCTGGACATACTCCATCAAATAAGTTTTATTATTTCATGAGAAAAGCTTTGTCTCCAAATTGTGATGACTGTGGAGTGGTTGATGATGTCTTTCATATTCTGATGGAGTGTGTCCGGAATGAAAATACTAGAATTAATGTTTTCGGACGATATAAAAGGTATGATATTGGCTTCTGTAATACCATCCTTGCTTTTCCAGTTTCCGATAAGGCTAAACAATTGTACAAATTAGTTATAAGATAGATCGTAATCAATAATTTTGTGTTTTTCTGCACTGGGCGATGTGGTCGCTAAGCGACAAAGCCCTTTAAATAAATATTTAAAAAAAAATGATTATCATCTATAAATATAAAAGAAAGTCGTGTTAGTTACACATAACTCAAGAACGGCTAAACCGATTTGGCTGAAAATTGGTGGGGAGGTAGCTTAGAACCAGGAGACGGACATAGGATCCGGCTTTTTATCCGGTTTTAGACGGACATAGTATTTAATACCTTTATTTACTTATAGGAGCAGGGTAGGAGTAGGTTAGGAGTAGGGTAAGAGTAGGGTAGGGTAAGGGGTAGGACACCACGCGAACGATAGCGCCGGGCAGCTAGAAATAATTTATATGGCAAAACAACGTTTGCCGGGTCAGCTAGTAATGTAATAAAAAAAGGAAGAAAAAAGGCAGGAGCTCATTGGGCATCAAAAATTCGTCCACGACGCTGTCAATGGGATAAGTGCCCAAAAGCTGGCAGCATTAGGTACCACGTTGGATGGCAATGCTTCTTCTTTGGGCTAAAAAAATAGGCCAACCCTTTCCTAAAAAACAAACGACTTTCAAAAAACACTATAAAGTGAAAAATAACTTTAATTTTAGTCGGTGTCTTTGGATTTCTATTTTTGTTTTTTGCCACCGACTTCCGAAATTAAAGTTATTTTTCACTTTATAGTGTTTTTTGGAAGTCGGTTGTTTTTTTTGTAAAAAAGTTTTTATTTTTTACTTTTTAGTGGGTCAGTTTGTAATTTATCTAAGTTACAATAGCCTAATGTCAACTGCTGATCACCTTTTACAAAAAATTGCTTTTCCCGATGCAGGGACGTTGATTGTTGAGGAGTTCTCCTAGTATTCCACTCTCCTAGCTGATAATCCTGGCTGCAGCATACGGCCAGACTTATGTCAACATTGCATTGAACTTAAAATTTAGTCCTGTTTAAAATGAGCCCAAACACGACTACGGTGCTGTAATTTCAAGGTTTGTACTTTTTCTGATGCTCCTGGCTTCAGCATCAGGTCTTCGGTGTTCCTCAGTAACAGTACGTTTATCCACACATCGAGCCCTTTTCAATGAGCCTAAACACGATATATCTGCTGTTAGTTGTCGAGGAGTTAGGTGCTCTGCAGACTATCCTGACTGCAGCAACAGGTCATGACTTGATGATCATGAGACCAAATGTGGCAAATGCCCTATCAAACATCAAAACAATTTACTAAAACAGTCCTTGCCTGTTCGAGTAACTTCTTACTGTTAAGGAGTTGTACCTTCCATCATCAGCCCAGCTACCTGAGATGGTGACAACCATACACAAATACACAAGATACTTCATAAAATATGCGAAAAACAATAAGTGAGCCTATAAAATTTGAGGGTTGCCCTCGATTTTTCTAAGATCCCATCATCAGATCCTAACTTGGTGACAATGGGACCACCTCAGAACTATTTACTTTCGAACAAAAAAAGAATTTTGAAAATCCGTCGACATTTGGCGGAGTATTCGATGAACAAACAAAAAAAAAATTAAAAAAAAAGCATACAAACAGCCGAACATAGTACCTCCTCCTTTTTGTGAAGTCGGTAAAAATAGAAAATAAGTTGGATTGATTATCTTATATTATTATTATATTACATTGTCGGTTTCTAGTAAAACCAGAACGAGGGTAAAATTGTGGAGACTAGCAGAAATATTTTTAGTTGATCCCAGGCTGAGGTGATGATAATGAACAGACAAGGTCATTCTTACATTTTATATCGTTGTTTGTACCTTGGGTTTATAGTGTCCATGCAGCAGCACGTGTGAGTTGACGCCGGTGACGGACATGCCGTTGACGGCAACGTATGAGCGACGGAAGCGCTGGTGCTCAGTGACGACGCGCATGCGACCCTCGCGCATTGCTACCACGTCCTGCCGCGGATTGTTGCAGTGCAGGTTGGCGGCTATCTCACCGCAATGGTAGCCAAGCAACACCTGTAGATATCGAGAAAAATCTGAATACCTACACGGGAACCAATAGTCTTAACAAAATTGAGCTTTGAAATTAGAGTTGTTGGGACGTGAATCCATGACGAATGATCCCGTTTGTTTTTAAAGAATTAATTTAAAAAAAAATGTGTGTGCTCCCGAATACTCCATGCAGTGATGGCAACATTCATATTTTAAATTATTATAATGTTTAGATCATAACAATTATGACCCCAATAAAAAGGTTACCTTCGTTATAGCGGATATACCCGATGCAGCTTCTCCGTATCCAATGTTGGAAATGACGCTGCCAACTAAGAGTGTGTCTTCTTTTCCTTTACAGAACACCCTTTCAATGGCGTCCAGTTCCGCTTTATCAGCATCAGGCGTACCTATAACGAAATTATGCAATTGTAACTACTGTTATTTTTACATAAATATTGTTTATCGATGACTGCCTCTTTGGTCTACTGCTCAACTGCTGATCGTGGTCGTGGAGTCTTGATCAAGTTCCTCGAGTCAGGCAAAGAGTTATTTGGTTTTGGTTTAGTCTCTACTGCAGCAGCTTGGAGGCTGGATTTATTACGGCTTTAAGAAAGGAGAGAGCGAAGAAAGGAGAAATCTTCCCTGATTTACCCTATTGTTCTTCCATAAACTCTCAAGACAAAATCGAATACAAGATAAATTAATACCTGAACCAAAAGCTTCGACGTATTCCACAGCATGCGGCGGGACCCTCGCTTCCTCATAGAATCTGGTCAAAAAGTCAACCGTCTTATCAGTATTCCTAAAGTATCCGTACTGAGGGCCCGTTTCTCCCGTTACCAAGCCGGTATATTCCGTCTTCACGTGCATTAAATCTGCATAGATCCTGTAAATTACAGAAAAAAGTGAGAAGTGTCATTATGAGAAAACAAGTAGGTGGAGTGGAGGCTATAAGCACCCCTATATCATTTTTTTATTTAAAGTATGTGCACATTTTCCTTCAATCAGCAGCAGGGGCCATCATAAACCCGCTGCGAAAAAGAGATGGTGCTATTGGTCATGTATAACTCCGTCTCTCTCTAGCACTGGCTGAACTCATATTCTATTCTGCTCAAAGAGATCCATAAAAACTTACCTCAGAGCATCTTTAGCCTTCTGCAGAAACAAAACGTTAATGGCTTCCGTTTTGACGCAGCCATTGGCATTCTGATCAAATGACTTCGTTTTACCATCCATCGCCCGGCTTATGAGCCTGGACATAAAAAAACACGATTAAGTATCTACTTATTTTTTAAATTAGAATGCTATTGGATTTTAAGTATCTACTAAGGACAAAAGTTTACTCTAAATTATTGTAAACTAGCTGTCCCGGCGAACTTCGTACCGCCTCAGAATCAATAAATAAAAAAAGCCGTTCCATACGTGATTTTTGTGATTTTTTCCCATGTTCTAATAGTTATTCTGCTATTCGGGGCGGAGACAAATCCAACTGATCAAAGATCATAAAAAACGATCCAGCCGTTCTTGATTTATAAATAGTGTAACTAACCCGACTTTGTTTTATATATAAATAAACTAGCTGACCCGGCAAACGTTGTTTTGCCATATAAATTATTTCTAGCTGTGTGGTGTCCTACCCCTTACTCTGCCCTACCCCTACCCTACTCCTACACTACTCCTACCCTACTTCCACCCTACTCCTAACCTACTCCTGCCCTACTACTACTCTACTCCTACACTACTCCTACCCTACTCCTACCCTACTTCTACCCTACTCCTAACCTACTCCTACCCTACTCCTAACCTACTCCTACATTACAAAAAAAATCCTATATCCGTCTCCTGGTTCTAAGCTACCTCCCCACCAATTTTCAGCCAAATCCGTTCAAATCAAATCATTTATTTGCTGATCAAGGATACAGTGGTGTTAACATAACATGTGATAACGTTCTCCTTGATCTACCTTACTGGCATGCACCAATCACAAATAAAAAATGGAACAAAACTGTATGAAGAACTATATCCTACAAAAACCAAAACTTGTTTACAACACTGAAAGTACTTCGCAAGAACAAGTACTAACGGTAGAGCACTATGAAACAGAATAGCAACCACAGAAGGGCCCTCCCGATCTGCCAATCCAGCCGGTCCCCGTGGGAGAAAAAGACCAAAACCCTTCAGAGACAAATACCTCAAACAAGTTTGAGCCTGCGAACATAACCTATTCTTTAGTAAACACACCTTCCAATATATAAATAAAAGGATTAATAAACGTATTATTGAAATCCTTAGAACGGTCTTTCCTTTGGTGTTCATCCATAAGCTACATACAACGTAAGGACATTATCAACACATGCCCGTCTATTGGAATTAATGGAAGCTTTGAAAAATAAACAAGACGTATGCGTTAAAAGCGTCCAGAGTACAACAAATAGTACTAAAACAACAATCCAAAAATAAAAATAAAATAATTAAAAATAAGCCGAGGCAGCTAAGTGATGACCAGCCCCAACTGACGGCGCCCGTTCACGAACATGACGCATAGATCAGCACCATTCAGCTCAACCATTTTGAAGGGAACTAAATGATCCAACATACACGCCACCGTCAGCGACACATTTGTGTGAGCATGACATACTATCAGCCGCCAGGGCACATTCAAGTCAATGAAAGACATATTACCCGGTAAATGGTAAAATAAGGTATAGTACTTACATAGAACTCACATCTGTGCTATGCAATTATACAATACAAATGAAATTGAGTTTAAACAATGCAAAGATAGTCTTACAATCTTCAGCAGCTCCAACAGTATTTTCAGGTGTTAATCAATTAGTTGTGGTTGTGGAGCAGGACCAGCATTGAGCCAGGCATTTTTATCAGCTATGTAATCCCCTAACTTATAATATGCCTGACTGCATAGTGTGCGTTTTATACAAGACTTGAATTTTGTCTCATTCAGTTGAAGAATGTGGGGAGGTATTTTATTATAACATTTTAAACAGTACCCCATAAAAGATGAGTCTACTTTAGCCAGTCTGAAACCTGGTTGAACTAATAGGTCCCTATTTCTAGTACTATAATTATGTCTTTCACCTCTTTTACTAAAAAGATGTAAGTTTTTTCTTACATACATGATGTTTTCGTAGATATATTGACAAGGTACCGTCATGATGTTAATTTCCTTAAACAGTTCCCTCAGAGAATCGCGCCTGCGGAGGTTATATATGGCTCTGATGGCTCTTTTCTGCAGAATAAAAATAGAATCGATGTCTGCAGCCCGTCCCCAAAGTAAAATACCGTAAGACATGACACTATGAAAGTAACTAAAATAGACTAGTCTCGCGGTATCGACATCAGTAAATTGACGGATTTTTCTGACAGCATAAGCTGCTGAACTTAGCCGTCCTGCAAGAGATGTTAAATGAGGACCCCATTGTAGCCTTGAGTCGAGCGCGATCCCTAAGAAAACAGTTTTATCGACGAATTCTAGTTTCTCTTGATTCAATATTATCTCACAATCACTACCCTTTACATTTGGTAAAGAAAATCTAATGCACTTAGTTTTTTTTTCCATTTAATACTAAATTATTAGCAGTGAACCAATTTTGGACCTGCAGTAGGGCGTTATTTACGTCGTCAAAATTTGTAGCACGTCTATTTACCTTAAAAATTAAGGAAGTGTCATCACCAAATAACACCATATGTGGTTGATTTTTTAATAAATGGAGTAGATCATTAACATACACTAAAAAGAGGAAAGGACCCAATATCGAGCCTTGTGGCACACCCATTTTTACTTTTAAACCATATGAATTGACACCATTTATTTGGACTTGCTGTTGTCTATCATTTAAATAAGAACTAACTAAACTGAGCGCAAGTTTTCCAAGTCCTTAATGCTCAAGTTTCAAAAGCAAGGTTTCGTTCGAGAGGTCACAAAAGATTCCAATGGCGTCTTGGGCCTCTTCCCACGCGTTAAAAATGTGTTTTAATAAGGTTACACCAGCGTCAGTCGTACAACGTCCTTTGGTGAAACCAAATTGCTGATCGTGAAGGATTTTATTCATGTTAAAATGATTGAGCATCTGATTAAGCATTATCTTTTCGAACACCTTACTGAAAACCGGCAACACGGATACGGGTCTATAATTATTGGTGTCTTTACTGTCCCCAGATTTGAAAAGTGGTATTACCTTACTGTATTTCATTAAATCGGGGAAGATTCCTTGATCAACACACAAATTAAATACTAAGGCATAAGCATGTCTTTTTTTTTTTTTTTTTGAAAAATGGCATCTCGCAGTTCAACCATAGGGGTTGTCGACTGCTCAACCGGACTTTCCTGTGGATGCCACAATAAATTGGGCCTCCAGCCAGGGCATAAAAACTTAAAAACTAAGCGACTACACGCTAAGGGCACCCCCCCGGGGGGTTCGGACCTCGGCTTAGGGCGTCGCTGGGAGAGGACAGCAAGGGACAGGCTGGATCGGAATTAGCATAAGCATGTCTTTATTTGTTCTACTTAGGTACTATTTTTAGGGGTCGCAAGTAGTAACTACACAGACACGAAAGGATAATTTTAATTGACCAATCACAGCGCTTATTACAAGTTAGAATATTCGTTGGAATATTGTTGCGAGCGGCGCGGCCGAGCCAAATGCGCTGAGGTTATAAATATGAGTGCCGGCCGCGCATGATTTAGTCTAGCGGCGCACGCGGTCGTGACCGCACGCGCCGAACATGTATGTGACGTAGGTATGCTGCTACAGTGCTCCCCCCCTAGCGAAGCGTACGGGCATCTTGACGATTCTGCCAGATCTGGTTCTCGGTGGATCAATGGGGCGGTCATCAGTTGTAGCAGGCGTCGAGTCGTTCATGTAGCTGCTGTTATGATTGTCCGTGTCATCCGTGTGTATGGTGTAAGCCGGTTTCAGACGATCGATCGATATATTGGCAGTACGTCCTGGTAGTTGTAGCTTGTAATACTTTTTATGCTTCTCGATGACTATATACGGTCCTTCATATGGGCGCTGCAATGGCTTCCTGACTGCATCTATGCGTACGAATACTGATTTGCATGTCTTCAAATCTTGGTGCACGAACACAGATCGCGTGTTGGAATGCGGTTGGTATGTCGGCGTAAGTTGTGCGATGACGTAGTGCAGGTGTTCGACATAAGTATGATTCATCTTTACTGTAGACGTTGGTGGTGTTGGTGCTACAAATTCGCCGGGCAGGCGTAATGCTTGTCCGTACGTTAATTGTGCGGCACTAGTATTGGTGTCGGTCCGAATGGCTGCCCGTAGACCGAGTAACACGGTTGGTAGTTCTTCCATCCATTTGTTATTATTTTATAATCGAGTCATAAGTGCGACCTTCAGCGAACGGTGCCAGCGCTCAACTATTCCGTTACTCTGCAGGTGGTAGGCAGTAGTACGCGTCTTCTCTGCACCCAGTAAACTTGCGAGTTCGTGAAATAACTGGCTTTCGAACTGTCGTCCCTGATCAGTCGTAATTTTGCTGGGGCATCCGAAACGGGCTATCCATGCCTCGTATATTTTTCTTGCTACGGTATCAGCTGTGATTTCTCGCATTGGTATCGCTTCGGGCCAGCGTGTTTGACGATCGATGATAGTAAGTAAATACTGATGTCCACATGCAGATGTAGGCAGCTTCCCGACGATATCTACGTGGATGTGAAGAAATCGCTCGCTTGGTGGGTAGTGGTCACTGTCGCTGTGTGTGTGTCGCTGAACCTTGGACTGTTGACACGGAGTACATGATTTTGCCCATTTGCTGACATCCTTGTTCATGGACGGCCAGAAATAACGTTGTTGCATCATTTTTCGTATGGTTCGTATTCCTGGGTGGCTGGTATCGTGAATAGCGTTGAATGCAATGCGACGATAGTCCTCTGGTAGGTACGGGCGTATATTTGTTGTTGACGTTTCGCACCATATCAACTTGTTTGTCCCGGGAGCGACGATCTTCTTGAGTTGTATGTTGTTTTGTTTTAGTAGCGTAGGTAACGATGAGTCATTTTCTTGTGCTTGAGCTAATTTGTTGTATTCGATGATTGTAGGAATGTCGATAGTTTCGATGCGTGATAATGCGTCGGCGACCACGTTATCCGCTCCGCTTACATGTCGTATGTCCGTTGTGAACTCACTGATGAACAAGAGTTGACGTGTTCGACGTTGTGTATCGCTGTTGGACGGTGGCTTATGTATAGCGTATGTGAGTGGCTTGTGGTCGGTGTAGACTATTAGTTCTCTTCCTTCGAAGGTATTTCGGAAATGCTTGATGGCCATATATATGGATAACAATTCCCTGTCGAATGTGCTATATCGCTGCTGTGTTTCTGAGAATTTCTTCGAGAAGTAGCCAAGGAGTATCCATTTGTTATTGACGCGTTGCTGTAGGACGGCTCCTGCGCACGTATTGGATGCGTCGCACATAAGTGACATCGCTGCGGTCGGTGATGGGTGAGCGAGTAAGGCTGCGTTTTGAATGCTGGCCTTGCATGACTCAAAAGCTTCTGTTGCTTCCGCAGTCCAGTCTATCTTGGTCTTGTCACGCTTCTTACAGTTGTGTAGGAATATGCGCGGCGTTTGGAGTGCTGTCTCGATAAAAATTCGTCATGCCCAGGAATCGACGAAGGTCATGAATGGTTTCTGGTTTTGGATAGTCAGCGATGATCTTGACTTTGTCAATCGGTGGTTTGATTCCCTCGCTTGAGACTTCGTAACCAAGGAACTTGACGCTTTGTTTGCCGAAGTTACATTTTGATGGGTTGATTGTGATTCCGTAGTCATCTAATCTGCGCAAGACAACTTGTAAGTCTTGTTTGTGCTGTTCTTCGTTTTCCGATGCGATGATGACGTCATCGATGAATGGAAATACATAATCCAGTCCACTCAGCACACGGTGTATGAATCGTTGGAAAGTCTGCCCTGCATTTTTTAAGCCTGAGCACATTCGGGGGAATTCGAATAATCCGAATGGCGTTATTATGGCTGTCTTTTCGATATCAGGTTCATGAACTGGCAGTTGCATGTATGCACGGTTGAGGTCCAGGGTTGAAAATATCTTCTTATTATGCAGGTGGTTGGTGAAATCCTTCAGGCGTGGTACTGGATATCTGTCTGGAGTTGTGATGGCATTTAATCTCCTGTAGTCGCCACAAACGCGAATGTCACCATTCTTTTTGGGTACGACGTGTAGCGGACTGGACCATGGACTTTTGCTTGGCCCGCAAAGTCCTTGCTGCATCATGATCTCGAACTCCTTCTTTGTTGCTAAGTATCGATGTGGTGGTAAGGGTCGGGCTTTGCAGTGAAGTGGTGGGCCTGTTGTTTCGATATGGTGTTCTACATGATGTTTGGGCGTTTCCTTAGTGCACGATGGTCTGGTGATATCGGGGAAGTTGCTAAGGAGCTTGTGATACTGCTGTTCGACGTCAATACTTCGTACTGTTGGCTCGGAGGAGTACGATATTGGTGCTTTCACGGTGAGTTTCGTTACTTTGTCGATGAGACATCGGCCGGCGATATCGACTAGGAGTTGATGATGTTTTAAGAAATCAGCGCCGATGATAGGCTTGCTGACTGCAGCAATGACGAAATTCCATCTGTATGGTCTTCGTAGATTGAAGTCTAGCTGAAGTGACTTCTCGCCGTAGGTAGGTATGGTGGTATTGTTCGCAGCGTACAGGTGAAAGTCTGTTGGTGCAGCTTTCATTCCTGCTTTTCGTGGTATGACAGATATATTCGCGCCGGTGTCGATTAAAAATGACAGCCGCGAATTCCGATCTGTTATGAATAGGCGGTATGATATATCTTTTGCGCCGGGTCCCGCCTCATCCAACGCTGGTTTTAGTTTTCCGGGGCAGTGGGCGAATTATCATAACTGCACGGCCGCGTACACCGTTGCGCTTGTTTCCCGAATCTCCGATGATAATAGCAGATGTCTGATTGGTCGGCTCGGTGTGGCGTCTTGCTGCGGGACGCGCGGGGTGCGCGTGGTCGATTGGGCGAGCTCCGTGAACGAGATCTTGAACGGTAGCGGTGAAATGTTTTCCGATGGGGATACGAGGGTTGATTTGTTTTTAGTTCTGCGATTTCTTTCATTAGCATATCGACTTTTTCTTCCAGGGTTGTGCTAGTGCGAGGAGGTTCCTGAGAGCTCGTGGAGACGGCGGATACGAGGGCTTGCGGCTGGGTCTGCTCCAAAATCTTGTCTGCCATCATAGCGAGTTCATAGATGTCGGATTTCTTTGCGATGTTGTCACTGACGGCAAGCACTGCTCGAATCGATTGTGGCAAGTGATTTGTCCACATAATCCTGAGCGCCGAGTCGGAGATATTTTCGCCTGCGAGGTTCTTCATACGACGTAGAAGTTGCGATGGTTTCATGTCACCCAGTTCCATTTCGGACAGTAGTCGCTGTACTTGCCGTTGCTCGGATTCTTCATATACTTGCAGTAGACGATTTTTCAGCATTTCATACCGCTTCGTCTCAGGTGGATGGAGAATGATGTCAGTGATTTCATCGAGATCCTGCCGTTCGAGTTGACCGATGACTAGCTCGTACATGGCTTGATCACCTTTCTTGTGTGGAGACATGATCGCCTCGAACTGTGCGAACCATAGCCGTATCTTATCTCGCCAGATGGGTGCGATACGAAGCGCGGTTGAAACACCCGAAAGTTCTTGTTCTCCGCTGGTCATGTTGCTTTTTCCTTTGTCGGGGTCACCACTGTAGTGTTAGGTAAGGAGAAATGATAACACTAGCTTGATGTAGCATAAGCATGTCTTTATTTGTTCTACTTAGGTACTATTTTTAGGGGTCGCAAGTAGTAACTACACAGACACGAAAGGATAATTTTAATTGACCAATCACAGCGCTTATTACAAGTTAGAATATTCGTTGGAATATTGTTGCGAGCGGCGCAGCCGAGCCAAATGCGCTGAGGTTCTAAATATGAGTGCCGGCCGCGCATGATTTAGTCTAGCGGCGCACGCGGTCGTGGCCCCTCTTGAGTATTAATGTTCTGTGTCGTGGCCGCACGCGCCGAACATGTATGTGACGTAGGTATGCTGCTACAGTATGTTTGTCCACGCATTTCTTTGCAACTATTAATTGGATCGTGACCATTTGTATTGGCTTACATTTACTTCAACTTAGGGAATAGTGCAAATTTCATCAAAATCGAGTCAGTCATTTTCAAGATAATGGACTAATACGTGTAAGTGTGACGGCCTGGCTTATTGATACGAGCTACGGGTGTGGTGTCAAAGGGAAAACATCTCAAAACCTTGGTCAAATTCTAGTGCAATATTTATAACAAAACTATTGCCTACTTATTACAAACAAATATTCCAGTTTTTACTTAAAACTAAAAATATCGAAATAAAAAAGTAATTAAAAAAAATGGTTGCCTGTAAAGTCGGTTTTACGGGCGAAGATTTTACGTGACAACGACCGATCATCCGATCATAGTTGAGTGGGAGAGAGACGCAAGGCATTCGGCGGGCCTCTCTCTCGTTCGGTGACTCATCGTAACGTTACCGAGCGTTACACTTTTTCATAAGTGACTCCCAGTCGCAACCTAATTTAAGACGTTGTCACGTCAAAAAAATTGTTGCCTGTAAAGTCGGTTTTACGGGCGAAGATTTTACGTGACAACGTCTTTTTCTCGGTAGAATATTTATTGATATGAATATAATTAAATTGCACAATAGGAACAAGGAATTAAATGAAAATAAGAACGTAACGTTACCGAGCGTTACACTTTTTCATAAGTGACTCCCAGCCGCAACCTAATTTAAAATAAGAACGTAACGTTACCGAGCGTTACACTTTTTCATAAGTGACTCCCAGCCGCAACCTAATTTAAGACGTTGTCACGTCAAAAAAAATTAGCCCGACTTCAAAAACTCAAAATTGTGAAATAACTTTAATTTCGGAAGTCGGTGGCAAAAAACTACAACTAAAATAAAGATCCCAAGACACCGACTTCCGAAATTAAAGTTATTTCACAATTTTGAGTTTTGAAGTTGGTTTAATTTTTTTTTTTTAATTACTTTTTTTTTTAACCCTTTGATAGTAGGGATTATGGTGGATTTCTTAGCATTTTAATATATTGACGTGACAACGTCTTAAATAAGGTTGCGACTGGGAGTCACTTATGAAAAAGTGTAACGCTCGGTAACGTTACGATGAGTCACCGAACGAGAGAGAGGCCCGCCGAATGCCTTGCGTCTCTCTCCCACTCAACTATGATCGGATGATCGGTCGTTGTCACGTAAAATCTTCGCCCGTAAAACCGACTTTACAGGCAACCATTTTTTTGTTTTACAGGTGAGGATAGTAGTTAATTAGTAATAATATTATTTTCCCCAAAATATAGGTAAGTATGCGTAAATATTTTCATTTTTTTTTTTTACTTTTGAGCCAATGTTGTTCTTTGAAGAGGGTTAGTTTGACTTGACCTGCAGATTTTGTCGACCCAAAAACAATATTTATGCATTGAGCCAATGTAGCCCTATACCACAATAGAAAATAGAAAACCCTTTTTTGTATTGACCCAAAGTTCCCCCCCAGAGCTAAAGTAACCCGCGTTTACCGGTACCTACGCAATTATGCAACGAACGCCGGGCGTGCGAATAGTGAATGTTATTATTAAGTTGTAAAAGTGATAGAATAGGAATATAGTTTTTAATAGTTTTCGTATTAGTAGTAGGTATCTGACAGCAATTTTTGAGAATTTTAGGCCGCTTTCCGAATTAGCTATAATCGCTCACAGCGCTCACATCATCTCACATGCGTTCCGATTTAGGTATTACGATTATGACAGCTGAGAGCTGTCCACAATTCGGAACGCCCGTGAACGCGCTCACAGTGCTTACTCAATGTAAAAACGATATTATTACAGTATTTCCTTGTATAAACACCACATTTCTTCTTCTTTGGTTAGGTGGCGACTATCAGCCAGAAGCACAATTTCGAAAATGCCACGTTAGTTTAATTTTATGTTAAGATGCAAATCTAAACAAAACACACACTGACACATCCTCACACACACACACACTGTCATTTTTGACAGCGCTCACGGTGATATTATTCTAGGGCATGGTCGGTGTTATCGCAAGATGGCGCATGTCATGACGTCATCTATGACGACTCACGGGACATCGTTATCGCGCTCACGCTAATTCGGTACGGGTTTAAGCACGCTCACATCGATTATTTCTCAACTCGGAACGCAGGGTTAATGTGAAGAAAAATGATAGGCAGAATAGTTACGTAACTTAACTATTATATCAAACTATAGTGTCAAATAAGAGGATTATGTTTAAAACTGATATTCTCGTTTGAATTATGTAAATCGGTCAACGGGTAACGTAACGTAACCTATTGGAGCAGCTCAATCCCAAGCCTTTTTGTCCTCAATATAGTCTTTTACAGTATAATAGGCTTTCTGAGATAGTTTTCGCTTTATAGAAGATTTGAATTTATTAAGGCTTAGTTCTTGAATGTGGCTAGGAAGTTTATTATAAAAACGTATACATTGGCATCTAAACGAGCCACCTATTTTTTTGAGCCTTGTTGTAGGAACAACAAATTTGTGTTTGTTCCTAGTATTTATGTTATGGAGAACACTGTATTTTTTAAACAGATTAATATTTTTATGTGCATACAAAAGATTATCATAAATGTACTGAGAAGGCACAGTCATTATATTAATCTCTTTAAATTTGTCTCTGAGGGAGTGTCTGGGACTTAATTTATAAATGGAACGAATTGCCCTTTTTTGTAAAATAAAAATTGTCTGAATATCGGCGGCATTTCCCCACAACAGAATACCGTACGACATCACACTATGAAAATAACTAAAGTATGCTAAAGGGGCTGTCTCTAAATCAGTTAAATCACGAATTTTCCTAACGGCGTATGCTGCAGAGCTAAGCTTTTTTGACAATTTATCTATATGGGGGCCCCATTGAAGCTTGGCATCCAACGTTATGCCTAGGAATACTGTGGTATCTTCGGGTTTCAACTCTTCATCCTTAATGAGAACACTAGTTTCTACTTGTCTAACGTGGGGTATGGTAAACTTAATACATTTAGTTTTTTTTCCGTTAAGAAGTAGGTTATTGACATTAAACCAGTTAACTACTTTTGCAAGGGCGTTATTTACATTGTCAGTAACAAGCTGCTGACGTTTGAGTTTAAACAAAAGTGAAGTGTCATCT
Source organism: Oligia fasciuncula (assembly GCA_963082905.1). Lineage (NCBI taxonomy): Eukaryota > Metazoa > Arthropoda > Insecta > Lepidoptera > Noctuidae > Oligia > Oligia fasciuncula. Next base: position 13,589,223 of record OY720406.1, on the reverse strand, counting down.
GCAAACAACACTATATCATGTTCATCCCTTATGAGGTAAGGCAAGTCATTTATATAAATAATAAATAAAAATGGGCCGAGAATTGAGCCCTGGGGGACCCCCATTCTTACTACAGATCCGGGTGACCTTTTTCCGTTAACATCAATACACAGTAGGTGCAATAACAGAAAACAGCTTAGAAGATAACTAGAATATAAAAAAATAAATACTTAGATACATACATACAACAAAATATAATAAATTATCGTTAATTATAGGCATGTATATATTTAACTTAACAATAAATAATTCCCATTTTGCTTTCTTTAAAATATTATTGAATATGCTTTTTTCTTCGTGGGTAGTTGTTAGGAAAGGTGAAAAAATTTAAGCTCTGATTTTAAAATTTAATTTAAAATACAAATACATACAATTTGACTATTTAAATGTATACATATACATGCTAACATAGAGTACCCACCAGTATAGTGTTATCTCCATAAACGGATCACACAGCAATACAACAACGCACATTTTACAACTGAAACGATGGAAGCACTGAAGGTCTCATTGTCAGACATGATGTCACTGTTCCAAACTAGGATGACATCATTTGAGGCAGAACTTCAGAAGAATGCTACAGGAACAGCAAGCAGCACGACTGACAGTTTAGTGTCGGACTTCACCGCGTTCAAGAAGTTTATACTTGAGGCGTTGGGCTGTCTTCAGCAGCAGTTGGAGGCGTTGGCTCAGGGGCTCGACAACCTGGAGATGCGTGGGCGCCGGAAGATGGTGTTGTTGCATGGTGTCACCGAGCAGGCCAAGGAAGAAACCGCACAGGTTGTCGCTGAGGTTGTGCAATGTCACCTGAAGCTGCCCGATTTTACAGTTGCTGACATTAGGCGGTGCCACCGGTTGGGCAGACAAACAGGTGCTAGCAAGCCCAGGCCCATTCTTTGCAAGCTACGGGATGTCGGTGTCAGGGACAGTATCTGGTTTGCTAAGACCAAGTTGAAGGGCACTGGTATGACAGTATCAGAGTTTTTGACGAGATCGCGGCATCAGCTCTTCATGTCTGCGCGTGAGAGACTTGGCGAAACAAATTGCTGGACTAAGCAGGGCCTGATATATGTTCTTCGCACTGACGGCTCCCGACATCGAGTAAATTCACTGGCTGATCTCAACAACATCGAGCATGTCAGTGAAAAGGCCATGTCTCCCATCGTATCAGCATTGTCCTCGTTGCCGTCTCCATCACCGGCACCGAAGAAGGCCCGGCGTGCTGCCGCGAATAAGAAGTAATTTGGTGCATTGTTTTGGTTAGTATCAGCGTCCGGGTAGTTTCTGTTTATAACTCGTACCCTGTCAATTCTCTCTTTTTACTAATAATTTCTATACCCTCTAAGCCACTTTAATGTTTATCGTCTAATCGTCTATTTATTTTACACTATTTCTTTCTGTCTGTCAGCTGTCAACACTATGTCACGTCATGCATGTGTCATTTTGTTCGTAGGGTTGTCGTTCAGAAACCAATTGACAGTGTGCCGAGTATATTTATGTTATTATATTTTTTGGTTTAACTTGATCATTTTTGCTTGTTATTTTTACGTGTATTTTCTTCTTCATTTCCTATGTCATGAACTTATGTAATAACTTTCTGTTACCCGGACGATGAAATTTTTTTTAAAGTTTTGTTCTGTTTTTATAACTTTAAATTGTAACACTCAACTGGCGGGATGGATTTAATTAATTGCCCTTTTTATATTAACATTTATAATTATTATTTAGTTTATTTACGTTTATTGTTATTTTTCATATATCTATATAGTGTCGATGTCAGATAGCAATGACGACAGCGACACCGAAAGCTTTTTGTCGGCCTGTAGCAATGACAGCTTTGTTAGCTGTCCGTCCCTTGCTGACACGCTTGAATCTCAGTTTTCCGATGTACCTAAGAATTTCAATGTAGTCCATATAAATGCCCAGAGTATTCCGGCACATTATTCTGACATGCTAGTGAACCTAGACTGTAAGAACATCCATGCTATCCTTGTTTCAGAGTCTTGGCTAAAGCCATGTCTCCCTTCTACTTCCTATTCCTTGCCGGGTTTTCAACTAATAAGAAATGATCGTACGAGTGGCGTTGGCGGCGGTGTTGCCATATACCTTCGTCCACATATTCCTTTTTCAATTGTCGATATGTCTGCACAACCGCCACCGCAAAACGCGGGTGAGCATCTCTTTTTGGAAGTAAACCTGAACCACGTGAAAGTTCTTCTGGGTGTTTATTATTGCCCTTCGTCACGTATAAATTTCTTGTCTTCCTTTGAAAAGATCCTAGAAAACTTATCACCCTCTTACAGTCACACAATCATTATGGGGGATTTCAATACTTGCTTATTGAAAAACGATTCCCGCTCTTCTTCATTCCAATCAATAGTCCAGTCGTCGAATTTATCAATTCTCCCCTTAAGTGCCACACACCATTTTCCAAACTGTAATCCTTCGCTTTTGGATCTTCTCATTGTTTCCTCTCCTCAACATGCCAGCAAGCATGGTCAATGCCCAGCTGACATGTTTTCTTACCATGACCTATTATTCCTATCCTATAAAATTCGCCCACCTAAGGCAAAACCTAAAATTCTCCTGCAGCGCAATTTTGGTGGTATGAATACAGATGATCTCCGAAGAGATGCTAACAGCATTGACTGGGCACCTTTAGTAAATGTTGAGTCGATAGATGATAAAGTCAATCTGCTGACAGATAACCTTGTGCAGCTGTACGATATTCACGCTCCCATTCGTTCAGTGAAAATTAAACATCTTCCGGCACCATGGCTTACAGACGATATTAGGGCGATCATGCACAGAAAAGCTGTAACCAAAACTAAATATAAGTGTCGGCCCTCGCCGTTGAACCGGGAGATCCTTGTTGATGCGCGCAATCGCTGCAATAAGGTGTGTAGAGATGCCCAACGCCGCCATATCCACACCTCTGTTGAAAACGGAGATCCAGCTAAAGTCTGGAAATTTCTTAAGTCCATGGGAGTTGGAAAATCACGCCAAGAATCGATTCCTAAAGACTTAGATATTGATCTACTGAATCAACATTTCTCATCTTCGTCCCACTGTAATGGGACCATGAAGGCAGCTACTGTTAACTATCTTTCAAACCTTCTAACTCCGGACCATCCCCCATTTATTTTTAGTCAATTCTCTGATTGTGATGTTAAGAAGAGCATAGTTTCAATCACGTCTAACGCAGTTGGTAGTGATTGTGTAAGTCGAAAAATGATACTCCCTGTCCTCGATGAAATCCTTCCTATCTTATGCTATATCCTTAACTACTCTATATCCTATGGTGCCTTTCCATCGACGTGGAAAGAGGCCAAAGTCATTCCTTTACCCAAAAAATCCAATCCTACTTCCTTTTCAGAATACCGTCCTATCTCCATCTTGCCTTTCCTCTCCAAAGTCCTAGAACGCCTTGTCCACAATCAGCTTAGTACTTTTCTTTGTAAGAATAGTCTGCTGAATCCTTTCCAATCCGGGTTTCGTCCTGGTCACAGCACCACTACATCCTTAGTTAACGTCACTGATGACATACGGTTAGGCATGGAGGGAGGAAATCTGACAGTTCTTTGCTTACTAGATTTTAGTAATGCATTCAATACTGTCGATTTCGATATCCTGCTTGGCATGCTTCGCTCGCTTAACATATCTCCAACGGCGATTGACTGGTTTCGTAGTTACCTGTATGGCCGCCGGCAACGTATATGCATAGAGGAGTCTTGCTCTTCATTGTGCTATACTTCTGCCGGTGTACCTCAGGGTGGCGTTTTATCTCCTTTACTTTTCACAATTTTTATAAACTCCATTACCAAAAAACTTCTTTCTTCCTACCACCTTTATGCAGACGATTTGCAAATTTATAAGCAAGCTGACTACTCCAATTTGGCTGATGCCGTTCATATCATTAACAAGGATTTGGTTTCAATCTGTGAGTGGAGTGAGGCGCATGGGTTGGAGGTTAACCCATCGAAGACTCAAGTCATTGTTGTTGGCAGCTCAAGGATGTTCCCCAAGATAAACTGGTCGCAACTTCCCCAGGTTCAATTTAACGGAACTGCTATTCCTTTCAGCGAAAAGGTTAAGAACCTTGGGGTTTGGATCGACAAACATCTTTCTTGGGGTCCTCAGCTACAGGAGGTAAGTCGCAAAATTTTTGCATCTGGCAAGTCACTGAGACGATTGCGGAATTTTCTTCCAACTGCCACTAAAACTGCGCTTGCACAATCCCTTTTACTTCCCATCCTTGACTACGCTGATGTCAGTTATCCTGATCTTACTGAGGCACAACTAGATAAACTTGAGCGACTTCAAAACTTTTGCATAAGATTTATATTTGGCCTGCGCAAATATGATCACATTTCAGAATTTCGTACAAAGCTCAAGTGGCTTCCCATACGTCTTCGCCGGAATTCTCATATCTTGTTTCAGCTCTACAGTATTTTGTTTAATCCTAAAACCCCCACTTATCTTAAAGAACGTTTCAAGTTCCTTCATGACACACATAATAGATATCTGAGGTCATCGGAAAACCTGAGACTAGAGATGCCGATGCATTCCACCAGTTTCTATGACAAATCTTTTACTGTTCAAGCAGTACGGTTATGGAATGACTTGCCCGTGTCCGTAAGGCGTGCTCAATCTTTGTCCACTTTTAAAATTATGGTTAAAAAGCACTTCCTCTCTCCTTTAACATCATCAGTACTTATATTTTCTTTGCTCCTGTTTCATGTTTATTATTGTATGTATATATTTATTTAGATTAGTATAATATACTTTATGTATGTATTTATTGTATTATATAAATGGTACACCACAGACTACCTACAGTATTTGTCTGTCCTTCCCCTTTTTAATCCATCCAAAGGTTGTCTTTAAAAGATCGCTTTTAGCGATAAGACCGCCCATTGTGTCACCCTTTGTACAGTTTCTATAATTTTGTCTGTAATTTATATGGTGTACATAATAAAGAGTATTCTATTCTATTCTATTCTATTCTCTCTGAATCCTATCACTTAAGTAAGAAGTAAGAAGATCCAGAGAGGCGTTCCGGATTCCGTAGTGGTGCAGTTTCCTGATTAATGTTTCATGAAGAACACAATCGAATGCCTTGGACAAATCGCAAAAGATGCCCAAAGCATCGCATTTGTCCTCCCATGCATTATAAATATGTCCTAAAAGTTCAACTCCTGCATCGGTAGTCGAACGACCCCTTGTAAATCCGAACTGTTTGTTATGTAGTAATTTATTTTTATTAAAAAATCTTTGCAATTGATTTAAAATAAGTTTTTCAAAAATTTTACTACAGGTAGGTAGTACTGAAATAGGTCTATAATTAGTAGGGTCTGATGTACTACCCGATTTAAACAACGGTATTATTTTACTGTTTTTCATAAGATCAGGAAACTCACCACGGTCAATACAATTATTAAATATAACAGCTAAAGTAGGTGCTACAATGTCTATAATCGACTTAGCAACATCCACAGAATTACCCCATAGATCTGCGGTCTTTTTAACATTTAACGTGTGAAAAGTTTTAATTATATCTTTACAGGTTACATATTGGAAGTGAAATACAGAATCGCAAACTGGAACGTTTTCTTTAAGTAAAGACTCTGCAGCAATGGGTGATGAGTTAAGAGATTTAGTAGTTGATACGGGAATCTCTGCAAAGAAATTTTCAAAGGCCGCGGCGACTTGACAATCTGATTTAATTATATTGTCATCAATAACAAGGCTGTAGTCACTACTTCGGGTGCATGACCTTCCCGTTTCGCTATTAATGACATTCCAAGTCGTTTTAATAATGTTACTACTATTTTTTTTTTTTTTTTTATAATAGGATAAATGTTGTTACTTAATACGAAAGAAAATTACATAGGCTACACAATATAATGAAATTGTAACGATCGCCTAGGCATAGAGAACATAAAAAACTGGCCAAGTGCGAGTCGGACTCGCACACGAAGGGTTCCGTACCACAAGGCAAAAACGCCGAAAAAAACACGTTTTCAGCCGATCGAACAAGCTGGGTTTCGAAAGAGCTACTCCACAATAGACCACATCCACTCTTTGGAATTGATTTTTGAAAAATATCGAGAATATCAGCGGCCAACTCTACATAGGGTTTGTAGATTACCAGAAAACTTTTGATACACCCACAATATGGTAAGCTTTACAATCACAAAAAGGGGAGAAAAAATATGTGTACAAGTCTTAACACATTCGCCTCCTCTACACTTCTCGTGTATCTCATACGCTATGCCGCCATACATTTCACTAGTGGACCCGCTAGCGGGTGCCTCGGCATTATGGATGCGCCAGACAGAACCCTTGACGTGGGTTTGTGGTATATGGTATGTAAAACACTCCCGCACGTAGAAGCGAAGCCGTAGTTTTGCTAAAAACACCATCCCTGGAGGTTATCTTGTGCTCAGTGGCAGTAAAGACTTCCAATCAGTAAAAAATGGGCAAGTAAACAAATTTTTATTCTGTTGGTCTTGTCCCGAGGCATGGGTGTTCAACCTTTTTAGGAAATTCATAAAAAATATTTATTTATTTTTACAGCGACCAAACGTTCAATATCTCCTAGTGTGCTTGACACTGAAGACTCGAATGACTCAGTCTTTGTTAAGGCCGAAGAATAATAATAAACCTAATAATAAAATGACAAAATCTATTGAAGTAAATAAAAATATAAGTACTTTATCGAAAAAGCGGCTACAGAAGAAAATGATAAGAGAAATGAACATTTTACACGATTGGTATTTGAAGAGCTAAAGCATGTCAAACCATGTTTAAGGACGCATATATATAACGGCACATGGCCATTATCAGTCATTTCCGTGTCCATTGTGCCTGCCGAGCTATCGTGGGTAGGCGGGCGAGGAGAATCAAAACCACGTATCAACGAAACAATTATTATTCTAGCAAAATATTAACAGAACCGTAGTACAGACTTCTCAACTAATTAAAATACTGTGACGCTCCACCGAACACGTTTTGCTTGAGCACGATGCAAGCGGATCCTGGCTCGTCTAACGGCTGCCTGCAAAAGAGCCCGGAGTTGCGTCAGAGTGAAGAAACGCCAACCCGCGCTTGTCAAAATGTTTTCTGCCATCTGCCTTGACGTTTCTTGACACTCTCAAAACGTCGAAGCGCCGTCACGGCCGGACTGACATTCGCACGTCCTCGTGCGTCTGCTCACGCCTCGAGTTATCTGCAAAGACCAAATACAAGTCTGTAGTACACGTTTGGGCACGCTCACCCATCCCTGACTAGCTCCCCATTTATGCTGCCAGTTTGAAAAGATCTCGATCTTCACCCCACACATCTCAATTAATCACACTGGGCGGACAACTGACCTCAGGCGCCCCTTCGACCACCCACCAACTCGCATGGTGCGGTGGACCGGACAACCCGTCAGCGCCCCTTCCACCAGTCACATCCACACGCAGCTGCTACAATCAATTGGTCCGGAACGTCGACCCGCATAGGCCAGTCCCAGCTCAATCTTTTGTACTAGAGAAGTCGTAGTCTGATCGTGGGCGTCGACCCGGTTTAGGCCAGCCCAGTCGATCAACTACACTATATAACACGTAGCAAGGCGTAGTCTGATCAGAGGCATCGACCCGGTTTAGGCCAGCCCCATTGATCAACCACACCGCTCCCAACTTTCATCCAGTGCTCAACGCTCTAGATTTGCACAATTGTTATAATCTCACCATTTACTACTCATCATGTTCGGAGGCAGAGAGGGTGCCAGAGCTTGCGGTCAAAGTGTATAGTGTGTCCGATACTGTGTCACTATCATCATCAGGTGTAGCCATTCCATTCTCATGACTATGGACCTCCGCCGTCTCGGCCTCCTCTGCCTCGTTGACCAACGAAGTAGCTATTTCCATCAATCCACCGTAGCCCCTGGGTACTGCGCGCAAGTTTTCATGGGCGTACTTATAAGTTTGGTTAGACCCATCAATGTCTCTCAGCTCGTATCTATCGTGATCCAGTAACTTGACAATCGTAAAAGGACCTTTGAACTTGCGCTGTAGTTTGGTTTGGTTACGCTCACTACCCTTGATAAAGACAAAGTCGCCTACACTAAATGGTCTCACTATTGCTCTACCCCGGTTAAAGCGTTCTACTTCTGACGAAGCAGCCTTTTTAATGTTCTGGGAAGCGTTATGCCTAATGGTGTCTAAGTCTAGACGGGGCTCTGGTTCAGCATGCGAGGATAAGGTTGACATTCCTAATGACCTTGCTCGTATGCCAAACATCAATTCCGTAGGGGAGTAGCCTGTTACTCTGCATCTGGTACTATTCAAGGCAAGCTGAACTTCAGGAAGTTCGTCGCGCCACGTTTTGTTTGGGTCATTCTCTACTATTGTGAGCAGGCATTTTAGAGTGCGCATTATGCGCTCAACTTGACCGTTGGCTCTACTGGAGCCAGTAGCGATGAGGTGAAGCTCTATACTATGCTCAATACAAAACCGTTTGAAATCCGCACTAATATAACACCTACCTTGGTCTGATATTATGCGCTTCGGTGCACCAAATAGGTGAACTGCCCTTTTATGAGATTGAATTGCGCTAGCAGCATCGAGAGAAGGTGTGTAATCCAAAAGAACGTATTTGGTGAACGAATCGATAATAACGGACGCATATTCCTTCCTATCACTTTTACCACTTAGTTTGCCCGTGATGTCTATATGTATGGTATGCCAAGGCGTAGACACTTTAGGTATTGGACGTAATCGAACCTGCTGCGCTCCCGAACATCCCTTTGAAGCCTTGCATACTATGCATGAATCTACAAATTTACGCACCTGCTTGCACATTTCTGGGAACCAGTACTGTTCATATATTTTGTCAAGCGTCTTATCAGCACCAAGATGCATAATTTCTGTGTGAATATGATTAATAAGTGTCCAAGTCAGAGATCTTGGTACAACTGGTAACCAAGAGCTGGTTCTATTGCGTTCAATTTTCCTATACAGTATGCCCTTCTGCACGTCATATATGTGTGTGCAATCGCTTCTGGCAACTCGTTGTTTTGATGTTTGCTGATAAGGTCAAAAATTTCGCTATCACGTTTTTGCTCTACAGCTAGCCAACCCTGATGTAACTCTATAAAGTGAACTTTCATAATCCTATTCGTAGCAAGAGTTAAATCATTTAATCCCTGCGAACTAGGTGTGGGGTCCAAAACGGGATTTCTAGATAGTTAGTCAGCGTGGCTCATGCTAATGCCCTGCTTGTGAACAATATCAAAATCGTACGCTTGTAAGAAAGCCCACCATCTGTGTACGCGTGGAGTTAAGTCGGTTTTTGATTTGGATGCTTTCAAAGAATTACAATCTGTGAAGACAGTAAAATGCTGACCGTATAAGTAATGCCGGAAGTTCTCAACCGCCCGAACGACCGCCAAGGTTTCTAATTCGTATGAATGATATCGCGTTTCCGCATCGGACGTTCGACGGCTGAAGTAAGATACCACGTGAGGAACATTATCTTTCCTCTGGATCAATATAGCCCCGTAGCCTTCTGAACTGGCGTCAGTGTGAAGTTCAATGGGCGAATCTTGATCAAATATTGTCAACACCGGTTCTGACGTAAGAATGTCAACAATCTTTTTATGGATGTCATTGTGAGCGGCTGTCCATTTGATGGGCCCTTTCAATTTTGTCAACGGGTAAAGAGGTCCTACTATACGGGTGAAATTTGGTATGAACCGTCTGAAGTAAGAAGCTAGGCCTAAAAATTGCCTGATATGTGTAGCTGTTTTTGGAGTCGGAGCGTCAACTAAAGCCTGTATCTTTCTAGGGTTCGGTGTAAATACTCCTGCTTTTATGACGTAACCGAGGTATTCTATTTCCTTTTTCATAAATTTGCACTTTTTAAAGTTCAACGAAAAACCCGCATCAGTGGGAGCTTTCAAGGTTAGGTCTAGACGTTCCAGCCCTGCAGTGACGTCATTTGAATAGCGCATGACATCATCCATGTAGGCTAGCGCTACCTTGTCTTTTAGGGGACCCAGAGCTGTGTTTATGCACCGCTGATATACGGAAGCGGCATTCCGTAATCCAAACGGCATCGCCAAATATTCGAATTGACCGTCCGGCGTCACAAATGCCGTTTTTGCTATGCTATCGGGGTCAACAATTATTTTGTGATAACCAGATGTCATATCTAATGCCGAAAAATAGTGCGCGCCATGGAGACGGTCGATTTGTTCCTCAATACGGGACAACGGGTAATGCTCGGGACGCGTGTTAGCGTTGAGTTCCCTATAGTCTACGCACATCCTATCAGTATTGTCTTTCTTCTTGACCAATAAAATGGGACTAGCAAAAGGAGAACTGCTTTCCCGAATAACGCCCGCTTTTAATAGGGACTCTATTTTCTCATTGACTATTTCTTTTTCCGCGGGTGCTAACCTATAAGGATGCCTTTGCACGGTCCTATTTGGATCAATACGGAGAACGCCTGTCGTGACCCGTCGCGTTGGTATACCGTCTGTGAAGAACTCACTATATTTTTCTAAAATTCTAGTCAATGCTAATTTGTCATCACCTCGTAATTCCGTATCAATGTTCATGAAATCAATGTTACTAGATTTGCCAGAAAAATTAACTTCTTTACTCTGAGAAAAAGTAACTTGATCCTTATCCATATGCACGTGTACGTTACACTCTAATATATCCCTACCTATTATAACTGCTTCAGCAATGGTGCCATCAGGTACTATGTGAAACAACACTGAGAGCGAGAGACCTTGAACATTGATGGGGCTAATTACCTGGGAAAAACATTCTACATCCCCTCTACCAATGCCCGTCAGATAAACTAAATCATTCTGCGCAGTACCTGGGAACTTCTCGGCGTAGCTGTTTGTTACTAATGAACAAGCCGATCCACTATCAAAAAGAAAGGAAACTGGCTCACCGGATGATGTAGTCAAGGTGCTCCTCGTTGCCTTGCGTTCACACACATGGACTTCTTTGACTCTCGCTGCTCCGCCGCCTCCCGCGCGATCTGGACACGCCGACGCCAAGTGTCCTGGTCGTCCACACACGAAGCAGGTGATTGGTCTTGGTTTATCAGTGGCTCTGGATGTTTGGTCGTGCGTCTTCTCTGAAGTAGCAGGCTCTTCTCTTCGCCTGCGGCAGTCTATCGCTTTGTGACCGGAAGTACCGCAGCGATGACATATTCCCGTGAAGCGTGGTTCGTTGAATCGGGTCCTTTTCACGTTCGGGTCATGGTTATCGCTACCCTCATGCCTTCGTTTCAGTGAAATGCCGTTAAGAACTCGCAGAAGTTGAGATCTAGTGGTCACGTTATGAGAGTGGACCTCACGGCGAATCATGACTTCCTTTTGGCATAAAACTGAAGTTACGAATCCCGTTGTAATATCCTCGGACATCTCCATCCGCGGGATGCGTTCGATGATGTTCCACAGGCGCATGGCCGCCTCGCTTGCGGTTTCTTTAACACCAACTTGAAAACGTAGAATTTCATCGAAGTAATCTTGTGGCAGCATAGGTTTAGCAAACTTCGCAAGCAATACTTCTTTTATTTGAGGCCATGTCAGCTGCGATGCCTGTAGTCGTGTTAAACAGGTAACAGCTCGGCCTCTGAGTGCACGTGTAAGTAACAAAAGCAATTCTGCACCTTCTAACTTACGGTTGTTGACTACGATTTCTGTCACATTGCACCAACCTTCGATGTCCGCTTCGTTGTTATCCGGATCAAATTCAATCAACTGGGTAGACGTGCTGCTCGAAGATTGCGGCTGTGATATAGCCATCAGCCGGGATAAAAACAGATCCATCTGTTGAGACAGGTTTGGTTCTGACACCGGCGCTGAAGATCTCGTGCGACTATTCTCCTCTAAAGCAAGCCCTTCACATCCCACTTCTGATAACGGCACATGGCCATTATCAGTCATTTCCGTGTCCATTGTGCCTGCCGAGCTATCGTGGGTAGGCGGGCGAGGAGAATCAAAACCACGTATCAACGAAACAATTATTATTCTAGCAAAATATTAACAGAACCGTAGTACAGACTTCTCAACTAATTAAAATACTGTGACGCTCCACCGAACACGTTTTGCTTGAGCACGATGCAAGCGGATCCTGGCTCGTCTAACGGCTGCCTGCAAAATAGCCCGGAGTTGCGTCAGAGTGAAGAAACGTCAACCCGCGCTTGTCAAAATGTTTTCTGCCATCTGCCTTGACGTTTCTTGACACTCTCAAAACGTCGAAGCGCCGTCATATATGAAAAAATTGCATGCATGGAAAAAAATGTTTTCGATCCCTATATTACGACCCACGACGTGGGTCCTCAGCACCTAGGATGAGGTTCAAAATAATTTGTAGAAAAATATCCTTCAATCTTAAAACCAACGCATACCCTAAAAAATGACTTTCAAATATAAACTGCTATATTTTTTTCAAAATTTATTACAATTTATTTGAGAAGAACAATTTAGTTTTTAATAGAGCCCACTACGTGGGTTCCCGGGTTGATGAATGTAGCAAAAGGGAGCCCTCGACGTGGGTCCCTGGCATGGAATGTGTTAAAACACCTTTACGAGAACAGCACTAGTAGAGTGAAACTAGAGACCGCAGGACCACCTATCCCCATCGAGAGAGGAGTATGGCAAGGCGACCCCTTATCGCCTCGAATCTTTATAGCAGTTCTGGAATCGATTATCAGCAAATTAAATTGGGATAGAGCCAGTATATAGGTTAGTATAAAAGGGAAACATATTAGCCACCTTAGGTTCGCTAACGACATTGTCCTCCTATCAGAAAACAGCATAGAGCTAGAGTCAATGTTACACACGTTACAACAAGCAAGCAGAGAGGCAGGGCTAGAAATCAATCTGAGCAAAACAAACCTCATGATAAATACCGCACAAAACCCTATATGTCTTGACAACACACCAGTAGAGTACGTCGAGAGCTATATCTACCTAGGGAAACATATATTTCCTTCCAAAAACTAAGCAACGATGCAGAAGTAGAAAGAGGAATAATAACGACATGGAAAAAGTTTTGGAGCCTAAAGGAAATTGTAAAAAGTCAGATGCCGATGAAAATCAAAAGCAAAGTCATGGACTCGTGTCTTTTGCCATCGCTAACCTACGCTTGCCAAACATGGAAGTTCACCAAAGCAGTAAAAAATAAAATCACGTCCTGCCAGCGAAGCATGGAGAGAAGTGTCGCTAAAATCAGGAAGTGTCAAAAAATTCGTAACACTTCCATCAGGCAAAAGACAGTGGGTGGCGCGCGTGGAACACGTACGCGCCGTCCGGCACGGGCCTGGTCCTGATCGGACGCTACCCATTACTCTCCGCCCGCAGGCCCGCGCCTACGGTGGCCGGGAGTCGTCACGCGGCTCCCGACGCCCGGAGCGTCTCCCGCGGCGGCTGGGACGGGAGGCTCTCTCCCTGAGCCGTCCCGCCACCTCCTTCGCTAGCATGACTGCTTTGCAGAAGGAGGTGACTGCCTCCCACTCCCTCTCGCCCCGGACCATGGCTTACACCAGGGCCGGACGCGAGAGGTCGCCGCCGCTGCCGATACAATACCCCTTGTTTAACTTATTTTTTTTTTTTTAACTACTATCGTAAACTGAAACAAAATGAATAGATATTATGGAAATTATTAATTACAACAACTTACTCATCTATCAATTTTATATTATGTTTAAATCATTAGGTACATTGTATTAAAATATACGATACATGTAAAAATGTTAAAAATCCTTTTTAAATGCATGAAATAAAAGGCTTTTTTTATTTTATTTTATGTAGATTATGGCCAAATCAAACAAAATCTTTATAAATTGTAGCCTATGTGTTATTCTGATGTATAAGCTATATTACTGTGAAGTTTCATAGAAATCCATTCAGTAGTTTTTGCGTGAAAGAGTAACAAACATCCAATTATCCATCCATTCTCACAAACTTTCGCGTTTATAATATTAGTAGAAAAGATGAACCTTTTTAGTACCACCTTTGTTTTTCTGTTCCACCAAGAGACAAAAAATTCCAATACTATTCTCGTTTATTTTTTTCAGTTTGAATTGCTGGAACTCTCGACAAGTCGGATTTGCAGATGGTAAGTATTTACAAATAATATGATGAGTTTAAAATATGTTTTAACCTTCCATGGTGCACAGAAGACTCTGGATTCAGACACAAGTAGCAGCCTCCAACGACGGCTGCCTCGCATTCACCTCGACTCATAGCGACGTAAGCCTGCTCCAGCGCCGCGGTGGAACTGCAGCACGACTCGTCGATCGCAATCGAAATACCGTTCGCGTTAAGCCAATAGGAAATGCGGTTGGCGAACATTGCCTTACTACATCTAAAAATAAAAGGTATTATGACCAATGGCATATGTACATGTAGCGTGCTGTATGACCAATGGTATTATGCCATTGGGCATACAGCACGCTACATGTACATATTATGCAGTCGACTAATCCAGTGATAGCAAGAGCGACTCCAGGGATCGATCTTTGGGTCAGGAAAAGTATTGTTAGGTTTCTCTTTCAGGAATCTCGAATTCTAATGCACTCGCATTCGAATTCGAGATTGAATATTTTCGAAACGAAATTCGAATTGCGTAGCAAACTCACATTGACAAAGCCTTTTATTTGACTGTTCAACAACATTCATTGCGTTATTTACGTTCTTGAGCAGACGAATTTTTCGATCGTATCGACCAATGGATTAGAAATTTTCTTCAAAACCCTTCGGATTGTGTTTGAAGTTGGGATGCTAGTTTTGTGCTCACCGCGCATATAGGCAATCGTCAACTTATCCCTATTACATGCTCATATCACTTGCACTCACATAATCTGCGAAATATGGATGTCCCTGCCTTTTCGGAGCAAACAAACTTGATGTTTACAAATTAGGAAATTGCTTCTTACCCAGTTATAGCCAAGCCTGATCTACAGGCAGCGTCATAGAAGGATGTATTTTCAGCTTCAAAGGAACAGGTTCCGACGAACACACCTACTTTTCTACCAGATAAGTGCGCAGGATTCACTCCTATGGATAACAAAAATATTAGGTTATTTATTTAAGACTTGATAAATTTGCGTCCCGCGATTTCACCCGCCAGGTTGATTTTTTCAGGTTTCCAGATTTCAGGTTTTGTGCCGTGTGGCGCCGGCCTAGAATTGCATCACGCCAACTCTTCCCGTGGGTGTCGTAAGAGGTGACTAAGGGACATACACCGGGGGGCGGGCAGCAGCGCCCCCTGCAGACTGATAACATCACCAAACTGCGATCCCCAACCCGCATGCCCAGCGTGGGGATTATGGGCATTACCCTATAATGATAACACAAGCCAGAAAATGGCCCCCAGTTCCCGGCCGCCTCGCTATTCCTGGTCATGGTAGCGGCCATGGTAACGGCGGGGCAGGGGGTGTTAAGAATCCCCGGGCTACATTAGGCTACCGATCACTGCCTTCTTCTTCATTATCGTGTCGAAAGATTTGATTTTTTGTTTTGTTTGTAACGCTTTCACGCTAAAATAAAATATGACCCTGGCTACGTTTAACGGACGCACTCTGAGGCTTGACCACCATCTAGCGCAGTTGGAAGTGGAGTTAGAGAACATTAAATGGCATGTTCTAGGGTTATGCGAAGTCCGTAGAGAGGGGGAGGACACCGTAACCTTAGACTCGGGCCATCTTCTCTACTTTCGCGAGGGTGATAAAACATCCCAGGGTGGCGTAGGTTTCCTCGTCAACAAGGCGCTCTCAAACAACGTCCAAGAAATCTCCAGTGTGTCGACTAGGGTAGCGTACCTGATCCTTCGGCTGTCCAAGCGGTACAGCTTGAAGGTAATTCAGGTTTACGCACCGACCTCGGCGCACTCGGATGATGAAGTGGAGGATATGTATGAGGACATATCCAAAGCCTTACACAACACCACTAAGGCTCACTTCAACGTTGTAATGGGGGACTTTAACGGCAAGGTGGGAACCCGGACTGGCAACGAATCCCGAGTAGGCCCGCATGGTTATGGAGTTAGGAACCACAGGGGGCAAATGCTTGTCAACTTCCTTGAGAAGGAGGGGCTGTTCTTAATGAACTCCTTCTTTAAGAAGCCGCCCCAGAGGAAGTGGACGTGGAGAAGCCCCGACACTGTGACTAAAAGTGAGATCGACTTCATCATGACGGATAGCAAGCATATATTCAGAGATGTCTCAGTGATCAACAGGTTCAATACCGGATCTGATCACCGACTCCTCCGAGGCTCTCTGAATATCAAGCTTGAAAGAAACCGTCTGATGAAGTCCACGCTCCGACCTAACCCAATGCAAATCATGGCGGGCACCGAGAAGTTCCAGCAGCTTCTCGGGAATAGATTTGCTGCCTTGGATCCCACTGAGGACGCTGACGAGACCCTACACAATCTGGTCGAAACTATGAGAGACGAGGGCATCAAGTTCTGTCAAAAGCAGCGTACTGGCAAGAAATCCAAACTCTCGGATGCGACTCTCGGGCTGATGACAAAAAGACGGGAAACCACCCAAGCGACTTCGTCAGACAGGTCAGACCTGAACAAGCGAATTGCGAAGATGGTACGGCGACCTTCGGAGCTCCAACACACGCCTCATTGAAGAGGCAATAGAGCGGAACCGAGGTTCCAAAGTATTTACTCAGCAGCTTGGCAGGAGCAACCTGACGAAGCTTAAAACGCACGACGGGAGGACCGTTTTGTCGAAACCGGAGATCTTAACCGAGATAGAGGATTTCTATGGCCAATTATACGCTGCACATGCCCTTCGTCCTCAACGAGACGGCCAAGATTCCAGAGCCACCCTGACACGCCACTATACCGACGAACTGCCTGACATCAGTCAAGACGAGATCGTGTTAGCTCTGAGGCAGCTTAAAAATGGAAAAGCCCCCGGTGAGGACGGAATAACATCAGAGCTTTTGAAAGCCGGAGGAGCCTCTGTTATACAGGAACTACAGAATCTCTTCAACACCGTCCTTCACAGTGGGAGAACTCCAAAGGCGTGGAGCGGGAGTTTGGTGGTGCTCTTTTTTAAGATGGGAGATAAAACCCTCCTCAAAAATTACAGACCCATCTCGCTTCTGAGCCACGTCTATAAGCTGTTCTCACGGGTGGTCACGAACCGTCTCGCCAGGAGACTCGACGAGTTCCAGCCACCGGAACAGGCCGGGTTTCGCGGAGGATACGGCACCATAGATCACATACACACAATGCGGCAGATTATACAGAAGTCCGAAGAGTATAATCAGCCCCTGTGTCTGGCCTTTGTGGACTATGAGAAGGCCTTTGACTCTGTCGAAACCTGGGCTGTTCTGGAATCCTTACAGCGATGCCAAGTAGACTGTTATATCGAGGTGCTGAGATGTCTCTACGACGCCGCCACCATGTGCGTCCAAGTACAGGACCAGCAGTCCAAACCCATCCAACTGCGCAGAGGAGTGAGACAGGGGGATGTCATATCCCCGAAACTGTTCACGAGCGCGTTGGAAGATATGTTTAAGACGCTGGACTGGAAAGGTAAGGGCATTAACATAAACGGCGATTACATCTCACACCTGCGATTCGCTGATGACAATAGTCTTGATGGCGGAGTCGCTGAAGGAGCTAACCCAGATGCTGGACGGCCTAGCTTCAGCCGCGCGACACATCGGTCTCGGCATGAATCTGGATAAAACCAAAGTCATGATCAATGGCCTCATTGATCCGGGACCGGTCGTCGTGCACGGCCACCCTCTCGAAATTGTTTCCGAATACACTTACCTCGGGCAAATTCTGCAGTTAGGTAAAAACAATTTTGAGAGGGAGGCCAAGAGCTAGGCTCGGCAGCGTTTGGGAAACTATGTCGAGTCTACTCGTCATCTATACCGCAATGCTTGAAAACGAAAGTTTTCATCCAGCTAGGCTCGGCAGCGTTTGGGAAACTATGTCGAGTCTACTCGTCATCTATACCGCAATGCTTGAAAACGAAAGTTTTCAATCAGTGCGTCCTACCTGTCATGACCTACGGGGCTGAAACGTGGCACTCACGATACGGCTGGTCCACCAGTTCAAAGTCGCTCAGCGAGCTATGGAAAGAGCTATGCTCGGAGTCTCTCTGAAGGATAGGATCCGTAACGAATGCATCCGACAGAGAACGAAAGTTATCGACATAGCTCAAAGAATTAAAAACCGACAACCGCTGGGGTAAACGAGTTCTTGAGTGGAGACCGCGACTCGGCAAACGTAGTGTGGGACGCCCTCCGGCCAGGTGGGATGACGATCTGCGAAAGACTGCAGGCAGATGCTGGATGCGTCAAGCTGAAGACAGGGCGCTATGGCGCTCATTAGGGGAGGCCTATATCCAGCAGTGGACTGCTATAGGCTGATGATGATGATGATGATGATTTCACCCGCATAAGTGTCGATCCCGTGGGAATATCGCTTGTAAAAAGTAGCCTATATGTTAATCCAGGGTGTCAGCTACCTCCATACAAAATTTTATCAAAATTGGTCTAGCCGTTTGAGCGTGAAGAAGTAACAAACCTATAAACACACACACTCACAAACTTTTGCCTTTATAATATTAGTGTGATAGTGTGATTAGTAGTAAACTAAAGAAAAGGAATACGGATCGGATACGGACATATATCTCTGTGCACACATCCTTTTTTTTTTTTTGGAAATCATAAAATGACCCCTCCCGCTCTGGGCGGAGCGGAAGGGAGTGTCAGACTCTTACTGACTTAAACCCACCCGTGTTCCTTCCATAACCATTTATGTTCCGGGCCAGCGGTAACCCTTTCGGACAATCCCGCTGATTCGGCAGTGTGCACACATCCTCGATTAATGAAACCGCTTCATAACCCGTTAATTCATACTGAAAACGAATGTTGAAAATCGATGATCTAATCCCCACATATCATAATAATTGAGAATATATCAGGCCTACATCAGTTTAATTCAGTTTCTGTAATAAAGGGTGAAATGGATTCATCGGCTTTTGAAAGTTACCTACTCCTCAAATGTACATCCGGCGCACTCTGAGAAGTTTTCCAATATTCTTACCATAGCTAGCTTCTTATTAATACTTATTCAAAATCTATGATCTAATCTAATTCTCACAAATCATATAATCATTGAGAATTTATTTATGTCAAGCTTATATCAGTTTTATCAGTTTCTGGAAATAAGGGTAAAACGGAGTCATTGACTTTTGAAAGTTACTCCTCAATGTGCATCCGGCGTACTCTGCGAAGTTTTCCAATATTCTTACTAATAGTTAGCTTCTTATTAATAGTTTGTGAGTTTCACTTTCAATCCAAGAATTGAAAAGAAATACAGTCAAGCCAGCAGCAACATCAACTTAATATATGATATCTTACCCGCATCATAAATAGCGCGGTAGACCTGTTCAAGGAGTTTACGGGACATGGGATCCATCCAGTTGCCGAGGCGGTAGTACACCTTGAAGAACTGGGCGTCGAACCGCTCTATGTCTGGTACTGAGCCCGTGTACTGCGCCGCCTCAGGGTGGCTGGCTTTCCAGCGCACATTCTCTGCAGTCACTGGGTTCACCTGGGGGACAATTGTTATTGGGTTACTTCTCTACTGGAAATTTTTACGATATTATTGCCTAGCCTGGCATCATTTGGGCATTAATATCAGTCTTTAGGGAATGTGTTATAAATTGAGCCTACTTCTAAAATAGAGAACTGCAAATATAAAAAATGCAAAAAAAATCTAAATTCTTAGCTTAAGAATAAGTAAGTTATGTGGTGCCATTCAGCTAGCCAGCAATTCCGAAACACTCACCTTATTGTACAAAATGTCCGACAAATCCTTGACGTGGTGCGACGAGGGGTAGATCCCCGCCATGCCGGAGATGACGACCCTCTCGCCGTCGACGACCGGAGTCAGCGCCGACGCAGTCTCGCCCTCCGACTCTGGGCGGGGTTGGTGTTGGGCAAGCTCTTGCGGGGTCGGAGTCATAGTTGAGCGTAGTGACTATAATATCACAGAGTTGGTTTAACAAAAATGTATTGATATAAATTGGCTTGTGATATTTTTAATTTAATATAGGTACACGAGTACTTTGGGTGAAGTCAGGCTGTGGATGATGTTGATGATATTACAGAAGCTCTTGGTAAACCTTTTATTTATAAATACTCGTATATTAGATTACATTCAATCTGATAACTTTTTAACAGTGAAAGCGTTATGTAAGTCTTGGCAACCTACTTTATCTATACTTATAATAAATCTGTAGAAGTGAAAATTCTGTACCTACATTGAAAATATCAAAAAAATAAATGGCAGGGGGTGTTACTAGACCGACAATGAACCCAAAAATGTGATTTAAAAAAAATTGTCTGTCTGTATGTCTGTCTGTTTGTTCAGGCATCACGCAAAACTACCGGTTCGATTACGATGAAACTTGGTATAATTATTCTTTAATATTTTGGGCACCAGTCTGGGAGAGGTCTAGGTCCAGCAGTGGACTGCGATAGGCTGAGTTGATAATGATGATGATTCTGGGCACCACACTGGGTACTTTTTATCCCGGAAAAGTATAAACAGTAAAAAATAAACTTAATTTTGCGATTCGATCCCTAGACCCGATTACTGTACCAACCGCAAATAATAAGTTTGTCGTAGGTTACGTCACCCGCAGTGGAGTTCACTAAGGGGCGCTGCACACGGCTAAGATACTATAATATTTTATCATCATATCGCTCGCCATACAATTCAATGGACTACCGAATATCGCTCGCCATACAATTCAATGGACTACCGAATATCGCTCGCCATACAATTCAATGGACTACCGAATATCGCTCGCCATACAATTCAATGGACTACCAGACACGACGAAGATAATACATTATAATTAATCTATATATCTTTATTATTACTAATAATAAAGCTGAAGAGTTTGTTTGTTTGAACGCGATAATCTCTGGAACTGCCGGTCAGATTTGAAAAAATCTTTTTGCATTTGATAGCCCAATTCTCGAGGAAGGCTACGACCCTTAGGAGCCGAGCAAAAAGAAAAAAGTCAGAATGAACGCTAAGCGAATACGATGTGTTGCGACGGGGTGGGGTACAAGAAATTTCACGCGGACGAAGTCGCGGGCAGAAGCAATATTAAATGATTTTGGTTGATTTCATTTCTTTTTGCAAGGTTCTCTATTTCTTTTTATTTTAGCGGTGATATTGTACCTACTGATATTAAACATACATGATAAAATCATATTTTGTTTAAATTTTAGCCGGCCTACCAAATTTCAGCTTTCTAGGACTTCGGGAAGTACCCTAGAAATGTTGATATATGAGCGAGTGAGTCAGTCAGTCAGTGACCGAAATGTTGATATATGAGCGAGTGAGTCAGTCAGTCAGTGACCGAAATGGACGTATGGGATTAATAAAATCCAAAGTATGAAAGAGACATGAAACTTAATGTTTGTTATAAATCAGCGGGGTAATCGCGTAACATCTACTGATATGTTACGTTATAAAAAGAAAAAGTCAAAGTGTTGAAAGCCATTGCTACTCTCATTTTGACAGCTAAACAACATTCATTGCGTCATTTACGTTGTTGAGCAGACAAATTTTTCGTACATATGAAGCAACGGATTAACAATATCCTTAAAAATTATTTAAATTGTGGTTGATAGTGCCCTGCTTTTTGTTTTTGGCTCAGCGTGGTGGCTCACCGTGCCCCCAGATCCCAAGAACAAACTTGACATTGTAGTTGAAAAATATGTTCTGCCAAACGTTCCAGCTGCAATTGTAAGTTTGTACGCACAATATTGAAAGATTAATAAGATTTTACCCTGTTCTTTTAAGACCACAGACTTCATAAAGGTGTTTCTATAATCTGAAAATATTGAACCAATTTTTGTATTTTTTTCAAAAATGTTGGCTCATTAATTTCGGAGATATGCTGGATTGGTCAATATTCACATATTTTCCTAAATAACTTCAAAACTATATTTTTATAATTATACTTAATATATTTCAGACTCTGATATCATAAGAAGACCTTGTATTTGATAATTATGTCAAACACAGTATGGTACAGTTGGCAAAATTTTTGTTTTTAATTTTCTAGTTTGCGAGGGGCAAACTAGAAAATTAAAAACAAAAATTTTAAAAAGGGAGCCCGATATTCAAAATTAATTTATTTACGTTACACGTCCGTGTTTGCTTCACAAAAATTCATATGTGTAGCAACTAGTAGATTCGGAGCAAATTGGCTGTGGCAGACTGATAGACAGACACACGAGTAATCTTATAAGGGTTCAGTTTTTTTGAATATGACGTACGGAACTCTAACAATACCGAAAATTGTTTCTATTTAGAAAAATTAAAATGAAACAATGAAATGTATGTTTGTATGGAATTGGATACTCACGTGTTTATTTTCAATTAAATTAAAAATGAATAAATATTAAACATTACTATTTTTTTTTAATCGACCATCACGTGTAGGTTACCTTTCAAATCTGGGAATAATTGAAGTAAGAAACGTTTTTTCCGCATATCACTAACACTTGTGTATACTTCACAGCCGTGAGCAAGGACTATTGATAACAAAGCTTGGCCCAAAGCTCCAGCCCCTCCATGGATATACACAGATACATCAGACTTCAGCTTTTTGCCATATTTGATACCCTAAAACAAATCAGAATTATCAATATTAGTTTTTTTTGCTGACAAATTTTATAGGTCGCGGTCGTTAGAAACATAGACCACTGTTAGACGGCTCCATACTTTAGCTGTGTAGAGAGAAATTATACATGTAAAGGAGAAGCGCTGAGTGCCTCTGGCCGAGATATTACACAAGTGGTGGACGTATCTTGCAGTACTTCGTACCACACGTCCGGTAGTAAAAGGGACATGGTGAGATCAGTTTAACAGTAAACATTGAAATGATTGTTGAAGTATCTTGTGTGTAAACTCACGAGACAGTAGAGTGCGTGTGCGTAGGCGAGCGGCACGGTGGCGGCGTCCTCCAGGGTCCAGTGCGCCGGCACCGGCCACAGCAGCTCCGGCTGCGCGCGCACCACGCTGCCGGCCGCGCCGCCGCGCACCAGCCCCATCACGCGCTCACCACTGTAACATGGCACATCTTAGATTCTTTCACAATCGATTGATAACCCCCCTCCCCCCCCCCGACACCTGCAGCCTAATTGCGTAACACACTATCAATCTCAATCTGAATCATTTTGAAGAATATTACTAATCCATTGCTAATCCACATTCGAAAATTTGTCTGCTCTACTGATAGTGCGTTACAGCATTACCTCGCTGTGCACTTGAGGATCTTATGACTGCGCCGGCGAACTGCATTTTGGGCGATACATAATATTTGAACTTTCCCAACAACTTTTTTATTGCCCGTCGTTACGATAAGAAGGAGAATCGATTCTTGAATCTGGCCAAAATAACACAAGGCCTGTACACGACTTCTTTTCCTAAGTTAACTTTAGCTTTTTCACACCACCTTGTATTAATCATTTCGTTACCTCTCTGTTATTCCACTGAAATCCATGCCATAATTGTTTTCTCCATCATGTTTTGATGTTATTTTCCCAATTGCTTTTTTAACGTCAGTATTTGACAATCCGGCGTAATGGACCTGAAAATTCAAAGGTATTTGTGGTTAATTTGATATTAGGTACATACATATTTTCAATCTTAACCAACTCAGGTCTGAGTACCCTAGGTGTCATTTCCAAGGTCTCCAATTAAAAATAAATTAAGTTAATTATCATGTATTTTATCATGTACAATAGGTGTACGTACCTTCACTGGTACTCCACAGCCACAAGTCTCAGCAGCATCGACCCACTCCAAAGAATTTAAATCTCCTACTTGTGCGCTTTGTAACGTCACATTGCTGCTCACTTTCGCACTATCCTTTACTGGCACGTAATACTCTCCTCCCCATTTACCCTAAAATTAAACATTATTGTGAAATATCGGAGTTGAAACTGAAGTACAGCTGTTAATACAGAAGTACCAACAGTAACCTAATTAACTACAAGAGTTATTCCTGAAGTGGATGCTGGAGGACAGGCAGATGTAGCTTTCTTCGACTACAAAAAAGCGTTCGACCTAGTAGATAATTAACCTTTTTTGCTAGTTAAATGCGGGACAGACAGCAGTATGTAGAATATGCGGGGTGTAGGTCAGAAAATTATTTTTCATTTCCTATACTCGGAAAGTAGTGTTTGTTTGATCTGAATAGCGGGTGGAAGTCGCTGCTTCCCACCCTCGGGCGGGAATTAATTTAAAAAATAGAACTAAATTGGGTTAGGTAGTCAGCTACGTTTTTTTTTAATGAATTAAGAAAATTGCTGCTATATATCCTGACATCGAAAACTTACATCAAAATGATTTTCGTTGGCTGTGTTGTAGAGCAATAGTTTCTCCCAGGAATAAAACAGTCAACGAAATAAACAATTTAATTATGCAGAAAGTACCGGGTGAAGTTAAGTACTATAAATCCATAGACACCGTCACTAACATCGAGGACGCTGTGCACTACCCCCAGGAATTTTTAAATTCTCTGAACCCCGCTGGGCTACCACCTCATGAACTGTCGTTAAAAGTTGGCACGCCGATAATGCTTCTCAGAAATTTAAGCCCCCCCAACATATGTAATGACTTCTTATAAAGGAGCTAAAAGATAATTTAATAGTAGCGAAGATTATCACCGGCCCTGCAGCTGGTGAATTAGCTCATATACCAAGAATACCCATGATCCCTACTGATTAGCCCTTCAAAAGGCTCCAATTTCCAGTAAAAATTTCTTTCGCGCTAACGATAAACAAATCCCAGGGCCAAACATTCAAATTAGTAGGAATTGATTTACGAAAATAATGTTTTACGCATGGGCAACTTTACGTTGCCCTATCACGGATCGGGGCTCCCGACCATCAGTATATTTGGTTACCTGAAAATAATTTAACGTCAAATGTTTGCTTTTTTTAGAAGCTCTACAATAATCGCTTTAGTTATCTATCCTAAAACAACGGGTTGCGCACCGGGACTGCCGGCAGAAGTGAAAACTTAGTATTAATTACATTTAAATATTTTCATCATTAACAACTTTAACATACACAGAAAGACAATCTGTGCAGCCTGCGGATAATGACTGCGTCGTCGATGTTACTGTCGGTGTCTGTGAATTGATCTGGGAATCATTTTGCTGACCGTGTTTTTCCTGGGTAGGCTTTTTGTAGCGGTAACCGACATCCACGCGGACGGAGCCGCAGGCGACCGCTAGTTATAAAAAAAAAGAAATCTAAACAAAAAAGATATGACTTTGAATAATAGTGTAAAAGATGGTTATGTTGAGAAAATATAGGAAAACAAATAAAAGTATAATAGATATTTATTGCTACTGACATTATGAAGTTGAATGCTTCAGAATTATGAACATTAGAGACAGAGTAGTTAGGAATAGGCTATTTGACAATGTAAAAAAATAAGTTCATAATTATTGACACTCGTATAGATTATCGCTTTTAAAATCGATTTGCATTAATTTTACTACAAAACAATGTATTATTTATAATAAAACAAACCCGAAAAAACTTCATCTTTTTAAATCTGGCGCCACGTAATCGAAAACGGTCTGGATTGGCTGAGCTTAAGATGACGTCATGATTTAGTAAATTTCTATCTATCGTTGACAGAACAGATGACTTTTGTCTAGTATCTCGACCGTTTCAACGTTTGTTTACGTGAATCGTGACGTCGCGACGCCATATTGTTAAAGATAGCGTTTTGGCGGCTTATTTAAACAGTACATTTTTATTTACTATTTTTTAAAAGAAATTAATTATGCAATTTGAAGTAATAGGTTTTTGTGGGCTCGTTAGACACCATTAAATAATCTGAGATGTTTATCAGAAACCAGTCAAATAGCCTATTGTGATTGTTAGGAAGAAAAATGTTAGGAAGAACATTTTCGGATTTCCAATTATCGGAGTTGAAAATTTACGGCGGCCGCAGCTTCTAGCAGTGCCGCGCGGCCGCACGAATCTAGTGAATGAGGCGCCATTTACTCTCGCACTCCGTGTCCTCACCAGTATAGCGGAGGATATAGATATATTTTGTTGCACTCTGGGTGGGTTCACAGTGAGAGCTCTCTTTGAAATAAGTTATGATCCTACTGGGACATAGAACAAGGACAAAAATTGTTAGTTTGTAACGGTGTAACTGTAGTTTGTAAGTTGTCTACATTATCGCATTAGGTGACAAACCTGTAAAGATAATTGTATGGTGGGAAATAAATAAATACGTAACATTGACTTCTAGAAAGGGACTATCACACACGAAGATCACACGACGTTCTACAAAGCCGAACTTTTCTAAAACTTGATTTGCCAAATTATGCCTTGTTACTGTACTTATTGGTCTATTTAAATATTAAACAATGTTGACACTTACATGATCCAAAACGGTGAACGCTAGGTCAATATCCGGTAGATCGTTCAAGACGAAATTGTTGCCTTCTTCATTATTGACAG
Source organism: Oligia fasciuncula (assembly GCA_963082905.1). NCBI lineage: Eukaryota > Metazoa > Arthropoda > Insecta > Lepidoptera > Noctuidae > Oligia > Oligia fasciuncula. Next base: position 13,562,603 of record OY720406.1, on the reverse strand, counting down.
TTAATAGTTGAACATTGTTACGTTGGACGTCTTTCCTCCAACATTGTACTAATTGTTTGAGGGCAGAGGGAGCCGGGTAGGGGGCCACGATAAGCAGGCGATGGCGGGGGGAGAGGCTCGCGCGTGTGGCGGTGAGCAGGGAAAAGTCGTGATGCGCGCGCACTGTAATGGCTGTAGTGGGCATGGGCACTTTAGTTGGCCGCCAGCGCACCAGGTCCAAGCGCGAGCTAGAGCTGCTGTGAGCTGAGAGTTGGCGATACAGAGACTTCGGCCGAATGCGACCTCCGTACAAATCGTCTTCTTCGCTCACTATGAATGAGTCTCGTTGAAGCGCAAAATGAAGCAGTTGACACATCTGCGGATTTTTTAATTAAAATTATTTCCTTGAAAAAAAAAAATTGAAAAACATTGAAATTTTTTTTCACTGTCTTACGTGATCATCGGTGGAAAGATTACGGACGATAGCCAGGTCTGCATTCTTAATTGAGAGGCCACTATTCTTTGTTGAATTCAAGTCTACCAGATTGAATTCTTCGTAACTAATGTTAACACCATGAACACTAGCTCCAATGTTCTTCATTTCTTCAAAGACAGATCCTTTCATTTGGTTGTTTGTGATACCAACAACTTTGATAGAGTCTTTGTTAACATTTTCGGCAACCATTTGCAAGAAAACTTGTAGTGAAGTTGAAACCTGGATAAAATGACACATTCCATTACTACCTACTATATTCATAATTTTATTCAAATCATCATCATCCAATCCTTATTCCATTTGAGGCCATCTCAGTCGTCTAGCTATATCATCTTTATTCATTATCCAATTATCAATACATTTTATGGAAGTTGATTTAAATTAAAGATCCCACTTACTTGTTGGTCTACTTGGAAATAAGAAACGAACTTCAGTGTCTGTAACGCCATGTTCTTTTTATTAATAGCTGGCAAATTGCGATATCTTATGTTTTCCATCATTAGCCCTCCACATCTGAATAAGACAAGAAAATTTAAAAATAAAGTACCACAATTAAGTAAACCGTGGTTACAGAATAGGCATATGTTAGCAAATGTTTTGGTTTACCTTCCGAAATCATGTTCTTCTGAAACTTCAGCTTTATACAAATCTTTATCCTCTTCCATGGTTAGTTTCTTCGTAGGATGTTTCTCTACATCCACAGATATTCTCCTGATGTGTGTGGGCAGGGTGACTCCATCGTGTGGTTGTCGCAGCATGTTCAACTGCAGCAAGCCGTCAATGAACGTGGCCCAGTTGTCGCGCCACAACAGCAAAGCTTCATTCAGAGAAGCACTTGCAGCTTCGATAGTGCGGAATTCACCACTGCGGAGAAAATTGTCATTTGATTTAGATTTCTAATGTCGATTAAATACAGCTAATTTAGACTCGGCTTCTATTGAGAAGCTATCGATATTTTTATTTCTCTCGAAAACCTTTCTTTCTAGTTCGCTTCCATATCAATATGATTCACCAAGTGAAAGAAAGAATGAAAATGCCGATTTTTCGTGGAAAGTGACGCTTGATTTCATCTTCATCGTATCTAACTAGATCCGGATTCTGTCTCTCTGACTGTTCTCTAACATGGTTTGCTTTAAAGCACATTGCTTCACTCTAAACTCACATATTAAAAAAGATATAAATCTATACTTATAATAAATCTGTAGAAGTGAAAATTCTGTACATTGAAAATATCAAAAAAATAAATGGCGGGGGTGTTACTAGACCGACACCGAACTCAAAAATGTGATTAAAAATTTTTTTGTCTGTCTGTCTGTCTGTTTTTTCAGGCATCACGCAAAAACTACCGGTTCGATTACCATGAAACTTGGTATAATTATTCTTTAATATCCTAGGCACCACACTGGGTACTTTTTATCCCGGAAAAGTATCTATTTATATATATATAATACAAAGTCCTGACTGACTGACTGATATATCAACGCACAGCCTAAACCGCGGGTCCTAGAGACATGCAATTTGGAGGGTGTGTTATTTGTGAAGAGTAGGTATCCACTAAGAAAGGGTTTTTCAAAATTCCACCCAAGAGGGTGAATGAGGGGAGGGTGAAATTTCACGCGGACGAAGTCGCGGGCAGAAGCTAGTATAATAATATATCTTCTTACCTGTACAAGTAGTCTCGTTCACGCAATAAGTCATAAATATCTTCAGCACTAAGGCTCATATCTTGGGATTCTTTAAGTTTTATTTCATCTTTTTGGTCGTTTGGTTCAAAAACAGCAATCACACCTGTTGCTACTTTAATTTTATCATCAAATACCTGTGGAATTGAATACTTTTAAAAGTCTTGCTTTCATACTAGAAAGAGGAATGAGCTAATGTCACATACTGCACTAGCAGTCACGTAATGGTAAGTGATAATAGCCTTTGGAAATTAGCAATAAGGCATAGTAGGTCCATTGGCATATCTCATGTGCCTGTCTTACATATAATACTTTCATGGTCTGGAGCAATAAGGGGCTTAGATAGATTAAGTAATGTCACAGAAGTGTCAGCACATACCTCAAAACATCCAGTTCCTCTTTGCAATGCAACTCTAAGTTTCAATTGACTCTGTATGTTCATCACGGGTTGTGCGTACAGGTGGACGTCGTGGAACTCCACTGAAAGTTGCTTCGTCGGTACCCCCAGGGTCACGGCCAGGGTGTCCCAAACAGCCACCAGGGATGATGCGAATGGATATACCTTTTTTTCTAGAGAAAACATGAAAAATTAATCACCACTGCTGACCATCATAAAAAGAACAAGGATCCGATGGTAAGCATATTCGAGTATTATTATTCCAGTGATTGAGAGAAATGATGCTATACATGATAAATGACATCATCCCTTTTTGCAATGGACAGTGACACCTTTGATACTATTACTAAGTAATGAGCATCATATTGTAGTCTTTGGTAATGAGTATTCATTATATACCTAGTAGATATCAAAGGTGTCACTGTAAAAAAAAACAGCTTTGGCTGTATAGCCAAAGCTGTTTCTTCGTTTCAGGTAACATAAAAACCAAATGGCCATGGTAATCAGAATACATATGCTTTTTTTATAGGCTAAGGTACCTCTGATAACATGTCCTTTCAGATGCTCATGTTCCTTATCGTACAATGATATGGTATATGTGCAAGCTGCACCCTTCCTCCTGCTAGCAGTATGGTAGAGAGGTAATGCCCTAAAAATGAAACAAAAAATGTTGTTACGATAAACTAATCAAGCACTATACAGACGTATTAAGGCCCCGCCATAAAACTTAAGAAAACCCAATTTTAGAGGACATACTGTAAAATCTGTAAGCATTATTATTCATTGTTCACAAAAGTAATGTCACTCACCATTTTTCTTCATGGGCCCACTCGACCAGATGGGAAAGGAATGGCGTCCCAGTGGATACTGGCATCTCTATTTTAGGGTAGAGAATGTGGACCTTTGGGTGATATCCTTCCATGTATAATCTGTAAATAGAAAAAGTAATAAGTAAAGAAACTGACCACAGAAAATAACAATGAAATAATTGGTTTTGTTGTTATGTGTTGACTTCGGTGTGCCCGACCAGTTTCGAATTCAAATGCGGCGTTCCGTATAATTTAAAACCACTCAGGTAAATAAACCAAAATGCGTAACCCTCTGTCAATCACAATCCGATGGATTTTGCAAGGAATTGCTAAGCCATTGCTCATTATGTTCGAAAATATGTCTTCTGGTCGACAACGTAAATCACGCAATGTATGTTGTTGAATTGACAAAATAAAAAGCATTGTCATTGTAAGTGTGTCACGCAATTACCACGCAGACATAAACATGTTAGTCGAAAGGTAATCATAACTGGTACTTTTGTTACGTACTTGCCAACCGCCTCGAGCAACAGATATGTGTTGTCGGGGTGTGCACGCCTAGTAAGCGCTATGTTTCTACAGTCCGCAGGAAGGGAGCGCTTCAGGATGGCTTGCAGTAGACCATGAGGAGCCACTTCCACCAACACTGCGTTCGTTGGTATATGTTTTAACGTCTCCTCGAAAAGTACTGGGTTCTGAAAAACAAAAGAACATCAATAACTACGAACATTGTAAAAAATAAAAAGTTTTATAAATAGAAATGTATTTGGGACAACTAAAGTGGCGACTATAACTAAAAAAGAACCAAGATGAGATCAATCTTGGCGAGACCAAAAAATATAAAAAGGTTACATATTCAACTTTTGCGAAACACGCAACACAATTAATCAGAAATCATGTTACTTGATACTCCAAGTTACCAACACCAAGCTACCGTTTAGTTGGTTCATATCAACTAGGAGACAGAAAAGAGTTAGGTCATATAATATAGCCGCATAAGATCATTTACCATTTGACCCCTTGAAATTGCAAAAGTGCCTGTAATGGGTTTATTTGAAAGAAAAGCTTTGAGTTTGAGTTTGTTAATATTATTGGTTCCAAAATGTATAATTTATGTAGATATTGTGAATTCTTACCAAAAGGTTATTCGTATGGTACTCAGCCGACGAGTACTTAGCTAGGGGCTCCTCCCATCTGTCTTCTGGTACCGAAGTCGAAACCCAGCGTCCACTCCGAGCTCTCGGGGTCTTCATTATTTCGCTCAAATACTTCAGCAAGCCGGGACCTGTTTTTATAGATTATAATTGATTTAATCGAATTCATATACCAACTATGTTTGTAAGTATAATACGAGTGATATTTGCTTACCAGCATCAGCAATATAACGCGAGTGGTAGGCGATGTTGGAGCATGGAACTTCCTTAGCGAATACGCCCTTAGCAGTCAACTCTGCGACGAACTCTTTCATGATATCAGCAGGTCCCGAAATGGTACTAGATTCAGGCCCGTTGTGACAAGCCACTTCAATTTCAGGAGGACACATTTTTGAAATCTGTGAATAAAAGTATATTGGGTGACTGGTAATTAGTGACCGATACTTAAACACGTGATTTTATTCATCATTGTGAACAACTTTTAGTATGGGACCAAACCTGAAATCGTGAAAAAAAAAACAGCTGTTGTCTACATTTTGACGAGTTAGACGAACATAAATGTAACAGCTGTTTTTTTTTCGCGATTTCAGGTTTGGTCCCATAGTAAAAGTTGTTCATAATGATGAGTAAAATCACGTGTTTAAGTATCGGTCACTAATAGGCTATTTGACAATGTAAAAAATAACGTCATAATTATTGACACTCGTATAGATTATCGCTTTTAAAATCGATTTGCATTAATTTTACTACAAAACAATGTATTATTTATTAAAAAAATCCCGAAAAAACTTCATCTTTTTAAATCTGGCGCCACGTAATCGAAAACGATCTGGATTGGCTGAACTTATGATGACGTCATGATATAGTCAATTTCTGTCTATCGTTGACAGAACAGATGACTTTTGTCTAGTATCTCGACCGTTTCAACGTTTGTTTACGTGTATTTTGACGTCACGACGCCATATTGTTAAAGATAGCGTTTTGGCGGCTTATTTAAACAGTACATTTTTATTTACTATTTTCTAAAAGAAATACATTATGCAATTTGAAGTAATAGGTTTTTGTGGGCTCGTTAGACACCATTAAATAATCTGAGATGTTTATCAGAAACCAGTCAAATAGCCTATTACCAGTCACCCTATATAAATGTAGTGTAGTGTAGGTATTATGAATCAAAAAAATGGATAACCGAGAAATGTGCTAGACAAGAAGGAATCTTAAACTGGAGACTTATGCAATCAAATAGATTAGCATTTTCGTATGAATAAAAAGCGTAATGATCAAGGCTCGTGCCTACTCTGTTTATGAAGAGGCCCTAGCCCTGTGGCAGTGGGGCAATAATAGGCTAGTATTTTTATTATTAAAAAACCATATTGTTTACACAATACTCTTACCTGTTCATAACCCAGTCCAATAGCAGCCATGGATCCTCGAATAAATGGAGTCTGCAGCGACACCAGACCGCGGCTGTACGCTGATAGAATCATCTCCTCCGCCGTCAAACAACCGTCGGCGTAGGCGCATCCCAGCTCGCCTACACTGTGACCTGTCGACGAGAAGAGTTAGGTTTCACCTGAAGGTGCCCTCTCACTTGAGTTATTTAAAAAGCCTTTACGAGTTGTGATGTAATACCGAGATGTTCATACAGCGCACCTTGGGCAGTCAGCGCCACTATCATCACCTTGCCGACTACCTAATCATTATTTTAACTAAGGCATTAGCTATTATTGAGAGCAGTGGTGGCCTGGTGGTACCGGCCCCGACTTATGAGTACGAGTACGTAGGTCGTGAGTTCAAACCCAAGCTACTTTGTGTATTTAATTTCATCACCACTGCTCTCAAAACGGTGAAGGAAAACATCTTGTGGAAACCGGCATGTCCTAGAACCGTTTTGAAGACATGTGACATCCACTAAACCGCACTGGGCCCGCGTGGTGCATTATGGCCCACCCCTCTCATAGAGGGCAGCTTGTGTCCCAGCAGTGGAAATATTATAGACTGAATAGGCTATGAGCTATTATTAATTTAGCTAATTATTTATTTAAACATTATACACAAGAAAAATTTAAATACTGTCAAAACGGACTTAATGTCTGAGGATGGCAAGAGTAACTTCGTGCCTCGGAAAGCACGTTAAGCCGTTGGTCCCGGCTGTCATTCGTGAATCTTTGACAGTCGTTACGGGTAGTCAAAAGCCTGAAAGTCTGACAACCAACCAAGGGGTATCGTATTACTCAGTAACTGGGTTGTGAATGTGAAGGTCAGATAGGCAGTCGCTCCATGTAAAATACTGGTATTCAGCTGCATCCGGTTAGACTGGATGCCGCCCCCAACATAGTTGGGAAAAGGCTAGGCAGATGCTGATGGCAAGAGCAAGATAGATAGCTCGGAAATAATTATAAAATACAAGAATACACATAGATACAAGCATACTTATAAACAAAACTTTTACAAAAAAAACAACCGACTTCCAAAAAACACTATAAAGTGAAAAATAACTTTAACTTCGGAAGTCGGTGTCTTTGGATTTGTATTTTTGTTTTTTCCCACCGACTTCCGAAATTAAAGTTATTTTTCACTTTATAGTGTTTTTTGGAAGTCAGTTGTTTTTTTTGTAAAAAAGTTTTTATTTTTAACTTTTTAGTGGGTCAGTTTGTAATTTATCTAAGTTACAATAGCCTAATGTCAACTGCTGATCATAATCAGCCTATAATGTTCCCACTGCTGGGACACAGGCCTCCTCACTGTGAGAGGGAGTGGGCCGTAATCCACCACGCGGGCCCAGTGCGGGTTGGTAGATGTCACATGTCTTCGAATTTTTGGTTCTAGGACATTTCGGTTTCCTCACGATGTTTTCCTTCACCGTTTTGAGAGCAGTGGTGATGAAATAATTTACACAAAGTAAAGCGCCTGTCTGGGTTCGAACATACGACCTACAACTCGTAAGTCGCGGCCGATACCCCTGGGCCACCACTGCTCAACTGGGCCACCACTGCTCACTGCTGATCACCTTTTACAAAATATTGCTTTTCCCGATGCAGGGACGTTAATTATTGTTGAGGAGTTCTCCTAGTATTCCACTCTCCTAGCAGATAATCCTGGCTGCAGCATCAGGCCAGACTTATGTCAACATTGAATTGAACTTAAAATTTAGTCCTGTTTAAAATGAGCCCAAACACGACTACGGTGCTGTAATTTCAAGGTTTGTACCTACTTTTTCTGATGCTCCTGCTCCTCCTCCATTCCTCATTAACAGTACGTTTATCCACACATCGAGCCCTTTTCAATGAGCCTAAACACGATATATCTGCTGTTAGTTGTCGAGGAGTTAGGTACTCTGCAGACTATCCTGACTGACCAAATGTGGCAATTGCCCTATCAAACATCAAAACAATTTACTAAAACAGTCCTTGCCTGTTCGAGTAACTTCTTACTGTTAAGGAGTTGTACCTTCCATCATCAGCCCAGCTACCTGATATGGTGACAACCATACGCAAATAGACAAGATACTTCATAAAATATGCGAAAAACAATAAGTGAGCCTATAAAATTTGAGGGTTGCCCTCGATTTCTCTAAGATCCCATCATCAGATCCTAACTTGGTGACAGTGGGACCACCTCAGAACTATCTACTTTCGAACAAAAAAAGAATCTTGAAAATCCGTCGACAATTGGCGGAGTATTCGATGAACAAACATACAAAAAAAAAAAACATACAAACAGCCGAACATAGTACCTCCTCCTTTTTGTGAAGTCGGTAAAAATAGACTTAAACAAGACAATAATCGATCAGTTGGTACGTCAACTGATCGATAATTCTCTTGACAAAGTCACGAGAGAGGAAGATTACGAAACTAATTCTCATTATTATAGATCGTGGGGATACGACAGAGAAAAAAGATATATTTTATCCCTTTAACTGTGGCGGCCATTTACGTGTAATAGAAATATTAGTGTTACCGATAATGCCATCAGGCACTAATCCAATTTCCCGAAGCACATCAGTGAGTCCTATTTGAATTGCAGCTATTCCAACAAACGAATGAAGAATGTTGTCAAATATAGTCTTATCGGGCGATGTGATTATATGCACAATGTCGATTCCTTTTGGTTCCAAAGTTTGTCGGCAGCTGGAATTTAGAGATAGATATTATTAATATTAATACTGGAATAATTTAATAGACAGAAATAATAGTATAGAAAAAATGTATAATATGTTCTATTGCAAATAAAAGATTTTGATTAAAAATTTGAGCTCTGTTATGAAGAAAGAAAACTGCCAAGAGACAATCAGTTAAAAGTTAGCTTAAAAACTCATTTGCCGTTCTATAGCAGCGGCGAAGATTGGTATGCGCATGAGTTGCGCACACATACCAGCCCACTGCGAGCCCATCCCGCTGTACACGAACCACAGCGGCCGCCGAGCGTCGTCGTAGTACTCAGCCTTCTCACATAGACTCACTGTCTTTTGTTCTTCGTCCGTTTCTAGAAAGTTGAAGCAAAACAGATTATAGTTTCGCCAAGACAGTTCCACTTGTAAGTGATTATGTTAAAATAAACAAGTTTAGCAGGCAATGGGCCGGTCGTATTTGCTGACCGTAACTCTTCATATAATATTATGTAGGGTAGCAGGACGCCCTTAGACTAGGTGAAGCGATCTTGATGGTAATGGCTGGATAAGAGTGGCCAAAGATTGAGTTCAGTGGCGTGCAATTGGTATTGCCTAAGTCTGGCAGTGGGCTGCTACTATAAGCTTCTGATGACGATGATGAAGCAATTACCATAAGATTATCGCCAAACATACTTAAAATGATAAATCCTCTGCCCAAATGTCCTGAGATGCTCGTCTGGTGAATGTTTTGCAACAAAGCCAACTCCTCAGGGTCTATCGGGCGTGACTTCAAGTTCTCAAATACTTTCTGTACAGTAGAGTCTTGTCTTGCAGATATATTGACGAGGTGTGCAATACTACTACTGTAGCGTGACAGATCCTGGAACAAATGAAAAATGTTTCAGGGGTAAAAGTTGACCAAGTATTATCAAATATTTTGTAGTAAGCTAAGTACCTACAGCAAAAGGACATGGTGAAGTACAACAAAAGGATAAGCTGATAGTAGAAGTAACCGAATGGTTTTGACTGAATGGTGGCCAGGGTCAAACGAATTTGGGTAGTTGGAAAACATGATCATATATATTATAGCTTTGTCGGTTTCAAGTAAAACAAGAACGAGCGATGTAAAATTGTGGAGACTAGTAGAAACAAAAGGCTGAGAAGATGATAATGAACAGAAAAGGTTATTCTTACATTTTATATCATTATTTGTACCTTAGGTTTATAGTGTCCATGCAGAAGCACGTGTGAGTTGACGCCAGTGACGGACATGCCGTTGACGGCGACGTATGAGCGACGGAAGCTCTGGCGCTCAGTGACGACGCGCATGCGACCATCGCGCATTGCTGCCACGTCCTGCCGCGGATTGTGGCAGTGCATGTTAGCGGCTATCTCACCACAATGCTAGCCAAGCAACACCTGTTGATATAAAAAAATGTGAATAATTAGATTAGAGAACCAATAGACGTAACATAGCTTTGAAATCAGAATTAATGGGACGTGAATCCACAACGAACGAACTCGTGTGTTTTTAAAGAATTCAATAAAGACAAATAATGTGCTCCCGAATACTACGTGCAGTGGTGATGACAATATTCATTTTTTTTTTTACTGATTAAAAACATTTGTTGAACAATTAAACATACCACACAATCCATCCAGAATAAATTATTTTAATAATGGCAGAAACTACATCAAAATTGATTGAGAGATCAGACTTTAAATTATAATATGTAGATGATAATAATGATGGCACCAAAAAAATACATTTACCTTTGTTATAGCGGATATACCCGATGCAGCTTCTCCGTATCCAATGTTGGAAATGATGCTGCCAACTAAAAGTGTGTCTTCTTTTTCTTTACAGAACACCCTTTCAATGGCGTCCAGTTCCGCTTTATCAGCATCAGACGTACCTATAACGAAATTATCCAATTGGAACTACTGTAATTTTTACAAAAATATTATTTACTGCCCGACTGCTGATCGTGTCCTGGGCAAGATCCTCGATTCGGGCAAAGAGTTATTTGGTTTTGGTTTAGTCTCTACTGTAGCAGCCTGGAGGCTGGGTTTATTACGACTTTAAAAAAGGAGAGAAAGAGAGAGAAGAAATGAGAAATAAATCTACTCTTCTGGAGACATTTTCCTCGATTTACCCCTTTAAACAATACACGGTTCTTTCATACACTATAAAGTCAAAAACGAATACAAGAGAAATTAATACCTGAACCAAAAGCTTCAACGTATTCCACAGCATGCGGTGGGACCCTCGCTTCCTCATAGAATCTGGTCAAAAAGTTAACAGTCTTATCAGCATTCCTAAAGTATCCGTACTGAGGGCCCGTTTCTCCCGCTAGCAAGCCGGTATATTCCGTCTTCGCGTGCATTAAATCTGGGTACGTATTTGAATATCGAAGATTAAAATACCGACTGTTAAAATATCGATGTTCGAAACATCGAAAATGGAAATATCGAACGATCATATAACCGAAAATTAAAATATCGAAAGTTTATATTATCGAATGGTTAAATATCCTACGTCCAATATATCTAAAATCTAAATATCTACAAAAGTTACATCGAAAGATCTAAATATCGAAATACAGATTATCGAACGTCCTAAATATCGATGGGTAATTATTTGAACATCGAAAATTAATATACCTACGTGTAAAAATGAGTTAATTTTCAACATTTAATACATTCATTCATTCACCCTAAAAATACGTACAAGTTAAAATATCGAACAAATTTTGATAAAGTAGTATGAGTGGAAAAAGGTTGCTTCTGCAACGTCTCCGGCGCTACGGGAAGTGCAACCCCTTCGCCCTTGCGTAACAAAGGATAGGCACCCATGTTCACCTCCGCAGCTTCGGCTTGCTGGTCGCCTCCGGCGACCAGCCTCAGCCGCTACGGTTCCCACGGGTGCCTATGCTTTGTTACAGCGGGCGGGGGTTGCCCTCCCTTCGCGCCTCCGGATTTTTATATACACTCTAGGGGTAACAGCCAAAAGACTACGTAAATTCGGGGTGCCCCAATTCGGTTTTGGAACAATTTCGACCTATTTTATCCATGAAAATCAGTGTCCAGTGTACAAGCCTAGGTCAATCGTGAAGGTATTATTTAAATTAAAATATTTTCTTGAAAGTCAATATGTTGTGCAGGTTGTGCTACTAAAGTTAGTGACAGAAACGTATCGCTGCAAAACCGACTCCACGTAGTCTTGTCTGCCCTACCCCTAGAGTGTAATTTAGAATCGCGTAGTCGCGGAGGGGCGAGGCAGCCCGCGAGCTGAGGAGCAGGTGGTTTTAACACCCGCCGCCGCAGCTGAGGCTGGCCGGCGAAGCCGGCCAACAAGCCGAAGCTGCGGTGGTGGGCGTTTAAACCATCTGCGACGTTAAGCTCGCGTGGGACTGCCGGAGCCCTGCAGCGCCGGAGCCGTGACAGAAGCCATGCTTGCTTGCATGTTGCATGATTGCTGCATGTTTGTTTGCTAGATGGAAATCAGGTGGGTTACAAAAAAAAACAAGGAAAACCTCATGTAATGTAGGTACTTTAATTATTTTTACATAATAAAAACCCAAACGTAACGTAACGTAGATATTAAGAACTTCGATGTATTAAATGTTGATATTTTGAACTTAGGCATAATGTCATTCGATATTTTGAATCATTCGAAATTTTAATCACTCGACATTTCAATCTTCGACGTTTTAAGCGTAGGTATAACAATTTTCGACATTTTGATACAATCGATATTTAAATTTTCGATGTTTTTAACATCGATATTTTAACAGTCGATATTTTAATTTTCGATATTCAAATACGTACCCTTAAATCTGCATAGATCCTGTAAATTACAGAAAAAAGTGAGCAGTATCTTAATAAGAAAACAAGTAGGTGGATCGAGACTGTAGGCTCGAGAGAGAGGCTGTAGGATCGAGACTGTATATATTTTTTTTAATTTAAAGTATGTGCATATTTTCCTTCAATCATAAGCAGGGGCCATCATAAACCCGCTGCGAAAAAGAGATGGTGCTATTGGTCATATATAACTCCGTCTCTCTCCAGCACTGGCTGAACTCAGATTCTATCGTGCTCAAAGAGATCCATAAAAACTTACCTCAGAGCATCTTTAGCCTTCTGCAGAAACAGAACGTTAATGGCTTCCGATTTAACGCAGCCATTGGCATTCTGATCAAATGACTTTGTTTTACCATCAATCGCCTGACTTATGAGCCTGGACATAAAAAAACACGATTACTTATTGTTTTAATTAGAATTATTCTTATCTATTATGGACAAAAGTTTACTCTAAATGGAAATTAGTAGAAAATTTTTACCTTTTTAATAGCACCTTTGTTTATCTGATTCTCCATCAAGAGTCAAAATTCCATTACTCGTTTATTTTTTTTTTAGTTTGTGTTGCTTGAACCCTCGACAAACAAGTCTAATATGCAGATGGTAAGTACATATTTACAAATATGATAGGTATAACATTTGTTCACCTTCCGTAGTGCACAGAAGACTGTGGATGCAGGCATAAGTAGCAGCCTCCAACGACGGCTGCCTCGCATTCACCTCGACTCATAGCGAGGTAAGCCTGCTCCAGCGCCGCGGTGGAACTGCAGCACGACAAGTCGATCGCCATCGAAGGACCCTTCGCGTTAAGCCAATAGGAAATGCGGTTGGCGAACATTGCCTTACAGCATCTAAAAATAAAAGGTATTAGGTATGACCAATGGGTAAGTAATAATGTAATTGTATTCTTATACGCTCGCTCTTGCATTCTATGTCGATGGAGCCCTGCTTCGCGGGGCTCCTATTTCTACGTAAAGGGTTTAAAGTAACCTAACCAAACCTAACCTCGGGGTGCCCTTCGTTCATTCATAAATATGTTTTCGGAAACGGAATCAGGGTATTAACCATAATGACACAATGCACCATAATACAAGCAAGCATTCCGCATGTAAGCAAGCATGCAGCATGCAGGCAAGCATGCAACATGCGGCAGACATGCAACATGCAGCAGGCATGATTTTTGTCACGGCTCCGGCGCTGCGGGGCTCCGGCGGTCCCACGTGAGCTTATAGTCGCAGATGGTTTTAACGCTCACCAGCTCGCGCACCAATTGTTCCTCAGCTCGCGGCCCGCCTCGCCCCTCCGCACTTACGCGGGCTTAAATTACACTCTAGGAGTAGGGCAGACAAGACTACGTGGAGTCGGTTTTGCAGCGATTCGTTTCTGTCACTATCTTTTGTAGCACAACATTTACAATATTTTAATCCACGAAGCCACAAAGGCCTTCTAACCTAACCTATCCGTTTCGGAATTATATATTTTAAACGATATACCTATTTATTTTCGATTAAATTAAAGTTATATGCAATAACGTTATACGAAATAAGTTTTAGAGTATATAAATGTTATATGTAAAGAAATTATACCAACAGTTGGTATATCTCACATTTGTTATATCTTGTGAACGTTATTGAAATGAAAATATACCAAATAACTTTATATGATATGGGATGCACCCATGACCAATGGCATAAGGCACGCTGCATGTATATTATGCAGTCGACTAATCTAGTGATAGCAAGAGCGACTCCAGGGTTCGATCTTTCGCTCGGGAAAAGTGATATAGGTTCTTTCAAGAATCTCAAATTGCCTTTTCGGGGTAAACAAACATGATGTTTATAAATTAAGAAAATTATTTCTTACCCAGCTATACCCAAGCCTGATCTAAAAGCATCGCTATAGAAGAACGCTTTTTCAGTTTCAGAGAAACAGGTTCCGACGAACACACCTACTTTTCTATCAGATAAGTGCGCAGGATTCACTCCTATCGACAAACAAAAATATCAAGTTATTTAATAGGACATGATTTATTAATGGCTAGAAAGAAAGCTTGCGGATGTTTTCTTTTACTTTTTGTTATAATGATGGAGACAAATAGCTGAACTTAAGAATCCTGAATATGTTTAGAAAACAAGGCAGTACAATGTCTCCTCGAGCCATATATATATTTATTTATCTAATAAAACTTTATGCACAAGTAAAAAAACTGTGCAAAGACTTAATGCCTTGGGCATTTTCTACCAGTCTACCTTAGGGTGATGCAGAAATAATACACAGTAGGTGCAATAGCAGAAAACAAATAAAAAATATTTATAAGTAAAATATAATAATAAATACATATATAAATACATACAAAAAATATACAAAAGAAAAAGTTATGAGAGGTAAACAAGAAAAAAAAAATACAACAAATTAACAATATATGGCTCGAGGAGACATTGTACTACCTTGTTTTCACCAAAGTAATGACCACACATGTATGTATGTAATTATTTACATCATTACTGTGACTCCATAATATACAGGGTGAATTTTCCAAGTGGGCGTGCAAAAAGTACTCAAAGGAGTCGCGGGCTCGATTTTGATGAAAACTAAAACTGCATCATTGGATTTTTGAAAAATCAATACTTGTATCCAGGAATCGAACCCGTTGATTTTGATAAAAAAAAACATACACTGTATTATTACACCACTCGATAGTGTCCCTAATAAGGATCAAATTCTGGGAAGTAATGACATATAAAGAGGGGAAGTAAGTTATTTTCATACAAACGCACCGCGCGCGGCTTGGATGTGTGCGCCAAAGTATCTATGCGTCGCCGCACGCACACTTTAACAAAATCTCGACCCGTTTCTCAGGGCGCCAGTCGGGGCTAACACCGCACTCGGAGGTTCGCGCGTCACGTTTATCAAGGAATAAGATTTTTCATACAAATAAAATCCCCCCTTTTCACCCCCTTAAAGATTGAATTTCCAAAAACCCCTTCCGAATGCTCCCCTACATTATAAAAGGAAGCCGTGTGCAAAATTTCACATTCCTAGTTCCAGTAGTTTCTCCTATTATATTGTACAAGCTTCTGCCCGCGACTTCGTCCGCGTGAAATGAAATGAAATGATGAAAATATGATGAAATTATTTTGAAATGATGAAATGATTTTATTTTTTGTAAGTAGGTTTGTACAAACACTTTTACACGTCAATCATGTTTTTTTTTTAAACTAGATGAAGTCGGCGTTTCCTATCTGACTACTCTGAGAAGAAAGGCCGAAACAAACTCAGAGGTCACAGTCTCTTTTAAAGTCCAGACATAATCTTGGTCAGGTTATATGAAGACCATGTAGATCGATGTCTGAGGTGGTCTTTTGAGGAAAGAACTACACAGATTGAGAGGACCTGTCCAGTCAGTGCACGCATTTGTCAAAAATCGTGCACCTCAACTCAAGACTTAAGGAGCTCAACGATTCGACGAACAATACCAAAGATATGACATTTGGGTAGGCCACATAAATAACTCAAACTGCCAGACCATGAAAAAAAAAACTAACAGAACAGAGAGAATAATAAAAAAATATATTATATGTAAACTGACCCACATCGTCTTCACATTCACAATGAAAAAATAATATAATACTTTACAAAGTAAGCAAATGTCATTGTTTAAAAAAAAAATCATCAATGTCAATGTGTATATAAAAAAGAAAAAAAACATTCAAAATGCAGAAATTGGAAGCAGCTCAACCCCCAAGCCTTTTTGTCCTCAATATAATCTTTAGCGGTATAAAAGGCTTTCTGGCACAACTTACGTTTAATGAAAGATTTGAATTTATTAAGGCTTAGATCTTGAACCTGGCTTGGTAGTTTATTATAAAAGCGTATACATTGGCATCTGAACGAGCCACCTATTTTCTTGAGCCTGGTTGTAGGTACAACATATTTGTGTTTGTTTCTAGTATTTATATTATGGATATCACCACCGTGGATATCACTGTATTTTTTAAACAATTTTATATTTTTATGGGCATATAAAAGATTTTCATAAATGTACTGAGAAGGCACAGTCATTACATTAATGTCTTTAAAGGAGATTGTTCGCCGTCCATACATCGTTTGCCTAAGAACCGGCAGTAACGTGAATATACTTTCTGTGTTCTAAATAATGCATATATTCGATTGAAACTAAATTAAAATCACGGACACTTCTGAGAATTGTAAAAAAGCCAAAATACTTTCGGATTTTGAGGTTATAATTAACGTTCATTCATTACATTACAATGCCAAGTCGTCGTTCTTAGGCCGCATTCCGAATTAGCTATAATAAACGTGTTACATGCTCTGTGGATATAATCGCTCACAGCACTCACAGCATCTCATAAGCGTTAGAATAGAATAGAATACTTAGTTCTTTATTTGCACAGAAAGTAGGTACAAGTTACAGATGTTAAGTTTAATAAAATGATCCTGTACTAACTACCTTAACTAAGGCATGCAAATAAATAGTTTTAGCTACTTATATTACTTTGTCTTACTTCTTTCCGATTTAGATATTACCACTTAGAGTAAGAAAGCTATAGAGCATCGGGTAGCGTGGCCACACATGAAACAAAAGCTAACTTAACTAACATTGGCTACTTATGTAGCTGCCTTGAAAAAACTGGCACGCACTGAGAGACGGAAATAGTATAGCTTTATCCTTTTCTGTTACTTATAATAACTCAATACTATATTCTTTTCTTGTGGAAATGAAATGGAGCTACCCGCCGTCTATACTTTTCTTTGTCTAAGTATTACGATTATGACAGCTGAGAGCTATTCAAGAATTCGGAACGCTCGTGAACGCGCTCACAGTGCTTACTTAATGTCAAAACGATATTATTACAGTATTTCTTTGTGTAAACACCACATTTCTTCTTCTTTTGGTTAGATGGCGACTGTCAGTCAGAAGCACAATTTCGAAAATGCCACGTTAGTTTAATTTAAGGATATAATGCAACTCAAAACAAAACACACTCTGACACATCTACACACACACACTCTGTCAATTTTGACAGCGCTCACGGTGATATTATTAAAAGGCATGGTCGGCGTCGCAAGATGGCGCATGTCGTGACGTCATCGATGACGATTCACGGGACATCGTTATCGCGCTCACGCTAATTCGGTACGGGTTTAAGCACGCTCAAATCGATTATTTCCCAACTCGGAACGCAGAGACCGACTGTCATTACTATCAATTGTCAAAGTGTCATCTATCAAATCATCGACTGTCAGTGTCGATGTAGCTCGTTTTACACACTGCTTTCAAGCTCTTTATTCTGTTTTTAACTAAAAAGATTATTCATAGATCAAGCGCTGAGGGTGTTGAGTTTTGTAATTACACTCCGCTGCGCGCAAAGACTTGGCTGAATGAGCTAAAATACCCTTGCCTGTTCAAAACGTCAAATTGATACAAAAAATAATGACGCCGGGGAATAAGACCCAACTGAATTACTTTTTAAAATGTTTTCTTAATTATGAAGTGTCCGTTATATTGTAATAATTGTAATGTAAATTATAATAAAAACTAGTAATTATTTTAAAGGTTTCATACGTGCCGATTCATAGGCCATTTTTGACAATGTCCTTTGTCTCTGAGAGAGTGTCTCGGACTTAATTTATAAATTGATCGAACAGCTTGCTTCTGCAAAACAAAGATAGTCTGAATATCGGCGGCATTTCCCCACAATAGAATACCGTACGACATTACACTATGAAAATAGCTAAAGTACACTAAACGAGCAGTCCCTATATCAGTTAAATTACGATTTTTTCTAACAGCGTATGCTGCAGAACTTAGCTTTTTTGACAATTTATCTATATCTGGACCCCACTGAAGCTTAGCATCCAAAGTTATACCCAAGAATACTGTGTTGTCTTCAGGATTCAATTCCTCGCCCTTTATCAACACATTAGTTTTCACCTGCCTTACGTGGGGTAGCGTAAACTTAATGCATTTGGTTTTCTTCTCGTTTAGAAGCAAATTATTAACATTGAACCAGTGGTCTACTTTCGAGATCGCGCTATTTCATGAAATTTCATCCTCCCCCCATTCACCCTCTTAGGGGTGGAATTAAAAAAAACCCTTTCATAGTGGATACCTATTCTTCACAAAGAACACACCCTCCAAATTTAATGTCTCTAGGACCACCAGCGGTATAGGCTGGTCAGTCAGGACTTTGAATTTTATATTTAATTATACAGTGTGAGTCTTCATAATGTGCACATAACGAAATGAGGGAAACATAGCTTAATTTTATCGACGGAAAAAATATTTGAAAAAATAAAAAAATATTTAAAAGGATCTTTACCTGCTAAAGTATGGTGATTGCAAGGCCTTTCTTTAACAGTTGATAGGAAATGTTGTGATTGAGTTCTAGACATGGTATTTTTACGTTTAGTAATCTAATACGATGGAGAATAATTTTAAGTAATCAAAAAGGGTAGGTAATCGGGGCTTTTATTGAGTAATTTTACAAATATTGTAAAAATTGGTGAAAAAATATCAGAATTTTGTTAAAAAAAATTGAGGGGCGATTGTTTACACAGGGGTCTCAGCAGCGAAAAAGAATTAAAAAAATGCTACATTTTTTTTTTTTTTTAGATTTATTTAAATATTTTTTCCGTCGATAAAAGTAAGCTTAGTTTCCCTCATTTCGATATGTGCACATTATGAAGACTCACACTGTATGCCATTGACAGCGATGCGGACGAATTTTTTGATGCCCAATAAGCTCCTGTCTTTTATTTTCCTTTTTTTTTATATACCTTCATATAAACTATATAATATGTATATTTTAGTGTTAAATTGTAAAATAGTTAATTCTATATATAAATAAAATTACATTATATACTTAGATTAAAAAATCAAGTTTGTCCAAATGGCTATTTTTTTTATCCTTCACACACAAACACAAATTACTGTTTATTTTTTATGTTTTATGCAGTATTAAATACATTTGAATGTTGTTATTCACTTCAAGAAGCTATCTTGCTTGGTTTTCAAATTATTCATGATAAGTTAGTGGCTTTTTAGGGTTCAGTACCTCAAAAGGAAAAACGGAACCCCAAGATCACTTCGTTGTCCGTCTGTCTGTCCTTCGGTCAAGTCTCTTTTTCTCAGGAACGCGTGGAGTTATCAAGTTGAAATTAATATCAACTACTCAGGGCTGCAATCCCTTGAATTAGTGAAAAAAACAAACTTCTAAGTCATTGCAATCAAAAGATACGGGCGTTTATGTTCCGGAATCAAAACCTATAGGGTACTTCGCGTTGGCCTAGAAACATGAAATTTGGGAAGAAGCAATGTCATATAGAACAAGTAAAGGAAAAAAACCGAAAATCGTAAATTTGTAGTTACATTACAATTTTTTGTCAAGCCAGCAGCAACATCAACTTAATAATATATGATATCTTACCCGCGTCATAAATAGCGCTGTAGGCCTGTTCAAGGAGTTTACGGGACATGGGATCCATGTATATGCTGAGGCGGTAGTGCACCTTGAAGAACTGGGCGTCAAACCGCTCTAGGTCTGGTACTGAGCCCATGTACTGCGCTGCCTCAGGGTGGCTGGCTTTCCAGCGCACATTCTCTGCAGTCAATGGGTTCACCTGGGGGACAAGTGTTATTGGGTTACTGTTCTACTGGCAGGTTTTACGATATTATTGCCCAGCCTGGCATCATTTGAGCATTCATATTTGTCTTTAGGGAATGTGTTATAAATTGAGCGCACTTCTAATATAGATAGAGATATTCTGCAAAGTTAAAAATTGGTTAGCTTAGCAAAATGATAAGTAAGTTATATGGGGCCATTCAGCTAGCCAACAATTCCGAAACATTCACCTTATTGTACAAAATATCCGACAAATCCTTGACGTGGTGCGACGAGGGGTAGATCCCCGACATGCCGGAAATGACGACCCTCTCGCCGTCGGCGATCGGAGTCGGCGCCGATGCAGCCTCGCCCTCCGACTCTACGCGAGGTTGGTGTTGGGCAAGCTCTTGCGGGGTCGGAGTCATTGTTGAGCGTAGTGACTATAATATTACAGCAAAAATATATTGATATAAATTGTCTTGTAATATTTTTTATATATTATAGGTATACGAGTACTTTGGGTGAAGTCAGGCTGTGGATGATGTTGATAATATTACAGAAGCTCCTTTATAACCTTTTATACATAGATATATTAGGGGCTTGGCTCTACATTCAATCTGATAACTTTTTAACAGTGAAAGCGTTATGTAAGTCTTGGCAACCTACTTTATATTAAATGTTTTTGGTGGGTTTCATTTCTTTTTGCAAAGTGCTCTATTTCTTTTTATTTATTTTAGCTGTGATATTGTACTGATATTACACATACATGTTAAAATCATAGCCCCTACTTCCCCCTACTAGGTTAGTTGGGTAAAAAAGGTATTTCTTGCACGCCAGCAGTCTTCTTCATAGCCAACGAAAAAGAGTTTCTTCTTTGTTGTTTATGTACAATGCTAATCTAGCTGTTATAACGAACTAGCTTCTGCCCGCGACTTGGTCCGCGTGAAATTTCACCCTCCCCCTATTCACCCTCTTAGGGGTGGAATTTCGTAAAACCCTTTCTTAGTGGATACCTAGGTACCTACTCTTTACAAAGAACGCACCCTCCAAATTTCATGTCTCTAGGACCAGCGGTTTAGATTGTACGTTGATATATCAGTCAGTCAGGACTTTGAATTTTATGTTTATAGATTTTTGGTCTAAGTATAAATACCGAGTTTCGAGTTAATCGGACCGTGTGTTAAAATTCTTCCATTCAAATTTTGACACCCCCCAATCCCTCTTTTGGGGGTAGTTTAGAAAAACAAAAACTGACAAACTTTATAATTTACCTAGTTGTGCAAAGTTTCAAGTTTATTAACTTATATGAATAAGATTTTTCATATACACTGTATTCCCGCTTTTCACTCCTACAAGGGTGGAATTTCGAAAAATCGTTTGGGGTTATGTTCATTACTTGACCCAAAGATTATTTATACGAATTTTAGAATTAATCAAGCCACGCAGTAAAACCCTTCCCTGTATAATTAACTACCCCTTTTCACCCCGTTGAAGTAGATTTTCGGAAAACCGTAATACACATTATTCTTTTTGGTCTTAAGTATTAATACCGAGTTTTGAGTTAATCGGACCGCGCGTTAAAATTCTTCCATACA
The DNA here is from genome assembly GCA_963082905.1 of Oligia fasciuncula. Lineage (NCBI taxonomy): Eukaryota > Metazoa > Arthropoda > Insecta > Lepidoptera > Noctuidae > Oligia > Oligia fasciuncula. Next base: position 13,540,891 of record OY720406.1, on the reverse strand, counting down.
AATTTTGACACCCCCCAATTCCCCTTTAGGGGGTAGTTTAGAAAAACGAAAAATGCTAAACTTCATAATTTACTTAGATAAGTATTCCTACCAAGTTTCAAGTTTATTAACTCAAGGAATAAGATTGTTCATACAAACTTTCATCCCCTACTTAACTCCCTATAATTTAAAAAAATCGTTTGTATTCCTTGTCTACATTATAAAGGGTACCTGTGTGCTAAATTTCAGCTCTCTAGGTTCAAGGGTTTGGGCTGGGCCTTGAAGAGTCAGTCAATCAGTCAGTCAGGACTTTTCTTTTTATTTTTATAGATAGATGAAAGTAAGTATACCGATTATCCGTAAGCAACAGACTTGCTCTTCAGAGAGTTGGAGGGTTGGAGGAGAGAGAGTTGGAGGGTTTTTGTGTAGATTTTAGCAAATATATAAAATACCAAATTACAGCTTTCTAGGACTTCGGGAAGTACCCTAGAAATTTTGATATATGAGCGAGTGAGTTAGTCAGTCAGTGACCGAAATGGACGTATTTTAGGGATTAATAAAATCCAAAGTATGAAAGAGACGTAAAACTTAATGTTTGTTATAAATCAGCGAAAAAAGTCAAAGTGTTGAAAGCCATTGCTACTGCAATGGCCTTCATTTTAACAGTTCAACAACATTCATTACGTCATTTACGTTGTTGAGCAGACAAATTTTTCGTACATATGAAGCAACGGAATAACAATATCCTTAAAAATTATTTAAATTGTGATTGATTCCAGGTGCTGCTAACTAGGTACATTTATTTAACAGTATTTACATTTATTCTATAATCTATATTTATATAACAGCATTATCCAGACCGAAGCTATGAGGATATGAAAATACGAGGACACAAGAGAAAAGGTAGTGTCCCAGCTTTTTGTTTTTAGCTCAGCGTGGTGGCTCACCGTGCCCCCAGATCCCAAGAACAAACTTGACATTGTAATTGAAAAATATGTTCTACCATACGTTCCAGCTGCAAATTGTCAGTTTGTTTGCACAATATTGAAAGATTATTAAGATTATACCATGTTCTTTTAAGACCATAGACTTTTTATAAGTGGTATAATGAACAATATTCTGTATTTTTTTTCAAAATTTTAGGCTCATTATCTTCGGAGATAAGGTCCATTTTTTACCCGACTGCGCAACGCAAAGGAGTGGTAATGTGTTCATCAGCCTATATATGTATGTATGTATGCATGTATGTATGTATGTTTGTATGTTCCTTTGAAGCACTATACAGACCAAACGCCTGGGCCGATTTTTATGATTCACACGTCAATCGATTCCTCTTAGTCTGGCGAGTGTTTAAAATGGGCTTGTTTTTAGCTTTTCAGTTCTTTTAACTTGTTTTTTACCGCAGTCGGGTTTTTTATTTTTTTTTTAATAACTTTTTTTATTAGGTATACTATACATTTTCTTAAATAACTTCAAAACTATTTTTTTTATAATTATACTAATAGAATAGAACATATTTATTTGCTTTAAAACATGGTACATTAAGGTCTTATAAATAAAGTTATTATAGACCCTGTATTTGATAATTATGTCACACAGTATGGTACAGTTGGCAAAATTTTTGTTTTTAATCTCGTTTGCCCCCCAAAAGTCATCCCGATATTCAAAATTAATTTATTTACGTTACCACGTCCGTGTTTGCGTCACAAAACTTCATATGTGTAGCAACTAGTAGATTTGGAGCAAATTGGGTGTGGCAGACTGACAGACAGACACACGAGTAATCTTATAAGGGTTCAGTTTTAATATTAGGACGTAGGTACGGAACTCTCAATACCTTAAATTGTTTCTGCTTAGGAAAATTAAAATGTAATATTTGGGTACAATAAAATGTACCTATGTTTGTATGGAATTGGATACTCACGTGTTTTTTTTTCAATTAAATTAAAAATGAATTAATATTAGTCCACACTAATGTCTAGCGACAGTCCAGTGAAAACTGATATCAAATCGAACTAATTCTATTTATATAAATTGAAGGACCTTGAAGAAATGCTTTTATTACTAGCTACTGCTAAGACCCACTGACCTCTAATACGATGTTTTATAGAGGTCAGTGTAAAGACCGCATTTAAAATCCTTCCTTCAAATGTTCCGCAGCATAACCCAAAACAGAACATGTTCCACCGCTACTTTCAGAGTTTAGGAAACCAATTCATAAGTGGTGGAGACTGGAACTATAAACATACCTATTGAGGCTTAAGACAGACAACTTCAAAAGGACGAGAACCGAAAAAGAGCACCGATAACGAACAACTTGTAACACCAGGGGCAAACAAGCCAACATATTGGCCAACTGATGTGAACAAAACCCCTGATCTTGTGGATTTCTTCGTTGTAAAAAGACTTTCACACTTATACTTTGACATAAAATCTTCACTCGATTCTGTTTCTGACCACACACCAATAACAGCAACTTTTAGCGCTAATATGGTAAGTAAAACACCAAAATCAACCCTATACAATCACAAAACTGATTGGGATTCATTAGTAAGTTATTTGGAGAGTGAAATAGATCTAAAAGTAAAACTCAAAACAGAAGATGACATAGGCGAGGCTACTTTTTACATACCAACCCTAATACAGGTCGCTACGTGGCGCTCTACACCCGCCCTCAGTGACTCTGTCCCAAAAATAACATACCGCTTAAAATAAGCCACAAGTTGGCAGATAAGCGGAAGCTACGAAGGCAATGGCAAACAGGCAGAGACCAAACAACATACAACAAAGCTTCAAGAGAGCTAAAAGAACTCATACAGGAAAATGAAAATGAAACTTTTCGACAGAAATTGCAAACTCTCTCTACCCATAAAAAAAACAACTATTCCCTATGGAAAATAGCAAAAGTCTTCAAAAGACCACAAAACCACATTCCACCTATAAGAAAAAACATCGATATACCGTGGGCCAAAAGCGAAAAAGAGAAAGCAGAATTGTTTTCTGAACACCTAAGCGAAGTGTATAATCCAAATAAATCATTTACGACGGAATTTGAAGATGAAGTAGTTATGGTACTCATGAGTGATCAGCAACTATTGCTACCTTTAACACTTGTAACTCCCAGGGAACTTAGGAGAACGATCTGCAAGCAAGAAAACAAAAAAGCACCTGGGTTTGATCTGGTAACGGGAGAAATCCTTAAGAGCGTTTACGCCGTACGGCATTTCATACAAAATTTCAAGCCCTTATTTTTCGAAATGAATGAAACGATTTTAATGAAGTTTCATAAGTATAAGCAGGATACAAAGGTCTAAAAAGTTACAAGAGAACATTTTCGAAAAATAGTATTATAGCCAAATTAGACCGACTTTAAGTTTTCCATAGAAACATAGATTTCCAGTTATATTTTATTAAATAAGACATTTCGAAATTGTCCTCTACTAACTCTTTAGACCTTTGTATCCTGCTTATACCTATGAAGTTTCATTAAAATCGGTTCGTTAATTTCGAAAAATACGGGCTTGAAAGTTTGTATGAAATGCCTATACAGGCCTATAAGCCTACTCTCAGTTTTGTCAAAGCTATTTGAAAAAATCTTGATGTCCACACTAAAACCAGTACTGGCAGAGCGCAAGATAATCCCAGATCACCAATTTCGATTCCGGGAGAAACATGCTACAGTGAGCAAGTGCACAGAGTAGTGCACAAAATCAGACGTAAAAGAGTACTGTTCTGCTGTATTCATGGACATCCAGCAAGCATTCGACAAAGTCTGGCATAAGGGACTGCTATACAAGCTTAAAACTCTGTTTCAAAACTCACTTTACATGATTCTAAAATCATACCTGGAACAAAGATGGTTTCAAGTAAAATACGAAGAAGAACTCTAAAATCTTCATCAAATTAAAGCCTCTGTACCACAAGGATCCGTGCTGGGCCCTGTACTTTATTCCATATATACGGCAGACCTGCCTGAGACTGCTGATGTAGTTAAAGCGACCTATGCAGATGATACTGCGTGTCTCGCAAGCGATACAGACCCCGTAAAGGCATCCACTAAACTTCAGGCACAGTTGAATAAGATTGACGTGTGGCTTCGAAAATAGAGAATCAAGCGCAGCGTAACAAAGTCCACGCATGTCACATTCTCACTAAGAAAGGGGGATTGCGCACATGTTTGCATGGAACGAGGAACCTTGCCAACCAGCACCACGGTGAAATACCTAGGGTTACACCTAGATAGACGACTGACATGGGCAAACCACATTAAAGCCAAAAGAACAGAAGCAAATATACAGTTTAAGAATTTCTCTTGGCTATTGGGCCGAAAATCACGGCTCTCTCTCAGCAATAAACTGCTCGTCTACAAGGCCATCATAGAGCCAATTTGGACCTATGGAGTAGAGCTCTGGGGATCGGCTAGCAATTCCAACCTCGGAATACTCCAGCGCTTCCAAAATATAACACTAAGAACTATCTCCAGCGCACACTGGTTTGTAAGAAACTCGGACCGACCATTACAGAAAAAGTAAACAACTATAGCAAAAAGTACCAAGACAGACTGAACAACCACAGCAACTCGCTAGCCAGAGATCTACTCCAAGACATAGACCATATAAAACGCCTCAAAAGATGGCACATACTGGAACTCGATCAAAGGAACTGAAGTATTCCCACATGTACACCGAAACATAAAGGAACATGGGTGGGTCCGCTCCACCCAGAGCGGGAGGGGTCATTTAATGATTTCCCATCGGAAAAAAAAAAAGAGATGGCACATACTGGATCTCGATCAAGGAACTGAAGTGTTCCACACGTAGATTTGAGACTTTTCATTGGAATGGCCATTAAACAATTCCACACTAGTAGACCACATCTAATCATGGCTCATATTATTGCGGCAGTTCCGTGTAGGTAAACCTGCGTGTCTCTTCTCGTATAGATAGTAAAGAGATCAAGAAGATCGGCATCACCATCTTCTGTGATCAGAGCATCAAATTGCTTTCAACTGTAGGTGGCATTTGCGGAGTAGGTGTAGTGTGTGGTTTTGAAAACATCTACAACCGACTTTAAAAAAAACACTTTAAAGTGTTTTAAAACTTTAATTTCGAAAGTCGGTGTCAAAAAACGACAATGCGGAACCAACGACACCGACTTCCGAAATTAAAGTTATTTATCACTTTGTAGTGTTTTTTTTTTGGAGACGGGTGTTTTTTTTGTAAAAAGTTTTTTTAGATTTATTTTTAAAAATTGAACTTAGCGGGGAACTTAAAAAAAAAACCGGGCAAGAGCGAGTCGGACTCGCGCACCGAGGGTTCCGTACCATCATATGTTTTTAAATTTTCACCGGCGAGCTACTTACTAGATCTTGTTTAAACCAATTTTCGGTGGAAGTTTACATGATAATGTAATAATGTACATCATATATTTTTTTTAGTTTTATCATTCTCTTATTTTAGAAGTTACAGGAGGGGACACACATTTTATTTATTTATTTAACCATTAATGTACACACATAATATAAACAGACAAGAAAAAACAGAACAGAAAAATAGTTACAAATTTTACCACTTTGGAAATGTCTCTCGCGCAAACTATTCAGTTTAGAAAAAAATTATATTAAAAACCTCAATATCATTTTTGAAGACCTATCCATAGATACCACACACGTATGGGTTTGATGAAAATTTTTTTTTTGAGTTTCAGTTCTAAGTATGGGGAACCCCTATAATTTATTGTTTTTTTTCTATTTTTTTTGTGAAAATCTTAATGCGGTTCACAGAATACATCTACTTACCAAGTTTCAACAGTGTAGTTCTTATAGTTTCGGCAAAAAGTGGCTGTGACATACGGACGGACAGACGGACAGACAGACAGACAGACATGACGAATCCATAAGGGTTCCGTTTTTGCCATTTGGCTACGGAACCCTAAAAAGGATATAAACATCACAAAAAATTTGCAATTCTTTAAATCTATATTAATGGTAAACTGACTGACTGACTGATTGTTGATATATCAACACACAGCCCAAACCGCTGGTCCTAGAGACATGAAACTTGGAGGGTGTGTTCTTTGTGAAGAGTAGGTATCCACTAAGAAAGGGTTTTTCGAAATTCCACCCCTAAGAGGGTGAATGAGGTTAGGGTGAAATTTCACGCGGACGAAGTCGCGGGCAGAAGCTAGTATAAATTATAAGCTGAAAATATACCCCAAGAAGAGTGTCACTTATTTTGTAATAATATGCCTTGACATCTCAAAGAAAAATTGTCGCAGTAATATTTTTTGCTTTTATCCTCAGACTTGAAGCAATTTGACTCGTAATTTATATGAGTGCATGCTGACTTTTTATAAAGTACTTAATCGATGACATTGAAAAGTGCAGTGATTACAACATTTTATATTCATTAGAATGCGTATGCAATGCGTGATAGTTAAACATGTGCGTCAGGTCAGACAGGGTCTTGTGTAGTGAATATTTAATACTCTTTATACTAAAATAGGCAATACATTGTACGAGCCCGATGTGTCAGGAGGTACATTTGTGCGCTAGTGTGATGAGACACTTTGTTTGATAGTAATTTTAGTCTATAATATGTTATAATAAACACAATTCACAGGTTATGGTAGTACAAATTTGTTAGATACACGATTTAAAACTCTATCACTAAAATACTAGAACTTTAACTATTACAATCTGTATTACATTAGGTACACTTTTATTAGAAGGACAGACGTTATTTTAAAGTCAAAGTTTTATGAAAGGATTGTGAATTGCTACTCCATTTTCGGAGCTCAAATTGAGCACAACAAAAAATTTCGAAGATAATTATTTAAACAGATTTGACATTAACTAATAATAACCACTTTCTTCCTGCTAAAGCTAAAAAATAAGAGTACGATTGCTGCCAAGTTATTATTTCAATTCACAAAATTGTTATTCGAAAATTAAACAAAGTTCGTTTGTGACTTCTATAGGTACTTGAATGAAAACGTAACCCGTTGGTACAGCGCCATCTAGCGGCAGTATTGTGAAACTTATGATAATTTATTATGGTTTTTTTGTTTCATATTTTGTTTTTCAACGCATTTTTGTAGTTATAAACAAGCAACCACTTCATCTTATTCATTTTAAAGGATTAATGTTAAGGATTTTTTTTTTATCCAACACCCAAGTTCAACGGCTATTACTGCTAAACTAATAAAGCTATCTTAACCGCTATAATTTTCCTTTATAGTTCATGAAATGCAGTATCATCGTGAATTCTTTCAGATTTCAAGCCCGCAGTTTAGCTTTTAGAGGGGGGGGGAGGGCTGGACTGGAGACTGGAAAAAATATTTGCACTTTAAAGTTTAATATTTCGTAAATGGAGCATTATGTCGCAAAATAATTTTAGCAGCCCCAAGTCATTTTAGAAGACCTATTCAACGATACCTCACACGAGAGGGTAGACGACGAAAAAAATATTCATGCCCCCTTCACATGTAGGGGAGCTACCCTAAAAAAAAATATTTATACTGATAATGTTTTTTATCATGATGATGATATATATTACATATACTTTGTCGGCGTAATTGATAACACACTCCTACAAAATTACAGCTTTCTAGTACTAATTTAACGGTCTCTTAGCAAAACCTCGGACAGACAGACAGACGGACATGACGAAACTATAAGAGTTCCTTGTCAGAATTACGGAACCCTAAAAAGGACCGAAAGGTCCCCCATCTCCTATGAATTCGGACTTCCCCTTGATTCTACCTAAAGCTAGGGATTTATACTGTTGACAGGCCACTTGAAGCCCACTTCACGTCAAGTTTCACGATGAGATTTTTACAGAATAGATCAGGGTCATGTGGCGTTGAGTCACTTCCGGTACACAGCTGGCTATGACTGCACGTTGATAGAGCCTTTAACCACCGCATGCATTGACACCATGCAACCCACTTACCCCTGCTCCCGCAGAGACCGCCCTCCAACCTGCTTGGCCACCGGGTAAAGATCGTATCGTTTACAAGCTAACCTGAAGGCCGAAAAGACAAAAGAAAGAAAAAATAGAAAGTGACAATCGCACTTCAAGAATCAGCTATCATCAAAAAGTACTCTGTGAATCAGCTGTTAAGTATAGATTGTACGTACCTCACGTTTACTAAATGTCTTTAATCTCAGCTCTCAGATTGCCAAAATCCGCCAAATTATCAGTGGTGGTATTCGTAATAGCTATCAATTGACACCAATTTCATCATCTTACATCCAGGCCCAAGATTGTATGAAATCGTGTCAGTCTCCTCTAGAACTAAATTCTACATTCTGACGTTTCATTTCACGCTGTGTTACACTTTAACCTCTAATCGTTGACCTGATGCATTGATAAATGCAAAACGCTTATACAATTCTGCGTGTTAGAGTTCAGTAATTATGGCTGATCGCCAAACGTCATTCAACGTGTTTTAAAAAACGATGGTTACGTAAAACAGCGAATTCGACAAACCATCTGCGACAATATACAATCAAAACATCGTGAGGAAACCGATATATACTAGAACAAAAAAATGTAAGACATGTAGGTAACATCTACCAAGATGTTACATGTCTTAATTTTTTTTTGTTCTAGTATATATCGGTTTCCTCCACCCGCACAGGGCCCGCGTGGTGGATGGATTACGGCCTACTCCCTCTCACCGAGAGGAGGCCTGTATCCCAGCAGTGGTAACATTATAGGCTGATTATGCTATTTACTTTCTATTATAAACTTATTAAATTTTCCACCATGCATTTCTCTCACAGTGATCAGAAGGCCAATTCCCGTAATTCAAAATGTTCAAAATCAAGTCGCAGTCTCATCTCAGCGAAAATCAATGTCAAAGCTTGTGAAAAATGTAGGGAAATTAGAGGTATTTTTGACAGATTGAGACTGAGATCACACTGTGAACGTTCTTAAAATGACGAGAATTGCCCCTCAGGTAGGTACTTGAACTAATAGGTAAATGTTATAAAATCTACTCTAATCTACTGCCTAATTCCAAAAAAAAACATTTTATTGAGCTCGACCCATGGAAATTAATTTTGATTTTGAGACGGTTGATTCTCTTCGCATTACATACTACATTCGTACTAACATCGAGACCTCCTTTTAAATAAAAATACAGCGCTTTATCGAGATATATTTTATTTTAATTTAAAATATATAAATGACAACCTTGTAGGTAAATAAAAGTTTATTTATCATCACTATGAGCAGTCATACAAGTATAAGAGTTAAGTAGATATTCTTCGCAAATATTTTTCTCTTTAAATGATTCTAAAATCTCTGGATCTAAGTACTCATTAATCACAGACGCACAGCTCATGTCATTAGTAGCGTGTGCCAGTGGTGTGGTTAGCTGGTGTATGGCGACCGGTCGCTTCGAGTTGAGTTGCAGCGCTTGTGCGGGTGACGTCACGTGCGCAGACGCGGCGCGCAGCAGCACCAGCTGAGAGCGCAGCGCACGCGCCGGTGCCACGTAGCCGCGAGCGCGCTCGATACGCGCCAGTGCGGACTTTAAGAGCGAGCGTGAGTACTGCGCCGAGTGAGGCACACGACCTAACAAAATCCGCACACACGCGTCCACTTTCTGTGGCCACGAATCTCCATCTTTAAGTGCTCCCTCCAAGTCCACAACGTCGTCACCCATTATCAACTTAAACATGTGCTTGACCACTCCATTTTGCAGTTGCTCTTTTGTTTTATATTCTGCGATATTTTCTTCAATCACAGTTTGAACCTCGCTCGGTGCACATCCTAGGCAATATACAGTACCGGTTAAACCTAAAATTCAGAATGAAACGTCATTAATTTTGTTAAATAATAATATTTAAAAAAATATGTTTGTTAACTAATATTTCTAACCATGATCCTCCAGGATAGCTGCCATTTCCAACGCCACCAGAACGCCTGTTTCGTAACCCAATAAGTAGAAAGTAGTTTTCAATCCTGTCTTGTTCAGCAGCACCTTAAAATATGAGAAGGTAAGGTTACGTAAAGTTGGAATTGGTACAATGTACCAATGGTACATATTTTATTTTCGTAACTGATTATTTTTAATGTTGTGTGCTCATACATCAACGTATCTCTGGGCAGTCTCCCGCACGGTCTCCGTCGGGTGGTCGAGTCCCGGCTGCAGCACCAGCGCCGCTAGCTTGAGGCGCTCGCACAGCACGCGGAACCTCTCGTGGTGACCCTCAATACCCGGCACTATGCACAAATACGTCTGGCTCGCGTCAAATTCGTCGTCACGCTGAAATATTTTAAAAAGTTTTAGAACACGATGAATCGAGTGTATGATATGATATGACCGATAGAAGTTGAATGATGAATGAATGAATGAATGAATGATATATGTATTTATTTGCAAGAATATAAGTAGCTAACATAAGTTCTTAAGATCTCTGGGTTTCACTATGTATATTCGGCATTTCAGCCGTGCAAATATTTAGATTTACATCTTGGTTATCTTGAAGCATGCAGTACACATTAAAGTAATTAACAATAACATAAAAATACTAATAATAATTTAAATTTGGATTACAATGAAATTAATAAAATTAAATCATAATTTATATAAAAAATAGTGATTAATAATGTCATATCAATGAAAAATTGCAAGATTAATGAAAATGTTTCAATATTATTTAAGTAACGTAAATATGTAGATCAGATGTCATAGTAATTATAATAAATAAGTTTTACATTTTATTTCGATTTTCCCACCCGTACGCAAAATACGCGCATTGTCGTGGAGTTGCGGAAACCAGCCCGTATTACCTATTACCTAAGATGATGGCATATAAAATTTAAATTTTGTATGAAAGAAGATAACCATGCTCCGATTACAAATTAATTGAGATAAGGCCCGGAGGTAATTCATATAATAGATCTTATCTGACCTATATCTTATCTACTTGAAATTATCAAACGATTTAAATAATTCGCAATATGCAAAATATATTTTGAATAATATTTACCAATTCGCCGCAGCTAGTGATTGTAGGCATGCATACTATTTCGGTAGTAGCAAGTAGTTCGTCCGTGTCCACGTAAGATAAGAATGTCGTTAAGCCTTTGAGATCTTCAAAGACGTTTTCTGTTTCATCCAAATTCAGTATTCTGATGGTCAAATAAAACCATGAAATTTCATAATTTTGGTATGATTTTCAAAATATGCCATATTTAATTTTGTAAAAGAACTTACGTTTCCACTGTTAGCTGTGGTATCTCGTGTTCGGAGAACTCAACGTTATGGTTAATTCTCAAAAAACTAGCAACCAGTAATAGTTTATCATCTTGAATTCCAAGTTTTTCTAAAGTAGTTGTTTTTGGGGTGTTCTTTTTCAAATTTATATCTGGAAAATAAATATCATTTATATAAAGTACAAAATAAGTTTACAGTATACGAACACCAAATCGTTAAGGTATATGCGCTAAATGAAAGAGAAAGAAAGAGTCACATAAAAGAACTTAAATGTTAAATGCTGTTATTTTTTTTTAATCTACAGTTAAATCAATGGTATTAGTTTTCTCTTTAGACCAAGATCACACCACTAACCGGCCAATTCAGCGAGTTCTTTCAGCAGATTCGGTTGTTGTCTATGAGTTCTCTGTGCAACCACCAAGGTGTCTAAACCAGAAAGTGCGCGTTCCACCGCGTCCACTGCATCACCAGCACTCGACGCCTGAATGGAAATTCATGTAAGTAGTTATTGTTATTTTTTTTTAAGTTTATTCGTTTTTGGGCGTCCATCAACGAATTTCGTTCCGTTTCGTTTCGTTCGTTACGTTCGTAAAATTTTATTGTATTATCATTTCTAGCACATGTCACTTGCGCTTGCAAAACTTTTCGGATTTTCAAAGTCGATGAAGAACATTTTAATGGTCTATTATGCTAATACTTACATTCTTCAGTTGAGGTAGATTTATCAATTTAGCAGGTAATTTATTTTGAACACGGGAAAGACAAGTCGGATATCCAAGCATAGTCTCACCAATATTTATCACCGCAAAGTATCTGAAAAATGTAATAAAATAATAATTAAGACATTTACCAACAAAATATTATAATTGTTTTTATTTTTCAACGAAATGAACAAAAACAGCTATAGTGTTACCTTAAATCTGGGCAAAATCTTCTTGAAACTACATCCAGATGAGCAAAGAAATGTTCTTGAACCATTTGACTACCATTGGTAGTGGTATATATGCTTTGAATAGAGCCCAATTTAGTAGCATCCTTAAGTAACTCTACAACATCAGTTTCATTATTTAATTCCTGAAACGACATTTGGATTTGCACGCCGATCTTCTGCCAATTCCTGAATAATAGAAAAGTATTTTTTTGTTAGGCTAGGTTAAAACATAACATCATCATCATCATCATCATCGTGATCATTTGGATTATCAACATTAGCAAAATGGATTTTAACCATTGCTTACCGTAGTTTAAATTGGAACTTTGCAGTTGTATGGGCCTTACTGTGAATGTGAAGTTTCCGCGCACCTCGAGCAACTAATAGGTCAACCATCTGGAGTCCAAAACCTTCTTCATTCAATATTACAACTTGGCTGTGATTTCGATTGCAAGAGATTCTGCAATCAAAATAATAATATTGTGAATTACTATAAACTCTATGGAAACAGTCAAAGCTAACAACTCCCTCTCACCGAGAGGAGGCCTGAGTCCCAGCAATATGGAAACATTATAGGTTGATTATCTAGTCAAAGCTAAATCTCGTTCCTACAAAATTGCAAAACAGAAAAAAGGTCTCTCTTCACCTGGGCTCCGCTTGTGTCGAATGTTCCTGCATGTTAAGCAGCACCCTGCCGCGGTGCCTGCTGGCCGCGAGCAGTCGGAAGGCGCGCGCGACGTCGTACGGCGCGTACGACACGCGCGACAGAGGACGCACGTAGCCGCGACTAATACCCTCGCTCAACATCGTCTGCAAGGCCTGTGGATTAAATCAATTGTTCCGTTGAGATAACTGATCCGTGATCTATAAAACGTAGACATCATAATAGCCTGGTTGCTTTTTTACCGACTTCAAAAAAAGGAGGTTATCAATTCGATACGTATGTATGTAATATTATTGGAATTGCATTATATTCACACATGACAATCTATTAGGGCTTCCGAACAAATATACAAAATTTTGTAGACGTATGTATGTATGTATGTATGTATGTATGTATGTATGTATGTATGTATGTATGTATGTATGTTTGTCCACGCATATCTCCGTAACTATTAATCGGATCGTGACCATTCTTTTTTTATTGGCTTACATTTACTTCAACTTAGGGAACAGTGCAAGTTTCATCAAAATCGATTCAGTAATTTTCAAGATATGGACTAAGACGTGAAAGTGTGACGGCCTGGCTTATTGATACGAGCTACGGGTGTAGTGTCAAAGGGAAAATATCTCAAAACCTTGGTCAAATTCTAGTGCAACAACTAAAAATTACGAAATAAAAAGTAATTTAAAAAAATTAAACCGACTTCAAAAAGAAATTAACTCAAAATTATGAAATAATTTTAATTTCGGAAGTCGGTGGCAAAAAACTAAAACTATAAAATACAGATCCCAATCGACACCGACTTCCGAAATTAAAATTATTTCATAATTTTGAGTTAATTTCTTTTTGAAGTCGGTTTAATTTTTTTAAATTACTTTTTATTTATTTAAAATGGTCAACCTACTTAGCACATGTCAGTCTAAGTGGCTGACAGACAAAACACAGCCTATGATATCAATTTATAGTTCTAAATGAATCTTAGATCAATGATGTTAACAAATAAAAAAGTAATTTAAAAAAAATAAACCGACTTCAACAAGAAATGAACTCAAAATTATGAAATAACTTTAATTTCGGAAGTCGGTGTCTTGGGATCTATATTTTAGTTTTAGTTTTTTGCCACCGACTTCCGAAATTCCGTAGCTCGTATCAATAAGCCAGGCCGTCACACGTACACGTATTAGTCTACATCTTGAAAATTACTGAATCGATTTTGATGAAACATGCATTATTCCCTAAGTTGAAGTAAATGTAAGCCAATAAAATAATGGTCACGATCCAATTAATAGTTACGGAGAAATGCTTGGACAAAAACATACATACATACATACGTCTTTAAAATTTTGTATATTTGTTTGGAAGCCATAATAGATTGTCATATGTGAATATAGTGCAATTCCAATATTATTACATACATAGTCGTGTCGAATTGATAACCTTTTTTTTGAAGTCGGTAAAAATACAATTCAACAGATTTATTTGATCAGCTAGTAAAAGAACTTAACCGAACCCTTGTATTGTTTATACTTACCCTTAATCTGACTTATGTGTGAATTTCAACAAATGCCATTTTTTTATCATATCGGTGAACTTTTCATTTATATTGTTTTTGTATATCAACTAATCATTTAAGACTAAGGAGAAAATTCAGTTTGAATTCTGGTTTCCACCGATATGACAAACCGGCACCGATTATTTTTCTGTACACCGATATGATAAGTTTATCCACCGAAATGATGCACATATCCAGCGATATGATAATCTATCCACCTTTGAACATCAAAAAGGTAATAGTTAGTAGGTTAGGTACCTACTAACTATTACCTTTACAGGGTGTAATTTTAATCACCGTTATCCTTTTAAGGGGTCATTGTGCTCATCATTATCAACAACTTTTAGTATGGAGCTAGACGTACATTACCGAATACAGACCTCCCCTAATGATACATATATGTAACATCTACTACCCAGTGGTATCGTGGTAATGATTTTGGCAGTCTATGTAGGTAAGTATGTATGTGGTGGCGCCTAACACCAAATACTTGGGCGGAAATATAAAGAATTGTGTTTATCCCAGACGCAGGGAGCTGGATCAATTAAAATAGTGGACTGTATAATGCGGGGGTGAAAAGTACGTGGGTAGGTCTGAACTTGCAAAATACGACACGAGTTAGGACGACGAAAATTGTACATGGAACAAAGGAATTTGGCAGGAAAATGCAACACCACTGACCTGTAGATTCACCATCAATCCTCCACGTCGGCCGGCAGAAGGTTCGAGTCCTTTGCTGGATCAGGGCAGCGCACGAGAGGGCGCACAGACGCCTTTCACAGCATAAACACGCACTTTTCGTAGTGTTTTAGATAATAGTTCGTAAATGCTTCGCGACAGTTCGCAACCGTAAATTGGTAATAAATTAACAAGGGAGCATGTTATGGAACACTACTCTCGTTGAAGGCAATGCGGCAAGAGAAGCGATTTCTCACACCGTCACCGGAGATGGTGACAAGGACAGCGATAGTCCGGGGTTGCATGTGGGAAAAGGATAGGACACGATAGGATAGTGACGCATTTTGCAAGTCATATTAACTTCTACCCCCTATAATGAAAATAATAAACTAATACGAAATCCAACAGTATGTATATATATGTATGTATATACAAGGTTTTGATTTGCATCCTAGTCAAATTCAAGGACGTAAATTATGCTAATGATTCTCGACCCAAATCAACAATAAAATTGGTAGGTTCTTTTTTTTTTTTTTTCTTATCGGAAATCCTTATTCGGAAATCCGTAATTGAGAACCAGCCGTATTTAAACGCGTCCCGTCTGTTACTAGCCCTGTAACCGCGCTTTCACACACAAACAAACGCCTTTTACTTTACTAAGTACTAAAATACTAAAGTACTAAAATGACAACCTCCTGAAATTTGACGAGGATGCAAATCAACACCTTGTATATGTATGTGTTTGTATGTATGTTTGTATGTTCCATTGTTTCTTTGTATACTTAACGAAATGACACGGGATCTACCGATATGATAAAACGACTCACCGAGATGATAAAATGACCTACCGATATGATAAAGCAATCCACCGATATGTGCCAAAACTGTGCGTTGATCAAGAATCAAAACACGGATATTAGATATAAGACACCGATTGATTTTTTCTTATCATTTCGGTATAAATTATCACATCAGTGGTAATAAAGACCACCGATTACACCGATATGAGAACACCGACGTGAGAAATAACACACTTTTTAGTGTATAAGCTTTTTTGTTTGTAAAAAAAGTAGAGGGACAGCACCGATTTGATACAAATACGAGGTTTATGTATTTATTTCTACCTTTGTAATAGTCCTAGGCAAATAATATTTTTGCCACAACCCAATAACTACCTATTGAATACAAAAAAAAATAATTCAGAACAATATTCCTTTTTTCAAATACGAATTTCACCGAAGACAAAAAAATAAGTCATTTGGGAAATTCACCCTTATTTATGATTATGTAACTATTATTTGAGTTTTGGCTGGTTTACTTGATGTACTTACTTTAATTTCCTCGGGCGTTTCAAATATCGTTGAGAAATCGACAGAAGCATAAGTCCTTTCTTTAGTGAGGTTGTTCATTCCTAATGAAAAATCTTCATCTTGATTGTGGAGTTGAGAAACATCAAAAACTATGCCCCAGTTACCAGCACATTGAAGTATAGCCTGAAAAATGAAACGATCCAGTGTAGCTGCTAACTGTTAATAGCTTAAAGTAATTACAAATTAAACTATCTAAAATAAGATACACACTTCCTTCAAGTTGCCTTTTGCTGAACTTATAATAACGTTACAACCCTCCCCTTTTCTGGCATTAAGAATCATATCGAGGAAACTTTGATCCCGAGAATTGCCAATATGGTCAGCTAAAACAAATAAAACAATTTAAAAATGTACTAAAAATAAACATTATCTACTAATTTAAAAAAATCGAACATCACGTCTAGGTTACCTTTCAAATCTGGGAATAATTGAAGTAAGAAACGTTTTTTCCGCATATCACTAACACTTGTGTATACTTCACAGCCGTGAGCAAGGACTATTGATAACAAAGCTTGGCCCAAAGCTCCAGCCCCTCCATGAATATACACAGAGACATCAGACTTCAGCGTCTTGCCATATTTGATACCCTAAAACAAATCAGAATTATCAATATTAGTTTTTTTTGCTGACAAATTATACATAGGTCGTTAGAAACATAGACCACTGTTAGACGACTCCATACTTTGGCTGTGTAGAGAGAAATTATACATGTGAAAAAGAAGCGCTGAGTGCCTCTGTCCGAGATATTACACAAGTGGTGGACGTATCTTGCAGTACGTCGTACCACACGTCCGGTAGTAAAAGGGACATGGTGAGATCAGTTTAACAGTAAACATTGAAATGATTGTTGAAGTATCTTGTGTGTAAACTCACGAGACAGTAGAGTGCGTGTGCGTAGGCGAGCGGCACGGTGGCGGCGTCCTCCAGGGTCCAGTGCGCCGGCACCGGCCACAGCAGCTCCGGCTGCGCGCGCACCACGCTGCCGGCCGCGCCGCCGCGCACCAGCCCCATCACGCGCTCACCACTGTAACATAACACATCTTAGATTCAATCGATTGGGGGGACGCAATTAGGCTGCAGGTGTCGGGACACCTGCAGCCTAATTGCGTAACACACTATCAATCTCAATCTGAATCATTTTGAAGAATATTACTAATCCATTGCTAATCCACATTCGAAAATTTGTCTGCTCTACTGATAGTGCGTTACAGCATTACCTCGCTGTGCACTTGAGGATCTTATGACTGCGCCGGCGAACTGCATTTTGGGCGATACATAATATTTGAACTTTCCCAACAACTTTTTTATTGCCCGTCGTTACGATAAGAAGGAGAATCGATTCTTGAATCTGGCCAAAATAATACCAGGCCTGTACACGACTTCTTTTCCTAAGTTAACTTTAGCTTTTTCACACCACCTTGTATTAATCATTTCGTTACCTCTCTGTTATTCCACTGAAATCCATGCCATAATTGTTTTCTCCATCATGTTTTGATGTTATTTTCCCAATTGCTTTTTTAACGTCAGTATTTGACAATCCGGCGTAATGGACCTGAAAATTCAAAGGTATTTGTGGTTAATTTGATATTAGGTACATACATATTTTCAATCTTAACCAACTCAGGTCTGAGTACCCTAGGTGTCTTTTCCAAGGTCTCCAATTAAAAATAAATTAAGTTAATTATCATGTATTTTATCATGTACAATAGGTGTACATACCTTCACTGGTACTCCACAGCCACAAGTCTCAGCAGCATCGACCCACTCCAAAGAATTTAAATCTCCTACTTGTGCGCTTTGTAACGTCACATTGCTGCTCACTTTCGCACTATCCTTTACTGGCACGTAATACTCTCCTCCCCATTTACCCTAAAATTAAACATTATTGTGAAATATCGGAGTTGAAACTGAAGTACAGCTGTTAATACAGAAGTACCAACAGTAACCTAATTAACTACAAGAGTTATTCCTGAAGTGGATGCTGGAGGACAGGCAGATGTAGCTTTCTTCGACTACAAATAAGCGTTCGACCTAGTGGATAATTAACCTTTTTTGCTTGTTACATGCGGGACAGACAGCAGTATGTAGAATATGCGGGGTGTAGGTCAGAAAATTATTTTTCATTTCCTATACTCGGAAAGTAGTGTTTGTTTGATCTGAATAGCGGGTGGAAGTCGCTGCTTCCCACCCTCGGGCGGGAATTAATTTAAAAAATAGAACTAAATTGGGTTAGGTAGTCAGCTACGTTTTTTTTAATGAATTAAGAAAATTGCTGCTATATATCCTGACATCGAAAACTTACATCGAAATGATTGTCGTTGGCTGTGTTGTAGAGCAATAGTTTCTCCCAGGAATTAAACAGTCAACGAAATAAACAATTTAATTATGCAGAAAGTACCGGGTGAAGTTAAGTGCTATAAATCGTGTAATGGCACGAGACTTCTTATAAAGGAGCTAAAAGATAATTTAATAGTAGCGAAGATTATCACCGGCCCTGCAGCTGGTGAATTAGCTCATATACCAAGAATACCCATGATCCCTACTGATTAGCCCTTCAAAAGGCTCCAATTTCCAGTAAAAATTTCTTTCGCACTAACGATAAACAAATCCCAGGGCCAAACATTCAAATTAGTAGGAATTGATTTACGAAAAGAATGTTTTACGCATGGGCAACTTTACGTTGCCCTATCACGGGTCGGGGCTCCCGACCATCAGTATATTTTGTTACCTGAAAATAATTTAACGTCAAATGTTTGCTTTTTTTAGAAGCTCTACAATAATCGCTTTAGTTATCTATCCTAAATCAACGGGTTGCGCACCGGGACTGCCTGCAGAAGTGAAAACTTAGTATTAATTACATTTAAATATTTTCATCATTAACAACTTTAACATACACAGAAAGACAATTTGTGCAGCCTGCGGATAATGACTGCGTCGTCGATGTTACTGTCGGTGTCTGTGAATTGATCTGGGAATCATTTTGCTGACCGTGTTTTTCCTGGGTAGGTTTTTTGCAGCGGTAACCGACATCCACGCGGGCGGACCCGCGGGCGACCGCTAGTTATAAAAAAAAAGAAATCTAAACAAAAAAGATATGACTTTGAATAATAGTGTAAAAGATGGTTATGTTGAGAAAATATAGGAAAACAAATAAAAGTATAATAGATATTTATTGCTACTGACATTATGAAGTTGAATGCTTCGGAATTATGAACATTAGAGAGAGTAGTTAGGAATTGTGATTGTTAGGATGAAAAATGTTAGGAAGAACATTTTCGGATTTCCAATTATCGGAGTTGAAAATTTATGGCGGCCGCGGCTTCTAGCAGTGCCGCGTGGCCGCACGAATCTAGTGAATGAGGCGCCGTTTACTCTCGCACTCCGTGTCCTCACCAGTATAGCGGAGGATATAGATATATTTTGTTCACAGTGAGAGCTCTCTTTGAAATAAGTAATGAACCTACTGGGACATAGAACAAGGACAAAAATTGTTAGTTTGTAACGGTGTAACTGTATTTTGTAAGTTGTCTACATTATCGCATTAGGTCACAAACCTGTAAAGATAATTGTATGGTGGGAAATAAATAAATACGTAACATTGACTTCTAGAAAGGGACTATCACACACGAAGATCACATGACGTTCTACAAAGCCGAACTTTTCAAAAACTTGATTTGCCAAATTATGCCTTGTTACTGTACTCATTGGTCTATTTAAATATTAAACAATGTTGACACTTACATGATCCAAAACGGTGAACGCTAGGTCAATATCCGGTAGATCGTTCAAGACGAAATTGTTGCCTTCTTCATTATTGACAGTTAATAGTTGAACATTGTTACGTTGGACGTCTTTCCTCCAACATTGTACTAATTGTTTGAGGGCAGAGGGAGCTGGGTAGGGGGCCACGATAAGCAGGCGATGGCGGGGGGAGAGGCTCGCGCGTGTGGCGGTGAGCAGGGAGAAGTCGTGATGCGTGCGCACTGTAATGGCTGTAGTGGGCATGGGCACTTTAGTTGGCCGCCAGCGCACCAAGTCCAAGCGCGAGCTAACGCTGCTGTGAGCTGAGAGTTGCCGATACAGAGACTTCGGCCGAATGTGACCTCCGTACAAATCGTCTTCTTCGCTCACTATGAACGAGTCTCGTTGAAGCGCAAAATGAAGCAGTTGACACATCTGTGGATTTTTAATTAAAATTATTTTCTTGAATCAAATTGACTAAAATTGATTAATAATTTTATTAAACTGTCTTACGTGATCATCATTGGAAAGATTACGGACGATAGTCAGGTCTGCATTCTTAATTGAGAGGCCACTATTCTTTGTTGAATTCAAGTCTACCAGATTGAATTCTTCATAACTAATGTTAACACCATTAACACTAGCTCCAATGTTCTTCATTTCTTCAAAGACAGATCCTTTCATTCGGTTGTTTGTGATACCCACAACTTTGATAGAGTCTTTATTAACATTTTCGGCAACCATTTGCAAGAAAACTTGTAGTGAAGTTGAAACCTGATAATCAAAATGACACATTCCATTATTACTATATTCATAATTTTATTCAAATCATTATCATCCAATCCTTATTTTATTTGAATCCATCTCAGTTATCACACCTTTTCTAGTTACATCATTTTTATTCATTATCTAAACATCAATACAATTTTTGGAAATTGATGTAAATTGAAGATCCCACTTACTTGTTGTTCTACTTTGAAATAAGAAACGAACTTCAGTGTCTGTAACGCCATGTTATTTTTATTAATAGCTGGCAAATAGCGATATCTTATGTTTTCCATCATTAGCCCTCCACATCTGAATAAGACAAGAAAATTTAAAAATAAAGTACCACAATTAAGAAACCGTGGTTACAGAATGGGCATATGTTAGCAAATGTTTTGGTTTACCTTACGAAATCATGTTCTTCTGAAACTTCAGCTTTATACAAATCTTTATCCTCTTCCATGGTTAGTTTCTTCGTAGGATGTTTCTCTACATCCACAGATATTCTCCTGATGTGAGTGGGCAGGGTGACTCCATCGTGTGGTTGTCGCAGCATGTTCAACTGCAGCAAGCCGTCGATGAACGTGGCCCAGTTGTCGCGCCACAACAGCAAAGCTTCATTCAGAGAAGCACTTGCGGCTTCGATAGTGCGGAATTCACCACTGCGGAGAAAATTTTCATTTGATTTATCTTTCTAATGTCGATTGAATACAGCTAATTTAGACTCGGCTTCTATTGAGAAGCTATCGATATTTTTATTTCTCTCGATAACCTTTCTTTCTCAGTTCGCTTCCATATCAATATGATTCACCAAGTGAAAGAAAGAATGAAAATGCCGATTTTTCGTGGAAAGTAACGCTTGATTTCATCTACATCGTATCTAACTAGATCCGGATTCTGTCTCTCTGACTGTTCTCTAACATGGTTTGCTTTAAAGCACATTGCTTCACTCTAAACTCACATATTAAAAAAGATATAAATCTATACTTATAATAAATCTGTAGAAGTGAAAATTCTGTACATTGAAAATATCAAAAAAATAAATGGCGGGGGTGTTACTAGACCGACACCGAACTCAAAAATGTTATTAAAAAAATTTTTGTCTGTCTGTCTGTCTGGTTTTCAGGCATCACGCAAAAACTACCGGTTCGATTACCATGAAACTTGGTATAATTATTCTTTAATATCCTAGGCACCACACTGGATACTTTTTATCCCGGAAAAGTATCTATTTATATACATATAATTCAAAGTCCTGACTGACTGACTGATATATCAACGCACAGCCTAAACCGCGGGTCCTAGAGACATGCAATTTGGAGGGTGTGTTATTTGTGAAGAGTAGGTATCCACTAAGAAAGGGTTTTTCAAAATTCCACCCAAGAGGGTGAATGAGGGGAGGGTGAAATTTCACGCGGACGAAGTCGCGGGCAGAAGCTAGTATAATAATATATATTCTTACCTGTACAAGTAGCCTCGTTCACGCAATAAGTCATAAATATCTTCAGCACTAAGGCTCATATCTTGGGATTCTTTAAGTTGTATTTCATCTTTTTGGTCGTTTGGTTCAAAAACAGCAATCACACCTGTTGCTACTTTAATTTTATCATCAAATACCTGTGGAATTGAATACTTTTAAAAGTCTTGCTTTCATACTAGAAAGAGGAATGAGCTAATGTCACATAGTGCACTAGCAGTCACGTAATGGTAAGTGATAATCGCCTTTGGACATTAGCAATAAGGCATAGTAGGTCCATTGCCATATCTCATGTGCCTGTCTTACATATAATACTTTCATGGTGTGGAGCAATAAGGGGCTTAGATAGATTAAGTAATGTCACAGAAGTGTCAGCACATACCTCAAAACATCCAGTTCCTCTTTGCAATGCAACTCTAAGTTTCAGTTGACTCTGTACGTTCATCACGGGTTGTGCGTACAGGTGGACGTTATGGAACTCCACTGAAAGTTGCTTTGTCGGTACCTCCAGGGTCATGGCCAGGGTATCCCAAACAGCCACCAGGGATGATGCGAATGGATATACCTTTTTTTCTAGAGAAATCATGAAACATTAATCAGCACTGCTGACCATCATAAAAAGAACAAGGATCCGATGGTAAGCATATTCGAGTATTATTATTCCAGTGATTGAGAGAAATGATGCTATACATATAATATAATATAATATAATATAATATAATATAATATAATATAATATAATATAATATAATATAATATAATATAATATAATATAATATAATATAATATAATATAATATAATATAATATAATATAATATAATATAATATAATATAATATAATATAATATAATATAATATAATATAATATAATATAATATAATATAATATAATATAATATAATATAATATAATATAATATAATATAATATAATATAATATAATATAATATAATATAATATAATATAATATTCCACAACTATCACACAACGCCGTCTAGTCTCAAGCTAAGCAGAGCTTGTGTTATGAGTACTAGACAACTGATAAACATACTTATATATTTCTAAATACATACATATATTGTCCTGGGTGGGAATCGAACCCACGACCTCCGGCATAGCAGTCATAGTCACTGACCACTAGACCAACAATGCAATGCAATGGACAGTGACACCTTTAATACTATTACTAAGTAAAGAGTATTCATTATATAGTAGATATTGTTACGAGCTTCGGGGTCGTGACAATAAAAACTGCTGATTTAATAACCAAAAATAACTCTTTAATTAAAAACACTAATTACAGCTTAAACACACTAATTAAAAGAACACAATTTCACTACTGATTACTCTTAATTCGCACTTGAAGATCGCTTAGATGTTTTCGCTCTTGTCGCTTTATCCAAACTGTGTCGGTTGTCGCGCATCCCGGCCTTATATAGTGCCGCAGATAGTTCTAGAACCTTCCATTGTAGAAACATCTAGAATGTTCGAGTACATACCGGCCCCGACTGACTAGGTGTCGATAGTTCGAGAAAGTTCTACAAAGTTCTAGTATCGAATTTTCTAGAACGATCGTGACTCGACTAGTTCTGCTACTCGATACTAGATAGCGCTAGTGGTAACTAATGTCACCATGTACCAGGCATTAATTGTGGCGCGCAACAATATCAAAAGTGTCACTGTAAAAAAAAACAGCTTTGGCTGTACAGCCAAGGCTGTTTTTTTTTTCGCCTCAGGTAACATAAAAAAAACCAAATGGCCATAGGTAATCAGAATACATATGCTTTTTTTATAGGCTAAGGTACCTCTGATAACATGTCCCTTCAGATGCTCATGTTCCTTATCGTATAATGATATGGTATATGTGCAAGCTGCACCCTTCCACCTGCTAGCAGTATTGTAGATAGGCAATGACCTAAAAATGAAACAAAAAATGTTGTTACGATAAACTAATCAAGCACTATACAGACGTATTAAGGCCCCGCCATAAAACTTACGAAAACCCAATTTTAGAGGACATATAAAATCTGTAAGCATTATTATTCACTAGCAGCGCTCCGCGGTTTCACCCGGGTAAGTTTCAATCCGGTGGTAATATCGGGATAAAAACTATCCTATGTCCTTTCCCGGGACTCAAACTATCTTTATACCAAATTTCATCTAAATCGGTTCAGCGGTTTAAGCATGAAGGGGTAAAGTGTGTGTGTCTACACTTTCGAATTTATAATATTACTAGCAGCGCCCTGCGGTTTCACCCGCGTAAGTTTCGATCCCGTGGGAATATTGAGACAAAAAGTATCCTATGTATTAATCCAGAAAATGGTCTATCTATGTGCCATATTTTTATCCAAATCTGTTCAACGGTTGCCGCGTGATTGAGATAACAAACATCCAAACATCTTTACAAACTTTCACATATATAATATTAGTAGGATAGTATGGATTGTTCACAAAAGTAATGTCACTCACCATTTTTCTCCATGGGCCCACTCGACCAGATGGGAAAGGAATGGCGTCCCAGTGGATACTGGCATCTCTATTTTAGGGTAGAGAATGTGGACCTTTGGGTGGTATCCTTCCATGTATAATCTGTAAATAGAAAAAGTAATGGGTAAAGAAACTGACCACAAAAAATAAAAATGAAATAATTAGTTTTGTTGTTATGTGTTGATTTCGGGTGTGCCCGACTAGTTTCGAATTCAAATGCGGCGTTCCATATGATTTACAACCACTCAGGTAAATAAACCAAAATGCGTAACCCTCTGTCAATCACAATCCGATGGATTTTGCAGGGAATTGCTAAGCCATAATGCTCATATGTTCGAAAATATGTCTTCTGGTCGACAACGTCACGCAATGTATGTTGTTGAATTGACAAAATAAAAAGCATTGCCATTGTAAGTGTATCACGCAATTACCACGCAGACATAAACATGTTAGTCGAAAGGTAATCATAACTGGTACTTTTGTTACGTACTTGCCAACCGCTTCGAGCAACAGATATGTGTTGTCGGGGTGTGCACGCCTAGTAAGCGCTATGTTTCTACAGTCTGCAGGAAGGGAGCGCCTCAGGATGGCTTGCAGTAGACCATGAGGAGCCACCTCCACCAGCACTGCGTTCGTTGGTATATGTTTTAACGTCTCCTCGAAAAGTACTGGATTCTAAAAAACAAAAGAACATCATTATCTACGATCATTGTAAAAAATAAAAAGTTTTTTAAATAGAAATGTATTTGGGACAACTAAAGTGGCGACTTTAACTAAAAAAACACCAAGACGAGATCAATCTTAGCGAGACCAAAAAATATAAAAAGGTTACATATTCAACTTTTGCGAAACACGCAACACAATTAATCAGAAAACATGTTACTTGATACTCCAAGTTGCCAACCCCAAGCTACCGTTTAGTTGGTTCATATCAACTAGGAGACAGAAAAGAGTTAGGTCATATAATATAGCCCCATATTATGATCATTTACCATTTGACCCCTTGAAATTGCAAAAGTGCCTGTAATGGGTTTATTTGAAATAAAAGCTTTGAGTTTGTTATATTATTGATTCAAATTTCAGAATGTATAAATTTATGTAGATATTGTGAATTCTTACCAAAAGGTTGTTCGTATGGTACTCAGCCGACGAATACTTAGCCAGGGGCTCCTCCCATCTATCTTCTGGTACCGAAGTCGAAACCCAGCGCTCACTCCGAGCCCTCGGGGTCTTAATTATTTCGCTCAAATACTTCAGCAAGCCGGGACCTGTTTTTAAAGATTATAATTGAGTTATTTGAATTCATATACCAACTATGTTTGTTAGTATAATAAGAGTGATATTTGCTTACCAGCATCAGCAATATAACGCGAGTGGTAGGCGATGTTGGAGCATGGAACTTCCTTAGCGAATACGCCCTTAGTAGTCAACTCTGCAACGAACTCTTTCATGATATCAGCAGGTCCCGAAATGGTACTAGATTCAGGCCCGTTGTGACAAGCCACTTGAATTTCAGGAGGACACATTTTTGAAATCTGTGAATAAAAATATATAAATGTAGTGTAGTATTATGAATCAAAAAAATGGATAACCGAGAAATGTCCTAGACAAGAAGGAATCTTAAACTGGAGACCTATGCAATCAAATAGGTTAGCATTTTCGTATGAATAAAGAGCGTAATGATCAAGGCTCGTGCCTTCTCTGTTTATTTATTTATTTATTAAAACTTTATGCACAAGTAAAAGAAATACTGTACAAGACATGGCAGGTGCAACATACGGGATAAATAGCTAGGAAATTACTAAAATACAAGAATAAATACTAATACATAGATAGATACATACATACATACATATATATATACAAAATGAACTATGAGGAGAAAAAAAATATCGGTAGAGGAGAAAACGAAACCAGCAAATCAGCGCTGAGATGCTGCGGCCAACTTTTGACGGATATGTTCACGTGCCTTCACTTTAAAAGATAACCGACCGTTTATGAAGAGGCCTTAGCCCTCCAGTGGGGCAATAATAGGCTAGTATTTTTATTATTAAAAAACCGGGCAAGAGCGAGTCAGACTCGCGCGCCGAGGGTTCCGTACCATCATATATGTTTTTAAATTTTCACCGGCGAGCTACTTACTAGATCTCGTTCAAACCAACTTTCGGTGGAAGTTTACATGGTAATGTATATCATATATTTTTTTAGTTTTATCATTCTCTTATTTTAGAAGTTACAGGGGGGGAACACATTTTACCACTTTGGAAGTGTCTCTCGCGCAAACTATTCAGTTTAGAAAAAAATGATATTAGAAACCTCAATATCATTTTTGAAGACCTATCCATAGATACCACCCACCCACACGTATCGGTTTGATGAAAACAAAATTTTTGAGTTTCAGTTCTAAGTATGGGAAACCCCCAAAATTTATTGTTTTTTTTCAATTTTTTTGTGAAAATCTTAATGCGGTTCACAGAATACATCTACTTACCAAATTTCAACAGTTCTTATAGTTTCAGAAAAAAGTGGCTGTGACATACGGACGGACAGACGAGAGACATGACGAATCCATAAGGGTTCCGTTTTTGCCATTTGGCTACGGAACCCTAAAAACCGTATGGTTTATAAAATACTCTTACCTTTTCATAACCCAGACCAATAGCAGCCATGGATCCTCGAATAAATGGAGTCTGCAGCGACACCAGACCGCGGCTATACGCTGATAGAATCATCTCCTCCGCCGTCAAACAACCGTCGGCGTAGGCGCATCCCAGCTCGCCTACACTGTGACCTGTTGACGAGAAGAGTAGATCATTTTTGGAGTTAGGCTTCATCCTGATGGTGCCTCACTTGATTTATTTAAATAGCCTTTACGAGTTGGGTTGCCATACTGAAATGTTTATTCAGCGCACCTTGGATAGTCAGCGCCACTATCATCACCTTGCTGACTGTATAATAATTATTTGAACTAAGACATGAGCTATTATTGAGAGCAGTGGTGGCCTGGTGGTATCAACCCGACTCGAGTCGAGACCCAGGCAGGCTCTTTATGTATTTAATTTCATCATCAGTGCTCCCAAAACGGTGAAGGAAAACATCTTGAGGAAACCGGCATGTCCTAGAACCGAACATTTAAATTCGATTATGGCCAACCCCTTCACAGAGAAGAGCTTGTGTCCCAGCAGTGGAAACATTATAGACCGATTATGCTATGATGTGATTATTTATTTAAACACTATGCACAACTAAAATATAAATACTCTCCAAAGGCGGACTTAATGCTTTAGGCATTTCCTATCAATATGGCAGGAGTAACATAAAAGATACATAGCTCGGAAATAATTATAAAATACAAAAATAAACACTTGCACTTACATACATACATAGAAATAAATAAAATAGATTTTGTTAAGAGAATTATGGATCAGTTGAAGGAGATAACGATTCCAATTCTCTTAAAGATCTTACAGATAAGAGAGAAAAAGAAGATATACTTCAATACGAGTAACAATAGTAGATTGTTTGCCGAGGGAGCAAATAACTATTTTGCAGCGAGGGATTCAAAATACGTCACTCGAACTTAAAATAGTGTTGCTCCCGAGGTGGACACTTTACTTTTTATCACCCTCTATGAAAAAATAAGTAAGTGCAGCAACTTAAGATTATGAATAGTACGTTTATTTATTTACATACAATTACTTGAGGAAGATATAAGTACTAATTTTTTATAAAACTAAGTAAAATTCTAATTTGAGTGAACAATTAAGAACGAACGCAGCGTTTTTTATTTTTTCACAATCTTTTTTTTTTATTTGACTCGCGCGCGTTTTTCTTTATCATACAGCCTGTTACTTGTTCATACAATGTTCGTGATTGATCTCTTTGGTGATTGGAACTTTTACTAACAATATCCACATTCAAAATTCAAATCAATTTTAGTCCCTAAGGATTAAAGAGCTATTTTAGTCTCTGTTTACGCAGAATACACTAGCTCTTTTTGAATAGATGTGATAAAAAAACATTAGCATTACCGATAATGCCATCAGCCACTAATCCAATTTCCCGAAGCACATCAGTGAGTCCTATTTGAATAGCAGCTATTCCAACAAACGAATGCAGAATGTTGTCAAATATATTCTTATCGGGCGATGTGATTATGTGCACAATGTCGATTCCTTTTGGTTCCAAAGTTTGTCGGCACCTGAAATTTTGTGAGATATTAATAATAGTAATACTGGATTCATATTATTATAATAGACAGAAATAAAAAATAAAAAAAAATTGTTGAAACATTTGAGATCTGTCAGGAAGAAAGAAAAATCTGCCAAGATTCAGTTAAAGGTAAGCTTAAAAACTCATTAACCGTTCTATAGCAGCGGCGAAGATCGGTATGCGCATGAGTTGCGCACCCATACCAGCCCACTGCGAGCCCATGCCGCTGTACACGAACCACAGCGGCCGCGGAGCATCGTTGAAGTACTTAGTCTTCTCACATAGACTCACTGTCTTTTGTTCTTCGTCGGTCTCTAGAAAGATGAAGCAAAACAGATTTTAGTCATCGGGTCGACGGCGCGTTGTGTTCCACGCGCGCCTCAAAGAGACGTCAGCACTAACTGACGCCGGGGTCTGCTAGGGCCGATGCCTGCCAGGGTCGCCGGTTGTTCGAAAGAGATACCGTGGCCCCTGACGCAGGCAACTGAAGGAACACGGGTGGGTTTTAGTCAGTAAGAGTCTGACACTCCCTTCCGCTCCGCCCAGAGCGGGAGGGGTCAATTGATGATTTCCCAACTAAAAAAAAAAAGGGGTGTACCTTTTTAACTCTAGCTGACTGTACCTCTCTTACAAGACTCCAACTTCTATTTCCTTGCATATATATATGCTGTAAGCTTTCCGATTTTTATTCTTAAGAGTAAACTAGTCGCGAACTCGAAGTCACTGGTGGTCATGGCAAAAAAGCACGCTGTCTCATCTGGCTTCGTGTCCGACAGAGCTAGTAGTATCAGTGATGAGCAGTTAGACGTTAGTCTACACAAACAACGTTTAGTTCTCACGCACAGAAACACCGTTCCAAACTGATAGGCGCGAAAAAAAAAACGAAAAGTGATTCGGAAGATCGAGTTTTATGAAAAAACCACTGCATAAAGCAATTACAAATAAAGTGTATTGAACTCTTCGATAACTGAGCTTTGTCGGTCCAGACTTGGTTTTGAAGTGTAGTTCTTATATTACTTATTTACACCCAAAGTTACGTTAAAAATACCAAGAAAAACGAATCTTTGTTGGCTCATAACTTTTGAATGGCTTTTTAATTTACTATTCTGTTTCCGTAAAGACAAAGTTACATAAGTCAAAACGATATCATGTTTAACTTTGGATGCACAATGTCAAACAGTGGAGTAATACTCTCCCGAAATTTGTATGGAAAAAATATCGACTACTGGCACCTTAAATCTTTAACCCTTAATTCTAATCTTTTCCGCCATTTTCGTTTCTACACTACTATACC
The DNA here is from genome assembly GCA_963082905.1 of Oligia fasciuncula. Taxonomy (NCBI): domain Eukaryota; kingdom Metazoa; phylum Arthropoda; class Insecta; order Lepidoptera; family Noctuidae; genus Oligia; species Oligia fasciuncula. The sequence goes on along the minus strand of OY720406.1, from coordinate 13,510,510 downwards.
ACCACCAGTGTAGGAGAATATAGTATAATTATAGATGTATAGTTGTGTGTAAATAGAGTATAAGGTACAATGGGGTTGACGTATCCGTGTGGATAAAAACCCCTTATTAATAAAGAATAAAATCTAAAATCTCGGGACCATGTGGTCCCGGTCCTTTGGAAGGCGTACGAGGGGCCGAAGCCAACTCGCAGAGGCCCGTTAGAGATTTTCAATGAAATGAGGCACCAACCGACGATTATCCCTGTTCGCACTATGCAAGTGCACCCAAGCACAACCCCCGGTTGGTGTAGGACTATTGCAAAATCTGGAAACAAAAATATTGGATTATGGGTTTTAGTGGCTAAAGTGAACTGGTTGTCTAAGACTATGAAAAAACTATAGCCCCTGCCTGACCGATGTTCTCTATTAATATTATTATTATTAATGGACCGGTCGTATTTGTTGACCGCAACACTTCATATACGAAGGGGCGGACGCCCTCAGACTAGGTGAAACGATTATGATGGGAATGACTAGATAAAGAGTTGCCAAATATTGAGTTTAGTGGCGTGCAATTGATGTTGCCTAAGTCTGGTAATGGACTGCTATTAAAAGCTTCTGATGTCGATTATGAAGTAAGAACCATAAGATTATCACCAAACATACTTAAAATGATAAATCCTCTGCCCAAATGTCCTGAGATGCTCGTCTGGTGAATGTTGTGCAACAAAGCCAACTCCTCAGGGTCTATCGGGCGTGACTTCAAATTCTCAAATATTGTCTGTATATTAAAGTCTTGTCTTGCAGATATAGTCACGAGATGTGCCATACTACTCCTGTAGCATGATAGGTCCTGGAACAAATGGAAAATGTACCAGGGTAAAAATAAAATATTTTGTAGTAAGCAAAAGGACATGGTGATGACGCATGGAGTAACCTAATGATTTTGGCTGAATAAGTTTATTTTTATTCACAAAGGCACAACAATTACAATTTACAAGCTAACACTAAAAAAATATGTATGTAATAAAAAAAGGAAGAAAAAGGCAGGTGCTCATTGGGCATCAAAAAATTCGTCCGCATCGCTGTCAATTTTAAGTGCCCAAAAGCTGGCAGCATTTAATTACCACGTTGGATGGCAATGCCTATTCTTTGGGCTAAAAATAGGCCAGTCCTTTTCAAAAATAGAAAATAACTTGGATTGATTATTATATATTACATTGTCGGTTTCAAGTAAAACCAGAACGAGGGTAAAATTGTGGAGACTAGCAGAAACATTTTATTTGATCCCAGGCTGAGATGATGTTAATGAACAGACAAGGTCATTCTTGCATTTTATATCGTTGTTTGTACCTTGGGTTTGTAGTGTCCATGCAGCAGCACGTGTGAGTTGACGCCGGTGACGGACATGCCGTTGACGGCGACGTATGAGCGACGGAAGCGCTGGTGCTCAGTGACGACGCGCATGCGACCCTCGCGCATTGCTACCACGTCCTGCCGCGGATTGTCGCAGTGCAGGTTGGCGGCTATCGCACCGCAATGGTAGCTAAGCAACACCTGTTGATATCAAGAAGAATCTGAATACCTAGACCAGGGAACCAATAGACATTACAAAGTTGAGATTTGAAATTATTAGTGTTGTTGGAACGTGAATCTACGACGAATGATCTCATTTGTTTTTAAAGAATTCATTTAAGGCTACGCTGACCGCGCAGTGGCGCCCTCATCGTTTGTTTGGTTATTTCACAAGATTATACGTTAATATTATTATAAACGGTAGTTTTATATTATTTAGTTTTATTATAATCTTTAAAACGGAAAATAGTGGCCACTATTTCCGTTTATAATAATATTAACGTATAATCTTGTGGAGCACAATGTAACGTGCTTATTTTCTACATTTTCATTCTAAAAAAAAAAGAAATAACCAAACAAACGATGAGTGCGCAGTCGGTGTAGCCTTAAAAAAAATGTGTGTGCTCCCGAATACTCCGCGCAGTGATGACAATATTCAAATTTTAAATTATTATATGTTTAGATGATAATAATGATGATCCAATAAAAAAGTTACCTTCGTTATAGCGGATATACCCGATGCAGCTTCCACGTATCCAATGTTGGAAATGACGCTGCCAACTAAGAGTGTGTCTTCTTTTCCTTTACAGAACACCCTTTCAATGGAGTCCAGTTCCGCTTTATCAGCATCAGGCGTACCTATAACGAAATTATGCAATAAAATTGGAACTACTGTTATTTTTAGTAAAATATTGTATAATATTGACTGCCTCTTTGGTCTACTGCTCAACTGCTGACAGGCCCTGATTAACCCTTAGGCTAATTAGGCTGCAGCCTCACAAAATACTATCTGTATTTTGTGATGCATGATCGCATCACAAAATACAGATAGTACAGAAGGCAATCTACATACAAAGTGCGCTCGAGCAGCGCACACATAGACACCGCTCACGGACACGTTATCTCGGAGTGGTTGGGAGTAGTGCGAGCACGGGTGCCATCCGCTTGAGAGTTGAGACACGTGTCTGTGAAGTGCAAAAATGGAACAACAAAAAATGTCTATCTAAGCTCGATTTATAAAATAGTTTCCTATTTTGAATCAGTATAAACGAAGTTACTTTTTTAACCGACTTCAAAAAAGGAGGAGGTTCTCTATTCGACGGTGTTTTTTTTTTTTTTTTTTTGTGTTGGTTACGCGATTACTCCGCCAATTGTGAACCGATTTTCAAAATTCTTTTTTTGTTCGAAAGGGTATACGCTCGAGGTGGTCCCATTATCATCAAGTTGGAATCTGATGAGAGGATCCCGTGGAAATCGAGGGAAACCCTCAAATTTTATAGGCAAAGCTATAGCGATTTGGGTATTTTTTTAAAGTAACTTGAGCATTTGTTCTCGGAAATCATCATTTGGTAAAGTGGAGCTGATGATGAAGACCACAGATGGCCATCGGAACTACTCAATGACAAATATTTCACGTGTTGCGATTCGATTACTTTACTATGGTTGCTAAACGATTTATCCTCGTCACAATGCGTATGGTAAGTGGTTGTTGAGAAGTTCTCCTGGTTCTTACCAGGAGAACTCCTCAACAATTAACGTCCCTGCATCGGGAAAAGCAATATTTTGTAAAAGGTGATGAGCAGTTGACATTAGGCTATTGTAACTTAGATAAATTACAAACTGACCCACTAAAAAGTGAAAAATAAAAACTTTTTTACAAAAAAAAAAACAACCGACTTCCAAAAAACACTATAAAGTGAAAAATAACTTTAATTTCGGAAGTCGGTGGCAAAAAACTAAAATACTAATCCAAAGACACCGACTTGTGTTTTTTGGAAGTCGGTTGTTTTTTTTTTGTGTAAGGTAAATTCTCGCCACCAAATAATAGGTACCTACGTTAAGTAGAAAACATGATTTTTTGTTTGTGTAGATATTGTGTTGTTTTTAGTGTCATTTGATAGGTTTAGGTCTAAAACGGATAGGACCACGGATGGATAGGTCAAAATAAATTGTGTAATTCATAGGGTAATCCGTTTTGAAGTTATTAGGGATTTTCGATAGTGAAAATTGACAAATGTAAAATTTTATATACATAATAACACTGACTTTAAAAATATATTAGAAGCAAAGCAAAGGAGTTAAAACAACTATAATGCCACTGATTTAGAAGAAACCTTTGTAGAAGAATGCGTCCATTTGGCGCAGTTTTTAAAATCTGACACCGAGCACTCTATTTCTGCCAGAACCCCAAAGGGTTTGTTGCAGTTAATAAAAAGTTTTAATTCATATTTCATGGATGTTCCCGAATGTGGAGATAATATTAAGATTTTTTTTGACAATGAGTGTTACCAACTGCAGCGGCGAAAGGTCTGTTTCAGCACTTAAAATAGTAAAAAATTACTTGCGCTCCATACTCCGCCAGCGAAAACTTGCAGTGCTCTCGCTAATGTACATACTTAAAAATTGATTTTTTACAAACTATTAAATTTGAAAAAATCGTGGAAAGATTTGCAAACGCCAAAGCACGAAAAAGGACTTTTGTATAATCTAATAATAATTACTATTATTTTCAAATAAATCGTCATTCACGTGTATGATGCCTCTCCTCTTTTTTTTAACAATAACAGAATTGTAAATATTTAAAAAATACTCAAGTCGAAGCAACTTCACACACTAGATGACCACGCTCATGGTCAATGGCAATGGCAACTAAGTTGTTTAGAGAAACTAAGCCAATACAAGTCGTGCGGCCAAACACGACATGGATTTGGTAGACTCACTACTTTTTAGGCCATCCATAACACACCTGGCGGGGGCGCGTCCCCATAATTAGCCTAGGGCGGTCAGAACTCTTGATCAGTCGCTGACTGCTGATCGTGATCGTGGAGTCCTGGGCAAGATCCTCGAGTCAGGCAAAGAGTTATTTGGTTTTGGTTTAGTCTCTACTGTAGCAGCTTGGAGGTTGGATTTATTACGGCTTTAAAAAAGAAGAGAGAGAAGAAAGGCGAAATCTAATTTTCTGGAAAATCGTCCCTGATTTATCTTTTTGTTCTTCCATAAACTCTCAAGTCAAAATCGAATACAAGAGAAATTAATACCTGCACCAAAAGCTTCGACGTATTCCACAGCATGCGGTGGGACCCTCGCTTCCTCATAGAAACTTGTTAAAAATTCAACAATCTTATCAGCATTCCTAAAGTATCCGTACTGAGGACCCGTTTCTCCCGTTACCAAGCCGGTATATTCCGTCTTCGCGTGCATTAAATCTGCATAGATCCTGTAAATTACAGAATAGTCTTTATATTTTTTAATAAATTTTATTATTATTATATTATTATTATTTCTTTTATTTTTCAATTAAATACATATAAATTATATTTTTAAATATAGTATAAAAAAATATAAAAACATTTAAAAATATAAAAAATAGTAGCCCACCGGTATCGGGAACAGGGTCCAAGCTACCGGCGCGGCGGTCAGGGCTCCAGAGAGAGGAACATCCTAACTATTCGGGCCGTGTCCAGAAGTACCGCTTTCTGGATCAAGCCCTTGATCCAGCTGCCTAACGAGAGCCTCCTCAGGTGTTGGTCGAGGCTCTTGGCTATTAGACCATTGGCTGTCACGACTATCGGCACAATGATTGCTGAGTCCACATCCCACATGTCGACAACCTCGTGAGCCAAGTCAAGATACTTGATTTGTTTATCTTTCTCGGCTTTCACGAGGTTCCCATCATGCGGGGCGGTTATGTCAACAATCATTGCGCATCGCTCTGATCGATCCACCACCACTATATCAGGCTTATTGGCAACAATAGTCCTGTCAGTGATGATGGATCGATCCCAATACAATGTGATATCACCATTTTCGAGAACTGGGTCGGGCACATACCTGTAGTACGGCACATCCGATTCCACAAGCTTGTATCTCAGAGCAAGTTGCTGATGGATCATCCTGGCTACAAGGTTGTGTCTATGCAAGTACTCTTCGTTAGCTAGACGAGAACACCCGGAGATAATATGCCTGATTGATTCTCCCGGCCGGTGGCATGACCGACAGATGTCAACCGTGCCGTCTTTCACAATAAATCTCCGGTAATTGTTCGTCATCATAACTTCGTCCATAATTGCACAGACAAAACCTTCGGTTTCCCCAAAGAGGTCACCGAAACGCAGCCAGGCTACGGACGCTAGTAGATCAACATCGGGTCCATGTAGGGCCCGGAAAAAGCGTCCGTGAAGCTCCTTACTCTGCCATACCTCCATGCGATCATTAGTGTTTATTATTAATATTATTATTAAAGCAGGGGCCATCATAAACCCGCTGCGAAAAAGAGATGGAGTTATTGGTCATGTATAACTCCGTCTCTCTCTAGCACTGGCTGAACTCACATTCTATTCTGCTCAAAGAGATCCATAAAAACTTACCTCAGAGCATCTTTAGCCTTCTGCAGAAACAGAACGTTAACGGCTTCCGATTTGACGCAGCCATTGGCATTCTGATCAAATGACTTCGTTTTACCATCCATCGCCTGGCTTATGAGCCTGGACATAAAAAAAAACACGATTACTTATTTTTTTAAATTAGAGTGGTATTGGATTTTACCTATTCTTACCTATTATGGACAAAAGTTTACTCTAAATTATTGGAAAAGTAGCTGACCCGGCGAACTTCATACCGCCTTAGAATCAATAAAAAAAAAAAGCCGTTCCATACAAAATGTATGAGCAAATGAATTATCTTAGTTTTTTTTTTTTGTGATTTTTCCCATGTTTTAATAGTTATTCTGCTATTCGGGGCAGAGACAAATCCAATTAATCAAAGACCATTAAAATCGGTTCAGCCGTTCTTGATTTATAGATGATGTAACTAACCCGACTTTGTTTTATATATAAATAAAATAGCTTCTGCCTGCGACTTCGTCCGCGTGAGATTTCACCCTCTCCCCATTCACCCCCATAGGGGTTGAATTTCGAAAATTCCTTCCTTATTCCTTGTCTACATTATAAAGGGAACCTCTGTGAAAAATTTCAGCTTTATAGGTCCAAGGGTTTGGGCTGGGCGTTGATGAGTCAGTCAGTCAGTCAGGACTTTTCTTTTTATTTATATAGAACTAGCTGACCCGGCAAACGTTGTTTTGCCATATAAATTATTTCCAGCTGCCCGGCGCTATCGTTCGCGTGGTGTCCTACCCCTTACCCTACCCTACCCCTACCCTACTCTACCCTACTCCTACACTACCTACTCCTACCCTACTCCTACACTACTCCTACCCTACTCCTACACTACTCCTACACTACTCCTACCCTACTTCTACCCTACTCCTACCCTACTCCTACCCTACTCCTACACTACTCCTACACTACTCCTACCCTACTTCTACCCTACCCCTACCCTACCCTACTCCTACCCTACTCCTACACTACTCCTACCCTACTCCTACACTACTCCTACCCTACTCCTACACTACTCCTACACTACTCCTACTATAAAAATAAAAATAAAAAAAAATAAAAAATTATCCTATGTCCGTCTCTTGGCTCTAAGCTACCTCCCTACAAATTTTCAGCCAAATCGGTTCAGCCGTTCTTGAGTTATAAGTGGTGTAACTAACAGACTTTCTTTTATATCTATAGATAATAGAAAAATTTACCCTTTTTAATTATCACCTTTGTGTTTCTGTTCCATCAAGAGTCAAAATTCCAATACTATTCTCGTTTATTTTTTACAGTTTGAATTGCTGGAACCCTCGACAAGTAAGTCCAATTTGCAGATGGTAAGTATTTACAAATAATATGATGAGTTTAAAATATGTTTTAACCTTCCGTGGTGCACAGAAGAATGTGGATGCAGACACAAGTGGCAGCCTCCAACGACGGCTGCTTCGCATTCACCTCGACTCATAGCGAGGTAAGCCTGCTCCAGCGCTGCGGTAGAACCGCAGCACGCCACGTCGATCGCCATCGAAGGACCCTTCGCGTTAAGCCAATAGGAAATGCGGTTCGCGAACATTGATTTACAGCACCTATAAATAAAAGGTATTATGACCAATGGCATACAACACGCTGCATGTATATACATATTATGCATATACAGGCAGCGGTGCAGAGGGGGGGTTTATGACGAAAGAACAGCCATACTATCGTTAACATTTAAGACATCCGTATCTTTCCTATCTATTTGAAAAATAAGGGAAGTGTCATCAGCGAATAAAATGATATCCGACAAGTTAGCCATCATGTAAGGAAGGTCATTAATATAAACTAGAAATAGGAAATGGCCAAGAATTGAGCCTTGAGGCACGCCCATCTTAACTAAAGATCCCGATGACGTCGCCCCATTAACGTTTACTTTTTGCTGCCGCTTTGACAGATAGGAAAGAACAAGATCAGCAGCTTGTCCACGAATTCCGTAATGGTATAATTTACAGATCAGTGTATTATGGTCAACGCAGTCAAACGCTTTTGAGAGGTCACAGAAAATGCCAATTGCATCCTTGGACTTCTCCCAGGATTCCAAAATGTGACTAATGAGTTTTACTCCCGCGTCCGTCGTTGACCTACCTTTCGTAAAACCAAACTGGCGACTATTTAAAATCCCATTTGAATTAAAATGTGACAACATCTGGTCCAGCATGATTTTTTTCTGGTCAAGCGGCACCGCAACCTACTTGTTAGCCGCTACGTCGTCGGCTTATCGCCGTTCGCTATTCCGTCGCTGCCTTGACGCCGAGGAATCAGCCGCCCACGTCATCCTGGAATGCGAGGGCGTGGCTTCTCAACGTGCAGAAATCCTCGGAACAATGAGGTCGCTCCGCAAAGCCTGTGAAGCTCCCAGGAAGCTTCTGTGCTTTTGGGCGGAGCTAGGCTGGCTCTGTTAGCCAGAATCCCCACGCACAACGGACCGAATGAGAGTCTAAGTGCGGAAAAGGGAGTCCCATCACCATCATCATAATTATTATGCAGTCGACTCATCCAGTGATAGCAAGAGTGACTAAAGGGTTCGATGTTTCGCTCGGATTCAGGAATCTTGAATTCGGCGGGGAAATTGCGTAACACATTACATTGACAAAGCCTTTCATTTTTACCCACGACGGTACGGTATATCGACGCTGCGCGTGCGAAACCGCGTAAGACCAGTTTTTTAATACCGCGTAACAGCAAAACGCGCAAAATTTTAATATCGTGCTAGCCGATAAGCCAATAGGCGTTTAGAATCGGCTAGCACGATATTTAAATTTTGCGCGTCGGGGGTTTTTTCAAAAATTTTAATTTTGCTTTTTATGACTGTTCAACAACATTCATTGCGTTATCTTCGTTGTTATGCAGACTCATTTTTCGAACGTATGAAGCAATGGATTAGGAATTTGTTCAAAATCCGTCAGATTAAATTGTGTTACACAATTCGGATGCTGGTCTTGTGCTCGTTAAAGTTAATCTTACCCTTATTATGTACGTGGAAGTTTTTCATATCACTTGCACTCACATAACTTGCGAAATGTGTATGTCCCTGCCTTTTCGGGGTAAACAAAATAAGAAAATGATTTCTTACCCAGCTATACCCATGCCTGATCTAAAGTTATCGCTATAGGCGAACGCTTTTTCAGCTTCAGAGAAACAGGTTCCGACGAACACACCCACTTTTCCACCAGATAGGTGCTCAGGATTCACTCCTATCGACAACAAAAATATCAAGTTATCTAATAGGACTTGATTAATATTAAGGGGGAAGCGCTAAGGTAGCCCGCGAAATTCAAATTTTCTTAGGTTTTTTGCAATTTGCTGGGTACAATTGGCAAAGTTATCAACACATAACTTTAATGATTATAATTCTGTAAATACATATTTGTTACGGCCGCGAATCATATTTTAATCAACGTACACTGATAATTATTAATACTTACCAGTTAATACTGACCACCAAATTGCAAAAAACGTAAAAAAAAATAATTTCGCGGGCTACATTCATTCGTTTATACTCATTTATTTATTTATATCTTTCGCTTTCGCCTTAATGGTCAGTCATCATCTACCTAGCATTTTCCCAACTATGTTGAGGTTGGCTTCCAGTCTAACCGGATGCAGCTGAATACCAGTATTTCACAAGGAGCGACTGCCTCTCTGACCTCCACAACCCAGTTACCGGGTAATATGATACCCCTTGGTAAGACTGGTTGTCAGACTTTCATGCCTGCCTTAACGGCTAGTCTTTTTAAATATTTTTTTTACCGATAAATAGGCGCGTATACTCGTACTTTGACGGTTTCTTTTTTTTTTAAGAGAAGAAAGCTTGCCGATGTTTTCTTTTACTTTTTAGGGTTCCGTAGCCAAATGGCAAAAACGGAACCCTTATGGATTCGTCATGTCTGTCTGTCTGTCTGTCCGTCCGTATGTCACAGCCACTTTTTACCGAAACTATAAGAACTACACTGTTGAAACTTGGTAAGTAGATGTATTCTGTGAACCGCATTAAGATTTTCACAAAAAATAGAAAAAAACAATAAATTATGGGGGTTCCCCATACTTAGAACTGAAACTCAACATTTTTTTTCATCAAACCCATACGTGTGGGGTATTATGGATAGGTCTTCAAAAATGATATTGAGGTTTCTAATATCATTTTTTTCTAAACTGAATAGTTTGCGCGAGAGACACTTTCAAAATGATAAAATGTGTCCCCCCCCCTGTAACTTCTAAAAAAAATTATGATGTACCTACATTATCATGTAAACAAACTTCCACCGAAAATTGGTTTGAACGAGATCTAGTAAATAGTTCGCCTGTGAAAATTTAAAAACATATGATGGTACGGAACGAAATATTATTTCATACTAACCTTGTCCTGGCAATACCGAATACAACAAAAACTGGCCAAGTGCGAGTTGGACTCGCACACGAAGGGTTCCGTACCACAAGGCAAAAACGCCGAAAAAAACACGTTTGTTGTATGGGAGCCCCCCTTAAATATTTATTTTATTTTGTTTTTAGTATTAGTTGTTATAGCGGCAACAGAAATACATCATCTGTGAAAATTTCAACTGTCTAGCTACCGCGGTTCTTGAGATACAGCCTGGTGACAGACAGACGGCAAAAACGCCGAAAAAAACACGTTTGTTGTATGGGAGGAGCCTCCCTTAAATATTTATTTTATTTTGTTTTTAGTATTTGTTGTTATATCGGCAACAGAAGTACATCATCTGTGAAAATTTCAACTGTCTAGCTACCGCGGTTCTTGAGATACAGCCTGGTGACAGACAGACGGACGGACGGACGGACAGCGAAGTCTTAGTAATAGGGTTCCGTTTTTACCCTTTGGGTACGGAACCCTAAAAAAGAATTATCCAATTTGATGCAGTCGTTCGGAAGTTATGCGCGTACAGACATTTTGGCGACTTTGTTTTATAGGACTATGTAAGGATTGATATTTCTAAAAAAAATCCGGTCAATCAAGTGTGATACCTGGAAACATTGTAGCTTGCGAAAAAATCAATTAATTGAGTTTTTTTTTAAAGCTTCCTGTCACCCGTAGGAGGAACCTTATTGAAAATGGCTCTTTTATTCTCTTTTAGTCTAATTATAATAAATAGGAAACTAACTAATTTATTACTATATCTATGGTTTGTTATACGGTCAAATGAGCATTATGAGTCGTGCACTTTTGGATTTTCTAAATTTTTTATATTGCTCGTCAGTCTGCAATGAAACCGCTTCATAAGCTGTTAATTCATACTAAAAACTAATATTAAAAAAATTATGATCTAATCTAATTCTCACAAATCTTTTCTACAATAATTGAGAATAAATTTATGTCAGGCCTACATCAGTTTTATTCAGTTTCTGTAAAAAATGATAAAACGGATTCACCGGCTTTTGAAAGTTACTCCTCAAATGTGCACCACCGCGTACTCTGAGCAAAATTGCCAATATTCTTACCATAGCTAGCTTCTTATTAATAGTTTGTGAGTTTCACTTTCAATCCAAGAATTGAGAAGAAATACAGTCAAGCCAGCAGCAACATCAACTTAATATATGATATCTTACCCGCGTCATAAATAGCGTTGTAGGCCTGTTCAAGGAGTTTACGGGACATGGGATCCATGCTGTTGCCGAGGCGGTAGTGCACCTTGAAGAACTGGGCGTCGAACCGCTCTATGTCTGGTACTGAGCCCATGTACTGCGCCGCCTCAGGGTGGCTGGATTTCCAGCGCATATTCTCTGCAGACAATGGGTTCACCTGGGGGACAAGTGTTATTGGGTTACTGTTTTAGTGGCAGTATTTACGATATTATTGCCTAGCCTGGCATCATTTGGGCATTAATATCAGTCTTTAGGGAATGTGTTATAAATTGAGCCTACTTCTAAAATAGAATCTAAATGCTTAGCATGAATAAGTAAGTTATGTGGTGCCATTCAGCTAGCCAGTAGCCAGCAATTCCGAAACACTCACCTTATTGTACAAAATGTCCGATAAATCCTTGACGTGGTGCGACGAGGGGTAGATCCCCGCCATGCCGGAGATGACGACCCTCTCGCCGTCGGCGACCGGAGTCGGCACCGCCGCAGTTTCGCCCTTCGACTCTGGACCGGGTTGATGTTGGGCGAGCTCTTGCGGGGTCGGAGTCATGGTTGAGCGTAGTGACTATAATATCACAGAGTTGGTTTAACAAAAATGTATTGATATAAATTGGCTTGTGATATTTTTTATTTAATATAGGTAGGTACACGAGTACTTTGGGTGAAGTCAGGCTGTGGATGATGTTGATGATATTACAGAAGCTCTTGGTAAACCTTTTATTTATAAATATATTAGATTACATTCAATCTGATAACTTTTTAACAGTGAAAGCGTTATGTAAGTCTTGGCAACCTACTTTATCTATATACTTATAATAAATCTGTAGAAGTGAAAATTCTGTACCTACATTGAAAATGTCAATAAAATAAATGGCAGGGGGTGTTACTAGACCGACAATGAACCCAAAAATGTGATTAAAAAAAAAATTGTCTCTCTGTATGTCTGTCTGTTTGTTCAGGCATCACGCAAAAACTACCGGTTCGATTACGATGAAACTTGGTATAATTATTCTTTAATATTCTGGGCACCAGTCTGGGAGAGGTCTATGTCCAGCAGTGGGCTGCGATAGGCTGAGTTGATAATGATGATGATTCTGGGCATTTCTGGGCACCACACTGGGTACTTTTTATCTCGGAAAAGTTAATTTTGCGATTCGATCCCTAGACCCGATTACTGTACCAACCGCAAATAATAAGTTTGTCGTAAGTTACGTCACCCGCAGTGGAGTTCACTAAGGGGCGCTGCACACGGATAAGATACTAATACTATAATATTTTATCATCATATCGCTCGCCATACAATTCAATGGACTACCGAATATCGCTCGCCATACAATTCAATGGACTACCACACACGACGAAGATAATACATTATAATTAATCTATATATCTTTATTACTAATAATAAAGCTGAAGAAGAAGTTTGTTTGAACGCGATAATCTCTGGAACTGCCGGTCAGATTTGAAAAAATCTTTTTGCATTTGATAGCCCAATTCTCGAGGAAAGCTATAGGCTACGACCCTTAGGAGCCGAGCAAAAAGAAAAAAAGTCAGAATGAACGCTAAGCGAATACGATGTGTTGCGACGGGGTGGGGTACAGGAAATTTCACGCGGACGAAGTCACGGGCAGAAGATATATTAAAGGTTTTTGGTTGATTTCATTTCTTTTTGCAAGGTTCTCTATTTCTTTTTATTTCAGCGGTGATATTGTACTGATATTAAACATACATGTTAAAATCATATTTTGTTTAAATTTTAGCCGGCCTACCAAATTTCAGCTTTCTAGGACTTCGGGTTTCATTTCTAGGGTACTTCCCTAGAAATGTTGATATATGAGCGAGTGAGTTAGTCAGTCAGTGACCGAAATGGACGTATGGGATTAATAAAATCCAAAGTATGAAAGAGACATGAAACTTAATGTTTGCTATAAATCAGCGGGATAATCGCGTAACATCTACTGATATGTTACGTTAAAAGTAAAAGTCAAAGTGTTGAAAGCCATTGCTACTCTCATTTTGACAGCTCAACAACATTCATTGCGTCATTTACGTTGTTGAGCAGACAAATTTTTCGTACATATGAAGCAACGGATTAACAATATCCTTAAAAATTATTTAAATTGTGATTGATAGTGTGGTACGCAATTAAGGTGCTGCTAACTACATTCATTTAACAGTATCTACATTTATTTAACAGTATCTACATTTATTCTATAATCTATATTTATTTAACAGCATTATCCAGACCGAAGCTGATGAGGATATGAAAATACGAGGACACAGGAGAAAAGGTAGTGCCCCTGCTTTTTGTTTTTGGCTCAGCGTGGTGGCTCACCGTGCCCCCAGATCCCAAGAACAAACTTGACATTGTAGTTGAAAAATATGTTTTGCCATACGTTCCAGCTGCAATTGTAAGTTTGTACGCACAATATTGAAAGATTAATAAGATTTTACCCTGTTCTTTTAAGACCACAGACTTCTTATAGGTGTTTCTATAATCTGAAAATATTGAACCAATTTTTGAATTTTTTTCAAAAATGTTGGCTCATTAATTTCGGAGATATGCTGGATTAGTCAATTTTCATATATTTTCCTAAATAACTTCAAAACATTATTTTTTTAATTATACTTAACATATTTCAGACTCTGATATCATAAGAAGACCTTGTATTTGATAATTATGTCAAACACAGTATGGTACAGTTGCCAAAATTTTTGTTTTTAATTTTCTAGTTTGCCCCTCAAAAGGGAGCCCGATATTCAAAATTAATTTATTTACGTTACACGTCCGTGTTTGCTTCACATAAATTCATAATATGTGTAGCAACTAGTAGATTCGGAGCAAATTGGCTGTGGCAGACTGACAGACAGACACACGAGTAATCTTATAAGGGTTCAGTTTTTTTGAATAGGACGTACGGAACTCTAACAATACCTAAAATTGTTTCTATTTAGAAAAATTAAAATGAAACAATGAAATGTATGTTTGTATGGAATTGGATACTCACGTGTTTATTTTCAATTAAATTAAAAATGAATTAATATTAGTCCACACCAATGTCTAGCGACAGTCCAGTGAAACTGATATCAAATCGAACTATCTTCTATTTATATAAATTGAAGGACCTTGAAGAAATGCTTTCATTAGTAAAGACCGCATTTAAAATCCGCCCTTCAAATGTTCCGTGGTACGCTGAATCATATTATTCGGGCATATTATTGCGGCAGTTATTCGCTGTATCATCGCTCCGAGTAGGTAAACCTGCGCGGCTCTTCTCGTATAGATAGTAAAGAGATCAAGAAGATCGGCATCACAATCTTCTGTGATCAGAGCATCAAATTTCTTTCAACTGTAGGCGGCATTTGCTGAGTAGGTGTAGTGTGTGGTTTTGAATACATCTATATAAATAAAACAGTCGGGGTAGTTATTACACCATATATAAAACTCGAGAACGGCTGGCTGGACCGATTTTTTAACCGACTTCAAAATAGGAGGAGGTTCTCAATTCGGATGTATAAATGTTTTTTCTTTTTACCGACTTCACAAAAAGGAGGAGGTTCGGGTGCTTGTATGTTTTTTTTTTTTGTATGTTTGTTCATCGAATACTCCGCCAATTGTAGACGGATTTTCAAAATTATTTTTTTGTTCGAAAGTAGATAGTTCTGAGGTGGTCCCATTGTCACCAAGTTAGGATCTGATGATGGGATCTTAGAGAAATTGAGGGCAACCCTCAAATTTTATAGGCTCACTTATTGTTTTTCGCATATTTTATGAAGTATTTGTGTATGGTTGTCACCATCTCAGGTAGCTGGGCTGATGATGGAAGGTACAACTCCTTAACAGTAAGAAGTTACTCGAACAGGCAAGGACTGTTTTAGTAAATTGTTTTGATGTTTGATGTGGCATTTGCCACAATTGGTCTCATGATCATCAAGTCATGCAGTCAGGATAGTCTGCAGAGTACCTAACTCCTCGACAACTAACAGCAGATATATCGTGTTTAGGCTCATTGAAAAGGGCTCGATGTGTGGATAAACCTACTGTTACCGAGGAACACCGAAGACCTGATGCTGAAGCCAGGAGCATCAGAAAAAGTACAAACCTTGAAATTACAGCACCGTAGTCGTGTTTGGGCTCATTTTAAACGGGACTAATTTTAAGTTCAATGCAATGTTGACATAAGTCTGGCCTGATGCTGCAGCCAGGATTATCAGCATCTAATCTAAAAACTAATAAAAGGAGAACTCCTCAACAATTAACGTCCCTGCATCGAGAAGAGGAATATTTTATAAAAAGGCGATGGGCAAGTTGACATTAGGCTATTGTAACTTAGATAAATTATAAATAGACCCACTAAAAAGCGAGAAATAAAAACTTTTTAACAAAAAAAAAAACCGACTTCCAAAAAAAACACTACTAACTGAAAAATAACTTTAATTTCGGAAGTCGTCGGTAGCAAAAACTAAAATACTGATCCCTAAGACACCGACTTCCGAAATTAAAGTTATTTTTCAGTTAGTAGTGTTTTTTTTGGAAGTCGGTTTTTTTTTTTTGTATGTATGTTCGGGCATAACTCCGTCATATATAGACGGATTTGCAAAATTCTTGTTTTGTTCGAAAGAAGTTTATTCCGAAATGGTCCCACTTAAATTTCGTAAAGATCTGATCATGAGTTTCGGAGACAGACAACGGAACTCTTTAATAAATGCCAGCAAATCAACCGCGATTGCTGCTATCGCATATGTATGCATTGTTTACGCAATCGCACAACTACCATCACGCCTGTACCCTCTAAAGGGGTACGCAGATATTTTGTTCATTAGCTTCCTGTCCCTGATATTCACAAAGCAAGTAGTGTTATATGAATTTGTGTGGAGTAGGTGGGTACAACTAAAAAGTGAAAAATAAAAACTTTTTACAAAAAAAAACAACCGACTTCCAAAAAACAACACTACAAAGTGAAAAATAACTTTAATTTCGGAAGCCGGTGTCAAAAAAAAATGCAGAACCAACGACACCGACTTCCGAGATTAAAGTTATTTTTCACTTTGTAGTGTTTTTTTTGGAAGTCGGTTGTTTTTTTTAACCGACTTCTAAAAAGGAGGAGGTTCTCAATTCGGATGTTTTTGTAAAAAAGTTTTTATGATCTTTGATTCGTTGGATTTGTCTCCGCCCCGAATAGCAGAATAACTATTATTTAAAAATATGGGAAAAATTAATGAAAAAAAAATTGAAGAATTGTATTTATTAATTCAGTCGCTTCTTCAGAACTCTTCAAACCCATCTTATACGTTCAGTGAGTTCATCCATAAAGCCCAACTATCCTCATCCATAATGTATTAAAAGTCATAGAGGATGTATCAGAACAGATGGGCCCGCAGCGAGTGCCTGAAGACGGGCGTCGTCACAGACGCAGGCATGCATATTACTTATACCGCAAAGGCTACAGATAAAAATAAATGGCAAAGTATGGTAGAGACCTTTCCCAACAGAGAACAGAAAGAAAATACGTTTATTTGCGGTAAACATGACGCATAAAAGAACACAACCACAAAGAAAATGAGTTAAAACATGCGTCACATCCACGCAAAACAGTCATCGCTCAGCATAATGCCAAGACCCTACTAGACAGAGCCCCAGCGCTGGTTTTTAGCGACAGCCGACGTTAACATGATGACGTCAACCAGTGCAACATACGATCAACCGAGAGTGGGATCAACAAGAAATCGAAATGAATGAACCGATTTTAATGAAACTTCATATGCATAAGCAGGATACAAAGGGCTAAAAAGTTAGTAAAGAACATTTTCGAAATGTCTTATATAAAAAAAGATAACTGGAAATCTCTGTTTCTATGGAAAATTTAAAATCGGTCTAATTTGGCTGTAACACAATTTTTCGAAAATATTCTCTACTAACTTTTTAGACCTTTATATCCTGCTTATGTGGATGAAGTTTCATTAAAATCGGTTCATTCATTTCGAAAAATAAGGGCTTGAAATTTTGTATGAAATGCCGTACGGCGTAAAGGCTCTTAACTAATAAACGAAAAAGTTAGACTTTTCATCAAATTCCAATAGGGCACTTGCAATGTCATCAATTTGAATACAATGTCTAGGTACTATTTTGGATGCGCTTATTAATTTATTCTACAACGTGATTTTATTTCGTGATTGTAAGATGACCTTAGTATAATTGCAAGACAATGAAATAAATGCATAGATTTGCTTCCATTTGATTATTTTTGTTTATTTAATTATATTATATTCATAGACACTTGCGTAAGTATTTTTTGATGCTCGTGTTAATTAAAACAATCTTAATGCAATACGAATACCTCCTGGTAATTGTGATGGGTTAGTACTTAGATATCTTGTTACCCAGTAGGTAACTGAGTCAGGCAGTCACTCCATGATGATGATGATGATGATGGGACTCCCTTTTCCGCACCTAGACTCTCATTCGGTCCGTTGTGCGTGGGGATTCTGGCTAACAGAGCCAGCCTAGCTCCGCCCAAAAGCACAGAAGCTTCCTGGGAGCTTCGCAGGCTTCGCGGAGCGACCTCATTGTTCCGAGGATTTCTGCACGTTGAGAAGCCACGGCCTCGCATTCCAGGATGACGTGGGCGGCTGATTCCTCGGCGTCAAGGCAACGCCTGCAAAGGGGGCTGTCTGTGGCACCTATGTTGAAGAGATGTTTGTTAAGGAGGTTATGGCCCGTAATTGAACCTATTATTATTCTAAGGTTATTTCTGCTTAGGCTGAGAAGTTTTTTGGTTAGTCGCGGGTGAATCATTGGTAAAGCCAATTTTGACTGTCTACAGTCTGCTGCCCGTGACCATCTGTTGTTATGGAGTTCGGTCGATCTTTGGCGAATCCACGCACGAAATTGTGAGAAAGGCAAAGGGAGAAGTGGGTACGGGCCTAACACCCTCATATCAGAGCCTCTCTTCGCAAGTTCATCTGCAGCATCATTGCCTAAGGATCCACTGTGCCCTTTGATCCACTGGAGAGTAATACGATTGGATGTCGATAAACTCTCCAGAGCTAGATGGCACTCGAAGATTAGTTTGTTGTTAGTTTGTTTGCTTTCTAAAGCTTTAAGCACAGATAGGCTGTCGGATAGGAACTTAATTCCGTAGTTCCGGATGCCTAAGCGCTGTACTGCTGTTGCAGCTTGTGTTAAGGCAACACATTCGCATTGAAAGATCGAGCTGTGTGTGCCTAGCGGTATGTGGAAGTTTATATTGAGGTCAAGGGAGTGTACGCCAGCACCTGAACCGTTTTGTGTTTTTGAGCCGTCTGTGTAGATTCGCACTTCATTGGCTCCTGACTGATCCCTTTCTTCTTGAACTGTTTGTATAATATAGTTTTTGTTGAACATTGGTTGGTTAGGTGTTCTATCACACGGTGCAGCGATGAGAGGCTGGTACTCAATCGCCCGGTCCAGGATTTTAGCGTGTGGACTTGTAAGGTTTTTGCCCCATATGCCCAGATGCATCAGCCTGATGGCAGCTAGCGCCGCCTCCTGCTGTATGTACAGGTCAAGAGGTGTTAATTGAAGGGCTATCTCCAAGGCTGCTGTTGGGGTGGTTCTCATGCAGCCAGTGGTAGCTGAACATGCCAGTCGTTGGAAGCGTTGTAGTCTGGTGATGGTGGTCGAGAGTTCAGTCCTCGTCCACCAAACCAGAGCGCCATAAGCCAACATTGGCCTGATCAGCGCTTTGTATAACCACAGAGTAATCTTCGGAGAGAGCCCCCATGTTTTCCCTAACATTTTTTTACATTGGTATAGTGCAATTGTGCTTTTATTAAGTTTGTAGTCAAGATGCTTGTTCCAGAGCAGTTTGCTATCAAGGATCACCCCCAAGTACTTGACTTCGTCTTTAAGTGTTAGTTCAGTGTTAAAGAGTTTTGGAAGCCTATGGGGTCCAAGATTTCTCTTGTTGGTAAACATTATTAGTTCTGTTTTCGATGGGTTAACCGATAGTTCGTGCTTCGTGCACCAACTCTCGATTATTTTGAAGGCTTTTCTCATGAGATCGCATAAGATGCCCTCAAATTTTCCCGAGATCAGAATTGCTATATCATCCGCGTATCCCACCGAGTACAGACTGCTGGCGTTGAGCTCTGCGATGAGCTCATTAACCACTAGATTCCACAGAAGTGGTGACAGCACCCCACCCTGTGGGCAGCCTCTACTCACAATACCTCGTGTGGTGGTGTTCACGGTAAATTGAATAGCTCGGTATTTTAACATGTTATTTATCCATTCTATAAGTGTTCGCGCAACACCGTGCGTGGCAAGTGCCTGCTCGATGCTGACGAAGTTTGTTTTGTCGAAAGCGCCTTCTATATCAATGAAGGCGCCCAGAGTTGGGTTCTTGTCTTTAAGAGCATTCCCTATGCGTGAAACTACGCTATGGAGTGCTGATTCTGTTGATTTGCCTGCACAGTAGGCGTGTTGATTTGGATGTAAAGGTCTTTGTACCGAAATTTGGGATCTAATCTTCCTATCTCCCAGCCTCTCCAGTGTCTTCAAAAAGAACGAAGAGAGACTTATAGGCCTAAAAGATTTTGGCTGGGTATAGTCGCCCCTACCTGGTTTCGGTATAAAGATTATTTTTACTTCTCGCCATTTCAAGGGAATGTAGCGGTGAGCCAGACACGCTCGGAACACCTTTACGAGGTATTCAGCCAGCATATCTTGACTCCACCTAAGCAGAGCCGGGAAAATACCATCCAGTCCTGCTGCCTTGAAAGGTAGGAAGGTGTTGATTGCCCACGTTATTTTGTCTTTGTCGATTACTTCTAACGCCACTTCCCAATCTAGGCTGCTCGTGGCCCTTTCCCTATGCGGTTCCCAGCTTTGCTGGGTGGCAATCTGGCATCCTGGGAAGTGGGTGGTTAGGAGTAGTTCGCTTGTCTCAGCATCGTTAGTTGTATATGTGTTGTCTGGTTTTTTCAGGCAGCCTATTGAATGGTCTGTCTCTTGAGCAAGACATGATTTAACCCTCATTGCCTGGTTGTTACTCTCAATGTTGGTGCAGAACCGCCTCCAGCCATTCTTACCTCTGAGGCGTATAAGTTTTTTATATATTTTACGAGCTGTTGTATAGCGGTCCCAGTCTACTGGCGACCGTGTGTTCATAGCTCTATTGAACAGTCTTCTCAGCTTGTGACGGTGTCTTTCCAGTTCAGGACTCCACCAAGAATGGCGAGCTCCCTGCCTAGGTACCGTGAGAGGACAAGACTGTTCATAGCTAGATAAAAGGATGGATGTGATTGTGTTTACATGTTCGTCTAAATTGGTTACTGGTATTTCACCCGGAAGGGCGGATAATCTGCCTAGTTCAGCCTCGACGAGTTTAGTAAACTTGACTTGGTCTGTGTTACGAGGAACCCTTCTTGGCTGTGGTTTGGTTAGGTTGAAGTTAATGGTATAGCGGATCCATCTGTGGTCTGAGCATGATATCTCGGTGGACACATGCCAGTCCTGTATGGAGTTGGATATGCCTATGGTGGCTACAGTTAAGTCTATTATTGTTTGGGATCTCGCGTTTATGAAGGTAGGTTCGGAGCCCTTGTTAAGTAGAACAAGGTTATTACTAAGAATAAAATCCAGCATTTCCTCACCTCGGCTGTTGGTTGTAACATTACCCCAGAGCGTGTGATGCGCGTTGGAGTCTGTCGCGATGATTAGTTCCAGTTTCTCCTTTTCACAGTACTCAACCAGTGAGGCGAGCTCTGGCAGAGGCACGTCCTCATCGCCTGGCATGTATGCCGAGGCCAGTACAATGTCCGGGAGTTCCTGTTCGGTTCTGAAAAGCCTGACTGCTGTCAGGTCCCTTGAACAGAATTCGTTAATTAAAAGGTTAGGTACATGTTTTGGAATAAAAATGCAGGTGCGCGGGTTACTAGCGGAGGTGTCTAGAAGCAACTTACCCCCGATGTTACCAAGACCGCATATTCTGCCACCCCTGATCCACGGCTCTTGGATGAGGGCGATGGTCTTTCCTTGTTGTTTTTCCAGCACCCTGCGCAAGGTGGCCGACGCAGATTGACTGTGCTGGAGGTTGGTCTGCAGGATCCTAGTCCCGCAAAGGAGAGGAGCAGAGGTTGCTGTCCTCGCCCTCACTACTCTCCCCTGGCGGAAAGCACTCCTCATCCGAAATCAGATCGGACGAAGGTGGATCCCTCGTTGAACCCGCTGTTGAGAGAACCTCCAGCGCGGCCATGGAAGTCGCCAACTCCACCGCCTCCTCAACAGTCTCCATCGCGGGAGGCGACGGGGAACGTTCAGGAAGCGGTGAACCAGGCTCCCTCTCAGGCGCACCCGAGGCTGCTAATGATGTTGGCGCGGCGGCATCCTCCCTGGTACCACCCTCCTCCAGGAAGCGGATGTATATACTACCCATGAGGTAGTATACTCGCCTTTGCTGATCTTTTATGGTTTTAACCATGGGCTCCGGCACACGAAAGAAGAGACAGGTACCTGGGGGCTCCTGCCTAGCCCTTTCATGTGTCAGGGTCCAGGTGTTCATTTTGAGGTTCGGGTTCTGCCTCGCCAGCATCCTGAGAAGTTCCGTTGTGTCCTCGCTGTTCTCGGGGACGAACAACATGCACATTACCTTCTTAGGTATGTCAGCTTGAGGCCGAACGGTGAGCTTCGTCCCCGGTAACGGGGACGGTATGTTTTTTATGACCCCTTTGAGCCAGGCCATTGTGAAGTCGTCCTCACACCATGTCTTAAGGACGCCTTCAGCGAAGTGGGCCCGGCCTCTAAAATAGATCGCGGTACTTTGGTTTGTGTCCGTTGGTTCAGTTGGTTCAGGAGCCTTAAGCAGAGCCCGGAGCTGGTTCTCTATAACCTGGCGGATCCCCTCCGCTTGCTCCTGCGTCAATTCCAGGAAAGGCTCGGTCATGACGGCAACGCACAGCTCGTTGCTCCTGAATGACGCAGCCGCTTCGGCGTAGCTCACCAAAGTTCCGTCAACCATCCGGGAGCGAGCAGGCTTGCTCTTCTTGCTAACCCCAGTTGGTGTGACAGAATCCTCGGGACGCGAACGCTTCTGCGCCCTGGCCGGTGGTTCAGTGTTGATTTTGTTCGGGTTTTTCCGCCCTCTTGGCCTCTCGCTGCGCTTGCGCTTAGCGCCGGTGGCAGCCTCACCTTTTGGCGTCTCAGCCGTAGCCGACGCCTTGAGGGAAGTCTTCTTGTTTGTAGCTGTTTGCCATTTGTTGGCGTTTGATGCTCCTGCCAGTGGGGCTTTGGCCGCACTCGTCAGGTCCCTCTCAGAGACTGCAGTCGCTGACGCAACCCGTGTTTTGGGCGCATCCACATTTGCAGTACTCTTCGAGTCGCCATGAGCGAGTGCTGACCTTGGCCTTTCTGTCAGGGTTGTGTTAGGGGGTGCATCCGTGGACGCAGATGAGGTAGGGATCGCTCGGGACGCAGCCGGTTGTGGCGCATCCTTTGCTGTTGCCTTCCTCATCGCATCCTTGGACGCAGCCGAGCGTTTGAATTTTTTGGGTGCAACCTTAGGCAGTTGCCGCTTAGGCGCATCTTGAGACGCAGCCCCTGTGTTGGATGTGGATGGCGCATCTGAAGACGCAGCCCTTGGAGTGTTTGTTTTTGAAAGCGCATCCGACGAGCGGGACGCAGCTTGTGGCTTGGTTGTTGGAGTTTTGGTCTCATTATCCATGTGTTGGACGTTTTTTGATTCACCGTTGGAGCTCTCCACCCGCCACGGAGCCCTCAGTCGGGGACGTCGCCCGCTCAACGAGCGATCGCCAGAGCTACTCCTTCGGTATAGGATCAACCTAGTAAGAAATTGACGAGCCCGCACGCGACGGAAGATCACGGGACTGTATACGACACGAGACTATGCCGCAACTCATCCCGAGACCCCACGCCACGCCGGCTGCCCTCCCCCACTAGGCCGATCCTCGCTTGACATCCCGCTTATGGGATGCCTCAGCCGATTGATAGTGGGTAGCTACCCCGCTACCTCCCGTGTAAGAGGAAATCCAGGCCAAAGTGGTGTGTTGTGTGCAGCCTGCTCCACTCAACCACCAGGATTCCTTCATCCCTCCGTACGGGTTCCCGCGCACGGCACAAACACGCGGGAGGTCATTGCTGTCCATCATCTGCTCTTGTTCGATGGTGGACACCCAGGGGCATGACCTCGCCACCCCTGAGATAAGTCGCCCGGTGATTTCTGTTACGTCTAATTCATATGGAATTAGACCAATAACGGGGGGCAACCTCGGGAAGGAACATCACCAGACTTGCCTTGAGGATCTACATGACCGCTGCGCTCTCCCTCAAGACCACGCCACCCTGCACCTGGTGATGGAAGAAAGCTTTTGGCCGCAGGGTGTGGTATTCCGCCGCTTTCGCGGACAAGTGCCACCGGAACGCACAAAGACTTAGTGCAACTATAGTGATACTAACATAGTTATTAAGTTTTATTTACTAACAAAATTGTTACTATATTATTATGTATGCTTAGGTTAAGGTATGTATCTATGGGTCTTTGTAACCTGAAAATAAATGATTATTATTATTATTAAGCAAGCGAAGCGTGTTGTTGAAAGCCAAAACATAAATTTGCAAACACAAACCCCCCCCAATGGCAGTCACTCCATATATAATACTGGTATTCAGCTGCATCCGGTTAGGCCGGAAGCCGACCCTAACATAGTTGGGAAGGTTTGGCAGATTATGAGTACCTAGGTATCTTGTAGGTATAGAAAAGTGGGAATTACATATTATTAAAAAAAAACAATTTATTTATTAATTTTATTAATTAAAGAGAAATCATATTAATTGACTAAAGCTTTATAGATTATGACTACGTTCGAGGTTTGAACCGAAGTGCCCATTTTTAGGTGCCCTAGAAATCGTGACGTGATCGTTTTGGCGTTGCGCGAAGTCAGCATCTTGTGGCTTGTCCTCGTTTCCGTGGCTGATGTCATATGTTGCTAGGTGTAGATGAGGTTAACGCATCGTCAGCTGTCCCTCTAGGGTTCCGTGGTATAACACCTCCCACCGTAGTTCAGCAATTATTGGAGTACTTTCGTCGAGAATAATGTTGAATAGTGACCTGGCGTGTCAGGTTGGCGCATGTTTGCAGTTTCAGTATTGACGTTCTGGCATGAAGCTTGCTTCGTTTCAGCTTCTGATGATTCGTTAGATCGCCGTTTTGCTAGGAGTCATCGGTAGATGACGTAACTACCTAGTACAGTTGCACCTAATAGAAAGGCATACAACGGTATTGTAGTATGGTATAGGGTTGTATCTTGAGGTTTCTCTATGTCGATCCGCGGCTGTAGCGTTATCTTAGCATTGCTTGCGTGTAGGTGTTCCAGGTTTCTCTTGCATGATCGTTATTATTGATGATGGTGAATTCAGGAGTTCGCAGGAAACAATTATGAGGTAAGACAACTAAGAAGCTCCCTTGTAGATTAGTATACTCATTTCTTCCACAGGACGTATGGACCTTAGTAGCTTTCGCGAACGTGACAGTATAATACTTGTCGTCTAGTTGCTCCAGTGCCCCTCTGGTTCCACTACTTGCGCCTAGGTAATTTTGTTTATACCTAGTTAGGACATCAATAAAATAATATATTCATTCCTTCCTACAACAAGCATTGTTTTATTTCCACCAACCGAATAAGTCGCCAAAAACTAAATTCTACATTCTGACGTTTCATTTCACGCTGTGTTACATTTTAACCTCTAATCGTTGACCTGATGCATTGATAAATGCAAAACGCTTCTACAATTATGCGTGTTAGAGTTCAGTAATTATGGATGATCGCCAAACGTCATTCAACGTGTTTTACAAAACGGAGCTGTTTTGTAAAACATTGGTTACGTAAAACAGCGAATTCGACTACCCATCTGCGACAATATACAATCCAAACATCGTGAGGAAACCGATATATTAGAACAAAAAAATCGAAGACATGTAACATCTACTAACCCGCACTGGGCCCGCGTGGTGGATTACTCAACGTTATGGTTAATTCTCAAATAACTAGCAACCAGTAGTAGTTTATCTTCTTGAATTCCAAGTTCTTCTAAAGTAGTTGTGTTTGGGGTGTTCTTTTTCAAATTTATATCTGGAAAATAAACATTATTTAAATAAAACACAAAATAAGTTTACAGTATACGAACACCAAATCGTTTAGGTATATGCGCTAAATGAAAGAGAAAGAAAGAGTTACATAAAAGAACTTGAATGTTAAATGCTGTTATTTTGACGTGACAACGTCTTAAATTAGGTTGCGACTGGGAGTCACTTATGAAAAAGTGTAACGCTCGGTAACGTTACGATGAGTCACCGAACGAGAGAGAGGCCCGCCGAATGCCTTGCGTCTCTCTCCCACTCAACTATGATCGGATGATCGGTCGTTGTCACGTAAAATCTTCGCCCGTAAAACCGACTTTACAGGCAACCATTTTTTTTTTTTTTAATCTACAGTTAAATCAATGGTATTAGTTTTCTCTAGACCAAGATCACACCACTAACCAGCCAATTCAGCGAGTTGTTTCAGCAGATTAGGTTGTTGTCTATGAGTTCTCTGTGCAACTACCAAGGTGTCTAAACCCGAAAGTGCACGTTCCACCGCGACCACTGCATCACCAGCACTCGACGCCTGAATGGAAATTAATGTAGTTATTGTTTTTTTTTTTAAATTGATTCGTTGTTGTGCGTCCATCAACGAATTTCGTTCCGTTTCGTTTCGTTCGTTACGTTCGTAATATTTTAATGTATTATAATTTCTAGCACATGTCACTTGCGCTTGCAACACTTTACGGATTTTCAAAGTTGATGAAGAACATTTTGATGGTCTATTTGTACTAATACTTACATTCTTCAGTTGAGGTAGAGTTATCAATTTAGCAGGTAATTTATTTTGAACACGGGAAAGACACGTCGGATATCCAAGCATAGTCTCACCAATATTTATCACCGCAAAGTATCTAAAAAATGTAATAAAATAATAATTTAGATTAAATGAATGAAGATTTACCAACAAAATATTGTAATTGTTTTTATTTTTCAACGAAATGAACAAAAACAGCTATAGTGTTACCTTAAATCTGGGCAAAATCTTCTTGAAACTGCATCCAGATGAGCAAAGAAATATTCTTGAACCATTTGACCATCATTGGTAGTGGTAGGTATATATGCTTTGAATAGAGCCCAATTTAGTAGCATCCTTAAGTAGCTCTACAACATCAGTTTCATTATTTAATTCCTGAGACGACATTTGGATTTGCACGCCGATCTTCTGCCAATTCCTGAATAATAGAAAAGTATTTTTTTGTTAGACTAGGTTAAAACATAACATCACCATCGTCATCATCGTGATCATTTGGATTATCAACATTTGCAAAATTGATTTTAACCATTGCTTACCGTAGTTTAAATTGGAACTTTGCAGTTGTATGGGCCTTACTGTGAATGTGAAGTTTCCGCGCACCTCGAGCAACTAATTGGTCAACCATCTGGAGTCCAAAACTTTCTTCATTCAATATTACAACTTTGCTGTGATTTCGATTGCAAGAGATTCTGCAATCAAGATTGTGAATTACTATAAACTATAATGAAACAGTCAAAGCTAACAACTCCCTCTCACCGAGAGGAGGCCTGAGTCCCAGCAATATGGAAACATTATAGGCTGATTATCTAGTCAAAGCTAAATCTCGTTCCTACAAAATTGCAAAACAGAAAAAGGGTCTCTCTTCACCTGGGATCTACTTGTGTCGAATGTTTCTGCATATTAAGCAGCACCCTGCCGCGGTGCCTGCTGGCCGCGAGCAGTCGGAAGGCGCGCGCGACGTCGTGCGGCGCGTACGACACGCGCGACAGAGGACGCACGTAGCCGCGACTAATACCCTCGCTCAACATCGTCTGCAAGGCCTGTGGAATAAACCAATTGTTCCGATGAGATAACTGATCCATGGTGATCTATTATAAAAACGTGGACATGTGGTTGCTTTTTTTATTTAAAATGGTCAACCTACTAGTAAGTAGCACATGTCAGTCTAAGTGGCTGATAGACAAAACACAGCCTACGATATCAATTTATAGTTCTAAATGAATCTTAGATCAATGATGTTAACAAATAAAAAAGTAATTTAAAAAAAATAAACCGACTTCAACAAGAAATGAACTCAAAATTATGAAATAACTTTAATTTCGGAAGTCGGTGTCTTGGGATCTGTATTTTAGTATTAGTTTTTTGCCACCGACTTCCGTAATTCCGTAGGTCGTATCAATAAGCCAGGCCGTCACATATACGTACACGTATTAGTCTATATCTTGAAAATTACTTAATCGATTTTGATTAAACTTGCACTATTCCCTAAGTTGAAGTAAATGTAAGCTATAAAAAAAATGGTCACAGATTTATTTGTTCAGCCAGTGAAAGAACTTAACCGAACCCTTGTATTGCGTATCTTACCCTTAATCTGACTTGTTTAAGATTATGTAACTATTATTTGAGTTTTGGCTGGTTTACTTGATTTACATACTTACTTTCATTTCCTCGGGCGTTTCAAATATCGTTGAGAAATCGACAGAAGCATAAGTCCTTTCTTTAGTGAGGTTGTACATTCCATATGAAAAATCTTCATCTTGATTGTGAAGTTGAGAAACATCAAAAACTATGCCCAAGTAACCAGCACATTGAAGTATAGCCTGAAAAATGAAACGATCCAGTGTAGCTGCTAACATGCTGCTAACTGTTAATAGCTTAAAGTAATTACAAATTAAACTAAGTATATAAAATAAGATACACACTTTCTTCAAGTTGCCTTTTGCTGAACTTATAATAACGTTACAACCCTCCCCTTTTCTGGCATTAAGAATCATATCTAGGAAACTTTGATCCCGAGAATTGCCAATATGGTCAGCTAAAACAAATAAAACAATTATATAAATGTACTAAAAATAAACATTACTATTTTTTTTTTATCGACCATCACGTGTAGGTTACCTTTCAAATCTGGGAATAATTGAAGTAAGAAACGTTTTTTCCGCATATCACTAACACTTGTGTATACTTCACAGCCGTGAGCAAGGACTATTGATAACAAAGCTCCAGCCCCTCCATGGATATACACAGATACATCAGACTTCAGCTTTTTGCCATATTTGATACCCTAAAACAAATCAGAATTATCAATATTAGTTTTTTTTTCTGACAAATTTTATAGGTCGCGGTCGTTAGAAACATAGACCACTGTTAGACGGCTCCATACTTTAGCTGTGTAGAGAGAAATGATACATGTGAAGGAGAAGCGCTGAGTGCCTCTGGCCGAGATATTACACAAGTGGTGGACGTATCTTGCAGTACGTCGTACCACACGTCCGGTAGTAAAAGGGACATGGTGAGACCAGTTTAACAGTAAACAGTGAAATGATTGTTGAAGTATCTTGTGTGTAAACTCACGAGACAGTAGAGTGCGTGTGCGTAGGCGAGCGGCACGGTGGCGGCGTCCTCCAGGCTCCAGTGCGCCGGCACCGGCCACAGCAGCTCCGGCTGCGCGCGCACCACGCTGCCGGCCGCGCCGCCGCGCACCAACCCCATCACGCGCTCACCACTGTAACATAACACATCTCAGATTCTTTATTGTTCTTTCACAATCGATTGATATCCCCCCCCCCCCCCCCCCGACACCTGCAGCCTAATTGCGTAACACACTATCAAATCTGAATCATTTTGAAGAATATTACTAATCCATTGCTAATCCATGTTCGAAAAATTTGTCTGCTCTACTGATAGTGCGTTACAGCATTACCTCGCTGTGCACTTGAGGATCTTATGACTGCGCCAGCGAACTGCATTTTGGGCGAATCATAATATTTGAACTTTTTTATTGCCCGTCGTTACGCTAAGAAGAAGAATCGATTGATCTTGAATCTGGCCAAAATAATACAAGGCCAGTATACGACTTTTTTTCCTAAGTTGACTTCAGCTTTTTCACACCACCTTGTATTAAACATTTCATTACCTCTCTGTTATTCCACTGAAATCCATGCCATAACTGATTTCTCCATCATGTTTTGATGTTATTTTTCCAATTGCTTTTTTAACGTCAGTGTTGGACAATCCGGCGAAATGAACCTGAAAATTCAACGGTATTTGTGGTTAATTTGACATTAGGTACATTATTTTAAATCTTAACCAACTCAAGTCTGAGTAGCCGTGGGTGGTGTCTTTTCAAAGGTATCTATCTAATCTATACATATAATAAATCTGTAGACGAGGCGTTTCTGTACATTGAAAAAAAAAAAAATAGGTGGGGTGTTAAAGGATAACCAACAGATGCCACGTCATCAATTTTTGGGTCAGTGGGTCGTCTTAGGGGCGGGCTCATCGATTTTTGGAATTTTTGTCTGTTTGTCGGTTTGTCTGTTTGGATGTGAGAGATTTTTTATTTGAACAGGTTCAACGTAAAAAGTACCAAACCAATATGGTTCATTACTCAAATATAGTGTAGAACCCGGAGTAGTGATTAGTCTTTGTTTCATCGCAATCGCTTCAGTCTATCAAAAGATATAATCAATTTAAAGCATTCTATAACAACTTTTTATTGCAATAAGTGGAAACACGTAACGACATCTATTGGGACGATATAGTACTAAAGAAAACATATTGTGATCTTTAAAACATTATTATGTGTATTATTAACTCTGATACTTATGTCTGTGTTATTTAAGTGTGTATAAAGTAATGATAATGATCATAATCTATAAATTTATTAGAAAGTCGTGTTCGTTACACTATTTATAACTCAAGAACGGCTAAACCGATTTGGCTGAAAATTGGTGGGGAGGTAGCTTAGAACCGGGAGACGGACATATGATACTTTTTATCCGGTTTTTTTTATCCGGTTTTAGACGGACATAGCATTTAATACTTTTATTTACTTATAGGAGTAGGGTAGAGAAGTGTGGGAGTAGGGTAGGAGTTGGGTAGGAGTAGTGTAGGAGTAGGGTAGGAGTAGGTTAGGAGTAGGGTAGATGTAGGGTAGGAGTAGTGTAGGAGTAAGGTAGGAGTAGAGTAGGGTAAGGGGTAGGACACCACGCGAACGATAGCGCCGGGCACGTAGAAATAATTTATATGGCAAAACAACGTTTGCCGGGTCAGCTAGTTGAAAATAGAATAAGTTAATTAACATGTATTTTATCATATACAATAGGTGTACGTACCTTCACTGGTACTCCAGAGCCACATGTTTCATCAGCATCGACCCACTCCAAAGAATTTAAATCTCCTACTTGTGCGCTTTGTAACGTCACATTGCTGCTCACTTTCGCACTATCCTGTACTGGCACGTAATACTCTCCTCCCCATTTACCCTAAAATTAAACATTATTGTAAAATATCGGAGTTGAAACTGAAGTACAGCTGTTAATATGTAACATTGACTTCTAGAAAGAGACTATCACACACGAAGATCAAACGACGTTCTACAAAGCCGAACTTATCTAAAACTTGATTTCCCAAATTATGCCTTCTTACTGTAGTTATTGGTCTATTTGGATATCAAACAATGTTGATACTTACGTGATCCAAAACTGTAAAAGCTAGATCGATATCCGGTAGATCATCCAAGAAGAAATTGTTGCCTTCTTCATTATTGACAGTTAATAGTTGAACATTGTTACGTTGGACGTCTTTCCTCCAACATTGTACTAATTGTTTGAGGGCTGAGGGAGCTGGGTAGGGGGCCACGATAAGCAGGCGATGGCGGGGGGAGAGGCTCGCGCGTGTAGCGTAGAGCAGGGAGAAGTCGAGATGCGCGCGCACTGTAATGGCTGTAGTGGGCATGGCCACCTTAGTTGGCCGCCAGCGCACCAGGTCCAAGCGCGAGCTAGCGCTGCTGTGAGCTGAGAGTTGGCGATACAGAGACGCCGGCCGAATGCGACCTCCGTACAAATCGTCTTCTTCGCTCACTATGAACGAGTCTCGTTGAAGCGCAAAATGAAGCAGTTGACACATCTGTGGATTTTTAATTAAAACTATTTTCTTGAATCAAATTGACTAAAATTTATTAATAATTTTAATAAACTGTCTTACGTGATCATCATTGGAAAGATTACGGACGATAGTCAGGTCTGCATTCTTAATTGAGAGGCCACTATTCTTTGTTGAATTCAAGTCTACCAGATTGAATTCTTCATAACTAATGTTAACACCATTAACACTAGCTCCAATGTTCTTCAATTCTTTAAAGACGGATCCTTTCATTCGGTTGTTTGTGATACCCACAACTTTAATAGAGTCTTTGTTAACATTTTCGGCAACCATTTGCAAGAAAACTTGTAGTGATGTTGAAACCTGATATTCAAAATGACACATTCCATTATTACTATATTCATAATTTTATTCAAATCATTATCATCCAATCCTTTTTTCATTTGAAGCCATCTCAGTTATCACACCTTTTCTAGCTACCTACCTATATCATTTTTATTCATTGTCCAAAAATCAATACAATTTTTGGATGTTGATGTAAATTGAAGATCCCACTTACTTGTTGGTCTACTTTGAAATAAGAAACGAACTTCAGTGTCTGTAACGCCATGTTCTTTTTATTAATAGCTGTCAAATTGCGATATCTTACGTTTTCCATCATAAGCCCTCCACATCTGAATAAGGCAAGAAAAATAAAGTAAAACGTGGTTACAGAATAGGCATATGTTAGCAAATGTTTTGATTTACCTTACGAAATCATGTTCTTCTAAAACTTCAGCTTTATACAAATCTTTATCCTGTTCCGTGGTTATTTTCTTCGTAGGATGTTTCTCTACATCCACAGAAATTCTCCTGATGTGTGTGGGCAGGGTGACTCCATCGTGTGGTTGTCGCAGCATGTTCAACTGCAGCAAGCCATCGATGAACGTGACCCAGTTGTCACGCCACAACAGCAAAGCTTCATTCAGAGAAGCACTTGCGGCTTCGATTGTGCGGAATTCACCACTGCGGAGAAAATTTTCATTTGATTTATCTTTCTAATGTCGATTGAATACACTCGTGAAAACTGCAAATGATACAAGACCCAAATAGCTTTTAGACTCGGCTCCTATTCAAAAGCTGTCGATATTTTTATTTCTCTCTATAACCTTTCTTTCAAAGTTCGCTTCCATAGCAATGTGATTCACCAAGTGAAAGAAAGAATGAAAACACGAATTTTCCATGGAAAGTGACCTTCATCGTATCTAACTAGATCCGGATTCTGTCTCTCTGACTGTTCTCTAACATGGTTTGCTTTATAGCACATTGCCTCACTCTAAACTCACATAATATTAAAAAAGAAATAAATATAATAATATATCTTCTTACCTGTACAAGTAGTCTCGTTCACGCAATAAGTCATAAATATCTTCAGCACTAAGGCTCATATCTTGGGATTCTTTAAGTTGTATTTCGTCTTTTTTGTCGTTTGGTTCAAAAACAGCAATCACGCCCGTTGCTACTTTAATTTTATCATCAAATACCTGTGGAATTGAATAGTTTTAATAGTCTTGCTTTCATACTAGAAAGAGGGATGAGCTAATGTCGCATAGTGCAATAGCAATCACGTGATGGTAAGTGATAACCGCCTTTGGGAATTAGCAATAAGGCATAGTAGGTCCGCCATGGGATCTGGAGGCGATAGTCCTCGCGCGCGTATATCAGTGGCGCGCGGAGGCACTACGCCGGAGGGAAGTTCCGCTTCCGCGGCAAATCGCTGCGGAGCGGACGGAGCTCCGGCGCGATCTCATGGCGACATGGAAGGAGCGACTGTCGCAACCCAGCGCAGGGCACGCCACGATAGCGGCGATAAGACCCCTCTTTGAGGAACGGCTGGAGAGGCGCCACGGCGCCTTCACCTACCATCTGACGCAGGTCCTCACCGGACACGGAAGTTTCGGGAGGTTCCTGCACATCATCAGGCGGGAGGAAACGCCCGGGTGTCACCATTGCCAGGATCGCCCAGAGGACACGGTGGAGCACACGGTGGAGGTCTGCCCCGCTTGGGCGGAGCACCGCTGTGTCCTCGTAGAGGCGATCGGCAGCGGCGGCGACCTCTCGCGTCCGGCCCTGGTGCAAGCCATGGTCCGGCGAGAGGGAGTGGGAGGCAGTCACCTCCTTCTGCGAAGCAGTCATGCTAGCGAAGGAGGTGGCGGGACGGATGAGGGAGAGAGCCTCCCGTCCCAGCCGCCGCGGGAGACGCTCCGGGCGTCGGGAGCCACGGGACGACTCCCGGCCACCGTAGGCGCGGGCCTGCGGGCGGAGAGTAATGGGTAGCTCACCGTCCGATCCGTGCCGGACGGCGCGTACGTGTTCCACGCGCGCCTCAAAGAGATGTCAGCATCGAGGAGAGGCCCCATAGGGCCGAAGCCTGCCGGGTCAGCGGGATTGTCCGAAAGGGTTACCGCTGGCCCGGAACATAAAGGGCTAAGGAAGGAACATGGGTGGGTTTTAGTCAGTATGAGTCTGACACTCCCTTCCGCTCCACCCAGAGCGGGAGGGGCCACCGTGTCCTTTGATGATTTCCCATCCGATTTTTTTTTTTTTAAAGGCATAGTACGTCCATTGCCATGTCTCATGCGCCTGTCTTACATAATACTTTCATGGTCTGGAGCAATAAGGGGTACATGTAATGTCACAGAAGTATCAGTACATACCTCGAAACGTCCACTTCCTCTTTGCAATGCAACTCTAAGTTTCAGTTGACCCTGTATGTTCATCACGGGTTGTGCGTACAGGTGGACGTCGCGGAACTCCACTGAAAGTTGCTTCGTCGGTACCCCCAGGGTCATGGCCAGGGTGTCCCAAACAGCCACCAGAGATGATGCGAATGGATATACCGTTTTTTCTAGAGAAATCATGAAAAATTAATCACCGCTGCTGACCATTATATAAAGAACAGGGATCGGATGGTAAGCATATTAAAGTAATATCGTTCCAGTGATTGAGAGAGATGAAGCTATTCATGATAAATGGCATCATCCCGTTTTGCAATGGACAGTGACACGTTTGATAATAAAAAATGAATACAGCCAAAGCTGTTTTCTTTTTCGCCTCAGGTAACATAAAAAACAAAATGACCCTAAGTAATCAGAATACATAATTATGCTGTTTTTTTATTAGGCTAAGGTACCTCTGATAACATGTCCTTTCAGATGCTCATGTTCCTTATCGAACAATGATATTGTATATGTGCAAGCTGCACCCTTCCTCCTGCTAGCAGTATGGTAGAGAGGCAATACCCTGAAAAATTAAACAAAAAATGTTGATACGTTAAACAAAAAATATAAAGCACTATACAGACATAGTAAGGCCCTTTCGTAAAACTTAAGAAAACCCAATTTTAGAGGATATACATACTATAAAATCTGTAAGCATTATTATTCATCATTCACAACAGTCTCACTCACCATTTTTCTCCATGGGCCCACTCGATCAGATGGGAAAGCAATGGCGTCTCAGTGGATACTGGCATCTCTATTTTAGGGTAGAGAATGTGGACCTTTGGGTGGTATCCTTCCATGTATAATCTGTAAATAGAAAAAGTAATAAGTTTAATACTAAGTTTGAAACTATTCAAGGCTGTGCTGGAGGAAGTCTTCCGAAAGCGGCAGCGAGCTGAAAGGAATAGGGCATTATGATCGGCCATAAGAGATTTTCTAATCTCTGTTTCGCCGACAACACTGTCCTCCTGTCGAATAAGTTGATGAGTATCTCTATTTTGGTCAAATGGTCTCTATCCAGGCAAGACAGAACAAAGAAGTTGCAAGATGCACAGTAAATTCCTGGAAGAGCTATTGGACCATGAAAGATTTAATAAAGGGTGATCCTCCTTTGCCCCTTAAGAGAAGACTCAATGACGTGTGCATACTACCCATCCTCACATATGGTAGACAAACAAGGTCTTTGACAAATCATTAGAGGTCCACCCTCGAGGTTTGCCAGAGGGCTATGGAACGGAGTATTCTGGCTAACAGAACAGATTAGGAATACGACCATTTGTTCCATCACAAAGATAACTGATGTCACTTTAAAAGCTGCCACGCTAAAATGGAATTTGGCCACGGTATCTCTTTCGAACAACCCGCGACCCTGGCGGGCATCGGCCCTAGTGGACCCCGTCAGTTAGTGCTAGATTAGGGAGGCCTTTGCCCTGCAGTAGGACATCATCATCATCTTCCTGCCCTTATCCCATGTTACTTGGGGTCGGCGCAACACGTTTTCTTCTTCCATTCTCCCCTGTCAACCGTCACGCTATCATTAACTCCCTTCTCTTTCATATCATTCCCCACACAATCCATAGGACATCACAGGCTTTTAATAATAACAAGTTTATCGATCAAAGAAAATAACAATACAAGTCGGGCACACCCGAAGTAAACACGTAACTACAAAACCAAATTTGTAGTTACATGTTTACTTCGGGTAAACCTCTCAGGTAAATAAACAAAATTGCGTAACTCTTTTTCAATCACAATCCGATGGATTTTGAAGGGAATTGCTAAGCCATTGTTCATATGTTTGAAAATTTCATCTGCTCGATAACGTAAATCACGCAATGTATGTTGTTGAATTGACAAAATGAAAACCATTGCCATTGTAAGTGTGTCACGCAATTACCACGCAGACATTTAAATATGTTAGTCGAAAGTTAATCATAACTGGTACTTTTGTTACGTACTTGCCAACTGCCTCAAGCAACAAATATGTGTTGTCGGGGTGTGCACGCCTAGTAAGAGCTATGTTCCTACAGTCTGCAGGCAGGGAGCGCTTCAGGATGGCTTGCAGTAGACCATGAGGAGCCACCTCCACCAGCACTGCGTTTGTTGGTATATGTTTTAATGTCTCCTCGAAAAGTACCGGGTTCTGAAAAACAAAAGAACATCAATACCTACTACGAACATTGTAAAGAATAAAAGTTTTATAAATATAAATATTTTTGGGACAACTAAAGTGGCGGCTATAACTAAACAAGCACCAAGACGAGATCAATCTTGGCGAGACCAAAAAATATAAAAAAGCTACTTATTCAACTTTTGTGAAACTCGCAACAACAAAAAATTTCATAAATATTTATATGGACGTAGCTGATACCCTGGATATAGGCTACTTTTTGTCCCGATATTCCCACGGGATCGACATTTACGCGGGTGAAACCGCAACTAATTTGAAATAAAAGCTTTGGGTTTAAGTTTGTTAGGTTAGTGGTTTAATTATGTAGATATTGTTAGTTCTTACCAAAAGGTTGTTAGTATGGTACTCAGCCGACGAGTACTTAGCCAGGGGCTCCTCCCATCTGTCTTCTGGTACCGAAGTCGAAACCCAGCGCTCACTCCGAGCCCTCGGGGTCTTAATTACTTCGCTCAAATACTTCAGCAAGCTGGGACCTGATTTTTTAAATTATAATTGACTAAATCGAATTCTTACACAACTATGTTGGTAAAATAAGAGTGATATTTGCTTACCAGCATCAGCAATATAACGCGAGTGGTAGGCGATGTTGGAGCATGGAACTTCCTTAGCGAATACGCCCTTAGCAGTTAACTCTGCGACGAACTCTTTCATGATATCAGCAGGTCCCGAAATGGTACTAGATTCAGGCCCATTGTGACAAGCCACTTGAATTTCAGGAGGACACATTTTTGAAATCTATGAATAAAAATAAGATATGAATGTTGAATCACCAAAAGTATAGTTCAGATAACGAGTATGGATCAGCAGCCACCTTCCTACCTTTTTGCACATTTATTTTTACAGTACCATGATCAAGACTCGTGCCTCCTATGAGAAGAGGCTTTTTCCCTACAGTGGGGCAATAATAGGCTACTATTATTATTTATTAATTAAAAAACCTAGGTTTACAAAATACTCTTACCTGTTCATAACCCAGACCCGTAGGTTTACAAAATACTCTTACCTGTTCATAACCCAGACCAATAGCAGCCATAGATCCTCGAATAAATGGAGTCTGCAGCGACACCAGACCGCGGCTGTACGCTGATAGAATCATCTCCTCCGCCGTCAAACAACCGTCGGCGTAGGCGCATCCCAACTCGCCTACACTGTGACCTGTCGACGAGAAGAGTAGATCATTTTTGGAGTTAGGTTTCACCTGAAGGTGCCCTCTCACTTGAGTTATTTAAACAGCCTTCACGAGTTGTGATGTAATACCGAGATGTTCATACAGCGCACCTTGGGCAGTCAGCGCCACTATCATCACCTTGCCTAATCATTATATTAACTAAGGCATGAGCTATCATTGAGAGCAGTGGTGGCCCTGACTTATGAGTACGAGTACGTAGGTCGTGAGTTCAAACCCAGGCTACTTTACTTAGTGTATTTAATTTCATCACCACTGCTCTCAAAACTATGAAGGAAAACATCTCGTGGAAACCGGCAGTTCCTAGATCCGTGGAAGACATGCGACATCCACCAAACTGCACTGGGCACGCGTGGTGGATTATGGCCCACCCCTCTCATAGAGAGCAGTCTGTGTCCCAGCAGTGGAAACATTATAGACTGATTATGCTATGAGCTATTACTAATTTAGCTAATTATTTATTTAAACATTATACACAAGTAAAAAATAAATACTGTCAAAGGCGGACTTAACATTACATAACATATCCACGTTTCGACCGCGCGGCCATGGTTAAACCCCTAGGTACAACTTTCTGAATATTGGATCTACGAATTTGCAACTTTCATTGTTAGTGTTTTACAAATTCCTTCGTAATGTTGACGATGTCGTTTTTCTTCTACGACACTGTGTCCGAGCAGTCGAAACGGACATAAAAGAAAGATAGCTCGGAAATAATTATAAAATACAAGAATACACATATATACAGCATACTTATAAACAAAATAGACTTTGAGAAGAGAATAATCGATCAGTTGGTCCGTCAAACTGATCGATAATTCTCTTGACAAAGTCACGAAGATAGGAATCCAATACTCGTAAATAGATCGTGCGGCTACGACAGAGAAAAAAAGATATACTTTATACGTGTAATAGAAATATTAGTATTACCGATAATGCCATCAGGTACTAATCCAATTTCCCGAAGCACATCAGTGAGTCCTATTTGAATAGCAGCTATTCCAACAAACGAATGAAGAATGTTGTCAAATGTAGTCTTATCGGGCGATGTGATTATATGCACAATGTCGATTCCTTTTGGTTCCAAAGTTTGTCGGCACCTGGAATTTAAAGATAGATATTAATA
This sequence comes from Oligia fasciuncula, assembly GCA_963082905.1. Taxonomy (NCBI): domain Eukaryota; kingdom Metazoa; phylum Arthropoda; class Insecta; order Lepidoptera; family Noctuidae; genus Oligia; species Oligia fasciuncula. The sequence goes on along the minus strand of OY720406.1, from coordinate 13,471,677 downwards.
ATATTAACACTAAAATAATTTAGTAGACAGAAAAAATATATGTTCTATTGCAAATAAAAGATTTTGATTTAAAAAATGAGCTCTGTTTAGAAGAAAGACTAGTAGGACTTTTGAACACATAGACATTTTTGCATGTGGGGTACATGCAAAAATTTCTATGTGTTCAAAAGTCCTACTAGTCTTTCTTCTAAACAGAGCTCATTTTTTGGGTTTTATGGGTCATTTTATGGGTTCAAAAGTCTTATACTTAAGAAGCTTTCTTGAAGTTTATTTTGTATTTTTCTTATAATGCCATTTCTTGAGTATTATAATTATTATGTACAATGTAGTATACTTATATATTATATATAGTTAAGTAAAAAAAAAAAAGTTAAAAATTACTTTCACTGTATTGTATCCTATCGTTAATCTGTGAACAGCGTTGTGGGCTTCAATATTGTCTATGTTATTGTTTTGTGTTATTTTGGTTTCTATGTATTGTAGCTGTTTGTTGTTCCACTTGAATAAAAATAAAAGAAAGATCTGCCAAGATACAATTAGTTAAAAGTTAGCTAAAAGACTCATTTACCGTTCTATAGCAGCGGCGAAGATTGGTATGCGCATGAGTTGCGCACCCATACCAGCCCACTGCGAGCCCATCCCGCTGTACACGAACCACAGCGGCCGCTGAGCGTCGTCGTAGTACTCAGCCTTCTCACATAGACTCACTGTCTTTTGTTCTTCGTCCGTCTCTAGAAAGATGAAGCAAAACAGATAATAGTTTCGCCAAGACAGTTCCATTTGAAAGCGATTATGTTAAAATAAACAAATTTAGCAGGCAATGGGCCGGTCGTATTTGCTGACTGCAACTCTTCATATAATAATATGTAGGGTAGCAGGACGCCCTCAGACTAGGTGAAGCGATTATGATGGTAATGGCTGGATAAGAGTGGCCAAAGATTGAGTTCAGTGGCGGGCAATTGGTGTTGCCTAAGTCTGGCAGTGGGCTGCTATTAAAAGCTTCTGATGACGATGATGAAGGAAGTACCATAAAATATCAACAAACCTACTTAAAATGATAAATCCTCTGCCCAAATGTCCTGAGATGCTCGTCTGGTGAATGTTTTGCAACAAAGCCAACTCCTCAGGGTCTATCGGGCGTGACTTCAAGTTCTCAAATACTTTCTGTACAGTAGAGTCTTGTCTTGCAGATATATTGACGAGGTGTGCAATACTACTACTGTAGCGTGACAGATCCTGGAACAAATGAAAAATGTTTCAGGGGTAAAAGTTGACCAAGTTTTATCAAATATTTTGTACTAAGCTAAGTACAGCAAGAGAGCAGTGGTGGCCAAGTGGTAACGGCCGCGACTTACGAGTTGTAGGTCGTAGGTTGGAACCCAGACAGGCACTTTACTTTGTGTAAATTATTTCATCACCACTGCTCTCAAAACGGTGAAGGAAAACATCGTGAGGAAACCGGCATGTCCTAGAACTAAAAATTCGAAGACATGTGACATCTGCCAATCTGCACTGGGCCCGCGTGGTGGATTACGGCCCACTCCCTCTCACCGAGAGGAGGCCTGTGTCCCAGCAGTGGGAACATTATAGGCTGATTATGGTAAGTACAGCAAAAGGACATGGTGATGGCTGATGAAGTAGCCGAATGGTTTTGACTGAATGGTGGCCAGGGTCAAAAAAACTTGGGTAGTTGGAATTTTGAAAAACATGTTTATATATAGCATTGTCGGTTTCAAGTAAAACAAGAACGAGCGATGTAAAATTGTGGAGACTAGTAGAAACAAAAGGCTGAGAAGATGATAATGAACAAAAAAGGTCATTCTTACATTTTGTATCATTATTTGTACCTTAGGTTTATAGTGTCCATGCAGAAGCACGTGTGAGTTGACGCCAGTGACGGACATGCCGTTGACGGCGACGTATGAGCGACGGAAGCTCTGGCGCTCAGTGACGACGCGCATGCGACCCTCGCGCATTGCTGCCACGTCCTGCCGCGGATTGTGGCAGTGCAGGTTAGCGGCTATCTCACCACAATGGTAGCCAAGCAACACCTGTTGATATAAAAAAAAAACTAAATAATTAGATCAGGGAACCAATAGACGTAACATAGCTTTGAAAATATAATTCATGGGACATGAATCCACAACGAACGAGCTCGTTTGTTTTTAACCCCCGACGCAAAAACGACGGGGTGTTATAAGTTTAACGTGTCTGTGTGTGTGTGTGTTTGTCTGTGGCATCGTAGCTCCCGAACGGATGAACCGATTTTGATTTAGTTTTTTTTTGTTTGAAAGGTGTATTAGTCGGGAGTGTTCTTAGCTATGTTTGATGAAAATCGGTCCAAGATGGCCGCCGCTACAAAATGGCGGATAACATATTTTTCCACAATTCCCTCAATGTGGGTATCAAATGAAAGGGCTTCAATAGTAGAATACTATACACTGTAGTACATTTTAAATCCAAGATGGCCGCCACCACAAAATGGCGAATTAATTTTTTTTTTCACAACTCCTTCAATATAGGTATCAAATGCAAGTGCTTGACAAGTAGAATAATTTACACTATATTGAAAGGGAATGAGGAATATTAACTACCTAATGAAATGAAAACTAAAAACTTGAAAAATATAATAAAACAAAAAAATCTGTTTAGTCTCAAAAATTTTTCTTCAACTATAAATTAATCAATATTTTTTGACGGATAAAAAACCTGATTAAACACCAAATTACCAGAATCTTAAAACTGAAGAAAATAAAAGAAATGAAATACAAAAATTAAGGAGTCCCTACAAAAAGCATGAAATAAAAAATTTAAAAAACCCCCGACAAAAATAAAATTAAGGAATCCCTACAAAAAGCATGAAATAAAAAAATAAATTTAAAAAAATCTTATGGAAGTCGGGGGACCTCAGAATAGAAGGTGTTCCACAGAACGGTCCCCCGACTTCCATATGATTTTTTTAAATTTATTTTTTAATATTGGGTTATCAATATGGCAAATCAATCAGAATAAAAGTAGTGATTTGATTTGTACATTTAGTATTTTATCTATGGATTTGATAACAATACCAACTCTAAACTCAAGAGATCGAAAATTTGATTTTTTCAACTGAAATAAAACGTGAATTTTAAATAGCAATGACTATAAAATATATATTTACAATATTGATAAACTGAATAGATACCGAGCCAAAACTATAAAATAAAAATATTAAATTGATTCCATGCTGATATTTGAAAACTCAAGATGACATTCATTTTATTTTATTTCATTTTCTCAAATTATGGCAAAAGCTAAATAAGAGAGTCTTAAAGGCAAAACAATCTGCTGCAATCAACGACGACGACGCGACGGGAAGCCTGCGGCGCCTGTAGCCGTGGTTGCGAGGGCTGCGCCCTGCTTGCGCGGCGCCCCAGGTTACGAGCGCGACTGCGCAGCACCCGTCAAAGAGTGACAGTCTTCATGGCAGTGACTTTTGTGAAGTGTAAATAGTGAAAAATTTGGTTTTGTGGTCTATTTTTTTTATGTTTGTTTTTAGTGCATGTGTATATAGTTTATTTAATTTTTTTTTAGGTAGGTAAGTGTAACACAACGTTATTTATGTTCAATGACGGCAATAGCGACGCCGGAAACAGTGCTAGTCAACCTGCCACATCGCTCGATATCCAGCTGGTGAGATGCCCGTATTGCTCACAGGCACGCTTTTTTAAAGGCGAACGGGGGCTGAGGATACACTATGGCAAGATCCACAAAACTCATAGTGTACCTTTGTGCCCCCCAGCTACATCTCCAACACCAACAACTCCAGACCAAACCTTGTGGCAAACGCTAGCTAAATTCAAAAATTCTATCCCGGTTTTAAAGAGAGTTCCCCGGGGCGCGAGACGGTCTGTTGCACTGAATTTGTCGCGATGTCTCCGTCTTGCGACCCAGGAGAACTCACAAAGTGCCTGGGAGCAATTGCTCACCTTCCCTTTTAGGATTCTACATGTCCAGAAAAATTTAGCAACTAAAAAATCCTTAACAAACCAAATTAAAGACAACTGTAACAATTCGACCTTAATTTTAGATCCAAAATTACCTGCATTTAACAACCAATCACAAAAAAGCTTGTGTTCACATGTGGAATCGAAATTAAGTGAAGGTGACATCAAGGGAGCGGCTAGGATATTATTCAGCAGCGATGTGGTGGCGCCTTACTCTCCAGAAACGCTATCAGCTCTAGAGAGTAAACACCCAGCGCCTGCGGATGGTCTCACCTTTCCCGACCCCCCCGACCCTCCCGACCTAAATTAAACCTTTCTAAATGTTTCGGCCCCTCAGTTAATTGCTGCCGTGAGCTCTTTCCGAAGTGGTTCCGCCGGCGGCCTCGATGGCCTGACTCCACAACATCTTAAGGATTTACTGAGTTCAGGCGCCGGGGAAGCTGGTGAGTCGCTTTTGAAGGAGCTTGCGGCCCTTATTAACCTCATGCTCACCGGCGGTGTGAACCAGGCCGTCGTCGATGTCTTGTACGGGGCCAACCTATGTGCCCTGCGCAAGAAGGACGGCGGCATTCGTCCCATCGCCGTTGGGTGCACTTACAGGCGTATGGCAGCCAAAATATGCTGTAAGCTGTATAGCGAATCACTTGCAGCTAAGTTTCAGCCCCTGCAGCTTGGTTTTGGCTCAAAAGGGGGCTGTGAGGCTGCCGTCCATGCCCTTTCCACATTCATAAACTCGAATAAAGGTGAGGTCATCCTCAAGGTTGACGTGAAGAACGCCTTTAATTCTGTAAACAGGGACACTTTGTTGGCTGAAGTCAAAAAGGAACTACCCGAAATTTATGGTTTCTTGTGGCAGTGTTACAGACACCCTTCTAAATTATTATATAAGGACAATATTTTGGAATCTGCAGTAGGATGCCAACAAGGTGACCCTCTCGGTCCTGTCATTTTCAGTTTAGCTATTCACCCAATTATCTAAAAACTAAATTCAAAATTCAACGTGTGGTATCTAGATGATGGAACGCTAGGAGGTGATGTAGACACCGTTTTGAAAGACCTAGAACTTCTCAAACAGGAATTTAAATCTATTGGCTTGGACCTTAACCCCTCAAAATGCGAAATTTACCTTTCTGACATTACCGACAGACAATTGACCCTAGAGAAATTTAATGTAATAGCCCCGAAAATAAAAAATTTAGAAAAAAGTTCACTGCACCTCCTAGGTTCCCCAATTTTGGAAGATAGTTTTTCGCCTTTCATCGAAGAAAAAATCAAAAATTTCAACGACATTTCGGACAGACTTTCCAAAATTAATTTACATTCGGCATTCACCCTGATTAGATACTGTTGTTTTGGCCCAAATTTTATGTATTTTCTACGCTCTTCCCCTTTATGGAAGCAGCCACACCTCTTGGACAAAATTGACCAAATTATTCGCAGCACACTGACATCCATTCTTAATGTGGTTTTGGACGACCGAGCGTGGCTGCAAGCCACACTACCCATCCGCTTTGGTGGCCTCGGCGTCCGCAAAATTACCAGCATTAGCTTACCGGCGTTCCTGTCCTCTGTCCACAGCACCGAAAAGTTGACCGGGAAGATTTTAGCCCCCTCCCTGGTTGACTCGGAAGTGCCGTGTTTGGCCGACGCGGTGAACGCCTGGAAAATGGCTTGCCCGGATACAGATTGGCCCGCGAACCCATCTACCCAGAGGCAGTGGGATGAGCCGCTCTGCAGGTTGGTACGGAATAATCTTATTAATACGTCCACCAATACTGCTGAGCGTGCCCGCCTACTGGCTGTGGGTGAGTGGGAGTCGGGTCTCTGGCTTCAGGCGCTACCGTCACCCAACATAGGCACTTTGCTGGGTGATTCCACTTTCCGGCTCGCTACTTGTCTGCGTCTGGGCGCCCCTTGCGTGGCTCCGCATCGCTGCCAATGCGGTGAAAGTGTCGACTGCCTCGGACACCATGGCTTATCCTGCAGTAAAAGCGCAGGCCGGATAGCACGGCATGCTAGCATCAATGACATCATCCGTCGTGCTCTTGTCACCGCCGGGGTGCCAGCTGTTTTAGAACCCAATGGCTTGGCACGCGACGATGGGAAGAGACCAGACGGAATGACCATAATGCCTTGGAAGGTTGGTAGGCCTTTGGTGTGGGATGCAACGTGTGTCGACACCCTTGCGCCATCCCATCTTCCAAGCACGGTGAGCTGTGCTGGGGCAGCTGCTGCAGGTGCGGAAAACCTCAAACGGCGCAAATACTCCAATCTCTTTGGAACGTATATGTTTGAGCCGTTTGGGGTTGAAACTCTAGGGCCATGGGGCCCGAGTGCCCACGTGGTATTTCGAGACATCGCCAAGCGGTTGGTCGACTCTTCACGTGACCAGAGGGCTGGCCTATTTTTTGGCCAAAGAATCAGCATTGCCATACAACGTGGCAATGCTGCCAGTCTTTTGGGCACGTTTCCTGTTGACAGCGATGCGGATGAATTTTTTGATGCCCTTTGATTCTTTCCTTTCCTTTTTATATACTTGTACATATTCTTATTATTATTTTAATACTGTACATAAAGTAATGAGGTTATTAAATTTTTATAACAGAAATTAAAGAATTCAGTAAAGACAAATAAAGTGCTCCCGAATACTGCTAGCAGTAATGACAATACTCCTATTTTTTTTTTATTGATTACTAATCAAAAAACAGTTTACAAATATTTGTTGAACAATTAAACATACCACCCAAACCATCGCGGGTTTAACAGCGGTATGGCCAGACACGGCAACTCGGTGCCACTACATGTATGGACGCGTATTATTATCAAATTCTGGAAGGTTTATGTGTGTATATCTATATACATACACATAAACCTTCCAGAATAAATTATCCTAATAATGGTAGAAACCACATTAAAATTCGTTGCGTTCAGACTCTAAGTTATAATATGTAGATGATAATAATGATGACCCCAAAAATAATGTTACCTTTGTTATAGCGGATATACCCGATGCGGCTTCTCCGTATCCAATATTGGAAATGACGCTGCCAACTAAAAGTGTGTCTTCTTTTCCGTTACAGAACACCCTTTCAATGGCGTCCAGTTCCGCTTTATCAGCATCAGGCGTTCCTATAACGAAATTATGCAATTGGAACTACTGTTATTTTTTATTGACTGCCTCTTTGATCTACTGCTCGACTGCTGATGGTGGTCGCAAAGAGTTATTTGGTTTTGTTTTGGTCTCTACTGTAGCAGCCGGACTTATTACGACTTTAAAAAAGGAGAGAGAGAGAAGAAATGAGAAATCTACTCTTCTAGAGACATTTTCCCTCATTAACCCTTTGTTCTTTCATAAACTATCAAGTCAAAAACGAATACAAGAGAAATTAATACCTGAACCAAAAGCTTCAACGTATTCCACAGCATGCGGTGGGACCCTCGCTTCCTCATAGAATCTGGTCAAAAAGTTAACAGTCTTATCAGCATTCCTAAAGTATCCGTACTGAGGACCCGTTTCTCCCGCTAGCAAGCCGGTATATTCCGTCTTCACGTGCATTAAATCTGCATAGATCCTGCAAATTAAAAAAAAGTGAGAATTAACATTTAATGAGAAAAAAAATGTAGGTGGAGGCTGGAGGCACCCTTATAAATTTTTTTTTTTAAGTAAGTATGTGCATATTTTCTTTCGATCAGAAACAGGGACCATCATAAACCCGCTGCGAAAAAGAGATGGTGCTATTGGTCATGTATAACTCCGTCTTTCTCTAGCACTGGCTGAACTCGCATTCTATTCTGCTCGAAGAGATCCATAAAACTTACCTCAGAGCATCTTTAGCCTTCTGTAGAAACAGAACGTTAATGGCTTCCGATTTGACACAGCCATTGACATTCTGATCAAATGACTTCGTTTTACCATCCATCGCCTGGCTTATGAGCCTGGACATAAAAAAACACGATTACTTATTTTTTTAACTTTTTGACCGCCACAGTCAGTCAAAATTCCATTACTCGTTTATTTTTTTTTTCAGTTTGTGTTGCTGGAACCCTCGACAAGCACGTCCATTATGCAGATGGTAAGTACATATCACACTAATATTATAAAGGCGAAAGTTTGTGAGTGTGTGTGTGTGTGTGTGGGGGTGTGTTTATATGTTTGTTACTTCTACACGCTCAAACGGCTGGACCAATTTTTATAAAAATTTGTATGGAGGTAGCTGACACCCTGGATTAACATAAAGGCTACTTTTTATCCCGATGTTCCCACGAGATCTACATTTACGCGGGTGAAACCGCGGGGCGCAGCTAGTTTACAAATATGATAGGTATAACATATGTGTTCACCTTCCGTAGTGTACAGAAGACTGTGGATGCAGACATATGTAGCAGCCTCCAACGACGGCTGCCTCGCATTCACCTCGACTCATAGCGAGGTAAGCCTGCTCCAGCGCCGCGGTGGAACTGCAGCACGCCACGTCGATCGCCATCGAAGGACCCTTCGCGTTAAGCCAATAGGAAACGCGGTTGGCGTACATTGCCTTACAGCATCTAAAAATAAAAGGTATTAGGTATGACCAATGGCATAAAGCACGCTGCATGTATATTATGCAGTCGACTAATCCAGTGATAGCAAGAGCGACTCCAGGGTTCGATCTTTCGGTCGGGAAAAGTGATATTAGGTTCTTTCAAGAATCTCGAATTCTGCGGGGCAATTGCGTAACACATTACATTGACAAAACCTTTCATTTTGACTGTTCAACAACATTAATTGCATTATCTACGTTGTTAAGCAGACTTAGTTTATTTTTCGAACGTATGAAGCAATAGATTAGGAATTTGTTCAAAATCTTTCGGATTGAGTTGTGTTACACAATGAGAGGTTTTCTTTTTGAGTATTAAAAAAAATAGTTTCCAAGAACTCTGTAGATGGCGTTGTACTGACTACGTTACTAGGTGCCAAAGCCAAAACGCTTGGAAAAAAAAACGTTGCGTCAAGTCACATACGCTCGTTGACTGACACTTTCGTTTGCTTTCGTTTTACGATCTCAAAATTACATCCAAGCATGGACGTAATATATATATAGAAGTAACTATATATTACGTCCATGCATCCAAGTGAAATAATCAAAAAATTATGTGAAGTTCCGTTCCTTGCAGTAACTTACCAAGGTCAGCGCCATCTATCCAGCGACTAGGGAAGAGTTAAAAAAAAATTAGGAAAATCCCTCATTGAGATACTGGTTTTGTGTTAGGTAGGTTAGGTGTTAGGTAAGTGGGAATTTTTCATATCACTTGTACTCACATAACTTGCGAAATGTGTGTTTTCGGGGTAAACAAACATGATGTTTATAAGTTAAGAAAATTATTTCTTACCCAGCTATACCCAAGCCTGATTTAAAGGTATCGCCATAGAAGAACGCTTTTTCAGTTTCAGAGAAACAGGTTCCGACGAACACACCTACTTTTTTACCAGATAAGTGCGCAGGATTCACTCCTATGGACAAACAAAAATACCAAGTTATTTAATAGGACATGATTTATTAATGGCTTTTTTTTGTTCGGATGTGCGTGTGCACAGTGAAACACCAAATTTTGCGAAAGGGTGAAGGGTGAGGAGACGTACGCGATACATCCGTGCGCAATCTTTCGTAGCGAAATACTAAATCATTGTTTTGCAAATCGCGGCGCCGCCGCCGCTAGACAAGCGCCCTCTTTCCACTCGCATGCGTCTCCCGCTCCTGTTACCAGCCCGGATTTATTAAACTTATTACAAATACAAAAAAATATATAAAATAGGGATACAATCACGCGTCGCCTACATTCCCCTCCCTAGTGCTGCTACAGCACTCATCACCCATAGACATAGGCGCGACGCGTATCGCATTCTGCCGCAGAAGGCCGGATTTAGTCTTGACATCGACCACTCGCATGCAGCCATCTTTGCCAGGTATTACGGCCTGCACCACACCTTTCAACCACTCGTTTCTGGAGAGTTAGGGTCCACGATGAGAACGAGATCTCCCACTTGCAAGGGTCCAGAACATATCCGCCAGTTTTTGAGACAGCCGCCATTGTTGTCCAAGATACATGTCAGATTCATCAAAAAGACCCTAAGTCGGAGATTAGACGATGTTCCCAACAGAAAATGGTTGGGGGTTAGAGTCTCAGGACTGTTGGGCTCCACCGTGACGTGGGTGCTGGCTGTTTATAATAATCTGTTCTACTTCGGCGAGTAATGTTTGAAGTGTCTCATCCCGTGGCGCTCGTTCCCTCAATATGACTTTAAGTGCGCCCTTTACGCTTCTTATAAGCCGTTCCCAAGCCCCTTCCCAGTGAGGACTGGCAGGTGGAATAAAAACCCAAGTTGTCGTCGTACTGTAGGTCGTTGCTTCTTCATTGAGTTTTTCCGCGTTCAGCTCAAAGACATTTCTTCAGCTCCATATCAGCGCCTCTCAAATTCGTACCATTGTCCGAGTACAAGTACCTACCGTGGCCAGCCTCTTTTGGCTGCCATTCGTCTGAGATACGTCTGTGGTCAGCTTGTTTACTATCTCAATGTGAATAACACTCACGGTGAGGCAAGTGAAGATAACACCATACCTCTTCTCTCAATGTCGGCCAACGGTTACTTCTAGGGGTCCAAATAGGTCAACTCCGGTGAACGTGAAGGGGCGATGGTGATGTTCGAGCTGCGCTTCAGATATTCTGCATAACATGCATTTTGAACTGATATACTTCACAGTAGGTCGTAGTCGTATGATCCAGTATCGCTGTTTCAGTTCATTAACGACCATTTTCTGGTTTCCATGGCAAGCTTTTTCATGGTAGTACTTCACGAGGAGGTGAGTGACATGGCAGCTACCATGCAGTATCACAGGACGTTTTACATTTGTGGATATCTCGGGTACGGTCCACGGTGAAGCGAAGAGGAACCCGAGGACGGCCCCTCCTCGGGTTCCTCTTCGCTTCACCGTGGGTGCCCAAGCCACGGCTACTGAGCCCCCCCCGCCTCGACAATGTGGGAACCCACCGGGGGGGAAAGTCCCCACTCGTAAGGGCTTTTGCCGATAAGCCGACGACGTAAGCGGCCAACAAGTAGGTTGCGGTGCCGCTTGGGCGACATCGCAACTGAGGCGGGCCGCGATGTCGTATGGGAGGCATCGCGGCTGAGGGTTGGAGGCCGCGGCGGGAGAGGAGTACCAGTATTGCGGTGCGCCGCTCTCCCTACCTTCCGCGGCCTTGACGGGGTCGCCACTGTCTGATGGCGGACGCGGTGGGGCCGCAGGGGAGGAGGAGTGTCGGTATGACGTTGGCCGCTCTCCTTATCCTCTGCGGCCGAAAATTGGCAGGCGGCGGGGCCAATGACATACAGTCATTGGCCCCAAGAAATACAGTCAAGCCAGCAGCAACATCAACTTAATATATGATATCTTACCCGCATCATAAATAGCGCTGTAGGCCTGTTCAAGGAGTTTACGGGACATGGGATCCATGTATATGCTGAGGCGGTAGTGCACCTTGAAGAACTGGGCGTCGAACCGCTCTAGGTCTGGTACTGAGCCCATGTGCTGCGCCGCCTCAGGGTGGCTGGCTTTCCAGCGCACATTCTCTGCAGTCACTGGGTTCACCTGGGGGACAAGTGTTATTGGGTTACTGTTCTACTGGCAGGTTTTACGATATTATTGCCCAGCCTGGCATCATTTGGGCATTAATGTCAATCTTTTGGGAAATATGTTATAAATTGAGCCTACTTCTAAAACAGATAGAGAACTGCTACAGAGTGAAAAATTGGTTATCAGAATGCTTAGCTTAAGAATAAGTAAGTTATATAGGGCCATTCAGCTAGCCAACAATTCCGAAACACTCACCTTATTGTACAAAATGTCCGACAAATCCTTGACGTGGTGCGACGAGGGGTAGATCCCCGACATGCCGGAGATGACGACCCTCTCGCCGTCGGCGACCGGAGTCGGGTGTTGGGCAAGCTCTTGCGGGGTCGGAGTCATAGTTGAGCGTAGTGACTATAATATTACAGAGTTGGTTTAACAAAAATGTATTGATATATATTGTCTTGTGATATTTTTTATACATTATAGATATTTGGGTGAAGTCAGGCTGTGGATGATGTTGATGATATTATAGAAGCTGTTGGCAAACCTTTTATACATAAATATATTAGTTAATACGTGGATTATTCAGAAGGTACCTAAATAAATGGATAATTAAGAGAAATATCTCTCCAAAATAGAATAAATCTATACATATATATATTATATTATATATAGGTAATAATAAATCTGTAGACGAGGCGTTTCTGTACATTGAAAATATAAAAAAAGGTGGGGTGTTAAAGGATAACCAACAGATGCCATTTCATCGATTTTTGGAATTTTTGTCTGTTTGTCGGTTTGTCTGTTTGGATGTGACAGATTTATTTGAACACGTTCAACGTAAAAAGTACCAAACCAATATGGTTCATTTTTATACTCAAATATAGTGTAGAACTCGGAGTAGTGATTAGTCTTTGTTTCATTGCAATCGCTTCAGTCTATCAAAAGATATAATCAATTTAAAGCATTCTATAACAACTTTTAATTGCAATAAGTGGAAACACGTAACGACATCTATTGGCGCGATATAGTACTAACGAAAACATATTGTGATCTTTAAAATATTAATAACTGTATTATTAACTCTGATACCTAAGTCTGTGTTATTTAAAAAAGTAATGATAATGATTATAATCTATAAATATAAAAGAAAAAACTCAAGAAGTGGTGGGGAGGTAGCTTAGAACCAGGAGACGGACATAGGATAGATACTTTTTATCCGGTTTTTTTATCCGCTTTTAGACGGACATAGTCTATCTATACATATAATAAATCTGTAGACGAGGCGTTTCTGTACATTGAAAATAAAAATAAAAAAAATAGTTGGGCTGTTATAGGATAACCAACAGATGCCATTTCTTCAATTTTTGGAATTTTTGTCTGTTTGTCTGTTTGGATGTGACAGATTTTGAACAAGCTCAACGTAAAAAGTACCAAACCAATATGGTTCATATTTATACTCAAGTATAGTCTAGAACTCGGAGCAGTGATTAGTCTTTGTTTCATCGCAATCGCTTCAGTCTATCAAAAGATATAATCAATTTAAAGCATTCTATAACAATTTTTATTGCAATAAGTGGAAACATGTAACGACATCTATTGGCGCGATATAGTACTAACGAAATCATATTGTTATCTTTAAAACATTATTATGTGTTTAATCACGTCGTAAAGGCTTGCCTTTATGACGAAATAATTCTGATACTTATGTCTGTGTTATTTTAAAAAAAAAATGATAATGTTTAAATAAATAATATAAACACATATATAATAAAATCGTATATAATAAAATCGTAGGAAAGGCAAAACTGTACATAGAATATATAAAAAAAATACTTGGGGCGTGATCTACAATCGATATCGAAGCCAAAAATATAGTTTTTAGAATTTTTGTCTGTTTGTCTGTATATATGTCCGGGCTAAACTCAAAAAGTACTGCATGGATTTACTTCAAATTTTGCATGAATATTACTAAGAGGTCGGGTCAACATATAGGCTACATATTATCACGCTATCACCTACGAGGAGGAGCTGTGAATCTTTAATTTTCTTACGCATTCTGTGACAGCGTGTAATCTAACGACGCATATTTAAATGTTGTTTTTGAGTAAGTCATGCTATTATCTAGCTTTACACTATAAAAACCTTTACGCCATTAAAGTAACTTGGGCAGAGAAACATAGTTTAATTAATGTTAGTAGTATAAGACAATTTTGAAGCAGCGCCATCTATGAGATTTCATAAAAATCAAATCAAGTTACATGTCAACACTTTTTGGAAATTAATCATTTAAATTTGATCATGTTGGTGAGGTTAGTAGTTAGTTATTCTTAAAATTCATAGATGGTAATGTGCATTTTCTTCATAAAAGTTGTATCGTATAGTTCGTTTTGACAAATTCAAGTTCCAACAAAACCCTCAAAATCTTGAGCAGAGTTGAGGAAGACAATTTAAAAAAAATGCGGTGTTAAGTATTACAAAAAAGTTATGTTCATTGATGATGATCATTTCTTCATCAATTTCATGTTGTTAGTACAAAATAAACATTGACTGTTAATACTTTTGTTCGGTATTTATCTGTGTGATTATTGCTTGGTAATTAATATATTTTCATGTCGTATACCTAATTATAAACTTAAATTATACCGTGCATCCGAATAATGGCGAATGCGATTTTCTACGTTTGTTACTTCACACTGTCCGAGGCAAAGTCTTTCGCCTTTCTGAGGACATTTGATGGCGTGGAGTTTCCCACTTACCGCGCAGCCTGCGTAGCACGTCACCTTCACGACGGTGACCAAAATTGGGCTGACACCCTCGCGGAGGCGAGCGTCAGTGACAGTCCCAGCCGCATGCGTCATCTGTTTGCCGTCATCTTGGTGTTTTGTGGAGTCGCAAACCCGGAAGCTTTGTGGGAGAAGTATCGCCATCATCTGTCTGAAGATTTTCTACGAGTGGGAAGTCTGAGACGGCGAAATGACCACCATACGAAATGACCATGTCGCTTTGTTCTCTACAGAGCAAAAACAAATTTATGACACCGTCCTTGAAAGCGTTTGGCAAAACCAGAGTAAAATGTTTTTCTTGGATGCTCCTGGTGGTACAGGAAAAACATTTGTTACCACTGGCATACTTGCAGAGGTCAGAAGGCAAGGCAAAATTGCTATTGCTGTAGCGTCGTCGGGAATCCCTGCTTCCGGGACTGCAAGACAGCACATGCCATGTTTAAAATTCCCATCGATTTAGAGAGCGCCGAAACACCTGTTTGTGGTGTGTCACGTAACAGCGATAAGGGACACGTGCTCAAGGATTACTCTCTGATCGTATGGGATGAGTGTACGATGGCCGAGGATCGAGGGCTGACGAGGTGAATGCTTCGTTGAAACGATCTTCGTTGTGGTCACGAGTTCGTACGCTGCGCTTGACCATTAATAAGAGAGCTCGGCTCGGCGGCAATGCACGCGCTCAAGAATTCTCCGATGTCCTTCTAAGTCTTGGCGAAGGCACTCTACCAGAAGAGAGAGGTAGACAGGTGGTGCTTCCAGAGTCTCTCGGTAGAGTGGTTTCCAGCTTAGAAGAACTCATTCGCTGTGTGTACGGGGACATTCAGTCGTATACCGCACCAGCAGAATTCTTGGGTATGTGAGCGGGCCATTTTGACGCCCAAAAATGATCAGGCTGCAGCAATTAACGAATGAATTCTCTCGGAAATTGAGGGGAATGAAGTGGTCTACACCTCGATAAACACTGTTGTCAAGCAAGATGACGCCACACATTATCCCGTGGAATTTCTGAACTCCCTGTCAGCAAGTGGACTTCCAGCGCATTCAAGCTGAAGCGGTGTCCCGGTTATGCTTCTTCGGAACCTATCTCCTCCGAAGTTGTGTAACGGGACCCGCCTTAAAGTCATCTCGCTCCACAGACACACCATTGAGGCGGAAATTCTTACGGGTTATGGCGTCGGCGAGGCAGTATTTATACCACGCATTCCCCTCATACCTCATAACTTCCCGTTCCAGTTCAAGCGCGTACAGCTCCCCGTGAGTGTTTGCTTTGCGATGACCATCAATAAGTCGCAGGGGCAGACACTGAGGGCAGTGGGTGTCGACGTCAGGACGAGTTTCTTCTCACACGGGCAACTGTACGTCGTCGCTTGCTCCCGCGTCATCACACATTTTGGCTCCTGGCAGCATAACTACCAACGTAGTTTATAGGGAAGTGTTGTAAGGTATATATGATACCTTTGAACGTATTTTTACTCTTTTGTGTCCTGGAATGTATTCCTGCATTATTTCCTCTATTTCCTTCAGTCACCTCTTATGACTGAACTCAGCAGGATTCCCATATAACTCTCTTCACTTGCTTCGCTTGCAAAAAAAAACTTATATATTAATGCTATTTTAAAAGTTGTTTACTTTATAATGCTATAGCGACACTGGCATCTTAGGTATTTTTGGTGCTGTAGAGCCTTCACGCAGACGACGTCGCGGGCAGCAGCTAGTATTTAATATTTTTATTATTTACTTATGGGAGTAGGGTAGGAGTAGTGTGGGAGTAGGTTAGAACTAGGGTAGGAGTAGGGTAGGAGTTGGGTAGGAGTAGTGTAGGAGTAGGGTAGGAGTAGGTTAGGAGTAGGGTAGAAGTAGGGTAGGAGTAGGATAGGAGCAGGGTAGGAGTCGTGTAGGAGTAGGGTAGGGTAAGGGGTAGGACACCACGCGAACGAAGTAGCGCCGGGCAGCTAGAAATAATTTATATGGCAAAACAACGTTTGCCGGGTCAGCTAGTATTAAATAAGACGTCATGCTACATTAAAAATATCTGACAAGTATGAGTTGAACTCGCGTGGAGAGGGTTTCGTACGATGAGCATGTTAACCACCAAAAACATTTCGTGTAAAGTACATTTCCAACACTCACATAACGCTTTCACTGTTAACAAGTTATCAGGTCTAATGTAATAATAATAATAATAATAATATTCCACAACTATCACACAACGCCGTCTAGTCTCAAGCTAAGCAGAGCTTGTGTTATGAGTACTAGACAACTGATAAACATACTTATATATTTCTAAATACATACATATATAGATAAATTACACCCAGACACAGAACAAATGATCATGCTCATCACACAAACATTTGTCCTGGGTGGGAATCGAACCCACGACCTCCGGCCAAACCCCTAACTTTACAAGTACTAACAAGTACTAACTACGTACATGTTGATCAAAATGTACAGATTGGCCGTTTCGCGACCGTCGCTCGCACAGACACTCTTATGTGTTTATGGTAAGAAATTAAGTCACAGGTCTTTAATGTTGTGTTATGCAATTATTCAATGAAACGGCCAACCCATACATTTTAACCAAGAAGTAAGGTGTGTAGAGTTAGGAGCTTGGCTCTACATTCAATCTGATAACTTTTTAACAGTGAAAGAGTTATGTAAATCTTGGCAACCTACTTTTAAATGTTTTTGGTGGGATTTCATTTCTTTTTCTAGGGTGCTCTCTATTTCTTTTTATTTTAGCGGTGATATTGTACTGATATATTACACTCTATACATGTTAAAATCATAACGCCTACTACTAGCACAGTCGGGTAAAGTAAGTATTTCTTGCACGCCAGCAGTATTCTTCATAGCCAACGAAAAAGATTCTCTTCTTTGTTGTAGTATGTACAGACGCCAACACATCAAGCTACTACAATCTGTCAAATTTCTTTAATTGATTCTCAACTTTATCGCTAAAGCATAAGGTTCAAAGTTGATTGGGAAAATTTGACAGTTTCGGGTAGGTTGATGTGCTGGCAGACGCCAGCACATCAACTAAACCTACATTTACGCGGGTGAAACCGCGGGGCGCAGTTAGTTGGTTATAAAAGCTAGATTAGCATGTACAGACGTACATGCTAATCTAGCTTTTATAACCAACTAACTGCGCCCCGCGGTTTCACCCGCGTAAATGTCGATCCCGTGGGAAAATCGGGATAAAAAGTAGCCTATATGTTAGTCCAAGGTATCAGCTACCTCCATACAAAATTTTATCAAAACTGGTCCAACCGTTTGAGCTTGAAGAAGTAACAAACATATAAACACACACACAATCACAAACCTTCGCCTTTATAATATTAGTGTGATGAAAGTAGGTATACCGATTATCCGTAAGCACAGACTTGCTCTTAAGAGAGTTGGAGGGTGAACGTCACAAATTCCCTTTTTTTTTTTTGTTGTTGTTAAGTGCAAAATCCTAGCCTGCATACCAAATTCCGAATTAATCCGATCTGTCACCCTGCTTTGTCCCCTAATTGGGACAGATCGGAAAAAAAAGTTTGATCTGTCCACTTGTTAGCAACAAGGGGACAGTTCGAACTTTATTCACTCCTATCTGTCTATCAGATGAAACTTTTTATTCCTGTTTATCTCCCATAGAATTTTATACTGTCTTAAAAGTAATGCCACACATTATAAGCAACAATACATTAAATAAAAGGCGCACATTCTCAAACAATTTTCTTTTTTTTAGTCTTTGACTTTTGATGAAAATTGTAAAAGAAATACCTGGATGTGTGGAAATGGACTGGTCGATTTTCATAAATATTTTTTAATTACTTAAAAACTTTTATTTTTAATTAAGTATACTAAAAATATGTTTCAGACTCTGTTAGTAAAACCTCCGTGTTTGGATCACAAAAAATCATATTGTGTAACAATTAAGTAAGTCTAGTCGATTCGGAGCAAATTGACACACGAGTAATCTTCTAAGGGTTCCGTTTTTTCATTAGGACGTACGGAACTCTAACAAGACCTAAAATTGTTTCTGTTTAGAAAAGTTAAATTTATGTAATATTTGGATACATTAAAATGTAAGTTTGTATGGAATTGGATACTCACGTGTTTATTTTCAATTAAATTAAAAATGAATTAATATTAATCCACACCAATGTCTTGCGACAGTCCAGTGAAACTGATATCAAATCGAACTATCTTTTATTTATATAAATTAAAGGACCTTGAAGAAATTCTTTTATTAGTATAAAAAGACCACATTTGAACTCCGCCCTTCTTATGTACCGGGGTACGCTGAACCATGTTATTTAGGTTCTAGATGACGACGCATTCATTTATTTAATGAAGTCGGAGTACCATAATATATGTTTCAGTAATTATACGGTATTGCGGCATTCATTCGAGATCAAGAAAAAAGTAAAGAGATCAAGAAGATCGGCATCACCATCTTCTGTGATCAGAGCATCAAATTGCTTTGAACTGTAGGCGGCATGTGCGGAGTAGGTAAGTGTTGTGTGTTTTTGAAAATATATAGGTACCTAATAAGGCGAAGGTGGCGTGACGATCTAATATCATTCGCAGGGCCAACATGGCCGGAGATCGCACAAGACAGGAAGGTTTGGAAGGAAAAAGGGGAGGCCTTTGCCCAGCAGTGGGACACAAACTAGGCTAAAAAAAAAAATACCTATTAACATATAGCATTACAACACGCCTGGACCTATTCTTCAAAAACTTTTTACAAAAAAAGCAACCGACTGGTTCGACTGGTCGTTGGTTCCCGTTTTCGTTTTTTTACACCGACTTCCGAAATTAAAGTTATTTTTCACTTTGTGGTGTTTTTTTTTGGAAATCGATTGTTTTGTTTTTGTAAAAAAGTTTTTATTTTTCACTTTTTAGTTGTACCTACCCCACACAAATTCATTTAACACTACTTACTATGTAAATATCAGTGACAGGAAGTTATTAAAACATCATCAATACCTATAAACAGAGTTATATTTATTGTTGTATAAAAATAATAAGCTAATACCTAATTAATTAATAAAAATAACAAAATTAAATCCTAACTTATTTAAAACTATACACAAACTAAAATATAGCGTCAAAAAATTCATCCAAATCGCTGTCGACTGGTAATGTAGCCAAGAGACTGGCGGCATTACCACGTTGTATGGCAATGCTTAGGCTCTGGCCAAGGTAAAGCCCAGCCAGTTGGAAATTTCCTTGAAAAGACCATGAGCGCTTGGACCCCGCGGCCCGAGGGTTTCAACCCCAAACGGCTCGAAAATATTTTCGCCACTTGAGGTTTTCCGCAGCCGCAGCAGCAACACCAGCACAACATGCCGAGCCAGGAAGATGGGATGGCGCATGAATATCCATACACGTTGTGTCCCGCACTAAAGGCCTACCCACCTTTAATGGAAATAAAGACATACCGTCCGGTCTCTTGCCATCGTCGCGTGCCAATCCATTGGGTTCTAATACAGCTGGAACGCCGACGGTGACAACAGCTCGTCGGATTATGTCATTAATGTTCACTCGGCGGTTCGGCTGCAAGACAGGCCGTGGTGTACGAGGCTATTGACAACTTCGCCACAGTAACAGTGATGAGGAGAACAGCAAGGCGTGCCTAGGTGCATGGAAGCAGCGAGTCGAAAAGTAGTGTCGTCGAACAAAGTGCCTATATTCGACGAAGGTAGTGCATGAAGCCAAAGACCCGACTCCCACCTACCCATAGCTAGCAGGCGCGAAGGTTCCGTAGTAGTAGCAGCGACGAGTCAAGTAAATTGTTCTGTCCGAATTGAGAACCTTCTCCTTTTTTGAACTCGGTTTAATAGTTAGGCAGAGAAAAGAGGAGCATAGTGTACCTAACACTGACATTTCTTAGTCCCACTAAGATTGCCGTGTAAAAGTGTTCGTGCAAACCTACTTGCAAAAATAAAATCATTTATCAAAAGGGCGCGATCCTATTGAGATTTACACAACCAGGCAAACCATTAATTTCTTTTTTTTTTTTGCTGTAATATTTTCAGCCGTGCCTGCTTACTAGTACAGGCTGCTACAGCATTAATCGATAATACTTTTTTACATTTCATCATCTCAGATTTACGTACCCTACCTAATAGTCGAAAAAGTTAGACTTTTCATCAAATTCCATAAGGGACCTGCAAGCAGATATTGTATTCAAATTGGTAACAGTGCTAGTGTCACTGTCACCAATTTGAATACAGTGTGTGCTATTTTTATATTAATTTATTCTTTAAGGTAATCGCACTCAATGTCATACATAAGACAGCTTGTCTAAATTCACTTGGAGAAAAAAGTCATGTGAGGATAAAAGAAAATATTTAGGTAACTTAATTATTCTTTTAAAACTTATTGACCTGCTAATGATGGACACTTTTTGAAATTAATGAACCTCTCAAAACTTTTTGCGCTTTTATTGACGGACTTTTTTAAATAATTGAGCCTCTTTTTTTTAAGTTTCTGTAATTATTTGAGTTTCACAAAAGAAAACATGTATTTAATCAAACCTTTAATGATTCTCATTTTGCGCTTTTGAAAATATTATTGAATCTTTACAAATAATATTTTTTTTACTAATAATACAGCTGAAAAGTTTGTTTGTTTGAACGCGCTAATCTCCGGAACTACCGGACGGGTTTAAAAAAAAATATTTTTGCATTTGGTAGCCCAATTCTTGAGGAAGGCTATAGCCTATTTAACATCACGCTATGACCCTTTGGAGCCGAGCAAGAAGAAAAATGTCAGAAAGAACGCTAAGCGAAAACAAAGTGATAGCGCGGGCAGACGATGCAATGCGACGGGGTGGGACGGGGGAACAAGAAATTCACGCAGACGAAGTCGCGGGCAGAAGCTAGTACTCTAATAAAATAATTGCGCATCTTTTTTTTTCTTTTTTTTTTTTTGTGAACGTCAAATAATTCCTATTATGGGGTCCTAAATACTGAATAGCACAGTAACTACGATTTTGGATGCGCGCTCGCTGGGCTCGCGCGGTTAGTCACAGTTCCAACCTCAATTAACCCAAAAGCAAAAAGGTGACAAAACCTTACTGAAGAACGACCCATCTCATTTCTAAGCCACGTAAACAAGCTGGTTACGAACCGTCTCGTCAGGACACTTGACGAGCTGCACCCACCAGAACAAGCAGGTTTTCGAAAAAGCTTCACTACCGTAAACCACATCCATACTGTTCGGCAAATTGTGCAGAAGATCGAAAAGTACAACCAGCTGCTGTGTATGGCAATTGTGGACTACGAGAAAGCCTTCGACTCCATCGTAATATGGGCAGTTCTGGCCTCTTTGCAACGACGAAGAATTGGCTGGCGATACATCGAAGTGTTGAGGTGTAGGTATATACGCTGCCACGATGACTGTCCACTTCCAGGATATGAAAACCAGCCTCATCCAACTACTCAGGAGAGTGAGACAAGGGGATGTGATATCCTCGAACTTCACTATTTATTTGCAAGACAATGAAATAAATGCATGCTTCCATTCGATTTTTTATTTATTTAGTTGGTAAATATGACTTTATTAATTAGAAATTAGCTTGTTCACAAACACATGAGTAAGGTAAAACATGATATTAATCTTCGAGTCGAGTCTAAGCGGGTCGAGTGGGCGCGGACCCAGTAACTATTACTGCAGCCCCGAACCTAAGGAGGGGGGGAGGAGCAACCCGAGGCCCATGTCTCAAGCACCAACTTCAGGGGGCGGCAAATTCAAGCGTGGCAGACAAGTGCATCACCCAGTGCGCCGCAACTAGACGATGAATGATAAACTCTGCTTGCGAAAATTAGCGTGACGTCAGTATGACGCGTTGATCGCATGTGGCGTTCTAAATACAGGCGTGCGTGTAAGCCATAATACATTTGTGTCCCAGCAGTGGGAACATTATAGGCTGATTGTGTAGAGGGGGCGCCCTCTTTGACGCCTTTAACTGCAAAGGCGATTTCCTTTTTAGGGTTCCGTAGTACCTACAAGGAACCCTTATAGTTTCGTCATGTCCGTCTGTCTGTCCGAGGTTTTGCTAAGAGACTGTTAGTACTAGAAAGCTGTAATTTTACAGGAGTGTGTATATAAATTACGCCGACAAAGTGGTAAAATTAGTCTAAGTGCGGAAAAGGGAGCCCCATCATCATCATCATCATCAAGTGGTAAAATAAAATTTTGGAACATATTTTTTTTTAGGGTATCTCCCCTACATGTGAAGTGGGAATTAATATTTTTATCGTCCGCGTCGTCTACCACATCGTGTGGGGTATCGTTGAATAGGTCTTCTAAAATGACTTGAGGGTTGCTAAAGATATTTTTCGATTTAATGCTCCATTTACGAAATATTAAACTTTAAAGTGAACATTTCATTTCAATACGAATACCTCCTGGGTGATTATTGCAATACGAATACCTCCTGGGTGATTATTGGTTACTTTACTGGAGAGAAAAAAAAATAGGCAATGTTTTTAATTGTTACGCAGCTCATTATCATTATCAGCCATTTCTGTCCCACTGCAAAGCAAAGGCCTCCCTTCCCTCCTTCCACTTATCCCTATCCAGTGCTGTCAAACGCCAATCCTTCTGGACAGAGTCGAGATCGTCCCGCCACCTCATTCTGGGCCTGCCGCGCCGTCGTTTACTGCTGTTTGGGACCCATTGTGTGATAACCCTAGCCCATAGCTCCTCCGGCATGCGACAGATATTTAGTCCCGCAGACAGTATTTCGGCCATGGCGACCAATTTCAAGACTAACTTACGGCGCGGAAGATATTATAGTGCACCTGAGAGATCAGGCGCAGGACCAACGGCATAACATGCTATCCGAGTCACGGGGGTATCACACCGCCAGCTTTCAAACTCCGGGCTGTTACTAAGAAATTCCTAATGGAAAAACCTAATAACACTTTGCACAACCTGGGAATCGAACCCACGACCCCACGCTCAGCAGTAGCGCTTGCGACCACGAGACCAACGGGGCAGTCAAAATTACGCATGCAATTGTTTCCATTGATGTTGTTTCCATATGATGTAAATTAGCTTCATTGCAGAATGACTGCGTACTGTTTACAAGTCATAAATATATGTAAGTATAAAGTTGTAGCACAAACTGAACTTAATATGTTGGGACTTAAACTTGTTTTTCCAAAAAAATACATAATTAGTATTTGTTTACGTGATTAAATCGCGAACACAGTATGTCTGTCTTTAGCACTGACCTCTATCATACAAGTGTATAATTACTTTACTCTTTGCGTCTGTCCCTCCTAGAGGTGATTTATCTACGGATCATAGACTGTTTAATAATCGGATCTCCACGAAGAAGGTATCATTGGAATCGTATTGACGTCGCGAGTAGATTAATGATTGCCCTTGAATAAAATTAAAATCCAAATTTATGTGGATTTTGAAAAAAAAAACATGGCGGATTTCAGTTAATGTTAGATTTCTATAATTAAACTGGCTTCGCCCGCAACTTCGTCCGTGTGAAATTTCGCCACATTCACCCTCTTAGGGGTGGAATTTCGAAAAACCCTTTCTACTCTTCACAAAGAACACACCCTCCAAATTTAAAATCTCTAAGACCAGTGATTTAGGCTGTGCGTTGATACTTTATAAGTAGGTATATTATATCAGCTAGGCATGCGTAGACAGAGTAAACTATAGACTGCTGCATAGCTTCTTTTTCATTCGCACAAGAAAAAGAGAAATATAATATTAACGTCACTAGCAAAGAAAGAGACAGAGTAAGAATATTTCTGTCCCTACGTATCGACTAAGCACATCAATGTGCACAACAAGTTTGACGTTTAATGAAATAATATAAAAAAACGGAAAATATGATCTTTTTCGTGCATAATTCAATAATAGTACATTTGCGGGTACGTATTTGAATATCGAAGATTAAAATACCGACTGTTAAAATATCGATGCTCGAAACATCGAAAATGGAAATATCGAACGATCATATAACCGAAAATTAAAATATCGAAAGTTTATATTATCGAATGGTTAAATATCCTACGTCCAATATACCTAAAATCTAAATATCTACAAAAGTTACATCGAAAGATCTAAATATCGAAATACAGATTATCGAACGTCCTAAATATCGATGGGTAATTATTTGAACATCGAAAATTAATATACCTACGTGTAAAAATGAGTTAATTTTCAACATTTAATACATTCATCCATTCACCCTAAAAATACGTACAAGTTAAAATATCGAACAAATTTTGATAAAGTAGTATGAGTGGAAAAAGGTTGCTTCTGCAATGTCTCCGGCGCTACGGGAAGTGCAACCCCTTCGCCCTTGCGTAACAAAGGATAGGCACCCATGTTCACCTCCGCAGCTTCGGCTTGCTGGTCGCCTCCGGCGACCAGCCTCAGCCGCTACGGTTCCCACGGGTGCCTATGCTTTGTTACAGCGGGCGGGGGTTGCCCTCCCTTCGCGCCTCCGGATTTTTATATACACTCTAGGGGTAACAGCCAAAAGACTACGTAAATTCGGGGTGCCCCAATTCGGTTTTGGAACAATTTCGACCTATTTTATCGATGAAAATCAGTGTCCAGTGTGCCTAGGTCAATCGTGAAGGTATTATTTAAATTAAAATATTTTCTTGAAAGTCAATATGTTGTGCAGGTTGTGTTACTAAAGTTAGTGACAGAAACGTATCGCTGCAAAACCGACTCCACGTAGTCTTGTCTGCCCTACCCCTAGAGTGTAATTTAGAATCGCGTAGTCGCGGAGGGGCGAGGCAGCCCGCGAGCTAAGGAGCAGGTGGTTTTAACACCCGCCGCCGCAGCTGAGGCTGGCCGGCGAAGCCGGCCAACAAGCCGAAGTTGCGGTGGTGGGCGTTTAGACCATCTGCGACGTTAAGCTCGCGTGGGACTGCCGGAGCCCTGCAGCGCCGGAGCCGTGACAGAAGCCATGCTTGCTTGCATGTTGCATGATTGCTGCATGCTTGTTTGCTAGATGGAAATCAGTTACTAGGTGGGTTACAAAAAAAAAACAAGGAAAACCTCATGTAATGTAGGTACTTTAATTATTTTTACATAATAAAGACCCAAACGTAACGTAACGTAGATATTAAGAACTTCGATGTATTAAATGTTGATATTTTGAACTTAGGCATAATGTCATTCGATATTTTGAATCATTCGAAATTTTAATCACTCGACATTTCATTCTTCGACGTTTTAAGCGTAGGTATAACAATTTTCGACATTTTGATACAATCGATATTTAAATTTTCGATGTTTTGAACATCGATATTTTAACAGTCGATATTTTAATTTTCGATATTCAAATACGTACCCACATTTGCGCAAATGGTAAGGTGCAGTGTATAAGCAGTAAAAATCATGGGTACGTATTTGAATATCGAAGATTAAAATACCGACTGTTAAAATATCGATGTTCGAAACATCGAAAATGGAAATATCGAACGATCATATAACCGAAAATTAAAATATCGAAAGTTTATATTATCGAATGGTTAAATATCCTACGTCCAATATATCTAAAATCTAAATATCTACAAAAGTTACATCGAAAGATCTAAATATCGAAATACAGATTATCGAACGTCCTAAATATCGATGGGTACATATATTATTTGAACATCGAAAATTAATATACCTACGTGTAAAAATGGGTTAATTTTCAATATTTAATACATTCATTAATTCACCCTAAAAATACGTACAAGTTAAAATATCGAACTAATATAAGTAGTATGAGTGGAAAAAGGTTGCTTCTGCAACGTCTCCGGCGCTACGGGAAGTGCAACCCCTTCGCCCTTGCGTAACAAAGGATAGGCACCCATGTTCACCTCCGCAGCTTCGGCTTGCTGGTCGCCTCCGGCGACCAGCCTCAGCCGCTACGGTTCCCACGTGTGCCTATGCTTTGGTACAGCGGGCGGGGGTTGCCCTCCCTTCGCGCCTCCGGATTTTTATATACACTCTAGGGGTAACAGCCAAAAGACTACGTAAATTCGGGGTGCCCCAATTCGGTTTTGGAACAATTTCGACCTATTTTATCCATGAAAATCAGTGTCCAGTGTACAAGCACCAATCGTGAAGGTATTATTTAAATTAAAATATTTTCTTGAAAGTCAATATGTTGTGCAGGTTGTGCTACTAAAGTTAGTGACAGAAACGTATCGCTGCAAAACCGACTCCACGTAGTCTTGTCTGCCCTACCCCTAGAGTGTAATTTAGAATCGCGTAGTCGCGGAGGGGCGAGGCAGCCCGCGAGCTGAGGTTTAGACCATCTGCGACGTTAAGCTCGCGTGAGACTGCCGGAGCCCTGCAGCGCCGGAGCCGTGACAGAAGCCATGCTTGCTTGCATGTTGCATGATTGCTGCATGCTTGTTTGCTAGATGGAAATCAGTTACTAGGTGGGTTACAAAAAACCTCATGTAATGTAGGTACTTTAATTATTTTTACATAATAAAAACCCAAACGTAACGTAACGTAGATATTATGAACTTCGATGTATTAAATGTTGATATTTTGAACTTAGGCATAATGTCATTCGATATTTTGAATCATTCGAAATTTTAATCACTCGACATTTCAATCTTCGACGTTTTAAGCGTAGGTATAACAATTTTCGACATTTTGATACAATCGATATTTAAATTTTCGATGTTTTGAACATCGATATTTTAACAGTCGATATTTTAATTTTCGATATTCAAATACGTACCCAAAAATCATAGTATGATGAAGATTGCCGGAATGTTTTGTCCCTTTCGGTGACACGGATACCATGAGTCTAAAGATTACCTACTCTGTCTACGAAAATAATACACGGCAAGATTTTTTACGTGCATACTTAATTCAATAATAGTACATTTGCGCAACTGTGAAATTGGTAAGGTGCATTGTAATAAGCTGTAAAAATGATAGTATGGTGAAGATTGCCGGATTTTTTTGTCCCTTTCGGTGACACGGATACCATGAATAATGAGTCTATAGATTACTCTGTCTACGCAGGCAGGACTTTGAATTTTATAAATATAGATTAAATAAATTAAGTATAAAAAACCCCGACTGCAAAAAGACAGTCCAAAAGTTTAACAGAAAGATAAGATAAGATAAGATAATGCTTTATTTCTCACCACAATATATAGGTACGGACGCCAGCAGGTCAACCTATCCGAAACTGTCAGATTTTCCCAATCAACCTTGAACCATATGTATAAGCAATAAAGTCGAAAATCAATTAAATAAATCAGACAGATTGTAGTAACTTGATGTGCTGGCGTCTGTACATCATGTCTGTGTGTGGCCACGCTACCCGATGCTCTATAGCTTTCTTACTCACGCCTACTTCACCTAAGTTCTCACGGGTGGTGGTGAGATGGTTACAGAATCTACCTATAATTTGTGTGCGTTTTGTTCATTAACCTCAGTAATATAAGTCAATGCCTCTATCATACAACTTGTTTATGGTGTGTGGTTTTGTTGCTGTTGTCAAACGAAATGTGACGAGACGTTTATTTTTCTTAAAAAAAATGTGGTATTTGTTTCTGCGGTCTTCCAAACTATTTAGACCACTGACCTCTATAAAACGCGTACTTGTATTTATAGAGGTCAGTGATTTAGACATTTATATTGCCCCGGGTTCGTAGGTATTTGGACAGCCCTAATCTAGAAAATTGAAGCAACCTGACTCGGATACTCGGTAAATCTGTCATTGTTTTTTTTTTTGTAATAAATTACTGCAAGAGTGGGCAAAGTAAGCTTAAAAAAATTGGAGCGCTATCATTTGATATTAAATGCAAAAGCGAGCGAAGCGAGCTTAAAAATTAGAGCACCCTGACTTGGATAGGTGAGATTTTCTGTGATTTTACTAAATGAATTAAAGAGCTTGACAATTGGACCGTGCCTGTAAATTTAAGCTGAATGGATAGTGGTAGACCACGAAATTCAAATGTTCTTATGTTTTTTGCAATTTTCAGGTCAGTGTCAGGTTGTATCTTGTTGGGTCTTGATCAAAATATGATTCGTGACAATAACAGGTAGGTACACATTTAGAGAATTATAATCATTAGAATCATTAATACATCTTTCTAAGTTAGATTTCTACCATAAGCACTTTATTGGTTCTCATGATTATAATTCTCTATTTAAGTACCTGTTATTGTCGCGAATCATATTTTGATCAAGATACAACCTGACACTGACCTGCAAATTGCAAAAAACGTAAGAAAATTTGAATTTCGCCGTCTCAACTACCCATTCACCTTACGTAATTTGCTTCTGTTACTTTTCAATAAGTATGTACTCCAAAAATAAAAAAATAATAATTAAGGTTTTTAGAGAATATTATACTCAGTGCCGGATTAGCCCATAAGCAAATAAAGCAATTGCTTAAGGCATCACGTCTCGGGGGGCACCGGCAGAAACAGCACCGAAACAGTATTTGCTAGCATATGAAAGGTAAGGCTGTTTATCAGCAAGATATTAAAAAACAACCGAATTCCAAAAAACACTATATAAAGTGAAAAATAACTTTTTCATCTCTCATGCTCGGAAAGTAGTGTTTGTTTGATCCGAATAGCGGGTGGAAGACGCTGCTTCCTACCATAGGGCGGGAAAGACTCATAGTAATTGCTTCCCTCCCTAAGGCGGGAATGAATTTTAAAAATGGAACTTTTGGTTAGGTAGTCAGCTCAGTCAGACACCCTTAATTGATTATGTAAATATTTATTAGGCTACCCATCAAATCTTATAAATGTGCGTTAATTAGGAGAGTTAGATAAAAAGCTCATATGTTAACGCCATTTAATCTTTCATATTTAGTTAGTTAGTTTAGCACAAGTTTAGTTAACAATTTACCTTGAATAAATTCAACATACCTAAAGGTACTAATACTTAAAGGTATAATAATTTTGATGTCAGTTGTGGTCGAGGCTAAAAAACATAAAAATTGGGGATTTCGAACATCCTGACTTCACCATAGGGGCTGTGCATATACATCATTTAATTATTCGACGAATTTATCCATAGTTTATGGTAAATAAGTAGTGGTAATTAAGTTTTTTTATATCTTATGTCCAAGTTTCGCGCCAATCGTGCGTGTTTTCTTTTCACAAATTTCAAACACAGGTGTACTTAGATAAGATTTAAAATGTGACAAATATTATTGAAAATATTATAAACAACACGAAAAGGCCTAGGTTTTAACGTAATATTCAAATTACCACTACCTACTCAATTTGTGTTCAAAATCGTCGACCATTATTGTTTTTTTTTTATTGCAATGATGTGCGAAAGCGATTATTCCAACAATTTTTTTTTAATTTCCACTGACGAGTAATTAATATGAGGAATGTAATCGATACTTGAAAATTAAATAAAATTATTTTAAGCAATAAATACATGCATTGTTTTAATGATTTATGCTTTTCTTATAGATATCATTTCAATCTCTTCTAATAATTGTCATGTCACTAGCAGCATTTATTGAATTTCGCGCCGAAATGTTTCTATATTTGAATTTATATTCGGAAAGCGCTCGCTGTTTAAAATTATTTTAATTTATTGGACAATTATTTATTGTGGATTTTATTTTTGATACTTTCTAATAGTATGCTACAGAATTCCCAACAAACATTTTTTAGGTAGGCTTAGCAAAAGTTTATTTGAGAATGATGATAAATTAATTCTATAAATTGGGTATTGTGCAAACACTTTACATTTCAATACATTTTGTTATAAAAGAGTTTTTTATTCAGTTTCTAAAATTTTTTTTTTATTGCGAGTATCAATAAAATTAGGCTGAATGCAAGTTTTGAATCTAAATAGAAAGTTGTGGGGACGGTCAGCACTAAAAAGTGACGCGGTGTGTTCCATATTTCAAATTTAAAAAAGACTAATATATAGTATCTACTATTCATGTTATTATTATCAATTAATATTTTAGAAAAACTGCTATTTTTACTTTCCTTATATTCGAAATGAAAAGTAGAGTGTTTAACACGGGTGAAAGTCATCAATTCCCACTCGGACTATAGCCGCCCTCGCTGCGCTCGGGCGTCTAAAGTCTAAATGCCTCGTATGGGAATTGATTCCTTTCCACCCTTATATAACAATCTACTATAAATTCGGAAGTCGGTGGCAAAAAACAAAAATACAAATCCAAAGTTTTTTGGAAGTCGGTTGTTTTTTTTGTAAAAAAGTTTTTATTTTTTACTTTTTAGTGGGTCAGTTTGTAATTTATCTAAGTTACAATAGCTAATG
Source organism: Oligia fasciuncula (assembly GCA_963082905.1). Taxonomy (NCBI): domain Eukaryota; kingdom Metazoa; phylum Arthropoda; class Insecta; order Lepidoptera; family Noctuidae; genus Oligia; species Oligia fasciuncula. The sequence continues at coordinate 13,441,020 of OY720406.1, read as the reverse complement.
TCAACTGCTGGTCACCTTTTACAAAATATTGCTTTTCCCGATGCAGGGACGTTAATTGTTGAGGAGTTCTCCTAGTATTCCACTCTCCTAGCTGATAATCCTGGCTGCAGCATCAGCCAGACTTATGTCAATATTGCATTGAACTTAAAATTTAGTCCTGTTTAAAATGAGCCCAAACACGACTACGGTGCTGTAATTTCAAGGTTTGTACTTTTTCTGATGCTCCTGGCTTCAGCATCAGGTCTCTATGTACATCGGTGTTCCTCATTAACAGTACGTTTATCCACACATCGAGCCCTTTTCAATGAGCCTAATCACGATATATCTGCTGTTAGTTGTCGAGGAGTTAGTTACTCTGCAGACTATCCTGACTGCAGCATCAGGTCATGACTTGATGATCATGAGACCAAATGTGGCAAATGCCTTATCAAATACATCAAAACAATTTACTAAAACAGTCCTTGCCTGTTCGAGTAACTTCTTACTGTTAAGGAGTTGTACCTTCCATCATCAGCCCAGCTACCTGAGATGGTGACAACCATACGCAAATACACAAGATACTTCATAAAATATGTGAAAAATAATAAGTGAGAGGGTTGCCCTCGATTTCTCTAAGATCCCATCATCAGATCCTAACTTGGTGACAGTGGGACCACCTCAGAACTATCTACTTTCAAACAAAAAATAATTTTGAAAATCCGTCGACAATTGGCGGAGTATTCGATGAACAAACATACAAACATCGGAACATAGTACCTCCTCCTTTTTGTGAAGTTGGTAAAAAGACCCAAAAGTCACTCTAGCTAGAGGTGTACGCCAATCTTTACAAATCGCTCGTCGTTGTTTTGGAAAAATACGTGGTGACTAGTGGATAGGAGGGCTTGGGTTGCTTAGGGCATCGAGTAGTCTTAATCCCATATATTACTATTATGGCAAGTGGCAGTGATGGTCATGAAAATGACGATAGACCAAGTGTATTTGTCGCAGTCGGATTGTGTAATCCGCCATATTACATTACGGCTAGCCGTTATCACATCACATACACCTAACCCAACCGAACCTCATTCTCACTCAAAGTGACATTGGCTGAATGCACAAACCGTGCGAAGCCAAAAAAAAAAACTTTGCCAATGGCCAAGGAAATACAGAAACATCAAAGCATCCTGTCACTGTCAATGTCAAAAAAATAGGTTAAATGTTACCAAATAACATTTTATTTCCCTGAATGTGGGTTTTTTAAAGCATTCAATTTTTTTAAAGACACCTGAGAAAGAACTTAGTACTTATCATTTTTTATTAGTCCTAGATCGATAAAAATAAAAAAAACAACCGGCCAAGTCTGTCTGGACTACGCACAATGAAGGGTTCCTTAGTTGGAATGAATATTTACCCATGCACAGAATTTATTTTCGCCTAAAATAAATAAGTTTATACCTCATAGTATTCCTCTTAAAACCAATGAAAAATACAGTTATTTCTGCGGTTGCTACTGACATCCCATATAATTATCATCATTCATCAGCTTAGCTGTTCACAACCATTCAACAGACTTCTAAGCTGAAGATGTGCTGTCATCTTATTTGCCTACTCCTTGACCGCAAATAGCCGTAGGAAAATAGTGGTCGTGTATTTGGTTTTAACTGCCAGTTAAAAATAAATTTTATGAACAGCGTTCAGAGGACTCCTTCGATAACATTAAATGTTGTTTGATTCGACATGGAAGCTTAACGAATGGTTATGAATACATAGACATAACAACAAATACTAAAAACAAAATAAAATAAATATTAAAGGGGATCTCCCATACAACAAACGTGTTTTTTTCGGCGTTTTTCCCTTGTGGTACGGAAGCCTTCGCGTGCGAGTTCGACTCGCACTTAGCCACTTTTTAATCATTTTATTTTAATAAATTAGTAACCACGTCTCTTTAGGTCTACGGGATAATTGCGTAACACACTAACAGTAGCAATGGCTTTCATTTTGACAGTAACAGTTCAGCAACATTAATAAAATTGCGTTATTTACGTTTTTGAGCAGACATTTTTATCGACCATATGAAGCAATGGATTAGCAATATCCTTCGAAAATTCAGATTGAGATTAATAGTGTGTTACGCAGTTCAGTACACGAAATTAAAACAGCAAGAAAATAATCATTTTTTATAATGTTAATGGGTAAATTTTACACTTGACACTAGCAACCCTGAAATCTTGCTCATCTGCGGTCTGCGCATTAGGGATGTGACAGTATACATAAAAAATCGATTATTAATTAATCGATTATTTTGCCTAGTAATAAAATCGATTATAAAATAATCGATTTTTTTAATAAAAATAATCGATTTTATTAAAATAATCGATTTTTTCCTTTTTTTTTTGATAGTTTTAATTAAACGCCTGAAATATCGATAATAACTATCTATCACAGCACTCAGTTTTATTAATAGTAATAATAAATATTAATTACACAACAAGTTAATAATTTCACACAAAAAAGGATTTTTTTAAATTTCTCCTTTCGCGCGAAATTCAAATTACATTAGATTAGACATTACGTTTACGTTAGATTTCTACCACCAACTACCAATCTCATATGAAAAAGTGTTAATGGTAGAAATCTAACTTAGAAAGAGGTATTAATGATTCTAATGATTATAATTATCTAAATATGTACCTGTTATTGTCGTGAATCATATTTTAATCAAGGTACAAGGATTACAAAGATAAAATATTAAAGTATCTTAGCCGTGTGTAGCGCCCTTTATTCATTTATTAGTTAGTGGTACACTTCGCGGTACTTTGCGGCTTCACGCTCCTGACTAAAAAGCTGTGTTGCGGCCGTTCTAACTTCTAGGTGAAAAAAATCGGCAGTGAATAAAAAATCGATTTTTTATTAATCGATTTTTTGTAATATTAAAATCGATTATAAAAATCGATTTTTTTTGGAAAAAAAATCGATTATTAATCGATTTTTTCTATAATCGATTTTTTTTTCACATCCCTGCTGCGCATGTGTATGTATTTGTATGTGTACCTGACCGACTTACGACTAACCGGTGTGAATGAAGTTTCATCAGACAGATTCATAAATTGTGGTTCTCGTGTCCAGAATAGTTGTCTCTAAATAAAAATCAATATCATAGTGAGCTTTAGTTCGACCTCAGAGTTTGACGTAAGTTAGAAACAGTAAAAATGGAGAACCTATCAATAGGTAAGTTTTATCTGAGCTCTTTTCATATTTGTATCCTAACCTCTACGCACACGTATGCAACATATTTTTTTTATTTTTAGGTGAGATATACACGTCGGATAAGAACGGTAGTGATGAGACTGGCGATGGGAGTGAAGCGAAGCCGTTTAAGACTGTATTACAGGCTATGCGCCATGCTGGCAAGGAACCATTCCCCACGATCTACGTTGATGCTAAGGACGACACGAAAGTGTACGAAGTTGTAGCAAAATCACAGCTGAAGAAAATTCATAAGATCTGGGTGAGGGAAGGCCATAAGGCGACAGACAAGGCGAAAGCTGAAGAAGAGGGCAACGACAAGAGACAACAGAACATTGAAGAGGCAAAGAAAGTGGTCATACAAGAAGATCCTAGCTTGCCTAAGGCTACTGTCGTGAAAATATCAGAAAGTGAGTATTATTTATTTCCTGCCTTTATTCCAATTTATTTGATGTTGGCGTAACATGTCTTTTTCTTTATTTAAACACTTGTACACCACCTAAAACAGAAAGGACAAACATAGTTAAAAATAGTGTAATAAGAGCAATCTTGTTGCACATGCACCAGGCAATCTTACTGACAAACCATGATAAATGTTTTTTTTTTCTGTAAGTAGGTTTGCACAAACACTTTTACACATCAATCATATTTTCGCACTAATGCTAACGTATAAACTACACAAATAAAATGTTAAAAGAATAGTCAGCTCCAATATGAGCTAAATTGTCACTAATGAGACACAATTACTTTTGTATTGTTACCACACTTAAGAAGCTTGCCTAACAGACGAGGTAGTATCAAATTTTTTTTAGCGATATTCATAGTCACCAGTGATTGTGCCTAAATCTGGTATTGATATGAAAAATTTAAGCATGTTTTTAACTTTTGTCTCACAATCAACTCTTGAATAGAGGCTCCACTTAAGTCCAGAATTAGTTCAGCAGCTATGTATATAAGTAAAACTGTAAACATTGGATGTTCCAGTAAACGGTAACATTGTTTTTCTAAAAGACAAATGGTTGCTTACAGAACCAATATTGGAATACTATGAAATAGAAAAGAAAATAATTCTCATTTAAATACAAATTGCCAGTTCCTAACTTGCACATTTGCAGTTTGCAAAGCGTTGTAGAATCCCACAAACACAACAATGAAGATGATGTAACAAACTGCAGTATGACTCACTGCTAACTAATCTTCTAGTAGAGATATTCAGTTATTGTTGCAATAATAACTGAATATGATATTATAATAATAACTGATTATGATATTATAATAAAAGATAAAGAGTAATAACTATTGAATTGAAAATTTAATAGGTCAGAATTTGTATTGTTGTGTTTTTTATTTAAATTTTTGTGGGTTTGCATCTAATTTCTCTCTATTCTGTAACCGTGTATGTCGCAGTAAAGATTATTCTATAACAATTAACAGCATAGAAATGTCATTAGCTTGGTCTTTAAAAGTTCCTATTAATACGGGGTGGATGGATTCAGCACGTGATTCCAAACTCCCCTGCGTTGAAGTATTTGGTGGGTTATTTAAAAAAAAACACCTGAATAAAAATCAATTAATTTGTTATCAAATTTTTTACAGTTAAATATGTTGCAATCAAACGTCAATAAAACCCTTTATCACTGTAAATACAAAAAGGGGTTTCCCCTAGAATATGGAAAACCTTATGCAATTGTGGTGCAAAAAAATTACCCACTGTTCTAGGGGGGAAATCCCTATTTCATCTTACACCCTCAGTCCCTCACTAAGTGCCTTGGTAGCTGGTAGTAGCTACCACACTATCATCATCTATCTAGTAAGCCATTTCCCAACTGTTTTGGGTCAGCTTAACAGGATGCAGCTGAATACCAGTATTTTACATAGAGGGGCTACCTATCTGACTTCCAAAACCCAGTTACCGGGTAACACAATACCCCTTGCTATGATAAAACAGGTTGTCAGACATTCAAGCTAATTCTTGTAGTAATATATAGTTATCTAGCTAAATACTAGATTTGTAAATAATGTGAGAGGAATGTTAACCCACTTGACCCAATGACGATATTGAGAAAATACTTGGGACTGGTATTCCCACTAGTTGGTTTTTCCTTATTTATAGCAGTCAAGGTAAATAAACAATGATGTAAGGGCTACTTTGTAACACATGTCAATAATCTGCACATTATAAGCTACTTTAAGTTATATTCTAACTAAAAGTAACATATGTTTATCTAATTGCCTAGTTACCTTCTTATTTAATTCTTGAAAAATTAATAAAATATGATAACATTGCAAATGAGAATCATTTTGATTATAGATATTGACAATAATTGTTGGTATAGTCTTGGAGCAGACACCAATATTCCCTAAATTCATTAGGATTGAATAATCTTCCTAAAAACGAATTGACCTGCTAATTGAAAACCCCTCTCTTTTGCTGTATTCCTGCCCAGTTTGGTTCTGTCTTTAAACCTAATGTGCGCACAAATGCCCATAATTTTTCACTTTACAATAATTAACCTATCCTATTGTCTCACAGTTGGCAAAGGTTTCCCCATATTTTCCAATTTTCTTTGTGTTGTTTTTCTCCGGTCGGTCAGGAACGAGTCCAAATCGTCATGGCAGCGTCTCCTAGGCAAGGCTCGACACCCGTCTTCATGCAACCACTGTGTGACAATCCTAACCGACCTATCCTGATACATCCTATAAGACGTATGAGTGTATGACCAACCCAGTCCCATTTCAGCACGCAGACTTATCGCCAACATCGGCGAGACGACGATGACACTCGTATTACAACCGTATTATAACTTTCAGCAACCGACAACCGCGGCAAGCGCATATGCGTGCGCGGCTGGGTGCACCGCCTGCGTCGCCAGGGCCGCGCGCTCGCCTTCCTTACGTTGCGTGACGGCACCGGCTACCTGCAGTGCGTGTTACATGGCCTGCTGTGTCAGACATACAACGCACTGGTACTCTCAACTGAGTCCTCCGTCGTCATCTATGGACAACTAGAGGTTGTGCCTGAAGGAAAGATGGTGAGTGTCTATGAGTCATAAAAAATATGAATGATATTGTGTAGTAGTAGACTTTTTGTAAATTGGTTCTAAATCCACTTTTACACACACACATATGTAGTTGACGGCTATGTGATGGATATTTTTACACCCTGTGTATCGTGTAATAAAAAAAGATGCGGTTTTCATTCTGTAGGTGGCTTACCTATATCCATCTAGTTGTAGAACAAAAGTTAGCAGTCTGTTCGTGTTTACAAACTTTTACCTAATTTATTTGACGTTTTTATTATAAAATGAATCGAAAAATTTGAGTATTTTATGAATAATAATTAAGTAATCAGTCTTGCTTAATTAACACTAAACAAAATTAAAATTATAACATTATTTTAAAAACATTCGAACAGTACGCGTGAGGGGTATTCCCATAAAATAGAAAATTAAGTATAGGATAAGGGAATAAACCTACTTTATCTTATCCTTATATGTATAAGGATAAGATAAGATAAAGAAAGGTATATACTGTTGGTTTGGATTTCAATAAAAAGCTAACCATACCTGCACATTATTTGGTAAATCCCCGAAACTTATGATTAGATTGCCACTTTGGGAAAGGTAATCAAAATTGTAGTTTCTTGTCTATTATGTAGCTAGGGTAAACTTTGAATCTTCAAAATTTCTATTTTTTACAATAAATATCAATTGATATATTATCATCATCTACCTAACCTTATTCCAACTATGTTGGGGTCGGCTTCCGGTCTGACCGCAACTGCAACTGCGCAAACTGAGCAACTGTCTATCTGACCTCCTCAACCCAGTTACTGGGTAATACGAAACCCCTTGGTAAGACTGGTTGTCAGGCTTTTGGGATTCTGACGATGAGAAACGACTGTCAATAATCCATGAATGACAGCCAGGAGCCGGCTTAACGTGCTTTCCACGTCGTACATGATGTCCAAGTGCACAGGATGGATGGAAAGCAGCACATGAAGTATTTCTTGTTCCGTTGCTGTAATTCCTATATGGTTTCCAGTTGGGAGGATAAATAAATAAATAAATGACCATCAGTTGAACATAAAATCTCATTACAATCTTCAACTGTACTTTTGGTTGTCTTCCTTGTTATGAACAATATGCATCATTGTCTAGGCGCCAGGCGGTCACGAGTTGACGGCTGACTACTGGGAGCTGATCGGACTCGCGCCACCAGGTGGTGCTGACGCCATTCTCAACGAAGAAGCCTTGCCTGACGTGCAACTGGACAACAGGTAAAAGCTAGGAGCCGCAGTACATTTAACTAGTGCCCCTGATTAATTTACTTGCTTGCTGATCTCTTAACGTGTTGTTAGTCATTAGTATTACACAGCTGAATGGGAGTAAACCGTAATCTAGACAGAGATTTGCTTTTTACAAGTTTTTATTTAACTTGCACTGTTTGTATGTATTGCAGTATTAGTGATTACTGCATATTATGTTTTCAACATTCCATCCTTCTTTAAGATTTTAGACAACCTTTTTTTGGTCGTTTTTCTGATTTAAAAAATCAAACTTTTGAATTTTGAACTGATGCTGTCAAAATGAAATTTTTCTCTTGAAGTTTGGCAGAATTTTTTTTGGTGTTCATTGCTGAAGGTTGCAATTTTTTTTTTCTTTGCTGATAATCGTAAAGATATTATGAAAAATACGTCCTTAATCATCTAAATTGGATTTATGTGAAGTCTTCGACATATAGTTATATGTTGATCTTTTGATCTTATCAGGTATGTGTATTTCTACTCGTTACCTATTTTTTTGGTAAAAGTGGTTCAGCTTGTTACAGCATTCTTAATGTGCGTTATTTTGTTTAGGATACGCCTGAAAATATAAGACGTAACAAGCCGAGTTTTCGGCCTTACCCTACCCCTATGCACTAATCTGTTCCTGGATTTTTTGAATGAGTTGAGGAGTGGAGATCTATTCGAGGGAGCAGTTTCAAAACCATACCGACCAGATGTGAAATGGAATTCAAGATATAATTCAGAGAGAAATAATCCAGGATCCATCAGATTTTTTTATTATTGATTTTTTACTAATATTACTGTCGTTTATAAATAATAGTTTCGTGTAACTTTAATTGCAGAATACAACAGGTTTTTATATCGTTCGTTCACTATTGGTGCTACGCGATCGTAGCAAAAATTACAGTTGCAACTGCAGTTTAACTCGACGCGTAGGTAATCTAACTAAATTTTGAAATTTTATTCAATGAACAAAAAAAACCTCAAGTATTAAATTTTTTTCTTTAAGTTTTTGTAATTTTTTGTAAATTCGGTTATTAATATTAAATCAAATTATACGTTTTTAAGTGGCGATGAAGTCGTTTCCTTTTTTTTTCGTATGTATTTAAGTTGTCCGTCAAAATTTGCAAACCATTTTTTTAAGACTATTAATAATTTATTCAAATTTTAATGTGTAATTTATATAAAACGAAAGTGCGTCCTACCCGTCATGACCTACGGGGCTGAAACGTGGACACTCACGATACGGCTGGTCCACCAGTTCAAAGTCGCTCAGCGAGCTATGCTCGGAGTCTCTCTGAAGGATAGGATCCGTAACGAATGCATCCGACAGAGAACGAAAGTTATCGACATAGCTCAAAGAATTAGCAAGCTGAAGTGGCAGTGGGCCGGCCATATCTCGCGAAGAACCGACAACCGCTGGAGTAAACGAGTTCTTGAGTGGAGACCACGACTCGGCAAACGTAGTGTGGGACGCCCTCCGGCCAGGTGGGATGACGATCTGCGAAAGGCAGATGCTGGGTGCGTCAAGCTGAAGACAGGGCGCTATGGCGCTCATTAGGGGAGGCCTATGTCCAGCAGTGGACTGCTATAGGCTGATGATGATGATGATCAATTTATACATATATATGTTTAGTCTATTCATATTTGTTTCAAATTGGTGTTATTTCAAGTTAAACAAATATCAACTTTATTTTAATGGTAATTCAGTTAATTTCAGAGTGACTATCACTATTGAAAAAGTTACAAAAATGTTCGAAGTTTTAGCGTAAACTGAACTTTATTGTGTAGGAATTAAAGTTATTTTTCCATAAACTTACATTTGTTTACATTTTTAGCAAATTATTTTATACTTAAATCGCGAATGCAGATTATATTGAATGAAAACCGAGGCCCATAGATAACCCCTAACATAAACATTTTTCGTTCTAATACATAAAAAACTACTGAACATGTAGTGATGACTGAGCTGTGATTACTGTTGTCAAAGGCGAATGATATCACTTTTGACGTTCGAAATTTAAATGGCACGATTGTTTTTTCCAGGCACATAATGATCCGCGGTGAGAACACATCAAAGGTCCTCCGCGCACGCGCCGCCGTCACGCGCGCCTTCCGCGATCACTTCGCAGCGCGCCGCTACACGGAGGTGACGCCGCCCACACTCGTGCAGACGCAGTGTGAAGGCGGCAGCACCCTGTTCAAGTTTAGCTACTTCGGGTAAGTTTTATTTTGTTGACTTCAAATCATAATGTACTTTCTGACTTTATCTTGGACATGGCTTCGGTGAAACATCGTGTGGAAACCAGGACTAATATAAGTCGGAAATCGCCAACTCGTCTTGAACAAGCGCAGTGATCAATGCTTGTGTCTTCTGTGTATTAGACGAGGCGTTTGCCCTGCAGTGGGACAAATAAAGTTTGGTATGAAGATCAATGCGCAGTGGTAGACCGCGAAATTGATTTTTTCTTACTTTTTTTGCAATTTGCAGGTCAGTGTCAAGTTGTATCTTGATCAAAATATGATTCGCGACTTTAAAGAACTTTTGAGATTTGTTCATATGGAACAAATCTAACTAAGGGCTGATTTTACCAAAGTCAGTTAACTTTTATTCATGGAATAAAATTGACGTGTGACAGTTCTAGTACTTATGGAGAAACTGTCAAAAATTCAAACTTATTCTCAGGAGTTTTGTACAAACACTTTTACACGTCAATCATGTTTTTTTTTTAAACTAGATGAAGTCGGCGTTTCCTATCTGACTACTCTGAGAAGAAAGGCCGAAACAAACTCAGAGGTCACAGTCTCTTTTAAAGTCCAGACATAATCTTGGTCAGGTTATATGAAGACCATGTAGATCGATGTCTGAGGTGGTCTTTTGAGGAAAGAACCAGACAGATTGAGAGGACCTGTCCAGTCAGTGCACGCATTTGTCAAAAATCGTGCAGCTCAACTCAAGACTTAAGGAGCTCAACGACTATAAGACTTATTCTGTAAATACGTACCTGTTATAGTCGCGAATCATATTTTGATCAAGATACAACCTAACACTGACCATGCCCGATACGCGAAAATACCAGCATGTAACCTTGCTTATTATTTTAATTGGATTTAAAAAATATATAAAGTTATATTTTCCACAGTGAGGAAGCATACCTGACTCAGAGCTCGCAACTGTACCTAGAAACATGCCTGGCCACACTGGGCGACGTGTACTGCATCGCGCAGTCCTACCGAGCTGAGCAGTCGCGCACGCGCAGGCATCTCGCTGAGTACGTATGACCTTTATATCTGAGGACTTTCGTATGGACAAAGTCCTCAGATATTTGGTTTTATTTTTCCGTATAGTATTTATAAAAACATCACCAGTCAAAACTTAAAAAAAAAAAACTATTCAACCAACTGAGTAAAATAACAGCTTCAGTCAGCCAATCACGAAGTTCGTTTGAATTTACTTTGTATGTGCATTGCAACTTCAATGCCAATGGGTTAATAGCCAAGAGCCTCGACCAACACCTGAGGGAGCTCTAGTTGGACAGCTGGATCTAGGGCTTAATTCAGAAAGCGGTATGAGGTTCCTCTATCTGGAGCCCTGACCGCCGGTAACTTGGACCCTGTTCCCCATACCGATAGGCTACTATTTAAGACTGGATTGCATTGTATCATCTAAACTCATTTAGAATCCATTGTTTATTGCTAACATGACGTATCTTGTGTATAAACAGGTACAGCCACGTAGAGGCAGAGTGTCCGTTCATCACGTTCGAGGACCTACTGTCCCGGCTCGAGGACTTAGTTGTGGACGTCGTGGACAGAGTCCTCGCATCGCCCGACGCGCACCTCGTCTATGAGCTCAACCCTAACTTCAAGGTAACATATAGTAGTTAGTACAGTCACGTAGAGAGTGTCTGTTCATCTCGTTACTTTATCTTTACTAACTTCTACTAATCATATTATAAAGTGGTAAAATGTGTATGTTTGTATTTAGGGGGTAATCTCCGGAACTACCAGTCGGATTTGAAAAAATCTTTTTGCGTTTGATTATTGGTATGGTATTTAGCATCACGCTAGGACCCTTAGGAGCCGAGCAAAAGAATCGAGATATAACGCTTAGCGAAAACGAAATAATAGATCGGGCAGGCGATGCGATGCGAGGGGGTGGGAACAAGAAATTTCACACGGACGAAGTCGTGAGCAGGAGCTAGTATATAATAAAGAGGTAAATTTGTTAGTTTGTATATAGGGGGTAATCTTCACAACTACTGACATGATTCCGAAATTTCTTTCACTAGTCATAAGCTTCAGTATTGCCGAGTGTCGTAGCGTAGAACCAGGCGACGAAGTTGCGAGCAGGACCTAGATAAATATAACTACTTTCAGAAAAATCTCCGTTTTAGAACATTCATGGGATATTTGCAATTAAATGCGCTCTAGAGTAGATTAGGTCGAGAATAGTCGCTAAGTACCCACCTGACCACGTTTGCCGAATCAACTACCCTATATAACAGGGGTGCCCAACCGGTCGATCGTGGCAAGGCACAAAATATTTCCAACCACAAACCTGATTTTGCTAATCTAGCGAAAGATGCTCAAACGCAATGCGCACATTAATATAAATAAGTAGTTACTAAGAATAATTTTTAGTTTTATATTTTCCCTCTTAATAAAATAAAAAATACATAATTGTGTACTGAACTATGCTGTTTCATATAAGATTTCAAGAAGTATTTAATTGGTAGATCGCACAGGGTGTCCGTCAGTGAACAGTAGATCTTGGGTCTAACCAGGTTGGCCACCCCTGCTATATAAGTATATTTATCTTCTTGTCCAGCAGTGGACTGCTATAGGCTGATGATGATCTTCTTCCAGAGACCCAAGAAGCCGTTCAGGCGCATGGCGTACACGGAAGCTATCGAATACTTGCGCCTAAACAACATTACCAAAGAAGACGGCTCTTTCTACGAGTTTGGAGAGGTATGTCATTTTATCAATATTATCTTCGATCAATAATAGTACTAGATGAATGATTAGGAACAAAAATAAGTCGCTAAAGTGGCCACGTTTGCACACACATAGACATTTATATTTCTTACTACGAACTATAGAAAAAAGTTGAATAATATTAACAACTTCAAATTATTATAAACCTTAACACACTAACATAAAGTTTAATTACGTTTGCAAATGATTAATATTTAAGTCCTTCTGTCATCGAAGCAATAAATTTAAACTGTCACTTGAAAATAAAAAGTCATGTTTATAATAAGTACAAAAATATTTATTCTAAAATGAAACTTAACTTCTAAGCAATAAGGTTAAAACATTTTGTTGACAATTTCGTACTTACTCGAATTTGGAACTACACGTAGTTCTTGGAATTACATTTCAATGCTTCAATGTTTGTTAGAATAGTTGGCGCGTTGTAGCAAACATTGGCCAAACAATCATAATATTTGCTAATTGATTTATATTTACTATTTAATTGTGTTACTATTTTATGAAAAACATTTAATGATATAAACTTACCGATTTCCTTCCAGAATCTTGGTGTTACGGTGGTTATTTACACAACTTTTGAACGCGCACTGAGGCATTTTGACGTCTTAACATTGGCTATGATTGGACCATACTAATTTGAAATAAGAGCACAAAAGTATTCGTGCTCGTATTTTTCGGGCCGTTTTTGAAGCGCTTATCGGGCATCTAGTACTATTATTGATCGAAGAATATTATCGAATTATTGTTATAACTTGACATGATATTTGACACCAGGTTAAATCGGAAACATGGACTACATACATAATTCTTTGATTGATTAGGGGCTGGTTTTACCAAATTTATTTATTTGTTTAAACGTTTCGCACAAAAAGGTACAAAGGCGGACTTAATGCCTTCATTCAGATATTATTTTTTATCCGTGGAATTTTGATGTCTGAGTAGTTTTAGTATGGAAAAACTGTCAAAACATCAAAATTTATTCACAGGATAAGACTTGTTCTACGTGTAAAAGATTGTTGAAATTCTCCCTGAATATTATTTTAATGTTCTTTTGATCAATCAATTCCAACAGCTGACAGCAATGGGTAGAGTCTTTTACGCTCGCATTCTAGATCAATCATGACTATAGTTTTAGAATACGGGCCATGGAAATGAATCATGAATCAACCGGTTGAATAATGTAATTACAGAACCAATTAAAAAGCCATTGGTATTTCGCGTCGATCCACGTTTCATGCACACGGTGGAACGAATCCATTCATTCTACTAAGAGAGGTTCCAAGATTGTTTTTAGGGTTCCGTACCCAAAGGGTGAAAACGGGACCCTATTACTAAGACTCCACTGTCCGTCTGCCTGTCACCAGGCTGTATCTCGTGAACCGTGGTACGGTCAGCAACAAAAGTCGATTAACACTTCAGTTTTTTTAATCTCAGTTATTGAGCAAAATATTAGTTCAAAATTGCATTGTACTTCTGCAATTTTGAACAAATATTTTGCTCAATAACCGAGATTAAAAAAACTGAAGTGTTAATGGACTTTGTTGCTGACTGTAGCTAGACAGTTGTAATTTTCACAGATGATGTATTTCTGTTGCCGCTATAACAAAAAATATTAAAAATAAAAAATGGTTGCCTGTAAAGTCGGTTTTACGGGCGAAGATTTTACGTGACAACGACCGATCATCCGATCATAGTTGAGTGGGAGAGAGACGCAAGGCATTCGGCGGGCCTCTCTCTCGTTCGGTGACTCATCGTAACGTTACCGAGCGTTACACTTTTTCATAAGTGACTCCCAGTCGCAACCTAATTTAAGACGTTGTCACGTCAATAAAATAAAGTTAAAATTTAAAGGGGTATAAAAGAAACGTTTTTCTCGGCGTTTTATGCCTTGTGGTACGGAACCCTTCGTGTGCGAGTCTGAGTCGCACTTGGTCGGTTTTTTTTTTAATCTGTTGACTATAAAACTTCGTGTATTATCTTTTCGCAGGACATACCCGAAATGCCAGAGCGTAAGATGACGGACGCCATCGGTGAGCCGATCCTTCTGTGCAAGTTCCCAGCTGAGATCAAGTCGTTCTACATGCAGCGTTGTCCAGAAGATAAGCGACTTACTGAGTCCGTTGATGTGCTGATGCCAGGCGTCGGGGAAATCGTCGGAGGATCTATGAGGACATGGGACTATGAGGAGCTTTTGGAAGGTAACTGACACCTTATTATAAGAAGATCAGGAAAAAGTATTCTTTGGAATTAAATAGTATGACACAAACATACAAAAATAAACACAAAAGCATATAATAATAAAAAAATAATGTACCTACAACATCCATCCGAACTAATATTTTAAAAATGCGAAAGTGTTTCTGTCTGTACATCTTCACGCTTAAACCGCTGAACCGATTTAGGTGAAATTTTGTATGGGAATAGTTTGAGTCCCGGGAAAGGACATAGGATAGTTTTTATCCCGATATTCCCGAGGGATCGAAACTTATGCGGGTGAAACCGTGGGGCGCTGCTAGTTAAAAATAAAGATGAAGTAGTGATTGTTGTTTCCTTCCCAGTTGTTTAGTCCTTGTTGGCTCTAGTCACAGAGAAGCTCTTCGTATGTGCCAGAATAAGCAAGTTGGGGATTATTATTTCATCGGGGCCCCAAAAACCAATTTTTCAGTTCACTACTTTCTATTTTTCGACTTTAGCTAGGAAGAAGTTGCACTTTAAAGTCCCTAGCTAATACTTCAGTTTCTATAATATGCCATTTGAAGCCGTTCTTACAGGATATATTT
This sequence comes from Oligia fasciuncula, assembly GCA_963082905.1. NCBI lineage: Eukaryota > Metazoa > Arthropoda > Insecta > Lepidoptera > Noctuidae > Oligia > Oligia fasciuncula. The sequence continues at coordinate 13,425,726 of OY720406.1, read as the reverse complement.
AAAACACGACAAAATATCGTATCTTTAAGAACATAACTATCCTATGTAATTCGCAGGTTACAAGCGCGAGGGCATCGACCCCTCCCCCTACTACTGGTACACAGACCAGCGCAAGTTCGGCTCGGTCCCGCACGGCGGGTACGGGCTGGGCCTGGAGCGCTTCCTGTGCTGGCTGCTCGACCGGTACCACATCCGCGAGGTCTGTCTGTACCCGCGCTTCCTTGATCGTTGCACGCCTTAGGTGACGATATTTGCAGGTGTAATGGAGTTGGAAATAGCAGTGTTCATTCTTATTGTATTGTCATGAACTACATATAACTATATAGATACGCTTGAAAAACTTAACCCTGCCTTTCCTGCCGCAGAGTCGGGCTAAAAACCACGTGTCGTGTTAAAAATATAAGCCAGTCAACAAAGTAGCGTACATTTTTGTATGGCCACTCGAGTAGACTACTTTAATAGACACTTAATGTGACAACTGCTATTTCTAATTACATTGCGTATCTAATAGTACTTGCTGCAATACTTGCAAACTCACACTTCGACGCTTAGTATAATATTATCACAAGATAATATTATGTTGTATAAAACACATTTTTAAAACGAAAATACGGATAGTGGTAGACCGCGAAATTTAAATTTTCTTACGTTTTTTGCAATTTGGCAGGTCAGTGTCAGATTGTAACTTGATCAAAATATGATTCGCGACAATAACAGGTACATATTTAGAGAATTATAATCATTAGAATCGAAATATATCTTTCTAAGTTAGATTTCTACCAATCTCTTATGGAAATCTAACTTAGAAAGATGTATTAATGATTATAATTCTGTGCCTGTTATTGTCGCGAATCATATTTTGATCAAGATACAACCGGACACTGACCTGCAAATTGCAAAAAACGTAAGAAAATTTGAATTTCGCGGTCTCAACTACCCATTCACCTTAAGTTTAGTAAGATTGCGTCGATGCTGACTGCTTGCATCAATAATACCATACTTACTGTGTGAGCTTGATTTATAAGCTATCAGTGAATAGCTCACATTTATAAGCTATCAGTGAATAGCTCACATTTTTTAACTATTGCATTATATTGAAGCATTTCGTGCGACCTAGAGCGTAAAATATCATAATAACATCGATTTTAAGTGTAGTTTTTTGTGGTCAGTAAAGTTGTTAAAAAAGTTTTGACCTGAAATGGTTTTGTAAAATTCATGAAAACAACTGGTTTTGTTGAAATGGACTGACTTCTCGCTTAGTGCCATCTGTGAAATGGTACAATAGTTTCTATATTTTGTTGACTGTATAGTTTATTATTATTCTAAATTATTTATATAAATTGTCGTCTAAGTATTTCATGACACAGCTAAACAGGTTACTGTTCTATACTTCATTCATCAGCATTTTCATGTATTCAATAGTATAGGAATGTAAACATTCCATATTCCACTTGCCTTGTACTTTTTTATCATTTAAATACAGTTCCATAAATGGATTTGTGACTTTTATTTCTTGTTCGTATCTTTCATTCTTTTTTTTTTATTACAGTAATATTATTTACTGTAAAAAAATGGAATTTAAATAGTGCAGACTACCACATCAAGCTACCCGTAACTGTCAAATTTTCCCAATCAACTTTGAACCTTATGCTTTAGCGATAAAGTTGAAAATCTATTAAAGAAATTTGACAGATTGTAGTAGCTTGATGTACCGACACATTAACATATGTGTGACTTAAGTAGTCCATTATTGCACGCCGTGCATGAATACTACTGTCACACGTATCGTGCCGCATAAGTCACGCTTTTCTGTTTAACTGTGTAAATATCGACTACCTAAGTCGTAGACCTGCTGGTTTGTGTGTTTGTCATTTTGTATAAAGATTTTCCGATTATCGATTTGGTTACTGCGCCCGCGCCGTTTGTAGAGTCTTGGTCACCCGAAGTGTTCGATTGCGCTAATCTCCGAAATAATCCAAGAACACTATAGGGCTGACTCAAGTTAGGTTGCCATCGACACGTTAAGAAGAAGAATAGACTGCAGTCCTTTCAAAGTTTGTTACTTCTGTTAAAAGCAGTGGCCTTTATTGTCGTGGCAATAAGGTTGCTATTGAAAGAACTCGTTAAGTGCAGTGATCAGTGATAAATGCTGGACTGTTGACTCCACAGATGGACAAGGATACTTTCGTGAGTACCCCTTCATTTCCCTTGTTTTATTATAGGTTCACTTTGTGAATGGGGTCGGATACATCCATTGCTTATTTGAACCTGCATACGGATATGCCAGTCTGTATGTCGCAAGTAGAATCTTCTTTCTTTTTTTTTATTTTATTTGGTCTCTTTCCTTTAGTTTTGTCTGGCCCGCTGCCGCCACAGGTCTTGATGATGTCTGTGGCGACAAGTCCTCGATCCCAGTTGGGAACCGTAAATATACAGATGGACGTGTGTGACGTTACTTAAAAGGTAAATGCAAGTAAATTGAAAAAAACAACATTTTTATTGTAAATCTATTTATACTTCTTAAAAACATACAAATAGTACAATGATAGCATGATAAGACAAGGTATCCTTTGGTATAAAACTGTCTGCTATCGAAATAATTCACTATTTAAAATTGACGTTACATACTAAACTAAAAATCACATTTCTGGCCGGGTAGAGTGCACTTATAAATAAAATAATGATAACCCGACTATCTTATGAGTATTCACCTCTAACATTCTGATAATATTAAATGCATTGTTGATTTCACAAAATCTTAGTTTTAGGAGTCGAAGAGCTACAAGCTGAAATTGATATCATGTGTATCTTTCCATTACACTCGTGAAGTCTTAAATTAAACTTTGACACGACAATTTACAAGGGACAAAACTAGTGAAGAAACTGGATATGTCAAATGTTAGGGTTACAAATATAAGTATTGTTATTTATGTACCTATACGTAATCTAGGAGTTTGTGTCAGTCAATATTTTCGCAATCACTATGGCTACTTGTACTTAGAGCCACTTCATCACGGCATTTCAAGGCAACCACATTGGCGTTTTCCAGGGGGGGCCTGGCCCCTCTGGCCCCTAACCTTTTTTGTTTTCCCCAAAACCCCACTGTTCCTTTAGGTACCTACTACCATAAGTCGGGGGCCCGAGAGCCCCGAGAGATACTTGTACATTCGCCGCATCCTCGACTGATATCAGCCCGCCATGCCTAGCGGGCCCCATCCCCATGAGCGGGCGATCCCACAACCGATCCTTTTCTTTTAGCACGTTTTTAGGGTTCCGTACCAAAATGTAAAACGGAACCCTTATGGTGAGACTCAGTCTGTCTGTCTGTCGGTCTGTCTGTCACAGCTGGATATCTCAAGAACTACTAAATACTATCAACTTGAAATTTAGAATAGTTTTAGATGACATTTGCCCAACTATTTTGAAAATAAAAAAATATATGTAGGTACCTATATTTTTTGCAACAGGGACTGGAAGGGGGTCTGAAAAATTCGAAGTGGGGCTACTAGAGCATGTGGGGTATCATAATTATGAAAGAGCGTAGTTTGCACATTCTCAAAAGGCTTTTTAGGCCCTATAGTTTTCGACTTTTGATGAAAATAGTAAAAAAATAATCCGGTTCCCCCCCCCCCCCCCCTTATCTCCGAAGTTTGCAGAGAGAAAAATCTGAAATTATTCTATGTGTTAGAAGTTTATGTAAAGATTACAGGAAAAATAAAACGAAGTCTCTAAATAGCACACTTTTTCAGAAATTATCAACAAAAGTTACATTAGTTCCACTAGCGGTCAAGAGATGGCGGTGACATAAAACTGCAATATTCTACACCGCAGTGCACAGTGTTAAAATTCTCTGACGAATATATGTATAGGCCTCGTCGATGAAAATTTAAAAACATGATGGTACGGAACCCTCGGTGCGCGATTCCGACTCGCTCTTGCCCGGTTTTTTCATTATTAAACATTCTGCTCGTAAAAGAGTTTCGTCAATTTGGAGGATACCTAAAAAAAATACAAAATAATATTAATAAAAAAATAATAATTCCCACAAAATGCTTTCCACTTTCGAGATCTAAATTAAAAACCGGGCAAGAGCGAGTCGGACTCGCGAACCGAGGGTACCGCACCATCATGTTTTTAAATTTTCATCGGGGAGGCCTGTTTTATGTCAGCGCCATCTCTTGACCGATAGTGGAACTAATGAAAAATTATAATAAACTTTTGTTGATGATTTCTGAAAAAGTGTGCCATTTAGAGACTTTTTTTTTATTTTTCCTGTAATCTTTAAATAAACTTCTATCACATAGATTAATTTCAGATTTTTCTCTTTGCAAACTTCGGAGATAAGGGGGGGAAAGTTTTTTTTTTTTGAGAATGTGCAAACTACGCTCTTTCATATGATACCCCACAGTAGTAGCCCCACTTCTAATTTTTCAGACCCCCTTTCAGTCCCTGTTGCAAAAAATAAAGGTACATATATTTTTTTATTTGCGAAATAGTTGGGCAAATGTCATCTATAACTATTCCAAATTTCACTATAAGGGTTCCGTTTTTACCATTTTGGTACGGAACCCTAAAAATGCATCGATCGAGCGGCAGCGCGCGGAACTGCGCGGTGTTTTCCGACGCGACGCGACGTGCGCCTGCTTGTCACTTTGCATTGTGGGCTGTGGCAGGAAATTTAAATGTCTACTTATAACGTTGCGTATTATTAGCATAGAAAGTATTAGTAGATTCAATTATTTTTGTTATTTCTAAAGTAATTAAATGGAATGTATTATGTAGGTAATAATAATTTTGTGTAGCTCTTGGTGCTAGATTATTTAATTGATTGTTTTTGTGTGAAGTTATATTATGTAAGTAGGTACGTATCCTGCTTAGAATTTCGAATAGGTCCCCAAACATCCTAGGGTGGGCACCATGCAGACCATTCTAGGGTGCCCCCCCCCCCCCCTATCTACGCCTATGGCAACCACTCGGCTTCATCTTTGACGGAATAGGAGCGGCTGCCAGGTGCTTCGGTGAGGTCCTCCTTACTGCTAGCCACCTTGTTGTAAACAGTCTTGCCGGCTTCAACCACGTATTCCACTCCATCGGCTGTAATGAGACACTGGGAGTTATTACGGTTCTTCTACTAAAGTGTCGAAGCTACACAACAATAGATAGTCCACCTTGTGGTAAACAGATAATGCTGCTGAAGTCCAAACTGCAGCAAGTTCGGTAGCGGAGCTAACTGCTCAGGGTGTCGAACAATCATTCTACTAGCTGACTTACATAATATGTAAGTCATAATATGTACCCTCCTAGCCTAGGGTTAGCAGAATTCGACCTTCGTTCCAAGTATCAAATAAAATATGATCCTAAAATTATGGACCATTCGCATTTCTGGCTAGTTTGGATAAAATATGATCCTAAAATTATGGACCATTCGCAGTTCTGGCTAGTTTGGATCATCTCTTCTAAAATATATTCCCATTCACTTGTATCTTCAGATTCCGACAACTGATGAATACTGTTTATCCTTTCCATGATTGTAAAGCATAATATGTGATTTAGACTCACCGATAGCGCTGCCAGTTTTTCTCACGGCTTGTCCAATGTTTTGTGACGAGAATGTCTCAGGATCAATGTTAATATTGACGCCTTCAGTACCGTTGGTGTGAGAGGGGCACCCGTTCTGCGAGATGATGGACAGGTCGTACGGATCCACGCCGAATGATGCCAGCTTGTTCCGCATCTGCAGAATAGAAAAATAAGCTTTAGGAAAAAAAGTCGTCTCTACTGAGGGCTGGTTGTTTTACGGCCACTTGACGCACGCATATACCTACGTAAAAAATGGCGCTAACTATCGTCAAACCAAAAAAAAGCGTTGTTTCAAACTACAAATGCAAAATTATGGCCATGCCGTACGTCAAATAATAACAAGTACGTAATCGTTATTATTTGACTTACCTTCATATGTTACGTTAACCAACCGCTTGAAATAACCGGCCCTTAACCTTACTTACGATCATTTTAGTAGATCATGGCAAAAGTTTTTTATGGTAGTTTCTACTTTGTTGTTACATCACCAGATGTTGATATCAGAACGACTCAGCCTAGCAGCCTCTTGAGTCTTGAGCAACATTTTAGGATACTCTCGTCAGGCAGTTGGATCGAAGACAAAATGCAGTAGGTACTTCTGGATATGTAACGAGGTTTTTTTCTCTTGAGCTCTGATTATCGGCAACTTGGAGGTATTCCCGATACCGATGGGTTCACTATACTATCACATTTGATATCCATAAATTGAATAAACGCCCCATTAGGTACACATCGGTTTGTTTGATCTTCAAAAACGGACGAGGCGTTAAAAGATTTGTCTTTTTGGGGCGACTTTTGCCAAAATAATTTAAGAAAATACTTGCCTTGTCGACGTACATCTTGTCAAGCTCCTTGGTTCTTGAGAGAATGGTAGCTGATCTCCGGTGTGCAAAGGCAAGCTTTTGGCAAGTGAAGATGACGGCGTGGGATGTGTAGTCAGTCATTACGACTGTGTAACTTGCTGAACCAGCTACACCTGAAAATACAAAGCGTAATTTAAAATGGGTTGATCATTTCTTAAGAGATCATGAGTATTCAGCACTGGATAGCGATTACTTTACAAAAAGGAATGCTGGTTATTCAGAGAATGGAAAATGGATAGGTACTTCATCATCATTTCAGCCGAAAGACGTCCACTGCTGGACATAGGCCTCCCCCAAGCACCTCGACCGGTTCTGTGCTTCTCGCATTCGTATTCCTGCGGCCTTCACAAGGTCGTCGGTCCACCTTGTGGGAGGCCTTCCAACGCTACGTCTTCCGGTACGCGGTCGCCACTCCAGAACCAGATCTAAGGTACTTACTCAGAGGAAATTTGACTTTCATTCTAGCGGGCACAGTCGGGTCTGGTACTGTTAGAACTCCAGTATATCTGTGGAAAAAAGAAATAGGTTTGGAGGTTAAAACCTGTTGTATCTAAACAAAATATGATGACAGATGGGCATGGCGAGAAAAAACGAAATGTAGAACATAATGTGCTATGATTCGTTACTTTTAGTCGCCAGTGGCTAGCATCTATCGCAGCAGGCCACATCGAGAGCTGGCGGGTGAGCATCGTTTCACCTTATTTTATTCAACTTTCAACAAAGCAAATACCAGCCCGCCCGTCAGCTCGCGGTGTGGCCTGCGCTTGTTGTTCGTGTCGCTGAAGTGGTAAACAGTCTACAATGTGTCCTGTTGCTGTTCCACATAAAATGGGACACTTAATATCGTTTCCAGCCAGTCCTATTGTTCGCACGGTACAGGAACTATGGACGCTACTGAAGGTGACAAACTCGAAGCTAAATTCAGGGCCGACTATTTCGACTGCTATCGTCACGCTAAGAAGAAGAGGTTTCCTTTCAAGTTGGGCCTTAGGAATTCTGTCAGTGTAACTGCGAGGGTGTGCGGGAAGTGAGCACAGCTAACCCACTCAAAGCTGGATCAATTGGCTATAAATTAATAGTATTAGCATAATTAACGTAGTATGCTGTACCTGTAGTCATGCTTCAGAGGTGTAAGTCCCAAGATGAAGTGCTGCGACATCTGCTCCAGTTCATATTGGCCGGGTTCGTTAGTCTTGGTGAAATTGTACGTCATGCAGTGGGACGCCGTCGACGTCTTCTGTACAACGTACCATACGCCCAGTAGCTGTTGGTTACAAAAATAATAATAAGAAATTATTAATACGCAACCAAGCACTTGCAACCACTAGAGACAGATGAGAAAGCGTAGGAGCTATATATAGATAGCTTCGTGCCTCGTGTTGGCGGCATGAGCTATAAGAGACTGTTGGCTCATGCCGTGGTAAAAAAGAGTTACCAGTCAGCAGGTTGGTAGCATAATAGCCTTAGGACTGTCCAGCGTGGTAATTGCGTAACACAATAATAGTAGGAATGGCTTTCATTTAGACAGTTCAACAACATTCATTTAACATATGTACATATTGACAAATATATATTATGCAGCAATGGATTAGCAATATCCTTCAAAATGATTCAGATTCTGATTGATAGTGTGTTACGCAATAAGGGTGCAGGGGAGCAGAAAAAACACTTAGTTCCATCACTCATGGAGGCTTTTTTATACTTTTTTCATAGAAAGATCATGCAAATGGACATTATATATTCCTGAATGCTGCTAGTAGGTATCCTCAAAGCGAGATGCGACAGATTATTTGCCTTTTTCGACATTCGCAGAAATTATGCGTAGGTAGTTACATGGCAAGTGATAAAAGAAACGAAAGTAATAAGTTGTCATAACAATGGTTGCACTCATTACATGAAGAACAATAGAGTTTTGTGAACAATTGTTCGAGTTCAATACACAGATGGAATTCATTCATACATCCATGTAATCTGATTACTTTCCATGATCAAAATCAATCTAAAATATTGATTTCTTTCACATTCAACCTCGTTTTTGCTCGGAAATAAACAACGTTTATCAGCAAACAGTTGCCTGCCTTAGGTATCTACGTCATCTAGGTAGCTAATTAATGAATTAAGAATACCAACGACTTAAATGATGACTAATAAGTTGTAAGTATAACACACGTAGGTAAATATTATACTCTACATAATTTTAAGAATCTGGGTGATGTGAAAGTGGGTAAGATGAACTGAAAACAAGTTGACGATACGTCCTCTCGCTTCGTGAATCATCGTCGAGTGTTGAACTGTTGACGTGTGATGTGTTATCGGAAGCCACAGTAGCCGGGTCAAATTCCTAAGTTTGTATAATATTAATAAGACATGGCGTTGTGTGAAGACACGATATCACTCTGTGTGTGATTGATACATCGGAATAACTTGATGTCAACATAAATCACATACCTTAAATAGGTTTAATACGTAGTTATACCTAGATGATAGTAAGAAAGTGTTCGATTTAAATAGAGGATACTGCCGGTCGATTCTGTAAAAATCTCACCGTGAAAACTTAGGTGAAGTGAGTTTGTTTTTGCTAGGAATTGACACTATTGACAGCTCACTCCACGCTCACTTCACCTAAGTTTTCACGGTGAGATGGTTACAGAATCGCACTGCAGGGTGTTCCGTAATTAAGGGGTCATTGTACTTATCAATATCATTATGAACAACTATTACCAAACCTAAAATCGCGAAAAAAGAATCAGCTGTTTCCTACATTTTGACGAGTTATGCAAACATAAATGTAGGGATCAGCTGATATTTTTTCGCGATTTCATGTTTGGTCCCGCAGCTGTAGTAAAAGTTGTTCATAATGATAAGTACAATGACCCCTTAAGAGGTTATCCATTAATTACGGGACACTCTGTATACAGCTTTTAGTAGACCAATTCACGAGAGCAACCGTAGTATCCACCACACCAAGAATAATCCATACCTAATATCTATTATAAATACAATAGTGTGTCTGTCTGTTACCTCTTCACGCTTAAACCGCTGAACCGATTAGATGAAATTTGGTATAGAGATAGTTTTATCCCGATATTCCCACAGGATCGACACTTATGCGGGTGAAACCGCGGGGCGCAGCTAGTAATGTTATAATGGTGTATGATTTGTTGTCTTCCTATACCCATTACCTTCGTAGGTAAAGTGGAACACATCAACTGATTCTATCATTTCGTTTCAAGGCGTCTCTATTGTGTTCCTTATTACTTCAGCAATTATGTTATACTTTTTGCCATGCTTCCAAATGATCATTATCGAACAAACATATTTAATTTCCGCGTAGTTGTAGGCATTATTTGTAAAACAAAAGATTTTTTTATGAAAAACTCACCTACCTAAATGTAGTAATACCACAGAACACAAATAATAGTTGGTAAGTATCCTTTGAAGGCTCTGTTAAGAGGGGACGGGGCCTGCGAGGAATTTGAAAAATAGGTATTTGAAGAAACTATTGCCGTCGCCTTACCTCTAGTCTGCCCCCGTAGTGTGTGATAGGGACAGCTGCAGCTCAGACCGAAATTATCACAAAACTTTTGACGAGATCGTCGTTTCGTATTCCCCTTTTTTCTCCTCGAAAACTGAGCCGATTCAATTATTTCTTACATTAACATTTTAAGAAAGAGTATGTTAATTTTCCTAACGTTTTATTTTATTTTAAAAACTTTTCTAATTTGTCTGGTAGTCCTCACGGCGGCGGTAAAAATAGGGCATTTTTTGTAATTTTTAGAGGGTCATATTTTCTGCTGGTGTGCTTACAGCAGACCTTGATTTTATGAAAAAAAAAATTGCTCTAGAGGCAGAAAGAAGGAAGAAAAAGGGGAATACATTTGTATGGACAATCGCACGCCCTGTTCCCTCTTAACGCCAGTAATATAAAGTACTCTGTGGTTAGGTGATTAGCCTCGGCCTCGGCCTCGGTGGTGGTTCGTTCGGTGGGTGGTCCTCATTAACTAATTGTTTGTAACTTTGTATGGGTGTGTGAGTAGTTATTCGAATCTAGGTATTTCTGCATGTTTGTGTGTTTCTGAATCAAACGACGACAGGAGAATCCATAGCAACATGTGGCAACGTTTTTTTGGAATTAAGCCATGTCGAAAACGAATTTATAGTATGATATAACTCACTTGTTTATGTAAAAAACCCCATGCTAATGTGAAAGGCCTTGAAACACCTAATTTGAACGCCGATTATAGTCGTTGCTGTTAAATTCGCGAAACGATCAATTGCAATGTGAATGTTTTGTGTATTTATTCTCAATCGCTTCAATTGCATTTGGTAGATGATCAATTTGCGTATCAATGTGTATCAATCATATAAAAATTGGCAATTGCAATTGATCGTTTCGAGGACCCTTACTGAGTAGGTACAATTTGTATTCAATCCTAAGGAGGCATCCAATAATTACGTGAGTCATTTGGGGGGGGGGGAGGGGGTCAAGCCGATTCTAACCCAATCTCACGTGGGGGAGAAGGGGGGTCCTGGCAAGTATCACGTAACACTAAAATTGCGAGAAAACTGTGTTAAATTGAGCAAAACTTGTTTTTCTATTAAAATATGACGAAATTCTACAATAATATTTATCGCGGTATAGATATATGAAAAAAGGAGGTTGAAGGAGAAGATGATTTTATTGAAAATCACATGGACATGTTGGTTCCAGTAGTCATTAATGAGACCGTACATGAGTCCCCGTGGACTGTTTTAAAATGAATATTCTTTTACCAATTTCAATAGTTCTTAATTGTTTAATTTTTTCACTGTGATTCTAGACTATGATCTTGGTAATCTTAAATAGGTACTAGTCCTGACTAGTCTTAAATAAAAATAATTACTGAAAATACGCATTTTGAACAAGCTCACGTCGAGCCAAATCTCACGATATCTCACTAAGAGGGTGGGGGGTCCAAAAATCGCCAAAATGACCTCACGTAATTAATGGACGCCCTCTAAGCACTATAAAGTATAAGTCACTTCATGACACAAATTTTTAAAGTTCCTTAATTTTTTTCAAAGAAGTTACAAAACTTCTTAGATGTGTTTTGTAGAAGCAAACATGTATATATAGTCCCCAAGAGTACCCAATTATCATAATTATGGTAGCTAGGCGTGACAATGTCACAGGGACAAAGCAGCTAATGCATCACTCGTATCTATCATCAATTTACATACCTAAGTTCATGTTAACCAGAGCATACCAAACCAAACTAATTAAAATAAAAAACAAACAAATAGTCGTCACATTTCACGTTCTATGATCAGAAGACCAATTCCCGTAATTAAAAACGTTCAAATCTAGTCGCAATCTCATCTCAGCGACAATCAATGTCAAAAATGTAGGGAAATTAGAGGTATTTTTGACAGATTGAGACTGAGATCAGGGGGTCTAAGGCCACTTTGGCAGAATTATAAAAAGGTAACATAATGGACAGTTAACCGTTAAGTTAATCGTATCAAATCCCATGGGTAAAGCATTTTTCGGATATTTTTTTTTTCTGTGCTAAAATACCAATTAATCCGATCCAAATCCAATCGCAATCTCTTTGATTATACCTACGTAGTGCAGCGAAAAAAAAAAAACACGGACTGTCTTCGCCATATTACGATTCATAATGTTAACCTTTTATGGTTATTCAAAGTGGCCTTCAAATGTGTTCCCCTTTTTTCTTCCTGAATAATGCCTCTAGAGCAATATTTTTTTATAAAATCAAGGTCTGCTGTAAACACGTCCCAGTCATTTTCTTTTTTTCAGCAACTAATTAGTAAAGAAAACATGATTCTCTAAAAATTACAAAAAATGCCATATTGTTACCGCCGTGATTAGAAGACTACCAGACAAATTAGAAAAGTTTTTAACATAAGAAAAAATGTTAGGAACCTAAACATACTCTTTCTTAAAATGTTCATGTAAAAAATATGTAATTGAATCGGCTCAGTTTTGGAGAGAAAAAAGGGGAATACGAAACGTCGATCTCGTCAAAAATTTTGTGATATTATCGGTCTGAGCTGCAGCTGTCCCTATCACACACTACGGAGGCAGACTTGAGGTAAGGCGACGGCAATAGTTTCTTCAAATACCTATTTTTCAAATTCATCGCAGGCCCCGTCCCCTCTTGAAATTACAAGAATTGCCCCTCCGTTATCTGCTCAACTTCATGTAAACTACTGATAATACCTACCTAGTAGGTAGGCTCAAATACCTAGCCAGTTATATCATCTACCTAAGCTGGTATCAACATAGAAATGTATTCTAGGAAACAGAAAGAAATTTGCATAGAATTAATTAACATTGCGGTAATATTTCTACGGTACGACCGTTAAAGTCTATTTTTAGATTATTATTGTTTTAAAGAACAAAACGCATATTGATTATTATGTGGAGATGTTATTTCTTTGTCCCAACCACTCCAGTCACGCCAGCTACTCACACACATTTTAACCTCATGAACATGACACTGGTCCCTGTGAACCCGGTCCAAACAGTAACAAAAAAGACAAATAGTACATACCCTGTTCATTTCAAAGCCAGGCATGGGCTCGACGAGGGGACACCCTCCCAAGTGGTAAGTGTGGCTGAACGCACCCCCACACACCGCTAACAACACCCCTATTGCCGATAAACTGTACATTTTGGATATTTTAATAAAATATTGTAAGTAGGTACGCGAACACGGCTCGACGACTCGCCGTAGACTGGCCAGAGTACCGCAGAGTAGTCCGTAGTCGTTTTAAACGAAGGACGCCTTTGACCTTTCAACGCCAGCAAAGCGCAGACGCAAGATTCCGAGAAGTGTTGTTGATCTAACGTTTTCATTCATAAAACTTGTACAAATTCGTAACAACAGATAGTAAGAGGAAACAATAGGGCGAAGCGTTCAGAAGATACAAAAAGTTTGGATTTGGGAAAATTATTGTGACCCTTGTCATCGTTTATTTAGGTCATATTTTTGAGGACCATAAAATTATTACCTATCTTCACCGAAGAATGTGTATCAGAAGAAACCAAACAAATGTTTAGTTTACTCTGATTCATAGTTATACCTAGGACTAGGTATCAATCAGGGTATCGTGTTATCCAGTATAGGTAGTTACTCCATGTAAAATGCTATTATTCAGCTGCACCAGGTTAGTGTGGAAAGCTTAGTTGGGAAAGGGTTTGGGAGATCCGAGATTATTTATTAATTTATTTAATACTTCAAGCACATTATACTACTACCTCTGATTCAAAGTATAGTAATTCAAAGCATAGCATAGTAATTGGTCATTATAAAAATGCTACGAAAGGCGGAGGACCGGCGGGGTAAATGCGTAACACACTATCTCTATCAGTAGCAATAAGTTTCATTTTGACAGTTCAACAACATTCATTGCGTTATTTACGTTGTTGAGCAGACACATTTTTCGAACATATCAAGCAAAGGATTAGCAATATCCTTCAAAATTATTCAGATTGAGATTGATAGAGTGGTACGCAATTAGGCTGTTGGTTTTTTGGCGCAACTTGTCAAAAGTTTTGCAGTGAAATGCGATAGGCTGAGTTGATCATCAGCTTCCTCCTTCCCTTGTTCCCTTATCTAATGTTAACTTGCTACGGTCATGGTCAGTGGAATTAAAATGGTTTCCTGTGTTAACAAAAACATCGATAGTTATTATAACCCAGTGTAAAGTTTTATGAACAGAGTCACATCACTCACATCATCAGTGTTTACATTGTGTTATAATTTGCTGTTATCTCTATTAGTTAGGTACATAATATTATGTATTCTCCTGCGCACACTATCAATCACCCTCTCTAGTACTGCTACCTACATCGTGATCTTGCGGGGTACTTATCTTGCATGCTCAAATACAAATAAGTAGGTACATTCGGCGCATCCTGACTGGCACACGATGCACTGGGCTGGGAAAAAAATATCATTAGGGTTTTTACTGTACTACCTACCATAATTAGCAAAAATGATCGATGTACTCGCTGCTAGCGAAACAATAGAAAATTACCCTAATCTTGCCATTGTCAAATCTTCAGCAGAAAGCTTGGGTTGTAATTGTGACTCAGGGTCTTTTTCGTCTTCGTCGCATCATAGTGCACTCTTACCATGAATATATATCTCTTTGTTCAACATGATACAATCATAAACCGTATCCAATATTTCTAAGTTTTATGACAGAAACAAACTGCAATGAGTTTGGTTATTTATACCTTAATTTCTAATGGGTACTACAACAGGCTCTAGATTTCTAACATAGGAAGGACTCTGTGGTTTTCGTGATTGCTCTAATTAACTTAATGTAAATATTGGATATTAGTTATGTGTCACTTTGTAAGTGAATCATGTAGACACACTGCACTATGGTAACAAACTGAATGTACAGTAGAACAAAGGTAACGGATGTGTCATGAGCACTTCCATGTTTAAGATAACATAATGTGGGTTCAAAAACAACTTCTCGAAATTAAAGTTTACGAACATCTGACTAATAACACAGAAACTTGGATGAACTCTGTTATAACAATAAGTAAAAACAAAAGATTTATTATCAATATAATAATTGATTAGTTGGTATGCCCTGTCTGTAGAAACCTGCTAATAGCTTTCCTTCCTGTTTACATTACAAATTAGTATAGATAGTTTTGACTAAGCATAATTCTTGATTAGGTTAGTACATTTATCTTATGACATTCCAGCATGATTCAACTGTCTGCTTTCATTATCATCATTTTCTCACCCACGAAAGACCTCTACTAGGTACTGGTCGTGGGCCTCCCCAAGTGTCTTCTCTCATTTCATTATTTTGTTCAGTTAACCACACGGTTAGCAGTGCCGGATTAAGACTACTTGATGCCCTAAGCATTCCACGTCTGTAGCCCCCCCTATCTACTAGTCGCCTCGTATTTTTCCAAAAGATCGACGAGCGATTGGTAAGGATTTTCCGACTTTTGATCAAAGTGATTGGCATCTTATCGTCTTCGCATTTACTCAATAAACTTCTGCGTTTCTTTATAGGATTCAAAACGGTTTGCCTAAGGATCATAGACGCTTCATATTTCTCCAGAATATGTGTTTTCTGAAAATGGGCCGCTGCATAGAAAAGACGTTTGTAATACGGAGACAGTGGTATTATTTAATTAGGTAGTTTCTATGCATGGAAGTTAAAATAATACGTTGATGGAACATAACCTATGCACAGGAGCATCGGGAATGGTTTTATTAGTGGTAATATAATAATAGTCGTAATTCTGTTTACCGCGTGAGTCACCGAAGCCATAGTTAGTAGGGCGACCAGTCAGTGCGGCCACGATGTCTGGGTCTGATCGCTATGACTCAGCCATGAAACACAACATAAGGAAATAAATATTTACGTAGTCATAACTAAATTATACATTTGCCATTAATTAATCATAACAGCGGTTATTTGAGGAGTCGTCTGAGAATTTTGCGAGTGTGTGGGGGTGTGTTTATATGTGTGTTACTTCTTCACGCTCAAACGGCTGGACCAATGATGATAAAAAAATTATATGGAGGTAGCTAACACCCTGGAGGCTGCTTTTTATCCCGATATTCCCACGGGATCGACACAACCTCTAAAAACTTTTTGCGCTTCATCATTAGAAGCGCACACTTTATTAAAGTAATTGAGCCTCTTTATACTTAAAATGTTCCTCCTTTTCTCACAGTTGGTCGCTGGAACTAAGCTCGGGCACCTTTGGTTAGGTTAGAACGGTGAACTACCGCGTTGGTCGCAGTTACTTAGCTACATATTTAGCTTCATGGGAAGAAGGTATGAGTTTATGTATTTATGGAGTTTATGTATTTATGGGGTTTATGTATTTATGGGGTTTATGGGGTTTATGTATTGATGTGGCTTATGTATTTAGGAGCGCTAAATGTGAATAATTAGAGGGTCGATTAAATACATCCCGTTTACATTGTGAAGCCAAAGTCAAAGTCAAATCATTTATTTCAAATAGGCACATTAAAGACACTTTGGAAAGTCAAAAATTACAACAAAATAGAATTGATTGTGAGTTGACATTGCTAGATAATTTTTAGCCTTGATAATTTCAATCAGAGGTAAGATTTGTCCCTTTTGTGTCATGCTTACATTTTCTACACCACTGCTCTTATCCACGAGCTGTTACTTTTTCAAACTCAATCGTATCTAACTGCCAACTATCTCAAGCATTCGTTAAGATTGGAAAGTGTTTCAATTAGCATAACTCCTTTCGGAACTTACAATTCGCGGAAAGGTAAAAGTAACAAACAATATTTAACATCTACTTGTTTTAGCCGTAGCCTCAAATAGAAAGTTAGTCACCCCAGTAAACAATCACACAGTACCTACCTATTAGCAGAACAAGATTTGTGATTGACGCAGCGTGCTCGTCACCGGCTTAACAACGGCATCCTGTGCCACACTCATACGAGTACTACTTTGTACGCAACGTAGATCAACGGCTATTATAATTGGACACGATTTGATGGCCTTCATAATATTCACGTATTTTCATACCAAAAAAAACCCGACGTTTATTTATTTACTTAGAATAAGCACACCAGGAGCACTGTTACTTACAATCAAAATTAATTAACATCTAAAAATGGCATATCAATATCAGTACCTAACAAAAAAGATGTTTATTTTTCAACAAAATTCTGATAACACATTACAGTGCCTTTGCAATTGAAGAAATACCTAGGTACCCCGATTGATGCCAATAGGTTCCCCCGTATGTAAAAACAAACTGGCGAAATGTTTTAGAAGATAGACACACCTGCACATTCACAACCCTTCAACATGCGTGGTTTGAGTGTTAATTTTCTAGTAGACCTGCTGTTACAGCTTTTAAACAGTTCCATTGTAATTTGAACGTTTGAACTGGAATATTGCCCGGCATTGCAGCATAGCATAATCAAACTATAATGTTCCCACTGCTGAGACTCAGTCCTCGTCTCTTCGAGAAGGATTGGGCTGAAATCCCACGCGGGCCCAGTGCGAATTGGTAGACGTCACACGTCTTCGAATGTTTGGTTCTAGGACATGCCGGTTTCCTCACGATGTTTTCCTTCACCGTTTTGAGAGCAGGGTGATGAAATTATTAAATACAAATTAAAGCGCCTGCCTGGATACGAACTCACGACCTACAACTCGTAAATCGGGACTGTCACCACTAGGAATTATTCAAATGAAAATTTAATGATTTATTGTAACTACCTATTTTATCCTCATACGGTCTACATAGACCACATCTTATTACCTACAACAGCTAATGATTTATAATAATGAAGGAGAAGAGGAGATGAATAAACTGATAATCATTTATCAAACATGGGGCTCTCCGGTGTTTATGGACACCCAAATATGGAGTTTAGATTTGAACATTTGGACTTCAGGCTCCAGCAAACACGTACAATTAAATAAGTAAACCAAAATATCTTGATGGGTCTTTAATTCTAAATTCTTTTGCTGATGAAATCTGAACAAATAAAATAAAACAAAACAACTTTTGAAGAAAATTCATTTCAAATCGAAAATATAGGTACTTTCTGCATCTTAAAAATACATCCTTACATTGCAAAATTGAAAAAAAATCCTTGCCTGTATTTAGGAACATTCGTAGGTAAACAATAAATTATATACCTAGTCAGTAGTCATTATCTCGACAGTAGCAACTGAGTTGGCCTCCATCTGGATCACAGCTTGCTTGCTGCCTAACTCTATGTTCACTTTGGTTGCTTTACCACTGCGGAAAGAAAATAATAAGTTACTAAGAAATAAACAGTTTCAATTAACAAAAAATTACTCGAATTTTGCTGTCTTCCAAAGTATTGCAGTAATTAGAAGGCCATAACGTTACTGCCCAAGGGTATGAGACTGGCAAGGAACAAGTAGTGTGCAAGGACAAAAGGCAAATTCTTAGGAAGCTGGTGCTAGCACACTCTATCGCCATGGCCGCCTGGCCATCAGTCGAGAAGATCCTTCTCTGCCTACTGCATTTGCAAAAATATTTTGCATACCTTAGAATACATACCTGAAATAGCTTCAAGTACATAAATAGGTACCAAAAAATTTGCTACTAGTGGCACGGGTATTTGTGCATATGTGTGAAGTTTCAACAAACCTATATCTACCTCCTACCTTCCTCCTACCTTGCCATCTCGTCTGAGAAAGTCTTCAAAAGTTTGAAACAACTCCCAGAAATCTGATGAAAGTACTCACTCATTATACAGCACAACCACAGTAGTGTTGCTGGGTGTAAGAAAAGCGACGTTCCATAAAGACTGTCCACAGGCAAAATTGCGCGTGACATCAATCCTGCGCGACTCTCGAGGCACGAACTTGGAGAAATGTCCCATAGCATAAAACATTGGCTGTTTGATGAACACGTTCTTCTCAGGAATCACAAGGATGGGAGAGTCTGCGAAGTTGCTTATGTAGGTCGGACCTCCTTCGACGTTTAAACACATATTCCAGTCTATCCATCCTACAACACCATGGTTGAAGTCCTGCAATAACAATTTAAATATTTAAAATAAAAAATGTATGTAGCTAAGTCAAAAAAGAGTTCATTTTAAAAAGTTTAATGAATCACGAGTGACGCCTTTAAAATGGACTTGAGCGACTTTGGACACATACGTCAAGTGCATTCTGTCAGTCAGTCTCGTCATTACCAAGAAAGTGTTACATGCTCTGTGGTCATTACCACAGGTCATTAGGTACCATATAAAGCGATATACATTTTTACTAAGCCATGCTTAGTTCACTCCTTGTAAAATACTGGTATTCAGCTGCATCCGATTAGACTGGAAGCCGACCCCAACGTAGTTGAGAAAAGGCTAGGCAGATGATGGTGATGCTTTGTTCGAGCCAGAGAGTAAAAGCCAAAGAATATTATCAAGAAAAAATGCAGGTGGAAATACTTACTTCTATAATGTCAATAAGGTAGTTCTTAGCTCTTAACCACGAACCAATGTCCACAAGATTATGCTCAAACATTGTGCCTAAAATGTCAAAAAAAAGCTAAGCAGAACCAGCACCATACTTTATGTACAGACGCCAGCACATCAATCTACACGAACCTGTCAAATTTTCCCAATTGACTTTGACCCTTATGCTTTATCGGTAAAGTTGAAAATCTATTAAAGAAATTTGACAGATTGTAGTAGCTTGATGTGCTGGCATCTGTACACAACTTAATTAAATGAGATCAGATTAGTGACAAGACAGAATTATTATTAAAATTTTATCGTACCTACATGTTGAATGTCTGCTTATTTATTTTATCAATTTCAATTAGCGTAAATTCTCGCCAGTCGGCCATTGTGTATCATTTTGTATTGGTTGATTTTAAAAACAATTGATTGGTTTGACGCCCCTTTTCGATTGGCGCATGAACGATCGATAATGGAAAATATTAAATGAGTATACTAATTTACCCGTATGACTAAAATGAATAAACGAATTGATAGTACTTACCTAAGATTAATTTTAAAATATTTTTTTGTAATTATGTTTAATTTCTAATGTTTAGTATAATGTAAATTTTAATAATTAGAATCAATGTTATAAATAATATTATGTAATTTGATATATATTTGCAGTGCCCTTACAGGGTAGGTACATGTCTTAATACTGTGACATGAAATTTTAATGCATGCCTACTAACCAGTGTTTTACATGTTAGCAAATAAATAAATAAAGAGAGGTTGGCATGAATTAGACGCGCGTTTCTCCAATTTTTGTATGAATTCTGATAAAAGAAAACCTATCCCAAGCAGGAAAGGGGGGTGCTTGGGATATGTTTTTCTGCTTACCTCTTAATCCTTGAAATTTTCTACGTAAGTCAACTTAGTAAGTTTCATTTCTAGATAAACGTTTAAAAAAATTTAACCTTGCCCAGACGAGTTGTTAACATTTTCGGGCTCGCTTCGCTCGCTCTTGCCTCCGAAATTCTCTTCTTCTTTTCCCGCATTTTCAAGCATTCCTGTATGAATTGTCAAAATAAAGAAAGATAGAAAATCTAACCTATGAGGTTACAAATTGCAGCAGGTCCAAAAAAAGATTTTCCCAACCTAACCTTTTTTTTTTTGTTCCGGGGTGGAAAATCCTCGTGGATGTCCGCCGCCCTGGGGCGGGTGGCGGGGTCTGTCGGACTCTTACTGACTAAAAACCACCCCGGTGGGTGTTCCATCTCACACCTACGCCGGGGGTCGCGGGAACGTACGATCCTTCCGCAATTCGCAACCTAACCTGACCTATCCTAAAGCTAGCCTCGAGCCTACACTGAGATATATCTGACAGTCTGCGACGAAGACATTAAAGTAGGTACTTATTTGCAAAAAGTTATCCGAGAAGACTCGTTAAGCGTTAAATGAGCAAAATAAAATATTGTGTTTTTTTTATTTTAGTATTGGCCTAAACAAAGGCATACCCGCAACTGGGTCAAGCCGCTCTCTAACTAAAATCGTGGATCCGCCACTAGGTGTCCTGGTGGGACGTTGGCCAATAACATAAAAAGTAAGTACCTTCGCAGGCCTCGGTAGCGATGATGAACTTATCTGGATAAAACTTTGCCACCTCAGATAAAACTGCCGCAGGGGTTATGAAGTCTGTGTAGTAGTGTACTGCTACGCCGTCTATGTAGTCCAGAACTTTGGGATGCTGTATGATTAGCTGTGATATATGCACAAAACATGGTTAGTTCGAATACATTTGCGACTATAAGCTTCATCTTTTTCTAATTCCGGCTGTTGTTAAAATACATCTGAATGTGTCTCACCAAATTCGCCCAGTAGGGTAATGTAAGCCTCTGATCGTCCCCTGTTATTATTTTAATATCTTTATACGGCGAATTTCTTATGGTAGGTCCCAAATTGTTTACTATCCAAGTGCCCTGAAAATGATTTTAGGTATGAGTCCATCCAAAGTAAATATGTAATTTGTCTAATAAAAATGGATGGAATCGACATACCATGGTCCAAGCAGTCCATCCAAGATTGTTGAAGTTATCAGGATATCCTACCAGACCGGTAGTAGGCTCGTTAGTAGTAGTGATGGCCCATATTGGGATGCCTACAGCCTTATACTGTTCTATAAACCTAAAGAAGACAACGATATTTCAGCGCCCCAGTAACTCACACCTCTTTTTTATTTTAACATCAATACAATAAAATTAATTACTTCATATTATGTTTAAAAAAAATCGTCTTAACGTAAATTTATAACGCAATGAATTTTGTTGTCATAATGAAAGGGACGGAAAAACTCGGCCCGCTCATTTCATAACACACTCGCTATGAGTGTGTTACGAAATGAGCGGGCACAGTTTATATGTCATGAGTGATTCTGTCACGCCGGATTTGCAATGCGTGCGTCATACGCGGGCGCCCCCGACCAGAGGGCGCAAAAGATAGCGATTTTACATGCTGCACTTTAGTTGTTATTACTCGTATTTAAAGAATTTGGAGCGCGCTCTTGCCCCTTCGTTCCCTCAATTCTTATCTAATAAATTTTTATACATCACCGACAAAGTCGCGCCTATTTCGATGTGAATGGTTAAATGAAAACCTAACCTATTCAAGAAGGGACGCAAAAGATTGCGAGCTCGGTTTGCTCGCTCTAGCATCCTACGTTCTTTTAATTGTTACCTAATACACTTTCCTGCATTAATGTCGATAAAGTTAATTCTTTAAGAATGGACAAAAGTAAAGAAGAATGGGCAAAAATATATGGAGCTTGGTCCAAATTTCCACCATCAATAAGAACTATGACATATGATGGAACACTGCGTTCTGAATCATTATAAGAAGACCGCAACCAAAAATATTTACTCAGTAAAAAGTTATGACCCCATGAAAACTTGCAATTTAAAAACCTTTTTACGCCTCATTATTTCACTATATCTTTTAAACTACTCGATTGATTAGGTGTATGACATTTCGTTGTAATTCATACGTTATTCTGGTTGATATAAGCTATATGAGCCAAAATATAAACAATATGGCGGTCGCGGTAGGTACCTCGCTACGTCAAAAAAATCAAACCCTATCATGTGGGGTATCAAATCAAATGAAAGGACTTATAGCTATCTTTACAATGCTTATATTTATTTTAAAATATTTGTAATACTGGGAAGAATGTAAACACAAAAATATTTCACACAAGTTTTATTTGTCGTTATTTTTATTTTTCGTCGTCGGCGCAGCGTATACTGTATTGCTTCCTAAGTGCGAAAGGGACAAAACTAATGCTATCTCCATCTACGAGTCGACGCGACGCTAGCAATCCCCGGGTTCCGAAATGCAAAAATATTAAAAAATACTTTTAGCACGATTGCGAACCGTTCCGATTACATTTTTATATGGGTAGGTGCGCTAAGGTTATCATTGTATACTTTGCAGACGATTTGAGCGCATTACAGAACAGGGGGAATGCGTCATCATTGCTACCATGTTTTCACTGCTTGAAATGTGGCTATGTGCGAAAAAAATTAACGGTTAAATAACTAAAAATACGTAGGTATTTTTAAAACAGTCATAACTTTTTTCTGAGTGAATATATTTTTTTCACCTAATATTCAAAATTGTATGGTATTTAGTCGACTTTAAGCTTACATAGCCCTCAATAGTGGTGGAAATTTGGACCACTTCTGCTCATTGTCCTTTAACCAATCCTAGACAGGATCTTCTCAGGACTCTTCAATCTTAGGTTCTCTTACTAGGTAAATGTAAATGATGTTGCACTGAAGCCGCAAGTCCCTTAAAATAATCCTGCCGATGCGTTTCGAGGGATGCACAATATCTATAGAAGCATAGGTTTTAAGATCTGGTCTTGTACTCAGACTAACATAGTGGCGTTTTCGTATATGCTTTAGTACAAATTTAGTCACAGAAAAAGGTTCTGGTGGGCATGGCATTGCCGTTTAATATGCACGCAGGCGCTGAAGCGGCTGGCAGCGGGCCTAGTGAAGCCCTGCACACGAAGACAAAGTGCAACATTTCTTTTCTTCATTTTTGACATCGCGCCGTAAAAAAATTCTACTATCTGTCATTTGGTCTTTGGTTTTTACGATGCTCGGTGGCTACGGATACGCTTGCTGGAAGGAAGTAAATGATTTCTACAAGTTTTTTTTACTTGAGATGGTAGTCGGCGTATGTCTGGTAGTACTCCTTCTTCAGTAGGCTGCGGCCCGAGTACGCGTTGTTGGTCTTCATCCACGGAGGCGGTGACCATGTTGTCGCTATCACGTGTATTAAGGTACTCGATGTTTGCATGGCTGCCTTAATCATCGGGATCTGCAGAGCAATGGGAAAAGGTTTCAAGTACCGCTCAAAAAGTTGCTAATTTATAATATTTGTTGATGACGTCACGCGCAATATACCAATCAGTTATCTATTTACCTTAATTGGCTAGTAGTAGGTAGATTTGTGTATATATGGAGGTTCACCTTATAATGAAAGTCTTCGTAAGTGAGCGAATAGTTACTGAGCAGGGCGTCATTCACAGGGAGTTCGTTGTAAGCGTAGGCGTGTGTGGAGAAGTCGGTGCCGCCGATAGGGACGCGGATCATGTTGTACTGCAGCCCATTGTCGCTGAAATATGAACTGTGGATGCAAGGGAACTCAAGTTAGTGTGAGGCCTGCTAGAACGACAATTTTCTTAACAAGGCTGGTTAAGCCACGCTTTGGATTAAGAGGAATTTCATCAAGAATGGAATGCGTATGAAATAAAATAGGTCCTACAAAAAAAAAGATAGTTACTCAATCAAGGACTTCTGCAGCGAGTCAGACAGGCTCTTCCAGTTGATGCCGGCGGCGTCTGACACCGAGCCTCCGAACCCTTCCACCTTCTGATACATTTTCTCCGGATGCAGGACTAGCGTACATCCTGATTCTGAAATGGAATTGTTAGGATTAATTAATATTGCTATCCCTGACTGTCTCGTTGGTTGCGACTGCTATGTATGAGTTCTTGGGTCGGATAAAATGTTATTGGTTGTTTTCATTTGAATTTTCTTAGGAGCAGCCCGGAGTCTGGAATTGTATCCGGTTGATTGATAGCTACCTCGCTCCGCTCCATAGTAAATGTAGCTTTAAACATAACTGGCATAATGTGGTTGTAATTTACATCTCTACTGCCTGTCCGTTTAAAGGAAAACAGTCGTGATATTATGTTAAGTTATACCTATGTGTTATTTACGAAACCAAAACCAGTATTTTTTTTATATTTTCAACAAAAGTGGGCCTACGATTGAACCTTGGTGCATCCTTTTTTATTCATTATGACAATAGCTTCGTAACATCTATGCTGCTCTCGGGAAATTTAATAATTCCTTATTTGCTACTTAAGATATAAATATACATATGTCAAGATTTTATCATAAGTAATAAAAGCATTAATAATCAAGACTTACCGGAATTGTTCAACGGTTGCAAGTCAACTTTGGTTCTGTTGAATCGTAATCCATTCTGGAAGTATGAAAGTTTATGAATTAAATAATCCACTAGCTATCCCATTATAAGGATTATACCCGAAAGTTAACCACTTTTCATAAAGACCTACTTTACATATACCTAGGAGAGAACAGGGTAATGGGAGCCTACTCAGCCTAATAAGGGAAAATTTTCATAAAATTTTCAAAAAAATAAATAAAAATTAGGAATTCTTACAATCATTATTAAAGTATATTTTAATCGCAGTTATACTCAATTAGTTACAGTCTTGTATTAGAGTACAATAACGATTTAAAAAAAAACAGTCGCTCCCATTACCCGACCCATGCGGGTAATGAGAGCCCATTTAACGCTCATATGGGAAATGGGAGTCATAATTTACTCTTTCCCGAAAATTTAACTAAACATACTTTAAAATAAATGTGATCTTAGTAATGAATACAACAACCATTTGTAACACAAATAAAAAAATCAACTTAGTGAACAAAACAAAAAAATAAAGATAATAGAAAGATGCAAGGCTACCATTACCCGCTGACTACCGTTTTTACCGACTTCACAAAAAGGAGGAGGTACTATGTTCGGGTGTTTGTGTTTTTTTTTTTTTTGTACGTTTGTTCATCGAATACTCCGCCAATTATCGACGGATTTTCAAAATTATTTTTTTGTTCGAAAGTAGATAGTTCTGAGGTGGTCCCATTGTCACCAAGTTAGGATCTGATGATGGGATCTTAGAGAAATCGAGGGCAACCCTCAAATTTTATAGGCTCATTTATTGTTTTTCGCATATTTTATGAAGTATCTTGTGTATTTGTGTATGGTTGTCACCATCTCAGGTAGTTGGGCTGATGATGGAAGGTACAACTCCTTAACAGTAAGAAGTTACTCGAACAGGCAAGGACTGTTTTAGTAAATTGTTTTGATGTTTGCTAGGGCATTTGCCACATTTGGTCTCATGATCATCAAGTCATGACCTGATGCTACCTAACTCCTCGACAACTAACAGCAGATATATCGTGTTTAGGCTCATTGAAAAGGGCTCGATGTGTGGATAAACGTACTGTTACTGGGGAACACCGAAGACCTGATGCTGAAGCCAGGAGCATCAGAAAAAGTACAAACCTTGAAATTACAGCACCGTAGTCGTGTTTGGGCTCATTTTAAACAGGACTAATTTTAAGTTCAATGCAATGTTGACATAAGTCTGGCCTGATGCTGCAGCCAGGATTATCAGCATCTAATCTAAAAACTAATAAAAGGAGAACTCCTCAACAATTAACGTCCCTGCATCGAGAAAAGGAATATTTTATAAAAAGGCGATGGGCAAGTTGACATTAGGCTATTGTAACTTAGATAAATTATAAACAGACCCACTAAAAAGATAGAAATAAAAACTTTTTAACAAAAAAAAAACCGACTTCCAAAAAAAACACTACAAACTGAAAAATAACTTTAATTTAGGAAGTCGGTGGCAAAAACTAAAATACTGATCCCTAAGACACCGACTTCCGAAATTAAAGTTATTTTTCAGTTTGTAGTGTTTTTTTTCGAAGTCGGTTTTGAAAAGTAATAACTTAAATATGTAATTCTACTTTAAATCTTAATTTTACCAATTGGACTTGTTAGTGCATGAATCTGGGAAATGATAAGCATAAACATAATACAAAAAGAATTTAACTTCATGCTTATCTCGGCGCTGGCAATCAGCAATTTTGTATAAGCGTGGAGCGAAAATCACATAATCGTCTCTCGTGACTTAACGCATGGCACTAACGGCTTGTATTCGTCAGACGAAGTTTCTCGATGGTTGACCAAAGCGGCCAAGTGTTTACGATCGCGCAAATGTGCCTACTTTCCTTTCAATCACCATGGCTCCCATTAACCGACCGCTCTCATTACCCCGTATTCCCCTACTACCACACAAGTTTCATTTGCAACGCCAATTGGCATTGAAAACTTAAAAAAAACTGAAATAAAATATGTTTTTCTGCCCTAAACTGGCAAATAAGCTGGCGCCTAATAGAGGAAGAGGTAATCACCGTCAATGGACATCTATAACACCAAACACCCTAAGTGTGCGTTGTTTACCCCAGAGTTTTCGGAGAGGACTCTCATGACATACATACTTAAATAGATTAACATAGATTTACTTCGTTTCTTCAGCTGATACTACTATTAATCCGTTTACCAAGCGTGGCGATTTAGCCATGATGCCTGCCATTTTATATTTTGTTTAAATAAATTATATGCACATGATACCTGTGAGCTCATATACACGACGTACTGGCCGGGTGTTAGAGGTTCCTTAGTAATGGTGTCACAGTACGTAGAATTGCACACGCACACCACCGACTTGTTCGCTATTTGCTGCGCCGCACATGGCTTGTCTGAAAAAATAATTTATAGGTTTCGTCCTTGATTTTGAGGCTTTGTTTTCTTATTAAATAAGGCATTCTAAGGCTTAGTTGGAATAAAAAAGCAGCTTAGTATGGAAACTATCACCTTACCACCTCATTACAAAAATGACATGGATTTAAGTCAGTCTGTAATTTTTTCCTTAGTAAATTCCTTGTAGAATAATAGATATGAATTCTCCTATTTATGGTATAATAGAGTTTAGAACTAATGTGGTCCTAGGAAACTACCCTGAGGTACACCAAAAATCATATTCTCGGAATTGCTTATGAATGTTTCGATTTTTAATTACAACCTGTTTACGCCCCGTCAAGTAGCTACAAAAGATATATCTAGAGCAATACCACGAATGCCAATTATGTTCCAGTTTTTTTTCATTAATTTGGGGTCAGAAACGGTATCGAACGCTCTCGATAGGGCCAGAAAGAAACTGACAGACTTTTCTTGTTAATTTGTAAGTAGTGTAGCGAGAGTGTGAACGAGAATGTATAGCCCAGTGGGCAGTGGTACCGGCCTCGACTGACGTGCCGTAGATCGAGGGCTCTTTACTTTATGTTTTTTATTTCATCACCACTGCTCTCAAAACGGTAAAGGAAAACATCGTGAGGAAAACGGCATGTCCTAGAACCGAAAATTCTAAGATATGCCATCCACCAATCCGCACTGGGCCTGCGGGGTGGATTATGGCCACTCCCTCCCACAAAGGAGGAGGTGTCCCAGGAGCCAGGAGTAAGACCGCTGTAGGCTGATTATGTGAAAGGAAATGTATTACTAATCGTTGGTGTAACTCTGATTAAAATAAAATAAAAAATAGTTCTGCGGTTTTGCCTTATCTTTCGCTTTGGTCATACCTATTGTTTTGTTATTATTTATCTAGTAACTAATATACGTAATAATGAGATACAAGTTACTTTTGCAATAATATAGGGTGGCCAATTCGGAAGCATATAACTTTAAATTTAAATTCCCAGATATTTTCCCATCATTACGGCTTGACAATTTTGTATGTAAAATAAATCCAGCAAATTCCAGGATTTTTTTTATTTGGTATAAAATGCAATCGCTATTCGTGTTTCACGAAATTCTTGCATACTTTATTTGGTATTCCACTACCTAACCTGTCTCAAATTTTGTGTATAGTTTAGTATTCTTTACCTCGTATTTATTATTTCGGAAACATTTCTCTCTGATTATGTTTCGCACTGCATGGTTTCTGGTGAGTGCCTCCGTCTTATTGGAACCACGTCTTTTCTAGGTCTAACTGATTGATTTGATTTGGTAGTTGAAAAAGTTTCTAACTTTTTGCTTTATTTGTGCTGTGAGACCTTGCTTTTTTCTTTCTTCTTTATTTTTAGATGTCAGTCGTATTATGGGGAGCATGTCCGTAGGAACGGAAAATGCTAAAATGAACTGGCAAACGACACTGAGGTTGACTTGCCGTTGGTACAGTCAACAGCAAAAGTAGATGATCAAAGTTAGAAATTCAATACTAATGAACGGAGTTCGCGTCAGAACTGTGTGGCGTCGAAGTGATTCAAAAGTATTCTACGTAGTAAGTATTCTAAGTAGTAATTTTGATCATCTACTTTTGCTGTTGACTGTACTGGGAACGGACACGTTTTAGTAAGGGGAAGAATTAAGTCACGATATGTCAGCAGTAAGGTGTACTACGCCTACATTTTAGTTAATAGGCATTTAGGATAAAATTACTTAGTGATTTCAATGCGGTAGTCATGGTCTTTAATTAAACATGCTTATGGAATTTGCCTCATTTTTAACCCCCGACGCAAAAACGACGGGGTGTTATAAGTTTGACGTGTCTGTGTAGGGGGGTGTGTGTGTGTGTGTATGTGTGTCTGTGGGATAGTAGCTCCCGAACGGATGGTCATCTCTTTGCTGCCATGGCTTATTTTAATTTAGTTTAATATTTGAATTGTTTTTTTTTTCATTACTGCTTTTAACGTTCTGCATCGTTCTCACATGCATAATTTTTAACATGAATGATGTAAACAAGACTTTGTAACCATATTATTTTGATTTAAAAGAGTGTCCATGGAGTTTCTTGCCCGTTCTTCTCCATAGGTACCTACGCTTTGGAATGGGCAACTAGCTTCATCTTTCTGACTGACCGCGACCCCTTGACAATTCAAAAGTGCCTGTAATTGGTTTAATTGAAATAAATGCTTTGAGTTTGAGTTTGATGAACCGATTTTGATTTTGTTTTTTTTTTTTGTTTAAAGATGAATTAGTCGGAAGTGTTCTTAGCTATGTTTGATGAAAATCGATCCGAGATGGCCGCCCCGCCACAAAATGGCGGATTACATATTTTTTCACAACTCCCTCAATATGGGTATCAAATGAAAGCCTGAATAGTAAAATACTATACACTACGATAAATTTGAAATCCAAGATGGCTGCCACCACAAAGTGGCGAATTACATACTAGAACGAAATGAAAATTAAAAAATTAAAAATATTTTTTTGTTTGATCAATGCCCTAGATTGATGAGGAAAGTGGAGTGATGACTGGTATATACGACCACACAGTTTGACCATTTTTACGAATGGAATTATCCTACATAACAAACGTATTTCTGCATCAAATAGTGTCGCAGTCCCATTTTATAAACTAGACCTGAAATACCTAAGATATCTAATAGCTATGAAATACTTGCACGAAAGTTGAATAACTAAAGGAAGAACTAGAAAAAGGATATAACAAAACAAAAAAATCTGTTTAGTCAAAAATTATTCTTTAACTATAAATTAATAATAATTTTTTGACGGATACAAAGCCTGATTAAACACCACATTATCTGAATCTTAAAACGCAAGAAAATAAAAGAAATGAAATAAAAAACTTAAGGAGTCCCTACAAAAAGCATGAAATAAAAAAATAAATAAAAAAAACCCCGACACAAAATAATAAGTAATAAAATTAAATGTAATTGGAAAAGGATAAAATAATATGGAAGTAAATTATAGTAAATTCATATGGAAGTCGGGGGACCGTTCTGTGGAACACCTATTCTAAGAGGTCCCCCGACTGCCATATGAATTTATCTGTTCATAAATTCTTTAACTCGAGGGTTTTTAAATTATTTTATCCTTTTCCAAATACATTTAATTTTATTATTATTTTGTGTATGGGTTTTTTTTTTAATTTTTAATAACTAAATAGATATAATATGATAAATGAATATCAATCTACCATTAAATCTCGCGCCAAATCAAAATGGTGGCCAAAAGAAGTTGTGTACATACATTCGAATCGGCCACCCGTATATGAAGTAAGTAGGTACATATATTGCAAAACTGAAAGTCAACAAGTCTGTCAATACTGGTGTAGGAATTACTTAGACACATTTATCTACCTACTAACTAAAATGCATTTATCAATCAAACCGACTTACCGGCATTCAATTCACTGAAAAAGAACAGCGGAGTCCCAAACAAAATGAAAACTTTTAAATAAGTGTCCATTTTGAATTATATGAAAACTGAAGTCGTTGACTAAGTGTCCGCTCTATTACAAATATTATTGCGATAAAACTTTGATCAAAATTCTAAGATATTTTATTTACTTGGTATGCGTGTTTTGTTCACAACTTGAATGTCGACTGAGCGACGTCTGCGCATTACTGATTACGACTACCTCTCTCGAGTTTAGAGAAATTATGTGAAAATAAAAAGGATGGAAAGGAAAATTACCAAGAATATCTTGTTCACTTGGTTTTCCAACTTTATCATCGACAAATGAATTTTGTAGACTTTACCCCTAAAATTATTATGATTGGACCTATTTAATATTTACATTTGGGTGAATTTTTAATCAGGGGACCGACACATACTTTGAATCTTCGAGTCAAGTAATAATAAACACATCCCAAACAATTTTTAGAAATTCCACCCCTGTATTGAAAGCGAGGATACGGTTTATACTTATGAAACAAAATTAAGTCTTCAAAACAACAGAAATTTGTTTAAGAAAGAGTTGACTTAACATTTAATTATTAAATACTTAGTCATAAACAAAGATTGGTTTTAAAGTTAATATCGTCTATGTGAAAATATGTAGATAGAAATAAATATTGTATGCAATGCCTACTTGTAATGACTTAGCACTAAACTACTATAGATCAAATTAGTTTATTGACCCTAAAAATGAAACAAAGATTGAATGCAAGTTTGTATTTAGTGTATTCTTAAACAACAATTAATACCCAGAGTATCTGAACAAACACAATAGAAATAAAACAATAATTTATAAGTTAATTCATTTTACAATGAAAATACAGTATATTTTCCTTACAAAAATCACTTAACCACCACCACCACTTACTCTAACTATACTTGCTGACATTACATATTAATAACATGTTTATGAGTATGGCGACACTAGGTATACTATTTGTTGTCGAAAACTGTGTCATCGAAAATTTAATTTTGTAAAATTAAAACTAGTTAACAGTAGTCATAATCTCTACAGTGGCTACTGAGTTAGCTTCCATCTGGACCACAGCTTGCTCACTTCCTAACTGTATGTTCACATTGGTTGCTTTACCATGACTGTGGAAAGAAAACAATAGTTATTACAGAACAGTTTCAATGAACAAATAATGTCACGAATTTTGATGTGAGGAGTCTCTCAACCAACGGATCGCAGTAATTAGAAGGATGTGACGTAACTACCCAACGGTATGAGACTGGCAAGGAACAAGCAATGTGCGAAGGCAAAAGGCAAATTCTTTGGCCCATTGTCCAGTCCGATCGAGCTGGTAGGTTACTATTACATTTTACTGCCAAGGCAGATTGCCCCGGCCAGTTGAGAAGCAAGGTGCTTCGCTACCAGTTACAGCGTACGCAAAAATATTTGGCACTATCTTGGTATAGCCCCGACGCCCGACGTATCGCGTATCTTCAAATACACAAATAAAGTCGCTACGAGTGGCACGGGTATTTGAGCATGTGTCTCGGTTTTGCCATCTCGTCTTACAAGTCTTCAAACGTTGCTATCAGGCGCAACTTTTAGAAACCTGATAAAAGTAGGTACTCACTCATTATACAGCACGACTACAGTAGTGTTGCTGGGTGTAAGAAAAGCGACGTTCCATACAGACTTTCCAAAGGTACACTTGCTCGTGACATCAATCCTGCGCGACTCTCGAGGCACGAACTTGGAGAAATGTCCCATAGCGTAGAACATTGGCTGTTTGATGAACTCGTCATTCTCAGGAATTACAAGGATGGGAGAGTCTACGAAGTTGTTTATGTAGGTCGGACCTCCTTCGACGTTTAAACACATATTCCAGTCTACCCATCCTACAACACCATGGTTGAAGTCCTGCAATAACAGTTTAATCATTAAAAATAATGTAGCTATGAAGCTATGTAAAAAGAGCCCATTTAAAAAAAACCGGGCAAGAGCGAGTCGGACTCGCGCACCGAGGGTTCCGTACCATCATGTTTTTAAATTTTCACCGGCGAGCTACTTACTAGATCTCGTTCAAACCAATTTTCGGTGGAAGTTTACATGGTAATGTACATCATATATTTTTTTTAGTTTTATCATTCTCTTATTTTCACTTTGGAAGGGTCCCTCGCGCAAACTATTCAGTTTAGAAAAAAAATATATCGTCGACCGTAGGTTCAATTGATGTAAGGGACAAAATACGCAAAATGAGATGAGTATACAGTTTTGTTCAGAATTTTGCGCTCTTTCGAATGGTGTATATGAAACAATTCTAGCTTAAAAAAAATGTCCCTTACCCTACTGATTTTTGGATTCAAATTTCGAATCAGCCCCATAACAACAATGTACCTGAAAAACTATGCAATATAGCAACTTGAAATGGTGTAATTACCGCCGCCAATCCACTTCACATAAGGTAAGGGTCTTCCCAATCAACGAATTATTCTTCATACATTTTTTCAACAAACCTTTACACTATTTTTTCATTATAGATTGGATCCAACGTAGAGATCAATTTAATGTAAGGGACATTACTAACAAAATACGTTGGTGTAAGGGACGTCTATTTTCTTAAATAGCTAACTTATTTAAATAAATGTTACACAGGTAGATAGAGCACTAAAATACAAGATTATGTGTGAAATAAGATCCGAAAAAGGTTAATAACAAAAAAAGTTATAGGCGATTTAGTCCGAAAAAAAACTTTGTCGGCCTCTCCTGAAAAATCGTATTTTGTCCCTTACCTCAATTGAACCTACGGTCGACGATATTAGAAACCTCAATATCATTTTTGAAGACCTATCCATAGATACCCCACAATATGCGTTGGATGAAAAAAAAAATTTTGAGTTTCAGTTCTAAGTATGGGGGAACCCCCCATTTATTGTTTTTTTTTTCTATTTTTTTGTGAAAATCTTAATGCGGTTCACAGAATACATCTACTTACCAAGTTTCAACAGTATAGTTCTTATAGTTTCGGAAATAAGTGGCTGTGACATACGGACGGACAGACAGACAGACATGACGAATCCGGGTGTCACCATTGCCAGGATCGCCCAGAGGACACGGTGGAGCACACGGTGGAGGTCTGCCCCGCTTGGGCGGAGCACCGCCGTGTCCTCGTAGAGGCGATCGGCAGCGGCGGCGACCTCTCGCGCCCGGCCCTGGTGCAAGCCATGGTCCGGGGCGAGAGGGAGTGGGAGGCAGTCATCTCCTTCTGCGAAGCAGTCATGCTAGCGAAGGAGGTGGCGGGACGGCTCAGGGAGAGAGCCTCCCGTCCCAGCCGCCGCGGGAGACGCTCCGGGCGTCGGGAGCCGCGCGACGACTCCCGGCCACCGTAGGCGCGGGCCTGCGGGCGGAGAGTAATGGGTAGCTCATCGTCCGATCAGGACCAGGCCCGTGCCGGACGGTGCGTACGTGTTCCACGCGCGCCTCAAAGAGATGTCAGCATCGAGGAGGGGCCCCATAGGGCCAAAGCCTGCCGGGCCAGCGGGATTGTCCGAAAGGGTTAACGCTGGCCCGGAACATAAAGGGCTAAGGAAGGAACACGGGTGGGTTTTAGTCAGTAAGAGTCTGACACTCCCTTCCGCTCCACCCAGAGCGGGAGGAATCATTTGATGATTGCCCATCCGCACAAAAAAAAAAAAAAAAGACTTGACGAATCCATAAGGGTTCCGTTTTTGCCATTAGGCTACGGAACCCTAAAAAGGGTCTTCGGGTGTTCTGTGACACATACCTACGTCTGGTGAATCCTGGTCAATCAGTTCCGTTGTTGCCATCTTACTGATTGGCAGGCATTTTTACTAAACTACGCTTAGTTCGAGCCGGTAACAGTGAAAGAGCTGAAGAATATCAAGAAAAAATGCAGGTGTAAAATACTTACGTCTATAATGTCAATAAGATAGTTCTTAGCTCTTGTCCACGAGCCTATGTCAACATGATACTTGTCAAGTGGCTTTGGCTTTGAGCCTAGAATGTGAAAAAAAAACATTATTAGTTAAATTATGATGTCATAGTATCTATCTAAATAGACCTTACGAATCAAATGAGTGGCTGAGATCGCGACAAGACAGAATTCGTATCCAAATTCTATCGTTTCTGCCTGCATGTATTTACTCTTAAAATTCTTCTATCTAAATAGAGAAAAGAAAATAAAATTGAATAAACTTAGACTGAAATAAGTTACAGTTAGAATAAGTGACACTGAGATATATCTGACAGCTTACAACCCATCGAAGTCATTGAAGAATTTGCAAAAAACGATCTGAGAATACTCTTAGTATTTTAGTGTTTACCTTGACAAAGCTTAGCAAGCTGGGTCAAGCACCGCCTAAACTAAAATCCTGTCGGTGACCAACTGGCCACTTACAGATAGCAGGTGGGTCATTGGCCATTAAAATAAAAGCTACGTACCTTCACAAGCCTCAGTAGCGATGAAAAACTTATCTGGGTATGACTTGGCCACCTGAGACAAAATTGCCGCAGGGGTTATGAAGTCTGTGTAGTAGTGTACTGCTATGCCGTCTATGTAGTCCAAAACTTTGGGATGCTCTGTTATCAGCTGTATTATATAACAAAACACGGTTAGTTTGAATACATTTGCGACTATATTGCTTCATCATTTTCTAATTCCGTCTGTTGTCAAAATACAACTGAATGTGTCTCACCAAATTCGCCCAGTAGGGTAATGTAAGTCTCTGATCGTCCCCTGTTAATATTTTAATATCCTTAAACGTCGAATTTCTTATTGTAGGTCCCAAATTGTTTACTATCCAATTGCCCTGAAAATTATATTAGGTATAAGTCCTTTACATCAAAGAAAATATGTACTGTGCCCAATAAATAAAGATGAAAACATCATACCATGCTCCCTGCAGTCCATCCAAGACTGTTGATTTTATTAACAAATCCTAGCAGACCGTTAGTAGGCTCGTTAGTAGTAGTGATGGCCCATATTGGGATGTCTACAGCCTTATACTGTTCTATAAACCTGAAAAAGACAACGATATTTTAGGGCCTAGTAACTTAACTCACACACACACGATCACTTTTATTTTGATAATACAATAAAACCCATTTCTTCATATTATTATGTTTATCATTTGAAAAATTCATCTGTTCGACAACGCAAGGAAATTGTTGAGTTGTCGAAATTAAATGGATTGTGAGCGTATTACGAAATTAAGGTGCAGAGTTGGTGTCATAGTAAAAGTTGTTCAAAAAATGAGAAGAGAAGTACTGTCGCACATGACCACTTCTATTTCTATCCTACGAAGACAAAGCGCAACAAATCATTTCTTCATTTTTTACATCGCGCCGTAGAAATCTTTCTACAATCAGTCATTTGGTCCTTCGTTTCTACGGTGCGCGGTGGTCATGCTCATGCCCCGAGTGCTGGAAGGTTTCCAATGATTTCTATACGTATTTTTTACTTTAGATGGTAGTCGGCGTATGTCTGGTAGTACTCCTTCTTCAGTCGGCTGGCGCCCGCGTACGCGTTGTTGGTCTTCATCCACGGAGGCGGCGACCATGTCGTCGCTATCAAGTGTATTGGGGTGCTCGAAGTTTGCATGGCTGACTTGATCATCGGGATCTGCAGAACAAAGGTATGAAACTGGTAAAAGGTTTGAAACCGCTCAAAAAATGACTTTCATGACAAAATAAATCTACAATTTATCATTTTTTTTCGCGGTTGAAGAATGGGGAGCAGGGTGCTCTACGTGTTAGAGCTTAGTTTGAGGTAATAAGATAACTTGGTAAATAAACTGTGGCCTACCCGCTCGCTTAGCGCCTCTGGTGCCGCGCTATGTATTAGCTTGGCAATTGTCTTATTGTTCCACTCCGCCAAATATTTGCGTACGACGCATGACACAGCTATCAATTTGTAACCTTGATTGGTTAGTAGGTAGATATGTGTATATTTGGTTATTCACCTTATAAGTAAAATCTTCGTAAGTGAGCGAGTAGTTACTGAGCTGGGCGTCATTCACAGGGAGTTCGTTGTAAGCGTAGGCATGTGTGGAGAAGTCGGTGCCGCCGATAGGGACGCGGATCATGTTGTACTGCAGCCCATTGTCGCTGAAATATGAGCTGTGGATGCCAATTAACACAAGTTAGAGTAAAGAAATATGCAGGAAAACCAATATGAGTGGCCGGTAAAATGACATTTATTCAAAGACGTGGACGCTTTCAAAGCGTATCGTATTTCTACAATGGCTTATCAGTGGCTTACGTCATACATTTTTGAATATGCCCTCATCGCATCGTTATCGCTGATAGAATGTCACTTTGTCTAGGCCCTCAATCTGAATTTCGTTAGAAACAGATTCGTGTGGAATTATCCGTCAGAGTCAGACAGGTATTTAACTTGTAACAGACATTATCTGGAGATGTTGAAACGAGCTATAAGTTCATTAAACGGTGAGCTCTTGTCATTTAAGTCCTTTGTTAATCCATGGGCAAATGGACCTGCAGCTCATCTGAGGAATAGGTAGGTAAATAAAAAAAAAGTAATTACTCGATCAAGGACTTCTGCAGAGGGTCAGATAGGTTCTTCCAGTTGATGCCGGCGGCATCGGTCACCGCGCCGCCGAACCCCTCCACCTTCTGGTACGTCTTCTCCGGATGCAGTACTAACGTACATCCCGATTCTGAAGTGGATTTGTATCAAATGTTATTATCAAAATACAGGCGAGCTAAATGCAAAACGCTACTCACAGTCACTTCAGTGTTTCGAACACAAGTGGGCGTAGAAGTGAACCTTGATGTACTCCTCCGTTGT
Source organism: Oligia fasciuncula (assembly GCA_963082905.1). Taxonomy (NCBI): domain Eukaryota; kingdom Metazoa; phylum Arthropoda; class Insecta; order Lepidoptera; family Noctuidae; genus Oligia; species Oligia fasciuncula. The sequence continues at coordinate 13,388,115 of OY720406.1, read as the reverse complement.
AGCGAGCTTACTAACGAGTGGCAAGCTTTTCATATAAACCCCAATAAGATGAATGATGCGTTTAAAATTCATGTACTTTTTTATTTTTATTTACTTTCTACAATGTATAGATATTACGAGTAATAAGTAATAAGAACTCACTAGCATCGTTCAATGTTTGCAAGTCAGCTTTGTTTTTGTTGAATCGTAATCCACTCTGGAAACATGAAAGTTTATGAATTAGTAATCGCTAAACCACTATCCCTTTCATAGGGATTATGCCAAAAAGTTGGCCAGTAATATCCTTCGGTCTGACAGCAAAAGTAGAGCCCTTTTTAAAGAACCATGTACTTATACCTGCTACCGCACAATTTGCAATACCAATTGGCATTACTATGTTACAGTATGTCTTTAATCAAGGGTATAGATTTACTTGCTTTTCACTGCTGAGATTTGGGGCAAACCTTTAAAAAGCGCCAGGTCTTGTGGGGGTTGTTTAAGTGATTAAACCACCCCGTCACCTCGGTTATCACCATCAGCACAAGGGGTACCGTGTCTTCTTACAAGACCACCATGAGAACCCCCTCTCTGTGCTCGCCACGATTCCAGTCAATGTATGTTTTGTTGCTAGCTACATAATGGACATGATTATTATCCTACCTGTGAGCTCTCGTACACGATGTACTGGCCGGGTGTTAGAGGTTCCTTTGTAATAGTGTCGCAGTACGTAGAGTTGCACACGCACACCACCGACTTGTCTTGTATCTGCCGCGCCGCACATGGCTCGTCTGAAGAAATAATTTATAGGTTTCATTCTTGTTTTGAGGCTTTGGTTTCTTAATATGTTATACATTCTAAGGGTGACTAGACACCGAAGCCCGGCCCGGCAGCCCACCCCGGTTTAGCCGCCGGGCAGATTTAAAACAAATTGGTGCGACTTGCAGGGCTCACCCGAGGTTTTGGTGAATAGACTCCCTTTTGGCTGAGTTTGCATAAAAAGTACCTAGCTTAAGGAAACTAATAAAGTCTCATTAGAACACGAGTTCTAACTTTACCCCAAGCGTAACCTTCGAGGCAGTTCTTGTATTTATCTAGAACTTGATTTCAACTACAAAAACTTGACTTCAGAACCGAGTCTAAGTTGCCAAATTTTTATTAATTAAACATTGTGTTCACCAACATTTAAGTCAACTGTTTACATATTTAATCAGTTAAGTATACTAGAGATAGTTTGAGTCCCGGAAAAGGATTATTAAAATTTTCCATAGGAATTTTTACGTAAACCAACTGTTTAAATACCTAACCGGCGCGGCGCGGCGGCGGTTTGAATGCTGGTGAACAGAATTATCGAAAAAAATACAGTCCTGACTCGTTGTGTAAAGAAACGGTTATGTGTAAGGGGCCGTCTCGACGAGCGAGAGAATCGCGGCGATATTAACGTCGTGGCACGTATTTCTATACACTCTCCTAGAATGTGTCTCCACACAGCGATATCATCGCGGCGAAAATTTGATGGCAAGGCGAGACTATCGCCGCGATTCTCTTGCTCGTGGAGACGGCCCCTTAGGCTCATCATTTCGTTGCCGTAAATTGTTGCCACTCATTGCAATGGCTTTTTTACTGAGTTCCACTCAATGGTAGAGTGAACTTGGGTCCGTATTATAGAATCTCACTAGGACTCAAGCATTTTTAGGGTTCCGTACCAAAATGGTAAAAACGGAACCCTTATGGTGAGACTAAGTCTGTCTGTCTGTCTGTCACAGCTAGATCTCAAGAACTACTAATGCTATCAACTTGAAATTTGAAATAGTTTTAGATGACGTTTGCCCAACTATTTTGCAAATAAGAAAGAAATAAAAATATATGTATATTTTTTGCAACAGGGACTGAAAGAAAGTCTGAAAAAATCGAAGTGTAGTATATGTAGATGCCCTAGTACTGTATCACAGTACTAGGGCATGTGGGTAGGTATCATATGAAAGAGCGCAGTTTGCACATTCTCAAACATTTTTCTTTTTTTTAGGCCGCACAGTTTTCGACTTTTGATGAAAAATGTAAAAAAATAGCGTTCCCGGGGGGGAAACGCTATTTTTTACATTCATTTCACAATTATTTCAGAAAAATCTGAAATAATTGTATGTGACAGAAGTTTATGTAAAGATTACAGGAAAAATAAAACGAAGTCTCTAAATAGCACACTTTTTCATAAATCATCAACAAAAGGTACATTAGTTCCATTATCGGTCAAGAGATGGCGCTGACATAAAATTGCAATTCTACACCGCAGAGCATAGTGATTCAATTCTCTGATGAATATAGGCCTCGCCGATGAAAATGTAAAAACATGATGTTACGGAACCCTCGGTGCGCGAGTCCGACTCGCTCTTGCCCGGTTTTATTTTTATCTAGTTTAAATCCAGTTGATCGGTTGAAACTAGTTTCAAGCTGGGCTTGAAATACCGAAATTTTTAGGTACCGGGCCTTGGTGTGATACCGGTACCAGAATAGTACCTACCTCTACCTACTATTGATACCGGTACCAGATGTAGTACCTGTACCTGCTGTTGATATTTCTAATCAGTATCGGTATTGTACCGGTATTAAACAAATATTTCTGTAAGTTAGAATAAGAAAATAGATGTAGTAAGTGTAGCGGTATCTACAACGCCACATGAGAACAACGCGTCATACTGACGTCACGCAAAATCCTGCATCTCGCAAGCAGAGTTTACCGCGCAACTATCATAGATACAATGGCCCAACATGAATCATCGGGCAGTTGCCCGCCGGATAGAACACCCGTCTGGTCGGAGGATCCTCCCTTTTCTATAGAGTATGAGTGAACTTTACACCCTGTTCCTCATACCTCTTTATAAGTAAAAAAAAGACTAGCTAATAGGCATAAAAAATATTACTAAGTTTGCCAACCGTCCGGGGTTTCTCGTACAAACATAACATTTTTGGTACGCTCCGGGCTCCCGTATTATTATTATACTCTTTGGCTCCGGGTATCTACCTGAATTTGGTACCGGTACTTGTTAGGAGATTTCGTTCCGGTGGTTCTGGAACCCGTACCCAGGCACCGAAATAGCAAAAACCGTTCAAAAACCGCTAAGTGTCGGTACAGAACCTGTACTTTTGATACCGGTTTCACGCCCTAGTTTCAAATAATGCTTGAGTCTTAAGCCGGATTTACATTATGAAACTAATAGTAGTTTCGTAATATAAATCCGGCTTCAAGTGAGGTTCTGTAATGCGGGCTTTAGTGAGTAATATAACGACAGTTGGAGAGTGTGAGCAAGGATTTATTACTCCTTTCCTGTTCATATACAACTACCATGTAATTCTTAGGAATCGTATGACTCCGATTTAAATAAAATAACAACAAGTTCTGTGGTTTTGGCTTATCTATCGCCTTGTTCACAACTATTATTATATAGATAATATAATTACATTATCCAGTAACTGAAATACCTACGTAACAATGGGACGATAAATATGAGTTATTTTTGCCATAATATAGTACATAAGTTAAACTATATTGCAAAACGTAGGTATGTATAAAGACATCAGGTCTTTCAATAGGTTTGATAATAGGTATAGACGCCAGCACATCAAGCTACTACAATCTGTCAAATTTCTTTAATAAATTTTCAACTTTATCGCTATTAGCATTAGGTTCAATGTTGATTGGGAAAATTTGACAGTTTCGGGTAGCTTGATATGCTGGCTTCTGTACCTACTACTGTAAGAACTAAATAATTATATTTTTCATGCAAACAAACTTACCGGCACCCAATCCACTGAAGAGGCCAAGCAGCAGAGTCCCAAACAAAATACTAACTGTATAAGCATCCATTTTTATGAAGAAAAAAAAACAGCTACTTATAAAACAGACCACTCCATTAATTTTTTTATTTAAGTATTACGCCAAAACTTTGATGAAATAAAACTACGATATCTTATTTAGGTAGTTGTATGTGAGTTGGTCACAACTTGATTGTCGAATGAGCGACGTCTGCACAGAACATATATATACTCTAGGGAGGACCCGGAGGACGTCTGTGCATTACTGATTACGTACAACCGCTCTCGAGTTACTCGCCAGGATCATTCAGTAGGTACAGTTAACAGCAAAAGTAGACGATCAAAATCAGAAATTCAATAGGAGTCAAAACTGATCACGATCATATATGGCAGCTGTACTAGTAGTAAATGTTTGGTAATTTACAATCACATACTTTTGAATCACTTCGACGCCACAGTTCTGACGTGAACTCCGTTCATTAGTATTGAATTTCTGATTTTGATCATCTACTTTTGCTGTTGACTGTACCTACAAATATGGGTAGGCAGAATGAATCAGACGTTCGAGTGCTTACCTAATAGATAATATGAATTGTTGTTTGTTTCATAATTATTTAAATACTACACGAGGAAACTTGTAACTGGCCTTATTTTGTATAAATTATTACTTACTGTATTTATTTAGCTGTAAGTTCTGCTAAAATGAATAAAAAAATATCATAAGAAAGAAGATATGATCAGACCTTAATAAATCGGATTATCAAGCTTTTTTTTTCAAAATCAGCCAGTAGACATTGATTTGGAATAAAATGAAATAGTGAGGCAGATCCAGTGCTCAATAAGATTAGATAGAATGATACAATTTAAACCATCTAATAGTGGGGTCCGAGTGCTCATGGTCTTTTTAAAGAAATTTCGAAACGGCTGGTTGACACTTCCCGTGACCCAAGGGCTCGCTTTTACCTTGGCCAGAGGCTAAGCATCGCTATACAACGTGGTAATGCCGCCAGTCTCTTGGGTATGTGACTGTTCCTAGATTACCCTGGGCTGATAAAATTTTCGTTTTTCCTAATTATGTTACCTATTAGTGTTTAGGTCGGTTCCCCCTAATGGGGAAGAGCCGCACCCCGCCACCGTGCAGCTCTGTAGAGCTCGTCTCCAGACTGGATACTCTCCTACCGATTGTAATTAATTCCCAAGAAGTGTTCTGCCTTGTCCCGATTTAGGAAGCTGGGGAGCAACGGGTGATATAAGAAAACAATTTCAATATAAAATAAGGTTGAGAATTCATTGGTAAGGTGATTAAGGAAAGGAAATCTACTTTTCTTTTGCTTATGAAAGTTATAAGACGCGAGAGGAATACAAAAGGGTAATTGACACGTAACGCTTTACGCTTGCGTTCGTGAATACATTGTTTTGAGTTACGTTACTGAAAGTTCTAACAATAATCTGGTAACCCACCCCAGCGACATAGGGACATGGCCGCTTTGTAACAAAAAAGCGCGAAGCGCGTGGCGTTTTTAGGAAGAGTTCTGGCCGAAGGGTGTTGTGTACCGCCGGTTTCGTGGCCGGCTACCATGACACCAGTCAGCGAAACACGACGCAGACACTTCGTGTGCGTTAGTTTTTAGTTGTTAATTTTTGGTGTAAGTAATTATAATGTATATATTTATAGTATTTTTAAGTCATATTAATATTCTATTGTATGTGTTTATATGGGCCTTGATGCCTGAAATAAATGGATAAATAAATAAATAACAGCTGTTACGTCGTACGCGTGCTGCCAGTCCTACTTCTAAATAAAAGTGCATAGGCCCTAGAGAGGACCTGCTGCGGTTCCAGCAGGACATGTTCCCTATACTCAAGCATGTCTTACTCAATCCTAAGGTATCCGGCCCTGGTGCAAGCCATGGTCCGGGGCGAGAGGGAGTGAGAGGCAGTCACCTTCTTCTGCGAAGCAGTCATGCTAGCGAAGGAGGTGGCGGGACGGCTCAGGGAGAGAGCCTCCCGGCCCAGCCGCCGCGGGAGACGCTCCGGGCGTCGGGAGCCGCGTGACGACTCCCGGCCACCGTAGGCGCGGGCCTGCGGGCGGAGAGTAATGGGTAGCTCACCGTCCGATCAGGACCCTGGCCCGTGCCGGACGGCGCGTACGTGTTCCACGCGCGCCTCAAAGAGATGTCAGCATCGAGGAGGGGCCCCATAGGGCCGAAGCCTGCCGGGTCAGCGGGATTGTCCGAAAGGGTTACCGCTGGCCCGGAACATAAAGGGCTAAGGAAGGAACACGGGTGGGTTTTAGTCAGTAAGAGTCTGACACTCCCTTCCGCTCCACCCAGAGCGGGAGGGGTCATTTGATGATTTCCCATCCGCAGAAAAAAAAAATCCTAAGGTAAAGGACTGCGAAGTGCCTCTACCATTGAGCAAGACAGGTTTCCAGAAGTGCTGGACGCGTACTGTAATAATAACCCCTTTTAACGGCCTACTCACCCTTTACTAAAACAATACAAAACTAGCGCAAGCGTACCGCATCGTCAGTCGGTTACAGAATTCCTTACGAATTGCCTTGCTATACGCCGAAGTGGTTATTTTAAATCGTCACTTCACACTTCCTTTAATCTACCCAAGTTGGGGATGCTTGCAGTGTAATCGGCAGTCGTGCAATCATTCTTGTCTACCTATCTAGCAACGGGCCTTTCCATCTGGGCATCCAAATTATGTCTCGCTAAATTAATTTTTTTTGTATCAGTAAAAGGCCTACGGGGGCCGGTGTGATTTAACGAGACACAATTTCTAACGGTCCTTAGAACGGCTATCAAACCAGGCTTCACCAAGTACCCCTAACTTGGTGAAGCCTACCCCCGCTCCCGGGAAGTGTGCGTACATCAAGTACAATGTAAGATATCTTGCAGTTAGTCAGTCCATAGGAGAAGGGTAGCCATCACTGACGTTTGGTTGGTTTGTGTTCGTAAATAAGAACAACAGAATACAAGGTAGCACTATAATTCAAATTAGCCCTTGTTAGTTGAGAGTATTAATTCGGTTCAACCTTCATAGGCGGTGTGACCGGCGTCAGTGTCAAGTTTTGGTTGTCTGCAGTCGGTTGGTAAATGTCAAACCCCACAGAAGGCTTTCTCCGACTCCCTAGAACCAAACGCACGTGAAGGATACCTCGTTAATGACATAGAAAGGGACTAGGAGGGATAAAATATTCAACACTCACCCAATCCAATCGTTCACAAACACTCACCGCGATTCACGCGCCTTACACGCTACTCACATTATAGTAGACTAATTTAAATAACCTATAAACACTCTCGCGCACGATCTCTCCTTATAGACATAGTATCATTGATTTAGATTAAGTTATCTTTCTCCTAGCCTAGATTATGTCGACTGCTTCCCTATCGTCGTCCAAAACCCACTCGGACATGGGCCTCTCAATATTCACTAAATCTGCTAATTTAACTAGCCTGGATGGACTCGCAAGTCCGTCTCCTAAAGCGGGTCGACCCCGGCTGCCCCTCCGACTTCCTTATAATTTCTCACATCCTATACCACTACTCTCCGCCCAAAATTCCCATTACTTTTGCAGCATCTGTTTATCGCCTTTTTACAAGCTTTTATTTAGCTTGCACTGTTCGTATGTAAGTATGTATGTATGTATGTAATATGATATGTATGTAAGTTGTCCGTTCAAAATTTGCAAACCATTTTTCGACCATTTGTTGGTATCCGATTGAGCTAAAATTTTGCATACACCTTTAGTTTTGGTAACAATACTCAATATTGTAATGATTTTAATATGGCCGCCGCTCCAAGATGGCGGGTTACGTATTTTTTCTCAACCCCCTAATGTGGGTATCAAATGAAAGGGCTTGAAGAGTAGAAAATGATAAAGTTTATAACAACACACCAAATTCAATATGGCCGCCGCCGCTCCAAGATGGCGGATTATTATAAAGCTTGTAAAAAGAGAATAAAAGGTACCGCGATACTCAAAAAAGTTTTAAGTGCATGACGCTTAAGTTGGGGATCTCCCAGAGAAAAGGTCTGCAGACATCAACCTCCACATTTATAATTTATTTATTCAAACTTTATGGTCAAGTGACTAAAAAAAACTGCAAAGGCGGCGACGGTTTATTTTCTTAGGCGTTTTTATACAAAACGTACAAAATACTGCATCCTAAGTGACGTAAAATATTGGTTTCGACTGATGGCTGGCATATGTGCCAGTCTGTTGCCCATAAAATAGAGAATTTATGTGTCTCCAAGTGGCGACGCCAAGTGCCAGTTTTAAAATAAATATAATATTTTGTTATTAAATAGGTGTAGATAAGTGACAGACAGTCACAGCCCACAGGTACAATACAGTCGACAGCGATGCGGATGAGTTTTTCGACGTTATTTTTTAGTTTCTGTATAGTTTTAGTTAAGTTAGGATTTAATTTTGTTATTTTTAGTTTACTATATATCTTGATTATTTAAATAAACTGATTGGATAGACATCTAATAGTGTGATATAAAAAGGACGTAGAAGAAAACGACTTGGAAAATTTTGTTTACTAGGATTTTAAATTATTTAAGTATTAAGTTTCATCTAGTCTTTATACTGTCGTGTTGAACGAAGTTTGGAGTCAGGTAGGTACCGCGAATTTTCCCTATTATTGTGATGATCTTACTCTTACCTAGTAAATCAGATTTTTATTAGGTAAGATCATTTACTAATACTTAATATTTAACAACATGACATCTTTAACTTTGTCATCAATTTATATTAAATCCACAACCCTGGGAGAGATAAGACGTCAAACAACAAACTCCTGTTCTTGTTCGCATTCATATTTTATCAGTAGTTTTCGTACACTTTGTAAGACTAGCTAAAATTATAGTTAATAACAACAACATAATTCTTTGTTAGAGAGCTGACTTAAAAAAATTATGACTTCATTAGCACATGATTATAAAATAGTCATAAACAAAGAGTTAAGTATTTTAAAGTTAATTAATATCATCCAGGAAAAAGGAAGAGGAAAGAAATAAATATTATGTTAAACCGAAATTTAATGACTTAGCACTAAACTCATGTACAGCGTGTATCAGAAAGGTCTGGTCAAAAAAATACGACTCATTCGTTCCATACAAAACTTCAATCCAAATGACGACCGATTATTTTTCCGCGATTTCGATGTTGGTCCCTGAAGAAAGCTGTTCAATTTGATGGTCTGTACTTATGGTACCAACCATACCTGTTAAAATCAATAATACACTGTTTTTTTTTTTGTGACCCCTCTGTGCCTCAGAAACGTAGACAGAGTAATCTACTCAGAAAGCACGTTAAGCCGTTGGTCCCGGCTGTCATTCGTGGATCTTTGACAGTCGTTACGGGCAGTCAGAAGCCCGAAAGTCTGACAATCAGTCTTACCAAGGGGTATCGTATTACCCAGTAACTGGGTTGTGGAGGTCAGATAGGCAGTCGGCAGTCGTGGTCCGAGCCGCGCCGCAGTCTCACCGCGGCGATCGGAACGGACCTCTCGCTCCCCGGCTTGGTCAACGCCATGCTAGGGGATGAGGGGTCCTGGGCGGCAGTCGCCTCCTTCTGCGAACACGTCATGTCCCAGAAGGAGGCGGCGGAGCGCGTGCGGGAGGAAGACCCTCTCGCGGCGCCGCTCCGAAGGCGGAGGAGGGGTCGAAGAAGACGTCAGTATGACAGTCATCTCCGACTCCTCCCAGGTGGAAGCCAGCAGGCGACGGGTGCGGGGGCACCCTCGCCTGTATTGCACAGGCTTCCACCAGTGCCGGACGGGAATGGCCAGGTGTTCCCGGCCATTCCCGTAGCCCCCCAGACGGGGGGACATGCGGGGCCCGCCAGCTAGGCGGGCATGCGCCGGGGGGGTTGTGGATGCAAAGGCTGAGCCGGATTCCCATGACCTCCCCATCAAGGCGATGAGGGAACACCGCTGAGTTTTAGTGGGTATACTGCCACCCTGGCACGGAGTCCCACATACTCCGTCTCTTCCCCCGACGAGCGGAGATGCGTAACGTCATTTATCAGCGCAAAAAAAAAAAAAAAAAAAAAAAAAAGGCAGTCGGCAGTCGCTCCATGTAAAACATTGGTATTCAGCTGCATCCGGTTAGACTGGAAGCCGACCCCAACATAGTTGGGAAAAGGCTAGGCAGATGACGACTATTTTTTTTTCACTCTAAAATACTGTTTAATGTTCAACGAAAATAAAGTAGGTACCTAAACTGGATGTGGAGCTAGGTGACTTGCCAAAAACAATACATTGAACTTGCCTGGGAATGAACGCGATATCTGCGTGTCACTGATTAAATTCGCACTAAACACACACACGTAATTATCACACTCACTTTTACATCCTGTGTGTGTTTCTAAACTTTTAAATATTCTATTACTAGCTGCACCCCGCGGTTTCACCCGCGTGAATGTCGATCCTGTGGGAATATCGGGATAAAAAGTAGCCTATATGTTAATCCGGGTGTCAGATAACTCCATAAAATATTTTATCAAAATTGATCCAGCCGTTTGAGCGTGAAGAAGACACACACACACACACTCACAAAATTTCGCTTTTATAATATTAGTGTGATATTTAACAATAAAAGCGAAAACTAGGATTGATTTTGAATTTTTACAAACGTCAACGGTTTGACATCCTTATTTGTTACTAGTCTATCAAAAAGTACTCTGTGGTCTCGTCTAAATTGATCTTGTGATTAAGGGGGAAGCGCTAAGGTGGCCCGCGAAATTAAAATTTTCTTTGGTTTTTTGCAATTTGCTGGTCAGTATTAAGTTGTACGTTGATTAAAATATGATTCGCGGTCGTAACAAATATGTATTTACAGAATTATAATCATTAAAGTCATCAACACAACTCTCTAAGACCATGTAATCCCCAAATGTCAAGATTTCATGAAATAGTCATTCTGTAAATACATATTTGTTACGGCCGCGAATCATATTTTAATCAACCTACAAGTTAATACCGACCAGCAAATTGCAAAAAACGTAAAAAAAAATGAATTTCGCGGGCTACCCTGGCGCTTTCGCCTTAAAATGCAAGTGAATGACATAAAAAAATATCGATTATGTGTAGGTACAAGGAGTATTTAATACTCCTAACGGCTTCACTCCTCCCTTTAATGTACCTATTTATATTAATTATTACTGACAAGTTATTGTGTTTCTCGGCTAGGATTTTCAAGATGCTGTTGGAGTTAGCCTGCGTTCTACTTGATAAAGATGCAGTCTTTTTTTCCTTATTATATATAATTTCGTATGCTTATGGGGGGCCCTTTAAGTTTTAAAATATTATACTGCTAACATTGAATTTGTTACGACTCATAAGGAATACTTTCTAAAAGAGCACGGCTTGACGTGGATTCGAAGTATTCGAACCAACGTATTGCCCAACGTCGTCATTCAATACGGAATGTCAAAAATAAAACTGTTTTTGGGAATTGAAACACCAATCATATCCACTTCAAACGATCTTAATACCTCCAAGCTAACTAGATGAAGACAAAAAAATACTTACTTTGATGTTTTTGTTTGATACGTGTTGAAATACTTTCTACATTACAAAAAACGTGTTTTTGTTTTGTCGAATTTGAACTTGCAGGTCTTTTGCTGTGGAGGTACCTACGTAGTGGGTTATTCTATTTATTAACCCCAGAAAATCGTAACATCGATAGAACCAAAACAAAAAAAATCGTACTACTGCCGATCGATTCTGTAAAAACATCACCGTGATAACCACGGCTATTCCGTGGTGATAACTTAGGTGAAGTGAGCTTAAAGTGAGCTGTCATTCCACATGATGCTAGGGATTGACACTATTGACAGCTCACTTTAAGCTCACTTCACCTAAGTTTTCACGGTGAGATTTTTACAGAATAGCACTGCTGCATCACTAAACCATAGACAATTTCGAGCGGCCATTGTTGTTTACAGCTTCGGAAAATTTTGAAACGCCGGAAAAAAACACGGAAAAACATTGTCTTCACTGATATCCTTTGTGGACATAGTAAATAGATAATAATTGTTATCAGAATACCTATATACTGGTGTTATACATAGTTAGTTCTGCCATCTCAGTATTCACAGAATAAGTGTTTTCAGTGATGATTTATCCATTGACATAAATATTACTTTTTGAAATCATTGTGATTTACCAATCATCGTGGTGAGACGGCTGAAATAGAAATAGTTTCAATACATTTAATAAAAAAAATGCTTCTCGTGTACTTGGAAGCCTTCAAAATGGGTGTTTAATTGATGACTTGCGCGAGTTTAGATTATCACTAATAAATTATGTATATGCATTGACTTACATATTACTATACTTTTGAAATCATTGTGTATAAGTCGGAGTCGGTTCTCAATTATGATTTGTTTTTCTTATTATTAATTTAAGTGATTTTACTATCAATTATTGTCTAATAAATTGGAACATAATTGTATGCACTAATGATTTTGTTCAAAACAGTTGATGACATGTTTATTTATTACTTATTTATTTAAACTTTTCGCACAAAAAGGTACAAAGGCGGACTTAATGCCTTAGGCATGTTACTTTATTTGTCCTATCATAATATTACTTTGCAATTAAATGTCGGGTAAAAATTTAATAAAATCTCAAGTTGTTGCTCGCTAATCGCAACGCTACATATGATTTGTTCTGTGCTGAATACACGAGCACCAATATGTCAACACTTGGCAACTTTAAATTGCGATTTTTTCACGAAATAACGAATGCAACGTTGAAATACGACACTTTACATATACCTATGGGTTCGAAAATACTATGTTCCTAATAATATAAAATTTCATTCAAAAATAAAGGAGAAAATCGACTTTAAATAAAGCCAAGCGTATGCATACTTTTGCTCGTGACTGTACATCAGACCCCACAAATTATAGACCTATTTCTGTACTACCTACCTTTAGCAAAATTTTTGAGTAATTTATTGTAGACCAAATGCAAAGATTTTTTAATAAAGATAAATGATTACATAGCAAACAGTTTGGTTTTACAAGGGGTCGTTCAACTACTGATGCCGGCGTTGAACTATTAGCACATATTTATAATGCATGGGAAGATAAATGCGATGCCTTGGGCATCTTTTGTGATTTGTCCAAGGCATTCGATTGCGTTCTTCACGAAACGTTAATCAGGAAACTCCGCCACTACGGGATCCGAAACACTGCTCTGGATCTTCTTATTTCATACTTGAGTAAAAGGATTCAGAGCGTTGACGTTAATGGAAAAAGATCACCCGGATCTATAGTAACAATGGGAGTCCCACAGCGCTCAATTCTTGGTCCTTTCTTGTTTCTCATTTATATTAATGACTTGCCGTACCTCATAAAGGATCATCTTGATATAGTGTTGTTTGCAGATGACACTTCTCTTTTGTTTAAACTTAAACGTCAGCAGTTGGTTACTGACGATGTAAATAGCGCGATCTCGAAAGTAGTCCACTGGCTCAATGTTAATAATTTGCTTCTAAACGAGAAGAAAACCAAATGCATTTAGTTTACGCTACCCCGTAAGGCAGGTGAAAACTAATGTGTTGATAAAGGGCGAGGAATTGAATCCTGAAGACAACACAGTATTCTTGGGCATAACGTTGGATGCTAAGCTTCAGTGGGGTCCACATATAGATAAATTGTCAAAAAAGCTAAGTTCTGCAGCATACGCTGTTAGAAAAATTCGTAATTTAACTGATATAGAGACTGCTCGTTTAGTGTACTTTAGCTATTTTCATAGTGTAATGTCGTATGGTATTCTATTGTGGGGAAATGCCGCCGATATTCAGACTATCTTTGTTTTGCAGAAGCAAGCTGTTCGATCAATTTATAAATTAAGTCCGAGACACTCTCTCAGAGACAAATTTAAAGAGATTAATGTAACGACTGTGCCTTCTCAGTACATTTATGAAAATCTTTTATTATTATTATTATTATTATTATTATTATAGCCTCTTTATTTCCATAATGAATGACTTAAAAAATACAAATATATCATAAGATTACTATTACATAAATGTGCATGCAGAAAATAATAAAATTAATACAATTCATAATTATAAACTTACACGCATAACAATTATTCTAAATTAATAAAATAATTACTTTTCTATAGATTTCTAAAACAAATATTAAATAAATTAAATTTTTTTAAATACGATTTACAATTTTATTATATTATATTTCAATATGGACCCCTCAACGGGTGGAAGCCTCCCCCATTTTACTCCACGTTTGTCTGTCCTTTGCCTTTGTGATCCAATTATCACCGGCTTTTCTTATTATTTCATCAACCCATTTTTCTTTCGGTCTACCTCTTTTCCTTTTGTTTGTTGGTCCTTGCCAGGTAGTTACTCTCTGTGTCCATTTTTCCTTGTCCATACGTGCAATATGACCCGCCCATTTCCATTTTTGTTTTTTAGAATGTTCCAAAGCATCTATTATTTTTGTTGTTTTTCTTATTTCTGTGTTCTTTTTTCTATGTTTTCTTTGTATGTTTAGTATGCTCCTTTCCATCGCTCTCTGGCATACTTGTATTCTGTTTTTAGTATTATTATTGTAAATCCATGTTTGGCAGCCATAAGTGAGACAGGGTAACAGGCATGAGTCCATTACCTGTTTCTTGAGTTTTATAGGGAGTTTAGATTTTAGGGTCTCTTTATTGCTCCAGAATTTATTCCAGGTAATGTTCACTCGTCTCTTAACCTCGTCTTCAAGTCTTGTCTTAGAGAAAGATATTTGTTGTCCTAGGTAAACATAGCTTTGAACGTATTCTAATGCATTGTTATTGACCCGTATTGGTATAATATGGTGGTTCGTCATGACTTTAGTCTTGGTAGCATTTAGTTCTAGGCCGATCTTAATACTTACATCATTTAGCTCATTAATCATTACCTGTAATTGAGATGCTGTTTCAGAGAAGAGTATGATGTCATCCGCAAATCGAAGGTTGCTGAGGCGTTTCCCATTGATATAAATTCCTTTCTTTTCCCAGTTCAGAGTTTTCATTATGCTTTGAAGCACAGCTATAAAAATTCTGGGTGACAAGGGGTCACCCTGTCTGACGCCTCTACAAATGTTTATTTCAGGGCCTTGTCTCTCTAATTTTACACGGCTTTTGCTTTTGTAGTAGATGTCTTTTATAAGATCTATAGTTTCCGATGGTATTTCGCACTCATGTAGAGCTTTCCACATGCTCTTATGTGATATAGAGTCGAAGGCTTTGGCGTAGTCGATAAAAGCCAGGTAGAGTGGTCTATTGTGCTCTGTATACTTCTCTATAATCAAATTTAATGTGTGGATGTGATCTGTTGTAGAGAAGTTTTTCCTAAAACCTGCTTGCTCGGGTGGCTGCAACTTCTCTATGAACATTGCTAAACGATCCTCAAGACATGAGGCAAATAATTTGTACATATTTGGTTGTAGGCTTATTGGTCGGTAATTTCCAATATCGGCAGGGTCTCCTTTCTTGTAAAGTAAAATTATGTCCGATGTCGCCCATTCTTTCGGTATAGCTCTGTCATTTAGAATCTTATTAAATAAAGTTGTTATGTATGGTGCTAGTATCATTTTCCCCAATTTCAGTGCTTCGTTTGGGATTCCATCTGGTCCATTGCTTTTGCCGGATTTTAGAGATTCGATTTTCTTTATTACTTCATAAGTAGAGAATCTGTCTAGTAGAGTAGTAGAGTCCTGGTAGGTCGTTTCGATTTCCGTAGTATCTTTTACTGAGTATAATTTTTTGTAAAATGTTGTTGCCTTTTCTATTATATCAGATCTTGATAATATTTTCTTGTCATTAGTAGCGTCCTTTATATAAGGTATCCATTGTTTAGTGGTATTTAGGTTTTTAAGTCCTTTCTTTAAACTATCGTTTGATTCGAGGTGTGTTTTAATTACTTTTATTCGGCGTTCTGTGCGTTCTCGTTTCATTAGTTTGTAGATGTTTTTGTAGAGGTGTGTGCGTTCGTCTTTTTCTTCTTTTGATAGGTATTTCTTCTGAATCAGTTCACTTCTTCTATCAATAAGACATTTTATGTGACCAGGGATGATCTCCCGTTTTGATGTTGGTTTCTGTCGAATTGAATTTAAACTGGTGATTATTGGTTTTTTTATTTTGTTGTATAAGGACTGGAATCTTTTATATGCCCATAAAAATATGAAATTGTTTAAAAAATACAGTGATATCCATAATATAAATACTAGAAACAAACACAAATATGTTGTACCTACAATCAGGCTCAAGAAAATTGGTGGCTCGTTCAGATGCCAATGTATACGCTTTTACAATAAACTAAAAAGCCACGTTCAAGATCTAAGCCTTAATAAATTCAAATCTTTCATTAAACGTAAGTTGTGCCAGAAAGCCTTTTAAACCGTTAAAGATTATATTGAGGACAAAAAGGCTTGGGATTGAGCTGCTTCCAATTTCTGCATTTTGAATGTTTTTTTTTCTTTTTTATATACCTACACATTGACATTGATGAATTTTTTTTTAAACAATGACATTTGCTTACTTTGTAAAGTATTATATTATTTTTTTATTGTGAATGTGAAGACGATGTGGGTCATTTTACATATATATATTTTTTTTTTATTATTCTCTCTGTTCTGTTAGTTTTTTTTTTTTCATGGTCTGGCAGTTTGAGTTATTTATGTGGCCTACCCAAATGTCTTTTCTTTGGTATTGTTCATCGAATCGTTGAGCTCCTTAAGTCTTGAGTTGAACTGCACGATTTTTGACAAATGCGTGCACTGACTGGACAGGTCCTCTCAATCTGTGTGGTTCTTTCCTCAAAAGACCACCTCAGACATCGATCTACATGGTCTTCATATAACCTGACCAAGATTATGTCTGGACTTTAAAACAGACTGTGACCTCTGAGTTTGTTTCGGCCTTTCTTCTCAGAGTAGTCAGATAGGAAACGCCGACTTCATCTAGTTTTAAAAAAAACATGATTGACGTGTAAAAGCGTTTGTATAAACCTACTTACAAAAATAAAATCATTTCATTTCATATGAATAAATGACTAAGATTAATTAAAAATACAAGTAAAAAAATATGCAAACGTAAAATTATTAATAAACACTGCTTGGAACACTTCTATCAATAGGATTAATATAGCTAAGCGAAAACAACGCTTGTGCAAAGATAGAGTCAAGTCGACACCTGCATTTATAACGTGCTCTTCAACTTGATATAATAAAGGAAATCCAGAAAAAAGGGTTAGAACAATAAAATCAGTCAAAACCTAAATTAATGTTGTTTTATTTTAAATTGGTTTTACTTCCTCTTGGCGTCAGCCGCTGTCAGACAATACAATTAATTAATAAAAATTAATCCTGCACTTAATTTTATTTATAAATTAAAACATTTCCGTAAGTAATTACAACGAATTTCCGCTAACTTATACATGAAATATAGATAGATAGATAGATAGATTTATTTATTTCTGAGTATATGGTACATTAAGATCTTAATAATAAACAGTTTCACATACACTACCGTTGCCGGTGTAGAAATATTAAAATTAACTTACAAAGTCAAAGTGGCCGAGCTCTAGGCCGCAACAATAATTATAATCACAGTACTTAATTATTAGTTTGTCATCGAAACGGTTAGAAGACGATATATCCCCATGAATATAATTATAAATTAGTTAAGATGAAAAATTGGCAATTTTTATACAATGTCAAGTGTTATAGGCATAATTTTATTATATTTGTTATATAAGAATGAAAAATGTCAAAAAAAAACAGTACAAGTCAATAGTTTAACACACACAAAGTAATTATTGATAAAATGTAATGTCAAAATTTATAATTTAAAAATTCATTAACTGAATAGAAACAGTTGTCTAAAAGCCAGGCAAATATTGTTTTCCTGAATTTATTTGTGGGCAACACTCTGATGCGTGGGGGTAAGTTGTTAAAAATTTTAATTGCCATACAATTAGAATTCCTGCTATACAAATGTAGTCTCTGGCTAGGTGCAAGTAATTTATTTGGGCTTCTGTTTTTCACTCTTTTAGAAATGTGTTCATACAATGGGAACATGTGCGAATACCTTTTTATAAACATGCAAATTTCAAAAATATATAGGCAAGGAAGTGGAAGAATTTTTAGTGCTTTAAATAGTGGCTTACAATGTTCTAAATATTCTGCTCCATACACAGCTCTGACACATTTTTTTTGTGCAATAAATGCTCTGTTCACATCTACCGAATTTCCCCATATCACGAGGCCGTAACGCAGCACTGATGCAACATAGCCATGATACGCATTGAGGGCTATTTCTTTACTGGCTATTCGTCTCAGTTTACGAAGAGCAAACACAAATTTGTCGAGTCGAGTGCAGACTTTATTTACATGTTCTTTCCAATTTAATTTTTCGTCAATCACTATTCCCAAGAATAAGGTGGAAGGTGCGGGTTCCAAAATTGATTGATTATAGTGTATTTGAGGCGGTTTTACCAAAGAATTACATGTTTGAAATTGCACTAACTTTGTTTTTTCAATGTTTACACGTAAATTATTAGATTCCAACCATTTCATTGCATTTAGTATTTCATTGTTAGTGTCAGTTTCGAGGTCATTCCTATTTGAAGATTTTATTGTGAGAGTAGTGTCATCAGCAAATAGTGTACAATTATGTTTTAGGCTCTTGCAAAGGTCATTTATATATATTATAAATAATGGAGGCCCTAATACGCTTCCCTGAGGAACACCACAACTATTTATTTTTAAGTCTGAACTGTACATTTTTTTTGTGTTATTGTAAATTTTTGATATGACTGTCCTTTGCTGGCGACTCGATAGATAACTTTTAAGCCAGTCGTGTGCCTTGCCTCTTATGCCGTATTTCTCCATTTTGCAAAGTAGACGATTATGTGGAACAAAGTCAAATGCCTTGCTCATATCTAAAAATACTGATAATACAGACATTTTGTTATTGAGGGCTTCAGATATCAGTTTGACCAAAGTAAAACAAGCAAGTGAAGTTGAACTATTCTTCCTAAATCCAAATTGGTTCTCAGTAAGTATGCCGTTTTTATTTAAAAAGTTGATTATTTTCCCGTGCATTGCCTTTTCAAGAATCTTTGATAGGATAGGGATCAATGTAATGGGTCTATAATTGGACATATCCGTGCGGTTACCTTTTTTGTATAGTGGTTTGACTATAGATTGTTTTAATCTGGTAGGAAATGTTCCAGTCTCAAATGACAGATTAATTATATAACTTAAAGGTGCTACTATGCTTTTACTGGTTAGTTTTATTATTTTGGTGGTTATTTCATCATATCCAGTAGCGTTCGTATCATTTAAAGAGTTGATAATTTTTACAATGTCTTGTTCATTTACTGGAGTCAAAAAGATACTGTCAGTGATAGTGGTAATGTCATGTAGATAAGGCCACCTATAATTTTCCAATAGGTAAATAAAAAGTGTAACAGACAAGTCTTAATTTTTCATTCATTTGCAATGGGCCAGTAGCATTGTAGTTGCTATAAACAAGCTAGCTTTATTATTATTTCGTCATGCATTGCATATCTACTTCTATTATTTAAATGATTAAAAGTTGTTAAACAGTCGATATTTCCGCCAGTGTGACATGTCTAGTGACTCCATTAATTATTCGTTAAGCATCTCTACGGTCGTAATTGACTTCTCCCTGATATTTACTTCAGCTTCTTTCGTTCCCAAACGCACTCTGACTGTTTCAGCAGCACCACTGCAAAAAGTCATTGTGAAAATCATTATCATCACCTATTAAGAAGAAGAGAAGAGATTGAATCTAAGAAGAGTGTTAACCAAATCCATACTAATAACGTTTGCACGTCTATAACGTTTTCACGGCAAGACCGCTGAATATATTATGTTGATGAAATGTGGTATCTCTGATAACTCTAACCGCGAGTAGGTAAGTAAAAACAAAAACAATATTACTGGAACTTTGTGGAATTGGGGAAACTGAAATGCGGGCAAGCCCGGGTAGAAAAATATGAATGAGTATAAAATAAAAAGAAAAATATATTTATTGCCACGAAAATTTGCCACGTGCGTATAAAAAATAGATGTCCGTGGCTGGGACAGACTGGATGCGGAAGGTGGAGGACAGAAAGTTGTGGCGCAGCATAAGAGGGGCCTATGTCCAACAGTGAAATAAGTAAAGTCGGTCTGTGGATGATGACGCTGATGATGATGATGATGAATTTCACTCACTTGTTCCATATCACTAAGACCACAGTATTGTAAGGCGTGAGGAATGCGACACTTTGCAAATTCGCAGTATTCTTCGTAAAAGTGAGTTTAATTCTTCGAGATCCTCGTGGAACAAATTTGGAGAAATGTCCAATGGCGTAGAACATCGGCTGCTTGTAAAACTCTCCAGCCATTGCGTTTACTATGATTGGTGAATCTACGCTACCATTGATGTAACTCGGACCACCGTGCGTGTTCAAACACATGTTCCAATCAAGCCATCCTACGACATTGTTGCTGAGGTTCTAGAATACAAATCATAATTTTGAAGCAATCATACATCACTGCGATGCCGCGATGTTATAATCACAAAGAAAGAAAACAAAGGTAAGAAGAACAGCAAGAAAAGAAAGAAAGTTACATCTCGAGGATGTGTGAAGTTATGTGTGAAAATTCTATCATGTTAATCCTACTTTAGATTACAGTCACGCACTAACTAGTGAGTTATGATAATTATATTACAATACCTCTATGATATCGTTGACGTATAACTCAGCTCGACCCCATGACCCGTAATCTACACTGACAGTATCCGTCGGAAGAGCACCTGAAAGCATCCAGGATCTTGGTTTATCCAACTATTCTATTACGGTAATGAATCAATAAGCAAGAAATTACTGTCGGAAAAACTGCTCCTTATATGGCGTACAACACTCGATAATAAGGCTTCATAAATGTTTAATAAAAATCTAAGGTTCGGCAACAAGATCGGGCAAACCGAGACAATTCAATTCAATTCAATTTATTTAATGAACAAATTTAATTCAATGAGATCGCAATTACTTATAATTTTTGATGGTCAAAATGTTAAATTGTGATTTTTTAAAGACGGTCGTCTTTAAAAAGGGTGCAGACTGTGTAACTTCAGCAGAGATTCTAGCTATGATGCTGTTTATTTATGACTTTTGCAACATTAAAACAGTATTTTTTTAAATCTTGCAATTTGACATTAATGTGTTTTCGTTTCTCACCTGCACAGATTTCGGTAGCTAGTACGAATTTGTCCGGGTACTCTGCCATAGCCTGCGATAGGATTGTCGGCGGGACGTAGGCGCTCATGTAGTAGTGTACCGCCACACCGTCCAAGTACTTCAGGGTCTCAGGGTACACTAACACCAGCTGTAGAAAGAGCATATTCATGTAGAGTCACTTTTTAAGTAGAATTTCTATTGTTAGCTGAAAAAGACCATTGAGATTAACATTAAACATGTCATGATATCTAAAGTGACAATATAATAAGTAAATGGCGACGAATGGGTATCGAAAGGCCTGTGAAGGTTCTCCAATGAATTAAATTTTTCCTTGTAAGTAGGTATAACATAATCATATTGTCCATATAACTTACTGTATTCCAATACAGAGTGATGGTGAAGCGCAAGTCATCGCCGGTGATGATCTTAACGTCTTTGAAGCTGGAGTTCTCATTCCGAAGAGTTGGACCCAAGTTATGGACAATGAACTCACTCTGGAACAGAAATGTATTCACGACTTGACTGAAAAGACTATGTTGCAAAATAAGACCACAACATTATTTGTGGTCTTATTTTTCCGGCCGTTTTTGATGCGCTCATCGGAAATCTAGTCTATTGTTGATCGAAGTCATCTGCCTCGCTTTCTAACAACTATGTTGAAGTCGGCTTCCAGTGTAACCGGATGCCAGTATTCCAGTAGTAGTAATACAGAATACCAGTATTTTGAATGGAGCGAACGCCTATCTGACCTCCACAACCCAGTTACTGAGTAACACAATACCCGTTGGTAAGACTGGTGGTCAGACTTTGAGTTTTGACCAAGGGAGTACTTATGTTATATGTATATACGGTACAAGATGAAGAGCTGTACCAAGTCATCTAGAGTCCAGCCCATGTTGTTGATTTTAGCTGGGATGTAGTTAACGCTAGAGTGCAGCGGTTCATTGGTAGTACTAATTCCCCACACTGGTATTCCTACTTCGGCATACTTTTCTAAGAATCTGAAATAAAAGTTTCTAGTTAGTAATAAGTTATGAATTATTAATCAATAGTAACTGAAATATTCTACGGGTCCGGCCACACGTACCATAACCTCACCACATCGCAGCGGCCAAATGTGGGCAAGCAGTGGTTACATGTGAATAGTGTCGCTGAGCTTCTTGCAGTTGCATTGTGGTAACTACGAATTTCGATGTGGTTGCGTTGTCACTAGTAGTTGCAATGGGGTTTAGTTGTAGCTAGTGTTTTCAGAAAGATTGACTGCGGCTGTAATAGTGCCGTCGCGTCGACGTAACGTTGTAGCTGCGACGTGGCCTTGTTGTGGTCGGTATCGCTCATACAATTGATTTTGACGGCCAAATGTGGTACGTAACAAATTGATTTATATAATACTCATTTTCAGCTTCTTTTGTGAACCTACTCACTTGTAATGGTAATCGGCGTAAGTCTGCAGGTACTTCTTCTTAAGACGGCTGTGTCCCGAGTATTCGTTATTCGTCTTCATCCATATCGGCGGAGACCAAGTCGCTGACACAATGTGTATGGGAGCACTAGCCGCCGCCATGCAAGCTTTAATCATAGGAATCTGAAAAAGAAGCTTCATTTTAAGGGAGCCTGCCGTTTTGCCGAAAAAATTTTGCCAAAATTTCACTACCCAAACAAATTTTCGCAACCTTTTATTATACCAATGCAATGTTTGGAATAATTTTAGTATGCACATTTTCATTTGGTCGAATTTTTACTTGGCAGAATATTATTAAGGATAATGTCATTTAGGCATTTGGTCTTTAATCAAATGATTTATTACGGCAAACAATCTTTAGACAATAAACGTTTGGTCAAACGATTTGTTATAACAAAAAATATAAAGGCATAAATAAGATTTTTTGAGATTTTTTTTTTGTTAATTAAATAATTAAAAAATGCAATTTTATTTTAAAATAATCATTTATTTAATACAAAATATTTGTAATTTACTATTTTAATTTTTTGCAATGGACATTATCGAAAACCGAATTAGTTACGAGGTTAATTATAAAAAAAAAAATGCTTAGGTTAGGTTAGGTTAAAACTGTGACCTCCTACGCACGAGCCGAGCGAGCGAAGCGAGCGGTGCCGCGGCAGCGGCCGGCGAGTGCCAGAAACGACTAGATTATATAGAAAAAAAAAAGGGAAAAAAGAGATTATTTTTAGCAGGCTATCGAGAACCGAATAAGTTAGACGAGGTTAATTTTATTATTAAAAAAAAATGCTTAGGTTAGGTTAGGTTAAAACTGTGACGTCCTACGCACGAGCCGAGCGAGCGAAGCGAGCGGTGCCGCGGCAGCGGCCGGCGAGTGCCAGAAACGACTAGATTATATAGAAAAAAAAAATGGAAAAAAAGTCTACCCGAAACTGAACTAGTTAGACGAGATTGATTATTTCAAAAAATACTACCAGAATACTTAATATTATTATTACCTGTTTAGAATTTGTCCCAAGTGGAAAAAACACCCTTATAATAAAACGTCTTCAAAGTTAGATCTTATGCTTGAAATGGCTGCCTTAAAACTGCGAAAACTGACGATACTAAATATTTGGCAAATGTAATTTTGCGTAAAATGAGTTATTCCAACTGAAATATTTGACTAAATAAAAATTGGTAAAAGTACTAGTTGGTAAACAAGTTATTGTTTAAACGTTCACTTGCCAAACATTAGGTTTGGGTTACAATTATTTGTGAAGAGATTTTTTGCTTAGTAATAATTTGGCAAATGAAATTATGCGGAAAATTGTTTGGGAAGTGATAATTTGGCAAAATCTTTTCGGCAAAACAAGGGAGACCCTCATTTTAAATACAGTAAAGGCTAGAGTCCCGGTTATCTACACAGACTACATTGAATTTACCATCACCGTCAATTCTCAAGTCTGCAGTCTTAACTGTGTACTTATGTAAAAACAATACGGACCAAGAGTAGTATCTTATGGTATGCCAAGAATTTTAATGCTATTTTTTCTAATAATCTGTATTTTTTACATTTGGATGACGTTTTGAAGATTATGTTCTGATATTTTATAATGTATCTCTATATTACTGGAATTTCTGTACGTTGGTGTATTATTATAGTTATCACCAATGTCAAATGCGTTTCATGAATCTACAAATTATTTCGGTAATTTTAGAACTAGTATTTTTTTATGCCATAGAGTGTTGTGCTCGGTGTGTGTTGAGATTTATCTAAAATATCCAACCTTATACTCATAATCTTCATAAGCTAGAGTAAAGTTGCTCAAAGTGGCGTCGTCTTCAGGCAGGTCGTTATACGCATAGCCGCGTGTAGAGAAGTCAGTTCCGCCGATAGGGACGCGCAGCATATTGTACTGAATACCCGAGTCCCCGCAGTAGGAGCTGCAAACAAAAAGTCAAACTGCCTAGCCTTTTCCCAACTATGTTGGGGTCGGGTTCCAGTCTAAGCGGATGCAACTGAATACCAGCGCAGTGCTGCGAAGGATAAAAATAAAATTTACCTAATTTTATTCTTACGCAAGAAGAATCGAAGTGTTTTTATAATTTTGTCTGTAATTTATATGGTGTACCTACATAAAAAAGAGTATTCTATTCTATTCTAATCCAGACTCTATGTTTCAGATATAATGTAAAAAACGAAAAGGCCTCAGCCAGTCTTCTCACTACTGTCAGGTCTACTACTACCAGTCTCATACTTGATTAAGTGCTGCATGAGCCGCGGGTCAGTTAAGGTCTTCCAGTTGATTCCGGCCGAGTCGGTGACGCCGCCCCCAAAACCTTCGATGGTTTGGTACTTCGTTGTCACATCTAATTCCAAAGTAGTCAGCATACTGTAACCGGTGATGAAGGAAAAACCTATAATGAAATGAAATTAGTATTACCGAATTTACTAAAGTAGGGTTACCTACATACTTAGAAAAAAGCAGCTTAAGGAAATAACAGCTTTACCTCCAGCATATTTTTGAAACCGAAGTCCACCCTGAAAAGATAAAATTAACACTTAATTTGTCTTGCAGGTCCCAAAAATTAATCACGGGCAAAAAAAAATCCTTTGAACTGATTTAAAATAATGAAGAGTACGATGACCGCATAAAACGGTGACAAATCAAGCTATCGACATATATTTCTAAAATAAGCTGGCATCTCATCGTACCGAAATCCTATACAATGTGTGGTACTGAGGATACTTACCTCAGATGACACGTAGGAAACATATCGACTGCTAGTCGGCGCTTCCCTCGTGACAGTGTCACAGTATTCCGCCGTGCAAACACACACTGTTCCATTGTCACTGAAAGACCTAGCTACACAGGGCTGGTCTGAAAAAAGTAAAATACCTTAAATACTTCAGTGCCTTGTTGATTATTTAGTATTTAAATGTTTGTTTACACGTGATGGTAAGTTTTGTCCACAAAGGCTTCACTTTCTATTACACCGCCCAGAAAATCATGCATCGTAGATTCATAAACTATTTAGAAAAAATTCAGATTTTAAAAAAGGAACATAACGGCTTTCAAAGGGGAAAATCGACTACATTTGCAGCATTTAAACTGTTAAAAGATGTAATTTATGTTATTTAGATAAACACATTCCAGTATCTGACATCTTCTTTGAAATGTGCAAAGCTTTCGACTTTGTCAACAACGAATTACTAATAATCCAGTCATATTAGGGGTTTCACCTCGGAATGAGAGATAATAAGCTGGAAACTCGTATTCACCTTCATTTTGGCGTTCTCAAAGTTATCTCAAAAGTCTCATAAAATCCCGTGTCTGCGTCGTAAGTTACTCAAGGTACAAAAATCGTTTTTTCACAATTATCTAGGTTTCTATAGCTCCAAGCTCCAATGATGTTGACAGCAATTAGAAAACTTTTTCACTGCACTTGCAATTTATATTGTAAGAAATATACAGCTACTGAATAAAGATATAATTAAAATCAACAAACAAACATCGCCTTATTAGAACTATGAAAATCCATTGTATTCAAATAATATGTTACCAGGTTGGTTTTACTATTTATTAGAAGACAATATAAATATTTGCACGAAAAAGCCGCTATACTTAGTGACGTAAGCTACTAAATCGCATAACATCGCAAAGAAACGCAATTTGGTTAGTCAAAGTAGACCTACATCTTTACGATAATTGGTAACGTTAAATAACTGGCGAAAACTAAAACAAGGAAATAAAAAAATGAAATTCGGTCAAATATTTTTCGAACTTAAGATAGGTAACAGGTAATGTTACCTATCATAAGTTCGAAAAATATTTGACCGAATTTCATTTCACCTAAAATTTTTCAACGATTTTCGTTTCGTTTTTTTTTTTTACTTCATCGAAGTCACTTGACCTATATCAATTCTATTTTTTTCGTTACTCCGACGTTTCATTTGGTCGAAAAACTTTTTACCGAAGTTACACTTACCCGAAATAACATTTGTTCGAAGTATTGTGTTTCCGAACATTCAATATACCATGGTTTTTATTACCATATTTTCATTTCACCAAACGCCTAGAAAGTTTGTGCACACTATTTCATCTATCAGCATGCAAACAAGGATGCTTGCTTCAAGCATGCAGCATGCAAGCAGGCATGCAACATGCAAGAAGGCATGCAGCGTGTAAGCAGGCATGCAGCGTGCAAACAGGCATGCAGCATGCAAGCAGGCATATTGCAGCATGCAAACAAGCATGCAGTTTGCAAGCAAGCATGCAGCGTACAAACAAGCATGCAACATGCAAGCAGGCATGCAACATGCAGCAAGCATTGTTTCAGTAACGGCTCCAGCGCTGCGACGACAATGTCGACGGAGCCCTGCTTCGCGGGCTCCTGTTTCTGTGAGAAGGGTTTAAAGTAACATAACAAAACTGAACATCGGGGTGCCCTTCGCTCGCTCTTGCATCCTACGTCGCCTATCGACCGACCGCAACCACGTGAAATGTAATTAAAAAAGTAATTATGTAAGTAAAACCATGTAATTCCCAAAAAAAATATTTCTGTTTATGTTTTTTTTTTTTTTATAACAAATCATTTGACTAAATGCTTATTGTCTGAAGATTGTTTGCTATAATAACTAATTTGATTAAAGACCAAAATGCCTTAATGACATAATTATCCTTGGTAATATTCTGCCCGGTGAAAATTTGACCAAATGAAAATGTGCGTACCAAAATCATTCCAAATACCTATTGCATTGGTATAAAAAAAGGTTGCAAAAATTTGTTTAGATAATGAAATTTTGCCAAAATCTTTTAGGCAAAATGCAGGATCCCAAGTAACCGGCTATATATTTGTGACCAAATAATATTCCGTAAAATGTTGTTTCGGTATGGTGAAAATATGGCAAATAAATCATTTGGCAAATGAAAAAAGTTCAAAAGAGGCTTCGGTCAATAGCAAAAAATTATTTTACAAAATAATTTTTAAAAAACAATTAAAAAAACAAATATTTGTTTGCAACAGAGACTGAAAGGGGGTCTGAAAAATTCGAAATGGGGCTACTAGGGTATGTGGGATATCATAATATGAAAGAGCGCAGTTTGCATATTCTCAAACATTTTTTTTTTAGTCCGCATAATTTTCAACTTTTGATGTAAATCTAAAAAAAAATATCGTTCCCCCACCCTTATCTTCGAAGTTTGCAAAGAGAAAAATCTGAAATAATTCTAATCAAAATAAACCTCCGACTAGTAAATAATGATAATAAATCTCCTACTAGCAAATAGTTATCTGTGGCGTTACGGCACTAGTGCGGTAACATAAAAGTAAAAGCACGCCTTTCATTATCTATGGACCTAAAAGCCGTTCATTAAGAGCCACTTTACGAGCAAGTGTGTTGAAAATATTTAATTTCCGCTACCGCGAGTGTAATAATACTCACGACGGCTATAGATTAAATTATGGAAAATTAATCTTACCAGTGCAATCTGCCGATGTAAAACATATCGTAAATATTATGATTATCGTCCGCAATTGTGTTCCGAGCTCCATTACGAAATATTCTCGTAGAGATGTGATGTCTTTATACGCGATAGCACCGGAACACTGATAACAAGAACACTGACACTAATTATACAAGTTCGCTTGACTAAATTTACATGTACTTATAATGCATGACAGTTAGTTTTTGTGCCGATTCAAAGCGCCCTCGCTCGAGCGTCTCAGGAACTAAATTGTTTGTCAAAGTATTTCATTCCGGGTGCACTGATCCACCGGAATGATAAGAGTACTTTGACGACCGAATTTTTTCGCTGCATTTTTTACAATCTCATCTTCGCTTATTGCATAAAGTATATAACAGTATTTAATTAAAATTTAAAGTGAAACAATTCGTAATATAAATGTATTGTCTTCACTGGCATCAAAGTCAAAGTCAAAGTATTTACAGTGTTTATTTGTGACGTTCCTGATGTTACGGGATTGTCATTAGTTGGCTGTGGCTGAAACATTTCATGAACAACGCCTGATGTACATACTCGGCTGCGGCTCATTAGGAATTAAATTTATTGCTTCGGTAATACAGTCTGCAGATATATTCGATTTGTTCTCCACAGATTCTTCTATATAGCCCTCAGCCACCTGGTCGGATTTCCAAACACCATGACGCTTTATCGTTGTGATGTTTGCCCCCGACTTGGCTAAGAGAGTGGCTGAAGTTCGTCTAAAGCAATGGCCTGTATAATTTTCTGGATTGTCCAATTTGAGAAAAACTGCAATTTCTTTAGGCATGGCTGCGATTTTACCGCGGCGCGCGGAAATGCAAAATCAACGCGCCATTTTCCATAAAAGTTAATAAAAATACATGTCTGTTTTTTTCCTCGCAAGTGTGTTGAAAAACGTCGTATGAAACGCGTGTGCATTGATCATTGTACTATAAATTATAGTCTTAAATTCAATAATAGTCTTTCACATGTTTTTCGCCAAATAATTAATCTTGACCTTGTAAAATCTCCAGAGAAAATCTGAATCCTTTATTGGTCTTTTACAAAACTATTATTTTTTAAAGAATCTAAAGTACACTAATTACCTACAATTAGATGAGTTGTTATCATGATTTGTTTAAGAATTCTGTTATCATCCTTATCAAGGCGATAAAGTTTTAAGGGCTTAAGTAGCTAAAAGGGAAGTACCTTCGAGAAAAAATCACATGTTAGAGGATTCATAATGACAATTTCATTAAAATAATGATTTCGGGTTTTACAAACGGCGTAGGTAATGAAATCATTGGCATACTTCCTAGAAGTGAAATAACAACATTTTTCAGGATACCTACTGTAAATGTATGTTAATTGTAAGTAAAAGAAAATAAATCTGTTTAAAAATTTTATTGTATGTTATTGGATTTAATTTCTTTTGACTCTCTGGATATTGGGAATTCGACGGTAACAATGGACTTCGCTTCCATATGAACAGATGCATGATTGCCAAATAGCTGGATACACACGGTTGTAGCCTTACCGCTGAAATAAATAATTAAGCACTTACATAAACAAATGCACATCAAGAAAGTAAAGAGAGTCGGACACATAGCGCTACAAATTAAGTTTGGCGTGTGGGCAAAATCGGATCGCTATCTTGTTTTTTGAATGCATTTCAAGTGACATTTCACATAACAATTGCGCAAATTCTTACCTACAGCGCCCCCTGTCAACGTCATTCGACACCAATAAAAAGATCTTTGTAGCAATGTAATGTTACGACTACTAAAAACTCATTCTGTATTCAAGTATTGTACATGCACATACATAATATACAGGACGAGTAAAAAATATATCTGTGGCAGAGCCCTGACTTATCTCCTTTTTTTACTGCAAATAACCCCAACTACCGACCTGTTTCATTTGATCCACAATTTTTTACCCAACCTGTATAAACTCGTGCCTTTCCTATAGGGGTACGCAGAAACTATAGAGCGGCACCTGCTACGTTTCTTACATTTCTCCTTTTGCTTCGTTCACCACGTTCATACCGTTATTGATGATAACGACCAATACATTATCATCACGTGCCCTTATCCCAATATATTACGGGTCGGCGTCATGTATTCTTCCATAATCTCTATTACTCGTCATTCTAGTAGGCACTGCAATGTCCGAAGTTCAAAAGTTACCGCGATCGAAAACTACAGAGGCGGCCCGTCGCGCGCCGACAAAAAATGTTCGGGGACATTCCACGCGACGTCACGCGGGTAGAGGGACACGTGAGTGGGTATACAGCCATATCATCTTTCAGACAGCCCACTCATCGTTCCTTTGGTCTTCCCTACCGTTATAGCCATGTTAACCATCCACATAATGATTGTGGATCAAAAAAATCACGATATTTTCCTCATTCCTCCGTATGACATGCCCCAATATAACGACTAATACAATAACAACTATAAACTTCTACTCACCTATTATGAAGTACAACAACAATAGTACTCATCGGAGTCAAGAAGGCTGCCTGTTGGATCAGCTCTTGCTTCTGTGTCAAAGAAAATTTCGGCTTTTCTACAGCTGTGTCACATTTGACCGTTTTTACACTAATCCTCCTTGAACCTCGAGGGATAAACTTGGACACATGTCCCATAGCATAGAACATGGGTTGTTTGTAGAATTCTTCTTTCTCTGCAGATACTATGATGGGAGAATCAACAAAGTTGTCGTTCCAAACTGGCCCACCCTCTTCGTTCAAACAAATGTTCCAGTCTAACCAGCCAACAACGTCGAAGTTGAGATCCTGGAATTAGTTCAAAATCTCTTCATCAGTGTGAACAAATATTGGTAGATTAACGTGGTATTACAGACAGTTACGACAGCAATCAGCGAGTGTTTTCAACACCACGTTAGCAAATAAATATTTCCGGAAAAAGAAAATTTATACGTACGATAAGAATACTTGAAATGTAACTCATTGCTCTTTCCCACGACCCTAAGTCCACCTTCACTTCCTGCCAAGGATACGCTCCTGAAAATGGTAACAGTTAAAAGGAATTAAGTTACAGCTAAAAAGTTTTTAATACAAAATAAAAAGGGTTCCAAAAATAATGCAGGTTGTTAGAATAGCCATTATTTGAAAAAGAAAACTAAACAGTTTTATTTGTTTTTATGGCATCTCTCATTTTTTTAATGAAAACGGCCAACAATAAAAAAATCGCTAATTTAAAAGCGAAACAAAATTGTATTACATTTAAAATAATTGTAAATAAGCCAAAATCATAGATTAATGATTAACACATGAAAAAAGTGGAAAAAATAACATGAATGTCATCCAATTATTATTCCTATTACGACTGACCAGCACTGACATGTATTATACAAGTCTTGTATGATAGAGGTCAGTGCTGACCAAGCCATTAAATCAAAGAGGTTGCATACCTTCGGAAGCCTCAGTGCCCATAAAGAATTTGTCAGGATGTAGTCTGCCACAAACTACTTATAGATATATGTATTCTGCTAATGAGCGTCAGCGGTTCCGGTGATGCCAAGATGTTGCCGTACGCGTGAATACCATGGACGTAATATATAGAAGTAACTCTATCGACGTGCCTCACACACACAGCTTAGGATAAAATGTTACTAACATTAGTTTATAAGTTTACTTTGTTACTAACAACTATGGAAGTAATTCTGAAATAAATGTTTATTATTATTATTATATATTACGTCCATGGTGAATACCGACTCATTATCATTTTTGTCCAGACTAGCAATTATTCATAAAATTAAAGAGGTTGTATACCTTCGCAGGCCTCAGTGGCCATGATGAACTTGTCAGGGTGTGGTCCGCTGATGAGCGTCAGCTGTTCTGGCGGCGCAAACAGGTTGCTATATGCGTGTATACCAACTCCGTCCAGGTAGTGTAGGACCATAGGGTGCTCTTCTAGCATCTGTGAATGACACATTTTTTCAAGTGTCTGTTTGTACATGACCAGTGGAGTCCCGGATTTAATTCTTGGGTTGGGTAAAATTTTCCATTAGAAAGTACGCAGCAGCCCAGTTAAAGGGAATAAGCTCTCGTCTTATAACATCGAACATTTTATGTAATTTGCAAATTATGGTGCTCTATTTATACATACACTTTTGCCTGTTTCTTCGGAAAAGACTGAATTTTTTTCTTACATTATTTTCAATAGCTATAACTAACGGAAGTTACCTCTATTTAGATTCATCTCAATATAATTAGTTTAGAAGTTATTTGCCTCAATAAACCAAAGCGGTATGGTGTGTCGCTGATCATCGATGCCCAATATCTGGACATGCTTGAATTTGGAGCCGCGCATTCGCGGACCCAAGTAGCCGATGATCCATAATCCCTGAAATAACAAAGACCATAAATAACTCTTGTTTCTTTGAGCTTTAAGTAGAATTGGTGATTTTAATAGGGGGCGCCGATTTATATAATATCTCGAAGTATTTAAAAAAGTAAGCTGTATCTTAAGGCAACATAAAGTAATTAGTGTTCGTCATTATTTTTAACCTAAATGTTAACGTTATTTATGAAATAGTCATCGAGTCCTAACAAGCTGTTCATCATGACCTTTTATTTTTCTTTTGGGTTACATGTGTGTCCTTAACTCCTTACCATATGATGTGCAGTCCAAGCTAGACAGTTAAACTTCTCAAGCGGCAGGAACCCGTTAGCAGGTTCGTTGGTTGTAGTGATGCCCCAGATGGGAATGCCTTGCGCCTCGTAGTGCTCTATGAATCTATAAAGATTAGTCAAAGAGAGGATGCATTCAAGAGCACATCATCAGATTTTTTTAAGTGTTTGAGTGTTCGGGTGTAACAATCGCTATTTATATTCTGTGACGGTAAAGACATATTGAATCCCAGTCACAGAGTACTTTTTATAAACTGAAAATCCCAGTCAACTTAAACATGCCTCACAACATTAAACATTTTAAATTCTATTCCGTTGTTTCTCAAAAAGTACATTTGTATGCACTTAATAGAAAAATTATAAAAACACATAAGTTTTCGAGAGAAAATAGGTATAAAAACCGAAGCTACAACAACTATAAGTACTTACTTGATGTGATAATCAGCGAAGGTGCCATAGTACATAATCTTCAGCCGGCCACACGTGGTATAGTTGCTGGGCTCCGTCATCCATGCTGGCCCGGCCCACGCCGTCGCCAGGATATGTATCGACTGCTTTGATGCCGCAAACGCTGATTTGATCATTGGGATCTATTTATGGAACAAAAACAGGTAGAAATAGAACTTACATTAAACAAAACATTGCTACTCGACACTAGGTCACATATCCAAGCACAGATCTCCCAAGTAAATTATGAGCTTCGGCAGTAATCGTCTATATTCAGACGAATACGCGATGGTGAGATCTAATCTATACTAGCTAAGACCATGATTGATTCACAACTCTATATACATCCAAAAACACACAGCGCAAGTTGCTATAACAGAAACTCTCAAATTTCTTGCAGAAGAACTGTTGCATTATGGAAATGGAAACAAACTTCATCACAATCAAATTATTCGTTGAAGATGAACTCTTCAACAAATGATTTTAACACACAAACATGAGATTTTCTCGACTTACCTTGTATTTGTAATCTTCAATAGACAAACTGAAGTTGCTAAGGAAAATGTCATTCTTAGGCAGTTCGTTGTATGCGTACTTATGTGTGGAGAAGTCGGTGCCGCCTATAGGAACTCGCAGCACGTTGTATTGTATTCCAGTTTCGCTGAAGTATGAACTAAATAAAAATAACAATAGACATAGAACAAAAATTATGAAAGTAATGCTTGATTTTTATAAAGACACAAACCACTAAAGACATAAGCCACGGCTTGTGTCTTTATAAAAACCAAGCATTACTTTCCATCGGGGGAAATCCCATCGGGTACACACTCGATAGGATTTCCCATTAACAAAATTGACGAACATCCATACAAATTTTCATCCCCAATTAAATACCTTTAAGGGTTGAGTTTTCCAAAATCCTTTCATAGTACTCACCTTCGTTGTAAGCGGAACTCATGTGCAAAATTTAATTATTTTAGACCTAACGGTTCTGGCTGCGCGTTGTCTTTCAGTGAATCAATGAAAGAATTTAAGCGTTTTAGTAGAAGATCGATTGCAGTACCTATACCTAAGTAAGAAAGTGTTTTGGAAATACAAAAAAAAAGATTCTGTGAAAATCAAAGTCTACGCAAGTTCGAGTCCCTGGGAAGAGCGTAGACTGCTACGACGGCGTAGCGGATGTAGCCAGGAGATGCGCTACGGGCTTGCTACGGGCTACACCGGTGTAAGCATTTAGCAAACATTTTTTTTTTAAACCTTGTCCCACACTAGGAAGTTCTAATGTATTGTGGGTACGTTTACAAACATTTAAACTCACATACACAAACATTAAAGTTATTCCTGACTGGTTTTGCTAATAGAATAGCAAGTACTATTGCATTTTATTTAATCTTACTCTATTAAATGCTGCCCAAGCTGGCATGGCAGACTCATCCAGTTGATAGCCGCTGAGTCAGTGATCGCTGCCCCGAAACCCTTGATCGTTTGGTGTTGGATGTTCGGCTCCAGGATGAGCGTAAGCGGACAAGTCACATCTAAAATATGAATAATGTAGGTATTTGTATGTTTATTTTAAGTCTTGCTTGTTACGATAGTAAGTATAGGCTCAAGCGGAACTTACTTTTTGATTTAGTAAACTTCCCAGAGGACTTCTTAAACCGCGATCCAGCCTAAAAATCAAAATGCCAATCAGGCAACAAATATTTTATAAGCGGCAGGTTAACTTAGTTAACTTGGAAAATTACGTCCCCAATTACTGTAAGCAGGACATTAAATGTTCCCACAAGGTGGACCGATGATCTTGTGTAGGCCGCAAGAACCCGTTGGATACGAGAAGCACAGAACCGGTCGAAGTGGAGGTGCTTAGGGGAGGCCTATGTCCAGCAGTGGACGCCTTTCGGCTGAAATGATGGACATTAAAGTGCGGTCACTTATACTGGTACCTTTGAACTAGTATAGGCGACATACTCGTTGTCACTAAGAGGTACTCTAGTGATGGTGTCACAGTACGTCACGTTGCACACACACACCACCGACTCGCCGCCAACATCCCTCGCCGCGCATGGCTTGTCTGAGAATATGTTCAAATTAATTCTGCATTAACCAACCAGAAACTGCACGTTAAGAGGAAATATTGTGGTCGGAGAGACTTCTGAAAAGGCAAAGTAAAAAGTCATAATTCGAGGTTTGGCTCTCGCCTATTTCCTCCACAAATATTGTGGACCATTTTAAAGATATTTCATAAACTGAATAAGAAGGGTATATACTGTTATATGTACTGTGTTCCTATGTTTTCTTTTTGACGTGACAACGTCTTAAATTAGGTTGCGACTGGGAGTCACTTATGAAAAAGTGTAACGCTCGGTAACGTTACGATGAGTCACCGAACGAGAGAGAGGCCCGCCGAATGCCTTGCGTCTCTCTCCCACTCAACTATGATCGGATGATCGGTCGTTGTCACGTAAAATCTTCGCCCGTAAAACCGACTTTACAGGCAACCATTTTTTTTTTTTTTCATTAATAAGGCCTCTGTGGACACCGGTTTAAATCGGCAATTTTAGCATTTTTTGAGGGTTCTAGCCCTCAAAAAATTCTTAAAATTGCCGATTGCTTATAAATAATAAAATGTATCATCAAAAAGGAAAACATAGGGACATACATTTTTATAACTTTTTCAATGGCGATAGTCACTCTGAAATCAACATAATAGCCATTAAGATTAAGTTGATATTTGTTTAACTTGAAATAATATTAATTTGAAATATGAGTTTGAATAGACTTTGCTTACCGCTTTTTATTACTGGCATTAGAACCATTAATAGAAACCAAATACTTCCAAACAAGGCACTATCAGTAGAAGGCGTCATGATTATTTTTAAACTAATTTATTTAGGTATTTTTCTTTTTTATAGTATTGTAAGTACCTAAGTACCTACCCACGTGTTATTTGCAGTGAATTATGGTTTGATGTGGTGCATCATGTTTATTGGCTTTTAATATTCTTTTTCTTTTGTGGAATCATAATAATCTGTTATTTGCATAATATACAAGTTGTTGTATTTAAAAGAAATATGATTTAAATGATTCTAGTACAAGTTGCTGAAAAGCAAATCAAGTTATCGTGGGAAACTGTTGTTAACTGGAGAAATGTGGGTGTACTATAGGCAGGGCTTGGATCCGGTACCAAAAGTACAGATTGTATACTGGTACTTAGCGGTTCTTGCCATTTCGGTACCTACTTACCGGTACTCCAACTAACAAGTACCGGTACCAAATTCAGTTACCCGGCGCGTACCACAAATCTTATATTTGTACAAGGAACCTCGAGCGGTTGGCAATCTTGAAGTTATTTTTCTAATGCATATTATCTATCCTTTTTACTTACTAGGTTTCTGAAATATTTGTTTGGTACCGGTAGATTACCGATACTGATTAGAAATACCAATTGTACAGGTACCTACTTCTTTGGTACCGGTATCATATCAAGAGGCCAGTACTAATTACAAGCCCTGACTATACGTGCACCTCTGGCTAATTCTGCGGTGAATACAGTCGTTATATTAAGTAATGTGTTATTGAAAATCGTAAAGAAACAAATTTTTGATCAGAAAAAGATATTTGAATTGCATATGCCAACCTTTCTAACTCATCAAATCCTTTCTATCACTCGTTAGTTTGTTTGTAACCTTTACGCACGCATTATCTTAGTACAAATAGTAATAAGTACAGTCAACAAAAAAAAAGTATGATGTATGGATGTTGTCGACTGAAATTTAATTTGATAAATGAGATGTTTGTTTTCTAATAATAAAATTTTATTTTATTCGAAAACATCCATCGGTTTCTTACTAAACTTCTACTATATCCGACGATCCTGCATACTTATCTCTTTTGTTGACTGTACATGTATATAAAAAAATAGGCAAAAGAATCAAAGGGCATCAAAAAATTCATCAGCATCGCTGTCAACAGGAACAGTGCCCAAAAGGCTGGCAGCATTGCCACGTTGTA
This sequence comes from Oligia fasciuncula, assembly GCA_963082905.1. Lineage (NCBI taxonomy): Eukaryota > Metazoa > Arthropoda > Insecta > Lepidoptera > Noctuidae > Oligia > Oligia fasciuncula. The sequence goes on along the minus strand of OY720406.1, from coordinate 13,350,998 downwards.
TGGCGATGCTAATTCTTTGGCCAAGAAAATATTATTATTATTTTAAATGTTAGCTTAAATTATGTAAATCTTGATTAAGTAGACACGGTTTAATACAATTAATGTTTTATGCGTAGACTATTTTTTTTCCTGGCCTCTTCATGTCTGTGTGTGTGTTAGGAATGCTAACTTTAAACAAACGATGATTAGCTCCGAGTTAAATATATAACGTGATGCTAATTTTAACGATAACACAAGCTGTAGATGTTAGCTATTCATATAATTTATAATTCTTTTACATGTAGGTATGTTTACACAACTGTCTAGTAAATGTCAATAAAATAAAAGTAAAACTGTCAACAAGTTTTAATTAATTCAGCAGTTTCTCGCCAATAAAAGGATCAGTCCAACTGTTACGGAAATATTGTTAAGAGTTTGTGGTTTTGCCAGCGAAATATTTTTACCTGAAACTAATGTGCAAACAAATAATAGAGAATAGAATTATACACCATATAAATTACAGACATAAAAATAGAAACTGCAGTGCGATTCTGTAACCATCTCACCGTGAAAACTTAGGTGAAGTGAGCGTGGAGTGAGCTGTCAATAGTGTCAATTCCTAGCAAAAACAAACTCACTTCACCTTAGTTTTCACGGTGAGATTTTAACAGAATCGACCGGCTGTACATAGGGTGAAACAATGGGCGGTAAAACACACGAGGAAGAAAATAAAACACAAGCTTTTTTACTCGATGTAGTTTTTTATGCTTATTTACAAATCAAGTACAAACATCGAAATATTTACATCTTTTCACGATATTCATATAAAAATATTTACAAAACAGTCGATTTTTATTAATTTAACTTACAAACTTAACCTAAAACTTATAAACGAATTACTTTTCTTAGAATAATTTAACATCAATCACACATACATTCAATTTTATGCAAACTTTACACATTTTCATTTTGTATTATTATTCCTTAGTACAAACCATTGTACACTTGTATGAAACATTTTCTTTGAGCGTTTGTTTATCTACGACATCAATATTCGTCGATGCAGATCGTGCCATGTCCGTTTTCGAATTGAGAACTCCTCCATTGTCACCTCGGGAACTACTAACAGACCTAGTATCTGCCTGTTTGAATGTTACAGGTGAATTAACTTTCAACATCCTCGCTTTTACGGCTTCCTTGACCTTCGATAGGAAAGCACTTTCTGAAACTTGAGGCCAAGACCGTAAGTCCTTACTCATTTTAGGCTGTTCTAGATTTTCTCTGCCACCTAATTTCCACGTTGATATTGCACCTGTTCGCCTACTCTCGCTCTCCATGCCATAATTTTCTAGGTTATTTTGATCTACTTGACTAGAAATTGGGGGTGAAAAGATTGAATGTTTCATTTCACTCGGTGACCCTTTGTGATCCTGTCTCTGTCCAAGTATTCCCGTGTTTTCTCCTAAACTACCTGTTAGCGAGAGTGACGAAGGTGTTGAAAGTTTTCTAGATTGTAACTTTGTTGATAGTGATGGCCGAAGTGTTGTTGTTGAAAGCTTTATTTTACTGTCTATAAAAGGGTTAATTGTTTTTCCTAATCTTGTATTTGTAATAGGTAATTTCTTACTTGCCTGTCTCCATAAAGTTAGTGTTGATTCGTTAGGTTGTGAAGCTTCTATGTTTTGAAAGGCAGGATTAACGCCTGATGCTCTTTGTATTCCTAGTCCTGGTGATTTCGTCAACGTAGCTTTTAGTTCAGGGACCTCAATAGTTCTCGGCACTGGCACGCTTGCCGCAGTCGGCATCTTGAACTTGTTCTGGAGCCCACGTGATGATCCAATTCTAGTTTCTTTCTGCTGCTCAAGTCTTTGAGGTTTTAATGTTTTCTTAGATTCTCGCCTACTTGGCAGTGATTGAGGTTGTGATGTTTTCCATGATAATTTTTTATCATTGTTTTTGTTACTGAAGGTGCTAAAGGATTTTATACTGCGTGATTCACCACTTCCAAATATAGACTTGTCGAAAAGATTGTTGCGCATTGTTTCAAGTCTATCGTTGAAATCAACGTGTAGAGCTCGAAGTTTGTCATTAACGTCTTCGTGGTTTCTAGTTATAGTTTCTAATAAATCGTTAGACTGTAAGTTTACGGGTTTTATTGTGGCTCCTCTCAACTTAGATTCTAACTTATGTTGCATACTTTTCAACGAATGTTTAGTGTCAGATAAATCCCCAATTGCTTGGCTTGATTTTAGGCTATGTCGAAGAGTGTCAGGCTTTCGTAGTGTTTTCGCAATTTTCTGGGTATTCGCTTTCACTCGGGTCCCAAAATCATCCAAACCAGGAATAGTTTCCCACGGATTGTTCTGTCCTAGAGATAGCAAACCACTTTTGTCTTCGAATGCTGATTGCAGCTTTAATGATTTCAAATGTAAATCTGTAGGCAATGGCAATTTACTCCTAAAAGAATGATGGTCGAGTTTCGGAATTTTAGGGAACAGATTTGATTGCGGTTTCAGCTGTAGAATATCTAAATCTATGTCGTCTAGGCTCAAAGGGGGTAGCATTAATTGAAAATGTTTTGCGCTGGCGTCAGTTGACATAATTGGTGCTAAGATATTTGACATATCAATCATTGAAGCTGCTTCTGATGTCGAATGTCCTTCTACATTTCGTTCAGGTTTATCAAACAAGTTGTTAAAGCTGAGTTTAATTTCATCAAGTGTAGGTAATGGTGCCAATTTAATATTTTGTATGTCTGGTAATGGTGCTAATTTAATATCTTGTATGTCTGGTAATGGGATGTTTAAACTAAAATCATTTTCGTTTGGCTGTAGAACTTGGTTTAGCAAAAGCGGTGAGGTAAAAACGTTATTGCTTTGAGGTGTTCTATTAATAACAACTTCACTCGCTTCGGCATTTGCTTCCAATTCTTGCTCAAATGACTGTTTTGGTAATGTTAAATCACTTTGGCAAGTATTTTTTAAATCCTTATCATTTCCATTAACTTCATCAACAATATTTTGTGGGTTTATTATTACATCGTTCTGTGTATTGGCAGATTGTTCTGAATCTGTATTCTCATTTTCTGCACTATTTACTTCTGTCGGTTCTATTGGGTCGATAACTTCCTGTGTTGGTTCATTGCAGTTCAAAGTATTTGATTCTCGTTCTTGTTCTTCCCGTAACATCTCATCTGATATTTTCTGTAAATCTTGCATGCTCACCCTATCATCATCAGATTCGTTTTCAATCTTCAAGTCATCATTACAGATGTCTGGTTTTACTGTCGTAATTTGAATTGACTCTTCATTTTGACAATCAGAATCTACTTTTTCATCTGTCATCGGAGAAGATTCTTTGTTTTCGATAATATTGCTTGAAGGTGGGGAATTAAAAATGTTTGAGCTTGTTTTTGAATTCTTTACGTTTTTTATATGTTTTGCTATTTTTTCTTTTATTGAGGATAGCTTTTCATCCAGTGAAAGTGGCTTAATCAATTTCGATGGATTAACGTCAAGGGTTTTTGAATGATAACTAACTGGTAGTTCTTGGCTATAATCCTCTTCTGATACTGTAAAGTTCGCCAATGAATTGTCAACGTTTTCTAGAACTGTATCTTTTGGTAACAAAACATCATTTGTATTGTTACTAGAATCAGTTATTGAGTCAGCATCGTTAGTATTACTAACACAGTCTTCGCCATTTGAAACAAGTTCAGATTCTGGGTCATTTTCTGTTTTAGCATCAAGCGGTATACTTTCTTTAGAAGTTTCGAAATTTAATTCATCTTCATTATTACTTTGTGCTTCATTTTCAAAAGAACTTTCCATTGATTGTGGGATATTAGTTTCTGTGCCTGGCATAGTCTTAATAATACAGTCAGCAGTATTTTCAGGTAATTCATTTGACTGGCTGTTGGCAAATTCGTTGCTCATATCACTGACAGTCTCTTCAATTTTGGAAGGACTTGATGCCGTGTCTATTATTTCAACAGAAACTATCTTAGCTTCAGTGTCTTCACCATCTATTTTGGTTGTCTTAAATGGTCTTTTGTTACAGTTGTCGTCATTAATTTGTTCAATTACATTACTCGGGCTTACTTCGGCGTCAAAGGATTTTGGTATTTTTTCAATTATTTCCGTACTTCTAGCAACATTTATTGTGTTTTTGTCACTGACAATCTCTTCAATTTCGGGACGACTTGATGCCGTGTCTACTATTTCAATAGAAGCTATCTTAGCTTCAGTGTCTTCACCATCTATTTGGGTTTTCTTAAATGGTCCATTGTTACAGTTGTCATCCATAGTTTGTTCAATTACATTACTCGGGCTTACTTCGGCGTCAAAGGATTTTGGAATTTTGTCAATTATTTCTGTACTTCTAGCAATATTTATTGTGTTTTTGTCCTTAGTACTCGATATCATAGTATCTCGTTTTTTGAAGATGTCTGGCCAAGCAAGTTTAGGCCTGTTAGGTGTAGGTTTATCTGCTGATTTAGGTACTAGATCTTTTAAAGGAACGAACTCAACATCTTTTAATTTTAACAAGGTTTTTAAACCAACTGGTCTAGTGTTCTGGAAAATATTCTCTAAGTGTGATTTGGTTTGGAAGAAACTTTTCTTTGCTTGTTCGTGAATATTACTAGGTGATAAACTCAGATCTTCTTCGTTTTTCCCTTTCAACTTAAACAATGGGTTATTAAATTTCATTTTTGGTATTAAAGGCAAGGAATTTGTTTTATCTTTGCTTTCTAATACAGCTCTATTAGATACCAAATCCTTCAACTTATTCTTCATAGAAGGCAATTTGAAATCAGGTACCTTTTTCACACTTGTATCAACAGCTACATTGCTCTTCATATCTACAGATGAATTATCTCTCAAGTTTTGGTCCAACTTCATGAATGGGGCATATTTTCTCAATCCTAGTACACTTTTATTCGTCACGTGATCGTTATCAACATGTACTACGCGTTCTTGAACATTGCTAGCACCGTTATCCATGTCTAATAAATTCTTGTCTAAAAGTCCAGCAGGCTTGCTTATCTTGCTTGGTAGTCCGAAAATTTCACGCAACAAACTAGGAGGCTTCTGAGCGACTCGCATCTTGCCAAGATTAGTACTAACGCTGTCTAACGGTGCATGTACGCAACGCGACTCTTGGTCATGGGTTTCATGAGGTATGTCATCATCTAAGCTGTCGCTATGTTTTGGGTTCACTATGATAGTAACTATATTACCACTACTCGCCTCAGGGAGTGTGTCCCCAAATATACTTTCTTCAGCCATACTTCTGATGGCGTCCCTTGCAAGGGCATCCTGGTATTCTTCATCAGTAGCTTCACGTAAGGTTTGTAGAACGGATGAAGCGAGATCTACTTCTGGATGTAAGAGTGGCTTTAATTCCTCTTTTTTGTCTACGGGCCTGTAAAGAAAAAAAACATTAATATGAAAAGAAAAACGTGAAAAATTAACATGATAAACACATCAACACTGTCTAGGGATATTTTGGATTTACTCAATTTACTCAAAATTTATTAAAAATAACATACAACATGTATATATTTTTATAAAGCCCATTTATCAGACTACACTCCAGAATAAAAGAAAACTAATTTTTTTGCGTAAACTATAGAAAAAACTTGAAATAATGGTAAAACTAACAATGAATGTGTTTCTCAAGAAAAAGTGAAAAATAAGGAAAAATTAATCTGTTTTTAACAGTTATGTGAAAAATCAGTAGTCAGTACAACCACCCATGACGTTAATAACGGTCCTGCAACGGTTTTTCATGCTTTGGATTAAGTTATCCAAGTCTTGCTGCGGTATAGGTATTGTCCCAGGTCCGACTAAGATGCAAAAAAAGTTGCTCTTCCGTCGCAATGTTTGCAGGGAAATTCCTCAAAGCCCTTCTTTGGAGCATGTCCCACGCGTGTTCTATGGGGTTTAGGTCAGGCGATTGAGCGGGCCAGCCTAAGACCGATACGTCGTCCTGCAACCAGCTCGTCACCACTCTCGCTGTGTGCGGACGGGCGTTATCGTGCATGAGCGTGAATTCTTGGCCCATTTGTAGTCGATGGGGGTAGATTATTGGTACTAGCACCTCGTTACGGTATTTTTCAGCCGTCATGGTGTTTCTGATCCAAACGAGGTCTGTTCTTCCACCAACACGAATTCCTGCCCAAACCATAATTGTCCCGCCGTGGTATGAATGGACTTCCTGAGGATGTTGCAGACGGCTCTCACGACCAGGAACTCGCCAAACACGTACTCTACGTGTATCGGGACTACAGAACACTGGTTATCTTCCCAGAGCAAATTTTCACGAGCCCACTCTAGTCGTCGTCCACGATTTCCTCGGCGTGTGCTGGAGTACGAAGCGGTCTGCGACCATGAAGGTTAGCTTCATGCAGCCTTCTCCTCACAGTTTGGTCACTCACAAGCAACTGGTGCTCTGACTGGAGCCTCTGAACCAACTGCATGGCCGTAACATTTAGTTGTCTTCTCGCGGCAACTTGCAAAAATCGGTCTTGTCGTTGAGTGGTTATGCGCGTCCCGCCTGGGTGTCTTTCAGCCACTTCACCAGTAGCACGATAACGTGGCCATAACCTTGATATCACGTTTTGTCTTGTTCCAATCTCCTCAGCAATACTCCGTTGAGTAGCCCCAGCTTGGAGCATGCCTACTGCCCTTAACATTTCCTCTCTGGTTAAATGGTGCCGCTACATGATGCACACAATACCATTAATTCGAAATTAACCGATAACCTGTTGTAAAACTTAAATTTGACACAAAAAAAAACTACTGTACGTAAATGAAACCTTCGGACTTTGCTACCATTATGCCGCGTAAATCTTTTGTTTTTAATTTATTTTTTCAAATTCAAATTTAGAATCGTTCAAAAAGGTTTACAAAATAAGCTTTCTTCAAAAGAATTTAAAACTGGACAGTATTTTTTGAGTTTAAGAACTTTATACAAAATATCCCTAGACGGTGTTGATGTGTGTATATAGGGTGACTGGTAATTAGTGACCGATACTTAAACACGTGATTTTACTCATCATTATGAACAACTTTTAATATGGGACAAAACCTGAAATCGTAAAAAAAAAACAGCTGTTCTCTACATTTTCACGAGTTAGACGAACATAAATGTATGGAACAGATCGCGAAAAAAAAATCAGCTGCTGATTTTTTTTTCGCGATTTCAGGTTTGGTCCCATAGTAAAAGTTGTTCATAATGATGAGTAAAATCACGTGTTTAAGTATCGGTCACTAATTACCAGTCACCCTATATAGTTAATAATGTACAAATATATATACATGGTTTGTAGTGTACATATGAGGTATAAACACACAGACACACGGACACGGTCACGGTTTAGAGACATAAACAGTTCAGAAACCTTATTCACATGGGGAATGCATGGCTGCTTGGGTGCGACGATTCGAAGAGTTATTTAAACGCCCTGTGCGGCTGTTATTATTTAGTCACGGGCCCCTCTTTTACAAAAGAAGAGTCTACAAAAGAGTTAAGTATGCAGGATCGTTGGATATATATAGTTGAAGTTTAGTAAGACCCCGATGGATGTTCTCGGATAAAATTTAATTGTATTGTATCGATTGTAGAATGCCTCAGCATCAGATTCTGTTGGAGTGGACGCTGGGGCATATATACCACTACTACATTGACACGACATGGTTTGTTGTGTTGATTCTCAAAGTTAGTATCCGGCCACTTTACCGGGTTATTTCCTAGAACCGATTTATTGACTTCGGGAGACACAGACAAAGACACACCATTCTTACTTTCATTTCTGGGCCTGAAAAGTATACACTGAGGCCCTTCGAGGTTGTATAGTATCCTGAACCTCTCATGTGAGTTTAGCTGAACCCCAGTATGTTTTCAGGTCGTAATGTGCTTGCTCTTTGTCTGTAGTCTCTTTTTCCCTGGTTGTATCATCCCCCGAACATTCCAGATTCCTAACATACTATCCGCACTGTGCCTGGTGAGTCACGACAGTGTGGCCAGTAGCATATTTCACACTATTAGTACCACACCGGGTGGTAGCCGGATCACATCCTATTACTCTCTTTACTTGGTCAACTTTCATAGGATTTCTTAGAAAGATAGCGCAGTGGTTTCCCCTTGCCTTCTGCACCGTAGTGATGTTATATGAGTAGTCAGTACACCCTGCTGCCAACGACTAACATCCGGTTGATGAAGAGATATAACTGGACCCCCGTTTTCCCGTCTGCTTGCCGATCATTGGACATTGAACATTGGATTGGGTACCACAATCTCGGTAATAGGTTACCTATTACCGAGATTGTGCTCGGTAATAGGTTACTCGACGTAACAGGGTTCACCACGAGTAGATGGGAGTGGAGTTGGTGAGAAGAGGCTAGGTGGTTGTTCTTGTTATAGTAACCATGTATTGCGCATCACGCACCCTGAATTCCCTTACATACTAGGCATGCCTTTTAAGTTCTGTCGTTTCCATATTTCCCGGCAATTTTGAATTTGGAACTGTTCTATATTTGAATGTGTTTAAATTTTGAATCTCAAAACAGTTGAAAGTATTAGGATTAATGCTATTGTTTAGTCACAGCGTCGATTGGAATCTGTCAGGTTACGGACGAAAATGAATCTTTCTAAGGAAAATGTTCGTGCAATAATTTTCTACAACTTTAGAAGAGGCCTGACACGGCTTCAGTGTTTTGAAGAGCTAACATCTGTATTCAGTGATGAAGCCCCATGTCTGCGGACTGTCGAACGCTGGTATTTAGAATTCCAGCGTGGACATACTAGTGTTAGTGACAAATCTCGCGAAGGACGCCCAAAATTCGCCTTCACTGAAGATAAAATCATTGCTGTGAGACAACTAATTCTCGAAGATCGTCATGTGACGTATCGAGAGATAGAGGCTCTATTAGGCATCTCAGGGACAACCATTCAGAAGATCTTGCATGAAGCGCTTGGTGTGAGAAAGCTAGTTTGCCGTTGGATACCGCATTTGCTTTCCGACGATCACAAGGCGGCCCGCGTCAGATGGTGTAAGAAAACTCTGCAAAGGTTCAACTGAGGAGAGTCAAATCACGTCTACGACATCATCAGTGGTGACGAATCTTGGATCTATGCCAACGATCCTGATTCCAAACAACAATCTACAATATGGGTATTTCAAGACGAGCCAAAGCCGACTAAAGTGGTTCGTTCTCGAAGCACTTTAGAGAAGATGGTGGCCACGTTCGTTGGAAAAACCGGCCATGTTGCGACTATTGCACTTGAAGATCGTAGAACGGTTAACGCAGAGTGGTATACCACGGTTTGTTTACCACAAGTCATCGCCGAACTTCGAAAATCTAACTCAAAGCGACGCATCATCCTGCACCACGACAACGCAAGCTCACACAGCGCTCGTCAAACGATTGAGTATTTGAAGCAGGAAAAAGTAGAAATTCTTGACCATCCTCCATACAGTCCTGACCTAAGCCCTAACGATTTCTTTACATTTCCTAAAATTAAGAAAAGTCTTCGTGGTCAAAGGTTCCAGTCCGGTGAAGAAGCAGTCGACGCTTTCAAGTCAGCCATTTTAAACACCCCCACTTTAGAGTGGAATAAATGTTATAATAACTGGTTTGAGCGAATGGAAAAGTGTATTAAGCTACGTGGTGAATACTTTGAAAAACAATAAAAAGTACTATAAGGTTCTAGTTGTGTTTTTTTCTTCAAACGACAAAACTTAAAAGGCATGCCTCGTACATCTCCTTGCGTACCTCAGATACAAACAAATGAAAAGTGAAAAGTCAGGTGTAAAAATTAGCAGGAAAGTGTGCCTCACAGCTGTCCCAAAAAGGCCCAGTTCAGAAAGAGTAGCTACAGTTATACAGCACACCCAGGTTTCGCCAATTAATGCCTATAATTAGTAAGTGACCAAAAAAAAGAACCCATACCTTACGTAATTCCCATCAGAACGCATTGAAGTTGGGAAGAAGATTGATGAGGCCCCCTCAGAGTCAGAGCTTCGAGGCCTGCACGGACAATCGTCTATGTCACTTGCTCGGGCAAACATGGTATCACCATTGGACATCGAAGACTCCTGTGCTGCGAAACCCTGCCCAGGGGTCGGGCAGGGGCAGCACTCGCCAAAGTTCGACTGACGAGTTTGACGGGCATCTTCTCTGTCGTCTGTTACTGGTTGTGATGAAGTCTGCAAAAATAAACAAGTTTCAATAAATAAAGACAAAATCTAAACTGTACGAGTACATCCACCCGGGATACCTATGTTGAGAGGAGGGCTCAATTTATAAGGTTCAAATGTAGTTTTGAAATAACAACATAAAATATAATCGACATTTTTTGAGAGACTTTGGCGGAATCATAAAAGGATAACATTATGAATCATAATGGACAGTTAAATGTTAAACATAATAGTTAATCTTAACAATTAACGAATCATATCAAATCCGTTAAGTTTAATATCGTTAATTTTTTTTTTTGTCTGTGCTAAAATAACAATTAATCCAATCCAATCCCAATCTCATTGATTATACCTAAGTAGTGCAGCGAAAAAAAGAAAAACACGGACTGTCTTCGCCATACTATGATTCACAATGTTATCCTTTTACGATTCTACCAGAGTTGCCTTTTTAGGCCCCCAGATCTTTACAAGAGTCATTTCAGGACCCAATTATCTATCCATAACGGGCTTGAACGTCTGCGTGCTTGGTTAGCATACACTGAGCTGAGTTGGACAGAGAAAAATCAGCATAAATATTATTATCTCCATTTTGTTACGGTAGTTTGTACGCACGGTACTTAGGGGCCGTCTCCACGAGCGAGAGAATCGCGGCGATATTATCGTCGTGTCACGTATTTCTATACACTCTCTTAGAACGTGTCTCCACATGCGAAAATTTGATGGCACGGAGAGACTATCGCCGCGATTCTCTCGCTCGTGGAGACGGCCCCTTAGTTGGACTACCCCAGGTAGGTAGGGTGATATCCCGTTTGTTTGGTATGATGTAACCAATGGAAAAACGGTCGTTGTTTTTACCCGACTTCAAAAGAGGTTTTCATATTGATGCAATTTAATATACCCAAATAAAATACTTATGTAAAAAGTATCTAATAAAATCGTAACTTACATGTCCGTAAAATATAAGGCACAATAAAACTGTCCACCGCCACATCGTGTGAGCTCACATGCCTTCCAAATGAAGCCTGACTCCCGACCCTTGCCTTAATAAGGTTAACATTATCATTCGATCTCATTGATACGACCGAACGCCGCACGCGCAGCTCGGCCGCGGCACACAAACGTGACAGAATCGCTGTTTCGGCACAAATTATTATCAATACCGATTAATTATCTAGTTCATGCTGAACATAAACTTAAATATGTGATCTATTTCATGTTTGATTTGTGATAACTGAGTTAAAGATAAAGTTCAGAATGTACCGATTTGTGAGGTTAAGCAATGTTTTCGCGGACACATTTTGGATGGGTGGGTCTGGGTTACGTGTTTCTGCAACTACCTATGTCAATCTGCCTAGCCTTTTCCTAACTATGTTGGAATCGGCATCCAGTCAATACACAATCACAATAATTATGCAATATTTATATATGGAGCGACTGCCTATCTGACCTCCACAACCCAGTTACTGGGTAACACGATACCTCTTGATAAGGCTGGTTTTCACACTTTTGGGCTTTTGACTAGCCGTAACTAAGTCAACTGACAAAGATCTACGAATGACAGCCGAGATCAACGGCTTAACGTCCTTTCCGCTGTCCGGACGGACCGACACCCATCCACTGTGTGGTTCGATCTTTCCTCAAAAGACCACCTCAGACATCGATCTACATGGTCTTCATATAACCTGACCAAGATTATGTCTGGACTTTAAAAGAGACTGTGACCTCTGAGTTTGTTTCGGCCTTTCTTCTCAGAGTAGTCAGATAGGAAACGCCGACTTCATCTAGTTTTAAAAAAAACATGATTGACGTGTAAAAGTGTTTGTACAAACCTACTTACAAAAAATAAAATCATTTCATCATTTCATTTCATTTCACAAACAGACCGCGGCAAGCATAGCTTAACCTTCAATCGACCCGTGCGACTGTTATTTAGCCGTTTAGTTAACCGCCTAGCCTTTTAACTAAACGGCGGCCGTTCAACTATAACGGCCTGAATGATATTCAATATTATAGTTTAGGTTGGAACTGTAACCAATCACGCGAGAGCCCAATTAGTCGCAGTAATTAAGCCAGGGCACCCCGACCACCCCCCCGGTGGGTTCCCGCATTGTCGAGGCGGGAAGCTCAGTAGCCGTGGCTTGGACACCCACGGTGAAGCGAAGAGGAACCCGAGGAGGGGCCGCTCGTCAGGGCTTTTGCCGACAAGCCGACGACGCAGCGGCCAACATGTAGGTTGCGGTGCCGCTTGGGCGACATCGCAACTGAGGCGGGCCGCGATGTCGTATCGGAGGCATCGCGGCTGAGGGTTGGAGGCCGCGGCGGGAGAGGAGTGCCGGTATTACGGTGCGCCGCTCTCCCTACCTTCCGCGGCCGTGACGGGGTCGCCACCGTTCGATGGCGGACGCGGTGGGGCCGCAGGGGAAGAGGAGTGTTGGTATGACGTTGGCCACTCTCCCTATCCTCTGCGGCCGAAAATTGGCAGGCGGCGGGGCCAATGACCTGACCCGTCGCAGGGGGACCAAGGGTGGCAGAGACGGGATCGTCTGGCGCCCATGTGCTGGTTTGGTCCCTGGGGTGGTCACGGCGTGCTATGTGTTCTGGTGCGCCGGTGATGGGGAGTACTCCCCGGAGGAGGGTCCGGTGACGGACAGCCGCGGCGGGTTCACGGATGAGTGCTATGCGTGCCCGTGTTCCCGCCATAAGCGGCAGAGGAGGACACCGTGGAGTTTTAGTGGGTTAGAGTCCCACATAACTGCACTATCTCCCCGTGGTAGTGCAGAATGCATGAGCATTTCTACACGTAAAAAAAAAGGGCACCCCGACCAAATGGGTTAGGTTAGAACTAATAGAACTGTGATCAACCGCGTGCGAGCCGAGAGAGCGAAGCGACGCGAGCCCTACTTCTAAAGGCGAGGCGGTTAACTAAACGGCTAATTTAACCAGTTGGCTGCGACAGATACTTGATGATTTGAATCTTGCTGCATTTCTGTACTGTTTTTGTTTTTGTTTTAGTCAATTACAGTTTGCATCCCAGTGCTAATATCGGCAAAATAGATACGCTGTAAGTGTGTGATTGCGGTTCACTTAACCTCAGCAATGAAACACCAGGAATGTGCTGCGCAAATGGCAAAGTTAAATTGCTGACATTGCATCCACCACCTGCATTGCACCTGATCCATTGTTGTCATTGCTTTCGAGCGACTAACCTGATTCAAAACACTTTTTGCAGAACATTCGCAAATATAATTCAGCGTTTCAAATGGCATCTTTTGGAGCTGACAACGTTTTCCAAGATCCCTATGCCTACTTTAAAATGAGACCGAGAGTGAGAGTCAGTGTTAACGAGACGAGTTAAAGCAGGTCTTCTAATTAGTGAAACTCCGTACGACTCTAGGCCAGTTGAAAATCAAAATGTTACTACTCTCATGCAGCTATGGAATAAGTACATTACTCGGCCTATTATAAAACAAACAGAATAATTTGCCATCACTCACTGATATCACACTATCACACTAATATTATAAATGCGAAAGTTTGTGAGTGTAAGTGTGTGCGTGTGTGTGTTTATATGTTTGTTACTTCTTCACGCTCAAACGGCTGGACCAATTTGGATAAAATTTTGTAAACAGACTTCCCGGGAGCGGGGGTAGGCTTCACCAAGTACCCCTTACACAGAGCATATTATAACCTTTACCCCTAACTGGATTGATAGCCTGTTTTATGGAACGCTAGGAATTATAACTGATACAAAAAAAAAGATTTTGCGAGATTTGGATGCCCAGATGGAAAGGCCTCGTTAATAGATAGGTAGACAAGAATGGTTGCACGACTGCCGATTACATTTTCTCTAAATTGGGTAGATTAACTTCGCAGCCCTATAACTTAGATTTGAGTAAGACATGCGTGACTTTATGGAACGTGTCCTGCTGCTGGAACCGCAGCAGGTCTTCTCTAGGCCTATGCACGTTAGGACTGATGTGGTGGCACACGTACGACGTAACAGCTGTTGTAAAGCGGCCCTACGTCTCTGGGGTGGGTTATCAGAATATTGTAAGAACATTCAGTAACGTAACTCAAAACAATTTATTCTCCAACGCAAGCATTATTCCTCTCTTGTCTTTTAGCTCATAATCAAAAGAAAAGTAGATTTCTTTTCCTTAATCACCTTATCAATGAATTCCCACTCTTATTTTATATTGAAATTGTTTCTTGAATGGGGTCCTTATCCCTCAGCTTTCTAAGTCGGAACAAGGCTTTAAATGAAACTTCTTGAGAATTCATTACAACCGGTGAGAGAGTGTCCAGTCTGGAGACGAGTTATACAAAGTCGTACGGGGAGGGGTACCATCCTTCCCCTTGGGGGGAACCGACCTAAACACTAATATTTAACATATTATGAGGAAAAACGAAAGTTTTATCAGTCTAGGGTTTAGAAACAGTTACACTGTGTATTCGCTTCTTTATAGATATTTTTGTCCATGTATTTTTTATTGTCTATGATCAAATTTAGTGCGTTCCAGGTAAGAAAATGTAAAGAACGTATATTTGTAGCATAAAATAATGTTAAACTATACTTAAATTCGTAGGTTATGCTAAAAAAATATTTTGTGTCTTTGGAACACAATAAAAAGTTCATAGACAATAACGAGAAAACTTGACATAGGGTATAGACAATTCATATAGTTTTAAAAATTACGTTTGAAAGTCGTTGTGAAACGTTAACGATATTTTAGCTATTTTACCAGTAAACAAATTCGTATTTTGTTTTATTGTAATAGGTAGGTATTTATAATAATTACGCCTAATAAATAATCGGTTTCCCAACTGTTTTATCAGTAATTAATGTGTTGGTGACTTTGAAAATTCCTAGGTTTGGTGTGGAAGTTTCCCACAGTTTTGCCTAGAAATCTAACAAAATTCTCTGCCCCAAGATGGATGATTTTCTCAAAATCGAGAAAATCGGTGAAGGTACTTATGGTGTAGTGTACAAAGGAAAAAACAAAATAACTGGACAGTTTGTGGCTATGAAAAAAATTCGTCTGGAGTCTGAAGATGAAGGCATCCCGTCCACAGCGATCAGGTAAATTGAGATGTCAGTCTCTTAGTTCACTTTATTATAATAGTTGACGAACTATCCGAAATCCTCGAAAAATTCCATGTTGCAAGACACAACATAACCTATTGCTTTCTTTCATCATTGCAGAGAAATTTCTCTACTGAAGGAGCTCAACCATCCTAACATAGTAAAATTGGAAGATGTGCTCATGGAGGAAAGCCGACTTTACCTAATCTTCGAGTTTCTCTCCATGGACTTGAAGAAATATATGGACTCGCTTGGATCTGGAAAAGTATGTACCCCAATTTTCCGACTTATTTAAATTTGAATGTGGAAATTGAACCTCGCTGAACTATAGATAATAACATGAAACTCCCCAAATATACTTGATATTACTTACTAAAAAATAAAAGCTTGTAATGAAGCTAAAACACTAGGAAATGGTCATAGACGGGCATTTGGGGGCAGTCTTTTGCCACTATTATGTTCTAATTTTTTTTTTTAATATGTGTGACTTTTCTTTGAACAATGTTCCTTTGGTTACAGTTCATGGACCCATCTGTGGTGAAGAGCTACTTGTACCAGATCAACAATGCCATCCTCTACTGCCATCAGAGGCGGATACTGCACAGGGATCTCAAACCACAGAACTTGCTCATTGACAAGACTGGAATTATTAAAGTAAGTACCTAAAATGTAATCAAGTAAGCAAAATATAAAAATGCTATTTTAAGATATTTTCATAACTTGTTTTGCTATCAGTACCTCCAAGTAAGGTTTCACTCCCAGTGGTTTCATGTAAACAGTGCAACTGGTGGGCCTCCAGTCTGGCCCACCAGTGGCACTGTTTGTGCTATAACTGCTTCGATTACTTTATGGTGGTGGTCAGATAGGCACATGCTCCATGTAAAATACAGCTGCATCTGGCTAGGCTGGAAGCTGTCCCCAACATAGTTGAGATAACAAAAAAAAAACCGACTTCCAAAAAAAACACTACAAACTGAAAAATAACTAATTTCGGAAGTCGGTGTCTTAGGGATCAGTATTTTAGTTTTTGCCACCGACTTCCGAAATTAAAGTTATTTTTCAGTTTGTAGTGTTTTTTTTGGAAGTCAGTTTTTTTTTTTGTTAAAAAGTTTTTATTTCTCGCTTTTTAGTGGGTCTATTGAATAATTTATCTAAGTTACAATAGCCTAATGTCAACTTGCCCATTGCCTTTTTATAAAATATTCCTTTTCTCAATGCAGGGACGTTAATTGTTGAGGAGTTCTCCTTCTATTAGTTTATAGATTAGATGCTGATAAGTGATAATCCTGGCTGCAGCATCAGGCCAGACTTATGTCAACATTGCATTGAACTTAAAATTAGTCCTGTTTAAAATGAGCCCAAACATGACTATGGTGCTGTAATTTCAAGTTTTTACTTTTTCTGATGCTCCTGGCTTCAGCATCAGGTCTTCGGTGTTCCTCAGTAACAGTACGTTTATCCACACATAGAGCCCTTTTCAATAAGCCTAAACACGATATATCTGCTGTTAGTTGTCGAGGAGTTAGGTACTCTGCAGACTATCCTGACTGCAGCATCAGATCATGACTTGATGATCATGAGACCAAATGCCCTATCAAACATCATACTAAAACAGTCCTTGCCTGTTCGAGTAACTTCTTACTGTTAAGGAGTTGTACCTTCCATCATCAGCCCAGCTACCTGAGATGGTGACAACCATATACAAATACACAAGAACTTCATAAAATATGCGAAAAACAATAAGTGAGCCTATAAAATTTGAGGGTTGCCCTCGATTTCTCTAAGATCCCATCATCAGATCCTAACTTGGTGACAATGGGACCACCTCAGAACTATCTGCTTTCGAACAAAAAAAGAATTTTGAAAATCCGTCGACAATTGGCGGAGTATTCGATGAACAAACATACAAAAAAAAAAACACAAACACCCGAACATAGTACCTCCTCCTTTTTGTGAAGTCGGTAAAAAGACTGACTTCTAAGTCAATAAATCGGTGGCCATTGTTGAAGAGTCTTATCAATTTCACATACAATGATAGACCAGAGGGGCAATTGCGTAACACTATCAGTAGCAATGACTTTCTTTTTGACAGTTCAACAACATTCATTGTGTTATTTATGTTGTTGAGCAGACAAATGTTTCGAACATAGGAAGCAATGGATTAGCAATATCCTTTAAAATTATTCAAATTGAGATTGATAGTGTTTTTCAGCTTTCACACCAAAAATAAAAGTAGTTTCCCAGTAATTATTTAATTAATTATTGTCCTGACAGGCTACTCTAAACAGATCCAGAAATACACTTTGTTTCGTTCAACCTTAACATTGGCAGAATCATCGATAAAGCGATGGAGACATTACTATAAAATTAGAATTGGATAGTTATGCAATAAGGGTGCAGGTATTAAACGAAGGGGTTTATTCAGTATGATATTTTCATGATTATGTTTGACTGTTTCAGGTAGCTGACTTTGGCCTGGGTCGTGCATTTGGAGTACCTGTTAGAGTGTACACTCATGAGGTAGTAACTCTATGGTACAGAGCCCCTGAAGTCTTGTTAGGCAGTCAGAGGTAAGAAAACTATACTGAATTACTTTTACAACACTGGTAAAATTATAACTACTTGCTTCTAAAACTAGCTACAGAGGGAAGCCTTTGCCGTGCAGTGGGACATAATCCTACTAATCACACTATATGTAATATTATAAAAGCGAAAGTTTGTTAAGATGTTTGGATGTTTGTTACTCAATCACGCATAAACCATTGAACAGATTTGGATGAAAATGGGCACATAGGTAGACCATTTCCTGGATTAACACATAGGATACTTTTTATCCCAATATTATCGAAACTTACGCGGGTGAAACCACAGGGCGCTGCTAGTTGATTATAATTAAGACCATATTAATTTATTTTGTATTGCACCATATTTTATGAGATATTCTGTCATATTCTTGTCTTGGCAAAGTAGTGTTCTCTAATATATAATTGTTTTCTAAAAATGTAACAAGGTTTATCTTTAGCTCTCTACTTCTGAAATTAGCATTAAAATACAACAATTATTTTCAGGTACTCCTGCCCCATTGACATGTGGTCAGTTGGCTGCATATTCTCAGAAATGTCTTCAAAGAAACCTCTGTTCCAAGGAGACTCGGAGATTGATCAACTTTTCCGTATCTTCAGGTATATTTTTATTTTATTTATTTATTTATCTATTAAACATACACACACTATCTTTACAGGATGACCCCAATACAATAGTGAATTTAGAATGATTGCTATCTAAAAATCTTTTTTATTTTGTTACAATACTTATTGAAGAATATCATCATCTGCCTAGCCTTTCCCCAACTATGTTGGGGTCGGCCTCCAGTCTAATCGGATGAAGCTGAGTACCAGTATTTCACATGGAGTGACTGCCTATCTGACCCCTACAACCCAGTTACTGGGTAATACGGAACCTCTTGGTAAGACTGGCAACACTACTGACAATACTTATTGAATATGTTTGTACAGAATGCTACGCACCCCTACTGAGGACATCTGGCCAGGAGTGTCATCTCTGCCAGACTACAAACCTACATTCCCTAACTGGACTACTTTCAACCTACATAATCATGTAAGTATTGATTAATATATAGGTAATTGTATGGACACTTTTTTTTACTCTGGTGTGTGAAGAAAGGTTCCTTGACTTGAAATTTCGATACTGCGTAATTTTATATAGTAACAACTTAAGCATAAGTACCCCATCCATACTATAACTATAATATTATTAATTCGAAAGTCACTCTCTGTCTGTCTGTATGTTACCTTTTCACGCCTAAACCACTCAACAGATTTCGATAAAATTTGTCAGAGTGATAGATAGATTGCATCCCGGGAAAGGACATAGGATAGTTTCTATCCCGATATTCCCACGGGATCGACACTTATGCGGGTGACACCGCGGGGCGCTGCTAGTATCAAATAAATCCCAATGCATTTTTCTAAAGCATTTTGTTTCTCACTTTTCAGGTACAAAACCTAGACGAGGTCGGCATGGACCTGCTACAAAAGATGTTAGTTTACGACCCAGTGAAGCGCATCTCTGCGAAGGACGCGCGGCGACACCGCTACTTCCGCGACGTGAAGCTGCCGCCCGGCCTGACGCTGCACAACGCGTACATTCGCTACGAGCCTGAACATTTACCTGACAGCGACTGCAGCGCGCAGAGTGGATAGTACATACCTTACTTGTATGAAACTTTGAATGCTGTATTGACATCGGTTACAGTGCAGTTCGGCCACGATAAATCTGCGAGCTAAACAGCTGTGCGTGACTCCGAAATATTTAATTTATATAGATTGTTATCTCAACTAATTTCAATTATTCAATGCTGTCCGACTCCTTGAAATCATCACAGTTGAAGTAATCAAAATCAAATAATTTCGGTATCATGCATCGCTGTTAGCTGTATCATTCGGCCATCGGATATTGACTGAAATAGAACAGCTTCGTTACAATTTCTGAAGGTCTGTCTTTGCACAAATAGGCATTTGGTGTGACTCCGCAGATATTATTATTTTTATTTCTCCAGATTTCCAAATGATACGGTTTCTATTAACTATTCTATAATCTAGGATAGTCTAGACTAGAATGCTAAACACATAGCTGGTGCTATTAAATTCTGACTATTACGATTTCTTATTGTGCTCTTATCCTCACCGTTCCAATTCCGGTGCCCTGAATGTGGACTTGGCTTCTCTTCTCACATTCTTGTCTTATTGAGTTTGTTCATCTTCTAGAAATTCGCATAATCCTCTCTTTCATACCTTACTAGCTTTTTTTTTTTGTGGATAGGAAATCATCAGGTCCCGCTCTGGGTGGTCAAATCCAACAAATCAAAGATCATAAACATCGGTCTTGCCGTTCTTGAGTTATAAATGGTGTAACTAACCTAACTTTGTTTTATATAAATAGATATCAGAGGAACATAAAATAATTATGCCTATGATTAAATAAAATATATCAATTGACGCAATAAAATCTCATTGAAAATATGAAACATGTGGCCTTCACAATATGTATTGTAATCGTAGTGTAAATAGAATGTTTAGTGGAAATATTTGTAAGCGACGTCGGCTAGGTTTGATATTTTTATATTTACTGAATGGTATTGTTGTCGCCAACATTTTTTAATGACATCGTGAACCCTGTCATACAGTAATTTTCAAAATAACTGTCCAATAAGGTTCAAGATGACTGTAGATGTTGGGTAGCGATGTGTGCATATTTTTGCGACACGCTGTCTCGATAACATTACGTTTTTCTTCTTTTCTTACGAGAAAGTTCTCTAATTTACGCGTTTGTGTAGCGGTGTCTTTTAACTTAAAGGGTGAATTTCAGTGTTGTTCTTTTTAAATATTGTATTGAATGCTTGCAGAGCCTCTTGGCAGTTGTGCGCGGTTTTATTTAATTTTGTGAAATCACAGTGGTTTCTAAATTATCAAACGAACTTGGCATATAAATAGGTGTCACTGACTGGCAGGGCCACCATCCTGATGGATTTTAATTTTGATGACAGATCTTCGCTAGATGCCCTAGTTTTTGAGATATAAATGTGGCCCTGCTGTGGAGACTCTCTCCAGATCGGCCACCTATAAACCCTTATATCTTTTGATCCAGTGACCGACAAATTCTGATATTTGGCGACAAACGACTAATTAGCGAAAAATTTTTTGTGTTATCAAATTTAAAATCCCTGATGGTGGCCCTACCAGAGTCAGTGACACTGATAGCTGACCGTAAATAATGTTATTTGAATTGTATGTGCCAAAAGGAAAACTGAAAATAATGTAAAATTGTTATCTTTGCTGCCATTTTAGACTTCTGGGCCACTGTGTTATATTTGTTCAGCGATATTATGAATAAAGAATGAATTGCATTGATTTAGGTATTATCTTAATTTTAAAATAATTAAAATTTAAAAATAAGTTTTAGTAATTTGATGTTTTATTTATACCGCCTAAAAACTTGGGAAGTAAAGTACTAAAATAATTAAAATGCATTTAGCGAAACAAACAATTTAATTAAATATAAAATAATTGTGTCTATTTACATTATTGCTCCATTCTTTGTTCCATATTGAAATATTATCATTATATCTTATTTACAATTAAAGAATATACACAAATACTTGGCTATACTACTCACTTACTATGTGTAGGTAATATGTAGACATTGCTGTAGACCTATAACTACAACTTACTAATATACACAAATTCAAACATGTAAAGTAGAGCAATCTCAATATATTCAGGCACCAGTGCAATAAGACTTTCGATTTCTCTCTAAGTTGTCTACTCACTAATGTAATAATTATCTAATCATCGTTGACAAAGAGTAGTGAAGACATGGAGTGCAACACTGTCTGCTGTTCGATGCGATCAGAATGTCTTAAATTTCGTCTCATTTGGATTTCGAACATCACGAATGTCGTTAAACTGACTGTCAAGGATCTAAATTCTAAAACGCCGCAGCTAAATGAAACCGACTTTAATATGCTATAGGGTCATAAACTCGTAATATAGAGTTTTGAAGAATAACATTAATCTGGTCTTTTAGACTGTACCTTACAAGGTAAAGTTGGTAACACTCCATTTACTACTTATTTGCTCATGTTATCTTAAAGATTATGCTACGTGTGTTGTGTATGAATTTTAGTTTAGTTTGAAGCGTCGCCATCAATGGTGGATTGTGTAGACGGCAGGGTGCGTGGCGGAGGGCTGCGGCTGCAGAATGATCCGGTGCGTGACGCCGCCCAGCTCCTGCTGCGACAGCCCTGACACTGCCACCGTAGCTGGTTGCAACTGTACATAGTTATGTTTGTTATTAGAAAAATATATATTTAAGGTAAGTCCTATAACAAGACCATTAATTGGAATTAAGGCCTGAACATACCTGTAGTATATTGGGCAGCATGGTCTGGCAACTGGACGTGGCCACGTGTAGTTGCTGCTGCTGCACTTGTTGCACACCCACCGCCTAAGCAATACAATTATCAGTGTTATTACTACAAGTTATGTCAATATTCACGATTCGATCATGATCCTTTATCGCTCACAGGATGTACAACGCACTGCTTAACGGCGAGAATTGAAAATCCAACAGTGTATTTTTATGACGCGCTGGGTTGCACACTCTGTTGCATTCTCAATGCTTGGCTCAACACCCGCGATAGTCGCCCGTGCTTACCTGGGCTCCGACGACCAAACCCAGAAAGAACACAATACAAAAGTGTAGTTAACTTACATGTATTTGTATAGGTTGATGTTGGGGATGTATCTGTATGGTTTGTACTTGAAGCTGCTGCGGTTGTTGCTGTAACGAAAGTAGTGGTTGTTATAACTTTATCAATATTACCCTTTATTCAAAAAGCATTAGATGCTCTCCTGAATCGTGGGAAAACGGACACAAATCTCACATGCATAAAAAAAAACAGTCGGAAGTGTCGCGGGACACCCGGTTGGGAAAGAAGTTCTTTTCTGGAAAATGTAAATTTTAGACCGTCACGACACTTGTTACGGAACAAAGGGGTCGTGTGCAGAGTATTACGAGCGATAAGGAACTTCGTTTCATAAACTAGGACCCAGAACTTCATAGACACACACGTACATATATTATTTACAAAGTTTTGGTTCTTGCGGGAATCGAATCGGCGACCCAATGTGCTGAAACCTGATCAGCCAATGCTCTTATTATTTAATTAATTATTAAAAACAATATATATGTCTTAGTTATAATACTTATTTTATTATTATACTAGCTGACCCGGCAAACGTTGTTTTGCCATATAAATTATTTCTAGCTGCCCGGCGCTACTTCGTTCGCGTGGTGTCCTACCCCTTACCCTACCCTACTCCTACACTACTCCTACCCTACTCCTACCCTACTCCTACACGACTCCTACCCTGCTCCTATCCTACTCCTACCCTACTTCTACCCTACTCCTAACCTACTCCTACACTACTCCTACCCAACTCCTACCCTACTCCTACCCTAGTTCTAACCTACTCCCACACTACTCCTACCCTACTCCCATAAGTAAATAATAAAAATATTAAATACTAGCTGCTGCCCGCGACGTCGTCTGCGTGAAGGCTCTACAGCACCAAAAATACCTAAGATGCCAGTGTCGCTATAGCATTATAAAGTAAACAACTTTTAAAATAGCATTAATATATAAGTTTTTTTTTGCAAGCGAAGCAAGTGAAGAGAGTTATATGGGAATCCTGCTGAGTTCAGTCATAAGAGGTGACTGAAGGAAATAGAGGAAATAATGCAGGAATACATTCCAGGACACAAAAGAGTAAAAATACGTTCAAAGGTATCATATATACCTTACAACACTTCCCTATAAACTACGTTGGTAGTTATGCTGCCAGGAGCCAAAATGTGTGATGACGCGGGAGCAAGCGACGACGTACAGTTGCCCGTGTGAGAAGAAACTCGTCCTGACGTCGACACCCACTGCCCTCAGTGTCTGCCCCTGCGACTTATTGATGGTCATCGCAAAGCAAACACTCACGGGGAGCTGTACGCGCTTGAACTGGAACGGGAAGTTATGAGGTATGAGGGGAATGCGTGGTATAAATACTGCCTCGCCGACGCCATAACCCGTAAGAATTTCCGCCTCAATGGTGTGTCTGTGGAGCGAGATGACTTTAAGGCGGGTCCCGTTACACAACTTCGGAGGAGATAGGTTCCGAAGAAGCATAACCGGGACACCGCTTCAGCTTGAATGCGCTGGAAGTCCACTTGCTGACAGGGAGTTCAGAAATTCCACGGGATAATGTGTGGCGTCATCTTGCTTGACAACAGTGTTTATCGAGGTGTAGACCACTTCATTCCCCTCAATTTCCGAGAGAATTCATTCGTTAATTGCTGCAGCCTGATCATTTTTGGGCGTCAAAATGGCCCGCTCACATACCCAAGAATTCTGCTGGTGCGGTATACGACTGAATGTCCCCGTACACACAGCGAATGAGTTCTTCTAAGCTGGAAACCACTCTACCGAGAGACTCTGGAAGCACCACCTGTCTACCTCTCTCTTCTGGTAGAGTGCCTTCGCCAAGACTTAGAAGGACATCGGAGAATTCTTGAGCGCGTGCATTGCCGCCGAGCCGAGCTCTCATATTAATGGTCAAGCGCAGCGTACGAACTCGTGACCACAACGAAGATCGTTTCAACGAAGCATTCACCTCGTCAGCCCTCGATCCTCGGCCATCGTACACTCATCCCATACGATCAGAGAGTAATCCTTGAGCACGTGTCCCTTATCGCTGTTACGTGACACACCACAAACAGGTGTTTCGGCGCTCTCTAAATCGATGGGAATTTTAAACATGGCATGTGCTGTCTTGCAGTCCCGGAAGCAGCGATTCCCGACGACGCTACAGCAATAGCAATTTTGCCTTGCCTCCTGACCTCTGCAAGTATGCCAGTGGTAACAAATGTTTTTCCTGTACCACCAGGAGCATCCAAGAAAAACATTTTACCCTGGTTTTGCCAAACGCTTTCAAGGACGGTGTCATAAATTTGTTTTTGCTCTGTAGAGAACAAAGCGACATGGTCATTTCGTATGGTGGTCATTTCGCCGTCTCAGACTTCCCACTCGTAGAAAATCTTCAGACAGATGATGGCGATACTTCTCCCACAAAGCTTCCGGGTTTGCGACTCCACAAAACACCAAGATGACGGCAAACAGATGACGCATGCGGCTGGGACTGTCACTGACGCTCGCCTCCGCGAGGGTGTCAGCCCAATTTTGGTCACCGTCGTGAAGGTGACGTGCTACGCAGGCTGCGCGGTAAGTGGGAAACTCCACGCCATCAAATGTCCTCAGAAAGGCGAAAGACTTTGCCTCGGACAGTGTGAAGTAACAAACGTAGAAAATCGCATTCGCCATTATTCGGATGCACGGTATAATTTAAGTTTATAATTAGGTATACGACATGAAAATATTTTCATGTCGTATTACCAAGCAATAATCACACAGATAAATACCGAACAAAAGTATTAACAGTCAATGTTTATTTTGTACTAACAACATGAAATTGATGAAGAAATGATCATCATCAATGAACATAACTTTTTTGTAATACTTAACACCGCATTTTTTTTAAATTGTCTTCCTCAACTCTGCTCAAGATTTTGAGGGTTTTGTTGGAACTTGAATTTGTCAAAACGAACTATACGATACAACTTTTATGAAGAAAATGCACATTACCATCTATGAATTTTAAGAATAACTAACTACTAACCTCACCAACATGATCAAATTTAAATTATTAATTTCCAAAAAGTGTTGACATGTAACTTGATTTGATTTTTATGAAATCTCATAGATGGCGCTGCTTCAAAATTGTCCTATACTACTAACATTAATTAAACTATGTTTCTCTGCCCAAGTTACTTTAATGGCGTAAAGGTTTTTATAGTGTAAAGCTAGATAATAGCATGACTTACTCAAAAACAACATTTAAATATGCGTCGTTAGATTACACACTGTCACAGAATGCGTAAGAAAATTAAAGATTCACAGCTCCTCCTCGTAGGTGATAGCGTGATAATATGTAGCCTATATGTTGACCCGACCTCTTAGTAATATTCATGCAAAATTTGAAGTAAATCCATGCAGTACTTTTTGAGTTTAGCCCGGACATATATACAGACAAACAGACAAAAATTCTAAATACTATATTTTTGGCTTCGATATCGATTGTAGATCACGCCCCAAGTATTTTTTTTATATATTCTATGTACAGTTTTGCCTTTCCTACGATTTTATTATATACGATTTTATTATATGTATATGTGTTTATATTATTTATTTAAACATTATCATTTTTTTTTTAAATAACACAGACATAAGTATCAGAATTATTTCGTCATAAAGGCAAGCCTTTACGACGTGATTAAACACATAATAATGTTTTAAAGATAACAATATGATTTCGTTAGTACTATATCGTGCCAATAGATGTCGTTACATGTTTCCACTTATTGCAATAAAAATTGTTATAGAATGCTTTAAATTGATTATATCTTTTGATAGACTGAAGCGATTGCGATGAAACAAAGACTAATCACTGCTCCGAGTTCTAGACTATACTTGAGTATAAATATGAACCATATTGGTTTGGTACTTTTTACGTTGAGCTTGTTCAAAATCTGTCACATCCAAACAGACAAACAGACAAAAATTCCAAAAATTGAAGAAATGGCATCTGTTGGTTATCCTATAACAGCCCAACTATTTTTTTTATTTTTATTTTCAATGTACAGAAACGCCTCGTCTACAGATTTATTATATGTATAGATTGTGCTATATTTTTGAAGTGATAAGTGCAATGCGGACGTTGACAACACATAGTAGAATGTATACCGTGTTAACCTGTTGTGTCTGCTGCAGCTGCAGCGACTGCACCGACGAGATCACCGGGTACGGGTGCTGGCTCTGTAGCAATGAACAATGTGTTATTTAGACCAGCGACGAGCGGTCTGTTTGTAAAGTTCGTAACGATGAAGCATTTAAGTACATTAGTGAACAAGTTATTGGCATATTGAGACAGTTTTTTTTTTTTAAGTTCTTTTTCAGCATTCATGCTCGTAAAAGCTATGCTACGATGACAGATCACTTTTAGGCCGCTATCCCACTGGCGTTTTACGAGCGTTGGCGCTTCTCCAATGTCTGCGCAGCGCCAACGTTGCGCAGACGCGACATTAACGCCGCGCGTTTTTAGTGGTAAAGCGCGAACCTTGCGCAGCGCGACGTTGTCGCGAGTTTCTTGCCAATCGCAGCGTGTGTGCGACGTTAAAGTTACGTTCGTTCAGTGGATTTAACGCTTGCCACTACGGCGACGGCACAACGTTGGCGCTGCGCAGACGTCGGAGAAGCGCCAACGCTCGTAAAATGCCAGTGGGATAGCGGCCTTAGGCCTGTTCGTTACGACTCAAAATTCGGATAGTGGGTTATGTATGTGTGTATCATCATCGTGCAATGGGATTAATGATTTCCAAAATGACGAACTTCTATTCTTCACTGCTTTTCTATTTAATCCTTCCGCTACTTATGAAACTGTTGTGCATAATATCATACTACTTACTAGACCCAGCCGTTCAGGGTGTGCATTGTCAATGAATGAATGAATTTACGATTTTTATTAAGTAGATTAAATCAGTGCAGTATATCGTACCTGTACTCCCGACACGGTGATGCCTTGCTGCACGTGTTGCGCATGTATGGGTACCGCAAGCTGTTGCACGTTGCCGACCTGCAGCACCGCTTGTTGCTGCATTTGTTGCTGTTGCTGGTGATGTTGCACTTGTTGTACTTGAACTTGCTGTACTTGATGCTGTTGTTGCAACTGCTGTTGTTGCTGCTGGTGCTGCTGTTGTACTTGTTGTTGTTGATGCTGCTGCCGTTGTTGTTGTTGTTGTTGGTGCTGTTGTTGTTGTTGTTGTTGTTGCTGCTGCTGTTGTTGTTGTTGCTGCTGCTGCTGCTGCTGTTGTTGCTGCTGCTGTGGTTGCTGTTGTTGCAGGAATATTATTGGCTCCGTGTTACGGCCGTTTTCCTGAATATAAGATTTAGCGTAAACTTTAATCTTTCTTGGATTTTCCATTATAAAATGGAGGTCAAAGCCTGTTTTTTATTTACATTTTTTTTATTTATCATTTATACAAAAGAATACAGGACTATTCATAAAATACGAGTAGCAACCAAAAACCACAGAGGTTTAAATTTGTGCTATCATCAGTCTATCTCAATATCGAACTACGTAAACAATGAAGCATTAAATACAATACAATAAATACATACAATTGGCATATTTGAGTAGACAAGACGTCGTTATTTAGTTTGAAAGTTGAAGCCAGTTGCCTCTTCTAAAGCAATAACTCCTTTCAACTTACCATATAATGTTTAATTTATACTTTGTATGTGACCGTGGATGCGACATCTCTCAAAGGAACTTACTTGTTCATGCACCAGCATGTGTTTCTTCAAGTTGTGTAGATACATGTACGTCTTGACGCACAGCCCACACTTGTAGCGCGTGATCTTCTGTTGCGGAGTGCGTTCCACCTGACCCTGGGCCTGCAAGACCTGCTGCGTGTCTTGCACTTGGATTTGAACTTGGGGTTGAACTGAAATAACGTTAGAATTTGCGTTTAGTCAGTAAAAGTTAGCCTGTAACTCGGGTGACCACTGTGTTCATATTATTTTATTCATCGGCAGCCCTCAATTAGATCGTCGCACGTGATTCGTGACAACCATATGTAAGCTTTGGTGAGAACACTTACAGACTTTATGAAAAAGTTTTAAAACATTGTCCCATTAATCTTGATCGCAAGGGAAAGTAGGGTTCAATTCGTTTGGGGATTTTTTTCATGATTTAGAGTTTCTTTAACATGAAATATATTTTATATTTAAAAGTATTTTACCTTGGTTTGGCGCATCAGGCAAGTCCTCAGTGACGGTGACGGTCTGATGTTCAGCGCCGCAGGGCTCCTTGCCCTGCGGCGCCTCCGCACTGTTCTCTGACGTGGACGACTCCGTCTCCGACTTCGCGTGAGTCTTTACGTGCTTCTTGAATGAACTCGATTCTATGTAACCTGGGGATAAAAGTCAGACACTGTGTCTAAGTGTAAGAATGGTAAGTTTTCTTGTAAGGGTCAGAACACACCGCGTCGCGACGCAGCGCGCAGTTTTCAAAATAGCAATACTAGACCTTATCGACAACAGAAAAAGGTACACAATGCGGTGAGGTGGACCGCGCAGCGCCGCGCGACGTAGCTCGACGTAGTAGACACCACCTCACTGAATTGTGTACCTTTTACTGTAGAGATAAGGTCTATAATTGTATTGCTATCTTGAAAACTGCGCGCCGCGTGTACTGACCCTTACACGACATCTTCTGTGTTTCTGTCTGATTATTAGTCTGTATTGCTTAAACGTGAAAATTATACATTTAATTTTATTAACTCTGCTCTCTGCTAAACTTGTTCAGTATTATACAGATATAGTATTATTATCTCACGAAGCGACGCGCGCTTTACTTGTAGTTACCAAGTGTACAAACACGCTGTGAATGTGTGCGTAAAGACCAGTAGAGTCAGCACTTGTACATTTTTTAGTGTTTTATCTATGGTCAGCACATAACACACACACTTCTTCGCCATTGTCTCGGATGATACCGAGGGTTCCTTCGCTTACACACATTTACAGCGTGTTTGTACACTTGGTAACCACAAGTAAAGCGCGCGTCACTTCGTGAAATACACATGCTGTACAATTGTACATACAGAATGAGTTTTTGAGATGAGTCTTCGAAGGGGCAATATCGAAAGTCGAAACTGAACTAATTTTACTTCCAGCGCGTGACTTATTTAACCATTTTCGTATTACGGCACCTCATAGACTCGCAACATTATTTTTTAATACAGTTGCTCAAAAAGTGGTGTATTGCAGGGACGTATAGCGTTCGGAATGTGGGCTATTACATAATAGTGCTTTTTTTTACCTTTCCCGAATTCGTGCGTTCTCTTTCCCAACTGTCAAAATAATGTCTATTAAAAAGAAAAACCAACCATGAAGTTTTACTAAAGAGTTTTTGTGATTCATACAAATACGTATATTTCTAAAAAGAAGCTACTAATTTATTTCAATATCAGATTTAATGATTTAATTGAATGAGTTAGGTTAGGTTTCATTTCATCTCATTAAATTTCATTTTCATTTCATATCAATAAAAAAAATATACTGAAGACTAAGCTGTATGGATAGTTCCCTTTGTCTACCAAAATGGGTGAAGAAAAAAAAACTCTGCTATATAAGCAGAGTTTTTTTTTCTTCACCCATTTCTACGGTTGACGCCATTTTCCAGAAAAAATGATTAGTTAGTTGAGTTTATTGTGTTTTTATTATTTTATTAAATTGCTTCATTTTTTCGCAACTGTTTTAGAAATAGTCGTTCAGTACACCTGCGGAACCGTCATTGCAACTTGTTCCGACTGTCAACCCTCGCCTTCGGCTGCGCCTCGCAGGTAGACATTTGTCGGAACTCTGCAATGACAGCCTTTCCGCTCTTGTAATGAAATATACTATACTATAATAACTAGTTTAAAGCCATTTGATTAACAAATTGAAACTAGTTTTAAGTAGGTAATGAAAAACACGGCTGCATGACGTAGGTACCTTTCCCGCAGACAGGACACTGGTACTTCTTCTCGCCGGTGTGGTAGCGGCGATGCACGGCGAGATAAGACGCCGAGCTGAACCGCTCTGCGCACTGATTGCACTCGAATAGTTTCTCTCCAGTATGTTTGCTCGAGTGAACGCGGAGTTCTGTGCGCGATGTGCAGCCTTTTAGGCAGACTGGACACACGAACCTGAGAGGGAAGACGGGAACTTAATAATAAATAATCAGTTCTACGAAAGATTGAGAAGAGCACAGAATACATGTTACGAAAATGATGCTTTTCAAGTCTGAGTTAGATTCATGCTCGTTTAAAGGGTCCAATTAAATTAACTGGCGAAACTTCACAAGCTAGCATACGCTACCCGGCGTATCGAATCATAATAATAATTATTTCTTATTATAGAAATAATTATTCAATAAATACACCTGGTCGGAGTCAACAGCAGCGTGAAGTACAAACAAATTGATAAATAAAAAAAAACAATGGCACTCCAGGAGTGCCGACAGAAGTGAAAACTTAAAAAAGCATACCTAGTAATTTTATAAATACATTTGAAAGTTATTCTTCCCAAAGAAAAGGTAACGCGCGTTAGTGTCTTTATAATAGTCAAAACTTAAAACAGAAGTGTCGGTTACGGTATTTGTCGCGAGTTCAATGGTTTTTTCCCCATCTCAAAAAATGCCCAACGCGTCTAAAGAAGTTTTCACTTCAATAAATCTGGGGGCTCGGGAGTGCCCCCGCCAAGACGAGCCAAGCGAAGCGCAAGGGCACTTACCTACCTTTTCTCGAAGCACTTCGTCGTATTTTTGAACCTTCTTAACTTGGGTTTGGATTATACCAGATAAACAAAATTTTCAGGATATGATGTCAGTGGTTGACTTATTAAACCTTATCAATTGCATAGCTCTTATACTTTAGATTTTATTGATATCTAAAATACTCCGATTTCGTCACTGACTCACTGATGATCATCAATATTCTAAGGATCTTCAAAAAAATATATATATATGTGGCTTGGCCGTTTCGCTACCATCACATGGGCGTAAGGTGAAAAATTTATTCACTGTTCATTACTTTTCTGTTATACAATAGTTCTTGTAGTAACGAAACGGCCAAGCCTCATAATTTGACTAAGGTGTAGAGTTTGTGGAGTTAGGGCGTGTAGAGTTAGAAGCTTGGCTCTACATGAGATCTGATAACTTTTTGGCAGTGTGAGCCATATGTGGTCTCGTCTTGGCAACATTTTCCATGAAAATGTTTTTGGTTGGGATTTAACTTTTTTAAATAGTTTAATGTGCACCTCTTGTTCCCAGTATGTGTGAGCATGTGGTTGTTCCTGGCGGAGGAGGTGGTGAAGCGCGCGGAGCATATCTTGCAGCAGTAGGGCTTCTCGCCCGTGTGCGTGCGCCGGTGGTAGATCAGCGCCGACTGCTGCGCGAAGCGGCGCTCGCAGTACTGGCACTCGTAGGGCCGCTCGCCTGGACACAACACAGGTGTTGTAGGAGGCATACAAAAATAAAATTAATTAAACAACAACACTGGAAAGAGCCGTTGCCTTAGATATGCACTCGGGTTGCAATTCACTCAGTATAAATAAAAAATAAGCTTCCCCATTGGTAAAAAGGACGAACTTCCATCCAAACTTTCATAGTAAATAGGGGTAATAGTATATATTTTCCTTTAGGCCATCAATTTCGAAAACCCTTTCATAATGCTCACTTTCATCAAAATTTTTAGACCCAGCAGTTTAGGCTGTGTGCTGTCCATGAATTTAAGATTTTATTACGTAGAAGACGACCATGTTCTGATATCCAATATTACGTACCAGTATGCACCCTCATGTGCGCGTTCAGCTTGGACACCTCATAGAATCCCTTGTTGCAGACATTGCACACGTGGTTACGGATGCCGCGGTGCTTCTTCATGTGTTGGCATAAGGTCGAGTGTCGCCTGAACGTCTTGTTGCACTCCGTACACTTCAGCGGTTTCTCCCCAGTGTGCAGGCGGAAGTGTACCTTATGTGCAAAAGTATAAAGGAGCATGAATGTAAATTTTAAATTCAACCTACTTCCTCGTTTTGATAACGGGTTATTAAAAAGTTTACGACGAAACGAATATTGCGGCCATGATATTATGTCATGTCAAATATGACATAAAACCATTAAAAAATTATTCTGTTTGACTTAACATACCAAGATTTTAACGAAAATACTTCGTAAATAATATTTTATTATTATTTTTTAGTTCTATACATTAAGTGACATTAGCGAAACAGACATTTATAACAAATAGGTCGCGATGGGTTTCGATTTCTACGGCATCCTGGGCGTGAAGCGCAACTGTAGCCAGCTCGACGTAAAACGCGCGTACCGACGGCTGGCGCTGAAGTACAACCCCGAGCGGCACGGCGACGACGAGAACATGAAACGCATCTTCGCTCTGATTGCAGAAGCCTACGAGGTACTTGTCGACCACCAACACCGCGCCGTCTACGACCAGTACGGAGAGGAAGGCCTCAAGCGCGGCGTGCCCGGCCCCACAGAGTTCATCCAACCCTACAATTACCACGGAGAACCTCTCCAAACCTTCAACGACTTCTTCGGCACCTCCAACCCTTACGCAGATCTATTAGATTACTATGAAAATCCCGCTCCGATGTTCGAGTCTCCGATAGGCAAAGGGTACAAGGAAAAGGACGCAACTATAGTTAGACCACTCGCACTGTCCTTAGAAGAAGTACACAAAGGAGGACTCAAGAAAATGAAGATCCAGAGACTGGTATTCACAGATGAGACGTGCAGCGAACTGAAGCTAAGGGAGAAAGTTCTGTCTATCCCAATTAAAGCCGGTATATACCCGAACACCGAGGTGAGGTTCAAAGAAGAGGGCGACCAGGGACCGACGAGGATCCCCGCCGACGTTATATTTATTACTGAAGATCGTCCGCACGACACGTTCGTCAGGTCCAGCCTGAGCGACTTGCTTTACATCAAGAATATAACTTTACAGGAAGCGTTGTGCGGGTTCATGGAAACTATCACAACGTTAGACGGCAGAATATTGAGGATCAAAATAACGGACGTTGTGACTCCCACGTACGAGAAGATTATAGAAGATGAAGGGCTTCCACTACCAGCTTGTCCGACTAAAGCAAAAGGCAATCTCATTTTAAGATTCCGCGTCTCGTTCCCGGAGTACTTGTCGCAGCGCAGTAAAAAAGCGTTCGAGGAAGCGTTCAGAATAAAAGATGAAGAGGAAGAAAAGTTTGAAAAGTTACAGTGTGGTACTCTATCAGAGGCTTCTATGGTTTAATCAACTTAGCTAGTTTCTATAGATACGATTGCTAAAGCAAATTAATAAACTTCTGGTAAGTAAATGATTTTTTGCATCCGTCATTTATATCTTCGTTCCAACTCTAAACCCCTGGACCACAATATTACATTTTTATTAGAAATATGGTACATTAATGTAGAAACTGCCGCCTTCTGGCGTAGGTAAGTTCTAACTTAATTCCTGCTATGTTTATCGTTCCTACGAGTACCTACAGATACATCTTTCCTTCAGATCAATAGAGTTATAAAAGCCTTTGTTGCACGTCGTGACACGTAGAGCCAGTCGCCGCGGTGCCGCGCCATTTGCGAACGTAACGCGAAGCCGCTGTAGAAGCGCTTGTCGTGCAGAACACAGGAGTGTCTTACCTTCAGATCAGTTGGGTTATAGAAGCTCTTGTTACAATTCGAGCAGACGTAGGGCCGCTCGCCGCGGTGCCGCGCCATGTGCGAGCGCAGAGCATATCCGCTGTAAAAGCGCTTGTCGCACACAGAGCATAGGTGTGTTTTCTGCTCGAAGTGCGTCTGTCTGTGTCGGTATAGCAACGTCTTGCTCGGGAACGTTCGCTGGCACACCGAGCATGTTGGCTGCTTAGCTGGACGCTGCTCGTGTGTTCGCATGTGCATCTTGAGCATGCCTGGGCCCTGGAAAAATAGATTGTTGACGGGATTCAAGATGAAGAAGCTCATAAAATAATGTTAAAAGGAGATGAAATATTCGGATAGGTATCAAAGAAAAATTACGCATTTACGAGACTAAAAGAGAAAATTAAGGGGGTATCAAGGATATCAGCTAGGTTTTATTCTGTATGTCCTTTAATGGTTCTAAGTAATACAAAAGGTGCTTATAAATGACATGGTCGTGCGCTTGCAAAGAAGCTGCTATCCTTGACTCGATAATATTTTCTTTACTCTCATCAGTTCTCTTGGGTTAACAGATTTTGTGACGTGCTATCGTATCGTTTACTTTGCGTACCAACGTCTAAAGCTAAAACTAAAACCTTGAATAAAACACAATCATTTCAAATTCCAATCTTGTCCTCACCTTAAAAGTCCTATCACAGATGGGGCACATGGGCGGCTTCTTACAGTTCGCCTTGATCCAGTTAGTATGTGATCGCATGTGCTGCTTCAGCCAGCGTGCATGCTTGAACTCCTTGTGACAGAGGTTGCATACATGTCTACCTGGGGACACCGTGGAGGTTGCTTGGAAAAGGAC
This sequence comes from Oligia fasciuncula, assembly GCA_963082905.1. Lineage (NCBI taxonomy): Eukaryota > Metazoa > Arthropoda > Insecta > Lepidoptera > Noctuidae > Oligia > Oligia fasciuncula. Next base: position 13,315,941 of record OY720406.1, on the reverse strand, counting down.
CAGTTGGAGGTAGTTCTCCTCGTCAGAGTTAAGACCTTCTTTGTCTTTCATTTGGAGGAGCTCTGGTTCCAGCTAGAATTAAAAGAAGATGGGATGAAGAGCCGTTATCTGGGTTAATGGTCAACTAAGGTCAATTAAGATCTGACCCACATAAATCAGGGTCACGACCTCACCAAGGATCCGTCAAGAGCGCAAAAAATGCCTGTACACATTTTATATGATTTTTTTCATACAACAAGCCGTGTCAGGCATCCGCGGCCCTCAAGTACCGGACTTGTGTGGTTAGGCGTTTTTAAGCTCCAAAAGCTGCTCAATAAAACAACAAATATTACTAAAACCTGCAGCATACAATCGTGAATACCTTCTCAACATCGAATTCTTGTTTATGTTCAGTATCGGGCGCGTCCGTGGGCGGCTGGTCTGGCGTGGCCGCGAAGAACCCATCCAGGATCTGACTAGTGTTGGTTATGGGGACCTCCATGTACTGCATGTACGGCTCCGTGCAGTTCAGGGTTAGCAGCTTCTCTTTCTGTGCAGAGGTGGACAAATACTTGTAATGTAGAAAGTAATCCTAGTGCCTATAGGTACATTTAGGTATACACCAGTGAAATTTTCTTGACTAACTTTAAATCAGAAAATACAGCACCCTAGTTGCGTAACACATCAATCTCAATCTGAATATTTTATATAATAGGATATTGCTAATCCATTACTTCATAATGTTCGAATTGTTCGAAAAATATGTCTGATAAACAACGTAAATAACGCAATGAATGTTGTTGAATTATCAAAATAAAAACCCATTGCTACTGATAGTGTGTTACGAAATTATCCCGCTGGTTTCACACGTCTGACGTCTATTGTATTTGTTAGGACCGATACAAGCGTTGCGACGTCGAATAGCAAATATCGGCGATATCTGCACCCGAAATGTTTCTTAACGCCCAAAATTTCCGATGCGATTGCAACGCTTTTTTGTGTGTCAGCAGCGGCTCCTCAGTAGTGCCTAATTACTTTTAAGTAAGATTGTATTCTCCAACTTACCCCACTCCAAACCAGGATCACTTTCGTTGTAGGTACACTTTCAGAAATATTTAATATCAACCAAGCTAGTTCCTTACCTCTTCCCTCTCCCTCTTAAAGGCTTCTTCTGCCATCCGCGAGGCATGCTCTCGCAGCGTGATGTCATTCCTTTCCACCAGGTCCTTGAAGGCATGGCACCGTGAGATCTGGTGCACACATTGGAGGCAAAGCTGGGGTGGTAGACCGTCGCCCACTGCCACCTGCGTTACGAGCAGAAACTTATTTAATGAACCAAATACATTGCTTAACTAATATCCAATTTATTTCAGCCACCAAAAGGAGGTTCTGTATTCGACCCGTATGGATGTTTGTATGTCCGCGATTTTCTCAAAAACTAACATAGTACTGCATCTCCGGCATGTATATGCGAATTTTGATGATTCTTCTAGTCGGTGTCGTCAATTCTTCAATGCACTAGTGTTAATTGAATTTGTGTGGGGTAGGTACAACTGAAAGGTGAAAAATAAAAACTTTTTTACAAAAAATACAACCGACTTAAAAAAAAACACTACAAAGTGATTTACCATACCATAACCATAATCAGCCTATAATGTTCCCACTGCTGGGACACAGGCCTCCTCTCAATGAGAGGGAGTGGGCCGTAATCCACCACGCGGGCCCAGTGCGGGTTGGTGAAAGTAATTTAAATAACTTTAATTTCGGAAGTCGGTGTCAAAAAACGAAAATGCAGAACCAACGAAATTACAGTTATATAACACTTTTTAGTGTTTTTTTTTTTTAAGTAGGTAGGTTGTTTTTTTTTTTATTAAAAACGTTTTTTTTTTCTGATTCTTTACTAGCTGCGCTCCGCGGTTTCACCCGCATAAGTGTCGATCCCGTGGGAATATCGGGATAAAAACTATCCCATGTTCTTCCCCGGGATGCAATCTATCTCTCTGCCAAATTTTATCGAAATCCGTTCAGTGGTTTAGGCGTGAAAAGGTAACATACATTCGAATTTATATTATTAGTTTGGATTGAGTTATATGACAGTCCCATCATCGTACCCTAAATACATACTGCTACGGATTACATTTGGGCCAAGAACCTAACAAACTCTTAGCGTCATATTTTCCTATAATCGTACGCGGAATACGAATACCCGGCCGTAAATATGGCACATCGACTTCAAGAAAAAGTTATGCTTTGTGGAGCATCGTCACTTTTCAAACTAGGATAGCAAGCAAGTATCCTGGCTTGGCACTTGTAAAAATGAAGGTGAAGAAGAATAAAATGAAGTTCTTTATACACGAGACCAGTGACTTAGCTTGCTAGCACTATTTTGCTATCCCGGCTTGAAACACTAGCCTCGTGAATCCCGGGCATTATTACCTTCTGAGTGACAGCCCCTTTTTATAAGCTCGATCAGTCATATGGTATATATATGTTCTGTGGTCATATTTAAGTCCTGGAGCAGCTAAGAGACTAAGCCGGAATTATCATCTCCAGAGAGGCCAACCGAACAGGTTGGCGAAACACTCACTAAGTTGCGGTTAGTTTAGAATAGTGAAGATCAGAACAATATTTCTCGCTATTAGCTAGTTTACTAATTTACGATGAGAAGGACACAACTGTCGCCACGTCACGTCAGGGCGCACTTCTAATCTCGCTCAAATCGACAGGAACTAGGTAGGTAGGTACTTTTTTTTTTTTTTTTTTTGGGTGGGAAATCATCAAATGACCCCTCCCGCTCTGGGCGGAGCGGAAGGGAGTGTCAGACTCTTACTGACTAAAACCCACCCGTGTTCCTTCACTTGCCTGTGCCAGGGGCCACGGTATCTCTTTCGAACAACCCGCGACCCTGGCGGGGGTAGGTAGGTACTTAGATAATAATTATTAGCAGGCTTTTCTCGTGATAAAATATAGGCAAGATGGTAGCGAAACCAAATACCTAGGGAGCGCCATGCATTTTAGCCGTATAGCGACTCGTAGGACTATATTAATTGGTAGCAGGATGTTCGGTGTGCCGTAAATATACGTACAAACGGATACTGGGCCCTACCTTCTTACTCGGTGAGGATCATAGCAAAAACTGACCTCTTTACTAACGCAGAAAACGAGAAATTGAGGCGACGACGAAACGAGCGGATTGCTAATATTGATATCAATGAGAATTCAATGTTGAAGCCTGAACGAATGACTACGAATACCACATCGAGGTAGGTACTTAAGTATCAAAAAGGGATACCTCATCAGAAATAACAAATGTAAGTACGGACGCCAGCACATCAAGGTACTACAAGCTGTCAGATTTCTTTAATAGATTTTCGACTTTATTGCTAAAGCATAAGGTTCAAGGTTGATTGGGAAAATCTGACAGTTTCGGGTAGGTTGACCTGCTGGCGTCTGTACCTACCTACTTTTAAATAATGTTTGTAAGGATTATAGACTGAGCGTTTGAGTAGATAATTATGCGGTCAAAATCAAGACCCATTTGGAGTCCGCGTATATAAAAAAAATTGCGTCAAACAGAAATAGGTACCTACTTACTTTGTACTTTACCAACGTTTTACATTACGCGTTTAGATAGGTCCAGCACCCAAATTAAAGTAGGTACAGACGCCAGCACATCAAGTTACTACAATCTGTCAGATTTCTTTAATAGATTATCGACTTTAATGCTAAAGCATAAGGTTCAAGGTTGTTTGGGAAAATCTGACAGTTTCGGGTAGGTTGACCTGCTGGCGTCTGTACATCGACACGACGCGGACGATTTGATCGGCGCAGGGCTAGGGTGGTGGTTAGGGTGTCTGGCTGTGTTTAGTTATTTCGCTCGCTCACGCTCACCAACAAACGGTCCCACCCTCCTGATTGGCCGGTCAACGTCTAATGTACGCTTTATTGACTACTTGTGAGCGAGCGTAATAACTGCACTCACCCCAGCAACTGAGTGATTGCCAGCTTGGCCACTGGTCGCGGGATCGAATTCCTGCATGGAACTTATGGAAGAAACACCTAGGTATTTCTTGTTTAATGTGGCTGGGTGTAAGATTTTTGCTTTTTTTAACGTGACTACAACTTAAATTCTTCTTTAGCAAAATTTTCGGATATTTTCATTAGGTTCTCAAGAGGGAGAGCCTTTTGTGTTCGATAGAAAGAGCCCGGCGGAAAATTGAAAGCGCCGAGACGGCACTGACTAGCCGACTCGAATGAAAGAGATAGTTCGACCCTCGTTCTCTCTCTCCCTTTTGGGAAATCGCGGGAACCGTTCTGATTCCAGTCAGGCCAATTGGCGTTTGTCTTTTCTTTTTTTAGTCGCTCGGTTTAGTTAACTGAGCAACCAGAAACAGTGTTAAGATATAATCTTCTAAAACCTGCAAAGACGATGATGTTCCGATTTGACGAATTATAATGGATACCGCACCGCCGCTGATGACGGACTACCGCATCGGAGAAAGCGGTGGTGAGCTATAATTTTTTTTTAAAATCTATCAAATCACCATCAAACGGATAAATCGTCAAACACATTTTTCATTTAAAATACAAAAATTAAGTAGTTACTTTCGCGCATAATGTATTCCGGTGGAAAAAAAGATAAACGATGAGGGACAACAATATTATGTAACATTTTCAGATTCCACACCTATCTCGGTCTTTCAGGTACATTTCGAAGCCTCCGTTTCAATCATCATGCGTGCCAACACACGCGTTAGAAAGAGAACGAATGACATTTCTCAACAAAATTTCGAGAATTCACGCAGCTCCTCAGGAATTCGAAATTGTTCATATCTGATGACTTCTAAACAAAGATGACGCGATGTAAAGGACGATTGCTATCAATACATTTATATTGCGTTTACCATGAGTGTGAAAGAGACAAAAATAGATTCCCAAAATATCTTAACAATTATTTGTCATCTCACCTGCACTTTCGATATGCCCATCAGCATCGTCGCTGTGAGTTGATCAAATAGGGGTCTCATGTCCTTTTTTATCTCTAAACAAGCACGACATATTTTGTCGAATTTCAAAGGTTTATTTTGAGCAGCCATTTTGAGCTGCACTACGAAGATGTTTTTGTCCTTGTTATACGATAGTGATTTTCACCACACAAACATTAACAATTAACACCACTTGCTAAGTGCACCTTGGTATATTAATAAAAAAATAATAGAACGGGGCAGCAATATAAACATTCCTATTTTAACAGTAACAATAAAATTCACCACTAGTCGCTTACAAAACCAAATAAGAAAGAAAGACTGTGACGATGGGTGGGGTGACGAAATTAGAGCGAGCGAATAAGCTGTGTCAGTTACGGCAAACAGTACATGTGCGAAAGAGATGAAGAATGGTTGAATATGTTCGATAAAGTTGGCTATGAATAACTTCTGGTAGTTGATATAGATCTTATTGCTTCCTTATCAAGGATGATATTTGCTTTATCCAAAGTTCATAGGATTTTGTAGTACTCAACAAGCTAGAAAGGACACTTCACGAAAAGTTGATATTATTAAAACAGACTGCTTGTGTGAAACTGTTAATGTTTTATCCGATTCTCTAAGATATTGTGCAAAAGGTAAAGACTGGCTTCACTCATTTAGAAAATCCAGTCCCACCCAAAATGTTCTGGTGAAATGAATAGCTGCCTATCACGTCAAAGTTTTGGATCAACGTCTGTCTCTCTCTCACTTAACAGATTTCGAAGGCACCAGAAAGAGATATTGGCATTACCTACTACTTTTTATATAGGCTTTTCTGGTTTGTGTCAATTCTTTGTAAGTAATTAATTGTTTTCTTTTGAACAATGTGTGCCTTTTACCTAAATGTTTTTTTTTAAAGAATGCCCGTTTATTTTAATTTTATCGTGGAGTGTATTTTTTTAGCATAGCAATAGTGTATGAGTTATTACAGGTGCTAGTATTTATGCATAACAACATGTTAGACATTAATATCTCGATATCTCCGTCGCACTTATGAGGAAGGAGGTTTCTTCCGTTTCTTATTTCAGCTGTCAATTACCAAAACAGTGGAGTGCTGACTGAGTGATTCGAAAACGTCAAATGTCATCGCAATTTGTTTCGAATGAGTAAAAAAAGTCGTAGTGTGGTGGTAGTGGTAGTAAATGAAAATAAATAAGCTGGATCGGAACAAATTACACTAAAAGTGATTTATAAATCAATTTGTTGAATTTCAAGTAAAATGACCACAATGTCGGGCTCGTCGTGGGAAGGTGCGTATTTAACTGTAAATCAACAGAGTGCCGGTTCACTTGTTCAGAATATTGTGACGTTGCATTGTAAAACTTATCAACACGTAAAGTCTTAGTATTGGAAAAGCTTTTTTTATATTAATATAATTAGAACTCATTATCAACGGCTGTACGGTGTGTTTTCACAGGAAAACCACATCTTAAGAAATTGTGAATTACCGTAAAAATAACATTAATTATTATGTGGGATGATGAGATACATAAAATAGGTATTTGTTTTATGTTCATATCACAAAACATCTCCAACCAATCTGTCTCTAATCAATCCAATTATTCAAAATATTTATGAAATGATGAATCTTACAGTAAACAGCATCACATAAATATTTAAACATTTTAGAGTTTCGGAAGCAAGCCCGCCTCCTAGAAAACGACATAGATGTGAAACTGGTGGCATTTAGCAAGCTGGGAGTGAGCTCAGCCAACACGGGGCTCAGCTCGGAGAGTGTACCCCTGATCAACAGTGATGACATGTTCGACACCATGTCTATGGAACTACAACAACTACTAAACAAGGTCAGTTTGTATCCTGTAAAAGTGTACTCTTCATATATGATAGTTCAATTGCCGATTGTAACTTTGTGAGTTAATTGAAGTGTTTTGGCACACTGTTTTATCCAACAGTTTCAAGGTTAAACTGCTGCTGCAAAATAATGCACATTGTATTATATATATCATTACCTCTGCTGATTCTTAATTTTTCTGGGCATCAAGTGGTCTGGTCTGGTATAAGAGGTTAATTTCACATTCAAGTTAGGCCTTTTTGACACAACATTATCATGCTTGATTATTGATAATGCAAAGGGTGTATTCTTATTTATCTGTTGTAATCATTTTACATTTAATAAATAAAAGCCTTTAAATTATTTTATTTTTGTAATGTTCTAGCTGTCTTCAATAAATGACAAAATGGCTGATCTGGCACCAAGTGGCACAGCTACAATGCACACCATTAAGAGGCATAGAGAAATATTAATGGTGAGTTTATAATTATGTAGTTATCCACTATGCATCTCAAAAGGGAAAACCTACCACCACCACTAAGAGGGGCCTTCAAGATCCCCTACAAACAGTGACTAAGGTTACCCAGGGGATGAACAGCAGATTGTACTGCTACGCAGCTCAAGGGTCAGTCAGATTTAACCATAAATCCCAGAGCCCCCTGAAAAGTAATTAGGAAGGCTGTTAAACCTTTATTAACAGTTGTGTATCACAAAAGTCATTTATTCAAATTGGGCTGAGCATCTGCACTTTTTGAATGTCAAAATTACCTATGACAGTTCCCCAAATACACCTTTCCACCAGTTCTTAGTGCTTTCGCTGAGAAGAAGTGGCGCCAGTGCACAGCTTTCTGACTCAAACTCCCCAGCAGCACAGCTGTCTGTGAAGTTGTTAAGAACTTGATCCTATACAATAGCAATTCTACACTTTTGTATTATCATTACAGGACTACCAGCAAGAGTTTTCGAAGACCTCAGCCCGTGTTAACGCGCGGCGCGAGCGTGAGGAGCTGCTGCGGGGAGGCAGCCCGCCGCCCGCCGCCACCATCGGCCTGTCGCGACGAGACCAGTTCACCAAGGAGGCCAACCATTTACACAGGTTTGATAAAACCTCTTTAGCTTAACTTTCGTAATTCAACTACAATAAACTAATTAGCATGTGTCTAACCAAATAATAATAATATGTTATTCGGAAAATATGTTATATGAAAAAAGATTGCATGCAGCGGAGATGAGAATGTTGAGATGGATGTGTGGAGTGACGAGAATGGATAAAGTAAGAAATGAGTTTATAAGAGGAAGTTTGAAAGTGGCGCCAGTGACAGAAAAGTTGAAAGGAAATCGTTTGGCTTGGTATGGGCATGTGATGAGAAGGGATGAAACGCCATGTTGATGGATGGAGAGGGAGAGGAAGGCCGAAGAAAAGATGGATGGATTGTGTGGGGAATGATATGAAAGAGAAGGGAGTTAATGATAGCGTGACGGTTGACAGGGGAGAATGGAAGAAGAAAACGTGTTGCGCCGACCCCAAGTAACATGGGATAAGGGCAGGCATCATCTTCCTGCCCTTCTCCCATGTTACTTGGGGTTCGATTTAATGCATTTCCAAAACTTTCTAGAGTAATTTTAAGCACACCTGCAATCACTCATATAAAAAGCACGCAGTAATATTTATGAGGAGAAAATAATCAATTTGAAGCTTTTTTTTCAAACTAATTAATTGTTTTCAGCTCTCACATCCTAGTGGATGAACAAATCAACATTGCGATGGAAGCGCGCGAGCACCTCGCGTCACAACGACAGACATTCAAACGGATGCAGACCACATTCAATAATATCGCCAACAGGTGAGCTCTCACTTCGATTTCCATAGCTAATAAGGCGGAGGCCAAACGAGCGCAATTTTGTGAGATGTTACGTCGAAACTGTTCGTACATTATTGCGAACTCATTTGGCATTGAGTGTTGTGGAAACCACTTTATTTTACGAAATGGAATGCAATCTACAACTCAATTATACAATGGCAATGACAACTCACTAAATTGAACTCGTAACAATAATAGGGTCGTTGTTTGTTGCTATCCCTATATTGTTGGGATAGCAAACTTTTCTAAGGGCTGATTTTTCCAACCCCCAGATAATTTTATCAGAGGAATAATTTTGAATATTTGTCAATTTTTCCATACAAAAACTGTCAAACGTCAATTTTATTCCGATTCGAATAAAAGTTATTTGGCGATGGAAAAATCAGCCCTAAGTGTAATATAATGTTATAGGGCCTATAACATGAATATTACTTAGAAAAATTCTTGCTACAAAAACCATTGTATTGTTTCTAGATTCCCAATGCTGAACAGTCTAATCTACCGGATCAACGCTCGCAAACGCCGTGACTCCCTCATCATAGGCCTTGTGGTCGCCGTGTGCACATTCTTGTTGCTGCTGTACGCATTCCACTGAGGGAGTGTCAGTCTTAAAATCGCCATGTGTTGGGAAGTGATGGCCAAATAGAGTGCTGGAAATGTGTTAGTACCTTAAATTTATAACTTATCAATGTTTTTTCCATAATTTTATGATAGTGGTCTCTGTAATCGATTTAATCTGCACTGAATTATTTCCTGTCCTAATAATTATACAACTTACTACCTGCATGATTAAATGATACTTCTGAAGAAGAAAAAAATTAGTAGATATCACCAACAATGATATTTGTAAAAGAATATTGTAAGAAATTAATGAATTGTATGTAGGTTTTATGCTTCAATGTGAATAAAAATTGGCAATCTATTGTCAACATAATTAAATTGGTTACTGTGTAACAAATAGTTGCTGTTTTCTGTTGCGTTTCACGACCTTGCGCTCTGTACCTCCATTTCTGAATATCTGACGTATCTACACAACCTCATATTAATAGATGTTTATTTAATTTTCTTGTGATGTTTGCATTACGGCACAAAACGGCGCCGATGGAGACATTTATTTGTTATGCATATCGCGACTCGCGCCCTAGTGCGAACGAAGCCTACGCTTACGGCTCTGCCCGTTACAATATTTCATTCATCTTGTAATGTGAAGGTAGATGTTACATAAAATATGTCTGTTTTCGAGATATTAGTACCAAAATATTGTTGCTTTTATTATTGTATAGTGAAGTATGTCTACTAAAGGCCTAACATGTTATTATAGTGTAATATAGATATATGTAAATACTTATCCTTTATGTAATTACTGTATCAAATAAAAACAAATTATTTTAATGATTTTATTTTATTTTAAAACATATTTCTGCACCCACAGTCATTCTAAAATGCCTTTGAATTGAAAGCCAATTCAAGTGTAATTTCTTTTTCACTGGATACGATTCCATTGGACATGGTATGTTCAGTAGAAGAGGCTGACCAATCTCTAGCCCCAGGCAAAGGATCTTCCCTAGGCGTGGTTCACACTGCGACGCACAACATTTTTAAGAAAAACGTTTTTATTTAATCAAATCGATCTTCGATCTTTTTGGCATGTATTACATTTCCAGTATAAGCGGACTTCTCATTGTACGAAAAGCAATACAATGCGAGGTCAGTTAAAACTGGAAAGTATAGCTTGACATCGTGTGTACTCTTGCAGCACAACAAACATTCGTAAATGTACAGTCGAACAGTGTTTGGTATACAGGCAGCGTACTTTGTGCTGAGTAGTCAATAGTCTCATAGATCTATGGGCAGTGTATTTTTGGCTGTATACCAAATAGCTTTTCGACTGTACGTTAACCAACATCAGTTTGTCCAAATCACCAGTTTAAACAATTATAATATTTTCTTTACTTAGTTAACCTTTTACTGCCAAAAAAACAGAAAAAGTTTTACGATTGTAACAGATAAGATCTAAATTCTTAATTTGTCTTAATTTCGTGTACAGATCAACAAAAAATACGAGGCTCAGACAGAAATTTCTGACAACCATTTTCAATCGACAGATAATTTTTATTTGGAAGAACTGTATTTTTTTTTAATTATCCCTCGGATATAATTATCTGGCATTGGAAAAATCAGCCCATAGTCAAATATCTTTTATCTGAAGAATAATAAAATTATGACACAGTTTGACATATTTTCTATACAAACGCTGTCAAACCGCAATATTTATTCCTCAGATAAAAGATAAAGTCGCAATGTTTATTCCTCATATAAAAGTTATATAGTTTATTGAAAAACCAACCCTAAGACATTTAATAGGTACTTTTAAAAAAACATATATAAAGTCGAACATATAACCTCCTCCTTTTTGGAGGGCTAATTTTTCAATCTACAGATAATTTTTATTTGTGAAATAAAATTGATGCCTGACAGATTTTATACGGAAGAACTGTCAAAAATTCAAAATTATTCCTCGGATAAAATTATCTGGCGTTGGAAAAATCAGCCCTGAATAATATAATAGTATGTATATTAAATAAAATGCTTGATAATAATTATGGCTAAATAATAACAGTCTGACAACCAGTCTTACCAAGGGGTATCATATTACCCAGTACCTGGATTGTGGAGGTCAGATAGGCAGTCGCTCCATGTAAAATACTGGTATTCAGCTGCATCCGGTTAGACTGGAAGCCGACCCAACATAGTTTGGAAAAGGCTAGGCAGATTTTATTGATAATAATTTAATGGAATTTAAGTAAGTTTTGCCAGTTATCTAAAGCAAGTTATGTCTTATTATATAAATAAAAAAAGCGTATAAAATATTATGCTGGAGATTCAAATGATGACATTATAATGACAATCTTAAAAACATAGTACAATTATTATGCTTCAAAAAATCTATTTAACAACTATTCAACCAAATGGTTTAGATAATACTATATATACATACAAATGGTTTAGTTGCACTGTAACTAGGGAATCCAATCCCGCATTTGCGGGCTCCGCAAATGCCGGGTCCCGCAGCTTTTTTGCGGGATTGAAAAAAAATCTTTTTGGAAAATAAACGTCAAAAATTTCGGTTTTGTGAATTTTTAATAGGTGAAACGGAACGTAATCAACTATGACTAGGGATTCCGCCTGGCCACGGGGCCGATTTTAGTTGTGAAATAAGGTAATTCTCTCATTTATATGACTAGGGATTCCCCCACGGTACGGGGAATTACTTTCGCCCTTATTTGATTTTTATGCGAGGTTATGAGTAATTTTGTGTCTGACTTGTGATGGGAAAAGTGGATAAAATTTTTAATTACGTATGTAATGTGCCAATTCCTAGACACATTGATTTTTCTTCGAAAATATTATCAGAAAAAAAAATGATTTTTTAGGCATTGTTGTTGAATAGGTAACGTTCCTTAAATTGTTTATTATTAACGTTTACATAAATCGTTCCTTAACTATAATTATTCAATTGTTTATTAGAATGTGTAATAATATAATAAATATATTTTTAAATTAACTTCTTTTAATCCATATAGGTATTATAGGTTATTAAAAATAACTTTAAAAAAAATACTTAAAAAATGTCAATCCCTCAAATACCGCGGATGTGCGGGATTACGATTTTGATGCGGGATTGGATTCCCTAACTGTAACAGATCAAACACTTGCAGAAATCCTGGCTAAGGTCCGAGTCTAGTATTATTCTTATTCTGTATTATAAGTCTTCATCTTTTATTTAAGAGTCCACCTCTCTTTTGAGGGCCATCTCTACTAAGTCGTGTCGAACTTTAAAGTCTGCACCGACTTTAAGGTTCCATTAGACTTCAGCAGCGCTTCATTATAAAAGTACGTAATTAACTTATGAGTTTATTACCGATTTCAATAATTTACGGATCGTTATTGGTTAAATTTAAGACTCTTGTAACTTTACCAATAATGAAGCAAATACCTCATAGCTTTGCATAGTAGACCTTCCTATATGGAAGTCGCTATCGCAGGTAAAACTAGCTTACGAATCTATATAAATGCCCAGATTGGTAATATTCTTTTTAAGTTAAAACTTCTAGGCGCGTTGGGCATTTTTAGTTACCACAAACAAATTTGGATCAGATTTAAAAAAACTTGATAGATAAAATATTCATCGTACGGAACCCTCTCCACGCGAGTTCAACTCACACTTTACTGGGTTTTTTTTTGTTTATAGGAACCGAGAATTATTTGACTCGCGCTCCTTAAAATAACACAATGCAACAACTAGTACTATTCATTAATTACTCTTCTCAGCTTTTTTCAGGGGTTCCACTTTGTGCGTGCACAGTTAGTTTGTGCGACTTCAGTGAGCCTCGTTGCGCGAACCGTTTATCGCAGAGGTCGCAGCCGAAAGGCCGCTCGCCCGTGTGTGTCCGCACATGCTTTTCGAGGTCTCCTTTAGTCGCAAACTTCTTTCCGCAAGTATCCAGGGGACACATTATATTTCTATTATGTGTTTTTTGATGCAAATAATACTTTTTCCATGCATTGAACTTCTTTTGACATACCTAAAAAAGAAAAATTAATATTTTTTGGTTTATTTTGAAACTACTGTCATCCAAATGTAAGTTTTACTAATGCACTTTTTTGTAAGTACACTTACGTCGCATACATAGTGAAAACAATCACCGGTTTCTGTTTTAAATCTTTTTATTTTTACTTTCAAATTCTGCTTTACAGATGTGATGACCTCTTTAGTTGATGAAGTCTGCAATCAATAAAATTGTATTTTCGTACTTTGTATTTTAATGCATGTAATGAGCAATAAGTTATATGATAGCTTATGATAACACGAGATGGGTGGAAATACAAATTAGTATAGAAACATCCATTCTTAAAAGGAACTACATGTAACATGCAGTTTGGACTGGAGGCATTCTTGGGTTAGGACATTTATTTAGGAGAAAATAAGTAATTCCGAAACTATGAGCAATAAGTTCTATGATAGCTTATGATAACACGAGATGGGTGGAAATACAAATTAGTACAGAAACATCCATTCTTAGAAGGAACTACATGTAACATGCAGTTTGGATTGGAGGTATTCTTGGGTTAGGACATTTATTTAGGAGAAAATAAGTAATTCTGAAACTGTCTCAAATAGATGCAATTTAAGTTTAATAAAAACGTCGCATTATTTAAGTTTAAATATTACACCATTCTAGGAATAGGCTGAAAATCTAAACAGCCAATAAGACATATCAGAATTTTCGGAGGCACTTACCACAGCTCCAGAAGAGTCAAACAAGTCTTTTCTAACTGATATCTTCTTCTTTTCTTCAGATTTAATAGGAGTAACCTTGACAAAAAATATGAACAGTTTAGATTTTTTATCTATGTAGGTAGGCATGGATAAAATGATTTCTTGAAAAAAAAACATTTTGCAATTTGACTATCGTAAACTGACACCGGATATCCATGTTCGGAAATGAAATTCTGATAACTCAGTATACCTACAATACAAAGTAAAAGTATAAACTTAGACCTAACTTGAAAACATTAACAAAGTCTTAGTTAATGTTTTTAAGTTAGGTTAGAAAATTTAAACACAAAAAACCAAACAGAAGAGGTGAGGAGTGATGAGGGTTCGGAGTCCGACGCCGCAACTGGAGGCGCGAGCCCGGGAGGCTCAGGGAGCCAAGGAGGTGGCCGCTGCGAAGAAGTTCAGCAAGCGGCCAAGGTCAGAGGACGATCAGAAGACGGCCAGGGGTCGTCCTCCGACGGGGAGCTGGCCTCGGCTCGGAAGATCCCCAATAGCAGGTGGGGAGGAGTCCGAGAGCGAGGCAAGGGGAGGGCGATCACTGCCCGGGAGGCGGCGGAAAGAACGGAGTCCGCAAAGGAAGGAGGGACCGGTCGGACGGTGGGACGTCCGGCCAGGACGCGCCCGACGTCAGGTGTACTGGTGGTCGCAGGAGGTGGAGTCGCTACGCAAGGCGTGTGTCGATGCGCGACACCTGTACACCAGGCACCGCAGGCTCCGCATCCGCCCTCAGGATGCGGAAGCCACGGAGCCGGAGCTGTACGAAGGGTACAGAGTGGCGAAGACCGCCCTCCAAGAGGCTGTCCAGCGGGCCAAGGATATGGCCCGAGAGGAGATGGTGGAGACTCTGAACAGAGATCCATGGGGGCGCCCTTATAAAATGGTGACTCCCGCTGACGCAGAGTCTCCGCCCCCAACTGGTGGAGGAGGTGGTTGAGCGCTCTGTTTCCTTCACGGGGGGAGCACACTCCCCCGCCCATGGCTCCGCCACTTTCGGTGCCCGAAGCGGACCACGCGGAAGACGACGACGACATCCCTGAAGTGACCGGGGTAGATCTGAGAGTAGCGGTAGGAAGGAAAAATACCTGCCTAAAGCCTGGGTCCTGGCCTCGAGGGCTCTCGAGCCACGACTGGAGGCGCTCTTAAGCGAATGTATGGAGAGAGGCCAGTTTCCACTCCGTTGGAAGACGGGGAAGCTGGTCCTCATTCGGAAGCCAGGGCGCCCTGCGGACTATCCGTCCGCATACCGGCCCATCGTGCTGCTCGACGAAGTCGGCACGCTCTTTGAGAGAGTGATTGCGGGCCGCTTCGTCGGGCACCTGGTGAAGACGGGTCCGGATCTTGCGGACAGCCAGTTTGGCTTCCGCTAGGGGCGCTCGACGGTGGACGCCATCATGCGCGTGAGAGCCCTCACGACGGAAGACGCGGTGTCCCGGGGTGGGGTCATCGTAGCGATGTCACTCGACATCGCCAACGCGTTTGACACCCTGCTCTAGGGCTGCATTGTGGACTGGCACTCCGGTATCACCGGGTGCCGACCTACCTCCGTTGACTAGTCGAGGCGTATTTGAAGGACAGAGCAGTCATCTACCCCGGTCGCGACGGGGAGTGGAACCGGCGAGAGATATCGTGCGGTGTCCCGCAGGGATCAGCTCTGGGGTCGTTCCTGTGGGACATCGGTTACGACTGGGAGCTGCGGGCCGACCTCTATGATGGCGTCAGCGTGGTTTGCCACGCTGACGACACGCTGGTCCTGGCGCAGAGGAGGTCGCATCAGGCGGCGGCCGACGCGATGACACGCGGGGTGGCGATAGTCGTGAAGAGAATCCGACAGTTGGGTCTCGAGGTGGCATTGCACAAGTTCGAAGCCATGTCGTTTCATGGGCCCCGGAACACGCCACCATCGGGATCCCAACTAACGGTAGGAGGGGTTCACATCGGCTAAGTAAGGAACACGGGTGTGTTTTAGTCTGACACTCCCTTCCGTTCCACCCAGAGCGGGAGGGGTCACTTGATGATTTAACACCCAAAAAAAAACAAAAAAAAAACCCTAAAAACAACTACTTGATTCTGCAATAATAGACTGTACCACTCAGTCTACATTTAGAGAAAGAACAAAATGTTTGTTTGTTTATTTATTTAGTTTATGCAAAATCAGCACATCTCCATCTTGGGAGCCATAATCTCAAAAAAAAGTGCTGGACAAAAATTTTAATTCATTATTTTTTGTCACTAAGATTTTTTAAGTAACTATGTAGGTATAATATGCCAAGATAGTAACACTTTGAAGGACGCTGAAGGCCCATAGGCGTAAAAACAGTAAAACTTCTATTGTGTCTCATTTGGTGTCCTTCAACTGATTAGAGATGAAGAACTACAATGAAGAGCATTACTTACTTGGTCAGAGGAATCTGATGTCGTCCTCTTCTTTGACTGACTCTGGTTTTCAGGAGAACTAATATAATTTTCTACTATCTCTAGTTTAACAGTTCTGTCTGAATCTGTGCTGCTTTTCCTTGAAATTGTGCTTCCTTCTTTCTGGTTCTGAAAGGATTTTATTTACACACATTTGAATTAACATATTATAGGTATGTATAAGGTTCATAATTTCACATTTTATGGCTATAAAGGGGGTGACTACAGAGATGACAACTAATAGAGAAGTATGGAAGAAAAAGAAATGTTGCACCCTCCCCAAATAAATTGGGATAAGGGCAGGAGAAAGAAGGAAGTTTCAGCAAACAAGATAATAATTATTTATAAAACATTGAGCAAACAACAAGTCCTCCACAATAACATGAGTAGAACATTAATGTGGGTGTACTAAGGTGCACCTCTCCCTAACGCTTCAGGGAAAACAGGTGTGAAGTTATGTTATATGTGTAAAACATTACAACCTTGTAGTGCTTGGTAAGGATATTGTAACTGTTATAGGCCGACAGCTTAACTGAGACAGTGCCTGAGGTAGCTGCTCAGTACGGGAGGAGTGATAGTTGTCACAAGTGGACAAATCACTGAGCTCTCGCTTCACATCACCACACCCCTTCCGCACTGTGCTACTACCTTAGGCAATGTCTCAGTTAAGCTGTTGGCCTATTAATTTCATGTATTTTCTGTATGGTTACCTAAAAATGTTCAGAATACCTGATCTGTTCTATGGAACCCTATAGTAAATGTTTCATTATCATCAAACAGGGACTTCAGATGTGTATCATTTGCTGTAGCCAGCACTCGCAACTGCTTCGCGTGTACGACAATTTCTAAACATTTAAAGCATATTTTCCGAGGCAAGCTATCTTGGCTGGCTACCTGTAAGAATTCAGTTTATCATTTATTTTACATTCATGTGCGAATGGGTATTTCTACGCAAAAAATATACATTAAAAGTACGTACATTAACACCTGTACAGAGGAATATATCATGCACTAGGTCTGTTTTTGTAAACATATCATCCGCCCCAGGCTTTTCAAGGCAAAGCCTGCATAGATCGTAAAATAAAACGGCTTTCTGCTTCTCCATCTTTAAGGGAAATTCCTCAGACCAAGAAAAATGCACACTACACTTTGCACACAATGCACTTGTCCTAATTCCGCAATTTTATTATAAAGTTACTGTTAATGAGCACAAAACAAGCATTAAAGCAAGTCATAAACAATCTGTTGTCCAAGAATTTTGTCCGTGATGTCCAGGAATTTGTAATTATTTACTCTTCAAGTGTGTAATTGCATTTCAGTTTGTTTTTAATTTCCCTTTTCCCTCCCAATTGTTTGTATTTATTTTAAACAACTCCCAAACTACTAAGTCCTATGTGGTCCTATAATCCTATTCACGTGTTTGAGCTTGGTTTGAGTTGTTTGATGTTTGAAACTTTGAAGGTTTTTTCTTTTTGTCTTGTCAGTTTTGACACTGACAGTGTTGAATACTGGAATGCAGGCTTGCTTTCTGATTATTGACAATCTGGAACTCGTTCCAGGGCTGCCAGGTGCAAAAAAGGTCTGATCGTACGCTATGGACGTAACATACTAACGTACGCCAACTACAAAAAAATCGCATGCAAGGAAATGAAATGAAAAGATTGTACAGACGCCAGCACATCAAGTTACTACAATCTGTCAGATTTCTTTAATAGATTTTCGACTTTATTGCTAAAACATAAGGTTCAAGGTTGATTGGGAAAATCTGACAGTTTCGGGTAGGTTGACCTGCTGGCGTCCGTACATACAACCTAGAAGTACAAAATTGTTATTAAAAATAACTAAAAGTAATTAGTATTGTACCGTTTTAATTAACTATAAATAAATAAATTATAATTATCACGTACATGTCCGAGATTCAGAGGTCCTGACGAGAGCTTACATCCATCCTCGTACGATTTCGTACAAAATTCGTTGATACAAATCATATTTTGGAACTCACCTATAATTTTACGCAATGAATGAACGGTGTGCGCCTTCGATCAACAATACCAACTAGATAACGGATCACGTACAAAATCAAAGCTAAATGCTGTCCGCGTCAATTTATACCTATACAGCTACATTCGTTTAGTAACGAACTGAGATAAAAGTTTTACAACAGTTTTAAGTTAACCTAATTACAACCATGGCACCTAGTAATAAAGTCACAAATCTTCAAAATATTATCTTATACTTACGATCATCCGTCACAAAAGACGAGAAAAGCAATAAATTTATTCTGTCACTTAGAAATGAAAAGACATAAGTTAAATAACATTTAGTGTAAAATCAACCTTAGGCAGCAACAAATAAAGTACTTTTCCTGTTATGGCCTTGCGAGCTACATCATTTTGTTTCGTTTCGGTTTGCTTTGTCGAATATTTGTTGGGCATGTATTGGCCAACATGTATGTTTGGGCATTTATTGACCAACCTTGGCCAAACATTTGTAGCGGTGGTTTAAATGGCATTTTGTTCAAAATTTGATATTATTTACTAGTTTAAAGCTTATAACTTATTTTACATGTACTTACCGAAAGTAAGACACTCCGGCCGATAAATTGCTTTTTCGGGCATTATTTTTGCAACTTTTGAATACACATTGCGGCATTGTGAAACGTGTTTACATTGGCCGTGTTTCAAGCGAACTAAACAAAATAAGAGCTCACGTCTCAAGTGCGCTGTTATTTACCGAGACGTAATTTTTGCGCCGACCCGATATCTATTTGGTATTGTTGATCGAAGGTGTGCGCAGTGCTTGCACAACACTACACTGCCACTTGGGGATTTCCCCGATATTGGGTTACGCAAGGCCCACAGACAGAGCTTGTAACACTTTAGCAAGGCCGAGGCATGTGCATGCGCGTTGCTCATTTTAAAGTGAATGCGCAGTGGTAGCCCGCGAAATTGTCAGCGGGATTGTCCGAAAGGGTTACCGCTGGCCCGGAACATAAAGGGCTAAGGAAGGAACACGGATGGGTTTTAGCATAGTTACTTTACTCTTTGGGTTTTAGTCAGTAAGAGTCTGACACTCCCTTCCGCTCCACCCAGAGCGGGAATTCTCATTTGATGATTCCATCCACAAAAACCCGCGAAATTCAAATTTTCTTACGTTTTTTGCTAATGAGGGATTTTCCTCTTGTTTTTTTTTTAACTCTTTGCTAGTCGTTTGATAGATGGCGCTGACCTTGGTAAGTTACTGCAAGGATCCGAACTGCACATCATTTTTTGATTATTTCACTTGGATGTAATTTTGAGATCGTAAAAAACGAAAGCAAACGAAAGTGTCAGTCAACGAGCGTATGTGACGTGCCGCAATGTTTTTTTTCCAAGCGTTTTGGCTTTGGCACCTAGTAACGTAGTCAGTACAACGCCATCTACAGAGTTCTTGGAAACAATTTTTTTTTTAATACTCAAAAAGAAAACCTCTCATTGCAGGTCAGTGTCAGGTTGTATCTTGATCAAAATATGCATGATTCGCGACTATAATAAATATTTTGTGTTTACAGAATTTAGTCATTAAAATCATTAATATATCTCTTTAAGTTAGATTTGTCCCATAAGCACTTTTCTGATATGTAACTTGTACACAATAAAATAAAGGGCAATACCTATCAGGTATTAAGTAGGAGCAAAAAAAATCATAATTAATAGATGGAGTAAAATTAAGGCAGTTCCTTAATTTTCTGAGCTTTCTGTTGCCCCCCGAAAGCTTCCAGTGCCCACACGGGGACGGTACCTATCAGCCACTTCGATGAAGACTGACTTAGGACCATATTTTCTGTCAACGCTACGGGCCTACGATTGTAATCAATATGATTAGAATCGCTTACTTACTTAGTCATGAGTTTATTATTCAAACCTATTATATAAATAGACCGCCTAGTTGGTCTACTGCTACTACCCAAGCGCTACTGCGGAGCATGAGGTCTTTCGTTCGATCCCCGGTTCGGGTGGTCTTTCCATCTGGAATTTCTCAGTACCAGTCCGGACTGGATTTGTGCCCGGTAGATGGCAATAAGCTCACCTCTATTATAAGGGACGTAAACATAAATGCCTAAATGTGGGTGTGCTATTAGGTAGGTACCACCTCTGCCTTGCTCTTTGGGGAATAAGTACCTACAAGTTATGCTATTAATTCTATGAGTCTCAGCAATGCAAGCGCTGACAATATTCGCAGAGCAGTAGGGGGGCGTTGCAAAGGCGGCATATTCACAAGTCATCAAGTATCCTAATCTAACCGCCTCACTGACCTGTATTATACTGTACTTGTATGACCTTCATTAAAATACTGGCTAGCTAAGTTGTGACACAACTTATTTTTTGTCACTTAACTGACGTTTCGTTGCTGATGCGTGCATGGGTGTGATGATTTTAAGAAATCGCACAAAACCTTAAAAACGTTTTGTGCGATTTATCGTATAAAAATACAGTAAACATAATTTTCAAAATTATAAAACACCATTTTGATTAACTGTTTTCCGGTTATTCATGATGTGAAGCTATGCTTTCGAGTATGTGACCGAAAACTAGGTAAGTAGACGATTTACCGCATGTATTATTCCATTACCTACCTATATCATAAACGTAACCCAGGACCTCATGCTCAACTGTAGCGCTAGCGACCACTAAACCAACGGGGCAGTCGATTCCAATAAAATAATAAATATAATTAATCATCTAGAATTCGATAAAGGATTATTATTTATTTATTTGCCATTTGCAATTTTCTAGTCCTCTTATACAGCAAAGCAAGCTAGGTAAAGTACCTACCTACATAAATAATTTTCATGTCAATTCAAAGAGATTGAGCCTGAATGCAAGAGTAGGTATTCGTAGTTTCATTCATACCTACCTATTTCTGCAGCTCGGTTCATTTTAGTAAAATCAGTAATGATGTCTAACATATCTCACCCGCAAAACACTGCGCTATGTCACTCGGCAAAAGTAGCTTTTTATCAGTGAAAAGCTTTGTCGCAATAGGATCGGTAGGTAGATAGGTATTTCCAGAGATTACCCTTTTTCGAACATACTTGAACTGACAGACAATTTTATAAGTTTAATATTGTATTACGCACATAACCCTTCGGGAACAAAATATCTAAACGATACAGCTGGTGAAAACCGCAATAGGAACCGTTGTGTAGTTCAAGAAAGAACAACGCGGCCACACAGACACCAAAAGCGACTTTAATTTATAATATGAATAGATTATGTATGTAGGTATAGGTATGATTTATTATTATTTATTATAAAGTATTGCATTAAGAAGCAGCAAGCTAAACAACTTTTAATTAAATAATAAAAATAAGAATTATTTACCACACCTAAGCTACCCAACGACAAATACATTTCGCCTAGTATCTCTTAGCTGTCTGTTAAGCCTTTCTTAACACTTAAAAGTGCAACAAACTTACTGTTGAAGTAGTAGGTGCTTTATCACCGTTATACCGCGCATCAATTTCTATTGGCGCCTCGGTAAGGAAATGTTTTGATCCCGGTATCCTTGGCAACGAATAGGAAAAGTCCATGTTTTCCGATCGATTTTCATTTGTAAACAGTTCAACTTTAAATTCATTTAATTTACTAATAAGTAAGATTGTCTAGAAGTGGTCTGGGCGGAAACAAGAAGGCATTCGAAATGTCTTTAGGTAAGTGATACATTTTCTCATAATTTGAAGCTTATATTATAATAATTTGCAATGCATAATTGGCATTTATGTATGAGTAGTTTTTTAACAGCTGCATAATTTAAGGCCATATATAATCTTTTTGCATAAGGTTTAGGTAGGCCCATATTTGAGTACTATTCAACCTGACGTTAAGCGATCGTTTCTTGGTCATAACAAGGTTACAACTTGGTTGACTTTTGATGACGACCTGCACTCCGTAAGATGAACACTTTTATTTATACTGTTCAATTGTTCATATCTCTAAACCTGCTAGGTGGTGATCCGTTCGAGGCACCTTCTTATGCACAGTAAAATAACAGCTCGCAGCGCCGACTACAATCCCATAACGCGCGAAACAGTAGCGCAATGACCTGCGAGAATAAATTATGTAGGACTAACAGGTCAGTTGACCGCGGTTTTACGCGTATCATAAAGGAACTTTCACGCAGATAAGACATGTTTTGTGTGTGTGTGGCAGGGTAAGGTTTATATATAAATAAGTTTATCACCAACACTCAACGCATATTTACACCCTCTAGACTTCAAGGTTGAATAAAATAATAAATCATCATTATCGTAAAAGCCTGTGATAAGATAAATAAGGCGATGTAATTAATAAATAATATTTGTTGGTAATTTTCCATCTAAACTCGTGGATCACGTTAATTTGGTATTTGCGCATCGTGAGTCCTGAACTATACTGAATATATTATTGCAAGATCTGTAATAAAAAGTTATGAAATATGTTTTTTTTTTACAAACTTAAAATCAACCTCAGAATCAACAGGCGCTATAAATTTGCTATAATTACGCTGAAGCTAAGAAGAATACATATACTAGAGCTTCGGTGATTACCTATTGTAAGTTTTTTACTTCATCATTCGTGCAAATATAGCGTAATATTTTATATAGAAAATTAATTAAGTAATAAAAATACACCAGAATTTATTAGCATTTACTAATTTGGTATTTTTATGGTTTACTTTAATTATTAACAATAAATCTGAATAAGCTATGACAACAATATGAATAAGATTTATAATTTGTTTGAATTCGCCCCCTTTGCTGCGAAGTGGTTTGAGTTGTAGGGATAGGGAGTAGCGGGGAAGCGTAGCACCGTAGCACCGTAACAGTAGATCGTAGCAAGCGTAGCGCGCCGCCCGCGTAGCTCGCTACGAAGCTCTACGACTACGAATTTATTTTTGCGTACTAGAGTGGTGTACTAAGGAGGTGAGTTATCACTTTTATTTTTTTGCAATGCAGCGTAATTATTATGTATGGTTGCTAGAAGTTTACATAATTTACAATTTGGATAACTTTTACGTAAATTTTTTGTTGTGTTGTGATTCATTTTTGTAATTTTCCAAGCCTAGTAGCTAAACTTAAATTGCTTAAGAATAAAGTTTGCACGAATAACAGATAATTCAATTTCCTTATTTATGTATACTTTTCGATTGTTGGACACATTATAAATTTGTATGGTGAACTGAAAGGTTTAGGAAAAGACAAAACTTTGGAAAACTGGAAGACCCAAGTTTTCCGCGAAGCGTCGTTGTTTTCTCGAAGTGTAATATCTGAGTTGCGTGTCGATATTAATACCTACTTCCCCGAAAGTACATTACTCGCCGTTCGCGGGTACCTATATATATATATAGTTATAATATTTTCGCATTATTATAAGAGTTTTGGTTATGTAAACCCATTTCCGCGAATATTACGGAAGTTGCGTGTTTTCAAAGTTACAATGCGTAGAATTTAGAAATCAAACTTTTGACAGTGGTTAGTTATATGTATTATGTACCTTAATTTTTCAACTGAAAACTTTCAACAGGAAAAAAAGCTTGGCTCGTGGCTAAATGATAACAGGCGCATGGATCAATCGAAAGTTAAGCTACGCTTACCGCGGTCGGCTCGTGGATGGGTAACCATCCATTACATATTGAGACCCCTCCGTGCTTCGGAAAGCACGTTATGCCGTTGGTCCCGGCTGTCATTCGTAGATGTTTGATAGTCATTACGGGTAGCCGGTAACAAATAAACTGATTGATAGCCAGAAGCCCAAAAACCTGACATCCAATCTTACCAAGGAGTATTGTACCCCGTTATTGTGTTGTGGAGGTCAGATAGGCCGTCGCTCCATGTAAAATACTGGTATTCAACTCCATCCGGTTAGACTGGAAGCCGACCCCAACATAATGGGGAAAAGGCTAGACAGATTAAGTTATACCGACTTTTTCAATTTGAAAAACGCCACGGAAGAAAAAATAAAATAAACTTCTAAAAGGATTTTCCAAACGTTCCCTACGAGCGGATCATACTGTTCGTAAACAAGAACTGTTGTATTCGCTATGAATATAAATACCAAAGGATTTGGTTCGTACACCTACACTCAAATAGCGTGGATCGTTCTTTTTCTTGAGATTCGACTTGGAGATAGCATTCCACATAAGTTGGCTAGATATTCATGCCATTTCATGAATTTGTTTTCTAAAACAATGAACGATGAAAGTGCCCATACTAATATTATAAATCCGAAAGTAACTCTGTCTGTCTGTCTGTCTGTATGTTACCTTTTTACGCCTCAACCACTGAACGGATTTCGATAAAATTTGGCAGAGAGATAAATTGCATCCCGGGGAAGGACATATTCCCACGGGATGGACATTTATGCGGGTGAAACCGCGGGCCGCTGCTAGTCTACATATATTTATTTAAGGTAAAAAATCATAATAAAATAAATACTACATGAAGAGGTACAGGATTTAATATTCTGTAAAATGCAGAGCGATATCTATGAAGCGGTATGATTTCTTTGTGGTTAACCTACGTACCTATACCTATATGCGAGTGATTCTACATTTCTACCCCTCATTCTGAACAATTTACCAATGGAAGTTGGTATGCCTTGGAGTGTTCACGTCAATTGCGGTATCAGTGGCGGCCTTGAGATTGTCAAAAGTTTAAGCCTTTTTTAGCCCTGAGCCCTGACTCTAAAGAGAGCCGTTTAGATGTACAGACGCCACCACATCAAGCTACCCGAAACTGTAAAATTTTCCCAATCAACTTTTAACCTTATGTTTTAGCGATAAAGTTGAAAATCTATTAAAGAAATTTGACAGATTTTGGTAGCTTGATGTGCTGGCGTCTGTACCGTCGTGCTAGGTACTTGATTATTTCTTGCGTTTGCAGGTAACTAAATCGTCAGCCTATACAGATAGGGAGTCATTATAGCTTTAATCCAATTAACACAATATGGTTCGTATGTGGGTCGTCGTGTTAACTACCCGATGGACTAGATTGACAAGACAAAAATTATTTACCTATTTACATCGCCCTACATTTCACAAGGCTTTACGTGTATTTCATAGTATCGATAAAGTAATCCATAATATAATATTATAAATTCGAAAGTAACTCTGTCTGTCTGTCTGTATACTGTACTGTCCTTTTCACGCCAAAACCACTGAACGGCTTCGATAAAATTTGGCAGAGATAGATTGCATCCCGGGGAAGGACATAGGATAGTTTTTATCGACATACCTTGCGGGCGAACCCGCAGGCGGAAGCTAGTAACAGGATTGTTGTTGCAGTATTCAATTACATTAAAAACCCTTATCATAAAAGGTTTATTATGTTTCCGTCTAATTGTAACGGTGCGCTTTTGTCAATTAAAATGATGTAGATATTAAAGATAATCAGTATTAAATCATTAATGCCAAGAATAGGTTGATGTAATGTATTGACTGTTCCATGGAACTATACGTGTAATGGGTTGATTCATCCTTTCGTGGTATTTATTTAAAAGTGCTTACAGGTATTCTTATGTCCTTAATACCGATACCGGGGATCATAGAATGTGGTTTAGGCACCATATTGATATTGGCACCTACGTGTTTGATGTTAGTAACTTGAGTCTTGGAGCGTACATACCTGTCTGTTGTTCAACGTTTTTCCTTGTTACAGGGTAGATAATGAGCGAGCGAGGTGCTCGACGCGGCGCGGGCGCACCCTTCTACGCGCCACTGCGGCGCAAAACCTCTGCAGAGATCATCAGCGAAGCACGTGCTGCCATATACGGCGGTAAGGAAAACAATAATTTACTGTTCGTCAAATTTACATATGTAAATAAACTAGACTGGCACCCAAGGTGCACCCAAGTCCTGACGGTTGGCGCAGTGGTTAAGTGATTGACTGCTGCGCTGCGTGTCGCGGGTTCGATTCCAGCACGGAACAAATATTTGTATGACCTACAAGTAGTTGTTCCGGGTTTGGCTGTTTGTGTATGTGAGTTTAAATGTCTGTAAACGCACCCACAATACAGGAGAAATTCCTAGTGTGGGGCAACGTTTAAAAAAAAAATGGTTTGAAGGATGAAACCATTCACCGATGCTATAGCTAACTTCGAGACAACGCTACTGTACAATCTGCCAACAAATACAATTCGTTGATCTAGCCTGTTGACTAATGTCCCTTTTGGTCATAGATCCTAGCTATGATTAAGAAAGGTTTTTTACAGAAATGTTGTTTTGGTCTACCTACTGTTACATTAAACTTCAATAGTCAGCACCCTAATTGCGTAACACACACATATTGCTAATACATATCTTCATATATTGAAAAATATTGTCCGCTCAAAAACGTAAATAACGCAGTGAATGTTGTAGAACTGTCAAAATGAAAGCCATTGGTACTGTTAATGTGTTACGCAATTACGCCTCAGGTCGATCTCCGAGTCGATAACAAAAGTGACGCGCAAATTACATCGCCACATAAAAGGTTGATAATAAACTGGCAATGATGAAGATTTTCTTTAGCTGTCATGTTATTTTTACTCTTCTGTGAAGAACTGTGAAAAGTAGTAAAGTATCAAATTCTTATTCTCCATCAAATGATCCATTTTAGAGAGCTTTTAAACATAAAGTGATAACTAGTAACCATCCAACAAAGTCGTTTAATCGATGCAGTATTCACCAAATTGCTATCGTTTTTCGCACATCGATTGTGATGGTGAGGTATTGGGCGCGACAACCAGCGGTGCCCTCACCTTGTCGATCACAAGGTGAGCTAACGTTGAACAGTCACGATACGTTAACAGTTTGTCGAAAATACAGTTTCGCTTCGCCACGTTTGACGTCATACTTAATAAAACAGATTACCTTTACGGCTTTCAATAAAGTTTAGCGTTCACATATAATAGTCGACAATACTGCCGGATTTCCATCATTTTCTTTTACGACATTAAAACTTATATTTGTATTAATCACAGTTAATTAATTATCTTTGTTTAAATATTACTTATTCTAGGCAGTCATTTTTCCAACTTGTATAGTTATTACTCTTTTTCTCCAAGTTTGGTAGATATAGGCAGTTATTAATACTTTTATGCACACAATAGTACAGAGGTAGACTTAATTATGTGTTAGTCAGTTATGGATATCCAGACCAGAGTATCCAACATAACCTACTTATTCGAACAGTTTTTGTAACTCTCCATAGTATAACACACCTACTATTTAGGGGCAAACATATTCTGTTTTGGGTCTCGAAAAATAACATAAAACTAGAACAAATGAAACTCTTATCGTATCTAGAACAATGTCTTCATCGCAATGTTCATAAGTTTACATCGTGTTCGTCGTTTTTCATTGGCTGAAGTCTTAGTTTTCGTTTTGTTTCACAAGCCGATACAGACTATATTAGGTTTACAGTTGGAACTTTCTTTGTGTTGTTTCTCGAGGTGGTTGATCGGCGAGGTCACGCGGTCATTTCGGCTTGTTATTCTGTTACCGGCTCCGTTGCCACGGTGAACTCCGTCGCACGCCATTCTTACATTAATATTTCACATAACGGTGGAGATTTTAAATCAAATGCTTTAATATAGCACTACTCAAACAGAAGGTCATTGTCGCAGTATGTTGAAGGGTATTATTTTAATATTTTCTTAATCACTTGATTGAGAGGTAATTAAGAATTTATTTTTTAGTACAAGCGGGAATATTGTAGTGAGAAGCAAAGCAAAAGATTCCAGCAATTTTTGTAGAGATGTAAAACACATCATAAAACAAATCATACACGATTTTAGGAATATTATTAATTCTCCTTTATAACAGTAAAATTTAAAAGCTCTATTTTTGAAACAGGTCGTCGGGTAAAAACAGATTGGATCGCTTTGATACAATTTAAAAATAATAAAGCTTACAAGAGTAAGCTTAAGTAAACTGGTTTCATTATATTAATGGCCTGCACGACGATGATCTTTTCGATAGAATTTTAGATATTAGGTGAGACAAAGTGACGTTATTATTGTTCTTAGTAGAAATACTGTAGCATTTCCCGTAGGTCACTCGTTGGAATTGTGCTTAGGTACATAAATGTACTCATTTTAAGGTTATTACCAGAGTCCTATTCTAAAGAGAGGTTTATATTCGGAAAACTATTAAATTGCTTCAACTGAAATTAAATGAATCTTTGTTAAATCTGGATTTAACTTTTAAGTTTTTAAGGTCAGGTAGGTAAAGCCTTTCAATGCATAATTATATCATTTAAATATCTCCTTCCAGTCTAACGTATAATTTGATTGATTTCTCGATCATCAAGCTACCTTGATGACAGCTGTATCGGAATATGCAGCTGTCATCCAGCTCGTGGCTAAATAATAACAGCCGTACGAATCGATCGAAGGTGGGGCTACGCTTGCAGAGGTCGGTCCGTGGATTGGTGACCATCCATCACACCACCACATATCATCACTCCGTGCCTCGGAAAGCACGTTAAGCCGTTGATTCCGGCTGTCATTTGCCAGTTAAGGGTAGTCACCGGCCCGAAAGTCCGACAACTAGTCTTACCAAAAGGTATCGTATTGCCCAGTACTTAACTGGGTGTTGGAGGTCGATTGGCAGTCACTCCATTCAACATGCTGGTGTTCAGCTTCATCCGGTTTGACTGGAAGCCGACTCCAATAAAGTTGGGAAAAGGCTAGCCGTATCGATGAGCTGTATCGGAGTATAATCGAGTAACGTTTGTTTGATGATCCAGAGATGAGCGGTACATCAAGCGGCGGTGGCGCGGGCGGCGGTCTGCGTCCGTTGCGCACGCGCCGCCCCTACACGCCGCGCGAGCCGCAACGATCGCTGTTCGACGCCAACAAGAAGGAACCCAGACCACCCAGCTCTTATGAGTATGTTGACTTGTGTATTGTTCTACTTTTGACTCAGGTTAGGACTAGACATACGTGTAACGTACGTACGACATACGTGTGTACGTGTACGTGTGTGTGTGTATCTAAGAAGATAAGAGCACGCGATACGCGGCTTGCTCGTTTAAACAAAATGACCTTTATGCACGACGCGTTTGAAGCTTTTCACAGAAACTTTTGAGCGTTGTTAACGCTTTTGTGGGTGGGTATATGAAAGCATAATATGTTCTATTTGTATAAAAAACGGCGAGTGCAATCACGAACGTCTTTATGACATGGACCTACGTGATAATCAGCTGTTAGTGTCATTAACGATGACAAAGACTTGGTTACTCTTTTGAATGAAGTTTTGCGCACCACACCTGATGATCACAACTCCGCGTGCCCTAGCTTCAAGTTCCTGAGTCTGTCGGAGAGCAGCGAGGACACACTGTCGACGATGGACGCGCGCATCGCACATCTAGACGAGGACACGCTCAACGAAATGCTCGCTGACACACATCACACACGGAAAAAGCCTGCGGTAAATTCATGTTGTTAAAATTATATTGTGATTACTCTGTATTATTCCTTCGATCTTGACTTTGACCTCTTGATGGAATACAATGAATAGGTCATCATTCATTGTATTTATTGAAACTCACCAAACCTGAAATCGCGAAAAAAAAAATCTGCTGTTCCATACATTTATGTTCGTATTAACTGCTTACCTAAATAAAAATAGTACAATAAATTACTTTATTAGTAATGGTTTTGTTTACGTGAATGATCCATAATCGCTCTGCCAAACGACCTTCCTCCATACTCCTACTTTGCCGCGTGTATAATTTTTCACAGAAACTTTTCAATGCGCGTGGTTAGGTGAAAGCTCATTTTCTACTGGTATAAAAACGCCGAAGGTAAATGATCACTGCGCTTGCATTTGAAAATAGCTTTACTTGGTTTGGTGTAGATTCGTAAGGAGACTCGCGCTGCGGCGGCGGGAGAAGTCTGGGGCGGGTTCACCAAGCTGCCGCACCTCAGCGGCCGCAGCAAGCCACTACATCGCCGGAATACCACCGGACAAGTGCATGCCGAAGGTTTGTATACCATGTCCATGTTTCGGAAATAGATTTAAAGAAAAGACTACTCAAATTAGTTAAAAGTTACCTATTATGGGACAAAAAGATAAACGTTCGTAGGTTTACGAACATAAATGTGAAATACCTGCCGTTGAATTCAATAGCGGCTTACTTAATAGCAAGAAAAGAGAACGACATTTATATAATACTAGCTGCGCCCCGCGGTTTCACCCGTATAAGTGTCTATCTCGTGGGAATATCGGGATAAAAAGTATCATATGTGTTAATTCTTGTTATAAACTATCTGTGTGCCAAATTTAATTGAAATCCGTTCAGCCGTTTGTGCGTGAAGAAGGAACAAACATACAAACACACTCGCAAACTTTCGCCTTTATAATAATAATGTGATTCACCATAAATGTTGTGGTAGAATCATAGAATGTACACAACTTATAAAATTGTAAAATATCAAACTAAGTACTTATGTAAAACTACATTCTTAAATAAATAAATGCGAATGGAATTTTAGGTAACAGTTAACTGGTGAACAGAAGTTGTTCCAATTCTGCTCTACAATCATTAATGAACCCTGAACTTTGCTAAAAAAGTTAAAATAACCTTTAAAGATAGAAACTTAATGTGTACCTATGTACTTTCAGATTTAAAACCAGAGGAACATTTAGGGCGAGCGATCTCAATCACTCGACCACTGCTGGGCCACACAGACTCTAGCTACACCACTAGCGCAATGCTCGCCGATAATGTCACAAAATGTAAGAATATACCTTTTCACATAACCACCATAACATTACCCGTTTCTTTAGTTAAAACCCTATAGGTTAGTAACTTGCAAGTTTTATTGCGTAAGTATACTTCCACAACAAGCTTGCTCCGTGGAAGCACCAGTTTTACCCACGAACAGACAAAGTCTGACACTCAGACAACCGTTTCTTAAATTAATAAAAGTTACTTAGCACGTACTTTGGCTTAGATGTTTCCTTCCGTCTCTATCTTGCACTTGTAGGTTGACAGCTGTGCGACAGTGTTAGAAATAATGCTCAGTGCAGTGTATGCTAAGTGTAATGTTTTTTTTAATTTTGGCCTCAGTATTAACACAAAATTAAAAGACAGAGTACTTAGAAGGTCTACTTGCGCATCAACCTTGCTGGTATATCCGCTTTGTTTTGTATTTAACTAATATTTACTACCTACCATACTCCATAGCATTAACTCCGGAAGTGGCAGTGAAACGCAAGCAGTTTGCACTAGGCAAGGCGGCGTCGTGCGACGCGGCGAGCGGCGAGGGCCTGAGCCGGTCCGACATCGGCGTCAAACACCTGGCCGTGCAGTTGCCAAACACTTCAGCTGACAGCTTGGACAAGTACGGAAGCGTTGTTCTTTCATTTTTTTGCAGCTTTTAAACAGTAAAATCATATTTTTGGGACTTATCGACGCGGCGTTTTACTGCTTGCTCGCCACTGTAGGTTACTCCGTGCCTCGGAAAGCACGTTAAGTTGTTGGTCCTGCGCCTGATCTCTCTCCGGTCGTATCGGATTGCCGCCCCATAGAATTATGAGAGTGAGGGAAGAGGGAGTGCACCTGTGTCTGCGCGCACACTTGTGCACTATAATATCTCCCGCGCCAAAGGCTAGTCTTCGTTGAGATTGGCTGCCGTGGTCGAAATACGGTCTGGAGGACTTATTATGGTACTAATGACTTACAAGATTTTCAGTAGTTGGAAATAATATGATAACTCGTCCCAACGCAAGAAAAACAGCAAAATACTAATAATGTTCATGTTTTTAAGCTTGCAGCTTAAAAAAATGAAGCATGCAGCACGCAAGAAAGAAAGCTCTGCATTTGCATATTCTATAAACTACAGCAGATTGTTCATGCTTGAGGAATAAATATTTTATTTATGTAAGCACTAGATTTTGCCCGCGACTTCGTCCGCGTGAAATTTCATCCTCCCCGCGTTCACCCTCTTAGGGGTTGAATTTCGAAAAATCCTTCCTTATTCCTTGTCTACATTATAAAGGGAACCTCTGTGCAAAATTTCAGCTTTCTAGGTCCAAGGGTTTGGGCTGAGCGTTGATGAGTCAGTCAATCAGTCAGTCAGGACTTTTCTTTTTATTTATATAGATAGATAGATAGATTAGCTACATCATATTATTTATCAACAGTATGACCATCTTGGAGCTGTCAGAAGCTTTATCACAGCGGTGTCACGATCCTCATCGCACGCTACAGCTCCTCGACACAGTGATTGTAACCTTGCAAGCGTCGACCCCTGGCGGCAGTCTGCGAGATATGCTGCTACGCTCCCTGTACGTGCAAGCGGATAGCGACGACGAACGCGTGCTCGTCGGCGTAGCACGCGCCATGCTCACGGTACGTGCGCATTGAGGCATACATATAAAAGAAGAAGACATGCGCATTCCTAACTGCTAGTGCGTCGGGTTCTAGTACTACGTGCTCTAACTTATGTCGTCTTTTTTCCTAGATGCGAGTGACTGGTACGCACTTGGCGGCAGCTTGCAAGCTCGTTTTCAAGATTGCTAAAAATGATAAAAACGACCACTTCTTTAGGAACACTAATTTGTTAGGTAAGTACAAGAGTCTGGTTGCAATGCCTTTCATTTTGACAGTCCTCCAGCCACGTTCATTGCGTTATTTACGTTATTGTTGTTAAGCAGACAATTCAAACCTATATTATAGCAATAGATGTCAAAATGAAAGGCATCCCGGTCGATTGCCATTTTATATGTATTACGCAATTAGCGCTGATCACTGTTTATCATAATCATCACTGTGCTGTCTCATGTATATCAGAGTTGCTGGTGGAAGGCTGCGGTCGGGCGGAGCCGGTATCGGAGAGCTCGTGCTGTGTATACGGGTGTGCGGCGCTGCGCGTACTGGCGCTGGAGCCGCGCCTGGCAGCGCGCGCACACCGCGCCGGCGCCGCGCACCTCACCGCGCTGCACCTCAAGATACTCAACAACGCTGTGAGTAGAACCCTGTTCCTCCAGGATACCAAGGAACCAAACCTTCAAAACTTCTATTTTTAAATAGATATTTTTTACTCATTTTTTTTTATCAACTACGGTGAACGTTCTGCTTGACAAAGCAATCTCGAACCTTTACAGTGCTGTTTGTGACAGCTGCTGTAACCTGTGCATCTATGACATGCACGGTGCAAACTGTTGGTAAGACTACCTGGAGCTATTGTTATCAGCCCTTGCCAACTAATAAGACCTTGTATTTCAGAAAGCGGAGTCCCCTCGTTCCCTAGGCGAGCAGGGCACACATGCTCTGTACCAGGTGACAGGTGCGCTGCGCAGTCTGGCGGGAGCTGTGGACCAGTTCGCGAACGAGTTCCTAGCTAGTGGTGCACTGCCAGAGCTCGTAAATGCGCTCGCACTGCACACGGATCGAGACGTGCTTACTAACGTCGCTAGGTGTCTTAGGTAATGCCAATAGTTCATTACCTCTCTAGCTGAGTTTTGGTTTAAGAAAGTTATTAGCAGAGAGATTACTTTGCAGTTATACACTGCATCTTGTTTAAAACTATCTAGGCCCAACTTCTCGCCAAGAAAAATGCTTACTTCCAAAAAACATCCATCATCGTGATACCTATCTATGATTTCGTGATCAAATCTGGTAGAAAAAAGATGACAAGAAACGCGATTAAATCTGTCTGTTCGACAGTGTGGTGTCAGGCTCAGCCTCTTGTTGTGCATGGCTGTGCGGCGCAGGCGGCGCGGCGCGTGCGCTGGTGCGCGCGCTGGCCGCGTGCGCCCCCCGCGCCCCGCTGGCGGTGCGCTTGGCGTACACGCTCGGGAACATGGCCGCCGCTGATGAACGCGTCAGGAACGATGTTAGAGCCTTTACTTTCTTTTAACACTTTGCGGGACACTTAACGCCTCTCGACGTAATAACGATAAAACTTCTATTGTGTCTCGGTCAGTCCTTCAATGTGTTAATAAATAATAATCCATTTCATTTAGGAGATCAGGCCTACAGATACCACCTTAACGTATTTTTTTATCATACAAATGGAACACTTCACTTTGCACTTGCTTGACTTTTTGCTGTCCTGTGGAAGTTGTCCGCGGAAGAGCCGGAACACCAAATATGCGGCCAAAATTTACCAGCTAGCCAGCCAGCCAACCAGCTATAGTTTTGTCTATTTAACCAGCTCGGAAGTCTTCAAGTTCACGTAGCAAATGTGAAAAGACCTAATTTTTACGTTATTGTCTTTTAACTTTACAGATCCTAAACTTTAACTCAGCTATTTAATAACAACCTGTACCTTGAACAACCTTTAAAATAATTCCTTAGATCAAAAAAAAAAAATCTGAAAATGCATGTTGATTTACATTTCTGTGTTTCTTACAGATTTACAACGAAGAGGGTGCGATAGATGTTCTCCTTACAATATTAGAATTGTACAGCAAACGGAACCCACAAGATCCGATAGATGTGGAGTCCGATCCAGATCTACATTTAGTAGGTGAGCAACGCAACCTTAATTCACTGAAGGACTACAATGTTGTATAAATAACATTTTGTACTAACATGTTGAACTCATTTTAGGTTCAGATTTGGGCGAATCAGATGGTTCCAATGAAGATGTTCTTATCAAGGTAATTAACTAAATTTAAAGTTCCATTTCTGTATCACATTTCACATAAATTGGTATAACATTTGTCCATACAACCGGACACCAGGCAATAATGTTATTGTTACCATCGCTCCTGCAAACAGCAACAAGTGTTCTTCAATTTGTAAAAGTGCACGTCTTTAATTATATCAAAGGCAACAAGCTGTCTCTAAACTGACTGAACTTTATATTTTGCAGACTGTACGCGTAGTCGCCAATCTGTGTTTGGCAGAACGTGTGGGGCGCGGTCTAGCGGACGACTTGTACGCCGAGCGGATCGTGAACGCCCTGTTGGCCTGTCTACAACTCGCTGAGAAAATCATAGAGAACACGGTAATGCTATCTACTTGCTTACTTATAATAAATATATAATTTGATAGCTACAACAATAATAAACAATAATTATTTCTAGTCTATTCATTCGTACTAGGTTTTGTAAAAATGTCGACTTTGTACAGTTCTTTACTTGTGCATAAAGTTTTAATAAATAAATGATTATGTAATGTGTATTGTAATTTATTTGAAACTTTTAATCTTATTCCAACCTCTGTAAAATATGATTTTCAATTAACTGATTTGATTTCCTGAAGTATGAAAGCATTGTGTTTCGTTTTGTCCGACGAGTTTGGAACCTAAAATTATGTTCAGGACAATTCGTTGGAAGATCACACGGCATCAGTGGAACGCGGCGAGGAGCTGGCGACGGCGGCGCTGGCCACGCTCAACAACATTACTTTCTACCGCGAGCCGCCCGACCCACCCGACCCGCTGCACGTGCCTCTCGATAACATATGCAAAGGTAGGTACATGACGCTAAGCAGCGTTACGACAACGTTATGAAAGTGCTGTCATCGCTTCGCTGGCGCCAGCTAGCGTTACATCAACGAAACGCTGGCGTTAGCAAGCGCTAAGCCTGTGCTACGACATTACTACGTCGGCGCTTGCCAGCGCTACGAAAACGCTACGCCGTCGTCGCTACGCCTGGCGCTAGCAATTACTACGTCAATGCTGCGTCGCGTCGTTGCTACGCTCGCGCTTACGTTTCCCAGAGCTACGAGAACGCAACGAAATGCTACGACCTGGATCCATAACTGCCGATTTATTTAGTAAAAATCTCACCTTGAAAAATATGGAGTGAGCTGTCAAAAATGGCAATCCATCAAATGGAATAATATGTCACTTCACAAATTTTCACGATTTCATTATTACAGAATAGATCGGCTGGTTTTCTTCTCTCAAATGGTTCAAGTAATGTCATACGTGTTTATTGTGCAGCAACGTGTCGCTGGCTGCGCGGCCGCGGGCCCGCGGCGTGCGAGGCGGTGCGCGCGCTCGGCAACGTGTCACGCGCCACGCGCACCGCGCAGCTCATCGTGCTCGAGGGTGTACTCGACAGACTCGAGCCTTTCTTACAACATGGTGAGTTTTACACCGAATACATGACATTAGAGTATGTTTGCAGTTTTTGTGGTACGGAACTCAAACCCTTTCTTAGTGCGTAAGCTCGACTCGAAATTGGCTGGGATTTTCCTCTTGGTAAATAAATGATAATTATGCTATATTTATAAATTGGTTGTAAACACATTTAAAAGTCTAAAGAAATAATAATATTTTCGACTTCTCTGAGAAGTTACACCTAAACAAACTCAGAGGTCAGTCTCTTAAGCCCTGACATTATCTTAGACAGATCATGTGAGGACCATACAGATTAGTGTCATCTGGGGGCACGAGAGTGCCCCCGCCAAGACGCGCCAAGCGAAGCGCAAGGGCACTACCTACCTTTTCTCGAAGCACTTCGTCGTATTTTTGAACCTTCATAACTTGGGTTTGGATTATACCAGGTAAACAAAATTTTCGGGTTATGATGTCAGTGGTTGACTTATTAAACATATAAAGTTTCAATTGCATAGCTCTTATAGTTTAGATTTTATTGATATCTAAAATACCCCGATTTCGTCACTGACTCACTGATGATCATCAATATTCAATAAAATAAAAAAAAAACAAACAACCCCTTAAAATAGGGGATGGAAGTTTGTACGAGACTTCCGCAGATTTTGATGCTAGAGTTCTGAAAATTGATATAGGGACTTCTTGTTATAAATAATAAAATACGTATTTCAGGATTTTCAGTAAATAACCCCCCAACCCCCCAAAAAATATTATTTTATTTCATAAGCATCAATATTCTAAGGTTCTTCCTGAAGTCCTAGAAAGCTGAAATTTGGTATGTAAGCTAGTAATAGTACACAAACAACAAAACAATTGGAACTTTTACCCTCCAACCCCTTATACGTGGGATGAAAGTTTGTACTGTACTGTACAGTCACGAGCAAAAGTATGTATACACTTGGATTTATTCAAAGGCGATTTTCTCCTTTATTTTTGAATGAAAGTTTATATTAGTAGGAACATGGTATTTTCGAACCCATAGGTGTACGTAAAGTATCGTATTTCAACGTTGCATTCGTTATTTCGTGAAAAAATCGCAATTTAAAGTTGCCAAGTGTTGACATATTGGTGCTCGTGACTGTACATGGGGATGGAAGTTTGTACGAGGCTTCCGCAAATTTTGATGCTAGAGTTCTGAAAATTGATATAGGGACTCCTTGTAGTAAATAATAAAATACATATTTCAGGATTTTTAGTAAAGAACCCCCAAAAAAAAAAAAATTCATATGTAACTTTCAAAAAGATGTGAAATCCCACCAAAAACATTTTCATGTAAAATGTTGCCAAGAAGTTGTATGTTAAACAATAGTTTTTGTAGTAACGAAACGGCCAAGCCTCATATTTTGACTAAGGTATAGAGTTTGTGAAGTTAGGGCGTGTAGAGTTAGAAGCTGATAACTTTTTGGCAGTGTGAACCATATGTGGTCTCGTCTTGGCAACATTTTACATGAAAATGTTTTTGGTGGGATAGTATTTTGAGGAAAGAACTACGCAGATTTGGACGGATCTGTCAGTCAGTGCACGCATATGTCAAGTGTAGAGTTCAACGACACAATACTTGATACTCAATAGTATTATATCTATAAATATATCTGTGTATCAGAGGAGTGCAGCGTGCGCTGTGCGGCGGCAGGAGTCCTCGTCAACGTATGCGGTGCGGGCGCAGACTGCGCGGCGGCGGCGGCGCTGGCGGCGCGCGCGCTGTCCGCTGCGGCCGAGCGCCGCGACGCCGCGCCCGCTCCGCTTCTGGCGCGTGCCCTTTGGAATGCGCACGCGCACGGCCACGCGCCGCTCTCGCCCATTCACGCGCATCTTGTATCTGAAGCGTTAGCTGTATTTATTGGTAAGGCGCTTTTAAATCTTCTTCTAAATCAAAATCTTTAATTCTCACTCACTTCAGACAACGCACAGCCTAAGCCGTTGGGTCTAGAAGCATGAAATTTTGGACAACGTATACAACGAAAGTAAGAAAGGGTTTCTAAAAATTCACCGTCTAAATGGGTAATGCCATGGTATGAAAGTTTGTATGGAAGTTCGTCATTTTTAACATGCTTTTATGAGCTTCACTTGTAACAATGTAACAAAATCTTAGAACTCAATTTTAACCTACTTCTAATTGTCGTATCAAAATGAAACTTTGTGTGTAACTTCGGAAAACCAAACTATAATTTGGTATCTTGGAGCTGATCTGATGATGGAGTCAGGAGTTGGATAGTGGAACTCTTTAGGGGCTACTAGTAAACCCAAGCGAGTTTGGGGTCATGTGATTCGTTTGACGAGTCCAATATATATATTGCACTTGGTGTCGAGGGTCTGTTGATGGAGTCAGGAGATGGATAGTGGAACTCTTTAGGGGCTACTAGTAAACCCTTCGAGTTTGGGGTCATGTGATTCGTTTTAACGAGTCCAATATATTTCACTTGGTGTCGAGGGTCTTATGATGGAGCCAGGAGGTGGATAGTGGAACTCTATAAGGGCTACTTGTAAACCCCCGGGTTTGCTAGTAGCCTAATCATCATAACTTCGTTGACTTTATACTTAACTTAATAAAGAATATACTAGACGAAAAAGTAAAAAAAAAATATGAAGTTTAAAAAAAAAACAAAAAGACTAAATTTAATTCTAAAAGCGTGGAGCGCTCTTTGAATTAATTATAAGTGCGCTCCTATTAGGATTCAATTTATGTTAGTTTTATTATTTTTGTGCGTGATAAAAGCGTGTTTTTTTTTGTTTTATTTAAACTACATAATTATTTTTGTAGAGCACACGGTTTATTAAACGAAGAACCACCCTGATGAACCGTAGAATTGGTTAAAGTATGAGTGCTATTTGAAATTAATGAGTCCATAACTACCTTTTTTTTTTTGCGGATGGGGAATCATCAAATGACACTCCCTCCCGCTCTGGGTGGAGCGGGAGGGAGTGTCAGACTCTTACTGACTAAAACCCACCCGTGTTCCTTCCTTAGCCCTTTATGTTCCGGGCCAGCGGTAACCCTTTCGGACAATCCCGCTGACCCGGCAGGCTTCGGCCTTAATGGGCCCCTTCAGATGATGCTGACATCCCATGAATAATAACATCCATTAATATATCTTTCTAAGATAGATTTCTACCACCAACCACCAATCTCCTATGGAAAAATGTTAATGGTTGAAATCTAACTTAGAAAGATGTAGGAATGATTCTAATGATTTATAATTCTCTAAATATGTACCTGTTATTATCGCGAATCATATTTTGATCAAGATACAACCTGACACTGACCTGCAAATTGAAAAAAACGTAAGAAAATTTGAATTTCGCGGTCTCAACTACGCTTTGTTAAACCAGTCATCTAATCATGATTTTAATGTTCGCTTTAATTTTCATTTTAATCTCCATTTTTTTGTAATTGTTTTTGTAATAATATTAATATAATGTACCTATGGATCTAGAAATCAAATCAAATTAAACTACATACCTACATAATATAATTATTATCTGCATGCGACACCTGCACCGGCTGCATAAAAATCATACATTAGCATAAAACATTAACAAACAAAACATTGGCAGCAAAACTATAATATTTTTAAACGCAATTAAAATGTCCATCCACCAATGTTTATCTTTATTGAATGCGTGGTATTTCTATCACTATCAGTAAAGTGCATTATCAACAAGATACCTTGCTAATTGGTTATATCTACGTGAATCGTTCCTCTATTTCACACTAGATTTCAAGCGACTCCGTGGCGCAACGGTAGCGCGTCTGACTCCAGATCAGAAGGTTGCGTGTTCAAATCACGTCGGGGTCAAGATATTCTTTTTGGATTTATTTTTTTGTTAGAATTTATTTTCATGAACAATCATTGTTATAGATGATGAATCAGCGTTCGCTGCCTGCGAAGCATCTAAAATGGGAGATCGATGCGCCGGTGATCAAAGTATCGTCAAACACCATGTGAGTATAGGTACAATTGTTTTCTTTACCAACTAATTGTTTACTTTAGAAGTCAAATAACATTACTTTAATAAGTTTCTTAAACAAATTAAATATATAAAAAATCCACCAACTCTATTCTCTTTCGAACCTCTTTCGAAAAGATTTACTTGGTAGTTCGTTTCGTTAATATTATTTCAAGTTAAACAAATATCAACCTTATTGTAATGATAATTAAGTTGATTTCAGAGTGACTAGCACTATAGAAAAGGTTATAAAAATGTTTGAAGTTGTAGCGTAAACTGAACTTTATTGCGGCTTGTTGTAAACTCACCACAACGAAAATTCGCCACATTTAAAAATATTGGTTAACTTGCCACTGTGTAGGATTTATAGTTATTTTTCCATAAACTCATATTTGTTTACATTTTTGGCTATACAACCGTCATGGCGTCAGGGCCTGTATCATAATCAATGTGACAGATAAAAGTTGCTCCGCTTAAGGTATAATAATGACTTGACAGCTCTTAACACTACACTTTTTTCCCAATTTTGACCAGCTTATTAATGATTGGTAACCCCCAGGTAACATTTGATATGGAGAACAACAACTACGCATCAGAGTGTGACCCTTCCTGCTACGCTGCCGGCCCGAAGCGTCTCATTCGTAAGGGCAGCGTCGAGCTCGAAGATGGTGACGTCACAGGCGAGGACCTGGGCTTCGAGGAGGGGGATGTGGAGGAGTGCCTGTGTGACCCGTGCCGCCGCCTCGCCTCGTGGGACGAGCTGGCCGGTGTTGCCATACCGCTCATGGAGAGGTTGCGACCTCCACGAACTGACGCCTCCGTGGGGACCGAGTGAATGGAAACTACAAGTACCTGACTGTTTTATTGTTTGTCGAGTGCCAGAAAGAAGTAAGCTTGGAGTGAGCATTGTTCTCCTAAGAGTATAACAAGTAGGTACTTACTACTACTATTGGAAGGAAGTACAGTATAACAAGTTATTTATTTAAGGCGGAAAATTACTATTAGTGAAGAGTTAAATGTACCTACTGTAGGTATTGTTGTGGTACCTTATTGTTTAAATAGCAGGATTCAATCCTATCGAATATTGCATTTCGAGAAAGAAAAAGGATGACGACGTGTCGGTTGTGAATGTTCGGTAGATAATCGAAATTAATTAGTGAAAAATTAGTCAATAATTATATTATAGTTAAATTGATTTAAAATTACTTAATAGTACCCATACCTAAGTCACATTTATTTTGCGTCAAGACTAATCGAATTAATACCTAAGTCTTTGATGATTGTGGAATGTAATGTCAGCATTAATTTTTATTTTAGAATGTATAATTTAGTGATTACACATCATCATTATTTTAAACTACATATGTACATCTTGGCATTTAAACTATGTATGTGTACCTACTTAATTGTATCATTATAAAATATACCTTCAAGGGCGCCAAAGAAACAATTATAATCTTATGATAATTTATGACGTCCATCAATAACTTTATTTTCCAATGAATGTATTATATGAACTTTATTATAATATGTAATTATGTATCTAAATGTATGATAGAGTATATGAATTGTATTTTGCTGTTGATGCAGCCCCCTTCGACGTCCTTTACGACAACAACGGGAAGAGATGAGAGATAATTATGTATAGTATGTATTTGTATGGAATATGTATTGATATTCTTTATATTCAATTCCTATCACTTTCCCACGCTTGAATCAATGAATCGTGTTCAATGTTTTAAATAATTATATAAAAATCATGATAACTGTCTATACTGTACCTACAATTACCTATAAACGAGCAATAATTTGTTATAAAATGTTATAATATGCATTTACAATCTTATATAAAGATACTCTTATTAAAATAATACAATCTACTCGTGAATATTCTTTTATTATTGCGGTGTAATTATGCGTATAACTAGATAATAAATACATTGATTAATCTTGAATGTTTTATTTATTATCGCTCAAGACCCTAGCCGACCAAGAATCCCGAAAATATTCCCCTACTCGGTAAGGATCGGATATATTACAAAGACACCATGCAGCGGGGTAATTACGTAACACACTAACAGTAGGAACGGCTTTCATTTTTGCAGTTCAACAACATTCATTACGTTATTTACGTTGTTGAGCAGACAAATTTTTCGAACATATGAAGCAATGGATCAGATTGTTATTGATAGCGGTTTACGCAATCAGGGTGCTGATCCAACAATCTAGATCCAGGGGATGTCAAACCTGGAACTCTGAAGTCAATTCAATTCAATCTATCGCATGAAATGTTGCACAAGAGTTGCAAGTTTGACACTTCCCGTGAACCAAGGGCTGGCTTTTACTAAGGATTGCCATACAACGTGGTAATGCCGCCAGTCTCTTGGGTACATTACCAGTCGACAGCGACGCGGATGAATTTTTCGACGCTATATTTTTGTTTATGTATAGTTTTAGTTATGAGCGTTTACGCCCGCGCCGTACGGCATATCATACAAACTTTCAAGCCCTTGTTTTTCGAAATGAATTAACCGATTTTAATGAATCTTCATACGCTTAAGCAGGATACAAAGGTCTAAAAAGTTAGTAGAGAACATTTTCGAAATGTCTTATAAAAAAAAAGATAACTAGAAATCTGTTTCTATGGAAAGTTTAAAATCGGTCTAATTTGGCTGTAACACTATTTTTCGAAAATGTTCTCTACTAACTTTTTAGACCTTTGTATCCTGCTTATGCGTATGAAGTTTCATTAAAATCGGTTCATTCACTTCGAAAGAAAAGGGCTTGAAAGTTTGTATGAAATGCCGTTCGTTCGGCGTAAACGCTCTTAAGTTAGGATTTAATTTTGTTATTTTTATTAATTAATTAGGGATTAGTTATTATTTGCTTAGGTACTTATTATTTTAATAAATATAGTAATATAGAGTTGCTTTTATAACGAAACAAGGTACAAACGTTCTACCCCTGAAGGGGTTAAGTAGGGGATGAAAGTTTGTATGGAATTTCAGTCATTTTTGCCGATGGAAAATCTCATCGGGCGCACGGCTTGTAATACAGGGTGGCAGATTTTAATAACTGATGAAAAATTTCAATGCGCTGGGGTTCAGAATCGTGTACTGAATCCTTGGCTGCGCGTTGATGTCTCTGCCCCTCTGTATCTGCAAGCGAATATATCCTACCTAAAGTAGATGTGCTGACCACTTGGATTCTGTGCGTGTTTCAAAACTTTTAAAGGCTTATTCCGTTTATCCACCCTAAAACAGCCACCCTAAGGTGGATAGTCGGAAAGTCCGAGAATCCACCCTAAGCGTATAAATTTCGTTTATCCAACCAGGCGTAGGGTGGATTCCCAGACATGCGTTACCGCGTACTCACCGGATTTTTGGGGTGGATAAACGGAATACGCCCTTTTAAATGTTCTATCAATAAAAGCGAAAACTGGGATGGATTTTGAACTTTTACAAACGTCAAGCGACCGACCTCCTCTTCGTCTCGTCTAAATTTATTTTCCATACAAGTTGGTTGTCATAATCATCATTTTGAACGTTATGAACGTGAAAAAACCCAAACCATTTGTTTCCGTTCCACTGCATTATTTTTGTTGTGCAACAGTTGACTCTATTCTAATCCATTCGCAACAATATTTGATGCAACATAATAGATTACACGGGATACGAGATGTGAGGAAGTGTATAACACGTAGAGTGTATGTTTACGGAGACCGGAGGCCGGCGGGCCAGAGGGAAGTGCGTCGCGATCGTTTGGCAACTCGA
The DNA here is from genome assembly GCA_963082905.1 of Oligia fasciuncula. Taxonomy (NCBI): domain Eukaryota; kingdom Metazoa; phylum Arthropoda; class Insecta; order Lepidoptera; family Noctuidae; genus Oligia; species Oligia fasciuncula. The sequence continues at coordinate 13,271,723 of OY720406.1, read as the reverse complement.
GTGGCGCAAGCGCAGCGGTCGGCGACCAACGCTAATGTCGATGTTCGGACAGACCTTCAACTATAGGCGACACCCCGCCCCTATGTACAGGCTGTTGCTGTTTGGTGTAGGCAATATTAACTAAATCTTACAAAAAATCATGCACAATCGATCACGAAAAATTGAACCGCGTTCATGGGTTATTATCCTAAATAACTCGGAGCTGAAACAACTAACTTAGGATTAAACAAATAATTCATCTTGCACCACCAAGACTTAGAATTAAACTTTTAAATATTAATCCCACCGATGCCGATATGACAGATTAATAGGGCACGTTTAGTCGGGTTCCTACAAATTGATCACGACAGTAGAAGCTGCAAGTAATAAGTTTAGCTGGTATTTCAGCTAATTATGAATTTGATTTAAAGAAAATTATTGCTTTATCAACTTTAAGACAATTAGGTTTAATAATAAGAATTTTAAGTATAGGTTTACCTGATTTGGCTTTTTTTCATTTATTGACACATGCTATATTTAAAGCTTTATTATTTATATGTGCTGGGGTTATTATTCATATAATAAATGATACCCATAGAGTGCTGCAAGGAAATGTGCTAGGATTCCTTTTGTTTTAGATACCTACGTAAAACGACCGGCGACCGGCGTTTTATATAGTTTACTAACAACTACTTAGTTTCGTGATTTAGATGGTATTTGTTTGCAGTTGGTTATACAGCTTACTATGCCAATATTGCCAATATTATGTGATCATAGTATCAGGTGAAATTCCGTTTATCCACCTAAGAAAATCCTCCCTAAGGTAGATACGCGGAAACGCATGTCCGAGAATCCACTTGGCAATAAACGGTAACCTGTTTCAGGACTAATTCAATTATAAGTCTTCATCTGCCAGCTTTTGACCCACTTTACTTGGGGTCCCGGTCGGCACAAAATGTGTGCTCTCTTCCATTCTCCCCTGTCAACCGTCGTCACTCTATCATTCATTTCATTTTCATTCTAATCATCCTTCACATAATCTATCGATTTTTTCTTTGGTCTTCCCCTCCCTCCTTCAACACTGTATGAGTTGTTGAACATGCATGTGATGTGAGATTTAAAAAAAAACATCAACCTGTAGCGGTGCGACAGGAACCCAGTTTTGTTATAAGTCATTCCTTGCAGCGTGTAACGAACCAATATGCGAATGTTAACTGATTCGACCACATCTAGTCAGAAAGGTACTGTGTCACATATTTTTCTATTACATACATGGCTCTACGGCCTACACCAGTGCCAGTATTAGTGATGCTCTGTGCACCAGTGTAAAAAATCTACCTCACGAATTTTATAGCGTCCATTATGGTCCATACATGGAAAGCAAAAAATGTACACTAGTTCTTACTCAGGTTTAGAATGTAGATAAATGTAACTGCTACATATTAATGAAGGCATTCTATGTACTATAATTCTGTCTGCATCAAGTGTTACTTCCATTGGGTTCCTGTTCTTTTATATATTGTTGTATGTAAAGCTGTAGTACTCATTCACTTCTTACTAAATGTTCAACGAATGTCAATTAAAGAGGCCACCGGTCTATTCTTTATCATGAACAGTTATCACAATAATTTCCATAAGTCACGTACCTATTCTGCAAACCTAACTAGACAGGTTCATTAGTAAATAAGTACAACAATGTAACTGTTAATTTCACAATTGAGTGCTCCATTATATATTAATTAGAACTAGTTTCGCAACATTCTTGTTCGTCAGTAAAAGGTCTATTTAATTGGCAAAACAAATATTTAGATGGTTACGTTGGGGTAGTGATTGCAGTGTACCTAGTGAGTTGGTGATGACAATGGCGCGCGGTCGAAGTCTTGCTATTTTCCTGGTTCTGTCTTTGATGGCTAACGCATTCTGCGTGCCAGCCAGCGGGTTCCGTTTGAAGAGAGGATTTGCTAACAATCAGCTTGATCCAAAGGAATCATCGTCTAACACTGCTTCTAAGGAATCGACGTCGACCGCTGCTGCTGCTAAAGGATCGGTAAGTACAAACTTTAAAACTACTTCGCTTACTATACAAATAACTCTGTTAGAACTGGATTCCATTCTGTTTGTATTTTTTTAATTCTTGTTAAGATCAGACAGTTAAAGCAGTTTGGTCAATTTAAAACTTGTTGCGATAACTGGTTTAAATTACCTGTTGCAGTTTAAGTAGGCAGTAGGTCCTTTCTAAAACTAGGAATGTCAGTCATGTCCGACAAGCATTCAATTTAATTTGAACTTAAGCAAGGATTCTTCTCGTCAAAATCAATTCATCAAGAAAAAAGAATACTGCAAAAGTTTGTATTTAAAAGGAACACGTCTTTATAAAAGGAACCAGTCTTGAACTTACTAATTTTCTATTACAGAAAGAAATCAGCAAGAACCTTGCATCAGACGACGATTCGAAGACCAGCTCCACAACTACAGTGTCCATAGACGCAGACAAGAGCGACGATGACGATGATGACGACGACTTCGGCAACGGCGCACTTAACGAGCCCCCATCGACCGGTGGAGGCAGCAATCTCTTCAGTCTGCTCAACTTGGCCAGCGCACTGTTCCCTGCCTCAGCTGGGTCTGGTGGATCTAATGTAAGTTCCTCATGTTTATCCAAGACCTTTGACGATATTCAAATTGATTCTCGAAGACCAGCAGCACACTTTTGGTTTTTCTTTATATTTTCACCTGCACTACACTATTAGCTAAGTGAAGATGATCAAGAAGAATTTAGGTTAATTCTTCTTGAACCCATTAATTTAACTGTAATTGTACTTTGTGGGATAAATAAATACATTATTATTATTAATGCACGTCCCGCCTGGGGTAACGCGGTTTCACAAGTAATTTCCAGACTTGTGAGGTGTATGAAAGCTAGCAATATGGCAGGCAAATTACCACGCAATACCTACTTCAGTAATAATTATATCAAACAGAAATCGAAGTGCATGCTAAATTTTGTTTAATGATTATTCATTAAAATAAACAAATATTCTTACCTGCAAAACAATAAGTTAAACTGGCGTTTCCGGGTGCTGGTATTTATAAACTATCCACGCGAACTTACTTCGCATTCTTATGCATTCTTGCACTTTAACGCACTACATGGTTGACCGGTAAAGTTCACGCCAACACAGTCAAAGCTTTTTACTTTTATTTTGCATAGTGATTAAAAACAAGTTTGTTTACTCAGTGGTTAAAAATTCAAGTTGTATGTACTTAAGTTAAATTTTGTGATGCACTCTCACGGATTTGATTGCACAGAAGCTTTTTGCACCAAAGGTAAGTTTGATTTTCATTTCACAAATTCTTTGGCACTTTCTATGCATGGATAAAGGATAGTAGTAATGAAGAATAAATAGTTGTTAACAACATCATTCAACTTACAGGTAAAAAACAACAACAAGGTAGTAAAGAAGTTAATACAAGACCTCCTACGTAACAACCGCAACCAAATAAAGGTGATACAAAAACGTCAGGACGTTGGAGACAATGAAATAGACATCGACTACACTATAGATTTGAAACCTCCACCCTTTCAAAAACTTGAAATAGATGAGACTGATGATAGTGATAGTAATGACAGCGATTCTGAAGATTCCGACGAAGATAATGGCGCAGAGGAAAGCGTTGAGAAAGAGAGCAATGAAAATGGTGGATCTAAACAAGACTCCGCTTCGAACGGTAATAATGGAGACGACGATGACGATGATGATGATAATGATTCCGATTACGATGAACCTGAAGGGGACGGTCAGGGAGGTGGCATTTTAGGCCTACTTGCTGGATTGAGTGGCGTAAGTTGGGAATCAAAGTAAGTGTTACATCCATCGAATATCAGATTAAAACAGACATTTTCAACAGGATGGTGAATCGGATTTGGGAACTTTATTAGCGACAGTAGGTGGTATCGTCGCCAGCTTGAGCGTAAGTTAGACAATTTAACTAAAGTTATGGACTAGTTTATATATTTCTATAGTTAGGTATAGGATTCACTAATAAACGAGCATTTTCAGGGAGATGGCGTTGACATAAATGCCATTATAGCAACTGGATTAGGACTTTTTGTTGGCTTGCTGGTGAGTGTAGAACTAAGATATTTCAAAATACTTGTATTCTTTACTAAAACGATAAAATCTTACACTGACTCACATATTTTCTTTAAGTCTGATGGTAACCAGAACCCTGGAGAGATCATTGGAAGTTATCTTCTGACATCGCTTGACACTATCACGGGAGGTGGAGCGGTACGTTATAATGTTCCGTTTTTATTTATTTTCAGTACTTAATGTTTAACCAGTTTCTTTATGTAATGTGTGTTTATTCCAGAAAAATAACGGTGCCTTCTTTGGAAAGTTCATATCAACATTAGTGAAAGGGACAAGCGCGGTAAGAGCCAACAAATAATAAAGTTCTGTTAAAAAAACCACATACATATTAGCGGAATTGCATTAAAACATGAACTGTCACAGGGTGGTGATCCGGATGCATCAGCGTCTGATGAGGAGAATGGAGGAATGAAGATGGCAGACTCAGCAGGATTCATTGCAAGTCTGCTGATGGGCCTACTCGGAGAAATGTCCAAAACAAGCTCCGGAGGAAGCGGTTGGCGGCGATAAAAACAAAACACTTCTGATTTGAGAAGAATTCATGATACCTTCTGTAGCTCGTGGAAAAGTCAATATATGTACCTACCTGTATTGTAGAGTAGTTAATAAAGTCAAAGGTGGCTTCATAATTCCGTAGAATTTATAAAAGCACTTGCGCCGTTGCTTCTTTGCCTATGCATGGTATTACTAACGTTACTTTAATAAATACCCGAAAAAGGTTCTTAGTTAAAGCATGTTATCATTATACATTGATTAGTTTACTATGTAGGACTATAAAATGGCTTTATAGTATACATATTATTTTTTTAGTAAGACGTTAAAGTAATAATAAACACAAAAACACTTATTATAGTTTATTTATTTGATTCCGTTGTAGATAGCTTAAAGTAGGTAAGTATTTTCTATGTGTTTAGCATAAGCTAAAGAATTTTAGATATAACTATTTGTGATTATTTAGAAGATGCAATAGCCAAATATCCTATACCTAATGTACTATATCGTTATATAAATGTTCTTATTTTATGTGCAGGCGCAGTCATCATCGCAGTCGTCGTCGTCGTCTCCCCTGTGGATCCTGAAGATGGACGTCCTCCGTGCACTGGTGCAGTTCGGTGCCAGCATGATCGGCCTCGCGTCGTCTTCCTTCTCAAATGCGTCCTTTTAGTCTTAATTATACTGCATTTCTAGTGTTGTGCCATTTGTAGTCAATAAATATTTTTTAATTATAACCTTCTTTCAGTCACTGGTGTTATTGTAAGTTCGTCTACCTGAAAAGATGAATTTTATTTGTCATAACTTATTTTTTCTTGGTTTACATTTTCATAGGACGAATCCCTACAGAAGGTACAACTGAATGTCGGGATTCATCCCGTCGTATTGTTTATTCTAGTGTCGCAACGTTCAAAACTAGAATAAACGAAGGATTTCGAACGAATTGGAATGATTTAAAAACACAATAAAACTATTAGAGAGTTCTCGTTAAGGAATAAATTATCTTTGGCCACGATTGATTGTTAATATAACCTGGAGTAGGTACCTAATGCATGCAGTTCCTTTCATTTGGTTATTTACGAGTATGACGCAATCTTGCTCCTGATTTATGGAAGCGTTATAATCTATATACAGGGCGTCCCACGGCTATGCCACATGTCACATAGCCGTGGGACGCCCTGTATATAAAATTCAAAGTCCTGACTGACTGACTGATATATCAACGCACAGCCTAAACCGCTGGTCCTAGAGACATGAAATTTGGAGGGTGTGTTCTTTGTGAAGAGTATATCCACTGAGAAAGGGTTTTTCTAAATTCCACCCCTAAGAGGGTGAATGGGGGGACGATGAAATTTCACGCGGACGAAGTCGCGGGCAGAAGCTAGTTACTTCATATGAGAACAAATAAACATAACAACAGCTAAGTTAATTATATCAGAACTCGATTCTTTCAACTTTCCACCCTCACCAGATTCGCGATAGCATGTTTTCATGACAACACTGTGTGCATTGACGATCATATCAAGGTATAAGTATATGCAATACTAACGTTGACAGTAGGAGGCGTGGAGAGCACGTAGAGCACAGCATCAGCCACGTCCTTGGGGCGCAGCGCCGGCATGCGCTGCTGCTTCTCGGCCGCCGCCACGTCTATACCTGTGGCCACCAACCCCGGAGACACGCTCTGACAACAAAAAACATTATATAGATAGGTGGTCTTCTCTTGCAAACTTATGACATACTACCTATTTAAAGTCTGTCCTGCCTTAAAATAGTAGGTGAGATTTTTGATAACATTTCGTACCTATCTCACCTTTTTTGGAACAAAGCTTTATACTGCAGCGAACTTAAAGGGAAAAAGAAAATGTATGCGTTTACTGACAAAAAAACACCCTATAACGATTTACTAACTTTTCACAGTGAAACATACCTACAACTTCCAACCAAAGGTCACATACACAGGGTTATTGGTAAAACATTAACAACCTCTTAAGAGGTCATTGTACATCATTATAATCACCATCATTATGAACAACTTTTACTATGAGGACAAACTTGAAATCGGGAAAAAAAAATCAGCTGTTCCCTACATTAATGTTCGTATAACTTGTCAAAATGTAGGGAACGGCTGACTTTTTTTTCGCGGTTTCAGATTTGTTCCCATAGTAAAAGTTGTTCATAATTATGAGTACAATGACCTCTTAAGAGTTTGGTAATGTTTTACCAATAACCCTGTATAACAATGAGACGATCCAGCATGTCTACTACTGGACACATACACATACACGATACATGTGCCTGTTCCAAGTTATGCAAAACAACTGGCATCGATTCCGCCCTCCACTGTCGCTGTAACTGGTTCAGCGGTAGGAACGTTTGTCAATTCGAGGTTTCCTGCCAATTTAAACCTAGTTTCACTAATAACTTACGGTAACTTTGATCTTGTTCCTATGATCAGCCAGTTCATTGAGGAGGCCGGCGCTGAAGCCGGTGATGCCGTACTTAGTGCTGGTGTACACGTTGAACTTGGACGACATCGGCACGTAGTGACCCGCGATACTGCAACACACGACACAATACAGTAACAGTGTCTAATTGTTAATTAATACAATAGTACCTGTTACACAATCACGCGACAATTATACGAGATTAATGCAAATTGTAGGCAAATAATAATAGTTATTTGTTATACAAGAGTGCAAAGTTGCTTTTTAACCGCGTGCTCAATTTTGATGACCGAGCAAGCGAAGGATTCTGAAATTGAATCACGAGCGCAGCGAGTGATTCACAAGTTAGAATCCTGAGCGTTAGCGAGGGAATCAAAAGAGCACGAGGTGAAAAATCTTTGCACTCGAGTGCAACACGTAACTTTTCATCCCACCTCAGCGAGGAAATGACTAAATGCAAAAAAAAAACATTTACAATCACAAGATACTTTTATTTTACTTTAGGTATTAACTACTACATTATGATAGGTAAGTATTACAGAATAATCTTTAAATTATAACAAATAATACTTAGGTATAATTAAGAAAAATTTAAAGTAACGTTGCTACAGTTACTTAAGTTGAGTGTAATATTTTTCTTAGGTACTGTAATGTTAGTATTGGTGACTTGTGTACTGTTTTTCGGTAAACTATCTGTCATGCTTAATAGTTGTACCGATTCATCGCATTCCCTTGGCGTAAATGTTGGCGAGAGAGGGCGATGGTTAGGTGTTTCGTAACGGCTCATTTTTGATGTAGGTAGAAGGGCCAGTCCAAGGATCTGACTGAGGCTCTTTCAGTGTAATGGCTCCTACGATGCCTTTACAAATTTTAGACTTATTTTGGATGGAATCCTCTATGTATCCCTCTACAACCGCATTGGACTTCCAGCCTCCATGGCGCTTAAGGGACAGGAGATCAGCTCCTGAATCGGCCAAAAGTGTGGCTGAAGTTCGTCGGAAACAATGACCCGTGTACAAAAGGGATTCTGGAAGTTCAAGAAATTTTGCTATTTCTCGTGGGATACTGCCAATTTTATTAGCACCCATAGGCTGTCTAACACACTTTCCGTTGCGATATTGTAAAAAAAATCGATTGATTGGAGTGTTAGGCGGGCGTAAGGCTTGATATTTCTCAACAATTGTTAGGTATTCCTTGCGAATGACGAAGTTGCGGTCTCTTTTTGTCTTTGTATTGGGTAAATTAATTAATAGTAGGAGTCATCTGAATGTTTCTCAATGTTTTTGACATTAAGTTGTGTTAGTTCATTAGTTCGACATGCTCCGTTTATTCCAATAATAAGAACAACCTGTAACGTAAAGAGTATTGTAGTAGATAAATTAATAAAATTGATATGCATGCATAATTATGCCTATCAAAATCTATTAAGTACGTATTAGATTATGTTAAGTAGTTGATTAATATAGGTACTTAAGTAGATACTGAATGTCCAACTGACTTACTTTTGTCGTTTGTTTCAAATACTTCTCGCGTGATTGTTGAGGGAGAAAGCTCATTTGCGCATTAATAACAGTTTCAGTCAATTCTGTTGGCGTTTACAAATAAACTTCCTCGTCACTAGAACCACTCATATTACTTATTTTAGGTATTTCACTTGTTTTCAAGTTTCTTGTTTTTAACCGGTTATAACAATATGACGTGAAAAGAAAATGAAGCGCGCAAAGCAAATTAGAAAAAAAGTACACCAAGAAGTCTGAGTTTTTAACAAATTAAAAAAGGTTGTATGATAAATTCGGCACCATGGAGGGAGAAGTAAATAGGTTTAATGATGTTTTGAATTCACAAACTTAGTGCACACGATGTTCTAAATTCAATTTACTTTATCCTCTAGCGGATAAAAACGGCTTTTGCACTCAGATATCGAAGAGCAAAAATACTCTTTCCGAGATGGGGGGATGAAAATTATTTTATTTATTTTCTATTTTGTGGCTGTGAGAAGGTTGTAGTCCTCGTAGATGTTTCGATTTGTTAACTATTTTCTATTAACGCTATTATTTGAAAACATTATAAAAGCCAATTATTTTTAAAAGAGGGGACCGTAGAGTTTTTTGCGGCTCTTTTACGAAACGACTAATTAGAACCGTGCACCAGACGTTTAATAAGTGCCCAAGTATTATGTAAATGTGAAATAAAAAAATTCAATGATATCCGGTTCGTCGCTTTTGCTAGCACTGGCGGGCTAAGGGCGGCAGGTACGGTCCGAACGGGCCTCCGCTCCCAAGAGCGTTCGCGCGTTCGCGATCGTTTTTGGGGGCCCCCAAGGGCCTCCAAAAACGAGAAACACTTTTTAATCAAATCCCAAACAAGATCAAACTATATTCAGTATGCTACGCATGCTAAATATAAACGTAGAGTGCTTTTTTCGAGCTGGCTTCGCACACTCTTGCAACCTAGGTACATCCTTTTTTCCCAGACTTCTCCGATTAAGTCGACAAAGTAACTCTCTATTCATATACGAATAGTTAAAAGAAAACCTTAAAGGAAACCTGGGATGGGGTACTTACGAAAAAAAATTGCAAAAATATGATTTTTCCGGTCTGATCCCCTAAACCAGTATAAAAATTTACCTGTTAATATTAACAACATGCCCATCGAAGTCATTGCTCCTCATAGAGGTGATGGCGTGCCTCGCGCAAAGTATGGGGCCTTTCAAGTTGATGTCAATGACCGACAGCACGTCCTTCTCGCTTAACATGTCGTTGCCGACATCTGAAATAGATGAAATATTGAAAATATTGTGACAAAGACCGATTTTGGAATTGGCCGGCTGTAGACGGATAAATTAATCGAATTGACAAAGAGGTTCCAATCAAGCTGAACTAAATACTAGATACGTTATAGTATGAATCAATTCTTGAAAGTTTAAACTGGGTTGGTGCTACATTAAGTGCTATAACAAAACTTATCCTTGTCGGTAAATTCACGAGTTCACCAAAATCGGTTAAATATAATATAGATAATCGATTCATCAGAAAAGAAAACCGATACGATCCCTCCCAGGTGCATTTAGATCACATATACTATATTATATTATGAGAACAAAACCAGTAAACAAGCCTATACCTACTATTGAAATACCCTAAGTACCTACTAGGCCAGCTCAAAGAGTTACCACTGGCGTGGTATCGACAGTACAGTTTTTTTTGTCGTCCCCACCCTGTATCTGCAACCAACCTGTGATACCCCCTTGCAGCAACACCCCCGCGTTGTTGACCATGATGTGAACGCAGCCGAAACTGTCGTCGACCCATTTGAAAGTTGCCGCCACTTCCTCCGCGCTGGACACGTCGCACTTCCGGGCTGTGATCGTGCCATTACCCGTCACTTGCGATTTCAATTCCTGTACATAAAGTTAGTCATTATCAGTCTGTGAAATGTGAATCCTACAGCACAACAAAAAGCAGCGGTTCTGAAACCCTAAGGAGAAATCGGACAAATTAAATCGCATCAGAATCTAATCGTTGGGAAATATTAGATCATAATATAGCCAGGCGTGCCACTTATTTGGACAATTTAGATGTTAAGTCATGTGAAAACCTACGTAAAAAACTATTTAAATGTCTTTGGGTACCTAACTTCTGGTTTAAGTTACCAGCGAAGTTATTTTAGTCATGTCGCGAAAAGACAGTGTTGTCTCTTTTGCCTTCACTGCATGTGTCGTTAGAGAAGAAAGTGTTATGTAAACCAACAATCAACTGAAAGTGAGCCCCGTTTATGATTGTGTTCGTCGAACCGTTTCCTAGACACACTTATATAACGTAGGAATAGCTATTATAGTCAATATTAACTTATCATTAGATCATAAAGTATTACACAACTATCTACCGCTTGCAGATTTTAATTGTGATAGAAAACTCAGTGCAAAATCAAAATACAATATAGAAGCTAACACTAAAATCCTAATCCTAACTTTTTAATATTATAAATGCGAAAGTAAGTTTGTTTGTAAGCTTTCACGCTAAAACGGCTGAATGGATTTGGCACATGGCTAGCCCTTGACAGGTCAACTGCTAGCCATGTGCCAAATCCAAAAATCAAAAGAAGTATCCTATGTCCTAACCCCGGGGTTAGGACATAGGATACTTCTTAGCCAGATATTCCCACGGGATCGAGACTTATGCGGGTGAAACGGCGGGGGCAGGTAGTATATAATTAATTATTATGTAAAAAAGGAGGAGACTTTTGCCCAGCAATGGGACGTGTGTGTGGACAACATAGGTTAACTAAAATAAAATATATAATATGTAGGTATATAAAAAGGGGAGCAGCTCATTGAGCATCAATTGGGCGTCAGCATCGCTGTCAATGGTAAAAATGCCTAAAAGGATTGCCACGGTGTATGGCAATGCTGATTCTTTGCAATTTATTATGAATCGAAAGTTTTAACAATTTCTTGATATTACCTACAACCTGAGTTTAAGTTTCTACAGCTTGACTTCATTACTAATGAGTTGGTGTTTCCAGTAAAGTCTCACCGCAATAGGTCCAGTCCTCCTGGCGAGGCCGACGGCGTTGATGCCAGCATTGGCCAGCTCCACACAGATTGCTGCCCCGATGCCCGAGCTCGCGCCTGTCACCACAGCTGTCTTGCCGACCCAGCGATCCATGCTGTACCAACACGTTCATTCAATGTTTTAAGCACAAGTAAAAACACTGCAGAAAGGCGGACTTCATGCCGTAAGCATTCCATCTGTTCCATGTGGATACACTCGGCGACGCTCAACTCTGGCGATATCAAAACTTGCAGCCGTCACAATCAAAATCAACAGTCATTTATTTAGGCTGAGAATCAGCACTCTTTGAATGTCAACATTACATACGACAGTCCCTCAAAAGGCCCGCCCTTCACCACTTTCTAGTGCTTTAGCTAGGAAAAAGAAGTGGCGCAACACACTCCCCAGCAGCACAGCTGTCTGTCTGTACAGTTAGAAAAAATTGATTCTATTCAATACATAGTAAGTAATTAACATAACGAAACACAAAATATTAAATTAAATTACTTGCCATAATGTCAACAAAAACATTGCCGACGTTGTTAGCACGTAATACGTCCAGTATCTATTTAGTCAATAGGGTCTTTAACCCTCATCTCTACCAGCATCACACAAAGAGTCACCCCAATGCCTTGTTCTAAGCAAAGGCATAATCAGCCTATCACCCTCGATGTCATAACAATGCTGCAATGTAACAATCATTAAATTAAAAGTCCAATGTAAGACTGTTTAATCTAATGTTCGTGGTTTATTTTACATTTTACGAATTATACATATAAATGTACAAAATCGTAATAAAGACTACAGTTAGTACTTACATTTATTTTTAGTAGTGTCCAACCGTTAACTTGTCTAAGCTTGCCTTGAATTTTAAATTCCGTCTTGACCGCTCACTACAACTTTGCAACACAGAATGAAGCAATGAATTGAATTGTAATCGAACTGAAAACCTTTAACATGAGAATCAAGAGGCTGAATTGAATCGAAAACCAAGAATAAACAAGCTCTAGATAATCGTTAAAGATTGTATGAGGTTTGTTATTAGGTAATAAAAATAATAATAATATAATTCATTACCAGTCGACAGCGATGCGGATGAATTTTTCGACGCTATATTTTAGTTACTGTATAGTTTTAGTTAATTTTGTTATTTTTATTGTAATTAGGTATTCGTTATTATTTGCTTGTCTAACATAATAAAGTACTTAAATTGTGATAATAAAAAAAAAAACATCGTAATATTAAAATTGCTACACTTCTTCTTTCCTTCTTTTTTCTTCCTTTCTTTCTTTTTCTTTCCTTGTTTTTTCTTCTTTCTTCTTCTTTCTTCTTTTTCTTTATTACACTAATCTGGAAACAACTTTGGTCATGTCATGTCCTTCCTGCTGGTTCATTGGTCTACTTATCGCATGAATTCGGTACCTATCAACTCTTTATTTACGTATCTAAAAGATGTACATTGTCAACAACTGTCATACGAACATTAGCAGTCTGAATCCTTCATGCAAGTAAATTAAAAAATTTAATGCTTCGATAATTATGATGATTTAACCTACGTAGTCATTGCAAGTAGACCACGTCGCCCTCATTCGCCTTGGACCTTTTATTTACTCTGGACTAGGCATATATTTAAAGACTAGCTGTGCCCGCGACTTCGTTCGCATGGATGTCGGAACACAATAATGTGTCGCTTAGGAAAGGTGTAAAAGGAAAAATCTTCCGATCTTGTCTGGTAACGCTTCCCTTGCCTGGGGTTCTCAACCATAGCCCTTTCGACTGCACAGCAGTCACTGCGTCTTCAGGGTTCATAATGACAATGCGACGAAGTGTCACTTTGATTTTTGAGGATAAATAAAAATGAAAGCGCCTGCTCGAGGCTGATTGTCTGACCAAATAGCCATATTATGTCCATTTTATTTTGCATTTGTTTTAGAATTCTAAGTTAGACCGGACTAAATCGTAAAATCATACCACCATTTTATCTAAAGTATATCTGAGATTAGTAGGTGAAGTTTGAAGTTAGTTTTTATAAGTCTTGTCTTCTTCTCTGCCGCTCTGCGATAAATTTAGAAATTCTTAACTTGGTATTGTAGATATCTTAAATACCAATATTAAGACTTTATCATAGCGTCGAGATATCTAGAAGATAAAAAGAAGAATACATCAATGGTGTTACTCTTAAGTTTGAAGTCTTTCTTAACTTATTCTGTAAACCTGTGCCCACATTTGCTAACTCTCTCTTGGTGGATAGCCATAAGATACCTTGAGGGTCGATATGGTGCATTTCCGACGTTTGGCCCCCAAACTGGAACGGGCCGGGGCCGCCATGGGATCTGGAGGCAATAGTCCTCGCGCGCCTGTATGAGTGGCGCGCGGAGGCACTACGCCGGGGGGAAGATCCTCTTCCGCGGCAAATCTATGCGGAGCGGACAGATCTCCGGCGCGATCTCATGGCGGCATGGAAAGAGCGACTGTCGCTACCCAGCGCAGGGCACGCCGCGACAGCGGCGATGAGACCCCTCTTTAAGGAGTGGCTAGAGAGGCGCCACGGCGCCCTCACCTACCGCCTGACGCAGGTCCTCATCGGACACGGAAGTTTCGGGAGGTTCCTGCACATCATCAGGCGGGAGGAAACGCCCGGGTGTCACCATTGCTAGGATCGCCCAGAGGACACGGTGGAGGTCTGCCCCGCTTGTGCGGAGCACCGCCGTGTCCTCGTAGAGGCGATCGGCAGCGGCGGCGACCTCTCGCGTCCGGCCCTGGTGCAAGCCATGGTCCGGGGCGAGAGGGAATGAGAGGCAGTCACCTCCTTCTGCGAAGCAGTCATGCTAGCAAAGGAGGTGGCGGGATGGCTCAGGGAGAGAGCCTCCCGTCCCAGCCACCGTGGGAGACGCTTGGGAGTCGGGAGCCGCGTGACGACTCCCGGCCACCGTAGGCGCGGGCCTGCGGGCGGAGAGTAATGGGTAGCTGGGTTTTAGTCAGTAAGAGTCTGACACTCCCTTCCGCTCCACCCAGAGCGGGAGGGGATTTGATGATTTCCCATCCGAAAAAAAAAAGGGTCGATATGGTTTTAACCAAGACACAATGGCTAAAAATTTAGTTATTGTCTCGAAGACATAATTTACAATACCTTTTTACGACATTGCAGTGCTACTTGTATTGGGTGTGCACCTTGACGTATCGCTGCCGGCCGTAGTCGAGTCGACGGCAGCGAAGAGTCCTGGGACGCGGTGGTTTCCTTCTGCGAAACGGTCGTCTCGCAGAAGGAGGCTGTGGAAAGGGAGAGGGAGATCTCATCCACTCATCCGGCCCGTAGTAGGCGCATCGGGCGTCGGCGGAGGGCGGACAACGCCCTCTTCCAGCCCCCCTAAACGGGTCCAGAGACGGCGAATTCGGGGACGTCTGTCACCG
Organism: Oligia fasciuncula; assembly: GCA_963082905.1. NCBI lineage: Eukaryota > Metazoa > Arthropoda > Insecta > Lepidoptera > Noctuidae > Oligia > Oligia fasciuncula. The sequence goes on along the minus strand of OY720406.1, from coordinate 13,256,687 downwards.
TCAACACATCAGGACTTGAGCTGGCGGCGCGTAGTGTTCCACGCGCGCCCCTCTTTGACGTCACCAGTCGGGGGTTGCGGAAGGATCGTACGGTCCCGCAACACCCGGCGTAGGTGTGAGACGGAACACTGGGGTGATTTTTAGTCAGTAAGAGCCTGACAGACCTCGCCGCCCGCCCCAGGGCGGCGGACATCCTTGAAGATTTTCCACCCCGGAAACAAAAAAAAAGGGTGTGCACCTGCCGAACCTATACACAATAAATCAACAGCCCGTCTGGAGGTGTGCGTTGAAGCGTTATCATGGTAAAGAATTTTTAAAAAATCGAGAAAAAAGGCAAAATACTATGAAAGCATGATAATTATGATCTTAAAACCTAATGTCACTAAAAAAATGCTTTTCTGTTAACAATGTTAGAAAGGTTGCTTGCCCCTCGAAAGAGCTCATAAATAAAGTTGCCCGTGTGTGTGTTTGTTTCGGCCTTTCTTCTCAGAGGAGTCAGATAGGAAACGCCGACTTCATCTAGTTTAAAAAAAAACATGATTGACGTGTAAAAGTGTTTTACAAACCTACTTACAAAAATAAAATCATTTATCATTGCAATCTTTATCACTCAGAACACCACATCACATAATATTATCTTACATTATCCTCACTTTTTATTGACGTGACAACGTCTTAAATTAGGTTGCGACTGGGAGTCACTTATGAAAAAGTGTAACGCTCGGTAACGTTACGATGAGTCACCGAACGAGAGAGAGGCCCTCCGAATGCCTTGCGTCTCTCTCCCACTCAACTATGATCGGATGATCGGTCGTTGTCACGTAAAATCTTCGCCCGTAAAACCGACTTTACAGGCAACCATTTTTGAAATTCTTTTAGCGCCACTAATCAACCAACAATCGAAAGCGATTATCATTACTTTTTCAAATAACACAGGCAGAAGTGACTGTGATAGTCATCTTATATAGGTAAGCCTGCATGACGTGATTATTCACATAATAATGTTATAAATACAATAATTATGTTTTCCTTAGTACTATAAAGCGCCAATAGATGTCATTACGTGTATCCAACTTACGTAATGAAAGTTGTTGTAGAATACTTTAAATTGGTTATATCTTTTGATACAGTGAAGCGATTGCGATGAAACCAAAACTAACTACTACTCCGAGTTCTACACTATATTTGAGTATAAAAATTAACCATATTGGTTTGGTACTTTTTACGTTGAACCTGTTCAAATCAAATTTTGTCACATCCAAACAGACAAACAGACAAACCGACAAACAGACAAACAGACAAACAGACAAAAATTCTAAAAATTGATGAAATGGCATCTGTTGGTTATCCTATAACACCCCAACTATTTTTTTTTTTTATATTTTCAATGTACAGAAACGCCTCGTCTACAGATTTATTATATGTATAGATATCTCTGTTACAAATCAAGTACTCACAGATATTTACCTAAGCAAACCTAACTATGTCCAAAGTCAGATCGAATTATTGCGTCATGACTCATGCTATATCAGAATTAAAACAATCTCGTAATCGATTTTTCCCGAACTTTCCAAGTCTGGAATATGTTGAAATACCTGATAATAAAACATTGGTATGTAATTATAGCCTTAGCCTCATAATCATATGGTGATCTGATGATGGAGACGGATGGCGGTTCTAATAAAAAAACCGTTATAATAGACAACATGATAATGGTTCAACAACAAATTGTAACAGTAGGTAAGTACATTTTTAGAACAATTACAATCAAATGAATTGTAAGTCCTATATCTAACACCGATAATATTGTACATTTTGCAGGCAGCACCTTTGTTCTTAAGCCCTTTACAGCCGCTTCTCCATTACTGGTGTTATAGTCAATTCACTAATCTGAAACGAAATAATTATGTTCGAATTGAGTCTTCTATTAAATGACGTATAAGTGTAGGTATTTTTGGGTTGCACTATTTTTCAGCTAATAGGCTATTTGACTGGTTTCTGATAAACATCTCAGATTATTTAATGGTGTCTAACGAGCCCACAAAAACCTATTACTTCAAATTGCATAATGTATTTCTTTTAAAAAATAGTAAATAAAAATGTAGGTACTGTTTACTTAGGCCGCCAAAACGCTATCTTTAACAATATGACGTCGTGACGTCACGATTCACGTAAACAAACGTTGAAACGGTCGAGATACTAGACAAAAGTCATCCTGTCAACGATAAACAGAAATTTACTAAATCATGACGTCATCTTAAGTTCAGCCAATCCAGACCGTTTTCGATTACGTGGTGCCAGATTTAAAAAGATGAAGTTTTTTCGGGATTTTTTTTATAAATAATACATTGTTTTGTAGTAAAATTAATGCAAATCGATTTTAAAAGCGATAATCTATACGAGTGTCAATAATTATGACCTTATTTTTTACATTGTCAAATAGCCTATTGTTTGCAATTTCGACAGCCCCTATCTAAAACATGATAGCAACAAGTACCATAAGTGCAACACACCCGCACTTCCTCACGCTGTGTAAGCACATAGGCGGCATGCGGATCACTTACAGTACGGTGTCAGGTCACATGGCTGCAGCACTGGCAACTTCATCTGTTCCACGTAGCTAGCCATTGACTGACACCAGCATCAAGTACGGGAGAGTGACAAGTATCACAGGTGAAACAAGAAAAGCTTACATTGACGTGCGGCGGCGTGGAGAGCACATACAAAACAGCATCCGCCAGGTCTCGTGGCTGCAGCGCTGGCATCTTCATCTGTTCCACGTAGGTAGACATTGCAGTGCTCACCAAGCCTGGAGATATGCTCTAAAGAACATTGAAATGAAAACAAAGTTTAACGTAACTTTCAAAGTGAAGGTCAACCAGAAGGTTGCAAAAACAACGAAGCTATAAGCTAGGTAGGTACCTAGTATTAACAACCGGTTGGTTGAGAAAGGAGGAAGACCATGTATGATATCGCGTGCAATTTAATTTAAGTACAGAAGTGGCACTTAAGTTTGGCAGAATTGCCAAACTTAAGTGGCAGTGGGCAGGGCATATTGCTCGCAGAACAGATGGCCGATGGGGCCGAAAGGTTCTGGAGTGGCGACCACGTACCGGAAGACGTAGCGTTGGAAGGCCTCCCACAAGGTGGACCGACGACCTTGTGAAGGCCGCAGGAACCCGTTGGATGCGAGAAGCACAGAACCGGTCGAAGTAGAAGTGCTTGGGGGAGGCCTATGTCCAGCAGTGGACGTCTTTTGGCTGAAATGATGATGATGACAGAAGTGGCAATGCAACTTGGTTTTTGCGGCAACTGAGATTTTTCGTAGTACCTCTGTGTAGATAAACTAGAGATTTGTGGTCACAATGCTTTATATTCCACTAGCTTTTGCCTGCCGCTTCGCTCGCGTGTATGTCGGAAAATATCGTACGGGAACGTAGGTCCGGGATTTAAAGTATCCGTATGTGTAATCCAGGTTAATATGAACTATCTGTGTGTCAAATTCAATCCAATGCAGCAATGATTACGCGGCGCACGCCAGTAAAAGTCAGCATGATTTTTTTTTCAATATCTGCAGCAATCATCGTCACATTTCAGCAAATTTTCAAAAAACCTTTATGAATTATACACATAAACCTTCCTCATGAATCCTCCGCCCTTTGGTGAAAACCGTATAAAATCCGGTTGGTAGTTTTGGACTTTATCGCGTTCAAGCAGATAGACAGACGCGGCGGGGGACTTTGTTTTATAATAATTATTATGTAGTGATCCGCGTGACGCGTCCTAACCAAAATTATCGTCACGTTCATTTTATCCCCCGCGCCCTAACCAAATTGATCGTTCGCGCTAACAAGCAACCGTCGCGTACATAATATGTTAAATCTACTAACCGGAAGGCGCATTCTGTCGACGTGACAAAGACGACCAAAAGGGATTGTCGATAATATCGGAGTGATCTTTTATATGAATACTAGCTTAAGCCCGTGACTTCTTCTTACATTATGTACTAATATATATGCGACACACGTGCGATCTTTTTGGTTAGGACGTGGGGTAAGTCTTTTAAAAAGACTTAATTGCTCAACGGTTTAAGCCACCCGAGCTGTAGCGTGCACTACGCTCGTGATCGTGAACCCACTGCCACCTATTTTTTATAACGTACCGTAGTTTTTATTTTGTTTTTAAATGCAGCCAGTTCCGTATTGAGAGACGCCGTGAACGCAGTGACCGCGTGCTTCGTAGTCGCGTACACGTTCATATTATCCGCCCAAGGAATGTAGTGACCAGCAATACTGGAATAAACAAAACAATTAATAAATAACTATTTATTACTCATTTTTGCAATGGCTAAAAGCACATGTCTGCCAGATTAAATACTCTCCCCCACCGACGCGATATTATCGGTCGATAATATCGGATGCGTTATTGCGATAATGCGTCCCGATTCCTTGCCACACAGCTGCGTTTTTATCGTCCGATATTTGTAACATATGCGTGTAACCTACACTAAAGCCGATCCGAATCACACGTTACTATGTTATTAACGCATGCAGGTGTGTGTCGTATGCGTCCTAATACAAAATGTTCTCCTTCTTATCGCAGGACGGAGGAACGCAAGCCTCCTACTTCTATTGCGTCGTTATTATCGCAGCAGTGTGTAACTTCGTGGCCGTCCTAAATAATGTACTGAAAATGGATACCGCAATAACGCATCCGATATTATCGACCGATAATAACGCGCCTGTGAGGAGAGCCTCAAATTAACATGAGGTTCTAACTCTTTCTAAGAAGTGCAAAATATCAGCCCGGGGTTTGGATCTTTGCCCAATGGTCGTCCTCAATAATGGGACATAATTAGGACGTATGAACCGGCAACTGAAGATATACTTTTACAAACGCCACCCTGCATAAGGTAAGGTGCCTACATTGATAACGGTATCTTTGAATGCTGCTTACCTGTTAATATTGATAATGTGGCCATCTATCTTAGATTGCTTCATGGAGGTGATGGCGTGGCGAGTGCAAAAGATCATGCCCTTCAAGTTCACGTCGATAGTTGTAATAATTGCATCGTCGCTCAATGTGTTACTGCCCACGTCTGCAAGTAGAAAAGATGCAAAAACTGTCGATCACAGACGCAGGTTCTAATACCAGACTACACTAACATAATTATGTAGGTAGGTACCTACCTATGTGAGTAATAATAATAGAATTTCTTTATTAGAGTAACCAAGACTCAACCAGATTGTTAGTAAAACGTACGACTATGTTAGTAAGCACAGACACTAAACAAAAATAAGGAAAACAATACAATAAATAACGGTTGGTCACCGTTCGACATCCCATGAGAGACGGCACAACAGTGACCCACGTATACACAGTCCAGGCGACTCTGACACTGTTGGAGCCGCCCCACACCCTGTGCACCAGAAAAGCGTACCTTTAACCACTCAATCTCGGTGTGGTACCTACGATATCGGCCCATTACAATAGAAAATCAATTGTTTCTCATTAGCGGTGATTAAGCGGTTAACTTATTGTTGCGTAACGAGTAACGACATACTCTTTTTGTCTGACAAACAGGATCAAAGCGTATGCTAGCTTTGTCGTGGCGGTGTTGTAGTACTGGCGTAACCGTTTCGTAGCGATATTAGTTACTAGTGACTAATGACACCTGCAGTAGCGGCACGCGCGACATCGTTACAGCACTAATTACACCAGTAGCGGCACTCGCGATATCGTTACAGGACCACATTTTGCTACTTGGATTGTACAAACATCGCGTAGCAGCGTCGTAGCGCAGCCGTAGCGTTATCGTAGCAGCGTCGTAGCGTTATCGTAGCAGCGTCGTAGCGTTATCGTAGCAGCGTCGTAGCGTCGTAGCGCAGCCGTAGCGTTATCGTAGCTTCGTCGTAGCGGTGCTACACCACCGGCGCTGTCGTAGCGATTGTGTAGAGTACGCGTAGTAGGGTCGTACCGTTATCGTAGCACTATCGCAGAGTGGTCGTAGCAATTGTGTGGTTTGTGTAGCAGTGTCGCAGTGTATGCGACCGTACTCGTATCATTGCGTAGTCTTCTTCTCAGCGTGTCGATGGCAAAAATATGGTGTTGCATTAGGTAGTGTTTGCGTTGCGTTGTTGGACTGTGGTTCATAATGATGAAGAAGTGAAGAACTAACATAGCTACGTAATAAATTGAGCAACAATTACGTACCAGTGATATGTCCTTGGTACAGCACACCGGCACAATTGACCAGAATGTGTACACCATCAAACTCCTCGTTAACCCACTTGAAAGTCTCCGTCACCTCCTTAGGGCTTGTGATATCGCAATGTCTTGGAATTATTTTCCCATTTGTGGCATCCGACTGCAGTTCCTATTAGGTAAATAGAAACAAACTTTATCTTTGACAAAAACTTAAAGAATCGAATAAATCTCATATTAAATGGAATGGGTTCAGAGTGTTGTCGTGTCCAGTGTTTGTCAAAATATAATATCAATCAATCAATATGGATGAAGAATTTTTTCTAGAAAAAAGCTTGAACTAGTTTCAGAACCCCGGACCCCGCAGACTCACTGCGGTCACTTGTATGGCGTGAGCTACCCGCGCTCCCCGCGACAAGCAGCCCTCGCCACTCACCGCGCCCGCGTGCCCACTATGGACGCTCAAATGAAGTGTTTGAGTACGCCGCGCCACGCCCGCCTTTGCAGTCTAGCCAAGCACTGAGTATCTATTATGAACAGGTACCATCACGCCAAGGTGGTAGGAAGAGGTACAAAACTACAGATCACCCAACTTACAGGAATACGATCTAAGTGCACATCGACCGCGATGACAGTAATTCCGGCATTCGCCAAGCCAGCGCACACAGCGCCCCCGACGCCGCCGTTAGCTCCCGTCACCACAGCAGTCGCCGTGCGCCAGCGCTCCATATTCTGCTCCTAGGTTCACATAGCGCTCATGTTATTATAAATAGGTAAAAAATGCTAAAGGACGTTTTGGCGCTCGAATGACGTTGACGTTTCACGTTGCGCTGTTGGTAAACATTTGTTCAATTGTTTTGTGAATTTATATAACTTGAAATGTTAGAACCGATTTTAGGCACACGCCAAAAGAACTTTGTAGCGCTACAGATCCTACCTAATATTTGATCTTCAAAAACGACACAATGCCACACAATATTTCCCAATGACACGTGGATATAGAATAACATGACCTTGTTTTCGGAAGCTTAAAAGATACAAGACAATAATGTAGGTAACTTGGCTAACCAGACAATTTTTGACGCGCCACATGCGAAGCACGTATAGGTATACCTATTTCTTTTCTTTCATTCGCAAAAATAAAATATTGCCCAAAGTAGCAGTGGTAGCAGTGGTGTATTATAGCCACTGACCTCTATCATACAAGCACGCATGAGAGGTCAGTGTGTATAGCCCACTGACCTCTATCATACACACTGACCTTTATCATAAAGTACTTGTATAATACAGGTCAGTGGTATAGCTTCTAGTAGTGTAGCTACTTAGGTCCTTTCACTGGTTAGGGACTGCAGTTCATTTATTACGTAAGACTTTGAGGGGGAGGGTCCCAACAAGTCTTATTGTCTTACATTGGGGTGGAACTAGGGGTCTTAGATTGTTCTTACGTAAGACCACAAAAGTAAGCTAAATCATAATTTAACCGTACATACGGGTTCATATTGAAACGTTACTTTTTTTAAACACAATTTAAACCAACGCGTATTTAAATTTTTGCTATTTTATCTTTGCAATTTTGGTAGATACTTATTATAATATCTTACCCAAGATTGAAAGGGGGAAGGGGTTCTTCTAAATCTTAATTTTTATTACGTAGAGGGGAAGGGGGTTCATAGTGGTTAAAATTGTCTTACGTAAAAAAACAGCCTCTTACCTACATTCAAGTCTCAAGTAATAGGAGGCGCGCCTGTTTCATGCGACCAAGAAATCCAAACTCCGTGCAACTGAGAAATGACTTCCAGTCCCGCTTGCGGTTGCCTTGAAAAACTCATTCATGCAGATGACAACCAACTAGTATTAGCTGATGCAACGTACCTAAATTCATTGAGAGACACGATAATTATAAAAAGGCGCGCCAAATTTTTATTTTGGAGATTAGTTGAGTAGGTAGGTACCTTTACAGCTCCTTGCATAGCAGTTAAACAACTCGTCCGAAGCAGGAGGAAACTACAAGCACTGTAACTCGTTTTATCTAATATAACCCCTGAAAATATTCGAGATTACGTACTTTTATCACAACAATTAAGTATATTATTATTTACTTTTGCATCACTATTACCGTAATCAGATAAGATAATGTTTCTATGTAACCTTTACTAAGTGTATCTTACGTACCTACCTATTTTGCTTTAGATAAACTTATAGATAATTATGTATATTTTTGTGCCATTCGCTTCTCCAATAGTCGCTCCAGAATGAGAGCTTGTAATAATTAGCCTATAATGTTCCCACTGCTGGGATACAGGCCTCCTCTCTGGGAGTGGGCCGTAATCCACCAAGCGGGCCCAGTACGGGTTGGTAGATCTCACATGTCTTCGAATTTTAGGTTCTAGGACATGCCGGTTTCCTCACGATATTTTCCTTCACCATTTCGAGAGCAGTGGTGATGAAATAATTTACACAAAGTAAAACGCCTGTCTGGCTTCGAACCTACGACCTAAAACTCGTAAGTTGCGGCCGTTACCACTGCTCTCATTTAAAATACGCCAAACTCTAACTTGCAAATGTGACAAACTCTAATTCTGCTTTTCAATACACCTACATTCTACTTATTTATTATGTTGAAGGTACAGACGCCAGCACGTCAAGCTACCCGAAACTGTAAAATTTTCATGTCCGTGACCACAAACGCCAATCGCTTCCATATTTTGTAAATAATTAGTACTCAATTGGTACTAATTAGTACTCGAACCACAAAATTGGTACCTTAGTAGTTTTCGAGAAAATCGACTTTGAAGGTGGTCACGCTCCCTCAGCAGGACCACCATGAGCGCCGAAAAAGGGGGCACGGTACAGCTATTCTAAGATTGTAGTAGCTTGATGTGCTGGCGTCTGTACATGCCATAACAATAAACTAGCTAATTGGACCCTGTTCCTGATACCGGTGGGCTAAAATTTTTATATTTTTAAATGTTTTTATATCCTAATATTTAAAAATATAACTTTTGTAAAAATGAAATAAAGAAAATAACTAGCTAAACCGTAATGTCCACATGTAGGTAGATATACTTACAGGGATCATACGTCCCACGTAATATTAGTAAAACACACCTTGCAATATATATAAATAAACTCGTTAGAACAACCTTTCCTTTGGTGTCCCCATTTAACCAGTATACTGACAGTGTATAACTAAGTCAATTTTATGACGAAGATAAGGTGGTTGGTGGTGCTCTATTAGGAAACCAAAAGGAGTAGATTTTCTCAGTCAATACCCACTAAGTACCTACAACCCTTATAGGGTCGACCCAGACCTGGCGAAGCGTAGCGCTGTAATAAAAAGTAGAAAATAAATAGACTTGCATTGCTCCGAGAAAGCATCAAAGCGGATGTATAGCACACATCACGATCCGTAAAATTTTAAAAGGAATTTCCTAATCCATCGCTTCATGTTTGAGGATGCTGTTCGCCAGGTCTGCGAAGGTTTATGTAACTTTTTTTAAGGGTTTTTTTATGTTCCGTTCCGTCAAAGTCAAGTCAAAAAAACGAATGATAACTAAATCGGGGGATAGTTTGGTGTTGCAGATTCATATCTATAATCTCCATTCTAAATACAATTTTAGACTATTGGATAGCTAAAGGATCAAAGAATTTATTACGCCAAGTGAGGACTGTGACGCATCGCGCGCGGTGGTGGCTCCGAAACACTAACACCTTTAGTGTCTTGAACGTAAGCGTTCAAGACACTAAAGGTGTTAGTGTTTCGCCTTCGAGCTGAAGCTAAAAGTAACTTATGTTTAAAATAAAAATAAATAAAAAACGTCAATATTGTTGCATATTTTATTATCGATAATTATTTGTATGTTAATAGAAAAATCTCCGACATGCTGACACTTAACAAGGCTAAACATATTGAAATGGTCGACTATACAACACGCGGCATATATCCATCGACAATAATCGAACTTTCTGACACACTCATAGGAACATTTGCACCTTATCCTAACGCAACTATATCTCTATCGGACGGTTTCAATAACCCATATATCTGTGGACACTTCCAGATCTATAAAAGTCCTTCACAAGTCACGATACCTAAATGTACGTCCAGCGTACTTCAGGCAGTCCGCCTCGCTACCAACATGCGGACTAATATTTTTACCACAGAAAGAGTGTTTATTATACTGAATCTATGGTACGGTCAGTAACGAAAGTCGATTAACACTTCAGTTTTTTTAAACTCGGTTATTAAGCAAAATATTTGTTCAAAATTGCAGCAGAAGTAAAATGCAATTTTGAATAAATATTTTGCTCAATAACTGATATTAAAAAAACTGAAGTGTTAATCGACTTTTGTTGCTGAGTGTACCAGGATGCGCGTCGGTGTCCCTGCCACCCTGTATATTCTGGGTTGACACGACAGAATATTTACATGGTATTTTAGTAAAAGCCGCATCCTTTCTGTTTACTGCTTATACATGGGTTATTGATGACGTGCGTCTGATGATCTACGATAAGCTTATCTCTACCATAGCTAGCGAGGAAATCTCATGACCTCGACCTCCGTGTTGTAAATAAACTTCTATTGACCGCAAATTAGTTCAGGGGCCATTAATTGGGGTACTTTTTAAAATATTTGCTTCTTAAATAACTTTATACTAATTGCTTTATCTCGCTAAACATATCCTCGTCATATCGCTATGGCTGCCATACGCTTATCGGGAAATAATTTCAGTTAACTACCCTCATTAAAACAATTCAAAGACAATTTATAATCAATTTCAGTCGAAAAAACTTATCAAATTCAACAAACAGTGTCACAATAAAGCGTGCAATTTATAAAAAAGGAAAAAACATCATGTAACCCATAATTATAATGCTTAAACCAAAATCCAAAAAAAAATTAAGTATAATTTATAATACTGGAAAAATACTTCAATAGATTTGAATAGTATACATTTCGTCGGAAAACAAAATTTTATTGGCTAAATAATATCTCACCAAATTCAAAGCCACTCATCACAGTCTTTTTAATAAAACAGATATTTAGTAAAAATAAAAGCATGGTTAATAAAGAAATACATAATACATGTATTGCATATCCTATGATATTTTTCTGAAATAATATAATTATCTATTTCTCGATATCTTACACACTACGGCTTGGAGTCAAAAATAAAATATTGAAAGTTAATGCTTAGGCTAATGTAACAATATTATAAAGTTGTTACAGTAAATTGCACTTATTTATTATCACTTAACATTATTATAATCATAAATTTAGATTTTTTATTAACTTCTATTAATTTGATATTTAATAAAAGGTTTAATATTCCAATGAGAATCTTCGTGCGAATAATAACGTCTTACTATCACTACTTCGCTGTACTTAATAATTATGTCACGCACATAACGTGCACACTCAAATAATACATAGATCATTTTATTTCACAGTTACATAAAAAGTTCTAAAAAAAACTGATTTAACTCTGATATTCCCTCTGATACATATAAATTCAATATTGGTATGTATGTGTGTACTTATTAATATAAATCTGCAATAAAATAAAGCATAAAGTAATCTTTAAGTACAAAGCATTAACTTCACTTAACTAGTTGGCCCTAAGTTAGAGAAATACAACAATGTCCCGACATGTCATAGTAACTAACACTACTGGTCTGCTCAGACTGGTGGACGAGACGAAATGTGCAGCTTATGGACAATGAGATATGGAATTTATTGCTATTTATTTAAGGTTCACAGTACAAGTGAAGCATGTGCTCGTCCGTGGCTCGCATATCCGCCACGCCAGTCCGCGCAGACGTCACAACATCGCCTGCATGTTGCGCACTGTCAACATTAACCACCACTCACTGGAATAAACTCTGCACTTTCAGCTTGGGCAAGTATTGGGGCTGCGAAGATTTCGTGATTTTTACCTGAAACAGGTACATTACTTGTTACTATCGAACAAAAATTATTTAATATTACGGTTATAAATCAAATAAGTACGTACTTCATCAAATTCCTCTTCTTTGATTTCCAGGGGATCTTTCATCATCTGAAAACAAACAACAAAAAAATTAATGGAAGTATTGTACGAGTTGATTTGTCCTTTACCATAGAACGAATGTGTTTACTAAAGCTAGGCATGTAGAGCCGACCTTGGGAGGTCGTCCGCGTCGCGGCGGGTGTCTCGTGTGGCTGAGCACTCGCAGCTGATGCTCGCGCAACAAATGCTCGGTGTGCTCGCGAGCAGACGCCAGCCGCTTGCCGCACGAAGAGAACACGCACGTGTACTCGCGACCTTTTAAGTAAAAGTACGCACATTAGTACTGACGATGTACGATTTGTATTACATAAGAGATGAATTCCCCTAGCATACACATGTCATTTTCCTCATATTGTTAAATTATTTAAAAGCTTTTTTTTTTAACGATCAACCATTTGCATCGAAAAAAAAAGAATACAAAATGCAATAAGGGTGCTCTGAGGTGCTGAAACTTCTCCCTATTATTTATTTTTCAAAAAAGAAAGAAGCGCAACATCGTAAGAAAGGCAACGAATGGTAGAAAGAAGGCATTTGCCAGAGAGTGGGTGGGTGGACATAGGCAAAATAAGTAAAGATTTAGGTAAACATACTATGGTCGTCATCGTCGCTGTGCTGGGCGAGCGCGGGCGCGTGCTGCGCGGCGTGTCGCTGCAGCGCGCGCTCGCTGGGGAAGCCCAGGCCGCACGCCGCGCACGCCGCGCACGCCGCGCGCTGCGGAGGACTACGCGCCGGACTCTTTATCTCAGAGTGCATTTCTCGTCTGAAAATAAAACGTAACAAGACTATTTTACACTCAAATGAAAATGCTACAGTTGCATGACATCGCCTATTCCCGAATGTATTGAGCTCTGCGAATTAACGCCAAATCAGATATGCAATCATTGCAGGCCTGCAGCTTCTCCATAAACTCAGTAGGGCCCAGGGAATTAGGGACCATGGTTCAGGGGGTATCTTCAAAATTTAAATATGTTACTGAAAACTGCTGTTGTGTATTTCACAGATTATTAAATTTCTTGTACAGTTTACCTGTGCATATACATATGGTTCCGCTGCTGGAACTGCTCCCCGCAAACGGTGCAGTCGTACGTGGCCTCCACCGGGCGCCCGTTCATGTGGCGCTTGCGATGTTGATTCAGATTCGTTACCTAAAAAAATATATAAACTGTTTTATATATTTTAATTATTAATAAATTACTAACTGTGCCCGCGACTTCGTTCACGTGGATGTCGGGAAACCATAATGTCTCTTTACTATTTCATTTTTTTTTAATAAAAGAAGCCTAATATACTCATGAGTCATGAGTATATTAGGCTTCTTTTTAGGAGTTTCATTGGCAGATAGCTGATGTCATGAGTCATGACATCAGCTATCTGCCAATGAAACTCCCGTCAAAATCGATCCAACATTTTCGGAACAAACAGACAGACAGACAATTTTTTAAACATTTTCTTTGTTATAAGTAAATAAATAAAAATAAATAAGTACTGTATATACTTTCCTAAGTATATTGTAAAAAGCTGTTGTCTTGACATTACAAACAGACACTTCAATTTTATTTATGTGTATGTATGTATAGACATTGAGAACAAAAATCAGTTGTTTTCAGACTTCACAACCACAGAACTTAAGAAATCCCAATCAATAAATTGATATTTAAGTACTCCAATTGGTCATTCAGTTTAGTTGGGCTGTCATGCTAATGGATTTTAGGTTTCAATCAAGAAAATTTTCTTAAAGAAAGGTCAAATGATAGTCATTAATTAGGAATGTTAATAATGCTCACCTGCGCGTAAGCCTTATTGCACCCCGGCTCCGGACACACGAATGGACGCTCTCCAGTATGCAATCGAACATGGTTGTTCAGATTTGTAACCTGGCGCCAAATATAAACACTATGTTTAGTATTCCTAGTAAAAAAAATTTTTCAGTAAAAAGTAATAGACAACTGATTATTATCCAGGTGATATAAACAGGTACAATCCGATTCAAACTTTATGGCGGCTCGGAACACGAGGCGAGTTGCTGCGCAGTAACAAATTCACCTATGAGCGGGGGTGAGGGGTGAGGTACTGCGCAGCGAGCAGCGTACTTCAGAGCCGCCATTAGAGTTTGAATCGGGCTGTACATAGCTAAAAATATTATGTACAGTCACGAGCACTAATATGTCAACACTTCGCAACAATTGCGATTTTTTCGTGAAATAACGAATGCAACGTTGAAATACGACACTTTCCGCAAACCTATGGGTTTGAAAAGACTTTGTTCGTAATAACATAAAATTTCATTCAAAACTGAAGGAGAAAATCTTTGAATAAAGTCAAGTATTAATTATGTTCGTGACTGTACAGCTAGGTTACGTTCAGTGTTAGTTGCGCGTGACTATGAGCCCCAAACTAGATAGTTATTTTGTATCTTGGGAAAATGCTGTGCTTATTCCATAGATAATAATTACACACCTGAGTAAATGCCTTCCCACATTCGGAGCATTTGAATGGTCTCTCATTAGTGTGGATGCGAAGATGCGCCCTCAAGTTGTTGGACTGGGAGAACGCTAGAAACAATATATGAAGTGTTAGCTTTGTAAACCTGACGCAAAAACAATAGGTATCTTTTACGTAAGATCATCTTTTTGGCTCCGCCGCACCGTAAGATTTGGGTATCTATAAAAGGTGTAACTGGAATTACTGAAAACCTTTTAAGGGGTTATTGCACTCGATCATTATGAAAAACTTTTATTACGAGAAATAAAACTCAGCCGTGCTGTGCTGTGCCCTACATTTGTCGATTTCTGCGAACATAGATGTATGTAACAGCTGATATTTTTTCGCAATTTCTGGCTTTATAAAGACGACGTAATTGAGCACAATGACCCCTTATGAGACTTTCATTTATTTCAATAATACCTAGTATTTTTGCTTTTGACAGATTTGGTTTTATTTATTTTTTTTGTATTGATTTTATTATGTGAATATTTTATACACATACCAACTTCTGTTATAAAGAGGCCCTTGACTAAATAATAACAGCCGCACAGGTAGATTGATCAGGTTAAGTTACGCTTGCCGCGGTTGGTCTGCGGATGGGTGACCATCTTTACATACCGAGACCCCTCCGTGCCTCGGAAAGCACGTTAAACCGTTGGTCCCGACTGTCATTCGTGGATCTTTAACAATCATTATGGGTAGTCAGAAGCCCAAAACACTGACAACCAGTCTTAACAACAACAGTATTACCCAGTAACAGGGTTGGCAAAATACTGGTATTCAGCTGCATCCGGTTAGACTGGAAGCTGACCCCAACATATTTGGGAAAAGGCTAGGCAGATGATGCCTGACATCTGTTATAGAAATTAATGTTGAAAAATAATTTTTCAAAATGTTTGTTTTTTAAAAATAAGATAAAAACTCACCTTTGTTGCAGTAAGTGCAGACAAAGCGTCTCTCGGCGCGGTGGTTGCGCAAGTGGTTCTGTAACTGCATGTTCTTCTGAAAAGACTTGTGGCAGAGGCCACAATACAATGATGATTCAATTCCCTCCTGCAAGGTGCAAAAATTTTGCTGTAACACTGGGTACAAATCGGCGATTCAGCTATATTAGGGCAGACACGCATCTTCTCATTATTTCGGCGTAACGCGCCTCGCCAATGTGGACCCAGTGCTCTATTTTCACCTTAGTGCAGTTAGTTTACAGATGAAAGTATAATTTCTACTGAACTGGACAAAGAGTACAATACAAATCTTGCTACTACTATTCATTAGCAGTCCCAGGGTTCATCTCAGAAGGAAGTTGTGGGAGGATTCAAATAGATTTCTTTCAAGCATGATAGATAGTAAAATGGTTTCCAATCGGTTCTTAACATATTGAGGGGATACCTAAATCTACAATGTGTCTTTGTGTGACTGTCCTCTCTTAGGAGTTTATTTTATCAAGTCTCATAAATTCAACATTAAATGTTTTATGATTTTAGGAGGATCTTGTCCCCATTAACACCTTTGCCATTCTGCTTCCTTGCATTAAATTGAGAAGGTGTAATGCAAGACAAGTATTGATTAACAAAACAAGAACCTACTGCTGCAAAATGATTAAATAACATTAGAAATATTATTGTTGCTTCTGTGTAACTGTAATACCGTTCCTAATTTATTACTCATCAGGTTTTGCACCATATTAACAAGCATATTAAATAACAGATAAATATATTAGACAACATGTATTTGATAATAACCACCTCTTCGCTGTTGCTAGTCTGGGGCACTGTGTGGTCGGAGCCATTCTCTCCAAGTGTTATTTCAGGCACTAGCGGCTGGCACTTAAAACAGGCATATATACCATCCTTGCCTGTCTCGAACAGTTGCTGGAACATACACAATGTTATAGATATAATAGAAAAAATCTCATCTATCTTGTAATACATTTTGTTCTTACAGAACATAAAACGTAAACACCCTCAACATTAATGCAGCCATGGGCCAGTCAAATATTTGCCATCCTAAATAGAAACAAACAAGTTTTTTTTATGTGAATATATATTTAAAGTGCTATTATTATTTAAACAGAGATGCTTGTGGTACCTATAGCGTATGCCAAGGTTCACTATTCAAGTACATAAAAAAAGGATCACTGTTGTTTTTTACACTGCGCTGAGCCAGACGTAAAAAAACAGACGGACCGACAAAAAATAGAAAAAAAATACGCGGGCAGGTTTCGAATGTCAACTTTTTTCTCATTTCTGCATAGACTTCTATTAAATTCCAACTCAATTAGTTACAAAATGCCTTATTCGTGAAAACTATAGAAGCCCAAATGACCAGGAACGTTATTTTTATAACATTCACCAAAGAAAACAAAAAAATATTGATGATATATTTCGAGACGACGCCTAAAACAAGTAAACAGATACTCACAACAGCAGGTTTAAGACAAATCCCACATTTGTCCATAGTGGACGAACACAATACTATCAAATAAATCAAAATAACTTAGAAAATTGCTGATATTTATTTTAAAAAAGCAGCCCTCAGTGGCTCTCACTCAGAAAAATCACAGGGCGGGGCGGGAGCGAGGAGTGCAGGGGGGAGAGGCGAAGACATAAATCCGTAGACAAGATTCCAAAAATGTTGCCATTTTATTTCAAAAGGCACTTTTGTGGTAAAATGTAAAAGGTCTCTTACCTCAACTTTTTTTTTCATTTGACATTTTCGGATATAGTTGTAGTTCATTCATTCAATGTTCATTCAAAATTGCCCACTCGTCGAAATACGAAATTATCGTGTTTTATCCTCTTGAACTGCGTATTTTTATTTACTATACTTTTTGTTATGTTTTAATTAAATCAAGATAACTTTATAATTGTTATACTACTATAGTTTTATATCCTCATGTAAAGGGCTTTGTTGATAAGTGTTTACTATTATTTTTGTGAAAGATGGCTGAGAAAATTGTCATAACCAGTGGCAACCAGCCCATTGTAAAGATAGGTCACTACACGCTGGGAGCAACCCTTGGCGTGGGCACCTTCGGAAAGGTAAAGATCGGAGAGCACCAGCTGACCAAACACAAGGTAGCCGTTAAGATTCTGAACAGGCAGAAGATCAAGAGCCTCGATGTCGTGGGAAAGATCAGACGTGAGATACAAAATCTTAAGTTGTTCAGACATCCGCACATCATCAAACTGTACCAGGTATGGCATGTTTGTTTATGTGTTCTTTGACCTTGAATAAGTCACACATGACACACATTGTGCTGTTGTTAATAAATTGTAGTTATCAAAGTATTAATAGGAATAAAATCTTATAAACACTACTTTTTTACAGTAAAACTTGCTACCAATATCATGTAACTTTTCCAGGTGATTTCTACTCCTACAGACATATTCATGATTATGGAATATGTATCTGGTGGTGAACTGTTTGACTATATAGTCAAGAGAGGCAAGCTTCAGGAGCACGAAGCACGGAGGTTCTTCCAGCAGATCATATCGGGCGTGGACTACTGTCACCGGCACATGATTGTGCACAGGGACCTGAAGCCTGAGAACCTGCTGCTCGACCACAATATGCATGTGAAGATAGCTGACTTTGGACTGTCCAACATGATGATGGATGGAGAATTTTTGAGGACATCTTGTGGATCCCCAAATTATGCTGCGCCTGAGGTTAGAGCACATTCTTGTCATTACTGTTAAGTTTAATATTTCACTGAAGATAATAAGCATCAGCAAGAACAATGTTGTTTTACTAATGTGTGAATTAGTTTCAACCAGTAGGTACTGGTTTTTAAGTAACATGATGAGCTGCAAGCAACCGGTTATACTAAATACAACTGCACTTATCTTTCTTTCACCTTTCTTTAAAACAGTAAGATTATCTTTCTCAATTATTGCTCCCAAGGTTATATCTGGCAAACTGTACGCTGGCCCAGAAGTGGATGTCTGGTCATGTGGAGTCATATTATATGCGCTACTCTGTGGAACCTTACCTTTTGATGATGAACATGTGCCAACACTGTTCAGAAAGATTAAATCTGGCATATTCCCCATACCTGAGTACCTGAACAAGAGTGTGGTCAGCCTGTTGTGCATGACGCTGCAAGTAGACCCCATGAAGAGGGCCTCCATAGAAGACGTAAAGAAACATGAATGGTTCCAAAAAGACCTGCCAGGATATCTGTTCCCATCTCCTGTTGAGCAGGTAATTACAGTATGTAAACCTCATCCTTTTTTTACTAGTTCCTAAGTAGTTATAGTTTTCTGTGTTGTTTGTTCCTTTTATGTTTGAATCTGGTGCCATATTATGATGGTATGAATGCCATCATGAATCCAGCATAAGAGAGAGATGAGCTATACATGACCGATAGCACCATCCTGTGTTGTGAGCTTATGCTAATACGCTATACGTTTTTCTTGCATTCTATTCCAAGCTTAGTCTACATATACAGAATATCCATAAATGCAGGTGTGTGAGAGAATCAACATCCATCACACACAATCTTTAAGCATTTATGTACTTACTGTAAACTCTTATCACAGCTTCTCAAAACACTGTCTGACTAAAATGAATTTTGATACACATTGTCATAACATAAACAGAATGGTGATTGTAGTATGCTCAGCAGTATCAGGACAGCACTAACAGCAGGATGTTTTTATCCTTTTTACAAAATTGACAACTTTTGTGACACCCCTGTAAAAGGGCACACACAGTTTGTTTAACTTTTTTACACTCTGGTTGAATGCCTTTATTAATACTCAGAGCATTTGAAATGGTCACTACTCGCAATATTGCACACTAGCTGCAGTTTTTGCAATGTCACGCGTTTCGCAACCCTACATGTCTATTCTGTTATACAATAAGTTGTGCATAGTTGGTTAACCATACATCTGTCTATATTAACTGACAGATATTACTGTATATACTTCCACTTTTTAGGACAGCAGTGTGATAGACACAGAGGCAATATCAGAAGTATGTGACAAGTTCGGTGTGAAAGAACATGAAGTACACAACGCTTTACTAAGTGGAGATCCCCATGATCAGTTGGCCATAGCCTACCATCTGATCATAGACAATAAGAGGATCGCTGACGAAGCCGCTAAGGCAGAAATTAAGGACTTCTATGTAGCCAGTAAGTTTCATTACATACCACCTGCAGACAAAAAAAAAAATAAGCATTAGTAACAATCCTGCATAAATCTTATTTCTACCTGATAGCTGGTGTCTTGCAGAGTAGTGGTATCGACGGCGTTTGAGTTTACACAGAGAACAACAAAAATAAAAAAACTTTTGGAAAATCCTCCATTTTGATGAAGTTGGTAAAATAACTTGATATAAGAGCATAATGAGCTTGAACCTTGGTCCTATAACAAGACTTGTACAACTAGCTGTTCTCTTTTACCCATAAACATTCATCCTTCACCATGTCATTGCTAAGCATGCGCCTGATAGCCATGCTTTTTACCCACGATATTTTCTTATTTTCAAGCTGGTAACTCTCCTCCCGCGGCGACGGAGACTGCGCGCCCGCATCCCGAACGTATCGCGCCGCATCCGCACCCGCATCAGGACAAGGCCAGAGGGACACCCGTTAAGAGGTACTTTGACTTTGCTAAGTGAGCGTCTCATAAAGAGACGAAACTTAGGGTAAACTTATCCTAACACCATTTTATCACGTTGCTAGAAACATACACATTACAATTATTCATGTTCATCAGTAAGAGTCCAATTATGTAAATGGTTTTAAACCGCGCTTACACGAGGATTGTTTCGAGTCGAGGAATAAATTCTCTTCGTGAAAACGAGCCTTTACTTTCTTACTTTAACATTGACAAAGGTTTAACAAAAATACTTTTAAAATAAAAACAACGAAGTGGCGAGGACAATGTTTAACATTGTCCTCGCCACTTCGTTGTTTTTATTTTTTTAAGATGTCTTTAATTATTTTTGTTTAACAGGGCAAAATGGCACTTGGGCATCCGGTCTCAAAGCAAGCCTAACGACATCATGCTAGAAGTATTCCGCGCTATGAAAGCGCTCGACTACGAATGGAAAGTCATCAATCCGTATCACGTAAGGTGAGTGAAATTTACTAGTCGCCAAATATGCGCTTGCGACGTCTGTTGCAGCAAAGCAGATTCGTTACTTTGGTGACATCAAAACGGTGAATTGTGGATCTGGTTCAATATAATTATGCATTAAAATTGTTGATGGATTTTTTTTCTTTACCCCCACTATGGCGCAGCAAAGGAAGGGGAGAGTTTTTAGTATAGCAACCGGTTTACTGTAGACTTATCGCACTTCATTTCCGTTACAGGGTACGCACACTAAACAAGATGACAGAAAAATACGTTAAGATGTCGCTACAGTTATACCAAGTGGATTACAAGTCGTACTTACTGGACTTCAAGTCACTATCGGGAGAGAAGGAGGATTCCGACGAGGAGGCCGCGTCGCCCCTCGTGCCGGCGCCGCCCCCGCCGCCCTCGCCCACGGGCCCGCAGGGACATCACACTATGGAGTTCTTTGAGATGTGCGCCGCCCTCATCATACAACTGGCACGGTAATCACTAGCTGCCGTAACGTATTGTTGAGGAGCAGGGCACATTGCAACTTGTCGCTTGTGCAGTGACTAGATTATATGGATTGGTTAAGTGAAGCGTGGCGGCATCTAGGTTTTGCCGGGTAATACTTTAGTGAGTGACCTGTTAGTTGTTCGAGTTATTATACACTTCCTTATTCGTCCTGCTCGAATCTGACCTAAGACTTTGGTTTTCCCATAAAAAATATGGTCGGCCGATAGGCGAGCCAGATCTATGTTAGATTTGTTCTAGCCGGTTAAACCTCGGTGTTGCCACACTTCGGCATTCGCTCGTAATAGAAAAGATAAAGTAGAAGTGTAAATAAAGTTGTTATCCCACGGTATAAAACGCGTGTCTGTATAATAATTTCAATAAGCAATATTTTGATACACTTACATGTTTTGAATTTAGTAAATTAATACTTAATCACTAGGCTTAATTGCCTCGAGCGACGCGTATTCTTGCAAACTAATATAATGGAAGCAATGGGAAACTAAATTAATGTTATAACTAGTTCCAAATGTTAATATTGGGGTTGATTGTTAAATTATAAAATTATAAGTATTAGCTGTACAATAAGTATGATGATCTGGAACCTTCCATTGATAGTGTAACTCCAAAGTTTGAAGCATTGTGATAAATTATAGTGCGACGCTTAAAGTTCCGGTCACACCAGCGCGCAACGTGCGTGCTCGTCACGCGGTACGTTCCAATCGCGCGCGAGCTGGCAACATCGCACCCTTTGCTATGCTAATCGACTTTCAGCTTTATTGAGCCTTGCAGCGCTACATCGCCGCCTCTAATCGCTAGCTCACTCGCGACTCACGTGAACGTATCGGCGAACCGCATCGCGCGCTGGTTTGCTGAGAACTTCGTTCATGTGATTCTACCAAAGATTACAAATGTTAATTTAAGCAAAACTAGTGCCTTTTCGTATTTATTACAAGCATAACATAGCTGTTAACGTGCTCCATAGCTTAAATCTGATTGTTCACATGAAATGAAGGTAACAAATTAGGAGTTGATGTTATATACGAGATGTATGGGTTTATTAGAATAGATAGGACTTTCTAATCCTAATATTTTATAGTGTAATTGTATGCAACTGAGTATTATTATATAAACTGTTAATTATTTATGTTGTACAGCTTTGAATATATATATATATATATATATAGTATTGTGCAATTAAAACTTTACTTCCTTATTTTTTTGAAGTTACTTATTAAAGTCTCGAGATAGAAATAGACGTTTTATTCCATTTAGGTAACACTGTACAGACGCCAGCATATCAAGCTACTACAATCTGTATTTTTTTTTTAATAAATTTTCAACTTTATCGCTACAGTATAAGGTTCAAGGTTGATTGGGAAAATTTGACAGTTTCATGTAGCCTGGCGTCTACGTCTGTACAACCCAAGGTGAATGGGTAGTGGTACCGCGAAATTCAAATTTTCTTACGTTTTTTGCAATTTGCAGGTCAGTGTCAGGTTGTATCTTGATCAAAATATGATTCGCGACAATACCAGGTACTTATTTAGATAATTAGAATCATTAATACATTTTTCTAAGTTAGATTTCTACCATAAGCACTTTTCCTTAAGAGATTGGTTCTCTGCTGCAATTTTGAACAAATATTTTGCTCAATAACTGAGATTAAAAAAACTGGTGTTAATCGACTTTTGTTGCTGACCGTACATCAACAGAAAGGTACAAATCTTAACTTAGAAAGATGTATTAATGATTCTAATGATTATAATTCTCTAAATATGTACCTTTTATTGTCGCGAATCATATTTATACCTTAATTACGAGTGTTGATGTGCCCGCGACTTTGACGTGCGTATTGGATTTCATGGGTTTTTTTGCGTGGAACCCTTATTCTTTATCTAAAATAAATGTAGCCTAAGTTACTCCTTATAACATCAGCTATCTGCAAGTGGAAGTCCCGTCAAAATTAGAATTTAAAAGCCGAAACAGAGACAAAAATTTTAAAAGTTGTTTTTATGCATTTAGTAAAAAGCTGTTATTTTGACATTCCAAACATACACTTCAATTTTATTTATTTGTCTGATAACCATAGAAATTGAAAAACGTTTCAAACAGAATACTGTAATTTATTACAGATCTAGGAATTATTTTAAAATAACTAAGTAATTTATTCTTTACAAAACAAGAAGATGCAATGAATAGTTTCCAATCTACGCTCAACAACAACATAATAAATAAAGCTAACAGGTATATTATCATTTTTCCACTATAAAATAGCAACGGCTAAACTGACTTGAATGAATATCACAATAAGTTATTCATCACATCCCGACGAACTGTTGAGAAGGTTCGACCGCGGATTGTCAATTATCTAGGGGTCTCTTAATATAGTCGGTTTGGTTCGATGTTGGTTCCAACGTCCACAACGCCACACAGACAGGCGTTTATAAAGCATATCTAGTATTAGAAGAAGTTCGGCTTTGTAAGAGCGTCCTTATGTCACACGGCTGTTTCACTGTCTCTTTGAAATTTTACGATGTGCCGTATAAACGCCCGGCGGAGTAATTGCGTAACACAGTAGCAATGGCTTTCATTTTGACAGTTCAACAACATTCATTGCGTTCTTTACGTTGTTGAGCAGACAAATTTTTCGAACATGGTAAGTAATCCAGTGCAAGCAGCAGCACTATCCTTCAAAATGATTCAGATTGTCATTGAAAGTGTTTTACGTAATTAGGGTGCGGGTACTGTATGTGCATATGTATACAAGATCAAATTAAATTAGCTAGCGAAACTCCGCAGACGGGATGGGTATCGATATCTAAGACTTTTTTGTTAACGCTTGTGAGAAAAACAGCTCTTTTTGTTTTATCGTGTTTAGACATCGTAACAACTCATCCATCGGAAAAGTTTACACCAAAAAAACTGTTTTTTTTTTAAGTATTTTAAGTAAATAGACTATCGTTTGATTTAAAACTGCACACCACTCACTATGTATGCAACAAGAAGTGGAGGGCCATGCAATTTCAAATTAACGATTTCTACCTACGGTCGTTGACCCCAAAGAGAATATGTTTTATTTTGTTTAGATATCGAAACCCATCACGTCTGTCGAGTATCCTTAGCGAATTAACTTTTGACCCTGTATAGTGTATCTTCGGTCGGTGGTGTCGGCTAAGTTCGGAACCACGGTAGTGTTGTGTGCGGTCACGCGGCCGTCGTGGGCGCGGGCGGGACGCTCTCGTCAGGTTTGCTCTCCAACGAAAACGGGGGAATCCTACAGTCGAATGTATAGCCGTCTTCCCGTTCCATTCTAAATGTGCCCCTGGAAAGAAAATTCAATTATTTTTAGTCTTGTAACTCAACTACCTTGACAGAATTTACTTCTGCAATATTATTATAAAGTAGAGTCACACACACACACGTTTGCCCAACTATTTTGCAAATAAGGAAGAAATAGTTGGGAAAAGATTGCAAAATAGTTGGGCAAACGTCATCTAAAACTATTTCAAGTTGATAGCATTAGTAGTTCTTGAGATATCTAGCTGTGACAGACAGACAGTCTGAGTCTCACCATAAGGGTTCCGTTTTACCATTTTGGTACGTAACCCTAAAAAGCTTATATAATCTGACAGCCCTGATGGCTGTCAGATTATATAACTTAATCTTGTATTTACCAACCGGCTGCTTATTCGTAGTTAGCGGCAGAATTCGCTAAAACCTTGGTTCTACTGGCAGCCCTGCTTTAGTCATGATTTTCAATCACCACAAGTCCTCGGGATTATAATCCGCTCTAGTTACCTGCATCCTGTTTTCATCAAGTTCAAATAAAATCATGGCATTTTTCTGAAAAGCTACACAAGTGTTAGCTTGTTAGTACTCACCACATGTGTCCGCTGGGCGCCTGCAGACTGACGTGCGAGCTGTACTGGAAGGCGGGCGAGTGGCGCGCCAGCACGGGCTCCTGCCCCACCACGCCGCGCCCGCGCACCGTCTCCAGCGTGCCGCTCAGCGAGAAGATGCGCCAGTGACGTTCGCGCAGCTGTACCGCCTGCGAGCCTAGGTTCTCAAGGCGGATGCAATAACGCCACTGGGAAAAAGATATTAGTTAAATTATGCTTATATTGGCTTTCAAAGGAAAGGCACTAAAAAACCGAGTCAGTAAGAATAAGTACTTCACAAAAATTAAATGCATGAAATTTTGCATAAGAGTTCCATAGTACAAAGGAAGGATTTTTGAAAATTCAGCCTCTAAACCAAAGGGATGAAAGTTTTTATGAGAGTTTGGCGATGGGAAAACCCATCGGGCACTCGGCTTATTATACCCAATAAACTGCAGAATTTTGTGACTCGCGGCTGCCCATATAGAATGGTATGACGGTGACGCGAACACCTTCAGTTGTCTCTCGATGCACGTCGCTCAGCTCCAGCCAGGGATGGTTCTTCTTCTGCCAGGCGCGCAGAGTCTCTTGCGCTATGAAGGGTGGATCTAAAAAACATTAATACTTCAGTGTAGCTCTACAATACTTAGGACAGGTCTGAATAGTTAACTTCTGTCAATTTCAATGAGTATAAATTGTGATTTATGTAGCTCCTTCAAGTGGTAGATGTGTATTAAACATTGTTTTCAAAATGTTTTAAAGCTGTTTTCAAACTATTGTTTGACATGTTTCTGTTACTAGCTTCATCCTTACCTGCTTTTTGGTGTGGATATGAAAAGTAGCATGCCGAATTCCGCCAGGCGAATGACAAAGGACATTTCAGTGTAAATGCCTGGAAATCTAGAATACAAAAAGGTATTCTCACCTTTGTCGGCATTATGCATAAGGAATTTGTCAAACAGTTCGTGCTGCAGTGGGACTCGTTCTACTGAAGTATAGGGGATAATGTCGTCGTGTGCCACATAGTCCAGTCCGGGGATGGCGTACAAACTTCTGCTTGACTCTTGGTTGCCAAGGAAGGTCACGGCCTCGGTTTGCGCACGCTGAAATGTATGCACATAATATAATAATACTAATAACCCTTCCTTTTGGCTTCGCCGAAGTTGCGTAAAAAGACTACTAATAGAAAGAAAAAATCGTTTATTTACGGTAAACATAACGCAGCAAAAAAGAGCATAAACACAAAAAAAATAACAAGATGGGGGAAAATATAAATCACATCCACACAAAACTGCCATAGTTCAGCATAAATGCTAAGACCCTACGCGAAACAGAGCCACAGCGCTGGTTTTCAGCGACAGCTGGCGTTGATGTCAACCGGTGCAGCATATGATAAGGATAACATTTAAAAAAAAAACAACAATCAAAAAAGGTATAAAATTACTATACAATACCTAGTTCTAAATCTCGGTATAAACATGAAATTTATAAAATGGTAACATTCCAGGCAACAACTCACCGCCGGCAAGATACTTGGTATCTACATATAACCATCATCATCACTAAACTATTTCTAGGTAAAAGTCACCATATTAAAAACAATGGTCCAATCTATCCAATAGACAAAGTTTATATTTTCGTTTAGTTTGCATTATTAGGCACAAAATATTATATAAACAATTATGGCACATATTCATGGTATATCGGACCATACGAAAGGTGGTAGATAAAAAAGCCCACATCCCTTTTAGATGAATATAATCTTGATGGCTATTATTATTACATTATTTTTTCACAATTGTACATTCGTCTTACTGATGTTCCTTTAATACAACATATTTTGTTATTAAAACTTTTCTATACTGATTGTACTGGTATTGTCTGAATGTTATTAAAACAATGATAACTGATTAGGTAATTAACAAAACATAAAATATTATTAGCAGCTACAACAAAGCTTTAATATTAGAACAATATCTTTGTAACTTGTTAATACAGTTAGTTTTGATCCACAAACAAATGTACATTATTCATGTACAGTCAACAAAAGAGATAAGTATGCAGGATCGTTGGATATAGTTGAAGTTTAGTAAGAAACCGATGGATGTTGCCAACAAAAATTTAATTTGATAAATGAGCTGTTTGTTTTCTATTAATAAAACTAAATTTTATTTGAGAACATCCATCGCTTTCTTTTTAACTTCAACTATATCCGACGATCCTGCATACTTATCTCTTTTCTTGACTGTACATAATTAAAATGTATTTTATTGTACCTTTCTCTTCCATTCAGGTCTCATATCGATGTTTGTTGTCACAGTCCAAAATAATTAAGGCAGTTAGTATACATCTTATTTGATAAAATAAAAAAAATAATTTAAAAAAATTAAACCGACTTCAAAAAGAAATAACTCAAAATTATGAAATAACTTTAATTTCGGAAGTCGGTGTCTTGGGATCTCTATTCTAGTTTAAGTTTTATGCCACCGACTTCCGAAATTAAAGTTATTTCATAATTTTGAGTTATTTCTTTTTGAAGTCGGTTTAATTTTTTTAAATTATTTTTATTTCGTAATTTTTAGTTTTTGCACTAGAATTTGACCAAGGTTTTGAGATGTTTTCCCTTTGACACTACACCCGTAGCTCGTATCAATAAGCCAGGCCGTCACACTTACACGTATTAGTCCATATCTTGAAAATTACTGAATCGATCTTGATGAAACTTGCACTGTTCCCTAAGTTGAAGTAAATGGAAGCCAATAAAAAAAATCGTCACGATCCGATTAATAGTTCCGGAGATATGCGTGGACAAACATACATACATACATACGTCTACAAAATTTTGTATATTTGTTTGGAAGCCCTAATAGATTGTCATATGTGAATATAATGCAATTCCAATAATATTACATACATACATATCGAATTGATAACCTCCTTTTTTTTTTGAAGTCGGTAAAAAGGTAAAAATTATATTACTAATAATAACTTATGAGTATACTCATATTATATTGCTTCTTGAACCAATACCATCCGGTGTTTAAAATAGATAATTAAAATGATTCTACAAATTTATGACCCAAGAATTGATTAATCTTGTTGGCTAAGGAATTAGTTGAACTTCATTTTTGGAATTATCAATATGTGAATACACAAGGCCATCAATAGAACCATCTACAAACAAGTGTGTTACTAAGTAGTTGATAACAATTTCAAAAGGGAAGTGGAACTTTGCCAATTAGCCATAACAACTCACAATATTTACCTACATATAGGTGCCACATGCAATTATAATTAGACAGAAGTATGCAAGTTTATTATTGGCCTATTAATATAAGAACATTATCAAAAGCATTCAATTAATAATTTATTAAGGTGGTTTACATAATTACAATACTTACTATGTAAGGTGCATCCCTGGTATCAATCAGGACTTGATAGAATGTATGTGTGCGGCCTTTGACTTCCTTGCCGACGTTAGACAGGGAGTCTCCTGAGGCCTCTGTGGAGGACGAGGAGTCCTTGCTCTCCTTCTTGTTGGTGGCATCTCTATCGTACACCCGTGCCAACCAGGGGAACAGGATCACTCCGCGATATCCAAATACCTTGTGTAAAATTAACTGCCCTGTATCATATTTGCCTGTTGGTTTCGGTGGTTCGAGTTTTCCAACCTCGGCCAATCTAAAATAATGGATAAAATGCTTAGCGACTAAATAGGTTATGCAGATATTGACTGTCACGTCAGTTTTTTACCTGGTATAATTTGCTACTTGACATAAAAGTAATTTAGAAGCAGTTACTTTTAATGGATTTGTTGGTAAAATTCTTAACAATATCTCCATTTTATCATTGTAATTTGTATATTTTTTTCCTATTTTTGTTTGACAGTTGACTTTGTCAAAAACTCACATCACAAGTCAAACCTGTCAAACAAAAAAGTACTCAATTTCCATTTTTTTTTCTTTTGGCTCCCTTTTTTATTTATCAGCTGTCATATTCTTTTTGTCATAGACTTTTTAGTCGATTCATGTTCAATTTAAAAATCATCTGTTAATAAATTATTATATTTTGTTACCATTACTTAGGGGTGTAAGGGGGAGCGCACAACAACCAGACTCCCCAAACGTCAACCTCACCTGCACGCGGTGCACCCTGCTGCTTGTGCTTACCAACGAGGCTCTGACGACCGACAAATGGCGGCATTTCCATTTAATTCCGCGCGGTGGCGGGTTAACCACCAACAAAACCATTCCCAAGGAGGGTTGGTGTCAGGCTGGCGGCCGGCTGATTTTTTGCCAAAACCTAAAGCAACATGAATAGAAAAGATAATATGATTCACGATAGGGCTAGTGCGTACCCCACAGGCGACGCGCAGGGGCAGCACCCGGCTTCTGCGGGAAATGGACAAGGGTTGTCGCACCAGAATGGGCGGGTGCGACGTAAGACGAAAGCTCGGAGTGTGAGGAAAGTTAGATTGCGGTGTGCGAGCTGGAATGTAGGTACTAGGTACACTGACTGGAAGAGGAAGGGAACTAGCAGATGTTTTAAAAAGGCGACGACTGAACATTGCGTGTCTGCAAGAGACGAAGTAGAAGGGTGCAAAGGCTAGAGAGATAGGAGAAGGATATAAGTTTTACTACTGTGGAAGCGATGGCAAGCGAAATGGTGTGGGTATATTTCTGGATAGTCAGTTGAAAGAATGTGTGGTGGATGTTAAAAGAGTGAGTGATAGAGTGATAGCCGTTAAAGTGATTGTGGAGAGATTGGTGGTTATTATATGTAGTTAGGGTGTACGCACCCCAGTCAGGGTGTGAGGATAGTGTAAAAGAGAAGTTCTGGAAGGACTTCGATTGTGTGATGATAGATGAATGTCCTTACCTCTTCCTGTTGATTATGGACGCTCTTACGTCGGACATCCAGAAGGAGGCACCCTGGTGCATGTTGTTGAAGATGGACCTGAGATCCAGAGCAGATTAGAAAAATGGCAACAGAAGCTGGAGAAGCTTGAAAATCAGCAGAACCAAAACCGAATATATGTTCTGCGATTTCGGCGGTCTCTCCAGTTCTGGAGCTATAGCGCACTGATTGCATTGCACTGATCGCACTGATTGATGGTGCACTTCTCCCAGTCTGTTCCGACTTTCGGTATCTCGGTTCACTCGTGCAAAGCGATGGCGAAGTAGATCGGACGGTTAAGCACAGAATTAACACTGGATGGATGAAATGGCGGCAGGTCACGGGAACAATCTGCGACTCCCGCATTCCCCTTAAACTTAAGGGGAAGATATATAAAACCATGATTAGACCTGCTGTCTTGTATGGATCAGAATGTTGGGTCACAAAAGGGATGATTGAAAGGCAATTGCATGCAGCAGAGATGAGAATGTTAAGAGGGATGTGTGGTGTTACACAAATGGATAGAATAAGAAGTATGTAATAAGAGGAAGTTTGAAAGCGGCACCGGTAACAGAAAAGTTGTGTGGGAATTGGTTGTCATGGTATGGGCATGTGTTGCGAAGAAATGAGGAAAATGTCGTGAGGAGAGTTTTGAGTACGGATGTCGATGTCGGCTATAAGAGTAGGGGAAGAGCAAAGAAATGATGGATGGAATGTTTGTTTAAATGATGATATGGTTAGAAAGGGGGTGACTACCGAGATGACGACTAATGGAGAAGTATCACTGACCTCTATAATACAAGTACGCGTACTTGTATTATAGAGATCAGTGCAGATCAGTGAGAAGTATGGAAGAAAAAGACATGTTGCGCCGACCCCAAATAAATTGAGATAAGGGCAGGAGAATGATGTTAAACATTTGTTATATACGAAATACAATATTTTTTAAATATTAGCATAGTTAGTAGCAAATAATTTTATATAATTATTGTATTTACATAATACAATAATTACCTATATAAAATTATTTATATGCAAAAAAAAAATGGACGATTAGAAATCGGATATGTTTACGTTGCCGTTGACATCAGCCTAATCTACTCCCCTCTCTATTTGGCATAGACTACTATCTATTTGGTAACTTGATTTCTAAACGAACGAATAAAAATTGGAATTGGAATTGGAGTTCAAAGTCCCCTGACTTATTTTGATTTTCAGCTGTATTGTATTGTTTTTGTTATTTATATAATTTCCTAAAATGATAAAGAATGTTTCTAAATTGGTACAAACACTTGGTAAGTATTAGAAAGAATTTTATTACGAAAATCGTAAATTAATGTTGAACAAAATTATCAACTAATAATTTATTTACAGCTCCAACAAGTGTTAGGCAGACAAGATGCATAGCTTCTCTTTCAGCATTATCTGAAGATTACCAAATGCTGTACAAAACATGTCGAGACTTCGCTGAAGGGGAATTAAAGCCCAATGCTGCTAAGTTCGACCGCGAGCATTTATACCCTGGTGATGCTATTAAAAAAATGGGTGAACTGGGACTTATGGCTATAGCCGTGCCGGAGGACCTCGGCGGCGCCGGTCTTGACTACCTCGCGTACTCTATAGCTCTAGAAGAAATATCACGAGGATGTGCATCAGCAGGTGTCATCATGTCTGTGAACAACTCCCTTTACTTAGGACCTGTGATGCACTGGGGCAATGACAAACAAAAGGAACAATTTGTCACACCATTAACAACTGGTTTGTTGACATAATCTTTGTGAATCAATTTTAATGTGGTTGCTATCCATACTTATTACATATATTATTTATTACATACCGCAGGGCGCTGCTAGTCTTAACTAAACCTAGTAATAATTCTACTTTATCAACAGTACATCTGTTAGTATCCGGGCCCAGTAAGTTGCAACATTCATTGTGGCAGCAGTGGGGTTCTAGAGATCATCAAATGTGCAAGGTGTCAAGGGACTTAGGACACTAGTAAGTGGACCATGTTCTGGTCAGATACCACAGTCAGTAGGTGTGGGCTGGGACAAAGAATAACAATGTAGACCACTGCAGTTCATGTCTAGGCAAAAGGTTGCACAGAGTCTGGTGGTGGTAGATGTATTCATGTCCACAATTTGCTTCTAACTTTGGGTGGCTAGTCTTGGATGTCCTGCTAAGAAGCTCATGAGGATACCAATTTCCCCATGGTTTGAGACTAGTCTAAAATAATGAACAATGTCAAAAGAGCATCTAGTCATGTTTTCTAAAAGAGTTGTTTAGGTGTATGATTGCAGTGAAAGGACTTCAAACTCTGTGATGAAACCTTTGTGAATAAGAATAAAAGTATGTATATTTTAGATTTAAATAGTACATTAAACCAATTTTATTTCAGGTGAAATTGTTGGTTGTTTTGCTCTTTCTGAACCTGGTAATGGATCTGATGCTGGAGCAGCGTCCACCACAGCAAAAGATGGTGGTGACAAATGGGTACTGAATGGTACAAAATGTTGGATCACTAATGGATATGAGAGCAAAGCCTCTGTTGTCTTTGCTACCACAGACAAAAGTCTGAAACACAAAGGAATATCAGCTTTTATTGTACCTAAACCTATCCAAGGTCTAGAATTAGGAAAGAAAGAGGATAAATTAGGTATAAGAGGTTCATCCACTTGCTCACTGATGTTTGAAGACTGTGCAATTCCTAAGGAGAATATCCTAGGTCAGCCAGGTCTTGGCTTTAAGATAGCCATGATGACTTTAGATGCTGGGCGAATTGGTATTGCATCACAAGCTTTAGGTATAGCACAGGTAAATATTGTTGAAAAATAGTATAATTTCAAGTGGAACCTTTTCATGATCAAAGTTCTACTAACCAACAAAACACTTGTACTTTCTGTTAACAGGCCTCATTAGATGTTGCTGCAGAGTATGCATCAAAACGCACTGCATTTGGAAAACCAATCATGAAATTGCAAGCCATTCAGAACAAGCTAGCTGATATGGCTCTGCAACTGGAATCAGCAAGACTGCTGACATGGAGGGCAGCTTGGTTGAAGGACAACAAGAAACCTTACACCAAGGAGGCAGCTATGGCCAAACTGGCAGCTTCTGAGGCAGCAACATTCTTATCCCATCAGTGCATACAGGTATGTTAAAAAATCTCCCAACAAATTTTAGTAGAATATTTAATTTGCATCTAAACAGTTGTGGACAAATAATTATGAACAACTGATAACAATGTCACTTTTGTATCAACTTACAGAAAACAACTTTGAACCACATAAAATAATAGCTTTAATAGTATAGTAGTATTAGCATATACTCCAACTCCTAAAACACATTATACATATATCCACAACTGTATCTAATTTCTACTTTCTGCGAAAACATAACTCCTAATATTTATAACATAAGAAATCCAAGATTTGTAATAATCTTCTGCCTTTTTATTCTAGATCCTTGGTGGTATGGGCTATGTTTCGGACATGCCAGCAGAACGACACTATCGCGACGCAAGGATCACAGAAATATATGAAGGAACTTCTGAAATACAGAGGCTTGTGATAGCAGGGCAGCTGATCAAAGAATATGGACTGAATTAACTTACAGTATAGAATGTATGCGTAACTGTAGTTGTAAGCGTAAGACTGTTACATTACCCTTTTATAGTTCAATCTCATCAAAAGTATTTGTAAATTGATTTATTAATCATATAATTTAGAGCCTCTGTACAAGTTTTTAATCAAATTATATTATGTTTTATATATTTACACCTATTTTAAAATAAAAGAGATAATTTTAGTATTTCCAAATACTTTATTGATTCCTTTAAATGTTCAAATAATCAAAATAATTAGTCTTAAATATTAACATACTGTTTTTGATTGAGATGTCTGGGCAGACTACACACTCATGATTATAAAGTGGTTTAACAGGTATCTGTAGTAGCACAAAAAATAATACAAATATCAATGCACCATCATGAAGTGTTATAAAACATTTTGGAATGATGTTTTTATTATTAAATCTCATTATTTAAAGAAAAAGAGTAGGTATAAAATAAATGCTAACTTTGGGGAATACTGGTTATTGTCCTGGACCAGACAGCGACTTGTCCATGAATTTCCTCTTGGCAAAGCAAAGCCACCACTTGCTTGGCTTACCATCTTCTGTGGCAAACACCTGAGAGAAACATTCAGTGTAAATAAAAATGAAACAGTGTTTTTTGGTGGTGCATCACATAAGAGGCGGAACCGATTTGGGATTATGCTTAAATGTTTGTTATAGTTCGAATAAAATTTTCAAGGAAAGAGAAATGGGCAAATACGGGAAATACTGAAAATTGTGTTTTCTATGGGATTTTTGTATGAATTATTGAAGTTTGGACACAACAACGCCTGTCGGGTCAGTTAGTTTGTTATAGTTATGTTAAAGTTTAACATTGTAGAACACTTGTGGTTGTTACAGTAACAACCACAAAGTTAGATTAAATGGATAATTACCTTCTCACAGACACGGGCACCAGTCTCATGTCTCATCTGCTGTAAATACTGTCTCATCAAATCTGAAATAACAAAACAAGCCTTACATTATTAAAAAAAACATAACCTAAGCTGTTTGTCTTCTATCTG
Source organism: Oligia fasciuncula (assembly GCA_963082905.1). Taxonomy (NCBI): domain Eukaryota; kingdom Metazoa; phylum Arthropoda; class Insecta; order Lepidoptera; family Noctuidae; genus Oligia; species Oligia fasciuncula. The sequence continues at coordinate 13,221,954 of OY720406.1, read as the reverse complement.
TTTTTCATTAAATATTATTGAAATAATAACAATTTCTAACATACCCGCCTCCTGGGTACTGGTAGGCTTAGCATACACCGAGTTCAAAGGAAATCCATATTCTCCAGGTATATCAAACTTAGATATGGCGAGCATATACATCTCTTGTTGACCCTGATTCTTGTTTGAGCATTTCTGGAGCCGTTTCAGACATTCAGAAATGTACAGTGTGAGGTAAATAAGAACTCGGTCAGCATCAGACTGAAAAAAACACCCTTTTTATGTCCATTTACATGGATTAGGAAACGTTAGGCAGAATATGACTCAAACCCTTACCTTTATCTCATAAAACCTAAAAAAGACATTTGCTTTGAAGTAGTTGAGAGCTTCATCAATAATATCCAATTCAATCTTAGGACTGATCGGAGCCGGGCCTCTGAAAGATGTGCGCATTGGCAGGAGAGCCAGATTACCCACGGACTGGGTGTAGTCCGTCAACGTTGAGTGATAAGCCTATGAGGAAAATTATTCATATTATAATTTGTTTTAAGTCGTAAAGAATTGCACAAAATATAGTCAGCTAGTGCTCTAAGGGCAGAGTGTATGATAGTCAGACACTTACGGGCATTTTTTACGGGAAAAGCTGTTTATTTACTGAAATTGGATAGAAGCACTGCAGTTCGCAGTTCCGCCGGATTTCTCCAGTTGATATTTGCTTGAAACCCCTACAAATAAGTACGTCCAATATATGACTATATACTACTATAATTACGCCCAAAAAACAATAATTTCTTCGAAATGTATCTATATTTGATGAGGAAATAATGAAAATGTAAATTAATGAATCACTTGATTGCAGAAACTAGAAGTGACCACAGAACACTATCCCTGCGTTCCGAGATGGGAAATAATCGATGTGAGCGTGCTTAAACCCGTACCGAATTAGCGTGAGCGCGATAACGACGTTCTGTGAATCGTCATAGATGACGTCATGACCTGCGCCATCTTGCGATAACGCCGACCATGCCCTAGAATAATATCACCGTGAGCGCTGTCAAAAATGACAGTGTGTGTGTGAGGATGTGTCAGTGTGTGTTTTGTTTTGATTTGCATCTTATCATAAAATTAAACTAACGTCGTATTTTTGAAATTGTGCTTCTGGCTGATAGTCGCTACCTAACCAAAGAAGAAGAAATGTGGTGTTTATACAAAGAAATACTGTAATAATATCGTTTTTACATTGAGTAAGCACTGTGAGCGCGCTCACGGGCGTTCCGAATTGTTGACAGCTCTCAGCTGTCATAATCGTGATATCTAAATCGGAACGCCATGTGAGATGATGTGAGCGCTGTGAGCGATTATAGCTAATTCGGAAAGCGCCCTATTACTCATAGGAAGTGCGGTTTCCGAATTAGCTATAATCGCTCACAGCGCTCACATCATCTCACATGGCGTTCCGATTTAGATATCACGATTATGACAGCTGAGAGCTGTCAACAATTCGGAACGCCCGTGAGCGCGCTCACAGTGCTTACTCAATGTAAAAACGATAATATTACAGTATTTCTTTGTATAAACACCACATTTCTTCTTCTTTGGTTAGGTGGCGACTATCAGCCAGAAGCACAATTTCGAAAATGCCACGTTAGTTTAATTTTATGATAAGATGCAAATCAAAACAAAACACACACTGACACATCCTCACACACACACACTGTCATTTTTGACAGCGCTCACGGTGATATTATTCTAGGGCATGGTCTGCGTTATCGCAAGATGGCGCATGTCATGACGTCATCTATGACGATTCACGGAACGTCGTTATCGCGCTCACGCTAATTCGGTACGGGTTTAAGCACGCTCACATCGATTATTTCCCATCTCGGAACGCAGGGGAAGTGACTATTGGGAGAAATTGACACTGACAGCAGGGTTGCCAGATGCCGTTTTTTTTTTCTCGTACAGGGCTGCCAAATATCTCGTACTTTCAAAACATAATCTCGTAAAAGTATAAATTTGAAAAATCCTATATACCATAATTTACACTATGTACTATTACTAGCTAGCCTGGGGTAGGAATATTCCTTATGTTTGAGACTGCCAAATGAAAAATATTTTTTAAATAATTTTACCAAAATCTAAGTGTAAAAAATAATACAAATTAAGTATTAACTTTTGGAATATATTTTGTACTTGCTACTAGTACATGATTATTATTAAGGTTTTCTTTGTTAGTGATATGTAATGTCAGGCAGGGGTATTGGTAAAATCATCTGTCATTCTGGAATACATTTCCTGAAATGGTTCGAAAACTAGTACGTGATTATTATTTAGGTTTTCTTTGTTAGTGATATGTAATGTCAGGCAGGGGTATTGGTAAAATCATCTGTCATTCTGGAATACATTTCCTGAAATGGTTCGAAATGTATACCATTTCCTTTGCGATCTGGGCCTTTTGCACTTTCTGCAGCTAAAAATGTACCATTTACTGTATCTATAATAAGACGATTTCATAAATCGATGGACCATAATGGAAATTCTAACCGTATTAGCAACATTGTTAAAATCTCGTAAAAAAGTGTACGAGATTTTTTTTTTCTCGTTTCTCGTACGGAGACTGCTAAATCTCGTAAAGTTACGAGATTTCTCGTACGTCTGGCAACCCTGACTGACAGTGACAGATGTCAGACTTGCCAATCTGGGGGCACGGGAGTGCTCCCGCCAAGACGAGCCAAGCGAAGCGCAAGGGCACTACCTACCTTTTCTCGAAGCACTTCGTCGTATTTTTGAACCTTCTTAACTTGGGTTTGGATTATCCAGATAAACAAAAATTTCGGGATATGATGTCAGTGGTTGACTTATTAAACCTATAAAGTTTCAATTGCATAGCTCTTATATTTTAGATTTTATTGATATCTAAAATACCCCGATTTCGTCACTGACTCACTGATGATCTTCAATATTCTAAGGTTCTTCCTGAAGTCCTAGAAAGCTGAAATTTGGTATGTAAGCTAGTAATAGTACACAAACAACAAAAAAACACTAAAACTTGGAACTTTTACCCTCCAACCCCTTATACTAGGGGATGGAAGTTTGTACGAGACTTCCGCAAATTTTGATGCTAGGGTTCTGAAAATTGATATAGAGACTCCTTGTAATAAATAATAAAATACGTATTTCAAGATTTTTAGTAAAGAACCCACCAAAAAAAAAAAAAAATTCATAAGCTACTTTCAAAAAGATGTAAAATCCCACCAAAAACATTTTCATGTAAAATGTTGCCAAGACGAGACCACATATGTGACAACGGATGTGAGATGATGTGAGCGCTGTGAGCGATTATAGCTAATTCGGAAAGCACCCAATCTCACATGCGTTTCGATTTAGATATCACGATTATGACAGCTGAGAGCTGTCAACAATTCGGAACGCCCGTGAGCGCGCTCACAGTGCTTACTAGGTGTGGGTCGTTACGTGATTTTCGCGAAACGTAACGTAACTAGTTTCTTTAAAGGCGTAACCTGTTTTGAAAACTAGTGATTTTTGTAACTAGTTATTTGTCATAATCTATTCAGTGATTCAAAATGGTGTTACTGAAGTATTTGCGAAACGAACATTAACCTGTTTTGAAAACTAGTGATTTTTGTAACTAGTTATTTGTCATATTCTATTCAGTGATTCAAAATGGTGTTACCGAAGTATTTGCGAAACGAACATTAACCTGTTTTGAAAACTAGTGATTTTTGTAACTAGTTATTTGTCATATTCTATTCAGTGATTCAAAATGGTGTTACCGAAGTATTTGCGAAACGAACATTTATATGGTTACCTACGTAATCGTTACATGTCACAAGCTGTAGGTTTTTTGAACGAATTAGTTTTTGTAGTTACCTTAAGCAGTTACATCATTAATGCTATAACGTAATATAATACGAGATGTTTCCTCTTCAAATGCGTTTTTAAATTGGCGGTTGAGGATTTGAAGCTATATAATTCACCACACTTGTTGCATTTTTTTTTCTTGTTATTTTTGTTTTTTTTTTTTGATTTTTTTTCATTACGTAGTTTTTGGAAGAACTTCCACAGGACACTCGAATTGCATCGAGACATGACGAAAAAGTTATTTATTCACTGTTTTTTTTATACGTACTACACTATTCACAATTTATTCAAAAATATTACGAAAATATGCATGGAAGTCACTTTCACAATAAATGCAACATACATAGGTACATACTTGTGCAATATTCACCAACGAACTAAACAAGGTTTACTTGTCAAAGTAATCATAAACAAATACTAATACAATTTCAAATTTGTGTTCGTACGCCGCCCGTCGAAGGTTAAAAATAATGACCAATCTAAATTAATCTCTAAGTCCTAAGTAATACGTATGAAAATTATACGCATCATTTTCGTAGTTGGCGACTTGGTGTGTGCATGTTCGGATTTCATCGTGTCGTCCATCACTCGTGATTTCGGGAAGTCTCGGCTCGCTTTGCCGGTCAGTACAAAGAAGTAGGCACACAGGCACAGAGTAGTAACCATGTAGAAACGACTCGCAACGTACTTTTGTTTTGTGTCTCGCTTTTCATTCGATCACTGCATTGGTAATGTAACTAGTTACAAAAATCACTAGTTTATGTGTGACTCGAAACTAGTGATTCGGTTACATGCCCCATAAGCAGTTATTGTAACTAGTGACGTGAAATAACGCTCATACCTAGTGCTTACTCAATGTAAAAACGATATTATTACAGTATTTCTTTGTATAAACACTACATTTCTTCTTCTTTGGTTAGGTGGCGACTATCAGCCAGAAGCACAATTTCGTAAATGCCACGTTAGTTTAATTTTATGATAAGATGCAAATCAAAACAAAACACACACTGACATTTCCTCATACAAACACTGTCATTTTTGACAGCGCTCACGGTGATATTATTCTAGGGCATGGTCGGCGTTATCGCAAGATGGCGCATGTCATGACGTCATCTATGACGATTCACGGAACGTCGTTATCGCGCTCACGCTAATTCGGTACGGGTTTAAGCACGCTCACATCGATTATTTCCCATTTCGGAACGCAGGGATTCTGTGCGTTAAATTGACAGAAAATTAAACGTGCTCGTATTGTGGTGGACACTTGCACAGAGTACTTTTTTTATATATGGACACTTGCTTGTGTGCTTATTAGAGAGCTTCATTAGTTACCTCATCATAAGCCTTAAACATGGCTGAAGAAACACATAATAAAGTTCTCGCGATAGTAGCAAACATAGCTAAAAACCAAGACAACTTGGAAAAAGTAGAAAGCAGTGATGAAGACAACAGTGAACAAAACACATCTTCAAGTAAAACAGAATCCATAAGAGGCATTCCCAAGTCTGGAAAGTTTTGGAAGTCTAAAAAAGAAAGGTAAGTAACTTCCACACGTCTTCGTTGCTATTGCTTGTGTATTCATAAATATAACCTAAAAATGATGTCCCTTATCACCTCACCTACTCCAATATAATTAGCAAGTCAATGTGTACCACTTTTGTTTTGCTCTTTCAGGTTTTCAACCATCAATAAAACTAAGGGACTCAGATACACTTTTGAAAAGAAAAAAGCACTACGCCAAAAGTTACAGAAAACAAAAGAACTATCTAAACAAATGTTAGCAGAATTGAAACAAAAAGAAATAGATCGAAAGGAAAGGCGGCGACAGAATTTACAACGTGCGGAAGAAAACAAACGTAAAGCTGAAGTAGTACAAGTTATCACAAATACTGCTAAGCTGAAAAGAATGAGGAAGAAACAGTTGAGGTTTATTGAGAAAAGAGACACAACCAAACTAATTGAAGCTAATAAATAACTACTTTAAACAAATCTGTTTCATTTCTATTACCCTTTGTTCACACTAACCAGTTCTACTCATATCTCATATCAAAACTCTTAGTAGGTACCTACCAAACTTTTTTTTTGCTATTATTAGCAAAAGAACATGGATAAGTTATACACATTACACAAGAGGCTCCTCATTTATATTGTATATTAGTATTAGTCTATGAGGCACGTTAAATCTGAGCTAGAAAACACACCTGAACATAATGTCGCACCGGTGTTGGTGTTGTTGCTGCACTCCTAGTCTTTACTAACCAACCTCAAAAAAAGGTCTTGCACAATTTTACCAGTCAGATATGAGATAATTGTCTTTTATCCACGGAACAAAATTAATGTTTAATAGCTCTAGTATGGAAGAACTGTTGTAAATTCAAAATTTATTCTCAGGATAAGACTTAATCTAGATATAAAAGTTTCGTGGAATTCGCCCATAGAAGGATACAATATCAGCAAGTAACATGGGCTGTATTTTTTTTATTATTTACATGCCTTCTAAATTACAATAATGTAACCAAGGTATCAAAAATGTGCCTATAAAAGTCATTACTTGTCATGCGCTGCGAAAACTATTGATGATACATAAAATAACATTCTACTTGTATTCAATAATAGCAACCAGCAATGTTTATATAGCTTAGTTATTGGATACAAAGCCATGCCTCATTCTATTTAGTGCATATTGATACTTTTGCTCAGTATGGTGCTCAAAGAACAGGAACAGCTGAAGCCAGACAAACAGCACATATCGCCGTGCTGAGTTGCAGGCTTCGGAATATTTTACTGCAACACTTGATGTACTATATCTGCAACTGTCATCTGCCGCAGGCCGCAGGGCACGATTGACGAAATTGAAGTACTATTACGTTTTGTGATAAAGACGAAAATAAAATTCAAGAATACTTCCATCTAATATTTTTATTAAGTATTTATAGCAATATAACATACTCCCACAGATACATATAAAAATATTAAATGCAATTTTCCAAGTTTTGGCAGGTAATGAATTGTGTGGGCATTAAATATTTACATTAATAGTCTCAAGATCAATGATGAGATGAAACAGTGACGCAAATAATGGAACATCAATCTTAATATTAATTTCACGTAATTATGTATTTATGTACATCAATGAGAAAACTTCAGTGACTATTTATATAAATATCTATAAAATACACCAAAACTATTTGGTTACACTTTACATTGAAAACACAAAGCAAGAAATTTTCAAATAAAATTACGATCTATGTGATAGACAACATCAGCAAATTCATACGTGACTCTGTCTGTTACGTTCATAAAATTAAGCCTCAATAATTATATTACATCACTTTTGTCAGAATACTGCTCCATGTTAATAGTATTTAGCTCGCACACCGTAAACTTATCAATGATAACCACTTAGTACAAAATAAACCTATTAAAATAAATCCAAAATTAAAAATGTTATAAATCGTTATAAAAATTAAATCACACATACCAAGTATACCTCTTATGATGTAATGTCTTAACATCTTTTATTAAATTCAATCAAATAATTTACAACAACAATACAGTTGTTATAATAATAACAACAATAGTTAGTAGCTTATATTCTAATATTTTAGTCTAACATTTGTCTATAATACTCCATTCAACATATAGAAAAAATCTTCATTGAAAACATCAGTCTAAGGCAGTGACAACAAAGTTTGATCATGGAAACTAATGATGACCACTCGTGAACCAACTTAAAATAATAATATCAAATGTTGGGACATATCACAAACGTGTCATAATATTGTAAATTTGATCTGGATTCGAATAAAAAACTCACATAAAAATGATTATGTTTTAGTGTAAAATAAAAATGAGATTCATACAAAGATCTTAAGTTATCTTAACAACCAGATGTACGTACAAAATCGTGTATTTGTTCATGCGGCCTCACAGTGTATACTGTCAACTTAAACAAATAGCCACCCTTATGTAACCCTTGGATGGTAAAGAAATAGTTCTCCACTCACAAACTATAACTGCCGAACTTTACAGTAGGTAGGTTACTGTTGCCATTACTCAATTAAACGTACTATTACCCATCCAAAGGGTTACATTATTTTGGCATACAGTATATATTTCTATTCATAAAACATAAACGTTTTCGATATAAAATTCATCAAATGCTATGACTGAGTATTTTCGAAATACCAAGTGTATTACTGTCATAGTATAATTTAATCGAAATTTATCAAAATCTCTCGCACTGGTCCTGATCACTTCACAGTTTAACTCATAGACAGCAAGTTACCCTGTGCTGTAACTTGAACTTAACATTAACTAACGAAACCAAAGCGTATCGACTAACCTAAAAAGTACAACTTTACTTATGTCTTTATAATTATATAATAATAAACACATCAACTCACATGTGGCCCAGTGTGCATGTACAGTTAGTTACAAGTTAGCAGATATATATGCATAGTGCAACTTGCTATTCACACGTTTGAGAGGAATAATACTAAATATCTAGGTCACCGTTACTTGAGAGAAGACAGAAACGCAGATAGCTATGTAGTTAGAGTCGCGTATCTAACTGTACATCGTCGGGAGGTGAGAGCGGGCGGGCGGCTCGCTCTATGCGGAGAACACGACGCGCGCGCGGCCGCGCAGTCACACGTCGAAGTCGGCGCCCGCCTTGCCGTTCGGCGGAGCTATGAACGGCTCACTCCACATTCTTCTGAGATCTCCCTGTAATAACATAATACGGGTGAGAATTGTGGCACCAGTCTGTCAAGTAAGGATCATCTTTCTTCAGTTTCCATAGTGAGGTTACGATAGCCAAGGTTATGTTTAATTTCACATCAACTCGTTAATATTCCACTCACATAGCGCAATCTGCACAATAATCAAGTCTGGAAAAACTTGATCCAATTTAAAAAAAAAATGGTTGCCTGTAAAGTCGGTTTTACGGGCGAAGATTTTACGTGACAACGACCGATCATCCGATCATAGTTGAGTGGGAGAGAGACGCAAGGCATTCGGCGGGCCTCTCTCTCGTTCGGTGACTCATCGTAACGTTACCGAGCGTTACACTTTTTCATAAGTGACTCCCAGTCGCAACCTAATTTAAGACGTTGTCACGTCAAAATCTTTTACTGATAGAATTGCCACACTATTGCGTGAGGATATGTTTTATTGTATAGTTGACTACCACACGTACGAAGTAGCAAGCAGAAGCTAGTTCAGCTATAATTTGGTACTGGACCAATCATTGAACGGTAGGGGCTACATTAAATAAGATAGACAATCATACTCTTTCTGTAACGTGTGTCTCGTTTGTAAAGTATTGTTCTTACTTTAACATAAGCCATGGTGAGCAGCGGCAGCAGCGTGAAGGGCACGAGGTACAGCAGCGCGGGCTGCGCCGCCTTGAACACCTCGGCCGACACCGTGGCCGTCAGCAGGCCCAGGAAGTAGCCCAGCAGCGAGCAGTGGAAGTACGTCAGCCGGGAACCCTGCGCGGACGTGACAATAACGTTACTACTGTTAGAAAAGAAGAAAGAAAATACACTTATTTGAACCAGGTTATGGCCCACAATATACACACAAAAAAAAATAACAGAAAAACTTAGTTAAAGCAGTATTGTGTGCTTCACTCACTCACTTGTGTGACAACTAGTCCCTGACGCTGGTTTTGCCTGTTTCATAACACTTAAAAAAGTTAAAAAAAAATACTAAGCAAGTTAACTTTGATCAAATCAACACATATTATTTCAGAAATGTTGTGCTGAACAAGTTAAACAAGTTTCCTTCCATGATTTATAAAAGGCATACATGGATTTGTATTATTGTGCCACTTTTGTGTGTCATAGAGTGGGTCACCTACAATGCTTACATAAAATGATATCTGAAAAAAAAATCGAAAATCGAAACCAATACTCACTGATGATTAAACTAGAACTGAGAGATAAATAACAATGTGTATAATATTTTTATAATTAGTTATTACATTAAATACCAAATGTTCTAAAGTGCAATGTTAAGTCATGATACAACGGCTAAAGAATGGTAGAAAAAAACTTTTTAACAAAAAAAAAAACCGACTTCCAAGAAAAACACTACAAACTGAAAAAAAAAAACACTACAAACAGAAAAATAACTTTAATTTCGGAAGTCGGTGTCTTAGGGATCAGTATTTTAGTTTTTGCCACCGACTTCCGAAATTAAAGTTATTTTTCTGTTTGTAGTGTTTTTTTTTTTCAGTTTGTAGTGTTTTTCTTGGAAGTCGGTTTTTTTTTTTGTTAAAAAGTTTTTATTTCTCGCTTTTTAGTGGGTCTATTTATAATTTATCTAAGTTACAATAGCCTAATGTCAACTTGCCCATCGCCTTTTTATAAAATATTCCTTTTCTCGATGCAGGGACGTTAATTGTTGAGGAGTTCTCCTTTTATTAGTTTTTAGATTAGATGCTGATAATCCTGGCTGCAGCATCAGGCCAGACTTATGTCAACATTGCATTGAACTTAAAATTAGTCCTGTTTAAAATGAGCCCAAACACGACTACGGTGCTGTAATTTAAAGGTTTGTACTTTTTCTGATGCTCCTGGCTTCAGCATCAGGTCTTCGGTGTTCCTCAGTAACAGTACGTTTATCCACACATCGAGCCCTTTTCAATGAGCCTAAACACGATATATCTGCTGTTAGTTGTCGAGGAGTTAGGTACTCTGCAGACTATCCTGACTGCAGCATCAGGTCATGACTTGATGATCATGAGACCAAATGTGGCAAATGCCCTATCAAACATCAAAACAATTTAGTTCGAGTAACTTCTTACTGTTAAGGAGTTGTACCTTCCATCATCAGCCCAGCTACCTGAGATGGTAACAACCATACACAAATACACAAGATACTTCATAAAATATGCGAAAAACAATAAGTGAGCCTATAAAATTTGAGGGTTGCCCTCGATTTCTCTAAGATCCCATCATCAGATCCTAATTTGGTGACAATGGGACCACCTCAGAACTATCTACTTTCGAACAAAAAAAGAATTTTGAAAATCCGTCGACAATCGGCGGCGTATTCGATGAACAAACATACAAAAAAAAAAAAAAAAAAAAACATACAAACACCCGAACATAGTACCTCCTCCTTTTTGTAAAGTCGGTAAAAATAATAAATATTAACTTACCATAGATCTGGGCCCAGGAACTTGTCCCATTTGGCATACTAGCGTAGCCTTCTTATACGCGTCGTAGCGCAAAACAAAACACAGCAGCAGACCCGGCATCACTATGTCTCCGAGACCTGAAAAATAAAACATACCTAGCTCATTTACTTATTTATCTTTTTTTATCTTTTGTCCAGGAATAACAACGTGGTATTGGCAAAAAGGTCACTCTGTTTAACATGCGACGTAAACATAACTGGCAGGCACCTCTGCCTATCTAGGGCTGCCATCCGTCCGGGTTTCCCCGGATTTGTCCTAGTTTGGTAGGTGTCCGGGGAGCGTCCGGGCGGGGTCCATGAATGACAGCCGGGACCAACGGCTTTACGTGCTTTCCGAGGCACGGAATATATTTTGTAAAAATAATAACATTGTGGCAAACATTTTTGCTAGAAATAATTATTATTAAAATTGTACTGACTGCACTTTAGCACTAGAGAGCACGGCCGCAGGGAGTGCAGGCTCCCCATAATATGGAAAAAGATCTAGAGGTTGCGGATCACTGTATTACATAAACAGCCTATAATTTTCCACTTAGGCCTCTCTGTGAAAGAAGAGGGACAACAGGTAGTAATCACGCGAGCGACAGTATACGTCACATGTATTATGCCGATTTCTTCCGGCCGCTTTTTTGAGCAGTGATTTATTTACTTATCAAAAATTTTAAATTCATTCATTCACTGACAGGCAACGCAAAGCCTAAACCTGTGGATCCGGTAGTATAATTTTGCACAATAATTCCTTATCTATCGAATGTGAGCACTAAGGAAGAATTTTTGAAAATATATCCCCATAAGGGGTTAAATAGATGATGAACGTTTGTCATTTTTGCCGATGACAGGCTTCTTCTGGGTGAGCTCACTCCATCGTCGACTTTGTCTCTGTCAACTCTGACCTAGACTAGAGTCAAGAGCAAACCCATTTCAAATTAAAAAAAATGAGAAAGATTAATGAGCACATGGCTTGTGATGAAATAAATTACACAAGATAAGTGTGTGGTCATGCTGTGAGGCCTATACCCAGCTGTGCAAGTCTTTCAACTTCTTCTTCGTAGCGTATTGATGGCAATCCAAATAGAATCAGCCCAGGATTTGGCTACGAGTTCTGAGATGATGACTGACCGAGCATAGAGAAGTGTCCCTGGTGGTGCATGGACGGGAACACGAGCTTGGCGGGCAGCGATAGCTTGGGCGCGTCGCGCATGGCGCCGCCCAGCTGCAGGCGACGAGCTACCACATTCATCGGGTTCTCTGCCGGCCTGCAAATATAATAATAATAACTATTTCAGAAGATCAATCCATATTTTTGTTTTTGTAAGTACTGTAGAACTATGTTAGTAAACTGAAAATTGCTTAACCTTTTCGTACTGCTACTGTAAACTATCTCTGTTTTCATAGCAACTAGTCACATGTCTCCGAGTGTCATAATTAAAACCACGATCGATATTTTTATGTGCGCATTATGAAATAAGTATGATATCTGTAAACACTAATCCGTGGCGGTTATAGTATAGATAACCTCTTTAGATTATGGTTATCTATTTTAAGTGGTTGCTCATCCTTAACGCTATTGCAATAACTCTTTACGATCATATTTACTTTACAGCATAATCTATATTATTGTTTAACTTATCATGACGATAGATCGATTTATTTATAAAAATCGAGGTCGCGTGAGTTGTTGATAAATATTAAATATGATAAACACAGGCCATCGCGCACTAACCGCAGACGTAAACATAAATAATGTTCAAAGAAGCGTGGCGATAGATAAGAGAAATACTCGGAAATACAATTATAATTATAACGTTAACGAATCAACTAGAAAACGCCTGGGCTTTCACAGATTCTAGGATACACCAAGTTTTATAGAGAAACTAGGTCAATGAACATTAAATTCTATAAGGCGGAAAGACAGATAAAAAAATTGGCCTAAACAACAACCAATTTTAACTAAGCTGTGATGAGGTCAGATGATATGTAATTCGGAAGTCAAAATAGAAAAATTATTACTTATTCTGCCCCACTTTTGGGTATTTGACCGAGTGGAATTTAGGAGAGGAATTATCCAATAAGGCCCGGGCAACTTTAATTCTTGTATTAATTTCAAAAAGACATACATCCCAATGCGGTATGCGCTTCGGGAACCATCGCCTATCTTCGGAAATACAAACGCGCGATGAGTTCTAATATAGCGTCGTTACAACCATCGAAGTAATTGCCTATTTTGTGTTACTATGATTACAGAATTATAGATTAGCAACTCTATGCAATTAGGTACAAAAAACCTTTTTAAAACTTTTGAGTGACAGATGACGATCTGCAACCGGAGTAGCTAGCCTGACAGAGAGAAACTTTATACAAACTTACAATATTATCATAGGTGCACTTCTACAAAGCGCGGCAGTACAAAACTCAAAAGCTTTGCTAGACGACGTTCGTGCTAATTCGGAAACACGAAGGTTAGCGAAGTGCATACCTTTTTTGGTTTAACTGTATAATTGTATAACTGACCTGGTAGCGACTTTGACCATGACGTTGGTGGTGAATATGTATGAAGAGAAGAAGACCCAGAACACGTCATAGAGCAGTAGGCCGGTGAGCAGCAGTGTGGACACCTTTAGTGAGGGTAGGCGGATCAGCGCGATGAACGTCACGCACAGGCCCATGCCCATCGCTGTGGAAATAATGGGCATTTTGTTAGATTAGATGTATTTTAGTCTCAAAAGCACAGTACGAATATGAATAGTAAACTCAGTTGAAAATGTTGGTAAAGGTAAGTCACAAAAGTTATGTCACTATGTAAAGTAGTAATGTGTGTGGTCAAAGTATTTTATTTGTAGGACACAGAAACGAAATCCTTGCAGTGTTCTGGATAACTAATTTAGTCAATGATTTTTTTTTTTTTTTTTTTTTTTTTTATGTTCCCACTGCTGGGGACCTCTCTGTGAGGGAGCGGGTCCTAATATACCACTGGGGCCCACCTAACTAAACGTCAAGTTGTGATGAACCAGTAAATCTTACCTCTAGCAAATCAGGTCAGCCTGGAAACGTGTCTATACGGCTTCCTTGGAAAAGTCCAATAGGATATAGGTTTTACTTTGGCATACGTCTCTTAACAGACTACTTTTAAGGACGATGCACTAAGCTATATAGTAGATATATGGATATTTCATGAAATCATGATATTAGAGGTCAATTCAAACTATTGTTGTATCTGTCGCAGCCAACTGGTTAAATTAGCAGTTTAGCTAACCGCCTGGCCATTAGAAGTAGTGCTCGCCTCGCTTCGCTCTCTCGGCTCGCACGCGGTTGATCACAGTTCTAACCTAACCCATTTGGTCTGGGTGCCCTGGCTTAGTTACTGCGTCTGCAAGCAATTGGGCTCGCGCGTGATTGGTTACAATTCCAACCTAAACTATAATTTTGAATATCATTCAGGCCATTAGTTGAACGTCGGTTAACTAAACGGCTAATTAAACCAGTTGGCTGCGACATATCGATGATTATAATTTTGTAAATACTGTATTTGCTAAGGTCGCCAAATAATCATATTTTGATCAACATACAACCTGATACTGATCTGCAAATTGCAAAAACGTAAGTATATTAGAATTTTGCGAGCTAACTTAGCGCATTAAAGGATGAATAATAAACTAATCTACTAACCGTCCATGAGCAGCCAGTGTCCGGTGAGCACCCACACGGCCACGATGGCCGCGGCCAGCAGCGCGGCCGCCAGCTCGGGCGCCGAGTAGCGCCCGCACACGGCGCCGCGCGCGCCGCCCGCCACGTACTGGCACAGCGGCGTCAGCAGGAACGCCAGCGCCGCGCACGCTATTACTGCGGGGGGACAAACTTTACGCATTAGTGTTATGTCGTTTATGACTCTGTTGTCGCGATTATGACACTCAGCAGCTCAAAAGTCTGACAACCACCAAGGAGTATCGTATTGCTCAATAACTGGGTTGTGAAAGTCAGATAGGCAGTCGCTTCATGTAAAATACTGGTATTCAGTTGCATCCAGTTAGGCTGGAAGCCAATCCCAATATATTTGGGAAAGGATCCTGATCATGAATTAACATATTCAGCGTACCTAGGTATGCTGAATATGTTAATTCATGATCAGGATCAGGACAATCCAGGGTCAGTATCCCATCTTTAAGATAGCTTGCATACAGCTTAGAGGGCTCCATGTCGTCCGAGCAGTCTGTGTTCTGTAGGATTACCAGACTAAAAAAACAGAAACCCAGACGCCCCAGAAAGCCACGACCCGGAACACCCAGACATAAAAAAAAATCGACAGTTAGTCGACATTTCGGCAAGCAGGAAATGAAAATTAACTACCTACATGGTCTGATGGGCAGCGCGACAGTTACTACCGTTTGTCACTTACTTGCAGTACATATCGCTACGAGCGTCTGCATGGAGTCGAAGAAGAAGAACATGATGAGCAGCGCCACAGACGAGCCGAGAGGGAAGCATAGCGCTTGCATTGTGTTCAGGGTTTGGACATCTGGGAAAAGAACACAGATTAGGGCACACAACACAGTTGGTAAAATATAAGGCACGCTACACAGTCGTTCGGGTCGGCATGGTTCGGCACAGTCGGGTGGCAAAATGTAGGTAAACTGTGCCTAATCATGCCGACCCCTTATGTTATCATCAGGTTTGATAGTGATATATATTTTTTTTAATGTTAATGGTGTATGCGCAAATATAAATATTAATATGTTTTCAGACCAAATGCATGTATGTATATTTTTTCGAGCTTGCCACCGCCTCAACAAATTTATCACTTTTAGCAGATCTTAAAGGTAATAATACTAGCGTAATATTAGTATACTTTTGTGTAACGCAAAATACGCACATAGTTCACAGGACCCTCAGTTGAAGGAATGCTGAAAAGACAATTGGAAAATAACTGGATAACCGACCCACATGTTTATGTTTTCCTATGAATGCGGAAAGGTCCTTTGTCGTGATTTAATCAATCACTAACGCATTGCATTCTTCATTTTCTCTCGTATGGCATGTGGGTACTACAAACATATAGGAATAGGTCGTGCCAGCAAAAAATATATGCCACTGCCAGGTGTGAAGTGGTACTGGGGCCTGACTGTCCATAGCTCATAGAGGCTCTATTCTTGCATTATTGAGTTCACCAACTGGTGGCAGAATAGCATGACCTTTTTCTTGGGAATTGGGACCTTTCGTTTTTGCCCCAATGGCATAGTAGCTTAGTAGTCGAGTATCCCCGGTGATTCTATGTGCATGAAGTTTACGATGCTCTCGACAACATTGTCATTGTCACAATAACAGTTTGCATAATGATCTGTGCAGGCTCTTAGGAACCTACTATAGATAGGTTTGTATCACTAAGCGATAAAACTAACGTAATCAGAAGGGCCAAGTAAGGGACTTATGGTTATCAATATGTTATGAAATGTGTTCAATTCAAAGGACTGATTTATACGACATACTGGCGCCAAGGTATCTCCGTATTAGGTTGTGTTCTCGCAAGCTAGATAGCTGAACTATAAAATGTAGGCAATCGCAGAATGTGCGTGGAAATATCGTTTAAAAGAAAATTAGAACGCGAATTTCTCTACACCGCTATTATTGCAGCAATAGGCTGCACTGTTGAACATAAACAATGTAGAAACTGATACCGCTTACTTGAAGAAGTTAAACAAATTCACGAAGTTAAACAAATGACCTATTTATTAACGCTATGAAGTGCTACTACTAACTGATTGGTTTTATTAATCGTATCAGCCCATAAAATACCACTTCTAAATATAGGCCTCCTGCTTAATCTGAAAACGCTAGTGTAAACAACTAAACACTTAGGATTGGTAAGAACTAGTGCCGATAACCTCAATCGGATAATGGACATAAATATGCCATTTCTCTGCACTGTGTATTGGCAGTTCACTTGGCGTATTTATCAAAAATATTCGACACAGGTTTACTGTAGAAGTGCCACCATTCATTTTACTACTCATTTGCCCCGTCAGCCTTTTTTTTTTTTCTTTTTGCGGATGGGAAATCATCAAATGACCCCTCCCGCTCTGGGTGGAGCGGAAGGGAGTGTCAGACTCTTACTGACTAAAACCCACCCGTGTTCCTTCCTTAGCCCTTTATGTTCCGGGCCAGCGGTAACCCTTTCGGACAATCCCGCTGACCAGGCAGGCTTCGGCCCTATGGGGCCCCTCCTCGATGCTGACATCTCTTTGAGGCGCGCGTGGAACACGTACGCGCCGTCCGGCACGGGCCTGGTCCTGATCGGACGGTGAGCTACCCATTACTCTCCGCCTGCAGGCCCGCGCCTACGGTGGCCGGGAGTCGTCGCGCGGCTCCCGACGCCCGGAGCGTCTCCCGCGGCGGCTGGGACGGGAGGCTCTCTCCCTGAGCCGTCCCGCCACCTCCTTCGCTAGCATGACTGCTTCGCAGAAGGAGGTGACTGCCTCCCACTCCCTCTCGCCCCGGACCATGGCTTGCACCAGGGCCGGGCGCGAGAGGTTGCCGCCGCTACCGATCGCCTCTACGAGGACACGGCGGTGCTCCGCCCAAGCGGGGCAGACCTCCACCGTGTGCTCCACCGTGTCCTCTGGGCCCCGTCAGCCTTTAAAACAAGAGTGAACAGGCATCTTTAGGCGAGATTGTGCTCAAGAGTAGACCATTCCTTAATAAAAAAAAAAAAAAAAAAAAAAAAAAAAATGTATACTTAGATCCGATTACAAACTATTGGGAAATAGCTCATCTTTATTATCACATAATCAGCTTATAAAGTTCCCACTGCTCGGACACAGGCCTCCCATGCATCGGCATCGGTGATGGAGTGGGGCCGTAATCCAGCATGCGGGCCCGACGAAGGTTTTGGGTTGGTAGATGTCACATGTCTTCGAATTTCTGGTTCTAGGGCATTCCAAACCGGAACAAAAGGAAAAAAAATTGCTCATGCCGCGTGGTAGGAAAGTCAGTCAGCAAAATGATAGCTGGGTCGACAATGACAACCGAGCTGGCAAGCCGTAGATTGAAGTGTCGCCATAAGTATTTTTTTTCTGTGATATTGGTAAAATCTTACTAGAGTTGGAACTGGAGCTGGTGACCGGTTTCCCGCCCAGCAGCGAGGCTTCTCTCTCTCGCTCCGCCCGCTCGCGCGCCTCTCGCTCCATGTTCAGCGAGCGAAAGCTGCCGTACACGATGAGCAGCATGGAGATCAGACACGCCGATACCCTACAAACCAAACAATATTTAGCATTCTAAACAATAACTGTACTGTAACAGTTGTTGATCGTAGGAAACAATAGGTCTGTGACCTTTTCATTGTAATTTTCACGTTCCGCACTCATTTGACGCGAGTGAGCTACCAACTGTAAATTCATTAGTTTTTTGTTTTACAAGTTTCGAACGTTTCTAACTAAAGTGAATACCTCTCGCAGGTCAGTTGGGGAGTTGTAGTTTTAGACCAAGTGGTTACCCTTACTATAAAGGTCATCTGTGCTCACAGCCTGCACGCGCCAGTATTACATGCAACACCGAACGGTGACTACCTACTTATAATGCGAATCAAAAGTGAGACCTACACTACACTACAGACTACACTACTTGTACCTACTATTTATTCTGTGCCTACACTGTCTTCCCATACCTATCGAAGTATCGACACTAAATTGATAACATTATAAGAGCCAATTATTTTTAAAACAGTCACCGTTGAGATTCTTGTCAGCTCTGCTCCATACGAAACGACCAATTGGAAGAGCGCCCCAGACCGTGCCTTAGATGACGTTTTATAAGTGCCCATGTAGGTTTTTATGTGAAATAAAATATTTTGACAGAGAATTTTATGAAGAATATTCGTACCTATAACGGCAACATCACATCATCGTCATTATAAATAGTAACTTATTTAACTTACTTTCTATTTTTAACCGACTACCAAAAAGGAGGAGGTTATGTTTTTTTTATGTTTGTTCACCGATTTCTCGTTCAATTGTGGACCTATTTTAAAAATTATTTTTTTTGTTTGAAAAGGTATCGAGGTGGTTCCATTGTCACCAAGTCGGAATCTGATGAGGGAATCCCATGGAAATCGAGGGAAACCTTCAAATTTTATAGGCACACCTATAGCGATTTGGGTATTTTTTATAGTAACTCGTGCATTTGCTCTCGGAAAGCACCATTTGGTGAAGTGGAGCTGATGATGAAGACCACAGATGGCCATCGGAACTAATTTCACGGGTTGCGATTCGATTAGGTACTTTAATGTGGTTGCTAAGCAATTTATGCTCGTTACAATGCGTATGGTGAAGTGGAGCTGATGGTGACTTCTCAATCAGCTCCAGTTCTCCTGTTTCTTACTAGAGAACTCCTCAACAATTAAGGTCCCTGCATCGGGAAAAGCAATATTTTGCAAAACAAAAAGTGATGAGCAGTTGACATTAGGCTATTGTAACTTAGTTAAATAACAAGCTGATCCACTAAAAAGTGACAAATAACAACTTTTTTACAAAAAAAACAACAGCCTTTTTTTGTAAAAAAGTTTTTTTATGTAGATAAATAGTTTATTAACATAGGTAACATTAATTTACATGCCCTTCATAGAATATTATAATATTAACAGGACATGATCAGGGGTTACACAAGTCATAGAGGGAAATAAACGTAGCAAATAATGCATAAAAATAAATCATTTTTATTTGTTCAGGTGAAATTACTTGACACTGCAATAATGGGATCGTCGCATCATTATAGCAAACATATTTCCTTCTTTGCCGTGGGCATATTAAAGATTAGGGCATAGGGGATTACCTATAATCTCGTTGCGCAGGCTAAGCGGGGTTCATCCCGCTAATCGGAAATCCGATATACCGAAATCCATCCACATTAGGAATTTTTGGAGTAGTAAATAATGTAGTACCATTGCAGCATTGTTTTAGGGCAAAGGCCTCTTCTGATATAGGTAAGGCAGGCAGGTGAGCATTGATCACCAGTCACCACGCTTGTTCAAGACGAATTGACGATCGCAGACGTTAGTGATGTCCAAGATAACTTAGAAAGTACATTATAAATGAAAACAGTCACATTAGTCGTTGCCGAAGTCTTTTATTCGAGATACAGATAGTACAGACTTGGTCCTAGGCGTCTCGATTTAATGGCTGCAATGGTTTAAGTGTAAGCAATGACGGGAGATAATCACATAACATGTTTCCTTTACAACATGTGGGCCGATAAATCACTAAGAAGGCTATGTGTATTTCTTTCGTCATAATTTTGTACCCAACTATATTTGAAACTAGCTTCTGCCCGCGACTTCGTACGCGGATCCTGTTGGTTATGCCAGCGACAACGGGGTAGTCAAAATCGAAGATCTGAAACGGCTGATGTCGAATTCTAAGAACCCGGGGACTGGATAACAACGGGATGCGCGAGACGATTCGAGACGTCATTTTCAGGCAATAATGAACCAATAGGGTGGTAAACTTGGCCTTGCACTTTGAATGTTGGCATAAATGGGCCTTCTGAAATCTGTTTCGCAACAAAAGATGTCATTTGAAAGGCATTATTGTACGAACGTATGTTGGCCTAGAAATGTTTTGACTGTGATGGTCACCGATTAGCAGTGATCTTAATATTTCTGGAGGATTTTGTAATATTTCAATATGTACTTTCCCACCTGAGCAACACATACCGTTTGTTTCTTTTTGCTATTTAACAGCTTCACAAAAAGTAAAATTTTTAACCATACCTCCGATGGCGGAATATGTGGCGTAGTCAATCATAGGAGTATACGTAAATGCACTCCGTTCCTTATCAACCCAAGGAAGGTCGCCATGCCCTACGGCTATATCTTGAGACACATCCGATTCTTCAGATGATATCGACATTCTGTTCAGAGAATGTCGAAGTCGATCAGAATTCAAACGTTCGTTGCGCTCTTCTTAATCTGTCTCTTCATGCCGTACTCCAGCAATTCTTTCTTTCTCACTTTCTGATTATGAATATTTTGTTGTATGCGTGTTCGGAACAATGTATGATAATCTCACCGTATCAGCGGTCAATCACGCATCATATTCTTCACTGGTCTCTAGAGATCTGGATGTAGATGCGTAAATACGCTGAGAACGCAGGCGTGCTTCGCGATCCGAAGAGGTTTCCACGGAGCGAGTTGCAGCCTGATGTTCTCAAAGAGCATCAAGTCTCTCCTGACGCTCTTCGGTAGATTCTTGGGATCTTATGATCCTCAATCTTTTAGCTCCTTTGGAACATTGGGAAAGATTTGACCTCTTTCTAGGCATGGTTATAGTTTTATTATGAAGATACCTGATCAATTAAAATCTAAGTGACTGCTCCCCTACCAAGGGTGCCCAGACACGGGATCGTCTAGCCCATGTGCTGGTTTGGTCCCTGGGGTGGTCACGGCGTGCTATGTGTTCTGGTGCGCCGGTGATGGGGAGTACTCCCCAGCGGAGGGTCCGGTGACGGACAGCCGCGGCGGGTTCACGGATGAGTGCTAACGCGTGCCCATGTTCCCGCCGTAAGCGGCAGAGGAGGACACAGTGGAGTTTTAGTGGGTTAGAGTCCCACATAACTGCACTATCTCCCCGTGGTAGTGCAGAATGCATGGGCATTTCTTCACGTTAAAAAAAATAAATGGGAGTTTTGGCCAGTAGAGTCAAATTTTCAATGATATACCATCGTCATCGAAAATCGGTCCTAAACTGTTACCGCCTTCACCGCGTGGAGGTGAAATTAGTGATAGCTTAGATTTCCACATCAGATGTTTCTGATCTTCGATTTTTATAAGTCAACAGGAAATGCCCATCAGACCGAATAACTTTTACTAAGACGTCATTCCTATATGTGTTATGGTGTAGCTGGGCTCTTGGAGTTCCCCATCAGGTGTTCCAGATCTTCAAATTTATTCTCTCAGCAGAAAATCCTCATCACGTGGAACAATTTTTGCTATGGTGCCATTAAGCTGGTCTGTTTCGGTTCTGCATCAGGTGTTCAAGTTTTCAAGAAACATTATAGCCTGAATGTTGTCCAGCCATAATAACTATACAACAAAAAAAAAATCATTCAAATCCGTCCAGTAGTTCCGAAGATCGGACGCGCAGGCCCGAGGCGTGTACACACAGCTCCTTTAAGTAGTTACCCCACCAAAAGACATGTGCGTTCAAATCCGTGATAGGCCCAAGTTGGTTTTTGTATTTTGCAAAAACATTTTATTTTAAATAATGTATTGTTTTAGTGAATAAAGAAGTTTAAGTAAGTATTTTTTTTTTTATTCTGTTTTTATTATTGTTTTTTTCAATAAAACAATACTTTTGCGACGACAAGCAACAATAATAGGGTTAACATTTACGACAACTTATTCATCGTCTAAATAGACTGGAGGTTTCAAGACCGCTTACCGTGCATAAGATTGGAAGTTCAAATCCTATATAGGCACGAAATGTGCTTTTTGTTCATTATATTATTTTGATATATATTTCTATTTTGTTTTAAGTAGTAATTATTTATAAAGAATTAAAAAATCAAGAAAAATAAAATACTTTATTAATCATTTAATAATATTTATTATTGCTATTATTTAACAAAACTATGATCTTATTTTACAACAAACAGAACAACTATTTTAGTTCTCATAAAATCAGAAATCATTTAAAAAAATAATTGATAAAATTAGTAGTCGTTTACTCTTCGCCGTTTTAAGTGAACGTATACAAAGTTCTAACTTGAAGGTATGGATTAATTTTATAAAGACAACGTAAGTAAGTAAAATTAATGGATACCCTCAAATTATAACATCTTTCGATTAGACAGGGACCTAAAGATATAATGACTCAGCCGATAGTAGATAACAATTTCATCGCAATTCATATGGGCTCGCTGGCTAGTTCGTCAAACTGCCGGTATGAGTATGACGACGTTCGGTGATGCGATGGTTCGAATCCGAGTCAACACAATGGGCTCTTTTTGAAGTATTCTTTAGATTATTCGTAAGGAATTCAATGTTGTAGCAGTGTAACATTTTAAAACTTGAGGGGTTAGGACATAGTGACGCTTTCTGTACGTACTCTGATAGATTAACTTAACAAATGTTCGCCGTGATTCTTTAAATTGACATAACTTTTTTATTTATGAACCGATTGACATGAAATAAACACTAAATGTTAAGTGAAGCCTACTACAATATATTAGTGAAAACCGCATCTAAATCGAATAAGCCGTTTCTGATATTAGCGTGCACAAACAAACAGACAAACAGACAAACCGACAAACAGACAAACAGACAAACCGACAAACAGACAAACAGACAAAAAAAATATTAATTACAATTTCGGGTTCGGCATCGATATAATAACAACCCCTGCTACTTTTTTTTAATATATTTCCATTGTACAGACACCACTTTTCTACAAATTTATTATATGTATAGATTCAGTTTTCATTCATGCAATGCTAATTAATTTCGAAAGTATTCTAATTTCTAACCCAAATAATAACTGAACTGGAAAATAACCACCAATAAACAATGACAGATAGATAAAGTAGGTAAACCACGAAGTGACCTGTCGACCTGCGCCCAATTAAATGAAGCGCTTTCAAGCAGCGCGGGGTATCTCTCTAATGAAATGTAATATCTTGCTCAGGACCCCTCCAATTAACGGCATGCACTCTACATCACCGCACTGAGGACATCGCGACTTATTTTTAAGTTTCGAAGCAATTAGGAACGCTTGAAATATCGCTTTGTTCAGGCGGTCGTGTGTCATTGGATCCTTCTACAATAATGCAATATTTTCAGCGAAGATAATAATATTATTATATTAAAATAACATGGAAAAGGATTGCATATTTAAATATGTTATTTTTAATACATTCAGGTCTTATAAGTTATAAAACATGGTCTCAACAGTTATCGCACTTTCCAATCTTTCTGTGACCATGGGTGCTTAGCGTATGTCTCCAAAACAAAAACTATAAACAATAAAGGCGCAATAGCCTAGCTACTGTACAATTGTTTTTACTTCAATAATGGTTGTTCGCGTAAATAAAGAAACGTTAAGCAACGGACTTGTCATTGGTGTTTTAGTAATGGTACTTTCATTGCGAATTATACAAAGTGGTTTCGCAGTGTGTCCCTGTGACTGTCGCACATCGTGACGTTCTACTGACACACGTCGTCGTATTTATTGTTACTACATTTCTGTTCTTTTCCCAGCGATAGATATCTAATTTTCAAAACATGTCATCGACATGCCATTGAATATTCATGGTAGTAATAAAATGCAGTTCTCAAAGCGTCTGTATTTATAACTTTATATAAGAATGAGTATGAGCTCTTACGCTCCCATCCACATAGTTCCGGGTCTCTGGACCTTCCGGGTTTCAGGCCGTCAGGGCTTAGTTTTCGAGTATGTTAGAGCATGATTATGAATGCAAGCAATAATATCTCTGACGTGAGACTGAATTCGGACGGTCTGGAGCTCGAAATGCCTTAGTCCCTTACTCTGATAAGTGTGGATAGGTAGGCCTAAACACATTTTTGATTATGGAGGATAAGCAATATCTGAATCCCCTAATGTCTTAAGTACAGAATAGACACCATTATATCGATAATAATAAAGAAAACATTTAATTACTTGGAGGAGTCCATGATTGAGTAGGCCCACTTATACTCCTGGTATTCCATGTTAGCTCCGACCTGAGCCATCTTCACTGTTCACGACTCAAATCAACGGCCAAGGTGTGGTGGTAGCACTACGGTTGGATCACGTCGTGGAGCTCTAGAACAATACACAACACTTATGTACACCTTCAAAACATCTTTACTAATATTAAATCAACTTTGAGCAAGTACACATTCAATTAAGTAACTTTATCGACCACATTTTTAATCGGCTTTAAATAAATAATAGAACACCACTAGCTACCATCACAAAAACTAATGATGTAATGCCAAATGTTAAATAAAGTTGTTTGCAAAATCAGTACCTAGGTTGATCACCGTGAGGCGCGACTGCAGATGCAATGATGTGCTAGGCATGTTAGTTTGACCATGTCAGACCAAGGTAACTCAACGAACACCGATATTTGAATACTACATCAACACTGCAATTTATCTCATAACAAGGCAGTGGAACGTGATCTCCATTGTATAATAATAACATGCTCAAACATTTGTGGGAGAATACCGTATGTGAAGACGCGGATGCTAACATCAACGTAGAATTAAAACGAGAAGCAAACTTAAAATGTAACCGGCAAGACGAATCGGCATGCTAACAAGCGAACTGCAGGTACATAAAGGTGCCTATCGATTTACACGATTTTTGATGATCGTTAGCCCTCGTACCTCGTACACGGGAGATTTTTAATCGCGCACTGAATTTTCAACGCTCTGAGTAACGGTGGAGTTTCTTGCCCATTCTTCTCCATACGAAAACTACCTTTTGGAATGGGCGACAAGAATCATTTCTATTTAGTTTTTTTTTTTTTTTGACGTTGAAAAGTGCCTTTAATGTGCCTATTTGAAATAAATGATTTGACTTTGACTTAGCGCCGAGACTTGACAATCCAACAGTGTATTTATTTTTCGGACTCTTGGATTCTCGATACTCGGCTCAACACCGAGAGTTAAAAATCTAGGGCGCGATAAAAAATAGCCCGTGTGTACGAAGGACTTCTTGACGATATAATTATGCTGTTTTGACAATGAATAATGGCCGCCATAGACGTTCAAGTAATTTGATCAAACAGGCTAGTACAAACAGTTTGGTCAAATTGGCATGACCTGAAAAGCGACCACACACCATCAGGCAGACTTGAAGCGGTGTCAGTTCAGTATCGAAGCGGGCGAAGAGTGGTAGTGCTTCTTTAAAATGTCTACAGATGATGCTTTAGCAATTGTTGGATTGTTCAGTTCTATTTCTTCAAGTTTTTCTATTAGTTTACAATAAGCAGCATTCCGCTTATCTCTGTTATGGTAATCTTTATTTTTGATGTTCCATAAACAGGTTTCATTTCGATATATTTGTATGAATTCTTCTAGTACATCGCGGTTCGACATATTGCAATACAACACGTCCGCAAGGGAACACTTCCGTAGCAACAACTGAGCGCTCGCAACACACACACTCAAAATTTTAATCAAACAGTTTGAACAAACTGTTTGGTCAAATAAAAATACGAAAATTTATATTTCTTCCTTCCATTTGATTCCTCATTAAATTTGATCAAATTTTACCACAGACAGTCATGCAAATTTGACCAAACTGTTTGAACTAGCCTAATTTATCAAATTACTTGAACGTTTATGGCGGCCATAAGATATTATGTCAGTCAGCTTCTTACAGATATGCTTTTAGAAATAATGTCGATCGTCTGTTACTTTGCATTTACTAGGTTTTGTTTGATCACACGTGTCGATAGAATAGAACTCTTTATTATGTATTATACCATATAAATTACAGACATAATTATATATAAAACAAAGGGATCAAATAAGGGATCGAACGTCAAAATCGAACAAATCTGTAGGCAGCTAAACAGGAAATATTTTTCGAAATTTATACTTAGCACAAGGAAATGTTTTATGTGCAAATCGCTCACAGATTATATATTTTAATATTTTTAGGTAATATTTTGTAGACTTACGACTTGATGTTCAAGATTCAGCCTGTATGTCATACTTATAGATGATCGATAATACAGGATGTTTTAAAATGAGACGTGGACGAAAACAAGAAAGTACAGTGAGCTCGATTTAGAGAAGTTTAATGAGAAAAAAAAAAAACGGTGAAGTGCGAGTCAGACTCGCGCACCGAGGGTTCCGTACAAAGTAGGTATGTAAATAGTTTATCCCAGGTTTTTTTTTGTAATTTAACTAAAAAGGACAGTGGGAAACAAGTGTATGGGGTCTGGGCCCACCCTTTAATAGTAACATTTGTGATATACCGTTGGATAGGGCTTTTTAAGCGGAACATAAGTTATTAATAAATCTATGGTCAAATGTTAGTACTTTCGGAGATACGACGTCTTAAAGTCGTCTCAGTCTAACATATTCTTTATGGATATTCATAAGGTAGAATAGTAATAATAATACATGTTTTTGCACACAACACAGTTACGATGTTGTTCCATTTTCCACAAAACCAATCGAGATGCAGTTCAGTAGTCCATTAAGGGCTGATTTTTCCAACGCCAGATATTTTTTTCAGAAAAATAATTTTGACTTTTTGTCAATTTTTCCATACAAAAATTATCAGATGTCAATTTTATTCCACGAATAAAAATTATGTGTCGATTGAAAACCTTTACTACCCTTATTGGCTAACACAGTTGATATATCCGTCTCAAAATACTCACCCTGTATAATCTCATTCCTATAAATTAGTTTTAATTAACTTAAAATATTACAATTAGTTTGCCTGAGTTTCAGAATCGGTGGGCTGTTTATTAGTGATACCATTTAATAACACCTTTGAATCCTTGTATTTTTAACTGTAAGGCAATCATTAAATTATTTTTCCTGTAGAAGGACCAAAATTGATACATTGAAAATTTCAATTACCTATCATAAGTTCGAAAAATATTTGACCGAATTTCATTTCACCTAAAACTTTTCAACTATTTTTGTTTCGTTTTTTTTTTACTTCACCGAAGTCACGTCTGCCACTGTATCAGTTGACCTATTATCAATTCGATTTTTAGGGTTCCGTACCCAAAGAAAAACGGAACCCTATTACTAAGACTTCGCTGTCTGTCCGTCTGTCTGTCACCAGGCTGTATCTCAAGAACCGCGATAGCAAGACAGTTGAAATTTTCACAAATTATGTATATCTGTTGCCGCTATAACAACAAATACTAAAAACAAAATAAAATAAATATTTAAGGGGGGCTCCCATACAACAAACGCGATTTTTTGCCCTTTTTTTGTTCGATATCAGTAATGGCAACAGGCAGGCACTTGAAATATTCACAAAATACTCAGTTGTATTTTTACTTTAATAATAAATAATAACATTAAAATAAAATAAATATTTAAGGGGGCTCCCATACAACAAACGTGTTTTTATCGGCGTTTTTGCCTTGTGGTACGGAACCCTTCGTGTGTGAGTCCGACTCGTACTTGGCCAGTTTTTTTCGTTACTCCGACGTTTCATTTGGTCGAAAAACTTTTTACCGAAGTTACACTTAGGTACCCGAAATAACATTTGTTCGAAGTATTATGTTTCCGAACATTAAAAATGCTACTAAGTAACCGCGGGGTCTCCCTTGTTTCATCAAAAAGATATTGACAAATTATCACTTCCCAAACAATTTTCCGCATAATTTCAATTGCCAAATCATTACTTAGCAAATAAACTTTTCACAAAAAATTGTAGCGCAAACCTAATGTTTGGCAAGTGAACGTCTTGCTTACCATCTAGTACTTTTACCAATTTTAATGTAGTCAAATATTTCAGTTGGTATAGGTAACATAATAAATGTGACCAAATAATAGTCCGTAAAATGTAGTTTCGGTGTGGTGAAAATATGGCAAATAAATCATTTGGCAAATGAAAAAAGTTCAAAAGAGGCTTCTGCCAATAGAAAAAAAATATTTTGTAAATCGGCGAAATATAGTTCGGTAAAATAATACCTATGACACATGATACTTCGAAGATCTAAAAATATGTCAAATAATGCATAAACCAAAAAAGATGTCAGTCAATAGTTTTCGGTAAAATAAAATTCGATCAAAAGTGATTGGTTCCCTTTGCCAATTCTGGTAACAACTGCAAGTTTCTTGCACTGTAAGCAATTATACAAGTTATAGTGCTGTATTTACCAACTTCAAAAACATGTAAACATGGTTATGCATTTGCTGAAGGTTTTTTTTTTCATTTATGTACACCTAATTTTCCATGATTATTAGGACAATTTACATGATTATTTTTTCATTCGGTAGAGGAATTTACTTTGCTTTTTATTTAAGTACTTTTTTGAGTTAACCACAATAATATCAAATATGTATTTAATCTACTTTGAATATGTTGACGACCTTATACAGTGTGAGTCTTCATAATGTGCACATATCGAAATGAGGGAAACTAATCTTAATTTTATCGACGGGAGAAATGTTTAAAAAATAAAAAAAGGAAAAAAAATTGTAGCATTTTTAAAATTTTTGTTTGCTGCTGTGACCCCTGTGTAAACAATCGCCCTCAATTGAGAATTATGTTTTTTTTTTTTTTCAATAAAAACAAAATCTGATATTTTTTCATAAATTTTATATTTATATTTAAATTACTCAATAAAAGCCCCGATTACCTACCCTTTTTTATTACTTTAAATTATTCTCCATCGTATCAGATTTCTAAATGTAATAATACCATGTTTATAACTCAATCACAACATTTCCTATCAACTGTTAAAGAAAGGCCTCGCAATCACCCTAAAGTATGGTGATTGCAAGGCCTTTCTTTCAGGTAAAGATCCTTTTAAATATTTTTTATTTTTTCAATTATTTTTTCCGTCGATAAAATTATGCTATGTTTCCCTAATTTCGATATGTGCACATTATGAAGACTCACACTGTATAATATATTCCTGTCACTGTTGTTTACCTAACAAGTAGTGGTATACGATTTGTTTGGGGTAGGTACAGATGCCAGCACATCAAGCTACCCGAAACTGTCAAATTTTCGCAATCAACTTTAAACCTTATGTTTTAGAGATAAAGTTGAAAATCTATTAAAGA
Organism: Oligia fasciuncula; assembly: GCA_963082905.1. Classification (NCBI taxonomy): domain Eukaryota; kingdom Metazoa; phylum Arthropoda; class Insecta; order Lepidoptera; family Noctuidae; genus Oligia; species Oligia fasciuncula. The sequence continues at coordinate 13,192,124 of OY720406.1, read as the reverse complement.
AATTTGACAGATTGTATTTTGTTGTACTGGCATCTGTACCACAACTAAAAAGTAAAAAATAAAAAACTGAAAAGCAACCAACTTCCAAAAAAAAAACTACAAAGTGTAAAAAGTTTTCTTTTATAAGTTATCATTATGTTCAACTGAGATTTTCACACTTTGGGGCACTGCTATTCACGCAAGCAAAATTATATTTAATTCATACAATATTTATGCATAATGTACTCCACCAGGCTACTACAATTTTACAACCTGTAAATTTTTGTTTTACATGTAAATTTGATATGAAAATTATCAGAATGTCTGCTACTAGAGAGCATGATTAATATGATTCTTTATAAATACTATAAAAATTCAATAAATCAAGTAGTACATTAAATATTTATGATATAATCTCTTTTAGTAATGCATTAAATCAATGAACACAAATCAGTTAATTAATTATCCTTCAGCTGCTGGATTAAACAGTTTAAATATCATAACAATAGACACAGGAGTTCAATGAAAATGGGCTAGATCACTGACAATAATCTTGCTAACATAATACAAAAGACCTGTAGTGTACCAAAAAGCTAATTGCAGATTAAGGATGGCATTATTATATGTAGGTCATTATTTTTTAACGATAATAACACTTAGGACTATCTCAGTGACTTAATGAAAAATAACTGAAGGTTAGTAACATGCCATCTTTTTAATTAGCTACTAGCCGACCAGAAAAGTTTCATACAGAATTGAAGAATATATTATAAAAGAGCGAGCTCGAAATAAGTAGAGCACGAAAATAATGTACACAATAAAGTGAAAGGGTACCAAAATGAAATGTCTCATTGTATTGTAAGTATATCTGCAAATTAAAATGAGCACAACGAAGTAGCTCATATAATATATTTGGACACTGATATTGTTTGGCTTAATAACATCTTAGTACAATTATCGGGAAGCTCTAAAATACAACTATCTACTCAAGCCTAGTAATAAGATACGAAAATTACTTACCAATCCTGGAGACTGCTCCAAAAAAAGAAACAACTGTCAGCCCCGAGATCTCATACTTAAAAGTTAAACGTATCCCTATCAACAATTAACTTACATTAGGAATTAATTGATTTTTACACGATTTATTTACGACAATACGACACCCCTACGCTCGATCGACAGCCATTCTGACCATAGAGTAGACTAGACTTGACTACTAGAGAGAGAGAGAGTAAGTATAGAAAGAGTGTAGAGTGTTTTAGTGTCTTTAGAGTTGATTTACTTTATTTTATTGTTCTTTTCGAAAGAAAAAAATAATGTGTAATCAAATGCCCGCGACTTTGCATTCGAGGATTTTGTATTTTTCTATATAATATAATATCCCTTTGAAATATACAGGAAAAGAAAGATATATCCTTCGTCTTTCATTCATAATGATCGGTTCAGTGGTGGTTTAGGTATGAAAAGGTACATACATACTTACTTTCATATTTATAAATTATTATTTTTTTAATTTCCGCAACAACTTGTTACTTTCATAGGTTTCATATTTATAGCTAGCGACAGAAGACTTCAAAACCCTACCTCCACAGTCCATGCTAGATAGCGAGCGAAGCGATAAATCGCTGTCAAAATCTGTGTGTAGACTGTTTTGAAATCACCGGCGAGTCTCGGTCTCGGAGACAGTCGATGCGTGTGTATCTTGCTTAATAAAAATTAAAATCTACAATGTCATTTTTTATTGTCCATGCCTAACATAACCTCTCGTTGGTTTGGTGTCACTGTCAAGTGTCAAAAGTCAGATTTTTATCAATCTGAGTATTTCCAATTCCCTTTATCTATCATTTAATACTTCTGTGCCCCTTCATTTAAACATGAAACTATCCCTTGTGCTTTTTCGCCGTAATCGCTTACCAAATGGACATTTGTTTAGAGGAAAAGATCGGCTAGTACAAAAAGTAGAACCGAAACATTTACGGAAAATTCAACACGAATTCGCTATCGAAGAACAAAATATGTTATATTTACGCTATCCGTATCTCTCAGAGGTATGTTTTCTTTATTTATTTTTAATTATTATTTACTTACCCTTAAACCCCTAAAAATAGTAGGTACTTAAATTTTTATATTTGTAAACGCATAATATTATATAGAAAAAAAATATGGAAAAAAGAAATTATTTTTAGCAGGCTATCGAGAACCAAATTAGCTAGACGAGGTTATGGGGGAAGCTCTAAGGTGGCCCGCGAATTTCAATTTTTTTTTTACGTTTTTTGCAAATTTCTGGTCAGTATTAAGTTGTACGTTGATTAAAATATGATTCGCGGCCGTAACAAATATGTATTTACAGAATTATAATCATTAAAGTCATCACCACAACTCTCCAAGACCAAGTAATCCTCAAGAATGACTATTTCATGAAATCTTGGCATTTGGGGATTACACCTAAGTTCACAAGTTGTATTACTGATTGTAATTCTGTAAATACATATTGGTACGACCGCGAATCATATTTTAATCAACGTGTGTGTTGTTTTTAATTTTTTTTTAATAATTAACCTCCTCTAACTAATTCGGTTCTCGATAGCCTGCTAAAAATAATCTCTTTTTTTCCATATTTTTTTTTTCTATATAATTTAGTCGTTTCTGGCACTCGCCGGCCGCTGCCGCGGCACCGCTCTCGCTTCGCTCGCTCGGCTCATGCGTAGAAGGTCACAGTTTTAACCTAACCTAACCTAAGCATTTAAAAAAAAAAAAATTAACCTCGTCTAGCTAATTCGGTTCTCGATCATGTCCATTCCAAAAAAATTAAAATTTTAAGTTACAAATATTTTGTAATAAATATATGATTATTTTAAAATAAAATTGCAGTAATTAATTCGCAAAAAATCTTATTTTTGCCTTTATATTTTTTGTCACAACAAATCATTTGACCAAACAAGATTGTTTGCTGTAATAAATCATTTGATGAAAGACCAAATGCCTAAATGACACTATCCATAGTAATATTCTGCCAAGTAAAAATTTTACCAAATGAAAATGTGCGTACTAAAATCATTCCAAACATTGCATTGGTATAAAAAAAAGTTGCCAAAATTTGTTTGGGTAGTGAAATTTTGGCAAAATCTTTTTGGCAAAACGGCAGGATCCCACATAAAAGAACAAGGTATGGTCGAAAAACTCTTGCACAGCCCGCCACCCTGTATAGGTTATATTAGGTACTTATCTAAATATCTAAACTAAAGAAGAAACATTTTTGCTACAGGCTACAGCCAGCCTGCACACTATTCTCATATTTTTAGTTTTCCCAATTTCTGTTAATTCATTATAAATCAGATTAATTACCTATACCTATGCAATAAATATTTTCAGGCTGAAAGTTCCGGTCATACCAAAGCCCTTGGAAAACCAGAAATGAAGAAACAAAAAATATTGGACAAAACAAGGAGAATTTTCAAACAAGACGTTACACTTTATGAGAGGCTGCAACATTTACGTGTGAAAGAATCCTGGGATTAATTATTGTAACGTCATGATGTTTAGTGTAAATAATAACATGTTATTTTTATGTAGTAGTAATTCTAAATAAAATACACAATATAAACTTTAGAGAATTTTATTATTTGTCATAAATAGTATTTGCTGTATCAGAAATTCTAATCTTTTTATTACATTCACCGTTTCATGAACCTGATTGCACGGAAGCTAAAGAAGAATATTTTCAGATGACATTGAATACATTTTATTTATGCAGATATAAAGTACCTGCCTGGGTGTTCGTGCTGGCTAGTTTGAACTTTGAGATGCTATATGGTAGCAGCAAGGGAGAGGCTTTTTGAGCAAACATATAGGTACCGGGCAAAAAGCTGAGTAGGTCCTAACACACTGAAAATATATTTGAAAAGAATGAGATAGGAGCCCGTGGTCAGGACTCCGCTTTCACATTCCAAATAAAATAATTACATTGAATTCAAAAAGCGTGAAGCGCTTTTTAAATTAAATAAGTTTAAGTGTGATCCACGCTTTTTGAATTCATTTCAATACCTACGCTCTTTGGAAAATTTGTGCGTGATAAAAGCGTATTTTTTTGTTTTTTTTTTTAACTAAATATTTGTTTAACATTTGCGTTTAGATTCTATACATATAATTATATATTCTATATAATTAATAAGTATAAATTTAACGAAGTTAAGACGATTAGTTCCACTATTCAACTGGCTCTATCAACAAACCCTCAACACCAAGTGGAAAAACTTATTAAAACGAATTATATGACCCCAATGCTCGAGGAGCTTACTAGTAGCCATGAAGAGTTCCACTAACTCCTCCTGGAGTGTTGACGAACGGAACTTTTTTTCCCAATCGTCAACAGTTTGGATGACCGGGAATTCGTGCTATGCCTTTCCGCCTTCCAAAACCTATACAGAACTCCAGTTGGCCACTGAAGTCAGGTACCTCAAGGTCACTCTAAACAATAAGTTAAACTAGAGTCTAGTCATTTGAATGAAGAACAAACAAAGAGGGATTGCATACACTTTTAGCAGTGTAGGAAAACTATAGGTAAGAAGAAGTGGGGCCTAACCACTAAAATTTAACAAGCTAGTTACAGCCTCCAACAAACTTACAACGCATGCAAAGACTATGCGCTAAAGTCACACAGTTGATTCTGGCCTGGGCTAATATACAAATGCCATCAGCGCCTTAACTAGGTGAGTAGCCTCAATACCATAAACATTCAATGGATCAAAGCCAACATAGAAGGGGATCGAGCATGGCACCAGAGGAACCTAAGTTCATCGCGCTCCTCCCCTTCGGGTACTAACACACTCTGGCAAGGAAACGCACCAGAGACCAACATACCTACATCACAAACTATGGGTGGACCAAGGTCAGTGCAGGCAGGCTGAGGAAGCACTGGCAATGGCTGCCTCACGAAACAGGTTCTCGCTCGGACAACAGCTTTAACTGGCCATGGGTCATTTAATCAACTCTTTGTCATAGGAGTCACAGATAGACTTCTGTGCAGGGCCTGTGCATATAGAGGACGACGAGATAGCAGCTCGCGCTTCTAGAGGCGGATACAGACATTGCGAGGCATGCGCAGCGCACGGCGCTCATCGCATGATTCGCAATGTGAAGCACATGCCTCACCACGAATATGAACGTCCACACATTGCGAATCATGCGATGAGCGCCGAGCGCTGCGCATGCCTCGCAGGGCAAAGTAATTCGGTAACCCAGGTACCCTTCGTGAGACTGTCAGTAACATCAAAGCGTTGCTGACCTTCCTTGAGGAGATAGGGTGGATCGAATAATCGATTTTCCCACCCGTACGCAAAATACGCGCATTGACGTGGACCGAATACGTTCTAAAACTGGGTGATGTCGTTTTGTTACAAATGCAGTCGCAATCCACTGCTGGACTGGACAATGGTCTTCGATATGGATAGACTCGGCAAGAAGTGTAAATTGTACCTACTTACATGTAGGTACTTTAGTAGGCAACTTCATTGAATACAAAACTAATCAATTTTACTAATGTTGTAATAATAAATGATAGAATCCTTTTGTGATCACGGCCCTCTGGGGCCCTCCTCCGCCTACGCCCGTAGAGTTTTGCCCGCTCCCACCCTAGGCCACTGGGTCGGCGCAAGATGTCTTTTTGTTCCCCCGAACCAATTATATATATTACGACATTGCCCCGAACGCGATACTTGAAAATTTCCGAACGGATTTTCATTCGGTTTTCACCAATCGACGGTCTTCTTCTTCTTAGCGTGTCGATAGCAATCTAAATATACTCGGCCCAGAATTCGGCCACTTGTTTGGCGCCTCCATCAGCTCCGAATTATCGACGAAGTGATTCATGAGGAAGGCTTAAGTGTATAATTCAAATTTAAATAAGGTTGGGTAAATTGGCTTCAAACTTGACGATGATTGTTGATGTCGGGGAAAAAAACCATGCCGACTGGGAGCTTTACGCCCGTGCGCCGCGTAAACCAAGAGTTATATGAAAAAAAAAACTATTACGGAATTAAGTTTCCGTGGGATAATCTCCGACCCCCACGCAGACGAGGCCGCGGGAAAAAGCTAGGTGGTAATAAATTAATACAAAAAATGAAATAAACTTTTTTTATTATTCAAATATGTACATACATCTAAAGAGGCAACAATTTATAATATCACATCAATAAGTAGGATTTTATCAAGCAGAGTAAAGTTCACAATAATAATGACGAAAGGTAGGAAGAAAGAAAGCCAGTTATCATTGAACAGTTTTAGACCTGGTTGTTAATCCAGTTCCAATTAAGGCACAGAGCATGTAACCTTTTAATTAAGGTCCTGGTGGATGTGAAGACATTGGATGAAAGTTGCTTGCTTGTCATTCTCATGTGAATAAACAACACTACTAACGATGTTGACCATTGACTTATATATTACTAGCGATTTTGACCCTTTGCTGAACCCATGCATGGTTCACTGACTTGTTAACTATGTGTATGAATATTGCTTGCAGACTCAATATCAACAAAAGGTCAGCCGCACGTTTGGTGGGGCGCAGCGCAGTTTTCACTGGCAAACTTAGATCAACCTTGGGCTCGTTGAAATAAAGTTGAAAATAAATAAACTTCCGATTAGTCCGGGAAAGCATAAACGCAGACAAAGGTAATTTAGTTTCGACTCTATTCTTAGAGCCGCAATGTTGATATTTGTTTGGCAGGAAACATCGCGCCTCATTATCTTCGCCAGGTCTGTGCCGCCCTAATTGGTATACTCGTAAATGTGACTTCCTATCTTCTTCCCTTAAAATAATTATTTAACATACGGAACAACATTTACAGCAAATTAAATACTAACTAGAGAGCACATTACATGTACAATTTTTTGTGTGTCATTCAAACTCAACAATAATATAATTTTGCAAGTGTTCTCTATGGACCGTGATGTGTTTATTATTTGTGCTTTGCACGTTAGTGGGGTGATGCACGCGTGTTTGTACCGTACAAACATAATAATGTCTGACCCTCCTTCAGGCTGACCACTACGGGCGATTTTGACAAACGAGTTTTTATAAATTTGTATGGATCCCGGGAGTGTCATATTACATAGCATGACTTTATAAGTCAAACGTTTTAGATAAACATAATAATTATTATGAGCGTCCATCAAAATGAATGGACTTCTAAAAAAAATTATCGCCATTGGACACAAGGTAGATTCTTTCCAAATTATAAAACAAATTAGTTGGTTATCAATAGTGTAAGGCAGGGATGGCGAAATGCCAAGAGAGATTAAAAATAATAATAATGCATAGGTATATAGTTTTTTCCAGCATTCACTAAGCCAAGACTGTTTGTTAGCACGCTATGGCCGCATTTAATATTTATTTGAAAAAAATGGCACGGATAGAGGTTCGCCATCCCGACCCTGGTGAAAGGTATAAACATAATTACATTACAAGACTTTTCTTATAGAAATTCTTACCCTGTCGGGTGTTTTTTTTTATAATAAATAAAATTACGATGTAATACTTCCGTTGGCAAATAAATCTGCAGCTGCAGTAATAACTGTGAAGTTTCGTTTAACAATATCAATTATCATAAATATCAACTGAGTACCTATAGCAAAAAAAAAACTAAAAATGAAACCGAACATAAAACTGCACCATGATAACTTAGCATCTACTTTGTAATTTCATGTGAATTAACACAATAGTGTTTGTATGTACCATACTTAATTATATAAAACTTTTTTCATAATGACAACTGCATTTATGAGAGTTTTGTTTTACCTCCTTTGTACTTTATTGCTTTTGTAATACAGTTAAATCATTTTAAGTATAAATAAGCTTACAAAAATAATTGTAAGTAACTTATTACATCCTACTAATATTATAAATATGAAAGTTTGTGAAGACGTTTGGATGTTTGTTACTCAATCACGCGTAAACCGTTGAACAGATTTGGATGAAAATTGGCACATAGACCATTTCCTGGATTAACAAATAGGATACTTTTTATCTCGATATTCCCACGGGATCGAAACTTACGCAAGTGATACCGCGGGGCGCTGCTAGTTATAAATAAACATTAAAAGTTTTCATCAAATGCTTAGCCCCCTGCCCCCGTATCCACCAAAGCGGAAAGAAGAGATGTGCTGCGAAGCTGGCAGGTTATTTTCACCAAAGCGGAGAGATGCGTAGCGGAGAGGAGATGTGAGCTGTGCGTAGCGGAGATGTGTGATAGGAATGACTCTTTCGGGTGTGCCTGTGCGAGGCGCGAGGAGAAGGCAGCGGGAACGGGGAGCGCGAGCGCGGGCGCCGCCGCCCTCCGGGCCGCCCGACTACACACATCTCCGCTCTGCCGCTCCGCTTGCTTGCTCGCGGCACAAAATTCTATAGAAAAATGAAACATCTCTCCTCTCCGCTTGATCCATTTCCACCGAAGCTAAGCGGAGCGATGTGGAAATAAAGAAATCTGATTGGTTATTCAAAACACATCTCCTCTCGTCTCCTCTCCGCTTTGGTGGATACGGGCCTTACACACAGGTTTATTCGATATCAATATTTACCATGCATTATAAATAGATAATTAAAATGCGAACATCTAAATCAAAATACACATTGGACAAATCAATCTACATTTACACAAAAATGCAGTATTATTCATAAAGGCCACGATTTATTTCAGCATCGTGAAATAAAATAATCTCATACACGAATACTAGGTATACGATAGAAATTCAACAAGTAGCTACACATTTAGTGGAAAAAAAAATTAAGTCGCGAATTCTGCGCATTTAAAATTATACTGTGGTGCATTGAATTTCTTTTAAATACTATTTTCCATGTTCTGATATGAAGCAATTGAAAAAATATTACTGTCGTTTGTTGGACTTTGAAAATACAATTAAAGCACACTATTACGTACGAGCGTATACTCTACAGACACACATTTATAGTTTAAATAATATCTCCATGTAGAATTAGAGCTTCGAGCTTTATAAATATAATGTGATAAGTGCACAGATATCCCTCAAATTTACAGGAGCTTAAATTGGTCGAGATCATAGACAACAGAAATAATGATTAGTTAATATTAATTTTCGTCCACGCAAAAGGGTCATCTTTGAGGTCCTTCTTGTGTAATGTTTTACCTTGATGCATGAACTCCGCGAATTGAGCAACAACTGGATCTCTCATACACGAAGCTACCGCAATCACTTTATCCGACTCATCAAAGAAGAATATGACAAACTTCAGGCCTTCTACATCTCCTTCTACTTGAGTACTTGCAGACTTACCGCAGCCAGCGTAGCGGATAGACTTGCCGAACAGCATGGTCCAGAAGAACGGAACTGTCTTCAAGGCAGTTTGTTTCTTTACTATATTTAAAGCAGCAACTCGACCATGGTATTGAGCTAGACCAATATGTCCTATGCTCATATGTTCATTACCATGGGCGAAGACGGGTGCAAGGGCGATATCGCCGCCTGCATACACATTTTTGATGTTGGTTTCGAGCTTATCATCCACATTGACCGCACCATTTCCCTCCATTGATATTCCACTGTCCTTTAAGAAACCTGTGTTGAATGTTGTTCCCACGCCCATTATCAGCATGTCAGCAGGAAGTGTGGTGCCATTAGCCAACTCCACCGATTTAATGACTCCGTTCTCGCCGTTACATTTAACTATGGTAGTTTCAAACTGAAACTTGACACCCTTATCTTCAAATAACTTTTGTAAGCTACGGCCAATTTCATTTCCGAATATTGAGCCAAGTGGTGATGTGTCCTTGCCAACAACAGTCATTGACTTAGCTTTATCAGTACAGGATGACGCGCTTTCTAAGCCAATAAAACTCAAACCTAATACTACAACATTCTTATCTTTGTTAGATCCTAGTGTGTTCAGGATGTTTACGGAATCATCAAAGTTTCGGACCGTGAAAATGTTTTGTAGATCGACACCTGGAATGTCTGGTACACGTGGACTGGAGCCAGTAGCGATGTATAATGCATTGTAACGTAGTTTGTTTCCATTACTCAAATGTACAATTTTCTCTTTGGTATTTACTTCAGTGGCATCAACACCTTTTAGTATTTCGATGTTAGCGTCTTCATAATACTGTTGAGACCTTGCTTGTAGTTTTTCGATGTCGGTGACCGTGCCTATCTTGGAGACCTTAATTCTGTCGTAGGGCAGGTAGTTTTCCCTGGCGACCATGGTGATGCGGCCTTTGAACCCCTCGCTGCGCAGGGTCTCCGCGCAGGTGGCGCCGGACGGGCCGCCGCCCACAACTACGGCCACTAAGCTTTCGCACTGGGACGCCGTGCCCATCTCTTTGATGCGTTTCTTCGACTTTAAGTCGCTGCGTTTAGCTCTTACCTGAAATTTGAAAAGACATAAAATATGAATTTAAATTGCCTCATCCAGCAGTGACGATTACAAAGACACTGTCTGATTAAAAACTCTAGAAAAAACTGAATTTGCCACGGTTAAACCTGGCGTGGCTCACCAGCCTGGCGTGCATCAAATATTCAAATGATTTCATGGATAAGGCTAATAAACTCTCGGCGGTACGTAGATAGTGTAGACTAAACTAATAATTCACTAAAATGTGTAGCCGCACCTAAGCATCATCCGCCTAGCCTTTTCCCAACTATGTTGGGGTCGGCTTCCAGTCTAAACGGATGCAGCTGAATACCAGTATTTTACATGGAGTGACTGCCTATCTGACCTCCACAACCCAGTTACGGGGTAATACGATGCCCCTTGGTAAGACTGGTTGTCAGACTTTCGGGCTAATGACTACCCGTAACGAGATCCACGATTGACAGCCGGGACCAACGGCTTAACGTGCTTTCCGAGGCACGGAGGGGTCTCGGTATGTAAAGATGGTCACCCATCCGCAGACCAACCGCGGCAAGCGTAGCTAAACTGATCGATCGACCTGTGCGGCTGTTATTATTTAGCCACGGGCCGTACCTAATATAAAATGTAGTAATTATAATTGGATAATATTATAATACAAAACGGCACAAAATCAGCCGTTACCATAAAAAGTTAAATTACTTTATTTTATTTTACTAGTAGGTACCTACACCTAGTTATCTTACATCGTTAAACAAAGACATTCAATATTATTGTACCTACCTTAAATCTCTTTGTCGTTAAAGGAAGTAGGTAGGTATAGGAATTAACCCTAAACACTAATAGGTAGGTATGTAAAGGACCATCAAAACATATGAATAATTTACCACTTTTATTAATAAGGTAAAGTAAAAAAAAAAGGTGAGTACCTAAACCATGACTATGTAATGTATGTGTCTGGTGCTAAGTGATTGCTCAGGGGAATGACAATGAGTCACCATCCGGTAAGTTATAATAATATACATAAGTATATCGTAATGTAAAGAGCCAGCTACGATTGAAAACCAATTCTACAGAGTTGGTCAAGGTGAGTCAAGGTCAGCTACTTCTTAGATCACGCTTTGCAAACCTACCTTGCGATTTTGCGATAAGTTAACGTTAAGTTTGCGTAGGCGCACCTGACTTAAAGTATGGGTTTTTTTTCACTCCCAAATGTTTTACCTATCGTCCTATCCCAAGTATGTCCTATATGTATATGAAATACATATTGTGAATTTACCAGAAAAGTGGCATCTACTACAGTTATTGGGTAAACAAATATCTCCGTACACCGTTCACTAACAGTATTCAAGTTAAATAAAATAAAATATTGACTTTAAGACATCATGTGTGAATAAAATTCTTACTCAACGCTAATAGCTTGAAAAGTAAATTGTTTCCCACGCATTTACAGAGTTAAAATTTAGCACGGATGCTTAGATAGAGATTTTTCTCAAGTCCAAGATGTTTTCCTTTCCTTTATGCAGAACCAGCAAACATGACGGTAATTTAGCCAGTTCAATCAAAAAAAACTATCGAATGGTAGTTAAAGACACTCATTTTTTTATGAGCAAATATAATACTTAGGTAATGGTATTATAATACAACGTTTGCCTCTCATATAAATGTGGTTTCATAATAGCTAATTAGATAGCTTTATAAACATTGACATTATTAAGAGCGTTTACGCCGAACGTCATTTCATACAAACTTTCAAGCCCTTTTTTTCCGAAATGAATGAAACGATTTTAATGAACTTCATACGCATAAGCAGGATACAAAGGTCTAAAAAGAGAACATTTCCGAAAAATAGTGTTACAGCCAAATTAGACCGATTTTAAACTTTTCATAGAAACAGAGATTTCCAGTTATCTTTTTTTAAATAAGACATTTCGAAAATGTTCTCTGCTAACTTTTTACGATACGATGGTTATGTGATCTGACGCATACTTTCTCCCAATTTGTTAAGTATTTTGTTTTATTTTTCGCTTGTGTTTTTATTTAAATGCGTCAAGTTTGCCGCAAATAAACGAATTTTCTTTCTTTTTCTTCGTATAAGCAGCCTACTTGATTTTTTTTCTTAAACTGGCAAGGTTAGGTTTATAGGTACAGACCGGACGGTCCGATAAAATATCTGCCTTACGTTTGCCATAACAAAATAAATGAGGTAAGCGCATTACTCACTACACTCGTTAGTCACAAATTCACAATGACGCTATGTTTGCAGGTTCTCAAACTACAGGAGAGACAGATTACTTTTGGATAAAGCAGCCTTGCCAACATGAGGATAATTTAACAGACTAGTTGAGTTTTGGCGTATACTAAATTAATACATATAAATAAGTATCATGCAATGCCTCAAGGCTAAGACGCAACTTCCGAATTATTCATGGTTGAACTAGTTTTATATGTAAACGAAATCATGATGCTGTTAGCTGATACGCACTATTTTATATAGCCAGGCACGATGACTATTAATTACGTAAGAACCTATCACGTGCGAGTTGGGCTTGCCCGCTTAGGGTTTCTTACAATTATCTACAATTCAATAGTGTTACTGTCAAAAGTTATGTAATGTAAGCAATGTGACTATTATACCAGTCACAAGTCCGAACGGACAAATCATTAATAATTGAAACGTGTCTCAAATTCTCAATCATAATGATAACAACAGTATTTTCCTTGAATATGGTATGGTATTGTTCGTCGAATCGTTGAGCTCCTCAAGTTCTGAGTTGAGCTGCACGATTTTTGACAAATGCGTGCACTGATTGGACAGGTCCGCTCAATCTGTGTGGTTCTTTCCTCAAAAGACCATTTCAGACACCAATCTACATGGTCTTCACACGATCTGACCAAGATTTTGTCTGGACTTTAAAAGAGACTGTGACTTCTGAGTTTGTTTCGGCCTTTCTTCTCAGAATAGTCAGTTAGGAAACGCCGACCTCATCTAGTTTAAAAAAAAAAATATGATTGACGTGTAAAAGTGTTTGTACAAACCTACTTACAGAAATAAAAATCATTTATCATTTATCATTTAATAGATTTTACCGAGTTGGAAAATGAGCAAACGCTTTGTTTCCTTTATACCAGTAGGTATATTTTTTAGACAGGTGAGACAATATGAGACAAAATAGGGTCCCTTTCCTCATTTCAAACTAGGTAATACCTTTCTTGGAAACAGAATTTAAGTAAAATATTAAGAATATTAAATTCATAAGTGACACAAATGATATGTGTGGTGTGAAACAGTTTTTGAGGTCCGGTATGTACTTATTATTTATTAGTAGGTATTTATTATTGACGACCTTGTGAAGGCCGCAGGAACCCGTTGGATGCGAGAAGCACAGAACCGGTCGAGGTGGAAGTGCTTGGGGGAGGCCTATTTCCAGCAGTGGACGTCTTTCGGCTGAAATGATGATGATGATTTATTATTGTGGTAATTAGTTTGAATGAAACATTGCCTTTCTAAACTGTGTCTGTCTGTCAGTTTTTGATCATTGTCGAATAGTTGCAGAGAAAATCGACTGTAGCAGGGAGTCTAAAACTGTTTCATTCAACCAATTATGGCACGGATCACTAAAACGTAGTAGGTAGTAGAATATCCTCCTCTTTGCTGTTGTTGAAATCTAAGGGCCTAAAAAGGCCACTTTGGCAGAATCATAAAAGGACAACATTATGGACAGTTCGTATCAAATCCCATTGGTGCCACTTTAGCACAGACAAAAAAAAAAAAAGGATTATTCAGTTATTTTTTTTTGTCTGTGCTAAAATAACAATTAATCCAAATCCAATCCCAATCTCCATGATTATACCTACGTAAAAAAAAAACAGGGACTGTCTTCGCCATGTTATGATTGTATCCTTTTATGATTCTGCCAAAGTGGCCTTTTTAGGCCCCCAGTTCGTTGGAAAATCTGTCAGCGGAACTGCCGAAGCAAAACTGTGTTTTTTAACCGACTTCCAAAAGGAGGAGGTTATACTTATTCTGAAGAAACTATATTCAGGTTTCGCATGTACTACAAATAACGTTGTATATTATTTATCCAATCAATTTCTATGGAAGTATGGAGATTAAGAAATCTTCACGTATAGGATCCACTTATAAACATAACTATAGGTACTCCGTTTCTTTAATAAGATTTGTTTACATTTGGTTAAGCACTTAAAGAGTATAATTATACAACTTCCCTCCCTATTTGAATCGGATTATTTTTTTGTATTAAAAAAAAACAAAGTAGTCTAAGTTACTCCTTATTACATCAGCTATATCTGCTAGTGAAAGTCCCGTCAAAATCGGTCCAGCCGTTTCAGAGATTAGCCGGAACAAACAGACATACAGACAAAAATTGTAAAAAATGTTATTTTGGTATATGTATCGTGTATACATCCATATGCATTTAGTAAAAAGCTGTTATTTTAATATTACAAACAGACACTCAAATTTTATTTATTTGTATAACTGACCCACTAAAAAGTGAAAAATAAAAACATTTTTACAAAAAAAAAAAAAAAACACTCGACTTCCAAAAAACACTACAAAGTGAAAAATAGCTTTCATTTCGGAAGTCGGTGACAAAAAACTAAAATACAGATCCAAAGACACCGACTTCCGAAATTAAAGTTATTTTTCACTTTGTAATGTTTTTTGGAAATCTGTTGTTTTTTTTTTTTTTCAGTAAAAAAGTTTTTAAAACTTAAATAGTCGGGGTGATTCTCTTGCATAGTAATCTGAGACCGTCTCGGAGGGCGGGCGGCGGCGCAGGGGGGCGTCGTCGAAAGCGTCGGTCAGTGATAAGAAATAACATCTACGGTTAACGGATTTTTAGCACAGGCCACCCGGCTGGCTATGTAGTACTTTTCGCAGATTATAAAACTTTTTAGAGTAAAATATCACAAAATATAAATCGAATCATGCTTTTGCACCTTATTATATGCCCGAGTAGTAAAAACCACAGAAATAAAGGGTTATTGGTAAAACATTAACAACCTCTTAAGAGGTCATTGAACTCATTATTATGAACAACTTTTACTATGGGACCAAACCTGAAATCGCGAAAAAATTTAGATAGGTAGACCATATAAGTCAATGGATAGACCTAGACAGCAAGTATCACGATCTGTATGAAAACCAAGCGTGCCATTTTTTGACTACCTGCTATGACGTCACAACTAGTTGTGATTTTCTCATCACTAAATAGTAGTCACAAGCACTATTTAGTGATGGGAAAATCAAATCGATTCAAAGACGCCGCGTGCGGCACCCGTCTTGCCCCAGCCCCGGGGCCTAGCGCCAGCGCTCACGCTCACCCAGCCAGCAGCACAGAGCGTAAAAGTGGCGGCTTACGATTTTTGTACGTAAGCTGGTGAGATTTTTGGCACGCGAAGTAGTTGCTTTTGCGTTATCCAGGTGTATCCATATCAGTGGTAAAAACCCACGCTATACTTACCTACGTTCCGATTCGTGGAAATCTGGCCTTGCCAGCAATTATGGGCTAGTCCTCTATCAGAAGATAACAATCATAAATATTATATCCGCTTTTAAACTTCTGATAAAGAAAATTAATAAGTAACATAAACTATGAAAATATCCATACTAAATTGTTATAAATGCGTAAGTGTGTCTCTCTGTCTATTACCTCTTCACGCTTAAATCGTTGAACCGATTTAGATGAAATTTGGTATAGAGATAGTTTGAGTCCCAGGAAAGGACATAGGATAGATTTTATCCCGATTTTCCCACAGGATCGAAACTTATGCGGATGAAACCGAGGGGCGCTGCTAGGATGACAAATTTTTAACTAGCAGCGCCCCGCGGTAGTGCCAAATTGCCAATTAATTATAATTACCGAAGCAACTACTATTAAAAGTTAAGCAATTCCAAGTAATTCTAAGTACCTAAGTAAAAAAACCGGACAAGAGCGAGTCGGACTCGCGCACCGAGGGCTCCGTACCATCATGTCTTTAAATTTTCATCGGCGAGGCCTATATTCATCAGAGAATTTTAACACTGTGCACTGCGGTGTAGAATATTGCAGATTTATGTCAGCGCCATCTCTTGACCGATAGTGGAACTAATGTAACCTTAGTTGATGATTTCTGAAAAAGTGTGCTATTTAGAGACTTCGTTTTATTTTTCCTGTAATCTTTTCATAAACTTCTATCACATAGAATTACTTCAGATTTTTCTCTTTGCAAACTTTGGAGATAAGGGAGGGGGGGACGGTATTTTTTTTTACATTTTTCATCAAAAGTCGAAAACTTGCGGCCTAAAAAAAAAGAAGAAATGTTTGAGAATGTGCAAACTGCGCTCTTTCATATGATACCCCAACTGCCCTAGTAGCCCCACTTCGATTTTTTCAGACCCACTTTCAGTCCCTTTTGCAAAAAATATACATATATTTTTATTTCTTTCTTATTGCAAAATAGTTGGGAAAACGTCATCTAAAACTATTCCAAATTTCAAGTTGATAGCATTAGCAGTTCTTGAGATATCCAGCTGTAACAGAACAGACAGGCTTAGTCTCACCTTATGGGTTCCGTTTTTATCATTTTGGTATGGAACCCTAAAAAGTAATTCCAAGGTTGCCTGGAAGAGATCGCAGAAAGCGATAAGGCCGCCCATTGTATGTTATGTAAGTATATAAATAAATAAGCCTTTATTAGACAAGAAGCTGGAAACAGTACGAGTTCGACCGTCTACAAAAAATCTTTGCGCTTCCGTGCCAGTGTGTCAGAAAAGTTTATATTTTTCACTTTTTAGTTGTCCCACAACAAAAAATACCCAAATCGCTATAGGTGTGCCTATAATATTTGAAGAGTTCCCTTGATTTCTCTAGGATCCCATCAGCAGATCCTGACCTGATGACAATGGGACCACCTGGGAAATTTACCGCTTCAAACAAAAAAAGATAGTTCCAAATGGGTCCAGCCATCTTCGAGTAATTGGGGAACATTACTACACATTTACCCCCTTAGTCCCCTTACTAATAAACGTATTATATCAGATGAATAGTTACACACCGATTTCTCTCTTTCAGTCGTCAGTAATTTGACTTTCGAAAGCAGAAGACAAAACGTTGTGTAACTGTACAGACGCTATACCTACAACGATTCTCTACATTTAAAAAACTCAACATTACTCTAATTCCGACGAACTGAGAACCTTCTCCTTTTTTGAAGTCGGTTAAGAAAGACGATGATCTACTCGAAAAAGGGACGGACAAGAAAGCGTGCTGAGTGCAAACACTGATACCGTATTTACACAATCGTGTTCGCCATTCGCCTCGTCACTCGACGAAAGATTCGACGAAACATTCGTATACGAGGGCCGTCGCGAACTACTGTTCACACATTCGCGGGGTGAATTATTTTGACAACGCGAGCGCTCGAATCGCGAGGCGAGCCACGAGGCGAATAGTGAACGAAATGTTTACATTTATGCGTGTTCGTTATTCGCCTCGCCATTCGCCTCGCGATTCGCACGAATGTGTAAATGCGGCATAACAAATTTCGTGATAATCCCGAGGATGTCCCAGGATTTTATTTTTTTAAAGCAGTCTTTTCTATCATCAATTTGAAGTTCCATTATTCTTATTTAGTGTGCGTGTTGATATGGGAAAAAGACATTACCTAAGTGCGGTTGCACACTGCATCCCAATCAGATATAGAGATCGAATCCTAACAGTACTGCACAAGTGTTGTAGGTGCTCTCGTCTGTCGGGCGGGTCAAATAATAAATACAATTACACAGTTTTTAGTTAGCATAACCATTAGCGATGCATCTCTATTCCAAGGATGCAGTCATCATATTATTATATTTTAGGTAGAATGCTTTTAGCATCACAAATTCACAACAGATATGGAACCCCACCGCCTGCTTGTCTGTCTGCCGAAAGTCACCAGTCATGTCTCCGGGTCTAAAATTACTTGTTTGAAGCCATAAACTTGAAAACTACCCCATAGAGCGTTTGGTGGCCTTGTGATAAAGTTGAACTTTGAATACTGATATTTGGAAAGACATCGGGTGACAAATGTAAGGTCACTGAAGCTAAAGCGTGGTTGGAATAAAGGCCCAGAAAGTAGGTGGCAGGCTTGACCCACCCTCGGTTTGGTGACGTCGGTCGTCACTCGTCGGCTAGAGCTCATAGGCAAATACTAACAAGTTTAACAGCATGAGGAAAAATAGTCACTATGGGTAAGAAGAACAGACGAAGGCGTGACCTGCGTCGGGTTTTGGACAGAAACTGCGAAATGCACAACACGTATATTTGTCGTTTATGCAACCGCATTCAGCAAAGCATAACACCCTAGCCCGAGGTGACAGGAATGACAATATCTCTCCCCTTATTGCGAATATTTTAATATATTCTAACTTGGAACTCAGGAAGAACTAGGTCAACTTATACAGCAAAATGCTATGGCTTGAAAAAATATGTAAATTCCGAGATTAACATTGCGAGAGTGTAACGTAATTTGTGGTTCTGTAAAGAGAAGATATTTTTTTTTGCCTGCTATTTAGAGTTTTTGTTTAGTTAAGCAGGTACACCTGCCTACACGCAGTTGAGGCAGATAAGATTAATTATCAATCACGGAATCAAGGGAGATAACAAACACGTTAGTAATAAAGCGTACAGTATTTTTCAATGAGGCGCTAAACTAGGCGCAATTTTTAGGCTTAAATGTTGTGAGTGTGACAAATCGCAGAGTTTATTTGTTTGAACGCGCCAATTTTTGAAAAATACCAGTCAGAATTGTTTTGTTTTCTTTTTGCTTTTGATAGCTCAATTGAGGAAGGCTTTAAATGTTGTGAGTGTGACAAATCGCAGAGTTTATTTGTTTGAACGCGCCAATTTTTGAAAAATACCAGTCAGAATTGTTTTGTTTTCTTTTTGCTTTTGATAGCTCAATTGAGGAAGGCTATAGGCTATATAACATCACGCTAGGACCCTTTGAAACCGAACAAAAAAAAAGTCAGTAAGAACGCTAAGCGAAAAGGAATTAATAGCGCGGACGGGCGATGCAATCGATGTGGTGGGTCGGGGAATGGAATAGCAAGAAATTTCACGCGGACGAAGTCATGGGTAGAAGCTAGTTATTAAATATATACTCTGTACTCTTTTGTTACAACACACGCCTCTGTCTCTTGCTTGGTGGCAAAAGTCAGACTAGTACTCAGTAGAGACTAGACTCAGTAGAGACCTAACAACCTGGTTTTATACTTGGTTGTAAGCCTCTGTCTGTAGGAACTACTCTGTCTATAACAATTGAGGTAATTCAGTCACAAGTGCCTGTCGCTAGCGCCACGAGTGCTTTCAGGGGCAAGCTCTACAGAAGTAAATGCCAGAAGTGAGTAAGTTGTGCACACCCGTCACGTTTTGAAATTTTTATTGCTATGAGATTGGGGATTGGTTTGAGCGCATCGACACACGTATGATAAGAAGTAAAAGTTTACCTGAAGTGCAGCTCTAAAAATGTTTCGTCAACGGTTCAGTTAATACTCGATAGATATCGCAGTATTCACAGTGCATTTGAGGTCAAGATTAACAATGATCAAGTATACAAAAAAGCTTAATCAGCCAATGATTTTTGATACTGATCGGGTTAAAATTAGTGTACCTACTGTCTTCTATCTTTAACCAAAGACGGTTAATCGTAGTTTCTATCACTAGAAGCCCGATTCATATGTGAGAAGCACATTAATTAATATTATTACAAAGATAATCGTCAACCTAAACTGAGGTAGGCACTAAAGAACAAAATTGAATTTGACTTTTGAGGAGAAAGGGGCTGAGTTTGACAATATTTTTGTGATACCTATGTATTACTGAAATGTTTCGGTTTAAGTTTATGATTTTATCCTGAATTTTACACGAAGACAAACAACAAAGTCTAGGTAAAAACAGTTAATATTTGTATTCAGTTTGTCATGTACGACGCTAACGCTAATTATTGATCACGCGGCTCCAGCGCCCGCGGCCCGACCTCTATTTCGCTCCGCTCGGGCGTTGCAACCTCCATCCAACTTTGGACGATCGCGACATCTGTTTAGTTCTATACATTTATTTATGTTATTTCACAGCCTTTATGCTATGCAAGGTGTTCTCAAAAAACACATTGTAAGGGAAAATACGCTAGGATTCCTTCAGTATCGTGGATTTACTAATAAACAAATTTGAATTTTGATTTGTTTGCAGACAAACTTCATGTTTTGAGTATACAAATTACGTACGACTCAAGGACCTGTTGCGCAAAAGCCGATCTTAAAACGACGCCAAAATCTCTAATGTTATAAATATACGTCCATGATCCATGTCTCTATTGTAAAGTAGCTGTCAAACAAATGACTTACCTTAACTTCTCCCTTTTCCGTGACTGTAACTTGGTAGCAAGGTAACGAATCGAAGCCAGGAAAATCTTCAATGTCTCCAGTTTTGATGTTAAAGCAGGCTCCGTGCCAAGGGCAGCGGACTCTGCCATCTCCCAGCGCTCCGGACACGAGCGGAGCACCATAATGAGTACACGTGGTGCCTACTGCACTAAATTCGCCCTTTTGTTTCACAAGCAATACTTTGCCTTCTTCTCCAATATCAAAAACCTTCATTTCATTCTCTTTGAGGTCATCTTCCCTGCAGACAACTGATTCAACATAGTTGTTGCTAGAATCCATCCGCGATATTGTTCCACCTGATAAGAGACAAAAACCACAATATTAAGAAGAAAATAGAGATCTACGATAGCATTAACAATTCGAGCATTGGTGGCTGGTGGCTGCCTGGTCGCCACAAACAGAGGTCATTTTAATTTTAGTCAAGGTCATAGAAATGTTTAATACATTTTAGATATTCTCGCCCGATACCATAGCGACCCGAAACAAAACATTTAAAATGATATGGCAAGTTTTAGGACTTGACGTCTGATGCCAGCTTATAAAAGCTGGTGCGTAAAAAGGGTGTACCATCATTTATTATTCTCTCGACAGTGAATATCGAGCCCGATCAATTCCACGTCGACTTTGAATTGTGTCACGACGCATGTCGCATCCCAGACGACGCTAGGGAATATTGGCTCTTTTTATTTATTTATTTATGTATTAGGGACAACAAACAGTAGTATATTAAATATTACACATGTTTGGAGTACTAAACTAATAGAATTAACAAATACACTACTCACGACGTTATCCACAGATTACCATATAAAATAATTAGCATAGGTACTGTTATTAATAACAATAAAGGCAAACTTAAAGATACTCATTACAAAGTTACTCGGTTTGTTATTAAAATGCAATCTCGGACAGCAAAATATCTAATAATATTTGCGTCTTAATACAAGGGACAAATTTAAAGGTATGGAATCAGATAAAATCGGCATGCAAAAAACTAAAGAAAAAAAGAAGGACGAACCTAAAGCTACATAAATACATGAGGTATAGGAATCAAAATTAAGTAACATCAAAACTTATGGCTGTTCCTTTAAAGTGGAAATAACTTGATTTTTGAACCTATTCTTATTCAGAAATATAATATCAATTGATCCAAACTTTTTATTATAAGTGTCGACCAATCGGTGCAGCGGTGAGCGTGCGCCTGAGTTGGTATGACAGAAATTAGTGGCAAACAAACACCGTGAACGTACTTCTCTACTCTGTACTGTGCGAGGGACCAGGTAGCACAAACTTCTCACAAGATCAGAACAATCAAACTGGTTGCGGCATATACTGAACAGGGTCATCATTTCCAGGAGTGTGCGTCTAGATTGCAGGGTCAGGATATTATATTTTTCGAGCAATGATTGGTAGGATATCCTTTTACGAAAGCATCTATAGTGCACAGAGCGAAGGTATTTACGTTGGACTAACTCCAATATTTCTATGTATTTTTTGTAAAAAGGATTCCAAATAGGGACTGCGTACTCCAATTGTGGTCGGATTATCGACTTGTATAAGGACGACATTTATGTTCGTATAACTCGTCAAAATGTAGGGAACAGCAGATTTTTTGTTGCGATTTCATGTTTGGTCCCATAGTAAAAGTTGTTCATAATGATGAGTACAATGACCTCTTAAGAGGTTGCTGGTGTTTTACCAATAACCCTGTATACCTGGTACTTGTTAACAGGCCTACGCTGTCCTCCCATACCTACTGTAATTTGAAAACATTGTCAAAGCCTATTATTTTGAAAAAGACTAACAGTGGAGTTTCTTGCCGGTTCTTTTCCATAGGAAACAACCAATTAGAACCATGCACCTAGCTTCTGACGTTTCATAAGTGCCCATGTAGGCTTATTATTATTATTATTATGAGCCTGTGTTGTCCCACTGCAGGGCAAAGGCCTCCCTTCCCTCTTTCCACTTTTCTCGGTCTACTGCGATTGTCGGCCAATCCTTTAAGAAGGAGTCCAGCTCATCCCGCCATCTCTTTCTGGGCCTGCCGCGCAGTCGTTTCCTGCCATTGCCATTTCTTAAAAATTGGATAGTGTAATAAGGGCTTTACATGGAACGCACGTATTATAAACGGCGCGTCGCGTGCTTATGCCATAAGAAATAATAACAAATAGTATACAGAAAATAAACAAAATTTTGGAGGGATTCTTAACGAAAAATAAATAGGTAAAGATGACTGATCTCTCTTTTTTCATACAAGTATAAGCATATTTGTATGAAAAACTCATAAATTAGGTACCTGAAATTACATGTGTACAATTTTTATTATAAAGAACATCACCTTACTCTGCTAAACCAATGCATCTGCACCAAACCAAACCATATTGGGCAATTTTCTCTTGAATGTTTGACTCTCAAAATGTTATGCATAGATTGTGTTGGATTATCAATTACTAGCTTCTGCCCGCGACTTCGTCCGCGTGAAATTTCAACCTCTTACGGGTGGAATTTCGAAAAACCCTTTCTTAGTGGATACCTACTCTTCACAAAGAACACACCCTCCAAATTTCATGTCTCTAGGAGCAGCGGTTTAGACTGTGCGTTGATATATCAACAATCAGTCAGTTTATCATTTTATATATATAGATTTATCTGGTAAACTTAAAAGACACCATGTCCAGCAGTGGGCTGCAATAGGATGAGTTAATGGAATTTATTCGAAACCAACTGTAGAACTTTAAAACTATTTTGTGTTTTATAGAAATACAAGAGTTGGGCAAAATGTAATCAGATTAATGATTAAGGATTACGATTACATTTTGTAATCATCAATCAAGATTACAGATTACGGAAATTAATCAAGAAAGTAATCATATCGGTGATTAATGATTATTAGTTTGTAATCGTTATTTTGATTACTTTTTTGATTGATGCATACTAACTACATTTAGGAATTCGAAAAATAAAATCATTAACATTGTAAATCATCTTTATTTTTTGATCAGTCTCATGAATTAATTTTTTTTAATAATTATTATACTTAAGAAAACAATCAAGAATTGTTTTTATGTGTGGCTTAAATTAGATTTTAAAAGCACCCTCTTTTCAAACATCTCATCTGAAAGTCTGTGTGATTTAGGTAAATTGGTCATGGTCGCATATGAGAAAAGTCTTTCGACAGGACCCGATGACGGAAGAGGTGTGTTATATTTTTTAAAAACACGTTTAATTTCAGGGTATCGATTTAGCATCGATACATCCCGATCCTGGTCCGCTAAAAAATGAGAAATAATGGCATCTGCCTTTGAGCGTTGTATTTGGTACATATCTCCCGAATCAGGCTCTGAAGAATCAGTGTCAAACTCAAAATAGCTGTCTTCATATATATTATTAGGTGTGACTTGAAGCGTTTCAGGTGCCTCATGGATTTCCTTGATTACAGCTCCTTTAAAAATAGATTTGATTCTGGAATGGTATTCTATATTAACACAAGCAAGCCATTTGTCCTTGAATCTGGGGTACGACATTGCAGCAACTGCTGCATTTTGAGCTACTTTTGAGGAGAAATCAAAAAACTCTGCAAATCGCGTTTCTACGCTCTCCAAATATTTCTTTACCAACATTTGACAAAAAGTAAGAGATTCTCTATTCAGTTTTTGCAACTTTTTGCTCAAAGATACTAAACATGGCAATAATATACCGTAATACATGTCTTGTTCGCCTTGTAATATATCCAGGGCCTCTGCTATTGGTTTTGAACAACGCAAGTATTCCTTTATGTAATGGAAATCATTATCACGTAAAACGTTTGTCATTCCTAATGCCACGTGCAGCTGTACACTCTTCTCCTGTATTGATGCAATTTGTTTCAGTGAATCATAAAGGCTGTTCCATCTAGTGATTCCCGGTTTGGAAAGGGTATGACCAACAATGTCAAGTATTATTTCAGCCGATTTAGGCCGGCCGGCGGAGTTCCACAAGTTGTTGCATTTTTTAATAACTTGATTATGAATATTGCCAATACTTGTGTCGTTATTTCGTAATACTTTATTGGCGTCCGTAGTGGCACATAAGTTTAGCTTGTGTGCACAACACCTTAAATGTACAGGCAATTCTAGTATTATTGACTGTGGAATAATATTTTCGTCAAAAGCTAGCGGATCAACTTCATTATAAGTACTAAAGTGTGCCACAGAAATGACCTCGATGTGAGAATCTTCTTCGAGGATAGAACTTTCTGCGGGTTCTGAATTGTCATCAATGTTATGAGTAAAATTTTCACAATTTTCCACGTCTATGCCAAACTCTTTAAATGCTTTTACAAAATTACTACCGTTATCAGTAACTGTAGCTAGCACTTTCCGGGAGTCGAGACCAAATTCAGCATGTACTGCTTCAAGTAAAAGAGCTATCCGGTCGTAGCTGTGCGTACCTGAAAATCTTCGACAAGCCAGTGTTTCCGACTTCCGTTTCAGATTTGTGTCGAGCCAGTGTGCGGTAACGCCCAAAAAACTTCTTGTTTTTGCCGACCAGATGTCGGCAGTTGTGCAGACTTCATCTACATCGCGCAATTCACTCTTGATTTTTGTAATTTCCTTATTAAAGTAATCATCAATCAATCGACCCAAAGTTCTTCTACTGGGAACGTTCAATCCATTTGCAGAGATATTTAAATCACCAAAGATTTTTTTTAAAAAGTGATCGTCTATTGCTTGTAAAGGAATCATAGAATGAATAAAAAACTTTAACATATTTTCATTAAATTGGTCCTGTGAAATCGTTCGATCAGTAGGTACATCACTAGTACTACCATCTCTAATATCTGGTTGCAGTTGGTTGGATGTTCTAGTAGACCGTTTATTTTTTTTCATAGTTTTCAAGTAACTCTGATACTCGTTGTGTGTTTCTTCCCCGTGTCTTCGTTTGAGATGAGTTACAAAATTTGATGTAGAATTATTAAAACCACTAATTTTAACTAGTTTTGGCCGACATAATGTACAAATTGCCACTTTCTTTTTGCTCGTAGACTCCGATTCTGAATACGTAAAAAAATTTCCATCAAGAATGCATGGTAATGTCTCAAGTTGTTCATGGTGCACGGTTTCAGATTCTGAATTAGTAGATAAAGACGAAAAAGAACTTGACGCCATTTTACAATAAATACTGATTTTACAATAATAATGTTTAAACACCAAAACACATAGGCCAATACGTCACGGTTTAGACTCGTGAATCAATTTACGTTTATATCCTTGCGCACTATTATACAGACTGACTGCTTGCGCTATGGCAAGAAGCGGGGCGCAGGCGGCGGACGATTGGCTTACCGGCCGTACCCCGTACCCCACCCCACTCCCGCACCCCGCGTGCCGTATCTTCGAAATGCAATTGAGCACGCAGAAATTCTTTTTCGAATTTACTTAAGGATTTAAATAACGAAAGAGTACAAAACGTCCATGACATCCAAATTGGATCAGAAGTTTTTAGAAAAACGCAGACATACAAGATACATACTGATTGAATATAGAACCGCATTTATTAAAAATATGCTTAAAAAATTAATCAAATCTACCCATGTAATTAAGATTACTGACTATTGTAATCAAAACTAATGATTACAAATGTAGTCATGATTGAAAGTAATCAAGATTAAAAGTAATCATGATTGATGTATTCATGATTACTTTCAATCAGATTATTAATCCGATTACAAAAGTAGTTGATTACGCCCAACTCTGGTATAGTTTCTGTAGGCTTGTCAATAAATCATAAGTACAGATAAAATACTAATAAATTATGAAGTTAGATTTTTTAAATTACAGAAATTGTCTTTTATATTACTTTTGAAATCATTGATTACAGATCTTATAATTACGTTTTTTATGTTCGAGTTCAATGTAGGGTGGGAATTTAATTTGCAAAGTGTTCAATGAAATAGCCACTGTACAAGATTTATTCCTTATGATAAAAGCTTCAAGGATCTTGTCTACATAGAGACAAAGAGAACGAGGGCCATGCAAGATTTTTAAAACTGATATTTAGTAAAAAATATTGGTCAGTGGGTCGTCTTAGGGGATTTTTGTACATATCTCCATAATAAAATTAGCAACTGTTTTCTGTACATTTTTTAAATGTATTTTATGTTACTTACTGTTTCCAGGGACAGCTGGACACTGTCCACTGTTAGGGGAATAAGATCTTGAATATGAACTGCCCATTGTGCTGGACAAAAATGAGCCTAGAACAAAATTAAAAGTTCGATTTTATATTATTTTTTGAAGCAGGATCGAAAGAAACTTCCTATCTCATTAAACACAAATTCATAAAACCAAAAACACAGACCCATTGGTACTGAAACAATTATTATCTTTTATCATTAAAATGTGAAAGCACACAGCAATAAATTGTAGTCTTTGTGTGAAAGGTTTTACCTTGGATAAAACGTCTAGCAAACTTGTTGGTCAAAACGTAACTTTGACGGAGAACCATTGTTTTCAATTTTCATTTTGTCAATCGCTTTACGAATGAATGATTTCATTCGTTCCAAAGCAATGTTGCCAATACAAACAAAATCGACTCGTCATGTCATCGTCAAACATTGATAATAATATCCGAAGCTGTATGACATGACTGTATCCGAAACTGTTAGCGTCGCGCTAGCGTAGGTTGCCCCCCCCCTCCCCCTCTAAAACCCCAAAAGGAAACGATTTGGCAATTTATTTATTAACCGACGAAAAAACGGAGGAGGTTCTCAAGTCGACGCGTATACATATATATGTTACGGCTAAAGATGGGTGTGAACATAAACTTAAGATTAGCCGGCTAAACTTAGGTTTATCTTCGAGAAGCGGCTAAAGTTAGTTTCTTTTATCTTTAGCCGGCTAAACTTAAGTTTAACTGCAGGCCCTTGGCTAAAAATGTAGAAGGAAATGAAAAGGATACAATGTAATAATGTTTACTATTTTGACACGAAAACTTTTAGGTTTGGTTACTTTATACCCATTACACAGAAATATGGGATAGCGAGCGAAGGGTACCTCGAGGTTAGTTTTGGTTAGGTTACTTTTAACCCTTTACACAGAAATAGGGGCCCCGCAAAGTGGGGCTCCGTCGACATACGATGCAAGAGCGAGCGAAGGGCACCCCGTTTAGCGTTTCGAGATTGTGCGACGCCGACATTGCAAGTATGTGCAATCAACCGCAAGGAAAGATGACGCAATACTAAACAAAAACATTGCCACGTGTGCGCGCATTGTCTCCCCACCACCCCCTCAAGCCCTCCTCCGGCCCGGCGCGTCCATCGAATACATTTTTAGCCGTTTCGTTTCGGTTAATGTGCACATTAGCCGGCTAAAGATAGAATAAAACGTCACAAACTAACATGATATCGAACTTTAGCCGCTTCTCGAAGATAAACCTAAGTTTAACCGGCTAATCTTAAGTTTATGTTCACACCCATCTTTAGCCGTAACATATATATTGTTTAAATTTATTACCACCACTGACCTCTATCATACAAGCGTAGAGGTCAGCGTTTGAACTGATAACTAGGCAGTATGGTCCCTTACTCTAGCCTGTTCCACTCCACAAGGAACAAAAGAAAAAAAAATGGCTTTTTTAGTCGATTATTTGACTTTTACTATAGCCCCAAGATACCACTAGAGACCGATCAAGGTTTTTCTCACAACCAGGCTAATAAAAAATAAAAAAGATTTTCTCGATTTATTATCTGTGTAATATGAATGAACGAATTTAAATTGATATGTTCATGTTGAATCGACGACAGACGTGGCTGGCAGAGAAATTATATTATGTTTTTCTAATTTAAATTGTGTTACTAAGAAAAAAATGTCGGATGCCATCGTAGCCAAGGGTCAGCCCATACCCGGAGATCCCGAAAAAAAGGGCTGGCTATTCAAGTGGACAAATTATTTGAAGGGATATCAGCGAAGATGGTTCGTGTTGTCGAATGGACTGTTGTCGTATTACAGGTAATTTACTATTAGATTCTTGCTTGTACCTTCTAGCTAATTAATCATAAAGAGGCAATAAGCTGAGAGGATCATCTTATAGTCTAAATCACCAACGTTTTACCTACTGACAGGTTAATTTTATTTTTTAAACTATGACGCAGTGTTTTTGCAGTATTTTTATTTGGTTTTCTTGCGCTAAAGAAGTTATTCAGTAAAACTATCTTTACAATTCACTCAAATAATATAAAAAGTTAAAAAGGCAACTCAACATAGTTGAAAATGTAAGAATTCTATACTTACACACAATATAAACTTTATATTTTTATGTATGCTGACAGTGACAGTAGATAAGTAATTTGTATTGTAATTTTGGTTCTAGTGTTAAGCCTAAGCACATTGTACATACACAATATGCTCTTATATGGGATAATATTGATGACAGCTAAGATAAAGAGATACCAAGCTGTTGTTATGACACAATTTTAGATTGATATTCTAAGGAACTAATTTTAAATGCTAGTACATGTTTCCTGCACTTTGCAATTAAATTTACATTTAAAACTGCTTTTCCAATGTAAATTTCGAAAAGCAGGTATTTCAAAGAACAAGATTAAATATTATCATTATCTATTTTCCTTATTTAATCCACTTTACTCTGCTATGGTTTTTCAAGGTGAGCAAGTTTTTTACTACTCACAAATGAGCACTGTGTAATGTTTCCTGAAGCTGTGGTCTTAACATGTTAATTAGTCCTAATTAGGCACTTTTCACATGGTTTGTTGATTATCTCATTACAGAGTCATGTTAGGCCTATGTCCAGCAGTGGACGTCTTTCGGCTGAAATGATGATGATGGGTGTTACATACAAAAATTGTACTATATTAAATACATTTCAAGATTGTTATGGCATACAAATTAATATTTTAAATTCATGTGTGTTCATTTATAAACCTGCCTTTTCCATTAATTACTAGTAAAAAGTCAGTAGAATATAAATATATTGTTAAAATGAAGTTATCTGATAACCATGGTGATAAAAACATAGATTGTTTACATTCTTGATAAAATTGGGACATTAAGGCCCCTCGCCCACGGCGACTTTTTGTAGCGATGCTGTCGCGCGTTTCGTAAACGCGCGACAGCATCGCTACTAACGCGCGTTAGTCGCATTTGCAGCGCGCTACTAACGCGCTACAGCATCGCGATTGTATCGATGCAAACGCGCGACCGTGTCGGACGACATCGGGGAGAGAACGGAGGGAGGGTGGCGCGTGAGTGGAGATGTGGAGAACCGAGTACTACTGAATCGTGTTTGCATCGCGACAGAAGCGAGACAGTATCGCGTTCGCATCGCGACTGAGAATCGTGGTCTGGGCGAGGGCAAACAGCTAGCGACAGCATCGCGACTGTATCGATGCGAACGCGCGACAGCATCGCTACTGCATCGCTACAAAAAGTCGCCGTGGGCGAGGAGCCTTAGGGCTGATTTTTCAATCATCTGATAACTTTATTCTATGAATAATTTTGAAATTTTGACAGTTATTTCATACAAAAATTGTCAAACGTCAATTTTATTCCTCGAATAAAAGTTATCTGGCGATGGAAAAATCAGCCCTAAAATGTATTGTGAGTAACAATAGTTTGTTTATTGGTATCTAGTTTTACCTATTTCTAATGAGGTCGGTAAAATTATAGCTCTAGGTAAAACTTATTTCATTTATTATAACAAGCCATGCACCCAATGGGATTTCCCATTAGCAAATTCTTAAGAACCTTATGGGATGAATTTCCTAAAACTATGGTACAACTAACGTTTACTTATAAACGGGATTCAAAGTACCATTACATGTTTGTAAATTCAACAATGACGAAATTCCATACAATCTTTTTTCCCCTTTGACGGGATGAATTAAAAAAACCGGGCAAGAGCGAGTAGTATATGTTTTAAAATTTTCATCAGCGAGGCCTTTATTCGTCAGAGAATTTTAACATTGTGCACTGCGGTGTAGAATATTGCAGTTTTATGTCAGCGCCATCTCTTGACCGATAGTGGAAAAAATGTAACTTAAAAGTTACATTTGTGATTTACATTGATGATTTCTGAAAAAGTGTGCTAAGAGACTTCGTTTTATTTTTCCTGTAACAAAAACTTCTACCACATAGAATGATTTCAGATTTTTCTCTTTGCAAACTTAGGAGATAAGGGGGGGGGGGGGGGGGATAGTATTTTTTTTACAGTTTTCATCAAAAGTCGAAAACGCGGCCTAAAAAAAAAGAAAAATGTTTGAGAATGTGCAAACTGCGCTCTTTCATAGAATGCCCTAGTAGCCCCACTTCGATTTCTTCAGACCCCCTTTCAGTCCCTTTTGCAAAAAATTTACATATATTTTTATTTCTTTCTTATTGCAAAATAGTTGGCCAAACGTCATCTAAAACTTTCTTGAGATATCCAGCTGTGACAGACAGACAGACTGAGTCTCACCATAAGGGTTCCGTTTTACCATTTTGGTACGGGACCCTAAAAATCGTTGTTCCTTACCTTCGTTATATACGGAACCCTGCAAAACAACATTTCAAGCTCCTAGACCCAGCAGCTTAGGCTGTGTGTTGTCTGTCAGTCAGTGAATTTAAGATTTTTGTTAAGAAGATAGTGTGAGAATGGATGCCATGTAAAAGTCTGTAAGACATAGTAGCTATTATAAAGAAATATATAAAATTTGATAACATTGAGCATAGATCCAACATGTTATGTTCATTTATCAAAGACACAAAATTCTGAATAAAATGGTCCATTGAACAATTTTATCGGCAATTACTCTACCTACTTGGAAAGATAACCTAAGCATTTTTTTATTTTAAAGCGTAGAAAAGAAAGGAATCGGGTTCTTCTTTTTTTGATGTTCAAAAGTGCTTTTTAATGGCCTACTTGAAATAAATGATTTGACTTTAACCTTAATTTAACCTTACTCTAAAGACTTCTACAAGGTAATAACTATTAACTTAAATTATTTCAGAAATCAAGCGGAGATGGCCCACACCTGTCGCGGCACTATTTCTCTGCTGGGTGCCCTCATTCACACCGCAGACTCCTGCACCTTCGTCATCAGTAACGGAGGCACGCAGACCTTCCACATCAGAGCTCACGATGAAGTGGAACGGCAAAGCTGGGTCACTGCTTTAGAACTGGCTAAGGCGAAAGCAATGTAAGGGAGCCTTTCATCCGAACGTGCACGGGCGCAATTGTAGGCAATTTTCATACAAAATTGCGATAGTAGCTTGGTGATGCTGAGATGTCATATTGACCACAATTGCCAATAATTGCGCAATTAATTGCCTGTGAAGCGCATCCTAAAATATTGACCTAATGTTGTATCACTTGGTGGTTCGGCCAGACGACGCAAGCCATGCGTCGCTTCACTACGCACGCAATTATCGCTTCACTTAGATGAAGACTAATTAATTCTTAATAAAGTCTGGGCTTATTTTCACTATCACGATAAGTAGGGCCTTACAAGGCAAGACCAGAACTATTTAAATTGATGTTATCCAATTAACATAATGTTTATTCTAAAAACACCCCTAACTGGTCGCTAGTAAAGAGCGTGCACCGGAAATGCCTTGGCTGGAGTGTCAGTTGCCCTGAATTCTGCCTAATTAGTAACAAAATCATATCATCACTTGTTGCATGTCACAAGGTGGCCCGGCGGATACCAAATATCGTCATTGGCCACATGTTTGATATGAATACAGAATAGTCAACAAACTTGAGAACAAATTCTTTGCTTGAATTCTTTGAATGCCTTAGACGCAATAATATAATGCCGCATTGCCTAATAACTAATGCTACAACAACCTATGTACGTGTTATCGAAAAAGATTATGAATTTAATTATCACCCAATGAATGAATGAGTTTATTTATCACCCAATGAATGAATTAGTTCATTTATCACCTAATCATTAGCACCAAAATATTGTGAAATCACAAAACTTATTTCTTACCAGTCGAGCACAAGAATCAGATGACGAGGAGGACCAGATAGCGACAGGTGTCGTAGTAGCGGGGGGTGGTGAGGGGGAAGGAGAGGACGCGGGCGGGATCGCAAGAGAACTGGCAGCTAGGTTCCATGACCTACGAACTTGTTCTGAACTTGTGGCGAGGCACGGAGCAGCTCTACAGAGGTCTCTTGTTGACCTGGAGATCCCACCGACAGATACTACAAAACAAGTATCTGAGAGGGCGACGCTCTTTAGGATATCATGCAATGCTATGATGAATGTAAGTGTGCTTCAGCTTAGTAACACCCTCTGTACAAATTGCGCGTTGATACATGTTATCGCCTTAGGGTAATATTGCATCCATACATACGGTCGACGTCGCATTGATGCCCTGATCAAAGCAGTATCTTTTCATTTTTCATCGATCAATATTAGGCCCGATAGACGTCGGATTGATCACAGTGCAAATAGTTCGGTTTGGTGTATAATTATGTAGTTAAAAAGAGCACATAACGATCGATGTTGAAAGGTTTATAATCAACATTGATCCATACTAGCAAAGTAGTGGTCGATATTGATCGTGTGAGTTCTGAGACCTGGGAGCCGCACCCCAATTTCGTAACACACGTTCTTTCACAATACGAAGGATTTTGAAGGAAATTCCTAATCTGTTACTTCATAAGTTGGACAAATTCGTCTGCTTAGCAACGTCTGCTTAAAAAAAAATAACGCAATGCATTTTGTTGAACTTTCAAAATGAAAGGCATTACAAAATTGTTAATGTGTTACGCAATTACCCCTCCGTAATAGTAACCAATAAATATTATTTACTAAAAAAAAAAAAAAAACACTCAACTTTTAATAAAGCAAATACTGAACATGATTACATAAAATACAGTAAGTTGTACTACTTCTATATCCAAAATCGCATGTTGAAAACAATAAAGGTATTATGGTGCACCTTTTATCATTACTAGAATTTAAAGTATAGTTTTGCTTTCTTATAGTAAGTGACATGGTGCACCAACAAGGCGGAAGTCGTTACGCCAACGAACGCTGTTACTTTCATAACGATAACCATAAATGGTAGTTGCTAATGTAATGTCGTCGAAAAGTACTATGTTCCTGTAAATACCACCGTGTTCTTTATTCATTTGAAGGGGTCTAGTGTTCAACACTATAATTTATCCGCCTCTCTGGACTTCTAGAAGAATAGGTAACAACTAGCAGGGCCGTCTTTAACCTATTGGAGGCCCTTCGCACATAAGGGTCACGGGACCCCTGTGTAGATAAGAGACAATACGAGAAACATACTAATATTTTTCATAACTGGGAGGCTAGAAACGTATTGTTAATCGCACTGCAAATAACTTATTTTGCCATTTAATCGGGTAGGTACATAATAATAATGCGTAGAATGCAACGGTAGCTGCAACGAATGTTTTTTATGAGAGCAGGCCGGGGCCCTCGAAGATCGCGGGGCCCTGGGCACTTGCCCAGAGTGCCCAATGGACAAGAGGGGCCTGACAACTAGAGTGACTTTGCAAGCCCTTGCCCATTCTTCTAAAAAGCGCAACTAGATTTGGTTGTTCTTTTTCTTGTAATTTTTAACTTTCGAAAAAGCCTTTTAATTTTTTTATTGGTCTCATTGAAATATACGACTTCCGGGAAATATAAGTACAAATTACCCCTCATCATCAGGCCTGTTCAGAGTTCATGAGTGCGGCTGCAGCGTCGAGTGCGCGCATGAGTCGCGCGCTACAACATGAACGCGAACAGAAGATGAGGCTGCAGGAAGTGGTGGAACAACTCGCGCGGCAACACGACAACTTGGAGAAGACTGTCACTGCGCGCAGTACCTCACAACCTGGTCAGTATTATATTTTTATTATATGACTTCTCGCAGGTCGACCTTGAAGGATGTTATGGCTGCTCAACCGACCTTTTTGATGAGTGTTTTGCAATTATAACTAATAACAACTTATTATTATAATAATAAGTAGCGCGCTCAAACCTATGCGTGAAGAGAAGAGACTATAGTAGATGGTGGAACAGCTCGTTATTCGCACGGAATTGCGGCAATCTGGAGAAAACCGTCTCTGCGTGCAGAACTGCAGAAGTACAGAGCCTAATGACTTAGCAGTAACATGTAAGGCGATTTTTGACATAGAAGCGGGCTTTTTTGTCAACCAACCTGAATCGCCTGCCCAAATTTTTCTGCCTGTAACTATTCAGTTCTGGTTCTGGTTATATGGTGGACACATTTCAGCTCAATGAATACCGCCATCTCACTAGCGGCATAACTAAACGATTTTATTAACAACGAATACGGTAGGCGCTCTCATACATAGTGTGCTATCACAAACTTCGTCTCTTCTGATCATGATTATGAAGACACTAGCTGCGCCCCGCGGTTTTACCCGCAGAAGTCTCAATCCCATGAGAATATCGGGATAAAAAGTATATCCTATGTCCTAAATCAGGTCATGGTCTACCCATGTGCCAAATTTCATCCAAATCTGCTCAGCTGTTTAAGCGTGAAATTGTTACAAACAAACATACAAAAAATCAAATCTTTTCTCTTTTATATTAGTTTAGACTAGCTGCGCCCCGCGGTTTCACCCGCATAAGTTTCGATCCCATGGAATATCGGGATAAAAAGTAGCCTTTATGTTAATCTAGGGTGTCAGCTACCTCCATAAATTTAAATTTTATCAAAATTGGTCCAGCCGTTTGAGCGTGAAGAAATAACAAACATATAAACACACACCCACTCACAAACTTTCGCCTTTATAATATTAATGTGATTTTTGAATTGCATCTTGCGGCTATTGTTCGCGTCAAACAAAGGGATTTTTTTTACACATGTAGAAGAAATCAACTCACACCCAAAATCCAAATGTTCGTCCATTTGGATTTTGAAGTGTGTGATGATTTTAATTGGCGTGATTGTTCCATCTTCAACACCCCGTTGTATTTTTTTTTGTATCGGGAGTTGAGGAGATAAAAAAAAGCATGAATCTTGTTGCCGCGTTTCAGTGCGGCTTACCATGTTGCAACCTGCAGGGTTTGTCCATAATCTCTACTATGTTCTACTATACGTATTTGTAATCATTTGAAAATAGGATAGTTGCACGTTGCACGCATCTTATTTCCACGTTTAACAGCCTACTCAAAGCCGTAGGTATGTAGGCACTGCAGTGTTTCGCTCCGTTTATGCAACGCATTATTTATTTATTTATTAAACTTTATGCACAAGTAAAAACTGTACAAAGGCGGACTTAATGCCTTGAGCATTTTCTACCAGTCTACCTTAGGGTGATGCAGAGACAATACAAAGTAGGTGCATACAATAATAGTGCGTGGTGTCGTGGTGGTGGTGTGGTGTGTGTGGTGGTGGTGTGGTGTGTGTGGTGGTGGTGTGGTGTGTGTGGTGGTGGTGTGTATCCCGTTGCATTGTAAATAATTTTATTTTTTTATAAGTTAATCCGCACAGCATTCAAAGTACTTTACTCTTTGAGGCCGACATGAAATCATTATTCGAATGTGGTTTCAGAACGATTGTCGATTCCGAATAGTTGCCAGCGCAAAATTCTTCTGTGCATTAAAAAGTTTAACGAATGAATGAACGGAAAGAATGAAATACTCTTCAACGAACGTAAAACGGAACGTGTTGTACGTGACGGACAATCTCTAAGTAGTCTGTGGTGACGGATGAAAAATCGAAAAGAAATTTGCGTTTCGGGCTACAAAAATTAAAAAAATAATTTCCGTCGAAATTAATCTAACATTTGAGAACTGTGTGTGATACAATAACAAAAATGTATAAACAAAAATAATACTACTTTAATTCGGTATGTAAAAGTGTAAAGCGAAACGATATAATTTGCCATACTACAGATTTTTTGGTGATTTTCAAGGTTGTTGTTTTTCAGTTCAACATATTACAGTTTGTAAATGGTTGTTCTCTATTCGTTTATTTAATTAACGTGTATCGCAACTGAAGTGTTGTCATTTGGCAGTGCAGTATTGTGTTTGTTCTGCCTAGTAATAACAAAATCACATTCATGTACGCGTCTATTGTGATCTTGGCCTTGTGTAGCTAGCTTTGCGTTATTTATTATTCTTGTTAGGTATAAAGCAATGCTAAATTGACTCCTCCATAACAATACAACATTATGGGCGGTAAGTGGAAACAAATAATTATGGAAACACATCATTACTGAATGCTATACAAAGGCTAGCTTTCCAGTTGAATTCATGGGGTTAATAAAGTGAAGAAACGATCATCAGACACTATAACATGTATGTAATCACTTGCTGGTAGAATAGGCCAATTTGATAATACTACATGTATGCTATAATAGATACATGAAGGAGTAAATATCAGCAGAATTGGGTAATGTACAAAATGTTTAGTAACAGTAGAGGCATGTTTTTAATAACTGCTGCCTACCAATAACTTAGATGTTTGTAAATTTCCTTCAGGTGTGGTGAGAGTCAGATAAGTCAAAGCATAAATAAATCAGTTTTGCTTTCTTTGATCAGCTACTGCATGTTTACCATATATATTTTTTCATTGTAGGATAAGAAAATAAATATGACACATATAATAGAATGGTGCTATAATTATTTAATCGATACAGTTTTTACACCATGGATAGAGCAAAGTGATGTACCTTTTTTATTCTGTAAGATGTTAATTAGTTTTACAAATATTTTGTTGGAATACAATCATGAATAAGTTTGAGAAGTCATTAGATAAGCATATTATAATTTACTATTTAATGAATAGTTTAACATAGTTGCATCACATGTCATTAAAATGCAACAAATAGAGGCTTGTAGAATATATTAATTTAAAATATTATGACTGATGTTTGCATACAAAATATGTAGAACTCACTGGAAAAGTTATACAAAAACCGTTTTGATTTTTAACAAGCTTTCGTAAGTATTTTGCACAAAAATAATGTACTTAGAAAATTTTCTAGGTTGACACAAAAAACTGTGGGTGAATGTTTGAAAATCTATTACTGTAATACACACTATTACACTTGAAATGTTGAAACTAACAAGCACTTAATTCATTCTACACTGTTAAGAGCCTATACTACCTCAAATGGCTTAGCATGATCCTCCGTTATGTCGAAAATACTGCAGCATTAATTTTGAAATAAATATATGCTAAAGTTGAGGATTAATGTAAGGTCTTATGTTAGACGAAAACACGATTCCATAAAAATTTCTCGATAGAAAAAAAATCCAAAGTTACCTCCAAACCGAACAATAAACCGCTGGTATTCAAAAAATACTTCAAATTAGATCATGAAACTTTGCATACTAACTGAAATAACTATAAAGCAGGTCTTATGTTAGCTAGTTTTTTTGAATTACCTTTATTTTCACCGTAAAAAGCAAATACCTAAACTATTGGCGCTGCCCCCCGCCCAGCACCGTACTCTGTCTCGCTTTCACACAGTCCGCGAGCAGTATCGTGCGAGCGAGATAAAGAGTGAATTTTAGCTGAGGTAGACATAGGCTCTTAATGTTTAATAAATGCGCCTTGCAGTTTCAACCACATAGTCTCAATCCCATGGGAATATCGGGATAAAAAGTATATCCTATGTCCTAAATGAGGTCATGGCCTACCCTTGTGCCAAATTTCATCCAAATCTGTTCAGCTGTTTAAGCGTGAAAGTGTTACAAACAAACATACAAGAAATCAAATCTTTTCTCTTTCTATATTAGTAAAAAATATTATGATGTTAATCAATTATTTACAGTTCTTGTGTCCTATGTAACATCCTATTTATGTTACTTTTATTGTATGGTTTGTTTTTGTTGCGCAGGAGGGAACGGGTCAGGACAAGGCAACGAGACTGAGGATGAGGACCATGAGTTCTTTGATGCTGTGGAAGAAGGTGTCTCCACAAATATGGATGACACAACATCATTTGTAATTAAAGTGCCCGTAAGTCCTCTAACTGTTTTCCTTCGATTCAGAGATAATGTGTGACTCAGCAATAATAATTGCATGTTGTACTTATTTCAACAAACTTATGCTGGGTGCCTATGAACAAAAACAAATCATTTGCTTACCAATGGTAGTGTTTTAAATTGCCAAACTAGGCATATAAATAGAATTACAACCTAATTTTACCTGTGATAGCTACTTCCATATGGGAGGATCTACTATGCGTAGCTCTGAGGTATTTGCTTCATTATTGACGAAGATACTAGTCTTAATTTAAACCAATAACGGCCATTAGCGGTTGGTAATATCAAGTTCCAATATTACAAGCAATGTCAAAGTACCACTTAAAAATAAACTGTTTTGCATGATAATGCTATGTTTACAAAAGAAATACAAATTGGCTATAAACAAAGTTTATATTAAGTTATCTTTATTTGTTTACTAACAGAAATTGAATTTCCTTATCTTATCTTGCACATGGATCTTAAAACAAATTATTAGTTCTAGTAACTTTCTGTACTAATTATAATGTTTATAGTGACTGATACCATGAACCAACACCATTTATAGATTTACTTTTGATTTACAATAAATGTTGTGTTGTCAATGTTAGTTATCATTATCCAGTGAGGGTTGTTGTTGCAGAATGAGTCATGCTCGTTGTTGATTGTATTGTGTGTGACGTTACAGGTAAATAGGAAAAACAAAGTAAAAAGCGGCGAAAGTTCAGATGAGTCTGAGGGTGAAACCGTCACTGAGACTCAACAGGTCAGTTAACATTTATTTATTCTTTATTTTTATGTTGTATCTACAGGGTCAATTGAAATTAACTAGCGAAACTCTGCAAATGTGGTGGATATCGATATCTAAACACGACATAAAGAAAAAAAATGGTTAGAAGTTGTTTTGGGGCCAACAACTGCAGGTATTGTAAATACTATGTATGTAAATAAGTAGGTCTGTATGAGTTTAGAAAATCAGTTAAGTACAATTTTTAAACGATGAATATCCAATATCTAAACAATCTAAACACGAGAAAACATAAAAAAGTAATTTAAAAAAATTAAACCGACTTCAAAAAGAAATTAACTCAAAATTATGAAATAACTTTAATTTCGGTAGTCGGTGTCTTGGGATCTGTATTTTAGTTTTAGTTTTTTGCCACCGACTTCCGAAATTAAAGTTATTTATATAATTTTTTTTAAATTACTTTTTTATTTCGTAATTTTTATTAGTTAAAAAACTGGAATATTTGTTTTGTACTTAGTAGGTAATAGTTTTTTTTGTAAATATTGCACTAGAATTTGACCAAGGTTTTGAAATGTTTTCCCTTTGACACTACACCCGAAGCTTGTATCAATAAAGTAAGCCAGC
Source organism: Oligia fasciuncula (assembly GCA_963082905.1). Lineage (NCBI taxonomy): Eukaryota > Metazoa > Arthropoda > Insecta > Lepidoptera > Noctuidae > Oligia > Oligia fasciuncula. The sequence goes on along the minus strand of OY720406.1, from coordinate 13,152,022 downwards.
CCGTCACACTTACACGTATTAGTCCATATCTTGAAAATTACTGAATCGATTTTTATGATTACACTGTTTCCTAAGTTGAAGTAAATGTAAGCCAATAAAAAAAATGGTCACGATCTGATTAATAGTTGTGGAGAAATGCGTGGACAAACATACATACATACATCTATAAAATATTGTATATTTGTTTGGAAGCCCTAATAGATTGTCATTATGTGAATATAATGCGGTTCCAATAATATTACATACATACGTGTCAAAATCAAAATCAAATCAAAATCAAAATATTTTATTTCACATAAGCCTACATGGGCACTTATGAAACGTCAGAAGCTAGGTGCACGGTTCCAATTGGTCGTTTCCTATGGAGAAGAACTGGCAAGAAACTCCACGGTTACTCTTTTTAAAAATAATTGGCTTTTACAATATTTTCAAATTACAGTAGGTATGGGAGGATAGCGTAGGCCTGTCAACAAGTATCAGGTACTTGATAAAATAAAAAATGGTCTACAGATCTAAAGTCTACAAGGCCTACAAAGTCCTCACATTTACAAAAAAAAAATGGTTGCCTGTAAAGTCGGTTTTACGGGCGAAGATTTTACGTGACAACGACCGATCATCCGATCATAGTTGAGTGGGAGAGAGACGCAAGGCATTCGGCGGGCCTCTCTCTCGTTCGGTGACTCATCGTAACGTTACCGAGCGTTACACTTTTTCATAAGTGACTCCCAGTCGCAACCTAATTTAAGACGTTGTCACGTCAAAAAAAATGGTTGCCTGTAAAGTCGGTTTTACGGGCGAAGATTTTACGTGACAACGTCTTTTTCTCGGTAGAATATTTATTGATATGAATATAATTAAATTGCACAATAGGAACAAGGAATTAAATGAAAATAAGAACGTAACGTTACCGAGCGTTACACTTTTTCATAAGTGACTCCCAGCCGCAACCTAATTTAAAATAAGAACGTAACGTTACCGAGCGTTACACTTTTTCATAAGTGACTCCCAGCCGCAACCTAATTTAAGACGTTGTCACGTCAAAAAAAATGGTTGCCTGTAAAGTCGGTTTTACGGGCGAAGATTTTACGTGACAACGTCTTTTTCTCGGTAGAATATTTATTGATATGAATATAATTAAATTGCACAATAGGAACAAGGAATTAAATGAAAATAAGAACGTAACGTTACCGAGCGTTACACTTTTTCATAAGTGACTCCCAGCCGCAACCTAATTTAAAATAAGAACGTAACGTTACCGAGCGTTACACTTTTTCATAAGTGACTCCCAGCCGCAACCTAATTTAAGACGTTGTCACGTCAATAAGAATCTATCAAAAGGATAAATAAAAAATAAAAACCTAATAAAACCTAGTGATATGATTACCATTACAACCACTAATAAAGAGATGGAAAAAATTTGAATTTTTTGTATATAATGTCAAGTAATAAAGAGATTAAGTCGAATTGATAAACTCCTTTTGACGTGACAACGTCTTAAATTAGGTTGCGACTGGGAGTCACTTATGAAAAAGTGTAACGCTCGGTAACGTAACGATGAGTCACCGAACGAGAGAGAGGCCCGCCGAATGCCTTGCGTCTCTCTCCCACTCAACTATGATCGGATGATCGGTCGTTGTCACGTAAAATCTTCGCCCGTAAAACCGACTTTACAGGCAACCATTTTTTTTTTAAGTCGTTAAAATAAACCTGACTTTCTAAACTTATATCTACAATACAAACTGCGGCCGTAGTACCCCAAAAAAAAACAAATCATATTTTTTTCGTTTTCACATGTTTAGATATCGATTACCCATAACGCCTGCGGAGTCTCGCTAGCTAATTTAATTTGACCCTTAAGTATATCTCGAAGTCGCAATTATGAAATACTTACGAAATGATGTCTCGATTTTATCGCGTATCTCCTGCAACGTGAAATATGAAAGGCGTGAATTGAACAAGTTCACTCAATTCTATACAACGCCAATAATATCACATTACAGAATTAGTTAACAGTTGTTTTAAAACATGTTTAAACATAAAAGTTATTTTTTCTGCATGAAATGAACATTGCATTAATTTCATGATTATGTAGTTTAAGGCGCCAGTTTTAATATATTCAGTACTAATACGGGTTTTGTATCTTTTTAGATTAATTTATTATTGGTTGGTTGGTTGGTTATTGGTGGTTTGGTTAGTTGGTAATCAATAATAATCTGCACAACTGACTCAGTCGTACAATTTATGTAACTTTATCGCATCTCACGGATGATCACAATATACGTAAAATAGATACATTCACACGAATCTTAAACATGGAAGCCATTGCAGGTGTTTTACCTAATGTCCTCTATGGGTAGATAAAACCTTAATGTTGCTATTAAGGTGGAAAAGAGCGGGTGTACCTATAGCGGTTGATAAATATTAACATTTATAAGCCTTCATTTGTTTTAACACTCCATGTTCTTTTTAATGCACATGATGTAGTGCACCAACCTTGTGATTAAGACTAATCTGGACTGTATTGTTGTATGAAGGTAATTTTTGTGGAAGACAAAGAGCGACCGGAAAGTGTGATGGGGGGTACGGAAGCGGAAACCACCGCCGAAGGCGAAGCTATCGTGCCGAAAACACAGGATATAGTAGTATGGGTGAGTAAACTTGCTGTATTTATGAATTTAAATAAAGTAATTTGTTATCTCATATTATCGGCACGGTTATTGAAGGCAGGTCATGCCGTGTTACAAATATGAGCCAGTCGGCAAGTGGCAGCGGCGGACTGCCCAGCTTTCACCGGACGTACGTTTAAATATTGCTACACGTAGAGGCTGTTTTATTTCACCCCAAAATATATAATTCAGTAACGCGACCACAAATGGTTGTTAAAATATCCTACTTCATACTAAAAACGATGGACGTTGTCGTTCATACAATAAGACGTTTGACAAAAACTAACGGACCCACACTGGGGCCTAATTATGTATTCGACTTCAAAGTCATAACTCGCATTGCATAGTAATACGTCATGTCTTGTAACTATCATAAACATTGCGCGACAAACAATCATGTGTCTATACAGAAAAGTAAAAATGAAGAAAATGTTCGAATTCGCCATCTTGCGATTTTCATTTTGAACTCGTTATTGGCCTCGGCGCCGTCGAAAACCATAAAAACTATCACCCTCTCCAGAGAGAAAAGGTCGCATGGAACGCTTTTTCGTTACGCGACAATTTCTATTAGTTTACTTCTAACGAAAATGTTTGTTATGTGATGCTTTAAAGACAACTTTTAGATGATACTGAACATGCTGCTGTAAAAACGTGAATATGAAAAACTATTTATAGAGAGAATTGGCATGTTAATACCAATGCCGAGGAAAGTGCCAATTTACCCATGATAGAATGTAGTGACTCAAACAACTAACACAATTATTACGTGACGCTCGGGTACAACGATCGTGTATTTTATTAATTATTATCTACACGGACTTCATACTTGTAACAACAAACATGGAAGTTGTAATGAAGATACATAATTATGGGCACGGCTGTATAGAATTCTCCCAGCATTTACGTGGAATATGTGTAGGATTTGCTTAGCTACAAGATTCGGATATAAAATGATTACATTTTGTGTACACTGGACTCAACTTTTCATAATCCATCGGTGTGCCTTTCAAAAACCCACGTATAAACAAGCTTTGTCACAGTGTGTCGTTTTCAGAGACTGAATCGCTCTTTGGTTGATATCTACATAATTAAGTAATTTACATATTGAAGGATGTCCGTACGCTTACTCTCATTAACGTTTCCACAAATATTATGCGATCACTCAGGTATTGGTATAGGCACTAATGCCTGAGTGATTGCATAAAAAAAGGGTCATGATAATTTGCGGAATATGAAGGAAAAGGGTAAGGCCAGACTCAATAAAAAACCGGGAGAGTGCGAGTACGGCTAGGGCTCTCTCAAACCGGTGCCCACTGCCCAGCTCCCTGCGGCTTCCCTCAAGTGACACGGCCTATAAATTTGAAATACCGGATCTACGTACGATTTACGAACTTAACTTTACAATTAAAAACATGTTATTTATCTACATCGTTCTACATCTCGGCCGATGCTATAATAGCAAATATAAGTTTGTAATCGCAAAAACTAATGTTATAATGTCATATGACTAATACTTGAACTGTGAGGACATGAAATATCAAGGGAAAGTATCCTATAGGTTTTTGAAAGTGAGATAATCGTCTATGTGATATAATTGACCATAACTCTTGATTGCGTTGTCTATTGTGCTTATAAGCTTGAATTTTTCACCCGTCCAAGGGACTGCAGACCTTAGTATACCTCTAGCTCCTGAGTCAAGGAACCGGACTAACTCTTGTCATCAAATACGTTGAAGCTTATAAGCGATCTTATTATAATGGTAGACCGCATACCCTGAACTGGTTGTATGTCGTCGTAATTTTCCGCAGCGAGGGAACAACGAAGAAGATGTGTAATGAGTTTGATGTTGTTGTCCTCAGCCGCACGTGGTGTACACACAGCCGGTGCTGATCGACGGCCACCCGCGGCGGACGCGCGTGCCTGACAAGCCCAACTACCCGCTCAGTCTGTGGTCCATTATGAAGAATTGTATAGGTCTGTATTAATCAACCTACTTACAGGAAGGTCGTGTCGGATGGCCGTCCCATCGGACTATGAGAGCGTGGAAAGAATGAGTGCATCAGTGTCTGCGTACACACTTGTTCACTTTAATATCTCCCGCGTATCTACGCGGCTAGTGTCCATATAGATTATTATTATTATAAATCAAAGTAGCTTTTCATGTCTGTTTGTGTGACTGTGTTGTTCTTCTAAACTACAAAATGAAATATAATGCGTTTTTGTCATGATTTAGACTTTTAGAGAATTTATTGCAGAAGGTTTATTTGCATAATAGGTACATTAGATAAAGTCCTGAAATCTCGATGTTTTGACAAGTCGCCACATTAATAGATTGCACCCGTGCGAAGCTAGGGCGGGTTACTATAGTCCGCGCGGAACTAGTTGGCCGCACCTTAGGTGGGGACGGGGTGAGGGCGGCGGGTTGCCTAGTGTTCGCAACACACGTACCGAGTAATGACAAAGCGCCCCCGCCCCTCCGTCCAAATAGTTCCGCGTGGACTATAGTATACATATTAGATTTAAGAAATTAATTAATAAAACGCATTTTCTTTTAATTAGGTAAGGAATTATCGAAGATTCCGATCCCAGTGAACTTCAGCGAGCCACTATCGATGCTGCAGCGGCTGACGGAGGACTACGAGTACTCGTCGGTGCTGGACCAGGCCGCCAAGTTCAGTGACCCCGCGCAACAGCTGGCGTACGTCGCCGCATTTACAGTGTCGTCCTACGCTACGACGGCTTGCAGGTACTATCATCACTTCACTTGGTTACTTGGTGCTCAAAGGACGATTATTTGAGAATGATTACTTATTTTTAACTATACATGTTATAAATTGTTGTAATTACATTGATGACCTCGTCGGTCTAGTGGTAGTGGTAGCCTTTCTGCTGAGCATGAGGTCCTGGGTTCGATCCCGAAAGTGTTATTGGGTTTTTCCATCTGGTGCAGAGTCTGGATATAGGCTCATCCCATTACATGGTACATACACATAACTGGCGAAATGTGGGTGTGCTATAGGTACCCCTCTGACTGACCTCTGAAATTATCTGGCGTTGGAAAAATCAGCCCTAAGAAATATTAAAGGAAACAGTGGTCAGTTTATGTATAACATGTAGCATATCTATGTAACTAAGTACTAGAATGACTATGCCTACTTTGACAAATATAGCAAAATGCTCAATTGGCGCTCATATCGGTCCAGGGAATTTATGCCAGGCAACCCTGTTATATCCCCTTGGTGAATAATCTACGATAAAATTTTGACTAACATCATTGTGTCATACAAATGATTATTGTTTCAGAACGAACAAGCCGTTCAACCCGCTGCTCGGCGAGACGTTCGAGTGCGACCGCATGGCGGACCTCGGCTGGCGCTCCATATCCGAGCAGGCAAGTGGATCATCTTCTAATTGTTAGTGAACCATCCTTATACACTCATCCTAATCCTTTGAGAATGTGCTAAAATAGCCCGCGTAATTCACGTTTTTGATGTGAATCAAATATTGGCCGCGACCAACTCTTACGCAGTGACGCTCTCTTATGCCCCTCCGCCAAAGAGTAGCCTTTTCGATGTTTCACATCTGCCGGGCATCCTGTGACCTTCACACTTTTAAAAAAAAAATGCAGCTCAATGGACATGATAGATGAATTTTGCAGGCTACTTTAAGCCCTTTACTTGCTGTATACCTATAACGCAGTGTGTCCAAGTCGCGTTGTGCCTAAACGTCATTAAAAATAAGCGTTTGGTCTATAACGCACATTGCCCATTTCGCGATACGACCATGTCACTATTGGTTTGTATCCATCCCACATTGCCCATTCACGATACGACTATGTCACTATTGGTCTAATTTTCACATTGGTTTTAATTAAAATAATTTTAATTTAATACTAACTCCTATCGTATTATTATTATTGTCCGCTTTAATTATTGGCCGCTTGAAACGGAAGTGTTCTTATTATAATATTATTCCTCATGATTGTGTCACAGTTCATTTATGTTGCAATTGGCACAGAGCACTTTTTGATAGACACTATTGGCCTACTTTTTATATTGGGTTTTACCAGTTTTTCATTATAATACCTATAATTTAATACAAACTCCTATCGTATTGACCTAAGACAATACGCCCACATCTTGTTTGGTCTAAGCATAACGCGACTTGAGCACACTGCGTTGTAGGTATACAGCAAGCAAAGGCTTTAAGCGCATCCTCCTTGAGTCATTATTAAACCTTAGCCTATGCTAAGGTTATAAAATGGTCTGTAGCAACCAATAGTAGCGTATCCAGTGTGATTGTATCATCGCGTGTGCTTTGGACCTATTTCTTTATTAACGTATCCTTAAAAACTCCTATCCCTGAATATGCAGGCAAGTACTTTCCAAAACTCTCCCTGCCTCTTTCCTGCCTTCCTCTTCCTTCCAGCACTAGCCTTTATTTATCACATTTTCACTACATTTCGGCCTCTAAATATAAATGAGTAAATTCAAAATTGTCTGTGGTCAGGTGTCCCACCACCCGCCGATGGTGGCGCAGTTCTGCGAGGGGCAGGCGGGCTGGCAGTGCTGGCAGGAGTTCACCATGACCACCAAGTTTAGGGGGAAGTACCTGCAGGTCATACCGCTGGGCGGCGCCTCCGCCATGTTCCCTAGCTCCGGCAACAAGTACACGTGGAGAAAGGTACGCGGCACAGCGGGCAGGGGGAGTTAAACACCCAAGTAACGCAATAAATACTCATTCACTTCAGTGGAACTGGGATTTAATGCCTGATTTTCCATCAACAGTTTGGAACAAGCAAAATTTTAAGGGCCGGTTTCTGGAGCGAAATTTATCACAAAATTAATGTGACAACCGCGCGTAAACTACTGCGATTGGCGGTTGATAAATCATTCAACCAATCGCAGCAGTTTATGCGCGCTTGACAATTTGTAACATTAACTTTATAATTATTTTCGATCGAGAAACTGGCTCTAAGACTTTTACTTAATACATTGGTTTCCAAAGCAGTGAAGTTTGCGTTACGTGGTAGTGCTGGTGTAAGTAGCGGTGTAGCGTGTGTAGAGAGGACCGGGTCGACAGGTAGGGGTGTCACCACGCGCTTGCGGTGCGGCCACCTCGCCGTCACCAGCTGCAGCAAGGGACAGATCGTCACGGTCGAGCCCGAGGCTGAATCACGTGTCTCCTTTCAAAATAATAACACTTTCTATTGGATAAATTTAGTTACGTGTGTAGTAGCCGTAGCCGTCGCCTGCCTTGGATTATATTTAGAGACTGACGAGTAGTTATTAACTACTCGTCAGTCTCTAAATATAAGCATTTATTTATTGGAAGCCCGACATACAGGTGATTTATAATCACCATACAATTTTTTAAGTGAAAATTTCTTTAGGCGCGTGGGGCATTTTTTGAGATGGGTAAAAACCATTGAACTTGCGACACTGTTACCGACACCGCGCTACATTCGGATGTGTTCGGCTGTCCTCGGGATGTACTCGGTTTTAAATCCGATATGTCAGTGAGTGATGGCAAAGTATTCTATTTGTTTTGTTTTCACTTCTATCGGCACTCCCGGAGTGCCACTGTTTTTTTTTTTTGAAGTGAAAACTTCTTTAGGCGCGTTGGACATTTTTTGAGATGGGATAAACCATTGAACTCGCGACACTGTACCGTAACCGACACACGCGTGTGTTGTTTATAAGAAGATTTAAAAAATACACACGTAATTGATCAAGTTTTCACTTCTGTTTTTACTGACTTCAAAAAAAGGGAGGTTATTTGTATGCATAGTTTTGTTCTTCGATTTTTGACTTGTGAAAACGGAAGTAACTCACTGTAATCTCGAACTGGTGCACAGAGCTTCTTAGGTCGAGTGCAACGCACGCAATGAGAATAAAAACTGCCACTTGCTCACTTCAGATGTCACTACTAAGGACTTGTCCATGAATTTGACAGCTATTTGTGTTATCCATTAAAAAAAAACCCTCCTCCTTTTTTGAAGTCTGTTAAAAACAGATATTTGTATGCACAATATTTTTCTCCAGGTGACAACAACGGTGCACAACATAATCGTGGGCAAGCTGTGGGTGGACAACCACGGCGACATGGACATCGTGGGCGAGGCGGGCCAGGCGGCCGGCTACGTCGCGCATCTCAAGTACCTGCCCTACGGGTACTTCAGCAAGGACACGCAGAGGAAGGTCACCGGCGTCATCAAGGACCCGCAGGGGGTGGTCAGTGTTGTTGTATCTATATAATCGTAACAGTAACTAATGGCACTTATCTATCTCTGATCTAATAATAAAATGAATATGAGTTATATGAGTGAGATGTAGTTAGTAATGTTCGATATGTTGCAGCCGCGCTACGTGCTGCAGGGCCACTGGGACAGCCGCGTGGAGGTGGCGCCGGTGACGTCGGCGTCGCCCGACAACACCGTGTGCAAGACTGGCAAGTTCACCGTCGCCTGGGAGCGCGTGGCCGCGCCGCCCGACTCCGACAAGTGGTACAACTTCACGCTGCTAGCCGCGCAGCTCAATGAGTTCGAGGAGGGCGTCGCGCCCACGGACTCGCGCCGCCGCCCCGACCAGCGCCTCATGGAGGAGGGGCTGTGGGACGAGGCCAACACCGAGAAGCTGCGCCTGGAGGAGAAGCAGCGCGCCAAGCGCCGCGAGCTGGAGGCGGCGGCCGAGGCGGCGGCGGCGCGCTCTGCGCCCGCGCCCCCCGCGCCGCGCCCCCTGTGGTTCTCGCGCCAGGCGCTGTCCGCGCACGCCGCGCAGCCGCAGCCGCACCTGCGCCACCTGTACACGCACCGCTACTGGGAGAGCAAGCGCAAGCAGGACTGGGCCGACTGTCCGGACATTTTCTAGCCGGCCCGTCCCGCCGGCCCCCCGGCCCGGACGCCCGACGTCGGCGGGAGTGCATCACCGGATCGAGTCTCAGTCGTCAGTGTCGCTCTAGGCTAACGTTGTTTTCGTTTACGCCGTCACATTTTGCGTTGGAAGTTTTACTCATTCCATATAACTGTGGTTGTTTTTATTATTTATTGTTATTTTTCAAAATTAGTTTATCGTACGGTTAACGTGTACATAATTCTTATTTATGACGCTATCTCTATCTCCACGCGACTCGTGGCCTAATAGTTAAGTTGTTAGCTTTTCGACATTTGTGAGCACCGCTTTGATCGTACGTTCCAAACGTTTCGAGGCTTCACACTACAACTAACAACGAAAGTATTTCACTTACATTATCGAAACTAACGGGCTTATCACGGTGTTCCAACTAACACAATTCATTACTCAAACGACTTGATATGCTTTGTTGGTCCCAAGAAACAGGAGCTGTATTCATGAAATGTTCTAGGACTGGAGATGAAGAAGGTATCGTTGTCAGTTCCAAACTGTCTGATGTTATTATGAAGTTTATTTTGATTCCACTCTTGGGGTCTGTTAATTGTCTTAATTTTAGTTGTATATTTATCTTCTGTAGAAGCCAAGAAAATTAATAAGTAGACGTGAATATAAAATTATATAAAATCAGGTGCTTCTAATGAACAGGTTTCAATTTTAATCAATAATTATTATCGTCATTGCTACTAATCTAGAAAGTGACAAATGTCTAGCGGGCATTAAACGAAGCTCTTTACGTCCTTATAGAAATTGTCGCGTCGTAAAACTATCTTTTAATGCCTTAATGTAGGAGCAATAGAGCATTATCTTTGTAAGTGTTAAAATGAACACAAGTTGATATTAGGACGTTGCCGCGTGCCGAGTGCTGCGGCGTGTCTCCGCGACAGCCGGCCGGCGAGGACGCCGCGTCGTTTTATCAACTCGTAGTGCTCTAGAATATTTTGTAAGGTCTATTACAAATGTACATTTTCAAGTGGATGTAAGATAATTTGTTAATATTTTTATTATAATAGAATGATATTTGAATACGAAGCCATAAACATCTGTATCATGTTGATTATGAAAATAAAATATGTCACTGAATATTCTGATGTTATTATTTTCTCCAATAAGAATCATGCTCATGACTGTGGTAAGTTCAACCAGGTGGTTCACAACCACGATTCCTCGGTCGACCAGAACGTCAAAAACGCAAAACTTCAATATGCAGTATTTTTAGGGGCAAGTAGCAACAACGGAACCATTATACGGCAAAAACACTCGCTCAGCGACGCACGTACGTATTAATCAGCCAGTGAGTGGGCAGCCACTCTAGTGTCACTGACTACCAGAGCCACCAAAGTCAAAGTCAAATCATTTATTTCAAATAGGCACATTAAAGGCACTTTTGAACGTCAAAAAAAAAACTAAATAGAAATGATTCTAGTCGCCCATTCGAAAAGGTAGTTTTCGTATGGAGAAGAATGGGCAAGAAACTCCACCGTTACTCTTTTAAAAATGTTTTACAAGGTCTTGTATACATAATAATATAATATTCCACAACTATCACACAACGCCGTCTAGTCTCAAGCTAAGCAGAGCTTGTGTTATGACTCATGGCGACATGGAAGGAACGACTGTCGCAACCCAGCGCAGGGCACGCCGCGATAGCGGCGATAAGACCCCTCTTTGAGGAGTGGCTAGGGAGGCGCCACGGCGCCCTCACCTACCGCCTGACGCAGGTCCTCACCGGACACGGAAGTTTCGGGAGGTTCCTGCACATCATCAGGCGGGAGGAAACGCCCGGGTGTCACCATTGCCAGGATCGCCCAGAGGACACGGTGGAGCACACGGTGGAGGTCTGCCCCGCTTGGGCGGAGCACCGCCGTGTCCTCGTAGAGGCGATCGGCAGCGGCGGCGACCTCTCGCGCCCGGCCCTGGTGCAAGCCATGGTCCGGGGCGAGAGGGAGTGGGAGGCAGTCACCTCCTTCTGCGAAGCAGTCATGCTAGCGAAGGAGGTGGCGGGACGGCTCAGGGAGAGAGCCTCCCGTCCCAGCCGCCGCGGGAGACGCTCCGGGCGTCGGGAGCCGCGCGACGACTCCCGGCCACCGTAGGCGCGGGCCTGCGGGCGGAGAGTAATGGGTAGCTCACCGTCCGATCAGGACCAGGCCCGTGCCGGACGGCGCGTACGTGTTCCACGCGCGCCTCAAAGAGATGTCAGCATCGAGGAGGGGCCCCATAGGGCCGAAGCCTGCCGGGTCAGCGGGATTGTCCGAAAGGGTTACCGCTGGCCCGGAACATAAAGGGCTAAGGAAGGAACACGGGTGGGTTTTAGTCAGTAAGAGTCTGACACTCCCTTCCGCTCCACCCAGAGCGGGAGGGGTCATTTGATGATTTCCCATCCGCAAAAAAAAAAAAAAAAAAAAAAGCTTGTGTTATGAGTACTAGACAACTGATAAACATACTTATATATTAAAAATTAAGCAATGACAGGTAAATCAAATAAGTGATAGATACATGGTGCTCACATATTTACAAGTTATTTAAAAAAAAAAAAAATGCAAAAGTAGTTGAACTTTAACAAGTGTGTGAGCCACTGTAGTCGCAGATTGTAAAAATGAATTAGAATAAGATGTCATAATTAAAAAAATATATATAAATTAAATTAGGAACAAGTTTGATTTTGTCTAGACTTTTAGATTGTCCTATGGAGCAGGACCAGCATGTTTCCAAACATTCTTATCTTGGATATAATCCTCTAATTTGTAATATCCTTGTTTACAAAGTGTACTTTTAATATGAGTTTTAAATTTTCTTTCATTTAATTGCAATATGTCACAAGGTATTTTGTTGTAGCATTTAACACAGTACCCCATAAAAGATGTATGTACTTTAGATAATCTAAAAAAAGGTTGATCTAATTTATCTTTATTTCTAGTATTAAAATTATGCCTATCACTTATTTTATTAAAAAGATGTTGATTTTTTCTTACATACATAATATTTTCATAAATGAATTGGCAAGGTACCGTCATGATATTAACCTTTTTAAATAGTTCCCTAAGAGATTCGCGACGACGTAGATTGTAAATGGCTCTGACAGCTCTCTTTTGTAAAATAAAAATGGATTCAATGTCAGCAGCCCGACCCCATAGTAAAATGCCATATGACATAATACTGTGGAAGTAACTAAAATAGACCAAACGCGCGGTTTCTACATCTGTTAACTGTCTTATCTTTCTAACAGCATAAGCGGCGGAGCTTAGCCGCCCCGCAATAGATGTTATATGAGCGTGATTCCTAGGAAAACTGTCTGATCAATAAATTCTAGTTTTTGGCCATTCAATATGATTTCACATTCGCTACTTCTAACATTCGGTAATTTAAATCTAATGCATTTGGTTTTTTTTTCATGAAGTACTAAATTATTTACCGTAAACCAATCTTGGACCTGAAGAATAGAGTTATTCACGTCGTCAAGATTTTGTGACCGTCGGTCCACCATCAGGGATTTTAATTTTGATAACACAATTTGTCGCCAAATATCAGAATTTGTCGGTAATGTTCAAAAGAAGGGTTTATGGCGCAATTTCATTAGTCGATAGGGCCCGCATGCCTGGTGCGAGATTTCTGGAACGCGTGCCACAGGGCCCGCATTCGGGGAATTGATTTCTACAAGGGGATTGATTTCCACAAGTTTTAACATTTGCGCATCCGTAAAGCGATCAGCCATTTTGCGCAGCGTCTTTCTAATCCAACAAGCACTCACGAATGAAATTGAATAATGAAAAACTATTTGACTGACTTACGACCCGCAAGCTGTCTAACGACCTTTGAATTTCATTGGCCGATATCACAATCGGTATTTAAAAGCAAGCGGGGAATCCCTGCAGACGTGCTGCAGACGGTGTAACTAACACGTATCGACTTGTAACTTTCATTGGTTGTTATCTCGCCTGCGGGGACTCCCCGTATGTTGTACCGAACGAGTTAACGACCAATGAAATTGCGCCATTAAAGTCACCGATTTAATCGGGTCTTATAGGAGATATAATGAGTTCAATTAGTAAGGTAGTTACAGTCCAAGTGCTAGATCGAAGAGTTTTTTCGTTTTTTCGGCACGGTTGGCGCAGTGGCTGCTGCGCTGCATGTCGCGGGTTCTATTCCCGCACGGAACAAATATTTGTATGACCTACAAGTAGGTAGTTATTGTTCCGGGTCTGGCTGTTTGTGTATGTGACTTTAAATGTTTGTAAACGCACCTACGATACAAGAGAAATTCCTAGTGTGGGGCAACGTTTAAAAAAAAAAACTCTTCGATCTAGCTCTTTGACTATACAACCTATAAACCCTTATATCTTTTGAACCAGTGACCGACAAATTCTGATATTTGGCGACTGATTCCGACTAATTGACGACAAAATATTGGAGAAAACAGATCTTCGCTAGGTGCCCCAGTTTTTGAGATATAAATGTGACCCTGCTGGGGGGAGACTCTCCAGATCGGCCACCTATAAACCCTTATATCTTTTGAACCAGTGACCGACAAATGGCGGCAATTTCGACTAATAATTAGCGACAAATTTTTTGTGTTATCAAAATTATAATCCCTGATGGCTCTGCCAGAGTCAGTGACACATTTAATTGAATTAGCAAGATGCATAATTAAAAAAAAAAATGTAGACGCTAATTTTTTACAAAGAACAATCAGGCCCTAAAACTTTAATTCGTAAAACATAATTATACCAAATAAAAAAAAAAAACAGGTATCCTGTTATTTTATTTTTGTTATTGATTGATGTTGATTAAATATTATTTCTATGATTTTAATTGAATATTTTTCATAATGTTTCATCGATATCGACTTTTTTCTCTTAATGAAGTAGAGCAGCCCTAACAATAGGCATACCTACAAGAACTGACCAATGGCAGCCGCGCGTTCTTCCTCGTCCCACGGCCCGCGGTAGTGAGTCGTGTGCTTCGATAAAATCGGCCTATACCTATACGCTCTTTAGTGGTTAGGGGTTATCCATATCCATCCAAAAGGAAGAATTTTATGACCGCACGATATTCAAGTTTATCCATTTTAACAAAAAACACGCAAGACATCTACTGCAAAGTAAACAAACTACTTGCGAGAAAAACTAAAAAGTTGAACACGTGCACCCAGGCGGAAAAAAAAAATTTTGCTGATTGGAATGCCATTTCTGTGTGAGGCCGAGAACTTTTCACCTTACCCTCGTAGAATAAGCACCAATGAATTTTCGTGATCTAGAGTATTCTTGACCCCGCCAAAATAGTAGTGGGACAATTTTTTGAAATTCCCCTTTGTTCCACTAGTTAAGCAACTTTGAGGGGTTGAGTGGTATGATCCTTATTTTCACTAAACCTCAAGCAAGAATTTTGAAAACAAAAGATTTTGTATTTTCAACATTTTATTAAGAAAACGGAAACAGTGAAAAAGTACATAACTGTAAATTGCAGTTGGTTACAATATTGTTTATAATTATAAACAAATCTTTTACAGTTAAAATCGGTACTAAATTTTTACTCTATTCACATTTACATAAGGAACATCAGTAATATAATAATGTACAGGAAGAAAGTTGCGATTCAAACTAATATTATTGTCGCGCCAGCATGATCCTAAACATAACTAAACAGTACACAGCCGTGGACGAAACCTCATTAAACAATTTGAATTAATTTGACATCTACTTTCACAATGTAAGGACAATTAACTCCCATTCCAGTACCATACATTTGTAGCAAACATTAACCAAAATCAAATATTTTATCCACGACTGTTACTTAATATCGAAATTAATAATAATTTTCTTTTTGTAACTATTTAAAAGAGAGGCTAGTCAACACAATGTTCTTCTGACATCCGGGCGCATAAAGAATAATACGTCTTGTTCATTGGTAAGTGACCTCAAAAACTAATTATGTAAAAAAAAGACGACTTCCCGAGATGCTTATCATGCCACAATGAGCTTACTTCTTCGATTGTTTAGTCACCGAATTGTATCGCCACAAAAGGTAAAAGCCCTTAAAATACGTAAGAAACAGGATGTTTATGTAAAGCGGGCTAATATTATCTCACTCCATTAAACTAAAACTCGTAGAAACATGACGCGATCTTTTCGATAAAACGTTATGAAAATTGTGAAATAAACGGATATAACAGGTTACAATGAGGACGGTCACATGCCAGTTTTTTTGTACGCATTTCATAGGACGTCGTCTTTTATTTAGTTTAAATTAGGCGTCATTATTTCGAGTAACGAACAGAGTAAAAACCTAGAATAATTATTAAACAGTTAGATGCAAAGCAGATAAATAAAATTTCTCATATTGGTACATATTATGATACAGAACGTTTGACCCATTTTCTGAATAAATAATTCGAGTGGTACTACTACTTCACAGAGAACAAATTAGAAATCTAATTGGGCACTGCTTTTAAGATGTGGTATATTACATATTCATTCAGAAACTGACACAATCGTACACAACTTATGTCTCAGCATTAATTTATTTATACATTTACACTTCGCCAAATAGCTTTCCTAAGCAATATCACTCCATTACCTAAACAAAATAATTACATTTATTTCAGCTCAAGATAATTAATTTTAGCTCATCCATACTTTCATTATATTCTCTTATGTTTATTTTTAGATCTCCAGATATTTTGCGTAAAAAAATATTCAAGTAGCTTTTAAAATACGGTAAAATTAATAATATTTAAATGGTTATGTTTTCTGTATAGTAATTGCAATATATATTTTATTATTTGGAGGCACAAAGCCCCGAGCGTCGAGCACGCCGCGCCAACCCGCTGTACAGATTCAAACCATGACGTAGCTCGGTATTAGAGATTCTATTTAAATTATGATGTCAATGCCCACAGCCTGTGTCAAGAAGTCGTATGCTTAGAGAAAGGCAGCTAAGAAATCCTTAACACAATGGAAATACATGAGATTACGACACACATACATTTGTATTAGAATCAATCAATAGTAGTGTACTAGACGGGCTTAGTTTGAATCGGCGCAGCGGGCGTGCGGGCCGCGACGGCGCGCGGCTCTGTCAAGTCTGTTCCGTGTGTAGGCACAACATCCAACTTAAGAGATCTTTTATCTACAACGTCTAGGATGCACTAAAACGATAAAAATCCGATAATATTCTGCATATCTATATACATATTTTACAAGGGAAAGAAATAATAAATAATTTCTATACCTTTGATATGAGCTTCCTCTCAGTACATTGATATCAATCTCAACAATATTAAAAAACATTATCTCTCTGAAAATAAAATGAAATTAATGTACACTAATATTTACAATGTTGTGGCCGTTCATACAGATTTTTTTTGTAACGATTTTCACCGTCGTCAATCACTTATCATGTGATTCCTTTTCTATTATAGAAACCAGAATGAGATTTTTGGATTACTTTCTAATTGAAATAGATCATCTTGAATCTCAGCTTTGTATTTGAATAGGCCCAGCTCAAAAAGTTATTATTTAATTACATCAGACCCTTCGTTTCTAGATTTGATTTGCACAATAAAGAAGCCAGTTGTTTGATCTAGTCTTGTTTGTTAGTTCATGCTTAAATCAAATATTGCCGCCTGGATCTAGAATACAGGAACAAGTTTTATGTGGAAGACATAAGACAAGTGATTTCATTGTGTAATTGTTAGTTACCTTTTGTAAATTCGTCGCAGTGATTAAGCTGAATCTTATGTTTCAAAAGAACAGGGTTTTCAACTTTATTAAAGCGGTTCAAATATCGAATAACCGATCTGAGGCCGTATTCTCTATGACACAATGAACGAAACAGCGCGAAATGAACGCGACGTTGGCGCGATAAGCTAAGGAATTGACGTGGTTTCGAAGTAAGGAATCATCGAGTGGTCATAGTGAATTAGGGCCCTTGTCCGAAACGAGTATTGTACTGAACGACGCGATGTGAAATAAGACGACAGTTTTGAGTGGTGCCGTCTCTTTTTATTTAGCAGTCAATTTAAACTTGGTAATTTTTCATTAGATATTTTGAAGATGCAAGTTTTTTTTTCATTTTCATAATTGTTTAGAGATTTCAAAATAATAAAATACATCGAAACACTATTTTTGTATGTAATGTAACTACGACGTATTAGGCATACAAACAACCGTGCAACTACAAACTGTAGACCAAACCAAATATTATTTTTTCTTTTGTTTACAAATAATATCTGTATGTATTCTAGAAAAACCTGATGTAATTGCATCATAGTACTCATATTATAAGTTGAACACTACATTCTACAATAATTTTGATCATTATTCTCATCTTCATTAGAGCAAGTTTTTGGTTGAATAATAGCTTATTTTTTTTTAAATACAAAAACGAATAAAATTATTAGTGGTATTTTTTTTTTTAATTTTAAGTCAGAGTATATTATTACCATTCATTCATTGACAGTTAACATTCTGCAATTTAAAAAAATGCTTATCTGACCAAATAACATATTTTGAGTTCTTGACAAAAAATATATTTTCTTACATAATATTCAATATGTTTGCCATGTAAGAAGGCATGCCAAGGACCCTGACATAACGGTACAAGTAAAAAGCCAATACAAGACTAATTTTATATCTCAGTAAAATTAGAAATGCTTATTGTAACATTTACTTATCTGTGAAAATAATAATATTATTCTAAGTCGCATAAATTTCGTAGTATTAATAGTTAATTTTTACATAGTTTTTCAAGTCGACTAGTTTCATCTCAAATAAATTTAGGATCCAAGATCCGAAGCAACAGCACGTAGGCCAACTCGCATACCAGCCCTCTTCAAACAATTAGCTAAAAATAATCTGTCTGCGAACTTCAAACAATTAAGATAAATAGAAGTATATTTTACATAATATGCGTTAAGTGAGTTGTCACGCGAGCGGGCTCTAGCTAGGATGAATGGACAATGTTTTGGTAGAAAATTAACAATCACACAAAACCTTTGTTTACGTAAATGCGGCTTTTCGTAAAATTGCCTAGTTACAACATAATACAATTATAATTCTCACTTTGTTTGGAGTGATTTTAAATAAACCATGATTTTAATTTCAGATGTTTTCACAGAAGATTCATACAGAAGCCAGTTCTTTTTTTCTTTTTTTAATTCTCATACCCAAAGTAACACTCATTCATTTGAAATTGTTTCTAAGAATAATTAACTTAGGACATGATAGTATGTGTCTGTAAACAATCATCACGACTATGATGAATTTTAAATGACTTATTATTGACTATATAAATGTTTGGTCAAACTTTTTAATTTGTCATACAGCAGTTTGTATGACAACAAATGAACAAAGGAAACGCCCGGCGTCGAGCGTACCGCGCAGTAGCGTTTGTCATCGCATGCACAAACACACATCCTCATGTATAAATTATTTAGATGTTAATTTCACATATTGACACTCTATTCCACTTGATCATGATCTTACTAATGAATACAAATTAAAATTGTATGTACAAAATAATGTACAGTCAGCAAAAGAGATAAGTATGCAGGATCGTCGGATACAGGTGAAGTTTATTAAGAAACCAATGGATGTTGACGACTGAAATTTAATTTGATAAATGAGCTGTTTGTTTTCTATTAATAAAATTAAATTTCATTCGAGAACATCCATGGGTTTCTTACTAAACTTCAACTGTATCCGACGATCCTGCATACTTATCTCTTTTGTTGACTGTACATTTCAACTCATAGCAAAAGAAAATAATATAAATCACACAGCCAGTGGTGATATTACATAACATTACTTACATTATAATTATGATCTCTAAATTAACTTGTTAAAGTTGATGAGTTCAATATAAAAAATCACATCACAGCAAGATCATGTCAAGTGTTCGCGCCGCCCCTAGTATGGCCAGTTACTCCTTAAAAGATCTTCATTTTATTTACAGTAGGTAGTATCTAATGGTAAAACTTAAAAATATATAACAAAATAGACTTGAGTGGCTAGTTAGAAAAATCTACCAAATATTTGTGATTACAGCATAACAAAAGCATAATAAAAATCAACAGAAACAAAATAATACATGCCTCTTCAACTGGAACCAAAACATGAGTAATGCTCGTCTGGCGCGCTGCGGGCGGACAGCGGCACACGTCACTACGGTACCTGCCGCCGCGCTCGGCTCATCAGTTATGTTGTACTTGGCTATTAGTCAAGTCAAGAATGATTTACCTGTGTTACTCCTAACTAGTACACACATTATAAATAAACAATTTTTACAAGGTTAAAGCAGGACATGGTGTTAATGACAGCAAATGCAAATAACAGAATCACACGTATTGTTTAGCGACATCTGCACATGTTAAAGCAATTGTGACTATCACCCACACAAAAGAATTATGTTGTTACATTTACAACTGCATTCACTCGAAACCGTCCACGCGCCAGACCACAAACTAAAATTACATCATCCTCTAAATTAATTTTAACATATAAAGATTTTTAAAGTGCAAATTGAACTGTTAAATGCTTATTGCCACATTTCATACTTTTAAGCGAAATTAAATTTATTTCAATCACAGCGAGAACACTGGTTAGATAGTGTAATCACTTCACATATTTGATAGTATGAACGAGATACCGATTAGTTGCATCGACGCATAACAGTACTACACGAGACGAGCGCACGCCGACACTCCCGACACTCGACGTCATCGCATCACTCACACGAGTCCCGTCACGTCACTCTGACCCCTTTCTCGGCCATCGAGGATACAATAATACACTAGCATCGTCACCTCACTCGTTACTCATACGATAGTTCGTCTCGAGGGCACCGCGGAAAGATTCGATCGTTTTTGTTTTTTTATTCTAATGTAAACTATAGTAACGTAGCTTGAACACCCGCGACAATTGGTTCGGCGACGACCGACCCCGACCGTCGGCGATCGTGTCCGAGCGGCGAGCACGCCACGCAATCCGCTCAGTGCGGAGCGCGGTCCGCTCGGCACGGTCAGTTCGCTCGGCTCGCTCAGCGCGGCGCTGCACCCGCCAGGCCCGCGCCCGCACACACGCGAGGCGCGGCGCTGCACCCGCCAGGCCCGCGCCCGCACACACGCGAGGCGCGGCGCTGCACCCGCCAGGCCCGCGCCCGCACACACGCGAGGCGCGGCGCTGCACCCGCCAGGCCCGCGCCCGCACACACGCGAGGCGCGGCGCTGCACCCGCCAGGCCCGCGCCCGCACACACGCGAGGCGCGGCGCTGCACCCGCCAGGCCCGCGCCCGCACACACGCGAGGCGCGGCGCTGCACCCGCCAGGCCCGCGCCCGCACACACGCGAGGCGCGGCGCTGCACCCGCCAGGCCCGCGCCCGCACACACGCGAGGCGCGGCGCTGCACCCGCCAGGCCCGCGCCCGCACACACGCGAGGCGCGGCGCTGCACCCGCCAGGCCCGCGCCCGCACACACGCCAGGCCCGCGCCCGCACACACGCCAGGCCCGCGCCCGCACACACGCCAGGCCCGCGCCCGCACACACGCCAGGCCCGCGCCCGCACACACGCCAGGCCCGCGCCCGCACACACGCGAGGCGCTACTCGCTGTAGTAGCGCACCTTACCGGCGCCGCACCGCACCACGTCCTCCCAGGCTGCAACAGACAAACTCATCAGCGTGCGCACGCACACGCGCGCAGTCTCGCGGCCTCACACTCACCTGCGCCCACGTAGTCCACGATCTGCAGCAGGTGCGCCGTGTCGCGCGGCGCGTCGGGCGGCACGTAGCGCAGCGCGACGCAGCCCGCGCGCACGGCCACGCCGCCCGCGCGCACGGCCACGCCGCCCGCGCGCACGGCCACGCCGCCCGCGCCGGGCTCGGGCGCGTCGCGCAGCAGGTCGCAGCGCGGCCGGCGCGCCAGGCCGCCCAGCAGCTGCTCGTTGATGTCGAAGCCGAACGTGACGCCGTCCAGGTCGCGCGGGCGCGCCGCCGAGTCCAGCAGGATGACGGGCGGGCGCCGGTCCGCCACCACGTCGGGCGCCGGGCAGTCGGGCGCGGCCGGCGCGGGCGGCGCGCGCTCCTTGCGGCGCGGCGGCAGCTTGTCCCGGCGCCGGGCCGGCTCGGCGCGCGGCTCCAGCGCCGGGTACCCGTCCGCGTCGGGCGGCGCGGCGCCGGGCGCGCCCTGCCCCTCCGCGTAGAAGTTGCAGCTCTCGATGAGGTCGGGGATGTTGTGGCGCGTGCGCGCGATGTCGGCGTAGGAGGCCACGGGCGGCGGGGGCGCGGGCGGCGCGGGCGGCGCCGCGGCCGGCAGCGAGTGCACGGAGTCCATGTCGTCGTTGGAGTCGTTGCTGCGGTCGGAGGGCGGCGCGGACTCGCGGCGGGCGCGCGGGCTGGGCGCGCGGGCGCGGCGCGGCGGCTCGTCGGCGCGGCGGCGCGGCTTGCGCTTCTTGGTGACGGTCTGGAAGTCGGTGAGCTCGGCGGCGGGGTCGGGTGGCTCGGGCGGCTCGCAGTACAGCGCGTCGTCGCCCCAGGAGCGCCGCTCCTTGGCGGGCGCGTCGCGCCGCTCCTTCTTGTCGCCGCGCAGCGCGGGCGCGGCCAGGTCGGTGAGGTCTTCCATCTTGGTACGCGACAGTTCCTCCATGGAGGTGGCGCGCTTGATCTTGTTCTCCTTGTCCTTGCGCCGCTCGGTGGAGCGCTTCTTGCTCTTGTCGTCGGAGTCGTCCTTGTGCTTGACGCGGCCTAGCTTAGCTCCGCGCCCGTTGTCCGCGTTCGATTCGATGAACCGAAGCAGCTCGTTCACGTCCTTATCTCCTTGGTAGCCGTCAATCTGTTGGCAATCGATCACAGTCTCGTTCTTTGAAGACTTTTTCCTCCTAGGTTTTTTGTGTTGACTAGATCCCGAAAGAGGTGAACTGAATCCTTGTACTGAGTTGCCGTTTTCGTCTAAAGACTTCTGTAACAGAAAACGTAGCCATTTTTTTTTTCAGAAATACTATTGTTTTCTATACAACAAGTAACAAAATCACTATAGGCAAACTTTTGATTGAAACATTACTGGCGCGCCTTAAGGCGGATACAGACATTGCGAGGTATGCGCAGTGCACGTGGTGAGGCATGTGCGTGGAAGCACAACATGCCATGCATGTGGATGCCTCACCACGAATATGGACGTCCACACGTATGGCGTCATACCCCCTCCCTGCCGGGCGTGCCGCCACAGTTCCGTTGGCGACACGGCCAGGTCGGGAAGGGTAAAGGGGAACGCGATTTAAAACAAATGACGCACTCTCCACCGCACAAGGCAATGAGTTGAGAGGGGTCCGGTCCCCCTTTTTATGTCATAATATTATTTTGCATAACAGCGTATAGCATAAACTTCATTTAGCAGATAATCGTTTGGCATACACTCATTTATCACACATTCAAAACTCATAATTTTGTAAGTCAGAATCATCTATAGGCATAAGTTTCATATCTATACTAATATTATAAAGCTGCAGAGTTTGTTTGTTTGTTTGAACGCGCTAATCTCTGGAAGTACTGGTCCGATTTGAATGATTCTTTTAGTGTTGGGTAGTCCATTTATCGAGGAAGGCTATAGGATATACTTTTTTTTTCAAAATTAGGGATCCGTAATAAAATTGCTATTTTGTAACACAAGGTGTAAAATCGAAAACCTATTTTTGCGTGCGCTGCAAAAACTATTGACAATAGAACAAAATGATGTACTACGGGTTTGTAGAGCCTATTAAGACCTACAAAAAAGTCCGCGAGAACATATATCTAGCTATCATGGTTTAATCACAATAACCGACTTTGTGTTCAAAATAATTATTAAATCGTCTGAAGAAAAAAAAACTACGTTAAATATGTATCGTAATATTAATCTTTATCGAAATTAAGCATTATGTTATCAAGAGTATTTATGAAGAAGTAAAATACTTTTTGTTTCATCTCAATCGGATATTTCGTTTAAAAGTTATCACGTGTGTAAGATGTTACGAGTTGGTACCTATTAAGGAGTTATGGGCCATAGAGTTTTTTATCTATACTACTAATAATAAAGCTGAAGAGTTTGTTTGTTTGAACGCAATAATCTCTGGAACTACCGGTCAGATTTAAAAAAATCTTTTTGCATTTGATAGCCCAATTCTTGAGGAAGGCTATAGGCTATTTAATAGTACGCTATGACCCTTAGGAGCCGAACAAAAAGAAAAAAAGTCAGAATGAAATTTTAAAAAGAAAAAAAAAAGAGAAAAGAACGCTAAGCGAATACGAAGTGTTGCGACGGGGTGGGGGTACAAGAAATTTCACGCGGACGAAGTCGCGGGCAGAAGCTAGTCCATAATAATTAAAAAGTAGAACCATCATTATTGTAGAAAGTTCACAGTCAGAATCGTCTTTTGGCATACGTGAGTTCGTGCGAAGGGGTCACAGTTTTAACCTAACCATTTTTTAGGGTTCCGTACCAAAATGGTAAAACGGAACCCTTATGGTGAGACTCAGTCTGTCTGTCACAGCTGGATATCTCAAGAACTACTAATGCTATCAACTTGAAATTTGGAATAGTTTTAGACGACGTTTGCCCAACTATTTTGCAAATAAGAAAGTATGTATATTTTTAGCAACAGGAACTGAAAGGGGGTCTGAAAAATTCGAAGTGGGGTTACTAGGGCATGTGGGGTATCATATGAAAGAGCGCAGTTTGCACATTCTCAAACATTTTTTCAATTTTTTTAGGCCGCATAGTTTTTGATTTTTGATGAAAAATAAATACCCCTTAATAAACTAAGGGCCCTTATCTTTGAAGTTTGCAAAGAGAAAAATCTGAAATTATTCTATGTGATAGAAGTTTATGTAAAGATTACAGGAAAAATAAAACGAAGTCTCTAAATAGCACAACACATCGCATTTTCAGAAATCATCAACTAAAGTTACATTAGTTCCACTATCGGTCAAGAGATGGCGCTAACATAAAATTTCAATATTCTACACCGCAGTGCAGTGTTAAAATTCTTTGGTGAATATAGGCCTCGCCGATGAAAATTTAAAAACATGATGGTACGGAACCCTCGGTGCGAGACTTCGACTCGCTCTTGCCCGTTTTTTTTTTTATTTGGTCTGAGATAAATAACTTTAATATCGAAAGTCGGTGTCGTTGGTTCCGCATTTTCGTTTTTTGACACCGACTTCCGAAATTAAAGTTATTTATCACTTTGTAGTGTTTTTTTTCAAGTCGGTTATTATTATTTTTTTGTAAAAAATGTTTTTATTTTTCACTTTTTAGTTGTACAGTCACGAGCATAATTTTATTTTTCAAAGGCGATTTTCTCCTTTATTTTTTTATGAAATTTTATATTATTACGAACATAGTATTTTCGAACCCATAGGTTTATGTAAAGTGTCGTATTTCAACGTTGCATTTGTTATTTCGTGAAAAAATCGTACTTGAAAGTTGCCAAGTGTTGACATATTATTGCTCGTGACTGACCTACCCCACACAAATTCAATTAAACTCAAACTCTTTATTGCATTCATGTGTTCATATAGTTGTTACAATATACTTAATTAAGTTCCAACATGAAACCCGGTTAGGGCACGGCAACATAATAATAATTTTAAACATAATCTATCTATCTACCTATAAATATTTATGATTTTAATTTAGTTTTATAATTTGATTTTAATTTATATTATTTTATTAATTATTTTTATATGTATTTATTATGATTACAATTTAAATTTTATTATAAATTAGTACTAGTACATTGAAGAATTTAAGACACTGACTAGAAGAATCATCAAAATTCGCATAGAAAAGCCGGAGATGCAGTAAATTTATGCTTAAAACTTCGTACATTACCTAAGGCATAGCGTAACCTGAGTAAATATGTAAATAGTATAAGAGCAGTTGACTGTTGATAGAAATTTCTCGCGTCCCACGATTTAATTTTTTTGTCTGATCAATGCCCTAAATTGATGAGGAAAGTGGTGTGATGACTGGTACCTAGGACTAACCGAATATTTTTTTAGCTTTTAGTTCATTATATACTTAATAAAATTGTTTTAATTAAAACCGTTTAACTTAAAAATATTTTTTTAACTTATTTTTTAATTACGAGTATTGGCCTTCTGGATCTTATTGCCAAATTTGGCCTTTATAGTTTGCTACAGGGAACTTTAAATTAGGTATGTAAATGCGAGTAAAACCTTATAGTCGTCTGAAGCGGAGGTGCCGGTGGACCCGTAGTTAGGTCGCGACAGCGGTAGCCCGTTGAAGCTGCTGGAGATCACGCTGCGAGGCTGCCGGGCGGAAATGTTTACATTTATCAATATCAGACACTGGTCACGCAATTATAATAAAGGTGCAATATTTTACTGCAATATGTGGCTGCAAGAAGCGTGGCCGGCAACATTGCCAGCAATACAAGCCAGTTAATAATTACTCATTAAATAAAAACTGCTTTTAAAACTATATATGCCGCTGCGATAAGAGTGATTTCGTCAGCCATTGTTCCCTAATTGCGAGCCCGTTTACAAGTGTGAATAATGGCCATACTGTTGCAGATAAATTGCAACAAAAGGCTCAGCCTTTCAGCGGGATTGTCCGAAAGGGTTACCGCTGGCCCGGAACATAAAGGGCTAAGGAAGGAACACGGGTGGGTTTTAGGTTTTAGTCAGTAAGAGTCTGACACTCCCTTACGCTCCACCCAGCGTTGGAGGGGTCATTTGATGATGTCCCATCCGAAAAAAAAAAGGCCCAGCCATAGATTGCTCAGCTATAAGCTGTAATAAAATGTTTTTGTAATGGCCGAGCAATAGTTGCCAATAGTACAGCTACACATTGCCGTGAAAATATAGCCCACTTAGAAGCACCTTAAGGAACAGTCCAAGCAGAGAGGCACCTGATATGTACCTTAGGATCTACGGCGACCGCCGACTGCGCCGTGGACGACGTCGTGTTGCAACTGGACACAACCTCCGGTGTTGTGATGCAACTAAACGATATAGCGGAATCGACCTGCAGAAACAAACAAGCATTAGTGTGACTCCTAGCTAACACTGTACTGAACAAAACATTTTAACTAAAGTGGGAATCCTACCTCATCATTGGTGATAGCTGACACCCCGGAGTTGTGCGATAAGTTCTCGTTAGCGTTGTTTTTAAAAAGACTTTCAAACAGTAGAACTTTAAGGACATTTTTATCTAGCGCACTTTTCTTCATGTCGCTACTGCCGGGGTGTTCGGGGGGCATCTTTTGTCTTTTCTTCTTTACAATGTTCGGTTTACTATTACTTTCGGAGGTGAGAGGTTTGACGTCGTTATTGTTTTCAATTTCGAATATCTGGACGGGAGTGTTAACATTACTATTAGATGGCGACACTAAAGGCTTAGGTAATGTTAAAAAAATATAAGCATTGTTAGGAAGCTGGGTTAAAATAATACGATCGCTCTTCGGGCTATGTTCGTGTTCAGGTCTCGTGGTAAGTTTGTCTCCCGATTTGTTTGCGCAGCTTAGGATTTCAATTTCGTCGTCACAAGCTGACTTCGAACACTCTTTTTCTGTGGGATATTGCGCCTCATTATCAGAGTGACGTGTAACACTTACTGGGACATGTAAAGCTTGACATATTTCCTCTTTCTCGTATTCACGAGCTGTTGTCATAATTTTGCTTTCTTCGCTATTTCCTATGGATTCTAACAGTTTTTGTTGCTTTGATACATATTCTGTGAATGAATCGTCTACATTACTTTTTTGTGAATGGCTTGGATTCACATCTGTCAACTCTACATCTCCACCTTGAGACTTGTCACTTTTTAAATCAACAAAAGGATTTGTGAACCAAGTAATATCTTCCTCTTCATCAGATGAATTATAACATTTTGTAGATGAATAAAATAATTGGCTCGACTTTGCCGAATTTATATCTTCGATGTTATTTAATTTACTTTGTACATCATTTAACATTGAATTTGTACCATCCATTTCGTTGGAACATATGCTAGAGTCTTTTTTAATAGTTTTCTGGGGACGGTTTTCCTTATGATGTGTACCTATTGAATGGCTAGCTTGTTGGATATGTGGGAGGGGTTGACCTATGGTCATACGTCTAACATTCCTTGGGTTTATATCCGACAATGTCGGCACTACTAAATTATCACCTACATGTTTCCTATAGTTTTTTCTTAATTTAATATCATATTCAAAACTTTCGACATTCCTGTGCGTTTCTTCGTCATGACGACGCATATCACTAAAGTTTAGAGATTCTTTTATTTTAAATTCGTTTAATATAACGTTTTCTGGTAGATCAGATATAATATTATTATCCAAATTATCTTTAGCACTTAAATCAGGAGAATTATTGTGCCCAATAGTTCTTGCAAAAGGCAAAATAAAATTATTTTCTATATTTGTACTGTCAGTGTTTTTAGGGTCTGATGGAACATCCGTGACTTTTGCCTGGATATTCCGTTCCTTTAATTTAATTAAGTTCGCATATTGTAGAGGGTCGGCATAATTCGATAGGCTTTTATACCAATGATCTACATTGTCAGCCCACAGCCGGGAATCGTCTGCGCGGTGTTCATTTCTTGGTATTTTTTCAGTTGAACCTTTGACAGTTCGGTCGCACATTGGAAAGCATCGTTCGTCTTTATTGTCCACTCGCTGGTTGAGTAGGTTCGGGCCGCGCGGTTCTCCGTTGTCATGTAGGAGGGCCCCGACAGCCGTGCGTTCGGCCCGCGGCCGGGCAGCAGGGCCGGCAGCCTGCCGAGGGCGCAGGGCGTGCAGTAGGCGCGCCTGCGCACGAGGGGCGCGCGCCTGGCCGCGAGGGGCGCGCGCCTGGCCGCGAGGGGCGCGCGCCTGGCCGCGAGGGGCGCGCGCCTGGCCGCGAGGGGCGCGCGCCTGGCCGCGAGGGGCGCGCGCCTGGCCGCGAGGGGCGCACGCCTGGCCGCGAGGGGCGCACGCCTGGCCGCGATGGGCGCGCGCCTGGCCGCGAGGGGTACGCACCTGGTTGGACGGCGTGGTGGTGGTGACCGCGCGGCCCGAGCACACGCTGCCGCTGCCGATCTCCAGCGTGGCACGCGCCGTGTACGTCATCGGGAACATCGGCTTACTTCTTCTGTGAACAAATTTCATGTGGGAGATCACATTCGTCGTGGATAGGGCTGACACTTTAATGTTTGTGCGTAAATTTCAACTAATAAAATTTATTGATGATTTTTTTTCCTGTACTATTTTGTAATGTCCCAGTGGAACTTGTGGGACCACCATGATTACTTTTACTAGCTGTATCTGTTTAACAAACATTCTATTTCTTGTACTGTACAATAACGTATATCGACTACTTCTTCTTAGTTTGGAATTCCGAATGTAACTGAATATACTATAATATTGCTACGCCTCGTACCTGTTGAGTAGTTCCATCTCGCCGGGCGCGTTGGCATCGCTGGCGGACACGCGGCGCTCGGCCAGCGGCGGCGGGTTGACGCAGCGCACCGTGGCCAGGTAGCCGGCGCCGCGGGCCGGCTCCTCGCTCAGCAACGAGGCTGGCGACACAATATTAAGACCATTTTAACTTTGTCATCATCACCATTATCTGCCTGCCTTTTCTCAACTATTTTGGGGACAGATTTTAGTCTTACCAGTTGTAGCTAAACACCAGTATTTTACATGTAGCGTCTGCCTACCTCCACAAGCTAGTAAATGGGAAGCACGGTACGCTTAGCGATATAGAGTTGAAAGTCTTACTAAATAAGTCTTAGCTCTGTATCGCTAATTGTATCGCTGATGTTGGGAAAGAAAAGTTTGATTTCTTTAATTGACCGGTTGAATGCCGTAATTACAGTAACAATTAAAAAGCCATTGTGTCTCGCGTAGATCCGCGTTTCGTTCATACGAAGGGTTAAAGAAGAACCTTCAGGGGAAATTGATGACCTCAGAAATCCCACTGATGAGGCAGTTTCTCGCTGTAGTCCTGGGATTAAGGCTAGCAAGTACTAGCGCTGGTTCTGTGCTCGTGATTATAATTTGTTTTGTTATTTTATTATTCGTGAGTTTTTGTGACATATAAACGTATTTGTCTTTCCTTTGTCAGACTTCGAACGTCGATTCGTCGGCGTCGTATGGATCGGCCGTAGGCAGCATCACGGGCAGGTAAGAGTAACAGGAAGCTAAGGCACGTGCCCCTCGGACCGTCAAAGTGAAGGTAATAATAACTCACAGGTGTCGACGCCGGACGGCAGGCTGCCGCCGTGGATGGCGCGCGCGGACACGTTGCTGGGCGCGGGCGCGGGCGCGTGGCGCACGTGGGCGCGGCGCGGCGCGGGCTCGGCCGCCAGCGCCGCCACCAGGTCCTGCAGCGAGTTGGAGTGCGGCAGCGCGCGCCGGCCGCGCCCGCGCCGCGAGCGCCCGCCCGGCAGCACGCGCGCCGCCGCCTCGCACGCCTGCTCGTCCTGCTCCACCTCCTCCAGCAACTCCTGAAACATTCACGATCAAATTTGAATAACGTAAAACCATTAGTAAGTCTTTGGAATGTAACTCCTATCTCAGTAAGGAAGGTATAAAATAGAATGATGACCGACAGTTCAAGGATTCAAACTCGCGGCAATCATTCTAATTTATACTTTTCCACAATGTTTTACGTTGATCGTGAATGTCACCTGAGATTCGCGTCACCTTCGTTTAGGGCACCGGACCGCAGCCGATTGACGAGATTTTGCCATATTTGAAAAGGTCGACGTCAATCGAACGCGGTCTGGTTGTGCAACGTACCACGCGATGGGGCGCGAACTCAGCTTGTAAGCAAAAAATCAACACGAAAAACGCGCTGCCCCGTAGGACGCGTCGCATCGCTTTATGTGATTCATCTTAATGACACTAAAACGCTGAAGCGATTTAATTCATCTTCCACAAATATTCGAAAGGTTATTTATTGTATACGTCACCGGCCAAATTTGTAAATCCTATTTATCACGATATATTTGCGAGAGTGATCATTCGAAGTGGGACTACTAAGGTTCTTTTTTTTTTTAGGCCACATAGTTTTCCACTTCTGATGAAAAACTTAAAAAAAAATACCGTTCCCCCGGTAAGTACCGGCCCCCTTATCTCCGAAGTTTGCAAAGAGAAAAATCTGAAGTTATTGTATGTGATAGAAGTTTATGGAGAGATTACAGGAAAAATAAAACTGAAGTCTCTAAATAGCACACTTTTTCAGAAATCATAAACAAAAGTTACATTAGTTCCACTATCGGCCAAGAGATGGCGCTGACATAAAAATACAATATTTTATACCGCAGTGCACAGTGTTAAAATTCTCTGACGACTAAAGGCCTCGCCGATGAAAATTTAAAAACATATGATGTTACGGTATCCTCGGAGCGCGAGTACGACTCGCTCTTGCCCGGTTTTTATAAGTTGAGAATCTCCTCCATTTTTAAGTCTGTTAAAAACGCTAACATTTAAGCGTAAATACCAAATGCTTGATGAAAAATCAGCATTACAGATGCAATTGTTGTTTTAAAGAAAAAGAAAAGAATTTTAAGTATGATTTATGCAACTTCTAGTTAAGCATAAGTCTGCGTGGTATAAATACAATTTATTTTTAGCACTCACCTTAAATAGACTGCTTTTACCCTCTCGGTCTTTGGGACATTTGTAAGTGATAGCTTCGTCCAACAGTGCTCGTAATTGTCCGTCGTCCAAAGTCTCTACATGTTTGTTGTTCTGTTAACAAAAGAAAATGTTTTTTACAATAGTGTTTCACTACATCAAAACTATAATAAAATTGTAATTTGAAACAAAACACCATCCACTTTGACGGTAAAAAAACTGATAGATTACAATCATCAAATTCCTTATTTTATGTAAGCCGCAGTGAAATAGGCGTGAAAAGATAAGTCGAAATTACGTAATTAACTGATATTTATACATAAGAAATACATAATAAGTATTACCTAATAGTTGTTTTTATCTCTACAAGGTAAACACGCAAGTATGACAATATTTTGTTAGAAATAGGGAGCAACCAACCAGTTAATGATAAAGATAAAGTTCATTAATATCGCATTAATGACGAGGTTGAAAAGAAATTTAACAACGGCCACAGTTATCTGTCTAACAAACTAGTCAACAAGTTTTGTACTCCAAAATAATGCATGTCAAAATAACCGGTAGGCTTATACCCGACCCCCAAGCAGCAGTGAGAAAAACGGGCTCAAGGCTAAGCAGATCCATAGGCCATAGTGCACTCAAGAAGTCAAGAATACCGCCCTGTAGTGTAACTCGCTCTATCCGTATTTGTTCGCTGTTTCTATAGATTTGCCGACATCATTGATAGCGAAGAACCATGACATTAACATGTGCGTAAAGTTTTCTATTGTACACTGTTTTTAGGGTTCCGTACCAAAATGGTAAAAAGGAACTCTTATTGTCCGTCTGTCACAGCTGGTTCGAAGTGGAACTACTAGGGCATGTGGGGTAGAAAGAGTGCAGTATGCACATTCTCAATATTTTTTTTTTAGGCCGCATAATTTTCCGAGTTTTGATGAAAAAAGTAAAAAAAATAATGTGATAGAAGTTTATGTAAACTATGTACTACAGGAAAAATTACATTAGTTCCACTATCGGTCAAGAGATGGCGCCGACTTAAGACTTTTAGAGAGGGAGGGGGGACGCCCTACTGGAACAAAAATTTGCACTTTACAGTTTAAGATTGTGTAAATGGAGCATTAAATCGAAAAATAATTTCAGCAACTCTCAAGTCATTTTAGAAGACCTATTCAACGATACCCCACACGATAGGGTAGACGACGAAAAATATTCATCCCCACTTCACATAAAGGGGAGCTACCCTAAAAAAAATATTTTCTAAAATTTTATTTTACCGGCGTAATTAATATACACACTCCTACAAAACAGCTTTCTAGTACTAACGGTCTCTTAGCAAAACCTCCGACAGACAGACGGACGGACATGACGAAACTATAAGGGTTCCTTGTAGGTACTACGGAACCCTAAAAAAATCGAAGACTAGAGACATGTCCTAGAACCAAAAAAACGAAGACCAGAGACATGTCCTAGAACAAAAAAATTGAAGACAAGAGACATCCGAAAACCCGCACTGGGCCCGCGTGGTGGATTATGGTCCACTCCCTCTCATAGAGAGGCCTGTGTCCCAGCAGTGGGAACATTATAGGCTAGGCATTGTCCCGGTGGGTCTGATTCTGAACGGAGTAAAATGAAGGCTCGAGCGTCTTTGGCATGTATTCATTATTCACCTCAGTACATCACCTAGACACGATAGTCACGCCACTTACAAGTCACGGGGCCGATGTAATTTCAAACACTAATTAACTTAATGGCGAGCCAGTTTTGTGCTTTATTCAACATCGAAACATCAGTACTAACGAACGCTCAAAGTACACAATTAAGATAAAAACTTTTTTACAAAAAAAAAAACCGACTTGAAAAAAAAAAACTAAATATTGCTTTTCCCGATGCAGGGACGTTAATTAACGCTCAAAGTACACAATTAAGATAACAACTTTTTTACAAAAAAAAAAAACCGACTTCCAAAAAACACTAAGGTGAAAAAAAAAAACAAAATATTGCTTTTCCCGATGCAGGGACGTTAATTGTTCAGGAGTTCTCTTAGTAAGAACCAGGAGAACTGGAGCTGATTGAGAAATCACCATCAGCTCCACTTCACCATACGCATTGTAACGAGCATAAATTGCTTAGCGACCACGTTAAAGTACCTAATCGAATCGTAACCCGTGAAATACTTATTATTGAGTAGTTCCGATGGCCATCTGTGGTCTTCATCATCAGTTCCACTTCAACAAATAGTGCTTTCCGAGAGCAAATGCACGAGTTACTTTAAAAAATACCCAAATCGCTACATGTGTGCCTATACAATTTGAGTTTCCCTCGATTACCATGGGATCAGATCAAAAAAAATTTTTTTTTAATAGGTCCACAACTGACAGATAAATCGGTGAACATACATAAAAAAGTGAAGTCGAACATATTTATTATTACATATAACCTCCTCCTTTTTGAAAGTCGGTTAAAAGTAGTATTTACTTTGTTTTAATTGTTTCTAAATTGCTTGTGGCTTTCAGACGTCATTGGTAACAAATACCAGCACTATTCGTCTGATGGCTACCTCATCCTTAACGGGTCCGAACCGAATGTCGTTGATATGCTATTCTGATGTTTAATACTGCTGCTATTTCAATTAGGGCTTAATACCGATACAAGAATAAATTAGCCTGCACATTTACGCAGCTTTGAATGACTTGTCCATTTGTGCACATCATAAATTGATAAAAACTTAATTTGTAGGAACTCAAATGATTTCATGATCACGATTAAATAAACCAATTCTACGTACATAAGTATATGTATAACGCCCGCCCTGCTGTAAGCTATATTCAATCCGATTACGATGATAAGTATTGTCAGGTGTAGCGTAAACCGAAGCAACCGCGTGCGTAATGTACACAAGCAAACAGTAAAACACTTTTGTATGACAAGGCAGAATCTGTTCAGTGATAAGAATCAAAATCTTACAGATAATAGAGATATGTAAATAGTGCGTCACTACCTATACTATCCCTGATTCCCTGACGGTTATATCTATGGGCTCAGAAGACAACAAGCAAACATGGAAAAATGCCAAAATTCTGACGACATTACGAGACACACTGTCTGGTCTCGACATATTACACTATTATTTGGAATTCGAAACACATTTAAATCATTAATGATAAGCAATTTCAATTAGCTTTTAATAGACTGCTTAGTTCTTGGAAAGAAATTAACCATTTCCCAAATGGATACACGCTCTAACATTCTCCTACAGATTTGAGTGAGAAATATGCATTGCATAAAAGATAAGGTTTATGACGAAAGGAAACCGTGTAATATTTACCTAGGTCATCTGGGTAATACGAGTCTATGAATGTTGAAAGGAAGTCGAATTAATGATGTGATAAAATAAGGTTTTCATGCATATATCATCCGATATCGAAAACTTTGTGACTAAAATTGAACTCTGTTGATTCACAACTATGTATGTGGACATAATCTGGATCCAGTAAGTATTCGAAAATGATCATGTAATGTAACATTGTGCTTTGATCGTTCCATCATCATCCACATGACGAAATAAAGAGCCTAATGCGGGTTGCAGACCAAGCGCTAAGCTAAGTTAGTCTAGCTTAGCTCGCATAGCTGCGGCGATAAGACCCCTCTTTGAGGAGTGGCTAGAGAGGCGCCACGGCGCCCTCACCTACCGCCTGACGCAGGTCCTCACCGGACACGGAAGCTTCGGGAGGTTCCTGCACATCATCAGGCGGGAGGAAACGCCCGGGTGTCACCATTGCCAGGATCGCCCAGAGGACACGGTGGAGCACACGGTGGAGGTCTGCCCCGCTTGGGCGGAGCACCGCCGTGTCCTCGTAGAGGCGATCGGCAGCGGCGGCGACCTCTCGCGCCCGGCCCTGGTGCAAGCCATGGTCCGGGGCGAGAGGGAGTGGGAAGCAGTCACCTCCTTCTGCGAAGCAGTCATGCTAGCGAAGGAGGTGGCGGGACGGCTCAGGGAGAGAGCCTCCCGTCCCAGCCGCCGCGGGAGACGCTCCGGGCGTCGGGAGCCGACGACTCCCGGCCACCGTAGGCGCGGGCCTGCGGGCGGAGAGTAATGGGTAGCTCACCGTCCGATCAGGACCAGGCCCGTGCCGGACGGCGCGTACGTGTTCCACGCGCGCCTCAAAGAGATGTCAGCATCGAGGAGGGGCCCCATAGGGCCGAAGCCTGCCGGGTCAGCGGGATTGTCCGAAAGGGTTACCGCTGGCCCGGAACATAAAGGGCTAAGGAAGGAACACGGGTGGGTTTTAGTCAGTAAGAGTCTGACACTCCCTTCCGCTCCACCCAGAGCGGGAG
The DNA here is from genome assembly GCA_963082905.1 of Oligia fasciuncula. Classification (NCBI taxonomy): domain Eukaryota; kingdom Metazoa; phylum Arthropoda; class Insecta; order Lepidoptera; family Noctuidae; genus Oligia; species Oligia fasciuncula. Next base: position 13,116,498 of record OY720406.1, on the reverse strand, counting down.
GGGTCATTTGATGATTTCCCATCCGCAAAAAAAAAAAAAAAAAAGCTCGCATAGCTGAGGTCATTTTTCATACTTCTGTTCATAGTTTGCGATCTGTAGACAAAATAAGATATCACATGATAATTATTATCATCTTACAAGAAGATGAATAAGATAAACAAAATAAATAGAAACGGCCGAAAAACTACATCAGCTATGCGAGCTAAGCTAGACTAACTTAGCTTAGCTCTTGGTCTGCAACCCGCATTACCCGAGGGCCACGAAATGCGACGCTCCAAGCGAATTCGCCTTGCGCTGCAAGCGTGAGCGTCGAGCGTCAAAAACAAATGTATAGTCATTGACATATATATATAGGGTGACTGGTAATTAGTGACCGATACTTAAACACGTGATTTTACTCATCATTATGAACAACTTTTACTATGGGACAAAACCTGAAATCGCGAAAAAAAAATCAGCTGTTCCCTACATTTATGTTCGTCTAACTCGTCAAAATGTAGAGAACAGCTGTTTTTTTTTCACGATTTCAGGTTTGGTCCCATAGTAAAAGTTGTTCATAATGATGAGTAAAATCACGTGTTTAAGTATCGGTCACTAATTACCAGTCACCCTATATTACTAGCGTAAGGACCGGGCTAACCGCGCGACTAAATGGCACCAACGCGCTGGCCCTAAAATGACGGTTTTAGGGCCAACGCGACTCAGTTGACAGTGGTGCGCGCGAAGGAGAGAACGTGTATTTGCCTGTCATAAAAATGCCTAGTTGCGTGGTAAAAGGCTGCAAAAATTACGATACTAAAATTAAAAAGAAACATGGGATATAGTATCATCGGAATGTAACCTTACATTATTTTTGTTGCAATTAAATGATTAAATAAACACATTTTTATCTACAGCGACAATTATTTTACAATGGCGGCCAATGGCTGACAATGGCTCCTCGAAGTGAACAAAGTAACCTTGTACGGACGTCATTTTTTTATTTCTGTTTTATTTTTGTCTTATGAACGTAGTGTAAGTAAGTGAGGACTATGTGGGTAATTTTTTGTTTTTTCTCTCTTCGTTTTAATCATGATCTGGCAGTTTGAGTAGTTTATGCGGCCTACCCAAATGTCCTGTCTTTGGTATTGTTCGTCGAATCGTTGAGCTCCTTAAGTTCTGAGTTGAGCTGCACGGTTACTGACAAATGCGTGCACTGACTGGACAGGTCCGCTCAATCTGTGTGGTTCTTTCCTCAAAAGACCATTTCAGACACTAATCTACATGGTCCTCAAAGATTATGTCCGGATTTTTTATATACACATTGACATTGATGAATTTTATTTAGACAATGACATGAATATTTACTTTGTAAGTAATTTTTATTATTATTTCTTATTTAATTATTGTGAATGTGAGGACTATGTGGGTCATTTCTTTTTTCCTTCTTAGTTTTAATCATGATCTGGCAGTTTGAGTAGTTATGCGGCCTACCCAAATGTCCTGTCTTTGGTATTGTTCGTCGAATCGTTGAGCTCCTCAAGTTCTGAGTTGAGCTGCACGATTTTTGACAAATGCGTGCACTGATTGGACAGGTCCGCTCAATCTGTGTGGTTCTTTCCTCAAAAGACCATTTCAGACACCAATCTACATGGTCTTCACACGATCTGACCAAGATTTTGTCTGGACTTTAAAAGAGACTGTGACTTCTGAGTTTGTTTCGGCCTTTCTTCTCAGAATAGTCAGTTAGGAAACGCCGACCTCATCTAGTTTAAAAAAAAATATGATTGACGTGTAAAAGTGTTTGTACAAACCTACTTACAGAAATAAAAATCATTTATCATCATTAATTTTGAATTTTGGTACCAAATTAGGAGAAGACAGGTATAAACGATTTTTATACAATATGCGATAGCGAATACGATACAAATAATATTTAAATTACAGATTTCCGAACTAAGCAGAAGGCTTTTTAACTTCATGACAACAATGTCAATGAATCAAAATAGGTAATAATATAAGAAAACCAAACAGTATTTTATTGCAAAATGTGCAATATGCAGTCTATTTGCTGCAAAAACTAGCTAGGTTTTTTTTTTTGTAATATTACTAAGTTTTGATTTCGACTGTCTGAAATCTGATATACTGAGAATCTTGTTTTCAGAATCTGGTATTTTGAGAATTATCGGCATGCAACTGACCTATACTGACTGACGACATAATGTGATAAAAAAAACATTTAAGTAAGTACGCACATGGTACGCACGTACAAGGTTACGTCGTCGACCTATCAACGCTGCACTGACGTAGTTCTTATGATTTATGACAGATGGCGTTACTTTTGCTTGTATGAAGAACGTCAATGTAAAATGTTCAGATGGGCGTATCCTTACTTTTGAAATCATTGTGTATAGTTTATTATCTACAAGGCCACAAAGTAGCGCTGCAAGCAGCAGCGAAATTTGCTACGAGCGAATTTGCACGAGCGTTGGATGATCCGACGGGCGTTTTTTATGAGCGTCGAAAACAATTGTATGAGAAAATTCCAGTGTGCACGAACAGTCGCTCCACGCGCTCCGATAGGAGGTATGTACCCGGCGGAAGCGGTCGCCGGCTGTAGCTGATGCATTCCCCCACCGACATACACGCTACAGGCGAATATTTGAAGTTCGTGGCCTTGCTTTTGACGCTTAGAAATGACGCTTGTAGCGAATTGACGCCTCAAGCGTGGCGTTATTTTCGTGGCCGAGGCAATAGTTTGGATTTTGGAAGACCACTATGTTTGACCACAGCACACCATGACTAGGCTTTGGCTTATTGAGTATAGCCTTGTTTTGTCCACTTGACAATAAACAAAACAGTTTTAGGCTACAAAATGACTGAAGGGTGCAAAAAATCGGTTCTTTGTAACAGCTGTAAAAGGTAAAGCAAGTTAGAAGTTCTTACGCGAATCTCGATTAGTAAACAAACAAATAATTGCAATATATGAGTGAAAGGATTGACGTCATCACATCTGTGCGTCCTACAGGCCGCACGGGGCTCTCCGGAGAGGTCAGGGTCGGGCCAGGAGCGACCGACGAGAGACGGGATCGATGGCGCGGCCTTGTCCCTCATATTAACGGTTTTCCGTTCTCGCTAGATAGTCGACATAATTTTTTTAGCTCGTAACAAGTCACTTGTTGCGCTCAGTAAATGTGCTTGGATGGTCGTTTTTAAACGCCAAGTCATCTTCGTATGAGTAACAATGTGAAGGCGAGTGGGTGTGAAAACTACGATTGTGTGTCATATTATTTAAGAGCGTTTACGCCGAACGTCATTTCATACAAATTTTTCAAGCCCTTGTTTTCCGAAATGAACGAACCGATTTTAATGAAACTTCATACGCATAAGCAGGATACAAAGGTCTAAAAAGTTAGCAGAGAACATTTTCGAAAAATAGTGTTACAGCCAAATTAGACCGATTTTAAACTTTTCATAGAAACAGAGATTTCCAGTTATCTTTTTTTAAATAAGACATTTCGAAAATGTTCTCTGCTAACTTTTTAGACCTTTGTATCCTGCTTATGCTTATGAAGTTTCATTAAAATCGGTTCATTCATTTCGGAAAACAAGGGCTTGAAAGTTTGTATGAAATGCCGCTCGGCGTAAACGCTCTTAAGCACTTATAAAGAGAGGGGTCCGTGGCTAAATAATAACAGCCGCACAGATCGATCAATCAGATTAACCTACGCTTGCCGCGGTTGGTCTGTGGAGGAGTGACCATCTTTACATACCGTGTTTTCCGAGGCACGGAGGGACCGTGCCTCGGAAAACACGTTAAGCCGTTGGTCCCGGCAGTCATTCGTGGATCTTTGAGAGTCGTTACGAGTAGTCAAAACCCCGAAAGTCTGACAACCAGTCTTACCAAGGGGTATCGTATTACCCATAACTGGGTTGTCAGATAGGCAGTCGCTCCATGTAAAATACTGGTATTCAGCTGCATCCTGTTGGACTGGAAGCCGACCCCAACATAGTTGGGAAAAGGCTAGGCAGACATGCACAATGGTCCACTGAAGGAATAAGTGCGGAAACCAAACCCATAACATAGAAGGCTAGGCAGATGATGATTATTTAAGCACTTACTTATCCTTCATCTACTCATACATTACAAATAATGTGGTGTAATGGCGTAGCTGAAAATACTTAACGACGTAATGATTTTTGTAATTTTTGCCTGTTGTTCCCAAAAACCAACAAGCATCGCGAAGACACCGGTTGTTGGCCGTTCTCAGTCTGACAGTACGCACTACGCACAGGGTATGCGTAAATCGCCCCTAGTTCGTGCGCTTGCGGTCCCCAATGCTCTCCTGACATCAACACCAGTGTGATTTGTTTGCGGCCGCAAGATGGATAGACCTATATCGTTAATGTTTGAGATTTTGTACAACGCCTTGGGCTTCATTCTGCAATTTTGTGCACTTTTTTTAAAATGAATTTAGTCCAAGTGTGCCAAAAATACTATGTAGACCGTACCGGAAATTCATTTTCCCCAAAGATTAGTTTATTAGGTGTTTAGAATAAATGCAAGATTAGGCGTTTTGCCATTATTAATTACCTATCCTAAAAAAGAAAAACAAATAGGTTACATGATTATATCGTAATTAAAATAAGGTATAGTATAGTGTCTGACCGCAATTAGGAGTATAAACATGTTTCGTGACTCATTAGCAAAATAGCGTTAAGTTGGCGAGCACTGGAAAAAATGGAACATGCAAACGCTGACCTGCAGTATTGGACCATTGCCAAATAGTTTTCAGAGTTCTGTAAGTACAGCAAAGATCCAGATTGTGTGTGTATTTATTTAAATAAACCTTATAACTTCGGGGTGGTAACACAAGCGTTCGTTGCTTGCTGTCGCGGTGCCACAGTGCTGACCAGACCGTTTAAAAGTGAATTGGTGTTGACCTTTTACTTTAAATCATTGTTCTCGTTATCAGGACCACCATTATTTTACTTGTACTAGCTTCTGCCCGCGGCGTCGTTCGCGTGAAAGTCGTGAGACACCACAATATACTAAAATATTAGCCACATTTTTATAAAAATTTACTGTATAAGTACTACGTTTGTAGTTTTGGTCTTAGCAGCCAAAAATCCATTTTGATGAAAATTGCACTGTTCCCCAAGTTGAAGTAAATGAAAGCCAATAAAAAAAAAATGGTCACGATCCGATTAATAGTTGCGGAGAAATGCGTGGACAAAAATACATACATACGTCTTTAACATTTTGTATATTTGTTTGGAAGCCCTAATATGTGAATATAATGCAATTCCAATAATCACACTAATATTGAAAGGCGAGCTAAAATTTGGTATGGAGGTAGCTGACACCCTGGATTAACATATAGGCTACTTTTTATCCCGATATATCCCCACGGGATCGACATTTACGCGGGTAAAACCGCGGGCGCAGCTAGTATTACATACATACCGCATAAGTGTCGAATTGATAACCTCCTTTTTTTGGAAGTTTAAAAAAAAAAAACCGGCTTTTATAGCCTACAGACTGACACTACTACTACAGATAGGAAATATCTATACAAAATTTTAACATTTATTCGGCAGTATTTGTATTTGCGTGATGCTGAAACATACATTCAGACAAACAGGCTAAGATCAAAAAACTGGCCAAGTGCGAGTCGGACTCGCACACGAAGGGTTCCGTACTACAAGGCAAAAACGCCGAAAAAAACACGTTTGTTGTATGAGAGCCCCCCTTAAATATTTATTTTATTCTGTTTTTAGTATTTGTTGTTATAATATATGCAACAGAAATAAATATCATCTGTGAAAATTTTAACTGTCTAGCTATCGCGGTTCTTGAGACACAGCCTGGTGATGGTGACAGACAGACGGACGGACAGACAGCGAAGTCTTAGTAATAGGGTCCCGTTTTTACCCTTTGGGTACGGAACCCTAAAAATGAAATGAAAATAAAAAACAATGTAGTTTTGCTGGTGATCTATTACTACTATGATGCTAGTACAGTAGCCGATATCTTGGGAATCCTAATAGACATAATATATACTTTCTGCTGATTATTAATATTTTAAACCGACCGATTTGTTTAAGCTTCCAACCCTAAAAACAGTCTCTTTTGTTTCATTCAGAAGTCAGATCAATTTTAAACTAAGGGCCTGTACACACCACGTTTTTTAATCGCGCCGTTGACGCGCATTTGTAGCGATACAGACGCGATACGCAGTACGCACACGAGTCAGACGCAGCCTGTAGGCGATCGGCAGCGGCGGCGACCTCTCGCGCCCGGCCCTGGTGCAAGCGATGGTCAGGGGCGAGAGGGAGTGGGAGGCAGTCACCTCCTTCTGCGAAGCAGTCATGCTAGCGAAGGAGGTGGCGGGACGGCTCAGGGAGAGAGCCTCCCGTACCAGCCGCCGCGGGAGACGCTCCGGGCGTCGGGAGCCGCGCGACGACTCCCGGCCACCGTAGGCGCGGGCCTGCGGGCGGAGAGTAATGGGTAGCTCACCGTCCGATCAGGAGGAGGGCCCCATAGGGCCGAAGCCTGCCGGGTCAGCGGGATTGTCCGAAAGGGTTACCGCTGGCCCGGAACATAAAGGGCTAAGGAAGGAACACGGGTGGGTTTTAGTCAGTAAGAGTCTGACACTCCCTTCCACTCCACCCAGAGCGGGAGGGGTCATTTGATGATTTCCCATCCGCAAAAAAAAAAAAAGCCTGTAGACCTTCTGTAGGATAAAAGCGCGCCGTCGACACACGTTTCTAAAACGCGCGTGAACATCGCGTTTAAAAAACGTGGTGAGCACAGGCCCTAATACCCGGGCCATAAGAAAGTGGATACAGAAAAGTTACCGAAACTCGCAAAGTAACCGCGACCAAGTCGGAATACGACACGTGTTAATCTAGAACATGTGGTCGAGGCAGGAGGCAGACACTTGCTAATACAACTTGTAATTTCATACAGAGCCTTATGAATGATACGTACGAACATACTTGAGTATTAAGTACGACAGGACTTACCAGTTAGAATACGGCGATGCAAAGGTGATTGATACAGTACAGACAACCAATATATTTGCATTTGTAACGTTGATATTATTATAAAACATGTTATTTTGGTGATTAATTAGAACTGGGGCTGCAGATAACCAGGCGACCAAGTATCGACGTAAATAACGTCATAGAGGGACCACAGGCAGACGGACAGACAAACGATCATATCATAACCAGCCTATATTGTTTCTACTGCTGGGAGTGCTGGGACACAGGCCTCCTCTCTTCGAGAGGGAGTGGGCTATTATCTACCACGCGGGCCCAGTGCGGGTTGGTAGACGTCACACGTCTTCGAATCTTTGCTTCTAGGACATGCCGGTTTCCTCACAATGTATTCCTTCACCGTTTTGAGAGCAGACAAACGATAACCCAGAATAACTTACAGTCCGCAATGAATCTCCCAAATTACGTTAATTTTGGATTGTGCTACACTTGAAGAAAAATAAGGCGACTCTAAAGTTATTAATAATTATAAGCTCCATGTTCTAACGTCTTTTTATAGCAATACAAATCCAACAAAACAGCCAATTGCAATTAAATTATGTACGTAGGCAGGCGGCGGAAGATGAGAGGTACTCACATCTCTCCTAACCTCTGTAAGGTACACTACGGAGACTGAAGAGAGTCCTCTAGTGGTACTGAAAGCCCCTATTTCAATTTCCGGTCACCATGTGGAGTAACCTACGCAGTCAGCAGACTGCAGGAAGGCTGTTACCTGATGACATACAGGTGCTGTACACTGTGTTCCGTGCACAGATAGTCCTAGATAACTAAAGTATCACGATCTGTATGAAAAGTTGAAAACCAAGCGTGCCATTTTTTGACTACCTCCTACTATGACGTCACAAGCACTATTTAGTGAAGGGAAAATCAAATCGATTCAAAGACAAAGCCGCGTACGCCCCCCCCCCTGCTCTCCCGCCTAGCGCCAGCGCTCATGCTCACCCAGCCAGCAGTACTCAGGGGGTCTACTCCGAAGCGGTTAACCACCGTATCGGCCGAATGTTCGGTCATTTTCTACTACCTTTCATTTCCTATATTGACTATAGGTCCCGACCAAACTGTGCCAATCCGAACCTTTTTAGAACCCTTACCCTTTTTTTACCTTTTTTTTTCAATTCGTAGTAGGACAACAATATTCGAATCAGAAAATGACCGAACATTCGGCCGACACGACAATCAACCACTTCGGAGTAGACCCCCAGGACCGAGCGCAAAAGTGGTGGCTTACGATTTTTGTACGTAAGCTGGTGTGATTTTTGGCACGCCAAGTAGTTGCTCTTGCGTTATCTAGGTGTACCTACATCTGTGGTTCCGTGCCTTTCTAATCTGGAGGATTGTGTGGCCGTAGGCTTGCTAGCCTCAGAGGTGAGTCAAACCTTTGCAGCATAGTAGAAAACACCGCACCCTTTAAGGAAGTTGGAACTTGTTTTCCAACACACCATTGTGGAGTTTATCGAATCTTGTCGCTATTGCAAGTCCTTTCCGCACGGAATCCGCAGTCGTTTAAAAACAGTGATTATACAGCGGGATCCCAGCTGCAAAAGTATACAGTTACAGTTTGTTGGGGTAGCCTAGTATCTAATAAGTCGTCAAGGATAGAAAGCTTCTTCGGGGGAACTTGATCAGGGAAGGCAGCCACAGTAATCGCTTCTCTCTTTTCATATAGAACGCGAGTGTTTTCTGAATATAAGTTCTCATTTTGTAAGTTTTGATTAATTTTCTTTTTTAATAGTAAGTGTTTTACATATAATATGCATGCTAGATTCACATCTAGTGTCAATTAGAAATATTGTGTTGTAACTGTTTCATTGCATTTGTGATTGTACAGACGCCAGTAGGTCAACCTACCCGAAACTGTCAGATTTTCCCAATCAACCTTGAACCTTATGCTTTAGCAATAAAGTCGAAAATCTATTAAAGAAATCTGACAGATTGTAGTAACTTGATGTGCTGGCGTCTGTACATCAGTTTTGTGAATTATGTATTATATAAAAAAAATAACAACACGAATGCAACTTCCGTAAAAATAAACTGGGCCCAATTAGCGGGCTGAATTTTGGATTTGGTATTATGATGATTCATATCACGTAACGTTTGGCGTCTAAAGCGATCATGATAAAGGTCGGTAGCATGCGCCAGAGAAACAATAAGTAGGCCTTGAAGTTTTTTGATCCCTTCCATGAATTAATTAAAGCTATATATTTTACAGACCGTAACTTGTGCTGGATATTGTTATGTTGAGTTTCGTCACAGATTTAAGGAGCGTTTTATTAGGCTTGAGCATGATATCAATATAACAAGGTCAATGGACATCAATGCTAAGACTAATATTGATCTTAACCTTTCTACAACTCCTTGATAATTTTAGCCTAAAAATATATCGTCGACCAAGTAACGGACGTAGCAGGTGCAAGAAGCACAACACATGGTCTACTTAGCAAGCTTCCTGCTTATGGCATCCCAGCTGATTTTTGTAGCTGTATATCAGACTTCCTTAGTGAACGGTCGATCAGAGTAGTCGTTGACGGCTGCTCCTCTGACCTTACGGCTATTGTTGCCGGAGTTCCTCAGGGGTCTGTTCTCTCTGCAACTCTTTTCCTGCTGCACATCAATGACCTACTTCAACCTGCGGGGCAATAGCGTAACATATTATCAATCGGAATCGGTTTCATTTTGACAGTTCAACAACATTCATTGCGTTATTTACGTGCTGAGCAGACAAATTTTTCGAACTTATGAAGCAATGGATTAGCAATTTGCTTCAAAATGATTCAGATTCCGATTGATAGTGTGTTACGCAATTAGGGTGCTGGTATTGTTGGGTACGCAGATGACAGTACTGTTTCAGAGAGATACTTGTCCAGCGCAAAAGCCAGCGGGCCGAAGTTCGTTTCTTGAGAGAGGCCATGGTAGAGCCTTGTCTCCCGTCTCCCAGTGGGTCGATGACAATCTCGTCTCTTTTAACGTCACCAAAACACAAGCGTGTCTTTTTACCGCCAAAAGGAGTCGTTTCAACCAAACTCCAACTTTTCGGGTCCATCTGTTCCTGTAACAGATCGGCTAGAGCTCCTAGGCATGGAGTTGACATCTAGTCTCAACTTTGGCGCCACCATCGAGTACAATGCCAAGAAGCTAGGCATCCTAAATAGGGTGAAGCGATACTTTACGCCTGGATAGCTTTACAAAGCGCAAGTCCGATCCTGCATGGAGTATTGCAGCCACCTTTGGGATGGCTCAGCGAAATACCAACTTGCCGCGCTTGACTCGATGGAACGCAGAGCTAAGAGGCTCATTGGCGACGTAGAATTGGTGGATGCCAAGCTTCACAGCTTGGTTCATCGCCGTCGCCGCAAGGTTGCCTGCTTGTCGGGGGTCTCCCTTGTTTCATCGAAAAGAAATTGCCAAATTATCACTTCCCAAACAATTTTCCGCATAATTTAATTTGTCAAATCATTACTTAAAACTTTTCACAAAAAATTGTAACCAACCTAATGTTTGGCAAATGAACGTTTAAACAATAACTTGCTTACCAAATACAAAAAATATTTTTGTCTAAGTATATTTTTTTATTTCATAACAAATCACTTGACTAAATGTTTCTTGTCTAAAGATTGTTTGCTGTAACAAATCATTTGATTAAGACCAAATGCCTAAATGACATTATTCTTGATAATATTCTGCCAAGTAAAAATTTGACCAAATGAAAATGTGTGTACTAAAATCATTCCAAACATTGCATTGGTAAAAAAAAAGGTTGCTAAAATTTGTTTGGGTAGTGAAATTTTGGAAAAATCTTTTCGGAAAAACGGCCAGGATCCTGCTTGTCGGTCTTCTACAGATTGTACTTCGGTGAGTGTGCCCAAGAACTCCACGACTTCATTCCACCGGCCCCCTTCTACCTTCGGACATCCAGACGCAATGCAAGTTACTATCCCTGCCTAGTTGTTATTCCACAAATTCGCAATAAGCGTTTTCAAATGTCCTTTATAATGCGCACAGCAAAAGAGTGGAACTCTCTGACTCTCTCTCTCTCTCTCTCTTTGTGGAGTGGAACCTGCGTCTGTGTTTCCGAGCGCATACAACCCGAATCTCTTCAAAGTAAGAGTGAACAGGTCTTCTGGGTAAGCTCACTCCATCGTCGACTTTGTCTCTATCACCTCTGACCTAGACTAGAGTCAAGAGCAAACCCATTTCAAATAAAAAAAAAACATAGGCGAGCGTACAGCTGAAAGCTGTTCAATGGTATTTAAGATAGGTATGCAGGTGATAACAGTGTTGGAAAATCTGCTTATTCGCCTTTTGGGGGTTCGGTAAAGGGTGTGGATCCAAATTCTTAAATCACCATGACATAGTTAGTTATCGCTACTGGAATAAAAATGTAAGAGACACGAGACTTGTGGTGAGAGTGCGCAAGAGGCGTCTGCGGCGGCGGCCCGCCGTGACGGGGCAACAATGCGGTGCCCGAGCTTCCGTTACACGACCAGGCCGCACCGCGTAAACCTACACCGCCTCCTACTGTTGCCACTATTGTCACCGATCCGTACCACACTGCCTTTACAGTTCTGCTCGAAATAATTTGCCATCTGACCCCGGTTTTCGTTCAGCTTCATGATGTTGGTAATTATGATTATTTTCATCGTCCAATCATTAGCAACTGTTGGGATCATGAGAGGTAGCTGAATGTATAAAAGGCTTAATGGGATAAAAAAATATCTTGAAAGCAGTAGCTATAGAAAGTGTTGTCGATTAAAATTTTGATCTTACATGCAAATCTGGTCATAAGTATTTATTTCTTTTCTAATGCAAATCAAAATGCGCAGTTTGCATGCTAATGTATCTTTCTTATATGATGCTGTGAAATTGTGACCTAGCTCAAAAGCACGCGATTAGAGAAATGTCGCAGAACTGTTGCCTAGTGCGCTATACCTACCGCTACAGTGCTCACAAAACGAGCCCAGTTTTTTCTCGGCTAAATAATGATCTACTCTGTACAATCGTGGTACAATCTATGATACTTTCTTTTTCATCTCGTGTTGGAGTATCGTTAGGTACAGTGCAATGGATTATTATATTTTTAATATTGATCACGCCAAATATGACGAGCTGATTTGACGGTTACGCCGCCGGTTGAATGCCATTTTCAGTGAACCATCTGTTGTCATAACTAAGCTCGTCGAAAAAAGTGACTCACTAGATAGAAGTTGAATAGTGGTTTAAATCAAATGTTCAGTTAGATGTTTCATTATATTGTACATAGAATTTTGTCTACCTCTACCTCTACGAGATAAACCAACCTAACAATACAATAACCGAATGCAACAAGACTAACTTCTGTGTTTCTCATTAATTTTATACAAAACTGTAAATATCTAGTGTGACTTGTGAGCATTGTAATGTATCCATTTTTTCCTGGATACGCTAAATTTCTGTTTCGTTTACGTATATTATAAATACCAAATCTAGTATTAATATAAATACAGCATTCGGCATTCGTTAATTATGTATCTGCATTCTTTTGAGACTAATTGGCATTACCATAACCATAATCAGCCTATAATGTTCCCACTGCTGGGACACAGGCCTCCTCTCATTGAGAGGGAGTGGGCCGTAATTCACCACGAGGGCCCAGTGCGGGTTGGTGGATGTCACGTCTTCGAATTTTTGGTTCTAGGACATGCCGGTTTCCTCACGATGTTTTCCTTCACCGTTTTGAGAGCAGTGGTGATGAAATAATTTACACAAAGTAAAGCGCCTGTCTGGGTTCGAACCTGCGACCTACAACTCGTAAGTCGGCATTGCCATCGCCTAACTTTTTACGATTTAATTTGGTATTCAACGGTAATATTCTCTTCAGCAAATTAAAAACCATTTTTTACTATGTGCCAAGTAAATATTCGATGTTTTGACAACATATCACCACAGCAGATCGGACTCTTGCAAAGCAGGGGCGGGCAACATTATTATATTATAAAGATATTATCGTCAGCCTTTACCATGTTTCAACAGTTGAGCTAGATTGAGCTTTTAACTACTAAATTTTGTTGGTTATCAATTATCATCTTCTACGTTACACGTTTGATTTGACTCAAATTTTATCAGACCAGTGTGTAGCCACCTAGACAGCTATATCATTGCCTTAGTTTAAATCCTGAAAGGTGCAGGCGGTTGTACATGCTAGGCAGAAAAGGAGGCGGCACTGTTTTGGCTTGGTTATCACCTTATGGATACATCTCGGAAAGTTTTTTTTTTATTGGAATTGACTCCGATTAGCGCAAAAAAGGCACCTTCTCACGCCTGAGAGTTTCGTAGCATTAAAAAAAACTGAAGTATGGTGGCATGGTAAAGGATCACTCCACTTTTAGGGTTTTCGTTTGTCTTTTTTGAGTACAGCTTTTCAGGCTTGACACCTTCCAAATATCGTAGAATCAGCAACGCAAAAACGACGATTTGTTTGATGAGACCGATAATCCTAGAAAAACTGCTTATCAAGAAAAGCCTGTACACCATTTTTTCCGAATTCTTTAGACACACGGTCAGGCGCACGCAGACCATGCAAGGCGCAATCAATCGTCCCTGGTAACCTAATAATCACTAGCTGTGAACAACCCAGAGAACCTGGACCGCCTGATAATCTCACTAGCCCAGTAGAGTAAGTGGACAGTATCGGTAGTAGAAGATGCGCATTTATGCAATAGATCCACACTGTGAATTAGACAGCAGGAACGCCACTAGACACATGGCACAAGATAAAAGTGCCTGAGGGGAGTTTTTCCCAGCTTAGTCACACCATTTAGAAATAAGGAACCAACTGAGAAAAAGCAATTCTAAAATTTTCCTGCTTTGTTTCAACTCACCACTGCTTGCCTTGGGATTGCCACCAATAGTTTTTTCTGCAAATCATTTCTTTCCATTATGGTTGTCAATCAGAATTCAATGAAACTTTGTTTGTGTCTTTAGGGCCACTTGCAATCGCCAATATTGTGATCAGTGTGCCATTTTTCATATTTAAAGCAAGTGGACAAGCTAGCAATCTTCAACAATGAGAGAGTTTGTGTGGACTTTCATGCCAGTATTTTCTATTTCATGGTCAAATATTTATGAATTTACAGAGGGAATTATTTTTAAACTTGTTTTCTTTTCATATACCTACACATAAAATAAAAAAGAGCATACGGAAATTCTGAATGGATTAATATTCTTTCGAAAATACCTAATAAATTTAATTCAACACATAGAAATAATAACAAAAAAATACAATGTGGCAACCTGGTGACGAAATACTAAGAAACAATCTTTTGGGTTAATAACCTAAACAAAACCTTCAGATCTCTTCAAAACCTGTATGATGAATTCTCGTTGACTATGGGATCGTCTGCATGATCAATAAAAAGTAATTTAAAAAAATTAAACCGACTTCAAAAAGAAATTAACTCAAAATTATGAAATAACTTTAATTTCGGAAGTCGGTGTCTTGGGATCTGTATTTTAGTTTTATGCCACCGACTTCCGAAATTAAAGTTATTTCATAATTTTGAGTTAATTTCTTTTTGAAGTCGGTTTAATTTTTTTAAATTACTTTTTATTTCGTAATTTTTAGTTTTTGCACTAGTATTTGACCAAGGTTTTGAGATGTTTTCCCTTTGACACTACACCCGTAGCTCTTATCAATAAGCCAGGCCGTCACACTTACACGTATTAGTCCATATCTTGAAAATTACTGAATCGATCTTGATGAAACTTGCACTGTTCCCTAAGTTGAAGAAAATGTAAGCCAATAAAAAAAAAATGGTCACGATCCGATTAATAGTTCCGGAGATATGCGTGGACAAACATACATACATACATACATACGTCTATGAAATTTTGTATATTTGTTTGGAAGCCCTAATAGATCATCATATGTGAATATAATGCAAATCCAATAATATTACATACATACGTATCGAATTGATAACCTCCTTTTTTTGAAGTCGGTAAAAAGAAATGATGTCCTATGAAGAGTTGCCAACTAAGCTACATTCTCATAATTTATTGATTTCTGTGAAAAAGTGTGTTGGGTAATAATTCATTATCATTAAATCTACTTTGAGCTGGTGTTGTACATAATAGTGCAACCTTAGTTAGCTTTTAGCTGTTCATTTAGTTATTGTAATAAGGAGAAGGGGGCCTGCATAGAGGAAGTTGAGACAGCAGCACATGTGTTTCTAAGCTGCCCGGTGATCACCATGTACAGTCACGAGCAAAAGTATGTATACACTTGGCTTTATTCAAAGTCGATTTTCTGATTTATTTTTTAATGAAATTTTAAATTAGTATGAACATAGTATTTTCGAACCCATAGGTATATGTAAAGTGTCGTATTTCAACGTTAATTCGTTATTTCGTGAAAATATCGCAATTTAAAGTTGCCAAGTGTTGACATCTTGGTGCTCGTGACTGTACAGGGCAAAGCACTTCGGTAACCCAGGTACCCAATGAGACGGCCAGTGAAATCAAAGGAAGGCCTCCTTGAAGAGCTGGGGTGGATTGAATAATCGATTTTCCCAGTTGTACGTAAAATATGCATGGTGTTGTAGACACCAGCCCATAATGCCAATTAAGGACAGTGGTGGCCCAGTGCTATCAAGCATGCACTTTACTTTGTGTAATTTATTTTATTACCACTGCTCTCAAAATTGTGAGGAAAGTGGCATGCCCCAAAACCGAAAATTCAAAGAAATGAGACAACCACCAACCAGCACTAGGCCTGCGTGGTGGATTACTCCCACTCCCTTATAGAGAGGAGGCCTGTGTTCCAGCAGTGGGAACATAATAGGCTGATTTTGCTATGACTATGCTATATTATAAAGAATCACCAGTGTCAGTAACAAAAAAAAAAGGATGTCATCATTCTGTGGGGCAATTGAACACACTACCAGTAGGAATGGCTTTCATTTTGACAATTCACCAACATTCATTGCGTTATTTACATTGTTAAGCAAACTTTTCATATACATACATGAAAATTATTCAGATTCTGATTGATAGTGTGTAACACAATAACAATTAGGGTGCTGTTCTCCTCTCAATTTGAAGCATATTTCTAATCCATTGCTCCATATGTTCGAAAAATGTGTGTGCTCAACAACGCAAATAACGCAATGAATATTGTTAAACTGTCAAAATGAAACCCATTGCTACTGATAGTGTGTTACGCAATTACCCTGCAGAAACCACCGGAGGGTAATGTGAAATTGGTATATTTTCGTATAAAATATAAATATCACTAGTTTTCTAAAAATACACAGAAATTAACTGTTCTACAACCTTGATTTTTACAAATAGCTTCCAGGAGTTCCTGGTTTTAGTTATGTTGTGTGTGTGTGTGTTTTTGGTTGTATTTGTTACTTACTGTAACAGGATCAATCATAGAAAAGTGATCTAGCTGAGTATAAAAGTACATAATTTCTCAATAATGCAACCTTATAATTATATTGTTTGAGTGAACCTTATTCTTAAAGACAATTATTGTATGAAACTTTAGAAAGGTAATTGTTGTATTATTTTATATTATTCACATTATAAAATATCTTTCAGGTAAATATTTTTATAGCACAATATTTTATTGTCAAAACAAAAAGAAGGTCTAGACAGGTCATGGCTAAGCAGTGTGTACCTGTGTAAAATAACGATTTCTTTTTTTGGAATTAAATAATGACATGTGTTGTGTTAAAATTAAAAATAGGGCAAACAATTAGGAATAACCCTTAGTAAATGAATTTCAAAAAAATATTTATCTTTCTTACAATACTTACTTGATTAAGAATGAAGTTTACAAAATATCCTTGAGAGACATTTGATAGATATACTGTTCAATTACTATAGCTCTGCAGTTTATGTTTGATAACTATAACAGTTCCAATAAATGTGGTAAATTAGCGTGCACAAACCAATTTAAAATGCATACTCATACTTACCGTACACCAGCTAGAGTAAATTAATATAATTTTTGACAGAACTGTTATCCTTCGCCATTTTCACCTACCTACTTAAATAGTACACATACTGCTAGAAGAGTTTAAATTGTGAAATAATTAAGTGTACAAGAGAAGCTACGTTATGTGCATGAGATTACATGCACGTTCAATGTAATCGACGACGAATAGGTTTCTACTTTACACACACTAAAATCAAAAAATGGCAGCAGAGATCGACTTACCTCAACTTCAACGGCTCCGGCCGTATTTGTTGGTTTGTGGTCTGAATTTGTGTGCTGGTCATTTATTAGATTATGTAGAAGTTTTGAATCTTCAGTGGAAATATTTGTGGCACTTTTATCCGGGGCTTTGGGTTCCTTATCATACTCCGGCGGAGGAGCCATCTTGAAGGAAGAGCAGTCAGATGACACAAGTCGTATGACTTTCGCACACCGGATTCACTCTTATCCTCAACAAAATGTCTTTTCCACTTACTAGCTACTAAATCGAATCATGATGAGTAATTTAGCTACAACATAATGAAAGTTCTAACCATTTGCAAAAACGGATTCATCATTTTCGACAGATTCCGACCAACATTTTTAACGACTACGAGAACGCCCTCTAGCGACGTGAATTTCAAGATTGGTTACAGATTAAAAACTTTGTTCTCCAGTTGACATAGACTTCACATGCCACCAGCTTTGCAGAAAAAAAATTAAAAATTACAGGTAAATGTGAGATTGGCTCACTCTCACTGACCTGTACAGTCACGAGCACTAATATGTCAACACTTGGCAACTTTCAAATGCGATTTTTTCGTGAAATAACGAATGCAACGTTGAAATACGACACTTTATACAAACCTATGGGTTCGAAAATACTATGTTCGTAATAATATAAAATTTCATTAAAAAATAAAAGAGAAAATCGCCTTTGAATAAAGCCAAGTGTATACATACTTAAGCTCGTGACTGTACACACTTTTATGATAGAGGTCAGTGGATTGGCTCGATTCCTGGACTTGATTTGATTTGTGTTTTCCTAAATTAGCTTTAATCGCTCACAGCGCGGCAGCGCTCGCATCATCTCACATGCGTTCGGATTTAGATATTACGATTATGACAGCTGAGAGCTGTCAACAATTCGGACGCTCGTGAACGCGCTCACAGTGCTTACTCAATGTCAAAACGATAATATTACAGTATATTCCTTTTTATAAACAGCACATTTCTTCTTCTTTGGTTAGGTGGTGACTGTCAGCCAGAAGCACAATTTAAAAAATGCCACGTTAATTTAATTTAAAGATATGATGCAACTCAAAACAAAACACACTGACACATCCTCACACACTCACTGTCATTTTTGACAGCGCTCACGGTGATATTATTTTAGGCTTGGACAAAGAAAAGTATAGACGGCGGGTAGCTCTATTTCATTTCCACAAGAAAAAGAGTGAGATAAAGTATTGAGTTAATATAAGTAACAGAAAAGGATAAAGCTAAGTATACTATTTCCGTCTCTCAATGCGTGCCAGTTTTTTCAAGGCCAGCGACTTATGTAGCTCAACAAACTGACAGTTATTTCGTCTTTGTGAAGTTTATTTTAGCACTTTTCTACATCATTTATTAATATATTTGCTTGCATAGATTGTTTTAAAGCCGAGATAAACCTATAATACAATGCGGTGTAGTGTACTTAAGGTGAAAGCGCCAGGGTAGCTCGCGAAATTCATTTTCATTTAGGTTTTTTGCAATTTGCTGGTCAGTATTAAGTTGTACGATGATTAAAATATGATTCGCGGCCGTAACAAATATGTATTTACAGAATTATAATCATTAAAGTCATCAACACAACTCTCTAAGACCATGTAATCCCCAAATGTCAAGATTTCATGAAATAGTCATTCTTGGGGATTACATGGTCTTAGAGAGTTGTGTTGATGACTTTAATGATTATAATTCTGTAAATACATATTTGTTACGGCCGCGAATCATATTTTAATCATCGTACAACTTAATACTGACCAGCAAATTGCAAAAAACGTAAGAAAATTTGAATTTCGCGGGCCACCTTAGAGCTTCCCCCTTAACTGTAAAAGCGATAGTGAGCACCAGCATATATACATTATGGTTATGTTAGGTTTTTAACCGACTTCAAAAAAAGGAGGAGGTTTCTCAATTCGACCGTATATTTTTTTTTTTTTTTATGTGTGTTCGCGGATAACTTCGTCGTTTATGAACCAATTTTGATTATTCTTTTTTGTTTTATGTGTGGCCACGCTACCCGATGCTCTATAGCTTTCTTAAGCACGAAATACACGGTTTAAAACGGTGGTTTCAAACCTAAGTTTAAAATAGTGTACAGACGCCAGCACATCAAGCTACTACAATCTGTAAAATTTCTCTAATAGATTTCCTACTTTATCGCTAAAGCATAAGGTTCAAAGTTGATTGGGAAAATTTGACAGTTTCGGGTAGCTTGACGTCCTGGCGTCTGTACGGACGCCAGCAGGTCAACCTACCCGAAACTGTCAGATTTTCCCAATCAACCTTGAACCTTATGTTTTAGAAATAAAGTCGAAAATCTATTAAAGAAATCTGACAGATTGTAGTAACTTGATGTGCTGGCGTCTGTACATACAGTCACGAGCAATAATATGTCAACACTTGGCAACTTTTAATTGCGATTTTTTCACGAAATAACGAATGCAAAGTTGAAATACGACACTTTCCATAAACCTATGGGTTCGAAAATACTATGTTCGTAATAACATACAATTTCATAAAAAAATAAAGGAGAAAATCGCCTTTGAATAAAGCCAAGTGTATACATACTTATGCTCATGACTGTAGACACTGGTTTGAAACCAAATTCGTATGACTTTTAAACATCCTTGGTAGAAAGGCCTGCGTTGCAAACCAGTGGCAGAAGAAGAGGTTGGTTTTAAACCGTGTAGCAGGCATCTCGCAACAACAACAAAGAACTTCAACGTGGTTTGTAGACTGGTTGTAAACCCTGTATATCGTGCTTTACTGTAACTCTGCGTTCCGAGTTGGGAAATAATCGATTTGAGCGAGCTTAAACCTGTACCGAATTAGCGTGAGCGCGATAACGATGTCCCGTGAATCGTCATAGATGACGTCATGACATGCGCCATCTTCCGATAACGCCGACCATCATCATCTGCCGAGCCTTTTCCCAACTATATGTTGGGGTCGGCTTCCAGTCTAACCGGATGCAGCTGAATACCAGTATTTTACATGGAGCGACTGCCTATTTGATTTCCACAACCCAATTACTGGGTAATACGATACCCCTTGATAAGACTGGTTGTCAGACTTTCGGGCCTCTGACTACCCGTAACGACTGTCAATCATCAACGAATGACAGCCGGGACCAACGGTTTGCTTTCCGAGGCACGTAGGGGTCACGGTATGTAAAGATGGTCACCCATCCACAGACCAACTGCGGCAAGCGTAGCTCTGTATCTTAGGAGTCTGAGATGTTGCGGCTTCAATTTCAAAAAAATAAATTAAAAAAGTAAATTAAAAATGGTTGCCTGTAAAGTCGGTTTTACGGGCGAAGATTTTACGTGACAACGACCGATCATCCGATCATAGTTGAGTGGGAGAGAGACGCAAGGCATTCGGCGGGCCTCTCTCTCGTTCGGTGACTCATCGTAACGTTACCGAGCGTTACACTTTTTCATAAGTGACTCCCAGTCGCAACCTAATTTAAGACGTTGTCACGTCAAAAACTCCTTAGCAGTTACAGTTATCAATTAAAATCACAGTCAGTCGGTATTACGCTGGGGATACACATGCCCGTAGCTAGCACATTAAAGCATACCAGCTCCTTGCACGTGCCAGCTACTGTCATGTGTATGCGGCATGCCTGTAACTGGCATACAAGTAGCTAGCACAACATTTGATTTACTTGTATGCCCGTTGAGGGAGGGGTCGCGGGGGTTGCCAAAGCATACTTTTGTGCGACGCGATGGTAATACTGGCATGCAAGGGCACACCTTGCATGCCAGTATTACTTGCAAATGTATCCGCAGTGTGCCAGGTACTCGTACCCCGTAAATACATATTTGTTACGGCCGCGAATCATATTTTAATCAACGTACAACTTAATACTGACCAGCAAATTGCAAAAAACGTAAAAAAAAAAATTAATTTCGCGGGCTACCCTGGCGCTTTCGCTTTCTAAAGGCGCTTTCCGAATTAGCTATAATCGCTCACAGCGCTCACATCATCTCACTTGCGTTCCGATTTAGATATCACGATTATGACAGCTGAGAGCTGTCAACAATTCGGAACGCCCGTGAGCGCGCTCACAGTGCTTACTCAATGTAAAAACGATATTATTACAGTATTTCTTTGTATAAACACCACATTTCTTCTTCTTTGGTTAGGTGGCGACTATCAGCCAAAAGCACAATTTCGAAAATGTCACGTTTGTTTAATTTTATGATAAGATGCAAATCAAAACAAAACACACACTGACACATCCTCACACACACACTGTCATTTTTGACAGCGCTCACGGTGATATTATTCTAGGGCATGGTCGGCGTTATCGCAAGATGGCGCATGTCATGACGTCATCTATGACGATTCACGGAACGTCGTTATCGCGCTCACGCTAATTCGGTACGGGTTTAAGCACGCTCACATCGGTTATTTCCCTATCTCGGAACGCAGGGTAAGTTTATCTTGGACATCACTGACATCGGTGAAGGAAAAACATCGAGGAGAAATTGGACTTATGGTTAATTTTTAAATTATCCCGTCTTGAGCAAGCGCGGTGATCAAAGTGATCACCAAGGTTTATAAGATACTAGCTGCGCCCCGTGATTTCACCCGCATAAGTGTCGATCCCGTGGGAATATTGGGATAAAAGTATACTATGTATTAATCCTGGTTATAAACTATCTGTATGCCAAATTTCATCCAATCCCGTTCAGCCGTTTACATAATCAGCCTATAATGTTCCCACTGCTGGGACACAGGCCTCCTCTCGGTGAGAGGGAGCGGGCCGTAATCCACCACGCGGGCCCAGTGCGGGTTGGCAGATGCCACATGTCTTCGAATTTTTGGTTCTAGGACATGCCGGTTTCCTCACGATGTTTTCCTTCACCGTTTTGAGAGCAGTGGTGATGAAATAATTTACACAAAGTAAAGCGCCTGTCTGGGTTCGAACCTACGACCTACAACTCGTAAGTCGCGGCCGTTACCACTGGGCCACCACTGCTCTCTTCAGCCGTTTGTGTGTGAAGAATTAACAAACATACACTCACAAACTTTCGCCTTTAAAACATTAGTGTGATGTGAATGTGATTTAATATTTTTCGACTTTCGTAAGTCAAACATCACCCGTGGCAAAAGTTGTCAGTGTTATTTCCCATTTTGGAGCTTGCTCCAAAATTCTCAAAAACATTTTGCATCAGCGTCAGTGCTGCGTGTATGCAAATATACAAACCCTACCCTACCAGTCATTTTCAGTCATGTGCAGAACTCAGAAGGCTCCATTTTGTACTCCTAGTTTCGTGAATTGAGTCTTAAAAGGCCATATTCTAAAATCTATTTCACATATGAGTAAAGAAAGCTGTCTGTCAATGTCATGTCAGTATATTGATACTTTGTTATGTCATTTTTCTATTGTTGCCGACTGCTACGGCCTGCGCTGCTGTTGCCACAGAGTACTTTTTGATTGGCTGTTGCTGTATCACGTTAATTTTATCACCAGTTTACAGAAATCACATAATTATTTGGGTGTGATACTTCCTCTAATTCTATAAAGATGACTGATACTAAGGAAAATATTTTCCTTTTTGTGCCTAACATAATTGGTATGTATTTGGGAAGACGATTATTCTATTTGGATAATGTATTTGCGCATCTCATTCTTAGTGTTTTTATAATCATTATAAACATGTTTCAGGTTTTGGGAGGGTAATCCTTGCGATTATTTCTTTTTATTTTATGCCGACACATTGTGTTCTGGCGTGTGTATGCTATGTAACCTCCGCTTTGCTGGACGCTATTGATGGGCATGCCGCAAGATACTTTAATCAAAGTAAGTGTTTTTATGGTATCATATAATTCAATTAGTATAAACTTATCTGTCACTGAGTCGGTAAGCTGACGAGAGATAACATTGGGATCTTGAAACATTTATCATGTTTTAAATTAAACTGTTTTATTGTAACAACAGCATAAGATAATGATATCTATGTAGGTGGACTAATAATAGAACAGTGTCTTACCACACAAGTCCAGTAATCTGATAAACATCCTGAATGTGTATGCTGTTCTGGATATTGATCCAACTGCTCAGAAATTGGATTTCAATATCACATTAGATAAATTTAAAAGTAAATAAACTATGTAAAGTCTGGAATCCATAGTTGAATTAGAATAATGGAAAAATACCCTAAACTTGGTTGATATCCCCACGAGTCGTACTCAGCGCTTCTCCTCCACTTTTATTATGCGCACAGCCAAAGTGTGGAACTCTCTGCCGGCCTCTGTGTTCCCGCCCACATTTAACCCGTCTGCCTTCAAAGCAAGAGTGAACAGGCATCTTCTGGGCACCCTCGTTCCATCATAGACCTCATCTATCGCTTACCATCAGGCGTGATCGGGGCCGCTCTTGACCCCGCCCATTTAGTAATAAAAAACTTTTTGTCGGTCACTATTATTGTTAATACCTAGTAATACAAAAACAAGTTTCCTAATGTAGTACTAAAATAATTAGTACCTAATTTGTACTCAAAAGATAAACTTGTTTTACAGGCACAAAGTTTGGTGCAATACTGGATCAGCTGACGGACCGTGCAGGCACTGCCTGCCTCATGATGACCTTGGCAACATTCTACCCACAGTACACATTCTGGTTCCAAATATCTATGGCAATTGACATAACATGCCACTGGTTGTACCTCCACACTGTAACCCTGCAGGGCAAGGCTTCCCACAAGTTTATTGACATGTCAGAGAACCCCATCATGCGCATCTATTACACAAACAAAATGGTTCTCTTCTTCATGTGTGCAGGCAATGAGGCTTTCTATGCAGCTCTTTATGTAATGTACTTCTATACTGGACCTACAGGTAATGTGTTCTTCTGTCTAAACTGTAATATTTTTTATTGCCTTACCACTGAAAACTTAGGCCTAGAAAAATATGATTTTAATAAATTATTTATTATTTCAGTCCTGGGTGTTGGCCTGTACAAACTGATTGTTATCATCTCAGCACCAATTGCTATAGTAAAGGCAGGTATATCAGTCCTGCAAGGTGTTGTTGGAGCCATCAACCTTTCCACTATTGATATCAATGAACGAGCTGCTCTCGCTGCCAAACAGAACAAATAAACACAACACCAATCACCAGCAGAATGTTATCATTCAAAAGATCTAATACACATGGCATTTAGTTTTACTGAAGCTGATAAATTGAATTAGCTGGTCCTAATCAAAATTATATGCTTAATAATGTTTACTGAAAATAATAGAAGCTAGTCACCCTGAATTTACGTTTAAAGAAATATGATAATCTGCTTTTGACTATTCACCACTTTGTGATATCAAAATTGTCTTTTTTTGTATTAATGTGTAAATCATGTTTCATAAATTTTGGATGTGAGTTTTGGTAGATTACAGTAGTGCTGTTTCTGGAACAGAAATCAATAATTCAATAATTTTCGTTTGAGAAACCGTTCAAGTAAGCATCATCATGAACAGATTCGGTTTTATAATTAATAATACCACTATATTTCTTTAAACATTTATGTCGCTGATTGCGGGTTCGTGTTTATTTTGTTAACTAATATTATTATTGAGATGTATGTTTATTGCGAGTCTCTTAACTGTTATGTTGCTAAGATTAATTAGGCTAACTGTTGTATTATGTAACCTGTGACGCCCTTCATTCATAATCTCATTATGTAACCTGTGACGCCCTTCATTCATAATCTCATTATGGCTGGTTTTATCGTCAGCGCGCTGTTAACAGCACAGAGTACTTTGATAAGACTACGCGCTTGAACAGCGGTGCACCGTAAAACGAGATTAGTACCGCGCGTTCCGCTGCTTTGGGCCAGTCGTGTACAGTCAACAGCAAAAGTAGATGATCAAAATCAGAAATTCAATAGGAGTCAAAACTGATCACCAATTTAAGGCAGCTCCACTAGTAGTAAATGTTTGGTATAATTTACAATCACATACTTTTGAATCACTTAGACGCCACACAGTTCTGACGCTAACTCAGTTCATTAGTATTGAATTTCTGATTTTGATCTTGACTTTTGCTGTTGACTGTACAATATGCAGGTTAAAACGGTTAGAGTACTGGCCTACCTTACCTACAATACGGCGCGTCTCATCGGCGTCACACTAAAACGCATACTGGCCTTACCAGTATTAAAAGTGATCTGTGTACTGGCCGTAGAAGCGAATGAGCGGCGCGCGCTTTGGCAGCGCCGGCGAACTTCGCGCGTTTATTGAACGGCGCTGCTCAAGCGCGTGACTTTGAAACGCTAGTTGCGTTTCAAAGTCACGCGTACTAGGTACCCCATACATCTTCGAACGCGCGCGCTCCAACGGCGCTGCCGAAACGCGTGACGATAAAACCAGCCTATGATACTAGGAGATCCTTTAGGGTATATATGTTCTCTGTGCTAGGAGATACCTTTTAATAGTTACCTCCTCACTGTAAGGACCTCCTATGAAATGAAGGGTTCATCATGAGATAACTCTAACAAATTCTATTAATTTTATGGTAATGGTAGAATGTACCTAGATGGTAAGTGAACAAAGTGTGAAGTCCTTGTGGAATAGTGTATGTATGTAGTGACTACCTATAATACTGAACAGATTGTAATGTGTGCTATCTTCCATGCTATTATTACCAACGTCTAGTTTCACTCGAATAATTGTTGTTTTTGGTAAGATATGAAAGTGTATTTATCATTCTGTGTAAAATTACTCCAATCGCATTTATTTTCTATTTTTATAGATTTTTATTTTTAGGCACCTTTTCTATTTACATTCCATCCACTAGAATTAAAAGGAATGGAATGGACTGTTACTTTGTTTTGAAACTCAATTTAATATTTAAATGTTTTATTTAGTCACAGTTCAATTAACCAACTACAATTAACGATGTTTCTTGTTTGTCTCGTTGCACTTAGCATGTTAATTAGGGTTTCACAACATCACAATTTTATTAGTTGTTTCCATGTTAAAATAAGTTGTACTTCAAAGTTTAGTGATTATTCCTAAAATACGAAAATGTTACGATATAAGATTTTATCCCTGGACATGGTATACAAAAGTATTTTAAAGTATTTAAGTGACGTTATTTATTGACATTGATCAATAAAATCGATCTCGATTCTCAACCATAATTATAATTATGTAATCTGTTAGGCTGAAAATGAAGTAGCCAAAAAATATATTTATGTTGACCCCAATAAATGTCATAAAAGTGATTGTTGTTTCTTTTATTGTATTTGAGTTCACTACGTAGGAATTGAAACAAGTAATTTATTAGTACGTTTATTTATTTCGTTTTTAGCAGTACAGTCACTAGCATAAGTAAGTGTACACTTGGCTTTATTCAAAGACAATTTGAACCTTTATTTTTTAATGAAATTGAATGTTATTACGAACATAGTATTTTCGAACCTATAGGTTTATGTAAAGTGTCGTATTACAACGTTGCATTCGTCATTTCACGAAAAAATCGCAATTGAAAGTTGCCAAGTGTGCTTGTCACTGTACATAAAAATAATATTATCAAGTTAATTTTCTTGTTACTTTCAAAAGCAATAATATTTAAAATAACATAAACACTGTTGCATAGTGAGAAATAATACTATAAAATTATTATTTTTGACATGAGAGGATAGCTGTCCTCAAAGCATATGCTTATTTATTATTAAAATAACGTAAAATTATCCTTTCAAACTGCTCATACCAGCTCTCATAATCTCGTCAACAAGAAGGAGGTTGCTCGCAATCACGGAACAGGAGTTGACAATTTGCTTTTTGACAACATAGTTGTCAATAATACCCAAGTCAGTGGGTTTGATAGCTTCACCAGTACTCAGGTCGAGACCAATAGGATCGGGGCTCAAGCGCGACTCTTCCTGAAGCTTCACAATAGTGTCCTGGGCGTCATAACCAGAGTTAATGGCCAACGTCTTGGGGATTACTAGTAGAGCTTCGGCGTAAGCCTGGATACCTAGACGTGCCTTTCCTTTGACAGTGTCCTTAAATTTCAACAGTTCCATGTTAGCTTTGATCTCGAAAGCGCCAGCGCCGGGAATTACGCACTTATCTTCGATTGCGTTATTGATAGCTCTGAGGCCGTCACGGACAGCGTCCTTGATCTGCGCAAGTGTGTGCTTGTTGGGCCCCTTGATAAGTATTGTAACAGACTCTGGGTTCTTGCACTCCTCCACAAAGGTAAATTTGTCTTCACCAAGAATATGTTCATAAACAAGGCCAGCATAACCAAGACACTCTTTAGTGAGACCATCAACAGAGTTCATAGCAGAACCGCCGCACGCCAGAGCCAGGCGCTCCATGTTACGTCTCTTAGCTCTGCGCAATCCCATGATGCCTTCTTTGGCGAATGCGTCCAAAGAAATAGGGTCAATACCTTTCTGGTTGATGACAACAAAGGTCTTGTCGGTGCCATCACAAACCTTTTTCTTTAGGTCAATGATCTGTAAAGAAAGATATATTTATAATAAACCCCATATACTCGCACTAATTATTGTTTTTATTATTGATCATTGTTTAGAATGCATATCAGTAAAATAACTAAATGAAATCATTTTGAATGGGTCAGGGTTTATTTAGCTTTTTTCAAACTTAGTATAGTAAAACTCGTTAACCGGTTGAATGCCGTAATTACAGAAACAATTAAAAAGCCATTGTGTCTCGAGCGGGTCCACATAATGGCAATACGAAGAGTTAATCAAGCAATTCATGCTGCATTTGACTGGTGGTAACTCGTAGATACCATACTGTTAAGTTAGAAGAGAAATGAAACAAAAAAGCAACCATAAGGTAGTCAAAAGAGGAAGAAAAAAAGAAACTCCATAAAAAATGATGAAGAAGTAGTGAAGACAGCCGGGAAAACTTGGACTAAACTAGCAAGGGAAAGAAAAAATTTAAAACATTTGGGGGAGGCCTTTGCCAAAGGGTATGGTGGAGAATTAAAACTAAAAAAGTGTTATTTGAAGTTGTAATAACTGTTACTCTGAAATAAAGCATTCAATAAATAAAGTAATTTGTACATACCGCCTTAACGCGTTGGTCAATGAAGTCTCGTTCAGCAGTAATCAACTTCTCCCTGTCCTCAGCAGACTTGTAGAAGAATCCGGAGTTGACCTCAGTCTTCTCATACTCAAGGGAAATATTGCATGTGAGGATGTAGGCGTTCTCAACACGCTTCGGCATGTCAGGGTGACGGGTGCCGTGGTCCATCACAATACCTGTGAAAAGACTTTTATGTTAACAAAGAGTTATGTAGGGTAGGTTTTTGAAAACAAATCACTATTGCAGCCATAGCTGGATATACCTAGGTTATGAGTCTTTTAAAACTAAAGGGGATTGAAGATTTTTATATGGATTGTGGCATAGCTACTGTCGCGGGGGTCGAGAGGGGCTGCCACACATATAGATATACCTAGATAGCGCAACACAATGTATGATTTTACTCAAAATTTTTTGCTATGCTGTTTATCGCATAAATCGATCAAGAAATGCATTTTAAACGCAAGAGTAGAACACCCACATAATTGTATTTCAAATACTTTTTTTTATAAAAAAAAAAATATATTTCGTGACTTTCACCTAATTCTGTAAACGTATCTGATTTAGTTATTTTTTATTGATTAATAAAGTTTGATA
This sequence comes from Oligia fasciuncula, assembly GCA_963082905.1. NCBI lineage: Eukaryota > Metazoa > Arthropoda > Insecta > Lepidoptera > Noctuidae > Oligia > Oligia fasciuncula. The sequence continues at coordinate 13,087,563 of OY720406.1, read as the reverse complement.
AATTATACTATATTTTCCAGTTTTTATTTTTGGGGCTTTTACCTCTAGTTACCGTGTTATTAATTTTTATCCAGTTTTATGTTTTATGATGATATACCACAAATTCCAAATGTTACAACTGCTACTTTTGCCGATGACTCAGCCATTATAACCAGCAACAAAGATCCAATAGAATCTTCAAGAAAACTGCAAGAGGCACTAGACTTAATAGATGGCTGGCTTGATCAAAATCAACACAAGTGACATTCACACTCAGAAATTGCTTGCCCTGCGGTCAAGCTGGGAAGCAATGACTTTTTTATTTTTATTATTCTGGCTCCATCGGTAACATTCGATGATTTTGCCAATGTCAAGGTATGAGAAGATAATTGAAGCAATGCCTTGCAACACAAAGATGTTGTCAATTACCTGGGTGTGCACTTGGACATGCAACTAACTTGGAAAAAACAACATCAAAACCAAACTAATATCACTTTTAGGAATTTGTGCTGGTTGCTGGGAAGAAAGTCTACAGTCTCACTCGAGAACAAGTTACTGGTTTACAACAGCTGTAATACAGCCAATATGGACCTACGGGATGCAGCTATGGGGTAGTGCCTCGGATTCAAACATAAACATAGTGCAACCATTACAAAATTGCGCGTGGAACACGTACGCGCCGTCCGGCAAGGGCCTGGTCCTGATCGGACGGTGAGCTACCTATTACTCTCCGCCCGCAGGCCCGCGCCTACGGTGGCCGGGAGTCGTCACGCGGCTCCCGACGCCCGGAGCGTCTCCCGCGGCGGCTGGGACGGGAGGCTCTCTCCCTGAGCCGTCCCGCCACTTCCTTCGCTAGCATGACTGCTTCGCAGAAGGAGGTGACTGCCTCCCACTCCCTCTCGCCCCGGACCATGGCTTGCACCAGGGCCGGACGCGAGAGGTGAGGACCTGCGTCAGGCGGTAGGTAAGGGGGCCGTGGCGCCTCTCTAGCCACTCCTCAAAGAGGGGTCTTATAGCCGCTGTCGCGGCGTGCCCTGCGCTGGGTTGCGACAGTCATTTTAGTCACACTTAGTTCTACATTTTTCTCTTAATTACAAAACTGATTATTCCATATAGATTAAGTCTAACTTCAATGAAAGGTCAAGTTGAGTTTCTATCTTGATATGATTTTCTCATCACTAAATAGTGCGTGTGATGTCATAGTAGGATTTCAAAAAATGGCATGCTTGGTTTTCACACAGATTGTGATACTTGCGTTATCTATTATCTGTGGGGGCTGCTCAGGTCTTATGTTAACTCTTGTAGATTGTAATTTGCGTTAATTCTTGAATCAGTATAATTATGTAGATAAACAATAAATTACCTTTGACTAATGCAGTCTCTGTAGCAGTCTTATGCTGCATCTCCATAATCTCTACCATGTGCAAGTCGGCAGGTTTATCTTGTGAACGAATGGTCAGCACTGCATCCACACAAGCATCAGTCAGCACCTCGGATAAGCTTGCATGAACCTGAACAATAGTAGCAATTACTTTAAAATGTGAGCAATTTCATATTGTCATTATATTTGAGTTGTGTCTTCAAGACTTACTGTCAATTTGCTTTACTATATTATTTTCTAAATAACTAGCCAACATACCTTAGTCTTGAGAGATGTACGAGCAACATCAAGTAAATCTGACCGCTTTATTTCAATAGGAATCTTAATAGACTCAAGAACTTCTAGTGCCTTAGCACGGGCTATGTCAAACCCTTCCGTGAGAATCCTTGGATGCAAACCTGTGAATGCAAAATTTTATATTGAACTTTTAACCGCTTGGCTAAATAGTAATTGCCTCACACGCAGCTACAAATACAATACCTACAATAAATAAGGAGGAACAATTGTTGAATAGAACTAAAAAATCATGCACATTCTCTGTGGCAGAAATACGACATGAGCGGTAGGGGCACAGAAATATATGTGTTGCATAAATGCGACACAAGCGGTCAAAAGGTTAAATTTGTAATGTGGTTACAGTGTTTAATTCGGTGAAATAAATCATTGTTGGAATGGGTAGTCAGTGGGTCGTCTTAGGGCGGATGGTCAGTGGGTCGTCTTAGGGGCGGATGATGGTGTTAGAGACAAGGTTCTGTGATTAAGACTAACAAAGTGTTCCTTATACAAATAACATTTTGTAGGCAGTTTTTCATCTATTAAGTAATTACAAATAAGTTAAGCCATAGTGTACCTTCACTGATGTAAATGTCAGCTTGTTTGAGCAGCTCTCCAATAAGCAGTACAGTGGAGGTTGTTCCATCGCCAGTGGCATCATCTTGGGCAGTAGAAGCGCGGGCTATCAGAGATGCAGTGGGGTGCTGGATTTGCATCTCATGTAGGAGGACATTTCCATCTTTAGTGATTTTAATGTCACCTGCACCAGAAACCAACCTGAAATAACAGATCCCAGATTTAAAGTATAGTCCAATTTGGCACAAGAAAAGAGAGGCATAAGCTCAGCAATGGGTGAAGTCAGGCTGTGAATGACGATAATGATACTACAACAAAGAAAAACTGCATATGATTTTTTTGTAATAAACGTCAAAACCCAACCATGACTGTTAACCAAAAAGATAAATCGAGATCATATGACTTTTTCGATGAGACTATATCACTGAAAAATACAAATTCCCCTCACTTTTGTAACGAATTAAAGTGTATGAAAGTGAAAATTTTAAGTTTTAACTACTTAGCAAGCGAGAAATAGCGTAATAACAGAAAAATTGTTACATTTTCATTGTTCCTTTGGGACCGAGGTTAGTTCTCATCACATCTTGAATTCCTTTTGCTGCAGAAATATTCACTGCCAGAGCTTGCGAAGCCCTCGCTAATTCAGCTTTAGGATTAAGTAGACTGATTGCGGCCATTTTTATAACTTATTTCTCCGACAATTATAAAAAAACTTAAACACGCGGATGAATAATGGCGAACAATGGCGAACAAATAGAGCTTAGGGATGTGAAAAAAAAATCGATTATAGAAAAAATCGATTAATAATCGTTTTTTTTTTTTTTTTAAATCGATTTTTATAATCGATTTTAATATTACAAAAAATCGATTAATAAAAAATCGATTTCTTATTCACTGCCGATTTTTTTCACCTAGTAGTTATAACGGCCGCAACACAGCTTTTTAGTCAGGAGCGTGAAGCCGCAAAGTACCGCGAAGTGTACCACTAACTAATAAATGAATGACGCTAAAGGGAGCTACACACGGCTAAGATACTTTAATATTTTATCTTTGTAATCCTTTTGTAATTCCCTTAAATATGAAATAAATATTATCTTCGTCGTGTGTAATGGTCCATTGAATTGTATGGCGAGCGATATTGTATCTTAAGGTGAAAGCGCCAGGGTAGCCCGCGAAATTCAACTTTTTTTAGGTTTTTTGCAATTTGCTGGTCAGTATTAAGTTGTACGTTGATTAAAATATGATTCGCGGCCGTAACAAATATGTATTTACAGAATTATAATCATTAAAGTCATCAACACAACTCTCTAAGACCATGTAATCCCCAAGAATGACTATTTCATGGAATCTTGACATTTGGGGATTACATGGTCATGGTCAAAGAAAATTTGAATTGACCTAACTAATGGTCCACCTCGGGAGCAACACTATTTTAAGGTGAATGCGCAGTGGTAGACCGCGAAATTCAAATTTTCTTATGTTTTTTGCCATTTGCAGGTCTGTGTCAGATTGTATATTGTTCAAAATATATGATCCGCGACTATAGATATGTATTTATAGATTGCGCATTCACCATAGGCTCGAGTGACGTATTTGAATCCCTCGTTGCATTCAGGATTCTACTTTAGAACCCCTCGCTCACAGAACATATATACCCTGACGGCCCTCGCTACGCTCGGGATTCTGCTCTAGGATTCTTCGCTCCGCTCTGGATTCAAAGAAACACTCGCCTTCAAATTGTTTGCTCTCTTGGCAATCTACTATTTTTAGTATGGTAATATTCGGAGACACGTTCAAAACCTATCACTGACATGACATGCCTTTTAATAGTCTAGAAGCAAGAAGTCTTGTTTGTTGTAAATAAAATTAATAGTTGCAATATTTCAAATTGTAAATAAAAATTTGCTCATAATTTACTAAATAATAAATTAATAAAAGTGAGAGCAAATTCTGATCTTCAAAACGCAACTGTCAAGTGTCAAGGATCATATTATAATTATACTATACCTGTTTGTCTTGTTTATCTGTCTTCTTTCCACATACGGGGTACAAAAATACATTTCTATTTTAGTTCGTATGGGTGTTTGAGATGAACTTACCAGCATTTACTAGAACAATCTTTAAAGCTGGGTATATAAGAGTTGCCGGAGTAATATCGAAGTATAAAGTATAATTTATCTGGAAGAGACGATGGGTGTTCATAGCGACGAAGCAGAAACTTACAAGAATAAAGGAAACGAAGCTTTTAAGGTTGAAAACTATGAAGAAGCGATATCCTTTTACAGCAAGGCTGTCGACCTCGCTGAAAAAGACAGCCGCGACTTATCAACTTATCTAAAAAACCGCGCTGCCGCTTATCTGAAAATGAAGGACTACGATAAAGTTATAAAAGACTGCGATGAAGCCTTACGAATTGTTCCGGAAGATCCAAAAGCCCTATTTCGACGGTCACAAGCCTTGGAATCTTTAGAAAGGTTTGAAGAAGCTTACCGTGATGCTAAAGCAATATTTACTGTAGATCCTACCAATAAGGCTGTGCAACCGGCACTCTCGCGCTTACACGCAATCGTCCAAGAAAGGGCGAGGCAAAGTGCACAAACCAGCAACAAGGTGGAGCAAATGTTTAAACTTGCCTTTAACTTGCAGGAAGATATTGAAAAACGAGAAAAAGCCATATCTAACCTTGTCGTGCTCGCTAAGGAAAATGCAGGTGCCGAAATAATGCTAAAAAATGGTGTAGTTCACAAAATACAACAGTTACTTAAAGTGGAGAAGCATCCTGAAATATATATTAATGCAGTGAGAGTTATTAGCCAACTCTGCAAGAGAAGTGTTGAGAGGACAAAGGCAGTTATTAAGATTGTTGGCATACCCTGGCTGCTTGAAGTCATTGACAGTGAAAATGAAGAGAGGGTCAATGCAGCCCAATACTGTCTTCAAGTTTTACTAAACACTTTTTCTGGAATGGATAACAAGAAGGACTCTAAACCAGATCCAAAGCTGTGTGAAGAATACAAAAGTGAAGTGGACACTCTACTTACCTGTTTAACTTACTCTATTACAAACAGAGTAATCAGTGGACTTGCGAGAGATGCAATTATTGAATTAATCATGAGGAACTGCCACTACAGTGCCTTAAACTGGGCTGAAAGGTTTGTAGAAATCAAAGGATTGCAGCGATTGCTTGAGGTTTGCAGTGAATTAGAGGAGTACAAATATGAATCAGCATTGAACATCACCCCCTCATCTAGAACTATATCTGCCGCTTGCCTTGCAAGGATTTATGAAAATATGTATTACGATGAAGCCAAAGAAAAATTCAACAATCAAGTTGATGACTTTGTAAAAGACAAACTTATGTCACCCGATTTGGAATCTAAAGTTAGGGTAACCGTAGCTATAACCTCTTTGCTGAGAGGTCCTCTGGATGTTGGAAATTATGTTATTTCTAAAGAAGGTATTATTGAGATGATATTGGTCATGGCTCAGACTGAAGATGTTCTCCAACAAAAGGTTGCTTGTGAATGCTTAGTGGCTGCTGCATCTAAGAAAGATAAAGCTAGAACCATAATCAATAAAGGAGTAGACATCTTGAAGAAACTATATCAGAGCAAAGATGATGCTGTAAGAGTGAGGGCATTAGTTGGTCTGTGTAAGGTTGGTAGTTTTGGAGGTGATGATGCATCTGTGCGCCCTTTTGCTGATGGTTCTACTAAAAAGCTAGCAGAAGCTTGCAGGAAATTCCTTGTTAACCCTGCCAAAGAAAATGATGTCAGAAAATGGGCTGCTGAAGGGCTTTCATACTTGACTTTAGATGCAGATGTGAAAGAAAAACTAGTAGAAGATAAAGCTGCCCTTCATGCTCTTATTGAGTTAGCTAAAAGTGGTGATCAGTCTTGTCTCTATGGTGTTGTTACCACATTAGTAAACCTGTGTAATGCATATGAAAAACAAGAGCTTATGCCAGAAATGATGGAACTTGCAAAGTTTGCCAAACACCACATACCAGAGACACATGAGTTGGATGACCCAGATTTCATAAACAAAAGGATTACAGTATTAGCTAAAGCTGGTGTAACTACTGGTTTAGTTGCCTTGGCCAAGACTGAGAGTCATAATTCTAAAGAATTAATTGCCAGAGTATTTAATGCCATTTGTGGCTTGCCAGAACTTAGAGGAATAGTTGTGCAACAAGGTGGAGCAAAAGTGTTGCTACCAATGTCTTTAGAAGGCACTCCAAATGGCAAAAAGCAAGCATCTCAAGCATTAGCACGTATTGGGATAACAATTAATCCAGAAGTTGCTTTTCCTGGCCAGCGAAATTTGGAAGTGGTTAGGCCTCTTGTGGCTTTACTACATCCTGACTGCACTGCTTTGGAAAATTTCGAGGCCCTAATGGCCCTTTGCAATTTGGCTGGAATGAGTGAATCTACTAGAAACAGAATACTAAAGGAAGGGGGCCTAGCTAAAATTGAGCATTACTTGTTTGAAGATCATGAAATGTTGCTAAGAGCATCAACACAGTGTATTTGTAATTTACTGCAATCTGAGGATGTTCTTAAAACTTATGAGGGCAACAATGACAAAACAAAGTTTTTGTACCTTTTGTGTCAAGAAGAAGACACAGACACAGTAATGGCAGCTGCAGGTGCTTTGTGCATTCTAACATCTCAAAGCAAAGTTTGCTGCAGAAAGTTATTAGATGTTCAAGTATGGCCAGAAACATTGAGGTGCTTGTTAGCTAATCCAAACAAAGAAATTCAGTTCAGAGGTACATACTTGCTAAATAACATAATTTCTAGCGATAAAGATATTGCTGCAAAAATATTTGAAACTGACATAATGGAAATATTAATGGCTTTGACGAAATTAGAGGATCCAGAACTGAAAAGGACTATTGAAAACGCTCAAAAATGTCTTGATGCAGCTGAGAAAATGGGAGTCATCAGAAAGCCTGGTGAAGGAACTTTGGTAGATCCATTTATAGAAGCAGAAGCTGAAGCTATTGAAGAAGAAGCATAATAAAAAGAAGTAACAAGTTGTATGTTGGTGGAATAATGTGAAAGTGATTTTTATTGTAGGTTTTGTTTGACTATAAATTCGAAAGTGTATGTCTATGCATGTGAAACGATCAAACTCGAACTTAAAATTCGGCTACTTTTTGTTTACCGGTGTTATCTTCCAACCGGGGGCGTGCCGATATTGCCGTCTTGATGCACGCAAACCCAAAAGCGAGTACTTTTTCGTAGATGTATGGTTAATGTATTCCGAAGCTAAATGTATAATTTTATAATACTGTTTGAATTATTGTACTTACTGTATTATTGTAAGAAATAATTTATAGGAAAACACATTCATTTTATTTATGATTTTATTTACAAATAAATCTATTTATCTACTAATAAATTATTATTTCCTTTATTTATCTATAACTAAATACATATAAATTATATTTTTAAATATTAGTACAAAAAAATATAAAAACATTTCAAAAATATAAAAATAGTAACCCACTGGTATCGGGAACAGGGTCCAAGCTACCGGCGGTCAGGGCTCCAGAGAGAGGAACCTCCTAACAATGCGGGCCATGTCCACAAGTAGCGGTTTTTGGATCAAGCCCTTGTTCCAGCTGCCCAACGAAAGCCTCCTCAGGTGTTGGTAGAGGCTCTTGGCTATTAATCCATTGGCTGTCAATAAATTATTATTTCCTTTATTTCACTTTAAACATATAAATTATATTTTTAAATATTAGAATATAAAAATTAAAAAAACATTTAAAAATATAAAAACCTAGCCCACCGGTACCTATCGGGAACAGGGTCCAAGCTACTGGCGGTCCAGGCTCCAGAGATAGGAACCTCCTAACAATGCGGGCCGTGTCCAGAAGTACTGGTCTCTGAATCAATCCCTTTTTCCAGCTGCCCAACAAGAGCCTCTTCAGGTGTTGGTCGAGGCTCTTGGCTATTAGCCCATTAAGCTGTCACGATCGGCACAATGATTGCCGAGTCAACATCCTACATGTCGACAACCTCGCGGCTAAGTCAATATACTTGATTTATTTTTCTTTCTCGGCTTTATTATTATTATTTTATCCTTAATTCGCATGTTCCAATTCGGCTCCAAAGGGGTAACATTTCGGGCTCACCTGGTATGTGGCTATATGTGGCCCACCGAAAACTGCCGCGCCACCAAGAGATTATCAACAAAGTTAAAAATAATAACTTCCTCCCCGTCCATCACTAGCCAGGATCGCCCAGAGGACACGGCGGAGGTCTGTCCTGGCTGGGCGGAGCACCGCCGTGTCCTCGTAGAGACGATCGGTAGCGGCGGCGACCTCTCGCGTCCGGCCCTGGTGCAAGCCATGGTCCGGAGTGAGAGGGAGTGTGAGATAATCACCTCCTTCTGCGAAGCAGTCCTGCTAGCGAAGGAGGTGGCGGGATGGATGAGGGAGAGAGCCTCCCGTCCCAGCTGCCGCGGGAGACGCTCCGGGCGTCGTCGGGAGCCGCGTTACGTCTCCCGGCCACCGTAGGCGCGGGCCTGCGGACGGAGTGTAATGGGTAGCTCACCGTCCGATCAGGACCAGGCGCGTACGTGTTCCACGCGCGCCTCAAAGAGATGTCAGCATAAATTGAAGGCCCCTTCAATTTCCCTTAGGGCCGAATCCTGCCGGGTCAGCAAGATTGCTGAAAGGGTACCGCTGGCCCGGAACATAAAGGGCTAAGGAAGGAACACGGGTGGGTTTTAGTCAGTAAGAGAGTCTGCCACTCCCTTCCGCTCCACCCAGAGCGGGAGGGGTCATTGGATGATTTCCCATCCGCAAAAAAATAAAAAGTGGGTAACATTTTGGGCTCACCTCCTGGTATGTGGCCCACTGAAAACTGTCGCACCACCATGAGATTATCAACAAAGTTAAAAATAATAACTTCCTCCCCGTCCAAAACTAAAGTGCCTAAGTGCCACAGAACATTTATATACCCTAAACTAAATGCCTGCCTTGCCTGGGACTAGGACGCCCGCCAAGAAGTAAAATTTAAAATGTCCCAGGTATTTGAAAAGCCGGTACCATGTTTATTTTTTGAGTTTGTAATAAGATTATTGTATAGGTACCAGTAAAGCCAGCTTTACATGTTGGCCGTAGCGCACGCTCGCTACGGCGAGTACCTGACCAGCGTGTAGACTGTCTTACCTGACCGTTGCTCGTCATCGCTTGCCTCTTTTTTTTGTTTTCGTTGTAAAACGTTCAAAAGGCACAATAGCTCCCAACCATCCGACAGGCTATCGTATCAAAAATGACTCATTTCAATAACCTGATTTGCATTGCCCCCGACAGCAAACAGCTGTCGGAAGAATCGGTCGTCTATTTGATTTAAACTGACAAAATTTTCGACAGCGTTAAGAGGCGATACTACTACGATAACATTGATTGATGTTCGATACGGTGCGGAAGCGTACCGAGTGGCGAGTGGTTGTGATTGTAGATGGTGGTCACTGGATATCTGCATGTGGAAGGAGTTACCGACCAATCCAAAACCCCCTCTGTGCAGCGCCGGTTAGAGCACATACCTGGGGAAACTGTAAAGGGGTCTCCCCGAAACCTAAGTGTGAAAGGCAGCAGGTGCCCACTGTTCTGCCGTCTCTGAGTCTCCGAAGGAGCCTATACCTTAACGTGACGGCAAGGTCCAACACCAAATGAACCCTATATATGCAGTACCTAGGGTTCATTTGATGTGTCTTGTCACTTTACGGGATCGCTCACCACGACTCTTTTTCAGAACAAGGTTGTGTTTCATCAATTCAAAACCACATGGTGGCCTTTACGTAGGGGCTTGTGGCTAAGTAATAACAACCGCACGGGCCGATTGATGGTAAAGCTACGCTTGCCATTTTACCTCACATACCAAGACCCGTCCGTCCGTGGCTCGGAAAGCACGTTAAGCCGTTGGTCCCGGCTGTCATTCGTGGATCTTTGAATGTGTTACGGGTCGTCAGTAGCCCGAAAGTCTGATAAACAGTCTTACCAAGGGGTATCGTATTACCCAGTAACTGGGTTGTCAGATAGGCAGTCGCTCCATGTAAAATAGGTATTCGGCTGCATCCGGTTACACTGGAACCGACTCCAACATAGTTGGGAAAAAGCTAGACAGAGATGATGGTGGCCTTTCTAATGTGGAGCTTCTGAGCTACGCACGGTGTGAAGGCTTGTTTGTCCACTATGTGCTACCCTCCTCCCTAAAATTATACCTATATAAAAAAAAACATTTGTATCTAGTGATATTACATAAATATTATTGTGTAACACCAGACTGCAATTTTTGTTTTTTTCAAAATTCCCGCATTTTTATTGTAATATTTCTACACTAAAATACCGCGTCCTTCCCCCACTAAAATCCCTCCCTTTCCCACCATTTTTAAGTTAAGGTTATTTAATAAGTCACGATGCCGCCATTTTCTATTTAACGCTTTTTACAGCTAGAAATAGTGTAACAAACAAAATTTTGTTCTTATTACACTTACTTTTTATCTTGTTTTTTGCAGTAAACATTTAGTAAAGCATAATTTTTCTCATGAAATCAAAATTAATGTAAGCGGTTGTTAGTCTGCTTCGGAACGTGACATATTAAAAATCTTTTGAAATGACAGCTTGATTTGGTTTGGTTTCCGCTACTGTGCTATTGTGCTATTTTTCGGTTTTTGATACGAAAATCATCAGAAAATGTCAATTTCTACTGCTACAGGTATATATCCCAACACAAAGTATCCTTATTTGTATAAATTAACCACAATCTTTACGTGTTTACCATCAAACCTGATAGGAGTTGTTTTTTCGGAGAAATGCCATGGAATCCCATATGGCGGTCCATACTCCACATGATTTAATGACGCTATCTGATAAATGAAAATATGTTTTTTCATGAATCAATTCATAAATGCTAAATTTGAAACGCCAAACATCAGTTTAATCATGCAATCGTAAACGTTAAGGTTACTACAATATCTAGATTTTACTGGTCTTTCTAGCGTCTTCGTAATTGCCGGACGTTCACGATTGCCAATATGAGTTAACTTTTAGTTATGTCACTTTTAACTGTTAATATTATCTTTGTCAAAAATGTGTAATAAGCAGAAACTATACATGGAGTAATACATATCATGGATTATAAAACAATTATTTGTTTTGATTGTATTAGAAATGAGTAAAAATGTTTTCTTAACAGCCTGTGACTGTCATTTTGTTACAGATGAACGTACAGAAGGTGATGATGATACATCACAAGGAAGCCAACCAAAAGATGACAGTAGTGACTCAGAAAATGAAAATGAGCCTCAGAGCCAAAATGGGGTTTCTCTGGTTCCTGAGGTTCATGAGATCACAAGTGATGATGACGAGGATTGTGTAGTGACTAATGACGATGATGATGACGATGACAGTTCAAATTCTAGTACAGATAGTAATGATAGTTCAGATGAATCACACAGTGAAAATAAAATTGTTGAAGAGAAAAAAATTGAAGAACAACATCTAGAGAATGGTGATGAAGAATCTGATATTGAAGAAGTGTCTATGGAGGATCCTCTCAATGAAGCCCCTGGTAATAAAAACAAACCCATAGTAGTCAATGATACGAAAAGCTTGGCCGACTTAGCTACTAAACAATCAAAGCCTAATGGAGATCAGAATAGTGAACCAACCGTAGTTATCATTGATACCAATTCTATTTTGACCACTAAACCACCACCCTCAGCACCCAGCAAGCCATCAACTACTAGTGCTATGGATGCACACAACTTGTGCCAGAGTATTGCTGCCCGTGGCACAACTATTACTCCAGTGAGTGTTAAAAATACTTCCATGAACAGCAGCACCCCTGCACCCCAACCAAACATACTGCCATCCCTCACTGATGACATGTTTGTTGTTGAAGCACCCTCTTTTATAGTTCCCTATGTATATGAAAAGCCCTCCGTCAAACCTTTTAGGGAATTTGTGGATAAGTTAGGAAAAGAATTGGAAGAACTAAAAATTAAAGAAGAACATGAAAAGCTTGAGAGAGAAAAAGTAGAAAAAGAGAAAAAGGAAAAAGAGAAGCAAGAAAGGATTGAGAGAGGTGAACAGGAAGAGGAAGGAGAACCTAGTGAAACTAAAAGTGCAGATGAACCAGTGATGGATAAAAAGTCTGAGAAAAAACAGAAAAGGAAGCGTGGCGAAGAAGATGACGATTCTTGGGATGGAGAGTCCTCCTCAGAGTCTGATGATGCCACTGATGACGATGCCATAGTTATCAAGGACAGAGATGATACTATTGATAAGCTTAAAGACCCAATCAGCTTGATAGCAAAAGGTCTCAGTAGTGGCAAACCAGATAGTTATTTTGATTGTTCCCTTGGACAGTTTTTTATCAATGTCGGTATTAATTTAGTTCAAGAATATGTGCAGAGTGATCTACTGAAACATCAAAACCGAAAATTATATAAGGAAAAGAAATCTGGCAGAAGCACTAAAGCTACTGAGGCAGCTATTGCATCACTTACTCAGAACTTGGAGTTCAGCAAGAAAACAAATGCACCTTATGCTCTTGTACAGAGACGCTGTGAGTTTTGTAGTTTTAAGACTGAGTCTATGTTAGTTATGGCTCATCATCTAGAAGCACCACATATGCGAAATAATATTTACAAATGTAATTCATGTGAGTTTGAAATTCGTAGTCCCCATGACATACTGTTTCACATGGAGGCTGAGCACAACATAAGGGGCAGGTTGGAAAGAGCTCCAGCATACCAACAGTGTGCTAATTGTCACTTTGAGGACAACAGTAAGACTAAATTAGCGCGACATCTGATCGCATGTGCAAAGAAATTCAAACCAGATCTCAATTTGGGACCTCCAATGGAGTGGGAGCCACCAGCGAAAATACCAAAACTAACAAGAGCCCGTAACAACATGGTAGGCTCCTATCAGACCAACTTCAATAGGACACAAATGAATATGAACAATCTGAGTCGGCCTCAGATAAATATGGCAAATGTAATTCCAAGCATGCCTATACTTGGCAGACCGCGCGGCCGTCCGCCGATCAGCGGGCCGCCACGTCCGCAGCCCGTGTCGGGCGTGCCGATCATACGCAGTGGTGTCATGATTATGCACAACACACCTGCTGTAGGTACCACTATTGCCAATTATCCTATGATACAAAACCAGACCAACAATGCTACACCTAAAATATCAATCACCCCACTACCACGGGCCCCACAACCATCTTCTTCCCAAGCATCACAAAACTCCAAGGCTACCTTTGTCATATGCGAGATCTGTGATGGGTACATCAAGGACCTAGAACAATTGAGGAATCACATGCAGTGGATACACAAAGTTAAAATTCATCCTAAGATGATTTATAACAGGCCACCATTGAATTGCCAAAAATGCCAATTTAGATTTTTCACTGACCAAGGATTGGAAAGGCATCTTCTTGGTTCACATGGCTTAGTTACAAGTTCCATGCAAGAAGCTGCAAATAAAGGCAAGGATGCTGGTAGGTGTCCAGTGTGTGGGAGAGTGTATCAATGGAAGCTACTAAATCATGTTTCAAGGGACCACAATATGACTCTAAAGCCGGCACACCTCTCATACAAGTGCACGGTGTGCACGGCTACCTTTGGGATGTACAAACAGTTCGAGAACCATGTCTACTCGGCTCACAGTGTTGTGGCTAAACGTGTGATGGATAAGAGCAAGCCGCCTGCGTCTTCAACCAAGCCTGATGGTGATTCTCTATTGAAACCACTGAAAATAAGTGACGAGATTACAATTATACCACAACCTGCAAAATCAACTGTTACTATCACTGCTAAAGGTAAATAACATAAATGTTTGTGGGAGTGTGCAGACTGTACTAGCACCAGTAGACCAACAAGCCTGCTCTTCAGGATGCACATCCATTGTATCAAGCAGTATTGTGTAAATAACTTATGCTATATCAACTTATTTAACAATATTAAAGGGATGCCAGAAGTATGGTGATATTGAATTCTCTATTGATGGTGTTTTATCACAAATTAATTGTAAATTCAGCCAAGTTGTAAATTCACTGTATAAAACTTGCATAAATAATTATGTTTATGTATAACTGTCAACACCACACCACAACTTAAACAAATGATTAGAGCTTTGTCCCTATTTATAATAATTATGTATTGTTATCATGGTGGTTTGAGTGCTATGTGATTGTTTGATTGTCACAAATTAAGTAAAAGCTGTTATTATGATAATAATATGGATCTGTATCCTCCTCATTGCTGTGTTGTAAGATGGAATGTGAAAAAATCACAAAAATTTAACATTTGTCTAATTCCAATGCACTTGATGAGTATTTATTTATTTCATTCTCATGTATAATTCTGTTTGTAGTAAGCTATCAGCCTGTTCTAGTTTAATTCTTGTATGAATTAAGTTAACAGATTATTTGTAAAAATGTCTTAGGTAGATACTTTCCATTATGCGTGTATATTATTAAATCAATTGATTAAAACAGTGTAGGTAAGTTTAGATAACAAATCGTAGACACTAATTGTAAGTGAGTACTACTGAGCCGAAAATTACCTGTTTCTTTGAATATCTACTACCAACAGTGTTATTGGATACTAGCAGAACCATTGCAACCTTCATCGTCGGTCTTATTTATTTCTGATCTCAGGTCAACCAGATGGAAGTGTTGATTTGGTAAAAGTTTACTGAATTGTTAATGTACTTATAGAACTGAAAATGATGTATTTTTTTTATTTAATAAAAAAGACCACTGTAATTGAAAATATCTTTAATTACTTAATTTTAATTAAGCTATTTTTATTTTATGCTTAAAATTAATACACATCGCATTGACTTGCCATAAAGTTCCGATAGTTTATCGTTTATGAAGAGCTCAATACGAGACCTTTAGTCAGCTATAGGTCCCGGGACATACAGGGCTTTGAGAGGCTTCCAGCTAGTTGATTTTAAAAAGTCATAGACGCCATCTCATTTCTCAATGCTTGCGCAAACCCTCAAAGCCAGAAGTACATAACCTTGCTGATATTGAGTAGGGAAGTACCTAAATTAGAATACATTCAAAAACCATATTGTACTTCTAGTGGAGTTCTTTCTTATACCACCTAGCTAGTAAATTGAAAGTAATGGATGACTCACGGACGATGAGTTGCTTAGTAAAAAAAAAGTTGTAGGAGTAACGCTGCGCCCTGCCACTAGAGAGCGCTAGCGACAGCGGCGACGCTAGCCATCCACGCCGCACGCCATCGCCATGCGCCACCAAGCCTTGCCATGACCCCATTACGTCATACCCTGCTTCCATTGCCTAGCCTGCCATCTGACGGCCCAATAAGTTAAAGTATTTTGCGGCACCAATCATAATATGATGGGTGCCTCGTAGTCGTAGGTACTCATAGGAGGCAGGTTCTAGTCACCTGAAAGAAATAATGGCCCCAATCCAAAGAGAATATAACCACAATCCTACCGTCAAAATCGCTCAGGATTCGCCATGTATTGAATTTTGACGAACATTAAATACAATACGATCGCTAGTTCGCTCCAGCATGCATTCATAATTCCCGCCTGTAACAACTACGTGTATAAGTCATTTTCTCTCCTAATAGCGTACCTGCTTCTCACATAATTTAAATAGGCGCTGAAAACTTGAAGAAGACTACACCCACAGCACAGTTTGTGCTTTGTCTGTTGCAAACAATGTGTGTACATTTTAGTAGGCAGGAATATACATAAAGTACCTACCTAAATACATGGTTACCTACCTCTACCTAAATCGTAGGTACCTACAGTGGTTGTAAGTGCGACTACGGGGCAGGACTGCAGAAGGTATCGGGTTCGATATTCGGGTCGGGCTAAGAGCTATTGGGCTTAATGTATTGTGTCTAAAATAAATTTGTCCGCTTAATTTATAGATTACTAGCAGCGCCCCGCGGTTTCACCCGCATAAGTTTCGAACCTGTGGGAATATCGGGATAAAAACTACCCTCTTTTCCGGGACACAAACTATCCTTATACCTCATCTAAAATCTAATTCGGTTCAATTTTCCCACCCAAAAAAAAAGCCTAGGCCTAGGCATATGATAATGATTTTTTGAAGTTTGCACCACAAATGACTCAATCATTAAGGCGAAAGCGCCAGGGTAGCCCGCGAAATTCAATTTTTTTTAGGTTTTTTGCAATTTGCTGGTCAGTATTAAGTTGTACGTTGATTAAAATATGATTCGCAGCCGTAACAAATATGTATTTACAGAATTATAATCATTAAAGTCATCAACACAACTCTCTAAGACCATGTAATCCCCAAGAATGACTATTTCATGAAATCTTGACATTTGGGGATTACATGGTCTTAGAGAGTTGTGTTGATGACTTTAATGATTATAATTCTGTAAACACATATTTGTTACGACCGCGAATCATATTTTAATCAACATACAACTTAATACAGACCAGCAAATTGCAAAAAACGTAAGAAAATTTGAATTTCGCGGGCCACCTTAGAGCTTCCCCCTTAAATGATTTGATTATACAGACCAGACAATTAAGGCTGCGCCGACCGCCAAGTGGCGCCCTCATCGTTTGTTTGGTTATTTCTTTTTCAACACACTTGCTCGTAAAGTGGCTCTTATTGAACCGCTTTTAGATCCATAATGGAGTGTATTACGAACGCGTGCTTTTTCTTTACTTTAATCCACATGTTCTGTAATACCACAGATAACTATTTACTAGTCGGAGACGCGCGCTTTTTTAATCTCATCAAACCCTGCGTTCCGAATTGGGAAATAATCGATGTGTTCCGAATTGGGAAATAACCGAATTAGCGTGAGCGCGATAACGATAACGATGTCCCGTGAATCGTCATAGATGACGTCATGACATTCGCCATCTTGCGATAATGCCGACCATGCCCTAGAATAATATCACCGTGAGCGCTGTCAAAAATGACAGTGTGTGTATGAGGTTGTGTCAGAGTGTGTTTTGTTTTGAGTTGCATCATCTTTAAATTAAACTAACGTGGCATTTTTGAAATTGTGCTTCTGGCTGACAGTCGCCACCTAACCAAAGAAGAAGAACTGAAGAAGAAATGTGGTGTTTATACAAAGAAATACTGTAATAATATCTTTTTTACATTGTGTAAGCACTGTCATGTGAGCGCGTTCACGAGTGTTCCGAATTGTTGCCAGCTCTCAGCAGTCATAATAGTAATATCTAAATCGGAACGCATGTGAGATGATGCATGGACGTAATATTACGTCCATGGAGATGATGTGAGCGCTGTGATGTGAGCGATTATAGCTAATTCGGAAAGCGCCCAAAGAGACTTCATGCCGAAAGAAAAAATCCGCGGGCTATATTTCAATTTTTTTTTAAATAGTCTGTATTGTCCTTGGTCGCAAAATGAACTCGCAGGGGACCACAGACAATTTAAGGTGAATGCGCAGTGGTAGACCGCGAAATTCTTAGGTTTTTTGCAATTTTCAGGTTTGTGTTTATTATATTTTTTGTATAGGCTGTATCGGTTTTGTCTGTGCCATAGATTAATATATTTAAAATGAGTCAATGTTGCGCGCGCATAGCTAGTGCTGGCTAGCACGGCGCGCGGGAAAACAAAACCAGCGCGCCATTTTCCATACAAGTTAATATTTAACAATACAAGTCTGTTTTTTTTCCTCGCAAGTGTGTTGAAAAACGTCGTATGAAACGCGTGTGCATTAATCAATATACACTCGGCTTTCTTATCGCTCTCGCCTGCGGCTCGCGCGATAATATCGCCTCGTGCATAATGATCAACATAGCACACATGTATCATAATGTACTATTATTTTACAATGAAAATGCAGAAAATAAGCACGTTAAGTTGTGCTCCACAAGATTATACTTTAATATTATTATAAACGGTAGTTTTAGATTGTTTAGTTTTGACGTGACAACGTCTTAAATTAGGTTGCGACTGGGAGTCACTTATGAAAAAGTGTAACGCTCGGTAACGTTACGATGAGTCACCGAACGAGAGAGAGGCCCGCCGAATGCCTTGCGTCTCTCTCCCACTCAACTATGATCGGATGATCGGTCGTTGTCACGTAAAATCTTCGCCCGTAAAACCGACTTTACAGGCAACCATTTTTTATTATAATCACTAAAACGGATAATAGTGGCCACTATTTTCCGTTTTAGTGATTATAATAAAACTAAACAATCTAAAACTACCGTTTATAATAATATTAAAGTATAATCTTGTGGAGCACAACTTAACGTGCTTATTTTCTGCATTTTCATTGTAAAATAAAAGAAATAACCAAACAAACGATGAGGGCGCCACTTGGCGGTCGGCGCAGCCTTAAAGTTGGTAGGTAGTCAATTTGATTAACAATACATTTTCTAGTAGGGAGGTATTGTAATGTAAGATAGGGCATATTATCCTGATACGTACATTAGTACCTACCTAAATTCAATTCCACAATCGGAACCCGGCCATCGGTCATAATTTGCGCGTTTGTTGTGGGGTGCGTTCAACAGTTTTCACCATTGTTTTCGCGAGGTTTTCATTACGTATAAATAAAGTTTTTTCAAATGACGTCTTTAGGAAGTCCTGAGACGATCAATCTTGTAACTGAGAGGTTTTCTTTTTTAGTATTTAAAAAAAAATAGTTTCCAAGAACTCTGTAGATGGCGTTGTACTGACTACGTTACTAGTTGCCAAAGCCAAAACACTTGGAAAAAAACATTGCGTCACGTCACGTCACATACGCTCGTTGACTGACACGTAGACAGAGTAAACTATAGACTGCTGCTTATGTTCTTTTTCATTCGCACAAGAAAAAGAGAAATATATTAACGTCACTAGCAAAGAAAAGAGACAGAGTAAGAGTATTTCTGTCCCTTACCGCGTGTCGGCTAAGCACATCAATGTGCACAACAAGTTTGACGTTTATGAATGAAATAATAAAATTTATGAATGAAATAAAAAAACTATACCGCGATTAAACGGAAAATAAGATCTTTTTCGTGCATAATTCAATAAAAGTACATTTGCGCAACTGTGAAAATGGTAAGGTGCACTGTAATAAGCTGTAAAAATTATAATATGATGAAGATTGCCGGAATTTTTTGTCCCTTTCGGTGACACGGATACCGTGAGTCTATAGATTACTCTGTCTACGGACTGACACTTTCGTTTGCTTTCGTGTTACGATCTCAAAATTACATCCAAGTGAAATAATCAAAAATGATGTAAAGTTCCGTTCCTTGCAGTAACTTACCAAGGTCAGCGCCATCTATCCAGCAACAAGGGAAGAGTTAAAAAAAAAAGGAAAATCCCTCAATCTAAAATGGCTATCGCTCGCAATACCTTTCATTTTGACTTCCATTAATGCTTCATCAAGTTGTTCGACTGTTAATTATATTTATTTCATTATATATATTTTTTTAATTGACAGATACAATAGGGGTTCCCTATGCATTTGCATAAAATTTTAAGACCTAATATAACTTAGCATACTTTTGTTCCCCCTAATTATATTTTCGCATAACATTATTTACGCATAACAGCTTACGCATAATTTTTTAAAGCATAATTTCTCTAATCATAATAATGATTAAGCATAACATTCTAAAGCATAAATTTAGCATGCTGCATGTTTTATTTCTAACGACGTCAGGACGACGGAGCCCCGCGCAGCGGGGCTCCTATTTCTCTGCAGGGTTTAAAGGAACCTAACCAAACCGAACCTTAGGGTGCCCTTCGCTCGCTCTTGCGTCCACGTCGCCTAGTAGCCATCTAGTAGCACAACATATTGAATTTTTAAGACAATACTTTAATTATATTTAAAAGTACTATATTTTAGTATTGTCCCTTCGCGGATTTGGCGCGCAGAATTAAATTTATGCCAAAAAAAAATTGCCTTCAAGATAATTATGCCAACCTAAGCTGTATGCCAAAAAAAGAATATGGCAAAGTATTATTATGGCAAAACAAATTATACCAAAAGAGTTATGCCAAAGTATATTAGGAAAAAGAACATTATGCGAAAAGAAGGAATCCAAGAAAGCACAGTTTTTTGACATAGAGACAGAGTAAAATTTTAGGAACAAAAAATAAAGTATGTTAAAAACCCCGAACTGATTCCGATTTTACGGGTGACTGAAAAAGTAAGGAAGAACGCGAAAATGAAATAATAGGGATATAAAAAGAGAAACTGACTGACATATCAGTGTACATACGTATGCAACCAAAACTACTGGGATTAGAAACGTGAAATTTTGCACAAGGCTTCCTTTCATTATATGTAGAGAAGCACTAAGAAGGGGTTTTGGGAAATTCAACTATAAAGGGGTGAAAATGGGGGGTTTAATTTTGTATGATAAATCCTTGGTTTAATAAAATTTAAACTTGGCACGAATACTTGCCTAAGTAAATAATAAAATTTGTCATCATTCGTGTTTTATACAATCCCTTAGAGAGAGTTTAGGGGATTTTACATTTTGCATAAAAGAATCTTAATGTGCGGACATATTATTTACTTTTCATATTAGTTCCAGAAGTATTTGTTGTACGCTAATATGTCAGTCAGCTTTTATTTTTAATTAAACAACAACAAAAATTTATAAGTACCTACCTACCAGTAACACTTCATTTTTAGCGTTCTGAAAAATGGGCGAAAGCAACTTAATATAACCACGCCCGATCTGCGGGCTAACAGTAGGAACGGCTTTCGTTTTGACAGTTTAAAAACATTAATTGCGTTATTTATGTTGTTGAGCAGGCAGGCTCCAGTATATGAAGCAACTAGCAGTGCCCCGCGGTTTAACCCGCCCAAGTGTCGATCCCGGGGAAACATCGGGATAAAAAGTTTCCTATGTCCTTTCCCGGGACTCAAACTATCTCTATACCAAGTTTCATCTAAATCGGTTTTTCATCTAAGTTAACAGACAGACAGACAGATCCCTCAAAATGATTCAGATTGTGATTGACAGTGTGTTACGCAGGTGCTGAATCCACTTAACCGAAACCGAAACTGCGGCTGAAACCTAATTTTTGGCCAAAATCAAATATTGGGTCTAAAAAAATCTCATACACTTTTTTTTTACGAGATTTTTACAATGTTGCTAATACGGTTATTTCCATTATGGTCCATCGATTTATGAAATCGTCTTAAGGTACAGTAAATGGTACGTACATTTTTAGCCGCAGAAAGTGCAAAAGGCCCAGATCGCAAAGGAAATGGTATATACATTTCGAACCATCTCAGGAAATGTCGTAGACAGAGTAATCTATAGACTCACGGTATCCGTGTCCGTGTCACCGAAAGGGACAAAAAATTCCGGCAATCTTCATCATATTATAATTTTTACAGCTTATTACACTGCACCTTACCATTTTCACAGTTGCGCAAATGTACGTACGTACTTTTATTGAATTATGCACGAAAAAGATCTTATTTTCCGTTTAATCGCGGTGTAGTTTTTTTATTTCATTCATAATTTTTATTATTTCATTCATAAACGTCAAACTTGTTGTGCACATTGATGTGCTTAGCCGACACGCGGTAAGGGACAGAAATACTCTTACTCTGTCTCTTTTCTTTGCTAGTGACGTTAATATATTTCTCTTTTTCTTGTGCGAATGAAAAAGAACATAAGCAGCAGTCTATAGTTTACTCTGTCTACGGGAAATGTATTCCAGAATGACAGCTGAAAAACTATAGAATAGAAACGAAGATGATTTTACCACCAAAGACTACAATATATGATGCTGTTTACCACCCCTGCCTGACATTACTTAACACTAACAAAGAAAACCTTAATAATAATCATGTACTAGTAGCAAGTACAAAATATATTCCAAAAGTTAATACATACTTAATTTGTATTATTTTTTACACTTACATTTTGGTAAAATTATTTAAAAAATATTTTTCATTTGGCGGTCTCAAACTTATGGAATAATAATAATTTATTTATTTCCAGTTTCAAGCAAGATAGTACATCATAAATAAAAACATATCATAAATGAGCTTATACTAACAGAAATTCGACAAGACATCTGAGTCTGAACTAGATAAATAAATATCTGTATCTCAGACAACAGCGCTCTTCCCTAAAAATATACATTTAAAAGCTTACAAGTTCAATTTTCTATAATTATGTACATAGGTATTTCCTTATTTTTAGATCAAGTAGCAAATAAAATAAAAAATACAAATAAAATAAAATGAAATAAAGTGGAGTGGGGAGGGAATATACCTACCCCAGGCCAGCTAGTAGTAGTACATACATAGTGTAAATTATGATATATAGGATTTTTTTTATACTTTTACGAGATTATGTTTTGAAAGT
The DNA here is from genome assembly GCA_963082905.1 of Oligia fasciuncula. Classification (NCBI taxonomy): domain Eukaryota; kingdom Metazoa; phylum Arthropoda; class Insecta; order Lepidoptera; family Noctuidae; genus Oligia; species Oligia fasciuncula. The sequence continues at coordinate 13,064,980 of OY720406.1, read as the reverse complement.
ACGAGATATTTGGCAGACCCTGTACGAGAAAAAAAAATCGGCATCTGGCAACCCTGTCTGTGTTAAATAAATAAAATAATATAATCATTTTTCGGGCGAGGCGAGGGCGGCGGCATGCTGGTAGTCGGCACGGGAACACAAAGGTTAGTTTTATTAAAAATTAGTAATTTCAAAACCAATATTAGATAATGATGATAAAGATATAGGTTTGTATGTACATACAAATTTAATATTTTCTTAACTGCACCGTCGTCATCAGTTCAAGTTGATTTTAACCACGTGCCGTTCACCTATCTGAAATTGAATTCTAGGGAATAATACTAATAGTACAGTCAATAAGATTTAAATTTCAATTACTTCTTTCTTGCGATTGTGTGCGAGATAAGATTTTGTTACTTGTGTACATATTAGACTACCAATACTGCCCGATAAGATTATTTGGTTAGGCCATGCGGGCGGCATGTCTTTTGTAGAAAAGCAAATAAATCGATGAGGTTCTGTTATCTGCTACTTAATTCGTATACATATCTAGATAAAATGATGACAATAGCACGAGCCAAAAAGTGTTTTTATGATATTAACACGTGATATTAAATGATAGGCCTGATGATCGTAACAATACAAAAATACCTAAGTATTTGTTTTAATTACCTTATGACTAATTTCCCCGTATTTTCCATTATCCAGGTCAAACCATGTTTCTGGATTTTTCGTGACAGGTGAGAAGCGTTAATTTAATTACTTTTAACTGTAACCAAAGTATTTTTCAATCGGACAACTTCCAATGACCATTCAATATTTGGTATGCACCTACATTGAATTTATAAAAGATAGTGTCCTATTTTAAATGACAGACCCTATTTTAAATGACGGACGGAATAGAATATAAATATAGTGTCCTATTTTAAATGACGGACGGAATAGAATATAAATAAGCTTGTTCTTACAGGAAGATCTCAATCCGACAGTACCATGTTAAGCACATTCGTATTGAGAACCTCCTTTTTTTGAACAGTAAAAAACATGGGTTCGCTGTATCATAAAATAATTAACAAACATATTAATTTGAACTAAAGATTTAATAAATACTTATATAATATATATATTTTTAATTAGGAAGTTTAATGATTGGTTGCCAAGTAACATAACACTAAAATGATGAGAATCAACATGAGCCAATAAATGTTGTTTTGATAACAACGTGATATTAAATGATAGGGCTGATAAATAATTTTATCAGTTTTAAAACATTGTGTTAATTGATGGAATTTCTAACATTGTGTATTTCTTCTGCAGGTAAGCTGACACACCACTTCTAGCGAGGTGGTTCACAACTTTGCCTCAGTATATTCAGAGGGAAGCATTATCTTTCTGGAGATCTTTTTTATGCTTTTTAATACTTTATACACAATTACACAGGCAGACTCAGATCTCCAGAAAGGAAATGATTGCCTTAGGTAGGATCTAGCAAAATTAATCTTTTGTAACTTCAGTTTGTTCAATTGAATTATTGATGTCATAATAGATAGTTTTGTTGTCTATTTTAATGTGTTTATAATAAATGTTGATTCTTTTGACATGTTTTTGTATTTTTCTTTACCTGCGCCACACCACTATTCCACGCCTATGACCTAACACAAGTTTTGAGGTAGGTACCTACCTACTATAAAAAATACAACAAAATATTTTCATTAATAACTTTATTTAATTATATTTAAACTAGTAAACGGGTCTATAATCTAGATTCGAGATAATTCTTAATTTTATTTACAGTATTTACACTTGTTTCTTTTAACCTAATATAATCAGCCTTTATTTTTTAAGATGCTACATGAATAATATTTTTATAGTCCTTGTCTTCGTTGTCAATTGCTTAGTTACACATATCAGTATGTACATAATTCAAACAAGATCAGTTAGTAGTCGGGTTCCTTGGGTTTGGCTCAACTTGGTTAGTCAAGCGAATTGTAACATCCTGCAGTCCCATGTTGGGTAGAATGAAGTCTTCAATGTTAGTGGCAGTGCTTGAAGGTCTGTCGAAGGGGAAGCCCATGGCGCGGCGGTCGGGGTACTTCTTGTCCTTTAGACCACAGAAGCTGGATGCTTCAACGCAGCTCAGCTGTGAGCCATCGGCTTGCTCCACCTGGGTAATTACAAAATATTGGTAAGAAAAGTTCTGCTTGTCTGCTCGTATTAACATCATCATCATCTGCCTAGCCTTTTCCAGGAGTGACTGCCTATCTGACCTCCACAACCCACTTGTTGGGTAATACGATACCTGTTGGTAAGACTGCAATGGTTGTCAGATTTTTGGGCTTCTGACGACCCGTAACGACTGTCAAAGATCTACGAATGACAGCCGGGACCAACGACGGCTTAACGTGCTTTCCAAGGTACGGAGGACTCTTGGTATGTAAAGATGGTCACCCATCCACGGTCCAACCGCGGCAAGCGTAGCTTAGCCTGATCGATCGAACCGTGCGACTGTTATTTCTTAGCCACAAGCCCCGTAGCTCCATTGCTCGTATTATATCGTACCTAAGTAAGAGGCATGAGCATGACTACTTACGCTGTCAAGATCGTAGTTGGAGAGCATAACGAAGAGCTGATAGGTAGCGCCTGCTTCAGTGCCCTTGGGGACGAGCATGTGCTGGGGCCAGCCGCAGCCGCAGAAGTTGAACTCTGCGAGATTGGGCGCCCGGGCGTCGTTTTTCTGCGGCGTCAGATCGCGGAACGTCTGCTCGAACGGAATCGTCACGGAAGACTGCGTCGATAGACGTGTGATGGTGTTTTCACCGGCGTTCACTGGAACATTGCAATTGCAGTGTAAATATTTATGGAGAATATCTCCCAGCTTCTTTCTCGTTCGCTATATTATAACCAGTCCGCAACACCCACAATACTAAACTAAAGTTGAGTGATAAACTATAGCCACGCTATGTATACCTATACATATAGACTCACATGGGATCACGAATCTGTCCATTTCCACGAACATCTTGCGGTGGTCGGAGAGAGCCCAGACCAAGTTGCGTTCGTCAAACTTAGGCGCGAGGAAGATCCGACAGGTTGTACGGCGGGCGGGACCAGTGTTGTTACAGTTTATACTGAAAAATATTAGATAAAATAAAAATAAGGGTGATGCCTATTTTATGATGCTTTTAGTTTTGATCATGCATAGCTAACTTACACGTAACGGAAGGGTCGGTGGTTAAGATGAGTGAATCGGGCATATACCGCACCACGGTCGGAGAAGTCCAACCCTCGAGAGAGATCGACATCACTGGACATCCAGAAGGTGTTCAATGTGTTAGGCTGGCCGCCGTCACTCTCCACCGCCACGGATGTCACTTGAACACCACGGTTTTCAAGCTGAAACGATAGAGCGTTTAGTAAGGGCTATACATGTGCCATTAAAACTTGGTAGGTACCTAGGTATTAATTTAGGTTCATGTCTGTTATTTCAATTAATTACTCATATAATAATACAGGCCGTTGCTAAAGTTGGCTTTTGGTAATTAATGTTTTTACAAACAGCCTACCTCCGAACGAGTGTAAGCGCGCACAGCAGGCGACTCCTTGTGCGTCTGGCAGATGTCGTCGATCCACGCGTGCCAACAGAAGAAGAACGGATCACGCATCGTAGTTGCTTCATCAGCGATGACTCCAAAGCTTTCCTGCAAGTAAGAGTAGAACAGATAACTTGTATGTGTGGTGCGTACTGTAAATATAAGTTGGCTATGAATAAATATTTAATATGTAAATAAAAAAATCGTTTGGGTAATTTACGCCTACACGAAATTAAATAGCAAGACGTCGTTGTACGGCTGCTGCGGCGGGAACCGCTAGAGGCGAGAGGACAGGCAGAAAATGAAATGATATCGTTCGTTGCGGTAAGCAGATAAATCTGAGACATTTTTTTTTCTTTCTTTAGTACTTACAGTACCTACTTACCTATAAAGTCCAGGAAAATAAGGTTTTGTCTGCGAAACAAATTCTAGTAAAGTTTTCTCACTGGGAATCTGGGATAATAATCTTTAGAGTCTGACGTCACTCCAGAGTTCGGCGTACCTCCTGTGGAAAGGTATCCTCCTCCTCGAGGGTATCCCAGGTATGCACCTTGTTTTGTTTTTAATTTAATGTTGTGTTTAAGTTTGTGTTTAAAGGCACTAGCGGCGCCCCGCGGTTTCACCCGCGCGTAAGTTTCGATCCCGTGGGAATATCGGGATAAAAAGTAGGTATCCTATGTGTTAATGCAGGAAATGGTCTATCTATGTGCCAATTTTCATCCAAATCTGTTCAACGGTTTACGCGTGATTGAGTAACATCCAAACATATTCACAAACTTTCACATTTATAATATTAGGTACTAGCTGCGCCCTGCGGTTTCACCCGCGTAAATGTAGATCCCGTGGGGATATCGGCATAAAAAGTAGCCTACACGTTAATCCAGGGTGTTAGCTACCTCCATACAAAATGTTATCAAAATTGGCCCAGCCGTTTGAGCGTGAAGAAGTAACAAACATATAAACACATATACACACCCCCACACTCTTTTCGCCTTTATAATATTAGTGAGGATAGTAAGACTCGAAGTCCACTGCAAGTGCGAAAAAAACCAATTGACTAAAATCTGTTTTTTGCTAATATTTGGCATATTATTCGTTTGCGTGAATTTATATATTACTACAATTTTATTTCTTGCTTAATTTTGCACGGGTCACTTACCAGGTAACGGTGTGTAGGATCGTGCATGTAGGCAGAGAAGCTGTGTCCGTTGTTGTGTATGCTGCCGTACAGCTCCCTGTTCGGGGACAAGATGCTCGACTCCAGCATGTTGCCGAGCTTGTCGATGTCCAGATCGCTGATTGAACCGTCCGCCTGCAATCATTCAGTGGTTACAATAGTAAAGTGTTCATAAAGCAGGCTGACGTAGTAATATTTATGCAGGTAGGACCACTACTAGAGTTAAAATACCTAGTAGTTTAATTATGTACTGTTCATTATCATTAGATACTTACGTGAGTCACCCTGCCGGTAGAGATGGCTTCCTCAATATTCTTCCTCCATCTTTCCATTTCGCTGATGGTGATATTGAGTCCGTCAACGGGACGGTTGAGGTCTTGCCAGCGCATGTTCGCCTGCCGTGGTGGCCAACCGCGCGATGACGTAAGACTGTCCAGTTTGGGGAAGTAAGCCTCGGGGATTGGATCCCTCCAGTTGCTGAACTTCTTTACTCTCTTGAGAGCATTGTTGAGACGCTCACAGTTGTAACTAAGAAATTAAAAACGATCAGAGACATTATCTTCCTGCCGTTATCCGCCAAAGAGAAAAAAGACGTAAGTACCTACGTAGTAGTTACCTATCTGGCAGAGCTAGTCTTTCATAAAAAAACATTTTAAAGCTGTGTCCAGCTACCCCGTAAAATAACAGAAGTTATAGAGGAAAATGTATTGGTACTCGTAAGTAATTGGGAAATAGTTACCGAGCAATGAGTTGTTGATGCATGTAGAAGAAGAGCTCGCCGCGACGGTCTTTAGCAACGATGGCTCTCTGTGATGCTGTGAACGGGTACACGAGATGCCAATGCCAGTGATGTAGGTTAACGCCAATATCTTCACGCCAATAGGACAAACGATGTTCTTCTTCTAAATCCGTCGCAGTGTAGTCCCGAGGAATGATGATCGGTGTACGCTGTATGAATAAATCAATTATTTATTATCTAGCAGCGCCCCGCAGTTTTACCCGCATAAGTGTCGATCCCGTAGTGGGAATATCGGGATAAAAACTATCCTATGTCCTTTCCCGGTACTCAAACTAACTCTATACTTACCAAATTTCATCTAAATCGGTTCAGCGGTTTAAGCGTGAAGAGGTAACAGACAGACAGACACAGTCACTCTGAAATCAACTTAATTACTATTATAATAAAGTTGATATTTGTTTAACATGAATTAATAATATTAATTTGAAACAGGTTTGAATAGATTATAGCAGCATCAAGTGGTCCATGCACCAGAGACAAGTTCTTCGAAAAAGGCATTGTATCATGAGGTTTTCTTTCATATTATTATACCTATCAGGCTGTTGATCGTCCCCACTAGGGCCGCGCGGCTCCGTGTGGCCGACCCGAGCCGTGAGGCCTCGTGTGCTGAGATATTTGGTAAAATTATGTTCATCTTCTAGCTGTCACGTTTCTCATCCATGGACTCGTCACATAATGCGGGCCACACAGGATCAAGTTCACTGTCAAGTTTGCAGCGGACTTGAAGCCGCGTCCAGTAAACTTGACCGTGTATGGGTATGGGTATGCATTGGCAGTGAACTTGATCGTGAGAGGCTCGCATTAGACTCCTGTGCACACCACGTTTTTTAAACACGCCGAAACGTGCGTCGACGGCGCGCTTTTTTCCCTCTATATTATTATACTCTTTGGCTTTTATCCTACAGAGCAGTGCCTGCCAGTAGCTGACTCGCGTGCGTATCGCGTCTGTATCGCTACAAACGCGCGTCAACGGCGCGTTTAAAAAACGTGGTGTGCACAGGCCCTTATAGTTATAATCAAAGACTACAATATAATGCTGGTTATAATCTTGTAAGGGGGAAGGGGGGAAGTGCTAAGGTGGCCCGCGAAATTCAAATTTTCTTACGTTTTTTGCAATTTGCTAGTCAGTATTAAGTTGTACGTTGATTAAAATATGATTCGCGGTCGTAACAAATATGTATTTACAGAATTATAATCATTACAATCAGTAATACAACTTGTTAAGTTAGTATAATCCCCAAATGTCAAGATATCATGAAATAGTCATTCTTGGGGATTACTTGGTCTTAGAGAGTTGTGTTGATAACTTTAATGATTATAATTCTGTAAATACATATTTGTTACGGCCGCGAATCATATTTTAATCAACGTACAACTTAATACTGACCAGCAAATTGCAAAAAACGTAAAAAAAATTGAATTTCGCGGGCTACTCTGGCGCTTTCGCCGTAACGAAACGCATTTGTTTTGTCACTCCGTTACACGAATAGATTTTCATATAGAAGCCATAAATTGAGGTACAATTTCAACAAGAAGATTGGCAACGCTAACAATATAATTATGCAGAAGTTAAACCAAAGTCATGAAATGTTCACCATCAAGCTATCCTGTTTTATTATTAAAGTTTCACAGTAGATGGTGGTGCCCCATATTTTTTTTTTCCTGAAACTGAGACTGACTGATCTGACAATGACATCCGTGAATTATAGCTAAGTTACTTCCTGAAACTGAGACTGACTGATCTGACAATGACATCCGTGAATTATAGCTAAGTTACGTGAAACGGAATGCAAATTCATGCGAAAAGTCACGTAGGCCACCGCCATCGCGCGTGTTTTTATTTTGATTAAACTAATAACCTGCGAAATAATGTTTATTGCATTTCTAGGTTTTTAATAAGTAAATATAATGTGTTTATAGTGTTCATAACATGGAAGATTTTGGTTTAAGCCCAGGCGTAGTCGTAGTGCGCGCAAAACCAGAAGGTCAAAGGAAGACTTTCAAACCAAATATACGTGCTGTAAACAAAATTCCAAATGAATTATTAAATGACCCTCTGTTAAATAGAGCGTGTGAAGCTTTACCACAAAATTACAATTTTGAAATTCACAAGACAATATGGAGAATAAGATCTTTGGGTTCGAAACGAGTGGCTCTTCAACTACCTGAAGGTATGCTCATTCCTGTGTAAACTAAACACTCATTATTTTTTGTTCTGTTTTGATAATAATAATATACCTTTAAATATTTCCTTATAGGTCTGACGATGTTTGCGACAACGTTGTGTGATATAATAGAGACATTTACTGAAGCTGATACTGTTATAATGGGCGACGTAACTTATGGTGCGTGCTGTATCGACGACTTCACGGCTATCGCACTTGGGGTCGACCTGCTGGTACATTATGGGCACTCTTGCCTGATACCTATAGACCAAACATGTGACATCAAGGTACTCTACATTTTTGTTGATATAAAGATTGATCCATCACATTTTGTGGAAACTGTTAAACTAAACTTTCCAAAACAAACTCATTTAGCTTTAGTTAGTACAATTCAATTTGTAACAACCTTGCATTCTGTTGCTAAGATTCTAAGAAGTGAAGAATATATAGTGACTGTACCGCAGTGTAAGCCATTATCACCTGGAGAGATCCTTGGTTGCACATCTCCCAAGTTAAATTCTGATGTAGTCATATATCTAGGAGATGGCAGATTTCACTTGGAATCAGTCATGATAGCTAATCCAAAAATTGCAGCATATAAATATGACCCTTATGAGAAGAAATTTACTTCTGAGTTGTATGACCATAAAGTAATGCAGTCAAATAGACAGAATCAGATTAAAATAGCTGCGGAAGGAGACAGTTTTGGTCTCATACTTGGAACATTGGGGAGACAGGGTAGTACTAAAGTATTAAGCAATTTAGAAAAGCAAGTTGGCAACTCTGATAAAACATTTGTAAAGATACTTCTATCAGAGATTTTTCCTAGTAAATTAGCATTATTTGGCCTTGATGCTTTTGTTCAGGTGGCTTGTCCAAGACTGTCCATTGACTGGGGAACAGCTTTTCCAAAGCCATTGCTGACTCCATATGAGTTTTCTGTATCATTGGGTAATAGCAAATGGTTGAAGGATGATGGAACATATCCTATGGATTTCTATTCAAATGACAGTCTTGGGCCCTGGACACCTAACTATAAACCTGGGCTATGTTCAAACACAGACAAAAAATGTGATAACTGCTGCAGTGGCAAAGATAAGTAATGTTACTTACTGTCACAGTCTGGGGGATCACCGCCGCCACCTCACGGGCTCTCTGGAACACCTGAGAGTCCATGAACTTGGAAGGGAAAGTCTCGGCAAAGTTCTGAATGGGCACATTCTTGGTATCATCACTGAAAGAAGTTTTGTTTTACCTTAACTACTATGTTATCATTGAAAAGGAATAATAGAAATATCTGTTGTTTTGTCTAACAAATTCAGTTTAATTAAAGAAATCATAATAAATTTTATAATCAATATAAATAGTAACTAACAAGCTTTATTTGCACTTGCAAAATAAGTAAAATTATTAAGCCATTTTTATGAAGAAAGATAATTTAATGAAATACTTGAATATGGTTTGCCTGCCAGCATAATTTAAGTCAAATGACAAATTATTTACTGTATTAGTAAAAATAATTAAAATGTGTGTCAAAAGTACTAGGCAAAGAATTTAATGATAACTAAGTTTTATATTTTTGAATCCACGTTTCTGTGACAAATAAAACAATTTTTCTTTCTTTCTGAAGTATGAGGTTTGCAAAACACAAGAACAGACCAGAACTATTGACACTCATATAAATAAATAGATAACTTTATAGACAAATATGGGGAACCAGATATTATTGAATTGTATACATAGAAAGCTTTTATGTACAATGTATTGTATTCTGCATTATATTAAGTATAGTAACAATTAAGTTGATGTTCACTCACCGATGCATCAGTGCTACTGAGAAACAGTAGTTAAAGAGCTGAGGGTTGAGGTTAGCTCTTGCATACACACATGTTGACAGAAAGTCTTGCAGCTGATTCTCAGGGACAGCTACAGAAAGAAACAAATATTTTACAATGAGCTGCTAATAACAACTTAATTAATTATTAATAAATGTTTGTTTTCATAGTAATTTTACGTTTTATTCAGTACTTTATGAGAAACACACTGTGAGCCTAGCGCGGTAGCGACGACGGGCGCGAATGATCAAACATATCTATGGAGCCGATTTAAATAATTTTATAGATTTGTTGTTCATGCTACATGAAGTGTTAAATAAGTATGAAGACGCGCTCACGCTTTCTCGCGCAGTACTGCTACTCACCCAAAAGCGCGTCAATGACTTCAGTAGCCATTTCCTGGTGTTTTGGCAGGAACAGTGAGAAGTCCGCATCGGTAGGCAGCTGCGAGGCGACGGTGAACGAAGGGTACGCATCTAAGGTCTTCAGCGGAATCTTCTCGCCAGCATCGTCACCGAAACGGTCGTTTAATTCGACGCCGTTGTTTGCGTATTCCGGGGGCTGTGAAAAATTATTGACTAAGCTTAATATTTATTATGTAACGGTCCAGTGTAGTGGTGCTGCCGCGGTCGTGACTTTTGGCTCTTCGGGTTTGATCCCCGTGTCACGCAATGTGTTACATAATAGGTTTATCCATATGATCCATCATTAAATTCTCAGTAAAATACTGAGAATTTAATTCGGCCACAAATCCAAATTTCGTGCACCAGGGCACTGTCTGGATTTGTGTCCGATCAGTAATAAACACCTCTACTTACCTATAAGCCCTTTGCAAGTTATGTACAGATGCCAGCATATCAAGCTAGCCGAAACCGTAAAATTTTCCTAATCAACTTTGAACCTTATGCGTGAGCTATAAAGTTGAACATCTATTAAAGAAATTTGACAGATTGTAATAGCTTGATGTGCTGGCGTCTGTACTTGCGAAAGGGTGACTTTATGTAGGTAAATAATTTACTTACCACAAGTTTTTCTGTGAGCTGAAAGACAGCTTTATTATCGCCCTTCGGAGTGATCAACGGTTCGTTTGGCCGATCGAACAGCAACTTGAGGCTATCTACAACATCAGCCATTTTGGTAGAATTAACTATTAAATAAATTAACAATTAAATAATACTCACTTCACAGAAACTGTGAAGTGGAATGGTTGTTTTAAAAAAATCTCATCTTTTTATACCATATCCCCGAATAGTATGGGGTGCAATATTTGGAGTGCAAAACCGCACGGGAATTGATAAAACATGGTGAGAAATACATAGTTATCAAAATTGTGTGGTGAACTATGATTGACATAGCGTAGTGTAGGTAATATATTAGCAGTGATAAAAGCAACTATACAGGGTGGCAGGGACACCGACTCGCGACTTTTTACTATGGATTCAGAACACGATTCTGGAACCGGTTATCAAAAAAAATTAGCTGTTGTAAAAAAAAAATGTTTTTTTAATTTTCGGCGTTTTATGCCTTGTGGTACGGAACCCTTCGTGTGCGAGTCCGACTCGCACTTGGCCGGTTTTTTTTTTGATAACCGAGATTTCTACGCTACGTCTAGAATCATGTGCTGAATTTCATGGTTACAGTTTGCGCGTCGATGGCCCTGCCACCCTGTATAGAACACCTATGGCAACTGTAGGTAGGTACTGCATCCGTTAAGGTTTTGCTGCCATAGGTTCGATTGTAAATATGGGGTGTGGAGCACAAATGAATAAGCACCTAGAGAATATATTATTAAAGGATTCCATCTAAACTTCGTTTGTTTGTTTGGACGCGCTAATCTCTGGAACTACCAGTCAGATTAAAAAAAATCTTCTTGCATTTGCCCAATTCTTGAGGAAGGCTAAGAAAAAGAGTTAGAAAGAACGTTAAGCGAAAACGAAGTAATAACGCGGGCAGGCGATGCGATGCGACGGGGTGGGTTGGGGGACCAGAAATTTCACGCGTACGACCGCAAAAACGGCTGAACGGATTTGGGTGAAATTGACCAACATAGTTTAGGTACCTATGTGTTAATCCAGCCAAACATAGAGTACTTGTGTGTTAATCCTAGCCGCCCGCCGCGGGCAAAAGGTATGCCCGCTATGCCAAGACAAGTTTCATTTGAATCTAGCCTGTAGCGTGGAATAGATTAGATATTTCCAAAAAATATTTTTCTGCTGTCATCTCATTGTTATTGAATCGATGGTACGGTAACCGATTGGCTCCTGCGCAACGTGTCACAGGTTCGATTAACGAAAAAATAGAGCACCTCGCACTAGGAGTAATAGGGTTCTGTGGCGTCGCAAATGAGAGCAAGATTCACGGATCGTACTTGACTTTTCTAAGCGAACATAAACTTATTCCTATGGATAAGCTAAGCAAAAGGATCGTAGCAGGCATAGTCATTCTGCAGTTTCTGCCTACCCCCATGGGAACAAGGCGTGAGTTTATGTGAACTATGTGTATTTGTATAAGCAAGTGTTTCATTCGAGTGTACCTTTAGTTAGAGCTATTGCGCACTGTCGACCGGTCGCCGGCGACTGTGACTTACTATAGTTTAAATAGATGAATACGCACTTGGTCGCCGAATGATGCCTATGTTTTGGTCGCCGAGGGACCGAGTCACCGGCGCACTGTCGACTGGTCCCTCGGGCGACCAAAACATAGGCATCATTCGGCGACCAAATGCGCAACTAATAGCTAGTCACAGTCGCCGTCCACCGAGGTGCCGACGACCAGTCGACAGTGCGTAATGTGTCTTAGAGATGTACAGAAGCCAGCACATCAAAATACTACAATCTGTCAAACTTTATAATAGATTTTCAACTTTTTCAATAAAGCATTAGGTTCAAGGTTGATTGGGAGAATTTGACAGTTTCGGGTAGCTTCTTAATGTGCTGGCGCTGGCGTCTGTACCACAACTGTACTTATAATAGGTACACTACTAAACCATCGGGGAATACTAGACGTGATGATATGTTAATAAGTTGTGTTTATTCAAGTAGGAACATTAATGCTATACAAATAATATTCACATTTGTACGCGACACAGGATGCTTATCAAAGTGTTTCATACAAATATGAATCTTATTCTAATGTCGATAATGTTTATATTCGTATAAGCGAATGTGGGCTAGCTTTTCGTATAATATAATGACTGGTGGGTGAGCATTGGGTCCTGAACTCCTGGGTCCGGCAGTGTAATTTTTTTAAAATTGCTGAATGGGCCCGCTCACAGAGTACTTTTACTATTGGGCCCGCTCTTGGCCTCAATCATGCATGCCTGATGGAAAGCGATGGATGAGGTCAAGCGATATTATGTTCTATGTTATGGGTTTGGTTTCCGCACTTCACTTAGTCCTTCAGTGGACCATTGTGCGTGTGGAACGAGCGGTAGGTATTATGTTTTAACATTACTTTTTCTCAGGATTTGTGTCCGGTTATTGGCAATAGGGTCGCCCACAAATACATTGGATGTATACAGCTCTGCCTACATAATACAGGTCTGGTGTTGGTGAGTATATTATAATGCTTTTGGACAAAAACTATGAGGCCTCAGTTGGCTTATCAACACCAATTCCTTTTATCTTTACATTGTGACAATTTGATGCTATGTAGTATCTTACCACAGGAGGATGTGGTTATGTGTTCAGAGGTCAAATACACAAATAAAATTACTCATGGTATATCACATTTTATTCATCCACTATGGATGTAACAATAAATAGACTAATAACAATTATTTTACTACTCAAAAATTTATGACTACCTAATTTAATGAGAACTGCAATAATTTATATTAGACTGATTCTTATTTCTCTTGTAGAAAATTACAAACTGTTTCTAGGAACTTTTCTGGCTTCTGACTATGTACCCAGTGACCGGCGCCATCTATGAACGTCAGCTCAGCGAGGGGGAAGTATTCCTGTATTTCCTTTAGGTCATTTTTACTGCAAAATAATATAAATATTTTCGAATTAAAAGTGAACCAGAGATACAACTCTTGCATAAATGCAAATGCCCCAAAATAGGCAAGCTTGTATACCTAAATTTAGGTACACAGGCTTGCCTATTTTGGGGCCAATTTAAACTCTTGAAATATTTTTGGTCAACTTTTTAAATGTTTTTTTTTAAGGGGGAAGCGCTAAGGTAGCCCGCGAAATTCAAATTTTCTTACGATTTTTGCAATTTGCAGCTCAGTGTCTGGGTGTATTTACAGAATTATAATCATTAGAATCAGTAATACAACTTGTTTAGTTAGTATAATCCTAAATGTTAAGATTTCATGAAATATTATATTTATTAAATTTTTTTTAGAACTTTTAAAAGGGAACAATTCCGTCATACATTATTTTTGCGTAACTTTAACCGTTTACGCAGCGCACGCACGCAATGGAAGCTCTCAAAAGGAATAATTTTTCCCGTTTTTGTAACATTCTTCATTGATGCTCCTCTCCTATTGGTCGTAGCGTGATATTATATAGCCTATAGCCTTCCTCGATAAATGGACTATCCAACACAAAAATAATTTTTCAATTTAAACAAGTAGTTTCTGAGATTATGGCATTCAACCAAACAAACTCTTCAGCTTTATAATATTATAGTATAATGTATATTTAGTTGCCTATAGGGCTGGCCCTTTCAATCAACATTAATTAGGTACTATAATATTTCCATAAACATGGTGCTTGACTATTAGGTCTCTATTACAACATCCATGAGAAGATAAAGTGGGAATCCTTGCCAGGAATGGTTACTACAAGCAGTTATTACCACTAGTCTCTATAATAATAAAGGCTAGTTTACAATGAGCTCAAGAATCTGATACATACCCTATATAATCAGATAAAGATCCTCCTATAAACAGTGTTGGTCCACAATATTGAAGTCCTCTCAAGTTTGTGGGAAAACTTGATATGTGTGACTGGAAGTTATCCTTTAGAGCCGCTATGTTAACTCTCCAAGTATATGAGCCTGTATTTGTTTGTACTAAATTAGTTATTAAGAAATTCCTCAAATTTATATCAGGAGTTATTCCTTTTAGCTGCTCATCAGCCAACTTCCGCGCTTTAGACATGGCAATTCCTGGTCTGATTGCTACTGAAGTCATAGCATCAAATAAACTGGCCATCGAGAAGATTTGTGGGCTCGTTTTCACAGGAGAGATATCAACCACAATGAGACTTGATATCATGTCAGACTGAAAACATTTGTATGTAATTAATAACTGACAAACTACTATTTCTATAAGTTCTATGCAAATATTGTATGTTTATAACTATCACAATACAAAGGTCATGGTGACTACAAGTATGTACAAACTACGTACAACTTACACAGAGCAGTGACAGCACCATGGCTGTGCGTCCGCCCATGCTGTGGCCCAGGATCGACACCTTCGACAACTCCAGCTTCTTCAGCAGCTTCATGATGTCGTGCGCCATGTGCACGTACGTGTGCTGCGAGGCATGTCTACTGTCCCCATGGTTCCGTGCATCTACGCTAATAACTTTCCTACCAGTGGTCCTATGAATGGCTTTGCTCATACTGTTCCAGTTGTTTTTCGATCCTAATAACCCGTGTAATATGACCAGAGGTGGCCGTTCTGCAATTTGTGGATCAGTTGTACTTTCGTAAGAAGCGTAGGCCAAGTCCACAGCTTCTGCATTGTCTGACGTAGAGGCCAGGAGTCTGTGGGCAATTTGCGTAGCACCAGGGAGTAATTTAGGGCACACGTTCAAGCTATTGAAAATATTTTTTAGAGTTACTACGCTAAGTAACATTTTTAATTTGGTGTATTTGATAAAAGATATTAATAATTTTGAAGGTTATTTGCTCGACATTACGTACTCTTGTTGAGTTGAGTTACATTTTTCATGACATTTTCACAATGAGTGTTTGTGTTTGACTGTTGAATGTTGATGTTGACACTTGACTTGACAGCAATGATGAGCAATGACAGTAGAAAACAGAAGTGTCAGTGGAAGTGTCGTGCGTGTCGGAACCAAGGAGAATGGTTATGGTGAATATGGATAGTAGTAGACAGCGAAATTCAAATTTTCTTAGGTTTTTTGCAATTTGCAGGTTGTATCTTGATCAAAATAATGATTCACGACAATAACAGGTACAGTCACGACCATAAGTATGTATACACTTGGCTTTATTCAAAGGTGATTTTCTCCTTTATTTTTGAATGAAATTATTAGGAACATAGTATTTTCGAACCCATAGGTTTATATAAAGTGTTGTATTTCAACTTTGCATTCGTTATTTCGTGAAAAAATCGCAATTGAAAGTTGCCAAGTGTTGACATATTAGTGCTCGTGACTGTACATATTTAGAGAATTATAATCATTAGAATACCAATCTCTTAAATCTAACTTAGAAAGATGACATGTATTAATGATTCGCGGTCTCAACCACGCTCAAATCGATTACAGAGTAACTCGGAACGTACCCTAACAGTGCGCGAGACGAGTTGAAGACGAATGGGAAGTTGGGAACAAACTACAGATTAGTGTTCTCATTTTCAAAGCATTTTTTCCGAACGTCTATTGGTACTGAAAAAGAAACTTGTCCAACGGTTACAGTTCTTTTTTTACAATTTAAAAGTCAAAAAGCAATGATTTTATACCCGTACCGAATTAGCGCGAGCGCGATAACGATGTCTTGTGAGTGCCGTAATTAGTCTTTTATGCGCCCGGTGCGAGCTGCTATAACCGCGCCCCCTTTTTTTTTATTTGCGGATTGAAAATCGTCATATGAAGATCTGGGTGGAGCGGAAGGGAGTGTCAGACTCTTACTGACTAAAACCCACCCGTGCTCCTTCCTTAGCCCTCTATGTTCCGAGCCAGCGGTAACCATTTGGGACAGTCCCGCTGACCCGGCAGGCTTCGGTCCTAAGTCGCGATGCAGACATCTCTTTGAGGCGCGCGTGGAACACGTACACACGTACGCGCCGTCCGGCACGGGCCTGGTCCTGATCGGACGGTGAGCTACCCATTACTCTCCGCCCGCAGGCCCGCGCCTACGGAGCCCTGGAGTAGTCACGCGGCTCCCGATGCCCGGAGCGTCCCGCGGCGGCTGGGACGGGAGGCTCTCTCCCTGAGCCGTCCCGCCACCTCCTCTGCTAGCATGACTGCAGCTTCGCAGAAGGAGGTCTCCCTCTCGTCCCGGACCATGGCTTGCACCAGGGCTGGTCGCGAGAGGTCGCCGCCGCTGCCGATCGCCTCTACGAGGACACGGCGGTGCTCCGCCCAAGTGGGGCAGACCTCCACCGTGTCCTTTGGGCGATCCTGACACCCGGGCGTTTCCTCCCGCCTGATGATGTGCAGGAACCTCCCGAAACTTCCGTGTCCGGTGAGGACCTGCGGCAGGCGGTAGGTGAGGGCGCCATGGCGCCTCTCTAGCCACTCCTCAAAGAGGGGTCTTATCGCCGCTATCGTGGCGTGCACTGCGCTGGGTTGCTTGCGACAGTCGCTCTTTCCATGTCGCCATGAGATCACGCCGGAGATCCGACTTATTTTCCCCCCGGCGTAGTGCCTCCGCGCGCCACTCATATAGGCGCGCGAGGACTATCACTTCCAGATCCCATGACGGCAGTCCGGCAAGGAGGCTTGCCGCCTCGCCCGAGATCGTGCGGTAGCCCCGGATAAGCCTTACGGCTACCACCTTCTGGGGCGCATCCGGGTAATGGGCGGCTCGCCGCCGCAGTGAACGCGCCCACACCGGGGCCCCGTATAGGGCCATGGACCGCACGACCCCCGCTTAAAGCCTCCGGCAGGAGGCGTTTGGCCTCCTCAGGTTGGGCAAGAGCCGCTTGAAGGCGGCCGCGGCCCATTCCAGTTTCCAAACGTCGGAAGTGCTCGACGAAGTTCCACTGGCTGTCGAGGACGAGACCCAGGCATTTCATCGTCGTCTCGACGCCGATGTGAACCCCTACTACCGTTAGTTGGGATCCCGATGGTGGCGCGTTCCGGGGTCAATGAAACGACATGGCCTCGGACTTGTGCAATGCCACCTCGAGACCCAACTGCCGGATCCTCTCCACGACTATCGCAACCCCGCGTGTCATCGCGTCGGCCGCCGCCTGATGCGACCTCCCCTGCGCTAGGACCACAGCGTGTCGTCAGCGTAACAAACCACGCTGACGCCATCAGGGAGGTCGGCTCGCAACACCCAGTCGTAGCCGATGTCCCACAGGAACGGCCCCAGAACCGATCCCTGCGGAACACCGCACGACATCCCTCGCATGTTTCACTCCCCATCGCGGCCGGGGTAGATGACGGGTCTGTCCGTCAAATAAGCCTCGACTATTCGACGGAGGTGGGTCGGCACCCGGTGATACCGGAGTGCCTCCACAATGCAGCTCCAGGGCAGGGTGTTAAACGCGTTGGCGATGTCGAGTGACACCGCCACGATGACCCCACCCCGGGACACCGCGTCCCCTATCGCGAGGGCTCTCACACGCATGATGGCATCCACCGTCGAGCGCCCCTTGCGGAAGCCAAACTGGCTGTCCGCAAGATCCGGCCCCGTCCTCACCAGATGCCCGACGAGGTGGCCCGCAATCACTCTCTCAAAGAGCTTGCCGACCTCGTCGAGCAGCACGATGGACCGGTATGCGGACGGAGACTCTGCAGGGCGCCCTGGCTTCCGAATGAGGACCAGATTCCCCGTCTTCTAACGGAGTGAAAAGTGGCCTCTCTCCAAACATGCGCTTAAGAGCGTCTCCAGTCGAGGCCCGAGAGCCCTCGAGGCCAGGACCCAGGCTTTACCTGGCAAGCCGACGGGTCCTGGGGTAACTGCGCCCTTGAAATATTTTCTAATCATAAATAAAATGGTCCTGACAATAAAATGGATTATCTATAAAAATAAATCTATCATCCAAAAACTAAGTTTATGTTAACTTAATTTTAAGTACCAACTTGGTAAAGTTTTGACTATGGAAGTTCAAATAAATTGCATTTATAAATTAGGTGAAAAAACGTTTATTCGAAAATTCGAATTCAGAAATTATTTTATCAATATTGCTTCATTTACATGAATTTTAAAGTTTTATTGTGGGGTAAGATAGTAGCCGGCGTCTGAACTTTCTCTCAACTCACTTATATCACATTCTTCACAAACTTTTACGATTATTATTACGATCTCATCGTCTTTAATATTGATAATATTTATTTTATTTGTAAGAAGGATATACACGGACGACGCGAATCCACACGTATAAATAATAGGTATTGTTAGTGGCCCAGGTCTGGTCATTTCTGCGCCCCTCCAGGGTCTGCGCCCTGTGCCTGGGCACCGCTGGCACCGCCCTAGTTACGGCACTGTCGTACGGAACACATGTGAGATGATATGTGTGCTGTGAGCAATTATAGCTAATAGGCTATTTGACTGGTTTCTGATAAACATCTCAGATTATTTAATGGTGTCTAACGAGCCCACAAAAACCTATTACTTCAAATTGCATAATGTATTTCTTTTAAAAAATAGTAAATAAAAATGTACTGTTTAAATAAGCCGCCAAAACGCTATCTTTAACAATATGGCGTCGTGACGTCACGATTCACGTAAACAAACGTTGAAACGGTCGAGATACTAGACAAGTCATACCGAGGTGTATACCGTATTGGCAATGAAACGATTGAAACAGTAGACCAAATAAAGGACCTAGGCGTAATAATTGATCGTAAGCTCACCTTCCTCACATTGAGAGTACCATCAAAAAGGCCTCTAAAATGTTGGGTTTCGTCATTCGGAATGGAAAAATCTTTCGCAATAGCAGGCCCAAAATAGTGCTGTTTAACAGCTTGGTTAGGAGCACTTTGGACTATTGCAGCGTGGTATGGAGGCCACATTATGCGACACATTCGCTTCGACTGGAAAGGATTCAGAAACGGTCTAAGTGGCACTTGGTATTTGCTTCTAGCGGAGTAAAAAAAAAGGCATCTTACATGCATAAACTGTCGAAATTTGGCATGACTTCCTTGTCTAGCCGAAGGGAATTGTCGGATTGTATTTTCATGTACAAAATTTTAAACAATATGATAGACTGTCCTAAGTTCCTGAGTAGGATTAATTTCAGAGTCCCAGCTAGATATCCCCGCACCCGTATCACCCCTTTCTATCCCCCGCGCCGAAGAACCGTATACGGAGCAAATTCCCCGTTGCCAAGAATGTGTAGGCTCATGAACGAGTACAGTGATCTAGTGGATGTACAGACGCCAGCACATCAAGTTACTACAATCTGTCAGATTTCTTTAATAGATTTTCGACTTTATTGCTAAATCATAAGGTTCAAGGTTGATTGGGAAAATCTGACAGTTTCGGGTAGGTTGACCTGCTGGCGTCCGTACATATGGACTCACTTGGTCGGTTCCGATCTAAACTTCTCGATCATTTGTCTCGCAGTCGCAGGTAATATTAATGTCAGTGCGCTAATTTTTTATTTTTTTATTTCTTACTGTTTTTTTTATATTTTTTTGAGATTGTTCACTTATTAGGTAATAATATGAAAATGCTGTATTTACCTATAATTGTTTGTTACATTTAGTTCTTTATGGTCTGTTGTTTTTAAGTAATTTCTATAGTGTATACGAACGTTGGTGAATCTAAATAAATAAATAAGTCATCTGTTCTGTCAACGATAGACAGAAATTTACTAAATCATGACGTCATCTTAAGTTCAGCCAATCCAGACCGTTTTCGATTACGTGGCGCCAGATTTAAAAAGATGAAGTTTTTTCGGGATTTTTTTTATAAATAATACATTGTTTTGTAGTAAAATTAATGCAAATCGATTTTAAAAGCGATAATCTATACGAGTGTCAATAATTATGACCTTATTTTTTACATTGTCAAATAGCCTATTCGGAATGCAGCCTTACTGTTCATGGTCTGTTCCAAATGTATCTCATGAAACGCAGGAACCAGAAAATGTACGGACGCCAGCAGGTCAACCTACCCTAAACTGTCAGATTTTCCCAATCAACCTTGAACCTTATGTTTTAGCAATAAAGTCGAAAATCTATTAAAGAAATCTGACAGATTGTAGTAACTTGATGTGCTGGCGTCTGTACCAGTGTCAATTCGTAGTGCCGCTTGCAAATTCAAAGTTTGATTTGTTTATTTGAATACTTAAACCCGAAATATTATTTTTTAGGTGCCACTAGTCGATATTTTTTCCATACATAAATATCGAGGTTTTTTTTCGGGAGAGTATTACTCCTGTTTGACATTGTGCATCCAAAGTTAAACACGATAACGTTTTGTCTTATTATTAGTTGTCTGTACGAAAACAAAAAAAAAAAAAAAAGCCATTAAAATTGTTATGAGCCAGAGCCAACAAAAAATCGTTTTTCTTGCTATTTTTAACGCAACTTTGGGTGTATAAAAGTAATAAAAGTACTGTAAAATCTTCAAAACAAAGACGGTACCGACAAAGCTCAATTATCGAAGAGTTCAATAAACGTTATTTGTAATATTGATTTATGCAGTGGTTTTTTCATAAAACTCGATTTTCCAAAGGAATTTTCGATTTTTTTTACGCGCCGTTCAGTTCGGAACGGTGTTTCTGTGCGTGCGAACTAGACGTTGTGCGTGTAGACTACCGTCTAAACACAACTCTCTAAGACCAAGTAATCCTAATGAATGACTATTTCATGAAATCTTGACATTTTTCAATAATTATACTAACTTAACCAGTTGTATTACTGATCCTAATGATTATATTTCTGTAAATAAATATTTGTTATGGTCGCGAATCATATTTGAATCAACGTATGTACAACTTAATACTGACCAGCAAATTGCAAAAAACGCAAGAAACTTTGAATTTCGCGGGCTACCTTGCGGGAACACCCAAATATTCCGAAATATTTTATTCCGAATTTCGAAGTTCCGATTTTCAAAAGTCCGAATTTCATAATACCTAAGAATTATAATGTCTATTATTGAAAATTGGCAGGCGGCGGGGCCAATGACCTGACCCGTCGCAGGGGGACCAAGGGTGGCAGAGACGGGGTCGTCTGGCGCCCATGTGCTGGTTTGGTCCCTGGGGTGGTCACGGCGTGCTATGTGTTCTGGTGCGCCGGTGATGGGGAGTACTCCCCGGAGGAGGGTCCGGTGACGGACAGCCGCGGCGGGTTGAAATGAAATGAAATGATTTGATATGAAATGAAATGATTTTTTTTTTTTTTTTGTAAGTAGGTTTGTACAAACACTTTTACACGTCAATCATGTTTTTTTTTTAAACTAGATGAAGTCGGCGTTTCCTATCTGACTACTCTGAGAAGAAAGGCCGAAACAAACTCAGAGGTCACAGTCTCTTTTAAAGTCCAGATCAAAGTCAAGATTATCTTGGTCAGGTTATATGAAGACCATGTAGATCGATGTCTGAGGTGGTCTTTTGAGGAAAGAACCACACAGATTGAGAGGACCTGTCCAGTCAGTGCACGCATTTGTCAAAAATCGTGCAGCTCAACTCAAGACTTAAGGAGCTCAACGATTCGACGAACAATACCAAAGAAAGGACATTTGGGTAGGCCACATAAATTACTCAAACTGCCAGACCATGAAAAAAAAAAAAAAAAACAGAACAGAGAATAATAAAAAAATATATATAAGTATGTAAAAAGACCCACATCGTCTTCACATTCACAATGAAAAAATAATATAATACTTTACAAAGTAAGCAAATGTCATTGTTTAAAAAAAAAAAAAAACATCAATGTCAATGTGTATTAGAAAAGAAAAAAATCATTCAAAATGCAGAAATTGGAAGCAGCTCAATCCCAAGCCTTTTTGTCCTCAATACAATCTTTAACGGTATAAAAGGCTTTCTGGCACAACTTACGTTTAATGAAAGATTTGAATTTATTAAGGCTTAGATCTTGAACGTGGCTTGGTAGTTTATTGTAAAAGCGTATACATTGGCATCTGAACGAGCCACCTATTTTCTTGAGCCTGGTTGTAGGTACAACATATTTGTGTTTGTTTCTAGTATTTATATTATGGATATCACTGTATTTTTTAAACAATTTTATATTTTTATGGGCATATAAAAGATTTTCATAAATGTACTGAGAAGGCACAGTCATTACATTAATCTCTTTAAATTTGTCTCTGAGAGAGTGTCTCGGACTTAATTTATAAATTGATCGAACAGCTCGCTTCTGCAAAACAAAGATAGTCTGAATATCGGCGGCATTTCCCCACAATAGAATACCGTACGACATTACACTATGAAAATAGCTAAAGTACACTAAACGAGCAGTCTCTATATCAGTTAAATTTCGAATTTTTCTAACAGCGTATGCTGCAGAACTTAGCTTTTTTGACAATTTATCTATATGTGGACCCCACTGAAGCTTAGCATCCAAAGTTATGCCCAAGAATACTGTGTTGTCTTCAGGATTCAATTCCTCGCCCTTTATCAACACATTAGTTTTCACCTGCCTTACGTGGGGTAGCGTAAACTTAATGCATTTGGTTTTCTTCTCGTTTAGAAGCAAATTATTAACATTGAACCAGTGGACTACTTTCGAGATCGCGCTATTTACATCGTCAGTAACCAACTGCTGACGTTTAAGTTTAAACAAAAGAGAAGTGTCATCTGCAAACAACACTATATCATGATGATCCTTTATGAGGTACGGCAAGTCATTAATATACCTAAATGAGAAACAAGAAAGGACCAAGAATTGAGCCCTGTGGGACTCCCATTGTTACTATAGATCCGGGTGATCTTTTTCCCGGGTGGTTCACGGATGAGTGCTAACGCGTGCCCGTGTTCCCGCCATAAGCGGCAGAGGAGGACACCGTGGAGTTTCAGTGGGTTAGAGTCCCACATACCTGCACTATCTCCCCGTGGTAGTGCAGAATGCATGAGCATTTCTCCACGTAAAAAAACAAAAAAAAATGGTTAGGTTACCTTCCCCCCAGGTGGGTTCCCGCATTGTCGAGGCGGGGGGGCTCAGTAGCCGTGGCTTGGACACCCACGGTGAAGCGAAGAGGAACCCGAGGAGGGGCCGCTCGTCAGGGCTTTTGCCGACAAGCCGACGACGTAGCGGCCAACATGTAGGTTGCGGTGCCGCTTGGGCGACATCGCAACTGAGGCGGGCCGCGATGTCGTATCGGAGGCATCGCGGCTGAGGGTTGGAGGCCGCGGCGGGAGAGGAGTGCCGGTATTACGGTGCGCCGCTCTCCCTACCTTCCGCGGCCTTGACGGGGTCGCCACCGTTCGATGGCGGACGCGGTGGGGCCGCAGGGGAAGAGGAGTGTTGGTATGATGTTGGCCACTCTCCCTATCCTCTGCGGCCGAAAATTGGCAGGCGGCGGGGCCAATGACCTGACCCGTCGCAGGGGGACCAAGGGTGGCAGAGATGGGGTCGTCTGGCGCCCATGTGCTGGTTTGGTCCCTGGGGTGGTCACGGCGTGCTATGTGTTTTGGTGCGCCGGTGATGGGGAGTACTCCCCGGAGGAGGGTCCGGTGACGGACAGCCGCGGCGGGTTCACGGATGAGTGCTAACGCGTGCCCGTGTTCCTGCCATAAGCGGCAGAGGAGGACACCGTGGAGTTTTAGTGGGTTAGAGTCCCACATAACTGCATTATCTCCCCGTGGTAGTGCAGAATGCATGAGCATTTCTCCACGAAAAAAAAAAAAATGGTTAGGTTACCTTGGATTGGATTGGCCTAAGAAACTAACGATTTTACAAGGCGTTTGTATTTCGGAATTCTAATTAATCGGTATTTTAATAATCGGAATTCGTATTTTTGATGTTCGGAATTATCATTAAGTCGGACTTTTTGTTCTTCGGTCTATTGAAATTTATTTTGAGAATAGTAATTATAAACGTTAGGAATATTGAAATTTCGGAATTATAAAAATAGCATGAATGATAATTCGGAGTTGTTATTTATGAATTTTAAACCATTCGGAATTATGAAAATCGATATTTTGAAATTCGTATTTGTGACTTTCGGAATAAAGTTTTTCGTATTTTCGTAGTGTACCCCTACCTTGCCCCATCGATAGGTAGAAGCGAAAAAAATTATACAAGTTTTCAACGAAATCAAGGAAAATTGATGCTTCTGTACAGTAGTTAGCAGCGCACTAGCAACCTCTAGGTAATGAGTGTGCACAGTGCAAGACAGGGAATGTATTCTGCATAATTACCTATTTATTTGCTTATTAAGTGCTTGTAAGGTTGTATGTAGGTAAGCCACTGTATTTCCCACTCATATTGCTGGCGTTATCATAGCTTGCTTGGCCCACGACAATCTTTGATACCAATGGAAGCGAGTTGTTCAATAGTATAAATAATAAAATATGACCTTCAACATGGCTGTAATAGTACATTATGATACATGTGTGCTATGTTGATCATTATGCACGAGGCGATATTATCGCGCGAGCCGCAGGCGAGAGCGATAAGAAAGCCGAGTGTATATTGATTAATGCACACGCGTTTCATACGACGTTTTTCAACACACTTGCGAGAAAAAAAAACAGACTTGTATTGTTAAATATTAACTTGTATGGAAAATGGCGCGCTGGTTTTGTTTTCCCGCGCGCCGTGCTAGCCAGCACTAGCGATGCGCGCGCAACATTGACTCATTTTAAATATATTAATCTATGGCACAGACAAAACCGATACAGCCTATAGAAAAAATATAATAAACACAAACCTGAAAATTGCAAAAACCTAAGAATTTCGCGGTCTACCACTGCGCATTCACCTTAAATTGTCTGTGGTCCCCTGCGAGTTCATTTTGCGACCAAGGACAATACAGATTATTAAAAAAAAAAAAAATATAGCCCGCGGATTTTTTCTTTCGGCATGAAGTCTCTTTGGGCGCTTTCCGAATTAGCTATAATCGCTCACATCACAGCGCTCACATCATCTCCATGGACGTAATATTACGTCCATGCATCATTAGATATTACTAATAAGACTGCTGAGAGCTGGCATGACAGTGCTTAGCACTGTCATGTGAGCGCGTAAAAAAGATATTATTACAGTATTTCTTTGTATAAACACCACATTTCTTCTTCAGTTCTTCTTCTTTGGTTAGGTGGCGACTGTCAGCCAGAAGCACAATTTCAAAAATGCCACGTTAGTTTAATTTAAAGATGATGCAACTCAAAACAAAACACACTCTGACACAACCTCATACACACACTGTCATTTTTGACAGCGCTCACGGTGATATTATTCTAGGGCATGGTCGGCATTATCGCAAGATGGCGAATGTCATGACGTCATCTATGACGATTCACGGGACATCGTTATCGTTATCGCGCTCACGCTAATTCGGTTATTTCCCAATTCGGAACACATCGATTATTTCCCAATTCGGAACGCAGGGTTTGATGAGATTAAAAAAGCGCGCGTCTCCGACTAGTAAATAGTTATCTGTGGTATTACAGAACATGTGGATTAAAGTAAAGAAAAGAAAAAAAGCGCGGGAAACTTCGGACTTGGTGGACGCGGTTTTTTTGAAAAGATTTTAAAATATTGTTTTATAATTCAGACAGGATCAGTAGTCGTAGTTTTAGTGCTCTATTTTCTTTCTCTTTTAATTTCATTTTAGTTTTTTTATTTTCTTCGGTAGTGGTAAGTTTATTTTTTTAGTTATATAGTGTAAAATGAATGACCCGCCTGACCCGGGGGACTTCGTGCCCCCGGCAGGCAATTTTATTACTATTGCGTCGAATGAATCGGGCATGGATACCGATGGGTCATCTTCTGCCCGGAATTTAAAAAGAAGCCGTGTCCATATTTGCAAGAATTGCAACAAACGCCGTCGTACCCGTAAAAACCACGGTTCCGAGTCTTCGGGTTGTGGATGCACGGAATCATCATTAGCTACTCCATCGGAGCCTAACTGCTCTGATATGAATGATAGTAATAACAAAAAACCCGATATTCCTACTCCATCCTTAGTTGTTCCCACTCAGATTGGTAGAAAAACATACGATAAAACGGATATTTCACCATACGTTATCCATGTCCAAAAAAATATAATTTCACCCGATGATGGGACTACATTGCACCCTATCACATTTGGCAAGTTTTTAAAGCACAACGCCTTCCAGAACATAATAAACGGTAGCGTCAAGAAAATCGGTCGCAATAAAATTTCTTTATCTTTCTCAAATTTCCTGGATGCAAATTCTTTTATTATAAGCAATAGTCTAGGTACATCTAATTACAAAGCTTTTATACCTACTTTTAATGTGACTAGAATGGGTTTAGTGCGTGGTGTTCCTGCGGAGTGGTCTCCGGAGGAAGTTATTGATAATATAACGGTCCCAATTGGTTGCGGTCCAATTTTGAAAGTAAGACGCCTCAATTTTAAAACCATTGTTGATGGTAACACCATTTGGAAACCTTCCCAATCCATAGTTGTTACATTTGATGGACAGGTTCTTCCGAAAAGAATTTTTATGTGCTATAATGCCTTACCTGTAGATTTATATATTTTCCCTACTGTACAATGTTTCAATTGCTGTCGTTTTGGTCACACTAAAATTCAGTGCAGGTCCAAACCTCGTTGCTATAAATGTGGCCATGGCCACACTGGAGACAGTTGTGAAAGAGAACAAGAAAGTGCATCTTGCTGCCTTTGCTCTGGCTATCATTATGCGACTAATAAGTCATGCCCAGAATTTTCAAGACAAAAATTAATCAAAACATACATGGCACAAAGTTCTGTATCTTATGCTGAAGCGGCAAAAGTTTATCCCCCAGTAACAAAATCATATGCTGATACACTTTTATCTTCTCCTTCCAAAAATTTTGCAGATACTCCATCAATCTCTTCACCTAATAGAATGCCTGGTTCAAGTAGCTATAAAAAGACTGTCTTTCTCAAACCACGCTCCCCTCCCAAATCTGTACAAGGATACAATAAAGAGGCTCACAATGCCATTATCAAAGATTTCGACTTTCCCCAACCATCTAATGGTTGTGCTTTTTCTAATAATCATAACGAAAAAAAAGACACAAATTTTTCCATAAACGATTTTCTTTCTGCATTACACAATCTTCTATCTCAATTCAACATTTCACCGTCCAACGTTGCCCCTTCTTTCAATGTATCTCAATCCATTCATAATGGACAACACATCCAAAATAATCCAATGGAACTGCCGCAGTCTGGTAAACAAAAGGAGTGATATTATTTATCTTTTAAACAAATATGAGCCATTTGCCTTTGCCTTATCAGAGACTTGGCTCAAATCTAATCATATTTTTAAAATTAACGGTTATTTAACCATTAGAGAGGATAGATCTGATGGGTATGGTGGAGTAGCTATACTTATCAAGAATTCTATCCCTTTCTCTATAATTTCCTTACCTCCTCACAGTGAGGAAATTTCAATTGTTGCTATTAAAGTGCATCATACTTGTCTTGTTTCTATTTACATTCCTCACCCTTCTTCTTCTGTTCTTCAAGAGATTAATAATCTCTTTTCTTGTCTTCCAAAGCCCTTCTTAATATTGGGGGACTTTAATTGCCATCATCAATCATGGGGTTGTTCAACGTCTAATTGTTATGGTGATGAATTACTAGATATAATAGACTTACATAACTTATGCATCTTGAACTCAGGTGCTGCCACACGCCGTTCAGATCCCAATCAGAACCAAAGCGCAATTGACCTTTCTATCTGTTCTCCAAACTTAGCATCTTCATTAACTTGGCATACTTTAACCTCTACTTATGGAAGTGATCATTTTCCAATAGTTATTTCTTATCCTCTTTCCAAACCACATGCTCCATTAAGGAGATCAAACTTAAAACATAAACTTCCTAATAGAAATAATAATGACTGGGACAAATTTAGAAACATTGTTGACACAAAGCTTTGCTCCTTGCCCGTTATTTCTGATGGCAATGAAAATAGTTGTGCTGAAGCTTTAGCTCTCATATTAATCGCTGCGGCAGATGAAGTTTTTCCTGTAAAAAATAACAATGTTAGTACAATTCCCTCGCCTCCGTGGTGGGACTCTGAGTGCACAGAATTGATTAACAAACGTAAAGAGGCAGAATACAACTATACCCTTGATATGTCTGATATTAATTTTGAAATCGTTAATAACCTAATAAATGAAACTTCTAAACTTTTTAAGAAGAAAAAATTTGAATCTTGGCGTAACTTTTGCTCATCAATTTCACCGAATACTCACCCTACGATTGTCTGGCGCAATATTCGTAGATTTAGGTCCATTTATAACAACCCTTCCCCTATTCCGGATTCTTTAGCCAGTGAATTTTTATATAAATTAGCTCCTCCTTTTGTTCCTGAGCTATCTCTCGTATCCAACAACCATGATACTCATACGACTCTAGATCTTCCATTCACTCTCACTGAATTAAAGGGTGTTATTCATAAAACTAAGGATTCTGCACCAGGTATTGATGGTATTCCGTATTCATTTTTTGCTAATTTAAATGACGACGTCCTCAGTTATTATTTAGAGCTCATTAATTCTGTTATGAATACAGGAAACATTCCTGTTGAATGGAAACGTCAAAGGGTGTTGCCATTCCTTAAACCAAATAAAATTCCATCTGAAGCTTCTTCATACCGTCCCATAGTTTTGTCTTCAATTCTGATGAAATTAGCGGAACACTTAATTAAAAATCGTCTAGAATGGTATGTTGAAAGTAAGGGTTTTTTGGCAGAGTCACAATATGGCTTTAGAAAAGGTAAAAGTACAACTGACTGTTTGAGTATTTTAACATCCGATATTCGGTTATCATTCTCTAATAACCAATCCACGGTTGCAGTTTTCCTTGATATAAATTCAGCTTATGATAATGTTGTATTATCCGTTTTACAAAATAAATTAAAAGCCTTACAAGTCCCATTGAATTTATCAAATTTCATTATTAATATCCTGACTGAACGCTCTGTTAGTATGTTAATAGGAGAACATGAGGTATCTCGTCTTGTATGGAGAGGTCTCCCACAGGGTTCTGTGCTCAGTCCCATTCTTTACAATATTTACACTTTTGATTTAGACTCGTCCTTAACTAACAATGTTAAGGTTCTGCAATATGCTGATGATTTATTATTATATTCTTCAAGCCAATCTGTTGATCAAGCTAGCTATGCTATTAATTCTGCTTTATCTTCTTTGGAGTCATGGTTACATCAAAACGGTTTGGATTTATCCACGTCTAAAAGCGCAGCTGTTTTATTCACCCGGAAGAGAAATATTCCCGTAATAAATCTCTTTTATAAGGAAATACCTATTCCAGTGAAAGATAAATTCAGATATCTAGGTATAATACTCGACTGTAAATTAAGTAGTGTTCCTCATTGTGATTATATTGTTAACAAATGTGAAAATCACCTAAACATGCTCAGGTGCCTCTCTGGTGTGTGGTGGGGTGCACATCCCTTTTCTTTGAAACTCGTTTACAATGCAATCATCAGAAGCACTCTGGATTATGGATCGTTCGTTCTGGAACCAGGTAGTGTTATGGCTTTTAAAAAATTGGACCGCATCCAGTCTAAGGCTTTACGCATTATTTCGGGTGCCATGAAGTCTAGTCCCATTAATGCACTTCAAGTTGAATGCGGGGAAGCTCCTTTATATCTTAGAAGACAATTCCTATCTGACAAATATTTGTTCCGGATTCTTCAGATGTCAACTCATCCTCTCATTCCTAAACTGGATTCATTAGTCTTGCAGATTGAATCTTCAGATTACTGGTCCCATAAACGTGCTCCTTGTTTAGTTGTAAGCTATAAAAAATTCCTTTCACTTTCTTCTCCTATTCACCGTTCCAATAAACTTCCTATATTTAACAGTAGTTATGAGAGTTTACAATTCAGTCCCATCATAAAATATAACTGTGTAAGTAAATCAGATCCCGATTGCCATTCAAGTTTTAATAATTTTCTGGCTGAACACTTAGGGTACCACCATATATTTACGGATGCAGCGAAGCATTCTCCGACGGGTTGTGTTGGGATAGGTACTTACCATTCCCAATACAACATCGTACAAAAAATAAAACTACCTCCTGAGACTTCTGTTTTTACGGGGGAATGTTTCGGCATTTTAAAAGCCATTGAATATACTCGTGTTTTAAAACTTAAAAATACTATAATTTTTACTGATTCTCAAAGTGCTCTTCTAGCCATCAATAAATCCCCTTTTGAACACAAATCACAGTTTCCTATAATTTATTTAATAAGAGAATTTGCGTTTAGAACCATCTCCGAGGGTAATACACTGCAATTTGTGTGGATTCCAGCCCATGCTGGAATCCATGGGAATGAAGTGGCTGATACACTTGCCGGTGATGCGGTGCAATGTGGGGACCTAGTTCCATATATACATTTTTGCTATGACCTCATGACGTTACCAAAGACTTTTCTTCGAGACACCTGGAAGGTAGCTTGGGATATCGGAAGCAAATCGAAGGGTCATTATTTTTCTCTTATTCAACCCGACGTTCCGGAAAAACCGTGGTTTGGCAGGGCAAAGTTTGGCAAGAAGGAGACCTCCATTCTAATACGGATGAGACTGGGTCATGTCTGCTCTCCAGCCCATCTTGCCAAACTTCATATCATCGATGACCCCATCTGTCTGTGTGGCACAGACGTAGGCGACTTAAATCACATTTTTTTCTCCTGTCCCCTATATGACCGTTCATCCTTTCTTAGTAACCTCTTGTCCCTCAGTATTCCTTTTCCTACCTCAATACTTTCTTTACTTTGTACAAATAGCTTTTCTGTATATAAATGTATAGTCTCATTCATTACTTTAAATAATATTAAGTTATAATTGTTTCTCCATTGTATTTAGCTCATTATTCTATCCGTTATAAATACTGATCCTATAGTTATTATCCATTTATCCCGATATAATTAATTCGAATAATAATTTTATTTTTTGTTTCCCTACCTTTATTGCCTTCGTATTATAAAACAAAACGTGACATTGGCTAAATGCACAAACCGTGCGAAGCCAAAGAAGAAAAAAAAAAAAAAAAAAAGTAAAGAAAAAGCACGCGTTCGTAATACACTCCATTATGGACCTAAAAGCGGTTCAATAAGAGCCACTTTACGAGCAAGTGTGTTGAAAAACATTTTTTTCTCTAACGTGTTAAGTATTGGTACTTACATTGATTTGAAAAAGTATTTTTACGCTTCTATTTAAAATATTCTTTACGGTCGGAAAGCGTTGGTGCGTAGCATGCTACTCTTGCTACGTGGTTAATCCGCCACTGTTACTACCTAATCTTTAATTTCGCGTATTCTCAAACAGTCATTGTGGCTTCGCGGTTCGGTGCTGGATTGGCGACGAACAACATGTGGGTTCGAAAACATAATCTACTTATCAATTTTTTTTTTTATTTGTTTTCATTTATGATGGCCACTCTATCGCATTGGATCGCTGATCTGTAGTGGTAGTTGTAGGTAAGATTTGCATAAATAAATAAATAATGATTTCTACAATATTTCTTGCATTATTAAAGAACGACCAATATGATTTTTGCCTAACAACTTTTCTGGAAAACAAGTGGGTAAATAAAAAAAAACCGGGTGAGAGCGAGTCGGACTCGCGCACCGAGGGTTCCGTACCATCATATGTTTGGTATTCAGATAAGAAGTCAGAAGTTTGCGAGCCCTTTCCTCATACCATAGTGGCACAGTTTTCTGATAAGTGTATCATGTTGTACGCAATCGAAGACTTTGGACAAGCCGCAGTAAATGCCAAGGGCATCTTGCGACTCCTCCCAGGCGTCGAATATGCTCTTCAGTAATTATCATTCAGTAGCTGTAGTATCCTAGCAATAAGCAAAATAAACGAAATTTCCAGTTTCATGTAGGTATGCGTAATTCACACATAATTCACACTGAAAGCGTGTGCGGGTCGGCCGCGGGGCGGGTCGTTCAGTGTGATGTCTTTCATATAAATACAAAGAACTAGACCCGCCGTACTCCCGTCCCGAAACGCGCCCGCGCCCGCTCTATGTGTGAATTACGCTTTATTGTATTCGTAGAATCGCTTACTGTAGTACCTATAAAACAATAGTAAATAACAATTTAGGTCTGAAAAAATAATGCAAACGGTAACATAAACACGCAGCGCATATTATTAATTAGAATTAAACTAGATTCATTGTGTTTCAGGCAATGATTTTCAGGATATAAATTGCACAAGTGCGTTGAAGAAGTCATTTGGTTTCTCAGCGTGTACATTATGCCCAGCACCTTCGATATAGACCAAATTTGCTTTAGGAAAGAGCTTCCGGATCCCTGTTATGTCGTCAGGTCTGAAATAAAACAAGACTGATGATAAAAATATTAATAACTAGCTACTGCCCGCGACTTCGTCCGCGTGAAATTTCTTGTACCCCCACCCCGTCGCAACACTTCGTATTCGCTTAGCGTTCCCAAGGCTCCCAAGGGTCATAGCGTGATATTAAATAGCCTATAGCCTTCCTCAAGAATTGCTATCAAATGCAAAAAGATTTTTTCAAATCTGACCGGTAGTTCCAGAGATTATCGCGTTCAAACAAACAAACTCTTCAGCTTTATTATTAGTATATACTTAGATTATTAGTAAGTATATAGATTAGGAACATATTTTATTGGACTGGGAGATTTAATAAATTTAATCTTACGGGATAAATTTTGATAGCTTGCCGGCGATGAATAGCGTAGGCCCATCATACGATTTTCCAGTCATACTTGGAAATTCGGCGATATTGGTAAAATTCTTCTGCAAGGATTTAACATTGCACTTCCACCCGAAAGAGTTATCAGGCAATTGTCCAACATTCATTAAAATGAAATACATGGACCCTTCGTCTGGAAATAATTGAGATCCCACCAGTTTGTTTTTAACTGCAGCCCTTGCTTTATCTAAAGTATTCAACCCAGTAAAGTCGACACTGGTCATGGCATTAATGACCTTCGGAAAGTAGTCAAGAAGTCTAGGACCTGTTGTCGGGACGATAGGCGATATATCTACTACGATCAAACTCCCTACTTTTGACGGCTGCAAGTAAAGAGAAAAACAGATAAGGAATAATGAGGTCATGCATGGATGCCGATTTGTCAGACGACAAGCTGGGTGTGCGGTCGTTGGAGGAACGCTAGTAGGTACTAGGTTCACATTGTTTGTTTCTGTAGTAGGTACTGTAGAGGTTTTAGCCAGCATGGCTTTCCCAAGAAACCTCCACTAATATTTTATATGATGAGACGAATGAAGTATTCGAGCACGACCAAGAAGTTTCTAAATCAGGTCAGACCAGTCCAACTCAGACCAGTTCATTATCCAACTGAGATAAGCTCTACAGTAATACGTGAAGGCGGCATCCAATACTGAGCGCCTGCAGCGCTCAGTATTGGATGCCGCCTGAGTCCGCCTGACTGATGAGGTACGCCTATAGAAACCATGTACCTATACCTACCTGTTTCAGGCACACACATAATGAAGACGATAAACCTGTCTGCGATAGACAAAACTATACAACAAAGCTGTCTAATGGATTACGACTACACCAGTCAGTGTTACAGTTCGTAATTTTACAGTCCCGCTACATGGAAAAGGTACGAGCATAGATATAAGAACATCGTTCTTATAAATCTATGGGTACGAGTATCTTATAAAGAAAATATTTTGTTTTATTTTTAGTCCGCATGTTATATGTTATGTTATTTTATGTTGTCCCGCTGCAAGGCAAAGGCCTCCCTTTCTCCTTTTCACTCCTCTCTGTCTTGAGCTAGTCTGGACTATAGTCCGCGCGGAACTAGTTGGCCGCGCTTTGGGTGTGGGGACCCCCGTCCCAACCCAAGGCGCGGCCAACTAGTTCCGCGAGGGCGGTAGGGTTGCCTATTGTTCGCAACGCACGAACTGAGTAATGACAAAGCGCCCCCACCCCTCCGTCCCACCGCTCATATACCTAAGGCGCGGCCAACAGTTCCGTGCGGACTATAATCCTGTCTGTAGTAGGCGTCAAGCTCGTCCCGCCATCTTCTCCTGGGTCTACCTCGATATCGCCGGACGTTTTTTGGGGCCCACATAGTGGTAGATTTAACTCATGACTGGGTCTAGTCCCATTTAAGCTTGGGTGTTTTTTGTGTGAGCGCAACACGTGTGTTCCTTTCCTAACATGATCCCTTAATCTGACTCCAAGAATGCTGCGTTCCATTGCTCGCTGGCAAATCGAAAAGAGGAAAAGGATACAGTCCTATAGATTAAAGTTACATTAAATTGTCGAACCTCTGTCAAAGCTAACATCATTCCTGTCCTGCCTCCCATGCTGTGGCCCATAACAATATTTTTTTTGAGTGAAAGTTTAGATATTAGTTGAGAGACATCAGCAGCTAATGACATGTAGTCGTGGACATCGATATGGGGGCTGTCCCCATGATTACGAGCGTCCACTGCTACCACAGGTTTTTTCGTATGAGCTGTGATCTTATCACACATGCTCTGCCAATTTCTTTTAGACCCAAGTAAGCCATGGAGCACCACTATTGCTTCGCCGCCTGTGGGACTGGGGCCGTGGATTTTATATGATAAATCAACTGTTGATTGAGGACGAACTACTTGAATTGCCCTGCATATATAATTTAACTCAATGTACGGTTGAGGTCTGATTCTACGGATTGTACATAGCATCACCATCTCATGTCTGTATTTTGTTTCAACAGTTAGGCTACAGAATAGTAATACGAATCTAGTCAGTGGTTTCTGAGGCAGTAGTCAAGGGTACTTCTCTTCTTAGTCTGTGCAGTAGTCCTAGTCCTGTCCTGTCAATTTCCCAATTTCCTACAAAGAGCACAATAATAAATATTTCCTATAAGTACGTTTCTGATGTCACTGTGGATGTCACTCGATGTCACCAATTTTGACAAACATGCTTTTCAGTGTTACAAACACAGCAAATAGTTTGTACTTATACCTATCTGAAGCCAGACAGCCACTGACCCCTATCATAGATGTATGATAAAGGTCAGTGCAGGCAGCTTTATACAGGGTTACTTGTAATTCGACGTATTTCTTCCAGGACGTGATACTGTGATAATGTGGAACCCATTTGCAACAATTAAGCGCCCCATACAGCCTAGGCGAAAATTCATGGGATTAGAGAAAAATAAATGTTTATGTATTTTCGAAAATTTCCCAAATTGCGCAGCTTCCATTGGATATCTGATACCTAATATAACAAATCTTTCTAAGTAGGTAACCAAATGTTCTAAAACATCAAATAGTTAAAAGTTTTATAAAGAAGTTTATTAACCATTTCCAAAAAACAGCTTCATACATGAACTTTAACACCAACTAGGTACCTCAAAATTTTACTAGCGTACAAATTACGGGGCAGACCTGCTATATGTATAGGTAACGAGGTACAAATATAAAAAAATATTTAGAGCGGCATCTCTAAATATTTTTTTATATTTGTACCTTGTATGAAACAGTCGATAATGCTGGCAAAGGTGGAATTTGGAAATTATTGAAATATTTAAATTAATATTCAAATTATTAATGTTATCTTTTTACCTTAACACCACCCTACAACTCTTCCTTTTTTGTATCGTGGAGTAATGCTCATGCATTCTGCACTACCACGAGGAGATAGTGCAGTTACGTGGGACTCTAACCCACTAAAACTCCACGGTGTCCTCCTCTCACTTACGGCGGGAACACGGGCACGAACCCGCCGCGGCTGTCCGTCACCGGACCCTCCTCTGGGGAGTAGGTACTCCCCATCACCGGCGCATCGAACACATAGCACGCTGTGACCACCCCAGGGACCAAATCAGCACATGCATGGGCGCCAGACGACCCCGTGTCTGGGCACACCCTTGGTCCCCCTGCGACGGGTCAGGTCATTGGCCCCGCCGCCTGCAAATTTTTGGCCGCAGAGGATAAGGAGAGCACAAGACTAACGTGGCAATCGGGGTAATAAAATGTAAAAATATGTAAAGAGAGTAGTAAAGAAGACCAACTTCAATAGCTCCAGTGTTTTTATTACAGTTGCTGTTATATTTTTGACCACAGAACACGAAGACGCCTCGGCGGCCGCTGCTATAGAGGCGGCATCGTCAACACTTTCCTTTCCATACAGATCAAACGTGTCACCGCTTACTCGCTAGGTGCTAGTACGCTTACACTCGCACTAGCGAGTAAGCGGTGACACGCTTGGTTTGTCGATCCAAATGTCGTAAAGGAACTGCTAATTTGAATGGTGGTACGGACCGCCATTCAAATTAGCAGCAGTTGTCACGGGACAGAAGTTGGGGGCTCAACCACAGAATAGATATAGTACTGCGCAACACCCTTAGGGCGCCACGAATTTTATTAGTACTGCCGATGCCGTCTACAGCCCGGGCACGGTGATTCCGTGCTATGTGTTTTGACAAAACAGTTCTTTATATAAAAAAAAGATGCAAACCTATCACATAACAGACATGCAGATTATAACTATGATGGCGTTTTTAACACGGCGTCATAGTCAAAAGTATTGATAACTGCGGAGACAAAGCCATCTGGGTCCTCAACGTGTACGTTATGGCCAACGCCATCGATGTAGATCAACCTTGCTGAAGGGAACACTTTATGGATGCCCGCTAAGTCTTCAGTTCTGAAACAAATCAGACGTTTTGTAAATAACACCGTCACACTGAATGACTTTTCCAATGAAACCCAGACCCACAACGTAATTTTTAATTTATCTCTACATGACTTCATAGTACCTAGATATAATTAAAAAAATGCATGTTTCATTTGTGTTACCGTTGCCGCGTTGCGATAAATTATATGACATTTTAATTTCACATTTTTTCTACTTCATCTATGTTGATAATGTATAATACCCATTTGGCTCCGCCGCGCCTCAACTACTAAGTACTATTAGTTATTCTGTGACTCAACTGAGTACGGCAATTCGGCAATACATTAAGTTTTAAAAACTACCTACTCATAATTATATTTCTTGTTGGTAATGGAAACAGGTAAAGGAAACAGGAACAATAAAATTGCCTACATTCAAAATTGATATATACCAAGAAGAGTATTCTAACTGTGCTGTAACTCTGTAACCAAGTTTGTACCTACGGTTAGCATACTCTTTTATATTGTTTATTATTATTTTATTTTTATTGTTTATAATTTATGACTAGAATATCGTGTATCGATCATATTATGTGAGAACGATGTATAAAAAACGTTCAGTGTACAAATTTTTTGTTCAAGGACATGCCGGTTTCCTCACGATTACATGTATTAGTTTATTATTGTATAAGTTTATTTTGTGTATTTTATCTATGGGCCTTAGTTGCCTGATAATAAAATGATTATTATTATTATTTTGAACGTGTTTTGATATTTCTCGGGACCCTGAAATACCTGACCTTTGGAAGGCGTACGAGGGGCCGAAGCCAACTGGCAGAGGCCCGTTAGACGTTTTTAATTAAATGAGACACCAACCGACGATTATCCCTGTCTGTTTGTACTATGCAAGTGCACCCAAGGACAATCCCCGGTTGGTTAGGGCTACTCCAGGATATAGAAACAAAGACATTGGATAATGTTGGTTTGGGTGGCTAAAGTCGACTGGCCAATGTTTTATATAAATTACACAGATAAATGGCAGGGGGTGACTTACACACTCAATAATGGGCCCCCGAAAACGATCGCTAGCACATAGTGTCGTAGCGACTAGGGGGCAACATGTCCTGAGGTGCTTATGAGAAGTGTAGAGGTATTCCACGGCTATCAGGACAATCCCGGAAGTACAGTCAAGATCTAGGGATCTTGACCGTACCAGCATCTTACTTGAATACTTCATTCCCCCGAGCACGTTTGCTCTTGCGAATCTCTACCACAGTATAAAGATCATACAGTATTGTAACTCGGCCGTAACCTTGAAATAAATGCCTACAGCCGGGCGGTACGTAAACATGCGATAGGGCTGCCCGCCTCCAGCATTTTAATTACATTTGCCTACTTTGTGTTTCCATTTAGTTTTGTTATTGTATTTTACTGTGTGTACATAAATAATAAAATAAATAAATAAATATACTTTTTTATATAAACAAATAAACAAGAATCACAAAGAAAATCAACAGACAGACGGACAGATTTATTTTTTCTAGTATTATTCATACACACAGTACACTATACAACTATTATTAATAATAAAACCACGTGTTTACTTTGAATTATACAAACTAACAAAACAAAACACACATGCCCCGAGGTTTTAACACAAGCGTCCCTACCGTATAATGATTCTTGAACCGCCTATAACTACCTATTTCACTCGTGTCTATCACTTTCCTTTACTCTATTCACTTTATTTATTAATCCAGACATCTTTTTTTTCGGGAGATAAAAGGAAATACTTATCCATTAAAAAGACACACATTATGCACCTACCTACCCAGAGTTTCCAGGTAATCTAAAAAAAGTTATATCTGGATGCCTTATTGACGAATTCATGCATACAAAAACAGCACAATATAGCCTACTCGTCATATTAAATATGTACTTCAATTTATTTTTAGTGAAAAAATCGCGCGGTTTATTGTTAAAAAAAACAACACACCGTCCGTTCGTCACTGCGGCACAGTCGCGACTGTCTGCATACCGAGCGCATTCCGAGGTCGAGGCGCGTAGGTATAGCTCGCGTTTCGTCCGTTTGTATGAAGTCGAAATACTGTATGATCTTTATACTGTGTCTCTACTCAAGCCGGCTAATAAAGGCAAGCCAGAGGTGAGGAACAAGACTTCTCCTGGGAGATACCGTGGTGTCGCTACTGCCCAACAGCTCGCCACATTCTGTATCTCTCTTGGTCTGGTTCCTCACCTTAGACCTGTTGCGGTAAAGTAAACTCTTCCGGCACAGGCCTAGAGTTCGGAGCGCGCAAGCCCCACTACGACGTCAACGTACGTAATGTATGGTACGGCGGCGGTCGGGAAGATTTTATTAAATTATTATAACCTCCGTAACTACCTATCTACTTTATAAGAAGGTAGGTAACTACATTAACCGCTTGTAGGTATAATGCATCTTTGGAGCGGGCAACCGCTTTCTTCAGTCTCTATTCTGTATGTAGTCAGAACCAGTAAACACAGTACACTATTTGAAATGATCGTAACAAAAATCTTACGGGACACAATGTGACAGCTTGCCGGCGACGAAAAGTGTGGGGCCTGAATACGTTTTGGAAGGTATATCTGGGAATGCGGCGATGTTCTCAAATTGTTCCTTCAAGGTATCGAGATTGAATTTCCATCCAATAGATTCGTCAGGTAATCTTCCAATATTCAATAATAAGGCTTGTATTTCTTTATCACTTTGGTATAAATGGTGTTCCAAAATTTTGTTTTTAGCTGCCTCCTTTGCTTTATTTAAATCCAGCCCTTTAAAGTCGACTGTCTTCAGTACGTCTATTATTTTTAGAAAGTAGTCTGTTAAAAATCTTGATGTAGATACAGGCGATATATCAACGACAACCAAACCTGCTACACTGCAAGGCTGCAGAAAAAACAAGCAAAGAATTATGAAGTTGTGTGCTTAACTCAAGGTTGACACAACGTGAACCGATGAGCGGTGAAGATCGCCAAAATCCTCGGTGTGCCTGGCGGAGGCCTATGTCCACTATGTCCAGTAGAGGACGTATTGCTGTTGAGTGTTGAATAATGATGGCGACGAGAATTATCACCATCATTATTCTTCTTCTCTTAGAATTTCTTGCAACACCGTTTCTCTAGTCTATATTATGTAAAGCTATGACTCCAAACAGTTGATAAGCAGGGGAATGCTCGCTGCCTACAACGTATCAAACGCTTGTCAAGTAGTCGACGACCAAGCGGACTTCTACGCTAGCGCTCGTATTACTTTATTTGTCATTGTTTTACTACAGTGCAAAGGAAAAGGGCTAAGAAAACAGTTAATATACAGGGTGCCCCTGGAAGTATGGATCAAATCGAATAGGGGCGTGGGCAAGGTCATTTCAAAACTTTATAACCCTGAATACATACAAGATACATGAATTTTCGAACCTCATTTAGAGCCAAAACCATTCCTGTCCTGCCTCCCATGCTATGGCCAATAATAATACCTTTTTCAATTGCAAAATGAGAGTATAATTTTGAGACATCGGCGGCTAATGACGTGTAGTCGTGGCAGTCATAATACGGGCTGTCCCCATGGTTGCGAGCATCCACTGCTATCACAGGTGTTTTATAAGCAATTAATAGCTTTTTACAAATCATTTCCCAATTATTTTTAGTTTCAAGACAGTCATGGAGCACAATAATTGGTACACTGCTGGGAGTGGGACTGGGACCATAGATTCTATGCGCTAACTTCAGCGCTGTTGATTTAGTTCGAACGTTAATGAAGTATCTTGATCGAAGAGTACTAAAGACTCTATTAGATTGATTTAAGCCGATGTACTGCATAGGAATATTTTTGGTGCAAGGAAAGAAATACGTTTACGTTTTTATTAAAGAGTATTTTATTACGCGTTATCTATGAGTCAGATGCCAGAAGATGTCACGATATCTGTCAAGATCAGCATTATATTGTAGTCTTTGGTCAAGATCGCCAATTCGCCATGCGATCATTGTGGCTCTATATCACAGACTACAACGTATATAAAAAAGTACTCTGTGGACTACAATATAATATAGGCTCTATAGTATTAGTGCTACAACGTAACGTAGAGGATTTTTTGGCGCCTGAATGATACAAGAAGGGGGGTTGTTGGTAAACATTTAGTGAAATTGTCACATTGTATTGACAAAACAAGATGACAGTAGCGTTAGTTCCAATTTTGGCTATACGCCAAAAGAACTATGTGCCAACTTACCCAGTATAGTACCTACCTACTACTAATTCTATAAGTTGGAAAAGAAAAAAAAAATATTTCTCTACAAATAATGAGGTATTTATTGCATATTCTCAAACACTTTTTCTTTTTTTTTAGGCTGCATAGTTTTCGACTTTTGACGAAAAATGTAAAAAATAATACCGTTCCCCTCCCTTATCTCCGAAGTTTGCAAAGAGAAAAGTCTGAAATAATTCTATGTGATAGGAGTTTTTATGTAAAGATTATAGGAAAAATAAAACGATGTCTCTTAGCACACTTTTTCAGAAATCATCAACAAAAGTTACATTAGTTCCACTATAGGTCAAGAGATGGCGCTGATATAAAACTGCAATATTCTACACTTCAGTGCGCAGTGCGAGTTTCAGTGCATTATATTTTAGTCTTTGATTTCAGTCTGTCAAAAAGTACTCTGTGGAATATAGGCCTCGCCGATGAAAATTTAAAAACTTATGATGGTACGGAACCCTCGGTGCGCGAGACCAACTCGCTCTTGACCGGTTTTTATTTAATTATTTTGGGGCTTATTAAATACTAGCTTCTGCCCGCGACTTCGTACGCGGATCCTGTTGCTTATGCCAGCGACAACGGGGTCGTCAAAATCGAAGATCTGAAACGTCTGATGTCGAATTCTAAGAACCCGGGGACTGGATAACAACGGGATGCGCGAGACGATTCGAGACGTCATTTTCAGGCAATAATGAACCAATAGGGTGGTAAACTTGGCCTTGCACTTTGAATGTTGGCATAAATGGGCCTTCTGAAATCTGTTTCGCAACAAAAGATGTCATTTGAAAGGCATTATTGTACGAACGATACTGTCCAAGAAATGTTTTGACTGTGATGGTCACCGATTAGCAGTGATCTTAATATTTCTGGAGGATTTTGTAATATTTCAATATGTACTTTCCCACCTGAGCAACACATACCGTTTGTTTCTTTTCGCTATTTAACAGCTTCACAAAAAGTACAATTTTCAACCATACCTCCGATGGCGGAATATGTGGCGTAGTCAATCATAGGAGTATACGTAAATGCACTCCGTTCCTTATCAACCCAAGGAAGGTCGCCATGCCCTACGGCTATATCTTGAGACACATCCGATTCTTCAGATGATATCGACATTCTGTTCAGAGAATGTCGAAGTCGATCAGAATTCAAACGTTCGTTGCGCTCTTCTTAATCTGTCTCGTCATGCCGTACTCCAGCAATTCTTTCTTTCTCACTTTCTGATTATGAATATTTTGTTGTGTGCGTGTTCGGAACAATGTATGATAATCTCACCGTATCAGCGGTCAGTCGCGCATCATATTCTGCACTGGTCTCTAGAGACCTGGATGTAGATGGGTCAATATCAACAAAGTGATTTTTCGTTCAATTTTGGTGGCGAATTTTTTTCTTCAGTTTTCGTGAAAAATAATGACCTGGTATAATAATAGAAAGTCCAAGCTGGAAGGATCTTCAAGAGGTCTGAGAATATCTCGATAACTTTTTGAGATATTTTAGTTCAAAGTCTAATGTGGCCACCAAAATTGAAAATCGCCCACCAAAATCGAAAGTGCCCACCAAAATTGAAAATCAGTGGCACCAAAATTGGATTAGAAGGTGAATCTGAAACAATGTGTAAGGTGGATATCTCGGGAAATATTATTTCAGCTTGTTCGGGATTGCTCTTTATTCTTGCTTTTCTTCTTGACCCCTGTAACACAGGTTTTGCCTAGCACGGGGGTCATTGGTCATTTATTTTGGACCAGGATATTCGCACGCTTAAATTGTCACTCTGTATTTGTGTACTTACCTTTTTATCTTCTATCTTCTATATCTTCTATACATATAATAAATCTGTAGACGAGGCGTTTCTGTACATTGAAAATATTAAAAAAAAAAAATAGTTGGGGTGTTATAGGATAACCAACAGATGCCATTTCATAAATTTTTAGAATTTTTGTCTGTTTGTCTGTTTGTCGGTTTGTCGGTTTGTCTGTTTGTCTGTTTGGATGTGACAAAATTTGAT
Source organism: Oligia fasciuncula (assembly GCA_963082905.1). NCBI lineage: Eukaryota > Metazoa > Arthropoda > Insecta > Lepidoptera > Noctuidae > Oligia > Oligia fasciuncula. The sequence goes on along the minus strand of OY720406.1, from coordinate 13,021,494 downwards.
TTGAACACGTTCAACGTAAAAAGTACCAAACCAATATGGTAAATTTTTATACTCAAATATAGTGTAGAACTGGGAGTAGTAGTTAGTTTTGGTTTCATCGCAATCGCTTCACTGTATCAAAAGATATAATCAATTTACTGTATTCTACAACAACTTTCATTACGTAAGTTGGATACACGTAATGACATCTATTGGCGCTTTATAGTACTAACGAAAACATAATTATTGTGTTTATAACATTATTATGTGAATAATCACGTCATGCAGGCTTACCTATAAGATGACTATCACAGTCACTTCTGCCTGTGTTATTTGAAAAAGTAATGATTACATAATATAATGTTAATCGCTTTCGATTGTTGGTTGATTAGTGGCGCTAAAAGAATTTCAAATAAAAAGTGAGGATAATGCAAGATAATATTATGTGATGTGGTGTTCTGAGTGATAAAGATTGCAATGATAAATGAATTTATTTTTGTAAGTAGGTTTGTACAAACACTTTTACACGTCAATCATGTTTTTATTTTTTAAACTAGATGAAGTCGTCGTTTCCTATCTGACTACTCTGAGAAGAAAGGCCGAAACAAACACACACACGGGCAACTTTATATAGGAGCTCTTTCGAGGGGCAAGCAACCTTTCTAACATTGTTAACAGAGAAGCATTTTCTTAGTGACATAAGGTTTTAAGATCATAATTATCATACTTTCATAGTTTTTTTGCCTTTTTTCTCGATTTTTTTTAAATTTCTTTATCATGATAACGCTTCAACGCACACCTCAAGACGGGCTGTTGATTTATTGAGTATAGGTTCGGCAGGTGCACACCCTTTTTTTTTGTTTCCGGGGTGGAAAATCTTCATGGATGTCCGCCGCCCTGGAACGGGCGGCGAGGTCTGTCAGGCTCTTACTGACTAAAAATCAACCCAGTGTTCCGTCTCACACCTACGTCGGGGGTTGCGGGACCGTACGATCCTTCCGCAACCCCCGACTGGTGACGTCAAAGAGGGGCGCGCGTGGAACACTACGCGCCGCCAGCTCAAGTCCTGATGTGTTGGCGGTGACAGACGTCCCCGAATCCGTCGCCCCTGGACCCGTTTAGGGGGGCTGGAAGAGGGCATTGTACGCCCTCCGCCGACGCCCGATGCGCCTACTGCGGGCCGGGTGAGTGGATGAGATCTCCCTCTCCCTTTCCACAGCCTCCTTCTGCGAGACGACCGTTTCGCAGAAGGAAACCACCGCGTCCCAGGACTCTTCGCTGCCGTCGCCTCGACTACGGCCGGCAGCGATACGTCAAGGTGCACACCCAATACAAGTAGCACTGCCATGTCGTAAAAAGGTATTGTAAATTATGTTTTCGAGACAATAACTAAATTTTTAGCCATTGTCTTGGTTAAAACCATATCGACCCTTTTTTTTTTCGGATGGGAAATCATCAAATGACCCCTCCCGCTCTGGGTGGAGCGGAAGGGAGTGTCAGACTCTTACTGACTAAAACCTAGCTACCCATTACTCTCCGCCCGCAGGCCCGCGCCTACGGTGGCCGGGAGTCGTCACGCGGCTCCCGACGCCCGGAGCGTCTCCCACGGTGGCTGGGACGGGAGGCTCTCTCCATGAGCCATCCCGCCACCTCCTTTGCTAGCATGACTGCTTCGCAGAAGGAGGTGACTGCCTCCCACTCCCTCTCGCCCCGGACCATGGCTTGCACCAGGGCCGGACGCGAGAGGTCGCCGCCGCTGCCAATCGCCTCTACGAGGACACGGCGGTGCTCCGCACAAGCGGGGCAGACCTCCACCGTGTGCTCCACCGTGTCCTCTGAGCGATCCTAGCAATGGTGACACCCGGGCGTTTCCTCCCGCCTGATGATGTGCAGGAACCTCCCGAAACTTCCGTGTCCGGTGAGTACCTGCGTCAGGCGGTAGGTGAGGGCGCCGTGGCGCCTCTCTAGCCACTCCTTAAAGAGGGGTCTTATCGCCGCTATCGCGGCGTGCCCTGCGCTGGGTAGCGACAGTCGCTCTTTCCATGCCGCCATGAGATCGCGCCGGAGATCTGTCCGCTCCGCACCGATTTGCCGCGGAAGCGGATCTTCCCCCCGGCGTAGTGCCTCCGCGCGCCACTCATACAGGCGCGCGAGGACTATCGCCTCCAGATCCCATGGCGGCCCCGACACGTTCCAGTTTGGGGGCCAAACGTCGGAAATACACCATATCGACCCTCAAGGTATCTTATGGTAAATGGACATAATATGGCTATTTGGTCAGACAATCAGCCTCGAGCAGGCGCTTTCATTTTTATTTATCCTCAAAAATCAAAGTGACACTTCGTCGCATTGTCATTATGAACCCTGAAGACGCAGTGACTGCTGTGCAGTCGAAAGGGCTATGGTTGAGAACCCCAGGCAAGGAAAGCGTTACCAGACAAGATCGGAAGATTTTTCCTTTTACACCTTTCCTAAGCGACACATTATTGTGTTCCGACATCCACGCGAACGAAGTCGCGGGCACAGCTAGTGTCAAATAAAATGTATTATTTCCTTTATTCATTTACATAATCTTATTTTATTGTATTTTTAAATATTTCTAAAATATAAAATAAGTATAAAAAACATTTAAAAATATAAAAAAATTGCGATCTGCCGGTGTCGGGAGCAGGGTCCAAGCTACCGGTGGTTAGGGCTCCAGAGACAGGAACCTCCTCACAATGCGAGCCGTATCGAGGAGTACTGCCTTCTGAATCAGGCCCTTGACCCAACCGCCTAACGAGAGCCTCGATAGATGTTAATCGAGGCTTTCGGCCATCAGTCCATTGGCCGATACGACAATCGGCACAATGATAGCCGAGCTCACATTCCACATGTCAACAACCTCGTGTGCCAAGTCGAGATATTTAATTTGCTTCTCTTTCTCAGCTTTCACGAGGTTCCCGTCACATGGAATGGTAACATCGACAATCATTATCTCGTCTATCACTACTATATCAGGTTTATTGGCAACAATAGTCCTGTCAGTAATGATAGACCGATCCCAGTACATTTTCAAGAACTGGATCGGGCACATACTTGTAGTACGGTATCTCAGAATCCACAAGTTTATATTTCAAAGCAAGTTGCTGGTGAATAATCCTAGCTACTTGGGTATGTCTGTGCAAGTACTCGCCGTTAGCCAGACGAGAACAACCAGATATAATATGTCTGATAGACTCACCCGGACAATGGCATGCCCGACACACGTCAACCGTCCCGTCCTTCATAATATGTCTCCGGTAGTTATTCGTTAAGATAACTTCGTCCATAATTGCAGAGACAAAACCTTCAGTTTCCCCGAAAAGGTCACCAAAACGTAGCCAGGATACGGACGCTAAGAAGTCTACACCGGGCTCATGAAGAGCCCGATAGAAGCGCCCGTGAAGCTCCTTGCTTTGCCATACCTTCTTGCGGTCATCAGTAGAAAGTACTACAGGTTTGCGCCAGGTCTCTTTAGCCATGGAGAGCGGGGTGAGCTTCTTGTCCACTGCGACCACATCACGGTGCATACCCACTTCGGCTTTTAAAAAATATTCCCTGAGACTGCACACCTCGCGGTTGTGGAGGGTCTTCGCATTTAAAAAGCCTCGACCCCCACACTTCCGCGGGATATACAGTCTCATCACCGATGATCGTGGGTGATGCATCCGGTTTGCGGTCAGTAGTGTACGGACTCTTCTATCCAGGGCGTCGAGTTTGGTCTGAGTCCATTTGAGTATGCCGAAAGAGTACATCAAAACCGGCATGACCCAACCATTGAAGGCGCGCACCTTATTACCGCCCGAAAGAAGACTATTTAATACCTTCTTCAGACGACAAAAGAAGCGCTCCTTCAACGATTGCTTCATGTCAGCATCGTTGATGCCTAACGCTTCCGACATACCCAAATACTTATAGCTTTCGGATGAGGAGAGGGATCTGAGGCTTATGGAATCGGAGAGTTGAATTCCCTCGGATTCCATAATCTCCCCTCGCTTTACATGCATGACTGCATTAATATTATTGTTATTATTTATTATTATTCTTCTTTCTGCCATTCTCTTTTTAAGCAGCCTCTCTTCGGTTCTTCGGTGGTCTGTTTTGGCATTCTAAAAAGCAACAAAATAAAAATATAATGATAAGAAACTTGGTCATTAGTAGGTCAAACTAAAACTCAAAGCATTTATTTCAATTAAACCATTAACAGGCACTTTTAAATTGTCAAGGAGTCGGTCAGTCCGAAAATATGAAGCTATTTCTAAAAACATGAAGCTAGGTCCTTATAATAATAGACCACTTAGGTACTGCCAAGTAGGTACATAATATTTATTTATTTGCTAATCAAACTGACTTGCAACTTAAAAACTGGCTTTATATGTACAAACAATACTTACAGTATATACTTAAAACTTGGTGGCTAGTTTTCAATTTTGGTGTCGTGAAAACGCCACCAAAACCACCAAAATTGAGCCACCAACATTGAAACCAGATATAAAAAAAATCTTTAAAAATAGGGGTTTTAAGTTACAATTTATTTAATATCACTGATTTATGCGTAACCCAAATCACTACCTATAATGTGTACCTTACTATTAAAACACTTTAAAATTAACAGCAAATCGATCCACCAAAAATTTAACAAGTCTTGCCCCCAGTGCCACCCAAGATGATACTTACGTTTTTGGCGGAAAATCAGAGCACTAATCACACACCTGTTACACGCAAGTGCCGTGTGCATGACTGAGAGGTGTGAAATAATAAAACGCGATTGATCGCACACGCACGAAACTTCATTTTACAGTATGTTGAATATGTGCCACCAAAATTTTGATTTTTGCTTGGACAAACTTTGATCGAGTATCCTGTGCTTTTAAATTAGATTTTCTAATACAGTTAATTGTTTTTAGATAATGTGTCATAAGCATACACTAACGAACTTGTTTATTTTTTATTGTATAGCAAATTGTTACTTTGGTGAATGCAATAATATCAAAAAATGGAGCTGGGACATGCCACCTAACTTGAATTACAAGGCAATTTTTTTTTTTCCTGATTATTTAAATACACATTTATAAAAAAAAAATGTGGCCCTAATTGAACCAAGTTACGTAGTTCACTATAAAAAAAAATAAGAAACATCCTATCATTTAACACCTCGATTCTCAACGTGGACGCGTAAAATTTGCTGTGGGGATATTCACCCAGATGCGTAAATACGCTGAGAACGCAGGCGTGCTTCGCGATCCGAAGAGGTTTCCACGGAGCGAGTTGCAGCCTGATGTTCTCAAACAGCATCAAGTCTCTCCTGACGCTCTTCGGTAGATTCTTGGGACCTTATGATCCTCAATCTTTTAGCTCCTTTGGAACATTGGGAAAGATTTGACCTCTTTCTAGGCATGGTTATAGTTTTATTATGAAGATACCTGATCAATTAAAATCTAAGTGACTGCTCCCCTACCAAGGGTGCCCAGGCACGGGATCGTCTGGCGCCCATGTGCTGGTTTGGTCCCTGGGGTGGTCACGGCGTGCTATGCGTTCTGGTGCGCCGGTGATGGGGAGTACTCCCCAGAGGAGGGTCCGGTGACGGACAGCCGCGGCGGGTTCACGGATGAGTGCTAACGCGTACCCATGTTCCTGCCGTAAGCGGCAGAGGAGGACACAGTGGAGTTTTAGTGGGTTAGAGTCCCACATAACTGCACTATCTCCCCGTGGTAGTGCAGAATGCATGAGCATTTCTTCACGTTAAAAAAAATAAATGGGAGTTTTGGCCAGTAGAGTCAAATTTTCAATGATATACCATCGTCATCGAAAATCAGTCCTAAACTGTTACCGCCTTCACCGCGTGGAGGTGAAATTAGTGATAGCTTTGATTTCCACATCAGATGTTTTTGATCTTCGATTTTTATAAGTCAACAGGAAATGCCCATCAGACCGAATAACTTTTACTAAGACGTCATTCCTATATGTGTTATGGTGTAGCTGGGCTCTTGGAGTTCCCCATCAGGTGTTCCAGATCTTCAAATTTATTCTCTCAGCAGAAAATCCTCATCACGTAGAACAATTTTTGCTATGGTACCATTTTTGTATCTCTTATAGTTAAGCTGGTCTGTTTCGGTTCTGCATCAGGTGTTCAAGTTTCCAAGATAAATTATAGCCTGAATGTTGTCCAGCCATATAATAACTATACAATAAAAAAAAAAACATTCAAATCCGTCCAGTAGTTCCGAAGATCGGACGCGCAGGCCCGAGGCGTGTACGTACTCTGATAGAATACCTTAACAAATGTTCGCCGTGATTCTTTAAATTGACATAACTTTTTTATTTATGAACCGATTGACATGAAATAAACACTAAATGTTAAGTGAAGCCTACTACAATATATTAGTGAAACCCGCATCTAAATCGAATAAGCTGTTTCTGATATTAGCGTGCACAAACAAACAGACAAACAGACAAACCGACAAACAGACAAAAAAAAAATATTACAATTTCGGGTTCGGCATCGATATAATAACAACCCCTGCTACTTTTTTTTTATATATTTCCATATACACCACTTTTCTAAAAATTTATTATATGTATATATATATTATTATATTTATATATATATAATATATATATTATATATTATATATATATATATATATATATAGATAATAAAAACACAAATATATATCTTCTATCTATATCTATCTTCTATATCTTCTATACATATAATAAATCTGTAGACGAGGCGTTTCTGTACATTGAAAATATTAAAAAAAAAAATAGTTGGGGTGTTATAGGATAACCAACAGATGCCATTTCATCAATTTTTAGAATTTTTGTCTGTTTGTCTGTTTGTCGGTTTGTCGGTTTGTCTGTTTGTCTGTTTGGATGTGACAAAATTTGATTTGAACACGTTCAACGTAAAAAGTACCAAACCAATATGGTAAATTTTTATACTCAAATATAGTGTAGAACTCGGAGTAGTAGTTAGTTTTGGTTTCATCGCAATCGCTTCACTGTATCAAAAGATATAATCAATTTACTGTATTCTACAACAACTTTCATTACGTAAGTTGGATACACGTAATGACATCTATTGGCGCTTTATAGTACTAACGAAAACATAATTATTGTGTTTATAACATTATTATGTGAATAATCACGTCATGCAGGCTTACCTATAAGATGACTATCACAGTCACTTCTGCCTGTGTTATTTGAAAAAGTAATGATTACATAATATAATGTTAATCGCTTTCGATTGTTGGTTGATTAGTGGCGCTAAAAGAATTTCAAATAAAAAGTGAGGATAATGCAAGATAATATTATGTGATGTGGTGTTCTGAGTGATAAAGATTGCAATGATAAATGAATTTATTTTTGTAAGTAGGTTTGTACAAACACTTTTACACGTCAATCATGTTTTTATTTTTTAAACTAGATGAAGTCGTCGTTTCCTATCTGACTACTCTGAGAAGAAAGGCCGAAACAAACACACACACGGGCAACTTTATATAGGAGCTCTTTCGAGGGGCAAGCAACCTTTCTAACATTGTTAACAGAGAAGCATTTTCTTAGTGACATAAGGTTTTAAGATCATAATTATCATACTTTCATAGTTTTTTTGCCTTTTTTCTCGAATTTTTTTTAATTTCTTTATCATGATAACGCTTCAACGCACACCTCAAGACGGGCTGTTGATTTATTGAGTATAGGTTCGGCAGGTGCACACCCTTTTTTTTTGTTTCCGGGGTGGAAAATCTTCATGGATGTCCGCCGCCCTGGAACGGGCGGCGAGGTCTGTCAGGCTCTTACTGACTAAAAATCAACCCAGTGTTCCGTCTCACACCTACGTCGGGGGTTGCGGGACCGTACGATCCTTCCGCAACCCCCGACTGGTGACGTCAAAGAGGGGCGCGCGTGGAACACTACGCGCCGCCAGCTCAAGTCCTGATGTGTTGGCGGTGACAGACGTCCCCGAATCCGTCGCCCCTGGACCCGTTTAGGGGGGCTGGAAGAGGGCATTGTACGCCCTCCGCCGACGCCCGATGCGCCTACTGCGGGCCGGGTGAGTGGATGAGATCTCCCTCTCCCTTTCCACAGCCTCCTTCTGCGAGACGACCGTTTCGCAGAAGGAAACCACCGCGTCCCAGGACTCTTCGCTGCCGTCGCCTCGACTACGGCCGGCAGCGATACGTCAAGGTGCACACCCAATACAAGTAGCACTGCCATGTCGTAAAAAGGTATTGTAAATTATGTTTTCGAGACAATAACTAAATTTTTAGCCATTGTCTTGGTTAAAACCATATCGACCCTTTTTTTTTTCGGATGGGAAATCATCAAATGACCCCTCCCGCTCTGGGTGGAGCGGAAGGGAGTGTCAGACTCTTACTGACTAAAACCTAGCTACCCATTACTCTCCGCCCGCAGGCCCGCGCCTACGGTGGCCGGGAGTCGTCACGCGGCTCCCGACGCCCGGAGCGTCTCCCACGGTGGCTGGGACGGGAGGCTCTCTCCATGAGCCATCCCGCCACCTCCTTTGCTAGCATGACTGCTTCGCAGAAGGAGGTGACTGCCTCCCACTCCCTCTCGCCCCGGACCATGGCTTGCACCAGGGCCGGACGCGAGAGGTCGCCGCCGCTGCCAATCGCCTCTACGAGGACACGGCGGTGCTCCGCACAAGCGGGGCAGACCTCCACCGTGTGCTCCACCGTGTCCTCTGAGCGATCCTAGCAATGGTGACACCCGGGCGTTTCCTCCCGCCTGATGATGTGCAGGAACCTCCCGAAACTTCCGTGTCCGGTGAGTACCTGCGTCAGGCGGTAGGTGAGGGCGCCGTGGCGCCTCTCTAGCCACTCCTTAAAGAGGGGTCTTATCGCCGCTATCGCGGCGTGCCCTGCGCTGGGTAGCGACAGTCGCTCTTTCCATGCCGCCATGAGATCGCGCCGGAGATCTGTCCGCTCCGCACCGATTTGCCGCGGAAGCGGATCTTCCCCCCGGCGTAGTGCCTCCGCGCGCCACTCATACAGGCGCGCGAGGACTATCGCCTCCAGATCCCATGGCGGCCCCGACACGTTCCAGTTTGGGGGCCAAACGTCGGAAATACACCATATCGACCCTCAAGGTATCTTATGGTAAATGGACATAATATGGCTATTTGGTCAGACAATCAGCCTCGAGCAGGCGCTTTCATTTTTATTTATCCTCAAAAATCAAAGTGACACTTCGTCGCATTGTCATTATGAACCCTGAAGACGCAGTGACTGCTGTGCAGTCGAAAGGGCTATGGTTGAGAACCCCAGGCAAGGAAAGCGTTACCAGACAAGATCGGAAGATTTTTCCTTTTACACCTTTCCTAAGCGACACATTATTGTGTTCCGACATCCACGCGAACGAAGTCGCGGGCACAGCTAGTAGATAATAAAAACACAAAAATATTGTATTACTTATGTAATAATGTAGAGTAGAAGTGAGGACCTTGTCAAGGCCGCAGGAATTATCTGGATGCGGGAAGCACAGAAACGGTCGAAGTAGAGGTGCTTAGGTCAAGGTCCAGCGGAGCGGTGAATGCTTATGATGCGAATCCCGCACCCCCCGGCCATAGATAGAGGTGGGACACCGCGGTGGTTTCAGCCGGTAAGAGTCCAGCATACCCCTCTCTCACCCCCACGATGGAGGAAGTCCATGAGGATTTTCACCGCACACCAAAAAAAAAAGGCATGTCCAGCAGCGGACGTCTTTCGGCTGAAATGGTGATTATGATGATGGAAGTGAGGGTGGGAGTGTTTTGTGTGTGGGGGTGTGTGTGTGTGTATGTAGTTAGGATGTACGTTAGTCTATTATTATTAGAGAGCGTTATGTGTGTGTGTATGTAGGTATGATGTACGTTAGTATATTATTATTAGAGAGCGTTAGCATGTTATTTAATTTATGATAACACAAATAGCTCAGTGGCATCATAGGACATGGATTTATGCCAGTCTGTAATTTTTTCCTTAGTCTCGTAAGTTTGGAGCTAATTCTAATGATTCTTACGGTTACGGTCCACACAGGCGATCCAAGACAGACGTCTCAAAGAGCGAAGTAATTGTGAGAAAAAAGGTATCCACCACCTCAAGACTTCGTTATGCCCCAAGAACAACTGCCTCTCGGTCGCGAACTGCTGCAGCCTATTACCTGTTGCGGTGCTCCTAGGGCATGTAATATCGGATGATTTTCGATTCCGGAACTGAGTTACGATACTACTGGTTCGATTCCGGAATTCCGGAACTGGTTCCGGAATTAGAAGAAAGTATAGGAAATAAAAAAAAACAATAAATAGGCATTTAAGTGTTTTGTTAAAACAAATCTTTATTAAAAAACTAAATAAATCGACAAAACTCTTGACTGAGATCAATTAAACAGCCTTCTATTAGGTTTTTCTTAATAAATATATAAAAAAATAATCAACTTTTCAATAATATATCTACTTACATTATAGCAAAATCAACGTGTACTAGCTATTTGCAATTGCAATGTAGCTTATTAAATAACTATCTAATAAAATTATGATGTATATAAGATTCAACAACTCACAATGAACAAAATCAACAAGTTCTTCTCTTCTGAGATCATGAAAATAGGTTTAAAGAACAAAACTTAAAATAATTAAAAAACTCTAAACTTACGTTGTCGTATTTTTTTGGAAATTGAGATCTTTGGGTCTCCCTTGTTTTGCCGAAAAGATTTTGCCAAATTATCACTTCCCAAACAATTTTCCGCATAATTTTATTTGCCAAATTATTACTTAGCAAAAAATCTCTTCACAAAATAATTGTAACCCAAACCTAATGTTTGGCAAGTGAACGTTTAAACTGGTTTAAACAATAACTTGTTTACCAACTAGTACTTTTACCAATTTTTATTTAGTCAAATATTTCATTTGGAATAACTCATTTTACGCAAAATTACACTTGCCAAATATTTAGTATCGTCAGTTTTCGCAGTTTTAAGGCAGCCATTTCAAGCATAAGATCTAACTTTGAAGACGTTTTATTACAAGGGTGTTTTTTCCACTTGGGACAAATTCTAAACAGGTAATAATAATATTAAGTATTCTGGTAGTATTTTTTAAAATAATTAATCTCGTCTAACTAGTTCAGTTTCGGGTAGACTTTTTTTCCATTTTTTTTTTCTATATAATCTAGTCGTTTCTGCAGGGGGGAGACAGTTAGAACAAGCACCACTTCAGTAAAGAAAGAGCCGCCATCTACTTTACTTAACAGAGAAACTATTAGTTTCATAATTATCGATAGATGTCTCTGTAATCCCAACTTTAACGAAAATAAGAAAATCAATTTATCAAGTTCTCTAATTTAATATAAAGTATTTTTCTAAAGAATAATTTTAATCAAGTTCAACAAAATTATCACATTATTTTATTTCATACATGTCCAGCATTATCAAATAAGGCAACCTTGTCACGGAAATCCAAATTGTGTGACATATTCTGGCTGGCAACATCACAAAATATGGTTGCCGCAACTTGCGTCTGCGTTTGTTTATGTTTCATAAGTCCATTTTGTGTTTAATTTGTGTTATAACGAAATGGTTAAAACTGTAACTGCCAATTCTATTCAAGTAGCGGGTGAAATTCAAGTTTTCTTATGTTTTTTGCAAATAGAAGCTGTGTTCAATATCGTATTCGCTAATAAAAAATGATTAATTTAATGATTATAGTTTAGTAAATGTATCATCATTAGATTCGCAAATCGCATTCTAATCGACATACGACGTAAACATAGCTGTTATTTGCAAAAAAACAAGAAAATTTGAATGATCACATGCAAAGAGTTTAATTTAATTATAGTAAACAATATAAACCTATACGTAAGTTATAGGTATATATATACATCTGTCATAGAGCCTTAGTTCCTGTTAAGATATGTAGATGGCGTTTCGAATCGGAATGCTTTGAAATGGCACAAGAGGGCTCTCTTCTCCCGTATTATTATTATACTCTTTGCGTTTCTGGCACTCGCCGGCCGCTGCCGCGGCACCGCTCGCTTCGCTCGCTCGGCTGGTGCGTAGGAGGTCACAGTTTTAACCTAACCTAACCTAAGCATTTTTTTTAAATAATTAACCTCGTCTAACTAATTCGGTTCTCGATAGCCTGTTAAAAATAATCTCTTTTTTCCAATTTTTTTTAATATATAATTTAGTCGTTTCTGGCACTCGCCGGCCGCTACGGCGGCACCGCTCGCTTCGCTCGCTCGGCTCGTGCGTAGGAGGTCACAGTTTTAACCTAACCTAACCTAAGCATTTTTTTTTAAATAATTAACCTCGTAACTAATTCGGTTCTCGATAATGTCCATTGCAAAAAAATTAAAATAGTAAGTTACAAATATTTTGTATTAAATAAATGATTAGTTTAAAATAAAACTGCATTTTTTAATTATTTAATTCCCAAAAAAAAAAAAAAACTCAAAAAATCTTATTTATGCCTTTATATTTTTTGTCATAACAAATCGTTTGACCAAACGTTTATTGTCTAAAGATTTTTTGCCGTAATAAATCATTTGATTAAAGACCAAATAAAAATGCCTAAATGACATTATCCTTATTAATATTCTGCCAAGTAAAAATTTGACCAAATGAAAATGTGCATACTAAAATTATTCCAAACATTGCATTGGTATAATAAAAGGTTGCGAAAATTTGTTTGGGTAGTGAAATTTTGGCAAAATCTTTTCGGCAAAACGGCAGGATCCCGAGATCTTTAAATCAACTTATAGGTACTAAAAAGAAATATAAAGTAAGTAAGACAAGAATCACTATTTCAAAAAAGATCGCTCTTCTTGATAATGTGTTCTCAAGAGTATCAGAGCATCTAACATTTTATCTGAGAGCGAGCTTCGTAGGCGACACACGAAAATACTCTTTCACTCTCAACACTTGTAGGAAGAACACCTAAAATATAATTGTATGCCTGTGTCAAATAAATACCACCGCTGACTGGTTGGCGAAATGGCGAACGAAACGCAAGCGTCGATGGCGGCGATTTGAAATTAAACTTCGCGTGCGGTACGGTACCTACATTTCGCAAGAGAGTAGGTACAAATATGCAAATTTTATTATTGTGGTAACTTATCTTACAAATAATTATATGAGTATCGGATGGCGATATTTACTTCAGTTCCGGAATTGTAATATTGTAAAAAATCATCCGAAATTCCGGAGTTACGAAATCTCGGAATTCCGGGATCCATGCCCTAGGTGCTCCTGAACCAAAGTGGTTATATCGTCGTTGTCCTGAACAGACTATGTCCCATCTGCTAGTATCAAGTTTACTTGCACCCTTGATGACCTAAACAACGCCTTTGACATCGTCATAAAGTGGCCGCCTACTAAGCAAACAGTAGTAACTATAAGCAACATAGATCTACCGTCGAAACCAAACGAAGAAGAATTAACTACCTAAATAAAATTACCTATTATCATTATGGAAATAATTTTAATTAAATAGTATTTTTAACACAAAACTTAATAACAATGTAGCACCTAACGTAGGTAGGTATTTATTTATACCTTTTCGGTATCGGTTTGAATTGACGCTTGTAGTGATGGGTATTGATGAAAGAGATCGCAAGCTCCAAAAACGATCTGGGGTTGTCTATGTGAACGTTGTGGCGTGTTTTGGGAATGTAAGTTATTACGGCTTTCGGGAACATTTCTCGAATTTCAGTTAAATCATCGGGTCTGTAAACAAACGAGTAAGGATTAAATAAAATGTTTTGGCACAGTACACGTAAACAAACAGATTGCAGAGAGGTTTTTATGTGTCCATTGTCTGCAACCCTATAGTCTAGTCTTAATAGACTGATTTTTGAGCAATCATAGGGTACGTATTTGAATATCGAAAATTAAAATATCGATGTTCAAAACATCGAAAATTTAAATATCGATTGTATCAAAATGTCGAAAATTGTTATACCTACGCTTAAAACGTCGAAGATTGAAATGCCGAGTGATTAAAATTTCGAATGATTCAAAATATCGAATGACATTATGCCTAAGTTCAAAATATCAACATTTAATACATCGAAGTTCATAATATCTACGTTACGTTACGTTTGGGTTTTTATTATGTAAAAATAATTAAAGTACCTACATTACATGAGGTTTTCCTTTTTTGTAACCCACCTAGTAACTGATTTCCATCTAGCAAACAAGCATGCAGCAATCATGCAACATGCAAGCAAGCATGGCTTCTGTCACGGCTCCGGCGCTGCAGGGCTCCGGCAGTCCCACGCGAGCTTAACGTCGCAGATGGTCTAAACGCCCACCACCGCAGCTTCGGCTTGTTGGCCGGCTTCGCCGGCCAGCCTCAGCTGCGGCGGCGGGTGTTAAAACCACCTGCTCCTCAGCTCGCGGGCTGCCTCGCCCCTCCGCGATTACGCGATTCTAAATTACACTCTAGGGGTAGGGCAGACAAGACTACGTGGAGTCGGTTTTGCAGCGATACGTTTCTGTCACTAACTTTAGTAGCACACTTAACTAACTTCTCGTAACTCTCGATATTTTAATTTTCGGTTATATGATCGTTCGATATTTCCATTTTCGATGTTTCGAACATCGATATTTTAACAGTCGGTATTTTAATCTTCGATATTCAAATACGTACCCCAATCATATGCAGGGCGAAAAAATTATAGCTGAATAGGTGCGGCATGATGGAGAGAACACTGAAAATATATTTGAAAAGTTTCAGATATGAGTCTCGTGGGGTACGAATCGATCGACGATATCGAAAGTTTATATTATCGAATGGTTAAATATCCTACGTACAATATATCTAAAATCTAAATATCTACAAAAGTTACATCGAAAGATCTAAATATCGAAATACAGATTATCGAACGTCCTAAATATCGATGGGTAATTATTTGAACATCGAAAATTAATATACCTACGTGTAAAAATGAGTTAATTTTCAACATTTAATACATTCATTCATTCACCCTAAAAATACGTACAAGTTAAAATATCGAACAAATTTTGATAAAGTAGTATGAGTGGAAAAAGGTTGCTTCTGCAACGTCTCCGGCGCTACGGGAAGTGCAACCCCTTCGCCCTTGCGTAACAAAGGATAGGCACCCATGTTCACCTCCGCAGCTTCGGCTTGCTGGTCGCCTCCGGCGACCAGCCTCAGCCGCTACGGTTCCCACGGGTGCCTATGCTTTGTTACAGCGGGCGGGGGTTGCCCTCCCTTCGCGCCTCCGGATTTTTATATACACTCTAGGGGTAACTGTTAGTTTATAGGTATAAAGGAAACAATGTATGTATTCTGAGAATATTATTCTGAAAATATTCTACATTACATTTTCCACATCTTAGCATGAACTTCTGGGAGCTACAGATAATCAAAATAAAGCGCCACCAAGTGGCAACAGTTAAAACCAAATATTGTGGCCAGTGTTAAGTTTACCAATAATTCTAACACTCCCACTAAAACTTAAACACTTAAAAACAAATTAAAAGTATTTATTACAGCACTCCCACTAAAACTATAAACACTTCAAAAAAAATAAGAGAACTACTGAAACAAAATCTGATTCCTCAGATAGTTAAAAGTTTGAGTTGGCAAAGCTTTTGTTAAAATATCAGCTAGTTGAACTTTACTTGAAACATAATTAACTTTAATTAAACCCAACTCAACCTTTTCTCCTATAAAATTAAATTTGATATCTATGTGCTTTGTTCTCTTATGATAAACAGGGTTGTTAATTAAGTTTATCGCACTCTGATTATCAACACAAAGCATAATACATTCACAACTTTCACCTAATTCTAACATTAGTTGCTGCAACCAAAGTATCTCTTTAGCAGCTTCACAAGCAGCCACAAATTCTGCTTCAGTTGTGGAGAGAGCAATAGTCTTTTGTTTTTGACTGGACCATGTGATTGGACCATTATTCATTTTAAATATATAACCTGTTGTAGACTTGCGCGTATCTATGTCGCTTGCAAAATCTGAATCTGAATAACCAATAAGATCATTACTTTCTCCATATTTTATACACAAATCTTTTGTATTAATTAGGTATCTAATAACACGTTTCACAGCATTTACATGTTGCCGACTTGGATTGTTTACATATCTGCTTAATACATTCACCGCAAAAGATATGTCAGGTCTAGAAACTGAACACAAAAATAATAAGGAACCTATAGCTTCTCTATAAGGAAAATTAACAGTATCTTCATCTATATTTTTAGTAATAATAGTATTAACATCTGCTGGAGTACTAGCAGGATTTGCACTATTCATACAAAACTTCTTAATAATTTGTTCTATGTAATCCTTTTGCTGAATACAGATACAATTATTTGTTCTTTTTATTTCCATACCCACAAAATATTTCAAATTTAATTCTTTGATTTTAAAAGCTTGTTTTAAATATTCTATTACTTCTTGAATCAGCTGTTTACTTGAAGATAATACCAGAGCATCGTCAACATAAAGTATTAAAAACACTTTTATGTTATTAAATAAGCCTGTAAATACACAATTGTCTGCTTGACATTGTACAAAACCATATTTCTTTAAAAACATAGTAAATCTTTTGTTCCAGCAACGAGAAGCCTGTTTCAGCCCATACAATGACTTATTTAATTTTAACACACAATTTTTGTGTAATGATACACCTTCAGGTGCTTCTATAAAAATATTTTCATCAAGGTACCCATTTAGAAAAGCAGTTTTCACATCAAATTGTTGAATTTCTAACTGATATTTTGCTGCAATAGAAAGAATAATTCTTATAGAGTCATACCTGGTTGTTGGAGAGAATATTTCTTCATAATCAACATTTTTAATCTGAGTAAATCCGCGCGCACATAAGCGGGCCTTATAGCATACTTGATTATTCTCATTCCTCTTGAATGCAAAAACCCACTTTGTAGTAAGAGTTCGCTGACCAGATCTTTCAACTATACTCCAAGTCTTATTTTCTTCGTGTGCAGATAATTCTTCCTTGATGGCTTCTGTCCACTCATTTTTCTGTGGACACTTTAATGCTTCAGCATACGTTTGAGGCAATGATAACTCAACTAGGTTTGCTTCAAAACGTCTATTACTTCGTGTCCTTACAGTTATGTTCCTATCTCGTGTTTGTCCTTTTTGTTGAGGCGGTTCATATGTTGGGTCATCACTGTTACAACTCAACATGCTGTCTTCAGACCCTGACATTGAAGCTTCAGTTAATGTAGTGTCTACATCGCTTACTTCTGTTTCACTATTCTGTATTACCGTCTCTTTATTATCATCATCCTCACCAATATATATTTGTGCAATATTCTGTTTTATTTCAGGACTTTTCTGTTCATTGAAAATAACATTCCTTGATATTGTAATTCTTTTTGTGATTGGATTATACATTTTGTAGTTTGAATTATCGTATCCAACTAACATCATCTTACAACTTTTACTATCAAGCTTCTTTCTCAATTGATCTGGTACATGGACATATCCTTCACATCCAAACACTCTGACATAATCTAGATTAGGTTTAACACCATTCCACAACTCCATAGGGGTAATATTTGGTGTCTGACTTGAAGATGTGCGATTTAACAAATAAACAGCACAATTTACTGCTTCTGCCCAAAGATTGAGTGGTACCTTACGGGCATAAAGCATGGATCGAGCACTTTCAACAATTGTCCTAATTTCTCGTTCTGCCCGGCCATTTTGTTCAGGCGTGTAAGGGGCAGTGAGTTCATGAGAAATACCCTCACCATCAAGATATTCTTTAAATTCTTTGCTTATGTACTCTCCACCATTGTCAGTGTGCAATATGTGTATACTATGTGAGAACTTGTTTTTAATCATTGAATTATATTTCTTGAAACAGTTCAACACATCACATTTATTCTTTAAAAAATACACATACCTGAAACTTGTTGCAGCGTCTTTAAAAATAACAAAATATTTCATATCTTGTACAGAAGGCACACTGAATGGTCCACAGACATCACTGTATACAACATCACCTGGTTGCTGTGGTGCTCTGTTAGATTTCTTGAATGGTTGACGAGCATGCTTACCATAAGCACAACCCTCACACACAAACTTGTCACATTCTGAAAAGTCCACACCAGTAATCACATTGTTTTTACACATTTTCTCTATTTCTTTGACATTTAAATGTCCTAGACGTTCATGCCATGTTTTAAGGTCCAATTTTTGCACTACATTGCATACTGGATTTTGATGTGTCTTAATCTTTAACTCATATAGATTGTTGCTTTGCAAAGATGCACACAGCACTATTTTATTGTCCTTGTATATTAAAGCATCTGTATGTTTCTTTATAATGTTATAACCTTGTCTTGTCACTACTCCTTCAGAAAATAAGTTTCTTCTCAACTTTGGTACATAAAGAACATTTTTCAGGATACTTATCTCCCACTGTCCATTGACACACTTGTCTATCAATACATTTCCTTGACCAACTACTTCTACAGCTTCTTGGTTTCCAAGTTTCAGTGGAGATCCCGTATACTCATACAATTCAGCAAAATTTTCACGTTTATTACACATGTGAGCTGAGGCACCGCTGTCTAATATCCATTTTAAACCATCATCATCATTTTTCCAATCTATATTTGCTACATTGAATGCTAACATATTCTTTTCTCCTTGTTGTTTCTGTTTTTGTTTTGGGGCACGGCAATCTCTTGCATAGTGACCGCGTTTCCCACAATTGTAACATACAAAGCGATGTGATTTTTCATTTGACCCTTCATTTAATTCTTTTTTTGGATACTTTAATGGAACATTTTTCTTCTTCACGTTTTGTTTTGCCACTATTAAAGCAGTTTCATTATCATCTTCAACATTCAGACTGGCCTCCTCATCTAGCAAACGAGCTGTCAGATTAATTACAGTTTGATTCTTCGGATCAAGCGACATCCAAGCCTGGCGAACATATCTGTATTTGGGAGGTAGTGTACTCAAAACTTTGGTTATGATTGCAGTTTCACTAATAACTTCTCCACTTTCTATAAGTTGCTTAGCCAAACTTTCTACTTTTGCTATATGATGAGCTATTCTGTCTGCTGGCGACATTTTATATTGATAGAAACGCTCATGTATCATCATTTTAGTCATCTCGGATTTTTGTTCATAAATGGACTCAAGCTTGGTCATCACCTCTAGTGCTGATTCGCAATTTTCGATGAGTGCTATTTGATTTAAATTCATAGCAGACGTTATTACAAACATCGCCATGCCATCATCTTTATTCCATTGAATCGCTTTTCCATCTGGTTTTGGCGTGTTGATATCTAACCCCTTGGCGCGCAGGGCACATTTTATTTGAAATTTCCACTGTTTAAAATTCGTTCCATCGAATTTTTCTAGGTTTGTTTTTCCAAACTCCATTTTTCGCGTTTCTTTTGTCGAAACTCACTAAGAAATTTTCTGTTTTCTCTGCTCTTTGTTTAACACCAACTGATAAATTAACGTGGACCTGGGCCCATAACCTGTTAGTTTATAGGTATAAAGGAAACAATGTATGTATTCTGAGAATATTATTCTGAAAATATTCTACATTACATTTTCCACATCTTAGCATGAACTTCTGGGAGCTACAGATAATCAAAATAAAGCGCCACCAAGTGGCCAAAAGACTATGTAAATTCGGGGTGCCCCAATTCGGTTTTGGAACAATTTCGACCTATTTTATCCATGAAAATCAGTGTCCAGTGTACAAGCCTAGGTCAATCGTGAAGGTATTATTTAAATTAAAATATTTTCTTGAAAGTCAATATGTTGTGCAGGTTGTGCTACTAAAGTTAGTGACAGAAACGTATCGCTGCAAAACCGACTCCACGTAGTCTTGTCTGCCCTACCCCTAGAGTGTAATTTAGAATCGCGTAGTCGCGGAGGGGCGAGGCAGCCCGCGAGCTGAGGAGCAGGTGGTTTTAACACCCGCCGCCGCAGCTGAGGCTGGCCGGCGAAGCCGGCCAACAAGCCGAAGCTGCGGTGGTGGGCGTTTAGACCATCTGCGACGTTAAGCTCGCGTGGGACTGCCGGAGCCCTGCAGCGCCGGAGCCGTGACAGAAGCCATGATATAGATATTATGAACTTCGATGTATTAAATGTTGATATTTTGAACTTAGGCATAATGTCATTCGATATTTTGAATCATTCGAAATTTTAATCACTCGGCATTTCAATCTTCGACGTTTTAAGCGTAGGTATAACAATTTTCGACATTTTGATACAATCGATATTTAAATTTTCGATGTTTTGAACATCGATATTTTAACAGTCGATATTTTAATTTTCGATATTCAAATACGTACCCGTCTCGTGGTCAGGGATCCACTTTCAGATTATCAAAATGGATAAAAAATAACGTGATCTTCAGAGCCTTAGATTTTCGTATGATCAGATGCGGTCTGACGCATATTCAGTAGAAATTGTGGGTTTTCCCTAAATCTGACAATTAATAATTAATCTTAGGTATAACTTCGTGTGCGTATCATCTGTATGCAAATGATATGCAGTTGTACTATCAAGGGAAGGTTGATGAATTACCTAACGCTATCGATCATAATAAACCCTACGAAGTGATCATCATTGGCAGTCCTTATATTATTAGCAAGTTAGATGGTACAATTTTGCCGCCAGTTCTCTTTAATTGTACGATCGTTCCTTTTAGTACTGACGTGAAGGATCTAGGCTTGCACATTGATAGTTCCCTGAACTGGCGTACTCAAGTCGCTAGGGTGAGCCAGAAGGTTACTGGAACGCTGCGGGCTCTGTACCGTTGAAAAATGTATTTACCATC
Source organism: Oligia fasciuncula (assembly GCA_963082905.1). Classification (NCBI taxonomy): domain Eukaryota; kingdom Metazoa; phylum Arthropoda; class Insecta; order Lepidoptera; family Noctuidae; genus Oligia; species Oligia fasciuncula. Next base: position 13,000,666 of record OY720406.1, on the reverse strand, counting down.
GAGTACGACGACAATGCTTACAACCCTGTAAACATGCCGCACCTTTTTAGCTATCAACTTTTCGCCTTGCTTATTGCTAAAAAACCCTCTGGGTTCCCCTACCATACAATTAAGAAACTCAAAGGAACTCATTTATTCATTACCCGCCATGGCGTCCGTGCAGTGTGCGTGTTTCCACACAAGAACGGACGTCATTGCCATTAGAGGCCACATTGGCCGTTTTCACATTGGATGTTAACAATAATTTAACAAAATCAAAAAATTAGGCAGAGAATCAGCACTTTTCGAACGTCAAAATTACATAAGACAGTCCGCCAAAACGCCCGCCCTTCACCACTTCCTAGTGCTTTAGCTGGGAAGATGAAGTGGCGCAACAAACTCCCCAGCAGCACAGCTGTTTATTCAGTTAAAACAAAAACTTGCTTCTATACAATAGTAGGGGAAGGTGGGGCAGCTTCATACAGTTTTTCTATTTTGTCTCATAGATTATTCTCTGGTATCAATATCTGAATAGATTGAATAAGAACTAGTACTATAACTATCTGACTTTCTATCAAAAACATATAATTTGTTTAAATATACATCTGTGACTTTTTATAAAAGTTTTAAAAAAAAAACAGGAATGTATGAATGTGCCCCGCATGCGGGGTACTTTCATACAGGCTATGGGGCAGATTCATACATGTGAAAAAATACACAAATTAAGGAATAAATGTTTAATTATTTATCAAAATAAAAGTATCAAAACACAACGTATTCGAAACCAAAAGCAATTAGACTCTGTGAGTAACTATACCTAGAAAATAATCAAGTAATAAAGAAAAAAGTAAAAAAAGATAACTAAGTAAACAGAAAATAACTTAAAATGTAGGTAGTTTTTCCTTTTATGGCACTGAAAGAAACTTAGTTAACCTAACAGTCTTTCTGATCAGTCAAATAAGTATATCTATGTCCTAGAATTAAGTAACATATCTTTGTTATGTATCTATTAGTAGCTATGTAGTATGAATGTGCCTGTCGGCGCATCACATATGCGCGTGATTGACCGAGGGGACGGCGCGGGGCGTCGGGGTACCGAACCCGGTGCGCGACGGCCGCTGCGCGCCTTTCACTCCACTCAGCTCACAGACGCGCTCGACCACGGGCATTTCATTGCTTCTTTTAAAGTTAATATTGTAAATTATGGTATTACACCTATTTTAATACAGTCCACTACTTCTTTTATTATAAAGTCCCGATTGAGCCCATTCAGTGGTCCTTCGAAGGGCAAAAATATTTACTGGTTTTGCCGTAATTAGCGCCGTTAACATCGTCGGTCGTCGTGTTCACCTTTGCGGACTTTGACCGCTCGCGAGCACCACGCGGTACGACCACGAAGAAAAGAACAAAGAAGTCGTTCCCGAGGCAGCCTGCATCGTCATCGTGGGAGCTGATGTCATTCTTTGGGAGTATATTACTGTATTTGAGTGAGTCCGTTCCAATTAGTTATTTTTCCGTTTCTTTTTCTTGCCGAAAATCGTTGTTCATCTTCCTATCTTTTAGTTTTCATACAGTGCGCTTAAATATTAGTGTTTTCATAGTGTTACCTACGGCACACGCATATTTTTTTATCGAAAACGCTTGGTCATTAGCAAATGCACATTTTGTTAACACGTGTTGAGTCATTGACCTTGACACTGATTCTCGATCCCTTTCATTAACGCACAGCTGTTTTGCAGTTTTTTATCTATTAAGCTCATTAGCATTAGTACATCCAGTTGTTATTTAACTTTAAAATGGCAGATAGTTTAAAAACATTGATAAAGAAACGTAGTTCCATTAAATCGAAGCTTACTATTTACAGCAACTATTTAAATTTAGTAAAAAGTAGTTCCGCAATATCTGAGTTGCAACGGTTAGATTTAGAGGAGCGTTTTAATAAATTTGAAACTGTACACACCGACTTTGATGCCTTACAGACACAGATCGAAGTGCTTTCCGATGACGACGAGTCTGCGTTGGCTGAGCGTGAGGACTTTGACCGCCAGTTCTTCAACCTGGTGGCACTCACGCGCAGCCTGCTCGGTGTCTCGGCCAACGGTGCTCCGTCGGAGGCGGGCTTCAGAGATGCTGACTCAGGTGCACATATTTCATTAAGGAATTCTTTTGTTCGTTTGCCTAAAATAGATTTGCCTCATTTCGATGGGAACTACCAATGCTGGCTTGAGTTTAGGGACACCTTTGGGTCATTGATTCACGACAATTGTAGCATAAGTGACATTAATAAGTACCACTACCTGCGAGCTTCACTACAGGGAAATGCGGCTTTAATAATTAAAAATATAGATTTTAAAGCCGAACATTATAACATTGCATGGGACCTGTTGTGCGAACGTTACAATAAAAACCGACTTCTTGTGAAAAATCATCTACAAGCTTTATTTGATGTCGAACCCATTACAAAAGAGTCAAGTGTTTCCATCAGAAACCTTGTTGATGTAATTAATAAAAATGTTAGGGCACTAACTACTTTAAAAAAGCCCACTCAGTATTGGGACGATATTATTATTTATTTTATGGTTAAAAAATTAGATTTAATAACAAGTCGTGACTGGGAAGAGCATAGAAACAATACGTTTAAAGATGATCCTACTTTAATACAATTTTGTTCATTTTTAAGCAGGAAAGCGGACTGGTTAGAATTAGTGGAGTCTAATCATAGTTCATCAGAAATCAATACTATTGTCGCCTTAAATAATAGTCATACAAACAAAACTGGTTCTAATCAAAATCAAACAAATAAAAAATTGGAAAATAATAATAAAAACAGTAAATGTCCACTTTGCTCCCAAGCACATACATTATTTAAATGTGAATCTTTTAGAAATTTGTCCGTAGAAAATCGCACACAAAAGGCAACTGAATTTAATGTTTGTTTAAATTGCTTACGCTTTGGACATAATTCTAAAAAATGTAGATTTTCACATTGCAAATATTGCAAAATAAAGCACAATACGCTTTTGCATTTGGAAAGTAACGAGCCCAAACTTGCTTCCGATCCATTGCCTTCTGCCATGCCTTCTGCACTGCCTTCTGCTTTGCCTTCTTCAAATGTTGTGCTTTCAGCCAATTCCATGCAGCTTGCTACTTCTTCGCATGTTTTACTGTCCACAGCTATGGTGAACGTGACTGGCGTGACGGGTAAGAAGTACACTGCGCGCCTACTGCTGGACAACGGCAGTACGGCGAACTTTGTTACGCAGAGCTTATCAGAGAAGCTGGGTTTGTTACGACGCGGTACGAGCACCAAGGTAACGGGTATTAATAATCACATATCCACCAGTACACAGTCTTGTCACCTCTCAATAGAGTCTTTATGCTGTGCCTTTACTGTAGATATCGAGTGTCACATTTTGCCAGAAATCACAAAGGTTCTACCGTCTTCATTCGTGCATATCAATCATGTCCCTATTCCTTCAGGAATTAAACTTGCAGACCCGAACTTCAACGTTCCGTCGGTCGTAGACATCCTGGTAGGGGCTGAAGTTTTCTGGAATGTCATAGGTACCAAAACGATAGACTTAGGGAAAAACCTACCTAAATTATGCGAGACCAAGTTAGGATGGTTAGTTTCAGGTAGTATTTCGCACCAATCATGTTTTTCCGCTAATCATTTGTGCCATCATTCCAACGTCACTCCTGACCTCACTCAATTTTGGGAGCTTGACAACGTCGTTTCGAAACATTCACTCTCACTTGAGGAGAGAATGTGTGAGCAGTCTTTTGCTCAAACCACCATTCGTAATAATGGTGGGGGATTTGTCGTCACTATGCCTTTAATAGGGGATCCTAGTACATTAGGTCATTCTTTTCGGAATGCTAGGAATCGTTTTCTTTCCCTTGAACGGCGATTTAAACGCGATCCATCATTTCATGAAAAATATAATGCGTTCATGAGAGAATATGAGCACCTAGGTCATATGACGTTAGACTCAGACTGTACTCCATCACCAGAAAACTCCATGAGTACATATTACATTCCGCATCATGGAGTCATTCGCAGTTCTAGCACCACTACACAACTACGCGTAGTATTCGACGCATCAGCTTCTACCAGTTCGGGGGTGTCACTTAACGACATTCAGATGGTCGGTCCCGTAGTTCAAGACGATCTGTTTTCTATTTTAACACGTTTTCGTCAGCATAAGTACGTGGTCTCAGGTGACGTGGAAAAAATGTACAGGGCCATAGAGTTAAATCCAGTCCAACGACCTCTTCAAAAAATAATTTTCAGGTTTGAATCTTCAGAACCTCTTAGGACCTACACTTTAAATACGGTTACCTATGGTACCGCTTCTGCACCCTATTTAGCCACTAGGTGTCTAGTAAGTTTGGCTGATAACATTGAGGATAGTCGTGTCCAGTGTGCCATACGACGTGACTTCTACGTCGATGACTTTCTTAGTGGAGGGGATACCATAGCTGAAACTGTTGACATTTCTAAAAAGGTACATTCGGTTCTATCATCTGCAAAATTCAATTTACGTAAATGGCGCTCAAATAATAATCAAATTCTTGAAGAAATTACACATAGTAACGAGTTACATAATACTTTACATTTTTCTGAGCATGGTCCAAACTCTTCTCAACCAAAGACATTAGGACTTAACTGGGTTTGTGACTCAGATTCACTTACTTACACTATAAATATCACCTCCACTACTAAAGTCACCAAACGTCATGTTCTTTCTGTTATCAGTCAAATCTTTGACCCACTAGGCCTCGTAGGCCCGTGCGTCGTCGAAGCGAAGATAATCATGCAGCGTCTATGGCTAGATAAGTATGACTGGGATGACGAAGTATCGCACGAAATCAGAAACCTTTGGTCTACATTTGAAGGCACAATTACAGCATTAAACCACTTAAGAATACCTCGTTGGGTTTTGTGTGAAGACTCTATTACGCATGAAGTACACGTCTTTACCGATGCGTCCGAGAAGGCGTATGGCGCTTGTGTGTATATTCGGTCCTATAATAGCAGTGGATCCATGGGCGTACAACTTCTAGTCTCTAGAAATCGTGTAGCGCCCATCAAACCAACGACGATACCGAGGCTTGAACTTTGTGGAGCTTTGTTAGGTGCAAGGCTGTGTACTAAGGTTCAGGAATCGCTTACCATGCCCATTCATAGATGTAGATTCTGGTGCGACTCAACCATAGTCCTGGGTTGGCTCTGTACTCCTTCTAATCAACTTAAACCTTTTGTCAGAAACAGAGTCAATGAAATACAGGAAAGTACTTGTGGTCATACCTGGAGCTACGTACCGTCGAAGGACAACCCGGCGGATCTTGTTTCCCGTGGTCTCAGGGCCGACGTTATCATAGACACACCTCTGTGGTGGTCTGGACCCTCATTTTTACAGCATAGTGAAAATGAGTGGCCCAGCATGCCAAACAGCGGGAAAGATAATCTGCCGGAAGTAGTGACTCATTTCATTGGTAGTGATAGTGACAATCATTCATTTAGTAATCATTCAGACGTAACCATTAATTCATCAATAATTCATGATTTATTAGTAAAGTATTCTAGCTTAACAAAAATTCAAAATATATTTACATAGTACAACGATTTATTTACAATGTTAAAAATAAAAATAAATTGCATGGTAATTTTTCTACAACAGAATTAGAAAACTCATTAAATCAAATTATACATTATTCACAGCTTGAAATGTTTCCAGAAGAGTATAATTTGTTAAAGTCTGGACAAAAACTACCACGCAAAAGTAGATTGCTTCCTCTGACACCGTTCATTGACAATCATAACCTCATTCGAGTGGGCGGGAGGCTCGATAACTCCCCCTACGATTTTAGTGTAAAACATCCTATTGTTTTATGCAGTAAGCACAGACTTACAAAACTTATATTTCAAATGCAACATTTACAGCTTGTACATGCTGGTCCACAGTTGTTATTGTCACATATACGACAAACTTATTGGCCTCTAGGTGGCAGAAACTTGTCTAGATTTGTCGTGAATAAATGTCTTAAATGTTTCAGACATAAGGCTCAGAACGTACAGCCTATAATGGGTCAACTACCTAACTCAAGAACAAATCTTGAGTTTCCTTTTCTAAATAGTTATGTTGACTATGCTGGGCCAGTATTGGTGGCCAATCGTAAAGGCCGAGGATGCAAACTTACAAAATCCTATATGTGCATCTTTGTTTGCTCGGCAGTGAAAGCCGTACATTTGGAGCTCGTCACCGACCTCACCACTGAGGCTTACATGGCCGCTCTAAATCGTTTCGTGGCGCGTCGTGGCAAGCCTCGAAGCATCACGTCCGATAACGGGACTAACTTTGTAGGCGCATCAAACGAGATGTATAGGTTCTTGCAATCATCAAATGTTGCATCTGAAATGGCGCAGCAAGGTATCGAATTTATTTTCACGCCTGCATACAGCCCTCATTTTAATTCATTAGCTGAAGCTGCTGTAAAATCATGTAAGCATCATTTAAAACGGTTACTGCATCTTACTCATTTCACCTTCGAAGAGATGGCCACCTGTCTCACTCACATAGAGGCGGTTCTTAACTCACGCCCTCTCACTCCTCTTTCTTCAGACCCTAACGATTTTTCGGCACTCACTCCCTTCCACTTCCTAATTGGACGGCCATTTTTATCAGTACCATATCCTCAGGTGACTGAAGCCAACATCACGCGGTTGGATCGCTGGAAGAGAATCCAGCACATCAGGCAGCATTTCTGGCGACGGTTCCATAATGAGTACACTTCTCTGCTGCAGGCAAAATCCAAGTGGTATCATTCCAGAGGTGAAGTGAAGCCGGGGTCCTTAGTCCTGATAAAGGACAAAACAACGCCACCTCTGCTCTGGTCCCTGGGCCGGGTCACGAAGACCTATCCCGGCGTCGACGGGGTCACGAGAGTGGCCGAAATGAAGACGAAGCGGGGCACCATTCGTCGTGCCTTCAACTGCATCTGCCCCCTTCCAGTCGAAAATTGAAGACTTCCCTTCAACCCGGGGAATATGTCGGCGCATCACATATGCGCGTGATTGACCGAGGGGACGGCGCGGGGCGTCGGGGTACCGAACCCGGTGCGCGACGGCCGCTGCGCGCCTTTCACTCCACTCAGCTCACAGACGCGCTCGACCACGGGCATTTCATTGCTTCTTTTAAAGTTAATATTGTAAATTATGGTATTACACCTATTTTAATACAGTCCACTACTTCTTTTATTATAAAGTCCCGATTGAGCCCATTCAGTGCCCCTCTTATTACTGTATGAACCTGCCCCATTCAATGATTTTGAAAAACAAATATTCTTATAAAAAAACCAAACATATATATTATTATTTACGTATCAATTCACAAAATACATCCTATTATCTTTGAAATAAAATAGTATTGAATAATCTAGATAAAAACTTTCATCAAAATAAAGATGTTTAAAGTGAGGTTATAAAATTACTTATGCGTTGCCGAATCACGTTCCGCGTCACCTCGTCGCGAGTTTCACACTGACTGCCAGGGTCGTTTCACTCAGTACCAGGGGTAGGACAATTCCTTATAGTGACAGATTATGGGACATTTTTTTCAAAATGCGACATCTTTTATACTCATCCAAAACAATTAGTTACTTTATGTCCCCGCAGATGGCGTTACCATCGTTAAAATATAATTTGTGACTAAAAAATAAATATAAAATATTTAATTTAAGTATAATTTCAGTACTTATTGATTTAATTAAACACGTATTACAATTATTTGCAAATATTTATGTAGATTACAAAAGCTGAAAAATAATTACAATAATGCATGACGAAAGATTTTGAAATCCTCTTCCGTAATGTAGGTACACATTTACTAATTACGAAAACACCTTTATTTCGGTAATAAACTAAAGTTTAACGAAGTTTAATGCCATTTTTCTAATATTTTTTCAATAGGGCGCAAAAACAGCTCGCAGTGTCATGGCGTCGGGTCAAAACTCAAAGTCAAAAGTACTCTGTGGTTGTCAACGCGCAGCTATAAGAAAGTTAACAAACATTGCATATTTCGTGTGATAAAAATGAATTGTAAAGTTTATAAGTGGTGTGCAGTGCCTCAGTGTAAAAACACATCAAGAACCAAACCCAACAAGGTGTTTCTAAATGTCCCAAACAAGAAAATAATGAGATCAATGGATAAAGCTCCCACGGCGAAACCCGAACGATTTATTCACGAATTCGCCACTTTATTTCTGTGAAGACCATTTTGATGTGAGTATGTTAATAAGTATTGATAGGTTTTAAATTTAAAATGTTCGTATGACGTGAAATAGTTGAAATATTGAGGCTATGAAATAACTAATATAATTGAGGTTATGTTTGTTTTGGTCTTGAATAGCATTCTTTTTATCAATTTTAATTGTTTACTTTTCTTTTTTCAGTTGCCAAATGATATGGAAACTATATAGAGTATCACAAGTACGTACGAAACCAGGATGTATGCCCAAAAAAAGTATTTGCCAACCACACAAACATCTGACACGACAGAGAGACCCTGTATTGCTAAGAAACGAATGATAATGGTTCTTAAAGAGTGAAAAGCAATTCAAAGAAAAAAAGTATAGATAAAGAACAATCAAGTTCTGAAGAAATTGCATCTGCTAGTTCAGGTACATATTTTATTAACTCATTTATTAGAATAAAGCATTGAAAAAGTTAACTTTATTCTCAGTATTATTACATACATTGTCGGTACACTCAAAACTACATAGATCCTAGTAATCTCCTATTTGTGTTCATAATTATAACTTTGCACTTAAATAACAAAACATTTGTTTTACAGTTCAGCAGATTGTTGAAGAAGTTTCCCAATTACCACCAAGAGTGTTGGATAAATCAGTTTAAGTACTCATTATTATGTAAAACATTCAGAAGTAAAGCTAACCAAACAAAAGTCAGTTCGATAAATTAGATGACATCACCATTGAAGCCGTTTCTACATTCTGTTTCTAAATCACCATTTAAAATCAAGCATGGTGTTAATAGTAACCCATCAAGACCAAGTATAAGTGTTTTGAGTAAGTAGCCAAACAAATAGAACAATCAGATAGTGATACTTTTTATACTCCCTCTGTAACTCCCACAGAATCATCAATATCCATAAAAATCTCTAGAAAAATAAATAAATAATATTGTAAAAGAAAAGTGGTTTTTCTATGCATCCACTGTGTTCCTTTTGAAATTGATTTACTTCCCTACTTTATACTGCAATAGTACTTTAGCTTCTTTAATATTTTACTTGTTTTCAAGTTGTATTATCTCTTAACAAAATCATTGTAAAACTGCAATTGCAATTACTTGTTTTTAATTTGATAAAGTTTTACAATGATTTTGTTAATAATGAGAAAATACAACTTGAAAACAAGTAAATTATTAAAGAAACTAAAGTACTATTGCATAGGTAGTGCCTATAGCTAGGCTATAACTATTGCATAGGTAGTGCCTATAGCTAGGCTATACCTAAACTGTGTGCGGATGACGATAATAGATGGCGGTTACTATCCGATCAATTGACATTAGCGGTATTCAAAAAAGTCCGCAAGGGGGCTCTCTATACCCGATATATTACTTTACTCTATGCTCAGTACATTTTAGCTCCAGTACAAAATCGTGAACATGGAATAGTCCGAACTTTCGCTATCAGATGGCACCACCTGTTATGCATTTTGATCAAAATGATAAATAATTAGAATAGTTAGAAAATTATTTTTAATAATGAACTCAAATAATGTAAATAATATTTTGAAAGCCAACTGTTGCTTATAAAGGCTGAAAATATATAATTAGTATTTAAACAAAAATTGCAATTTGTTACGCTTCATTCTAATGTAGTGTTAAGAGGTTACTTGATAATTTGTAGGAATTTGCCTCCTGTATGATCTTTACATAATGTATAACATTACTACTGTAAATATATCACTTATTTGAAATTGATTTTAGTCTTAAAAGTATTCGGAATGTAGATATAATATTAAATAAATTTTACGCGTGCTTGTTGGAACGGAACGTCAAGATCTCTGTCAAGAATCAATAAAATCAACATGTCAATGTCATTAAAAAATTCCGGTTTTTTTTTAGATTTGGAAGTGCTCATGGTGGTTTTCGCGATATTTTGTGTTTTCTCAGGACGATTTGGCTTTGTTTTATGGACTTTGGTGGCTCTGTTACATTTCTTTGACCTGTGCTTTGTTTTGGACTCCGACAACTCTGTTTTATATCTGAACCCGGCTACGTTTCATGGACTCCGATTTGCTGCAATGGCAGCAGAAAAAAAGTGTTGTGTGCCCGATTGTGGTGAGTGAATAATAACTAATAGAGTAAGAAAGGAAAGGGAAGAAGGGCGAGCGAGGTTGGCAAAAGCTAGTTAAATAGTAAAATTTTAACTTAATTTTTGACCTGAATCCCTTGTCATGAAATGATGTGAAAGATCCCTAAGACGACCCACTGACCAGATCTTGTATTGTTGTATTGTAGTGTCACAATTATATTTTGTTTTCAGGTTTGGCTAATGAAATTCTTCACAAATTTCCTAACCCCAATAAAGACATTGATCGCTTTAGAACCTGGATATATAATGTTGGAGGCGACATTTTGGGAAAGGATAATGAATACATCTATAAGTACCGAAGAGTATGCCACTTACATTTTGATAGCAAATATCACACCAGGAGCAAAACACTTTCAATTGATGCTGTCCCCACACTTAATTTATCAAGTAAGAAATTTATATTATTTTGGGTTCTGTATAAAAATGGTAAAAAGTAATGTTGCGACTTCATCTAAAACAGAGAAACATATCTACAGACAAAGGCAAATAATCTTATTAGATTATTTCCATGTCGGTTGGTATGTTAAATCAATAAAATTGAAAACTGTAACACATGGCCTACAAGGGAAGGGCTGTAATATAATAATTTTAACATTACATTCGAAGAAGAAAAAATAAATAGAGATGAAAATATTAGATTTCTTGGTATTACCTTAGTACTGCACTGCAATTGGAAACTACATGTAAATACGGTATGCAAGAAACTTAATAGATTTGTTTACGCTTTGAGACAGTTAAGGAAAACAGTTAGTGAGACAGCAGCTCTTACTGCTTATCACGGCCACATAAGCTCCATCTTAAGGTGCGGGTTATTGTTATGGGGCAACTCGACACACATCAGTAGAGGTTTCATTATACAGAAAAAGTGTGTCCGAGCTATAAGTAACGTCGGACCTTTTGAGACATGCAGGCCGCTTTTCAAAAAACTAGGAGTACTTACTCTTGTATCTAGGTACATAATGGAAATTGCGATGTTTATTAGAAATCAATTACATTTATTTGTTGACAGTAATAAAAACCGTAAATATATTTCAAGAGACCCTACGAAATTGGAAATTCATACTTCTTGTAGAAGCGCATTACATAAAAAGAATAGCTATAGGATGTCCATCAAAGTATACAACCATATTCCACGTCGGTTGAGAGAACTTCCCTTATATCAGTTTCAAAAGCAAATGAAATTATGGTTAATAGAGAATTGTTTTTATACCTTAAATGAATTTTTTAACTTTAAGACTTAAACCCTATAAAATAATTATGACCTATTTTATCTGTGAACTTTTGTATTTTATTGTTCCTGTAACTGTAAATTTTCGCATGCCTCCTATAGGCGAGATATGTAAAGCACTACTTTATTGTAACACCAATTGTACCATTTCTCTGGCGAAATAAATGATTATGATTATTAATAATTAATTACATCTTTTACAGATCTTTTTGTTAAAAAACACTGCCTCAGGAATACTACTCAACAAACTTTAGATGTTTCTCCTGCTGTTCCTTCAACATCAGGTAAATTTAAATTTTTGTTTATGTAATTCAAGTGTTCTAGGCATCTCGAAAAATTTGAATTCATCTGTGATCATGCTGTGATTGACACTTCGTTGTTTGAGGTTTATTAAATGAGAGGTATTTTAAAATGTAATAAATCTTGTTTGCAGGGCTTTCTTCTGTTGGAAAACGCTGCCCGACTGATATTACAAACCAATTTTTTAATATGCCTCCTGCTACACCATCAACATCAGGTAATGTTTGATTTTCATAGTTTACGGATAAAGATGCTCTTATATTGTGTGTTTTTTACCTAAAAAAACATCTGTAATCAAAATATTATACATTACCAGAGGTCACCCCATGCCATTGGTTTTCAAAACCTGTCTTAGTGCTCACCAACTTTATACAAAGCACTCCTGAGTATGGTTTTATGCTTCTAGATCCACTGGTTTAGGCTGTGTTGTCAGTCAATCAGTCAGTGTCATGAATTTTTATTAAATAGACTGTTATACCTACCCTTTTTTATTTAACAGGTGAACAATTCCAAAGACAAGATGAACCTATGGATGTTGATAATGATGATTTACAGAAGAAAACTGTCCTTTCTGTGAAATCACGTAAGTTCTAAAATTATCTAGGGCTCTGTAGTATATTTTAAAATGATATAACATATTAACTCATTCACTTTATTAAAAAAAAATGGATGTGTACAGAGAGTGCCTAGAAATTATTTGCTGCTAATTACTTTTTTTATAATTTAAATCTGTTTTAGGGATCATCAAAAAATCTCCAGGGGCCAGTGAGCAACAACTATATAGAGAAATAAAGAAATTGCAAAAAGATAAAGACTCTTTTCAACAACGATTAAAAAAAGCCAGAAAACTCAGTACAAATTCTGCATTTCAAAATGCTTTAAAGAAATTTAAAACAGTAGCTGCTATTTTCACAGAAATGCAGTTTAGAGAGATTAATAAACCTAAAATGGGAAGGAGGTTTACTAAAGAAGAAAAGATAATGGCACTGTCTATGTACAAGCGAGGACCTCGAGCTTATAGATGGCTCAGCAAAATGTTCATCTTACCATCTTCAGTAACTTTGAGTAGGCTTCTTTCAAAAGCTGGTTTAAAGCCAGGGTTTAATGAAAACATTTTTAACCAGTTGCATGAAAAAGTAAAAGGAATGAAAGAACATGAAAAATTATGTACATTAATATTTGATGAGATGGCTATCACTCCGCACTTTGACTACAACAGAAGGAAAGACCGAATTACGGGATTTGTAAATTATGAAGGAGAATCAATAAGAAAAATTGCTGATCATGTGTTGGTGTTTATGATCAGAGGCATTGTTAAAAACTACAAACAGCCGATTTACTACTCATTTTCTGCTGGGAGTACACCAAAAGAAGTTTTGGTACGTCTGATTAAAAAAATAATCCAAGAACTGAACAAAAAAGGATTTACTGTTATGGCTACTGTTTGTGACCAGGGAACATCAAATGTAAGCGCAATCAATTATTTGATTGAAGAAACTCGACAAAACTATTTGAGAAACAATGAAATTTTAAAACACTCAATATTTGAGGTTGAAGGGAAGTGCGTGATTCCATTATATGACCTCCCACATTTATTAAAAGGGTTACGAAATAATCTTATTACAAAAAATTTGAAATACTCCATGGATGGCCAAGAAAAAGTTGCGAAGTGGGAGCACATACAATTATTATATAGAAACAACCCAACATACAAAGGACTGAAACTTATAAAAAAATTGTCTGAGAATCACTGCAATAAAGATAAGATACCAAAAATGAAAGTAAAATTTGCATCCCAATTGTTTAGCCAAACAGTTGGCAAAACCATGGGTTATTTAGCTGGTAAGCTATGTTTGCTTATTGAATATTTAGTATGATACCTTATATATTTATATATACACGCATAATTTTAGGTCGTTCTGGAACCGAAAGCCATAAACTCGATCATCGAACTTGGAACAATTGGAACAGTTTAAAAAAAAATAACAGTAAAAAAATTGAATTTATTATAAATTTACATTTTTCGTGTTTTTTTTTTCAAAACATAACAATAAAAAAAAAATATTAAGAAATCATGAAAAATTTAATTTATATTTTTTTTTTAAACTGTCCCAATCGTTCAGAATTCGATGATCGAGTTTATGGCTTTCAGTTCCAGAACAACCTTAAATTAACGGTGTATATTTATTTAATTTATTTATTTATTCCTTCAACAAATTTACATTTGTGTCGAACAATGGTTTTAACAATAAATAATAATAATAATAATATTCCACAACTATCACACAACGCCGTCTAGTCTCAAGCTAAGCAGAGCTTGTGTTATGAGTACTAGACAACTGATAAACATACTTATATATTTCTAAATACATACATATATAGATAAATTACACCCAGACACAGAACAAATGATCATGCTCATCACACAAACATTTGTCCTGGGTGGGAATCGAACCCAGAAAAATGTAACACAGAATTAAATAATCATCATAGTCAGAAAAGAAACATAAAAAAAATATTAAAATATTACATTCCACATTGGTCACAACATTATTAGTCATAATATAATAATAATTTCATATAATAATAATATAATAATTTAACTCAATATTACTTAACTCAAAATTAATAAAAATAAAATTCAAAGAAATGTATGTCAATAAGAGTCATGATAGAATGTTGAATAATTATATTGTATGAAGTCATTAGAATATATTAGTACACCCACTATATTAGTAGTATTTAGAATGAATACTGTTGCGATTTTTACTAATATCATAAATGTGAAAGTAACCTGTCTGTTACGCTTTCACGGGAAAACGGCCGATCTGATTGAGATAAAATAGTGTGTAGAGATAGATTGAAACCTGGGCGACATAGGTCAGTTTTCATTCATCCGTGTGCATGAAGTAGTTGGATGCGATTGAAACCACGGCAGCCATGTAATTTTTAAATTTGTTTTTTTTCTTCAACATACAAGATACACTTTACTGCAGTTAATAAATTAGTCAGTCTACCTACGCTAATAAACTTTGTTTGACACATCTTGGGTAACTAAATACATTTTCCTTTTTTTTTTTTCAGAGAATGGAATTCTTCCTGAAGATGCAAAGGATACAGCAGACTTAATAATCTTTATTGATAATTTGTTTGATTCAATGAATGGAAGTTTTCAAAATTCAAAGACCCGCAGTGGCAAAGAATTACTAAGAAATGTAACACCAAATTCTCTGCACAAAAATGTATGGACTCAATCAAAACATATATTAAAATCAATGAAATTTGTATCTGTCACAGGGTCTGCTGGTACTGTGCCATCAATAAATAACTGGTTACATACTGTAAAAAATATGGAGCTATTAAGAGACAAATTGTTTAATGAACATAACATGAAATCTTTGTGGTGTAGGCATTTGAACCAAGACCCTTTAGAAAATTTTTTTGGCAGCATACGTAGTCACGGTTTAAGAAATGTTTCGCCTACGTGTGCTGCCTTTGAAGCTGCATTTGCCTCCCTATTAATAAATAATTTGAGTAGCAATTATGCAGTTGGGTCGAATTGCGAGGAGGATTTTTGCTCAGTCTTTCATACTTTTGATGAAATATTTTCTAAAAAACAAAGTGACGCTGTAGATGTCAATGAAATTGATTATCAAGATATCATGATAAGTGATCACATTATTGATTATAATGAAAAGGAAAACAATCCCACTTTGAAGGCTCAGCTAGAGTATGTAACTGGTTATTTATTAAGAAAAAGCAGAAAAATTATTAAAAATTGTAAAAATTGTGAGAAAACTTTATTTGAAAAAAATGAAAAAGAAAACACTTATATAAGTTGTCGAGAATATATAAAAAATAGAAAATTTTTGTCATACCCTAATGAGAACATGAAAATGTTTTTTTCATGTTTACAGGATGTGGTTCATAACATTTTAAAAAATAAAAGTCATATTGTAAACTTGAACAATTATATTAAAACTTTGGCACACGTAATAGTAGACAGTAATTTTATTAACTGTCCAAGTCATAAAAGAGATTTGATTGAGTTCTTTTTTGATTTTTCGTGCAGATTTCTTTCTTTCAGTTGGTGTAAGGCCACTAACAAATTATTAAGCGGTATTAGCAAAGATTTCGATTCTGAAGACTCCATTCAAGTAGAAGCTTTTAATTATTATACTAAAAGGAGAAGAAATAAATGATATTTATCTCATTTGAGAGTTTTAATTAGATTATACCCTAGAAATTGAAAAAAACTGGTAGCAGAGCCCGGGGTGGAACGCTATACCTACGTAGTGCATTGGCTAGTTGTAGTTGGAACATTGCGTAATAGATGTCGCTAGTAGAAGACCGCGACTGATGACTCTATACCAGTATAATAATAATGTACTCTGTGCTGACTGCTGTCAAAATTCGTGAGCCAACGCACACGTAGGTAAGTCACGTGTACATGCTTAAATCGTTCAGTTAACGCGCGCCTAATAAAAGATGTCGCTAGTGTATGACGGTGCCCCGTGTATGAATCTGCCCCACTTCCCCCTAGGTACCTATGCAAAATATTTAATATTACGAGACACAGAACATTACATTATAATTATGTCAGCTAGCCACGCCGTTATAACAATAAATAATGTAGAATGTAAACTACACCTGTTGATGACTTTCATGATTATAATTCTGTAAATACATATTTGTTGCGGCCGCGAATCATATTTTAATCAACGTAGACCGTACAACTTAATACTGACCAGCAAATTGCAAAAAATTAAAAAAAGAAATGAATTTCGCGGCCCAACAAATGAGATAAGAAGCTTAAATATGAAGCCGGTGAAAGGGGGCTCGTAGTTTGTCCTTACTTCTAGTGTTAACATTGTAAACATCACTGTTTTTAGTGTAATAACTAGTGTATATTTTGCCTAATATAATTATGATGTTGGCTAAGATGAAATGGCAAATTGCTCGAATAGCTCGTTTTTGAAGGACAAATATATTTTGAATATCAGCGGTTTTACCCCACAGCAGAATACCGTAGGACATGGTAGCGCTGTGAAAATAATAATAAAAATATATTTGTTCAAAAATTATAACTAGGCATGAAAATTTGTACAGTTTTGCTTAAATAAAAATAGCTATCATAGACTACTACTATTAACGTCAGTGTATTGTCTTACTTTCCTGACGGCGTAGGCAGCCGAAGAGCCTCCCCGCTAGGGTTGACATAGGTCCACTGAAATCTGGCATCTACTGTTATGCCCAGAAGAACTGCCGAGCCCACAGTTTCAAGCACCTCTTTATCTAAGACGATGTTGGGCCCTAGATTTCTAACATTCGGTAAGGCGAACTTTACACTGTGGTAAGTTCGCCTTACTGAAAACGAAATGTGTAAATTACACATTTCATTTTCTTGGCATTGAGAACTAGGTTATTTGACGTAACAACACGATAACTACACGAATATCGTCGTCGGACTGAGTAGTTTCATACAATTACTGAATTACTAATAAATGCTTTCACACTGTCGTTGTAATCAACGGTATCGTCGCCGACTTTCCCTGCGTTCCGAGATGGGAAATAATCGATGTGAGCGTGCTTAAACCCGTACCGAATTAGCGTGAGCGCGATAACGACGTCCCGTGAATCGTCATAGATGACGTCATGACATGCGCCATCTTGCGATAACGTCGACCATGCCCTAGAATAATATCACCGTGAGCGCTGTCAAAAATGACAGTGTGTGTGTGAGGATGTGTCAGTGTGTGTTTTGTTTTGATTTGCATCTTATCATAAAATTAAACAAACGTGGCATTTTCAAAATTGTGCTTCTGGCTGATAGTCGCCACCTAACCAAAGAAGAAGAAATGTGGTGTTTATAAATACAAAGAAATACTGTAATAATATCGTTTTTACATTGAGTAAGCACTGTGAGCGCGCTCACGGGCGGGCGTTCCGAATTGTTGACAGCTCTCAGCTGTCATAATCGTGATATCTAAATCGGAACGCATGTGAGATCATGTGAGCGCTGTGAGCGATTATAGCTAATTCGGAAATCGCCCTTTGTTGTGCCGATATCAACGGACACAGATGGCCGTGGGTGGATGCCAGTTGCTCACCGCTGCACCGCATCGCCCGTACTACTATTCTGTTTACATTTCGTTGCAACAAGACGTTATTGTTTAAAATTATTTAACATGTAAAGTAAAAATGGTTCCCTCTAAATATCGCACTTGTAGAATAGGATAATACATACAGGCATACCGCATGACAATAAGCTGTTGGTTACATCGTGTCTCATACCGATATCGTCGGACGATATAGTTGTCGTCCAAGCTTTTTTTTTTTTTGCGGATGGGAAATCGTCAAATGACCTCTCTCGCTCTGGGTGGAGCGGAAGGGAGTGTCAGACTCTTACTGACTAAAACCCACCCGTGTTCCTTCCTTAGACCTTTATGTTCCGGGCCAGCGGTAACCCTTTCGGACAATCCCGCTGACCCGGCAGGCTTCGGCCCTTCCTCGATGCTGACATCTCTTTGAGGCGCGCGCGCGTGGAACACGTACGCGCCGTCCGGCACGGGCTTGGTCCTGATCGGACGGTGAGATACCCATTACTCTCCGCCCGCAGGCCCGCGCCTACGGTGGCCGGGAGTCGTAACGCGGCTCCCGACGCCCGGAGCGTCTCCCGCGGCAGCTGGGACGGGAGGCTCTCTCCCTGAGCCGTCCCGCCACCTCTTTTGCTAGCATGACTGCTTCGCAGAAGGAGGTGACTGCCTCCCACTCCTTCTCCGAGGAACCTCCCGAAACTTCCGTGTCCGGTGAGGACCTGCGTCAGGCTGCAGCAGGTGAGGGCGCCGTGGCGCCTCTCTAGCCACTCCTCAAAGAGGGGTCTTATCGCCGCTATCGCGGCGTGCCCTGCGCTGTATTCCGACAGTCGCTCTTTCCATGCCGCCATGAGATCGCGCCGGAGACCCGTCCGCTCCGCCGCGATTTGCCGCGGAAGCGGATTTTCCCCCCGGCGTAGTGCCTCCGCGCGCCACTCATACAGGCGCGCGAGGACTATCACCTCCAGATCCCATGGCGGCAGTCCGGCAAGGAAGCTTGCCGCCTTGCCCGAGATCGTGCGGTAGCTCCGGATAAGCCTTACGGCTACCACCTTCTGGGGCGCGTTCAGGTAGTGGGCGGCTCGCCGCCGCAGTGAACGCGCCCACACTGGGGCCCCGTATAGGGCCATGTACCGCACGACCCCCGCGTAAAGCCTCCGGCAGGAGGCGTTTGGCCCCCTCAGGTTGGGCAAGAGCCGCTTGAAGGCGGCCCCGGCCCGTTCCAGTTTGGGGACCAAACGTCGGAAGTGCTCGACGAAGTTCCACCGGCTGTCGAGGTGTCGGCCGAGCTGACGATCTATATATATAAAATAGTAAACTGACTGACTGATTGTTGATATATCAACACACAGCCCAAACCGCTGCTCCTAGAGACATGAAACTTGGAGGGTGTGTTCTTTGTGAAGAGTAAGTATCCACTAAGAAAGGATTTTTAGGAATTCTACCCCTAAAGGGGTGAAATAGGGGATGGAAGTTTATATGAAAGTCCGTCAGTTTTGAAGTTAGGATCTTCAAATTTTGTGTTTAGGCTGAGGATTGAAAATTAATTCACACGTGTCTTAGCGTTTTTGACAATTTTACCCCCGAAGGGTTAAAAAGAGGGATGAAGTTGTGTATGGAAAGTCCTTAACTTTCGAAGTAAAAATCGCTAAATTTATTATCTAGGCTTATGGTTGGAAGGTAACGCAACGGTGTTGTTAGAATTTCAACCCTTAAGGGGGTGAAAAGGGGGATGAAATTTTGTTTTTAATTATTATAATCTATCAACACACAGCCCAAACCGCTGGTCCTAGAGACATGAAACTTGGAGAGAGGGTGTGTTCTTTGTAAAGAGTAATTATCCACTAAGAAAGGATTTTTGAGAATTATACCCCTAAAGGGGTGAAATAGGGGTGGAAGTTTATATGAAAGTCCGTCAGTTTTGAAGTTAGGATCTTCAAATGTTGTGTTTAGGCTGAGGATTGAAAATGAATTTATACGTGTCTCAGCGTTTTTGACAATTCTACCCCCGAAGGGTTAAAAAGGGGAATGAAGTTGTGTGTGGAGAGTCCTTAATTTTCGAAGTAAAAATCACTAAATTTATTATCTAGGCTTATGGTTGGAAGGTAACGCAACGGGGTTGTCAGAATTTAAACCCTTAAGGGGGTGAAAAGGGGGATAACATTTTGTTTTCTTCTATACTCTATATTATATACATTATTTAAAAGGCAACCGTTACTGACTGACTGATATATCAACGCACAGCTCAAACCACTGAACGGATTGTGCTGAAATTTGGCACACATATAGCTATTGTGATGTAGGCGTGCGCTAAGAAAGGATTTTTCAAAACTGACTCCCTAAGGGGATGAAAAGGGGGGATTTTGATTGTATGAAAAATCTTATTCCTTGAGTTAATAAACTTGAAACGTGGCACGAATACTTATCTAAGTAAATTATGCTGGCATTTTTTGTTTTTCTACACTACCGCCTAAAAGGGGATTGGGGGGTGTCAAAATTTGTATGGAAGAATTTTAACGCGCGGTCCGATTAACTCGAAAGTCAATATAAATATTGACTTTCGAGTTAATCGGACCGCGCGTTAAAATTCTTCCATACAAATCTTAAGACCAAAAATAAAGAATAACGTGTATTAGGGTTTTTCGAAAATCTACCTCTAACTGCGTGAAAAGGGGTAGTTAATTTTACAGGGGAGGATTATACTGCGTGGTTTGATTAACTCGAAAATTGGTATAAATAATCTTTGAGTCAAGCAATGAACACACCCCAAACGATTTTTAGAAATTCCACCCCTGTGGGGGTAAACAGCGGGGTACAGTTTATAAGAAAAGTCTTATTCATTTAGTTAATAAACTTGAAACTTGGTCAAGAATACTAAACTTGACTAAGCAAGTAATAAAGTTTATCAAAACTACCCCTCAAAGGGGGTTTAGGGGTGTTAAAGTTTGTGTGGAAGAATTTTAACGCGTGTTCCGATTAACTCGAAACTCATGTTTAATAAGTTTTTGACAGAAAATAATTAATAATAAGTGTATGGAGTTTTCGGAAATTGACCCCTGACGGGGATAAAGTGTTAATTCGATTTTTAAGGGGATTATGAATGAAAAAAATTTTTTATAAATTTTGAACTTGAAATTTGGCACGAATGCTTATCTAAGTAAATTATAAAGTTCGTAATTTTTTGGAATTCTATACTACCCTAAAGGGAGATTGGGGGTGTCAAATTTTGTATGGAAGAATTTTAACGCGCGGTCCAATTAACTCGAAACTCAGTATGTAAAATCAAAATAAATAATAAAGTGTACCAGGGTTATTCTAAAATCTACCCCTAACGGGGCGAAGAGTGGTGGTAGTCAATTTCACAGGGGAGTATTACGTGGCTTGATTAGCTGGAAAATTGGTATAAATAATCTTTTAATCAAGTTATAGAAACATCCCAGACGATTTTTCAAAATGCCACCCTTATGAGTATAAAAAGAGGGGATACAGTTTATATGAAAAATCTTATTCGTTTGGTTAATAAACTTGAAACTTGGCTATATTTGGCTCAGTAAATATTAAAGATTGTCATTTTTAGTTTAAACAAACCTCTCACAGAGGATTTAGGGGGTGGCAAAGTTGATAAGTTAGAAAAATATGTAATCCGCTGTCTGTTCCCTGTTTTAGGGTTTTTCAAAAATCGACCATTACCACGGTGGAAAAGGGTAATAAAGTTTAAGGGGTGGATTTTACTGCTTGCTTCCATTAACTCGATAATGGGTATGGGTCTTTGAGTGAAGTTATGAACACACCCTAAACGATTTTTCATAATTCCACCCTTATGGGGGTGAAATGCGGGGTATACAGTTTATTTGAAAAATCTGATCCCTTTGATCTATAAACTTAATAATTGGGCCGAAACCTTATTTATCTAAATAAATGTAGATCAAAAATATACATTTTCGAAATTTTTAGACGAAAGTACGAATTTTACGCGGACGAAGTCGCGGGCAGAAGCTAGTATTATATAATTATGTATTAATTAGATGTATCGGTGTCGTTATCGTCGCAGTGTGAAAACGGCCACCGCCAACAGTTTCCATACAAGCATACAAGCCAAGCATGTCACCGTTTACCCGTACTATGACACAATTAATGACATTATAGAAACTGACTGACGGCTTTTAAGACGGTGCGTGACAGGACAGAAATTGAGAGCTTGCGCCAAGAATTTTATTATTACAGCCTTTCACAGCCATTTTACCTCTGATTTTGCATCATCGCTGTTGGGTGACTGCCACTGACAAGTCTGTCAAAATCATTGTGATCTTTATTCTTGTTACGATAAGGTTGCCATGCTGTTATGTTGCTGCTGTCAGAGGTAAAATAACTGTGAACGGACTGTAGTAGGTACTGCCGTGTACTGACTGACTGACGTAGGTACTGCCGTGTACTGACTGACTGACGGACTGTACGCTGCCGATGCCGATGCCGGCGCGGGTGATTGCGTGCTCTGTGACTGAAAAGGACGCAAGTTCGCGCACTGCTATGCGATTTTTTTAATCGCATGTTCATGCGAAATAAAGTCGCAAACGCCGTATTTCAAGCGAATTCTGAAGCGATTTTTTTACCGCAGTGCGTGGACTCTAGTATATTGGTATTATTTTTTACCGCAGTGCTCTAGGTCTAGTATATTGGTATTATTCACAGATTGGAGATATAGCGCACTATTAAATTTCGTGGTGCGAGCTAAGCCAAACCGGCCTAACTACTTGTTAAGTAAATAAAATGACAAGAAAGAAAGTTCAACTTACGGAATTAATTCAGATAACTGACCGCCGATTAAAAGTGTCGGCCCGAAGTACTTCTTATTTTTCAGAGATAATTTAGGGAATTCAGCAATATGTTTGATATCATTCAATAAGACATCGATATTGACCTTCCAACCAATAGTGTTGTCAGATTTTATTCTTATATTGCCAAGAATAGCTTTCAAGAGTTGACGATCTTGGGTTATATCTTTCAACTGTTTCTTGGCTTCTTCTTTTGCACGACCAATTTTTTTCGGGTTCTTAAAGTCCACCGCCTGCATAGCTGCTAATATATTCGGGAACTCGTCTCTGTAGTGCTTCGACGTCGAAACTGGTGAAATGTCAACTACTAATACGCCAGTTATTTTAAGTGGCTAAAAATAAAGAGTCACAATGAAATGAATGTATTCTGTAAACTCTATATAATAAATTAGCAATTAAATGAGCCACGCTAGCATTTGAATTGCCAGTGTCATTATTTACCTATACGGTTAACGCAGTTACCATAAAAAATCCGCAGATATTACGGATCCAATCAATTAATTTGCATTATTTATGAGACGATTTATATCGTCTCGTAAAATTGTAGAATCAGTTCAAAACAAATTGCTCTTTAAATATGATTTTATCATTGAGACCTTACCTCCATTAAGGCTAAACACATAGCTGCTTTGCCTCCCATGCTGTGTCCGATGAGGGTCGCTTGTTCAACTCCCAGTTTCTGAAATAAATGTAGAATATCTCCTGCGTGGTCTTCATACTTGTGAGAGTTTACATGTGGACTATCGCCATGATTTCGTAAATCTACGGCCACCACAGATCTTCGTGTCATATTCAGTATTATCTTCCCTATGCTTTCCCACTGCCTTTTACCGCTTAGAAGGCCGTGAAAAAGAAAGATGGGAGGTTCGTCTGACTCTGTGCTTCCTTCGCCGAGTATTTTATATGAAAGCACAACAGATCTTTTACAGATCTGGTAAGAAAGTATTACTTGTTTAAATAGAGCCGCTTTATAATGAGATACAATTGAATGGAATCTTCTTTCCATGTTCCGAGAAGTGCGGTCACAGGGTTCTACTCAGTCACACACACTGTATACTTCTCTCCTGATAAACTTTATTTATAATCTACATTAATAATTAATTGCTTGTTTTCACATCGTTTTCATTTTAGAAACTCAAATTAGACATTTCTTTATCAACTTCAACTTGACTTGTACCTTCCCATAGATTAGGTATGATAAAATACATAATGTTGTATGAAAAGCTTACATATAAGGTTCTATTGTATTATGTGCTATAGGAGCAGCTTACAAAAGTTTAGCTGAAAAGTACCGGAAATATTAAAAAACCGGGCAAGAGCGAGTCGGACTCGTGCACCGAGGGTTCCGTACCATCATTATGTTGATAAATTTTCATCGGCGAGGCCTATATTCATTAGAGAATTTTAACACTGTGCACTGCGGTCTAGAATATTGCAGATTTATGTCAGCGATAGTGGAACTAATGTAACTTTTGTTGATGATTTCTGAAAAAGTGTGCTATTTAGAAACTTATTTTTATTTTTCCTGTAATCTTTACATAAACTTCTATCACAGAATAATTTTAGATTTTTCTCTTTGCAAACTTCGGAGATAAGGGGGGGAACGGTTTTTTTTTTACATTTTTGCATGCCATAGTAGCCCCACTTCGAATTTAAAAAAAAAAAAGCAGGTAAATGATACACTGAATATTCAAATTACGTTTAAATGCGGTCTATTTTTAACCGACTTCAAAAAGGAGGAGGTTCTCAATTCGTCGGAACGTTTTTTTTTTTTATGTATGTTCCCCGATTACTCGAAGACGCCTGGACCGATTCCAAAAATTCTTTATTTGTTTGAAAGGGTATACTCTCCAGGTGGTCCCATTATCATCAAGTTGGAACCTGATGAGAGGATCCCATGGAAATCGAGGGAAACCCTCAAATTTTATAGGCAAAGCTATAGCGATTTGGGTATTTTTTAAAGTAATTTTAGCATTTGCTCTCGGAAATCATCATTTGGTAAAGTGGAGCTGATGATGAAGACCGCAGATGGCCATCGGAACTACTCAAATATTTCACGGGTTGCGATTCGATTACTTTATTATGGTTGCAAAGCAATACCCACTTCACCATAAGCTCGTTACAATGCGTATGGTGAAGTGGGGCTGATGGTGACTTCTCAATCAGCTCCAGTTCTCCTGGTTCTTACTAGGAGAACTCCTCAACAATTAACGTCCCTGCGTCGGGAAAAGCAATATTTTATAAAAGGTGATGAGCAGTTGACATTAGGTTATTGTAACTTAGATAAATTACAAACTGACCCACTAAAAAGTGAAAAATAAAAACTTTTTTACAGAAAAAACAACCGACTTCCAAAAAACACTATAAGTAAAGTGAGAAATAACTTTAATTTCAGAAGTCGGTGGCAAAAAACTAAAATACGAATCCAATGACACCGACTTAGGAAATTAAAGTTATTTCTCACTTCATAGTGTTTTTTGGAAGTCGGTTGTTTTTTCTGTAAAAAAGTTTTTATTACAAACGTACTTAGTTAAACTTTTAATTGGTTCTACAACAAAGCGTAAATAAGATCCTGATACGTTTTTAGGGTTCCTTACCTCAAAAGGAAAAACGGAAACTTATAAGATCACTTTGTTCTCTGTCCGTCTGTCGGTGAAGACCATTTTTCTCAGGAACGCGTGGAGTTATCAAGTTGAAATTAAAATACTCATGGCTGCAATCCCTCGAAGCAGTGAAAAAATCAAACTTCTAAGTCGACGCAATCAAAAGATACGGGAGTTTATGTTCCGGAATCAAAACCTATACCTAGGGACACTGTTGAATGTAATAGATTTTCAACTTTACGGCTTTACTGCTAAAGCATAAGGTTCAAAGTTGATTGGGGAAAATTTGACAGACGGGTAGCTTGATGTGCTGGCGTCTATACCTATAGTACAGTTCGCTTCACAAATAAGGTACCCCCCTTGGTATTGACATCAAACCTATTTAAGTTTTTCGTAATGTAACGTAAGTGGCGTGTTGGTCTAATGGTTAACACTGCGGCTTGGCGATGCGGTGGTCACGAGTTCAAATCCAAGGATGAGAAGATTTCTTTTTCCTTTATTTTATTTATTTATTTATTTACCCTTTTTTTTAGTTTTTTTATTAGGTGATTTTCGTTAATTATTATTTAAGAAATCAAATGGAGGTTTGTAATAAAAGCTAGGCATTTTGATAAACAATATTCATTTATTTTTCTAATTACATTTCTAGGACTTCATGGAATCCACTTCCAGGTTGAGTATACAGTTTTCTATCTGTGTTAAATTGGGGTTATTTACTTACAATATTAACTAAACACAAAAGAGATATCCTGGATGAGGTTTAGAACGTTTAACACTAGATAAAGGTTCGTTTATATATATATTTATAGAAACATAACTACAATAATATCTATTTATTTAAAGTTGTGAAAACAGTTTTTTTTATACTTACTTATCGGAAAAGACCTTTAAAAAAAAGAAATTTTGTCTTTTGTGTCTGTGAATTACAGAGGAAGAATCAACATGCTAAACTATAATAGTATAGCAATATACATCTTTCTCTTTTATCACATTTTCTAATAACCCTTATTTAACACAACATTAGAAAAATATATGAGGTCAGATGGTGCATCGTTAATAAATTACAAGACTACTTGTAAACCAGATTATCTGGATTGATAATAATTATAAAGGTTGTTTGTTTTTGATTAACTACGAGATAAGGATCCCACAAATATTGGGAATTAGTAACACTTGCTCATATATGTTCCAACGCAATTTTATCAGATACGTTACACAATCAATCTGCCGAGTAAATTGCCTTATAATAACGGAGAGGATGTCACAGTCTATCACTTCTTGAAGTTTTGAAGGGTGCCACTAAATGAACTTTCACAATATTACGTTGTCGCTCCATTTGTATTTTCTCTGGCCTTGGCGATCACATTTCACATCACCCGTCGCTTGATACCTTTGTATCCATCTAAGAACTGTTTTTCTCTGCAATGAAAATAATAATATTAGAAATACATAAAAACATCCAACTAGTAAGTAATAATGCAACATTATTGCAACAATAAATAGGTATTAAGTGGAAGTATAACATAAATCTTACCGTTATGCCCATAACTCGTGCTATTTTCTTTATGCTTTGTTCCTGTTCCCAGATAACAACAATTTTAGCCTTCAAAAAAGTTGTTAATCAAACCATACCATCGGTTAATAGAATCAACTGGTCAAAAACTTAATAAATTTGATAATATTACGACGAAGATAATTACACACAAGCGAATCGGCACGAAAACGAAACCATTTAAAAAATAATTATACCCTCAATCACAGTTTACTAAATAAAGCGAAGAAGTATTCTAAATTCAACCTTAACTCGCAGTTCATACAGCAGTTAAGTTTCTGAAGTAAAATGACGGTAGTGCAACAATCGGAATCAACACATTATATTCAACCAAACAAGCTAATTTCAACCTTATCTTTTAGTTAATTGAGGAGTTAATGCGTATTGCATTTTGTAAAACTAAGGTATTAAATATAAAACGAAAGTTGAAATTTAAACCTTATTATCTAGAAGATTAGACCGTTAATAACCTTGTTCGTTTTATGGAGTAATACTATTCCAATTTTCGTTGAGGTTGACAACTGAGCCAATAGCCTAGTAGTATAAGACACGGTCTCGATGATCGGCTGGCGCCTGGTGATGCGGGTTCGTATCTTAATCGCACGCAAAGTGTCTTTTTGTAAGTTATTCTTGGTATACGGTTCGGCCAGAAGGAAGCCGAAAAAATACCTTAAAGAATTATTAAAAACTTGAATGAAACTTGCAAATAATATCTGAGGCGGACCGTTGGATGCGCTCGGGCAGAGATGGGTGCGGCGGCGGGGGAGGGAGCTCCTCAAGGCTCACGTGACGCGCCAGCGCCGCCGCGCCGCCGCCCGCCGCGTCGCTCGAGCGACGAGCGATGGCGGGCCCGAGCGTGCTCGGGCGATAGTCTTTAAGTCTTGGGGGGGTTCCATTTCTCTGACGCTGACTGTACATCCACATTTCGCCAGTTATTTACACCGTCCGGCTCCGTTCCGCGGCGGTGTAAATTGAGGCTTTTTTTTTTGTGGATGGGAAATCATCAAATGACCCCTCCCGCTCTGGGTGGAGCGGAAGGTAGTGTCAGACTCTTACTGACTAAAACCCACCCGTGTTCCTTCCTTAGCCCTTTATGTTCCGGGCCAGCGGTAACCCTTTCGGACAATCCCGCTGAATCGGCAGGCTTCGGCCCTATGGGGCCCCTCCTCAATGCTGGCATCTCTTTGAGGCGCGCGTGGAACACGTACGTACCGTCCGGCACGGCCTGGGGGTCTACTCCGAAGCGGTTAACCAGTGTATCGGCCGAATGTTCGGTCATTTTCTACAACCATTAATTTCCTATATTGACTATTGGTCCCGACCAAACTGTGCCAATCCGAACCTTTTTAGAACCCTTAACCCTTTTTTTACCTTTTTTTTTTTATCGTAGTAGGACAACAATATTCGAATCAGAAAATGACCGAACATTCGGCCGATACAGTGGTTAACCGCTTCGGAGTAGACCCCCAGGTCCTGATCGGACGGTGAGCTACCCATTACCTTCCGCCTCCAGGGGTGTGTGTGCTTATAATGGTGATGGTGCAGAATGTGTGTTATGTTCCCGGTGGAAGGGTTTAGGGTGGGTTATTATCTTCAAGGATTCCACGAGTATCATCTCGTACTTACTTACCTTAAAATATATGTTTACAATCAATACTTAATAATATTGAACAATTTACTAACTTTGTTTTTCTGTACCTACCGTCCGTCTAGGAAGAACGGAGGGTCATGTACTCGTACCAACTAAGACCCTAATACGGTTAAATACCAATTCAATGAGTCGGGGGCCAACAAACTAACCTGATGACCCGATAACCCGATGAGAAAGAGCAATGATGCTTTTCTTTGTACATTTTCTTTTATTTATTAAAACTTTATGCACAGGTAATTAAGAAATACTGTACAAAGGCGAACTTAATGCCTGAGACATTTTTATCTAGGTAGGTACCTATCTATATATTATCTATACTAATTATAAAGTTGAAGTGTTTCTTTGTTCCTCTCGCGTAGGAGTGAAGGAGTGGGACGCAGTTACCTCCTTCTGCGAAGCAATCATGCTAGCGAAGGAGGTGGCGGGACGGCTCAGGGAGACAGTCTCCCGACCCAGCCGCCGCGGGAGACGCTCCGGGCGTCGGGAGCCGCGTGACAACTCCCGGCCACCGTGAAGCGTAGGCCACACCGCCAGCTAGCGGGCGGGCGGGTTAGGCGGGCGAACATCGTTTCACCTCTTTAAGCGCAGGCCACACCGCCAGCTAGCGGGCGGGCGGGCTAGGCGGGCGAACATCGTTTCACCTCTTTACATACTTCGGTTCACACCGCGAGCTACCGACTAACCTAACGAGCTAAGCTAACGAAATATCCGACGATTCCAGCGAAGCTACTCGTTCACCTCGTTGGCGCGCCCGCGCTTCGCTAGCTTAGCTCGCCCGCCAGCCCGCTCGCCCGGTTCGTTCGCCCGTCCTCCCCGTTTCGAGTAGACTAGTCGACAGATAGAACGCTAACCTCTCGCTCTCCCATCCGCGCCCGCTTAGCCCGCTCCGCGCGCTCCGCCCGTCGCTCGTCTGTCCGTAGTTTTCGGTGTGAACCCCATAGTTTAGCTCGCCAATATTTCGCGTAGTTTGTATAGTTTCCTTCGTTCGCTTCGCCCTCCCGCTTAGCCCGCCCACCCGCTAGCTGGCGGTGTGGCCTGTGCTTTACATACTTCGGTTCACACCGCGAGCTACCGACTAACCTAACGAGCTAAGCTAACGAAATATCTGACAATTCCAGCGAAGCTACTCGTTCACTTCGTTGGCGCGCTCGCGCTTCGCTAGCTTAGCTCGCCCGCCAGCCCGCTCGCCCGGTTCGTTCGCCCGTCCTCCCCGTTTCGAGTAGACTAGTCGACGCTCGTCTTTCGAATAGCAGTGTAGTGTTTACGTTTGTGAATGACAATGGACAGATAGAACGCTAACCTCTCGCTCTCCCATCCGCGCCCCCCGCTTCGCCCGCTTAGCTCGCTTCGCCCGCTCCGCGCGCTCAGCCCGTCGCTCGTCTGTCCGTAGTTTTCGGTGTGAACCCCATAGTTTAGCTCGCCAATATTTAGCGTAGTTTGTATAATTTCCTTCGTTCGCTTCGCCCACCCGCCTAGCCCGCCCGCCCGCTAGCTGGCGGTGTGGCCTGCGAGGCGCGGGCCTGCGGGCGGAGAGTAATGGGTAGCTCACTGTCCGATCAGGACCAGGCCCGTGCCGGACGGCGCATACGTGTTCCGCGCGCCTCAAAGAGATGTCAGCATCGAGGAAGGGCCGAAGCCTGCCGGGTCAGCGGGATTGTCCGAAAGGGTTACCGCTGGCCCGGAACATAAAGGGCTAAGGAAGGAATACGGGTGGGTTTTAGTCAGTAAGAGTCTGACACACCCTTCCGCTCCACCCAGAGCGGGAGGGGTCATTTGATGGTTTCCTATCCGCAAAAATTTTTAGCGACTGCCTATCTGACCTCCACAACCCAGTTACTGGGTAATACGATACCCCTTGGTATGACTGGTTGTCAGACTTCCGCTAATCCCTGGCACTACCAGTCGGATTTGTTTTTTTTTTTGCATTTCTTAGCACAATTCTTGAGGAAGGTTATAGATAGGCTATAGGCTATTTAACATCACGCTATGACCCATAAGGGGACGGGACCAACAGGAAGAAGACCCAGAGGACGACCACCGGAACGCTGGGTAGATGAACTTAATAAAAACATAGGCAAAGACTGGATGGTCAAAGCCAAAAACAGGGAAACCTGGAAAAAATTGGTGGAGGCCTGTACCCGAAAAGGGGCCATAACATTTTAGAAAAAAAAAATATTTTGTGTTTTTTAAGCATCTATATATTTTTTAACGTATTTTTCTTAATAATCCACTTGTGTACATTTTATGTTTTAATTTTTTTTGGTTATGGAAATAAAGGCTATATTATTATTATTATGACCCATAAGGCCTGCGCAGACGACGGACTTAAAATAATTCGCTTTGTACGCGGTACTTTTAATCCCTCGTTTGCGTTACTCGATACAGTTGTAAGCGATCTATTCTAACCAAAGAGATTTTAGAGGACAAAAAAGTCCGCGGACAAAAGTCCGTCGTCTACGCTAAGCGAACACGAAGCAATAGCGCGGGCGGGCGATGAGATGCGACGATCTCGACGATCGAAGTCACGGGAAGAAGCTAGTCCTTAATACTATGAAAAACAAGAAAAAATACCTATTCTGGTTAACCAAAGGAATATAAGAAACATAGTGGTAGGACCAAATATTGCGTAGTGTTAGTGTTTACTTCGTAGTAAAGTAAATATGTCAAATTACTGTTAAACTTTGATTATACATGCCCCAATTAAGAATTCTACTTTATTTACAGATTAGAATTACAGTAAGTAATTCTAATTATTCACCGTGCTAATTATTATGATAGGTACTAATTCCATGTCAGTCACCTATTGAAATGTATTTAGGCGTACCTACCTACCTAGCTAGCTAGCTAAGCCGTCTATCTCCCTCCTGTTTTATAAAGTTCTGTCCGTAAATAATTTAGCATAAATAGAATTCAGACATCACCTACATTACCTACCTAAATATTCTAAAACTAGCTGCGCCCCGCGGTTTCACCCGCGTAAATGTCGATCCCGTGGGAATATCGCGATAAAAGTAGCCTATATGTTAATCCAGGGTGTCAGCTACCTCCATACAAAATTTTATCAACATTGGTTCAGCTGTTTGAGCGTGAAGAAGTAACAAACATATAAACACACCCCCACACACCCCCACTCACAAACTTTTGCCTTTATAATATTATAGTATGATGACTAAAACTGATTAGGCAGTGGTTCCCTCCACAATTAATGTAACAGCCCCGACTTACAAGTTGTAGGTCGTGGGTTCGAACCCACGCATGAGCTTTACTTTGTGTAAATAATTTGATCACCAGAGGAGGCCTGTGTCCCAGCAGTGGGAACATTATAGGCTGATTATGCTATTCAAAGCAAATTGGCTAACTTGACTGACTCACTTCTATCTTATGGAACCAGAGAGTCTCTTCTGACCTCTACTGAAAAGAATTAAAAATGATCGCAATAAAAAAGTAGGTAATTTAATAAAAAATTAAACCGACTTCAAAAAGAAATTAACTCAAACTTATGAAATAACTTTAATTTCGGAAGTCGGTGTCTTGGGATCTGTATTTAAGTTTTAGTTTTTTGCCACCGACTTCCGAAATTAAAGTTATTTCATATTTTGGGTTAATTTCTTTTTGAAGTCGGTTTAATTTTTTAAATAAACTACCTTTTTATTATTTCGTAATTTTTAGTTTTAAGTAAAAACTGGAATATTGGTTTGTAATAAGTAGGTTTTGCACTAGAATTTGACCAAGGTTTTGAGATGTTTTCCCTTTGACAAGTACACCAGTTGCGTTGCTCGTATCAATCAGCCAGGCCGTCATATACTTAAGTACACGTATTATATTAGTCCATATCTTGAAAATTACTGAATGGATTTTGATGAAACTGGCACTATTCCGTAAGTTGAAATAAATGTAAGCCAATAATAAAAAAATGGTCACGATTCGATTAATACTTAGTTGCGGAGAAATGCGTGGACAAACATACATAGGTACATAAGTACATCTATAAAATTTTGTATATTTGTTTGGAAGCCCTATTAGATTGTCATAATATGTGAATATAATGCAGTTCCAATAATATCCCAACTAGCACACTAGTGGCAATAGCAGCCTATTTTGCAGCTTTTAGCTGTACAGCAGCGCTTTAGGGGTTCAGAAAGTGGTTTTAAGTTCTACTATTGCTTCCGTAACTGCTCATAGCTGTAAATATCACTAGGGGTAGCAGAAACTGAACTAAATGCCACTCTAGGTTTTATAAGAGTTCATTTTACAACCCATTTGCCGTCGATAGCTTTAAAAGAGAGTTAAAACATGTACGTTAAAGCTTAAAGCGGCTAAAAAGCTTCTGTTGCCGCTGCTGTACGCTTCAGAACTGCACAAAGACTTTAATTGCAGACTTTTTAACGGAACTGTTTATAAGATATATTTATCACTGCTCTGCCACTGAAAGTTTCATTGCAGAAGTGATTTGTTCTTTTGCGCAGACTTAAGTAGGAATTTGATCGACTGTTTTACTAATAGTGACATTAAGGCTTCACAATAGAAGCAGGAGAGTAATGGACATTGCCTACTCATTTGGATACATTCTGCTATTTTTATTGGAGAAATCACATTTTATAAAATATTTAAGCCAGTTTTAGAGAAATATGGATCTGAAAACATGGAAGTTCTAACAAAGAACTGGTGGATATCGCAAGAAAGTACGGAGAGTTTATCAGAATATGCAGAAATTAAAACCGGCCAAGTGCGTGTCGGGCCACGCACAGTGTAGGGTTCCGTAGTTATAGCCCGTTATCACAATATAGTACGTTTCTGTTGTTCTTTGTTCTGAATATAATGAATATATGTAATGGTAAAGATATTAGGAGTTAATGGTTATTATAACAAAAATCGACTTTAAATTTGAATAGGTACCTTGCAAGAAAATCTTAACACTTCGCCTCTTGTATTTGTATTGGTGAATTGAAATAAAAAAAATATTTGAGATAAAATCAACTTG
This sequence comes from Oligia fasciuncula, assembly GCA_963082905.1. NCBI lineage: Eukaryota > Metazoa > Arthropoda > Insecta > Lepidoptera > Noctuidae > Oligia > Oligia fasciuncula. The sequence continues at coordinate 12,967,045 of OY720406.1, read as the reverse complement.
TTTTATTGGCAAATTGGCCCATAATTGACATTATTAAAATAATTAAACTAGGTAAATTCTAAAATAACAACAGTATAAACAATATTTGCACAACATTGTGTCTTTTGTCTCATTCTCTTCATGTCTCTGATATGGTGAATCGAAACAGACCAAATATTTGAATAAAAAACAACATGTTTCTTTGGAAAATTGGCCCTTACTTACATAATAGACATAGTCAACATGTTTATTAATAATAAAAATAAATATTCGGGACATTTCACACACACAGACGCACTACGAACTACGCCAACAGGCCTGTCAAACTAGGATAGGTCTAAAGTAGGAATATAAATTAATCTACGTATGGCTATAAATTTCAGTCTTATTAGTTATACCACCTCTTATAATCAGTGTTTTTGTTCGGCCAGTGTAACATTCCATGTTTTTCCCACTTAGATGGACAGATGCAAAGTTCTTGTTTATTTTGTTGTTCATTATAAGTTTGAATTATTTTGAAAGGCATTCTGAAAACATGGTAAGACATAGTAAGTGTTAAACAATTGAAAGAGCGAAAGTATAGGAAGCAGCTACAAATGACCATCGTATTTTAGGGTTTTCAACGAGTTTTACGGATCTCTAAACAAATAACCATTAGTGTGGTTCGATATCTGCAGTAAGTACGAAATAAAAGTGATTGTAAAGACTTGAACTGCATTAGTGGTACAGGTATTACTTGGACCTTCAGAAGAGAGAAACTTAGCGCTTTGACGCGCAGAGAGGAAGTATTAAGGTTGAAGTTACAAGTTAAAGCTGCTTCTCTCTCTCTCTTCTCTGTTTACAAGACAATTATTTATCATTACTTGAGAAATTTATAGGTTTTTATCGCAATTTGTAGTAAAATATAACTAAACATAGAACCAGCAACTTACTAAATACAAATGTAGTCAAGTATGTAATTTCAATATCGTGTAGTATGTGATATAATAATATTTATATAATAATATTTTACATATTTTACAATATTCTGAGGTAATTATTGAGGCGCGTTAAAAATACTCCAATAATATCAACTATATGCACGATAAACTGATCTGCGTTTGTAGCCACTTGCATATAATACAAAATATATCTCAAAAACACTTACCTTCACTTCACTTATTATTTATTTGTATTCAGTAATGTCTGACTCAGGAACAACAGATGTATTTAATAAATGAGAGACTAGAAGGTGAATGATCAGTGATCCTTTATTCGTTCAGTTAGACCTGTCATTCATTCAATAAGCGCCACAAGAGCTTTAGTGTGGTGTTAATTATTAGTTGCAGCTCCTGTAACGCTTTTATGCCACTATTATGAAGTTCTAATGGAACTATAGATTGCAAAAAGTTGTGCCCCTTTGGCTCCAAAGCAGCTGCATAAGGTCTGCAGTGCACGCTCTGGCGCTTGAGCTTGGCGCCTTTGGGAATAATCGGATTAGCTCCAAAGCTCTTAAGCAACCAGTGTGTGCTAGTTGGGATTACATACATACACGACGTGTCGAATTGATAACCTCCTTTTTTTTTGAAGTCAGTAAAAACAAGTGAGATTTAAAGTCACATATAATCCAGCATGATGTAGCATTTACATGATACGAGTACCGAAATTCTTTGTAACTAACAATAATAAAAATAATCACACATTGCGTTGGATTTAATAAGGGCGCGTTGACCCACACGCGGTATGCGTGGAGGCAAACTACTAAAAACTAGAGGTAAGGAAAGTGAGTTTACTTCAATTAATCCAGTATATTTAATTCATTGACGCCGGTCGGGTGCGCTGGAGTGCCGCTCAGAGTCATTCTAGGCGAACTCTTGGCTTCGGTTACACGTTTCCTGGCCAGGTACTTGTTTATTTACTATCATAGTTGCTAATTATGTGAACCATTTTAAGGATTACAAAACAAATAGTAGTGTACATACGGAATTAATATAAAACTTCGGTGAGCTACCAGTGAGTGAAAAGATTTTTTCAACAGCCGAAACTTTTGGCTTTTTCATATTTTGGGTGCTTTTGTATTTTTCGTCGTGTGTGCAAAAGTTGGCAAACCAATTATTTTAGAGTATTTTTATAATAAAGATGTTTATAGTAATCTTTGTTAAGGCCTCTTGAAAGTTTTTGATCAATTGTCCTTTGATTCACTGATTTCGTCCTTCAGTCCCACCAACAATAGACAAAAAATATGAACTTGGACTGATGGGAATACTCTATTATAATTATATGTGTGAGCCATCTGAAAAAATATCAAATTATTATTAGGTATCGTAATTTTATCTTCACGTGAAAATATTAAAATATTATTCTTAATCCCACCGAATAAGTTTCCTGTTTGAAAAATGTATGAATTATTTTGATTGTTTGTCAATAGAACAATTTGTATAATTTATTTAACAGATTTCCTAACAAAATTATAAAGACCATAAAGATTTCCTAACAAAATTACAAAGATCAAGTGCGTGTCAGACCGGCAGGGTAATTGCGTAACACACTATCAGTAGCAATGGGTTTCATTTTGACAGTTCAACAACATTCATTGCGTGATTTACGTTGTTGAGCAGACACATTTTTCGAACTTATGGAGCAATGATTAGCAATATGCTTCAAAATTATTAAATTGAGAGTAATAGTGTGTTACGCAATTAGCGTGCTGGTCAGACCACACAATGCGTAGCATAGGGTTTCGATGGTCGTTTATTTTCAATTCATTACGACGCATATTGACTAATACGCATTATGACCAATGATGGTTACCGTGATAAATATGCGAAATCTTAACGCGAAATGACCAATCGCTAAATTACCAATTCGCTAAATGACAGGCGAAACGACCAACTAATGTGTAGGTGTGCAATCCATAGCCTACATTCGCCCATTGTTGGACAATAGAATTGATATAAATAGTAAATAAAATAAAAAAGTATATTGCTAAGAAATAAAAATATTGATTGTTTTTATTTCATACCAATAATCAATTAATTACTTACTTATCTTCCTAACATTCTAACAAACACAATTTTTCGAAGAAAATCAACAGAAGCCATTTTATTACAAACTACTTAGCTGCGCCCCGCAGTTTCACCCGCATAAGTGTCGATCCCGTGGGAATATCGGGATAAAAAGTAGCCTATATGTTTAATCCAGGGTGTCAGCTACCTCCACACAAAATTTTATCAAAATTGGTCCAGCCATTTGAGTGTGAAAAAGTAACAAACATAAACACACATACACACCTACAAACTTTCGCCTTTATAATATTAGTGTAAAGTGTGATTTATATTTAATTTTTTTTTTATAATTATTTGTCAAGATACCGTTTACAGTTTGTTTGAACTGATGTGCGTGTACAAAGTCTACTTGGTTGTATTTTTCTAAACATTAAAATGCCACTAATATGACTATGACTTTGTAAATACTCAGAATGATAGTGGTCTGGGTATGTCTCCACATTTAAGGAGCTTTCCAGGTTCCGGGGCGTAAGAGGTTCATAGTCCCTCTCGCCTCTTGATAAACGAGGCTGTGACATACAGCCGGGTTAAACTATAACTTGTTTGTTTATCTATGCTTCCTTAAAGTAGACGTAGTACCAGTGTAGCAGTGGTGGCTCAGTGGTATCGGCCTCGACTTACGAGTTGGTTGTGAGTTCGATTTCAGGCAGGCACTTTGTGTATTTAATTTGATCACCGCTGCTCTCGAAACGCCTAGAAACAAAGATTCAAAGACATGTATCAATCAATAACTATCCGCACTGGGCCCGCGTGGTGGATTATGGCCCACTCCCTCTCACAGAGAGGAGACTTATGTCCCAGCAGTGGGAACATTATAGGCTTATTATGCTTTCTTAAAAATACAAAACTACAACGAGACTACGTACCTACGTCTACTCGTAGATGCGTTCTACCCTTCCCAACACAGGCATTAGACACCTGCTTGTTTACATAAAATAAAACTAGGAAATACCTAGTCAATTGAACTGAGAACAAAGAAATATGATACTGGATCACATTCTGTTGTATGTTACCATCGAAGAACCTACTTGTGATATAATGAGTCCACCGCGGCAGTAGTTCGCAGTTCAATGCAAATAAAAATAAAAACCTTGTGTAATCAATAACCACGGGCCTGATCGGGCTTGATTTTAGGGTTTCGTACCCAAAGGGTAAAAACGGGACCCTATTACTAAGACTTCGCTGTCTGTCCGTCCGTCTGTCCGTCCGACCGTCTGTCTGTCACCGGGCTGTATGTCATGAACAGAATAGAATAGCTAGACAGTTGAAATTTTCACAGATGATGTATTTCTGTTGTTTAACAAATACTAAAAGGGCGCGCGGCGCGGCTACTCCTAGGGCGTCCTCTCCCGGCGTTTCCTTGTACAAAATAAATAGTAGATTATGCACCGAGGGGCTAAAGTGGTGTCTAATGTCACGGGCGTCATGTTGAATCTCGAGCGCAATGAAGGATTCGGGATTTAACTCACGAGCGAAGCGAGGGAGTTAATACAAGAATCCTGAATGCAGCGAGGGATTCAAGCTAGCCCAAGGCAAAGACACCTTTAGCCCAGAGGAGGATACTCTACTTTTTACACCTACTGTGAGAAAATAATAGCCATAGTACGAAAAACAAAATAGAACTGGTTCCGAAATGGACTTGACGCCTTTCATACTTTTCCATTTTTGGAAATTGTCGTAGGCTTTTATATAAGTTTCCTTTGACTTTTCCGGCAGTAAATCATTGGAAATATTATTAGCTTCGGTTGTAATGAATTCAGGAGTACAATCACTTTCATCACTCGACATTTTATAATACTTTGTTGATAAATTTAAAGTTTAAATGCCAAAAATTCGCGCCTTCATTGCGTCTACCAATAAGTAGCCAAGACACGAACAATTCGATTTTCAAAAAAAAAGTCTCTTCTATGGTTTTGTCGTGTGTGTCTATTGATATCACTCTCATGGAAGTGGCGTTTGTGTAAACTAAGATTTATACAGGGCTGGTAGAATGGTTTTGGATGATTGGCTGTATGCATTTTGAATTTAGAACGTCATTGGAGACGCTCGTGAAAATAGAGTATTTTTGATAAAATGTGATAAATCGACTGTAGTATAGATAGGTTTTATTATTTATTTATTTATTCACAAAATCCACAGCAATCTTTGCGTAGTTTACTTAAAATAAATTAACTAATGTTACAGCCAATTACTATTACGGTATTACGGCGCGGTACGGTATTTGTTATTAATACTGCCAGTTTTAATGTTATTCCATTCCTTTTAAAAAATGGTTCGTAGTTATCTAATTATTCTTACAATATTATGTCTTCGAAAACATGGCAACGATATGAAGAAGCAGTCGTTATGATTTTGTAGGAAATCGAGAATATCATCCACGCGTAGTAAGGGTATCGAGAATAGCTTTCCTCTTTCTGGCACCAAAGGGTGTTTGTTAGTACTATACTGCCAATTTAGCTGAGCATGTGAGATTCCAAATTCAAATCACATTATTGACCAGCGGGTCATAATGAAATCCAGTACAACATTATTGACCGGCTGTGCCCCCGGCCACTAATGACTCACTTTAGGTTAAGGTTGCTTGATATATAATTTGACATTTTCGAGCAGGTGGTGTGAAAATACCTTTTGTTAGTCGCCTTTCATTCATCCTCTCAATATGAACAATCATCTATGCATACTCTTTTCAATCTATTCCGTGGTTATAACAGCCGCACGGGTCGATTGATCAGGTTAAGCTACGCTTGCCGCGGCTGGTCCGTGAATGGGTGACCATCTACACATATATACCAAGACCCCTCCATGCCTCGGAAAGCACGGTCATTCGTGGATCTTGATTTGACAGTCGTTACGGATCGTCAGAAGTCCGAAAGTCTGACAACCAGTCTTACCGAGGGGTATCGTATTACCCTGTAACTGGGTTGTGGTTGTCAGATAGGCAGTCGCTCCATGTAAAAAAAATACTGGTATTCAGTTGCATTCGGTTAGACTGGAAGCCGACCCCAACATAGTAGGGAAAAGGCTAGGCAGATGATGGTTCCATAGTTCGCGGTGTGAACCAAAGTATGCAAACACGCGGTTGCTGCTAGAGCGACGCTAAACGAACTTCCCAATGTGACCTGCGCTTACGTATTGGAAAAAATAATGCACTTTAAATACTAGCTTATTTGTCTGGATGAGTCTGGATGTGGCCCCAGTTGATGACCGACGGCTAGCTTAAACATTACTTTACTGGCTAATTGCGGTTGCACTACAGGTACATCTCAACCTAACCCTGCAGGCATTACAGGCGTGATGTCATTTATGAGACAAGTTTCATAATGAAACTGTAAAGTAGAGTATAACGTGACTCTCAGTCACCTTTCAGCGCAGGAGACGTTGACGTGTCTATGTATAATAAGTAGTTCACATTAGTGCACTTTCAGAGATCATTAACCCTTCACTTAATTTATTGTTTACTTGAATATTTAAATTGTGACATTTCCATAGACCCTGTATAAATTATTTGTAATTTAAAGTCGCTTCGTCATACACGCTGCGCGGGCGCTGCTGCTGTAAAGAGTTCATGAAAATAGTTTAGTAGTTCGTGTAAGTACAATGAAAGGTCATCAATACAAAACAAAAAAGAATAGTATAGCAATACATTCTGTATATTTTTGTACTGTAGTATGTTTACGGCTAGACTTCTTGGGAAGTAGTGGAGTTATATCGTTACCTAAGTATACTGACACATACAAATTTATCTTAATAAGTAGGTAGGTACCTAGTTTATTGGGAATGTTTTTCTCTTTCCATGTGTATTTCAGCTTTATTTATTACCCGACTACGGCGAAGCAAAAGGGAGGGTTATGATTTTGACCGGTATGTATGTTCATCTGTTCCCATAGTACCTACTACTTCTAAAGTACTTGTCATAATTTGACAAATGAGGTAATGTTGGAAGCGTCTTGATCGTCCGCTGCTTATAGGTATATGACGTCACATTAAATTGAATATGGCGCCCTCTAGCGGACAAAAAGTCATAACCTAAAAAAAATATTTTTAATCATGCCGTGTTGGGTATTACATGAAAGAGCTTCATTTGCATATTTCAAATAGGTAGGTATATTATATTATATTATATTGTCAGCTGTTGCTCACGGCTTTGCTTGCATGCACCCGATAATTACGAATAATTTCTATAACATCACGCCTCAGATTTGAGCCAAATATATTTATGTATAAGTTTGGTATATTACCTAGGTATATGTAAAACAATAAAATCTAAACAAAAAAAAAATTAAAGTGGCTCTGCAAATACTTTATCACGAAATTATAACCCCAAAATAATTTAAATAAAAAATTAGTTCAAAAACTAAAACCCGACTACTGAAAAATCACGCAAAAGTATGAAAAAAAAAGTTTAAAAACTAAAACTCGACTATTGAAAAGGGTGAATGAAACAAGAAAGTACCTTCCCGTGGTCGCTATAACGCTGTACTAACATAAGCTATGGTTCCTTCCTTTTAATTTTCCTGTTTATTTTCAGTAGTCGGGTTTTATTAAGACTTATGTGAAAGCTGATATGGCGAAACTTATGAGGTGATCCGAATGCGGGCATTATGAAGTTATATTAGTTAATTTGGTTAATTTTGACGCCTAATCAACGTGTTTAGAAACTTATTTAAGTATCTGTTTATTGTTTAAGAGACTAAACTGCTTTCTTTTTTTTCAGCGACTTAAATATCAACATGGGCACCCTAATACGGAATATAACAACTTATTACCGCTACGTAAACGAGGACCTAGCAGGTAAGCGCCACTTTTTAACCGACTTCAAAAAAGGAGGTTCTGTATTCGACCCCTATGTATGTTTGTATGTCCGCGATTTTCTCAAAAACTAATGAAGAATTTTTGATAATTCTCTCATTAATGTGATCTACATACTTTCAGGAAGGTTGTAATATATATTATAATAGATCAGGTAATTATTCTTATGTACCTACGAAGTTATATGCATAAACGTACTGCATCTCCGGCAAGTCTATGCGAATTTTGATGATTCTTCTAGTCGGTGTCTTCAATTCTTTAATGCACTAGTGTTAATTGAAAAAAACAAATCATTAATCATCTTTATGCCTTGAAATCTCAAAGAAAAATTGTCGCAGAAATATTTTTTGCTTTTATACTCAGACTATGAGAGCATGACTTTTTAAAATGTACGTATTCGATGACATTGAAAAGTTCAGTGATTCCATCTTAATCATTAAAACATTTTATATTCATAAGAATGCGTATGCAACGCGTGAAAGTAAAACATTTCTGCGTCAGGTCAGACAGGGTCTTGTGTATTGAATATTTAATACTCTTTATACTAAAATCATGGACGTAATGTCCATGACTAAAATAGGCAATACATTGTCAATCCTGTATGAAAATGGAAAAGTTTGACTGACATAGCGGTCAATTGCAACAGCGACTGTCAGCCGCACACCGCACACTACAGTCCGTTCACAATTCCTCTGACAGCAGCAACCTAGTAGCGACCTTATTGTAACGAGAATAAAGATCACAATGATTTTAACAGACTTGTCAGTGGCAGTAACCAATCAGCAACCTTATAGGAATGATGATAAAGAAAACACACATGTTTGTAAACGCACCCACAATACAGGAGAAATTCCTAGTGTGGGCAACGTTTTATTTTAAAGAAAGAAAGATAACTTTGATTTGGACAGTGATGCAAAATCAAAGAAAAAGAAAAAAAAATGTAAGGACTGTAAAGTGTAACAGATTCTGATGTTATTCCTACAGAATGCACACACTATCCGTACTGGTTCCATACTATCCGTACTTGTGGCCATACTGTCCGTACTGGTGCCATACTGTCCGTACTGGTTCCATACTATCCGTACTCGTGGCCATACTGTCCGTACTGGTGCAATACTGTCCGTACTGGTGCCATACTGTCCGTGCTGGTGCCATTCTGTCCGTGCTGGTGCCACTCGGTCCGTACTGGTGCCATACTGTCCGTACTGGTGCCATACTGTCCTTACTGCTGCCATACCGTCCGTACTAGTAATACCATACTGTCCGTACCGGTGCCACACTGTCCGTACTGGTGCCATACTATCTGAACTGGTGACATACTGTCCGTAATGGTGCCATACTGTCCGTAGTGGTGCCATACTGTACTTACTGCTGCCATACTGTCCGTACTGGTGCCATACTGTCCGTAATGGTGCCAAATTGTCCCTACTGGAGCCATGCGCTGTCTGCATGGTCACGAACCTAAAGATCCCTGTAATAATGATTGTTTATTTGTCTACCATTTCCAGATCCTCGGACGAACAGTTTCCTGCTGGTGTCAAACCCGGTGCCCATCGTGCTGATAATGTACCTGTACCACAGATTCGTCCGGTCTTGGGGCCCTGCGTTCATGGCCAAGCGTGCGCCGTACAATCTTAAGAACGTCATCATCGTATACAATGTAATACAGATCGGATTGTCAGCGTACCTTTCAGCACAAGTAAGTGTCAAAGTCCGCTCTAAGGAGCGGAAGGCAAAAGCGCGGTAGCCTGCGAGTTGCGACATTCATTTTTTTTACATTTTTGCACTTTGCAGGCTAAGTTGTACTTGTATTAAGTTGTACCTGTTGATCAAATTGGTTCACCCTTGTTTGGTATAACAACGTTTGATGTAATGTTACTAATTCGAACAACGTTTAAGAAAATAATCAGTTTGTATAATATCGATTAACATAATTTTCATTTCATCGAATATTTATTTGCGATAACAACATTTGCGCTATTGATCAAAAGGTATAATGTTCATTTGATGTAATGTTCAGGTGGTATAACATGTATTTTATCGAATATTCAATTGGTGTAATCTAATACGTCGACATAGGATGCATGAGCGAGCGAAGGGCACCCCAAGGTTCAGTTTGGTTAGGTTACTCTAAACCCTTTACACAAAAATAGGAGCCCCGCGAAGCGGGGCTACGTCGACATAGGATGCATAAGCGAGCGAGGTTCGGTTTGGTTAGGTTACTTTAAACCCTACCATTACCAACACACACCACAGACACACACACGCTTCGCGGGGCTCCTATTTCTGTGTAAAGGGTTTAAAGTAACCTAACCAAACCGAAACTCGGGGTGCCCTTCCCTTGCTCTTGCATCCTATATCGACGTAGCCCCGCTTCGCCGGGCTCCTATTTCTGTGTAAAGGGTTTAAAGTAACCTAACCAAACCGAACCTCGGGGTGCCCTTCGCTCGCTCTTGCATCCTATGTCGACGTAGCCCCGCTTCGCGGGGCTCCTATTTCTGTGTAAAGGGTTTAAAGTAACCTAACCAAACCGAACCTCGGGGTGCCCTGGGGTCAACTGAATATTTGATACGATCTTTCGACTAAATCATTATTAGTCTAGTGAAACATAAGTTTAAATAAAATTAGTGCATGTGAAAATTCGGTCAAATGACATTATTTCAAAGAAATAAATATGCTAAATAAAAATCTACCAATTAATTATTCGGTCAAATGAATAATTATACGAAATTACTTTATTGTAACTAAAATTAGCTGAAGCGATTTTCGACAAAACGTTGTTATACCAAACAAGGGTGCACCGATCAAATTATGATTTGGGATCATCACAAATATGTACTAACAGAATTAGAAAACTAGTTTTATCAAAATTATTTCCGTGAAATGTGGTTTTGGAAATGTATGCATTCTTGAACTAAGTCAGTCTCTAAATCATAAGAATACTTTTTCTTCCAAGGAAAGGGATTTTTTCGTAAGAGTTGTTGATGACAATTCACTCGTTTTGGTCAGAAATGAAAACTTTTCGTTGAACTTGTTGTAGGCCTTCTAATTTCTTTTATAATTCAGATAAATATATATGGGTCTATGAACGATAACGAAAAATTTGTTAACCCTGAAAGTACCACTCGCGGTCATTTTCATTTCTTCATTGGATATTTTATCATTTACTACTGGCCAACCAGAAGATAAGTGATAAAACACCCCCAAGCCCCCAAGGGCTGCGACCTGGGTGTTTTACTTAGAATATAGAAGTTTAAAGAAAGACGGGAAAAACATCGAAGACGTCTTGTAGACTTGTTTCTGCAAGACATCAGAAAACCGTCTTACAGAAATCCTTCTGAATTCTGAAAGACAGTTAAAAAAAACGGTCCTCAAATTTGCCGCCCCTAAAATTTGACATCCTGGGCCTACTCAGCCTGCTGGTAAATCCGCCACTGCTCAAAATTTAGTTGAGTTTAAATCGTAATCAGAGACAGTTACATCGTTAGTTATACTTACATTCAATAGCGTACTAGAGCAGTTGCGTTGAAATTCCGTTACATTACGAAAGCATAATTGCAATCGTGAAAAGCGAAGGAAATGACAATCAAGTTATTGAGCCAAGGCAAGGATACGCAGGGCTGCCTCGCCCGCCGCGCGCCGTGCATGCGAATAATTCAGTGAAATCGGCCCTGGCCCTAGGAAGTATTGCCTAACTATTTTTAATAAATTAATGTGTAATCAATCATGCATTCGTTTTATTTGATTAATGCTTTATCATAGCTCAAAATCAGCAAAATAGTATGATGCAGAAAAACACTTTCAAAAGCTCCTGTCGAAGATTTTCACAGGACAGTTGTTCATGTAAAAGACATAAACGAGATCGGCAAAATGTTCACACCTTTTCACTGATTTCGTTATGTCTATCATTTTCCTTTTGATTTTTTTTTAGATTTCTTCTCTTTCTTTTTGTTTATTTTCTTAATAATAATAATGTACTTAAATTTTTTTATTAAGTATAACCAGCCAGTTAGGGGTGGACTGATTAAATTAGATTTCCCTAAATTCCCTCAATGTTATTGTCATGCTTTATTCTATGTTTATATTTGTACTTTTCCTGTTGACAACGATGTGGACGAATTTTTTGATGCCCTACGATTTTTTCCCCTCTCTTTTTATATACTTGTACATTATTCTTATTATTTTAAGACTATCAGCTTTTAAATTATGTAATGTTCTATAACAATAAACTACTAAATCGTCCTATTTATAAATGAAATCCTTAAAAATCCGTTATTAACAATCGAAATAATAACATTGACGAAAATATCTTAAAAATAATCATAAATACTTAAAAAATTAAACACGTAGGTAAACTCATAAATATGTAGGTTTATAATACATTATGTAAGTATTATTAGAGTTTCTTACAAAACTGCTGATTTCAACTCTTCTATGTTTAAAGTTTGTTGTAAAATTGTTAATTAATGATACCTATGTAGTTTGTTAATTTTATTGTTAACCATTTATTTAAACACCTAACTTATTCCACCATTCCATGTTCTTTATGAAAGATGATAAAAAATAATTTATTAATAATAATAATAAATACTTAAAATAATAATAATAAGAGGATAGGTAATATATTTGTGTGCAATGTATATAACTATTACGTCATACGGTTTCTCTTTCTTGTTTTTGGTCAGAAGTCAATGTTTCTGGTAATCGTGATTCATGATAACCCTGCAAAACCATTTTATTATAATTTTACTTGCACCAATGCTTGCACCCAAGGCCGTGGAATAATGTTCCGTCGTTACTTTACTTTCTGCTCGACTGGAGCTGTACTTACTTAAAAACCACAAATGTTTATGTAAACGTTTACTTTGTAAACACCCCGAAACTAATGCGTTGCAGAAGAGAGAATATCTTACATATCTTTAAGGTCAACATTAACGATTTTGACCGAAAATAATCAATATCAATAGAATACTCAGTCACGTGAGCGTAACCGCGGGCACAGCTAGTGACCGATAATAAGAACCTTTGAAGTTCATATTATGTATAGGTACATAGTACATGCTGCGTGAGAATTGACAGACATTTCGTTAATGACCTGAGAAAATACAATCAGCGTAAGTCTGCGGTGAAGTTCACGATAGTTAAGGTTTAACACAATTTTATGATTAACTTGTATGTGTAGTGCAAGCTGTTAATATCTGCCTAGCCTTTTCCCCGCTATGTTGGGGTCGGCTTCCAGTCTAACGGGATGCAGCTGAATACCAGTATTTTACATGGAGCGACTGCCTATCTGACCTCCACAACCCGCTACTGGGTCCTAATACGATACTCCTTGGTAAAACTGGTTGTCAGACTTTTGGGTTTCTGACTTCCTGTAATGTCTGTCAAAGATCAACGAATGACAGCCGGGACCAACGGCTTAACGTGCTTTCCACAGAGTACTATTTAGTGCTTTCCGTGACACGGAGGGGTCTCGGTATGTAAAGATGGTCACCTATCCAAAGACCAACCGCGACAAGCGTAGCTTAACCTGATCTATCGACCTGTTCGGCTGTTATTATTTAGCCGCGAGCCCCTCGCAAACTTTATTATATATAAGTTGGTTATAAATAAATAAGTTCAAGGAATATGTTTTGGCGGTCCTCCTTTGTTCTCACACGTAACACCATAGAGTTACGGTCTAACGGCCTGTTTCTTCATCAACAACTAAAGTAACAGTCAAAGTAACACTAACTAACTTTTGCTTGACCTTTACTGATACTATGGCAAATGTGTTCATTCAAGTAACAGCTAAAATAGTGAAGAAACCAATTTAACTGTTACTTTGACATTTGTGACGTTACTATTGATGAAGAAACTGGCCGTAAGCCTACCTTCTCCAAATAAAAGTATTGTAATTATTAGCTAAAGGTTACAAAGGAAGAGTAAATCTAAGTACCTAAGCAGTAAAGATTCTGGTTTTAGATCGATTTGTAAGAAAAAAATAACAGCGGGCTAGTTGCGTATCACACTATCAGTAGCAATGGGTTTGATTTTGACAGTTCAACAACATTTAATTGCGTTATTACCGTCGTTGAACAGATACAGTTTTCGAACATATAAGGTAATGGATTAGCAATATCCTTCAAGATGATTCAGATTGAGATTGATTAGTGTGTTACGCAACGCAATTAGGGCGGGCGGCAATCAGGGCGGGCGGGGCGGGTGCAAACAACGTGGCAATGCTGTCAGCCTTTTGGGCACGTTTCCTGTTGACAGCGATGCGGACAATTTTTTTTGATGCCGTTTGATTATTTCCCCTCTCTTCTAAATAGGTACTTGTACATACTATTTTTTTTTTCTCAAAAGAATTACTATTCACCTAAAGAGAAAAGATAAATACGAGGTTTAGAACAATGTTATCTGCCAGTAAGCGTTGATAAAAAATAAAAACAACCAAATATATCATTAAATGAGTCAGTCTATGTTCTAAGACAATTTTCGTATTGTTTGCAGTGTCTGACCAGGCTGTACCTGTCGGGCTACTACAGCGTATGGTGCCAAAAGATCAACTACGAGGACACGCCGCTGGAACGCGTCGTCGTCAGCCGCGTCTGGATGTACTACATGATCAAAGTCATCGACCTCCTGGACACGGTGCGTATTGATTCTTTCTCAACAATCAAATCATACATGGTAGTCCCAGGATCATATGCTGGGGCTACACGATGACGTCGACTCGCGACGGTGGGGAGCAATTGGCTGGAGGCCATAAAACGACGAGACTCTTTGTGATGCATGTGCATACTAAAATAATTGAAACTTATCGGGCATAGTCACTTAACTTAGTCATTCTACATTCTGATTTCTACAACATTAGTTTTTGTTTATTAAATATTAAACCCGAGAAGGGGTCATTGTACTTATCATTTTGAACAACTTTTTCTATGGGACCAACCTTGAAATCGCGAAAAAAAAATCCGCTGTTCCATACATTTTGTCGATTTAAGTGAACACAAATTATGGAACAGCTGATTTTTTTTCGCGATTTCATGGTTGGTCCCATAGAAAAAGTTGTTCAAAATGATGAATGAATGAATGAGTACAATGACCCCTTTTTGGGTTTAGTATAAACAAATGTTGTATATTCCAGTTAGAGAGGGATAAACAGAAATTAGAATATAATAGAATAGAATACTTCATAATGTGTATCTTTGTATTTTGTTGTGTGTATGTTTTTTCTTGTACATGACTAGAATCTATTCTATTTTTTTTATTGTAAATATTGTAATTGTTGACGTTCAAAAGTGCCTTTTATGTGCCTATTTGAAATAAATGCTTTGACTTTAACTTTGTTCTTCAAACGATCTGGTTAATTATGAAAATGTGTTTGAATTTGAACCCATGCTAATTATACTTTTTCCTCTGGTGTTTCTTCAGTTTTAGTATAGTGAAGGCCACCAGGTTCGTATATTTCTCCCTGTCCTTTGCGAGGTTGAACAGCTCAGCAGCTCTCGTTACTCCTGTCCACTAGCGAATTACTTGTTCGATGACTTATTATTAACGTGCTATAATTTTATGCCAACAGGTATTCTTCGTGTTCCGGAAGAAGTTCAACCAAGTATCGTTCCTACATGTGTACCATCACTTAGGAATGTGTCTACTTGGATTCATAGGCACCAAATATGTACCAGGTATGTTCAACGGGGGCCTGAATCATTTGAGGCCGCTTAGCGGCTTTGGTTTCGCTCGAACGACAAGAAGAATATGGTTGCATAATACTCACGTGCTGCCCTATAGAGCCTCGCTGTGTACAGCGAGCTCTGGAGAGACCCGCCCCTTTTCAATCTTTCCGGACATGATATAGGGGCTCGAATGGTGAAGTTTCGACACCATTCGAGCCTCTGTTTATTTTAACCTGTAGTCGCGCTTGGTAAATTAATTATATCGTTTCTTTGAAAAAGTTGTTTAATATAATGAGTACAATAATGTTTTTAAGCATCGGTCACTAATTACCAGTCAGGAAGAAATTGAAAACTTGCGACAAATTGAAATAGGAAGTGCAGTAACTGTTACATAATCATTTTATGTTATCATTTCCCAAACCTAAATTCATCAATTTTAGCGCACGTCCGATAAGCAATCCATTCACCGCAGAGTACACAACATAAAGCAAGTTGGCAACGCGTAAACTAGCTGTATTTAGCTAATTTTAACCGTTCCTACGAAAAAGGGTCAGCGCACACCAAGAGCAGAGCAGAGCATTTTCTGAGATTATTGAAAAAAATATCTTATGAGTATTATCATCATCATCTGCCTAGCCTTTTCCCAACTATGTTGGGGTCGGCTTCCAGTCTAACCGGATGCAGCTGAATACCAGTATTTTACATGGAGCGACTGCCTATCTGACCTCCACAACCCAGTTACTGGGTAATACGATATCCCTTGGTAAGCCTGGTTGTCAGACTTTCGGGCTTCTGACTACCCGTAACGACTGTCAAAGATCCACGAATGACAGCCGGGACCAACGGCTTAGCGTGCTTTCCGAGGCACGGAGGAGTCACGGTATGTAAAGATGGTCACCCATCCACAGACCAACCGCGGCAAGCGTAGCTTAACCTGATCGATCGACCTGTGCGGCTGTTATTATCATACTTCGCAAAATGGAATACACCCAAATTTGATGCTCGACCATGCTCGAGCAAACCGACTGCGTGTTCGAGTATGCATTCTACATTTTGGTCGACCATGCGCGAGCATTTTGCAATAGGCTATTTGACTGGTTTCTGATAAACATCTCAGATTATTTAATGGTGTCTAACGAGCCCACAAAAACCTATTACTTCAAATTGCATAATGTATTTCTTTTAGAAAATAGTAAATAAAAATGTACTGTTTAAATAAGCCGCCAAAACGCTATCTTTAACAATATGGCGTCGTGACGTCAAAATACACGTAAACAAACGTTGAAACGGTCGAGATACTAGACAAAAGTCATCTGTTCTGTCAACGACAGACAGAAATTGACTATATCATGACGTCATCATAAGTTGAGCCAATCCAGACCGTTTTCGATTACGTGGCGCCAGATTTAAAAAGATGAAGTTTTTTCGGGATTTTTTTAATAAATAATACATTGTTTTGTAGTAAAATTAATGCAAATCGATTTTAAAAGCGATAATCTATACGAGTGTCAATAATTATGACCTTATTTTTTACATTGTCAAATAGCCTATTCTGTCTGCGCTGACCCAAAAGGGGCGACGACGACGTTGCCAAATCGCTCGCGTACGCGCATGTATGTGCAATACCTATACATAAGTACATCCCTTTGGGTCGCAGCGCAGACCGAACTGCAAAATGCTCGCGCATGGTCGATCAAAATGTATAATGCATACTCGAACACGCAGTCGGCTTGCTCGAGCATGGTCGAGCATCAAATTTGGGTGTATTCAATTTTGCGAAGTATGATAATAATCATAAGATATTTTTTTCAATAATCTCAGAAAATGCTCTGCTCTGCTCTGCTCTTGGTGTACGCTAGCTGACCCTTTCCTTACTGGCTGGCTTGCTCTAAATTTACTTTATAACACGTTGAATCAGATATTTTAATTTGTTGCACCTATTCAATCTCATCATAAGTGGAAAAAATACGTATTATTGAAGCTAACTTCAAAACTACTTAAGCAAAGTTAATAAAATTTTACTGAGACCACCCCTGAAACATACCCATAGCCATTAAAAATGTTTGAAATCGATCCACAATTGCCGGAGATATCGCGTAAAAAACATACAAAAAAGATATATAATTATGCAGTCGAATACCTTCTCCTTTTTACCCGACTGCGGCGAAGCCCAAAAGGAGGGTTATGTGTTTAATTGAAGTTAGTTAATAATAATTACCTAATGTATTATATACTAAAACCTTCCTGAAAGTATGTAGATCATGTTAATGAAAGAAACATCAAAATTAGTTCATTAGTTTTTGAGAAAATCGCGGACATACAAACATACATACATACATACATACATACATACATACGGGTCAAATACAGAAACTCCTTTTTTGAAGAGAACCTTTTTTGAATAGGTACGGACGCCAGCAGGTCAACCTACCCGAAACTGTCAGATTTTCCCAATCAACCTTGAACCTTATGTTTTAGCAATAAAGTCGAAAATCTATTAAAGAAATCTGACAGATTGTAGTAACTTGATGTGCTGGCGTCTGTACATTGGAAAAGTGTAAAGAACAATACCAATTAGGTAGAATTAAAAAATAAATAAGTAGGTACCTACTTACCCAGGTAATAAAATATGGTGACGATAATTTTAAAAGTTTTGAGAATATACGTCGTGATACTTACCTTAAAACTAAATGTTATTCATAATCATAACAATGTTGATTGTGTACCTACCTACTTGCGCAAGAGTTGCAGCAATGCCAGCATCGCGTGCACGAAATGGGTCGAGTGGCCTAACGCGCCCGCGACGCCGACGAAGGAAACCGCGCGAACGCCGAAGGACTTCTTACAAACATCCTTACCTACTAAATATTATTAGTCCATGTAATGTATTCGATTGAAATTCTCCGGTAACTATGCAAAATTTGTTTTTTAAAGCATCCTTTCAGGGGGTGAAATTATTAAACAGTAGAAGAGCGACTCTCGTAAAATTGGGTAAAACTGCCGTCACCTTATTTAAACGTATACGTATAGTTTCTCTTCACAGTACCCGGCGACAGCGACCCAGACAAATCTTTCGTTTCGTGAGCTCTCTGCGACTATAAAAAACTAGAGACTGACAAAACGGCGACGGCATATCATATAGAACGGAATAACTCAGGGAGTATGGACATGGGTTATTCCGCTTGAATCCCTCAATCTAATCGCATTTGAGCATCCCTGGCTTACAACATACAAAACTCGCCCCTTTTGAAATGGAAATGAATACCATCACTGGGAAAGAATCAGCAGGTAACAGTATGATGACAGCTCTGTACCGAATCGCAATTATAATAGTAACGACAACGTAGACCTTAGGTATGGGTATGGCCCAAACACATGTTACCGTTCGCACAAGCGCAAGTCCATGAAACCGCAATTTTTTGTTCTGCAGGAGGTCACGGCATAATGCTGGGCTTCATCAACTCCATGGTGCACGCTGTCATGTACTCCTACTACCTGATCTCCATCGTGAGGCCGCAGTGGGTGCGCCAGTGGTGGAAGAAGTACATCACACAACTGCAGATTGTAAGTGTTTGCTTCATATTTGGGTTTTGTTCAAAACTTTTTGAGTTTTAAGTTTACGCTTAGTTGACGACAAAATATATTATTACCGACAAAAACATTATAAATGTACAGTCAACCGACATCAATGGTACCTATCGTTTGCATATGCAGTTTCCATAGGGAAACTAAAGGCAAATTAAAAAAAAAAAATAAAAAAAATTAAAAACCCGACTGCGGTAAAAAACCTAAGTTAAAAGAACTGAAAAGCTAAAAACAAGCCCATTTTAAATAGTGGAAGCAGGCGGGCGCCGCGGGACCCATACCATTTTTATTATATTTTCAAATTCAAATGGGTCCAACTTTTATTTAATTTAAAATGGGCTTGTTTTTAGCTTTCCAGTTCTTTTAACTTGAGTTTTTTACCGCAGTCGGGTTTTTTTTTAATAACTTTTTTTATTTCCAGCTTTTTAGTTTACAAATGTGAAAGATTTCGCTGACGTTAAAGTTCTTGGTACGTGTTTTTTACGATTTGTCACTTCGAATTACTTTTAAACATATAAGTTGTTTATATTTTTGTAATCATCTTTTGAAACCCTTTATTTTGATACCCCACTCGATAGGTTTAAAGAAAAACAAAAAAAAATTTGAAGACATAACATTGCGCCAAAAATCGGCCATTTTAATTTTTTTCAATTTTGATATACCCTGTGTCACTCACACAATTAAGACGAATCTAACGGCACCTCTCAAGCTGAAATCGATCACGCCGTTTATTATAGGCTACAGATCGTGCCAAAGAGAGAGATATACATACATACATAGTAGTCGCCATATTGAATTTTCACTAACGTCATGTCTTTAGTGACACTCGCCGGACTAAGAGGAATCGATTGACGTGTGAATCATAAAAATCGGAACAGGCGTTTGGTCTGTATAGTGCTTCAAAGAAACATACATACATAGGCTGATAAACACATCACCTACCACTCCTTTGCGTCGCGCAGTCGGGTAAAAAAAGGCACTGTCAATGTCAAAACCTACTGATGTGTGGTTGACTGTACCGTAGGTGCCTATTATTATACAGGGTGGCAATGTGGCATACATCGACGCACAACCAGTAATTGCGTAACACACTAACAATAGCAATGGCTTTAATTTTGATAGTTCAACGACTTTCATTGCTTTATTTACGTTGTTGAGCAGACAAATTTTTCGAAACTAGTAATGGATTAGCAATATCCTTCAAAATGATTCAGATTGTGATTGATTGTGTGTTACGCAATTAGGTTGCTGTGGATTCAGAACATAATTCTGATTCTAAAAACGTTGAAAATGTTCGTCGATTATTTGACCATTATTTCCGCAAGTTGCTGTTCCATACATTTTGACCGCGTAGGTAGGTATTGCGCTTTTCTATGGAACGGCAGTTTTTTTTTTTATAACCGATGAAAAGCGTCTAAAATGAATTCATGTTTACCTACAGTTTGCGCGTCCCTGCTACCCTGTATAAAAAAACATAACCCTCCTTCTGACGCAGTCGGGTAAAAAATACATTGCATCGCGTCCAGAGAGTAAAGTAGTTAGGCCGAGTCTGAAACGGAGCTTGTGTGCTTATCCTTAAGCCCGGTTTCCGGCACGAAAGAGTAATGAGCCGGAAATGGCTAAGCGAAGCGGACTTCGTTTTCATGAAATAGGTTTGCGTTTCCACCAAGAAAGAGTTTAGTGGTCTGATTCCCACCGCAAAAGAGAAATGAAACAGAAGAATGAGCGAGCTCATTTTTACTCTTTTTGCCCGGTGAGTCATTTCCGTTCAAGTCTTTGTTGGTGGAAAAACATGATAGGTAAGCAGTTTTCTCTTGCGAGGTAAAAGAAGTAATTAATGAGTCCGCTCCGCTCGCGGTAGAAGCTGGGCTTTATGAACTATTTTTCTGATATACTTATGTAATATTTTCAGCTGCAGTTCGTCATCCTGATCCTGCACTTTGGCCACGTCCTGTTCGAGCCTTCGTGTGAATACCCCAAGTGGATCTCCTTCTTGTTCCTGCCACACAACATATTTATTTTATTTTTGTTCTCAGACTTTTACGTCAAAGAGTATATTCTAAAGAAAAATAAAAATAAAGCTAAGTAGATTTACTCATCATAGGTAGTAAATATTATTACTATTATTAATTATAATTATAACGTAGTGATAACGACAATGTACTCCGTTTTATTTTGGTAGGCATTTTTGTATTTCCCGAGGGGCCCGTGGCTAAATAATAACAGCCGCACAGGCCGATCGATCAGGTTAAGCTACGCTTGCCGCGGTTGGTCTGTAGATGGGTGACCATCTTTACATAGGTACCGTGACGGCCCTCCGTGCCTCGGAAAGCACGTTAAGCTGTTGGTCCCGGCTGTCATTCGTGGGTCTTTGACAGTCGTTACAATGGTCGTTACGGGTAGTCAGAAGCCCGAAAGTCTGACAACCAGTCTTACCAAGGGATATCGTATTACCCAGTGTTGTGTACCAAGGGGTTTCGTATTACCCAGGGTTGTGGAGGTCAGAGAGGCAGTCGCTCCATGTAAAATACTGGTATTGAGCTGCATCCGGATAGACTGGAAGCCGACCCCAACATAGTTGGGAAAAGGCTATGCAGATGATGATGATTTTTGTATTTCCCAAAACGCATCCCTTTGTACTACTGCGCCAGAAGGAGGGTTATATGTTTTTCGAGTGTAGGTATGTATGTACATATATTTCTTTGGCGCTCTGTAGCATAGACGGCTTGATCGATTTCAGCTTGAGAGGTGCCGTTGAGTGACACTGGTTCATCACTGGGTACCTATATCAAAATAAAGGGATTTAAAAGGTGATTAAGTACGAAAATATATACAACTTATATGGTTAAAAGTAATTCGAAGAGACAAATCGTAAAAAACACGTACCTCCCAAGAACTAAATCGTTTGGGAAATCATTCACATTTGTATAGGTAGGTAATAATAAATAGCTGGAAATTAAAAAAAATAATAATCAAAAAAACTAAAAAACCCGACTGCGGTAAAAAACTTAAGTTAAAATACATACACTCGAAAAACATAACCCTCCTTCTGGCGCAATCGGGTAAAGAGGAGCAGGCTGGACCCTTAACATTTAGGTATATAGTTATATTTTCAAATTCAAATGGGTCCCGCCTGCTTCCAACTTTTATTTAATTTAAAATGGGCTTATTTTTAGCTTTCCAGTCTTTTTTACGGTTTTTTAGTTTCTTTATTTACTTACTTTTTTTATATCCTACTTCTACCTATACCTACTTACAGCCCGATTCAAACTTTATGGCAGCTTGGAACAGCTTGAAACATGAGGCGAGCCGTTGCGCAGTAACAAATTTACCTGTCAGCGGAGGTGAGGGATGCGTACTGCGCAGCGATCTCGAGATGTACCAAATGCTGATCCCAAAAAGCAATAGCATAAGATAGCAAGCAAGACGAGGGCACTCCCAAGCAGCACACATAGCTGTATAGTCACTGGACAACAGAATTTTTGAAAACTCAAGGCTGTTTTGCTTGCTGTACAAGGGCTGTATATCCTGCTACACAGCTCTTATAATTCTAAATTTGGCCCCAAATTAACCAGCCCTGAGCTTTATAGTAGCTTGTTAACAGCTGTCCACGAGCATTGTAAGAGCTGTACATGGGCTGGACAATGGCTTAGACAGCTGTCAATAGGCCACTATCCAGCTCCTTTAATTCTCTTAGACAGCCAAAATCTGGTTTATGGCTTAATAATGGCTAGTGCTAAATCTACAAAGAAATATGGCAACAAAAAATTTTAATTATTGTGCAGTGCAAGTGTTATACGTCAACGCTGTCAAATTCTTTCTGTGGACAAATAATAAATTCTAATTTAAGGTAAGTGTTTTTCACGTTTGTTTTGTATCTGTATTGGTAAATTGTACTGCGGGTGCCACTTTACTGTTAATATTATAGGTAATATTATCAAATATTACACGCGCCATCAAAATAATGTAGTTTTACTAAAAATATTATACAAAATAAATACGGTTTACGAATAATTTATGGATTTTTAGTTTTTTTTTTCCATTTAATGAGCATTCATATCTATTTGTAACAATAAAATAATGTGTTTTTACTTTAATAGCTCTCAAATATCATGAACATTTAACAGATATCAGTGTTTTTTTCATATATAATCAGCTTGTTTACATTAAAATGGCGTTAATTCGTTATCCAGCAATAATTCTAACTAAATTCCCTTGAACCTCTCTTTTCTGTTTAGTGGCCTTATCTAAGTCTATTTATCAGCTGAAAACTGTTCGCTAGCTGTACAATGGTTTTCAGTTACTCTAACGACTGGTTGAAGGAGTAAAGTGAGAGTATACAACAGCGTCTTAGGGATCTCTAATCTTGATAGAAAACCATTTCGGGCATTTCGTACTTAAGTAGCTTAGGTAATTCACTTGATTGTGTGATCCTATTTATTCTCGTCTGTTATGCCCAACTAGTGAGCCAATAAATTGTCATGTAGCTTAGAAATGCAGAATATAAAGTAAAAAGGTATTCCGACATTGAAAAACTAAAACATCAGCAAACTTAGCTAAATATTCTCCTCCACTTCTTTTTCTCATCAATTTACATCACTTTACTTAATTTAATGCTTTTAATTTTAGACACTCCAAGAGCAGCAAAACGTGTGGAAGAAGACGTCTTAACAGAGAATCCTGTTGTTGAAAATAATGTATGTAAATAAATTGACACATACTTGAGTTTTTTGTCCGTATACGACTAACAATTGCAACGGCAATAATAACCGAAAAGGGGGAAACACCAGTAACGTAACGTAAAAGTAACGGAAACTGAAAAATAAATGGATGGAATTGAAACATAAATTGGTGAAGAATTTACCTAGTGCTAAGTAATGTACAGATTTTGAAAAAGACAAAAAAAATCAATCAAGATGTAGAACATTTTGACGAAGAAGAAATATGTACTGTTTAAATAACAAACTAATGGTTTAGCACATAGAATTACCAAAGCCAAATCTTGTATCTGTGATTAATAAAATAAAGTATACATAATGACTTTTATATTTATTGACAATTCCATACCCAGCAGTATTAATATATAATCTCATAACAGTATAATATTAATTATTTACACTGTATCCGCGCTGGGTAGTTTCGCTTTCGATATACATATATTATATATGTATATCGAAAATTGATGACATCACAGTGTGATTTCACTTAAGAAGTTTTTGACTACCCTGTGATTCAAAGGGTAGTTAAAAACATTGTTAAGTCGATTATTTTTTACTGTACTTCAATTATTTCACGGTTATTTGTCATAAAATATTTATCTTTACATATTTTGAGCAATATATCTCTTTATTGCCCATTCTTTTATATTTTCTTTTAATAAAATGTTTTTCGTATAAATATTTTCTCGCTCATCTTCATATGTCTGGTTTGATTCAAAAGTTTCACTATTTCTACTTTCAATCATTGCTTTAGAAAAGTCACTGACCGAATTCGTTAATTGTACGGAACTATGATCATTGGTAACAAAATCTATGTGTCCGGAACCCTCATTTTCAATCGACACCGGCACGTGACTGCAGCTAGATAAATGAAGGAGATTTCCACTATCCTTGCTTGTTGTATTCTTTTGAATGTTTATTTTTAACTGCACCAGTTCTTTTCCTTTTTTTCCATGATTTAACCGTATTCATTTTAAATATTTAAAATTAATTAGGTCGCGTTGCGAGGTTATGTCAAAATTGACGTTACCATTGCACTAACCTATATTTACTCTTCAATAATTCTAGACGCTGTTAAATAGCTAATATTTACACTATGAGAATTGGAATTAAAGTGGAGTAAGGCTACACTACTTTACAGCTCATGCAGTCTTTAAATTCTTTTAACCAGCTACTATTAAGCTCATTGAGGTAGCATTCTAATAGAATTAGTGTACACCATAAAAAAGCCAATGGCAAAATTTTATTCTCTAATACAGCTCACAACTTAGAAGAGGTGTGACTTTACCGCGTTAAGCAGCCATTTACAAGCTTTGGTCTTCTTAACCAGCTAGTAGCATTATACGTAGCCAAAAGCTGGACAATAGTTCTTTCAAATTCTACTAAAATGCACTTTGTTGTTTTTTTCTCCATTAGACAGCCATTAGTCAGCTGTGCTGTTTAACAGTGTAGAGATCACCCCTCATACAGTCTCAAGAATCGTCATATCCGTTAGTACAGCTACTTAAGAGCATTTGACTGTAATATAGCTTGTTTATGGATGTAATTTCCGCTAAAGTGTTGCTTGGGCTGTGTTCATTAGCATTATGTGACAGAGCCGTAATTTTTTAGTATTGTTGGCTGGTAGAAAAACTATGCAGGACAAACAACAATATCGCGTTTTCACAACGATGACTTCTTAGATTTTGCTTATTAAAATGTGATGACAGTGATCTCCTACATACTGCTGCTTATAAGCTGTCGCTCCATGTAAAATACTTTGTATACGTGTACGTTGGCTGGAAGCCGACCCCAATATAATGGGGCTAAAAACTGAAAGATCGTCATATGTGGCAGCACTGTTCACCGTCTACAATCCGCCATTGTTTTGATTATGTTTACCTTTGTGTCGATCACAAATTAATTAGTGTAAGAATAAATAAATAAAACGAAAACTAGATAAATAATCATTATGTATGCGACTTAGAGTAGCACTATTAAAATATGAGCTAAGGAAAAGGTAAGCGTCTGCCGCTGATAAAACCAGCAGTGGAAAAGTAAATAAAAAAATATGAACATTTTACAATTTAAGTAAGTATAATTATGTTACTTTATTTTGTTGACTTTAAGTTCTTTTTTGTTGAAGACTGGAGGCGTACAGACTCTACAATCTGGTATGATAATATTTAAACACACACATCCTTACTATAATTTACACATTAAAAACAGACTTAGTTCTCTTGGGAGTATTACAATAATAATTTCTCTCATAAAAGTCTTCAGTTTTAAAAAGGATAGCACAGTCTCGACGAAATATCGGGTTTCCAAATTTTTTTTTGGAAGCTTCCTCAAAAGTTTTAGTTTTTGATCATCTTTAGTATCTAATAAATACATGAGTCGCCGTATTTTTGCAGCCAACAGCTGCGCAACGGGGCATATGCCCGTGACTTCGTCCGCGTGAAATTTCTTGTTCACCCGACCCCGGAAGGAAAAGCCTAGCCATTTCCTTTAGTGGCAATAGATGATGAAGATTCCCTGTCCATTAAAATTATAATGTGGTAATCTCTTCTTAGTCTTTGACGAACATCAAAAGCAAGATGTCATTCATGTCATGCCATTCGAAAATGTTCCAGTGATTCAGTTCAACACTAACCTTATCATCGAAGATTTTTATCGTCCAACTTATTTATTTTTTATTTTACTAGAATGCACACTTGCTTCTCCAATTCACTTTTGCTTTTGGCAGAATGGTCGAAATCGGCTTTGCTTGCCTTGCCCTAATTAAAAACTAGAATAGGTACTTGACAACTGTGCTTGACAGTGACAGTGACAGATTGCATTTTTGAAATGTTTTGTTGTCTTTTCAAGTCTTTTGTCATTTTCTTTCACTTTTCAATTTCAAGTTTTCACAATGTGATTAATTTTAGATTTAAGTCCAAATAAGTTTTCATAATTTAACGTCCTACTAAATGTAAAGCTTATTTGTTTTAAACTATTCTTTGTTTATAATTCAATATTTTACATCATGTCGGGAGAAAATAACGCAGCTAAACCTGGGGCCGCAGCGTTGGAAAACATGAAGTTGTTGAAACACGAGAGTGCAATATTCAAGGTTCCAAAAATCCCTAAACGGAGAGAGAAAAAGAAATCTCAAGTTTTGGACGAAGATGTTTATGTCCAGGTAAGTAAACTGTAATAAAGTTTGAACCACTAATATCTATTTAGCTCTTATTTACTAGATTAAGATGTAGGTGGTCACGTCACGATAGTTGAAAGGACCTGCCTAACAAGTGCCTAAGAAATTTGTCAATAAATTGACCATTATTTTAATATAAAAGTTATTCAACATTGCCAATTTTGACGAACAATATTCATTAGTTGCATGTCCATTGTTAATCATGCTTTCCACTACCCTGCTCCATAACGTCTAAATGCTTAACATTATATAGCTACCTAAAAGTACCTACTATTATTGGCATGCTGAGGTAGGGATTCTGCCTACCAAAGCTAAGAGAGAGATAAATGGACAGATTGCTCAATGTTGTAATAAGTAGGTATTTGTAGACTGCTTCCATTTGTGGTTTATTCTTATGAAAGCATTTAAAAACAATCCCTTAAAACATAAAATGGTTCCAGTCCCCAATTCATAACTAAGAATGTTTGTTCAGTTGATTTATTTGATCATAAGACATCTCACTTGTTCTTCAGGGCATTGCAAAAATTATACAGAGAGATTTTTTTCCCGATTTGGAAAAACTAAAAGCACAGAATGAATTTTTGGAGGCAACAGAGAACAAAGATTATGCCCGACTCAGAGAACTGACCAGAAAGTACAGTGGACAGAGACCACCAACAGAACCTTGTGAGTACTCCATTAATTTAATAATTTTGAGTAATGCAGTTTTTACAAATATTTTTTAATTCAATTTTTTTTTCCATAAATATTCTTCATGGTGTATGAGAGTTGTAAACAACCATAGGCTAAGTTATAGTCCGCGCGGAATATGTTGACCGCGCCTTGGGTGAGGGCAGCGGGGTCGCCTATTGTACTGAGTAATGACAAAGCGCCCCCGCCCCTCCGTCCCATCGCTCACATACCTAAGGCGCAGCCAACTACTTCCGCACGGACTATAGTACACATTCACGCAATAGAAAATCCATTTTCTGAAAAGATTTAATACAAATAGCAGTTATGCATTTTGAGACATATCATTTAAAATATGCTTGCACATTACAGGGAATGCTAGTGTGTGTTTTCAAAGATTGAAAAACATGTTAATTTTCACTTTTCAGATAACTCCCCGGCAACCTTTGACACACCCCACCTGGACAGACCATTCTCTCCAGCAGCACCCACAATAAGAAGTGACCGGCCCGACTCAGATACAGAATCTGTCATATCAGACAGGTCTAAAGATGCCACAGACATTCTCTCTTTAGGTATGGTTTAATACCTTACTCAGAAACTAACAGACATAGGCCAGTCATTTAAAACATTGTAGGTTGCAAAGAAGGTGCATCCTTGGGAAAATAAACCCTACACATTTACATTTACTTTTTGAAAAAATGCCTTATGTTTGAAGTACTGTATTGCGGGTCCAGATATCTCTGATAGGACGTGCAGAGCTACGGCTGCTCTCAATTGTTGCAAATTGTGTGTGACTTCCAGGATTTTCGATATTTTTTTACAGAAAAATAAGAATCTTAAAGTGAAACTGTGGAAACCAGTCAAAACAAAACATTTTAATCGTCCTTTACAGATGCATACCTATCTACTCACACAAGTGAAGACAACGCGAGCTATGACCGCGTAATCGCACTCGAAAACAAAAAGCGCGCCGCGAAGCTGGCAGCACAGTTACAATCGGAAATGACGTCAAGGGCCATCGCGGACGCGGCGCTCGCGCTGCCCTCTATCGAACAACAAGCGGACCAGACTGAGAGGCCTCATGAGGTAACAGTTTAGACTGCATTTACAACACTTAGTTTCCAATTGATCTAATATCAAAAAAAAACCTTTAGGCATAACGTTTATTTTTGTCTGTTACAATTCAATAATTTCTGAAAGTTCAATTCTGTAATGACTAGTTATTCTCAAATCTACTTAATTTACACTTGGGTCAAGTTCATATTTGTACATCAATTGTAAACAAGGATTTAATGGCGAAATGCGGGAGTACTATTGTAGCACCTGTTCCTAACCCTTCATCCGATTCAGGCGTAATGTTATGTTACGTGATTTAACTACACTTCACTCCATATAGCTATCCGGCCGCGTAATGTGGACTTGCATAATATGTTATTATAACTAGTTGTGTCTTGTGGATAAGGTACAGTCACGGCCAGAAGTCCACTTACACCGCAATGATCATTATCGCCTGCGCTATACGGGCTGCGGCGCCTATACACACATACGCATTTTTATCCGTGTGAGTGATGTTCCAACGCTAACAAACTAACATGTCGTGTAGCATCGCGCATTCGCGCTACGAGTAGTCGTAGATGTGGTCAATGCTAGACAAGGATGACAATATCAGTAACTTGTTTCTTTATCGCAGTCTGATTATTTTTTTCATAGTAATGCAAAATTTCAACAAGTGAGTATAAGTTAACATTAGCTAGATCGGTAACGAGGCTGCAATTGCTAATGTGAACGGGATAGGTGTAGGTTCGAATCCTAGTTGGGCCAGTTTTTTTTTAATGTTTTATATAATTATTATTATTTGTATGTTTTAGTAATTTATTTTAGTAAATTACTTTGAACAAATAGATATTACAATAAAGGTAATTTATTATTATAATATGATAATAAATGAAGCAAATTTTGATATGGTAACATTGTAATATTTTTTATACAAAAGAAATCCTTTACACTTATTTATGTTATTATAGGGCCACAATATTTGCCTTGGCTTCAATACTAATATTAGCCTGCATATTGAATTGAGAAGAATACTAAAATAGCAACAACAAGATAACACAAACGCTCGTAACTATGTTCACCAACCAACAATAGCGAATAGTGGAATAATTTAGGTAAACTAAAGTAGTTAAAATATGAGGGTAGATTTACAAAGTGAACTTATCACTTTGTTTCAAATCTACCCTCATATTTTAATAACGACGCTAAGATTATAATTGTAAAACGAAAGAATATTCGTTTAGTTGTGGAATATTTAAAATATTTGTTAGCAACTCGGCATTTTTATTCACATGATTGTAATACTTAAAAAATATTTTTCATGTTTGATGTGAGACTCGAACCCGAACGTTCGCCATGCGAGGCACAATGCTAACTACTTTGGCCACCGTAACGCTCACTTAGCTTATTGAAATTTGTAATAACAATCATAAGCGGCCAACAAGTTGCCAATGTGTAGTGTTGTCAAACGTTCTTATAGAAGAAGGTCATAAGTACAACTAATATTCTTATGCCATAGTTTTGTGAGATTGCTAGTCGACTTCTGACCGTTATAGTACCTGTCCCTCCGCCGACAAGGTAGCGACTAGCTATCGATCGACTCGAGAAACGTACAATAGACGTAGGGCCCGTGTCAGTAAAACAGATACATATAGTTTATAGCTGACTGTACACACTGCTGGCGAGAACTCTGTCTCCACTAGTATTCTAGTGAGAAAGTTCTCGCGCGCGTTCTTGTCGCGTGCGAAATATCGCAGCGACAAGAGCTATCAAAGAATAAACTCGCTCAACGACGTTCGGTTGGCGGGCAGAACTTTCGCTAGGAGAATCGCTTAGTACATACATACGCATACCAGCAAGTGACTGGGCAGTCATTCTTCTCGTCCTACGCGCGCACTCGCTCATAGCCAAGCGACAAAACTATCCGAACTACACACTCGCTGCTCGTTGCTCACCAACTCGTTTGTAGCTGCTAGCTCTACTCGCTTCTCGTTAATCGCCGGCGGTGGGACAGCTGCCTGAGGCTGTGTTACTTACAAAAATTAAATAATTAATATTAATTAAAGTTGGACACATGGCGCTACACGGCGAAGAACTACATAATGTACGTACCAGACGGGGCGGCGTCCCAGCACGCGCCGCCGAAGCCCGAGCTCGTGCACCACAACACGCGCCTCAAGACCGAGCCCTTCGACCACGTCAAGAACAAGGAAGCCATCAGCGCCATTGCTAGGAGTCAGGTAATATGCAAGTACTTTTGGCATATTTTATACTGGTGTTTGTGCATGTATAACTTATCTTTAAATGCTCCCACAAATTCTCTACCGTTGCTTGTACCCATAAGCACAATGTTACATTGCGCACAACCTAAAGAAGTGAATTTTCACACCAAAACAAAATATTTTTGCCAAGTATACCTTAGTTTGATGTACAGAATGCGTAGTTAACGGCTATGTGATGGGTCTTTTTACACCTGTTAATGTATGTATAGTAATAGCCTCCATTTTCCAGGACGCAAGTGTAACCGGCAAGATAGGCGTGGACGGCGTGAGCATATCCAGCGAGAAGCCGGGCGACGCGTACCCGCTGGTAGCCACGCCGTCGCCGCGCCCGGGCGAGGGGCCCGACCAGTCGCCGCTTATGACCTGGGGAGAGATCGAAGGCACGCCCTTCCGCCTCGATGGAGGGGATACGCCCTTGCCTGCGTGAGTATAGCTGCCCTATAAAATACTACAGCACAGTTGTGTTTGTCGTTTGAAATATGGAAAAATTAGCGGCCTGTCCCTGCTTCATACGGTTTTTACAACTTTTAAAACCATCGAGATTTGTTTTATTATATGTTTTAATATTAATTAGTATTTAATATTAATATATCATGCGCATAACCCTTCCGGATTAAATTCTCTAAATGATGCTGAAATTCGCATAGAAATATCGGAGATGCATGAAAAAATAAGTAAGTGCAACTTATGAATAAGAATAGTATGTTTATTTATTTACATACAATTACTTGAGAAAGGCATATTCATTTTTTATAAAACTAAGTAAAATCCTAATTTGAGTAAACAATGAGAGGTTTTTTTTTTGAGTATTAAAAAAATAACATAGTTTCCAAGAACTCTGTAATGGCGTTAAACTGAATACGTTCAATCAATCAACTCAGCCTATCGCAGTCCACTGCTGGACATAGGCCTCACCCAGACTGACTACGTTACTAGGTGCCAAAGTCAAAACGCTTGGAAAAAAAACATTGCGTCACGTCACATACGCTCGTTGACTGACACTTTCGTTTGCTTTCGTTTTACGATCTCAAAATTACATCCAAGTGAAATAATCAAAAAATGATGTGACGTTCCATTCCTTGCAGTAACTTACCAAGTTCAGCGCTATCTATCCAGCGACTAGGGAAGAGTTAAAAAAAATAAAAAGAAAATCCCTCATTTTTTCACAAACTTTTTTTTTTAATTAGGCTCTTGCGTTTTTCTTTTTCATACAGCCTGTTACTTGTTCATACAATGTTCGTGATGATCTCTTTGGTGATTGAAACTTTTACTAACAATATCCACATTCATAATTGAAATCACTTTTAGTCCCTGTTTACGAAGCTCTAGCTCTTTTTGAATAGAAGTGATAAAAATCCTTTTTCGTATTGTTGTATTTATGGCCAGGGAAAAAATTTAAACCACCTGCTTGTTTTGCAAATGGCTGCCTTTCCACCAGAGATGAGCAAGGATGCGAAGCGAGGGATGTGTGTAAAACTAACTAATACCAACGCTAACTTAGTTCCAGCTATAAAAATGAAGCGATGTTATTGGTTGGTTTCATACACATCCCTCGCTACGCATCCTCGCTTATCACTGGTGGAAAGGCAGCCTGTCCAGGTTTCCTCACTATGTTTTCCGTTCCAAGATAAACTAAGAAAGTGTATATAAATTTAAAAGTCACATTAGTGCTTGCCCAGATTTGAACCCTAGATGACTTTAATTACATACTATAATTTCACCATACCAAGTGTATTAATTTCGTTTGCCGTACAGCGTGGGTGCGGGTGCGGCGTACCGCATGCTGGAGGGGGGCGTACGGGAGCGTATCGCCCTGCAGCTGGCCGAACAGGTGGCCAAGCGACGTAGACCTACCACGCCGAGAGTCGCGCCGCCTACGCCAAGGTAACAATTGAAACATTGATTTACAAATTCCGGATTCAAAAATGGGTACTTTGTATCCAATAGTTTCAAAGATTTTTTTCTTGTTTTGATTTTGTAAACGTATTTTCACAGTTTCAGATCAAACACTGAGCGCCTTGCCAGCATGTCGCCCGCAGCACGTAAGTTGGCAGCCAAACACTTACTATCTCCGCGCCTGAAGCTCACGCCCAACGACATGGGCATCCTGTCGCACGCGTCGCCGCGCCGCTCCCCCTCCCCGCGCGGCGCGCGCCCCTCGCCCTCCCCGCGCGGCGCGCGCCCCCCGCCCTCGCACGCCGCGCGCCCCTCGCCCTCACACGCCGCGCGCCCCTCTCCCTCGCACGCCGCGCGCCCCTCTCCCTCGCACGCCGCGCGCGCCTCGCGCCCGCTCGTGGCGCGCCGCCCCACGCCGCGCGTGCGCACGCCGCGCGGCCACGGTGACGTCGGCGTCACTGAGGACCTCACGGACAATCTACTGCAGATCAATGTCGCCAAGCGCACGAGGCTAAAAGCAAAGGATTTCTTTAAATAAAAATTATTGTTGAGATTTAAATGTGTTTTGTTTTTAAAATTCGGTCTCAGAGTTTCAGTCGAGTTTGAAAGTAGTCGGGCAGACGCAAAAACGCGTGAGTAAAACAACCAAGCACCAAACAAGCGAAATTGTAATGAAAAACTAGATAGATCTCTAGTCTCCGGCTCTTACGACTTCATATTATAGTACACAAATAAAACAAGGTGTGATTCTTAAATAATATGCATTTTGTTGAAAAGCTATCTCAATTAAAATGTTAAAAATTACAACCATTGCAAAATTTTAAAATTAATTTTAAGTATATATTGTCATTATAAGTTTTATCTTCACATTTAAGATAAAAGTTATTGTGCATTGATTTTTGTCTCTTATTATTATTATTAAATTATTACATTCTACACTAATACATTGTTTTAATATAAATAGCGTCACTGCATTGACTTCTGGCGTCAATTTAACATTTAAACTTTATATAATGTGGTCAATGTTTCAAGTAAAAATGCATTACAAATTGTTCGGGTAAATAATATTTTACATACACATGATTACCTGCATACATTTTAAACCAATGTCTGTGCGCATACCTACAACAGTTGATGTTTTAAAATTAGTGCTTTCGCATAGCTGTGACAATAACTACATTGTATTTACAAAATACATATTAAATATCATAATGTCAAATTCACTGGTAAAAGTTCATACAGGAAAGTACCGAATATAATTCTCAATATGGAACAGGGGGCCTAAAAAGTAGCCTTTTTAGGCCCCCAGGTCATGGAATACATACCAACATGATTTCATGAATTATTATTATTTACACTAAACAATTATCTACGTCTAAGTCAATCTCATATAATTTATAACCCTAAACCCTGCACAATTAAATACAACCAATTAAACTTGTAATGACGCTAATTTTATGCACATTAATTACGATAATGCACTCAGTTGTGCTCAATAAATTGATAATGAATTCATTATTTAACATGCAAGATATTTCATAAACTGGATAAATTATTGTCAAAATAATAACAGAGAGAAAATAAATAAATAGGTATTATTATAATCGTTTTGCTTGTACTAGCAAGTCATAATGTCAAATGTTCTCATGAAACACTATCTCTATTGCTGCTGTGTAGAGGTAGTTAATCATACTAATATTATACATAAGTACTAATTATTACTTTATCATCAAGGATTATAAAACTAAATCAGCTATGACCCAACACCGTCACTAAATCTCAATATTTCTCTATAACAATCTAGGGAATGACCCAATAATACTTATAATAAATACTAATACACAACTACTAAATGTTCATTACACATTTTCATATGTTCCAAGCCAAAAATCATAACGTTGAAACAATGCGGTTTTCATCCACTTATCGCGTCATAAATGACCAACCGCTGATTGTAGGCGCAGAACATAATATCATATCGATAATCACTGTTTACAAAGTCAGAAGGTAGATAATAGTCACGTACTACCAAACTAAACTGAGCGCGGCCTTGTAAAATGGCTCCGGCTGCTGCGGCTTATTGTACTCTGCGTTAAGCTTAGGTTTAGTGTCGTCCGTCGGGTCCTCCTCAAAGATGTTAACGAGAGACTCTTTGATGCCGAATCTGATGAAAGCCAAGTACGGGAAGTACCTCATGAGGAGTACACTGAACCTGAAGTTGAGGTTGAAATAAAGCCGTCCTAAGTAGGAGGAATAGAGAACCATGTAGAGGTTGTACAAGAAGATCTTGTACTTGGCTTTGAAGTTGAGTTGTTTGTAGAAGGGCGCGCTGTCCACAGTGTCGTAGTCTTTGTAGTAGAGGAGGCGAGAGGCGGTCTTGGGGAGGCCCTCGACGGCCGGTTTGCACATGAGCTCTGTCGATTCCACGCCTGTCGAACAAAATGAGACATGTGAATACCTACCCGTTACTTTGGTTCTTAGGACTTTTTGACCAGTCAAAATCTTTTAAATAGCTTTCAAAATTATTATGAAATCTCACCTGTATCAAGAGATTTTCCTTTCAAGTGTTTCTTTAGCTTGATCTGCAGCTGTAGCCTGTCGTTCTCGCTGTAGATGTAGCCGGGCACGTCAGCCAGCGTGCGGCACCAATACAGGAAGCCGTCCGTCTCCACCGTGGGGTTGACGGACCACATGCCGTCCAGCATGACGCGCGCCATGTGCTCGTAGTGTTCTGGAACGTTCTCGAGGCAGGGCGTGTATACACGATCTTGGATCAGCTGGCACACCTCGCGGGTTTCTTCGAAGGTCTCGCGGCAGATGTTGTACCTGAAATTGTGTTGTATGTCGAACTGAGCCAAGATATTACTTGAATCCAGTATTCTAGCGAGTCCTTACTGGGCCTGTATACAAATTTATTTGGGGTACCTAAACCTTACTGTGGTGAAGGCAAAAAGGAGGTCAGGAAAAAGGCTAGGCACATGATGAATCAAAAACACAACAGTATTTCCAAAATAAGTACCTACTTATATGTATTTTAAAGTGCAGGGTTGTCCCGCTGCAGAATAAGGATTTAAAAAAATCAATGAAAAAACATAGTAGCTCCTGCTTGAATCATTGATACGAAGAAGAGTAGAACAATGGCGTAGCCTGGCGCTGGGTCCTAATCATTAGATATTAATTTTGCTTTTTGCCATTTTATTTTATTTTTGTAAAGGAATTGACATTGTAACTTATAACATCGCTTTGAATGATTCTGTAAAGGTGGAGGTGGTGGTCATCGCCAATATCATGTATGTACAGTCCACGCTGCTGTCAAACCAACCATGGTTCCATTTAGGCGTAGTCGGGCAAAGTATTATTGGATTTTTCCATAAGTAATTTCTCAGTAACAGCCCTAAGTGCGGAAGTCGGCGGTGTGCTACCACGTGCGGCACGTGTCGCCGTTGGTCCTGCGCTGATGGTCCTCTTCGGGCTTGTCGGATTGTCGTCCCATCGGACTATAACTGAGGAAAGACAGAGTGCACTTGTCTGCACACTCACTTGTGCAGTATAATATCTTCCGCGTCGATGGATTGTCTCCGTTGAGATTCGGTCAGGAGCACTCTCATATAAATACAAAAACCGGGCAAGAGCGAGTCGGACTCGCGCACCGAGGGTTCCGTACCATTATTTACGTTTTTAAATTTTCATCGGCGAGGCCTATATTTATCAGGGAATTTTAACACTGTGCACTGCAGTGTAGAATATTGCAGATTTATGTCAGCGCCATCTCTTGACCGATAGTGGAATAAATGTAACTTTTGATTTCTGAAAATGTGTGCTATTTAGACTTCGTTTTATTTTTCATGTAATCTTTACATACACTTCTATCACTTAGAATAATTTCAGATTTTTCTCTTTGCAAATTGAGATAAAAAAAAAATCTTTGAGAATATGCAAACTGCGCTCTTTCATATGATACCCCACATGCCCTAGTAGTCCCACTTCGAATTTTTCAGACCCACTTTCAGTTCCTGTTGCAAAAAATATACCTACATATATTTTTATTTCTTTGTTATTTGCAAAATAGTTGGGTAAACGTCATCTAAAACTATTCCAAATTTCAAGTTGATAGCATTAGTAGTTCTTGAGATATCCAGCTGTGACAGACAGACAGACTTAATCTCACCATAAGGGTCCCGTTTTTACCATTTTGGTACGGAACCCTAAATAGAACTTTAAAGTACGTATCCAAAATATACCACAATAGGCAATATAGGCATAACTTTTCAAACACAACTCAAATCAAACGAACCTGTCTTCAACCCCGATCATGTACCCGACGACTCTCCAGACATAATTGTAGGCGTCCCAGTCGCCCGGCTGCAGCTGCCTGATACCGAACTTGTCAGGCTTGAGCATCGAGAAGCCGACGAAGCCGAACTGAGTGAGAGCCAGGTCCCGCTGTGACACGATCCCGGTGCCTTTCAGCTTTGACGCAAGTCCTGCCCTCACGTGACGACTGCGCACCGCGTATAGTGACCTCCATGATCTGTTACACATATTGCGATTTATTGTATGTAACTAAGGGATCTATAGAGCGGATGGGTAAGGGAAGGCACGCCACAAAACACGCATTCAATCTTTGTGCTGACCTATAAAAGCCGAGATGCAAAGACGCTATCGAAACTCAACTACGAGGTACGCAGACCATAACACGTCAAGGTAATATACAAAAAGATATGATCAAACAGTACACACGGTTTATTTAATTGTTAACCACCGACTTTTTGCAGAAATAGTACCTGTCCATTCAGCTCGCCAGGCGAAACTCGGTCAGCAAACCTTCGATAAGCGTGGTAGATAAGAATTAGTTACCTAATGCTGTGGAACGCGGTGGGCTGATTGATTACATTAATTTGCACTGTGAGTTGTCCCACGAGGCACTGCATTGCATCTTTAATATAGATAATGATGACGGAAAGGCATGTGAGACTATATAGGTATCTAGATGCCTATGTTAGGTTCTTTACGTTATTACATCCACAAGCATACTTACATGCTCCCAGGCTTGAGTTCGTTCTCGAACCAGGAGATGGTGTGCAGTAGCGTGGAGAGGTACCGCTTGTAGGCAGTGTAGACGGAGGTGGAGCGGCGGGATCCCACCAGCACGCGAAGTATGGACGGCACCGCGAAGACGGCCACTAGTCCCATTAGCATCGACGACGACAACGCGAAGCAGTTGTCCATGTAGAAGCTACGACCCCTGGAGCATAAGAAAATTGTTGACAAAGCTTCCTTATGAGAATTTGACGGCCGTTTTCCAGTTTGGAGTCATGATTTGAACTCTGTATGGAAACGACGCAAGTTCAAGGGCTATCTTTATGTACCTATATAGCCGAGATGAATCTATATATACTAATAACCTCCTTTTTTTTTAAGTCGGTAAATTTGAAGCTAAAGAGTTTGTTTGAACGCACTACTCCCTGGAACTACCAGTCGGATTTGAAATTCTTTTTGCATTATATTGCCCAATTCATAAGGAAAGCTATAGGCTACTTAGTATCACGCTACGCTAGGACCCTTAGGAGCCGAGTAAAACGAAGACATGTTAGAAAAAAACGCTACGCGGAAACAAAGTATCAGCGCGGAAGGCGATGCGATGCGACACGGTAGGACAGGGGCGGAAATTTCAGCAGAAGCTATTTATAAATACATTGCTTAAGGGCAGGCCCAAAGCAAAATCTTCAATCTTAGATTAGATTTAAACAGTAGTAAATCATGTTCAAATTGGAAAAAAAGTATATGGCAGGAAACTTCATTATAAATGTGAGGGTCGACCCAGACGAAAACACGATACGATAAAATTTTCTCGATAGAAAACCATCACAAAGTTACCTCTAATTTTCATCTAATTTGGTTTGCATTCTATTTTGGTGCATATTACTGAACCACAAATTAGACAAATAATAATACTCATTATAACCTAGCGATGACCCAAGCGATTTTTAAAAAAAATGTCTATTTTAAAAGATAATCGAATAAAAAGCATTTGGCGCTTACTACATTTTTAATCCGCGAGATACGCTGTCTTCCGTCTCGCGTGACACGAGCTTGAGGCATCAGTTTGTTTCACCAGTCAGTACCCCTCGCTCTGTTGAGACGGGAAGTCTATGACAATTTTCTCCGCGCCTAGCAACTATTATTAATATCGACATTTTGTTGAATAATAAATGGGAAACAAAAAAATACAATGAAAAAGCGAGAACTTAAACGCTTGAAGACTAAAATGATTGCTAATTGCCGAAGTCGAAGGTTTGTTTTTATATCAAGGTACTTATGCGTATAGTATACGCAAAATAAACAGATGATTTGACCGCTCGATATGATCGTTTATTGTTTTCGTGCGAAATTATATAATTTAGCTAGAATTTATTTTTGATAATATGTGAGTGTTGTCCACGCTTACTCACTAAAATTAGAAATACGAAAGAATTACAATATCCCTCCCTCTCGACCCGTCTCTTTCTTTGTTTGTTACTTTTTTACAACTAGTCGAGTGAGGTATTAAAACAAAGAATATAAGATTGTTCCAAAAACTCGATTGTTTTAGGTATCAGTTCCCGGAAAAGGATATTAATCGAGTGATCGAGTTTGTTGATGGTTCTATCGGTAGTACCATTGAGGTCGAAAACAATTTTAAACCACCACCCTGAGGTACACCGGCAGAAGTATAACAACAAGAAGAACACGTCTGTTCTATGCATATACGTTGCCGGCGGCCATACAGGTAACTACGAAGCGAGCGAAGCATGCCAAGCAGGATATCGAAATTGACGATATTGAACGCATTGCTTAAATCCAATAAGCAAAGAATCGTCAGATTTCCTCCCCATGCCTAAGCGTATGTCATTAGTAACGTTCACTAGCGTACAGTAGCGGTGCTGTGACCAGGACGAAATCCGGATTGGAAAATATTCAGCAGACTATTCTTGCAAAGAAATGCACTAAGATGATTGTGAACAAGGTGTTCAAGGACTTTGGAGAGGAAAGGCAAGATGGAAGTAGGTCGGTATTCTGTAAAGGAAGCAAGATTAGATTTTTTGGGTAAAGCAGTGATTTTTGGCTCTTTCCACATCGGAAGGAAAGACACCATAGGTTAAAGAGTAGTTTAGGATATAGCATAGAATAGGAAGGATTTCGTCGAGGACATCCCAGCATCATTTTCCAACTGACACAGTCACTACTAACTGCATTAGACGTGATTTTAACAACGCTCTTCTTAACAATCAGAAAATTTACTAAAAATAAATGGGGGATGGTCCGGAGTTGGAACATTTGAAAGATAGTTTACTGTAGCTGCTTTTAAGTTCTCATTACAGCAGGGTGTAGATGAGAAGTGTTGATTCAGTAAATCAATAATATGTATCTAAGAATCGATTCTTGGCGTGATTTTAACTTCCATGGATTTATGAAATTTCCAGACTTTACCTAGATCTCTGTTTTCAAGTGATGTGTGTTTATGGCGGCGTTGGGAATCTCTACCGGTGGGTATTATTGTTATTGCAGCGATTGTGAGCATCCACAAGGACGGTTTGACGAAGAGGGCCGATACTTCAATTTTGTTTTAGTTTCAGCTTTCTT
Organism: Oligia fasciuncula; assembly: GCA_963082905.1. Taxonomy (NCBI): domain Eukaryota; kingdom Metazoa; phylum Arthropoda; class Insecta; order Lepidoptera; family Noctuidae; genus Oligia; species Oligia fasciuncula. The sequence continues at coordinate 12,926,545 of OY720406.1, read as the reverse complement.
ATGCATGATGCTTGTAATATCGTCGCAGATGCTTGATTTTTACTGCATGAATTGAGCGTGAACATCGTATAGCTGATTGTCTGTCAGCAGATTGACTTTTTCATCCATTGAATCGACACTAAAGGACCCGACGAAAAATAAATTCAAAAACAATCATTGTGATGATTATAAGATATTTCTTATCTCTTTTATACCTTTTGGATTTTTTATCACCTATTTTATCACTTCTAATTTTTTATGGTGGAATGGAGTATACAGAACTTTTATTTCTCAACATACAAACACAAAATAGGATTGCATTGTATATATTACACAAGTAAAGACATTCTTATCCCTGCACATTAGCACTGCTACATTTTGCGAATTGATGATTTTGTGAAACCGAGAGCGTAGCGCATATTACTATTTTGTCCAAAGAAATTTAAAAATAGAATTTAAAAAAAAGTCTTTGTTTTCAGGGTTCCGTAGTCAACAAGGAATCCTTATAGTTTCGCCCTGTCCGTCTGTCCGTCCGCAGCTTAGCTCAGAGACTCTTAGTACTAGATAGCGATAATTTGGCATGGATATTATATGTCGCATTACTGGATGGCCGAGATGCGATACATCGGGTCTTCTTCACGATCCAACATAGTTTAGATAGGTGTGGGCACTGCAGTGGGTACTCGAACGAAAAGATTATTTGAATTTGAAGTAACTTTAATAAACTAGCGATTAACAACCGAAACGCACACGTGTGTCGGGAACTAACACGTGCGTTGGTATTGAGCGTTTGCCTAGAATGTCCGAGCTCGACTGTCGACAGTCGCAACACTCGGTCTCTCCACCAGTCCTCGCTGCATCCCGTCCACCGATGATCGTGTCCAAGCGGTAGGGCTCGCTTGCGTTTCCGATCACATGATTTTTCTGACATTTAGCTGACAGGGGTTCCCCCCTGCCATCTAAATGGTTGTCTTTGGATATGTGAAAAATTCGTGGTAGTAGTATATAATAACGAAATTAAAAGGAAAACTATCACGGCTAAGTAGGCTTTACAAGTTTACGAATAATAGTCGACCAACTTACATGTATGGGAGAACATGATTTTCAACTATAATGTTAAATTTGTTCTTGGGTAAATTCATTTCAACTACGGAACTCTTCATTGTGCGTGGTCCGACACGCACTTGGCCAATTTTTATCTGAATATCCTGCATATACTACGCAAACGCACTGCACTTGAAGTTTAGTGTACAGAGTTTCGTTGCGCGCGTCGTCACGCCACCCGCGGTTATTATTTGCACTAATGCGGGGGTTGGGAGACGCGCGGGTGAAATCAGATTTTATCCTGTCATTGGGCCCACTCTTAAAATAAAGATATAGATACCAACATATTATGGCAAAAGAATACTATTTATTTTACTTGCAGTAGCTTGAGAATATCATCTACTAACTGTGGTATAAGGGGGAAGCGCTAAGGTGGCCCGCGAAATTCAAATTTTCTTACGTTTTTTGCAATTTGCTGGTCAGTATAGTTTTACGTTGATTAAAATATGATTCGCGGTCATAACAATTATGTAGGTACTTATTTACAGAAATATAATTAATCAGTAATACAACTTGTTAAGTTAGTATAATCCCCAAATGTCAAGATTTCATGAAATAGTCATTCTTGGGGATTAGGTACTTGGTCTTAGAGAGTTGTGTTGATGACTTTAATGATTATAATTCTGTAAATACATATTTGTTACGGCCGCGAATCATATTTTAATCAACGTACAACTTAATACTGACCAGCAAATTGCAAAAAACGTAAAAAAAAAAATAATTTCGCGGGCTACCCTGGCGCTTTCGCCCTAAGGACGGTAAGGACTTATCAATAGATTACATTATAGGCGACTAAAGAATTTTATTGTACCTACCACTAGCCACCAACATGGCCAGAGATCGCACAAGGCAGGGAGGTTTGGAAGGAAAAAGGGGAGGCCTTTGCCCAGCAGTGGGACACAAAATAGGCTAAAAAAAAAACTAGCCGTGCCCCCCGGTTTCACCCGCGTTAATTTGAGGAAAAAACCTACTAAAATATATTCCATTACTATACGAGTATTGACCGGCCGCCGGCCGCCTTTTTTTTTTTTGCGGATGGGAAATCATCAAATGACCCCTCCCGCTTTGGGTGGAGCGGAAGGGAGTGTCAGACTCTTACTGACTAAAACCCACCCGTGTTCCTTCCTTAGCCCTTTATGTTCCGGGCCAGCGGTAACCCTTTCGGACAATCCCGCTGACCCGGCAGGCTTCGGCCCTATGGGGCCCCTCCTCGATGCTGACATCTCTTTGAGGCGCGCGTGGAACACGTACGCGCCGTCCGGCACTTTTAAAACTATGATAATATCTCCTGTTATTTATTGAAATCAAATTATGTCAAGGGTAATTTTGTTCAAAATTAAATACTTGTGATGAATAACGTATTTATTTGGATAAGGAAGGATTAATGTCATGTTTATAAAATCACCTTCGTAAATAATGTATTATTTTAGAACAAATTTGATAACCTACTTACCATAAAAAAGGTTATAGTGAGTCAAGGGATATATTTATGCTGTCGCGGACTTTTTTTTTTACTTTTAAAGGGGTACAATTCCGTCATACTTGCATGATTTTTACGCAACTTTAACCGTTTACGCAGCGTACCTATGCAACAGAAGCTCTCAAAAGGAATAATTTTCCCGTTTTTGCAACATTTTTCATTGATGCTCCGCTCCTATTGGTCTTAGCGTGATTAGCCATCCTCGATAAATGGACTATCCAACACAAAAATATTTTTTCAATTCGAACCAGTAGTTCCTGAGATTAGCGCGTTCAACCAAACAAACTCTTCAGCTTTATAATATTATAGTATTGATGAAATCTTGGCATCTTTCCACAAGTATTGGAAAGCTATATCCTAACAGTAATGCAAAAGAACTTTTTGACGAAGCAGAGTCAAAGTTCAACAGGCAGCTAGACAGTGAACGGCCTCGAAAGGACGACTATCGACGAGATACAAGAATAAAAAAAAACTAATAGGATACCTACTTGCAATGAGTTGAAAAACCTGCCAGGAAACAAACTTAGGGTTCGAGTCTAATTCTTGTTCATCAACAAAGGTGCAGGGAAGAGTCCGGACATGCCTTTTGTGATAAGTACCAGAACAATTTGAGTATACACTAGTCACGCACCCACATTAGTCTAATATCTAACGATGATACCTACATTATTATGTTTGCTATGATTTAGATTTTAGCCATTCCTAATCGCGACGAAGCACTCAACAACTACATGTTCTTTATCGGTAGGTATATAGTTAAAGGGTACATATGAAAAAGCAATCTTTCATAACTCGTATACCTACATTTATAACATTTACAATTTTCTTCATCAAATTTCTTTTTTTTAATTTCTTCTGGAACTAAAGTGCATTTACCGTCGTAAGTGTCGCATGTAACATCCGATCCAATAAACGTTATAATAACCTAGAGCATGGTCCTATGACAAGTTCCGTTGTGCAATATTTGTCCCACACATTAATTAGCCACTTATAGCGTCTTTATATCGCTAACTCTACTCTTGATCTTGCCCCACAGCCCTTGTAGACTGTAGATTTGTAGACCATTTTCTATTTTGTTAGTTCTTGTTGACAGGCCTACACTGGCCTCCCATACTTGTTAATACTGTAACTTGAAAACATTGTAAAAGCCAATTATTTTTAAAAGAGTAACCGTGGAGTTTTTGCTGGCTCTTTTCATAGGAAACGACCGATAGGAACCGTGCACCGGTGCACCTAAATAAAATATTATGATTTTGGTTTTTGTTCCGTAACTGGAAAAAGTGTGTGTGTAGAGCTTACGGCATATACTGGGTTTAGGTAGTTAGGTACTTTTCGAATAGTATTATTTCCTTACCTGTTATATTTCTTCTCGTCGAACCATTCTGGCAGTTCCATAACGAGCGCATCTGGATTTACTTCGTCAGAAGGCTGCTCTGCCGCCTCCTTTGTCAGGAGCGCGTCCACGAACGCTTCCGCTGTTACAAAATTCTTCATTAATGTTACTGACAATATTTTTTCTAGGAAAGCCAGGAAAAGGTGGCGTTTTTTGAAAGGCCCGACGTAATATAGGGGTCGTAAGCATGTCGTACGAACGTTTTTGGGTATTTTAAAAGGCCCGTCGCAGTATCTGGGTTAAACATCCACAGGAGAGCAGTAGTGGCCCAGTAGTAACGGCCCCGACTAACGAGTTGTATGTCGTGGGTTGTCCTGTCTGTCTGACCCAGTCAGATCATGTTGCTCTATTATGTAATGTATTTGATTATTTTAACACCCAGTGGTGTTCTGTCTCAAAAAAGTGAAAGAAAACATCGTGAGGAAATCGGCATGTCCTAGAACCAAAAAATCGAAGACATGTGACATCTACCAACCCGCACTGGGCCCACGTGTGGATTACGCCCCACTCCCTCTCAAAAAGAGAGGAGGCATGTCTCCCAGCAGTGGGAACGTTATAGGCTTATTATGTTGAACTCCTACATAAAATATTGAAACACGAAAAAATCTTCTCTCAAATTCTTGAACTACTTAGGTATGTGGACAAACACTACCTGCCCAACTACACTATCAAAACTAAACTTGGGAATCAAGTTGCATTTAATTTTAAGTAGGAGGTAGATATTCACATTGGGAGTATCAGCAGGCCTCCGTCACTCCATGTATTTGCGCGCTATAAGTGCCTACCGCGCAGCCGAGCGGTCTCGGTCCGCCGGCGGATCAAATTCAGTGCGGTTCTCGCAAGCGAAGCGCGCGCACGCCGTTCAATTTTAATAGTGCTGTTCGTTCGTACGCGTATTACGATGCCGTGTGGTGCCTTATGTGCAGTAGATGGGTGCAAATCAAGTAAAAGAAGGGGTAAACATCTAACATTTTTCCATTTACATGTCAATGAAGATGTCATGTCATGTTTTAGATGTATTGCACAGTCAGCACCAATTTATAAAAAACATATTTTATAAATGATACCATTTTAAACTACCACCTATATAGTCACAACATATTCACAGTTCTCAATAAAATAGACACAAATAGTTATGTTAATTTAATTTTATCGAAGAGGCAGCCCTGCGATTGCTGTGGGATCGCGCGGTGCGAAGCAATCACAACTGTACGCTTGAGCATTTAGGCACATTTTAGCATGCAGCGGTTGCTGACGCGACGGAGTAGGCTATTATAGCTGTAGGTATTGGAAATTTTCTACTGAGTGAAGTATCTGTTACGTAGTAACTATTCAGTAATCTGTGGTATCAGGTACATTCGCGATGCTTCAAAACAATTGGGTACCTAGACGAAAAGCAACATTTTTCCTTAAAAAAAAAAGTTCTTTTCCTTTAAAGAAATTATCTTATACATACAATACAAGGCATAATAGCTGACGGCGGACAATCGATTTCTCCACATCTAAAAATAAGATAGTGCTACCGCAAAGTGCGGCTATGCAAAACACAAAACATCAGGCAACGCAAGAAAAGAAAGCGAAAAAAAAAAGTAGAAAAAAGAACAGAAAAATATCCCTTGAAACTTGTTTCATTGCTTAAAACTGACACCATCAACGTTTCGAATGCTAATGTAAAACCAACGTAAGGTGTCCCTCAGGGAGGTCCTTGCGGGACAAGACAACTAACTTAATATTTGAAGTAGAATTTCACTAGCATGGAGCATTCAATCCATAACTGTAGATAGTAAATAAATTCTATTACAGCATAATGAATATGATTTGGTTATGAATGAAATATGTATGTACCTACTTATGTGTATCCCACCTGTACTACTTTTTTTTTCAAAAACTCAATTCAGAATGTAACAATGGTTTTGAACAATCATGATTGGTGGGCACTTATCAGTGAACTTGTAAACATTGCCAGGAACAATATGCATTTTGATATCTACTCTCAGAGCAAAGCCACACAAGGCAACGATTTAACATGGAAGTTATTTTCGTACAGTTATTTATATTTTTACTAACATCGCGTATTAGCAGCTCCGACTGGGTAAGTATACAACATTTATACCTCATATTAAATGATCAGTATAGTTTTTTTAATAGGGTAGGCATGGCATATTATATTTTTGGCCGTTTGTGGACTATGCCAAGAGAAGATATTTCAAAGGTAAATTAGCTCGTAGTCATGATTGACTATAAAATGATCAAACAGTAAAATCCAAATGTTTCGTCGCATTCGATCGATATTTGAAATTAGTAATTCTATAAATTATTCAATGCCAGCTAGGCACCTGTATCAATCCACATACTTACAACTACATATACATTTTCATGATCAAACAGTAAAATCCAAATGTTTCGTCGCATTCGATCGATATTTGAAATTAGTAATTCTCTAAATTATTCAATGGCAGCTAGGCACCTGTATCAATACACATACAACTACATATACATTTTCAACTTTCTCTTATAAAACTATCTGATTCTAATCTATATAAATATTCTCACAGGTTTCAGAGTGGATGGGCCCAATTGAAGATCAGTTGTAAGTAACATTTCTTGCAATTTACCGTTCACCAAGTGTTAGGAATGTTGATAATTTTTTGGAAAGTTTACACAATTTGCTGTATAATGTTGCATCTAAATATAAAAACTGTATCTTAACTGGTGATATAAATATTGACATTTCCGAAAACACATTGGACATAAGAAAACACAACTACTTAAATCTAATGGCTTCGCATGGCATGATGCCAGCTCACCAGATCCCTACCCACTCAAAATCTTGCATAGACCATGTCATACTAAAAACTAAATTTCCAGCGACATGTTTGGTAGCTGAAACTTCCCTTACTGATCATTATAGTGTCATTATTTCCGTTGATAAGTCGTTTCCATCTAAGCAGCATGCGAAAACCTTAAAGCGAATTGATTATGCTTCCCTTGACTTGGCTATACCTAACATTGACTTTGCGCCCCTTTTCGAAATGACTGACGTAAATGATGCGGTAGCCACTTTTACTGGTTCTCTTATTTCTGCCATGGAATCATGCACAAAAACTATTACTATACCAAGGCGTAAAATTATATTAAAGCCATGGATAACTCCAGGGCTTTTGAAATGTATGAGAAATAGGGATAACCTCCACCTCAAATCTAATAAATCACCTAACAATGCGACTCTCAGGCTAACCTATACTAGATACAGGAATTTTTGTAATGGATTATTGGGAAGACTGAAAAGTGAATATGAAAGGAAGGAAATCGATAATGCAGGAAACAATTCTAAAAAACTATGGGACGCCATTAAAACAATCACTCACACTACTAGATCCAAGGAAGTCGCTTCTGAATTGATATCGCCTAGTAATCCTCAGCGCTCCGTTAATGCTATAAATGCTTTCTTTGCAAATGTCGGAAAATCACTTGCAGAGAGGCATTTATCCCATGAATTACCGCCAACTTCTTCAATACCCCTTAAGCCTACCTGTCCTCATTCTTTCGTAATGTTTCCTACAGATGAAAATGAGATAAACAACCTAGTTCTTAGTCTAAAAATTAAATGCGCTGCTGGACGTGACAATATTTCTGCGAGTCTTCTTTCCCGCTATAGGTCTATACTGGTTTCCCCACTAACTTTTATTTGTAACTTAGCATTTACAACTGGAACTTCCCACAAGCCTTCAAAATCTCTCAAATCCTACCTATATTTAAGTCTGGTGACAGGGACTGTGTTAATAATTATAGACCAATTTCAATATTACCTACTTTGTCAAAGATTCTGGAAAAAATTATGAATAAAAGACTGATTAACTACTTAGAGAAAAACAAGCTACTATCTGCTTCTCAATACGGGTTTCGATCTAATAAAACTACTAGTGATGCAGTTCACGAAGTCACGAACTTTGTTGTCAATAATATTGATAACAAAAATAAAACTCTGGCAATTTTTCTTGATTTGGCAAAAGCTTTTGACACGGTCTCTGTCCCCAGGTTGCTGGTCAAACTTGAGCGTATGGGTATTAGGGGGTTACAGCTTAAACTCTTCACAGACTACGTTAGTAACAGATTTCAATGTGTCAGAGTTGGTGATAGGATAAGTGACGACCTCCCCATTACTTACGGAGTTCCTTAAGGTAGCGTCCTTGGACCTACCCTATTTCTCATTTACATTAATGACCTTTGTGACATTGAACTTCAAAATGGGAAGATTGTTGCCTTTGCAGACGACACGGCCCTTGTTTTTGGAGATAGCTCATGGGACAGCACGTTTCGACATGCTCAATGTGGTTTTGATGCCGTTAACCAGTGGCTGAGATGTAACCTCCTAACATTAAATGTTGATAAAACCAAAATTATAAAGTTTTCTCTCCGAAATGCCCCAAAACCGATTGATAATAATTCAGAATCAATTTTTGCCCACTCCCATATTTGTAGTCGTCTAACACCCTGTAACTGTCCTTCGCTTGACCAAGCGAGCACTATTAAGTACCTTGGCGTCCTAATAGATAGTAGACTTAATTTTGCTCCCCACATAGACCTGGTTTCTTCGAGGGTTCGGAAATTAATATATATTTTTTTAAATCTAAGACGTATAGCTAGTCCTAAGGTATTAAAAACTGTTTACTCCGCCTTATGTCAGTCACTATTGATCTATTGTATAACTTCCTGGGGCGGTGCGTGTAAAACAATAATTTTGAAACTTGAGCGCGCTCAAAGAGCGCTGCTTAAAGTTAGTGCATTCCTTCCATTCTTTCATCCCACTACCGACCTTTACAAAACCTGCGAAGTATTAACAGTAAGACAGCTTTTCATACTTCACACTATCCTCAAGATGCATGGCTTACTGACGTATGACCCTACAGTTTTTCAACAGAAACGTAGAAAGCATACAGTCTGCGTATATAAAGCTTGCCACACCCGTTTTGCACAGAGATCTTTCAACTTCTTAGGTGGCTATTTGTACAACAAAATAAATCATATCTTAGAAATATATCCTTTAACTAAACAACATTGTAAAATAGTGGTCACCAAATGGCTTTTAAGTCTTGATTATATCAATACGGAGAAAACACTGGATATTTTAAAATAGAATTAACATACTGAAACACACCTACACGTTTCGAGTACACACACACACACACCCTTTACCTACACTATATATACCCACCACACGCATTCACACCATACGCGTTCGAGTACACACTCACACGCTTTACTCACTACACTCATACACACATTCACACCCTACATCCACACTACACACACCACACACACTCACTGACATACTTAACTCATTCGTCAAGTTTTAGGCATAAGTACCTCCTAAGTCAATTAATTTTGGAATTGTCATTGTGTGATTTGTAAGTTTTTACACCTAATTTACCACGGAAGAGCACTGATTTCCAAGATACAGGTTTTTACCTAGTTTGGAATTCAAGAGTTCATATAGTTTTAGTCTACTTACTTACACTAATTGTATCCTAGTTCATAGGGATATGACTGTATTTAGACTATATTTTATTGAGTCCAAATAAACGTTATTATTATTATTACAATACCATTTAATTGTACTATTATGTAAATGATGATATTCAAATCAAAAACTGTGCATTATTATAACATTAAATATTATCATAATAAAATAAACTAATATCCAGTAACATCACCGTTCTTAGTAGTTGTAATAAATATAATTTTGTTAAATCACCGTGAATCAGCGGTAGAAGTTAGGACACAAACATACTGGAGATAAAAAAGGTTCATTATGTAAATCTCAGTTTAAAATTCTGTAACCATTAATTTACTCTTTAATATGTACACCATAAATATTACAGAAATAAATATTTAAATTTTACAATGGGCGGTCTTATCGCTAAAAGCGATTTTTTAAAGACAACCTTTGGATGCATGTAGAAAGGAGAGACAATACTGCAGGTAGTCTGTGGTGTACCATTTACATGTATACAATAAACACATACATACATACTTACATAAAATATATACTTATAAAAAATAGACGAACATTGGGCTCGCCTTATCGACACTGGCAAGGCATACCATAACCGTACTGCTTGAACATGAACAGCAAAAATTTGAACAGTAAAAGATTTATCATAGAATCTGGTGGGATAGTAATAGAAAATATTTATTGTCCAGGGCAAGTTGAGATGACATGAGTACCTAGCTTAAAATACTCTTACATTACAATATATTATTTGCTAGTGAGCCCCAAACTAAACAGTTAGTCTTGGGGCTCAGGGTACGAATTCCAGAGTGGAGATTAGAGAGGTAATTTCAGGTACTTAAGGTATGGTACGTGTGTATGTGTGATATTTGTGTGGTGTGTGTGTGATGGAATGCATTGGCATCTCTAAAGTCTCAAGTTTTCCGATGACCTTAGATTATTATCTATTATATGTGTCATGTCATAACTTGAGGAAACTTGAAACGTTCTTTAAGATAAGAGAGGGTTGTAGGATTGAACAGAATACCGTAGAGCTGAAATAAGATAATAGAATTCCGGCGAAAACGTTATACGAAATTCGGAAATAAATATATTCATACTAGCAGCGCCCCGCGGTTTAACCCGCGTAACTTTCGATGACGTGGGAACATCGGGATTAAAACTATCCTGTGTCCTTTCCCGGGACTCAAACTATCTCTATACCTACCAAATTTCATCTAAACCAGTTCAGCGGTTTAAGCGTGAAGAGGTAACAGACAGACACACTTTCGCATTTATAATATTAGTATGGATTAAGCGTTGATAATACCTAATAATTAATCAATGACATGTGTTGACCGTTTTCTCAGAGGAGTAGCACAGCGAAGATTCGATGGAGATTCAATGATGGTTCACATGAGTCAAGACGAAGAGGACAATAAAAAGACGACACCAGAGCAGAAAATCTCCAGACAGTTATCAGTTGTTAATCTGAAGATCAAGTTAGACCAGACGATGCGTACTGCCAAGGTGTTAGCTGAAACACTGAAAGTCCAAATTCGCGATTTGGTCGCGCGTGAGACCATGTTGAAGGAAGCCATCACGAACGGCAGGTAACGTGGCCCTATTCATAAACCGCTACGTGTTTTGATTCGCAATTTCTGTATCTGACCAACTTACATGACTAGGCCAAGAGCAGAGGGACTAATCATCATCGACTGCCTAGCCTTTTCCCAACTTTGTTGGGGTCGGCTTCCAGTCTAACCGGATGCAGCTGAATACCAGTATTTTACATGGAGCGACTGCCTATCTGACTTCCACAACCCAGTTACTGGGTACCCCTTGGTAAGACTGGTTGTCAGACTTTCGGGCTTCTGACTACCCGTAACGACTATCAAAGATCCACGAATGACATCTGGGACCAACGGCTTAACGTGCTTTCCGAGGCACGGAGGGGTATCGGTATGAAAAGACATCCATCCACAGACCAACCGCGGCAAACGTAGCTTAACTTGATCGATCGACCAATCGGCTGTTATTATTTATCCACGGGCCCCTCAAATTTACAAATCTAGTAATGTTTATTATAAAACATTTTAACGTTCATACAAGTGGCCGGTTCTCAACTTTTTCTAGTAAAAATAAGTCTTCTTCATCCATATTATATTTTGACAAACACTGGACACGACAACACGCAGAACGCAGCCGCGCTCGACAGTCGACTGCGTACAGGCAGATCGCGCGCGTTCGCGCACCCGCGCCGCTCCCCGCCCCGCGCTGCCAGTCTGGCCAAGCACTTACAAGGGCAATAAACCGCTTTAAAGTGCATTTTGAGATGCACCAAGAATACTAACGCACTGAAAGTCCGTATTTTTTCAAAATTCAAAGCAGTTTTTGGACCGGCTATATTTAACTTCTACGCATTCTAGCATCGCGTGTTCGATAATAAGATGGGTTGAACTTGGCAGTGTAGTATTTAATAGCCTATATTTACGTTTTGAGCTCGAACGTAATTGTCAACTTTTATATAAGTACCTACTCTGCCACTTAGGGCCTGTTCACACCACGTTTTTTAAACGCGCCGTTGACGCGCGTTTGTAGCGATACAGACGCGATACGCACGCGAGTCAGATACTGGCAGACTCTACTGCTCTATAGGATAAAAGCGCGCCGTCGACGCACGCTTCTAAAACGCGCGACAACGGCGCGTTTAAAAAACGTGGTGTGCACAGGCCCTTAAAGTCCCTCATGTCGCCTTTAGGTATAGCGAACCATTTATAAACGCTTCGCACACAACATAGTAATTTCAACCATCTTCCTGAAATAATTTTTTCATTGAACCAGTATTTAAGTACTGTACACTAATTCCATGACTGTCTCAAAAATTATGAGAATGTCATCAACATAAACACAATATTGTAAATTACAATCTGATAATAAACAGCTGAAGAATTAAGAGGATTATTTTCAGTTTGACGTCAGATGTAGTTTATTGTGCATTTTGTCAGAAGTTATAAATTATACAACCAGTTCAATGATAAGTACAGACGCCAGCAGGTCAACCTACCCGAAACTGTCAGATTTTCCCAATCAACCTTGAACCTTATACTTTAGTAATAAAGTCGAAAATCTATTAAAGAAATCTGACAGATTGTAGTAACTTGATGTGCTGGCGTCCGTACCTATGATAACAGTCAGATTTATGACAAATGCCAACCGATCGACACTAATGAGAAGTCGAACTCTAATCGTTCTAGAAGTTATAAAATGTGGTGCGTTTGTATAATACGAAATCGGATCGTTTGGGTAATCAGGTCATGATAAGGCTAATTGAAGTTATAAACTTGTTGGAGAGTGGGGACGTTACTTACCAATGTCCTTTGAACTTCAGACAATGTAAATATGTTTACAGGCTAGGAGTATCGACATTGACAGTATCTACGATGAGCCAGGTGCCTCGGTCGTATATCATCCGCGACGGCCGCTGGACCCTCTGCAATGGCATGATACAGTTCCCTGTCACCAGTCAGACATCCTCGACTAACCTCTTCAATGGACTGTTCTCGGAACCAAGATGCATCGGGAGAGAGGTAAATAATAGTCCGCTACATCCCCTAAATCATGGGTCCTTCTAAAAATGTAAGATGCTGCCGTTACATCAGGAAGCAAGGTAATCTCTGTAAAGACAGTTCGTTTGTACTGGCTGCAGCTGCCAGCAATCATGCCGAATTTAATTTAAGAAGATGTCCAGCATAGCTATCACAACGAATCGATACGCTCCCGTACCGTATCGAACATCAATCAATGTTATCGTAGGAGTACTCTAAATGCTGTGCACATTCCAAAGCCCGAAAATGTTGTCAGTTTAGGGGCTGATTCAATCATCTGATAACTTTATTCGAGGAAAAATTTTAAAATTTTGACAGTTCTTTCGTACAACAACTGTCAAACGTCAATTTTATTCCTCGAATAGAAGTTGTGTGGCGATGTAAAATCAGCCCTAAATTAAATACCGTCTGTTGTTGGGGGCAAGGCAAATCAGGTTATCGAAATGTGTCATTTTCGATAGATACGATAGCCTGTCGGAATGTGAGTCTATCTGACAGGCCCCAACGAGATTTATATAGATACGATAGCCTGTCGGAATGTGAGTCTATCTGACAGGCCCCAACGAGATTTATATAGTAACAGGTTATAGCTTTTCATGAAGACATTATTTGGTACCTAAAGAAAATAAATAAGAAATATTTTGTACCTCGACAGTTTTTGATTGAATTTATGAAGTTTTTATGAAATGTCTAGCTAGCGATCTGAAAGTATAATAACAATAAAAATAATCAAAAGGGGCCCGCTAGCTAGACACTTCATGAAAACGTCATTCAATCAAAAACTGTCGAGGTATAAAAGATATCTTATTTATTTTTTTTAGGTACAAAATTATGTCTTTATGAAAACCTATCACCTGTTGATAAATCTCGTTGGGGCCTGCCAGATAGACTCTGTCGGATGGTTGTGACTATACAGTTCATTGATTACTCAGATCCGTCACCGTATATCGTCCATATGATGCAGCTATACACACCATACATAACGTGGATTTAGGGGGGATAAAAAATCTGGATTGTTTATGAATTTCCTTTTAAATAAACAGGTTACTAGTACAATGTACATAAAATTGTTTGAACTCGTCATTTGAACTAACACGTCACAGTGCCACGAACTAACATTGTTTAGCGAGATATGAAACTGCGCAAAATCAAAGTCTGCCCTATTATTAGCTCGTGTATTACTATCTAAACAACTGAGTACCTACTGACAGTATCCGCAGACACAGTTAATGCTAAAAACCTATTCATGATGTTATTCGACCAATCATTTTATAGTTAGGTGGACTATGTATCATTAAATTCATTAAAATACACTGTACAGTCACGAGCACTAATATGTCAACACTTGGCAACTTTCAATTGCGATTTTTTCACGAAATAACGAATGCAACGTTGAAATACGACACTTTACATAAACCTATTGGTTCGAAAATACTATGTTCCTAATAATATAAAATTTAATTCAAAAATAAAGAAGAAATCGCCTTAGAATAAAGCCAAGTGTATACATACTTTTGCTCGTGACTGTACGTCACCCGAGCCATATGCAAAGGAACTACAAGAGTACAAGCCAGTTTCTACAACCTTGAAACCCGAGACAAAATAAACAAAAGTTCAGCTGACAATGAGCTGGCGCCGCGCTGGTTGAAAAATGCAGTTTTGAACTTGAACTCATGATGTCAATCTACATAATTATTTTATCTGAGGCATTTTCAGTAGGTAACTTATATGCAAATAAATATAAAATATCGGTACGTCGAATACTTTTAAATTGTGAGAAGCATGATCAAAGATGCAAGATTCAGGGCCAGAAACCTAAACCGATTTACGTTTAAAGATATTTATTCTCAAAAATCTATTTGTCGCATCAGCGGGTGGCCGAGATGCGATACATCGGGTCTTCTTCACGATCCGACATAGTTTAGATAGGTGTGGGCACTTCAGTGGGTACTCGAACGAAAAGATTATTTTAATTTACAGTAACTTTAATAAACTAGCTATTAACAACCGAAACGCACACGTGCGTCGGAAACAAACACGTGCGTTGGTATTGAGCGATTGCCGAGACTGTCCGAGCTCGACGGTCGACTGTAGACTGACTGTCGCAACACTCGGTCTCTCCACCAGTCCTCGCGGCATCCCCTCCACCGACGATCGTGTCCAAGCGGTAGGGCTCGCTTGCGTTTCCGATCACATGATTCTTCGTTTACCAAACAAATCGTTAGATGGCGCTGTTCGCTGTACTGTGTTGCCATCTATCCACGACACGGCCATCCCTGACTAGCACCCGTCCTCGGGTGTAGTACCTGTGGACCAAATATACTCACAGAGTAAACAAGCTCGGCTATCCTGCCAAATATCTAAGGTAACTCGGCTATCCTGCCATTACCTAATAACTAAGGTAACTATCTCATTGTTACCTTAATTTCTCTAGTCTTCATTTACAATACCTTGTTGTCAAGGTTTCGCACCCCCAACATTAATCATTAGAAAAGGTTCGATCAGTAAGTTGAACCAAAGAAAATCAAAATTCTAACAAAACAGTTACTATTTACCAAAATCTGTGCAAAAACACAGTCCAGAATCACACCAATGATTCTTACTAGATCAGTTGTCACATAAGCTACTGCACATAAGGTGCGGTTGAGACTAGTCACCACATGTGCTTACTACACATGAGGCGCTCTGTGCACCAACACAGACTAGAATCGACCCATTGATTCTCAGAAAAAGAAAACTAGCGCAATATGTGCTACAATACATGAAGCGCTCTGTGCACCAACACAGACAGGACTCGACCCATTGATTCTCAGTAAAAGAAAACTAGCGCAATATGTGCTACAACACATGAAGCGCTCTGTGCACCAACACAGACAGGACTCGACCGCGATCAACAAGTTAAACCATCAAAATTGTAACAACTCAGTTAGAATTTACCGAAATCAAACTCATAGGCAATGTATACTCAACTCGTGAAACTTTCATTGTAATCTGTGCACCAACACAGACCAGAATCGCACCAACGACTCTACATATCTACCGCCACATATGCTACAACACATGAGGGGCTCTGTGCACCAACACAGAAAAGAATCGCACCAACGACTCTTAAGATATCTGCCACCACATATGCTACAACACATGTGGGGCTCTGTGCACCAACACAGAAAAGAATCGCACCAACGACTCTTAAGATATCTTGCGCAATATGTGCTACAACACATGAAGCGCTCTGTTCACCAACACAGACAGAAATCGCACCAACGATTTCTTATAGACCCATCGCCACATGTTACTCATGAGGTGCGGTCTTAAGTTTTGAGTTTGAGTGTACAAGCCATTCTTAACCAAAGGTGGTCTCACTACCACTGTCATCAACTATAACATCTAATTCTCGAGTAACTTGGTGATCGGGTGTCCTTCTCACAAAATCATGAGGGTATTCTTAGGTTCGCTGAGTCAAGCGCCTTTACAACAATAATTAGAGACTAACTTTACTTTAGTCAAATCGAATGTTATCGTAATTGCATTTTTTAATACCCTGTGTCGCGTGGTCTATTATCTCATCTAAGTTAATATCAGTAACTCATCATCAGTTGTCACTAAGCTAAGTCAATACACTTTGACACAACACAATCTTTGATGATAGAGTGACAGAATCTTAATAAAATGGATGTGACTCACCCAGTATTCATCAGTACACTCACTGCTCGGATCACTGACATAGCAAACTTGAACCGTATCACTCTCTACTAGCCGCTGCTGCAGGCGCTGGCCCGAAACCGCCTGGGCCCCCACCATACTGGCGCCTACATCATTGCTTCGTGGACATCTCGAAGCAAAATGTCTGGTGTTGCCGCATCGAAAACAGATGCTGTAGGGCACTGCCATCCTGTTGCACACGTTCTTGTGTGTTAACCTGTAACCAAAAATTCAACAGCAGTGCATGTTCCACTCGGCCAATTCTGACCATTTACGGCTTCTAACTTTTGAAATAAGAAAACTTTAATCCTCTTCTTATTGTCAAAACTACCTCTAATTTAACTAAACAAACTTTGATTAATCTTAGCAAAAACATCCAATGACCAGAGCCATGTAAACAAACTTTGATTATTTAATCATAGCGAAAATCATCTACCAGAGCCATGTAAACAAACTTTTATTGTTTAATCATAGCTAAAAATCATCTACCAGAAACGGACCTCTGAACTTCCGATCTAACATGGTTATAACAGTCTAAGAACACAACTGCCCTGCAGAGCCTCCAGACGTAGGTAGCGGGAACTGGAGGTAGATGTCCAGGGTCCCGTAGCGCCGCGGCAAGGTCGTCCAGCCGCTCCCCTGCGGCGACGGCGGTGGCAGTATTAGTAACTGCCTCCGGGCCTCAAGCCTTCAACAGCGCACGTAGACACGTACGTCTGTGCAGGTGCAGGTGCAGAAGCGACGTAGGCAGGCAGAAAGGTGGAAGGAAGGAAGAAAAAGACCCTGTAACCAGTCGGTTCGTCCGCTGAGGTGATGTCCGGACACACGCGACCGACTGACACATCCCGACAAACGTAGTCTGAGTTGTCTACGGTGGACAGCAGTGAGCTGGCATCCACTGGTTATCGAGATGTGGCAGCCCAGGTGGTGCGTTACAATAGAAACACATGAATAAAGAAAGGTAAAGAATGACATCCAAATGTGTAGGTAGGTGAAGAAAAATTATAGACTTTCTTTTCACTTTTAAACCTACGCTACGAACAGATCGCTGGATACATGGTTAATAGAAATAAGATAACAAGATTGTAGGCCGCTTAAGAAGTTATTATAACAAAGAGAATTGATAGGTACCAGTACGGATAACGGTTACATTATGAACGCTTAGAAAAGTGAGCTGTAGGTAGATCTAAGTTAACCGTGGTACGCGTAAGAACACTGATAGAACAATTCTAATTTACAAAGGATTCTAATTTAAACGTTGTTATTTAAGTTATAAAGAGAGTTAGAACAACTATAAGCGGCGAAGAAATAGATGTTTGCGACACTCACCCGTCTGGGGTTTTTTCACAACACTTAGGTATTATTACATAGTAGTTATAAAAAGTTAGTACTTCAACAAATAACTGTCGTGAAGTTTTTAGATAATGGTTTCTTCAGCCGCGTTCTCAAATGAGCTCCCGGGTTTTATATAGCCCGAGGTTGGATAGTTCTAGCAATATTTTGGTGAAAGGAGAACACAGCCAATCAGGACGTAGCTGGAGTGTTGCCACTATAATTCCTTCAAGATCCATTATAATTGTAGTGTTGCCCGTTATTTGAGCAAACGAGTTATTTTTGTAAAAAAATAATTAACAGAAATAACGTGTAACGTTACATCTTATAATCTAATTTTGCTCTTCGTTTTCTAATAACACGAAATCGCCAACCGAAAATGTTGTTATAGCTGCCTTTGTCTTAACATAATATTACTTTGCAAGTAAATGTCGGGTAGAAACGTAATAAAATCTCAAGTTGATGGTCGCTAATCGCAACGCTACAAATGATTTGTTCTGTGCTGAATACACGCGTTTGACCAATACCAGTCAACGCAACAACGTTATTAACTCGTTTGCCACATAATTTCGGTTGCACAACTCACTTTTACTAACGAGCATTCAGCATCAGAATCGTAAACAAAACAATACAGCTCACCTTTATTTTGTAACGTGCCTGAGGGTAGTTGTGTGACGTCCACTCGTCCTTCACTACATCCAACACATTGACCACCATCCGCTTGCTGCCACTGCTCGTGCAGGGCCGCGATATGTCCTGGTTTCTCACTTGCGGCACACGAAGGGTTTCACTGACGGCTGCGAGGCTGCTTGGCTCGATTCTTAGTCACTCAACGTCCTTATCCAGGTGAAATCAAGGCAAAGAAACATCGCTCTGTGACGTCATCGCTCAATTCTCCATAATTTTTCAGCTCGAGTGTATCCCAGTTCTGATGTCGCATCAGCGGGTGGCCGAGATGCGATACATCGGGTCTTCTTCACGATCCGACATAGTTTAGATAGGTGTGGGCACTTCAGTGGGTACTCGAACGAAAAGATTATTTGAATTCACAGTAACTTTAATAAACTAGCTATTTACAACCGAAACGCACACGTGCGTCGGAAACAAACACGTGCGTTGGTATTGAGCGATTGCCGAGACTGTCCGAGCTCGACGGTCGACTGTAGACTGACTGTCGCAACACTCGGTCTCTCCACCAGTCCTCGCGGCATCCCCTCCACCGACGATCGTGTCCAAGCGGTAGGGCTCGCTTGCGTTTCCGATCACATGATTCTTCGTTTACCAAACAAATCGTTAGATGGCGCTGTTCGCTGTACTGTGTTGCCATCTATCCACGACATATTTATAATGATAAATTAATTCGGTTGGGGATAACAAAATTCAAGAGTTTCATGCGATAAATCAACGTTGATGTTGAACGATGCATGGAAAAATACACTAAAGAAAAGTTGGCGGCTCAAAATCGTAACGGTCTTGAAGAAGAAAATTGTAGCAGTCTTGCGGAATAATTTCAATCTGGGGATTGGCACATTTGGCACGACAATCAATAGTGTCCTATTTGTCGCCCGCGTATCTCACTCACATTATGTATTTATTTTTTGTAAAATTGAGTTAATTATACAATTTACTCATTCTAAAAAATAAAAAAAACCGACTTCAAAAAAAGACACTAAAAAGTGAAAAATAACTTTAATTTCGGAAGTCGGGGTCGTTGGTTCCGCATTTTCGTTTTTTGACACCGACTACCGAAATTAATTAACGCGGACATAGGTACATATTTGTACGCCGGAAAAGGCAGAATATTATGATCGTAAAACATAATGCACATAACACGTTTGTACGGACGCCAGCAGGTCAAGCTACCCGAAACTGTCACATTTTCGCAATCAACCTTGAACCTTAAGATGTAGCAATAAAGTTGAAAATCTATTAAAGAAATCTGACAGATTGTAGTAGATTGATCTGCTGGCGTCTGTACAATATTCTGACAAATAATGCATTCTATTCTATTCATACATACACACGTACCTACATACGGGTCGAATACAGAACCTCCTTTTTTGAAGTCGGTTAAAAATGTACCTCCTACACATTCATTGTGCTATATTATACAAACTTGCATATTATTGCATGATGTCGTTCTATTTCATTCAGTTCAGTAACATACGCTTATTCTTCTGACATTATGTAGGTACAGTCAACAGCAAAAGTAGATGATCAAAATCAGAAATTCAATGGAAGTCAAAACTGATCACGAATATATGGCAGCTGTACGAGTAGTAAATGTTTGGTATAATTTACAATCACATACTTTTGAATCACTTCGACGCCACACAGCACAGTTCTGACGCGAACTCCGTTCATTAGTATTGAATTTCTGATTTTGATCATCTACTTTTGCTGTTGACTGTACTACATGGCCATTATGAATTTTTCTACATAAATAGAAAAATGCTTTGTGGACAGACAAAAAGTATTTCTAAATAAAAACAAGATCTTTCAACGAAATATATAATTTACGCATAATATGCAATCAACGCTTCAACAATATTAGCTCGAGTCAAGATGACTAGCATTTTGACGTGACAACGTCTTAAATTAGGTTGCGGCTGGGAGTCACTTATGAAAAAGTGTAACGCTCGGTAACGTTACGTTCTTATTTTAAATTAGGTTGCGGCTGGGAGTCACTTATGAAAAAGTGTAACGCTCGGTAACGTTACGTTCTTATTTTCATTTAATTCCTTGTTCCTATTGTGCAATTTAATTATATTCATATCAATAAATATTCTACCGAGAAAAAGACGTTGTCACGTAAAATCTTCGCCCGTAAAACCGACTTTACAGGCAACCATTTTTTTTACGACAGGTTTTTTTTCGTTAAACTCCGTGTTTAGGTAAGCTAATGATAAATTATAATAAGTAGATTACATAATGTTGTTTAGTAATGCTTGGATAATTTAAGATTATTTATCAAAGGTTTTTGACAGTGTTGATCATAGAAGACTTCTTTTCAAACTGCCGGACAAACTGCAGAAATATAATATCTTCGTTACTCGAGTTCGTGTCATCGTATTTCGAAGGTATATAACTAGGTTTTTAGTTTCAAGATGACATATGCCCCTTTATAAAACAATGGTGTATTTCAGGGTAATATTCCAGGCCCTCTGGCCACTTCGGTCACAGCCAATACATTACGGACTGTTTTGCAACTGGAACTAAACCAGTTTTTATGCAACAGGAAAATAATGTGGTACTGTGCGGATGGTTTAGGGTTTTCCGTTACCAGTCTCTGTTAAAAAAAACACATTATAGAAGATTGTATACCTACCGCAAAGATTGTATACCTACCGCAAAGCATTGCCTTGCGTTATAAATTGATTGCAATTTGCAAGGAGTTTGTTTTGTTTGTCCATTGACCTGTAATTATTCGATAGAATCATAGACGCGTTAAAGATAATAAGTAGGTAGGTCTTTTTACCGACTCCAAAAAAAAAAGGAGGTTATCAATTCGATACGTATGTATGTAATATTATTGGAATTGCATTATATTCACATATGATGATCTATTAGGGCTTCCAAACAAATATACAAAATTTCATAGACGTATGTATGTATGTATGTATGTATGTTTGTCCACGCATATCTCCGGAACTATTAATCGGATCGTGACCATTTTTTTTTTATTGGCTTACAATTTCTTCAACTTAGGGAACAGTGCAAGTTTCATCAAGATCGATTCAGTAATTTTCAAGATATGGACTAATACGTGTAAGTGTGACGGCCTGGCTTATTGATAAGAGCTACGGGTGTAGTGTCAAAGGGAAAACATCTCAAAACCTTGGTCAAATACTAGTGCAAAAACTAAAAATTACGAAATAAAAAGTAATTTAAAAAAATTAAACCGACTTCAAAAAGAAATTAACTCAAAATTATGAAATAACTTTAATTTCGGAAGTCGGTGTTTAGTCTATACCTGTTTTCTTCGCAAAGATTCTTAGATTACCATTTCTGAAACATTGCGTACTAAGAAGACATAATTCAAGATAAGGATTTGTTCAAATATTATCGTGATTGAGCAATTATCGGTCCTCTTCTTAGCGTGTAGAACGTTAATTACACTATAGGCGGACCGTTGCCTTAGAGATCTGCACGATCCTGTCGTCTCGGGTGACGCAGGTGCTCTCGGGGCAAGGTTGCTTCGGGAAGTACCTGTGTCGCATAAACAGGGAGCCGGACGCCCGTGTCACCACTGCGTCGACTGCCGGGAGGATACGGTGTTGCATATGCTGGCAGAGTGTGCCGCTTGGGGAGAGCCGCGGCGTGCCCTCATCTTAGAAGTAGGCAGTGTCGCTGCCGGCCGTGGTCGAGTCGATGGTCGGCAGCGAAGAGATGGTCTCCTTCTGCGAAACAGTCGTCTCGCAGAATGAGGCTGCGGAAAGGAGAACGATATCTCGTCCACTCACCTGGCCCACAGCAGGCGCACCGGGCGTCGGAGGGCGGATAACACCCTCTTCCAGCACCCCTAAATGGGTCCAGGTGCGACGGTCTTGGAGATGTCTGTCGTCCCCCACACATCAGGACCAGGACCCGAGATGGCGGCGCATAGCGTTCCTCGCGCGACCCTCCGCGTAGGTGTGAGATGGAACACCGCACCGGGGTGGTTTTTTTTGGCCAGTAAGAGTTTGACAGACCCCGTCGCCGGCCCCAGGGCGGCGGACAGTCATGAGGATTTTCCACCCCGGAAACAAAAAAAAGGTAGCTGTGCGGTGCGGGAGGGGTGATAGTTGTCACAAGTTGACAAATCACTGAGCTCTCGCATCAGTCCGCATCACGTCACCACACCCCTCCCGCACCGCGCTGCTACCTCAGGCAACGTCTCAGTTAAGCGGTCGGCCTATAGCTGATGTATTTTCAAATGCATTTGATACGATATGCCAAAAAGACGGCATTTTTACCGATAGAGCGCTGTCCTAATTTTCTTTACAAATAACAGGTAGTCACCGTCCAAGACCCGTGTGTGTTCAACTCTGTCATCAAATACGACGTAGTTCCATCAGCTCGGGCACCAGAATATACTGAAGAGGAGTACCTCTGTCTGAAGCCAACCTTCAACACCACTCTGGAGCGCTACATGAGCGTCACGAAGCAAATCATCAACGATACCTGCAAGGATGGTGAGTCTAGTCTAGTCTAGCTGATATTCAAGGACTTAGCTGATTTTCAGAATAGGACACCACTTATTTTTTGTCATAAAACTGTAGAACTGAAATTGCTGGCCTGGCTGGTTGGGGTTGATTTTAAAGGACCATACCAATATTTTTTTCAAAAATTCACAAAGACATATAGGTATACGAACTTAAAGCGTTCCAGACTAATCCGTATTTGCAGGTTTTACTTAGATTAAACAACAGACGAGCTTCATTCAATCGTTTTTATGAGGTGCACGGTGCAACTTAACACCTAGGTGTTGTTTTAATGATTATTTTATATTACGATGATAAAATTAAGTACAATAATTCAGAATGCGACGGCAGACCGCGGATGGCAGACCACAGACTGCAGCGGTGGGCGTTGCGGTTGATAATAAACAGGCGACAGTGCCGCTGCAGTTTTGACTGTAAACACGACGGCACATCTACGACGACAGCGGCACTTTCTAGTTTCGCGAAACACATTTGAAAAATACTTTTTGTCGCTCTGTTAGTTGTAAATGTTGTAATGTAGGGTAGGTTGTATGCATACCTACGAGTATGCGCTTGTCATTTAGTTGCCAATAAACCGCGTTACTAGCGACACGTTGTTTTACTCAAACATCTTAGTGGCGACGAGGATGGGAACTGACAGCGCTAAGGGTATCCCCGATGCCGTCTGCAGTCGCCGCTCGACCGCTCGAGCTGGTGGCACTGTCGCCGTCTACGGAAGCGTTTTCATAAAAATACCCAGTTAGTGTCGCCGCCAGTGTGGTCATTAATTCATTGCGGTTGGGCGTCACTGCCGCTGCTGTCTGTGGTCTGCTGTCGCCTTCAGAATTGTACCTTTATCCAACTCGTTCACAATAATATTTATTTATAACTAGCAGCGCCCTGCGGTTTCACCCGCATAAGTATCGATCCCGTGGGAATATCGGGATAAAAAATATCCTATGTCCTTCCCCGGGATGCAATCTATCTCTTCAATGGTTTAGACGTGAAAAGGTACCTAACATACAGACAGACAGACTTTCGAATGGATATCCGCACATAACATAATCCAAGATAAAACCGCTACTGTAACTGTACTGTAGGATGTTCTCTGTTCGCTTCAATGTACCTATTTTATACAAAGTTGGGCCCAAAATCGAAAGTAAACGGCCAACGGTAAAGGATGTTTTTAATCCGTTTGGAACATCATACTAAGCATTTGGTACTATGGCACCAAAGCGGTAGAACCATCATTAACTTTAAAAACACATTACCACTCCTTTGCGTCGCGCAGTCGGGTAAAAACTCAACAAATACTCAAGGGCAGGTAACAAATTATCAGAAAAAAATTACTCTGTGATTAAATAACTAAATAATGACACCCGTTGAATAACTAATCAGGCTAAAAGAGAAATGTTGCTAGGAAGTTTGTTGTGCGGTGCCACTTCGACACTAGATACTGGCGAAATACCTATGGGTGTTTTGCTGTCTTTTGCTTGACCGTCAAAAAAATATGTACAGCTTTATTCGAAGGTCCCTTTCTAATTTAATTAGTAAAGTAACGGTCTGTGAATCTCGCCCCAACTTTTAGTCTCGACTCCCGTCTCTGAAAGCCTATCTCATATCTATCCCTAAATCTCGAGAAAAGATACCTGACTGTACTTGCAAGTTCTTGTTGTTGAAATAAGTAATCAAATATTTGGTAGAACCTTTTCAGCAGATGCTCTCATAGATTCAGAACAAAGGTTTTCTGAATGTGGCAGTTTTTTGTTATTTTTTAGATTTTTGGGCGTATGTTAGTTTTTGTTGTTGATAAGTTTTTTCATTTTAAAGCATTCCTCCAAGATACGCACGGCGTCCAAGCGGCGGAATTAAGCTATACATTTCCAGTATAAGCTGACTTCTTATTGTACGAAAAGCCTAGACAATCCGAGGTCAGCTAAAACTGGAAACGCATAAGCAGCAAGATAATATGTCGCCGTGTGTACGAACAAGAACCTAGTAGACTAACCAGCTACTATTTTTAAAAGAAGGTGATAAATATGTGGCCTCTTTGTTTCAACTTCATTCAGTTTCATATATATTCTTTTTACATTGTGATGTCATCGGACTGTCACTGTGATATATAATAAAAATATGGATTTCATTGATACATTGTAATTTCTTAATTAGAAAATACATAATATTGGCGACGATGGAGGCAGAACTGGTGCGACTTACTCGCCTGCGCGCAAATATACGCGGCCAGCTGACAAAGTTTGAACATACACTAGCACAGTTACAAAATCCTTCGGATTACGAAGTAAGTTCACGTTTGACAAGTCTAACAAATTATGAACAAAAATTTGAAAAAGTACAAAATGAAATTGAATTATTACAAACACATGATACGGAAGCTGAAATTGAACAGCGGCATTCTACAGAAGAGTACATATTACAATTAAAGTTAAAGCTGCATGGCTTATGCACTACACCACCGAGCGCACCGTCGACTTACGTCACGGCTTCACTTGTAAGTACACCGGAAACGACACCAAGAATTAATTTTCAACCGTTACAGGAAGGTGAAAGTTTCAATAATTTTGTTCAGAGATTAAAAACCTACATGAAGCTAAATAATTGTCAAAATTCACAAATCCAGACCCTCACGCTGCTTAGTTTATTGCCACCAGAATTACACCAGAAAGCTTACGACTTGTGCGCACCGAACGATCCCTGTGAACTAGAATTCAGCAGCTTGGTTCAAATATTACAACACTATATAGATCCAAAACCGAGCATTTGGGCTCGTCAACACAAATTTATTTCACGACTTCAAGGCGCTGATGAGACAGTCATGTCATACTCGTCAGACTTGAAACATTTAGCTCAAGATTGCGAGTTCACGTGCAATAACTGTAAAAAGTCAATCTGTGATAATTTTCTTACCTTACAATTTATAAGAGGATTAAATGACACCGATATTCGAACCAAAATACTACAGGAAACAATGGTGACCAATTTTTCTGACTTAATTAATAAAGCAACCACGATTGAACTAGCAAAATCTGACAGCAGCTATATGTCACCAGCTCACTCTTCAAACCAAGGTCTACTAAACGTGAAAACTATTCAAGTTAACCCCAAACACCGCAATCAAAGACCTGAGTATAAACCCTTATCAATAAAGGACTTACGAGGCAAATGTTTTCGCTGTGGAAGCAAGGAACATCTAGCTAGCAGATGTCGCAGCATCAAGGATACTTGCAGCAAGTGCAAACGAGTAGGTCACCTTGCTCGCGTTTGCTTACAATCAACACCTGGGAACAACCAACTGGAGCCTGAAAACGTGGAGGTGCAGGACACGGACAACTCTTCAGATACAGTCGATGACACCACCCCTTGGGATATGAATTTAGTACGATCTAACAACACAGATAAATTTATGATAAATGTACACATCAATGACTCGAAACTGGAAATGGAAGTAGATACAGGAGCTGCCCTGTCATCTATATCTCACAAAGATTTTAAAACATTGAACACTGGATGCAAGATTTATAAAACTAATATCACGATGAGAACATATACAGGAGAAATCTTCGCACCACTTGGAGTAGCCTACGTTACATGTAAATACGAAGACCGAACACTTGAGGGCAAATTATACATTATCAAACAAGATGTTGACCCTATCTTCGGTCGAGCATGGATACGAGCCATCAACTTGGATCTGGCAAATATAAACTCACTTAATACTAAAGAACATACAGAACTGGATAAGCTACTTTCTGAATACTCGACTATATTTGATGGCTCCCTTGGGTGCATACAAAGTCAAAGTCAAAGTCAAATCATTTATTTCAAATAGGCACATTAAAGGCACTTTTGAACGTCAAAAAAAAACTAAATAGAAATGATTCTAGTCGCCCATTCGAAAAGGTAGTTTTCGTATGGAGAAGAATGGGCAAGAAACTCCACCGTTACTCTTTTAAAAATGTTTTACAAGGTCTTGTATACATAATAAAAATTATATGTGAACACGATGCACCCATAATAAAATTAGTCTACCACAAAAGGTAAAAATAATTAAAAATTAAGCAATGACAGGTAAATCAAATAAGTGATAGATACATGGTGCTCACATATTTACAAGTTATTTAAAAAAAAAAAAATGCAAAAGTAGTTGAACTTTAACAAGTGTGTGAGCCACTGTAGTCGCAGATTGTAAAAATGAATTAGAATAAGATGTCATAATCAAAAATATATATATAAATTAAATTAGGAACAAGTTTGATTTTGTCTAGACTTTTAGATTGTCCTATGGAGCAGGACCAGCATGTTTCCAAACATTCTTATCTTGGATATAATCCTCTAATTTGTAATATCCTTGTTTACAAAGTGTACTTTTAATATGAGTTTTAAATTTTCTTTCATTTAATTGCAATATGTCACAAGGTATTTTGTTGTAGCATTTAACACAGTACCCCATAAAAGATGTATGTACTTTAGATAATCTAAAAAAAGGTTGATCTAATTTATCTTTATTTCTAGTATTAAAATTATGCCTATCACTTATTTTATTAAAAAGATGTTGATTTTTTCTTACATACATAATATTTTCATAAATGAATTGGCAAGGTACCGTCATGATATTAACCTTTTTAAATAGTTCCCTAAGAGATTCGCGACGACGTAGATTGTAAATGGCTCTGACAGCTCTCTTTTGTAAAATAAAAATGGATTCAATGTCAGCAGCCCGACCCCATAGTAAAATGCCATATGACATAATACTGTGGAAGTAACTAAAATAGACCAAACGCGCGGTTTCTACATCTGTTAACTGTCTTATCTTTCTAACAGCATAAGCGGCGGAGCTTAGCCGCCCCGCAATAGATGTTATATGAGGTCCCCATTGTAATTTCTCGTCTAGCGTGATTCCTAGGAAAACTGTCTGATCAATAAATTCTAGTTTTTGGCCATTCAATATGATTTCACATTCGCTACTTCTAACATTCGGTAATTTAAATCTAATGCATTTGGTTTTTTTTTCATTAAGTACTAAATTATTTACCGTAAACCAATCTTGGACCTGAAGAATAGAGTTATTCACGTCGTCAAGATTTTGTGACCGTCGGTCTATTTTAAAGATTAACGATGTGTCATCTGCAAATAACACCATCTTCGGTTGATTTTGAAGTAATTGGGGTAAATCATTAATGTAAACTAAAAAGAGGAATGGACCCAATATCGAACCTTGAGGAACACCCATTGTCATTTCAGACCCTAATGAGTTTACGCCGTTTACTTGAACTTTAACCTTTCTATCTTTCAGGTATGATCTTAGCAAGTCAAGTGCTGCTTTTCTAATTCCATAGTGCTCCAGTTTCATCAGAAGTGTCTCGTGGTTTACGCAATCGAACGCCTTAGAGAGGTCGCAAAAGATTCCAATGGCATCTTGTGCTTCTTCCCAGGCGTTAAAAATGTTCTTTATTAGGGTAACACCGGCGTCAGTAGTGCAACGCCCTTTGGTGAAACCGTACTGGTGTTCATGAAAGATGGAATTTTTATTAAAGTGACGTAACATTTGATTGAGCATCAACTTTTCAAACACCTTACTGAGAACTGGTAGAATTGACACAGGTCTATAATTATTAGGATCTTTACTATCACCGGATTTGAACAATGGTACTACTTTACTATGTTTCATAAGATCCGGAAAGACTCCTTGGTCAACACTGGTGTTAAATATGAAAGCTAAATAGGGCGCAATAGTTTCGATAAAAGATCTACATACTTTTACAGACATTCCCCAGAGATCTTCTGTTGATTTAATGTTAAGATCTCTAAAAGCTTTTATAACAGCCTGGGGGCTTGTATGCTGAAACCTAAACTCCAAAGGGCATGCCTTTACATTCTTTTTAAGTAAGGCAGCAGAAAGCGTGGGGGATGAATTTAAAGCTTCAGTAGTTTTAAGGGGAATATTAGAAAAAAAGTTTTCAAATTCCTGAGCTATTTCTACATCTGAGTTGATGGGGCCATGTGCAGTCTCTAAATTAAATTCAGTGTTAGGCTGTTTTTTCCTACCTGTTTCATTATTTATTATTTGCCAGGTAGTTTTTATTTTATCATCAGCTGATTTTATTTTATTGCTAATATAAAGAGCTTTAGCTTTTTGGCACACACTTTTAAAAGTTTTTGAATATTTTGCAACATACTGATGAAAGTTTGTATTATTCATATGTTGCTTTAAGCCATAGAGTTCAAAAAGTTTTTCCCTGCTTTTACGAATACCTGGAGTCGCCCAGTCACTAAATAAAAACTTTGTGTGAATATTTTTAGTTTTTAGTGGAAAAGTGTCATTAAACTGCGCGTTTAATATTGAAAAGAACTCGGCGTAGAATTCATTTGGGTCACCTATATTATTAAAATTCTGATCACATAACTTACTGGCCAAAGAATTATTTAATTTCTCTAACTTTTTACATGTAATTGTCCTAAACCTTATTTGAATTTTTTGTAAAGGCATGTAGGAGCTAAATGTTATTTTTTGTCCACTGTGATCAGATGGCAACTTATTTACAATTTCTTTGTGTAAGTAATCACAATTACAAAAAACATTATCAATACAAGTGGCAGAAGAAGCTGTCACTCGGGTTGGTTCAATAAAAACATTTGACAAATCAAATGACCTAAAAAGACATAACAATCTGACAGTATTCGAGTTATTTTCCAATAAATTAATATTAAAATCTCCACATACTATTATTGACTTACTACTAGTACTAAGTTTCTTTAACACATCTTCCATTACAGAATCAAACACCGATAGATTCTGGTTACTTGGAGGTCTGTATACACATACTATAACATGCTTATCAAGCTCAACACAGGACAATTCAATGGTGTGTTCAACAGACAGTCCGATTATGTCTTTTCGTTCTTTTGATTTAATAGAATTTTTAATTAATATTAATGATCCGCCATGTATCATACGTTTTCGGCTGAAATGGCTAATTACACAATAATTTTCATAATTAATTGACTTTACTTGATGATCTTTCAACCAATGCTCTGTTAAACAAATGACATCAAACTTGGTGTTTTCCAAAAACAATTCTATTTCCAATAATTTGGAAGCGCAACCTTGGATATTCTGATTAAATAATTTTAAAATATGTTGCACTCCCTTTGGTTTTTTATTATTATTAATTATATTGCCAGAAGATACCTTTTTATTATTCTGTAATAATAATTTGGTATTTGAAGGGGTAACTTCTGTTGTCTCACTGACTAGTTTAAATAGTTATCCGGAGTGACCTCCACAACTACAACTGGAGAGTCTGGATTGCCCGAGTATGTTCCAGCGGGAGGAGAATATCCTATCTGACTGGTAGTAGTCTCCAAGGATGTTGGTATTATAGGTGGTGGTGGTGGTGGTGGTGGTGGTGGTGGATCCTCCTTCGTACAACATGACGATCCATAATTAATCACCATGTTGTTAGTATAACTAGGCAACACGGACTCGTCACTAATACTAGAACTCGTTATATTAGCTATAACCTCGTTAATATTATATGCTATCAACATAGCAATCATATGTCTACATTCCCCAGACAGAGATATAGTTCTCTGAGTTAACTTAATACCACTAACAAACTTGTTAGTGTCAAAAAACAATAATTTGTCTCTATGACAACATGTCAGATTGTGAATAGTATTATTCAACTTATAAATATAATTATTTTCATTGTATGATAAAGTATCTGAGTAAGGAAAAGCACACAACATTAGCTTACCTATGTTTAACTTTAATAAGGTGTTTACACCATCCACTATGTCCTTTCTGGTAATACCAGTGCTATTACCTAATAGCAAAACCATAGTACAATAATTATCAAGGTTTGCATTGGCAATTCTTTTTATCATTTGTTTAAAACTTATGTTATGGTAACTATGATTGGTAAAACTATGGCTTAGGTAATTGAGTAGAATTTTTCCAAAGCCAGAACCTAACTCGTCACAAAAAAATATTGATTTGTTTATCTGTGTGGTCTCTGCTGGAAGAGCTAACACCGGAAGGGGTAAGTCAGACTGAGGTTGAAGAGGTGGTGGTTGGTTGGCACCGCTGCATGAAAGATCATTTGTCAGAGACTCATACCTCTCAGCATTGTACTTCACCAAATCCAGGAGTTCTCCAGCCTCAAACAAGCGGTCACTTAGTTGTCGTACCTGATTACAAAGCTCATTTGACCCTAAAGGAAGAAGTGTCACCAATTTTTGTCAAGCCAAGACGTATACCATATGCTCTTAAAAATAAAGTTGATGATGAAATAGTGCGACTCTGCGAACAAGGGGTAATTACAAAAGTTGATAGCTCTGAGTGGGGAACACCAGTGGTTCCTATTGTCAAACCAAATGGCAGTATACGCTTATGCGCGGATTATAAAGTCACCTTAAATAAAGCGATAAGGGATGAACAATACCCTATTCCGATCATAGAGGACATTCTGGTAGAGATGAACGGAGGTCAAATATTTTGCACACTTGATATCAGTCAAGCTTATCTAAACATGATGATGGACGAGGAGAGCGCTATGATGCAAACATTAAGTACCCACAAGGGTACGTTCAAAGTAAATAGACTTATGTTTGGCGTCAAGGTTGCCCCGAATTTATGGCAAAAATTTATGGATCGTTTGCTCCAAGGAGTAGCTGGAGTGAAATGCTTTTTCGATGATATAATTATTCAAGGACATTCAGAAGAACAACTTCTTTCAAGACTACGCTTGGTTTTACAAAGATTACAAGACAAAAATTTGAAACTCAATAAGGACAAATGTCATTTTTTTCAACAGAGAATCGAATACTTGGGTCATACAATTGATAAAAATGGACTGCACAAAAATAGAAATAAGGTGAACGCTATTCTGGATACAAAACGTCCCAGCAACATCAACGAATTGCGGACATTTCTAGGAATGGCTAATTATTACAATAAGTTCATACCGAATTTAGCTTCAATATCCGGCCCTCTCAATAACTTACTCAAGAAGGACATTAAATACGAATGGACGCACAAATGTAATGAAAGTTTCAAGAAAATTAAACAGGAAATCCTCAGTGACAGAGTTTTAATGCATTTTGACCCAGAGAAACCCTTGGTTCTCGCTACAGATGCTTCACCCTTTGGACTTGGAGCAGTTCTATCGCATCGATTATCGGACGGATCTGATCGGCCTATTGCTTTTGCATCACGTTCATTGACGAGTAGTGAAAAAAAATACAGTCAGATAGACAAAGAAGCGACGTCCTTATTCTGGGGATTAAAGAAATTTTTTCACTACTGCTACGGAAGAAAATTCATACTTATTACAGACCATAAACCATTAACTACGATTTTCAATCCACACAAAACTTTACCGGCGATGAGCACAATGAGGCTCTTTCACTATGCACATTTTCTATCTGGTTTTGACTACACTATTGAATACAGAACATCGGATGATCATAGCAATGCAGATTATCTATCAAGATTTCCGGTAGATACAGTAGCAAATAACGTAATTGACGTACATTGCGCATTTCAATTAAATCAAATGAACACAATTGCCGTCGACCGTATAAAAATTGCCGAAAATACCGAACGAGATGATGAATACAACCAATTATTGACAGCTTTAAAAAACGGTACCTCAGTGAGAAGATACGGCTACAATGACAATGAATTGACCTTACAAGACGGTTGCATTATAAAAGGAACTCGAGTAATGATTCCGGCAACCCTGAGACACCAGGTTTTAGAAGAACTACACACAGGACATCTTGGAATAGTAAAAATGAAATTACTGGCGCGTGGATACGTATTCTGGAGAAATTTGGATCAAGACATAGAAGACATAGTTAAAAGTTGTCGAGAATGTCGATTAAAGCAAAATCAACCTGCATGCGCAGTACTACATCATTGGGACACACCATCAGGCCCATGGCAAAGGATCCATATCGATTTTGCTGGGCCGATTAAGGGTTATTCCTTATTTATAATAGTGGATGCTTTCACAAAATGGGTGGAAATTGTAGGAACGAAAACTACCACAAGCTCATGGTGTATCCGCCAACTTAAAGAACTTTTCGTGACATTTGGATTTCCGCTTACTTTAGTATCAGACAACGGCCGACAATTTGTTTCAAATGAATTCGAATCATTCCTCAGAGAAAGCGGGGTTGTTCACAAAACCACAGCCCCATACCATCCGGCCACGAACGGACAGGCAGAGCGATACGTACAAACAATTAAAAAGGCAATTCATAGCATCAGGGCAGAGCCAAGCTCTCTACAAGACAAACTGCTGGCTATTAAGGAACGCCTACGGAGGACGCCGAGCAGCAACACAAATAGAAGCCCATATGAGCTCATGTTTGGCAGGGAGATAAGAAACACCCTAAGTGTTCGTTTCAAGGCGAGGACGAGGGATGAAAAACGTCCACCGACTGATGAGGCAAGGGTACGTTCATTTACTGTTGGGCAGAGAGTGCAAATACGCAGCTACACAGACGACCAAATTAAATGGGAATTCGGAACCGTTTCAAGGATATTAGGTCAATTGCACTATCAAATAGAGACTGATTCTGGTCAGATTTGCAAAAGACATGTTGATCAGATGCTGGGTACATTAATACCAAGAGAGGAACAGTAACACCGAACACCCTTCGGAACTTAACAACTAGACGATTTGGGACGGAGGTGATAAATATGTGGCCTCTTTGTTTCAACTTCATTCAGTTTCATATATATTCTTTTTACATTGTGATGTCATCGGACTGTCACTGTGATATATAATAAAAATATGGATTTCATTGATACATTGTAATTTCTTAATTAGAAAATACATAATAGAAGGCTTTTAAAGGCTTTAGAGCAGTGGTAGCCCGGAGGCACCGGCCGCGACTCACGAGTTGTAGGTCGTAGGTTCGAACCCAGACAGACGCTTAACTTTGTGTAAATTATTTCATCACAACTGCTCCCAAAACGGTAGAGGAACACATCGTGAGGAATCCGGCATGACCTAGAACCAAAAATTCGAAGACATGGGACATTTACCAACCCGCACTGGGCCCGCGTGGTGGATTATGGCCCACTCCCTCTCACCGGGAGCCTGTGTCCCAGCAGTGGGAACATTATAGGCTGATTATGCTGCTTATGCTAAGCTCTTTACACACAGTTCCGAGTTAGGGCTTTCCGGGCTCTGGGATAGGTATCCTGCTGGCTCTTTGCCGGCCTTATCGGGACACTCAACATTAGAACGCACTATCAGAATATTTATAAATCTCCATTCTTTTTCAGGTGTCGTCAGGAGCCTCGCTGTTAATAACCTACAATGCAGTTTGAGAATATTGTCTGAATACAGTTTCTATCCTCATAAAAGTTCTGCGGCGGCTACTTTGCCACTTGAATACTGCATTGAGAAAGATGGTTCGTGTAAACTTATAGTAGCCTGGCACGTATCTAACGCAACCATAGAGAACTTCGAGTTTTTAAAGAACGAAAACAATTTCAAGAAGTATTTTATAAAAAGTGGGACGTACATCGAACGTGTATTTTAACTGTTTTAAATTTAAACATATACTTTATAATTATTATGAATAATAATATGATGGTAACTATAGCTGAGGAATAAATGTAAAATTCGTAATACAATACATATACGCTTTGATTAAGTATTTCAATATTGTGTTGACCATTCGTTCATTGAACGAAGTGACTTTGTAATGTCTTCTTTTGGCAGGTAGGTACCAGTAGGTACTCGATTTATACATCATTGGAGCTCTTCAACACTGCTCTTCCAAATAAGACGTTTCCTTTCATATCAAGTGATCAGGTTATGAGTCCGATGTATTCTGAAGTTACCGTTCTACAGATCTGGGGCCCAAGTCTGCTATTTTTATAAATTCGTCATTCCAACACGATCCCATTGTCATTTTGCTAAAAGTTCGTAATCTGGTAAATTCATAATGGTCGATCATTGGTTGGTCAATGGCAAAGGACATATTATACGATACTCGTAACGAATTAAAAGCAATGACTGCACAATGACGTTCTAATGGTAGGTCACTGATCAAAGGAACTGTCAAAATTTTAGCATATTTTCGCCTAAGTCAGTAATTCATTTGTCATTACGTACGAGATTACCATTCTATGCCATTTCTTTCAATGGAGTGTCAGTGGTTGACCCTTCGATCAATCGAAGGGTTGACCATTAGAAAGTCATAATGACGCCATTATGAGCCGCGCAAAACGATGTTAGAAAAAATGCTACGCGAAAACGAAGTATCAACGCGGAGGGCAGTGGCGTAACTATACCGTTTGGGGCCCGTGGCAAATTCAAGGGATATGGGGCCCTCCCTCAATTCGCGACTTTAACAATAGATATGTAACGTAAAAAATTGAACTTCGAATCATATTTTGATCAAGATACAACCGGACACTGACCTGCAAATTGCAAAAAACCTAAGAAATTTTGAATTTCGCGGTCTACCACTGCGCAAACCAAACAAGCAACAGCAAATACCCTTCAAATCGCGCGCTCGCAAACTCGCCACACTCTTTTATATCAACACAACACTGATCATTTATTCACTGGCGAATACTGGCGATGATCTGTGGGCTCCTGTGGTGATGGCGGTCGATCGACCTACGAATTACGATACGTATGTGAATATGAGATCAGATTTCATCAAGCTCAAATTGTGTAGGTAGGTAGGTACCGAAGATTTTGTTCTGAAACTTTGTCAATGTTTGGTAGGTACCGAGTCTACACGGATTACAACAAATAGAAGTGATCTTTCAATGTGTAATCCACCGGTGTTTAAAACACTCGTACCATTGTTGACAAAGTATCAGAAGAAAATCCTCTTTGTAACAGACTGTAATCATTAAGATTTTTTTTTATCGAAAAACAAATGAAAGTATTAATTTATGCACCTACGTCTCACGTCTAAGATTTGTAACTTATCTAAAGTATCATTATTGACGTCCAAATCACTTAGTATTTACCTACGTAACAATAAAACATATATGTGGGTTGACCTGGTTATTTTAAATGGTATAGCCTGAATAGCATCATGCATTCCATCACTGACCAGTTCCATAAGTCGATCTAAACACAAAAAAAATGTTATTGGAAGTTTGTTTATTGAAATAAAAAGAAAACTCAATTCATTTAAATAACGGAGATGCTACCTAAATAGCAATAATAAATACATAACGGTCCTGGTTAGCGCGCTCTTTCTACGGTCGGGTTTATTATTTAATAAATGAATAATAGTAACTCACCGCTTGAACCCATTTTCTTTAACTTAGTCGCTTGAATTTAGTTCTTTCACAAAACGCTTTTTAGTTACAAGTAGTCGAAGTTCCTCTCGTTTATATGTATTGTATCCGATGTGCGACACGTACGCACATCACCGGTTCCACTGACAGACTGAACACCACAGAGTACTTTTTGATAGACTAGTAAAGTAGTAACTGAACACATTATATTGTTGTAGTCTTTGGATTTGGAGTTTGGACTGAATGACCCACAGAACACTAATACCCTAGTAAAAATACTAAATACAGAGTAGGTTTATTTATTAGTATTTTATCTATGGACTGACCCATAAACTTTAGTTTATGGACTGACCATAGACATACAAATCCTAACTCAATGGGATGGACCCACTGACCTCTATAAATAATACAAGTACTGTATTATAGAGGTCAGGGGATGGACTACCGACCTGTGGCCTTAGTGTGAGTTTTTTCGACTCACGTTCGATTGCGAGCGCGTTAGTATTTTGTATGGGAAATTAGGTTTCTCCTAGTGACCACCAGGTGGCGCTATAACTTTTTTCCATATAAAATTCTAACGCGCTCGCAATCGAACGTGAGTAAAAAAACTCACACTAAGGCCACTGTATTATACCATTTTGGCGCTGATGACAACGTGAGGGTCCGTGTAACTAATATTAGAGATGAGACATATCCATATCAATTGCAAAAAACGTAAAAAAAAGTTGAATTTCGCGGGTTAACCTGGCATCAACACAACACAATCAACACAACTCTCTAAGACCAAGTAATCCCCAAGCAGTAGCATCAACACAACTCTCTAAGACCAAGTAATCCCCAAGCAGTAGCATCAACACAACTCTCTAAGACCAAGTAATCCCCAAGAATAACTATTTCATGAAATCTTGACATTTGGGGATTATACTAACTTAACAAGTTTTTGTAATGATTATAATTCTGTAAACACATATTTGTTACGACCGCGAATCATATTTTAATCTCCGCACAACAGAACTGAATACTGCAAAAAACTTAAGAAAATTTGATTTTCGCGCTTCCCCGATAAGAGAAAAAAATCGAATCAATCTCGGTTTTTTTTTTTTGCTTCATGTTTTCGTAATAGAATATGCTGAAAAGGATATGGGCATAGTAAAAACATATAAGCCGGTCGATTCTGTAAAAATCGCACCGTGAAAACGTAGGTGTAGCGAGTTTCTTTTTGCTAGGAATTGACAGCTCACGCTCATTTCACCTAAGTTTTCACGGTGAGATTTTTACAGAATAGCACCGAAGTAGGTTATCTTCATACAGACGCACCGAACACGGTTTGTATTCGAGCGCGCTCGTACGTATGCGTCGTCGCACGCACACACCGACAAAACGTAGACATGGGTCCAGGCCCTTAAGGTGCCGCTAAAGGTACACCAGTCGTGTAGGAGTAAGTAATATAGCATTCTCTGTCTACGGTAATAGTAATAGCGGGTAATAGTGTTCTGTGCTCTGTGCACAGAGTACAATAACATAGATAAAAATATAGTCTGTGACCAAAGAGTAAAGTAATTAGGACTCCGCCGCTAGGAGTAATAGCGTTCTGTGAATTAGGAAGTCTGTGACAATCACAGAACATTATCAATAATTCGTCGGTTAAATAGAAAAATGACGTAACTCAGAAAGTACAAATTTTACAGCAAGCGTTTGAAGTTTTTAATTTCATTAAAATTCTTTTTTCTATAAAAGTGTTATTTTTACATATAAGTGTCATATAATATATGACACTTGAATGAAATTAAAAACTTCAAACGCTTGTACTGTAAAATTTGTACTTTCTGAGTTAAGTCATTTTTCTATTTAACCGACGAATTCAAAGCGTTGCCAGACCGTACCGAAAAGTACGGTTTTCCGTACTATTCATCACACAACCGTACCTCTGTTCCGGTGGCCGGCGCCGTAGACATGGGTCCAGGCCCTTAAGGTGCCGCTAAAGGTACACCAGTCGTGTAGGAGTAAGTAATATAGCATTCTCTGTCTACGGTAATAGTAATAGCGGGTAATAGTGTTCTGTGCTCTGTGCACAGAGTACAATAACATAGATAAAAATATAGTCTGTGACCAAAGAGTAAAGTAATTAGGACTCCGCCGCTAGGAGTAATAGCGTTCTGTGAATTAGGAAGTCTGTGACAATCACAGAACATTATCAATAATTCGTCGGTTAAATAGAAAAATGACGTAACTCAGAAAGTACAAATTTTACAGCAAGCGTTTGAAGTTTTTAATTTCATTAAAATTCTTTTTTCTATAAAAGTGTTATTTTTACATATAAGTGTCATATAATATATGACACTTGAATGAAATTAAAAACTTCAAACGCTTGTACTGTAAAATTTGTACTTTCTGAGTTAAGTCATTTTTCTATTTAACCGACGAATTCAAAGCGTTGCCAGACCGTACCGAAAAGTACGGTTTTCCGTACTATTCATCACACAACCGTACCTCTGTTCCTTTAAATATAGAGAATAATATCGCTTCATATCTGAACTTCCTCATCACATTATTCCTATGATAAATTATTATCAAAAAAAAAATTATTCATTGCATCATTAACGAATTTAATGACTTTACTTCATTCTTTAATTGATTTACAAATGAATGTGTTCGATATTGGCAATCGGTAATAATGTTCTACTTTACCATATCCCTTTGATTATTCGATTCCCTATAGCTTTTTTTCCAACCTATGGTCGCAGACAGCCAACTCGAAGAAGAAAAAAACTGATCTAGTTCTTGCAGAAGTATCAAGTATCCCGAGCCAACCGTACCTTGAAGTTAAAAACCGTACCTTTTCAGAAAGCCAACCGTCCATTTTTGGGAATCATACTGGCAACACTAATTCAGCCGCTAGGCTAGGAGGACTCAGGGTTGGATTTTGTACTATAATTATAGTATTTATACTATAATTTCGCCCTTTGTACTATATACTATCCACATCTAAGGATAGTACGTTAAAATACTATAATTTCAAGTATGCTTCCGAATGCTTAGTTTCACGTCATATCAATATTTCAACCGTGCTTGTGTGTACCTATCTGACCGAATTCTGATCTTGTGATGTTTTCTGTCGATGGCCAGAGATTCCCCGATTATCCTCCGCAGTATTGTACACTTCTCTCTTTCCACTAATCTCGTTCATTCCATTCCATTCGAAATGCAATCAAAGTGACAACAATAGCTTGTGAATTTTTGTGTAAAATAATACATTTATAGTGTTTTAATTAGGAAAAGTGGCAGTGATGGTCATGAAAATGACGATAGACCGGAAGTATTTACCCCAAAAAAAAACTTCTTGAGTACTGGTGTTGATTTTAATGACTATTAAGTTAAATAAAAAAAAATAATGAAAGTGTACTATAATTTTTTTATAAATACTATCCTTTTTAATTTTTATGTGCTATCTTTTTCAACGTACCTAAATCCAACCCTGGGAGGACTCCTCCTGGAGCAAAGACTACAATATATATCTGTGATATATATATGATGCCTGAGGAGGAGTAATAGTGTTCTGTGCAAAGAGTATAATAATATGTTCTGTGTAATTCAGCCACAGAACACTATTACTCATAGAATTCAGCGCGCAATGATTTACGATTTTGTTGTTTGAACACTTGCATTTCATGATTATTTATTTTATATATCATTAAATTAGTTATCAATACAAAATGAAATGCCATGTACCGGGAGCCAATGTTAAAGGCAAGTATTTGAGTTATTTGAACGAAATTACTTGTTTGTATGTAATGTTTTAAAATTCCATCGAACGAAAAATAAATCTCAATAATCTTTTTAGTTTTAGCTAGAACTGTTCATGCCCTTGCAAGATTTGGGGATGAACTTTATTTAGAATCCCTTCCAGATTGTATACTACTAAGAACTTTAAATGCAGCTGAATCTGCATATGCTATGGTAAAGTTTAATAAAAATTTCTTCTCGTACTTCAACTACAACTTTTACTCAACGGAGGATAATGAAGGCTTGAAGTGTAAAATATCCATGAAATCGGCGCTTAGTACGTTTAAGTCGCCTACACATATGGACAAACAAGTTGAAAACCTAGAAATCAAACTGGATACAGAATCCTGTAAGTTGATATTCCAGTTGAAATGCAGGCATGGCATTGTTAAAACACACTTTGTATCGATATTAGATTGTAAAGCAATGCAGGCAGTGTACACCAAGGATTCAGTACCAAACAGGTAAGGTGATCACACATCTGTGTTCATAATCTTTGTAATTTTGTGGTGTGTCATGTCAATGTAGCTACACTTAATTATTATAATAATCTGAAACCTCATTGTGACATAAATTTAAAAACCTTTCAGGATAACATCCCCACAGAGAATATTAACGGACGCCCTCAACAACTTCCAAAGTTCGGATGATCAAGTAACACTAGAAGCCACCTCACTCTCTCTCATACTGCGGAACTATATTGACTGTAGTATAGATCTCAGCAAAATTATCAGAACACAAATTAATTTGAAGCCAGCAGAGTTTGATAGTTACCTCATAGGGTCAGAAACAACTATTACATTCTCACTAAAAGAATTTAGAGCATTACTGACATTTTCTGAAGCTCTCAATTTACCTCTACAACTACATTTCGAGACTACTGGAAGACCTGCCGTTTTTATTGTACATAATGGCACCACCTTTGAAGCACACTTTGTGTTAGCAACAACTAAACCTGATAATGCATCACAAACAACAGCAACGCAGAACACAAATGTTGAAAGAAACAAGCGGAAAGACAGCAGCACTCAAAGATCTGCCAAGAAGAAGCCTCATTTAGATATGGACATTTCAAAATGCTTAGATGAAGACTCTCATCTATTTAACTTTGTAGATATCCCTGGCGACAATGAAATAAATTTAAGTAATAAATTAAATGATAGTCTAAGTAAAGATAGTACAAACAACAAAGACATAAGGATAGATTTAATGGACTGTGATAACATACCGGCTTCACCTGCAGCCAGAACTATGATTAAGTCTGTGTTTAAAAGGTGCTTTGAAAGTACTTTCGACCCAAGAAGCATACAAGGTGCAGTTCTAGCAGAAAACTCTGATAGTGACTGAAATGTAGAAAATCTTTACTATAAAATATTGTTTTGAAGTATTTTGAACTTTGAACATAACATCACACCTGAACACCTGTCTACCCCCGACAGGTGTACAGAACAATATTGCAGTTATGTTGTGTATTTTGATAAGAGTAACAATTATTAATTAAAAAGTTACCAATGTTACTTCTACTTCAATAAGTACTTGTTTGTGTTTTGCCCCCCATCTAATAACTTATGCTATTTAGGGACTTTGGCTAGGTATTGGTAATTAATAATTACAAATAAAATCTCATTATCACTGCATTATGATTTTATAGCAAAAAATATACATACACAGGGAAAAGTATTATACACACATCACACAAATCAATGTTCGATGATATAGAGTGACTATGAGGGGTTTTCATTTATCATCTTTTATTATTATTATAATTTTCACATCCAAAATGGCAACAAAGCTTTTCTTCTAATTGTAAAAAAACAATTGACAATATCGAGAACTAATGTACAAAATTAAAAAGGTATCAAACAATTCATAAATAATGCCTGTCGTCTTCCCGCCATTAATAAACGTTGA
Source organism: Oligia fasciuncula (assembly GCA_963082905.1). Classification (NCBI taxonomy): domain Eukaryota; kingdom Metazoa; phylum Arthropoda; class Insecta; order Lepidoptera; family Noctuidae; genus Oligia; species Oligia fasciuncula. The sequence goes on along the minus strand of OY720406.1, from coordinate 12,884,273 downwards.
GCAAAAATATTAATAAGTGTTGGGTGTGGCGTGGGACACAACACTAGTTCGCTTTGCGACAATGTAACATCTGCAATTTATCAACCTGTGCTTTATTCATATGTGCATAGAGGGCAAGGTACAATCGATACAATGATAGGTTTACAAAAGTTATATTTATTCAGTAAAAATTATAATTAAGTATTAAATTTACTACTAAAATTAGCACTACAATAAAATTGTAATTCTGAAGCAACGTTATAAAAGCTACCAATGTGTATGCATCTCGTCGAGTCGGTAACTAACAATTATTATCATGCAAAATACAAGTTTGGTAGCTCATTTTACATTTTTTATATAATTTTGCCAGGTTCTTAGTATTGCATGTTTATATTTTATTTATACAATAGAGAATTGCGATACGTAATAAATAATTAGTGTTTAAATTACTTCAGATTTGGTTTCTACTATACAGAGATCAAACTTGTAATCATATAGGAAGTAAAAACAACAAAATGCAGATTTGTTTTTCTATAAAAAATTACCATACATATTTCATTATTATAACAATAGCTAGCTAACATGTCTTAAAAAAGATGAAAAAGACCTTGGATTCTAGTTTAATTTATTATTTATAAAATACGGCAGCGATACCATTTAATTACAATAAGTATTTATTTTAAATCAATTTCAATATTGTCTCTGGCCCGGGTGGGGGGGCCCGCACTATGAGTCACGCCGGGGCCTGCTCTCAACAACGTCCTAACTGCATCACCAAACACTCACTATCCAACTAAATTAATGAAAAAGGGCACTGTTACTTAGGAACAATCCTCTTGGCTCTTTCTCACACACTGTGCTACTTTCCTTTTAAACTCCGAATATGATTCTCTCCATTCTTTCTGTAAAAAGAAACAGAATGAGCACTCGGTCTATTATTGGCGTCCGCGGGTCGTGGTTGAGTAAATACGGGTTGTTGCGTGCAGCGACCTAGCGTGAAAAACTATTCAACATAGTGTGGTTTTGGTACAGATGTGTCACATGGCCCTTTTCCAATGATAATATTTTGTGATCTAAATCCCCTCACTCTCCTAAAAACAATCTTCTTGACTTTTCCTAACACATCTCGCAACTTTCTTTTTGAAATCCGAATATCGCTCTCTCCATTCTTTCTGTGAATGCAAACAATAGTTAAATGAGAATGGTAATAATTACAGATGCAGGTCAGACACGAGCACATTGTGAGTCTCCTGTGGAAAAACTAAAATTACTATTAATATCAAACACAAAATTAACTAACAGGAAAGGTTTAGACAACTACACAATCTAGTGGAAGCTAATAAACTTGGAGTCATCTAACTTAATTTGCCTTTTTATACTCTGGTCTGTCAGGCCCTGATATGACCAGCTTTTTTCAGAAGTCAATTGGCACAGTTAACTAAGAAGCCAGGTGATTCATTGAATGTGCAAGTTGGTTAGATGACTGCCTAATTATATACACAGTAGCCCATAAGGTTGTCATATTTTTTTAGAACATGTGATATTTACTTTTGGAGCACAGAATATCACAAATAATAATAATTTATTATTTGAAGTATAAAAATACAGTGGTATGCAAAAATCTACCTGATTTCTTCAAATATTGATGTGACATGCCTTTCATTGGGCCACCCTGTACACAATCATCAGAATGCTTACTGTTGATAATGGTTTCTTTCTGCTAAGGGGTAGCTGTGATGCAGGTTAAAGCTTTACATGACCAACTTGGAAGATCTTTCCAGACAAAGACTTAGAAGACTTGCATTTCTAAACTACCAATCAACCATAACTAATATTTTCAATACTAATAAAATTCTCTAAAACAAAGTGGTTGATCAATATTAGGAATCTTAACATTCATAATTTCTATCCAAAAAATTACATAATATTTCAATGTCTACATATGAAACATGAACTACTCTGGTCACTCAGGACGCAACTGGCAACAAGATGTGTCATGGAGGAACGAGTGAGAAACATTGCACACTTGTCGCCCAGAAGCATGACACATACCTCATTCTTAGGTCACTGCATACAGACAACTTTACCATTGCGCAGTAAGCTCTGTCTCATTGCTAGCAACTGAAGTCTTAATATTCTTGTTCAACTCAAATCCTATTTATATCTCATGGTTTATTTGAATGTATGCAGCCTTGTTCAGTAAGTTAGAAAAAATACACTTACAAGTTTTGTTACACTAATTAAAATAAATAAGTGACATCACTTTACTCACCGCAGCATCAACATTAGCAGGGCTCTCATCGTTTGGGTCTGCCAGCATGGAAATAACACTTATGAGAATGGTCTCCACTGTGTGCACTGGCAACCACCTTTCAGAAGCCTTCTCATAGCCCCACTTGTCATCTCCAGGTTCATGCAATATTGATATGCAAACATCACCATTTTTTTCAACTGAAAATAATATATTTTTAAGCTATTTAGCAGGTAGCATTTAATAACAAAGTAACTGATTGAGTGGTAGATTTTATTAATTATGGAATATAGGAAAGATGTTTTACACCAGTTGTTAGTGATTAACTACTCAAATTGACAATGGTTAGCAAATGTTACCGCTAACTAAATAATTAGGGACATCACAAAGCAGAATGCCGGCACCACATTAAAACTGCCACCTGGCATTTGTTAAAATTTGCATACCTTTGTAGATTTTCTATAACAAAACCAAAAAGACTGTCTTAAATGAAATTAACAAAATGTTAAAAGGTATTTTGAGAAACACTAGGCATGAGGGGAGAGATAAATAGACACAGCTCAGTCACGAAAGACAGTTTTAGACAGAAATACTGTGCTACTATTATTTTATAATATAGAAAAAACTGAACTTATTTCTCCACATATAATTTTATTTCTTCCAATCAATGTTTCACTAAATACTTACAACAACTATTACTTACTATTTGGATGCCATATTTCAGTAACAAATTTCATCCGTGGCGGCCTCAGAGGATATTCCTTGGGAAAATGTAAATGTGCCTTGAAGAACCCACCCTCACTGAAAATTGAGAAACACACTTCATAGCAGCAAATTTATTATTTCTTGAGTCACACTACCATTGCTATTGTATTATCAAATAGTAAATATGTCTTTTACAAATAAACATACATAAATATAACATCTACTTGGTAGTTATTGGTATCATGACTTGGAAGTTAAGCCTAAGGAACATTTCTATCTAAATTAAGAATGCCTAGTCATGGACTGAACATACCTGTGACTCTAATTCATTTTGTTACTGATAAAACACTATGCTTAAGAGGTTAACTATTTATTGTCTGTAAACCATTGAACATATTGATGTTTGCTACTTACTATAGTGTGTCTGGAGGACCGATGATGAGGACTTCCCATCTGTATATGTCATTGTCATCTATCAACCCAGCAGAAAAACCTTCCACTGGATTTTTGTTCAGTTCTGAAAACAACGAGTAGAAAATCCTAAATTTTCGTACACTATTATTCTTTTACACATTATAACAGTAGGAACGCGAAACCCTGCCAACTGTCAACCGTAAATATACTTGTAAATAGTTATTTTCCTCCTTTGACTTTGGCACGAACACCTGTCATCGCTGCGAATATTGATTTTAATATAACGAGTCCATTTTTCGCCCGAACCATAAAAATTACCACACGTGCAGCACAAAGGAAGTTACAAACTTACAGAATCATCCGAACCACAAAGATACTCAAAATTCGACCCGCTGAGGTCAATGATTGCTCGAATAACTAGTCTGACGGCCCAAGCATGAGACATCAGCACAAATTATTATTAGATACGAATAATACACTTACCAGCTAGCTGCTTTTTTAATAAAAGCGAAGACTGTGGCTCTGACATTAATTACAATTGTGAAATTTACCCTGACGACACGAAACAAATGATTTTTCCACAAAAGATGGCTGGCTGAGTTTTGAGCAGGTTGTGAAACATATGAGTTACTGCTTGTTTCCGGTGAGTGTTGCCACTACATAGAAATAAAGAAAGAAATAAACAATGATTACGAACAATTATTTATAATCACTTTATTTACAATAGTTAATGTAAAACAATGCTATCGCTTTCAAAATAATGTTTTTAAAATGAGTGCTAGTAAAAGAGACGTAAAGAAAAAATGGTTGCCTGTAAAGTCGGTTTTACGGGCGAAGATTTTACGTGACAACGACCGATCATCCGATCATAGTTGAGTGGGAGAGAGACGCAAGGCATTCGGCGGGCCTCTCTCTCGTTCGGTGACTCATCGTAACGTTACCGAGCGTTACACTTTTTCATAAGTGACTCCCAGCCGCAACCTAATTTAAGACGTTGTCACGTCAAAAAAATGGTTGCCTGTAAAGTCGGTTTTACGGGCGAAGATTTTACGTGACAACGTCTTTTTCTCGGTAGAATATTTATTGATATGAATATAATTAAATTGCACAATAGGAACAAGGAATTAAATGAAAATAAGAACGTAACGTTACCGAGCGTTACACTTTTTCATAAGTGACTCCCAGCCGCAACCTAATTTAAAATAAGAACGTAACGTTACCGAGCGTTACACTTTTTCATAAGTGACTCCCAGCCGCAACCTAATTTAAGACGTTGTCACGTCAAAAGAAGTTTTCGAAAAACATTTTTATGACAAAAATTTGCTTCTGGAACTGCTTCGAGAAAAGGGTGGTACTGCTCGACTTGGCGGGGGCATTGCCGTGCCCCCAGATTTTAGGTCAAATAGTGTTGATACTTGTTCATCAGCTAACCATCTAATAAGATCGTTTGATGAGTTGATTTTAGATACAGATCTCTGAAGAAAAAGTAAGTTGTACTTTGCAAAAATAGTAATATTTACCGGAAACGTTGCGCGCCATCTATTAGATAAAGAATACCAACTTTTACATTCCGCTTTATTTTAAAATAACTGTATCTACCGCCTTCGGTCTAGTCATTCTGTTAGTGTTCTATTTATATTTATCACTGATATTGCCTTAGGGTATTTATGTTCTGTGGATATTGTGATTCAAATTGAACGCTGTGCACTGTACACAGCGAGCGTTCAATTTGAATCACTGTCACAGAGTACTTTGATAAGACTAGTAAATCACTGTTAAGAGCATCACCACCATGTCCTTCACTAGAAAGGTGTTGGAGAAGGTTAAGAGCATCACCACCATGTCCTCCACTAGAAAGGTGTTGGAGAAGACAGGCCGTAGAGTAGTAATTGATTGGGACAGGTTGTCCATGTCTCCAATGTTTGTTGTATTCGTCCAGCTTCGTCGATATTCTCATTTATTTGAATTTTGTATTATAATAATTACAATTTCTCCTAATTCATAGCCGTACGGTCAGCGACTTATGTAGATTAATTAACAACAGAAAATATTTTGATGAAGACTAGCAAATCCTTACGTGTTTATAACAATTTATTGAAGAGTAGGGAATTCCGCTGCGGACTCGTAGTCACACTAATTAGAAAAAGACTAGCATTATGATGGTTTTACAATATTTAATAATAACATTCCAAAATGTCATTCCGAAAAATCAACAACTTATGTTGCTGACTGTACTTACTTTTTTTTTAATGATTCATACACCTCTCTATGGAAGGATTTGGGGAAGGCCTTTGCTCAGCAGTGGGACAGTGTAGACTAAATAAAAAACCCTCTAGAAGTACATATTCATTTTATTAATATATTCAAGTGTGTCCATCCCGCCCCAGGTAGACATCAAGAATTAGCGTAGATGACTTTCACTGATAAAGATAATCTAGTCAGCTAGGATGATAGTCGCATACCATGGCATGTGAATAGTATTTCAGGATGCACATTGCATCAGTAGAGAACTTTATTGATGAGAAAAAAATAAAATAAAAAATCTTGTCCGTAATCCTTACATAATATAAAACAAAGTCGCCGAAATGTCTGCATAACGTCCGAATGGCTTTGGGTACTTCTTTTTTTGTTGTATTCGGATGAAAGAAAATTACGGAAATTAGAAAAAAATAGCACCCGTGCGAAGCTGGGGCGGGCCGCTAGTTTATTATAAAATTCAAACTTATCTATCTATCGTACAATTATTCACTTTCACTAATCTTTTTCGATTTTTTTTGCTTAGGCTCCACATTCCCATTCACCTGTTCGACCTGTTCGATTTTTCTTTTCTTTTTATTCTTCTTTGATTTTTTTTTCTTACTGTTCTGTTGGTTCTGATTTTCCTGAACTTGTTTATTTGTATTTGTTTTCGCTGCAGGTTTACATGAGCCTACAATATCTAGTAAGCTCTTAAAATCTAGCTTAGTTTCAATATGGCAGCTTTCATGGAACTGTTGCATTGTATTTATCAACTTTTTAAGTGTAACAAAGAAGTTATTTTTTACTGTGGATTCTGTATCACTCAGTGATTCTGTTAAAGTGCTTTCGAAGGAGGCCTCTAAGCTGGCTAAAGCTTTGAGAGCTACCTCAGAAGTAGGTTTGTTTCTTTTCAAAGAACGATAAAATCCTGCAATTAACTCCAATCCTTCATTACGGCGAAATTGCCTAACATTATTATTAAAAACATTTTCTATTAATACTGGCACAAGTTTGTAACTGCCAATCCATTCTGTCTGCAAGACATTGTGGAAAAAAATGATCGGGAGCATACAGTTGCGGTTCTGAAAGTAACTTTGCAACGATTCCTTGAGAATTTCAGCTATGGGTGAGACAGCCTTGCTCTTTTTCGGCGATTTTTGTGTTTTTGTTTCAATCTTTAGTGAACAACTTATAATGAATGTCGCAAATAATGTAATGACGTCACCAAGAGCTTGGAACAAGAAGTGGCTCCTGGCGCCTTTATCTATTGTTGCTTTTAGGTGGTCGCATAGGATATCCATATCAATATCATCTACAGAAGAAAACTTTCTAACTTTAGCAAGAGTTTTAATTGATTTTCTGACTCTGTTCTCCAATTCATTAAACTGCCCATCTTGGATACAGAACTCCAGACATCTTGTGAGAGGCGCGATCATACCGAGACATATATCCATCGAGGGATCTTTTTCCAAGTAAATGTCGATCAGATCAAGTACCTTGATTCTGAAGTCTGACAAAGCTTTTTTATCTTTGCGATCTTTCTTGTTTTTTTTTCCTTTCCCTTGATGGAACTGCTTAAAGGCCTCTGCAAGAGCATCATCGAGTTTTTTGCCTTCCTCTTCATCTATCATATCAGCATCAACACTCTCAGTGTCAGACTCTAGAGCTGCCGCGCCTAACGCTTTCTGGACTGCTAACCTCAACTGCTCAGGTGTTCTCATTTCCTCATCGTCGCCGTCCTCGTCGTCTTCTTCACCTTCACTGTCACTCTCTTCCTCTTCTTCGCTTTCGACATCACTTTCCTTGCCATTTTCTTTAGCTTCATTTTCGTCACCTTCGTTTTCTGAGTCCGAGTCCTCATTTGTTAGTGGATTCGATTCATTTTCAGGATCTAACACTGATACTATTTGCCCCACTGATGATGGGGTCAAGTATTCCCACAGTAATCTAAATACGCATTGTACAACAGATCGGAGGACACTGGACTCAGCTGATAATATGGATAACAAAACCTCAACTAACACCTCAATCCATTCTGGTTCAACTGAAATATCTCCCTCTTTTACTGCTTTGGATTTCTTTTTCTTTCCTTTTCTGTAATGTTCGTAACAACTTTTAAGTTCCTTTATTGAACTTCTCGCAATTTTAACGTGAACAGGTTCAGAGAAAAGAAACAGTCCAAGTTGGTAGAGCAGAACAAGGAATACTTTATCAACTTTTGATTTGGTGTCATTCTTTTCTATATTCTGGCAGACTTCCATAAGCATTTCCCAGCAATCCATATTCTCTTTTGGGAATTGTTTCTCTATTTTTGTTCTTACTTGTTCTTTTTGTAAAATGCTACAAATAAAACTGCTCAGAGATGACAGAACTGTGACTAGATTGTCGACGTTCGAGAAGCGAGATGTGAAACAACGGTAGAAGCACGACTTGATAGCTCCTGGAAGTAAAAAAAATAAAGTTTAATTAGTAACACAATTAATTTGGGTAAATTGAGGTCGGCTTCCAGTCTAACCAGAGGCAGCTGAATACTAGTATTTTACATGGAGCAACTAGGACTACCTATTTGACCTCCACAACCCAGTTTCTGGGTAAAACAATACCCCTTTGTAAGACTGGTTGTCGGACTTTCGGCTACTGATGACCCATAGCAACTGTCAAATATCCAAGAATGACAGCCAGGGCCAATGGCTTAATGTGTTTTTCGAGGCACGGTGTAGCCTCGGTATGTAACGATGGTCACCCATCCACAGACCAACCGCGGCAAGCGTAGCTTAAACTGATTGATCAACCTATTAGGCTGTTATTACTTAGCCACAAACTCCTCAACACAATTAATTTTTGTGCCAACATATTGTTAATGAAGCAAATGGACATTTACCTGATAACTCACTGCTGACGGCCACTGTCTCATCACCTCCAACTTTGAAGAAGCCAAAGCACATGAGAAGTTTCATGTAGGTCAGCTTCAATTCCGTATCATCTTTCACAGATTCATGGCTCACCAAATATGAAATAAGTTCAGCTGCCTTCACTCTCTCGTTATTGTACCAATTCCTCTCAACATCTTCTTTAATTAATTTCTTGGAAGTATTCAAAAGTACTCCTTTAAATAATTTAGCCATTTTCTTCACTCCATCTTTAGTTAAATCGGAAATGATTGATCTCACTATAGTATTACCTGTAATTTCAGTGAAATTTATTTCACCTGGATTTAGCAGAAGTTTTTGTAATATCTCTACTCTTACAGTGTCATCAACTTTGTCCGATTTCAATGCTTTAGCTAGAGCATTGAGCAGTTCTCTCTGTTTTTTAATCATTATTTTGTTATCATCTTCATCATCTCTCTTGCTTCTGATCTTGCTTGCTGTTTGGAGTCCTTTGAACCAGTCCATGAACAGTTTAAAGAAATTTCTGCTGATCAACTCTGGTATGATATCAACATTTTCGTTGATGTTGTTGAGAACAGTGGTAAGAATGTTGAGTGCTACTAATTCTCTGTTTCTGTTATGTTTTACAAGTTGGCTATCAATGCCTGATGTCCAAAACAGTTTTAAATGGGGTGAGTTGGCAATGTTTGTTGAAATTTCCTTGTAGATGGGATGACCTATTGAGTTGAAATCAATTCCAGTCTGAAATAATAAATGAATTTTAAAATGTCGCATATTTTCATCTGATCAATTGATCACATGATTGAAAAAGCATGTACTCATAATGTGGTTTAGATCTTTGACATTTTTTTAGGCATGGGGCTCTAATAGAAAACCATTTTTTTCTCTTACCATTATTTTATCTCTTACCATTATTTTCTCGGAAATTGTATGAATGTTGTCTTCACAGAGTATTTCAGTAACTCCTATTAATTTCCGAAGCTTCACTTTTGCTGGGAACTTAGCATTGACCATCATCAGGAAGTACAGGGAGTCCAGTGTGTGCTCTTTAATATCTTTCTTGAAGTCTTGTTTTATAAGTGGCCATATAAGTGTAGCAAATTGCTCTGCATCCATCTAAAATAAAAGTAGCTTAGTATTTTCAAAGCTTTGTTCTTGTCTTATCATAACTTATCATTTGGAAATAGGCTAGGCTGTTAATATCATAATGAAATCACTGCAAAACAAAGGTCTGAATTTCACTTACACCATTGATAAAATCAAGTAATATGAGGTATGCTACTGTGCTCAGATAAGACTTCTTCTTGCCAGCTGTAATTAGCAGTTGAATGACTTGCGCCTGCTCCTCACTACTACATTTGAGGAAGAGTTTTGAACGGAAGACTGCACCACAGACTAAAATCTGACCCAGAGCCACATCACCAACTTCCTGAAAATATATAACAATTTTAATGCATTCTTTTATACATTGCACATTAAAGACTTTGGTCAGTCAGTTTTAAATATTATAAATATCCAACAATACTTACACTTTTAGAAGAGCCATTGCTATGAAGCTCTTTTTTGATGAGTCCCAACACTTGTGGAATAGTGACTTTTTCAAAGTTTGACAGTAATGCCACCAGAGTTGCAAAGTATCCAGTCCTCATATCTGGCAGATTAGCGCCTAAACTCCTTACGAGCCTCTTAAGGACATACTGTAGATCTTTATCATTCTAAACAGTAAAACAGCATGTATTAGTAACAGTTTTCGATGTCTCATGCAAAATTGTGTGTGTATACCTATTGAAAAATATATTGTGGTAGATAGATGTACATGGAAAACAATTATCTCATAGGATAGGACTGAATACTTAAGGTTGAAGCCGTCAAGGTCAACTTTAGCACCCAGTCACTTCATAAAATTTAGAAAACTAACATAGTTTAAAACTAACCTCACTGCCGTGTAACTGTGATATGATTTTACTCCCTCCAAGAAGTTTGGTTTCATCTTTCGGAGCTTTAAGAAGATCAAATGCATCTAAAACGGAAGCAGACACTTTACTCTCCGTCTGAGCTTTAATCGAGTCGGATTCTTCTTTCATTTTGGTATAATTATTAAATATCACTATCACAACAATTTATATCCACATGGACCGCACACGCACATTTTACGCCACTCGTCGCGATTTGCTTTGTCAATGTCAATGTCACTTACACAGACTGTCACTTATGTGACTTATGTCACAATTGTCAATTTCAAATGTCAATTTCATTGTCAAATGTCAATTATTTGATACACAAGAGAGCTTAATAGAGAGGCACCGTCGAGCATTTTTAAAATTTTTACTCAACTCTAATTAGTCGACTTAATAATTGTGACAAATACTGCAAAAATAATCTTATAATGTAACTGTTTTTGTCCACAAGGTTTCGTGACATGCATGATCTGGTGCTTTTTGCCGTCTCTGATTTGTTGTATGTACAGACGCCAGCACATCAAGTTACTACAATCTGTCAGATTTCTTTAATAGATTTTCGACTTTATTGGTAAAGCATAAGGTTCAAGGTTGATTGGGAAAATCTGACAGTTTCGGGTAGGTTGACCTGCTGGCGTCTGTACGTACCGAAGGCGTCCCTACTAGAGCCGCGCGGCCTCAAAGCTTTTGCTATTGCCATTGTTTGCAACGCGTCCCCAAAAGAACTCACAAAGCTCGGCCAAGTGGCTCGGCCTCACGGGGAGCTCACGGGGAGCCGCGTGGCCTTGGTGGGGACGCGTCTTAAGCATTTACCACCAGTCGCGGTCGCAGAAGATTTCGTGGGTGGAGGGAGCTCAGCATGGGCGCCGCCGGCACGATTATGGTAGTAATAGTAATAAGTAATTGCGATCAGTTGCGACTTAGGAGCGAGCGAGAAAAGCGAGCTAATAGATTTTTAAAACCTCTCGAGTTGTTTCAATTTTCTTTTGATCATTCTAAACAGAAACAGGAGTTACTTTGTCGAGTTATGCAGAAAAAATCATAAACTATGAGATCGGATAATGCAGGAGCGAACGAGCTACAATTTATTTCACTCTCGGATAGGTTACGAGTTAGACAGAAAATTCAAGAATCATAAATTACGAATTCACGAATAAAAGCCGCCCAGCGCTCATGGTGTGGTCAAAAAGCGCGCCTTGATGCGAGTTTCATGTTTCTAACGCGTTATCGATCTCATCATAACAACAAACCTGGCGGCGACTGGGAAAAGTTCGAGCGCGCCACAGAGCATGTAACACTTTAGAGCGCGCTACTTTGCCGGCATCTATCTATAATGTATGTACTCTGTGTTTGCCGGTATCTGAAGCTGGGAAATTACATTGATTATTATAGGGTTATTACCAAATTATTTCTTGGTTGTTGAATAACTAAATTGTTTTTGTGTCTTAGGATTCAGCAAAGGTTGGAAAAAATACAATAGGATATGATTAGGATTGATTATTGACAATGTTTCCGGGTAACCATAGACTAAATTAAAAATCCCTTTTGATCTTTTGATTTGATCTGTGATTGATAACAAGCGCATCTAGATTCTAGAAGGGATATCATTATTGTATGAATCGATTTAAAAATATTCGTCTTGTTTGTATTGTGATATAGAACGGAAAATACTCATAAAAAAAATGGTTGCCTGTAAAGTCGGTTTTACGGGCGAAGATTTTACGTGACAACGACCGATCATCCGATCATAGTTGAGTGGGAGAGAGACGCAAGGCATTCGGCGGGCCTCTCTCTCGTTCGGTGACTCATCGTAACGTTACCGAGCGTTACACTTTTTCATAAGTGACTCCCAGTCGCAACCTAATTTAAGACGTTGTCACGTCAAAAAAAAATGGTTGCCTGTAAAGTCGGTTTTACGGGCGAAGATTTTACGTGACAACGTCTTTTTGACGTGACAACGTCTTAAATTAGGTTGCGGCTGGGAGTCACTTATGAAAAAGTGTAACGCTCGGTAACGTTACGATGAGTCACCGAACGAGAGAGAGGCCCGCCGAATGCCTTGCGTCTCTCTCCCACTCAACTATGATCGGATGATCGGTCGTTGTCACGTAAAATCTTCACCCGTAAAACCGACTTTACAGGCAACCATTTTTCTCGGTAGAATATTTATTGATATGAATATAATTAAATTGCACAATAGGAACAAGGAATTAAATGAAAATAAGAACGTAACGTTACCGAGCGTTACACTTTTTCATAAGTGACTCCCAGCCGCAACCTAATTTAAAATAAGAACGTAACGTTACCGAGCGTTACACTTTTTCATAAGTGACTCCCAGCCGCAACCTAATTTAAGACGTTGTCACGTCAAAATTGATCATTTTACGTTTTATTACCGAATAAAACACGTTAACTGTTTTCGTAATAGTTACATTTTAGTTCAATGTTGATAAACGAAAAAATCATCGCTTCGTCGCTTCCAGAGTTTGATGCGCGCGCCTTTAGTGTTCCATGTTTCTAAACATGGCAGGTCGAAGTGGATACGATGATGTTAATCCCAGGTATTTATTATAAAATACTACAAAAATCATGCTTGATTTCATAGTACAGTGCGTGCTAAAGGTTTTTATTTGTTATTTTCATAAATTCCGCGGGATCCGACGTTTCTTATCGAAAAAATGTTCATGTTTTTGCTTTCCGATAACATTGAATGAAAATAGGATTTTTACCTATGCTTGCAAAGTTATATCTATTTCGTCAATGATACCGGGTGCTACGAAGTGTCTGTGACCATTTGTTTTGAGTCAGGAGTGTGTGTTTCAGATTTTATAGGTTATGAATTACCTACGATTGTGGTGCTCGTTTCAGGGATTATGGTGGCGGTGGCGGCAGAAGAACGCTCGGTGGCCGCCCTCTTCCCACCGAGCCTCCATACAAGGCTTACGTCGGGAATTTGCCCTCTGGAATTATTCAAGGCGACATTAATAGGATTTTCCCTGTAAGTATTACCTACCCTCGTATTGTCTTGGCTTCACTGTTTGTGGTGTGTGAGATGTCACAGTATCAAGGATGTCTATGTTGTTGTTGTTACACCACAAGTGGTCTGCTGCTCAACTGAATTTTATATAAAAAATAATTATGAGCAACCAATCCACTATGTAAGTTTGATAAAATATCCTGTATTCGTTTAGTTCGTATGACCATGAAATAATGTGTAAATATTTATCCTTTCTTTATTTCTTTTAAATATAAATACAAGTTAAGTTTCCAGATTGAACATGATAAACATGTTAGAGACTCAAATCAGTTTTAGTTTTTAGCAAATGTATTGAACCGAAACAAATGTTATAACATTCATCTCATTATGCTGTGGAATATTTTTAATGAAAACAAACTTTACCCTGACTGCTATTTATTTTATTTCTGCTTTGTAGCTTCTTATTTTTTCTCTAATGAATTTACCAAAATTGCAATTAATTGTAGGCTGTTATCATTTGATTTCAATATATTTACATCTTATCCAGTTGAATTTGGTGCATGAATCACAATAGGTATTTTTAATACTTATAACTAAACCAAACTAAAATATTGATTAAAGAATGTATGCTTATCTAATATACCTACTTTACTTATGCTACTATAGGATGTAAAGCAAGCAGTTTCTGTGACTAAATAAATGTCTACCAAGGCCTCATACACATTAAAATAATTATTAAAGTAGATATTAACCCTTGTGTCGGGGCTAGTGAGGGCATGACATAATATGTTTACAGAGCTATTGTAAACATTCTTATAATAGAAGATAGTCCGATGGCCACTAGTGATATAATACTTCCTAAGGTATATTATCTACTCTTACCACATAAATTTGTTTGTACACTGTTGTGTTCTGTATGTAATTCTAGTTCAATGTCATGGTCTTAGAATTTAGCCAATCAAGACACATAAAAATTAGATGTTTTTAAATATCATGCCGTAATCATCATTCTTTGATAATGATCATAATAAAATTCAGTATGTTTTTTAAAAACCCACTCCTTGCCCTATCTACCTAGGAATCTACATTTTCGCACATTTATTTGAGTCCAAACATGTTGGTAGTAAATATCTTACCTATAGAATTTGTTATGGTACAAGCATTGGAACTATTTAATTTTTAAATGTATTACAATATTGCATTGGGTCTAGCCTGTAAGGATATTTGTATGTCCAAGAATAAATAAATAAATAAAACCTTGCAACACAAACTGTGATTGATTCATACATATTGAGGTCAAATAAACTGATAAATTATACAAAAAAAAAATATGCATTTTTTTGTTTGTGAAGTCATCATCTGCTATAACTATGTTGGAGTTGTCTTACAGTTTAACCAGATGCAGCTCAATGCCAGTATTTTTTTTGTTTGTGAACTATAGCCATATCATTAGAAACTCTACATATAATTAGAAAATTAGCATAATCATCCAATTAAATTCCCACAGCTGGGACACAGGTTTCCTCTCTGTGAGATGACCCATACGACACCCAGGCGTAGTGAGGGTTGGTGAATATCACATCTCGAATTTTTGTTGCTAGAAAATGCTTGTTTGCCATTACTAACCAATAATATATTATTGTTTCAGGACTTAGCAATTAAAAATGTGAGGCTGGTGATGGATAGAGAAACAGATAAATTCAAAGGATTCTGCTATGTGGAGTTTGAATACCTTGAAGATTTGATAAAAGCAATTGAAATGAATGGTGCTCTAAATGTAGATGGGCAATTTATTAAAATTGATGTGGCTGAAGAAAAAAGAAATGATCGGTGAGTGATCAACTTTTCTTTTAGCATAAATTAAGTTGAAACATCATTTCCTGGATTGGTTACAGTTTACAAGGAATAAAATGATGAATAAAGCCATTTCGGAAATATGTATAATTAGCTAGTTATGTGGTGCAACTAATGTTGTAAAAGTCCATTGGAGGATTTTTGGGGATAAAGTGGAAATGTGAAGGTCAGGGAATGAACTGCTCTGAACCTGCACCAAACAAAAAGCTAGCCAAAATCAAGCGCACACTAAATTAATACATATTTGTAAGTCATTAAATTACATTATAGATTGTAATGATTACAGTGATAAATACTTGAATCCTACTGAAATTAGAAAAAGGATAGCGAGTAGCAAATCAAGTTTTAAAATAAATAACAGTTTAAGTAAACCCAAAAAAGGGACAATTACGTACTATTTTAAACGTTGTGAAATACCCCAAGAATGTAGCAAGCCTACACAACTCGAGGCAGGTCATAAAGGGACTATACCCTATTACTTCCCTGCTTTAAAAAAGGGCGACGCGTCAAACACGCAAAAGTCATTTTTTCGTGTCCAAAGTCACTAAAATGCATCATTTTAAAATACTTCATCAGAATATCGCTAGTATCCTGTCTAAACAAGAGATACTAGAAATTACGATCCAGGAGTTAAAAGAAGCAAATAATGATCCCGATGTAATTTGCCTATCAGAAACTTTTGTAAAAAAAGGCTGTGAGAACTACATCAAGGTATACAACTATGAAATGGCTACCAGCTTCTGTCGAGACAAACAAAGAGGAGGTACTTGTATACTAGTAAAAAAAGGACTAATTTACAAAGAATTGACATTTATAAAATCCTATGCAACACAGAACACATTTGAAGTTTGTGGCTTAGAGTTGAGTAATAAATTAGTAATTATTTGTGTGTACAGAACGCCTCAGTCTGATCCAAATCAGTTTCTAACAAAATTGGAAACACTTTTACACGATTTTCTTAAGAAATACAAATTTAAAATAAATATAGTTATAGCCGGAGATTTAAATATAAATACCCTCAAAGAAGGCCACATCACAAATGCGTTACAGGACTTGTGTAAAAATTATAATTTAAAAATTCACATCAAGGTCCCTACGCGCAAACTATCTTGTATTGACCACATATTGAGCAACATTGACAATGCAACTGCAACCGTACTACCTCTGCATCTTTCAGACCATGACACCGCACAAATGCTAAGCTTTCCTAGTAAACATCAACCATTGAAATCACCGGGATACTACATTTATAAAAGAGATTTCAACAGGGACAATATCCGGAAATTCAAAGAATGCTTGCAAAATCTCTCTTGGTCCGACATCTATGCAAACACCACTGATGCAAATGATGCATTCAATGCGTTTCATGAATTGTTCTGCCTATTTTACTATCTGTGTTTTCCTAAGGTAAGAGTCAAGGTCAATTGTAATAATAAGAACACACGAAAGTGGATAAGCAAAGGTTTAAAACAAAGTTGCCAAACTAAACGTAATCTGCGCTATCAGTATTATAAGAACAAAAACTTAACTAATAAAACTAAATATAAAAAATATTCAAACCAACTGAAAAAATGTATCTATAGCTCCAAAAAGAACGCGAATATAAGCTATATAAATAAGCATGATAACAAGTGTAAAGCGACATGGAGCGTCATACAAAACGAAATTAATAATACTAACCCTAAAACCAATATAGAAAGCATAAAGATAAACGATACTATGGTTAAAGACCCTGTAGAAATAGCGTCGGTATTTAACGACCATTACGTAAACCCACCGCATTTACCTACACAAAAAAGTGTCGACCCAAGCTTTAGGAAAAATAATAGAGTTAACTCAATGTTTCTGAAACCAATGTTGGAAAGTGAGGTGAGCCAGGAAATAATGTCACTACGCAACACCAAAGCGGAAGGCTACGATGAAATTAACACGAAAATCATAAAGGCTTGCTGTAATGAGCTGACTGGTGTTTTAACTCACTTAATTAATATGTCGTTTTTGATCGGAGTTTTTCCCGAAAAATTAAAATTATCAATAGTAAAGCCCTTATTCAAAAAGGGTGATAAACATGATATCAATAATTACCGTCCCATTACTTTAATACCTATATTATCAAAATTATACGAAAAATGTATGTTTAAAAGACTGATTGACTACTGCAACAAATTTCAAATTATAAGTAGTGATCAGTTTGGTTTCCAAAAAGATAAATCCACTACGTTGGCTGTTTATTCTCTTATGAAAATTATACTCACCAATATTAATAATAACTACCTGACTACAGCTCTATTCTTTGATATGTCTAAAGCTTTCGATCTCGTGTCACACGATATACTGCTTCAAAAGTTGGAAGCAATTGGGATTAGGGGACCTGCACTCGAGTGGATATTATCCTACTTAAGCAATAGGCAACAATGTGTTATTATCAGTAAAATGAACGAAACCAAAGACATCACATCATACTCATCGGAATATAGACATAATAAATATGGAGTCCCCCAAGGTAGCGTACTAGGCCCAATATTATTCCTTTTATATATAAACGATATCATAAAAATAACTAATCATAAATGCATCTTATTCGCTGACGATATATCCATAATTGTGACATCTGATAAAAAACAAAATACCGTTAAAGATCATGAGACTGACATTAATAATACTATTGACATACTACTACACTGGCTTGACATACACCATTTGAAATTAAATTTGGACAAATCCGTATACATACAATTTAATCAATCTAATAATAATAAGAATAATATCAAACTTAATATAAATAAAATTAAACAAGTACCACATACAAAATTTTTAGGGGTAATAATTGATCAAGATATAAACTGGAAGGAACACGTAAATAACGTCAGTGGTAGAATTAATAAATTCGTATATGCCTTGAAGCAAGTCAAAAATGTAACAAATATAAAAACTGCAATTATATCTTACCATGCATATGTTGAATCATTACTACGCTATGGTCTTATAATGTGGGGTAATAGCACTGATCTAAATAGAGCGTTCATCGCTCAAAAGAAGTGCCTAAGATCAATTTATGGACTTCAGCCGGACGATACATGTCGGCCAATATTTAAGAAACTTGGTTTGTTACCGCTTCCATCTCTCTATATCTACGAAATATGTGTGTTTGTGACCAAGAATAAACAATTATTTAAGACGGCAAGCGATGTATGTCCTCGGAGCAGACGTGATCCTTATGGACTGGTTTTAAATGATTTACCAAAGCTATCCAAATATAATAAAAGCTGTCTAGCGATGTGTGTGCGCATTTATAATAAAATACCAAACAATTTTAAACTATTAAATGTAAGATTATTTAAAAACAAATTGTACAAATGGCTAAATGAATGTAGCTTTTATAGTTTGAAAGAATTTATGGATAAAAAATATTGACATTATAATTTTATTGACATTAAATTTACATTGACATTAAATACCCTGTAACATTAAATTTTTGCATGCTATGTTCTATCTTAGCTAAACATGTTTGTTCCACTCTGACCTATGCTTAACACCATTGTATACCATGTTTTACGCAAATAAATTATTTTATTATTATTTATTATTATTATAAATTAAACATGTTACTAAAACAATGCTGCCAGGAATTACTTAAATACTAGTTTTTAAGTGGAATTGTTATTTAGATTAATTTCAAAATAAATGTTTGAAATTCATAGGCCCACAGTAGAATTCCGTGGGTGTCATAACACATACACAACAGCTCCAGATCTAATACAAATATTGTACTGATGCGGAAATCGAACCCGACACGACCCTGACCACGCCGGCGGACACTCCACCACTGCGCCACTCTGGTCTACAAAATGGTTACGTATCTTATAAAGAAATTGTCAAGTAGCCCATATATACCTCAGGGCTATACTTACCGGGCTTCCGCGGATATTCTTGCCGTTGCAGCAAGGAGAGGTCAACATAATTTTGCTATTTTGCTTGCTCAGGCTGTGCCGACACGGCAGGAATCATCGCTGAACCCCGCTGAAAATGGAGCACGAAGTACTAAACAAATGAAGTGCAAAAAGATATCCTAACGCATTTTGCGAGTACGAACTGGACTGAGGAAATAAAAGCCTACCAATGAAAGACGCGGTGAATCCGTCACGACATTTATGACTAATGTCGGTCACGATGTTATGAACAATGTGGGGGGAACTTGCGCAGAAAATGCATTGAATTTGTTTATTACTCCGTGTTGTGATCGTAGTACGGTGTTGTAACACAGTGATGTCACAGGGGAGGCTTTGATCGCGGCCGGCGAGACGGCGGCGGCGGCGGCGGCGGCGGCGGTGGCGGCGGTGGCCGGGACGGCGGACGCGACGGCAGCCGGCCCGGCGGCGGCGGCTTCCGGCGGGACGGCGGCGGCGGGGGCGGCGGCGGCCGCGGTACGTACGACCACTTCGATGGGCTCGACCGCCGCGCGCCGCGCCACCAGGGTGGAGGGCTCGCTCATGGTAACATCGCCTCATTACTAACACTCGGAGTCACCTCATACTTGTACTGAAAAATTCAAGGTAGTGAAACAGCTTCCTACAAAAGGGGTTGGTTCAATTTAATTTGTAATCAAACTAATCTTTAGTGTTTGGTTTCTTGGATAATAACCATGCTTTTTAACTTCCATAACATTTATTAACACAATTAACTACAAAAAACTGGGGACTACATTCATTTAGGGTTTTATTTATATTTCATACAGATTCAAATTTGCTAAGTTTCAAGACTGTTAAATTATTCATATTTAGATCGTAGTATACACGAAATCCAAAATGATCATAAAATACGCATTGCCGGGACATTTTCATGCATCACTATTCATTGTCATGCTAAACACGTGGGTTACAAACGCTTTGAATAATTAGATGCCTGCTTACTGTTCCGAAGTTGTTCAGAGACAATTATTGTCTCTGATTTGTGGGTGACAATGATTTTATGCCTTTAATTCATTTGGTTTGGGGGTCTTGATTTCATTGGTTAACTTTGTGTTTTACTTTTTACTCACCAACCACTGGTTTGACTAATGCCGGCCACTCACGATCAAGTTCACCGTCAAGTTTGCAGCGGACTTGAAGCCGCGTCCAGTAAACTCACTCATTATTACTCACTGGCTAATACCCATACCCATACACGGTCAAGTGTACTGGACGCGGCATCAAGTCCGCTGCAAACTTGACGGTGAACTTGATCGTGAGCGGCCCGCATTATGGGGTGTTTTGTGAGTGATTTCCCAATTAATCTTACATATTTTATACTGGAATGAATGGTCATTGTTGACTTATGTGAAATTCCTTTGTCTTGGGTTTTCTCCCTCGTTCTCGTTTTGCGTGGCGTAAGAGTGGTGTGAATCATATATTTATACTTACAGGGGAAATCCCTTTTGGTCTACATTTACCATCTTACAGTGAGTGTTCATGAATGCTGTCTCAATAATTTCCAACAGTCCACCTTATTCCTATAAAGTGGATAGGTTACCAAAATAGCATAATTCTTTTTCAATTTACATTGAAGGCAACAATCTTAGGAAATTGCATGTTGAACATTCTACATAATTAATGTACTTGTACAATAGTGTGAAGATTTGATGTGACTGATCTTTTTATTAGTTAAAAGGTAGTCACCATAGTAGTCACATGAAATTTTCACGCTTACAAAGAGAAACATGAAGAAGTGGTAAATAGGTTTGGCACATTTATTGTGGCGTCATGAATATTCACTAAAGCTTTATTAGTTTAGAGTCAGGTAAAAAAATAAGGTAGGTTGACCAAACTGTCGTTAGTGGGGCAACACGTGGCTAAATCACAAGCCGACGCGTATCGTTATAAGAGTTCGCTTGTGATTCGATTTCGTGGTAAACTATCAACATCTCGTAACCTTTGCGTTCCGATAGCGCGCTTGATCACAAAAAGCGTAACTGCGTAAGCCCTACTGACGACAGTGAAACGTCGTTACCGCACCTTAAAAATTGTTTGTTCCAAAATAATAGATGGTGTTGCAGAGCGTGAGCGAGGAGGCGGCGGGGGTGGGGGCGGGGGCGGCGGAGGCGGCGAGCGCTGGGCCGAGCGCGGCGAGCGGGAGGGCGGGCGCGGCTCGCGCGGGGCCAGCGAGGAGCCGCGCCCGGGCGACTGGGGCCGCATGGGCCGCGCCGCCGCGCCCGCGCCGCGCCAGGCGCCCGCCCCGCGCAGGCAATTCGAAGATATGCCGCCGTCGCGTCCAGGTACTACAGCTTCATGTTTATTTTGCCCTACTCTTGTCGAGTCCGTCCGCTTAAATATTGCCGCGCTTTGAAACCACGACGTGCGTGGCTCCGAACATGTTCGAACACCCGCAAGAAATATACATACAAGTATACAGCCCTGACTAGTTCAGAATAATAGGGTATTATAGTTATCCCATCAAGCAAATTACGACATTTCTGTGGGCCTACTCGCACTAAATGATTTTCGCACGAATTTGTGGATGAAAAACGTACGACTAAAACGCGGAACAAATCAGCGGAGTGTTTAGGCTCAATAAATGTTGTAAACTTGTCTCATATCAACTTTTTCCTTGCATAGTTGTTACATTACACGAACGCGCGTCAATCATCGCATTTTATACCTTATGACAATCATGACAATGATGTAAGTCACGTGACGCGCGCTTGAGAGTTGCAAGTATAGCATGTAACTTGCATGGAATGTTCAACTATCAATTTGTGTAACCATTTTATTATTGTTGTTTTGTTAATGTGTTTCTAATTAGTGTATTTTGGTTAGGGAGCTCGGGTACGATTTTTAAAAGTGATCTGTACGCGGTGCAGACGTCAGTATTAGTAAAGATACACTCTTGAGGAACTTTATTTGTTACATTTTAATTCTATAGTCAAGTTTTTATAAAGTAGCGAATTGCATGTCAGACACGATTTTTTGTAGTTGTTGTATTTTTAGACCATACAATAGTTCAACATTTTTTCCAATGTAGAGTAGATGTCTGATAGAGATTTAAATTGCTACATAAAAATAGAATATTCAAGGTTATGATCGCATCTTGTTCAAAATACAGACCTGAACATACAACGTATGCGACATAGCTGACGTCTGTTCGTAGTGTTGCAAGGTTTTAGATTGCACCTAGTGATGTGTCCACTTCAATGTAGTTGAGCTGTGAGTAGTTTAGTTTCGATGAACAGATCACCTGCTGGTCCCGTCCTCAGCTCCCTAACTATTTCTTTTCCAGACACGTCAGGCAGGCCGAAATTGAAGCTTGAGCCTCGGACTGTAAAAGAGCCGGTGAACTCTCTGGCGTCGACCAGTCAGACGCAATCTATATTCGGCGGCGCGCGGCCGAGGGAAGAACGACTCAAGGAGCTGGCGAACGAATAAGCGCAACCCTATACTACCGCGTACTCTCATCTCCCGGTCCCGTGTGTATATGTATCGTCCCGAAGCCCGATCCCTATGTGTGCCCCGATATTTACAAACAGTCTCTTGTCTCCTTTTAATGCAGTGCGATGAAATTGTAAATGAAACTGCAGACATTTTGTTAGGTTATATGAGGTTGTAAATCATTTTTATCGTATATTTTGTTAGCTTTATTATGTATATCGAAAGATAGCTTCTTATTGTTTTTGCGCCGTCTCCGCCTCGTTTTCGAGCCCGGGGACCGTGCGTCGGCGTTGCTTGATTAATCCGCAGTATTTAAATTGCTAGTATGTATTGTTTGTCTCATTATAAGATTTATCCGGGCTTGTGTGTACATACGATATCGGCTCGCATAATATTAATTAATTTTTCGAAATTAGACTTCGAAGAAAAATATTTTTTGTTCCTCACTTTTGGGTTATATGTGTATTGAAATATTGTAATAATTATTTTATTTTTACTATAGCATTGTGTCGATAGAGGTTCGTCACCGGGTCTCTGTTGTATTTGTTTTTTTTTTTCATTTATTAATTGTTTAGTTTGTTAGGTCATGAAAATTAATCATTGAACGAGTAATTATGATACATAATTTAAGAGTTGAGATAATATGGTGATGTAATTACGGTGTCATTAATAAAATTAACTTGCACGTACTTGAATTTCTACTTTATTACATAATTGTGTAATGGCAAGTAACGTGGCCAAGAAATGAAAAAAAATCGCAAAATTGTAACAGAACATAGAAAAACGAATAAAAAGTGAATTCTTTGTAACCGAGGGTTTGTCTAAAACACCTGATCAAAAACATCAATCCAAGTCCATGTCCGCTTTCCCGAACACACAAGGAAGTAAACTACATTATCTTCTATGAGACCTGCTGCGCCTCGCGGTTTCACCCGCGTAAATGTCGATCCCGTGGGAATATCTGGATAAAAAGGTACTAATTGGTTGGCTGTTCGAGTACTAATTATTTACCAAATATGGAAGCGATTGGCGTTGGTGGTCCGGGGGTAGTGACGGACATCAATTTTTATTACAATTAGCATTGCACGCTATGGACTATTTTCCCTCGCCTTAGCGGCTCAAAATGAAGAAATGAGGAAACGGGGGGGCCTTTGTTCATCACAGAATGAAAGGGAAAGGAGGCGTAATTGAAGGTCACCCGCAACGCCCGCCGCCGGCTGCCGTCGCATTCGAAATTGTACAAGGCACATACTCACTGCACGAGTTCGGCATCGCCTCGTCTCGAGCCGACCCGAGCCATTATAGATTATTCAGAAGTGTGTCACTGACTCTGGCAGAGCCACCATCAGGGATTTTAATTTTGATAACACAAAAAATTAGTCGAAATTTGTCGCCAAATATCAGAATTTGTCGGTCACTGGTTCAAAGATATAGATATATATACACTATGGTTATTTGTATGTAAAATAACGCAACGGCAGCGTTGCGTCGACGCAACGCACCGTGTGGACTGGCTCTAATGTGGATACGCGGAAACGCATGTCCGAGAAATCCACCCTAAGCATGGGCATGGCATGGCCTGGTATGGGTGTCTTTTAACCGACTTGAAAAAAGGAGGAGGTTCTCAATTCGGATGTTTTTTTTTGTTTTACACATACTTAGCAAAATTTGTTTTGAAAAAGGCTCGGGATCTCCAGAGCCGACGTTAGCAAGAATAATTCCAAACAATCTATTTATTTAAAACTGGCAGCGCTCCGCGGTTGTCGATCTCGTTCGAAAGACACGTGGCGCCATCTATTATCATAATAACGTTATTGTTGTTTTCCTCGGGAACAGCGCTTTTTTTCGGGATGAAGGTACCCTATCGTCGTTGATAGTCCAATACCGCGTAACTAACATTATTCAAAACCGCGAATCTACAAAAAAATCAAAAATGAGATTTCGCGGCTGTAGGTAACTGATTGTGATTGGCGTCGACCCGTATGACAATTTTTTGAATCGTCCAAAAGGAAGACGAGTATTTCAAAAATAACAATACCGCGGATCTTTCGACGAACAAGTTACGACATGAAAACCGCGTATCTGGGCCAATTTCTATTTGTTTGTGCAGTGTCTAAGTGACGCTCCGGGTAAAAATTGTTTTTTAAAAGTAATTACTGGATTATTTTTAAAGTAAGTATGTCACACGTATTTTATACTTTATATAGATAAAATTGGGATGTAGACTACTGTAGGAAACGATTACCACAATCTCGAAATTGGTGCTACTAAAAATGAGATTGACTTCATTATGTCGACGAAGAAGCAAGTATTCAATGATGTCTCTGTGATCAATGCGGTAAAAACCGGAAGTGTTCACCGCATGGTAAGAGGCACATTGTACTTAAATATCAAGCTGGAAAGATGACTGATGAAGTCTACGCTCCGCCCAGCACCGATCCAGGTCCAAAACCCCATGAGCTTTCAGCTCGAACTTCAGAATCGTTTCGAATGCCTAGGGAGCTCCGTGGACGATTATAACGATGGGTTCGTGGAAACTGTCCATACGGTCGGTTCTAAAATCTTCAAGATCCGTCTTACGAATACAAAAAAAAAGCTGTCTGATCCTACTTTACGGCTCATGAAGGAGAGGCGCGAGATGATCCTGCAGTCTTCAGATGATGCGCTCAATTACCGGCAGCTCAATAGACGGATTTCTAAGTCCTTGAAAAGCGATCTTCGTCGCTTTAATGCAGACCGTATTAAGGACGCGATAGAGGGAAATAAAGGGTCAAAGGTCGTTGATAGAGATCTGTCTATTGGGCAGAGCCAGCTTACGAAACTGAAGACCGATGATGGCAGGATCGTATCCGCCAAACCTGGCTGTTGAGAGAGATTCTATGGACAGTTATAAACATCAACAAGTAACCCCGTTACGAATCTGACAAACGACCCAAGACCTAGATTGACCTGACACTATACCGAAGACATCCCGGACGTCAGCCTGTACGAGATTAGGATGGCTCTGAAGCAACGCAAAAACAACAGAAGAGCGGTGATACTTTTCTTTAAGAAGGGCGACAATGGCCTTCTTAAGAATTATAGGCCCATCTCACTTCTGAGCCATGTCTACAATCTGTTTTCGAGAGTCATCACGAACCGTCTCGCGCGCAGGTTAGACGACTTCCAGCCTCCCGAACAAGCCGGATTCCGTAAAGGCTTTAGCACCGTAGACCACATACATACGCTGCGACAGGTTAAACAGAAGACCGAAGAGTATAACCTGCCTCTCTGCTTAGCGTTTGTGGACTACGAGAAAGCCTTTGATTCGATCGAGACATGGGCTGTACTGCAATCTCTTCAACGGTGCCAGATCGACTATCGGTACATCATAACGTTTGTGGACTACGAGAAAGCCTTTGATTCGATCGAGACATGGGCTGTACTGCAATCTCTTCAACGGTGCCAGATCGACTATCGGTACATGAAGGTGCTGAAGTGTCTGTACGAAAACTACTATGTCTAACCAAACCAGTAAACCACTATGTCAGTCCGACTCCAGGGTCAGAAATCGAAACCTATACTTCTGCAACGAGGTGTGAGACAGGGAGACGTTACGAGTTACGAGTACCTCTCCGAAACTGTTCACCGCTGCACTGAGGACGTCTTCAAGGTTCTGGACTGGAAAGGGGCTGGCATTAACATCAATGGCGAGTACATAACTCACCTTCGGTTTGCCGACGATATCGTAGTCATGGCTGAGACGTTGGAAGACCTGCTCGATGATCTCAGTAGAGCCTCCGAAAGAGTGGGTCTTAAAATGAACATGGACAAAACGAGATATCTTGTATTCTTTCATACCTTCATACCCATTATTAATGACTGAAAGTCATTTAAACACTTAATACATGATTGATTGAGGTTTTGGCATTATTTTATTTCATTTACAATTTCGCGTAAGTACTGTCTATGAACCAGAATCGTTCGAAACTAAACAGCGTAAGTGATTTTGTAAGTAAACTATTGGGAATATTAAATTTAAAAATAGTATATTGGATTAAGGAGAACGCAACGGTCCTATATTCAAGTTCGTTCAAAATTCGGCCTATTAGTCTTTTAGAAAATCTGTTTTTTAACCCTCCTGTAAAATTAGCAGAAGTGTACATACGCGGTATTTAACAATGTTAGTTACGCGGAATTGGACTATCAACGACGCTATGTCCGTTTCTGTCAAAGAGGTTTCTGTACACCTACACCTCTCACAACGTATAGTGCAAAATTTCAGGCGTGAAAAGGTAACAAACAAACTTACTTTCGCATTTATAATATTAGTTAGGATAATAGGACAATGTATGTTCGTAAGTCCCGTACGGTCCAAACCACTAAAGAGAAAAGAGAAACTTGAATTTTTTAAGGAGTGGGCCGGAATCCATCACGCGGGCCCTGTGTGGGTTGGTAGATGTCACATGTCTTCGAATTTTTGGTTCTAGGACATGCCGGTTTCGTCACGATGATTTCCTTCACCGTTTTGAGAGAAGTGTTGTTGAAATAATTTACACAAAGTAAAACGCCTGTCTGGTTTCGAACTCACGACCTAAAACTCGTAAGTTGGGGCCCATACCACCTTTCGTTTATATGAACAATCGGTCAGTGGGTCGTCTTAGGGGCGGATTCTCTATTAGGGGCGGATCTTATTCCTGGAGTTTATGAACTTGAACCTGGGCACAATAACATAATAAAACGATAAATAACAGATCGTAATGATTCATTTTCCAAATCTACCCTTGAGAGGGTGTTGAAATACGTAGGGGATAGTACGAAATCAACACAGGCAAGGTACTAGTTTATACAAAAAATTGGGGTAGGTATGATGATTTTTATGGAAAGCGACCATTGTAATTGAGCAAATAGGTATGTAGAACTAAAATAAGGCATGTAATACGTGCTGGTGTCCGTAACTCCGCTCGAATTTTGCTTATGGGTGGGAAAATCGATTATTTAATCCACCCTAGCTCCCAAGGCCAGCAACGCCTTGATGTTACTTATCTGTCTCACGGAGAAGTTGGTATGTGAAATGGAAAACTAACTTGGATAATAAGGAAGCAGGAATGAAATGTGATGATATTAAACAATAGAATGCACAAAGGTCATAATTATGTTGATTTTACTTTATTTAAATGTCAAGATCTTCATCAGGGTCTTCTTCATCCCAGTCATCTACTGCATCGGGCTCGTAGTAGACCTTACTCTCGCCTTCATGGATCTTGCTCATGTACGGCAGTTTCAAGTTATACTTCTGTATCTTTTCATTTTGGTCTACTTCTATTTTGAATGTGGACAGATTTGCAGGCAAGGGTTTCTCGGGTTCCTCTTCCTTTTTCTCTAGTCTTATAACAGGACTTAAGGTTAATGTTGAGGCTTTACTGTCATATGACATTATTTCTTCACTTCTTATTACTTTGCTGCCTTTCTTTAGCTTAATCCATACTTTGTGCGGGTTTGTTTTATCAAATGTTATCACAACATTAACCAAATGATTTAAATGGGTTTGTAGTTTGGAACTGTGTGGTAGACAGTCTCTGTGTAGTATTAGTACTAGTCTATTTACATTAGGATCACTTTGTAATTGTTTTAAGTACTTCAAACACTTGTTCCAACCCATACAAAGAGCCATTTGGTTTACTGAATCAATTATCAATGAACACTTGCCACTTACATATTTACTATACAAGTCAATATTAAACTCATCGTAGTAATTAACGTTGGAATGGTTTTTGAAGATGTTTCTCCAAAGGCTGCTGGGTTGTTCATAACTAAATAAGTTGACAGATTTTTCTTCCTGCACAAGCTCTAACAGTAAAGGTAATATATTTTTGTTACCATCATCTTCTATTAACACAAATGGAGCAGATTTTAACCTAAATAAGGTCATTATGAACTACTGTTTATGAAGTATAAAAATAAAAAATAAACTTTCTCCAAAGTGAACTGAAGAAAAATTGCAGAAAATTGCAAAGAGAATTTTCAATTTGACATTACAAGTGTCAAGCATCAGCACAGCTTAAAAATATCGCTGTAATCAACTAGACGAGTCAGAAATAAAACGATTAGTAGAGTCATTATAGATTACTCAGTGAGTAGAGTAGAGTAGATATTTTCTGCTAGGTACTCAAACGTAGACAGAGAATGCTTGTCTAAAGTCTGTTTCACGAAATAAGTCTCGTAGAAACTGCGCCACTGTCGTGCGACGGAATCCTAAATATTGATTGGTTTATTTATCTCGACGTCTTAGTAGAAGCACTGGTTAATAAAATGAACAATCTTAAATAGAGAAAAGTGTCTGAGGTAGGAGGGTGGTGTAGGAATGTTGCTAACTATATATAATAATTATTAGTTCCACATAATGCCGCGGGACTTCTTTCGTGAAACGGACTTTACGTACCCAAATCACTTGTTGGTCCATCACAGTTTGACACTTGTTTGACAGGATAGCTGCAAACCAAGGCTGCGTTCCTAGTTGGGAAATAATCGACTTGAGCGATAGTTACTTTACTCTTTGCTTGAACCCGTACCGAATTAGCGTGAGCGCACTATGTCCCGTACTCCCGTGAATCGTCATAGATGTCGTCATGACATGCGCCATCTTGCGATAACGCCGACCATGCCTTATAACAATATCACTGTGAGCGCTGTCAAAAATGACAGTGTGTGTGTGAGGATGTGTCAGTGTGTGTTTTGTTTTGAGTTGCATCATAGCTTTAAATGACTGTGCTTGTGTGCTTCTGGCTTACCAAAGAAGAAGAGATGTGGTGTTTAAACAAAGAAATACTGTTATAATATCGCTTTGACATTGAGTAAGCACTGTGGACTTGTTCATGAGTCAAATCGATTATTTCCCAACTCGGAACGCAGGGAATGTGAATGCTGTGAGCGATTCCCAAATCATTACTATACTCTATGGAGCGATTACAGCTAATTCGGAATGCGACCCAAATTAACTAAACCAATAGACAAAGACAATGACATTGACATTTGTGATGACAATCTTATCTTATCAATATCATGACATATTCAAAGTCATTTGATAGTATTGTTGTGACTATTTTTATGAATTACAGTTATAGCTAATAATATTAACAAAATGCATAGACTTAGGGTATCAACCAGTATCAAACAGTTCACTCGTCAGATAGTGTATGTTCCAAAACATAAGGCACCCAACCATGAAGATTTTGAGGTTCTAAAAGATTTTTTATCTAAATACAAAAATATTCTTATCCTGACAGGTGCTGGTATTTCCACGGAATCTGGTAATTGTTATGTTTGTACAAAATACTTCATTCTAGTCCAACTGTTTTAATGTTATTCTGCATTATCATAGGAATTCCAGACTACAGATCAGAAGATGTTGGTTTGTATGCTCGCACCAACCACAAGCCTATACAATACCAAGAGTTTGTGAAGTATCCTAAAGTCAGACAACGGTACTGGGCCAGAAATTTCATTGGCTGGCCAAGGTTCAGTGCCGTACAGCCAAATGACGCACATCTTGCTGTCAGAGAGCTACAAAAGGTAATTGTGTTGATATTCACTTTATCGTCAACCACTCTATATTGCAACTGTTGTAGACAGTGATATGATTTAATTACTAACTCTGCCTGAGATCAATATATTAAAAGAACACATAAATTGTGATAGTTTCCAGTTCCACTATTTTCTTATAAAAGAAAAGAATATTACATCGTCACTGGAAAGGCAAAATTCACTTGGAAATGCATGTATATTTTAAGTAGTAAGCTGTTTTTTCCAAGATGAAAAACAAAAACAGTTTACTTACTGGATTGTATCCACCAAATAAAATGATACAATGTCAGTAGTCAAAAAATAACTACTAATAGCTAGTTTTTCCATCATTGTTTATTTCTCTGCATTTCACACCATTTCCTATGTTTACTGATTGTTTGCTGGTCTCTATTTTATAGATGGGAAAGGTGACATCAATAGTAACACAAAATGTGGACAGACTACATCACAAGGCTGGTTCAGAGAATGTAATAGAGCTTCATGGCACTGGGTATATTGTGAAATGTTTGAAGTGTCCTTATGAGATAAGCAGAGAGGAGCTACAGGTGGAACTAATGAAGAATAACCCTTACATGGAGAATAGTTTCACCATGATAAGGCCTGATGGGGATGTGGACTTACCTAAGGTATGTGTACCAATTGTTATGGATATTGATAAATCTATATATTTATGGGCATGAGTTCATGATTATCCTTCAATTATTACAGGAACAAGTGGAGAAGTTCAGGTCACCACTATGCCCAAAATGTGAAGGCCCATTAAAACCAGACATAGTGTTCTTTGGTGACAATGTCCCAAAGTCGAGGGTGGAGGCAGTCAGGAATCAAGTATCCTCAAGTGATGCCGTGTTTGTTTTAGGTTCAAGTTTGACAGTTTACTCAAGCTATAGAATAATTTTACAAGCCAGAGATGAGCATAAGAAAATTGCTTTGTTGAATATAGGCCCCACTAGAGCTGATGATATTGTAGACATCAAAGTATCTACAAAATGTGGTGATATATTACCTGAATTGTGTAATTCTATAACAAAGAATTGCAGTTGATAGTACCTGTTTTTTACCTAGTTTTTGTGATGATTTTCCTACCTCATAAGTGTTATTTTTTCTTTAAGTAGTTGAATGGAATATATTTTAAATAAATAAAATACAGAAAAAATGATGGCATTTCATTTTAATAATTAATAGTATAAAAAAGAAGTAGGGATACAAAACTGGTTATATTTTTGGACAGCATTTTCGGCAATTTCATTATTTTTAAACATTAAGTGGTAAAATAAGAATGCCCTTAAATAATCAGATTGCTCGGAGAACTAAAATTTAATAGTTTGTTTTGGGTCACCTTAGGACTGATTGAACGTAAGGTGTGGGAAATACACTTAGGCATGATGCATGGGTATTCCTAGTCATCACAAAAATCATGGAGTTCCATGTTCCTACAAATTCAAACATTTCTTTTAAAATCAAGAAAAGAAAGACTATAAAAAAGGGATGTGTGTACAAGAACTTGGACCTTGCGCTAATCAGTCATTGGTTACAATTTTCTATTAACATAACAAAAACAATGAGATCACATTTTAGTTACTTTTTAATTTTTATCAAAAATTATTGTGAATATTTCTAAAAATCACATTGCAAAGCCCAATTCACAAGGCAGGGTGCTAAGTTGACAAAATGTTGTTTTAGTCTATTCGAATTATCCGTCTTCATTTGCACTAATCCATGTAGAATAGATGAAATTATACATAATAAATTCCCGAAAGAGAACATCAAGCATAAAATACAAAATGTAGTTTGTTTTGTCTTCTAGGAATACTAATAAGTGGAATTATAACAATGCGTTTGGGTGTACTGCCCAGTGGGATTTTAAATACAGGAATTTTATGGAAACTTCTAAAAATAATTAAAGTTTCAATAACAGCTTTAAATAGTAATCTAGAATTTTAAAATTCTCTACTAGTACCCAAAATCTAGAATCGTTTCAATGTAATGTGGTTGAGACTATTTATTATAAAACATTGCATCTTGCACTAGTTTCTAAATCAATTTGTAAAGATCATTAACAATATGTCTACAATACGAAAATGTGTTATCTCTTGCGAACTTTAGGTATATTATATAATCTCCTTAATATTACATAATAATAGTTAACGGCAGTGTTTAATGACATCACAAATCACATTATTATCAACCTGGTCTATATAAAGCCATGCGGCAGTAAGCGCTAGAGGCCGACAAGTTACTTTTATAAATTAATTTATGATAGGTAGGTATAATAAATGTATGCTATAATGTTTCGTCAATACAGCAACATGTCAGTGGACCAATCATTCTACTATGCTAACAATTATGGCGCGCCGCCGTGGAATCTGCGCTCATTCTGTTACAAATTAACACTTGGCTTAGGCTCGGTATCCACCAAAGCGGAGAGGAGAGGAGATGTCTCATTTTTCTATAGAATTTCGTGCAAGCAAGCGGGCAAGCGGCACGAAATTCTATAGAAAAATAAGACATCTCCTCTCCTCTCCGCTTTGGTGGATACTTACCGGGCCTTATCCTACTCATTGTTCGTTTTATATTATTGGGTACTAAATACATATTTATATAGTAATATTGATTTATCAACTGGTCACCTACTTAATACAATGAATTAGAATATTAACTTAATCAATGGCATAATTAAAAAATGGTAAAATGCCATCTAGCTTTGCAAGGGACTAACACAAATCAATAGAAATGCCTGTTATTCAAAATATTGTGTTCAACATTGAGTAACAAAATGGATTAATTACACTAAGTCAAGATTACATTATAAATTATTTGCTTGAGAGGGTTTAACTTAACTAACATTCAGTTGTGGGTCTCGAAAGTTTGTACTAAACCATTGATTTTAAGACCAAATGTCTTCAGAACGCCACGTCACGTTCACACGCCGGGTATTTGGTATATTGTAGGGTGCTACTTGCATCTCTTTCGTATACCAATTCTTTCGGCTGTTGGGAGGTCCGACGTCGCTACCAAATCGCGAGGTGAACGGAGAGTCAGAAAATGAATTAAACACGTATTCAATGACTTAAAATAAACACATTCAACTTACAATTCAACACCAGTCTTAAGATCACAATTAAATTATCTCCACATGAAATGTTTTGTCACTACAATAAAACCATACATAATACTAGATGGGTCGCTCGCTCATGTGTCAATTGTCTATTGCAAGCAACATTATAAGAAGTAGTCGGCCTGCGGTTTCTTGGAGGGCACGCCCCGCGACTCCTGCGGCGCCGCTTCGAATATTGTAAACTCTCGCTGAAGATTTTCATTCAGTTCTAATATTGCAGCCACATTGCCGCATCTGTGTACAGAAAACCGATATTTATGTTACCTACATTGTTAAACTAAAAATTAGTAAAATCAACATGTGAATAGTTTGTTATCTCCAACAAAAGATTTAAAAATGTGTTCTGATTTGGATCTGTCTTAGAAAAATCTAAACTGGGGCTAAGTCAGTTTTGTCAGATACTGCAGAGGTAGGTTTTTATATTATATATATATTATATCCTTTTGATAAATTCTTTTATATTTTGTAAATTTGAGGACATTGTCGGCCTTGTAGACTTAAGTCTAAAAAAATGGACTGGACCATTTTTTAGGGTTCCGTACCCAAAGGGTAAAAACCCTATTACTAAGACTCCACTGTCCATCTGTCACCAGGCTGTATCTCATGAACCGTGATAGCTAGACAGTTGAAATTTTCACAGATGATGTATTTCTGTTGCCGTTATAACAACAAATACTAAAAACAGAATAAAATAAATATTTAAGGGGGGCTCCCATCTCCCATACAACAAACGTGTTTTTTTCGGCGTTTTTGCCTTGTGGTACGGAACGCTTCGTGTGCGAGTCCGACTCGCACTTCGCCAGTTTTTTATTTTATTAAGTACCTGGTACTTGTTGACAGGCCTACACTGTCCTCCCATACCTACTGTAATTTGAAAACGTAAATGCGAATTATTTTTAATAGAGTAACCGTGGAGTGGTTGGAATAACCACCGACGGCCGCCATGGCCCACGCACAATGGTCCACTGAAGGACTAAGTGCGGAAACCAAATCCATAACATAGAACATAGTAACCGTGGAGTTTCTTGCTGGCTCTTCTCCATAGGAAACAACCAATTGTTAATTGGAACCATGCACCTTTTTTTTTTTGTTTTGGGGGTAAACCTTCAAAAGGCACCTGACCTCCAGGGAGGGAGGTCGGGGAGTGTGCGATGTTTACCTCACTAAAACCACCCCGGTGATCACCATCAGCACATACGGGTGATCCCGGTTCCTCTTAAAAGACTAATTCCGAACCCCCCCGTGCAACGCCTGTAAGGCACATCCCTGGGGAGACTGTAAAGGGGCCTCCCCTGAGCCTCGCGGAACCATGCACCTAGCTTCTGACGTTTCACATGTAGGTTTATATAAAATAAAATATTTTGATTTTCAGTTAAACTGGAGGTTGCCATAATATGGATTAGATCAGACCTGTAGCAGTAGTTAGGGGCTGACCACACCGTGAGCACAGTTTCGTTAAAGTGCCATTTGTAGCCCTCCATGACGAGCTGGTGCGCGCGACAAATCATGTCGATGTCGTTGGACACGTTGAACTGCGCCACCACGTCGGAGCCGAATAGGTAGCCCGCGCCGCGTGGGGACACGCCCCAGCCTTGTGTGTCTGGAATTAATTAGAATAATAATAATATCACAGAGAGAATCCCAGTAACATCAAGACATTGTTGGCCTTTCTCGAGGAGTTGAGTGGATTAACCGGTTGAATGCCGGAATTACAGAAACAATTAAAAACCCATTGTGTCTCGCGTGTATATACGTTCCGGCATACTAAGGGTTAAGTCATTGTCCATAAAAATGCAAAATACGTGCATTGACGTGGAGTTGCGGATACCAGACCATAGTACCTATTACACGTGAAGTTGCTGCAGTGTGTACATTTTGAATTTGTGAAGATGTCTTAGCACATACTTGGCTAATATAATATTAATAAAAATTTGCTTGACAAATAAATAAGGTCATAATACTATACTCGGACTTTGTATTAACATTTACATACAACTCCACTCCAATTCTTCCATTCCAATAGCAGTTGAGGGATCTTAAATAAATAAACTGTAGTTTTTCAACTTCTACATGGTTGTGTCAAACCTTCAGGGTCACTCCAGAGCAGGTCACACATGGGTCCATCATGTGGCACCTCCTGCTTGCGGTCGATTGTGCGGATTTGGTCGAGCGTCTGTATCGAAGGACTCAGTCCACCGTGCACACAGAATATTCTTCCATCAATAATTGCCGATAGGGATAAGTAGTCAAATATTTCTGTGCAATACCTGTGTACATTCACATTTGAATTTATTAAAGGAGAGGTTAAGCAATTAGTTTAGATGAAAAAGGAATAACTTACATTTTGTAATCATCTTAATGTCAACAAATCTCTGAATGTAAAATGAATGTGCAAAGAATTTTGAATAAAAAATTGTGAATAATAAGTTTAGATATACCTCCATACAGTAATAGATCCATATTTCCTAAGACATTCATCGTAAAACCCATACACCTGTGTGATCTGTCTGGACTCGTGATTGCCTCTGATTAGTGTGATGCGATCGGGGTAACGGACCTATGGAAAGCGAATAATTAGACCTTTTTGTTATTGTTTAGCAGGATATTTACTTTGTACAGCAATTTTTTTCAATGATAAAACAGATTGCACAAAAATATCTGTATAGTGGTTGGGTTCCATGTTTGTTTTCAAAACTTTATGAACATGATTGCTTGAATTAGGGATCACCTTAATAACAATAATCTACATTAAGGACCTATATCACAGGCTATCACATTGTTCAATGATTAATAAGAAAAACTTATCTCAACTTAAAATGCTGATTCATTTAACAAATTCATTGCAAACTCAATAATATATATAATAAAATCATAATCAGCCTATAATGTTCCCACTGCTAGGACACAGGCTTTCTGCCGGTGTGAAGGAGTGGGCCTTAATCCACCACACAGTGCAGGTTGAATATATTACATGTCTTTCAATTTTTGGTTCTAAGACACAATCCCTCACAATGTTTTCCTTCACCGTTTTGAGAGCAGTGGCGACGAAATAAATTACACATAGTAAACTGCTTGTCTGGGTTTGATCCTACAACTTGGAAGTTGTGGTAAGTTGAGTCGAGTTATCACTTGTCGAGTTATTTACACATTGCTCGTGATTGTAAATTGTTACAGCCAGTTTTTAGTTCAGTTCAGTTTCAATTTCTTTTTTAAAACTTTACAATATGGAACAACCCATTTCATTTAATTTACTTCACTATATTAAGATTATCTTGGTGTAATGTTTAAATGAATTTGTAACAGTGGATAAAACGGGTGTACCACTGCATAAATTGTATGAAGAAAGTGTAATAAGTAGACATCTACCATAATAACTATTATGTAATTGTATGTAAAGAAATCTCATAGGCTTACCTTTAATGCAAGTAGTAATAAGAAAGTCTCTACTGAATAGAATCCTCTGTCTACAAAATCCCCCATAAATAAATAATTGGTCTCAGGGACATCACCACCCACTTTAAACAGTTCTTTCAGATCATAGAATTGGCCGTGAATGTCACCACAAACCTGAAACAAGGAATAATAGAAACTTGTAGTTTGTAGAGGTTAGTAGTAGGACATAAATTGTTTGTGCATGTTTTAGTTAACTTCAACTATTTACAAACAAAAAATGCATCACAATAATTAACTGGTCTACCAAAGAATAGCATATTAAGACCAGAACTTAGTTACAGACTAACTTTAATACAGCAAAACAGAATCTTGTGTTTTGTATGTTGAAAACATTCAACAATAGAGACTAATCACTTAATTAAAGATAGAAGATATTTAGGATGTATATTCTGAATGCCTTACAGATGTAAAATTATCACTGTTGATCTTTTAGCAATCGTAAAGATACGTGAATGGTTAATTACCGTGACAGGAGAGTCTACCCGCTGAACGTTGCTCTCTTCGACAAGAATTTCGCGGGCCTTGGCACAAAGTGCCTTAACCTCGGCCTCCATTATAATCTCACATCTCTTTAGCTGTTCGATTTGACGATCTAGATCACTTGTATCAGACATCACTCTAAATAAAATTACCACGCTATATCTGTAAAGTAAAAAAAAATGTGAGTAATATAAAGATTACATGACAGAGAAGATAACATCTGACCCATTAAAGGTCTAAGCTGTATAACAGGAAAAAAACAGACACTGTTTGAAGACTTACTATTTAATATCACTAATTGTTATGTTTGCTTTTGGTTATTTCGCATCAGTAGCTCAAATTCTTCAACAAACAATCACAATGCCTCCGCCATTTACAACGTTAATTCTACCATCAGGGTTGCCAGATGCCGAATTTTTTTTCTCGTAATATATCTGCAAATATCTCGTACTTTCAAAACATAATCTCGTAAAAGTATAAATTTAAAAAATCTCATATAAGTACCTTAATTTACACTATGTACTATCACTAGCTGTAGCTAGCCTGGGGTAGGTATATTCCTTATGTTTGGGACACATTTTTTTAATAATTTTACCAACATCTATAAAAAATTAACTTTTACAATAAATTTTGTTCTTGCTACTAGTAGGTACATGATTATTATTAAGGTTTTATTTGTTAGTGATATGTAATGTCAGGGGTATTGGTAAAATCATCTTCGTTTCTATTTTATAGTTTTTCAGCTGTCATTCTGGAATACATTTCCTGAGATGGTTCGAAAACAATTTTGTTTGCGATCTGGGCTTTTTGCACTTTCTGCAGCTAAAAGTGTACAATTTACTGTATCTGTAATAAGACGATTTCATAAATCGATGGACCTTAATGGAAATTTTAACCGTATTAGCAACATTGTTAAAATCTCGTAAAAAAAGTGTACGAGATTTTTTTTTCTCGTTTCTCGTACGGAGACTGCTGAATCTCGTAAAGTTACGAGATTTCTCGTACATCTGGCAACCCTGTCTACCATAGTCAATGGCAATGGTAGACTTCGTAGTGTTGGACCCAGCAAAATCGAGTCGAGTCCGATCCGCTCAGAGTAAGACTATGCGCGCACTACGATTTTAGCGTTGCAATTTAGTTATAAAATCGCAAACACGAAAAATTTTCAAGCGAATTCTTATGCTATTTTATTCCGCAGTGCGCGGACTCCAGTATATTAGTATTGTCTACAGATTGACGATTATTTATCGCAACGGTTAAAATTCGTAGTGCGCGCTTAGCCTAAGCAATATTTCTTATCGTTGAAATGTTGTAAGTAAAGGGTTCCCATTGGCCATGTTCTGACCATGCATCGATTCTACAAGCTAGGGCTTACCATCACCAGGCTCTTAAAGCAGGGCAGAAGTTGAACTGCACTACATTTTTGTACGTCTTAGAAAAAAAAAGTAGTGCAGTTCAACTTCTGCCCTGCTTTAAGCGGTGATGGCAAGCCCCCAGTAGCTTAATTTAATTTTATGAACCTGAAAACATTGTGTTTCAGTAGCAGGAACATGTGATTGTATGAACAATAGTTAGGTTTAATCTGTGCCTGGTGTCTATGGAATTCTTTAATCATCGTTCGTTCTTTTCATTCATTGTTGTTTGTTATATTTATTGATTACGCGAAAGTTGTTTTTTTCGTAAAAGTAAAAATATAGTGTTGTTTTGTGCGTTTTCTTTGAACTCGGAGGGAAACATGGGTAATATACACACCGTGGGTCCGAATGAGGCGCTAATAGTTTCAGGTAAATACAGTTATGCCTGTCTTACACAATCTTATCGAGATAATGTCATGTTTTGCTGATTTTTCGGGTGTTCTTCAAATGCAATACGCAAAAGATGTATAATTGTAACCAAAGAACAGTATCTTACATTTTGAGTGTCTTAAATTTAGTGTTTTGTCTCACTGATAACAAAATAACCTCTTATCTTGGATCTGTTAAGTGCTGTATTTGCCTACATATAGGTTTGCAAATACCCATACTATTGTGCAAGTATTCTAGCTAAGGGGAAGTACCAAAGCCCCTAAAAGTACAACTTACTGGGGTTAATGCGAAACAAATTATACGTGTAAAAAATCAGAAGAGTCCACGCCCAAAATTACATTTAGCATACTCATATACCTACTTACATCTACATTCTACAATTATCTCACTCTGACTGACGGCGTCGGCGCCGGCGCTCGCGCATATTTTTAGCGAGTAGGTAGCATAAAGAAAAAATTGAGGTCAATAGGGCCAGTTACATGCTCTGTGAATAGGGCTATGCGCATTTTCGGCGCCACGCACTGTATTCAATTTTTTTTGTACATTGGCATCACTTATGTAAATAATACGGATCGGTAAAACATAAGTAGGTTACTCTACTTACCATGGCTGCATGGGTACCTACCTAATTACTTATTACTATAGTACCTAAGGATGGATCAAATTTTTTATCCGTAGCTTAACTATTTGGCATCCCGTCAGGGTCATCACCTCAGACATCAGACCATAATTTATTTTGATGCTTAGCATTGATTGATAGCGATAAGTATGTGTGTCGAAAAATTGAAGATTTGTTCTAAAAGTATCTGATGAAAATGTAAACAAATGGATTAGAAAACTGCTGGATGCCAACCGCCCCTAAGACGACCCACTGACCCAATTATTTGTAGTGCTTTTTTTTTTGGTAAATTATCAAATAACTTTTTTCGCTCTGGGCGGAGCTGAGGGCGTGTCAGACTTTTACTGACTAAGAGTAAGACCCACCCGTGTTCCTTCAGTTGCCTGTGCTAGGGGCCACGGTATCTCTTTCGAACAACCCCTGACCCTGGCAGGCATCGGCCCTAGCGGACCCCGTCAGTTAGTGCTGGTGCTGACATTTCTATGCGGCGCGCGTGGAACACAACGCGCCGTCGACCCGGGCCCTGGTCCTTACCGGACGGCGAGCTGTCCGTTGCTCGCCGTCCGCGCAAGCCCGCGCTTTATGGTGTACCATGGCCTGGACTAGGGCCGGAAGCGAAAGATCGCCGCCGCCGATCGCCGCCGTGAGGACGCAGCGGTGCTGCACCTAAGCTGGGCAGACCTCCACCGTATGCTCCACCGTGTCCTTCGGGCGATCCACACATTGGTGACACCCAGGCGTTTCCTCCCGCCTTATCCGGAACAGGAACCTCCCGAAGTAGCCGTGTCCGGTGAGGACCTGCGTTAGGCGGAAGGTGAGGACGTCGTGGCGCCTCTCCAGCCACTCCTCAAAGAGGAGCCGTAGCCGCTTATCGCCGCTTGTAGTGCCACCTAAGTCCCAATTGGGAGCTTTGATTTGATTATTTTAATATACATATATAACTCCGAAATTATCACCTTAATCGATGATTTTTCAATTAGGTAGTAATTTAATAATGTGATAATGTGAAAAGGTGGTGATACCAACATAAAGTTGAAATCTTCTAAAAATAAAGAGTATGTTATTATTTCTCTGTTATTAATTTAATCTGAACAGGTCTTTTATGTTTACATTTTCATCAGATTCTTCTGAAACATACCGTAGATATTTCATTATATGTTATGAGTACACCTACTCCCCCGAAACGGGTCATTCGGCAGCGCTGGATATAATATTTTAATTGACCAAAACATACACTAGTACTTATATTATTTTGTAAATAGTAATACTATTAGTGACAAGGCCCGGAGCTACTGAAAATAGGCTCACGGTACGGAGACAACGTCATACAGACGAGGGGTTGCAGTTTGGGCCTCACTATCAAATTCTAAATAGAAAATACAATAGGCTATAAGTGACGATCGCACCCAGTTTAATTACAATCCATTGTTTCAACCAATGAGTCGACTTGAAGTTAAAACACCGAGTATTGACCTTGCGCGTGCAGCGGTCATCCATCACTACGCAGACTCCAGGACTATTTTAGACCAATTAAGAGCGTAGACGGGCTGCATTTTTTCCATACAAACGTATTCCCCTATTCTCTTCCTGGATAATGCCTCAAGAGTAATCATTTTTATTTATAAAAATCTAGGTCTATTGAAGGCATGCCCCTGTTATTTATTTTTTTTCAAAAAAATTATTACAAAAATAAATATGATTTTCTGAAAACCTAAAAAAATGCCCCGTTTTTACCTACGTAATCAGACGACTACCAAAGAAAATTGAAATGTTTTTAAGATAAAAACAAATGATATGGGCATAGATCTATTCTTCCTTTAAATTTTGATACCAAAAATATTTTAATCGGCTTAGGTTTTGAGGAGAAAACAGGGGAATACGAAACGTCGCGTCGGTCGGTCATGGTTTTTTCTAGGTAAAATCGTTCTGAGCTGCAGTTGTCTCTATTGCACTCTACGGGGGGAGACTAGAGGGAGAGAGACAGCAATAGTTTCTTCAAATACCTATTTCTCAATTCTCGCGCAGCCCGTCTACGCTCTTAAGTTATCTATAAGATAATAAATACGAATTCATCAGAAGAGATGGTAATTATTATTTTTTACTTAGGAAGGTCACTAGATCTTGTTTTGCTGCGGTGTTTTCAAATGCCAGTTCAGTGACTATTTTATAGACGTCGACGATGAGGAAAATAGTAGGAAAGTAATACAAAACAGGCATAGTGTTGTTGTTGGGATTATTTATTACTATGACTTACCGGTGCCTTGTACGAACTGACTTGTCTAACTACCTATAAACTATTGGGGAAAATTGCATCAGTATGTTATAGGTACTCGTAGCTGTACATATTGATTGATTTTATAATTATATATTTTTGCTTGGCCTAATAATTCTTTCACGTGAGCGCGTCTTGCGCCAAGATGGTAAGTAAATAGAGTCCAATTTTCAAAGATTTGTTTCTTAAATAATTAATAGCATAGACCATAAATATCAAATGTGACCAAGTCCTACATAACCATGAATCTTGTTTTCAGTTTCCGTACAGGATAAGCTGGTTATAATTACGAATCAGTACTTACATACTGATTCTAAGGTTTTTACAATAGTTTTGTCATTCATGATATTCACCTTGAGTTTTTATATTTTCCTATTTCGTGAATAAGACGCGTTTTCCTATAATGGCTACAAACTAGAATGTATTCGCACAGACATAAAATAGTTGCGGAAAGCAATTTTTCATTTCAATTCTCTTGAATTGAAAATGCTTATTTTTCGGTCTTCCTTGTTGTCTCCTAAGTAATAAATAAGGAAAAACAGTTTTTATTATTTGAGATAGTCAATACAAAATTACTTATCTAAAAAAAAACTAGGTATTATTGTATTATTAAACTGCATATTTATTGATTAAATAAATATTAGATACACATTTTACAGACGAAAAACTATTAAAATAACATTAAACACTAATTACCTCGCTGCTATATCTACACGAATTTATGAACTTGTTAAACATAAAGTCATTACTATCTCAACAAGTTTTGTTTTGATAAAAGATAACATTTGGCTATGTGCATAACTCCATTTACATAATTATCTATCGTTTTGACGCTATTTAATCGAGATAAAACTCTCAATTATGTAACCCCGGCAAACTGCACCACGCAGTAACTAATTTATTTCAGTACAAGTTCCAGGTCCTTTTGATCATATCGGCTGCCTTTTCCCCAATCATGATGGCTGGTGCGTTAGTATGAGCTACTATTGTCCTCGGTATAATACTACTGTCCACCACTCGTAAATTGTTTACACCGTACACTCTCAGTTCTGGGTCTACCACCGCCTCAGGATCCGTGGGTGGACCCATCTTGCACGTCGCTATCTGATGATGGAGCGTCGCAGTCACTGCTCGTATAGCACACTCCCAATAATCATCGCTGCTAAATTGGAATTGTTTACAGTTAGGGAACTTCTTCGTGTGTAATTTCGCTCCATATTTTCTGAATGGTGGCGTATCTATCAGTTTGATGATATATCTTATTGCGGCTATCATTGTATCGACGTCCTGTCTATGAGTTAAATAATTGCCGTATAGACTAGGTTGTTCGTAGGGATCTGTAGATCGCAACTGTAAATAACCCTTAGATTTCGGGTGCAGCAGCATGAACAGTACAGTGAAGCTTTCGACGTCTTCTATGGAATTATAAACATCCTTGTAAAACCAGTCAGCTATTCGTATCCCTTTGGCTCCGATGTTGCCTTCGTCCGATGCTAAAGAAGCGCACGATCCTAGTAATTCTATGTCAGGGTAGTCGCCAATTTCATTCGATATATTTGTTTTGATGTATCCAATAGTTTCAACTCCAGCCAAGGAAGACATAGGACCGTCACCGTAATGGTCAAACTGGACTGCGGTCTGTACTGTAGCTAATTTCTTTTCGACTAACGTTAATCTCGTCTGGTTCAAAGTAAAAACTAAACCAGGGAAAGATATGTGATCATACAACGATTCTCCTACTTTTAAATTCTGTATCACAGGTATTCCGAAGGATTTTAAATGTTTTTTAGGTCCTATACCAGAAAGCATTAGCAAATGAGGTGATTCAATAGGACCAGCGGAGAGTATCACTTCTTTGTTGGCTCTAATTTGGTACACTCGTCCGTTTTTGTGGAATTCGACGCCTACTGCGGTTTTACTGACAGGATCAATAATAACTTTAGTAGCTCTGCTCGTAATTAATATGTGCAGATTCTTCCTCTTTTTGTTTTTATGAAGGAACGCTTTGGCACTGCTGGCACGATGTCCTTTGCTCATGGTTGCTTGAATGTAACTGAATCCAAATGCATCTGGGCTGTTGTAATCTACTCTGCGATGGCCATACAATTTCGCTGCATCTAAAAATGCTTTGGAGAGCTTAGATCTGTAATAAACAAAAAACAACATTAACCTCCTTACTAATAAACGTTGTATAGCGCCTGTATAGTTACAAAACGCTTTGTCTTCCTCTTTCGAAAGTCAAATTACTGACGACTGAAAGAGAGAAATCGGTGTGTAACTATTCATCTGATATAATCATGATATAATACGTTTATTAGTAAGGAGGGAAATCTCCAGACATTTAAAAGATTTTCTGAGATAATATCTTGCTACCGTTCGGCAGATGCAATAATTTTTATTTTAGGATCTGGGCCATCATAACGTTCTTAACACTAGAAAATAAAAAATCGTAATAAAAGATGAGTTCGACCGACAACAATTTCGTACTCTTGTTATCAAGAAAGTCCCGTAAGTACATATTCTGATTGATTGGGTCGTGGACAAATACTTATTTATTGTACTGATAGTTTGAGTACAGTCATATGTTTAGCGCTTATCATACTCGTATCGAAGATGAA
Organism: Oligia fasciuncula; assembly: GCA_963082905.1. NCBI lineage: Eukaryota > Metazoa > Arthropoda > Insecta > Lepidoptera > Noctuidae > Oligia > Oligia fasciuncula. The sequence continues at coordinate 12,839,678 of OY720406.1, read as the reverse complement.
TATTTGTGTGGGCCTTGATAACGTAATAGTAATCTATTGCGTACAATATAATAAAGTGACAGAGTGATAGTGACCTGAATGGCACGTCTTCCACGGACAGTTCACCGTCCCGTCCATGCCACGGCGAGTTGTTCAGCCCTTTCAGATTCACTCGTTCAGACTTGATGTAATATGGCATCACTTCATTGTAAGACCTGCAATGGATAAAAGTTCTTTAGATAGAGGTACATGATTCTTATCAAGATGCGTGTAAAGTATAGATATGGGATGCTGTAATCATTGAATATCACATTTAAAGGCTTAGGGTAATTACACGCCTAAGTTGCTCGCGGTCGTGGTCGCTATCTCAATACCTCGATGTCGATACTCGCTATATGATGCTCTATGTGCTCGCTATTTCTACACGGATGGCGCTGCGATCACGTCGGTTCAGTTGCACCTGAAAGCTCAGTTGCTCAGTCGTGTGTTTGTGCTTTATTCTACCTACCAACGACGAAAAAATTTTGTCTCTTGATACTGACAGTGACGATGAATTCCATGTCAGCAAGTGGGAAATGGTGGCTACTTGCTAGTGCGCCAAAGCAGGAATATTAAAAATGAAATCAATTAGCATCTCCTTATCCATAATTCAATTCACACAAATAAACAATCGAACGGAAGTGGCACGAGAGTCTTTTCTTTGTCCATATTCAACCCATTGTTGTTAGGTAAATAATAATGACATTAAAGTAATACGTAATACTGAGAGCAGAAATGTATTTATTTTCTTTACAGAATTGTAATTTTACGGGTTAATAGTAGCAGCGAACCGATTGTTGAACCATTTGTTTTACATGGACATGGTAATGACATGACATCGAGGTAGCGAGCTAAACTGCGAAGTATCGCAGTGAGGCATCTTCGGCATGATTACATGCCGAAGATGCTAAGGCTCTTTTCTACTAACGGTAATTATACCGTTTTAGTAGAAAAGAGCCTTAGCAAAGTATCAAGAGGTGGATTTTTAATAAAGTGAGGCAATTTAAGAGAGTTGAATACATAAAGTACCTATAAGTACTATCCCGATAGCATCAAACGCTATGTTCTATTGTTTTAAGTCTAAAACCAATGCCAAGTCGAGATATTGCTCTGAATCTTGGAGCTGTCTAGCTTTACATAAATTTATCCGTCCGTGTTTGTTAAAAAATGTAACTAAAAGATAAATGACTGACAACATTATTTCCTTTTTTCAGGTACGGCACAGTCTCACAGACATTCACATCAGTATTTTCATGAAGTACTTATGTATTATTCTTAATTGACAACCAGTCTTACCAAGGGGTATCGTATTACCCAGTAACTGGGTTGTGGAGATCAAATAGGCAGTCGCTCCTTGTAAAAATACCACACAAATAATACATCATCATCTGCCTAGCCTTTTCCCAACTATGTTGGGGTTGGCTTCCAGTCTATGGGATTCAGCTGCATCGGGTTAGACTGGAAGCCAACCCCAACATAGTTGGGAAAAGGCTAGGCAGATGATGATGTATTATTTTTAACTAATGGACCATATTAATTCATGTGTAGGCTCACCATCCATAGTTGCCGGCGGCGGCGATCCTGTCCCAATCCTGCTGTATGCCTCTGGTGTAGATCATGTAGTTGACCACGCTTGTACCACCCACTGCCTTGCCTCTCGGCCAGAAGCACCTCCCGTCCACCATCCCTGAAAACATCCAGAAACCAAGCGTTTAAGAAAGTATTTGAAGATTTGGTATGGCTCTCAAAATGATTTCCATTGAGTAGTTTATTTTAACTTTGCCTGACTGATAAATTACGCACACGGTTTTTGTTTTACGATAACTCACGATTAGCTTCCCGAGCCAATATCACAGGTCACATAATTCCAGGAACGCATAGGCACTGTGTGCATAAGTTACAAATTAGACAACAATACAAAGGCAGTAGCTTATCATATACATAATATCATAACCACTACACTCGCTGACTCGCATAGGCGGTTTGCATACCTTACCAGGAATGCCTGTCAGGGACATTTTGGGATCCCTGAACGTGTATAGTCTATACTTCTATAGTCTAACTTTTATGTTCAATTTTATCTCGCTAATCCCTGAATACTTTTTAGTTAAATTGGTCATCAGAGTACCTACTAATCGTCACCTGAGAGACCGTCGATGTTTTTTGGTTAATTCTAAATTCCGAGAACGCATCGGGTTGGACGTTCTTGCCAACTCAGGGTAACCCGCAACGTGTTAGACTCTAACGCTTGGCGGGTTACCGTGAGTTGGCAGCTAGCCGGGCGCGGGGTCACCCTCTTGCGGTTAGAGGGTGATCCCGCGCCCGGCTAACTTACACCGTTAGCTAAGTATTGCCTATGTGTTCGCCTTATAACAAAATTTCGAGTTATTTATAAAAGAGCCTCCGAGGCGATCATCTATCTATCACTAATAATAAAGCTGAAGAGTTTGTTTGTTTGAACGCGCTAATCTTTGGAATTACCAGTGGTATTTGTAAAAATCTTTTTGCATTTGATAGCCCAATCCGCGAGGAAGGCTATTTAACATCACGCTAGGACACTTAGGAACCGAGCAAAATGAAAAAAAAAAGAAAGAATGCTAAGCGAAAACGAAGTAATAGACGGGCATACGATGCGACGCGATGGGGTGGGTCGGGGGAACAAGAAATTTCACTCGGACGAAGTCGCGGGCAGAAGCTAAGTAGTTAGTAATAAGCGGTGATAAATAAGGTTAGTATTTTAGGGTAAAATATGGTAGTAATTATAATGGCCCAATATTTACCCGTGCAAACTCCTGGCTGATACTCCATAACGTAAGGCCACACGTAATCGGTCTGTTGGAGCAATGGTGCCAGGATTGGCACGTCGGTCAGTAGCGACTCCCCACGGCCTGCTTCGATGAGCAGCACTGATGCCTTCCGACCTTCACTTAGACGAGAGGCCAGCACGCTTCCCGCGGATCCTGCCCCCACGATGATGAAGTCGTATTCCGATAGAGGTCCTTTGAAACCTGGAATTTATAGAAATGTTTGCTGATATGACTGTCACGTTGGTCTAGTGGTCGCAAGCGATACTGCTGAGCATGATGGATTAAATTATAAATAAATGTAGGTATGCTAGTATTTGTACCACTTTTCAGTAAAAGCTAAAACTTGTAGAGTCATTACCATAATTAACGTATCAAAATAAATAAATGGGGCAGTTAGGTAAATAGTTCGGCAGTTCAAAGATTAGGTTGGAACTGTGACCAACCACGCGCGAGCCGATTTGTTCGCAGTAACTAAGCCAGGGCACCCCGACCAAATGGATCCATCTTTATAATGTGTTCCAAGTTACATTTCTTACCGACTAATTCCGATTTCTTAAACATGCATTTTGTAAATTTTTAAAACAACTGCTGCTTTAAATTAGTGCCATGTAGGTCCCAAAGAACATTTTATAAATTACGAGCTGACCCGAAAGACGTTGTCCTGTTCAAATTCAATAAACCGCGAGTTCTTAATCATACAAAAAGGGGTTAAATATAATGACCACCATAAAATGCTTTGATACCCTTAGTTCTTTTACCAAAAATATATACTTAACACCAGAAAAATAAAGTCTAAAATTACAATAGTACTAGCTATTTTAGTCACGACTGCACTTCAAATTGTATTCGAACACCAAATGTAGTAAATGATCACCTTCAGAATGATTCGTTATGTCTGCCGAATTCACAGCAACATACCTACTGATATCACCAATCTGGAATCTGGATTTTGTATGGTACACCACAGACTGCACAGACTACCTACAGTAGTGTCTTCTTCCCCTTTTTAATTCGTCCAAAGATTGTCTTTAAAATATCGCTACATTATGTCACCCTTTGGAACATTTCTATATTTATATTTGTACTTTATATGGTGTACACAATAAAGAGATTCTATTCTGGTCTCCCAGTTGTGGTGATTAAAGCTACAGCTCATCTTGCGATGTGGTTGTTGAGGACTTGGGGACGTTAGCTCAGCAGTCATCTAGTGACTTAATGTTCACAAGCTCATTGTCATATTCTATTATGATTTGCAAAATGAAAAAGTTATACATTGGAAACTTATAAAACGTTGACGGACCAGTTTGTTACAGACAATACTGATTTAAAATAATAAAACCGGTCAAACGTTTCAAATATAAAACGAGTCTTCTATTTTAATAATAACTTACAATTTTAACACGAGATCGAAGAGAATAAAAACCTTATCACACTAAAGCCAATGGAATGCTCCGAGATACCATTAATTCTTGTACAGATACAGACAGACATAAATAATTTGTTATAGAAAATGCGTACTCACCCTTAGGAAGTTCATATTGATCCCTCAAGAACGCAAACAAGTCTGGTTCATCTTGTCGCAAAGGTAATATCTTTGTGCTCATCATTGCATCTACAATCCGACTCTTCACCGGAGAATTAGATCTTTTCTCTCTATTACTATTTTCATCACAGTAGCCTCTACAAGCACTTGGTCTCGCATATTCTTCTTCATCAATCGACACATAAGAGTCATCATCATAATTAGAACTTGTACCTTTTTGTAATAAATATAAAAATGTTAATAATATTATTTTATTCTTCATTATATCTTTTATATAACACTATTCTTGCTTGACCGTGATGAAGTTAATTATGAGCTCTGCTTGCGATTTAGATGTTTGCATTAACCGGTTTAACTGTTATGATCTCTTTTTTAAGGTTCCGTACCCAAAAGGTAAAAACGGAACCCTATTACTAAGACTTCGCTGTCCGTCCGTCCGTCTGTCTGTCACCAGGCTGTATCTCATGAACCGTGATAGCTAGACAGTTGAAATTTTCACAAATTATGCATTTCTGTTGCCGCTATAACAACAAATACTAAAAACAAAATAAAATAAACATTTAAGGGGGGCTCCCATACAACAAACGCGATTTTTTTGCCCTTTTTGCTCGATATCAATAATGGCAACAGGTAGGCACTTGAAATATTCACAAAATACTCAGTTGTATTTTTACTTGAATAATAAATAATAAAATTAAATAAATATTTAAGGGGGGCTCCCATACAACAAACGTGTTTTTTTCGGCATTTTTGCCTTGTGGTACGGAACCCTTCATGTGCGAGTCCGACTCGCACTTGGCCAATTTTTTTTGTATTTTGAGAACTATGAACTTGAATTAAGTTCGCGAAGTCAACATTTGTCAGAGAAAGAAAAAGTTTAATAACGGACTGTTCTTACCGGTAATTTTTTAAACTGATCGTTTTGCTATCAGTAGGCATTTTTTGATCCACTTCAAAATTAACAATAAGGCTACCGAGCTTGAAAAGAAAAAGTTTTATCGAGTTTATCGAGAGCAATGGTGGCCACCATTGGTAACGGCCGTTGTAGGTCGTAGGTTCGAACCCAGACAGGCGCTTTACTTTGTGTAAATTATTTCATCGAAAACGGTGAAGGAAAACATCGCGAGGAAACCGGCCTATCCTGGAACCAAACATTCGAAGACATGTGACATCTACCAACCCGCACTGGGCCCGCGTGGTGGATTACGGCCCACTCCCTCTCACAGAGAGGAGGCCTGTGTCCCAGCAGTGGGAACATTATAGCCTGATTATGTTATGTATGTATCAAGTTTGTGCGATGTTCCAAAAGACTCGAGAATTATTCCAATATGTTAGAAGCAGTACAGTTTAGTGCGTGCTTGTGCATCGTCATGTTCGTGATCGTGAGCGTTAATGGAGATCCGCCATACCATTGTTGCAATGTATCACTATGCTGGAGCCATGCTTTTTCCACCTAACAATTGTTTGCTAACAGAATCTGCTATTATTCATAAAATCTGAATTTGTATTGACTGTGCACTAGGGCTTTCAGTCTCGATGCATTACTGAGTCCCGAAAAAAAAACCGAGCCTCGATGTGGTCTCGAAATTCTGGTTGAATATGTGGCCTCCAGCTTGGACCGCGGGCGTCAGGTAGACGTACTTTATTTCGACTTCCGGAAGGCGTTTGATAGGGTTAACAACGACACGCTGCTGATGAAACTTAGCAAAATCGGTTTTGCACCATCTCTCCTCCGTTTTTTCGCAGACTACCTACGCGATCGTCAGCAGTTCGTTAGGCTCGGTATGTACGAATCAAACACCTACCACACGCGTTCCGGAGTAAGTCAGGGTTCAATTTTGGGGCCTTTATTATTTTTAATCATGGTTAATGATCTTCCCCAAATTCTCCGTCATTCAAAATGTCTATTGTATGCTGATGACTTGAAACTGTACCTCGAAATAAACTCCGAGCGTGACTGTTTAGCACTGCAGCAAGACATAGACGCGATATACAAGTGGAGCTTAGACAATAAGATGGAATTTAATCCCTCAAAATGCTTCGCAATGACATTCGGTCGAATGCGGCACCCAGTTAATTATGAATATAATTTAAATAACAATACCATCATGAAAACATCAGCCATGAAAGATCTGGGAGTCACATTCGATCGAAAGCTCACTTTCCACGACCACATCGCCACGGTAGGTAAGGAATCCTACCAAAGATTGGGTTTCGTTTTGCGTAATTGCCGCGATTTTCGCTCCGCACATGCCATGCCAAAATTATATTTAATGCACTCGTACGTAGCAAATTGGAATCTAGCTCCTGCGTGTGGAATCCACACGAAAGTACCTACGTGCTTATACTGGGAAAGGTACAAAAAGGTTTATCTATAAGCGTAAACACGGCTATTGCCCTTACCTCTATCCGACTAAATTTCTACTGGGATGCCTCGGATATAACTCGTTAGAGGTAAGGCGAGCAAAAGACCAGCTCACCAGAGCCTGTAAGACGCTCCGTGGCACTTATTGACGCGCCTGATCTACATGCTGTGCTGGCTCTTTGTGCCAGACAACTATTGCCGCGGCAGAAAGCACAGGTTGATTGCTGTGCCTTCATGTCGCACAGTTGCGCGTGCTAAGTCCCCAGTACCACGTACTCTGGCCGCACTGGACTCTAATCCAACAAACGATCTGTTTGCGGACGAATGGACGAAGTTTTATCGGCATGTCAGAAGTACTGTGAGAGGGATGTATGAAAGTGTTGTTAACTTTTTACTTGATTTTATATTTAATGTTTTATGTCTATGTGTAAAGTGTCTTTAATTTTTGTAATTGGTTGTAAACCGTTTTAATTAAAGAATAAATAAATAAATAAATCGACACAAAGTTGGTAAAACTCTCGAAGTGAACGTATTACGTTGGTCTGTTGTGATCTAGTACTTAACCTTTAAAGGGATTTACAATACAATCATTATTATTTCCTTTTAGTTAGTGTCCTTGGGTTAGCTCCAATACCCCTTAACTCCTTTTCCACAATCTCGCTTCAGTTTATTTTTTATTTTGAAACGGACTTCGACTGGTTTTACAATTTAGTATTGTTGTACTAACGATGCTAAGTTATGGACGGTCAGCAAAAAAAGTACTCGGCCAAAAAAATATGGTTGTTTGCACAATGAAGGTAAAATTAATTGTTATTGCGGTTTTTTCTTTTTATACATAAAGAACACTCAGGCGAACATAATTATGTCAAAGATTTCATTAGGTCTCTACTGAAATCTTTTACATTATGTTCGTCTGAAAAATGCACGACCCTCCCCTAAAATTTCTATACCAAGTCTTGAAATGTGTATGCAATCCGGACTATCCGTAAAATCCGGATATCCGCACATTTTTACTAGACTTCCAAATCCGGATTTTTTGAATAATAAGAAATTGTATAAAAAAAACCAAACGAGCGAGCTCGCTGTTTGCGCGTCGCGTCTCGAGAATCGCTCCTCATTACATTACTGCTTCGCAAAAGGAGGTGACGGCTTCCCGTGCACTCTCGCTCCGTACATGGCCTGGGGGTCTACTCCGAAACGGTTAACCACTGTATCGGCCGAATGTTCGGTCATTTTCTGATTCGAATATTGTTGTCCTACTACGAATTAAAAAAAAAAAAGAAAAAAAGGGTTAAGGGTTTCAAAAAGGTTCGGATTGGCACAGTTTGCTCGGGACCAATAGTCAATATAGGAAATTAATGGCTGTAGAAAATGACCGAACATTCGGCCGATACATCGGCTAACCGCTTCGGAGTAGACCCCCTGGGTCCGGACGCGTGAGATCGCCGCCGCCGTGAGGACGCAGCGGTGCTGCGCCCAAGCTGGGCAGACCTCCACCGTATGCTCCACCGTGTCCTCCGGGCGATCCACACAACGGTGACACCCAGTTGTTTCCTCCCGCCTTATCCGGAACAGGAACCTCCCGAAGTAGCCGTGTCCGGTGAAGACCTGCGTTAGCCGCAGGCCACGCTAGAGCTACTGCGGTGAGCGGGGGCGACCTGCGGGGGCGGGAGGAATAAAGACGCTGCGTCTTGCCGCTGTAGTGTGCTATGTTGAAGCGGCCGCGTGACACGTGGTTTTTTATCAACAGAAACAGATCAAATAACAGATCTACCTACGACTCAAGCTATTGCCATACGTAATAAATTTAAGGATTACTTTAATAATGAATTAATATAAATACCTTGAGTTCCTGGGAATTTTTGTCTTATTTCATCCCATTTTTTTTTATTACATATTTATTCTTATATTGATCATCCTTACTGCACCAGATTGCTGGCCGAGACATTATTTCACTAATAAAATCCTCCGTATTTATGTTTTGCATCGCGGATAATTCAACAAATTTAATAAATACGCAGGACGCGCGAACTCGTACTATGGGAATGGGATCCGCTACTCGCGGTCGCCTGACGCGCACGCCACGCCAGTCGCGCCAACATGGCGCCCCCGTTAGGCGGAAGGTGAGGACGCCGTGGCGCCTCTTTAGGCACTCCTCAAAGAGGAGCCGTAGCTGCTTATCGCCGCTTGTAGTGCCACCTAGGTCCCAATTGAGTGCTTTGATTTGATTATTTTAATATAACTCCGAAATTATCACCTTAATCGATGATTTTTCAATTAGGTAGTAATTTAATAATGTGATAATGTGAAAAGGTGGTGATATATAATGTTGAAATCTTCTAAAATAATGAGTGTTATTATTTCCCTGTTAGGTAATAATTTAATCGTTTACACTTTCATCAGATTCTTCTAAAACATACCGTAGGAATTTCATTACATGCTATGAGTACACCTACTCCCCCGAAACGGGTCATTCGGCGGCGCTGGATATAATATTTTAATTGGCCAAAACAAACACTACTACTATTTTGTAAATACTATTAGTGACAACTGACAAGGCCCGGAGACGACGGTAGGGAGACAACGTCGTACAGACGAGGGCCGAGGGGTTGCAGTTTGGGCCTCACTATCAAATTCTAAATAGAAAATACAATAGACTATTATGAGGCGATCGCACCCAGTTTGATTACAATCCATTCTTTCAACAAGTCGACTTGCGCTTGCGTTATGTTAAAAGTTAAAATACCGAGTATTGTCCTTGCGCATGCAGCGGTCGTCAGTCACTACGCGGACTCCAGGACTATTTTAGCTATTTTAGACCAATTAGGTTATTTAAAATATAATAAATACGAATTCATCAGACGACATGGTAATTATTTTTTTTTACTTAGGAAGGTCACTAGATCTTGTTTTGCTGCGGTGTTTTCAAATGCCAGTTCAGTGAGTATTTTATAGACGTCTGACGATGAGGAAAATAGTAGGAAAGTAATACAAAACAGGCATAGTGTTGTTGTTGGGATTACTATGACTTACCGGTGCCTTGTACGAACTGACTTGTCTAACTACCTATAAACTATTGGGGAAATTGCATCAGTATGTTATACTCGTATCTACTAGCTGTACATATTGATTGATTTTATAATTATATATTTTTGCTTGGCCTAATAATTCATTCACGTGAGCGCGTCTTGCGCCAAGATGGTAAGTAAATAGAGTCCAATTTTCAAAGATTTGTTTCTTAAATAATTAATAGCATAGACCATAAATATCAAATGTGACCAAGTCCTACATAACCATGAATCTTGTTTTCAGTTTCCGTACAGGATAAGCTGGTTATAATTACGAATCAGTACTTACATACTGATTCTAAGGTTTTTACAATAGTTTTGTCATTCATGATATTCACCTTGAGTTTTTATATTTTCCTATTTCGTGAATAAGACGCGTTTTCCTATAATGGCTACAAACTAGAATGTATTCGCACAGACATAAAATAGTTGCGGAAAGCAATTTTTCATTTCAATTCTCTTGAATTGAAAATGCTTATTTTTCGGTCATCCTTGTTGTTTCCTAAGTAATAAATAAGGAAAAACTGTTTTTATTATTTGAGATAGTCAAAACAAAATAAAAAAACTAGGTATTATTGTATTATTAAACTACATATTTATTGATTAAATAAATATTAGATACACATTTTACAGACGAAAAACTATTAAAATAACATTAAACACTAATTACCTCGCTGCTATATCTACACGAATTTATGAACTTGTTAAACATAAAGTCATTACTATCTCAACAAGTTTTGTCTTGGTAAAAGATAACATTTGGCTATGTGCATAACTCCATTTACATAATTATCTATCGTTTTGACGCTATTTAATCGAGATAAAACTCTCAATTATGTAACCCCGGCAAACTGCACCACGCAGTAACTAGTACAAGTTCCAGGTCCTTTTGATCATATCGGCTGCCTTTTCCCCAATCATGATGGCTGGTGCGTTAGTATGAGCTACTATTGTCCTCGGTATAATACTACTGTCCACCACTCGTAAATTGTTTACACCGTACACTCTCAGTTCTGGGTCTACCACCGCCTCAGGATCCGTGGGTGGACCCATCTTGCACGTCGCTATCTGATGATGGAGCGTCGCAGTCACTGCTCGTATAGCACACTCCCAATAATCATCGCTGCTAAATTGGAATTGTTTACAGTTAGGGAACTTCTTCGTGTGTAATTTCGCTCCATATTTTCTGAATGGTGGCGTATCTATCAGTTTGATGATATATCTTATTGCGGCTATCATTGTATCGACGTCCTGTCTATGAGTTAAATAATTGCCGTATAGACTAGGTTGTTCGTAGGGATCTGTAGATCGCAACTGTAAATAACCCTTAGATTTCGGGTGCAGCAGCATGAACAGTACAGTGAAGCTTTCGACGTCTTCTATCGAATTATAAACATCCTTGTAAAGCCAGTCAGCCATTCGTATCCCTTTGGCTACAATGTTGCCTTCGTCCGATGCTAAAGAAGCGCACGATCCTAGTAATTCTATGTCAGGGTAGTCGCCAATTTCATTGGATATATTTGTTTTGATGTATCCAATAGTTTCAACTCCAGCCAAGGAAGACATAGGACCGTCACCGTAATGGTCAAACTGGACTGCGGTCTGTACTGTAGCTAATTTCTTTTCGACTAACGTTAATCTCGTCTGGTTCAAAGTAAAAGCTAAACCAGGGAAAGAAATGTGATCATACAACGATTCTCCTACTTTCAGATTCTGTATCACAGGTATTCCGAAGGATTTTAAATGTCTTTTAGGTCCTATACCAGAAAGCATTAGCAAATGAGGTGATTCAATGGGACCAGCGGAGAGTATCACTTCTTTGTTGGCTCTAATTTGGTACACTCGTCCGTTTTTGTGGAATTCGACGCCTACTGCGGTTTTACTGACAGGATCAATAATAACTTTAGTAGCTCTGCTCGTAATTAATATGTGCAGATTCTTCCTCTTTTTGTTTTTATGAAGGAACGCTTTGGCGCTGCTGGCACGATGTCCTTTGCTCATGGTTGCTTGAATGTAACTGAATCCAAATGCATCTGGGCTGTTATAATCTACTTTGCGATGGCCATACAATTTCGCTGCATCTAAAAATGCTTTGGAAAGCTTAGATCTGTAATAAACAAAAAACAACATTAATAAACAAAAAACAACCCTTACTAATAAACGTTGTATAGCGTCTGTATAGTTACACAACGCTTTGTCTTCTTCTTTCCAAATTAGGTACTGACGACTGAAAGAGAGAAATCGGTGTGTAGTTTCATCTGATATAATACGTTTATTAGTAAGGAGGGAAATCTCCAGACATTTAAAAGAGCTTCTAAGATAATATCTTGCTACCTTTCGGCAGATGCAATAATGTCTATTTTAGGTTCTGGGCCATCTTATCATTCTTAACACTAGAAAATGAAAATCGCAATAAAAGATGAGCTCAACCGACAACAATTTCGTACTCTTGTTATCAAGAAAGTCCCGTACATATTCTGATTGATTGGGTCGTGGACAAATACTTATTTATTGTATTGATAGTTTGAGTACAGTCATATGTTTAGCGCTTATCATACTCGTATCGAAGATGAATATTTGTGTGGGTCTTGATAACGTAATAGTAATCTATTGCGTACAATATAATAAAGTGACAGAGTGATAGTGACCTGAATGGCACGTCTTCCACGGACAGTTCACCGTCCCGTCCATGCCACGGCGAGTTGTTGAGCCCTTTCAGATTCACTCGTTCAGACTTGATGTAATATGGCATCACTTCATTGTAGGACCTGCAATGAATAAAAGTTCTTCAGATAGAGGTAGGTACATGATTCTTATTAAGATGCGTGTAAAGTATATGATGCTCTATGTGCTCGCTATTTCTACACGGATGGCGCTGCGAACACGTCGGTTTAGTCAGTTGCACCCGAAAGCTCAGTTGCTCAGTCGTGTGTTTGTGCTTTATTCTACCTACGACGAAGAAAATTTTGTCTCTTGATACTGACAGTGACGATGAATTCATGTCAGCAAGTGGGAAATGGTGGCTATTTGCTAGTGCGCCAAAGCAGGAATATTAAAAATCAAATCAATTAGCATCTCCTTATCCATAATTCAAATCACACAAGTAAACAATCGAACGGAAGTGGCACGAGAGTGAAGCAGATACGATAAGCTGAGGCGAAACGATTATTAAACCATTTGTTTTACATGGACATGGACATGACATGACATCGAGGTAGCGAGCTAAACTGCGAAGTATCGCAGTGAGGCATCTTCGGCATGTAATTACCCTTAGTAGAAAAGAGCCTTAGCAAAGTATCAAGAGGCGGATTTTTAATAAAGTGAGGCAATTTAAGAGAGTTGAATACATAAAGTACCTGTATGTACTATCCCGATAGCATCAAACGCTATGTTCTATTGTTTTAAGTCTAAAACCAATGCCAAGTTGAGATATTGCCCTGAATCTTGGAGCTGTCTAGCTTTACAAAAATTTATCCGTCCGTGTTTGTTAAAAAATGTAGATAAAAGATAAATGACTGACAACATTATTTCCTTTTTTCAGGTACGGCACAGTCTCACAGACATTCACATCCATATTTTCCTAAAGTATGTATTATTTTTAATTAATGGACCAAATTAATTCATGTGTAGGCTCACCATCCATAGTTGCCGGCGGCGGCGATCCTGTCCCAATCCTGCTGCATGCCTCTGGTGTAGATCATGTAGTTGACCACGCTTGTACCACCCACTGCCTTGCCTCTCGGCCAGAAGCACCTCCCGTCCACCATCCCTGAAAACATCCAGAAACCAAGCGTTTAAGAAAGAATTTGAAGATTTGGTATGGCTCTCAAAATGATTTCCATTGAGTAGTTTATTTGATCTTTGCCTGACTGATAAATTACGCACCCGGTTTTTGTTTTACGATAATTCACGATTAGCTTCCCGAGCCACTGTCGCAGGTCACATAATTCCAGGAACGCATAGGCAATGTGTGCATAAGTTACAAATTAGACAACAATACAAAGGCAGTAGCTTATCCTATAATATCATAACCACTACACTCGCTGGCTATAGGCAGTTGGCATACCTTACCAGGAATGCCTGTCAGGTACATTTTGGGATCCCTGAACGTATATAGTCACTTTTATGTTCAATTTTATCTCGCTAATCCCTGAATACTTATTAAGTTAAATTGATCATGAAAGTACCGCTTTTTTTTCCGGATGGGAAATCATCAAATGACCCCTCCCGCTCTGGGTGGTTGAAGAGCCTCCACGTGGCGCACCCTGGGCAACGTCGGCTCCAATTGAAAGTACCGCTTGCAGTCGTTTTTTTTTTGGTTAGTTCTAAATTCCGAGAACGCATCGGGTTGGACGTTCTTGCCAACTCAACTCAGGGTAACCCGCAATGTGTTAGACTCTAACGCGTTGCGGGTTACCGTGAGTTGGCAGCTAGCCGGGCGCGGGGTCACCCTCTTGCGGTTAGAGGGTGATCCCGCGCCCGGCTAACTTACACCGTTAGCTAAGTAAAGTACTGCCTATGTGATCGCCTTTTATCAAAATTTAGATTTATTTATAAAAGAGCCTCCGAGACGATCATCTATCTTCTATCACTAATAATAAAGCTGAAGAGTTTGTTTGAACGCGCTAATCTTTGGAATTACCAGTGGTATTTGGAAAAATCTTTTGCATTTGATAGCCCAATCCGCGAGGAAGGCTATTTAACATCACGCTAGGACTCTTAGGAGCCGAGCAAAATGAAAAAGAATAAGAAAGAATGCTGAGCAAAAATGGAGTAATAGACGGGCAGACGATGCGATGCGATGGGGTGGGTCGGGGGAACAAGAAATTTCACTTGGACGAATTCGCGGGCAGAAGCTAGTTAGTAATAAGCGGTGATAAATAAAGTAAGTATTCTAGGGTTATGGACTTATGGTATTAATTAAAATGGCCCAATATTTACCCGTGCAAACTCCTGGCTGATACTCCATAACGTAAGGCCACACGTAATCGGTCTGTTGGAGCAATGGTGCCAGGATTGGCACGTCGGTCAGTAGCGACTCCCCACGGCCTGCTTCGATGAGCAGCACTGATGCCTTCCGACCTTCACTTAGACGAGAGGCCAGCACGCTTCCCGCGGATCCTGCCCCCACGATGATGAAGTCGTATTCCGATAGAGGTCCTTTGAAACCTGGAATTTATAGAAATGTTTGCTGATATGACTGTCACGTTGGTCTAGTGGTCGCAAGCGCTACTGCTGAGCATGATGTCTGGGTTCGATTCCCAGGTCAGTCAATGGTTTTAATTTTTTTTTTTATTTAGATTAGCCAGCAATTGTTTACACAATACATTTAACAAATTATAACCTTATTAAGTAGTACCTACCTAAGTAAATTTATAAGTGCAATATTACTTGCAAACACAACATGCACCATTTATGGTTTTACACAATAATAATACAAACCCAAAACAGATTGTGTTATTGGGTTTCTCAGTAGCACAAATTCATACTCCGGGCGAGTCTAGTTTTGTGCTGGCAATAGGCTCGCCCCCGATTGAATTGATTGAAGGAGAAAATGCTAAAGCGCCATTTGGGCCAAGATGAGTTATATGTATAACATATCGTTGGATTAGATTTCTTTTTCTGCGTCGATCTGTTGTTTTGAATTTGTTTAAAATTGTTAAAAAAATCTAATCCAACGATATATTATATAACTCATTTGGGCCCAAATGGCGCTTTAGCATTTTCACGAATTTGCATTGAGGCATCATGATTTTTATTATACAAAATATCTGATACCCGTGTCTTCCATACGACGACGGCACTCGCATAGTTATGATGCTATTAATTTAATAAGAACAATTAAAACTCTGTCCATGATATCTTTCATACCAGCTCGTAAACATTGTTTTTAAGTATATGCGTTGCCACGGATCCCATTATCCACTTGTGTAACTTTGTTGGCCAGATTTATAACAAATTTATTCAAGCATACATTTCGAAATAGATATAAAGTAACTCTGCGAAAAAATAAGGAACTATTCAGCATTCAAATTATTTATAGATACATTAATCACTAATTATTCAGTTGACGGTCTAGCATATTTTTACTGAAGACTTAGTTGTTTTAATTACTGCTGATTTGAATTTCCAGAAATAGCTATGTCAAATACTGTTATCTGGTTATTTAGCAATGTTAATTTAACAAATCTATTGAAAACTTAAAAATCAATTGCCGTGCGTTAGTTTCGCTAAAACTCGACCGAATCTGATGAAACTTTCAAAATGACGAAATTTTTTACATTTTTGCAGCCGCCATCTTGGATTTTCATTTTGACCTCACTATCGGCTTCAGCACTCTCGAAGACCACGAAAACGACACCCATGACGAAAAATTTTATAATTTTTGCTACCGCTATCTTGGATTTTCATTTTGACCTCACCACCATCGGCCTCAGCACCGTGGAAGTGGCAAAGTTTTGGGAAAACAAGATTTAAAATACAGTCGTGCCAGCGACACGAAGAAGAAGAGCACCCTCGGAAACCATAAAAACTATCTCTTTCGGTCGCATAAGTGAAAAGTCGCATGGAGTCGTATAACGCTTTTTCATTACGTGACGTTTTCTTCCATTTTACTCCTACCACAAGCTCCTATAAAGAACTACTTTAAAAATAATGAAAAAGGCATTGCAACGCATTAACATAATCATCAGCCTATAATGTTTCCACTGCTGGGACCCCGGCGTCCTCACTGTGAGAGTAGGCAATAATCCAGCACGCGGGCCCAGATCGGGTTGGTGGATGTCACAAGTCTTTGATTGTTTTGGTTCTAGGACATGCCGGTTACCTCACGATGTTTTCCTTCATAGTTTTGAAAGCAATGTACAAAAGTAAAGTGCCTGACTGGGTTTGAAATCACGACCTCCAAATCTGTTCGTTGTCATGTTGATTTTATTTTTAATCCTGTACATAGAATTTCCTAAAATAACTATGTAAAATAGTTTTATCTAGTTATTAAGGGTTTTTTGCTGACGCTGTGGCTTGATTTTTATATAGTCAGATAACTTATATATCTGAAGAATAAATATGACAGTTTGACATAATTTATATACAAAAGCTGTCAAACGCAATATTTATTCGTTAGATAAAAATTATCTGACTATTGAAAAATCAGGCCTTAGCCATGCTAATTTAACACGTGGATTCAAAACTGCAATCCTAACTAATATTATAAATACGAAAGTAAGTTTGATTGTTTGTTTGTTACCTTTTCACGCCTAAACCACTTAACTGATCATCCTGAAATTTTGTAAGTACGTTGTCAGGTGTACAGAAACGGACATAAGGTATCTTTCATCCCGAAAAAAAGTGCTGTTCCAGAGGAAAACAACAATAACAATAGTAATAGATGGCGCCACGTGTCTTTCGAATCATTTGATTGTCAAATTCTAAATTAACGCAAGCGAAGCCGCGGGCAAAAGCTAGTAAATAATAAAAGTCCTGTTTTAATTTGTTTGCAATATTATTTCGGATTTCGAAACGACCATTAAATGCATTCCGACGCACAATATTTTACTTCTTATTTTTTCACTTGCTGCTTTACAAGGTCTCTTCCCCTTCCGTATGTTTACCATTTACTCATTAAAAATTGGAATACATAATAAAAAGAAACAATTATGCGAAGTAGGTATAGGAACTGGTTCTAATTTAAAATTAAAGCAATGTTCTTGTTATTATTTACATTTAAGCGCGCACTTACAGTACACACTCCATACAATTAATGCCAGGGAGGCGATTACTCAGATATTTGGAAAGGTATATTGACGGAAAGGCGGAACTTAGCCCAAAATAGTTTCTTATCAAAGTACATTTGCTTTAACAGTTTCTTAATAATAATCATCATCATTTCAGCCGAAAGACGTCCACTGCTGGACATAGGCCTCCCCAAGCACCTCCACTTCGACCGGTTCTGTGCTTTCCGCATCCAACGGATTCCTGGGGCCTTCACAAGGTTATCGGTCCACCTTTTGGGAGGCCTTCCAACACTACGTCTTCCGGTACACAGTCGCCACTCCAGAACCTTTCGGCCAATGCCAGCGCGCACTTAAGTTTGGCAATTCTCGGGCTATGTCGATTCTCCTACGGATCTCCTACCTTGGTTCTCCTACGGATCTCTTCATTTCTGATTCATTATAATGTCAGCTGATAATCAAATCAGCTATATCGGTCGTCCGTCAACGCTTAAACTTGAGCATTGCTTACTAAACATTGTGTTACTATTCTACAGGATATAGGGTTATCATTCGTCCGGATTTGTCCGGAAATGTTCGGCTTTTAGGCCCCCTACCGGTACTTTGTCCGGCGTTGTAGAAGAGGATATTTTTTTTTAATAAATCTGTTCTTTTGACATTATAGACACTTCAATTTTATTTATTTGTATGTACCGGAAAAAAATAACCAGTGCGTATACTGTAACCATGAATTCAGCACATGATTCGTTGGTTATCCTAAAAAAATCAGATCTTTCATAGAAAAATGCCTAAGTGATCAAAATGTATGGCAGAGCTAATTAGGGTTCCGTAAGTCAAAAGGAAAAACGGAACCGTTATAAGATCACTTCGTTGTCAGTCTGTCTGCCAGTCTGTCAATTCCCATTTTCACAGGAACGCATGGAGTTATCAAGTTGAAATTAATATCAAATACTTCAGGGCTGCAATGCCTTGAAGCTGTGAAAAAATCAAACTTCTAAGTCAACGCAATCTAACGATACGGGCGTTTATATTCCGTTTATACCGCATATAAACATATAATTATACACTCGCAATAAAATCAAAATCTACTCCTCTAGGGTAGGTACTTACCGTTGACATAGAATAATGAAATTTGGCAAGACGCAATGTCTATTTTATATTGTGTGTCTTTTAGTCTATGCTAAATAAATGTATTTTCTTTCTTTCTTTCTTTCTTTCTCTTTCATGTAGCACAAGTAGGTAAAGGAAAAAATCCGAAAAACGTAAATTTGTAGTTCCATACCTACACATTTGTACGGAACCCTCGGTGCGCGAGTCCGACTCGCATTTGACCGGTTTTTTTTTAAATTAAAGACAATTAAAATCAACGCATTGTTCAGATTCAGAATAATGTACTGAATTCATGGTTACATTTTGCGCACTGGTTCAAAAATTTTCCTGTATAGATAAAAAGACCAATTAATTCACTTTATCAACCATATGAAACAATACCAGTTTCATATGGTTGATAGAGTGAATTAATGTATTAGTCCATTAAATGCTCTAAATGACTTTGAAAAATGTGACATTAGAATTTACTTCCTTGATTGACCCACGTGTGCATTCGATATTATAAAATTGTTAGCATTTCAGGTTTCCTTAGATTGTTCTTGATTGATTTATAAATAAATGTAGGTATGATTAGATAGCTGTATACCTAGTATTTGTACCACTTTTTAGTAAAAACTAAAACTTTTCCCTACCATATTTAACGTCGTCATCTGCCTAGCCTTTTCCCAACTATGTTGGGGTCGGCTTCCAGTCTAACCGGATGCAGCTGAATACCAGTATTTTACATGGAACGACTGCCTATCTGACCTCCCAGTTACTTGGTAATACGATTACCCTTGGTAAGACTGGTTGTCAGACTTTCGGGCTTCTGACTACCCGTAACGACTGTCAAAGATCCACGAATGACAGCCTATTTAACGTATCGAAATAAATAAATGGAATGGGCAGTTAGGTAAACAGTTCGGAAGTTCATAGATTATATAGGTTGGCTGGCACTGTGACCAACCACGCGCGAGCCGATTTGTTAGCAGTAACTAAGCCAGGGCACCCCGACCAAATGGGTCCATCTTTATAATGTGTTCCAAGTTACATTTCTTACCGACTAATGCCCGTTAAGCCATTTTACTGCCTAATATTTATTTAATTACCCATTTAGATGATTACTCATTGTTATTTAGTTTTCTTCTCAGTTTTTACTACCGAACTTGTTAATAAGAGCTCAATTGTCACTAAAGAGACACAATTACCTTTTCTATTGTTACCGATATTTCGCGACATCGGAGCGGATAAACATGCATTTTGTAAATTTTTAAAACAACTGCTGCTTTAAATTAGTGCCATTAAAAGGTCATAGTAGGTCCCAAATATAGAACATTTTATAAATTACTAGCTGACCCGAAAGACTAGATATTTCAATAAACCGCAAGTCTATAATCATACAAAAATCCCATAGAAAAAAATCCTTTTCCGTCGTTCCCCAATTTTCCAGTTTTCCGGGATTTTTTCCCAATTGTTATATCCCTAAAAACCTTATTCGGAATTTATAGAACATCAAAAAAAAAACAAAAATTAAATTATTTCTTTGAATTTAATTTTTATTCCTATAGATGAATATGAATTGCGAATCACGACGGATTCGAAAATATAAGTTCCTACATTATATTTTTAAAAAAACTTATTTAGAGGCATTCAGAATAATAATAATAGACTTACACCGATAAACGACAGGTATTCATTGTATTTTGAATCCTGAAATCCTGGGAGATTTCAGGATTCAGAATAAAATGAATGAACTTGGCCGTTTTGAGTTGCTAGTTGCTACCCAACAGCTCGAAATACAACAAATTTTCCACAAGGGGCCGGCGAACTACGCATGCTAATGCGTAGTTCATACAAACGTAATACCAAAATAATTTGTAAATCAAACATATTCATAAGGTAGTGTGTACTTATTCCGATTGGATTACAGAATATCTAGGTTCCCAAAATATATTTTTTGAAAGGACACTGATATAAAGACGAGATATGAGGAATTTCAAATTTCTATAGAAAACTTATTTTTATATATTATATAGGTACAAATACTAGCTGCGCCCCGCGTTTTCACCAACATAAGTTTCGATCCAGTGGGAATATCGAGATAAAAAGTAGCCTATTATGTTAATCCACCTACCACCACTACCTCCATACAATATTTTATCAAAATGGATCCAACCGTTTGAGCGTAAAGAAGTACAAACATATAAACACACACACAAACTTTCGCCGTTATAATATTAGTGTGATATATAATTTAAATAATATCATATTATAAATGCGAAAGGGGAGGCCTATGTCCAGCAGTGGACGTCTTTCGGCTGAAATGATGATGATAATGAATGCGAAAGCAAGTTTGTTTGTTTGTTTGTTACCTTTTCACGCCTAAACCACTGAACCGATCATCCTGAAATTATGCATATACGTTGTCAGGCGTACAGAAACGAACTTAGAGACCTTTCATCCCAAAAAAAAGTGCTGTTCCCGAGGAAAACAACAATAACGTTATTATGATAATAGATGGCGCCACGTGTCTATAGAATCATGATTGAATTAAAGCAATCAAGCAGAGTACAACCCGAATTGATTGTCAAATTCTAAATTAACACGATTGAAGCCGCGGGCAAAAGCTAGTGCATTATAAATGTATTAACCTTAACATTCAGTTCAAGTTCATTGACATCGACATCGTTTTCCTGTGTAAAGACTTATTTGCCGTTAAGGCGAAAGCGCCAGGGTAGCCCGCGAAATTCATTTTTTTTTAGGTTTTTTGCAATTTGCTGGTCAGTATTAAGTTATACGTTGATTAAAATATGATTCGCGGCCGTAACAAATATGTATTTACAGAATTATAATCATTAAAGTCATCAACACAACTCTCTAAGACCATGTAATCCCCAAGAATGACTATTTCATGAAATCTTGACATTTGGGGATTACATGGTCTTAGAGAGTTGTGTTGATGACTTTAATGATTATATTTCTGTAAATACATATTTGTTACGACCGCGAATCATATTTTAATCAGCGTAAAACTTAATACTGATCAGCAAATTGCAAAAAACGTAAGAAAATTTGAATTTCGCGGGCCACCTTAGAGCTTCCCCCTTAAATGAAGGCACTGTATATAATGAGTAGGTACCTACTTGAGAAATCGAGATTATCTTGAAAACTACAGTTAGGGATATGTGAGAAATGTGAGAATATGCAGTGTAAGGGATTATGTCACAAGCACGTACAGCTGATTCCTTATGTCTGCCGAATTTACAGCAACATACCTACTGATGTCACCAATCTGGAATCTGGATTTTGTATGGTGTACACCACAGACTATCTACAGTAGTGTCTTCTTCCCCTTTTTAATCCGTCCAAAGATTGTCTTTAAAATATCGCTTTTAGCAATGAGACCGCCCATTATGTCACCCTTTGGAACTTTCTACATTTATATTTGTACTTTATATGGTGTATACAATAAAGAGTATTCTATTCTGGTCTCCCAGTTTGTAGTGATTAAAGCTACAGCTCATCTCGCGATGTGGTTGTTGAGGACTTGGGGACCTTAGCTCAGCAGTCATCTAGTGACTGAATGTTCACAAGCTCGTTGTCATATTCTATTATGATTTGCAAAATGAAAAAGTTATACATTGAAAACTTATAAAACGTTGACAGACCAGTTTGTTACTTACAATACTGATTTAAAATAATAAAACCGGTCAAACGTTTCAAATATAAAACGAGTCTTCTATTTTAATAATAACTTACAATTTTACAGCACGAGATCGAAGAGAATAAAAACCCTATCACACTAAAGCCAAATGGAATGCTCCGAGATACCATTAATTCTTGTACAGATACAGACAGACTTATATAATTTGTTATAGAAAATGCGTACTCACCCTTAGGAAGTTCATATTGATCCCTCAAGAACGCAAACAAGTCTGGTTCATCTTGTCGCAAAGGTAATATCTTTGTGCTCATCATTGCATCTACAATCCGACTCTTCACCGGAGAATTAGATCTTTTCTCTCTATTACTATTTTCATCACAGTAGCCTCTACATGCACTTGGTCTCGCATATTCTTCTTCATCAATCGACACATAAGAGTCATCATCATAATTAGAACTTGTACCTTTTTGTAATAAATATAAAAATGTTAATAATATGATTTTATTCTTCATTATATCTTTTATATAACACTGTTCTTGACCGTGATCAAGTTAATTCTGAGCTCTGCTTGTGACTTAGATGTTTGCATTAACCGGTTTAACTGTTATGATGTCTTTTGTGTATTTTTTTTATAAACAGAAATTGAGAACTATGAACTTGAATTAGGTTCGCGAAGTCATCATTTGTCAGAGAAAGAAAAAGTTTCATAACGGACTGTTCTTACCGGTACTTTTTTTAAACTGATCGTTTTGCTATCAGTAGGCATTTTTTTGATCCAGCTCAAAATTTACAACAAGGCTACCGAGCTTGAAAAGAAAAAGTTTTATCGAGTTTATCGAGAGCAGTGGTGGCCCAGTGGTAACGGCCGCGACTTACGAGTTGTAGGTCGTAGGTTCGAACCCTGGCAGGCGTTTTACTTTGTGTAAATGATTTCATCACCACTGCTCTCAAAACGGTGAAGGAAAACATCGTGAGGAAACCGGCGTGTCCTGGAACCGGGATCCTGCCGTTTTGCCGAAAAGATTTTGCCGAAATTTCACTACCCAAACAAATTTTAGCAACTTGGCAGAATATTATCAAGGATAATGTCATTTAGGCATTTGGTCTTTAATCAAATGATTTATTACAGCAAACCATCTTTAGACAATAAACACTTAGTCAAATGATTTGTTATGAAAAAGACAATAATATATATTTTTTTTAATTACATGGTTTTACTTACATAATTACTTTTATAATTACATTGCATGGTTGCGGTCGGTGGATAGGCGACATTGGATACAAGAGCGAGCGAATGAGAATACAAATACCTTTACCTCATATCATAATATTAAACAGGGCCAATTGAAATCATAGGCAGTTAGAACGACGGTACTAAATATTTGGCTTATTTTATTTTGCGTAAAATATGTTATACCAATTGAAACATTTGACTAAATTAAAATTGGTAAAAGTACTATTTGGTAAGCAAGTTATTGTCTAAACGTTCACTTGCCAAACATTAGGTTTGCGTTAAAATTTTTTGTGAAAAGTTTATTTGCTAAGTAATGATTTGGCAAATGAAATTATGCGGAAAATTGTTTGGGAAGTGATAATTTGGCAATTTCTTTTATATGAAACAAGGGAGACCCCCTGGAACTAATAAAACACCCCAGCTCCTAACACAAACATTCGTAGACATGTGACATCTACCAACCCGCAATGGGCCCGTGTG
This sequence comes from Oligia fasciuncula, assembly GCA_963082905.1. Taxonomy (NCBI): domain Eukaryota; kingdom Metazoa; phylum Arthropoda; class Insecta; order Lepidoptera; family Noctuidae; genus Oligia; species Oligia fasciuncula. Next base: position 12,815,680 of record OY720406.1, on the reverse strand, counting down.
TTGGATTACGGCCCAGCTCACTCCCTCTCACAGAGAGAAGGCCTGTGTCCCAGCAGTGGGAACATTATAGGCTGATTATGTTATGTATGTATCAAGTTTGTGCGATGTTACAAGTGACTCGATTTGTAACATCGCACAAACTTGATACATTTGGTGCGTGCTTGTGCATTGTCATGTTCGTGATCGTGAGCGTTAATGGAGATCCGTCATACCATTGTTACAATGTATCGCTGTGTTGGAGCCATGCTTTAACCACCTAACAATTGTTTGTTAACAGATTCTGAGTCCGGTCAATTTAGACATCCAAGGTTACAAAAATTCACACTTGGCTGAAAATTAGTAGGATTGTTCAAAACACTGATGATATAAATGAATTGTGAAAAGTCCTCATCGATCCGACACCTGGAAACAAAATTAAGGCGGGGTCAAAGGTCACAAAAACGGGTTTTTCGCGATTTTCAGCAAAACGGTAAGTTTTATCATAAAATTAACCCGGACAAAAATTGTAGATCAGATAATTATCTATAAAAAATGTCTAATTACTTTTTTCCTAAGAGCCGCCGTTTTTGAGAAACAACGATTCAAAAAGTTGAAAGAGTTGTAATCGTCATAATATTATGCACACGTTTCCACGCCACCTTTGAGGTAGTGTATTTAGGGCGTTTTTTTTAATGTGGTTTCCCCGGTAGGCCTATTCCACTGATCTGTTGTGATTCTGTTTAATTTGAAACTATTAAATAATCAGTTTTTTTGAGGAAAGATACTGTTTCAGTCCTATAAGCAAAATCTTGGACATTTATTTTACTGTAACCTACGACACCATCATGTTGATAGATCTGTATCGGGACATGAGCTTTTGCCTGGAAATCATTTGCTGAAAGAGCTTCTTTGAGTCGTGGCATAGGTTCTTCTAGTAAAACGGAATCTTTTAGAGTAACAATTTGAATAATACCCATTATGTGGAGCGTATTATTACCGTCTAGCATATTTACATTAATATCAGCATTGTCTGCAACGTATTGAATAAGTGTGCCACTTTCTGGTCGTAGGAGGACGATAAAAAACTGCTGCTGTCTCATACATTATTGTATCATTATGATGCACACAAACTGAAAGATGAAAAAAATTGTATAAGACGTTTAGACCCAAACCGTCGATGAAAAAAAACTGAGAGACCTAATTGTAATTCAGACGTGTTGTAATTTAGTCCTGTTATCTACGTTTGTGGTTTTGCAAACATTTCTCAATTCGTTCAAAGTGAACTCACAGTCATCGCTATTTTCGATGTAAGTGAATATTTCCTCCATATTGCCAGATTCGTAGATTCATCTTTCGGTTTGTGTGCATCTTATAATGATACAATAATGTACGAGGCAGCAGCAGTTTTCATCGTCCTCCTCATGTCCTACGACCAGAAGTTCGATGTCATTTAAGTCAACAAGAAAGTTATGATATACTTCGATTGGCCTTTCACGATGAAGCCCCATCTCGTGCCACTGTTTACAACTGGTTTAATGTGTTTGAACGTGGTCGCACTAATCTCACCGATGATCTGCGTGAGTGACGGCCTTCTACGGCGACGATTGAAGATGACATCAGTGTTGTGCGGCGTAAGATAGAGACTGACTTATCAGCAGATTCGGACAAGCTTAGGCATCGGTATCAGGCAAGTGCACAAAATCCTCCATGAACATTTAGCGGTCAGGAAGCTTTGTGCCCGGTGGATATCTCATAATTTGACAGAGGCCCAAAAACTCCTGGTGTCGTGAAATGGTTCAAAGATTTAACGGAGGTGACTCAAATGCTGTGTTCGACATACTTACGAATTACTAGGTCACCCGCCCTATAGCCCCGACTTCGCACCCTGCGATTTTTATTTATTTCCGAAAATAAAAGAAAAACTTCGAGGAAAACGTTTTGTGGAGGCCGAGGAAGCATTGGCTGCGTTTCAAAATACCGTCGAAGAGACCCCTAAGGACGAGTGGGCAAAGTGCTTTTCTCAGCGGTTCCATCGGATGCAGCGATATATTGATGTAAATGGACACTATTTTGAAAAGATATAATAAAACTAATAACTTGCTAGTTTGTTCAGTTTTTGATTTTCTAAGAACTTTTAGTGTCACCCTCATATTTAGTACAATCAAGTACATATTGACACAAAGTTGGTAAAACTCTCGAAGTGAACGTTATGGGTCAAGTCCGTACGTATTACGTTAATCTGTTGAGATCTAACCTTTAAAGGACTTTTCAATACAATCATTACTTATTTCCTTTTAGTTAGTGTCCTTGGGTTAACTCCAACATCTTTAACTCCTTTTCCACAATCTTACTTCAGTTTATTTTTTATTTTGGAACGGTCTTCGACTGGTTTTAAAATTTAGTTTTGTTGCACTAACGATCCTAAGTTAGGGACAGCCAGGAAAAAAGTACTCAGCCAAAAAAAAATGTTTGTTTGCACAATGAAGGTAAAATTAATTGTTATTGCGGTTTTTTACTATTTATACATAAAGAACACTCAGGCGAACATAATTATGTCAAAGATTTCATTAGGTCTCTACTGAAATCTTTTACATTATGTACGTCTGAAAAATGCACGACCCTCCACTTAAATTTCTATACAAAGTTTTGAAATGTGTATGCAACTAGGGAATGCAATCCGGACTATCCGTAATCCGAAAATTCCGGATATCCGCATATTTTTACTAACTTCCAAATCCGGATTTGAAAATCGAATCCGGATTTTCAAATCTGGATTTTTTTAATAATAAGAAATTGTAACAAAAATATCGAATTGAGTGAGTTCGCTGTTCGCGCGTCACGACTTGAGAAATCGCGAGTGTCGAGTCTATCGGCTCTGGGGGGAGCGAGCGGGGCGGGGTGTAACTATGCCGAATTGAATGCCACATAATCGAATATTAATTAAACGACCACTATAAATCGAAAGTCTAAAAATACCCTTTGAATACCGGTACGTAGGCAATGTATGTCTACGCGAGACATAATATCGTCACTGGAATGGCAAAATTACTACCCTGCTAATTATTAATTTAATTATAATTTTTAATGCGGCTTTCAAGCTCCTCCGGTTACTTTTCTGGCTTGCTGTCTGTACTTTAATGGCTACAGTCTCGGAGAGTCCGTCGACCCTTACATGTTTTTTTGGCACATAATTATGCGGGCTCTTGAAAAAAACTGGATTTGACCGATGCGAAATAAAATTAAATGAACTTTTGTGTTTTAATGCGTGCTAAGGCTAACATACTCACAGTTTGGCAATTAAATGGTTTTGTTATTATAGGCATTGGTGTCAAGTTTTAGGTAGTCATTTTATTGAGGGGTAACGGTTTTTATCTTATGGATTCTCTCGTTTATGACGTACCCGAATATACTACTACAGATTTCAATCATTCACTAATGCACCCCGCATTTACTATCTGTAGTAGTATTTTGAGTGAAACATTTGGCTTCCCTGTCCTTCCCCAAAGGATTAAAAAAGATTCCATAGCACCAGATAGAATTGAGAATTAACTAATAGATTTGTAAAAAATAATGCAACTAATATTTTTGTAAAAATATTGTCCAAGGAGTTTCTTGCCCGTTCCCTACGCTTTGGAATGGGCAACTATGTATGTAGCTTCATATTTTCTGACTGACCGACTTCTTGACAATTCAAAAGTGCCTGTAAATGGTTTCTTTGAAATAAATGCTTTGAATTTGAGTAGTTTGCTTTCCAGAGCCATTTGGCATTTTATGTTTATCATCCAGTGTAAGTTTTTGACCTAGGATTTGTTTAGTGAATATGTGGTGTCTCCATGCAAGGCATCAGTCAAGGTATATTCTAAGGTATCGTTTGACTTCTGCTTAGGTGGATGTTTCTTTGCGTGTGGTTAACGTCACCTGGACTGACTTTTCCAATTTTTAAGCCATTCGGAGATTAGCTTGAGGCTGTTTTGCAGAGGCCTCTCTCGGGCAGGCATAAGTAGCCACTATGGCCGTATCATCGGCAAAAGTGCCTGTTACGACATTTCTATTTACCGGCAAGTTGCCAGTGAATAACAGATCTGTGGTTGGACCCAGGACACTGCCCTGAGGTACTCTGGCCTGAATTGCACGTAGATTTGTGACCTCATTTCTTTGCTTCACTAGGAAGAATCTCTAGCTTGATAATTAATTATGTTTCTGTAAATTCTTCAAACTTTTATTATCCCTAGCTAAGTTGTAAAACAGGTATATTATGCTAGCTTTTTCATCAACTCTCCTATCTAACTGTTATTTACTGCGTGTAACATATAATCTTCGTCAATTATTCACTTTTAAAGCTTTGCATAAATAAATAGCTAACTGTTTCCTTTACTACTAATTCTGGTTTATCTTTTGAGAATGATGTATGTCAGAAAATAAAGAACGTCTAGGTAGAGACAGGGAGAGATAAATACAGGTTCAGGTTTAAAGTACAGTTATTATATAGAATGAGGATCTTGAGGCGGAGTTGTATGACTATATACCAAATATTCTAGCTTTTTCATTAATGTACCTAAATTAGGGGGAGGTAGGACTTGTTAGGAGCAACTTAGATTCATGAATCGTCCAACTAAACATCAAGTTTAGCCTCGTGTTTTTAAACTTCGAGCTGATGGCAAGCGTTACCATATTAACAGTATAATTTCGAAACTCCTAGCGTCAGATAACTAGCAATGATTTCGAGTCGAGGTTTGGTGAAATGAAGCTACCTATGTTTTAAGCAAATAAAACCAATGGAAATAAGTCTCGTGTTATTTAGAGTCTTTGGAATATCAGCCTGCAGAAGGACACCATTGCAGGCTTTTGCCAAATATGTCTCTCTTATTGATTCTAAGCTAGCTAGGCTTAATTGGCTTGTTTCGTCAAGGAGACGCGCTACAGAATTTACATCACGACGGCGAAGAAATTCCAGCTGCCGAAGTACAACAATTTACACAAAGTGAAAAAAACGTTAAATTTTTTGAGAAGTTTTATTGATTTAGCGAAGGGCCAATATCTCCTAATTGTCGAAGTCAACACGTGTCCCATGGAAGTTAGGAGGTAATGGCCATAGACTCGGTGGTTTAGTTAGAAGTTATTTCTAAATTTTTATTCATGCCGTTGCAATACTTGCATTAAAAAATCCACCATATTCAATTTAGGGAGAATTTTTAAGAATATATTTATAGCTCATTCATCACAATCTGTTCAGTAGTTTATGCGCTACGCTACGGTGGAACACACGTAAATACAAACATACATCATACATAGACTGCTAAAATCATAACCCTTCATTTTGGGTTTACCGTAGTCGAGTAAAAAAGAAGTTAATAGATTCTTCTAGAACTTGCGAATTTTAATTAATAAAATTCGAAACCATAAAAAGTGAATTTCGCGAAAAATTTCGATCGATAGGAGGTAGGTACTGACACTTCGCTGTCACAAGCAAAATAAACATATTTCTCAGTAATTTATTAATCTTAAAACAGACATGTCTAGTGTCTACCCCTTCGTTATTCCTTTCATACATATTATTGACTACAACTTATTGCTATAATAATTTACTAAGTCTAAGCTTTATTGAGTACGTTCCATGTCCATTTTATTAAATCCGCCGCTTTTTCTCCGATCATCATGGCCGGAGCGTGTGTATGTGCGGACACAGTACGCGGTAACACGCTGGAGTCCACGACTCGCAGCCTGTGCACGCCATGCACGCGTAGCTCAGGGTCCACGACAGCGAGCGGGTCGCCGACAGGACCCATGCGGCACGTGGCTATCTGATGGTGAAGAGTCGCTGTGAGGGTACGCAACGCACACTCCCAGTACTCGTCGGAGTCGAAAATCGTCGAACGACACAATGGGTACTTCGCTCTGTGTAACTTAGCTCCGAAACGTTGGAAAGGTGGAGTCGCCACAAGCGCCTGTACGTGACGAAACGCTGCAATAAATGTTGCTACGTCTTTAGGGTCCGTCAAGTAGTTTCCGTACATTAGAGGATAGCTGAACGGATTACTATCCTTCAATTCTATTCGACCTACAGATTTCGGATGAAGCAACATAGGGAAGGTACTCCAACTGTCTTTACTTATTCTATCTATCTCTCCAAAAGCTTCGTCAAAAACGTCTTTTCGTATTCTCATACCTCGCCGTACAGCCGTACTTCCCCCTGGTCCACCATCAGAAATAATTGACCCGCCGATACTTATTAGTTCTATATCAGGCACAGGTTCAGGGTCATCCGATAACGGTGTTTTAATGTATCCAATACCTTCCACTCCCCCAGGAAAAGATAAATCAGATTCATCGTTTTGAAGCCATGCGATTGCTTCTTGAATATTTAAGGACTTAGCTTCACTGAGACTCACTCCTGTCGTGTTCAGTTCAAATATTAATCCAGGGAAACAGATGTGATCGTATAGCGTTTGTCCGACTGGCAAGTCCTTTATTACAGGAATGCCAATCGATTTTAAGTGATTTTTGGGGCCGACGCCAGATAACATAAGAAGTTGAGGAGAAGCAATGGGTCCCGCAGAGAGTATTACTTCTTTGCGTGCTCTGACTGTAGATTTAAGCCTTTTTCTGACGTAGTTTACACCATAAGCTGTATTGGCCTGCGGGTTAATCAAGACTTTAGTCACTGTGCTCTCGGGCAATATGTGTAAATTGCGTCTCTTCTTGTGTTTATGTAAAAATGCTTTAGCAGCGCTGCTTCTGTGGCCGTAAGTTGTGGTGGCCTGCACATATCCAAAACCTAATTCGTGCGGCGAGTTATAATCCACAGTAGGATGTCCAAGGATTTTCCCAGCTTCCAGAAAAGCTTTTATTAATTTGGTTCTGAAATGCAAGAAAAAACAGTTATAGATGTATGGGAACTTGTTTGCATGATCAACGTAGAAAAATAGTAACTCAGTTTAATTACTTTTTGGGCACAAGCTCTACAGGAACCACTCCGTCTCGACTTCTAAAGGGGGTTTTCTCCAAACCACCTAATGATGCTCTCTCTGACTTCATATAGTAATATAGAACGTCGTTGTATGACCTGAAAATGTTAATTAGATATTGGTTTAAACACATTCAAATAGACACGAGATAATTAAGTAGATAATTTCCATTATGTTTAACAAGCATAATTAATTTTTGTTATCCTAAGTGGGAAAATCTTTTAAATTAAATATGTATATTTAATATAGTATATTTAAATTATGTATAGTTAATGTGCAATAAAAGCGCTACATTTGATCAAAGAGAAAAATAGCTCGAGTGCAACTTGCTAAAAGGCCTCAGATAAATCCAAATGCATGCAACAACCAGACTTAGTCGATTAGGCCATCTAAAATGCAATTCATCCAATGTTTTACCAGCCCTTCTATTTTAATTGGTGCTTTAATTTAATAAGAGTGTGACTTTAGTGTTTTATCCTTTGTCGAATTTTCTGATTAACTCAGACAGAAAAAAAAACCAAATACCTCCCGGGATTTTAATGCCTAAAATGACGCTACTGACCATTCGATTTCTTATTATATAATAATATATTCCCTTAGCTTCCTAAAGATCAAATGGACCGTCTATCATATTATCATACTGATTAATATTAAGGCGAAAGCGCCAGGGTAGCCCGCGAAATTCATTTTTTTTTAGGTTTTTTGCAATTTGCTGGGCAGTATTAAGTTGTACGTTAATTAAAATATGATTCGCGGCCGTAACAAATATGTATTTACAGATTTATAATCATTCAAGTCATCAATACAACTCTCTAAGACCATGTAATCCCCAAGAATGACTATTTCATGAAATCTTGACATTTGGGGATTACATGGTCTTAGAGAGTTCTGTTGATGACTTTAATGATTATAATTCTGTAAGTACATATTTGTTACGACCGCGAATCATATTTTAATTAACGTACAACTTAATACTGACCAGCAAATTGCAAAAAACGTAAGAAAATTTGAATTTCGCGGGCCACCTTAGAGCTTCCCCCTTAAGGGCCCCTTTTCCCGAAACTTTAGGCATTTTACGCGCTGAGTCGGCTTGCGCCCGCGTTGCACAGGAGCCGTCGCGGTATGAACTCCGGTGACCTATGGCGGCGGACGAGCACGCCACAGTACAAATAAATCAGTAGTACAAATATTACACTAGTTTACAAATTTTTATTTTTTTTCGTTCACAGGACAAAACCGTTGGATTTGTTTTGTGACTACCTTCTAATCAGTAAAAATAAATGTCAAATGTTTTTATCAAGTCTGTTTTTTTTATAACACTCACAAGAAGTTTTGGCTTAATCTGGTTACGTAGTGATCAATTAATTGTCTTAAACTCAAAAAGGAAACATTTAATGAAATTCTATTTTTACCGACTTCACAAAAAGGAGGAGGTACTATGTTCGGGTGATTTTATGTTTTTTTTTTTTTTGTATGTTTGTTCATCGAATACTCCGCCAATTGTCGACGGATTTTCAAAATTCTTTTTTTGTTCGAAAGTAGATAGTTCTGAGGTGGTTCCATTGTCACCAAGTTAGGATCTGATGATGGGATCTTATAGAAATCGAGGGCAACCCTCAAATTTTATAGGCTGACTTATTGTTTTTCGCATATTTTATGAAGTATCTTGTGTATTTGTGTATGGTTGTCACCATCTCAGGTAGCTGGGCTGATGATGGAAGCTACAACTCCTTAACAGTAAGAAGTTACTCGAACAGGCAAGGACTGTTTTAGTAAATTGTTTTGATGTTTGATAGGGCATTTGCCACATTTGGTCTCATGATCATCAAGTCATGACCTGATGCTGCAGTCAGGATAGTCTGCAGAGTACCTAACTTCTCGACAAGTAACAGCAGATATATCGTGTTTAGGCTCATTGAAAAGGGCTCGATGTGTGGATAAACGTACTGTTACTGAGAAACACCGAAGACCTGATGCTGAAGCCAGGCCATCAGAAAAAGTACAAACCTTGAAATTACAGCACCGTACTCGTATTTGGGCTCATTTTAAACAGGACTAATTTTAAGTTCAATGCAATGTTGACATAAGTCTGGCCTGATGCTGCAGCCAGGATTATCAGCATCTAGTCTAAAAACTAATAAAAGGAGAACTCCTCAACAATTAACGTCCCTGCATCGAGAAAAGGAATATTTTATAAAAAGGCGATGGGCAAGTTGACATTATTCTATTGTAACTTAGATAAATTATAAATAGACCCACTAAAAAGCGAGAAATAAAAACTTTTTAACAAAAAAAAAAACCGACTTCCAAAAAAAACACTACAAACTGAAAAATAACTTTAATTTCGGAAGTCGGTGGCAAAAACTAAAATACTGATCCCTAAGACACCGACTTCCGAAATTAAAGTTATTTTTCAGTTTGTAGTGTTTTTTGTTGAAAATGTTTTTCAGACAGTGCAAATTAGATCATAACATTTTTTGTTGTATTTACAAGAAAAATATGTAGTAAAAAAAACAGATCGGTTACAGAAGCTATACTTTCGGTAGCAAATTTTAATAAAAAGGGTTTTTCAAGTAGCAGATGAAAAGTACTAACAAATTCGGTAGCAAGAAATAAAAAATACGTGCAATTTAGATTGTCAATTTTGTGGCAAGACCTAACAAATCACGAAACTAGCTGTTATTTTTGCCTAACTAAATATGTAGCCTTTAAAAACCAGAACAAGTGGTGTTACATACAATATAATGATGACCCATGGGTCAAAGAGTATGGTACTTAAGATAGAAACACGTTTGTATGATACAACTACATACAGAAAGCATGGCTAATAGAAATCTCTATTCCTAGACAGCTCGTTTCGCCGAAAACTTTGTTGATAGAAAACATTGTTCGTAGATATCTCGGTTCATAAGAAGCACTTTTGACAGAGATCTCTGTTGATAGATAGCATTTCTTGTCGGAAACTTTGTTCATAGAAACCACTGTTTCACCTTGGTTCACAGAAAGCACCTTTGGTTCACGGAAACCAATTAGATCATTATTTTTTAAGTAAGCTGTATTCCTATTCACTCGCTCTTGCATCCTATGTCGACGGAGCCCCGCTTGGCGGGGCTCCTATTTCTGTGTAAAGGGTTTAAAGTAACCAAACCGAACCTCGGGGTGCCCTTCGCTCGCTCTTGCATCCATTTCCATTGGTTTCTATGAACAAAGTTTACGGCAAGAAGTGCTATCTATGAACAGAGATCTCTGTCAACAGTCCTTCCTATGAACCGTGATATCTACGGACAATTTTGTCTATCAACAAAGTTTTCGGCGTAACGTGCTGTCTAGGAATAGAGATTTCTATTAGCTGTGCTATCTGTATGTAGTCGTATCGTACAAGCGTGTTTCTATCTTAGGTTCCACACCGTGGGTCAAATCCTATGCTACATTCGAAAAGAATGCCTTACCCGATGTTGCCTAGTAGTTTCAGTCAATAAAACGAAGCAAAACCCACAGAATTGGAGACAGAACCTAAGACCCCATTTCGAGCCAGATGTATGATTTTGATTTCGAAGGATCTGAATTGAAGGATGGCAAAGTCAAAGTCAAGATTTCTGGTATAAAAAAAAGTTAGCAGATTACTGTTGGTCTAATTTAAGAGATACTGATACAAATCTGAATTAAAACAGAGTAAAATTTGCAATATGTAATACTTTCACTAAATGGTAATCTTAAAATTAACAAAAAAAAAAGTAAAAATTTTGAAAACTAGACGATCTAAATTTTTTCCACTTCAGAATCTCACTAAGCATTTTATCCTCTATGCAAACACATGGTTTTCATCTCATGAACAAAAACGCGGTAAACTAGTGTTATTGGCGTTGGCGACAGACACATAAATTCATAAGATTTAACGTGGGAGATAAAAAATTAAATTAAAAATTTAAAAAACCCCCGACAAAAATAAAATTAAGGAATCCCTACAAAAAGCACGAAATAAAAAAATCACACACACACACACACGTTAAACTTAGAACACCCCGTCGTTTTTGCGTCGGGGGTTAAAAATTAGATGGGAAGCATTGTATAGTGTTTCTTAAGTTCGTGGTTCTCTTTGTGCTCTTTTTGAAGGTTTCACTTCTACCACGTGTGAATTGCACACATGTTTTTTTTCATACACTTTCAAATTTCCACGCGAACAAAGTCGCGGGCAACAGCTAGTAAATAAATAAATATCGTTGGCTTTTGTCGTGGACACCAGGTAGTTGATATAATAAATATATACTTTTTTTGTAAATACATAGGTACTTCTTATGTACAAACATCCATGACTCAGAAATAAAATAATGTCCATGCTCATCACACAAACATTTGCCCCTACCGAGATTCGAACCCGGACCCTAAGATCGTAAGGCGGCCTCACTACCGCTGCGCCATTCGGATCGTCAGTTTATGTAAAAATATGTAAAGGTGAATGATTCCATTAAAAATATTAAAGATTTAAAACTCTAGTCATACTGACTTCGCTAGTCTGTGTAGAGAACCACAAGTTTTCTTTACTTCAGATGCCCTTTTTTTCTTAATTTAGTTTTTTTTTATTTGCCATTTTAATTACTTCTAATACAACACGTTTTTACGCAGGTAAGTAGGCACTATTACGCGCGCGAAGACGATAATGTGGTTGCGAGAAAAATTGCATAGGTCCTCCCTCGATGACGTCCGGCAGGACACTGGTAGACACTGGCGCGGTGCGCGCGAGTCGTTTTTCACGCATTTATTTTATATGGAAAAAAATAAGTGCCATATTATAAATCTATCCAATAATATCCCTGTTAAACCTGATTAGTAAATGAAATGTAAAATTTTCATAAAAATTGCGTTCCCCCAAGTCTCATACAACTCAAAATCCTTTCAAAATCGACTTTACTTCTGATTTTTTTTTTGTCGAGCAAAATGTTAAATATTGTGTTTTTAACCAAAAAAGTCACTAGATTAAACATGTATCTGTACTATATATTTTTTTGCGAATTTAAATATGGTGATTTCTCTGAAAACAACTCGATCTAGAAACGTAAATTTCGGAAAAGGGGCCCTTAATGGCCAGTATGCCAGAAGCTGTGAGAAATATACTACATCTTTATTAAGATGGGTATGTGATGCAAGAACTACTATAACTATCTGTGTTGTTTAAAAGATGCATAATATGCATGTTAGTAGTGACATGAATTACAATTCTAAAACGGACTTCCCGTTGTTGTTTTATCTTCTATAAATGCAGATTCACGTGCCTTTCTATAATGGGATTAAATAAATGTGGCTTACCATCCGTAGTTGCCGTCTGCGGCGATGCGATCCCAGTCTTGAGGCCTTCCTCGGGTGTATATCATGTAATTGATAACACTCGTCCCGCCGACAGCCTTGCCGCGTGGCCAAAAACAGCGCCCGTTGAGCATGCCTGGAATATTAGATTGATAAATAAAATTTGGCATTGTTCGACCTTAAATTTAATGGAATCTTTGTTATTTGTTTGTTGGAATGTTAATAGCCCAGACTTTATTAGGTAGATACTCGTTAAAACATACATTGCTGCGTTTAATGGGAGGCATGACTAGGATCGTTTATTATCATAATAAAAAATTTGTTTTGTGCAACAAATAACATTTCAATTACCGAAATGGCCAGATGTAATAATTTAACTTACCAGTGCATACTCCTGGTTGATATTCCATGTAATACTGCCACGTGTAGTCCGTTGACTGGAAGTACGGTGCCATGGCGGGTATGTCGGTGAGCAGCATCTCTGGTTTTCCAGCTTCAAGCAGTAACACTGTCACGTTCTTATCCTCTGACAGTCTCGAAGCGAGGGCAGATCCTGCCGATCCAGCGCCTACTATGATGTAGTCATATTCTTCATAAGGAGCTTGGAGACCTTAAAACCAACAATTATAGAATTTAACTTTTGAGACCGTAATCGTCGAATTTATCCAAGCCTACATAGTTATAATAATGAATACCCTCCACTAATAATCTTTCATGCCGGTAATTGGAGATTCAAAGTAGTTTGGGCAATCAACGCTAGTACAAGACGAGAATGAGGTGAGAGCTGTAAGGATCCTTTATAATGCATGGTCCAGAAACTAGCGCATGTATTGTTTACTGCGTAGACAGGGATTACGTTTCTATTGCACCAGGGTGGAGTAACCCTTTACGTGTTACAAACATGTCCTTATTGTATCCAATGTTCGCATGCCATGCACCACTATTTTACAATTATGTCTATTATAAACCAGATAATCTATTTATCAATGATATTACGGGTCAAATAATGCGGCAAGCCGAAACCGGTATATAATAACTGGTTTTGTTTTTGCATATTGATTAATTCGTCATTTTCAAAAAAAAACGCCATTACAAAGGTCAGGATTTAAATAGATTTTGTTTCATTCTTGTAAACGGCTATAATAATTTGCCTAGAAAATAGCGGAATTTCGATAAAGGCATAATATTGATAAATCCGGTTGAATTGCGGTTAAAATTCGCATATTTATAAATATCAGTTTTATAAATGCTTGCGAATTCCATGTCCGTGACCCTGGCATAAAATACTTTGTGGGTGTTCTTTAAACAGATAAAGTTTTAGATAACTCACTCACTAACCGATATTTTATCAAACATGTTTTTATGTCATTGATAGCGTAAAAATATCTTATCGTGAATACCTCCACGATTTATGATAATCCTAACAAATGTCCTTATCAAGAATTTTATCGTTAATCGCTGTTTAAAATATTGATTACTAGTACTCAATATTCCTATGGTTTTTAATTACCGATTACATATAAGATAAACGATTGAACATCAATTAACTTAGCTTGATTGTTATATACATACCCCCTTATTAATAAACTTATCATATCAGATGAATAGTTACACACCGATTTCTCTCTTTCAGTCGTCAGTAATTTGACTTTCGAAAGAAGAAGACAAAGCGTTGTGTAACTATACAGATGCTATGCAATGTTTCTTAGTAAGGGGGTAAATCGATAACAGCAATTTATCATATACAGGTTGGCAGGGACGCCAACATCGTTTTCTTTTTATAACCGACGTAAAATTTCTACCCTAGAGGTTCTGGAATCATGTGCCTAATTCGGTATGGGTACAGTGTGCGCGTCGATGCTACCCGGTCTATAAAAGAAAAATCACCGGTTTAAGAATCTGTAAATTATGAAGATTTCGGTGTTTGTGAATGATTGAATCCACAATGAATACCTTCCTTATTCGGTTATTTACTACCTTTTTGTGGCGTTCAAGTACGATTGTTATCAATTTAATTATTCTATCCTCGCTTAAACTTTTGCCTACCTAGCTTTTTTTGCAATGTGTTTACATTAACTACGTTATCGTTTTGAACGTGCTCGATAACGTTTTTCCTGTAATTATGGTTCTTAATAATCCCGCGTTTCTTGGTACCTACTTTAAATAATTATTCTTGAGATTTTTAATTTTTTTAAATATTCGGAAGTCAGGTCGAATTAAAATTATCGTTTATAACATTAAGTTTGAGTGATGTGCTAGTGATTGTTATATTTTGAATACTCAATCTAGCAAGGATTTTTGTTACATAATTATCGTACTGAAAATGTGCTAATTGAATTATTAGAGGTCGATTTTTAGAGAATTTTAAATATTTTTTTAGTTTTACGCAATAGGCCTAGCTAAACTCACCTCCAGGTAATGGAAACGAATCCCTTAGAAAATCAAATATATCATCAGGATGCTTGGGCACGTAGTTAGGCGCTGCAGTTTGCAGCATAATGTTGATCATAGGATTCTGCCGATATGAATACAACAGCCTCTCTTGTCTGCCTTCTTCCTCTGCTTGGTCTTCATCATTATATATAAAATTTCTTGGTTTTACAGTATCATCACTCACAGTTTCTACAGTAGCTTCTTCGTCACTGTTTGTTGTACTTCCGATCGACAATATTGTCAGTATTAACACTAGTTTGTATAACATTTTGTGGTGTAATTCTTTCTATTACGGGTTTATTAAAACATTGCACTTTAAAAATTAAAAATATACCTACAGCTAATGCAAGTAAACACGTCGAAGTCTTGTGAGACTATCTATGGTAGTGTAGACAGTGCAAGCTCCGAGTATAGATGTGTGGTGCGTGAAGATATTCTACCTATAGCTGACCGTTAAAGGAAGCGGGTTCTTATAGCGCACCGGTACTTTTATTCCTTCGCCGAATTATTTCTCCTTTATCTGTTTTTTGTCGGCTAAAAAATAATTGATACTTTTTTTGACCGCTAGTGTCTGGATTAATTGCTCAATGTTGTTTCTTTTTTTATATTGTACGGAAGCCAGCACATCAAGTTACTACAAGCTGTCAGATTTATTTAATAGATTTTCGACTTTATTGCTAAAGCATAAGGTTCAAGGTTGATTGGGAAAATCTGACAGTTTCGGGTAGGTTGACCTGCTGGCGTCTGTCTGTACCTAAATAAGTACTTTCCACTTGATGTGAATGATAAAGGCAGAGGCGGTGAAACACTTGTAACGCCAGGATAGCCATGTAACTATCTACTAATTGGTTTATGAATACGGAAAGCTAAAACTAGAGCTCAAATTTTAAATATGGGGCTGATATTGAGCTGGTTCTATCTGTTAGTTTGATATCATGATTGTTGTTATAAAAATTTAAAATACCCTGCTAGGTAACCCGTTATGTTTCGCATCCGTCCGAATAAAATCATGGGACCAAAATACACTGGAAAGTTCATAAAAATCAGTCACGATTTGCTGTCAAAGTGCCTGATAGGAATTTCGATTGACATACAAATTGTATCTTGAGTAGGTGGTATCTACTATAGTTACTTTTATGTTCTCTCAAATTGTAATGTATTAAAGGTCATTGCACTTGTGAAAAGCCGGTTCCGGGAACTGCCTCATTGGACACAAGGTAGGAATGAATGCAAATAATTTGAGAATCCACAACATGCCATTAAAATCAACTCGTTATATTAGGTATGTCTCTTCCCGCTCCTATGTACTGTTCCTAATACTAATGCAGGGCGAAAATCTCCTGTTTGATACAGTTGTATAAGAAGTACCTATACCGTACGCAAAATACGCGCATTGACGTGGAGTTGCGGACACCAGCCCGTATTACCTATAAGATAGCATAATCAGCCTATAACATTCCCACTGCTGGGACACAGGCCCCCTCTCTCTCTCGTAGGAGGGAGTGGGCCATAATCCACCACAATATAAATATGCGGAGTGTACATGTTCGCGGATGATAAAAATTTTGGACTAATTATTATAATTTGTTACGGATTATGCAAAATAAAAATCCGTACGGCGCGGCGGGCGCCTGGCCTTTTAGAATAGTAAATGCGACACACACAAACTCTGAACGACTTCACAATTAACATGCAATAAACAGTCGCTAATCATGACAAAAGAATAGGTAAAGAATAATGTATTTGTAAAACATAGGTAATTTCATACAAAGATCTTAAAAATTGGTAGTGCGTTATGCTTTGCCAATATTGACATATAAACACAACACAACATAACACACACAACTAACATACACATAACTTTAAACAATCTTTATAAATAAACCCCTTATACTCGAACAGTAATCCTGTTAAGGCTATCTAGGTAGTCAATAAATAATACATAAAAGCTAAGATGCTATGTCGAAACTGTATCTACCGGTTTTGCTTTTAAAGACCTTAACAAGGAAATTTATGATGCATTTGGTCACGTATGGTCTACATTAGATTCAGTTGTCATTGTCACGTTCTATCAGAACGCCAAATCTCCTAATTTAAAACGCTCAAAATCTAGTCGTAGTCTCATCTCGGCGACAAACAAATGTCAAAAACTTGTCAAAAATGTAGGGAAATTAAGAGAATTGCCCTTCTGATGTAACTGTAAAGGTTTTTTTTTTAAATTCCAAAACACCAACAGCGGGGTAATTGCGTATCACATTAACAGTAGCAATGGCTTTCATTTTGACAATTCAACAACATTTATTGCGTTATTTACGTGGTTGAGCAGACAATTTTTTCGAACATATGAATTAGTAATATCCTTCAAAATTATTCAGATTGTGATTAAAAGTGTGTTACGCAGTAAGGGTGCAGGTCTTTAATGTATTACTTTATTAAAACGATCGATGTAATCAAGCAGTTTCACAAGATAATAAAAATCATTGGCTGAGCAAACATTTATATAATTTATTTAAATTTAAACATATTTTTGGCTGCGGTTTATAATACTAAGTATTAATAAATAATACACTGAGTTCCCTAAATTACTTGTAACAATATCTTGTCTAGTTCCAAGTGCTCTTTATCATATCTGCAGCCTTTTCTCCAATCATTACTGCTGGGGCATGCGTGTGCACTGAAACCGTCCGCGGCAAAATACTAGAGTCGACGACGCGAAGATTATGAATACCGTGAACTCGTAATTCTGGATCTACCACTGCCAGCGGGTCGCCTACTGGACCCATGCGACACGTCGCTATTTGATGATGCAGAGTAATAGTGAGTGTACGCAACGCACACTCCCAGTACTGATCAGAGTCGTAAGCCAACCCTCGACATATCGAGAAATTCGCTTTGTGCAACCTTGCCCCGAAACGCTGGAACGGTGGCGTCTCAGCCAATGCCTGCACATAACGTATTGAAGCAATCATTGTTGCTACGTCAATACGATGTGTGAAATAATTGCCATATAGTAGAGGATGACTAAAAGGATTATTATCTTTCAACTCAAGATATCCTACTGATTTAGGATGCAGCAACATAGGAAATACACTCCATGCCTCCGTATTATCTATTGCTCCAAAAGTTTTGTCGAATAATTCTGGAGAAATCATCATTCCTCGTCGTACAGCTTTGCTCCCTGATGCTCCACCATCAGAAAGAAGTGAACCGCCGAGACTTATTAACTCAATATCTGGTATTCGGTCTTGTTGATTAGATAAAGGAGTTTTAATATATCCGATACCTTCCACGCCGCCAGGACTCGCGACTACATTGTCACCGAACTGAGTCCACTCCAGCAAGTTTCGAATAGAACCGTCTCTATTTTCGTTCAAGCCTACATTTGTCGCATTGAGAGTGAATATTAATGCCGGATACGTTATGTGGTCATAAAGTGTTCGGCCGACGGGCAAGTTTTGTATTAGGGGAATACCGTGACTCCTGAGATGCTCTTTGGGACCTACTCCTGATAACATCAGTAACTGAGGCGAGGCTATTGGTCCGGCTGACAATATTACTTCCCTTCGCGCTCTCACTTTATTATTCAAACGATTTCTGACGTATTCCACTCCATAAGCAGTTTGTGTATTTTTGTCTATAAGTACTCTTGTCACTGTTGTTGAGGGTAGTATATGCAAGTTGGGACGTCTCTTGTTTGGGCGCAGAAATGCTTTAGCGGCGCTCAGTCTTCTGCCGTTTCTCACATTCGCTTGAACGTATCCAAATCCGAGCTGCTCTGGAGAATTGTAGTCTATTGTAGGGCTACCCAATATTCTTCCTGCTTCTAAGAAGGCTTCAACTAGTGGTGTCCTGAAAACAGTAAAGAGGAAATTAAACATGGCTTTAAAGTAGTCATTATTTTGACATGGAAGATCCTTCTCAAGTGTACCATATTGTCCTTTGAATATCTACAAAGCTTATCATTTTAGCCGAGAGGTCTCAATTGAAGTTAACCGCAGCGAGCTTAGTAATAGTAATGTCCTCAAATAAGTAAATAAAGTATTAAATAAAAACGCAGAATGAGATCATTCTGTGTTTTTATTTAACACTTTAATCATCATATTCATAATGTTGTAAGTATGTATATGACATAGACATAATGTTTACTGGATCAGGGCCTCGCAATTCAAATCATTGGTATTCGGTATACACCCGGAATTATGCGACCTTATATGCACATTCATTGCTTACAACGATGTCAGTAAAACACGAATTACATTATTTTTGTTTTGATTTTATTAATAGTTTGATTAAGTAGATAAAATGATGATGATAACTTACTTCATCATAATCAGCCTATAATGTTCCCACTGCTGGGACACAGGCCTCCTTTCTATGTGGGGGCTGTAATCTACCACGCGGGCCCAGTGCGGGTTGGTAGATGTCACATGTCTGCGAACTTTTGGTTCTAGGACATGCCGGTTTCCTCACGATGTTTTCCTTCACCGTTTTGAGAGCAGTGGTGATGAAATTATTTACATATTATTTTGGGCGGGATAACTTACTTGAAGGTTACGAATTCGATATTCATTTCGCCGTTCCTACCTCGATAAGGGGAATTTTCATAACCATTTAAATTGGCTTGCTCCGATTTCATGTAGTATTTTAGAATGTCTCCGTAGGACCTGGAAGCAAGTAGAAAATAAACTGCATTATTTCTACGTGAGTTTTTTTTTAATTGTAAGTACATGAACATGTAGCCCTTCCTTTTATTAGGGTCAGATTTAATTGTGGTGTACCTAAGTACCAGTATTTATATTTTGAAATGTAATATACAATGTGGAAATTGCAATACGACAATTAATGAAAACACTAGCAATACATGCTTAAGAGTATTTTAAAACTATCAAATGAATGGTAAAATTGAAATTAAAATAGTGATTTTTTCTAACAAATTAAATAGTAGGGATGGGCCGGCTACGGGTTTTGCCAATCTTTGACTAGCTATAGTGACTAAACTATTGGATATAATTGATTGATCTTTAGGATACAGACTGCGGACGTTTTATGAATTGCACGAATTAGATAAATTATAAGCAATTTAATTTATTGTCTTATTGTCACTTTTAATAAAGCTGGGCATTCATTACCAGCCATAGTTTCCTGCGGCTGCGATTCTGTCCCATTCCTCGGGTCGTCCTCTGGTGTAGATCATGTAGTTTATGGAGCTGGTGCCTCCTACAGCTCGCCCTCTCGGCCAGTAGCATCTTTGGTTTATCAAGCCTGTAACAGAAGAAATAAAACAATAATTAATTGTGATCCAGCTACGTCAGCTGGAATCATGTATAAATAGGTCGACCGGTTAATTGAGACGTTGCCTGAGGTACCAGCGCGGTGCGGGAGGGTGTGGTGGTGACGTGATGCGAGAGCTCAGTGATTCGTCAACTTGTGACAATATCACCCTCCCGCACGCTTATTTTTCTAGTACTTATAAAAATAATGTATCATCAAAAAAGAAAACATAGGGATGTTCAAGTAGGTAGTTAATATTTATTATTCTGTAAAAAAACATTGCTTTATGGTCATTAACCAGATGAAAATAGGCGAGAGAGTTTCTATGGAGAATTGACCAACCGCAATGTAGCTGTGACTTGTCTCAACAGAAACATTGTTTTGAAACATAATTTTATTTGCACATCAATTTAAAGCAATTCTTTACGTTACTGGACCCATAACATTACCACTGATTGCAAAATATTTCGAGTTACAAATGTTACAAATAGCCTCTCCTCGCATTAGTAACCTACATTAGTCTTATGACATACCTATTATTCCAAAGTATTCACATGAGACTAATCCAGAATAAGCTGATAATTATCGAATATTTACCTAAACATACTCCAGGCTGGCGTTCCATATAGTAGGGCCAAGCATATTCCGTGCGTTGAAAGAATGGTGCAATCCCGGGGACGTCAGTGAAGAAGTTCTCAGGTCTACCAGCCTCCAGCACCAGGACTTTGACGTTGGGATCCTCAGTCAGACGAGCGGCCAGGACGCAGCCGGCTGAACCGGCCCCCACGATGATGTAGTCATACTCTGGTAGTGGAGATTTTAAACCTGGAATTGTAGGCAATATTTTATTTAAGTAAAGAGTTGGGAATGTAAAAAAAAAGTAATAAAATAAAATAAAAACCAACTGTGGTAAAAAACTTAAGTTAAAAAAAAAACTGAAAGCTAAAAACAACTACTGTTGTGTGAAAATCAAAATCGGTTCATACGTTCGGGAGCTACGATGCCACAGACAGACACAGACACGTCAAACTTATAACACCCCGTCGTTTTTGCGTCGGGGGTTAAAAATACAGTTACTCACCATTGGGCAGTGGATAGCTGTCCCTTAGTATGTCGAAGAGATCACCAGGGATCCGTGGCGTGTAGTTAGGTGCCGCCGATTGCATCAGTAAATTAATCATAGGGTTCTGAACGTACGACACGTCATTCTGACAAATTATCCGG
Organism: Oligia fasciuncula; assembly: GCA_963082905.1. Taxonomy (NCBI): domain Eukaryota; kingdom Metazoa; phylum Arthropoda; class Insecta; order Lepidoptera; family Noctuidae; genus Oligia; species Oligia fasciuncula. The sequence goes on along the minus strand of OY720406.1, from coordinate 12,794,507 downwards.
TTCTGATCGATGATCGTTGAAAATATCAGGATGGACCATATCACCCTTAGAAACATTATTTAAACATTCCTGAAAAAAAAAGGAACATCTAATTGTTATAATTTATCCAGCAATTTTATTATAACTATGATTCACTAGCTGACCCGACAGATCGGTTCTATCGAAATTTCAATAATTTATACAACAGTCCCATAAAAAAAAGGACGTTAATTTTTTTCTGATTTTAAAATTTTTCCGGGAATCTTTTAAATTTTCTTCTACAAAAAACCTAATTCGGACTATTACGAATATTTTAAAATTAAAAAAAAAAAATGGTTGCCTGTAAAGTCGGTTTTACGGGCGAAGATTTTACGTGACAACGACCGATCATCCGATCATAGTTGAGTGGGAGAGAGACGCAAGGCATTCGGCGGGCCTCTCTCTCGTTCGGTGACTCATCGTAACGTTACCGAGCGTTACACTTTTTCATAAGTGACTCCCAGTCGCAACCTAATTTAAGACGTTGTCACGTCAAAAAAAAAAAAAGTCTAATCGGTCCAGCTGTTCTCAGATGCGCGTACCAACAACAGCATTTTATTTTTATTTATATGTCATAGTTAAGCTACATCACTAAAATTTTAAGAGGCTAATCACGCATTGATACGTATCAAAATTTTTTACAGGACTGTATTGCATGATAATTTTAATGAGCGTTGACACGAGGAACATTCGCATTCAATAGTTACAACAGGCCAACTGCGCAATAATTGTCGTGCAGGGGCGAACCATCGGCGCGCGCCTGAGCCTGAACTAACTGCAATGAGTACGGTCACAAACAGACATAGTTACTTTCGCATTTATAATATTAGTGGATGTATTATACCATACTTACGTACCCTCTACTCGAGTTGAGCTGCGGGCATAGATAGTACTTACATGGTATGAAAGAGCTACTATAAAAGTAGAATTTAAAGAAGCTTCCACTTTTTTGCTATCTGAATTACCTAAACACTCGTTTTTTTTGGCAATGTGTAATCATAGTTCAATGTGCTCGTTAAGCCAAGTCACTTACTTAAATTGTACGAACGAAAAGATGCCAATGTAATCTGGACTCGACCTCGAGGGTCTTTTGTGCGTAGGTATGTGATTTTTTTTTGATATTTTATATTTAAGATGTTTGGTTTTTATGGTGCCATAATTATCTTCATTTTATAACGAATAAATAGCAACAGAGTAGTTTGGTGACCAATAAAGTTTTTAAAGCGTCTTACCCTCCCTACCCCCGCGCTGTTACCGCTCTCGCCATCGAAGCCTCAGTGCGCGCTTAGGTCATCCGAGCGAAGTAAGTTAACTCTTGCGGGTTGTACTGGCAGTTAACACATTTAAGTCTTCATCCATATGAATCTGCTGTGGAGGGTTGTTAGATGTATCTGACTAAACTTATAGGTATCTTGAAGGCGGCGAAGGAAGGCTGGATCTACTATAGAGTACGGGGTGTGTGGATACAAATAAGACGACTCTAGGACTTTGAAGAATGTTTGTATTGTATATAAAGTAATCGTTACAACTTCGCGGTCAAGATATGAATCACTGCTTCTAGAATCAAACGCCATAATAATCATATTTGACATATGTTTAAACCAACGAATCGAATCATATTTCTAGCCAGTGCTTATTGCTAAAGGCTAGCACACACAGGCACTACACGAGCTACGCCCCACTTTGAATTAAAGTATTGGCCTAGCTCGCATCAAAATACAAGACTTTAATTCTAACGATTCGAAAATTTAAGCGTTCCTACCTATTACTAATCCTATAAGGAAAAAACTACCTAACGCCCGAAGTTAACACTGTGAGGTCCAGCTTTTTCTAAAAGCAGGGCTCAAGTCAGGACAAACGAAACACTTAACTAACACTCCCTTAAGTGCCAGGTAAGTCTACATTTAAGAGTGCTAAAATGCATCAACACAAACTAACGTTGTCATGCCTGAACCTCGTCATAACAAAACGAGCGAAAAAGATGTGACTTGGCCTCCTTCGATAACAAATGATGTGAAAGTTCACATCGGCCTGGATGAGGCTTACCGTGTTAACTGAACTTAACTTCAGATCCTTTTACCCCATCGGACGGTATCAGCCAGAGGGAGCGAAAGATTATGATGCCATTGTTCCAAAAATCTAATAAGTGACTGAACTCCATTATCTTCGATAGATACTCCGCGTTTATAATAACTATACCATTTATAAAAACTGTGGGTGCTCCAACCCAAGCTGAACCATATGTGTCAACTCAACACACTTTGCAAAGGCTATGCCCCGTTAGCAAAGTTGGTTTCAACTTAAGCTGATCACTCCCTCGTTACAACTTCGCGGTCAAGATATGAATCACTGCTTCTAGAATCAAACGCCATAATAATCATATTTGACATATGTTTAAACCAACGAATCGAATCATATTTCTAGCCAGTGCTTATTGCTAAAGGCTAGCACACACAGGCACTACACTACCCTGTTACAGTACCTACCCAGGACAGCTTAGCTTACAGCTATAAAATAATTACTTTTATCCCTTCTGGGGCGCGTCTGCAAGTTTGGTCATTATCGTCGGTATTTGTCTTGTTTAAGTTATTACGCACGAAAAACCACCACACCACATTCATTCATAAATAAATGTAAAGAATTTGTATGTAATTATGTGCCAGATAATTTAACTACTTCAGAATCTAGAGGTGGCCTAATGGATTAGAATAGTAGATTGTTATGCAAGGGTCGAAAGGAATGAATTGATGTCTTTCACCCGCGTTAAACACTCTACTTTTATTTCGAATATAAGGAAAGTAAAAAATACTTAGTAGTTTTTCTAAAATATTTATTGATGACATGAACATGAATAGGTACTACTTAAATATGGAACATACCGCGTCACAGCCACATAAGTAGGTAGATTCTGTTCACCGCAGCGGCGGGCCGTCCCACTTACTAAGTTTAAAAAAAAATTAACACTGGCTGTTTATAAACTCAGAAGACTGCTGCAATTTTCTTAATTATTAAAAAAAAAAAACGTAGCTGACTACCTAAGCAAATTTTGTTCTATTTTTAAAATTCATTCCCGCCCTAGAGAGGGAAGCAATTACTATGAGTCGTTCCCGCCCTAAATTGGGAAGCAGCGTCTTCCACCCGCTATTCGGATCAAACAAACACTACTTTCCGAGCATGAGAAATGAAAAATAAATTGCCTGCGTAGGACAGTGATGTAAATTCCTTATCCGTGTACGACCTCCTTTTCACATCACTACCTACGATCCTTTTTCGTTTTAAGTATCCGGACTAAAGTACTGGCTAGCGAGTGCTAAACATGATTACGCGCGAATTTGTGATCGGAACTTACATTCGTTCCATATTAGGTGTCCTTCTAACTGACAGCATTCCATCATCACCGTTAAGTTTTTCTCAAGCTAGCGCACTGAGACTTTCGTGTTGGCAATATTTTCTTTAGGCGTAGGCATTGACATACCTATATATTACTAGCGTAAGGACCGGGCTAACCGCGCGACTAAATGGCACCAACGCGCTGGCCCTAAAATGACGGTTTTAGGGCCAACGCGACTCGGTTGACAGTGGTGCGCGCGAAGGCGCATGACAGATGACAATGACAGATGGCGTTACTTTTGCTTGTATGAAGAACGTCTATGTAAAATGTTCAGATGGGCGTATCCTTACTTTTGAAATCATTGGGCGTAGGTCTACTGGTTTACGCTACGCATTATTTAACATTCGGAAGAAGAAAGGAGTACACCACGGGCGAGTTTCGATTAGATACATTAAACAATGTGCACCAACACATTTTTTTATGTCAATATTGCGTAAATTTTATGTCATTGGATTTCATTGGACGTCCCAAAATTAGAACAATACTCTTCAAGCTTGAGTGACTCCCGTACTGATAGTATTACGCTGTCTACGCTGAAGGCCATAGTTTCGTATGTTTAAAATGCAGTTATTAATAACATATTATTACAACATTATATTCGCAATGAACCAGTGAGTTGCGTTACTACGTGCAACCTAACATTCGACCGTCAAACGAGAGTACTTAGTCTAGATTATTTGGGTTATCTGTACCTACATATCATAAAATAAAGTCGCTTTACGTGTCTGTCTGTGTGACCGCTTTGTTGTTCTAAATTACGCAACGGATTTTGATGCGGATTTCACCATCATTTAGAGAATTTATTCCATTACTGGGATGTACAGTCAACAAAGGAGTTAAGGATACAGGAGCGTCGGATATAGTTGAAGTTTACTAAGAAACCGATGGATGTTCTGGACTGAAATTTAATTTAATAAATGAGCTGTTTGTTTTCTATTAATAAACTAAAATTTAATTCGAGATTATCCATCGGTTTCTTAGTAAACTTCAACAATATCCGACGCTCCTGTATACTTAACTCCTTTGTTGACTGTACATAGCCGTCAACTTAACTACGCATTCTGTATATAGAAGAAAAAGAAAGAAAGAAAATACGTTTATTTTACGGCATACATGACGCATAAAAAAAAAACACAAACATAAAATAAAATAACAATTTGGGAGAAAACTAAGAAAAAAAAACTAAGGAACTAACTAGGAATATCAAACTAAGTAACATTGCACAAAAATAATTGCTGGGAAACGACTTTTATTTTTGGTGTGAAAGCTGTTTGCAGTAGTGCGCAATGTAACACAGGCAATTGTGCTTATGGGTACATGCAACGGTACTGGAGTCGCGGGGGTATTTAAAGTTGTGTTATTACAACATTATTAAAAACGTGTTTTCGTAATAAAACGTCAGTAAAAGTTGGAATTTCAATATCTCCGTAACCAGAAGGTTCTCAGCTATGGTCCAGTAAAAACAAATGATTACAACCACGGGGAGTACAAGTGACTCTCGGCTTCGTTAAGAGTAAACTAGTTTACTAGTCGCGAGCTCGAACTCACTGGTGGTCATGACCAAAAAGCACGCTGTCTCATCTGGCTTCGTGTCCGACAGAGCTAGTATCAGTGATGAGCAGTTAGACGCTAATCTACACGCTCAACGTCTAGTTCTCACGCACAGAAACACAGTTCCGAACTGAAAGGCGCGTAAAAAAATTCGAAAAGTGCTTTGGAAAATCGAGTTTTAAGAAAAAACCACTGCATAAATCAATTACAAAAAAAGTTTATTGAACTCTTCGATAACTGAGCTTTGTCGGTACGGACTTGGTTTTGAAGATTTTACAGTTCTTTTGTTACTTATTTACACCCAAAGTTACCTTAAAAATAGCAAGAAAAACGAATCTTTGTTGGCTCATAACTTTTTAATGACTTTTTATTTTACTATTCTGTTTCCGTACAAACAAAATTAATAATAAGTCAAAACGATATGATGTTTAAGTTTGGCTGCACAATGTTAAACAGTGGAGTAATACTCTCCCGATATTTGTATGGAAAAAATATCGACTAGTGGCACCTTAAGTGTCTATTTACACCCGATAAAATAAAGAAATCTGAAAGTTTTGTAAAGTAGTAAAAACTGCAAAGCAGGGGCGGGTCGCTAGTTTTTTTTAATAAAGTACTAAGAAACCAGTCTAGCATGTATGTGTCAATTCAGTTGTTATCAACCCACATGGATATAATTAATCAAAAAGTAAGAGTTAATTTAGGCTACCTGTATAATTGCTACCTTGGCCGTTCTTGGCCGTAGAAAGCGCGGGGGTGATCAGAAGGACCAGAATTTTGCCGTTACGTTAAGTAGGTACTTTGATAAAAGGACCATGTGGTTGGTAATAATGCTGATTAATATATTTAGCGTCACCTTAGGTGTTAATTTAGGTTTTCCCAACAAAGCTTGTCATGGTATTACAGCCTAGAGGTTCACGTTCTGTGTCGGTGATAGTGACCCATTGACTCTAGTTACAAGGCGGAAGCTATGAGTCCAAATAATAAGTTAAAAAAATTGTAATTTGGAAGCTGAAACAAGTACACAGAATAAGCAAGTAAATGTACAGTCAACAAAAGAGATAAGTATACAGGATCGTCGGATATAGTTGAAGTTTAGTAAGAAACTGATGGAGGTTGTCGACTGAAATTTAATTTGATAAATGAGCTGTTTGTTTTCTTCTATTAATAAAATAAAATTTTATTCGAAAACATCCATCGGTTTCTTACTAAACTTCAACTATATCCGACGATCGTGCATACTTATCTATTTTGTTGACTGTACAAATATTTATCTGTTTACCAACGCTTAAAGACCAGTTTGTCCATAAACAATAATTAGGTTTAACCTTTTGATTCTGACTCCAGGTGGTGTTTGCGTCTTTGGTTTCGAAATAAGTACCTGCCATAAATATCAACGGACGGTTATTAGATTATTTTTGTGCTAAAACTCGGCAAGTTAGCCTGATTTTATTAGATAGAGATTAGAATTGAACACTATTTATTCATTCATGTCTAGGAATGTTAGTTATGTTATGGCCTAACTTTAAAGTTGCAGGTTGGCTTTGTATTTCAATAAGTAAGTTTATACACCGTGTCGCTTTAATGGCGACATTAATTTAACACACGTATACGGTTTCGTGTTTTTGTTTTACGAACATTTTTTTAATTTCATTATTTTTTTTAATTTCATTGTTGTTTATTTGCAATTTTCTTAAATAGCGTCTAGGAGCACCTGTACTTAAAGAACTGTAGCGCAGGCGTCATTTTCCGGGGTCACGGATCATAACATCGCATCAATGTAATTAAAACAAATAACGTGCAAAGAGTAGGCGAATTGAAGGACAGGGAGAGAGCCCTTGATTTATTTGCAAGTACCAAAATATGTCGCATAAATGGCCTGCTTTTTTGTTACGTTGACTTAGAAGCTTGTTTTTTTTTAAACTGTAGCCCTCATATCGCTGAGACGATTAATGACATATTCGTGCATGGACTAGACAGGTTCACTTAATCTGTGTAGTTCTTTCCTCAAAAAGTAATTTCAGACATCAATCTAAGTACATGGTGTTCACATGATCTGACCAAGGTTATGTCTGGACTTTAAAAGAGACTAACCTCTGAGTTTGTTTCGGCTTTTCTTCTCAGAGTAGTCAGATAGGAAACGCCGACCACATCTAGTTTTTTTAAATATGATTGATGCGTAATGTGTAAGTTCAATATCCCCACTTAGCGTACTGCAATGTACATATGCCTTGCTAATTGATTCAAATAAAAGGTAATTATTAAAAAAAAAGTTTTATTATGATGAGCTAAATAAAAACTTACGTGGTCATGAAAATCCGAGAAAGCACTGTTAAGCCACTAGGATATGTTCTGGTCCTACGATACGGACTAAAATGTCTAGGTAAGTATGAAGTTAGACTCTCAAGTGCGCCGACGCGACGCCCGTTTACTCACTGCCCCACTGGCACAGCTCACTGGCGACTTTAGCGACCGATGGCAAGGTGACCACGGACTATATATGTTCTACCAATAACCTTTTTATAGGGTTAGTTTAAGGGGCTTACAGGACCTAAGCACAAAAAGCGCAAATTTTAGAAACAAGAAAAGTTATTGATCGACTACAGTAAACAAAAACAGAAAAATATATGATATTCTTCAGGATATATGCTAGGTAGACAGTGTGTTGACAACATAATACAAATAAATTGATACGATAGAAAAAAATCATGAAGATACCTCTAAAAACTTTCTTTTTACAATAAAAAACATACTAATATACATACAATCATTCTGATTTTTTGTCAGATTATTCTACAAGCAACATACTAAAATAATAGTGTTTTATTTTTTTAGTCCAAACAATAGATTTTTTGTAAATAGATAATGAGGTCATGTAAGCCCCTTAAATTGGCTAGCTAAACTCTGCAGTTGCGATGGGTATCGATATGTAAACACGGTACCTACGGTACCAGTTTCATAGTTCTATAACAACAAGTGGATTCGTTAACTCGGTACATCCTTCCGTATTTTTTTAAACAATGTAACCCTGATTAGCTTACAAATAAGTTACAAAGAAAAAAAATTGTACCTAAATAAAAACTTACGTGGTCATGAAAATCCGAGAAAACACTGATAAAACACAAGCATAGGTATATTCTGGTCCTACTATTCGGACTACGGCCTATTGCACGTATCAAGTTCGACTGCAGCCGACTGCACTGTGCCGACGACGCCCGCTTACTCACCGGCGAGTTTGGCGACCAGTTACAGTAACCAGCACCCTAGTTGCGTAACACACTTTCAGTCACAATCTGAATCATTTTGAAGGATATTGTTAATCCATTGCTTCGTATGTTCGAAAAATGTGTCTCCTCAACAACGTGAATAACGTAATGATTGTTGTTGAACTGTCAAAATAAAAGCCATTGCTACTGTTAGTGTGTTACGTAATTACAATTCACAATTCTTTATTGCATTCCATAATGTAACAATTATATTATACTAGCAGCGCCCCGCGGTTCACCCGCATAAATGTCGATCCCATGGGAATATCGGGATTAAAACTATCCTATGTCCTTCCCCGGGATGCAACCTATCTCTCTGCCAAATTTTATCGAAATCCGTTCAATGGTTTAGTCGTGAAAAGGTAACATACAGACAGACAGAGTTACTCTCGAATTTATAATATTAGTATGGATGTTGAACCTGATGGGCACAGCATAGTAGCCCGGAGGTGCCAATGCCACTGACACAGTTTGTTGTGTAACCTTCATATTGCCACCAGGTCCAGATGTGACTCCTTTAACTTATGGTAATTCTGAAGCGTTTGTTAATACAAGATAAAAAATACAGGCTGTTTTAATGATTCAGTCAAAAAATCCAACAAAATATTTTAATGTTCAATTTGTCGATTTGTTGGATCTGGATTAGCTCGGTGAAACTGATAAAAGGCTCAAGCGCATGCGCATACACTAAAATAGCTAAAGACGCTCTTGATTATATAGTACTTTTCAGAAGCATCAAAAAAACTTCTCTTGCGGTTTTTTTCTATTAACGATAATAGCTTACAGATTCTCAGCTTAGTTACTTACCTGCAAATTTACCACGTACGAGGAGCGGTGAGTGTGTAACGTATCGATCACTTAAATGTTGTGTAGTCTTCTATTCTATTCTGGTTGGTATGAGACTGCTTATTATTTACTTAATCTTGTCTTAAAACTGCGTTGAGATTTCGCAACGAACGTTCCACGTTTTCCTTTGGGGGTGATTGATATCAAATGGCATGGTTTGGTAACCGTACATACCACCGTCACGAAAACAAGGCTTTAGGTTAATTTAACCTTAGCTTTTCACTATGACACATTCGTAACTTTGCTCATAATGAATCGAAAGTATAGCCTTCGTAAGTAGTTAGACAGAGAAGGTGATTTTGTGAAAAGTTTATGTCGGAACGTGAGTTACTACGAAACTATGTTATTGTTACAATATGTTGAATTATTGGAGCAATACAAACATCCATAATGATAACGATGAACTTACTAACGTATTGTTTTTTTTTTGTTGCAGGTACCTACAGCAAATTTGCGAAACGGGTGAACGAGCTAGTCAAAACAAGCTTTGTCTTCGTATATTTGAATATATTTGAAGTCATTATCCTTCGGGGTTCCCTTAAGGGGAATGCGCTAAGGTAGCCTGCGAAATTCAACTTCCTTTTTTTGTAGGTCAATACAACCTCACGGTTGTAACACATTGACAGAAATTATAATCATTAGAATCAGCCATACAACTCCTTGAGTAAGGGTAATATGTACTTAGGAGTGTTGTTGATGACGATTTTTATGATTAGAATTATAATCATAAAAATCGACATCATAATAAATAAGTAAATATTTGTTACGGACGCGAATCTTATTTAGATCAACATTCAACCTGATACTGACCTGCAAATTGCAAAAAAACGTAAGAAACTCTGAATTCCGCCATGACGCTTTCGCCTTAATAAAATAATTAAAGCCTTTATTTAGTAATAGGTTTGCTTACAGGTTTTGAGAAACCAATTTAGTGATGTTCTTCGTGGTTTATTTACCGCATAATATGAATATGTATTTCAGAGATCAGAGAAATGTTATCAATATCATTAACAGAACTATAGTCCGCGCGGAACTAGTTGGCCGCGCCTTAGGGGGAGACGGTGGTGAGGGCGGCGGGGTTGCCTAGTGTTCCCAACGCACGTACTGAGTAATGACAAAGCGTCCCCGCCCCTCCGTCCCACCGATCACATACCTAAGGCGCGGACTATAGTTCCTCATTTTTGTAACAGTAGGTAATTAAGTTTTGATTGTCAAAACGGGAAAATCTGTCATTGCGGCTGGATTGACGTCAAACCTTTCATTCAGTCTGTCAAATCTGCGAGTTTAGTTTACACTGTTGCTCGCACACAAACTTTGTTGATGAACCCTGTCGGAATATTTTATAATATTCGGTAGCCTTAATTAACAACGTTTTTAAATATTAAAAAAATAATATTCAAGCAGACAAGTAATTATTTGCGTTAATGTTGACTTACTTTGATAGTCGCAGGTAGACAGGTGGCAGTAGGTATTTTTATTACTATCAACTACCTGATTTTCCCAATCCCAACTAAGCAAACGTACAGCGCAATAAATAGGTATATGCATTACGCCAATTCCTTTGATATACTGCCGTGTTGGTGGTTGATGACAAGGACAACACAAATATTACCACTTTTTCTTTGGTGAAGAGTTGAATACTTAAATGCTCATTCAGTATGCATTTTATCTCATTGTGCCTCTGTGCCAAAGATTGTTCTAATTAAGCCGTTGATTTTATACATGTGTGATAAGTTTATGGTTAGAATGTATGTAACATTTTTTTTTAATATTAACCTATACTTACTGTCCCATTGCTGGGAAACTTCCACCATATTTCGCCATTCATCTCTGCTTGCTGCCTTTTTCGGCCAATCAGTCAAGAAAGAGTCTAGGTCGTCACGCCAGCGTTTCTTAGGCCAGACCACCCTGGCCAATCTGTTCTGATGCATCCTGTACGTCAGCCTCGCCCAGTCCCATTTCAGCCTCGCGGTCTTATCACCGACATCGGCGATGCGTCTTCTAACTAAACACTAATTAAACATAATTTAAACTCCATAATAAATAATAATACATATAGGTACGTACAATATCATCAAGGTAAAACTTTATTTCTTTTGTCCTTAGTTTTTTGCTTATTTTTTGGTTAGCCAAATAGAATTACACGTTTGTAAACAAATGTCGGAAGGACTGGTTGAGTAACATAATGATTAATGATGTTTTATTATAAACTAGCTTCTGCCCGTGACTTCGTCCGCGTGAAATTTCTTGTACCCCCTGGGCCCCGTCGCAACACTTCGTATTCGCTTAGCGTTCATTTTGACTTTTTTTCTTTTTGCTCGGCTCCTAAGGGTCATAGCGTGATATTAAATAGCCTTGCCTTCCTCAAGAATTGGGCTATCAAATGAAAAAGATTTTCTAAATCTGACCGGTAGTTCCAGAGATTATCGCGTTCAAACAAACTCTTCAGTTTTATTATTAGTATAGATAATGCTTACAAGGCTCAATTTGCAAATAGCGATATAATTATGTAAGTTTTTTGTTTCCAGGCAAGATTTGATTATCAGTTTAGCAACGTATGATAAGTACCTATGGATTTTTTTCTTGCATGTTAAATATCATCCGCTTAACCTATCTCATTATGATTGGGGTTGGTGCAGCACGTCTTTTTACCTGACTGCGCCACAACAAAGACAGGGTTGTTTTTCAGGCATATCTTTGATGTGCGATTTTCTTTATACTCTCTTCTAAGTATCCACAAAGCTGGATGACACATACATTCGGTGTGTATCGAATAGTCTGGGTCGCCGAATAGTTAAAGGCTGGGGTATTGTTTTTATTAAACCAAAATGGCGGATTCTAAATATCATTAAGGGGGACGCGCCAGGGTAGCCCGCGAAATTTAATTTTCCTTACGTTTTTACAAAATATGATTCGCGAGTAACAAGTAGGTATGTATGGTCGAGAATCATATTTTACTCAACATACTGAAAATTAATGAAAATACTATCTACTACTACTTCTCATTCCTACTACTTATTTTTTACTGAAAATCAGCGCTGTGCACAGCATCGTGCTGAGTGGAAGCCTTCTTGTTATAGTCATGACGTGCAGCTGTTGACTATTTCTGTTTTGTGCTCGTGAACACTCACCTGTAAATTGCAAAAAACGTAAGAAAGTTTGAATTTCGCGAGCTACCTTCGCATCCCCCATATGGAGATCACACAGCACTAATATTATAAAAGCGAAATTTTGTGAGTGTGTGTGTGTATAAAATATGTATGTTACTTCTTCACGCTCAAACGGCTAGACCAATTTTGATAAATTTTTGTATGGAGGTAGCTGACGCCCTGGATTAACATATAGGCTACTTTTTATCCCGATATTCCCACGGGATCAAAACTTATGCGGGTGAAACCGCGGGGCGCAGCTAGTGATTCCATAAATATAAAAGTTTAAAACCCACTGTAACTAAAAAGTTCCAACAAGCTGAAGAAAAAGCAAGGTCAGTTTTCAAGCAGCCTGATGCAGGTGGTCGCAGTTATTTGAGTTCAAGCATAGTTTTGATGCCACCAAATGCATCAGACTGCCTGAAATGTGATCTTGTATTTTTCTTTCATACGACCTCATACGACTCTATTATGCTTGGTTCGTTCCTATAAACAAAAACGAATCGTTTTGCTTACAAATGGTAGTATTTTTTATTGCCAAGCTTATAGATTCGTAAACTAATTTTACCTGTGATAGCTACTTCCTTATGGGAGGGTCTACTATGTAAAGCTATGAGGTCTTTGCTTCATTATTAGTAAAGATACAATAGTCTTAATTTTAACTAATAACGGTCCGTAAATTGTACTGCCCACCAGCGGTGCTATTCTGTAAAAATCTCACCGTGAAAACTTAGGCGAAGAGCGTGGAGTGAGCTGTCAATAATGTCAATTCCTAGCAAAAACAAACTCACTTCAACTAAGTTTTCACGGTGAGATCATTACCGAATCGACCGGCTGAGCCTGTGCTGAGGCAGTGCTGTAATAGGCATTTTGATGGGTTTTGAGTTAAATATATATTCTGAATCCCCATTTAATGAGGATTCAGAATAAATATTTAACTCAAAACCGATCGAAAAGCCTATTACAATAAGCCATACCATATATTTTACATATTATATTCCATCAATCTTGGATGGAATATGTAAAAAATTGTATGGCTAGGCAGAGTGAACTCTGAGATGACGACTATTGGCCGATTCCTATACTGCCCACCTAAGCCTAAAGTGTAGTAATACGCTTTTTGGTCTGACTCACATTCAATTCAATTAAAATTATTTATTTGACCCTTTTTTATATCCATCCAGATTAACACATATCTTGTAATATGCTGCATAAGCTCATTCCTTTGCAAAGAGATACATTTTTATTCATTTTGACCATAAAGGTACTCACCATTGTCACTGCAACTGTGTGTAAAATATTATACTTGAATATTATTGTAATGCTAATTTCTAAACTTGGCATCAGACAGACTTTATGGTTATTCTATAAATGCACCTGAGTACTGGAGGTTAGATATGCAAGGGCGTATTCAAATAAGATGTTTGTTTGTAAACGAAGGGACAGGTTTTGCCAGTAAGAGGCATTTAAAAGTTTACCTAGAAATTAATAGCTAAATAGTGTAGAATACTGTTTATAGCGAGAGTATGTTGCAATGCTGTTTCATATCTTTGCAGTGATGGACGTGTCAGAAGGACAATCAGCAGTTTGAAGAAACCAGTTCAAGGTTTTAGATAACGAAAACCGGTGAAAATGGGTATTTTAGGAGAAAAAAAAATGATCTTCATTCAATTTCATTTTTTTCTCCCTTTTCTTTATTAATAGAGGAAATTTAAAATTGAATGCATTATGTTCAAGATTACGAAACTATATGATATTTATGGATATTACGAAGTTAATTACAGCTTTGGATACAGTGATCTTTACCACTAAAGTTAAGCACTGTATCAGGCTATCAGGACAATCTTGGAAGTATGGTCAACATCTTATTGGAATATTTCCTTCCTCCGAGCACGTTTGCCCTTGCGAAATATTATTAATTACAACTTTTCATTTATAGCAACAGTTATTGCACACACCTATTGCTACGGCTAGAATGCAAGGAATCTTATAACCTAACTAACTGTATTTGATGGAGTTCAGTAGGTAACATTTTTTTGTCGATTTCTAGACAATTTGATGATTGTTATCTGTTGACTTATTTCCTATGAGATGATATTAATATTTGTATTTTTATCTAATTTAAACAAGTTAACTTTTTTATGTAATTTGGCGTCCACTCTGAGCAAGTATCAGTTCGTAATTTTGCTAAAACATGATGACTAGGCGTCGAAACCGACGTTTGCACAGGTTGCCTTGGTTCAAAGCTTCTTCTTCTTAGCGTGTCGATAGCAATCTAAATATGCTCGGCCCAGAATTCGGCCACTTGTTTGGTTCAAAGCTTATTCAGTAAAACTCTTTTAGGATTCCTAATATTTTTCACTTTTATTATGGTTTAATTCAATCTCTTAGAATAAAACGCATCGATAATGGTATTAATCGCTAACGGAAAGAATTTGCACCAAACTTACTTTAAAAGCAAGAACGCTATCTAGCCATGTTGCTTTCAAATTCAGTAAGGCGTTAAAATCTTTATTAAATCAATGATTAAATTTAAAATAAATGATTAAGGGCTGATTTTTCAATCGATAGATAATTTTTATTCGTAGAATAATATTGACGTCTGACAGATTTTGTATGGAAGAACTGTCAAAAATTTTAAATTATTCCTCGCAAAATTATCTGGCGTTGGAAAAATATTATTTAATAATAAAGTTTTATGTCATTTCTTAATCGTACATTGATGTTATTATCGCATTGCATTGCATCGCACAAATAATATTATGGAGATACAAAACATAAGAAAACATTTACTTAGTTCCTAAAATATCACAGATGATCCTTCTGCAAAAATCAATACAACTTAACACGAATACATGGATATTGAAATAATTATGAATAACCCCAATCACTTTTGATCATGTCTGCTCCTTTTTCAGCTATCATATAGACTGGAGCGTTTGTGTGACCTGACACTATATCGGGCATTATACTAGCGTCGATCACTCTCACTCCTTCAATACCGTGCACTTTTAATCTAGGGCTTACCACAGCCGTCTGGTCACTCTGAACTCCCATTTTGCAGGTCCCGCTCAGATGGTATATCGTAAATGTAAACATCTTTGCTTGACAAGCGAAGTATGCATCGCTGCCGAATGGTCCATATTTCAAGCAATCTTTGATCGGTACTTCGTATATCTTGGTACCTATTTTTCTCATAGCCGGTTGCTTTGAAATTTCCACGGCTACTTTTATTCCTTCTACAATTTTCTGCAAGTCTTCAGTATAGTCAAAATAATTTGGAACTAATGCCGGATATTCATTTGGATTTTTATTTTGTAGCATGATGCGTCCCTTTGATTTAGGACGTAATAACATAGGGAAGATCATGAAAGTGTCAGATTTCCCTAAGGGTCCATATGTGTCTGTGTATATTTGTTTGTCAAAACCGAAATTCCGACGTAACAGTGGATCCGCGTTCAAGCCACCAGCAATGAAGAGCAATTCCATGTCGGGCCAGCCCGAAGAATTGAACTTGTCATTTGAATTCATAAAAACTAGACTCTCACATCCTCCAGGTACGGACAGAGGTCCTTCGTGCGTCTTCATCCATTTGAATACTAAACCTAAATGATTCAATATGGATTCCGATGAAAAACTTGAATCTTGTTGTTGCACTACAAATTGTACACCACCAGCAGCAACGTGATCCATTAAATTAAATCCGACAGGTAAATCCTTCACAACATTAATTCTCATCGATTCTAAATGATCCCTTGGACCGATACCAGATAACATTAACAACTGCGGAGAATTGATAGCACCGGCGGATAAAATCACTTCTTTCTTTGCTAGAATTTTATGTTTTCTGTTTTGTTTTTCAAATTCCACGCCGATCACTTTAGTATTGGTATGGTCAAAAATAAGTTTAGTGACCATACTGCCTTTGGATATGTGAAGATTTTGTCTTCCGTTTATTGGGTGTAAATAAGCTCTACTAGAACTATGTCGAGTTCCATTTTTCATTGACAGCTGGAGAAATGACACTCCTGATGGTTCTGCTCCATTATGATCTCCATATTTAAAACCCATTTCTTGTGCTGCTTTGACCCATGCTTTGCCTTTGCTTGTGCGAAAGGGGGCGTGTTCGATATTGACATAGCCACCATGGCCGTGATACACCGAATCATCGAAAGCTGGTATATTGTAATTCTCAACTTTTTTGAAATATGGAAGTACGTCATCCCACCCCCAGCCATCGTTGCCCATTGCTTTCCAATTATCGTAGTCTGGTTTTGCTCCTCTCGTATATATCATATAATTCAATACGCTGGAACCTCCAACTACTTTTCCACGTGGCCAGTTACACTGATTATTTTCAAATCCTGCACAGTACTTATTAGATGGCATCGTTTTATAAGCCCAGTTAACGGATGTAAATTGAAGATAGCCCGCTAAGATGGGTATGTCCATTACGTAGTTTTCGTTACTTCCAGCTTCTATAAGTAAAACTTTCCAATTTGGGATTTCAGTTAGCCGATTTGCAAGCACGCATCCTGCTGTGCCGGCTCCAACGATGATGAAGTCATATTCAGACATTAATTTGGTTTCATCGGGTGGTTCGTTATCGAACTGATTTGTTTCGTCTCGCATGAAGTTCATAAGAGATGATAAAGGGCTCGAGGCCTGTGTTTTGATTGGATGCAAGAAGGTGAATAACATGTACGTTGCCACTGCGAAAACTGGTGCTCGGTGCTTACGGCTCATCTGGAATGATCAAACATTAATTATTCGCACAGCTTGGTTCTGAGCATCTTTTAAAGGCTGGGACTGGGTCTTTTTTGATCTGTTACTTTTTAGGAATGTTATTCCCCATTTTATAATTAGGTAACTTTGCACCACTAGCTTTTTGCGCAATAGCCTTCCTTACTATTAAAATTGTGCCAACACTGTATATCATCATCATCATCATTTCAGCCAAAAGACTGAAATGATGATGATGATGATATAAGTGAAATTAAATAAAAAAACCTTTTATACTGTGATCTACTGAACACGGCTTTTAATAAGTAAGTTCTGTCATTTTTGTGATTTTTGGAGTAACTGATGGATATTCAGCAGTAGACATTATTGACTATGATAATGATGAAAAAGAAAATTACCTACCTTTTGGTATACGCAATTACGCACCTATGGTCCCGAAAACTTTAATGAGTTTAATATCCAAGGTTTATTTATTTTTATTTAGGACAATGCCGTAGTCCTCACAAGCACTTAACTCAAACTTATAGTCACTACAAAAACGCCACTTGCACTGTTACCAAATGAATACTAAATAGAATATTGATAAATTGACACCGTTTAGGTGTTTATATTAATTAATAAGTCATTGACGTTGGTGATGCGAAGGAAATTATTTATTAATAAAACCATTTAAAACTCATTTACTACAGAATTGGAATATGCTAAGTATCATAATTTTCTGATTGGGTAGTTCCATTGGTAGATATTTCTTTAATAATGTTAATGGTCTTTATTGTAATATTTCACAATGCAGGCAGGCAGGCATTAAGTCCGCCTTTGTACCTTTTTTGTGCGAAAAGTTTAAATAAATAAATAAATAATAAATGGTTTTTAACCAACTTCAAAAAACCGGTTAAGCGCGAGTCGGGCTCGCGCACCGGGTTCCGTACAAATTTGTAGGTATGTAACTACAAATTTACGGTTTTCGGATTTGTTCCTTTACTTGTAATACATAATATAAAATTGCATCTTTCCAAATTTCATGATTCTAGGTCAACGGGAAGTACCCTATAAATTTTGATTCCCATGAGTGATGAGAGTGCCGAAATATACGTTTTTTGCAGCATATACGTCCGTATCTTTTTTTTTACTGTGAATTGTTCACAGCTTCAGGGGACTGTAGACCTGATTATATGGTTTTAATTAATTAATATCAACTCGATACCTCCACGCGTTTCCGAGATAAAGGGTCTTGACAGACAGAAAGACGGACAGCAATTAAAGTGATCCTATAAGGGTTCATTTTTTTCCTTTTGAGGTACGAAACCCTAAAAAGGTTTTCAATTTGGATGTTTATATACATATTTTTAGTATATGCGAAACCTGAATATATGTAGTTTGTTCAGAATAAGTAACTGAATCGATTCCAATAATTTTTACCCCATGTTATATTGTGTCCCAAAAATATTTAAAAAAAGTTATTAAAAAAAATAAAAACCCGACTGCGGTAAAAAACTTAAATTAAATAAAAGTTGGAAGCAGGCGGGACCCATACCATTTTTATTATATTTTCAAATTCAAATGGGTCCCGCGTGCTTCCAACTTTTATTTAATTTAAAATGGGCTTGTTAGCTTTTCAGTTCTTTTAACTTAAGTTTTTTACCGCAGTCGGGTTTTTATTTTTTTTTAATAACTTTTTATATTTCCAGCTTTTTAGTTTACAAATGTGAAAGATTTCGCTGACGATTTAGTTCTTGGTACTTTTTTTTACGATTTGTCACTTCGAATTACTTTTAACCATATAGGTAAGTTGGTTATATTTTTGTAATCATCTTTTGAAGCCCTTTATTTTGATACCCCACTCGATAGGTTTTGAGAAACAAAATTTTTTGGAAGACATAAAATTGCGCCAAAAATCGGCCATTTTATTTTTTTTCAATTTTGATATACCGAGTGTCACTCGCACAATTAAGACGAATCTAACGGCACCTCTCAAGCTGAAATCGATCAAGCCTTTTAGGCTACAGATCGTGCCAAAGAGATATACATACATACATACATAGTAGTCGCCATATTGAATTTTCACTAACGTCATGTCTTTAGTGACACTCGCCGGACTAAGAGGAATCGATTGAATCATAAAAATCGGCCCAGGCGTTTGGTCTGTATAGTGCTTCAAAGGAACATACATACATACATAGGCTGATGAACACATTACCACTCCTTTGCGTCGCGCAGTCGGGTAAAAAAGGTTAAAAGTTGGACACCGAGCGACACTAAGTAAGTTATCCAATCTCCGCGCCTAACGGTTAGGTATCTAGGTATTATTATCAATGAGCGTAAGACGGGGCGCGGCGCATGCGGCGTGGGTATGTTTTTGTACGGACAAACAGGTAACTTAACAAGCGTATAACTTTGTGATTTTTCATGATACAGTTTTGAAATTTTGAACATAGATTCTTTACATAAATAAAATACTGTACTGTCTTTGATTACCCGAACGAAGCTGGGGCATTCGGTTTGTTATTTTTAAAAGGTAACTGGAAAATATCATAATATTTTAATACGCATTATGTCATATCACAATATCACTGCACCTTATCTAAAATCATGCTGCGATTTGTAACCCGATCCTCAGGGTGGTGCTTGTGGTTTAACCCCTACGTCATCTATTGCTGTGTCTAAATACGAGGTTCGTCAATAGTATACCAACATGACAGTTGAGCAGTGGTGGCCCAGTGGTAACAGTCACGACTTACGAGTTGTAGGTCGTAGGTTCGAACCCAGACAGGCGCTTTACTTTGTGTAAGTTATTTCATCACCACTGCTCTCAAAACGGTGCAGGAAAACATGGTGAGGAAACCGGCATGTCTTAGAACCTAAAAATTCGAAGACATGTGACATCTCTACCAATCCGCATTGGGCCCGCATGGTAGATCACGGCCCACTCCTTCTCACCGAGAGGAGGCTTGTGCCCCAGCAGTGGGAACCTTATAGGCTGATTATGTAACCATGACAACGTTGGCGTACCTACGGTAAGTTATGTGTCTGATCTGCCAAAATTACGCGGCGGAAGTTCGGCGTGCTTACGCCTGCAAAGCTTTTTATAGCAATACATCAGGGCCTCAAGTCTGCTATTACAATAGTGTCAGAATAGTCTATCATTGATTTCATAATTGTTTATTTTGAAAAGTTTGGTAATCTAATAATATAATGGCGTCATTATGACATTCCAATGGTCAACCACTGACACTCCATTGAAAGAAATGGCATAAAATGGTAATCTCGTACATAATGACAAATGAATGACTTAGGCGTTAATCTGCTAAAATTTTGACAGTTCCTTTGATCAGTGACCTACCATTAGAACGTCATTGTGCAGTCATTGCTTTTAATTCGTGACGAGTATCGTATATGTTCTGTGCCATTGACCGACCAATGATCGACCATTATGAATTTAGCAGATTATGAACTTTTAGCAAAATGACAATGGGATCGTGTTGGAATGACGAATTTATAAAAATAGCAGACTAGGGCCCCAGGCATAAAATTCGGTCGTTTGGTACACACGACAACATATCAACATATTTAAGCTGACCTCATAATTGTATAGCTTTTCGTACAATGGGAAGTCAGCTGATACTGGAAATGTATGGCTTGATATGTCGTCGTGCGTGCCCTAGTACGCACGACGAGGGAACGCGTCGGGATTCCTAAATCCCGACGCGTTCTTTTGGCATGTAGGCATAGGATAACACTAAAGAAAACAACGGAGTCATGTTTGCATTTTTGTTGAATAATTTTAATAAGTTTTGTCACTAGTTTTATTATTGAATAACTTAACCTTAGCACTACCCTAGTTATCGTTGTAGCTACTTAACAACTGCGCTCATTATACAAGATGACAATACGTCAATAAATTAGATTTCGTATTTCTTATGACTTTCCTAGTCTGCATACAAAAATTCAATGATATATGCTATAGCCTAGTCAATATAGCTAAATCGGTGGATCGGCAAAACCCATAATCGGCCCAATACGGCTGTGGAAATATAACTTTTATAATTTCGATGTTAGGATTTATTTGATAGTTTCGAAGTAGGTACTCCTATGCATTACGTGTTTTTTTATATATTGACATATTGACGTCTCCACATTGTATGTTTGTGACTGTGAATCGATTGTTTTTGTGGTCCATTATAATTATCACCCATTGCCCTACATATCTTACTGTTTTTTTTTTATAAAGTAAAAATACCCGCATGTGAAGTGGTTATTCAATTACTAATTTAACATATTTATCAATATCTTAATTGTACTCATACTCAGAATACATAATGAATTACCTATACAATAATAATTTAAAAAATATAAAATATAAACGTCAAATAATGTAAGTACTTATTTATTCATTGGGTGTGTGTGTGTGTATAAACATTTGGTATTAAAAATTAACAATTATTTTTAACACATTCCAAGTCCCTACTTAAACTATAATTACATATTTTCCTCGCAAACTGGGTGACAACGTTTACAAATTATTAATAGTTCTATGGAAAACTGGTTTATTTTCATAAACTTGAAATTCGAAGTTTAGCGAGGTAAAATTATGTTATCACAAAATATTGACTACCTATTTCCCTTGTTTAAAATCTATATTTATTCCGTGATTGTGGTTGTTTTCTGGTAGGATTTTTAACTGTCAATAAATGATTATTGACAATTTGTGAAAATCGCACATCAACGGACAACTTCTGTTAAAGGAGACTGGACGAAAGTGGTCGATGGACCTTATAGCAATACGGTTTTGATATTCGTGCCCCATAAAAGTGTATTTTTCTTAAAATTACCGGTTCAGATTTTGATGCCCCTTAGCACAAAAGTATAAATGAGGTATCCTTACCCAAAATATCAAAACCATATCGCTATTGGACCATAGAACACTTTCCATACAAAATCGCCCAGTCTCCTTTATTATGGTTAAAATTACATCACAGATGAGCTTTATTAAATAAATACTCCTTGCATCGGATCTGTATTATCTTAATTTACCATAGTCTTTTTTGATCATGTCTGCTCCTTTTTCAGCTATCATGTAAACGGGTGCGTTCGTATGAGCTGACACTATTTCTGGTATTATACTGGCGTCTATCACTCTTATGCCTTCAATACCGTGGATTTTTAATCTCGGGCTGACCACTGCCGTGGGATCACTCTCTATTCCCATTTTGCAAGTTCCACTTTGATGATAAATAGTAAAGGTGAACATCTGTGCTTGACAAGCAAAGTAAGCATCGCTACCAAAAGGTCCATCTTTCAAACAATCTTCGATCGGTACATCGTATAATTTTGCACCTATTTTTTTCATAGCTGGTTGTCTTGCCAATTGCACGGCTACTTTTATTCCTTCTACAATTTTCTGCAAGTCTTCGGCATATTCAAAATAATTCGGAATTAATGCCGGATGTGCCTTTGGGTTTCTACTCCGCAGCATGACCCTTCCCTTTGATTTAGGGCGCATTAACATTGGAAAGACCATAAAAGCATCAGATCTGCCTAAAGGTCCGTATGTATCAGTAAAGATTTGGTCGTCAAAGCCGAAATTTCGACGTAACAGTGGATCTGAATTCAATCCACCAGAAATAAAGAGCAGTTCCATATCTGGCCAGCCCGTAGAATTGAACTTATCCTTTAGATCCATAAATATTAGAGCTTCACAACCACCAGGGATTGAAAGCGGGCCTTTGTGTGACCTCATCCATTTAAAAACTAAATCTAAATGGTTTAATATGTATTCGGTCGATACTGTTAGGTTTTGTTGTTGAACTATAAATTGAACTCCACCAGCCGCTATGTGATCCATTAGATTATATCCGACAGGTAGATCTTTCACAACATTTATTTTCATCGATTCCAAATGATTCCTTGGTCCTATACCAGATAACATTAACAATTGCGGGGAATTTATAGCACCGGCGGATAAAATCACTTCTTTCTTTGCTAAAATTTTAAATTTTCTGTTTTGTTTTTCAAATTCCACGCCTATCACTTTAGTATTGGTATCGTCATAAATAAGTTTAGTGACCATACTGCCTTTAGACACGTGAAGATTATTTCTTCTTTTTATTGAGTGCAGGTAAGCTCTACTAGAACTATGACGGGTTCCATTTTTCATAGACAGCTGAAGAAAAGAAACTGCTGATGGGTCTGCTCCATTGTAGTCTCCATATTTAAAACCCATTTCTTGTGCTGCTTTTACCCAAGCTTTACCCTTAGTAGTGCGGAATGGGGCGTATTCAATATTGAGATGGCCACTGTTTCCATGATACTTTGGATCATCGAAAGCCGGTATGTTGTAGTTTTCAATTTTCTTGAAATATGGGAGAACATCGTCCCACCCCCAACCATCATTGCCCATTGCTTCCCAGTTATCATAATCTGGCTTAGATCCTCGCGTGTATATCATATAATTTAATACACTAGAACCTCCAACTACTTTTCCACGTGGCCAGTTGCACTGCTGGTTCTCAAATCCCGCACAATATTTATTGGACGGCTTTGTTTTATAACCCCAGTTAGCTGATGTGAATTGCAGATAGTTGGCAACAATAGGAATATCCATAACAAAATTTTCGTTGGCTCCAGCTTCAATTAGCAAAACTTTCCATTCTGGGATTTCAGTTAGTCGATTAGCGAGCACGCAACCTGCGGTGCCAGCTCCAACGATGATGAAGTCGTATTCAGTCAGCATGTTATTTTGATCTGGTGGTTCGTTATCCAGCTGATTGGAGCCCTCGTTCAGAAAGTTTATTAATGACGAGAGTGGGTTAACGAACTGTGTTTCTGTTGGAAGCAGGAGGGCGAAAAGCACCCATGTTGCCGTCGCCAGGTCCGGCGTACGATGCTGATGCCTCATCTGGAAAATTCAAAGGAATTGATTAGATACTGTAAAATGTTATGCACTTGTATATATTTTGCGTAATAGTGTTTTATTTGTATATTTTTAACGAAATTTATTCTGAATTAAGAACTGTCAGCGTTCGAGCGGAAGTCGACTTCCGAGAGGCTTCTCACACGGGTACAATCTTGAATTTAAATGCTAAGAATAATACTGTAGCGGAAAGAGATCGGATTTTCCTAATAGAGTATCATGATAGTGATTTCATTGTTGCTGTTATGGATTTAAAGTCGATGTCGAGTACCGCCGAGGTTGGCGATACCAGTCCACAACAAAAGAATACATAAAATGTTTGCGTGATTGGCGTTTAAAGTGGCTAGTATTAGGCCTTCGCATGTCTCTCTGATTAAATCGACTAAGTAGTGAGGAGCTGTTTTCCTGTTAGCGGGTGGCCCAGCGACTGCACTTTATTAGGAATCAAGTTCTCTTAATCTTGGGACTATTGACGTATCATTTGTTTACATTTTACCTAGTTTATATGGAGATTAATTAAAAAAAAAAAAATAGGTATTTCATGATTATTAAAATTTGCAAGTGTAAGTAAATAGCCGAATTTCAAATAGGTCATTATAATTATCACCCAAAGAAAATATCTACTGGACTTACAGGGTACCTTTTTTATGTGCGGCATCACCATAGCGTCACATGTGACTAATTTGTTGTTAGATAAATGAGAATAATAAACTTTTCAAACTAATAAATAGGATGTAAAGCCCTAGGTCAAATGTCAGTTTTTGTTCTGTATGTAAACTGTGTAGGTACTTATACTCGTAATAATTAATATTAGAATGACTATTCGTTATTCTATAACCACAAAGGCTACCTATGATTGACGTAATTGATTGAATTCACAATAAATAACAACAATACACTGATTAATGACCACTTATCGGTGTACGAAGATATTACCTACTAGTCTATTGGATGTCTACAGTAGTTAAGTTCATATAATCCGATTGATTGAATTTTCATGGAAATAGTCATTAAATATGATTATATGAACGTAGAGGGGTGTATTGATGAAGATTTTAATTTTGTAAATACATACTTGTTACGGCCGCGAATCATATGTTTATGTTCAGCAACAGCATACAACCTGACACTGACTTTTTAATTGCAAAAAAACGTAACAAAATTCAAATTTCGCATTCTACCCTGGTGCTTACCCCATAGTCGCAACCTACACCCATTAGATACCAGAAACTTTAGGAAAAAGACAATTTAACCTGTAGGTAATAATTAGAATTTCCTTGACTTTTAAACTATTTTAATTCCCAGCTTGCTTTGCTGGGCAAGCGAACAAAAAATTTCGAAGACGATAATCGCGCGCAATCGCGTTTATATAAAGTTGATATTTGCGGAAGCTTGATAGCTGCCGCATTATATTGTTATTATATATGTTTTTGGTAAAAAATAAACTTACATGTGTGGACCGGAATCAGAAATGGTGAAATTTCTGTTTGTAGCGCGAAGACCTTGTTATATTGTTAATATTACGCAAATTTTTCTATGCAACCCGTTATCTAACGATTTTACATAGAAATATTGTCCAATAAGTTACTAATAATACATTATTGCGTAGATTGGTTAATTATTACTAAACTAGAAGTCAAGGTTGCAATTTTGATTATTTCCTATTTGTTGACGAGCATTACGATTTTTTATGTGACGCCCGTCGCGTCGGCAAGGTTTGTAGGCTGACAGCAACCGTACCTCAATAATAAAGATAGGTTTATAATTATGAATTTAGTATATCACATCTATGCGTAGTAGCTATGACGATAACCCATTCTTGAGCTACAATTCAATTCAATTACTTATTGCGTATCAGATGTGTTTTATTAGATACAACTGCCTACATTTGAGGCCAACAGCTCTGGTCGTCGCATCAGTTTGCAGTTTGCGCCTCTTTATTCGGCACTGACTGTACTGAGGTCACTATTTTTAGTTGGTTTTCCAGACACATTACTCTGTTTAGTTTAAAATTCACCATGTCCGCGTCCTACTTGCCTTTTTCTACCGTATAGTATAGGTAATCTTGATCTCTTGAATCTGAATCTTGAAAATCTTGAAATACTTGCTACTCCATTTTTTTTTTAAAAGAAACATACGACAAGGTTGCATTCTCGTGACCTTTTCGGTCCTTCTGTCCAAGGTTGCATTCTCGTGACCTTTTTGGTCCTTCTGTCCACATCTCACGGTCAGGCTCTTCTACACGGATATAATGTTTATATTGATATTCTGATCAGTTTCAAGCCTGATCTTACCTCTTCCGATCATAGAAAAGGACCCAGGTCAGCATTGAACATGGATTTTATTCATTTTGTGATAGATATCACAGAAGCCAAATATTTATTCGAAAAATTATTTGTAGGTACCGTAAATTAGATGTATTGTAAAAAATAGAATAAATAAATGGTTGAGATCCCTAAGGTATAAAGAAACAGAAAACATTCTGACTAGGAATAGCTAAAAGCGACTCAAGTACTTTTGTAACGGGGCTGCCTCAATTGACGAATGACACAATTTTTAAGTTGAAATAAATACGTAGGTATGTAGGTACGTACTAACTACCTAATATTGGCAACTCAAATATATCTTGAGAAGATTTTGAAAAGTAAATTCATTCACTTGGATCTCTAGTTGTAGCTCGTAAACAAAAAATAAATAGACACAAATCCGCGACCTTTTCCGTACACAAGAAAAAATGTGGTTATTTAATTATTCATTGACTGGTTTTACTATGCTACACCTATAAGTAAGTAGAAGTAGACGGTGTATACTTTATTTTACGGGTAGGTACGTCTAGATTCCGGATTTCGTTATCAGCGAACAGATCTTTGACTCATCATCATCATCATTTCAGCCGAAAGACGTCCACTGCTGGACATAGGCCTCCCCCAAGCACCTCCACTTCGACCGGTTCTGTGCTTCTCGCATCCAACGGGTTCCTGCGGCTTTCACAAGGTCGTAGGTCCACCTTGTGGGAGGCCTTTCTACGCTACGTCTTCCGGTACGCGGTCGCCACTCCTGAACCTTTCGGCCCCATCAGCCATCTGATCTGCGACCAATGTGCCCTGCCCACTGCCACTTAAGTTTGGCAATTCTTCGGGCTATGTCGGTTCTCTTGAAGTGAGCAAGTGATCATCATCATCTGTCATTCTACCTGACGCTAGGGAATCTAGGGGTTGACAGCTCACTTCAAACTCACTTCACTTAAGTTTCCACCAGTGAGGATTGAACAGAATATCACTACTGGTACGGAATCCCCTGAACTACGAGACATGTATCGGAAACTGGTTTAATTTCTTATGAAAATGTAAATATATATATAACTTGCCGCTCGAAACGGACTTGTGACAAGCCTTGTGAACGGTCACGGGCTCACGGTCATGGTTAATTGATACAATCGTCACATTTAATGCGAATATAATGACGTCACTCTAGAAATTCCGTTTTTTTTGTGGTTTGTATACGGAATTTCGTGGTGTTCTGTGTTACACATATCGTAATGGGACTTGATTTTTTTACTTTAACTGATCTTTGTCATTTGTCTTTGTCGTTTGTTTAATAATAAAATGCCGTCTAGACGTAACTATTTTATGGGGTTATTAGATTACCATTAGTTAAATTACCTATTTACCTGTCTTATCTGTAAAAAATATGTAGATATTCTATTGTACTCAATATTTATTCACTAGTCAAAATCATGAAAATTTCACTAACATCGTCGACCTGTTTTTTCCATTCATTTTAATATGTCATCGTATCAGCGTTCCATTTTTGTGGTATATAATGGCCTTGGCATGTTTGCCATAAGCAGAATACAATATAGGTACAATATGTTCTTCAGCCCTTGATTTTTCATGTTACAAATGCAAGTAGCAATTTTTTTACTCAATCTGAATTCGCGATTTATTTGCCAAAAATGTAAAGAAATATGAGTTTGTGGAAACATAACTTAAAATCCTACACAATGAAGTTCAGTTTACGCTACAACTTCAAACATTTTTATAACTTTTTCAATAGTGCTAGTCACTCTTAAAGCAACTTAATTACTATTAAAATAAAGTTGATATTTTTTGTTTAACTTGATATAATATTAATTTGAAATATAAGTTTGAATATACTTTACATAAACTACTACAGTACGCCACCTGCTACGATCCTTACATACCTACTCCTTTTGTCTCATCTACATTCATATGGATTCATATTCGGTCATACACTCACGCCGGTTGCCAGTACTGCGGTTATTTTAATAAAAAAAATGATTTAAAATAATCCGATTAAACTCGCTGATTATAATATCAATGTGATCTTCCATAAACATAGTAATTTAGATTTAAGAAAAACTTGTACTGGAGCTTCGAACCGTGTATAGACAGGGTTCATGTACAAAACAAAAACAAAAAAAAAACGAGAGCAGTGGTGGCCAAGTGGGTACGACCGCGACTTATGAGTAGCAGATCTCAGGTTGGAAACCAAACAGGCGCTCTACTTTCCGTAAATTATTTCACGACCACTGGTCTCAAAAACGGTGAAGAAAAACCTCGTGAGGAAACCGAATTAACCTTGCTTTGTCACCCCTAAGGGGAACCGATCGGAAAAAAAATTGCACCCTGTTAGTAACGAGGGGACAGTTCGAACTTTCTTCACTCTATCTGTCCCCCTTTAAGAACATTTTTATTCCTGTTTCTCCCCTATAGAATTTAATATAAGTCTTAAAAGTAATGCCACACATTATAAGCAACATTACATTAATTATAAGACTAGTACTTTGGGTTTATAATCATCTGTATTTAAATAAATTACAATTTTTTTTGTTTTGCTATCAATCAGCCCGTTCCTGTAACAGTTATCAAACATTAGAATTTCTGTTTGTGCTCTGTATGTCAGTACCATAGTTAATATTAAAACTTATTTTCGAATAACAACTTAAATATTTAGGTATAAAATACACACCTCGCGGGCGAAGCCGCGGGCGGAAGCTAGCCGCCCGCGGCTTCGCCCGCGAGGTGTGTCGATAAATATTATCCTATGTCCTTTCCCGGGATGCAATTTATCTCTCTGCCAAATTTTATCGAAATCCGTTCAGTAGTTTAGGCGTAAAAAGGTAACATACAGACAGAATTACTTTCGAAATATTAGTATGGATGGTTGAGAATTACTTGCACTTTATTATTGAAACAGGAATGAAAACGTCAAAACTTGAATTTATTTACTTCATTCCTGAATAATACACAATTAAAATAGAAGCTGCAATTTTATCTAAACACGTAATATTTTCATATTAGGAACATTTTCCTCATGTAAAAGTTATCATATTGTTAGTATTTTTTTTTGTATTTGCAACAAATTTGTATGAAGTCAAATCAGAAGACTGATTGTTGTTTTACCTGCAATTCCTACTGTGATTTATGGGACTGTGGCTGATTGATAGTTTTTTTTTTTGTAATTTATTTAAATACAGATGAGTATAAACCCAAACCACTAGTCTTTTATTTAATATAATGTTGCTTATAATGTGTGGCATTACTTTTAATAGAATTAATATATTAAATTCTATAGGGGACAAACAGGAATAAAAAGTTTCGTCTGTCCGCCTATCACCGATAGGGGAACAGATGGGAGTGAATAAAGTTCGAACTGTCCTGTCGTTGCTAACAGGGGGACAGATCAAACGTTTTTTCCGATCTGTCCCCACAAGGGGACAAAGCAGGGTACAGATCGAAATTATTTGATTGTGCGTGAAGAAGTAACAAACATACAAACACACTTACAAACATTCACATTTATAATATTAGTGTAATTAGTTATTATTAACAGTTAGTAGTTGCATGTGAGCAAATAAATAAATTATTATCGAGACCCGAAACTAACCACGTGTATTACCGCCGCTGCTGACCTTCAAAATATTATACTAGGTAAATAATAGTTCAAAATGAATATTTCAAACCAAATTGGTAATTATTATACTCGTAAGAAGCTTCGAGGTTCTTAGAGTCGGAAAACAACGGACTTTTTGAATTACTTACATTGTCGAAAGTTATACTCATTGAGGAGTTTTGACTAATGTCTGTATGCGTAGGTATGTGTACTTTATTTTATATAAATTACCTTATTGTATTTAAGAAAAATAATAAGTAAGTACTAGAAAACATTGGTTATCTTAGTTATATTCATCTACTATTTTATGTAACTACCACAACCGTTACCTACAACTGTTTTCAATAAAAAATTACTAAATAATTTAACAGTTTAAAACTAGCCTAACCTGTCAGTCTTCCTAAATCCTTCTAAGTGACAAGGCTGCAGCACAGGTTTAAAAAAATCTGTTTAGTGTGCACGTCAGCTTTTAAATAACTGGTTTAGAATTTGATACTGACTACTACCTGCTTCAAGACTTCCTGACAACGTAGTGGCAAAAACATTTGCATAAACCTTTGACGGATTGATAACTTATCCCAGTTATCACAGGTAATTTAGGAAAAACGCAGGTAGATTTTCAACCCTTTAGGTTTAAAACCCCCTGATCTTTTTATTGGGATTTATATTAAAATACAAAATAGCGGGGTTTTCTATTGTTTTTATTTAAGTCATCATCTGCCTAGCCTTTTCCCAACTATGTTGGGGTCGGCTTCCAGTCTAACCGGATGCAGCTGAATACCAGTATTTTACATGGAGCGACTGCCTATCTGACCTCCACAACCCAATTACTGGGTAATACGATGGGTATTGTTTGTTATTTAAGTATTTAGCAAAATTGGTAAATATTACAGTAGT
Organism: Oligia fasciuncula; assembly: GCA_963082905.1. Lineage (NCBI taxonomy): Eukaryota > Metazoa > Arthropoda > Insecta > Lepidoptera > Noctuidae > Oligia > Oligia fasciuncula. The sequence goes on along the minus strand of OY720406.1, from coordinate 12,763,823 downwards.
TTTAACAAACGCACATTAACTTGTAAGTATAATTAAAAAATCATTAGGGATAGTGCATAAATAGCTAAAAAATAATGGTTGTGTGGCTAAGTTGAAACTTGAAACAGAGATTGTTAGTAATGCAGTAGGTAGGTACTGTTAGCACCGCATGGTCATTATCATTAATTACCAGTTAATTTATTAAATGGAAGACAGTTTTACTTGCAGTGTTGGCTTAGAAGTGTTCTGCGATAAATTCGATTTTGATATATTTAATATCAATTCTTTTAACATTTATTATAACTTGACAGGAGATTAATAAACTTCGTCTCCTCGTTGTTTCGGTTGCATTAGTGTCAGGATACAACAACAGGAATGTAAAGTTGTATTAGTTTTGGGAAAATAAAGATATGCACTTAGGAACCGTAGAGGCGCCTTTGTCTTAGTTTTTCATCAGTTCAGGAGTCTCGATTGGTCTTATGTATTATGTATTTCTTGACTTCAATCCCATTAGTTTCTTACTTGATTGGTTATAATAGTAGAACCTTGATTTTTTTCAGATACTAAACATTTTGAGATAAATAACTCGTTAGTTAATTTGTAACAATTTTATTAAGACCGCAATTACTCACTTTTTACAAATAAATTCCGATATCAAAATGAGAAGCACAACACGACACAGATACAGTCACACACTGCGCGCGTTCTATTTATCGCGGCACTCGATCGTTACTTGGGAGGCGTATGCGCAGGCGGCGCAGGATCAACACTCCTAGCGCACCACTGCTTCGCGAGGGAAGCGCTGTCGATGTTTTATTCAGCCGACGGAAAAATGACGTGCACACTACGACACACGCCTCACATGCCCTTGACCTTTTCACTCGCGTTCAAGTACACCTGTTGAATGCATACCGCACCTGAATTTTGAAGATGCGCTGACGGTTTGAGTAGGTACTTATTATAATTTTTCTTTCTTTGACATTGAAAGTGGAATGTTGTTTGTTCGCAAGAAAAGTGAAGATATTTCATAGTAGGAAAGTAGGCTACGATGCTCCTCTGTAGGATAAGCTTCTATTTTATTTTTCCCTGAAGCTTTAGGTTTGTAGTAGTAGTAAGAATCTTCTTACTGAAAATATATGTTTCAGGCGCTTCATCATCATTATCAAAACGGTATGGTAGCATTTCCATATTAATTTGGCAATAGTTGTCTCGAAATTTCTGTTTTATATTTGGCGTTTTATACTGTATCACTTACGAGTTTCAGATTTTAGAGCTCCTACGCCTCCTGTATACGTGTGAAATTTTGATAACACTCCGTTGTTTTCATAAGTAGTATATCCTTAATAATATCATAGAGGATGTACTTGCTACTAATATAATGTCGCCACATCAGTAGATGGCACTCGTGCGAAGCAGGGACGGGTTGCAAGTTAATCATCCGTCCGGATTTTCAGAGGTCCTCTGAAAATCCGGACGGATAATTTCCTAACCTAACCTAAGTCGTAATTTAGGTACTAGTACACGGAATAACAAAAACAAGTGCGTTTTTATTATTCCGTGTACGAATATTGTACCCACGACAAAACATGGTAAACGTTTATTGGATTTATTCCGGTCTGATCATAAACAATGCTGCTTGCATGTAAAATATAGTATTCACGCGGTCATTAATAGTTACAATAAAAAATAGTGTGCTGTAATAATGTAAATATTTTTTTGTAGGAACGGAAGTAAACTACTTTTAATTGTCTATAGTATTTCATTTACTTTTATTGTCATAGGTTAGTGTACCTACTATTTGTCTTGGTGACGACTGTGTGTAAATGTTTCGTGAGCTTTAATGCTGTTTCTTTTTTGTATTTCTAAATTTTGTAATGGTTTTTATCTTTGATAATAATGAGGGATTTCCTTTTTTTTTTAACTCTTCCCTAGTCGCTGGATAGATGGCGCTGACCTTGGTAAGTTACTGCAAGGATCGGAACTTCACATCATTTTTTGATTATTACACATGGATGTAATTTTGAGATCGTAAAACGAAAGTGTCAGTCAACGAGCTTGAACGAGCGTATGTGACGTGACGCAATGTTTTTTTCCAAGCGTTTTGGCTTTGGCACTTAGTAACGTAGTCAGTACAACGCCATCTACAGAGTTCATGGAAACTATTTTTTTTTAATACTCAAAAAGAAAACCTCTCATTACGACAATGTTGTCTGCTTGGAACATGACTTCAGATACGTTGATTGTGTAATACTTTCAGCAGTGGTGGCCTAGTGGTAATGGCCAAGACTTACGAGTTGCAGGTCGTAGGTTCATTCAAACCCAAGCAGGCACTTTACTTTGTGTAAGTTATTTCATAACCACTGCTCTCAAAACGGTGACGGAAAACATCGTGAGGAAACCGGCATGTCCTAGAACGAAAAATTCGTAGATATGTGACATCCGCCCATCCGCACTGGGACCGTGTGGTGGATTATGGCCCACTCCCTCTCACAGAGAGGAGGCCTGTGGCCCAGCAGTAAGGCTGATTATGTTTATGCTTGAGTAGTTACCGGTATCTAATATTTTGTAGCGGGTATCTACAACGCCACATGCGAACAACGCGTCATACTACGTCACGCAAATCCTACATCGCGCAAGCAGAGTTTACCGCGCAATTAACATAGATACAACGGCCCGACATGAATCATTGGGCAGTTGCCCGCCAGACATAACACCCGTCTGGTCGGAGGATCCTCCCTTTTCTATGGAGGTTGAGTGAACTATACACCCTGTTCCTCATACCTCTATACTGGTGACCCCGACGTGATGGACGTCAGCGCAGCCTTCGTGCAAATACTACAGCGTGACGTCATCATCATCACTCCCGCAAGCTTTAGAGCGGCGAGTCACCCAGCCAGCCAGCTTCCACGGCTTCAACGGGTATCCTGACCACCAGCATGCAGCGACCGCGCATTCCTGGTCATCACCCTCAGCCTCATCAGCAACCTCGGCACAGCACACTGCACTCTCGGCCGGTCCACAAGCAGAGCTCTTGAAAAACGCTCTCCTGGTCGACGCCAGCAGTCAGCCTCAACCCGGCGCTGTACCACATCCGACGCACTGGAGCATAACGCAGCGCCACCCCGACTCACTGGGGACATCTTCGCAGACAGTTCCGACTCACCGTGAACTATGCGGCAACCGCAGACAGTTCCGACTCACCGTGAACTATGCGGCAATCGGTTCCGACTCACTGGAACCTCAGCTGGCCTGGCAAGCATCGCAAGATACAAGACTCAGCCCACTATCGACCTCCGGTCTCCGGGGGGGAGTGATGTAGCGGGTATCTACAACGCCACATGCGAACAACGCGTCATACTACGTCACGCAAATCCTACATCGCGCAAGCAGAGTTTACCGCGCAATTAACATAGATACAACGGCCCGACATGAATCATTGGGCAGTTGCCCGCCAGACATAACACCCGTCTGGTCGGAGGATCCTCCCTTTTCTATGGAGGTTGAGTGAACTATACACCCTGTTCCTCATACCTCTATAATTTTATTTTTGCAAAACAGAGTAGACCAATTGGGTAATGTAATTATTAGGTACCAAGCACATTGCTATAACAATTAGTGTAGTTTCAATATTAGGTTGACACTTGTTAATTTGCCACGTTTTCGTGAAGAATTTCAATAAACAAAGATGCTACAAAATAATTGTAGCTACGTTAAGTTAAATGCGCAGTGTGTAGCTTATTGGATTATTTTAAGACAGCAAAAAATTTCCACTGCGTCAGTAAACTGGCTCACCGGGCATGGAACATTCGTGCTTACTGCTTTTGTTGTGAATCTATTCGTGAATATGTTGACAGGTCTGTACAGGGGGCCTTAAAAGCCACTTTGGAGAATCATAAAAGGATAACATTATGTATTATAATAAGGAGAAGACAGTCAGTGTTTTTCTCTTTTTTTCGCTGCAATACGTAGGTATAATCAAAGAGATTGGGATTGCATTTGGATTGGATTGATTTGTATTTTAGCACAGACAAAAAAAATAACTGAAAAATGCTTCACCAATGGGAGTTGATACGATTAACTTAACAGTTAATTGTCCATTATGTTATCCTTTTATGATTCTGCCAAAGTGGCCTTTTTAGGCCCCCTGATTCCTAAAATAAGTATCCGCTTCGGATATAATCGCCTCTCTTCGGAAATACTGAGCTGTTACAGCCATGACAGTAGTTCCCTATTTTGTATTACCAAGGTTACAAAATTTGAGATTGACAACTCTACGCAATTTCAAAAAACTTTTGAGTCACATAATTATGACGAGGTACGACCAGAACAAGGAAAAAGCTTCGAACAAACATGCAATGATAGGTGCATTACGACAAAGCCCGGCAGTATAAAACCAAGAATCTTTTACTTCTGTGGGGGGTTACTCTGTGGCGACGTTCGTACTATACTAATTCGTCAGCACGAAGATTACCGATTCGCATACTCTTTCTGGTGTACCTGTACCTACCTCACTTATGGTGCGAACCAGTACCTTTTCACGTGTTTCGCAAGTGCTAATGGTGAAGTTCGCGGCAAACATTGGTCCCCCCTTCCATTTGTTTAGGCCCTAATAATGTGTATTTAGTACAAGTTACGTTTTTTTTAAGTAACTTAGGAAATATTATTTGTGGCGATGCACTTTGTGTATTTACATTATTTAATGAAGTGATGTATCAAAAATAAAGTCAACAGTTTTTGTTGTCGTTTTAGAAATATTCAATTGAATGACCGACCTAAAATAATATTTGGGCTATGTAGCAAATTTTTTAGGGCCAAAATACATACACGCGATAGTGGTGGTGGAGTTTCTTGCCCATTCTTCTCCATACGAAAGTTCTACCTTTTGTAAGAGGTGACTAGAATCAATTCTATTTTTGTAAATGTCTTGTCTTTCAAAAGTTATTTTTGTGCCTATTTGAAATAAATGATAATGACTTTGTCTTTGATACTACGTCGCATCGTGGCACATTACGACGAATGTTGTCACTGACATGTTTAGATAACAATTTTTTATTGACAACTATATACAATTTTCGTTTACCGTTTACACCTTCAACAAATTGTAATGACTAGTTATCAATAAAACATAGTTTTTTAAACATGTCTGTAACGACATCGGTTGCAAGTTGCAACGTGCCACGTTGCGGTATTTAAATTTGGTTAAATATCTTATTTTATGGACAGTCAACAAAGGAGTTAAGTATACAGGAGCGTCGGATATTGTTGAAGTTTACTAAGAAACCGATGGATATTCTCGAATAAAATTTTAGTTTATTGATAGAAAACAAACAGCTCATTTATTAAATTAAATTTCAGTCCAGAACATCCATCGGTTTCTTAGTAAACTTCAACTATATCCGACGCTCCTGTATACTTAACTCCTTTGTTGACTGTACATACGTACTGACTTCGGCCGATCTCAATACTCTACAGAGAGTTAAACTCGGTTAGCTACCAGAGCTTTACTGTTACTTCTGATCTATCAATAACTGCCGTCTCAATAACAAAACTTCCGTAACGATACCTACAGTTAAAGACAGATAGGTCCTTTCCCTCACAAAAAATGCGTTACGTTTTGTTTCTCGTGAAAAATATTATTTTTGCTTAAACGATATTAGCTTCAGTAAAAATGTACTTTTAAAAAACCTGCTTTTATATTTTATACGAAAACGGTGGACTTTTATACTAAAATAATGATGAAATGTTTTCTAACATGATGCAATAAAACGCATTTTTGACATTTGCCAACAAACGACGCGACGCTGTCAACCTTCGTACTCCCGCGCTCGCTCGCATCTGTTTTGAAGTGTTTCGACTTGTAATTTGTTTGGAAATTAATAACTTATTTGTATTTATATAAAGTATTGTGCAACGATTTCATAAAATGGCTGAACAACAAAATGTAAGTATTGCCTGCGTACCCATTGATTATATTTTGTTTAAAACACTTTATTATATCTGGAACAGATATAAACAAAAGGCTTCCCATGCCACCAATTCGCGCCTAAATTATAATTTACTTTCAGATTAAGGCTAAGCCGCTTGTAAAGGACAGCATAATTCTTCTTCTCGACATGATTAATAAACATCCAGTAATAACAACCAAAGCGACGAACGCAACAAACAATAAACTTAAAGAAGAAGCTTGGAAATCCATTGCACAGGAGTTCAGTGCTGTTACGGGAAATATGCGGCGTCCTGAGCAAATTCGACTCAAGTGGGAGAATTTAAAGAAGTCTGCAAGGAAGCGTAGTGCTTTAATAAGACAAAATAACCTTAAGGTCAGTATTTAAGGAATATATAATAATATGTAGTCATGCATTTTATTGTGGTTGCTCTAAACTTTGTTTTTAATTTACAGACTGGAGGGGGGAAGTCTTACATCCCTCCTGATGAAGTTTTGGACCGAGTAGCATCTATTTTAGGTGCTACATGCAATGGCTTAACTGCAGAGTTTGGTGGTGATGGGGCAGATGAAGCTATTGCTAGCGAAGCCAGCTCTGAAGCAATTGTAGAAGTTTTAGACTTCCAACCATTGCCAGAATTAGCTCAGGGCAGTAGCGTTGTGGTATTGGGTGGTGATTGTGGTGGTAATGGTGGTGGTGGTGGTGGTAGTTACACACCAAAGAACTTTATTTTTAACACTCCAAAAAGTGCCTGTAAGTTACATATTTTTAACTTTAGTCGCTAGAATTAATTTACAATGTTAGCCACATAGTTCAGTAGTATGGGTTACCGTTTTGAGACAAATATTATTTACAGTACTGGTTAATGGTTGTAAGGTGTAAAAATTGGATTAATTAGTATAAGCAGTGGTAAAGTAATTTTGTGCAAATACTGTTTAAATTAAATAAAACTCTTTTATTTTTACAGTGAATAAACGGAGGAAGCTCTCTGAAGAAGTACAGAGAGCTCAGAGAGACAAGGATCTGGGGTTGGCAGCTTACTTTCAAGCTAAGGCACAAAAAGTTGTGTTAGAAAATAAAAAAATAGAATTAGAAAATAAAAAAATAGAATTAGAGAATGTAAAACTAGAATTAGAAATAAAATTAATGAAACAGAAAATTAACTGTAATGAATAGTTTAAGTTCCCAATATTTATACCTAAGTTAGTCTTGATTTATTACATGTATTGATTAGTAATTAAGTTTTGTCATATGGTGTATAGTTAAGGGGTGTGTAATTGTGTATTGTGTTGTTTAATTAAAAATATTGTGTCGGTATATTCTCTTTGTTTTTCTTAATTATATTTTATAAAAAAGAAACTAAAGGTTAAGGATATAAAAATTAAACATTTGAATATTCTTTATCATTTAGATATAATCAGAATTAATGATATTTTTTTTACAATATTCCTTTGTTGAATCTAGCCACAAATATTCTGTGTAGAAATCTGAAACAAAAAAACATTTATACCCTTGATTATTTTCATATTATTTTCTAGAACCATAAGACCGACGTCAAATTGTATGATGTAGGTACATACCAACTAAAATAATTATCTATTAGGTGTTGTCTAACACGATGATGTTGGTGACCCACTCCCTCAACTAGGATAATATCAGCTTGCTCAAGCGGTATCTCAACTTCAGGTTCTACATCACTTATATTATTCAACCTGCAAATGTTGTGTAACACAGATGTGGCAATAATAACTGCTTGTGTTGTTTGTAATGCAAGACGGATTTTCAACGAAAGCACTGGAAAGCGTCTTTTCCATACACCAAAACACCTGAAAAATTTATAAAATTATTAACAATATTTGAGTTACCTACACAACCTATACATATTCATATGAAAACAAATAGGCAAGTGATCAATGATAATAGCTATCAACCTTTCTATGGTGTTTCTGGTCTTAATATGTGATTCATTGTAGCGAATTTCTGCAAGAGATACCGGGTTGAGCAATGGCGTCAATAGGTATGAATTACAAGGATATGCACTGTCACCAATGAGCCATCTATTTTCAATGATCCCATCTTCACATTGCACTGAAAATAATTATAAGAATGTTAATTTATGTAGGTGATGTTATCAGATATGTATGCTTGAAAAGTTTAATAAATAATAGAAAATGTTAGGGTTATACTTACTTTTAATAATGGAATTGTTAAATATAGTAGCATCATGAGCAGACCCTGGCCACCGAGCAACTACATTCATAAATAGCAAGTCTGCATTACAGACTCCTTGGACATTCATTGAAAATATTCCTTTCCTATTTCTGTACTCTTCTCCTATATTAGAATCTAAAAATAAAAATCTCTTATTTATTACTTTAGATTTGAGTAAGTACAAGCTTTGTAAAAGGAATGAAAGCATGACTTTTACCAAAAACATTTTAACAGTAAAAATGCCAACTCACTAGGTGATTGTATGGGTATATGTGTACAGTCAATTGCCCCAAGTACTTTAGGGAATCCTGCAATGGCATGGAAGGCATGCTGGGTGTTTTCCAAAACTTTAACGTATTCAGGATACAGTCCAGCTATTGCACGAGATACATCAGACACAATTCTGCTAGCTGTTGCTTTTGAAACTTCAACGAAGTCCGCAACAGATACAAGCATTGTGCCCAATGCATAAAATCTAAGTGTGAGCAACAACTGGTGTAGTGGAGATACACCATAGTTCCTGAAATAAAATGTTTAATTAGTTGTAGTCATAAATAAATAAAAATATCTCATGTTTAGCTACACTAGTTGGTCCATTACTTTTGTTGGTTCTACTTGATAGTACTAGAAATAACTTACTCACCGGGAGGATTTTACTCTCAAATTTGGTAACATTTTTACTAATAATTCATTTACACTAGTTTTATTTAATCTAAATCTAAATGTAAATTCCGAGTCAGAAAATTCACTTTCGTAGTTAATGCGACTGTACACTCTGCGTTCACCTGATTCTGTAGTTGTCGCAGAATCAAATACACCGGCCTCATACATCTCATTATCACTTTCATCACTGAACAAATCCATTTTATTATGAAATAAGTTGTAATTAATATGTAAACCAGCAGTAAATCGCCCGATTTCGGGAGATAGCAAATTTTGGACTGACAGTAACGAAAACAAACTAAAGTTAACTGTCAAAATGTTATTGAGACGCTCTATGTTTTTTTTCTATTGATCTACATAGCTATGGTAGCGGTAAGCCCTCCCAAAGATAGATCGAAAGTAAAGGTAGATATTCCTATCTATCTTTAGTTTATTGAAACGCACAAATGCGGCTTTAGCTACAAAAGATAGGTAATTTAACAGATTGTTAAAGGTAAGTGCGTTATTGAGACCGGCCGTAACGGCCGGTCTCAATAACGCACTTGGTAAGTTTATTTTTTCCCCGAGTCATTCATTCACGGTTTTTTCACGATCACATTTGGAATATTGTAATATTTTTTATTACCTACTAGTCAACTTTGAGTTTTGATTTGTGTTTTTTGTTTCTGTGCGGAAACGAAAACCTCATCGCCTCTTATGAATCATTTGTCATTGATGTGAAATAGCTTGATCATCAGATGAGGTCTGATTCTGAAAAAAACTTAGGTTATTAAAAACTTACGTGAAAAATATGTCAGAAACGCTCACCTTTAGTTGAGCCATCCTTCTTTAGAGTATTAAAAAAGATAAAAGATTTTCAAAACATCAAATAAATTCGACTAAATCAAAATTATCGTGAATTTCTCCCGACAGATCGATTCAGATTCAGGTAATTTCAGAACGCTCGATACATGGTCATGGTCAAACTGTGCGAGCGGGCAATTCTCTACATTATTATACTGATTCACTAGTTTTTACCTACGTAATGCGTTTAATTAGACTGCAACAGAGGCGGTCACACTTTGTATTGAATAACCAAATAAAAAAAATCGTTGTTTAATTTTGTAAAACATGAAAAGTTAATTTTCTCTTGACTGTCCTTACCTGTCAAAAAGAGTAAGGGGATCAAACCTAGTTATAGTAGATAAGACAGATATTAAAACATAAGAATAACTAGCAGGGGATCAGACCGGAATATATCGTTTTAACCTTGGTTTAGTTTCCTGTACGAGTCGTAATAAATAGTTTTTCTGACTTTCTTTCAAATACTTACAACTTAATTAAAATCTTTATTAACCATTTGAAATGTTTACATACATACAAAACTCACACCTTCTTCCCAGGGGTACGGCAACAACTATAGAACGCCACCTGCTACGATCCTTACACACTCTGAAAATAGTGAAAATCTTGAATTCGTGAAATCTTTAACACAGTAAATGTTCGGGCACTTGAAAAGAACTTGAAGCTTATTAACATTCCCATGTTAATAATAATTGTAAATTCGTAAAGAAATTATTTATTTCCACTTAAGCATTCCAATTTTGTGTGACAATGTCAGTAATGAAATTCTCCTTATGAGTGTGGACCGTTAAGGGTATTAAATTCTGTAATCAAAGGACGTAAAAAAAGCTTAATTAACACATAAATATAAAACGGTTCACCCAAATACGGACGTAACACTAGGATTTCTGTTTCTGTAGTCCATTTCGTCTGGTTATGCGTGTTGCAACCGCCCTTAGTTTCAATTGTCCACCACTTGTTGTTTCCGCAATCCACCTGCACTTATCCCGATTTATTTGGGTTGCCATGTCTTCTTCCATACATTTCTATCAGTCGTCATCTCTATATTTACTTGGAGCTGAGCCATATCATCTCACACACACAATCCATCCATCGTTTCCTGGCTCTTCTTGGTACATTTGTGCTCAACCTTTCCTTGCGAAAAGTTCTTCATTTCTGATCGTCACATGTTTTAACTATTCCCACGAAAAGCCAAGCGAATCCCACATAACTTCTTCGCATCGTTTATCGTTTCCAATGGCAATAATCTTAAACTACGAGTTGGTTGATAGATTCAGCTGCCATTGTGTTAAGTTGGTTGCGATTTCAATATCGAGATATGGCGACAACTTGAAGAATATGGGTAGTTGGAAAGAAATCATTCATTTTAAAACACCCTAAATGCAAAGGTTTCGAAGTTTCTGAAGCAACAAAAGGGTCCAATTATGTACAGAATCTCGGAAAACTATAATGATATGGTATCGATATACTTACCAAGTTATCGTACTTATTTATGTAGGCGTAAACATGTCCATCCAATCAGTCTGGCTTATAAAATGCATCGTGGTCGTGCTTCAGTCAATTTTTGTTAAACTTCGAACTTTCTGTAGAGTGTAATTTTTATTGGGATTTTTTAGATATATATATATATACTGACCAATATCTGACGGTACAGGATGTAAAAATTACCATAAATAATAAAAACACTTTGATTTATCCTTTATGCCTTTGCAATCAATACAGTTCCAATGCTATATACAATTAACGATAAACCTATCTTAGTATAGGTACAGAAACGTGGTCCTTAGGTAGGCCTAAGGACCACGTTTCTGTAATTCTTTGCATAATTATTGAAAACCTGATTAATCTTTACAGCTTGCAATTGAACGGATGTAGTATTGTATTGTATTCATACATTAATGAGTGTAGGTCTTTAAGTAATTCTTGTCTGAAGTTGGCACCGTGCCCAAGCAGGTGCCAGGTTCGAACTTAAACTTTACCTACTTTAATATAAGTAGTCGTAGGAGGCCTAGTGCTAACGGCCGCGACTTACCAGTAGTAGGTCGTGGGTCCGAACCTAAGCAGGCACTTCGGCAAAGTTAAAACGGTGAAGGAAAACATCGTGAGGACACGTCCTGCAACTAGAAATCTCCTAGAACAAAACATTCGAAGACATGAGACATCCGCCAACGCGCTCTGGCTCCCTCTCGCAGAGACAAGGCCTGTGTCCCAGCAGTGGGAACATTACAGGCTGATTATGGTATGCTTATGCTAGTCGTAGTAGAAATCTACCACATTAAACTACTGCAATCCATAATAGGTCGTTGGGAAATTCTGTTGTTCTTCCGTCTTCCATAATTACACTACTAGTCACTATAAAGAAGTTATAAAGTGATCAACTTAGATTGCACGAATCGCATAAATATTCCGAGGCCAGCTAGTTGGCACTAATGCCTTGTTAGTCTGTATAAAAGAGTAAATTACGAGCATGTATTCTGAAACCGTCACATGGTTTGCTGCATTGAGGCGGGGCCACATTAGCCGTGTGACACGCCATGCCATAGCCGCCGCACACTGTCTGACATGCACTCACTTTGAGCACAATTCTTTGGTAAAATAGTGCTTACGTACAGTCTAAGCGGAAATACAGCTAAGCGCAACATCACATGCAGCTTGTATTTCTGTCTGAACCACCACCACTAGTTTTTGCGTTGACAATTCTGATCACTGTTTTCATCCTGCATAATGCATGTTGAAAGATTATTTTCCGGCTTATTTTTCAATAAATTATCTCACGATGACTTTTAATGAACATCAGTAACTCTCATATAATAATAGTTTCGATAATAACCGTGATTTGTATGACTTAAATTAAACATTCGGTTGTATTTTAAATTGTATCTTTTAATTTATATCACATAACTGAAAAGATCAGGGATGCTAGGTCTCTGGCGGTACCTATCTTTTATGTATGTACTTTATTGCGCACTAGCTTATGCCCGCGACTTCGTCCGCGTGAAATTTCTTATACCCCCGATCCACTCCGTCGCATCGCATCGCCTGCCCGCGCATTGCGTTCTTTCTGACTTTTTTCTTTTTGCTCGGTTTCTAAGGATGCTAGCGTGATGTATGTGCGCGTTCAAACAAAAATACCAACACTCTTCAGCTTTATTATTGGTATCGAAGGATAACAGAAATAAACATGAATAAGAATCATTAAGATCACTTTGAAAAATCATCGTGTGTCATGATGATCGTTTAGATTGGTTATCACAGTTTTTCGTACTTTGAACGTTGGTTCTTAATAATGCCGACAAGATCAAACTTAATGACGTTAGTTTATATGCCTATGATAGGAGAACGATCGACCTTCATTCGAATTAAATAAATTAATAGTTTAAAAAACACTAGAAAAACACGCTTTTATAAATGCACGTAAAAACAAAACTAATCGTGGTCAAAGTTCATTACAAGACTTTTCTAAGAAATCCAAAACAGCTATGATACGATTTTCCATCACGAAGTTCCAGTTCATATCTTCCGGCTCCATCATCAGATCAGTTCGACAGTACCATATTATTGTATTGTCATCAGAACTACAGACAGCTGCCAATTTTCATTAACTAATTTAACCATCTTCCAAGGGTCGTACCTTGGAAGATGGTTAAATTAGTTACCTTAGATTCCATTACATAGTTAGTTACATACAGGTCGACCTAATAAAAGCGTGTTAAAAAATATAAATTTTTGTATTCGCTGAACTGGTCAAATCTGACATAATGATCGAGTAACATTTCGAAAAAGGTAAAACTAATTAAAAAAAAAAATGAATTGAATGAAGAAGTGACTTCGATTTAAGTTAAGTTTGTTTAATTTTTTTGTAAAATTAATTAAAGTATTTTGAATCCATCACTTCCTAGTTGTTTCTATACACGGCATTTGTGTTTGTCTCACATCGAATTGAACAAAGAAAACTGCTTACAATACGTTTTATGGTTCAAAAAGCTACAAAAATGTGGTCAGACAAGTTAGACTTGTTATTTTCGTTGCCAGTAAAAGAACTCACACGTGGGGAACGTACGATGTTCTCCAGTGCCCTGGCACTTAGGGCCACATCTTCCTGTACCTGGTCCCTGGCTTCTTGTTCTTCATCTTCTTGCTCGCCTGCATCTTCATGCTGTTCGAGGGTTGGGATTACGTTGCCTCCATATATTACTACATATAAACGGCCAAGCCTCATATTTTGACTAAGGTGTAGAGTTTGTGAAGTTAGGGCGTGTAGAGTTAGAAACTTGGCTCTACATGAGATCTGATAACTTTTTGGCAGTGCGAGCCATATTTTATGTGGTCTCGTCTTTTGGAACATTTTACATGAAAATGGTTTTGGTGGGATAATTTTTATACAAAAGCTGTCAAACCGCAATATTTATTCCTCAGATAAAAATTATCTGGCTATTGAAAAATCAGGCCCTAAAGGACAATTTGAACACGAAACAAATGGGATCGCGAAGAATTAATGTTTTATTATTACACAATATTATATAATAGTATTACGTAATACAAAATACTTTAAAATATTCAGAAATGAATTCTTTTGCTGTGTTATTTTATCATAAAATATGCGCAAAACTTGTCCAAGAAGGTAACCAACGTCGTTGTCACCTGAATATGAGACAATTAAGATATTTAAAAAAATTCTAAATGATATTTAAAACAGACGGACATGACGAAACTATAAGTGTTCCTTGTAGGAACTACGGAACCCTAAAAAACCAGTCAAGAGCGAGTCGGACTCGCGCACCGTGAAATGTTTTTAAATTTTCATCGGCGGCGGGGCTATATTCGTCAGAGAATTTTAACACCACGGTATAGAATATTGTAGTTTTAGGTCAGCGCCATCTCTTGACCGATAGTGGAGCTAATGTAATTTTTGTTGTTTTCTGAAAAACTGGGCTATTTAGAGACATCGTTTTATTTTTCCTGTAATCTTTACATAAACTTCTATCACATAGAATAATTTCAGATTTTTCTCTATGCAAACTTCGGAGATAAGGGGACCATAGATATCCGTGGGGGGGACGGTATTTATTTTTTACATTTTTCGTCAAAGGCAAACACTACGGCTGCCTAAAAAAAAATAAAAAATGTTTGAGAATGTACAACCAGCGCTATGATCTCCACATGCTAATAGCCGCACTTCGAATTTTTAGGACGACCCTGTTGCAAAAAAAAATAAAATTCTTTTTTATTTGCAAAATTGTTGGGCAACGTCATCTAAGACTATTCTAAATTTCAAGTTAATAGCATTAGTAGTTCTTCAGATATTCAGCTGTGACAGACGGACAGACAGACAGACAGACAGACGAGTCTCACTACAAGGGGGAACCCTTAAAACGGAAGTTTTACCATTTTGGTAAGTAATATGTTTGTTTTTTTATACCTAAGTAATAAGTTTGTTCGTTTTGTCGACTAAGGGCGGTTGCATTATGCACATTGGCTGCTGCTGAATTACTACACTCTGGTGTGTTAGCGTCACTGCTAATGAAAGCACATTTAAAGAATTCGGCGTTCTTTTGACAAATTCCGTACCTACCTACTTACTAAATGCGACTAATCGTCCCTGATTACTCGCTGTTCTGTATAACACTCCATCTTGTCGGCTATACTGTGTAAAAATGCTGTAAGGCTACATTTTATCAGGTTATTGCCCTCCAAGAGAATTCGTTCGATTAGCATTCGCAACCTTTGAGGTAATAAAAACTGAGCTGTTAATACCTATAAATTTCGTCATAACACGTTTGATTTCTTTCGCAGGCAGTGTGCGTTCATCTAAAAGTTCACAGTAACTTCCTTGATACCGTCTCACGCGCATACCAATGTAGGCGTCCTTCTACAGACGTAAGGTCAATAGCGACACCCAAGTAGGCAACCTGCTCCAAGTGCTCCAGTCTGGTTTGTTAATAAATTCTATACATATTATTATAGCGCTGTGCACTACTTATATACAGAAATGAATGAGAATATGTTTAGGTTTTTGTATTATTATTTACAAGTTCGCGACATCGTCATCTGCCTAGCCTTTTCCCAACTATGTTGAGGTCGGCTTCCAGTCGAACCGGATGCAGCTGAATACTAGTATTTTACATGGAGCGACTGCCTATCTGACCTCCACTACCCAGTAACTGGGTATTACGATACCCCTTGGTAAGACTAGTTGGACTTTCGGGCTTTCGACTACCCGTAACGACTGTCGAAGATCCACGGATGAAAGCTGGGACCAACGGCTTAACGTGCTTTCCGAGACACGGTGGGGTCTCGGTATGTAAAGATGGGCACCCATCCACAGACCAACCGCGGCAAGCATAGCTTAACCTGATTGATCGACCGGTGCGGCTGTTATTATTTAGCCACGGGCCTTTCATTACAAGATTCGTGACACACATTGTTTTGTTGTTTACGCTGATATTAATCACGTGTTTCAGTATTGATCGGTGTGGCAATAATAAATTGAAAATAAGTGTTATGCGTCGACGTCCCTGTATAATCATCATCATGATGATGATGATGATTATGCAGGGACGTCGACGCACAAACTGTTACCAAGGATTCACTACATGATTCGGGACCCCTGCGCTGAAATTTTTCGTCGGTTATTTAACAAAAAATCAGTTGCTAGAAGCTGTTTCCTACAACAGTGCAATACCTACGCGGTCAAAATGTATGGATCAGCTAATTTTGTTTTATAACCGACGAAAAATTTTAACGCAGGGGGTCCAGAATCATGTAAGTACTGAAGACATGGCAGTAGGTTGTGCGTCGATGTCCCTGCCAGCCTGTATGTTTGGTCAGCGGGATTGTCCGAAAGGGTTACCGCTGGCCAGGAACATATAGGGCTAAGGAAGGAACACGGGTGGGTTTTAGTGAGTAAGAGTCTGACACTCCCTTCCGATCCACCCAGAGCGGGAGGGGTCATTTCATGATTTCCCATCCGCAAAAAAAAGCCTGTATGTTTTGATTTTAAATTTGCAAAAAACTGAAGAAACTAGAATAAAATATTTTGTTGTTTGTATAAGAATAATAACATTGAAAGGAACGTTTTTCTAGCTTATTCATTTCCGCGATCGAATTGCGAAAGTTCTAGTCTAGAATATCCTTTGTCTTCTATTTCTTCAACGACTTTCTTTCTTTTCTTTTTTTAACGACCATCGCACGACGACTACGACTTCACAAAAAAAATCGAGATTTCTATATTAAAATGTATATTTCTATATCCTGAAAAATGAAAAACACATAGGTACTAAGAAACCAGAAAAACAAAACTAAGCAAGAAAAGAAAAGTCTGAGTAAACTATACAGGTCAATACATAAAAAAAGCAAAACATTAAAAAGAGGAGACTCGATGCCCAGACGGGCGAAGGATAGAGTTACCTGGCACGGTTTGGAGGAGGCTTTCATCCCAAAAGGCGGCCCTTATACATAACAATACTAACCTTATTTAAGTATAAAACTAACATTACTAACAAATAAGTACACAACACAGAACTAGTTAAGAAAACGAAGATGTAAGGGATAGAATAAAGCAAATAAATAAATAAAAATTTCTATATTATATATTATGTAAATATAAGTTTAATTTTAAATTCGACATCGTTATTCATACACAGGTACCTTGGCTACCTTAGAGAAACCCAAGCGAGTAAGTATAATAACGTGACTTACGGGTTTTTGTCCTTCAAACGAGAAAAGAACTTAATGGAAAATTCCCGTTTCCAAACGTATTCATATTTAAGGCTGATTACACACTACAACGCGCTACGCAACCACATGACTAGACAAACGGACGCAACGGTGTGCGGGAATCCGAGCTGATCTCTCCGCACGAAAGCGCGCGGTGTTTATTACCGACTTCAAAAAAAGGAGGTTATCAATTCGATACGTATGTATGTAATATTATTGGAATTGCATTATATTCACATATGATGATCTATTAGGGCTTCCAAACAAATATACAAAATTTCATAGACGTATGTATGTATGTATGTATGTATGTATGTTTGTCCACGCATATCTCCGGAACTATTAATCGGATCGTGACCATTTTTTTTTATTGGCTTACATTTTCTTCAACTTAGGGAACAGTGCAAGTTTCATCAAGATCGATTCAGTAATTTTCAAGATATGGACTAATACGTGTAAGTGTGACGGCCTGGCTTATTGATAAGAGCTACGGGTGTAGTGTCAAAGGGAAAACATCTCAAAACCTTGGTCAAATACTAGTGCAAAAACTAAAAATTACGAAATAAAAAGTAATTTAAAAAAAATAAACCGACTTCAAAAAGAAATTAACTCAAAATTATGAAATAACTTTAATTTCGGAAGTCGGTGGCATAAAACTAAAATACAGATCCCAAGACACCGACTTCCGAAATTAAAGTTATTTCATAATTTTGAGTTAATTTCTTTTTGAAGTCGGTTTAATTTTTTTAAATTACTTTTTTTGAATTTTTGTATGTAAAAAACCACGCACGGGGGCGCGTTATCTGCGCCGCATTGTAGTGTGTGATCCGCCTAAACGTGACAGGTATGTAGCGAAGCGTATGTAATATCTTGCGATTCGGTTCCTTCCCATTTACTTTATCATCATAATTTCAGTCCGGAATCACTCACTACTGGGTAAAGGTCTCCCCTTTCTTCTGCCATACTTCCCGGTTCCTTGCGACCCTCATCCAGGTATTTTCCTTTTTACTCATATTCAAAATTGCCAAAATATTTTTTTTGGTAATCATTTGAAGGATCATGACGGTCGCTGATAAGCTTCTTTTACACACCTGTGTGAAACATCTACCTAGATGTGCTACTCATTCTCGTGAAATAATCAATGAAACATTATCTACCATTGACGTTTCAGCTACTGCGTATTCAGTATCAAAATTATAAGAAATTTCTGGAAAATTGTCACAGTGATCATGTTTTTCAAGCTACATTACTGATTTAAAAGTAGGCGGATAACGTCTAGGTTTTCCTAACCTTAATGAATAGGTTCTGTAATTAATGTCTAGATAACTAGCTAACTTACACTTGCCTAGTATTACAAAACATGTTGTATCATCGTATGGAAATCTGCGACGAAGAGGCGTGCAGTGGAATTATACTGAATCAAATCGTTAGTCGAGGACCTGCTATTATATTGTGTCGGTAAAACCCAAATGATAAGCCCCTCTGCCGGCTATAAATAAATTGGTTTAGGTATTATAATTATTTTGTTTTGTTTTAGATGCTGTGATAATCTCCCATAATCTTGATTACGCGGATGTTAACGTTCAGTAAACTTTAGTTTTTGTTGTTATTATCGTTTACAGTTATTTTAATAGGTAATCTTAATAAGTATATATAATACTTCTGTACGTGTGTTTGTCACCTAACTCCTCCTAAACGGCTGGACCGATATGGATGATATTTTTGTGTGTATATCAATGGGTTCCTGGATGGTTTGAAAACACAATTGGTCCCGGTAGGTGGCGCTGTTCGGGCAGGACAACGTGAGTCTGCCAGACCCGCTAGTTTATTGATAAAATTTTAGAATTTTACTAAGATGGAAACGCCAGGGTAAGTTCATATAACCCTATTGATTGATACTTCATGAAATAGTTATTAGATAGGGTTTTAAGAACTAAGAGGGTTGTATTGATGATTTTAATGATTATAGTTCAGTAAATACATACCTGTTTCGGTCGCCAATTATATTTTGTTCAACATACAACCTGACACTGACCTGCAAATTGCAAAAAACTCAAGAAAATTTGAGTTTCGTAGGCTTCCTCTTGAGTAGAATATACATTGATGAAGGGCAAAAAAGGTAGTTGAATAAGTAGCCCCCTTAAATGCGGATAGAACAACTAGACGTATGTAGCCGTCGAACAGCATCTGTAGCGGAAGTGGGGCTGGCTGTAGTAGCCAGTAGGGGCAGAGAATTCCCTTTAGGGGGATGAAGTAACTCTAGTCGGGTACAGCAAGTTTTTTAGGGGTACCGACCAGCAGCTGTAATATGTTATGGGAAAATTCATCAAAGAAGAACCCTTAGAAGCAATTCTCGTTTAACCGAGTTGTAACAGCATGGAATAGGCTCCCGGAAAATGTTGTGACGGCTCCCCACACTGAACTACTTCAAGAATTGACTGGGCAGATTAAATATCTTCAAGCTAGTCAAGATACACACGCATCAGCTAATTAGCTGCTAGTATGCCTGCCAAATAATCCATACTAATATTATAAATTCGAAAGTAACTCTGTCTGTCTGTATGTTACCTTTTCACGCCTAAACCACTAAACGGATTTCGATAAAATTTAGCAGAGAGATAGATTGCATCCCAGGGAAGGACATAGGATAGTTTTTATCGACATACCTCGCGGGCGAAGCCGCGGGCGGAAGCTAGTAATAATATAAACAACAAGAACGATATTACTAAGACCATGACGCGGTTAAACTCAAACTAGACTGAAATCTGCGTACGTGCAACAGTTTTTTTTAGCGTGTTAACAGTTTTTTTTAATTTTATAAAGATTTTTTTATGATTTTGTTGTGTTAAGGTTCTGTAGTTGTATACTTAAGAACGCGAAATTCTCGTTATTTTGTTATTATTTCATGGCCTACGAGTGTTTTGTTTGATAAATAAGAAGATAAATAAAAATGACTAAAGACAAGCTTGCCCATCAAGGTGAGTTTATTTAAAGCGGTAACTGTGGCAGCTGCGGATTAATTTATAACCCAGATGAAACTGATTTTTTTTTTCCAGGAAAGCCAGGAAAAGGTGGCTTTTTTTTTTGGTGGTATGGTTGTTTTTGGGTCTTTTAAAAGGCCCGTTCGTGTATCTGGATTAAACTAGTACCGTCTTATTACAAAACGAGTTCTAACTTTAGACCTAGCCTAAACCTTCAAGCCAGTTACTGTATTTTGAACTTTATTCCGACAAACGTAAAGTTCTCAATGCAAAATTGACAAATTATATTCGGGATTTAACGTCAGTTTTTTAATGCAAACTTTAACTTTGAAATTTTAAAATGACACGATGGTTTAAACCTGGGTCTAAAGACAAACCTTGTTTTGTAATAAGGCCAGTAGAGTCCAACAGACCAACTTGCCCAACGCGATTTAGTTCGAACATTCAGTTCAGTTTCCTTTGAGTTTCCATAACTTTATCTACGGGTACGAAAGTTTCAATTTCAACCCTGACTTGTAACATTAGTCTGATTGTTATCTGTACTCATGGCATAATTAACTTGGTGCAGCCTTTAATTGACCTAGATAGTAGACATTGACCGGGTGCCTGCAGTTAAGAATAGTCCTTTGTTATAATGAAGGGCCAGTGCGCCTGCGCATATTACGTGCCTCACGCATCGTATCAAAACTATATTATTTGAATAATGTACTTATCGTCACGGTATTCCGGAGGAACTAGCGGATCTAATGAGATATCACAGTTTAAGATCATTTCGAGTTGAATGGCGTGCAATAGGAGAGGCCTGTGTCCAGCAGTGGACTGCTATAGGCTGATGATGACGATGAAGATAATTTCATTGCATTTGCGTCTTTATTATGGTTATTACCAGTGTAGCATACTTTGTATGATGTGCGTCGTTCGAGATCTTGTCAGTACGAGTATATGCAGAGATTAATAGATTGTTTATTTCTTCAGATTTTCATGTAACTTGTAGAATAGGCTAAGCATGTTGGTACCTTAGTACATAGTATCGGTGCTGTAGCTCTCGCCCACGAGTAAGGTTTCTATCTTTTCAGGATTAACAGGAAGGAACTTGTGTATTTCTCCAGGTTATTAAGGCATTGCTCGGCTAAAGCTGATTAGTAGGTACTGATGACTAAGGTCACAAAGTGGCTGAGTTTGACATATTTTCACGCAACAGTTAATTGTTATTATTATTATAAACTAGCTGTGTCCGCGACTTCGCTCGCGTGGCTCTCGGAAAACAATAACGTGTCTCTTTAGTGATTCTTTTTTCTTTTCTAAAATAAAATCTATTATAATATTTCTTATAGCATCAGCTATCTGCCAGTGAAAGTCCCGTCAAGATCGGTTAAACCGTTTCGAAGATTAGCCGGAACAAACAAACAGGCAGACAAAACAATGTTTTTTTTTATTTAAATAAGTATTGTATATACTTTCATATGGATTTAGTAAAAAGCTGTTATTTTGACATTACAAACAGACACTTATATTTTATTTACTTGTATAGATTCTATCCTTCCAACAACAACCATTATCGGTGGTCATCAATTAGAGATGTAAAAAAAAGTGGTGACCCCACCACAGCTCTTTGATCGTGGGTTTATCCAAACTTTAGAATTAATTAATCGACCTATACATGTAGGTACGTGATTTTCGAATAAACTGTTAAGTACCTACGCGTGTCAAAAATGAGTCACAATCCGGAATCATTTTTAATTTTCTTGTTCTCATAAGCTGATAACTAAACGTCAAGGTTTCTCTACCTACAAAATATAATAAAATCTATATTTTATATCAAAACGGCGATTATCGTATCACGTGTTTTAATAATAAATAATAATAACCAAAACAAGTTTTTGACACAGCTGTAACCATAGACAAACCATCTGTGAACGAATGGTGTAAACTTAGAACAAAAATAGTAGATCATCCAAATATAAGTAGGTAGGTACTTACTTAAGTTCTTACAGCATGTATTTAATCGAACCTCAAATAATCCTCATTTCGCTTTCCTATAAATATTTATGAACGTCTAATAAAATTATTGCGCCTCTTTTTCTGAACGTCAACTAATTCCTATTTTAGTGTCCTAAAAAGTAATTTAAAAAAATTAAACCGACTTCAAAAAGAAATTAACTCAAAATTATGAAATAACTTTAATTTCGGAAGTCGGTGTCTTGGGATCTGTATTTTAGTTTTAGTTTTTTGCCACCGACTTCCGAAATTAAAGTTATTTCATAATTTTGAGTTAATTACTTTTTGAATTCGGTTTAATTTTTTTAAATTACTTTTTATTTCGTAATTTTTAGTTTTTGCACTAGAATTTGACCAAGGTTTTGAGATGTTTTCCCTTTGACACTACACCCGTAGCTCGTATCAATAAGAGAGGCCGTCACACTTTCACGTCTTAGTCCACTTGAAAATTACTGAATCGATTCTGATGAAACTTGCACTTTTCCCTAAGTTGAAGTAAATGCAAGCCAATAATAAAAAAAGAAGATTCACGATCCGATTAATAGTTACGGAGATAAATATGCGTGGACAAACATACATAGGTACATACGTCTATAAAATTTTGTATATTTGTTTAGAAGCCCTAATAGATTGTCATATTATGTGAATATAATGCAATTCCAATAATATTACATACATACGTGTCGAATTGATGACCTCCTTTTTTTTGAAGTCGGTAAAAATACTAAATAGCCACGTAACTGTGACCACCTTGTTGGTCGGGGTACCCTAGCTTAGTTACTGCGACCAACTGTGAGAAAATAATTAAAAAAGAGGCTCGTATATTAAAAAAAAAACATGCGTCATTAGAAGCACAAATAGTTTTAAAAGTTTCTTTATTTTAAAAGGCCTACATCATTAGAAGATCAATAAGTTTTTAGAAAGATCAATAAATATTTGCTCTATATCTGATTTCCCATTTCCCAAGAACCTTCTTGAAACGAATCGCGTCTCTTCATCTGTCTGGTCTAAACAGACATAAAGAGACACGAATACATTTTATTCTGCTCGTCCATACAAGTTTCATAGTATTGTCACAGACGGTAATATGGATTATAATTGACCCCTTTGACGTCAGTCAGCTGTTTACAGCATAATAATGTGGTTAGTTGGCAGACCAGCCATGAATCGACGCCAGATTGATTTCTATAGAGATTATCCTAGACAATTGTAATATTACCGAAACAGTTTCTTAATAGATTTCATCAAACACTGATTTGTTCACTTAAATTTGTGAACAGAAGTACCTATGAACTAAACCAGAAAGCCAATTCTCGTAATTAAAAACGTTTAAAGTCTAGTCGCAATTTCATCTCAGCGACAATCAATATCAAAAATTTTACAAAAATGAAGGGAAATTTGAGGTATTTTTGACAGATTAAAACCGAGATCGGCAATCAATATCAATTTTTTTTACAAAAATGAAGGGAAATTTGAGGTATTTTTGACAGATTAAAACCGAGATCGGCAATCAATATCAAAACATTTTACAAAAATGAAGGGAAATTTGAGGTATTTTTGACAGATTAAAACCGAGATCGGCAATCAATATCAAAACATTTTACAAAAATGAAGGGAAATATGAGGTATTTTTGACAGATTAAGACCGAGATTAGAATGCGAACGTTTCTAAAAATACGGGCATTGGCCCTTTGTTTTAAGCTATTTGGTCGTCAAATGCTTTGATATTGATAGAATGTAAAACCTAAATTTTAATTATGGTAGAAAAAGCGTCTGTTAACGCTTCCTATCCATTTCATTACAAAATTAAATAGTAAAGGGATGTAAAACTCATTGTTGTCGAAAGCCCTAAATTATGTATAATGATTACGATCTATATTTACATCAAAATCTGATATCAAAATGGTCAATGTACGATAAACTTTTATGATAAAATGTTTCTATGAATGGATATTTTTTATATAATTATGTCAGTTGCTAGATAACAGTCATTTCACACCTTGTCGTGATTGTGATCTGATGCTTAAGTACACAATCTTGATTAAATTATGGGGACAATTAATTATCAACACATTGTAAATCTTCGGTAACGACTTTAACGACATAATTTTGCTCCTGCCGGCGATGACGTGGAGATGTTTAAGTCGAGATGTTCTTTTTATAGTGCGTCAGAATATATTGTTAGGCTGTAAAATAATGATTTTGACAGGTTTATTTTGAGGGTTCCGTACCCAAAGGGTGCCAGCGGAACCTTGTAGCTAAGCCTCCACTGTCCGTCCGTCTGTCTGTCAGCGGGCTGTATCTCATGAACCTTATTAGGTAGTAGGTAGACAGTTGAAATTTTCACGGAGCGTGAATAAATAATAAAAATAAATTAAAGTTAATAAAAAGTAAGGGTCTCCATGCAAGAAACGTGTTTTTTTCGACGTTTTTACCTTGTTTTTGGTACGGAACCCTTCGTGTACGAGTGCGACTCGCATTTGGCCGGTTTTTATTGTACAACAAATATGGATCTGCTAAGACATACGGAGTATACAGCTTGCATAATGTCGATGGTTGTCCTTGGTATTGAAAAGGAAAATGATAATGTATTCAGCTTGAGCATATAAATTGTATTAATTTATTTGGGTTGTGAGATGTAATATTTGTTTGCTGTCTGAGCGATATTAGGCTAGACGGGAAAGCATCTATATAAAATATTTATATTTACCATATACGTAAGTAATGTAATCTGCATTAGGTGATATTTAGTCACACTTCAAGTATTTTATTATAAATACTAGCTGACTCGAGAGACGTTTTCCTGCACAAACTATCAATAATCCATACACAAAATCCCATAGAAAATAGGAGCACTTTCAGTTTATCCCTTTTTTTTCAATTATGCGGGCAACATTTCTAGTTTTTCTTACCCTAAAAACCTTATTCGGAATATAACGAACATTTAAAAAAAAATCCACAAAACAAACAAAACCAAACAAACCAACAAACCAAACCAAACCACGCAAACCAAAACACACCAAACAAAACCAAACCTCGTATTCCTTTAGTGCTGACGAATTTTGCACAGGCTCTCTGCTTTTAAAGAAATGTGAAAAATGTAGTTATTAATTTGGAAAAGAAAATCGATGTTCTTGGTTATCGCCGTAAGGTCGTCCGAAGTAAGTTTTCCTAAGCAAACATCACAGTAACGTGACATCGATTGAACAAGGCTTCGCAGTATGATATTTACGCAGTAAAATCGTTCGCAGTACAGTTTTTCGATGTAACGAAATATCGCAGTAACAAGGCGTCGATTTAACAAGGCGTCGCAGTATAGAGATGTCGTTGAAAGGTTTTCGAAGAAACAAAATTCGATGATACGGCTTTCGCACTCAAGTAGGTATTCCTTCTCAAAATGAAATGCCGTTCGTTGGTTTAAGCGCATCACTTATGCGCTTAAACCAACGAACGGCATTTTGCCGCGGTTGGTCCGTGGATGGGTGACCGTCTTAACATACCAAGACCTCTCCGTGCCTCGGAAAGCACGTTAAACTGTTGGTCCAATGGTTGGTCCCGGCCGTCATTCGCGCATCTTTGACTGTCAAAGATCCGCGAATGACGGCCGGGACCGTTACGGGTCGTCAGAAGCCCGAAAGACTGACAACCAGTCTTACCAGCAAGGGTTATCGTATTTTCCAGTCACTGGGTTGTGGAGGTCAGACAGGCAGTCGCTCCATGAAAAAAAAAAGAAAAAAAAAAGGCTGTCGCTCCATGTAAAATATTCAGCTGCATCCGGTTAGACTGGAAGCCGATGCCAACATAGTTGGGAAAAGGCTAGGCAGATGATGAGACGGATTAACATGTGATCAAAGGCTCAGTGGTGAAACCTAAACAAATCTTGATGCCAAGATGTCGAAGCTCTTGTTCTATCTAGATAGCTATTATTGTCGGCAGCATTGTTATGATATTTCCAACCAGCATATATTTAGCAATAAAACTGCTTGTAATTCTATCGTTGTATTGGTACGAATGTTTTGTGGTTGCAGAATATACATGGCTTCATTAAATCTGTCACCGTTACTAAAAGCTAGGGGTTACCACAGTTTGTTGTATTTTAAGGCGGAGACTGACTTACAACGTTTGTAATGTATCGAGTTTTTGTAAGTAGTCAGTGCAGCGAGCCGAGCCGCTCGATGCGAGCGACAGTTCCTCTCTATTCGACTGTCGGCTTTTTCGTGAATTACTTTGAAGCGCGTTACAGTAGTCAGTGCAGTGAGCCGAACCGCTCGATGCGACCATTGCGAGTGCATGTTTACAAACAAGAAAGTGCAGGTTAACAATAGCTTGCTCGAAGCGAGCGTTCACCACGTTTACTGTATCGCCGTTTTGTAACAAGAAATGGAGCGCGCTTGGGCCATGTGCTCGAAGCGAGAGCGTTCGCCGCGTTTCGTGTATCGCCGTTTTGTAACAAGAAATGGAGCGCGCTTGGACCATGTGCTCGAAGCGAGAGCGTTCGCCGCGTTTCGTGTATCGCCGTTTTGTAACAACAAATGGAGCGCACTTGGGTCATGTGCTCGAAGCGAGCGTTCGCCGCGTTTTGTGTATCGCCGTTTTGTAACAAGAAATGGAGCGCGCTTAGGCCATGTGCTCGAAGCGAGCGTTCGCCGCGTTTTGTGTATCGCCGTTATGTAACCAAGCTCGTCTCGAATGATATACATTACAAACAAATGTTGCCAGTCATTCTCCGCCTTTAGGTATTCTTAAACTGGCAAATTTTTAAAGGGAAGAATACTTATAAAGTGCTTGCCATAATTTAGATAGACGAACCTATCAGCACAGCATCAGATGGCCGCGAATGTGTCTACATATGGATTCTCCCATGAATAATGCTGGGGACTTTGTGGCCACTTCTCCTTCACATCGAAAGCACTAGGAAGTGGTGAAGGGCGGGCGTTTTGGATTTACTGTCTTATGTAATTTTGATGTTGGAAAACTGCTGATTCTCGTCTTAATTTAAATAAATTACTTTTGATTTTGAATAAAGAACAAGTGTTGTGTGAACCGCTATTATACTTTAAGCAGAAGATGATAATAGCAAATTAAGTCATATATTTTGTAAAAAAAACCCGCTTTGCGTTGTCCCAAAAGTACCTACCTTCGCGAGAATCCTACTAATATTATAAACTAGCTGACCCGGCGAACTTCGTACCGCCTAAATGTACCTAAGTATGATGAAATGAATTATCTTCATTATTATTTTTTTCGTGACTTTTTCCCATGTTTTAATAGTTATTCTGCTATAAATCAAACATCATAAAAATCGGTCCAGCTGGCTGGACCGACGGCTGGACCGACTAACTCGACTTTGTTTTATAAAGATGTAAAAGGTTGTATATTTGGATGTTTAGATGTATGTTACGCAATTACGCAATACTTATCTGATGAACGGATTTGGATGAAATTTGGCACACAGATAGGACCTAGAGTAACATATAGGATACTTTTTATCCCGATTTTCCCACGGGATCGAGAATTATGCGGGGGACACAGCGGGGCGCTGCTAGTCTTCTAATAAATTCTGGATGACTAGATACCTAAATATTATCTGCCCGTGTGTCATTAAAAAGGTAATTAACAAATCGGACATCCTTAAAATTTCTTGAAATTCTGGCAAAGTTAACAATACCCTAAAACATCGCCATCATTTAACAGTTAACATTACCTGAAACAGTTCCAGCTATTTGTTATGTTTGTACTTGTATAGCTGACGTTGACCTACTTGCTAAAAGGCTAAGATTAAGATGATGTATCATTTGGTCATTGGCTACTAGATCACGTCTCCGTTGGGTCAGGGTGATCACCCTGAAAGCGCATCCGTCACGTTTCTCTCCCATATTTTATCTGTAGGAAAATCTGTGACATATTATTGTGTGTATGGAAACAGGAAACACATCACAAGGTGCTAAGTTGTTTCAAAGGCTGTAGTGATCACCGGGGTGGTTTTAGTGAAGTAAAAATCCCACACTCCCCTACCTCCTTCCCTGGAGGTCGGGTGCCTTTTGAAGGCTTTCCACTGACAACAAAAAATAAATAATAAAACAACCGACTTCCAAAAAAAAAACACTAGGTAGGTACAAATTGAAAAATAACTTTAATTTCGGAAGTCGGTGTCAATAAACGAAAATGCGGAACCAAAGACACCGACTTCCGAAATTAAAGTTATTTTTCAATTTGTAGTGTTTTTTTTTGGAAGTCGGTTGTTTTTTTTTGTAAAAAGTTTTTATTTTTCACTTTTTAGTGGGTCAGTTTGTAATTTATAATAATAATAATATATAATAATAATATTCCACAACTATCACACAACGCCGTCTAGTCTCAAGCTAAGCAGAGCTTGTGTTATGAGTACTAGACAACTGATAAACATACTTATATATTTCTAAATACATACATATATAGATAAATTACACCCAGACACAGAACAAATGATCATGCTCATCACACAAACATTTGTCCTGGGTGGGAATCGAACCCACGACCTCCGGCATAGCAGTCATAGTCACTGACCACTAGACCAACAGGCCAGTCAGTTATCTAAGTTACAATAGCCTAATGTCAACTGCTCATCACATGTTACAAAATATTGCTTTTCCCGATACTGGGACGTTAATTGTTGAGAAGTTCTCCTGGTAAGAACCAGGAGAACTCCTCAACAACCACTCACCATACGCATTGTGACGAGCATAAATTGCTTAGCAACCATATTGAAGTAATCGAATCGCAACCCGTGAAATATTTGTCATTGAGTAGTTCCGATGGCCATCTGTGGTTTTCATCATCAGCTCCACTTTACCAAATGATGATTTCTGAGAGCAAATGCTCAAGTTACTTTAAAAAAATACTCAAATCGCTATAGGTTTGACTATAAATGAGGGTTACCCTCGATTTCCATGGGATCTTCGATTCCAACTTGACGATTCGAGAGTATACCCTTTCAAACAAAAAAAGAATTTTTGGAATCGGTCCAGCCGTCTTCGAGTAGGTAATCGGTGAACATACAAAAAAAAAAAAACACTTATATAAAGTCGAACATATAACCTCCTCCTTTCTGGAAGTCGGTTAAGAAGGTATCTAAAAGATAATAATTGCACCATTGTCTCAGTTATTCGCAATTTGTATCACTTATGATTACATCATCATCTGCCTAGCCTTTTACCAACTATGCTAGGGTCGGCTTCCAGTCTAACCGGATGCAGCTGAATACCAGTGTTTTACATGGAGCGACTGCCTATCTGACCTCCACAACCCAGTAACTGGGGAAAACGATACCCTTTGGTAAGACTGGTTTTCAGACGTTCGGGCTTCTGACAACCCGTAACGACTGTCAAAAATCTACGAATGACAGCCGGGACCAACGGCTTATCGTGCTTTCCGAAGCACGGAGGGGTCTTGGTATGTTAATAATAAATCGATCGACCTGTGCGGCTGTTATTATTTAGCCACGGGCCCCTCTATTACTAATGATTACATAAAGGTACTATTATAACTAATTATTTAAATGCAACTTATTTACTTTTTTAAATGTAAATTCAATTGTAATTACTCTTTCTCATCGTGTACAATGACAAACGACGTTAGTACATGTAGTATGTCTGGAAGTGCTTACAAAGTACTGTAATTAAGTCCTGTCAATGTGCGTCGGTTGAATAACTAATGGTATTTATTTATGCGGTGTGTCGCTACTATGTCCTAGACTCCTAGAGAGCCCAGAGATGGCGAAAGATGCCACCGGAAATTCGGGGCACAACAAAAGTCGTAAGTAAGTCATAAGAAATCACAAATTTTCCTTTAAAACTCATTCAATAATACAATTATGTTATAAATGTTACCTACATTTTTATTTGATTTAAAAGCTCCTACAAACAGGCGCGACACGCGATATAATCGCGCGCGACACAAAAGCGCCGCTCCTTGCGCGACTTGCGGTACCTTTGTGTCGCGCGCGATTTTATCGCGTATCGCGCCTGTTTGAAGGAGCCTTAATTTGGGTTTTTAACTTAGATTATATTTTCCTGTAAGTACCTACATACTTTTTTTGGAAATGGTGGCACGTCTCCACCACGTTCTTGTTCAAAGAATTTTTGGCCCGTTATTCTAAAAAGGTGCGTCATCCCTGGTCTAGACGATGTGCCTACTAACTAGGTGGCTACGTCTTAGCTAAGCTTAGTCAACAATATCGATGTTAGGCGTGGCACATTCCGTTCGGCAGTATCCGTTGAATAACAGAAAAACCAAAGCAATTACTATACGTTTCGACTTCCAACTTCGTTCGGCATCTACCCTCACCTAATCATGATTGGCACTATTCGAGCTAAGCCGAGCGGCTTTTTCCCAAACATAATTATTTATATCCTACATGGATATGTTAATGTTTATTCGATTTTGCCACTCGACTGTACTGAAACATGCCGACCGATATGTGTGTAGCATCCCTTACACTGATCATAATCAGACCTCAGCGTGAACTCGAGTTGTGGAGGTTCATACCTACTGGTGCTGTAAGAGCAGTGGTCGCCAAGTGGTAACGGCCGCGACTTACGAGTTGGGTCATAGGTTCGAACCCAGACAGGCGCTTTACTTTGTAAATTAAAACCCTGAAGGAAAACATCGTGAGGAAACCGGTATGTCCTAGAACCAAAAATTCAAAGACACGTGACATATACCATGACTATGTAGATATACTGGTGTTGTACTCAGGTAAAAGCTCATTAGTTAGCTGTTACTTATTTCTATGGTTTAGTGACCATGATCAAAGACCGTTGAGTGACGCGACGTGGCATTTTCTTTACGCCGTTGACAGTGACACAAACGAACGATGGACGATTGAAAGACGAGTCACAGGGTGATTGATAAGACGACAGTAACGAACTGAGGCCGCGAGGTGAGAGTTCCTGACCGTGAAAACGAAGGCACAGCACCAGCAGAAGTAACGTCATTTGAACGTCTCTATCTATCAACGAAGTTATGCCCGAGATACACGTACAGTTATACTATATATACAGTTTTCCAAAGCTAGGGTAGCAGGCTAGAACCTCGGTATACTATCCTGGCGTGCTGTCATTTGCGTAGCTAGGGATTTTGTCTAGGCAGCCATCCTGCTAATCTAACCAAAGTCAATTAATGAGAGCCCAACTCTACAAACCTTACATCTTGGTCAAAATGTACGACCTGTAAGGGTTCCGTCTTTTCCTTTTGAGGTACGGAACCCTAATAAAACGTGGTTAAACATTAAGAACTTCAATACTGATTTTTCTAGACAGTACAAAGAAGTTTCTAGAGTGGTCATTGCCCACCCTTGCCCCCCTAGCTACGCCCACGCTTGCTGTCCTGGTTTGGTACATCTTAGTGCTGTTTACATGATGCCAGATAATTTTAAAAGTTGCCGTCAGAAAAACAAACGGTAGTCACTGTAAACTAGCCTATCGAATACTAGCTTCGCCGGCCATATGAAGCTAGTAGGTAAAATCAGTGGCACATTAAACTTTCCTAGCTTGACTAACTTTCTCACTAGCTTATTAGCTTAGAAATGAAGCTAGTTCTGTTATGGTCATAGTAATAAAGATCACTGTGATTATGACAGTAATGCAAAATCAGACGTAAAATAACTGTGAACCGAACAGGTGTACCTACTGCGGTGCTATTTTGTAAAAATCTCACCGTGAAAATTTAGGTGAAGTGAGCGTGGAGTGAGCTGTCAATAGTGTCAATTCCTAGCAAAAACAAACTCACTTGACCTAAGTTTTCACAGTGAGGTTTTTACAGAATCGACCGGCATCGGCAGGTAAATGCTACACAGCGCATTAGACAGGTAAAACTTGTGTCATTTGATTAGTTTATCCTTGCTGACTCTGATACATCACGCTACACTTCCTCATTTGTCATGCTAATGTAAATAGAATATTAATAAGTTTAAAGTCTAACTATCCTTATCCTTGAAACTCGATCAATGATAAAATTATAACTAATAGCCCTTCCAAGGTCCAAAGGATGAAGTTAGTGCTTAAGACGTAATAAAGGAACAAAAACAAAAAATATTATTGGGTATAAAGATGTAATTTAAGTACACACAGGGACTTCTTGAAAATTTAATTTTAAACTGGGATTAACCTTTTTCAACGGTCAAAGTGTTCACAAATAATTATCACAAAACCTGTTAACAGCATCAAACATAATAGGTTTGAATATGATTAAGATTGTATTTACATTTATAAATATTTAATTCACCTTCCTCGTTATGTATTTAGATTTGATTTATTAATTATGTGGTAGTTCTTGTATGAAAATCAGCTGTCCAAATAATAACTAAGCCATAAAAGAATTAATAAATTTAATTCGCATTGGCAGATGATAGTAAAAACATTAGGGAATTCTAATGATAGTCGAATGACGTCAATCATATCAGCTGCGAATATTTAAAAGTAGGTAGATCGGACCGGAATAAATCATAAGTACTTTTGTTGATATTACACAATGAAAACAACACGACTTTTGCGGTAAAAAGTAATTACCTATAAGCCGTTTCACGGATGTTTTGAAACAAAAACGACTTCAAAAAAAACACTACAAAGGGATAAATAACTTTAATTTCGGAAGTCGGTGTCGTTTGGTTAGCATTTTCGTTGTTTGCCACCGACTTCCGAAATTAAAGTTATTTATCATTTTGTAGTGCTTTTTTTGAAGTCGGTTATTTCATTTGTAAAAAAGTTTTTATTTTTCACTTTTTAGTGGGTCAGTTTGTAATTTATCTGAGTTACAATAGCCGAATGTCAACTGCTCATCACCTTTTACAAAATATTGCTTTTCCCGATGCAGGGATGTTAATTGTTGAGGAATTCTCCTAGTAAGATCCAGGAGAACTGGAGCTGATTGAGAATTCACCATCAGCTCTAACACTAGTGCATTGAAGAATTGATGAAGACACCGACTAGAAGAATCACCAAAATTCGCATGGAAATGCCAGAGATGCAGTACATTTATGCATATAACTTCGTACATAAGAAGAATTACCTAATGTATTAATTACGAAAACCTTCCTGAAAGTATGTAGATCACATTAATGAAAGAACTATCAAAATTGGTTCATTGGTTTTTGAGAAAATCGCGGACATACCAACATACATACATACCGGTCGAATACAGAACCTCCTTTTTTGAAGTCGGTTAAAAAGTATAGGTATTCGAAGGGTTTTTCTTGTGAACGAATGGAATATTTTAATTATAAATCGTATTATCAATGACTAAAGAATTCTATCGTCGGCGATTGACGGCAGGCAAAAGACGCATGATGTTACGTAGTACTGGCATGAATCTACGGAAAAATACACTATTGTAATAGCAATTACAGATTATTTGCCTATTGCATTAATTTGAATAAAATAGACGATTACTACACAAGAAAAAGACATTAGTATGTCAAATAGATCGAAACAAAGAAACGAAAAAATGTAGGGGAATTAACATACCGGGTGTTTATTCTTTTAGCCGCGATAAAGATGGCGTCGTGGTCTGCATCTCCTATGAACCTTGTGCCAAGGTTGGCGTCCAGCGTGGTCCGAAGCACATTGTCAGGCCAGTCCGCAGGGACACAACTCGAGAATATGCGTCAGGCGGCACGTCCGCGTGCGTTTTCTTTTTCGATCACGTATCGCCGAACTATCAAGTGTATTCCGTAATAGTTTGATAAGCATTAATTCATAATTGTGGTTAAAAATACTTAGAACGTCTTCTTTTGTTTAGATAATTCTATTTTGATTTTGTTTGCTTGCGCCAAGTTGATTGGTGATGATCACAGTAGTTCGGGTGCCGATAATCAAATAATACCCACTCAGCGGGGTAATTACGTCACACAAATAAAATGACAATTTATCGCAATGGGTTTAATTTTGACAGTTCATCTACATTCATTGCGTTATATACGTTGCTGAGCAGACGAATTTTTCAAACCTATGAAGCAATGGATTGGAAATGGGTCTGTTACGCAATTAGTGATCTGGTTGTTAGTGTGATTAGTGTTCTTGTAGTCGTCATAACATGTAAGTAATATAGTCAGCAGATAGTTAATTCTAGAATACTTACAGTATGTCTGTGTCATGTTTCCATCAGATTCCCACCAATATTTCAACTGAAGTGAAATACACGACAATATTTCCCTTTTATAAAACGTAGGTCTGTACACTTGCCGAGTTACCGTGATGGATTATCAATATTATAAATAATAAGTACCTACTGATATTACGCATTCGCATTCCTGCTTTCATCATTATCATTTCAGCCGAAAGACGTCCACTGCTGGACATAGGCCCTCAAGCACGGCCATTTTGACCGGTTCTGTGCTTTCCGCATTTAGCGGATTCTTGCGACCTTCACGAGGTCATCGGTCCACCTTGTGAGAGGCCTTCCAACGCTACGTCTTTCGGTATTTCTGCTTTAGGTACCTAACTATAACGCAACAAAAAAAGGCAATCAGCAGAAAAATCAAATGTTTTTAAATCTCGCCCTTTGTAATGGTGAAGAACTTGCCTAAAAACCCACCACCATAATTGCGTAACACACTTTCAATCACAATCTGAATAATTCTGAAGGATGGGTATGGCTATTCATTGCTTCATATGTTCTAAAAAATTGTCTGCTCAACAACGTAAATAACGCAATGAATGTTGTTGAACTGTCAACATGAAAGCCTTTCCTACTGTTAGCGTGTTACACAAATACCCCGCAGTTAAGTAGGTATGATAATGATAAATTTGTGTCGTTAAATTAGTTGTAAGCAAGTAATGATTTACTGTTAATTAATTGCCTCATGAGTGCGGCCAATTGACAACACCGTATGATTAAGGGCCCCTTTTCCCGAAACTTTAGGCATTTTACGCGCTGAGTCGGCTTGCGCCCGCGTTGCACAGGAGCCGTCGCGGTATGAACTCCGGTGACCTATGGCGGCGGACGAGCACGCCACAGTACAAATAAATCAGTAGTACAAATATTACACTAGTTTACAAATTTTTATTTTTTTTCGTTCACAGGACAAAACCGTTGGATTTGTTTTGTGACTACCTTCTAATCAGTAAAAATAAATGTCAAATGTTTTTATCAAGTCTGTTTTTTTTATAACACTCACAAGAAGTTTTGGCTTAATCTGGTTACGTAGTGATCAATTAATTGTCTTAAACTCAAAAAGGAAACATTTAATGAAATTCTATTTTTACCGACTTCACAAAAAGGAGGAGGTACTATGTTCGGGTGATTTTATGTTTTTTTTTTTTGTATGTTTGTTCATCGAATACTCCGCCAATTGTCGACGGATTTTCAAAATTCTTTTTTTGTTCGAAAGTAGATAGTTCTGAGGTGGTTCCATTGTCACCAAGTTAGGATCTGATGATGGGATCTTATAGAAATCGAGGGCAACCCTCAAATTTTATAGGCTGACTTATTGTTTTTCGCATATTTTATGAAGTATCTTGTGTATTTGTGTATGGTTGTCACCATCTCAGGTAGCTGGGCTGATGATGGAAGCTACAACTCCTTAACAGTAAGAAGTTACTCGAACAGGCAAGGACTGTTTTAGTAAATTGTTTTGATGTTTGATAGGGCATTTGCCACATTTGGTCTCATGATCATCAAGTCATGACCTGATGCTGCAGTCAGGATAGTCTGCAGAGTACCTGACTTCTCGACAAGTAACAGCAGATATATCGTGTTTAGGCTCATTGAAAAGGGCTCGATGTGTGGATAAACGTACTGTTACTGAGAAACACCGAAGACCTGATGCTGAAGCCAGGAGCATCAGAAAAAGTACAAACCTTGAAATTACAGTACCGTACTCGTATTTGGGCTCATTTTAAACAGGACTAATTTTAAGTTCAATGCAATGTTGACATAAGTCTGGCCTGATGCTGCAGCCAGGATTATCAGCATCTAGTCTAAAAACTAATAAAAGGAGAACTCCTCAACAATTAACGTCCCTGCATCGAGAAAAGGAATATTTTATAAAAAGGCGATGGGCAAGTTGACATTATTCTATTGTAACTTAGATAAATTATAAATAGACCCACTAAAAAGCGAGAAATAAAAACTTTTTAACAAAAAAAAAAACCGACTTCCAAAAAAAACACTACAAACTGAAAAATAACTTTAATTTCGGAAGTCGGTGGCAAAAACTAAAATACTGATCCCTAAGACACCGACTTCCGAAATTAAAGTTATTTTTCAGTTTGTAGTGTTTTTTGTTGAAAATGTTTTTCAGACAGTGCAAATTAGATCATAACATTTTTTGTTGTATTTACAAGAAAAATATGTAGTAAAAAAAACAGATCGGTTACAGAAGCTATACTTTCGGTAGCAAATTTTAATAAAAAGGGTTTTTCAAGTAGTAGATGAAAAGTACTAACAAATTCGGTAGCAAGAAATAAAAAATACGTGCAATTTAGATTGTCAATTTTGTGGCAAGACCTAACAAATCACGAAACTAGCTGTTATTTTTGCCTAACTAAATATGTAGCCTTTAAAAACCAGAACAAGTGGTGTTACATACAATATAATGATGACCCATGGGTCAAAGAGTGTGGTACTTAAGATAGAAACACGTTTGTATGATACAACTACATACAGAAAGCATGGCTAATAGAAATCTCTATTCCTAGACAGCTCGTTTCGCCGAAAACTTTGTTGATAGAAAACATTGTTCGTAGATATCTCGGTTCATAAGAAGCACTTTTGACAGAGATCTCTGTTCATAGATAGCATTTCTTGTCGGAAACTTTGTTCATAGAAACCACTGTTTCACCTTGGTTCACAGAAAGCACCTTTGGTTCACGGAAACCAATTAGATCATTATTTTTTAAGTAAGCTGTATTCCTATTCACTCGCTCTTGCATCCTATGTCGACGGAGCCCCGCTTGGCGGGGCTCCTATTTCTGTGTAAAGGGTTTAAAGTAACCAAACCGAACCTCGGGGTGCCCTTCGCTCGCTCTTGCATCCTATGTTGCGCTTTTTTAACCAAGGGAAACAGTGGTTTCTATGAACAAAGTTTACGGCAAGAAGTGCTATCTATGAACAGAGATCTCTGTCAACAGTCCTTCCTATGAACCGTGATATCTACGGACAATGTTGTCTATCAACAAAGTTTTCGGCGAAACGTGCTGTCTAGGAATAGAGATTTCTATTAGCTGTGCTATCTGTATGTAGTCGTATCGTACAAGCGTGTTTCTATCTTAGGTTCCACACCGTGGGTCAAATCCTATGCTACATTCGAAAAGAATGCCTTACCCGATGTTGCCTAGTAGTTTCAGTCAATAAAACGAAGCAAAACCCACAGAATTGGAGACAGAACCTAAGACCCCATTTCGAGCCAGATGTATGATTTTGATTTCGAAGGATCTGAATTGAAGGATGGCAAAGTCAAAGTCAAGATTTCTGGTATAAAAAAAAGTAAGCAGATTACTGTTGGTCTAATTTAAGAGATACTGATACAAATCTGAATTAAAACAGAGTTAATTTGCAATATGTAATACTTTCACTAAATGGTAATCTTAAAATTAACAAAAAAAAAAGTAAAAATTTTGAAAACTAGACGATCTAAATTTTTTCCACTTCAGAATCTCACTAAGCATTTTATCCTCTATGCAAACACATGGTTTTCATCTCATGAACAAAAACGCTGTAAACTAGTGTTATTGGCGTTGGCGACAGACACATAAATTCATAAGATTTAACGTGGGAGATAAAAAATTAAATTTAAAATTTAAAAAACCCCCGACAAAAATAAAATTAAGGAATCCCTACAAAAAGCACGAAATAAAAAAATCACACACACGTCAAACTTAGAACACCCCGTCGTTTTTGCGTCGGGGGTTAAAAATTAGATGGGAAGCATTGTATAGTGTTTCTTAAGTTCGTGGTTCTCTTTGTGGTCTTTTTGAAGGTTTCACTTCTACCACGTGTGAATTGCACACATGTTTTTTTTCATACACTTTCAAATTTATAATAATAATATTCCACAACTATCACACAACGCCGTCTAGTCTCAAGCTAAGCAGAGCTTGTGTTATGAGTACTAGACAACTGATAAACATACTTATATATTTCTAAATACATACAC
Source organism: Oligia fasciuncula (assembly GCA_963082905.1). NCBI lineage: Eukaryota > Metazoa > Arthropoda > Insecta > Lepidoptera > Noctuidae > Oligia > Oligia fasciuncula. Next base: position 12,725,355 of record OY720406.1, on the reverse strand, counting down.
ATATAGATAAATTACACCCAGACACAGAACAAATGATCATGCTCATCACACAAACATTTGTCCTGGGTGGGAATCGAACCCACGACCTCCGGCATAGCAGTCATAGTCACTGACCACTAGACCAACAGGCCAGTCAATTTCCACGCGAACGAAGTCGCGGGCAACAGCTAGTAAATAAATAAATATCGTTGGCTTTTGTCGTGGACACCAGGTAGTTGATATAATAAATATATACTTTTTTTGTAAATACATAGGTACTTCTTATGTACAAACATCCATGACTCAGAAACAAAATAATGTCCATGCTCATCACACAAACATTTGCCCCTACCGAGATTCGAACCCGGACCCTAAGATCGTAAGGCGGCCTCACTACCGCTGCGCCATTCGGATCGTCAGTTTATGTAAAAATATGTAAAGGTGAATGTTTCCATTAAAAATATTAAAGATTTAAAACTCTAGTAATACTGACTTCGCTAGTCTGTGTAGAGAACCACAAGTTTTCTTCACTTCAGATGCCCTTTTTTTCTTAATTTTGTTTTTTTTTATTTGCCATTTTAATTACTTCTAATACAACACGTTTTTACGTAGGTAAGTAGGCACTATTACGCGCGCGAAGACGATAATGTGGTTGCGAGAAAAATTGCATAGGTCCTCCCTCGATGACGTCCGGCAGGACACTGGTGGACACTGGCGCGGTGCGCGAGAGTCGTTTTTCACGCATTTATTTTATATGGAAAAAAATAAGTGCCATATTATAAATCTATCCAATAATATCCCTGCTAAACCTGATTAGTAAATGAAATGTAAAATTTTCATAAAAATTGCGTTCCCCCAAGTCTCATACAACTCAAAATCCTTTCAAAATCGACTTTACTTCTGATTTTTTTTTTGTCGAGCAAAATGTTAAATATTGTGTTTTTAACCAAAAAAGTCACTAGATTAAACATGTATCTGTACTATATATTTTTTTGCAAATTTAAATATGGTGATTTCTCTGAAAACAACTCGATCTAGAAACGTAAATTTCGGAAAAGGGGCCCTTAATGACACATACCTAAACAGGCTTTTAAAAGAAACGTGACTTTTGACAAGAGTCGAGAGGAATCTTTGACATCGACAAAATTTTATTTATTATTGTTTTTTTTTTTAGTTATAGGGAAGTCTGACAAAGAATAGGTGATTCCCCAAATTAATAAAACTGTTATTATTATATTATTTTACTACACACGGAAAATGCCTATGTGCGACATTTTTGTACATAACGCATTTACATGATTTACTTTACTTTAGTCCTAGATCGAAATGGAAGTCATGGGGAGAGGCCGTTGCCCAGTAGTGGGATGATGCAGGCAACAGTAACAGTAACTTTATTACTACTTTGTACTATGAAGTAGTGAAGGGTGGGCGTTTGGGGGACTGTTTTTTGTAATTTTGACGTTCGAAAAGTGCTGATTCGCAGCCTTATTTGAATAAATGACTTTTGATTTTGATTTTTATGTTGCAATATCCATACAAATTTTATAAATTCGAAAATAACTCCTTCACTCCTACACCTTTTCACGCCTAAACTACTGTACGGATTTCGATAAAATTTGGCAGAGATATATTGCACCCCGGGGAAGGACATAGGATAGTTTTTATCCCGATATTCCCACGGGATCGACACTTATGCGGGTGAAATCGCGGGGCTCTGCTAGTAACAAATAAAATATTGTCAATTAATTGCTTATCTGTCAGGCTAATTGCATAAAGAGTGATATAATTTCAAAGTACTTACAAGAATTTAAATATTGAAAGATTTACCATGTTCTTATAACACCATAGACTTTTTATAGGTTTTCCTGAAATTTCCGATAAGTTTAAGGGTTAATTTTCATATTTTTTCTTATATTACTTGCAAAGTATTTCTTTTGAATTATTAAAACAATATTTGAGACCCTCACAACAAGCCCTTTCATTTGATATGTCACACGGTATACAGTTAGCAAAACTTTTTCAAAATTTTCCAATTTGCGCCCGAAGGGACACTAATTGACCCTGATATTCAAAATTAATTTATTTACGTTTCACGTCCGTGTTCGAGTCACAGAAATTAATATGTGTACCATATTCAAAATTAATTTATTTACGTTACACGTCCCTGTACGAGTCAGAAATTCATAGTTGTACCAAATTCAAAATTTATTTATTTACGTTACACGTCTCTGGGGGCCTAAAAAGGCCACTTTGGAGAATCATAAATGGATAACATTACGAATTATAATATGGTGAAGACAGTCCGTGTTTTTCTTTTTTTCGCTGCACTACGTAGGTACAATCAAAGAGTTTGTTATTGGATTTGGATTGGATTGATTGGAGTTTTAGCACAGACAAAAAAAAAATACTGAAAAATGCTTCACCAATGGGATTTGATACGATTAACTTAACAGTTAACTGCCCATTATGTTATCCTTTTATGATTCTGCCAAAGTGGCCTTTTTAGGCCCTCTGTTCGAGTCACAGAAATTCATTATGTGTACCAAATTTAAATTTAATTGGTGCAATAAATTCGAAGCTGTGACAGACGGACGTCTCACACGAGTAATCCTATAACGGTTACGTTTTTTCTTTTGTAGGTTCGGAACCCTAAAAAGTGTAAACCAATAATAGTGTATAATTCGTCATTAATACTGAGATTGATTAACATCTAGCACCACAAATTAACCACAGGAACAAATTAAGTACAACATTGTTCGATTTGAATTTTTTTCCAACGTGACATTTTATTGCATCTTTTTTTTAGAGGCAGGGATTTTCCTGTTCGGCCAGTGATGTCGCATTCGCATAGCAGCATTCGAAAAGTTAAAATTAGAATAATGTTTTCTTTTTATTAAGTTCTCAAAAGGTTAAATAATAACAGCCGGCAAAGGTCGATCGAACAGGTTACGCTAAGCTGGCCACGGTTGGTCTGTGGATGGGTGACCATCTTTACATACCGAGACCCCTCCGTGCCTCGGAAAGCACGTTAAGCCGTTGGTCCCGGCTGTCATTCTTGGATCTTTGACAGTCGTTACGGATAGTCAGACGCCCGAAAGTCTGACAACCAGTCTTACTATCGTATTACCCAGTAACTGGGTTGTGGAGGTCAGATAGGCAGTCGCTCCATGTAAAATACTGGTATTCAGCTGCATCCGGTTAGACTGGAAGCCGATCCCAACATAGTTGGGCAGGTGAGATGATGTGACATTTTATTGGATCTTTTTTATAAAGGCAGGGATTTTCCTGTTCGGCCATTGCCGTCGCTTAATAGCATTCTAAAAGTTAAAATTAGAATAGGTAATGTTTTCCCGCGACGCGACGGAGACTGTGTAATGCGCGCGATGCGAACGCGATACTGTCGCGCTTCTGTCGCGATGCAAACGCGATTCAGTAGTGCTCGGTTCTCCACATCTCCACTCACGCGCCACCCTCCCTCCGTTCTCTCCCCGATGTCGTCCGACACGGTCGCGCGTTTGCATCGATACAGTCGCGATGCTGTAGCGCGTTAGTAGCGCGTTGCAAATGCGACTAACGCGCGTTAGTAGCGATGCTGTTGCGCGCTTACGAAACGCGCGACAGCATCGCTACAAAAAGTCGCCGTGGGCGAGGGGCCTTAGTTGTTATTTTCGTATAAATACGTAATTGCAACAGAAAAGCAGAGTTTTCTTCGGTTCTGCGTTTAAGCAACGTTTTACGTGTTCGGTTAACATTTCTTTTTCAGTTTAGTAATACCTATGGGAGCAGTGGGAGTCATAGGTTCGAACCCAGACAGGCGCTTTACTTTGTGAAAATTATTTCATCACCACTACTTTCAAAACGGTGAAGGAAAACATCGTGACCAAAAATTCGAAGACGTGTGATAACTACCAACCCTTACTGGGCCCGCGTGGTGGATTACGGCGCCCACTCCCTCTCACTGAGAGGAAGCCTGTGTACCAGCAGTGGGGACATTTCGATTCTAAACCCCGGGCCCCTCCAGTTTAAATTGTTTCGTCGGTGTAAAAGCAAAATTGCTGTCTTATACATTTTGACGGCGTGGTTATTACAATTTTCTGTGTCTGGGTGTGTGACCATCTTTACATCTGTGGATGGGTGACCATCTTTACATACCGAGACCCCTCCGTGCCTCGGAAAGCACGTTAAGCCGTTGGTCCCGGCTGTCATTCATGGATCTTTGACAGTCGTTACGAGTAGTCAGAAGCCCGAAAGTCTGATAACCAGTCTTACCAAGGGGTATCGTATTACCCAGTAATTGGGTTGTGGAGGTCAGATAGGCAGTCGCTCCATGTAAAATACTGGTATTCAGCTGCATCCGGTTAGACTGGAAGCCGACCCCAACATAGTTGGGAAAAGGCTAGGCAGATGATGATGGTTATTACAATTTTCTATGAAACAGCAGGTTTTTGTTTTGATAACCGACGAAAAGTTTCAAGGCAGGGACATTCAAAATCACTTACTGAATCCATAATTTCTTCACAAATTTACGCTTAGATACATACTTACATAATTCAGTCGTCAGGTATTTCTTACGTGCTTCAAAGAGATGTCAGCACTAACTGACGGGGTCCGCCAGGGCCGATGCCTGCCAGGATCGCGGGTTGTTCGAAAGAGATACCGTGGCCCCTGGCACAGGAAACTGAAGGAACACGGGTGGGTATTAGACAGTAAAAGTCTGACACGCCCTCCCGCTCCACCCAGAGCGGGAGAAGTTATTTGATAATTTCCCACCCAAAAAAAAGGGTATTTCTTACGTTCAGTGACGTCAGTAATACTAGTCAAGTATAATAAAACGTCAATCATATCCGTTTTTGTTTCTCTGGACACTGCCATACAACTTTTTGTTCATTAGATACCACATTTTTGCTGTGATTACTTCTAGTACCTGCCATTATTGTCCTTGAAAGTTTTTATAGCAGACTAGCTGACCCGGGGAACTTTGTACCGCCTCCGAATTAATAATGTGACAAAGTTCATTAACTAAAAAAATTGCAGAAAACAAAAAATATATTCAAATTTTCATAATATCGGCGTTAAATACAACACAATTAAGTACTGCATACAGTGAATCAATTTAAAGCTTTCAGAAATGACATATTTGTTTGTTGTCAAATATTTATAGTGCGTTCAGAAATTTATTTTGTGACTAAACTTAGAAAGATATATCAAGGCTACATAAAAAAATTCTGTCTTGATATTTTTTTTTTAAATAACTAAAATTGGAATTAAATTAAAAGAGTAAAGGACAGACCAAACCATTGAATAAATCAAACTATACAATCTTTTTACCTCCGTATTATTTTATTTCTGGACGCACCCTGTTTAACAGGTACGAACATTTTGTACGGGATAATAAAATTGTTGCTTTTACTATTTTCCTTACAACTTCTTCATATTTTCTCACCTTTTAAACCTTCCTTGGACAGTTGGACTTCTACAAATATTTCAAAACCAAAATTAGCCAAATCAGTCCAGCCGTTCTCGAGTTTTAGTGAGACTAACAAACGTCATTTCATGTTTATATCTATAGATATAAAGTCCTCCAGACCGTATTTCGGCCACGGCGGCCAATCTCAACGGAGACTAGCCTTCGGCGCGGGACATATTATAGTGCACAAGTGTGCGCGCAGACACAGGTGCACTCCCTCTTCCCTCTTCCCTATAGATATAAATTGTTAACGTATATTCGTATACGTTAATAATTTACTGCGAATGTAGTAGTAGTATCGCGTAAGCACCTTTGTTCCTGACGGGGGTCCTCCGATCGTACACGTTTTTGTTTTGTATGGGGGTGTGTGAGTGTGTGTGAGGGCTCGTGGCTAAGTAATGACAGCCGCACGGGTCGATCGATCAGGTTAAGCTACGCTTGCCGCGGTCGGTCCGTGACCATCTTTACATACCGAGACCGCTCCGTGGCTCGGAAAGCACGTTAAGCCTTTGGTCCCGGCTGTCATTGTTCTTGGATCTTTGACAGTCGTCACGAGTCTTCAGAAGCCCGAAAGTCTGACAACCAGTCTTACCAAGAGGTATCGTGTTGCCCAGTAACTTGGTTGTGGAGGTCAGATAGGCAGTCGCTCCATGTAAAATACTGGTATTCAGCTGCATCCGGGAAGCCGACCCCAACATAGTCGGGAAATGGCTAGGCAGATCTGATGATGAGGTAGTCCTTTTTTTTTTTGCGCATGGGTAATCATCAAGTGACCCCTCCAGCTCTGGGTGGAGCGGAAGGGAGTGTCAGAATCTTACTGACTAAAACCCACCCGTGTTCCTTCCTTAGCCCTTTATGTTCCGGGCCAGCGGTAACCCTTTCGGACAATCCCGCTGACCCGGCAAGCTTCGGCCCTAAGGGGCCCCTTCCTCGATGCTGACATCTCTTCGAGGCGCGCGTGGAACACGTACGCGCCGTCCGGCACGGGCCTGGTACTGTTCAGACGGTGAGCTACCCATTACTCTCCGCCCGCAGACCCGCGCATGAGGTAGTCCTAATGTACTGAATGTTTAGGCTCGACTAATAACTATCTAATAGCGGCGTGTGCTGCGTAAACGTTTTGCCTACAGCTTTCGGTCAGGCGTGGTTTAGAGGCGGGAGGTGTGTAAAAAACTATAATAAAAAAAAACTACTTCGTAACTTGCCAACCGCACGAGCGCGAGCGGTCGAAATATTTTTCTGTCCTTTGAAATTTATCTTAAAGTAATTTTCAAAAGTTTGTTGTTATCATTGAAGAAACCAAACACGATAATTTCACCCTTTATGTCGTAATAGACACTGAAGAGATAGAATTATCGTCAAGATTACGATTTTTTGTTTGGGATTCTGCGAGTTTTGCGATTCCAAAACATCTACCTACGCAGTTTTTGTTCGATTACCTATGGGATTTTACTTTAGTATTGACGCCTACATGAGTTACAAAAACTGGCGGAACATCCATAATAACATAATTCACGTGTCCGTTTGGGAAAAATAATTTAATTAGCCTTAATGGCCAAGTGGCCATTAGATTGACTTGTAAATTCAATACAATCATTTCAAGATATAAACGTAAACAAAAGATTGAGCTATTTTGCTCAGGAATCTACATTTACAGAGAGGACATACAGAAATCCGCCAAATTCGGCGACAGTTTCTTTTAATTTTTAACCCCCTCTTTTTTGAAGTCGTCTGTATATAAATATTTTTTCAATGTATATTCGACGATATTTTTGTTAATTGTTGACTGATTTTGAAAATTTTTAGGTTTTGAGTTAGCTTTTATTATACGTAATTCACGTTGTGTATCTTGATGATGTTATAATATTTCCTGTCACTGTTGTTTACATAACTAGCAGTGGTAAGTACCTATATGTATCGGTGTGGGGTACCATAACTAAAAAGTGAAAAATAAAAAACTTTACAGTAAAAATAAACTGACTTCCAAAAAACCACTCCAAAGTGAAAAATAACTATAATTTCGGAAGTCGGTGGCAAAAACCTAAAATACAGATCCATTTTCATTGGTATAAAAGTTCTAATTTTAGCAAGCTAACTTTAGCTGGCCAGCATAAGCTGTTTCCATATTACCAGATAGTTCATGGTTGTATGAGTAGAAGAAGAATTGTCGAACATAAAGCGAAGACGCAAAGCCATACAGGAAATCATACTTGGTTCAAGATTCAAAAGTCTTTATTTGTGGAAACATGAGTATACATACAGAGCATGCAAGTTATCACAATACATTATTAGATCAGTCATGCATGTTTGGCCTTAGTGGCATACAAATATTTAAATGTCAGTAAATAACATATTTCTTGGTCCAGTCTGTATTTACATGACGAAAGGAATTTAATGCACAAAGTCACTGCTCTAATGATGTTATGCTTCGTGACTTGGAATGTCATCATTGTAATTGATACAAATATGAGGAAGTCTTGCATAAGAAAAAAAACAACTAAACATATTAAAACATTTATATTTGTAACAAAAACAACGAACATGATCCGAACATAGCCTCGCTACGGTAATGTGATGTAAAATATTATGTGTTATGGCAATACTAACTAAATAAATAGGAGTATTAATTTATTATACAGGATTAACTACTACCTTCCTATTTTACATATTTACATAATGTACAGTTACAGCGCATTTCTTATTTACCAGGTACGATTTAACCATTTTCTACTGCAGGTTCATTGTATACTCATTGATGGCAGTCGATTATTATGCAATCTTTTCCAAAAATATATCTCAGTGCATTGGTTTTCGGTGAAACTTGTTTACAATTGCATTATAGTCTCCATAATAAACAGAGGTACTCATATAGAACAAAACGATTGTGCCACAGCATTCGTCATCAAACTTATACTTAGTATTACAAAAAATATTTCGGTTCGTGATGCAATTACAGGGAATCTTTGGAACTTAACATTATACTAGAATTTACCTAAAATTACTGGTAACTTAAAAGGTACACAAGAGTTCACTCACAAGTCACTGTCATCATCTTTTGTTCAACCAGTCCTGTTTGATTAGATCAGCTCCTTTCTCACCGATCATTATGACTGCGGCGTTTGTGTTGCCGCTCACTATTGTAGGCATTATGCTAGCATCGATTACCCTAAGTCCTTCTACACCATGGACCCTCAGTCGAGGGTCTACAACCGCTTCTGGGTCCCATGACGGACCCATTTTAGCAGTCCCGCTTTGATGATATATTGTCATCGATATAGTCCGCACTTGACACTCAATGTATTCATCCGACATGAATTTATGCTGCTTACAGTTTGGTAAAGGCTTCATGTACAGTCTAGATCCGAATTGCTTGAAAGGAGACGCATTCGCAACTTTCAGAGCTATCTTGATTCCTTCGACTAGACGAGCTACGTCTACAGGATCTTCATGGTATCGGGGATTCATTACAGGATAGTGGAATGGATTGGAACTTCTTAATCGGACATATCCTCGTGTGTTTGGCCTTAGCAACAGAGGCATGATCGTCCATGCGTCTTTGTTAGCTATCGGCCTGTATACAGTGTCGTATACCTCATCGGTGAGGCCAAGGATTTTCCGCACAATCTGTCCATTATCAGACGAGAACGATGCCGGTGCCATGTGGAACTGGATGTCAGGCCACAATCCAGATGTGTTCGCGTACTTTGTGTTAACAAAAGCAATCCCTTCAAGTCCTCCGAGAGTGGTCATAGGTCCTCTTTCATTCACAACGTAGTTCATTGTGACTGGGAAAGCTTGGAATCTATTCTGAACAATCGCAACTGGCTTGTCAACCAAGAATGTTAATCCTCCAACGCCGACATGGTCCTGTAGGTTCTCTCCGACCGGCAAATCTTTCAGAACTTTTATTCCAACGTCTCTCAAATGATTTTGAGGCCCGATACCAGACAACATCAATAACTGCGGACTGTTGATGGCACCGGCTGCTAAAATCACCTCTTTTCTAGCATAAACCGTGCGTTTTACTCCATGCTTCACATACTCTACTCCATATGCCTTCATCGTCACAGGATTAATGAGGACTCGTGTCGCTTGTGAATTCAAAGATATGTCTAGATTTTTTCTTGTTCGGACAGGTCTTAGGAAAGCTTTAGCTGTACTGCATCTGGAGCCTCGCCTTATTGTTCCTTGAGCGATCATAAACCCTGTCTGAACTGCACCGTTTATGTCTCTGTTTTCGTATCCAATTTCGACCCCAGACTCTACGAAGGCAGCGACGAGAGGTGTCCTCCAGGGGGCTTCTTGAACAGTTAAATATCCTCCTCTGCCATGATACTTGCTTTTAGCCAAGTAAGGGTTCCTGTTGTCCTCAGACTTGATGAAGTACTTGAGCGCTTCCTGGTAACCCCAGCCGGGGTTGCCGAATGACTCCCATTGGTCGAAGTCGAATCTATTGCCTCGTACGTAGATCATGTAGTTGAGCACGCTTGAACCGCCGAGTACCTGGAATTTTACAGGTACTGTTTTAATGATAAATGTAAGTAACAGTTAATTAAAAGAAACAGAAACACTATTTTATATCCAATATTGAGCGAAATGGGGTTAAAAACTGAACGCTCGGGGATACTTTTTACACTCTAGGATACTTTTTATTCCGATGTTACAACTGGATCGAGACATGCGGATGAAACCGCGGGGCACAGCTAGTTTAACAAAAAGTAGTCAAAACAACTTGGCAATATAACTTGCAGTAACATATTGCTCTTACATTGATTGTAGGGCTTTCGGGACGACATCGAGCGAACAACCGAAAGCGTTAATGCAGTAACTGGTGAATCGAATGTATTTAATAAAATAGCCTCACTATATTAGTCGGGCTATTTTGTTACTGTGGTACTTTTGAATCCCAATTAAACTTTGTTGATCAAGTGTCATTTGGTGTTGATGAGATAAACCCAATGTAATTTTTTTACCTTTCCTCTCGGCCAGCTGCACTGTTTCTTCTTGAATCCCAGGCAGGCGTAGGACGTGGGCTCCGTCTTGTACTGCCAGTCCAACTTCGTTAGCTGCAAGTAGCCCGCTAACGAGGGCACGTCCGTTATCTCGTTCTCGTCCGGACCTGGAATGATATGCAGTAGACTTGAGTTTTATATCTGTTACGTATACAAAGTAGCTGGCGTGGTCTGTAAGTCTGACCACCAGTCTTACCAAAGGGTATGGTTACCAGTCACTGGGTTGTGGAGTTCAGATAGGCAGTACCTCTATGTAAAATACTGGAAGCTGCATGAGGTTAGACTGGTAGCCAAACCCAACATAGTTGGGAAAAGGCTAGGCTGATGATGATGACACATAGTAGTTGGGGGCCAATCCCTTTCAATAACTTTCCGTGTAATTTAATAGTATAATTTTATTTGATTTCTTGTACAACATTTGGAGTAGCAAAGGAAAGATGGTGTAGTAGTAGGTTCCTTTTTTAACCGACTTCAAAAAGGAGGAGGTTTCTCAATTCGACCATATCATCATCTGCCTAGCCTTTTCCCAACCATGTTGGGGTCGGCTTCCAGTCTAACCGGATGCAGCTGAATACCAGTATTTTACATGGAGCGACTGCCTATCTGACCTCCACAACCCAATTACTGGGTAATACGATACCCCTTGGTAAGACTGGTTATCAGACTTTCGGGCTTCTGACTACTCGTAACGACTGTCAAAGATCCACGAATGACAGCCGGGACCACCGGCTTAACGTGCTTTCCGAGGCACGGAGGGGTCTCGGTATGTAAAGATGGTCACCCATCCACAGACCAACCGCGGCAAGCGTAGTTCGACCATATATATATATTTTTTAAATCTGTAAACTGCATGAGCCAAGGTGACATATATAAAGGACATATACACTTACAAATGATGTAGTGAGAACTGAGACGGTATTAATACTTCCGCTTAAAAGTTTCGCAACATCACTTACCGCTTTCCAATAATAGTACATTCCAAGATTTAACCTCACTGAGGCGGCTCGCCACCACGGCCCCAGCCGAGCCTCCGCCGACCACAACAAAGTCATACTCCTTCAGCGGCTGCTCCTTATCTAATATCTTCGCTTCCGGGTCGTAAGAGTTATAATTGTGGTACGTAAGAGCTCCAAGCAGCAGTGGAATCAACCACAGTCCTGTTACACTCACAGTTTTCAAGGCTGTAGACGCTAGAAGTACGTGCACGCCCATTTTCGTTTCGTTTTCTATCACAGTTCAAATCGTTTGCCAATATCACAGCATTTGAACTTAACTTTGGTTTTTTAGGTAGGACTAGTTTGCTTATCATTAGAGTATGCGTTTGTGTCTGTCTGGCGGCTTGCTCCTGCGCATGGGGTGGGTGACGGGGTGCGGGTGCGGGCGCGACGGCCGCATGTTATGACGCATTACAGCGTCTCATGCAAGTGCGGTCGGACTCTCGAATCTGGAATTAGAGAAAAAAGTCTTTAATACAAATATTTTCTTAGGAAGTTATTTCCATCTGAAAGTCTTCCAACAAAAAAGATTGGTCAGTAGCCCATATACCGTTTAAAATATTTTTGCTAATAACTTTTATTTCTGTTTCAGGTATTTGGCACTCCATTGTTGTTTTACGACTAACGTTACGTGTTCACCAGTAAGTACTTTAATGTGTCATTAAACAGGAATATATTGTACGGTAGTAAATGCCACATTTAATAGATATCGTTAAGTTATTATAAAGTTAATATCACTAATGACGTAAGCTTTAATTCGAATGCCAAGGGAAAGCACAAACAATTTAATCTCTTAACGTTACCATGAAATATAACGTTGTTAAAATAATAGAACGAAAGAGAAAGCGCCATACAAAGTGATTGTGGAAGGAAAGAGACGCAGAACAGGTGTCTATTTCCTACTTGTGCGGAAGATTATGATCTAATTTCCAGACATTACCCGTTCCTCAGGCGATCTTGTGAAAGGCATCGCTGATAGAAATCTGTGACACAATATTTTTACAATTCTATCACAAAGAGATCGAGATAAATCGATTGTAATCGATAGTTAGCTAATTGGAAAAGACGAATGTAAAAAAAAAATGTTTAACATTGGCATACCCCTTTATCGATAAATACAATCCAAATAATATTGTGCATGACGTGAAAGTTTTGACGTTTGTGACTGAATCTGCTTACAGAGAGACGAAAGCTACGAACGATTCTTAACAAGTTTTCATCCTTCTTATTTGGTAAAGCAATGATCTTCATTCTGAATAAACCTATCCTAGCGATTATTTTCACTGATAAGTAACCTATAGGTAGTTAATCGATGAACAGCGTAGGCTTAGTTACTATTTTTAACAATTGGTTGTGAGTTAACTACGGATCAAAAAACCGGCACTAAGCCCTTTCATTTGATACCCAAAAAGCCACAGGCTTATTCCACTATTCCCCCCCGAAAGAATCCCCCTCAGGGGGAAATCTGGACCCTAATAAAATACCTAAATAAAAATAAAAAAAACCAGAAAGCCCCCTTTTCATTTTGAGTTATTCCACTAAACAGAAAGGAAAGAAACAAAAATTGATAATTCTGTACAACCAAACGCACATTACAAATAAATAAAATAAAAAAGACAAAATATACACATACAACGTAGTCAAAAGCCTCGTACTCAAGCTTAAAAAATGTTGACAATTTTGTTCATTGGTTGATGTCAGGGCCAGGGATCAAAGACAACACACATTAATTGACTCTGAATTGAATCTGTTTATAAGCGTAACTCTTATAATAAAAAAATACATACTTAAACTTAAAACCATAATACAATTAAATTGAAAAAAAAAAAGCTATGTAATAATAACTCTTTGAAGAGTGTGGTGTGTTTTCCTAATTTTATATTATGCTATCTTACTAATTATAACTTCGATACTCCACTCCACAATTAAGTATTCTCTCACTATTCCCCCCTGAGAGAATCTTCCTCTCGTCCGACCAGAGAGGCCCGAGTTGGTGCCGCAGTGTTCCACGCGCTCCACTCGAGAGTGGGTGCGGCCATTATAGGAATGGCCGCACGGGGAGGTGGGACCCGCTGCTCCTCAGCGGGTCGAGGCCTGTCGGGGGAGCGGTGACTGCTTACGCGAATCCCGCACCTCCGACCATAGGCAGAGATGGAACACCGCGGTGGTTTTAGCCGGTAAGAGTCCGGCATGCCTCTCTGTCATCCCTCACGATGGAGGAAGTCCATGAGGATTTCCACCGCGCAACAAAAAAAAAGAAAAACAGGGGAAAACTGAACCCTAATGTAAAAAAAAAACAGAAAAAATAAGGGGGAAAGTGGAATAATCAAAAACGAAAAGGGGGGATTCCCCTTTTCATTTTTGATTATTCCACTTTTCCCCCTTATTTTTATTAGTTTTAATTTCGACCCTCTTTAGGCAAATTAAAAAAATTGTGATTCGACTGTATAATAATACTTAATTAGTCTTTTTTTTTCTCAGAATTTTGTTAATAAAATGTGATGAAGAGTAAAAACAATCACAAACAAACAGTGATGAGGGAAATCGGTTGATTTTTAGTAAAAATAATAATTAAAACGGTTTAAACAACGTACCTATCTAGAAAAACTAAAGCATACCCCGCTGAAAGTTTCCCTTACTGAAATATAAAACAACTATCTAGTTTTTCGGCAATTTGCATTAAGTAAAAATGAAGTACAAAGATAGACAACACGGTTGACTAGTAATTAAACAAAAAGTAGCCTATGTGTTTTTTCAATCTTCAAACCAAGTTTCATAACAATCGATTGAGCAGTTGCCGTTGTTGCGGCAGCGTGAAGAGATATCAAATCAAATAAACAAAGAAATGCACTTTTGCCTTTATAATATTGTAGTTGCCTTTTTCCCTTTATAATATAGTCCTATTATTATATATAATATTAGCAATAATAAAAATAAATAATAATACCTAATAAATAAATAATTATCCATATGTATTATAATTTCGAAAGGAACTCTGTCTGTCTGTATGTTACATTTTCACACCTAAACCACTGAACGGATTTCGATAATATTTGGCAGAGAGATAGATTGCATCCCGGGGAAGGACATAGGATAGTTTTTTATCCCGATATTCCCACGGGATCGACACTTATGCGGGTGAAACCGTAGGGCGCTGCTAGTATAATTATAATCCTAACTAATATTATAAATGCGAAAATAAGTTTGTTTGTTTTTTACCTTTTCACGCCTGAACCACTGAACCGATCATCCTGAAATTTTGCATATAGGTTGTCAGATGTACAGAAACGTACATGGGTACCTTTCATCCCGAAAAAAATTGCTGTTCCCGAGGAATACAACAATAACGTTATTATGATAATAGATGGCGCTACGTGTCTTTCGAATCAAAAACAGGACAACGTCTGTCGGGTCAGCTAGTGTCACACTAAATTTACAAAGGCGGAAGTTTGTGAATATATGAGTGAGTGTGCTTGTGTGTGTGTGTTTGTTACTTCTTCACGCTCAAACGGCTAGACCAATTTTCATAAAATTTTGTATGGATGTAGTGACACCCTGGATTAACATATAGGCTACTTTTTATCTCAATTTTCTCACGGGATCGAAACTTATGCGGGTGAAACCGCGGGGCGCACTAATAAATGCGAAAGTGAATTTGTTTGTTACGCTTTCACGCTAAAACGGCTGAACGGATTTGGATGAAATTTGGCACATGGCTACCCATGTGCACAGGTCATGATCCACACCATGACCTGGATTAGGACATGGGATACTTTTTATAACAATATTCTTACGGGATCGAGAATTATGCGGATGAAACCGCGGGGTGCAGCTAGTTACTAATAAGTAAAGAACAACAGGGGAACTTTCAGGGGAGCTTTGTGGAATAAGCCCAAGGCACCATCCCAAAATATTCATTTTTAAATTAATTGCTTTATGTCCTCTAGAGGGCGCTAAATTGAATTTAGTATGACGCCACATAGCCAGCGGACGATCAAGACGCTTCTAACGATACCTCATTTGTCAAATTATTATAAGATCTTTTGAAGTTATGAGGGAAGAGATGAACAAACATACGTACCGGTCAAAATCATAACCCTTCTTTTTGCTTCGCCGTAGTCGGGTAAAAAAACCTACATATTATCCCGTGATATTTTGAGTTCTCGCTGACCATAAAAAAAACCGCGCTCAAAATATGATTCGCTGACCAAAATATGATTCGCGACTATAACAGGTACGTATTTACAGAATTTTATTCATTAGGATCATTAACACATATTTCTAAGTATTTTTAGTTCATATTTCTCTTATGGAAAAGTGCTTATGGAACAAATCTCACTTAGATGATTGATGATTCTAATGACTATAATTCTGTAAATATAGTCGCGAACATATTTTGATCAAGATACAACCTGACTGGCCTGCAAATTGCACAAACGTAAAAAAAAAATCGAATTTCGCGGTCTACCACTTCTTTCTCATCTTGTTAGAATAGAATTCCAGATGATTGAGCAATAATCACGGGTTAAGATTCTATTCTATCGGTCATATAACATAATTAATACCACTATTACATCAATTTTAGTTTGTAGGAGAGAGTAAACCCCTCTTATACACCATGATGGTAAACGCAAGTCACTTCCTCGACAGTGCCATCCTAACTAGTATTATAAATGCGAAAGTAAGTTTGTTTGTTTTTTTTTTTTTTAATATGTTTTTACGCCTAATCCACTGAACCGATTATATCATTATCATATACGTTGTCAGGGGTATAGAGAGAAGGACACCTTTCATCCAGAAAAAAAGTACTGTTCTCGAGGAAAAGAACAATGACTTTCGACGGTCACAATTGCTTTAGGACGCAAGATGGCGCTACCTACGTGTCTTTCAAATCATGATTGAAATATGATAATGACCCGACTTTCTGAGCAGTATTCCAACAAAAAGTACTAGGCTTGCATGAATTCACGATAGTATTTCAATCATTAGTATTATGCTTTTAATAGGATTTGGATGAAATTTGGCACACATGTTATAGTTTATTATAACCTGGATTATCACTTATAGGTTACCTTTTACCCCGGCAAATTTCCGTGGAATAATGAATGACCTCCACGCGGGCGAAGCCGCGGGCAAATGCTAGTTGACTATGAGTATTTTAATACTGCAATAAATTATTTTATCGTTGACTTACGATTGTATTATATGGGTCAAATATTCGGAACTGTTGTCGACCATCACTGACCTTTGGATGAAAGGCGGTCGGCCTAGTGAGGTATTGCTAGGCGTTTGAGAACTATTGAATGCGTAGGTATGTCATAATGGTGACTAAGTTGAAAGAGCTGAGCAAATTATCTAATACTTGTACAATCTATGTAGAACTATGGCGTATTGTAAGTATATCACCCAAATTGCGTAACATACTCAATCACAATCTGAATTTTGAATGATGTTGCTAATCCATTGCTTCATTATGTTCGAAAAATTTGTCTGCTTAACAACTTAAATAACGCAATGAATGTTGTTGAACTGTCAAAATGATAGCCATTGCTACTGATATTGTGTTATGCAATTACTCCACAGTTTGTACAGACAGGTTTTTAATTCTTTATCTTCTATCATATCCTTGACATGCTCGAAATGTTTGTTAGATAATGTTGATGGGTGTAGCAGTAAAAAGTCAATTTATAAGTAAAAGTCTAATGATGGCGTCGTGTCACGCGAGCACAACGCACTTCACTAATTACATATCGATTCTCTTCGAATTTGTTGTCATTCACGACATTTACTAGCAGAATAGGATATTATATTTGTATTGTCTATACAAACGTACGTTATGTTATTTTAGATGTATAGGTACATGAGTAACTTACTGTTTATTTAACCCAAAAGCCTATAAAAAAGCATTTGCGTGTTTTTTTACCTATTTATTTAAACGTGTAAAAAAAAAATATGGTCCGCTTCATCTCGCTCGTCCTTAAGCTTTGTCTTAACACAATCTTTGCGTTCAAGATACCCATCGAGATGAAACTCAAAGCCGGCCACACATCCCTGGACTTATCGCCGAGATCTGTCACCCAAAGCACGGTAATAACGCAGTGTTTGCTGCTCCCGCCATAAGCATAAATCATAATAAGCATAATAACAAAGTAGCCGAATTCTGGGCCGAGTCCATTTAGATTGCTATTGACACGCTAAGAAGAAGAATACAATGAAGACTTAAGTAGACTTTTTTTAAATATTTTCAGCGCACAAGTAAACGGGACAGATCCATCGATACTTATTAAAAATTAAAGTCGGTTTTCGTGTCTGCTTGACGGCGTTGTTCTTCTAAACAAACGCAACGGATTTTGATGCGGTTTCCACCGGAATTTAGAGAATTTATTCCGGAAGGCTTAGATAGAGGGATATTAAACTTACATAAATTATAGAAATCCCGTTGTCAAGTCGTAAGAACCGCGCGAAGCAGAGGCGGGGTTATATAGGGTGACTGGTAATTAGTGACCGATACTTAAACACGTGATTTTACTCATCATTATGAACAACTTTTACTATGGGACCAAACCTGAAATCGCGAAAAAAAAAAAACAGCTGTTTTATACATTTTGACGAGTTAGACGAACATAAATTCATAATGATGAGTAAAATCACGTGTTTAAGTATCGGTCACTAATTACCAGTCACCCTATATACTAGTTAAATATAATTTTCATTTGATTGATAAGTTTCGCCATTTTAATAAACATGTCACGTTTTGTATTTAATTTCAGGCACAATAGAGCCTCAAGTGTCCAGCCGCGATCCAGAACAATGCCGACATTAGGCGTGCTCTTACAAAGTTATTAGAGCGTACGCTCTTTTGCTTACTCTTATTCGTGCATAACATTTACATGTAATAGTATTGTGTCCATGTTTACATAATTATTGTTGTTTTTATTGAGGAATCTCTCCTTGTCTCCATGATACCGTAGAAACTCTCCCAAAAAAAAAATTTTTTAAGTCTTTATGCGCAAGGTCCATTCCTGCTTTTATTGAGGCTGCGACGATTACTATCCTCAGATGTTTTTCTTTACTTTTACGTCAGTCGTCAGAAATGAGTAGGGTTACCGAGTGTAGCGGTATCGACAACGCCACATGGGAACAACGCGTCATACTGACGTCACACAAATCCTGCATCGCGCAAGCAGAGTTTACTGCGCAATTAGCATAGATACAACGGCCCGACATGAATCATTGGGCAGTTGCCCGCCAGACATAACACCCGTCTGGTCGGAGGATCCTCCCTTCTCTATAGAGTATGAGTGAACTTTACACCCTGTTCCTCATACCTCTATACCGAGTAAAGGCTCCTTCAAACAGGCGCGACACGCGATAAAATCGCGCGCGACACAAGGGCACCGCAAGTCGCGCAACGAGCGGTGCCTTTGTGTCGCGCGCGATTATATCACGTGTCGCGCCTGTTTGTAGGAGCCTTAAAGCTAAATGACGCTTAAGGTGTAGGGAGCTGTATGATATACTCCCTACCAACTTAATTTTAAGTGATGTTGCTTATTGAAGTCACTGTCTTTTTGACTTTTCTCATCCCTCATTGTTTGTCTCTGTCTGATCGCTTCACAAAGATTAAATCATTGAGCTAAATAACTAGAGAAGCAAACCTCATTAAAATGTGTCAAAAAAATGTAACCACTATTTAAACGCGACGACGCCGTAGCTTTGAAACCACTACCATTTAAAAGTAAACATATATCTGTCTCACTTACACAAGTCGCAAGAATAATACCGTCGCTTAGATTAGACAAAGACCGCAATATAAACATGCAATGGCGGGAGGGTGTAGCCTAGCCATGCGAAATTTTACCCAACTTTTTAAGCCATAAAAAACGCAAAAAAAAACATTAAACGTTATGAACGTTATTTTTGAATTATGTATTTAAATATTTAAAAACAATTATTTTTATGTTACATTGTTATTTTTTTGTTACACATTGTCACACATTTAGTTTTATAAAATATTTTAAATCACATACTCTATAAATTAAAAACTCCCACATAATGTGGGAAACTAAAACTAAGTTTTTAGTGGCAACATTGAACCTAATTTACAAAATTCTACATTTTATTTATTTTTATTGCGTTTTTACGTTGATATAAACACAGAAACAATAAACTTACGCGTGGAAAGTAATTCCGGTTAATTTATTGTGTTTTTGTGACCTCGAATCGCACTCTTTCACTACGCATTTTCCCATTTTGGCGGTAATTTTCACTCGGCTAACTTCGGTTGGCGTCATACAGAGCACTGAACTGACATTAGCTACGATTGAGACTGTGGCCTTGAGCCCAGTAGCAACGCATTGGCGCGGTAATTGCTAATCTAGTGTATGTATATCAATGGATTAAATGATGTACTAACCATTTTTAAACCACAAAAAAAATCACTTATAATATTAATCTATAGTTATGTAGTTTTTCTAAATAAGCAAACAAAAATAAGCATAACAAAGTGAATGTTCTATAGAAATAATAAAAAGAACTCTAGTCACAACTGGACCATTATTTATTACGATTAAGCTTGAACGCTAATTTTGACAGCTGCTTTAATCAACTCCAGTCCGCCGGTAATTGAAGTTAAGAAAAGTTCAAGATGGCTACCATTGTTGGTAGTCTAGTCTATTCAATACTTTGATGAATCTATGGTCAACTAGGCGGAAAATTATTGAAATATCGATTGAAATATGACCTAAATATGTCCATAAAATATTAATAATTTTGTTGTTTGTTACATTACGTTTTTGTTACTATGTTCAATAACAAAAATACTTTTTCAATTTACATTTTTTTTCTTTACTTTTTCATAGCCCGAAAAAATTACCACCGTTCAATAGAGTAAGTAATAAACATTGTACTTAACCAACATTTTATTTTAATATGAAAAGTAGTTAAACTCTCGAGTTTGATTACATAATTGCAGTCATCGATCTCCATTCACGTGAATTATTGTTAAACAAATAATAATTACAAATATAACGAATAATTGAATAATTGTTTGGAAAGCGAAGAGTAGAAAACCAACAAAAAATTGATTCTTGACCGTAACAGGTCGTTTCTAATCGACTATTATCTATCACTAACCAGTGAGACTGCAGATTATAACATTGTTTAAAGCGACCAGGAAACGTCATGTGGGGCGGTCCCCTCTAGGCAAAATTAGTGGCCATGTGCACATAGTAATATCACAATATGTTATTCATCTATTTGTTGTGTAATCTGTGGCATGTAGCCGCACCCAGTTGTGCTGTAATGACACCGAACCTTTTTTAATTGAGGCCGTGACGCCTTCTGAAATGAGTCACCGACTGTCAAAATTAGTTTACCCACGGGCTCTAGGGATCTAGGTTAGGGCTGGTCTATGGTATAAATATTGCTACGATAAAAACTCTATTAGCCCTTGTGTCTATTTATTATTTGGGACGTAAAAATCAAAAACAGTAACATTAAAACTGGAATTTTCTTCAGAAATTTTATTTAAATTTTTAAATACGTAAACGGGAAAGATATAACGTTACAAATACAATAAAAATGATATTGAACTTGACCACGATCAATAATAAACGATAACCGTTAGATGTTAGTTGCAACAATAATGCATTTAAAATAACAAAAATATGACGCCACAAGAGTCGATTAGACTTTAGAAGTTATGACTTTTCGCAACTACGGAATGCTATAATACTTTGAATTTATGTTTGTTATGCTGTGAGCTGTGGTTAGGTTACACTATGTATAACGTAATAATCAAAGAAAAGACGGTGCGGAAGACGGAGAAAGGGGTGATGTGTCAGTGTTTGTGGCGCACCTTGGGAAGGCTTTCGTCCAGTTCCAGGATAAATTGAGTTCAATATTATCTGTGATGTCCCACTGCAAGGCAAAGGCCTCCCTACTCTCTTTCCACTTCTCTCTGTTCAAAGCTACTAAGGACCTGTTCATGTTGAAGGAGTCCAGCTCATCCCGCCATCTCCATCTGGGCCTGCCACGATGAGTTCAATATAAATTAAATAAATTGCTTTTCTGAGCACATTCAGTCTTGCTTCATAGAATTTAAGTCTATACTTCACTAAGGCTACATGTCCTATATCAGCATATTATTATGGTTTTATTATTTTCAGTCCGTTGTCCGTTTGTATTTTAATTATTTTCGTGTCCATTTTTGCAAAAGAAAAGCAGTTCGCTCTATCCCCGGTAACAAATAAACAAACGTTATGCAAGCTAACCTGTTCTCATGTGGCTATCGGTGGCAATGGGTGAAGGCCGTTTCTCGAACTTTCGTCCGCTGACATACGGTGTCATAAGATGGCGGTCGTTTGACATAATGGCGGGAAAGTTGACTTTAAAGTCTACCGGCTTTATTTCTATAGATAATTATAGGTATTGCAATATTGTTAAGCAATATGTCAATACATTTATGGATTTTTAGTGTGTATGTTTTGGTGGTCATTCAAAGAAAACAGTTAACGTTAGTTTTGAGAGCTTAAATCAGCTAACGAGCTTATTAAGGTAATCGGTGGAAGTACTGGAAGTGAGTCCGTTACCAAATCAGCCAATCAATCCTATTTTTATCATTCTTTGTAACTTGGTCAGGGATTTTTAGTTCATTAATTTTATGCCTTATTTTTATGTAGTACAAGTTACAAGGCTATAAGTAATGAAAGTAATGATGCAGACCGTAATTGTGATGACAAAATTACAGGATCCAGCCAGGTTAAAACCTTGACCCAGCTTGGGTGTTTTTTTTATTAAATAATAACTTGAATATCAGTTGATAAAATTAACTAAGTACAAGCTTGCCAGTTAGTTTTATGCCTTCTGCACTTTGTTATTTACATAATTTTATAACGTAGGTAATATCTTCTGCCCGCGACTGCGCCCGTGTGAAATTTCTTGTCCGCCCGAGCTACCCCGTCGCATCGCATCGTCTGCCTGTGCTATCCCTTCGTTTTCGCTTAGCGTTCTTTCTGACTTTTTTTTCGTTTTGCTCGGATCCTAAGGGTCAAAGCGTGATGTTCAATAGATTTCCTCAAAAATT
The DNA here is from genome assembly GCA_963082905.1 of Oligia fasciuncula. Taxonomy (NCBI): domain Eukaryota; kingdom Metazoa; phylum Arthropoda; class Insecta; order Lepidoptera; family Noctuidae; genus Oligia; species Oligia fasciuncula. The sequence continues at coordinate 12,702,819 of OY720406.1, read as the reverse complement.
AGGCTGTCAAATGCAGAAAGAATTTTTCAAATCCGACTGGTAGTTTCAGAGATTAGCGCGTTTGAACAAACTCTTCTTTGTTTGTCGCTTTATTATTAGTGTAGATTATTTATAATTTATAAATAATCTATTCTAATAATAATGATAATCTATAAATAATAATTTATAAATAATCTATTGTAATAATAATGATAATCTATAAATAATATATTATACATAACTAATACATTAAACATAATTTATTATGATTTATTTGGTATTTATTATGTTTGACGTTAACACTATTATTTCTAATTAAATGCAAAGTAATGCAGATGGTAAGATAACGTAACCCGATTAAGTTTAGTAGCACATTAGGTGAAGGCCGCGCCGAAATTACTTTCACTGTTGCACAAGAGTTGCTCGGCGCGGGCGCACGCGCATGCTAACTTCTGAGTGGTCAAGAAAAAGGCCTACTATTCATATGAGTTAAGGTGATTGCCTCTGTGTAAACGAGAAATTAAAAAAAATTCTTAGGTCTTTTTAAATTGCAGCGCGTTTTATGTTTATTGAAGGAATCACCTAAGGCGGAGATTTCTTGAAAACGGTCAAAAAGTTGGTATTTTAAAACAGTGTACCTATCTCTTAAACCGTAAATAATTTTGACCAAAAAAAAAATATTTTCAAGTCTTATTTTAATACAGTAACGGAACTCAAATCATAATTAAACATACATTAATACAATAATTGCTTCATATTTTGCAATAAACTACCAGCGTTGTGTCATCGCGCTTCTCTTTCTTTTCTATCTCTTATGGAAAACTGTTAATGGTAGAAATCTATTTTTTGTTTATTAGTAGGCCTGTTTCTAGATGTTAGCACAGATCGAAATTCATTACGTGGACTTTTTTAAATAAAATAATTAACATCAATATAGCTCTCATATTATAAATCGCCATATTTTCACGAAATACTCTTATTAGCAGCAAATAAATTTCGAGAATTATATTGCTTTAAATGATGACGTTGACACAAGCACTCAGATTGGATCACTTTTCCTACGTGCTGGCCTCGTTTTATCGCATAATTTACATACCGATCTAATATGATATGAATCATAGAGAATGAACATCAATCACGCGCTAATGTCATTTGAATTGGTGTAACTCTATAATTTGACATTTCAATTACGGTTATGGTTACGTGCCAACTACAATGTAGTAATAATGTCGCATTGAATAAATTATTTATTATGCTTCTGCGCCTCTTACTTTGTTCCGGATTTTAAGCAACTTACATAATCTGCGTAGTTGTCTTTGTTCTATATTGAAAAAACAGTAACATTGCAAACCCTCAATTAAGTAGATACACGATAAACCGCAAAGTAAGGATTACACTCGAGCTCAAACGATCACAACCTTTTTGTACTCTATCCTAAGCAAATTGTATGTAACAGGACACAAATTTCAAACATCCGTCCAAGGATACATCAATGTTCCAAGGCCAATAACTGCATAAATAAAAAAAAGTTTTTATTTTGTTTCTAAAATCGGTAAACAAGTTTTCTGTTAGACAAAATTGCCAGTTACAAGTTCACAACTTTATCGACTAAGTATAGTTTAGTCGATTACAACGAATTTTTGACGATAATCAATATTAATAAAGTTTCTTTTCATAAAACTATTTGTTTACTGAACAAACGTTTGTCTATGTATTTGCTAGCGGACTCACTTCGAATGAATCCATGCGATGTTGTGATAGTGACGTAATTTGGGTGCGCTACGTGCGTGAGACGCCACATTATGCTGCTCCGGTAATGCCCATCCAGACTGTAAAGTAAATGGCGGTCGTCCACGGATTTGCCTTTTTTCTTTACAAAGTTTTCATTACCTACCTACTAAGAAAGTAACAACTTTTCTAATGAGGCGATTAAATAGAGCTTTTAATGTTGCCATTATTAAAAATTTGTTGGAAAGAAAATGGTAACCGTTTTCGGCATTAAGATTTTTTAGACCACGTGGATTGATAATTTGTTTCGAAACGGTTTGTCGAATATTGTTCAATCTTTTCTATTCAATATTAACTTATCGAATTGGGAGTAAGCTAGTAAAAAGTTCAAGAGACAGTTATAAATTTGAACTAGATGAAAACTCTATACACACATGATATACATACAATAGAAATGGTGTGTTTATCATCTAGTATTTCATTCAATTTTACTTCTGATATTTAATTTAGGTACCTTTAAAAAATATTAATTCTCGTCTAATTCATGCATTCATTCAAAACAAATATTTCATACACTGGAAAAAAAAACTGCAATTTACTTGATAAACAATCGTTCCGACATTTATAGACGATAACAATGCTAAATAAGTAAATATTTTCGTATTACATTAGCGCGTATTTCAACTATTTGTCCGTCAATTTGTGGCTGTGTAATAAATTACAATTCACTTTGAACATTGTTACAACATAAAACGACTATTAAGGTCAACGGTGTCTTATTCAAAAATTGTAACGTAGTTTATTTTGGTTTTATTGAAATTACGTCCATTGCATCGAGCACGCATGGTGTTTGTTTTATTTCATGGTACGTAAAACTGAACGATATGCACAATTATTAACCTTCACAAGAATTTTTGTTTTATTTTTACCGACTTCAAAAAAAAGGAGGTTATCAATTCGATACGTATGTATGTAATATTATTGGAATTGCATTATATTCACATATGACAATCTACTAAGGCTTCCAAACAAATATACAAAATTTCATAGACGTATGTATGTATGTATGTATGTATGTATGTATGTATGTTTGTATGTATGTTTGTCCACGCATATCTCCGTAACTATTAATCGGATCTTGACCATTCTTTTTTTATTAGCTTACATTTACTTCAACTTAGGGAACAGTGCAAGTTTCATCAAAATCGGTTCAGTAATTTTCGAGATATGGACTAATACGTGAAAGTGTGACGGCCTGGCGTATTGATACGAGCTACGGGTGTAGTGTCAAAGGGAAAACATCTCAAAACCTTGGTCAAATTCTAGTGCAAAAACTAAAAATTACGAAATAAAAAGTAATTTAAAAAAATTAAACCGACTTCAAAAAGAAATCAACTCAAAATTATGAAATAACTTTAATTTCGGAAGTCGGTGGCAAAAAACTAAAATACAGATCCCAAGACACCGACTTCCGAAATTAAAGTTATTTCATAATTTTGAGTTGATTTCTTTTTGAAGTCGGTTTAATTTTTTTAAATTACTTTTTATTGTAAGTGGAATTTATGTGAGTTTTTGTGTTAGACATTAATTAACAATAATTTTCATTACCTACATAGACAAATAAGTATGTTAATAGTGTTAAAATAAAAAAATATGTCCTGTTCAAAACAAGGATTTCGATAAATTAAGTAATTAAAAAATAAATCCTGTAAACTTATATAATCTTATATAATGAAGATACGTTAGTCACGTATCTTCATGTTGCGTTCATCAGTCAGTGTCGATGCAGCGCTGCACCAGTGGTGTTGCAATAACGACCGGCGAGTTTGTTGTCGCAATGTTGGCTGCCTTGCAAGGATTCGCGGTCACAGCCTCGCTGTTCTATATTCAAAATTATATCAGTGGCACGGTCACGAACGCCATTAGCCTTGTTATTGGTTAATGAATTCGTTTTGTTTATTAATTTAATCAATTTCGTATTGTAATGAGCTGACTACATGTTTTAATTATGTTTATAATAAAAATATTGCAATGTTCAAGTGATTTTCAGTTAAGAAAAGTCACAATTTTTCAACACGGTCCAACTTGTCGCTTCCTATTGAAAATAACAGACCCGAACCTCATTTAATCCCTGTAAACTTAAAATGATTTAACGTCAACTGTCAATACGGCAGGCGCAACTTTTTGTTCAGAAATTCAAATGGAAGTCAGATAATATAATTTAGACATTGCAATATTGGTCAACAAATATAATGTCATTAACAGCCAGTGTTCAATTGTTCATCAACGTAGCCGTGACTACCGGTTACCTTCACTGCGCAAACGCCGGTCCTTCAGCGAGTGCTATCATATGCCGTAACATGGTTACGCTGTTACGCTGCACTGGCAGGTGTCTAAAAGTATTACGTTGATACAAAGCACTTGTTTGTTGACATTCTCATTCATAGTCATGGTTATGTGACAAAGGAGTTTTTGTCTTTGTTTCTCGCTGTTAGATTGTTTTGTTTCTAGTTTTGTTAAAATCGGGCGTGTTTTGGGGTGAAATCGAAGAGAAAAAGATTTAAATTGAAACCTCTCTCATGATTATTTTAAACACATGCCAAATGTAATATGGGGTTTACCCTTTGTAGACAATAAAGTGCCCAGTAATTTAATAGTTTCAAAAATAAATCAAGAAAATCAAATTCAAAGTTCACCATTTGGCGCCCAACAACAAATTATTAACGTTGGTTGGGCGCCATTACTGATCCATATTGATAATGTACGACTCATAAAAGTAAAAGGTCACGTCGGCTTTTCTTCAAACAGACAGTAGACGAATATCTTATGGATAGACAAAACCATTCTTGGGTCGATCATTGCCTATATTCAGCATTATTTGCTTTTTCTAAGCTGTTTTTTTTTAGTTTACACTTCTTAGAGTTTGTAATTACGAATGAAAGATTTTTTTATGTCTAACTACATTATCATTCTTTACCAACACTAAAAGTTACAAATCAAATTCGTGAAAGATGTCAACACTATCGTTTGCTCTGTTTGTTTATTTTATTTGGTTTCAAATGTCGAGGGCAAATCAATTGTCATTATATTGATAAACTTAACTGAACATTTTGAAAGAGACCAACGAAATCAATGTTAGTTAACATTAGACGTAATAATTCAAATATAAAATATAGGTGTTTCATACAAGTCAGTTGTAAAACGTGACTGAGTTCCGAATAATTTAAAAACCGAATCTTGATGTCAGATCAAGATTCGGTTTTTAAATTATTCGGAACTCAGTCACGTTTTTATTAAGCGTCTCGTTGCGTGGTGCATCAAGATTATAGTTATGAATGGTATGCTATTACTATAAGCTCTGATATACTTTCATTGTTTTAAATAAGCGTCTATGATCATAAGTGATATCTGCCACTATTTAAAATGTCAATTGTTAGACTGCTTGAAAAATAATCCTTCAAGATACGTAATCACGTAACTTTTTTTCGGTAGTTACAAAATGACGCTAGAACTGTTAAGGCGCCATAATATTCCATTCGTTCTAATACCTTGTCTTTCTTCAGCTAGCAAGGTGGCTATTACCTCGTGCTCATGAGAATAGTATTACGACCCAGTTATATCATCGGACATTGGATTCACTTTCCACAGCTAGTTTGAATTATTATTTGAGGACGCCATTTGCATGGCTGGTCGTCATAGCAACGGATTTACTTATGACAGGTCGCCGGTCGCTATGGTTCACTGCTTTTTGTTGGATTATGATTCTAAAATTAGAGTGTTATAATATTTACAATAAATTTTACATTTGTATAGTTATCTGGTTTTTTACATCGATTTTGGATTTACCAGAACGAATAAACTTACCTAAGATTATTCGTTCTGGTATGTAATAAGTTGTAAAGTAGCGAAACTGAACTTACTACAGGTTTGAAATTGAAAACATGCGACAAACCGAAATGGGAGATTTTACTTATCATTATGAACAACTTTTACTATGGGACCAAAGCTGCAATCGCGAAAAAAAAAATCAGTGTTCCCTACATTTTGACGAGTTAAGTATGCAATCATAAATGTAGGGAACAGCCGATTTTGTTTTCGCGATTTCAGGTTTGGTCCCATAGTAAGAGTTGTTCATAATGATGAGTACAATCTCCCATTTCGACTTGTCGCATGTTTTGAATTTCACCCTGTACCTATAGTTTACAGTATGTTTATATAGTTTAAGAATATTTAACCAAAAGTCTTCATACTTGTTAATTAAACTTAAATGTCTAAATGCACTCTAAATTGGTGATCCACTAACATAGATACTTCAGTTCATCGGATTTATTTTATTTTGCTAATATAGTCCTGCCGAAAATTAATACTAACGAGCAATTTAATTAAGTCCTAACATCCATCAACATGGTAGCAGTGGTGGCCCAGCGGTAACGACCCCGACTTACGTGTCGTAGGTCGTGGGTTTGAACCCAGACAGGCACATTTTCACATCGTGAGGAAACCATGTCTTAGAACCAAAAATTCGAACACGTGACATTTACCAACCCGCACTGGGCCAACGCGGTAGACTACAGCCTACTTCCTCTCGGAGAAAGGAGGCCTGTGTCCCAGCAGCGGGAACATTATAGGCTGAATATGCATCGATCAACTGAGTCGGAAAATCAGCATCGGCGATCGTGCACCACTGAATTTCGGCCGGTCACGTAGGCACAGTCAAGCAAGCCTGCGCACTGTTAATAACCATTATTTACGTCCAGCGTTTTTCTTCCGCACGCGTATCTGTTTAATTTACAATGATTCAACCTCATTGTTGCGTCACTCAATTGTTTCTTTCGGACCATAAATATGCGTATAAAAAGTTTCATGCCGTTATTGTCGCAGAATTTGCATGTTTTTAACGTTTATTTTTTTCATAAGCGTTTTATTTTAACTGTAGTGGTTCGTGTTGCCCGTTATGACTTGCAATTAAGTTAACTTATAACTAACATTTGCACTTGGAGATAATTTAGTATTAGGTTAATTGCATTTTCAGGCCATTATATTATAAATTCTCAGTTTTTTCACAACTTTTTATAATTAATTTCTAGGCAGATTTCAAATATGAGATATTTCGTGCTCACTCAAATGGGCCTACCTGTCAAGCTCAATCAGGTACGTCATCTCACACTGTTTGAATAACCTTTTTCTCGACACTGACTTCCAAGTTAGCAACGATTATAACGAGTAAAACAGCTTGGTTTTACTTACTATTTTTAAACGTATTTGAGTAAAAAACCCGTGTCTCACAGCGGGGTCGCAATTTCCGCGCGGTGAACATACAAGCGCGGGTGCGGAAAAAAGACGGAACTAATCGACTCGCTTCTTAACAAATACGTTGATCATTATACTTTTACTTTATTGTCATGTCATATTGCTAAATTTTATACGGAAGATACGGATCTATATTCCGTATAAAATTGGTTTCAATCACTAGCCTATCTAGGATAGAGGTGCCTTAGACTTTGAAGCTACGGTAGAAAAGCGAATTGAAGATTCGAGACGAACTACTTATAGAAGATCAAATGAAACAGCCCCTAATTGAAGGAAATATTGAGCATAGACTCTGATTCGTAAAAGCTTAACTTTAATAAAACACATGAAGCGCGGTCCAGTCCTCTAGAATGAGGTTTTCTATTTTTTGACATTACAAGAATCCTATCTTCTGATATATATTTTTTAAATGTCATAATGAAACTTGTATCTCAAGTTAACGGACTCAATTTAGATTGCCGTCATGTCGATGGTAAAAAAGAAGTATAAATCCCAAATCGTGATATTTCATATCTACAAAAAACCATCCACCCACCAACCATCACCAACCAACCATCTATTTAAAAAACTTGGATTGTTACCGTTGCCATCTCTATGTACATTTACGAAATATGTGTGTTTGTCGTTAAGAATAAAGAGCTTTTTAAGACAGCGAATGATGTAAATCCTCGGAACAGACGAGATCCTCATAAATTAGTACCTACTAAATGATTTGCCAAGCCCAAGACTTACCAAATATAACAAAAACCGCCTAGCAATGTGCGTGCGTATCTATAACAAGATACCAATCCAATTCAAAACATTAAATCCAAAATTATTTAAGACTAGCTTCCGCCCGCGGCTTCGCCCGCGAGGTATATCGATAAAAACTATCCTATGTTCTTCCCCGGGATGCAATCTATCTCTCTGCCAAATTTTAGCGAAATCCGTTCAGTGGTTTAGGCGTGAAAAGGTAACATACAGACAGACAGACAGAGTTACTTTCGAATTTATAATATTATTATAGCATGGTTATAGTTGTAAAGGTGTAAGTTGTTGTTGTATTCAACCACTATAGAGACTTCTTTAAAACTATAGAGTTTAAAAGAATTTATAGACAACAATGTTGACGCCCTGTAACATTTGCAACATTTTGAAAAACCCTGAGATTTTGTATGCTAGGTTTTATCCTAGCTGAATATGTTTGTGCCATAACAATTATGTTCAAGAACTTCATACCATGTTTTATGCAAATAAATGATTTATTATTATAATTATTTATTATTACAACTTTTGGCATTTTTAAGAATTAATAAGATACGACATATAGTTAAATCCGGATTCTGACACTGACACTTTACGTAGAAAATGAACGTGACCTTTTTCTTTTTGTTATTTACATATCAGTTACAAAAAAGAAACAATTGAATTGTAGTAACTAAGTAAACTCAGTTTTAAAATTGGACGTAGTACGTAAACCGTGGACTGGCCGCTTTATAGTTGCGCAAACGCATAAGCACTGAGCACTTCCCGGGTGAACTATTATGTGTTACGTCGTGTTTGTTATTTGTCACTTGTTACGCTCAGGCTGTATTGTGAGAACGCACTTTTGTCCAACTAAGGTAACTACGTGCTACATCATTAGTCATACATACTTACTTCGTGTTATACCTATACCTGAATGTACGTACCTACTTGCAGTTTTTGTTCCAAAAGGAAAATAAATTGCGTTAAAAAGATTCTTGTTACTCTAAACAACTGTTAGCGGGTTTTTTGTCAGATTCTATGATCGGTTCAGGAAACGAAAACCATTTAAGAAAAGATGAAATTTTGTAAAAAAACGTTTGATGTCAATGCACGTTATGTCCAGGGTATCCAGCATAGGGTACCATCGGACATCCGATTGGCCGGCTTTGACAGGAAGTTTCTTTCTTTCAAAGGGATGGCTAATCAAGAAGATCGTAACAGTACTGGTGGGTGACAGATATTTCATCGTCCGAAATAACGTGCAATGATTCTAGTTACATTTCGACTTGACCAATCAATACATAATTTGAAATACAGTGGCCCGTGAAACGAGGTCCAAAGCACAATTTTTAAAGCCTCTCCAAAGACTCCGAAACACCCTCATGTATGTATGTTCAGCGATTATTTATAGTTCAGGAGCAAAACGGCTTTTGATATTTTTTAGGGAATTCCTCTTTTTTTTTTCTTTTTTTTTATGAGAGTCTTCTAAAATTGTACTTTGGACCTCGTCTCGTGTCTCATCTGTTGTATACATCATATCTCAGAAAGGTGTGGTCAAATTTAAGGGTGTGGTACAGACCATCAAATTGAACAACTTTTTTCATGGGACCAACATCGTGGAAAAAAATTATCCATGCGTTTGGGTCGAGTAGGAGGTATTGATATTTTGCATTGACCAGTTTACAATTTTTTCGCTATTACAATGTTGGTCCCATGGAGACAATTGTTTGATGTCTGTACCAACCTTTCTGATAGGTACTTGCTGTATACCTTCGAAGAACACATTTTTTATAGGTTGATTCCTGTAATTAAAAGCGTTCAAAATCTAGTCGCAATCTTATCTCAGTGACAATCAATGTCAAAAACTTGTCAAACATTTTGGAAAATTAGAGATAATTTTGACAGATATTGAGACTGAGATTGAGATCAGACTGTGAACGGTTTTAAAAATACGAGAATTGCCACTCTAGTTATCTGTTAAATTACAAAGACGTAGTGATAAAGATGAATACGTGATCTAACTACGCATCTTTTCAAAAGGTTCTAATTAATGTGTCCCTTTCTAAAACCGTAAGTGATTGCCTGCGTTAATGCTATTCAATAAGATAATCATTACGCAGTAGGATCTTCATTATTAAAATAGCTTAGTTACGTCTGCGGTTAATAGTGCATGAATGTGTACTAGTAACTGTACAAGTTGCTGATAGTGTAGCTGATTAATGATAACATTGGAGATAACAGAGATTAGAACAAATATCCTAATTCTATCCAGAGGGTAAGTATTGCCGTACAGTCACGAGCACTAATATGTCAACACTTGGCAACTTTCAATGTCGATTTTTTCGTGAAATAACAAATGCAACGTTAAGATACGACACTTTACACAAACCTATGGGTTCGAAAATACTATGTTCGCAATAACATAAAATTTCATTCAAAACTAAAGGAGACAATCGTCTTTGAATAAAGCCAAGTGTATATATACTTATGCTCGTGACTGTACAACGTGGCAATTAATGCCGCCAGTCTCTTACATTACCAGTCGACAACCATGCGGAGTAATATTTCGGAGAGAGGCAACGAGAGATTATCTATATATATACATATAATAAATTTGTAGAAAAGTGGTGTCTGTACAATGGAAATATATAAAAAAAAAGTAGCAGGGGTTGTTATTATATCGATGCCGAACCCGAAATTGTAATTAATTTTTTTTTTGTCTGTTTGTCTGTTTGTCGGTTTGTCTGTTTGTCTGTTTGTTTGTGCACGCTAATATCAGAAACGGCTTATTCGATTTAGATGCGGTTTTCACTAATATATTGTAGTAGGCTTCACTTAACATTTAGTGTTTATTTCATGTCAATCGGTTCATAAATAAAAAAGTTATGTCAATTTAAAGAATCACGGCGAACATTTGTTAAGGTATTCTATCAGAGTACGGACACGCCTCGGGCCTGCGCGTCCGATCTTCGGAACTACTGGACGCATTTGAATGATTTTTTTTTTGTTGTATAGTTATTATGGCTGGACAACATTCAGGCTATAATGTTTCTTGGAAACTTGAACACCTGATGCAGAACCGAAACAGACCAGCTTAACTATAAGAGATACAAAAATGGTACCATAGCAAAAATTGTTCCACGTGATGAGGATTTTCTGCTGAGAGAATAAATTTGAAGATCTAGAACACCTGATGGGGAACTCCAAGAGCCCAGCTACACCATAGCACATATAGGAATGACGTCTTAGTAAAAGTTACTCGGTCTGATGGGCATTTCCTGTTGACTTATAAAAATCGAAGATCAGAAACATCTGATGTGGAAATCTAAGCTATCACTAATTTCACCTCCACGCGGTGAAGGCGGTAACAGTTTAGGACTGATTTTCGATGACGATGGTATATCATTGAAAATTTGACTCTACTGGCCAAAACTCCCATTTTTTTTTTTAACGTCAAGAAATGCTCATGCATTCTGCACTACCACGGGGAGATAGTGCAGTTATGTGGGACTCTAACCCACTAAAACTCCACGGTGTCCTCCTCTGCCGCTTACGGCGGGAACATGGGCACGCGTTAGCACTCATCCGTGAACCCGCCGCGGCTGTCCGTCACCGGACCCTCCGCTGGGGAGTACTCCCCATCACCGGCGCACCAGAACACATAGCACGCCGTGACCACCCCAGGGACCAAACCAGCACATGGGCCAGACGATCCCGTGTCTGGGCACCCTTGGTAGGGGAGCAGTCACTTAGATTTTAATTGATCAGTTATCTTCATAATAAAACTATAACCATGCCTAGAAAGAGGTCAAATCTTTCCCAATGTTCCAAAGGAGCTAAAAGATTGAGGATCATAAGATCCCAAGAATCTACCGAAGAGCGTCAGGAGAGACTTGATGCTGTTTGAGAACATCAGGCTGCAACTCGCTCCGTGGAAACCTCTTTGGATCGCGAAGCACGCCTGCGTTCTCAGCGTATTTACGCATCTACATCCAGATCTCTAGAGACCAGTGAAGAATATGATGCGCGACTGACCGCTGATACGGTGAGATTATCATACATTGTTCCGAACAAGCACACAGCAAAATATTCATAATCAGAAAGTGAGAAAGAAAGAATTGCTGGAGTACGGCATGAAGAGACAGATTAAGAAGAGCGCAACGAACGTTTGAATTCTGATCGACTTCGACATTCTCTGAACAGAATTTCGATATCATCTGAAGAATCGGATGTGTCTCAAGATATAGCCGTAGGGCATGGCGACCTTCCTTGGGTTGATAAGGAACGGAGTGCATTTACGTATACTCCTATGATTGACTACGCCACATATTCCGCCATCGGAGGTATGGTTAAAAATTTTACTTTTTGTGAAGCTGTTAAATAGCAAAAAGAAACAAACGGTATGTGTTGCTCAGGTGGGAAAGTACATATTGAAATATTACAAAATCCTCCAGAAATATTAAGATCACTGCTAATCGGTGACCATCACAGTCAAAACATTTCTTGAACAACATTCGTTCGTACAATAATGCCTTTCAAATGACATCTTTTGTTGCGAAACAGATTTCAGAAGGCCCATTTATGCCAACATTCAAAGTGCAAGGCCAAGTTTACCACCCTATTGGTTCATTATTGCCTGAAAATGACGTCTCGAATCGTCTCGCGCATCCCGTTGTTATCCAGTCCCCGGGTTCTTAGAATTCGACATCAGACGTTTCAGATCTTCGATTTTGACTACCCCGTTGTCGCTGGCATAACCAACAGGATCCGCGTACGAAGTCGCAGGCAGAAGCTAGTTATAAAATATATTGATTACCTATACAAAGTAAACGTACTGCGACCACAATTAATCAATTAGCTATCTAATTTTATTTATCACTCTATAATCAATAATTATAAAGGCGAAAGTTTGTGAGTGTTTGTATGTTTGTTGGTTCTTGACGCACAAACCGCTGGATCAATTCTGATAAAATTTGGTGTGGAGGTAGCTGACACCCTGGATTAACTAACACATAGGATACTTTTATCACGATATTCTCACGGGATCGACACTTATTTATGCGGGTGAAACCGCGGGGCGAAGCTAGTATCTACATAAAAGAAGTAAGTAGAGATTTTTTCCTGGGAAAATATTGAAATAAAGGATTGGATAGGTTCAGGATGCTAGCTAGGGCAACAGTCTTGATTCTAACAGATTTCGATTTATTTATATTATGAGGCCTGAGGCTTTAGAATCTAAACGTTAATAATTAATTATACATACTCACGCCTTCTTTCCATGGGAGTAGGCGGAAACTACAGAACGGCACCTGCTACGATCCTTTTAATAATAATAATCCAACAATCGATAATTAGTATGGATTGTATCGAGTCTTCCCTACCATTACCGCGCGCCCGTCGGTCTATTCCTTGATATGCAATGGTCGCTGTAGCACCATGAACATGAGGCTACACTTGTACATTTATTCTGTGAATCTTGGGGCTCATTCGATTTATCGAGTCTGGTTTAACCAGGCTGGGATCGGTGCAATTCATTCATTGTATCGAGGAAGCAAGCGTAGTGTTGGGTGCCCCCCAGCTAGAGGGACCGACTACCATAGGGTGGTTGGGACAGATTGGATGCGGAAGGCGGAAGACAGGGTGTTGTGGCGCAGCCTGGGGGACTTTCTATGTTCAGCAGTAGACTGCGATAGGCTGAGTTGATCGAAGATTGTTTCCTCAAACTGAGTTTATGTGACCAACTTTTAATCCCAATTACCTTAAATCGTCACATACTTCGCCTTAATATATTTATTAGTAAAGATTATGTCAAAAAATGCAATAAGATGTTATGTAGCATGATGCAATGAGATTTGTATCTGCTTTGCATAATCAAACGATCGCCGGCGCGCGCGCCGACTCTGTGGCGCCCGTAACTTTGCACTTCAATAATATAGATCTCAATTATGTTTGTCGTCTTTATTAGTCACGATTATTGCCGATGAATAAAGCTTAATTTAAATTCTATTGAAGACTAGCTGCGCCCGCGACTTCGTACGCGTGGAAAACAAATTGGATATCATGGGTTTTAATTTTTTTGCGCGGAACCTTATTTTTTTTTTTTATAAAATATTAGTACGCAAGTTACTCCTTATAACATCAGCTATCTGCCAGTGAAAGTCCCATCAAAATTGGAGATTAGCCGGAACAAACAGATAGACAAACAACAATTTTAAAATTGTTTTTTTTTTGTTATTAGTACCGTATATACTTTATACATTTAGTAAATAGCTGTTATTTTGACATTACAAACAGACACTTCAATTTTATTTATTTGTATAAACGTAGATGATTGTATAAATTAAGTATAAGGTATTGTATTGACTGCAAACAGCTTCTGGGTAGGTACTTATCTGATTAGTCAGTATTGCATAAACATAAATTATTCGGATCGTTAGTAGTTAGATTTTCAGAAACGTACCTACCGTTAGTTTTAATCATGATCTGGCAGTTTGAGTAATTTACGCGGCCTACCCAAATGTCCTTTCTTTGGTATTGTTCGTCAAATCGTTGAGCTCCTCAAGTTCTGAGTTGAGCTGCACGATTTTTGACAAATGCGTGCACTGATTGGACAGGTCTGCTCAATCTGTGTGGTTCTTTCCTCAAAAGACCATTTCAGACACCAATCTACATGGTCTTCACACGATCTGACCAAGATATTGTCTCGACTTTAAAAGAGACTGTGACCTCTGTGTTTATTTCGGCCTTTCTTCTCAGAATAGTCAGATAGGAAACGCCGATCTCATCTAGTTTAATAATATATACCTAATTGACGTGTAAAAAAAGTGTTTGTACAAACCTACTTACAGAAAATAAATCATTTATCATTTACCTGCTCACCTAAATTGGACTGTATTAGGTAATATTGAAAGTAATGCTCTGACCCCCTTAGTTTTTATTTTGAGGATGACTTTGCACTCGATTACTCATAACTCGAGTTGTAACAACAATTTACATGGACTTTTACCCTCGCTAATGAGAAGAGAAACATCTAGTCGAAACATTAATCTCGCGTGGGAAGTAAACGTGTGACTTGATTTGTTTGAGAATGGTAACAAATTTTGTCCAGTCTAATTACGTCTATGTGTTAAACAGCTACTAGACATACATTATGCACGAGAGATTTCACACAGTGCATTGAATTAGTTGGTCGAGCTGAAGTTGCAAGATGTTTTCGTTGAGCAATAGACGGTAAAACATTTCAGGTCAACGTGCAAGATGCTGCAGCTTTAGAAGATTTGAAAGGATGCTTAAAAAGAAAGAATTATTATGAAACCAAGTCGGACTCGCAGAGGGTTCCGTACAACAAAACAAAACACGCCGAAAAAAACATGTTTCTTGTATGAAGACCCTCTTGAATTTTTATGTTTATTTTATTTTGATTATTGTTTTTTATAGCAGCAATAGAAATATACATACTCTGTAAAAATTTCAACTGTCTACCTATTACGGTTCATGAGATACAGCCTGCTGACAGTCAGACGGATAGACAGCGGAGGCTTAGTAATAGGGTTTCGTGGGCACCCTATGGGTACGGAACCCAAAAACGGTCGTACCTAATAATTAACTTCATATTGATGTCACTTCATCACAATCATACGAAGATTTTTTCTTCGTGACTAACTACAAGGTCTACCTTGAATCGTTCTATTTCTAAATCATCATTTCAGCCGAAAGACGTCCACTGCTGGACATAGGCCCCCCTAAGCACCACTTCGACCGGTTCTGTGCTTCTCGCATACAACGGGTTCCTGCGGCCTTCACAAGATCGTCGGTCCAACTTGCGGGAGGCCTTCCAACGCTACGTCTTCCGGTACGCGGTCGCCACTCCAGAACCTTTCGGCCCCATCGGCATCTGTTCTGCGAGTAATGTGCCCTGCCCACTGCCACTTAAGTTTGGCAATTCTTCGGGCTATGTCGGTTACCTTGGTTCTCCTGCGGATCTCCTCATTCCTGATTCGATCACGCAGGGAAACTCCCAGCATAGCCCTCTCCATTGCCCTTTGGGTGACTTTTAGCCTTCTTATAAGACCTATTTCTAAATAAGTTTTTATAATTTAAACTTGTCTATCCAAAAAAACAAAACCCTAAAAAAAATCAGAATCCACCGGTCACTTAGCACTGTCAACGAGTTAGCAACAAAACCACTGAATTTCGCAATAACATTGCAATGTTTGGTTTAGTTATTCACCGGCCTTGGCACACTGTTATTTATTATAAATGTTATGACACCGAATATCTTTTAGTTTAACGTATAACACCTAGGTATCAAATTGTGCAATGCCATGGTTCACGGCTTGCAGTAATCTGTGCGAAGATAACAATTTGTTTACTCTCAACAAGCGTGAGAATGTGAAATGAATTACGTAAAAAATGTTTGTATTCTTTCCGCGATTAAGAAATTTTGTAAATAATAAAAAGAACGATTTGTTTTTGATTGCTTAAACTTGACCACGTAACGTGAGCTTTTGATAAAATTATGACTGCGTTCATTCAACGAATAATTGGTTTGTTTTCGCAATTTGTTTTAGCATCTAGGAAACAACCACAGTAAAGAATATGCCATGAATTTCAGAAAATAAGTCATGAAATGAAAAGTCATGATCTACAAACACTTCCTGAAAATTTTCGTGATTGACTCTGTACTGTATTTCTCTAAGTCTAGTTCACAAAATATCATCATCATCATCAGCTTATAGCAGTCCACTGCTGGACATAGGCGTCTCCTATTGCACGCCATTCAACTCGAAAAATTCTCAAAATATGTTCATCCTCAATAGCTTTTTCATGTAAATTATTGCATCCACATCCTCTAACTTATGACTAGTTCAAAAATAACCAAATCACACTCCTCACCTTCATTTCTCTTGATTTTCACCCAAACACGCGAATATAAGTTCTACAGTAACTTCACTATTACGGGACACACCAAACTGTTCACTGATCAGCACTCACTGGTAGTCGGCAGGCTCAGCAGGTCCAGTAGCCTTAGTAGCCTCAGTAGCCTTAATAGCCTCAGTAGCCTTAGACTTAGACTCAGTGGGCTCAGCACCCAGTACAGTCGAATGATCTCTTGTATTACTTGTCTACGAGTCGAAAGTAATACGTCTTGTTATGAGTATTGTGACAATTTTTCTCACGCACTGTCGATGCACTTTGAACTTGAATGTCGAACCTATAATTAGAAAAAGTGACAATATAAGAAGTGGTTATTATGCGTGGTGACTTTTTAATAGCTGTCGATTTTAGATCGTCTCTCCTGCTTGTGGCGCTTTTGCCATTATGGTATTGAATAGTTTTGCATTATTTTAAGTTTTGTGTGTTTCTTTTATGCGATCGATTGGTTGATGTCACTGATTTTTAAAACAAATTATCGAAAACCATATAGAAAAAAAAATTGCAAGGAATTGTGAAATTCATTTTTTTACAAATTATTAGTTAACCTGTCATTAATTAATTAGCAGCTTCAAGCAATTAATATCCAAAAATCCAGAGGAATGTGGGTCAAAATCGTAACGACGACGTCTAAAATTGAAGTAAATACATTCCAGTTAGTAGAGGCTTGCGTCAGAAGAATTAAACATAGCAGTTATATAATAGTAAGTACATCTAATTGCGCCCAATCATTAGTATTATGCTGCAGAAGCTATTACCGTTGTTTTGACGTAATAGGTTAGCAGGGATTATTATTTGACAGGTCACGCCAAACCAACATTAGATCACTCAAATTGAACCAAAAGAAAACAAAAGAATGATGCGAATTTAACGTAACGATAACAAGACTGGTCTTAAAAAAATTAAAGATGAACATTTTGAGTGAAAAGAAGTCAAGAAAGTAACAATGTCTCTGAATACTCTCACAAAACACGATATTCAAATTGCTTTCAGCGACAAGTATTGCCGTCCAACAAATTTTCAATGAAGCTAGGAAATAAGTTCACAGCTTCATAAGTACTTAGAATGCGCTTATATAACTTAGCGCTCCTAGCTTTTACTAACTTTAACACCAAGTTAACGAGAAATTCTAAGGCCTTATCGTGATCACGATTTATTGTTAGATGTTATCACGATTACGACTTACGAGTCGTTATCACGATAACGTGTTACAGACATCTACGTGAAACCACAGGACCGATGAAATTACATGACCTATCACAACACACGCTAACTGCTTACGTCAATCCAAGGGTGAAAAAGGAGTATGACGTTATGCAATAATCAACAAGATTAACCAGTTGTATTACGCTACGTTAGATAAGGCTCCTATTACACCACATTACAGGTACAATGAGTGGAAACGATATAATCGCTGAAGTCAGTCACGAAACGAACAGCTATTGAAATTCATGACGCTGACTTTTTTTTTTCACAGTTAATTGATAGCAGAGATAGAGAAGGAGGTTTTAGTTAAAAAAATAGAACTGACGTAATTTTTGGGTAGTGTTCCGGTTGGCTCGCGACAGCTGCGCGACGCGACTCCGCGTGGTGGACTGGCGTTGCGCTTGCGCTGGTCGGCGAGGGCGCCCCACGCGCTCCCCGGTCTGCAGATAATTCGTAATGTGTGTTACGAGGTGGCTTATGTGGAGTTGTGGGTCGCGGGATATGTTATGGTTTGTTTGATGAAATTCGACTATGTATCTGCTGCAATCACTACGTTGTATAATGAGCTCTGACATTGATATCTTGATTTGATCTTATTTGTTTCTTTAACATACCTTGTTAAAAGTCATTAGTGGGTGTTTTACTTATTGGGTAGGTAAGGTCTGTTGCGATAACTAAGTTTACTTTTAAATTTCATATCTACGGGTCCGTACCTACGTAATTTCTTACCAGCTTCGTTTCTTGATAAAGCAAAAGGCTCTTTGATCGATTTATTCCGGTCTGATCCCCTGAACCCGTATAGCACTCGCAAATCTGAAAGCTCCTTCCCAAATTCTGTCTCCTTTCTATAACATGGTAACGTTGCGTTGGATTCTATCCTTACTACCAATCTGCAGCTAGACTTATAATAAATCTTAATAACCATAAATCATGATAAAATATGTAAAATTATGCTAGTAAGTCCGCCAAGGAACTCATCAACGTTAGTTCCTCTCTCGCGTGATGAGTTTTTCCGCTTGCTTCTATCATTTTCTATTCAGTACTTTGTCTTAGAGGTACATCCTCAGTGACATTGTTTGTACGTGAATGACGTGGGATTAATTCATTTAGCACTAATGTTAATTGCCGTTTTTGTAGGATGTTACTTGTTGCATATCATAGTTTGTAAGATTGTATTCGTTTGATGAATGCAGTTTTACTTTCCTTTGATTTTATATAGGATGTTGAGAGTAAATGATAAATGATACTTATTTCTGCAAATTGGTTAGTAAAACTGTTTTAAACTTTACAATTAAATTAGGTTTTAAAACTAGATGAGTTCGGTGTTTCCTAATCGACTACTCTGAGAAGAGAGACCGAAAAACACGTTTCTTATAAAGTTCAGACATAATATTGGTCAGGCCATATGAGGACTATGCAGATTAGTGTCCGAGATGGTCTTTTGAGGAAAGCACCACACAGATTTCAGTTGATCTGTCCAGTCAGTCATCTCAGATCTTAAGAAGCTCAACGACTCGAGGAACAATACCAAAGAAACAACATTTGGGTAGGCCGCACAAAGTAATCGAACTGCCTGCTGCCAGATAATCGTTAAAAATTAAATGAAAAAAGAAAATGCTCCTGAGTCCAGAGTCCGCACATTCACATTATTTAAAACAATAATAATATCTATACTTTACAAAGTAAATATTAATGTCATTGTACATGCTTCCTGAGCAGACCTCGGGATCTAATGGTGTAAATATATATTATAAGCAAAGCAATCGAATTCATGGTGATCAAAGATCTCTCGGCAAAAGAAAAGAAATAATTACATTTAGATACGCTAATCACAGAACTAACACTATTCCCTCAACAATAGGTGAAATCGTTGATGTTTATAAAACGAAAAACTTGAAAACACGAACAGAAAACCAGAAAGATGAACATGAGCAAACAAATAGAAAAGTAGATCATGAACTTAAACTCTACTCTAACGTTACGTTAGATGTGGTAACATGTACTCAGACAAAGCCGACGTGATGTGAGGTGTGTCAGTATACCGATGACACCGACGACACCGGTCAGGTATGCATGTGACGAAAATCGCACACGTAATTGTTGCAAAACGATGCGATCGACCTAATTCCAGCATCGATTGTGAAATACAGAATATCGATTCTTATTTTAATCGAGTTGTCTTGCTTCCTGAAATGTGTCAGGCAACAAACTAACATCATACGTTCGTTCGGGACAGTTTTTTTTCGACCAGATTCTTCTCTAGTCACTTCCTAAATTTTTTACCGAACTTTTCTATTAGAGAGTCTTTAATTAAAGGTGTCTCAAAATCTTATTACTCCCTTAGCATTTTGTCTGCCTTTGATATCTTCAGGTCGATTATTCAATTGCCAGACTTACGAGGCTGTAGTGTGTAACAGTCGGTAGCTGTTATTGAAATGGTTACCATTTCACTGTCGTCTCCAAATGGATAAGATTTCTCAAGCTTCAAATTCGCCATAAATTCTTTATCCATTATTTATAAAGTTATATCATTTTTCCACAAGGTCGTTACTCGCTAAGAGCCGAGTAAGGAAGCAGACTCGATTTCATCCAGAAATCGAAAGTTGTGGGTAATCGGGCCGCTTACGACATCGACCCCTGGCTACGGACCAACGCGCTGTTCAAAAATAAACACGCATCATACCGAGCTTGGAAGTCGATTAGCAGAATATCGATAAACCTTATTCAATATTCGATTATGAAATATTAATTTAAGATAACATTGTAATGTTCTTCATGTAGCAATAATAACTTTAGTAATAATAAATTTTAAATCGTGAAGATTTAAAAACTTTCCAGAAGATTACAAGTCGGAAAGGAAGCAAACACGACTTCATCCAGAAATCGAAAGTTGTGGGTAATATAAGGTCTCTTACGTCACCGAGCCAGGCCGTGGACCCACAATGTGAGTGTGAAAAGCTTTCACAGCCCGTGCTCTCAAACTGTCGAGTATTGTTCGTGTTATATTACGGTTTAAACGACCAATTGTTGTATATTTTATGTAAATATTGAGCTCTTGCATAATATTCGCAACACTTATCCTCAGGTGAATGAACTGCGAATGTTTACGATTCCTTTTGCTTGTTAAGGCTTACTCTATAAGTCCGTCAACGAAGATACGGGTCTTTCCGAAAATTATTCAGAACTTCGGATTAATCCTACACCCTTCAATTTTCGGACGGGCAAAAATACATCGAGAGCCGCGACAACTGTCGAATCGTGGTGACATTCTTAGGTCGGGCCCCAAACTATGTTCGTAGATGATACGGAGTAGGAATTGCCCGTAACTTCATCCAAAACTACGGATTAGGGGGTAGACCTCCAGAGACGGATTCTCCAAATACCCTTCCTTAGTTATTAGTATGCTTCTACATCCTCTTAAGGAACCCCGGACATGTTTAATTCTTTAGTCGTTTATGCCGCATCGGTTGAAGCCGTTGAAGAACACTGAATGAGACACAATAGAAGTTTTATTGCTATTACGTCTATGGCGTTTAGTGTCCCTCAAAGTGTTAAGGCTTCGCAGCCAGGTGCGACGCGACAGTGCGACCCGTATCGGTAGAACAATTTCCATGAAGTTTTCATAGAAATTGTTCTACTAGAGTCACGTTGCGCTGTCGCGTCTCGCCTTTAAACTGTGCGTTGCTTCTCAGTCAATCAGTCGGCCACGGAAACATGCTTTGCCTCTTTTTGCTTGTTAAAATAACATTTCTAAAGGCACCATTATAAATACTTACAGCCTGTGCACAGCGGACGTGATAAATAGGAAATAAGGCCACGAAACTCATACTTCATTCCATTACGTCAGGTAATACAAAACTTCTGTAATGTGATCCTTTGTAAGTGAGAGAGCAGTGCGATCGCGGAACCTATGCCCGGGGAATGCAAACAGCGTAATTAATGCAGAGGGAATTATAGTGAATGTGTAGAGATTTTGAGGTTAGTGATGCCATGGCAGGGTCTAGTGACGATTTGATTAATTGCTCTGTTTTGTTTCTGTATAATAGCTTTTATGTAATAATTATATAGATGTTGTTTATTATTGCTCTTAGAACTGCTAATAAAATGAGGTTCATTCTCTTGAGTCGACTTGAACAATATGAAGTGGTGTGTATAAGTACTAGACGAGAAATCAAAATATAGCACCCGTCTTGAGATTATGAACAGGTATTTTTATTAGAGTAATGGCGGACTTATGTGAGGATTTTAGGTGATGAACGAAGAATAAATCGTAAATTCTTTTGCTATTACGCTCTATTATCCTTAAAAGTGCAAATACTAGTGTACCTATTTTTGTCTGTATCATTGTTATCTAAAACAGTTGAAACAATTTAATTAAATGCACATCATTATCATTTGCTTAGCCTTTTTCAATGTTGGTGTCGGCTTCCAGTCTAATCAGATGCAGCTGAATACCAGTATTTTACATGGAGCAACTGCCTATCTGACCTCAACCACCCAGTAACTGGGTAAAACGATACCCAGTGGTAAGACTGGTTATCAGACAAATAACAACAACCACAGAATTTCAATCAATGCAATAATGCAATCATAAATATTTCTACTACTAGAGATATTGGTTTTGTTAATGACAGCGATAACTTATTAAGCGTAACGTAACGTAAACGTTTGACTAAGGGGCTCTATGCATGCAACAACGAGTATGGAGTTCAAGTAATACAACTTGCACTTGTTTTACTTGAACTTTCAGTCATTAGTAGGTCACTAGTACTGGGTCTGGGTCTGAAATGGCAGTGTGAGTGGTCATCAACTCATGCGCAATGCAATTTAACTTAACATTTTGGGAGAGACCTTGTTGAAAAACACTTGCCGACCTATTCCGTAAAAAAATCACCAAGTTTTCACGATGACATTTATACGGAATCGACGTTTAGTGTAGATAGTGAGTAGAAGTATACGTACGATAGTGTAGGTTTAAAAAAAGTGGAAGTATTACGAATTTAAGAAATTCTTACATAAAATTATTATGATTTGACGTTTTCGATTAATATTCTTCTGAAACATTTCCGATGGTAGATTATAGTTGTCTTGAAAACTAAGTAATTATGTACGTTACGTTGATGTATTGTTCATCTGCCTGGCATTTTCCCTTGGTAAGACTGGTTGTCAGACTTTCGGGCTTCTGACAACCCGTAACGACTGCCAAAGATCTACGATGATGTATTGTTATCTTTAGTAAAACCTTGGCAAGTACGAACGAAACGAATTAACTATATAATATCGAACCTCCTTCCTACAATGCTATTTCCCCTAGCACACTTACTCGGATACCATATTTGTGTTCATAATGAGTAAGATTGCTGCAATCAGCTTTCAGCTTACGTCATCACGTTCCTGATTTAAGGGGCATACAGGACCTAAACGCAAAAAACGCAGGTTTTAGAAACAATAAAAGTATATGATCGACTACAGTAAACAAAATCAGAAATATATGATATTCTTCAGGATGTTTGGTAGGTAAATACTGTGTTGAAAAAATAATACAACTAAATTGATACGATAGAAAAAAATCATGAAGATAAGTACCTCTAAAAACTTTCTTTTTACGATAAAAACCATATTAATTTAATATACATACAATCATTCTGATTTTATGTCAGATTATTCTACAAGCAATATACTAAAATACTACTGTTTTAATTTTTTAGTCCAAACAATAGATTTTTTGTAATTAAATTGCTTCATATTTTGCAAGTTACCAGCATTGTGTCATCGCGCTTCTCTTTCTTTTCTATGCAGTCCGATAGTGACCGCGCTTTAGGTCATGTAAGCCCCTTAAGGCAGAATTTCTAGCAAATGTGAGTTCTAACCGGAAAATTTTGTAATATGGCAATTGAAATTATAAAAAAATTTAAATGAACTACTCAAACCGGTGTGCTTGTACCTATTACACACGAATGGATTAGTGGAACAAAGTAGCGTGTACTTACAAGAAAAAAACCAATTAAAAAAAACTATGTAGTAAGTAATTAGTTATGAAGATGCACAAGAAGAAGAATTATATTATTCTCTAAAATAAGTCACATATCACCAGCTCCACGGTCAGTATGACAAGATTTGTTATCGATAAATTCCAATAATTCCAAAAAAAAAAACTGAATTTGAATTCTACTGAGCCAAGAGTCTTCATAATACTTTTGTAAACCTAAAAAGTAACTAAGCATATTTAATTCATCTCACGGAGCAAGTGAGTCATCTCTACCTGATGATAGAGCTTCCACATCGATTCCAGATATCATCCCAAAACGTAGTATTTTTCAATCAGAGTGGACGTGAGTGTCTGTCAACGTCAGTCCTCCGAGAGTGTGTGCCGGGCACTGCCGGGTGTTATGCGGAACCCTGCGAATATGTGTGCGTGTTACATAAGCAACATAAGTTGGCGTACGTGAGCGTGGGCGCATTGTTGGTCGCGCTGCGGAGCGATGCGGTGTGATGCGTCTGGGCAGTTGGAAAACATGAACCGTTTAATTTAAAATTAAAATGATTTACCTCTTTGTGTTTATGTACAACTAGCTGCGCCCCGCGGTTTCACCCGCGGAAATGTCGATCCCGTCGGAATATCGGGATAAAAAGTAATCTATATGTTAATCCAGGGTGTCAGCTACCTCCATACAAAATTTTATCAAAATTGGTCCAGCCGTTTGAGCGTGAAGAAGTAGGTAACAAACATAAACACACACAAACTTTCGCCTTTATAATATTAGTGTGATGAGTAGAAACAAATCAATGAGCTGTGCTGTTATCAAAGGTTACTCAATACGGTCAGCGGGATCGTCCGAAAGGGTTACCGCTGGCCCGGAACATAAAGGGCTAAGGAAGGAACACGGGTGGGTTTTAGTCAGTAAGAGTCTGACACTCCCTTCCGCTCCACCCAGAGCGGTCATTTGATGATATCCCATCCGAAAAAAAAAAAAAAAAGGTTACTCAATACTCAGTAATGTGTTCAATGGATAATAATGACCACATCCAGGAACGAACGATTATTATGATTTAATGGTTTCTAATTGCATGTTCCTTATGAATTTAATTGTGTAGTAATTACTGTTGCTGCTCTATTAGCATAAACCATTGATTTCTCCGATCATGTCTATCAGCTGTCATTCTAGTATTCTGCCTCTGCCTTGTGACTTTTTTTAAGCCCACTTGTTTGTCTCCAAGACTATTTATGTTCGCTAGAGACCAGTGTTTTTCAAACTTGCGTAAGCCCTTGCTGCACGACCATCTCAATCTTATATCACACAAGCTTTTGCGAGCGGCTTCGCCTGCGTGGTGGTCTGAAGTTATCCCACGGTAACATACTGCAATTAAAAAGTACCCTATGTCCCAACCCAAGTCATGGTTCTGGGGCAATTTTCATCGAAATCCGTTCAGCTGTTGACGTGAAAAGGTACCAGACTGACAGGGAGACAGAGTTTTTTCTGCATTTATAATTATAATATTATACCTATGGAGTTGCTGCCTAAGGATTCAAATAATATCGGTACGAAACTAATAAACTTGTAGAGTTAATGACCTTTTGTTATGCGACAACACGTCTATAGATATAATATTATCTCTCACCTTTGTCGTCATGTAAATCTTACGCCTTTTGACCTCCTAGACCCCACCCAGTCACCACCATGCTCGAGACCTGGGGGGTCACAGATGAAAACTTCCGTGTGTGAAAATGCAACCATGCAGCTACATAAACATTATTTTGATGAATCGGTTTTCTGCAACATAAGATACGAGTATAATAGTTGCTGCATACAATTAGAAAATGAATCGTTCTAAGCCTCAAGTACTTTAGTAAACAATTTTACTTGGCAATTGGCCGGAACAAGCCTATTGACAGAGAAATATGGAAGACCGTCGGGTGACGAGGCCGAGGGTCAAAAGTCTCCAAAATATGAATATCTCATAAAGAAAAAAAATATTTACAAAATATTATTAGGTATAGTTTTTCTTCGGTTTGAACGTCTAGCTAAAACGTTACAACCACAACCTTTTTTTCTCTATGCCATTGCTTTTCATGTTTTTAGAAGGAAGGCTAAATAATGTGATAATATTTTTCTTCCTATACAAATACTAAATAGCGTTCTAAAGCTTATGTGCCGTCGTTATTTACTTGGTGGTCAAACCTAAATGCAGCTCTTACATGATGCAGTTAGTTAAATACAAGGTGATATAACTCGAGGTTTACTCACCTGTTATGCGTTTTACTATTTTGTAAGTGGTTGAAGTGTAGACATAGATAACAAGATTAAAACTTAGTCATCGCCTTAGAGCTTCTGCAGTAAGGCGCAACGCGATGGTGGGACGCGATTCTGGTAAAACAAATTCCGTGAAGTGTTCATAGGAATTGTTCTACTATAGTCGGACTTTTAATTAACTGCAGTAAAATGACAGCGTATGTGTTACTTAAATGACTGAAATTGGCGTATTTTTGTTTTTTCGCGGCCATCAACCAAATCTTGTTTTTCTAGTACAGAATAGTGTAACAAACTAATAGTAGATTATGCACCGAGGGGCTAAAGTTGTGTCTTATGTCACGGGCGTTATATTGAATCTCGAGTGCAATGAAGGATTCGGGATTTAACTCACGAGCGAAGCGAGGGAGTTAATACAAGAATCCTGAATGCAGCGAGGGATTCAAGCTAGCCCAAGGCAAAGACACCTTTAGCCCAGAGGAGGATACTCTACTTTTTACACCTACTGTGAGAAAATAATAGCCATAGTACGAAAAACAAAATAGAACTGGTTCCGAAATGGACGGTGACGCCTTTCGTACTTTTCCATTTTTGGAAATTGTCGTAGGCTTTTATATAAGTTTCCTTTGACTTTTCCGGCAGTAAATCATTGGAAATATTATTAGCTTCGGTTGTAATGAATTCAGGAGTACAATCACTTTCATCACTCGACAATTTATAATACTTTGTTGATAAATTTAAAGTTTAAATGCGAAAAGTTCGCGCCTTTATTGCGTCTACCAATAAGTAGCCAAGACACGATCAATTCGATTTTCAAAAAAAAAAAGTCTCTTCTACGGTTTTGTCGTGTGTGTCTATTGATATCACTCTCATGGAAGTGGCGTTTGTGTAAACTAAGCTTTATACAGGGCTGGTAGAATAGTTTTGGATGATTGGCTGTATGAATTTTGAATTTAGAATGTCATTGGAGACGCTCTTGAAAATAGAGTATTTTTGATAAAATGTGATAAATCGACTGTAGTATAGATAGGTTTTATTATTTATTTATTTATTCACAAAATCCACAGCAATCTTTGCGCAGTTTACTTAAAATAAATTAACTAATGTTACAGCCAATTACTATTACGGTATTACGGCGCGGTACGGTATTTGTTATTATTAATGCCAGTTTTAATGTTATTCCATTCCTTTTAAAAAATGGTTCGTAGTTATCTAATTATTCTTACAATATTATGTCTTCGAAAACATGGCAACGATATGAAGAAGCAGTCGTTATGATTTTGTAGGAAATCGAGAATATCATCCACGCGTAGTAAGGGTATCGAGAATAGCTTTCCTCTTTCTGGCACCAAAGTGTGTTTGTTAGTACTATACTGCCAATTTAGCTGAGCATGTGAGATTCCAAATTCAAATCACATTATTGACCAGCGGGTCATAATGAAATCCAGTACAACATTATTGACCGGCTGTGCCCCCGGCCACTAATGACTCACTTTAGGTTAAGGTTGCTTGACATATAATTTGACATTTTCGAGCAGGTGGTGTGAAAACTTATTTGACATGCATATCTCTAAACTCAGTCCGAAATGAGTTATTAAGAAGTGTCATTTTACGTCGGACTATAGTGTCGCGTCGCGCTTGTCTGCTCGAGCCTTTAACAAACTTATTAGATAATACAAATTTTTCAAAAGTCTTTGAGAAATACATGTATATGAACAATTTTACATTTTTTTTTTAAATATAACATTTTAATTGAGGAACAAAAAGGCTTCAGAAAAAATAAAACCATTAACATGGCTGTATACGATTTCCTGAATAAAGTCATCACAAATGTTGACAGCTGACCCGTGTGTTCCGTATATTGCGATATGACCCAAGCCTTCGTCTACGTCGACCATAAGATTTTGCTTGAGAAGTTAGAAGCTTATGGAATTAGAGAAACCATATTAAAATTCATAAATCATATTTAATAAATAGGAATCAATACGTGGATATTTCAGAGATTGATCCAGACTAAATCGGAATTAATATTTAGATCAAATAAACCATTAAATAAGTATGGGCTAAGAGTTCTTAAAAAAAAAGGAACTGCCAAGTGCCAGTCCGACTCGCACACGAACGGTTCCGTACCACAAGGAAAAAAACGCGGAAAAAAAGTTTCTAGTATGGAGATCCCCTTTATTTATTGACATTATTTTATTTTTATTATTTGTTATAGCGGCAATAGAAATACATACTGAAAATTTCAACTGTCCACCTATTACGGTTCATGAGATACAGCAGCACTCAGACAGACAGACGGGCGGACAGTGGAGGCTTATAGTAATATGCTTCCGTTGGCATCCTTTGGGTACGGAACCCTAGAAAAGACCGGATCTCTTTGCTACCGAAAGTGGTCAATCACTTCTGCAAGTACCAAATCAAATGCATATCAGAGTACAATGTAATGAATAATAATTAAAATTCCCCAAGTCGAAGCAGGTGGCGCTTATAGCCATAAATCAGAATAGCTAATAATCACTCCTGATCGAGTTGATAGAATGTTGTGCAACGGCTCGAGGCTTAACCAGCCGGGTACTCGTACGTGTAACGCTACGTACGACGACTGGTTCTTTACTCTCATAATTATTATTATGTACAGTCAACAAAAGAGATAAGTAAAGTATGCAGGATCGTCCGATATAGTTGAAGTTTAGTAAGAAACCGATGGATGTTCTGGAATAAATTTTAATTTAAATAGAAAACAAACAGCTCATTTATCAAATTAAATTTTATTCGAGAACATCCATCGGTTTCTTACTAAACTTCAACTATATCCGACGATCCTGCATACTTATCTGCTTTGTTGACTGTACAAATACCTACATTTGGAGAAGCAGCAGCTCCTTGTATCGGTAGACTGGAGTCGGGCCCATCATGTAAAGTAGATGACAAACAAAGTACCTACTATATGTTGGTAGTATCAGTTTTCATGTAACAAAAATGTCCGATGGTCCATTGAGCCTCTCAGCTAGACACATGGTCACCATACCTAGTGCCTGACGATCACCCAATAATAATTTCCATTTAGCCTGAGTACAGCCTGAATTCAGAAGAAAGTAAACAGTAGCTTAGGGTAGAGAACTGCGTGGGTTTGCTTTTAACCTTTCTAATAGTGTTTTCCCACAACTAGACAAAAACTGGACAAGAGCGAGTCAGACTCGCGCACCGAGGGTTCCTTACCATCATATTTATAAATTTTCATCGACGAGGCCTATATTCGTCAGAGAATTTTAACACTGCACGCTGCGGTGTAGAATATTGCAGTTTTAGGTCAGCGCCAAACTTTTGTTGATGATTTCTGAAAAAGTGTGCTATTTAGAGACTTCCACACTTCGAACTTTTCAGACCCCCTTTCAGTCGCTCGCTGTTGCAAAAAATGTACATATATTTTTATTTCTTTCTTATTTGCAAAATAGTTGGGCAAACGTCATCTAAAACTTATTAGTAGTTCTTGAGATATCCAGCTGTGACAGACAGACAGACTGAGTCTCACCATAAGGGTTCCGTTTTACCATTTTGGTACGGAACCCTACCCAACCACACGTTCTAATGCTCTTCTGTCTTATGTAAATTAGATAATATTACGCACTTTACTCTATCTTCGAAGCAGTTTATGTAAAGCCGCTGACACATAAAACTAGAGATCTAGATTCATTTGAATACTTACTAGTATTACATTCTGAATGAGTTGTGTACAGGAACTTATCTAACGGCCGGGAAATGATAATAAATGTAGGTGTAAACAAGTAATAAGTGGGGCTTTTATTACGTTGATTGAAACACCAGATTTATTAATACTAAACCTGAAATCTTCATCACGTTTATGTCATAATCTTGATCTTGTTTGCATTACTTCTCTGAGCAAAACAGTTTGCTTTGATTATTTTTTAGAGCTAAGCTCAGACAAAATCTGAGGACTATCGAACTAAATACCTAATTTCTAAATAATCTGCCTTGATGGTCCAGTGGTTGCAAGCGCTATTGCTGAGCATGAGGACTCGGGTTCGATTCCCAGCTCGGGCAAATTGTTATTGGGTATTTAGATTTTTTTAGTAGCAACCCGGAGTCTGGATTTGTGCCCGGTTGATGGCTATAGGCTGGCCCCCTATTACATGGGACTTAAACATAACAGGCGATATGTGGGTATGTAGGTACTGTAGAGACTCCATCAAGAGCCCCTACATGTAATTAAACAGCGATAGGATTTCAGCACGATATATGGATAGAAAGACTTTACATTACCCCGTTCTAACTAGCACTGACTCTTTTAAACAAAAATACTAAATAAAAATATTTGACACTTGCTTGAACGTTCGAATGGAACATGCGCTCAATTATAACCAGCCTGCATTTTTTAAGGTAAGGTATACATAGATAGCCTCTACAGTACTATAGGTACATCTCTGGTTAACCCTTCGGGGAAACAAACATTACTTATGATAATATAAAATATATTTTATTTGTTTGTTTGTTGTAAAACTTAGATGTTCCTTGCGAGGCTGCGAATTAGCAGTTACTAGAGCTTCTTCACTTAATCTCATGAATTCATTTTGAGCACTCAAAGCCAACAGTTTTATTTCAACACTAGCTTCTGCCCGCGACTTCGTCCGCGTAAAATTTCTTGTTCCCCGACCCCGTCGCATCGCATCGCCTGCCCGCTGTTAGTTCGGTTTCGCGATCTTACTTTTTTTCTTTTTGCTCGGCTCCTAAGAGCTCTAGCGGGATGGTAAACAGCCTATAGCCTTCCTCAAGAATTGGGCTATCAAATGCAAAAAAGAATTTTCAAATCCGACTGGTAGTTCCAGAGATTAGCGCGTTCAAACAAACAAACTCTTCAGCTTTATTATTAGTAGTATATAGATACTCTTCAAAGATCTTATACTTACAATCATCAACAAATATATTTCGAAAAAGATTATTACAGGATTTTATGTTGATAAAAAACTCTATGGCCCATAACTCCTTAATAGGTACCAACTCTTAACATCTTACACACGTGATAACTTTTAAACGAAATATCCGATTGAGATGAAACAAAAAGTATTTTACTTCTTCATAAATACTCTTGATAACATAATGCTTAATTTCGATAAAGATTAATATTACGATACATATTTAACGTAGTTTTTTTTTTCTTCAGACGATTTAATAATTATTTTGAACACAAAATCGGTTATTGTGATTAAACCATGATAGCTAGATATATGTTCTCGCGGACTTTTTTGTAGGTCTTAATGGGCTCTACAAACCCGTAGTACATCATTTTGTTCTATTGTCAATAGTTTTTGCAGCGCACGCAAAAATAGGTTTTCGATTTTACACCTAGTGTTACAAAATAGCAATTCTATTACGGATCCCTAATTTTGAAAAAAAAAATATAGCCTATAGCCTTCCTCGATAAATGGACTACCCAACACTAAAAGAATCATTCAAATCGGACCAGTAGTTCCAGAGATTAGCGCGTTCAAACAAACAAACAAACTCTGCAGCTTTATAATATTAATATATTATATATTACTAGCTTCTGCCCGCGACTTCGTCCGCGTGAAATTTCTTGTACCCCCACCCCGTCGCGTCGCAACACTTCGTATTCGCTTACCGTTCACTCTGAGTTTTTTTCTTTTTGCTCGGCTCCTAAGGGTCATAGCGTGATGTTAAATAGCCTATAGCCTTCCTCAAGAATTGGGCTATCAAATGCAAAAAGAATTCAAATCTGACCGGTAGTTAAAGAGATTATCGCGTTCAAACAAACAAACTCTTCAGCTTTATTATTAGTATTAGTATAGATAAAAAACTCTATGGCCCATAACTCCTTAATAGGTACCAACTCTTAACATCTTACACACGTGATAACTTTTAAACGAAATATCCGATTGAGATGAAACAAAAAGTATTTTACTTCTTCATAAATACTCTTGATAACATAATGCTTAATTTCGATAAAGATTAATATTACGATACATATTTAACGTAGTTTTTTTTTCTTCAGACGATTTAATAATTATTTTGAACACAAAATCGGTTATTGTGATTAAACCATGATAGCTAGATATATGTTCTCGCGGACTTTTTTGTAGGTCTTAATGGGCTCTACAAACCCGTAGTACATTATTTTGTTCTATTGTCAATAGTTTTTGCAGCGCACGCAAAAATAGGTTTTCGATTTTACACCTTGTGTTACAAAATAGCAATTTTATTACGGATCCCTAATTTTGAAGAAAAAAAAATATAGCCTATAGCCTTCCTCGATAAATGGACTACCCAACACTAAAATAATCATTCAAATCGGACCAGTAGTTCCAGAGATTAGCGCGTTCAAACAAACAAACAAACAAACAAACTCTGCAGCTTTATAATATTAGTATAGATATTATTATATTATATAAGTATATAAGTAAAATAAGTAAATAAATATAGATTTTCTACCAAAAGACCTTTCTCTGCTGCTTACCTTAATATCAAAAACAAATAAGCAAGATGTTGTACTCCATCTAGTGGCTTTAAATTAAACTATGAAAGTTTTAGGTATTGTACGTAGTACAGCTATTCGACAAGAGATGGCGCATAACATACAGTGTCTGCTATTCTTCAATAGATGTCACTGTTAGTATGACGGTTTATTCGGTATTTTTGTAAAACATTAAAATTACCATTCCTTTTTAAACGGTTTTTTTAGCTTGCCCTGTTTGTTATTTATTTATGTTTTCTAATGTGCAGAGTAAGCATGTATGGTCGTATGGATCCTTTTTCTCATTTAATTCAATTTACCAAGTTCTGTGAACTGTCATAATTAGTTCAGACCTTGTTTTGAATTTTTTATTCTATATAGAAATAATTATTAGCAAATGTAATATTTTGTGTAATTATACCTACCTACCTACGTATGCGAGTTATGCAAATAAAACCAGATAAAATATTTTTATTTTTTATTGTAAGTAAAGCGTACCAACGAATGGTAATTTTTATTACATTACGCCTAAAAGACTCGAAAAGTAAAATAATTACGTACAGTCACGAGCACTAATATGTCAACACTTGGCAACTTTCAATTGCGATTTTTTCGTGAAATAACCAAAGCAACGTTGAAATACGACACTTTACACAAACCTATGGGTTCGAAAATACTTTGTTCGTAATACCATACAATTTCATTCAAAACTAAAGGAGAAAATCGTCTTTGAATAAAGCGAAGTGTATACATACTTATGCTCGTGACTGTACACTACATACCTTAAAAATATATTTACAGTCCTACAAACGAGAATAAAATTACGTTCAATCCAATATAAATACCATTTTACGGAACAATTTTGTTCATGACTGAGTATTTTTCATTCACTATAATTTAACACTGTCATAATACAAGCCAGTCTTCTTTGATCATGTCTGATGCTTTCTCAGCGATCATGATGACAGGAGCGTTGGGGTTTCCACTTATGATGGTGGGCATCACACTCGCGTCGACAACTCTCAGGTTAGCTATGCCATGGACACGTAACCTCGGGTCTACCACAGCATCTATGTCCTGCTTCGGACCCATTTTGCATGTCCCTGTAGGATGGTATATTGTAAACGTGAAGTGTTTCAAACTGCACTCCCAGTATTCGTCACTAAACAGCACGTGGTGCTGACAACCAGGCATAGCAATGTTGTGCGGCCTCGAACCATACCTCTGGAAAGATGTCGTGTTCGACAAAGCCATCGCTATCTTTATACCTTCTGTTAGAACTTTGATATCTTCCTTGTACGCGAAGTAATTCGGCTCTATAGACGGCGCAGCGAACGGGTTGCGACTCTTTAATTTAATCCAACCGGAGCTCTTCGGTCTCAACAGTAATGGTAGTATAGTCCAAGTTTCAGCGTCCTCTATTGGTTTGTAGACAGTATTGTACACTCTATCACGCAGGTTCAATATCCTTCTAATCTGTTCTCCCCCATCAGAGTTGACCGAACTGGGGGCGAAGTGAAACTGTATGTCCGGCCAGTTGCCAGACGGTGGCGCGTATTTAGTGTTGACAAATGCTAGTCCCTCTACACCTTGGGTCGTCATCGGTCCTTTTTCGTATAAAATATAGTTCATAGCAACATTGAACGTCTGGAAGCGGTCCTTCTTAAATGTAACTGGTTTGTTGACAACGAAAGTCAAACCACCAAGACCAACGTGATCCTGCAGATTATGGCCTACCTTTAGATTAGCTACCAGAGGAATACCATGTTCTCTTAGATGGTCCGCTGGCCCGATTCCACTTAACATCATTATTTTAGGTGTCGCTAGTGCTCCGGCGGACATTATCACTTCTCTTTTTATTCTGATTTTGTGCTTTTGACCATTTCTATAGAACTCTATTCCGTATGCTTGCTTTTTAACAGGATTGATAAGAATCCTAGTGACCTGGGCGCCTAGAGCTACGTGCAGATTGTCCCTCTGTCTGACTGGTCTGAGGAAGGCCTTGGCCGTACTGCAGCGGCTGCCGCGCCGCATGGTCGCCTGGGTCAGCATGAAGCCTGTCTGTTTCGCTCCGTTTATGTCACGGTTGTCGTAACCAAGTTCCATGCCTCCTTTCAAGAACGTAACCGATAGTGGCGTGCGCCACGGTGCTTCTTGGACCGTGAGGTATCCGCCGGCGGCGTGGTACGGCGTGTTAACTAAGTACGGGTTGCGATTGTCTTCGGATTTGAGGAAATATGGTAACACTTGATCATACGACCAGCCGGGGTTACCGAGCGCTTCCCAGAGGTCGTAGTCGTTGCGGTTGCCCCTGACGTACACCATCGCATTGAGCACGCTGCTGCCACCGAGTACCTTGCCTCTGGGCCAGTTGCAGCGGTCGCCGTTCATCGCGAGGCAGTAGGAGCGGTTGTTTGAAGGCGTGGTCTGGAACTGCCAGTCCATATCGGAGAGCTGTGTGTAGCCCGCCAGCGCGGGGATGTCAGAGATCTCAGTTTCGTCTTGGCCGGCCTCCAGGAGCAGCACAGTCCAGTTGCCGATCTCGGAGAGCCGCGACGCGACCACTGCGCCGGCAGAACCGCCGCCGACTATCACGAAGTCGTAGATCGGCAACAGCTGAAACATTTAAAGTTTACATTATTATATTATAATCTATAATTAATTTCTATCTTGTAAGTTTATTTTGTAGTGTAACTATTTACTTTTTATAAAAAGTGATGAAAATGCACTGTAGTTCATCTGGCTAGCCCTTTGGGGAACACAGACAAAGCAGGTGATTATGTTGTTGCAATTGCGTAATTGCAATAACCTTACGTGTTACGAATAATATGAGTATGATATTTAAAATACTTACAGTATTGACATCCGTAATATAAGACTCTGGGTCGAATTGTTGGTATCTGAAGTACGTGATCCCGAGTGCCAGGAGTGGTATCAGACCCAATACGGTGATGGGCGACGGTGCCAAGCTGGCCAGCGCTCCTGCCGCCTCCATGGCTGCCCTTACAACTCATCTACCGCTAAACTAATATTTACAACTTAGCCTACTAGTCTTAGCTCTCTTAAATCCAATGCTGGCTTTTCTTTCTTTGCTCCTCTTCTGAAATAATTTTAGGTGTGTAATTCCTAATGCCAGGCTTTTTCGTGGGCGTCGTTTTCGTCGCCTTTTCTGTTTCGCTAAGATAGCTTTTGAGTCGCGCGCTCTTCAGTTCGTCTTTGTCGGCGTCGAAGAGTTGTAGCGTGTTGTATCGCTTCTCTTTGTGGAGTTTGACGGGTTTATAGAGTTCTTTGTTGACGTCTTTATAGTGTTCGTTCTTGTACAAGGACGTGCAGTAGTAGTCGCAATTGGAGGATCTGTCGGAGCGGTATTCGCAGGCGCTGGAGCCGCTCCTGTAGCCGCTGCTCTCTGTTGAGGAGTTGTCGCTCTTAAAGCTGTCAGCGCTCCTCCTCGCTTTGTGTCGCTTGTAGTCCTTATCGAAGTCGTTGGCTCGGTAGTCGACGGGCGAGCTTCGGTAGTGCAGGGGCTCGTCGTACTTGTCCTTGTACCGTCTCACTTGCGTGCCGCTAGCATGCGCGTACGACTGTTCCTGGCCCATGATGTAATGCGCGCTCGCGCTCTCGCGTGATTTCTGTAACGATAATAATTTGTATTTGAGTCTATAATTATAAATGCTTGTAAACGCATCAGGGCAGGGTGGATAACACAGGGACTACGTTATTTGACATAATGTATTACTTTAGAAATACTAATGTCTCTTTGTTTGTTGCAGGTAACGATGATGATAAAATACTTCTAACGAGTAATATTAATGTAAGTTTAAAGGCGGATATTAAAACTGTCAAGGTCCAAATATTGGTAAGTCTATTAAAGCCATACCGCGAATTTCAAGTGATCAGTGCCATCTATCGGCTAGCCACAAAAACTTAGCGAAAAATAAGGAACAGTCGTTGGCCCTGGCCTTGTCAGTATCGTTACTGATAAAAATAACAACAGATCAGCGATGAAGGCAACAACAGATTCAACAACATTCATGAATGATTATATTATTGTATGTTGTATCAATATTGTAGATTAAAAGCTTGTGCATAGTGTGTCAGTAGAACGGGTTCTCGGCTTGGAAGTGGATTGGCCGAAATTTAACGCAAGAGAAATTTTAACAGGTTTTTCAAACCACTTGCATTGGAGGTGACGTGTTTCTACAAACAATGATTTTTGCTCTAACCTAATAGATTTGTTAGAAATTAGGAACGATTTAGAAGACCCTGAAAGTAAATTGATTCATAGAAGAAAAAGTCGAAATGGTTCACACTTTTACTCTCGACTTGCTATTACATGCATGCGTGAATGAATTACTATACCTATGTTACTCGTTTGGCACCCAGAGAACCGTAGAAAAAGTGGTTTTGTAACTCTGAATTAATACTTTTCAAAATTGTAGTATTTACTTAATAAATGTTAAGAATAATGTCGTTGGCTTACTGCTAAATTATTTATATAACTTTCTTAGCTATAAAAACTGCAGTTGTGGTTTGTTCTGTGGTGTCAACTGTGAAGTTATCATGACTTTCACTCACATTTTAGCTTTAATTTCGTATCTATCTCTGAGGCAGTTTTATTGTTTCCTTGTTTATTTGATTCAGAGTCAATAGTGATCTTAGTAGAAGTTGCCAAATCATGGTTCCGTTTCACTCTGTCATATGAATCAGTAAGTGCTAATTACGTGTTTGTGATAACATCTGGAACACTATCACTTTTATCTCTACCTAGATTTAGAAATCTATGATTTGTGAAAATACTAATATTTGTATTAAATAGTCCATTACATTTAAAACTTTTTTGCTTAACCCTCACAGCATTTAAATATCGGACAACTACTTTTACCACATCCTTATATATTATTAGATTAACAGCTGGTGATTGTCACAAGTTTTCAATAAAAAATACGAGTTATTTTCGCCTTCTTTTATTTGAACAGTCTAATGTGTTGCCGTCTTCCAAGCTGTTCGTAACGAGGTTAAAGCCCTATAAATTGAAGAGTCTACAAATGTAGACAAAGTGGCTGTAAACAGAACATAAAACTTCTTAAACGAGCTGGCTTTAACCAACCTTGAAGAGTAGAAACTTAACGTGCTAGTCACGTCGACATTCAAAGCGGGCATGAAATGCGATCACCATTGACAATCCGTCATGGAGGCATTACCGACCAAACTGCTCCAGAACAACGGCGGTAATAACCGAGAAGAACTCATTTGTTCACACTGTCGAACAACACACATGTGTCATTTGAAAATAAAAATAAAGAAGACGCTACCCGATTTTAAACTTTATCCAAACGATATAAAAGCTATGACTGGAGGATCTACCGACGGTTTTCCGAAAGGTTTGCCCAATAAAGTGCCATACAATTTTAATTCTTATGACAAACGCTTTAGATGTGGTGACTGCAATCCTTTCGAGTGTTTTCTTTTTCATGCTAAGTGAGTTAGCCTGTTTTAAAGATGCAAATTGCGTATTTATTTACGGCTATTGTTCGCTAAAGCCTCAAAACCAATATTTTTTATTTACCAAGGTACCTGAGGCTTAAAGTCAAGACAGTCTTAAAGAAGGGGGGTTTTTGTAATAAATCAGAAACGTTTCCGACCTATTATTCTGCAAAGGATGCAGTTGACCCTCGCAAAGATCATAAACTGCTCAATTGATAAGTCAAAGGCAGTTTTATTTATATGTTTTTATGGGAATCAGATTCACTACTTGAAGTTACTTAGTTATAATTGATCTCTTATACAAAACATAAATAAAAATTAAACTGTACAAACGGTCCAACAATACCTAGTATAATACTAAACTTATATACTTATTCCAATTATTTTCTGCAATGTGAAATAGGATAG
Source organism: Oligia fasciuncula (assembly GCA_963082905.1). Lineage (NCBI taxonomy): Eukaryota > Metazoa > Arthropoda > Insecta > Lepidoptera > Noctuidae > Oligia > Oligia fasciuncula. Next base: position 12,664,305 of record OY720406.1, on the reverse strand, counting down.
CTTCATTAAAGTCTTGTATGTCATCGTAGAATCCGTTAACTTCATAACAACGTAAATTTATTGTTCACATCTGTGATACCGGCATTCTAAATTTTTAGAGCACAACGAAAACTGATTTTATAACAATTAACACTATGTGTTCTGTTTATAAGAATTTAGTACATAGACATCTACTTATTTTGTTTTATCACAGTACATCATAGGACCCGAAATTCCGGTACATCTTTTGAAGAGCCATTAGTGGTTCTGGTGATGACTTGCGAATTGCTATAAGTAAAACAGATAGGAATTTCAACAAAATTCTTTTAATTCAAAGTAAGCATTTGCGGTTGGATCCTAGCGTATTTAATATCTTAAAGGTATAGAGTTTGAAGTTTACAGCCATTAGTATTTAATTTGTTACCATATTACGTTTTAAGAGGATCACTGTTCGCGAAACAGACGCAATAGTTAACCCTAACAATCACCATGATCCATTATGTGTATCAAGTAACTGTGAAAGATTTAAGCAGTACGACGTTTATGTCTTTCCACAATAGGATAGCCATATTGTATAATTCTCCAAATTGCGGCTTATTTTGTATTTTACTTCTACCATTACCGCAACACGTCTGTAAGTGAGTTCTCCGTTAGTCTGGCCTGCGCGTACGCGTGTATGTTTCCGCACCGCCGCCCTGATATTAATTCCGTGTAACTAACTGTCACCGCTTCTGCTTACCATCTATTCTTTATAGTCAAGGTATTTTCGTAGTTTTTAACTGATGTGTGTTTTATAGATAATAACATTTTTTTGGCCATTTAAACGATCACAGTACAGATCGATTATTACTTATTTCAAACGTATATCCTTCGTTCTGAGGCATCCCAAGAGTACAACACTACCCTGGATGTAATCTTTGTGAAAATACGACTTAAGTAGGTATGGCCATTATGGCTATAAAACCTTGGACAAATTTACGACATTAAATCTGACCACAAAGCCACAAAGTTGCAATTCCTTTCGCGATACCTTGAGAACACTGCCAGACTTGCCAGACCCTTTTTTAGCTACCATGACATTTTCTTTGGAATATGACCAATCCCTTTAACTTGTTATGTGTTAACCAATGGGTCCTTTAAAAATAGTTAGACGTGTGTACATAGCAACATAATTGAGAAATGGTTGAGAGTGCTAACTGGGCTGACCTATGTACAGAAAGCGTCACTATGTCCTAACCCCTCAAGTTTTAAAATGTTACACTGCTACAACATTGAATTCCTTACGAATAATCTAAAGAATACTTCAAAAAGAGTCCATTGTGTTGACTCGGATTCGAACCATCGCATCACCGAACGTCGTCATACTCATACCGGCAGTTTGACGAACTAGCCAGCGAGCCCATATGAATTGCGATGAAATTGTTATCTACTATCGGCTGAGTCATTATATCTGTAGGTCCCTGTCTAATCGAAAGATGTTATAATTTGAGGGTATCCATTAATTTTACTTACTTACGTTGTCTTTATAAAATTAATCCATACCTTCAAGTTATAACTTTGTATACGTTCACTTAAAACGGCGAAGAGTAAACGACTACTAATTTTATCAATTATTTTTTTAAATGATTTCTGATTTTATGAGAACTAAAATAGTTGTTCTGTTTGTTGTAAAATAAGATCATAGTTTTGTTAAATAATAGCAATAATAAATATTATTAAATGATTAATAAAGTATTTTATTTTTCTTGATTTTTCAATTCTTTATAAATAATTACTACTTAAAACAAAATAGAAATATATATCAAAATAATATAATGAACAAAAAGCACATTTCGTGCCTATATAGGATTTGAACTTCCAATCTTATGCACGGTAAGCGGTCTTGAAACCTCCAGTCTATTTAGACGATGAATAAGTTGTCGTAAATGTTAACCCTATTATTGTTGCTTGTCGTCGCAAAAGTATTGTTTTATTGAAAAAAACAATAATAAAAACAGAATTAAAAAAAAAAATACTTACTTAAACTTCTTTATTCACTAAAACAATACATTATTTAAAATAAAATGTTTTTGCAAAATACAAAAACCAACTTGGGCCTATCACGGATTTGAACGCACATGTCTTTTGGTGGGGTAACTACTTAAAGGAGCTGTGTGTACATTATACCGACCAGGCTAACAAGTATTTTGCAATCAAATGTTGCACTAAGTGTTAAGTCAACAGGTGCAAGCTCAGTTGTCTGATCTTAAGATTTCTTTACTTGTTGAAATAAGTGACTATAAAGTATTAAATATGCTATTAAGAATTATTGCTCGTATTACGAATGCTTCATTGCAATGTATTGTAGTTACATTTAGAAATCCAAAAAGTGAAACAATTTTAAGGAATGCGATTAGTTAGGCTTCTTGGGTACTACATATTAAATGAAATTAAAATGATATCTGAACCATTAACATGTAACTGACGAGATTTCAAGACACAATTAATAGAGAATGACCTTAGAATATTGCCTAAGGTCCTTGAACGTGTGAGCGAGAGAAAGGAAAAGTTTCGGAAGACGCAACTTTGCTTGGATTGCTCAAGTCTGACAAACACATTATTTTCAAATCAACCTATACCTTTGTATACTTATTTTAATACAGTTAGATTATAATACAACGACAGAACATGGACATCATGAAGGACTTTTAAAATGTAAGACCGTGAAAGAATCTTGCAACTTCAGGGTTAAATTAATTTGGCTAGCTAAACTCCGCAGACGCAATGGGTATCAAAACACGAGAAAATAAAAATTTAAAAGGTTTGATTTTTTTTGGGAGGTCAACAACCGCTGTTGTTCGTTGTTGTTGTTTGTTGAGTTGTTACTTGAAGTATGAGTTGAGAAAACCTTTTTGCTTTATCATGCTTAGATATCGATACCAATCGCGTCTGCAAAGTTTAGCTAGCCTATTTAATTTAACCTTGTATATTCGTCACTAGGTAATTCTACTGTGTTACTTTGTTAAGCTGTTCGTACTCGCCCTTAATTCTCCAAGTACATGGCGAGATTCTGGTTTAAAGTAAAATTGCCATCTGACCTGCTTAAAACGAAATCAGGTTTTGGCTTTAGTAGAGCACAAACCAATCATTTTATTCTGTTATCCATTACTTCATATGGCCGGGCCCTTTTAATAACCTTCATTTTCGGAGCTAGTAGTATTATATTTATTTCTTTAGAAGCCTTATAACCGTATTTATACTATAGCTATATATATTGTTCTCCTGATCCCTTTTTTTTTTTTTTTTTTTGCGGATGGGAAATCATCAAATGACCCCTCCCGCTCTGGGTGGAGCGGAAGGGAGTCCACCCGTGTTCCTTCCTTAGCCCTTTATGTTCCGGGCCAGCGGTAACCCTTTCGGACAATCCCGCTGCCTTTCGGACAATCCCGCTGCCTTTCGGACAATCCCGCTGGCTCCTGATCCCTTAATGCCTTAATCCATCTAAAGGTTGTCTTTAAAAGATTGCTTTTAACGATAAGACCGCGCATTGCAAAATTTCTACATTTATATCTATGGTGTATCATCAGCCTTTTCCCAACTATGTTAGGGTCGGCTTCCAGTCTAACCGGATACAGCTGAGTATCAGTATTTTACATTGAGCGACTGCCTATCTGACCTCCACAACCCAGTTACTGGGTAATACGAAAGCCCTTGGTAAGACTGGTTGTCGGAATTTCGTTGTTCGGTGGCTTTCGGGGTGTACATAATAACTAATATTCTATCTTTCTATCTAAAGTATTCCACTGGCATATTTAAATCATACAAATTCGTTTCTTTCGTAGAAAGAAATCTTACCTAGATCCTGTTCTTTTGAACCCAAGAGATCCTTAACCAGGTTAAAAATACGGGGTTATAAAATGGTGATGTAAATGTTTGTCACGAAGGCATCAATGCTTTTGCCACCTGCGTCGTCGTGGTCCATAACGTGAAGAGTTTACTCAATGAGGTGATAACCTAACACAGCCATGAATTTAACCCATTGTGTGAAGCATGACATGTGATCTGAATTCTTTGATAGGAAACACAAAATTAGCATTTGTTTTTGATTGTGTATTCTCAGTAGCATCACACCTACCTTTTCTGTTTTAGAAGAAAATGCAATTTAATGTGTGTTTGTTGACTAGTGTTTAAATTTATAGTGTTTGTTATCTATCTCCATATTCATTCGGACTATCGGCTTTTTTCGAATAATAAAACTGGGGGCCGATTCTACTAATAAAATTCTTCAAAAATCGCAATAGAACCACAACTGAATCGCGGTTTTTAAGCGTTTTCGCATTCTACAAATGAACAACGACTCCACTGCAGTTACGTTTTAGTTTAAACCAATGTCCGATCGAAACAATTACAAACCCTATTCTGCTAACAAAATCGAACATGAGCGTGACACTAAGTCACATTCTACTATTATTTTGACATTTGTTAGAATCGAAACAAAACCGTTCATCTGTAAAAATTCACGGTTGAACCTCAGAGTACTTTTACTTTATGGGTTGAATATAAGTTAGTAAAGTGCAAATTTTACCGCATCGATCTAGGGGGCCGATTCTACAAACAAAATTCATCAAAAATCGCCATGGAACTACGGCTGATATGCGTTTTCACATTCTATTATTGAACAACGTTTCTACTTCGATTACGCCAACGGTCGATCGAAAAGATTTCAAAACCTATTCTGCTAACAAAATCGAACATGCGCGTAACGTTTACTACTTCCCACAATTACGTTTCGTCACATTCTACTATTATTTTGACACTTGTTAGAATCGAATCGAAGCGGTTATCTGTCAAAAATTCACGGTTGAACATAAGTTGGTAAAGTGCAACTTTTACAGAGTCGATAAAAGATCGCTTTCGTTGTCTTACATAGAAATATGATGTTCTGTATGGATTTTATTGAACTTGCCCATGAGGTTGACATCGGGAACGTAAGAAGGAGAAAATTCTCGTCAAGATTATACAATAATGCTTTTTTCTCGTCAAGATTATACAATAATGCTTTTTTCTCGTCAAGATTATACAATAATGCTTTTGACCTCACGCATCGTCAGTTCGTTAAAACGTACCGACTCTCCAAAGACCTCGTAAGAGCTTTTGATTGAAGAAATTAGTCCTCACATGACCGTCAATCTTCGTTCTGACGGTAGTATTGATACGGAAACAAAGGTTAGTACATATTTACTATCGTTTTGCGCCAGTAGGTACATAGGTATGTTATAATGTGACCGCCCCTAAGACGACCCACTGACCAATTATTCTTTAAAACATCTCTATTCTCGTTTTAGATCTTGGTTGCACTGGCTTTTTATGCAACTGGTTCATACCAAAGACTGGTAGGCCAGTCTCAATGTCATGCCGTGTCACAACCCTCAGTTTCTCGAGCAATAAAAAAAGTGACAGAATAGATGTACATATTATGCCACATATTTTTAAGAAGTATGTCAAACCAAGCACCAGAGAAGACCGTAATGAAATCATAAGCAGCCCAATGCAATATTTCCATATCTATTTGTTTGCACACCTAGACTTAGATCCTAATTTATATAAATAATGTGTTCTATTTTGCATGTGTTATATTTTGCAGATTCAATAGAAAGTTTGGCATTTCTGGAGTTCTGGGGTGCATTGATGGCACACATGTTGCTATAGTACCCCCAACCATTCATGAAGAGCGGTACTTTAACCGAAAGAGATATCATTCCTTGAATACTTTAATTGTGAGTTGTTTCTTCTTTATTACCCACAACGGTATGTGCGTTTGGAGTGAGAGGATATGTTTGTGCAAACCAATGTTGCCATTTATCTCCAAAACTACTAGTCTGATTTGGATGCGGTTTTCATCATCAATAATGGCTTTGTGGTTGATTAGTGAGGATTCTTAAATCACTAGGAGGCGCTGCAGTATTATATTTTATTTTAGCTACTACATATTATGTTTAATGAATGAACCTATGCTCTTTAGAAAGTTTGAACTAAAAAGCAAAATTAAACATTTTAATTTTGCTTTTTCGGTTCCCACGCACAATGGTCCACTGAAGGACTAAGTGCAGAAACCAAACCCATAACATAGATAGGTATACATTATCAGTCTATAACATGCCCACTGCTCGGACACAGGCCTCCTCTCTGTGAGAGGGAGTGGGCTGTAAACCACCACATGGGCCCAGTGCGGGTTGGTGGATGTCATGTCATCAAATTTTTGGTTCAAGGACATGCGTTTTCCTTCACCGTTTTGAAAGCAGTGGTGATTTAAATAAATACACAAGGTGCCTGTCTGGGTTCAAACTCACTACGTACAACTCATAAGTCAGGGCCGATACCACTGCTCTAATTGCAAATTGTAATATTAATTTTCTTTTCGCAGGTGCTTATTAGTAGACAGAAAGCTGCACTCCTCTCAACTGTTGATTAATCTTATTAAGATTGGTAACGAAAGAAAAGTAATTGTGTCTCATTAGCGACAGTTGAACTCGGATTTTATTTTGGGTTTAAATAAAACATACTTAATTTATTGTAACATAAATTATTTATTAAAGACTAAGGATTTGGTATATTTTTATTGAAGTTTTTTAATATAATTTATCTTAACATTACTCAAGTTATTTTTATTTCAATCAGTCTCATTAACCCACAACAAAGATTCGTGTAGGTCAGAATGACGGGTGTATTGTTACAGAAATGAAAATGCTATTTATGAAAGGAATGTACAGACGCCAGCACATCAAGCAACTACAATCTGTCAAATATCTTTAATAGATTTCAACTTTATCGCTAAAGCATAAGGTTCAAAGTTGATTGAGAAAATTTGACAGTTTCGGGTAGCTTGATGTGCACAAAATAAAATAAATATTTAACAGCGATTTTTCCTTGGCGGAATTGGAAAGCATAGAGAGTCCATTATACACACGGACAGCAAAGAAGTTCAACATATCTACGATTTACTTTGAGTATTCGTTTTAGGCTAATACTGATTAACTTATTCATCAAATCAAATGTCGCACCAAAGACCGTTATTGTTATTCTATAACTAATGTTAAGCGACGGAACGACGCGTCTGTACCTTCAATGTACAGACGCCAGCACATCAAGCTACCCGAAACTGTCAAATTTCCCCAATCAACTTTGAACCTTATGGTGTAGCGATAAAGTTGAAAATCTATTAAAGATTGACAGATTGTAGTAGCTTGATGTGCTGGCGTCTGTACCTCATAAAGAGAGGATTATTTACATTTAAATTGTACAAACAAATCTTGTGTTATCAAAAATGTAACCAGAAAAATTGCTTTTCTGCCACTTGATACCAATAAAAAGGAAATTTCAGAAATAAATAAATCCGCAGTATCTATGCTGGAAAGCAAAAACATAGTGCACATACAACACAAAATGCACTTATCCTAAGTTACATTAGCTCATTAAAATTTGGGCACTTTATGAGGCTAGTGATTCACCTTTCAAACCTTATGACAGATATGTAGTTTTAACTGCTTACAGCATACACTTTACACACAATAACCATGGGTACATGATGACAATATACAAATTATTTAGTTATAATTTACTGATTATAATTTACTGATTGCAAGGTAACATAAAAATACATAGTAAAATATGGTTAAACTGCATGTTTGTCTGTTCTTGAATCAAGTTAACTAAATAAAAACAACTTAAGGAACATCAATATAAGAACGGGGGCTTTTTTTTTCATTTTTTTTTTTTTTAAGTGCACTCTAAAGCGTTTAAATCTTCTCTCCTTTTGTCATCCTCTAGCATCTCGCTACAGTCAGATGTAGACTCCATTTGAAGAGATTTTATGGATATTGATGATTCTGTGTGAGTTACGGAGGGAGTATAAGAAGTATCACTATCTGATTGTTCTATTTGTTTGGCTATTTACTCAAAACACTTATACTTGGTCTTGATGGGTTACTATTAACACCATGCTTGATTTTAAATGGTGGTTTAGAAACAGAATGTAGAAACAGCTTCAATGGTGATGTCATCTAATTTATCGAACTGACTTTTGTTTGGTTAGCTTTACTTCTGAATGTTTTACATACTAATGAGTACTTGAACTGATTTATCCAACAGTCTTGGTGTTAATTGGGAAACTTCTTCAACAATCTGCTGAACTGTAAAACAAATGTTTTGTTATTTATGTGCAAAGTTATAATTATGAACACAAATAGGAGATTACTAGGATCTATGTAGTTTTGAGTGTACTGACAATGTATGTAATAATACTGAGAATAAAGTTAACTTCTTCAATGCTATATTCTATGTTATAAATGAGTTAATAAAATATGTACCTGAACTAGCAGATGCAATTTCTTCAGAACTTGATTGTTCTTTATCTATACTTTTTTCTTTGAATTGCTTTTCACTCTTTAAGACCCATTATCCTTCGTTTCTTAGCAATACAGGGTCTCTCTGTTGTGTCAGATGTTTGTGTATCCCCATCTGGTTGGCAAATACTTTTTTTGGGCATACATCCTGGTTTTGGTTTCATACGTACTTGTGATACTCTATATAGTTTCCATATCATTTGGCAACTGAAAAAAGAAAAGTAAACAATTAAAATTGATAAAAAGAATACTCTCCAAGACCAAAACAAACATAACCTCAATTATATTAGTTATTTCATAGCCTCAATATTTCAACTATTTCACGTCAAACGAACATTTTAAGTTTAAAACCTATCAATACTTAGTAACATACTCACATCAAAATGGTCTTCACAGAATTAGAGTGGCGAATTCGTGAATAAGTCGTTCGGGTTTCGCCGTGCGAGCTTTATCCATTGATCTCATTTTTTTTCTTGTTTGGGACATAAATAAACACCTTGTTGGGTGTGGTTATTGATGTGTTTTTACACTGTGGTACTGCACACCACTTATAAACTTTACAATTCATTTTTATCACACGAAATATGCAATGTTTGTTAACTTTCTTCTAACTGCGCGTACGCGTAGACAATTTTGATTTTTGATGTTACCTACCTAGGTAACCTAGGCGTGACGTCTCACGTCAGACCCGACGCCATGACCACAGAACACTTTTCATATTTAATAGTAGTCTATGACACTCACTATTACTCCTAGTAGCGGAGGCCATGACACTGCGAGCTGTTTTCGCGCCCTATTGAAAAAATATTAGAAAAATGGCTTTAAACTTCGTTAAACTTTAGTTTATTACCGAAATAAAGGTGTTTTCGTATATAGTAAATGAGAACCTACATTACGGAAGAGGATTTCAAAATCTTTCGTCATGCCTAGTTAGGGACACGAAAAAAGTATCGATACTTTGTAGTATCGAGTACATTTCCATTCGATACGAAATACTTTTTACTCGATACTTTGTATTCGATGCTTTTACTCAATGAGTACTTTTTGGCAGGTATCGTATCGAATAAGAAATTAAGTTTTAAATGGGTAATCTTAGAAATTACCCATTTAAAACTTGCGATCTTCTTTATTCTTTACGGCTTATGTTTACTAATTATGGCAACGCCATCTAGTGATTGTACAGAGGAGGAATGGGAACTTTAATGTATATGCCTATAGTAATAAATAATTTAATTTTGTTTCTATTTTTTTTTTATTGTTGAAGTTACAGTTTTCTTTTTCTATTATTGTATTAAAGTGTACCAATACCATTTGTTTTTTCATGTCCTGCTCTACTGAAGTTAAACTGACGTTATTTACTGACTGATATTGACCTATGCTCTATGCGAATTAGGCACTAACCCGAGGGCCACGAAATGCGACGCTCCAAGCGGATTCGTCTTGCGCTGCAAGCGTCAGCGTCGAGCGTCAAAAACAAATGTATGTCTAATAACTACGAGGCCACAAAGTAGCGCTGCAAGCAGCAGCGAAATTTGCTACGAGTGAATTTGCACGAGCCTTGGATGATCCGACGCGCGTTTTATATGAGCGTCGAAAACAATTAATTGTATGAGAACATTCCACAGTGTGCACGAAACAGTCGCTCCGATAAAGCGGTCGCTCCGCGCGTCTGTGTCTAAAACAAATTGTTTTGTTTTTGTCGCGTTTATAGTAACTAATTCAATATGAATATTGAAGAATATCACTGCAATCCGAAATTGAATGCGTTATGGATGAGTTCACATCTGCAACATAAGTTTAGGAATGTTGTAAAAAAATTGGGAAGAAATTAAAATTCTTTTTTAAGATTTATTAACAATATTATTATAGGTATTTCTGACAACGACATTTTCACGTGTTATGTCGTCGCGTGCTCACTCTGTACCCAGAGCATGTTACTGAACTGATTCATTCCCCCACCGACGTACACGCTACAGGCGAATATTTGAAATTCGTGGCCTTGCTTTTGACGCTTAGAAAAAACACTAACTTGTAGCGAATTGACGCCTCAAGCGTGGCGTTTATTTCGTGGCCGAGGCATAAGAAAAGTACTCGATACCTTAAAGTATCGATACTTTTGTTTCGATAGTTACTTTTATGAATACGATTTTGACGTGACAACGTCTTAAATTAGGTTGCGGCTGGGAGTCACTTATGAAAAAGTGTAACGCTCGGTAACGTTACGTTCTTATTTTAAATTAGGTTGCGGCTGGGAGTCACTTATGAAAAAGTGTAACGCTCGGTAACGTTACGTTCTTATTTTCATTTAATTCCTTGTTCCTATTGTGCAATTTAATTATATTCATATCAATAAATATTCTACCGAGAAAAAGACGTTGTCACGTAAAATCTTCGCCCGTAAAACCGACTTTACAGGCAACCATTTTTTTTTTTTCGATACTACTCATGAGTACAGTATCGATACTTTCTATTCGATACCGTGTCCCTATGCCTAGTGGTATGTCTTTGACATAACCGAAACGTTTCGTTTCAAGTCTTTGGCCAGCAACTGACGTAGAACGAAACGTTCTTCTGAGTTTTTATAATTAAAAAAGTTGAAATGTTGTATGTGTAACAAAAAAATATACAATACAAAAGTTTAATTATGGTCTAAATTTCATTTTGTATTCAAAAATACTTTCGGTGACATGTATTCGTAAAAACATTTTTAGATTCAACTTTTTTTTCTGTGGTATTATTAAAACATACTATTTTGCATGTTGGTAACACAGGTTACCCGCTGTTACGTGCCCGATACGTTCAGTTTCGATTCAGTTTCCAGTTTGCCTATGAAATAGTAGAATGACTTTTTATGTAACTATCGAACGGAGATCGAAATCGAACTGTTGCTAAACCACAATTTGATCGTGTAACGTTGCAAATTAGTAGAATCGGCCCCCTGATCGACAACTGGACTCATTTTTATTTAATTTTAAAACACAACAAGATAGCGGGTAACTGTGTCAATATACCGTATGTAGTATTTATTCTTTGTTTCCATGGCTCAACCTGAATAATGAATTATATTTCTTTATTCATGGGCATTTGCGGCCTCGAATAATGCAGATTTTTAACGGTTTTGGACGCGAGTCGCCTTTTAGCTCTTATATAGGGTGACTGGTAATTAGTGACCGATACTTAAACACGTGATTTTACTCATCATTATGAACAACTTTTACTATGGGACCAAACCTTTTTTTTTCACGATTTCAGGTTTGGTCCCATAGTAAAAGTTGTTCATAATGATGAGTAAAATCACGTGTTTATGTATCGGTCACTAATTACCAGTCACCCTATATAAAATGAATAGTGCGGCCCTAAAGTAGTACAATGGACTAGGCTTGGTCTGAAGTACCTCCAGAGCCATTCAAGATGAACTCTTCAAAAGCATTAAAAGCCACTCCTCGCTTACATAAACGGCTTCAAGCTTCCTCCTAAAATAATGGCTTGTGTAGTTTTATTTCAATTATTATAATGATGGCATATTTTGATCTTACTCGTATTAGGTTAGTCTTGTTACATTGTATCGTTGTTGTGCATCCATTAATGTTATTGTATAACTTTCTTTCAAATATGGATGACAATAATTTTATATGTAACCCGCTCCTTAAACTTGACACGCAACAGTCCCACATATTATTTGGTTCAGTAAACGTTCGCCACGTCAACCGTATTCAGATGTATAAATGCGTTTATTAATTCACTGGCGGTTTCATTGCGAACTTTATTTGGAATGTCCAGTCCACCAAGTGGGACACTGGCTTCATTTCCAACAGCCTACGTGCAGATTGGTTCGTCTCCATTATGTATTTCATGCCTACCACAAAAATAATCTTTATTACAATCACGTATAGTTCATAATGGTGTGAGGTTGACATACAAATGGATCCACCCCCTTGTGATTCTATTCTAAAGGCATTCCTTGACGTAAGAGATTGATATGTATGTGTCCATCCACGTTAGAGAAAGCTACAAGATTGTTTGGTTCGTTTTGTTGGTTCAACAGTTAGCTGACTACCGCGTGCGTATAGTGGCGTAACTCAGAATTATAGACGACACTCTCAATTTCTATTGACACATGCAATTTGGGATCTAGCGTGAAACGTGTCGTAGACACAGTTGCACTGGAAACAGGTGGTATCGCCAGTTAGTAATGTAAAACTGTGGTTATACAATTGTGTAATATAGCACTGATTCATATTTAACTCCTGAAGGTCAAAACGTTCTTTAATTCTAATATTATGCAGATTAGGTAAAATATTATTTCAAAGTTCATGTTCAAATGACACAATATTGCAAATCTCATTCACATCTTTAGTGAAATAGTGGCCAAGTGTTGAAATATCGGGCTCACAGATTACGCCAGTAGCAGTAGATGAGTATACTCAATGAGTTTGAATGAATAGTTAAGTAAGTAGAAAATGGCTTATTTCGTAATGAGCTTCAACGGAAATATTCATTTACGTGATGCTAGTCATGCAAATTGTAAATCGTTTACACGAACCACGCATCCATGTATAGGAAGGTAAGATGTAAGGTCGTGGCAGAAATAAACAGACATAACATAACATAGCGCCTGTATTCCTCGAAGGCAAAAATACACATACTTACAATATAATGAAATGGTGCAGTACCGGTTCAGGATATAGATGTAGTCTGATAAGATAAGGTGTGGGCCTGCGTTATAGCAATGTATGACGGTGAGATATATCACTAATGTGCTGGGAGGAGAAAATGTCGTCTTAAAAACAACAATAAATTAACGCAGTCGCTGCAAGAAAATGCATATAATTAACTTGGTTTTCACAAATATCATACGTGTGTATCTATGTAAATCGAGATTTATACTGTTTTGGTAAATGTTAGTAAGATTACCACTATTAAAATAAATGGTAATATGTAAAGATTCAATAAAAACTTTTGCAACAACGACGAGAAGTTTTGTTTAAAATGATTACACGAAAGAAGCAATTGTGAATACAAAGTTTTATGTAATGTTTCTATGAAATGTTGACATTTCGCTTATAACTGAACTTTGACCCACACACATTTTATTATATGTAATGAAATGTATAGGTATTACGTAAGAGACATACTCACTCGTTTATATGCAAAAGTAATAAAGCTTCGAACAATAGAAGACCACCCACGGCGAACACTATACCTAAATGCCATAAATATTGTACCATGTTGAGTAACTTAGTCCAGTATTTACTGGAAAGAGGCGTTTAATTTTAAAATTCAATTATTTTTCACTAGCTTTTGCCCGCATCTTTGTCCGCGTGAAATTTCTTGTTCCCACCTTCGTCCGTTCCGTCGTATTCGTATGGCATTTCCTACAAACCACAGCTTTATTATTATTAAATTTCGGCTCCCATCCGCACTATTACTTCGTTTTCGCTTAACGTTTTTTCAGACTTTTTTTCTTTTTGCTCGGCTCCTTAGAGGGTCGTAGTGTGATGTTAAATATAGTCTATAACCTTCCTCAAGAATTGGGGTACCTAATGCAAAAATATTTTTTCAAACTCGACTGGTAGTTCAAGAGATTAGCGCGTTCAAACAAAGAAACAAACTCTTCAGATTTATTATTAGGAAATTCTCTTACAAACAGCTCCCTTTTAACATATCTTGCATCGCGAATTTCCGTCTACTTAGGCGGATTGCCAAACCAACTTCGATAATGTTAACAAGCTGTACAGATATTTTGTAAAGTTCAGATTTAACAGCGACATTATATTTTACTACTACGTCTATGTTAGCACTTATTACCGTGCAACAATTATTTGCTATCTCAACTAGTTTCATCTCTACAATTTTATTGTGTTAATGATGACGGTTTAGGCTTGCAATCTCAATTTCTCCGTGAGTTTGTCTTTTCTAAAAATTATGTTACTCACGTATACCAACTGGTTCGAGAAAGCACTTGGCATTTATAATCGTATCGAGTTCATCGTCCTGTGTCATTTTCCTTATTCATATTAAATTCTTGTAAATATCAAGTTCAATGGCATACTTTACATTTCCTGTAGACCTACATTTTATTAATAAAATATATACGACTCTTGTCTTTATTATTGTGCCTTTAAAAGCTTGATTGTCTATTGTCTCGTTCACTTATAACCCAATGGAGTCTATTCGTTCATTTACTCTCCAAACAAGCCATTCTTCTACAATTATTTACAATTGAGTTGGTAGTGTCCAAGTGTAATCAGTTTTTTCTTAAACCAGTAAATATCTTCAACTCATTGTTCATAATTATCTGTTTAAAGGCACGAAAGACAGAAGGCAGAAGGACTCATGCCATCGTCATTATGATTACAAAACTCGTAGTTTTTTGCAATGGAAGCCATTATCTCGGTGGGTCAACATAACATCTGTGTCACTGGGTGCGTGTCCAACCATCTACCACCGCTTACTGCCTCGCGAACTCACGTCAATATTTGTCTTCGTGTAGCGTTCAATTGTTTGCTAATTAGAATTCTTTAAGTACAGTGGTGCCGGTTAAATCGCGTGCGTATCTATGACTATCTTTGTGATCATCGAAAGAAATTCTAATTGAAGTTTAATTATTGTTATAAACATTATTTTTTCCGTGGTTAACAACATTCATATTCTTTTATACTTCATCAAATACATAATGGCATATTGAAGATGATTTATGTAATCGTCGTTCCATTGATTTGTTTTAGGTAATTCTTTTTACACAACTGCAAATCGTTTCGAAATGTTTTTTTGTTGTTATTGATAATGTCATCATCTTATACCATAATATTCTATCTCAAGTACTGTTTTAGCTAATGAATATTTAATTTATGAAATAGTTTCATGTGACTTACAAAAATTTTGTCACTATTTAAATACTACTTAAACGGTTTTGAGTTGAGCATAGTGTGACTTTTCTTGGTTAAATGAGGACAACAGACAGAGATAATCGAACATTTAAAAGTCAAACCCACTCGTTTCTTCGATTTTACTAATATAGACATCCATCAAAATCCAACTCGTAAACTTACTCATCATAGCTTCTAACTCTTCAGAAGCTGCAAGTAGGAAAGGGATAGAAATAGATAACAAAAAGACACTACTTGATAAAGGGTCTATCTATATTGAAATAGGACGAAAACATGTGGAATCCAGTTTGACAAGTGGATCAGGAAGCGACGTGACCCGTCGACCAGTGACCAAGAGAAGGGGAGGCGAAACCAACCTTTCTTGAGATTGCACACCTTATTTGTTAATTGAAGTACATGCAAGATTATCTGACAGTATATGGCTAAAAGGTCATGGCTAAGTGAAATGTCAGCGAATATAACATAAGCTTGTAAAACAGATTCAGCCGTATGAGTATTTTCGGACGTATCTTTATCTTATTTCTTCAATCAGTGCCAAACAATACCAAGACGATTACTTTGAGATTGTTGACAAATACTTGTAAAACTTATGCTTATTACGCCAGTTGCTAACCAAATTACGGAAGAAGAAGCAACAAGACATTCAATTATGTAGTCGTACCAGCTTCGCGTGCAATCCTAACTGTTGGCAACACTGCTATTATGTTGTTGCACTGTACATCATAATGTCAAGGGGTTTTGGATATTTCGTGGTCTTACGCACGACATAATGTATGGTGGCCGGCAAAAATAGAGCTTCTTCTATTTCACCATTAGTCCCATCACAAAGAACTAATTAGACAGATTGAAGAGGCGATTAGACAGGATAGGATAGGGTAAACGTTAGGTTACTTTTCCAGGTAGATTGGAAGCAAAATCCCCTTAGGTGCTAATAACACCATGCACCATGCGGTGCTCATAGATAGTTGTAAGAGGTAAAAATAATAAATACATAACATTGGACAGGTACTGCGTTTGCTGATTATAGTTAAACAATCATGGCTGTTCACTGTAGTAGTATAAATACAGGCCCTTATTTAGCACTGGAAAACTCACAGTGTATATAATGAACCATCAAGATTATCTACAAGAATCAGATAGTAGGTCATTCGACACAAAGTTGCAGCTTTCCAAGCACGAATTAATTCTAGACGCGGCCCGCACCTGCTCGGTAGAATAAATCACTGCGTGGTGTAGCCAACGAATTTATTGACGTTACCCAATGGCTGTCAAAGATGAGTTTCAATTGTAAAAGCACGTTCCATTGTGTCATCGTCTATGAGTACTTAATCCCGGTTATTCTTCCTGAATGCTTAAAGAGATATTAAAATTGTGGAGTGCTTCGAAAAGCTTTTTGCTAAGGTGGTTACAGATCTTTTCGACAGGTGGGCAAACTGACGTTAATTGCATAAGACTACCTACGGCCCTTTACCTTTGTTACATTTGCCTATAAAATAAAATAACTATACAAATGTCAGATGATCTTAGAATAATTTTGCGCCCTAGTTAAATATTTTAGAATAAGCCGATATCACACAGAAAGTAATTCAATTGTTAGCTCTTAGATATATCTTTTATCCTTCATAAGGTTAATTTAAGACGCTAGCGTTTGGAGAAACTATAACCGGTATGATCGTCCTCTCTAGAAGACTACTAAGCATATACCTATAGTTATATACATATATGCGAAATTGAAAAGATTGTTATGAATGTAATATTTTACCTATGAATGTAATTGTTACCTGGGATCCATTGTGATATTCAAAAGTGCAGCATCCAAAATAGTAAAAACAAACAATCCAACGACTGTGACGTAAAACGATGTCACTATTCTCAACTGATATTTCGCATTCCTCACTAAAAATTCACTTTCGTCACACTGGCTGTCACTTCAATTCAAAATTTTGACAGTTAAAAACGTTATTTTTTTTATTTACAAGTCTATCAAAAATAACACTTCTATGGTTTTGTTCTCGAATTCAAATGAACTTTATAAATTCCATTCGAAATGTCTCGGTTGATAGAAAGCCATGAGTGTTCCGGTGTGGACTTTCTTTGCGCGTGCGCTGACGTGCCGGGGCTCACGGCGAGTGAAGCGCAGTCGCCGCCACTAGTGTTGATACCGATTGGACGTTGCTCAATATATGTATTGAGTGATCCGAATCATGTTTGGAAATTTTTATCCAAAGAGGCTTAATTTGTTGACCTTCGAGGCAGGTGATTACGTGTCCATGGCCCGCCCTTAAAAAGGACATGACTGCAAGCATTACTTATGGACTTAAAGATTTATCATAAATCCTTTCATTGTATCTTAGACCTTCCAAAGTTTAATTATAAATAATTTGAATGGTAGGTGGTAGATTATTATGAAGGATATTTAACTTGATTGTGTATGTATGTAAGAAAAAATTATGCAAGTTGCCTTTAGGTGCTCAATACAATTTAACATTTTTAAATAACTGCGGCTGGGCTCAACGTGGTAAAATCGGACACGTACATTAATCACATGAAATAAACACGATTTAATGTCTTGAAGGTCTTGCGTCTTTCTCCCATGTAGTCTTTAGACAGGCTGTCTGCTCGGTACAAGCACGATTGCTATCTGACCTGCGCAACCCTTCAAAGCAGGTTTTCTCAGTGTAATGAAATAGGTGTTCACTGCGTGTCTCGACTTGAAATAGGTGTTAGTACAGACAATTATTTTCAAGAGAATATATGATCATATCTTACTTACTCGACAGAGATTAAATGCTAGAAGAGGTGAATATAACATATTCCAACATGGTCTTTATTATTTTTCTGTCGAAACTAGCCGTGGTATCATTCGTTTAGGTCATCGGTTCTCAACCTTATTTTGACCACCGCCCAGAGAATATTTGTTTTTCTGGAGCCCCCATTTTTTTACGATTATATTTATACGTGTAATGTTATATACTCGTAAGATAGGATATATAATCTTCTCTGGGTCTTCTACTGCCCCCCTAAAAATCTCAAACGCCCACGAGGGGGCTGAGAATAGGCTCTCAACGTGGGTTGTGATTTAGATAGAACTTTTTGGAATGGTCACGTTTAGATATAAGTTTAGTATGGAAAAGTGATTACCCCAAATAAGAAATAGATAAAGAAATTCAACGTAACAGAACTGATGGATGATACCTAAGTCAGTTCGATCGTAAAGTTAGAAGCATGTCTTAATAATGCTAACATTCGAATGTAATAGAAGAAATAAATAACATTCTTGACAGGTAAGCGATTATTTAACTCTATTTACTACAAAAAAATATTGACCACTGTTACATACTGGATATACTGGTCCTAGCAACAGATTAATGCAACGTAATTAGTTACAATTTCAATAAATCAGAGCATAACATTGGTCATGCATTCCGACGTGAAAACGGCTAAATAGTGACTTCTTTAAACTGGAGTTGAATATGTTCTGTTTCATCATCTGCCTAGCCTTTTCCCAACTATGTTGGGGTCGGCTTCCAGTCTAACCGGATGCAGCTGAATACCAGTATTTTACATGGAGCGACTGCCTATCTGACCTCCACAACCCAGTTACTGGGTAATACGATACCCCTTGGTAAGACTGGTTATCAGACTTTAGGGCTTCTGACCACCCGTAACGACTGTCAAAGATCCACGAATGACAACCGGGACCAACGGCTTAACGTTCTAACGAATATGTTCTGTTTAAATTCGGCAAATCAAATTCAATGAATCTTTCATAACGAAATACAAATATTTCGTTATGAAAGAATTTGGAGACACAAAAACCTTTATTTTGTGGGAAACGATTAATTACAAAAACATGAATAGGAAAAAAATAAAATGGATCTTAATCTTGGAAAACATGAGGAAAGTAAAACTGAAAAGATTTTTTATAATTAGAGAGTCATTTATTTTCAGTAATTGATCTTTTCTGGAAAAGTATAGACTGTCCTATAGTTCCTGTCCTTTTTCAGAAAATGCAGGATCGAGTTCAATACAGGCATGCCATTGCATGCCTGTATTGAACACGACAGCTATCTGATCTCTGCATCCCAATAGATTCGGAGAATTGCGTCCGGAAACTTGACTGCTGTTACGATATTCACTGTTGCCATTGACATTGACTATCGTTGTCATCATCAGCTTCTCTTTCATTCTCAGTTTTTTTATAAGCTCCATTGTTTACAGCACCTAATAAGTGGTCAACAATAGCGATGAAGCGTGAGCGGTCGATCTGGTAAAAGCCTTTCTCGCCAGCCTCCGTGTCAGTGGCCGCCTCGATCCCTCTGCACGTTGGTGTGCGCAGGAGAAAGGCGTCGTTAGTGAAATTTTGCCGCAATGTGCGTTTTGGCGAAATGATTCGGTTTGACTAGTTAAAGTGGGAATTTTTGGTGTTGTTTTGATCTTGTTCTGAGGTGTCCCGGAAATCGAAATGGTTTTATAAGTTTTGATCTTCTTGGGAAAGCACAAGGATTCGTCGGTTTGTTGTTCTGTGCGGGGATGGTTTCGTTTCGAAAACTTCCGATTTTGTAGATTATTCCAATGGATGACTCGTAAATTGCATATAATTAATTAATTTATTATATGCAATGGCAAGGCTAAATTAAAAACGAACGTATCTAACCAAACAATTAAAAAAAGTGATTAACTTAATGTAATAGTTAGACGTGTTCTGCTAATTATTGTAAGACATTATTACCGCATTACGCCCTTAATCACTATAAATTCACAAGAATAAATTGCTGCAATGAAATGCCAACAATTCCTGCGATACCTGGTTCTCGTGTATTTTCTAGTTTTAGGTCAAGTTCAAGAACTTTACTGTATTAAATAACGGCTGATTATAATTGGAAAGCAAGAGTATCCTTGCGGCCTACCGTTATCTTGGCTATTACAGTCCCGTTATACAACGCGCCGTTCCTCCGCGCCTCACGAAACCGGAAGGTTTGCGCCGTTTGCGGCGAGCTCGAGATTAAATGTCACTCAGAACAGAATAGCAATGTCTACCTACATAAATTAATAGGTGTGTATAAGTCTTAGGGTATGATGGTGGTGTTAGTGGACAAACGTTACAACACACTGACCATACACCATAATAGTACATGACAAAAAAAAACACTTTTACTCAAATACTTACCCATGTTTTCTTTTCCGTCTTTTGAATAAATGTTGATGTTGTTATTATAAAAATAAATAAATAAATATTTAGTTGCTTTATAGCCACTTCACTTAAATTAATAATGTTTACGTGCAGATTAACTAGTGCCATCTCTTGGGAAGTACCTGAACTAAAGAATTTATGTTTGTACAGCTACTCACCGATAGATGGCTCTAATAAGTTCTTTAAGTTTGCGTAGATGGCGCTACTTATACCTAATGGATGGATTTGGTTGCTACCACTAATGTAGCATTTACTACATATTTAGATAATTATACCTTTTTGAGAATTCTTGGCTAGCAAAACATTCGTTCTAATATCTCGACTAGCATTAAGCTATTGATTTTCTAAGTTTCCTGTGGTTCCAGGGCACCTACAACAAAAAGAGGCAACCTAGCCTCAAATCCAACCGGGTGAAAGGCTAGGCAACTGCCTAATAGTTGCCTAACGAAGCAATGGAATGCAATGGAGATAATTTGAGGAATTTTGATAAATAGATAAACCTAAATATGGATGGGTTTGAACCAGATTTTTTCGTTCTTTACGGATTATGCTCGGCGACAAATAAGTAGGTACTTACAAATACGTTAAGTATTTACTTAACAAAAAGCATAATCTTAGTGATGCAAAAATCATTTTACAAACAACATAATATTCAGCCAAAGTGTCTACTTAGGTCAATAATTTAAATAATAATCAACTAGGCTTACGACTAGACTTG
Organism: Oligia fasciuncula; assembly: GCA_963082905.1. NCBI lineage: Eukaryota > Metazoa > Arthropoda > Insecta > Lepidoptera > Noctuidae > Oligia > Oligia fasciuncula. The sequence goes on along the minus strand of OY720406.1, from coordinate 12,643,143 downwards.
AGCGGCATTTTAGTGCTTTTTATGCAATACTTGACCGATTTCTACGTTTCCTTGTTTGTACGAGCGTTGCATGTACGGCTTCAGCTACATTGTGTGTTTTACGCAAATAAAGCATGAAAGGTGATATTAGCATTTAGTTGAACTACCCTATGTAAATCTTGCACGGAGTGTCAATTTGAAGAGACAACGAGTTATGTTCGTATTCGTTATAAGCCTATAACGAATACGAACACGGTTTTTAATAACGGTTTTTAATTGCTATAATTCATCGTGATAGAGAAACCGTAGGTATAAATTAGTCATAGTGTCATTTATATTTTGAAGTCTTCAGTGATTGAAAATTCAGTCATTGCAATGCATAACAAAAAAATACATATATTTAACACTATAAAATGTACAATGGGCGGCCTTAGCCCTTTTTGCGATCTCTTCCAGGTAACCTTGGAATGGACAGTGATTGCGTGGACATAAAAATGGGGTCATATTAATTTTTAACACTGGGGTCAAATTAGAAGGTAACACACATAATTTTGAGATTAATAAGTCTTCGTATCTAAAAGAGTCTGTTTTCAAATTACACTTAGGATCGAAATGGACTACTTAAATAGCATTCCACTTCACTTCAAAAATCTGTTGGAATGACCCAGAGGTTATGTTTTATGGTATGCTAATAATAAAATGAAAAGACGTAAAAATTTGTATTTAGACGATATAAAAATTTAAATAAGTAAATATCTTGTCAGCCCGACTTATATTAATTCTAATTTTGTAAATAATAGTAGGTATTCACTCGTCGAAGGTTTCCATCATTTAATGTAGTAATATAAAAAATTGGCCAAGTGCGAGTCGGACTCTTTGTTGTATGGGAGCCCCCCTCAAATATTTAGGTATTTTATTTTAATTTTATTATTAAAGTAAAAATACAACTGAGTATTTTGTGAATATTTGAAGTGCCTACCTGTTGCCATTATTGATATCGAGCAAAAAAGGGCAAAAAAATCGCGTTTGTTGTATGGGAGCCCCCTTAAATATTTATTTTATTTTGTTTTTAGTATTTCTTAAAAACAACAAATTGCTGTTCCTGATACCTATTAACCGCGTATATATTGCACTTATCTATGAAATAGCAATTTTTTTTTTAATAAACGACGATCAATTTCTGCCCTACATAATCAGCCTATAATGCTCCCACTGCTGGGACACAGGCCTCCTCTCTGTGAGAGGGAGTGGGCCGTAATCCACCACGCGGGCCCAGTGCGGGTTGGTAGATGTCACAATGTCTTTGAATTTTTGGTTCTAGGACATGCCGGTTTCCTCACGATGTTTTCCTTCACCGTTTTGAGAGCAGTGGTGATGAAATAATTTACACAAAGTAAAGCGCCTGTCTGGGTTCGAACCTACGACCTACAACTCGTAAGTCGCGGCCGTTACCACTTGGCCACCACTGCTCTTGTACAACGTAGTCATAAAGCACTTGACACACAAAGTACAAAGACTACTGGCCTTTTAGACTTCCAACAATTTGCTCTGACACAAGTGTTTATATTTGCATCCAACATGCATCATGTAGGTAAGACCTGATTGAATGAGAGTCGCACAGACCAGGGAAACATGGCACAAAAGAGCAGGCTTATAAATCAGTAGTGGGTAGAACAAGGCTGCCATTGATGATGATGTGCATCATGCGTTCAAAAGTTATGCATTGAATGAGCGAATTGTAACAGCTCAACACTACAGAAGCGGATGACCGAACGAATACATAAGTGCGTAATCGAGAAATCGGTAAGAGAAAGATCGATACTCGCACCAAAGTCAAGTCGATTTAGTGTTACGTAAACAGGCACAGCGCTGGCGCCTCGTTTCGATTTTATTGCAATTGTATGATACGTCACTCATTATCTGCCTAGCCTTTTCCCAACTTTGGTGGGGTCGGCTTCCAGTCTTAACCGGATGCAACTGAATACCAGTATTTTACATCAAGCGACTCCCTGACCTCCACAATCCAGTAACTGGGCAATACGATACCCCTTGGTAAGACTGGTTGTCAAACTTTCGGGCTTCAGACGACCTGTAACGACTGCCAGAGATCCACGAATGACAGCTGGGACCATCGGCTTAACGTGCTTTCCGAGGCACGAAGGGGTTTTGATCATTGACGTAGCTAGGGATTTTGTTTAGGGCGGGCGGCCGTCCTGCTAATCTAACCACAGTCAATTAATGAGAGCTCAACTTTACAAACCTCACATCTTGGTCAAAATATACGACCTTCCTACGGGTTCCGACTTTTCCTTTTGAGGTACGGACGGAACCCTAATAAAAAGCGATTTAACAGGAAGTACTTCAATACTGTCGATTTTTCTAGGGTGGGCAAAGAAGTTTCTAGAGTGGGCATTGCCCACCCTTGCCCCCCCCCCCCCTGGTTCGTCCATGGTCTTGATATATCATCAAGTAAATCTTAAACTTAAAATTTGGTGAATCGATTCCGATTTTTAAGCGATTAATTTTTTGCTCTCGAATTTTTTTATGAAATGTCTGTTCACACCAATTAGTTTTTAGCTTTTATAAACTTGTTGGTTTAAAATTTCTCGCTCTGTTATTTTTAACTTTTATAGTTTACTAGCTTCTGCCCGCGACTTCGTTCGCGTGAAATTTCGGCCCCCGAACCACCGCGTCGCGTAGCATCGCTCACCCGTTTTCAAATGTCCCTTATAATGCGCACAGCAAAAGAGTGTAACTCTTTACCCGCGTCTGTGTTTCCGAGCGCATACAACCCGAATCTCTTCAAAGTAAGAGTGAACAGGCTTCTTCTGGGTAAGCTCACTCCATCGTCGACTTTGTCTCTATCACCTCTGACCTAGACTAGAGTCAAGAGCAAACCCATTTCAAATAAAAAAAAAACCCGCGCTATTAGCTTTATTAATTACTTCGTTTTCGCCTATCGTTCTTTGTCCCTAGTTTTCTTTTTGCTCGTCTCCTAAGACCCGTGGCGTGATGTTCAATATAACTTTCCTCAAGAATTGGGCTATCAAAGACAAAAAGATTTTTTAAATCCGACTGGTAGTTCCAGAGAGATATTCCACTCAGAGCACTGATTTGAACCGCACTTGGACGAACCGCACCTGAGCACTTCCACTAACCGCACTGAAACAAAATTTTGTAACGTGCGGTTCGGTGAAACAATAAAATTTATCGTTATTGTTTCAAGATTAGCGCGTTCAAACAAATAAACTCTTCACCTTTATTATTCGTATATACTAGAGATTAATTGATGTTGTTTACAAAGATTCGCCGACCAATTAATTTTGATTTCTTTTAGCAAAATATTCAAACGTATGCTTAAAAATGTAATGATTTTTATCAAAATGACAACCGAAAATTGCAAAAAAGATACCTAAATTTTAAATGATAATTTAACTGAGAAAAAAATGTTTAGCATTCAATTTAATCAATAACACGACAGACCCCACAAAGATCAAAGACATTTAAAATCTAGCCAAATGCGAGTCGTACTCGCACACGAAGGGTTTCGTACCACAAGGCAAAAACGCCGAAAAAAACACGTTTGTTGTATGGGAGCCACCCTTAAATATTTATTTTATTCTGTTTTTAGTATGTGTGTTGTTATAGCGGCAACAGAAATACATCATCTGTGAAAATGTTAGCTGTCTAGCTATCGGTTCATGAGAGACAGCCTGGTGACAGACAGACAGACAGACGGACAGTAGACTCTTAGTAATAGGGTCCCGTTTTTACCCTTTGGGAACCCTAAACATGGCCTTACGGTTGTCAAAGAGCAATGCAACCTTCACTAGAAGCTTGGCCCAAATCTTTGAAACATGTTGCCCAAAGTTGAATCCATTTGTGATGCCATAGTAACACTAAATTGTAATGAGAGGTTTTTTTTTGAGTAATAAAAAAAATATAGTTTCCTAGAACTCTGTAGATGGCGTTGAACTGACTACGTTACTAGGGGCCAAAGCCAAAACGCTTGGAAAAAAAAAACATTGCGTCACGTCACATACGCAGTTGACTGACACTTTCGTTTGCTTTCGTTTTACGATCTTAAAATTACATCAAAGTGAAATAATCAAAAAATGATGTGACGTTCCGTACCTTGCAGTAACTTACCAAGTTCAGCGCCATCTATCCAGCGACTAGGGAAAAATTAAAAAAAAAAAAAAAGAAAATCCCTCATTGATAGTTCATATCCTCAGATATGCGGGCCCTATCAGAATATCAGCGCTGCGACATTTATTTTTTTAAATGTCGCAGCGTCATGCTGAGATAGGAGCCTTTTGACCTCGTAAAGGACTTTCTGTTTCATTTTTCTTTTTGACGTGACAACGTCTTAAATTAGGTTGCGACTGGGAGTCACTTATGAAAAAGTGTAACGCTCGGTAACGTTACGATGAGTCACCGAACGAGAGAGAGGCCCGCCGAATGCCTTGCGTCTCTCTCCCACTCAACTATGATCGGATGATCGGTCGTTGTCACGTAAAATCTTCGCCCGTAAAACCGACTTTACAGGCAACCATTTTTTTTTTATCTATTTATTTTATTTTATTTTTGACTGTGTTTAGTTTAGTTTGTGATCAGCCTGTACGAGTCGCAATAAATACTTTTTCTTTCTTAGAAATAATAAATATCAATTACAATTAGTTTCCACCTTGGGCAGCATGTTTCAAAAATTTGGGCCAATTAGTTGCATTGTCCTTTTAGTAGTCCTTATTCCCAGCAACCCGAACATATGTATTAGTCCCAGGACTGTAATGTTCAGATAAATGATGAATGTTCTACAGTAAGAGCACAATGTCGAGTAGTTAGAAACTTTCGTGCTCGTAATTGGATCTCGTTACCTACGATCTGTCCGGAGATATGTTTTATGTCGTTAACTGTCACTGTAACTATCATTATTTACTTGCTCACTGTTAATCAAATCTAATCGGCTGCTATATGACTTCTTTAAAATGGATGCTCTTTTAGGTCTTATCGTTGTATATGTATCGCCTCGGAAGGCATTCTCCCAGCTGATGCCCCTTCTCTAACTATATTTGGGCTAGGCCAGGCAGATGATGAGACCTCATCAATCTATGGTTTCCACCTGGTGAAATCTAAATCAAGAACGGGCCAATTAATTTAAAAAGAAGATGGCGTGTCGCAATAGTGCAATCATTGAAATAATTATCCACCCAATAAGAGCTGCGATATGTATCGTTATCATGAAGGAATATATAGATAGCATGAGTTTTAAAATGTTAAGCCTGTATTTCCCACTTCTGGGCGAAAGCATTCCATAAGTTCAGTCACGGTCTTCAAATTTGCTATTTATCGGTGCCACTTAGCACCAGTTCTAGCGGTGGATTCTGATAATACAAGATTGACTTGTTATGTGTCAACAACTGCTGGTTACATCGTCAAAACTACACAGTTTAAACTTCTATTTACCTATGCAAGTTTTAACTAAAACTTGCGTAGGTAAATAGAACACCCACTCCGAAATTCCAGTTTTAAATAAATTTAAATAATACCATTAGTAAGTTAATATAAAGTTAATCTAATTATGTATCTAATCTAATAATTTTGACATGATTTCCAAACCTTGTATTATGGAAGGTTTTTACTATGAAGCAATTGTTTAACATTGTGTTTGTTATAACAATGTTATGTGTTATGCTATCTAAGTATTGAGGTTCTATAATTATGTTTTATGTAAGAACGCATATTTTAAAGTACACTATTTAAACGCACTTTGAAAATATGCGTTCTAACAAATTAATCAGAAGTTCGTTTCGTTCGATACGCATAAATAGACAAGACATATTTATGGTATTGGTTCTACTATCTAAATATCAGTAGAATAGAACCTGACTGCCTCGTTTTTCTAGCGGTCGCAAGTTCTACTGGTGAGCGTGATGTCCTGAGTTCGATTCCTAGGTCGAACAAAGTGTTGTTGGGTTTTTCCATCAGGAATTTCTCAGTAATAGCCAGGAGTCTGGATTTGTGCCCGGTTGATGACATAAGCTCGCCCTATTACATGAGGCTTAAATGTCCTTATGTACAGACGGCAGCACATCAAGCTACCCGAAACTGTCAAATTTTCCCAATCAACCTTGAACCTTATGCTGTAGCGATAAAGTTGAAAATCTATTAAAGAAATTTGACAGATTGTAGTAACTTGATGTGGTGGCGTCTGTACATCTCTTCCTTACCCTTGGGGAAAAAAGGCGTGTGCGTGTGCTATGTTATGTTAAAAACTGACTAAAGCAGTGATACATTTATGTTGATGGAAGGAGCGGGACAGGAAAACCAAACAAAAGTTGGGACGGATTGTTTGAGGGATACATAATATACCTAATTATGAATGAGAAGGAAGTGAAGGATAGTGTGACAGTTGACAAGGGTGAATGGTAGAGAAAAACGTTTTGCCCCAATCAAATAAGTTGTACCTAATACGGAACAAAAACAGCAAAACACTAAAATGCCGCTTTCTGTATTAAGTTTCAGAAAGATAAACGTGGTGATCAATGCTCGTGCCTTCTCTGGATGAGAAGAGCCCTTTACCCTGCAGTGGGGCAATATGTTGATATGTAAAGTTGGTAAGTTTGTATGTAGGGGGGGGGGGGGGCTATCTCTGGAAAGAAACAACGCTAAGCGAAAATGGAGTAATAGCATGCGGTATGCGACGCGATGCGTCGGGGCCGAAATTTCATGCGGAAAGGCAAAGCACAACATGTAGAAAAGTACATTCGTGCATCAGCTCAGCGGCAGCCAAAAAGAGCGGATTTATGCCTGGTTAATGGCAATACGCTCGCTCCTTGTTACATGGGTCTTAAACATAACTGGCGAAATGTGGGTTTACTATAGGTGCACATCTGCGTAACCCTTCGGCGAATACAGGCGTGATGTTATGTTACTTCTTCTAAAGAGAAGAAGAAAGACACTAAAATGCCGCTTTCTGTAAGACAATTATTATACTACGTTCTGGTTAAGTGCGCTCGCACACGGCATACTTTTTGTAGGTCCTACAATCGGTCAGATTATTTTGCCAAATGTTATTTAGACCGACTTTTTGTAGGATGTGCACATTGTGCACGTTGCCCTATTGCCATCAGTACGTTCTATATTTCTCCTACAAAAATCGGTCACTGATTTATCGGACGTGGGCGGGCAGCCTAACCAAATGCAGTTTTCACATATGTTTACGCCATTAAAATTTGTACGTAACGAGGAAATTAGCCGCGAAGGTACCTCCACGCTAACACGCTCTCTGGGCTGCACGTGTACACAGCCCACAGAGCGTGTTATCCAATAACATCATCTTTGGCCCCTTTACTTAATGACTTAACACGTTCGGACATTCGTATTTATTTTATTTTCCGCGTCTAACTTACACGTATTGTTATTTCTTATTATACATCGATGGTATAAAGAGATAAATGCATATACACAGATTTACACGGTCCGTTTTGATATATTCAGTTACGACTTCCGCTTTGCTTAAAGATACTTTTATTTGAAGATTTATTTCCTGCGACGACAATAGCTTCAGCTGATTGATTGTGGCTTGTACAGATGACTTGTTGCCACCCTGGTTTTATGCTAAGGTCTTCTAACTCCTTAAAGCATAATTTTGGTTTTACATTTATGGACACTGTAGTATCCAAGCGAAATAGGTTACTTTATCGCAGATCCTTAAAACGAAATCCGCTGTGCAAATTATCCTTTCTATAATGGCTTATAGAAAGGCCCACAAGAGAGTGATCTAACGATGTTTACTTTAATTTGTTACGAATTAATTCTGCTATTTCGTAATGGCCTATGCGCTCGTAATAAGAAAAGATTAACAATCGATGAATTTGCTGATTTACATAATATATTCGCAAGTCTAAAGCGCAGCCTACACCGCGAGCTGGCGGGTGGACGGGCTGGCCGGCGAGCATCGTTTCACCTTTTGAATCATGACAAAATATAAGAACGGCTATTTTAGTCTACTTTTGAGAAAGCAAATACTAGAAAGCCTGCCCGCCAGGTCGCGGCGTAGCCTGCGCCTTACGTATGGGTAACCATGGGCCTCTTAGATCTTCCGAGAACGCGCGGAAGTGGGCCTATAAAATGTCGAATACATAATAACTTCTATATAACTATTAAGCAGAAACTGTCCTACTCTATTGAAACTGACAAAAATCATGACCGTTTAGCTCAAATCTTATACATGGCATTTTAAACTCTTTTCTTGGGTAATAAAGTTGGAAATATATAATTCGTTGGAATAAAAAAATATGAATATGTATGGCACGCGCTGACTACATGGTGGGGTTTTTTGGCATCTCATTAATCTCGCTAGCGGAGTCAATGGCGGACCTACTTTCACGTGATAAATGTAATTTTAATATTTTTTATAAAATAATCACCTTCACCTAGGATTTCCTGTGTGGAATTGCAGTCGACTTTACGAATGTTGCAACAATTAACTACCTACATAGAACCATTATTATTTAATCTTTTTCACAAATGATTTTATTTCTGTAGGTATGTACATACAAACACTTTTACACGTCAATTTTATTTTTTTATGGTTCTGTACCTCAAAAAGAAAAACGGAACCCTTTTAAGATTACTTTGTTGTCCGTCTGTCAAGACCCTTTTTCTTAGGAACGCGTGGAGTTATCAAGTTGAAATTAATATCAGATACTCAGGGCTGCAATTCCTTGAGCAGTGTAAATATCAAACTTCTAAGTTAACGCAATCAAAAGATACGGGGCGTTTATGTTCCGTTTATGCCGCATATTTTGACAGTCGCAAGGGAATCAAAACTTATAGGGTACTTCCCGTTGACGTAGAATTATGAAATTTGGCAAGAAGCAATGTCATAGAGCACAAGTAAAGGAAAAAATCCGAAAAGCGTAAATTTGTACTTGGATGTACTTTGTATTTGGAACCCTCGGTGCGCTAGTCCGACTCGCACTTGACCGTTTTTTTTTACTAGATGTAGTCGGCGTTTCATATTCGACTACTTTGAGAAGAAAGGCTGAAACAAAGTCAGATATCACAGTTTTTTTAACAAACAACTATTGCGTTTTAATTGAAAACTCATATTGTTCTATTTACACTTTTTTACGGGAAAACTTAGGAATTTCTTTAAAAGTTTTTATTAAGTAGTTACAAAAAAAAAACTAGATACGGTCTTTGTTTGAATTTTCCTATTTCTCTAAAATAGGCTGGCTGGTCTTCATAAATGATTTAAATTCATTAATTTAACGCGTGTAAAACAGCCGTCTGGCAGTTTCTTTATTAACGTGATCTCAACACTCCATACAATCATCTGTATTGTTTTTTTTTCCTCGTGCAGAAAAGCGCTAATTAATCTAATTAGTGTTACTGATGTTCTAATAACTAAAATGGCAAAGAACGCAAATATTTACAGTGAAAGTTTAAACATTGTTTAAAATAAGTTAAATAAATGTTTTTTTTGTTCAATACATACTCCAGTGCTGCCGTAGTGTTAAGAAATCGTATAACATTTCTTACATTTTTTTTTCAATATAACCTTTTTAGTGTTATGAATATTAAACAGTCAGCGTTGAATATTATCTAAAAATCTAGACAGCTAATCCCATACCATATTTTTACATGCATTAGTGCTTTGTCAACATTTTGACGCTTCTATTTTCGAATATATTCATGAGGTTTTTTGCTTGCTGATGTAATCACCATTTTCCCAAATATGTTGGGGTCGGCTTCCAGACTAACAGGATGCAGCTGAATACCAGTATTTTACATGAAGCTACTACATATCTGACCTCCACAACCCAGTTATTGGGTAATACGAAACCCCTTGGTAAGATTGGTTATCAGACTTTCGGGCTTCTGACGACCCGTAACGACTGCTAAAGATCTACGATTGACAGCTGGGACCAACGGCTTTGCTTTCCGAGGCACGGGGTGCTTGGTGTGGCATCAGCGTAATTTATCAAAATTTACATTTAGTTTTTTCTTTTCCGCACTCGAGCTTCACCAATTTCTTATGAATTTAACTAATTCTATTTATAACTCGTGGCCTTCTTTTGCTTCCAATCGTATATGCATGGTGCCTACTAAGATTCATCATTAATTTAAATAATATTTATAACATTCTTAGGTCACCAAAATATAGATTATCTGATATTATATTAGCTCAACATCTTTTTTTTTTATGATGACATTACTTGTCTACAATATTTATAGCCGTAGTTATTAATTACAGCGATAACATTGACAGGTTAATTACAATTCTAAGTTGGTAACAGATATAAGAACTATCTTTAAAGCAAGCTTTCGTTCTGTCAACACACTGTGTTTTGTATGTTTAATTCCTAAAATTAGAATCATCATCTGCCTAGCCTTTTCCCAACTATGTTGAGGTTGGCTTCCAGTCTAACTGGATGCAGCTGAATATCTGTATTTTACATGGAGCGACTGCCTATCTGACCTCCACAACCCAGTTACTGGGTAATACGATACCCTTGGTAAGACTGGTTGTCAGACTTTCGGGCTTGTGACTAATTCCTTAAACTCAAAAGTATCTTTAAAAATAAAAATTATATTTGGCTCTTCTTTTTCTTCCTGCCCTTATCCCATGTTACTTGGGGTCGGCGCAACACGTTTTCTTCTTCCATTCTCCCCTGTCACCTCTATCATTCACTCTCTTCTCTTTCGTATCATTCCTCACACAATCCATCCATCTTTTCTTCGGCTGGACAGATTTGGCTATTTTTGTTTTAAAATGTTCGTAATAGTCCAAATTATTTTGTATGGAAAGAAAAAATCGGAAGTTTCCTGGAAAATGTTTAAATTCGGGAAAAACTGTACGCCCTTTTTTCTTCGGGATTTTTTTATGAACTCAAAACCGTTTCTCACGATTCAAACGATATCAAAACATGGACGTCTGTCGGGTCAGCTAGTAAATAACATTATCCAATTTCCAATTGTCTTTACAAAAATATTTTATGAAAGTGCTTCCTAAGTTTTTTTTGGTCTGAAGTGACAAAAAATTGATTAATTCAATACTAATCCAACACGATATTCGCATTATCAAGGAAAACGCGACAGATGCATGCATAATTATACGTATAATTCTGCGAATTTCAATCATCATAAACTAAATTAATGAACCGCGGGGGCGCCATTTTAGGTGCCCACGCGATGTTTGGCTTTGACAGAAGCGAGCGTGTGATTTGTATGTAGGTATCTGTAAGCACGCTTCCCTTTGCGAATGAATTATGTATCTGTATTAAGGCATTTGTTTGCATACTTTGTGCGTGTTGAAGAGGAGAACATAAATATATTTCTATGGCGGAGAAGTTACAGTCCGTTCAGTTATTTTTCCTCTAACTTTGCATCATTGTCCAAATCACAATGATCTTTATTCTCATTCTAATAAGGTTGCTGTTGGGTTGCTGCCACTGACAGGTCTGTCCAAATCATTGTGATATTTATTCTCGTTATAATAAGGTTGGTGTTAGGTTGCCGCTGTCAGAGGTAAAATAACTGTCAACGGACTGTAACGATGTGTTGGGATGTGAAGACTATGGCTATGTTCCTTTATCAATGTTCTTGCTCAAATCTTAGAAATTTAGCCAAAAAAGTTAAGTACTGCCATTTTATCGTCCAGAAATGGAATACAAATCTCAATATATATTGTTGTTTTAACTAGCTGCAGTGTCGGAAACAATAATGTAACTCTTTACTAATTATTTTTCTTTTTCTAAAATATAAGTCTAAGCTATTCCTCATATGGTCAGCTATCTGCCAGTGAAAATCCCGTCGAAATCGGTCCAGCGGTTTTGGAAATTAGCCGGACCAAACAGACAGACAAAAAATTTATTTATATACTTTCATTTGCATTTAGTATAAAAATTATTTTTGACATTTCAAACAGTTACTCCAATTTTATTTATTTGTATAGATTGTAGCATTTGAGGATTTGAGCTACGTACCTTTAATATTAACAGTTTAGTTCAGAATGACACGTAAAGATGTCGATATTGACATAACATTGTGCTCGAAGAGAAGTGAAAATCTTTATTTAAACTTACTGTTCGTTTATGAGTTAACGTTATGTAAGTGGAATTATGTTACTTGTGTTATTCATGTAATACTAACTCATTGAAATAAACGTTGCTAGCCCTTTGTTTTAGTATTGGGAACATGACTGTCTTTAAATGGGCTGATGCTTAGAGGTTCGACTGGAAGGCCCAGAAATGTATCGGTTTTCGTATAGGCTACGTATTTTCTAGTCCTTCGAGTACTATTTATTAGCACGATAGGTAGAATTGGTAAATTTAATTGAATGTTAAATTTATTCCGATTGCACTGTTTTCTGCATTTGAATTTTTCCTGATCTTCTCAAGGCATGCAATAAAACGAGTTTATTTCTTGTACGTAATTCGGAAGTTTAAAAATGTAAAACCAATAAATTAATACAAAATTAGTTCAATATATTATGTAAGCAAAACATATTAACATATACAGGGTGAGTTTTTCAAGTGGTCGTGGATGGCCAAATCCGAAACTATGAGGAATAGCGAAAAGTACTCAAAGGAGTCGCGGGCTCGATTTTGATGAGAACTAAAACTGCTTCATTGGATTTTTGAAAAATCAATATTCCTAGCCAGCAATCGAACCAGTTGATTTTGATTAAAAAAAAACACACTGTATTATTACACCACTCGATAGTGCCCCTAATAAGGATCAAATTCTTGGAAGTAATGACATACGGCAAACTTAAGGAAAATGTTGGATTTTAATAAACTGCTTCTTATTTTAAAGTATTCATACCGACATTACCTGTACCTTGTTTGAAATGATGCTCAATACACCCGCAGCAAAGTCACATTCACAACATTATGTTCTAAATTCAAATTTTGAATGCAGTACAATCCTTGAGACGTCGAATCCAACTATGTATTGAAAACAATGGTCATCATTTTGAACAATTAATCAGTTAAGGTTTAATAGGTAGGTAACATAAGAAAACTTAAAATTGGAATTTTGTTAAAAATGCTTTAGTTTCCCGTATGTCATTACTTCCCAGAATTTGATCCTTATTAGGGACACTATCGACTATTACCTACCTATTGATAAAAACTACAATCACTAAAACCATAGATCTACTACTGTTTTTAAAATTAAACTTGATAGTGATACGGAGATAGTGATACTACATCATTCTTTTTTATTTACGACAAACTTTTTACAGTTTTTTATTTTTTATAAAATAAACATTCGAATAAGTTATGCAGTCAAATTTAATATTCAGTTAAATTTAACCAGCGTATCTAATATATCTAGGCGTCTGAGCAGATATTTTAGACTTAATGTGTAATCTAACTCATTGGAAATCCGTTCTTTTTTGACTTACCAGTTACATTACAGTTAAGTTTTTTATAAACATATGGCGACAGTTAGTTTAAGTAGTATTTTTTTATCGAATTATTAAGACCTACTGGGGAATCATATAATGCTGAATATAAAGGTGTACCTTACGATTAGGAATTGTCATGAGAATATGGCTGCAATCACGTAAAGCAGACTGATTGGATAGTTAATTGTTTTATCAGACAGGAAGACGCTACTGCTCATCCTTTTGGCTTAATCTCTTAGTCATTAGTTACGAATGCGTATTTTGGTCCTTTGGTACGCGTGCTATTTTGGGCCAACTTAGAAATACTTAACAAGTTCGAAGCTTAAATAAAATTGTGCTACTATATAAATGCGAAAGTAATTCTGCCTCCCTGTTAACGTAACACTAACACGCTTAAACCGGCAGCCTGCAGAAGGACATAAGCTACCTTTCCTCCTAGATATTTGTGAAAACAAAGATGAACTTACACAAAATACACGCAGACGGAGTTGCGAGCAACAGCTAATAAGACAATAATCCCAGCCTACAAAATATTAATATTACCCCAGAAGATGCGCTGAAGTGTTATGTACCTATATCAGCGGGATTGTCCGAAAGGGTTACCGTTGGCCCGGAACATAAGGGGCTAAGGAAGGAACACTGGTGGGTTTTAGTCAGTAAGAGTCTGACACTGGTCATTTGATGATTTCCCATCAGCAAAAAAAAAAGTGTTATGTATAGGAGGTAACAGCACTACTTGAGCAACATTGTAAGGCGCAATAGTGCAGAATAATTGGTACTAACAGTTTGCCAACTGATCGCATACAGTGCCATAGACATTACTTCCCCTGTTACGACTTTAAAGGCTTTTCGTATGACTAGTTATAGATAACATTGACAGCATACGCATAAACATAATCAGCGAATAACGTTCCCACTGCTGGGACACAGGCCTAATTTCTTTGAGAGGAAGTGGGCCATAATCCACAATGGTATATGTCACATGTCTGCTGTTGAACTTCCTAATCTCCATTAATGAATGAACATACTGACTACTTGAATGGATTGAAACCTCCATTTTACGTATCGGCGCAATTATATATGTCGCAGTCGGATTGTATAATCCGCCATATTACATTACGGCTAGCCGTTATCAAAAACAGGGCCGTTTTGAAATGCGGCGGTTCAACGATCCGGCTAATCGTTGAACCGCCGCATTTCAAAACGGCCCTGTTTTTATAATATGGCGGATTATACAATCCGACTGCGACATAAATATACCATGATTAATTTATGAGCGCCACCTGGTACTTGAGCGTTGTTTCTTAACAGAATGTATGAAACTTAAATGTGGTTTGTAAGCAATATGTGTATGTGAAATAGCACGCTCACGGTCGTTTGGTTTGATCAGTTGGAATGGTGTACTGTCAAAAAATGATCGTGAGCGTCGAATCATGATGTAAAACTTTGGTGTTAAAACCACGGATGAATCGAATCGGATGAAATCAATGTAGGCCTCTCAGAGGCGTGAATCGCTATACCTATCATTACATCATCATAAGGAAGTAATGTTATAGACATTTAAGTAGGATTTACAGCAGCATTTTGGAGGCGTTCATGGACGGCTCATATCTCAAGTTCGCATGCGGCGGTCACCTGTGCTCTTGATGACCCTATGAATGTGTCAGTGAGCGGAGTTCGCGTAGCTGAATATTGGGACCAAAGATGTTTGAATTTTTTGGCATACACTAAGAACCAGCATTATTCGGACACAAACATTTAAGATAATGTTACTATGATCGCAACTCAATTCTGGGCCAAAGTATGATCTCCACGTGACCCTTAATTGCAAGCAATTTTTTTTAAACCCTTGCTGGAACGAAACTATTAAACAGCGCGGTTGTCAGAAGTGGCGGGTAGCGACATTCTTTCACATACCTGTTAAAATTATTCCAACTTAACAAGACGTGCTGCTCGTATAAAAGGAAAGCAGCGACGTCATCGCGCTGTTAGACGATATTTCTACGATTTTGACAACACTAATTGGCGTACCGTTATATATTGTGATTCACTGAGACGAATTTGACAATTACTCTTACTAAACAATCTTTATAGTCTATAGCTATCGCGTACGCAAAGATCAGCTGTTGCCAGCTTTCACGTTCGATGACTGAGACGTAAAATCTTAGATAAATTTTATTTGGTAAAGTTACGAAAGAATCGGTCATATTTGAAGTGTTTTATATGCTGATGTGATTATACTAAGACATTTAACGCTTCTCATGTAACTGAAAACCTGAAATATAGACAAATAAATGTCGATATCCAAGTTAAGTATCTCGGTAAGGTTATAAAAGTCTACAAATAATATACAGTTATAGTACAATAATATAATAGTTATAATGTTATATAAATATACATAATAAATAAGTTAATAACCGATTCAAAACCTGATTCGTTGCATTAAGCTTATCTAGATCGGGCATTTATAGTTTTCACTCAATCATAACTTTATCATAAAATGTAGTTGATTTAAATAACATGTTATGTGCAGAATGATTACGAAAAGCGTCGCAGCAGCTGAGAATCATTCGACTTGGTCCTTATGTCCATACATAAGCCTATAATGTTCCCACTGCTGGTACACAGGTCTCCTCTCTTCGAGATGACTGCGCGGGCCCAGTGCGGATTGGTAATCCACCACGAGGGCCCAGTGCGGGTTGGCATATGTCGAATTTTTGGTTCTAGGACATGCTGGTGGAACCTCACGATGTTTTGCTTTACCGTTTTGAGAGCAGTGGTGATGAAATTATTTACACAAAGTAAAGCGCCTGCCTGGGTTCGAACCACGACCTACGTAAGTAGGGGTCGTTACTACTGGGCCACCACTATGCTCCGTCCATATACTTATCTACAATGTAAAACCACAAGGATCAAATTGATGCGTTACATCATGAGTTAGAGCTATAATATAATACTAGCGAATAAAAAAGTAATGAAAAGTCATGGAAACTGGCATTAAAAGTGATTGTAAATGTCAATCATTGCTGCGACTTGTAAGTGACCATCATGTTATTAATGTCTTATATATCAGTCACTGTCGTCATTATATTGAGTAACTACTTAGCTGTTGACCGCGGCTTCGCTCACGTGGATGTCATAAAATAATTCACGGGAACGTACTACCGGGATTAAACGTACCCTGTGTGTTAGGTTATAAGCTATCTGTGTGCCTTTCATCCAAATTCATTCAGCCGTTTTTGCGCTAATCTGGGACACACAACCAGACAATCTGAAAAAAAAAATCTAAAAACTATATTTTCTACATTGCCACACCTCGTAGCAATTACTTTTTTTTATAAATATTTAAGGCTACTCTTTCGAAAAAAGGTTAAAAACAGCGTGCAGATGAAGCAGCTTTTCTCCGGAACTTACAGAGAAATTACATCTGAAAAAATAGTTTGTAATCTACATGATATGAATCGTAATTTGGTTTAGCCATAATTTTTCTATCGATATCACCTATTAAGAAAAAAAACCACCAAATCACCTCCAAATCGTTGAGATGAAACCATTTTACTCCTTCATTTTTTATCAAAAGAATATAAAAAAAATATCTAGTGCTTTGCAATACAAACGAAAATGATTTGGTTTTGTTACTTTTTAAAAACATGTATATTTTTTAATATAATAAATTAAAAATGCGATCGTTTAAAGTCCGTGTCTATATCATCCCCGCACTCGTCCACGAATTCAGTGCGGGGCGCCTCGTGTTGCTAGGCAACGCGTTGGCATGCGGGTGCATGCGGGTGGCGGAGTGGCGCGGAGAGGGGTAGTTAGCTCCGCCCAAATGCACATGGTCGTTGGCATGAATACAAGCCTTAATGCACAGTTTTAACTTTGTTACTATTTCATGATAATTATGTGTAGATAAAGCCTGTCGCTTTAACTTATATATTCACTGTAAGATGAGTTCATAATATCATATACCCGACTCACCTTTATAAGGGAGTCGTAAATGTTAATCGGAATCGTGACTCTAATATTTACGAGGGAATTGACCTCCTACTGGTAGAAAAAAGGAATTCCCGGAGAATTAGTAGGTACCTAGCTATGCATTTGCTTCGACAAACTGGTAGAAAAAAGGAATTCCCGGAGAATTAGTAGGTACCTAGCTATGCATTTGCTTCGACAAACTGGTAGAAAAAAGGAATTCCCGGAGAATTAGTAGGTACCTAGCTATGCATTTGCTTCGACCGATCTTTAATTCTTTATGTCATTTTTTACCAAGGCGTGCCTGAGTTAGTTATTGCTAAGGAAATCACCACAGAATATAACCATATATTTCTATGACAGTTCAGCCTAGGATGATGTGATTTTCAAATGAAAATAGCCCAAACAATGATAGTAATATATAAGTCAATGAACCCAACGCTTAGTGACTCAGACTGGAGATCGAGTGCCTACGAGAGCCTACGAGTTCGATAAACACAAGTTCTATCGAGATGCAAAAGTAGCATAGAAAAATTCGTTTTAAAATATAAAAACCCGACTGAAACAAGATCACTTTTCGTTTATTTTGTTTTCAATGTTTCCTTTATTTTTTCTACCCACATGGAAAAGGTTCTAAAAAAAGGTTCATGACGTTGTGCCTTCTTATTGACGTCTAAAATCCACCATTATTATATAATAAATACAAAACCTAGTTTATAACCATCGCACGACCTAGGCGAGTCGATAGACACCTCATGTATAAAAATCCACCCAGCTGTTTGGATGTTTCGAGGAAATAAAGAATCCCACATACAAAGATACATACATACTATACGCATAAAATAACATAACCCTGTCTTTGTCTTTGTCGCGGAGTCGGGGAAAAAGGAATCGGGAGTCGGAGAAAGTAGGTAGGTAATTTGCAACTAAAATTAGCTGTAACATTCAAAACGGCTGCTAATTATTTTCATTCTCTTTCATGAAACTGAAGCTGCCTCTATTATGAGTATATTATTATGTTACAGAATGTTAGTTTCATCTCACTATCTTACCTTTCTATCAAATTCTTAATTTAACGCCAGTAATTACTCCTCTTATCTATGAATTGAGAAAACTATAGTTGCTAGACGTTAGCCATAAAATATGGGGGTATTATACGAGCAAGATCATAAAGTTACTAAAATAATTATATGATATAAAACTTCCTATAATAATTTTATGTCATTAAGACAAAATGTCGGCTTCAAACAGTTTTCCTTGTAATGAAATATCTTTTACTTTCAATATCAGATGTTAAGTTTACGATTACGATTAAGTAACTTAGTTCAATTAAGTTAGTGTTAAGTAATTACTCGTAACTTGAACTTTAGATTCATGATATCATACATGCTATTGTTGTTATCATAATGAAATACGAACAAAGAGTTTTCATTATTAAGTCTTTACTGAAATCAGAATACGGACTGGACTAATGTAATTAAATTCCTTAAGGTTTTAGCCCCATAAGGAGAGGCCTTTGCCTATCACTGTGACTGATTTCCAGGCCGAAATCTTTAAATGGATGACACTTCCAAAAATAAGACTCCCGCACACTTGTATTATAAGTAATTCATTTTATCACCTACCTTTATCAATAGGGATGTACCTCTTCGGTCAGTGCAAATCCTTATTAAAGAGGAGACACTCACACGTGTACTGTTTTCACCGCTATCGCTAGAGATCGAGAGTGGCGCGTAGTGGCCGGCGCGCGCGCTTAACCGCCAATGCGCTTGCGCATGTCACACACCCGAACGCTCTCCTACTCCTGTGCTTAGCCCCATACCGCACCGGTGTTGGGTGATGCTTCCTGATCTTGTAACAATGCCTGGTAATTATTGTTTAGAGGTTGGTGATGTGTGATTGCGATCTGACAATAAGTTACATACTTTTTTGAATATCATATGGTTGCAATTTTTTCTCTTGTTATTGGATCTGGTGTGTTTTTTTTTTGCTTTATTGTTGACATAGCGTCTCCTAGAGACCTATATACTACTTTCGTTTTGTTAAAAAACAGTTTGTTGTCTCATAAGACTTGAGATCATTTTCCAGCAACATTCATATCCAATATCGATATTGTGTATCTTTGACTGACTGAAAGTTGCTAGTTTCCAGAAGTACTCGGAAAGCGACCTCTTCATCTATTATTATAACGCAACCGCCATGATTATGTAATAGTAATGACATACATGTCATTGCCACTTACGTCAATTTGACGTATGGAAATGACAGAATCGTCATTATAGGTAACAAGCGACTGATTCCATTTGAACGACGCATCAGTAAATTATTCCTATGCTAAATAGTATTTAATTTTCAAAGCATTTAATGATCATGACAGTTTTATGTGAGACTTAAATCCAGTTTAAATTATTATCAGACTTGCATCTTCTTAAAAGATTAATAGATGTACTTAACTTATACTGAAGAAGATTACCTATGCAAATTAATGATTAGGATTTAAACTTAAACGTTATGAAGATTCATCATTGGGATGATGTAGCAGTATTTACGTGTCGTACAAACCATTAATATTAGATATGAATGTATGTTTTGGTCATATTTATGAATTCACTCAGTAATTATTAATTTGTCGAGGTGATAATTATATGCATATTATTTTACGGTCTTCAGTAGCAGCTCAGACAGCGCTCAGAAAAAAGTTTAGCACCTTGAAGGTAAGATTAGTATGACTGACTTACCTGCAGATTACATATATTCTTGCATACATAAGCTCACACCTTCTGTCCATGGGGTAGGCAGAAACTACAAAACGCCACCTGCTACATACTCCTTTAGCTCCGTTTTTTCATTCATCTACCTAATATTATTTTTTTAAAACACTGAAGCGAAAATCTGTTCAAATTCGAAGCTAATACTAAAACTGGTGCGACCTGGTGGGACACAAGATTTATGGTTACGGTGTAAATCACTTAGCTCAAAAATATCGGGAACCCTGATATCCTAATAATTTACTGTCCAATATCTTATTAGCTGGTTTATAAAGCAATAAAGAATCATTATCATCTGAAAATAAAGAATATAACAAGCAAATATCTGACAGCAGTATTTTTTTTTGATTAAGTAAGCTTTCAGTGACTATGTTAATTATTTAAACTAACACTTCAAATGTTAACTTATTTTTGTTGATACTAATTATTCCAAACAGACCTAATCTGACACAATACTTCACTAACTTAATGCAAATGTTTGTACAAACATTTGGCAACACGAGATTTTAAATTTTATGCCTTTTGAATATTTATGATTTCAATTAAATGTAATCTTGTTAGATAAGAGGCTCTCATAAAATAATTACATTACTCAACAAATGTAGGCATTCAATTAGATTGTGCTAATTAGTAACAACTAAGTCTAGACAATATTTCATGCTTACCTCGCTGAACAATATATCTTGGAGAGACAGAAAGCGACCAGACAGATTTAGATTACATTTATAAGCTGAAGGTAATTATTCATTTTAATGAAATTTATTCAGTTATTTTAATACAAAGTGACTTTTTAATAGGTACGGTTAATATAGGTACACAAATACACAGCTTCCTCCGATGGGGTAGGCAGATCAGATGTTTAATGCTGAATAATTGGTTTACTCAGGGATCGACTTAGAGATGAAGTCGGGATAGCATCTCCGTACGAAAAGTACCGAAACGGGTGTCGTGGCGCAACTTGAGAGAGGTCTATGTGCGGTGAACTGCGATGAGCCGAGTTGATTGATTGATTTTTTTAAAGCTGCCAATCAATTGAATATGGCCATGACCTAAGCCAATTATGTATGATTTAAGGGATCCTGCCGTTTTGCCGAAAAGATTTTGCCAAAATTTCACTACCCAAACAAATTTTCGCAACCTTTTATTATACCAATGCATGTTTGGAATAATTTTAGTATGCACATTTTCATTTGGTCAAATTTTTACTTGGCAGAATATTATTAAGGATAATGTCATTTAGGCATTTGGTCTTTAATCAAATGATTTATTACGGCAAACAATCTTTAGACAATAAACGTTTGGTCAAACGATTTGTTATGACAAAAAATATAAAGGCATAAATAAGATTTTTTGAGATTTTTTTTTTTGGGAATTAAATAATTAAAAAATGCAATTTTATTTTAAAATAATCATTTATTTAATACAAAATATTTGTAACTTACTATTTTAATTTTTTTGCAATGGACATTATCGAGAACCGAATTAGTTACGAGGTTAATTATTTTAAAAAAAATGCTTAGGTTAGGTTAAAACTGCGACCTCCTACGCACGAGCCGAGCGAGCGAAGCGAGCGGTGCCGCGGCAGCGCCCGGCGAGTGCCAGAAACGACTAGATTATATAGAAGAAAAAAATGGAAAAAAAGTCTACCCGAAACTGAACTAGTTAGACGAGATTAATTATTTTAAAAAATACTACCAGAATACTTAATATTATACCTGTTTAGAATTTGTCCCAAGTGGAAAAAACACCCTTGTACTAAAACGTCTTCAAAGTTAGATCTTATGCTTGAAATGGCTGCCTTAAAACTGCGAAAACTGACGATACTAAATATTTGGCAAATGTAATTTTGCGTAAAATGAGTTATTCCAACTGAAATATTTGACTAAATAAAAATTGGTAAAAGTACTAGTTGGTAAACAAGTTATTGTTTAAACGTTCACTTGCCAAACATTAGGTTTGGATTACAATTATTTGTGAAGAGATTTTTTGCTAAGTAATAATTTGGCAAATGAAATTATGCGGAAAATTGTTTGGGAAGTGATAATTTGGCAAAATCTTTTCGGCAAAACAAGGGAGACCCATGATTTAACTATCACATAACTCAAACCATTTATATAAATTAAACCTTTTACATAGGTACACACGGATGTAGGTACACTATTGAATTGTCAAGGAGTTGGTCAGTTGATCAGAAAGTTGTTCCCCATTAAACCCCAGTAAACCTAGTTCCCCATTTCAAAACGTAGATCCCTGTGGAGAAGAACGGGCAAGGAAATCCATGAACACTCTTTTAAATCAAGCTAGGTATTAGGGTTCAGTATTCTTGTACTTAGTTCTTCTAGTACTAACTTTTTCAATCGTGAATGGAAGACGAGCAAAGGAGCGAGGGTGGCCGAAATAAATTCGATAAATGGCAGGCCGTAAAATAAAATTATATTTATTTTTTATTTGAAATGGGTTTACTCTTGACTCTAGTCTAGGTCAGAGGTGACAGAGACAAAGTCGACGATAGAGTGAGCTTACCCAGAAGAAGCCTGTTCACTCTTACTTTGAAGAGATAATAATAATAATAAATATTAGTTTTATGTTACATATTTGTATACTTCGTCAGTTTTAAAGCACTACGTGGTCTTTATATCCGAATAAACTTACTTTTAAAGATCTTACTTATATAATTTATAAGAAAGGCTGGCGTGACGATTGGACTCGTTCCTGACCGATTGGCCGGTAAAGGCTCATCATAAGGAAAACTAGAAAAGTATGAGGAGGACTTTGCCCAGCGGTGGGACAACATAGGTTACCTATATAATAAAAAAAACAGTGGCACTCCGGGAGTGCCGACAAAAGTGAAAATAAAACACAAACTGAATATTTTGCCATCACTCACTGACATATCTCATATACATACATTAAAACCGAGTGCATCCCGAGGACAGCGGAACACATCCGAAGCGGATATTTTTTTAATCGTCTTATAAAAAAAACACGCCGTCACGGTGTCGCTTACGGTATTAGTGGCGCGAGTTCAATGGTTTTTTTTATGGTTTTTTCCCATCTCAAAATTGTTTTCACCAAACAATCTTATACACAAAAAATGCATTTTCACCGCAACACGATACTCAATCAAGCCACAGTATGTAAAGATAGCAAAACCATTCAGTACACCAACATTGTTAGCATAAATACACTTCGTGCTATCTCTGCCTATATATAATGGCGCTTATCGTAGTATTTCCTGCTATAATACAGGACTCAAATAGAAAGTGCAATATATAATTTTGCTTGAAATTGATCTTGATGTGCGTACGAGTACATAAAGATGTGTATCTCCTATGTATGTAATGTGTTGCGTGAGATTCAACACGTCACGATATGGTCGTCTTCATTGGTAATTGAACGTCTAGTTGTTACTAACTACTACTCGTATCTTTGTAATTAAATGATAGGAATATGATTTTGGTATTTTAGTAAGTTTTGTTGCCTCCGTTTGCGTATGCACACGCAGAAGTGTCGCGACGTTGTGATTCTTATCTATTGGTTAGGTACTAGCTTCCGCACGCGGCTTCGCCCGCAAGGTATGTTGATAAAAACTATCCTATGTCCTTTCCCGGGATGCAATCTATCTCTTTGTCAAATTTTATCGAAATCTGTTCAGTGGTTTAGGCATGAAAAGGTAACATACAGACAGACAGAGTTACTTTCGAATTTATAATATTAGTATGGATTAACCATGACTTTGTGTAAATTATTTCATCGCCACTGCTCTCAAAACGATGAAGGAACACTCGTGAGAAAACCGCCATGTCCTAGAATAAAAAATTGAAATTTGACAGATTGTAGTAGATTGACGTGCTGAAGGGGTACCTACTCACGAAATTATCCTCGTCTATCTGTGGAGCCAACAGTCCAGCACTTATCACTGATTACTGCACTTAACGAGTTCTTCCAATAGCAACCTTATTGCCACGACAATAAAGGCCACTGCTTTTGACAGTGATGTAAAATCAGAAGTAACAAACTTTGAAAGGACTGCAGTCTATTCTTCTTCTTCTTAGCGTGTCGATGGCCTAACTTGAGTCAGCCCTATAGTGTTCTTGGATTATTTCGGAGATTAACGCCACTAACACCGCGAACTACGCGCAATCTAACACTTCCCGTGACCAAGACTCCACAAACGGCGCGGGCGCAGTAACCAAATCGATAATCGGAAAATCTTTATACAAAATGACCATCTACAGAGGCTTAAGTGCGAGTTTTTTTAATCACGTTCGATTGCGAGCTCGTTAGAATTTTATATGGGAAAAAGTTATAGCGCCACCTGGTGGTCACTAGGAGAAATCTAATTTCCCATACAACATTCTAACGCGCTCGCAATCGAACGTGAGTCGAAAAAACTCACATATAATTATGTTCTACTCTGTGGTTCACCTATCGGGTTTACGGCATTAAACAAAAACACACTCGTGCTTCAAACACTTCGTATCCGTATATTCAATTAATTTTAAAATTACATTACCCACCTAGACTTCTGCCTGTCCTGCACCCTAAATGTGTAACACACGATCAATCACGATATCGCTAATCCATTGCTTCATATGTTCCAAAAATGTGTCTGCTCAACAGTGTAAATAACGCAATGAATGTTGTTGAGCTGTCAAAATCAAAGCCGTTGCTTCTGTTAGAGTGTTATGCAATGACCCGCATATCAAAACTAACAAATGAATAGTAACGCTTAGACAGAACATTTGAAATGCGTCTAGTCACCTATGACAGTAATTGCTGTACCTAATTCTATTGTGCTCTTTAATGATGTTCCTGAATTCAGGACACACGGAAGTGATTACACTGTAAATTACATACAATCTCATAAGACTACCGATTTATGTATTATCCTATTATGTAATTGGTGAAGTTGTAATTCACGATCACATTGATTGTGCGGTTAAGGGGGAAGCTCCCCAAATGTGAAGATTTCATGAAATAGTCATTCTTGGGGATTACATGGTCTTAGAGAGTTGTGTGATGACTTTAATGATTATAAATCTGTAAATACATATTTGTTACGGCCGCGAATCATATTTTAATTAACGTACAACTTAATACTGAGCAGCAAATTGCAAAAAACCTAAAAAAAAATGAATTTCGCGGGCTACCCTGGCGCTTTCGCCTTAAGTCGACGATTTAAGGTGAAGTGTTCGCCGCATAAAAATCTATTGATGGTACTTCTTAGAATTGAATTAAGTTAACACCATATTTATGTATTACCAGTTGACCCGACAGACGTTGTCAATAATTTTTTATGGAAACGAAGTCGAAATTCGAGCTTCATCTTAAATGCAACAACTTTTGTAAATCTAATTGAATGTCACGTCACTCACACACCTTTCTACATTGGACTATGTTCCACAACTTGTGGGTATGGATACCACCATAACGTTAGGTAGGTGAACGGTGCAGACTGTACCTAATGCTCTTTGTGGCCGGAGTGTTATAGGGTCGATGCGGTATTGGAAACGGAGATGCCATTGTTCTATGGCTTTTAACCTCTACGTGGTTGATTGAGTTCCGTTACTGATTTTGTAATAGAACATTTTATTTACTAAGGGGATAAAGCAGCACGCGCGCTATACATGTTAAATTCCGAGCGCAAAAAGGATTGTACTTAGGGCGTTCGAGCGCAGGGAGCTTTTTTATACACGTAAACGTGCTTATATTTCTCAGGTAATGTATAAACAATAGGGAACTTGTACATGGTACTTAATATGTTTTTTTTATCAATTCAAATCTTGTCTATGTACACTTTTCTTCAAATGAGGAGACAATTTCTGAAGTTGCAAATTTTTGCTGGTTTATGAAAGCCTGTCAAAATCAGCAGATTACTGATATCTAATTTTCTCGTTTCACGCCAAAGAAAAAAAAACGGGTTTACATTTGAGTAAGACACGGAAACGTGCAAATGTGCGCTCAGTGTTCAACCGGCTTTTCTGAAATGCTTGAGACATGTCGCTTATAGCATTTTCACTTTCGCTCGCAGAAAGCGTACGCCTCATTGTTAGATGAAAATACTGTCTAGAATTTAAAGGGAAACAATTTATCATTCAGTTTCCTGAGACAGAGAAATACATACTTAATATATCAACCGTATTATATGAACTTAGGGCATCATCGGCAGCCTACAGCAGTCCACGGCTGGACATAGGCCTCTCCTCTCCTCTCCGGCCTGTTGGTCTAGTGGTCAGTGACTATGACTGCTATGCCGGAGGTCGTGGGTTCGATTCCCACCCAGGACAAATGTTTGTGTGATGAGCATGATCATTTGTTCTGTGTCTGGGTGTAATTTATCTATATATGTATGTATTTAGAAATATATAAGTATGTTTATCAGTTGTCTAGTACTCATAACACAAGCTCTGCTTAGCTTGAGACTAGACGGCGTTGTGTGATAGTTGTGGAATATTATTATTATTATTATATTATTATTATTGCACGCCAATCAACTCAACTCGATTTTCGTAGCTCTCATCCAGCTACCAGCCACTCTGCGAAGATCGACGCTCCACCTAGCCTGAGATATGAACCTAGGTACTTGAAGTATAATACAAAAGTCACATCATTATGTTTTTTATTGACTCGATTCAAGTATTCACATTTCTTACAAAGTGTCAAGGTTAGATGCCATAATATTAACAATTTGACATAATTATAACGACTTTTAACCGAAAATGTTAAGTGCTGTCTAGAGCCTCGTCTAGAATATGCAAATAATTAAAACTATATTTTAATTACATGAAGTTTTAGTTGTAATTTCGCAAAGTCATTGACAGAATGAACTTTTAAGAAGGCATTGATTTTAATCATTATTTATTACTTAAACTATTACTTTTTCAATTTATTGAGATGTTGCTCTTTTGTCAAAAGTCAAGGCGTTATTTCCTATAGGTCAAAGATAATATATGTATTTGTATTAGTTTCAAAGTGAAAAACAACTTGTGTAGTCAATAATATGTACAATACCTCCCGATCGATTTCAGCCACGGTGGCCAAGGAGATTAGCCAGGTACGCAGAAGATACTATAGTGTACAAGTGTGTGCGCAAACACAACTTAACTCTCTATTCCTTTACTCTCATAGTTCGATGGGACGGCAATCCGACAAGGCCGGAAGAGATCAGGCGCAGGACCAACGGCCTTACACGCTTTCCAAGGCATGGGGTTTTCGCACCACCAACTTCCAAACTCCGGGCCGCTACGGAGAAATTTCTAATGGAAAAAACCCAATAACATTTAGCCCGACCTGGGAATCGAACCGAGGACCTCATGCTCAGCAGTCGCGCTTGCGACCACTAAACCACCGAGTCAGTCGTATAGTTTTAAGTTGGTATTATGACCATTCTTTGCTCTTTGCGTGTCTGCGCCGAACGCCAAGTTTATTGTAACCGATCTATTAATTTACATCGGGCCGTGCTTCGATTATATCAGTAGATAATGAACTAACTTCATCAGTCTTCCTTTAGCCTGAACTAGTTATACTATGTGCCGCTTTTTCGTTTCCGATAAATATATTTACAAAACAAATTCGATCATAATATGATACTGAAATGAATAAAAAAAAACTTTATTTTAATTCAGAATTTATTAATGTCCAATTAAAATTATGCTAAATCAAAATTCATAAAAATGAAGATACTAAAAATGATAATCGTATAACGTTGATAGTCTAGTTAGACAACGAAGAATCATACCATAACATAAGGAACTCTTTTTATCTCATGCCCTAATAAGTACTTTAATATCAGGTTCTGTTTCTCTCCAACTTCACTATGTAAATGATAATATAAACAGCGTATACTCGTACATTAACATAGTTATTAATGTTGGTGTAAATAATGATAAGAGCCAAAAAACCAAAGAGTTACATGGTGTGCAGTCAGTGGAACCGAGTCAGTAGATGCAGCACTGCCACTGACGAACGACAGTTATTTAATTTGTAGCCATTTTGGTCGATAACGTCGATCTTCATGAATTTTTATCGCAAAATCAAATAGATCAGCATCTACTCGTAATTTACGTAGCACACATTCATAATTCGACGGGTTTTGAAGGAAACCGAATCTGTTGCTTTATATGTTTGAAAAATTTGTCTGCTAAACAACGTAAATAACGCAATGAATGTTGTTGAACTGTCAAAATGAATGGCACTGCCATTATAAGTGTCTTATGCAATTGCACCTTGCTGAACCTTGCGGAACTCTATTTTGTCAGTCACTCCACAGTTTCTTATAATTTGACTTGGTGTTTAACTGATAGTTTCATGACTTCATTCCAGTATATTTTTTTTGGCACCATCATCTTCAGTCCTCCAGTCAGAGTGCTGATACGGTTGTGTGTCCGCCAATGTGGCATATTCTTGGTTTTCTTGGTCTTTTGTGGATCTAAATTCACTATATAGATCCCATGAAAACCAAGCATAATTGTAGTAAGTGATTGTACCCTTACTAAACGATCCAAATTATTATCTTATTAACAAACTCTTTATTTATTTCCAGGTACGTACGAATGCTCCGTAAATCTTCAACTACACCTACATTCGTCGTAGTGAGGCGGTACGTCGATGCGTCGGCGCAGATCTAGCCGCGACTGAGTGAAAGTAAAACTCGGCCGTTTACTGGCACCAACAGAAATTCACTTAGAGTGGCGACCCCACGGACCGAAGAAAAACTAGAAAATTCAGAAGTATAGTGTTAATCCATAGATATAACAGCAAACATAGTAAACACTGGTTGACGTCATCGTCATCATCATCCACAGGACCACAGCACGACTTCAACCACTGCTGGACATAAGCCTCTCTTTGCTTGTGCCAGTCCCCACGCTCCAGTACCAGCCTCATCCAGGTTTACCCCCGATTGCGAAAATTTCGTCTACCCATCTTGTTGACTTACGTGAAACCATTGTATATACCTAGTTTCCTCTTCTTAAAAATTGCTTCCAATTATACCGTTGTTACTGGTCATAACAGTAACAGTAGCACTATAATCACCAACTAGGGCAAACTGGTAATTGCCTTGAAGAGCTATGTTGCAATAGCTGCTGATCATTCTCTTGATATAATTACTTACTTGTCTTTTGCTACACAATGTTTGATCTGAAATCGCATAGGTATGTGTTACCATAATTATGTGTGTTGCATTTGTATGCCCTTTAAAGACAGGCTGTTATAATGAATTGTTTGTATTGAGTAGGCCTTCTAAATCTTTCTCTATGTTTAGTACATACACACCTTACCGCGTTTGCACATAGTCTAGAGAGATCTATCATGCCGCAATCACTTCCCCATTACTTAGTTTTATTAATCTAGCAACTAAGTTGATCAACTGATTATGTGTGTACTTACTTACTTTAACGACTTTGCCTGTTTTACTATCAATTAACATAAAGATGTCTTTTGATAGGCCAATCTAGCGGCAGTTGATTACACCTTATCTAACTTGAACGAAAGTTTCGCGATATTACTACCAATTGCGTGCTTGATTAATTATTTGTGTGGTAAACAATTATGTTTATTAACGTAAGTACCTTAATTGTAAAAATCAGGATGTTGTCTGATAATAATAACAAAAGAGTCATTGTTTATTCTTTCGTAATCAAACAATGACACTGAAAGTCTTCAATTTCTCAGTGCAGTCCAGTTCTTAATTCAATCTTATGCATAAAATAAAGCATATATGCTGTTTAGTTCTCAAATCATTCCTGACTATCATTAGACTTAAAAAACATATTGCTACATAACCTATGAAAATAAAACTCTCATAAATTAAACTCTATTAATGATGATGTAACTGTACTAATCTTTGACTAAATTACAACTATCGTTTCAATTTAGTTGATCGTCCCTTGATTAAACTAGTATAAAATCTAAAGCACGCGTATCTTCATCATCTTGGAGAACAAGTTTAGTGTAAGTGTTAGTAACACTAGCCTGTTTAGATAGCAACTTCCGACTCGACCTTAGGTCAGACCTTTTCTGACCATTTGTACGCGGACAATACAACATCATTGTTACTTTAAGATTATTTCCGTTTTGACTTGCAAGTTTTGGATGACCACTAGGAGTTTGGAGTTGAGAAAAAATGGAGGCGACAAACAAAATTACCTTCTATAATAGTTATTGTTCCTCACATGTTAGCTTCCTGAAACAGATCAGCTTCTCAGTAAGAGTACGATGTCCTTACTATATAAAATACCTCGATAATAACATACCTCAACAAGATGGCGATGTGTTGCAAAAAAATCTCTTATTCAAAACCATACCTTACGTCTCGACTGATCTTTCTGCCCTTGTCCCATGTTACATGGGGTCGGCGCAACACTTTCTTCTTCAATTCTCCCCTGTCAACCGTCACGCAGTCAATCAGTCCTATTTCATTCATATTATTCCTCAAACAATCCACATTCATATTCATCAGGCGTCACTTCGGCGTCAGTGTTTGCAGTGACAATTTTATTATAACCCTAAGTTCTCACTTTAAGCAAGTAAACCAGTAAGTAGTTGATGTGTAAGTGTGATCCCGCGCATAATGGGTATCACGCTTGCGCAACTGTCCTCATAACATTACCGGACTCGCACGATGACAGAGCACGACGCTGTCTTATTGTTGTTGTTTGCTTTGTGCGCCTGCTTCTTACATCATCGAATGAGGCCAATACGGCGGTAATCTTATTACATCGGCCATCAGATTGTTGTCAATATTATTGCCTAGCCTATTGATGTCTGATAGTCAATTGCTAAGAATAAGTGATTGGTTATCTTGACTTGGTCAAGTTGGTTGTTGGGACTCTGGAGAGGGTTGGCTCTACCAAGCCTCTCGAGAGGCTAATCTTGTGTCAATGTTGGTGGCGGTTGTGAATTTGGTCAATTAGTCATAGGTTTGGTCGACACATACAACACTAGGTATATTACTGATCAGACCTTATCAGGCTTTCTGTAGGTATACAAGGAGTAAAGGTGGTTCCTAAATGGGCAAGTTAGTCGACTAGGCAGCTAATTCACCGATGTCCAGCTGTTGATACCTAATAATGTTAATAGTTTGAAGGCGGGTAACGATCTTTTGAATATCGCAGCCCTCTGCATGTCCTGAAGATGGTGTCTGATAAGTTTTGAATTTGTATAAGGCTCAACTTTTTATTCCTCGGTTTAGATTTAAACATCGTTTCGGTGTCTTGGTTTTCAGAAGCCTTCAAAATACAATTATGGTCATCAAAAACCAGTGGCCTATTGCAAAGAGAAACCGTTTACCCTACTGCGAAAATATTCGAACTCGCTTTGCTTGCTCTTGAATCCCTATCAAGTTTCAATCTATCCGAGGTGCTAACATTTTTGTGCTCTCGTCTCTCATTTTATTGCTTTTTTTGGAAAATCTACCACTACCGTGGAAGCAAAGATTTTTCTTTTTAGTTTGTTAGATTACCTTATTGGCCAGTGGCGCCATATCTGTCACAAACATAAGGGCAGCAGCTGTTCCTACACAGGTTGGCGTCCAGTTGGTGGGTGGTTACATCGTCAGTGGTCTTTAAAAAAAAAAACATTTATTTATGTTTCGTGTTCGTCTCATAACAGAGAAAATGTTGTACATACATTAGGCTACATTAGTATTACATAAGCTGGTTTACGGCCTAGATTTTGAAATTGTTTATGAATTTCAAGCTCTCGACTGTAATCATAACTTTAAATACCGATTATCCGGAGTCGAGATGATTATTTTTTGAATCGCCAGCAGCGATTTCTCAAAAGTGATATTCAATAAATGCGGCTATACCTAAACACTATTGAAACACAATACTGCGCTCCAACACTAACATATATAGCTGGCTTGGTTCAAAAGGACGTCTGGTAAAGACCTGTCTGCTACATGCCAGACAAACTGTGGGCACAAATAACACAGAACTGGTGCCAGCAACGGTGCGGTTGGAGACAGTAAGACAGGGTTGCGACAGGTCACGTAGGAGATGGCGGGACAAACTAGGATAGGTTCCGTCAAAACTGGAAGGACGTGCGAGCTCGCGAAACATGGGAAAAGTGGGACAGCGCTAGTTAGGAAACAAAAATACTACTACTTACATAATATTTTCATTTTCATGAAACATATTAATATTTTTACGATGTTATTAATAAAACTTCTCGCTTCCCTCGCCTTAATGATGGTAGCACCACGATTTGGGGTCATTCGTAGGCAAAGCGGAAGATTACCGTGTTAAAAATGTCATAGTCGTAACTACACACTGCTTTACTGTTACTTACTCGTAAAATTACAATGTGCTCCGGTTCCGGAATGAACTGTATGACTTTGTCTTTTCTGGGAAATACGTTCGTGGACAACATCATTTTCTTTCTAGGGTTTCGTACCAAAATGGTAAAAAGGAACCTTTGTGATGCGATTCAGTCTGTCTGTCCGTCTGTCACAGCTGGATATCTCAAGAATTACTAATGCTATCAACTTGAAACCGCCTATGAAAACTCTCCGATGAAAATTTAAAAACATTTCACGTTTCACAATACGGAACCCTTGGTGCGCATTTCCGACTCTCTCTTGACTGGTATTTAATATATACCTAAGTAGGGGTAATTGACTGACATTGCTTAATGTAAAGCAATGTCAGTTCACTACCTGATTTTGTTCATCTGTTTTTGGCTCTACGAATTTCTGTGGTTCTAACTGTGCAACATAAGCATAATCAGCTAGGTAATAATTCTCCTACTCTCACCGAGAGGAGGCCTGTGTCCCAACACAGGCCTCCTCCCGTTTAGAGGGAGTGGGCCGTAATCCACCACGCGGGCCCAGTGCGGGTTGGTAGATGTCACATCACATGTTTTAGAATTTTTTATTCTAGGACATGCCGGTTTTCTCACGATGTTTTCCTTTACCGTTAGCTATGCAGGCTGATGTAATCCACTCAGAAAGGTTTTTCGAAATTCCACCCCTAAGAGGGTGAAATTTCACGCGGACGAAGACACGGGCAGAAGCTAGTACTTTATAAAAAGGGAAGATCGGGGAAAAAAGTTCCGTTCGTAAACACTGAACGACAGGACAGGTTATCACGGATCGGGAATAATCGAAAATAAAGTCACGTTCGTCGCACTGTGAACAAATGACTGACTGGCCTGTTGGTCTAGTGGTCAGTGACTATGACTGCTATGCCGGAGGTCGTGGGTTCGATTCCCACCCAGGACAAATGTTTGTGTGATGAGCATGATCATTTGTTCTGTGTCTGGGTGTAATTTATCTATATATAGGGTGACTGGTAATTTATGTTCGTCTAACTCGTCAAAATGTAGAGAACAGCTGTTTTTTTTTTTTCACGATTTCAGGTTTGGTCCCATAGTAAAAGTTGTTCATAATGATGAGTAAAATCACGTGTTTAAGTATCGGTCACTAATTACCAGTCACCGTATATGTATGTATTTAGAAATATATAAGTATGTTTATCAGTTGTCTAGTACTCATAACACAAGCTCTGCTTAGCTTGAGACTAGACGGCGTTGTGTGATAGTTGTGGAATATAAAAAAAAAAATCTGTTTTTTCCCGATCGTCAACAGTGTTGACGAGAAGGTGTTACTGATCGGGAATATTCCCCCTGCACATAAATAAATAAATAAAAGTATCTTCAAAAATCATCATCATCTTCCTGCCCTTATCCCATGTTACTTGGGGTCGGCGCAACACGTTTTCTTCTTCCATTCTCCCCTGTCAACCGTCACGCTATCAAGTAAAAGTATCTTCAAAAATATTTTATAAAAAGAAAGCAGAAAGAAATATTATTCGGAAACTCCGCTTTAAGTTTTCACTAAGTAATGAAAGCAGCTCATTTACAAAGTGCCAGAGATTATTATAAAGACATTTATTTACCTACTTACGGTCAAAATCATCATACTTTAGTTTTTAGCCCGCAAATAAATTGTCCATACATCTACGACAGGGTTATTGGAAAAACACCAACAACCTCTTAAGAGGTAATTGTAGGTACTCATCATTATGAACAACTTTTAATATGTGACCAAACCTGAAATCGTGAAAAAAATATCTGTTGAACTCGTCAAAATGTAGGGAACAGCAGATTTTTTTTCGCGATTTTAGGTTTGGTCCCATATTAAAAGTTGTTCATAATAATGAGTACCATGACCTCTTAAGAGGTTGTTAATGTTTTACCAATAACCCTGTATATGTGTTCTAGTTATGATTGAGAGAAATTATTAAATCTACTTGTTGTATTTATAGTGCAGCCTGCAAGCCTGTATCTGACTCAGTGTTGGGCCGCAATATTCAATGATCCAAAAATGACAGACTCTGTCTATTATCATAGTGATTTTAATATTTCCAATTGAATAAAGATAAGCTTGCTGCACCAGCTAGGTATACATTATTATTCATTTTCTCTGAAGTAACTCTGAAGTGATTCCTGCGGCCAAGTTCTTAAGCTAAGTGCAGCGCCATCTAAACTTTACATACTGAACTAAGCCAACAAGTTGCTGAACTAATAACTTGTAAAATAAATTGTTGATTGTGAACACGGGTACGTGAGCTTAAGTTCATCGAAGCAACGGCAGAGGGCGTTGCTTACTGTGTAGGTATGTAATCGGTGGGAAACACTTGATAGAATTATTAGAAAGAAAACTTATAAGTTTATAACCTGTATTTGTACACGTAGGTACGTAAACTCACGCCTTTTTCACTTACCCCCTTACTAATAAACGTTGTATAGCGTATGTATAGTTACACAATGCTTTGTCTTCTTCTTTCAAATGTCAAATTACTGACGACTGTAAGAGAGAATTCGGTGTGTAACTATTCATCTGATATAATACGTTTATTAGTAAGGGGGTTAGTATATTTCGTTCTATTAGTTTGTAAGATTTTTATTGAGATAACTCTTGCTTTTAAAGTCTTTATCACATAAAACTAAGATATTTTTCACAGAACTTTCCAGATACTGCGCGCCTTTCTTTTATCTAGAGATGTAAAACATAATTTCGTTCTCTAGGCACCGGACGATGGCATTTATTTATATAGGTATACTACGTAGAAGTTTAATGTTGTAATCATTTGAAATACTTACCTTTGCCAACTATTTGCGGCAGCCATAGGTACAGACGCCAGCACATCAAGCTACCCGAAACTGTCAAATTTAAAAACTGATAAAGTTGCAAATCTATTAAAGAAATTTGACAGATTGTAGTAGCTTGCTGTGCTGGCGTCTGTACTACTGTGGTAAGATAGTTTCGTGGTAATAAGTCTTTACAATATTTTGATGATACAGAAGGAACCGTTATTCTGCTGCGGTTATAATAACCAGTTGTATAATGTTGATTTTGATCACTATCACACACACACAGCTTCTTTTGTTTTATCATCATAATCAGCCTACAATGTTCCCACTGCTGGGACACAGGCCTCCTCTCGGTGAGAGGGAGTGGGCCGTAATCCACCACGCGGGCTTAGTGCGCATTGGCAGATGTCACATGTCTTCGAATTTTTGATTCTAGAACATGCCGGTTTCCTCACGATGTTTTCCTTCACGGTTTTGAGAGCAGTGGTGATGAAATAATTTACACAAAGTAAAGCGCCTGTCTGGGTTTGAACCTACGACCTACAACTCGTAAGTCGCTGCCGTTACCACATGGCCACCAGTGCTCTTTTTTTTTACAAAAAGGAAAAAAAGCAATGAAATTATTTTAACCTAATGGAAATATTTTTTATTTACAATAATTACTTATATCTAAACCTTACAAGATAATGACCATTCAGCGAATTGTTAATTAATTAAAACAGAGTTTAATTAGTAACATTGCACCCCATTAAATTATATAAATATTAAAGTGGTTTTAAGCTTGCACCGTGCGATACTTGTGATGAATCCTACGAGTATTTTGTAAAATATTGTAATGCTTGTAATGCCATCTATGACTGTTTAAGCTATAATACTATGTTTATTATTTAATAATATTATTGTTGATATAGACTAGAACTTCTTACGGTAACTTCGACTTAACAATGAGGTACACTGTACATAGAAATAATCTATTTGCAGTACATTCTCACACACTCTTTTTACAAATATTAGGAATCGTGCACAACTACGAGTATCTCAATGTATCTTCTATAAATATAAATTCTTATTGCTTGCGTCTTCCTGTATAAACTACTATAACCCTTTTGGTATAGTAAATTTTAGGTACATTATTTACATCTAAAATATGGCTTAATAATTTGTCTACTCTTTGTATTGCCATCATCTTTCAGTTCTGCAGTATCTTTTCATCCTCTCGCTTTTCAGCCCCAGTTGCTCTAACATAGAACATTTTTCTGAGCGTCGAGTTCTTCGCTTTTTAGTTTTTGGTTCTGTCATCCAATCTTCCTTGATCATGTCAGCACCTTTCTCTGCAATCATAATCACTGGAGCGTTGATGTTGCCATTAGTAATAGTAGGCATTATACTTGCGTCGATCACGCGAAGCCCTTCTATTCCGTAAACACGTAACCGAGAATCTAGTACCGCCATAGGGTCGCTAGATGGCCCCATTTTAGCAGTACACGACACGTGATAAATAGTCATAGTGTACTGCCGAATGTAACAGTCCCAGTATTCGTCCGTGTATGCAGGCAGATGCTTACAATTCGGCAATGGCTTGCTGTGGTATCTAGCACCTAACCTCTTCATGGCCGTCGTTTCTCCTACAGCTAAGGCAGCCTTTACACCTTCTCTTAAAACACCCACGTCATCAGGATGCGTCAAGTAGTTGTGGATCATAATCGGGTGATCCAAAGGATTCTTGGTTCGCAACTTGATAAATCCACGACTCTTTGGTCGAAGCATCATAGGGAAGACACCGAACACGTCTTGATTATTCACTTCCGAAAATACTTCATTGTAAAAGTCATCAGTAAGACTGTGAGCTTTCTTAACTTGCGTGCCACCATCTGACGGAGTTGAGGCTGACGTCATCATGAACTCAATATCCGGCCAGTCCTCAGTAGCGTTTGCATATTTGGTATTTATAAAAGCAACAACTTCTAAACCTATACTTGATGTTAAGGGTCCGTCTTCAGTTATGGCATATCTCAGAGCCGAATTTATATTAACGAGCCGGTTCATTACTAAACTGATAGGATGATCTATGCGGAATATTATACCACCAACTGCGATATGATCTTGCAAGTTTCTCCCAACTCCAGGAGAATCTCGGATCACATCTATTCCAACTTCTTGCAAATGGCTTGCGGGTCCAACGCCAGACAACATGAGTAGTTGCGGTGAACCAATTGAACCAGCTGATAGTATTACTTCTCGTGTAGCATAGACAACCTGCTTTTTTCCATCTCGGAGGAATTCAATTCCGTAAGCCCTCTTGGTGTCCTTATCAATAAGTACTTTAGTGACGTGTGAGAAAAGGGCAGTGTGAAGGTTTTGACGTAACCTCACTGGCCTCAGGAAAGCTTTCGCTGCGGAACATCTAGTACCCCTACGTATGGTGAACTGGTACCACGCGTAGCCGGTTTGTTGAGCTCCGTTGACGTCGATAAAGTCGTATCCCATTTCTTCTCCTGCTTGTATTAAGGCTGCTCCTATTGGTGTGTTGAACGGTGAATCTTGTACAGTCAGGTATCCCCCTGAAATTAGAAAATAGACTCATCAGCATTTTTTCAACGTCTAGTTTTTACCCCAGAATGTAATAATTTTGTGCATACCTGTCGAATGATGTCGTGTATCCTTAGCTAAGTAGGGGTTCCTCTGGTCTTGAGACTTCTTGAAGTAAGGCAGGACATCGTCGTAGCTCCAGCCTGGGTTACCGAGGGACTCCCATTGGTCAAAGTCTCGTTTGTTGCCTCTGATGTAGAGCATCGTGTTCAGGACTGAAGAACCTCCTAACACCTTTCCTTTGGTCCACGCACAGCGTTTGTCGATCATAGCTTGGCAGGCAGTGTCTTGAGGTTGTGTACTGGAAAATATTACAGAGAAAAAGTTATAATTTGTGTACAGAAATATTTTAAATTATAGTAAGATAATTTTCTTTAAATGTATCCATTTCTTAGGGACCACTTATAAAAGCGTTCACATAATAAAGCCGTAATAACTTAAAATCAGATATTAACTTTTAAAAGTTCCGGCCAACAACTAGCATTACATATATTATGTTATCACGAAAACCGACATTAATATAAGTGCCGTTCACTTACCGATACTTCCAGTCCAGTTTACTCTTATGTAAATACAAGGACAATAAAGGAACATCACTGATATCTGTCTCGTGCCCTCCTGCTTCAAGTAGCAGGACATTCCATCCTTCGACCTCCGACAGTCTATTAGCCAGGACAGATCCAGCCGAACCTCCTCCAACTATGACAAAGTCATATTTCTCTCTAAGATATTTCTGGTTGAAAGGCCTCTGTTCAGGATCAAGGATCTCATAGTTGAAGTACGCCATCGTTGCCAGCATTACTGGGATGAAAGTGAGTTTACTGAGGCCACCGATTGCGAGAGCCGCCTTGGTGGCCGCAGAAACCACGGATACCACTCCCATTGTTGCTCAGTGTTGCTTCATCGGCATCTGGAAATTGACAGAAAGATACTTTAGAGATAAAATTAAGACATCATGTAAATGTTGGATAGCTGTATAATTCTGTGTTTGTATCGTTTTTGAAATCGCAGGTTAACGAAACCAAAAGATGAAAAATCAAAGAAATATTAGCATAATCAATCTTTTATGTTCCCACTGCTGGGACACAGGCCTCTTTCTGTGAGAGGCAGTGGGCCATAAACCGTCACGCGGACCCAGCGGTGCTATTCTGTAAAAAGATCACCGTGATACTATAGGTGAAGTGAGCTTAAAGT
This sequence comes from Oligia fasciuncula, assembly GCA_963082905.1. Taxonomy (NCBI): domain Eukaryota; kingdom Metazoa; phylum Arthropoda; class Insecta; order Lepidoptera; family Noctuidae; genus Oligia; species Oligia fasciuncula. The sequence goes on along the minus strand of OY720406.1, from coordinate 12,604,116 downwards.
GAGCTGTCATTCCACCTGATGCTAGGGATTGACACTATTGACAGGTCACTTTAAGGTCACTTCACCGAAGTTTTCATGGTGAGATTTTTACAGAATGGCATTACTGTGCGGGTTGGCGGATGTCAGATGTCTTCGATTTTTTTTTGGTTCTAGGACATAGCTGTTTCCTCACGATGTTTTCCTTCACTGTTTTGAGAGCAGTGATGATGAAACAATTTATATACAAAGTAAAGTATCTGCTTGCGTTCGAACCCACGACCTACAACTCGTAAGTCGCGGCCGTTACCACTGGGCCACCACTGCTCTCAAAAGAAATATACACAGATGAGCTGATAGATGTCATTCATTAAACCTGACCTGACATATGATTGCTTCACATGCATTATGGCTTAGAGCGGAAGCACTCAAACATCCTATCACTTTAATGATGCACAAGGTTTATGAGTCTAAAACATGTCGGTTTCTGTCTTAAGTTATTTATTACAGGACGAAGTCAAGGCATTATTCATTTTCTGAAAGCAATTAAGTCCAGAATGGTACTCAATAAATAAGAAGACAATAGATTTATTACGTTCAATAATTATCTCAAAGTCAAGAATATTTATGTAATTCATTACATCAGACTTAATGAAAGCCTGTTACGCGAAAAAAGGGCTGGGTGCACTGTACGGAACTTTCGAAACTGGATCGCTTTCTTTTTACTCAGTTCTCGGAAGTAAAAAGTTTGCACTCGTTAATATAAATTTTGGCGTTAAATTTGGAGCAAGAGATGGAAAAGGAGGCTTATCTTGCTCTAGATTTTTATAATTGGTATCATTTTAAGAAGCAATTAATATTATCTTCTTATAGTCTAGACATCTTATTGTTTTATTTAAGATTTCTATGGAACTGTTGTGTTCAAACAAACGAGGTATTCCACTCAGAGCACAACAGCAATCTGACATTTATTTCAAGTCAGTTTCAGACAAAATAATTATCTTATTAGCACTTCACGAGTGTCGTCTAAGTATTTTACACATATCCTGTTTAATGATTCAACATGACTGCTCAAAATTACCACCATTGCGAAACGACACTCGAGTATGCAGCCAGTTTCTTCAATGGAGGTCATAGGGCCTTACAAGACACGTTCTTCCTTGAAGATGTTTCTTTATACATAGTCCTAAAAAATCAAAGTACTAGCTAGACATCCTTTAGATGGAGGGACAGTGACATGTTGGGCCATTGTATGTACGGATATAGTGGACGGATGACAGTGTTCGAAGCAGTTTACGTAAGAGCTAATATTATGCAATGCAACGCAATGCGTTGCCTTACTCGTGTCGAGTCTTCTTTACACATATTTTTGCGTTAACGTTTTCAATTTGGCGTGTTAATTGTTTTTGTATGAATCTGTTACTTACTTATTTATTGTTTTGTTAACACTGTGACTATTTATCTAAAACTTTTAACTTTTTACGATCTCATCTCTAAATCAATGAGCGAGTTGATGTTTAGTAAGGCATGGCACTTTCAAAACAGTCGATAGCTTGTGTTAGTTCAACATAATTAACCTTTTAAGGCAAGAGCGAAAATAACAAGTAAACTTTTTGTCATTAGAAAATTAACCGGAACATTTTCTTCGAAATCAGCAATTAGCTGCGGCAGCATTTTCCCAACAATTATATTAGGAATGTAGTTTTTATAAAAGAATGCAGGAAATAAAATTTACGTTAGAAAAACAAGAAATATTGGATTAATTTTGCATTGTTATGACTTTTATCGTCGATCCGCATACTGTGAGAACCGGGCCGAGTATAGCACCTTGCTGAATGATTGCCACACCGATCATATTGACTGGGACCATCGCGGTTCCACGGCACACTTAGTGAATACTTATTATGAGAAGTGTTCCTGGAGGGTTAGTACTTCACTCCTATGTACCTTTATTATTCTAGGCAGCAGCAAGCGTTGCGTCGCTCTTTGAAGTCTTATAGAATGCCAACACTAGGAATTTCGACTATGTCAATTGCACTAGGTAAGTAGTTCGTATTTCTGCTTAGTCCGGCGTCTCGTGCCTGGGTCTTGGAACCTGCATAACTTGATTTACGAGACACATGCTTTGAGTGTGTTTGACATACATATAATCCACCCAGATAATTATTTAAGATTAAATTATGCTTGTATGCGCTGAATCTGGTGGAAATAGAATAACTTGGAGTAATGGTGCAACTTAGGTCAGGTATATTATGTCTATCAGTAATGTGGGGCTAAGCAGATTTATTGATAGGGTTAGATAAATGTACAGCATTCTCTTAAGGAGCGATAGTTCATCATCATTCTGCCTAGCCTTTTTCCAACTATGTTGCGGTCGGCTTCCAGTCTAACCGTATGCAGCTGAGTAGGTACCAGTATTATACAGGGAGCGACTGCTTATCTGACCTCCACAACCCAGTTACTGGGTAATACGAAACCCCTTGGTAAGACTGGATGTCAGACTTTCGGACTAAGGAGCGCTAGTTCTATTTCTCAATTTGTCTGTACGAGTGTTTAGCAGAAATTTTGCGAAAACGTGAAACACTGATGTAATGTCACACTTTACGAATGACGCGTGGGATCATATTTGTCGGTAAAGTAAACCATTTAAGTTTTTGAAGAAATGAAAATAATGATTGGTTTGACGACATCGAAAAAAAATCTCAAAAATGTAGGTATTCGTTATTAAGTCGTATGTACTATGTAGAAGACAAAGTCAACAATATAAAGGGTCATATTAGATTAGCTAGCGAAGCTAGATGGACGTGGTGGTTTCCTTTATCCAGTCATAATAAAACCAAAAAAAAATAATGTTTTGATGATTTTTTGTGTTCAACGACCGCTGCAGGTAGTATTGAGAAAATACACAAACATTTGTTTCATCTCAAAAACAGCGATACCTTGCTAAGTACCCCGTCGAGTTCCAATCTAAATTATCATTTTTAACTCATGATCTCGTCTTCTCGAGATAAAGCAATTCGTCGACTCCCGCGCAATACTTTCACTGTCCGGTGCACCGCGCATGCGTGGTTGCATCGGCTTTCTTAACCAGTCTCAGTGTCGCTGCGGACGTGCCAGCAGACAGACGTCTGTCTGGTATTTAGGTCGCGTTATGTAAGCTATTGTAACAATACGACTGCAATGATAATGATTTTGAAAAGCATAAGTATTGCTTTATTTTCTAGAACTGTTACTATTTCTTTATGTCTTATAATAAGAGATAGGTTGTTAAAAATAACATAACAACTAGTTTCGGACAGGCAGGACAGGTTAATTTATGCAGACCCTGACATCAGCTGTTACAATTATTACTTCTACTGTTTATTCTAGTTCTGTTTTTTTTTACTTATATGTGCCCGAACAGTCCCTCTGATTTTCCGAGGAGCATCCATAGCATGACCTTTGAATTATTGGAATAATTTACGTATATACATTTCGAAGTATTTCATTATTTTAACATTAATTAAAGTGTGTTACTCTGCTGACACTCATTTTCTTCATTATATTATCACAGTTAGTCATTTTCTGATGATAACTTGCTTTCTTACTTCAGTGATTGTATAGACGATTAACTCAATCGTTTCCCCAATTCTATAGCTGATGAGGATTCTACATGCAATAGTGTAATAGAATCATCACCATCATCATTTCAGCCGAAAGACGTCCACTGCTGGACATAGGCCTCCCCCAAGCACCTCCACTTCGACCGGTTCTGTGCTTCTCACATCCAACATCCTGCGGCCTTCACAAGGTCGTCGGACTACCTTGTGGGAGGCCTTCCAACGCTACGTCTTCCGGTACGCGGTCACCATTCCAGAACCTTTTGGCCCCATCGGCCATCTGTTCTGCCAGCAATGAGCACTGCCCACTGCCACTTAAGTTTGGCAATTCTTCGGGCTATCTCAGTTACCTTGATTCTCCTGCGGATCTCCTCATTCCTGATTCGATCACGCAGGGAATCTCCAAGCATAGCCCTCTCCATTCAGTCTAATAGAATAATATTTATAAATTAATATGTCTTGCACAATTGAATTAAAACATAGGAAGATATTATCAAAAAATATTAACGAAATAATGACTATTGCATCGTACATTTATAAACCGCATCAATGATCGTTTAAACTAAATGTATAATAATTATTTTACGAACACTTAAATGTATTGTGTAATACGAAAAGGAAGTAAAATGTAATGTTTATCATATCCGAAATATCGTGTTCGTTGCAACTAAAGGTGCATTCACATTTGCTAAATTAATTTTACGTCATCCAAATACTAGGTATATTATAAGTCTAAGGGCTGATTTTTCAATCGACAGAATAGTTTGTATTCATAGAATAAAATTAACGTCTGACAGATGTTGTATGGAAGAACTGTCAAAAATTCAAAATTATTCCTCAGATAAAATTATCTGGCGTTGGAAAATTCAGCCCTGAGATAGATGCTTTGGGCCAATCACTGGTGTGTGAAATGTATTTTTTACCAACTTTGAATAAATCCTGTATATTAGGAGGGAACTCTTTTGCTTTAGTTTTGAGAGTCTATAAAAGATCTGTCTGTGAACACATACAAAAACAACAACATATAAAAGTCTAATAAAGCGAAAGGTTACAAAAGGACCAATAGATTAGGATTTTAGGTGTATCGAGTTTTGGCGCTCAGAAAGTTTTAAATCGCCGCCCAATCTGAATATACATAGGTAAACGTGGCTTGATTATACTTGTAAAATTTGGGCTAGTCTAAGGCCAAATTTCTTTCTCTTGTGCTGGACTACTTACGTCACCAATGTGTGTATAGCTTTAGGTTCAGTTACGTTTTTATTATTTACTTTTTACAGATTGAGTTCGGCAACCGATTTCACGTTAAATATGAACTTTTAAGTATCGGATAAAGTTGTTCGTAACTTTTCCGTTTCGTTCGTAATGTCCTTTTCAGTTTTCTTGGTTTTTCCTCTTGTAGTTTGAGTGGGGTAAGGTGTCTTTTTGATTTAATTCGTGTTCGTGTCTTAGATGTTAATTTATATATATTACTAGCTTCCGCCCGCGACTTCGCCCGCGTGGCATGTCGATAAAAAGTAAAAGTAAAGCCTATGTTCTTCCCCAGGGTTCATAGTATCCCGATCCCAAATTTCATTAAATCGGCCCAGCCGTTTAGGAGATTAGCCGGAACAAACAGACGGACACAAATTTTAAAATCATATGAATTTGCTTTATTTATTTGTATAGAGTATATAGGTATGGATAAACCCTCTGCTGTTTATTAATGAGGATTTTGATTAATTTTACAATAATTTAAAGATTTATGGCCGCAGTTGTTATCTTTGAACGTTATATTCCTCGCAGCGGGAGCTATTATCACTCTTATAGTCCAATGGGACGGCAATCCGCCACGACCTAAGAATGATCAGAACGGCATTTCATCATTTCATCCTGTGTATCCTAATCTCAAAGACCTGATCCTAAGAAATAATGATTAATTTTATAATGGCAGTCAAAGAAATAATCTTTGTAACAAGTTAAAATAATAGTAGCATAGTAACGTAGTAGATAGTTGCGTTTTAGAATGCAATACACTTGCGTGCAAAAAAAATCGACCCACCCCGTGCTCTTCGATTTCAAACATTATATTTCAACAAGTTTTAGTAACTGTAACTTATTATAATTATAATAGATTACGTTAGTGAAAGAATTATCAAAACTGATTCATTAGTTTTTGACAAAATCGCGAACTGACAAACGTGGGGGTCGAATAAAGAACCTCCTTTTTTTTTGAAGTCCGTTAAACAATCAAGTCAAACAATGTCGCTCTCGATTTGTCAAGTGTATTGCTTTTATCGAAATATAGTGTATGTGCAAATAATCCTTACCTTAACCTACCTTCACACAATATAAAATAATAAAAATGATAATCGTCTCTCAAATGGAGATGGCCAATATTTTTGCAAGCAAGTGTATATTTGCGAAGGTACTTACAAAATAATTAATTTAGTAATTTGCCAATTATGCGCCCACCTAATGTTTAATTATTTAAATACCCTAATTTATTTGCGTTTTTAACGAATACTGAGAAAGGCTTATTACGAAATGAAATGATACATTATTTTAATATGGAAATGCTCATCCGCTGCTGTTTATCCTAAATTACATGTGCGACTAAATGCTCTTTAATATGTAGGTCACTTACATACATATTTAGCATGTAAAAATATTTATAAAATAATCAATCAACTCAGCCTATCGCAGTCCACTGCTGGACATAGGCCTCTCCCAGACTGCGCCACAACACCCTGCCCTCCACCTTCCGCATCCTACCCCACGTCTACCCCAGCCACCTTCTTTAGGTCGTCCGTCCATCTAGCTGGGGGGCGTCCCTTACTACGCTTGCCGATACGCGGTCTCCACTCCAGGGGGTCTACTCCGAAGTGGTTGATTGTCGTGTCGGCCGAATGTTCGGTCATTTTCTGATTCGAATATTGTTATCCTACTACGAATTAAAAAAAAAAAAGGTAAGGGTTCTAAAAAGGTTCGGATTGGCACAGTTTGGCCGGGACCTATATATAGTCAATATAGGAAATGAAAGGTAGTAGAAAATGACCGAACATTCGGCCGATACGGTGGTTAACCGCTTCGGAGTAGACCCCCAGGACTCGCCTGTTCCATAAAATAATAATTAAATTTTAATTTTATTTTGCGTATACAAAATAGTGAATGACTAGTGTATTCTAATTTTGTGTCAAAATGCGTTTCGTTATCAAGGACGTATTAGGTAAACGCTTGACCCAGTAACGTGCAGTAACTTTACCATTACCACATGTATCTAGCGACAAGTCGTCGGAACGCACCTCAAGACAACTTTAGGTTATGTGGTTCCCGGTAGAGACAAGGAGCAAGGACTACTTTGATACCACCTTCTTGGCAGATTTAGTAACTACATTAGCATATACATCAAGTGACAAGTTGTCGGAAGGTACGTCAAGACGACCTTAGGCTATGTGGTTCCCGGTACAGTCACGAGCACCAATATGTCAACACTTGGCAACTTTAAATTGCGATTTTTTCACGAAATAACGAATGCAACGTTGAAATACGACACTTTACATATACCTATGGGTTCGAAAATACTATGTTCCTACTAATATAAAATTTCATTCAAAAATAAAGCAGAAAATCGACTTTGAATAAAGCCAAGCGTATACATACTTTTGCTCGTGACTGTACAGACAAGGAGCAAAGTCTACCCTCGCTACCACTTTGCTGACTGGCTAGAACATCTTTTTCATGGCTATGTGCGATTCTTACAAATATCGTGCCAATATGAACGAAGAAGAATAAAATCCGTAACGACATTGGGAGCTAGCACGATATGAGATTTACCCCTGTAGGATTACGAAGCACGATGGGGAAAATCTATGTACCTACTGGTTTAAAGTTTAAAGATTCTATCGGTGAGATACATTTCCAAACATTATTGTTATTTACTAGAAAGTAAATCTCTGTTCGACACTCAATTTGTGATCGAAAACAATTTTTAGTTTCCGGAAAACAAAACCGTTGCAAAAACATTTTACATCTCGAAGGATAAAATCTATTTTGAACCCTTGGTTTGCCTCTCGGACAACTGGGCCCAGAGCTACCTCATGCATGCCAGGCGTTCTTGAGGTAGCTCTAATCGATCGTTAGAGGAGGGAGACGATAAGGAAGCCAATGAATTGCCAATAAAATGTTATGAGTTGAGTAACAATAACAAGATTTTAAAGAAGCTATACCTACTACAGTCCGTTTATTAAATGAAAGAGGGGAGGAAACATCATCTTCAAGAAGTGCATTAAGTTTAGAATGAGATAGTGCTATTTATGTAAGTTAAGTTTAATCGTCTTAAAAATGTGAGTCAGGTTAGTCACGATCTAACATAAATTTTAAGTTAGAGAGTGATAAGGATCTTGACCCCAATTCCGAAGGATTTATTTGCGAGACAGATTCTTAAGACTCTGCAAAACCTCTAGTCCGGCTATATCGTTAAATGCCCGAGGAAATATTAAGCAAAAACAAATATTATAACCTCCGCTGTCAAAACGGTGACGGCAAACCTTGAACCAAAAATTCGAAGATATGTGACATCTTCCAACCCGCACTGGGCCCGCGTGGTAGATTAAAGCCCACCACTCCCTCTTGAAGAGAGGATTGAATATGCAAAATATAAACGTATCTCACGACCGTGTTATAAGACCATTTGGTGGATCAAGAAAATGTTTCCACGAAATTATTACTGCAAAAGACAATGAATAGGGAGTCATCAATGTTAATATTTAATTAGGTACAGATACATGAGTGTAACCATGACTCAAATCATAAGCTCGCCATAAGTAAGCTGTGCGTGATCAATGAGCTAATGATTAATCTTATAATTAACGGTTAGTGGGACATACTACACGATACTTCTTGTTTCTCACGAGTCATAAAAATAAAGTTGCGAATGTTCGTCGTGTCTTCTAAGCAAATGTACAAGGTTAAGCAAATGGATTTAGTAAAAGCAAAAGGAACGATCAAGATGCACTGTTTGATGGTCAACATTAAATGAAGATGGCTAGCATACCATAATTAAGGTAAATGTACCAATACTCGTCGGGTTATGAAATTCACTGACTTTGAAGAACTGCTGCGTGAAAAGTATTGAATTTAGAACGAAAGTTTTTACATGACGAAATGGAAAAATTATGCGTTATTCTAAATAAGTTTTAATGTTTATAATTTTTCGTGATAATAAATACTTATTGAAGCAAATGTGAAAAAAGGGCGATTTGTACCAGTACTCGCCAGATTTGTACTATTAATCATCAAAAGGACCCAGTAGTCGTCAATTTTTGATGCTAATATAAACTCTCAGGCCTTTAACATAGAGTTCAATATGATTACAAATTAAAACAAATTGTGTTTGTCTTTCATAATTATGAGTGGCAAGTCTAAGAAACAAATGGTTGGTAGAAGACCAAATCGCAAGAAATTACTAAAGGATGTGAGGTGATAGCAGAGTAGGTAGGTAAATTGTAATATATTTTTGCTTAAAAAATTTAGATAGGTATCAGAATCACAGAATCGGTTTTTATCAGAATTAATTTTGACGTGAAAACGTCGTTTCAGTCTCTGAAAAATTCAACATTTTTGACCGACAAATACATGTAACATTTCAACCGTTAATAACTAAAAGAATTTGAATGCTAGGGTAATGATTGAGCATTCAAAAGATTGGTCATAATTGTACTAATTTTGAAGCAAAATATAATTTGCCTCACATCGCAAGTGCAGGTGCATACGCCCGACCCTCCTTTTTGACTATGCGTCGAAATTTCAATTAGGTTATACTCGTAGTATATTTTTGAAATAATCGAGTTTGTTTATAGTGTACTCCGACGACGCTTTAATTTATCTACATATCTTTTAATAATTACATAATTAAACGAACTTACCTGAAGTGAAGTTCTATTGTAATTATACGAAGGGCTTAGTCCGAGATATCTTCTATATTCACTATGTAGTTTCACAATCCTCGCATTGTGTATGCCGCGAATATTTAGAGGAAGCTAAAAGCTTCGTGTCCAAAACAGAAATAAGGCAGCCTCCTGGCAACACTATATCTGTAACTCATTATTTTCAGAGCATTAGTATAAAGGATTATGATTTCCAACCTGACCCTAGGGACATTATAATCTATGATTATGGAAAGGGCGGGTGGGAGATTGATATCTCGGACTAAGCCCTTCGTATAATTACAATAGAACTTCACTTCAGGTAAGTTCGTTTAATTATGTAATTATACTCAAGCTTAGTCCGAGATATCTTCTATATTCACTATGTAGATGTTTAGAGAATTGTTGGAAATCATAAACAATAATAAGGTATAATATACAATGAAAACAGAATTTAAGAATCAACAATTTAATGTGATTTACCACCTCAATTTAACAATAGGTACCTAAGTACTTAAGTACTAATTACAATCTTAAACCTTAATGTTACAAATGGTTTTTGTAAAGGTATAGCTATCATTTTCTGTATTTAAGGGTCTATTGTAGTGATTGGCAAAAACACTAGATCCTATAGACCAACCAGCAGATTTAAAGATACAATCTAACGTCACGCCTTCTCTACACGCCAGAGACGTGGACGCATGACGCGTGGAGTGAGGGGTAAACTTCTTTACATCAATACCACACTCAGCCATAACTTGCCTGATCCAGCGACTAATTGTTTGGTTAGTAGCACAGTTATATGGTTTTTTGTAACAAATAAATAGCTTATCTGAGTTATTTGTGTCTACTTTTCTGAGTGCCCCAGTATGGTCTATATAATGTCTCAGTGCCGATACTGGGCAAATTTCCAGATTCGTATCCAAGGAAGGAAGCTTTATTACTACCTGATCCTTACCTGGAGTCGTTGTTTTTAAAAAATCAGTAATTGTTATTTTTACACCACTGTCCATGAATTCTATGTTGTTCAATCGGATAACTGACAATGTTTGAATACGTTGTGCAGTTGTGAGAGCTAACAAAATTACCAATTTCTTGGTTAATTTTTCTAAGCTAAGGCTAATATTTGGTGACCAATTTTTAATATAGTTCAGAACAACAGATGGATCCCATGTGTCGTTATACTTAGGTCTAGAGGGTTTTAATTTGAAAACTCCTTTAAAAAATCTCTTAATTTGTATATCTGTTCCTAAACTGGTATCTATGATAAGAGACAGCGCTGAACGGCACGTATTAAGAGTAGCATACGAAGCGCCTTGTGATAACATTTCTGTGAGAAATTTTAAAACTCTAGGTATTGACAGCTCATATATATTTTCTCCATTACAAAATGACCACCATTTTTTAAGCGCTGTTGTATATTGTTTAATAGTATTTTGTGATAATGAAGCTACCATGACTTCTATTGTTTCATCTGGAGTTAGTTTTTTCTGGAATGCTTCCCTGATAAGATGCAGGCTCCCAGGGAAAGACTGTTGTACAGGGGGTGTAGTGTTCTGAAAGGTGATAATAACAAGTCTTTTGATGGTTTGAACTGTAACACTTCTGAAGTTGCCAATTCGGCTATGAAGGGATACCATGGCTGTGAGGTCCATAGAGGGAAAACCATAATACCTGTTGCCTTATCACTAATTATTTTTTGTATACATTTAGAAATTAGCGAAAATGGAGGAAAAGCATAAAATAAGTTGAATGTTGACCAATCTACAGTGAAAGCATCAATATTCTCTGCATAAGGATCTCTATGCCACGATATGTATCTATCACATTTTTTATTTGCTCTGGTGGCAAACAAATCCATATCAGGTTCACCAAGTGACTTGACAATATTTAGAAAAGTCTTGTTACACAATTCCCATTCTGAATCTATATTTTTTATTCTGGATTCTTGGTCAGCTTCTTTATTTTCTTTTGACTTAATATAAGAGGCAAACAACCATATTCTATGGATCTCACACCATTGCCATATGCTCCTAGCTAGAGAATTAAGTTTTGGAAATTGTATACCCCCCATTCTATTTATGTACGCAATTGCAGTGGTATTATCTATTCTCAACAATATCTGACAAGAGTGTAAATGTTTGGCGAAACATTGCAAACCCAGAAAAGCAGCTAAAAGTTCCAGGAAGTTAATATGGTTTTCCTTATCTTTTAAAGTCCAAAATCCATTTGCAACTTTACCATTACAGTATGCTCCCCAGCCTGTTCTTGATGCATCTGAATTTATTTCCAAAACAAAGATGTACTGTCGTATTAGATTTTTTGATATTTTAATTTGATTCTGCCACCATTTTAAATCATTTTTACAATCACTATTGATATTCATAATTGCATCAAAGTCATTGTTTGCTGCACACAAAGCCTGATATTTTTGTTGTTCAAATGTTTTAGTGTACAAAAACCCATAAGACACAGCTGGGGAACATGCTACAAGGGTGCCAATAAGTTTTGCGAATTCTCTTATTGGACATTGATTCATTTGGGAATATTTCTTAATCAATAAAGAAATTGCTTCCCTTTTCTTAGAAGTCACTGACAATGACATTTCTTTTGTATTTACTATAAATCCTAAAAATTCTGCAATATTGGTTGGGACAGTGATACTCTTTTCTTTATTTATAATAAAGCCTAGGCATTTCAGTAGACTTAAGGTCATCTGACAGTTTTCTAGACACTCTTGGTAAGAATTACCAATACATATAAAATCATCAAGATAAACAACCGATTTACAACCATTACTTCGAAGAAAATTTATCACTGGCTTCAGTAACTTAGTAAATGTGAAAGGAGCAGTACTTACACCAAATGGCAAGCATTGGAACTCATACATTATATTCTGAAACCAAAACCTTAAATATTTTTTATCTTCACCCATTGGGATCAAGAAATATGATTCTTTCAAGTCAATGGTACACATAAAATTATTTTTTGAAATTAATTTACAAAGTGTTCTCATATCTTCAATTTTAAAATGTTCTGGTGAAATAAATCTATTTAAACATTTTAAATTTAATATAAATCTAACTTCTCCGTTTGATTTAGGTATAGTAAAAATCTTTGAAAAGTATTGTCCTTTAGCTGTAACACATTTTGTAAGTACTCCTAGTTGTACAAGTCTATTTATTTCTTTCATTACTATTAAATTATCTGATGCAGAAAAATTTGCATTTTTAGGAATGTATTCTTGGTGAGGAGCCTTTAAAAATGGGATATTATAACCTTTCAGCCAAGATAAGACAACTTTGTCTTGTGTTATTTTTAACCAGCAGGTATAGAAGTACTTAAGTCTACCAGCAAAAGTATTTACCTCTAAGATTGTCGAACAGATGCCTTGGCTGGAGGACGTTGTGGGGGTCTCGGCTTGTAGTGCTGCGTCTGTTGGTGATATCTGCCCCCCCCCTGTTTGAACTGAGTCGTACTCGCACGAGGAGGGCCTCTGAAGTTTCCCTGTTTCTTAGGATAATTTTGAGACTGATTTGGTCGATTAGATGAGATATTTTTCCGATTAGGGTTGTTTTGTTTTAAGATGGTGCTAGCTGATTTTTTAATTGCAGTGGCACTTTTGACATTGTCATTAAATTTTTCTCCAAAAAGGAATTGATCTCGTTCTTGGTTTTCAACTGTCTTTCCTATATTTTTATCAAGATTCGGAATTACTAGCTTCTTTCTGGTGACTGTATCTTGATGATGGAGGTCTGTCAATAAGCGTGTGACATCGCTGATTGTTGAAATCAGATTTATTTTGTCAACATCACCTTTAATAAGTTTGTCTGTAGCAGACAATAAGGCCGCTGTTGCAGTACCAATCTGTTGTTGGCGTTCTTCAACTCGCTTGTCCCGGGCCTTCATAGCTTCATTTAACAGTCCCTCCAGCTCCTTGTTAAGCTTTGGTGCATCTAGAAGCTTGATGTTAGAGGGTATCAAGTATTTCTTTACAAGTTCATCTTTGATATCTTGTTTAAGGCCTTGGGTAATAATACCTTCAACTCTTTTTACCAGTTCCATATGGATTTCTGGTCCATATTCCCTTTCTGTAGATACAGTCTGGCCTAGAGCCCTTATTATGGAATCATCCAACACTTCAGTCAAAGGGTTATCATTTGTGTTGTCTACACACTCAGCACCTACAAAAAGACCAAACCATGTTTAATTACACAGCTACCAGCTGTATGTACCTACTATTAGGTATATGAGTAAACATAACGCCACTCCGTGGCATTTTAGTAAAGAAAACTTTCCTTTACCAAGATAAAATTGTGTTCTATTGACACATCGTGAGCCCTTTTAAGTTAGCGTTTTTTAAAACGCTTCAAGTGACTCAGAACAGCCAGCGGCAGTCAATCAAGAACTAACAACGTTCTATTTAAACACATTATGCACGGTGGGACATCCCCGATGTCCCCCCGGTGTTGATCTCACTCCACCGGAGTGCCTGTAATGACACGTACCACGTATCATACAAAACAGGGACGATCACAAGATAGGTTATATCTTGCAGAAAAAACTTGCCTGCAATTTCTGCGCCGGGTATTTCATTATCATCACAATGATCATCACTGTCTGCCTCACACGACGATACCGGTGTTGGCGTCGTTGGCGATGAGAACCCCGGTGACGGTGAGCGATCTTCACTCAACTTGTTTTTATTTTCCTTTAATTTCTTTTTCAACTTCTTAATCTTCCTTTGGTACCTTTCTTCTTTACATTCGCACTTTCTTTTCGGCATTTTTAGCATTAAAAACTTCAAAAAATTAGAAAAAGATTTTATCTTAACGAGCATGCACGGCGCGAAAAAAGGAATGAGTTACAGATATAGTGTTGCCAGGAGGCTGCCTTATTTCTGTTTTGGACACGAAGCTTTTAGCTTCCTCTAAATATTCGCGGCATACACAATGCGAGGATTGTGAAACTACATAGTGAATATAGAAGATATCTCGGACTAAGCTTGAGTATAATTACTATTAGGTGTTTGATATTTCCAATTTCTGAATGACCACAAATCTTCACAAAACGGTCAACTTCAAATATAAATAGCAATGAAATCTACTCGGTTCGTTAATTTAAAAATAAATGCAAAATGACTACCACTTTTGGGTGCTTTTGTGAATCAATGATCAATCAACTCAGCCTATCGCAGTCCGCTGGACATTACATAGGGACATAGTCTCCCAGACTGCGCCACAATACCTTTTCCTCCGCCTTGCGCATCGAGTCTACCCCAGACACCTTCTTTAGGTCGTCTGTCCATCTAGCTTAGGGGCGCCTTGTTTGCCGATACGCGGTCTCCACTCCAGGACTCATCTGCTCCACCGGCCATTGGTCCTTCGACAGACATAGCCAGCCCACTGCCACTTCAGTTTGCTTACTCTGCAAGCTATGTCGGTAACTCCGGTTCTTTTCCGGATAATTTCGTTCCCGATTTCAGAGACTCCGAGCATAGTTCGCTCCATAGCGCGCTGAGCTACCTTGAATTTGTAGAGCAGCCAGACCATCAGTGTCTACGTTTCAGCACCGTAGATCATGATGGGCAGGGCGCACTAGTTAGTAATCAATGAAATTTCATCATATTTGCCAAAAGGCTCCATCAATCCGTCAGATATTTTAAATATATTCAGTACCTACCAGGACATGTAACACACACGCACAGAATGACTTTTATTCGCCCTGAATATCCTTTTAAAAATTGTCCTAATCTGACTTTTCAAAGTGAGATTTTGGGAAAGCCCACAATTTATTCATCAGATTTCGACGATGAAGTGACAAGAACTCCTAAGTGAAATGTTTGCGATTTTATTTTTTTTTATCTTAAGTTTATTTTATTGTATAACTTTTAAGTTTATTGTATATACACTAGTCTCATATATCCTACTATACCCGCTCCTTGTATAATATATAACCAATAATAATATTTTTCATACCTTGCGTTTAAAATAAATAAAACGTTTTTTTCGTTTCCTGTAAAATTATGTTCTGGTAGATAAAGGTTCTTGTCACTTCATCGTCGATTTGCTTATTTAAGTTGCTATGGGTTAGGCCGCACATGATTATACGAAAATCAACGGCTCTGAAGATCACTTTAATTTGGCCCTTTTTTTTAATCTGAAAGTGAACAGGAGTTCACTTTCAGATTAAAAAAAAGGGCCACGGGGCTCCAATCAGAAACTTTGAAAATCTGCAGCAAGTAGCAAAAAAGATAAAGATATCGTCTCATATAGGCCGTAAATCTGCTTAGAACTGAAAAATATCACATACGGTGAAAGATTTCTTTTTATGGAGTGCAATGCAACTAAGTCCAGTCTCGGGCAAATACAATGATAAGGCAGTATCGGAAACCGTATGTTTTTTTTTTTACAGCCTTTGAGTAAAAAATAATTCGCCTCATAACGACTGTAAATCTGCTCGAAATTACAAAAAAGCCAACCAAAGGAACTTTTAAATCTATAAGCCTAAAAATCTAGTTATAAGCTAATTCAAAAGCTAGGCTAGCTAAGGGGCTGATTTTTTTAAATATTCAGATACTCACCTGAAAACTAAAAAAAAATATCGACAATCGTCAAGTTATTAATGCACCGTGTCATAGTGCAAGTGCGTACATGCGTCAAGATTACGAGAACATTTTAGGAAGTTTCAACGGCAGAAGACTTAGTAAGAAGACACGTCTTTAAAGGTAGGTGAAGATTTGATTGTACCTAACTGTACCAACCGCGCTCAATCTGAGTGAGTTACTATTCGAAAACTAGCATCAATTAGCCAGAGCTTAATTACAACTTGTTATTATACCTTTCTCAGTAAGGCAGTTTAGGTTAGAACTCGGAATACTTTTTACGGGCCGAGTGAGTGGAGCGTGCTTACGATAGGTACAGCGAGCGAAGCTAGACCTTTCTATACACGAATAAGCAGAGTGCGCTTACTCAAGCAATGAGTGAGCGAAGCGAAAACAGTTTAAGAGAAACCCAGTTTTATTGCCAAATGTAGCCCAAACCTTATAATGTGTGTACAGACGCCAAGCACATCAAGCTATTACAATCTGTCAAATTAATTTAATGGATTTTAAACTTTATCGCTAAAGCATAAGGTTCAACTGACGAGTTTAAAGACAACTATTGAGCGGGTCCCAGTAATCGTCAAAATAGCACTGAATATGACGAGTGTTGGGTCAAATAGGACTTTTTAGGTACCAATAGATGTCACGTTCGAAAAATAATACTTTTATGATAAAACTGTGCCAAACTTTAAGTTACATCATTAGGAAATTAACTTAACTCATTCATCAAACGATCAGACTTACCATAGACCCCACTGAAGGTTCGTAAATCAAAAAACAAAACTGCGCGCCGAGTTTGACATTTAGCAGTTAAACTTGCAAAAAAATGAAAAAAATGTGGGACACACTTTTCAAGTAAGATATCTCAGCCACCATTACAGTTAAAACTCAGTGTTGTTATTTTAATTGTGCAATATGTTACCAAAAATATGTTGCCTTAAAAATCGGCCAATTAAATATTTAGTAGACAGAGATATTGAAGTTTTTAGACAATTTGACGACTTCTGGGTCCCTGTCGACTTCACCCGCGTTTACCTTATTATAAATTTGAAAGTTACTCTGCCTGTATGTTAACCTTTCACGCCTAAACCACTGAAGGGATTTCGATAAAATTTGACAAGGAGATAGACGGCACCCTGGGAAAGGACATAGGCAGCTTTTTGTCCAGTAGCATAATATCCGACACCCACGCGGGCGAAGTCGTGGACAGAAGCTAGTCTTATCATAATAGACAAAAGCTTAGCTTAGAGCAAAAGCTTTATCTGCCTATCGGAACTTACATGGAAGAATAGCAACGTGAACTATCAAAATATATTGATTGTACATAGTTCGTTAAATTCGACCGATTTGTCAATCCGTATCAATAAACCTGTAGTTGTATGTCAGCTAGCAAATTCTACTCCTTTCGACACAAAGTTCGATGAGCTTTTCGTAATTTATAATAGAGTAAAAGAATTTCATAATGTTCCACAAACAAACACCATGAATAAGTATGTAATTATTCAAAAGTACAAATCTACATAATTAGTCTCATTAACATTCAAATTATTTCTAATGTCTTCTAAAACATAGCTTTACACGCAAACCTGAATTCCTCAAAATGGTCACACAAATCACTTCCATGGCTTTTTTTCTAATAAATTATATGAACACA
Source organism: Oligia fasciuncula (assembly GCA_963082905.1). Lineage (NCBI taxonomy): Eukaryota > Metazoa > Arthropoda > Insecta > Lepidoptera > Noctuidae > Oligia > Oligia fasciuncula. The sequence goes on along the minus strand of OY720406.1, from coordinate 12,586,380 downwards.
AACGAACCGTAAGAATTTGCTCTAGAAATCGCAACGCGTTGAGAATAATAATGCAAGAATACCTGAAAAAACAAGCACAACACTATTACGAGAGGTTCACTATTCGCGACACCATGTGGTTCCCCATTCACTGACGGACTGCGCGCGCGCAGCATACGCTGCGCCTGCGCCGAGCGGTTGCACAACCAACTGGTTGCTAACTTACGGTCAATGTTAATAGGCTAATTCTGATTTAGGTAGATTATGGTGTGATGAGTTTGTCTATAATGGGTGCCTTTGGATTTCAAAGTCAGGATACACTGAGGATATCATTGCTTTTAAAAGTTTAAGAGAAGTGATGAAGGAAGTGGATGCAAGATCTTGTTTTAAAGTTAAGAGAAAAGAAAGTGAAAGGCTATAACCAAATGAGGAATTAACTGGATGGAATGAAGATGAAGTAACTGAATGGTGTGTCAGGAGAATTAGTCGCAAAATGCATCACAAAGCATAGTTTTGCAAATGCTGTGTTCCAGCAGTGGGAACGTTATAGACTGCTTATGCTTATACGTTAAGAAAATATTTCTAAGCTACCTGTCGACGTTGTTGGCTTAACCACATCGCACGCATTACCTTCTCGTGACATTTTAATAGATAGTTGAGCAACCTAAACATAAATGACAACACTACTTCTCATTTGGTATGTTTAATTGATTCGACCAGCGATAGGAACCTTGAGGTTATTGCTCACTAATAGACGTTTGATAGAAATATATCTATGGTAATGAGGAATCCGGTCTCCAATGTGCCAACACTAAGAAATACTATAAGAAAAGAGACATTGAATCACACACACATTGTACACTTTATAGTCCTTTGGGAAATAAAAACTATACCTAAGATATTTTCTATTGTATCTTGTATCTAAATTTCTTTCGCATGAACAGAAAACTACCGTTGCTAAAAAAAAACAAGCAGAAATGAGATAACATGCTGCAAATGACTAAAATAATTCACAGGAAATATAGGATGGTAAAACAAATAATGTTAGTAGAAAAGATGGAAGATGGAAGAGCAATGACGATGCTGCAGCACATCTCACTAAAGCTAAGAGCAGTCATAAAAAGTCACATGTCTTCCCTTTTAGGACATGCCGGTTTCCTCACTGTTCCTTCACCGTTTTAGAGCAGTGGTGATGAAATTATTTACACAAAGTAAAGCGCCTGCCTGGGTTCTCGTACTCGTAAGTCGGGATTGTTACCACTGGGTCACCACTCGTTCCCAGTGCTTGCGATGCAGTGCTAATGTGGACCACTAGTCGTTTATTTTGTCCAGCTCGTCCCGCCATCTTCTACGGTACGCTTGCCGCGACGCCTTCTGGCTGCCACCATTCCACATAGTGTTTTTTTTTTTGTGAACAGCTCATTGGGCATGCAGTAGATATGCAGTAAACAGTACCGCAGAATAAACCAACTTCAAATTAACAACTTTCAGCAGGAAAAGTTAAGGCCATGTGTTATCTTGTCTCAAATGGCTCCTTACCACGCGATCATAGCAACTAATACTATACTATAATAGTAATTAGTCTAGAACAGGATTTGTGTTTCAAGGCAGACAAATTGAAAGTAGGCTGTTAGCGTAGGCAGCTAAAATTGTTGGGAATTTGTAGTGAACTAAAAATAGCACGTGGTGCTGTGACATATTTCATCTATCTTCTCTAAATTATAAAGAGAAAAGATTGGATTTTTGTATGTTTGTTTGTTACGCCGTCACGCCAAAACGGCGGCCGTTCAACCGTTTTAGCATTTGGTTGGAATTTGACACATGGTTTGACCATGACCTGGATTAGGACATGGGATACTTTTTATCCCGATGGTCCCACGGGATTGAGACTTATGCGGGTGAAACCACGGGGTGCACCTGGTGAGAGATAAAATGATTTTGTCATAACCCAGGTTACTGTAGACGACGAAGTTAGAGCCAGTCCACACGGCGCGTTGCGTCAGCGTTGTTTTACATACAAATAACCATAGTGTACACACGGTGCGCTGCGTCGTTTGGCCGGCAATGCAGTTAAAATTCATGCGTTGCGTCAACGCAACGCGCCGTGTGGACTGGCACTTAATTGTAGACGACAGACGTATGCATTTTGTCACGAGCCGACGGATATACCTACACTCAATTATAGCAAATCGTAATATGAACAAACCCACGGATATCTATGAACAAACCTTACTACTTATTCGTTTTTGCGTGCCAAATTCTTGTACAAAATGTTGTTGTGTTGTAAATTTTCATCAAATCACGAATTCCATTCACCCTAACGCAAGAAGTTACTATACGGGTCCCGAGATATGTCAAAGACTCCAGAAATAGAGACGAGTGTGTTGTAAGTCGTAAGAGTGAAGTTTGCAAACCTATCGAGAGTAGGTACGTGATGCCGGACGCATGCGTCAGGCGCTGTCGGCGCTCGCGCAGAGGACGCTGTCTTCGATATTAATGTTGCAACATGGACTTTTTATGAGGAAAACTGTTATGATGCAGGTTTAAAGAGCCCGAATGAGGCGCGTACAAGCAGGTAACTAATGATCAACTTTGAAAACGGATAGGTCATAGCAGTATGTATGTGTTTATTGCCTTTCCTCAGTCATCTTTGAGGACACCTTATGAGGTAGGCAGGCCAGTTTTTCTGAATCTAGAAGCTCTCAACGAACAAAAACTCTGAACATGTACCATTCTTGAGAGCTTAATTTAGCATTATACATTTAGCCAAATACTTCGCCCAATAAGTCTGGCCATCTTTTTTAACGAATGACTAACCCGGTAAATGGATGCTTGTAGACAACTTGCTGATAGACACGGACCTAATCAAGTTAAAAATTCAGGTAGGTATGGGTCACTAAGCTCGTCCTGAATGGAGGAACTTTTGGACTTGCCCTTCTGCTTTTTCTCACACTATTTAATTACAGTTCGATTCGGGGGTTTCCTATAATTACATCGCGGCAATTTAATCCTAACATTGTAAGCTGTGTATTGGCCGCTAGATTATTAGCTATTACCTAATTGGTTTTTAATTGTCTTGGTTTCTAATTTCTATTGTGGTATTTAGTTAGGTAATTTCCGTTATGGTAGGTCATGCATTCATTAATACTTTATTTTTATTTTCTCTTGCGAATTTGTTTATGACAGACATTCGAGCCGTCGAAGTAGTTCCATAGTTTTGGTTCTCCATCCTGTGGGTTTCTTTTCTTCTTATTCTACCATCCCAGTTCTACCTGGCGTCGGGTCTTCTTGTACAGCGGCGCCAGGACGATCTGTCCTGGGTTGTCATAGGAGTTTTCATCTTCCTTTTGATGCTGGACCACCATGTAGCGGGGGGTCTTCTTCTTCCCAGGCGTTTCGTTGGGATATTCAAGACAGTTTTTACTGAGAAACTATCATCTTTTCTCATTACGTGGCTGTTCCATCTAAACCTGCTTTCTTTTAGTTGGTCCCGTTATTGGGGCCACTCCGAAAGATCCTCTCACGTGCTCATTGCGTACTGTCTGTGGGTTACTTTTGTTTTTACCAAAATCAAAATATATTTTTACTTTTAATTTAACCACATTAATGTTCTCAGTAATAATAAAGCTTTACAAAAGAAGTTCCGCACTCTTATATAATGAAGATGCATATTATAGTTTCTTTCAGATCAACTCTTGAGTTGTACAGACGCCAAGCACATCAAGCTACCCGAAAATGTATTTTTTTTTCAATCAACTTTGAACCTTATGCTTTAGCGATAAAGTTGTATAATCTTCAAAAAACTTCCCAATTCATCGTGAGTATAATCTTCAAAAAACTTCGCAATTCATCGCGAGTATAATCTTCAAAAAACTTCCCAATTCATCGTGAGTATAATCTTCAAAAAACTTCGCAATTCATCGTGAGTATAATCTTCAAAAAACTTCCCAATTCATCGTGAGTATAATCTTCAAAAAACTTCGCAATTCATCGTGAGTATAATCTTCAAAAAACTTCGCAAGTCATCGTGAGTATAATCTTCAAAAAACTTTGCAATTCATCGTGAGTATAATAAGGAATAGGTATTGAGACAAAAATAAATAAGATAAGCAACAATGAGTATGATGAGACAGCAATGATTAGGCGGAAATAAATATTAGATAATTATATTCTATTCTATTCCATTCTTATCGGAAGATTCCTGAATCTACAAAATATTTTAGGTAGAAGGAGATTACGGTATGAACTTGGTGGAAATGTTCCATAAAGGAGCTTGCCATGGGAAGCACTACAGTCCGCCCGTCGAGAGAATGCGTACCTGACACTTGTCAGTGCAACAATTCTAGTTGCTAATAAAGATCAAATTCGCAAAACACGTATTCGTTTGTATGAAAGTGACAGGTGTCAAGAATGCATTTTCTCGCGGCCGCACTGTAGTCATGTATTTTATTTCAACGTCCTCGTAACTAAACTAATTCAACAACATAAATATTAAGCTCGCTTAGAGCAATGTTTGTTTATGAATATGCAAATTAATTCACACATTGTAAGCTTTTGCTGATGCAGTTTGTAGATTGCGAGGGAAAATGTGTAATTTATTCCAGTAGTGTTTTTAACTTTTTAAAGTTTCCAATTCCATGTAGGTTATGGTACGAATGGTCAGTTTTTTTGGAACACAGAAAAGTTTTCTTCGGTTGAAAGCTGTACAGTATATTTGTACAACATTTAACGTGTTCTACAATACAATAAGATGTGTTTGTAATAATGTATTTATTGCTAAGGTTTCATAAAAATACATATATTCATACAGTACCTTTGCTTAATCCGCGAACATACCACGAAAATGAATAACCAAGCCGTTAAAAGATGAGTGATTCAATCTTCGATCAATACACCGACGTTGCGTGCAAAGGTGATGGTGTTGCAAGCTGTGATCAGCGGTGCGTCTTCAAGGTTCACCCTTGTAGTTGTACCGTTTTAGTGGCGTAAGATAATGTAGGACACGAAAATTTAATTATGTTAAGTATTGTTATATGCATTTTGGAAGATTGGTCGCAAAATAGAGAAGATCTTTTCCTTGGAAGTTGAGAGTTTCAGATTGATAACGATAACATTGGAATGTGCATCCAGACACTATACAGGGTTATTGGTAAAACATTAACAACCTCTTATGAGGTCATTGTACTCATCATTATGAACAAATTTTACTATGGGAGCAAACATGAAATCGATAAACAAAAAATCAGCTGTTCCCTACATTTATATTCGTATAACTCGTCAAAATGTAGGGAACGGCTAATTTTTTCTTCGCGATTTTAGGTTTGGTCCCATATAAAAGTTGTTCATAATTACGAGTACAATTACCTCTTAAGAGGTTGTTAATGTTTTACCAATAACCCTGTATATCCACTCAACTGACGAGCCTGACATGTCAAAAAAATGAGTCTGGTAACGCCTTTGACGAGGCACCGCCCTTTTTAGATACCTTGCGTTTAAACCCCGATTTCATATAGATTTCATACTATTTTACTATGAAACCCACATAAAACTGTCTGTTTCGTAATCAATACAATATTTCCTATTCGTTCTTCTGACTTTTATTTAATTTGGTTTTTATTAAAATAAAACGAGCACAAGGTCAAAGTGTTACCACCGACGTGCGGTGGTGTACCTATGATGTTACTAAAGTTCTATAAATGTTGAAGTTCGCTCATAAAAGGCTTTCTACAGACTTGACAAATTTTCCAATTAAATTTTATTTTATAAACACTTGTAACTTAATCACAAAGTTAATTTAACTTAAACAGTAAGTACTTGGAGATTAAAAAACATATATGTTTTTAAATTTTCATCGGCGAGGCCTATATTTGTCAGAGAATTTTAATACTGTGCACTAAGGTGTAGAATATTGCAGTTTTATGTCAGCGCCATCTCTTGACCGATAGTGGAACTAATGTAACTTTTGTTGATGATTTCTGAAAAAGTGTACTATTTAGAGAATTCGTTTTATTGTCCCTGTAATCTTTACATAAACTTTTATCACATAGAATAATTTCAGATTTTTCTCTTTGCAAACTTCGGAGATAAGGGGGCGAACGGTATTTTTTACATTTTTCATCAAAAGTCAAAAACTATGTGTCCTACAAAAAAAAGAAAAAAATGTTTGAGAATGTGCGCTCTTTCATCTTCATATGAAGCCCCACGTGCCCTAGTAGGCCCACTTCGAATTATCCAGCTGTGATAGACAGACAGACAGACCGACAGACAGTCAGACAGAGTGAGTCTCACCATAAGGGTTTCGTTTTACCATTTTGGTACGGAACCCTACAAACAGGCCTGAGCCTGTTTTTAGGGTTCCGTATCAGTATGGCAGCAGGTATACAAAAAATATTCAATATATTCATTAAGATGTATGTAATTGCCAAATGTGTGTTTATAGAATGGCTTCTGTGACTTATGAGAGGAATGAGTGACGCGCGTCGACTTACACCTCAGGGTCAGAGGTCTGTCTCAGGGGACTTATGCAAATGCGGCATTGTTTGTAATACAGTGATTATCATGTGAATTTGGTATTTAGGTGTAGAGGTTTATAGATAGAGGTACTAAAGCTGATATTAGTGGGAAAACTTATATGCAATTTGCTTAGGTTTTCCAAATAACGAAACAAGAGATTGTATCCTATCATCTGTCAGCCTTTTCCCAACTATGTTGGGGTCGGCTTCTAGTCTAACCGGATGCAGCTGAGTACCAGTATTTTACATTGAACGACTGCCTATCTGACCTCCACAACCCACTTATTGGGAAATCTTCTCCTTGGTAAGACTGATTGTCAGACCTTCGGGCTTCTGACTACCCGTAACGACTGTCAAAGATCCACGAATGACATCCGGGACCAACAGCTTAACGTGCTTTCCGAGGCACGGAGGGTCTTGATATGTAAAGATGGTCACCCATCTACGGACCAACCGCGGCAAGCGTAGCTTAACTTGATCGATCGACCCGTGCGACTGTTATTCCTTAGCTACAAGCCCCTCGGCTTAAATCATAGCTCAAAAGCAAAATTAAAAATTGTTTTGTTTGTCGAGTGAGCACCGGTGCAGTGGTAGCTCAGTTATAACGGCTCCGACTTATGTAGGTTGTCGGTTCGAACCCAGGTAGGTGCTTTACTTTGTGTAAATAATTTCATCACCACAGCTTTCAAAACGGTGAAGGAAAACATCGTGAGGGAATTTATATTACTTATAGAATCAAATAGAACCAAAATTAGAAGACATGTGACATCTACCAACCCGCACTGGGCCCGTGTGGTAGATTACAGCCCCTCCCTCTCGAAGAGAGGCGGCCTGTGTCCCAGCAGTGGGAACATGGTCAGGTGAGCTAGAGTTTAATATTGTACAGATTTTCTATCTATATCATCCCGACATGGCCTACTTATACTGAGTTTACCGTGGTGAAACATAATTATGCACGTGGCGTGGCCATAAATGGACATGATTGGTGTTATAAAAAGATAACGCAAATTATTTCTATTTACCGTCTGCATAAGTGGCAGAATGTGAGGAAATTATATCGATAGGGCAATCACTGCTTGCTCATTTTTTGCCATATTTTAGAGAGACTATAATGTACCATCTATTGTATGTACCTTACCAAAAACATATCTCATCATCATCTGCCTAGTCTTTTTACAACTATGTTGGGGTCGGCTTCCAGTCTAACTGTATGCAGTGAAGACACATTCATTCACCAAAGTCTGTACAATGAGTTGATGCCTATTGCCCCGTCAATGGTTTCTACCATAAACCCCACATACACTATGGATTTGACAGCTGATGATGAATCGAAATCATATAATTCAGTGAGGGTAGTAAGCAGTAAAAATAAACTTAAAAAATACATTAAAATTAATAAATACATTGTTAAAACACAAAAAATGGTAAAAAGACAAAAGTTCTTTATCAAAAACGTTAAATTGAATAGAGAAAGGTTGAATTTAATTAAACAATTAGACATGTATTCTTATAATTTAGAGCAGAGTACTAGGAAGTACAACATTGACACAGAGACCTTGCAATCTGAACTTGACCATCTACTGGAGAAACTTAGTTCAATGACCAACAAATATAATACCTCTGAAGACCTAATGAGGGAATATGTGTTGGCAATGAATGAGCTGGTAAACTCACAAAAAAACAACTGTGAGCATTGTCAAACACCAACCAATGTCACACCGGACCATTCATTGACAACTTGCAATACCACCTTAGTGCAGCCCTGTGTTGATTTGATAATTCCTTCTACTAATAGTTCGTATAAACAGTGTAAACAAACTTTAAATAATGATATTGTGTTATTTTGTGATGAGATCGGTAAGGACTTAGGACACTTGTTAACAGCTGAATATCCGGGACACTCAATAATAAATTACTGTATGCCTGGTTGTTCTTTGTTTCATATTATGAAAAAAATTATTAAATGTAACTTTACCCAGGATACAACTTTATTAATTTTTATGGGTAATAGGGGAAATGTAAACAAAGGAGAACTGCTCCAGTATCATAGAACATTATGCAACCTTAGTTTAAGAAAAGTTGTATTGTTTACTTTCCCTTATAGTAACAGTTTGCCACAGGAAGAAAATAGCTTAAGATTTGAATTGAATATGACATTGCATAACTTGACATTTAATAATAACATGTTCCATTTAGTTGATATTAACAATTATGTTAGTAATAATTTCTATTTGACAAAAGATAGATATAACATTGTTATGTACTATCTTTCTGACTATTATAAAAGACAGATAGCTGTGTCGCTATCTTATTTTTTTTCTATTACAGCCAAAAATTTGGCTAAACAACTTGCTTCTTTTGAGCAATGCAATGACATTATAAATAATTCTGCCAATAATTTGGTCACTATTAATGACATTGCTAATAATTTAAATTAGAAATTAAGACAATAGAGGCAACCTCTAGCTATAATGTACGCAAAAAAAGCTTAAAATCAGTCAATAGTATCAACCTAGTGCATCAAAATATTCAAGGATTTATGAACAAAGAATTAGAAGTAGAATTATTTATGAATTTTAATAGTATTGACATACTTTGTATAACAGAACATTGGCTGAAAAGCCACCAGTTCTTGTTCAATTTTAATAATCACCAGGTTGGTAGTTCGTTTAGCAGAACAAATGCTATACATGGTGGCTCATTAATTTTAGTAAGTAACCAGCTCAAATTTAAAGATCGTATAGATATTGTGAGCCTATCAGTTGAGCGTACGGTTGAAATTGCCTGTGTAGAATTGGAGCACTCTATTGTATTAAGTGTGTATAGACCCCCTTCAGGATTGTATGACTGCTTTGAAAAGGTAATGGATGAAGTGTTACACAGGATTTGTAACTCAAACAAGTCCGTTATCATTTGCGGTGATTTTAATGTCAATTTATTAGAAAACTCAGGTTCTTGTAGTAAAATTTTAAGTCTGTTTCAGTCCTACAATCTTCTAAACCTATTTTTGGAGCCCACAAGAATAACCCCTACTAGTGCCACATGCCTAGATAATATATATACAGATATTATACCAAGCCACAAAGAAATTATAACTTTACTAGATTCTGATCATTGCGGGCAAAGGATTACTATTCAAAATCAAAACAAAAAAGTGGCTAAAAAGGATATCACTGTTAACCCCAAAACTGCAAGTCGCTTGGAGGCTTTTAAAGTTAAACTCATTGATAAATTACCAGTTTTGTCTATTCATGCTGATCCTAATCATCTTTATGATAATTTTTTTAATGTATACTGTAAACAATTTGATTCCACCTTTATTCCCAAGACTATTTCGGTTAATAGTAATGCATCGTTCAGTGATTGGGCTACCATTGGTATTCATAAAAGTAGAACACGGCTTTATGAACTGTACAATGAAAGGACTTATATTAACACTGATGAATTTAATTTGTATGTTAGAAATTACTCAAAATTATTTAAAAAAGTTTGTTATATGGCCAAGTCACGTTATTTGAGTTCAAAGATTAAAAACAGCAGTAATGTAATTAAAACGACTTGGAATATTATTAATAGTGAAACGGGAAGATCTAGTAACCGAAATACTGACTACAGCCTGTCTATTAATGACAACATAATAAAATCAGACACACAAGTCGCCGAGGCATTTGAAAATTTCTTTTCAGATATTCCCGTTTCAACTACTAAATCACTAAACTCATCACCTTCTGTTGCTGAGTCTTTGCTTAAAGAAAATGTTAATGGTTGCGATTCAGAATTTCATTTTGAATATATTACCTGTAGAGATATAATTAAAACCTTTCACACTTTAAATGTAAAAAAGACTGCAGATCTGTGGGGTAATTCTGTAGAAGTAGCCAAGTCTATTATTGACATTGTAGCGCCTACTCTAGCTATCATCTTTAATAGTTGTATTGACAATGGGGAGTTTCCTGACCTTATGAAAAATAGTAAAATAATACCTTTGTTTAAATCAGGTAGTACATCAGACCCCACAAATTATAGACCTATTTCTGTACTACCTACCTTTAGTAAAATTTTTGAGAAATTAATTTTAGACCAAATGCAAAGATTTTTTAATAAACATAAATTATTACATAGCAAACAGTTTGGTTTTACAAGGGGTCGTTCAACTACTGATGCCGGTGTTGAACTATTAGGACATATTTATAATGCATGGGAAGATAAATGCGATGCCTTGGGCATCTTTTGTGATTTGTCCAAGGCATTCGATTGCGTTCTTCACGAAACGTTAATCAGGAAACTCCGCCACTACGGGATCCGAAACACTGCTCTGGATCTTCTTATTTCATACTTGAGTAAAAGGATTCAGAGCGTTGACGTTAATGGAAAAAGATCACCCGGATCTATAGTAACAATGGGAGTCCCACAGGGTTCAATTCTTGGTCCTTTCTTGTTTCTCATTTATATTAATGACTTGCCGTACCTCATAAAGGATCATCATGATATAGTGTTGTTTGCAGATGACACTTCTCTTTTGTTTAAACTTAAACGTCAGCAGTTGGTTACTGACGATGTAAATAGCGCGATCTCGAAAGTAGTCCAGTGGTTCAATGTTAATAATTTGCTTCTAAACGAGAAGAAAACCAAATGCATTAAGTTTACGCTACCCCACGTAAGGCAGGTGAAAACTAATGTGTTGATAAAGGGCGAGGAATTGAATCCTGAAGACAACACAGTATTCTTGGGCATAACTTTGGATGCTAAGCTTCAGTGGGGTCCACATATAGATAAATTGTCAAAAAAGCTAAGTTCTGCAGCATACGCTGTTAGAAAAATTCGAAATTTAACTGATATAGAGACTGCCCGTTTAGTGTACTTTAGCTATTTTCATAGTGTAATGTCGTACGGTATTCTATTGTGGGGAAATGCCGCCGATATTCAGACTATCTTTGTTTTGCAGAAGCGAGCTGTTCGATCAATTTATAAATTAAGTCCGAGACACTCTCTCAGAGACAAATTTAAAGAGATTAATGTAATGACTGTGCCTTCTCAGTACATTTATGAAAATCTTTTATATGCCCATAAAAATATAAAATTGTTTAAAAAATACAGTGATATCCATAATATAAATACTAGAAACAAACACAAATATGTTGTACCTACAACCAGGCTCAAGAAAATAGGTGGCTCGTTCAGATGCCAATGTATACGCTTTTACAATAAACTACCAAGCCACGTTCAAGATCTAAGCCTTAATAAATTCAAATCTTTCATTAAACGTAAGTTGTGCCAGAAAGCCTTTTATACCGTTAAAGATTATATTGAGGACAAAAAGGCTTGGGATTGAGCTGCTTCCAATTTCTGCATTTTGAATGATTTTTTTCTTTTTTATATACACATTGACATTGATGAATATTTTTTTTTTAAACAATGACATTTGCTTACTTTGTAAAGTATTATATTATTTTTTCATTGTGAATGTGAAGACGATGTGGGTCATTTTACATACTTATATATATTTTTGTTATTATTCTCTCTGTTCTGTTTTTTTTTTCTCATGGTCTGGCAGTTTGAGTAATTTATGTGGCCTACCCAAATGTCCTTTCTTTGGTATTGTTCGTCGAATCGTTGAGCTCCTTAAGTCTTGAGTTGAGCTGCACGATTTTTGACAAATGCGTGCACTGACTGGACAGGTCCTCTCAATCTGTGTGGTTCTTTCCTCAAAAGACCACCTCAGACATCGATCTACATGGTCTTCATATAACCTGACCAAGATTATGTCTGGACTTTAAAAGAGACTGTGACCTCTGAGTTTGTTTCGGCCTTTCTTCTCAGAGTAGTCAGATAGGAAACGCCGACTTCATCTAGTTATAAAAACATGACTGACGTGTAAAAGTGTTTGTACAAACCTACTTACAAAAAATAAAATCATTTCATTTCATCATTTCATTTCATTTCATTTCATCATAAATGAAAGTACCTATCAAAAATCTCGTACATCGAATTACTGGTTTTTGACTTACAAGCGCAACATCTATCAGTCAGACAAGTTGCGTTTTATAAAATGTAAGGAGTCAGGACAGCACATAATAATATGTATCATTGATTACACTCTCGATATGAACATTGAACATACGAGTGAATATGGACAGATAAAATCAATATGAGGGTAGGAAGTACGTTACTAGCGAGCGGAGTCGATCAAACGGAACTAATAGACTTCGATCTATTCTCGATCAAGTCAAGTGTTATTTACAAACTGTAGGTATAAATTGGCTTGACTTGTTTAGGTCCTGGCTAAGTAATAACTAGCGCACAGGTCAGTCGAACGTTAAGCTACGCTTGCCGAGGTCAGTCCTTAGATGGGTGATCATCCATTACATACCGAGACTCCTCTCTGTGCAGTCAGAAGCCCGAAAGTCTGACAACCAGTTTTACCAAGGGGTACCGTGTTACCCAGTAACCGGGTTGTGGAAATCAGATAGTCCAGTCGCTCCATGTGAAATACTGGTACCTATTCAGCTGCATCCGGTTTGGCTGGAAGCCGTCCTCAATACAGTTCGGAAATGGTTAGGCAGATGAGCTGTATACTTTGGATATATCGGGAAATTCTGAGGATGTTTGTTTGTAAGAAGAAAAAAACATTTATGAACACAGAAACATGTGCCACAATTTTGAAAACAAGAAAAGATTCAAGGTACACTCGTACACTTAACTTACATGGAATCAGTTTGTCTCTAGATAAAGTCTTTGGTACATTGTTACTCTCAATTCAATTAATGGTAATGGTGAGATTAGCAACTTGTAGTTATGTGGAGGTTAACGTGTTAGTCTAATTAAATAAAAAATCAATAGTTGGTGGTATTGTTGGCTAAGTAGGTTTAGATTTGCATTCAGACGTTCTTGGAAACTAGCTTTTAATTTAAAAGGCATTCCAAAGGCATAGCAGCAGCATTCATAATCATTTGACAGATTGTCGAATCGAAAATGACTCATTTTCAGGCAACAAATTGCTGATGGAAGGATGACTAACCGTCTATTAGATTTTAAACTGACAACATATTCAGGTTTTGATTTTGTGAAAAGTCTTTAGGAGGACTCTTCTGATAACATTGAAAACGTTCTATTCGGCACGGAAGGATTTCGAACGGTTGTGAATAATAGCTCAAACTCAAAACATTCATTTACAGGCACTTTTGAATTTTCAAAGAGTCTGTCAGTTAGTCAGAAAGTTGAAGCTAGTTGTCCATTCCAAAACGTAGAATTCTATGGAGAAAAACGGGCAAGAAGCTCCAAGGGCACCACCTATGCTAGTAAAGCTTACAACATATTAAACGAATTTTTCGGATACAGTTACGGATGCATAAACAAACAACACATTAAGCATTAGTTATTCCACGGGTTTCGGTAATAAGTAACAGTATGTTTTCACAATCGCACCCAACAGTGAAGACTTGCAATGGTAACCTTGACTCGTCGGTTTTGGCAACGACACGGCGTGTGTGCTAATGTGCCGCTGCTCAAGGGACCATAACACTACGCGGTTTGTTCAATTTTGATGGTGTTATGGGTAAGATTCACAGATTAGGATTTAAATAAAGATTAGATATAGGTAACATTCCTGTCGTCCAGTGTTAGTTAAACGGGCATTACTCGCACCTGCACTGCATTTGCGCTTAGAAACAAATATCCAGGATGAAAAGTATCTTAATGTTCTTCTGTAAGGCGATTAGCACATTGCACCGCATTACGTAGCGGGGTGCGTGAAACGGAGCCAAATTCCCCGCACGGAAGCGCGTTTTTTTGAATTTGTATGTAAAAAATCACGCGCGGGGGCACGTTATCTGCGTCCCGCTGCGCATGCGGTGCAGTGTGCGAATCGCCTTAGTCCCATGGTTCCTATTTGTCAAATTTCATCACGTTCGTGGGTGAACACAGGTAACAGACTGACAGACAGAGATACTTTCGCATTTATAATATTAGTAGTATATTAAGTATAATAGTAGGATAGTATGGATATTAACAACCTCTTAAGAGGTCATTGTACTCATCATTATGAACAACTTTTACTATAGGACCAAACCTGAAATCGCGAAAAAATATCTGCTGTTCCCTACATTTTGACGAGTTATACGAACACAAATGTAGGGAACAGCTGATTTTTTATCAATAACCCTGTAGACGACGACTTACTCCGGATCCGGAATAACGAAATTTACATAACGTGGGGATTTAAGCAAACCAAACTCGTTTATGTCTTTTCACCCTGTAGACGACGACTTACTCCGGATCCTAGGCGCGGTCGCAGCCTGAAATTTTGGAGGGGGTCACTCACAACACTAATAAAAAATAGGTATCTGGAATAAAATGAACATTATTGCAAATGTCCTGTCTTTGGTATTGTTCGTCGAATCGTTGAGCTCCTTGAGTTCTGAGTTGAGCTGCACGGTTACTGACAAATGCGTGCACTGACTGGACAGGTCCGCTCAATCTGTGTGGTTCTTTCCTCAAAAGACCATTTCAGACACTAATCTACATGGTCCTCAAAGATTATGGCGGATTTTTTATATACACATTGACATTGATGAATTTTATTTAGACAATGACATGAATATTTACTTTGTAAGTAATTTTTATTATTATTTTTTATTTAATTATTGTGAATGTGAGGACTATGTGGGTCATTTCTTTTTTCCTTCTTAGTTTTAATCATGATCTGGCAGTTTGAGTAGTTTATGCGGCCTACCCAAATGTCCTGTCTTTGGTATTGTTCGTCGAATCGTTGAGCTCCTCAAGTTCTGAGTTGAGCTGCACGATTTTTGACAAATGCGTGCACTGATTGGACAGGTCCGCTCAATCTGTGTGGTTCTTTCCTCAAAAGACCATTTCAGACACCAATCTACATGGTCTTCACACGATCTGACCAAGATTTTGTCTGGACTTTAAAAGAGACTGTGACTTCTGAGTTTGTTTCGGCCTTTCTTCTCAGAATAGTCAGTTAGGAAACGCCGACCTCATCTAGTTTAAAAAAAAATATGATTGACGTGTAAAAGGGTTTGTACAAACCTACTTACAGAAATAAAAATCATTTATCATTTATCGCACAGGACACAATTTTATTATTATAAATTTATCGCTGTTATTATAAATTTATAGCTAGAAATTTCCTTTTATTATTTGGCAAATTTTTGAGATTTTTCAATTTGACCTTAGATTTTGGGGGGGGTCATGTCCCCTGTGACCCATCCCCCCCTTCGGACCGCGCCTGCCGGATCCGGAATAACGAAATTTACATAACGTGGGGATTTAAGCAAACCAAACTCGTTTATGTCTTTTCAACCACGACATGTGCTGCAGACATTACAATAGGCAGATATTTAAGACGCAAGACATGTCCGTTAATATTGTTTTCAGCAATAAATAGAGTGATTCAAGAGGAAGGCTTATATGTATAATACATGCATATTATAGTAGAGAAAAACCGAGAAATTCAAAGATTTGTAATTTGATGTCGTAACAAACATAATTTTGTGCGCTTACATTGCAAACGCTGGCTAAACCTTACGAAATAGATCAAATTAATGTACTACGGATTTGTATATCTTAAAAATATCGATAAAAAGTCCGCGTTGGTATGTGTTTATCTCCTAAGGATAACCGACAGTAACCATTTTTAACCGACTTCCAAAAAGGAGGAGGTTATATGTTCGATTATTTATCTTTTACATATTAAAAAAAAATTTTTGGTTATTTACCAAGCTATTTTAAACAATACATTAAATACGTTGTGCATTTCATGGAGATCAAAATTACCCTTTACAGCATTGATATGCTGATATAGATATTAATTTTAATGATTTAAAATGAATATCTTAGAAGATATCAGAGATTTAAAAAGCGGGGGCAGAGCGGCTGGCGGGACGCTACGAAGTTCGCCGGGTCAGCTAGTTATTTTTATATAATGAACGAAACGAAATACATATAATCAGAATCATAAAATTATCAGAATTTGTAAACACATACTTAGGTAATTTTCATTTTACGAGATGGCTTTACGATAATTAAATAATGATTAAAATCACGTTAGCACTTTTCAGTGTTTAGTGTCCCAAAAGACCAAAATATGTATACTTTATTGTCAGAATTTCGTCGACTGCAAAATTATTATATGACAGTCTCTGAATGGTATGATAGAACAAAATTATTTTTAATAGCATCTACTTTAACGTCCTCGTATATACCGTATTGTCAAATAACCTTTAACATCTAAACTTTAAAAGTTACTTGCTTCTTTCTCAATATAGCGAACATGATTAGATATAATCAATGGACACATCATTATTTCGGCAAAGTGCTTAATCATCCCACAATCATGGTTGCGAAGTGCACTGATCATCTAGATATTACGAAATATGTTCAGAAGGTAAACTTCGGCCACCAATTTAGATACTTGGACCACCGTACCTAATATTATCATTTTTGGCACTATAATCTGAGCTTGAGGGGCCCGTGGCTAAATAATAACAGCCGCACAGGTCGATCGATCAGGTTAAGCTACGCTTGCCGCGGTTGGTCTGTGGATGGGTTACCATCTTTACATACCGTGACCCCATCGTGCCTCGGAAAGCACGTTAAGCCGTTGGTCCCGGCTGTCATTCGTGGATCCTTGACAGTCGTTACGGGTAGTCAGAAGCCCAAAAGTCTGACAGTCTTACCAAGGGGTATCGTATTATGGGATGTGGAGGTCAGATAGGCAGTCGCTCCATGTAAAATACGGGTATTCAGCTGCATCCGGTTAGATTGGAAGCCGACCCCAATATAGTTGGGAAAACGCTAGGTGGATGATGATGAATCTGGGATCCTTGGTCTAATTCCCTGGTTATTCTAAGTGTTATTGGATTTTACCATTACGGAGTTCTCAATCGCAGCTCCAAGTTCGATTTGTGTCTCTACTTATGGCAATTGGCTCGCTCTCTATTACTTTGGAGTTATCTATATTATATGAAATGATTAACTGACTGACTGATTGTTGATATATCAACGCACAGTCTAAACCGCTGCTCCTAGGGACATGAAATTTGGAGGGTGTGTTCTTTGTGAAGAGTAGGTATCCACTAAGAAAGGGTTTTTCGAAATTCCACTCCTAAGAGGGTGAAATTTCACGCGGACGAAGTCGCGGGCAGAAGCTAGTAATAGCATAACTGGCGGTATGTGGTTGTATACTACACACTGGAAATCAACACTTAGGTACCTGTCAAAAACATCTGAGCAATGCCACGCAATGCTCGGTTGCTTTATAAGTTTACTATCTATCATTTCGCTTGTATGAAATTAGCAGCTTCGGGTTTCAGATGTCCGTAGAGAAGGCTCGTTGGGATTATATTATGAAATTCATTAAGTAATTACTTAGGGTTTACTTCTCCAATTAATCAATCATTTCAACCAATCGTAGACTGCTATTGGACTTCCTTATGTCTTTGAAGGTAAGCGGAATTTCTTAAGGGGGCCCATTATGCAGATGAAGCAGCTTTTCTCCGGAACTTACAGAGAAATTACATCTGAAAAAATAGTTGGTAATCTACATGATATGAATCGTAATTTGGTTTAGCCATAATTTTTCTATCGATATCACCTATTAAGAAAAAAAAACCACCAAATCACCTCCATATCGTTGAGATGAAACCATTTTACTCCTTCATTTTTTTATCAAAAGAATATAAAAAAAAATATCTAGTGCTTTGCAATACAAACGAAAATGATTTGGTTTTGTTACTTTTTAAAAACATGTATATTTTTTAATATAATAAATTAAAAATGCGATCGTTTAAAGTCCGTGTCTATATCATCCCCGCACTCGTCCTCGAATTCAGTGCGGGGCGCCTCGTGTTGCTAGGCAACGCGTTGGCATGCGGGTGCATGCGGGTGGCGGAGTGGCGCGGAGAGGGGTAGTTAGCTCCGCCCAAATGCACAAGGTCGTTGGCATGAATACAAGCCCTAAGCCAGAAAAAAATCAATTTACACCCGCGCCTCCTTGCCTACCCCTCTCATCAAATACGACGAAAACAAAACACAATCCCTTCCCGCCAGCAGAAACTTTTCGCCCGGCCTATATATTGTGTTTGAATTAGAATCTTCTGTAGTAAGTATATGCAAAATAATCAGATGAAACGGCTGTATTCAATGTAGTACATAAGTGTGGTACCAATCGTAGACTGCTATTGGACTTCCTTATGTCCTTGAAGGGAAGCGGAATTTCGCGCCCGGATACCGCGGGGCATTGACTATTTCAATGAAATTATCAATGAATAGGGTTAAGTATATGAACTTAGGGGTTGCATTGATGTTCTTAAATAATATAATTCTGTAAATACATACTTGTTACGGTCGCGAATCATATTTTGTTCAACATACACCCTGACACTGACCTGCAAATTGCAAAAAACGTAAGAAAATTTGAATTTTGCGGGCTACTCTAGCGCTTCCCCATAATAGCAGCTGCACCACTTCGTAGAAATCAGGCGTGATGTTATGTACAGACGCCAGCTCATCAAGCTACCCGAACCTGTCAAATTTTCCCAATCAACTTTGAACCTTACACTTTGGCGATAAAGTTGAAAATCTATTAAAGAAATTTGACAGATTGTAGTAGCTTGATGTGCTGGCGTCTGTACTATACCTAATTAAATATTTTTATCAACAACAAGTCAATCTAGTTATCTGTTATCATTATGTATTGAAAGAATTAGCTTCGGATAATAGTCGAGATAGCAAGCAATCTAATCAGGTAATTACATTGACACCATAAACGTGGCTTTAGCTATACAACAGATATCTAAGGGAGTAATTAAGATAATGGAGGAAACTATACGACGACACTGTAAAATGATACTTGACACAATAAACACCTGGCTATGTACTCGTATGTTAAAAGATAGCGTAGTAACAAAGTTAGCCACTCAAATGTCCGAAGTCAAAAAGTCGCCATGTGTCCCAGCAGTGGGAACATTATAGGCTGATTATTAATCCTCATCAATACCCTCCGCCTGGGCAGAACGGAGGGACACGTCAGATTCCTACCGATTAAATCCCCACTTTTCATGTTAGTACCTACTAACCGTTTTACAAAAAAATCTAAGTTACTCTGTATATACAGGGTGAAAGTGCTTATTAATTTGCACAACTTCTACTATGGGATAGCGGCAAAAATTTTTTTGCTAGCTGTACCTGCTTTTTTTAAGTTTGAAGTTCAGCACTATATAAACAGAAGCAGATAAAGATATTTATTTTTAATCCTTTCAAAGCTGATGATTAAGTTAATTAATGATTATCACTAAACAATTTAAGGGCATTGTCCTTATTGGCAATAATTATTATTGATAATATTATGTCAATATTACTCTGCAGTCATAAGGTTATCAGAATATTTATTACTAGCGAGTCTAGCAACCCGCCCCTGCTACGCTCGGGTGCAATGATGACTTGTCAAAAAAAAATCTAAGTGAAATATTTATGTTTTATATACATAAACCTTCCGGGATAAATGCTTTAAAAGATAGTGAAAACCGAATCAAAATCCATTGTTTAGTTTAGAAGATCTTGGTGTGCATATACAAGGGCGACGCGCGTCGACGCGACGTTTGCATTATGCCTTTGTCGTCTATGCGTGCCGTTCGTGGTGTTACAGCCAAAGTAATAAACCAGGATATTATATACATATTATCTAGCCATTATTTATAATGTCTACTCAATTTAGATAAAGTAATAATTGACACAGAATTAATGACATTAGAGAAGCGGGGCTACGTTGACATAGGATACTAGAGTGAGCGAAGGGCACCCCGAGGTTCGGTTTGGTTAGGTTACTTTAAATATAATGACCAGTCATTATGTATAATAAGGTATTTAATCACTATGACTGTATCATATGCACACTAAACGGTCACACAGACACACACTAAGTACAGAGAAGAAGCAGTTATTCTGTCTAACAGTTTGATTTAGGACCAAAACAAATACATTATTCAAAAGGGTTCATTAAGGTCGTTATTTCATTAATGACAATTCAAGTGAACAATACGACAGTATGGGGACAAATAAATCAGTAGATAAACATGTTGTCTGTACAAAATTATATTTATCCCTTAAAAACTAAGCACTCTTTAATTAATCACAATTCATTTGCAAGGCAAAAAAGTTGTACTAAACTTATCACTTATCACGCATCAAAGTTCTTGGTGTTGGTGTGACCACGTTTCCTTGATCATATCGGCTCCCTTCTCGCCAATCATAATGATTGGAGCGTTGGTGTTCCCTCTCACCACGAAGGGCATTATACTTCCATCTATCACTCTTAAGCCTTTCACATCGTGTACTCTTAGCTCTGGGTCCACCACCGATTCCTTGTCACTCTTAGGTCCCATTTTCACAGTACAGGTAGGATGGTACAGTGAAAATGTAAGCTCTCTCGCTATACACTCCAGGTACTCATCGCTTGCCTTCTCAAAGCCTTTGCAAGCTTCGATCTCCATCCAATGCAATTTTAATCCTGCTCCCTTAAATGTTTTGGTTTCGCCTAATCTCAAGGTATATTGCTTCATTGCCCTTAGAATAGTTTCCAAATCTTCTGGCTCCTTGAAGTAGTTTGCGAATATCAGAGGATACTCCAGAGGATTTTTGCTTTGTAGAACAACTTTACCTTTTGATTTTGGGTGTAATAATACTGTGTATACCATTATAACAAAGTTATCCTTGTTCATTTTTATGAATTCTTGATGAACCTCGTCAGACAATCCGTGCTTTTCAAACATATCAATCATACCAATCGCACTCGGGGGCAAAACGAGATAATGATGTTGCACATCTGGGATAGATGAATTAGGATCTGTAGTATTCATAAAACTGATGACTCTGTGCGGAGTAGTATCCTTCAATGGCCCAGAACGATTCAAAAAGAACTCTCCCAATGCGCCCACTATATTCTTTATGGAAGTCAAATCTGCGTCACCTGGTATAGTATAAAACAGGGGTACAAATACATGGTCCTGTAAGTTTTCACCAACGGGTAGGTCAGCGTTAACTTCAATATTCTTGTCCTGTAAATGCTTTTTTGGTCCAATACCTGATAGCATTAATATTTGTGGAGAGTTGATAGCACCGCCTGACACCACTACCTCTTTCTTTGCATTTACAATTATATCCTTTCCATCTTTATGAATCTTCACCCCTTTCACTGTTTTTGTACCGGGGTTGAATAAAACTTTAGTAACCATGCCGTTCTTAATGACATGTAAATTCTTTCTGTCTTTTACTGGGGTCAAAAATGCTCTAGCAGTACTGAATCTAAAGTTGTCTTTGATGTTAGATTGGGATACTGTCACGCCCATTTGACTAGCACCATTAATATCAGTTGAATTAGTCATTCCAAGTTCAACAGATGCTTGAATAATTATTTTTTCAAAAAAGTTGGGCTCTGTTACTTCGATAATATTTAAAGGTCCATCTTGACTATGATATTTGCTCTTTTCTTTAGTATATTCTCCAGTGAAATTTTCGCTTTTCAAGAAGTAGGGTAAAACTTCATCGTAGCTCCATCCTTTGTTACCGTCGGCTGCCCACTGGTCGTAGTCAACCTTGTTAGCTCGCACGTAGAACATGCCGTTAGTACTGCTGCAGCCGCCCAGCACTTTCCCCCGAGGCCAGTAACAGCCTTTGCTCTTGTAACTTCTACAAGCATCTTGTGGTTGTGTTTTGTATCCCCAATCTACTGGAGTGTTGAGAGAGTTGTAGAAAAGTTGTGGAATCTGAAACATCAAATGTCAATACTGTAACAAATATGTGAATATTCTATTCTGTTTATTGTGACATATTTGTGTAAACGGATATACCGGGCCTTTCGTAGGCCTTCCGTAGGTTTCAATGGAGAAGGCATCTTGGATCTAAATTTAGATCGAAATTTAGCAAGAAAGACTTCATAGTAGAACTCTTAGTAGACTTCTTCTTAGTAGTAGTTTCTTATCAGTTAGTTGTATTGTCGTATGCAATTTTACTCACTTCGGTACTTAACGTGGGGTTTCCTCCGGCTTCAATTAATAGCACCTTCCATTCTGGCACTTCACTCAGTCGATTTGCGACCACTGCACCTGCTGAACCAGCGCCCACCACTATGAAGTCATAGTTCGGATCTGAAATATACGAAGTTAATAAATATACAAAGTAAATGAAGACATTCATCATCATATAATTCTCCTGCCCTTATCATTAACCATTCATTTATCATTTAACCTAATTTATTTGGGGTCGGCGCAATCATCATCTGCCTAGCCTTTCCCCAACTATGTTGGAGTCGGCTTCCAGTCTAACCGGATGCAGCTGAATACCAGTATTACATGGAGCGACTGCCTATCTGACCTCCACAACCCAGTTATTGGGTAATACGATACCCCTTGATAAGACTGGTTGTCAGACTTTCGGGCGACTACCCGTAACGACTGTCAAAGATCCAAGAATGACAGCCGGGCCCAACGGCTTAACGTGCTTTCCGCGCTGGGGTCAGCGCAATATGCCTTTTATAATTAAGACATGACGAGGCTTAAAAATAAAAATCTTATTGTGATTTAGTGACCGCGTATGTTTTACCCTTTTATATTTTATCTACGTCATCGATCGTGTTTTTGGTTTTTTGCTCTGTACCTAAAATATAGTATTTTTGACTTGTCGCGACAATTTGCAAGTTCTTTGTAATCAGACAAGCCTGCCTACGTGTATTTTAATTCTTCGAGATTTGGGTGATCCGAGACCAAAAGTTCAAAATCTCGATGTAAAACTATAGAAACATGTTATTTCTACAGTTTTTCATTAACATAATATCACACCTGTTAGCCCCGAAGATGTAGGCAGAGGTGTACCTAATAGTACGCCTACATTTCGCCGGTTATATTTAAGTCCCATGTAATAGGGGGCGAGCCTATTGCCATCAACCAAGCAGAAATCCAGACTCCAGGCTGCTACTGAGTAATTACTGATAGTTTTTTTTTTTTTTTTTTATAAAAACGTTGCCCCACACTAGGAATTTCTCCTGTATTGTGGGTGCGTTTACAAACATTTAAACTCACATACACAAACAGCCAGACCCGGAACAACTACTTGTAGGTCATACAAATATTTGCTCCGTGCGGGAATCGAACCCGCGACACGCAGCGCAGCAGTCAATCGCTTAACCACTGCGCCAACCGTGCCGTCAAAGAATAACCCAATAACACTATTCCCGGCCTGGGATTCGAATCCAGGACCTCTTGCTCAGCAGTTTGCTTGCTAACACTAGACCAACGAAGCAGTAATCACAATATAGTCAATCTCGTTGGCCCCATTTCAGAGATAATTTCTACGAAGTGTACATGCAATATTCAGCCAGTTTGTATAATTTACTGCCAGTTCTCCTTGGCACTTCTCGTCAGTATGCGAATTACTATTCATTAGGTATAGAAAATTCTCCTTAGCCCTTGACGTTGCTCTGCATTTTCAACAGATAAGCATCGAATGCTCGCGACTAGGATTCAATTAAATTGTTATTATTTGTTGAGTCCTGAAGCTAGACATAAAATCATACATATAATTTCCATCGAAAAGTCCTGACATTACAAATCGAATTCAAATTAAACAGTTGACGTTTAGCGAGCATTTTCTACAGTAGCAAAAATTGCGCTTCGAGTAAATAAAATTTTATATAAGTATCTACGTGGTAGGTTTTTTTATTTTTTAACCATTTATTTATTTAACCATTTATGTACACACATATAAAGAGACAAGTAAAACAGAACAGAAAAATAGGTACAAAGGTGATGCTTATTTCATAAGAAATCTCTTCCAGCATACCTGCGATAGGACAATTAATAGAGAGATGTAGACAGCGTGTGAAATAGTGAAGGAGACAAAAATAATACATGAAATCTAAAACAATGAGAATATACTTACATACATACAAACAAACATACATATTTCTAAAATAAATATCACTATAATTTTAATAAATATAACGTAATCGAATAATAAATACAAACACAACTATGATAAAGTGGAAAGATAGTGTTCTTTTACTCTTCTCTTAAAAACTGCAACAGATTGGCAGTCCCTAATTTCAGGCGGTAGTGAATTCCACAGCCGCACCGCGTGCACTGTGAAGGAGTAGGAGTAGAAGTCAGTGGAGTGGGAAGGGGACTTAAGAAGGTTCTTAAGATGCGACCTGCAAGGCGCATCTGAAGGACGGGCGTAGGAAAAACGCTCCCGCAGATAGGATGGTGTTTTAGGATTGTGAAGGAGATTGAATAATAGACACAATATCCGAGAGTTCCTGCGAAGTCGAATGGGGAGCCACTTGAGTATCTTGCGAAAGTTGGAGACGTGATCATACTTTTTAAGGTTAAAAACAAAACGAATACAGATATTTTGCAAACGCTCAAGTTTATTCAAAAGCTCCTCGGTGGCATCCAAATAACAGGCATCAGCGTAATCAATAATGGGCTGAATGAGGGTTTGAGCAAGAGAGATTTTGGTGTTCAAGGGCAAGAAGCCCTGCAGACATTTCAACGAATGGAACGTGTAGTGCACTTTGCGACTGACTTGTGCAACATGAGCAGTCCACGACAAGTAAGAGTCCATGGTCACCCCCAGGTTTTTAACCGTATGCGCGTATTCAATCTGAACTCCATTCAGACAGAGTGGAGACAGCGACGCAACATCGAGCCTATTCCGCATATACCTGCTGCCGATAACTATGGCCTGGGATTTCCTAGGGTTGATTTGCAGTCCAAATGACCGCGACCACTCGCTAATCAAATCCAGGTCACTGTTCATGGCAGACACAGCGGCTTCCGCATTTTCCCTTAAGAAATGATTGTAAAGCTGCAGGTCGTCGGCATAGAGATGGAAGTAGGAAGAGATGACTCGGGTGATAAAGTTAATAAAAATAGAGAAGAGAAGAGGAGAGAGAACGCCACCCTGAGGCACACCTGCGGTAAGAGAGCACCAATCAGAAGATGACTCGTCGAGACAGACCCGCTGCGAGCGGCCTTTAAGATAGGAGTTAAACCAACCAATAGTAGAAGAGGAGAAATTCAAAGATTTAAGGATCCCTAGGAGGATATCGAAATCAACAGAGTTAAAGGCACTGCTAAAGTCGAGAAGTACAAGTAGAGTAAGAGATTTGTGGTCCATTGCCCAGCGAATGTCATCAGTAACCTTCAACAGGGCCGTCACTGTACTGTGACCAGCTCGAAAACCAGACTGAAATGGACTAAGGAGGTCATTCGCAGATAAAAAGACAGAAAGTTGTTGGTGAACAATATGCTCAAGAACTTTAGAGAGAAAAGGGAGGATAGAAATGGGACGAAAATCGGTAGGTGAGACCGGCTTAGGAATTTTGGGTAAGGGGATGATATGAGCTTGTTTCCAGACCTCAGGAACAGTACTAGAAAATAAGGAGAAATTAAAAATGTGGGTCAAAACGGGAAGTAGTGTAGGGAGGATAGGAGAAATCATTCTTGAACAAATATTATCATTACCAACTGCAGTAGAGGAGATAGCACAAAAAGATTTTTTGACCTCACTTTCACTCACTGGACTCAATTCAAAAGAACACTGCGGCATTGGCAAACCAGAAAGTTTATTTAACGTTGCTGATCTGACGTGCGGATCAATATTAACAGGGGGATGAGAGAAATGTTTGTTAAGAGCACACACGTCAATACCATTACTAGAAACGACTGGAGACTTGCCAATGCCTACAGTTTTAAGAAACTTCCAGACTTGAGAAGAGTTACGGTTGTCGAGAGAATTATGGAAGTAGCGTCTCTTTGCATCTCTACACATACGCCTGCAGCGATTACGCAGCACCTTATATGCATTCAAGTTGCGCTCGGAAGGACAGCGTTTCAACCTTCTTTTGGCTCTGTCCCTACTTGCCATCGCATCCTTAATGGTAGGAGTAAGCCAAGGAGCCGGAACATATTTTACTTTGACTCGACGGATAGGGGCATGCCGGTCAAATAAACTAAGTAGCTTGCTGTTAAAAATGAGAACCATATCATTGATACACGAGCTCTCCAAGACGTCCGTCCAATCGATGCTACCAGCATCACGCAGCAATGCCTCCAGGCATATGCCTTTGTAGTTCCGAAGGAACATATATTGCGGCTTACGCTTAGGAGGGCGAATCCTGTAGGACATAAAGATGAGGTCGTGGTAAGAAAAACAAGCAGTTAGTTGACCGTGGACAGATACATTATTAGAGTTAGAGACAATCATCAGGTCCAACAGAGAAGGGGTGCAATTAGGAGAATGATGGGTAGCAGAAAGAGGCAGAATACTAAGGTTATAAGAAGATAAGAGAGATTGAAGTTTGTGAGTACGACTGTCGTTTTTAAGAAGGCAAGTATTAAAATCGCCCATCAAGACTACGTGGTCATAAGAGGGACAGAAAACGTCTAAAAGCGAATCAAAAGACTCAAAGTAATCAATAGTGAGGTTAGGACTGTAGACGACTCCGAGAAGCATTTTAGCGTGATGCAAGGAAATTTCGAGAAAAAGATGCTCCGCTGACCCCGAGTAGGAAGATGGTGAAGTGCTGATAATCTTGTAGGGAATGTCAGTACGCAAATAAATGGCAACGCCACCACCCCCCTTCCCAGTTCTATCATTACGGATAAGGACAAAGCCAGGAAGGGCATAATTAACAGATAAGAGAGAGGGTTTAAGAAATGACTCGGAGATGAGCAAAGCATCTATATGTGCACTGTTAAAGGAAGCCAGAAGATCTGAGTAATGAGCAGGAACACTCTGGGAATTGATGTGGGCTATGTTGAGATTGTTGGGGAGGTGGGAAAACAGAGAGGAAATCTGATCGCTGAGAGTAAGAGGAGAGGAAGAACCACTTGCCGCACTAAGGAAACTACTTGAAGAGGACGAACAAGAGAAAAAATCATCGTTAAGGTCGACATCGATCATAGTTTGTAAAATTTATGTATAATTATGTATGTATAAATAATAAAACTAAAATAAAAATAATAAGATACTAACAAAAATAAAACTAGGTACTTAATGTGCATACAACACAATAATAATAATAATTTAAAACTCTCAAACAATATAAACACCTATTCGCTGGTGTTGGTAGAGATTAACACAACAATTAAAAACAGGGTATGTAAAAAGTGTAAAAAGGAAAAATTAAAGCATGAATTATGTTAAAAGAGGGCATTAAAAAAAAAATACAAATAAAATTAATTAAAAACACTAAAAATAAACTAACGATAATGTCGGCCACAACATTTGCAAACAGCCTATACCAGACGCACAGTGTAACGAAACGTAACGTCAATCTAAAGCAAATGACAACTGACACTGACATGACTGACAAACGTCACTGTACTACATCACTGACATCAGAAAAATAAAAACATCTACCGGCGAGCTAAACGTAGTGAAAAAGACATTAACTAAAAGTAAATGCTTTGGGTAGATTAGCAAAAAGAAAATATAAATTAAAAGTGTACCGACACTATACGAAAGTATTACATAATGGTGAACGAAAAACATGCAAAGGGACGTCTAAAACAGTCAATTCAGCGACGAGCCTTCCTCACAGCCTTACTTTTGGGGGTTGCGGTTACAGTCGATGTAGATGCGACTGGTGGCGAGGTAGAAGCGGCCGGCACGGGAACATTGGGCGCGGCAGCACTGGCCGGAACGGGGAATAACGCGATTAGAGTTTCAAGCTCACCCATGGATGCAATCTTCCGGCGTGTCTTGTCCGGCGTTAAGACAATTACCTTGCCCTCTGCAGACCAGCAGCTATTGATGCTAAAATGCTTGCGGGCAGCAATAAAAACCTGGTGCCGTGTCTTGGTCAGGAACTCAGAAATGGTGATGCCGCTGCCTTTGAGTGTAGTTTTACCGTCCCAAACTAACCGACGATGCTCCATGGCATTAAAACGCACCAACACAGGTCTTGTTTTGCCCTGGGCGGCTCCCAGTCTGTGGCATACCTCTAAGTGCTCCACTTTAATGTCATCAATCGAAAGCTGTTTTGATATAGTATGGAGAACCGCATCACACAGTTTTTCATTAGGCTTCTCAGGAATACCGTGAAATAGCAGGATCTTTCTTCGCATTGCAGTCTCATGTCTGTCCAGGCTCAAAGATAGGAGTTCTATCTGAGTTTTGAAGTGAGCAAGCGTTTTGCAAACGAAGGATTTAAACTCTGAGAAGTCCAGGGAAAGAGCAGCAAGGTCCGAGTGTGCAGGGTCCGTTCCAGCAGTAGCTCTCAGCAGCTTATCCTCATATTCGCACATGCGAGAGCTAAAGAGCTTCTCCAGTTCTTCCATACTGTGCACAAGTTTGCTGTCCATGGTTTGTTGGATTAACTCAAGTGTTGTGGTTGTAGAAGAGTAAAAGTGAAAGGAAATTCCAAGCGCAGGTGGGTATACTGGTTAATTAGCACATAAATATAGTGAAAGAGAAATAATTAACTATTTTTAAATAAATATTAAACAGGAAAGCAAAAATTACGTATATATGTCAAGCCTACCCCATTATTTAATATCGACATAATATGTGTTCAATTAAAAACAAATCACAATAATTAACTTGACAACCACATTGGCCATTATTATGTATGACAAATACTATTGAAAAAATATAGATAACGTTACCTCGAAGAACAGCATTCGTAGCATCGTCGGGCCAAAGGTGGTCCCCTACGAGAGCACATTGTGCCGCAAAGATGCTCTGCAGCGTCTGCACGAACAGTGGTCCAGCTACTTGGTAGCTGTCCAGGATCGTCGACGTCATCGCCGAATCACAGGCCCACGACATCTTCGCCTGGAATTAGCATCAAATTGGAGTTAGTAGAATCAAAGATGTACGACGAGCTTAATAAGACCATTGAAATAGGACGTCCTCGGTAGGCAGGACATGTCGTAAGAATGGACGAGACTAGAGCTTTCTTGATAGTAAACCAGATGGACGGAGAAATCGAGGCCTAAGTAATTGTTGGAGTAAGAAATTAGGAATAAAAGTCGGAAATAGATCGAAACTAAGAAAAAACTCATAATCAAATCATTTATTTCAATTAAACCATTAACAGGCACTTCTGAATTGTCAAGGGGTCGGTCAGTCAGAAAAATGAAGCTAGTTGCCCATTCCAAAGCGTAGGTACCTATGGAAAAGAACGAGCAAGAAACTACATGGAGACTCTTTTAAATCAACATAATATGGTAACAAATTCTTCTTTACATCATTTATGTTACAAATTATGCATGTGAGAACGATGATGCAGAACGTTAAAAGTGTCCGTAATGAAAAGACGAAAAAAAAAGCAACAATTCAAATATTAAATTAAATTAAAATAAGCCATGGCAGCAAAGAGATGACCAGTACCTACTGACGGCGCCCGTTCACGAACATGACGCTTATATTAGCAGCACCATTCAGTCAATGTTGATAACACCAATTGCTTTTATGATCAAAGTATTGGACTTTGGACATTGGACTTTTGACTTAAAATAGTGGACCATGAGCTACGATAATACGACATCTACTCTTGTCAAGCATTTACATAAATGAGGTATTTGACCCATCGTCTGTCCTTGTTGAGTTAACATTAATACGTCAAAAAGGTTGGATTTTTACGCGTCCAAATATTTCAAGTTATTTCGATTTAATAACCGGATTGGTGTGATTTTTGAGGTTTTTTAACTGATAATGTTATTGATGAACAAAAAGTACATACAAGTGAGGCTACAAGATAATATGGTTAGAGTTAGCTGTCATCGTTAGAGTCACTAGGAGTCTTTGGTCAACTGGACCCACTCAAACTGGACCCACGGGATCACTCAACCTAATCACATTTTGAATAGGTCGACTGGACCCACTGCCCAATTTCGTCATTAGTACAGTCACGGAGTAAAGCCGAATCTTTTAGTTTTATTTCTATGACTTTGGAAACCGATGCCAAAAAAAGTTCTGGCGGGGCTGCTTCTTACTACTTCTATTAATATTGATAATTGGAGTTTCTTCATAATTCCTGCATTATTCTCAGGCCTTGTGCGTTGTAGAACTTCGATGTGACCAAGCATTTGTCAAGCTGTCACTTTCATCAAACATTCTATGGGAAACTTTTCTAGAACGACATTTTTTTTTTTTTATAGATTCTTATTTTGTAAATGTGAGGACTTTGTAGGCCTTGTAGACTAGATCTGTATTTTTTATTTTATCAAGAACCTGGTACTTGTTGACAGGCCTACGCTGTCCTCCCATACCTACTGTAATTTGGAAACATTGTAAAAGCCAATTATTTTTAAAAGAGTGGAGTTTCTTGCCGGTTCTTCTCCATAGGAAATGACCAATTGGAACCGTGCACCTAGGTTCTGAGTGTTCTGACGTTTCATAAGTGATGGGCACTTATGAAACGTCAGAACCTAGGTTTATGTGAAATAAAATATTTTGATTTTGATTTTTAGCACTAGAGAGTTGTTGGGGTGTTCTGAATACATTTGTATATTTGATTATAACTAAGCCCATCAAGTAGTGGTGGGCCAGTGCTAATAGACCCGACTTAGGAATTGTAGGTCGTGGGTTCGAACCCAGGCGCTTTAGTTAGTGTAATTAATTGTTATCACCACTGCTCTCAAAGCGGTAAAGGAAACCGGCATAATATTTTTTTTAATTTAAAACTATTTATTTTAAACAATGTTTGTCAATCACGCGTAAACCGTTGAGCAGATTTGGATGAAAATTGGCAATAGACCATTTCCTGGATTAACACATAGGATACTGTTTATCCCGATATTCCCACGGGACCGAAACTTACGCCGCACAGTCTGTTATTTTGCCTTAGTTGCGGTCATGTCAATTTTATGTTTTTATTCGATAGCTGTAGTAACGATAAAGGTTTGGCAGAAATACCTATAGTATTTTTTTGTATAATTATAAAGTTATTAAGGTTTCATTTAAAAGTGAGAAAAACAAAATTATTTTTTAGTTTCGAAAATTGTTGTAATACATATTTAGTTAGTCCTTTAAATAAAGTAACAGCATAATATATATTTAGATTAAAAAAAGGGGCATTGTACCTTTGATATATTAGGAGATTTTTTACTTTTACCGATTAACACAAAACATTTTTTTTTAATGTTTTCTTATCACGGTCGCATTTTATTTTCATTTAAATATATGCGTAATGTTATTGTCAATAATACCCTAAAATATGACATACGTCAATAGCAGGAATACGAAGATAGAGCGTTTCTAAATATTTTTGAAATTTCTATGGAAATAGGGTTGTCGCAATTGAAATAGAATAAAAAATAAATAAAAGTGCCAGATATTTCCCAAGTATTTAGCTAACTTTGAGTAAACTCTTTCTGGTGTCTTTCTGTGTCTCTTTCTGGGTTGCTGTTGTCTGAAAACAATTACTACAATGTTCTCAATGCTCCAAGACTACAACGATACGTGAGCTAACCTAGCAGTCATCATCAGAGTTCGTCAAAACTTCTTCTGATGTTAATACGAGTATATTATCATCAGAAGCGTCTGTTACCAATTCAGTATTAGGAATATCAGCAAAACTTTGCGGTAGTGGATCATGGGTAATAACCAGTGATCGGAATAGGTAGAGCTAATTTGCCTAAAGTTCGAGGAACATAGACAAAAGTCGGAGACTTCCTTACGACTAAAATATTTTTTCGGGACTAATGTCGGGGTTTCGGGACATCACTTAAGTACATTTAATATTAATGTTATTAATAGAGTACACTAATTGAAATCATTTTCCTTTTTAACCGACTTCAAAAACAAGGAGAACATTCTCAAAAACCAGTAGATACGTTTTCTATTGTTAACTGGGTCCGGTTGGAGTGTAGTTTAAAAAACTTTTCGTTTTTTTTTTCAGAAATGTCCCAATTTTATTGCAGTTTCGGATTAACCTTGACCATAGAAACTATTTAGGTTCTAAGAAGCATGGTCCTACGACGCACCGTTTCCGAATTATGGGCCTCCGAATTTTATTTTATATAAAACGCTCTATAATTCCAAAATGGTGGCTCGGATGAAAATCTTTTCTGATATGACATTGTTGCTCTAGTCGAAAACCATGAGGACCACTGATGTAAAAACCCGCGAAATATTGAAAAAAAAAAAACCTTTGAGAATTTTTTTCAAATTTTTTGTCGGGCGAAAATTTTTTTTTCCTTAATTCATGTTGGGATACTGCTTGCACGGGGGTAACACAGGGGGGGTTAAATTTTGGTTATTTTTTGCCTAGGACGCACCGTTTTCGAAATATTTGAATTTAATTATTTTTTTATTTTATTCAACAATTTATGGAATTTTATTCAAACAGTTGTTTTATATTTTAGTCCGTGCTCAAATGTTGTACCTACTCGCAATCCTGCCGTTAATATTCAAAACAGAAACAGGAAATGAATTCGATAGTTGTTTTACTTTATTAATTTTAGTTGTAATTAGGTAATGTGTTGAAACCCGGGACATAAAAAATTTTTTTTCGTAAGTCGTCTCCACTTTGTCTCTGTTCTTTTTCGAACTTTAGGTATTTTAGCTCACCTTTTTCTGATCACATTCTCCATTGTCGGTTTTAAGAGTGACAGAACCTTGCCGGGAAGAACGGGACGTTTATTCTTTGTATGTCGGTTGCCAATGAACATCAGCGATAGGAATGGGTCGGAAGACTCTAGCGCGCGGTGAAACAAGTCGAACACTGTTGTTTTGCGATCTAATTTTCGGGTGTGATGCTCACGGTCGTAACGCCAAAACTTGTTCCTTGATTCACCGGATTTGGGTTTTGACATTCTATCTAACGAGGGCGGACCCCTTCCCAATTCCACATGATATCCTTCATCGAAGATTCATTTTGATGTAAGTGCTTGTGCACTTACAAAACAAAAAAGAATAATAAACCAGATTTGTTTCATGATTTGTTAGTTACAGGTGAATCTAATAAAATCGTGTTAGTTATGACATGAATAGGCCAAGGATAATGCTTCAGAAATAGTAATAGGAAATTATAATAATTGAAGAAGCCAATTTATTCCGAGCGAAATTGGTCGTTTGTTAAAGGCGCCTACATTAGTTGACAACCCTAAATTAAAACTTTAAAAATGAATATCTCCGAGTTCCTGTGTTCGTTGCTTCTTATTTTTTTTGTGGTAATACTTAGTATTGTACTAAACATTTACACACAAAAATAAAATGCGACCATGATAAGAATGACCATAAAAAAAATTATTATGAAATCATAGAAAAAATAAAATTGACGCCTAGGAGAACGCATTTTTTTAAGTTTAAATAGATGTGATGATGCATTAAGTTAATGGCTAGCGTGCCATGAAACATTCATTGTAAAATGTCCATTATGAGAGCCTAAAACACGTTTCTATGGTTTCTATGGATTTTTCTCGATTTTCAAAATATTTTGAAAACTATGACACATAAAACCACGGGGGTTTTAATAGAAGTTTTGTTTGGTTATTGTCTTTCTAAAAGCCTCAAAAAATAAGGATGGCCGCAACTAAGGCAAAATAACACACTGTGCGCCGGTGAAACCGCGGGACGCTGCTAGTAGTTTATATAAGTCTGGAATCGCCATCGAATAAATTTGAATTTTTGACATTAATAATACTATGTTGACAACAACAATTTCCGACTACGAGATACTGATAAAAGCTAACATGTGGGTAGAACGATATTTTTTGTAGAAGTAGTAGTTTGGTTGCAATGGTACAAAAACTATTGATTATAATTTAAAAGATGTGATTGCTTTTGGACCAGAGTCTGATAAAATAGGTAGATATAGTATAGATATCAAATAGGTACTAAATTTGTGTAAAGGCGAATTGAAATTATGGAGCCCTTACTTGAAGATTCTAAATGTGGGGCAGTCATCCTGACTGGCCATTTTCTTAATTCATTTTCTCAGTTATTAATTAGGAACCAATTATTTAAACAAAGGCATCAAATAGTAGCAAATAGGAATTAGATTTTAGTAATATTTAAAGCTGATCAGTCATTTTGGCCAGTCATTCTGATGGTCACATTATTTTTATTAGTAGAACTATTGGTCGATATAACATCTCATGAAAGGACCTCTCCCGCTTTCACTAAAACGAAAGCTCATGGACATGTGCATTCTTCCTACCCTCACTTACGGAGCACAAACATGGTCTTTTAAAAAAACGTCAAAAGTCCGCATTTGGAGTCTGCCTACGGGCAATGGAACGAAGTGTTGGTAGGTGTCAAACTCACAGACCGCATTAAGAACTCTATACTTCGTTCCAAAACACAAATAGGTGACGCTGGCCGCACAGCTGCTGGAATAAAGTGGAACTGGGCTGGCCATATCTGTCGCATGTCGAAGCAGCAATATGCAAAAGCCACCACTCAGTGGCTCCCCAATGGCAGGAAACGACTGCGAGGCAGGCCCAGAAAGAGATGGCGGGATGAGCTGGACTCCTTCTTATAGGATTGGCCCACAATCGCAATCAAGAAATCACTAATTTTGACAGCACAGTAACAACAATATTACACATTAAACGCGTAGGTACTTTCACAAGATTATTGAAGACCAAGTAACCTTGACAATAAGATAGATAATATTTGTTTTAAGTACTTAAATGATTATTCGCATTCGATAATAATCTATGTCCACAAATATGTATCCACCTACATACCGCAAAACCACAGTATAAAGATCATACAGTATTGTAACTCGGCCGTAACCTTGAAATAAATGCCTACAGCCACGCGGTACGTAAACATGCGATAGGGCTGCCCGCCTTCAGCATTTTAATTACATTTGCCTACTTTGTGTTTTCATTTAGTTTTGTTATTGTATTTTACTGTGTGTACATAAATATTATTAATAAAAACCACGTCTTTACTTTGAATTATACAAACTAACAAAACAAAACACACATGCCCCGAGGTTTTAACACAAGCGTACTTAACGTATAACGATTCATGACCCGCCTATAACTACTAATTTCACTCATGTTTATCACTTACCTTTACTCAATTCACTTTATTTATTAATCCAGACATCTTTTTTTTTCGGGAGATAAAAGGAAATACTTATTCATTAAAAAGACACATTATGTACCTACCTACCTACTAGTAAGTAAAATTATTTTATAGTCTTACCTTTCAGAGTTTCCAGGTAATTTAAAAAAGTTATCTCTGGATGCGTTATTGACGAATTCATGCAACCAAAAACAGCACAACTCAACACCTACTCGTCATATTAAATATGTACTTAATTCAATTTATTTTTAGTGAAAAAATCGCGCGATTATTGTTAAAAAAAACAACACACCGTCCGTTCGTCACGCGGCACAGTCGCGACTGTCTGCATGCCGAGCGCACTCCGAGGTCGAGGCGCGTAGGTATAGCTCGCATTTCGTCCGTTTCTATGAAGTCGAAATACTGTATATCTTTATGATGTGGCAAAACTGTATGTACATAACTACTTATGTACATACCTACGTATTCAACGTTACCGTGTTTTAGTAACAGGTAGATATTATTAGCGAATCTACTTTTATGTTATCTATTGTAAAATGTGTAATTGATGCGAATCTGTAATTATCGCCATAATTGCGTAACACACTATCAGTAGCAATGGGCAGATACATTTTTAGAACATGTAAAGCAATGCATTAGCAATATACTTACTTCAAAATTATTCAGATTGAGATTGGTAGTGTGCGTAGACAGAGTAATCTATAGACTCATGGTATCCGTGTCACCGAAAGGGACAAAAATTCCGGCAATCTTCATCATACTATCATTT
Organism: Oligia fasciuncula; assembly: GCA_963082905.1. Lineage (NCBI taxonomy): Eukaryota > Metazoa > Arthropoda > Insecta > Lepidoptera > Noctuidae > Oligia > Oligia fasciuncula. The sequence goes on along the minus strand of OY720406.1, from coordinate 12,550,050 downwards.
TTACAGCTTATTACACCGCACCTTACCATTTTCACAGTTGCGCAAATGTACTATTATTGAATTATGCTAGTTTTTATTATTTCATTCATAAACGTCAAACTTGTTGTGCAAATTGATGTGCTTAGCCGACACGCAGTAAGGGACAGAAATATTCTTGCTCTGTCTCTTTTCTTTGCTAGTGACGTTAATATATTTCTCTTTTTCTTGTGCGAATGAAAAAGAAGATATGCAGCAGTCTATAGTTTACTCTGTCTACGGTAGTGTGTTAGGGTGCAGGTCAGTACTTATCTTGATCAAATATTAGTTGTTTGTTTAGTACTACAAAAGAAGCGGGACAGGTGATAATTATAATAGGTCTACTTACAAAAAATATTAAAGTACAGACGCCAGCACATCAAGCTACTACAATCTCTCAAATTTCTTTAATAGATTTTCAACTTTATCGTTAAACTTTAAGGTTCAAAGTAGATTGGGATAATTTGACAGTTTCGGGTAGCTTGATAAAAATAATCAAAAATTTTATTCTGCTTGTTGTTGTTGTTTATTAGAAAATTTTACCAGCGTGGTTCCTTTCGGTTTAGTAACAGACACCTACTGATATTTTTTAATTTGTGTTACTTTTTGTTTTGCACGGAGAAATGAAACGAAAGTTATCTCTCAGTCAAACTGAGTATCGGAGAAAGTCGTCTGGGTCAAAAAACAAAATTAAACTAAGAAAAACAAGGCTAACCCTGCAGATAAAAATCGATGCTATAGATTATTATTTATGAAATTGATTTAAAAAAAAATCTTTTCCACTGTCACTTCATTCTACAAGTACCACAAACTCTTAACTTTTTAAACCGGTGTTTATTTTAAACCACTATCTCGTCATCCATTTTGATACACATCCATTTTGATTAATCCATGATTCCACAAAAAAATAGCAAAATAATCTTACCGCTTATTATTTTCTTTAAAAAGATATTTATAAGTTGTATAATTTACTTTTTTTATCACGATAAGTTACGAACGTAACTGAATAGCGGGCTGCCCGACCACTGACCGTCAACTGGTGGCACGCACTACACTCATAGAGCATGTAACCCCTTACTAACACTCCTGTAAGTATCTATCTCTAGATATATCTAGGTATATAAACAACCACACTGAATGCATTAGACATACAGATCTTTTCGCGCCATTACCGAGTTGTCGTCTTATCTGCACTGCAATAATTTAAGTTAGGATTTGCCATGTTTTTTTTGAAACCACTACCTACTTTTAACCGACTTCAAAAAAGGAGGTGGTTGTCAATTTGGATGTTTATACTTATATTTTTTTATAACTCCGTTATACTAGTTTAAGACGGCTTTGTTAAATTATTTTTTGAAAAAGGTTTATTCCGAAATGGTCCCATTTAAATTTCGTAAAGATCTGATGATGAGTTTCGGAGACAGACAACTAAACTCTTCATTAAATGCCAGCGAAACCAACCGCGATTACTGCAATCGTGTAGGTATGCATTGTTTACGCAATCACACAACATAACATCACATCTGTACCCTCTAAAGGGGTAGGCAGATGTGTTCAGTATACCACGGTACACCCTCATTTCTGTCAAAGTTGTGATTGGGGTACCTCTAATCTTGTGTTTATTTTCTTTTGACTGTACTTACCTGTCAAAAAGAGTAAACTTACATAATGTGGATAAGACAGAGATTAAAACAGAAGACGAAGTTGCTGAGGATCGAGGAGGGGGGGAGGTGGAGGGGGGGGTTCAGGGATCAGACCGGAATAAATCGTAAATTCGGGCATAAACGAAAATGGCAGGCGTTTAAAATCTAATCAGTTTTTGCAAAAATATACAAAAAAAAGTAGATGTTTCTAATAGTAGATTATGCACCGAGGGGCTAAAGTGGTGTCTAATGTCACGGGCGTCATGTTGAATCTCGAGCGCAATGAAGGATTCGGGATTTAACTCACGAGCGAAGCGAGGGAGTTAATACAAGAATCCTGAATGCAGCGAGGGATTCAAGCTAGCCCAAGGCAAAGACACCTTTAGCCCAGAGGAGGATACTCTACTTTTTACACCTACTGTGAGAAAATAATAGCCATAGTACGAAAAACAAAATAGAACTGGTTCCGAAATGGACTTGACGCCTTTCGTACTTTTCCATTTTTGGAAATTGTCGTAGGCTTTTATATAAGTTTCCTTTGACTTTTCCGGCAGTAAATCATTGGAAATATTATTAGCTTCGGTTGTAATGAATTCAGGAGTACAATCACTTTCATCACTCGACATTTTATAATACTTTGTTGATAAATTTAAAGTTTAAATGCCAAAAATTCGCGCCTTCATTGCGTCTACCAATAAGTAGCCAAGACACGAACAATTCGATTTAAAAAAAAAAAGTCTCTTCTACGGTTTTGTCGTGTGTGTCTATTGATATCACTCTCATGGAAGTGGCGTTTGTGTAAACTAAGATTTATACAGGGCTGGTAGAATGGTTTTGGATGATTGGCTGTATGCATTTTGAATTTAGAACGTCATTGGAGACGCTCGTGAAAATAGAGTATTTTTGATAAAATGTGATAAATCGACTGTAGTATAGATAGGTTTTATTATTTATTTATTTATTCACAAAATCACAGCAATCTTTGCGCAGTTTACTTAAAATAAATTAACTAATGTTACAGCCAATTACTATTACGGTATTACGGCGCGGTACGGTATTTGTTATTAATAATGCCAGTTTTAATGTTATTCCATTCCTTTTAAAAAATGGTTCGTAGTTATCTAATTATTCTTACAATATTATGTCTTCGAAAACATGGCAACGATATGAAGAAGCAGTCGTTATGATTTTGTAGGAAATCGAGAATATCATCCACGCGTAGTAAGGGTATCGAGAATAGCTTTCCTCTTTCTGGCACCAAAGGGTGTTTGTTAGTACTATACTGCCAATTTAGCTGAGCATGTGAGATTCCAAATTCAAATCACATTATTGACCAGCGGGTCATAATGAAATCCAGTACAACATTATTGACCGGCTGTGCCCCCGGCCACTAATGACTCACTTTAGGTTAAGGTTGCTTGATATATAATTTGACATTTTCGAGCAGGTGGTGTGAAAATTATATTAAACGTTAGTTATAGATTTTGAATATTATACTAATTGAATAATAATTCAAAAGTGCAATAAAGAAAATGTCCATTATACCATATAAAATGAGGTAAAATGAAATTATATCATTTCATCGTTACATTAAAGAAAAGTTTAGTAAATGAAATTAGAACTTTTGTTATTATATCAAACGTTATACACCCGATTATACATAGCAAGTAGTGTTTTAAGAATTTGTGTAGGGTAGATACAACTAAAAAGTGATAAATAAAAACTTTTCGCATGTCGGTGTCTAAAAACGAAAATGCGGAACCAACGACACCGACTTCCGAAACTTTGTAGTGTTTTGGGAAGTTGGTTCATACTTTTCGCCTTGTATAATGATTTTGGCTTGGTTTATCTAAGAAGCGTTTCGCTATGCGAAATACAGCAGGCACTGAAAAACACATTTTTTAACCAATTCAATACACGACGACATAACAAGCTATATATTTCCGGTTATAGGTCAGCTATAACTATTGGTATAGGCTTTTCGTACAATGAGAAGGCATCTTATACTAGAAAAGTATAGCTTGATAATACCTAGTCTTGCCATAAATATTGTCACAAAGAAAAAAAAAAATTTTTTTTATTGCAAATAATGTTTATTGCTTTTACAGTGTGTTAGTTTAATACATAAATATAAAACAATTTAAAATATGAAAAGCTTATTCGAAGTGGTCTCCATTGGCTGCAATACGTTGAGACCAGTTATCAATAGAAGCACGCACTTTTTCCATGGGAAAATTCTTTACTGCCAATCGTATGGATTGTTTTAGAGACTCCAAATTATCATGGCGTTTAGAGCAAGCCGTTACTCTCTAAAACTGACCATAAATCATAATCCAGTGGATTAAGATCGAGACTAGACGACGGCCAGTCTTCAGCTCTGATGAAGTCCGAAACGTTCACTTCCAAACAAGACTGCGTGGACCGAGCTTTATGACCCGGCGCAGAGTCTTGTTGGAAGGACCATACTTGGTTATTGAACATGGTGTTGTTAAGGGGCTTAACTACTCGTACCTTCTCAAGAATGGTATCTTGATAAACTTGTGCCGATGTTTTGATATCTTTTTCACAAAAATATGGCTCAGTCACTCCTTCATAGCTAACACCCCACCAAACCATCACTGAAGTCGGATAATGCCCACGTTGCACTCTTTCGACTAATTGGGAAGCATCCTTAGAGCTTTGAGCATAAATACGGTCATTTTGTTTGTTATAAAATGTTGCTCAATTGTAAAGATTTTCTCATCCGTAAACAAAATTTTTCTGTGACCTCCCTTTGCGTACCGCTTCGGTAGTTGTTTCGATTTTACCACCCTATTCTTTTTTAAATTATCAGTTAAAAATGACCAGTGCGTCTCTTATAGGCTGCAAGTCCTAAGTCATCTTTTAAAATACGCGACATGGTTCTGGGTGCTATCTTCATCTCCCGAGATAAAATCTTTTGCTTTCGGACAGGATTTCTTCGAATTCTTTCCCTTACTGCTTTGACCACCTTTTTCGTACAAACACTACGTGGACGGCCGGATTTTTTTCTGTCACAAACAGAGGAGGTCTCATTGTACCTATTAATAGCCCGGTACACAAACATTTGACTAATACCAAGCGTATGGAGAATTTTAAAAATTGCATTTGGCTCCATACCAACTTTGTGTAATGCAATCACAGCGATTAGGTTCTCTTTATCACCCCACTCCATTTTAATATCGCAAAATATTGTACAATGTATTGGTGCCAAAATGAGAAAACTCAATGAACAATCGTATAAAAATGACAGATTCCAAATTCAAATGTAATATCTTTCTTATTTTTAATTGTAACAGTATTTATGGCCAGACTAAGTATATGAATAGTTGTCGGTAGTGGTCGGTACACTGGTGGTCAGTAAAACCGACCTAATTGAAACACTGAATTTCAAATGAACAAGGAAATGAGCATTTGAACCAGAACGGTCAGCGTCTCAGATAATTTCAATCAAAACATGACATAAAAAGTGAGGAAAACGTCTTCATCCGGCATCAAAGTCTGATGATCTCATGTCTGATGATCATGATGACGGGATCGAGACTTACGCGGGTGAAACCGCGGGGCGCAGTTAGTTTAGTCACATTTTGTCATCTCGCACATTGATTTTGGATATTTTTATTTGATTTTTAGCTCAAAACCATTCTACAATGCAAAATTCATAAGGTATTTTCTATACTGTTAACTAGCATATTCAATAATCTTTGAGGAAAACGTTCTTGGTAAACAAGGTCATAATGATTTTAGTTATGCGGTGAATCAAGATTATATCTATGAATTTGTGTTTGAGGAATACAGATTAGGAACACTCGAAATTATAACTGCTGGAGCAAGTTTGTTTTACACAAATAGTATACTGCGGGGTAATTACGTAACACACTAAACATAGCGAAGGTTTTCAGTTTGACATTTCAACAAAATTCATTGCATTATTTACGTTGTTGAGGCGACAAATTTTTCGAACATATGAAGCAATGGATTAACAATATCCTTAGGAATGATTCAGATTGTGACTGAAGAGAGAACAGTGTGTTACGCAATTAGTAGCTTCGCCCGTGTGGATGTTGATATTATCCCACGGGGAACGTACTACCGGGATAAAATACATAGGATACATGATGTATTTATCCAGGATATAAACTATTATGTGTTCCAGATTTCATCCAAATACGTTTAGCTGTTCTTGCGTGATTGAGTAACAAACATCACAACTTTCACATTTATAATGTTAGTAGGATGTGTGTTATGCATGAGAGCAAATAAATAAAGTAATAGTATGTACTGGCAACTTTCGATTATTTACTGATTTATTAAGACTGCTTTACTTAAAGTTCTCATTAAAGAAAGAGATAAAAGAAAGAAGAGATTAAATAAAGAGCTGTGGGTACCTATTTTAGAATTGAGGAAAATTAAACCAATGTGATATTGGATGTCGTTACATTTTTATTCCCTTAAATACCTTATCAATAACTTTTACATAAGATTATCTTATTTATACAGGTTGCTCGCGATATTGTCAACACAAAAAATATTCTTTCAATAAATTAACATAACTTATAGTTCGGTGTGTTTGTTCAACCAAAACTTCTTGATCAGGTCAGCTCCCTTCTCACCGATCATGATAGAGGGCGCGTTGGTGTTGCCTCTTATAACAGAGGGCATGATACTGGCGTCGATCACTCTCAATCCCTTCACTTTGCGTACTCTGAGCTCCAGGTCAACGACCGCCCTCTTGTCACCATCAGGACCCATCTTGGCGGTACTGGTCGGGTGGTACAGAGAGAACGTCAGCTCCCTCGAGATGCAATCCAAGTACTCGTCGCTGCTCTTGTCGAACTTCTTGCACGCGTCGATGTCCAACCAGTCCAGTTTGAATCCAGCCTTCTTAAGGGCTTTAGTGTCACCAAGTCTCAAAGAATGTTGTTTCATTGCCCTGATAACGGTCGCCATATCTTCGGGGTCCTTGTAGTAGTCCGCGAAGAACAAGGGAGCTTCGAGCGGGTTCTTGCTCGCCAAAAGGATCTTGCCAGCAGACTTAGGCTTCAGCAGGGTGTTGAAAATTACCAGCGTGAATTTGTCTTCATTCATTTTTTTGAACTTGGTGTATGCCTCATCATTTAATCCGTGCTTCTGGAAAATGTCTATCAAGTTGTATACGCCAGGGGGCAGAACGAAGTAATGGAACTGCATGTCTGAGACAGATGATTCTGGGTCAGTTGTGTTGACAAAACTGATGACTCTGTTAGGGCTGGTGTTGATCAATGGGCCAGTTCCTTCTAAAATGTACTGAGCGAAGTCACCCGCAATTTTAGAGATAGAGTAGTAGTCTTTAGGACCAGGCTTGGTGTAGAAAGTAGGAACGAATAAGTGGTCTTGCAAATTTTCTCCAACGGGCAGATCAGCCTTAACTTCGATTTTCATATCTTCCAAGTGCTTCCTGGGTCCGATACCAGACAGCATTAAGATATGCGGCGAGTTGAGGGCACCAGCCGACAGAATGAGCTCTTTCTTTACGTTGACAATGATGTCTTTTCCTTCTTTGTGGAGCATGACACCGCTCACGATGTTAGTTCCAGGTACGAACAAAACTTTAGTAGCTTGAGCGTGTTTGATGACGTGGAAATTCTTCCTATCCTTGATTGGGTTCAAGAAGGCACGAGCAGTACTGAATCTATGTCCATTTTTTGTCGTAGTCTGTGACGTCATAACTCCCATTTGACTCTCGCCGTTGATGTCGGTCGAGTTCTTCAATCCAAGTTCAATCGCAGCGTTGATGATCATGTGCTCGAAATCGTGAGACTGTTTGTCGACAGCGACGTTAAGGTTGCCCTCCCAGTTGTGGTATTTCTTGTTCTGTTCGTTGAAAATGCCAGTGAACTTCTCGCTCTTCCTGAAGTATGGCAGAACATCATCGTAGCTCCATCCTTTGCAACCGTCGTCGTTTGCCCATTCATCGAAGTCGGCTCTGTTACCTCTGACGTAGAACATGAAGTTGATACTGCTGCTGCCTCCGAGAGCTTTACCACGAGGCCAAGCGCAACCCTTTGCTGTGTAGCTTCTGCAGGCGCCATCTTGAGGTTGAGTCTTGTAGGCCCAATCTTGAGGACTGCGCATGTTGTTGTAGAACAAATGTGGGATCTGGAATTAAATCGATCGATGTGTTAGAATTTATAGCCAATGGAAACTTTATGCTTTTAAAGAGAAATTATTTTCTACAGTTTATGTTGATTTACCTCGGTGTTCAGGGTAGGATTTCCTCCGGCTTCTACGAGCAGAACCTTCCATTCTGGCACTTCACTGAGTCGGTTAGCGACTGCTGAACCTGCCGACCCGGCTCCTACCACTATGAAGTCGTAGTAGGGATCTAGAACCCAAACGTTTTGCTTAAGTTAAAGTTATGTTGGTATGATCTATCGGAGTAATTCTTGTTCTATCAAATCAGTTTATCCAAATGATTATTCTAATTATTTAATAAAACATTTACTTCTGTCATCAACAATATTATAAATTCAAAAAAGTCTTCACCCTTGAAGATGAATAAACAATTATTGTCATATAATTTGTATTCAATTAATACCTTATTGCAAACATATTTTATTTACTATACATAGAATTCATTATTGGTTAATCAATGTTACGGATTTTCTAATAGTGTTGACCTAAATCTATGTGAACCTTATGCCTTTTTAACCGACTTCAAAAAAGGAGGAGGTTCTCTATTCGACGGTGTTTTTTTTTTTTTTTGTGTCTTTATTACGCGATCACTCCGCCAATTGTGGATCGATTTTCAAAATTCTTTTTTTGTTCGAAAGGTTATACTCTCGAGGTGGTCCCATTATCATCAAGTTGGAATCTGATGAGAGGATCCCATGGAAATCGAGGGAAACCCTCAAATTTTATAGGCAAAGCTATAGCGATTTGGGTATTTTTTAAAGTTACTTGAGCATTTGTTCTCGGAAATCATCATTTGGTAAAGTGGACCTGATGATGAAGACCACAGATGGCCATCGGAACTACTCAATGACAAATATTTCACGGGTTGCAATTCGATTACTTTACTATGGTTGCTAAACGATTTATCCTCGTCACAATGCGTATGGTAAGTGGTTGTTGAGAAGTTCTCCTGGTTCTTACCAGGAGAACTCCTCAACAATTAACGTCCCTGCATCGGGAAAAGCAATATTTTGTAAAAGGTGATGAGCAGTTGACATTAGGCTATTGTAACTTAGATAAATTACAAACTGACCCACTAAAAAGTGAAAAATAAAAACTTTTTTACAAAAAAAAAAAACAACCGACTTCCAAATAAAAAACCCCCGACAAAAATAAAATTAAGGAATCCCTACAAAAAGCATGAAATAAAAAAAAATAAATTTCAAAAAATCTTATGGGAGTCGGGGGACCGTTCTGTGGAACACCTTCTATTCTGAGATCCCCCGACTCCCATAAGATTTTTTTAAATTTATTTTTTTATTTCATGCTTTTTGTAGGGATTCCTTAATTTTATTTTTGTCGGGGGTTTTTTATTTGGAAGTCGGTTGTTTTTTTTTTTTGTAAAAAAGTTTTTATTAAATATAATAATTATACAAATAAGAACAATTGAATGTCGAAACAGCAAATTGATACAAACTAGGTTTATAATATGTAGAAAGAAATCATTAACTGTGGATAAGGATATTCGTATTAGTACGGAACCTATTACAAAATTCACCGTCTGGATGTGTGCCAGGTTATTGACTTGCTCCTCATGATATTGGACTTAAACAATGAACATAACTATAATAAACTCTGGGAGAAACAGGCATGAATATTCAGTATCAAAATTACCTGCAAGTACTTGCTGGGTGGCGTCAGCAGGCCACAGGTGGTCGCCGACCAGCGCGCACTGAGCTGCTAGGAACGTCTGCAGAGAATGCATGAACAGGGGCCCAGCAGTCTGGTAGCTGTTCACGATGTTGGCGGTCAACGCCGGATCGCAAGCCCACGACATCTTGATCTGATGAAGGAAATTATATCGTTAAAGTTATGTAAGTCTTTTTCGATGACATATTGACAGTTTTATCGGTAGCCCAGTATAGATTTACAAGACTTGACATATTTTTGACACTTCCATTAAAGACAGCACACAAAATAAGACAATAATTTTTATTATTAAATAACAAAACAATAAATTGGCAAAAAAAGAGAAAAATACTTTTTTATAAGATAAGGTACTCCGAAAACAGCAATTAGGCAAGATAGTACCTATGCGTATATTTCTACAACATAGTTTAGGAAAAGACAGTAAGAGGAAGCCTTGGATCCGGAGAGGATCTAACAGTAACATTAAAATAGTTGACTTACCTCTCTTTTTCAACTCCAACTAAAATAGTTTAAGAAGGTGACAGGTCCAAGAGAGCTGGCAGTATGGTTACCCAGAGATTTGTTCCATATATAAATAGGAGACATTTTAGGTATCTTAATGTCAGCAGATGATAATTGCAATTATGTTATTGTTTCAATATCATAATGGCTTATTTGTAATTTTTATGTACTTTTATCAGCTCGCCAAAATTTGGGAATTAAGCTTCGTACATACACAACGCCGATTTCAAACACGTTAAAAACTATCAAAAACCCCTTGGAAGTCCTGTGACTGATGAGTGAACTCATCTGAGGAGCTCATCTCGTAATTTTAAGAACGTTCACAGTCTGATCTCAATCTTAATCTGTCAAAAAGTCTTCTAATTTCCCTACATTTTTGACAAGTTTTTGACATTTGTTTGTCGCCAATGTGAGACTGCGACTAGATTTTTAACGTTTTAAATTACGGGAATTGGCCTTCAGCTTCCTGCCCTTATTATAATTTGTTTTTGGCGTTGTACAGACGCCAGCACATCAAGCTACCCGAAACTGTCAGTTTCCCAATCAACTTTGAACGTAATGCTGTAGCCATAAAGTTGAAAATCTATTATAGAAATTTGACAGATTGTAATAGCTTGATGTGCTGGCGTCTGTACATATGTCTGTTATTCTTCCAAACAACGCCAACAGCCGTCATCTCTGTGTTCTCAACAATCCTAATACCCATGTGTTGTATAGTTTATGTTTTATCTGTGGTTTTTATATGTCATCTTGACTTTTAAAATAAACGTCAGTGTGCTACCAGGTCTTCGTCAGTTAAATTCTCCTTTCTAAGTCCTAGGCCTTTGTCCTCCGCAATATCCTATAACCATGACAGATTATGAGAGTGTAAACTAACGCTCTATCAAATCGCATATCGCAAATCTTGAAAACTTCAAGCTATTCGTCGGGCACTCTAAACTGTACCGGACTCATAGCTTGTAGTTTTCAAGATTTGTTTGAATTATTTGCAAAAACTGTAGATCAGTTTTTCGCGTTTCTGTACATGACATTTTGGAAATATGGAATTTGGAATTTAATGAGTTTTCTTGCAAGAAACATACTTTATTTTCAAAGTAATCGAAGTGATATTTTTCTTCTTAAGGAAGGCTACGCTACGAGCCTTCTTATAAAATGAAAAATATCACTTAAGCTATACTCCATTATAAACTAATTAGAGCGAAATTTATTATGACTCACGCTGTCATAAAGTACAGAACATTATTATTTGTTTACCGACTTACACAATAGTAATTTACTTTAAATTATCATAAAATACTCGTTTTCTTAAGAGGGCGCCGACCAAACGCCAACCGCGAGTGGCGCCCTCATAGTTTGTTTGGTTATTTCTTTTATTTTAGAATGAAAATGCAGAAAATAAGCACGTTAAGGCGACCGTTTTGGCGACCTCTTAAGGGAAACCGAAGGTTTCGGCTGTGCCATTATGGATGAAGTTATCATGACGAATAATTATCAGAAATACATTGTCAAGGACAATACGGTTGACATCTGTCGGGCATCTCACAACAACGACAATCTCGTGAAAGATGAGAAAGATACAAAAAACAATTATCTTGACTTAGCACACGAGGTTATCGACATGTGGGACGTGTACTCTGCAATCATTGTGCCGATAAGGCTCAAATCACACCGAGATGGCAGCGAAGCGGCGTGCAGTTTTACTGTCATATAATTTTAAACTTTATCTTCATTACTATACTTATTACATAGTATCGTTTAAGAAACTTGAGTCGTCGGAGTGCTCGCGGCGCCGCGCGCGATCTCGCGACCTTTTCAAGTTTCTCGAGCGATACTATGTATTATAGGAATGAAGATAAAGTTTATAAAATAATACGACACTGAAACTGCACGCCGCCGCTTCGCTGTCATCTCGGTGTGATTTGAGCCTAATCGTTACCATTAATATTTTAACAGCGGAGAGCCTCTATTAACACCTCAGGAGCCTTTTATTGCTCCCATTGGGTGAAGGGCTTGATTCAGAAAGTAGCACAGTAGAGGTTCCTCTCTCCAGAGCCCTGACCACCGGGAGCTTGGACCCTGTCCCTGAAGTCGATGAGCTACTATTTTCTATATTTTGATTAATGATTTTTATACAAATATATTTAAAAATGTAAGCAATATGAATTGAAAATGAAATAAAGGAAATAATAATAATTATAGCCATTATATTCATAACCAAAAAAGATTTAAGAGGATTACTAAAAATAACATAAAAAATTGTTCTATATGAAAACTACTTTACAATTTTTTCAACTAGGTTATGGCCATGATCCCTTTTCGGGTACATGCATCCTCCAATTACATAGGTAGATAACTTAAGATAAAATTTGACTGAATTCAAACATAATGTAGTTTTATGTTTATATTTTTCGTGGTGCGATAAGTAACGAATTATAAAATACTATATGTCAAGCAATTAACCCCGTAACCAAGACTGACAAATCATAACAACTGTGGCTCTAGACCAATTCGGTGTTGAGTTACAGAGTCATACATCCAAGGCTCATCAATTTTATTATTATAAATATCGTGATTCTCAATCCCATGGAACCGGGCGAACTTAGCGACGCAATTTTTATAATGTGGGCAGAAAATGTAGAACTGTGAATCATCTTAATAACTTGTTTGAGATTTTTTCAGTCGTCATTTTGCGATCCTACTAGATTTTCGGAAACTACAGTTTCAGACGATGATCGTTCCTCCTTATGACTAGGCACCTTTCTAATAAGTCTGATAACGATATAGTAACTTATGCAACTAGCGAGCGTTGGCCGTTTTGCGTGGATGTGACGTATTGTTTTCCGCCAATTTTTGTGTTCTTTCTTCTTTATTTTCTTCTAACTAAATCAATATCGCCAAACGTCCATCCGGTCTATTCTGCAAAAAAATTACCGTGAAATCTTAGGAGCTGGCACTACTGTCACTTTTAGGTTTAACAGATTTATTGAGCAGTGAGTGCATAATTATGTTTGAATTGAAATGGGTTTTTTATGGTCATACTGACCAGGGTGGTAATTGCGTAATACACTACTTACAGTAGCAATGGCTTTCATTTTGACAGTGCAACAACATTTATTGCGGTATTTACGCTGTTCAGCAGAAACATATTTGAACATATAATATGGAGTAATGGATTAGCAATACCTACCCTTCAAAATTATTGTGATTAATAGTGTGTTATGCAATAAGGGTGCTGTTTAATACTACTCAATCTATTGTAAGTATTTAATGTTCATGTTACTATAATAATATACATTATATTTGAAGCTTCATTCTACTTGATATGCTTGACATGTTTTTCCAGCAAAGATGAGCTAACCGTACAACTTCAAACTACTTGTGGTAAAATTATAAACAATAATATAAATACTTTATATGCACTGACCCACTAATGAATATTCTAGTAGTTCAACATCTTCAGCAACGACTGTGAGTCTATTTTTAGTTGCACCTTACCATGCGTTTTATAAAATGCAAATTATTGCATATACATTATATCAATATGGACGGATGGACGGACTGCCGAAATTAATATCCTGTCATAATTAATATAAAATCGTAGTATTAATATCCAACTATTAATACATAATTTGATATAGGATATTACCTTCGTCGTTTAGCATGTACAGACGCCAGCACATCAAGCTACTACAATCTGTCAAATTTCTTTAATATATTTTCAACTTTATCGCCAAAGCTGGTTCAAAGTTGATTGGGAAAAATTTACAGTTTCGGGTAGCGTGATGTGCTGGAAATCAACCCTGTCTCGGTCAAATGGAGGGTTGATACTTTTATGCGAACGAAGTCGTGCACAACAGTTATTAATTAATTTAATTAAACAAAAGCATCTAGAAACATTCTAAAATTTATATTTAAATAAAACAGAAAAGTTCTTCGGTAACTCCACGTTCTTGATATTTATTTATCCTTATTCTATTTCACTTGGTTTAATCTACGCACTACTTAAATCTAACCAAATAAATACATGATGCCTATATAGTTACATTATACAAGTTCATACTTTATACTTCACACCACCATCATAGTAAAACCAGATCTTGCATTTATTTTCCCCATTAGGAGTAATCACTTCAGCAGGCTCATAATAAATTGGGTCTTTAAACTTATTTACTTTATTAGAATAAACCAATGGTTTTGGCTCCCGATTTGCAAATATATTCTTTATAAAAGGCTTCCGTCGTCCTAATTTTAGAAATGGGTACAGTGGATTGGGTTGTTGACCATAATTTGACCCGTAATAAGGATTATGATCTTGGATATTTGGGGAGCCATAAAGATAATTTCGGTAAGGATTATGTGCTGGACTATTGAATTTTCTCTGAGGATGATTGTAATTTGGGTGTAGATGATTCTTCCTACAAACACCTTTTGGTACTTGTTTAGGAATATTTATCGAATTTGGCACTACATTATGTTTATTGACTTTTTTGGATTTTGCTTGATTTTTGGACTTTTTGTCATTATTGTCTTTAAAAGGATTAACTGCAATTTTGCTATCTAGTATTGGAAATAAGCTAGTAGTTTCGTTAAATAAATCTCTTAGAGGATACAGTTGTGTTTTAGTTGATTCTTCATCTTCAGTATTCTTAGACTGTTGATAGCGCTTTGTTTCTTCTACAGGACACGTAATTTCTTCAATGTTAACGTCATACCAGTCTTCTTTAATCATATCTGAAGCTTTCTCAGCGATCATTATGATCGGCGCGTTGGTGTTACCGTTTGTTATTGTTGGGATAACACTACCGTCGATCACTCGAAGGCTTTTGATTCCGTACACCTGGAAATGAAAGTGTTAAAAATGTTGTATTAGAAGTAGATATAAAACAGTATTCAGAACGTGACATAATAAGTGGGAAAATTAAAAAAAAAAAAACATTGATCGCGCGCATTGGTCATCGGAGGCGAGTAAGGTTATATTTAAATGACGGGCAAGGGCTTGTAAAGTTTGATAAGACACTCGTCTTCAGCCTGTGACCATGATTTATAGGCTGAGAATATTCTTACCTTTAACCTGGGATCAACAACAGCAGCCGGTTCATCAGGCGGCCCCATTGCGCACGTTCCTACAGGATGGTATATCGTCAGTGAGTGGTGCCTGGCCTGGCACTCCAGGTGCTCGTCCGACATCAGCTCGTGAGCCGCACAGCCTGGGTTCCGCCGAGGGTTCGGCCGGGCGTTCAGCTCGCGAAGTGCTGGCTGATTCACTAGCTCCTGGACTATACGGGCGCCTTCCACCTGAAAACACATAATAATTTTGGTCACACTTTTGTTTGTTGTAATTACAGGGTCCTGTAATTAACTTCCAATGCTATCACGATTTTGTACTAAGTATGTGTTTCTGTAATATCCCTTGTGAGAAATTTAATTTAGTAGACTCAACCTATAACAAAATTGGCTTCTGCCCGCGACTTGCCCGCGTGTTTTATTTAACATAAACACATATCCTATAGCGCTGAAATATTTTTTTGTAATCGGAGTAGTACTTCCAGAGATTACCCTTTATAAACATTGTTTTTTTTGTTAGCCTTTTTCGTGTCCTCTGCTGGGCAAAGGCCTCCCTCTTTCCTTCCTAACCTTTCTGTCTTGTGCGAGATCTGGCCATTTAACCGCTTTATAGTATTAGTTTAGATAATTCAACAAACAATTAAACATGTAAGCTTACTAAGCATGTTCATAGGTAATAAGATCCAAACTTTCCAAACAAGAGCAATTACATAATTATTATGTTTGACATTGCATTTTGTAGTACTTAATTACTTTAACCTTTCAATTTCCGTGACCCATTGACAGCAACCATCGCCATTTTTTACGTGCGTAACTTTTAACAAGACAATAAAAATTATCTGTTGTTCCACGTTAAATGCATGTTATTTGTATGTGTATTTTTAAAAGTTTATCGGGTCGTTACCAGATAGTTGTGTTCTGTTATGTCAACATTTTTCGAAGTTCTATCAGCGTAAATATAATATCTACTTACAATTACTTTGACGTCGTCTGGGTCGGTGAAGTAGTTAGGATAAATCAGTGGTGGCGAGTAGGGGTTTGCGTCTCGTAGTTTCAAATAGCCGCGGCTTTTCGGCCTCAGTAACAGTGGCACGATGGAGAACGAAGAGTCATAGAGTATGTCTTCATACAACTCCGCATACGTGACGTCATCCAAACCGTTGGCCCTCTTACCAAACAAGCCTCCATCCATATTGTCAGCAGTAGGAGCAATAAACAGCTGTATATCTGGATAGTCTTCATTCGGGTCCTGATATTTAGTGTTGACGAACGCCATCGCTTCAGCCTCCATCATGCTATATAGTGGCCCATTCTTGTGAACAGTAAAATCTACGATAGCTCCTATTGACATGACTGTGTTTAGATTAAAGCAATAATCTGTTCCGTTATCGTAAGGATTGTCGAAGAGGAACGAGTGACCGCCCATTGCGACGTGGTCTTGAAGATTCTTTCCGACGCCAGGCAGGTTGACAATCGGATATATTCCAAGTTCTTTTAGATGTTCAGCATCTCCTATGCCAGATAACATCAATAACTGTGGAGATTGTATCGCGCCAGCTGATAAAATGACCTCCTTAGTTGCCTTCACGATTCTTTCTTGTCCATTTTTTTTAAACATTACACCGTATGCAGTTTTTTGTTCGTCAATCAGTATTTTTTCGACTAGTGAATGCACACTTACATGAAGGTTCTTTCGTTTTGCGGTCGGTCGCAAAAACGCTTTGGCTGTGCTGCAACGAAGACCATCGCGTACTGTCGCTTGGGAGCGAGTAAATCCGGTTTGAAACTCTCCATTCACATCGCGAATGCTGTACCCTAACTGCTCTCCAGCTTCCAATATCTTTCTTGTTATTGGCTGCTCGAAAGCGAAATGTTCAACAGTCAAAGGACCTCCAGTCGCGTGATACAGATCGTTTTGCTGCTCAGGTATCCTTATATCTTCTGATTTCTTAAAGTACGGCAACACACTGTCGTATCCCCAGCCTACATTGCCCATACTCTCCCAGTTATCATAGTCGCGCTTATTGCCTCTTATGTACAACATTGCGTTCAATACACTGGAACCACCGAGCACTTTACCGCGCGGCCACTTGCACTTTCTTTCCACCATACTCAAACAGTACCCGTCACTGGGTTCCGTAAGAAATTGCCAATCGATAGAAGAGGTTTGTAGTATAGGGAATGTCACTGGTACTTCTGATAACACATTCTCGTCTTGTCCCGCTTCGAGCAAAAGCACTTTCCAGTTAGGATTCTCTGATAGTCGACTGGCTAACACTGCACCTGCGGACCCCGCACCAACAATGATGAAATCGTAGCAATCATAGAGTTCTTCGAAAGGATGGTCTCTGACACGGTTTTCTGCATCTTCAATATCAGGTCGGTATAAATGTATACCCAAGCGGAGGATTATCAATACGCCGAGGCCAGGTAGCAGCCCGAAGGTGATCCTTGTATTTGATAGGATTCCCCTGAGAGTCGTTGGGCTGTGGGTCGACATGGTTCTATACTATACGCGCCACCGCTGCACCAACACTGATATGTAATTAAATTGAATGACAACTGATTCAGCAGATTATCGAGTTATTGTTTACAGCAGGTCAATCCGTATTGTGTCACACTTGTAAGTTTTATTGCACAGAATAATTCATTTATTTTGAAGGCAGAATATTAGTTATCATTATATCAATATGATTGATTTACCAAAACAAGCGTGTGTGATTCTTTTTATTTTAAGTTTCTACATAGCATAACATCACGCCTATGCTCTCCAAAGGGGAAGCAGAGCTGTATAGTGCTTCGAGAGTCATTACTCTCGAAGCACCATACACCAAATCTCAACAAATACACTATTAGGTACAATGTTATCAGAGCGAGTTCATTCCTATTACATTGTAATTGAAGCAGAAATAACGAATTCAGTAGTGTATTTAAATAATACTTCAATTTGTTACCTGACGGTGTTTGATTACTCTGTACTTATTTAATCGTCCCACAATAATCAATTAGTGTCAGCAAATATGCAACAATGTAATATTATGACATCGCGGGTCTCTGACCCAGAAATGGTGACAAGAGAGCAGACACATGTAGTATTAGAATAATTTATTATCTATGAACACTATTCTTAATCAAATAATTTACAATTGCGTGCCGTCAATAAATTTAAAATAAATAAATTCACAATATTCGACCATGATAGGAAATATTTACAACAAAATTCTCACGCCCATAATACTGATAAATACTTTCGTTTTGTACGTCAATTAAATGTAATATCTAGAGCTTCGCCGTTTTAACCAAAACTCCTTGATCATGTCGCTGCCTTTCTCTCCTATCATAATAATAGGTGCGTTGGTATTCCCGCTCACTATGTTAGGCATGATACTGCCGTCTATGACACGTAGACCTTTCACTCCATACACCCGCAGCTGGTTGTCCACAACCGCGTCACGATCCCAGTACGGCCCCATCTTCGCTGTTCCAACAGGATGGTAGATAGTACAAGTATACTGTCTGATCATGCACTCCCAATATGCGTCTGAGTATCTCTTGATACTCACACACGCAGGAAAGACGTGCTTGTTCAAAACGGAGCCATATTTTTGAAATGATCTAGTCCTGGAGAGTGCTACAGCGATTTTAACTCCTTCTACTAGAGTTTTGACGTCCAACTCGTCTGCTAAATAGTTTGGATAAATGTAAGGATAATCGTAAGGGTTGGCACTGCGCAGTTGTATGAAGCCTTTGCTCCGCGGTCGAAGCAACATAGGAATGATACTCCAGACATCCATATTGTTTATAGGTCTGAACACAGCATCGTAGAACGTGTCCATTAGTCCATGGATTTTGCTTATCTGCTCTCCGCCATCAGAATTAGTTGATCCAGAAATAAAATGGAATTCAATATCTGGGAAATCGTCAGTCTCGTTTACATATTTAGTGTTGACAAAACCTAAGCCTTCGACACCCCCCATGATAGTTAAAGGACCTTCTCCTAACATGGCGTACTCCATCAGTGTACCTGCAGTATAAAGACGATGTTCTACAATAGATATAGGCTGGTTTACCATAAACGCCAAGCCGCCCAATCCAATGTGATCCTGTAAGTTCCTTCCAACTTTCAAATTCTGTATCATAGGTATTTTATGCTTATGCAGTTCCTCTGCAGGTCCTATTCCAGATAACATCAACAACTGGGCAGAGTTAACAGTTCCAGCTGAAAGAATGACTTCCTTTCGAGCCCTGATGCGGTAAACCATTTTATTTCTCACAAATTCTACTCCAAAAGCAACTTTAGTTCTGGGGTCTATCATCACTTTAGTGACGTGTGAATACATTGATATGTGTAGATTAGGGCGATCCTTAGCTGATCTTAGGTATGCCTTGGATGTCGAACAGCGACTACCACGTCTGATCGTCCCCTGTGCCTCCATGAAACCGGTTTGGTTTTCACCATTTATATCTCTGTTCATGTACCCTAATTCTAGACCTCCATCAATAAAAGATCGTACGAGTGGTGTATGATAGGGTGCTTCGGAAACTGTCAGGTACCCTCCAGTGCTGTGGTATGGCGTATGTGCTAAGGAAGGGTTCGTGTTGTCTTCCGACTTCTTGAAGTAGTAGAGCACGTCCTTGTAGCCCCAGCCCTCGTTGCCGAGAGCCTCCCAGGAGTCGTAGTCTTTTCTGTTGCCTCTTAAGTACAGCATGTAGTTGAGGACTGAGCTACCTCCGAGCACCTTGCCGCGTGGCCAGTTGCATCGGCCGCCTTCCATTGCTGAAAAAATGTTTAAAGTACATTGAGTAAAGGTGCTTCAAAACGGGCTATATTTTACTGTAATATGTCGCTACAACACAGTAGCTGACAACATGGCCAGCACTACCAGCCAGACTATGCAATATTGCTGTAATGTCGTGGCCATATAAGCACACATGTTTGGAATGTTTTTAATTTGAATTTGTGAGCGCAACTAATGGTTGCGCGTTGAGGAATAATTTAGTTGCGCTTAGTTGGTTGCGGTTAAAAATAATTGCGGTTTGAGGAATACCCATAGGTTGCCGGACGACGAAGATGAGCGATTGAAAATACTGCAATATCTATGCTACTTGAACTAATGAGCGGATTATTATATTTAAATGAAACTCGAAGTCACTCTTTTATGAGTTATCT
The DNA here is from genome assembly GCA_963082905.1 of Oligia fasciuncula. NCBI lineage: Eukaryota > Metazoa > Arthropoda > Insecta > Lepidoptera > Noctuidae > Oligia > Oligia fasciuncula. The sequence goes on along the minus strand of OY720406.1, from coordinate 12,529,776 downwards.
CTTTTATTTTATTTATCTCTTTTATAGTTAGCATTCTAAAGTTTCTAAATAATTTGTCACCAAGGCTTACTTCTAGACTTAAATTATCTAAAGTTTCACGCGTAAGGTCGACTCCAAAACTTGTCGTTTTTTTTAAACAATATATATTATTAAAACCCGCTGCGACAACAGTCAACCATTGTTTCCTGATTGTGTAGCCCGTTTACGAGTGTGAATCTTGTGCCATACTGTTGCAGGACTTGCAGATATATTGCAAGACATGACCCAGCCATAGATTGCTCAGCGATAAGATGTAATAAAATGTCTATGTGCTGGTCGAGCAATAGTTGCCCATGCCCATAGTTCAGCTATACATTGCCGTGAAACTGTAGCCCGTTTAGAAGCACCTTTAAATACCGAATAACTTGGTAGCTTTACCTACTTAAAGGCATGTAAATAACATTTATAAGATATGCAATAGATATAATTGATATAAAATTAAAATGTAAATAGTTTCCGTAAAGAGCTCGACTACTTTTTTTTACTATCATTATGTGGATCATGGATTTCAAATAAGACTTCTCCTATCTAGCCATTACTAGACCAGGGGTTTATTTCACCAATCTTATCTGCCAAGCCTAGTCCTTCCGACATGACCTCGAACAATATTTGCACATTTGGTAAACTATTTACCTAGACAGCTGGTTCCCGAAGGCTCAGTCTTGTACTGCCAGTCTAACTTGCTAAGCTGCAGGTATCCAGCTAGAAGAGGCACGTCAGATATCTCCGTTTCATCTCCGCCGGCTTCCAGGAGCAGAATCTTCCAGTTGCTAACTTCAGATAGCCGGTTTGCTACCACTGCACCTGGAAATAGTAGAAGAATACGTATTAATAATTTGATAAGATTTACATCTCACTAATATTATAAAGGCGAAAGTTTGTGCGTGTGTGGGGGTGTGTTTATATGTTTGTTACTTCTTCACGCTCAAACGGCGGGACCAATTTTGATAAAATTTTGTATGGAGGTAGCGTAGCTGACACCCGGGATTAACATATAGGCTAATTTTTATCCCGATATTCCCACACTTATGCGGGTGAAACTGCAGGGCGCAGCTAGTAATTAATATACCTATCCAATGATAATCTCAATTTATTGGAATGATCCATATTTGCCGGCCTATCGTAGCTACCACATTACCATTTAAGGGCCCCTTTTCCGAAATTTACGTTTCTAGATCGAGTTGTTTTCATAGAAATCACCATATTTAAATTCGCAAAAAAATATATAGTACAGATACATGTTTAATCTAGTGACTTTTTTGGTTAAAAACACAATATTTAACATTTTGCTCGACAAAAAAAAAATCAGAAGTAAAGTCGATTTTGAAAGGATTTTAAGTTGTATGAGACTTGGGGGAACGCAATTTTTATGAAAATTTTACATTTCATTTACTAATCAGGTTTAACAGGGATATTATTGGATAGATTTTTAATATGGCACTTATTTTTTTCCATATAAAATAAATGCGTGAAAAACGACTCGCGCGGAGTCGCGCGCACCGCGCCAGTGTCCTGCCGGACGTCATCGAGGGAGGACCTACGCAATTTTTGCTCGCAACCACATTATCGTCTTCGCGCGCGTAATAGTGCCTACTTACCTGAGTAAAAACGTGTTGTATTAGAAGTAATTAAAATGGCAAATAAAAAAAACAAAATTAAGAAAAAAAGGGCATCTGAAGTGAAGAAAACTTGTGGTTCTCTACACAGACTAGCGAAGTCAGTATGACTAGAGTTTTAAATCTTTAATATTTTTAATGGAAACATTCACCTTTACATATTTTTACATAAACTGACGATCCGAATGGCGCAGCGGTAGTGAGGCCGCCTTACGATCTTAGGGTCCGGGTTCGAATCTCGGTAGGGGCAAATGTTTGTGTGATGAGCATGGACATTATTTTGTTTCTGAGTCATGGATGTTTGTTCATAAGAAGTAGGTACCTATGTATTTACAAAAAAAGTATATATTTATTATATCAACTACCTGGTGTCCACGACACAAGCCAACGATATTTATTTATTTACTAGCTGTTGCCCGCGACTTCGTTCGCGTGGAAATTTGAAAGTGTATGAAAAAAAACATGTGTGCAATTCACACGTGGTAGAAGTGAAACCTTCAAAAAGAGCACAAAGAGAACCACGAACTTAAGAAACACTATACAATGCTTCCTATCTAATTTTTAACCCCCGACGCAAAAACGACGGGGTGTTCTAAGTTTTAACGTGTGTGTGTGTGTGATTTTTTTATTTCGTGCTTTTTGTAGGGATTCCTTAATTTTATTTTTGTCGGGGGTTTTTTAAATTTTTAATTTAATTTTTTATCTCCCACGTTAAATCTTATGAATTTTAGTGTCTGTCGCCAACGCCAATAACACTATTTTACAGCGTTTTTGTTCATGAGATGAAAACCATGTGTTTGCATAGAGGATAAAATGCTTAATGAGATTCTGAAGTGGAAAAAATTTAGATCGTCTAGTTTTCAAAATGTTTACTTTTTTTTTGTTAATTTTAAGATTACCATTTAGTGAAAGTATTACATATTGCAAATTTTACTCTGTTTTAATTCAGATTTGTATCAGTATCTCTTAAATTAGACCAACAGTAATCTGCAAACTTTTTTTTATACCAGAAATCTTGACTTTGACTTTGACTTTGCCATCCTTCAATTCAGATCCTTCGAAATCAAAATCATACCTACATCTGGCTCGAAATGGGGTCTTAGGTTCTGTCTCCAATTCTGTGGGTTTTGCTTCGTTTTATTGACTGAAACTACTAGGCAACATCGGGTAAGGCATTCTTTTCGAATGTAGCATAGGATTTGGCCCACGGTGTGGAACCTAAGATAGAAACACGCTTGTACGATACGACTACATACAGATAGCACAGCTAATAGAAATCTCTATTCCTAGACAGCACGTTTTCGTTTTTGATATAACGGTTCATAGGAAGGACTGTTGACAGAGATCTCTGTTCATAGATAGCACTTCTTGCCGTAAACTTTGTTCATAGAAACCACTGTTTCCCTTGGTTAAAAAAGCGCAACATAGGATGCAAGAGCGAGCGAAGGGCACCCCGAGGTTCGGTTTGGTTACTTTAAACCCTTTACACAGAAATAGGAGCCCCGCCAAGCGGGGCTCCGTCGACATAGGATGCAAGAGCGAGTGAATAGGAATACAGCTTACTTAAAAAATAATGATCTAATTTGTTTCCGTGAACCAAAGGTGCTTTCTGTGAACCAAGGTGAAACAGTGGTTTCTATGAACAAAGTTTCCGACAAGAAATGCTATCTATGAACAGAGATCTCTGTCAAAAGTGCTTCTTATGAACCGAGATATCTACGAACAATGTTTTCTATCAACAAAGTTTTCGGCGAAACGAGCTGTCTAGGAATAGAGATTTCTATTAGCCATGCTTCCTGTATGTAGTTGTATCAAACAAACGTGTTTCTATCTTAAGTACCACACTCTTTGACCCATGGGTCATCAGTATATTGTATGTAACACCACTTGTTCTGGTTTTTAAAGGCTACATATTTAGTTAGGCAAAAATAACAGCTAGTTTCGTGATTTGTTAGGTCTTGCCACAAAATTGACAATCTAAATACTACTCCCCCCCCCCCCCTCCTCCTCCTCTACTTGCTCCCTTTTTATTAAAATTTGCTACCGAAAGTTGAAGTTAAATAAAGTAGTGCATCCATTTTTATAGCTTCTGTAACCGATCTGTTTTTTTTACTACATATTTTTCTTGTAAATAAAACAAAAAATGTTATGATCTAATTTGCACTGTCTGAAAAACATTTTCAACAAAAAACACTACAAACTGAAAAATAACTTTAATTTCGGAAGTCGGTGTCTTAGGGATCAGTATTTTAGTTTTTGCCACCGACTTCCGAAATTAAAGTTATTTTTCAGTTTGTAGTGTTTTTTTTTGGAAGTCGGTTTTTTTTTTGTTAAAAAGTTTTTATTTCTCGCTTTTTAGTACCTATTTATAATTTATCTAAGTTACAATAGAATAATGTCAACTTGCCCATCGCCTTTTTATAAAATATTCCTTTTCTCGATGCAGGGACGTTAATTGTTGAGGAGTTCTCCTTTTATTAGTTTTTAGACTAGATGCTGATAATCCTGGCTGCAGCATCAGGCCAGACTTATGTCAACATTGCATTGAACTTAAAATTAGTCCTGTTTAAAATGAGCCCAAATACGAGTACGGTGCTGTAATTTCAAGGTTTGTACTTTTTCTGATGCTCCTGGCTTCAGCATCAGGTCTTCGCTGTTTCTCAGTAACAGTACGTTTATCCACACATCGAGCCCTTTACAATGAGCCTAAACACGATATATCTGCTGTTACTTGTCGAGAAGTTAGGTACCAAATGTGGCAAATGCCATATCAAACATCAAAACCATTTACTAAAACAGTCCTTGCCTGGTCGAGTAACTTCTTACTGTTAAGGAGTTGTAGCTTCCATCATCAGCCCAGCTACCTGAGATGGTGACAACCATACACAAATACACAAGATACTTCATAAAATATGCGAAAAACAATAAGTGAGCCTATAAAATTTGAGGGTTGCCCTCGATTTCTATAAGATCCCATCATCAGATCCTAACTTGATGACAATGGGACCACCTCAGAACTATCTACTTTCGAACAAAAAAAGAATTTTGAAAATCCGTCGACAATTGGCGGAGTATTCGATGAACAAACATACAAAAAAAAAAAAAAAACATACAATCACCCGAACATAGTACCTCCTCCTTTTTGTGAAGTCGGTAAAAATAGAATTTCATTAAATGTTTCCTTTTTGAGTTTAAGACAATTAATTGATCACTACGTAACCAGATTAAGCCAAAACTTCTTGTGAGTGTTATAAAAAAACCAGACTTGATAAAAACATTTTACATTTATTTTTACTGATTAGAAGGTAGTCACAAAACAAATCCAACGGTTTTGTCCTGTGAACGAAAAAAAATAAAAATTTGTAAACTAGTGTAATATTTGTACTACTGATTTATTTGTACTGTGGCGTGCTCGTCCGCCGCCATAGGTCACCGGAGTTCATACCGCGACGGCTCCTGTGCAACGCGGGCGCAAGCCGACTCAGCGCGTAAAATGCCTAAAGTTTCGGGAAAAGGGGCCCTTAAACAATCGCAGTCCTTGGCTGGATACAAACATCTTTTTTAATACAAATATTTTTTCAGAGGAAAATAATTACAATTTGGCCCTATCCCATGGCTAACCTAAAAGTGGTAATACCTAAACAGGTGATGCAAAAAGGGGTGAGTCATCACTTGTTAAACTATTTACTTGAACTAACAAGTACACCTTCAGCACTGGCTATTTACGTGTTGATAACGAAAGAAAGAAAATTCTTTTATTGGTACCTATACAATAAAAACCGCCTTTAGGTGTTAAAAAAATAAATAAAGGAAATAAATACTTATGCCAAAAAGGTTTTTTTTTGCGGATGGGAAATCATCAAATGACCCCCTCCCGCTCTGGATGGAGCGGAAGGGAGTGTCAGACTCTTACTGACTAAAACCCACCCGTGTTCCTGCCATAGCCCTTTATGTTCCGGGCCAGCGGTAACCCTTTCGGGCAATCCCGCTGACCCGGCAGGCTTCGCCAAAAGACCTAAGCTCAACATAATGTCAGATGGCAGCACTAGATAATTAACGCTAAATAAAGGCTCGTGTACCCACTGACCAGCAGAACCAGCTCCAACGATGATGAAGTCGTAGTCTGGCAGCATGTTGGCGTCACTGATGTCTGCTGGCCTGCCCTCAGGGTCCGTCGCGTCGAAGTTGTAGTACGCTATCGCTGCCACCAGCATCGGGATGAACCAGGCTATCTGGAATGTTACGAACACTTGAATTTAGAGTTTATTCAATTATTTATAAAAATGTAGGGAAATGCTGTTTTTTTTTTGCGATTTCAGGTTTGGTCCCGTAGTAATAATTGGTCATAATAATAAGTAGGTACTCGTACAATGACCCCTTATGAGGTTATCCATTAATTACCGGACATCCTGTATAAAAGCTTAACAACTCAATAAATGTATAATATATTTATAAACCACTGTTCAGTATTCTAGTAAAAGTGTTTCTAAAATGGTTATAACACGCAGAAGCCGGTACAAATCCAGTCTCCGGTCTCCAGTTTCCGGCTCCGTTATGGTCCTAAAAAAAACCCTAACCCGTTATACTAGAAACGGATGTTGTTTACTTTGGCCTAACACAACAACACCTTTAGGGTTTAAAAATGGTGGCAAATTCAAACACAACTCTAGGGTCTCCAAAATAAAAATGAAATATAGAAATGACTAGCTGCGCCCCGCGGTTTCACCCGCGTAAATGTCGATCCCGTGGGAATATCGGAATAAAAAGTAGCCTATATGTTAATCCAGGGTGGCAGCTACCTCCATACAAAATTTTATCAAAATTGATCCAGCCCTTTGAGCGTGAAGAAGTAACAAACATATAAACACACACACACACACTCACAAACTTTCGCCTCTAGAATATTAGTGATTAAAAAAAGCACATTGTGTGTGCCTCACTGTTGCGCTAAAAAGGTCTATTTCAGCAGTAATGCCAGGCAGATGCTGTCTGACGCTTGTTGTCTTAGAAACTTTGCATAAATTAGTAATAGGATCGCTAATTTATAATTTTGCTTCATAATATTAATTAATATCTATCATTGTTACCTGTAGGTAATAAATAGACGAGCTAAGTGTGTGGAACACTGTTATTGTGTAATACGTCTTTGCACAAGTTTAACGAAGCCTGCTCACTGCCGGGAATGAGCTAAAAAATTAATCGATTGTTGATCGCTTTGAACGCCTGACATCCGATATGAATGATGATCCTGTTGTTTGCCGATGTTCAAGATATACGGTCAAACATTCATAGTGCATCATACTATAAATAATTACTTACTAAGTACGAGCGATGTCAGTATTTGATTGGGATTTTTCAAAAGATTTCGTCATCTCAATCAAATGAAAATTCTAGGGAAGTTTTAGTAAAATAGGCAATACCGTAGGTGACACTTACATTAAAATGCTACAAAATAAATGCAATCAGAGCTGGAACAATAATCAGCAATTATGAATACAAATGTCTATTTTAAATGATAATATTTAAATAAAAAATGGTATCTCCATTTTTTATTTAAATATTTTACTACTTATTACTCGCTTACTACTTATTTTTGCTAGCTGAATATTATTTTGGATACTAAACTCTACCAAACACAGCAAATTAAGTGAAGCTTAAAAAAATACACAATTCGCACACAAATAATGCAACGTTGTAAAAGTTCAAGTACTTAATAACTGTGAAAAAAAATAAAGTGTCACTTATTTATCGAAGCATTTCATTCATGTCTCTGAGAATATTCTTTCAGTAGGCAAGTAAGAGTAACAGATGTATAAGAACTAAGAACGCCAGGCATTTAGTACCGGAAGACGGAAGTAAGTCGCGTTGGTTCTCGCATTGCGTGCAGCCGGCGCGGCATGAGACATGCTAGTTGGGTGCAACATGACGTCATATAAGGCTAGTGGCATGACTTACACACTCGTATATTGCTACAGGCAAACATACAAACATAGTAGGTCATATACAAGACCCATACGCGCTATAGTCACAAGGGGGAGTACCAACAGAGACTAAACTTAATACGATTGACGCTTGCGTAAAGACTAGTACGAGTGGATCAAGTCAACGTGCCAAGAAAAGTGAACCCATTGCACGAAGCTACTTTTTCATCAGCGTGTAGCAGTTCACTGCTGGACATTGGCCACTTCAATCTCAGCTTTCGGCTACTCCTATCCAGCAAAAACACCCACAAAAATCATTACCTGCACCGTGAAAATTTAGGTGAAGTGAGCGTGGAGTGAGCTGCCAATAGTGTCAATTCCTAGCAAAAACAAACTCACTCCACCTAAGTTTTCACGGTGAGATTTTTACAGAATCGACCGGCTGAGGGCGTGCTTGTGTGAACACACTCAAGAACACAACTACCTCAACTTAACTCACTCAGGAAAACGACTACCTCAACTGTCATCGGTTCTACGGCTAAACATGAAGCTTGGTGTCTGTTCAATATTAACTCTTGCGCTTTCACTCCCTTGCCTCCCCGTAGATTCGAGCGCTACCGAATGCTGTCTATGTGTCCGTGTGTTGTTCTTCATTTAATGACAGTATGTGTCTATATCGTGTCTGTGTATTGTGATGTGGACTGTGATAGTAGGTTAGCGGACATTTACCTGCGAGCCGGCGGCGGCGGCGATGGCCGTGCCCGACAGCACGTCGGCGGCCACGTTCACTATCGAGCTCATCTTCACACCTGAAACATTATGAGGGCAATGTTACTGCATGATGGGTGGTTAATAAATGAGCTGCTAAAGGATATTGTTTGGGGCGTATTAAACTAATCTAGTCGTTAAGCATGGATGGATTTTAAGTTTATTGAGAACCGTTCTAAAGAGTATTATATCCTGTAGTCATCTGTCTTTTAGCACTGTCGTTATCTGGTTCAAATTATATTCAGTCAGTAGTTGTTCCGGAGTGTAACTCCATAATTCTACTACTATACTGTTCAGTTCGCATAGTTGTACCAGTTCGAACTACATATTTCTTATGCAAATATTTTCATCCTACTTTCGGATATTTTCGCTTTCAGTTACTTACATTGTTTTTTTCGTAAAAAAATAATAATAAACGATTCAACCACTTGCGCAGTGTGAAACAGTGTCACTTGGTTAACAGCTGATGATTCGTGAAGTACCGTTATGTCGAGGTCGGCGCGTGCGCTTGCGACTACGTCACTGCGGATTTTAGTGGAGTGGGTCACCTAAACTGATCGTAGTTTTTCATTCACAAAAATTGTCAGTAGATTTTGATGTCACGCATCGAGAGATTTTGACAGTTAAATTTTATGAAATCCAGTTATGAAGTCGAAATAATTTCGACAAAGATTTACGCGCCTTTTTTCTTTTAATTAATTCTATGTGTCAAACTGGACTAATCGACGATCAATCCAAATCAGGACAATGCAGAAAAATCTAAATATCTTTGATTTACCTGTTATTTAGTAATCCGCCCTATTGTATAAAGAACTCGCAAAACATTCACCTAAAATCATACATCATGAAAGTAATGAAATGATTATTTAGAAATCTAACATGGCCCATAAAAACTATGATCAATGATGATCATCCACGCGTCACTAATTGCATCATTAGTTAACATATGTAGTTCGATCGTATCTCGACGAGCCAATTCGGAATCTGTGTGAAATATCTAGTTTGGAAAAAGTTCCACCATGTAGGCACACATATTTTCAGTAAAATTAAATAAACCAGCCAACTGTTCGTTGTATGAAGTCAAAACTACCTTGCCATAAAATATTTTGAGCTTGAACAGATTTTGGATAGCTCAGAAAAGAATGTGAACAAATGTGAGTTATGTTTCCGTGGTGGAATAACCAAGTGACAGATACTCAGATAGGTATAAGAGTAACTTGACTCCACTGAACATGGCTTCCGTGTCCCATGCACATGAATCGTTTACCCACCTGCTTATGTCATAGTCTCGAGTTTTCCTTCACGGATTGACTTTCATTTCACATGCAACCAAGTTCCGCCTACTTTATTAGTTGATTCTCACGAAAATTGGATTATCTATCACATTTCTGCTAGGCTCTTCTAACTTACTGGGTCTGACAAACAAGCCATTTTAAACTACATTTCTACCTCAGTAAAGTTTGAAATTCAATGCAGTGTTGCTAGTAATAACTTGAGTGCAATCTAATGTAGAATCGATTGTAGAAGAAAGAAAACATGTACGGATGTGCAGTCGAGCGCAAAGTAAACAACCATTTAATGACATTACACTTACAGTAATCACTTCTGTATCTTTTGTATTTTTGATTGACATTTTGTATATGTCGCAACTCGCAACAAACTGGTTTAATTTGCCGTTTAGTTATCTGCCTAGCCTTTTAACTAAAAGACGGCCGTTCATCTAACGGCCTGAATGATATTCAATTATAGTTTCGAAAAGACGGCCGTTCATCTAACGGCCTGAATGATATTCAATTATAGTTTCGGTTGGAACGGTTTAATTAGCCGTTTAGTTAACCGCCTAGCCTTTTAACTAAAAGACGGCCGTTCATCTAACGGCCTGAATGATATTCAATTATAGTTTCGGTTGGAACTGTATAACCAATTACGCGCGGGCCGAAATTAGTCGCAATAACTAAGCCAGGGCACCCCAACCAAAGTCCAAATGGGTTAAGTTAGAACTATGATCAACCGCGTGCGAGCCGAGAGAGCGAAGCGAGGCGAGCACTACTTCTAAAGGTCAGTCGGTTAACTAAACGGCTAATTTAGGTAACCAGTTGGCTGCGACCATAGATATCCGAGCTGCGACATAGGTATATAAGATGTCCTTCGTTACTATCTGTACAGTCACGAGCACTAATATGTCAACACTTGGCAACTTTCAATTGCGATTTTTTCACGAAATAACGAATGCAACGTTGAAATACGACACTTTACATAAACCTATTGGTTCGAAAATACTATGTTCCTAATAATATAAAATTTCATTCAAAAATAAAGGAGAAAATCGCCTTTGAATAAAGCCAGGTGTATGCATACTTTTGCTCTTGACTGTACTTTGACATCTTTATTATTTACATGTCATGACGTACTTATATACTTACGATTATTTTATTAGTAGCTTTAACACTACGAGTATATCCTTAATCATGTTTTTAATTTGTATGCAAATTATTTATAGTTCATTTAATTGAAGTGTTAAGTATCAAATAATTTTTTTGATTTATTAAATAGAAAATACCTCAGTTTTCTACGATGAAAATGATAAATTGACTTCCTTGTTTTAATTATGACTTATGTGAGTTTACTACATTCTGTTAAACTGAGAGAGAGTCTTACAAATCATTTGTCATAGGAGCAAATGGATGTCACATCAGTCAGCCACTGCCGGACATAGATCCCTCAAAAATATAAAGTCATTAGCGAAACAAGATACTTAAATACCGAATTACTATTAGAATGTGCAGCATCCTTGCGTGCTTTCATAATAGCATGACAATATGGCGGACAGGAACATTATGGTCATGAAACAACCGAATGGTGCTTACAGCAAACCCACCTAATTCAAAGCGCATCATCTGCCTAGCCTTTTCCTAACTATGTTGGGGTCGGGTTCCACTCTAACCGGATGCAGCTGAATACCAGTATTTTACATGGAGCGACTACCTATCTGACCTCCACAACCCTGTTACTGGGCAACTCGATACCCCTTGATACGAGTGGTTGTCAGACTTTCAGGCTTCTGACAACCTGTAACGACTGTTAAAGATGTTTATATGACATCCGGGACCAACGGCTTAACGTGTTTTCCGAGGCACGGAGGGGATGCCAGAATCATCAGAATACCAGAGATGCGGTATTTATTTTTGACGTGACAACGTCTTAAATTAGGTTGCGACTGGGAGTCACTTATGAAAAAGTGTAACGCTCGGTAACGTTACGATGAGTCACCGAACGAGAGAGAGGCCCGCCGAATGCCTTGCGTCTCTCTCCCACTCAACTATGATCGGATGATCGGTCGTTGTCACGTAAAATCTTCGCCCGTAAAACCGACTTTACAGGCAACCATTTTTTTTTTAAATATCGCAGCATTATGCTGAGATAGGAGCCTTTTTGGTCTCGCACAGGTCTTTTTTTTTGTTTTTTTTATTCTGGTTTTTAATGTAACTTTATTAGTTTTAAATGCTCCTTTTTTCAAAATTATTTGTACTTCCTGTCCCAAATAAAAAAAAGATCTTTTTTTCTTTCTTCGTTCCATTACACGCCGACCCATATAATGGATGGTCACCCATCCAAGGACCGACCTCGTCAAGCGTTGCTTAACTTTGAAGATCGACCCGTGCGGCTGTTATTATATAACCACGAGCCCCTTCGACACGGCAAAGGAAGATTAACCACTTTTAGGCAGTTAACTTGCACTTAACTATACTGGCCCGTCGAAAAACCATTGTTTACAATTCATACTTCGTTAGAAAGTGTCCTAAAATGTCGTTGAAGCGCGGCCAAGAGAATTTACGAATGCTTGTCCGTTGCCTCCAGAATATTAAAAAGTTCCGGAGAAAATACATCCACTGTCATTATGTAACCGTTCCCTTTGGCAGCTAAAATGTTGTGTAATTAAATCTAATTATATTCAGAGGCTACTGGAATATTGATTAAATTCTTAATATGCTGAAAGTATTAAGTAATAGATGATGCAAAATGGGCTACTGTTTGTTTTACTAATGATAGTTTTCTTATTTATAAACAAATCAACTTTGTTTGCAGCCACTGTTGTCCACACTATAATTATGACCAACTTGACAACAGTATCTAACATATTTTAGACCACATACCTTAGCGTCTTCCGGCCCAGTTATCCCATTGTTAACAATACCATAATATCTTCCCAAATCACATAATGGTCCAACTAAACGGTTAGTAGGTTTACTTAGGTTCACAAAAGCCTGAACAGAAATTCCAAAGGGAGATGAATCATTCTTAATCTCTATTCAAACAAGGATTTCACATGATTTGGCCCACTCTTACTTGGTGCACGACCTCTTGGTCGTCCAAAAGTAGGTTGTTTGCATTTCGTGAGGGATAATTATGAAAAAAAAAACTGCTGACTTATACAAAAGTTCAATACCTACTTGACCAAAATGTATGAAACAGTAGATTTTTTTTTCCTAATTTCAGAGTTAGTCCCATAGTGAAATTTGTTCATATTCATAAGTAGAACACCCTGTAAAAATTTGTAGACTTGTAATTCACAGTATCCGGCGACAGAGACCCAGAATTTTTTTTATTGCTTTTGTGAGCTCTCCGATGACTTGCAAAACCAAACTCACAACTAACTACTATTAACTTGCAACATTAGGGCCAAACGTTTTTCTATGATTAAAAGTGTCAATGAATTGTCAATAGGGGCTAAAACCGGTCAACGAGGAGGAAGTTGAGAAAGGTACTATAAGGTAGCACTAACCAGTAAGGTATATGCTCATAGGCTGGCTAGGTAAACGAATTCGAAGGAAGAGTGTAAGTAGAATCTTATAAAAAGGTTTCAAGCATTTCCTTTTGACATAATTTATCTATCACTTGTTATCAATATTAATGAGCGTAAAAATAAGTGCAAGCATCGCATATACACACACACTTCGCATGCCATTGTATCAACTTGATAAATTAAAATTTAAAACAACTCCTGCAACAATACTGCTGAAAACGGGTTTCCAAACTGGAGTAATCTTTCGTATGAATAGAAACCATTAGTTCGAAAAGTGGTGAATGGGTGGTGGGTGGTTGAGACCGCGAAATTCAAATTTTCTTCCGTTTTTTGCAATTTGCAGGTCAGTGTCAGGTTGTATTGTATCTTGATCAAAATATGATTCGCGACAATAACAAGTACATATTTAGAGAACTAAAGTCATTGGAATCATTAATATATCTTTCTAAGTTAGATTTCTACCACCTTCCATCAATCTCTTAACGAAAAGTGTTAATAGTAGAAATCTAACTTAGAAAGATGTATTAATGATTAAGAAAATTTGAATTTCGCGGTCTACCACTATCCATTCATTCACCTTAAGAGCACAATTACCGTCAAATGTTTGACAATGAACAACCAATGTTTACGTTACAAAAGCTTGGTAACTTACGTTCAATCGCTTGTACTTTCACAACAAAACATAATACACAAGAAAGCTCCACAGTCCACACCGAATTATATTGAACACTTCGTTTTACTGCTCATTACAAACGCTGTTTATCACAGATTCCTGAACACTTTCCCTGCGTCTGCGCACCTCACACATCACGTATCTTTTCAAACTAATAACTGAACACACACTTGATTAGTTTCGGTTTTTCGAAATTGTCAAGCCGTTTTATTTCGATTTCGTGCGGTGTTACGTCTAACCGGGTGACGGGCACTTTCTTCGACTGTTGTGGACCAACTCCCGCGCAGGTCGCTTATTGGATAGTAGTGAAATGGTGGGAGAAGGGGACTCTATTTGAACTTGATAGGGCGTCATTTTTTTTATGTGTTATTTAAGCTAATTAACATGTTACTTGCCTTTCCAATTAAGTATGTTAAGGTATATAATACGGTGGTTAAGGTATAGAGACCAGGGGGCCTAAAAAGGCCACTTTGTCAAAATCATAAAAGGATAACATTATTAATCATAATATGGCGAAGACAGTCTGTGTTTTTCTTTTATTCGCTGCACTACGTAGGTATAATCAAAGAGATTGGGATTGGATTGGATTAATTGGTATTTTAGCACAGACAAAAAAAATAACTAAAAAATCCTTCACCAATGGGATTTGATACGATTAACTTAACAGTTAACTTTCCATTATGATTTATAATGTTATCCTTTTATGATTCTGCCAAAGTGGCCTTTTTAGGCCCCCTGATTGTGTCTTTAGAGCTATAGAGTTAAATTAAATTAGTTAGCGATACTCCACAGACGTGTTGATCATGATGGGTCTCGGTATCTAAACATGATAAAACATAAACAAATTGATGGTAATTTTATTTGGGTCAACAAACATTGTTTATTTTCGTTACTTGAAATAACAGTTTTAAAAATCTGTTTTTTTTTTGTGTAAACTTCAGAAGTGTAATGTCGATAAAATAAAGAATAATAAGACGTCCCAACTTATATTTGTAATAAATACCTACAATACCAGCTGTTGTTGCTCTCGTTGAACCAAAAGAAAACAAATTCAAATTTTATTTTAAATTAATAATTTTAGAAATTCATATTTTTTTTGTTTTTGTTTATCATGTTTAGATACCAAAATAATATAACAAACTTGCCTTTCCCGAAAAAGTAAAACAACTTGAAATAACAGTTTTAAAAATCTGTTTTTTTTTTGTGTAAACTTCAGAAGTGTAATGTCGATAAAATAAAGAATAATAAGACGTCCCAACTTATATTTGTAATAAATACCTACAATACCAGCTGTTGTTGCTCTCGTTGAACCAAAAGAAAACAAATTCAAATTTTATTTTAAATTAATAATTTTAGAAATTCATATTTTTTTTGTTTTTTTTTATCATGTTTAGATACCAAAATAATATAACAAACTTGCCTTTCCCGAAAAAGTAAAACAACCCAACTGATAAAAATAGAATTGCCAAGAATATGCGACTTTTTCACAAGAAAATCTGTTATTAGCGAGTTAAGGCGCTGAATAGACCCAAATAGGCTTGTCTCCAACAATTTTTTAGCCAAATCTATACAGTTTGAGACAGCGGAAAAAATATATGTTAATCTTGAACATATTTCCTAAAACTTCGTTGTTTTCAAAACACGTTTTTGAAAAGTTTTCTCGATACAAAAAAATTGTAAACTAACCTCCTAAACTGATCTTCCAACAAAAAAATCTGAATTATTTACCAACGTACGTTGGTAAAATTTATAACAATAACGTATCATATCAAAATACAAAACTTGGTTGTCTAATATTTTTGACAACTCAACTTATTTTTAAGTAATTAATTATTTGGTGGTTTGTAAAAATGTACGAGCGTCGCGAAATCGCGCTTCTCTTTCTTATGTACGCAATCCGACAGTGATCGCTTAGGCGCGCTGCTAGACGGACGTATGTCGCTTTGCCTCGCAATCCGTTCATTTCATATTATCATCAAACAAAAATGTCTAAGGCCAGCAAAAAATCACTTCTATACTAACAAACCAATACGTCCCATGGAAGTAGTAATATAAGTAATTTTTATATTGACAAAACAGGTACACGAACAGAAAAAATGAAACTCTAAACAAATAGTTACTAGGCTATTTTGTACAACGCATTGCGTAAATTCATCGCTTGTAACAAGGCTCGCTTGGTCGAGTGGTTTTTGCATAGATTCTGAATAGCGAGTTATCGGGTTCGAAACCAAGTTGAGTCTTATCAGGGAATTCGTATTGGTTTTTTAGTTTTATGATATTATCATTGTTTTTTTTTAGTCTCAGGATATTTTTATTGTTTTTTTTTTATTTATTTTGTATATTTTTAGAATAATTATTAAGTTCTTTACAGTAAAAAGAGACGTTTGGCGAACAGTTCAGAAGCGAAGCAGACGCGCGAATCCGCTTGCGCGACGAGACAGTTGCGCGACAAAGTTGAGGAAAATGAGATTTCTCCATAACATCACGCATGTATTCTTTCAAAGGGTTGGGCAGGAGTGTATAGTACACCCACAATTCACCAATGCTTCATCATGGATATCGTTTATGATTTTCGAAAGTTGTAAAGCCGATAGAAAAGTCAAAATTAAAATCCAAGATGGCGGCTGAAAAGATTTTTCAAATTTGTCATCATGGGTGTCGTTTTCATGGTTTACGAGGGTGCTGAAGCCGATAATGAGGTCAAATTGAAAATCCAAGATGGCGGACGTCAAAAGTTTCAAATTTTTCATCATGGGTATCGTTTTCATGGTTTTCGAGGGTGCTGAAGCCGATAGTAATGTCAAAATGAAAATTCAAGATGGCGGACGCGAAAATGTTCAAATTTTTCGTGATCGGTGTCGTTTTCGTGGTTTTCGAGGGCGCTGAAGTCGATAGTGGGGTCAAAATAAAAATCCAAGATGGCGGACGTGCAAAATTTCAAATTTTTCATCATAGGTGTCTTTCCCTGATAGACTCAACCAAGTCTTTTAATCTTATTGAAGCTTGCCCATATCTTGGACGGCTATTTGTGTTTTGAGCCACTTGACAAAATTTGATAAATTTTTAGCTCCGTTAGGCTTTTCTGCTGACGTAATCCGTCTAAAAACTTCCATTGTCGGCACGGCTGGCGCAGTGGCAGCAGCAGCGCGTTTCGCTACCATCACATGGGCGTAAGGTGAAAAATTTATTCACTGTTCATTACTTTTATGTTATACAATAGTTCTCGTAGTAACGAAACGGCCAAGCCACATATTTTGACTAAGGTGTAGAGTTTGTGAAGTTAGGGCGTGTAGAGTCAGAAGCTTGGCTCTACATGAGATCTGATAACTTTTTGACAGTGCGAGCCATATGTGGTCTCGTCTTGGCAACATTTTACATGAAAATGTTTTTAGTGGGATTTTATAGTTACTTATCAGTTTAAGTTATAGGTATTTATATTACTTATTAGCTAATAGGCTAGATTGTAATGTAAATAAAGTATCACCAACTGTGCTACCACAAGGCAAAAACGCCGAAAAAAACACGTTTGTTGTATGGGACCCCCCATAAATATTTGTTTTATTTTGTTCTTAGTATTTGTTGTTATAGCGGCAACAGAAATACATCATCTGTGAAAATTTCAACTGTCTAGCTACCGCGGTTCTTGAGATACAGCCTGGCGACAGACAGACGGCAAAAACGCCGAAAAAAAAACTTTTTTTTGTATGGGAGCCCCCCTTAAATATTAATTTTATTTTGTTTTTAGTATTTGTTGTTAAAGCGGCAACAGAAATACATCATCTGTGAAAATTTCAACTGTCTAGCTACCGCGGTTCTTGAGATACAGCCTGGTGACAGACAGACGGACGGACGGACGGACAGCGAAGTCTTTGTAATAGGGTTCCGTTTTTACCCTTTGGGTACGGAACCCTAAAAAGGTTAAAAGTTGGACACCAAGCGACACTAAGTAGGTTATCCAATCTCCGCGCCGAACGGTTGATGAGAAACTGATGGCGGTGGATCTCCACCACCATCAGTTTCTCATCAATCGTTCCGACCGACCGTATCCGACCGTAGAAATTGAGAATTTGAGAATTTAAGAATCTTTTCAGCCGCCATCTTGGATTTTCATTTCGACCTTTCTATCGGCTTTAAAACTTTCGAAAACCATAAACGATATCTATGATGAAGCATTGGTGAATTGTGGGTATACTATATACACTCCTGCCCAACCCTTTGAAAGAATACACGCGTGATGTTATGGAAAAATCTCATTTCCTCAACTTTGTCGCATAACTGTCTCGTCGCGCAAGCGGATTCGTGCAAGTGTCTTTCGCGCAAGCGGATTCGTGAAAGTGTCTTTCGCGCAAGTGGATTCGCGCAAGTGTCCTTCGCGCAAATGTCTTTCGCGCAAGAGTATTTCGCGCAAACGACCATTCGCGCAAAAGTCCATTTGCGCTAAAGTCTATTCGCGCAAAAGTCCATTCGCGGAAATGTCTTTTGCGCAGGTGTCCCAGATCCGTTTCTGAACTGTTCGCCAAACGTGTCTTTTTATTGTAAAGAACATTAATAAATATGTATTCTAAAAATATACAAAATAAATAAAAAAAAAAACAATGAGAATATTCTAAATATATACAAAATAAATTAAAAAAACAATGGTAATATCCTAAAACTAAAAAAACCAATACAAATTCCCTGTTATGACTCAACTTGGTTTCGAACTCGATAACCCGCTATTCAGAATCTATGCAAAAACCATTAGACCAACCAAGCCTTGTTAAAAGCGATGAATTTACGCTATGCGTTGTACAAAATAGCCTATAAGGAACTATTTGTTTAGAGTTTCATTATTTCTGTTCGTGTACCTGTTTCGTCAATATTACATTATAAAAATTACTGACTTTACTACTTCCATGAGATGAATAATAATATAAAAGAGCGCCATCTATTGGTTCATTGTTAATTATTATTAACCGCGTCACCGTGCCTGACTCGGTAGTTCACTGTATCACCGCCCTTTAAGAATGGCGCTAGGATATCGGAGAAATAGTGGGCGTGGCTAAAAATACCGAAACATCGGAACTCAATTTCGGGTGACAGCCCCTTAATGTGTGATTATTATCTACTTCCTTGAAGAACAATATTTTTCAACAATTTTTTCATTCTACTGTTTCGATTTATTCAATGTTTCGATTACAAGTTATTCGTTGGTAGCCTACATGACTTGGTATTTTATTTATAGCACCATAATGTTTTAAAGTTTTACAAAGATTACAGATTAATGAAAACTAAACTACTAAAAAAAATTTAGGTATTTGGCTAGCTTCTGAGTGACCGACTGCTTGACAAGTCAAAAGTACCGGTAAATAGTTTAATTGAAATAAATGCTTTGACTTGCGTAGCGAGAGTAAGAAAGCCAAGCAGATGATTATTTTAAATGATCTTAAAGCAGATGAAACGTATAAATAGTTCCATACAAAAATAATTTCTTCCTTGTAGGTTTTCCCTCCTTAAAATATTTTATAATGCTCACTTTCATTAAAAAAATTATTGCAGTATGTACTTAATAATAATAAATTACCGTCGAACGAATCGCTCAGGCGTGAACCTCCCCTCAGAACAGCAATCCAAGACGCAAGTAATCGAGACCCGTTACTACCAGAAGCATATAATGTGAATCCCCCTTTCAACAGATATTTGCAGGCGATGTCATATGTAGTTCTTCCGAAACTATCCAACAATAGTATGAATACTAAACCTCCAGTGGATTACTACAAATATTTATTTATTTTATTTTACAGTTTTTGGAAAACTTACAGCTAAACACTTTTGTACGATTAAGAATAACAGAAATAAGGCCAATTACAAGTTTTCACAGATAGAAGAGCATTTACAACAACAAAAAAATATTTGAGAAGTTAGACAGTTTTATAATCTTGAAAACGCATCACACAAACTATATTTCAATCAACCACCGAGTCATCCTAACAGACTGAACAGCACATTACCTACAATATACCAGACTTTACTTTACTGGCAAATTATTGACAAAGCAGTACCAAACACAAACAACCTACAAAACAAAAGCTGTCAAAATATACAGACTTAAAAATAAGCTGAATTGGCGTTTAGGTGGCGTTGCCATAATCCCTGTAGTACTCCAAACAACGGGTGTCATTCCCAAACAACTGCACAAATTTTTAAAAACGCTGGACTTTTCCTTCCGCCTACCAAAAACTCTACAGAAACCTGAATTCTGAACGCTTGCAGAATTGTCCTTCAGAACGACAATGATGCAAAAATATCACACCCAAAAACATCATCAACAACACAAAGTCTATACATATCGTGACACCATAATATGTTAGCATCTATCACATATGTTAGCACTTGACTTCGACCCGTGTTATCCTATAAAATCGGTACATTATAGGCGAAGTACAAAAATGTGATAATTAGCATTGTCCCAATGCAGCGCAAAAGCCTCCTTTTCCTTTAGGATGTAATTAATTAATTATTCATATGTTGGACTAGTATCTGGGAATCCCGACTGTAGAAACACTGATAATATAATCTTTGACACGGATGAGTATTGTAATTTATTTGTAAATCGATATTATCTTTCCTTCACTTTCACAATATTTGTATGAATCATTTGTGCCAGTACGAAAGCCTTCGTAGAGATATTTTTTTGCGATGATGGCCATGCTCTGTAAGGCTTGTCTAAAGGCTTATGGCTGACCTCAATCGACCTTGAACACGAACTTCTTTTGGCGATTTTTTAAGAAAAGCAATAACCTAGATTGTGAAAACGTCCGAAAGAAACTTTTTGAAGACCTTAAAAAGGTGTTTATCTAATAATTTTATGCTTACCGCGGTCGGTTCCTGGATGGGTCGGTGGATCCGTTACATATCGAGAGCCCTCCGTGCCTCGGAAAGCAGGCTGTTGATCCTCGCTGTCATTCGTAAATATTACGGGTACGGGTTCGTACGGGTAGGTACTCAGAAGTTCGAAAGTCTAACAATCAGTCTTATCAAGGGGTATTGTGCGCCCTATAACTGGGTGGTGGAGGTCAGATAGGCAGCCGCCATACCGACTGGAAGCCGACCCCAACATAGTTGGGAAAAGACTAGGCAGATTAAAAAGGTTTGCCTACATGGTGGAACTTTTTATGTTAAGCCGTTGGTCCGGCGCGCGGCGCCTGATCTCTTTCCGGTCGTGTCGTATTGCCGTCCCATCGGACTATGAGAATTGAGGGAAGAGGGAGTGCACCTGTGTGTCTGCGTGCACACTTGTGCACTATAATATCTCCCGCGCTGAAGACTAGTCTCTGTTGAGATTGGCCGCCGCCGCCGTGGCCAAAACGGTCTGGAGGACTTTATTTACTTGCCTTTCAGGTAAATGCGTTATCCGTGGTTAAAGTGTAGAGGTATTTGTGCAGTTTATAGGTGTATAAGAGCACAATCAGTTTGGACTATGTGTAATTTAATTAACTTGCCATTTCCGTAAAACTAAAATAACCCAGTTGGGTTCCATATGTGTTCACTTAAATCGACAAAATGTATGGAACAGCTGTTTTTTTTTTTCGCGACCGGTCGGGCACCAACGTAACACTCGTGCATAAGTGTCAGTTTGTAATGTCAAAATAACAGTTTTTACCTAAATGCATAATGAAATTATTTAGTTACGGTACTTATAACAAAAAACAATCTTTAACTTAATTAATTTAATGTCTGTCTATCTGTCTGTTTGTTCCGGCTAATCTCCGAAACGGCTGGACCGATTTTGTCGTGACTTTCACTGGGGAGTAACATAGGCTTAGCTTACTTTATTTTAGAAGAAGAAAAAGTAAATAAATAAAGACATCCACGCGAACAATTCGTAGGATGTAATTAATTAATGATTAAGGAAAACAAATAAGTACATAGCTTGTATCTGGGAATCCCGGCCGTAGCAACACGGATGTGTGTTGCAATTTATTTGTGAATCGGTATTATCTTTCATTCGCTTTCATAATGTTTGTACGAATCATTTGTGCCAGTAAGAGATCTTCTATGACGATGATGTCTTGGAAGATTCGTCTAGACGGGTATGGCTGACCTCAACCGACCTTGAACACAAACTTCTATCGGTGATTTTTTAAGGAAAGTGATCACCTACAAATTTGAAACGAGAAATGAAGTTTTTGAAGGTCTAAAAACGGTTTCATCTAATAATTTTACATCTTGTGAGTTTTTGTGTGAATAAGAAATTGTTGTGAAGTAACAGACTAACAGCAAAGCGGAGGTTCACTGTTTGTCCAGAAAACATTGAGTAAATTTTAATCACATTGCATTGTAAAAAATCCGTCTTTCTGCGTTTCCGCTTTTTTTGTATAAGTAACTTGGATTTTTAGGGTTCCGTAGTCAAATGGCAAAAACGGAACCCTTATGGATTCGTCATGTCTGTCTGTCTGTCCGTCCGTATGTCACAGCCACTTATTTCCGAAACTATAAGAACTACACTGTTGAAACTTGGTAAGTAGATGTTTAGTTTAGTTTAATTTGTGATCATCCTGTAAGAGTCGTAATAAATACTTTTTCTTTCTTTTACTGTTGAAAGAGTTGTTCTCGAAGAAAAAATAAACAATATGTGTTGTGTAGTAAAGGTGTTGTTGGTTAAGTTTTTAGGTCGCACCACTTTCTTCGGTAGAGCCCGTAGAGCGCGCGTAATGTATTGGTCGTCGACAATTAGTCGCCATGGCTGAACGAGTGACTTCGACCACGTATGACGACCGGCAATCCATTGGTATTCATATCCCATAGGAATTCACTTGCTTTCAAATCACGGAGTGTTGGACTAGTTTCAGTAATTTTACTGTTATTAATGTTTAATTACCGGACGTTTTATGAAACAGCCAATGATTTCAAGTCATTTTGTTGCGGAGACTTTCTCTTGGAAAAAGTTTGAAATTCAAGCATAAGAAACATTTGAATTTCAAACTTTTACATACTGTAGCTTCGCTATTTATGGTCGTAGCCAGCACCCCAATTTCGTAACACACTATCAATCGGAATCTGAATCATTTTGAAACAAATTGCTAATCCATTGCTTCATAAGTTCCAAAAAATTGTCTGCTCAACACGTAAATAACGCAATTAATGTTGTTGAACTGTTAAACAGAAACCGATTCCGATTGATATTATAATGTAGGTATTACGCAATTGCCCCGCAGTCATTAATCAGAATATTATGCTCCTCACTCGCAGAAGACACGAGAGAAAACCGATTCCTACATATTTAACTGACAAAAAGTTTTCATTCTATTCTATTTTTTATTATGGCAAGCAAATCCGATGTCGACTATTCTGCCAATGTCTAAAATGAATTGGAAAAACAAGTGTGCATTGTTATAAATAAAAACGATAAAAATCGATCATACAGTTGAGCATAATTGGCTTAATGTAGATTTTGTGGGCTTAATGAAGGTTTCGTTCATAAAGATTTTTGTTTCAAATGTTTGCTGTCACAATGCTGTTATGTCACTTTTCCGTTAGGGCAGATATCAATAATGTCACTAGCATCATTATACAACACTGATGCGCGGGAGTTGCGGTGTCCACAGAGCATGGCGCGGTGTCAAGCGACGGTCAGTTACCCACCATTACCGATGAAAGTGAATTTGGTCTCGACATCTACTAACGGCTCTCGAACTTACTTTACAATTTACATACTTATTCATCTGTTCAGGGGATAGTAAAGTTGTAAATTGAATCGGCTTTCGCACTCGTTGAAGGCTGTACCTACTAAAACTATAGGATAACTTTTTTGTAACTTCCACGTGCTTCGAGTTGAGTCCTTATGTATAGACATACTTATACATAAGTGCTCGGTTTATTCAAAATTCTTTAACTAAAAGAACAACCCCTTTTGCATTGATTATTTATTTATTTAATACACAATGTACACGACCATAGTTACACGCTAGGCTTAAACTTGTACTAGTAGTAAGTAGTAGTCATAGTTAGATTATTACTATCCTACAATGCATTAATTTTTTGCCAGGAACTCTTGACAACTAATCCTGCTGATCTGTATGTGACGGGAATTTGTTTACCTCCAAGATACGACAGTTATATAGCCATTGGCGTAGCTAGGGATTTTCAGCCTTCCAGCTAAACTAACCACCACGGATATCTATGCTAACCACAGTCTTAGATGACGCCTAGTAATAAATAATCCCATAAACATAATAATAAATAAAAATAATAAAATTTATTCAAAAATTTAAAGACTAACGTTAAATACAGTTTTTCTTAAATCTATGTCGAGATCACCCATGATTTGTGCCTGAACTAGGTTTTCACACACATAGGGGTACATGTTTTTTTCGAATTCCTTACGTATTAGATATTAATTTCAACTGACCTCCAAGCGTTCTTGAGAAAAAGGGTCTTGCTTGACTGAAAGACAGACTGACGGATAACAAAGTAATCCTATAAGGAGAAGCAATTAATAACAGAGAAGCAGTTAAAAACAGTTAGTAACTCTTTAATACGGCCGATTTTTCTAGGGTGGGCAAAGCCCCCCTAGCTACGCCCCTATATGTAGCACACCTAATTTAAAAATAGAAAGCTTATAAGGACTAACACGTAACGGTATCTTTGAGAACGGGAAGACAAACACGTTTGCACCACGTGAGCTGCACCGGAGCAAGCCGGTCACTCTCCCTGAGGTTACCGCCCTTTTAATAATAGTGTGGGTATACCCACTACCTCTACTATGGGTGTTCTAACGAGTAATGGGAATACTTTCCTTTTTATTAGCTTTGAAACTAAAACTGAAACTGTGTGGTTGCATTCGGGAACGGAATCGATGACAATTTATTCAGAACAGCGGGGTAATTGCGTAAAACACTGTCAGTAGCAATAGCTTTCATTTTGACAGTTCAACAACATTCATTGCGTTATTTACGTTGTTGAGCAGACAAATATTTCGAACATATGAAGCAATGGATAACGATTCAGATTGTGATTGAAAGTGTGTAGCGCGATTAGGGTGCAGGGTTTACTATGTTTTTGATAAAATGTCATTTAAATTTCGTATCGCTTTGGTGATTTTTTTTTGGGTTTATTTAACTCTTACCACTTCTGTGCGCTAGTGTCCTTTTTTAACCGACTTCCAAAGAGGAGAAGGTTATATGTTCGACTTTATACATGTTTTTTTTTTTATGTATGTTCACCGATTACTCGAAGACTGGACCGATTCCAAAAATTGTTTTTTTGTTTGAAAGGGTATACTCTCGAGGTGGAGATTCACTTGATAATAATGGGATATTATCAAGTGAATCTGATGAGAGGATCCCATGGAAATCGAGGGAAACCCTCAAATTTTATAGGTAAACCTATAGCCATTTGGGTATTTTTTAAAGTAACTTGAGCATTTCTCTTTAATGATAACATTCAAAATGTGCCAATTCGTGCGAGAGGTGTCTATAGAAAAAATAATACTATTTAAAAGTGACAATTTGCCCGAAACGGGCGAGTAAATTCGTATGAATCGACTAATAAGCTTCGTTTTCTTTTTGGGTGAAATATAATAAAGAGCCTTAGCGAATATTGAACTCCAGTTCAAGCGAATATTGAACTCCAGTTCAATATTCGCTTAAGCTCTTATTTATAGGTTAAAAAGGTTTGTTTGTAGGTACTATTACAATACTTACTCAGTACAGTTGGTCAATCTCGGGCATTTTTTGGGTGTGGGCAGTGGTGGCTCAGTGGAAACGACCGTGACTTATGAATATAGGTTGTAGGTACGAACCCAGGCAGGCACTTTACCCTGTCAAAATTATTTCATCACTACCGCTTTCAAAACGGTGAAAGAAAACATCATAAGGAAACAGCATGTCCTAGAACCAAAAATTGGAAGACATGCGACATCCACGAACCCGAACTGGACCCGCGTGGTGAATTATGGCCCACTCCCTTTCACAAAGAGAAGGCATGTGTGATGTGTCCCAGCAGTGGGAACATTAAATGCTGGTTATGGTTTTGAAGAGTGTCCTTCAAATAATTCTAAATATTCAAAATTTCAAATAACCAAATCAAATTTCATCTCAATCTCGTAGCATCACCTGAACGGCCACACTCCTCAAGCCCCATGGTACTCTAAAACGGAGTAGTACCTAACTGATTTTATTTTATTTATTATTATATTTTTATTTTATTTTCTCTGTTCACAGGCGGGTGCTGCGGGTCTCAGACGAAGCGCACTATCGTCGGAGGGTGGGCTTGGGCTTGGTGGTTGATCACCGATGTCCAGAAGATCTCACTCGAGGTAACTTATGAAATCACTGTATTATTTTATTTATTACACTATTAAACAGACATGAAAAAAGGAACAGAAAAAATCGTACAAACGTGATGCTTATTTCTAAATTTTCTAAAGATATATCTTCCAGCATACCTGCTATAATTATAATGACAAAAGATCTACGAATGATGTAACAGATAGACAAAATAGACATAAGAGAAAATAACAATACTCACTGCCAGATACAAAATCAGATAAGTACCTACCTACTGAATAAATATATATATATTTCTTTTTTGTTTTTTTTATTTGTAATTTATCCAAAACTATTTTACGATTTAACACTAACATATTATACATATTATATAGTATATATACAAGTATATAAAAAACAGGAACAGAAAAAGACAAGAGCTCATTGGGCATCAAAAAATTCGTCCGCATCGCTGTCAATAGCATAAGTGCCCAAAAGGCTAGCAGCATTACCACGTTGGATGACAATGCTTATTCTTTGGGCAAAAAATAGGCCAGCCCTCTGGTCACGTGATGAGTCAACCAACCGCTTGGCGATGTCCCGAAATGTTCGATGAGCACTCGGACCCCAAGGCCCTAGTGTTTCAACCCCAAACGGCTCAAACATATAGCTCCCAATAAGGTTGTTATATTTGCGCCGTTTTAGGTTTTCTGCTCCTGTAGCAGCCGCCCCAGCACAGCCCACCGTGCTAGGAAGATTAGATGGCGCGAGGGTGTCGACACAGGTAGCATCCCACACCAGTTTTAATTTCCGACAAAGAAATAAATAACCTGACAAAGAAGGGACGAATCCTAAGCGTCTTTCAGTGGATGTTATAAAAAGCATAAACAGCAAAACATTCCTACAAAATTATCAAATGAGTAAACTATGATTGATATTTTTTTTTAACTTTTTGTTATTTGCCCAATCGATTCGATAAGTGTGGCGAACGAATCCCTAAAACCGATTTCTAGCGATCTAGGAAGATATAATAACTACTAAATAAATTATTATCATGCCAACGTCTCTTCCAGGTGATGACTCTCAACCCAATGTGCGAATATGTGGAAACAGCACAGGGTGTCCCACTCACCGTCACCGGTGTGGCCCAATGCAAGATTATGAATGAAGACGAACTTCTCACAACTGCCTGCGAGCAGTTCCTGGGCAAGCATGTCAAAGAAATCAAGATGACGATATTACAAACACTGGAGGGACATCTCAGAGCTATCCTTGGTAAGTGAATTATGTTTTTACAACAGCGCCATCTATTGTCGATGTGTGGTATTAATAGCGACAGCGACATCTAACGTTATATGGGAGCACTAAAATACTTATTTTCTCTGCCTCTAGATGTGGCTAGTAATTGGATATGCACTGAATTTATATATCGCGTTCAAACAAACAATTAAACTCTTCAGCTTTATTATTACTAATCATAAAGCATAGAGATAGATAATATATGTATATAGATAAATGCGTATGAAGTTACTACGAACATTTTCTTTTCGTTTTCGAAGTGTTACTTTGCATTTTCATGTCACCCTAGCAGCTGACCAACCGACACGGAACCATATCGGAAACGTGACCTATATTTCCTTGACCAGCTGCACAAACCGTCACAATAGGTAATCGGAACTTCGGAACTCACACATGACAAGCATGCTCTCTTTTGACACTTCCTCTTCCGTTTATTTTGGAATACACCACTGCGTATCTATTCACAACCGTTCGATACGCTTCTGTGCCGAATAAAACATTAGTCAGTGTTATCAAAAGAGTCCTCTAAAGGTTGTTCACAAATCGTAATCGTAGGTAATACGTAAATTTTGTCTGTTTAAATTAAAATAGACGACCGCCATTCTTCCGACAGCTACTTATCTGCCGTCAGGGTCAAAGCAAATCAGTACCTAGGTACCTAATTAAAAATGTGTCATTTTCGATACGACAACCTGTCGAATGGTTGTAAATAGTGATGTAGGTAGCACAGAATCGCGCCAGCAGCGAATAGAAACGGCAGTAGGTACGCTGGCTGCGACTTGAGACAGCAGTAGGTACAGTTCGCTTCACAAATAAGGTACCCCCCTTGGTATTGACATCAAACCTATTTAAGTTTTTCGTAATGTAACGTAAGTGGCGTGTTGGTCTAATGGTTAACACTGCGGCTTGGCGATGCGGTGGTCACGAGTTCAAATCCGCGGATGAGAAGATTTCTTTTTCCTTTATTTTATTTATTTATTTATTTACCCTTTTTTTAGTTTCTTTATTAGGTGATTTTCGTTAATTATTATTTAAGAAATCAAATGGAGGTTTGTAATAAAAGCTAGGCATTTTGATAAACAATATTCATTTATTTTTCTAATTACATTTCTAGGACTTCATGGAATCCACTTCCAGGTTGAGTATACAGTTTTCTATCTGTGTTAAATTGGGGTTATTTACTTAGAATATTAACTAAACACAAAAGAGAAATTGGAAAAGACCTTTAAAAAAAAAGAAATTTTGTCTTTTGTGTCTGTGAATTACAGAGGAAGAATCAACATGCTAAACTATAATAGTATAGCAATATACATCTTTCTCTTTTATCACATTTTCTAATAACCCTTATTTAACACAACATTAGAAAAATATGTGAGGTCAGATGGTGCATCGTTAATACATTACAAGACTACTTGTAAACCAGATTATCTGGATTGATAATAATTATAAAGGTTGTTTGTTTTTGATTAACTACGAGATCAGGATCCCACAAATATTGGGAATTAATAACACTTGCTCTTAAATGTTCCAACGCAATTTTATCAGATACGTTACACAATCAATCTGCCGAGTAAATTGCCTTATAATAACGGAGAGGATGTCACAGTCTATCACTTCTTGAAGTTTTGAAGGGTGCCACTAAATGAACTTTCACAATATTACGTTGTCGCTCCATTTGTATTTTCTCTGGCCTTGGCGATCACATTTCACATCACCCGTCGCTTGATACCTTTGTATCCATCTACGAACTGTTTTTCTCTGCAATGAAAATAATAATATTAGAAATACATAAAAACATCCAACTAGTAAGTAATAATGCAACATTATTGCAACAATAAAATATAGGTAATATGTGGAAGTATAACATAAATCTTACCGTTATGCCCATAACTCGTGCTATTTTCTTTATGCTTTGTTCCTGTTCCCAGATAACAACAATTTTAGCCTTCAAAAAAGTTGTTAATCAAACCATACCATCGGTTAATAGAATCAACTGGTCAAAAACTTAATAAATTTGATAATATTACGACGAAGATAATTACACACAAGCGAATCGGCACGAAAACGAAACCATTTAAAAAATAATTATACCCTCAATCACAGTTTACTAAATAAAGCGAAGAAGTATTCTAAATTCAACCTTAACTCGCAGTTCATACAGCAGTTAAGTTTCTGAAGTAAAATGACGGTAGTGCAACAATCGGAATCAACACATTATATTCAACCAAACAAGCTAATTTCAACCTTATCTTTTAGTTAATTGAGGAGTTAATGCGTATTGCATTTTGTAAAACTAAGGTATTAAATATAAAACGAAAGTTGAAATTTAAACCTTATTATCTAGAAGATTAGACCGTTAATAACCTTGTTCGTTTTATGGAGTAATACTATTCCAATTTTCGTTGAGGTTGACAACTGAGCCAATAGCCTAGTAGTATAAGACACGGTCTCGATGATCGGCTGGCGCCTGGTGATGCGGGTTCGTATCTTAATCACACGCAAAGTGTCTTTTTGTAAGTTATTCTTGGTATACGGTTCGGCCAGAAGGAAGCCGAAAAAATACCTTAAAGAATTATTAAAAACTTGAATGAAACTTGCAAATAATATCTGAGGTGGACCGTTGGATGCGCTCGGGCAGAGATGGGTGCGGCGGCGGGGGAGGGAGCTGCTCAAGGCTCACGTGACGCGCCAGCGCCGCCGCCCGCCGCGTCGCTCGAGCGACGAGCGATGGCGGGCCCGAGCGTGCTCGGGCGATAGTCTTTAAGTCTTGGGGGGGTTCCATTTCTCTGACGCTGACTGTACTTATAAAATTGATTTTCTTTAGGTATCCTGATTCAATAATATAATACCATTATCTCGGAAAACTGCCTACAAAAGAATCTCCGATAGGTACCTATCCAATCTACAAGATCGTTTTTCCGTTAGGTACGAGTTAGGACTGTTCGGATTTTATCGCTGACACTAATTCCTGTGAATGTTTGTCATCCGATTGCCTAACCAATGAGTCAGCGAGATTGTTTCCAACATTGATGCCAATGCGTCGATTCTATAAGAAATTGGTGCCAATGTTTGGAACATTCAATGGCATCAATCTCTTATTGGTAAAAGGTTAGAAGCATACTTTGTTCATCGGGCTACGTGATTGACCTTGACTCCAAGATTTGGAGTTGGTGTACCAGTTCTGATAACTATCAATTTAAAACAACAGTTAACATTAACATGTAGATCACGGTCATCTCGAGTGTAAAGCATGAAATCCATTGTACCAGCTAAGCTTGATCTATTGGCTGCATAGTTATTAAAGTGTGCATACACATGAGCGACACAGGCAACTGCAGCGGTCGACACACGTCAACGGCAGCGGTCGACACGCGTCATAGAACGGCATCCGTGTATTTTAGCACCGTACTTCTTCTTCACCGTACTCATACACGAGCGGCACTTTGGCTGCAGTTTGACTGCAGTCGCTCGTGTGTATGTGTGCACATTTCGCATTAAATGCTTATGTTAGCTCAATAGATGTATAGTTATTTTTTTCCGGTATTCGACAACAATTCCCAGTAAGTTGAAACTTCAATAAGGTTGAAATTATCTAACTGTCACATAGACCAATAAGCCTTGTCGCTTTAAGATGTGCAAGTTACATTCAACCTTAGGGTGGTGAAGCAGTTACGAGGTCGACAATACTGACGTAAAGAGGTGCATATGCATCTTAAGTGTGCACACGAGCCACACGCGTCAACGGCAGAGGCAACTGCAGCCGTCGACAACGTGCTTCTCGTGTATTTGAGTACGGAGCTCAAATACACGAGCGGCATGTTGTCGATGGCAGCCGCCGACGCATCTTTGGCTGCCGCTGACACACGTTGACGGCAGCCGTCGACGCATCATTGGCTGCCACTGACACGTGTTGACGGTAGCCGTCGACGCATCGTCGGCTGCCACTGACACGCGTTGACGGTAGCCGTCGACGCATCGTTGACTGCCACTGACACGCGTTGACGGCAGCCGTTGACGCATCGTCGGCTGCCACGACACGCGTTGACGGCAGCCGTCGATGCTTGGCTGCCGCTGACACACGTTGACGGCAGCCGTCGACGCATCATTGGCTGCCACTGACACGTGTTGACGGTAGCCGTCGACGCATCGTCGGCTCCACTGACACTCGTTGACGGCAGCCGTCGATGCATCGTTGGCTGCCGCTGACACACGTTGACGGCAGCCGTCGACGCATCATTGGCTGCCACTGACACGTGTTGACGGTAGCCGTCGACGCATCGTCGGCTGCCACTGACACGCGTTGACGGCAGCCGTCGACGACTGCAGTTAGTGATGTGATTCTACCCGGGTAAATTCCTAAAATGGGAATATTCCCGGGAACATTCCCATTGAATCCACCCAATGGGTATTTATTCGGGTATTTATATTTTTATGATCACTTTATACATATTTCGCATATTTGATTTAGTAAAACTGCAACATCCGAACGTAAGCACGCTTAAGGTGAATGGATAGTGGTAGACCGCGAAATTCAAATTTTCTTACGTTTTTTTTGCAATTTGCAGGTCAGTGTCAGATTGTATCTTGATCAAAATATGATTCGCGAACTTAGAAAGATGTATTAATGATTCTAATTCTCTAAATATGTATCTGTTAGTGTCGCGAATCATATTTTGATCAAGATACAACCTGACCCTGACCTGCAAATCGCAAAAAACGTAAGAAAATTTGAATTATCGGTATCAACTACCCATTCACCTTAATTGCGTGGCGCACACATTGAATTTACTTTGTCATGATATAATGAAAGAAGATGCTATACAAGCCTTCATTTCAGTTGCCGTCGACGTAATCAAATCTATTAGAAAAAGTCAAATTCTGAGCGCGTTATTCTAGCAGATAATTGTACATGTCATTCAAAGATATAAAATCACGTCTGGTCTTTCTGTTTCCTGGTTTTTCTTCTTCGGTTGACAATAATGTCAGGGTGAGGATTTTAAATGCAGTTGATAAACGCAGAGGGAACTGCATAAAGCCTATTCATCTAGCAACCTATATGCTAGATCCAAAATCTCAAGGCATCGAACTCAACGAAGATGAAGAAATCATTGCCATGGATTTCATTCACGAGAAAGGAAGGCAGTTACACTTGGAAATAATGACTGATTTAGCTAATTATAGAGCAAGAGAAGGTTTGTGGGGAAAATCTTTTGTTTGGACCAGCCTCCAGAAAATGAATCCCTTAGCTTGGTGGAAAGGAATTTGCAAAAACAAACCTCTGAGCAAAGTTGCAGCTTGTCTTTTAACTGCTCCCTGCACCTCGGCTGCAACAGAGCGTACCTTCAGCGTTTATGGAAATATTCACAGCCTTAACCGGAATAGGTTAACAACAGAAAGAGCTGCAAAGCTGGCCTACATATCATATAACTGGAATTTGTTACACAATCAAAAAGACGAAGAAGTAGATGAAGAAGAAGATGAGGAACCCCTTCAAGTCCTTTTATGGTTAGCCCATTGACCATAAACAATATTGAACCTCAACCATCAACTTCTGGAAGAAATACAAGAGAAATAGAGTTTTGCGATATAACAAAAACATTCTCCGATGACAGTGATTTAGACAGTGATTAAATGAATCTCAATAACATTTTGAAGTAATTTTTGTCACCCATAACCTGATATTTAAACAATAATTTTCATATTTGAACCATCCTGTTGTTGATTTAATGATTTTGGAGTTAGTGTTTTTGTTTTTATTCAGTACTTACTTAATCATTCGTCATAGAAACTAATTTACCCACGATTTGGGAACTTACCCGGGTAAATACCCGTTTTGGGAATATTCCCAGGAATATTCCGGGTGGAATGATGGATACTTTCCGAGTCGCCCATCACTAACTGCAGTTGACGCGTATCGCTCGTGCGTGTGTATGAGCACATTGAGCACTAAAGCGGTTGTTGCGTAAACATGTTCTTCATAACGATTAGGTACCTACATAATTTTGCGGTCGAGCCAATAGCCCCATATTAATAAATCAATCTCAACAAGGTGCTTGAGAGCTGAAACCTGTAATTTATAGTGTCTGTGCCACAAATAAGTTCGGTTTATTAATATGGGATCTTAAGATAGAAAAGGTGATACAGCCAATAACTTTGCAGCTATCTTTGATCAATGTATAATTATAAACAAATAAATGAAATTGTCTGTTTGTCAAAATAACAGCTTTTTACTAAATGCATATAAATAAAGAACAGGGTGTTCTTGAACTGGGGAAGGACATAGGCCACTTTTTATCGACATACCACGCGGGCGACGCCGCCGACGGAAGCTAGTCGTTTAATAAAATAGCAAGTAGGTATTACTTACTAAGTATTGATTTTGATCTAATAAAATACGGACATCTAATGATGACGATAAAACTAAAGTAAAATAATAACTAAACTCATAATTATTTCAAGTAACCGTAGGTGCAGCTGATTACGGAGTTAGTACGGAGTGTAGTTAGTACTTGAACTTATGAGTTTAAATGTTTTTTTATCATTAGCTTTGTTGTCATTAGATATCGATACCCATCAGGTTGTGAAGTTTCGCTAGCTAATTTTATATAACCCTGTATGGTGTCCTATTACCTTTTCAAAAACATAATCTTAATAAAATTACACATCCGGGTGCCACTGCCGGGAAAACAATGACATTATGATAAGGTAAATAAAACGACCAAGACCTTGCCTTGAGAGTGGAGGCAAGGTTCTGCCTAGATGAGTATGTACTTGTGACCTAGGTACTCGAGTACCTGCGGGATAGTTGCGTAACACACTATGGGTTCCATTTTCACAGTTCAACAACATACATTGCGTATTTACGTTGTTGAGCGGACATATTTTTCGAACTTATAAATGGTTTAGCAATATCTGGTGCTGATGCACAGCACAGTTTCAATTCTCATTGGCTCTCAATACGGGAAAGGGGACTTTGACCTGCATTAGGCCTGTTAGATTTAAGGGTATAAAATATTGTGACACAAGATTCCTAATATTGTTGTGGTTATACGTGGTGGCCTGGACATCGACGCGCATCCTGTTACCAAGGATTCCGTACATGATTCTGAGAAACCCAGCATAGAAATTTTTCGTCGGTTATTAAAAAAAAATTGCTGTTCCAAACATTTTGACCATTTATATGAAACAGCAGTTTTTTTTTTTGATAACCGACGATCTATTTCTATTCAGAGGGGGTTTAGAATAGAGATACCGTGGTCCCAACTGAAGGATCACGGGTGGGTTTTAGTCGGTAAAAGTCTGACATATAATTCACAAGGCAAAAACGCCGAAAAAACACATTTTTTGTGTAGGGGCCCCCCCTTAAATATTTATTTTATTTCGCTTAACGTGCTTTCCGAGGCACGGAGGGGTATTAGTATGTAAAGATGGTAACCCATCCACGGACCAACCGCGACAAGCGTAGCTTAACCTGATCGATCGAACGGTGCGGCTGTTGTTTCTTAGCCACAAGTCCCTCAATTTTCAGTCCGCTGATGTGTTCAGAAAAAAAAAAAAACGAATGAATAAAATATGCGTTATCTACGCTTTATATAAACATAAACATTGAAACTGGTAAAACCTGAACGTGGTTTTTACGCGTGAGTCACACAAAATGGGATTCTTCTTTCCTGTAAAAATTCCCTTTATCTTGCAGTCAGTGACCGATTGTACGGTTAGCAATAATGGCACTACTTTAATATACCTAACTATTAAATTGTGTTGTAATAATTTTAAATATGTAGACCTTGTTAAGTACATATTTTGGTAAACTATTTTTCAGGTTTTTATTTTAATAAAAATCTAGAACGAGTGAAAGATTAAGATTTATTTTTTCCATAATCACTAACAGTACTTTTTTACCTACAGAGAATTTACTAACAGTTCAATTACCTCACCGTCAAAATGAAATGTTATCTGTCTATGCATCTTTGTATGATAATCATATTGTAGTTCACGTCCACTACAAAATTCATGTCAGTCAACAACAGTCTACCAATTTTCCGCCATCCGATTGCACCGTACAACTGTAGCAAGCACTTTCCCTGCTGTCGGTACCTACCCGCTGCAGACGTGCATCCGATCACGTAGACCTCTAGAGGCTTTTGTACTAAAACTGCAATGAAAAGAAAAGTAACATAACGTTATAACTAGTACTAGTACTGTGAATTAATTACCTGTCATGGAGGTACGGTGCTCCGCTTTTGTAAGGGAAATAGGTAGAGGTACCTCTCTCTGCCGCGTGCCAAGTGCCAAGTCTTGTCGGAGAATAAGTTTGTGAGAAACTAACTTGAGAAGTAGCAAAGAGGCAGAATATAATTTGAAATATAAGTTTGAACAGACAATATGTATAATTATATTGTCTATTCAAACTTATATTTCTTACTAGCTTCTGCCCGCGACTTCGTCCGCGTGAAATTTCTTGTACCCCCACCCCGTCGCGTCGCAACACTTCGTATTCGCTTACCGTTTTTTTCTTTTTGCTCGGCTCCTAAGGGTCATAGCGTGATGTTAAATAGCCTATAGCCTTCCTCAAGAATTGGGCTATCAAATGCAAAAAGAATTCAAATCTGACCGGTAGTTAAAGAGATTATCGCGTTCAAACAAACAAACTCTTCAGCCTTATTATTAGTATAGATAAAAAACTCTATGGCCCATAACTCCATAATAGGTACCAACTCTTAACATCTTACACACGTGACAACTTTTATACGAAATATCCGATTGAGATGAAACAAAAAGTATTTTAATTCTTCATAAATACTCTTGATAACATAATGCTTAATTTCGATAAAGATTAATATTACGATACATATTTAACGTAGTTTTTTTTTCTTCAGACGATTTAATAATTATTTTGAACACAAAATCGGTTATTGTGATTAAACCATGATAGCTAGACATATGTTCTCGCGGACTTTTTTGTAGGTCTTAATGGGCTCTACAAACCCGTAGTACATTATTTTGTTCTATTGTCAATAGTTTTTGCAGCGCACGCAAAAATAGGTTTTCGATTTTACACCTTGTGTTACAAAATAGCAATTTTATTACGGATCCCTAATTTTGAAGAAAAAAAAATAGCCTATAGCCTTCCTCAATAAATGGACTACCCAACACTAAAATAATCATTCAAATCGGACCAGTAGTTCCAGAGATTAGCGCGTTCAAACAAACAAACAAACAAACTCTGCAGCTTTATAATATTAAGTATAGTTTAGTACGTCGCTAATCTGACTAACTGACGTAACTGACTCGAAGCATATTTTACAGGGCAAGCTATTTGCAGTTGAGGGGTACCTATGATTGAGGGTAGCTTGCTCTATATACATTCTACTAATACAAAATTGAGTACGTGTGTAGTTCTGATTAAGATCTTTATATTGGTATTACTACTATTGTTATCGTGTTAATATTGTTTTAATAATTAATATTATAAACAGATACGTCACTTCGTGAGATCTTTGTTTTTATTTTGTTCAGAATACATGATCAGATAGGACGGGACACTTTCATAAGAAATTGAAAATTAATACTCAGTATTATAGGAAAATCAGCTTTAATCATCACATAAAACATATAACTTGTAATTACTCAACATTAGCAATAAATTTAACTCACAAAATTATATTTTTTATTAAATTAAAACAGATTTAGAACAAATTTATTTTTATTCTTCGAACTTGTACTCGTACTCTTTATAAAAGAGTACAAGTCTACTACACTACTACTAGTAAGAGTACTGTCTTCGCCATATTATG
This sequence comes from Oligia fasciuncula, assembly GCA_963082905.1. Taxonomy (NCBI): domain Eukaryota; kingdom Metazoa; phylum Arthropoda; class Insecta; order Lepidoptera; family Noctuidae; genus Oligia; species Oligia fasciuncula. The sequence continues at coordinate 12,492,611 of OY720406.1, read as the reverse complement.
ATTCATAATGTTATCCTTTTATTTTTATTTTATTTATTTTCCGGTTAGACTGGAAGCCGACCCCAACATAGTTGGGAAAAGGCTAGGCAGATGATGAATGTTATCCTTTTATGATTCTACCAAAGTGGCCTTTTTAGGCCCCCAGATCACAGGTACAGGCACTACACTAGTAGTTAAAGAAACCAAGTCTTCATAATTTTCTTTGGCTATTTTCGGTTGTTTCATTTAAAATACGAATTTCCGTGTGCAGAAAAGAAGATCTTAGACGTTTCAGATTTAAAGACCTGTACGATTCTTCGGTATGACTAGTTTTAAAGAACAGTCGTAGGGTCACGAACAGTAGTCGTAGTTTTACGAACAAACAATGCTGTCATTTCGGTCCAGTTCACTGGAAATCCTTGGTCATCACTTCGTACCGATAGTAGACGTAAATCAGTAGATAGCTCGAAAAACTCGAAAAACCGATACATGATAAAGTTTACTTCTTCGTGCCTACTTAAATATTGAAATTAGTTGAGAAGGCACAAAAACATCTCCAGTTTTCTTTAAAGCATAGCCGGTTGCACTATGGTTTGGCACAGAGAATTGTAATGTGATCTCTATAAGATTGCTTGCATTGTTAATCGCATAAAATAACATTGAAGCCACAATTGAATTGCGGTTCTGACCACTGCAACCATCAGCGAATAAATAAGTGACCTTCAGGCCCTTTTGATCACGATTTAATAGAAAGCTGAGGGATACTAAACGACTTAAGTCACTTAAATGACCCCAATTTAAGTAACAATTGAATTTTTATGAATCTCACTAAAAGACCTATGTTACTTAGGTCCCTTATTATGATCTTTTTTTTTGTAAACTGTAGATACATCGGTCTCGATTTTTGCATTATCATGGGAACGGTAAGGCATACGGATACGCCGATTAGACAGATCGATTCGACTTGGAAAATGTATCAAATTACTCTATTTAGGTCGGTTTAGTCCAAAATGTCAGATACGTCAGTTAGTCAGATTAGCGACGAGTATAGATATTATTTCAAGTTAAACAAACATCAACTTTATTTTAATGGTTATTAAGTTGATTTCAGAGTGCCTAGCACTATTGAAAAAGTTATAAAAATGCTTGAAGTTGTAGCGTAAACTGAACTTCATTGTGTGGCCATTAAAGTTATTTTTCCAAATACTCATATTTGTTTACATGTTTGGCAGATAAATCTCGAACGGTGAAAACATAAACACACGCCTTCTTCCCATGGCCCAATTGGGTGAAATTGAGTGAGGCAGAAACTAAAAAAGAAATCCTTTTGCCCCGTTTACGTTCATACATCTGACTGATCAAACGCGCACGCCAGTTGTGATTACTACGCACCTGACCTTTCTGAAGAACCTCACCAATAAGGTCACTATATGTCCTCCCAGGGCGTTTCCAGTCACGTCTACCTTGTAGTAAATACAGCTCCTCGCGGATCCTATGTAATACGATACAATATAAAAACAATTGTGTCTCATTAGCGAAGCTTCAGAGGTCACTATTGTCTTTAAAAAATGTCTTGAGACTAGCTGGCAAGAAATTTTATTTTGCAACTTCTGCATTAGATTAGCACCACTTACTTAGTCCAGCTGCAAAATACCTATAAGTACATATTTTAATTACTCTTTCAGTTACAAAAACTGCTCGTTATTTCATGCATGAATATCTGAATGTCTACGTCATGCTTTTGTACATACATTTTCCTGTCGATGGTCGATCGTACCTTTTTTGGAGGCGAAAATATCGTGAATTCGTGATCTTTGACCCGGAACAATCAAATTCGTCCAGTGGTTAGGTAAATTTAATTATCCTGGACCGAAACCGAGCCAATGTTTCTTTAGCTTTTCAAATCCTTTTCTGACTGTACCTACAGTCTGTGGTGGTTTATTGGAATTAACTTCGTTTGATTACTTGTGTTCCTACTTACTTTACACAAAATATGTGCATAATAAACTTCTAAATTGTAAAATACCCAGATTCTACATCATTATGTAACAAACGGTCATGCGTATTGCGTAGATGTTGCTTATTCTTAAATGTTACCAGAAAACACGGACTGCCATAACATAAGTGCTAAAAACAAAATAGAATTGAATACTCTGAAAATAAATATTATGTTTTAAATATTATATCTACCAATCTTACAACTAAACAAAATGATTTAGCCATATAATAAATAGGTATGGTCATATTAAAATACTTCAGCTGACGACATGGCTATTGTTCTCAATTCACTATTTGTTCCATATCAACTCGACTTAGGTTCGGTTCTGTTCTCTGCGAGGCACCTCAAAACGAGGGTATTGTACGAGAGGGCTTACCGCATCTCATCAATTGGACTGATGTATTGGGGGCTTGGGGAATTTAGGAAACCTATCCATTGTATTTCCTACACCTAAACCGCAGAAAACATCGTTCTAGACTAGCTATGTAAAGGAATCTGGGTAAATATCCAGCTAAAACACAGATCTAAGTAGAGGTACTACCAGCCGTCTGGAGCCCCGGGCTCCGGATCCTCGAGTGGAATGCTCCTGTGTCAATTCTGTGCTTCCTTTGACACATCCCGGAAAACAAAGTCGTTTCCCCCGGAAACATCTTGTGCCAAGCCTTGCATTTGAGAAATTCTGCCCTACCTTTGCCTGTGTTTTTCTACGAATTTCTTACTACAGCTGGAGTTTAGTATTCCTTGCAATTAAACCTTAAGCTACCATCTTCTTTGACTCGCTAAAACGTGCTTAGCTGTATTCAAGTTGACCAAGCGCCAAAATATCATATTGCAAGACGACACGACGTCGAATTATGAAACTTGGTAATTACCTAAGCCGTTTTACCGTTTGAAAGTGCAGCCTACTCGGCCAGCAAACCACAGTACCTAAACAAGGAAAATGCTGCCATCTTCCCTCCCGTACCACTTGCGATTTATTTTAATTAGCTAGTTACCGGTGAAGGTGCTTCGGGGATTAAGTTTATTTGAAATTCAGAAGAAAAATAAGTATTGATGGAGAGGAGTTAAAAAGGCAAACTTCCCGAATTATTTTTTTGTTTATCTTTGAAGGACTAAACTCTTTTGTTGTCACGGATAATCTGACGTAGGCACAGTAACTGGCAGGTAATTACCGCGACCTTAGCATTAACGCTAGGTAGACAATCACTATTACTTTTTATTTCAGCTTCAGCTAAGGTCAAAGCCATTGTCTGGTGAAAGGGAAAAGATAAGATAACTCTTGCTGTTTAGGCCATCCATTAGATTGCATGTTTGTTAACAATTTCTCTGGAAAATAAAAGTCTGTTGCCAAAAGTGGCCTCAATTACCTTCAGAAGGACTGCCTATCTGACCTCCACAACCTAGTTATTAGGTAATACGATACCCCTTGGTAAGACAGGTTGTCAGACTTTCAGGCATCTTACGACCCGTAACGACTGTCAAAGATCCAAGATTGACAGCAGAAGAAGCAAATACATGAAGCAATAAGTCTAGTATTGACGTGTTAAAGTGTTTGTACATACAGAAATAAAATCATTGATCACGCGAGACAGTTGTTAGAACTACAGTTTGACCTTCAATAATGTCAAATGATTACTTAAACTCTTTGTGTTAATTAACTCATCAGCAAATTAAGCATATGACGAAACGAAAAGGAATACGAAACGAAGGTGAGGGTTAAACGAAGGTGTGCCGGCGGCGTATTGGGAATACCCTAATTGAAATGGTATTTGTTTGTTGAATTTAATGTACCTGAGTAAATACAGACTAACATGAAATTATTATATTTCCTACTTCTTTGAAATAATTTATTAAAGACTAGCTTCTGCCCGCGACTTCGTTTGCGTGAAGTTTCTCGTTTTAATATAAAACATAGCCTATGAAACTCAGGGATAATGTAGCTTCCCATTAGGGAAAGATTTTTCGGGATCGAATCAGCAGTTCCGAAGACTACCCCCTACAACTTCACAAACTTTACCTCTTTATAATATTTTTTTACTAGCTTCTACCCGTAACTTCGTATGCGTGAAATTTCTTGTTCCCCGACCCACCCCGTCGCATCTCATCGCCTGCCCGCGCTATTACTTTTTTTTTTTTTCGGATGGGAAATCATCAAATGGCCCCGCTCTGACTCTTACTGACTAAAACCCACCCGTGTTCCTTGCTTAACCCTTTATGTTCCGGGCCAGCGGTAACCCTTTCGGACAATCCCGTTGGCCCGGCAGCCCGCGCTATTACTTTTTTTTTTTCGGGTGGGAAATCATCAAATGACCCCTCCCGCTCTGACTCTTACTGACTAAAACCCACCCGTGTTCCTTGCTTAGCCCTTTATGTTCCGGGCCAGCGGTAACCCTTTCGGACAATCCCGTTGGCCCGGCAGCCCGCGCTATTAATTCGTTTTTGCTTAGCGCTCTTTCTGACTATTTTTCTTTTTGCTCCTAAGGGTCATAGCGTGATGTTAAATAGCCAATAGCCTTCCTCAAGAATTGGCCTATCAAATACAAAAAGATTTTTTCAAATCCGACTGGTAGTTCCAGATTACTCCCTACATACAAACATTACCTCTTTATAATATTAGTATAGATTAGTAAGTATTAGTAGGTATAGATCAGTCGTAAGAAATGCTCCACTCTTCTTGCTTTGTCAACGTCCATACATGCGAGCTGGTTGTAAGTACCGCATGCCTGACCTTTAATAATAATAAATGTTTATTAACCCGTTGTGACAGTTAACTTATCAGGAAATTAAGCCTATGCGTCATCATAGGTGTGTTCTACTGGGAAAGGGGGAATACCTTAATTAAAATTGAATTTGTTTATCAAAATGACTGATGACTGTACCTAAGTACAAATGTAGGTATATGTACGTATGCTCGTATCTTTATATTCTAATCACGAGTGTTGCGTAATAAATACTGCCCTGTCATTTCATATATTTCAGCTCTTTTATCTATTCGGGAAATACTTATTGTAATCCAAAGATTTAAGACTATTAGATTACTTCTTTATTATTAACATAGATTATTTCTTATCTTAATTTAGTACTTCAGGTCGATCGATCAGGTTAAGCTACGCTTGCCGCGGATGGTCTATGGATGGGTGACCATCTTTACATACCTACCGTGACTTATTTTAGACTTCTGAAATGCCTGAAAGCAATCCACGTCCGTAATTAAATTAGATTATTAAAATGCAAACCACGTTTATTAAAATTAGAGTTTTTTATATGCCCCAGTCAAATTTCAATCCAATTAGGAGCAAAACAAATGTTTTGTAAAACATTCCCAAACAAAATGTATGAATAGTCAACAAAGTAACATATTGTACAAGAAACAAATTTCTCATCTTGCCTGATGCAATGAATTGCACTTTAGAGCAATATTGTTGTGGAAATAACCGCGAAGTTTCCTATAGGGGAGTGCGGGGGGCAACCTCCGGTTTATATTTGTAAACGACAGAACCACCACGCCATTCGTTCACTAACGTTTGAACTCGCTACTCGAACAACTAAACTTAACTGTCAACGATATATCACTCGCGTAATAAGATAAAACTAAGTTAATAAGTAAAATTTAATAAAAACAAATTCTGTCATAAAAACAACATCAGAAGTCAATCAGCTGTCAATTACGACCACAGACAACTCAAAATTTATTTTCACTTCAATTCGAATTCGAAATATGTCAGTGTTGTGTCGTGTCACGGAATGAACGGGACAGACGTTGTCTAGTGTTGTGAAGTGCTCTTAGGTGTCGATATCGAGGCTGTAACGCTACCGACTACAAGAAGTAGCCATGTCTATATTATGGATGAGCGCTTTTAATCTTGGATTAACTGTTGGCGCTACTTTTGCTGTTGTAACGAGGTAAGGTTCACTTTTAAAATTATTTAAGTTTTTATTAAACGCCATAGAGCGTGTGAAAGCATATTTCTAATGCTTCAAAATGATTCAAAGTGAGAGTAATAGTGTGTTACGCAATTGGAATGAAGGCAGTACGCATGATAGCTTTATTTACAATAGCAGTGCTATTAAGCAAAGACTAACGACTTCTAATACTGGGTATTGCAAGGGATAATTTTATGAGCCAGCGGGTATGCACTTATGCAGCCAATGTGCTTTACCATTTTTTTTCTCGCCCGGTGAATGAAACAAACAAAATACGTAACATTATATTATTCCCTTAATTGACATGACAGTTAGTTAGCAGTGATGCCATAGAAAAGAGGTCGCAATCACTTTATTTCATTTGACCTCACAAAGACATAATATAAATGATTCCTCCTTCTACGAAAATCCAAAAGAAAACCATTTTGTTACTTTGAAACCCAAAACATAGCCGTTTTCTTCTCCAACGAATTAAATAATTACGTTCCAGCGTTCCTTTATTGAAATTCGATGAAATATTTGATGCCTTTTTGGAATATTTAAAGGTATGACTGTACTGTGGACGCTTTTAAGCTTTTGCAATGTCAAAGACCGAGCATGAATAGTTTATTCACCTCTCTCTCTCCACTAGGGGTGAGCTCGAACCTAAGTCCGGTTTATATCGGGAAAGCATAAAGTCTAGTTTGTGCGCTAGAGATTGCAGTACAAATCACATTACTGGCCAACGCTCTGGGTTATGTGAATAGACAACTACTTTTCCAAAGTAACTTCGATTTTGAAATTAGAATAGGAATATTTTAGCAGTCTCTCGCCCATATTATACTTCTTATCGTACCGATATTATATGGCCATGCAGCTTCCACCAGCCAGTCACTATAGTCTGTGATGTGGGCTAGGATTACCTGCTATAATGGTGTAAAGCCTATGCTTAGCATAAGGATAATCAGCCTAAAATGTTCCCACTGCTGGGTCACAGGCCTCCTGTCTTCGACAGGGAGTGGGCTGTAATCCACCACGCGGGCCCAGTGCGGGTTGGTAGATGTCACATGTCTTCAAAGTTTTGGTTCTAGAACATGCCGGTTTCCTTCACCGTTTTGAGAGCAGTGGTGGTGCAATTATTTACACAAAGTAAAGCGCCGGCCTGGGTTCGAACCCATGATCTACAACTCTATAAATCAGACTCGTCGCCACTGGGCCACCACTGCTCCATGCTTTCAAGAGCTGCGGGGCAATTATAATAATAATAAGATAATAATAATATATAATAATATATTCCACAACTATCACACAACGCCGTCTGGTCTCAAGCTAAGCAGAGCTTGTGTTACTAGACAACTGATAAACATACTTATATATTTCTAAATACATACATATATAGATAAATTACACCCAGACACAGAATAAATGATCATGCTCATCACACAAACATTTGTCCTGGGTGGGAATCGAACCCACGACCTCCGGCATAGCAGTCATAGTCACTGACCACTAGACCAACAGGCCAGCCAATACATTATCAATCGGAATCGGTTTCATTTTGACAGTTCAACAAAATTCATTGCGTTATTTACGTGTGGAGCAGACAAATTTTTCGAGCTTATGAAGCAATGGATTAGCAATTTGCTTCAAAATGATTCAGATTCCGATTGATAGTGTGTTACGCAATTAGGGTGCTGGTATTAAGAGCACAATAGGTTAATGATCCCTTGCTGTAACTAACTAGCTTTCTTAACTCTTCTTTTACAGCAACGAGATAGCTTGTCGTAAGTTGTCTGTAACTTTCGCGCAAAAGATTCTGGCTTGGCTTCTTGGGCATTATTCGACACCAAATAGGTAGATATAGGTATTTCGAATAATATTACTATGAGAGAAGCAGAGTTATTTGAACAGCAAGTATTTCTTATTTTATATAGCAGCGTTTGCATTTCTAATTAATATGAATCAGCGATGAGGTTGCAACTATTTTTCATAGATTTTTTTTTAGCATAAGCACACACACACATTTAAGTTTTATGCATAAATAAGTAGTACTTTTCCTTGTTTTCTTACTCATTCTTACCTAAAATCTACCCAACATGATCGCATTGGTTGGTAATATTATATTTACAATGAATAATTGCATAAAATATTAATATTATCCCTCTCCACGTCACTGGTAACGCCAATAATTATTTTTATAATATTTCATTGATAGGTTTAGGTGTTATCGATAATGTTGTTGTGTCCTGGGTGAACTCTAATTGAAAAATTTAATTCTTCCGATGTTGAGGAAATGCGAAAGGAGAGACTTTTGTAAAAGCCTAAGTAAGAAGTCATAATTCGAGGTTTGGCTCTCGCCTATTTCCTCCTCCAATATTGGACCAATTTAAAACATAAGCTGAATAAGAAGAAATATATTATGTCCCTATGTTTGTCTTTTTTCATTAATAGTTGTCAAATTTGTACACTAGACAGGTTAACAGCGGTAATTTTGAGCATTTTTTGAGGGTTCTACTGCTTATAATAAAAAAATAACTTAAAAATTTAAAAACCCCCGACACAAAATAATAAATTAAAAAATTAAGGTACTTATCCCTACAAAAAGCATGATATAAAATTTTATTTAAATTTTTAATTTATTTTTTTATTTCATGCTTCTTGTAGGGATTCCTTAATTTTTTTATTATTTTGTGTCGGGGGTTTTTAAATTTTTAATTTTTGCACTAGAATTTATTTAATTTTCAAGTGTTTAGTTTTCATTTCGTTAGTATATATTATTATATTCCCTTTCAATAAAGTGTACATTATTCTACTTGTCAAGCCCTTTTATTTGATACCTATATTGAAGAAGTTGTGAAAAAAAAAAGTAATTTGCCATTTTGAAAAAAAAAAGTAATTTGCCATTTTGTGGTGGTGGCCATCTTGGATTTGAAATTTTTTATAGTGTATAGTAGCCTACTAGTCAAGCTCTTTCATTTGATACCCATATTGAGGGTGTTGTGAAAAAAATTGTAATCCGCCATTTTGTGGCGGCGGTCATCTTGGACCGATTTTCATCAAACATAGCTAAGAACACTCCCGACTAATTCACCTTTCAAACAAAAAAAAAGAAAATCAAAATCGGTTCATCCGTTCGGGAGCTACGATGCCACAGACAGACACACACACACACAGACCCGTCGTTTTTGCGTCGGGGGTTAAAAATAATGTATTCATCAAAAAGGAAAACATAGGGACATAAAAGTAGTTAATATTTATTATTCTGTAAAAAATCATTACTTTATGGTCATTAACCAGAAAGAAAACAGGCGAGAGCGTTTCTATGGAGAAAAGACCACCCGCATTTCCTCTTAAGGCACTTTTAAAAGAATGCCGTAATTATTACCTACAGTAATGATGGGTTGTTGAAATATTGATAGCGAGCCTATGGTAGTTAAGGAAACGATATTCTCAACGAAAACGTTTAGAAAAGTGTTTCGTAACCATACACAATGATTAGGAGGTACATAGGTACCTATATCAGGAAATGAGTAGATACCTAGATGCATTGTGTAGGCAGATACCTACCTATAATCCAATCATAGGTATGTCTGGATTCTCTATCTGTAATAAAGTCTACTTCGTCCCTGCATCTATCTCTGGACCTAACAGTAGTTACGTTTTAAACATTGTAAGATAAAATCTATAAAATTCATTCATCGTCTGCGTTGACCAACAACATTGATTGTGCTATTTATAATGATTATGCAACGTACAACGAACTCGATTTGCTGGGCTTTCCACCCTAATCGACTATGTCTCGTATCGTATAATTATTTTGCGAAATCCAGATTGCATTTCGATTTTACAATATCTCGCATACATACATGAAAGACTACTAAGAAATCAATTGCTGCATGTTTGCGGAAATATTGCATTGATTCATATTTATAATCTTCTACTACCTGTAGCCGTTCACCCGTCTCGCATAATTCGAATGATCAGAATCGAATAGGTAACAAAAGTCAGCAATCATTATTCGATACTTATTTCGATTGAATTCGTAATCCGTTCGTACTCTTCGTACCTAATTTTAATAAAATAATTGTGATGGCTACTAGATTTTTTCATTACTCGTGATAAAAGTAGTAGGTATTCGATAAATTAGTTTGAATACATAGGTTCCATAGTTTCAGTGGAACACATTTTCTGTTCAAAGTTCGAACAATAAACAAAATGGAGTTTCATAACTCTTACGGCGGGAATATTCCCGCGCTCGCAAGCGAGCCTGGAACTAATTGTTGCTACTTTGTTTCGATATTGTGCTGTAATCGAAACTAAAGTTAAGCCTCGTAACAACCTTAATGATTAATTAGTTTGCGAATTACAGGCGTGATTGTGGTAATACTATTAAGCAATATAGGCACCTAGTTACATTACTGAAAGGTTGAATTTGCTGTGAAATGTGCGTAAATAAGGTATCATCTCAATTCTCACGTTCGTATAGAACCTCTTTATCGAATCTAAAATAGTAATAATTATATTGGAAATCGGAACACAGTTGGTTATTTCGCCCTGCTATCCGTTGTCTATGCTCCAGATGTATCGAATAGAAATTATTTGTATCAAGGTAAACCAAATTAAAAAGTTCCATGGCCAAGCCTTAAAGTGCAACAATGACCAGGCATGTACTTCGGCTTGTGAAAATGGCATGACAAAGAAATCTGACGCAATCAAACTGTCTGGCACCAGTAACCGGGCTGTCGGAAACCACTGACCTCCTTGTTTGACGTATCATTTGTGTCTACCCATGACGTCACGACCGTGAACTTGACTCGAGAGCCGGAACGACCTTAATGCAAGTTTTACGATATTACTCAACTTTATCAAATAAGTAGTTTCGGCCCGCGACTTCGTCTGCGTGAAATGTTTTGGTCCCCAACCCACCCCGTCGTATCGCATCGCCTGCCCACGCTATTTCATCGTTTCCGCTTTGGGTTCTTTCTGACTTTTTTTTTTGTTCAGCCTACAACCAAAGGGTCCTAGCCATTGACATATATATTACTAGCGTAAGGACCGGGCTAATCGCGCGACTAAATGGCACCAACGCGCTGGCCCTAAAATGATGGTTTTAGGGCCAACGCGACTCAGTTGACAGGTAGGATCTCTAAGTAGTCTGTGGTTGACAGTGGTGTGCGCGAAGGAGAAAACGTTACTTTTGCTTGTATGAAGAACGTCTATAAAATGTTCAGATGGGCGTATCCTTACTTTTGAAATTATTGGTCCTAGCATGATGTTAAATAGCCTTTAGCCTTCGTCAAGAATTGGGCTATCAAATACAAAAATATTTTTTTCAAATCCGACTGGTAATTCCAGAGATTAACGCGTTCAAACAAACTCTTCAGCTTTATTATTAGTATTGGTATAGATTCTGACAATGTCAAGAACACTAAATAATTTAGTAAATGGACAATATGTTATTGTGTCAATTACCTACTGGTAATTTTTACGTTACGTAACTAACTGGGACACGGTGAACGCGTCATCGAGAGGTATAGAATCGAAAACGGGTCACACTCGATACCTAAGTACTCGTACCAACGATTCGATTTCATAATGGACGGAGCAAGGGCTTGAGCACGCGTTGCACATTCCATGTACTCTACCGAGTTGACAAGAAAAGTTAATGGAGACAGAAAATCTTGATGTTCCAAGTAGATTTAATTAAATTATTATGTTGATGTCGCAGCCACGCAGACACAGGTACACTCCCTCTTCCTTCACTCTCATAGGTGGATTAAGTAGCCGTTTAGTTAACCGCCTAGGCTTTTAACTAAACGGCGGCCATTCAACTAACGGCCTGAATGATGTTTAATTTTAGTTTAGGTTGGAAGTCTGTAACCAGTCACGCGCGAGCCGAATTGGTCGCAGTAACTAAGCCAGGCCACCCAGAACTGTGATCAACCGCGTGCGAGCCGAGAGAGCGAAGCGAAGCGAACACTACTGCCAAAGACCAGGCGGTTAACTAAACGGCTAATTTAACCAGTTGGCTGCGACATTGATATAATGATAGGCTGTATTTTTTTAGACAGCCACTTTACTGATTGGCTTCCACACATGTGGGTTTCCACATTTAAGTCATTTACTATCGAAAGAAATGATAGACTTGAAAATTGGATACGTATTTAACATCATTATCATGAAACACTTTCCAACTCCTTCAGAGTTAAAATTCTATGTGTCAGAATTTATTAGCCCTAATCTTGACTCTAATAGGTGACAGATTAGTGAAACCTTATTAGTGAATAGTTTGAAACAGGTCGATAACCTAACTAGGAATATGAGGAGGGTTCTCACAAACTTATCCTGACTTATACGAGCTTATGCGATTACTTTCATGCGAAGCCATCTCTGTTACTAACAGTTTTATGACACTTTAAAACAACAATGTTGAGCTTAGTTGACCGACACTTTTGGACAAAAATTTCATGTAGATTGAACCTTCGATAAGGTTCAAAATGTCTAACTGTCTCATAGAAAAATAGACCTTGCCGTTTTAAGACGTGCAAGTGACTTTCAACCTTAGGGTGGTAACTTGATTACGAGGTCGACTATACCACTAAGCTTTACTTTGCAAAGATCATATAATGTTATACATTTGTACTGGCAAAGCACTTAAACTGGACTCACGTTGTTTTTGGGAGGTAATGTTTGTGTGCGGTGTGGAAAATTCGTTGGAAATCGATTTCCTAAAGATGATTTGCGACAAAGTTTGCTCCATTTTACAAAAATACAGTCTGTTATGAAAGCTTAAGGAAGATATAAAGCGTCCAAAGTTTCCCAGCAGCTTGGCTTTTCAGGAAAAATCCAACACAATTTTCGAAGCAAAGTTTTCAAAATGGAGTCCTAAGTTTTTGACAGCATCGAATACTTATTATGCACAATCTAGTTAGCTGCAAGAGGTAACAAGCAATCATCTAAGTTTTTTCCTAACTTATTTCGTTTGACCTTGGCAGGAGTGCTATGACCTTGGCAAGAGTGCTATGACCTTGGCAGGAGTGCTATATTAATACTCATATACCTAGTATACCTACTAGTCTAGAACTAATGATAATTGTAATACACAATAACATAATCTGCTTGTATTAGTCTAGAACTAATGACAGTTTTTGCTATACCTAAGTCTAACGCCCGACTAATGTTGGAGTTAATGGAACGAAAATTACTTTCGGATACTGTAGTTGTTTTTTATTTGGTCTGACGCACAGAATAAAGGCACATGAATGATGTTAAATTATCTATGGTTTTAAATGATCGTCTACCTACAGAATATACCACAACATACCTTTTTTTTTTTCTTCTTTGGCTTCGCACGTTTTGTGCATTTAGCCAATGTCACGTCACAACATACCTTGCCTTCATATGTTCATATATTTTTTTGTGAAATTAATCATTTTTGTACAAAGGGGTAAGTCAAAAATCAACCAACTTGGTACCTATGCGTTCTATATACAAAGGAAGTCCCATGTCAACTGCCTTTTTGATGTAAGTACTGGCCTAATTTTTAAATCCCCTTTTAAGGCCACTTAAAAATGGAATAAATTGAAAAATTTAAAAAGACGGTTGGTTGGAACTGAAATGGAATTTAAATGTATGCTAATAAGACGTCAGATTTCGCTCGTTTTTTTTTTAAATGGCACTCTCTTCCATCGCTGTGATTCAGGAGCGAGAGTGGCAGTTAATCCTGATGCCAGTCATTACTCTCAGGTTTAGGTCATTACAATGAGTTAAATCGAGTGAATCCGAGCGCGAAGCGTTTTTTCGCGAAGCGGATACGTTTAAGTTTTACATTGTATACCTACTTACGTTTATATTTCCTAGTAAATATTAAAAGGACTTTACACTTTTGGCATTGAATTTTTAGACGTCGAAAGACATTTTAAGTGTTTGTTTTGTCATAATAGTGGATAAAGGATACGTTTAAGTTTTACATTGTATACCTACTTACGTTTATATTTCCTAGTAAATATTAAAAGGACTTTACACTTTTGGCATTGAATTTTTAGACGTCGAAAGACATTTTAAGTGTTTGTTTTGTCATAATAGTGGATAAAGGATTTAATTTGCATTGCTAATTATTATTATATTTTTATAAACGTGAATATACACTGTTGGTATTACCTACTTACATAAGAACTATTTGTCATTTTGCTTACGCCAAAAATAATAGATCACAGCATTCACAGCGATAGATTTTGTAAGAATCTATCGCTGTGATCTATTATTTTTAAGGAGAACCTCATTTAATAAATTCTTCGTTCTTAATAAAAATACACAACTGAAATACTATAAGAGACAACCTTTTGTTATAATACAAAAAAAGAAAAAGAAATCAATAATGCCTTCCTATTCAGAAATTGTTATTACCAAATTGCTGAATACACATTTATAAGGACACTAGCTTCTGCCCGCGACTTCGTCCGCGTGAAATTTCTTGTACCCCCACCCCGTCGCGTCGCAACACTTCGTATTCGCTTACCGTTCACTCTGAGTTTTTTTCTTTTTGCTCGGTTAAATAGCCTATAGCCTTCCTCAAGAATTGGGCTATCAAATGCAAAAAGAATTCAAATCTGACCGGTAGTTAAAGAGATTATCGCGTTCAAACAAACAAACTCTTCAGCTTTATTATTAGTATAGATAAAAAACTCTATGGCCCATAACTCCTTAATACCAACTCTTAACATCTTACACACGTGATAACTTTTAAACGAAATATCCGATTGAGATGAAACAAAAAGTATTTTACTTCTTCATAAATACTCTTGATAACATAATGCTTAATTTCGATAAAGATTAATATTACGATACATATTTAACGTAGTTTTTTTTCTTCAGACGATTTAATAATTATTTTGAACACAAAATCGGTTATTGTGATTAAACCATGATAGCTAGATATATGTTCTCGCGGACTTTTTTGTAGGTCTTAATGGGCTCTACAAACCCGTAGTACATTATTTTGTTCTATTGTCAATAGTTTTTGCAGCGCACGCAAAAATAGGTTTTCGATTTTACACCTTGTGTTACAAAATAGCAATTTTATTGCGGATCCCTAATTTTGAAGAAAAAAAATATAGCCTATAGCCTTCCTCGATAAATGGACTACCCAACACTAAAATAATCATTCAAATCGGACCAGTAGTTCCAGAGATTAGCGCGTTCAAACAAACAAACAAACAAACAAACAAACAAACTCTGCAGCTTTATAATATTAGTATAGATGAAAAAAACGACTATTCAATCAAGTGAAGACGCTCTCCGCCTGAAACTGCCTTTAAAGCCTTGTCAAAACTTAACCTTATATTTTCCCGCCAGTCGTTAAAGATGTCACTCTATATCTAAAAAAATAAGGCATTAGCTGTCAGGGCGTGACGATGATTAAGTATAAAAGTGTTCACATAGGGTTTAACTGAGGAAAAATCTGTTAAAATAATCAAAGAACATTCATCGATTTTCGATCACGAACGCGAAAAAATTTTGTCTCAAGGATGGTAGGAATTTATTGAATTTTCCCAAAACTATCGGTAAAACACATTTTACAAAAAAGGGCCGTGACTTTTCGCAAGTTGCTGATGAAGCTTTTTACAACGTAATCAGTTCAAAAATGTTTTACCACATTCCGTATTCTGTAAACCCATTTCCATAATATATTTTCTTGAAGGTTTCGTAATTTTGACTTCAAGCAAGGTAACTAAACCGTTTTATTAAAAACAAATAAGGAGCCATCATTCACGCCAAGCTAAGCTGACGATCAAACACAAAGTTTCGCAAACAAATCTTTTGTTTTCACCGTCTTCTGTTTATGTTCCGTAACCTGCGGTGCTATTCTGTAAAAAGATCACCGTGATAACTTAGGTGAAGTGAGCTTTCATTTCACCAGGGGGCCTAAAAAGGCCACTTTAGAGAATCATAAACGGATAACATTATGAATCGTAATATGGCGAAGACAGTCCGTGTTTTTCTTTTTTTCGCTGCACTACGTAGGTTTATTCAAAGATATTGGGATTGGATTTGGATCGGATTGATTGGTATTTTACCACAGACAAAAAAAAAATACTGAAAAATGCTTCACCAATGGGATTTGATACGATTAACTGTCCATTATGTTATCCTTTTATGATTCTGCCAAAGTGGCCTTTTTAGGCCCCCCGATGCTAGGGATTGACACTATTGACAGCTCACTTTAAGGTCACTTCACCTAAGTTTTCACGGTGAGATTTTTACAGAATAGCATTTCAGTAGCTTATTGCTGCACAACTCCTTCAAAAACCGGTCACACATTCAAAAATGATTTTGAATTTTCATTTCGAACAAAGCTGAATAAAAAGGCTGATAATGTTATGCCATCTGCTGCTGGTTGAAAACGTGCTCGATTCCGTACGGCTTTTCGCATTTGCTATTTGGATTGCCTTAAATTCGGACACTATCTCGATTTTTTATTCACCCATGACCAATTGTGACTTTGTGCCATATGTATGAGGCCTCCATAACTGCTTGGACGTGTTCGAATTTTGCATGTCTTTTTATCAGAAACTGTTCAACTGTCCGAATCCAGGTTGGACACACAACACAAAAGAATCGATTATGCCGTGAACTTTGACCTCGGTGTTTGATCCTTCATAGTCTTCACTTGTGTCAACTGTAGATCCCTGTATTCGTAGGAAATTAAATGTCATATCCTCAGGAAAAGCTCTCGTCATGAAGAAGAGAGTGACATCTCATAAACGTGACCTCATTTATGTGAAGACGTTTTAATTCCTTTTAATCGTCAAGCGTGAAACTTATTAAAAAGTAAAGATGAACTATAAGTAGGTACAAGTTATCAGACCAGAGAAAACTGATCCATCTGAGATCAACTTGTAAGTGTCAATACCGTACGTTTGATAAACCAAATTTATGGACACGAAAATAAAATAAAAGGAATGTGATTGTCAAAACAAGATAGCGACGAAATACTCTATTTCTATTCAAAAAGCAATCCATAACGGTCCCCATCAAAATGTATATAACATTATTCGAAACTGGCTACAAAAACTGATCCAACTGTATTATATGTTTTACGCCATTTCGATGCTCGTTTATGGTCGTCGAGGGAACCCTTTTTTAGGGTTCCGTACCCAAAGGGTAAAAACGGGACCATATGGTCCCGTTTTTACTAGACTCCACTGTCTGTCACCAGGCTGTATCTCATGAACCGTGATAGCTAGACAGTTGAAAATTTTAACAGATGATGTATTTCTGTTGCCGCTCTAACAACAAGTAATAATAAAAAAAAGTAAAAATTTAAAGGGTTATAAAAGAAACGTTTTACGCCTTGTGGTACGAAACCCTTCGTGTGCGAGTCCGACTCACACTTGGCCGGTTTTATAGGGATACTTGACCCACTTGCAGAACCCGTTAATATCTTGTCAAACGCAAGTAGATGAAGAGTATCACTAACTTTTATGGATGAACCGGAAATGTTACTGAGATTCGCGACGTCATCTTTGAAATGGTGCTCTTAAATAAAATGCTGGAGGAAGATTGGAACCACTTTTCAGATTAATGTCTCTTCTGTCTTATGTGTGGATTTCTTTATTTCTCTATAGTCTGTCTGAATTGTGACTCTGTCAGTCTTAATCTTAACTAATATGTTTCACATAATCAGTCTATAATGTTCCTCTCTGTGAGAGGGAGTGGGCCGTAATCCACCACGCGGGCCCAGTGCGAGTTGGTAGATGTCACATGTCTTCGAATTTTTGGTTCTAGGACATGCTGGTTTCCTCACGATGTTTTCTTTCACCGTTTTGAGAGCAGTGGTGATGTTATAATTTACACAAAAAAGCGCCTGTCTGGGTTCGAACCTACGACCTACAACTCGTAAGTCGCGGCCGTCACCACTTGGCCACCTCTGCTCACTAATATGTTTAGTTGTTGTTATTTTGATCAACCAAACATATAATAGCATCTACAACGCTACAAGGTTATTTTGGCGCGTGGCGAAAATCGTAACTAACGCCGCCATCTTATTTTGTCAATACAATTTCACAAATGTTTACCAACAACGTTCTCCTGTCAATGTCATTCAGGCGCCAAAATATCCTTGTAGCACTCTAATACGATATTTGACAGCTAGTGTACTACTGTTGTTGAAACTTGACTAGGCTTTCACTTTACCCCACGCATTATAAATTTGATTAAAGAAAACTTTATGGGTTTCTCGTTATTATTAGAAACTGATATGGGTGGCCTATTTAATAGTGTTGTGTGGTCGTGACATAAATAAAGGGCTTTATGTATCGGTCACTGCGGACCGGCTGGCCTGCCAGTGACTTTACACGCGTAACATAAATACTACAAAGCTTAACGTGACTAACGAACTCAGTAGTGAATTGAGATTTTCGATAGAAGGATAGAATATATCCAAATATTATTTTACGATGATTGAAAACATTGATTTAGTAAGGTCTCAATAAGTTTGGTATTGTCTAAAAAACTGTGGCTTCAGCACTCGAATAAACTTCATGTCTAAATGGGGTAATAATAGATTCAAATAAAGGTGCCATTTCATCATATAACACGACATTTCATTAAGATAAATCTTAGTAACACATTCAGGTACTATCAACTCTTTTACAAAATTAAAGATTTCAGCCTTAAATGTAAAAAGCCTATCAACCTCAGAGATCTTATTCAACCCGATGAAACGAGTAAAAAAACGGGAAAAATAACGTTTTTCCGATACAAAAAATCGCATACATTTTGTTCGAAGCCTTTTTAACCAAAGTGTCACCACAAAAAATCAGTAGGTAGCCTTGTTGATATTACGTTACGTTCAGGAAACGTGGATGGAAAAATACTTAATAGGTTTCTTTTTTAAAAGGTTTCAGCACAAATAATTAGATTGGTCTTTACAAATCCAATTTATTTTATTGCTTACTTTCTCTTAACTACACTAGGTATTAACAGAATAGATTCCGCTCGAATTTCATGCTTCGGAAATGTACCTATACTACATATTGCCAAAAAAACTTATAGATTTTTAGAAATACACGTTTTAGGTGTCTGCCTTTCAAAGAAAACTAAATCTCGCTTTCGTTCGTTCCCCTTTTCAAATCAATTTGTAGCTTGTAAAGTTAACTCAGATTAATGTTCGAAGCTTCTTCAAGTAGAAATTATTACTTCTTCTTTTGTACACGTAAGCTTTTCAGAGTTGGAAAACTTGCGGAAAATGTTAACACCTTCTTTCGGTAACGTTAAAATGTGAGGGTGTGTTAAGGCCGATTTGGGAACAAATATTTATAACCGAGTCCGCGTATCACTGGTCAGTTTCCCTCAGTCGTCAGTTTGATTCGTTGATTAGTCAGTTTCACTGATTCGTCAGTTTTACCGATTAGACAGTTGCGTTAACTCGGCAGTTTCCAGTTTTCGTCGATTCGTCGGTTTTATTCAGTTCGTCAGCCAAAGTACAGTCGGTAGAAAGCTGAACATACGTCTGCTAATTTAAATATATTGAGATCTATTTGATAACTTTTAGCACAATTCGAGCGTATTAGAAACTTTTATACTTACTCGAGTATTTTTTTAAATTTTCTGTTTATTTACGTAAAAGTTCTTCGTATATTGGATCTACTTTTTTTCTATTGGCTCTGGCAATTTTAATTAGTTGCCATCGGTATTTCAAAAACTAGTTCACATTGTACGTTACTTTTACATTCATTTGACCATCATTTGACAATAAAGAAAAATGCTGTCGGAAAAGGGCTTTCGTCCCTTTCTCGAAAGGCGATTAGACGTCCACAAAACGACACTGAACAATGACAAACTGCTTGTCAGTATTCACAATGACTTTGATTGAGGTCTACTTCTCTACTTCACATTACTTTATCCAAAGTAGAGCTGTATTATTTTATTACAAATTATTATTCTACGAAAAGTCGTGGAAATATTTTCGACATTGATTTGACAGATCCGAAATCACAGATCATAAATATTCATTATATCAGCCGGTATTCTGAAAGACCCAAAATAATGAGCGCAATAAAAACCATAATGGATATTTTTTTTTACGCAAACGTATCATTGCATAATGCCAAGATATTTTTAATTTTAATGCGCTGCTTAACCAAATAATAAATCGTTTTAATACAATGATATCGTATAACGTTCATATAACAAGGTTCATAAAAGGGAATGCGAGCTGGCTGGAAATGGGACACGATGATAGTCGCTGTAACTACAAAGATACGCAATTTTCCGCGCTACAATGGGAACTGTCTAGCGGACGTTAAAAGACGTTCTATTATGAATCTGCACGAATAATAATAATAAAACTTTATAATATTGGAACAATGTATAAGGTTTGTAGTTTCTTGGTTCAATAACAAAATTACATATTTTAAAAATAAGTATAATACTATTTTAATTAGCTCTTGATTGAATAATGGTTAAAATTACTAGCTGAGTCTTAACTATAATGCACACCTAATTATGTACTTTCTATGTATCTAAGGGAATATTGTTCAATAGACATCTAAGTTGTATCAAAGAAATAATTATACGGTTTGATAGCTTTTCGATGTCAAATTATGTCAACAGCCGTATTCAATTTTCAAATAAAATTCTGAAGATTGTAAAATTCCCTTGCCTTTGAATAGTTAAACAAACAAACATATTTATTTTCATTCACATTTATTTGAGTCTTTAGATCATAGATATATTTATATTTCTATGCTGTAGATCGACAGCAATCTATTTGCCACGGGTGCGGCAAACCGCTTCAAGCGCGCCTTTTATTTCAGCTGCTGAAATTAAAACGAAGCTCGCTTTTTTCACTTTTTGATATAAAACGCACGTGTAAATTAAAAATGGTAATTTTGACAAACGAAAGAAGAACGTTGGCTATATTCGTCATATATTCACTTTGGTTTAAAATTCTTCCTATTTTACAAGGGATAATTAATTGAGTCTCCGATCCCAGTAGTCTAATTATGTAATAATAGTATATAGGCTCTATTGTGACCTAGAATATCTAGATTATAATAATAGACGGCTAGGAACCGAGGCACAGAGATTGCGTCTAATTGATTTTAATTAGTTCCCTGAAGGCGGGCCATTATTCAAGATTATTCAGCCGTCTATCAACAGCTTGTCTATGGAAATTCCTGTCATATTCATGAAGAAGATTTCAAAATGAAGGCTTCAGGCGTATTTGTGACTTGTAATGAAAACCATTATCATAATTTACATAAAAGTCTTACATTGTTTTTGTTAACTTACTAAAGCTCGAGTTAGCTGAAAGTCCAGGCTGAAACACATTGTTCCCATTGTTTCAGAATAAAAGCTAGATTATTCTCTGTGTGGGGTGACTGCACTTCTAAGCTAAAAGTATACTGAAAGTCTCTTTTGTTTGATATCACTTGTTTTTGTTTCAATCAATTTATTTTTTAATTAATTAAAGGCATTTAATTAACAGCGTTTTATTTTTAATTACGCGATTCTCGATCCAAATAAATATTTATACAGTATTATGAAAGACTAAACTATTAATTTAAAACATACTACTGGCTGATTGTTATGAAAAACTTTGACAGAAAAGCTATAAAAGAAAAATGTTAACATTTCTTTTTTGATTTTATTGGCATTTTAATTATTTTTTCAAGCATTCTGGCCAGTTATTTTATTTGTAGTTCATACTATTTGAAACATGTAATGATCGCAATGGAATGAAATATATTTTATCTGGATTCTGAGTGGAATACCTCGAATTGTCGACTATCTCATTCTACATAGCAGTACAATAACCTATCTTGTTAATTCTCTCTATCTACAAAACCCTTCTTAGATTCTAGACTAATCTAGATGAGATTTGAGAAACGGATTTCTTTGAAGGATGCGAGGAATCTTGTAGTGATAAAATGAATGAGTACCTACGTACCTACAGCCAATCTATCCTGTATTATTAGTGAGCTGTCATTCCACCTGGTGCAGCTCACTACAATCTCACTTTACCTAAGTTTTCACGGTGAAATTTTTACATTACCTACCTACTTACTTATAGTCTATTGATAAATAAGGTACCTACCTAAGTATAATTCATTATATTTAATAACTTATAAGTATCTCTACTCCCTGTAGATACTTCGAAATGGAATAGATACGCAGTTACAGTTACCTTCTAAATATTGCAGACACGCTGGTTTCAGTCCATCGAACTAAGTATTTGGTATTAATGTAATTCGCGCCTACGAAGAACTGTGCGAAGTGGGCCACCGTAGCATTCCCCGTTAAAATCCAATATTGGTTTGTGGTATCGTCCATCAACAATAACATCCGTTGGCAGAAAATCAATTAAATCATTCACAGGGTGGCTGGGACGTCGACGCGTAATTTGTTACAATTCAGTTCATGATTCTGCGTTGAAATTTTGCGTCCGTAATTAAAAAAAATATTAGCTGTTCCATAAATTTTGACAGCGCGGCAGCGTAGGTATTGCACTTGTCTATGAAAGAGCAGATTTTTTTTTAAATTAACTATTATTTATTTCTTAACTTCATGTACGGACGCCAGCAGGTCAACCTACCCGAAACTGTCAGATTTTCCCAATCAACCTTTAACCTTATGATTTAGCAATAAAGTCGAAAATCTATTAAAGAAATCTGACAGATTGTAGTAACTTGATGTGCTGGCGTCTGTACCTACCTAAATAAATATGAAGAATTTCGACTGTACTTAATTTATAATATTTTTGTAATGCCTGAAACATTTTTCCGAATGTAAGTTATTCTTAAGTTTCGTTCAATATTGTTGAAAGAGAAATTATTATTGTATATTTATTTGAAAACTTGCTTGGCAACTTGTAAAATCCTATAATACAGGTAGGCACCTACTGTAAGTTGCTGACCGAAACGCCGTCATTTCATTTATAGCGCTAACAAGAAAATTGCAGACACATCCTGTCTTTAGAACCTTTTTCATACATTCGCTCAATAACGAAACGAAAAATATGAAAATGCAATACATTTTCCCGACAATAAACAGCTGTAAATTCGGTGTCAGCATTAGTTTGGAAGGAAGGATTCTTCTAATATCAACTATAGGATTGTATACAAGTCTCAGGAGGATCAGAGGTTCGGAGTCTCCGAGAGTCAGTCCCGCCGCGGCCGTCGCGAGCGGCGGGTCACTCTGACTCTGTCCTCGCATACTCCGCCTTCGGACAACGCGAAGGCGTTCGTGTATTAAGACCTACCAAACATAATATTACACTAATTAGGACTTTATTAGATGAGTGCTAAGGTTCGTTTCACGCGTTTTTGAATGAAATGCAATGTAAAGAAATTAGGTGAAAGAGGTACCTAAACGGGAACACAATGCGTAGAGCTTTGTTGACGTTGATACTATGTTTGTATCTGTTTTCAAAGCTTTGTATACGTCACTTTACAACCCCGCTCGTGAAGATACACCAAGATTGTGTAAGGACTTTAACCTTTTGAACGCCAGAGCATAAACGCACGCGCGTTCAATCCACGCCAAGCCAAAATTTTAAATATTTAAGAAAACACACAAAAGTAATGATTTAATTGTTTATTTCGTGATATAGTGCACCGCATTTTTTGTCACATATTTGTGTCGCTCGTAATAGGATAGGCGACACACGACTGGCGTACAGGGCACGCGCTTGCTTGTCACGTATATGTGACAATGGCGTTCAAAGGGTTAAATAAAAGAGACTGTGACCTTTGAATTTGCATCGGCCTTTCTTCTCAGAGTAGTCGAAATAAACACATCCAGTTTTTTTTTAATTAATATGATTAACGTGTAAAGGGTTTGTACAAAGTTACCAAAAGAAATAAAAGCATATATTATCAAATTATCATAGACCATTTAAAATAGTTTTTTTTTTTTAATAAGCTGCTACATTGTTGCTTAAGTACTATAAGAAAGAAAACAACGATATTTGATTTCTTTACATTTATTCCAAGCTTACGTCTTTTACATTATTCCCGATATATTAACCTTGTTTTTTTCCAAACTAAAGCAATACAAATATTTGACAGCTCATTTTTAACTAGCTTGAATGTTCGAATCACTCAACCTGCGGGGCAATTGCGTAACACGTTATCAATCGGAATCGGTTTCATTTTGACAGTTCAACAACATTCATTGCGTTATTTACGTGTTGAGCAGACAAATTTTTCGAACTTATGAAGCAATTGATTAGCAATTTGCTTCAAAATGATTCAGATTCCGATTGATAATGTGTTAAGCAATTATGGTGCTGTATTATACAAATTGTATGATAGATGTCAGTGGTTCGAAAGCAACCAGAGTTATTTTATTGCCATCATAAGGTCGAATTTTGCAAACAACCTTTACAGTACCTACAAAAGATAGTCGAACATGAGCTACGTAGTAGATTACCAAACAAACGACTACTTATGACCAATTACTCCACTGTAAAAGTTAAAGTAAGTCAAGGTCAAAGTCAAACCATTTATTTCAAATAGGCACATAAAAGGCACTTTTGAACGTTCTATTAATTGAGTCGATTTTTGGTACTAAACATTAAATTTATAATCAAATTAAAAGCCAAATTATTTTTAATAGGCACGTAAAATGCGTCAAAAGGACCATGCATCATTTTGGGCCCACTTTTTCAACATTGTTCAACAGTGATAAATTATATGTCATATGAAAGCTCTTATAGTGTACGTTATTTCATTCTATGGCAGCTAAGTTCAAATCCAGCGCGAAAACGGCTTTTTTATGCGTTTTTTAAAAATGTTCAACATTGTGCAACAGTAATTAAACTTATGTCATATGAAAGCTCTTAAAGTGTACTTTATTTCATTCTATGGCAGTTAAGTTCAAATCCAGCGCGAAAACGGTTTCAAATGCGTTTTTTAAATGCGTCATTTTGGGCTCACTTTTTCAACATTGTTCAACAGTGACGAGTTATATGTCATATGAAAGCTCCTAAAGTGTACTTTATTTCATTATATGGCAGCTAAGTTAAAATCCAGCGCAAAAACTTTTTTTTATGCGTTTTTTAAAATCTGTTTTGTTTTGATATTAAATTATAATTAGCTGTCAGTCAGTAGCTAGGATTATAAATAGCTCTTGTTTGACTAAAACTACACTAAAAAGATCATCATAGGCCGTATATTGCCGTATTTATTAGGGCTGATTTGAACTTAGCTGCCATAGAATAAAATAAAGTACACTTCTAGAGCTTTCATATGACATATAATTCATCACGGTTGAACAACGTTGAATTTTTTTTTAAAACGCAAAAAAACATTTTTGCGCTGGATTTGAACTTAGCTGCCATATAATGAAATAAAGTACACTTCAAGAGCTTTCATATGACATGTAAATCATCACTGTTGAACAATGTTGAACATTTTTTAAAAACGCAAAAAAAAAACATTTTTGCGCTGGATTTGAACTTAGCTGCCATATAATGAAATAAAGTACACGCAAAGAGCTGTCATATGACATAGGTTTGATCACTGTTGCACAATGTTGAACATTTTTAAAAAACGCATAAAAAAACAATTTTTGCGCTGGATTTGAACTTGGCTGCCATGGAATAAAATAAAGTACACGCCAAGAGCTGTCATATGACATAGGTTTCATCACTGTTGCACAATGTTGAACATTTTTTAAAAACGCATAAAAAAACTATTTTCGCGCTGGATTTGAACTTAGCTGCCATAGAATAAAATAAAGTACACGCCAAGAGCTGTCAGATGTCATAGGTTTTATCACTGTTGCACAACTTTGAAAAGTGGGCCCAGTGTTCATTCAAAAGTGCCCATGGTCCTTTACAAAAAAAATTTAACTGATTCTAGTCGCCCCTTCCAAAGAGTAGTTTCGTAAGGGCAAGAAACTCCACCGTTACAATTTTTTTTTTGTATACTTTAATTAGATAATTACATGCGAAGGCGATGCACCTAGATTAAAAATGACTATACCACAATAGGTAATAAAACATAACAATAAAGCAATGACAGATAAATTAATTATGGCATAGATACATGGTGCTCCATAATTATAGCCAACACCATTGTATCAACTGGATCAATCAAATAATGTTATTTGTTTAAAATCTTTTATCTCCATTTTTTTTTCATTTGCATACTTGTTTTTTCAGCTCACTTTAGACATTGGCAGAATAGTCGACATTGGCGCCGATTCTGTTGTTCACAAACTAAACTAAATTTAAGTTCAGGCATCTTTTTCTTTCTATTTCATTAAGAAAAGGACAGAAGATAAATATTAGTTTAGTCCTGTCAAATTAGTCAGCGCCTGACGTAAATTGGCGTATTTTTAATAGCCAATTTTTTAATCTCGTCTAAATTGTCTATGGAGTATCTTAATTTGACAGGACTAAACTAATATTTATCTTCTGTCCTTTTCTTAATGAAATAGAAAGAAAAAGATGCATGAACTTAAATTTAGTTTAGTTTGTGAACAACAGAATCGGCGCCATTGGCTTAGCTTGCCATTTATTAAAAAAAATGGTTGCCTGTAAAGTCGGTTTTACGGGCGAAGATTTTACGTGACAACGACCGATCATCCGATCATAGTTGAGTGGGAGAGAGACGCAAGGCATTCGGCGGGCCTCTCTCTCGTTCGGTGACTCATCGTAACGTTACCGAGCGTTACACTTTTTCATAAGTGACTCCCAGTCGCAACCTAATTTAAGACGTTGTCACGTCAAAAATAGAATAGAATAGCCAACACATACCTAACTATAGTTTAATCATATCAAGCATATAGAGTTGTCAGCAACTTTCTCATAGTAAAAGGAAAATGTAACAGGCGTCGCGTCGGTAATGTTACTGTATATATATTATTTCCCTAGGAACGTAACCAGATGTGCGAACTGGCATGTCATTACTTACTGTAATTTAATTTAATAATGTGTGCCGGGAAAGAGTTCCTTTATGTACTTACCTACTTTGTGTTATGTGCGTATGGAAGTGGGAGCATTTTGTTAGTGAGTGTTTCAGGTAGCATTTGTTTTGAGTTATACCGATTTTGTTTTTCTACGCTCGTTGGTGAAATGTTGATGGTGATAATGCACAGAATATTTATTAGAAAGTTCCAGTTATTGTTCAGACTGTTCTGATGTTTTAGATAAATTAGAACCAGCAGGGTAATTTTGTAACACACTATCAGTAGCAATGGGTTTCATTTTGACAGTTCAACAACATTCATTGCGTTATTTACGTTGTTGAACAGACACACTTTTCGTACATAATTATGGAGCAATGGGTAAGCAATATGCTTCAAAATGATTCAAATTTCGAGTAATAGTGTGTTACGCAATTAGGGTGCCGATCATTATTTGTATGTCAATTGTTAGAAAGAAATAGTAAGATGTATCATGTTTGGTGGTAACTGTATCTCTATGTATTTAGTTATACAAATGGGATCGGAATCATTTAAAATTAATTTATCCTTTTTGTTCTCATATTGGCATCTTGACTCTCCCAGGTCTTATAACAGATACAGCAAAAACAACAAGACCTAGTCAAGTTTTATTAGAATACATATACTTACTTACTTATTTGTTGGATGCGAGAAGCACAGAACCGGTCGAAGTGGAAGTGCTTGGGGGAGGTCTATGTCTTTCGGCTGAAATGATGATGATGATGATATACTTAGAGTATTTTTTGCATTTCACATGCTACTTAATTAGTGTGAGGTGTCGAAGATATCGACAGGGTTCTAATGGAACATGTTGTCGATTGGTTGCAGTGACTGACTGACATGCGTTTTAGTTACAGTAAACGATGAAGATTTCAGGCTTAAAGCTGTGATAGTTGATAATTGAAATGAAATTAATCTGAACTTTGATAACTTTTTTTTATAAAAATTCCTATAAAGCTTATTGCCCGTGAGTTCGTCTGCGTATTATTTTAAATTTCATCACTTTTAAATTATCCAGAATGAATAGTAGTCTATGTCGTTCTCCAGGTTTCAGCTAGGCTACCTATCTATCAAATTTCATAACTTTCGGTTTTAGGCGTGAAAAGTTAACAGACAAACATACATAGTTACTTTCGCATTTATAATATTAATATATCATAATCAGCTTATAATGTTCCCACTGCTGGGACACAGGCCTCCTGTCTTCGAGAGGGAGTGGGCTAAAATCTACCACGCAGGCGCAGTGCGGGTTGGTAGATGTCACATGTCTCCAAATTTATTATTATACCTACCTACTTGCTTCTCTTCTTAGAAAAATCCTAGTTTGTAATTCCAATATTACTATGAATTTAGATTATAAACCAGACATACCTACAGTTATTTAACTTCGTCGTAATAAATGTAAATTAACTGATTCATACCATTTGAAGAACTCGTAGGTGGTGTTTCACTTCTTTAGGAATTAAACATTTAGCTTACGTTATGCCATCGACGTCATGTCTAGAATTATACTGGCCATACTATAGTTTAAATTATTTATTTTTTAAGTGAAACCTTCTTTGGCGCACGTTGTGCTCTTTCTACAGTGAACGAAACTGAACCGTCATGCTCGGCTTCAGTCCTCATCAGCTGCCATGTCAGTCATGTTTACATAAGTTTTCTATCGTGGGGCCATAAGCACACACCCTGTTTTTTTTTTTCATAAAAAATTGTATAGGCTTGCGTTTGACCTCTATCTCACACACGATTAATCACAATTTGAATGATTTTTAAGGATATTACTAATCCATTGCTTCATATGTACCTATGAACAATTGGCCTGCTCAACATCAACAATGTAAATA
This sequence comes from Oligia fasciuncula, assembly GCA_963082905.1. Classification (NCBI taxonomy): domain Eukaryota; kingdom Metazoa; phylum Arthropoda; class Insecta; order Lepidoptera; family Noctuidae; genus Oligia; species Oligia fasciuncula. The sequence continues at coordinate 12,463,928 of OY720406.1, read as the reverse complement.
ATGCAATGAATGTTGTTGAACTGTAAGTGTGTTACACAATTATCCCGCAATTACGATAAGAAATTGCAATATAGGTCAATCAATTATCTCGGGTAACCGCAGTCTTCTGAATATTCATGGAGGATTATACATCGCTTTAATAACGCAATCCCAACATCCATCTGTCTGTCTGTACACATAGGAACTATTCTCTGCAATCATTATTACGTCAAAAGACGACCTAATACTCTAGAGGGCCTTGATAAACGCCTTAAGAGGCTTTCGCCAGGCGGCTGGGTCAAGGGTTTAATTAAGAAGGCTTTATTTTTGGGCCCTCCGACACTATACATTGTGAGAAAGTATACCTAATGCCCTCTCTATAGAACAAACACAAATAAAGGGATCTTTGTCTTTACCCCTGCGGCCCTTGACCGTGTCTATCTTGGTGATATAATAAATAAAATGAAGTAACAAAATTTGGGCTTTGGCTTTATTCCCAACAAAACTCATTATCATTTTAATATTAGCCTGATAAAGCACTGATATCAAATAATATTAATAACCTATTAATAAAAATGTCAAGAAATATAAAAAAAATAATTTCTTCTTCGTTCAATCAGAACACACTACTTAATTTAGGACGGATGTGACGTATGGGTGTGTGTGTGTGTGCGCGACAGTACTGCGTATGCTTTGGCGTGGCGTAAGTCCAGTGTGTCGTAGACAAGAATAGGTACGCTTGACATTACTCATGCTAGACACGTGTCAAGGTCGTTACGAATAGGTATACCTACTCATACTACTTAGTACTATTTCCGCATTCAACGGTAGATTTCCAAAAATATTAGTGCAAATATGTAAATAAGAAAATTTCTCAATATTTTCCAAGATTTCTTTGTCTGATCATAGATGTCTGAGAGAGGAGAGATATCTGGCGAAGATAAGATCTTAATTAATTAACTTAGGTAAGCAATTTAATGCGCTCTCCAAGATAATTTAACAAGAAAATGAAGACCACGTTTAATTTTCAAATCTATTCATTGTTTCAGTTTCAGACTATCTGAAAGCCTAAGGCAAAATCTACTTTTGCATTCCCATTACAACATTAACATTCGCTTCGGTACCTAGGTATCTAATTCGTTAATTTTTCGTTCCTTCTTCGTTAAATCTATTTTCTTGTTTATTTTCATAAGCTAGAAACAATATCGGTACTTTAAAACCGCGGCACACTTCATGCAAGAACATGAAACTTGAATTAAAAACTCATTTGTGTGCAATTACGGTCCGATATCGTTCAGAAAACATTACCGTGGTTTGGTCGACCAACGATCAGCACGCTACATTGGTATTGTTTAGATAACATTGCTAAATTAACCATTAAGGAGCAATAAACAAGGCAGATCTTTATTGTGATATATCACATTCACGTGATCGACTGCGCGGCGACATAATATCGCGCGGCGACATAATGTCGCGCGGCGACATAGCGACGCGACATAATTATCAACGTTTTTAGGGCTTACAGAGCCTAAACGCAAAAAACGCGTTAGAAACAATAAAAGTATATTATGATCGACTACAGTAAACAAAATCAGAAAAATATATGATATTCTTCGGGATATATGCTAGGTAGATAGTGTGTTGAAAACATAATACAACAAATTTGATAGGTACGATAGAAAAAAATCATGAAGATACCTTTAAAAACTTTCTTTTTACAATAAAAACCATACTAATATACATACAATCATTTTTTTTTTGTCAGATTATTCTACAAGCAACATACTAAAGCACTAGTGTTAAATTATTATTTTTTTGTCCAAACAATAGATTTTTTGTAAATAGATAATTGCTTCGTATTTTGCAATAAATTACCAGGGTTGTGTCATTGCGCTTCTCTTTATTTTCTATGCAGTCCGACAAAGACCGCGCTTTAGGTCATGTAGTCGCCTTAAACGTCAAAAACTTAGGGTCAGTCGCTAATCACTACTTAACTTTAATAAATTAACCCCTTATTGTGATCGTGTCTCAACATAAAAAGTCTGCAAAAGTAAGCTTTTGTCTGTTCATTTGATTCATGACCTTTTTGGTCTGACGGGCCTAAAATACATACCTAATGTAAAGCGAATTCGCTGACCTAAACATTATGTTATCACAGGATAATAATTTTATGTGATTTTTCTCAAAGGGACCAAAATCCAAGTCATAAAACATAGAATAAAGGAAAGTAACGTCCACCCTCCTCTCAGAAAATTTACTGCTGACCAAATCTGACATAAATCTACGCGAAAATTGCGTAAATTCCTTGAGAATTGGACGAATACGTTCGCACCTGTGCCCTATTTTCTTGTTAACATTAAAACGCTATTTAGATACCAATAGATACTTCAATTGCCAACGTTTCCATCGGAAACTAAGGGTCAGTTCACACCGAGACGCGACGCGACGCGCATTTTTCAAGATAGAAATACAATTACAGACCTTATCTACTACACTAAAAGGTACACAATTACATGCGATTTAAACATAACTGGAAAAATGTGGGTGTTCTCTAGGTACAGACAAGCTACTACAATCTGTCAAATTTCTTTAATAGATTTTCAACTTTATTGCTAAAGCATTAGGTTCAAGGTTGAATGGGAAAACTACAGTTTCCGGTAGTATGATGTGCTGGCGCCTGTACATAACATCACGCCTGTAAACCCCGAAGGGTTAGGTAGAGGTGTACTGACGCAAATCAAGCTACCCGAAACTGTAAAATTTTCCCAATCAACTTTGAAGCTTATGCTTTAACAATAAAGTTGAAAATCTATTAAAGAAATTTGACAGATTGTAGTAGCTTGTCTGTACTTAGAGAACACCCACATTTTTCCAGTTATGTTTAAATCGCATGTAATTTAGAGGGCGAGCTTATTGCCATCAACAGGGCACACATCCAGGCCCCGGGCGCCTACAGGGAACTTCCTAATGGAAATACCCAATGACACTTTGCCCGAATTGGGAATCGAACCCAGGACGTCATGCTGAGCGGTAGCCCTTGCGACCACTAGACCAACGTCGGTTCAAAAGGCCAATTCTCGTAATTTAAAACGTTCGAAATAGTCGCAGTCTCATCTCGACGACAAACAAAATGTCAAAAATGTTGGGAAATTAGAGGTATTTTTGACAGATTGAGATCAGACTGTGAACGTTCTTAAAATTAAATTGCACATCTTCATCATCACATTTTCCTTTGTTTGTAATAAACGGACGGTAATAAATTCCTCAACCGGTTTTGGGGCAGTCAAACCAAATCCTAAAATAGTTTTGCAAGTACTTATAATAACTCAAGACAAAAAACTAACAAAGCCACTTGCAAAATAAAGATTACATCACACGCGGACGGAGACGTACCTAATAAAAATTAATTGTGACTCAATTGTAGACGAATCCAATTGATTTAAAAGAATCCTTCAATATAGTAACAGTAGGTAACTACCTAACGTGTCTAGAAAACAAATGATTTTTGAGTGTTTTGTTAAAAAGTTATTCTAGTACCCAATGCCTGTAGATATTATGTATTTTGTGGTCCAAATACAGTGTGACATGACAAGGTAGATTTTTTTTTATCTTGAAATTAAATTAAAACAATATATGCCAGTAACAGTAATCATGGCATTTTAAAACATAAACAAATGTGTCAAGGTAATTAAAAGTAGAACAATGCAACGTTCTGTACTCTATGGTCACTTTAAGAAATTAACGTAATGTCAAGATCGCATGCATTTGGAGCATGGAAGATTATGCCGCGGCCCCATTTACAATCTATTGGTTCATTATTCCCGCAGACCTAGCCAAGTTTATTCCTTGTAAGACAGTGATGTAGTACACCCAGTTATATTTAAAGGAGCTATACCATTTTAGCCGATCTAACAGCGTAAGGGCTAAGTCGTAAGTTATTGAGGGCGAGCCTTTAGCGATTAATCCAGAATCCGGGCTACCAATTCTGCTACAAAAAAATGACTGTATAATCTCACTGCTGTGCAATGGTCTAAAGATTACCTATACAATCCAATAACACTACCCGGCTCGAGGATCGAAACAGGGTTCCACTTTTCTTTCACTAAACCAATGTCAACTTCCCTTGGAAGGTTTTCTTCTTTGATCCCTTCCACGTATAACCCGTGGTGAGCTTTCAAAGCTATCACACTAATATTATAAAGGCGAAAGTTTGTGAGTGCGTGTGTGTTTATATAGGGTGACTGGTAATTAGTGACCGATACTTAAACACGTGTTTTTACTCATCATTATGAACAACTTTTACTATGGGACCAAACCTGAAATCGTGAAAAAGAAAACAGGTGTTCTCTACATTTTGACGAGTTAGACGAACATAAATGTAGGGAACAGCTGATTTTTTTTTCGCGATTTCGGTTTTGGTCCCATAGTAAAAGTTGTTCATAATGATGAGTAAAATCACGTGTTTAAGTATCGGTCACTAATTACCAGTCACCCTATATATTTGTTACTTCTTCACGCTCAAACGGCTGGACCAATTTTGATAAAATTTTGTATGGAGGTAGCTGACACCTTAGATTAACAATAGGCTACTTTTTATCCCGATATTCCCACGGGATCGACAGTTACGCGGGTGAAACCGCGGGGCGCAGCTAGGAGTGAATAAACATCGTCTGGGCTGCTCGTTCCATCTTAGACCTCATCCATCGCTTTCCACCAGGCGAGATGGAGGTCAGGAGCTGGCCGATTTCGCATTAAAAAAACAACAAACAAAAATTGCTGTGTGAATTGTGGGCACCAGTCTAAGCAACGCTTTACACAAGCAATGCAGATGCCTGATTAGCCAACCAGACTATTTAACATTGTCCGCGCTTTTACCTCCGCTAATACCTGCTAAAACTTCTAAAATACATTTTGAAAATTAAATTACTTTAATGGGTGAAACTTAGAATTTAATACGAAGGATTATTTCCTCCGCGTTGAACGAAAATCCGCTTGAATTCGTTATAACTTACGAGTTTTAATGAAGGAAAGTTAGTATCATGTGTGAAATCAACACGTTAATGTTATGTGTTGTCACGTTCTATGTAATTACAAGGATGTGTGTTATGTGCTTGTACACACGGAGGGTTATAAACTAATTATAGATGTGGGGATTTTAATGAAGTAGCATGTTGTCTGTATGCAGCTTTGTCTGTGTTTATTGTCTGTATGAGCTGTATCTCAAAAACCAAGCAGGAAAGATCTCGAAAGGAGAATGAGCAAAAGTCGTACCAAGTCTCATGCATCAAGATCAAAATATTGTAGTAATTATTTTCATAATGTTTTACGACATTACGCATCGGGGATTTAATTTTTGAACAGGGAATTTAATTTATCGTAAAAATGTGTTGATATTGTTTTATTCCCTTTTCTTGACGTTCCGTTTCAAATGATATGATATGACCTTGAATTTTGAAAGTGCTATGATGTCTTACAAAAAACATGTAAAAAATTATAAGTGAATAGAAAATTTAAACCATTTTCGGTTAAACAAAAAAATTTTATAAAAATTATCCGTTTTATAGCCGACGTGGCGCGAAATTATTACATGAATAAAATAATAATTATCTATTTCATACAAGTCAGTGCCGTTAAAAGAATCTTCAAAGACTTTCTGAAAGAGACAATGTGAGGAGCAGATAATCTAAACTTTGTTAATCTGGCTTGAACGAGATGGAACGACGTTTTTCTCTTTCTAACGAGCAAGACGGAATGAAAAAACTTCTCCTTTTTTCTTACAGTGCCAACATTATCCAACTTGCCTCCCAAGGGTTAGGAGTGGTTAAAAGGGTTGCTAAATGCATAATGTATGACTCTTTAACCTTTGTGGGGGTGACAGCATTTTCTAAGAGACTCTTTTTAAATGTCATGTGTGAAGATTATTCATTTGGCACTTGGCTTAATGCCATTACACGTTTGTCAGCAACAGGGCTAATCCTGCGAGCTACACAGCTACAGTTACAATGCCAATGTCATTTTGACAGTTCGAAGACATACATTGCGTTATTTACGTTGTTGAGCGGACGAGTTCTTTAAACTTAAGAAGTAGTGGATTAGGAATTTCGTTCAAACGCATTCGGAATGTGATTGAAAGTATATTATTGTTACGAGCTTCGGGTTCGTGACAATAAAAACTGCCGATTTAATAACCAAAAATAACTCTTTAATTAAAAACACGAATTACAGCTCAAACACACTAATTAAAAGAACACAATTTCACTACTGATTACTCTTAATTCGCACTTGAAGATCGCTTGATGTTTTCGCTCTTGTCGCTTTATCCAAACTGTGTCGGTCGTCGCGCATCCCGGCCTTATATAGTGCCGCAGATAGTTCTAGAACCTTCCATTGTAGAAACATCTAGAATGTTCGAGTACATACCGGCCCCGACCGACTAGGTGTCGATAGTTCGAGAAAGTTCTACAGAGTTCTAGTATCGAATTTTCTAGAACGATCGTGACTCGACTAGTTCTGCTACTCGATACTAGATGGCGCTAGTGGTAACTAATGTCACCATGTACCAGGCATTAATTGTGGCGCGCAACACTGCCCCCTCCTAAGACATGCTCGTCCCGAGCATTATCAGCCCCATAATAACGCGCCAGTCGGTCCACATGGACGATCTTAGGAGTACCTCTTGCACCTTTCTGTATCCGGTAGGTTACGTCATTGATCTTTGTCACAATCCGGTACGGTCCGTCCCATTTAGCTTGAAGCTTAGGAGATTTCCCTTTGCTGCGGACTGGATTGTGCAACCACACTAGTGAACCTTCGTCGAACCCTTTATTGTTCATTTTGCGGTCATAACGGGTTTTCATCTTTTCAGACATTTGCTGGCCCGATTGTCTGACGTGCTCATAAATGTCATTCATTTTGTTCCGCAAGTCATTCGCATAATCGGTTATACTGCGTGGGGCATCAGGTGGTATTCCGGTGATCAGGTCTGCAGGCAGCCGTAATTCTCTTCCAAAGTTTGCGAAAGCTGGTGTCACCGATGTACTTTCGTGAACAGCGCTTCGATATGACAACAAAAACGGTTGTATGTGCTTGTCCCAATCTCGTTGCCGATTTTCCACAACTTTGGCTAGGTACCTCTCCAATGTCTGATTAAATCGTTCCACCATTCCATCCGACTGTGGGTGGTAAGAAGTTGTTCTGGTTTTATGAGTACCCATAACTCGACAAGTTTCCTGGAATATTTGTGACTCAAAATTCCTTCCTTGATCACTGTGAATCTCTAAAGGTACTCCAAAACGACAGAAGACTTCATGAACTAATTTATCTGCAACTGTCGTAGCTTCTTGATTTGGAATGGCGAAGACTTCCGGCCACTTGGTGAAGTAATCCATCACAACCATGAAATACTTGTTACCACTTTCACTTTCCGGAAACGGCCCCGCAACGTCAAGGGCTATCCTCTCCCATGGTGCACCAACATTGTACAATTTCAATGCACCTCTACTGCGAGTCTGAGGTCCCTTTACAGCTGCACAACTTGTACATTTGCGACACCAGTCCTCGACATCGTCCCGACAGTGGACCCAGTAAAACCGTTCTCGTATCTTCAGTAGAGTCCGTTTTACTCCCAGATGACCTCCTGAACAACCATTATGGTACAGCTGTAGAACATCCGGTACTTGAGCTTTAGGGACAACCATTTGCAAATGACAGCTGTCTCCCCGAGCATTTTCCCATTTACGGCACAGGACTCCATCCTGAATCACCAAGCTGTCCCATTGGGCCCAATAGCTTTTTGTGATCGAACTCATCGCTGAGACGTCACTCCACCTGGGCTTAGGAGCTCTGGCCTTCATCCACTCCAGAATCGGCTTGATGTCCGAATCTTCCCGCTGTGCACGTTGTAGGCTTTCCTTCCACTCGTTGCTGAGGTCTGTCTTGAGCATCCTCACAGGTACGACTTCTTTACTTTCTTGCCTAGTACAATGCTTGCAGTCTTCAGGACAAGGTCTTCTTGACAATGCATCTGCGTTGCCATGTGATTTCCCGCTGCGATGTTCGACCACAAAGTCGTATTCCTGCAGTAGCTCAATCCATCTCGCAACTTGTCCTTCTGGATTTTTGAACTGCAATAGCCATTTTAGTGCAGCATGGTCAGTTCGTACGTGGAATTTCCGCCCCAGAAGATATTTACTAAAATGCTGCAATGACTTTACCACAGCAAGCAATTCCCGTCTCGTGACACAATAGTTCTTTTCCGGCTTTGACAGCGACTTGCTGAAGTACGCTATCACAACCTCTTGATCACCATTCCGTTGAGACAACACACCGCCAAGTCCTATGTCACTTGCGTCTGTATCAATTATAAATTCCTTGCCCGCATCAGGGTACCCCAAAATAGGTGTTTTGCACAGACGGTCCTTTAGCTCCTGGAATGCGATGTCGCAACTTTCATCCCCACAGAAATGTCGCTTCTCCTCGGTTAGCTTATGCAGGGGTTTGGCTATGTCTGCAAAGTTCTTGACAAATCGCCGATAATAGGAGCACAAACCCAAAAATGCTCTGACCTGCGTCTTGTCTTTTGGAACTGGCCAATCCTTGACAGCGGCGATTTTCTCTGGATCCGTGCGGATACCTTCTTCAGACACTACATATCCCAAAAAGCTAACTTGTCGTTTGAATAGTGAACACTTCTTCGGACTTAACTTGAGGTTGGCACTCTGGATCTTCATGAGCACGCGTTCCAGGTTTTGAAGATGTTCTTCAAATGTGCGGCCTACAATGATGATGTCATCTAAGTAGACCAGGCAGGCATCGCCAATTAGCCCGGTAAGTACAAGTTCCATCAACCTTTCAAACGTTGCCGGAGCATTGCACAATCCAAACGGCATAACTTTAAATTGCCACAGACCCTTTCCTGTCGAGAATGCAGTTTTCTCCTTGTCCTTAGGATCAATTTCGACTTGCCAGTAGCCACTTTTCAGGTCCAGCGTGCTAAACCACTTTACTCCAGTAAGCATGTCCAGCGTGTCATCAATTCTTGGCAAAGGATAGCTGTCTTTCTTTGTAACGTCGTTCAGACGACGATAGTCAACACAAAACCGCATGCTGCCGTCCTTCTTTCTTACCAGCACTACAGGTGAACACCATGGACTAGATGAAGGTTCAATAACGCCATCCTTCACCATTCCCTCAATCATGGTTTCCACTTCCTTTTCACGTGCTACCGGCAATCTCCTTGGCCGCTGACGGATAGGTAGTTCTTCTCCTGTGTTTATTTTGTGTTGAACTAAGCCAGTCTTCCCGATGTCAGCATCGTTTGACGAGAAAACATCGGCGTACTTGAGTAACATCTTCTTCGCCTTGACCATTTCATTTTGGGACAGAGCGCTGCGGCAGTCGTCTAAAAGTGTGGTCACTTTCGTTTGTGCATCCTTGCTGAGGGTCCCAGTCGATAGATATTGGCATCGACGCAACCAATCCACTTCCTCGCAAGTACCGACTAGTGTGCCTTTTTCTATAATCTGTTGCTGATCACAAAGGTTCAGCACACGTACCCCAGAGATGTCGGTGGCTCTGACCAAAGTTCGTGCCACTTTCCATGGAAGGTCATTGTCTACCCTTTCCACGAGAACACAACGATGTGTTTGCCCAGGATTCCGAGGAAGACTAACCGGCACGATCGTTTCTGATCTCGGCGGAAGAACAATCTTCTTAAGGCTGTACACATTCCCTGGTAACGCCCCTTCCACGAAAAGTTCCTCTTGTCCACATTTCAAAACGCCTTGCTTGACGTCAATCTCGCAACAATTCTTCCTCATAAAGTCAAGGCCCAGGATGCAATCGTCCATTATATCAGCCACGATGACATTATGCAGGTAGATTCTGTTGCCTAGCTTCAATTCCATCTTCTTCTCTCCATAGACGGGTATGCGCTGACCGGTGGCTGTTACCAAATTAATGCGTTCTCGGTTGTATGCGGAGTCCCCAAGGGACCGTCTTATTAGTTGGGAACTGACAACCGTGCGAGAGGCTCCAGTGTCTATGGTCAGCTTACACGGCGTTCCGTTGACCTCGCCCTTGATGATTAGGCTGTTCCCGTCATGGGTTTGTGTGATCGAAACCCTTGGGGCTCTTTGAACATCAGCCAGCACCCGCCCCGCAGTCCTGGCTATTACTCGTTTCCCTGCTGCTGGTGCTGGGCGGTGCTGTTAGCCGCACTGCCCTCTGGAGATCGGCCGTCTTCTCTTTCTGCAGTTCGCTTAGGGCAACTGGATCGAAGGTGGCCCCTTTCCCCACAGCCGTAGCACCTAGGGCTGTATCCTTTGTTGCGGTCGCGAACTGTAGCCGCTGCAACCTCCCTGACGCGATGGGAACGATGATCCTGCCGCACAGCTTCCACCTCCAGTGCATGGGCCAAGGCGTCCTTAAGCGTCCCGTGGTGACCGAGCCTCACAGCAACTCTCACTTCAAGGTCGCGGATGCCGTCGATGAATGCCTGCACCAGGTTTCCATCAATAAGGGCAGGTACAGACTGGTAAGCTTTGCGAACCAGCTTCTCCACTTCAAGGGCCCACTGCTGCAGGTTTTCGTTACTGCGTTGTACGCGATCCTTGAGCTGCGCACGAAACACGTGTTCCAGGTGAGCGTCACCATACCGAGACTCCAATGCCTCAAGGAGCTGCTCGTAAGTCACTTCCTTACCGAGAGCTTCCAGAACGGTTAAGGCCTGGTCGCGCAGGCCTAGGGTGAGGGCAGTCATGGCCTGACTTTTATTCCACCCGTTCGCCTTCATGACAGCCTCAAACTGGATTTTGTAGGCCGACCAGGAAGAAGTACCGTCGAACGGTGGCACTTTGAATCCACGTAGCGAAGGTGTTGTAGCTACGGGAGCTGCGATTCCATCCCCAAGTTTGAGGTAATCCAGCGTTTTCTTCACGTCAGCCATCACGGTTAGCTTCACGTCAGCCATCACGTTGTCAACCCGATTATTTACTTGGTCGATTCGGGTTTCAGCTTCCGACAGGCGGTTGTCATGTTGAGCAACCTTATCCTTCACCTCCTTCATGTCTTTCCCGAAAGTAGCGTGAAGGTCCTTCATAAGGAGCATCTGCTCTTCCTGGCGGCGCGCCTGCTCCTCCTTGTCACGTTGGAGCTGTTCTTCCAACCGACGAGCCTGTTCCTCCTGTCGACGAGCCTGTTCCTCCTGTCGACGAGCCTGTTCCTCCCTGTCACGCAGCAGCTGTTCTTCCAACCGACGGGCCTGTTCCTCCTTATCCCGCTGGAGCTGTTCCTCCAACCGACGAGCCTGTTCCTCCTGTCGGCGAGCTTGTTCCTCCTGTCGGCGAGCTTGTTCCTCCTGTCGGCGGGCCTGCTCCTGCAGCATCATCATCAGAGCAGCCAAATCTGGTGCTGATGATGCTGGAGCAGCTGTGGACGGGCCGGCCTCCGTGGTCGGTAGCTGGCCTTCCGACCTCTGTGGCGTAGCTCCACCAAATCGCCTCTGGTCCGTCTCCTGCTGGCGTTGACTCCGGGTACGGGTACCCTCCGTGTCGTCTTTGGGTAAAACCGGCATAATCCTCGCTTCTGACACCAATTGTTACGAGCTTCGGGTTCGTGACAATAAAAACTGCCGATTTAATAACCAAAAATAACTCTTTAATTAAAAACACTAATTACAGCTCAAACACACTAATTAAAAGAACACAATTTCACTACTGATTACTCTTAATTCGCACTTGAAGATCGCTTGATGTTTTCGCTCTTGTCGCTTTATCCAAACTGTGTCGGTCGTCGCGCATCCCGGCCTTATATAGTGCCGCAGATAGTTCTAGAACCTTCCATTGTAGAAACATCTAGAATGTTCGAGTACATACCGGCCCCGACCGACTAGGTGTCGATAGTTCGAGAAAGTTCTACAGAGTTCTAGTATCGAATTTTCTAGAACGATCGTGACTCGACTAGTTCTGCTACTCGATACTAGATGGCGCTAGTGGTAACTAATGTCACCATGTACCAGGCATTAATTGTGGCGCGCAACATTATGCTATTGGGGTGGGTACTGCGTAGGATTTTTGTACCTGCATTTATAGTCGTAGTGTTAAAGAATAGCTTTGCCGAGTAATCCAATGCTATTTGTGGATTGTCATTATCGTGTTTGCCGGTCGTTATAATTGGGATCAATTATCATAATAAGTATAATTTCAGCTAGGTCTTGTATCCGTTTTCTCTAGTCGTTGTAAGTATTTGAAACCATAAATATGATTGGCATCCCGAGTATGTATTTTGTGTTCTACTTTGATATATTATTGCCAATGCTTATTTATAACTCTGTTATCATTATCACTCTTGCGTTAATTAACATTTCCCATGGTGATATTGTTACTAATAAGTACCTAGATACTCGTATGTTAATAAAACAAATAACATCGCTTCCGAAGGCCAATTCTTGTAATTTAAAACGTTCAAAATCTAGTCGCAGTCTCATCTCAGCGACAAACAAAAGGTCAAAAAGTTGTCAAGGATGTAAAGAAATTAGAGATATTTTTGACAGATTGAGACTGAGATCAGACTGTGACGAACGCTCTTAAAATTACGTGAATTTCCTCTCTGAATTCAACCACGTTGACAGCTTTGGCTTGACAGTCGCTTTTTGTGTCGGTCTGTCTGGCCGCTTAGTTGTTCTAAATTACACAGTAAGTGTCTAAACACACTATGCCGAAGGTACGCGACCGAAGTTCGGCATGATTACGCCTGCAATGCTATTTGAATTACTGACGACACATTATGCCGAAATTACGTTGCGTTGAATAGCATTGCAGACGTAATCATGCCGAACTTCGGTCGCGTACCTTCGGCATAGTGTGTTTATAAGATGCGGTTTACGCCATCACTTAGAGAATGTATTCCGGAACGTATAAAACATTAATATTTAACTTAGATGTAGCACGGAAATCTCGATGTTTTGACATGTCGCCACATCAGTACATTGCATCCGTGTAAAGCAGGGGCAGGTTACTAGTTTTATAAAAGCTTCGAATAGAATTTAGCCACGTTGACACCTGACAGCTTTGTCCCATTCCTGTTCTAGCGCAACTGTGGCTAATGAGACACAATTGAATTTCTATTGTTATAAATGACATTTTGATTTTTCAACAGTTGAGAGGAAAAGATGTTTCCTCCGCCGTGCACCCTCGGTCTTATTACAAAAAAACGCTCCGGTACTGGTTTAAACCAAGACTAAAAGGTCTAGGTTTGTGACGGTATTAAAATTAGTACCAGTATCAAAGTGTGTTCCGATTACAAAACGAAGACTATCCGAGGATCTTTTAGTACCAAAGAAGATCCATGGTTCAAATAATATCCACAGATAAGAAACAAAAATGGCATTCTTTCATTCGTTCGTACAGGCTTTATTTGAAGCAACGTTCCGTTTCTATAAATATTTATATTATAATATCACTTGAAATGATTAAATAATTATTTATCATTACAAAAATATGTCATAAATTGTTCTTTATTTAGGTTACAATATAATGAACAAGCACAACTTGTACTTTTGACGCGCTTTTTATAATCAAGTTGACATATTTTTAAACACCTCTAGTGTGAAATGAAGTGAATTACATTCGGCGACAGCCCGCGTCATTTAAAGTAAATGTTTGCGTCCTTTTGAATATATAAATGCACTTCTTATTTATTAATATTATTCTTAGTAAGTATTTCTGTTACTAACAGTATGTTAGTTGGTTTGTTCGTGAATTGTTGTGTGTGATTAAATCGTCGGCTAGTTAAAAAATGGAACAACAAAAGAAAAAAAGGGGTGAAAACTGGAGTACTGAAGAAAAAGTTAGTAAAATATAATTTTTAAATTATTATTACGTAAACAATGCCTTGTTTCATCTTATTTCGACTACCTAATGCAGATGTTCTTATTATTATAGGAAATATTACGTGAGCTTATTGCTGAATCAGCACATATTATCGAAGATAAGTCCACGAAAACCTCAGTAAACATGCAGAAAACTAAAGAGTGGAAGAATATACGGATTAGGTAAGTACTTATTGCTTGTATTATGTGTACAAGTTCGTTATTTACGTGATATTAATCGGTATTTATTATTTTTAGATTTAATGAGATATCGGGTAAATGTTGATCTGATGGAGAATTAAAGTTGGCTTGGAAAAGAATGAAGTTGTCCGCTAAATCCAACTTATCTACCCATAGGAGGGACTTATCAAAGACAGGCGGTGGCGACAAACCACCATCACTTTCTCCCGAGGACTTAAAAATAATGGCGATTGCTCCTCACGACTTTGTCATTGAAGTTAATGACTACGATAGTGATGCATTGGTAAGTAAAACTTCATAAACATAATCATTTCACATAGCATTTAATTAAAATTTATTGATTTTACATTATTTATGTAGGATGTGCTCTGATAAGTGCTTTTAGAGCATGCAATTTACAATCAAACATGATGTCCTACGGTTATACATGATAGGTAATAATTTCGTTAATAATAACATAGGACACAAAACACTGGACTACTATAGAATAACAAAATTATAAAATGACTTTATAGAAGTAATGTACATGACATTACTTCTGTAAAGTCATTTTATAATTTTCCATGATTCATAACAAACCTATCTGTCTATTTTCAAAGTGCAAAATACCGAATTCAATTGTAGACAAAATACAGCAGTCGGTGTGAAAACATGTAAATTTATTTCTTTTAGAATCCAGTTCCCGTGCCTACAACTGCAGAAACAATGTTCACTGACCCTAACCCTGCTCCCAGTTTTGAAGAAATTGGACAATATGATGCAATACACGAGGAAAATCCAGAACACCCTTTTGAGAAAGTGCAAGGTAAATAATAGTTATTTAAGTCCAGCTAGTCACGCCGTAACGGCTACACGAATTTGGATGGAACTTAAATTGGACTTTATCCCAGCAGTATGTACCTGTAGGATAATTTTAACGTTCTTTTCGCGGGCAAAAGCCAGTATAATATAATTACAATCCAATATGTAGGTATACAAGTTCGTTTTAATATCTTCCATATTTAATTTGCTAAAACCTGTGGATTGTTATATATTTTATTTTGTTTTAGCGATACTCAACGATCCAACTACAGAGACAGAAAGTACCAGAATGTTGATAATAACGAACAATGATACTGTTAACTCAAGAAGCACTACAAAAAAAAGGAAAAAAAAGAGCTTGCAAATTGGGTATGTATATAGAAATAATTACCTACTACAATAATTAATACTCTCCGTGGGGGACAAGTAAACAATACAATTTCCCTGCGTCGTATATATATACTTATATATTACACACACATAAATATACTTATATATTACGACTAAATATAATTGTAAAAATATTTGCTTCAAGTGTAGTCACTAAAAGAGACCCATGGATGTTTTGGAACGAAAGTAATTTGATAAATGTACTGTTTATTTTCTATTTTACATTAAATTACATTAAATTACATTAAATTGCATTCAAAAACATTCATCGGTTTCTTCCTAAACTTCAACTAGGTTTATACGACGACCATGGTTACTTATCTCCTTTGGTGACCGTATTGCAATACCATATACATGTTGGTGTTGCAATACCATATACATTTTATGAAACAATCTTAGATATAACATAATTTACAATCACTATCAAAATTAGGCAGAGAACCTAAAGCCTTGATAGGTCAACTGGAAGAGCATTTCCCTGGATACAACATATTTATTACTCTAATATTACTGGTACATGTTAAAAATAAAATTACTAATTATTCTATTTGATTTTACAGAAGTGAAGAAACGCGGCAGTCAATTGTACAAAGCAATACAGATTTTAAAAGAAAACAGTTAGAAATGATGGAAGTGGAACACAAATTTAACATTAAAATTGCTAACTTAAAAATAAAAAAATTGGAACTAGAAATAGCTGTATTGGAAAGTAAGAAATACACCAACACTGAAGAATAAAACAGACATCGTCATCCTGTAAACAGAATTGAGTGAGGAAGATTTTAAATAGGTTCAAAAATCGTTTGCAGAAAATTAGTGGACGTTTTATGTGAGGATTTATCCCACATAACAGTTACAGACATGAGACAGTTCCCTGGCACGGCGCCCTTCACCAGTGTTCAGCTTTAGATTATAAGTATTAACGTATTTGTAAATATCCTGTTATGTGAAATTATTATTTTCAGATACTTATTTACTGCAAATATGTACTTACTAATAGATTATTAATTAAATTAAAATACAAGTTATTAAATAGTTAGTTAAAAAAAAATCACAAAAAATGTGTTTCAATAAACTGCCTTCTCCTAATATTTCCTCTTACAGAAGGTGGAATATACCTTTCTACTACAGGTTCCCTTGATGAAGATTGCCGTATGTTATCTTCCTCACCAGGAAACAGGTCTTCCCTCATGTCGATGGCAATATTGTGGAGGACAGCACATGCAACAATTGTTTTTTTTGCTGTTTCAATATCCCCAAACATGCCTCGCAATAGGCAACGAAACCGTTGCTTCATTAAACCAAAACACCTTTCCACCGTGTTCCGGGTACGAATATGGCTGCTGTTATACCTCTCCTCTTGTGGTGTGGTGGGGTTACGCAATGGTGTAAATAAATATGGAGTGCAAGGATAGCCACTGTCACCCAATAATATTCCAGAGAAAGCGCCAGCCTCAAACCTCTGTTTTAATCGACATTCTCGGAATATTCTGGAGTCATGTACACTTCCACGCCATCTGGTAACAATGTCCATGATTTTCAGGTCAGCATCACAAACCACCTGAAAAGTGACAGCATATTTGAACTTTACACTCCTCTCTGTTATTTTAATATGACGTTGGAAATAATTAAAATAATCAAATAAATTATTCACTATTGTATCAAGTTAACAACTATTAGATCAAACTAAAAGGTCATATAAAGACAATCACAACATAAAATATTTGTTTAAAAATTACCTGTACATTGATTGAAGAAAATCCTTTTCTATTAATGTATA
The DNA here is from genome assembly GCA_963082905.1 of Oligia fasciuncula. NCBI lineage: Eukaryota > Metazoa > Arthropoda > Insecta > Lepidoptera > Noctuidae > Oligia > Oligia fasciuncula. Next base: position 12,446,910 of record OY720406.1, on the reverse strand, counting down.
ACTGACCTCCATCAGCATTTACTTTCTTTACTCTTATGTGAGTACAGTCTATTGCCCCAATAACTGTAGGAAAATTTGCAATACTGCGGAATTTCCTTATGGTTTTCTCCTGTTCACTTAAAGTAGTAGGCATTTTTATGAATCTTGGGGACATCCTTGACAAAATGTCCGCTACCTTTTTACAAGTTTTGCTGATAACTGGTTGAGACACACCATGTAAATCAGCTGTATCGTCTTGAATCTACAAATAAAACAATAATATCAGTATATCATTTGGATTTTGTCTAATGTTATGTTAGCATTGGCCAAGGGTGGGGTACTTACTTCATGGCGAGCCCAGTTGCGTAATGCGCAAACCACTTGCAATTCAGGACTCAGTGGGCATCCTCGAGGGTCGTGGGATAAATCCTGACGTAAAACATCCACTATTTTTTCCCCAAAACGTTTTGTGAACCTATATTTATACTTAAAATCTTCGTCACTTAAATCAAAAGGATTTACGCGATGACGATGTCTGTAAGATCGCCGAGACGTTTCCAGTATATCCAAATCTTCCAAATCCATCAAGTCAATCATATTAATATCCATTTTTTTACGATTTGCAAATAAAAAGACACGCTAATAATCAACGCTAACCTCAAAAATAAATTAGTACCGATGTCAAACCACGGTTAAACTAGGGGTCTCGGCGGACTAACTTTAGTACCATAGATAGTTCATGAACTAGTGATAAACTTCATTTTGTAATAGCGTTTTATTTAGTCATGGTTTAAACCTAGTGATAATCCCAGTACTAAATTTAGATCGCGTTTTGGAATAAGACGGTAGCGGGCATTTCCGGGGATTGCTCTACATTATCGCTACATATTAGATACGGTTTATGCGGAACGATAAAAATGTAATATCTTACCGCAGTAAATGATAAGAAAATGTTACACGCTGACATTAGTTCCTAGTACTTAATCTGCGTTTGCGATTTATTTTCCGAACATGTAAACAAATATGAGTTACTGGAAAAATAACTTGAATACCTACACAATAAAGAAAAAAGTTAGAAAAAACGCTACCAAAGCGAGAACAAAGTAATAGCACGGGCAGGCGATGCGATGCGATGGGTCGGGAGAACAGGAAGTTTCACGCGGACGAAGTCGCGGGCAGAAGCTAGTTAATCATATATATATCTATAGTGTCCTAAAGATAGTTTTTTTTTTTAATAAACTAATAATAACTAACTAACTAATAATAATATAGTTGGCTAAGATTATTAAATAAATATTCTTCTGAGCATTTATTTACTTACGTCGCATGTGGGCCTTATCCATAATATGGCAGACTTATCTACGCACGTCGTCGGGGTCGGCTAGACTTATATTTTTCTGAATACCTACGTAGTCTGCAGTTTATTTTGCTGTGAAAATGCATTGCTATCAATGATATTTTAAGTGGTAAGGTATTCCTATATTTCTTTTTCGATTATGGTATGTTGTTGATAAGACATAACCTCTAGAACTTCAAACTGGAATATCTTTAATTCCTAACTTCCTATAATACAAAACTGAAGACAAAACTGTTCAGAAATTTTTGTTAAATTTGTTTTTTTTTATTGCTGAATGGGCCCGCTCTTGACCTCGATCGCGCCTGATGGAAAGCGATGGATGAGGTCTATGATGAAACGAGCGTGCCCAGAAGATGCCTAAGTTTGGGAGTTCGCCAATGTTCTTTCCGGTTGAAATGTGAGAGAAAATGTGAAAACCAGAAATCTGAATCAAATAAGTCGTGTTCGCAACATCTAACCTATCTACAGCAATCCTTATCATTATCATATTTATATCATTCGCAACGTAAACAACGATAAAGTCACAGCTTGTATGCTATTGTGTGTTATATGTCGTTGGAATAAGATTTGGAATTGCTGTAGTAATAAATCGGGCATGTTACTTAAAGGGGAGGTAAGACAGCAGTATTTTTTCGCATCTGTGCCGGTCGCGACGTCTAGGCGACACATATACGTGTGATAATCATTATATACATATACTTATTTACATATATTCTGTAATTCAGTACCTCATTATTTTTTCAACTAAGAAATTTGTTTTTTTTTTGCCAAAGTTTTATTTTAAATCGCTGAGTGCTAGATTCCCGAATTTTTTTTTTGTGTGTTGAGTGTTATTTCAATAATTTTTATTTGTGGGAGTTTAATTTTGATTTTCCAAATGTTTATTCAACTTCTAAATAAAAGATAGAGCGTAATACTTACTTAAGATTTCTAGTTTGAACACGTAAAACATGCGTTGCATACATAGGTACCTAACGTGTAACCGTGTATGGCACTACAAGGGTACCAGGAAGTGCATTCAAGATACAAACATAATCATACACGATTATATTGATACATACATATTCATCAATATACACTATTTATGTTATAAACCTATGTATTGGTACTGGATTGAAATAATTTGTCACATTTACAAAGACAAATATTTTTTTTCCTACATCTTTTCATCTGGGTTTCCCAACATCTCATTATTATTTATTTATTACTCAGCTCACCCGATAGACGTTGTCCTGTCCAAATTTCAATAAATATGTTTGTGATCTTTTTGTGAATTCGTGAGTTAAATGGTCTTGAGTTTATAGAAAAAAGGACATTCAGTTTATCCCGAATTTGATCATTTTCCGGCAAACTTTCCCAAGTTTTCTATCCATAGAAACTTAATTAGAATTATTAGGAGCATTTTAAAACAAAAAAACAGACAAATTGGTTCAGCCGTTCCCATGTGATGCACTAACTAACGACAAGCATTTAATTTTTTATTTATACAGATATTATAAAATAATACAAGACAATATCAAATAAGGACTCGAAAAAAGTAACGAAAGTATATCAGTATTAGTCTTCCATACACAATTATTATAATAGTAGTAATGTGCAATAGTGTGTGAGTGAGTGTTATATTAATAATAAGTGAATTTAATAATAACGTCGAGTATGGAAATGTTACGTATGGGATTAGTGCCAGTGACTGGTGTCGCGTTGACCATTGGAGTTACATGGTTTAATGTGAAAAAGTGAGTGACTATGGTTTTTAAATGTTTTTCATTATCATTGTCATCATCATTCTTCTGATCTTATCCCAATTAATTCAGGGTCGGCGCAACATGTCTCTTTCTCACTAGTGACTCTTTCTTTTTTTTATTATGTCATCTCGGTAGCCTTTCTAGCCATCCGCATCCCTCGTGTCTTTGGTGCTCTCTTACTTAAAGCCATCAACATTCAAAACTTTCCTCACAATTTTTAACTAGCTATAATTACATATTTTCAAGTAACTTCTCCTCGAATTCGTACCTATTATTCATAGCTATTATCTCGTAGTCCTCATAGAGGATCGATTCCAATGTTAAATTATATAGGTAATATATAATTTAACATTGGAATCGATAACATAGGTAATAACTTCAAATGTACTTTATGTACAGCACCTTATTAGGTCTACTTTTGGAGAAAATCGTTTTTAAATGACACTAAGTGCATCCCTATTTTTGCTCATGACTCTACAACAGATTTCTCTTTTATGCACTCAATGGAGTGGGATATCTAGTGTTATATATTAAGTGTCAATCTAAGTAAACCTAGGTTAGGTTTGCTTAGGTGGATACTTATCTCGATTCAATGACAGTGCAAACAAAGCTGCTGAAAGATAATTGAAAATGAATAGTAACACTACTAGGGGAATGTTTCAACGTGTGTTACATTTCACCAACCCGGCAAGGCATCTCACGGAGGAGTCAAATAAATAAGTAATGTCTAAGATAAACTCAGAAAGTACATATGAATCGGAGTCAATGCTTAATTACTTTTAATCGAATCGTCTATCTACGAGTTATTGCTCCATCGCGGATGATGATATGATCATCAACATTCGTTCAACACCATTGCATCTAATGGGCCCCTGGTCTATCAACTGCCAGTTGACAGAAGACAAATATTATATTCAATCTCGTTTGTGTAATCAAAACTTCATGGCTGAATGCACCTAATAATTATACAGCCAAAATAATTGGCAAACATACCTAATATTTTATTTCTTTGAAGTAGTCATAAGATCATTGCTTAAGATAGAGCAATCCAAATAGCGAAATAGATCAGTAGGAGCAATGCTATGCGGATAAGTCTACTAATAGATCTATGATCTTGACAATGACAGAGTTCAATTTCTGCATCGGCCGATCTATCATGAGATTAGGTCATTAAACCTAATAGACTCCGATCTGACTTGATCAATCTAAACTGAACTCCTGTTCTCCTAAATTTAGTTTTTCAGGGAGTAGGTATAATATTTTTTTCAGCCGATTGTGTCCCACTGCAGAGCAAAGGCCTCCCTTTCCTTCCACTTATCCCTATCTACAGCTGTATGTGTATTTAAGAAAAGAGTTTCGATTTCGCCGTCATCTTTTCCTGGCCGTTTATGTTTATCATTTTTTTTTTATAAAGAAGCTGTCAACATCTAACCGTCTCTTTCTCTCTTACAGGAACTCTTACAGTAGAAGAGGTTTACAGGGACAGAGATCAGTTCGCGGGTCTTGTGCGCGAGGTGGCAGCACCGGACGTGGGCCGCATGGGAATCGAGATCCTGTCGTTCACGATCAAGGACGTGTACGATGACGTGCAGTACCTCGCCAGCTTGGGCAAGGCGCAGACGGCGATCGTCAAGAGAGACGCCGACGTGGGGGTCGCGCAGGCGAATCGAGATGCCGGGATCCGGGTAAGAAGGAATGATTAAATTCTTGAATAAATTCTCTAAATGAAGGTGAAAAACGCATCAAAATCCGTTGCGCAGTTTAGAAGAACATCGCGGTCACACAGACAGACACAAAAAGTGAATTTGTAATATGTTTATATGGATATTGATATCTTATTTGAGCAGATTGGGGTGTCAATGTAAATATGTTTTTAAGTCCTGGGCGGCCGGTATGATTGATTGGGTTTAGATTATTCATAGGAAGCTATGGTCCCTGTGGTTTCCTTTTAAAAACCTACTTAGACTATGCCTTTAAAAGAGACGATTACACCGAATAATGTTCAAAATAATAAGTTTCAGTAAAGAAACAAATATTATGTGCGCTTGTGCTTATACCATTTACGTACGCAGGCACGTAGTATATGCTTAAAGAAGACCTACAGTTACCTGCACTCACGTGCTGAATTCTAAAATTAGTTTCCAACTCAAGAACTCAACTATTCAAGAGCTTGATTATTGAGGTTGACTCACAACCTTGCACGGGATTGGTACCGTAAAATACAAAATATTTAACCTGAATCATCCTGTAATTAATCTGTCTCGTTATCTGAAATCCAGGCCTACAAAATAACTTCATAATGACGGCTGAAATTCACGAAAATTGCTTGAATGTGAATTATTCAGCTCATTAGACCCGTAATTAATAAAACGCAGTCTGTTCGAGTCAAGTGGACCGGATTCGCTGCTCAAACGTGCCTCAATCTACCATGTATTTGCCGTCCACAGGCCGTCGCTACCACGAACTATTTAATTAATTTATTGCGACTGTCCAACTCTTCTATAAGAGGTTACATTAGTTTCAATGAATTGTCTTTGTTACATTTCTCATGAGTCAGGATAAATTATCTTACGAAACTTCGTGTTTTTGACGACTGTAGATGGATAGAATATTCATAATTCTACAATAGCCTAAGCCTCGCTTTCATTTTGTTGCAAGACACAAACTCAAAGATTAACTACGGGGACCTGCCATTTTTATGTGTTATAGGAATGGGAGGGATGACGGCTTGTGGTATTGGCAGAAACAGACGTGAGATATTGGAACAGCAAGTTAAATATACTTAAAAATAGTCTATTAGAAACTAGTAGTTTAGTAGTAATTTTAGAAACTTTTGAAGGTGACAATCACGGTAGAAGAGAATAACTTAAGCAATAGTCTTTCAGCAAAAAAGTTTTATACAGGCTGTGAGGCATCGACTCGCAAACTGAACGTCGTTTATTAAAAAAAAAATTGCTATTTTCCACAAAAGTGCAAGACCTACACGATAAAAATGTATGGAACATCAGATTTTTTTAAAGTAACCGACGAAATTTTTCAGCTCTGGGGGGGTTTAGAATCATATGCTTAACATGGTAACAGGGTAACAGTTTGCGCGTTGATGTTCCTTATACCGTGTATAATATGTCTGTTATTGCGTAGACGGTAGACCATGCCGACACAATCGGAGAAGTTAATATGTCAGAAGCTATAAGGTTTAATTTATAATTTGTCACCCAGGAAGCGGAGTGCGAGAAGTCCGCGATGGACGTGAAGTACTCTATGGACACGAGGATCGAGGACAACACGCGCATGTTCAAGCTGCAGAAGGCGCAGTTCGACCAGGAGGTCAACACTGCGGTAAGTGTGCAATGACCTCATAGCCTTTTCTTCGATCGATTTTATAATATGTCCCTTTTACGACGTAGGTACCTCCTGGCTGACTGCCTCGTTGGTTTATTAGCGCTATTGTTTAACATGAGGTTCTGGGTTCGATTTTCAGGTCGGGGTAAGTGTTATTGGGTTTTTCCGTCCTTCCATTAGGAATTTCTCAGTAGCAGCACGGAGTCTGGATTTGTGTCCGGTTGATGGCAATAGGCAAGCCTCCTATTACATGGGATTCAAACATAACTGGTGAAATGTGGATGTAACATGATGTTCTTTGCCTCTGTGTCCAATAACACCTGGGTCCAATAACACCTCTGCCTAACCCTCTGGAGAAAACAGGCGTAATATTATTAATGTACTGGTTCAAGTAGTTATTTGCACGACTCATAAGTGAGAGAGTGCTTTACGATCCGATCGGAAAATTTTTTTTTGCCTCTTTTCTGCAACTGTTTCTAATGTTATATTCCTGCTAGTACACAGAACCTACTTAATTTATGTACCGTTGTATAGATAATATAGTGGAGATTAATTTTGTACTTTTCAAAAATTGATCTAATGCAGTAGAAACGAAAAAACATCAAAATATTTCTAAAAAAAATCCCGTCAATCAAGTGTGAAACCTGAAAACATTGTAGCTTGCGAAAAATCAATTCATTGAGTAATTTTTTTTTTAATAGATTCGTTTTACCCATATGAGGAACCCTATTGAAAGTGGCTCTTTTATTCAAAGTAGTTCAATTATAATTAATGAAACACTAACTAATAATAATATCTATGGTTTTTTATACGATCAAATGAGCATTAGGAGTCGTGCACTTTTGGATTTTCCAAATTTTTTTACATTTTTAATTAGCAGTTTATCACCGAAGCCCAGTATCCTCATACTGGGCTTCGGTGATAAACTTCGAATTATGATTCGAAGTTTATCTGCATTAGTACCCATTGTTCGGGCCAAAATATTCAATTTCAATGTCGGAAATGGAACAAAAATATTTGAGAGACATTTTTGTCGCGCAGATCATGTTGGTACCGCTGCTTGTTCCGTAGTAGACAAGTCTTTACACACCGAAGTACCTACTAGAGCCTTCTCACATTTTGTCGACATAAGTTCCCGAAATAAAGTGATAATTTCCTGTTTCAGAAAGCGCAAGCGGCGCTGGCGTACGAGTTGCAAGCTGCGAAAATAAAACAAAAGATTCGAAACGAAGAAATAGAGATCGAGGTCGTTGAGAGACGCAAGCAGATTGAGGTAAGACCTCATAAAACATGGTTGATTTTGAGATAACACTTCAGAGTCGGAAATAACGAAAAAAAATAATATATTATTAATTTATTAATTAAACTTAATTAAATTATTGATTAAGCATAATATAACATGCAAATTGCAAATAAATAAAAATATCCCTTATTTGTGAATAACTTTTTAATTTTTTTATACTTAATAATATTTTTTTTTAATAAAAAATAATTATATTTATAATAATATAGTATAATAAGCAATATAATAATAATCATCCATCGTCGACTTTGTCTCTGTCACCTCTGACCTAGACTAGAGTCAAGAGCAAACCCATTTCAATTTTTTTTTAAATCTGCAATATTACCCATACCGATTTTGTTTTGTAAAAAAAAAGTCTTTTAACATTTCTTTCGCCATGGCCGGGCCCGGGTAAACGATTGCTTTCAAACTTGTCTTCGGGCTTTTCTCCGGTGTCTGGTAATCCGGAGTGGGTAAGTTCTTAACCCAACAACCGGAAGGGTTCCCTAATGGAATTTCCCGGGTTCTCTAATGGAATTGGCCATCGGCAAAACTGATGAAATTTCATACGCTATTGAACTATAATATATATTATTATTATATTGGGATATTTTTTTGAAAATCCTTCCTTAACGCAATAAGAAACTGACTTTGCAATAAATTATACCACAACATACTAGTTATCGTCTTTTCTGACGTTATACAAAAAAAATGAACGAAATCGGTCGTGAAAAAAAATCTGCGGCGGTGCTATTCTGTAAAAATCTCACCGTGAAAACTTGAGTGAAGTGAGCGTGGAGTGAGCTGTCAATAGTGTCAATTCCTAGGAAAAGCAAACTCACTTCACTTACGTTTTCACGGTGAGATTTTTACAGAATCGACCGACTGTTCCCTACATTTTGACGAGTTATGCGAACATAAATGTAGGAACAGCATTTTTTTTTCGTGACCGATTTCGTTAATTTTTTGTATATCGTCAGAAAATGCGATAACAAGTAAGTGTATAATTCATTGCATATACATGGTTTCCATACTCTACATATAAAGGACTCTTGCGCAAGATTTCTTGCTTCTTGATAGTGAATTCAAGAATCAAGGTTTTTATTAAGTAGAAGATATTAAGTATGTGTGATGTGCTTGCAGGTAGAACAGCAGGAGATCTTGCGTCGTGAGGAGGAGCTGAAGTCGTTGGTGAAGCTGCCGGCCGAGGCAGAGGCTTACCGTCTACAGGCCATCGCTGAAGGAAAACGGTAAGGTCATTTAGTTGAAAGTATTTTTGGTTTTTAGGGTACCATAAAAGGAAAAATGGAACCGGACTGTCCGTCCGTCTGTCTGTCACCAGGCTGTATCTCAAAAACCGCGATAGCTGGACAGTTGAAATTTTCACAAATTATGTATTTCTATTGCCGCTATAACAACAAATACTAAAAACAAAATAAGTAAAATAAACATTTAAGGGGGGCTCCCATACAACAAACGTGTTTTTTTTCGGTGTTTTTTCCTTGTGGTACGGAACCCTTCGTGTGTGAGTCCGACTCGCACTTGACCAGTTTTTTATTTTATCCTCATTCATTAGATATCGATACCCATCACGTTTGTGAAGTTTCGCCAGCTAATTAATCTAATCCTATCTAACAGCAGACTAATGAAGTTTGGAATCTGTCTCAGGAGTTGTCTCGTTAGTGTCTCAAGATCCGTGTAAAAATACCGCCTTCCCTTGAAAGCGACCTCGGTAGTACGGTTTTTTTGTCCTGCTTAGCTAATTTCAAAATTTAATTGAAATGACTTTCTCACTAACGACTTGATACCGCTAGGTATCTACAACGCCACATGCGAACAACGCGTCATACTAACGTCACGCAAAATCCTGCATCTCGCAAGCAGAGTTTACCGCGCAACTAGCATAGATACAACGGCCGACATGAATCATCGGGCAGTTGCCCGCCAGATACAACACCCGTCTGGTCGGAGGTCGGAGGATCCTCCCTTTTTTAAAGAGTATGAGTGAACTTTACACCCTGTTCCTCATACGTCTATAGACTTTTGATTCTTTTCTCAGACGCCATTTTGGCACTATTTTTAAGACACTCATCTAAAGTGCTACAAGGATTTTTCGCTGGTCGTAAACATTTTTGCGATCGTTTTTTGAACTGTGTTGAAAAAACAAGATGGTGACGTTAGTTCCGATTTTGGCCACACGCCTATAGATCCTTGTACACGTGTAGTTATTTAAATGCCTCCTTCTACCAAGCAGTTGCGACCAACATTTAAATTCTTTCCGCTTCTTTCCAGAACTCAAACTGTGGAAGGTGCTAAAGCCGATGCGGAGCGCATCAAGGTGCTGGGTCTGGCGGAGGCGACGGCCATCGGCGACGTGGGCAAGGCGGACGCCGAGCGCATGCTGGCCAAGGCGAAGGTCTACAAGCAGTACGGAGAGGCGGCCATCATGGCGCTGGTGCTTGAAGCGCTGCCTAAGGTACGGATGATACTGAATTTGAAATCTAAAAACATTGTCAACACTCAACAAGTTGGATTTTAAATCACACTAATATTATAAAAGTTTGTGAGTGTGTGTGTGTGTGTGTGTGTGGAGGTAGCTGACACCCTGGATTAACATATAGGCTACTTTTTATCCCGATATTCCCACGGCATCGACAATTACGCGGATGAAACCGCGGGGCGCGGCTAGTTTAAAATAATTTGTTTTCAAATATGGTTAAACAATATGCAGATGTTTTACGTTCATGTAATAATTGTATCTTTACACCCTAGTTACTGAATAATTAGCATTGCTGGTTGTCAAACAAAAGACTTCTGCCCCAACTGAACCATTCCAATCTCATCCACAGATCGCAGCGGAAGTATCAGCCCCTCTCGCCAAGACGGACGAAATTGTCCTAGTGGGCGACAACGGTGCGTCGGGCGAGATCGCCCGCCTGGCAGGCGGCATCCCGCCCGCGCTGAAGACCCTCACCGGGTTCGACCTCTCCGCCGTGCTCAAGAGAATGCACCCCACCGGCACCGGTCAGTAACGTATACTTGACACGCCGAGCATTGAGGTAGGGTATAATGTGACTATTTATACAAGTTCCCGATGATGGTGGAGATTTGAGAGGGAAACACGATGGTCCAAAGTTTAATCGTCCTCTATATGGTGACGTGTTGCCCAAATACGCGACCCAATGGCCTGATAATGACTGCTGCAATGCAAAATAGGGCCTAATCGATGCAGCCTCGAGGCACACATTCCTGCTTTGTTTCTTGTTTTATTTTACAGAATATGTTGTGTGCTTTTGTGTGTGCCTTTTAAGTCTGTGCTAAATATTTTTTTTTCTTTCAACGAATAATATTGAAGTAGAGTTTTGATGAGTGGTTATCTGCCTTCCTTTTTCTTCTAGGGATACTAATTACCTACGTAAAAGTGCGTAATTACCTACGTAATAAAAATGGGCAGTGATACCACTGCTATTAACCAATGCACTTACCAAATTGCCTGTTGACTATCGCAAACAATCCCTGTCATTATCAACAATATTGTTAACTATGCCATGGTTTTGGACGTCCATGTTCAGTAGATGTTGACGACATAGTGATAATATATTCTGCCATCTTTTATTCGGGGTCAAATTAAATTAGGTAGCGAAACTACGCAGACATGATGAGTATCGATATCTAAACATGATAAATAAAAAAATAAAAATTGATCTTTTTTGTGGGGTCATCGACCGCGATACCAGGGACCAACATTTCTTCGCCATTTCCCACAGAATGTGAAAATTTAGATAAAGGAACCTTCGGTTTGGATGAACCCGCATTGCTTCTGCTAATGTTTAGGTGGGTTACGGTATAAATAGTGCCGTAAGCTTGGTAGTTCGTTTCCTTCAACCTATTCACTAACAATAAGGTATTGTCTCTTCCAGACCCCTCAATCTCTGCGGCCACCAGTTAGAAGAAAACACCTGAAGTTGCAGCATGCTAAGAACCAATCAGAGAGCAAGCTGTCCGTGCCGCACGTGCTGCCACCAATGGTAGCATGTCGCACGGCAGACCAAGCAGTCAGTGCCATACAAATTACCGCAAACACTCCACAATATACCATGGTACAATCTATAGCTATATAAGCAATAATATTATTTTTACAACTGTATATCGTATACTTATACCGAGACAAAAGGAAACATACGACCCGGTTTCTGAAAGACTATTTATTATTTTATATAATCTGTGGAACGGTTACGTCTTATGACAAGTGATTTGATTGGCTGTCGCTACTTCAGTCAACCAATCAGAACACATAACATGAGGTTTGGTTCTATTTTATGATCTGAAAGTTGGGTATGTCTTTCAGAAACCGGAGGTGATTCCTTCCTTTCATGTTGGTCTTCGCCAAGTATAAAATGTTTCGTACTCCTTTCTTCCTCATTAATGTTGGGGGCGTGTCCGATCAAATCGATGTAAGTACTCGAATTTCTACGTCATACGTCATATATTTATAGATTAATATCGATTGCCTATTTAGTACATACTTGTAGCACATAACGTTTAAACGTACTCATAGCGTACCTACAATGTTAACCGAAGATGTATATTTTTCAATAGAATGACTACAGGTAATTGTCATAAAGAGTATAGATTTTGTACAACTGTGTAGAAGTTAAATATAAGACAACGTGTTCTATAAGGCACTGCCTTTTTCAGTAGGATACCTTACTTGTGTGAAGTCCGACACGACCGCTGTCGCCTCAATCGATGTTTATAAATTGTACAAGTTTTGCTTAAAATATATTTCTGATATTTAAACTCTTATAACGGAATATACGGTTACACTTAAATAGGTCTAAATGTGAATCTGTTTTCGCAGTCGAATTGTGTGACAATCTCGACAAAAAATATTTATAATCTTAGTTCATTCAGCTTCGTCTGGAATGTTATGATTATTATTATTTTCTACGTTAACAGTATGGATGTTAGCTTGTCAATCCCACCGTAGCTTACTTGCGTTGTAAGCATTTGTTTCAACTTGGGGATGCGATTATTTTGTGTGGTGTGCGTGTGTCTTTATATTCCATATTTATGGCATTTTACACTTGACATTTTGTAATTTTTATTATTATCTATCTAAAAATTAATGAAATACTTTAATTTTGTTGGTATAATTTTGTTATTTTCATTGTTTTTGCTATTTAAGTACAATGTTTTGAATTCGTGTATACTAATATATTTGCACAATAAATTTATCTGAATTGGCCATGCCTTATGAAAATGTATTATTTTCTTATTAATTATTGCGATAATATAGACCATTTTCAGAAACAAATTTGCGTTTTTTTATTTTTCAAGGGTTTGTAGATAATTTTACGATTATTTAATTTCATTGAAATCTATTGAAAAAACAAGATGGTCACGCGTCAAGATAGCTTTGTAGCGCTATAGCAGTGTAAACACGTTACTTTTGAGTAGTTTTGAGTAGCGTCGTGGATCATAACCTAAGGCTACGTACGCACGTAGCCTAGCGACTTAACATCCTTACATAGAAGCTAGGCGACTAGCGAAGGCGCTGAGCGCGCAGTGCGACTGGTTGCGAACATTCTAGAGCATTCGTTTCACTCGCAAGGTGACTCTCTAGGCTCCTAAGCGCTATGCAAGCCACCTGTCAGTGCATACGTAGCCTAAGAAATAGGTGTTTGTCTACGAATTCTTGTGGCTGTCCTACAAAGGTCAAATTAAGGTCATTATTAAAATCTTTTACAACTGTCTCTATGAACGTTAGGTTTTTTTTTATTTGAATACTTGAGTAAATTGTTCTAAATAAACCGTCAAAATGGTTTCAGAAAGGTATAAAAAATATGTTGGCATGGCCAATATTGATTTCCTTATGAATTATGAAGTAAGCTAAATTGATTATTTTTAATAAAAATATGTGTAACAATGTAGATTGTTTCATTTCGAAATTTCTCAACTAGATTGGTATGTTCCACTTTTTTAACGAAGTTAACACATTTTCAGCATTTTAAGCTACTCAGAGAATGCTAAGGGTTTCGGAACACAGTTGTATACTTATAATTACTTTTGCATCCGAGGTCGGTTATCTACTAAATTCATTCGTGACGGACAACGCTCAACCAAAACCAATAGGTCTAGAAGCATAAAATTATTTAGTTTAGTTTTATTAGTTAAGTTTTTTTTTTTAATTCGTCTCCTAATTAATGGATGGAAGGTTCTCATTTTTGTCGCTGGGTAACACATCGGACGCACATTGCTTGTGGTATTCAGAAAACGCAAAATTAACAAATTGGTAAAACATTAGCAACCTCTGATGAGGTGACCTCTTAAGAGGTTGTTACACGAACACGAGTTATACGAACATAAATGTAGGGAACAGCTGATATTTTTTTAGCGATTTTAGGTTTGGTCCCATAGCAAAAGTTGTTCATAATGATGACTACAACGACCTCTTCAGAGGTTGTTAATGTTTTACCAATAACCCTGTATATAGTACCAGGGCGTCATGACTTGAAGATACGACGGTTATAATACTGTTTATTTAATTTCCCCGTTGGTCTCGTGGTCGCAAGCGCGACTGCTGAGCGTGGGGTCCCGGGTTCGATTCCCGGGTCGGGCAAAGTGTTATTGAGTTTTTCCATTAGGAATTTCTTAGTAACAGCCCGGAGTTTGGAAGTTCGCGGTGTGATACCCACGTGCCTCGGAAAGCACGTTAAGCCGTTGGTCCTGCGCCTGATCTCTCTCCAGTCGTGTCGGATTGCCGTCCCATCGGACTATGAGAGTGAGGGAAGAGGGAGTGCACCTGTATCTGCGCGCACACTTGTACACTATACTATCTCCCGCGCCGAAGGCACAGTATAAAGATCATACAGTATTGTAACTCGGCCGTAACCTTGAAATAAATGCCTACAGCTGCGCGGTACGTAAACATCGATAGGGCTGCCCGTCTCCAGCATTTTAATTACATTTGCCTACTTTGTGTTTCCATTTAGTTTTGTTATTGTATTTTACTGTGTGTACATAAATATTAATAATAAAAACCACGTCTTTACTTTGAATTTTACAAACTAACAAAACAAAACACACATCGGCCTTTCTTCTCAGAGTAGTCAGATAGGAAACGCCGACTTCATCTAGTTTTAAAAAAAAAACATGACTGACGTGTAAAAGTGTTTGTACAAACCTACTTACAAAAAATAAAATCATTTCATTTCATTTCAAATCACATGCCCCGAGGTTTTAACACAAGCGTACCTACCGTATAATGATTCATGAACCGCCTATAACTACCTATTTCACTCGTGTCTATCACTTTCCTTTACTCTATTCACTTTATTTATTAATCCAGACATCTTTTTTTTCGGGAGATAAAAGGAAATACTTACCTATCCATTAAAAAGACACATTATGTACCTACCTACTAGTAAGTAAAATTATTTTATAGTCTTACCTTTCAGAGTTTCCAGGTAATCTAAAAAAAGTTATCTCTGGATGCGTTATTGACGAATTCATGCAACCAAAAACAGCACAATATATCCTACTCGTCATATTAAATATGTACTTCAATTTATTTTGCGCGGTTATTGTTAAAAAAAACAACACACCGTCCGTTCGTCACTGCGGCACAGTCGCGACTGTCTGCATGCCAAGCGCATGCCGAGGTCGAGGCGCGTAGGTATAGCTCGCGTTTCGTCCGTTTGTATGAAGTCGAAATACTGTATATCTTTATACTGTGCCGAAGGCTAGTCTCCGTTGAGATTGACCGCCGTGGCCGAAATACGGTCTGGAGGACTTTATTTAATTATGAACACCATACAAATGAAGAACCAGTGTGCTAGGTGGAACCACTAAATTGAGCAGTCTTCTTCTTTTAAAGGTATAAAAAACTCTAAATCAGTATTACTCCACGCCCTAACCAATGCGATCCTCGCGTGAACACGCGACCGTCGCGTTCATTTTATTCGGTGAACCCGAAAGCGTGATCCCGAAAACCGAAAACAAAACCGAAAGCCTATGAGTAACATGTTCATGTTACTCATAGGCTTTCAGTTTTCAGAATTTGCGAAGATTGTCAATTCGCGAGCGCTTAGGTTAGGACGCAGGGTCAAACCCAGATGGTACACATAATTGTGTGTTAAAAAAACTTCAAATAGTAGAAAAACTTATGAATAATTTATTCGACGTTTTAATACAATAATACAAACTAAGAATTCAGCAGATTAATTATTTATAAACTAGTTAACGAGTTGGGTTACAATTACAACATCTCGCCTCGAATATTCGTCTTCATCAACTGAAAAAAAAAGAAAAAAATATATAATTAAAAAAATTTATTAAAATTAATAAAAAAAAAAAAGACAGTGGGCAAGTTTGAAGATATATTATAATGCCAAATGAAAGGGTCAGTCAATCAATCTTCCTAGCCTTTTCCCAACTATGCGGTTGTCGGCTTCCAGCCTAACCGGATGCAAGATTTTACATGGAGCGACTGCCTATACAACCTCCAGAACCCAGTTACTGGGTAACACGATACCCCTTGGTAAGACTAGTTGTCAGACTGTTGGGCTAACTACCTAATTGCACAACGAGACTTTACAACGAGACAATAATTTGCTGATAAACGTAACGCTTATCCCGTCGTTTAAAAGTCCAGTAAAAAAAACTCCACTCACTTTAACTTTCTCTTCATAGCTGAGCTCTTTCTTGGTCAGTACGTAAGACAACTTGGCCCACGCCGCCTCGGCTGTCATGTCATACGCTGGTACCACCCCGCATTCCAACAGGAGCTGTAAATTAAATTTATACTTAGTTAAGTATGGAAAAATTTTAAAAGGCATGCAATCTTTGTTGATCACTAGGTACCTATAATTTTACATAAGAACGTTTTTAAGACGCGGGTGGAGTGGTCTTGCTAGGAAGTAGGAACCCCTAGCGAGACCACTTTCTTTGTGATTATATCTTGGGAAGAAACTGCAACATGAATGCAGCAATCATTTATCAGATTGCTTACTGATCACTAACCAGATTGATTGACAGTTATTGAGTATCGCCAACATTTACAAGTTGATCCTACAATTGCAGTAGTGCCTAGGTATGTCCAAACAAAATCATGGCTTACCATTAGGTAAGATTATGGTAAAAGCAACAACGTGAGGAAACCGGCATGTCCTAGAACCAAAAATTCGAGGACATGTGACATCTATCAACCTGCACTGGGCCCGCGTGGTTGATTATTAGCCCACTCCCTATCGAAGAGAGGAGGCCTGTGTCCCAGCAGTGGGCACATTATAGGCCCACTATGTTACGTAAAAGCGAGTCTATGAACTATAAAAAAGATCATTGCTACTCACCAGTCCAGTCTCATACAGTGGCTTGGCGATGACAGTACCATTGATGCACTGCGTTACATTCACGACCAGGACCTTGTTCTTCACGGCCGTCTCGATCTCTTTGTAGATCTCCTTGCGTTTAATGGGGATGTTGCCGTTTCCGTACGTCTCGAGGACCACACCTGGTAAGGAGAAATTGATGATTAAGCTAGCAATGTACCGGTTTTACGCTGACTAAAAACTAACAAAAAGGTGTGTGCATAGGCCCTTGCCATCCACACGACTTTTTTATTTGCACCATTTTTATGCTTGCTATTAGCTTTCATTACTTTTCCATACTAAATCTCCGCGTATAACCCGAACAAATTAAGTTGTGCTTGTGAACAAGGGAATCGGCGCCATTACCATTGACAACTTAATTTGGTCGCCGGACCACTTTCAAAGTCGATTTTCTCGAAAACTCCTAAGGTACCAATTTTGAGGTTCGAGTACTAATTAGTACCAATTGAGTACTAATTATTTACCAAATATGGAAGCGATTGGCGTTGGTGGTCCGGCGGTAGTCACGGACATCATACCGACCTACATTATTTTCACAAGGCAGTAACACTAGGTTTACTATCGCAGTGACCACGTATATTAGATAAGAATTATAATTAGGTACCTTCCATTCCTGTGAACACAGCCCTAATCAGCTCTGGCGTGATGGTCGGCGCTACCTTCAGTATGTACACCTTCCTGCAGACCTGGTCATGCAACCGGCACTCGTTAGGCACGGAGCCAGCCGGGTGGATCAACATCTTGGGGTCTACCTCCAGGGTTGTCTTGGCTTCTAACAGTGCTGGGAAGTTTGGTGAGTCGAAGGCGTAGATCTTTGTGTTTGATACTTTCTTTACTCTGTGGAATTTCAAAGGATGTTGGCATGGATGTGGCAAGGATGGAGCAAATCGCATAAGTAACTACCTAACAACAGCCAACATTTTAATGGCCACTTTGAAGTATGTTAGGATTTTAGTCTATACGTATAAAACATCCATTACACCGTAATAGTAATAGGTAATACGGGCTGATGCCCGCAACTCCACGTCAAAGCGCGTATTTTGCGTACTCCATATCACCGTATGTGGCCTTAGAAGAGTCTGTATTCGACGAAGTGACCACTCATACCCAGCCTTCAATGTCCTCACTGCTGATACTCAGGCCTTATTTGCACCACCACCACATTCCATTCCACCAAACCCCACCATCATAGGCATTGGGTCATTATTGCTCCGAAATGACCAAGGATATTACGTGTTAAATTATAATGCGGGATATCAGGTTAATTAGATTTAAAAAAAAACTATCCATACCTAGTCCCTCTGAAGAGCCTAGCTCCGAAGAACACGGTGACTTCTGGAATGTGCTGTGTAGCGGCGACCAAGATGGCGCACAACAAGTTGTTGTTACCATCGCTTCGAGGTTGGAAGATAGGAATCTAGAAGTATAAACAAGTCTGACAAAATCACAGTGATCTTTATTTACGTAACAATAAGGTGGCTGTTCGGTTGCTACTGTCAGAGATAAAATAACTGGAAAAACTGTACATTTACCAGAAGAGAACTGAGGGAAAAATGTGTCGTTCGACATTTCAATATAATGAAGAATTTTACTGATATTATCGTAACTCCAGCGTGTTTCGTACCTGTGCTCCTGTAAGTACAACGGTCTTGCCAACAGACTCCAGCATGAAGGAGAGGATGGAGGCGCCGTACGCCGTCGTGTCCGTGCCGTGGAGCACCACGAAACCGTCGTAGTCGTGGTAGAATTTCTGGAATAAAACAATTTCGTTGATAAGATTGAAAGTGTCACACAAATAAATCATAATATTATTAGCCTGCAAACTTGTAAGCACAACATCAGCCTTCGTGTAGATGGGGACTGGAGACCTTAATAAATTATTATTATATTCGCCAATATTTTGTAGGTATCCAATAGAAATAGTTGCAGAAAGGAGGCAAGACAAATTTTCGATCGTAAAGCAGTCTCCAATGCTTCGCATTAAGAGACGTGCAAAAAAGAAGAGTGTTTTGATGCCAACAACATTTTTAGCTATGCTTCATAAACTCCTTGTGCGGTTGCGGTTGTATACTTTGGCACAAAATGCTGCTTCCTATTCCATTCAGGCTTGAAACTTGACAATTGGCTACTTGGATGAATGCCAGAGATTTAGAATAATTAAGGTACTAATCTGAATCTTTTCACCTAAACACAACATACTCGTAACATCACGTCTGTTAGCTTGTATTCCCCGAAAGGATAAACAGAGGTCTGAATCTTTTGTTTTCATTACCTTTATATCTCTCGCTTGTCTGATCCAGTCGTCCATAGTAAAATCTGAGGAGTCTTTGAGTTCATCGTATTCATAGATTTTGTATAAAACCTTCTGCTCTGTGTCCTTGCCATCTGTAATAAGCATACATCTTCTACATAATAAAAATCTTGCAGCATAGCATGGTCAGCCTATACTTAACCATATTATTGTAGTGTTTACTTGACAATCATTTTGAGTACGAGAGTGGTCCAGTTGGCCTACTAAAACAGTCATGTTATACCGGAGAGGTCAACGACCAAAGCGATTGACAGGTCTGTATGAAGGAGGTGTAAACGAGAGACACAACGCTGTGACGATACTATCAACTTAAGCAATACTGTCGTCTCGTCGACGCGACGGCGCGGCGGCGCGCACGCAAGCAGAGGCCGCAGAGGGTGAATGACGTGACGACGATGGTTGCGGGAGGAGCAGTGTTGAGCGCGTGGAGGCCCACGTGGTTTCGACAAAGAGTGACGTCACCGCAACAGAGACAGCGACACCGGCGGCGCGGGCGGGACGAAGGAAACAAGGGACGGAGCGTTGAGGCCCACCGCGGCCGCGGCGCCTAGCGGTGACGGCGGTGACATAATATTGGCGCGAGTAGAAACACTAGGTCGTCGACTCACGTATCGTCACAAGTGCAAACAAATTGTCAGATGTTTTACGAGAAGGCGATGAATGGAAAAATGTGTCGCTAAATGAAGGTTGGATTAAATCGATTTTCGTTTTTTTTTTTTTATTAACCGATTTCGCCTTTACTTCTGCTGTGAGATCTTCCTTCTTGGCCAATTTCATGATTCTAGGTCAACAGGAAGTATGATTTTGATTTATTTGCGAATATCAAAATATGTCGCATTAACAGACAGACAGACAGAGAACGAAGTGATTTTATAATGGTTCCGTATTTCCTTTTGGTGTTCGGTCCCCCAGTCTAACCGGATTCAAAGACATTCAAAATGTGGGTAGGTATTAAATTCTACACAAAAATTTTCTATCCCAAAATTCCCAGTACTTACCAACCCGGAATTGGAAACTGGCGTCCGGCGTCCCTCTCACCGAGAGGAGGCCTGTGTCCCAGCAGTGGGAACATTATAGGCTGATTATGGTTATGGATGGTCCGGCAAAAAGCAAAAGAATCCCGTCTTCTATAAGGTAGGTTCATATACTTAGAGCATTTAACCTCAGGGTAATTGGGAGCTTTGTACCAGGGCCATCTTTAACCTATTGGAGGCCCTGGGCACATAAGGATCATGGGGCCCCTGTGTAGATAAGAGACAGTAAGAGAAACATACTAATATTTCATAACTGAGGGGCTAGAAACTTATTGTAAATCGCACTGCAAATAACTCTTATTTTGTCATTGAATCGAGTACTAATAATGCGTAGAATGGAACGTTGGCTGCAAACAATGTTTTTTATGAGAGCAGGCCGGGGCCCCCAAAGATCGCGGGGCCCTGGGCACTTGCCCAGAGAGCCCAATGGAAAAGAGGGGCTTGTGTACAGCAGGTCAAAAAGTGGTAAGTGCCACTCTTCCAACACTTTTGATATGTAGGTAGGTATATCTCGTGTGTACATACCTGGTAATGCTAGATATTCCTTGAGCTCTGACCCTGCGAGTTTCGTCTGCCAGTATTCGTTGTCGTGTAGCTGTGGCAGCTTCCTGATCACCTGCTCTATGTTCTTCTGAGGTACCAGCACTGGAAGATGTAAAAAAAATATGATTTATTTTCGAAATACAAAATGATGCAGCATGCTTATGCGCTACATATTGCGCTGGCGCATCTAGACAAGTTTTCCCTATGATTACTTTGTTGTTAACTAGCAGCGCCTCGCGGTTTCACCCGCATAAGTGTCGATCCCTTGGGAATATCGGGATACAAACAAACTATCCTATGTCCTTTCCCGGGACTCAAACTATCTCTATACCAAATTTCATCTAAATCGGCTCAGCGGTAAGCGTGACGAGGTAACAGACAGACACACTTTCGCATTTATATTATTAGTATGGATTTCGTATATTCACACCTTCACTCTGTATAAGCACAAATAATACAATGCGCTAGGTGTTAACCACACATATTTAACAACATAGGTCCTAGGTCGATAATAATTTAGGCGAAGAAGTAGAGTCGTGCGTATATAATGTAATGTTTTTTTTTTGGTTAGCCTGGCTTAGATGCCTGTTGATGAATAAAGGCCCAAATCTTTCCAGGCATCCTTTTCCATTTGGTTAAGGAAAAGGATGCCTCGATCCAACCCTTGTGGTCATAATTATAACAATAAATTCCTACTATGGACGTATATGGAACGGCCCCTACTTACGAGAGTCGTGTGTTCGAACCAAACACGTGGTTATATTCTCCAAGGTTCGAACTTCGAACCCAGGCAGGCGCTTTACTTTACGTAATTTAATAACTTCATCACCACTACTCTCAAGACGATGAGGAGATTACCTATTACTCACACACACATCACATTTCCACAAAAAAAAATATTAGATAAACTAACCTCCTTTTTCATTTTTCAGCATACCAAAGGTACCTCCAGTGTAAATAACAAGCACTCTTTTATTTTGCACCATTTTAACTATTTAAAAACAATATTACTATTTTAAGTTATTTAATTATATAAATTATTAAGTACACTATCAATTTGCCGCTAAAGATAACGAATGCGCGATGTATCGTCAAAGCGGGTCTTATAGAGCTCTGGAGATACACACGAATTTAAAATTCGCGTCGTATCTTAGTTCTCAAGGTGATAATGTGTCGTGTCGTGTCACAGTAACGTGTGAACTGTGCCGGGCTGTGTGCAGCTGTGCCGCTAACCAAGAGGCTGTTAAGAATGATTTGAAAATTACATAACACTACGGGACACGACCACAAAATAGAGAGAGTACAGAAGGCAATCACATGTATGTACTTCACTTTTCATACCTACGCTCGGCGGTCGCGCTATGGTTGTCAACTTTGGCGCAAAAAAAACTATCGTGGTAGTGGCACTCGTATCTAGTTGTTTGATTTATAGTTGAGCTTATTCTACAATATTAAAGCAAAACAATAAACATAGTATTACAATACCGGCACAGTTGACGCAGTGGTTAAGCGATTGATTGCTGCGATGCGTGTCGCGGGTTCGATTCCTGCACGGGACAAATATTTGTATAACCTACAAGTAGTTGTTCCGGCGTCTGGCTGTTTGTGTATGTGAGTTTAAATGTTTGTAAACGCACCTACAATACAGAAGAAACTCCTAGTGTGGGGCAAAGTTAGAAAAAAAAAAAACTCAATTTTCACTATAGAAAATTCCTAATAACTTCAAAACTGATTAATACCTACCCTATTTACACAATTTATTTTGCCCTATCCATTTTAGACCTAAACCTATCAAATGACACTAAAAGCAACACAATGTCTACACAAACAAAAAATCATGTTTTCAACTTACGTAATATGTGTTGGTGGCGTGAATTTACTTTACAAAAAAGTTACTTCGTTTATACTGATTCAAAATTATATAAATCAAGCTTAGATAGCCATTTTTTTGTTGCTCCATTTTTGCACTTCACAGACGCGTGTCTCAAGCGGATGGCACTCGCGCTCGCACTAGTCCCAACCAGTCCACAGAGTACATTATAGTATACTGAACCAGTCCGAGATAACGTGTCCGTGAGCGGTGTCTATGCTTGCGTTGCTCGAGCGCACTGAGAGTACAGAAGACAATCTAGGTACATACAAACCTAGATTGCCTTCTGTACTCTCTGTATTTTGTGACACGACGTAATAACAATAAAACATTATTGTGTGTCGTATCGTTCGATCGTCCTTCAATATGTTTAACACATAATATACAGCGTGCATCTTATCTATACATATAATAAATCTGTAGACGAGGCGTTTCTGTACATTGAAAATATAAAAAAAAAAAATAGTTGGGGTGTTATAGGATAACCAACAGATGCCATTTCATCAATTTTTAGAATTTTTGTCTGTTTGTCTGTTTGTCGGTTTGTCGGTTTGTCTGTTTGTCTGTTTGGATGTGACAAAATTTGATTTGAACACGTTCAACGTAAAAAGTACCAAACCAATATGGTAAATTTTTATACTCAAATATAGTGTAGAACTCGGAGTAGTAGTTAGTTTTGGTTTCATCGCAATCGCTTCACTGTATCAAAAGATATAATCAATTTAATGTATTCTACAACAACTTTCATTACGTAAGTTGGATACACGTAATGACATCTATTGGCGCTTTATAGTACTAACGAAAACATAATTATTGTGTTTATAACATTATTATGTGAATAATCACGTCATGCAGGCTTACCTATAAGATGACTATCACAGTCACTTCTGCCTGTGTTATTTGAAAAAGTAATGATTACATAATATAATGTTAATCGCTTTCGATTGTTGGTTGATTAGTGGCGCTAAAAGAATTTCAAATAAAAAGTGAGGATAATGTAAGATAATATTATGTGATGTGGTGTTCTGAGTGATAAAGATTGCAATGATAAATGAATTTATTTTTGTAAGTAGGTTTGTACAAACACTTTTACACGTCAATCATGTTTTTATTTTTTAAACTAGATGAAGTCGTCGTTTCCTATCTGACTACTCTGAGAAGAAAGGCCGAAACAAACACACACACGGGCAACGGCACGGCACGGGCTCCTAGCTCTTTCGAGGGGCAAGCAACCTTTCTAACATTGTTAACAGAGAAGCATTTTTTTAGTGACATAAGGTTTTAAGATCATAATTATCATACTATCATAGTTTTTTTGCCTTTTTTCTCGAATTTTTATGAATTTCTTTACCATGATAACACTTCAACGCACACCTCAGGACGGGCTGTTGATTTATTGAGTATAGGTTCGGCAGGTGCACACCCTTTTTTTTTGTTTCCGGGGTGGAAAATCTTCATGGATGTCCGCCGCCCTGGAACGGGCGGCGAGGTCTGTCAGGCTCTTACTGACTAAAAATCAACCCAGTGTTCCGTCTCACACCTACGTCGGGGGTTGCGGGACCGTACGATCCTTCCGCAACCCCCGACTGGTGACGTCAAAGAGGGGCGCGCGTGGAACACTACGCGCCGCCAGCTCAAGTCCTGATGTGTTGGCGGTGACAGACGTCCTCGAATTCGTCGCCCCTGGACCCGTTTAGGGGGGCTGGAAGAGGGCGTTGTACGCCCTCCGCCGACGCCCGATGCGCCTACTGCGGGCCGGGTGAGTGGATGAGATCTCCCTCTCCCTTTCCACAGCCTCCTTCTGCGAGACGACCGTTTCGCAGAAGGAAACCACCGCGTCCCAGGACTCTTCGCTGCCGTCGACTCGACTACGGCCGGCAGCGATACGTCAAGGTGCACACCCAATACAAGTAGCACTGCCATGTCGTAAAAAGGTATTGTAAATTATGTTTTCGAGACAATAACTAAATTTTTAGCCATTGTCTTGGTTAAAACCATATCGACCCTTTTTTTTCGGATGGGAAATCATCAAATGACCCCTCCCGCTCTGGGTGGAGCGGAAGGGAGTGTCAGACTCTTACTGACTAAAACCCAGCTACCCATTACTCTCCGCCCGCAGGCCCGCGCCTACGGTGGCCGGGAGTCGTCACGCGGCTCCCGACGCCCGGAGCGTCTCCCACGGTGGCTGGGACGGGAGGCTCTCTCCATGAGCCATCCCGCCACCTCCTTTGCTAGCATGACTGCTTCGCAGAAGGAGGTGACTGCCTCCCACTCCCTCTCGCCCCGGACCATGGCTTGCACCAGGGCCGGACGCGAGAGGTCGCCGCCGCTGCCAATCGCCTCTACGAGGACACGGCGGTGCTCCGCACAAGCTCCCGCCTGATGATGTGCAGGAACCTCCCGAAACTTCCGTGTCCGGTGAGGACCTGCGTCAGGCGGTAGGTGAGGGCGCCGTGGCGCCTCTCTAGCCACTCCTTAAAGAGGGATCTTATCGCCGCTATCGCGGCGTGCCCTGCGCTGGGTAGCGACAGTCGCTCTTTCCATGCCGCCATGAGATCGCGCCGGAGATCTGTCCACTCCGCACCGATTTGCCGCGGAAGCGGATCTTCCCCCCGGCGTAGTGCCTCCGCGCGCCACTCATACAGGCGCGCGAGGACTATCGCCTCCAGATCCCATGGCGGCCCCGACACGTTCCAGTTTGGGGGCCAAACGTCGGAAATGCACCATATCGACCCTCAAGGTATCTTATGGTAAATGGACATAATATGGCTATTTGGTCAGACAATCAGCCTCGAGCAGGCGCTTTCATTTTTATTTATCCTCAAAAATCAAAGTGACACTTCGTCGCATTGTCATTATGAACCCTGAAGACGCAGTGACTGCTGTGCAGTCGAAAGGGCTATGGTTGAGAACCCCAGGCAAGGAAAGCGTTACCAGACAAGATCGGAAGATTTTTCCTTTTACACCTTTCGCTGTGTCGCTTAGGACACATTATTGTGTTCCGACATCCACGCGAACGAAGTCGCGGGCACAGCTAGTTTATACTAATAATAAAGCTGAAGAGTTTGTTTGTTTGAACGCGATAATCTCTGGAACTACCGGTCAGATTTGAAAAAAATATTTTTGCATTTGGTAGCCCAATTCTTGAGAAAGGCACGCTATGACTCTTAGGAGCCGAGCAAAAATAAAAAAAACTCAGAGTGAACGGTAAGCGAATACGAAGTGTTGCGACGCGACGGAGTGGGGGTACAAGAAATTTCACGCGGACGAAGTCGCGGGCAGAAGCTAGTGTGAAATAATTCTGTATCACGCTGTAAGGGTGTTTTTCAACAGGGAGCACTGTGGGAACTGGCAGCTATGCCACCCTTTGCAGATAGAAAGATATTATAAGAAATCCATCTACTTGGTTTCTTCAGCACAAGTAAAAGTCGCAAAAAAAAAACGATGAAATAGTAGATTGTTTGCCAAGAGAGCAAAAACTATTCTGAAGGCGATAGTTCAAAGTAAGCACGTCACTCGAGCTTAAAATAGTGTTGCTCCCGAGGTGGACACTACTTTTTATGACCCTCTATGAAAAAATAAGTAAGTGCAACTTAAGAATAATAATACTTAGTACGTTTATTTATTATATAAATACAATTTTGAGTTAACAATTACGAACGAAGGCAGAATGCTTATGGCGCGTTTTTTATTTTTTCGCAATTTTTTTTTTTATTTGGCTCGCGCGCGTTTTACTTTAACATACAGGCTGTTACTTGTTCATACAATGTTCGTGATTGATCTCTTTGATGATTGGAACTTTTACTAACAATATCCACATTCCAAATTCAAATCACTTTTAGTCCCTAGGGTTTAAAGAGCTATTTTAGTCCCTTTACGAAGAATACACTAGCTCTTTTTGAATAGGTGTGATAAAAACATCATTTTGATTTTCGGTCAATGTTTTAAACTCATAACACCTGAAATCCCCGAAAGGTTAGGCAGATAATATGTACCTATAGTACACCCACATTTCGCCCCGTGTAACAGGGGGAGAGCTTCTGTTGCCTTCAACCGGTCACAAATCCAGACTTTCGGGCTGCTACTGAAATTCTAGATGGGGAAAATCACGCAATCCTCGTAATTTTAAGAAAGTTCATAGTCTGATCTCAGTCTCAATCTGTCAAAAATACCTCTAATTTCCTTAAGTTTTTGACATTGATTAGCGGTGAGATGAGATTGTGACTAGATTTTAAACCGCACATTTCCGACATCATCCTGTATACATTGCGCAAGATTGACGTAACATAAAATGTCACGACACGTGTTATCAACTGTGTGGTGGATCGGATATTCTTATCAGAACCAAGATGAACACGCAATTTTCTGTTTTTATTATAAATGGTTAGCGTCGCGTGCTACACTGTTTTAGTACCTAATATGGAATCTTTTGCGTGTACGGTAACTACAATATCTATCAGACAAAATCTCTACAATAGATTTTTAATAACCACTAAGTTACTTGGATTTGAAAGAGGGAATATTTTTTTATGACACCTGTACCTAAGTATGTATGTTCGTAGTAGGTACGAATTCGCACGATGATGGTGACTATTTATTTACTTACTCGTACTGCTTATTTTAAACAAGCCATTTGATTTTTTTCCGATCGGCAGAACAGAAATTACGAAATTTTCTTACCGTCATAATAAAAAGAGCTGCATTATGCTGCAGCATTTAGCAAAAACAATTGTATAAGATTTCGTTGTTCTAACATTTTAACCCCCGGCCCCGCTCCCCTCTACTGAATTTAGTACTAGAGTCTAGACACGGCAGTTTGTTTACCTAACTAACGCTTTCTTTTGCTTCGCGTAGAGTTCTTAAGAAAAAATTTAATAGGTACTTATTTCAAATCGTTGAATTGAAATTCCGTCCATTATGATCCATAATGTTGGAAATTTGGCGCGGGAAATAATACTTATAAAAGTATAGTGCACAAGTGTGCGCGCAAGACACTGTGCACTCTCTCTTCCGCCACTCTCATAGTCCGATGGGACGGCACCTACTCGGACACGACCGACTGCCCCGTTGGTATCGTCGTCGCAAGCGCGACTGTCAAGCGTAAGGTCCTGGGTTCGAGTAAGCACGAAGGACGTAAGTAAAATTCGAAAACCCGGAACGCGGTGCAATGGCGACGAAGAAGTGCATCGCTTGCAGTGACGGCGACAGACGCGTCGAATATCGCTGACTCGATAACGAAACAGCTGCGGATGCACTGTACGATGACGATGACAAAATGGCTCTCCGATATGGATACCTACCGTGATATTTTGCGAGTTAAGGCGACTACATGACCTAAAGCGCGGTCTTTGTCGGACTGCATAGAAAAGAAAGAGAAGCGCGATGAGTCGATGACACAACCCTGGTAATTTATTGCAAAATATGAAGCAATTATCTATCTATTGTTTCTACAAAAAAAAACTATAAGTATGTTGCTTGTAGAATAATCTAAAAAAAATCATAATGATTGATGTATATTAGTCTGGATTTTATTGTAAAAAGAAAGTTTTTAGAGGTATTTTCATGATTTTTTCTATCGTATCAAATTAGTTGTATGTTTTCAACACACCATCTAGGTACCTATTATATTCTGAAGAATATCATATATTTTTCTGATTTTGTTTACTGTAGTCGATCATATACTTTTATTGTTTCTAAAACTTGCGTTTTTGTGTTTAGGTCCTGAAAGCCCCGATTATGGAATGCGATACAAGTTCAAATGAGTCTCGGCCACCAATGCTCTATAGCGGGATTTTCTACACATTATGACAATGTTTTAGGTATCTACCTATTAGGTTGTTTTTGTATGATAATGTACACGTACACACATAAATGTGCTGTGACTGTGATTAGTCAACACAGCACGAATCGCATCGGAGCTCCCAACGTGCTGCGAGCGGGAACTAAACAACACACATTATGAAACATTTTTGTCTCTTTTTACTGTTTTCCTGTCTAGGACTCTCTATACAGGTAAGTTCTTGAAATGTTCAATACTGAAAGTTCGACCAACGTTATATCGAAAGAAGAAACTGTGACAAGCCTTATCTTCGACGGGACAGAACTTAACCAAAAACAAAAACCAACCCAACCCAAAAAAAGTTAAGGCCTATATATGCTCAGCATGGGTGAAGTCAGGCTGTGGATGCTGATGACTTACCTTATGATGATAACTTGACGGTAACTGTATTATGAATCGAAAAGTTTTCTCCTCAACAGAGATCAACTCCTCAGGATGACCACTACGTAGCCGCTGTGGTGGAGTACAGAGTAAACTATGACGTCACTGCGAACCTGATCAACTATGCAAATCTTATAAAGGAAGCTGCAGAAAAGGTAAGTACCTTGTTTTAAACATCTTTTATACTTATTAATCCAGTGATAATCTATGTACCTAAGTAAGAAAAGATATTTAATGGTTACACAACATTCGAGTCATTCGATCTTCAAAAGCGATACAATGTCACACTATTATATGACACGCGAAAGTAGGACGGCATGTCGTTATTATCGGGAGCGAAACAAAGACAAGACGCGTAAGTAACTTGACTAAACTAGCCAAGGAGTGACTAAAGATCTTTGGCGGAGATTCTTTGAAAACGGTCAAAAAGTTGGTTTTTTAAAGCAGTGTATCTCATACCGTAAATTATTTTAACAAAAAAAAAATTATGATAATTTCAAGTCTTATTTTAATACAGTGATGGAACTCAAATCATAATTAAACATACATTAATGCATCAAAAAAATTTTGGACACGCGCCAAGATATTGGACAGTTGTTTATTTAATTCTTTGTACCACTGTAGCTTTTTACATATAATATCATTACGTTACTCTAACATTTACTAGGTACTATCTTTAGCGTCATCGCCAAAGTTTGAAACAAAAGAGGTTATTATCAAGTACTTAAGAACCAAATTGTTTCATAAGAGCTTTGTCTTTACCATAGATATCCGGTCTTTACCCTTGATTTTTCTCCCGGTTATGACGCAATAACTAATATATTATGTTGATTTCACAGGATAATCAGCGATATCCCTAATAATATTTTCAGGGTGCTGACATTGTGGTGTTTCCTGAACAAACCCTCACAGATTTCACGAGTACCTTCGAGGTACCAGTCAACGGCACTCTGCGACAATATCCTGTACCAGCTCTCTACCCTGACATGTTTGATAAGGTTTGTACACAAACAGATGAACAGAAAAAGATATCCCACCAAAAACATTTTCATGTAAAATGTTGCCAAGACAAGACCACATATGGCTCGCACTGCCAAAAAGTTATCAGATCTCATGTAGAGCCAAGCTTCTAACTCTACACGCCCTAACTTCACAAACTCTACACCTTAATCAAAATATGAGGCATGACCGTTTCGTTACTACAAAAACTATTGTATAACAGAAAAGTAATGAACAGTGAATAAATTTTTCACCTTACGCCCATGTGATGGTAGCAGACTTCATTACTTGGATTATTGTGAACAGAATAAGGTTTCCACCATTGTTCCAGTACATGGTAGGCATATCAGCAGCCGCGCGGCGGAACGACATCTACGTGGTGATCAACGGTCGCGAGCACTTGAACTGCACAGCCCAGGACACGAGCGAGTACTGTCCTGAGGAAAAAGAATACACCTTCGTTACCAACGTTGTCTTCGACAGGACAGGAGCCGTCATTGACAGGTGAGACTGTTACAATCCTGTACTAACTTGAGACCCTAGTGACCCCTCCAAACCCCGCGCTGTTACCGCTTTCGCTAGCGACGACGCCTCGCTTACGTCATCCGGGTCTATTCCATCGGTCTTCTTCTTAGCGTGTTGATGGCAATCTAAATGGAGTACCAAAATTCGACTACGAGTTTGGCGCCATCAGTAGCGTCCATTAGTAACGTGCAAACACAATATGTGTACCATCGTTTGTGGAACAGCACCACAATACACTCCAGGGCGGAGTCATTTAAGAATCTCCTGAGGAGTCTGTTTAAAGTTAAAGACTTTCAGGTTTGCCAAGGTTTTATAATGTGACTGTCAACCAATAGAAACCAATTTACTGTCCTAACAACTTTCGCTAAAATATTAGTATGGTTATAGATTTCCACCTAAACCATAACAAGTTCCGTCACTCGGTTTGCCTGGACTTTTCCGAAGTTAACCGATATAACCTTCGACCGTGGTCCTTCTACTATTTTATATCTTCTTTTACGGCTAAACCCAATTACCTATCTATCACCAGTTTTGGCATACTGAAGGTAGAAAACTTATCTATCTCTGGTTAATAATCTATACTAGTAGCGATATGTATGATTATATTATACTGACTGGCTACCGTCAATAGCTATCTGTCAATAGGTTATTGAATTCGCCCGTTAGAAGAATTGATGATGACTATTAGTCTTTTTCTTCGAATTCGCTGATTTTAGCAACTTTTAAAAACTTTTAAAATGCGTACAGACCTATATTGAAATAATAGTTTTTGCTGGTTTCGTACAATCATGATTCTAATTAACCTGGTACAGTTGTTTTGCTGGTGTCATCAGAAAGTCTTAAAACTAACTGCACCGTTTTACTCACGTGCTCTTTTAACTTTGAGAGCAAGCTGATCCCTATAAACTCTTCAGCAGGCAACTTCTTTTGTTTGTTCCAGATACCGCAAGATCAACTTGTTCGTCGACCCTTTAAGCACACCAGCCCTGCGTCCCGAGCTTGGCGAGTTCACCACAGACTTCGGAGTGACCTTCGGTCACTTCATCTGCTTCGACATATTGTTCCAAGTTCCGGCTGTGCAGGTGGTGCAGAAGAGACACCTGAAGAACATCTTATTCCCAACTATGTGGATGTCGGAACTACCTTTTTTGACTGGTAAGTGACACTGAAGCTGCAGACCTTCAGAGTCTTATCTAGTAGTCTAGTTGCTTAATAAATTCTTGACGGTGAAGACCTTGACAACGTTCATAGTGCCTCCATATGTCTACGTCCAGCACTACGATTAGAACAATGTAGGTAATATAAATTGCATTACTGCTAAAATGAGAGCTAAACTTATGAATTATGTTTAAATTATTATTCAACCTTTTTATAGGTACACCTAACTAAATTTTTTTTTTGTTAAAGAAACCCAAAAGACTGGCGGCATTGCCACGTTGTATGGCAACGCTTAGCCTCTGGTTAAAGTAAAAGCCAGCCCTTGATCACGGGAAGGGTCAACCAGCTCTCGGACTCCACGGCCAAGTTAGAAGTGGTATGTCGGAGCATGTTGACAGAATGTTTTAGACCGATTACCATTAATGTTTCAGCTGTACAGATGCAAGAATCGTACGCGTACGCAATGCATGTTAACGTCTTGGCAGCTGGGGCCAACCATGTTTCGTTTGGTAGTGCAGGTAAGCTACATAAAATAATATCAATATATTATTATTTTGGATTTCAATTTTTTTTAATGTAATTACGTAAATTTATATAATATAGGTTTATGACCAATCTGTAATTGGATATAACATATTTCAGAGTAACAAACTGTTAAAATACATAAATTTATTTTCAGGTTCTGGAATTTATTCGGGCAAAGCTGGTGCTCTAATCAGCGTTATGCCAGGATCGGATACGACTAAAGTACTTGTAGCCAAAGTGCCTAAAGTTCCTGGACAGGTGGGGTATTTTCTTCAAGTTATGTGGTTTACCAGTAAATTGATTTGTAAGCAGCTCATCACTTAGTAACCTCCTCTGTCTGTCCAGTTAACAGAGACGTACCCAGGTCCAACCTACGGCAACCCGGCAGACCAGGACGACCTGCGCTTGATGGCAGATCTGTCGCTCTCGTCGCACGTCAGCAGGCTACTGGAGCCGGGCTCCCAGGAGTTCACGCTGGTGCACAGGGATGCTACCTGCACATTCAAGGTCAATCTTACCCAGAGAGATGGCAGCAAAGTGAGTACACTATGGTATGGTTGTTTGATGCTTTTTTCTATATACCCCAGAAAGAGGGTACCTTATGTTTTAATTCGTTATCATAGCCCCCTTTATTATTTTTATTCCAGCATTACAGATACAGAGCGGGAGTTTTCAGCGGCGTAAGATCATGCTACGTCAAGCTGAGGCGTGGTGTAAGGATGTGCGGCATATACGCCTGCACTGGCGACGACATAAACACTTGTGGCATAAGGTAACACGTCAACTAAATTGTCCCACTGCGGGGTAAATACTTCTCACATTCAAGAATAGAACACCTCGCAAAGTAAAAATTTAAAAAATCGTTTGTTCTTAGGCTGGCAAACAGTACTTTTAGAGAATTTACAAAGACTCTTTCCTCTTACATGTTGCCGGGTCTGGTCATCCGTAAAACATTGATAGCTGTCCTTGAACTCTTGTCATTATTTCAATAATATCCATGGGATAACATCTGTCTCATATTTACAGGTTCCCTAAGTACAAAGAGAATACAACTGCGATTTTCGAGGAGCTCACTATAACAGCCAGGATGCCGACTGCCGCACTTGCCACTAAGTTGGACACTGACAACTTTATCGTGTACCCTGTCTCTACCACTGTCCACGTCATGCCTTTGGAACCAAAAGACTTTTCTTACACATCCGTTAAGAATGATAATGTCACCGTACATACTATGACGCTGAAAGACAACACTGCTGAATTATATTCGTTTGCTATCTGGGGAAGACATTTCGAAATTGACGAAACAGACAAACTGTTTGAATATGAAGATGAAGACGACAACAACGTAGTCGAAGACAACTGAAGTATCGACGACAACAAACAGCACCCTAACTAATAGCGTAACACATTATCAATTTCAATCTGAATTATATATTTGCTAATCCATTGATTCATATATATATCTTCGAAAAAGTTGTCTGCTCAATAACGTAAATAACGCAATGAATGTTGTTGAACTGTCAAAATGAAAGCAATTGCTACTGATAGTGTGTTACGCAATTACCCCGCACCACTATAATAATATGTAATTATATGCAATAAACACACCGAATAAAATAAATAAACACGTAAGTATGCCAAACAATGTATAACTGAATTAATGCACATTGAAAGTAGTTTGTTCAGAATCGTTCACTGAATCCATTTCTCTAATTTTTTGTAGTATTTTTTTAATTAAAACTATGTAAATTACAGTCCCCGTTCCCGCTGTACAGTCAAAACATTATTAACCGAGGAAGGCATTTATATGTCTCCCTCGGCATGTGACAATTGACAATATACGCCAGCTAATCCTGTTTTTTTTTTTTTGCAAAAATGCAACACTGACATGAGTAGGTAAGTATATGTCTCCTCAATTAAATAATCCTAAATTATTGCATCATTGAAGATGAGCAAATATAATTAATAGGTAAAGGACCTAGCATCCAGCCTTGGGGCGCCCCATTTCATCTTGAGTTTTATTTTCCATACAATGTGTTCTGAAATGTTAAAAATGCATTATATGAAGACTTAATATATTTTTTTTGCAATTATTATTGTCGGACTGTGTGTTTGTATTTAATTTTATTTGTAGGAATTATGATGTGGCAGTTTGTGGGTCAACTGCACGCGGAGGGCACTACATTCCCTGCGTGTGCAATATAATAATGGTTTCAGGGTGCTGTTGAGGTTGCCTCGATTCTGCAGCGCGTCTGGCATGTTTGCTGTAGCGCGAACCGACGACATCTATGCCATTCTGAGGAAGAAGACCGCGTCCTTAATAAGCAGAATGAGGGCTAGCACCAACAACATTTTGAAAACCCTAGCCGAAAAACACGATGCACCAATACTTAGACACTCTGTCCGGTTACTCGTGCGGCAGGGATGAATATTGTTTTAATTAATTAATATTACTAACCCTTAGTTGATAAATTATTGTTGTACTAACCATTGGACCTATGTTGTTTTATACATTAATTATTTATTTATTTATTATAACACTAGCTGTGCCCGCGACTTCGTTCGCGTGGATGTCGGAACACAATAATGTGTCCTAAGCGACACAGCGAAAGGTGTAAAAGGAAAAATCTTCCGATCTTGTCTGGTAACGCTTTCCTTGCCTGGGGTTCTCAACCATAGCCCTTTCGACTGCACAGCAGTCACTGCGTCTTCAGGGTTCATAATGACAATGCGACGAAGTGTCACTTTGATTTTTGAGGATAAATAAAAATGAAAGCGCCTGCTCGAGGCTGATTGTCTGACCAAATAGCCATATTATGTCCATTTACCATAAGATACCTTGAGGGTCGATATGGTGCATTTCCGACGTTTGGCCCCCAAACTGGAACGTGTCGGGGCCGCCATGGGATCTGGAGGCGATAGTCCTCGCGCGCCTGTATGAGTGGCGCGCGGAGGCACTACGCCGGGGGGAAGATCCGCTTCCGCGGCAAATCGGTGCGGAGTGGACAGATCTCCGGCGCGATCTCATGGCGGCATGGAAAGAGCGACTGTCGCTACCCAGCGCAGGGCACGCCGCGATAGCGGCGATAAGATCCCTCTTTAAGGAGTGGCTAGAGAGGCGCCACGGCGCCCTCACCTACCGCCTGACGCAGGTCCTCACCGGACACGGAAGTTTCGGGAGGTTCCTGCACATCATCAGGCGGGAGCTTGTGCGGAGCACCGCCGTGTCCTCGTAGAGGCGATTGGCAGCGGCGGCGACCTCTCGCGTCCGGCCCTGGTGCAAGCCATGGTCCGGGGCGAGAGGGAGTGGGAGGCAGTCACCTCCTTCTGCGAAGCAGTCATGCTAGCAAAGGAGGTGGCGGGATGGCTCATGGAGAGAGCCTCCCGTCCCAGCCACCGTGGGAGACGCTCCGGGCGTCGGGAGCCGCGTGACGACTCCCGGCCACCGTAGGCGCGGGCCTGCGGGCGGAGAGTAATGGGTAGCTGGGTTTTAGTCAGTAAGAGTCTGACACTCCCTTCCGCTCCACCCAGAGCGGGAGGGGTCATTTGATGATTTCCCATCCGAAAAAAAAGGGTCGATATGGTTTTAACCAAGACAATGGCTAAAAATTTAGTTATTGTCTCGAAAACATAATTTACAATACCTTTTTACGACATGGCAGTGCTACTTGTATTGGGTGTGCACCTTGACGTATCGCTGCCGGCCGTAGTCGAGTCGACGGCAGCGAAGAGTCCTGGGACGCGG
This sequence comes from Oligia fasciuncula, assembly GCA_963082905.1. NCBI lineage: Eukaryota > Metazoa > Arthropoda > Insecta > Lepidoptera > Noctuidae > Oligia > Oligia fasciuncula. The sequence goes on along the minus strand of OY720406.1, from coordinate 12,410,883 downwards.
TGGTTTCCTTCTGCGAAACGGTCGTCTCGCAGAAGGAGGCTGTGGAAAGGGAGAGGGAGATCTCATCCACTCACCCGGCCCGCAGTAGGCGCATCGGGCGTCGGCGGAGGGCGTACAACGCCCTCTTCCAGCCCCCCTAAACGGGTCCAGGGGCGACGAATTCGAGGACGTCTGTCACCGCCAACACATCAGGACTTGAGCTGGCGGCGCGTAGTGTTCCACGCGCGCCCCTCTTTGACGTCACCAGTCGGGGGTTGCGGAAGGATCGTACGGTCCCGCAACCCCCGACGTAGGTGTGAGACGGAACACTGGGTTGATTTTTAGTCAGTAAGAGCCTGACAGACCTCGCCGCCCGTTCCAGGGCGGCGGACATCCATGAAGATTTTCCACCCCGGAAACAAAAAAAAAGGGTGTGCACCTGCCGAACCTATACTCAATAAATCAACAGCCCGTCCTGAGGTGTGCGTTGAAGTGTTATCATGGTAAAGAAATTCATAAAAATTCGAGAAAAAAGGCAAAAAAACTATGATAGTATGATAATTATGATCTTAAAACCTTATGTCACTAAAAAAATGCTTCTCTGTTAACAATGTTAGAAAGGTTGCTTGCCCCTCGAAAGAGCTAGGAGCCCGTGCCGTGCCGTTGCCCGTGTGTGTGTTTGTTTCGGCCTTTCTTCTCAGAGTAGTCAGATAGGAAACGACGACTTCATCTAGTTTAAAAAATAAAAACATGATTGACGTGTAAAAGTGTTTGTACAAACCTACTTACAAAAATAAATTCATTTATCATTGCAATCTTTATCACTCAGAACACCACATCACATAATATTATCTTACATTATCCTCACTTTTTATTTGAAATTCTTTTAGCGCCACTAATCAACCAACAATCGAAAGCGATTAACATTATATTATGTAATCATTACTTTTTCAAATAACACAGGCAGAAGTGACTGTGATAGTCATCTTATAGGTAAGCCTGCATGACGTGATTATTCACATAATAATGTTATAAACACAATAATTATGTTTTCGTTAGTACTATAAAGCGCCAATAGATGTCATTACGTGTATCCAACTTACGTAATGAAAGTTGTTGTAGAATACATTAAATTGATTATATCTTTTGATACAGTGAAGCGATTGCGATGAAACCAAAACTAACTACTACTCCGAGTTCTACACTATATTTGAGTATAAAAATTTACCATATTGGTTTGGTACTTTTTACGTTGAACGTGTTCAAATCAAATTTTGTCACATCCAAACAGACAAACAGACAAACCGACAAACCGACAAACAGACAAACAGACAAAAATTCTAAAAATTGATGAAATGGCATCTGTTGGTTATCCTATAACACCCCAACTATTTTTTTTTTTTATATTTTCAATGTACAGAAACGCCTCGTCTACAGATTTATTATATGTATAGATAACACCACACATCACATCTATTCTCTATTCCCTTAGGGATTAGGCAAAGGTGTACTCTATAGTACACCCACATTTTGCCATTTATGTTTAAAATAGGAACATAGCGCTTTTCACATCCTTATTATAAGGATCAAAGTTTCAATATTTTTAACCTATGTTGGGAACGACCATAATGCCTTGGAAGTTAGGTCGGCCTTTGGTATAAATTACCTATGTAAATATTTTAAAATAATGAACAGAAGGCATTACCTAATTCTTGCAAAAAAAAAAAGAATAGTTGGTATTTAATTTATCTTGATTGGAAATATTTAAACTTTGACTTACAGTCTCACTTCCTCAAAAAATGGTATGGTAAATAAAATACGCACATCAACTGGTTACCAATAGTATATTTCAATAACTTATGTATGACAATAACGAGGAATAATATATAAATTAATAACAAAAGGAGAACAATGATTATTGAGACATAAGCACTAATGACAAACTACTCTGTAATGAAGCCTTTACTAATAGGTACCTACATATATCGACGGTATTGTTCGGGCTATAACTATATCAATGATTCTAAACACTTTGAGTAACTTAATAACCTAGTTACGTTGATCTTTTAATTGAACACCCTAAAAATAATAAATAAATGACGCATTATAATAGAAAAGATCAACTTACGTATTTTATCGCAAGTGATACAAATGAAGGAAGGAAGGCTAGAGAAAGAGAAGAGTGGCGTACATTGCAGGATGCCTACACTCAACATTGGGTGGAAAAGGCTGAAGAAGAAGTAGAAGAAGATACAAATGATCAAATGATGGATACTAAAAATAAATAGTTGATAAGTTCTCTAAAGCATGTACGAAAGTTAATATTGCAAGAAATCTAATATGGCATGAGCGCGGTGTACTCGTGCCTACATCTGTTCCATGGCGCCGATTCTGTTTTTCATAAACTAAACTAAATTTAAGTACATGCATCTTTTTCTTTCTATTTCATTAAGAAAAGGACAGAAGAAAAATATTAGTTTAGTCCTGTCAAATTAATAAGATACTCCATAGACAACTTTAGACGAGATTATAAATTGGCTACTAAAAATACGTTAATTTACGTCAGGCGCTGACTAATTTGACAGGACTAAACTAATATTTATCTTCTGTCCTTGTCTTAATGAAATAGAAACAAAAAGATGCCTGAACTTAAATTTAGTTTAGTTTGTGAACAACAGAGTCGGCGACAATATCAATTAATTGTAAATACGAGTAGTTGCCCTAATTTAACCCTATCTAAAACTGACTGTAACATATCAAAGCTCCAAAAGACGCCAACAGCACTCGACTCAGAAGATGAATAGCAGAAGCACCTGGTACAGGTGTCGTTGTTGATGCTTGAGTTGTTGTACTGTCAGTCGCCAAGCTTTCACTCCCCGAGCTTACAGTTGAAGCGCCTTCAGTAGTCGACGCTGGTGTCAAGTCGCCTTCGGCTTCAGCATCAGTCAACGGTGGGTCTTCAGTTTGACCATCAGTCGCGAATCGTCTTCCCCAGATAGCGAACGTATACAACTCAGCAGAGCTGTTCTTCAAAGTCATAGTATATATAGAATTGGTGCTGTATTTAGAAGTGGTGTATTCAAACTCTTTTGATTCTAAAGACATGATGGAGACCTTGGAAGACACAGGGTACATGATGGCGTTGTTGGTTTCTACGTCATTGACAATAGCGGGAGTTGGAATCCTGGCTGTTATAACCAGCTCCTCGAAAATCGCCGTTGTGTCTGGTGTGTAGCTGGAGAACCTGTAATAAGAGAGTTATTAAGACTTTGGTGACAAGGAGATTTTATTACTTAATTTGGAAATTCTGCAGGCCAATGAATGTGCTAAGTGTTTGGTAATGGAGTATTTACACTAGGTCGAGTTTCGCCGTGCGGCTGGTCGCTTACCAAATCGCCTCACAAGCCGAATAGTCACCCTATTTACATAGGTCGATAAAAATCGCAGGGGACTAGTTCATTTTGCGACTGAGCATTTTTCTGCACATTTTGTTTTGCGTGTGTCATTTCAAAGAAATACGACAGAAAGCAACGCACCATTTGTTGTCAAGAGATTAACATAATATTTGCAAACAGGCTGATCTGCGACGCTGGAAAGTGCTAACCGCCGCTTCTTGATTACCACTTTATCCCCAAGAGGACGTATTGTCTAGACTAGAGACCTAGTCGTTTCGTCGACCTAAGTTAGGTCAGTAGAACGAGCTCTTTTACAATATAGGTACTTATCGTAGTTTTCTTCATCAGAAAAATGAACACAAACAGCCTTATTACAAACCAAGATTTATCTTTAGAAACAGGTTTACAACACTGAGCCATTTTTAAATTTCGAACTTTAATCCGACAAAGTTAACGTTCTTATTAAAAACATAGTTTCTGTGGTTTAACTGACGAGTCAAAGTTGTCAATTTTGCATTAAGAACTGTTTGTCGGAATAAAGTATAAAGGAACTGGCTCGAAGGCTAGGTCTAAAGTTAAAACTCGTTTTGTAATAAGCTTCGATCATTAATAGATATTAATTAATAGTTATATTATTGATAGAAGGTAATAAGACGGATTGTGTGTTACCTTAGGCCACATGTCTCTCTGGTGTCTCCAGTGCAAGCGTAGACGCCGCAAATCCTAGTGCCACCCGTCGCTATCCCGGAAAACGACCTTACGCCGCTGAATACGCCTGCTCTGTATCTGTAATGCTGCAATAAAATGAAACAATTGTAATACCTGTGATTGGATTCAATAGAGCTATGTTACGTCATCGGTGCAGTGAACCGGCACTGAGCATTTACATCATGTAAGCACGATGTAAATGTAACGTAAATTCAACGATTTGTAAATCAAAAATACAACTATCCTATCTGGGGGCAGGGAAGTGCTCCCGCCAAGACGAGCCAAGCGAAGCGCAAGGGCACTCCTACCTTTTCTCGAAGCACTTCGTCGTATTTTTGAACCTTCTTAACTTGGGTTTGGATTATACCAGATAAACAAAATTTTCGGGATATGATGTCAGTGGTTGACTTATTAAACCTATAAAGTTTCAATTGCATAGCTCTTATACTTTAGATTTTATTGATATCTAAAATACCCCGATTTCGTCACTGATTCACTGACTCACTGATGATCATCCATATTCTTAAGGTTCTTCCTGAAGTCCTAGAAAGCTGAAATTTGGTATTAAGCTAGTAATAGTACACAAAAAACAAAAAACTCTAAAACTTGGAACTTTTACCCTCCAACCCCTTAAACTAGGGGATGGAAGTTTGTACAAGACTTCCGCAAATTTTGATGCTAGAGTTCTGAAAATTGATATAGGGACTCCTTGTTGTAAATAATAAAATACATATTTCAGGATTTTTAGTAAAGAACCCCCCAAAAAATATTTTTTTATTTCTTAAGCAACTTTCAAAAAGATGTGAAATCCCAAGACGAGACCACATATGGCTCGCACTGCCAAAAGTTATCAGGGTACCTAAAAAGGCCACTTTGGGAGAATCATAAAAGGATGACATTATGAATTATATTAAAAGTCGTAAAATGGTCACAAACTGACAATTCATAATATTGTTTGCGTACAATTCATAGCACGCAATTCATCTGTTTGACAATTTTGTATGGAGATTCGTAAAATGGTCCACAAAATAGGAATTGCTTTATTGTCAAATAACGGAATCATTAGAAGTTAGTCAAAAGCAACATTTCACAAATCGGATTGGAGGCTTTGTGAAGAAATATTGTTATAATCAATGATATTCTAAGTAATAATTCATCCGCGAGGCCTATATTCATCAGAGAATTTTAACACTGTGCACTGCGGTGTAGAATATTGAAGTTTTATGTCAGCGCCATCTCTTGACCGATAATGGAACTAATGTAACTGTTGTTGATGATTTCTGAAAAAGTGTGTTATTTATAGACTTCGTTTTATTTTTCCTGTAATCTTTACATAAAAGTAGTGTGTTTTAACTAAGTAGTTCCAGATAGACTCTATCATCTATTATTAAAGAGGTTTAGGTACTCTGTACCCCCTCAGTGAAATATATACAATCTTCTATTCACATTTTAGGTGTACTTACAATAGGTACACCTCTGCCTAACCCTTCAGGGATCTATAGGTGTGATATTGTTAAAGTATCATACTTTACTTCAATTTTATTAAGTAGTTTATAAATGAGGACCCTAGAAGAGGATACCATATAACTGTAGCAGCAGGCATACAACCTTCTTTACGATGTACTCTGGCATACAACAGATACAACTGGCTGCGTGCCGCGCAACGAGTAATAATTTATAATTCGAGTAAATCGACCCGCTCACCTGTGATTGGCTATTATACTTTACAGCATCATATTGTAGTCTTTGGTTAGTTCTGCTGCCTACATCAAGGTGTCAAACATAAATATATATATAAAATATTCAATCCGAATAGTATTTTATTTAACCAGACAACTGGTAAAGTGGTGACCCCGACGTGATTGAAAATGGCAACCAACGACGAAGTAGCGACCGTCTCCTTAAAGTCACGCATACCAACGTTTTGGCGTGACAAACCACTTCTCTGGTTTGCACAATTTGAAACGGTGGTAAACCCGCAGAAGCCCGGCGACAAAGCGAAGTTCAGCCTCCTAGTAGCTCACCTTGAGAAGACGGATGTCGAACAAATTAGCGACATTATTATGAGCACGACACGCGCAGGCCGATACGAGGTGGCTAAGAAGAGACTGTTGTCTGTTTATGAAGAGTCGGAGACGAAGCAACTGGAAAAGCTGCTCACCGAGATGGAGTTGGGAGACCTGAAGCCGTCCCAGCTATTGCGTAGCATAAGAGAACTAGCACGGGACAAGATGCCCGATACCACCCTGCAGATACTGTGGATGAGACACCTGCCTGCCTCCACACGTGCTGTATTATCGGTCAACGAAAACGCCACACTCGACGTGCTTGCTGCTATGGCCGACAAGATGCACGAGCAGACCCGAGAAGTCCATTTGGTCTGTGCATGCAAGCAGCCGTCCACGTCTACGTCACGACATGGAAGCATTCACTCGCAGCCAGACCCAGATCTTTGAGAAGACATTATGCAGCTCACGCGAGAAATTGCGGCAATGAAAATGGACAGACCAAGACAAAGAAGATCGTCATTCCGCTCAAGATCACGTTCACAATACCGAGGGCGAACGAATTCTTACCAACAGACGTCAGGAGATATTTGTTATTATCACACCCGTTACGGTAAAGAAGGTTGTATGCCTGCTGCTACAGTACCTTTTACTAAAATAAAATAATATTATAATATATTAACAATTCTCATCTTTATTAAAAACTAATACAAACATAACAATTAATTAGGCTTTTTTTCATTCATTAATTTAGGTTTGCGACTCTTTATTTGTGTCAATGCTAGCTGCGAAGGGGCAAACCATGTCTCCTTTTTATGGAATCACCATCCACTTAGGACCCACTTGGAACAACTCCACCAGGCTGAAAAGGAAAATTTGTGGTTTTTAGTAAGTCAAATCATCATCATCACCATCTGTCTAGCCGCCGCCGCCTTTTTCCATAAGTCTTAACCGCAATATGAATAGCTGTAGGGTTAGAAAAATCCACTCCACTGCGGTATCTCGCTTGCCGAGTTCGACGAGGCAGCGGCACTGTCCGTCGCGTGCATCGGCGGGGGTAGGGCTTGGTGCTGACACACGAGTCTGGACATACCATGGGGCTGTAGTGATCTCTAAAAGGAGCTCAACATCGACAGCGCTTTGACTGTAGAAAGTCGAGCAGATTGTTCCATTGTATCTCAGACACTAGCTGCACGCCTTTCCATTCCTACAAAATATTACGTACATTTAAATACATTTGCACAGCATTATAATTAAATAATGATTTTTGTCAAACAATTATACACTTACTTTGTATTAAAAACGATCTTACTCGCACGAAATACTTGTTATAAACTACACACACTTCAGAGTACAATAATATCTCAGATTCTGAGATAATTTAAAAACTTAAGCAAATATAGAATTTAAATTAGCCACCAACGAACGACTAGTTGACGATGACGTTGACATAACTCAAGGTGACTCAAGGGATAAACTAAAAACTCCTTTGTACGCGTTGCCAGCCTATAAAGTTTTTATTGTTTCTAATTTTCCTTTTCAAGGCTTATCTGCGGTCTTTTTAACAGTTATAAGTATATTAAAATGTAATAACATTTAAACTGTAGAATTAAAAAACTAATTTGATTAATAAAAACTGTAAAAAAAAATTGCCGATAAAGTTACGGTCTTTATTTTTTTCATGTGGTAATATTTACCAAATATGATTCTATTTTAAATTGAATTCTATAGGATTCAGCTATTATGTGTCACCATTTTACGAAAAATAGGGGAATTGCTACTGATCTACTGGGAATTCAGGAAATTACTCGTTTTTTGAGGAATTGCTTAAAGTGGCCTTTTTAGGCCCCCAAGCTTCTAACTCTACACGCCCTAACTTCACAAACTCTACACATAGTCAAAATATGTGGCTTGGCCGTTTCGCTACCATCACATGGGCGTAAGGTGAAAAATTTATTCACTGTTCATTACTTTTCTGTTAAACAATAGTTCTTGTAGTAACGAGTAACGACATAAAAATATTCCCGGTCGGGGACAGAGAGAACAAAAAATCCCGGAATATCATAAAAAATATCGATGAATTGAGAATCTTCTCCTTTTTTTGAAGTCGGTTAAAAGTAGATAGGTATTTTATTACAGTAGGTATGTAAACTGATTAAAAAATGTATTACTTAATTTAAATTTTATTATTTTCGACATCAACTTTCAGCTTTGCAGGTAACAGCACAATTTTTTACGATAAACATAGAAAGGGATTTTTTTTTTTAATTAGCCTGCTCTGTCCCACTCCTGGGCAAAGGCCTCCCTCCACTCCTTCCATCTTTCGCGAGCCCGCGCGTCCTGGTGGAACCTATCCAGTATTCGCATTAATTTATTATTACCTGTCTGGAACCGAACTCGCGACCTTACAACTCGTAAGTCGAATCTGATACCACACTGGGACACCACTGGTCTTCTATCTCTGAAGGTATGATAAAATGATAAAGGAGGACATGTGATGGGATAAGCAGGACAAAGTAAATAAGTAAAGTTACGACAACAATAAACATTTAATAATGAGTAAAATGTTCCCTTTTAAGGTTTTACGAGTAGACTTAACAATTCAGAGCTTTATTTTATAAGCCATGATTAAAGTAGTGACGTTTAAACGTCAAAAATGTATGGTTAAATTAAGCTCACTACATAACTTTGATGATTAAGGGGTATGTATTTAGTTGAGCCTAAAGGACTTACTAATAGTTCATATTCATATCATTTATTCGCATTCTACAATGTTTAAATGTTTAAAAAGATGTTGTTAACAAAAGGCTTAGAGCTAAGGAATCATTGTAGACCCTGTTAGGGCACAGCAAAAGGTGTTGTTTTATACAAAACAAAAGCAAATCTAATAAAGAATCCTGTAAACTTAAATATAAATGTTTACAGTTTACAGTTATGTGACGTTTGTGAATAGTAATTAAACCACGAGTGCAAACTATTGCCTGTTACCAAATCCTTAGTGCAAACTATTATCTGTTACCAAATACTTAGTGCAAACTATTGCCTGTTACCAAATACTTAGTGCAAACTATTGTCTGTTACCAAATACTTTGTGCAAACTATTGTTTGTTATCAAATACTTAGTGTAAACTATTCTTAAGCCCTATATGAGCGATAACAAATATTTAACAAGAGTACTTAGAGACATTTAAGACAACAATCGTCTCATAATACATTATTACAAATTTTCATTACGATCATCGTTACAATGTTTCAGTTTATCAATTAAGTACTATCAGTCTTCCAAAGTCGTTCAGCTTCGCATATAACTACATAGGTGCGCAAATCACCCTATCGAAAGATGCTATAATTTTTGCAAATGGCGGCAAATGTCAATTCTACTTTGACATTTGCGAAGTAAACAGATACAAAATACACGTCAACAAGACGTGAATCGATAAACTCCTAAATAACGCGGAATAATTGCTTATGGTCGCGTTTTGGCGGTTTACACTTATGATCGCCAGATTTAACCGTATCAGAACCAAAGTTTTTCACTTATAAAAAATTAGGTATAACCAAAGAACAACAGGCATCAGGTGACAACTTTTGCGCCACCTAGTACTTACAAACTACTTAAAACATGCTATTATTTCAAAATGGCACAATATTCCTTATATACAGTCTTTTTAATCTGAACTAAATATCTCATCCAGTAGAGTGTTAAAATTATGAAGATCTTCCTCGGACGCTTCTTTATTGTGATCAATATCTTTGGTATAGATCCTTCCCCAGATGCCAAACGCGATTAGCTCGTTTTGGGGAACATTGATCTTGAAATTCAAACGCTCTCGACTGTTTCTACTCAGAATTTCCTTTTGTAGTACAGATACAGTGTTCTGGACCTTCGGTTCGCACTTAGGTTGGTCCTTCAACTTCGCCGTGTAAGTGAAGTTCTTAGGACTGAGCGGGAACTTGTTGTATCTCAATGTAACCGGGAAGTACTTGATGTTGTCACAGTCAAGGGTGTCGTTGTGCGTGTTACTGTGCGTTTTCATTTCAATTTCCAGTTTTTCTATTGTGATTTCTTCTGTTTGATTGAACCTGAAAGAGTTAAACGAAATTGAAATTCTTCAGTAAACGTCCCTCACTGTTAATAAATGTTATATTAGTGTTTGATTATTATTGTGGAGATATAATATGCTTATGTAACCACGTGGAAAGACCACGGTGGAAAAATGTAACTGGACAATGTTTCGGATCGCTCAGTTACTAAAATTATTTTATAAAATGGTAAGAATAATAAAACGTATAAAATATTCTGATTGAATGTGCTACCTGTAAGAGCAGGTGGTGACGTCATCAGTTTTACAGGCGACGAGCAGGCAGGCGGCGACGCCGATCTCGCGCCGAGCGTATGTGCGGGTGCCATCTTCTATGAACGCGCGGTACCGCACCAACTGGCAACATGACAATATATTGAAAGTACATAAATAATTACGAGTCGGATGAGGAATTGTTTAGGTAGGGTGAAAAAAAGGTTCTACGAAAGTAATGGAATAGGAGGTACGTCTCAAGGCGACTCGGTAGATGAAGAAGGAGTCTATCAGAAAGATGGATATCAGCTTATTTCAAGTGTGATGGCAGTGATAAAACTACGGCTTTCATCCATTGGGACATTAAGCATGGTGGTGATGATTTGCCAACCGCGTCATTGATGTTGGGTAATAGTAAAGAATCTAGAAAGACCATGATGATGCTAATAGTAAGCGGAAGTAAAATAGGCCCGACGCATGAACATAATTTATTTTTAAGTCCAGACCTGACTAGCCATTACCAAAAAATATTAATATATCTAATTAAAATAATAATAATAATTAATATAATTTTGTTAATCATAAAATAGAGGGAAAACCCAACATAAATCCGAAGGTTACTTACCTCCGTCAATAATACACTACATAAATTAAAACCATAAAGCGAGCACTATTCGCACTTAGATACAATTAAATAAAAACCGCGTGCAAATTGTTAAATTTTCGTGTAACATTTACATGCGGTGCCTAGGCCGTGTTAGTAGCATTATTTAACAATTGTGTAATAATTATAATAATATTGTAATTGGTGCATAAAATAAATAAAAAATAAACTACTAAAAAATTAACCAACTTCTGTTAGTAAATATCATGCAAAATCAAAATATCATCCAAAAATAAAAATACCATCCAAAAATAAAAATATCATGCAAAAAAATTCAAATAAAAAATACGTAGGCAAGGACACGTCATTCAACCAATATCAAAGAGGCCATCAATCATCATCTGCCTAGGCTTTTCTCTACTATGTTGGGGTCCAGCTTCCAGTCTAACCGAATGCAGCTGAATACCCGTATTTTACATGGAGTGACACAACCCAGTTACTGGGTAATACGATAACCCTTGGTAAGACTGGTTGTCATACTTTCGGGCTTCTGACGACCCGTAACGACTGTCAAAAATTCACGAATGACAGCCGGGACAGCAACGGCTTAACGTGCTTTCCGAGGCACGGAAGGGTCTTGGTATGTGATGGTCAGCCATCCACGGACCAACCGCGGCAAGCGTAGCTTAACCTAATCGATCGAGCCTTGCGACTGTTATTACTTAGCCACAACCCCCAATATCAAAGAGGCCATGCAGCCAAAATTAAAAAAGGCAACTTACGGTGGCGCTGTCTCTCTGGGCAAGCGTGACCTTGAAGGTGCAGGTTGTATCCCTGTGCACCAGCGTGAACTCCTGGGAGCCCACCTCCAGCAACCTGCTGACGTGCGAAGGAAGCGACAGGTCTGTGATCAGGCGCAGGCTGTCATGGTCTGCTGGATTGTCGTAGATAGGACCAGGGTATGGTTCTGTGACCTGGAGAAATAGAGGTAGTTATTGATTTGTGAGTAGCGTTACTATATGTAGGTACTAAAACAGTCGTAAGTATACCTGACAACCTACTAGGACTGTATTACTAACATCATATGACTTTATAAAAAACTTACATTTAGCAAAAACAAACCTCCAAGATAGATTAAACCTTCAGAAGACGACCTAGCAGGGGATTTTTGGAGGGGGATCAGACCGGAATAAATCGGATAATAATTATCTAACCGCCTCCGCTGCATTTAGTACTAGACACGGCAGTTTGTTTACCTAACTAGCGCTTTCTTTTGCTTCGCGTAGAATTCGTAACATGGATTGAAATAATTTGTGCAACACCCTTCAAGTGGCATTACAAAATTCCACTAAACAACAACTTTTGTTTTGACTTTGACTACCAGGAATGTCAATCCTGAGAGGTTGTTAGTGTTTTACCAATAACCCTGTACCTATAGACTAAGACACAGCCAGAAATAGTACGTGAGGAGAATTGCAATGTTCTCTTGAACATGTAGAGAGAAATAGGGATAAAGGAATTAAGGATACCTATAGTTAGACAGAAGTTGCTAGCTCATAACGTAGGTGACTACTTTTGGGACACAAACGACAGTTGGGCAGCTAAGCGTAGAGAAAAATGTCTTACTTGTCCAGGTACTTTAGGCACTTTAGCTACAAGTAGTTTAGTGGTGGGTAATCCTGGCATGATGCTGATCAGAGCACCGGCTTTGCCTGAATATATTCCAGAACCTGAAAAGTAAAATAGATCTAAGGTTATTGAGAGTTGAGACGAACAGAAACTGCACTTCTAATAACGACCAGCCACTTCTTGAACTTCTCTAAAACCAAAACAATATAAATGGAGACAGCTTACCTGCACTGCCAACTCTGACGTTATTGGCTCCAGCTCCCAAGAAGTTGACATCCAGGGTATAAGCGTACGCTTCCTGAATCTGGACAGCTGAAACATTACAGAAGACAGTTTTGAAATCAACATACCATAAACTCGACTAATGAAGATTGATGATATTTTTTTGGGTGTTCGACCGCTTGTAGTTTTGTTACTCGGAGTATCATCATCATCATTTCAGCCGAAAGACGTCCACTGCTGGACATAGGCCTCCCCCAAGCACCTCCACTTCGACCGGTTCTGTGCTTCTCGCATCCAACGGGTTCCTGTGGTTACTCGAAGTATGACCTGACAAAATCGTTGTTTTTTTTCATCGTGTCTAAATATTGATATCCATCACGTCTGCAAACGTTACGCAAATAAACTGGAGATTTCTAGACGACGTGTTGCCACTTACCAGTCAAATACGGTAGCTCAGAGAACCACATGGTGGGGAATATGACATCTTTAACGTGGCTCTTCTGCACCACCTGCACAGCCGGCACTTGGAACATGAGGTCGAAACAGATGAAGTGGCCGAAGGTTACTCCAAAGTCTGTGGTGAACAAGCCGAGCTCAGGACGCAGGGCTGGCGTGTGCGTGTACTCGCCGAATAAGTTGATCTTGCGGAATCTGAAATATACGAAAAAGGTGTTGAATGTCGCTTTAGTCATCATTTATTTCAGATAGAAGTCGTACGACTGACGGTCGTATAATTTATACCAGCCGTGATCAACAACTCATAATGCCTAGCCTTTTTACATGGAGCGACTGCCTATCTGACCTCCACAACCCAGTGACTGGGTAATATAATACGATACCTCTTGGTAAGACTTGGTAATACCAGCCGTGATCAACAACTGCAAGGTTGAAATGAATACAATCATGACCGAGAAATCTAGTGTCTGTTTGTAATTTCTAATTAACAGCTTTTTACTAAATGCATTTGAAAGTATATTCGGTACTTATAACAAAAAAAAAACAATTTTTATTTTTTTTGTCTGTCAGTTTGTTGCGACTAATCTCCGAAACGGCTGTACAGATTTTGACGGGACTTTCACTGGCAGATAGCTAATGTTATAAGGAGGAGGAAAATTGGCTACTTTTTGTCCCTGTCGCACGTTCCCGTGGGATAATTTCCGAAACCCACGGCAACAGCTAATCACACTAATATTATAAAGGTGAAAGTTTGTGATTGTGTTTGTTACTTATTCACACACAAACGGCTGAACGGATTTGGATTAAAATTTGGCACTCAGATAGTTTATAACCAGGATTAACACATAGGATACTTTTTATCAAGATATTCCCCCACGAAATCGACACTTATGCGGGTGAAACCGAGGGCATTGCTTGTCTCAAAACGAATCTCTCAAAAATTAATCACTCGTCACTCTAGGTCTGGGTGGATCAAAAATCAACCCTAATAAAATAGAAAAATACACTTGTCAATGAGAACCTCCTCCTTTTTTTCGTCGGTTAAAAAAAATTAAACTACCCTACTTAGTTGCATTTGGTTACGAGTCATTTTGACACTCATTGCTTCGGGTCTTTCTGATATGTTGGTCTCACCTATCAATAACCGCTCCGATCCTGTTGAATACGACGTTGGTGTTGAAAATGTACTCCTTCGCCTCAGGGCAGTACTCTTCCGAGTCCGTGTCCTGGGCTGTGCAGTCCAAGCGCTCGCGACCATTGATCACCACGTAGATGTCGTTCTCCCGCGCGGCTGTTGATATGCCTACCATGAACTGAAACAACGAATTTCAAAACTTAGATTAGATCATCATCTGTCTAGCCTGTTCACATCTATGTTGGGATCGACTTCCAGTCTAACCGGATGCAGCTGAATACCAGTATTTTACATGGAGCGACTGCCTATATGACTTCCACAACCCAGTTACTGGTTAATACGATACCCCTTGGTAAGACTGGTTGTCAGACCTTCGGGCTACTGACGACCCGTAACGACTGTCAAAGATTCACGAATAACAGCCGCAAGTCGCGCAACGAGCGGTGCCTTTGTGTCGCGCGCGATTATATCGCGTGTCGCGCCTGTTTGTAGGAGCCTTTACACGTATTTTCAATTAATACATAGAAATACTACAAACCTCATCAAATTTCAAGGGGTAGAGAGCTGGAATCGGGTATTGCCGCAGTGCGCCTTGTATTGGTACCGTCAAGTAAGTCGAGCTGTTTGTAAGGGTCAATTCAGGGAACACCACGATGTCAGCACCCTGAAAACATTGTTAAATCATTTTGTTAATTATTTTATCCTGTTATCAACATTGTCATCATGAGGAAAGTCAAAGACTCATAAGGTTAAATCAACACCCTAAAATACACACTATCTATCTCAATTTGAAGGATATTGCTAATCCATTGCTTCATATGTTCGAAAAATTTCTCTGCTCAACAATGTAAATAACGCAATGAATTTCGTTGAACTGTCAGAGTTATTAATTCTATTACTCCTGATAGTGTGTTACATATTTACCCCGCTGGCAATCGAATGCGACCACTAGACCAACGACGCAGTCCTTATAAAAACTGCGCATCATTCTGACGTCACGCAAAATCCTGCATCGCGCAAGCAGAATTTACCGCGCAACTAGCATATAATTATACAACGTTTCAACATCAATCGGCGGGCAGTTAGCCCACCGGACACGACACCCGTCTTGTCGGAGAATCCTCCCTTTTCTATGGAGGATGCGTGAACTTTACACCCTGTTGCTGTTCCTCTATATCTACTGGTGACCCCGACGTGATATGAACACGCAACCTTATGATGAAATGTATCCCCTAAAGGGGTTAAACAGGGGATGAAAATTTGAAAATTTGTATGATAGTCACTTTTCCCGATGGGCGAACCCACTGGGCGCACGGCTTGTAATGTAAAATTGCTCTGGGGCCGTATTATGACGTTGTAATGCCATCATGAAAAAGAAATGGTGCTATCAATCATGTATACCTAGCTCTGTCTCTCTCTCTCGCACTGGAATCATGATGACATTACAACTTCATAATCTGAAATCAACAGACCTGTTCGGCCGCTTCCTTTATAAGACTCGCGTAGTTGGCAAGGTTCGTCGCCACATTTCCGTTTACTATGTACTCCACCACGGCGCCTACGTAGTGGTCATCTTGAGGTGTCGATTTCTGTGGAGAAGAGAAACTTTTTAATAGGGTGAAATTAAATTTGCTAGCGAAACTCCGCAGACGGGATGGTATCGATATCTAAACCAAAAATAAATTACGATGTATTTTTTTTGGGTTATGTGGGACACAGGCCTCCTCTCGGTGAGAGGGAGTGGGCCGTAATCCACCACGCAGGCTCACTGTGGGTTGATAGATGTCACATGTCTTCGAATTTTTGGTTCTAGGACATGCCGGTTTCCTCACGATGTTTTCCTTCACCGTTCCTATAATGTTCCCACTGCTGGGACACAGTAGGGCTCCTCTCGATGAGAGGGAGTGGACCGTACCTAATCCACCACGCGGGCGCAGTGCGGGTTGGTGGATGTCACATGTCTTCGAATTTTTGGTTTTAGGACATGCCAGTTTCCTCACGATGTTTTCCTTCACCGTTTTGAGAGCAGTGGTGATGTAATAATTTTCGCAGGTCGTAAGTCTTTTCCGTGATCACTGGGCCACCACTGCTCTCTATTCATCGCATAGAGAAAAACGCATACGCGTATTCGCATCTCGGAAAACAATAATGTAGTTTTTTTGCGCGGAACCCTAAGGCCGCTTCCACATTAGAACGTTAGCAGCGCGACAGTAGCGCGGCAGAAGCAGAAACCTTCACGCACGCTTCTGTTTATAATATGAAATTCTTACTGGGCGACGACGGTCGCGCGTCAGTCGCGCTGCTAAAGTCGCCTAAATGTGAAAGCGCACTAACTTTGTCTAAAACAAAAGTTACCTAAGTTACTCCTTATTATAACATCAGCTGTCTGCCAGTGAAAGTCCCGCCAATCGGTCATTCGTCGGTCGGTCGCTCAATCGTTCCGGAGGTTAAGTGGAACAGACAGATACACAAACAGACAAAAAAGTTAAATATTGTTTTTTTGTACCGTACATCTGGTCTGGGTCTGGCTGTGTGTGTATGTGAGTTTAAATGTTTGTAAACGCAACCACAATACATGAGAAATTCTTAGTGGGGCAACGTTTTTTAAAAAAAACAACAAAAGCAACATACTTTCATACGCATTTAGTAAAAAGCTGTTATTTTGACATTATTAAATTGTCCTAAATTTAAGGGGCCGGCGAACTAACGCTTGCTAATGCGTAGTTCATATAAATATAATACCAAAATAATTTGTAAATCAATTCCTAAGGTAAAGGTAAAAAACCTATTCCTAAGGTAGTGTGTATTTATTCCGATTGGATTACAAAGTATCTAGGTTCCCAAATATATATTTTGAAAGGACTGATATTTAGACGAGATATGAGGAATTCCAAATTTCTATAGAAAACTTATTTTTCTCTTATCTCGTCTTTAAAACAGTGTTCATTCACAATACTACTATGGGACCAAACCTGAAATCGCGGTAAAAAAACAGCTGTTCCCTACAGATTTTTTTTTCGCGATTTCAGGTTTGGTCCCATAGTAAAAGTTGTCCATAGTGATGAGTAGTCATGCAATGACTTCATAAGAGGTTGTTAATGTTTTACCAATAACCCTGTATACTAAGCCAATTCGGACCCAAGGACTAAAATTAGTTTTAGGGTTCCGTACCAAAATGGTAAAACGGAACCCTTATGGTGAGACTCAGTCTGTCTGTCTGTCTGTCACATCTCAAGAAGTACTAATGCTATCAACTTAAAATTTGTAACAGTTTTAGACGACGTTTGCCCAACTGTTTTGCAAATAAGAAAGAAATAAAAATATATGTATATTTTTTGCAACAGGGACTGAAAGGGGGTCTGAAAAATTTGCAGTGGGGCTACTAGGGCATGTGGGGTATCATATGAAAGAACACAGTTTGCACATTCTCAAACATATTTTCTTTTTTTTTTAGGCTGTACAGTTTTCGACTTTTGATGAAAAATGTAAAAAAAAATACAGTTCCCCCCCTTATCTCCGAAGTTTGCAAAGAGAAAAATCTGAAATTATTCTATGTGATAGAAGTTTACGTAAAGATTACAGAAAAATAAAACGAAGTCTCTAAATAGCACACTTTTTCAGAAATCATCAACAAAAGTTACACTAATTCCACTATCGGTCAAGCACTGACATAAAATTGCAATATTCTACACCTCAGTGCAGTTTTAAAATTTTCTGACGAATATAGGCCTCGAAAAGCATAATGGTACGGAACCCTCGGTGCGTGAGTCCGACTCGCTCTTGACCGGTTTATTTATCCCAGAAACTAATCTGACATTTAATAAGTCTTTTGTATTTGCGTTTTTTTAGTATAGAAGTTTGACATACATTACACCTGTCAGATTAGTCTCCGGGATTAAAAAAATGAACTATGTATAGACAACAAGAAAATGTATCGCTTTATTCATAAACGTTGCTTAAACTTAAGTAGTGATTAGTGACTGTTTAACCATACATTTTGACGAAACATCGTTTACAAATAAACCCCAAAGTGTTCTATTATAATTCATTGAACACAATGACCGACAAATTACCACAATACGACACAACACAGAATAACCACTTGCATGTAACAGACACAACCACAACAAAGGCAAACAAACAAGTTTATTTATACATAATTAATCACTTTACCTCATAAGAATTCAACACTAGACAAAGGAATATAAGAACACTAACAACCGACATTATTTACAGACGAAAACATCGGCTGACGAAATGATAAACGAGTGGATTTGATAGCCGAGGTCGAGACATCCGTCGTGAGTAGAGTCTCACTTGCTACTGTCCACAAAACATATATACCTACTGTCAGCTACTATACATAACAGACTACAGACGTACAGGCGACAGGCCTACTGTTCGTGTCTCATGTCCAAATGGTTCAAGCATGCTCAGTTCGCGTCTGACCTAGAACATTATGCTAAAGGTGAACTTTGTTTACAAGTCGTTCATTGCAAACTTTATGGCGTTTACATTTTTACCGGTTTTTGAAGTCAAAAATGACTTCCGTGAAAATTAAGTAGTATGGAACTGCTATAAGTTCTCATTACGTAACCGTTATCGTCAGTCTCAGTAAAGCTTAATTAATAATAAAACGAAATCGCCGAAAAAAACACGTTTGTTGTATGGGAGCCCCCCTTAAAACATTTATTTTATTCTGTTTTTAGTGTTTGTTGTTATAGCGGCAACCGAAATACATAATTTGTGAAAATTTCAACTGTCTAGCTATCGCGGTTCTTGAGATACAGCCTGGTGACAGTCAAACTGACAGACAGACAGCGAAGTCTTATTAATAGGATCCCGTTTTTACCCTTTGGGTACGGAACCCTAAAAATATCGCGGCGGGATTATAGAGCGCACTGGATTTTCATCTCTCGGTGTTGAACCGAGCATTGAGAATCCATCAGAGCACATCCCAGCTTGTCAGAAAAACGCGCTGTTGGATTTTCAACTCTCGGCGCTAAACAGTGCGTTGAAAATCCATTGGGCTAAAAAAAATCAACGCGGGAAGAACGCGCCAATCTACCTGGGCTTACTCAAAAGACAATTCTTGTATTACGTACAATAATTTATCCTGTTGTTTATTTAAGTATAGCACAGCACCTAAGTGCTGGAAGTTAAAAAAACATACCTAAATAGGAAAAAACAAACAACTGTATTCGCCGCAGGGTTTGGCAGAGGCGTCGCAGAGGTACCTACCTATTACTTAGTACTCATACACCATCATTTCGACAGTTATTTTTAAGTCCCATGTAACAGGGGGTGAGCCTATTGCCATCAAAAACTATTTATATACAGGATTAGGTATTCAGCTGCATCCGGTTAGACTGGTATTCAGCCGCATCCGGTTAGACTGGAAGGCGACCCCAACATAGTTGGGAAAAGGCTAGGCAGATGATGATGCAGATGATTAGTAACCCTGTATACGGAATGTAAAAATGTTAACTTTAGAAATACTGACGACGTGTTTCACAATAACAAATGATCGCACAAAACAACCTGTCTTTGTTTTAAATTGGCTCGTATCCATAACAACTGCAATCGATAATTCGTGGCCACGGCTTCGCAACGTCAAAAATATTTCCATCCTTTTCTATTTCCACAGAATTGAAAAGAGACAGAATGATGAGAAAGTTTTCCCGTTTCATGAAATACTTTTTTTTAGATGTCATTGAGTGCACTTAGTAGATGATGCACTAGGATAGTATGAGGCCACTCATGTTGGTTTTTTGAGAAGGGATGCATTTCTCAGACTTTGCCAATGAGTGTGAGAGAGACAGAGCAGTATTGATGCAATTTGATTAGCGTTGATTCAACCGCCAGTTACTCAAGGGGTCGCTAAACCGATGTTTACTATTGACACTTGGTAATTTGTGCGTTTGGAAAACAGATCTTGTTATTAACGCACGAAAGGACACTACTGCTCATATTAACTGTTCCCACGGTATGAGAAACTATATAGATTATTGGGACTTTTAGTTTTTGCGCAAGACCGAATGGACACTGGGTCTTGGTCTTCCCATCTTGGAAACTTTTGGAGACTATATCATGCTTGATAGACATTAAAAAAAACAAATTAACAGGAACATGGCGACAAGTGTGTTACGCTGACACTAGTTTTTATTTCAAAAATAAATCTGAGCTTTATTTCAAAGCGAAAATCATTTCCTCAGAATCCATAAATCGTGTATCATATTATTATAATATCAAAACGATTTACTCAGAAATATACTGTGTTCCGCCGGCAAATATTATCACCTATCAAAAAGTACTCTGTGTTATCACTCATCCCGAGTTCCCGACGCGACGCCTGCAGCCAAGGCAACGGGTGCGAAGGCTGCGCCCTGCATGCGCAGAGCCCCGGCCCCGAGCGCGACTGCGCCGCAGTCGTCAAAACCAGACCAGTCTATCAAAAAGTACTCTGTGTCAAAGACTACAATATGATGCTGCTCTGTGTCAAAACCAGTTGACCCCAAAGACTACAATATGATGCTGTATACCCAGTTGACAATAATTTATCCTATTGTGTCATTTTGTAATTATTATTTTTTTTGAGTGCGTGTTTAAATAGTTTATTTTTATATTCTTTAGGTAAGTTTTACTGTAAGTTTAAGTGTGTTTATATATATATATGTTCAATGCCGGCTGTAGCGACGCCGGAAACTGTGCTAGTCAGCCTACCACATCGTTTGATGTTCAGCTGGTGAGATGTCCACATTGCTCACAGGCACGCTTTTTTAAAGGCGAACGGGGGCTGAGGATACACTATGGCAAGATCCACAAATCGCATAGTGTACCATTGTGCCCCCCAGCCACATCCCCAGCCACATCCCCAACATCAACACCTCTAGAACAAAGTTTATGGAAAAAATTAGCAAAATTAAAAAATTCTACCCCTGTATTAAAGAGAGTTCCCCGGGGCGCGAGACGATCTGTTGCAGCGAGTTTGGCGCAATGTATCCGTCTTGCGACCCAGGAGAACTCACAAAGTGCCTGGGAGCAATTACTTACCTTCCCTTATAGGATTCTGCATGTTCAAAAAAATTTGGCAACTAAAAAAACATTAACTAACCAAATTAAAGAAAATTGTAACAATTCGGCCCTAATTTTAGATCCAAAATTACCTGCATTCCATAACTTAAGTCAAAAAGGATTATGTTCACATGTCGAATCCAAATTAAGTGAAGGTGACATCAGGGGTGCGGCCAGGATACTTTTCAGCAGCGATGTGGTGGCGCCTTACTCTCCAGAAACACTAACAGCTCTAGAGAGTAAGCATCCAGCGCCTGCGGATGGTCTCACCTTTCACGACCCCCCCGACCCTCCCGACCTAAATTCAACCTTCCTCAACGTTTCGGCCCCCCAGTTGTTTGCAGCCGTGAGCTCCTTCCGAAGTGGTTCCGCCGGCGGCCTCGACGGCCTGACTCCACAACACCTAAAGGATCTGTTGAGTTCAGGCGCCGGGGAAGCTGGTGAGTCGCTTTTGAAGGAGCTTGCGGCCATGATTAACCTCATGCTTACCGGTGGTGTGAACGAGGCCGTCGTCGATGTCTTGTACGGGGCCAATCTATGTGCCCTGCGCAAGAGAGACGGCGGCATTCGTCCCATCGCCGTCGGGTGCACCTACAGGCGTACGGCAGCTAAAATTTGCTGTAAGCTATACAGCGAATCGCTTACAGCTAAATTTCAGCCCCTGCAGCTTGGTTTTGGCTCGAAAGGGGGCTGTGAGGCTGCCGTACATGCCCTTTCAACATTTTTAAAGTCCAACAAAGGTGAGGTCGTCCTCAAGGTTGACGTTAAGAATGCCTTTAACTCTGTGAACAGGGACACTTTGTTGGCTGAAGTCAAAAAGGAACTACCCGAAATTTATGGTTTTATGTGGCAATGTTACAGGTACCCTTCCAAATTATTATACAAGGACAATGTTTTGAAATCTGCAGTTGGTTGCCAACAAGGTGACCCTCTCGGGCCAGTCATTTTCAGTTTGGCTATTCATCCAATTATTCAGAAACTAAATTCAAAATTTAACGTGTGGTATTTAGACGATGGAACGCTAGGAGGTGACGTAGACACTGTTTTGAAAGATCTTCAACTCCTCAAACAGGAATTTCAATCTATTGGCTTGGACCTTAACCCCTCAAAATGTGAACTTTACCTTTCTGACATTACCGACAGACAATTGACTCTAGATAAATTTAATGCAATAGCCCCACAAATCAAAATTTTAGACAAAAGTTCACTGCACCTCCTAGGTTCCCCGATTTTCGAAGATAGTTTTACTCCTTTCATCGACGAAAAAATTCAAAATTTCAACGAGATTTCGGACAGACTCTCCAAAATTAATTTACATTCGGCATTCACCCTGATTAGATATTGTTGTTTTGGCCCAAATTTTATGTATTTTCTACGCTCTTCCACTTTGTGGAAGCAACCACACCTCTTGGACAAAATTGACCAAATTATTCGCAGCACGCTAACGTCCATTCTAAATGTGGCCTTGGACGACCGAGCGTGGCTTCAAGCCACACTACCCATCCGTTTTGGTGGCCTCGGCGTCCGCAAAATTAGCAGTATTAGCTTACCGGCGTTCCTGTCTTCTGTCCACAGCACTGAAAAGTTGACCGGGAAAATTTTAGCCCCTTGCCTAGTCGACTCTGAAGTGCCGTGCTTGACCGACGCGGTGAACGCCTGGAAAGCGGCTTGCCCGGATACAGATCGGCCCGTAAACCCATCTTCCCAGAGACAGTGGGATGAGCCGCTCTGCAGGTTGGTACGGAATAATCTTATTAATACGTCCACCAATTCTGCTGAGCGTGCCCGCCTGCTGGCTGTGGGTGAGTGGGAGTCGGGTCTCTGGCTTCAAGCACTCCCGTCACCCAACATAGGCACTATGCTGGGTGACACCACCTTCCGGCTCGCTACCTGTCTGCGTTTGGGCGCTCCTTGCGGGGCTCCGCATCGCTGTCAGTGCGGTGAAGCTGTCGACTGCCTCGGGCACCATGGCCTATCTTGTAGTAGGAGCGCAGGCCGGATAGCACGGCACGCCAGCATTAATGATATCATCCGCCGTGCTCTTGTCACCGCCGGGGTGCCAGCTGTTTTAGAACCCAACGGCCTGGCACGCGACGATGGGAAGAGACCAGACGGAATGACCATAATGCCCTGGAAGTTAGGCAGACCTTTGGTGTGGGATGCAACATGTGTCGACACCCTTGCGCCATCCCATCTTCCTAGCACGGTGGGCTGTGCTGGGGCGGCTGCTGCAAGTGCAGAAAACCTCAAACGGCGAAAATATTCCAACCTGATTGGGAGTTATATGTTCGAGCCGTTTGGGGTTGAAACACTAGGGCCATGGGGTCCGAGTGCCCACTTGGTTTTTCGAGATATCGCCAAGCGGTTAGTCGACTCTTCACGTGACCAGAGGGCTGGCCTATTTCTTGGCCAAAGAATTAGCATTGCCATACAACGTGGCAATGTTGCCAGCCTTTTGGGCACTGTTCCTGTTGACAGCGATGCGGACGAATTTTTTGATGCCCTATGATCATTTTGCTAATTTTTTTTTTCATATAAATGTACATATTATTATTATTTTAAATAGGTATTAGCATAAATTATGTAAATATTAAATAAAATTACGTTTGATAAAAAAAAAAAAAAAAAAATTAACAGGAAACAGTTTTTACTTTCTCAGATCCTAGCATTATTTGTCTATGCTGTTTATTGCGAAAAACTAAACACCATTTAGCCGCGGATGTTAGGACACTTTCGGAAAAAGCAGATTTGTAGATATGATTTGTATCACCAATAATCACCATCATTCTGCCTAGCCTTTTCCCAACTATGTTGTTGTCGGCTTCCAGTCTAACCGGATGCAGCTGAATACCAGTATTTTACATGAAGCGACTGCCTATCTGACATCCACAACCCAGTTACTGGGTAATACGATACCCCTTGGTAAGATCCTCGGCAAGCGTAGCTTAACCTGATCGATCGACCTGTGCGGCTGTTATTATTTAGCCACAGGCCCCTCGAACGGGCCCATTGAATTTTCTGACCATTCTAACCAATAGATTACTAAGTTTGCTCAAAACAAGTGTTTTGACGTGACAACGTCTTAAATTAGGTTGCGACTGGGAGTCACTTATGAAAAAGTGTAACGCTCGGTAACGTTACGATGAGTCACCGAACGAGAGAGAGGCCCGCCGAATGCCTTGCGTCTCTCTCCCACTCAACTATGATCGGATGATCGGTCGTTGTCACGTAAAATCTTCGCCCGTAAAACCGACTTTACAGGCAACCATTTTTTTTGTACACTTTTCCGCCCGCATTATGCTCAACGAACGGTCGTTTTCCTGAAAATATAATATGTTTCTAGTCTCATTCTGAACGCCCAAGCCTGTGACTTTCCTATTTAAGGGGGAAGCGCGAAATTCAAATTTTCTTACGTTTTTTGCAATTTGCGGGTCAGTATTAAGTTGTACGTTGATTAAAATATGATTCGCGGTCGTAACAAATATGTATTTTTACAGAATTATAATCATTACAATCAGTAATACAACTTGTTAAGTTCGTATAATCCCTATATAATGTCAAGATTTCATGAAATAGTCATTCTTGGGGATTACATGGTCTTAGAGAGTTGTGTTGATGATTATGGAGATGGGGAAAAAACCATTGAACTCGCGCCACTGTTACCGTAAGCGACACCCCGCGTGTTTTGTTTATAAGACGATTATAAAAATACCCGCTTCGGATGTGTTCGGCTGTCCTCGGGATGTATGTACCTAAGTACTCGATTTAAATGTCATATTCGATATGTCAGTGAGTGATGGCAAAGTATTCTGTTTGTGTTTTGTTTTCACTTCTGTCGGCACTCCCGGAGTGCCAGTGTTTTTTTTTTACATATTTTTAATCTGAAATATAAGTTTTTGTCAAAAAACATTTAATTATCTACGGAGAGTTACATATCAGCCCGTTATCAACAGCCTACACACATAAAAAGTAATTTAAAAAAATTAAACCGACTTCAAAAATAAATTAACTCAAAATTATGAAATAACTTTAACGTCTTAGTCCATATCTTGAAAATTACTGAATCGATTTTGACGAAAATTGCACTGTTCCCTAAGTTGAAGTAAATGTAAGCCAATAAAAAAAGAATGGTCACGATCCGATTAATAGTTACGGAGATATGCGTGGACAAACATACATACATACATACGTCTTTAAAATTTTGTATATTTGTTTGGAAGCCCTAATAGATTGTCATAATTATGTGAATATAATGCAATTCCAATAATATTACATACATACGTGTCGAATTGATAACCTCCTTTTTTTTTAAGTCGGTAAAAATACAGAGAGTACAGAAGGCAATCTACATACAAAGTGCGCTCGAGCAACGCACACATAGACACCGCTCACGGACACGTTATCTCGGACTGGTTGGGAATAGTGCGAGCGTTTATTGTAATACTATGTTTATTGTTATTGTAGAATAAGCCAAAGGCTAGTCTCCGTTGAGATTGGCCGCCGTGGCTGAAATACGGTCTGGAGGACTTTATTTTAGAGATCTGAATTACGCCCCAATTTTCTTTGAGAGAGTAGGTTTTCTTTACCTAACTTTCAATCTCAGATTTTCCTGCCGTTGCAGGAAACTCTAGATTTTTATTAAGGTTACGATCTAAACAGGAAAAACGAAACATTAAAATTATCACTTTTTTGTCTCCATAACTTGGTAAATGCAACGTAGGAATTTAAATTTTGGTGTGATGTTAGGTCTCGATGACGCACACGCACGTATCACTGGGCAAGAAGGGTTACCGCTGGCCCGGAACATAAAGGAACACGGGTGGGTTTTATTCAGTAAGAGTCCGCTCCACCCAGAGCGGGAGGGGTCATTTCATGATTTCCCATGCGCAAAAAAAAAAAAGGACCAGAAACATTTTTTTTTTATGTGAAGAATCGACCGAATTCGTTCCAATAAAAATATGACAATGAATCTTTTCTAAAGGTAGATAAGATAATGTAGTTGTGAATATTAAACAGGTGTTTGTTTATCGATGCTAACAACGTTATCACAAACTTATCACAAATATGAGGTAGCAACAATAAATTATGCATAATTTAAATACAGACGCCATCACATCAAGCTACCCGAAACTGTCAAATTTTCCCAATCAACATTGAACGTTATAATTTAGGGATAAAGTTGAAAATCTATTAAAGAAATTTGACAGATTGTAGTAGCTTGATGTGCTGGCCGTCTGTACAATGTGCATCTAGATATTGTAGGCACTTATTTATGAATAAGTCGCCAAACGGTATTGCCCGGTAACTTGGGTTATTGAGGTCAATCAAAGTGGTAAAGCACTCCATGCAAAATATTGATATTTAAGTCACAATGTAACGCAGTGCTGGAAGCCGAATAGTTTAGATACTAAAATGCTAAATCAATGTCTCTAAGGGCGGATTTAACCAGAGCCAGATATTTTATAACCGTGGAATAAAAGTGACGTCTGACAGATCTAGTACTACGGAAAAACTGTAAAAAAAAAAATCTTAGGTTAAGACATATAACATCATGGACGTAATATTACGTCCATGTATAACATGACATAGGTAAGTATAAAAGTTTGATTGAATTGGCCCTAAGAGAACAAAAATATTAGGGTTCTGAACTTCTGAAGCACTAATCAAGATTCTGACGAGTAAGTACATCAGCTGTCAAATCTACATCATATGTTCGCTGTTATGATTGATGGAATGAAAGAATCAAATTACTGTGCAAAAAATGAAATTATACAAGCTCTCTGAAAACAAAAAATGAAACAATATTAAGAACTTACCTGTACAGAAAGTCCTATACAGGAAAACAGTAAGAAGAGACAAATATGTTTCATATTGTGTGTTGTTTAGTTCTCGCTCGCAGCACGTTGGAGCTCCGACGCGACTCGTGTTGTGCTGACTAATATCAGCATATTTATGTGTACCAGTGTACGTGCACACTATCGGACGACTGACGAGACGATACGATAAACAGGGAAAGATATCAACATTAAACAAAACAATACTGTAAAGAAAATACACCTGGCAACTTATTGTTCAAAGCCTCGATCACAATTTGATAGAAAGTTCAAATAACAATAACAAACTTTCTGAACTCAAAGAACCTAAAGGCAAGAAAGCAAACATTCTGAAAAGAGAATCAACACAGCTCATTCTTGAGAGTTCCTTCAGGCAAATTTCACCAAACGATTCAATCAAAATCAAATCTTACCTAAGTAAGTACTACTCTCAGACCAATAAAAAAGGTAAGTACTATACTAAATTCATTAAAGTAAACCATGAAAAAAAATTATATAACAACAATAAAACGGTCTATAAAAGTTAACGAGCAACTAATAATACAACAAGCTATTAAAGATGCGTTTAAATGGAAACACACGGACGAGATTGACGACAAAGTCGTGGTGGGCTACGGGGAGGTCCCGAATGATGAACAAATACAGATATTCATTCAAGCCATATGAGGAAAGAACATTATTTTGTTTATACACATTTTGTAAACTCAGTACCTACCGTCTGAGGTAATAATTAAACTGACAAGTGAACTGATAATGAAACAATATGATATGGAGATTTTACGCTCACTGTTGTAAATAAACAATCTTTAAATAACTCCAAAAGTAGATCTCCGTTGGACATCGCAGGAGGATGGCCTTATTGAGAAGATTGAATTATGGTAAATTGTGGGGAATGACGATACTATAACTCGTCTGGCGCTCTCTGGGGATCCCCACAGCCAATGTTTATGATTTTGGTACTCCTTTTACGATGGATTTTTTTGTCGTGTTACTCGTGTCACAGAAAAGATGACAGAATATATGTATAGGAACCCTTACAAAATGTACTTAAGTACTTTTTTATATACTCCTTAACAAATCTCTTAACAATTCAGGACTTAAGGAGAAGGACCTACGCCGAGGGCCTAGATAAATGCCAATATATTTTAAAGCCTGTATTTCTGCAACGACTTTCAACAGGATTGACATAAGCTTTTCGATGGCTTATGTCAATCCCTAACAACATTTCCGTCATCGTTACTGCAACAGAATGTCACTTAGGTCCTCTGGTATCTAGGAATTGTAGTCTTATGAAACCGTCTACGATGGGTTTCATGTCTTGCAAACTCGTTAAGACATAGGTAACTGAAATGATCTCCCACTTACGATCAATGGTCAAAAAGGAACAAGGTCCATTGAGTAAACTCAGAAATTCTAGGTCTTCTATTATAATAATATCATCACCTGGAAACAGTTCCAATGTATCATTTAAATAAAACGCCTTATCACAGTAACAGACAACAACTTGTCTATACTGATACGAATCAAGATTACAACTTGTGTTTGTTTTTTAAGACCTTATATATTATCTTGCCGCAATCAAATAATCCCCAATTTTGTTCCCATACATTTCCTGATTTATTTCTTAAACTACCAAATGCAGTCAAATGCATGTTTTTGCGATAAGCTCAAGCAAAAACTTTCTATCCGTTAGTGTAGTTTAAAATTCAAACAAGTGGTATTTTTATTTCCTGACCAAGTTCCTGTTGGCTCTTTCTTATCTGTACGTAATAAAGCTGATAATTCTCAGACAAAATATGGATCGTTGTCAGGTTGTACTTTCATAGACATTTAGTAAGATAAAAAGTATTAAAGACGGGCTTATTTTTATCAAATCATTTTCAATCCAAGCATCATTTTAATCCCCTTGTTCCTGAGGTTTTATCGATTTTTCTCAAAAACTAGAGGTCGTACATCAGCCATAATTATTCCGATAAGGTTTTCTCAAAGTTGTCTATCCTAAATGTTCTTTTTCTTTTTAAATCAAGTGACTTTTCGATTAGGTATTGATTGTGTAATCCTGTGGTTAGCTAATAAATTTATTATCAATTTAAACGTTTCTTTATACCGCCACTAATTTGCATATCGTAGCCTCATTCATTATTATTTTATTTTTGTCAGGGATTAGTCACTGTCATTTGTAAGGTCTTTTTAAGTGTTCCAAGTAGCGATTTCCTCGTTTTTAGTGACTTCGTAAGCAGGGCCGTCTTTACCCGGGGGTGCAAGGGGTGCGAGGTATCCTGGCGCCCTGGACCCTTCTTAGGGGGCGCAAGCCGGTCAGGCCATCACTCATTATAACCGCACCGCTCTAGCGCAGTAACGGCCCGGCACCGCCTCGGAAAAAATCCACCCGTTTGAGCTACCAACTAGTAAGCGGCATCTGAACAACAAGCTGTTCCCTCACCGTTGGCGTGCCAGCAGCGAACGTCGTCTTGCTGACAGCTCGTTGGCGACAAGCGGGTGGATTTTTTCCGAGGCGGGGTGCCGGGTAAATAAGGTTCTTCTTTTGTTGTGTGTTGTGTTCAAAATCAGCCCAAGGGGGGCTGATTTTCGCACCCCGGCGCCCAATATGGTTAAGACGGCCCTAATCGTAAGTCGTCAGGTTAAGCATATTCTGCGTTTTGTGTATGTTTGTGTGTGTGTGTGGTTTAAGTATAGAAGCCGACCCCAACATAGTTGGGAAAAGGCTAGGCAGATGACGATGTCGCGAACCTTGTAAATAATAACACTAATATTAGCGATACTGCCTCAAAGAGATGTCAGCATCGAGGAGGGGCCCCATAGGACCGAAGCCTGACCCGTCAATCCCGCTGGCCCTGAACATTAAGGAACACGGGTGGGTTTTAGTCGTTAAGAGTCGGACACTCCCTTCCGCTCCACCCAGAGCGGGAGGGGTCATTTGATGATTTCCAATCTACAAAAAAAAAAAAGAGGTGTACAGTCACGAGCAAAAGTATGTATGTATACACTTGGCTTTAAGTATTCAAAGTCGATTTTCTTCTTTATTTTTGAATGAAATTTTATATTGGTAGGAATATAGTATTTTCGAACCCATAGGTATATGTAAAGTGTCGTTTCAACGTTGCATTCGTTATTTTGTGAAAAAATCGCAATTTAAAAGTTGCCAAGTGTTGACATTTTGGTGCTCGTGACTGTACCCACATTTTGCCAGTTACGGTTAGTGGTCCCTAGGGAGCAAGCCTATTGCCATCAACCGGGCACAATTCCAAACTACGTCTTCAATATGTCTGGTTGAAATGAGTTTCCTTCAAGGTTCTGTTCTAGGTCCTTTCTTTTTACTGATTTTCAATTATTAGCAGCATTTTGTTAATAAGAATATTTGTTAAGGTCCAAAATTATCTTCGACTAAATAAATCAACCGGTCGCCGTCCACAGCAATCAAATTGTAAGTTATTAAAGTAGGTACTTAAAGGTCGTTTAAAATTGGACGCCCCTCCAGTGAATGTTGCATACACATTTCAAAACTTTGTATAGAAAGTTTAGTCGAGAGGTGTGCAGTTTTCAATTAGACGATCGCTGTCTACGTTTACCAAATAATGCTCAGTTGAAAATACCGTCTACTATTTACTACTGCTTTATTATGCAGTTCTCTCGGCTAGTTGAAAGACTGCGTTTTATGTGGCTTTGTGTTCAGCGCCTGTTATAATTTTCATCGTATCAGCGCAAGATATCCACTGATGGTGTTAGCAACTTTTTAACGCCTGACGATATGTAAATGCAAGCAGTATCGCTAAGAGCTCCTACACACCACGTTTTTTTCAGGCGCCATCGATGCGCGTTTCGCTATCGCGCGTTGTTGCGCTGCTAAACTTGAAGGTAGGTAGGTAGATACATATTATGATCAAATATTTTTATTTAAGAGTAAATGTTCCTCACGATCACTGATTTGACAGCAGTCGTAATGAAATTAAATACACACAAGTAAAGTGCCTGTCTGTCCACCGTCACCTAACATAGCGATTCGCACATTGCTCTATGTCAAACGCCACTGTGCGAGCCTGTCTTACCTACCGAAATTACACTTTTATAAATAAACTAGCGGCCCGTCCCGGCTTCGCACGGGTGGACATGATTTTTTTAATATTTCTACCTTTTATTTATATTTTCTGATGCTGTTCTGATGAGCATAATCAATATGTGGATCGTAACTGAATGCCGATCTATTTACTATGAGCTATAAATTCTATTACGCGTCCTAGTTGTTAACGACTGTTGTCTTTCTCTCTGTGCAATTAGTCGCTGCGAGCGTTCGGCGCTAGGTTTCCCGGGCACGCGTTCGCGAGTTCCTTAACTCTATTATCAGCGAGGCGCTGCGAGCGTTCGGCACTCGATTGTCGTTCGTATAGTTGGAATGATCTGGCATTTTGTTCTGCAAGGCAAAGCGAACATTCTGCGCTAGATTCGTTTGCCCGTGCTTGCGAGTTTCTAGCTCTATTTTCTGCAAGTCGCTGCGAGCGTTCAGCACTCGATTGTCGTTCGTGTAGTTGTGATGATCGGGCATTTTGTGCTGAAAGACGAAGTGAACGTTCGGTGCTAGATTCCCCCTCGCGCGTGCTTGTGACATTCTGTCACTATTTTGAGCAAGGCGTTGCGAACGTTCGGCGCTAGATTCCCTTGTACGTGCTCGTGACATTCTGTCACTATTTTGAACAATCGTTGCGAACGTTCGGCGCTAGATTCCCTTGTACGTGTTCGTGAGAGTCGTTCATTATTTTCAGCAAGGCGTTATGAACGTTCGGCGCTAGATTCTGTGGCCCGCGATTACGACGCATACGCTCTCTGATTTGCGAGACTGCGACTGAGATGATTCTCCAATACGTCGTATTTTTGCTAATCTCGCTTGGGAGCAACTTTTAGATAGTTGAGACCTTTTTTCCTAGGCATATCAAATCAAATCATTTTATTTCAGGTATACACCCATATAAAATTTAACCGGATTACATATTGTTGACTTTTTTTTAAATCAGATAAAATAAGAATACTTAGAACTTTTGATAAATACTTACTATTGAAAAAGTGAGAGAATACTATAAAAAATAAACAGTAAAGCAAACAAAGCAGTAAAGTAAACAATTTTTAATTAGTTCTGAGAAGAACTTTATAACTTGGAAAAAAAAATACAAATAAAATAGTCAAAAAAATGTTCAATGTCGGTTACGTCCGCTGCGTAGGGACCTATTTCATAGAGCCTGATGTGTTTATTTTTTTTATTTCTATGACGTATTAAATTCGTAATATATATTGAATGGAATAGCCAATTTGAACAATTCAAAAATTCAAAAATTAATATACATGAATTGAGACAGTCTTGAAAACAATATGATTTATTTGGCTAAGTATGACTAACTTTTAAAATGTAAAAAGCGGTTATTGTGACATAACGATAATAGTTGGACATATAGTATCGCGAAGTTTTTTGTAGTTATTGATATGTTCTTTAATATTGTAGAACATACTTTTGTTCTATCATCAATAGTTTCCGCAGCGCATGCGACGAAAGATGTTTTATGGCATTTTTTTTACACCTTGGGTTACGTTACTAAAGTTTTAGTACCTAAGGATCCCTAATCTTTTCTAGCAATAAATATAGCTTATGTTACTCAGGGTGAACGTAGCTTTCTAATGGTGAAAGAATTTTTTAAATCGGCACAGCAGTTTTTAGTTTATTCATTACAAACATACACACAAAAATACAAATCTTTCCTCTTTATAATATTAGTGTAGTTAAATCGGCACAGCAGTTTTTGAGTTTATTCATTACAAACATACACACAAAAATACAAATCTTTCCTCTTTATAATATTAGTGTAGATAGTGTAGATTCGTATAAAAGCGCTCGACAAACTACTTTTTAATTCAGAAATATTTTAAATGCATAGATATTAAATGTTTTAAATGAATTAAATTTTACACTGCACGGTCGCAATCCAATACCTATCATGAGTCAACAATCACATGTATTGATTGACATGAGATTGTGGACTTAGGGACATAATAATAAAGTAAATCAGCCTGCATCATCCCACTAGGCTGCTGGGCAGTGGGCAATTAAACCACGTTTATTAGCCCAGAAAAAAGTCATGTTTTTATTTATTTTTATGATACTATAGTTACATTAGGTCTAATCTATTTAAATTAATTATTCTTATACTAGTACTTACTTACTTATTATTTAAGTTCTAGTCATAGTTAAAGGCTTAACTAATTTAGTAACTTAAAAAATACCCGTTGATGCCAAGTCTTATGAAAATGAGAATAAAGTAACCTCCCATGTTACAACACCTAAGGAGGAATAAAACGAAGTCTCTAAATAGCACAATTTTTCAGAATTCATCAACAAAAGTTACATTAATTCCACTACCGGTCAATAGATGGCGCTCACATAAAACTGCAATATTCTACACCGCAGTGCATAGTGTTAAAATTCTCTGAAGAATAAAAACCTGGCCGATGAAAAAAATAATAAAAACATGATGGTACGGAACCCTCGGTGTGCAAGTCAGACTCGCTCTTGACCGGTTTTTTTTTCTCTGTGCTAAAATACCAATCAATCCAATCCAAGTCCAATCCCAATCTCTTTGATTATACCTATGTAGTGCAGCGAAAAAAAAACGGACTTTCTTCGCCATATTATGTTATGCTATTATATTCTGCCAAAGTGGCCTTTTCAGGCCCCCACGATCTTATAATTACAAGAATTGCAGTCTCAAAGTCTGTCAGTAGTCACACAAAAAAGTTCTTACTACAGAATAGCCCTGACAAAATAAAAACTATTTGCTCATATCGGTAGTGGTCTGTCGGGAATGCTGCAGATGGCTCCTCATGCTCTGACTTTTCAGCTTCTGCCGCCTCAGAGCTTGCGTCCTCGCTCGTCGCCTGCCAACGGGAGACTGAAAGCGAGGCGCGTTCCGGCGCCGGTCCAGTACACCAGCTGGAAAATTACAAAGTACAATACGGTACTTTAGGAGATGAGGTAGTAAAAAGCGCTGTTACAAACATTAAGAACCGGCCAAGTGCGTGTCGGACCACGCACAATAAAGGGTTCCGTAGTTGGGATGAATGTATCTCCTAAGCGCAAACTAAAGTATGTAATTAAAAAAACATTCCTTTAAACACACATAGATATATATATATAGGTAACATGGATACGTAAACGTACGTCATAGTCAATTCTCCTACTGCAAAAATGTAAGTTTGTAATCGCAATTTTTTATGTGGTGTAACTACAAATAAACGGTTTTTGCGTGACGTCATTGTGTGGGGATGTAGATTGGCACACAGGCCGTTTTTTTATTGCGTTGACTTAGAAGCTTAATTTTTTTAGAGCTCCAAGCTTCCATGGGACCGTAAACCTGTTTTTTTTTTGTGCGCGGTGGAAATCCTCATCGTGGGGGTAACAGAGGGGCATACCGGACTCTTACCGGCTAAAACCACCGCGGTGTTCCACCTCTGCCTATGGCCGGGGGTGCGGGATTTGCGTAAGTAGTCACCGCTCCCCCGACAGGCAAGGGACCGTAGACCTACGTATTTGTTAGTTTCAACTTGATACCTTCACGTGTTCCTGAGTAAAACGGACGGGCAACGAAGTTATCGGATACGGAACCCTAGTTTTCGAGATCGTGTGCATGCCAATGAGGAGTTTCACGAAATTCTGGATAGGTTCATTTCTGGATTTAACTTTATTTCAGTTGTTTAGTAACGGTGTTGAAAAGGTCCAATCAAAAATCACAAAATCCCAAGGCCTATCGGCGGTATCGGGGGCTATCGGGTATATCGACTGCGCGCGGTTGCTGCGATGCAGTCCGTCTGATGGCAGCCTTATGTTGGCGTGTATCCGGTGATTGTTAACTCGAAGAAATATGTATACCAACAATCACATGATCTCACAAACCTCTCATGACCTCGTAATTATGATTACCGACGACACTGCGCAGCCTCCTCTCATCTCGACTGGCGAAGCTTTCGAACGACTCCTGACTGGCCTTCAGCATCTCATGGTACTGGTACATGTACTCCTTGTTGAGATTGGCATCTTGCAGGGTTTTTTCGAACCTCTTCCTTATTGCAAAGCCGAGTGACCTCGTCAAGGGAGGATCTTGCAACATGTCTTCTACAAGCAAGTTTTCTGGTCTCATATTCTGGAAATGGTAAACTAATTTCAAGAACATTCTTCATTAATTTATTTCTATTTAAATAATGGCCCCCATCTCGCCTGGTGGGAAGCGATGGATGAGGTCTACGATGAAAAGAGCGTAGGTAGCTAGAAAATGCGAAATCACTTTAGCATTGAAGGCTTTCGAGTTAGGGAACACTTACGCTGGCACTCCCTTTCCGCACTTCAAGGTGCTCTCTATAGGTAATGACCCTAAGCTGATATATGACTATATTTGTTTTTGCTGGCCAATAACGCGCCATAATAACAAATTTCGCCATAATAAAGACTATTTCTATTCTATTCTAATTTCGGATTATCCTTAATAATCCGAAATTGCAATGTTAGTTAGACATAACAGCCGCACAAGTCGATCGACGGTTTTAAGCTTCGCTTGCCGAGGTCGGTCCTTAGATGGGTGACCCTAGACTCCTCCGTGCCTCGAAATGTCCCGGCTGTCATTCATAGATCTTTGACAATCGTTTCGGGTAGTCAGAAGCCCGAAAGTCTGACATCCAGTCTTACCAAGGAGTGCCTATCGTACTGGGTTGTGGAGGTCAGGTAGGCAGTCGCTTCATGTAAAATACTGGTATTCAGCTGCATCCGGTTAGACTGGAAGCCGACCCCAACATAAATTTTATCGAAAAAAGTACAAAAAATATATTTTCAAAATTAAAGCAAATAATAAATGTAAACAAAAAATTTTCACTGTTTGTGATTACTTTCCAACAACAAAGACAATTTTGATTGAATTTATTATTAGCTTTAATTTTGAAAATATATTTTTTTCGATAAATATATGTTTTATATGATTAATATTTCTTAGTTATAAGTATTTTAATTTAATACAATAATTTTATCTATGTTAATACCTATTAAAAAAAGTACGTTTTACTTACTTTTTTTTTCATTTTACTGAACCTCATAACTCTTGAATGGGCAACTATGGGCGCGCTGAGATAGCGTAGAATTATAGCCAACAAGCCAAAGAATAATAATAAAGTAGTTTTAAACCAGGATCTGTCAAGACTTGGCCAAATTTTAGCAGTTTCTGTTTCGTTCCATACAACAAAAATTGAAAATATTTTTTTCCGGGCAAACTATCAGTTTTAGAGAAAAACGTTTCATAACAATTATTCATCAGAATATCAAATCTTTAGATAGGTATTTAAAAAAAAAATTGTAAAAAAAACCCTATGTCCCTCTTAAAGCAGTTTCGACCCACTGTGCGCCGCCGACCTATTTTGTGCGGACAAAATATTAAAATAAAATAAATTGTTTTTGGCTTGCACCAACTTTACTCCAGGGTTCAGAAATTTCCACATGAATAATAATTCAATTACTTAAGACTTTGTTAATTTTGTTATTTAAATAAATTTATCTTTTCGTTTTATTTACTTACTCGATATTCAAATCATCGACCAAACCAAAGGAACGTCCAAACGAACCGCGACAGCAATCTTATTTAATGATGATGCATGTAGAATGCAAGGAGGGAACCACATCAATCAATCTGTCTCACCTCACGTCATCCCAACTACATACTTTAAGGTCGGCTGCCAATCTAACCGGATGCGGCTGAATACCAGTATTTTAGATGGAGTGACTGCCTATCTGACCCCATCATGATATTAACACCATCTATAGATACCTCTATTAGTGAAAAGAGAACCACGAAAACAGTCCACCGTTCGGCCATCACAATAACAAACACATTATGCTATGACCACAGCACTACATCACCATTTGAAGATCAGTACTATACAAAAGGATTCCTCTGAAAGTCAGCCTGCGTTGTTGAACAAACAATAGTGTTTTGAAAACGTAATACCACTGCACGTCTGCACCGTAGACACTCCCAAGAATAAAGTAGCAAACATACAGTCTACAAACTAAAACAAATGCATGCTGTTTCTAACGACTTCATTGTCAGCAAAACAACAACTAAATAAAAATAAATAACAACACCGAATACCATTCCGCTAGACTTCATCATTATCATCCACTGATCCACAACCATTTAAAAGATGATGTTAATAGCCTCCAGAGTCCAGACCGATTTCGGTCACGGTGACCAATTTCAACGGAGATTAGTCAGGTATGCAGGAGATATTATAGTGCACAAGTGTGAGCGTAAACACAGGTGCACTCCCTGTTCCTTTCATATTCCATTAGTCCGATGGGACGGCAATGCGACACGACCGGGGAGAGATCAGCACCTCAGCACCCTTATTGCGTAACACACTATTACCACAAAGTAGCCGTTTGTCTACTCATGTGCTATTACTCTAAATTTGAATCATTTTGAAGCATATTGCTAATCCATTGCTCCTAATGTACAAAAAGTGTGTCTGCTCAATAACGTAAATAACGCAATGAATGTTGTTGAACTGTCAGTATGAAACCCATTGCTACTGATAGTGTGTTACGCAATTCTGTCTGGCTGTCGCTCAAAACCAGCGCTGAGGCTCTGTCTTGCACAGGGTCGCAGCATAATGTTGAGCGATAGCCGTTTTGCGTGGATGTGACGCATGTTTCCCCCAACCCTTTCTTATTATATTTTTTTGTATTTATAAGTTCTTTATTGCGTCATGTTTAACGCAAATAAACGTGTTTTCTTTCTTTCTTTCAATTACCCTGCAGGCGCTGGACCAACGACTTTACGTGCTTTTAACTGCTTTCCGAGGAACAGGACAAATGCGGATGTCCGACCAACTGACGAGAGTGACCAACCAACAAAGAGAATATCGTCGTTGCCAACCAACAACCTGCAAGCCTGCGTTTTTTTATAACACGACTAGCTGCGCCCGCGGTTTCACCCGCTTGTGGGTCGATCCCGTGGGAATATCGGGATAAAAAGTATCGTGTTTTAATCCTGGTTATAAACTATCTGTGTGCCAAATTACATCAAAATCCGTTCAGCCGTTTGTGCGTGAAGAAGTCACAAACATACAAACACACTCGAAAACTTTCACCTTTATAATATTAAGTGTGATTACTATTACAGCCTGCTTCCTCTCACAGAGCAAAGACTTGGCAATATCATTATATCAGGTGAGATATAAGCCCAGAGATACCCCGTTGTAGTAAAAAAAAGTATATAAGTACTAGCTGACCCGGCAAACGTTGTTTTGCCATATACTTCAATTATTTCTAGCTGCCCGGCGCTACTTCGTTTGCGTGGTGTCCTACCCCTATCCTACTCCTACCCTACTCCTACTTTACTTCTACCCTACTCCTACCCTACTCCTACACTACTCCTACCCTACTCCTACCCTACTCCTCCCCTACTCCTCCCCTACTTCTACCCTATTCCCATAGATATTTTTTTTTTCTCTGCATAAGAACCATCCTTGTATGTACTTCAAGGAATATTCTAAAATAAGAATTAGCGAAATCGGTTCAGCTGTTCTCGAGATTTGCGCTTAGCAACACATTCAGCGATTCATTTCTAAGCTATCACGCCGAACCGGCGAACAATAACAATAAACCATGACCATAAACAACCATAGAAACATCTATTTTCTACAACATTATCGACAGAGCACATCAGCTCTTTCGGTTTTCCATCGGGAAAGCCCCGATAATTAAAGTTAATTAACTATCTTTCCTACGACACTGAAGCGGTTCGAACTCGACTGGTCAAGATAACTCCCGATAATAAAATTACCTAATCTATCGAAAGCGTGAGCAATATGTAACTCTAATCACACGTATGTCTATAAGTACATGTCTTGTCTTTTTATCTACTGTTTGTCATACTCATTCCTAATAATAGCTCTCCTTAGTAGCCAATAGTACGGTTACCAAAGGAGATAATATTATTATAAAACAAGCAGCGGTGCTATTCTTTAAAAATCTCACCGTGAAAATCGACCGGCAGTTCATTTAACAAATTAAATTTCATTGAAAAACATTCATTGTTATTCTTAATAAACTTCAACTATAATAATAGCCTCCCGACCGATTTCGGTCACGGTGGCCAATCTCAACGGAGATTAGCCAGGTGCGCAGGAGATATGTGCACAAGTGTGTGCGTAAAGACAGATGCACTCTCTGTTCCTTTACTCTCATAGTCCGATATGAGCAATCCGACACGACCGGGGACAGATCAGGCGCAGGACCAACGGCTTTACGTGCTTTCCGAGGCACGGGGGTATTAAAACGCCAATAAAAAAAAAAAAAACTAACTCCGGACTGTTACTAAGAAATTTCTTGGAAAATCACACTAATATTAGTAAAGGCGAAAGTTTGTGAGTGTGTGTGTGTGAGGGTGTGGGGGTGTGTTTGATATGTTTGTTACCTACTTCTTCGCGCCCAAACGGCTGGACCAATGTTGATAAAATTTGTTATGGAGGTAGCTGTTACATAATATAAGATACTTTTTGTTCCGATATTCCCATGGGGTCGAGACACCGCGGAATAATCGGCTAGCTGCGCCCCGCGGTTTCACCCGCATAGTCTGGACCCGTGGGAATATCGGGATAAAAAGTATCCTATGTGTTAAATCTGGTTATAAACTATCTGTGTGCCAAATTTCA
This sequence comes from Oligia fasciuncula, assembly GCA_963082905.1. Classification (NCBI taxonomy): domain Eukaryota; kingdom Metazoa; phylum Arthropoda; class Insecta; order Lepidoptera; family Noctuidae; genus Oligia; species Oligia fasciuncula. The sequence goes on along the minus strand of OY720406.1, from coordinate 12,370,793 downwards.
CCCAAATCCGTTCAGTAATTTTTGCGTGAATGAGTGGATGGATGGATGTTTGTTACATCCATCCATCCTCACAAACTTTCGCGTTTATAATATTAGTAGGAAGTAGGATAGAGAACTCTCACATATTATAAAGCATTGATCGAAGAAACCAGTTCACTTTAGCCACCCAAACCCAGGAATGCAATAGGTATCTTCTTTTTTTTTAAACGTTGTCCCACACTAGGAATTTCTCCTGTATTGTGGGTGCGTTTACAAACATTTAAACTCACATAAGTACACAAACAGCCAAACCCGGAACAACTACTTGTAGGTCATACAAATATTTGTTCCGTGCGCGAATCGAACCCGCGACATGCAGCGCAGCACTGCGCCAACTGTGCCGTCTTTGTTTCCATATTTTGCATAGTCTAACACCAACCGAGGGTGGTTCTTGGGTGCACTTGCGTATTGCGTACAGGGAGCGTCGGTATAGGTGCCTGACAAAATTCAAAAACGCGTCGACTTGAGAACCTCCTCCGTTTTTTCGTCGGTTAATAAAAGTTTTGCATCACCTTTCCCTATAAAAACTTGCAATGTTATGAACTCGAAAAGTAACTGGTTTCACCAAAAACCAGTACATATTCTATGAACTTAACCGAAAACACGCCATGGACCAAATAACAGCTGATATGAACGCTCAGGCCACGGGGTCAGTTCTCCGGCTATATTTCAGTCACATAATTATATCTGCGGTCAATTTATCTGGAATGTATCGTCTCTGTCAATGGAACCGGATTCAACCGGATACCTTCACATCTTGTGATAGGTACCTATTTAACTACCTACCTACTATAATTTGCAATATTCGTATCGTTAGAATGGTTCTAAGAAACTTCAATCAAACTCGGATCTAGTGAAATAAGCACTCGTGTTGTATGAGAATAGTATTTCTAAATAAGAACTATAGTTCTGTGAAATACTAGTGGGTGTTTAGTTTAATTTCCATAGGACTTGATTACACTTGGCATGGTTTTTCGGTAAGTCTGTACACTTTAAACAGCTGCTTCATCATCTGTCTAGCCTTTTCCCAACAATTTTGGGATCAGCTTTCAGAATACTTACTGCTGAATACTGAATACCAGTATTTTACGTGGAGCAACTGCCAATCTGACCTCCACAACCCAGTTACTGGGTAACACGATACCCCTTGCCCCCCTCCTTTGTAAGACTGGCAGTCAGACTTTCGGGCTTCTGACAACCCGTAACGACTGTCAAAGATGACGAATGACAGCCGGGACCAACAGCTTAACGTAAGTACTTTCCGAAACACATAGGGGTCTGGCTATGTAAAGATATGATAGATATGGTCACCCATCCACACACCAACCGCGGTAAGCGTAGCTTCACCTGATCGATCGACCCGTGCGGCATTTATGAGCCACGAGAGCCACTAAAACAGCAGCGGTTAAAACAGCTGTTTATGTAGGTACTCGTACTTAATTAAATTACAAAAGCTATAAAAGTAAAAAGAGTTTTGATGACCCCTTCTTCTGCAACATCGTCAATCAACACTACATACGTACCTAATATTACGATTTATTTTATAACGTGTGAGGAAACCTACTACACCCTCTCTCGAGTCTCGACCAGTCTTACCAAACCCATTCGACCAACTTCAATGGACGTCGATCAACGCTACAAATCGACTGGAAATTCTAGTTACTCGTAAAACGTAAAACTGTCAATCAACGTCGGCTGATCTAATTTTCTATCGATCGATGATATCGATCACAGTTGGATGAGGCAACAACCGAAAATTAACGCCTTGCAAATACATAATCAGGTAAATATACTTGTTTTGCCAGTTTGATAAAAATTAGGAGACCATAGTCAAATTTTCAAAGCATTATTATGATATAATTTAAAATGGTAGATAAGTATGAATATTTGCTCGTTTATTGCTGACTAGCTTCTGCCCGCGACTTCGTACGCGGATCCTGTTGGTTATGCCAGCGACAACGGGGTAGTCAAAATCGAAGATCTGAAACGTCTGATGTCGAATTCTAAGAACCCGGGGACTGGATAACAACGGGATGCGCGAGACGATTCGAGACGTCATTTTCAGGCAATAATGAACCAATAGGGTGGTAAACTTGGCCTTGCACTTTGAATGTTGGCATAAATGGGCCTTCTGAAATCTGTTTCGCAACAAAAGATGTCATTTGAAAGGCATTATTGTACGAACGTATGTTGTCCAAGAAATGTTTTGACTGTGGATGGTCACCGATTAGCAGTGATCTTAATATTTCTGGAGGATTTTGTAATATTTCAATATGTACTTTCCCACCTGAGCAACACATACCGTTTGTTTCTTTTTGCTATTTAACAGCTTCACAAAAAGTAAAATTTTTACCCATACCTCCGATGGCGGAATATGTGGCGTAGTCAATCATAGGAGTATACGTAAATGCACTCCGTTCCTTATCAACCCAAGGAAGGTCGCCATGCCCTACGGCTATATCTTGGGACACATCCGATTCTTCAGATGATATCGACATTCTGTTCAGAGAATGTCGAAGTCGATCAGAATTCAAACGTTCGTTGCGCTCTTCTTAATCTGTCTCTTCGTGCCGTACTCCAGCAATTCTTTCTTTCTCACTTTCTGATTATGAATATTTTGTTGTGTGCGTGTTCGGAACAATGTATGATAATCTCACCGTATCAGCGGTCAGTCGCGCATCATATTCTTCACTGGTCTCTAGGGATCTGGATGTAGATGCGTAAATACGCTGAGAACGCAGGCGTGCTTCGCGATCCGAAGAGGTTTCCACGGAGCGAGTTGCAGCCTGATGTTCTCAAACAGCATCAAGTCTCTCCTGACGCTCTTCGGTAGATTCTTGGGATCTTATGATCCTCAATCTTTTAGCTCCTTTGGAACATTGGGAAAGATTTGACCTCTTTCTAGGCATGGTTATAGTTTTATTATGAAGATACCTGATCAATTAAAATCTAAGTGACTGCTCCCCTACCAAGGGTGCCCAGACACGGGATCGTCTGGCCCATGTGCTGGTTTGGTCCCTGGGGTGGTCACGGCGTGTTATGTGTTCTGGTGCGCCGGTGATGGGGAGTACTCCCCAGCGGAGGGTCCGGTGACGGACAGCCGCGGCGGGTTCACGGATGAGTGCTAACGCGTGCCCATGTTCCCGCCGTAAGCGGCAGAGGAGGACACAGTGGAGTTTTAGTGGGTTAGAGTCCCACATAACTGCACTATCTCCCCGTGGTAGTGCAGAATGCATGAGCATTTCTTCACGTTAAAAAAAATAAATGGGAGTTTTGGCCAGTAGAGTCAAATTTTCACTGATTTTCGATGACGATGGTATCGTCATCGAAAATCAGTCCTAAACTGTTACCGCCTTCACCGCGTCGAGGTGAAATTAGTGATAGCTTAGATTTCCACATCAGATGTTTCTGATCTTCGATTTTTATAAGTCAACAGGAAATGCCCATCAGACCGAATAACTTTTACTAAGACGTCATTCCTATATGTGTTATGGTGTAGCTGGGCTCTTGGAGTTCCCCGTCAGGTGTTCCAGATCTTCAAATTTATTCTCTCAGCAGAAAATCCTCATCTCGTGGAACAATTTTTGCTATGGTACCATTTTTGTATCTCTTATAGTTAAGCTGGTCTGTTTCGGTTTTGCATCAGGTGTTCAAGTTTCCAAGAAACATTATAGCCTGAATGTTGTCCAGCCATAATAACTATACAACAAAAAAAAAATCATTCAAATCCGTCCAGTAGTTCCGAAGATCGGACGCGCAGGCCCGAGGCGTGTACGTACTCTGATGAATACCTTAACAAATGTTCGCCGTGATTCTTTAAATTGACATAACTTTTTTATTTATGAACCGATTGACATGAAATAAACACTAAATGTTAAGTGAAGCCTACTACAATATATTAGTGAAAACCGCATCTAAATCGAATAAGCCGTTTCTGATATTAGCGTGCACAAACAAACAGACAAACAGACAAACAGACAAACCGACAAACAGACAAACAGACAAAAAAAAAATTAATTACAATTTCGGGTTCGGCATCTATATAATAACAACCCCTGCTACTTTTTTTTTATATATTTCCATTGTACAGACACCACTTTTCTACAAATTTATTATATGTAACTACAAATTTATTATATGTAATATAGAAGAAGATATAGATATAGATTTATAACAGTAGGTACCTTGTATCTATCGAAAATATCGTTCTCCAATCGGTAAGCTACATTGCAAATAATTAGCAAAATAAATGTATTCAACCTATTTACGATAATTGTTTTCATAACACAACCGCAAATTAACCGCTTTTATTATTGAGAACCGCTTTTAACTGGTTTCGCTTGTTTGTTGGTATCTTTAACTGTTTTAGGTAAGTCATGATGATGTGTTTACCAAGTATTATCTTCAACAATTATTCCTTGAACGGGATGATAATAATAGATGCCTCTGCTATCTACCTACTCTTTACATTGCTGCGTGCCATGGGGGATATACCGTGATATTCTTTCGCCGAAACCCATTAGAAACGGGGCCTAGGCTTCCGGCATCCCCAAAAACACAACATGGCAACAAATATTAAGTTTTGTTCAGTAGAAGATTTTAATTTTCAGATTTTTTAATCAAGCGATTCGATTCTTCGCGAACGCCTAGCAAATTAAAACAAAACAGCTAGGTATTAATCGAGTTTAGTCAAACGTTGTATTATTATCATGTGCAGCTTGGAATGCGTAAAGAAAATTTGAAACGAAAAATAGAATAAAGTCACCAATCAAATCACTCCAATTCAAACATTGACTTAATTATATATTACTATCATTGAATTCAAACATGATTCAAACATTTCTTTTTTCCCGCACATAAACGCGACGGTATCTTAGAAAAAAAAATAGCCAATAGGGATGTTACAGCTTTCGTTTTCGAAAATTTTTTTTGTCGACTTAAATAAATGAAAAATGTAAAAATATCTACTTATTTAAAATGGAGATATTTGTTTAGACAATTGCTTGGACGTGTTTCAGTTAAAATACCATAATAATATTTTTATCATAAAAACTTTGCTTGGAAATGCCACTTACCAATTTCTTTTCTCATAGTCGATATCGCATGAGAAAAATACGGTGTTCCACTCTGCTTCCACTACTGTCAATGTCAGCTGTCTGTCATCAGTGTCATCACAAAAAAATGACAATCAAAATCAATAATGTCAAAATTGTTTTGTTTTGGCGGGATCGGCAAGGCAAAGCGTCTTTCTTTTCGAAATGAATACTTTTCTCTATAGCTTTATCGCGTTAAACGCTAAACTTACGATAGCGATGTCAAGGCTAAGCCAGTGGAGGAGAAGCTAAATACGAGCGAACTGTTGGGTTCGTGTTAGTACGACCGCGCGCCAGTCGGCGAGAAGTGATTAACAAGTTGTTTGATTATTTTGAACAAATCAAAATTGCCTGTCGTTAACGAAAATGCCACCTATTTCATTGAATGACGATGTAAGTAGTTTCTTGTATCAATTTTATTCGTAATAAACAGTGCGGCCTTTCATTCCTATAGCGGTTTGGTGTATATTTAATTAGGTACTATTATTATCCTCATTGTTTATCCGGGAATAAATGGTAGTTTATCCAAGCTCAGTGACAATTACAATTTTTAATAAATTTTATTTTCTTCTAAAATATCCCAGATATACCTACTAAAACATTTACCTATCAAACTAAAAACTCCTGTCTTGTTTTTAAGGAGAAGAAATATTTAAATTAAGTAATTATTTATAGACTCCGAAGAAGAAGCTACGAGTTGCTATCATTGGGCAGAGCACATTCGCAGCGGAAGTATTCAAACTCCTGCAAAAAGATGGTCATGAGGTGGTCGGAGTCTTCACAGTGCTGGACAAAGGCAACCGGGAGGATCCACTTGGTAAATACTAAACTTTAATAAAATTTTATAATATGTAACTCTGCCTACCTTAATTAAGGTAAACAGTGTTTTGGTATTGTGAAAAAAATTAAATTAAAAAAGTGAAATATTACAGGATACTGCTTATCCGATTTTTTTTTTTTTTTTACTATGAAGGAAAATTAAACTTTAGGTAGTAATGAAATTCCTCATGCTTCCTCATTTCCTAACACACAGGCACTTGTATGAAAGAACTCTTTATCCTGTTCAATAAATAGCTTGAACTTTTGCATTGTAATTTTAATATCACCATAAATCTAATCATTGACCATAGTCATCTGCCAAACAACACACACAGAGACACTAGATCAAAATGTTTTTTTTTACTAAGAAACTTTTTTTTCGAGAATTATCTACATCCCTTTGTTGAGTTAAATAAATAAAAAAGATTATAAAAGTCATGTGAAGACAATAGAAAAAAATATTAAATCCAATGATTTCAAGTAATATATAGGGTGACTGGTAATTAGTGACCGATACTTAAACACGTGATTTTACTCATCATTATGAACAACTTTTACTATGGGACCAAACCTGAAATCGCGAAAAAAAAAATCAGCTGCTCCCTACATTTTGACGGGTTATGCGAACATAAATGTAGGGAACAGCTGATTTTTTTTCGCGATTTCAGGTTTGGTCCCATAGTAAAAGTTGTTCATGAGTAAAATCACTTGTTTAAGTATCGGTCACTAATTACCAGTCACCCTATATATGTCTATGATTAAATCAGTTTTTTTTTATAAAGCTTATTTATTATCCAGTTAAATAATATAAAACCTGCTTTGAAGAGATATTAAGTAACTTAAAAAATGAGACATTTAAAAAACAAGTCCTACGAAATAATTAACTATATTCTCTTTCCTTTTTGCACTTAATGGCATTTCAACAGGAAAAACTTCAAAATCCGTACATTAATGAGTTTTTTTTACTTTGCAGCAACAATTGCAGTTCAAAACGGCAAACCAGTCTACAAATACAAGACATGGCGGGTGAAAGGTCAAGTGATACCCGAAATATTGGAGCAGTACAAATCTGTGAGTGACATACTTACTTAATTATTGGTTATTACTGGTTTTAAATTAAAACAAATTGATCCTCTAAATGTTATGATTGAGGAGAAAATTAAATCAGATGGTCAACTATTATGTTGTCTAGTAACACCGGTAGTCTAGACTCAATCAAGTTTATTAATAAAATTTTTTTTTTTTAAAAATTGAGAAAAAATAACACACATAATATCAATGGTTAGGCAGAGGTGTACTATCGAGGAAACTTACATCTATACACCGTAAGGGCTACTTTTATTCGAGGAATAAAATTGACGTTTGACAGTTATTGTATGAAAGAACTGTCAAAAATTCATAATTATTCCTCGAATAAAGTTATCAGATTGAAAAATCAGCCCTAAATAGAATTAAGTAGGTAAATGGAAAATTTAAAGCTTGTCTAATCTTAGACTAGGTTGACTTCATTATATCGGCCCTTTTTCTAATTTGTCGTCACGGGAGTTTCTAGCTTACAAGAGTTTCAGTGACAGCTAGCGAGATGGCATGTTCAAGCTTTTGTCTGTCTGTTTTCTGACTTTCATTGGCAGATACCTGATGTAATAAGGAGTAACTTAGGCATTTATTTAAGAAAAAAAGAAGTAGGGATCCGCCCAAAAAAAATTAAACCATTGAAATCTCACATGCACGCGAATGAAGTTCCGAACGAAGCGGGCACAGCCAGTTATAATAATAAATTAATTTATTTCAGGTAAATAACAACCATTGCCAAACATAAATTAACAGAAATCATAATTTACTTATGAGATAAAATAAATAAACAGCTTGAACAGGACATGTCATGTCAGTTTAACTGCTCAACTAATAAATAAAAACCCAGGAAATATTAATCTGATACACTGCTAAGATACCTAATATTTCAGATGAGATTTTTTTGGGATTTGACATTGGCCATTCAACTTTTTAGTGCAAACCAAGAGTCGCAAATTAACACCTGTATGCATAAAATACGTACTTAAATGCACTTGTTTCAACAAGTTCAGGAAAACAGCGCTCCACCATCAAGTGGTGTCTATAAATAATATGAAGTAAGTGTTAGAAGTAGGTACTCTCAACTACACGTCTGTAGTAACACTCGAACTACGAAAAACGCCCTTACTGCTGCGAAATAAAAGCGCTGTCAAAGTCAAACTTACCATGCTAAAGCGGTTGACGGTACCACTTATGTTAAATTGTTAGTAGGTACCTAATCTTAAAGTGTTCTAAGTAAAATGACAAAGATGACTTAATTATAATCAGTACCAACTTATGAATAACATCCTTAAATACTCCATAATTATAAGACGTAACGTCTAGCTGTCTGTCATCTTCCCGTCACTGCGCATGCGCATGCGCATGTCATTCAAGAACTACTTATCCGTTTTACTTACGTGACTTTGTTTTTAATTTCATCGTTAATTAGAATAACATAATAAGCACCTCATGTTGCATTTACGTGCCTTCGGCACTTAAATCTAGTTGAAACCAGTTAAAGGGCTGAGAAAAAAACATGCCCGAAGATAATAATAATTCTGTCTAGTTTAATAGTTCACATCTTTTCTCTTATCGAGGTTTACGACAGAAGCTCATGTCGTGATAAAAAAAGTTAAGCGATATAGCAAAGATGTTGTTCTAGTAGGGCTGACTGCCCAAGGAACGTTCGACATACTAAATGCCTTTTCGTATGGTGTCTCCCCTACTAGTATAAAGTAAACGTGCGCAGTGCTGCACACCCCTAGGGTTATTTCAAGTTAAACAAATATGAACTTTATTTCAATGATAAATAAGTTAATTTCAGAGTGACTAGCACTATTAACAAAGTTATAAAAATGTTTGAAGTTGTAGTGTAAACTGAACTTTAATTTGTAGGAATTAAAGTTATTTTTCCATTAATTCATATTTGTTTACATTTTTGGCAAATAAATCGCGAATGCACGAGTATTATATTATCTGTGACGGTAGATAGGTTGGGTAGTAGGACCTGCATAGTTTGCGTAGTAGGCCCTGCATAGTTTGCTTTGTTTTTCTTGAGGTCAAACAGTTAGCGGCACTCGCGATCTCAGACCATTCTTTAAAATTGTGCAGTCATGACTACCCTACTATTGGCATTCCACCCATTTACCAGCAACAACCAATCTACTATAATCACAATAATACCAGCTTATTATGATGGCCTAGTGGAGAGAGCTGTGACTTACGAGTTGGAGGTAGGAACCTAGGCAGCAAAGTGTCACTTTGTTTGTGTAAATTATTTAATCACCACTGCTGTCCAGAACCAACAATTCGTAAACATGTGACATCTACCAACCCGCACTGGGCCCGCGTACTGCCCACTCTCTCTCGAAAAGGGGAGGCCTGTGTCCCAGCAGTGGGAATTTTAAAGGATGATTATGCATCCTCCGCAATAATTTAATGTTCATTTGATTATCTAACTGACATATTAATATTATTTATTATAGGGATATGTGTCGTAACTGGTTATGTCACAGTCACAGTAGTGTATATCAACATTTGAGCCTCTATTCCTACTGCACTTTTGACCTCTTATATCTAACGTAACTTGGTCATCATATGACGTACATAATAATATGATAGAGCAACTCATATATCTATTATTATAACACTATTACAGAACAGTATTATTAGTTTGGTACTAGTTTATCTGTAAGTATTATTCTGGGGTATAAGTGACTGCTTTGTTGGTCTAGTGGTCGCAAGCCCTCAGTTCGATTTCCAGTTCGGGCAAAGTGTTATTGGGGTTTTCTATCAGGAATTTATTAGTAGCAGCCCGGAGTGTGGATTTGTGCCTGGTTGATAGCAATAGGCTATCTAGCCCCCTCGCGAAATGTGGGTGTACTATAAGTACGACGTACTCCTGTGTCTAACCCTTTGGGGATTATAGGTGTGATGTTATGTTATGTGACAGTTGGAAAGTATAGAAAATTAAATGTAATCTGTATTCGTGATTTATTTGCCAAAAATGTAAACAAATATGAGTTTATGGAAAATTAACTTTAAATCCTACCTATTAAAGTTCAGTTTACGCTTTAACTTCAAACATTTTTATAACTTTTTCAATACTTAGTGCTAGTCACTCTGAAATCAACTTAATTAATTAACACATTTTAATTAAAACAAATTAAAACATTAAAATTAAGTTATTAATACTTATTTGTTTAACTTGAAATAAAATTAATTTGAAACATAAGTTTGTTTAGACTTCAGATAAGCTCCCGTCATCATCCACAGTCCGACTTCACCATAGCTGGGTATAGGTCTAACGTTGCTTATCCCAATCTCCACGCTCCTGTGCAAGTCTCGTAAATCATCATCTGCCTAGCCTTTTCCTAACTATGTTGGCTCGGCTTCCAGTCTAACTGGATGCAGCTAAATACCAGTACTTTATATGGAGCGACTGCCTATCTGACCTATTTATATACAATATCTCGCAGCCAACTGGTTTAATTAGCCGTTTAGTTAACAAATTGGCGGCCGTTCAACTAACGGCCTGATTAATATTCAATATTATAGTTTAGGTAGGAACTGTAACCAATCACGCGCGAACCGAATTGGTCGCAGTAACTAAGCCAGGGCACCCCGACCAAATGGTTTAGGTTAGAACTGTGATCAACCGCGTGCGAGCCGAGAGAGCGAAGCGAGGCGAGCACTACTTCCAAAGGCCAAGCTGTTAACTAAACGGCTACTTTAACCTGGGGGCCTAAAAAGGCCACTTTGGAGAATCATAAAAGGATAAAATTATGAATTATAATATGGCGAAGACAGTCCGTGTTTTTCTTTTTTTCGCTGCACTACTTAGGTATAATCAAAGAGATTGGGATTGGATTTATTGGTATTTTAGCACAGACAAAAAAAAATAACTGAAAAATGCTTCACCAATGGGATTTGATACGATTAACTTAACAGTTAAGGGCCCCTTTTCCCGAAACTTTAGGCATTTTACGCGCTGAGTCGGCTTGCGCCCGCGTTGCACAGGAGCCGTCGCGGTATGAACTCCGGTGACCTATGGCGGCGGACGAGCACGCCACAGTACAAATAAATCAGTAGTACAAATATTACACTAGTTTACAAATTTTTATTTTTTTTCGTTCACAGGACAAAACCGTTGGATTTGTTTTGTGACTACCTTCTAATCAGTAAAAATAAATGTCAAATGTTTTTATCAAGTCTGTTTTTTTTATAACACTCACAAGAAGTTTTGGCTTAATCTGGTTACGTAGTGATCAATTAATTGTCTTAAACTCAAAAAGGAAACATTTAATGAAATTCTATTTTTACCGACTTCACAAAAAGGAGGAGGTACTATGTTCGGGTGATTTTATGTTTTTTTTTTTTTGTATGTTTGTTCATCGAATACTCCGCCAATTGTCGACGGATTTTCAAAATTCTTTTTTTGTTCGAAAGTTGATAGTTCTGAGGTGGTCCCATTGTCACCAAGTTAGGATCTGATGATGGGATCTTATAGAAATCGAGGGCAACCCTCAAATTTTATAGGCTGACTTATTGTTTTTCGCATATTGTATCTTGTGTATTTGTGTATGGTTGTCACCATCTCAGGTAGCTGGGCTGATGATGGAAGCTACAACTCCTTAACAGTAAGAAGTTACTCGAACAGGCAAGGACTGTTTTAGTAAATTGTTTTGATGTTTGATAGGGCATTTGCCACATTTGGTCTCATGATCATCAAGTCATGACCTGATGCTGCAGTCAGGATAGTCTGCAGAGTACCTGACTTCTCGACAAGTAACAGCAGATATATCGTGTTTAAGCTCATTGAAAAGGGCTCGATGTGTGGATAAACGTACTGTTACTGAGAAACACCGAAGACCTGATGCTGAAGCCAGGAGCATCAGAAAAAGTACAAACCTTGAAATTACAGCACCGTACTCGTATTTGGGCTCATTTTAAACAGGACTAATTTTAAGTTCAATGCAATGTTGACATAAGTCTGGCCTGATGCTGCAGCCAGGATTATCAGCATCTAGTCTAAAAACTAATAAAAGGAGAACTCCTCAACAATTAACGTCCCTGCATCGAGAAAAGGAATATTTTATAAAAAGGCGATGGGCAAGTTGACATTATTCTATTGTAACTTAGATAAATTATAAATAGACCCACTAAAAAGCGAGAAATAAAAACTTTTTTAACAAAAAAAAAAACGACTTCCAAAAAAAACACTACAAACTGAAAAATAACTTTAATTTCGGAAGTCGGTGGCAAAAACTAAAATACTGATCCCTAATTAAGACACCGACTTCCGAAATTAAAGTTATTTTTCAGTTTGTAGTGTTTTTTGTTGAAAATGTTTTTCAGACAGTGCAAATTAGATCATAACATTTTTTGTTGTATTTACAAGAAAAATATGTAGTAAAAAAAACAGATCGGTTACAGAAGCTATACTTTCGGTAGCAAATTTTAATAAAAAGGGTTTTTCAAGCAGTAGATGAAAAGTACTAACAAATTCGGTAGCAAGAAATAAAAAATACGTGCAATTTAGATTGTCAATTTTGTGGCAAGACCTAACAAATCACGAAACTAGCTGTTATTTTTGCCTAACTAAATATGTAGCCTTTAAAAACCAGAACAAGTGGTGTTACATACAATATAATGATGACCCATGGGTCAAAGAGTGAGGTACTTAAGATAGAAACACGTTTGTATGATACAACTACATACAGAAAGCATGGCTAATAGAAATCTCTATTCCTAGACAGCTCGTTTCGCCGAAAACTTTGTTGATAGAAAACATTGTTCGTAGATATCTCGGTTCATAAGAAGCACTTTTGACAGAGATCTCTGTTCATAGATAGCATTTCTTGTCGGAAACTTTGTTCATAGAAACCACTGTTTCACCTTGGTTCACAGAAAGCACCTTTGGTTCACGGAAACCAATTAGATCATTATTTTTTAAGTAAGCTGTATTCCTATTCACTCGCTCTTGCATCCTATGTCGACGGAGCCCCGCTTGGCGGGGCTCCTATTTCTGTGTAAAGGGTTTAAAGTAACCAAACCGAACCTCGGGGTGCCCTTCGCTCGCTCTTGCATCCTATGTTGCGCTTTTTTAACCAAGGGAAACAGTGGTTTCTATGAACAAAGTTTACGGCAAGAAGTGCTATCTATGAACAGAGATCTCTGTCAACAGTCCTTCCTATGAACCGTGATATCTACGGACAATGTTGTCTATCAACAAAGTTTTCGGCGAAACGTGCTGTCTAGGAATAGAGATTTCTATTAGCTGTGCTATCTGTATGTAGTCGTATCGTACAAGCGTGTTTCTATCTTAGGTTCCACACCGTGGGTCAAATCCTATGCTACATTCGAAAAGAATGCCTTACCCGATGTTGCCTAGTAGTTTCAGTCAATAAAACGAAGCAAAACCCACAGAATTGGAGACAGAACCTAAGACCCCATTTCGAGCCAGATGTATGATTTTGATTTCGAAGGATCTGAATTGAAGGATGGCAAAGTCAAAGTCAAGATTTCTGGTATAAAAAAAAGTTAGCAGATTACTGTTGGTCTAATTTAAGAGATACTGATACAAATCTGAATTAAAACAGACTTTCACTAAATGGTAATCTTAAAATTAACAAAAAAAAAAGTAAAAATTTTAAAACTAGACGATCTAAATTTTTTCCACTTCAGAATCTCACTAAGCATTTTATCCTCTATGCAAACACATGGTTTTCATCTCATGAACAAAAACGCTGTAAACTAGTGTTATTGGCGTTGGCGACAGACACATAAATTCATAAGATTTAACGTGGGAGATAAAAAATTAAATTAAAAATTTAAAAAACCCCCGACAAAAATAAAATTAAGGAATCCCTACAAAAAGCACGAAATAAAAAAATCACACACACACACACACGTCAAACTTAGAACACCCCGTCGTTTTTGCGTCGGGGGTTAAAAATTAGATGGGAAGCATTGTATAGTGTTTCTTAAGTTCGTGGTTCTCTTTGTGCTCTTTTTGAAGGTTTCACTTCTACCACGTGTGAATTGCACACATGTTTTTTTTCATACACTTTCAAATTTCCACGCGAACGAAGTCGCGGGCAACAGCTAGTAAATAAATAAATATCGTTGGCTTTTGTCGTGGACACCAGGTAGTTGATATAATAAATATATACTTTTTTTGTAAATACATAGGTACTTCTTATGTACAAACATCCATGACTCAGAAACAAAATAATGTCCATGCTCATCACACAAACATTTGCCCCTACCGAGATTCGAACCCGGACCCTAAGATCGTAAGGCGGCCTCACTACCGCTGCGCCATTCGGATCGTCAGTTTATGTAAAAATATGTAAAGGTGAATGTTTCCATTAAAAATATTAAAGATTTAAAACTCTAGTAATACTGACTTCGCTAGTCTGTGTAGAGAACCACAAGTTTTCTTCACTTCAGATGCCCTTTTTTTCTTAATTTTGTTTTTTTTTATTTGCCATTTTAATTACTTCTAATACAACACGTTTTTACGCAGGTAAGTAGGCACTATTACGCGCGCGAAGACGATAATGTGGTTGCGAGAAAAATTGCATAGGTCCTCCCTCGATGACGTCCGGCAGGACACTGGTGGACACTGGCGCGGTGCGCGCGAGTCGTTTTTCACGCATTTATTTTTTAGGGAAAAAAATAAGTGCCATATTATAAATCTATCCAATAATATCCCTGTTAAACCTGATTAGTAAATGAAATGTAAAATTTTCATGAAAATTGCGTTCCCCCAAGTCTCATACAACTCAAAATCCTTTCAAAATCGACTTTACTTCTGATTTTTTTTTTGTCGAGCAAAATGTTAAATATTGTGTTTTTAACCAAAAAAGTCACTAGATTAAACATGTATCTGTACTATATATTTTTTTGCGAATTTAAATATGGTGATTTCTCTGAAAACAACTCGATCTAGAAACGTAAATTTCGGAAAAGGGGCCCTTAACTGTACATTATGTTATCCTTTTATGATTCAGCCAAAGTGGCCTTTTTAGGCCCCCAGTTGGCTGCGACATATTAGGTTTATAGCATTGATAGCATTATGCATTCTGTGGCTTCCACTAACCACTTATGGGGAAAAGGCGTGATGTTTCAATATAAATGTTCGAACTAGAAAGATACGTTATCTTTGTAATTAAAAATATCGTAGTTATTTCTGTTAAAACTTTTCCACTACTGGGATTATTTATTCTAGTCGACCTACAATCACGGCATGTTAGAACATCTAGGTAACTTTATCTACCATAAGCTACAAGATAAACACTAGACTTATCCCTACAAAGAATCCCTTTAGAACACCTGGCCGATGTATTTAACTACGCGAACTACTAAACAGGAAACTCTAGTCCAACGCAGTCTAGTCTAATATACAACATACTGTATCAGTGTACATTTGTTACCGCGTGCCACGTTATTCGATAACCTGTCAATCTCACAAATTAAAGTTTACACGAAAGGGGCACGTGTTATTAAAAACTAAGTGATAAGTAGGCATTCTGTATTTTTTGAGATAAATAAATGAGAACAGCTGATCATTATAGTTACGATAATTTGTTATGAATGCCAGTTCCGCAATACTTATCACTGAGTTCACAGAGAATGGAAAATAATTTCGTACTTACCTACGTTGATTAGGTCGTAATTCGAAGCCTTTCACAAGACCCCAAAACATATTCACGAAAAATTTCAAAAATATAATCGACGTTTCATAAAAAAGGCGACGTGCCATGCAAAGCCACAACTCTCACTTTTCCACAAGTTTTGAGTTGAGCGACACAATTACTGACGAATGCTTGCACTGACTAGACTGGTCCACTCATATCTGTGTGGTACTTTCCTCTAAAGACCATTTCAGACCTCAATCTGCATGGTCTTCACATGATCTGACCAAGATTATGTCTGGACTTTAAAAGAGACTGTGACCTCCGCGTTTGTTTCGGCCTTTCCTCTCAGAATAGTCAGATAGGAAACGCCGAGCTCATCTAGCTTATTTTAATTTTTATAATATAACGTGTAGAAGTGATTTAGATATCCAATTTACAGTATAAACTATTTCAATTCGTATTAACATCATGTTTTCAATCAACAGGTGAACGCAGACATCAACGTCCTGCCGTTTTGCACACAGTTCATCCCCATGGAAGTGATCACGTACCCCAAGTACGAGAGCATCTGCTACCATCCCAGTATTCTGCCCAGACATAGAGGAGCTTCTTCTATCAACTGGTAAGGCAATCCACATAATACTTGTTCCCGACGACGACGACTCAACACGGTTTCTCATTTTTAAGAAGAGTAACCGTGGAGTTTCTTGCCGGTTCTTCTCCATAGGAAACGACCAATTGGAACCGTGCACCTAGCTTCTGACGTTTCATCAGTGCCCATGTAGGTTTATGTGAAATAAAACTATTTTGATTTTGACTCTTGCGAACCCGCGTAAACAGTAATAGAACAATCAACGCTTCAACAGACCATCAAATGTTGAAGGCGCTGCCCCACAGCAGCCCACGGCTAAAACCTTTATTACACTACGCGATATTCAGGGACCCTTTCCATAAATCGGGTTGGTGTAACAATAAGGGAGGAAGGGGGGCCGTAAACAAATATAGGGCCCTAAATATCGTGTAGTGTAATAAGGGTCTAAGCTACGCATGTGTACTTACTTAGTTTAGCTTTGAATAAAAATGTAGGCACTGCAAACCACAGCCACGCCACGCACGAATGCATGGCTGGTAAACAAACGAATCGCGCAGATAACGCGGACAACTTCTCCGTGCAATTCCTAAACGGCGGCCGCGCAAATGCTTAAAATCTATATAAAATCTTGAATATTATAATTATGAAGTAGGAAATCATGTTTTTCATAGAAGTAAGCCTCTTCATACTTCCTAAACGCGTCTACCAATATCAGTGCGCATGCGCATCGGCATGACACTGCTTCCGAAACGGACGATATTATTATAGTGTGTGTGTGTGTGTTATTATTACAGTTCAATATCATTAAACAACTAAGTAAAGAAAAGAATTTCTTAAAAAAAAAAGGAAAAATGTATATCCCAAGTGATCCCATCATGCCTAATTACGTCTCGCAACGTTATCTACACATTATACCATGTCCAATGATGAAATGGACTTCAGTATGTCATCACAGAACACGTTCTATCGGAACTTTAACGTTATGTAATTACGAGTCGCGAGATCGATTGCATGCACATTGCAACAGGCTGCAGCACATTAAAATCGATTACCTACGCTACAACATCGATTCTCACATTCACTAATGCCTTTTAAGGTATGTAGAATCGATAATTTTGCGTACCTTTGCGAGTTTGCAACTATTCCTGTGAAGATTAATGTTGGTATCGAATAAAAGGGACTATGCATTCTTCAAATTTTCGTCTTCGAATTTTTTAACCAGCAACGACCAGTATATAGTATAGGAACCCGATATTTTACATTTACGACTCTTATCTAGAATTTTTACCTTCGGGAGTTTGCTGTAAAGATTTTAACGTAAAATGCTAGTCATTACAAAGTACCTACTTATAATATAATAAATTCAAAAGTAACTCTTGTCTATAGTATAGGTATATAAATATGCTACCTCATCACGCCTAAAATTTCAATAAAATTTGCCAAAGAGATAGATGACATCCTGGAGATGGATATAGGCTAGGCTACTTATTTGTCCCGTAGCACCTTCCTTTCGATGATTTTCGATAACCACGCGGGAGAAGTCGCGAGCAGAAACTAGTATAAAATAAAAATGGCTGCTTTTCTGCACCAGAGGAAAGACTTGTCTTGTCAGTAAGTTAAACCGGTAACGACAAACAAATTATAGGAAAACGGTAATTTACAGTCCCGATCCTGTCTAGAATTTTCAATTTGCTGTGGTCTTTGAGATTTTCCGCGAGGTAGCTTATTTTCTGTAATGACACCGTTTTATACTAATCAAGTAAAATTACATTATTATGGGGCGTTTTTGCCATTTACCTTCTCGTGTTAGAAAATTGAGTGGGCAGAATAAATAAGCAAAAAGTTTACATGCAGCGAGGTTTTGTCGGGTCCTAACAATATCAGAGAATGTGGTTTTTGTTGCGAGTCATTACGGTAACATTTTATACGTTATCGTATAATTTTTGCCAGTAGCGGCAAGCACTTGTTGGGTGTTTTAGAATTGTTGTGTTTAGTTAACATGGTTAACATTGTACGTGACCAATGCATGATGATCTTAACCTAAAATGTTCCTTATGTAATCACTAATCAGTGAGAATGATCTTAGAAGAAAACAATTTTTTGCGACGAATATTTGGTTTTCACCCACCCAACACTTGTCAGAGCAGTGGTGGCCAGTGGTATGGGCCCCGACTTACGGGTTGTAGGTCGTGAGTTCGAACCCAGACAGGCACTTTACCTACTTTGTGTATGTAATTTCAATTTCATTGCCACTACTCTTAAAACGGTGAAGGAAAACATAGTGAGGAAACCGGCATGTCCTAGAGCAAAAAATTCGAAGACATGTGACATCCACCAACCCGCACTGGGCCCGCGTGGTGAATTATGGCCAACTCCGGGAGTCCAGTCCCTCTCGAAGAGAGGAGGCCTGTGTCCCAGCAATGGGAACATTATAGGCTGATTATGCAACACTTGTCGGCATCCCTTAAGGTACGGACGCCAGCAGGTCAACCTACCCGAAACTGTCAGATTTTCCCAATCAACCTTGAGCCTTATGTTCTAGAAATAAAGTCGAAAATCTATTAAAGAAATCTGACAGATTGTAGTAACTTGATGTGCTGGCGTCTGTACATATTCTTTAATGAAAATAGCCATTAAATAAATCAATAACGCAGTCGATTGACATATTTACATCATTGCAGCGTTATTAATTACAATTTAATCAGTTGGTTTTCTAAACTACGAGTAATATGGAATAACCCGTGTAAAAATTCCCAAGGTAATTTTATACGATTCACCTTCGATCAATAATAGTACGATTCACACAGTCACACTACCTTATTTGTCCTTATTCAAATACCGAGCGCTCTTTTTGCTAAACATAAAAGTCGTTTTAGAAGTGAAGCTGTTAATGATGTCGACACAAACAGGAAGACTTACTTTCAGTAGGCAATGCAGATCGTAGCATTTTACCCTACAACGCAACATACGATTCTCGATATAAATGACAACTATTTGCTAAAGAATTTGTGCGTAATATTATACCTATTAGTTGGATGATCTAGCATATTATCAATTATTTACATTCCTGCATGACTTGCTAATAACTTTCCTATAACTAGAATTTACCACTCTCATATTCTGACCTCTCTTGCTCTCAGTCAGCTTGGTCGCAAGAACGACTGCTGGACGAGGTTTTGGGTGCAACTCTCGCAAAGTGTTTTGGGTTAGGAGCCTGAAGTCCAGATTTGCGTCCAGTTAACGGCAATAGGCTCTATCTCAGTTAACAACTACACAACTTACACTTTACATAACTCTAACTTAAATGGCGTGATGTTACGTTACTCTGACCAAATGGAAAATGTTTTTTTTATATAGAAATAGAAAAACAAAAATCTATTCCATTTTAAAATTAAAAAAATATGCCACATCATTTGCAAATTGTCTACGTGACTATAAAAAATAGTAATCCTACTAATATTATAAATGTGAACGTTTGTGAAGATGTTAGGATGTTTGCTACTCAATCACGCGTAAACCGTTGAACAGATTTGGAAGAAAATTGGCACATAGATAGACCATTTCCTGGATTAACACATAGGATACTTTTTATCCCGATATTCGGCGCTGCTAGTAGGATATAAGTGTTGCCAATGAGTCCCACAATCACTCATGTGCCATACACGAGAATGATTTGCCACTTTCATGGTCAAGTTTACAAAGGACTTTGCGAATTCTATTTAGTCATGCTTGCGTGTTTGTAACCCATTATTAGCTACAAAATTACTCAAATTTATAGAACGTTGCATCGTATGTAGTAAACTAATCACTTGTTTCCTATCGAGGTTGATAATTAGGTAATTTAGGACTATTATTCTTGTTTAGCAATTTTCAAGAGCCACGCTACAATTATTTTTTTATTTTTAAATTGGTTAATCGGAGTCAATTATCTGCCTGATTGTTATTGGATAGCAACATCGACAGTTCAAAGAATGCGAAAAGTCTGCCTACGGTGATGAGTTCACTCGGTATAAAGTTATATTCATTACGGGGATGTTATTAGAACAAACGGTGATAAAAGGTTAAAAGCAGCGGCGGTCAACTTCATCTCAACCGCTTTGGGCATTCGAAACACTAAAGACACACAGGCATACATCGCCGCGCAAACTGAAACCATGAATTCAGCGCATGATTCTATGTAGACCTCCCTAGCGACGAAATTTTTCTTCGATTTCAAAAACAATATCTGCCGTTTCATAGAAAAGTGCGCATGCGTATGCGCCTGCGATCAAAATGTACTGAACAGCAATTTTTATCAAATCCTTTTATGAATTCATGGTTACCTACAGTTTGCGCGTCGATTTTCCAGTGACCCTGTTTCTTCTTCTTGTCTTCGGTTACTTGCCGATCCAAATTAGAAAAGGTGGAATTGGTCCCTGGTCCCAGTTTCAAAGTGGGAACGAGTTGCCCCCTAACCAAATTAGAAAAGGTGGAATTGATGCCTGGTCCCAGTTTCGATGAGGACAAGTTGCCCCCTAACCCAATTCCCCAGCGCATTGAGCCTCGCCAGCATATTATACAAACTTCATTATGAGCATCACCTAATATGCTTAAACCTATCTTAAATCCTACAGG
Organism: Oligia fasciuncula; assembly: GCA_963082905.1. Taxonomy (NCBI): domain Eukaryota; kingdom Metazoa; phylum Arthropoda; class Insecta; order Lepidoptera; family Noctuidae; genus Oligia; species Oligia fasciuncula. The sequence goes on along the minus strand of OY720406.1, from coordinate 12,349,938 downwards.
ACCCTAATAGAAGGCGACACAACCTGCGGCCTGTCCATCTTCTGGGCGGACGACGGTCTGGACACCGGCCCCATTCTGCTGCAGAAGAGCTTCCCTGCTGGCACTGAAGATACCGTCGACTCCATCTACAACAAATACTTGTATCCTGAGGGTAAGATAGATTAAATTAGAATTCTTCTTTATCTTTTCTCGCATCGGCCAAAGTTATCCGACAACCGCACATGTCGTGGCGAAAAGATACACACCCTGTTAGACTCTCGACTTTTAGGGCTGATTTTTCAATCATCTGATAACTTTAAAGTAAAGTAAAATAAAATCGGGTATAGTAAAGTTTTATAATAATAATTTTTTAATTTAATTTTTTTTTTCTTCGATTCATAGTTATCTGGCGATGGAAAATTCAGCCCTTAGTTTAGTTGATGCAAGTAGAGCTTCTTAACATATCCCATATTAGTACATTTTTAAGACACCACATTAGTTCGAATTAGCTTCGAAATCCAAATAAATGTAGCTGATCTATTCTGTAGTGGTCTGCGGTGCTATTCTGTAAAAATCTCACCGTGAAAATTTAGGTGAAGTGAGCGTGGAGTGAGCTGTCAATAGTGTCAATTTCCTAGCAAAAACAAACTAACTTCACCTAAGTTTTCACGGTGAGATTTTTACAGAATCGACCGGCTGACAATGATTACTTAGGTGAAGTGAGCTATTAATCCTAAGCATCACGTGAAGTGACAGCTTACTTCAAGCTCCCTTCACATAAGCTTTCATGCTGAGATTTTTACAGAATAGCACTACCGTTACTTTTGTGGTTTCTAGCCAAACAAAATGTGCAATGGCCAACATAGTGACAAATCTCTTTGTTAACAGGTATCAAAGCTTTAGCGGAGGCTGTGAACATGGTAGCAAACGACGTCGCGCCAAGAATCAATCAAACTGAAGAGGGCGCCACTTACGACCCGGCCCTGTTCAAGCCAGAGACCCATCAGGTACCAACCAATTTCTAATATTTGTATTACAGTTCTTTAACAGTTATTTAATTACCTCTGATTTTGCATCACTGTCGATCACTGTGATCTTTATTCTAATTTTAATAAGGTTACTGTTGGCTTGCTGCCACTGACAGGTCTGTCAAAATCACTGTGATCTTTAATGTCGTTACAATAAGGTTCCTGTTAGTTTGCTGCTGTCAGAGGTAAAATAGCTGTGAACGGACTGTACGTTCATTTGTTTTTTCATCTAACTTTCCAGTTATTAAATTTCACTTTCTATCTCTATCCAATTTAAGTTTGTTTTTTGTGTTGATGCAATCGCGCTACGCATCACTTTTTCGTATATTTTGTCTGAATAAACGGCTTGCTTGTAATTAACCTATTTTATTGTTTCTTGTATCCGTGACCTTAGACAGCAGTTTCAATACTGATGTATATTTTTTGGCTACACTCCTCCACTAACTTCATGTCTTGATTATGTAAACTAATTACTATTAGATGCGACACAAAGCTTTATGGTCAAACCAATTTCGTCTTTATTGCAAAACACTGTCCATTTATAGTAGTAGTAAATTAAGAAACAAAAATATGTTCCAGAGGTAATTTTAGAATTTTGACCAACTCTATTAAATTGTTAATGTAACAGCAACAATAATCAATTATTCTATTCTATTCTAAAAAAAATACAAAGAGTACTAATTCAAACTTTATTTTCCAGATCAACTGGTCAAATGGCGGAGTAGCCCTCCACAACTTCATCCGAGGCCTCGACTCCTCCCCCGGGGCTACCACATTCATAAAACCACAGACTAAAGAAGGCGTCGAAGAGGACAGTGACAAGACCATAGAGGTCAAATTCTATGGTTCGTCTCTATGGGTCGACGAGTACGAGACGAAGGGCGACGCGTTGGTTATTAAAGGGTTGAATAAACCAGCTGTGGTGCACGATGCCGGTCTGCTTATTACTGCTAATGATGGAGTAAAGGTATGTTGAATATAAAAAAGTCTATTAAAAATACTTACATTAAATTAATATTTGACCTACAAAGTTTCAATGTGTAAAAATATAAAACTAGCTCTAAGTCAAGGGATTTAGATCCATTTTCCTTCTTCTGTATGGTACAGACGCCAGCACATCAAGCTACCCGAAACTGTCAAATTTTCCCAATCAACTTTGAACCTTATGCTTTAGCGATAAAGTTGAAAATCGATTAAAGAAATTTGACAGATTGTAGTAGGTAGCTTGATGTGCTGGCGTCGTCTGTACTACGAAAATATTGTAAAAAAAACTTGGGGTAGATGGTCCGAAATTGTCGACAGCCATTCCTGCTCAATATAAGAAAGGGCAACTGATTGATAATATTCTTGTTAATTATGTATATTATTGGTTTAAATTTTCTAAATCTGTTTTAATCAAAGACTTAAAAAATGCTTTCATAAATCAAATGTCCCATGCTCATCGTCTCATGTGTCAATGCTCTTTACTCATATTCTAAAATCATAGTAATTCCTTATTACAGCTAAACATACAAAGACTGAAACTAAACGGCAAAATGATCGCCGCGCAAAACTTCTTCAAAGCCAACGAAGATAGAGTACAATTAGAACTGACAGCCGAAGAGAAACAATTCGTAGAAAACGTCCGCGACATATGGAAGGCTATCCTTCGAATCGACATCGATGACGACACAGATTTCTTCTCATCAGGAGCAGGCTCCATGGACGTCGTCAGACTAGTCGAGGAGATCAAAGACTTAGCTAATCTGGAACTGCAAAACGAAGACATATACATGAACAGTACGTTCGAAGAATTCTATAACATAGCTGTATTTAAATCTAGAGGTGGCTCAGCGAACCAAGAAATTGTCTACGATGGCGTAGAAATGGAATGTAATAAAATGAAGATTAAATTCCCTACTCAATTGTTTATTGGTGGTAAATTCGTGGACTCTGATAGCGGGAGGATGTTGACGTTGATCAATCCTACGGATGAGAGCGTCATATGTAAGGTACAGAGCGCGTCGGTAAATGATGTCGATAAAGCAGTTAGGGTCGCGAAGAAAGCCTTTGATGAAGGAGAATGGTCGAAGATCAGTGCCAGGGAGAGGGGGGCGCTGTTGTTCAAGTAAGTATTTATTATTATTCTTATTTATTCATTTTTATATACACGTACCTCCTAACATCATTTAAAATATTTCAATACTTATATAAAAATATTTTTTTAAATAAATTATTATTGTTACAAAGTTGTGTAGAGCAGTGATCGCCTCTTACGAGTTGTAGGTCGTAGGTTTGAACCCCGACAGGCGCTTTAGTTTGTAAATTATTTCATCGCCACTGCTCTCAAAACGGTGAAGAAAAACATCGTGAGGAAACCGACATGTCCGAGAACCAAAAATTTGAAGACATGTGACAGCTACCAACCCGCACTGAGTCCGCGTGGTGGATTACGGCCCACTCCCAAGGGAACATTACCGGCTGATTAGGATTACATAGTTGCGATTTTATCTGCTACTAATCGGTATAATTATTAATATTTTTAATTTTTCATGCAAACTTGGGAGGATTGGCAATGTAGTAAGTTCCATTTAGGACCCATTTTTCAGTCGTCAGATAACATTTATCTGCTGAGTAAATATGACGGTTTGCTTTTGCATAGAAAATCCGCCTTACAATCCTTATGTAAAGTTTACACAACGATTTTATGTAAAGGGAAATATGCCAAACCGCCGTAATCTGCAGATAAAAGATAAACAATTAAACATGCATTATGGTACCATCGAGGAAACTTACCCAATTTGAAAACAAAATCCCGTGCACACGATGACCACATCTGTTAGCAAGCGTTACTGTAGCGGCAGAGCGCTGCAAGCAAGAATAGCCCTTACCGTGTATAGATGTAAGTTTCCTCGATGGTACATTTGGTTAAAATTTTGAAATACTTATTAACTTGTTGTCCCAACAGACTGGCTGACCTAATGGAACAACACAAAGAAGAGCTCGCCACGATCGAGACTATAGACTCAGGCGCAGTGTACACGCTCGCTCTCAAGACACACGTCGGCATGTCCATAGAGACGTGGCGCTACTTCGCCGGCTGGTGCGACAAGATACAGGGCTCCACCATACCGATCAACCATGCTAGACCCAACAGGTAGAAATGGAAATTCGTAAAAGGCATTATTTTCCCAATAGAAAATCTACATTTATTAAAATACATTATTATAAAATAAAGTCCCCTCCGTGCCTCGGAAAACACGTTAAGCCGTTGGTCCCGGCTGTCATTCGTGGATCTTTGACAGTCGTTACGGGTAGTCAGAAGCCCGAAAGTCTGACAACCAGTCTTACCAAGGGGTATCGTATTACTCAGTAACTGGGTTGTGGTCAGATAGGCAGTCGCTCCATGTAAAATACTGGTATTCAGCTGCATCTAGTTAGACTGGAAGCTGACCCCAACATAGTTGGGAAAAGGCTAGGCAGATGATGATGATATCTATCTATATATATAAAAGAAAGTCTGTTAGTTACACCACTTATAACTCAAGAACGGCTGAACCAATTTGGCTGAAAATTGGTGGGGAGGTAGCTTAGAACCAGGAGACGGACATAGGATACTTTTTTTTTTTTTATAGTAGGAGTAGGGTAGGAGTAGGGTAGAAGTAGGGTAGGAGTAGTGTAGGAGTAGGGTAGGAGTAGTGTAGGAGTAGGGTAGGGTGGGGGTAGGGTAGAAGTAGGGTAGGAGTAGTGTAGGAGTAGTGTAGGAGTAGGGTAGGAGTAGTGTAGGAGTAGGGTAGGGTGGGGGTAGGGTAGAAGTAGGGTAGGAGTAGTGTAGGAGTAGTGTAGGAGTAGGGTAGGAGTAGTGTAGGAGTAGGGTAGGAGTAATGTAGGAGTAGGGTAGGAGTAGGGTAGGAGTAGGGTAGGAGTAGTGTAGGAGTTGGGTAGGAGTAGTGTAGGAGCAAAACAACGTTTGCCGGGTCAGCTAGTATACTAATATACTAATAATAAAGCTGAAGAGTTTGTTTGAACGCGCTAATCTCTGGAACTGCCGGTCGGATTTGAAAAATTATTTTTGTATTTCATAGCCCAATTATTGAGGAAGGCTATAGGCTATTAATATATCACGCTAGGACCCTTAGGAGCCGAGCAAAATTAAAAAAGAAAACTAAGCGAGCAAAAGTAATAGCGCGGGCAGGCGATGTGTCGCGACGGTGTGGGTCGGGGGAAGAAGAAATCTCACGCGGACGAAGTCGCGGGGAGAAGCTAGTTATAAAATAAAGTCGCTTTTCGTGTCTGTCTGTGCGGCCCAGTGACGTCGGCCGCGAATTACGAGTTGTAGGTCGGGAGTTCGAATCCAGGCAGGCACTTTACTTTTTTTATTTAATTTCATCACCACTGCTCCTAAAACGGTGAAGGGAAATATCGTGAGGAAACCGGCATGTCCTAGAACCACCAATTAAAAGAAATATGACATCTACCGACCCGCACTGGGCCCGCGTGGTGGATTATGGCCCACTCCCTGTCACCGAGAAGAGGCCTGTGTCCCAGCAATGGGAACATTATAGGCTGATTATGCTATGTGAAACATGCCCCGCTTTCGCCCCCTATTACATGGGTCTTATACATAACTGGCGAAATGTGGGCATACTGAAAATACACGTCTGCCTATACCTTCAAGGAAACAGGTTTGATGTTATGGTATGATGAAAAAAAAAAAACAGTGGCACTCCGGGAGTGCCGACTGAAGTGAAACAAAACACAAACAGAATACTTTGCCATCACTCACTGACATATCGGATATACATTAAAACCGAGTACATCCCGAGGACAGCCGGACACATCCGAAGCGGGTTTTTTCTTAATCGTCTTAAAAACAAAACACGTACGGTGTCGCTTACGGTAACATAGTGGCGCGAGTTCAATGGTTTTTCCCATCTCAAAAAATGCCCGACGCGCCTAAAGAAGTTTTCACTTCTAAAATAAATTACAATCTTATATTCTTTCTACAGGAATCTGGCTATGACAAGAAAAGAGCCGATCGGCGTGTGCGCACTGATCACTCCGTGGAACTATCCTTTAATGATGCTGTCGTGGAAGATGGCCGCCTGCCTCGCGGCTGGCAACACCGTCGTTATGAAACCCGCAGCTGTAAGTACAGACCCTTAGTAACCAAATAAAACATGCCTGATTTGCATAACATTTTGAGTGTTGATAAAAGTAGAGGATTATTTAATTCCTTGTTTTATAATCCATACTAATATTATAAATTCGAAAGTAACTCTGTCTGTTACTTTTTCACACCTAAACCACTGAATGGATTTCGATAAAATTTGGCAGAGATATAGATTGCATCCCGGGGAAGGACATAGGATAGTTTTTATGGACATACTTCGCGGGCATGTTAAAATTCTTGAGCTGTCAGAAAAAGGAAATAAGTCATCATCTGCCTAGCCTTTTCCTAACTATGTTGGGGTCGGTTTCGGGTAATACGATACCCCTTGGTAAGACTGGTTGTCAGACTTTCAGGCAACTGACTACCCGTAACGACTGTCAATGATCCACGAATGACAGCCGGGACCAACGGCTTAACGTGCTTTCCGAGGTACGGAGGGTTTTTGGTATGTGAAGATGGTCACCCATCCACGGACCTACCGCGGCAAGCGCAGCTTAACCTGATAGATCGACCAGTGCGTCTGGTATTAAGTATACAACATAATTAACTGAACATACATTTGGAACGTAGCTGCAGTAAACCATCAAAAACATTACTTGTTACTTTACTTCTAGCTCATGTTTTAAACCCACAATGTAACTCGTTGCTCCCGCACAGGTGTGTCCCCTCACGGCGCTGAAGTTCGCGGAGCTGTCTGCCCGCGCCGGCATCCCGCCCGGCGTCATCAACATACTGCCGGGCAGCGGCGCGCTGGCCGGGCAGGCGCTCGCTGACCATCCGCTGGTCAGGAAACTTGGCTTCACGGGCAGCACGGAGATCGGTATGTACTCAAAATAGGGAAACGCAGATTTCTCCCGTAGCAAAGCAGTCTTCAAGAGGGAAATAGACATCAAGGCTAATACGATAATTGAGGTTGATTGCTAAACTTGTGGATTTCAAAGCAAGAGTAATGGCCAAACATGCTACACGCGATAAAAAACAAAAATATATAAATCCGTTTAGATGCTACGAAATATAAAAATAAATTAGTCGTCATTAGTTAGTCAGGCGAAATGCTTTTTCGCCTGCGGGAGAACACTTTCGTCGGCAAAAAAAAATAGATGCGTCGACGTTTGACTGGAATTGCATTGAACTTGAAGGGAAATAGATTGGCGGACTGCTAGAAAACTATGAGCTCCATGATTTTTTTTTTGTTTTTTCACAGTTTACTGTGAGCATGATCATGTTAACATATTTTGTCAATGTCCAACAGAAAAGTAAAATTTATTTTGTTCTACAAACGATGGGACACTGTCCTGCGTGTCCTGTCAGCTAAGAAGAAGAACTAAAATAAACCGAATCAAAATTAACATCCATGTTTTTATTTTCAGGTCAAACCATTATGAAATCATGCGCAGCTTCAAACATGAAGAAAGTATCCCTGGAGCTGGGCGGCAAGTCACCGCTAGTTATATTCGAAGACTGTGATCTCGACAAGGCTGTCAGAAATGTAAGCAAACTTGACCTTTATAACAATACCACTAGGTCTACATTTCAGGCGTCCAAATTTTACTTCAAGAAATGACCGCTAAGGTCATTGTCCCAGTTAGGGTCTTCCCCCATAACTTATTATTTCCAAATTACTAGCAGCGCCCCGGGGTTTCACCCGCATAAGTGTCGATCCCGTGGGAATATCGGGATAAAAACTATCCGATCTCCTTTCACTTTCAATACCAAACATCTAAATCGGTTCAGCGGTTTAAGCGTGAAGAGATAACAGACCGACAGACACACTTTCGCATTTATAATATTAGTATGGATTCATTTTTAGCCTATGTTACCCTGCAGGCAAAGCCCTCCCTTTCGACTCTTCTCTGTCTTGAGCGAGTGTGAGACCAATTCTGTCAGTAGGCGTCAAGCTCGTCCCGCCATCTTCTCCTGGGTCCCTTACGTAAATATTTAAAAGACGACAGTCAAACTTTCTAATTTTATCTCAGTATAATAGCCGGCAAAAGACTGCGCCTGAATGAAAACTTGAACTTGTGAAACTTGCGAAAAACGAAACTATGTTATTTGAGGATCATCGTATGGCGTATTATCACTATATAATTATTTATTTCCTTTTTCATCAGGGCATGGCATCCGTATTCTTCAACAAAGGCGAGAACTGCATAGCAGCCGGCCGGCTATTCGTCGAGGAGACGATCCACGACGAGTTCGTCCGACGCGTCGTCGCCGAGACCAAGAAGATCAGCATCGGAGACCCGCTGCATAGAGGCACGTCGCATGGACCACAGAACCATAAGGCACATATGGATAAACTTATTGAGGTATGAGGAACAGGGTGTAAGGTTCACTCATACTCTATAGAAAAGTTGCCGTTGTATCTATGCTAGTTGCGCGGTAAACTCTGCTTGCGCGATGCAAGATTTTGCGTGACGTCAGTATGACGCGTTGTTCGCATGTGGCGTTGTAGATACCGCTACATTATATTCACGTACTAATCCAGTAAGGGCTATTTTTCAATCTCCAAATATTGAATGAGGGAAAAAAGTGTGGTTTGTATAGAAACTAATGTCAAGCCGCCATATTTATTCTTCAGATAAAAGTTAATTGAAAAATTCGGCCCAGAGAAAACTAGAGTAAAGGCATTCGGGAAAATATCATTTTTTTTACAGTTTTTGATATTTTATAAAACCGAATACACATCATAAAGTTGGACTGTCGTTAGTGGTCGCTTGTGCTACTGCTGAATGTGGGTCCTGGGTTTATTAGCTCGGGCAAAGTGTACTACATCTCTACCTACCTTTCAGGGCAATATAGCCGTGTTATCAAACACTATTACTGGACTAATCATATATTTTCCCGTACAGTTCGTCAAACGCGGCGTGAAAGAAGGCGCGACTCTCGTCCAAGGCGGCAAGCGAGTGGACCGCGCGGGATACTTCTTCGAGCCAACAGTCTTCACTGATGTAGCTGACGACATGTGGATCGCTAAGGAGGAGTCGTTCGGACCCATCATGATTATCAGCAAGTTTAGTAGCAAGTAAGTGACGTAAATAGATATGTTTGATAAAAGTTTTGATGTTCACCTATACTAATCGTCCAGTCTACAATAGTCCGAGTTGATTATACCAACAGATTCCTCTGCCGGTATATTCTGTAAGGAACTCACTGTTAGGCGTCGCTCACACGAGCTAAAGTCGAGGCGGCGACAAGGCGCGGGCGCACAAGCGGCGCTGCTTCTACCTTTTACCTTTAGGAATAAATGGCAGTGCGCTCACATACTAGTCGCGCCACAAGGGCGCGGCGAGGCGGGGGCGCGGCGAGGCGGGGGCGCTACGAGGCAGGGGCGCGAAGAGGCGGGGGCGCGGCGAGGCGGGGGCGCGGTGAGGCGGGGGCGCGGCGAGGCTGGGGCGCGGTGAGGCGGGGGCGCGGCGAGGCGGGGGCGCTACGAGGCAGGGGCGCGAAGAGGCGGGGGCGCGGCGAGGTGAGGGCGCTACGAGGCAGGGGCGCGAAGAGGCGGGGGCGCGGCGAGGCAGGGGCGCGGCGAGGCGGGGGCGCGGAGAGGCGGGGGCGCGGTGAGGCGGGGGCGCGGCGAGGCGGAGGCGCGGTGAGGCGGGGGCGCGGCGAGGCGGGGGCGCTACGAGGCAGGGGCGCGAAGAGGCGGGGGCGCGGCGAGGCGGGGGCGCGAAGAGGCGGGGGCGCGGCGAGGCGGGGGCGCTACGAGGCAGGGGCGCGAAGAGGCGGGGGCGCTGTGCCCGACGGCGACGCGACTCCACCGCTATTTTGTTCCGGGCGTAGACGTATTTATTATTATAGTTAAAATAAAGCGTGACGATTTTGAAACCAACGTGAAATTAATCGAAATTGTACGATTATACTTGTAGGAGTGTTAGTACGTCTTTATCTTCTGACGACATGCGGAATTGGAATGCGTGAAGGAAGCATAGCCGCCCGCGCCTCGACTCTACATAGAGACCACGCCTCGACGCCGCCTCGACCTACCAGTGAGCGACGCCCCTAAAAACTTAGGCGATGCTAACGATTAACACTATGAACAGCTCAACTCACTCCACGCTCTCTTCACCTAAGTTTTTCACAATTGGTCGGCTGCTCATTCATAATCTTTGTATTAGTTTACTTTGTGCTGTAAAGGAACCAAATTTTTCAATATTAGTAAGCAGTTGATTGTGAGTTCGTCTCAACTTATTATTAAACTTCCAATTTACTAAAAATAAACCTGTAGCTGAATGTGTAGCTTTTGCAATACACGTCGCTAGCGCTGGTCCTTCTAAAACAATAAAAAAATAAAAACTAGTAGGTAATTGTAATGGTTTCCTGCGAAATGTTAAGACGACTCAAGATAGCTAGCACTCATAGTGTGTGGCTAAGTTTAAAAAAAGTTATAAATTTATGTTCGAGTTTTAATCGAACACTAAGCGAAAATGCATAATTGCATCGAACGCAAGTATGCACATTCGCTCGCCCACCAAAATGTGGGCCAGTTCGCGTTCAGATCTCGCTAGAGACACCACGGGCTCAGAACCATTACCACTACCATTGTCTTGTAACTAAGTGTTATAGTGATTTCTATGTATTTTATAGCTATTTCCTTTACCATTACCATTGTCTTGTAACTAAGTGTTATAGTGATTGAATATACGGCTATTTCCCTTACAATTCGAGACTTTAACTTCTACCATATAAACCATATCCGAGAAAGGAGTGTTAGGTCACCATAGCGTCTAGCACTACTTTTTACAATTTATTTCTTCAACAAGTTCTAATTAAACAAATTCTCCCACAGAAACATGGACGACGTAATCCGCCGCGCCAACAACACCGAGTACGCGCTCGCGAGCGGCGTGTTCACTCGCGACGTATCGCGCGCGCTGCAGTTCGCAGAGCGCATCGACGCCGGCACCGTGTTCGTCAACACGTACAACAAGACCGACGTCGCCGCGCCCTTCGGAGGGTTCAAACAGTCTGGATTTGGGAAGGACTTAGGTATGTATTTTACAAGAACAGTGGTGTCGATTCCTTTGTTCACAAACTAAACTAAATTTAAGTTCAGTGCATCTTTTTCTTTCTATTTCATTAGAAAAGGACAGAAGATAAATTTTAGTTTAGTCCTGTCAAAATAATCAGCGTTTGACACTACTCCATACAAGGTTAGACGTGATTAAAAACTTGCCTATTAAAATTACGTTAATTTTCAGGCGCTAATTAATTTGACAGGACTAAACTAACATTTATCTTCTGTCCTTTTCTTAATGAAATAGAAAGAAAAAGATGCACAGCCGGTCGATTCTGTAAAAATCTCACCGTCAAAACTTAGGTGAAGTGAGTTTGTTTTTGCTAAGAATTGACACTATTGACAGCTCACTCCACGCTCACTTCACCTAAGTTTTCACGGTGAGATTTTTACAGAATAGCACCGCTGAACTTAAATTTAGTTTAGTTTATGAATAACAGAATCGGCACCAATATAAACCAAGAGATATGAATAGAAGCCCAAAAAATATACATTTCCACTTAGGTCGTCACTGTATTCATCTCTTATTCTGAAAGCCAGTCATCATCATTTGTACAAGTCTCGACCATCATCGTCTGCCAGCATTTTCCCAATTATGTTGGAGTCAGCTTCCAATCTAACTAGATGCAGCTAAATATAGTTCACGTCAATTTACTTTGCCGCTCTGAAGCTAGGCTTTTCGCTAGCCGCGCATGCGCCCTGCTGTTTTATTCATAGGATTAACTAATGCGCAGTGATTTTTTGCGTACTTCAGAGCAGCAAAATTATTTGACGCGAACTGTACCGGTATTTTATATAGAGCGACTGCCTATCTCACCTCCACAACCCATATAAACCATGAAACAGATAATTTTAAATTGAATAAACGTATAAAAAAGGCTTCCTTCCCCAAGTGTCCAAATTACGTTCTTAATACAAAGCATTATTTGCTTTTCTATTGGACAAGCTTTCGGAAACCGTATATGTTGCTATGTCCGTCTTTCGGATGAGGTAATGATGATGATCAATTTACGCATACCAAACGCTACACCCCGACCTGAGCGACTAAAATCTAGATTAGTAAAAGCATAAGTTTCGAATTGAGGACCTTCTCCTTATTTGAAGTTGGTTAAAAATACACCTACTTCCCTTTTTACTTTTTAGCGATAGCAGCATTGAGTTTATTATGCCAATAATGAGTACCTACCAGTCATGACATTGATAACCTTACCATGCCTAACTAATGTGTGTTATCATTCGTTTCCAGGCCAGGATGCGCTCAACGAGTATCTGAAGACGAAAAACATAACTATCGAGTATTAGGTTAAATTATTTTAGTACTTGGTGGGCCTGAACTTTGCGCAGAAGGCTGCGCAGTAAGATTTTTTAGGAACCAAATGGTGACATGAGGCGAGTGCGAGTGAGAGAACATGCGCGAAAGTTCTTAGTGCCTATGTTCAGGCCGCCAAGTTACGTCGGTCGTATTGTACTTATTATTTAGATGTATATTTATGTACATAATAGTATGTAAGCCGACCCCTACATAGTTGGGAAAAGGCTAGGCAGATGATGAATTAGTATAATGTAAGCGAAGACTTTATGATAATGTGAATTATTTCAATAATATACATATCGGTGTTTAAAAAACTTCGTTTAATTTTGTTCCAAGTGTATTCGATCTTTAATTATACATTGATATCTTTCCGTAAACCCGAAAAAAAGAAATCGAACTTCCTGTTCATACCGATCAAAAAAGTTTAGAATTTTGTACGATAATTACGTAACTCTCTGGTATACGTACGTGAGCATAACCAGCCTATAATGTTCCCATTGCTGGGGACACAGGCCTCCTCTCTCACTGTGAGAGTGCGCCGTAATCCACCACGCGGGCCCAGTGCGGGTTAGTAGATGTCACACGTCTTCGATTTTTGAAGTGAAAACTTTAGGCGCGTTTTGGGCAATCTTTCAGATAGGAAAAAACCATTGAACTCGCGCCACCCGCTCGGATGTGTTCGGCTGTCCTCGGGATGTACTCTGTTTCGACTAGAATCATTTCTATTTAGTTTTTTTTTTTGACGTTCAAAAGTGCCTTTAAGGGGCCGTAATACCAAAATAATTTGTAAATCAAACATATTCTTAGTGTAGTGAATATTTATTCCGATTGGATTACAGAATATCTATGTTCCCAAATATATATTTTGAATTGACACTGATTTAAAGACGAGTTATGAGAAAAATAAGTTTTCTATAGAAATTTTGAATTCCTCATTATCTCGTCTCTAAATCAGAGTACTTTCAAAATATATATTTGGGAACCTAGATATTCTGTAATCCAATCGGAATAAATACACACTACCTTAATAATATGTTTGAATTACAAATTATTTTGGTATTACGTTTGTATGAAATAAGCATTTTCATGCGTAGTTCGCCGGCCCCTTAATGTGCCTATTTGAAATAAATGATTTGACTTTGTTTTGATGTGTCAGTGAGTGATGGCAAAGTATTCTGTTTGTGTTTTGTTTTCACTTCTGGTGGCACTCCCGGAGTGCCAATGTTTTTTTTCTAATTCCCGTTTTCTCACAATGTTTTCTTTAACCGTTTTGAGAGCAGTGGTGATGAAATTATTTACCCAAAGTAAAGCGCCTGTCTGGGTACGAACCTACGACCTACAACGCGTAGGTCACGGCCGGCCGCCGTTCCACTGCTCTTTGAATTCCCTTACCACTGTATTAATGATAAACAAAATATTTGTGTTTAAAAATTCGTTTTATTCTGTGCAAATATGTTATTAACAGCGTGTAGGTAGGTAGGTACTAGCCAAATCAACCAAATGTTTAACAATAAAAAATATGAACGAGGGACTGAGACGAAGAGACGCGTCGGGATTTAACTGTTTACAAAATATTTCTTCAATTATATTTCATATGAGCATAGAATATTTCTTTATGAAAATAATGGTCGAATATATTATAAGTCCAACTTATTGAACATAATATTTTTAATCCACTCCTTTTGTGTGTCTGGTTTAGGCGTCTTACTCCATTTGTCAAGTATTTCCGCTCTGTAAATTGACATAAAAACTTTTTACAAAAAAAAACAACCGACTTCCAAAAAAAATACTACAAATTGAAAAATAACTTTAATTTCGGAAGTCGGTGTCAATAAACGAAAATGCGGAACCAAAGACACCGACTAAAAATATTTAAAAAAAGGTTGAAAGTTGGACACCGAGCGACACTACGTAAGTTATCCAATCTCCGCGCCGAACGGTTAGGTACCTATACCTAGGTGCTATTATCAATGAGCGCAAGACGGCTCGGGGCAGGTGAGCATGTTTTTGTACGGACAAACAGGTAACATAACAAGCTTATAACTTTGTGATTTTTAATGATACAGTTTTGAAATTTTGTACATAGATTCTTCACAAAAAAATATTAGACACGTGTTTCGGGTTTCGCATATACTAAAAATAATGTTGTATTTTAAATGTCAAGCTTTTTATTTGATAGTTTCACGTTTCACCATTATCTCACACACGCTGGTTAAACCAGAGGGGCAGTTCCCGTAACAAATAAATCTTAGGCTCAATTTACACCGCCGCGGAACGGAGTGGAATCGAGTTTTCGTAATAGCAAAATGAACTTTATGTCAATTGTCTAACGTACATACAAACTAGATACGAGCTTGTTACTGCGGGAATTCCCGAGAATGCGCGATAATTATTCAGAAGATGCGCGCCCTGTGCGTATAGGTGTATCTAATTTGTGCGTTACATTATTGACATAAAGTTCATAATGCTTTGTACAAAAAAAAAACGCTTGTATTCCGTTCCGCGGCGGTGTAAATTGAGCATAAGGCTCATTTTGTTAATTTTTTTAGAAAGATTGTTACTAGAACTGAAACGTTTTTGATGAAGGGATTTGGCCTTCTGAGGATAAGTTAGAAGTATTCCTATTCTAAATACTGAAAAAGTAATTTTAACTTTTACAAGGTAAAGGTACAGTTATGTCTAACCGTATGTCCTGGCAACTCCTCAAGCGTTTGGGATCACCAGCGAGAGAAGATGAACAAGCACTTGTCTTCACAGTTTCATAAATATTTGTGCCTTGTCCGTAGCTGGGAGTCACTGCCATACGCAAGTTGCGAAGCATAACGCTATCCGAAGAATTGCGGACATTACTTAGAACAGAAGAAATATATAAATATTATAAAGAGATAAAAGGAGAATGGGCACCGTACTATGGGTTTCTGCCCTGAAGCCCAATATCCATAAGATATACCAATAGAAAGAGCTTTTCAAAGTAGATAGAACCTCTGCTTCTAACACGACCTTTGCCAATATTGTTAGTCAGTTCGGAGTTAATGAGCTAAATAGGTGACAACTTGGGCACCGAAGTTAAGGAATTCTTGGTGCCCAATAGCCATTAGATATACATCAATGGAAAGAGCTTTTCAAGGAGAGCCTTTGTTACTAACACGACTATTGGGAGATGCAGCAGGCTTAACGTTCTGTCCGGCCGACCGTCTCTTAAAAACATTGTTCCTAAAACGGCATCTAGGAGGCCAATGTTTTAAAATTTCTGTTAAAAGTCTGTGGCTTAAAATATGATTTGTTTGCAAGACAGAATTCATGAAAGCTAATTCATTGACAAAATACCAGAATTTCAATAATACTTAATTATTACACACGTTTGAACTCTCTACCTCCTTTCGTACTAACAATCTAGAGAAAGAAATACTCTCCTTGGTGAGATCTTTCAATTGGTATCTGTAATGACGATATTGAACTTCAGGGCAGATTCGTCCGATCTCCTTTGTAAGTTTGAATGTAAGGGGTAATATCTTCGGAACAACTGATCTGATTCTGAAAATTAAAACACGCGACTGGGCGCAGATAACGCACCCCCGCGTCCATAGAAACGCGTTTCCGCGGAATTTAGCTCAGTCTCCCGCGCCCCGTCGCGTGTCGCGATGTATTGTGAGATCCGCCTAATGGCCGGAAGCTACAGTATTGCCGATTGTCATATGTAACTCATAAGATACGAGTATTTTATGATGAAACAAGAAATTGCACGCGGAAGAGGTCGCGGACAGAAACTAGTAAATTAATAAGTCAAATCATCATCATCATCAAGCCTCAAACCAAGTAGAAAGTCAAGACATAGCGCTGCGAACAATACAGTGAAGCATGCAAAAACTACACCTCCGTCTGTGCGTATATGCTCACACGCAAACATTTACATTTTACAATCAAACTACACCGGCTCACTATGTGCACACATGTTCACGAAACCGGCCTCACTTTACTGTTGACAGCCCTCTGT
This sequence comes from Oligia fasciuncula, assembly GCA_963082905.1. Taxonomy (NCBI): domain Eukaryota; kingdom Metazoa; phylum Arthropoda; class Insecta; order Lepidoptera; family Noctuidae; genus Oligia; species Oligia fasciuncula. The sequence goes on along the minus strand of OY720406.1, from coordinate 12,333,456 downwards.
CTTGGTTTTTTATTCGGTCTGAGCATCAAGCATCTAAAATAAAACAATATCACATACTTTTCAGGAATAGAAGGTAACATGTTTAAAAAGTTTAAAGGATCTGGCATTATATTAACGTTCGTTATGGCCGTAGATGGGATGCCGTTATTTCTCTGAAACAAGGATGATATTTGGCATACATATATGTATAGTTTATAATCTGTATTAACACATGGAATACTTTTATCCTGGTAGTGGGTTCCCCTGGGATAATTTCTGACCTTCACGCCACAGAGCATTTAACCTTTTACACCACGCTAGCGAAGCTGCGAGCAAAAGCTAATATTTACTTGTGACTATACCTACTGTAATGCGGGCCACTCACGATCATGTTCACCGTCAAGTTTGCAGCGGACTTGAAGCCGCGTCCAGTAAACTTGACGGTGTCCATAGCCATACACCGTCAAGTTTACTGGACGCGGCTTCAAGTCCGCTGCAAACTTGACGGTGAACTTGATCGTGAGTGGCCCGCATTAGCCACTCTCCACCTAGGTTGTAGGCACCTTGTTTCATAAGGGATAGTAATACGGGTAATATAGATGAAGCCCGGCTTGTCACAAATATGTGGAGCGCCGGCCATGACACACACGGTGCCCATGCCCAGAGCATGTAATGACGGTGCCTGGATTATGAATTGTGAATTGATGAAAGTGACGGACCACTCGGACCAGTGATGTAGCTTACGACGCATCTCCTAATGTGCTAAAAAATTATATGGCTAGAAAGAGGATGACTAGACTGACTACTGAGATAACGAGAAGTTGATATGGAAGAAAAAGACATGTTGCGCCAACCCCAATGAGAAGAAGACAGGAAAAATGAAAATGATGATTATATATTGATTTTCTATGATGAAGAAGCAACGGGATAGTGAGTGAGAGGTGTGATGGATTGTCCTACAAAATGTGGTTTGAGGTGGTTAAACTTACAAGCATATGGCAAATATTTCGAGCAATTATATATTTTGCCATATTTGGGCAAAAGGTCTGCAAAAGGATTAAAACATAACCAGTAATTTTGACTACATATCACCATTAAAATTGTCAATGTCAAGTTTAATTTACAACAAATTACGAAAACAAAAAGGTCCTAGAAGAGAAGAAGGATTTACTTTAAACTATCTCATCATGGAATAGGGCATGATATAGTCGCGGTGACTTCGATATTCTTGCCGTGGCATAAAATTCAATCTCAATCATCGCGGCCGGGCGGGCGGCGGCGATAATTTAACACATCCCGTGTAGATGGTGCCAAGACACTTGTTGGTATTGGTTGATACGTCATCATACTCAATACAGGCTACTCAATCATATTTTATTGCATTCCACAATGTATCTTATGTGGTAGGTCTGTAACATTTGTTGTAACAATCGTGGACCCTGTCGGGTACAGCAAAACAAAAAAAAATTAGGAAGAGGACTTATCTAAACATGCAAACTAACATAATCTAAGTACAATTTAAGGTAACATTTTATTAATTATTAATTTAACCTAAAAATTGTATTATTAAGTAATTTATATTATTATATCTGTTCTATGGATTTGTCAATTAAATATTCATAAGTAGGTATAGGTAAGCTATAATAACATTGATTTAGTAATATTTTTTTTACCGATCACACATTGCTTTTTCAAAAATCTTTGAAGCTGTAGGTAGGCAGAAGAGCTATTGGGCGATAGGTAATTATTAGTCTGTTTTGCTATTTTTCTTAGGTTTCACTAGTGCGAATTTTAGCTGATCAGGGAATACGCCTTCTTTGAAGGATTGGTTTATTAATTTGAAGAATGGCAAAGTGAGTTCGTCTGCACATTGCCTAATTAAACTAATAAACTAGGTGGGAATTCATCATCATCATCATTTCACCCGAACTATGTCCACTGCTCGTCAGTTTGGACTTAAGCCTTAAGTTTGCCTCTCTCAAGCGTCGCCACTTAGACCTGCTTAGTGCACAACTGCACAGACTACAATTAAGACGTGATGTTATTCCAATCCAATTTTTATAACAATGGCTGCATCGTTTTATCGATAATTCTGCCAATGTCAAGGTTGAAGGAAACAAAGTGTATTCGCTGAGATTGACCGGTTATACGCCTTAAGAACGGTTTGATTACAACTGGATCTGTTTGAGTTTGAGTAGCCTGTAAGGACAACACAATACCTATATAATATATATTAGGATAAATAATTGTTAATAACCAGACACCACAAATTAATTTTGACGAACACAATGAACATGACTATGAGTTGTGTTATAGTTTGACATTATTTAATAATATATATATTTTTAAGTGTTTTATTTAATGGGGAATCAACGAGTGTTAAGAGGAATGGGATATGAATCTAGGTCTGGAGAAATTAGGGGGGAGAATATCATATAGCGGGACTAAAAGATTACGACAAGAAAATACGTGCTCAAGAGTTAAGTAGTACCCTCTTCTACACCACACTCACAAAGGGAATGATTCCGAATGCGTAGTTTAGCCAAAAACACTGAAGAGCAAACATGTCCTAATCTGAGACGGATAATGATAGATGTGGTTAATTTATTACATTTCTTATTTTTGACGAACCAGGGTTTAGCTGGGATGTTGGGTTGAATATTGCCATAATATTTGCCCTTAATTATTAATTTAATGTTATTCTATGTTACACAAATAATTCCGAACGAAATGCAATTTGTCATTGTCAAGGTGACGTTACGTCACGTCGAAATTTAAACTTCAAAATCAGATGTTTATTTCCTATTACTGTGAAAATCGCAATAGCGAAAAAGTGTTGATTTCCCCAATTTGCTAGTAAAACAATATTTTAAAATGAGTAAAGCAAATGTAGCGTTGCGCGATATATCGCCAATAATGCAAAGAATCAGAGATTTCCTTCTTGGAGTGAGTAACAATCGTTTTGTTTTGATCCATTATGTAATGGAAAAGGTTTTTGTAAACAGCTGTATTGTTTGTTATATTAGAGGAAACACACGAACGCGCTGCGCTTCGAGCCGCTGCTGGCAAACAGGACTCAGCCCCAACCGCAGATTCCTGATGGAGTTTCTCACAAGTTAGTATCAAATGTAACCTCACACTTATAAAGGTTTAGTTAGTTATTCGGTCTAAGGTCTACTCTGTTTGAAGTGTATACCAATTTTATATGAGTACTTCTTTTACAGTGCGTTGTAAAAAAACATCGAGTTAAAAAAGCGCTCGTGCGTACAAACGCTTACTAAATATAGTTACTGTGGCGGTGAACACAGAATCAGTAGCAGTTCCTAATATTATAATTTCGTGAAAGGCAATGCAGTGCTATCATATTTTCATTACTATTTCAAAATTAAGAGTTCAAGACTAATCAATTGTTTAGACATCTGCTAAGGGTGTTTTGTTTGCAGGCATGCTCATAACTACTACTACACCCGGGATGGACGTCGTGAAGTAGCGCCACCTATGGACCTTACCAAGAAGCTTCTAGCAGCTGGCGATGGCAAGGGGTAAACATCATTTTATAGCAAAACCTAGCTTATACAAATCTAAATGTAGATCCAGTCATTCATAAAGGTAGTGATGTAGTGGTTATGGTTCTAATTTGTTTGTAAAGCTCAATGCATGAGCTGTGTATTCCACCAGTAACAGGCCTGATTTTGTCATTTTTAGCTAGGCAGGAGTTGGCCAAGATTTCAAAATGACCAAAAATTTACCTTTCTCACTTACTTATTTTTTGTCAGGCTCATTGTTAGCCTCAATCTATTGGTATGAAGCTCCTAACTTGACCACTTGGTCAAGTCCCCAGGTCATAAATATAAATAAATGACCTACAACTAATAGGTAGGTAGGGAGTGCAATGAAAGAAAAAACAAGCATAGGCTGTCATTCGTACAAATACGACTCAGGTGGCACGGACACGAGAACTTTTGTGTGTTAATCTGACGGGTGGTCAATAGGTTAATTTAATCTAATATAGGCCATTGTATTTTTAATAGATGTTATAAAATTGTTCATTCAATGTAATTTTGTTTTCAGAGCACCCAAGGCCGCAGCTAATGTAAGACCAACTCCTGGCCCAGTATACCAGTGGGACAAACACTATGAATGAATTGTAAGACATTAACAAATGGAATATAAATAATATGTGCAAGTTTAATTTAAATAAAGTTTCCGTAGAATAAGGGCCAATGGTGTTTAATGTTTAGAACTCCTTTCAAATCATAACCCATAATTTTTCTGTGCCACTTGGCTATAAAAATGTTTGTGCTCTTCAGAATTCAGAACGGTCAGATGTGTAGTATTCGCAACTTGTGTGCGTGTAGGACCAGATGTATGGACGTAAACGCGTCAAAAGGAGTATGTTTGGATCGTAGCAGCTGGCGTTCTGTAGTTTCTGCATACTCATCTGAAGAAGGCGTGAGATTTGTATGTATGTATGTAAATGATACAAACAAATTGAAATACACTTTTATGTATTTTTCTACAAACAGGCAATGCATAAAACAATAACAACTTTTAAGTTTTACAATTCTTACAAAAGAAATATTGCCAAAACTTGGCCAGACATGTCAAAATAGTTTCATATTATCAGATACGCAAAATATTACAAAAAAGATCTATTAGATCAGGGGCTTTAGTTAGAGCTCCAACTTTTCACACAATAGTACCTACCTGGACGTTAATATGACACATCAAGCTTGGGAAAAAGACTGTCACACACATTTTAAAATAAAATATCTAAATCGGTCTACCCATTCTCAAGTTATGTGCTTACCAAAATTTTTTTTTGGGCTTGACATCTCGCAGTTCAACCTAGGAGGTTGTCGTCTGCTTAACCGGTCTTGCCTGTGGGTGCCTCAATAAATTAAGGCCTCCAAAAAACTTAAAAACTAAGCGACTACACACTAAGAGCATCCCTATGGGGTACGGACCTCTGCTTAGGGCATCGCTGGGGAAGGGCAGCAAGGGCCAGGCTGGATGGAAATTATTTAGGGATGAATTTACACAGGCTCAGCGGAGCGGGCTGACTCGAGTAAGGGTCGGGGCGGAGAGCTTACCAACAAACAGCATCTCATTTTAAAAGAAAAATACACAAAACCTCAAAACCCCACCCTCAAGAACCACATTTTAGAAGATAGATGTGCCATATTTATTTAGATAGAAGATAGATATGCCATATTTACGACCAGGTACTGCATGTAAGTATGCGACCTCTATCAGGCAATATGAGCTCACAATAAGCCCTCCGAAAACACTCATAAACACACGTGCATGCAACCTATATACATAATTTATTTTATCAAAATCTATCCTACATCCCAATATTCAATTTAGTATATCATTAATATTTTTTAAAGTATACACATGATTATGCTTTTTCTTGTCTACAATATAATGGATACAATTCATTCACTAAGCTCGACCATTTAGATACAAATTGGATACATTTCAAATTCTATGTTTTACAAATACTGGTTAATTTCATGTTAATATTTCACAATTAGAAGATTTAAGAGATTAATTTTATTATAGCTGCACATTATGATGCGAATTCCACACATTGCGTCTTGCGTTCAACGTTTTCATTGGCCTATAAATGGCTTTGATTGGCGCATCTTGGTAGCTGCCCCAATAGAAATGTGGGACAGTATCAAACGCAAATCGACGCAACTTATGCACACACTTCATTGAAGACAAACGCAATACGTGTTCACATGGTCATACTACTATAATCGTATACATTATTGAATTACAATAACTAATCATTCTTCCTTAATTTTACGTATTTTTATCCAAATTCACCTCATTTATCGAGGGTTAAAACTACACTTTTGACCTACCAATATATTACACAAAACCTTACCAAAATTCGAGTTAGTCACCCTTTCTACTGTTATTATGCTACAATATTATCGTCCAATTATTCGAGTTTATTTTTCACAGTCAATCACGCCCATGCTATCAGACCTTGCACTTCCCAAACAATAAAATGGAATGAGGGTTACTTCAATAAAAGCATAAAATAAAGCGAAAAAACTTATGAACTTAATTCAATCATCAGTGGAATCGGTGGTGTCTGGGGTACGTATGTGCATCGTAGAAAAGTGCCCAAAGCTGAAGGTTCTGTTTCGCGGAGGCCGGCGGGACCTGTACCTAAACTTTTGTCATTTATCGTCACCATGGACTTGCTTACGGAACTGCATGGCGTCACCGTACGCTTTCTTTACAGCCTTTCTGTCGGTTGGTTTTCGGGATTCGATTAATTTCGCTTGATCGACACTTTTGTCGAGTCCTAGAGCGTCAAGCTTGTTGGGAGGCAGCCATTGCCAAGTGCGTTTGACGTCAAAGAACAGTACGAGGTAGAGAATTGGCTCGTGGGAGTGGTTCTTCTTGAGGTTCAGCACGTCTTGAGGGGGGACCGGGAGTGGGACGCCGTTATAGATGAAGCCTTTCGGTATTTTCGGGTCGATGATTAGAGCTGGGTACCAGGGGTAGCCTCTGTTGAAAAAGTTGGGGTTAAAATTGGTTCGTAACACCGATTTTTAACAAATGCTAAATAGTTTAATGAACTTCGAGGATCTCGTGCAGACTTCGATATTAGATGTCAATTGTGTCGCTTTCCCGTGTAAATTGGCACTCAGAAGTGAGGGGTTAAAATCCCTAGAACAAAAGCATGTCCAAGTTACTAATTTGAGAATGAAAATATCTACCCTCATTTGGTCATAAGAATCTTTCGTATAAATTAAGGTTAATATGTTAACTAAATACTGTGCTACATAAAAATATATAATGAATGTGGTATACAGCTACTGACTTTACTGACCTGCATTTGGCCCAGACGAGTTGTAACGGTTCTAGTTGTAAAGTCGACGCCTGCGCAGACTTGACGGGGGTTTTTGACGTTGAAGATCTTGTTCCTCGGCCCTGTTCAGTATCACACTGTTGTAGTGTTATTTATTAGACATAGCCTACATAAAGTTTATTTAAATTCTTGTTCCTAATTGTTGTTATTTCGAATTTAAACGAATATCAACTGTATGTTAGGTTAATTAATCATTCATCAACTGTATGTGTGGGTACTAAAGATATTTCTCTTTGCAACTTTGGAGTTTATTTATAAACAATGAAGTTAGGTGACGTTCAAACGTCACAAATGTATGGCTAAACAGTCGCTAATCACTACTTAACTTTAATCAACATTTATGAATAAAGGGGTTAATGCAATATAGTTAGTAGTTTAGGCAATAAAGTTGTTTGGAAAATACATATTTGTTTACATGTCTGAAAACTATATCGCGAACGTAGTATAGCGATTTGCTATACCTACCCATCACGGTAATGGACTGTAATGGTCTTTTTATACGTCTTCTCGGCAGAAGTATTTTGTAGACTACTCTTTTTGCGATGTTGAGTGACATCCTACGACACCCACGGTTCTACAACCAACCACGAGAGTTTTGTATTTTTTCTTATTTATTTTCTTTCGTATTTTATTTACCTACTTCAGCATGACTAACAAGATAATAGCTTCCAAAATATGTACAACTCACTTTCCCGGGCGTGGCGGGCTCTGCGTCGGCCACGTGTGCGTGCGCGGCGCGGCGCGGGCGGCGCCGGCGCGGCTCGGGCCCGCTGCTGCTCGAGCGCGCGGACTCGGGCGCCTCGTTGAAGCTTGAGCTGGAGGAGATTACAGGCGTCAAATATTGTATCATCTCAGGCAAAATGATGATTCCCACTACTGTACTGTAATATCGTCTCTCGCATGACTAAAAGAGCGGGCCCATTTAGTAATAAAAAAAAAGAAAAAAAAAAAGTCAAGCCGATTTGAGTCAGGACAACTACACTCTTCCATTCGTGATTCTTTACATTTTGTTGCCTTTCAAAATGGTTATATTTTGAGATCCAAAAAAACATGGAGGTACGACGGTTAGTGAAAAGTGTAAAGAATCATGAATAGAAAAATGTAGCTGTCCCAACCCAAATCAGCCAAAATTAGAAAAATGTGATAGGACTTTTAGTCATGCGAGCGACAACATAAGGTGCAGCCCGATTCAGACTGTGTGGCAACTCGGAACATGAGGCGAGTCGCTGCGCAGTAAACAATCTACGTGTCAGCAGGGGTGAGGTACTGGAGATGTCAGCACTAAGTGACGGGGTCCGCTTGGGCCCATGCCCGCCAGGGTCGCGGTTTGTTCGAAAGAGATACCGTGGGCCCTGGCACAGGCAACTGGGAACAACAGGTAGGTTTTGGTCAGTAAGAGTCTGACACTCCCTTCCGCTCCCCCCAGAGCGGTCATTGCTTGATTTCCCACCAAAAAAAAAAAGGGGTGAGGTACTGCGCAGCGAGTATTGCACTTCAGAGCCGCCATAAAATTTGAATCGGGCTGTATTGTCGATGTATTTCATCCCGGAAAATAATAAATTCATTAAGCTAGCTCAGTTAGTCAGCGATTATACAGGATGGCAGGAACGTCGACGCGCAAACTATGACCATGAAGTCCGCATGTAATTCTAGAGGTAGCGTAGAATTTTTTTGTCGGTTACAAAAAAAACTGCTGTTCCATAGAAAAGTACGCCTACGCGGTGGAAATATATGGAACAGCAATTTTTTTTTAAATAATCGTTTTTTTTTTACAGAATCATGTACTGAATCCTTGGTTGTGAGTAGTGTGAGTCGATGTTCCTGCCTCCTTGTATGTAAAAGTATCAGTTATTGGCTTTTGCGAGTGATTAGAATTGTTATATTCGTCCATAGAGCTAATAGAGCAGGAGTGTTGGGAGCCCACGTTTTCGTAGTGCGTGCACGACGAGCATGACTGCGAGACCGGCTGTACCGACGATCTACAACACGATTGTGTATAATTCTCACCCGTCAGTAGAACTCATAGAGCAGGAGTGGTGGGAGCCTTCGTCTTCGTAGTGCGTGCACGAAGAGCACGACTGCGACCACGCCGAGCTGCTCGACGACGATCTGTAATGATTACGTGTATCAGTAAGCTGTGACTGATTTAATAGAACGATCGACACTAAGGCTACGGGCACGGTCAGCGGGATTGTCCGAAAGGGTTACCGCTGGCCCGGAACACAAAGGACTAAGGAAGGAACACGGGTGGGTTTTAGTCAGTAAGAGTCTGACACTCCCTTCCGCTCCGCCCGGAGCGGGAGGGGTCATTTGATGATTTCTCACCCAAAAAAAAAAAGCTATAGGCACGACAGCAGCTGCGGCGGAGCGACCGTGACGGATCTCGTACGGGATCGCCCGGCCCCTCTCTCGTACGTTTTGTGCCCGATACTTTAAAATGCTACGTGTTCGTTGCTGTCGCAAATCTTAAAATCGATTGCAAAATATTAATAGACTTGCGACCACTGATGGATCGACCCAGACGTAATCGTAAACCGGTAGTGAGATTTACATATGATGATTAACTATATAATCGCGATCGTAGTTAGTGGAAGAGGTTGTATCGGCCTCTTCCGATCCCAAGACAAAGTCGTAGGGCTAACGATGGCGAACAAAGGTTCCGCAGAGCTATACTGCCTTATTGTTAGTTAGTTTACAGCCATTTCATTGTTTAACTTAAGTTTATTGTCTCAGTATAATTACACCACCATCGATAGCAAAAGTAAATGCTATATATCTATACCTATAAGATATTATGTTAATAGTTGTAAGTTGGAAATTTGTTACATTAAGATATGTTAGTAGTTGTAAGTTGGAAATTTATTATAACCAGGATAACCTGTTAATTAAGTGGGGAGGTGTAATGTATGTAGTGTGTTTTTACCTTATACAGTCTATAAGCATTACAACACTAACTGTTTCCGGAACAATGCAACTTGTCATCTGTCATTCCAATTATACTCCCCGTTGAACGAAGCTGGTGTTCCTATTTCTCTCCTATATTATGCATCCCGGATCACTCAAGGTTTCCCATATACTTCAGCTTCTAGGTTTAAAAATCAACTGTATTTCCTCCTGACCGAACACTCTCTAGAGAAATTAGCCAACTATATACGCAGGAGATATAATAGTGCACAAGTGTGTGCGCAAATAGGTGCACTCTCTTCCCTCACTCTCACAGCCCGATGGGGTGGCAATCCGAAACTACCGGAAGAGCTCAGGCACAGGATCGACGGCTTTACGTGCCCCATGGAGAATAGCATTAAGGAGTACCGACTCTTATGGGGCGAAAGTTGAAAAAGTGTCCAGCAGTAAATAACAGTTCAAAAACCCTCCACAATGGCGATAGCGTAGGCAAAGGGTATGGTATGAATGTAGCAGTTGTTGACGGATTGAAGTATGCAGAGTTAGATTTTATATTTTTACGAATAGTAGTTAGTGACAGCCCAGTTTATTAAACTTCAACTATTTACGTAGTCCAAAATAATTGTGTAAACATAACCTTAAATGACTGCTGTGAGTTTACCCTGTTGCTACTGTGGCGCCACCCTAATTTAACGCAGTTTGACGGACACTTTTTCACATCAGACTCAGTTCTCCTTACTTCGATTCTCCATGACATGCTCTCCGAATGTACTGACTGACGGTAAATGGGGGAAGTAGTTGTAAGTGTTTACCTGGAGAGCGCAAGGTCACTGTCAGAGCCGACCTCCCCTGGCGGGCCGCGGTATTGCAGGAACGACGCGGCAACCGGCGTCGACAGACTCTTGCCCTCACCGCTTTGTGACGACCTGATCACACCATAAGGTATTAATTACATTGTATTATAAGGAAAAACAAATGCTAAGTGAAGCTGGTCAAACATTAATGACGCTCTTGGAGTCCGCGAACCCCTAAACTGCGATCTATATGGTCACCCCTCACATAAAATTCGGTACAAAAGTTTCAGTATGGTTGTAAAGCCAGAGAGATTCATTGATTAGCGAATTGACAACCAACTTAAATTGACCTAGTGTCAATTTGATAAACAATTAATTTCTCGGGCTGTACTACGCCATTTCATAACATCTTACATACATACAGATTTTTACAGAGCGTCATTGATGTTCGACGCAGATGATATTAAGGGGGAAGCTCTAAGGTGGCCCGCGAAATTCAAATTTTCTTACGTTTTTTGCAATTTGCTGGTCAGTATTAAGTTGTACGTTGATTAAAATATGATTCGCGGCCGTAACAAATATGTATTTACAGAATTATAATCATTAAAGTCATCAACACAACTCTCTAAGACCATGTAATCCCCAAATGTCAAGATTTCATGAAATAGTCATTCTTGGGGATTACATGGTCTTAGAGAGTTGTGTTGATGACTTTAATGATTATAATTCTGTAAATACATATTTGTTACGGCCGCGAATCATATTTTAATCAACGTACAACTTAATACTGACCAGCAAATTGCAAAAAACCTAAAAAAAAATTGAATTTCGCGGGCTACCCTGGCGCTTTCGCCTTAAGGCTCATTTACACGAGGAGAGTTTAAAAAATAACGAGAGGCGAGAAAATGATCATACGTCGACTATTGGCGAGGCTCGCCAGTTAATTATCGCACTTACAATGTGTTTAACTCAAACGAGAAACAAAAAACTCGAATAAAATTATTATACTAGACTAGCTGGGCCACTTTCTTTCGATAATCGCCTATTCCAGACGAAGGACTCTGCTCGTGTAAATAACCCATTTGCTTACGGCGAGTTAGTTTTACAAAAAAGTTTTGCACCTATCGAATCAAACTTCTTTCTATAGATGTCCGAGAAACATTTGAATATATTCAATCAAAATCTTAGTAGCTTTAACTTTAGGCCTTAGCCAAAGTACGCATGGGCGCGTTTTTACCGCGGCGATTTATTTTCGCGCACTGGATTTTGAACGCACTGCACAGGGCCGAGAGTTGAAAATCTAACAGTGTGTTTTTTTGACGCGCTGGGATGTGCTCTATTGGATTCTCAATACTCGGACCCAACACTTGAGAGTCGAAAATCCAGTGCGCGATAAAATGCCTCCGCGATATTTTTACGTCCCTGCGCATGTGGGCTTATGTTTCATGCGCACCGTTTTCAAAATAAGCAATATTGATACATATTATAAGCGGTGCAAAGCTTTTTTTTTTCCATATAAAAACGTAAGCGGTTTTGCCAAGGTCCGCTTAGAGACACAATCTTCTCCATGAAATCTATGATTCCACATTTGCAATCAAATAGAAGCATTTGTACTTAGAAATATATTTTTATTTCTTGACAAACTGTTCGTACAAATCTATCTAATTCGCTAAAGCCTAGATTACATACTTTTCTTGCCTTCAGTAGCGTTCTCCCACTCCGAAAATTGTGCTAGAGATCAATTTCAAAATCGTGCAATAAAATCAACGAAAATACCTGTGGGCCATTTTGATGCTGAACTCTGAAGCTCTTGTGTTATTTTGTACGGGTTTCAGGCGAAAAAGTAGAGTTTTTCGAGGTCCACAGATATTTCCGTGTTATATAATGTACCTAAACAGGTCTGGTGAGGATGTGGACTTGTCCTTATCTTGTTTCCGGGGTCTGCCGCGACCTTTCTTCTTTGGCGAAGGCTCTAAGCTGGAGCGACCCAAACTGGCTGATAATGTCGGCAACGACGCTGTTCGTAATGTTTTAAAAGTAAAATAAATAGTAAAGAGAAGTTGTTTTTAGGCTAAAAAAACCACCGATAGAAAGTTGCATCAATCTTGAGATGATGGTAATCGTTTTTTTTTTTTTTCATTCAGTATTGCCGATAGGGGCGGACATTTTTTTTTTTTGTTATTCCCAGCCAAAACATTTTTTTTATTTCAGGCCTTATCAAAATCAATTATTACAGATTTAATTACAAAAAACAAATTAAACAAAATAAAAGTCTTTATTCTGCAATAGTAAATTGACAATAGTGTAGTTTCCAATTGAAGTGTGAAAAGAATTTATAATTACCATCAGAGCCGAAGCTCTTGGGTGGCGCTGCGACGGTAGATGGCGACACCAGCAGAGTGGGCTTCCTAAGTGCACCCATGAGCCCCAGGCCTGTAACTGGTAATATTCGCACCTATTACAAGTATTTTTAATAGCAGTGAGGTCAATTATAAAGCGGTATCGGTTCTATCACCTGTGCAAACCGAAGTAAAAAAAAATTACATCACAAAAACCTCCATAGTACGCGTCAAAATTACAAACAAAAGAGTGATCAACACGACGGCTATATTGGTTTTAAATTAAAAAGTCTTGCTGTAATATCGCACATACCCATGTGCTTATCGTTGACATTCATAAATAAAAAAACATGTTTAATATAAAAAAAAAAACAAAAACAGATGTTTTACAAAAAAACAGTATGTTTTATAAAAACAAAAATGATGTATAAAAAATAGTAGGTGGTTTTTCATGAGATAAAAATACTATGATCTGTCAAAATATCACAGACAATGGAGAAGATTGGTCTGTCAGAGTGGACCCTGAAAAAATTGCGCTGAACATGAAAGGAGATTATTTACTAACTTGGTGTTGTCTCTGGTTGTTTAACCGGTGACTTCTCTGGTGTGGCCAGTTTGAGGGTGCGTTCCACTGGTTTTGGAGGCACTGGTGTCTCGGAACCAGACGTTGGTGTATCTGTAGTTATAAAATGAATTCAAATATTTGTAAGATTGATGTTGTTGACGAAATTCTGTCAAGTCGAACAGTCCAAAAAGTATAAAGAAAGCAAAAAACACCTTAAACCTGTAAATAACAGCATACAATGCTATTTACATAATTTTTAAGTGAAAGTAAAATGTCGATGTTTACATAGTTAATATTTTAAAATATTGAATTTCCCAAATCAACGTTTCAAGCTCTTTTTACACAGTTCTAGTCTGTGTTTTTTTTTACATAGACCATGCTCCGGTACAGCACGATTCAAACTTTATGACTGCTCAGAACCTGAGGCGAGTCGCTGCGCAGTAACACATTCACGTGTCACTACAGAGCCGCCATAAAGTTTGAATCTGGTTGTACACTGATAGCCCTGACATTAGTCCATACAAAATGTATGCAATCGCTCTTTTTCCCGCGGAATTAGTAAGAATTAGAATAGTTGTTCATTCGAAAAGTTATCAATGTAAGTTCTTCCGTGCAGAAATGAAACATCGATCTCATAGCACTATTGAACAGATTAAACTATTAAAAAAACCCAGAAATAGGCAGTTAATGTATTTCAGTGAGTATAATACCGTTATCCCTGCCCCGGTCCGCGTGCGCAGAAGCCCGCCCGCGCCCGCCGCGCCGCCCGCGCCCCCGCGCCCTCCCGCGCGCCCGCCCGCGCGCTCCCGACGCGCGCGGCGTGGGAGCCGCCGCGGGAGACGTGGCACGGTGCGACTGGATATATCAATGTACACTTGTTACATCCCTTATAGAAATGAAATGCAAGAGTGGACTCTATTTATGTTTGACTAGCTTCTGCCCGGGACTTCGTCCGCGTGAAATTTCACCCTCTCCCCATTTACCCCCTTATTGGTTGAATTTCGAAAAATCCTTCCTTATTCCTTGTCTACATTATATAGGAAACCTCTGTGCAAAATTTCAGCTTTCTAGGTCCAAGGGTTTGGGCTGGGCGTTGATGAGTCAGTCAGGACTTTTCTTTTTATTTATATAGATAGATTTTTATGAAACTGATTTTCATAAGACGACGCTTTTATGTCATTTTCAATATGAATGCTGATTTGTTTTTTTTTTGTTTGTAGTAGAAAACCAGCATCAGACAGATTCTGTCTGGCATTAATGCTAAAATGGAAATTTTAAGCGCAGCCATGTGGCAAACACGATTGTTTTTAAAGACTTTCACTTTCTCACACGCACGCACATGCCAGGCTTCGAGGTAAACGCCCAACTAGCCCACGATGTATCCTTCGGCATGTGCGTGCGTATCTATAAGCATGCATTTGTTTTACATGGAGGTGACATCGAAGTAGCGAGATATCGCAGTGAGGCATCTTCGGCATATAATTACCCTTAAACTTTTACGCAAAATATGAGAAGGAAACGAATTTAAAAGCTGTTAAATAATTTTATTCCTCGATCGTACAGGCAACTTTTTGTTGATGACAGATTTATTTATTCTGAACTTACTAAATGAGCAACACAATTAGACATTTGGCTTAAAAAAAGTGTTACATATGGGAATGTAATACTTACAGCGATATTTTCATCATCCGAGTCTTTTATCGCGTTGGACTGCCGCCTCTCACTGCGCGCCCTCGACACACTGCGTTCCTTACGTCTCTCTATAAACCCAACACGTCACATATTCAATTAATTATTACAAAATTTCATTATAACTTTCTCCACTCCGAAAAAATTAGATGCGAGCTATTGCATGCTAAAACGCAACTTTCACAGTTCTATACAATACGACCGACGTAACTTGGCGGGCCTGAACTTCGCGCAGAAGGCTGCGCACGAACGTTTTTTAGGAACCAAATGGTGGCATGAGGCGAGTGTGAGTGAGAGAACATGCGCGAAAGTTCGCAAAGGCTATACTCAGGCCCGCCAAGTCCATAACCATAATCAGCCTATAATGTTCCCACTGCTGGGACACAGGCCTCCTCTCGGTGAGAGGGAGTGGGCCGTAATCCACCACGCGGGCACAGTGCGGATTGGCAGATGTCACATGTCTTCGAATTTTTGGTTCTAGGACATGCCGGTTTCCTCACGATGTTTTCCTTCACCGTTTTGAGAGCAGTGGTGATGAAATAATTTACACAAAGTAAAGCGCCTGTCTGGGTTCGAACCTACGACCTACAACTCGTAAGTCGCGGCCGTTACCACTTGGCCACCACTGCTCTCCGAGACTTTAGAGCAGTGGTGGCCGCCAAGTTACGTCGGTCGTATTGTACGGGTCGTGTTCTCAACACGTCAAAATCAAAATCAAAATATTTTATTTCACATATGAAACGTCAGAAGCTAGGTGCACGGTTCCAATTGGTCGTTTCCTATGGAGAAGAACCGGCAAGAAACTCCACGGTTACTCTTTTTAAAAATAATTGGTTTTTACAATATTTTCAAATTACAGTAGGTATGGGAGGATAGCGTAGGCCTGTCAACAAGTATCAGGTACTTGATAAAATAAAAAATGGTCTACAGATCTAAAGTCTACAAGGTCTACAAAGTCCTCACATTTACAAAATAAGAATCTATCAAAAGGATAAATAAAAAATAAAAACCTAATAAAACATAGTGATATGATTCCCATTACAACCACAAATAAAGAGATGAAAAATTTGAATTGTCTGTATATAATGTCAAGTAATAAAGAGATTATGTCAAAAAAGTATGTAAAAAAAGTAAATAAAGTAAAGTAAATAAAAAATGAACATCGTAATTTGAGAGCAGTTAATAGACATTTAAATAGTTAAGCCATAAATGAGTAGCCAGGGAAGCCACATGTGCAGAAGGAATTATTGCCAAACTACCTTGTCTTCAACATAGTCTTTAATCTTATAATATGCTTTTTTGATAAGGACACGTTTGATGAAGGTTTTGAATTTTCCATCGCTAAGTTCTGTAACCGGCTTTGGCAACTTGTTATAAAAACGGACGCCGTTTACAAGAAATGACTTGCTAGTTTTAGTTAATCTAAATTTAGGTAAACACAATTTCATTTTTACTACGTGTATTTATATTGTGGAAATCGCTTCTTATTTTGAAGAGTCCTAAGTTTTTGCGAACATACAAAATACTTTCTAAAATATAAAGAGAAGGCAGAGTTAGTATATCAATTTCTTTGAATTTGTTTCTAAGAGACTCGCGAGGACCCATTTGATAGATTGCGTCATTTAAAAATAACCATAGAACTTACCTGGCGTCCTTTCCCGTTCACTCTCACTGCTGGAGCGCGGCCGGCTGGCGGCTCGACTCACGCTGCGGCGAGGCGGACTGGCGCGGCGCGGGCTGGCGATACTGAACCATACAATATACACGTGTGTTTTAACAGGGTTGTCTATGCTAACCGTTGTAAGTAAAATCAACGAGATTCTTATTCTAATAAGGCACTAGGCACTATCTTCGATCAATAATAGTACTACATGACCGATAAGCGCTTCAAAACGGCCAGAAAAATACGAGCACGAATACTTTTGTGCTCTTATTTTAAATTGGTATGGTTCAATCATAGCCAATGTTAAGACGTCAAAATGCCTCAGTGCGCGTTCAAAAGTTGTGTAAATAACCACCGTAACACCAAGATTTTGGAAGGAATATCTTTTTTTCGGTAAGTTTTTATCATTAAATGTTTTTCGTAAAATAGTAACACAATTAAATAGTAAATATAAATCAATTAGCAAATATTATGATTGTTTGGCCAATGTTTGCGAGAACGCGCCAACTATTCTAACAAACATTGAAGCATTGCAATGTAATTCCAAGAACTACGTCTAGTTCCAAATTCGAGTAAGTACGAAATTGTCAACAAAATGTTTTAACCTTATTGCTTAGAAGTTAAGTTTCATTTTAGAATAAATATTTTTGTACTTATTATAAAAATGACTTTTTATTTTAAAGTGACATTTTAAATTTATTGCTTCGATGACAGAAGGACTTAAATATTAATCATTTGCAAACGTAATTAAACTTTATGTTAGTGTGTTAAGGTTTATAATAATCTAAAGTTGTTAATATTATTAAACTTTTTTCTATAGTTCGTAGTAAGAAATATAAATGTTTATGTGTGTGCAAACGTGGCCACTTTAGCGACTTATTTTTGTTCCTAATCATTCATCTAGTACTATAATAGAGGTATGAGGAACAGGGTGTAAAGTTCACTCAACCTCCATAGAAAAGGGAGGATCCTCCGACCAGACGGGTGTTGTGTCCGGTGGGCAAATGCCCAATGATTCATGTCGGGCCGTTGTATCTATGTTAATTGCGCGGTAAACTCTGCTTGCGCGATGCAGGATTTGTGTGACGTAGTATGACGCGTTGTAGATACCGCTACACTATTATTGATCGAAGGGCACTATACAGGGTTATTGGTAAAACATTAACCACCTCTTAAGAGGGTAGTAAGAGTTGTTCATAATGATGAGTACAATGACCTCATGACAGTGGAGTCTTAGTAATAGGGTCCCGTTTTTACCCTTTGGGTACGGAATCCTAAAAACGGTAATACAAAAAAAATATAGATTTCCTCAACTCATGTTACACCACCAGCGATTGTTGACCTCAAAAAAAGCTATCATCTAATCAATTTTTTTTGTATAATCACGTTTTGATTTCGATACCCACCACGATTGCGGAGTTCCGCTAGCTAATTACATTTGACCCTGTATACTCGTATATTATGTTAATCATCATTCGTGGATCTTTGACAGTCATTACGGGTAGTCAGAAGCCCGAAAGCCAGACAACCAGTCTTACCAAGGGGTATCGTATTACCCAGTAACTGGGTTGTGGAGGTCAGATAAGCATGTAAAATACTGGTATTCAGCTGCATCCGGTTAGACTGGAAGCCGACCCGAACATAGTTGAGAAAAGGCGGGCAGATGATGATATTATGTTAATCAGTATGCCTGGCCTTTTCCCAACTATGTTAATATTGCAGCGCGAGTGAATTTTGACAGTTCCCCAAAGCACCACGATGGCGACAGCCTGCGACCTTCCGGTATTTTTTATGATGTTAATCTATCCATACCTCCCATTTGGTGCAATCATGAGACACACACCGCCCAGTAGTGATCGACCGTTATACAGGGTTATTTGTAAAACACCAGCAACCTCTTAAGAGGTCATTGTACTCATCATTATGAACAACTTTTACTATGGGACCAAACCTGAAATCGCGAAAAAAAATCTGCTGTTCCCTACATTTATATTCGTATAACTCGTCAAAATGTAGGGAACAGCAGATTTTTTTTTCGCGATTTCAGGTTTGGTCCCATAGTAAAAGTTGTTCATAATGATGAGTACAATGATCTCTTAAGAGGTTGCTGGTGTTTTACAAATAACCCTGTAGATGTATATGAGCTCGGTGTCTATGGGTAAATTTATCTTTTTAATCTATGTTAATTTTTTTTCACCTTTTTTGATGTTTTTAATACCTGTATTGTGTCTTTTGTTGCACTGAATAAACGTTTTATCTATCTATCTATCATACCTGTTCCTCCTAGGACTGGGCACAGCTCGGTGCGGGCTGTCAGACGCGCGCGGACTGCCGTCAGCGCCCACACACAGCGCCTGTAGGCCCGCCTCGCGCACGTCCCGTCGAGCTTGACGGAATAGCGGTATGCATTGTTCACGCATTTTTACACCGGCCCTGGAACAGAATTTAGTATCACCAAATCGCGGTAGAACACTGAAGAGTTATCCTAGAGTTTGTAGGAAAAAATTGTTCTGCTAAAGTATCTAGTACAGTAATTTTTTGAAGTGAAAACTTCTTTAGGCGCGTTGGGTATTTTTTGAGATAGGAAATAACATACACTAGATTAGCAATTACCGCGACAAGGCGTTGCGACTGGGATCAAGGCCACAGCCTCAATCGTAGCTAATGTCAGTTCAATGCTCTGTGTGACGCCAACCGAAGTTAGCCGAGTGAAAATTACCGCCAAAATGGGAAAATGCGTAGTGAAAGAGTGCGATTCGAGGTCACAAAAACACAATAAATTAACCGGAATTACTTTCCACGCGTAAGTTTATTGTTTCTGTGTTTATATCAACGTAAAAACGCAATAGAAATAAATAAAATGTAGAAGTTTGTAAATTAGTTTCAATGTTGCCACTAAAAACTTAGTTTTAGTTTCCCACATTATGTGAGAGTTTTTAATTTATAGAGTATGTGATTTAATATATTTTATAAAACTAAATGTGTGACAATGTGTAACAAAAAAATAACATTGTAACATAAAAATAATTGTTTTTAAATATTTAAATACATAATTCAAAAATAACGTTCATAACGTTTAATGTTTTTTTTTTTTTTTTGCGTTTTTTATGGCTTAAAAAGTTGGGTAAAATTGTGCATGGCTAGGCAACACCCTCCCGCCATTGCATGTTTATATTGCGGTCTTTGTCTAATCTAAGCGACGATATTATTCTTGCGACTTGTGTAAGTGAGACAGATATATGTTTACTTTTAAATGTGTAGTGGTTTCAAAGCTACGTCGTCGCGTTTAAATAGTGGTTACATTTTTTTGACACATTTTAATGAGGTTTGCTTCTCTAGTTATTTAGCTCAATGGGAAATAACCATTGAACTCGCGCCACTGTTACCGTAAGCGACACCGCGCGTGTTTTGTTTATGAGACAACGCAAAAAATACCCGCTTCGGATGTGTTCGATGTACTCGGTTTTAATGTATATCCGATATGTCAGTGAGTGATGGCAAAGTATTCTGTTTGCGCTTTGTTTTGACTTCTGTCGGCACTCCCGGAGTGCCACTGTTTTTTTTTAAAGAACACTTATTGTATCACAATGCGTTTTCAAGCACGGTCAAATAGAATATCTCTTCTCCCAAGTCTCGTTGCTTTTCTGTCTGCCAGGAAAACAACTGCGACTTGTATTATACATATACTAGCAGCGCCCCTACGAGATCGGACACTTATGCGGGTGAGGTTTCGCGTCGGAATATCAGGATAAAAACTATCTCCTATCCTCCTATCTCCTTTCCCGGGACTCAAACTATCTCTGTACCAAATTTCATCTAAATCGGTTCAGCAGTTTAAACGTGAAGAGGTAACAGACAGACAGACACACTTTCGCACTTATAATATTAGTATGGATACATAAACTCACGCCTTCTTCCCATTGGGATAGGCAGAAACTACAGAATGCCACCTACATACCTCCCTCCATCATTTTCATACCTCTAATTAAGAGAGCAGACTTGACATTTATCGAACCACCTTCGGACAAGTTCCGATTCAAATTTTAGCCAAATAATATCTTACTAACTCTAAAATATTTGAATGTTCATGGAGTCTAAGTTTTTTATAAATAAAAGATATTCTTTCAATCCACTTACTTGTAAAACACAGTATCCTTATTATTATAAGTGAGACAGTTCTCTATCATGAGTTTGAAGTCCGCCTCTATATCGTCTATGGTTGCGTATGCGCCGCGGTCCAACTTCTTGCCCATAGTGCTCAGGTCCATCGGGTGTTTCACTATGGTACTGTAGTCTGGTACCTGAGAGGATTAAATGTAGATTAGGAAAATGATAAATTCGAAATGTAGAGAAATATATGACATTTTTCATTGGTGTATAAAACATTTGGATGTTAGCTAATTAATTGAATTGGTAAAAGCTATTTTAAAGATTATGTACTCATCGCCATATAGAATATGCGGCATTTCGACAGGGCGAAATATTATTTAACACACTGAGAACTGTATAAAAATGTATCTTGAAAAGTTGGAAATAAGTCCCACGTTGGGCGCCAACTGCATCTGCCTAACAGTGTTGTGGGAAACTTCAAATTCTTTTGACAGCTGGCTGCAGCTAGTAAAGTACATAACATCAAGACGCGTGAGTACTTCGCCCTTAGATATCATACCTCTTGCAGGTCCACCGGCTCAGTGAATATATCGCTGGCATCCTTCTGCCTCAGCATGCGCAGCAGCTTGTGCAGCGCGGCACGCTCGGGCTGCAGCGAGTGCAGCACGCAGCGCTCCCACACGCGCGTGTACTCCGCCTTTAGACGCTCGCGTTTGCGTACTAGCTCGCAGAGTAATCTGGTGGCAAGGAAAGTAAGCTATCATAAAATGGCTAGGGTAGCTGAAAGAAAATAAAAGCAATTACCTTCTTAGAGAAGCCAAACTCCCGCTTCAAACGTGTGCGCATAGTTTACGTATGAAAGCTATCATTCGAGTAGACCCGCCTGTTAAAGAAATTGTATAATTCATATAATATTTTACCTTGCTCTCTCCAAGTCCTGTCGTATTCTCTGCCAGTACTTGAGCTGGTTGCACAGCTCTCTTACATTGACCGTGCCATCCTGTATACCTCGACTTCCTGTGGGCAAAAACATTTTTTTTATTAGTTTTTATTTTATTACTGATACTGATAGGTTCGCAGTCCGCGCAGAACGAGTTGGCCGCTGAGGTGGGGACAGGGGTGGAGCGGCGGGTTGCAACGCACGTAGTGAGTCATGCGCCCCCGCCCCTCCGTCCCACCGCTCACATACACAAGGCGCGGCCAACTAGTTCCGCGCGGACAGTAGTCATTTGTTTTTTTTTTTTGCTTAATGTCTAGATACAAAACGTGGAAATCCAGATATTGTAATAGAAATTAGAAGTCTATGTAGTAGAGAATAAGTGAGTCGTCGTAAGTAACCAATGAGGTGCATGATCCCCTCATGACGAAGTATTCCGTTCAATTCCAAAACAACTGGTAAAGCTCGAAAAGAACGCGAATAAAACAATAATAAAACATAATTTTAAAATAGGATAATGATCTTTAAAGTTACTAACCATGATGGCTCGTAAGACTCTGCAGCCTCCTCAACAGCGGCACCCCATTCCTGCTATGTCTCTTCAGCGTCCAGTAAGCCAACAATCTCTTCATGAGCTGCGCCCTCGCAGCAGGTGCCCCAGGGGCCAGGGCAGCGACCTCGGCGACCCTGTCCGCGGGTAATGTGGGGACCAGGACCACAGGGGCCCATGTGCGTTTGAGGGCTAGGACGCGACGCGCCTGGGGAATATGAATGGTTTAGACATGGAGAAAAGACATATTTTAATACTAGAAATAAAGATAAATTAGATCAACCTTTTTTCAGATTATCGAAAGTACATACATCTTTTATGGGGTACTGTGTTAAATGCTACAACAAAATACCTTGTGACATATTGCAATTAAATGAAAGAAAATTTAAAACTCATATTAAAAGTACACTTTGTAAACAAGGATATTACAAATTAGAGGATTATATCCAAGATAAGAATGTTTGGAAACATGCTGGTCCTGCTCCATAGGACAATCTAAAAGTCTAGACAAAATCAAACTTGTTCCTAATTTAATTTATATGTATATTTTTAATTATGACATCTTATTCTAATTCAATTTTACAATCTGCGACTACAGTGGCTCACACACTTGTTAAAGTTCAACTACTTTTGCATTTTTTCATTTTTCTTTTTTTTTTTTTAATAACTTGTAAATATGTGAGCACCATGTATCTATCACTTATTTGATTTACCTGTCATTGCTTAATTTTTAATTCTTTTTACCTTTTGTGGTAGACTAATTTTATTATGGGTGCATCGTGTTCACATATAAATTTTATTATGTATACAAGACCTTGTAAAACATTTTTAAAAGAGTAACGGTGGAGTTTCTTGCCCATTCTTCTCCATACGAAAACTACCTTTTCGAATGGGCGACTAGAATCATTTCTATTTAGTTTTTTTTTGACGTTCAAAAGTGCCTTTAATGTGCCTATTTGAAATAAATGATTTGACTTTGACTTTGAAAGATTTGATGGATTTTACAAATTAATGTGCCATGTGAAAAAAATAAAATAAACTAAAAATCCTGAGAAAACGGTGGCACATCAGCGGTCCTACAATTAAGACCGTCCATTTATGGGTATCGTATTACCCAGTAACTGGGTTGTGAAGGTCATATAGGCAGTCGCTCCATGTAAAATACTGGTAATCAGCTGCATCCGGTTAGACTGGAAGCCGACCCCAACATAGTTGGAAAAGGCTAGGCAGATGATGATGTAAAGCATAAACTTTTAAGAATATCGGACAGTCTAGTAACACTTGAGTGTATCCGGGGGTTAATATTTATGATTTGCTGGAAAATTAGAAGAAAATAAAGAAAAGTGCATGTACTTTTAACGAGGTAGTTTTTTTTCCATCACATACTTGTTTTATCTTCTCTCTGCCTTTCAGCCGAATCGCTGTCAGATCGGTTGATTTTGTATCTCCTTCTGATTCTTGGGCTCGACGCTCCTGGCAAATAGGGGAACACATAACAGAAACATGTAGTTAAATATTTCGGACATTTGTCCAGAATAAAAAGGAATAATGTCACTTTCTGACCCATAAATTATCCCTTTACAAGAACAAACGAAACTCATTTATTTATTTTTACTTCAAGATTCACATGTGTAGCCTTGACTTTTGTACTAGGAGTTCCTGTAACTCAAGAGCCAGACCTCTCAATAAATATGATAAAGAAGCGCGATAGATAAAAATGCAATATGTTATAGTTGTGGCATGCTAATAATAATAGGGGTTAATCACAGTATTTGCCAAATTCTTTACCCATGTCAGCCGGCACTATTGCCAGTAATGCTAATGAGACATTACCTGTAATATATGCGCAGGAGTATGTGCGTCGCAGTACGCCATCTTGGCGACCTGTACCGGCTGGCTGGGGTCGCGCCCCGCACCCGCCGCCTCCATCTTCATGTACAGACTGAAACCATCACACGGCTTAGTACGCACATCTTAACCGTGCGTTCCTCGCACAAAAATCGTGATTAAACCTGGACTTGTAAAAAATATAAGTCTGAAATCAACATTCCACATTGAGCAAGCGTGGTGACCATAGCTCATGCCTTCTTAATTCATTCTCTTAATTTATTATAACAGACATTCATTTGTTTTTTATTGTTCCCTATGTGTTTTTTATTCCAGCGTATGGCACTCGTGGATTGCAGCTGAAAATCAGCGTCAGGTGAACCATGCTGAGCTGAGTTATTGCTGATTATTAGGGTTGGAAGATCAATAGATAATGAGAAAATCTTCCAGCTTGTTTTCTCAAATTACTCCGGAGTAAAAGAGGTCTTCTGAAGCCGACCGCAACCGAAACAGGCAGTGACAGACCGCAGACGGCTGGTTGACATACAGCTGCTGGTTTGCGGTCTGCGGTCGAGTGGCCACCGCAGACCGCAAACCAGCAATGCCGTCACCTTCTTTCACTAACAGAGCAACAAGAATTTTTTTTTGTTAGACAAGTGACTATTACGAAACTAGTGCAGAAAATTGCCGCTTCCGTCAAAGTTGTGACGTCGCGTCCGGAATTAAAACCGCAGTGTCTCGATTCCCTGCGGTCTGTCACTGCGATTACTGCTTGCAGTCACCTTCGGAAGAGTACCTTAACAGATTAAAATCGCCTTTAGATGACGATAAAGGACTCACCCAGCCTGCTGTGCGCAGGTGACATGGAAGGCTGAGTAACAGCTAGTCTTGTGGCACTGTATGCACGCACCGACGCTACGTTGTTTGCACACCATGCATTGAAGCTTCCATCGAGCCGGGGGAATCATCTCGATTGAATCTATGCGGCAATGAAAAACAGAATTAAGTTGTGAGCCACCAAAGCCGAAGATCAGCCTAAAGAAATATCTGATGCTGGCACTTTCCTTCGCGTATTTCGCTTTTATAAAATTAACTTTATCACAATAGAAATAGGGTTAAATTAGTATTGCTCAAATAACGAGATTATTAGCGCAATTACATAAAAAAAATATTCAGATAAGTCTAATCTTGGTTGAAAAAATCTTGGGTCTTTTGCAATACATTTTTGGGATAAAAAAAAACCGGTCAAGTGCGAGTCGGACTCGCGGACAGAGGGTTCCGTACAATTTGTAGGTATGTAATGTGAAGTTTATCACGGGAATCATGTCTCGAATATTTTTCCCGTGTGTTCGGATTTTTTCTTTTACATTGCTTCTTGCCAAATTTCATGGTCTTGGGTTTTTCTAAGTCAACGGGAAGTACCCTACAGGTTTTGATTCCCTTGCGAGTGTCAAAATATGCGGCATACACGGAACATAAACATAAACGCCAGTATCTTTTGAGTGTGTTGACTTAGAAGTTTGATTTTTTTCACTGCTTCAAGGGATTCCCTGAGTATTCGATATTAATTTTAACTTGATAACTCAACGCGTTCCTGAGTAAGAGGGTCTTGACAGAAGGACAGACAGGCGGACAACGAAGTGATCTTATAAGGGTTCCGTTTTGCTTTTTGAGTTAAGGAACCCTAAAAATAACATAATGCGGGAATAACGGCGTCATATAAATTCTCACCTATCGGCTCCAAAAATACAGTGTTAGCGAATCGCACTTCAGGTATCCATAGCGCGCACACCACGTGCGCCCACGTGCCTTGATCCGTCTGCTTGAATGCACCTAAAGACAAACAATATTGAGTCATATAAAAGAGGTAATTAGGGATCAGTTTACTTTGGCAACGACGAGATAAAAGATTTTAGACAGCAATATAATATGAACTTTATTCGCAATCTTTAAGGTGCATAATTACCTTTACTTATCGAATACTTACCTCCAGTGTTAGGACACAGTACACAGTTGACAAGACGCGAGGGTGATTGCAGACATCGTCTGCATAGCCACTGCCCTTCAGGTATATAGGGCACCTAGAACAGGTTCATATTATTACTAGCTGTGCCTCGCGGTTCTACCCGCGTAAATGTCGATCCCGTGGGAATATCGGGATAAAAAGTATCCTATGTGTTAATCTTGGTTATAAACTATATGTGTGCCAAATTTCATCCAAATCACACTCACAAACTTTTGCCTTTATAATATTAGTGTGATGTGATATAGCTACAATTATTATTTCTTGATTTTTTTTATGTTTGTGCACTTCTTTAGTTTGTGTTCTTCCTGTGTGAGTCACAATGAATACTTTTTCTTTCCCTCTTTCAAGACAGAGACTTTTTAAAGAAGAGATGGATTACTGACGTATCTTTTTGAATAAAGTAACATAAAAGAAAACAGATTTACCCCATAGCAGTCCTGATGCACAGCCAAGTTGCACATGTCACAGAACAGAATCACATTGGTGTTCTGACACTCGCCATCCATACAGATGCAGCACACCGCGTCCTCGTCCACTGTGGCTGCTGTCTGCTGGCCATTCTGAGATGCCTACGAAGGAAACATGGCGAAGGTGAACTTGTAGGCTTGTTATAAAAAAAGCGGAAAAGTGCGAGTTGGACTCGTACACGAAGGATTCCGTACCACAACACACGTTTCTAATATGGAGACCCGCTTTAATATTTTACTTTAATTTATTTTAATTAGTAGCACTATCAGTAGCAATGGCTTTCATTTTTGACTGTTCAACAACACTCATTGTGTTATTTACGTTGTTGAGCAGACAATTTTTTCGAACATATGAAGCCAATGGTTTAGCAATATCCTTCAATAAGATTCAGATTGTGATTGAAAGTGTTACCTACTCAATTAGGGTGGTCAGCATGGTGGTGCCTCAAAAAGGAATTGATCTTGTCTGTACAAAAAGGTCACATATTATGCTATGAATACACAACTACTTACTTGAAAATAGGACTCCTTCTCCAATCTATCCATGAGCAGTTCTAACGTATCAACAGTGACTGCTGGCAAGTTCTGCTTGGCCCTCGTCTTATTGATGATGGCCAGCCAAGCAGTATCCTCTTCATCCACGTCATATTCCACCTCACCATCCAACTCTTCGGCAGATTTCTCTATGAAGCGAATGTAGGCATTTGGTCGAGCTGGGGCGTCACATACGCGCTCATTGTAGTCATCAACAAGCTGGAAGTGGAAGTATACTAAATCTCATCACAGGAAGGAGACTTTGTGTAGTGTTTGACTACCCGCACCGTGGGAAAAGGTGTGAGTTTAGCTATGTATGTCATCACATTCATCAATCTGTGAATATTCGGGATCCTGCCGTTTTGCCGAAAAGATTTTGCCAAAATTTCACTACCCAAACAAATGTTCGCAACCTTTTATTATACCAATGCAATGTTTGGAATAATTTTAGTATGCACATTTTCATTTGGTCAAATTTTTACTTGGCAGAATATTATTAAGGATAATGTCATTTAGGCATTTGGTCTTTAATCAAATGATTTATTACGGCAAACAATCTTTAGACAATAAACGTTTGGTCAAACGATTTGTTATGACAAAAAATATAAAGGCATAAATAAGATTTTTTGAGAATTTTTTTTTGGGAATTAAATAATTAAAAAATGCAATTTTATTTTATAATAATCATTTATTTAATACAAAATATTTGTAACTTACTATTTTAATTTTTTTGGAATGGACATTATCGAGAACCGAATTAGTTACGAGGTTAATTATATTAAAAAAAATGTTTAGGTTAGGACAAAACTGTGACCTCCTACGCACGAGCCGAGCGAGCGAAGCGAGCGGTGCCGCGGCAGCGGCCGGCGAGTGCCAGAAACGACTAAATTATATAGAAAAAAAATATGGAAAAAAGAGATTATTTTTAACAGGCTATCGAGAACCGAATTAGTTAGACGAGGTTAATTATTAAAAAAAAATGCTTAGGTTAGGTTAAAACTGTGACCTCCTACGCACGAGCCGAGCGAGCGAAGCGAGCGGTGCCGCGGCAGCGGCCGGCGAGTGCCAGAAACGACTAGATTATATAGAAAAAAAAATGGAAAAAAGTCTACCCGAAACTAAACTAGTTAGACGAGATTAATTATTTTAAAAAATATTACCAGAATACTTAATATTATTATTACCTGTTTAGAATTTGTCCTAAGTGGAAAAAACACCCTTGTAATAACTTCAAAGTTAGATCTTATGCTTGAAATGGCTGCCTTAAAACTGCGAAAACTGACGATACTAAATATTTGGCAAATGTAATTTTGCGTAAAATGAGTTATTCCAACTGAAATATTTGACTAAATAAAAATTGGTAAAAGTACTAGTTGGTAAACAAGTTATTGTTTAAACGTTCACTTGCCAAACATTAGGTTTGGGTTACAATTATTTGTGAAGAGATTTTTTGCTAAGTAATAATTTGGCAAATGAAATTATGCGGAAAATTGTTTGGGAAGTGATAATTTGGCAAAATCTTTTCGGCAAAACAAGGGAGACCCGTGAATATTCATTTATGAATCAATGAAGATTGTGATAGCACATTTGTGTGTAGCTTTAACCAGTAATGCTAGATCACACTAATCTTGATTAATTTTATGAAATTGTAGATCAGAATCATTTATTTGCCACATTCACAAGTTGAATTATGTCTTGGATAAGTATAATTATGTATTATTAGTGCAATGTTTTCTCATAGAGACGTGATGCAAATATCATTTTAGGTACAAAGAAAAGAAACATCATGTCTTACTACATAATTATGTGTTAGAGCCATGGCTAGTTGGCCAGTATAAACTTGGTTCCTATACTTAAACAAAAACAAATTGATTTCAAAAAATCAAAATCAAAATATTTTATTTCACATAAGCCTACATGGGCACTTATGAAACGTCAGAA
The DNA here is from genome assembly GCA_963082905.1 of Oligia fasciuncula. Classification (NCBI taxonomy): domain Eukaryota; kingdom Metazoa; phylum Arthropoda; class Insecta; order Lepidoptera; family Noctuidae; genus Oligia; species Oligia fasciuncula. Next base: position 12,304,233 of record OY720406.1, on the reverse strand, counting down.
GCTAGGTGCACCAGAAGTAGGTTTACTTACCAATGGTAGCATTTTTTTAGCCAAACTGGGCATATAAATAGATTTTTAAACTAATTTTACCTGTGATAGCTACTTCCATATGGGAGAGTCTACTGTGCAAAACTATGAGGTATTTGCTTCATTATTGGTTAAGATACAGGAGTCTTAATTTGGACTAATATGTTCCGGCCGCTAGTAAGTAGAGGTCCGCTACCAAAAAGGGTTATGACTGAATATACACTGAATGTTGCTGATTCTGCTCTCTGGTATTTCTAAGCTGATTAGCCAAGTAGTAGATGGTAGTATGTCCTTTTACATCCGAGGGCTTAAAGCTAGTTATATGATCCTATACTATGTCAAATAATGGCCAGCAAACTAAGGAATGGTGTATAATATGAGCGAAGATCTTGCATAAATATGTCCCATATTATATGCAGTCATACCTTGATATTGTCCTTTTAGGAAGCCTGACAACTAGTCTTACCAAGGGAGATTGTATTAACCAGTAACTGGTTGTGGAGATCAGATAGTAGCTGCATCCAGTTACACTGGAACCCAACCCCAACATAGGAAAAGGCTAGGAATATTGATTGATTGAGGTAGTAAATATTCAGAAATAGGTGCAATAAACAGCCAAATATTCTAATAGCTAGAAAACCAGTAGTAAACTTTGTTCAATTTAACTAAGAGTAACAATGGCCCAGAAGGTATATAAAGCTATCTATGAAAATTGTTGCTGAAATATGATCTCTTCTAGGTTTAAGATCTATAGTTTCTTCCTAGATTAATTAAGGCTACAGTTTCAAAATATCCCTATAAATAAAGTAATTACCTAGAGTTGACCTAGTTATTTCTTAGAATGTCAAATGAGAAACTATTTTACTTATAAGTACAGCAGTTTATAGTCATTCAAACCAGGGAATTATTCACATTCATATTTTCAAGTATTTGAATTTGATACCTATGATACATTCAGTTCCAAAAGAAATACTAAGAAACACTCTCAAATATAGTTTTCAAGGATGATTAAGCCAAAGTCAGATAAATATAGGAAAGATTTAGATATAAAAAACTTTGACTTGGCAAAGTATCTGACACTGATAATCCAATCCCTAGTAGAGAGCCGAAAACTATCCCTTAGTAAGCCAATATCTTTTTAAACCTGACAAAAATCACTAGTTCGTTGCTACAATAATAATGCAACAGAGAGCCATAGTGTTATTTACTGGTCTCTCTCTGTGTTGAAATATTCTTTTGAATTTTTGAAACGTGTGTTTCATTTCAGTTAGTGAATTGCACTGTACAATGCCTTAGGATTTTAATCTGTAATTAATTTTTAGTCATGGTTTCATTTTTAATTATTTTACCCATTGTGGTATAGTAATTTTATTTTAGGTACATTTTCTTCACATATTATTATATATTAACGTATGCCAAATATTTTAAAAGAGTAACGGTGAGTTTTTGGCCCATTCTTCTCCATAAAAAAACTACCTTTTGGAAGGGGCGACTAGAATCAATTCTACTTTTTTGTTTAAAAGTGACTTTTATGTGCCTATTTAAAATAAATGCTCTGACTTTGTGCATGTAAACTTGGATATATAAATACCTGAAATAAGCCTAGACTCTAATTACTTACTAATTACCTGCCGCCTATTACCTGGGACTTAAACATAACTTGCAAAATGTGGTTATACTATAGGTATACCTCTGCCCAATCCTTCATGGAAACAAGGCGTGATGTTATGAGATAAGCCTCAAGTTAAGTTTCATTGTAGAAGACTTACAGGCTAATAAAAATATCCATACCATTATTATTCATCTGCCAATTTAAAATAAGTTAATCTTGCTCTACATAGCAGATACAAAAACTCCAAGTCTCTACCAATAAAAATACTGTAAAATTCAGTCATTTAATCATCATTTTTTATGAGAGGTAAACATGACTTTGGAATAAAAAATTTAATAACAGTATTACAAAAATCAATGCACCATACCTTGAAGCTTGCTTCAGGTAATTTGACATGAGGTTCAGCTGGAGGTTCCACAATGGGCAAAGGTTTCTCCAGGTCAGCATTTGTCTTCTCCCAATCTTCCAGAGACATAATTGGTAAAGGCTGATCAATTGGAATTCTGCTGATTTTGCCATCTATCTCAAACTGGACTACTTTTTGAGCTTCTGCGAAAGTTAGAGCCTCTTTCGGAGGACTTTGAAGAGCGATGTCACCTGTTGGCACGGCCGCCCTGCCTCTACCCTTCTTCCGATGACTAGCTACCGCTGGCGTCGCCGGGGTTGGGTTATCGTGATCATAATGAACCAAGTGATACTGTAGCCCACATAAACTCTTGTACACCTTGTCACACTTTTCTAAAGGACACTGATACGGCGGAGGCCGGTTTTGCCGCAGTTTTTTGCAAAATTCAAAGACATCAAAGTCCAAGCCCATTTTGCAAGTTTTTAGGTCACTCCTCCTTATAAAAGTACCAGCATTGTTTATAGTTATTTACACAACGTTCACTGATTAAAGTTAACACAAAGTGAGAACATAATTTAGCAAAATAAATATGATTTTATGATAAACACGAAAGTGAAAGGCGCAAAATTATTTTTTAATTTTTTGTTTGACTTCGTGGTTTACTTGTCAAATAGTGAGGCACCAACTTCTTTGTTAAATTTACATTTTAGTCGATTGTATAAAAGTACGTACCATAGCGTTTAATTTTGTTTTCTATTAGATAACGATTGATCAAAAGCAAGGCAATCAAGGCGCCATCGCGCCACCCAAGGGTCATGTTTCAGTTATGAACAATAAATAGGTCCCTTAGTGACACAGTATTGGCGCTTTAAGTTGCACCACGAAGAAGTAAGGTGAATGCGCAGTGGTAGACCGCGAAATTCAAATTTTCTTACGTTTTATGCAATTTGCAGGTCAGTGTCAGGTTGTATCTCTTAGAGCATTAAATGCTCTAAGTTGTATCTAGATCAAAATATGATTCGCGACTTTATTAGATATGTATTTACAGAAATATAGTCATTAAAATCATTAAAATATGGGAAGCGCTAAGGTAGCCCGCGAAATTCAATTTTTTTAACGTTTTTTGCTATTCGCTGCTGGTCAGTTTTAGTTGTATGTACATACATACGTTGATTAGAATATGATTCCCTACCGTAACAAATATGTATTTACAGAATTATAATATAATCATTAAAGTCATCAACACAACTCTTTATGACCAAGTAATCCCCAAGAATGACTATTTCATGAAATCTTGACATTTGGGGATTATACTAACTAACTTAACAAGTTGTATTACTGATTGTAATGATTACAATTATTCTGTAATACATTATTTGTTACGACCGCGAATCATGTTTTACCGTACAACTTAATACTAACCAGCAAATTGCAAAAAAACGTAAGAAAAGAATTTCGCAGGCTACTTTAGCGCTTCCCCCTTAAATAAAATCTTGTTTTTAAAAACTTTTTATTTTTTTTTGTTTTGTGTATAGGTCCTAAGATTTGCTGGGTCAAACTCTGATCATCTATCGTCTATCTGTACTTTAAATGAAAGCGAATAAGAAAGAAATCGACTAACTTCGTAAAAAAAATGTTACATGAAAGGTAGAATTTTCAAGAACCTTCTACTTTGTGCTTTAAAAAGTCAGCTGTCAATTTGTGTCGATAGTTTGTTGTTGTGAGAGAGATATTAAAAAACGTAAAAACTCTTCCTGGAAGTGCAGGTAGTCGGAGATATTTCTGTTGAGATTGTGCAATTTTGACTCCAGGGAAAATGGATATATATGGGTATCCCGGTTTTCCGTATAATCAATCAGATGAACTGGCGAAACAAATGTTTGCTCATCAAACACTGGCGTCGTCGATGCCTTTCAATCGTGGGATGTCGGAACCGCACGCAATGCCTGCGCCTACGGGGGCGCCGTGGAATGTGCAGGGGCTGACATGGGGCATGTCATCACCGCCCCAACTGGTGCAGTTCACAGGTCAGCATCCAGCATTGGACCAGAAGATCAGCCCTGTTATCCACTGCAAGAGAAAGAGTTTGGATGTAGAACCGGCCGTGTAAGTACTCTATTAAAAGGTTTTTTGTATTACATGGCACTTTTGCAAGTTATATAGAAATATTGTACTGTACAAAAGAGCATTTTGTCGAATGGTACGGTCTTTCTGCCTAATGAAAAACCTGTTTTATACGAATGCTCTTCACCTCAGTTTCTTTCTACATATAATTAGTACAGCTGTTTACACTCTATCATTGTAAACAAAAGTAGACCCTCCCACTATTTTGTTTTGTAGTTCTGTTTACATCACACTAGACCTATAAGAAAATAATGTCCTTGTCAAGAGAATTTCTTTTGTAAGAAGATCTTTTGCCCTCTTCCCATAGGGGTAGGCAGAAGCCACAGAACCTGCCACCTGCTAAGATCCTAACATACTCCTGTTGCTTCATTTACTTTCATACATCTGGTCATACATGCACATAGTGAGTATATGTTATGTTTATGTAAGATCTTTTGCATAGATCACTATACTAAAGACCAGGATATCTAATTAACTTCTGGATAAGTGGGCTGGTTGCAATAACCACTAGTGGCTGCCCGCGGCCATGGCTTACGTACAATGGTCCACTTGAAACTAAATGCGGAAACCAAACCCCTTTAACATAAAATATAGATAGATCACTATCTTCAATTGGTTATTTTTCTTACAGACCTGCAAAGCAACTAATAACGGAAGAGAAAATGGCCGCTCACATGAGTAGCATGCACATATCGTCAGAATACACTCCACACTCACTAGCCGCTGATGAAGTCATGGATGTAGGCATGGAACCGGTCAGTGAGAAGCTGAAGGGTCATACAATAATTTTGTCCGAAGAGCTGAAGAAGTTGCAGGAGGAACCACTGTTGCCTGCGGCGCTTATTGACAGGTGAGACAGGATAGAATACTCTATATTATGGACACCATATGAATTACAGATATAAATGTAGAATGTATTTTACATAGGGTGACATGACATGAGCGGTCTTATATCTTCATTCCCCCAATAAATATGAGACTATTTTTACCCTCTTGGATGACCGTGGCGTGCTGGGCACATTTTGGTTTGTCGTCTATACAAGACTGTGGCGGTCAAAAGGTTAAACAGCCAGCACAAGTGGTATTTCCTTCCAGGCTTAATAATAACAGCTGCACTGGTCAATTGAAGTTAAGCTACACTTGCCGCAGTCGGTTCGTGGATAGCTGTTTGTGGGCAGTTGCTCCATGTAAACTTTTGGTAATCAGCTGCATCCGGTTAGACTGGAAGCTGACCCGAACATAGTTGAGAAAAGGCTAGGCAGATTGACTAGTGGCACTTCCAAAAACCTCATGGAGTTGCCAGTTGTATGCAATTTTTTAAAGCTTTTTGTAAAAATCTTACTGTTTGCATACAATTCAAAAAGATATTATCAACTCAACAATGAATAAATGGAGTAAAAGAAAGAAAAAGTATTTAGTAGAGCAGGCAGACAGGAACAAGTAGGCAATACACAATTTATTGGAACCATTTATTCATAATCTTAGTGAATGCATACATTAAAGTCAAAATCCAACTCAACAATGAAATCCTTTGCATTGATTGCTATTCACCTTGACATAAAGACTAGTTCAAATTGGCCCTGTCTCTAATGTATTGAAATTCTCATGGTCACTAAGTCTTAGATGTCTAGTATCATCAGGTTCATCATGTGTAGCTCAATAAAGATCTCATGTAGGTAGAAATCTCTTTGCTATGAAAAAAAAAACCATAAACCACAAACTTAAACACGCGATATACCCACACGGTTTGAAACCAGTCTACAAACCAAGGTGACCTTGAAGTTGTTGTTGTTGCGAGATGCCTGCTACACGGTTTAAAACCAACATTTTCTTCTGGCACTGGTTTGCAATGCAGGCCTTTCTACCAAGTACGTTTAAAGGTCATACGAAATTGGTTTCAAACCACTCTGTCTACACTGTTTTAAACCGTGTATTTCGTGCTTTACTTTCTGTGACTATACCTACTCAGTTTATCCTTTGTTAAGATTTTTTATCTTATCTAAACTACACTACTTATAGATGTGAGTGCACCATTATTCAATTAATCTAAGTAGATAATTAATCTATTGTTTCACTGGGTTGCATTCCAGTTTCAAATTATGACACACATTTTTATAATTAGCTTTAATTTGCATTGTTTCTCAGACAAAAGCTAGTACTTACTTTTTACTACCTACTTTGTATTAACGAATTGTAATGTTTCCTGCGCACATAGCTGCGAAAAGTGAAACTATTTTGAGAAGTTATACCCTCTTGAAATGTTGAACGTAACATAAAGGCTGAGTGTTCGCATTTCGGTACATTAGCGAGAACCGCGAACTATCCAATATCGTACTTATGTCAAAGGAAATAAGATGTATATTTCCATGAAAGTTTAAAGCAATTTGAATGAATTGTGCTCATGTGTGGTATTTCGTGATGCTGTCAGCTGCATCTGCACATTTGGACGTGTCTTGCATTTCGAAATTAGAAAAGTTCTGACAAAAAAGCCAGACATTTGCAAAAAACGTCCGGACCTTTCATTGTTCAGTACTTAATGATTAATCAGCCTGTAGGACATGCCGGTTTCCTCACGATGTTTTCATTCACCGTTTTGAGAGCAGTAATTAGGTATTCATCTTTTTTATTTTCTAATAAAACCTTCGATCAAAAAGTCCGGACACATCTGGATGCCGGAGAAAGTCCGGACGGGGAACGGGGGGCGGGGACGGCGACGGAGATAGTCACACCCAACTCACACCTTATTTGACTGGCCAATTATTCCCATGCGGTGGTAGGGCTAACGCCCGCATGGTTTGCGACCACCCTCCCACCGGAGTCCGGTGTCAAGCAGCCTGCAGTGTTTCGTCGATGCTTGGGAGTTCCACCCAAGTAGCACAAAACTGCATTATAAGATGTCACAAGAGGTAACATCGGTAATTTTAGCACTTATGAAGAGTTATTACAGTACACTCGACCTGCAATAGGTGAAAAGTGAGCTTTCACCTGAATAAGAACGTTATTATGCGTCACGGAGACCACAATGTAACGCTTGCAGCGTTAATATAGGTAACAAGTTCAGTATTATACAGCTTTAAGCAATTTAAAGGATTTTTGTGGACTTTAACTAAGCTATATTCTGAATTCAAGACCACAAGTGTACCCTTAGACCACTTGCATTTTAAGAAAGAACACGTGAGCTACTATAATGTAATCAGTTATTCTGTGGCTTCAAATAACAAAGATATAATGCCTTTTGCTGCACACGGTGGAATTTGTGTAATGTTAATCAGCTTGTTACACGCAATCGTATAATAGCTCTTATAAAGCCCACATGATCACTATGGGTGAACATATATGATGCTAAGTTAAAGCAAACTGCTCTATATTAGCTCACATGTTACCCATAATCTACACACATTACCCATAATCTAATCACATGTTAACCATACCTACAGTTATTTGCGTACATGTTACCCACTATCAAGCTTTACATGAATTTGTAGCTGACTTGTGTAAAACAAGAACCACTCGTAACAGCTCGTTACTGATTCATGTACCACGAGTGGACACTTAAACAGCTCATGCTGTTTAATTGTGGTTAATACGGTACACATAGCTTGTCTGCCATTTTTTAGATTCTAACCTATGTATACAATATAATAACAATTTGTTTTTGTTTAGTCAACGAAAATAACAACAGAATTTGAATAGAAAATGTAATGATTTTATACGTAAACAGCTTATTGTCAAATTACAAAGGAAAAATAAAAATACTTAATTTTTTATAATAATATCATCAACCTATTTTATACTATAATTTTCAAGTAAACAGTGATATTTTGAGAGCGCGTGAAAATTTTCGTCTATAATTATATAGTATTTGACAATAAACTCTCTTTCCCATTCGAATTTCATGCACATGGAGGAAAAAAACAAAGTTTTACTTATCGTTAACATATATTTGCCTATACAAACACTTTACAAAATGGTTCACACAAAACATATCAAAATAATAAGTAGTAGGGTGAAAATTATTCACAATTTTGCCACTTGTGAATTGTCAGATCCATAAAAGAGTTACAGGTATTCTGGAGTGTATTTTGTGCTGAAAAATAGGTAATAAGTACTCTATTATTCAGCCCTTGTGGTGTATAAAAGGTAACACATACCCTGATAATCAGTCATTATTCAGCTCTTGGGGCGACTGTTACCTTTAATAATGCTCAAATAACGCTGATATAGTGCAACCAGCTACATTATTCAGCTAACAGCTGATTAATTTGTGCCCAAATCAGAGTTATATCAGCTGAGTAGGCGCCTCTAACGCTCTTACTCAGCAGGTTTATTCAGCTGAAATTTCCATTGTGAACAGTGATTCAGCTACTATTCAGCGCTTCTGTGCTACTTGGGCAGTGCCTTAGGCATCTTCTGGCCACGCTCGTTCCATCAGAGACCATCAGGCGTGATCGAGGTCAAGAGCGGGCCCTTTCAGAAATATTTTTTTTTTTAAATTATCCGTATGGATGATATGATAGTCGTGCTCTATCATAGAAACTCAGTTTCCTATGGAATTTCACCAAAATCGTACTAAGTTTAAACTGGTTTACACAGTCACTTTCACTCTCGACTCGACCAATGAGGTTGTTTCACAACATTGACATAACACTCATTTCTTTGTAGACTGGAGAAGCCTCACATGTCTTTAGTAGTTTGGAAGCCCAGAGAGAGTATCCTAGCAAACCTAAAAGACGATGAGAAGAAGGACGCAGAAAAGCAGCCGAGGAGAAATGGACTCCTAGTTCCCGCCCACCAGTCAATAGAAGATGTTGAGATGTGATACTGATGTAATATATATGTATAAGACTCTGACACTGTGTACCTTTATGAAAATTGTATGTAAGTCGATATCATGATGTGTTAAGTATCTATGTTTTGCATTGTAGCCAGGGTTGCCAACCCTACTATAAAATGTAGTATCCTGCTATATTAGTGTCCAAACACACGAGCGTCGTGCAACCGTCGACGCGTGTCGGCGACACCGTACTCAAATACACGAGTAGCATGTCAGCGGCAGTCGCCGACGCGACGTCGGCTTCAGTTGCCTCTGTCGTCGACGCATGTTGCTCGTGTGTATGTACAGTCAACAAAGGAGTTAAGTATACAGGAGCGTCGGATATTGTTGAAGTTTACTAAGAAACCGATGGATATTCTCGAATAAAATTTTAGTTTATTAATAGAAAATAAACAGCTCATTTAATAAATTAAATTTCAGTCCAGAACATCCATCAGTTTCTTAGTAAACTTCAACTATATCCGACGCTCCTGTATACTTAACTCCTTTGTTGACTGTACACTTAGAGGCCTAAATACTATTTTTCTAAAAAAAAATAATGTGGAAACTACTATAATTATTTTAATTTCAATACAAAATGGCGAGATGTGTAATTAGAATTATAAAAAATAAAAACCCGTTGGTAAAGGCTCGAAGTATCAAAAAACATGCATTTTAAAAAATAAAATATTTTTGAAATATACTTACCTTCTATATTTTTTCATTTTTCGTCGTTTACTATATTTTTACAAGCAAGGCTTTGAAAATACTATATTTGATATAAAAAAAAGTTGGCAACCCTAACTGTAGCTGTAGTTTGCTTGGTATTTTTTTGCCCTAATTATTGTCAAGATTATGAATGTTTCCTTTGTTTGTGTAGTAATATTTTGAATGATACTTACAGATATAATTATATTTACAGGAACTTATTGGGATTATCTTCGTACTATTTGCGAGCTATAAAATGTTTAAAAAAAATTAAGGTAGATGACCATTTTGTTGTTTATATACAGTTGTAATGTCGCACCTAATAGTCTTTGTTATGTATTACAAAATCTAACCAAATTTTTCTATTTACATAGTAAGTAATATTGTGCACAAAGAAAATGCCCCATTTTTAATAAGTGTAGAACATTGATTATAATAACCTTTAAGTATAGTTGCATACAGTGTATTTTTCTTTACCTAACCTATTTTGTAAACGGTTTTTGGGCCTATTACACAAGTGCGGTATGAAGGTCTAACGGTTTAAAAAAAAACAGTGGCACTCCGGGAGTGCCGACAGAAGTGAAAACAAACAGAATACCTTGCCATCACTCACTGACATATCGGATATCTTACATTAAAACCGAGTACATCCCGAGAACAGCCGAACACATCCGAAGCGGGTATTTTTTTAATCGTCTTATAAACAAAACACGCGCGGTGTCGCTTACGGTAACAGTGGCGCGAGTTCAATGGATTTTTCCCATCTCAAGAAATGCCCAACGCGCCTAAAGAAGTTTTCAATTCAAAAAAACACATGGAATTTATAACACCTAAAAACAGCTTCGAATTTACTATTTAATTTCTCAAAACCAGTCCCGTATTACAGGACGTCACTCAAGACTCAAGCGTGACTTGAAACTATAGTCCGCGCGGAACTAGTTGGCCGCGCCTTAGGTGGGGACAGGGGTGAGGCGGCGGGTTGCCTAGTGTTCGCAACGCACATGAGATTAAGGTGAATGGGTAGTGGTAGACCGCGAAATTCTCTAAGTTAAGAACCAATCTCTTATGGAAAAATGAATAAGGTAGAAATCTAACTTAGAAAGATGTATTAATGATTATAATTCTCTAATATGTACCTGTTATTGTCGCGAATCATATTTTGATCAAGATACAACCTGACACTGACCTGCAAATTTCAAAAATCGTAAGATAATTTGAATTTCGCGGTATACCACTACCCATTCACTTTAAGGACGCGTTTACGAATCTGACAAAAATAAGTAGTTTTACAGGCATTTTGCAGCAAAATGAGACTAAACCAAATGTAACTAATAATTACCACAGATAGGTTACTCCTTCATCTTCAAATGGTAGCTATTTTTCATTAAAAAATGTTGGTTTTTAATATAGTAAAAAATAATTTCCGTTGCCTCTTCACACAAAATCGACGATATCGTGCTGACTTTGGAGATATTTTTCTTCTATTTAATAACATAAATTTATTTATTTAAAAATATTTTATGTAAGCAGACATGTTCAACTCAAAAAGGTAGCAAAAAGAACTATCAAAATGTTACAAATAGGCTCAGAAAAAAATTAAAATCGGAGTCTATTTTTTCACATATTTCGCTGTAACGCGTGAATCTTATTGGATTGAAATAAGGGTTATTTTACTGGTCACTGTCTTGGTTTATTGCACAAAAATTTGTAATGATATATTAGTCTGCGCTCGGCCGCCGTCGTGAGTGGACTCTGTGTCGCTTGTAAGCAGCAGCTTGTGCTGAAAAAGATCGCTGTACGGATACAAAATATTTGACATACCAAACATGATACTTCACGCATTCTATAATGTACCTACTACCCAAGGAGAGATTTTATTCACAGTCTTATAATTTTTCTAGAAGTAAGTAGGGATTATAAATTCATAATATTATTATTTCGTTTCGGACTTGATGGAGTGACCTGCAGGTGTACTTCGAAGACTGCTACTGGAACTAATAGCCGAGCTGAGCTAGATGTGCCGAGTTTGGGCTCATTTCGTTAGTTATGTTGAGATCTTACCTCCGGACTTGATGGAGTGACCTGCAGGTGTAATTCAAAGACTACTACTGGAACTAATAGCCGAGCTGAGCTAGGTGTGCCGAGTTTGGGCTCATTTCGTTGGTTATGTTGAGACCTTACCTCCGGACTTGATGGAGTGATCTGCAGGTGTACTTCGAAGACTGCTACTGGAACTAATAGCCGAGCTGAGCTAGGTGTTCCGAGTTTGGGCTCATTTCGTTAGTTATGTTGAGACCTTACCTCCGGACTTGATGGAGTGACCTGCAGGTGTACTTCGAAGACTGCTACTGGAACTAATAGCCGAACTGAGCTAGGTGTGCCGAGTTTGGGCTCATTTCGTTAGTTATGTTGAGACCTTACCTCCGAACTTGATGGAGTGATCTGCAGGTGTACTTCGAAGACTGCTACTGGAACTAATAGCCGAGCTGAGCTAGGTGTGCCGAGTTTCGGCCCTTTTTTGTAGTTATGTTGAGACCTTACCTCCGGACTAGATCGCGTGACCTGCAGGTGTACTTCGAAGACTGCTACTGGAACTAATAGCCGAGCTGAGCTAGGTGTGCCGAGTTTGGGCTCATTTCGTTAGTTATGTTGAGACCTTACCTCCGGACTTGATGGAGTGACCTGCAGGTGTACTTCGAAGACTGCTACTGGAACTAATAGCCGAGCTGAGCTAGATGTGCCGAGTTTGGGCTCATTTCGTTAGTTATGTTGAGACCTTACCTCGGGACTTGATGGAGTGACCTGCAGGTGTACTTCGAAGACTGCTACTGGAACTAATAGCCGAACTGAGCTAGGTGTGCCGAGTTTGGGCCCTTTTTTGTAGTTATGTTGAGACCTTACCTCCGGACTTGATGGAGTGATCTGCAGGTGTACTTCGAAGACTGCTACTGGAACTAATAGCCGAGCTGAGCTAGATGTGCCGAGTTTGGGCTCATTTCGTTAGTTATGTTGAGACCTTACCTCCGAACTTGATGGAGTGATCTACAGGTGTACTTCGAAGACTGCTACTGGAACTAATAGCCGAGCTGAGCTAGGTGTGCCGAGTTTCGGCCCTTTTTTGTAGTTATGTTGAGACCTTACCTCCGGACTAGATCGCGTGACCTGCAGGTGTACTTCGAAGACTGCTACTGGAACTAATAGCCGAGCTGAGCTAGGTGTGCCGAGTTTGGGCTCATTTCGTTAGTTATGTTGAGACCTTACCTCCGGACTTGATGGAGTGACCTGCAGGTGTACTTCGAAGACTGCTACTGGAACTAATAGCCGAGCTGAGCTAGATGTGCCGAGTTTGGGCTCATTTCGTTAGTTATGTTGAGACCTTACCTCGGGACTTGATGGAGTGACCTGCAGGTGTACTTCGAAGACTGCTACTGGAACTAATAGCCGAACTGAGCCAGGTGTGCCGAGTTTGGGCTCATTTCGTTAGTTATGTTGAGACCTTACTTCCGGACTTGATGGAGTGATCTGCAGGTGTACTTCGAAGTGCTACTGGAACTAATAGCCGAGCTGAGCTAGGTGTGCCGAGTTTCGGCCCTTTTTTGTAGTTATGTTGAGACCTTACCTCCGGACTAGATCGCGTGACCTGCAGGTGTACTTCGAAGACTGCTACTGGAACTAATAGCCGAGCTGAGCTAGGTGTGCCGAGTTTCGGCCCTTTTTGGTAGTTATGTTGAGACCTTACCTCCGGACTGGATGGCACCTGAAGGTGTACTTTGAAGACTGCTTCTAGAACTGATACACGAGTAGAACTAGCTGATAAGAATGTGTATAGTTTTTAACTCTTTAACTCGATTGTGATTATAGGCCAAGACCTAAGACGTTTGGGAAAGGCTCTGGTAAGAAACTAGTTGATAAAAAATATAAAAAAATTACAGCCGCCATCTTGGATTTTCATTTTGACCTCACTATCGGCTTTAGCGCCCTTAAAAACCATAAAAACGATACCCATGATGAAAAAAAAAATTACAGCCGCCATCTTGGATTTTCATTTTTATCTCACTATCGGCGATCTCAATATCCGTCACTTTCTTTCTTCGCACGGCTAAATTACGAACGATTTTAACATTCATATTCATACTCGGTTGGTTATTCGACCTTCGCAATTTATCACCCTAAAGTAGGCAGGCCGTCTAGCGACTGCCTACTGCCGCGCGTAAATGTATGAAGATTTTGTTTTTTGTTAGGTATGATAATTTAGTGAGTTTCTTTACATACACTAAAATGTAATTGACAGGCTTATGGTGATTTATCGAGGTAGGCGCAATTATGATAGCGTACTATGCAATGCACGCCACTGCTTAGTACGCTATCATAATTGCGTAACTTGGAATGGCAATCCATTCCAATTTGACAGTACAACAATATCCATTGCGTTGTATTTGTTTTACGAATTTTTAACGATTTTTTTAAACATGTAGCCTATATGTTAATCCAGTGTGTCAGCTACCTCCATACCAAATTTTATATCAAAATTGGTCCAGCCGTTTGAGCGTGAAGAAGTAACAAACATATAAACACACACACACAAACACACACAAACTTTCGCCTTTATAATATTAGTGTGATGAATATTGTAGCATTGGTAGTGTGTGCCTTGAAGGGTATGTGCCAAATAAACATATTTTCTAAGCTTGTTTTCAATATGCTCGTTCGCAATTAATACATAGGTACGTACTTTGGCAAGTACTTGATTAATCACTGTCCAGTGAAATTAAGTAAATAGCATCTACTTTTATGAACACTTCACATTACCTACAAACTATTTGAAAACAAATCAACGTAAGCTTTAAAAAAAATACATGGCAAAAATTAAATAAAATTAGGCTCAAGTATCAAGTCGTGTCAGTTTACTCATAATTTCACCGCTTCGCGCATGTCGCTGTGTGTGTGAGCCGTGCACGTGTAGTAGTGAGACTCAATACCTAAAATTGAAGCGCGTCAATTCGTAAACGCGTCCTTAATGACAGCAAGCGCCCCCGCCCCTTCGTCCCACCGCTCACATACCTAAGACGCGGCCAACTAGTTCCGCGCGGACTATAGTTTAGAGCCATTTGATTGGTTGAAACTAATTTTAAGTAATGCTTGAGTCTTGAGTGAGGTTCTGTAATACGAATCATAGAAATCCATATTGAATTTAACATAAGACAACATCACGCCTGTGATACGCATAGGGTTAAGCAGAGATGTGCCTACCAAATAAGTAAAAAAAAATACACTATACGTGCATTTGCGATTGTCGTCAATTTACTTTTCTAGAATTTGTGTAGCTAAATGTACTAACTTCTAAATTGTGTATAATGAATCTTGAATATTTTGAATAATTGAATTGAAACAAATTAAGCATGTATGTAAAGCTTTATGCGAAAATATGTTGACAATCTACGAAAAATCAATATAATTGTGTACCTTTAGCAAATGGCAAGAGAGCCCTGAACATTATCATATTATACCTACATACTTTTTCGACCATTTTCTCTAAAAAATTTTCAACGCCTGTTCGTTATCTGCCAAAGGCTTACATATTATAATATTATCAAGTTTAAATAATAATTATGAGGTTTAAAATATGTAATTTTACTTTGCTTTATATAAAACACTGTAATATCAATCGCACATAATTTTGAATGTATTCTTAGGTTTAGTGTTTGTATAATACCTACATATTGATATGATTCGCAAATATCAGTGTTGCTTTGAATCAATGGCATATTTTAAGGCTCACAGAACTGCGGGTCCCCACAGAGTTGCGGGTCCCCACAGAGTGGCGGGCCCCACAGAGTTGCGGGCCCCGGGTTGCGTTGAATTTAGAGCAGCATTGATGTTTGACAAGAACTTTCTAAGGCCTGGTTTGTAAGTTGTGCTAGACGTGTGTGTAAGGATGGAAGATTTTGTACTTGTTTGTCTTTAGAAATAAATGTAAGGTAAATATGTTTATTTTTGTTTTTTTTTTTTACTGATACTGATTACCAAAACCCTTTGTCCACCGAATGAGTAGCATGTGAATCCACAATTGGCTACAGAAATTGCTCGAAATTTATCAGGAAGATCGGCTCTCGGACGAGAACCATGCTCGTCGACATAGCCCACAGGATAAAAAGCTGAAGTGGCCATATAATCTGGAGAGCCGGTGGCCATTGGGGCAGATGTATTCTTGAGTTGTGGGCTCACCGTGAATCTCCAAACGTAGTGTAGACAGGACACCCGCAGGACAGATGGAGCTTAGCTTAGCTTAGTCGTACTCAGCGCTTCTCCTCCACTTTTATTATGCGCACAGCCAAAATGTGGAACTCTCTGCCGGCATCTGTGTTCCCTGGGAACATTTAACCCGTCTGCCTTCAAAGCAAGAGTTGAACAGTAAATCCACCCAAAGGTGGATACGCGGAAACACATGTCCAAGAATCCACCCTAAGCCTTTAAATTCCGAAACTAGGCCTTTATGGGGGATTCTCGGACATGTGTTTGCGACTATCCACCTGAGGGTGAATTTTTTGGGGTGGATAAAACGGAATAACCCGCCCATGCATGCACTTGCCATCTAAGTTGGTGAAAAGAAAACAATGGTTTCAACATATTTAATTCATTTATTTATCTCGTAAAACACACATAATAACAAATTCACATCATATTATAAATACTGGTTCAACAGCTCGAAGGATACATTCACTATGTTGGTCCATACGTTTTTATGATTCTAAATATATTTTATTATTTATTTTTAGATTCTTCCCTTACAGTCTTTCTAATTGTACATTACATAAAAATCTGGAAGACTCTTTGGTGGAAATATAAAAAATATATATATATTTTTAATATATTTTCAACACTATATTACTGAAATTCCTAGTTTTAAATAAGAACATTATTGAAAAATAATCTGAATATCAGTTACACAGTCAGCACTATCAAATATATAAAAAATAAAACAAAAGCACATTAATTTTGAACCTTATGATGTTGACATAAGGTAGAAATTTAAATCTCATTGTACTTTTGATAATTTTAACACTCCCTCCCAATAGTTTTATAAATAACTAGGTTATCTTTTAGTCTACGACTTCTAAGTCATCTCTTTATTAAATATTTACACATTTCTTATAATAATTAAATTGTCTTTGAGACTTGTAATGTGCTTAGGTACCTAACTGCCTACACTTATTTGTTTTAGAGATTTCACAAGTATATGATAATTATATTGTTTTATATGACACGTGTATCATGCACATAGAACATGTGCTTGTGTCCACAATTCCTCATCAGTAATTAGCACTTGAAAATAAATTTGTGTGGGTAGTCTTGAAATTACGTCACACAACACAACACTTGCAAAGTTGCTAATAATAATTTTGTGGATTCAACAAACCCGGGAACTTCTCTTCTGTATGCATGCACGTCTACTTAGGGTCTACTTCCCTAAAAAAAGGTACCAGACCTTACTTTTACATAATAGAGATTTCAGATTTTTCTTCACCGTAGCCTTAAAAGATCTGATCTAATTCGTTTTAAAACTCGTTGCGTTTGTAACATACTTACCTAATAATATTCGATTTCTCGGGAGACTACACACTTAAATGATTATAATATCAAAGATTCGCAAAGACATTATCACAGGGAAATTGTGCCTAGGCAATGACACTGGCTTTTTAGCATGCATTATCGTCGGGAATGTCAGCTAGGCTATCGCAGATATGACCACTTTTTATCGGCATCGGTTGCTCAAAAAACTATTCTGACCGGAATCCAACGGCACGGCGATAATTTTATTGGCACTAATAGAAAATAGGGTAAAATATCGCCATGCAAATAGGGTTCGATCAGAAATAGCCCATAGCCTAATCAAAATGTCTTTTATTTTCCGCTGTCAATGGACTTATTTCACCTTTGCCTCATGCTCAGAACATATTAACTTTGACGGTAGCAGTGTCCAGGTCCCTCTTCATGCTTTCCAGCTGTTCGATGTCCTGGTCCGAAGTCTCGCACTTCTGCACCACCAAAGAATGATAGAAGTGAATCGCGAACGCCACGAAGACGATTAATACTGTAAAAGAAATGGAACGGTTAGATGAGGAAGTCAAGGAAGTGGCCAAGGGGGCGCACCGATGAAAAAAAAAAACACGAGGAAGAAATTCATGAGAAAAAAAAACGAGAAGTGGGTAATAGGAGAAAACAAGGGTCCAGAAAAAATCGTGGTATTTAGGTACCTACGGCATCTGTCTATGATTAAATAAATTATTATCATGGAAGAGTTATTTAAATCTTAATTAAAGGAATCTTTGAAAAAAGAGTCATCTAAATCAGTTAACAATTTGGCGAAGATATCGCTGAACATACAAAAAAAAACCGGGCAAGAGCGAGTCGGATTCGCGCACCGAGGGTTCCGTAGTCCGTACCATCATGATTTTAAATTTTCATCGGCGAGGCCTTACATTCTTTAGAGAATTTTAACACTGCGCGCTGCGATGTAGAATAGGTATTGCAGTTTTAGGTCAACGCCATCTCTTGACCAATAGTGGAATTAGTGTAACTTTTGTTGATAATTTCTGAAAAGGAAAAATAAAACGATGTCTCTAAATAGCGTGTGCTATTTAATGTGTAAACTGCGCTCTATCATATGATACCCCACATGCCCTAGTAGCCCCACTTCGAAATTTTCAGACCACCTGTATATGTATATGTAGCCTGTATATGTATATGTAGCCTGCACCTGTATATGTAGGTATATTTTTTGCAACAGTCCCTGTTGCAAAAAATATACCTACATATATTTTTATTTCTTTCTTATTTGCAAAATAGTTGGGCAAACGTCATCTAAAACTATTCCAAATATCAAGTTGATAGCATTAGTAGTTTTCGAGATATCCAGCTGTGACAGACACACAAACAGACTGAGTCTCACAATAAGGGTTCCGTTTTACTATTTTGGTACGGAACCCTAAAACAACTATTCAGTCGAATTGATAACCTCCTTCTTTTTGAATCCGTTTTAAAATCTTGGATAAACTTAATATTGATAGGCATGTCATCACGTTTTCGTTAGTAGGTACAAGGTATATAAAACTACAGATGCTAAATTAGCAGTTAGAGGTCAAAAAATAGAGCAAAGCAAAGCAAGTTTTCAGTAGATACACTTTTTTTTCTGTGCTAGCAGCCTGCAGCAAGTAGGTATAGGTAGCTTACTAAACGTTTTGTTAAGTAATACAAAATGGATAATGAAGTTATATTGTAACATACCTGATACACAGACCAACAGAAATAGACAAGGAGACAGAATATGCACTCACAGACAGACAAGTGGTATCACTGTACCTGGTATAACGATGACTGTGGCGGCGGTGGCGGCCGCGAACGAGTAGTCCCAGAACTTGACCCAGCACAGGATCGCTATCTCTACCAGGAACAGGAAGAGACCTGGAATGGATAGAAAAAAAACATAGGTAAAAACGGGGTACAGATGAATGATTTTCGCTACAGTCTTAACTCGGTCAGGATGGCCGAATCTTTCAGCAAACGCCTATGAGAACAACCAATGCGAGCATGTCAGCTGGGCCAGCGTGGGAGATCCCTCTCCCTCCCACAGAGAAGAGGCCTGCATCCCAGCAGTGAAAACATTAGGCTTATTATGATGATCCCATAAAATGCGAAAAGGACAAGAGCACGCATTCGTTTACGTGGCTCTGCAAAATCTAACAGTTGCGCTTCAAAAGTCACAAAGTAAAGAGATGTCATGGAAACCCTAACGGATCACGCATTAAAGTTCCAATGCAGAAGTATGACCGATGAGATTACTACATACTACTTCCTACCTACTGAAGTCTTTGATTATCTTCCATCACTTACCTAATACAGTACTAAAAGCCCAAGCCAGCTCGATGAATCCCCTCATCCTCTCATGAGGCGAGTCTCTCAACGCACTCGCGGGCGCCCTGGGCATCTCCATCTTACTGACTGCATCAATATTCGGCAGCAAGTACGTTGATATCATCAGTGCGAATATATGTACGGCCACGAGAACCGTCGTGCAGACTGCGAACATGACGAACAGCCATTCGGGAACGTTCGTCGGCTCGTTGATCTGGAGTTCCACCATTGCTACCATCGCGAAACCTGGAATTTGGAAGGTGTTTGTTAAGTTGTTGTAAGGTGGTTGCGAACTGAGGTTGGTACAGCGACCACCATACCGTATTCGGAAAAAGGGGGAGAACAAACTACGAAGTCTCTGATAACTATCGACACAATACGCATCGTATAATGGCATTATCCTCCGTCGACCTCTAAAACATGCACTGCATACAAAACAGTTAGAGAAGTCCCTTTTCAAACATATAATCGGAAAAAAATACAGCTTACACGAGGAAAATCATATTAAGTCACCAGATTTAATTTAAAATTTTAATTGTGCTGGATCCAATCCAACATACTTTTGCAAAACACACTAGTTATACAATAGGTAATTAACTACGGTCGGGTGTCCCCTGAACAATTGATTTGACCGGAATCCGGACCGATTTGTAATTCGACATATTATATATTATATCCGTCAAGAGCTGATGGGCCAAAATGTAACAAATTGAACCCCCCATAATGTATGGCCGAAATTCAATAATTTTCGAGATATTTGAAACATTTTTGAAGCGTCTTTGGAGTTTTTAGAGGCCTGTGTGCAGCAGTGGGGAAATTATAGACTAATTTTGCTTGTTATACTAGATATATACCTTTGAATATGGGAACTTTGCAATACTTTCTGTCATAAAATAATTGATATCTACTCACGCAAGATACATTATACCTACGCATAATGTGACATTATCCTCTGCTGACCTCGATAATGTGTCTGTGTGTGTGTGTGTTCTAATTTTAATTGTGTGGCATCTAACATACCTTCCGACATAATACAGGCATTTTACTACTCCGAGGAAGCCGGCATCAGCCGGGGGTTGCGGAAAGATCGTACGTTCCCGCGACCCCCGGCGTTATAGGTGTGAGATGGACCACCGGGGTGGTTCTTAGTCAGTAAGTCTGACAGACCCCTCCACCCGCCCCAGGACGGAGCCATCCATGAGGATTTTCCACCACAAAAAAAGGCATTTAACTACTAGGTAAGCACATGTACCGACAGTAACCGCGCCTTTTATTCCGGGAATGGTATCACTCAATGTTTTGTCAAGTCGAAGCAGGGGCAGTACTGCATCAAATTGGCGTCTATTTACCTGACAGCAGTTCCGAGGTGGTGGCAGTAGCTTTCAATTTGGCACGGGACATGTGAAGTCTCCGCCACGAGAGACCCTCGGGGCCCTGAGGCAGCTCCTCGTTCCAGCCAGGAGACACCGGCATCGCCAGTGCTACCTCGCTTGCACTCTGGAAATAGGGAATAGGAAATTAGTATGATAATGTCTAATGGTTCTTTAAAATAATAATAATATGTACATTTATATGGAAAAAAAAAATAAGCAAAATGATCATAGGGCATCAAAAAATTCGTCCGCATCGCTGTCAACAGGAAATGGTTGGTTCTTTTGGTTGTAGGGGGAAAGTGTATGGTTACGAAGTTAAATTCGCCCTTTTTAATTTGGGGTTCCATAAAAGTTCTATAGTCGGACTTTTAATTAGCTGCAGTAAAATGACAGCTTATGTGTTACTTAAATGACTGAAATGGACGTCTTTTTGTTTTTTCGCGGCCATCAACCAAATCTTGTTTTTCTAGTACCTACAGTAGATACTTATAGTGTAACAAACGAAACTTATTTGACATGCATATATATCTCTAAACTCAGTCCGAAATGAGTTATTGTCATTTTACTGCAGCTAATTAAAAGTCGAACTATAGTTAAATTCAGTAGTCGTTTTACGAAAATGAAGGAATTTATTTTCTCCAAAATAAATGTGAACTCGGTACGACGGAAATGTTTTTTTTTCAGTGTTTGCACATCTGGCGTGAAATTGTGGTAATTTCAAATTAATTTTGCACCTGTGTGAAATCAAAATTAATGAAAACAAACGTCTTTTTCCTGATAAAAGAAATTTCTGAATAAACAATAATTATCATCATCATTAATACCGATGAGAACGACTTATTGAAAGTTCGGACACTAGCCAATGGGAGGTTGGGATTGGGACTGAATTGGACTGAAGCATTCAATGATTCGGTTTTCCCTTTTTCTTTTTTTACTGCCTAATATAATATTCTGCGGGGTAACTGCGTAACAGTAGCAATGGCTTTCATTTCAGTTCAACATCATTCATTGCGTTATTTACGATAATAAGCAGACTTTATCGAATATTGCAATGGATTAGTATCTACCTAATATCTTTCAAATGAATTAGATTATGATTGATGGTGTGTTACGCAATTTAGGGCAAGAGCAGCAGCTCTTGAACTCCATCTTGCATGATAGAAAGCAATGGATGAGGTCTTCGATGAAACGAGCGGAGCGTGAGCGGAGCGTGAGCGTGCCTAGAAGATTCATGAAAAGTCTATTCAAACTTGTTTCAATGTAATATTATTTCAAGTTTAACAAATATCAACTTTATTTTAATGGGAATTAAGTTGATTTCACAGTGACTAGCACTATTGAAAAAGTTATAAAAATGTTTGAAGTTGTAGCGTAAACTAAACTGTATTGTTTATTTTTCCATAAACTCATATTTGTTTACATTTTTGGCAAATAAATCACGAATGCAAATTAGGTGTAGGTACTAGGTACTGTAGAGACGTAGTATCTCTAAGTAGTTTGTGCTGTAGAGTCTGTATGATCCTGCCTTTAGCTTTAGATAATGCTAGCTGGTCATAATTGTATCGATGTTGCATTCAAAGATTTAAACGAGTGTCAAATAATTTAATATGGTGTTTTTGTTCTATAGCACAGACTAAGAAGAGAAATAGATTATTAAGTAGAGTCATTGCCACAGAGTACTTTTTAATAGACTGAAAGTCATTGCTCTATTAAGAGCCTATACTACCTCAGCTAAAATTCACTCTTTATCTCGCTCGCACGATACTGCTCGCGGACTGTGTGAAAGCGAGGCAGAGTGCGGTGCTGGGCGGGAGGCAGCGCCAATAGTTTAGGTATTTGCTTTTTACGGTGAAAATAAAGGTTATTTAAAAAAACTAACTAACATAAGACCTGCTTTATAGTTAGTTCAGTTAGTACGCAAAGTTTCATGATCTAATTTGAAGTATTTTTTGAATACCAGCGGTTTATTGTTCGGTTTGGAGGTAACTTTGGAATTTTTTTCTATCGAGAAAATTTTATGGAATCGTGTTTTCGTCTAACATAAGACCTTACATTAATCCTCAACTTTAGCATATATTTATTTCAAAATTAATGCTGCGGAATTTTCTACATAACGGAGGATCATGCTAAGCCATTTGAGGTAGTATAGGCTCTTAATCGTAAAGCTGTAATGTTTTCTTAAAAATGTATTAGTTCCAAGTCAAAGGCATACCTATGGGTGGAAACTGATTGAAAACAATCAGTTTCCACCCATAGGTATTCTAGAGGTCCCCTCTGGACCTTCTGAAGTTCTGTACTTACTTTAATAGACTGGTTACATTGACAGTGGCCCTGCAAGTAGCCAGGGCTCAGCAACACCGTGGCAGCTGATTTGTTGGACACCATCCCGTTAGGAGTGACACTGCCGTTTGGACTGGTACCGCCTTTCGTACACACGTATTCTAAGCTGTGGGGCGGGGTCACAGATATCGTGGGACTGTCTGTCACGCTGACCTTGAATCTGGGAACAAATTGAGTAATAAATTAGCTGTGTTTTTGGATCAGAACCACAGTTAGGTTAGGACGTCAGGGAAATTAATTGGTAAGCAAATTGACAACGAACTCAAATTGTCAGTTTAAAGGGTGCACCTCCTTCTGCGAAGCAGTCATGCTAGCGAAGGAGGTGGCGGGACGACTCAGGGAGAGAGCCTCCCGTCCCAGCCGCCGCGGGAGACGCTCCGGGCGTCAGGAGCCGCGTGACGACTCCCGGCCACCGCCGTAGGCGCGGGCCTGCAGGCGGAGAGTAATGGGTAGCTCACCGTCCGATCAGGACCAGGCCCGTGCCGGACGGCGCGTACGTGTTCCACGCGCGCCTCAAAGAGATGTCAGCATCGAGGAGGGGCCCCATAGGGCCGAGGCCTGCCGGGTCAGCGGGATTGTCCGAAAGGGTTACCGTTGGCCCGGAACATAAAGGGCTAAGGAAGGAACACGGGTGGGTTTTAGTCAGTAAGAGTCTGACACTCCCTTCCGCTCCACCCAGAGCGGGCGGGGTCATTTGATGAATTCCCATCCGAAAAAAATAAAAGGGTGGCAAAGACATCGACGCGCAAACTGTAACCATATTGTATTCAGCACAATATGATTCTAATTACCTACCCTAATGTAGAAATGTTAAGTCGGTTATAAAAAAAAAAAGCTGTTTTAATAGAAAAGCGCAATGGCTGCCGCAGGCAAAATGTATGGAACAGCAAATATCTTTTTAATAACCTACAAAAAAAATTCAAGGCTCGATGATCCATAACCATGCACTGAATCCATAGCAATATGGGTGCGCGTCGATGTCCCCCTGTATTCAAATCACAACTGTCAATCTATGACAGTAGTCTGAAATGGTGATAACACGGCAAATAATGACGTAGGGTGTCAATTTGCTTTTAACAATTAATTTAAATTTCCCTGACTGTACAGACGGTCTACCTACTTCTAATTGTTAGTGTCACAAAGTAGTTAGTTGTTAGAAAGTGTGTTGAAGACTTGTTTGGTTACAGGCTTACAGCTCAGACCAACATTGGCGTGCAGATAAACAAACATGCGGGAATGTGGCAGTGCACCCGTTTTACACCTGGTTTTTTAGACCCCGTTCTAGAGTTTTTTGATCCTATACCTAAAACAGAACTAATTGGCATCAAAAAAGTTGCCTATTTTCTTGCTGACTGTATTTTTTTGTTAAAATCTGTGAATGCTACCTACCAGCGGGGTAATTGCGTAACACACTAAAGGTAGCAATGACAGATGACTTTAATTTTGACAGTTCAACAACATTCATTGCGTTATTTAAGTTTTTGAACAGACAATTCGAACATAATAAGAAGCAATGGATTAGCAATATCCTTCAAAATGGTTAAGATTGTTATTAAAAGTGTGTTACGCCATTAAGTATTGGTTTTGCCTATCGTAGGTACATACCTATGTACTGCTCAGTGCACATAAAATCTATCTTCTTCACATTATTCGTGGCAAAACTGTCTTCGTTCAATATAACAGTTATGACTTAGGTACAGACGGCCAGCACATCAAGCTACCCGAAACTGTCAAATCTTCCCAATCAACTTTGAACCTTACGCTTTAGCGATAAAGTTGAAAATCTATTATAGAAATTTGACAGATTGGCGTCTGTACCTTCACAAAGAAAAACTGGAATTCACGAATTTCACTATCCGCGTCAAGAGCCAAGAGCCTGTGTATTTTGCACTGGTAGACCGCGAAATCCAAATTTTCTTACGTTTTTTGCGATTTACAGGTCAGTGGCGCCGATTTTAGTTTAGTTTGTGAACAACAGAATCGGCGCCAGTGTCAGATTGAATTTTGATCAAAATATGATTCGCGACAATAACAGGTACATATTTAGAGAATTATAATCATTAGAATCATTAATAGCACTTTTCCATAAGAGATTGGTGGTAGAAATCTAACTTAGAAAGTTATATTAATGATTTCGCGAATCATATATTATTTTGATCAAGATACAACCTGACACCACAAAATACAGATAAGTAGTAAGTATTTTGTGCTGACACTGACCTGCAAATTGCAAAAAACGTAAGAAAATTTGAATTTCGCGGTCTCAACTCAACTACCCATAAGTTTTCTAGGACCTAAGTAAGTATGAAAACTATTTTCAATGGAATTTTCTTTTCACAAGTGAGGAAATTCCAAAATAGAATCTTCAATACAGAAGACCATTTTTGTTTTTTTTTGGTTTGACTACCTATGTATAATTTTTTAAAGTTTTTGTTGCGCGTCGGACACAATAATATATAATCGTTTTGAACACTTATGTCAGATATTTTTTGTGAATTTATAGCATTACAATAGAAAAGATTACCTATAAAGACGTCACTAGATGTAGATAATGGCTGCAATAATGTTCCAAATTATATTTTAACTGACGATTTACCACTGTTCTTGCTAAGTTTTTTTGCGCACTAAACGTCTATCTAAACGTCGGGTAGACGATGTCACTAACTATTGTTCAACTACCGTCTTTTGCTTTATAAATACATAAAAGCGTGCGTTTTGAGTTTTTTCAATTGTTTGTTTTAAAATATTTACATAAAAATATGTTTGTTGCGCACTGTATATTGAAGTATTGTATTTCAGCATCATAAATTCATACCTAATAGATTAAGAAATAGATATTATGGATTCACGTTTCCAAATAACAATTGTTGGGTTCAGTAACTGACTTCACGAATGCAGTAAAAGAGAAAAAAAAAACGAATGCAGTAAGTTACCTATGCATACTTACATATAATTTTTGCCATCAATAAGTAGACGAAAGAGTCTGTAATAGGACCGCAAACACAGAAAATCTATGACCGCAAACATCTTGTGTGCATTCTAAATAGAGGTCGTTTCAAATTATAGAAAACTGTACAGAATAAAGGCTCCTTCAAACAGGCGCGACACGCGATAAAATCGCGCGCGACACTAAGGCACCGCAAGTCGCGCAACGAGCGGTGATTTTTGGCGCGCGCGATTCGCGTCGCGCGTCGCGCTTGGTTGTAGGAGCCTTAAAGCTGTAGGTACTGAGCAGAGCTGAGGGCCATTGGATGAAGGCGATAGAAGCTATTGAGTTGGTCACAAAGAGACAAAATTTGAATAAAACAAACAAAATGTTGTAGGTAGTTTAAAGTTCACGTACTTGAATGTTTTTAATAAATAACGTAATCTGCATTGCACTGTCAAAATTAAAACCACAACACATAAACACAGACATGAGACAACGTTCTCTCTCAAAAGTTAGTCACATAAGCCTAAAAATTGTAATTCTGAACCTTACTTTGGATAATCATAGCTGGGCGGCTTCGCAATGAATGGGTAGGAGTCAGTGAGGCCCAGGCTCTTGGGCCTGGGTTCGTGCTTGAGGCGGTAGGTTCTGTGAGATCTCTCGTAGATGTGGTCTGATGTGTGGTACCTTTGCAGGGTGCGTGGGCGCGCCTTGCCGCTCGGCGGCGTCTGCGTGCATTGGTCGACGCGGGCCGCCTCCTCGACACTCGTTACGAAGCTTGCTTCTGATATCTGGAATTTAGAATACAATGTGTTGTTAGTATCCGAGGTTAGAGATGAACAAAAGGCGGATCGACGACCTGGTGGAGGTCGCGGGAATCGCAAGACGATGCCTGTTTGTGACTTTGAAACCATGTCCAGCGGGATAACTAATTGCGTAACACACTAACAGTATGAATCACTTTTATTTTGACAGTTCAGCAACATTCATTGCGTGGTTTATGTTTTCAAACAGACAATTTTTCGAACATTATGAAGCAATGGTAAACCATTTGAATGAATGAATGAATAATGGATGAAAAAAAATGAAAGGATCAGATCATCATCAGATCAATCAGATGATCAGATTGTGATATTACGCAATTAGAGTGCAGCATCAACTTCTGCTCAATTCAATGATGAGACGAAAGAAGATGTGGCCCTGCTTATACCGCTAATATAGGATAAACTTCGCTTATTGTAGTCCCATTAAAACTGTTTCGATAAGAAAGAAATAGTGGAGGAGTATGTGGAGTGGTGCAGCAGCAGAACCAAAAAGTTAAACAAATACATACGGTTCACCCTTGTTTGGTATAACAACGTTTTGTCGAAAATCGCTTCGGCTAATTTTAGTTACTTACAATAAGGTCATTTCGTATAATTATTCATTTGACGGAATAATCAATTGGTAGATTTTTATTTAGCATATTTATTTCTTTGAAATAATGTCATTTGACCGAATTTTCACATGCACTAATTTTATTTAAACTAATGTTTCACTAGACTAATAATGATTTAGTCGAAAGATCGTATCAAATATTCAGTTGACCCCAGGGCACCCCGAGGTTCGGTTTGGTTAGGTTACTTTAAACCCTTTACACAGAAATAGGAGCCTCGCGAAGCGGAGCTACGTCGACATAGGATGCAAGAGCGAGCGAAGGGCACCCCGAGGTTCGGTTTGGTTAGGTTACTTTAAACCCTTTACACAGAAATAGGAGCCCCGCGAAGCGGGGCTACGTCTACACAGGATGCAAGAGCAAGGGAAGGGCACCCCGAGGTTCGGTTTAGTTAGGTTACTTTAAACCCTTTACACAGAAATAGGAGCCCCGCGAAGCGTGTGTGTGTCTGTGGTGTGTGTTCAAGTAACATAACCAAACCGAACCTCGGGGTGCCCTTCCCTTGCTCTTGCATCCTATGTCGACGTAGCCCCGCTTCGCGGGGCTCCTATTTCTGTGTAAAGGGTTTAAAGTAACCTAATCAAACCGAACCTCGGGGTGCCCTTCGCTCGCTCATGCATCCTATGTCGACGTAGCCCCGCATCGCGGGGCTCCTATTTTTGTGTAAAGGGTTTAAAGTAACCTAACCAAACCGAACCTCGGGGTGCCCTTCGCTCGCTCTTGCGTCTTATGTCGACGTATTACATTACACCAATTGAACATTTCATCAAATGAACATTTATACCTTTTGATCAATAGCGCAAATGTTGTTATCGCAAATAAATATTCGATGAAATGAAAATTATGTTAATCGATATTATACAAACTGATTATTTTCTTAAACGTTGTTCGAATTAGTAACATTACCTACATCAAACGTTGTTATACCAAACAAGGGTAAACCATACATACATACATATACTCGAAAAACATAACCCTCCTTCTGGCGCAGTCGGGTAAAAAGTGTGAAAATGTTTAAATGAAGCAGGATGTAGGTATCCCATCAGTACCTATTCATAAAATAAGTCATAAAATCACCTATTTTAATTGGCTTCATAAATCCATCAACGAATAATCACAAGCTCTATTACGCACGTTTCAAAATGTTGTTCACCTTTTATGAAAATTATTCATACAAAGCCGCCAAAGATCAAATTGAATGATAAATGTTCTGTTCGTTCTCTGATGATGTCATAAACTAAACGTATGTTAAACTATGGTTAAACGTTGCTGACGCGTTGTCATCGAGCCGTGACACTGGGCAGTTGTGGGAAAATGATAGATAACTGTAATTTCACTGATTGTAGCAGCTTAGCCGCTGATTATCGAGTGACATTGACATTAGACCGCGTGCGCGTCGACGCAGCTG
Source organism: Oligia fasciuncula (assembly GCA_963082905.1). NCBI lineage: Eukaryota > Metazoa > Arthropoda > Insecta > Lepidoptera > Noctuidae > Oligia > Oligia fasciuncula. The sequence goes on along the minus strand of OY720406.1, from coordinate 12,275,206 downwards.
CAACAATTGGCGCCGATTCTGTTGTTCACAAACTAAACTAAATTTAAGTTCAGGCATCTTTTTCTTTCTATTTCATTAAGAAAAGGACAGAAGATAGATATTAGTTTAGTCCTGTCAAATTAAGATACTCCATAGACAATTTAGACGAGATTAAAAAATTGGCTATTAAAAATACGTAAATTTACGTCAGGCGCTGACTAATTTGACAGGACTAAACTAATATCTATCTTCTGTCCTTTTCTTAATGAAATAGAAAGAAAAAGATGCATGAACTTAAATTTAGTTTAGTTTGTGAACAACAGAATCGGCGCCATTGTCTATTTGTTCATTTGCTTGTTCGGATTCGGCGCACAATGCATTCATTCAACATTCGCAAAATGACATATTATATTGGAATTTCGAAAAATGTCCTATTCTCAAATTGTCTTAATCAGCGGTGCTATTCTGTAAAAATCGCACCGTGAAAACTTAGGTGAAGTGAGCGTGTAGTGAGCTGTCAATAGTGTCAATTCCTAGCAAAAGCAAACTCACTTCACCTAAGTTTTCACGGTGAGATTTTTACAGAGTTGACCGGCTGAAATCTGTTATTATTTTCACACATGAGTCATTCGATATCCGTGGTTATGACACACACACACCTTGAAGCATTATTTTCAGGCAAAACTAACATAATATTCTTTAATATTTTTTGGTCCTTCCTAAATTACGGGATAGTTATCATAGGATTCATAGGTACTCACACTCCTGTATTTTCGGTAGTTTGTTTGTAAAGATGAACGATTTCAATAAATTTACTAGATCGTGGGACAAAATGCAAGTTACTTTATTGGGTAGGTATAATTAGGTACCTACACGGTTTAACCATTTTTTTTATTTAAACTTATTTACTTACAAGCTTACGTGATTTGCATTGGTTTGCTTCAAGAAAATGAAAAGGCGAAAACCAGTCGTAGGACGTGAACACCCTGAACTCGTGTAGGAGACACGTTACCTCACACTTTAGGTCCACGTGAAAACCACCATCGGACACTAATTGTCTGGCATTTTTGCTGAACTGGGCCTGGGTTTGGCGCAGCCGTGAGGCACACTGCTAATGTCTCACAAAGAACTTTACATTTTATTTGTTTTTCTATTTTTAACAAACTTCAAAAAAGGAGGAGGTTCTCAATCTCAATTCGGATGTTTATTTTTTTACCTTGTATTGTAGTATAAAGGCTCCTTCAAACAGGCGCGACACGACACGCGACACAAAGGCACCGCAAGTCGCGCAACGAGCGGTGCCTTTGTGTCGCGCGCGATTATATCGCGTGTCGCGCCTGTTTGTAGGAGCATTAAATATGTTGTGTTGCGTGCCTTTTAGTATTTGCTAAATTTTTTTTTTTTTATCTATAAAATTATGTTTGTTAGTATGCGCATCTCTTGAGAACGGCTGCACCGATTAGGCTATGTTCTGTTTTAAAATGTTCCTAATAGTCCGAATTAGTTTTTATGGAAAGAAAAATTGGAAAGAATCCCGGAAAATGTTCAAATTCGGGAAAATTTAACGTCCTTTTTTCTGTGGGGTTTTTGTAGAATTATGAAGGGATAGGACAACGTCCGTCGGGTCAGCTTGTATTTCTATAAAAATCGTATACTTACTAATAATAAATCAGCATCCTAATTGCGTAACACACTATCAGTCAGAATCTGAATCATTTTGAAGGATATTGCTAATCCATTGCTTTCGAAAAATATGTCTGCTCAACACGTAAATAACGCAATGAATGTTGTTGAACTGTCAAAATGAAACCGATTCCGATTGATAATGTGTTACGCAATTGCCCCGCTGAAGAGTTTGTTTGGACGCGCTAATCTCTGGTATGAGAAAGGCCATACCTACTTATAACATCACGCTAACATTAACATCACGCTAGGACTCTCTGGGTGCCGAGCAAAAAGGAAAAAAGTAAGAAAAAACGGTATACGAAAACGAAGTACATAGGTACTCGTATTATATGCAGATATAGTAGCGCGGGCGATGCGATGCAGATGCAATGCGGGCAGAAGCTAGTAGTAAGATAAAAGGATACGTAATAGCTAATTACTTCCCAGATAGCATTTAAATTTGCTGCAAGTTTGTTTTTTATTTGATATTTAGTTGTTACGGCAAACTTGTTGTGGCAAATTTATTTCAAATTAGCTGTAAACTTGTGAATGTTAAAATGATATGGCAAGTTTGTTTTGATACTGTTGCAATATTGCTAATGTAAACATGATCTGTCAAGTTTGATCCAATAATACTGTAAACTTGACACGTTAAACGATCTCGAATCATCAACAACCATTATAAAATCCGGCCAAGTGCGAGTTGAACTAGCGCACCAAAGGGTTCGGTGTGTACCATAATCATTAATCATCATCCATCAGTTCCATCCACAGAAATGGTTCCAACACACAAATAATTTTTAAATTTGGGTAAAATGGAAAGTGTTCACTCCACCTAGGCACTACTAGTTATTTAACGTATTAACGTAGTTAGACCACTTTAAGTTAAGGCGTAGGTAGGCCATATTTTTATATTTTTGCTCTATATCATGTACCTAATAACTACGTTACTCGGAACGCAAATGCTTTGTAGTAGTTCATGCAGAGCTCTCACCTCGCTGTTACGTTCGCCGCACAACAAAAATAAAAGGGTACACGCTATTACTTACGAAATGTATTTGAGAGGCTTTATTTATAGTGTTCATCTCGAACCTTCGCCTATTTTCATAGGCTGAGGAAAATTTGTTATAATAAATTATGATCAAAACATTATAGGTACCAAAAAAACGGAAAACTAAACGCAATTGTCAACTGTCAGTATGAAATATGAAGAAACTCAACATAGCTGTCAAAAAGTGGCGCCATTTGTTTATGTAACTTCATTCTGTTTCTTTCCGTGTTTCCGTTTCTTTCCTTGATTCGTGAAAGTGCTTACTCCGTGTTGTTTGTGATTGTGAATTTGTGATTTATCGACGACCCTGTCTGTGTTTTGGGATTTTTCTTACGTTTGACTTTGCCTGTGTTACTGGACTCGATTGGATTGCTCTCCTGTTGGACTAATTAAATCGTCTTGATAAAATATCCCTACTGACTGACGGTAAGTTTGGTTTGGTTCTCTAGCCAGGTCCGCTGCGCCTGCGGCATGTTTTCGTATATTGCTAACACCGTGTTATTATCGAAGGTCGTGTTTTTATTGTTCGGCGTTTTTTTTGCCGAGTCCAATGGATAACACGTTATGTGTTAGCAAAACACGAAAACATACCGCCGCGGACCCGGCTTTACAGTGGGGTGATCATTTTAATCAATTAGATCTAATGCAGACCCCTAAGAACATTTTATAAAGTCACATAACCTCAAAAAAAATCCCCACTTAACATAATTTAATAACAATTTATTTCACCAGTGGCTGCTAACTATCTCGTAATGTGGTACGATTCCCTAATTATAACACCAGCCCACATACATCCCAATGTAGGGCACGGGCCTCTAAGAGAGAGGGAAATTACTGTGTGCCCACCGCCGCTGCTTTGAGATTTCAAGCATACTTACGTAGCAACAATATAAAATAAAAATCCTTAAAGGATATGGTATGCAATAAATTCTTATTTGTGATTGGTATATATATTGTTATTAGGTATAATAATCTTTTTTATACATAGGTATATATAAATGTATTTACTTTCTTTCTTATTGTTGGCTGGTGAAAATAATACAACTTTTTTTTCTTTAGAAACTTATGGGGATGCACGACTTCGTTTAAGAAAAGCGGAAGAAACATCAAATTTAGATTGCGATGAAGAAGTGAAAAAGGAAAAGGAAAACAAATGTTTATCTTCCAGAAGACTCTGAAGATTCTTCAGATGAACAAAACCATCAAATATCTCCCCCGAAACCTAAAGCAGCAGAATCGTCAAACACTAATAAAATGGATGCCAACTCCATTGCGCGATGCCCACCAAGCTCAACTGTGATGTTTTCCAGCCAGTCAACCGAAAATGTGTCCATCTGGTGATATATTTTAATTTATAATTTATTTATGCAGTATTCCTTCAGAGGATGTTAATGATATTTTAATTTTAATATTTTTGTTACAGACTGTGCGACATGCAAACAATTGGCAATCCAGCAAAGTCATCTCATCCAGATGGTGACTGACCTGTCGAAACAAGTGTCAGAAATTATTAGAAAAGTGAACCTGATTTTAGGGTGGCCGGAAGAGCCATTGACTCCACGAAGGCAAGATCCCTTTTCACTGCAACAGTTTCTAACAAACCTGCCAGTAAATGACGATGACAGTTTCTGTCATTTAAATGAACAAGTCAAAAATGGTAAGGGCGACATTTTATTAAATATACATTTAATAATGTTTCATTAGTCAACTATGTACCTACTTTTTACCCATGAAGCACAGACTTATGTAAGTCTAAAACTTACTTCGGTAGTTGCACAACTAACAATTGACTTTGTATGCTTTGACCTTATTTGAGAAAAAAATAATTAAAATAAGATGCACCCAACATGTACATATGCCATTAATTACCTACATTATATACAGTATTTCTTTTTTCAGATACGATTCTTGGCAGGTATTGGCGATAAAAACCTCCGTTCTTTTGTCACAAACATGCTTAGAAGAATACTGCTGGATGAAGTAGCTGAGCAATATTCTCTGACTGGGAAAAAAATGAAAAACTCAAACACAGAAACTTGCAAATTAATATTTCGTAACTATTATTGTAATTCAAGTTTTTTTATTAATGTTTTATTTAATTCCTACATAACCAACAGTCACATTATGAAACATGCTGCTTAATGTCAATTATAGTACATTACTAAAGCTATTTTATTTATATTTTCAGAAATGTGTAAAAAAGTGCATGGAAATGTTACCGACGATAAGCTGAAAGAGATAATCAGTGACTGGCTAAACCAAGCCAAAATAAGATTGTCAAGAAGGTAAAATTACTCTCTTATAATAATAGTCTGTAGAGCGTTGTAGATAGTCTAGTGGGGCCTACTGGTGGTTCGAACCCCGGCGCTGACACCGATGGCATACATTTATTTATTTCATAACAAGACGACTCGTTCAGGGTGACTGCAATTGTATTGTATTTCAATGGTACCATTAATTTGAAAGTTAGTTTTGCAGGTGTTTATTGACTAACAGCTATTTTATTTCATTGTTTCAGGGCCGAGAGACAAAACAAAATCGACCATGATGCGAGTCTAGTCTAGAATGAACAGGCATCTTCTGGGCACGCTCGTTCCATCATAGACCATAAGGTCTAAAGCGATGGATAACCATCGCTTTCAATCAGGCGGATCAAAACCGGCCCAGGCAGCAATAAAAAAGAAAGTCGTTCCATACTACGTTTTTTTTAACTTACGTATTTGTTTTCGACTTATTATGATTGTTTTCTTTATCTATTTACCCAGGCTGTATGAATAAATACCCTTTGAAGTGCAATGGTGAAATAAACCCGTTCAATTTTAATTTCAATTGATTTCATTTCATATTTTAAAGCTGTCAAGATTTTTGTTTCTTCATGAGGCCTACTCGCAAACGACGACACATTTTTTTTTTATCGTAGTGGTCGCGTTTGCGAGTAAGCCTCCTGAAAAACACCAAAACTCGTTGCTTTGTGGTATATTATTAAGCATCTGTCTTAGCAATACACCATTGATTACAATTTATGCAACAAACATTAAGCAAGTATGTGACAACATTGTAGGTAATTTGTCATGACAAAGATTTGGCAACATTACAATGACAAAGAGTTGGCAAGTTTGCAATGACAAAGAGTTGGCAAGTTTGCAATGACATTGCATTGGCAAACATTATACAAGTTTGATGGGCGGAAACTAGACATTTGATATAAGTTTGATAGAAACTTGCAACAAGTTTGTCCTTTGCCTCGTCAAACTTTATGCAAGTTTACACATTTGATATTTCAAACTTACTGCAAGCCTGAAACAAGTTTAAATTGCTATCTGGGTTACTACTAATTAGGTTTACTTTATGATCTTTTTTCTCCGTATCTTTTAATTGTTTTCTTCTTAGCGTGTTATCTATTGTATTCTTTGTTTTGTCATATTTTTATGGAATGATTTTTATTTTTTACATGCATGATCATGAGAATTGTTTAGCTAGGTACCTATCATAATAATCAACTAATTACTCATACTATTCCATGATAACAACTGCTTACAACTGTTCAAATATGAAAGTAGCCACGTAGATTTTGTAATTCTTTCAGGGAAATAAATTTTTATTCAACACAAGCTGTAGGTACAGACGCATCAAGCTACCCGAAACGTGCCGAAACTGTTAAATTTTCCCAATCAATTTTGAACCTAATGCTTTAGCGATAAAGTTGAAAATCTATTAAAGAAATTTGACAGATTGTAGTAGCTTGATGTGCTGGCGTCTGTACGTCTGCGGGATGGAATATTGCATCAGGTAGGTACAATGACAAAATCCCATAGAAACTTTAATTTCCTTCTGACCCCTTTAGGCAATGCATTTTCAATAATCCATTCCTTAGTGCTGACATTCGTTACTTAAACGAACTCTTGTGCAATATTTCATGCTTCCAGACTTCCAGCGGTATCAAACTCAAACCATTTTATTCCAATGAAATCAATTACAGGCACTTTTGAATTGTCAAGGGGTAGGTTAGTCAGAAAGATGGAGCTAGAAGTCCATTCCAAAGCGTTGTAGGTTCCTATGGAGAAGAACGGGCAAAAAACTCCGTGTAGGCTAGCTGGCTTGATGTAGGCTGTATTTTGTCTGTCAGTGAATGATTTAGAAGAAATGTTTTTACAGGATTTAGGTACATTTCTGACATGGTGTACAGCACTACAGCCCGATTCAAACTTTATGGTAGCTCGGAACATGAGGCGAGTCGCTGTCACGTGTCAGGGGGGGGGGGGGAAGAGGTGAGGTACTGCGCAGCGAGTAGCGCGCTTCAGAGCCGCCATAAAGTTTGAATCGGGCTACATCCCGATTTTCAAACTTGCCTGACCTTATCCCAAAATGTAATAAAAATACCTAGCAACTAATACTATACCTACTCGCTCTCTTCTGTACAGTCACGAGCATAAGAATGTATACACTTGGCTTTATTCAAAGGCGACATTCTTCTTTTAGTTTTGAATGAAATTTTATATAGTATTTCCGAAACTGTAAAGTAGGTTTATGTAAAGTGTTGTATTTCAACTTTGCATTCGTTATTTCGTGAAAAAATCGCAATTGAAAGTTGCCAAGTGTTGACATATTAGTGCTCGTGACTGTACCTACACGTAAACACGTTTCAGGGCACGATTGACATACATAGTTCATTCATACATTCCGCCATGATGCACTGGCACGGTATGAAATTAAATAATAATTATTATTTCTTCATCTGATAACGCGAGGCTATACGAACGCGAACATGGAACATTATGGTGCACACAAAGGGGACAAATTATAGTGCGCGTGCACATGAGCGGAGTGCAGCTACGAATCGAAATGTACAGACGCCAGCACATCAAGTTACTACAATTTGCCAGATTTCTTTAATAGATTTTCGACTTTATTGCTAAAACATAAGGTTCAAGGTTGATTGGGAAAATCTGACAGTTTCGGGTAGGTTGACCTGCTGGCGTCCGTACTAATACCTAACTACTAATTTTAAATAGGTACAGTCGCCAGCACATCAAGCTACCCGAAACTGTAAAATTTTCCCAATCAATTTTGAGTGCTGCTGCTGAGCATGAGATCCTGGGTTCGATTCCTGAGTCGGGCAAAGTGTTATTGGGATTTTCCTTCTGGAATTTTTCCGTAGCAGTCCAGAGTCCGAATTTGTGCCCGGTTGATGGCAATAGGCTCACCCCCCCCTATTCTAGCGAAATGTGGGTGTAGTTACACCTGTTACACTTCTGCCTAACTCGCCGGAGAATACAGGCGTGATGTTGTTATGAATGAGGAATGTAGATAACCTAAAAAATATAAATTCGCGGTTATCCAAAACAGCGGGGTATTTGCGTAACACACAATCATCAGTAGCAATGGGTTTCATTTTGACAGTTCAACAACATTCATATTTTTCGTTGTTGAGCATTTTATGAAGCAATGGTTTAGCAATCTCCTTCAAAATGATTCAGATTGTGATTAATAGTGTGTTACGCAATTAGGGTGATGCGGTGCTATTCTGTAAAGATGTCACCGTGAAAACTTAGGTGAAGTGAGTGTGGAATGTGCTGTCAATAGTGTCAATTCCTAGTAAAAACAAACTCACTTCACCTAAGTTTTCACGGTGAGATTTTACAGAATCGACCGGCTGGACAAGGTATAACAAATTCCCTAGGTACCTACAGACGCAGCACATCAAGCTGTAGTAGCTTGATGTGTCAAATTTGATTTTCAACTCTATCGCTAAAGCGTGAGGTTCAAAGTTGATTGGGAAAATTTGACAGTTTCGGGTATCTTGTTGGCTTGGCATTTCCAGTTTCAGCTGACCTCGCATTGTCTATACAATGCGAAAAGCCTATGCTTTTCGTACAGACGCCAGCACATCAAGCTACTACAATCTGTCAAATTTCTTTAATAGATTTTCAACTTTATCACTATAGCATTAGGTTCAAAGTTGAATGGGAAAATTTTACAGTTTCGGATAACTTGATGTGCTGGCGTCTGTACATTGAGAAGTTCGCTTATACTGGAAATGTATAGCTTGAAATGTAGTCGCGTCGTGCGTACGTTTTAAAAATGTCTGAATTTTGGCATAAGAGTAATGCCAATAGTTTGACTAAGCGCGCGGAGACTGGGTTTCCCGCCATCAGAAACTCAGTTCATTTAGCCTTTTTCCCAACTATGTTGGGGTCGGCTTCCAGTCTCACCGGATGCAGCTGAGTACCAGTATTTTACATGGAGAGACTGCCTATCTGACCTCCAGAACCCAGTTACTGGGTAATACGAAACCCCTTGATAAGACTGGCTGTCAGACTTTCGGGCTCCTCGCCATCAGAAACTAAAATTGCCAAAGAAAAAGTACCTAAGTAAGTCCATTAGCTTTTCTTTTCTGCGAAACTTTGGGGGTAGGAACAGTCGGAGAGGAGTGATCCGTGGATGTTACTAGATGAACTTTTCCTATGTTTGTCACGATATTGTTAAGTTTCATAACACGCTTCTATGTCGCATTTACAATTTCTGTACAAAACTTATCGATGGCGACACGATAACTGTGACTATAGACTATTATCCTGGATGTTCATGCAAGGGACACTTAAGCCATAGGTATCTACGTGCCCCCGCATAATGTGATGTGCAGAATCCAATTTAGTATGTGTACTACCGAAGCAAATACAAATTGTACCTACATACTTAGACTAGATAATATTATTATCCTTTGTTAGCTGCATATTTACGACTCTTTCGTACATTTCCATGATGTTCAGAAATGAAAATAACCCAAGTAGGTAAGTACACATAAGACACACGATGACACGAATAATGAGAATCTATACTAATATTATAAAGCTGCAGAGTTTGTTTGTTTGAACGCGATAATCTCTTTAACTACCGGTCAGATTTGAATTCTTTTTGCATTTGATAGCCCAATTCTTGAGGAAGGCTATAGGCTATTTAACATCACGCTATGCTATGACCCTTAGGAGCCGAGCAAAAAGAAAAAAACTCAGAGTGAACGGTAAGCGAATACGAAGTGTTGCGACGCGACGGGGTGGGGGTACAAGAAATTTCACGCGGACGAAGTCGCGGGCAGAAGCTAGTGCCTAATAAAACCCTGTCACCAGCGCGTGTTTTTCGAAACATTACACAAAAACCTTACACAATAAACATTTGTTTTCAAACACAAGCTGTCTCCTGTAGATTAGTGTCAACTATTCACAAGACAAAACCTGAGTCAGTTAATTGGAATGCTGAACGTGCGCGGTGCGCGTGGCGGTTGAATGAAAATGAAACAAACCCATCCCCTCTTCACCCTCACGGGGAATGTTTTCCCTGCAGCTCGGAAAACAAAAAGATCGTGTTTTCATACACAAATGTGTATGGCCACGCCTCTTTGTTTTGATGTTTTTGTGTAGACACGGCTAATACTGTGACACGGCTTAAAATAGTGACATAATTATTATGTGTAGGTATGTTGTTGTAAGGTCAAGGATTAGTTCCACATAATCCGATTTGTTAGTGCTAAGTGTTAACCTAAGATGTCTTGCGGTGACGGTCAGGGTTATATCGATCGATATTATTTTTACCGACTTCAAAAAAAGGAGGTTATCAATTCGATACGTATGTATGTAATATTATTGGAATTGCATTATATTCACATATGACAATCTACTAAGGCTTCCAAACAAATATACAAAATTTCATAGACGTATGTATGTATGTATGTATGTATGTTTGTCCACGCATTTCTCAGCAACTTTTAATCGGATCGTGACCATTTTTTTTGTATTAGCTTACATTTACTTCAACTTAGGGAACAGTGCAAGTTTCATCAAAATCGGTTCAGTAATTTTCAAGATATGGACTAATACGTGTAGGTAAGTGTGACGGCCTGGCGTATTGATACGAGCTACGGGTGTAGTGTCAAAGGGAAAAAATCTCAAAACCTTGGTCAAATTCTAGTGCAAAAACTAAAAATTACGAAATAAAAAGTAATTTAAAAAAATTAAACCGACTTCAAAAAGAAATCAACTCAAAATTATGAAATAACTTTAATTTCGGAAGTCGGTGAAAAACTAAAATACAGATCCCAAGACACCGACTTCCGAAATTAAAGTTATTTCATAATTTTGAGTTGATTTCTTTTTGAAGTCGGTTTAATTTTTTTAAATTACTTTTTTGTTGTCTTTTTTTTCAGTGGAAACTTGTAAATGGCGACTTTATCTCTGTCACCTCTGACCTAGACTAGAGTCAAGAGCAAACCCATTTCAAATAAAAAAAACTGGCCAAGTGCGTGTCGGGCCACGCACAGTGTAGGGTTCCGTAGTAGTCCGCTATCACAATGTAGTACGATTCTGTTGTTCTTTATTCTGAATACTTACAAAAAAAAAATGTTCATATTTTGTTTTTCAATGCAAGTCTTTACCCGTTATAAACAAACAACTACTTCATCTTAGTCACTTTACAGGATTAATGCTAAGGATTTTATATTTGGTACAAAATTACCTATCCAACACCCAAGTTCAACGACTATTACTGCTAAACTAATAAAGTTATCTTAACCGCTATAATTTTCCTTTAAAGTTCATGAAATGCACTGTCATCGTGAATTTTTCCCGATTTTTCAAGCCAGCAGTTTAATAGAATAAGTCTAATACTTACTGAGAATAAATTTTAAATTTTTAACAGTTTTTCCATACGTTAGAACTGTCAGACGTCAATTTTATTCCACGGATAAAAGTTATCTGACTTTTGTAAAATCAGCCCTAAATCGACAAATAATATAAAAATTCAACGTAAAGGCACCTTATGCTTGGAAATTATCAATAAATTTGTAGCGACATTCAATCCTTTGATGGAAGCCATCGTTTGGCTTTAAACAAAGAAAAGAGATTTTTTTATTTTAGATATTTATCTTTTGTGAAATAAATAATTTTTTGTGCCATAGCCCATAAGCTTCTACTCCGTTCACCTTTTAAACCCTGTTGTCCAGACGGTAAAAAATCAGCAAGTCGCACCTCCACTCAAATAGTGTTGTAAGTCAAAAAAGCAAACTTTCGAGAAAAACGCGTTTGAAATTTTATTCTAACGTTTTTTTTTCACTTAACTTATAATGACACTAGTGCCATCTAGGGATAAATATTTAAACCATAAGCACGACAATATTCGAGATATGATTTTGAAGTTTTCTGAAACGAATGGTGCATGCAATAAAAGAGTTTTTATTTTTTTTGAGTTGTTATTTGAGCGGAGGGGCGTAGTATATTTGAAGCTAGATGGCATCTTCCTATTTCAAGTTATGTATTCGGAACGCTATTTATGGAACTAAGTGCAACCAATGGTGCAACCTAACATAACTCTCAAAACTTAGGTTTTATAATGCGAATGCTCTGTAAAACATAGCTATCAGTAATATCACAAATGCTTTGCTCTATTTCTTCAGGGAAAGCTGGTACTTGTGTGAAGAAAACGAGTCAATTTCTACAGAAATTAACAGGTACACCTACACCATATATACTTGTACTGCGATTATAGGTGTTTGGTAGAAATAGTAAACATACCTAGGTACTGCCGGTCGATTCTGTAAAAATCTCACCGTGAAAACTTAGGTGAAGTAAGTTTGTTTTTGCTAGGAATTGACACTATTGACAGCTCACTCCACGCTCACTTCACCTAAGTTTTCACGGTGAAATTTTTACAGAATAGCACCGCTGCTTAAACTTAATTAAATGTGACTACTAGGCCAACGTAAACTGCGGGGTAATTGCGTAAGACACTATCAGTAGCAATGGGTTTCCTTTTGACAGTTCAACAACATTCATTGCGTTATTAGCAGACACATTTTTCGAACTTAAGGAGCAATGGATTGGCGATGATGATTGGAGATGACGCAAATATTTTTAATCTTAATTTTATTATTGCCACATGACATGATCTATAAAACTCAACGGCTGCATAAATTCCGTTCAGTTTTTTCGAACACTTCAAAAGCTGCATCCATCAAATTGTCTATCTTGTAATTAACCTGTTAATCCTACTGAGTCATCTCCACATCAGACATCAAGTTCGTGATGTAGACAACCGCAACCACATGGTATAATCTATCGTGTCATGTATGTCACACAAGTTAGTAATTAACATGGTGGTGTTGCGCACGCGCCCCGCGCCGCCGACCCACAATGGCGGCGATATCCAGTATTATAGTAATTATTGCAGCGCCACGTCTAACTAAACACGGTGCAAGATTATCTAACATGTCTAACCTCAGAATAAATAGTACAAGTACGAAATACCGCAGTATTTCTTTTAATGACAGTGGAGGTCACGCTATATAGGCTGGTCCAAATAGTGAACTCAATAAAAAAAAAAAAGAATCTTCATACCTAGGGGTTATCTGAAAATATACCATTGTATGTTCCGCGATTTTTGATAGTTTAGGAGATATGATTTTTTTTAATTTTTGGGGATACCTTCGGGGATATCTTTAAAATATTTATATTTGTTTTTCGACAAGCTCTTTTTATGTTTTTTTTTTGCGATGGGAATATCATGAAATACCCTTTCATGGATAAAAAAAATATCTTCCTAACATTAGTCTTATTTATCTTATTAGTAGCAAAAAAAAAAAAAAAAAATTGTATCTTGCACTAGACTACGATTATTTTATCGAAAGTGGGTGTTTTACATTCTTATGATAAAAAGTTGATAAGATGTAGAACGATTAAAAGTTTGAGTTGACTAGTAGAACCTGAAATATTGGTTAACATTTTTTAAATTGAAAAAGAAAATATATACATGTGTGGGGGTGTGTGTGTTTATAATATGTTTGTTACTTCTTCACGCTCAAACGGCTAGACCAGTTTTGATAAAATTTGGTATGGAGTTAGCTGACACCCTGGAGTAACATAGGCTACTTTTTATCCCGATATTCTCACGGGATCAAAACATGCGGGTGAGGCGCAGCTAGTAAAGGGGGATAAAGCGACCATATTAAATAGAATGTTAGTAAAGGAAGAAATAAACATACTTAATTTGAATATTATATTAATAAGTATTTTTTAGTACTTATTAGACTGTGCTAATAGTAACCACTAACCATGCGGAAATGACATGACAGTTCCGAATGTGTCATTAATTTAAATAAACTCGTATGGCCTAACGCGTATTATTATTGCTCACAAGTAATTAATTTCATACATTTTCCTCAGGCCTCTATTAAACCTATTATTAATTTATATGGTAAAGGAAAACTAGCACATTATTGTAGCCAATGCCTACGTTTTTCTTCAGCCTAGGCTTTTCCTGATTTTGTACCTAGGTAAGTATATTATGTTCGTTGGGTTTATTTGTAAGCAGATGATTTTAAGGGGCTCGTGGCTACGTCAACTAAATGCAATTTAGACCTGTGGGGTAATTGCGTAAAACATTAACAGTAGGAATGGCTTTCATTTTGACAGTTCAACAACATTCATTGCGTCATTTACGTTGTTGAGCAGACAAATTTGTCGAACAGATGAAGTAATGAATTAGCAACATCCTTCAAAATGATTCAGATTGTAGGCTGGTCAAAGCTATGCCTAGTCTTTCGGTCATCTCTTGTAGATTTATATACGATTTTAGCAGCTTTTTATTGCTTTGGAAAGCAGTTAAAGCTCTTGGCACTTTAAGTCTCAGTGTCGTTAACTCGTTACCGTTGCGTCCGTCAGAAAGCTGAATTATCTTTGTAGCCGAAGGATATCACTAGAAAGCCGCCTATCAGGAGACAGAATTGTCTCTTTCATCAGGATATCACTAGCATAGCAAACCTTCACCTACAGCTACCTGAGGGCATATACAAGTTAGAAAGAAAGTGGGGGCCAAGTCCCTCCGACTGTCGAGCACAAGTACCAGGTACTTCATAGTGGACTCGGCAGCAATTCGGGCCCCCCCAACCACGATGTATGATCCCGGCGTTGGCGCCGCGGGCCGCGAACTAAGTACCAGGACCTCCGTCTTTTTGAGGGCCAGCTCCAGGCCTATGGTCCAGGCCGCATTTCTACAACGACTTTCAACAGGATTGACATAGGTAAGTTAAATTTTTCTTCTATGCATAAATTTTCGGTAGCTTATGTCAATCCAATACATTTTTGTCTTTTCCATCAATATTATCGCTGAGAATGACACTTTGTCAAGGTCATAGTCTCCGGTCTAGGCCCTTGCTCTGAGCAGTCTTCAAGGGCATAACCACAGAGTCCACAGATATAGATACACCTAGATAACGCAAGAGCAACTACTTCGCTTACCAAAAATCGCACCAGCTTACGTTCAAAAATCGTAAGCCGCCACTTTCGCGCTTTGTCCTGTGTACTGCTGGCTGGGTAAGCGTGAGCGAGAGCGCGAGCTTGTGACTACATACTTAGTTGGTAGTCAAAAAATTACACGCTTGGTTTCATACCTTGGTTTTCATATCTGTAGCTCTGTAGGATAACATAATAATTATTATAATGCCCTAGACTAGACAAAGTAACTAACTTTCCTGAGTTGACACTAACAGTCGTAACAATTATGAAATCTTTACGCAAACATTCTTATGAGCACTTCATTCGTTTGTGTAAATTATAACGATGTTGTTTGTCAAACACATGTTTTACCTCTTTATCTCAATCTTAGAATCTGTCTGGTAGGTAGTTGTGAAGTCGCGAGTCCGAAGAAATATTAGTTTAAATCATTGTACAAACGGTAACTACGTATTATGTGGTAACTGGTAACATTACTACAATTGTTTGATTCGTGGATTTTTATGTTTTGAAGTTTGCTTACGTCACCATCTGGACCTCTAGGCTGTGTATCAAGTTCAGATAGAATAAGAAAGAATTTAAGTCAACGGTACTTTACAATTATACAGGGAGTTTGTTAGAAAGAGCGACACATTTTTTTTTTACTGGCCAAGTTCGAGTCGGACTCGCACACGAAGGGTTTCGTACCTCAAGGCAAAAACGCCGAAAAAAATACGTTGTATGGGAGCCCCCCTTAAATATTATTTTATTCTGTTTTTAGTATTTGTTGTTATAGCGGCAACAGAAATTTATATCATCTGTGAAAATTTCAGCCGGTCGATTCTGTAAAAATCTCACCGTGAAAACTTAGGTGAAGTGAGTTTGTTTTTGCTAGGAATTGACACTATTGACAGCTCACTCCACCCTCACTTCACCTAAGTTTTCACGGTGAGATTTTTACAGAATAGCACCGCTGGTGTCTAGTTATCACGGTTCATGAGATATAGCTAGTGACAGACAGATAGGCAGACAGACGGACAGTGGAGTCTTAGTAATAGGGTCCCGTTTTTACCCTTTGGGTACGGAACCCTAAAAAGGGACTAATTACTTAGGTACCCGTCATACGTTGACCTGTCCAAATTTAAAATCCCATAGTAAAAAGGACGCTCAGCTTTTCCAGTATTTGAGAATTTTGTTGTCCAATTTAACATAATTATGATAAAAACCTAGGGGTCTACTCCGAAGCGGTTAACCACTGTAGGTATCGGCCGAATGTTCGGTCATTTTCTGATTCGAATATTGTTGTCCTACTACGAATTTTTAAAAAAAAGGTAAAAAAGGGTTAAGGGTTCTATAAAGGTTCGGATGGCACAGTTTGGTCGGGACCAATAGTCAATATAGGAAATTAATGGTAGTAGAAAATGACCGAACATTCGGCCGATACAGTGGTTAACCGCTTCGGAGTAGACCCCCAGTGGTTGTTACGCTTCGGCGTAGACCCCCTTATTCGGACTAGCTATTACGATCATGAAATAAAAAATTGCCAAATCGGTCCAGCCCTTCTCAAGTAATGCCAACGAATAGCATTTCATTTAGAGGGGTTAATATATCCTGATGTTTTCACTAGAACCTTTTTATTGGTAAATATAAAAAATATATATAGTGTATAACTATATATATTTTTTATATTTAGCAATAGCTTTTGATGCCATTGCATCGTAAGAACATTCGTTTTAAAAATTGGGTCAAACTTCAATGTCGAAGCTAATAAAAAAAAACGTATGTGCTTGCAATCGACTAGGTACCCCAATCCCACAAAAATTAAGGTATATCCGAACTAAACATCCCAACCAGCAGGACTACAAGCTGCTAACTAATCAAACCACCAATTTATTGGTCAAAAAACTAAAAGCCGTTGAACTCACTCGGGTTTGTTTTGAAAATAAAGGAATTATCATCATCATCATCATCATTTCAGCCAAAAGACGTCCACTGCTGGACATAGGCCTCCTCCAAGCACTTCCACTTCGACCGGTTCTGTGCTTCTCGCATCATCATCAATAAAGGAATACTTATACCTACCGCTCGACAACGATCGAAAGTTCAATAATTATAAGCACTGTAGGTATATTTCAGCCATGTAGTCTAGGCATGAAACCTGAAAACCTAAGATATAAAATTCCGTAATTTTTGCCTGTATTGCGTCATAATTGTTTGTATTTCCGTAAAGTAATCAAACGTATCAATAAAAAGTCGTAGAATTTTGTAGGCAATGGGAGCCATTTTCCGGAAAGGTTAACGTACAAGTAGGTAACATCGAGGTAAGGCAATGGTATCCTATACCTACTGGCGATATTATTATTATAGTAGTGATTAAAGGTCTACCAGAATCTCATGGCAAAAAAATTATAAAATAGTGATTTTTATAAGGATTGACCTTGCCAATGTATGAAAACCACAATGTTTTTTTTTTTTTTGCCTTGAGATTCTGGTAGATTGCTTAGGATTTATCTCTTTTAAATCTGTTGGGTCATTAATAATAAATTACCGTTCTAGGTGACGGTCGCCCTTAGTTGTCTAGCAGTGAAATAAAACTGTGTTAATGCGTAAAATAATTTAAAATAAGATGACAATTATTTTGAACTAGATAGAAATTGAAAAAAAATACAATCACCTTTTCCTTCATTTCGTACCGGTGAAAAAAACCACTGAAAAATAAATGCACTAAAATCTCACATAATTTGCATAATTCACTAAAATCACAGAACGTAATAATTCAGTTTCACTTAAATAATTCTAAAATAGTCGATTTTGTTTAACGTTACTAAAGAGTTCGTTTATAAATTCGAAATGTGCACATAGACAATAGAACTTCGCCGCGATCCAAAGGGCGGGAAAAATGGACATTTCGAGGTGACGAGCATGCGCACCAACAGGGAAATGCTGACTGACTCCGCGTTAGTAAAAGATCGACGTTTTAAATAATCAAGCTTCGAAATGATTACTTGTGTGGTCGTTCGCATTTCAATTTGAACAACAGATAAGTACTTAGGTACGCAAGTTTTGTTATCGTCACGCCTGAAATCCCCCAGAGGCGTAAGCAGAGATGCGATCTACATGGCCAAATTATAGTGTTACTCTTCAGAGATTTGTAATTAGTGTTTTTAGTCTGGAATTAGCAGTTCATGTGGTGATTATCGTTTCACCAGCTCGTAAACACGCACTGCTGAAAATATGTCATTTAGAGGAGCACATTCACGGCAACCATTTTTATTTTTTATTACTAAATGGGCCCGCTCTTGACCCCGATCACGCCTGATGGAAAGCGATAGATGAGGTCTATGATGGAACGAGCGTGCCCAGAAGATGCCTGTTCACTCTTGCTTTGAAGGTGTTGGAGGGAACTCAGCCGGCAGAGAGTTCCACACTTTGGCTGTGCGCATAATAGGTAAAAGTGGAGGAGAAGCGCTGAGTACGACTCGTGGGGATATCAACCAAGTGCGGATAGTACGCTGCAGTACGTCTGGTTGTCCGGTGGTAAAAGGGCGATGCTGGGATCAGGTAGTGGAGTTCCTGCGCACACTCTCCGAAGTACAGTCTGTAGAGCAACATTACGCCGATGAGCTAGGCTGTGAAGGGTATCTATCAACGTCTCGTCGCCTATAATAGCCTTTGCGTTCCACCGAGTCAAGTGCAGCAAGCTGGTATTTTGCTGAGCCATCCCACAAGTGGCTGCAATACTCCATACAACATGCAACAATTAACGGTTTTAAGCAGATATTGTAATAAGGGACGCTATACTCAAACACGATTGAAGATTGCAATCATTCGCAATGGACTGCCATAATGAGACATTGAAAAAGTACGGGACGCTAATCAAAGGGATTAATAGTGATCGCAGACGCAATACAATTTAGTGACGCATCTGTCCATTCTTTACTTCCAGATTCCAGAGTCATGGAGAGGTTGAATGAGTATTTTCTTTGTCGAAAACCACACCATCAATTGTTGTACGAAAACTTAATATTTTAGTAGGTAAAAACAACTTTCTGGGGTCTTATGATATCATTGATAATCATCATCATAATCAGCCTATAATGGTCCCACTGCTGGGATACAGGCCTCCTCTCTTCAAGAGGGAGTGGGCTAATAATATATCACGCGGTCCCAGTGTAGATGTTACATTTCTTCGAATTTTTGGTTCTAGGACAATGCTGCTTTCTTCACTATGTTTTCCTTCACCGTTTTAAGAGTACCTCAAAGGAACTGTCAAAATTTTAGCAGATTACCGCCTAAGTCAGTAATTAATTTGTCATTATGTACGAGATTACCATTCTATGCCATTTCTTTCAATGGAGTGTCAGTGGTTGACCATTGGAAAGTCATAATGACGCCATTATATTAGTAGATTACCAAACTTGTCAAAGTCAACAATTATGAAATCAATGATAGACCACTCTGACAGTATTGTAATAGCAGACTTGAGGCCCGGTCAAAGGTAGAAGGTAATGTCGATAATGGTACTGACTTACGAATGACTGACTTGCGGTTGTGGGTTCATTCAAATCCAGGCAGGTGCTTTACTTTCTGTAAATAATTTCATCACCACTGCTCTCAAAACGGCGAAAGAAAACAATCGAGGAAACAGGCAGGTCCTAAAGCCAAAAAATCCTAAAACGCACTGGACCCGCGTGGTGGATTACGGCCCACTCCTCTCACTGATAGAGCAGTGGTCGCCAAGTAGAGCAGTGGTCGCCAAGTGGTAACGGCCGCGATTTACGAGTTGTAGGTCGTAGGTTCGAACCCAGACGGGCGCTTTACTTTGTGTAAATTATTTCATCACCACTGCTCTCAAAACGGTGAAGGAAAACATCGTGAGGAAACCGGCATGTCCTAGAACCAAAAATTCGAAGACATGTGACATCTGCCAATCCGCACTAGGCCCGCGTGGTGGATTACGGCCCACTCCCTCTCACCGAGAGGAGGCTTGTGTCCCAGCAGTGGGAACATTATAGGCTGATTATGGCCTCTCACTGAGAGGAGGCCTGTGTCGCAGCTGTGGGAACATTATAGGCTGATTATACATTCGGAGATTTTTTTTCAGTAAAAGTAATTTATTCAGTAATAGTTGTCGAAACATCCAAGATCCTTGTTCCGTCCAGTGTTAAGAGGAAGACCTCAGAAAGATTAAAAGTAATTGTACTGACGGGTCTGACGGAATCTGTTTGATGGAATCTACGTATGTAGGTAATCGGGTTTCTTGGCTAGTGGGATGTTCCCGCGTGAATGGTCGACGCATCACTGCCGAGTTAGTAGTCTAGCGGCATACACAACGCATGGAGGAAAGCCGACTCTGTCGCCAGTCGGTCAGAGGTCTGCCTACGGAAGTCATTGGACATTCTCTTCATCCATTGCACCTGTCTTGTAACATTCGAGTTTCATTCATTGTTTTTTTTTGCTAAGTATTTGGTATTTATTAGGTAGGTTAGGTATATCTATGGCAAAGACAATCTTTGGTTAGGTACTTAATTGTGATAACCTAAACCTAAGAAGACAGAGGGCTGTCAACAGTAAAGTGAAGCCGGTTTCATAAACATGTGTGCACATAGTGAGGTGTACTTTGATTGTAAATGGTTCCAAATGTGTGCGTGTGAGGGTGGGTGTAGGTATGCAGAGAGCGGAGGTGTAGTTTTTGCATACTTCACTATAAAAACCTAAAAGCACATGATGCAGTGTAGGCTGTACCGTTCCTATTTACGGTAAAACCTGCATACCTGTCTCTCTGCCTAATCGCTCTCTCACTGCTGAGAATCGTGACTCCATTACAATTTGTCAACGGTTTTACACTATCATTTAAATCACAATCTGAATAATTTTAATCCTTCATATCACATGTTCGAAAAATGTATCTGCTCAACAACATAAATAACGCAATGAATGTTGTTAAACTGTCAAAAAGAAACCCATTGCAAGAAGCTACTACTACCCACATTTTAATAAAACTGGTACACTGGTTTTTCCCTACACTGCAAAATTGTATAGGTTCACCTAGTTAGAAAATCATATTGCACACGGAAATTTCCACAGTATCAAGTGTAATCAAGTACCTATCTAAAGTAGGAATCTATCCTTCAATTAATAAAAAAAAAAAATTGTGATTGATGAAAAACCTACTTCCATATAGGGAAAACTCGCGACATGAAGAAGAAAATGAACGTGCCTAAGTAATAAAGTGAGATAATTTAGGCGTGAGCTTTGTCTAACTTAACGATATTATCGTGAACGTGCACATCCACGTCCCGGCATCACGGTAAAACCTCAGAATATTTTTTCTTTCTTTCTTTTCTTTTCTTTCAGATATAAATTCAAAGTTGAAATAAAACATAGGTAAATGGTACCTACTCGATTACTCGTTCAGAACTTCAGAGTCGTTCAAGTCCGCATTAATTCCGGAAGACACGATCGAGAGCGGAAATTGCAATTTATTGCTTGGAAAGTCGGACCGGACCAAGTTCCAGTGGTTCGATGCAAAAGTACTGTAGTTAACACTTCTGCAAGTTTTCCATTTTATCACAACTGTTACCAGCCGCCCTACTAAAACCATAATATTTGGGTTAAATATTAATATCATCTGCCTAGCTTTTTTCCAACTAGGTATGTATGTTGGGTTGGGGTCGGCATCCAGTCTAACCGGATGCAGCTGAATACCAGTATTTTACATGGAGCGACTGCCTATCTGACGTCCACTACCCTGTTACTGGGTAATACGATACGCCTTGGAGACTGGTTTTCAGACTTTCGAACTTCTGACTACCCGTAACGACTGTCAAAGATCCGTGAATGACAGCCGGGACCAACAGTTTAACGTGCTTTCCGAGGCACGGAGGGGTCTCGATATGTAAAGATCCATCCACAGGCCGCCCACGGCAAGCGTAGCTTAACCTGATCGATCGACCTGTGCGGCTGTTATTATTTATCCACGGGCCCCTCATTCCGTATGAAAATGTAGATTAGATACTACGCATCATGTTCCTTTTTGGCAGTTTGTGTGTGGCCTTCAAGCTTTAAAGTTCCTCAGAATAAAAAAAAAAAAACAATAACCATCAGTTGAGATTGAAGAACAAAAAATTTAGCTATGTTTCTATACCTACCAATAATAATCATCTCTTTAAAACAGATTTTCGCAACAAAACATACGAGTTTATGGTTCGAAGAATAGATAAAAAGAAAATAAGTAGGTACGTGTGTTGCGGTAAACATGACGCAGAACACAAACGCAAACATACACTCGAAAAACAGAACACTCCTGGCGCAGTCGGGTAAAAATACGTTTATTGAAGCTAACTCAAAAACTACCCAAGCAAAGTTAATAAAAACTACCCAAGCAAAGTTAATAAAAACTACCCAAGCAAAGTTAATAAAAACTTCCCAAGCAAAGTTAATAAAAACTACCCAAGCAAAGTTAATAAAAACTTCCCAAGCAAAGTTAATAAAAACTACCCAAGCAAAGTTAATAAAAACTACCCAAGCAAAGTTAGTAAAAACTACCCAAGCAAAGTTAATAAAAACTACCCAAGCAAAGTTAATAAAAACTACCCAAGCAAAGTTAATAAAAACTACCCAAGCAAAGTTAATAAAAACTACCCAAGCAAAGTTATAAAAACTACCCAAGCAAAGTTAATAAAAACTACCCAAGCAAAGTTAATAAAAATTTATACGACCACCCCTGAGGCATACCCAATCCATTAAAATCGTTTTTCAATTGCCGGAGATATCGCGTAACATATACAAAAACAATTTCTTTTATTTAAGTTCTTGAATGTTTACCAGTAATTTTAGTTTAAAAACCAAACTACTAAACCGATTTTGATGAAATTTCTATGGGACCAATCTGAAGGTATATCCATTCAAATAAACAAAAGAAGGGTTCCGTACCAAAGGATAAAAACGGAACCCTATTACTAAGACTTCGCTGTCTGTCCGTCCGTCCGTCTGTCTGTCACCAGGCTGTATCTCAAGAACCGCAGTAGCTAGACAGTTGAATTTTTCACAGATGATGTAATTCAGTTGCCGCTATACAACAAATACCAAAAACAGAATAAAATTAATATTTAAGGGGGGCTCCCAAACAACGAACGTGTTTTTTTCGGCGTTTTTTGCTCGATATCAATAATGGCAACTAGGCACTTGAAATATTCACAAAATACTCAGTTGTATTTTTACTTTGATAATAAAATAAAATAAATATTTAAGGGGGGCTCTCATACAACAAACGTGTTTTTTTTCGGCGTTTTTGTCTTGTGGTACGGAACCCTTCGTGTGCGAGTCCGACTCGCACTTGGCCAGTTTTTTTGAATTCGGTTAAAAAAGGACAGGTTGGGGAAAAATATGCGTCACATTCACATCCACTCAAAACGCCCATCGCTCAGCATAATGCTACTACCTACCCTGTGGTATTTCGAATTAGGTAGGTACAGTCAGCGTCAGAGAAATGGAACCCCCCCAAGACTTAAAGACTATCGCCCGAGCACGCTCGGGCCCGCCATCGCTCGTCGCTCGAGCGACGCGGCGGGTGGCGGGCGGGGCGGCGGCGCTGGCGCGTCACGTGAGCCTTGAGCAGCTCCCTCCCCCGCCGCCGCCGCCGCACCCATCTCTGCCCGAGCGCATCCAACGGTCTGCCTCAGATATTATTTGCAAGTTTCATTCAAGTTTTTAATAATTCTTTCGGCTTCCTTCTGGCCGAACCGTATACCAAGAATAACTTACAAAAAGACACTTTGCGTGCGATTAAGATACGAACCCGCATCACCAGGCGCCAGCCGATCATCGAGACCGTGTCTTATACTACTAGGCTATTGGCTCAGTTGTCAACCTCAACGAAAATTGGAATAGTATTACTCCATAAAACGAACAAGGTTATTAACCGTCTAATCTTCTAGATAATAAGGTTTAAATTTCAACTTTCGTTTTATATTTAATACCTTAGTTTTACAAAATGCAATACGCATTAACTCCTCAATTAACTAAAAGATAAGGTTGAAATTAGCTTGTTTGGTTGAATATAATGTGTTGATTCCGATTGTTGCACTACCGTCATTTTACTTCAGAAACTTAACTGCTGTATGAACTGCGAGTTAAGGTTGAATTTAGAATACTTCTTCGCTTTATTTAGTAAACTGTGATTGAGGGTATAATTATTTTTTAAATGGTTTCGTTTTCGTGCCGATTCGCTTGTGTGTAATTATCTTCGTCGTAATATTATCAAATTTATTAAGTTTTTGACCAGTTGATTCTATTAACCGATGGTATGGTTTGATTAACAACTTTTTTGAAGGCTAAAATTGTTGTTATCTGGGAACAGGAACAAAGCATAAAGAAAATAGCACGAGTTATGGGCATAACGGTAAGATTTATGTTATACTTCCACATATTACCTATTTATTGTTGCAATAATGTTGCATTATTACTTACTAGTTGGATGTTTTTATGTATTTCTAATATTATTATTTTCATTGCAGAGAAAAACAGTTCGTAGATGGATACAAAGGTATCAAGCGACGGGTGATGTGAAATGTGATCGCCAAGGCCAGAGAAAATACAAATGGAGCGACAACGTAATATTGTGAAAGTTCATTTAGTGGCACCCTTCAAAACTTCAAGAAGTGATAGACTGTGACATCCTCTCCGTTATTATAAGGCAATTTACTCGGCAGATTGATTGTGTAATGTATCTGATAAAATTGCGTTGGAACATATATGAGCAAGTGTTAATAATTCCCAATATTTGTGGGATCCTTATCTCGTAGTTAATCAAAAACAAACAACCTTTATAATTATTATCAATCCAGATAATCTGGTTTACAAGTAGTCTTGTAATGTATTAACGATGCACCATCTGACCTCACACATTTTTCTAATGTTGTGTTAAATAAGGGTTATTAGAAAATGTGATAAAAGAGAAAGATGTATATTGCTATACTATTATAGTTTAGCATGTTGATTCTTCCTCTGTAATTCACAGACACAAAAGACAAAATTTCTTTTTTTTTAAAGGTCTTTTCCGATAAGTAAGTATAAAAAAAATCTGTTTTTTAATAATAAAATGTTTCTATAAATATATATATATAAACGAACCTTTATCTAGTGTTAAACGTTCTAAACCTCATCCAGGGTATCTCTTTTGTGTTTAGTTAATATTCTAAGTAAATAACCCCAATTTAACACAGATAGAAAACTGTATACTCAACCTGGAAGTGGATTCCATGAAGTCCTAGAAATGTAATTAGAAAAATAAATGAATATTGTTTATCAAAATGCCTAGCTTTTATTACAAACCTCCATTTGATTTTTTAAATAATAATTAACGAAAATCACCTAATAAAGAAACTAAAAACAAGGGTAAATAAATAAATAAATAAAATAAAGGAAAAAGAAATCTTCTCATCCGCGGATTTGAACTCGTGACCACCGCATTGCCAAGCCGCAGTGTTAACCATTAGACCAACACGCCACTTACGTTACATTACGAAAAACTTAAATAGGTTTGATGTCAATACCAAGGGGGGTACCTTATTTGTGAAGCGAACTGTACACAAACCAGAAGTTTTTATAAAAGTTAATCAATTATGATCACACTAATCGAAGTCCACTGGCCAGTCCGATAGTGACGATTTTAGGAAAACCCGTTAATAAACATGAACTTTGATAATAACTTGGACTTTGGAAACATACAAAAAGTTCTTATTGTTTTTTAACTGACTCATCATCATGTCATGAGTTAACAATATTGTAATAACGATCTAGTACCTACTAAATATGGAGAAGGAGTTTGTATGTAAATATTGTAGCACGTAGAATTTTGTGTTTTTGTGTGCTGCCATTGGAAAATAGCGTGAAAGTGAATTTAAAATGTAATCTCCGTTCGCAGTTTAGTTTCCAAAGGTCACAACAAATATGATTTTTTGGAAAAATAACTTTAAAACCTACATAATATAAAGTTCATTTTGCGCTACTTACAACTTTTTTTTTTTATTCTGCCCTCCCCTATAGGAGGGATGAAGGCGTGAGTTTATGTACAGCCGCCAGCACATCAAGCTACCCGAAACTGTCAAATTTTCCCAAACCACTCTGAACTTTAATACTTTAGCGATTAAGTTGAAAATCTATTAAAGAAATTTGACAGATTGTAGTTAGTAGCTTGATGTGGTGGCGTCTGTAACAGTATGTACGAGTATGTAATTAGTAGATAATAATGCAAAGTCATTAGTCAATAGAAATGGCAGCTGTTTTATAATATGATAATATCGGATTGCAAAATTATTAGACGGGAAAAAGATCGAGATCGTAGAAAAAACCGTATTTCATTGAAGGTATTTGTGATTCCCGCGGGCAATCGCCACTAGAATACGAAATTTTAAAGACTCTTTAAGTACCAGCAAACTGTAACAATTGAAGAAAACCAAAAGGTTTTTTGTCTTTAAAAAACCAATTCCTTTCTTCGAAACAATAAGGGAATGACCTAAATATTTGCAGAGAGCTTTTACTGTCCAATCACCCAACACCGTTTTTCTAGAAAACCGTAAATATAGGGAAAATCCCTTTAAAACGATTGTCGGAAGCAATGAAAATTTTCGTGAGAATTTAATTGCTTCGGAGGTATAAAAGGTAAACTTTACTAATCACGTGTACACTTTATCGTTCACATTTCACGTGTTATAAATCCCGAGGTAAGGCTTATTGGTCCGATAATAGTGAATGTTAAAACCTCGATAGAAAAGTATGGAAATTGTTTGCCAAAAATCGTAAATGCCAATGTTTTGTTTATTCAGTGAATTTCAGTGTCTTTTCTGCAAACATAATACCTATATTGGGGAAATGGGCATTATCGATTCATCCAGTGCGAGTATGGTGCTCCTGAATAGACTACACACCATCTGCTAGTGTCCCAAACATAGAAATTCATTTAACTATGGTCCCAAATGTCCGTTAACCTGTATCTTAGCCAAAACAACGCCTCTGACGCTGCAATAAATGTCGCCATCTACTGGGCCCGAACAGTATGATGGAGGTACCTACCGTCAAAATGAAAAGTAGAAGTATATTTTCAACAATTGCTCGAATTTGTGTACGTACAGATGCCAGCACATAAGCTACCCGAAATTGTCAAATTTTCCCAATCAACCTTGAACCTTATGCTTAACCAATAAAGTCGAAAATCTATTAAAGAAACTTGACAGATTGTAGTAGCTTGATGTGCTGGCGTCTGTACGTACATGAAGCAAAGAGATCAAACAATAGGCATCTCTGTATCTTTACAATTTCAGCTTGTTGCTTTACCAGGCATAAATTCGGACCGCTATCGCTACTGAGAAATTCCCAATAAAACTTGGCCCGAGTTGAGTACCTATCAAACTCAGGACCTAATCATGCTCAGCAGTCACTTGGTATCATTAATTTCGATGCAGGGTCAATATTGAACCTGACTTTTACCCTTTTCATTCACAGATCTATATCACAAAATGCAGCATTTCGTGTCTATATGACCGCTAAATTAATTGAGTGACATTTACACTATAGGTCCTTTCTTTAACCGGAGCGAGGATAACACGTTACCGTACCTATTTTACAAAAATAAAGGACGACATTGTTAACGTTACTTAAGAGAATTTTATGTTCAATCTGCCAAGCCTTTTCCCAACTACATTGGCGTCAGTTTCCAGTCTAACCGAATGCAGCTGAATATCAGCATTCTACATGAGTAACTGCCTATTTGAAGGCAAATTCCTGTAATTAAAAACGTTCAAAATCTAGTCGCAATCTCATCTCAGCGACAAAAAATGTCAAAAACTTGTCAAAAATGTAGGGAAATAGAGGTATTTTTGACACATTGAGAATTTGAGACTGAGATCGACTGTGAACGTTGTTAAAATTACGAGAATTGCCTGTCAGATCTCCACAAATCAGTAACCGATTAATTACGATACTCCTTGGTAAGACTTAGTTGTCAGAATTGTAGGTTTTAAGCACGAGGGGTCTCTCGTCTCGGTATGTATGTATGTATGGTCACTCGTACACGGCCCGATCGACCCGTGTCACTTTTTGTTATGTTATTCATTAAACTTAAAGTAGGTACAGACAGAGCAAGACAAATACTTGCTCACTACATTTTATGCTATCTAAATAGGTTGCAATCACATGGGACAACAAAGAACAAATAAAACTGGCCAAGTGCGAGTCGGACTCGCACACGAAGGGTTCCGTACCACAAGGCAAAAACGCCGAAAAAAACACGTTTGTTGTATGGGAGCCCCCTTAAATATTTATTTAATTTTGTTTTTAGTATTTGCTGTTATAGCGGCAACAGAAATACATCATCTGTGAAAATTTCAACTGTCTAGCTACCGCGGTTCTTGAGATACAGCCTGGTGACAGACAGACGGCAAAAACGCCGAAAAAAACACGTTTGTTGTATGGGAGCCCCCCTTAAATATTTATTTTATTTTGTGTTTAGTATTTGTTGTTATAGCGGCAACAGAAATACATCATCTGTGAAAATTTCAACTGTCTAGCTATCACGGTTCATGAGATACAGCCTGGTGACAGACAGACGGACGGACGGACGGACAGCGAAGTCTTAGTAATAGGGTTCCGTTTTTACCCTTTGGGTACGGGGGTAAAGGGTTAGGGGTGGCACTGTTTTCTGTTTTCATAAAAACGGATAATTGTGCGATAACCGCGATTGAATGAAATTTTCCACACATACTTTCATTATCTCGAATCCGCCTATTATTTGAGATTAAAAAGTATCGCATTGCGAGGAAAATTCATTGATATAAATAAAAAACAAAGCACCTCTTACCTATGAATGAGCCAGTTCGAAAGAACACCACATGTTCCAAAAACAAACTTGTTTTTTTTTTCTTTTTTGCGATTATCAAATAGTCACATCACTCAACACTAATAATTAAATCAAGATTTTTAAGGCTGCGTAAATAATAAATATTGTCAATCAATAATAATCTTACGAATAAGCAAAATACCGTTGGTTTTCGTGCAACGGTTCGCGATGTTAATCTTATACTGTGTGGGTTATTTACAAAACTGTAGGCGATTTAACGAGCGACGCTAATGCCTGTGCAGCCAATGAATACTTACAGTCTTACGATAATTTCAGGGCTGAAACGGCCATGATAAATTATATGGCTTTTGGTACCTACCTCAAGTACTTAGTAGGTACATAAATGTTTGCGGTGCGATATCAGAGGGACAATTCTCGTAATTTTAAGAACATTCACAGTCTGATCTCAATCTCAATCTGGCAAAAATACGTTTTTGACATTTGTTTGTCGCCGAGATGAGACTGCGACTAGATTTTGAACGTTTTAATGCGATGCTTTGGGCATCTTTTGCGATTTGTCCAAGGCATTCGATTGTGTTCTTCATGAAACATTAATCAGGAAACTGCACCACTACGGAATCCGGAACGCCTCTCTGGATCTTCTTACTTCTTACTTGAGTGATAGGATTCAGAGAGTTGATGTTAACGGAAAAAGGTCACCCGGATCTGTGGTAAGAATGGGGGTCCCCCAGGGCTCAATTCTCGGCCCATTTTTATTTATTATTTATATAAATGACTTGCCTTACCTCATAAGGGATGAACATGATATAGTGTTGTTTGCAGATGACACTTCACTTTTATTTAAACTCAAACGTCAGCAGCTGGTTACTGACAATGTAAATAACGCCCTTGCAAAAGTAGTTAACTGGTTTAATGTCAATAACCTACTTCTTAACGGAAAAAAAACGAAATGTATTAAGTTTACCATACCCCACGTTAGACAAGTAGAAACTAGTGTTCTCATTAAGGATGAAGAGTTGAAACCCGAAGATACCACAGTGTTCCTGGGCATAACGTTGGATGCCAAGATTCAATGGGGCCCCCATATAGACAAATTGTCAAAAAAGCTTAGCTCTGCAGCATACGCCGTTAGGAAAATTCGTGATTTAACTGATTTAGAGACAGCCCGTTTAGTATACTTTAGTTATTTTCATAGTGTGATGTCGTACGGTATTCTGTTGTGGGGAAATGCCGCCGATATTCAGACAATTTTTATATTACAAAAAAGGGCAATTCGTTCCATTTATAAATTAAGTCCCAGACACTCCCTCAGAGACAAATTTAAAGAGATTAATATAATGACTGTGCCTTCTCAGTACATTTATGATAATCTTTTGTATGCACATAAAAATATTAATCTGTTTAAAAAATACAGTGATATCCATAACATAAATACTAGGAACAAACACAAATTTGTTGTTCCAACAACAAGGCTCAAAAAAATAGGTGGCTCGTTTAGATGCCAATGTATACGTTTTTATAATAAACTTCCTACCTACATTCAAGAACTAAGCCTTATTAAATTCAAATCTTTTATAAAGCGAAAACTATGTCAGAAAGCCTATTATACTGTAAAAGACTATATTGAGGACAAAAAGGCTTGGGATTGAGCTGCTCCAATAGGTTTAGAATGTTGTTTTTATTTTTCTAATTTACACTTTAATAATTTTCTTTTTTTAAGTATCTATTTACTTAAATAATGACATGTACATTTACTGTATAAAGTATTATATGATTTTAATTATTGTGAATGTGAGGACTATGTGGGTAATTTTTTTGTTTTTTTTTTCTCTCTTCGTTTTAATCATGATCTGGCAGTTTGAGTAGTTTATGCGGCCTACCCAAATGTCCTGTCTTTGGTATTGTTCGTCGAATCGTTGAGCTCCTTAAGTTCTGAGTTGAGCTGCACGGTTACTGACAAATGCGTGCACTGACTGGACAGGTCCGCTCAATCTGTGTGGTTCTTTCCTCAAAAGACCATTTCAGACACTAATCTACATGGTCCTTAAAGATTATGTCCGGATTTTTTATATACACATTGACATTGATGAATTTTATTTAGACAATGACATGAATATTTACTTTGTAAGTAATTTATATTATTATTTTTTTTATTTAATTATTGTGAATGTGAGGACTATGTGGGTCATTTCTTTTTTTCCTTCTTAGTTTTAATCATGATCTGGCAGTTTGAGTAGTTTATGCGGCCTACCCAAATGTCCTGTCTTTGGTATTGTTCGTCGAATCGTTGAGCTCCTCAAGTTCTGAGTTGAGCTGCACGATTTTTGACAAATGCGTGCACTGATTGGACAGGTCCGCTCAATCTGTGTGGTTCTTTCCTCAAAAGACCATTTCAGACACCAATCTACATGGTCTTCACACGATGTGACCAAGATTTTGTCTGGACTTTAAAAGAGACTGTGACTTCTGAGTTTGTTTCGGCCTTTCTTCTCAGAATAGTCAGTTAGGAAACGCCGACCTCATCTAGTTTAAAAAAAATATGATTGACGTGTAAAAGTGTTTGTACAAACCTACTTACAGAAATAAAAATCATTTAATCATTTAAATTAAGAACGAGAATTGGCCTTCAGAAGGAAGTCGGTTATGTTTTCTGGCTTAGACCTAGGTAACAATAGGAGTTCGTGCCTAAATAATAACAGCCACACGGGTCCCATTGAAGCTTGCCGCAGTCGGTTCGTGGATGGGTGACCATTCATTACTTAAAGATACCCATCCGTGCCTCGTTAGTCCCGGCTGTCATTCGTACCTATAGATCTTTGACAGTCGTTACGGGTAGTCAGAAGCCCAAGTCGGAGAACCAGTCTTGCCAAGGGGGGGTATCGTGTTACCGAGTAGGTAACTGGGTTGTGGAAGTCAGATAGGCAGTCGCTCCATGTAAAATACTGGTATTCAGCTGCATCCGGTTAGACTGGAAGCAGATTGATTGACCTAGGTACCAATAGAGAAAAGTATGTACGGACGCCAGCAGGTCAACCTACCCGAAACTGTCAGATTTTCCCAATCAACCTTGAACCTTATATTGTAGCAATAAAGTCGAAAATCTATTAAAGAAATCTGACAGATTGTAGTAACTTGATGTGCTGGCGTCTGTACATACCTAGAGTACGTAGTAGGTATTGTACCCTAACGATAAAAAAATAAAATGAATAACAAGATTACAAGACTAGAAAATAAAATGAATAACAAGATTACAAGACTAGAAAATAAAATGAATAACAAGATTACAAGACTAGAAAATAAAATGAATAACAAGATTACAAGACTAGAAAATAAAATTAATAACAAGATTACAAGACTAGAAAATAAAATGAATAACAAGATTACAAGACTAGAAAATCTTTATGCAAATCCATATAATAATATTATTATAAATTCGAAAGTAACTCTGTCTGTCGTCTGTCTACAACTTCAAGCACTTAGATGTACAGAGGCGAGTTAATGCCATAGGCATTTTCTACCAGTCAACCTTTGGGTAATGCAGAGACAAACTAGTTGGAAATAACGAAAGGGTAATAACCGTTATTTTCCTAGTGTTATTTTAATTAAATGGAGTATAGGTTAGGGTAGGTTCTACACATCAGAACCGTTTTGGATCTGTCAACGTTTTTAGAACACGCTGTATATGAGTCATCATTTAGTTTTACCATAAAATAAACAATGACGACTTGGCAGCCCTGAAACGGTGTTAGGTACCTGCTGCTATGAGTAAAAATTAGATGAAACGCTCGCTAAATGCTTATGTCAATATTTACGCTTGCTCGAAGTCTTGAACAGTGATAGAATTGTTATAAGTTTATGCAAATAAAGTACAGACGGTCGATTCTGTAAAAATCTCACCGTGAAAACTTGGGTGAAGTGAGTTTGTTTTTGCTAGGAATTGACACTATTGACAGCCCACTCCACGCTCACTTCACCTAAGTTTTCACGGTGAGATTTTTACAGAATAGCACCGCTGTACTTACCGGAAACAGACAGCCTTATCTACCTACCTACTCATTAAAATAAATACACAATATTAGGTATTTCCAAAGATCTCGTTAATTATCTAATTGGTTACGGCTGCCGCTGAGCAAATTGCTCCCAACCATGGTAATTTCAAATTAGAGTTTAGGCGTCTACAACCCTTGAGGCACAGTATAAAGATCATACAGTATTGTAACTCGGCCGTAACCTTGAAATAAATGCCTACAGCCGCGCGGTACGTAAACATGCGATAGGGCTGCCCGCCTCCAGCATTTTAATTACATTTGCCTACTTTGTGTTTCCATTTAGTTTTGTTATTGTATTTTACTGTGTGTACATAAATATTAATAATAAAAACCACGTCTTTACTTTGAATTTTACAAACTAACAAAACAAAACACACATGCCCCGAGGTTTTAACACAAGCGTACCTACCGTTTAATGATTCATGAACCGCCTATAACTACCTATTTCACTCGTGTCTATCACTTTCCTTTACTCTATTCACTTAATTATTAATCCAGACATCTTTTTTTTCGGGAGATAAAAGGAAATACTTATCCATTAAAAAGACACACATTATGTACCTACCTACTAGTAAGTAAAATTATTTTATAGTCTTACCTTTCAGAGTTTCCAGGTAATCTAAAAAAAGTTATCTCTGGATGCGTTATTGACGAATTCATGCAACCAAAAACAGCACAATGTATCCTACTCGTCATATTAAATATGTACCTACTTCAATTTATTTTGCGCGGTTATTGTTAAAAAAAACAACACACCGTCCGTTCGTCACTGCGGCACAGTCGCGACTGTCTGCATGCCAAGCGCATGCCGAGGTCGAGGCGCGTAGGTATAGCTCGCGTTTCGTCAGTTTGTATGAAGTCGAAATACTGTATATCTTTATACTGTGCTTGAGGCGTCGTCGTCGCTCGGATGACGTAAGCGCACGGTATGGCGAGAGTGGTAACAGTGCGGGCGTCGAGCGGGTTGTGTCTACTTACTTACTAATTACTGAACTGAACAGAAAATTACTGACAACAGACATAAACCTTCCTACGGTAGATAGGTACTGTATGTACAGACGCCTGACGCCAGCACATATCAAGCTACCCGAAACTGTAAAATTTTCCCAATGAACCTTGAACCTCATGCTTTAGCGATAAAGTTGAAAATCTTTCAAAGAAATTTGACAGATTGAGTAGCTTTATGTGCTTGGCGTCTGTACCTAATCCATACTAATATTATACGTATAAGCGAAAGCAACAGTCTGTCCGTCTCCTTTTTACGCCATCGCTACTGAACCGAGCCTGGGACTTGGAGAAAGACATACTTAGGCTACTTTTCATTCTAGAGAGTTGTATTAAAAAACTATAGCTGATTTCGTGCCGCCTAGAATCACGAAATTTTTTCGTAATTTTTTCCATGTTTTAATAATTATTCTGCTATTCGCGGCTACCCGACTTTGTTTTATTTATTTATTTATTTGATATAGGCACACCAACAACTTATCAAATAAGACATGTACAGACATTTACGATGGGATTCTGTGTATCTAAATAAGTTACCTATAGGCATGCACATCATTCACAAAAATATTGATGTATAGGATGTATATTATAATCAAGCACGGCTGCACGGAGGCGTCTTGGACTCTTGGTATGTAAAGATGGTCGCCCATCCACGGACCAACCGTGGCAATGATCGATCGACCCGTGCGGCTGATATTTATGTCTTAATCAAAAAAAAAAACTAATGGCCATATACTGCATGTTAAAACGTAAAATAATTATTAATAGCTAACTCACCTTAAATTAATAAAAACAAAACACTGTTATAAAAGTAACACAGTTCAGATTCACATGAATAAAAATAATCGATAAAATTCGATCGAGAACTAAGGTGGGTGAGATTGGATGTCTTCCAATTAAAGACATAGCGAAATGATAGCGGTTAGATGTACCTACGTGACTATTATTACAACCACTCAAGGCCACTTGATAAAATAAAAAACTAACACAATTGATTTCTATTTTGTTTCTTTCTGTAGGCATAAAGTTTGTTTAGTGCGGGAATCGAACCCGTCACACATATCGCTCAATCCAATTGCTCAGTCATTGCACCTGCCCGATAAACAATGCTGTGTAATTTGTAATATCTCAATAGCAATACTAGTATCAAATAGATTATTGCTAGGAGTTTATAGGAGGCAGAAACATATACTCACATTATCTGGTATTTCCAACATTTTGCTTGTAGGAAATATCATAATCGGGGAAACTTGAAGAACATGATGATTAAATCTGGAAAGAAAAAATAAAACGCATTTTAATTTGTTCAAGAGTTTCAGTGAAATTTCTGAAACATAAACTTAAAAAAACAACCACAAACAAACAATAAACATTATAATACCAGTATCAATTCACAGACAATAAAGAATCAATATATATACTAAAAAGCCTAGTATCTAAATCAATGGAATTAATTAAAAAGGTAACAAAACGGTGTTTACAAAGTTGGTTTTGCTGAAGCCCGCAACAGTAGTAATAAAAACAATAAAAAACTTTACAATAACTACGAGTTAATGTCCTTTATTTTTGTTTGCGTATGTTTTTCATTCTTCAAATAAACTTATAGTTCTATGATATATAGTCCAGGTTTGCGACAAATAAGACAAACATC
Organism: Oligia fasciuncula; assembly: GCA_963082905.1. Taxonomy (NCBI): domain Eukaryota; kingdom Metazoa; phylum Arthropoda; class Insecta; order Lepidoptera; family Noctuidae; genus Oligia; species Oligia fasciuncula. Next base: position 12,239,691 of record OY720406.1, on the reverse strand, counting down.
TTAAATATTTTTGTTCTCTCAAATACTTAACAGCATTTGTAAACCATTCTCTGAAAGGTTGTTGACAGTGACATTTGACTTGACTGCTGTCACTTATTACAGCTGTTTACCAAACAACCAAGTTGTATTTGTATGATAAGTTCGTTTACAGCTTTCCTGTTTGCTTTTTTAAATCAAATAAGAGCCAAGAATTAGATGTAAATTAAAGTTGAAATAGATAAAAAAACAAGTTTGTGTTTACTACATAAAGCTGATTATAGTTTCTTGGAATTTCGTCGTGGATTAATGGATTTTTAATGTGCCGCCTGCCGGTGTGCCCGGAACTTTGCCGGTGAGTAGTGAATAAAGTTGTTTTGATTACTTACCATTTATTTTATTATGGTCGATATCGTTTAAACTAGAGCACAATGACACATTTAGCTTTTATTTTTGTTTCATTGTAAGTGTGTAAATAGTTTTTCATATTTTATATCAACAAATTAAAAACTTTCGCATAGTTGCGCGTAAAGTTTCGTAATATGACGTTTTCATTGCATTTTATTTAAAGTTGTGCAACATAATTACTATGTTCTTAGCAATATTGTTTTTAAAGTCATTTCACATCTGTTTTGTTTAATTACAACTTTACAAGTACTTAGTACTTACTAAAAATCTAAAATGGTGTTTAACCAGGGTCCAGGGAATTTGTTATGGAACATAAACGTAAATAAAGAAATGTAATTATTCAAAAAAATACAAAGAGTATTTCTTTAAACTCATTACACAAAAGAAATCATATTACAGAATTATTTTTGACTTGTAAGTAATAAGTCTGTTTATCAGTTAAAATGTCAGCCTAGACTTCCTGAAAGTGAGACTACCTACTAATATATTTGCTTTATGTTCCAGTAAAGCAAAAGAGGATATTTGTTAGACAACATTTCCTTATTAGAGCATCCTGGATACAATCAGGATATACTGTAACAGTATATTTTAATTTTGCTTCGTTCAGACAACCTCGTATAGCTGGCAGAGGTCCATTTTGCCACTCTTATTAATAATGCATGGAAGATTGAAGTAAGTATAGACAATAGGATCTATATAAATCTTGTAGGTATCCTATTTAAAAATAGAACATAGAAATGGATTTCAGAAAAATAATGAGAGTAAACCGTTTATCATAATGGGGTTTATTTATATACATTAGTTAAGTAATGATCAGAGACTGTTGATCCATAAACTTTTTATGTTAACTTTAAGCAATGTTTTTACATAAAGGGATTATGATTATGACTAATGGACAGCTCAAAAATAGAAGTGTAATATAACTAACGTTTTTATGGCTAAAACTTAGAACTGAAGGCCAATTTCAATATTTAAAAACATTTAAAATCTAGCCACAATCTCATCTCAGCGACAACCAATGTTAAAAACTTTTCAAAAATGCAGAGATTTTAGAGGTAATTTTGACAGATTGAGACACATCAGACTGTGAACGTTCTTGAAATTACGAGAATTGTCCCTCTGATTTTGACAAACTTTATAATATTGAATCAAAACTCTTACATCAAAACATTGATATTATATAAAATATATCAATGCATCAAAATAATTAATTGTCGGCCTCAACATTGAATTGTATGCATGTTAGAATTAAAAGTGTGTGAAGTCAAACGAATTACGATATTAAATATTATACAAATTCTATTTATTATGCTAGCCAATATGTAATACGTTATAATCAATGACGTAATATAAAATATCATTGGATAAAATATGTAAAAAAAACATTGCAGGAATCATGCAATTATGGATATTTATAAAATGCTCAATTCAATTTGCATAATAATATCCGCAATCCGTAAGTTCGCGCCATTTTGTCTATGCCGCGTCTGGCAGACGTCCCAATCTTGCATAATACTAAAATGATTGTCTATGTTAAGTAAGTGTCGCCAGTCTCGAAGGGCCAATGAAAGTGGCCCTGAGCTACTTTCTAGTTACCACGATCATAACCGAGCTTCTGGTTATATAAAAGCCCTTTCCTAATATTTTATGTAAATATTATGCTTATAAATTATCTGCCAGATAAATACCGATACATACATCGTTACTGATACCGGTTAGTATAAGAGCTAGGGCTGGTAAAAAATTACTCACATAGAGCATAAATTAGGTTGGTATTTCGGAACGTGTTTTTTTTCTAAAAATATACGTAGATATTTATAAACTAAAGAATTACCTACTTACATTAATTCAAAAATAAAATTGTTTTCATATTTTATTTTACCTGTCATTATTATAATTTACGATCCCAGTTTAAAATATGTTATTCATTCATGACGTGCCATTCGCAGATTGTTGTTAACGACGAACATAGGTACTTAATAGAAATTCTCTATAGCACAAAAATGTCGTGATCGTGGAAGGCGTACAAGTTCCCATGATCCCCGGACCAAGTGTGGGAAGGGAACACCGGGATGGTTTTTAGGTAGTAGGTAAGAGTCTGACAGACCCCGCCACCCACCTCAGGGCTGCGGACATCCATTAGGATTTTCCACACCGGAACAAAAAAAAAGGTCAGACATAAACCTAAGTAGCTTGCAGTTACTTTGCTATTTAGTAGGCATTTGGTATAGGACCTCAAAGCAGAAATTATTTGAAGTTCACAAAAAGAGGCGCAATCATTATATTAGAGTGTTCAATAATATATTTAGAAGCGCAAAATGAGAATGATTACCTATACATGCCATTAAATATTATGGCTTCGCTAAAAACGGAATCGCATAAAGTTAGCACGTAAGATAGACATCATAAGAACCAGCAAAACTAGTCCTCAGCCAGAGTCGCCAGGCGCCCGCCTATAAGCCTGGGTATTTTTAGTTAGAAAGTTGAATGTTTTTCCCAAAAGCTATAGCTATGGGTAGGAATAACTGGAAAAGAAAACATAGGTCCTGTACAAATGTTTAGTTTTACATTTAAAATGTTATTTATATGTTGTCTATTTTTAAGTTGAGGCGCGGTTCGCTTCAGCCCGCGACTCCGTCCGCGTAAAATTTCTGGTTCCTCCGACCCATCCCGTCGCATCGCATCGCCTGCCTACACTATTACTTCGTTTTCGCTTAGCGTTCTTTCTGACTTTTTTCTTTTACCCAGTTCCTAAAAGCCCTAGAGTGATGTTAAATCACCTATACTCTATAGCCTTCCTCAAGAATTGGGCTATCAAATGTAAAAATATTTTTTTTTAATTCGACTATGGCAGTTCCAAATATTAGCGCGTTCAAACAAACTCTTTAGCTTTATTATTAGTATAGATTATTATCTATGGTTTCTGTCACGGATAGCGGAGTATTGCTAATTAAGAACAGTTGTGAATGTGAGGACTATGTGGGTAATTTTTTTCTCTCTTCGTTTTAATCATGATCTGGCAGTTTGAGTAGTTTATGCGGCCTACCCAAATGTCCTGTCTTTGGTATTGTTCGTCGAATCGTTGAGCTCCTTAAGTTCTGAGTTGAGCTGCACGGTTACTGACAAATGCGTGCACTGACTGGACAGGTCCGCTCAATCTGTGTGGTTCTTTCCTCAAAAGACCATTTCAGACACTAATCTACATGGTCCTCAAAGATTATGTCCGGATTTTTTATATACACATTGACATTGATGAATTTTATTTAGACAATGACATGAATATTTACTTTGTAAGTAATTTTTATTATTATTTTTTATTTAATTATTGTGAATGTGAGGACTATGTGGGTCATTTCTTCTTTTTTCCTTCTTAGTTTTAATCATGATCTGGCAGTTTGAGTAGATTATGCGACCTACCCAAATGTCCTGTCTTTGGTATTGTTCGTCGAATCGTTGAGCTCCTCAAGTTCTGAGTTGAGCTGCACGATTTTTGGCAAATGCTTGCACTGATTGGACAGGTCCGCTCAATCTGTGTGGTTCTTTCCTCAAAAGACCATTTCAGACACCAACCTACACGGTCTTCACACGATCTGACCAAGATTTTGTCTGGACTTTAAAAGAGACTGTGACTTCTGAGTTTGTTTCGGCCTTTCTTCTCAGAATAGTCAGTTAGGAAACGCCGACCTCATCTAGTTTAAAAAAAAAATATGATTGACGTGTAAAAGTGTTTGTACAAACCTACTTACAGAAATAAAAATCATTTATCAATCATTTATCATTTATCAGTTTCCTTGTCGACAGGTATTGTCGGCATGTGAACTGTAGCTTAGATCTAGACTGGCGTAATTATAAACTGCATTTTTCTCATTCTGCCTGCTATAGATATTGTATTATATTGTGAACTAGCTGCTCAGAACACTCCGTGTCGAATTGCATTTTTTACATTCTTCCTTTTGTACTATCTAGTACTTACCTTATTATTATTATATTAGTTATACATGGACTTTTGGAAAGTAACAATAAGGTGCATAGAAAGTATAAATTGACAAAGGTTTTTTTTAATGCTTGTTTTAATTTACAAAATGACACGTAGTCTAAATTACTACTAGTAAACTACAGCTAATCTATTCTGTAAAAATATAACTGTGAGAACATAGGTGAAGTGAGCTTTAAGTGAGCTGACATTTCACCTGATGGTAGGGATCCCTTGGGATTGGCACTGTTGACCACTACCACCATAATTCACCTAAGTAGACCGACAGTACTTTTTGGTCGTCAGAAATGACAGAAAAAGACTGCTCACAAAACTCCTGCTCTTCATCCACTTCCTAGTGTTTTAGCTAAGAAGAAAAATAATCTGATATTCCAAGAAAAATATCGTTCATTTTGCATTATTATATGTCAATCAAGTGGTTATGACGAGGCAATGATTGGACGACTTATAAACAATTGTTGTTTTAATAAGTTTTAGTGGTTCACCACCGCAATCTGCATTTACTTCTTATTCTTTGTATTATGTCCTATTGTGTACTTGATTTCATTTAGAGGCAATGATTGGACGACTTATAAACTACTTATTGTTGTTTTAATAAGTTTTTGTGATTCACCACCACAGTCTGCACTTACTTCATAATCTTCTTATTATGTCGTATTGTGTTTACTTCTTTTAGATTTATTAGGACGTACACACCTCATAGAATACTACCAAGAATTATCTAATGCATTAGTTATTGCGTCCTGTGACTAAGTTGTTTTTACTGTCTCTATGTCATATTCAATCGGCACCCTAATTGCGTGACACACTATCAATCCAATCACCATCTGAACAATTTTGAAGGATATTCCTAAACCATTGCTTCCTAAAATTTTGGAGTTCGAAAATCAAATGAATATAAATAATAATAATAAAAAATAAATAATATATTAATAAAAAAATAATAAAAATAATAATATAAAAATAATAATAATATATAATTTGTCTGCTCAACAACGTAACTAACGCAATAAATGTTGTTGAACTGTCAATATGAAAGCTATTGCTACTGGTGGTGTGTTACGCAATTACCTCGCGGATTAGCCTTTTGCCGGCAACGGATTAGTCCATTGATTGAATTGGCTGGGAATCTAAGAGCCTGTTCAGATGAGGCGTTTTACGCGCGAGTCGACTCGAGCGTAGACACTCGCTCGTTTCCGAGATACTAGAGCTACAAAGGAACGCGCGTAAAGTGTGCTATCTGGACGCAATATAAATTGAAACGCGCGAGTCCGCTCGCGCGTAAAACGCCTCATCTGAACAGGCTCTAAGCCCCTTTAGATGTGTTAGTGTAGTGCTATCGCTGGATAACCCTTCATTTGGCATACTACTACCAAAATCTGGCTACCAAAAATCTGGCAACATCCAAATGATCCAACACCCTTTTGTGTAATCCCCGGAAGTGTCATCAGGGCAAGAAAGGTCACCGGTTCTCGTTCCATAAGACATCCTGGAGCCGTTGAGCTTTCGATAGGACAGATGAATTTAGGTCAACAATGTTCGATATAATCATTCGTCTTGCCCTGTTTTTTACATTTCTATGGTCTTGCCCAAACCGAGGCCATGCATCAATGAGAATTAACTATCACAATTAGCTGTATACAACATTAGTTTTTGTTTATACTAAACCCGAAAAGGGGTCATTGTACTCATCATTTTGAACAACTTTTTCTATGGGACCAACCTTGAAAAAAAATCAACTGTTCCATACATTTTGTCGATTTAAGTGAACACAAATGTATGGAACAGCTGATTTTTTTTCGCGATTTCAAGGTTGGTCCCATAGAATTGTTGTTCAAAATGATGAGTACAATGACCCCTTTTCGGGTTTAGTAATGTTGTATATAGCACCTATGTCGTGTCTTCCACTTCCCATTGCCCTGTACAGTCATTACCTTAGTATAATTATACTTTTTTATGGCGATGCGCGTGCGCTGGCCTGTCACACGTGATTTATAATAACAACTCACGATTATGTGCCGTTTCCACGTGCATTATGCGCTGATGGCTCGGTTGAGTGCATAGTTTGCACGGACATTCTCGTTAAAACATGTTTATTTATTTATGTGCATGCAAATTATCGTGGCAGTCAATAGAGTAAGCAGAATTTTACGATGGCAATTAAGTTCTTAGTTCTTAAACACAAGCTGTATACAAGGAATTTATGAAATAGGTAACGTTTTTAGGGTTCCGTACCAAAATTGTAAAACGGAACCCTTATGGTGAGAGTCAGTCTGTCTGTCTGTCTGTCTGTCACAGCTGGATATCTCAAGAACTACTAATGCTATCAACTTGAAATTTAGAATGGATGACACGTTTGCCCAACTATTTTGCAATTAAGAAAGACATAAAAATATATGTATATTTTTTGCAACAGGGACTGAAAGGGGGTCTGAAAAATTCGAAGTGGGGCTACTAGGGCATGTGGGGTATCATATGAAAGAGCGCAGTTTGCACATTCTCAAACATTAATACCGGTCCGATCACAGAGGACCTTTCATACTTATAGTTGATAGAAAATGGCATTATTGGCTCAGTCTCAAAGAAGGTTCGTTTCGTTCGGTTGGTGGACCGGACCGGTCCAACCTGCCGCGTTATAATAGCTGGCTGGACCACATGAGTAGACAAACCGCTTGTCTACTCATGTGGCTGGACACAGTAACGGATATCTGTCTGTCTTTGAACTTAGAACGTCGAGTCGAGTTGGCAAAAGGATTAGGTGTGTAGGCACGATATACTACTACTACTAGACAACTTTGCATTATGTTTTCGAATAGTTGCTTTTTATAAACAAACTATAAAGTCGAAACTACGCTTACTTCTAACGAACGTTGCCGCGTTGTGGTTAGCTAGATACTTTTTGGTTACTAGTTTATTTTGTTGATTGTACACTCTGATACCAACCAAATATACGCTCACATTATTATTGAAATAAATGCATTCAATAATATCAGTCTTTAGATAATTTGTTTTTAAAATTAAATGTTTTCTTAGAAAACAATAAACCTACATTCTATGAATGAGTCAATCAGTAGATACAGTTCTCTTTTTATAACGGGTTTTATTGATTCCGACATCTATAATTCTAAGACATAAAAACATTCATAAATAAAGATAACTATTAGCTGATGTTTTAGAGGATATTCTTGGAAACAAAAAAAGCCATCATATAAAACTTTCCAAAAATAAAATATGGTGGAGTCAGTTTATAAATTGAATGGTGAGCGGCTTGAGGAAGTCGAAAAGATATAAGACCTAGGCTTTCAGTTCAATAAAAAGCTAAGTTTTATCGAACGTAATTGATAAAACTAAGTATATTAAAAACATCAAAGATGCTTGGCTTCGTTATGAGAAAGTGTAAAAATCACAAAAATACAATTCGCTAGTTAGGAGCCATCTGGTATTACAGTGTGGTTTGGTCACCAGAGTGTAAGGTGCACATCAAGCGCATCTGAACGGTTGCAAAAAGTGTTCTTATGGCATAGCATCTACTTAACGCATAATAAGTAATATGGGCAAAAAGCTCAACTCGTACCAATAAATACTTAGGTTAGTATATAGAGACGGTATCGCTGGAGAAACGCAGATATATGAGGCACTTATAGATTTGATTTTAGTAACAGGCTCTCTGAACTGTCCTGATTTGCTCAATAGTGTGTTAGGTATACCACGTGCCACGTAATCGGCCAAGAAGTTCTAAAAGGAGGCTTTTCTGTAAGTAAAATTTCAAATATAGAATCTAATTTCATTTAATCGTTAATCTGCCTAGCCTATTCCCAACTATGTTGGGGTAGGCTTACTGGGTTGTGGAGGTCAGGTAGGCAGTCGCTCTATGCTAAATACTGGTATTCAGCTAATCAGCTGCATCCGGTTAGACTGGGAGTCGATCCCAACATACATAGTTGGGAAAAGGCAAGGCAAATTGACTGTTGGGGTCGGCTTCCAGTCAAACTGGATGCAGCTGAATACCAGTACTAATAAAATTTGCTAATAGCCGTATTCGAACTATGTATTAGTTGTTTTAATTAATTTATGGTGTTATTGTCGGCACAAAGTGAGTACATGCTGTGCTTTTCTTTAAAAATGGGGCGCTTCGATTTAAAAGTTTACAATGTACAAATTGTAAAGCAATAGTGTACCCATTGTGGAAGACCCTAATAAATTAAATAACGACTTAAATAAATAAATAAATAGGTAAGTACCTAAATAAATAAACAGAGATCAAAACACATTTTTATTTTTTTACTGACATGGCGTTAGCAACAAAGTTCACCGTAGGTAACGGTTCTTTTATTGTAAAGAGTACGATCATTAATAATTCATAAATAATTTTATCATTCTTGTAACGTACAATTCTGTTTGTTCATTAACCGGTTGCGCGTCTATTTAGCAGACACAATAGAAATTTTATTGTTATCGGTACACACGGTGTGCACTCGACGTGCGAAGAGTTTTAAAATTGATAAAAACAACCCCCAATTTTTAAACCCGAATCACTGATAACAATCTTCTGCCAAATATCGTATTATTTAGGTACATATGAGTTGTATCAGTAGTATGCATAATACGTTAAATAACTTCAATGGTCGATGCACTTTAGCCCGAAGAGGAAAACGAAATAAAAAATAAGAACCGGTCTCAAACGGATAGCAGTGCTCCTTTGATCGCCCTGGCACTTTTGCTTTCAACTGTACAATGTTCAAAAGAACTAACCAGTCAAGAATGACCTATTACCATCGTTGCTCTACTAACTTTCTCAGTACTGAGCACGTGCCTAGCATGGTTTAAAGAGAGGGCCGACCAGCGCCCTAATTGACACACTTTCAAAATTACAATCTGAATGATTTTGAAGGATATTGCTAATCCATTGCTTTATATTTTAGAAAAATTTGTCTGCTCAACAACGTAAATAACGCAATGAATGTTGTTGAACTGTCAAAATGAAAATCATGGCTACTACTGTTAGTGTCTGTTAGTGTGTTACGCAATTACCCCGCAAGTTTTGTTTTTAGTTCTCGGCCGCAATATCCATTTTCGGCTGTAATAAAAGTTCACTATCGGTCAATGTTTATTAAAAAGGAGTTAGCTGCCTGGTTACGTATTTCTTTTATTGTCTGTACATGAAGAAGGTTAATAGTATGACGATCCTTTCTATTAGTAAAGGTGTCATTCAATTTGGTCAAGGAATTGGCGGCGCTGCCAATATTATTTAGGTACCTACTGTAAACTATAATTTATGGTCTAAGTCGGTACTTCGAAGACTAATACACTACCTACCTAGGTCCCCGTATAATTTTTAATTTTAATTTTTTTAATTTATATTCCACAACTATCACACAACGCCGTCTAGTCTCAAGCTAAGCAGAGCTTGTGTTATGAGTACTAGACAACTGATAAACATACTTATATATTTCTAAATACATACATATATAGATAAATAAATTACACCCAGACACAGAACAAATGATCATGCTCATCACACAAACATTTGTCCTGGGTGGGAATCGAACCCACGACCTCCGGCATAGCAGTCATAGTCACTGACCACTAGACCAACAGGCCAGTCAAAGTAATTACTAATTATGTGAGTACATACACATAATTATTATGATGTTATAAAAAGCGATAGAATTAATCTTAAAAATCTGTGTCTAAACCAAAGCTCTAAGACATAGTAAAAACAAAAATATTTTTTTTGCCAATTAATATAAAGTCCTCCAGACCGTATTTCGGCCACGGCGGCCAATCTCAACGGAGACTAGCCTTCGGCGCGGGAGATATTATAGTGCACAAGTATGCGCGCAGACACAGGTGCACTCCCTCTTCCCTCACTCTCATAGTCCGATGGGACGGCAATCCGACACGACCGGAGAGAGATCAGGCGCAGGACCAACGGCAACCAACGTGCTTTCCGAGGCACGGGGGTATCACACCGCCAACTTCCAAACTCCGGGCTGTTACTAAGAAATTAATTAATGCAATGATGTTAAGAAAAAGGTACCTAGGTACACGTTTTATAATATTTAACTCTGTGCGCTAGTGTCCTTTTTTCTATACTTTATTGCATACAATTCAAAATCTGCCAATTGCCTAATACATTGTATATTTCTGGAGTAGTCGAGTCGCCCACAAATAAATTAACTTCGTGCGAGTCGTAGTAGTCGTGCGTAGAAAAAATAATATTATTTAAAAATGACGATTTGCCCGTTTCGAGCGAGTAAATTCGTGCGATTCGACTAATAAGCCGATATTTCACAAAACGCACCCAAAATGGCCAAAATACTTACACGAGAAGTTAATGTGGGGTAACCTTTTTTAATCAAATCCAGCATAAATGAGCAACTATCACTACGCAGTTTGCACCTGTCTCATGCATGCATGTTCATTCGTTCCATGTTATTATGACTTGTGTTCTTCAAATTGACTAGTATCAGCGTGAATCATTGTTTTGTCAGCAAACTTGCCAATATAGTATAGGTATTCTTTTCTTGTGCAAATAACATTTTCAATTTCATAAAAGAAACTGTAATTGTTCTTTTGTACCTAAAACATTTACAGTGGTCTAGCCTGTATGTTGAACAAAATATGATTTGCGACCGCAACAAGTATGTAACAGAATTAAAGTCATTAAAATGATCAGTTACAACCCTATAAGTTCATAGAATCCTATTGATTGATATTTCATGAAATAGGGTCAGCAAAGACCGAACTGCAAAATGCTCGCGCATGGTCGACCAAAATGTAGAATGCATACTCGAACACGCAGTCGCAGTCGGCTTGCTCGTGCATGGTCGAGCATCAAATTTGGGTGTATTCAATTTTGCGAAGTATGATAATAATCTGATATTTTTTTTCAATAATCTCAGAAAATGCTCTGCTCTGCTCTGCTCTTGGTGTGCGCTGACCCTTAGTCATTCAATACCGTTATACTTGGGTACATACTTGTTAAAACCGATTTGTATTAAAACCGTTTAACGTTTAATAGGTAATTAATTTTCTTGAGAACTCTATTATAATTGCAAAATAATGATGCACTAAGTATTTTGCATGAAATGTTTGCATGAATACCATATGGATTATCGTTACATAAGTAAATTATGTTGAAGTATAGTATTATCACAAGATTTAGATCGAAAATGTCAGAATACAAGATAATATTTTTATGGCGACTACAATGACCAAAAGCGCGGTCTTTGTCGAACTGCATAGAAAAGAAAGAGAAGCACGAAGACACAACGCTGGTAATTTATTGCAAAATATGAAGCAATTATCTATTTGCAAAAAATATATTGTTTGGACTAAAAAATTAAAACACTATTGTTTTAGTAGGTATGTTGCTTGTAGAATAATCTGACAAAAACATCATAATGATTGTATGTATCTATATTAGTATGATTTTTATTGTTTCTAAAACTTGCGTTTTTTGTGTTTGCTTTATTCTTTACTAGCTGCGCACCCGCATATCCCGCGTAAGTTTCGATCCCTTGGGAATATCGGTTTAAAAAGTGTCCTATGTCCTAATCCCGATCATGGTCTACCCATGTGCCAAATATCATCCAAATCCATTCAAAGCGTAACACAAAAAATCTAAACTTTTCTCTTTATAATATTAGTTTTAAGACAAAAATTCAAAGAAAAATCTATCCTCACGATTGAGCCATGACCTAAAAAACATCTTAAGGGGAAATACCTATTAGTGTTGTCGGCAAAAAATGACCTTTGATGTATCTTTTTAACCGGTTTTTAGTTTCATTACATAACATCAAAATATGTTTATTACACATAAACTTACATGGGCACTTATGAAACGTCAGAAGCTAGGTGCACGGTTCCAATTGGTTGTTTCCTATGGAGAAGAGTCGGCAAGAAACTCCACGGTTACTCTTTTAAAATTAAAATACATTCAAAATCAAGTCATTTATTGAAACTAGGCTGAGAATCAGCACTTTTCGAACGTCAAAATTACAAAAGACAGTCCCCCAAAACGCCCGCCCTTCACCATTTCCTAGTGCTTTCGCTGGGGAGAAGAAGTGGCGCAACAAACTGCCCAGCAGCACAGCCGTCTGTTCAGTTAGAAAATACTTGAATGTATACCAAACAAGCTAAGCTAAGTAATTAACATTACAGGACACAGAACATTAAATTAAATTATTTGCCATATGTTAGCTAGCCACGCGAATATACCAACAAATACAATAAAACCGTTAAGTACGTACTCAAGCAAAAAGAAAAATTAAAAATGTAAACAAAAAAAACTTACTACTTACCTAAATAAAAGCCTAGGTGGTATAAAGGGCGTGACAGCTTACATATTTATGCAATGCTGGGTTCTGTTCACTTAACTGTCACTTGAAGTTACAAATGTTAAACTAGGACCATCGAAGTAAAATATATCCCACCAAAAACATTTTCATGTAAAATGTTGCCAAGACGACACCACATATGGCTCAAAAAGTTATCAGATCTCATGTAGAGCCAAGCTTCTAACTCTACACGCCCTAACTTCACAAACTCTACACCTTAGTCAAAATATGAGGCTTGGCCGTTTCGTTACTACAAAAACTATTGTATAACAGAAAAGTAATGAACAGTGAATAAATTTTTCACCTTACGCCCATGTGATGGTAGCGAAACGGCCAAGCCACATATTTTGACTAAGGTGTAGAGTTTGTGAAGTTAGGGCGTGTAGAGTTAGAAGCTTGGCTCTACATGAGATCTGATAACTTTTTGAGCCATATGTGGTGTCGTCTTGGCAACATTTTACATGAAAATGTTTTTGGTGGGATTTCACATCTTTTTGAAAGTTGCTTATGAAATAATTTTTTTTTTGGGGGTTTCTTTACTAAAAATCCTGAAATATGTATTTTATTATTTATTACAAGGAGTCCCTATATCAATTTTCAGAACTCTAGCATCAAAATTTGCGGAAGTCTCTTACAAACTTCCATCCCCTAGTTTAAGGGGTTGGAGGGTAAAAGTTCCAAGTCTTAGAATTGTTTGTGTACTATTACTAGCTTACATACCAAATTACAGCTTTCTAGGACTTCAGGAAGAACCTTAGAATATTGATGCTAATGAAAAAAAAAAAAAAAATGGGTGGGTTGGGGGGTTATTTACTGAAAATCCTGAAATACGTATTTTATTATTTGTAACAAGGAGTCCCTGTACAAACTTCCATCCCCTAGTTTAAGGGGTTGGAGGGTAAAAGTTCCAAGTCTTAGAATTGTTTGTGTACTATTACTAGCTTACATACCAAATTACAGCTTTCTAGGACTTCAGGAAGAACCTTAGAATATTGATGCTTATGAAATAAAAAAATATTTTTTTGGGGGGTTGGGGGGTTATTTACTGAAAATCCTGAAATACGTATTTTATTATTTATAACAAGGAGTCCCTTTATCAATTTTCAGAACTCTAGCAACAAAATTTGCGGAAGTCTCGTACAAACTTCCATCCCCTATTTTAAGGGGTTGGAGGGTAAAAGTTCCAAGTTTTAGAGTTTTTTTGTTGTTTTTGTACTATTACTAGCTTACATACCAAATTTCAGCTTTCTAGGACTTCAGGAAGAACCTTAGAATATTGATGATTATGAAATAAAAAAATAAAAAATTGGGTAGGTTGGGGGGTTATTTACTGAAAATCCTGAAATACGTATTTTATTATTTGTAACAAGGAGTCCCTGTATCAATTTTCAGAACTCTAGCATCAAAATTTGCGGAAGTCTCATACAAACTCCCATCCCCTAGTTTAAGGGGTTGGAGGGTAAAAGTTCCAAGTCTTAGAATTGTTTGTGTACTATTACTAGCTTACATACCAAATTTCAGCTTTCTAGGACTTCAGGAAGAACCTTAGAATATTGATGCTAATGAAATAAAAAAAAAAAATTTGTGGGGTTGGGGGGTTATTTACTGAAAATCCTGAAATACGTATTTTATTATTTATAACAAGGAGTCCCTATATCAATTTTCAGAACTCTAGCATAAAAATCTGCGGAAGTCTCGTACAAACTTCCATCCCCTATTTTAAGGGGTTGAAGGGTAAAAGTTCCAAGTTTTTGAGTTTTTTTGTTGTTTGTGTACTATTACTAGCTTACATACCAAATTTCAGCTTTCTAGGACTTCAGGAAGACCCTTAGAATATTGATGATCATCAGTGAGTCAGTGAGTCAGTGAATCAGTGAGTCAGTGAGTCAGTGACGAAATCGGGGTATTTTAGATATCAATAAAATCTAAAGTATAAGAGCTATGCAATTGAAACTTTATAGGTTTAATAAGTCAACCACTGACATCATATCCCGAAAATTTTGTTTATCTGGTATAATCCAAACCCAAGTTATGAAGGTTCAAAAATACGACGAAGTGCTTCGAGAAAAGGTAGGTAGTGCCCTTGCGCTTCGCTTGGCTCGTCTTGGCGGGGGCACTCCCGTGCCCCCAGAAAAAAGAAAAATTAAAAATGTAAACAAAAAAAACTTACTACTTACCTAAATAAAAGCCTAGGTGGTATAAAGGGCGTGACAGCTTACATATTTATGCAATGCTGGGTTCTGTTCACTTAACTGTCACTTGAAGTTACAAATGTTAAACTAGGACCATCGAAGTAAAATATATCCCACCAAAAACATTTTCATGTAAAATGTTGCCAAGACGACACCACATATGGCTCAAAAAGTTATCAGATCTCATGTAGAGCCAAGCTTCTAACTCTACACGCCCTAACTTCACAAACTCTACACCTTAGTCAAAATATGAGGCTTGGCCGTTTCGTTACTACAAAAACTATTGTATAACAGAAAAGTAATGAACAGTGAATAAATTTTTCACCTTACGCCCATGTGATGGTAGCGAAACGGCCAAGCCACATATTTTGACTAAGGTGTAGAGTTTGTGAAGTTAGGGCGTGTAGAGTTAGAAGCTTGGCTCTACATGAGATCTGATAACTTTTTGAGCCATATGTGGTGTCGTCTTGGCAACATTTTACATGAAAATGTTTTTGGTGGGATTTCACATCTTTTTGAAAGTTGCTTATGAAATAATTTTTTTTTGGGGGGTTTCTTTACTAAAAATCCTGAAATATGTATTTTATTATTTATTACAAGGAGTCCCTATATCAATTTTCAGAACTCTAGCATCAAAATTTGCGGAAGTCTCTTACAAACTTCCATCCCCTAGTTTAAGGGGTTGGAGGGTAAAAGTTCCAAGTCTTAGAATTGTTTGTGTACTATTACTAGCTTACATACCAAATTACAGCTTTCTAGGACTTCAGGAAGAACCTTAGAATATTGATGCTAATGAAAAAAAAAAAAAAAATGGGTGGGTTGGGGGGTTATTTACTGAAAATCCTGAAATACGTATTTTATTATTTGTAACAAGGAGTCCCTGTACAAACTTCCATCCCCTAGTTTAAGGGGTTGGAGGGTAAAAGTTCCAAGTCTTAGAATTGTTTGTGTACTATTACTAGCTTACATACCAAATTACAGCTTTCTAGGACTTCAGGAAGAACCTTAGAATATTGATGCTTATGAAATAAAAAAATATTTTTTTGGGGGGTTGGGGGGTTATTTACTGAAAATCCTGAAATACGTATTTTATTATTTATAACAAGGAGTCCCTTTATCAATTTTCAGAACTCTAGCAACAAAATTTGCGGAAGTCTCGTACAAACTTCCATCCCCTATTTTAAGGGGTTGGAGGGTAAAAGTTCCAAGTTTTAGAGTTTTTTTGTTGTTTTTGTACTATTACTAGCTTACATACCAAATTTCAGCTTTCTAGGACTTCAGGAAGAACCTTAGAATATTGATGATTATGAAATAAAAAAATAAAAAATTGGGTAGGTTGGGGGGTTATTTACTGAAAATCCTGAAATACGTATTTTATTATTTGTAACAAGGAGTCCCTGTATCAATTTTCAGAACTCTAGCATCAAAATTTGCGGAAGTCTCATACAAACTCCCATCCCCTAGTTTAAGGGGTTGGAGGGTAAAAGTTCCAAGTCTTAGAATTGTTTGTGTACTATTACTAGCTTACATACCAAATTTCAGCTTTCTAGGACTTCAGGAAGAACCTTAGAATATTGATGCTAATGAAATAAAAAAAAATTTTTTGTGGGGTTGGGGGGTTATTTACTGAAAATCCTGAAATACGTATTTTATTATTTATAACAAGGAGTCCCTATATCAATTTTCAGAACTCTAGCATAAAAATCTGCGGAAGTCTCGTACAAACTTCCATCCCCTATTTTAAGGGGTTGAAGGGTAAAAGTTCCAAGTTTTTGAGTTTTTTTGTTGTTTGTGTACTATTACTAGCTTACATACCAAATTTCAGCTTTCTAGGACTTCAGGAAGACCCTTAGAATATTGATGATCATCAGTGAGTCAGTGAGTCAGTGAATCAGTGAGTCAGTGACGAAATCGGGGTATTTTAGATATCAATAAAATCTAAAGTATAAGAGCTATGCAATTGAAACTTTATAGGTTTAATAAGTCAACCACTGACATCATATCCCGAAAATTTTGTTTATCTGGTATAATCCAAACCCAAGTTATGAAGGTTCAAAAATACGACGAAGTGCTTCGAGAAAAGGTAGGTAGTGCCCTTGCGCTTCGCTTGGCTCGTCTTGGCGGGGGCACTCCCGTGCCCCCAGATAAACAAGTTATTACTAATAAAAACAATAAAACCATGGTCAGCAAGACGACCAGTCACCAGCAACAAGCAGCACCCGTTTACGAGCATAACGCAAAGATCAGCCATTACCCGGGTAGATTTTCATTTTATGATTTATTTTGACAATTTTTTGAGAAATTTTATTATTTTTTATTAGCTTGGTGGACAAATCAACGACGACTGAGGGGCCGCGCGGGGTAAAGCCCCCGGAATGCGTTCGGATACTTGAATTTAGTTCTTTTGATCGACAAAATTTATCAAACAAAAATCGCTGAAGTTAATGATGAAATCTTTGTGACAAAATTTTAAATGGATAAATAATAACATAAGGGGTAAATTCCGATGTAACTAATATAGTAATTGTTCAGTATACACTATAATTTTTACATATGGGGTGAAATTAAACAAAATTTAGGCAAGAACTTTGAGTATTCATGAGATCAATAAATGTAGTGTAGAAAATAACGGAGAGGTAAATGATTTCCAGTATAGTTTTTTGTAAGTTTAAATATTTTATCATACTTATATTATGATTTTATTTATTACTAGTTACAAAAAAAAATACAAATTATAAACTGAAGTAAATTTTACGCAATGCTTAATGGATATTTAAGCCTTATTGTGGAAGAACAGCAAAAAATGCTATTTTGAAAATCTACCCACCCCCCTCGCCATATTTGAGGGAAAGAGGGCAACCCGACCTCCGACGCTACCGCAAGCAGTGACATCTAAGGGAGCATGACGAATTGCTCAAGCAAGAATAATAATGATTCCAGGTGAACCACCTGGAATCAACTCATTATAGAAAACATTAACATGACTAAGTACTCATTTTAATGTTTTTCAAAATTATGAAATAACTTTAATTTCGGAAGTCGGTGGCAAAAAACTAAAACTATAAAATACAGATCCCAAAGACACCGATTTCCGAAATTAAAGTTATTTCATAATTTTGAGTTAATTTCTTTTTGAAGTCGGTTTAATTTTTTTTAAATTACTTTTTATTTGAACTTTTAAAGGAAGCAATTCCGTCATACATGATTTTTGCCGCGTGCGCAACGGAAGCTGTCAAAAGGAATAATTTTTCCCGTTTTTGCAACATTTTTCATTGATGCTCCACTCCTATTGATCGTAGCGTGATGTTATATAGCCTATAGCCTTCCTCGATAAATGGACTATCCAACAAAAAAATTTTTTTTTTAATTCGAATCAGTAGTTCCTGATATTAGCGCGTTGAACTTAACAAACAAACTCTTCAGCTTTATAATATATACAGATAGATACATCAAATATCAATTAAATATAAAAAAACCTTGCCATCAAGCGGACACAACAGACTCCGGGCTGCTACTGAGAAATTCCAGATGAAAAAACCCAATAACACTGCCCGATCCGGGAATTGAACCCAGGATCTCATTCATGTTCAGCAGTAGCGCTTGTGACTACTAGACCAACGAGGCATTCGAGTTTGCATTACACTAGCTTCTGCCCGCGACTTCGTCCACGTGAAACTTGCTCCCCCGACTCAGCCCTTCCGATCGCATCGCCTGCCCGCGCTATTGCGTCTTTTTAACTTAGCGTTATTTCTGACTTTTATTCTTTTTGCTCGGCTCCTAAGAGTCCTAGCGTGATGTTAAATAAGCCATAGCCTTCCTCAAGAATTGGGCTATCCAATGTATAAAGATTTTTACAAATCCGACTGGTAGTTCCAGAGATTAGCGCGTTCAAACAAACAAACTCTTCAGCTTTATTATTAGTACTAGCTTCTGCCCGCGACTTCGTCCGCGTGAAATTTCTTGTACCCCCACCCCGTCGCGTCGCAACACTTCGTATTCGCTTACCGTTCACTCTGAGTTTTTTTCTTTTTGCTCGGCTCCTAAGGGTCATAGCGTGATGTTAAATAGCCTATAGCCTTCCTCAAGAATTGGGCTATCAAATGCAAAAATATTTTTTTCAAATCTGACCGGTAGTTCCAGAGATTATCGCGTTCAAACAAACAAACTCTTCAGCTTTATTATTAGTATATAGATAAAAAACTCTATGGCCCATAACTCCTTAATAGGTACCAACTCTTAACATCTTACACACGTGATAACTTTTAAACGAAATATCCGATTGAGATGAAACAAAAAGTATTTTACTTCTTCATAAATACTCTTGATAACATAATGCTTAATTTCGATAAAGATTAATATTACGATACATATTTAACGTAGTTTTTTTTTCTTCAGACGATTTAATAATTATTTTGAACACAAAATCGGTTATTGTGATTAAACCATGATAGCTAGATATATGTTCTCGCGGACTTTTTTGTAGGTCTTAATGGGCTCTACAAACCCGTAGTACATCATTTTGTTCTATTGTCAATAGTTTTTGCAGCGCACGCAAAAATAGGTTTTCGATTTTACACCTTGTGTTACAAAATAGCAATTTTATTACGGATCCCTAATTTTGAACAAAAAAATATATAGCCTATAGCCTTCCTCGATAAATGGACTACCCAACACTAAAAGAATCATTCAAATCGGACCAGTAGTTCCAGAGATTAGCGCGTTCAAACAAACAAACAAACAAACAAACTCTGCAGCTTTATAATATTAGTATAGATAATATAGACTGTGGTATAGATTACATTACGAAACACACTTCTACCTTCTCCTTTGTAATTGAATGGTCTCGATAAAGTTGGTAAACCCAATAAGGTTACTTCGAGTAAATGAAGATTATAATTTGTTTAATTATATGTCTCCTTGTGGCTGTAATTTGCTGCTTCAGAGATAGATTTACCTAAGGTGGATTTCGCGAAATATGTCTTGTTAGAGTAATGTAATGACTAGGTTGAAATTATTTTCATGATTATGATGTAAAAAGATTAAAGAATACTAACACTACGGATTGATTGGCTACAGTGATAACATAATCAGGCTATAATGTTGTTCCCACTGCTGGGACACAGGCCTCCTCTCCGTGAGAGGGAGCGGGCCGTTGTGCACCACGCGGGCCCAGTGCGGGTTGGTAGATGTAACATGTTTTCGAATTTTCGGTTCTAGGACATGCCGGTTTCCTCACGATGTTTTCCTTCACCGTTTTGAGAGCAGTTTGACTACAGTGATAAGCAGTGGTCGGAATAGGCTGGCTATAGGTATTTACCTAAACTTCGGAGAACAGCCTCCAGCTCATTGGCTACAGCTCACTACATTTTCGTAATGCGAGATAAAAAAAACAATGTTATCTATCTCCCTTTAGTATAAGCAAGCACACAGAAAAAAAATGTCGTCGTAAGGAAGTCTCCACTTTCTGTCTCTGTTCTCCGAAGTTTAGGTAAATATAGTCAGCCTATTCCGACCACTGGTGAGATAAGTCATGTTACTCTAAAACCTTTTGAGACTTAAATCTAATTTCAGCAAGCCGTCCAACACAGAACTTATCTAACATGATTGGAACTAAAAGGCCTCGCCCTACATTTTTTCTACAATCTAGAACTTCCGATGTTCAAGACTCAATCCAAGTTAGTAGGGCAGTTCCCACCCCACACCGAGTAGACCGCAAAAAGTAAAGATTTTTCCAAACAGTAGTTCTATGCAATTATTTATAATTCAACTGGCAAAAAGTTCGCAGTGTTATTATGACTGGACAAAACATCGAGATATTTTCATATATGTTTTTATAGTATCCTACACTGTCCGTCCCAATGCTGCGCAAAGGCCTCCCCGAAATCCTTACAAGCATCCTTTTCCAGGGCCACCTCGATCCAACCACATCCAACCCTTGCGATACGCGTCTTTATAATAAATTTAAGTTAAATACTCATAACCTTGCGGAATAAATTCTCTCGAATAATTCGAAAAAATTCTCTTCTAGGTTCTGTGATGGTGAAACCGTATCAAAATCCACTGCGTAGTTTAGAAGAACAACGCGGTCACACAGACAGGAAAAGCGACTTTAATTTATAAAATGTACTATATACAGTTAAAGACATGGTGCCACATGGTGGTGGCATGGCGGTATGGTCACGTGCTAGTGACAGAAAAGTTGAAAGGGAACCGTTTGTCGTGGTATGAGAATGTGATGAAGAGGGATAAAACGCATATGACTAAAAGAGTGATGAATATAAATTTGGATGAATGGAGAGGGAGAGGTAGGCCAAAGGAAAGATGGATAGATAGTGTCAGAAAAGATATGAAATAAAAGGAGTGAATGATAGTGGAGAATGTAAGAAGCAAAAGTGTTGCGCCGACACCAAATAATAAGGACCAAGGGTAGGTAGATGATAATGAGTGATTTATAATAAGTAATAACAATTCCCTATCTATATAGTTTGTAGTGCATATACGCGGCAGCAGTTAGAGATTACATAGCAAACTGTATTCAAATGTAACAATTGTTTAACATTTCTAGCGTGTTTTTCAAACATGTTTTACACTTGATAGCCGTGTGTGGGCTCAGTGATCGTTTAACTCGTAGCTATGGAAAAATACTTGCCTCTACCTTTTTATTCAGAAAAGATTTGAAACAGATTATTGAGAAGCTGTAGGTTTAGAGAGCGAGGTATAAGGAGTACCATGAGATGACGCTCAAATCTGAATAGAAATTTAGAGTACACAATTGGCATCTACCTAAAACTTAGTCGAAAAATACTGTGAAGGATCATAGTAGGTAGTCTCCATTCAAATTCAAATTATTTTTTTTCATAAAAACCTGCATGGGCACTTATGAATCGTCAAAAGCTGGTGCACGATTTACTCGTACTATGGAGAAGAGCCGGCAAGAAACTCCACGGTTAGGTACTTCTTCAAAAATAATTGACGTTTCCTTAGGTCAGGTTGTCAAAGGGAATATTTTATTTCCCCAGGCTCTTACAATGATTCCAAGTTGTTTGACAGCAATCCCTAAAACCGTTCAAGTGACCCAGTGGTAACGGTCTTGACTTACGAGTTGCACGTCGTGGGTTCGAAACCAGACAGGCACATTACTTTGTATATTTTATTTCATCACCACTGCTCTTAAAAAACGGTGATGGAGAACGTCGTGAGGAAATCGGCATGTCCCAGAACCAAAAATTCGGAGACATGTGACATCTACCAACCCGCGTGGTGGATTACGGCCCATTCCCTCTCACAAAGAGGAGGGTCCCAGCAATGGGAACGTTATAGGCTCATTATGTTCATTAGTTCTGGTTACTATATCCCTTGATTAGGAGTGGACGAATACCCCCTGAGACTATAATCAGCCAAACTAATAAGTATGACGTTATTTAGGCAGATTTATAATTACCCATGAATTTAAATTATCCATCATCAAAGTCAGTCAGTCTCTTTCGTAAGCAGTGGTTTCATAAAAGACCTCATATTTTCACGTTCTTGGTTAAACGTTTTGATTAAATACATAAACGGACGGGTAATTCCACTTTGCCCCACCAAGCCCGCCACCCTGGTGTGGCAAAGTGGACTGCCTAAAATTTTGCAGTGGAATATGCCCCACTATTCTGATTTGATGGGGCGGATAACACTAGCATAAATACGAGGTTAATTATTTAAAAAAAAATGCTTAGGTTAGGTTAGGTTAAAACTGTGACCTCCTACGCACGAGCCGAGCGAGCGAAGCGAGCGGTGCCGCGGCAGCGGCCGGCGAGTGCCAGAAACGACTAAATTATATAGAAAAAAAATATGGAAAAAAGAGATTATTTTTAACAGGCTATCGAGAACCGAATTAGTTAGACGAGGATAATTATTTAAAAAAAATGCTTAGGTTAGGTTAGTGTTATCCGCCCCATCAAATCAGAATAGTGGGGCATATTCCACTGCAAAATTTTAGGCAGTCCACTTTGCCACACCAGGGTGGCGGGCTTGGTGGGGCAAAGTGGAATTACTCAAACGGACTGCGGCAATTTGCTCGCCGTAAGTAGATTATGGACTACGGTCCATTATATCGTATCGCTACCTGGTAGATTGGGTACGTATCTGAATATCGAAAATTAAAATATCGACTGTTAAAATATCGATGTTCAAAACATCGAAAATTTAAATATCGATTGTATCAAAATGTCGAAAATTGTTATACCTACGCTTAAAACGTCGAAGATTGAAATGTCGAGTGATTAAAATTTCGAATGATTCAAAATATCGAATGACATTATGCCTAAGTTCAAAATATCAACATTTAATACATCGAAGTTCATAATATCTACGTTACGTTACGTTTGGGTTTTGACGTGACAACGTCTTAAATTAGGTTGCGACTGGGAGTCACTTATGAAAAAGTGTAACGCGCGGTAACGTTACGATGAGTCACCGAACGAGAGAGAGGCCCGCCGAATGCCTTGCGTCTCTCTCCCACTCAACTATGATCGGTCGTTGTCACGTAAAATCTTCGCCCGTAAAACCGACTTTACAGGCAACCATTTTTTATTATGTAAAAATAATTAAAGTACCTACATTACATGAGGTTTTCCTTGTTTTTTTTTGTAACCCACCTAGTAACTGATTTCCATCTAGCAAACAAGCATGCAGCAATCATGCAACATGCAAGCAAGCATGGCTTCTGTCACGGCTCTGGCGCTGCAGGGCTCCGGCAGTCCCACGCGAGCTTAACGTCGCAGATGGTCTAAACGCACACCACCGCAGCTTCGGCTTGTTGGCCGGCTTCGCCGGCCAGCCTCAGCTGCGGCGGCGGGTGTTAACACCACCTGCTCCTCAGCTCGCGGGCTGCCTCGCCCCTCCGCGACTACGCGATTCTAAATTACACTCTAGGGGTAGGGCAGACAAGACTACGTGGAGTCGGTTTTGCAGCGATACGTTTCTGTCACTAACTTTAGTAGCACAACCTGCACAACATATTGACTTTCAAGGAAATATTTTAATTTAAATAATACCTTCACGGTTGACCTAGGCTTGTACACTGGACACTGATTTTCATGGATAAAATAGGTCGAAATTGTTCCAAAACCGAATTGGGGCACCCCGAATTTACGTAGTCTTTTGGCTGTTACCCCTAGAGTGTATATAAAAATCCGGAGGCGCGAAGGGAGGGCAACCCCCGCCCGCTGTAACAAAGCATAGGCACCCGTGGGAACCGTAGCGGCTGAGGCTGGTCGCCGGAGGCGACCAGCAAGCCGAAGCTGCGGAGGTGAACATGGGTGCCTATCTTTTGTTACGCAAGGGCGAAGGGGTTGCACTTCCCGTAGCGCCGGAGACGTTGCAGAAGCAACCTTTTTCCACTCATACTACTTATATCAGTTCGATATTTTAACTTGTACGTATTTTTAGGGTGAATTAATGAATGTATTAAATGTTGAAAATTAACCCATTTTTACACGTAGGTATATTAATTTTCGATGTTCAAATAATATATGTACCCATCGATATTTAGGACGTTCGATAATCTGTATTTCGATATTTAGATCTTTCGATGTAACTTTTGTAGATATTTAGATTTTAGATATATTGGACGTAGGATATTTAACCATTCGATAATATAAACTTTCGATATTTTAATTTTCGGTTATATGATCGTTCGATATTTCCATTTTCGATGTTTCGAACATCGATATTTTAACAGTTGGTATTTTAATCTTCGATATTCAAATACGTACCCGGTAGATTATTAGACTATTTTTATTTATATTTCCGCAGCTGTTAACCTGATTATTATAATAGTCATATTAGAGATGTGATTGAGTGAAAGTGTTTCACTTCCGTGTCTTTATTTTTGAACTTTTACTATTGTCTTTGTGATCGGTATGAACAAACTATGTAACATCTGCTAATGTCCCAAATGTCCGTTCACCTGCACCCTTAACGATCTGAACAATGCCTCTAACGCCGCCGCAATAAATTGGCCACCTACTGGACCCAAACAGCTGAGCATGAGGTTCTGAATTCGATTCTCGGGTCGGGCAAAGATTATTGATTTTTTCTATCTGGAATTTATCAGTTGTAGCCCCGGCGGTTGATGGCAATAGACTTAAGACAGACTTAAACATAACTGGCGAAATGTGAGTGTACTATCGATATACTTCTGCCCAACTCTTCTGGGAAACAAGGCGTGATGTCATATAACGTTATGTACATACGCCAGCATTTTCAACTTTATCGCTAAACTATAAGGTTCAAAGATGATTGGGAAAATTTTGCAGTTTCGGGTAGCTTTATGTGCTGGCGTCTGTACCTTCGCAACGAAAAGGAGATGACGGGATGAACAGCCTTTCTTATTCCAATTTTGCCTACATAATGTCTGTCAAATATAGCATGTAATCAGAGTCTCCCATCCGGGCACAAGTTACCTTGGCTTACTTGGAGAACCTCAAATAGGCTTCGTACACAAGTAGGCCGCAGCAAGGTCAACCTCCACAAGTGGGGGTTCATGGAAGGCTCAGACATCCGGTGTGTATGCGGCATCTCTACATAGACAATGAGATGTAACTCAATAAAACTTGACCTACCATTTTTCACCGCATGCCCTGTCACCTGCACACGTGAGGACTTAATGGCTGCGTCAGCGAACGGTATCCACGTTGGTGAATATTGGGCCAAACAATATTTTATATTCGTGTTATTTTTGCCATAAACACGCTAAAAAGAAGAAGGCGTTTAATAATATATTTTAGAAAATTACGTCGCAGCCCTAGAGGGAAAGCAGTTTACGCTTTATTCTTATGACTAGCTTCTTTCCGCGACTTCGTCCGCGTGAATATTTTTGTTCCTCCAACCCACCCCGTCGCACCACTTTGTTTTCGCGTAGCGTTAATTCCGACGTTTTTTTTTTTGGTCGGCTTCTAAGGTTCATAGCGTGATGTTAAATAACCTTCCTCAAGAATTGGGCTGTCAAAGGCAAAATTATTTTTCCAAATCCGTAGTTCCAGAGATTAGCGCTTTCAAATAAACAAACAAACTCTTCAGCTTTACTTGAAGTATAGATGAAAATGCTCTTCTTCATGCTGCATAACTAAATGACACCTGGCACTTTCCACAAGAGACCACTCCGGCGTTGATTCACGTTGTAACTTAGTAATTGCACGATTAGAACAAAGCATCAAATGACCGCAAAAAAATAATAACCATGAAGTTTCTAATGACAAAGCTGTTCCCCTAATGACAAAGTGCCTATTAAATACCGCTTATAAGTATAAATAAACACTCTTGTTTTAGCAGAAATAGTTAATCTATTATAGTCTCAAGTCACAATGCCATAGTCAGATATAAAAAAACTTTGAATTTGGCTTATAGTTGGCAGTTTGAAGCGTCATTGTTGAAACCATAAAAAGTTACCAAGAGTGGCCATGGAGTTTCTTATATTAAATTATTGTTAAATGTTGCCATAAGCGGCCAAAGCGACAGTTTTTTTACTCATCATCATTTCAGCCAAAAGACTTCCACTGCTGGACATACATTTTACTCAATTAACGTTATTCATATAATCAAAACTCCATCTCACCGCCAGAATATCGATATTTTTGAATTTTACTCTAAAAGTCTGGATTTGTGCCTGGTTGATGACAATAGGCTCGCCCTCTATTACCTAAATGGGACTTAAACATAACTGGCGAAATGTGGGCGTCATATAGGTCATACTACTTTAGAGTGTACTACAGCTCTGCCTACCCCTTCGGGGAATATAGGCGGTATTATGATAAATTTATGTTAATCTAAAAGCAATCGGATCCGCACGATATCGATTAATGCACATACCAATTTGCTTTTCGATGTATAGAGAATCGATTTGTGACTAAATTTATTAATAACTACATATTATGGTATGGCCACGATAAGAGAGAGGGGAAGTTGGTGACAAATTGACATTAGCATAATCAGCCTCTAACGTTCCTGGGACACAGGCCTCCTCTCTGTGCCCTCTCACAGAGAGGAGGCCTGTGTCCCAGGATTGGGCTGTAATCTAGCACGCGGGCCCAGTGCGGGTCGGTAAATGTCACACGTCTTCGAATTTTTGGTTCTAAAACATGCCGGTTTCCTCACAATGTTTTCCTTCACCGTTTTTGAGAGCCAGTGTATCTACGCTGTGAATGTGTGTGCGCGCAGGAGCTCTCGGTACCGTCGGAGCCAATGGCAAAGCCGGAAGCGTGTGTGTGTGCGTGTATGTGGTGACGCTGCTCGTCTCACGCACACATTCACAGCGTGTTTGTACACTTGGTTAACAGAAGTAATGCGCGGGTCGCTTCGTGAGATAAACAGACTGTATCACAATTAGAATGCCTCATACAGAATGCATCTAAGACGAGGCCGGTAACATAACAAACCGGTGACTAGCAAAATTTGTTTGCATCTGAATGTTGGCTAAGATGTTTTCTGTTGTGCGTAAATGTACAGTCAACAGCAAAAGTAGATGGTCAACAAAATCAAAAATTAATAGGAGTCAAAACTGATCACGGATATATGGCAGCTGTACTAGTAGTAAATGTTTGGTATTTTACAATCACATACTATTGAATCACTTCGACGCCACACAGTTCCGACGCGAACTCCTTTCATTAGTATTGAATTTCAGATTTTGATCATCTACTTTTGCTGTACACTAACAGTAGGAATGGCTGTCATTCTGACAGTTCAACAACATTCATTGCGTTATTCACGTTGTTGAGCAGATACATTTTTCGAAAATATGAGGCAATTGATTATCCTTTAGAATGTGTGTTATGCTATTAGGGTGCCGGGCCCTAGAGTCATGGTCAGGTTGTGGAAAACCGTGGGGTTTTAGTCTGTAGGAGTCCGACATAACCCTCCGTTCTCCCCAGGCGGAGGGTTATCCTTTAGGATTGCCCCACAGATAAAAAGCTGTCTTCTGTGTAGGTGTTAAGAATGTTGAATGTGTAATTGTGTAGGTACTATGTGTAAGAAAACGTTGTTTTACAAACAATTTTTTTACGAAATCATAACCTATTCGTTATAATAGGTTAGTTCTAAGCCTTCACACATGCATAGTAACAAAAAATCACATATATATTATTTTATGATTCGGGAATGAAAGTATTTTTTAATTAAAACTTAAATTGATTTGGCATACATTGCGTAGTTACCTACGCAATGTATGCAAAATCGATTTAAGTTTTGATTTGATGATCATGATTTGTTTTATAATTATCGGGTTTCTGTTTTTTTTTTTTGCAAAATGCTTTGTTTTTCTGTGAGGTCGTGAGCCCTCGACCGCGACTTACGACTACTTACGAGTTAGGTGAGTCGTAGTCGTAGGTTCGAAACCAGACAGGGAGAGAGACAGCAAGTTTACCTTGTAAATTAGTCCAGCATGACAAGACGTGTGAAATCTACCAACCCGCACTCGGCCCGCGCGGTGTATTACGACCCACTCCCTCTCATTCAGAGGAGGTCTGTGTCCCAGCAGTGGGAACAATAAAGGCTGATTATAAGGTCGAGAGCCCAAACAAGCCGATTACTATCTTGCAGACAATTAATAGACGACGAATCAACACTAGCTTTTATGTCAACTTCTTAATTCTTCGGGAGGACGTACTTGGGAGACTAAACGCGAACAATAAAGAAGTTTTTGGAAGATTATTCAATAACTAGCTTCTGCCCGCGACTTCGTTCGCGTCATACAACATAATTATACAAAAATGTAAGTATAACAAAATGTAAAAACTGGCCAGGTGCGAGTCCGACTCGCACACGAAGGGTTCCGTACCTACCACAAGGCAAAAACATCGAAAAAAAAAAACACGTTTGTTGTATGGGAGCCCCCCTTAAATATTTATTTTATTTTGTTTTTAGTATTTGTTCTTATAGCGGCAACAGAAATACATAATTTGTGAAAATTTCAACTGTCTAGCTACTGCGGTTCTTGAGATACAGCCTGGTGGCAGACAGACGGACGGACGGACAGACAGCGAAGTCTAAGTAATAGGGTTCCGTTTTTACCCTTTGGGTACGGAACCCTGCACTTGAAATATTCACAAAATACTCAGTTGTATTTTTACTTTAATAATAAATAATAAAAATAAAATAAATATTTAAGGGGGGCTCCCATACAACAAACGTTTTTTTCGGCGTTTTTGCCTTGTGGTAAGGAACCCTTCGTGTGCGAGTCCGACTCGCACTTGGCCAGTTTTTAAATAATTATGTCATGAAGGGTAAAGTATTTGTCCGTTTTTGTGTTGCATCATTTCAAAATAATAAAACTTAGACAATAGGATTTACTATTAACTTTTTGCGTCATTAAAAATGTATTTTCTTAGCTGTAGGTAATTTATTGAACAGTTTTCCATTTCGTTTAAAAAATCCACCTTTTGAGAGCTGTTTAATATTCGACCTTGATACTCTATTTTTATTATTTTTTATCTATTAATAATAATTCTTCAATGAACTCGTGTTTATCATCTAATAAAAACAATATTATTAACAAAAGCTAAGATTATGTAATGAAGTTTTTAAGAAGCATAAACCAGTCTTTGACCTTTTGCCATTTTTTTTTTAAGAAACCAAACAACAACAACAACAACAATATTGTTTACAAAAGCAAAGAATTTGTAATAAAGTTTTCAAGAAGCATAAACCAGTCTTTGACCTTTTGCCATTTTTTTTTGTACCTTCTACGCTATTAGGTATTTTCCGCAAATCAATTTCTCTCGGAATCACCGAGTTCTTCGCAGCATTTTCCCAAACCTTATTTAAAACTGCCTGCACTCAAAACGGTGAAGGAAAACATCGTGAGGAATCTGGCATGTCCTAGAACCAAAAATTCACAGACATGTGCCAACTGCCAACTGCCAACTGGGCCCGTGTGGTGGATCACGGCCCACTCCCTCTCACTGAGAGTGACTGTTTCTCAGCAGCACTGGGACATTATAGGCTGATTATGTATTTAAAACTATTACAACTAATATTATTAGGTACATTCCTTAACTTAAATTAAGATTAACAAAAAATACTCGTCTTTAACAAAGCTTTGATAATTCGTCGTAGCACAGTATAAAGATATGATCTTTATACTGTGGTCGTAGTGTCACACAGGTCTTAACACCTTCAGAAACGATTTGTTTGAAACGTGGGTAGTTTGACATTGTGTAGCGAACACCTAAACACTACACGTTAATTACGATGCTCCCACGCACTTGAAGAGTACTACTTTTTATGCTAACTGTGACATCACACGTCTTGTTGACGTAATGTTGCCGTCACGAGTGTCTGGCGACTCGGCGGCGTTCGTTTTTTCTGGTAGGTACCTGAGTACCTACCAGAAAAAACGAACGCGTGAATGATTGAATGGTTTTATTTGTAGACATCATCATTCTGCCTTTTCCCAACTATGTTGGGGTCGGCTTCCAGTCTAACCGGATGCAGCTGAGTACCATTATTTTACATGGAGCGACTGCCTGTCTGACCTGCACAACCCAGTTATTGGATAATACGATAGCTCTTGATAAGACTGCATGTTTGTCAGATTTTTGGGCTTCTGACGACCCGTAACGACTATCAAAGATCCAGGAATGACAGCCAGGACCAACGGCGTAACGTGCTTTCCAAGGTACGGAGAGTCTCGGTATCTAAATATGGTCACCCATCCACGGACCAACCGCGGCAAGCTTGGCTTAACCTGATCGATCGATCCGTGCGACTGTGTTTTGTTAGCCACGAGCCCTTATATTTGTGGACAAAATAAATATGATAAAGTATTAGAGACCGGTGTATTATGGTCCAGCTGGAAAATATAATAAAAAACGCAAGCGGGAACTGTCTCTTGCCAAAAAATTTTTTCCCTAGTTTTTTCCCCATTAAACAACTAGACTCAAATTATTTAGTGGGACCAATGGGAATTCAAAATAAAATTATTCCCGTTCGTCATACTGATATTGTCAGTGGGACGAACGGGAATAAATTTAATATTATTTATTGAAATCCCGATCGTCCCACCAGTGGGAAGACGGCCAGTGGGACGAACGGGAATACACGGGATTTTCAGCTCTCGGCGCTAAGCCAAATTCATTGAGCGAAAAAAAATCGCCGCAGTAAAAACGCGCCCGTGCGAATCTGGGCAGAAACTTCAAGTACGAGGTACTCACCAGTAGGAGGTATTTGAAGTTTCTGCCAATAAAAAAGGCACGTTGAACTTCGCTCCTTGTACTTACGAGGAGCGAAGTTCAACGTGCCTATTTTAAAGCATATCGTCGTAACAAAAAACCGGTCAAGTGTGACTCGCGCACCGAAGGTTCCGTACTTTGTGGGTATGTAACTAATTAACGGTTTTCGGATTAGGTATATTAGCCATAATATACCTAACTACGGAGCTTTAAACCAAGGGTAGAGTCCGACGTGTCAATTCTGAACGTTAAGACGACAAAAAAATTACGAAAAGACTTGGCCTTGTTGTGAGCATAAATTAGGTTTCTCCGAATTTAATGTTTTGTCTAACGATGTAACACCATTCATTAGAATTTCTAGGAAAAAACTATTTAAGGTGAACTGGAAAAATCGCGGCACCATCTGTTTGTGTAGGAAAACTTTAACAGTAAGTCACACTTGTATGAGTTTTTTGATTTAAGGAGTCGTAAGAAGTACTGGGCAAATATTATGTCACTTGTTTTACGTAACTTCTATACTGTTGAATTTGTTATATGCGGGGTTATTGCGTAACGCACTATCAGTACTAATGGCATTTTGACAGTTCAGTACAACATTCATTGCGTTGTTTTACGTTGTTGAGCAGGCACATTTTTCGAACATATGAAGCAATGGATTAGCAATATCCTTCAAAATGATTCAGATTGAGAATTATAGTGTGTTACGCAATTAGGGTGCCGGTGTAGGACCTAACGTACTGAAAGAATGGCTGACATATGACAAATAATTTAATTTAATAATAAATAATTAAATACTTTGCATACCTACAATTGTATAGAAGCAAGTTTTACTAGCTGAACAGACAGCTGTGCTGCTGGGGAGTTTGCTGCGCCACTTCTTCTTCCCAGAGAAAGCACTAGGAAGTGGTGAAGGGCGGGCATTTTGCAGGACTATCGTAATTTTGACGCTCGAAAAGTGCTGATTCTCAGCTAAATTTTAATAAATTATTTTTAATAATGTTGCGTCGGTACCTTGTCCATGCCCAATTGTTTTTTCGAAGTTCAAATTCAAACTCTTTTTTTCCATAGTAACGCTGAATGTCCAAAGTCCGAATAACAATTAAGGTTCCATTAAACACGAGATGAAAAGGACACATTATCTTAAGCTGAACGAAAATTGTTTATTATTTTGCAAAGGTATAATCAAAACAGAGAAAATGAGTCATAATTACATGGCGACGCCACGGAAGCCTGCAGAATACTAAATACGAACGTAACAACACATTGAACCCGTCTATCATGTCATTATGTGCTATTTTTGCTTTATTTAAGACAATTTTGTACTGAGTTTTTTGATTAGCAAGCAATTTTAAATTTGCTCGCAAATTATACTGTTGTGATGATAGAATAATAGAAAAAAAATGCAAGGCTTGCAAACTTACTATTAATAGATACGAGTATAAGTACTTATAATGAGTTTTGAAAAACGGTAAATCAACACACAACACTCCTTTATGAATCAAGCGTCTGTAATGTCCCTCGTTCGACGAGCAACAGATTATGTTTCGACTTCAGTCGTTTTGTTATCCCAATTAAGCCATATTCTTGTAATCATCATCCTCCTGCTCTTATCCCAATTTGTTTGGGACTGCACGTTTTTTTCGTCCATAGATACGTTTCCATTAGCAGTCATTTGAGAGCCAACAATGTTTCCATGCATTGCTAGGAAACAGGCCTCCTCTTTCTTTGAGAGGCACAAATTCAATGAAGCTACACGTATTCATATATAGAGAGCAGTTGTGGCGCAGTGGACACGGCCGCGATTTACGAGGGTCGTAGATCCAACCCGATATATTACTTTACTCTATGATTCCAACCCAAACAGGCGCTTTACTTTGTGTAAATTATGTCATCACCACTGCTCTCAAAACGATGAAGGAAATCATGAGGGAGCCGGCATTCCTAGAACCAAAAATTCAAAGGCATGTGATGTGACATCTACCAATCTGCACTGGGTCCGCGTGGTGAATTAGGGCCCACTCCCTCTCACAGGAAGGAGGCCTCTGTCCCAGCGGTTAACACTATAGGCTGATTATATATGGAAATATTATTTTGTTATCACTGTTAAGTAATTAAGAATCTTTGTTAAAAGCTTCCTTGTAGAATGATACACCGAACTGTATTCGTCGTATTTATCAACCTATCTATAAACAGTATGCACTTATCCGGTGAACGCGTGAATGATTGAATGGTTTTATTTGTAGACATCATCATTCTGCCTTTTCCCAACTATGTTGGGGTCGGCTTCCAGTCTAACCGGATGCAGCTGAGTACCATTATTTTACATGGAGCGACTGCCTGTCTGACCTGCACAACCCAGTTATTGGATAATACGATAGCTCTTGATAAGACTGCATGTTTGTCAGATTTTTGGGCTTCTGACGACCCGTAACGACTATCAAAGATCCAGGAATGACAGCCAGGACCAACGGCGTAACGTGCTTTCCAAGGTACGGAGAGTCTCGGTATCTAAATATGGTCACCCATCCACGGACCAACCGCGGCAAGCTTGGCTTAACCTGATCGATCGATCCGTGCGACTGTGTTTTGTTAGCCACGAGCCCTTATATTTGTGGACAAAATAAATATGATAAAGTATTAGAGACCGGTGTATTATGGTCCAGCTGGAAAATATAATAAAAAACGCAAGCGGGAACTGTCTCTTGCCAAAAAATTTTTTCCCTAGTTTTTTCCCCATTAAACAACTAGACTCAAATTATTTAGTGGGACCAATGGGAATTCAAAATAAAATTATTCCCGTTCGTCATACTGATATTGTCAGTGGGACGAACGGGAATAAATTTAATATTATTTATTGAAATCCCGATCGTCCCACCAGTGGGAAGACGGCCAGTGGGACGAACGGGAATACACGGGATTTTCAGCTCTCGGCGCTAAGCCAAATTCATTGAGCGAAAAAAAATCGCCGCAGTAAAAACGCGCCCGTGCGAATCTGGGCAGAAACTTCAAGTACGAGGTACTCACCAGTAGGAGGTATTTGAAGTTTCTGCCAATAAAAAAGGCACGTTGAACTTCGCTCCTTGTACTTACGAGGAGCGAAGTTCAACGTGCCTATTTTAAAGCATATCGTCGTAACAAAAAACCGGTCAAGTGTGACTCGCGCACCGAAGGTTCCGTACTTTGTGGGTATGTAACTAATTAACGGTTTTCGGATTAGGTATATTAGCCATAATATACCTAACTACGGAGCTTTAAACCAAGGGTAGAGTCCGACGTGTCAATTCTGAACGTTAAGACGACAAAAAAATTACGAAAAGACTTGGCCTTGTTGTGAGCATAAATTAGGTTTCTCCGAATTTAATGTTTTGTCTAACGATGTAACACCATTCATTAGAATTTCTAGGAAAAAACTATTTAAGGTGAACTGGAAAAATCGCGGCACCATCTGTTTGTGTAGGAAAACTTTAACAGTAAGTCACACTTGTATGAGTTTTTTGATTTAAGGAGTCGTAAGAAGTACTGGGCAAATATTATGTCACTTGTTTTACGTAACTTCTATACTGTTGAATTTGTTATATGCGGGGTTATTGCGTAACGCACTATCAGTACTAATGGCATTTTGACAGTTCAGTACAACATTCATTGCGTTGTTTTACGTTGTTGAGCAGGCACATTTTTCGAACATATGAAGCAATGGATTAGCAATATCCTTCAAAATGATTCAGATTGAGAATTATAGTGTGTTACGCAATTAGGGTGCCGGTGTAGGACCTAACGTACTGAAAGAATGGCTGACATATGACAAATAATTTAATTTAATGTTCCGTGTCTCGTAATGTTAATTAAATACTTTGCATACCTACAATTGTATAGAAGCAAGTTTTACTAGCTGAACAGACAGCTGTGCTGCTGGGGAGTTTGCTGCGCCACTTCTTCTTCCCAGAGAAAGCACTAGGAAGTGGTGAAGGGCGGGCATTTTGCAGGACTATCGTAATTTTGACGCTCGAAAAGTGCTGATTCTCAGCTAAATTTTAATAAATTATTTTTAATAATGTTGCGTCGGTACCTTGTCCATGCCCAATTGTTTTTTCGAAGTTCAAATTCAAACTCTTTTTTTCCATAGTAACGCTGAATGTCCAAAGTCCGAATAACAATTAAGGTTCCATTAAACACGAGATGAAAAGGACACATTATCTTAAGCTGAACGAAAATTGTTTATTATTTTGCAAAGGTATAATCAAAACAGAGAAAATGAGTCATAATTACATGGCGACGCCACGGAAGCCTGCAGAATACTAAATACGAACGTAACAACACATTGAACCCGTCTATCATGTCATTATGTGCTATTTTTGCTTTATTTAAGACAATTTTGTACTGAGTTTTTTGATTAGCAAGCAATTTTAAATTTGCTCGCAAATTATACTGTTGTGATGATAGAATAATAGAAAAAAAATGCAAGGCTTGCAAACTTACTATTAATAGATACGAGTATAAGTACTTATAATGAGTTTTGAAAAACGGTAAATCAACACACAACACTCCTTTATGAATCAAGCGTCTGTAATGTCCCTCGTTCGACGAGCAACAGATTATGTTTCGACTTCAGTCGTTTTGTTATCCCAATTAAGCCATATTCTTGTAATCATCATCCTCCTGCTCTTATCCCAATTTGTTTGGGACTGCACGTTTTTTTCGTCCATAGATACGTTTCCATTAGCAGTCATTTGAGAGCCAACAATGTTTCCATGCATTGCTAGGAAACAGGCCTCCTCTTTCTTTGAGAGGCACAAATTCAATGAAGCTACACGTATTCATATATAGAGAGCAGTTGTGGCGCAGTGGACACGGCCGCGATTTACGAGGGTCGTAGATTCAACCCGATATATTACTTTACTCTATGATTCCAACCCAAACAGGCGCTTTACTTTGTGTAAATTATGTCATCACCACTGCTCTCAAAACGATGAAGGAAATCATGAGGGAGCCGGCATTCCTAGAACCAAAAATTCAAAGGCATGTGATGTGACATCTACCAATCTGCACTGGGTCCGCGTGGTGAATTAGGGCCCACTCCCTCTCACAGGAAGGAGGCCTCTGTCCCAGCGGTTAACACTATAGGCTGATTATATATGGAAATATTATTTTGTTATCACTGTTAAGTAATTAAGAATCTTTGTTAAAAGCTTCCTTGTAGAATGATACACCGAACTGTATTCGTCGTATTTATCAACCTATCTATAAACAGTATGCACTTATCCGGAAATGCAATGCAACCGCTATGATATTATTATGCTCCCCCTCGCAGACTGGCACAGCCGACGATCTTGATGGTTTGCTGACCCTACTGTACCATATATGTACCCACAACAATGAGTACGTACAGAATGAAGTATAGGGAAGGTTTGAATTCAGACTAGATGCTAAAGAAAATAGTAGAAATGTGGAAGAATTTACAACTTGAATAACTTTTGGAATTGGAGCAAGTGGAGTTGGTACCGTAAGTAATAGATAAAGAACATTGAAATGCCATGGGTGAAGGCAATCAGATCTAAATGAAATTAGTTCTTTACCGTGTGTTGATACAGTTAAAAAATAGAACTCGGTCAACTCTGTGTTTTGTCCGAAAAGTCGTTAATGCTCATAGGTCTTTGGAGCATCTTTCTATATCGGTCGTGGGGCCGTTCCTGTGGGACATCGGCTACGACTGGGTGCTGCGGGCCGACCTCCCTGAGGGCGTCAGCGTGGTTTGCTACGCTGACGACACGCTGGTCCTGGCGCAGGGGAGGTCGCATCAGGCGGCGGCCGACGCGATGACACGCGGGGTTGCGATAGTCGTGGAGAGGATCCGGCAGTTGGGTCTCGAGGTGGCATTGCACAAGTCCGAGGCCATGTCGTTTCATGGGCCCCGGAACGCGCCACCATCGGGATCCCAACTAACGGTAGGAGGGGTTCACATCGGCGTCGAGACAACGATGAGGTACCTGGGTCTCGTCCTCGACAGCCGGTGGAACTTCGTCGAGCATTTCCGACGTTTGGCCCCCAAACTGGAACGGGCCGGGGCCGCCTTCAAGCGGCTCTTGCCCAACCTGAGGGGGCCAAACGCCTCCTGCCGGAGGCTTTACGCGGGGGTCGTGCGGTCCATGGCCCTATACGGGGCCCCGGTGTGGGCGCGTTCACTGCGGCGGCGAGCCGCCCACTACCTGAACGCGCCCCAGAAGGTGGTAGCCATAAGGCTTATCCGGGGCTACCGCACGATCTCTGGCGAGGCGGCAAGCCTCATTGCCGGACTGCCGCCATGGGATCTGGAGGCGATAGTCCTCGCGCGCGTCTATGAGTGGCGCGCGGAGGCACTAAGCCGGGGGGAAGTTCCGCTTCCGCGGCAAATCGCTGCGGAGCGGACTGAGCTCCGGCGCGATCTCATGGCGACATGGAAGGAACGACTGTCGCAACCCAGCGCAGGGCACGCCGCGATAGCGGCGATAAGACCCCTCTTTGAGGAGTGGCTAGGGAGGCGCCACGGCGCCCTCACCTACCGCCTGACGCAGGTCCTCACCGGACACGGAAGTTTCGGGAGGTTCCTGCACATCATCAGGCGGGAGGAAACGCCCGGGTGTCACCATTGCCAGGATCGCCCAGAGGACACGGTGGAGCACACGGTGGAGGTCTGCCCCGCTTGGGCGGAGCACCGCCGTGTCCTCGTAGAGGCGATCGGCAGCGGCGGCGACCTCTCGCGCCCGGCCCTGGTGCAAGCCATGGTCCGGGGCGAGAGGGAGTGGGAGGCAGTCACCTCCTTCTGCGAAGCAGTCATGCTAGCGAAGGAGGTGGCGGGACGGCTCAGGGAGAGAGCCTCCCGTCCCAGCCGCCGCGGGAGACGCTCCGGGCGTCGGGAGCCGCGCGACGACTCCCGGCCACCGTAGGCGCGGGCCTGCGGGCGGAGAGTAATGGGTAGCTCACCGTCCGATCAGGACCAGGCCCGTGCCGGACGGCGCGTACGTGTTCCACGCGCGCCTCAAAGAGATGTCAGCATCGAGGAGGGGCCCCATAGGGCCGAAGCCTGCCGGGTCAGCGGGATTGTCCGAAAGGGTTACCGCTGGCCCGGAACATAAAGGGCTAAGGAAGGAACACGGGTGGGTTTTAGTCAGTAAGAGTCTGACACTCCCTTCCGCTCCACCCAGAGCGGGAGGGGTCATTTGATGATTTCCCATCCGCAAAAAAAAAAAAAAAAAAAAAAAAAAAAAAAAAAAAAAGCATCTTTCTATTTATCAGTTACCTACTATATTTATGAATTATATCGCTTACCTAATATGCAGAGACACTAGCACAGTGATGCATCTGTCTTTGCCCACTTATTAACATTGAATGAATCAAATGAATGCAACTTCTTCCTATTCAGGATCGATATTGTATACAAGTTTGGCAAGTGACCCTAACGAATTAGTATACAAAACACAAACAAATTACAATAGCATTTTGGAAAACTTTGATAAGAAACTTTACTAAAACAATACCTTCCGCATCAAAAAAATATAAAGACCAGTTTGTTGATTCACACGCAGTTAAAATATGCAGGTGATTGAAGATGTCGAAACAATCTCGACCTACGAAAAGAGCGGATAAAGAGGAAGCCTATCAAAGTGGGCATGAAAAAATATTCATCAATGCTGAATAGATATGCCAGGGAAATACTGACGCTAATGTGTATTAAATATTAGGTTGCTTTGTAAGCTTTCTGCTAACAGCATTAAACATAACACAACATGTCGCCTGCATTTCCCCCAAAGGGTTACGCAGGGGTGTGCATGTGTGTAAGAATGTAAGAAACCCAAAAAACACAGCATTTAAAACCAACAAAGCTATGTGCAACGGAAATTCTAATCACGATATACAAGAGGTAATGCGATATGTACTCATAATTCTGCAATACAAAGGTCAAGTGTAATCTGCCTCGTTAATGTTCCGTGCTTTAATTGACGACCCAGATTGCTTGATTGATTGGACGATCCAATTGCCATGATTGAAACTTCCAGCGTAGTTCTGCATTCCTGGTATCTAGAACTTGCGTTTTACTTCCTTTGACTTTATAGTTCTCTTGACTTTAGAATATTACTATAATAATGAAAGTAAATCCAGTTTACGTCAGAAGTCTCCGTCTGTTGTAGTTTTTATTTTTTAATATGACACTCAGGACAGGACGGAAAAGATTTGCGTCCTAAATTAACTTGGCCCACCTGGGTGAAACCTCAAACATCACTAAATTGGCGGATTATCTCGGAAAATAACTCTATAAGTTTTAATAAAGACAACTGTAGAAATGCCACGTCATCATAATTGATAACCCACGGCTGAGTATGAATCTTCCCTTTTGTGCTAACTCCCAGTCTGTGTGAGTCTTATCCAGGTCTTACTTGCCATGAAGGTCATCCACAACTAGCAAAAAGGCTAAAAATAATGCTTATATTTTCACTCACGTGTTAAGAAACATTCCTGTCTATAATTTATTCCGGTTCAGCTTTAAATCGTGAGCTCTCTCAGACTAAAAACATTACAAATCCAGCAAAAAAACCTTTAAAAATGTTATGTAAGATAATAACATCCAAATCGTGTAACGTTCAACCATTATAAATAGATGAGACGATAGAATACCTTACCGAAAACAATGTCCATATAGACTTCGACATGGCAATACGCCATGTCATAGTTCAAAGAATATATTATGTATACTAAAGAATCCATTGGGTACAACAGTTACTTAGAATATCTTGAAAATAAGATGTTTATAATGAATGTCGTGAATCGAATATATTAATTAATCACGATTCCAATATAAATACCACTATGGACTTCATCATAAGCAAAATATATTAACGTGCTACGGAGTTCAGAAGAATACATTAGTAAGCTCGCATACTTGTTTATATATTCATATATTTTGTATCAATTATTGTTGAGACTTGTGATTTATACCGGCAAAGATGTACACTTAGTAAGATAGTTTTATCGAACAGCATATAATATTATCATTAAGGTAATATAAATGCGCCCATTATTCAATGGAAGAGGCTTTTTTAAAAGAAGATATAATCACAACTCATTCGTTTTTAATCTCATTGTTTCGCGATCCAACAGAGACATGGTCTGTCTCTGAGCGTAGGTACGTATGTAAAAAAGCTAAATAGAGATGATAATTATAGAGGCAACATCCATGCTACTACTTCGCTTCTTAAAAGTTCAGAATGTGCGGAAGAGTCAAGCATAATCAACCTATAATATTCCATATCTTCGACTTTTTGGTTCTAGGACCGGCCGATGTTTTCCTTCACTGTTTTGAGAGCAGTGGTGATGAAATTATTTACACAAAGTAAAACGCCTGTTTGGGTTCGAGCCTATGACCTATAACTCGTAAGTCGCGGCCGTTACCACTGGGCCACTACTGCTCTCAAGAAGAGGAAGGAGGAGAGGAAGAGTCAAAAAGAAGAAATAAAAAACACAAAGTCACATCACATACAGATAAATCAATGAATCAAGACACTTTTCCATGTCTGTCTTGAAGACATTCGAAGTGAAGTCGAATTGCCAATATTTTATGACTTGACTCTAAAATTAACGTCTTATAACATATTCACTATTAAGTATTCTTTTCATAAATAAATTCACTGGAAACGGCAATCTCACAATGTGCTATTTTTGCCGGAACAGAACAATAGGTGAACAGAACAACAGTGTAGAAAAATTTAAACTTAAGTCGTTTCAAAAGTTATTCATATCGCACCTGAATGAGGCTGTTCTGGTATGGAAACACATAGTATTTGTTACGTGTTACGCTTGTAATTTTCATGAAGTCTACATAGGAAATGGCTCAATATAGTATAGATACGGTTTTAAGTACTTAAAATCAAACTTTGCTTCAGTTTATTTCATCATTGTCCTGCCCCTATCCCAATTAATTTGGGGAGGGCGCAGCGCAGCATGTCTTTCTATCGGTCATCTGAGTAAAAAAGGGGAGACCCTTTTTAGCTAAGTATAGAATCTTTCACATATCCCGTTCCCTTGGTTTTCATCAATTCTAATTGATCGAATTGAAGGTGGTACCTACTCCAAAATTGCTTAGTTTCTGAATGTTTTATCACAGTAGGTACTTAGCTACTTGCTAGTTTATACACTCGAAGATTGTTACAATGTGTGAATCTATCGAACAGCAAAGTGATCTAAAAATTTTATATCATTATTGGTCCTCGTTAGCTGTAGTAGAATATTGGCCAGGAATAAACATATTGTGGTTAACGGTGACTTGATGAGGCACATTTCCAAAACGTATGTCATGCGGACTTGCTGTACTTTTAGCCGTTAATTTTACGCCATTGTAGAGTGTTCTTTGATTTAAATTAGGTGAGTAGTGTTGCGGAACTACAATATCGTCTCGTGCTCAGAATGGATTACGCTTTATGAGTTTAGATCTCGATACAATTTGCTTAGTTCCGTACCTATTCGCTGATATCGGATACGTTTACAAATGATCGGCCCTTCTAGTTCCGTGTTCACCTTAAAGGTAATCGTTGATATGTATCGGAAGATTTGCTGGCACTAGTGCAATGATTAAATCTATGATATTCTTGCTAGGAGGCTCGTAGCTAAATAATAACAGCCACACGGGCCGATAGAAGGTTTTATGCTTGCTGCGATCGGTTCGTGGATGGGTGATCAACCATTACATTTCGCGAGTCCTCCGTGCCTCGGAAAGCACGTTGGTCCCGGGCCCGGGTGTCATTCGTATATTATCTTTGACAGTCGTTACGGCAGTTAGAAGACCAAAAGTCTGAAAACCAGTCTTACCAAAAGGGGTATCGCGGGGTGGTGGAGGTCAGATAGGCAGTCACTCTATATAAAATACTGGTATTCAGCAGCATCCGGTTAGACTGGAAACCGACCCCAACTTAGTTGGGAAAAGGCTAGGCAGATTGATATTCTTGTTAAGGAGTTGATTTTGAAAAATTGTTGCTACTGGATTGACGGGTTTATTAACTGGAATGGACGCGATAGCTACAGGTGTTTGTTGTTTCCGTTCGTTGACACACATCACATGGTCTAATGATGATGATCCTCATAACGATCACGCAGTTACCTGAAGGCCTATTCTCGTAATTAAAAACGTTCAAAATCTAGTCGCAATCTCATCTCAGCGACAATCAACATCAAAAACTCGTCAAAAATGTAGGGAAATTAGAGGTATTTTTGCCAGATTGAGACTTAGATCGGACTGTGAACGTTCTTAAAATTACGAGAATTGCCCCTCTTATGACATATGGCGCTGTCTCGGTTGATACATGACGATGGATGGATGGTTTTTTGTGATTGTGTTGGATTTTGTTTTGAGCTTTGCTTATTGAACATGTTTTTGTGACTGAAGTCAGTGACAACTTAAACAGAAGTGGTGTACAAAGTAGTATTGCTTAAGTTCGCATTAGGATTTATATATATTAAAATTAAAAACACAAACTATGAAAAAATCCTGTAAGAAAGGCCTTCCTATTTTGCGTGCGTATCTAAAACCTTTCCTTTTTGACGGGTTTTTTTAATACCTACTAATAAAGTCATTCAAATTGCCACTATTACAAATCTCGTCAGAGCGGCTATATAGCCGAGCATCTGCGGAAGTGTGAAAGCCATCAACCGTGAGACGTACCGTCGGACAAGGCTCAATGAGTTCAACGCTGTTTACAATATTTTAATATTCCTACAGTGATGTAGGTAAATCAGTTTATCGCTTGTTTATAGGTTATATACTATTATAAGTAAACGTTATTACTGCGGAAATGTTGGCTGTATCGATGTTAATGTCAAGTCTTGTACTTACTTAAAGGTAATTTTCATTCAAACGTACCCATAACTTGTTTTTTGCTTTGATTGTGACCAGGAGCACAAATTATAAACATGGCTTTTCGATTTTCATTCAAGAGTCAATCCAATTAATTTGTTATTCACATAGATTTTGGTAACGGCATTAGTTACATCATTATTGATTTAATACGCAAAATCAACGTCACTAATTCACAAGAGAACTTGATGGTTCGCGCAACTTTTTGCTACAGCTAAGTGCCGAGAAAGAGGATTGTCGCTGCCCCTTCGTTTTTTGTGCCTAACTTGTATAATGTCTTCGATGACCCGAGATAAAGAGTAGCTTTTTTTCACGCTTTATTCATTACTTCGCAAAACCTTCGAGTCAGTAAAAAACTTAGGATCCTGTACACGTTACGCGTTATGATTTTGACAGCAAGGTCACTAATGCCAAAGATTTTGCAGAAAAAAGAATTTAATTACCAAAACTCGTGGAGTATCTCGTAAATTCTTGTCTTATTGTGCTGTTATCTTGTCAAAAATCAATCATAAAAGCAGTTTCCGTCTCGTGACCCTGACGATATACTCTGCATGACTTCCTGATTGTAAAATTTTGTACATTAAAGATGACCGATATCGTAGACATCTTTTAAAACAAGGGTCTAATAAGGTTAAGGATAATCGTATATACTGCGTTCGCGATTTCATTTCCAAACATGTACTGAAACAAATATGTTT
Organism: Oligia fasciuncula; assembly: GCA_963082905.1. Classification (NCBI taxonomy): domain Eukaryota; kingdom Metazoa; phylum Arthropoda; class Insecta; order Lepidoptera; family Noctuidae; genus Oligia; species Oligia fasciuncula. The sequence continues at coordinate 12,195,995 of OY720406.1, read as the reverse complement.
TTACGAAAAAATACTTTAATACCTACACATAAAGTTCAGTTTGCGCTACAATTTCAATCAGTTTATGACTTTTCAATACTAAGAAGTCATTCTAGATTTTACTCAATTTTTAAACATCAAATGGAAACAAGGATTTGAATAGACTGTAGTGTGTATATCGGGTGTGTGTCATATCGTATCTTATATTCAATCAATTATTCATTTCATCTAAACCTGTTATAGCTATTATTGCTGTAAAACATTTAACTGCCTTTAAGTCATCATCATCTGCCTAGCCTTTTCCCAACTATGTTGGGGTCGGCTTCCAGTCTAACCGGATGCAGTTGAATACCAGTATTTTACATGGAGCGACTGCCTTTAAATATGTTATTGTAATGTATGAAGTTCTAACCGCTTTATGGTCGGATTTATAGGACGAGACGGTTATACGAACACGTTCGCAATGTGTCAAAGATTAATAGAAAATATGTTGAGGAAACTCGCACGTGCTTTGAATGTAATTATCTAATATGTGTATAATGCTTTCAAGATCCTTAACGACGATAGACAACAACTACTAGAGGACTTGGATACTCTTCTAGCTTCTGACCGTGACTTCGTCCGCGTGACATTTGTGGTTCTACGATAAGTCCGCGTGAAAGTGGTTCTACGATAAAATATATCCTAAGACACTCGGCAATACTGTTGGAGCTTCCAATTAGTGAAAGAATTTTTGGAATCGGTTTAGTAGTTCCGAAGATTACTCCCTGCATACAAATTCACAAAATTTACCTCTTTATAATATTATTATACAGGGTTATTGGTAAAACATTAACAACCTCTTCATTATGAACAATTTTTCTATGGCACCAAATCTTAAATCACGAAAAAAAAATCAGCTTTTCCCTACATTTATGTTCGTAAGTATAACTCGTCAAAATATAGGGTACCTAAGTACAGCAGATTTTTTTTTCGCGATTTTAGGTTTGGTCCCATAGTAAAAGTTGATCATAATGATGAGTCCAATGACCTCTTAAGAGGCTGTTAATGTTTTACCAATAACCCTGTATAGATCTCTACGTCTCTGGCTGAAGCCAGAACTAGCAAGAGGCACCACTTTCCTGCTATCAAGCATGTATTTTCTTTCTATCTTTCAAGAGCTAGAGTGATCTCGTAACTTTTACACACTGTACGTGAAATTATTCTCATGTTGAGAGACATGCTCACATCAGTTTGTAGAAAGCGCTGCCTGTCCGAAGTGATCAATTTCAAAACGAGAATTATTATTTACTAAACCTGTTTAGGATTCTTGCTCATATATTGCGAAACAAATCAATCTACCCATCAAATCCATGTTCTTCGAAGTGTACAAATTAGCATTGACTTGTAGACCAGTCATTACGGCTTCGCTTACGTAGATCTCTCTCCTGCAGAATACGATTGGATTCAAGCATGTGTGACTTTAACTTCTATTTGTATCAGTGATTGACCAATTCCATATTCTTACCCTGGAACAGATAGGGCATAGCAAGACAAAAAGTGGAAGACCTTTGATTAAAAAACTACAGTTACCTACATCTTTATATAGCACCTTCTACAAGAAATAAGAGTATTACTCTATTACTCAGATAATGTAAGGCAACGCCATCTAATCGATATAAATCAGGGCCTTCGGAAGAGGTCTCAACAAAAACAATGGCTCGGACAGGCTTGACTGACATTATAACATGCTACAAATAAACAAGTCATGGTCGTACTTATTAAGTTAAAGTTTAAACGGAACTGCCTGGTTGAGCACTTATAATGCAGGAAATCCCTATACAGACGATTTTTCATAACTTGAACTATAACTTGTACTATGTGTGGTATAGTGTTAAGAATATATACCTAGAGGTTCTATACAAAAATCAGCTGGGAACGAGGTTGGAAACTTGACAAAGTACTTGCGAACAACTAGCATTGAAAAGAGAGTTGTTTACTAGATGGCAATTGTGCTTGTGAAGCTTTCATTATCTTATGCCTAAGCGCCTATGTCCTTCATTCCTAAAAACGCTTGTGTGTCTCCTAATTATTTACAGTTAATGTAGCAAAAACTTTAACGAAGGAAATTGCACGGTAACTTCACTCTTAATTTAGATAGTCACACTGAATTATTTTCATAATTATGTGGATTCCTACATATATGTTTGAAAGGAGGTACACGTATATATTGGAGCTCATAGGGAGATATATAAAAATTGTTGTTATGCATAGATCGGCATTGGCCACTAACATGATTAATGATGCTGTAGACAGTGGTATGATAATAAATAACAATCACAAGTGACAGATAATTAAGCTTTTGCCTGGTCTTGATCGTGACGAAGATGCTCATAGTCATACGTAACATAAAGAATAAAATGATCTGATAATATTATCAATAAGTGGTTTTTAAATCAGTTTAACTACCTTGTTTATGTCTCCACGTTATAAAAATATAATTTTAATTATTATTTATTAGAAGCTTGTGTTGTCGCACTGCAGGGCAAAGGCCTCCCTTCCCTCTTTCCACTTTTCTCGATCTACTGCGGTTGTGGGCCAATCATTTAAGGAGTCCAGAAGGCCAATTCTCGTAAACTTTCAAAATCTAGTCGCAGTCTCATCTCGGCGACAAACAAATGTCAAAAACTTGTCAAAATGTAGGGAAATTAGAGGTATTTTTGACAGATTGAGACTGAGATCAGACTGTGAACGTTCTTAAAATTACATTATTAGAATTGCCCCTCAGCTCATCTCATATATAATTATATATATTATGTTATATTATTCGATAAGTATGTGTGTAATTGTTAACGAAGTTTAAAGAAAACGTATGGTATGTTATGCATAATAAGTAATGTCTGTACCTACTGTTTATAAGTGCAGAGAATTTTACTTAGCTGCGGTTATTATTATAATGAATTATTACATGCCCGTGGCATTGAACAGGATATAAATATTTTATTATAGTTTGTTATTAGAGGACAAAGTTATAGTTACATCTGACCACAGTGTTCAATCACTACGATTAGATTATCAACATTCAAGAAGTGTTGCTATCATAATAAAACGAATACAAATGAAAATATTGAGACATTATTTAATAGCTTACCATTTGGTGCATTAGACAAATAGCTGCTTGCGATCATATCGATCGACGCATGAGTTACTGTCCGCCACCTGTGTTCCTTGACCTTCCAGAAGCGTAGCACAAGTTCAGTCCAGCGACGACCGCGCTTCCGTCAATCAAATCGATTCCGTACACAACTATACACTCGATATAGTTTCAAACCAACTCGATGTTCAATCACTCGCGAACCGAACGCAAATTGAGGAAAGCGTTTTGTAAACAGTGTTCCTTTTTCAAAACTTCTCCGTCGTCCGCCGCCGGTCGGAGCGAATCGAATCAATTTATCGATGCTATCGGCAGTATTTTGTTTTTATGTTTTTTCTTGATTTCACGGTGTTGGATAACGCGCGAGGAGGCGGAGACCGACGTGCGTGCTGCCGCGACGATGCAGCCGCTCACAATAAAGCAAGTGGTTGGTTGTATTCTCTAGCGGCACAGCCGAAGAAAAAGCATGCCATGTGGACGCGAACTCTCACACGATTAATTTAATATCGTTTAATCGAGGTAGCATTCACGCGGAAAAGCGGATTGGAAACAATAGAAATAGGTAATTTGTTGCTTTATTTGATCGCATCGGTGTTGTTTGTCGCCTCAGATGTTTGCCCAACAGGTGCTCCGGATTTTCTTCTAATCTGATGAATGAAACTTCACATAGGTTTTCACGCTTCTTTTGTACAATTATTACAAAGGGTTTTCGATACTATAATTGGTTACCGCGTTTTATATGTTAGACTAATAAATACAAGATCACGTTTTGCCGGGTCTTTCCTGTTTCTTTGAGCATTGTCTCATCATCTTCAGAGAAACCAAAAAGGTTAGTTTATCTCAGATCTCGGTACATAGGCACGTCAATCAATTACGTTAATTAATGTTATACAAAATAAAAATGGTTGATGTCTACCGAGTACCTACCGTTCCATGATTAGGTACACAACTCCGTACGAACATTACTATCGATAAATAAATAGGTATTACATTGTTTTACAAATATTAATTATTTAAACAGTTGTTATCTTGAATAGGGCATTTGAAGAGTAACCTACAAAAGGTATCAGTGCGAATAGAGCCTTCTGTAAAGGTAGGTAAATTAGCACCTACTGCATTCTCAGTTTTAGCCATTCAAATCTCAATTTATAATAATTGCTTAAGAAAACTTACGCGCGGTTTACATTAAATATACATACATACATAATCAGCCTATAATGTTCCCACTGCTGGGATACAGGCCTCCTCTCGGTGAGAGGAAGTGGACCGTAATCCACCACATTAAATATGGGGATATGAAACTAGTCTCGTGAAACAGTAGCTGCTTGTCTGTTCTGTTTCGGGCTAAAGCTAACTAACACCTTCACCCTAATTGCGTAACTCACTATCAATCACAATCTGAATCATTTTGAAGGATATTGCTAATCCATTGCTTGATATGTTCGAAAAATTCGACAACGTACCTAAATAACGCAATGAATGTTGTCGAACTGTCAAAATCAAAGCCATTCCTACTGTTGGTGGGTTACGCGGTTTCACGACACTAATTTCATAATGTAAACCCTGATATTATTATGTGATGTGGTGATAAAAACAAAAACACATGAATGACAAACGTGTGACGGTCGCCTGTGACGTCAACAGCCAAGTAAGTAGGGCAATGCCATGGCCATGTCATTTATTTTAACGTTTTTTGAATACCTATGTACCTAACCTTTTGTGACATCTCACAGAGACGCGCCATTGCTTTTAAATTGGTTTTAAAAGCAATGGCGCGACTCTCAGGCTGTTAAGTACATGATTTACCTTTTTTTTCAAGGGCACAGAGGTTTATTTGGTTGTCTATAATGGGCCCATGGGCATGTCCATGAGCATGTGATACAGTGGAATGGGAAACACTTCGTCAGGAAAATTTTCAGTATGATTAGGGATGGTTATAAGATTTGAGGAAGATTAAGGAAACCGATGGATTGTGTGAGACATAATATGGCTAGAATTGGAGGGACTACTGAGATGATGTCTAATAGAGGGGTAGGTATGGTAAGCCATGCTTCACCAACCCAAATTAAATTAGTATAAGGGCACGAGGATGATGATAAAGAGATTTAGATGGAGATGAAGGAAGCCTTTCCCTACTGAGAGGGAAACAAATAACATAAATAAATTAATCGTTTAAAAAACATTAGAAAAACACGCTTCTATAAATGCACGTAAAAAAAAAGAAACCTCATCGTGTTCAAAGTCCATTACGTGGCCTTTCTCACAAGTGCAAACACGACTATGATACGATATTCTATCATGGAATGCCATGCGGCTTCAACATCAGACCTTGAAACCTAATCGTGGACAAAGTTCATTACAAGACTTTTCTAAGAAATCCAAAACAGCTATAATACGATTTTCCATCATGAAGTTCCAGTTCATATCTTCCGGCTCCATCATCAGATCAGTTCGACAGTACCATATTATTGTATTGTCATCAGAACTACATACAGCTGCCAATTTTCATTACGCTACGACCCTTGGAAGATGGTTAAATTAGTTACCTTAGATTCCATTACATAGTTAGTCATATCTTCTGGCTCCATCATCAGATCAGTTCGACAGTACCATATTATTGTATTGTCATCAGAACTACATACAGCTGCCAATTTTCATTACGCTACGACCCTTGGAAGATGGTTAAATTAGTTACCTTAGAGTCCATTACATAGTTAGTTACATACAGGTCGACCTAATAAAAGCGTGTTAAAAAGCGGGGTCGTCCGTTTTTCGTCCGGTGTCCGTTGCACCAAGGGGAGGTGGCGGCGGTGCATCCGGCGTAACTTGTTCGCCGGACCTGTGTCCGGTGCATGTGCACACACACCCATAAACCACGCGAATCCGGCGAAAAAAAACGGTCCGTTGTCCAGTGAAAAAAACGGACGTACCTATACTTACTTACTAGCGGCCTGTCTTTGTTTTGAAGACGGCTCCAAATGCTCAAAACCTTTCCCTGCTTCTGCCTCTTCCAACTTTGTTGGGGTCGGCTTCCAGTGTAACCGAATACAGCTGAACACCAGTATTTTACATGGAGCGACTGCCTATCCGACTTCCACAACTCAGTTACTGAGTAACACGATACCCCTTGGAAGGTTGATTGTCAGACTTTTGATGGGATTCTGACTACCTATAACGACTGTCGCAGATCACGAATGACAGCCGGGACCAACGATTTAACGTGTTTTCCGAGGCACGGAGGGGTCTCTATTTGTGGTTAATGGACGGTCACCTATCCACGGACCGACCGCGGCAAGCGTAGCTTAACCTTGAAGATCGACTCATGCGGCTGTTAACATTTAGCCACGAGAGTTTAGTCTAGTACCTCTAAGAAACTTTCTACACTTCAAGATCACTCGCGTGTGTCAGAATATGTAGAGTCATAGAATATAATCTTGATTTATTTTCCTAAATTGTATGGAATTAGTATGTAGTATATATTTTTGTCGAAACTGCCAAGAGTATTTCTAGACGAATTAGCAACGATTCCGAACGAACCGGTGATTTGTGAGTTGGTCCAAATAAATACAATAACTTATTTTACTTTCACATAAGATTTAAGGATAGCAGAATTAAACATTGTATTTGAAATATTTTCTTTATTTTATGTGCTATTTTGATGTATACTTACCTATGTGGTTATAAATAATAATTGTATATAAGTACTCAGTGGAATGTATGTTTAAAGGGACTTCATGTAATTATAGTCTGATAAATTGTTATAAAATACATTGAATATCTTTTATCGTTTTAAAACAGTTCTGTCAAAATAGATTTACCTAAGACTGTGAATATTTAAAGTTATTTGGTCAAAATGTATGATTGTTAAAATGGCGGGAAAGTCAGATGTACTTGAGTAATATTGGGGGGATTATAAAAGAGGTGAGCCCGCCAATAGGGGGCCTCTTGGATTCAACTGTGATAAAAGATGGACGTTCACGTAAGTTAATTAATATTATTGCTGTTAATTGTGTTGTCCTATAGGTGGTCTAATATAATAAGTCTAATATTGCTTTTGTGTTAAATCGAATTACAGAATACTCATGTACCTACCTAATGTTTCTTTCCATGGCTAATTTGCTATAGCTTTGAGAAATGGTCCAAGAGATTAATCATTGATGTGTTATGTTAACAATAATTGTTTATGCAAATGTACTTGTACAATGTGTTGATACAATACCTATCTACTTTAAAACAAGGTGCCATGAAGTTTGCTTGTCCTTCCTTCTTCATGGCCTAGTTTTGGGAACGGACAACTATTAGTTTTCTCATTACCTACTTAACATATAATCTGACAAGCCTAATTCAAATAAATGCCTAGTCTTGTCTTTCTGTGCTTTTCTTTATAAAACCCTTTCCCTACACACCATATTCATAGGTACTTCATACAGTAAATAACTAGTAACCACCAGACACAGTAAATGACACCAACCAACCACACTAAAAGCTTGCTAATTAAGCTGATATTGATACCTATATACATAGGTTCACACATACACATTCACCCTTTCTGACATCAGAAGTGGGATAGGCTCCAGCTTACATAACAATTTCTAATGAATTATATTTTTCTATTTCCATGATCAATGTTGGCGCTATCGATGGTCTGCTGGAAGCTGTTGTTGATCGGTGGGCCACTAAGACGATGACATCGCGCTGCCGCCTTCGACGTCAGGACAGGACTACGGAGTTACAAGTAACTGTACTGGCATCGAGACTGCGGAGCTGCGAGCTGCTTTACAAGCATCGAGGGTCAGTGGGTCGTCTTAGAGGTCGAGAATGCAGAGACTCGAGTAGCTGCTGTACGAGTATCGGGAACTTTTCCAGCAATAAGAAGTATCTAAAGTCGGTAAGGCCTTTAGAGGCTCTGCTTTGATATTACTTTGGAATCTAAGACCATCTCCAGAAGAAGTTTGGTAACATAAAAACTTGAATTTAAGAACAATGTTTGTAATTAAGAGGCAAGCTTCAACTGGTATTTTATCCAACTTCAAACAGAGAAGGTTCAAAATGATGATGGGTAAATTGTATAAAAAGATTCCCATAAAAATGTACCTACCTATTTATAGGTTGAAAGGTCATCAATTGCCTAAAATTAGTTTGTGCACATTAAATTGAAGCTTGGCTTAAAAACCAATAGAGATGATTATGTTAGTTACTAGATTATTATTCATTCTGGCTCAGACAGAAGTTTTCTGATAAAATGAAATGTTGCATTACAAAGATTCAAGTAAGTATTAGAAAGCTTTCAATCAATCAAATTCATGTATTAAAAGGTTGACAATAAGTTACAAGTTTTCAGAAATGAAACGTACTGAAATAAGTACTGATGTTAAATTCTGGTGTTCATAAATTGTTTTCAAAGATACATTTTGGGTTAACTGCAAAACTTGATGAACATGATCACACTTCACACTAGACAGTTAATATTATAAAGGCGAAACTTTGTGAGAAGTTGGAAGTTTGTTACTTCTTTATGCACTACCGGCTGAACGGATTTGGGTAAAATTTGGCACACGGACAGTAATTATAACCAGGATAAACATAAGATACTTTTATCCCGATATTCCCACGGGGTCGTCACTTATGCAGGTGAAACCACGGGTCGCAGCAAGTCAAGTATTTCATAATGTAGTAGGTAGAGGTTTCATAGAGTAAATGAAACATTGTATTTATTTTTGATCTGATATGTAAAAAGAAATAGTGAATATCATTTGAATTATTGATAAACAAATGGGACAAGGTGGAAGATTATTAGTAATACTCTTTATTTTATTGTTTTATTTGCTATTCTTTATTTCAATGGTTTTTGGTTTATACAAAATTTATTCTCAATGAAAACATGTCACTTACTTGAGAACAATACTAATCAATTTAAATTTACAAAAAGTTTGATATTAACAGTTACAGAATATCAACATAACCAAACTAATAGCATACTATTGTGGTAGTATTGTTAAAATAAACATTTAGTTTGGTCTGGACTGCTACCCCGGGTCTTGATAATTTAGTTTTGGGATTATATAACCTTTTACTTTAAGAGTACAGTACACAGAGTACTTACACTATAATATACTGAAAGTACAGGTTAGTAGGTGTCAACTGTTCAATGTGATTATGTCAAAGCCTGAAATTATTTTTACAGAAAATGTATGAATATTTGCAATGTTATTGCCAGGTTGGCCAAGCGATGTAGGTATAATTTTAATTAAGTATTCATATAATCAATACTGGTTGTTTGATAATCCAATTCCAATTTTTATAATAATGGCTACATCGTTTTATCGATGATTCTGCCAATGTCAAGGTTGAAGGAAACAAAGTGTATTCGCTGAGATTGACGGTTATACTGCCTTAAGAACGGTTTGATTACAACTGGATCTGTTTGAGTAGTAGTGGTAGTTTGATAAACTGGGTAAATTGATGAATTTTTGCTTGTACTACTCTGAAATTACTATTATTTGATAAAACAACTCCTTTTCTTGGGCAGTCATGTAAAAAGTTACACCACTCGCACTCTGGTTGACTATTACTTGATGCTATTTCTTGTCACCAGAAGAAGAGGACCCGTTGTTTAGTTACATAGTAGTTGTTATTTATGTTGTGAAAGTAATCTGATCACATAAACTAGAAACTTTACATAAAAGTTGAAACGTTTGAATTGGTCACTAAGTATCACGCCGTGTGAGGTTACTCTTTATAGGAGAGTATCTCATTGAATATTGATCGCAATTTACACAGCATTATATTGTAGTCTTTGATCCATTTGATCGCAATAAAGCCCATTGATTAATTGATTTTGTAAAACAATAAATCGCATTATGAACGTCAGCTGTCAGATGATAATGACATTGACGTATGATAAGATAACGTTCCATTTCAATAACATTTTATCAAACGTAAATTAATATTTTGTGAATAGAAATGTTGTAATTTAGTTATTCTTGTTATTTCATTTCTTTATTTGAAGTTTTAGACAAATTTATTGTGACTTGGTTGCTTCACAAACAATGATTCCAGAATTGTCGAACTAGTCCTTATTTATAGTTTTACATAATCAAAACAAATGTTTAAAAACTTACAATTGCACTTTGAGAATGTGACAAGGTCAAAGGGTATTTTGTCATTTGAGACTTGACAAGGTGGTTTGAATGAATTTCTAGTTTTGCCTGAACCCATAGACTACTATTACATACTAACCGCTGCAGCGGGACTTGATAATTTTGTGTTGGCTTTTAACCATTTACTTGGAGAGTAAAGCTGGTGTCAACTGTTGATATGAGTGACCATGATAAAATCTGAAATTATGAGTATTGTCAGATTGACCGAGCCATGAGCTGTTTTGATAATTTATTCATTTATATGATGAATACTGGTTAGTGTTAGATTGAACTGTTACTGATTAGAACATTATTTTTTTAAGCAGGTACACACAGCTCCATTAAGTGGTTACCCCCCAAAAGACATGTGCGTTCAAATTAGAGATGATGAATATAAACATTAAATTTAACGGTTTAAAACAAAGTTAAGGTAGTGATATTTTTAACAAATACTTAGGTCAGTTATTGGTTGATTTAAGTTGTTAACAATTTCAATATGCATTAATTAATAGAATATTCAACATGTTGCAGATACTTGAATAAAAATATTAACGAATATTTTAACCAATAAAATTATAAATATATTTTTTTTTAACTAATAACCAATAAACAATTTCTACCAATATTTTCATCCCTACTTCAAATCCTAGATAAAGATATTTTATTTTACAAATACGGGTACAATTCATGGCGGTACATAATATAAATACAGACACTGCCATTTCTAAAATGTACAAACCTGGTAGGGTTAATAATTTATATTGTTTAAAATTATGGCACGCAGCTATCCGTGCTTTTCAATTTCTAGGCACGAAATGTGCTTTTTGTCATGCATTATATATTTTGAATATAAAGTATTTTTCTATTTCGTTTAATATTTCTAGAAAAATTAAATACTTAGGTACTTAATAATTATTAGGTATATTTTTCATTTATAATTATTGCTATTATTTAACAAAACTTTGATCATAGTAGTAGGTACCTACTACAAAGATTTATATTTCACAATTTGATTTCATAATTTACAGTTCTCATACTAGACATAATTTGCCAACGGAAATCATGTGTAACAATTAAATAATGGGTAAATCGTAGTTGTTTAGGTAATCTTCGTGGTTTTAAGTGAACATATATACATCAAGCGTAGTAGTTGTGGCTTGGGGGTTATGATTAATTTTATAAAGAGGACAAGTAGAATTAATGGATACCCTCAAGTTACAGCATCTATCGATTAGACAGACCTAAAGATAAAGTGATTCGGACCACAGTAAATAACAATTTCATCGGAATTCATTATGGGCTCGCTGGCTAGTTCGTCAAACTGCCGGTATGAGTATGACGACGTTCGGTGATGCGATGGTATGGTTCGAATCCATGTTAAGACAGTGAGTTATTTTCGAAGTATTCTTTAGATAATTCGTAACGAATTCAATGTTTAGTAGTGTTAACGTTTTAAAACTTGAGGGGTTTGGCACAAATACTGATTGCTGTGTGTATCATCAAATTTTAAGTATTTCAGCGTTTCCAAGAGTTTAATTTTTTTTGACGTGACAACGTCTTAAATTAGGTTGCGACTGGGAGTCACTTATGAAAAAGTGTAACGCTCGGTAACGTTACGATGAGTCACCGAACGAGAGAGAGGCCCGCCGAATGCCTTGCGTCTCTCTCCCACTCAACTATGATCGGATGATCGGTCGTTGTCACGTAAAATCTTCGCCCGTAAAACCGACTTTACAGGCAACCATTTTTTTAACAATTTATCACTATCCTTTTTATCTGGTAAACCTTTTCATTTTGTCTTCATTATCTTTAATATCAATGATTATTATTAATCAATTATTTGTAGGTTTTCTTTTATTTTATTGTTTATGGATAGGGATGTGATATCAAAGAAGATATCAATATGGATAGGGGTGTGATATCAAAGAGTGTATCAGTGTGGATAAGGATGTGATATCAAAGAGGATATCAATATGGATAGGGGTGTGATATCAAAGAGGGTATCAGTGTGGATAAGGATGTGATATCAAAGAGGATATCAATGTGGATAAGGATGTGATATCAAAGATGATATCGGTGTGGATATGGAGGTGATATCAAAGAGGATATCAATGAAAACAGGGATGTTATAACAAAGAGAACATCAATGTGGTTAGAATGTGATATGAAGGAGGTATGAATATAGATTTCGTATCAATGATTGTATTAATGATAGAAATATGAATAGAATTATCAGCCTATCTTAGACCAATGTTTGTAAACTGTAATTGAACAATAATGATAACTCATTAAGTTGTGTTCGTTTAATTAAGTACTGTTTCCTACCTATGTACTTCGGGACGAAGCACAGATCAGAATGGCCGTGTCAGAATATGTAGAGTCATAGAATATAATCTTGATTTATTTTCCTAAATTGTATGGAATTAGTATGTAGTATATATTTTTGTCGAAACTGCCAAGAGTATTTCTAGACGAATTAGCAACGATTCCGAACGAACCGGTGATTTGTGAGTTGGTCCAAATAAATACAATAACTTATTTTACTTTCACATAAGATTTAAGGATAGCAGAATTAAACATTGTATTTGAAATATTTTCTTTATTTTATGTGCTATTTTGATGTATACTTACCTATGTGGTTATAAATAATAATTGTATATAAGTACTCAGTGGAATGTATGTTTAAAGGGACTTCATGTAATTATAGTCTGATAAATTGTTATAAAATACATTGAATATCTTTTATCGTTTTAAAACAGTTCTGTCAAAATAGATTTACCTAAGACTGTGAATATTTAAAGTTATTTGGTCAAAATGTATGATTGTTAAAATGGCGGGAAAGTCAGATGTACTTGAGTAATATTGGGGGGATTATAAAAGAGGTGAGCCCGCCAATAGGGGGCCTCTTGGATTCAACTGTGATAAAAGATGGACGTTCACGTAAGTTAATTAATATTATTGCTGTTAATTGTGTTGTCCTATAGGTGGTCTAATATAATAAGTCTAATATTGCTTTTGTGTTAAATCGAATTACAGAATACTCATGTACCTACCTAATGTTTCTTTCCATGGCTAATTTGCTATAGCTTTGAGAAATGGTCCAAGAGATTAATCATTGATGTGTTATGTTAACAATAATTGTTTATGCAAATGTACTTGTACAATGTGTTGATACAATACCTATCTACTTTAAAACAAGGTGCCATGAAGTTTGCTTGTCCTTCCTTCTTCATGGCCTAGTTTTGGGAACGGACAACTATTAGTTTTCTCATTACCTACTTAACATATAATCTGACAAGCCTAATTCAAATAAATGCCTAGTCTTGTCTTTCTGTGCTTTTCTTTATAAAACCCTTTCCCTACACACCATATTCATAGGTACTTCATACAGTAAATAACTAGTAACCACCAGACACAGTAAATGACACCAACCAACCACACTAAAAGCTTGCTAATTAAGCTGATATTGATACCTATATACATAGGTTCACACATACACATTCACCCTTTCTGACACGTGCATCTTTTCCCATGTGTAAAAGGTTGTTAGCCGCTATGTAGCGAGACAACGCAGACTTTTACATCTAACTTGGGAAGATCAACATTCAGCTTGCTTGTACACATTCCTCTCAGCATTGCTAATTATGACAACTACCTATAAGTACTTAAGTACTAACAAGACAAAAAACATGACAAAAAGTGAACCTTTGTATTTTTTTTTTATTCTGGCTTTGATAATAAACTTCATTTGACACTGTTAGCTTATTAATCACGTATGATTGATCGAGTGTCTCCTCCTGAATTTTGACTGTGCAAAACGCGCTTCTTCCGAAACGTTTGAAAGGCATCTTAAGGCATATATAATGTCAGCGGGATTGTCCGAAAGGGTTACCGCTGGCCCGGAACATAAAGGGCTAAGGAAGGAACACGGGTGGGTTTTAGTCAGTAAGAGTCTGACACTCCCTTCCGCTCCACCCAGAGCGGGAGGGGTCATTTGATGAATCCCCATCCGCAAAAAAAAAAAAAAGGCATATATAATAAACTTTACTTCTTTATGTTTTGATTTTTGTGAAGCACTACTGGCTTGCGCTAGTTTATCTAATGAGAGCGGGGTGAGGCCCTTGTTCACTGCGACTACATCCCGATGCATCCCCACGTCAATTTCTAGGAAATTTTCCCTGAGGCTGCATATCTCGCGATTGTTGAGAGTCTTAGCGTTTAAAAAGCCTCGACCTCCACACTTTCGCGGGATATACAATAATACAGCCTCATTAACCGATGACCTTATTGAATTTTTCATTTGGTGATCCAGATGGCCACTTCGTTTAGGGAAGGCATTAGAAGGAGCTGGATCTCCGGCAAACGCACCAGTGCATAGGGGCTTAGAGGCCATTGAGGCTATGCTACAATTTGCACTCTTCCTGTGGGCGTAATCTAGCAATGTTACAGCTAAAAACAAATTATTTCTCTATGCTATCTGGGGTGTATTTAAAATATCTACGAATGAAGATAGGTACTCATGTTTACTCCCACGCACTCTGGACCACCGCTGCAACCCTGCCGACTGGCTTATACAGGGTGGCAGGTACCATAGGTACCATGAATTCAGTATATGATTGATGATGACTGAATCCCCTGCGCCGAAATTATACGTCGGTTAACGAAAAAATCTGCTGTTCATAGGATAGTGACCTACGAGTGTGAGTGCAGTAAACCTACGTGGTCAAAATTTATGGAACAGCAATTTTTTTTAATAATAACCTACGACCTACGAATAATTTCCCACGTGGAATTCATGGTTACCTACAGTTTGGGTGTCGTTGTCCCCGCCTCCTTGTATTTTTTTTTTACTATTGCTGCATGTCTGGGTTGTGGAGATCAGATAGGCAGTGTCTCCATGTTAAATACTGGTATTCAGCTGCATCCGGTTAGACTGGAAACCGACCTCAACAGCGTTGGGAGAGGTTAGGCAAATGATGAGGTTAGTAGGCTTGCCAGATGGCCGGGACATCCGGGAATGTCCTGGAATTTAGTGTCTTGTCCCGTGTCCAGTACTTAGACTTTACTGTCCCGGATTCCGAACACATATAGTATACATACTATTTTTTTCAAAGTTACGAGTATATGTAGAGTTGCCAGCAGGCTAGGACAATTCATTGTTTTTTACAGCTACTGCTGCTACATAATTCGTAGAATGACTACCCAATACTCTTCCACATTGATTTACAAAGTAGGTACTTAAAAGTTTATAAAGATTAGTAGGTAGAAGGTACTTAAGCCTTTGAATTTCCTTTGAAAGAACGAAGTGTTGATCATCCATTATAACTTTAACCATAGAGAATCTAAAGAAACCTCGCCAGTTTCCTACAAGTCATGCCCAATTATAAACATGTGGACTTGTACCTTGTGTTTACTTCAATACTTAACTGTTCTTGAACCGACTTTGAAATATGTACAGTCATACCTGTACACGTTTTATGAGTACGTATTCAGGCTCCCTCAGACAGGCGCAACGCGACTCTAGTAGAACAATTTCCATGAAGGCTATCCCCCACAGGCGCGTTATTATCGGTCGATAATATCGGATGAGTTATTGCTATAAAGGCTCCTTCAAACAGGCGCGACACGCGCGACACAAAGGGCGCAAGTTGCGCAACAAGCGGTGCCTTTGCGTCGCGCGCGATTCGCGTCGCGCGTCTCGCCTTTTCCTTGCCACACAGCTGCGTTTTTATCGTCCGATATTTATAGCAATTGTTCTACTAAGTCGCGTTGCGCCTGTCTGCGGAACATTTGCATGGTCGCAACTCGCAACCATCGTAAGGGTTTCTATGGAATTAGCTAAAATAAACACCTACGTAGGTACTTACAAAGAATTCTTGTTTCATTCAAAGTTACCCGCAATAAATACAAGTATAACTAGAATTGATGATTAATAAAAATTATTTATGAACTTACGCATCATCAAACATCAAGTAGACATCGTGCCTTTTAGTGGATAGGTCAGTAAAAAACCATTGAGGAGTTCCATAAAAACCTACATGACTTGCAATTTGATGTATGGGAAAATAAAAACGAATACCTACAGTCGCAGTACCTACTCATTTCGAAATGAACGGGGAGCTGAATAGGTACTATGAATTAGTTTGATTAATATTAATTTATTATCCAAAATGCCAAATGTGTGTTATATATAACACTAGTGTTCAAGTTGTGTATGTAATTACTTACTAACAAATTGAATTTTATGATTTGAAAATTAATGATTATTATTAAAACTAGTTTCTAAGTAATGATTATGACCTGAATCATTATCATAACCAGAAAATATGACGCCTTGTATAATTTAAAACCTATTCGTAATGTCCTAATCAAATATTCAGAAATATGTTTTTACATAAAATGTGTATCCTGTTATGAATAAAAATTGAGCTAGATCCTCTTGGGGTTTTCCCCACATTTATTTCGGCATTATGGAAAGCATTTTTTATCATAATAATTATATTTCAAATCAAAAAGTCCGTCCCTACTTTCTATCTGGCCCAAATATTTCAAAAATGGCGCAGATTATTCTTATTTGTTATGACGCAATTTACTTCGCTAACCTAAAAGACAAGGAGCATATACAGACGCGTCCAACATCTTGTTTCGTGAAGCATGCGGTTCGAATGGCTGACTAAATCGCACTGACTCCTCTTGCCCTCGTGCCTCACTCAACAAACTGTGGAAAGCGGATGTCTTAAACTCTTCAGCGAGCATGCGCAGAAACTCGCCGCTCCCGTGATGTTGGTAGAGAATGTTGTTCCTTTCCTTTCATTATCATTCCCGGCATTCGCCCCATGGCGGCCGTGGTGCTTGGTCGTCGACTGGGTTGTCTGAAACATGAGGATTCACTACTTATGACACCGCAAAGGAATACGCTAACCTAAAAGCCGAGTGACGAGAAAGGCTGGCAGTACCTACTAAATTATTTCTAAAATAAGGGTAGAAATTTCTATATCATAATATTGAACGCAAATATGTCAATAAATACTTGTTTACGCCATGCAAATAAAATAGCTAAAGTGTTACAAGTAGAGGCAGACATAGACATCACAAAACAAACATAAACACGTACCTATTGCAAACACTGACCTTCCAACAAATTGATCGGAGCCTGGCGTTCATTAAATTAAGGTGGCTAACAGGCTATGCATGTATAACCGCACGTGTATATAATTATTATGTTATATAGGTGTGCCTGTATACCGTTCTGAGTCTTGTCTGCATATAATAGGGACTAAGTTGGGGTGCGCTACATGTTTACTGTTAGCCAATGCTATCATCCCACGGCTAGGCTAGGCACCTCTTTGTTTCTTCAACTGCAGGGTAATTGCGTAACATACTAACAGTAGCAATGGCTTTTATTTTGACAGTTCAAAAACATTCATTACGTTATTTACGTTGTTGTGCTGACAATTTTTGTTTAACTTAGTGAAGCAATGGATTTGCAATATCCTTTAAATTTATTCAGATTGTGATTGAGGGTGCTGCTCGATTTTGCGCTATTGTTCAGTTTGTAGTAAATCTGTTCAACGTATCCCGCCATTGCTTTAGCGGTCTGCCTGATCCTGTGTTTATCATGTGTGTAAGCAACATTGTATTGCATCTCGTTCAACGTTTGTGATGCTCTAATGTTATGTCAGAGGTCGATGTAGCTTCGTCTTCATCATATAATATAACCCCTCTTTCACACTTTTCACGGATCGAAAAAATATGCTGAAAGAAAGACGTGTTACCGGAAAAGTTGCGCCACTTTTACATCCCAGCTCAAACACTAGAAAATGTTGTAGGGAGTGCATTTTGAGAGCTGTAACTTTTCACTCATAAGAAGAAATATAAAAAAATATATTAAGCCGACTTGTTTTTCTACACTTGTATGTTTGTATCTGTAATGTATATTATTATGGTAATAATAACGAGTATTCTATTCTTTGATTAAGTATCTACTTGATGTGTACTTAGTCTGCACAAGGTTTACCAAGCATGTCAGAGTGGATCGGATAAACCCGAATGTGAATGGTGACCTTTAGACTGATGTATTTGGGATGGGCATGTTCTTAGACTGTGCCTGTGTGCCTTTTATAGTGCCAGAGATCTATTGTTGTTCTGCCCATTATGGACAGCATTTTTTGCAAAGAATTTGCTTGCTTGGTAAGTAAGAAATATTTATGGACAGTCGAATCGAATCTTTAACAGTCGTTACGGGTCGTTAGAAGCCCGAATGTCTGACAATCAGTCTTACCAAGGGGTACCCTCGTATGGGTTACTCCCTGAGTAGTGAATACCTCGATCCCCGACGCCCCCGTCCCGGAGGACCCCGATTTATTTTTATCTTAATAATTTCCCAGTTATTGGTTTGTGGAGGTCAGATAGGCAGTCGCTCCATGTAAAATACTGAAATTCAGCGTCACCCGGTTAGCCTGGAAACCGACCCCAACATAGTTGGGAAAAAGCTGGGCAGATGATGATGATGGACAGTCGAATCGAATCGAATTAAATAAGGCATAAGTACTTGGATCGAGTAAAATCTGCATTGCTACAAAGTACCAAACATTCGTAGGAACTTATTCGGTGTTTCCATGGAAAACAGTAATTTGAAATGCATGTCGAATAGCACTTTTCATCAGAAACGAAAGATAATTAAACAATGCTAGAACTGATTCAGTTTGCTGTAGTTAGGTTTCAATATCATCCGACAGCGGGAGTAAATTCGTGGAAAACGGTAACTGGGAGAGCTAGAAACCCGTTGCAAAGGTTTTCATGATAATTGAAATTTCATATCATTCTGGGAATAAAATGAAATACATCCGTTATTTCATTTGTTGAACCTATCTGTTACTGTAATATTTGTAGTTTCAGGCAATTTAATATTCGATTCAGTTGACCTCATTAGGTTGTAGTTGAATATTTTACATTTGCATTTCAGTTTTGAACGGTTTGTTTATTTTTAGAATCTGCTTTGTGTAAATTATTGCATCACCGCTGATTTCAAAGTAGTGAAGGAAAACATCGTGGGGAAACCGGCATGGGATTACGGCCCACTCCCTTTCACCGAGGAGGCCTGTGTCCTAGCAGTGGGTAGTTGGGAACATTATAGGCTGATTCTGCCATTGTATGTATTAGTATCTAGATCTACGTACATTTCAGTAATCGGTGGTACTTGTTTCTAGATAGCCATTATGGCGACTACATGACCTAAAGCGCGGTCTTTGTCGGACTGCATAGAAAAGAAAGAGAAGCGCGATGACACAACGCTGGTTTATTGGAAAATATGAAGCAATTATCTATTTACAAAAAATCTATTGTTTGGACTAAAAAATTAAAACACTAGTGCTTTATTATGTTGCTTGTAGAATAATCTGACAAAAAATCATAATGATTGTATGTATATTAGTAGTATGGGATGTATTGTAAAAAGAAAGTTTTTAGAGGTATTTTCATGATTTTTTTCTATCGTATCAAATTAGTTGTATTATGTTTTCAACACACTATCACCTAGCTTATATCTTGAAGAATATCATATATTTTTCTGAATTTGTTTATTGTAGCCGATCATATACTTTTATTGTTTTTAAAACAAGCGTTTTTGTGTTTAGATCCTGTAAGCCCCTTAATAAAAATAACAACATTTAACCTAAAAAGATACTTATTCAAAATAAAAATACTTACAAGAAAAGTCGAGAAAATTCTAGTTTATATGTATTTACTCTAATACTACTTACAAAACCTGCCATCTCGTTGCTATAACCACCTATAACTATATGTGGCTAATCTTATCTATACTAATATTATAAAGCTGCAGAGTTTGTTTGTTTGTTTGTTTGTTTGTTTGTTTGAACGCGCTAATCTCTGGAACTACTGGTCCGATTTGAATGATTCTTTTAGTGTTGGGTAGTCCATTTATCGAGGAAGGCTATAGGCTATATTTTTTTTTGTTCAAAATTAGGGATCCGTAATAAAATTGCTATTTTGTAACACAAGGTGTAAAATCGAAAACCTATTTTTGCGTGCGCTGCAAAAACTATTGACAATAGAACAAAATGATGTACTACGGGTTTGTAGAGTCCATTAAGACCTACAAAAAAGTCCGCGAGAACATATATCTAGCTATCATGGTTTAATCACAATAACCGATTTTGTGTTCAAAATAATTATTAAATCGTCTGAAGAAAAAAAAACTACGTTAAATATGTATCGTAATATTAATCTTTATCGAAATTAAGCATTATGTTATCAAGAGTATTTATGAAGAAGTAAAACACTTTTTGTTTCATCTCAATCGGATATTTCGTTTAAAAGTTATCACGTGTGTAAGATGTTAAGAGTTGGTATATTAAGGAGTTATGGGCCATAGAGTTTTTTATCTATACTATTATTAAAGCTGAAGAGTTTGTTTGTTTGAACGCGATAATCTCTGGAACTACCGGTCAGATTTGAATTCTTTTTGCATTTGATAGCCCAATTCTTGAGGAAGGCTATAGGCTATTTAACATCACGCTATGACCCTTAGGAGCCGAGCAAAAAGAAAAAAACTCAGAGTGAACGGTAAGCGAATACGAAGTGTTGCGACGCGACGGGGTGGGGGTACAAGAAATTTCACGCGGACGAAGTCGCGGGCAGAAGCTAGTCAAGCTAATAAAATTAGTACCTACCTACAATGTAGGTACTTAACTGATTTCAAAATGGCAGGCGAAAAGTTTGTGAAAATCACGTAAACATGTAGACAGTACCGTTGAATTGTAGCCGTTAACGATGATATAATTTGTTATCTATAATTACAACTGACTTAGAAATAACATAACATGGTCAACAATTACGATCCCAGATAATTGAGCAGACAACAAAGCACGTTTGGTGTTTTCCCGCCGAGAAAAATCGTAATCGGGAAAATGATTTTGTGCAAACATTATTAGGTAATTATGTGTTGTGTGCTGTTATATATATAAATAATTCATAATAAATAAGGAAAATATAAACAACGTGGGGGATTGTACCCGATCGGATGATATGATATTTAATTGAAAGGCTGTTTACCTGCATACATGCATACTTTATAAAAAAAACTACAATGAATAGATTGCCATTCATTTAATTATTTGCGAACGCCACAATAATATACAAATAAATAAAATTTAAGTTTCTGTTTGTATAAATATCAAAATAAGAGCTTTTTATGAAAGTACTACTTATAACAAAAAAACAATTTTTTAAATGTTTGTCTGCCTGTTTGTTCCGGCTAATCTACGGAACGGCTGTACCGATTTTGACTGGCAGATAGCTGATGTTAGAAGAAATAACTTAGGCTTATAATTACTTTTATTTTAGATAAAGAATTAGGGTTCTCCGCAAAAAATTAAAACCCATGAAATCATTGGTGTTCCAATTTGTTTCCCGAAGTCGCGTGCTTAGCTAGACTTAAGTAAAAGAGAAACTGAACAATCTGTAGCGCCCAGGTAATTATTCTCTGTCATTGCCAGCATTCTTTTGTTAAACTTTTTCTACCATTGTTACTTGCCAGCTGTTTTTATTCCATACAGAACACTGGCAATAACTCCAACACTGCTAACATGTTGTTGACTTTAGTGCCAATAAAAACACTGCAATACCTACAACAGTTTCTTATCTTGCGTACGCGCATCACTTAAGAATCACTGACCGACAGTAATGAGACTTTCACAGTGATCTAAGATCGTGGATGCTCCTCTAACAGGCGCGACACGCGACGCGAATCGCGCGCGACTCAAAGGCACCGCTCGTTGCGCTATTTGCGGTGCCTTTGCGTCGCGACTCGCGCGTGATTCGCGTCGCGTGTCGCGTGTCGCGCCTGTTTGTAGGAGCCTTTATTTAATGCTTTCTGGGAACAAGTTGTGGGTTAACTCATTAGAATTTGATGTATTTACCACCTTCTAACTGTTCGTCTAGCGGTCGCAAGCGCTACTGCTGCATGAGCATGAGGTCCAGCGAGGTAATTGCGTAAAACACTATCATTAGCAACGGCTTTCATTCTGACAGTTCAACAACATTCATTGCGTTATTTACG
The DNA here is from genome assembly GCA_963082905.1 of Oligia fasciuncula. NCBI lineage: Eukaryota > Metazoa > Arthropoda > Insecta > Lepidoptera > Noctuidae > Oligia > Oligia fasciuncula. The sequence continues at coordinate 12,173,665 of OY720406.1, read as the reverse complement.
TTGTTGGGTAGACAAATTTTTCGAACATATGAAGCAATGGATTAGCAATATCCTTCAAAATGATTCAGATTGAGATTGAGAGTGTGTTACGTGTTATTGTGTTTTCCATCTGGAATTTCTCAGTAACAGCCCGATGTCTGGAATTGTGCCCGGTTGATGGCAATAGGCTTGCCCCCTATTACATGGGACTTAGACTTACTGGCGAAATGTGGGTGTGTGTGGGTGTTGTATGTCACACCCACATACAACAGTGTATAGGTGCACGTCTGCCTAACCCTTCGGGGAATACAGGCGAGATGTTACGTTATAAAGAGTTTAGCAGGTACACACGATGACATATCAAACTATACATGTCCAGCCTTAGCTGACCTCGAATTGTATAGGCTTTTCTCACAATGAGATGTCAGCTTATACTGGAATTGTATAGCTTGATATGTCGTCGTACGTACCATAAGGCGAGACTTCGGGTTTCAATGTATGTACTGTAATCACTTGTAATCTTCTACCAACATTATAGCGTGCTCCAGTGAGCGGTAACTTGAGCCTGACATCTGCGGGGTAATTGCGTAACACACTATCATTAGCAACGGCTTTCATTTTGACAGTTCAAAAACATTCATTGCGTTATTTACGTTGTTGGGCAAACAAATTTTCGAACCTATGAAGCAATGGATTAGCAATATCCTTCAAATGATTGAGATTGATAGTGTGTTACGCAATTATGGTGCTATTTATTAACGACTTCAAAAAAAGGAGGTTATCAATTCGACACGTATGTATGTAATATTATTGGAATTGCATTATATTCACATAATTATGACAATCTATTAGGGCTTCCAAACAAATATACAAAATTTTATAGACGTATGTATGTTTGTCCACGCATATCTCCGTAACTATTAATCGGATCGTGACCATTCTTTTTTTATTGGCTTACATTTACTTCAACTTAGGGAACAGTGCAAGTTTCATCAAGATCGATTCAGTAATTTTCAAGATATGGACTAAGACGTGAAAGTGTGACGGCCTGGCTTATTGATACAAACTACGGGTGTAGTGCCAAAGGGAAAACATCTCAAAACCTTGGTCAAATTCTAGTGCAAAAACTAAAAATTACGAAATAAAAAGTAATTTAAAAAAATTAAACCGACTTCAAAAAGAAATTAACTCAAAATTATGAAATAACTTTAATTTCGGAAGTCGGTGGCAAAAAACAAAGCTAAAATACAGATTCCAAGACACCGACTTCCGAAATTAAAGTTATTTCATAATTTTGAGTTAATTTCTTTTTGAAGTCGGTTTAATTTTTTTAAATTACTTTTCATTAGAGTTATTTTAATCACGTTAGACTTGATACAAGTTGATGTTCCTTCTCTATTTTCGTCGGTACATGTATAGGTACTAGTTTTGTTAAAACAGCAAAGTGAACAAGCAACCATATTTGAAATTCATAGAGAATTCAATACTTCAAACTACTATAGAAAGTTCAGGAGCGAACCCATCTAAAAAAGAAGGTCATTGCATAGAAAAAGGGCGCTCTATAGCGCTTTATAAATCCTGTATGAACTTCGCTCGGAAAGTTGGCCCAGATTGGCTGGCCAACCTGTTAACATCAATTCGAACATTTGTCGCCAACGCCAACGTTGTTGTTCGATGTATTTATCTCTGTTCGTGCCAGTATTTGTTTAACATGACAAGTGGAGCTATCTGTCAGTGTAGTCTGCTTGCTTCAATATTGTCATGTGTTGGAATGATTTCTCGCATTATCAGGCCTTCGATTTTACACTTTTAGACTCCTATTGTCATAAACTTAGGTACAATTCCGTTCTTCTTATATAGAGGATGTTTTAAAAAAAAATGTCCAAGAACTTTTGTCGACTAGGTACCTATAAGAGGTCATGAAGACATTCCCTTTCCTTGCGTGCCGAATAGTCAATCGTAGAATAATAAAACTCCACAAATACTTAACTTTTATCTTCCCATACCTAATAGGTTTTATCACTCTAAATAACTTCAAAACAAATGTAAATATTTTGAAAAAGCATACCCAGTTATCATTACAATCCATAATGAATATTATAAATTCGAAAGTAGGTAAGTTACCTTTTCACGCCTAAACCACTTAACGGATTTCAATAAAATTTGGCAAGGAGATAAGTAGATGGACATAAGCTACTTTTTGTCCCAGTAGCACGTTCTCGTGGGATAATTTCCGATATCCTCACGTGCGAAGCGAAGCAGAAGCTAGTACAAGATGAAATGAAACTTCAATTACAACATACCTACGCAGATCATTGATCAAAGCAACATTCAAGCGTTCAAGCATATTGAAGCACCGTTTCCTTGTATCTAATCCTCTTACTGGAGTTGCAAGTATTACTTCAAAAGGCGGATCGAAGTACCTTCCTCTAACACTGATTGATTCTAAGAACAAAAGAAATAACTAAGTTTATCGAGAAAACGATTACTTTGATTTAGTGAGAAACTGCTTCAGATTTTATTCTTCTTCTCAGCGAGCCAATGGCAAAAATAACACGAAAAAAAGTACTTAATTTAAAAAAATTAAACCGACTTCAAAAAGAAATTAACTCAAAATTATGAAATAATTTTAATTTCGGAAGTCGGTGTCTTTGGGATCTGTATTTTTTTATAGTTTTAGTTTTTTGCCACCGACTTCCGAAATTAAAATTATTTCATAATTTTGAGTTAATTTCTTTTTGAAGTCGGTTTAATTTTTTTAAATTACTTTTTATTTCGTAATTTTTAGTTGTTGCACTAGAATTTTACCAAGGTTTTCAGATATTTTCCCTTTGACACTACCCCCGTAGCTCGTATCAATAAGCCAGGCCGTCACACTTTCACGTCTTAGTCCATATCTTGAAAATTACTGAATCGATTTTGATGAAACTTGCACTGTTCCCTAAGTTGAAGTAAATGTAAGCCAATAAAAAAAGAATGGTCACGATCCGATTAATAGTTACGGAGATATGCGTGGACAAACATACATACATACGTCTACAAAATTTTGTATATTTGTTTGGAAGCCCTAATAGATTGTCATGTGTGAATATAATGCAATTCCAATAATATTACATACATACGTGTCGAATTGATAACCTCCTTTTTTTGAAGTCGGTAAAAATATATATCGTTTTTGTTACGAAGTCCTTTAAACGAAGCTTGTGATATACGTAAACTGAAATCATCACGTAACTAGACCGACCATTATGTCCTTGAAATTTTATTACTATTTACCTCATTTAATGTCGGGACTGGGAAACTGGAAATAGTCTGTAGACGACTTCCATTCCTGGCGGGGCCGCGGGGTGTTGTGCTCGGTAGAGCAGCATCGTGCTGCGATCTGTTGAGACTCAGCCCTACGCCAGTAAATATAAATACCATGGGAAACTCGCACTTTATTAAATATCTCTTGAAGACTAGCGTGGGATGAAAAGCAGTAAACGGTCAAACGGTTCTGATCAGATGCTATTTCAATATTAATTATGTTATATTACACCTTAATAAAAGCCGGTAAATTATTTTATTTCGCAGACAAAGCCCCGGACAGTAGATAGTTGTAATGAGAGTATGAATAAGGGTCGCGCCTTGCGCCAGTAACAGATGGGCCCCAGAGACCCCTTCAGTATGAACCAATTTATGTTGCAAATAACTCCAGTTTAATTTTTGGAAGTACATCTTTTAGAGGCTTTTGAAAGTAGATAATATCCCTATTTTTTTCGAACGATGCGAATGTAGGGTCTTCGTTTGTATTAGGTAGGTATTGTGCAGTGTAGCGAAAGTTTTGCGCAGTGAACAGCGAACGTGGCTTTTACGAGTACCTACCTACCACCGGTTTGGTAAAAAATCTATTTGGCAAAAATATAAGAATGTATCTATAATCCACGCGGAACTTACAAAAGTAGGTAGATAACTGATTAAGTGGCGATGGAATATAAATTATCTGAGAGTAAGAACACTGCTATAAATAGGCCAGTTACGTAACATAGTTTAAATCTCCAACATTGATCAACAACAAATTAAAACTAGAGATCAAATTAGGCACCGTTTCCAAAGCACGAATGAAACGCTAGCTTTCACCAATACACATAGACGCAGTGTTCTGAACAAGCGTTTGAGTGAATGAAACTGTACGATTCCATTTCAACCGAAGTGAACAATATTATATTCAATTATAACCAGCCCCGAACCAGACTCCTGAATTATAGGCCTTTGTTATTTTCATCTGTGTGTTGGAAACTACATAATATATTATTTTTATCAACTTGTTTAAACCATCTCTAGAGAACAAATATAGCCTCTATTTTTCGTTTATTCTGTAGTTAATGTTGTTAAAAAATAAACTTGACACATAATTGTAATAAGGAAAAGCTTTCGACTCTGTATTAGCTTGAAGTTGTCTAAGGCCTTTTACAACCTTTAATGCATGATTAATCTTATTAAACCAGTAAAATATAGCTATTATATAAGTAGTTAACAGGTACAATAAAGCTATTATCTGTATTCAATGATAGGATAGATTCAGAAGTGTATTGTGAATGTTGTCCTAGATTTTGCAGAAGCTTTTCAATACAATTGGTAGCTTATTTCGCTTGGAGTGCCACAGGGGAGTTTTGTAGGTCCGCTTCTCTCTTGTACATGAATTAAAGTGACTAACTGTATGCAAAAAAATATTTATTCAAAAGAAAGCTAATCAAGATAGTAGTATTATATTAGCCAAGCCATAGTTTCCAAGTACATAATATATGCTTAGGCATCTTTACCATTACAATCTGCGACTACAGTGGCTCACACACTTGTTAAAATTCAACTACTTTTGCATTTTTTTTTAAATAACTTGTAAATATGTGAGCACCATGTATCTATCACTTATTTGATTTACCTGTCATTGCTAAATTTTTAATTCTTTTTACCTTTTGTGGTAGACTAATTTCATTATGGGTGCATCGTGTTCACATATAATTTTATTATGTATACAAGACCTTGTAAAACATTTTAAAAGAGTAACGGTGGAGTTTCTTGCCCATTCTTCTCCATACGAAAACTACCTTTTGGAATGGGCGACTAGAATCATTTCTATTTATTTATTTTTTTGACCTATTTGAAATAAATGATTTGACTTTGACTATTGATTTGAATGTTGACAATATTTAATAAAATAAAAATTCAGTTAACCTTTCTACAAATACAAGGTCTCGATTAAAAACTAAGTATTTTAATTTAACTACATAGTAGGTACTTAAATTCTTTACATGAATAACAAATTATCCACCCATATTAAATTAATTTTGCTGTTTTTACAAGCTAACAGAAACAAAAACATTCTTCAATACAATATGCAATGAGCATGAAGTATTAACTTTACTCGGAAATATTCTGAATGACAAACTTGTTAGCAAAAAATATTTTTTCACGGCAATATTTCACGCCTAATCAGCCTCTCTCGTTTGATCTTTTTAAGGTGCCTTTACGTTAGACGCTATTTAACCATAACGAAACATGAATGTTAGAAATACAGGTTGAAATTGATACCATGCGACAAACCGAAATGGGAGATTGTACTCATCATTATGAACAACTTTTACTAAGGGACCAAGCTGCAATCGCGAAAAAAAATCAGCTGTTCCCTACATTTTGACGAGTTATGCAAACGTAAATGTAGGGAACAGCAGCGTTGCTATTCTGTAAAAATCTCACCGTGAAAACTTAGGTGAAGTGAGCGTGGAGTGAGCTGTCAATAATGTCAATTCCTAGCAAAAACAAACTCACTTCACCTAAGTTTTCACGGTGAGATTTTTACAGAATCGACCAGCTGATTTTGTTTTCGCGATTTCAGGTTTGGTCCATAGTAAAAGTTGTTCATAATGACGAGTACAATCTCCCATTTCGATTTGTCGCATGTTTTCAATTTCACCCTGTATTTTTCTTTTTTATTTCTTGATGCCTTTTGTATTTTATTATTTTTTAACCGACTGCAAAAAAAGCGGAGGTTGTATGTTCGTTTGTATGTATTTTTTTCGATATTTTTAACAATTGTGAACTGATTTAGAATTTTTTTTTCATTTGCTTAGCTCGTGGGGTGGTCCCATATAAATTTTATTAACTTTCCTTTGGTAGTTTTTAGGTTAGTTTCAATAATACGTACCTATTTAATCCACTATTATAAATATGTTGATAATGTTAATATAAGTTCCTGTCACTGTTGTTTACATAGCAAATAGTGGTATACGAATGTATGTATGTGAGGTAGACACCACAATTACTACACTTAAAGTGAAAAATCATAAAACTTCCAAAAATAAAAGTTGTAAGTACTAAATGGCAAGTTAAACTTACACTTTCTGTCAGCACTCTGTAATTACAGGCGCAACATAAAATTGTTACCGGTAAAGCCCCGCGCGTACCCTATGTAGTACGATACAATAGAAAATCAATTGTGTCTCATTAGCGGGAATCAAGAGATTAAAGAACTCTTACGAACCGAGGATAGTTAATTTTTAGAACCGTTAACAAGATTGTTAACTGTTTTAAAAATCAAACCACCAACCAAACTGAACTTATACACATATTTTATAATCAGTATTTTTTTAATAATTATAAATGTCCTTCTATGATTATTAAAAAGTCATTCCTCTAACAAACCTCAATGTCAACGCTCCATTATAATAAAACAAAACAACACAGAAACTTACTTAGTTCTTGTGACTAAACCTTGTTTGTTACTTTAACTCAAGTTGAGGATTCGGCTGATAAACTCATTAGCTACACTGTGTAGGTTTCAGTCATAATGTCTGCTTAGAATAATGTTGATTTGGAAACGTTAATTATAAAGTTATGTAGTGCACCATAAAGTACCATAATTGTGTAACACGCTTTCAATCTAAATCATTTTGAAGGATACTGCTAGTCCATTGCTTCATATGTTTGAGAAATTTGTCTGCTCAACAACGTAAAAAACGCAATGAATATTGTTGAACTGTCAAAATGAAAGCCATCGCTACTGTTAGTGTGTAATGCAATTACCCCGGCGTTTTTTTTTACGATCATCGCAATATTTACTTCATTTTCTCTTACTTACACGAATTTAACAAATAGGCGTAGGTAAGTATTCATTTCCTAAATTTCGATTGTAACTCTTATTTCCTTCTTTACAGAATCATGGAAGACTCGGATTGTATCAGCAGATTTTTCAATGTAGAGAAAAATCTAACTGCTAATCTAAGTCCACGAACACTACAGCTGCTTCTCTCACCCACCAAATCATTGGATTCCTCTCAAGATCTGAGTCAATCCTCCATAGAGTCTGAAGTACTCAGTCTATCACAACTAACCATAGAGGAACAAGAACCTATAGTAATAAAACCTTTTTTCAACATCACGCCACGAAAAATGCCAGTATCGCCACACTATGTAGTTGAAGAAGAGTTCTCCTCGAACCCCTGGGCGATGTTAATAGCAACGATATTCCTAACAAAAACTTCGGGGAAAACTGCCAGGCCCTACATGAAGACCTTTTTCGAGGAGTACCCAACACCTTATCACGTTTTAAACGACAATCCAGTGTGTTTAGAAAGATTTTTTGATAACCTGGGATTAAGGAAAAGGGGTCATATGATATGGAAACTCAGTTATCAGTTTGTTTCTTCAAAATGGCGCAGAGCAAGTGACTTAAATGGTATCGGAAAATATGGTGAAGATGCCTACAGAATATTCTGCTTGGGGCACACGGATATAGACCCTAACGATAGGTATTTAAAGTTGTATTTAGATTGGCTTAGAGGTCACACTGAGTTTTTGGAAGAAAATGGAGCGGTGGACTGCGAGCACGTGATTGAAGACCCAGTTATGAAGTATTACAGAATTACTTTGAAAGATGGGAATTCGATTTCTGTGAAATGAGTTAAAGTTCTCTAATATCTGTGATGTGAATCAACAAAATGATGCCCTTATTTGTCAATGCTTAATTTATTATGTAGGTCAAGATAGTATCAAGGTGTTTGATTTCTCTTATTGTGAAAGTAATAGACTAAACGGAAACAAAGCACTATAATTCCTTTGTCAACGTAAATTGTATGAAACAATAGTGGTAAATAAATTGTAAAGAAGGTAGTATTTTGATTTAGTAGGTATTTAAGATTTTAAAGTAAGATTTCTTGAAAATTATAATTTTTATGTAAGTAACAACAGGACAGGGTGTTCGCAGCCTGGGAGAGGCCTATGTCCGGCAGTAGACTGCAATAGGCAGAGTTGATTTGATTTGATGCAAGTCCAATACTCACCTAATTCATACTTGTTAGGGACGGACGGTCAGAAACGAAAGTCGATTATTATCACTGTGACTTTTATACGTAGACAGAGTAAACTATAGACTGCTGCATATCTTCTTTTTCATTCACACAAGACTAGCAAAGAAAAGAGACAGAGTAAGAATATTTCTGTCATTACTGCGTGTGGTACCTATGTTATAATAATACTATGGTGCAAAATTGTTTTCAGCATTTTATTTTATAGCCAAAAGTAGGTAGGTATAGCCCTTAAATGTTATAAATATTTGTCAAATTTTGCACAACAAAAAATAATCCTTATTTACTTATGTTTTATGTGAATGTGTACCTAACGATATACATATAAAATGATCAAGTATTAAATATTCTTATTTATAAAATTTTCATGTTTGTTACATTATTCATCTTTACTCAGATGAAAGCTTGTCTTCACTGGCTAAGCTTGGAGTCACGACGAAGGTGACGGAGGCAAGATTCTCAGTCAACAAACAGGGTCAATTTTAATTAGATGACGAATGTCCACAGACTTGAACGATTTATCTAATAACAATAAAATAAAGATTTTCAAATTTAAATTTCAAATCTAAATTCTTTATTGCGAACTAAGTGTACAGAATTATGAGTTAGTTTTTTTTTTTCCAACTCATAAATACCACTACACTATACTACTACGCTCTCTTCAGGGGGCCTAAAAAGGCCACTTTGGCAGAATCATAAGGGGATAACATTATGAATCGTATCAAATCCCATTGGTGAAGGATTTTTCAGTTATTTTTTTTTGTCTGTGTTAAAATACAAATCAATCCAATCCCAATCTCTTTGATAATACCTACGTAGTGCAGCGAAAAAAAGAAAAACACGAACTGTCTTCGCCATATTATAATTCATAATGTTATCCTTTTATGAATCTGCCAAAGTGGCCTTTTTAGGCCCCCTGTACTATATGTAAGTAGGTACAGCTCTGCCAAACCCTTCGGGGATTAGGATTGCAGGCGTGATGGTATGTGTGTTTGTAACTACAGCTGATGATGGGGTCAACGGCCGCTGGCAGTAAAGTTAATGGAAATTATAAGTTAGTTTTTTTTTTCTTCATTAGAATATCGATACCCAACATGTTTAAGTTTCGCTAACTTAGTTAATTTTACCCTTCAAAACAGGGTGGCAGGGGTACATCGACGCGCAACCCGTTACCATGGATTCAGTAAGTACAGACCGCACATCAAGCTACCCGAAACTGTCAAATACCAATCAACTTTGAACCATAATTAAGCTTTAGCGACAAAGTTGAAAATCTGAAAAAAAAAAAGTTGAAAATTTTACAGATTGTAGTAGCTTGATGTGCTGGCGTCTGTACATGATTCTGAAACAATGAAATTTTTCGTCTGTTATAAAATTAAAAATGTCTACGCTAGGGGGTCCAGAATCATGTGCTAAATTCATGGTTACAGTTTTCGCGTCAATGATTCTGTCATCCTGTGTATTATACATACCTACTTAGTCATTAAGTAAATATGGCATTGTGGTAATATTTTTTTGATAATAATAATGTTCCCTATCTCTGGAGCCCTGGCCGCCGCCGGTACCTTGGACCCTGTTCCCGATACCAGTGGGCTACTATTTTTTATATTTTTAAATATTAGGGTAGGTAAGTATAAAATATCCTAATATTTAAAAATATGATTTATATGTATTTATTGAAATAAAGGAAATAATAATAATATTTTATTTCGAGCAACAACTCATTTTTAAGCGCCTACTTGTTTATGATTACTTTGTCATCCCCGTGTTGCTACAGACGCCTAGTAAATACACGAACGCAAGAAAATGTCTTTAGACTACTTAGTAGTCTTAAGAATTGGTCCCTTCAGGACTTAGACTAGAGCTAATCTATTCTGTAAAAATGTCACCGTGACAACTTAGGTGAAGTGAGCTGTCATTCCACCAGCGGTGCTATTCTGTAAAAAGATCACCATGATAACTTAGCTGAAGTGAGCTTAAAGTGCATGAGCTATCATTCCACGTTCCACCTGATGCTAGGGATTGACACTATTGACAGCCCACTTCACCTAAGTTTTCACGGTGAGATTTTTACAGAATAGCATTACTGATGCTAGGGATAGATACTATTGACAGCTCACTTCACCTAGTTTTGACGGTGAGATTTTTACAGAATAGACCGTTATATCCTGAAATCGGAGTAGCGACATTTCGGTCCACCAACCCGTCTTTCCAAGAGCTATCGTGTGATCTGGGCTGTGGATGCCAAATAGGAATTCGCTCCATGTAAAGTACTTGTATTCAGCGGCATCCTGTCATATTGGAAGCCGACCCCAACAGGTAGTTAGGAAAAGGCTTGGCATATGATGGTACTAGTTACCTTGACTGGATACTGGCTTTTCAGTACTATTGTTATCAACAAATAAATGGATACGGGGATACCTAATGGTAAAACAGAAGTGATAAGAGTAGGTAATATATTTTGGAACTTGAACTTTTCTCATAACTTTGATTCCAGCTTGAAGTCTGTGCCTTTCTTGCTTCGAGCTCATATTTTTCTTTTGCTTGCAGGTACTCCTCGGCGACTCCCGCTCTCCGGACTGGGGCGGCGTAAGCCCATTTTGCCCCTCAAATATTGCTATTGTCAACTAGGTCCTTTATTATTTTTTAAACACTATAGGTATTATTTAAAATACAGTACCTACATAGACGTTTTAAAATAATACTGCTAAAAACAATTTTAAAACAAAAACAAGTACTTACTTAAAAAAAAAGAAATACAGGTAAACTGTTGGCTGTTTTTTTCTGTAATAACTACTTTTTTCAATTTCATTCAGGTTCGGTCCCTCTCCAAAACACTCGTATCTCAAAATTCAACCTGCAGGTACAGTTCGCGTCAAATAACTTTGCCGCTCTGAAGTTATGCTCTTTCCTAGCCGCGCCAATCCGCGCCATGCGCGCTTCTGTTGTATCCATAGGAGTAACTACTGCGCACTCTGCGCAGTGATTTGTTGCCTACTTCAGAGCGGCAAAGTTATTTGACGCGAACTGTAAAGTCAACCGCCTACATGGTAATTATTTTCACACGTAGCGTTATTATGTCGTGGCAGTAGGTAAGGGTGATTTTTGTAGTGCGAGTGTCACCACTGATGTGCGGTTGACTGTACAGTTCTCCGTTGTGTTTGAAGAAACAAAAATCGTTGTCTTCAACAAACTGAAAATCAATTATTACGTTATTTTCCTATTGATTACATACAATCATGACAGCAATGAAATTCCATGATCACTTGTTTTTTTTTGTCTTAATTATTTAGTAACGGACAAACATAAAAAAATTAAAATCAATTATTACCTACTTTTCAAGCAGTCTCAGATTCGAGGTGGATTAAAAACATGTTAATGCCTTGCCTTGAAGCTAACCCATAAACTATGTTCTATGTTCTATGTTAGGGGATTTGGTTTCCGCACTTAGTCCTACAGTGGACCATTGTGCGTGGGCCATGGCGGCCGTCGGTGGTTATTCCAACCAGCCCACCTCCCTCCAGAAGCTGATCAAATCTCCTGGTCTGTTCAGAACATCTGTGTACGATCTGGGTGTCCCGAGGGTTTCTGACCTTATCTGGGTGACGCCTGTGCACTCAAAGAGCACATGCGCAATGGTTTCATCAGCCTCCATGCAAGCCCTGCACAGGGGACTGTCTGTTATGCCTAATGTGTAAAAATGTTTATTTAGTGAGCAGTGTCCCGTGATGGTCCCCGTCACCAGGCGCAGGCCTTTCCTGTCCAGTCGTAGTAAGCGCCTGGTTAGCCTGCCATCCAATAACGGCATGGCCTCCTTGGACTGCCTGCATCCTGGTGACGACGTCCACCAGCTTTCTGCTTGTGTGTGGGTGTGCTCCTGTAGCCACCTGCGTAGTTGGTTGAAAGGTATGGGCACGATAGGTTCCGGTCCACAGACTGACATACTGGAAGCCCTTCTGGCCAGCTCATCAGCTGCATCGTTGCCTAGCGACCCACTGTGTCCTTTTATCCATTGTAGTGTCACTGTATTGCGGCTCGATACAGTTACCCGCTCGAGCGCATTGTGACATTCTAGTATTAGGTTCGATGTAATACATTTTTTGTCTAAGGATTGGAGAACTGAGGCGCTATCGGAGAGTATGCGGACATGGGTGTCCGTGACTCTCCTGGCCGCTATGGCGTAAGCCGCTTGCATTATGCCCACACACTCTGCTTGGTAGACCGTGTTGAGCATTCCCAGCGGTTTGGATATTTTTATGTTGAGGTCGTGTGAGAAGACTCCGACTCCGGTTCCGCAGTCGGTCTTTGAGCCATCGGTGTAAATTCTCAGTTCTTTCGGGCCTGAGTGGTCGCATCGCTCTTCTTCAAGCACTATGTTGTAATGCTTTTGAAAGCAGTATTGTTTCGGGGCTTTGTCGCAGGGTGATGCCATCATTGGCTGCCGTTTGATCGCATCTTCTTTTAACCGTATGTGTTTGACCCTAGAGTCTTTGCTCAGGGTCCCTGATGTAGAGAGCCTGAAGGCCGCCAGGGTCGCCTCCTCTCTCACTATGAGGTGTAGAGGCGGCAGTCCAAGCATAGCCTGTAGGGCAGCAGTGGGTGTGGTTCTCATACAGCCAGTGATTGCCACACATGCGAACCGCTGCAGCTTTTCTAGGTCTTTTTGGGCTGTGCTCAGGTCTGTTCTGGGCCACCAGACTAGTGAGCCGTATGTAATGATTGGTCGGATGACTGTGGTGTATAGCCAGTGAGTAACCCTGGGGCTTATCCCCCAGTTCTTGCCAAGCATTCGCTTGCATTGCCACAGGGATATGCTGGCTTTCGTGGTAATATAGCTAGTGTGTTTTGCCCAGTTCAGCTGTTTATCCAAAAAGATGCCCAGGTATTTGGTTTCAGTTGATAGGCTTAGGGTTGTACCAAAGAAACGTGGTAGTTGTAGTGTCGCCAGTTTTCTCTTTTTTGTGAAGAGAACCAGTTCAGTTTTTGTGGGGTTCACTGATAGTTGGTGTTTACCACACCAGTTTTCCACTATTTTCAGGGCCTGGCGCATTAGATTGCACAGGGTGTTTTCGTGGGTGCCATTTATTATTATGGTTATGTCGTCGGCGTATCCTACAGTGTAGTAACCTTTGTCGTTGAGTTCTTTTATTAGACTGTCTACGACCAGGTTCCATAGAAGCGGCGACAGGACGCCCCCTTGCGGGCAGCCCTTCGCCACTATGGCCCTCGTGGTGTCGTTTACAGTCACTTGTACTGCCCTTCGTTTGAGCATGTTGGTGATCCAGCCGCTCAGAGACGGGTCTATATTGTGTCTGTCTAAGGCCGTACTGATGCTGTTGAAGGTGGTTTTGTCAAAGGCGCCCTCGATGTCTATGAAGGCTGCCAGTGCTGAGCATTTGTGATCCACTGCGCATTCAATTTTGGATACCACGTTGTGTAGCGCGGATTCTGTTGATTTGCCTGTGGAGTACGCATGCTGTTGTTTGTGGAGTGGCTTTGCCCGGAGAGGTCCATCGCGGATATGTCGATCACAAAGCCTCTCTAGGGTCTTTAGTAGGAAGGATGTGAGGCTTATGGGTCTGTACGCCTTGGGTTGAGTGTAGTCAGTCTTGCCCGGTTTTGGTATAAAGATGACTTTCACTTCGCGCCATGCAAGGGGTATGTATCTGAGTGCTATGCAGGCCCGATAGATTTCTACCAGGCATGGTGTGATATGATTAACACCCCATTGTAGCAGGGCTGGGAATATGCCATCTAGTCCTGCGGACTTATATGGCTGGAATGTGTTGATGGCCCACTTTATTCGGCCTTCTGTTACTAGATTGTGGGCATTGGACCAGTCTTGTTCCGTTGGGGTCCAATCTGTCATCTCCTCCCAGGTCCTGTCTTCTAGGAGTTTGCAGTCTGGGAAGTGAGTTTCCAGAAGGACCTTGCTGGTTTCATGATCTGTTAGTGTGTATGAATTGTCGGGTTTCTTCAGCGCGCCAAGGGTTCGGTCCTGATCCGTTGATAGGATCTTCCTTACTCTTGCGGCTTCATTATTGGTTTCGATGGATTCACAGAATTTCCGCCACGCTGCCCTTCTGGCGGTTCTGATTTGCTTTTTGTATGTGTATTGGGTTTCTTTGTATAGCTCCCAGTCTTCCGGGAGCCTGGTGTTTTTTTGCTCTGTTAAATTGCTTCCGTAGTGTGCTTCTGAGTTTACTAAGTTCGGCGTTCCACCAGGGATTTCTCTCACTGTTGGTACGTGGTGCCCTTAGTTTGCAGCATGCATGGTATGCCTCGGTTAGGTATTCTGACAGCTTTGTCACAGTGTATTCAAGTTGTGCAGGTTCTCTTATGGTTATTTGTGATAGGTGCCTAGCTAGTAGGGCGGCTAGGAGACGCTTGTACCCGGGCACATCGGTGCGCCGTGGATTTCGCCTCGGTATGGGTTTCCTTATATTTGTAGTTAGTGTGAAGCGGATTCTTCTATGGTCTGAGCAAGAAGGTTCGTCCGATACGTGCCAATTAGTTATAAAATTTGTCGCGTTTTCTGTAGCAAGCGTTAAGTCAATAATCGTTTGTCCTCGGACTGTGACCCAAGTGGGTTCCGAGCCTCGGTTAACGATGTTAAGGTTAGTGGAAAATAAATAGGTGGATAATACCTCTCCTCTGGAGTTCGATGCGTCGCTGCCCCAGAGCGGGTGATGGGCGTTCGAATCGGTGCAGATGATCAGGTCTAAATTGGTGCGCTCGCAGTGCTGTACCAGGTCGGCCATTTCTTTCGGCGGGCAATCTGTGTCCTCGCCCGGCATGTATACCGAGGCCAGTACAACATCTGGGACTTCACCTTCGGTCTGGAGCCTGACAGCTGTCAGATCTCTGGAACAGAATTGGGTGAGTAGCGTGGTAGGGATATCTTTGGGTATATAGACACAGGTTCTGGGTTTGTCTGAGCTGTGCGTGTTGAGGATTAGCTTACCTCCGATGTTACTGAGGCCGCAGATTCTGTTGTTCCTGATCCACGGCTCTTGGATCAGTGCAAGTGTTCGGGGGTTAACCTCCAGGGCCCTGCGTAAGCTAGCCGTGGCAGTTTGGCTGTGCTGGAGATTAATCTGGATGACGTTGAGTGCTGAAGATGGTGATGGGGGGGGGGGGTTAGTCGGTGGTGGATCCATCGGACAAAACCTCCGCCCTCTCTCTGTGCTGGCCTTCGTGTGGTTCACCCGGCGACGATGCTAGAAGTTGCTCGCTCCAGCCGGGAGATGCGGGTGATATGCTGGCTACGTCGTCAGCCATCGCCGCGCGGGCCATGACCTCCTCCAGTTCGGCAATGTCTGTGTCGTCTGTCTGGGTCATTGTCGGTGTCGTCGTCGTCGGGTCCGTCTTGCTGTCCAAGGGCTGGGTCGTGGGCCAGAAGCGCACGTATATCGAACCCAGTAGGTACGATATCCGTCGCTCCCGCCCCATGACCTTTTCCACTTCCTCCGGTGGCACACCTAGGGTCATGTAGGTCCCGTAGTTGTCACCACCGACGGTAGTTGCCCTGTGCAAAGACCATCTTCATCTTAACCCATAAACTTTTCAAGCAAAATTAATAAACCTCTAGTTAACAAATAGAAAAAGAATCACGTAAATGTGCACACTACCTAATCACGGAGAAATCGGTGTAAAAACCTATAACTAAAAAAAAAAAATACAACTAAAATGTTCGTTCATTTACATTAATTTCTTTATTTAAGTGCCGATAAAAGTATACTGGTCATTCTGTACTTGGATAAAATGCAGTACCTATGTAAAGCTAAAATAATAATAATAGTTCCATGAAAGGAACCCGGCGGGATACAGGCTGACTCATAACAATTTGTATTATGACGACCTCTACACATCTATCATCCTTACATAATTCCTGCAGACCTGCCGATCAATTCTGTAAAAACCTCACCGTGAAAACGTAGGTGAAGTGAGCTGTCATTCCACTTGATGCTATAGATACCTAGGGATTGACACTATTGACAGCTCACTTCACAGAATTTCTCACGGTGAGATTTTTACAGAATCGCTCGGCTGTGCTACTTCCGCTCGATGTTTCCGCCAACCGTAAATAAATATTTTCATTTCACCTTCATGAAAAATGAAAAATATTGTAACGCACGTAATTATGTAAAACTAGTTTAAAAACTATTTTTTATTATTTTAACTTTATTGCGTAAATCACCACACTACAATCATAATGAGTAGAATCTGAGGACAACTCGGACGGAACTCTGTTTTCCTCAGTGATCTACTCAACCACTAAAACACTGTGCAGTCACGAGCACTAATATGTCAACACTTGGCAACTTCAATTGCGATTTTTTCGTGAAATAACGAATGCAACGTTGAAATACGAAACTTTACGCAAACCTAAGGGTTCGAAAATACTTTGTTCGTAATAACATAAAATTTCATTCAAAACTGAAGGAGAAAATCGTCTTTGAATAAAGCCAAGTGTATACATACTTATGCTCGTGACTGTACAGCGCCCAGAAAGTTGCGGCATTCATGAAAATGATCAAGACTGACAATCAGCCACACAGCCACAGCCATCAGCCGACCCCTCTGCCCAGCATACTATCCAGTATCCAAGTATAAATTAATTTCAAAAACGTAGTATGTCTATATAAGTATTTATCTAATATTATTAATTTAAAGTGAACGAAATATTTTTAAATGATGAAGTTCGCACTTATTTTACTATATAAATTATAATATAGTCAATTGACCTAAGTATAATGCGTGTTGACTTGAGTTGGGCAGGTTGGGCTGTGCTGTGACTAGTAAGTTGTTCTATATTTGTTAATTAAATTATTTGCACAATACTACATTATTTTTGTATTACTTTTAGTTTTGTAAGGAAACAAGCGAAATCGAAATACTTTTACATGTATTAATATAATAACAAGATTTTAGTTATACCTAATGATTTTGCGATGTTTTGAACACTCCCGCCATCTTGTTTCATAAATAAACCAATAGGGCATTTCACGTCGTACCAACCTCCAGTAGTTTACCGGAGTGATTGCTCGCCGCACGGTTGGCAGCAGTGTCGACTATTGCAAATGGTGGATTGCGTTACTTTTTCTCGTGCTCCGTGTAAAATATTTACGTAAAATAGTGTTAATTTCGTGGTGCAGTGTTTCTGACTAACATAAACATGTCGGAAACACTGCCGAATGCTAAAAAACAAGTTCCAAGACAGCTGGTGAGTGTTTATTGATAGATTTTTACGTATTTAGTCCCGGGTGACGCCATGGTGGCTTTATCTGGGATCACGTAAACATGAAATGGTGCATCGCTGCATCGTGTATCGATTTACGAAAGTTACGAGATGACGATAGGCATCTTTTTGTGAATGTGGTTTTTGTGTGTGATGCTGATGATAGTCATCGAGGGTCATCGGACTCAGTTTTTTGTGATCACGCCGCGGCCGAGTTTAAAACGCGGCGGCCGTATGCATTCGCGCATGCGAGATGGTGTCAAAATCTATAATAGTTCCGGAGATCGCGGCATTGCGATTCAGTGGCGATCATAAGAGCGACGTGACAATAAATTGCGCGCGCCAGCGACGTCTTCGGCGCACGAGGCATTGTGGGCATCTGGTAGGGACAGAGTGTCGAAGGCGTTTCCCTCCCGCGGGCTGGCGGAGAGCAGGGCAGGCGGCCAGGGGCGTGCGCGCTGCGCTGCGGCCACACGTCGAGCCCGAGTCCGCTCGCTGCTCGCGAACAACGAGCAATCTACTTTATTACTTGACTAATCTTCCGTCGAACAATTACACGCTGGGCGAGAGTCTATCGTCTAATAACACTTGTATATTGATTTAAATAGCATACGGCACGACTGTCAAGCGTCCGACCGCTCTTTGTTACGCAGAGACCGCAAACAGCCCTCGCATCAAAAGTTTTATTGCTCCAAGTTAGGTTCACTTATTTTTTTACTTGTGTTTCATTGGCCTTGGGTGGAAAAAAATAACCTACTTCGTAACGCGAGACGCTAAACAGTCTTGCAGATGCATTTTTTGTACGCGATCGGAAAACGGTAAAGAAAATTCATCCACAAAAGTTGTCACAAAAGGTGTTAAAATTGAAAAAAAGTGAAAGTTGGTAATCACTTCAGCATTGTCAACTTTTCTAGCTGAGCAAATTATATGGATGAGGCTAACATAAATGCACATTATCATTGAAATATTTTTATTCAAGCAACCTAATATTTCATAGTGTTTACTATACTTACCAATGTAATTAATGGTAATTATTAATTCGAGATTAGATTAGGAAATTAATTTTGCTGCCTACATTTTTAAGGTACAGCAATAGTAATTTTTTTTGTAGTGAGTTAATTTTTGGTTGAATAGTGGTAATTTCTAGCCTTACAAACTAGCTAAAGGTACAGAATAAATAAAATAGAGCATCCAGTTCAGCTGTCAGAAAGAGTTATAAAAAATTAAAAAGTGAAAACATGTTGTTTTCACTTTTTAATTCCTGACAAGGAAAAGGGAATATTAGCATAACAATTGACACAGTAATCAGAATTATTGCACAACAAAGTTCTTCTCTAACATAAACACATTTCTGTTGCCACATCATTGAGAAAACAATAGGTCAGCAATAATGTCAGTAAACAGCAAACCCAAAGTAAGCACTTGGAACCTTAGGAAACTGTATTCTCTATATAATATTCCATCAAAGATAGAGAAATAAACATATCTTGTCTTCTCCCTAGCGTGAACGCAAACAACGCAAGCTTTATTCCGATGAGTGGGCCCTGGGTGATGATGAGGCTGAAGGTGGCCGGGGCTTCTCCCTGGCTGACAAGCTGGAGAGCCCAAGATTTGAGCATTCTGGTGCAGTGCTGGATATGCATGGAACAGACTTGACCGTGTCATATCTACAGAAGAATGGATTTACTACTCCGCTGCTGTTCAAGGAGAAACTTGGATTGGGACTCAGGTATGTACCTAATTGAAATTTTCTTTTGTTTTTAATTTAGAAATTGAATAACTCGTACTCATATGTGATATTGATACCTCATGCATCTTCTAAAAGGTTTACAATGAGTTCCTTAGCTTTTAAAAGGTTTATCTTTAAACAATTAGTGTACTTTTCAGTCCATCCTGCTGTGTATTTATCTTTGTCATTTTATCGTTATTTTCGGCCAATTGCCAGGAATTAGTTTAATTTCATTCATCATCTTTATTTTGGTGTAGAATGTGCACACCCTTGATCTTGTAGTGGTTAGTACAGTTAGAATCTGAATACTAAATATTAGGCAAATAGATGTTAAAAATACTGGAATTTATAATGCCGGAAATATTGGTCGTAGGTATTACATATTGTGGCGAAAGATAACGATAGGGTCGCCCGTCGCCCCTTCATTGATACTGAAATATTATCATCAACCTGTGGTTATTGAACTACGAAGTAGGTACACTGCACCTGCTGTACATAACGTCGGGAACTCGGGCGGGAGGCATTATTATATATGGTCATCATAGACAACGCAGACTTTCAAATTGTAACACTTGCCACACATCTTGTTATTGATCGAAGCATCTTGTAATATAATAGGAAACTCACTAACACTTTTAAAATAATTTATGCAGTGGCACGCGTACGGACGGTAGGTACAATGAGCTTTAGTGCACTTTCAATGGAGAATGTGGACTGTAGACTAACAGAGTGCATAATTGACTAACGCAAGTTACTATCATGTTACCTATACGATACGATATGATACGTATTACGTATGACAGACGGAAATAATTACAGTGGTACCACGAGTAGCAGTTATCGCGTATCGGGACTTCACTAACTAACACTAACCTAGTTTGATTCTACGCGTTGATCCGCAGTCATGCCATAAATATGAGTGCGAACTACATGCTATTGTCTATGGTCGGGTCGCACCGTTTTGTTTCCATGAAAAACTACGAATACTGTTCAGGCTATCTATGTATAACTAACTACCTACCGCGTGCCGCTCATTTTTAATCTTGTTTGATTTCACCAAACAAAATACCTATATAGGTAATCTTGGGTTAGGCAGGTAGTTTTTAGGGTTCCGTACCCAAAGGGCAAAAACGGGACCCTATTACTAAGACTTCGCTGTCTGTCCGTCCGTCTGTCCGTCCGTCCGTCCGTCAGTCTGTCTGTCTGTATGTCCGTCCGTCCGTCCGTCTGTCTGTCTGTCACCAGGCTGTATCTCAAGAACCGCGATAGCTAGACAGTTGAATTTTTCACAAATTATGTATTTCTATTGCCGCTATTACAACAAATACTAAAAAGAAAATAAAATAAATATTTAAGGGGGCTTCCATACAACAAACGTGTTTTTTTTTCGATGTTTTTGCCTTGTGGTACGGAACTCTTCGTGTACGAATCCGACTCGCACTTGGCCAGTTTTTATTGTATCACCCAGATTATAAAAAAAGCCCTGTATTGTTAGAAAAGGAAGCTTTTTAAAAGAACTCTAACGAAACGGAAACATGTTTTGTAAAGAACTTTACCTTAGAATAGAATACTCTTTATTATGTACAGTAGGTACACCATATATAAAAACAGACATAGAAATTTTACAAAGGGTTTTTACATGCACATCTTTCGAAATGACAACGTGTAGAGCGGCCATTCTAAGTCAAAATAGGTATGTTTATTATAGCGAAAAGTGGTTTAAGATACAGGTACAGACGCCAGCACATCAAGTTACTACAATCTGTCAAATTTCTTTAATAGATTTTCGACTTTAATGCTAGAACATAAGGTTCAAGGTTGATTGGGAAAATCTGACAGTTTCGGGTAGGTTGACCTGCTGGCGTCCGTACCTTACTTTTGAAGTTGACCTTTTGTTTTCAAACCACATCCTACCTACATCCAAAGATGAAATACAAGTCATCCAATTAACGTAAAAGACGCCAAAGTAAAGCTCAAACATTTTCTCTCAACAGGTTTTAATAATTTATTGTTTTGTTGAACTAAGTCGTATAAAGTAAACGATCCACCAAGTGTTTTTATCTCGGTACCTATATTATCGCACGATCGTCGTATGCGTCCTCAATTACTGGGCTATTGGAACTTATCTTACCTTCCTACTAGGTTTCTATTAATGTTGTGAGTCGCTAGATTAAAAAAAATAGATGAGGGGCAATTCTCGTCGACTAGATTTTGAACGCTTTTAATTATGGGAATTGGCCTTCTGATGTCATGAAAGTGTACGGTCACCAAAGGATATAAGTAACCAGGGGTCGTCGTCTAAACTTGAAGTTTAGTAAGAAACCGAGTTAATTTATGAAATTAAATTTCATTCGTAAACATCCATCGGTTTCTTACTAAACTTCCACTATACCCGTCGATTTGCACCCTAATTATGTAACACACTATTACTCT
This sequence comes from Oligia fasciuncula, assembly GCA_963082905.1. NCBI lineage: Eukaryota > Metazoa > Arthropoda > Insecta > Lepidoptera > Noctuidae > Oligia > Oligia fasciuncula. The sequence continues at coordinate 12,151,941 of OY720406.1, read as the reverse complement.
CAATTTGAATAATTTTAAAGCATATTTCAAATCCATTGCTCCATATGTTCGAAAATGTGTCTGCTCAACAACTTAAATCACGCAATGAATGTTGTTGAACTGTCAAAATGAAACCCATTGCTACTGATAGTGTGTTATGCAATTACTCTGCTGGTAGTCTTTTGGTGACTGTAGGTACCTACACAAACCTTAAATTCTTACGCATTACTCACTAAGGACTAAGTACTATTAGTTACTATCTTCCGCCCGCGGCTTCGCCCGCGAGGTATATCGATAAAAACTATCCTGTGTCCCCGGGATGCAATCTATCTCTGCCAAATTTTATCGAAATGCGTTCAGTGGTTTAGGCGTGAAAAGGAGATACAGACAGAGTTACTTTCGAATTTATAATATAAGTATGGATTCTGTTCTATAGGGAATATTTAGCAAGTAGGTATTACAATCATCAGTATTTAGAAGAGTTCAACGAATATATATTTTTTTGCTAAATTGTAATTTAAAAATTATCGACGAAAATTGAGGTTATGAAATTAAACCTATGAAATTTTTTAATTCGGGTTTAAGTACGAACTTATTCAAATCAAATCACTCAATTTTTAAGTGGCACTGCTAATATAATTAGCATCCACAGCATAACCAGCCCCTATGTTCCCCACTGCTGGGTCTGTGTGCGAGTACGGGTTGGTAGATGTCATATCTTCGAATTTTTGTTTCTATAATAGGACATGCAGGTTTCCTCAAACAGTGTGGAACAGACCATACTATTCAGTAATTTGTGCGTTAGTCAGTTGAGAGACAAAAAGTTCGAAATTTCGAATACATAGGTACCTATAACAGGTACCCATGTGTGTGTGTCAACATTGTGTGTGTGTGCATGGGCTGCGTCCCTGCGGTCCCTGCCCTGCTGTAACTAACCTGGGAATTAATTAAAATTAAATAGTGTGCTTTTAGCTGTCAGTAGTTTTACTGGTGTCCCTACGTACCTACATGACAAATACCAACTTTCGATAACTGCATCTGCACCATTAAATAGGGAGTCAGTAGGTACTTACTAAATCTTGTTCGAGCAGGGAACCCTGTAAGTAAGGGTTCACTAAATATGTTGTTAGTTGTTTTGTACCAGATCTGGTTTCTAAACGAACCTCAACGTAAATAAGGCAGGGTTAAAAACATGTTTAAAAAAAAGTCTCGTCCATACCCTTGAAAATTCTTTGACAAAGTATTTTGACGAATAACTTGATTGTCATTGTGTAATACCGGCCTGAGTGCTAAGTCGGTATCCTGCGGTGTCTTTACAAGACTTACAAAAAATATTGCCAGACTGGGATCTCTTATCTGACTTATTATCTCTTACGTTTTTATCACGTTGACGTGGTAAAAAAGTGGATTTGTCTGACCACCTTTTTGGTAGAGCCCTAATCTATTCCAGGAACTCGAACGTCCTAAGCATTTAACACTTTATTTTTTGTTACGCCTTTTTAATTTATCATTAATTCACAAACAAATTAAAATTCTTTGTGGTACTGCAGGACAGCCGTTCCTGTAGTTTAAGTTTTACACTGAAACAAATAGGTACAGGGACTCTTCTCAGGGGCCGCTACATATACACAATAATCAATATTTTAAAATTTCTATGAAACACACACACCTTCCATACTCCTTTTGCTTCGTTCACGTATTCCTATAAAAATTTCTTCATTATACGTGATTATACCTAAGTAAGCATAACCATAAAGCACACGTGGTCTGCTGTAGGCGGTCGGCTACGAACCTTTATATTTCCGATGAAATGAAACGAAAGAATGCATTTAAATAAAATATCAATTGGCGTTCTACTGTATTATTATTATATTATTACCTACACGAATTGTAGAGTGTGGTCGATAATAGATTGTGAGAGAAACAAATCGATTACGAATCGCCGGCGCCTATAATAATATTCACATTACGAGTGCGATCAGGGGAATAGATTGCTATCACTTTAGTGGTAGGCCGCCGTATCGGAACCGCTGTAGCAGAATAAAAATAACATTTGTATTGTTTATATTGTTTTTCCTTGAATGAGAACGCCTTCTGATAAGCTTATTTTAGGTCGTTTCAGGTCGAATTGTGTCAACAGAACTCGAGTAATTCTGTAATATGACTTTCTTTTGCGTAGCTAGTTATTTATATAACGTTTTCAGATACCTAATAGTAATTGTTTTGGGTCTCGTTCACGCGGTTATTTAAATACTCCGGAACCCAAAAGTTTTGTTGTTGGAACTTGGTCGAATACAAAGAAAACTTGTTATATTTATCTTTACCAAGCTTCTGTCAGTAAGACTAGAGGGTGCTGTTTAGAGGAAGATCTATAGAATAATGTATCTAAAGGGTGTTATACATAGTTTTTTATATACGTTTGGTATTATGATTGTATAAGTTTCCAAAATCTGTTGGAACGAGTCGCACTGTGCGTGCGTAGGCGGAATGCTAGAACATCTAACTTATTATTTAGCATCTCTATTGTGCGTTCCAATTATTGCCAGTTCCAAATACAAACAATTTCTGTCTATCCGTGCCCAAGGGAGGTTGGCGTAAAACTGTAAATAACATAAAAAAACGCAAAGTTTGGACCTCGTTCGCCTTTTTTGCTGACGTTGTTAACGACACTGGCTGGCTGGATCGCCATTAAACGTGATTTGCATGCTAAGTAGCATAGTGTAACGATTTCACGTGATAGTCCTTTAAAAGTTCAATTTTAATTAATTCATTTAAACTTTAGTCGCGTAGTTAATAATGTATTAGTTTATTACTGTATAAAAAGCTCAATATAAACAAAACATTTTGCCAGACAGGTGCTTTACCTTGTGTAAATTATTTCATCACCACTACTCTCTAAACAGTGAAGCAAAACATCGTGAGGAAACCGGCATGTCCTAGAACCAAACATTCGAAGACTAGTAACATCTACCAACCCGCACTGGGCCCGCGTGGGTTACAGCCCTCTCCCTCTCACAGAGAGGAAGCCTGTGTCCCAGCAGTGGGAACATTATGTGCTGAATAAGATATTTTCAATATTGGCATCAGGCTAAGGATGTCAAATAAGTTTCATGTTTCACAGTTGCTCCTTATCTTATACCCTTCTTTTATTGTAAGCGATAGAAATGTTATAATACAGTAATATTTTATGCATAAAATAGCACAAAGATAAGTTTACGCAAGTAAAAATATAATTTCATTTACACGTTCCATGTTGCTATCTGTTACGTAATCTTTATTGCTTTTCTGAAGCACTATTTCGTGTATGGATCGGTGTAAGCTTAACTCTGAGTTTTATGTATGAAAAGAAAATATTCCAGCATGGAAACTACTTCTGTAAATATGCCACGTTGTGGGGAATGGTGCAGATTTTTACCTTGAACTTTTTGATGTAACAACATGAAGCCTGTAATCCTCGAAGCGAATGATAGAGAGATGGTAGAGGTGTACCGATAGTACACCCACATTTTACCAGTATGTTTAAGCCCCATGTAATGAGGGGCGAGCATAAATCCATACTCTGGGCTGCTACTGAGAAATTCCTATTCCACCGGAAAAGGGTCTATTTGTAATAATTATATCAACATCTTAATTCGTATGAAGTTTTCAAAATATATGTTCAGAATCAATAAACCCACAGATTTTTGTAAAAGAAATCTATTAACAAAAGGATATTATTTCCAATGACGTTCTATCTAGTATCCAGATAACGAATGACATTTAAGTTATTGGAAAATCCCGAGTGCAATGTAAGATGGAAAATATTCTCGTCGACATGTTTACAAGAGGAATACGACTTCAGGAAAATCGTGTGCATGATGCATGTTGAAATTCTTTCTATAGAAATGTTGGAATCTATTCTAATGAAAGACTACGATCTAGGCTAGCTTTAGTTGTGTCGTCAGTATTCAAAGATAAATAGTTTTTGTCGTTGTGTATAATGTAACTTTACAATTTCTCTCCATTATACTCATCTAATTATCGATTGTATGGCATTTAATGTGCGTTGAATTATTTTGTATCCCTTGTTTCGTGAATTCTTCAAAAATGTTTTAAATATCTCTGAAAACTATTGAATTTTGAACTACCTACTACTGCTATTTATTTGAAACATTTTTGAAGCGTAAAATGAAAATCTTGTTAAGATATTTATTATTCCATCATTTTAATTATTTGCTTGAATTAAGTACTTTTAATTATGTTCATAGCTTAATTAAAGTGCTACAATATTATTTTTAGTGGTACCCATTCAATAAATGTAGTTTTATTTTTATTTGGAATTATATCGAAGTCCTTAAATTTCAAATTTCTCTAAAACTGTTGAATTTCGGCCATACATAATATGGGGGGTTCAATTTGTTGCATTTTGGCCCATCAGCTCCTGACGAATATACGTCGAATTGCAAGTAACCCTGTATATAAACATAATAAGACTTGCTATTTGCACAATACGTATGACTCTGGCATGACTAATCACACTAATGTTTGTTGATCTTCACGCACAAACAGCTGAACCAATTTTGATAAAACTTTTGTATGGAGGTATTTGACACACTATGATACATTTTATCCCGATATTCCCACGGGATCGAAACTTATGCGGGTGAATCCGCGGGGCGCAGCTAGTAAAATAATAAAACATTTGTTTAATTATCGCCTTTTTTAAAATTTTCCTTGACATTACAAATCTCTATCAAAATTTAAAACTAAAACTAATTCAATCGTCATTCGTTAGTTAAATTTATTACGTTCGTTTTAGTTTTTAAATCGTCAATCAAACAATATTGTTTTGCATAAAATACAAACCTTTCCAATTTTATTCGAATAGTCTTCGAGTAAAATGGCTGTGCCACATTCGGACAGACTGACAGACGACGCGACGACAGGAAATTACGAGATTATAAGGGTTCCGTTTTAGCCAATTAGCTACGGAACTCTAAAAACCAAATTGAACGTTGATTTTTTAGGGTTCCGTACCCAAAGGGTAAAAACGGAACCCTATTACTAAGACTTCGCTGTCTGTCCGTCCGTCCGTCCGTCTGTCTGTCACCAGGTTGTAACTCAAGAACCGCGGTAGCTAGACAGTTGAAATTTTCACAAATTATGTATTTCTGTTGTCGCTCGCTATAACAACAAATACTAAAAACAAAATATAACAAATATTTAAGGGGGGTCCCATACAACAAACGTATTTTTTCAAACGTATTTTTTTCGGCGTTTTTGCCTTGTGGTACGGAACCCTTCGTGTGCGAGTCCAACTCGTACTTGGCCAGTTTATTGTTTGATTGTTGTTGATGTTGTGTAAATCCTTACTGTATTCCAAGTACGTCGTATCGTTCCTTAGCATATAAACGTACGATGATTTGCTGTCGTCTCAACGACTAGTGTTTAAGTTACACACAATAGGCACAACGGAGAAGTTCGAACGGGACCGGACAACCTTACAAATCCAGGCTATTGACACCTTCAAAACTTCATCTGCTGAGAGAGCGAGCAACTGCCGATAAAGCCTTGTTATCCCCGAGGCCCGAGGCTTGGTCCAAGTGAAACTTAATGTTCTGGCTCGTACTGAAACTGGTTGAATTCATTTATTCAAATGGGGCTGTGAATCAGCACTTTTTGAATGTCAAAGTAACGAAGACCCCTTCCATAATCATCTTGTTGCCATCGGCTCTGTAAGAAGAACACTTCCTAATTCTTGACATGGTATAAAGCGCCGAAATGTCGCATAGAACTCCACATCAACACGTCTCAATTTTTTTTAAATCTCTCATTCTATGTAAGTAATAGTAGAATCAAAAGTATGCATAATCAGCCTATAATGTTCCCACTGCTGGGACACAGGCCTCTTCTCTTCGAGAGGAAGTGGACTATAACCTACCACGCGGGCTCAGTGCGGGATGGTAGATGTCACACGTCTTCGAATTTTTGGTTCTAGAACATTCGTCACGATGTTTTCCTTCACCGTTTTGAGAGCAGTGGTGATGAAATTAAAGCAAAGTAAAGCGCTTGCCTGGGTTCGAACCCACAACCTACAATTCGTCAATCTGGGCTGTTACCACTGGGACACCACTGCTCTCAAAAGTATAATGACGAATCAAAAGTATGCTTTGTGAAAACCCAGGATAAATTCATCTCCTTTGGCTTCATATTCTCATCTGTTCAAACGTGAAAACTCTAAGAAACCTGTTTACCATTCAAACGAGATATTCTCACAATTTGCATAATATCTCCTAAGAATTGCTAACGCAAAAGGTTTCCTTTCAGTTCAGATGAAACGCGATACTGGGAAAAGGTGCGTTGGCTCGGGAGACCGTACAGTAGGGTTACCATTTCGAAATTTAAAAAGTATCAACAATACAACATTAGTTTTGGTTTATGTTTATACTAAACCCGAAAGGGGTCATTGTACTCATCATTTTGAACAACTTTTTCTATGGGACCATCCTTGAAATCGCGAAAAAATAATCTGCTGTTCCATACATTTTGTGAATTTAAGTGAACACAAATGTATGGAACAGCTGATTTTTTTGAAAACGAATGTTGTATAATAAGCTCGACTTTTGCAAAAAATAAGTCCAGACATTTTACTTTTGAACCTTTATTTTTTCAGTAGTTACTTCATAATTCTCTTGCACTCATCCTTCTATTTGGGGTCGGCGCAACATGTATTTTTCTTGCCAGTTGATACAAAATCTCCTTCCTTCGATATAAGTCAGCCAGCACCCTAATAGTGTAACACACTATTAATCTCAATCTGAACCATTTCGAAAGATATTGGTAATCCATTGCTTCGTAAGTTCGAAAAATGTGACTGCTGAACAACGTAAATAACGCAATGAATGTTGTTGAACTGTCAAAATGAAACCCATTACAACTGAGTGTGTTACGCAATTACCCCACAGGACTGGGCCGCGGGGTGGGGGGGGGGGGGGGTTCGACGACACAAAGTCGGACAATTCCGGATGGTTGGTAACCCTAGACCGAACTAAAATATGTTTTAGGTCAAAAGGTCACTATCAATAGACCAAAGTAGACTGATAGCATTTTACAACCTTTGCTGCTGCGTAGATGCAAAGCTAAGAGCTCAGGGGGCCTAAAAAGGCCACTTTGGCAGAATCGTAAAAGGATAACATTATGAATCATGCTATGGCGAAGACATTCCGTATTTTTCTTTTTTTCGCTGCATTATGTGGGTATAATCAAAGAGATTGGATTTGGATTGGATTTATTGGTATTTTAGCACAGACAAAAAAGAAATAACTGAAAAATCCTTCACCAATGGGATTTGATACGATTAACTTAACAGTTAACTGTCCATTATGATTCATAATGTTATCCTTTTATGATTCTGCCAAAGTGGCCGTTTTAGGCCCCCAGATATAGGTTGCCAACAAAGGCACTTAACCCTTAATTATAATTTAAGTATGCAGTAAACAAAACAGTCCTTTTCAACAACAAAATCTATTATTTCAATGTTAAAATACCTTATAAAGTTTCGTCCCGATTCACCCCTGCATCCCTTCTCCTTTTCATCCCGTTTGACGGTACTAAGTTTTCTATTTAATCTGCTGTACAGAAATAGGGCTAAGAATGTAAAAATGTAACGTTACGTTTCAGACACATAACGTGACTGTTTATGGTTTCTTTTATGAGGTCGATAGAATAAAAAATCTTTGTAAGGTAAGTATAAGGTAATAAGGTTCCCAATCCGAAATTGAAAAATGTTAGAAGCTTTAAAAGTGGTTTCGAGAATTTGTTTGGATCGAGTTTTAATTGTTTTGTTTTTTTTTTGTTACAAACACGTTCGTACAGTAATGTAAGAATATCCGAATGCAAAAGTTTAGTTAAAGGAATCAGAACACCGCAAAAATAACACAACATCACACCTGTATCCCCCCCCGACGGGGTAGACAGAGGTGTACCTAACCTATAGTACACCCACTGTTCGCCAGTTATTTATTTATTTATTTATATATACTTTATTGTACACCAGAAAATACATAACAAAAAAAATACGATTAATACAAAACATACAATGGGCGGCCTTATCGCTTTCTGCGATCTCTTCCAGGCAACCTTGGAATGGACAGTGATTGCGTGGATATAAAAAATGGGGTTGTCAGTGGTGCCAAAATAATATACTATAATAGATACATAGATATATACATATATAATGCTGTATAATAGATACATAAATAAATACATACTAAATATACATATAAGCAACGAAAATAAATGATGACTTTAGCCAGTTATGTAATAGGGGGCGAGCCTTTTGCCATCAACCGGGCACAAATCCACCCGAGCTGCTACTGAGAAATTTCCGATGGAAAAACCCCAATAACACTACCCGCCCCGGGAATCGAACCCATAAGTCCTCACGCTCGGCAGTAGCGCTTACGACCACTAGACCAACGAGGCAGTCACTAAAATAAACCAAATAAATTATTACAACAGAACAGGCAATCTCGCACCTTTAGAATTACTTATACATAGAGACCTAATTCGAAATTTGAGATTTAATTTTCTGACTCATAAAATTACCTTGCACGACCATCTTCATCGAATCTTAAAACAGAGACTTAATATGTCAGTGTTGTCAGATATGTCAGAGTTGTCTAACATAACATAATATGTTTTATTTAAGATGTCAATGTTGAAATCTTCAAATTTCGAATTAGGTCTCTATAATTCTAAAGGTGCGACCTGTAGAATCCGTGGTTATATCAGTCATATCTTGCAATTCATAGCTTCGAGGGCGGATCAATAAAGTAAACAACTCGGCTCAAGTTGCGTTTGTACAGCGAAAGTTGCCTTACGAAACTCAAAAGTTTCCCCTGAAGCTTCAGAAGTGCCTCCCAGAACTTGGTACTATTATTTCGAGTAAGGTACCAGTACTTTTCTTGTTGTTATTTTCAAAGAAAAAAACAATATTGCCACCATAAAAATACATAGTAAATTGTGTTGAGAGCCAAAGGAAGCGGGCTGAGCAAAATATTAGTAGTGTGCCTCAAGTTACAGCGCTGATCAACGTGCACCATCAACCTTATAAATCTACTAAAAGAACATTCACATAGTATCATCACTTTTTATATCGTATTGTAAGTTTCTATACCAAGAGATTACAGGCGTGATGTTATGTAAATATCATCGTCTCGGCCGAAGCTGGAAATAGGCCTCTCCCAAAAACCGCTACAACGACTGACGAAGGTCGAGGATTTGAATATTTGACTCCGTGGACAAGTCCAAGAAGGTGGACCGACCACCTGGTAAAGGTTGCGTTAATCTACTAAAGCTAAAGCTGTATGTGGGTAACGCAACCTACTGAGATAGACCGACGCCGTCGACTTGGGGCCAATGCATATTTACAAAACTTAAAAAAAAAACCTAAAAAGCGGCTACAAAGTGAAAAACAAATAAAATCGCTGGCTTTGGTTTTATTGTTTTTTTGCGTACCTATTACCAACCTTACTCAAGCAAAGTTAATGAAATTGAAATGGGTAAAAAGCGCGGGCCGCGGGCGTCTCCTACCAAATAAAAAAGAATCACGTAAATCAGCCCAGTAATTATAATCGCGGAGAAATCGATGTAACATACATGAAATTGCCTTTTTTTTTGAAGTCGTGTTAAAATTTTACACATTTTAACGACAGGTGCTGATTTATAATGTACTAGAAAAAAACTTTGAACATTTTGACGGTACGGTTGGCGCAGTGGTTGAGCGATTGACTGCTGCGCTGCGTGTCGCGGGTTCGATTCCCGCACGGAACAAATATTTGTATGACCTACAAGTAGTTGTTCCGGGTCTGGCTGTTTGTGTATGTGGGCGGATCTCCTCAAAACAATATTCTTGACAAAAATAATTAAGATTTTATAAACCTCGCGGCAGAGCTTCTATTTAAGGCCAGATGTATAGATATATCAAATATAAAGTATGTGGTAATGAAGGCACCCCAAGCAGTCCATTAATTTTGGATATTTTTCAAAATCATTAAAAAACGTTGTTGCTGATAATGTCACATTGTGAGAATAATGACGTTATTGTAAAAAATAATGACGCAATGTTGCCGACAATGAGTTGAATAAGTATTATAAATATGGAGATGAATTTACATGTGACTTAAATACTATTTTGTTATGATATTATGATATGGACAAGGAAAATAAAATGCAATATTATAATAAAATAATATTTTTTGACAAAACATTTAAATTAACATTTGGCAAAAACAGCTTCTTTTAGCCTTCTTATAAGGCCCATTGTGAGCGACCACGTTTCAGAGCCATAAGTCATCACTGGCAACACGCACTGGTCAAAGACTTTCGTCTTGAGACACTGCGGTGAGACGAGAAGATATTGCGTAGCTTCCCGAACGCTGCCCAGCCGAGTCGGACTTGACGATTTACCTCTTTCTCGAAGTTAGACCTACCTAACTGGACAGTTTGTCCCAGGTAAACATACACGACTTCAAGTGTAGCGTCTCCGATCTTTATGAGAGTGGGTGTTACATGGGCATTTGACATGACCTTCGTTTTGTCCATGTTCATTTTAAGACCCACTCTTTCGGAGACTCTACTGAGGTCATCGAGCATTGTACTGACTCTGAGGTCCTCCATAGTCTCAGCCATGACTACGATATCGTCGGCAAACCGAAGGTGCGTTATGTATTCGCCATTGATGTTAATGCCAGCCCGTTTCCAGTCCAGAACCATAAAGACGTCCTCCAGTGCAGCGGTGAACAGTTTCGGAGAAATAACGTCTCCCTGTCTCACACCTCGCTGCAGAGGGATAGGTTTCGAGGTCTGATCCTGGAGTCGGACTGACATAGTGGCGTTTTCGTACAGACACTTCAGCACCTCGATGTACCGATAGTCGATCTGGCACCGTTGTTGAAGAGACTGCAGTACAGCCCATGTCTCGATCGAATCAAAGGCTTTCTCGTAGTTCACAAACGCTAAGCAGAGAGGCAGGTTATACTTTTCGGTCTTCTGTATAACCTGTCGTAGCGTATGTTTGTGGTCTACGGTGCTAAAGCCTTTCCGGAATCCGGCTTGTTCGCGACGCTGGAAGTTGTCAAACCTGCGCGCGAGACGGTTCGTGATGACTCTCGAAAACAGCTTGTAGACATGGCTCAGAAGTAAGATGGGCCTATTATTCTTAAGAAGGGCATTGTTGCCCTTCTTAAAGAAAAGTATCACCACACCTCTGTTCCATGCCTGTGCAGGTGTTCTACCCTCGAGTATGACCGAACCAAACAGCTTCTGAAGGGCCTTCAGAACGGGTTTTTCGCCGGCCTTCAGCAGCTCGGCCGTAATTCCGTCATCACCCGGCGCCTTGTTGTTTTTGAGCTGCTTCAGAGCCATCCTAATCTCGTACAGGCTGCCGTCCGGGATGTCTTCGCTATAGTGTCGGGTCAATCTAGCTCTTGGGTCGTTCGTAACTGGGTTACTTGTTGACGTCTATAACTGTCCATAGAATCTCTCGATCTCTCTCAACAGCTCAGGTTTGGAGGATACGATCCTGCCATCATCGGTCTTCAGTTTAGTAAGCTGGCTCTGTCCAATAGACAGATCTATAGCAAAGACCTTGGAGCCTTTATTTCGCTCTATCGCGTCCTTAATACGGTCTGTATTATAGCGGCGAAGATCGCTTTTCAAGGACTTAGAGATCCGTCTATTGAGTTGCCGGTAATTTAGCGCATCATCTGAAGACTGCAGGATCATCTCGCGCCTCTCCTTCATGAGCCGTAAAGTCGGATCAGAGAGCTTCTTTTCTAAATTCGTACGACGGGTCTTGAAGATCTTAGACCCGACCGTATGGACAGTTTCCACGAACCCATCGTTATAATCGTCCACGGAGCTCCCTAGGCATTCGAAACGATTCTGAAGTTCGAGCTGAAAGCTCTCGGGGTTTTGGACCTGAATAGGTGCTGGGCGGAGCGTAGACTTCATCAGTCGAGATCTTTCCAGCTTGATATTTAAGTTCAATGTGCCTCTTACCATGCGGTGATCGCGTCCGGTTTTCACCGCGTTGATCACAGAGACATCATTGAAAATTTTCTTCTTCGTCGACATAATGAAGTCAATCTCATTTTTAGTTGCACCATCTCCACCATCTGGCTCTGCCAAGTCCACTTTCTGTGCTCACGTTTTCTGAAGAAGGAAAACTCCAAATTGCCCCACTCGCAGCTCATCATCGTTTCGTTTACCCAGTTTCGCGTTAAAGTCCCCCATGACAACGGTAAAGTGAGTTTTAGAGCCATGCATGGCTCTGAAAATATCCTCATACATGGTCTCTACCTCATCGTCGGGGTGTGACGACGTCGGGGCGTAAACCTGTACGACCTTCAACGAATACCTTTCGGATATTCTGAGTATGAGGTACGCCACCCTGGTCGACACACTCTCGATCTTCACCACGTTGCTCACAAGGGACTTATGGACGATAAACCCGACACCACCTTGGGACTGCTGGTTACCCTCCCGGAAATAGAGCAATTTTCCGGATTTGAGACTTATCAAGTCTTCCCCTCTCTTCGGACTTCAGATAACCCCACTATACTCCACTGTAACCTGCTCAATTCTTCCTCAAGTTGATCTTCTTGTCGGTCCGGAGTGTACGCGTGTTATAAGTTGCCAGGTCCAGTTTTCGGTGATTGTGGTAGCCGGATCTCTTCCGGGGATTCTTAGCACCCCTTGCCTCACCGTGGCCTTGGCCGCTACCGTAGCCAAGGGTAGGCGGGCCGCCGGGTACTAGGGGCCAGGAGTTTTTTGTGCTTGTCATTCTTGCGGGGGGGGGGGGGTTTGCCATAATCGCCACGCTTGGCAGGTGGGTTGGCGACCGCAGTATGGTATGGTGGTGGAATGTATAGAGAACGCTGCTGCCCATTCTCCGGTACGACCCTTAGTCGCCTTTTACGACACCCACGGGAAGCATGGGGTGGTGCTATTCTTTAAGTCCGGCACCACACAGACCAATCCTTTACGTACTTGTACATATTTTGTATCTGCTCCGGACTGTTACCGTCTAGTTCAATTTGAACACTTTCGTATCTAAACTCATTGTTTATATTGTAGCTACGATATCATTTCAAATTTTGCTGGTCTTCACAGAGTGCCTTACGCAGACCACCTTGATATGTTGCAATTATAAATGCGAAATCTTCTAAAATATTGGTGAACTGATTAACGTTCACATTCTATTCATGTGTATTACAAAGACATAATATGTCAGCTTCATTTTTCGGCTAAAATGACAATAAATTTCAAATAAACGTTATGCAAACAAAAAAAATAACAAAAACCTCGAAACGGACAATAGCACCATGCAGACAGATAAAATAAATAAAATAACGCAATTAACCATACATTCATTATAAATTTGTTAAAAAATAAAAGAAAAAGTGTATTTTTCCGAATTTGCCAAAAAAATATGTTATTGTACCAAGCTTTATGCCGAAATTAACGGAAACCAACAAAAGCACGATATATCTAACTATTAGGTCGAATACTAAAATCATTATCGGTAACAACCGTCATTGCTCAATCAAGACAATATCATTTTTAGCAACACGTGTCATTGTCGTCTCATGCGACGTTGCTGAAAATGATGTTGCCAATAATGACGAATTCTAGAAAGTTCACCATTTTACAAAATAATTAGGTATATTCGTCGGAGAGAGTGCCACATGCAGTATTAGTTTCACGCATACTTCAACTTTGTTACATAAAAACACTTCATTATGAAGAAATAATTGAGATACAGTCAAAAATAAGAATGACGATTGTGATGACAAACTTTGGAGAATCAAAATGAAATACTTCCTGCTCAAATCACGCGACGTCCTTACACTCCAAAGCGTGTCAGCAGACTGAGGCGTGGGGTGAAGCGTCGCTTAAACATCATTTGACTATTCGGTCGCGTTTCGTTATAAGTAAAAAAATTACACACAACATTGTTGCCGATAATGACGCTTATTTTTTGAACATTGTTTGATTACATTTTAAAGTAACTTTTAATAAAGTTTTCTAACATTATTGTAATGAAAAACGTTCTTTATTTATCTAAGTTTAATATTTATTCACACAATGTATCCCATTCAATACACTGAATTTTTTATGTCACGAAATGTTGGAAACTATACCCAGGCGACACGCCAAATATTGCCGATTTTTAAAGTAATATTTGAATATCTTTATTTTGTGTGATTTAAAGCTCAAAATGGCTCCGATAGCATCTTTATAATTTATTTAAATAATGGAATAAAAATGTTTGACTTTGAAATTCTTTAGTATTGATGAGTATTGTAGCGAGACATCAATTTTGGCCCTCTGAAATATTCACCCATGTGAGTTTAAATGTTTGTAAACGCACCCACAGTACAGGAGAAATCCCTAGTGTGGGGCAACGTTTTAAAAAAAGAAAAGAAAAAAAGTAATTCAAAAAAATTAAACCGACTTCAAAAAGAAATGAACTCAAAATTATGAAATAACTTTAATTTCGGAAGTCGGTGGCAAAAAACTAAAACTAAAATACAGATCCCAAGATTCCCAAGACACCGACTTCCGAAATTAAAGTTATTTCATAATTTTGAGTTCATTTCTTTTTGAAGTCGGTTTAATTTTTTTAAATTATTTTTTATTTGGTAATTTTTAGTTGTTGCACTAGAATTTGACCAAGGTTTTGAGATGTTTTCGCTTTGACACTACACCCGTAGCTCGTATCAATAAGCCAGGCCGTCACACTTTCACGTCTTAGTCCATATCTTGAAAATTACTGAATCGATTTTGATGAAACTTGCACTGTTCCCTAAGTTGAAGTAAATGTAAGCCAATAAAAAAAGAATGGTCACGATCCGATTAATAGTTACGGAGATATGCGTGGACAAACATACATACGTCTATAAAATTTTGTATATTTGTTTGGAAGCCCTAATAGATTGTCATATGTGAATATAATGCAATTCCAATAATATTACATACATACGTATCGAATTGATAACCTCCTTTTTTTTGAAGTCGGTAAAAAGAAAAGAAGAAAGGTTTTAAAATATCACCTGTCGCCTCAGTTAACCAAAAACAAAAAGTAGAGTGCTAATACATTTTTGTTTTGTTGCAGGGTCCCGACCAGCAACTTTACGGTCAACGATGTGAGGATGTGCGTCGGATCGCGTCGCATGCTCGATGTCATGGACGTCAACACACAGAAGAACATCGAAATGAATATGAAGGTAAGACTGCATGACCAAGTTATCAATAGTATCAATAGTTTATAGCATAAACTATTGTAGTCTCGAAAATAATTCTAATAATGTATAAGCACGGTTGCAGATGGATGTGATTCTATTCTTTTAGAGTACGTACGCACTGACACGTACGAGTGAGCCACCTTCGCTTCGTAGCCTTGCGTATTTCTGATCGTTCCCATTTAGGCATCAACTTTCAGAAAACTAAGAATAAAATATATTTTAGGGTTTCCAGCACAAACCCTAAAGTATATGCTAGCTAGCTTTAAAAAGCTAATGCTTGAAACATTTTTTTCGTCGTAAACGGACTGTAAATCAAAATCAAAAATCAAAATATTTTATTTCACATAAGCCTACATGGGCACTTATGTAACGTCAGAAGCTAGGTGCACGGTTCCAATTGGTCGTTTTGATATATATGTATGAAAAAATTAATTATATATATGAATTGATAGACAAATCTTCTTTAATGAAATCTGTGAATCTCTCCTAAAAATGAGGATTGATATTCAGTGACATTCATGTAAATCTTGATATTGGTAATAAAACAGGTGAGTTTTCATAAAAAGCTCAACGTGATCCTACGCCTGTGTTACAACTCTTTATGAAAATTAAACCTTAAACCCTAACAAATCCCGTTTAAACAAATGTCAAAAACGATAATTTTACTTGTTAGTAAAACAAAATTCATTCTGGTTTTGGGTATCGTTGACCTGTTATTATGGAGACAGGTTATCTATCCAAATACATATGTGGCAGAGATAAAAGTAGAAATATTAAGTACATACAAATATATTACGTATCAAGTTTTGAAAATAACTTAGAACTTACCTACACCAATCTTATCTCAAGGCGATTGACCTAGAAAAGAAATTCAATAATAATTATCACAACCACAGTAGCTTATAAAATATTATGAAGCGTGAACGAAAATAAATAAAAAGTCGTCGAATGTTTTCATTAATTTTCGCGGCTCTTTCATGAATAAACCATTATACTGCGACTTTAACAATCGTGCTGTAGGGACCTGCATAAAATAAACAGCGCAGCGAGAATGTCGCACATATACACATCCATAAATATGCAGTACGAACAGAATTATTGTAATATTTTGTTACTAGCTTCCACCTGCGGTTTCGCCCGCATGGTACGTCGATAAAAAGTAGGTTATGTCCTCCAGGGTTTAGGGTTTCTCCCTATACCAAGTTTCATCGAAATTGGTCCAGCCGTTCGGAGATTAGCCGGAACAAACAAACAGACAAGCAATTGAATGGTCTGTCTGTCTGTACGTTACCTTTTCACGCCTAAACCACTGAACGGATTTTGATAAAATTTGGCAGAGAGATAGATTGCAGCCCCGGGGAAGGACATAGGATAGTTTTTATCCCGATATTTCCACAGGATCGACACTTATGCGGGTGAAACCGCGGGGTGCTGCTAGTACCGTAATATATTTTCATGACTGCCCCGTTGGTCTCGTGGTCGCAAGTGCGACTGCTGAGCGTGGGGTACCGGGTTCGATTCCCGGGTCGGGCAAAGTAATATTGAGTTTTTCCATTAGGAATTTCTTAGTAACAGCCCGGAGTTTGGAAGTTGGCGGTGTGATACCCCCGTGCCTCGGAAAGCACGTTAAGCCGTTGGTCCTGCGCCTGATCTCTCTCCGGTCGTGTCGGATTGCCGTACCCCTCTTCCCTCTACTCCCTCTTCCCTCACTCCCATAGTCCGATGGGACTATGGGAGTGAGGGAAGAGGGAGTGCACCTGTGTCTGCGCGCACACTTGTGCACTATAATATCTCTCGCGCCGATGGCTAGTCTCCGTTGAGATTGGCCACCGTGGCCGAAATACGGTCTGGAGGACTTTATATTTTTATAAGCATTTAGTAAAAAGCTGTTATTTTCACATTACAAAAATACACTTAAATTTTATGTATAGATTTGTGTATTGTTATAATTTATACAACTTAACATAATTCAGCAACATTCGCCTGACCTTACTCAATTTTATAATTTTACCCTTCCTTTGTGATATTATTTTTAAGGTGGGTTTAAAGACCAAACGAAAATGAACAAGAGCATTATTTTTATGAATACCAATGGTCATAGGCTTAATCTAAACCGACCTTTATGCTGACTTGTGACGGTTTCAGCTGCGCGTGTCATAGTGGGTTTGACTCCTCGCTTAGGCAGTTAACTCAAGTATAGTTTCTGGTCCTCCTATCACATTTAGGTCTATCATAGGTATATCATCTATTTACTAAAGTATCTCTGTTATTCGTCTTTAGACAAACGCGACATTTATGTCATAGCATGACACATCTATCAATAAACGGCGATAGCCAACAGTACTTGTAATATTTTACGGGAACTATATTTTCTATCACCAAAATTTATATTTGTCATCAAGTTGTATCACCTAATAAATAGATCTATCGCCACGAAATATTTTCGTTCTCAGATAAACAAAAATTGTTCCCAGGTATGAATTATCAAATTAATGTTAATATATGTGTAAAATAAGAGATCGATAACCAATAAAATTATATTGCATTACATGAATATAAACTTCGTTCTTATAATAACAGTTTTGTTACTTGAAATGGACATTATCGAGAACCGAATTAGTTACGAGGTTAATTATTAAAAAAAAAATGCTTAGGTTAGGTTAGGTTAAAACTGTGACCTCCTACGCACGAGCCGAGCGAGCGAAGCGAGCGGTGCCGCGGCAGCGGCCGGCGAGTGCCAGAAACGACTAAATTTTAAAGAAAAAAAATATGGAAAAAGAGATTATTTAAAAAAAAAAATATTATAGACCTTATATCTCAGGATTTTAGGTGATTTATTGTGGAACTGATTTTGCATTGTTTGGTGACTACATTTTGGTGACAGATCTACTATTTGGAGGACAAACCCTATTATTTAAGAAACACAAAACTAATTAAATTGGTGATAGCTTAAATGATACCCATATTTTACTATAACCACATAATTCATTTTCAAATCGGTCATCACTCATCAATCACTATCTAGAGTTGACGTCGGTAATCGCATCGTCGATTGTCGTATCTACGCATTGTTTACACAAGGCCTAACGCCTGAAGTCAAGAGATTGAATTTACAATTCATATAGACTAGACGTCACTAGACCAGCGACTCCCAAACTTTTTTGGCGACGCGACGGCACCCTTTTGGAAAACGAAATATTTGTCGGGAGCCCTATAATAATAAAAAACTGGTTTTATTTGTATTCTTTACTAGCAGCGCCTCGCGGTTTCACCCGCGTAAGTTTCGATCCCGTGGGAATATCGGGATAAAAATTATCCTATGTCCATTTTCGGGACTCAAACTATCTCTACACTTACCAAATTCTTCTAAATCGGTTCAGCGATTTAAGCGTGAAGAGGTAACATACAGAACAGACAGACAGACACACTTTCGCATTTTACCTATAATATTAGTATGAATTAATAATCATATTACTTGTGGCTAAATAATAACGACACAGGTCGATCGATCAGGTTAATTAAGCTACGCTTGCCGCGGCTGGTCCGTGGATGAGTGATCTTTACATTCAAGGTCTTTGTGGCAAGTTGTGGATATTCAATTCAGCACGGTTATTGCACAAAAAAAAAACAAAATAAACCAATTCTCTGCAGAACTGGTTTATGCACACAAGCATGGAATCACTGGTCAAACCAATACCTCTGAAGGTATTGGTTTGACCAGTGATTCCATGCTTGCGTGTCTGAAAGATGTCATTTCTAAAAATTATTAATAAATCTCGTTCGACATACTTTCGAGCTTTTGCAAGTTTTAGTATTATATTTTCATTATAACCAGTATTTTCGCGGAGCCCCCGCAGATGCTTTGCGTAGATCCGTGGTCCGGCACACTTTGAGTATGGCTGCTATAGGTACGTATACTCTATTGCCGTTTTCGCATTGTGTACCTACTGTTTCTTTTTCCACTCACACTCATGTCTGTAGTACTTAGGTAAATACTGATTAAGGTTATGTTGTAATATTCTCAAAAGTCTGAATTAGAGGTCTCAGATATGTTATTAACCCATGGGCGGTAAATTGATAATATTTCTAAAAATTATACTGACTGACAGATTTCCTTATTACTCTTAAATCGAGGTGTATGTCCAAAGTTGTAAAGAAAATTCCTATAAGTAGTCCAAAGTCTACTCGAGATAAGCTGTAAACTTAAAACTTCTGACCATTCTTGCGTCACGCATTATCGCTACCTACTTACTCAGTAAGCTCTTCAAAGATTAAGAGAAACAGCCGCTAGCAGAACTTATCCAACTGGTCCAGGTAAACTCATGAAAGGCGTTATAAAGCTCGTCACTTGATATGTTTAGTTTAGTAGATTGTACGTAGTAGTGATGTAACGAATATTCGCATTCGCGAGTATTCGCATATTTTTAAATATTCGTGTGCGCAATCGCATTCGCCAAATTTATGCGAATATTTTGCGAAAAAGAACGTTCGGAAAAAAAAAATAATTACCTAGATATTATGCATCAAGAAAGTTAAAATATCAAATGTAAATATCTTATCCAGCATAGATTAAATGAATAAATCAAATAAATAATTTTGCAGCGATTCATAGATCTAATAAATCATTTCGCGTGGCTCCTTATCAAATTCAAGACACACCTCTGTATGTGATAAGTGTTTGCGCACATTACAGATAATTTGTTACCGTTAGCGTCCCGGCTTGCGGTTTTATAGTCGGACCGGCTAAATATAGATGATGTGGGTGTGACATCAAACCGGAATGCGAGATACATTGACATGTAATTAATCGTTTTTAAGTTATCTCATAATTATGGTGAACTCGTTTAAATATTTCTACGACTTTTTGATTTATTTACATCTATAACTTTACTTTGGCCAAAGAAAACTTTTTTGGACCTTCCAAAAAAGCGCGGGGTTGACGATATCGTCAAAGTCGCGAGTAACACCTGAATGAGAGAACGCACAGAACCGGGAAGTATGACAGAAGAAAAGGGAGGCCTATATAGCAGTGGGCGATTCCGGGCTGAAATAATGATGATGATAACATTACATAAACAACCTATAACCAAAAAAACAAAAATCATTTATTTCTCCAACATTATTTACAAGAACATATTAGTGATAAATTATTATCACTAATATGTTCATCACTGATAATGTTGCACATGCTGGGACTGGTCCTCTGTGAATTGGTTATCCAGGATAAGAATGAAATCCACACTGGGCCCACGTGATAAGTTATCCATCACGGGGGCCAGTGAGGATTTCATTTATTTATTCAATTAAAATTCATACTATGTTTTAAGATGTTAATCTTTAGTTACTTCTTGTAACATAAACAGCCTATAATATCCCACTGTTGAGACGCAGGCCTATTCTCTGTGAGAGGGACTGGATCATCCATCACGTGGGCCCAGTGAGGTCTTACATTTAATTAAAATTCATAGAACGTTTAAAAATGTGAATCTTTGCAAAGTTGTGACAAAACTGATGCTGAGTAACTCTAACCGCAATCGGGTCCTTGACTGTTTTCATGAACTATTTATTATTTAAAGGAGAAAACTTATTTAAAAAAAAATTAGCTTTTGATCGCGGCTTCGCCCGCGTTTTGGTCGGTAATTGTCCCACGGGAACAAACTACATATTAAAAGTATATAATTCTAAGTATGTCCTAATCCTGGTCGTGGTCTACCCGTGTGCCAATTTCAGCCAAACCTGTTCAGCCGTTTAGGCGTGAAAAAGTTACAGACAGTCCGACAGATTTAGTTACTTTCGCATTTATAATAAATGAATATTAGTACTTATGGATTTATTGGATTCGCCCCTCGGTTTCACCCGCATACCTAAGTGTTGATCCCGTGAGAATATCAGCATAAAAATTCTGATGTGGCCATATTACTGTAAAGTTTCATCAAAATCCGATCAGTATTTTTGGCGTGAAAGAGTAACAAAAAAAAATCCATCCTCAAACTTTTGCGTTTATAATATTAATAGTCGGATTTTCAGTTTTTCTCAATTACGATTAATAAGAGATCAATAACCCTTTATTCTATGAGTATGCTTTCATGACCACATGGATTATTAGCATCTCATCACGATTAATTAAGTGTAAATTATCGTGATACCTGCTTATGTGCTTGATATGAGGTGAAAAACATTTTGTAAATCCTGGAAAGAAACAACGAAATCAGGCAACTTTTATCGCTTTTCGCTGAAAGAGTAACAAACATCCATCTGTCCATCTATCCTCACAAACTGTCGCGTTTATAATATTAGTAGGATTATTGAGTACAATTTTCGGGTCTCCCTTGTTTTGCCGAAAAGATTTTGCCAAATTATCACTTCCCAAACAATTTTCCGCATAATTTCATTTGCCAAATTATTACTTAGCAAAAAATCTCTTCACAAATAATTGTAACCCAAACCTAATGTTTGGCAAGTGAACGTTTAAACAATAACTTGTTTACCAACTAGTACTTTTACCAATTTTTATTTAGTCAAATATTTCAGTTGGAATACCTCATTTTACGCAAAATTCCATTTGCCAAATATTTAGTATCGTCAGTTTTCGCAGTTTTAAGGCAGCCATTTCAAGCATAAGATCTAACTTTGAAGACGTTTTATTACAAGGGTTTTTTTCCACTTGGGACAAATTCTAAACAGTTAATAATAATATTAAGTATTCTGGTAGTATTTTTTAAAAGAATTAATCTCGTCTAACTAGTTCAGTTTCGGGTAGACTTTTTTTCCATTTTTTTTTTCTATATAAACTAGTCGTTTCTGGCACTCGCCGGCCGCTGCCGCGGCACCGCTCGCTTCGCTCGCTCGGCTCGTGCGTAGGAGGTCACAGTTTTAACCTAACCTAAGCATTTTTTTTAATAATTAACCTCGTCTAACTTATTCGGTTCTCGATAGCCTGCTAAAAATAATCTCTTTTTTCCATTTTTTTTTAAATTATAATCTAGTCGTTTCTGGCACTCGCCGGCCGCTGCCGCGGCACCGCTCGCTTCGCTCGCTCGGCTCGTGCGTAGGAGGTCACAGTTTTAACCTAACCTAACCTAAGCATTTTTTTTTTAATAATTAACCTCGTCTAACTAATTCGGTTCTCGATAATGTCCATTGCAAAAAAATTAAAATAGTAAGTTACAAATATTTTGTATTAAATAAATGATTATTTTAAAATAAAATTGCATTTTTTAATTATTTAATTCCCATAAAAAAATTCTCAAAAAATCTTATTTATGCCTTTATATTTTTTGTCAACAAATCGTTTGACCAAACGTTTATTGTCTAAAGATTGTTTGCCGTAATAAATCATTTGATTAAAGACCAAATGCCTAAATGACATTATCCTTAATAATATTCTGCCAAGTAATAATTTGACCAAATGAAAATGTGCATACTAAAATTATTCCAAACATTGCGTTGGTATAATAAAAGGTTGCGAAAATTTGTTTGGGTAGTGAAATTTTGGCAAAATCTTTTCGGCAAAACGGCAGGATCCCACAATTTTCATTTCATCATGATAGTTTTTATGGTTCTGGTATTCAGCTGCATCCGGTTAGACTGGAAGCCAGCCGACCCCAATATAGTTGGGAAAAGGCTAAGCAGATGATGAGTATTTATGGTTCCATACCCAAAGGGTAAAAACGGGACCCTATTACTAAGACTTCGCTGTCTGTCCGTCCGTCTGTCTGTCACCAGGCTGTATCTCAAGAACCGCGATAGCCAGACAGTTCAAATTTTCACAAATTATGTATTTCTGTTGCCGCTATATCAATAAGTACTAAAAACAAAATAAAATAAATATTTAAGGGGGGGGGGGGGACCTTACTTTTAAGTCATCAATTTGATTTTTCATGAAATTGATGACTCCTAATGATACTGCAATGTTTTATCAGGATACCCGACAATTCACAACAGCAATAATTTAAGCACGATATACACGGTTTGAAACGGTGGTTTCAAACCTAACCTAACAGTGTAGACAGTGGTTTGAAACCAAATTTCGTCGTATTTGGTTTCAAACCACTGTTTTAAACTTAGGTTTGAAACCACCGTTTCAAATCGTGTATATCGTGCTTTAACATCTCACAGCTCTGAACTAACATTTACACGTATAATCTTTCATCACCCAGGACTGGCAGCGCTACTACGACGATCCCAACAAGGAGCGTCTGCTCAACGTGATCTCACTGGAGTTCTCGCACACTCGGCTCGAGAACTACGTGCAGGCGCCTCGCATCGTGCGTCTCATCGACTGGGTGGATACTGTGTGGCCAAGACATCTTAAGGATCAGCAGGTAATGTGTTGCTACAAAACTTTGAACAACTTTTAAAAAACATTGCGAAAGGTCTACGGGGTAATTGAATTTTTCAAGTCCGACTGATAGTTCCAGAGATTAGTGCGTTCAAACAAACTACAGCTTTATCAATGGATTAGAAATATCCTTTAAAACTCGTGAAACTGTGTAACGTAATTAGAGTGCTGCTTTTGACATCGATCTGGCCTGGTGGAATGCGTTACATGATGTCTACGATGGAACTAGCGTGCCTAGAACTCCTAGAAGATGCCTGTCCACTCTTTCTTTGAAGGCTGACGGTTTATACGTGGAAGGGAACACATGCTGGCAGCGAGTTCCATGCTTTGGCCGTGCGTGTAATAAATGTGGAGGAGACGCGTACTCAGCGCTTCTCTTCCACATTAATCAGTCGCACGGCTGGCTAGTCTGGAAATCAACCGTGTGGATGGCACCATGCATGCAGTACTTCTAGTCCGATAGTGAAATGGAAATTGTGGGATCAGGTCGTGGAGCTCCTGCGCACACTCCGACGATCGGCAGGCAAGCAACATTACGTTGACAGATGCAGAAAAATAAATTAAAACTTTATATATGTAGTTCAAGAAAAAAAAACGGTACAATATTAAAAAACTAGTAACAGATCACATAGGAGCCTTAGGTGCTAGATTTTTACATATGCCTTGTAAAAAGTGACCAACTTCCTTGCCACATTAGGTCACTTTTACAGATGATTTAGGTAGTTACAAATACATCCTATCAAAGAGGGTGTAAAATAACCCATCATGCAGCCGTTATCTACGCATTCTGTGCATCAAACTAAGTAACAAATGTTTGGTGGGAAAAGACTTTTAATGTGGTGTTTTTTACGGCAGTGCGCAATGAAACGCACCTAATACATTGTCCTTTTGGGTGGATGCAACGGTACAGAAATTGTAGGGGGTATTTAAAGTTAAGCTATAACGTTTAAAACTAGTCTTCGTGATAAAAAGTAAAATAAAACTTTAAAATTGAACTTTGACCTTCAATGATCTACGTCATTAGAAGGGTTGTTCCAGTACAGAAAAATATTACAATAACGGGGAGTACAAATGCTTCGTTTTAAGCATCGTTTTACACCATATTCATTAATTTTCCTATAATTATTATTTGGAGTATTTCGGTGGTCAGTGAATGGCGGGATAGGTAATGGAGTAAAAGATATTTTAATACCTGACATACGGTTATTAGTATGACGTCTAACTTATTTCGCGTTGATATCGCATTTATTAGCCATTGGCACTGACTGAGTTAAATCAATCCAATGTCGAATAAATACTGTTTAAATCTCTTGTTGATAAAAAACAAAGACAATACTCAACAAAGTTGGTTTTATAAGCAAAATTCCCTACCATAGCTAGAAAAAAAATGTTTACTACGCAATCTGATAAAGGAAAATAATATTTTGCAAGAGTTTCCTACGCTGAAAGTATCGGGCGCAAAATATGCTGACTTGGGCGGAACGGACTCGTTTGAGATCGTGAGACGTCGGATTATTTCGGGTGACCGGGTGGATTCGGCTACGTTCACCCCCGCCCCTATGACCTTTGCCCTTGAACTGCGTAAAAGTATCTAAGGATAAACAAAACAAACAAATAAGACAAAGGAAAATGTAACTAACCATTGTAAAGGTTGCTTTGAAGAGTTATGACTACTTCTTGATCTTTAATCCTAATTATATAGTTTATGAATGGGTTTGAAATATACTTACGTGTCACGCACGGATACGCACGACACGACTTAAGTATTACACGGTCTATCCGCACGCGAGCACGACGATGTCGGAGCATTTATTTAGATCCAAGTACCTACTTACAATCATTTCAGAATGACAGGCTTGTTGACAAGCCTACGCTGTCCTCTCCCATACCTACTAACAGTGCAATTTCAAAACATTGCAAAAGCCAATTGTTTTTAAAAGAGTAACCGTGGAGTTTCTTGCCGGTTCTTATCCATTGGAAACGACTAATTGGAACCGTGCATCTAGCTTCTGACGTTTTATAAGTGCCCATGTACATTTATTTGAAATACAATATTTTTAATTTAAATTAGAACGCATTTGTACTAACGCCTTTTAGATTTACAGCGGGCGTTAATAGACATTCAACTATTAGTCTAAAACATAGTAGACTCAACAAAATTCATAACACATTCAAGGTTTTATTTTTCATAACAATATAATAAACGTCTATTTGGCTAAGTTCCTAGTATTAAAACTTACAATGTATCGTACACTGACTTTTATGCGTAGTACACATGACGACTTAATCAAGCTATACATTTCAGTATAAGTCGACCTCTCATTGAACGGAACTCCTATAGAATGCGAGGTTAGTTAAATACTGGTAATCTATAGCTTAGTGTTTCGTCGGTACATACATTAAATGTTGTATTTAATAAAGTTTTTAATTACTTCCTCAGACTGAATCAACAAACGCACTGGATGATATGATGTACCCAAAAGTGCAGAAATACTGTCTCATGTCAGTCAAGGGGTGTTACACAGATTTCCACATTGATTTCGGAGGTACCTCCGTTTGGTACCATATTTTGCGAGGTAAGTTGTTTCAACATAACATTGTAATTATGAAGCATAGAAGTTACTGTTATAAAGCTTTGATTAAACAGATGACATATTTATGTTTTAGTAAATGTTTTAAACTGCACCTATCGTGTTTTTGTGAATTAAGTGTGGACTTTATAGGGTGACTGGTAATTAGTGACCAATACTTTTATACACATGATTGTACTCGTCATTTTAAACAACTTTCCCAAAGAAACGTTTCTTTTTTAATTTACGAAGCTTAGAATATTGAGTAACCTAACAAAAATAATACACATTAAGCTCTAAATTAATTTAGTTAATTAATCCCTTTTTACAAACAAAACTATTCCACTTTTACCATGCATTATTCTTTTTCATTCATTTTAGGGTCATGCGCATTGGCAAATGAAAAAAATCGTTTCTTTGGGAAACTTGATTCAAATGACGAGTACTACCATGGTGTTTATGTATCGGTCACTAATTACTAGTCACCCAATCAATATGTAGCGGTATCTACAACGCCACATGAGAACAACGCGTCCTAATGACGTCACGCAAAAATCCTGCATCTCGCAAGCAGAGTTTACCTCGCAACAAGCATGATACAACGACATGAATCATCGGGCAGTAGCCCACCAGACACAACACCCGTCTGGTCGGAGGATCCTACCTTTTCTATGGAGGATGAGTGAACTTTACACCCTGTTCCTCATACCTCTTTAAATATACACCTCTGCGCCTTAACTTTTGAGGAATACAGGCGTGATATTATGATTTATATTTTATGCTATTGTGTTTTTCTCCCCATTACTTCGGTTAGAAGAAGTTTTTCGATGGTTTCTTTTCATATTTCAGGCGCCAAAGTATTCTGGCTGATCCCACCAACTGAGAAGAACTTGCAGCTGTATGAAAAGTGGGTGCTCTCTGGCAAACAGTCCGATGTCTTCTTTGGCGACACGGTCGAGAAGTGCATTCGAGTTCATGTGAGTATTTATACAGCTAATGTAACTATAATAATTAATATTATTATACTAGTTGCGCCCTGCTGTTTCACTCGTAGAAGTCTCGATCGCCGTGGGAATATCGGGGTAAATCCTAATACAGGTCAAACCATGTACCTAATTTCTTCCAAATCCGTTCAGCTGTTTTAGCGTGAATGCGTAACAAACAAACATAAAAAATTAAATATTTTCTCTTTATAATATTAGTTTAGATCTGTCTACTTCTGAACAAAATTGAGGGTAATTTAGGGTTACAGACGGAAGGTAATCTGCTTAATTTTCGCCTCTACGGATTAACTAATTAATACGACTGTTAGTCGAGAACTGAAATACTAATAAAAGGTAGACGTGTGATTCCGTAACGCGGTCACCACGTTCGCAGCGACGGTTTCACACAGCAATCGTGTTCGTAATAGCTTCATTAAAATATGGTCGGAACTCGTAAATTATAAACGTTAATGAACAATGATTGTTTTATATCTTTATAATGTTATAATTTTACTGTTTCGCTAATCAAGGAGAAAAGTATTTGAAAACCCTAGTAGAAAGAATAACACTAGTAGGGTTACCAAATCGATGACATAATACAGGATGGTCAAAAAGTCGTGGATCAAACGAAATAGGGAGATAAAGGAGTTCATTTCAAACACTTTTAAAGTGAGAAAACATTTTTGGTAACACTTAAATTTTTTTGAAAAAAAATTAATTGCTCTTGAAATTTGGTACCCAGAGCCACAATAGAACTTTTGTAGTGCTGTTACATTATCTAGTAATAATACAACACCGTTTGTTTCATATCACTTTTTTTTAATTAGTATTAATTGTAAAAGAATTCAGTTTACAAAAATATTCATAACCTATAGGGCAATTGAATTATGGCCATGCTGTAGAATTTTTTTTGTTGGTAATTACCTCCTTTATCTCTCTATTTCGTTTGATCCACAACTTTTTGACCACCCTGTATATGGATTTGGCAACATACTTTCACGCCTGTAATCCCCAAAGGGTGAGGCAGTGGTATACACCCACATTTTACGAGTTATGTGTAAGTCCCATGTAGTAGGAGGCGAGTATATGGATTAATTTATACTAACTGAATTTAAAAGGCACTCCCTCAGACAGCGTGGAGGCTTAAGATTCAGCAGTAGGAATATTACGGGTTTAATATTATGAATTTAGTTTATAATGAAGTCTCGCACAAAATACTGCGAAATAGACACGAGATTTTAGTATGAATGAGAAAAAAGCCATAAATCTTTACATCTTTCTTTGTAAGTTTCACAGGATTCTCAGTATTATTTGTTGTTGTTAGTTTCTTAGAAATTGATATTGCTAAAGTTTGTTCATAAAATAAATATCGAAAGAAACATTAAAAGGTACTTCTTTGTGGACGGAGAATAGTTGTGTATTGACAAACTTAACTTTTCACTCATTCGAAAATTATGATTATGTAGTAAGTACTAGTTTTTGGTGGTGGTCAAAATTAACACGAATATAAAAGCATCCTGTGTCCTTCCTTACCCATGTGATGGCCATTCAAAAGCGTTCAGCCTTTCAGGCTTAAAAAGCTAAGCTAACAGACAGACAGTTACTTTTGAATTTATAATATTAGTACAGATGTAATGTTTGTGTATTATTCCTAACATTTCAGCTGCAAGCTGGCCACACATTCTTCATCCCGACTGGCTGGATCCACGCTGTATACACACCAAGCGACTCCTTGGTTTTCGGCGGCAACTTCTTGCACCAGTTCGGTATTGAAAAGCAACTGAAGATTGCTCAAGTTGAAGATGTTACTAAGGTGAGATGGTGTTTATTATAATTTAAATAAACAATATGGTGAGCATCACCTTCAGGAAATTTCGTATTAATTTTGACGCAATATTTAAGATTTCTAGATTTTCTAGTCTAGAACGGCACATGTGCGTTCTAGCCTTTTGCATTTTCTCTGACTAGCAGCCTGTTCATCATCTTTTCAACCAAAAGAAGTCTACTGAACATAGGCCTCACCCAAAAATCGTCGTAATCTTGCTATACTAATAGCTTGTTTACAATGCACTTGTTACCGACTAATTACCACCAATACTTACAAATTATAATTTGCATTTCGTCCATCGATTCCAGGTGCCACAAAAGTTCCGTTACCCTTTCTTCACTGAGATGCTGTGGTACGTCCTGGACCGCTATGTGATGGCTCTGCTGGGCCGCTCGCACCTCGCGCCCGAGGGACAGTCTGCGCTCGCCGCGCCCAAGGAGCACGTGCACCTCACGCAGAACGAGCTACATGGCCTCAAGGTGAGATACATCACATGTTACAAAGAAAGAAAATACATTTATTCAGCAAAGACTAACATGTACAAGTTCGAATACCCGTTTTTCAAGGTGATACGCGGATATCACATGTGGTGGAAGTTTGTAGAGATAATTTATTATTTATTTATTTTATTTAGTAAAAAATCAAAAGAAACCTTTACGCCGATTTTTCTCAAAACATAAAATGAGAGAACTAACTTTTTCCAATTTAAAATTAAATACGATACTCGGAGTACTGAACGGAAGAAGTTGCTTGGAATAATAAAAAAAGCATCGTCAATTCAGCCTATAGCAATACACTACTGGAAATACGTAGGTCTCTTCCAACTTGTGAAGACAATGCATGATCTGTAAATCGACTCGATCGTATCGATTTTCAGTTGGTTATCGTAAATTATTTAGATCGTGAACCGTGGCATTTGTATCAAGTCTATTCGAACAGCCATAACTCTAACACCCTTACTGCGTAACACACCATCAATAATAAACTGAATCATTTTGAAGGTTATTGCTAATCCATTGCTTCATATGCTCGAAAAATTTGTCTGTTCAACAACGTAAATAATGCAATGAATGTTGTTGAACTGTCAAAATGAAAGCCATTGCTACTGATAGCGTGTTACGCAACTACCCCACAGTTCTTTGAGCATTTATTAGTAACTTACTAGAAACATCGAAGACAATAACTTTTTATAATACCTTATCTTCATTTCCATAGGCAATAGTAATGTATCTCCACCAACTGCCTGCGGCTCGTAAGTCTGTGCCGGAACTGCTGTCCGACCCGATCGCGCTGGTCAAGGATGTGCGCACGCTTGTGGAGCAGCACAGGCATGATAAACAGCATCTGGCTGTCACTGGCGTGCCGGTACTCAAAGGTAAGCATAAACATATATTATTATTTATTTAGTTATGAAATACTTTACTCCAAGTACAAATAAATAGGTTAGTGATCAGTTGATGACCTATGGTACTGAACCGTGATAGCTCACAATGGGCTGATTGGTGATTAGAAGGCTAAAAGTCACATAAAGGGAAATGCAGAGTGCTATGCTTGGAGTTTCCCTGCGTGATCGAATCAGAAATGAGATCCGCAGGAGAACCAATGTAACCGACATTGCCCGAAGAATTGCCAAACTTGCACATTGCTCGCAGAACAGATGGCCGATGGGGCCGAAAGGTTCTAGCGACCGCGTACCGGAATACGTAGCGTTGGAAGGCCTCCCACAAGGTGGACCGACGACCTTGTGAAGGCCGCAGAAACCCGTTGGATTCGAGAAGCACAAAACTGGTCAAAATGGAGGTGCTTGGGAGAGGCCTATGTCCAGCAGGGGACGTCTTTCGGCTGAAAAGATGGTGATGATGATGACAAATAAATAAAAATACAATACAGGACAAACATAGAAACAACAGCAGCATTTTATATTTTTATTGAAGCTATTATTATTAACTAAACTCAGTTACGTAATACTCTGATGGCTTTGTATGATCAAACTGGTATCAACTTTGTGTAATCGTTTGGAAGAAGAATTTATCTATTAAAATAGTTTACGTACATACATAAACGCACGCCTTTTCCCAAGGGGGTTGGTAGAAACTGCCGAGATCGCCTCCTGCTACAAGAGCCTTACATACTCTTTTTGTTTCGAAATAGTATCTGTGATTATGGGACTTGATTTCGCTATAAATAGAAAGACATCCCGCCGTCTAGACAGTGTACGAGTTAATTTGAGGATGATGTTCGACATCCGGCTCGAAGGACCAAATTTTGATGCAGACATATAAATAGCCGTGCTCCTGTAGCGGGATGAGAACTTTTACTTTGCTGCTGTTCCATATTCATAGTAAAAAAAGGTGTGCCTAGTCATTGTTTCCAAAGAATACGCGGCTTTAGTGCATTGCTAATAAAAAATATTGCATTGCTTACAGGTCCCGACGACGTGGTATCTACAGAGCGGCGCCAGTCCAGCGGGCGCGGCGGGCGCGGCGGCCTGCACCGCGGCGGGCCGGCGCGCGCGCGCCCCGAGCACGCCAACAGCGCGCCGCGCAGGAGACGCACGAGGTACGTACTATACTACTGCACCGCGCAGGAGACGCACGAGGTACGTACTATACTACTGCACCGCGCAGGAGACGCACGAGGTACGTACTATACTACTGCACCGCGGCGGGCCGGCGCGCGCGCGCCCCGAGCACGCCAACAGCGCGCCGCGCAGGAGACGCACGAGGTACGTACTATACTACTGCACCGCGCAGGAGACGCACGAGGTACGTACTATACTACTGCACCGCGCAGGAGACGCACGAGGTACGTACTATACTACTGCACCGCGGCGGGCCGGCGCGCGCGCGCCCCGAGCACGCCAACAGCGCGCCGCGCAGGAGACGCACGAGGTACGTACTATACTACTGCACCGCGCAGGAGACGCACGAGGTACGTACTATACTACTGCACCGCGCAGGAGACGCACGAGGTACGTACTATACTACTGCACCGCGCAGGAGACGCACGAGGTACGTACTATACTACTGCACCGCGCAGGAGACGCACGAGGTACGTACTATACTACTGCACCGCGGCGGGCCGGCGCGCGCGCGCCCCGAGCACGCCAACAGCGCGCCGCGCAGGAGACGCACGAGGTACGTACTATACTACTGCACCGCGCAGGAGACGCACGAGGTACGTACTATACTACTGCACCGCGCAGGAGACGCACGAGGTACGTACTATACTACTGCACCGCGCAGGAGACGCACGAGGTACGTACTATACTACTGCACCGCGCAGGAGACGCACGAGGTACGTACTATACTACTGCACCGCGCAGGAGACGCACGAGGTACGTACTATACTACTGCACCGCGGCGGGCCGGCGCGCGCGCGCCCCGAGCACGCCAACAGCGCGCCGCGCAGGAGACGCACGAGGTACGTACTATACTACTGCACCGCGCAGGAGACGCACGAGGTACGTACTATACTACTGCACCGCGCAGGAGACGCACGAGGTACGTACTATACTACTGCACCGCGGCGGGCCGGCGCGCGCGCGCCCCGAGCACGCCAACAGCGCGCCGCGCAGGAGACGCACGAGGTACGTACTATACTACTGCACCGCGCAGGAGACGCACGAGGTACGTACTATACTACTGCACCGCGCAGGAGACGCACGAGGTACGTACTATACTACTGCACCGCGCAGGAGACGCACGAGGTACGTACTATACTACTGCACCGCGGCGGGCCGGCGCGCGCGCGCCCCGAGCACGCCAACAGCGCGCCGCGCAGGAGACGCACGAGGTACGTACTATACTACTGCACCGCGCAGGAGACGCACGAGGTACGTACTATACTACTGCACCGCGCAGGAGACGCACGAGGTACGTACTATACTACTGCACCGCGCAGGAGACGCACGAGGTACGTACTATACTACTGCACCGCGCAGGAGACGCACGAGGTACGTACTATACTACTGCACCGCGCAGGAGACGCACGAGGTACGTACTATACTACTGCACCGCGGCGGGCCGGCGCGCGCGCGCCCCGAGCACGCCAACAGCGCGCCGCGCAGGAGACGCACGAGGTACGTACTATACTACTGCACCGCGCAGGAGACGCACGAGGTACGTACTATACTACTGCACCGCGCAGGAGACGCACGAGGTACGTACTATACTACTGCACCGCGCAGGAGACGCACGAGGTACGTACTATACTACTGCACCGCGCAGGAGACGCACGAGGTACGTACTATACTACTGCACCGCGGCGGGCCGGCGCGCGCGCGCCCCGAGCACGCCAACAGCGCGCCGCGCAGGAGACGCACGAGGTACGTACTATACTACTGCACCGCGCAGGAGACGCACGAGGTACGTACTATACTACTGCACCGCGCAGGAGACGCACGAGGTACGTACTATACTACTGCACCGCGCAGGAGACGCACGAGGTACGTACTATACTACTGCACCGCGGCGGGCCGGCGCGCGCGCGCCCCGAGCACGCCAACAGCGCGCCGCGCAGGAGACGCACGAGGTACGTACTATACTACTGCACCGCGCAGGAGACGCACGAGGTACGTACTATACTACTGCACCGCGCAGGAGACGCACGAGGTACGTACTATACTACTGCACCGCGCAGGAGACGCACGAGGTACGTACTATACTACTGCACCGCGCAGGAGACGCACGAGGTACGTACTATACTACTGCACCGCGCAGGAGACGCACGAGGTACGTACTATACTACTGCACCGCGCAGGAGACGCACGAGGTACGTACTATACTACTGCACCGCGCAGGAGACGCACGAGGTACGTACTATACTACTGCACCGCGCAGGAGACGCACGAGGTACGTACTATACTACTGCACCGCGCAGGAGACGCACGAGGTACGTACTATACTACTGCACCGCGCAGGAGACGCACGAGGTACGTACTATACTACTGCACCGCGCAGGAGACGCACGAGGTACGTACTATACTACTGCGCCGCGCAGGAGACGCACGAGGTACGTACTATACTACTGCACCGCGCAGGAGACGCACGAGGTACGTACTATACTACTGCACCGCGCAGGAGACGCACGAGGTACGTACTATACTACTGCACCGCGCAGGAGACGCACGAGGTACGTACTATACTACTGCACCGCGGCGGGCCGGCGCGCGCGCGCCCCGAGCACGCCAACAGCGCGCCGCGCAGGAGACGCACGAGGTACGTACTATACTACTGCACCGCGCAGGAGACGCACGAGGTACGTACTATACTACTGCGCCGCGCAGGAGACGCACGAGGTACGTACTATACTACTGCACCGCGCAGGAGACGCACGAGGTACGTACTATACTACTGCACCGCGCAGGAGACGCACGAGGTACGTACTATACTACTGCACCGCGCAGGAGACGCACGAGGTACGTACTATACTACTGCACCGCGCAGGAGGCGCACGAGGTACGTACTATACTACTGCACCGCGCAGGAGACGCACGAGGTACGTACTATACTACTGCACCGCGCAGGAGACGCACGAGGTACGTACTATACTACTGCACCGCGCAGGAGGCGCACGAGGTACGTACTATACTACTGCACCGCGCAGGAGACGCACGAGGTACGTACTATACTACTGCACCGCGCAGGAGACGCACGAGGTACGTACTATACTACTGCACCGCGCAGGAGGCGCACGAGGTACGTACTATACTACTGCACCGCGCAGGAGACGCACGAGGTACGTACTATACTACTGCACCGCGCAGGAGACGCACGAGGTACGTACTATACTACTGCACCGCGCAGGAGACGCACGAGGTACGTACTACGGACCGTCGTCGCTCAAGCAGCTGGATGGATTTGGGTGTAATTTGGTAGATGGGTAGACATTATCTGAATTAGGACATAAGATACTTTTGAAACTTATGCGGGTGAAACCGCGAGGCGCAGCTAGTATCCAATACCTATACCTTTACGTCATTTTCAGTAGAACCAAGCATTCTAAAAACAACCTAATTTACACTATAAGCCGCGCGGAACTAGTTGGCCGCGCCTTGGGTGGGGACGGGGGTGAAGGCGGCGGGGTTACCTATTGTTCGCAACGCACGTACTGAGTCATGACACAGCGCCCCCGCCCCTCCGTCCCACCGCTCACATACCTAAGGCGCGGGCGTTCCGCGTGGACTGTAATATAAACATGACGCCAGTTTAAGTGCAAATAGGTCCAATTTTGATAGGCTTTACAATTACCGATTTAATTATGTAACATAATAAATTGTGTAAATAATTTCAGATGTAAGAAGTGCGAGGCGTGCCAGCGCACGGACTGCGGCGAATGCGTGTTCTGCCACGACATGGTCAAGTTTGGCGGAATGGGCCGCGCCAAGCAGACCTGTGTCATGCGACAGTGCCTACAGGTAACATTCTTTATTATTCATCATGGATAATACAACTAAAAGAAACTTCATTTTGTTTCACTATGTTTACGTGGGTGAGTGCTATAAAACACCTAACTAGACTATCCTTTACGATAAAACTGAACGATATACCGAAGCTCTGTTTAAAAAAATCAGCCAACAGGCGATGACTTGCTAGCACTGACAGGCCTCGCACAATTTTTACAGATATAAGAAAAAAAAAACCCTAGAAGCGCAATAAATATTTGTGGTACATACAAATTATTTTGTTCTATTTTACAGCCCATGCTACCAGTTACAGCATCATGTGCAGTATGCCATCTTGACGGCTGGATGCAGACGCCTGTGGCGCCACAAGCTAAAGGTAACAATGGTAAGTAATCAACTGTTCTTGGTAATATCAGCTCTACTTCTAAAGAAATGTCTCATGAAAAGCTACAAAGTATGCTCATGACATTTTTTCTTTGTGGCTCGTCGCTGAAAACGACACCGTATAATAGCCAAAGAACTCATTGCACATATAGGCCTTGAAACAAAAGTCATTTATTTCCCTTCGTCAAAGAAGTAAGGGTATGTAGAAAACCATAGGTATTTGGTTGACCTTTACCTATAGGAAAACTAAAGAGAAATAATAAAACAAGATGTAATTTTTTACCAGATATTAGTATGTTATTGGGTTGCGGAAAACACATTGAACAGCCTTGGTTTTCAACGCACTGCTTAGCGCCGGCAGTTGAAAATCCAGTGAGCAATATCAATCAATAAATTTCTTTATTTCAGACCAAAGATCCACATAGTGTTAGTATCGAATAAGCCTAATTGTTAGTAAATAATAATTTAATAAATTAATTAGCGACGTCGACGTCTGTGCGCACATGTCTACCCGCCCAGTGTCTCAACTTTGTCCGCCAGTGTAGCAAGTATAATAATTATTTATTTCATAAAAGTGACAACATGGTTACAGATATTACATTTACAACATTTAGAGAAGAATCTCAAACAAAAATCCCAAACTAGGTATAAACCTGTGACTTGGGACGCAGTGTTCCTCCATTTTAAAAGTCATTCGCAAGTATGTTGTTAGACTACCCCTGAAACGCCGCTGTATAAACGCACATCGCTTGCGCATGACGGCATAAAAGTCAACTAGCCTCTGCATAATATCCCGCCGCGATATTTTTACGTCCGTCCGAACGTGGGCAAATGAAATACGAGGACGTTTTTCCACAACATACTAAGACTATACTTCTTTCTGCAGGTCGCAACGGTCCGTCATCTCTGCGCGAGTGCTCGGTGTGCTACAGCATCGTGCACCCGGCCTGCGTGCCGCCCGGCGGACAGATCAACGAGGACCTGCCCAACTCCTGGGAGTGCCCTACCTGCACCACCATGGGGCTCAACCATGATTACAAGGTAGGAAGACAGTCTTTTATCAAAGCGTCGATAATACATCATTGAAGTTGAAGTAATTTTTGACTACAGATAGGATCTAATGCAAATATGCAACCAACAGAGGAAACAAGAGTCAAATTGTTTTTTTTTTGGATTTTTAGGGTTCCATACCCAAAGGGTAAAAACGGGATCCTATTACTAAGGCTCCACTGACCGTCTATCACCAGGCTGTATCTCATGAACAGTGATAGCTAGACAGTTGAAATTATCGAGTCCGACTCGCACTTGGCCAGTTTTTATTCTATGGATTTATTTATAAATCTATAATTTCTCATCCCTATCTATAATTGCGTGGTTTACTATAAGCCGTGTACCAAACACGGGCGAGGACAGCTGAAGTACGAAAATTAAAGAACATTGTATTTATTTCAGCCTCGCCACTTCCGCGCCCGTCAGAAGTCATCGGACCTCAGGCGAATGAGTGTGGGCTCCGACGTCGGACAAATCAGTCATGGCATACAGGTAAAATCATAACATAAAACTATTAATTTTATTATGGGTTTGCACCGAAAGGCACCTGATCACCGACTATTTCTCGCTCAAGTCACGTACAATAGACACCTGTGTCAGTACAAGAGAGATAAATATTAATAGTTGATCGCTAACTGTTCACACTGTCGTCGAGAACTCTCTCCGCTAGCTTGTGGCAGCGACAAAACCTGATAAACGACAATTTCTAGTTGCTAGCTCTACTCGCTTTCCGTTGTTCATAGTCGGGGGGTGAGACAGGGCCTTACACAAATCTGAAACAGATTTTGAAAATTGAGATAAATATTGGTTGGCTCGCCAAGCTTCCTTGTTTCGAAATACTGAATAATCTATACCAATAATAAAGCTGTAGAGTTTGTTTGAACACGATAATCTCTGGAACTACCGGTCAGATTTGAAAAAATCTTTTTGCATTTCATAGCCCAATTCTTGACTATATATATATCTAGGCTATAGGCTATTTAATATCTCGCTATAACCCTTATGAGCCGAGCAAAAAGAAAAAAAGTCAGAATGAAATTAAAAAAGAAAAGAACGCTAAGCGAATACGAAGTGTTGCGACGGGGTACAAGAAATTTCACGCGGACGAAGTCGCGGGCAGAAGCTAGTGTATAATATACACCTATAAACACTTTCAAATTACATAAGACATGACCGTTATTAATGTTTTCAGAATAAGGCGTCAGCACCGACATCCCAGTCGCAAATCAAATCGGAAGCCGGCTCCGATAACGAAGGCAAGAATGAAGTTCCGCGTATCAAGTCTGAGGACGGTAAATACATGCCATCATTCAGTAAACGTCCGCTGCTGAATATAGGCCGAACAAACAAACTGGCCGGAAGTTATGGCTACAATTTTAATAATCTTGACGAAATATTAGTCTGGTAAATGGATTAGAGAGAGAGAGCAGTGGTGGCCCAGTGGTATCGGCCGCGACTTACGAGTTGTAGGTCGTAGGTTCGAACCCAGACAGGCGCTTTACTTTGTGTAAATTATTTCATCACCACTGCTCTCAAAACGGTGAAGGAAAACATCGTGAGGAAACCGGCATGTCCTAGAACCAAAAATTCGAAGACATGTCATTATCCCGCACTGGGCCCGCGTGGTGGATTACGGCTCACTCCCTCTCCCAGAGAGGAGGCCTGTGTCCCAGCAGTGGGAACATTATAGGCTGATTATGATATGAAATGGATAGTACCTGCTGTATTTTGTCTTGTTATTATAGCTTTGACTCTATAGTACATTCTCCTGACGTTATCCCTTAGTCGCCTTTTATAAGAGTAAAAGTATTAGTAAGGTTCCTACCTAACATTAATCACGCGACTTGAAACAGCTGATTCTGAAAACAATACTAAATGAGTGATCAGCTGATCAATTTCCTATAGGGGAGGTGTCTCGTATTTTACCGTTTGTTTGACGAAGTTGTTCAGTTTCATGATTAGAATCAAATTTAAAGCGCGATGTGCCCACTGCTGGGACTCATGCTTCCTCTCTATGAGGGGAATAATCCACCACCTGGGCACAATGCGTGTTGGTGGATGTTACGTCTTCCAATTTGGCTTGAAGAACGTACTAGTTTTCTCACGATAGTAGAATTAATCGCCATAATATATCTTATTCTACAGAAATAAAGCGCGAGGAGGAAGGGAATCCTGTCGGCGAGGGCGAGGGCTGGGAGCCGGCGATTAAAAAGCGCCGCGCCAGCGACGAGGACGAGGCTCCCAAGAAGCAGGCGCTGCGGGCACATCTCGCGCTGCAGCTCACACATCACTCCGCTAAGGTGAGAAAAGTTAGTCGGAAATGTTAACTATTAAATAACAAGCCGTGTGCCTGTCGGGATTTCCTATTGGCGAAAATGGCGAGCTTCCATATAACTCATCCTCTTAATCCTCATTCCCCGAAGAGAAAGCGAACCGCGAATACGCGACTACGCGTATTCGCGGACTACCGTTTACCTGAATAATGACATACATACGGGACTTGAGTGTCCGCGCGAGTATGTCATATAGACGCTACTCTATGTAGGTGTGATTTGTTGCGAATTTCGGGTCATGGTTGATGTTGTAGGGTCTGTGTCGTGGTGGGTCCGAAAACTATAATATGTTTTACTGGTTTCTGTTCCTCATGTTCGTGAACGGGCGCCGTCAGTTGGGGCTGGTCATCACTTGGTTGCCTCGGCTTATTTTTAATTATTTTATTTTTGGATTGTTGTTTTGTTTTTATTTGCTATACTCTGGACGCTTTTAACGCTTGGCTAAAACGATACTGATAAACGGAACGAAATCTTAAACTGTATACATACTCCAAATTGGGCGGTCACTAACTACTCTAGTCACTAAAAATCTGAAATTTTCTAACTCTGCATACTTCAATCCGTCAATTATGAATGCCGACCAGAAATTGTGTGTAACACGCATTATGGAATGGCGCTTGTGTGAACTTTTCAATGTGAAAGACAAGCTCCATGAGTCATCACCCCATCGTGCTGTAGTTCCTTGTAGACGCGAGTTCTTTCGCCCACTAAATTTCCTAGCCTTGTCTTAATCTCTGATTTTCGCCCGCAGATCATGAAGAAGCCGTTGTACCCGATCCGGCCCGCGCCGTCCCTGAGCGCGGCGTGCAACCCGGCCGGCTCGCCGTGGCTGGACCGCGAGGCCATGCTGTGCGTGTTCGCCAAGCTCACGCCGCACGAGCTGGCCACCTGCGCGCTCGTCTGCAAGGCTTGGGCAGAGTACTCTGTAAGTTAAACCCGTTAAAATTTAATTAGCTAGCGAAACTCCGCAGAAAAAAAATGTGGTTAGATGATTTTTGAAGTGAAAACTTCTTTAGGCGCGTTAGGCATTTTTTGAGATGGGAAGAAAGCATGGAACTCGCGCCACTGTTACCGTAAGCGACGCCGCGCGTGTATTGTTTATAGGACGATTAAAAAAATACCCGCTTTGGGTGTGTTCGGCTATCCTCGGGATGTACTCGGTTTTAATGTATATCCGATATGTCAGTGAGTAATGGCAAATCATCATGGACGTAATATATAGAAGTAACAGGACCGAGCACTCGTTCCAGAAAAACGAGCAGACAGAGAGGTGACCTATGGACCCGTTTGTCCCTTTCTAATAGGGTGACCAAACATTTTTTATACACAGGAAAATTCAAGGACTGACATTCAATATATTGGTACAAATAAATAATAAAATAATTGTTCTGTCTGACCTAGCATGAATAAATTTTAACGTTAAGTATCGATAATGTATGTAAATTTTGAATCTAAAATACAGCAGTCCTTTAACACGTTGGTGAAATTGAATGCAATATGCGCACTTTGTACGACTATCATACAGAGATAATAATAGTCCTCAGTTTAATTAAATACTATATTTCAAAGTAATATGTTCGATTCATAATTCAATTACGTGAACGATGCGTACCTTCCCGTCTTCATCAGTGCTAGGGATAATGGTGTAGGATAAAATTAGTGATTTCGAGTTACGATATCGCTAGCTAGTGTCATATGAATAGCTCACGAGAGCCGCCGGTCGATTCTGTAAAAATCTCACCGTGAAAACTTAGGTGAAGTAAGTTTGTTTTTTGCTGGGAATTGACAGCTCACTCCACGCTCACTTCACCTAAGTTTTTAATTCGGAATAGAAATTTTTGAGATTTTTAAAGAATAGCGTCGCAGCACCCTAATTGCATTAAAACCTCTGAATGACAATCCCTTTCACTTTGGCAATACAACACAATCTGTGATGCTTCTTAGGATTGAAACAAAATTCGTAACAATGAGTATTGTTGAATAAGTTGTGGAGATTAGTGGTGCATCCAGGGTTTTCTCCTTCCAGCGCACGCCCTTGGGAGCAGGTGAGGCATATAAATGAAGACAAAATGGAAATAAAACCAAGTCATATAATTATAATATATTTATCTTTACATAGTATAAAACAAAGTCGCTCCCGCTGTCCGTAACCTTAGATCTTTAAAACTACGCAACGGATTTTGATGCGGTAGATGAAGTGATTCAAGAGGAAGGTTTATATGTATAATACATGCATATTATAGTAGAGAATAACCGAGAAATTCAAAGATTTGTAATGTGATGTCGTAACAAACATATTACGTATATTTACGTCCTCCGAATATCGTACACCTCTATTACTTTTACTTTCGTGCGTTTCCAATATATAAGTGCCGGACTAAAGTGAAGGCTGCAGACCGTTGAGTTTTTTGTATTTTTTTGTGACACGAGAATTTCATCCAACCATTTTTGGCTAATTTCTTCAATCTTCGGAAAGCTGTAATAACAGAAAAAATATTGCTCTTTTAATCATACGATACGAGGTACAAAATATAATTATTACATACTTAATATTAGTAGATACTTTTATTCACAAATAAACGAAGCCAATAATAATGTCTTCTGTTTACAAAACGCCTGCGGCATGGTCCCTCTAGCCATGTTAGTAAACAAAATCTGTATTATTGCTTACCTGTGAAAGGATATGCCGCATCCACCATAGGATTCGCTTTTGCACGATTTTACGCAACACTTTTTGATCATTTTCACAAAAAAATACCGTCGATTTATCTGTTCATGCGCCCATGGTTCAAAACAACAATAAGAAAAAATCGCCATGACAATGACACATTTCAGGGTTACCACAGTAGTTTTTACGAAAATTATTTAGAGCCGTCATTCTGAAGTTGGTTAGTTATTAAATAAATAAAATTAAGAGAGTTTGCTGGTCTTGTAACCAAGCATAAATATTTACAAAAGTAATTATTTTCTTAGTTGCTACCTTCATGACTTAGAAGTTAAATATTTGACTGTTCGGTCAATTAAATATTTTTTACCATATTTAACATTTTTATCTCCTGGCAATTGAGAAAAAGGGACAGACGGCTCTTTTGTGACTCTCTCTTTCGGCACGTTTTGCCTCGGTTACGACAATGTATCTAAAATAAACCAAAGGCCCAACTAATATGGTTCATTTTTGAATGACGCGATTTATCGAGTGCTCGGTCCTGTTACTTCTATATATTACGTCCATGCAAATCATTCTGTTTGTTTTGTTTTCACTTCTGTCAGCACTCCCGGAGTGCCACTGTTTTTTTTTATTTTCGGTTTTCGGCCGAAATCAAATCCACAATGGAACCAGCCACATTCGATAAAATGTTCATAATATTTTTGTTGTATTTCCAGATGGATCCCTCTCTGTGGCGTAGCATGTCATTCGTGCAAGTGCGCG
Organism: Oligia fasciuncula; assembly: GCA_963082905.1. Classification (NCBI taxonomy): domain Eukaryota; kingdom Metazoa; phylum Arthropoda; class Insecta; order Lepidoptera; family Noctuidae; genus Oligia; species Oligia fasciuncula. Next base: position 12,109,347 of record OY720406.1, on the reverse strand, counting down.
TTTCAGCCGCTCAGCTGGCCGGCATCGCCAGGCGACAACCGTTGTCACTGGGGCTCGAGTGGTGCCATCTTGCTAGGAGGCAACTGGCATGGTAATTATACAATTAATTTGTATTCTTACCCCCTTACTAATAAACGTTGTATAGCGTCTGTATAGTTACACAACGCTTTGTCTTCTACTTTCGAATGTCAAATTACTGACGACTGAAAGAGAAAAATCGGTGTGTAACTATTCATCTGATATAATACATTTATTAGTAAGGGGGTTAGATTATAAGGATTGTGTGTTTTCTAATAGTAACAGGATTAGAGGTTGGGAACATGCAATGGAATTAGTGATTTTTTCAATTAAGGGCGAATTTGGCCAAACTTTTATACCTAGAATAAGTCTTATCCTCAGAATAACTTTTGAATTTTTGACAGTTTTTCATACTGTCAGATGTCAATTTTATTCTACGGTTATAAGATATCTGACTTTGGTAATATCAGCCTTAAGTGTATTTAAATGAGTAGAGCCAACCATCAGTGATTTCGTCAATGGAATTATTGAGTGGGAAATTGGATCAAGAGAGCTCGCGTCATAAAATGTTCATGAAAGTAAAGAGCTAACATGCGGATATGTTTCGGGGCAGGCTGCTGGCCCGGCTGCCGGCGCTGCGCTCGCTGTCGCTGGCCGGCTCGCCCGCCGAGGCCGCGCTGGCGCTGCGCAGCGGGGCGTGCCCGCCGCTGACGGCGCTGGACCTGTCCTTCGCGCGCGCGCTGGACGACGCCAAGCTGCGCGGCGTGCTGGCGCCGCCCGAGTCCTCGCGGCCCGGCGGCGGCAACACCACGCGCGCCGAGCCCTCGCGCCTGGCCGCGCTGGCCGTGCTGCGCCTGCCCGGCACCGACATCACCGACGTCGCCATGCGCTACGTCGTGCAGGTAACGTGGACTTGCTAACGATACAATCACTCTGCTTAGCCTATTCCTAACTATACTGGAGTCGGCTTCCAGTCTAATTGGAGGCAACTAAATACATTTGCATTTTACATCTGACCTTCACAGACTTATGGGTAATTCACTTCCCCTTTGGTTACACTGCACACTGGTTGTTAGACTTTTGGGCTTGCCCGAAACAACTGTATACAATCTACGAATGACAGCTTAGGGGGAATGGCATAACATGCTTTTTGAGGCACGGAGGGGTCATAATATAGTCTATGAAACGACACGTGCGGCATTATTAATAAAAGTTGCTGTACGTGTCTTATCTGTGTGACCGCGTTGTTCTCTTAAATTGCGCGCCGGATTTTGATGCGGTTTTCATGGGCTTTTACAGAATTTATTCCAAAACGATTATGCGTAAAATACGTTACTAGTAAATTAAAGAATTAAAGGAATCTCAATGTTTTATAAAGTCGTACAAAACCGTGCGCCGCAGGAGCGGGTCGCTAGTGTAACATATGATATTGTCGCAGGCACTGCCGAAGCTAGTGGAGCTGGACGCGTCGTCCTGCGCGCGGCTGACGGACGCGGGCGCGGCGCAGCTGGCGCACCACGGGCTGGCGCGCCTGTCGCTGGCGGGCTGCCGGCTGCTCACCGAGGCCGCGCTCGACCATCTGGCGCGCTGCCCCAACCTCGTGCGGTGAGAATCATATTCAATCTCGTCTACAACTCATTTTGAATAAGTCGCCGTATAATGTACTGCCATGTAGCTAAGCCGTCGTATTTCTATGTTTTCTATTGTAGCTGTTTGTTGCTCCTTTTGAATAAAAACGTCAAATAAGAATCGCCACTGTCTTGTGCCTCTTGTATCATGATACAAGAGGCAACACAAGACAGTGGCGACACATCTGCCACATGTGTCAAATAAGAATTCATTCATTTCATTCGGCACATGTGCTGGTATGCAACCGACGTACCGACGACGCAGCGAAAACAGAACTCACCCGACCAGCCATCCGTTCTGCGAGCAATGTGCCCCCCGCCCACTATTATGTTTGACTATTCTTTGGGCTCTCCGTTACCTGTGAATTTCAACAGAAACAGTTATTTGTATAAAATAGAGGCTGACCTGCGTTTATATTTTTCTTAACAGACTGGATCTCCGACATGTGCCTCTCGTCTCAACGCAGGCGGTCATCAAATTCGCGGCCAAATCGAAGCACAACTTGCACGTTAAAGACGTGAAGTTGGTGGAGTTGCGGAAGACCTGATCCGAGGACGAGGGCGCCGCGCCGGAGCCGGAGCCGGAGCCCGAGCCCGCGCAGACGGACGCTGCCTGAACAGTGATATATAGTGAGTGACGGTGTGTTGGTCGCATACCACGTACAGTTCGGTAGCCACGCGACACGTTGTTGATATTTTAAGTTAGCACATTCTAGTCTAGTTCATCAACCCTAGAAATAACCCGCAAACAACATTGTCTTCTTCTTTCATGACAGCTTCTCAAGTACTTAATACTAATCGGCATTTATCCTAAGATTTGGTGTTTTTTTTTTCTAGAATGTGAACAGTGTGAAATTATACATAAAAAATATGACACTCCTTTTTTTTTTGGGCAGTCGTGTAATAATGTTAGTTTCTTGAAGATTTTGTACTAGTTATCTCTCGCACAACATATCAAACTATGCTATCAACACACAGTTTCTACAACATATTGTAGATATTTTTGCAAAGACTTGATGCCTACCCTGGTACTATTATTAACGTGATACGATTTCTGATTAGGAAAAATATTATTAGGAAAGACATTTGGTTATAAGAAAAGTACTCAAAATTAAATCATAAAAAGAAATGTTCAAAATGAATCAGTTATAATTTGTTATTTCAGTTCTGCAATACTATACTTGTGCCAACATATAGTTTCTTTATGACAAAGCACATTTATCACTGCACAATCAAATAAAATATATAATAGTTATATATATTAATTTTATTGCATGCTGTTGCATCGGTATTATATTTTATTATTAGGTTTACGTTTGTAACTCTTTTAGTTGAAGACCATTTGGACCACAAGAGGCTCCCCCCATTTTAAAATATTGACTGAACATTCTGAAATTATTGTTGAAACTTGTAAAATAGCATTTTGCAATGTCACACTTAACTCTAGCGTGAAAGTATATTTTTATTAACTTTGTATTGTTACTGCACAATAGATATACAATGTGAAGCACAGATTGTGTAGCTATTGTCAAAGTTAGTGTGATATTGCAACCTATTACAGTAAATTTATGTATGTATGATCATATTTACCGTAATATTTTCGTTGTAAATAGCATTTTAATTTTATTTATTAAACAGTAAATATTCCTAAAGAAAGCTAAGTTTTAGTTACATGACAATTCAAAATTGCTTAGGTTGTATTTTTTAGTTCTAGTCTTTTTGTAGGTTTAAGCTGTAAGTTCTGTGACATCGGTCGATTCATGTGAAAGTATTATAAAATGTGGACTTTGTGATTGGTGTGGAGATGTCCTATGTACCCCGATAGTCTATCAAATTAGTAGCATTTTGGTATGTCTGCATCATGCAGACCTTGTCTGACTATCTTTTTCATAGAGACATCTTTAATATCATCATAGTCTTCTCTCGCTGTTTCACTCATTAAACATGCTTTTATCCAAATAGCTTTCGATTAAGACGCGCGACTTACCTCGCAGCTGGCCCCCATAACATAAAGTTACGGAACAAACATCTCAAATATTCGCTCCAAAGAACTCCATTTTTTAATTTACAAACATTAAATTATATTAAGGAAAGACAATATTGTACAGAGGCAGTTTAAATAAATATATACAGATGTTAATGGGCACCAAATGTAAAGAAATTCAAGATTTTATCATTATTTTAAATTAAAAAATGGGGTGACATATCTGTTTACTTTCAGAGCCTGTACATAATAAGAGAAACAGTTATGTCATACGTTAGTGTGTAAGATAACCGACTCTGGTCACTGTAAGCGAGGTCGGCGGGCCGCCTATAGTATTAGTTTAGGAGAAATAATGACCTTATAGTGTAATTACTAAGAAAATTTGCGTACACACTTGTCAAATTTTGTGAATGATGCCAGTATAATAATATCCGTGTGACTTAGTTGAGGAATACGTTTTACTCAAATAATGTGCAAAGATTTATAATAGTTATATGCAGTTATATAAGTCCTTTCCCGTTAGGACTGGAATAGACCGTCTTATGTAATACTGGTGTCAATAGAGCGGCGATAAAATTTGACGAGTGCTACTAACTCCACAGACTACATGTTATAGTAAGTTTGTTATCGAGTAACATTTTTACTTGGAACCGTGAGCTCCACAATATCGAGCTAGATTCTAAGCATTGTGTGCCTCTGTTATAGACAATTAGATATAGAAAAAAAATTGTTTATAAAAAATATACTTGTGACATCTATGTTCATCAAAATTTACAGACTATGAAAAAAAAAAAAACAAATTGATGAGTGATTTTTGAACGTTAATTATAAGATAGATATTATCTAGTTTTGTAAGCTGCCTTTATGCGAGAGTTGATCAATATGAGATAGCATTTTTATATGTCTCGCATGGGCGTCGTCGTTGGCAGTCACGGTGATATTACATGCCAATGGCTAGGTTTATGTATAGCGATATTACGCGACGTACCGCGTTCACGGAAAGTAACATTGTATCATTGGTTACCATAAGCATAAAGTAATATTGGAAATTAATATTTACAATGAAGTATTTATTGTGTTTTATTTTTATAGTTTTAAATCCTTACCTTATTTTCTTATCTTATCGCCTTTATTCCCCGAAAAGTAAGATGTATGTACCTATAGTTTACTCTATGTTTATCCCATGTAACGTGGCGAGCCTAAAGCGCAGGCCACACCGCCAGCTAGCGGGCGGGCGGGCTAGGCGGGTGGGCGAAGCGAACGAAGGAAACTATACAAACTACGCGAAATATTGGCGAGCTAAACTATGGGGTTCACACCGAAAACTACGGACAGACGAGCGACGGGCGGAGCGGGCTAAGCGGAAATTCGAAAGACGAGCGTCGACTAGTCTACTCGAAATGGGGAGGACGGGCGAACGAACCGGGCGAGCGGGCTGGCGGGCGAGCTAAGCTAGCGAAGCGCGGGCGCGCCAACGAGGTGAACGAGTAGCTTCGCTGGAATCGTCGGATATTTCGTTAGCTTAGCTCGTTAGGTTAGTCATGTCCGTGACTACCGCCGGACCACCAACGCCAATCGCTTCTATATTTTGTAAATAATTAGTACTCAATTGGTACTAATTAGTACTCGAACCACAAAATTGGTACCTTAGTAGTTTTCGAGAAAATCGACTTTGAAGGTGGTCCGGCGGTAGTCACGCTCCCTTCAGCAGGACCACCATGAGCGCCGAAAAAGGGGGCACGCTACAGCTATTCTAAGTATACAAATAATTAGTACCCATAAATATGATTTATTTCGTAAAAAAAAACAGAACTCTAACATTTGTATTTACCGAGAAATCAACGATGATAACTTTCTCGCAATTGTTCAGCAGGAACGATTTTGAATGTTGATTCCAAGTTAGAGAAGCTTGTCGCTTTCCTCAAACCTACATAAAAAATTTGTACACAAAATTCAAAACTAGTACTCCAGTAGTTTACGAGATATACCATGTCATTGGTGAGGTGGCGGTAGTCACGGTGCCAGATTTCCCTATTAAAACCTCGGTGATTTCTTCCCAAATTTATACAAAGTACCCATAAAGAAGTTATAGCGATCAAAAATTCAGATTCCTAAGTGTTGCATTTTAAGAGAAATTAGCTTTCATTACTTTTCCATACTAAATCTCCGCGTATAACCCGACCAAATTAAGTTGTGCTTGTGAACAAGGGAATCGGCGCCATTACCATCGACAACTTAATTTGGTCGGGTTATACGCGGAGATATAGTATGGAAAAGTAATGAATAATTTCTCATGTCCGTGACTACCGCCGGACCACTAACGCCAATCGCCACCAAGACCAAATTAAGTTGTCAATGGTAATGGCGCCGATTTAGTATGGAAAAGTAATGAAAGCTAATTTCTCTTAAAATACAACACTTAGGAATCTGAATTTTTGATCGCTATAACTTCTTTATGGGTACTAATTTTTGTATAAATTTGGGAAGAAATCACCGAGGTTTTAATAGGGAAATCTTGAAATGAAAATTTGGCACCGTGACTACCGCCACCCCACCAATGACATGGTATATCTCGTAAACTACTGGAGTACTAGTTTTGAATTTTGTGTACAAATTTTTTATGTACGTAGGTTTGAGGAAAGCGACAATTGTCGCTTTCCTCAAACCTACCTACATAAAAAATTTTGAATGTTGATTCCAAGTTAGAGAAGCATAAGCTTCTCTAACTTGGAATCAACATTCAAAATCGTGGTCCTGCTGAACAATTGCGAGAAAGTTATCATCGTTGATTTCTCGGTAAATACAAATGTTAGAGTTCTGTTTTTTTTACGAAATAAATCATATTTATGGGTACTAATTATTTGTACCTATACTTAGAATAGCTGTAGCGTGCCCCCTTTTTCGGCGCTCATGGTGGTCCTGCTGAAGGGAGCGTGACTACCCCGGATCACCTTCAAAGTCGATTTTCTCGAAAACTCCTAAGGTACCAATTTTGTGGTTCGAGTACTAATTAGTACCAATTGAGTACTAATTATTTACCAAATATGGAAGAGATTGGCGTTGGTGGGGCGGCGGTAGTCACGGACATAGGTTAGTCGGTAGCTCGCGGTGTGAACCGAAGTAGGTATGTAAGGAGGTAAAACGATGTTCGCCCGCCTAGCCCGCCCGCCCGCTAGCTGGCGGTGTGGCCTGCGCTTTATGCGGGTTGCAGACGAAGAGCTAAGCTAGTTAGTCTACTAAGTTAATCTAGCTTAGCTCTCATAGCTGAGGTAATTTTTCACACTTCTACATAGTTTGCGGTATGCACGCCAGGTGTCACTGACTCTGGCAGAGCCACCATCAGGGATTTTAATTTTGATAACAAAAAATTAGTTGCTAATTAGTCGAAATTTGTCGCCAAATATCAGAATTTGTCGGTCACTGGTTCAAAAGTTATAAGGGTTTATAGGTGGCCGATCTGGAGTCTCCCCAGCAGGGCTACATTTATATCTCAAAAACTAGGGCACCTAGCGAAGATCTGTTTTCTCCCATATTTCGTCGGCAATTAGTCGGAATCAGTCGCCAAGTTACAGATTTAATCGGGTCTTAGTTTAGGAGATATAATGAGTTCAATTAGTAAGGTATAGTCCAAGAGCTAGTCGAAGTTTTTTCGTGAACTATTCGATCTAGCTCTTGGACTATACCTACACATATAAACCCTAATATCTTTTGAACCAGTGACCGACAAATTCTGATATTTGGCAACTGATTCCGAATAATTGGCGACTAAATATGGGAGGAAACAGATCTTCGCTAGGTGGGCTAGTTTTTGAGATATAAATGTGGCTCTGCCAGAGTCAGTGAAACTAATGTAGTGTAAACATGAACAAAAGTAAAAGAACGCTTGCAACCAGACCAACAAAGTACCTTGAAGTTCAAGGTACTTTGTTGGTCTGGTTGCAAGCGTCCTGTGTTCGATTCTCAGGTCGGGAAAAGTGTTATTGGGTTGTTCTATCTAGAATTTCTGTTGATTTCTCGGTTGATGGCATTAATAGACTTGCACCCTATTACATTGGGACTTAAACAAAACTGGGGAAATGTGGGTGTATCCTACTGTAGGCGCCTCTGCGCTGCCACCGACGATGCCGTGGAAGTGGCAAAGTTTTGGGCCAACAAGATCTAAAATGCAGTCATGCCAGCGACACGAAGATAACGAAGACCTACTATAGGCACACCTCTGTCCAACCCTTCTGGGAAATAAGGCGTGATGTTTGTATGGATCAGTTAGGTCATAGTTTGAATAATCTAAAAAAACTTCACGATACCTTTGAAGAGGTTTTTATTGCTAACAACATCAATATTTGGCGAGGTCGATAATAAAATCAAGTTTGAAAATATGTACCTACCTATTACTATGTAGCTGCGCCCCGCGGTTTCACCTGCATAAGTGTCGATCCCGTGGGAATATCGGGATAAAAAGTATCCTGTGTTAATCCTAGTTATAAACTATCTGTGTGCCAAATTTAATCAAAATCCGTTCAGCCGTTTGTGCGTGAAGAAGTAACAAACATACAAACACATTCACAAACTTTCGCCTTTATAATATTAATGTGATTGTTGGCTAACTGAGAATGGGTTATTGAAACAAAATATTTTTTACATGCTTTGAAGTAGGTAGGTACCTACTGAAATCTGTAATTTGTACAACAAGGACATCGCCAGCTGATAGCTTTTAGCGGGCCACTTAAGGCTACGCCGACCGCGCAGTGGCGCCCTCATCATTTGTTTGGTTATTTCTTTTATTTTAGAATAATATTAACGTATAATCTTGTGGAGCACAACTTAACGTGCTTATTTTCTGCATTTTCATTCTAAAATAAAAGAAATAACCAAACAAACGATGAGGGCGCCACTGTGCGGTCGGTGTAGCCTTAAATATTATGTTGGCGGGCCAACTGGTGGCCCGCAGGCCTGGGGTTGAGCAGCCTTGCTATAAAATATCTATCAATACTTAGGTACTATCAAAATTGGAGCAGGGCCGCATTTGAAGATCGTGGGGGTTAGATAACCCTGCGGCACACTGTAACGCAATGTAGCCTATACATTGCGTTACAGTGTGCCGTGCCGGGATAATCACACAAGAGCTGGGGGCCTAAAAAGGCCACTTTTGCAGAATCATAAAAGGAATTCATCAAATCATTATAAATCATAATAGACAGTTAACTATTAAGTTAATCGTATCAAATCCCATTGGTGAAGGATTTTTCAGTTATTTTTTTTTGTCTGTGCTTAAATACCAATCCAAATCCAATCCCAATCTCTTGCAACGAAAAAAAGCAAAATACGTTTATGATTCTGCCAAAGTGGCCTTTTTAGGCCCCCAGTTTAACGAACAAGGAAAATTGATAAAAAAAAATTATGATGCAGTTGTAGTTTTTATCAAAATCGCTCCGACAAAAGACGATTAACACTTCATTTACTTATTTCAATCTTACTTCCTGATATTTGATCGACTACCTACCTACTTGAAAAATTCACTTCGTAATGTAGGTACCTAGGTAGGTATAGGTAGGAACAGGAAGGTCCCATAAAGTGGTCAGTGGGGACAAATCTGAAAGTAATAAAAACAGACCAAAAAAAAAAACGCAAAGCAAGGAACACGTCTTTAGGCGTTTTTAAGTATTTTCCTTCGATCAATAATAGTCTGTAAAATATCGCACGGTGTTTTATTCTGGTAATTTTTTTGATAGTCTAGGTACTTAGAGCTGATTGTAAGGATCAATTCTAGGAACTGCTCCATTAGTACCTATCATAAACCTAATTTACGAAATGCCAGCGAGGAATGGAGCGAAGATTTACAATCTGATTTTCAGCACTTGAAAAAATACTGAATACGCACTTCAATACTAATTTACGGAGAAGCTCTTATATACCATATACCTATCTACCTACATAATACGTAGGTACGTAAGACGGTACTTATTTCTATTTCAACACGCACTCCCCTCTTATAAAATACGAGAGGCGTCGAGATTAGTCCAGAATCCAATTACATTTTCCAAATTTCCCATTTTTCCCTCGCCGCGGGTTCAAAGCTCACGGAAAATTATTTTCTTCGCTCCCTAAGAAATGAAAAATAAACGTGGCGCGGGTGGAGCGTCTCTGAAAAAAAACCTAAAGCAATCACTGCGTAGGAGTGCAAGGGAAGATGCGTAAACACTGAAGCGTGAATGAGATAACCGTAGAAGGTTTGTCTTCGGCCGCCCGCGGGGATTTGTCAAATACCTAAGTACCTACGTGGTGCGCGCTTTTTTTCTTGTTTTTTTTTCAGGCGAGAGGTTGTGACTTCAATTGCAAATGAACCTGCGCTGAAGTGCAAACTCGGCTCGAGGGCGAAAGAGAAGCTGACACAGAAAAAACGTTTTCATAAATCTGGGTCAATTTTCAGAAGTAATTTGTGGACACTGCTTTTTTTAGTAAGGAAAATGAAAGTCTTTTTTGGTGATAGGCCAATTTGTAACTACTTGGTTGGTACCTTTGTGGTTCCCTACATATTTTATGTAAGTACCTACTTACCTTTATAGTTTTGCCAAGCACAATAGGTAAACATCTACTTAAGATTTGTTTTATGGTTTTTGTGTAGGAAGAATAGAGTGTAGCTCGTAGAAACTTAACTGAACTTCACTTCCCAAATGCTCCTGTAGGTAGGTACCCTAATTGCATGAGACACTATCAATCACAATCTGAATCATTTGGAAGGATATTCTTAATCCATTGCTTCATATGTTCGAAAAATGTGTCTGCTCAACAACGTAAATAATGCAATGAATGTTGTTGAACTGTCGAAATGAATGCCATTCCAACTGTTAGTGAGTTACGCAATTACCCGGCTGGTCTGAGGCTTAACTCACACTTGTAAGTGTGAGTTTTTTCACTCACGTTCGATTGCGAGCGCGTTACAATTTTATACTTAATTATAATATGGGAAAAAGTTATAGCGACACCTGGTGGTCACTAGGAGAAACCTAATTTCCCATACAAAATTCTGACGCGCTCGCAATCGAACGTGAGTCGAAAAAGCTCACACAGTCCACTGAAGGCTAATATGAGCCGTGGTCGTTTATCAAGACGACCATGACTTAATTAGCTTTCAGACCCAGTGCAGTCCTCGAGTCCAGCGTAATATCTTTCTACCCGAATGTTTCATAGGTAGGTACCTACTGGTTTGGTCGTACCTACTGCTCGTTTGTTGGGATCGGAGCACAAAATCAAATAACACTGAGAATAAGTTATATAGGTACTTAAATAGTGTTATTTCTTCCTGTGTATGTTTTATGCTAGCTCACTATGCTCGTCAAGACATGGCGAAAGTACCTATTAATGCATTGACTGCCACCGCGGTCACCGGTGGCCGTGAACAATAGTTTTCTATTGTGTCTGTGGTCTGGCAGTCAACGTGTTAACCTGCTTGAGTTTGATTACAGCAAAGACAAAAGAAATAAGGAAGTAGCAACACTACCACCGTATTTAGACCTAAGTTTATACAGTGTGGCGGGAACATCGACAACAACCTGCGCAACCTGTTAACATGGATTCAATACATGATCCTGGAGCTGTTTCTCACAAAAGTGCAAAACCTACCTAGTAGTAGTAGTACCTACGTTGTCAAAATGTATGACACAGTAAAATTTTCAGCTCAATATGTATTCAAAACATAGAAATATAAAAAAAACTGGGGGCCTAAAAAGGCCACTTTGGCAGAATCATAAAAGGATACCTAACATAATGGACAGTTAACTGATAAGTTAATCGTATCAAATCCCATTGGTGAAGCATTTTTCAGTTATTTTTTTTGTCTGCGCTAAAATAGGTACCAATCAATCAATTCAAATCCAATCCCAATCTCTTTGATTGTACCTACGTAGTGCAGCGAAAAAAAGAAAAACACGGACTGTCTTCGCCATATTATAATTTTATTTTATTTTTTCATAATTTTATCCTTTTATGATTCTCCAAAGTGGCCTCTTTAGGGCCAGGTCCATGATAAGGCTGCCTTTCCACCAGAGATGAGCGAGGATGCGTAGCGAGGGATGTGTGTGAAACTAACCAATAGGTACCAAAGGCAGCCTGACAGGTTGCGCGTCTATGTCCGTGCCACTTCGTATAGGTACCTACCCTACCTACCTACCAATTTCTTTACTTTTTTTCTTATCACATTATCAATTTAACAACCTACCCTTAAAAACATCACAATACAAATACCACAGCATCTCTGTACCAAAGGGAAACATTGACAGATGGCGAGACGATTTAGATACACCCCTCCACCAATTGGCTTCAATAGAAAGTGAATTACATACTTGTTGGCGTGGACATAATGCTACAGTTTTATAGACGCGGTACACAGGGGTTAGGTCGACCTTTGGTATCATTTGCATTTTTATTGAAGAGCCGTGATTGGAAAATTATCGTAATTTTAGTACCTAATGTCTGTTCCAAAAGTAGCTGACGAAAGTGTAAATAAACCCAGCACCCTAATTGCGTAACACACTTTCAATCGCAATCTGAATCATTTTGAAGGATATTTCTTATCCATTGCTTCATAATATGTTCGAAAAAAACTGAGTAGGTACTGATTACTTGGTATTACCCTTACTAGGTACTACTTAGGTGCTACAGGTATTGTATATTTATTTTATTATTGTTCTTTTTATTTTATCAGCTGCACCGGTTGACGTCATCACGTCAACGCCGGCTATCGCTGAATACCAGCGCTGGGGCTGTGTCTCGGATAGAGTCTTAGCATTTTATGCTGAGCGATGGCCGGTTTGCGTGGTTGTGACTCATATTTTCCCCAACTTATTATTTTTTACCGACTCCAAAAAAAGGAGGTTATTTGTGTTTGTGTTCTTTCTCTGCATCATGTCGTAGAGTATTCCCAAGCAGCAAAATGTGGTCTAGTAATTGTCCTGGAACCACCATTTCATTAGGACTATAACGGAATAGTAAGCAATTATAACCACGGAAAAGGGCCCAATTTATAGGCGTATTTTACCTAATTAAATATCTGTAGTAGACTTGGTGAACACCACTTTGGCCAATAACGACCATATAGTTGGACTACGTAAAACTATTTGCTCCCGCGAAGCTACCTATCAGCGCATAATGGAACCAAACACGACAATAACGTACACAGTGAATCTCTTACAAGCTCAAAAAATGTTGTGAATTGGTGAATGACATTTGTAAAGATTAATATTGATAAAGGTAAGATATGCATCCATTTCATAATATAAATATTATCTAGAATATCAATTATGAGTAGAGTGATGTTAACAATAAGTCAAGATGTATAATGTGTTGAATGTGCATGGCGCACCTATATTTTCGGTGAAGTATAATAAGTTTTTTATCAAAATTTTTACACGCCCCTTGAAATTAGCGTTTTCATTAAGTTGAATTTTAAAATAATGTTGGTTTCAGTATGACATACAACGAAAAGTCGCCATTTTGACAAAGTTGGTTTTCCCAAATACACTAAGAAACCGTTATAGGCGTACTTTGTTCAAAAATGGTAAATGTCAGAACCATTGCAACATTTCTAACATCGATGTAGCTGAAAATTGTAATAGTCTTCAATATCGCTTTCATCTTCTTGCACAGGTTCCTCACTAATATACAATCTTCTAAGTCTAAATTTAAATCGCTTTTTACCGACAAAACGTCGTTTTGTGCAGAATTATTAATATAAAGAAAGAAAGAAAAAGTATTTATTGCGACTCGTACAGGAAGATCACAAACTAAACTAAACACAGTAAAATAAAAATCCAAGTTATATAAAAAAAAAAGTAACAAAAGGAAAATGAAACAAAGTCCTATACGAGGCCAAAAGGCTCCTATCTCAGCATGATGATGCGATATTAAAAAAAAAATAAAGGTCGCAGCGCTGGTATTCTGATAGGGCCCGCTGTGATGTCACGGGCAGTTACAGATATAAATAAATATGTAAAATATTAGCAAATAAAAACAAAAATATAAACATTTTGTCTAAAATTTTCACAGTAACTATTTTGTACGGATCCTTCTATTTCTACGATTCGTTCTTCGCCAAATACAAAGCTAGCAACCGACACCATAATAGCATTTGCAAGACCATTATAAACCACTGTATTCTTGTACAGGACGGTTCCCTATCCATTTGCATAAAATTTTAAGACCTAATATAACTTGGCATACTTTTGTTTGTCCTAATTATATTTTCGCATAATAGTATTTACGCATAACAGCTTACGCATAATTTCTATAATCATAATAATGATTAAGCAGAACATTCTAAAGCATAACTTTATTAAGCATAACATTCTTAAGCATAAATTTATTTACGCATAATGATATTAAAGCATATTTTATAGGCATAACAATGAAGTAAAATATGCCTGAAAACACCTGAATACACCTGAAATAATATATCATTTGCCATAGAAATAAAATGTTTAAAGGCCTTAGCCTTTTTGCCCGAAGAGGATATACCAATTTATTTCGACGATTGGAAAAAAACCATATCTCCTGAAGCAGGTACATAACATATTTGTTTTGAACAATTTTGTAGGTTTTTTTCGTTGTAAGAAACATGCAAACAAGCATATACCATGCATGCAGCAAGCATGCAACATGTAAACAAGCATACATCAGGCATGCAAGCAAGCATTCAGCATGCAAGCAAGCATGCAGCAGGCATGCAAGCAAGCATTCAGCATGCAAGCAAGCATGCAGCAGGCATGCAAGCAAGCATTCAGCATGCAAGCAAGCATGCAGCATGCAAGCAGGCATGCAGAATGCAAGCAAGCATGCAACATGCAGCAGGCATGGTTTCTGTCACGGCTCCGCCGCTGCGGGCCTCCGGCGGCCCCACGCGTGCTAATCGTCGCAGACGGCTTTCGCTCACCACCGCAGCTTCGGCTTGCTGGCCGGCTCCGCCGGCCAGCCTCAGCCGCGGCGGCTCGCTCCCAGCCGCCTGCTCCTCAGCCCGCGGGCCGCCTCGCCCCTACGCGCCTACGCGATTTTAAATTACACTCTAGGGGTAGGGTAGACAAGACTACGTGGAGTCGGTTTTGCAGCGATTCGGTTCTGTCACTAACTTTTGTAGCACAACATAATGATTTTTTAAGACAATACTTTAATTTTAATTTAGGGTTAAAAATGGAATTAATGTTATGTATAATAAATCATTTGCATGAAAATCAAAAATAAATACGTAAAAATAACTCAAATTTGTTTCCGTAATTTCTATTAATTGTATGCCTAAATATGATTATGCTAATAGTCATTAGGCCTAGTAACGTTATGCGAATTAAATATATGCCAAAACAAATTAGCCTTATAGATAATTATGCCAACCTAAGCTGTATGCGAAAAAAAAATATGGCAAAGTATTATTATGGCAAAACAAATTATACCAAAAGAGTTATGCCAAAGTATATTAGGAAAAAGAACATTATGCGAAAAGAAGGGATCCCGTACAGGACACCACGGATATAGTTTTGGATACTAAGTATATTATATTAAACCTTTATAATCGTGTTAAGATTTTTTAACCAAATTGATTTATACCACTATAAAACCGCTCCATTTTACTTATAATTGTTCTGTAAAGTGAATTTGTAAAGCCTTATAAAACCAAGTAACAAATTCAAATAGTTTCCAGTATATTTAGTTCTGTTTATCACTCTTATTGCCGTACTTTACTTATAGTAGTTCTATAATGCTTCTTGTTAGCAGTTATAAGTATAGCTTACCAGTTTATCTACTCTTGAGTGCATTTACACCCTCGCGATACTTTTATAGGCCACCCTAGCTTATAATGCACTCTTAATTTCAACCTATAAGTAACTATAAGTTAATGTATAAGATCAGATATACTATAAGGCCCAACTAACTCCATGCTTGCTATTATAAGCGTGGCAGCAAATACTAGAACCGTTAAGAGAACATTACAAGTGCTGGAGGCCTATAACATCTGCACTATAGGATAATTTTGCTGCTTGGGTTATTTATTATCTGTGGTCATGTTTACCGCAAATAAACTATTTTATTTTTTTCTCTTCTATCTTTTTGAATGCACAAAAATACCAGTCAGTTGCTGCCTTAGACGCAATGATTACCCTCGTCACCGCCCTTAGTCTACACCCTACAGCACCGCTACCAGCTAATACATTGCTTCATGCATCAAAATTTGTCTGCTCAACAACGAAGATAAAGCAATGAATGTTGTTGAACTGTCAAAATGAAAGCCATTGCTACTGTTGGTGTGTTACGCAATTACCCTGCAGTACGCCCTATTTCTTGGTCAAGATTATTCTTAGACATTTTTCTTTTCAGAAAAACTGGTAGAGTAAGAGTAAAGTAGATTAACCTTTAGTTTATCCGGGGAACCCCGCAGATGTCAATTGTCCGCAGGTCCGCACTGAACCCATGAATTTTCTAATGCACAAGAAAAGACCAGTAATTTGCTGGCTTAGATGCATTGACGACGCACCTCACAGCTCTTAGAGTTTACAGGATAGTAGGTCATCACAACTATCGCAAGACAAAGTAGGTACACAGACACATACAGGTTACGTGGAATACGTGGCAGGTTAAAAACACGTGTCGACCACAACCTAGTTGAGATAAATTTCCCGAGTTAGCTGATATCAGGTGAGTTGGAGGGTAGATATCGATCGGCGCCCGCACGCCATGCTAACCACTGATTCGCGCGCCGTTGACGTTGACGGGCGTCTGGCAGCTGCCTTGTGTACTGTCGTGAAGGTAGGCCGGTAGCGTCAGCAGATAAATTGGGGCTGTTGGAACAAAGTATTAAGTTTTGGCTTAACAGATTCATCGTGAGGAAACCAAGCTAGAACCAAAAATTCGAAGACTTGTGACATCTACCAACCCGCACTGCACACACTCACTGATCCTGATGCTTATGAGATTTAGGGTAAGGAGAGATAAAGGTAACATAAATATATTAAACTTGATTGAATGAAAATACACAGGCATATATTGTAATCTAACATATTCTGTACATGGTTTACCTACTACCTGCTATAAATCGAACGAAGACATGAATTTTGTAGCCAGTGCATTCTGAGCCCGGGTCGGGCTAATAAATAATGACCAAAGCAAATAAATCACTGTTTTGCAATAGGTATCAGTTCAGTGAGTGAAATTTTTCTCAGCACCCAGAAGTCAGACTTCTATTCAGGATCGAAACCGTGGATTATTGTTAATAATTATGAATCTATCTTTTTTTTTTTGCGGATGGGAAATCATCAAATGACCCCTCCCGCTCTGGGTGGAGCGGAATGGGAGTGTCAGACTCTTACTGACTAAAACCCACCCGTGTTCCTTCCTTAGCCCTTTATGTTCCGGGCCAGCGGTAACCCTTTCTGACAATCCCGCTGACCCGGCAGGCTTCGGCCCTAAGAGGGCCCCTCCACGATGCTATAATAATATATGTCTCAAGATAGATATAGAATAATATATCTCAAGATAGAATATATCTCAAGCAGTTCATAAAAACAAACGTGGTTAACATTCCCTATTTTCCTAAAAATAAACAAATGCAGATGGGCTTCGTTCCCTTAGGTAAGGTTAGATAACCTACCTAGTACACACGGCGACACATCAAACTATAAATTTCCAATTTTAGCAGACCTCGCATTGTAAAGGTTTTTCGTACAATCAGAAGTCAGCTTATACTGGTTATGTATAGTTTGACGTGTAGCCGTGATGCGTATCTACAGACCTACTGAAAAAATTTGTTCGGCCAAAGCCTACACAAGACCGTGTATTTTCCGAAATGCTTATTTTATCTTGCACCAAATTATTAGAGAACTACTAGTGTTTCCCTGCTATCCGTCCCTAAGGCCAGGGCTACACTGAGTGGCGTGCACGCGACACGTCAGCCGCGTCTGCCGTCACGCACAGTGTTCGTCGAAAACCTGTGGTTTACACAGACCTAGCTGAATAAGTAACAATGCGAGAAATAACGTGTTAACATGACGTAATTGGTAATGTTAACTCGTGTAGGCTTTACCTTAGCATTAATATATAAAATTGAATGTCAATCATTCAATTTTGTAATACCTAATTACATTTTGTTTTGATTTGGGAATTAAATAGATCTATTTCAAATTCAGCGGGGTAATTGAGTAAAATACAGTAGCAATGGCTTTCAACAATATTCATTGCGTTATTTTCGTTGTTGAGCAGGCAAAATTTTTGAACATAAGAAGCAATGGATAAGCAATATCCTCCCAAATGATTCAGATTCTGATTGATTGAGGCAACAAAAAATACTTTAATTTTTTCCCAGAGATCTGATTCTGTGATTCGGAATCGCCATGCTATAAAGAAGTTAGAACAGTAAATAAAACATCTTAGCTACGTGTAGCTGAGAAATTTATTTTTAATTTTAACAATTTTTCGTAGTTATTTTAAAGTAACATAAAAAATAAACTTGTTTTTACTCTTTTTGCTGTTGTAAGAAGAGGTTAGAGTTTCTCTAATCAAAAACCAACAGTACTCTGCTAGCATTGCAGTGGTCCATTTTCCCTGATAACGCGTTTCTATTAAAACAATATCTTGGTGAAGTGCTCATCATTCACTGCTCCTAGACTTCTTTAAAAAAATCTAGGTGCGAGATGCATTGCAACCCAATTCTATATAAGCATATAAAAATTGATTTTTAAGGCTTTCATATTGAGGCGATTGTTTATTTCCCCAAAAAATTTCCGTGACTTGAACAAATGCCAACCAAGCATTCTTTTCTTTAGTGTTTAAGGTCAAAACGAACATCGGATATTTTATTAACTGCGTAATTTACTGTGTGCTTAGATTTCTTAGAAAAAAAAACCTTTGAAATTCGTAAGACAAAAATAACAGTCACTCACATGATCCTTAGGTTCTCGCCAAATCATAGGTTGACCAAAAGGCATCTTTGTTGGTTTCCCATTGAACCAGTTCGTCAAATTCTTGTGTTTTTGTGGCATGAGTAACAACACATAAGTGGCACCCAATAGTTGTCTTGATTGCGAATGTCAAAATATGTACGGTAACACTTCGTAAACAAAGGCGTTATACGTTTTTTTTACACTTTGGCGAATAATATAAACCGTTAATAAAGCAAAATAAATTAACAGAAAAGGGAGGCATAGTGAAACTGAGCTACAGAGCATGACTGACACTACAAAATATTATTGTGATCGTTTCTAAGAAAAATTTAGGACTACCCTCCTAAATTGATAAAAAAGTGATTAAAAAAAAATCTCCTTTTCTATACGTGATTGAAATAAATTATTATTTTTCTTGTACTAAGTGCATGATTATCTACGAAATACGCTATGAATTTTCCCCGGGAAATTTTGAGTGTTGCCTAGTGATTGCCTAAAATCAGGGTGCTGGTCATACGTAGGTACGAGCACTATTTGACGTACCTACGTATCATACGTATGTTACGTTAACCAACCGTTTGAAACAACCGGCCCTTAGTACTAGTATAATATAATATATATATATAATAGTATATTGTAACAACTATATGAACACATGAATGCAATAAAGAGTTTAGAGTTTGAGTTTACTACAAGTAAATATGTAATAAGTAGCTCGGTTTAAGTCATAGTAGGTGCCTACTGTACAATTATGGCAATTATAACAATGGGTTTTTAATTGTTCATGTAATCACGGCATTCAACAGGTTAAACCGTAGAACGCATCTCCATAACTTTAGTCAAAAATCTTCACTGACTTAGGTACATTCCGAATTTCCTTTTAAATCACTCGATTAGGTAAAACATTTCAGCTTCAAGATTGAAAGGCTACATAATAAAAGTTCAGCGGCAGTGAATGAGAATGAGTTATGATAAGCGAATGAATGGTAGGTGAGCAGAGAGCTGTAATCGCGACATGTGTCCTGGCGTGCGTGATGGATGTGGCGGCAAAATTATAACATATTAATATCTGTGCGGGCGAAGAGGGTGCAACTTTAGGCAGTGTCCTAATCGAAGTTTTCGTCGCGCGAACATGCGACGCGATTATCGTATGTTGACGCAACCGATCACTTTGGTTAGGACTTGGGGTTAGAGTATTTTCAACGAAGGTGCATAAATCCACTGCTACGACAGAGGCCTCCTCCTCTCTGTGAACCACTACGCGGGCACAGTTCGGGCTTGTAGATGTCACATGTCTTCGAATTTTTGGTTCTAGAACATGACGGTTTCCTCACGATGTTTTCCTTCACTTTTTTGCATTCGTTTATTCTGAACAAAGCTACATAAAGCTCAATTCAAATCTGACACATTTAATAAGCAGTAGGTACCTACTTAGCTTTCTCGAAAACACTTTTCCGTTTTTAATTTTATTTTATTGGTTTTGCGATAAGTGATTTGATTACCAACCTTTTAAAATAAACAGCTACATTTTATTACTATATATATATAAAAATATTGTGAACTCTTTTTTATTGTAACAAATATGTTTGTTAGTTTTCTTCTCGGAACCTTTTTTGTCAAACTGACCATACAAGTATGTCCAGTTTATTTGAGGGTAGTTTTCATAAAGTTATTAAGATTACTTAGCAGTAAAATATTGGCGACCTAGTAATCCCAACATAACTTTTTTTTAAACACATAAAATAGTAGGTAAGATAGTATATAATATAATAGGGTCCAGTGCAATGAGCCCCTTACAATTCCAACGTCGCACCACAACCGGTCGTAGACCCTACCGACGGGTGTTAGTAGCTCGGAGCCGGGTATTCCCTGAAGTTATTATGGCCCAGTGAACCGGGTAACGAACAGCCCCTCACCCCTCTACCCTCCCTCACACCCCGCTGTAAATAATACATTACACCCTTTATCATAAGTACGCGCCGATGAGTAAATATGGCGAAGATTCATTGGGAAATCTGTTATCTTTCTGTGCAAATGGTAGAAATGGTAGGCGTGGGTAAGTATCATGTTGTGATGGAAGTAAGAGTTTGGGTCGAAAACATCAAAAAAATAAAAGAAAAATAATAATATGAAGACAGTGCTTAGTTTGTTAAGTAGGTCGATACAGTAACGAGCATATTATATTACTATGATTATGAATATTATATTATTTAATGACTAATTCATAAATATCTGTTTTCAGGTCACAGCAAATATATGTGACCATCTGAAACATATACAAGTAGCGGCACAAATATGTGACATCGAAGAATCACCAAAATCGCTTCGCCATCGTTTGTCTCACGAGACAAGCGAAACCAAAATATAGGATACCCCATCGGTTTCCGAAATCTGTATCTCCTCTCAGAATGCATAATTTCGGACATGTTTTGCTTTATAAATATCTGCGCACTCAGATCAGATCAGAAAAGAAAGAATGTGATACACAAAATATGTGACATCACTTTGGCAGCATAAAAACTACATATTGTTTCGAATTTTCTCCTATATCTTCGCAGTTAGTGTCGCTCATATTGCAAAAATATGTAATATCCGACTGGAAGCATAAATATCTGACAGTAACGAAAACAAAAGATATTTGAGATATTTTGCGATCTGCTTTTAGACATCACAATATCTCAAATCAACTAATTTGTAAGCTAACACGCGCTGTCAAAACATTTGATTACAATGGCTACCGTCACAAGGTGTCGTCTGTCACCAACTCACCAGGGTAGCAGGGCAGCAAGGGTGGCTACCCTTAACTAAACTAGTAGCCATTAACAAGCCTAGTTGGCCCAGAAGGTACTCCCAAGCGACGCCGACGGTCACATTTAATTTCGGGACAATTATTCATTTTATTCGGTAAATATTAAGTAGTTGGGATTTGTGTACGTAGGCATTCATTATTGTGGGCGCACTGATTTAACTACGGTTAATGTTTTGAAAAATAGGATTTTCAAGGTGTAGGTACGTACCTAATGACAAATGCCTAATATTTTATTTAAGGATAAAAAAAAAAAACACAAACACCCGAACATAGTACCTCCTCGTTTTTGTGAAGTCGGTAAAAATAGGGTACATTATTTAAAAAAAATACATTATATAAGAAACTTTAAGACCACTTCAGGTTTCCTAAACAATGTATTTTATTTTTTTGTAATTTATAAATTATCTAATGGAAGTTTACGAAAATGTACTGAATCTCGAAGATACCTACATGTTTGGTAGAATAGATTAGGTCTGTGACTGGTAAGAGAGCCTTGTACCTTATAAAAGGTTGACCCTGATAAAAATTAAGTCATTTCATCATAATTGGAACCTAAAAATACTAACTTTGCAATTACTTGTACATATTCGAGATTACGTCGACTAACGCTGGAACGTCGAGGGTCGAATTAAGTTGGATAACGTTGTCGTCACAGTATGTCGTCGTCGTTGGAATATAAAAAAAACAATACGTAGAGAGTTAGTTTGATCATTTCATATTTTCCAGAATTCACAAATTATAAATTCTATCACCACATTTCGAGCTGTGGACATTACATAGATTGTCCCCAGATCGCGGCTGTCGTGTGTACATAATGAAATGAGTGCAATATGCGTCCTCTGTCCCAGGAGACCGCACATACATCGTAGAACCTACAGCAAGGGAATTGGAATGGATATGGCATGTTTATTTGTGGAACAGTTTAGCTATATTAGTTCTATTACAGAGGTGTGAGGAACAACAAGGTGTAAAGTTCACTCATCCTCCATAGAAAAGGGAGGATTCTCTGACCAAACGGGTGTTGTGTCTGGTGGGCTGCCCGACGATTGATGTCGGGACGTTGTATGCTAGTTGCGCGGTAAACTTTGCTTGCGCGATGCAGGATTTTGCGTGACGTCAGTGTGTTGTGTAGTTCGTATTATGTTATCACACTAATATTATAAAGGCGAAAGTTTGTGAGTGTGTGGGGGTGGGGGTGTGTGTGTGTGTTTATATGTTTGTTACTTCTTCATGCTCAAACGGCTTAACCAATTTGGATAACATTTTGTATGGAGGTAGCTGACACCTTGGATTAACATACAGGCTACTTTTTTATCCCGATATTCCCACGTTATCGACATTTACGCGGGTGAAACCGCGGGGCACAGCTAGTCTATAATAAGTTTATTACGGTAATAGTAGTCTCTGGCATTGGGAGCAGTCCAAGCTTCCAGTGATCAGATTTTCATGAAGAGGAATCTCCTAAACATGTGTCTTCCAAGACAGCATTGTGGTAATTTTGGGCCAGCCTTAACTTAGCTGCTTGACGAGTCAACCCAGAGTCCCAGACAAACCGTCAAGAAGGCCAAATCGTGTTATTAAAAAAAACAATCTTAACAAAATCTCTATCTCACCTTAGAGAAAAAAAAATAGATGTGAATAAGGAAGATAGAAGGAAAAGGAAAGGAGGAGGGCTGAGGGAATTAAGGTAGAAAAAAAGAAAGAATAGTAGATTATGCACCGAGGGGCTAAAGTGGTGTCTAATGTCACGGGCGTCATGTTGAATCTCGAGCGCAATGAAGGATTCGGGATTTAACTCACGAGCGAAGCGAGGGAGTTAATACAAGAATCCTGAATGCAGCGAGGGATTCAAGCTAGCCCAAGGCAAAGACACCTTTAGCCCAGAGGAGGATACTCTACTTTTTACACCTACTGTGAGAAAATAATAGCCATAGTACGAAAAACAAAATAGAACTGGTTCCGAAATGGACTTGACGCCTTTCGTACTTTTCCATTTTTGGAAATTGTCGTAGGATTTTATATAAGTTTCCTTTGACTTTTCCGGCAGTAAATCATTGGAAATATGATTAGCTTCGGTTGTAATGAATTCAGGAGTACAATCACTTTCATCACTCGACATTTTATAATACTTTGTTGATAAATTTAAAGTTTAAATGCCAAAAATTCGCGCCTTCATTGCGTCTACCAATAAGTAGCCAAGACACGAACAATATTCGATTTTCAAAAAAAAAGTCTCTTCTACGGTTTTGTCGTGTGTGTCTATTGATATCACTCTCATGGAAGTGGCGTTTGTGTAAACTAAGATTTATACAGGGCTGGTAGAATGGTTTTGGATGATTGGCTGTATGCATTTTGAATTTAGAACGTCATTGGAGACGCTCGTGAAAATAGAGTATTTTTGATAAAATGTGATAAATCGACTGTAGTATAGATGGTTTTATTATTTATTTATTTATTCACAAAATACACAGCAATCTTTGCGCAGTTTACTTAAAATAAATTAACTAATGTTACAGCCAATTACTATTACGGTATTACGGCGCGGTACGGTATTTGTTATTAATAATGCCAGTTTTAATGTTATTCCATTCCTTTTAAAAAATGGTTCGTAAAACATGGCAACGATATGAAGAAGCAGTCGTTATGATTTTGTAGGAAATCGAGAATATCATCCACGCGTAGTAAGGGTATCGAGAATAGCTTTCCTCTTTCTGGCACCAAAGGGTGTTTGTTAGTACTATACTGCCAATTTAGCTGAGCATGTGAGATTCCAAATTCAAATCACATTATTGACCAGCGGGTCATAATGAAATCCAGTACAACATTATTGACCGGCTGTGCCCCGGGCCACTAATGACTCACTTTAGGTTAAGGTTGCTTGATATATAATTTGACATTTTCGAGCAGGTGGTGTGAAAAAATATTTAATATGGGACAGGTAAAATTAGAGATGTTTTTGATAGATTGAGAATGCCTGAACTGATAGATTGAGAATGCCTGATTGAATTAGAATGCCAAAGTTCTTAAATATACGGGAATTACCCGTCAGGCTTTTAGCAATAAAACCACCGACCAACCCAACGACGACCGCGTCCAAAGACTTTTATTACCATCTCCTCACAATCTTAACTCCAGCCACGGTTCAGGTCTCCCGAGACCTCGCCCCCGAGCGCGATCTATTCTGATTTATTTGTCCTCCCTCGGTACTCCTGACGTCAACGTGATATCGATGTACCGATGGTACAAGTGTAGCAAGTGTTTGCACACTGGTGTCGTCTTTGTTTACTCGTCGTTTGTTTTTAACTCTGTTTACCGACACTGTTTGATGATACTTTCAGTTGTCATTGTCTACTGAGTGGGCGGAATTTTAGAATTTGATTGCGTCGTGTTGTTATGGGTGTTGATGTTTGTCGGCAGGGTTTTACATAGTTGTTTGTTTCAATTTGGTAGTGTTATTGGGTTTTCCATCTTCTCAGTGTTGAGAGTTGAGGGCTGTTGCCCGGAGACTAGATTTGTACCCGGTTGATGGCAATAGGCTCGCCACCAAGGTTCAACATAACTGGCGAAATGTGAGTATATAGGTCAACGACGATAATATAATCTCTTTGATACAGGTACGTAACTCTTAGGGGAAGGCGTGATGTTTCTGTATGTGTCATGTTATTAGTTTTTAATTTTCATCTTCTTATTAAATAGTTCTTATTCTACCAGTTGGTAGTGAGGTAGCGGTATAATAAAGTCTGCTTAGTTCTGGAACGTTTTTCTTGCTGACTTTTTAGTACTTTGTCAAAATTTTACGATATTAAAGTGCGAAGTATCTAATGATGCTATATTTAATCTGGAAAGGTTAAATGCCAGGTCAGCTGTATCATTAGTTCAATATATAAACTAGTTAGACAGACGCGCATTTAATCCGATGAAGAAATAGATATTTATTAGTCATAGACAACAGGATCTACAAGTGGTTTTGCCAATCATTAATTAACTATCCAATAAACTACTAAATATTGACAGGTATATGATATCTAGTATATTAATGGTAATTACGTACAAAATATTTTAGGTTTGTGATCTATAATTTGCTTAATATTTTATTTAAATCGTTTATGTGACATAAAAAGGTGTCGTTTTGATCGTAAAAATACACGTCCTACACCCGTGGGATATGCAAATAGTGTAGAATTTCGCTTTTATAATTCAAATCCGACCGAACTTTGGCGAATTTCCTCCCCCAATCCGCACACAATTGACGTCTCGCCCGCGACCCGCGCTTTTGTGCGCGCGACATGAATGCGCCGCCTAATCTCGATCACGTGACCGCCACGCGCGCCTCTCCTGCATACGACATCCCTGTGAATAGACAACTTTAGAAATGATTCCCTTGAATGCATCCAAAAAAACAAAACACAACTCTATTCCTGCAACGCAAATGTCAAATTGCAACTGTAAAATTTTGGCGGTTAATTCTAAACAAGATGTCTGCCAAGTAAAAAGCGTGTCCTTTATCTTAACTGATTGGATAATCTGTGTTCAAACGCTATAGTATATCTTATCGGAAACAGAAATATAACTCCCTTCGTCCTGATTAACTTTTCTGGTGTAGGGCGGTCCCAAGTGCGAAATTACAGTGATTTTTTGATGTCGGTATTGAGTTTCCTTTGTGTCGAGTACAGTTTTACGTAAAATCCGGCAAAAACGGTCGGATCTAATTATTAGCTTTGTCCCCGATCCTTGGGGTTCGATTGTTGGTATAATGAACTAGGATATTTTGGTTAACAGATTTATACGTGATTTTTGGATTAAATGTATTGTGTTGCTAATAAAATTGGTTTTATATGGGGTTTTATGTGATTAGTTGCAGCATCAGTATACATATATAGTTCTATTTATATATATTTTTCTGAAATCTGAGCTATAATTTTTGTTCGGATTAATTTTTTATAACTTTGGTCCCAGCACAGTGCCTTGAGGAAGCATATTTTATTGGCTGCGCGACTGCGTCACTTAATTTAGCCTGCTTTTAAATAAAGATGAGTTGATTGTACAACAGTTTACTTACTCAATTTGTATACATAACTTTGAACTAATTTTAGTTATTTGACTTTGCCTATTTACAACAATATCAAATGCTTTTGATAGGTCATCATTATGGGTCTCTCGTTTCCGTATTAAATGTGTTCTATAAGCTGAGCTGCTTCTGTCTGGGTCTTAGTTCTTCTATAGGATGTGAATTATTAATGAAAAGCCGTCTGTAAAAATGCTTGCAGTACACAGCATACGAATTTAATTAATTTTTTTTAACATTAAAGATAAAAATCTTGCTCAGCGCAGCAAAATGAAAAAAAAAAAAACAATGCTGACTAGGTCGTAGCCTCGAAGGGTTGTATAGGCGTATATTTTTGCAAATATTATAACTGTTTGACCCTTGCATATAGATGAGGTATTTCCCGCGCCGCCGAGCCGGGACTACCTGATCATGTATTCATGGGGGTGATCACTGACGCCATGGAACCATGGAGTAAGGAATAATTGCGATTAGATACGCTAGGTTGAGTTCCTCCAACTCCAACATGTAGTGAATACTGGGTGAAATGATTTTATATTACAAAAATATATGATTTTTCTAGGAGACCTAGCACACTTAATTTTTTTCCGGTCGAAATTGGGTTTTTTTTCTATAAAATTTTACATTTCACAGCTGGTTTCTCACCAATGCAAAAAATCTCGTGATTCCTATTGATTTTAAATTAATTATTAAACTCTACACAGCCTAAACCATAATTAATTATTTATAATTTGTTAATAGATTTTATCACGTGTAGACAGTCGAATTAAAAAGGAATCAAATCTATTTTGGGCTTCCTAACTAGGATAAAAATAATTTAAACAAATTAATTTGCCAAAATATTAATTAAGAAGGCGTAACACAACGAATATAAAATTATATGATTGATTACATTGATTAATCAGGTGGCAATGTCACACATCATATTTTATGAGAAACGGTAAATAAAATCCATCATTAGACCAACATATTTGTAGTTCTATTAGGAGTAATTAAATTATTGAACAAAAATTAGAGATTCAATTAAATGAATTCTTGATTACTGCCGGCCACTGGTTTCATTTTATATTTCTACTAATTGGATTGTTCAAATCAATTTTACGATAAAAATCGGCAATAAATATTAAAATATCGAGGTGCATCATCAAGTTTTTGATATCAATTGATTAATGTCTATTGCTTTTATATTTTACTACAAATTAATGAGGTAGCATACTAAAACTACATTTCATGTAGGTACCTACTTATACAGCATGTATCGAAAAGGTGTGGTTATATTGAAGGGTTTGAGACAGACAATCAAACTGAACAACTTCCTCCATTTTGATATTTCAATTGATATTTTTTTCGCGATTACGTTGTTGGTCCCACATCGTAATCGCGAAAAAAATATCAATTGTTCCATACAAAACTTCAATACCTACTCGACTTAAATGTATGAAACGGCTGTTTAATTTTTGTGCGATTACGATGATGGATGGTTCTATATAGAAAGTTGTTCAGTTTCATGGTCTGACCCACTCCCTTAAATATGACCACAGGTATCTGAAACATGCTGTATATGAGTAGAAGAGTTTTACTATGAGAATACATTGAATAGGTCGTTAATGTAGTAACTAGAAGCAAATTGCTTCCATTTTTAAGCCTCCAGAATCACGGTAGCGGCTAAAGTATTTTTAGTAGAATATTATTTTCTACAATATGTGTTATATGTTGATGTGTGTGTTGTTGTGTGCGTATGTGTTGGGGTGTGTGTGTGTGTGTTATATGTGTTGTGTGTGTTGTTGTTTGTGTTGTGTGTGTGTTGTGTGTTTGTGTGTTCTCATTTTTCTACGGTGAAAGAAAGAAAGAAAATACATTTATTTAGCACAGACTGAAACATACATCAGATACTTAAATAGATAATTATAACTATAAGAAAAACATCTAAGATATTTGTGACCCATTCACAAATAAAACTTTTCAAAAAGAAGCTAAGGAATGAATAGGTATAGAGGGAAAATGTAATGTATTTTCTTGAAAAACTCTTTGTTTTTTATACCGAATCCGATGTTTAGTACTTTCGCAGTTCCTGGCCGGTACTTGCCGAAAACGATATTAGGATAATCTAAGTATGATTGTAGCGGGGAAGAGTCCTTGTTTGCACGGGCTCTCCCTTCATTTGTGCAGATATTTCCATAAGCTTCACTATGCATTGTGTATGATCGCATTTTAATTTTTATAATCAATGAATTAACTGTATCTTTATCTTTTAATAATATAAAGTCTGTTACCATTAAAACTAAGGCATTGCTAACATTTAATCTAATTGTAATTTACTTGAGGACCCTGTGGGGGAATTGCATAACATACTAAAATTGCTTTCATATTGACAGTTCAACAACATTCATTGCGTTATTTACGTTGTTGTGCAGATAATTTTTTCGAACATATGAAGCAATGTATTAGCAATATCCTTCAAAATAATTCAGATTGTGACTGATAGTGCAATTACGCAATGACGCAATTAGAGTGCTGTTTTGCTTTTAAAAAGGAAGTATTTCCCAATTTAGTAATCGCCTAGAGTGAAAGGTGGAAGTTTTTTAAATTCAGGTTTGTAACTGTTTGCCTAAAGTCAAAGTCAAAGTCAAATCATTTATTTCAAATAGGCACATTAAAGGCACTTTTGAACGTCAAAAAAAAACTAAATAGAAATGATTCTAGTCGCCCATTCCAAAAGGTAGTTTTCGTATGGAGAAGAATGGGCAAGAAACTCCACCGTTACTCTTTTAAAAATGTTTTACAAGGTCTTGTATACATAATAAAAATTATATGTGAACACGATGCACCCATAATAAAATTAGTCTACCACAAAAGGTAAAAAGAATTAAAAATTAAGCAATGACAGGTAAATCAAATAAGTGATAGATACATGGTGCTCACATATTTACAAATTATTTAACCTACCTAACCTACCTAGTTTCTGTGTATGTTCGTGATAAAAAGAATGAATTGTATGTGTAATGGCTGATTTTTCAATGGCCGAATAATTTTTATCACCTGAATAAATATAATATGACAGTTTGTCATATTTTCTATACAAAAACTGTCAAACGGAAATATTTAGGTACTCTTCAGTTAATCGCTCCGGCCGGCGCGTACCACTGCACAGTGCACTGGTGGCATATTACAATAGAAAATCAATTGTGTCTCATTAGCCGGATTT
Source organism: Oligia fasciuncula (assembly GCA_963082905.1). Taxonomy (NCBI): domain Eukaryota; kingdom Metazoa; phylum Arthropoda; class Insecta; order Lepidoptera; family Noctuidae; genus Oligia; species Oligia fasciuncula. The sequence goes on along the minus strand of OY720406.1, from coordinate 12,079,723 downwards.
AACTTATCATCATCATCATCATTATGATTTCAGCCGAAAGACGTTCACTGCTGGACATATGCCTCCCCCAAGCACCTCCACTTCGACCGGTTCTGCGCTTCTCGCATCCAACGGGTTCCTGCGGCCTTCACCAGGTCGTCGGACCATCTTGTGGGAGGCATTCCAACGCTACGTCTTCCGGTACGCGATCGCCACTCCAGAACCTTTCGGCCCCATCGGCCATCTGTTCCGCGAGCAATGTACCCTGCCCACTGCCACTTAAGTTTGGCAATTCTTCGGGCTATGTCGGTTACCTTGGTTCTCCTGCGGATCTCCTTATAGATAACAGTTATCTGAACTATTAAAAAATTAGCCCTTGGACATGTTAATTTTCCCAGTGAAACAGTATATTCGTAACTATAAGTAGGTACCTACTTATAGGTAACCTACAACTACTTTAATTCTGGTGTATTCCCAAAATATTCAATTACCGCCAGTGTAATCTGCTAAATGGATTGGGCTGATGGGCTATCGCTAGAATATTAATGAACCCTTATTAATTGGCTAAATCAGTGCGCTCTATTTCACCACCCTCCTTTGATGTAATTGGTCAATAGACAGACATTTCTCTGTAGTATCTTCGAATATACTTACCCCTTCAAATTACATGAAAACTAGCACTTTGCCAGAGACTAGGAGTCCCGGGTTTTATTTAACTATATTGGTTTTTGTTCCCAATAAAAGATTATTACGTCCTTTATTTCATTAATGTACCTACAGACGCCAAGCACATCAAGCTACTCGAAACTGTCAAATTTTCCCAATCAACCTTGAACCTTATGTCAATTGCGAAAAAGTCGCAAAACTCTTAAAGTTTGACAGATTGTAGTAGCTTGATGCGCTGGCGTCCTGTACATGTGCAAGCCTTGATCCAGCTGCCCAACGAGAGCCTCCTCAGGTGTTGGTCGAGGCTCTGTCATGACTATCGGCACAATAATCGCCGAGTCCACATCCCACATGTCGACAACCTCACGACGCAAGTCCAGACACTTGATTTGTTTATCTTTTTCGGCTTTCACGAGGTTCCGTATTCATGTGATTCACTTTCTCCACCCTTTAATAAGATGGGAATTTCGAAAAATCTTTAGTGACTGCGCGACACCAAAGACAGGGTTATGTTTTTCATTGTCTACATCATAAAGGGAACCTCTGTGCTAGAGTTTTCTAGGTTTGAGTTCGGGCTGGGCGTTGATGAGTTAAGTGAGTCAGGACTTTTTATATTATAGAGGCATGAGGAACAAGATGTAAAGTTCACTCATCCTCCATAGAAAAGAGAGGACCCTCCGACCGTGGGCCGGGGTGCCATGTCTGGTGGGCAACTGCCAGACGATTGAGGCAACTAGCATATTATGCTTGACTGCCCCGTTGGTCTCGTGGTTGCAAGCGCGACTGCTGCTCCTGGGTTCGATCCCGGGTCGGACAAAGTGTTATTGGGTTTTCCATTAGGAATTTCTTAGTGACAGTCCGAAGTTTGGAAGTTGGCCGTTTAATACCCCCGTGCCTCGGAAAGCACGTAAAGCCGTTGGTCCTGCGCCTGAACTCTCCCCAGTCGTGTCGGATTGCCGTCCCATCGGACTATGAGAGTAAAGGAACAGAGAGTGCACTGTGTTTGCGCACACACTTGTGCACTATAATATCTCCTGCGTACCTGGCTAATCTCCATTGAGATTGGCCACCGTGACCGAAAACGGTCGGGGAGGCTATTATTATGCTATTATTATATTATGCTAGTTGCGGTAAACGCGTAGTTTGCATGTGGCGATGCAGATGCCTCCACTATGTGTAGGTATTGATTTATAATAAGCTCTCTGCGGTAGAAAAAGATGCCTCTAGTTAACACACTAATTAACCAATTAGATACTTTCTAGAATTTATTATCCCAATATAATAAAATTCAAATAAACATGTAACGATTAAACAGATTACCGACTAGATTAAAATCATTTCAAGTTCCAAAACACACTACTTTAAAAACTTGAAACCTCTCAACAGAAGAGTATTATAAAAATTATCGGGCACAGAGCGCGCCTGGTGAAGTCCTCTCAACAGTATTTTGGCCGGGAGCTACGGCAGCCCACTGTGCAAAGTTTGCAGAGCATTTTGCGCGTTTGCTGAGTGTTCGTCCCACCGGGCGGCTTTTGTCTCTGCAATGTTACAAAAATTTTAACAAGAAAAGCGTTTGAGTTTATATTTTTAGGGTTCCGTTGGTTGAAATGTCGTGAGCGTTTCGTCTTACGTGTTCTATTTCATTGAACGAGCTTTTACGGCAGTCGTATAGAGCACGTTCAGGGGTGTAGAGGAAAATCAATAGTTCGCATGCAACGAAAGAAATGCGCTGGAAAAGTTCTGGAAGCCTACACACACCTCTGTAGGCCTACAGGTTTTAACAGACCTGTAGGCCTATCACTGAGATCGACGACCCAACGAAACAAATGAATTCTGGTAAATGCTATTGAAGCCCCGTATTCATGGTAAACATTTGTTGCGCAACTGTTGCTCAACATCAGAGTTGCTGGCAACAATGCTTACAGCCATAGTTCCCGTCCACACGCCAGTTTGAGTCAAAAACAAAACAAACAATGACATTTGCTTACTTTGTAAAGTATTATATTATTTTTTCATTGTGAATGTGAAGACGATGTGGGTCATTTTACATACTTAACTTATATATATTTTTTTATTATTCTCTCTGTTCTGTTTATTTTTTTTTATTTTTTTTTGTCATTGTCTGGCAGTTTGAGTAATTTATGTGGCCTACCCAAATGTCCTTTCTTTGGTATTGTTCGTCGAATCGTTGAGCTCCTTAAGTCTTGAGTTGAGCTGCACGATTTTTGACAAATGCGTGCACTGACTGGACAGGTCCTCTCAATCTGTGTGGTTCTTTCCTCAAAATACCACCTCAGACATCGATCTACATGGTCTTCATATAACCTGACCAAGATTACGTCTGGACTTTAAAAGAGACTGTGACCTCTGAGTTTGTTTCGGCCTTTCTTCTCAGAGTAGTCAGATAGGAAACGCCGACTTCATCTAGTTTAAAAAAAAAACATGATTGACGTGTAAAAGTGTTTGTACAAACCTACTTACAAAAAATAAAATCATTTCAAATCATTTCATTTCAAATGTTGCCCGAGGAAGTAGTGCTGTTGTGTTCTGTGTATTATAATTGCATTTTTCAGAAATTTCGTCCCGTGCATCGCTTTTGTTGTTTTTGTCTTTATATCCACAATATTGTTTTAGATTTAAATAATAATTCTATCAACTTCATAATTTTACAACATTCATTGCGTTATTTACATTGTTGAGCAGAGAATTTTTTCGAACATATAAAGCAATGGATTAGCAATATCCTTCAAAATGATTCAGTTTGTGAGCGATAGTGTGATACGCAATTATGGTGTAGGATAGGTTACAGCAGATTCCGTGGGCGGATACATTGTATCTATATAGGTATATGTTAATACAACAGATACAATCAAACAAAGGTACCTAAGTATAATTCAAAAGGAAGATACACTTTTACGAGTAGTTCGGGTATTCGGGTAATGTCAGAGGTTCTTTTTTTGGAAGTCTGTGCTACAATATTTTGGCAACATTTTTTTCCTATTAATAGTTCAACCCTAAATCGCCTGTGGCTATACCGCCCGGCGCGTCACCATATTGCCGGCGCACGCGCCTCTCACCATGCGAATGCGCCACACAGCTGTTACACTTTACACATTTTTTTATTATTTTTGGCAAAAGGAATCAAACTTGTAACCCTTACAAATATAGTTAAAAAGTTCATAATTTTCAAATATATTTCCTAAAGAATCAGCATAGATGACAAAGTAAATGTGAATGCTTAGATCTAGATCTAATCTACGCCTTTTGACCATCACTAAACTGTTATGTGCATAGTATGTATGAACCTCTTTGACCTACTGTTAAAAACACCTGAAGATCTATGCAGCATGCAAAAATAATAGAATACTTGGTTGCATCTTTAAAGGAAGTTTGAAGAATGTTGAGAGACTCGTATTTTTAAATTGGTTGCATCTTTAAAGGAAGTTTGAAGAATGTTGAGATTTTTAAATTTTAGAAAAACTCACCATATTTTATTAAAAGAAGTTATTAGATTGTACCTATAGTAGGGGCCCGTGGGTAAATAATAACAGTCGCACAGGTCGCGATTGGTGACCATCTTTACATAACGAGACCCAGAAAAACGTGCTTTCCCAACCTCGGAAAGCACGTTAAGCCGTTGGTCCCGGATGTCATTCGTGGATCTTTGACAGTCGTTACTGGTAGTCAGAAGCCCGAAAGTCTTACCAAAAGGGGCATCGTATTACCCAGTAACTGGGTTGTGGAGGTAAGATAGGCAGTCGCTCCATGTAAAGTGGCAGGAACATCGACGCGCCAACTGAAACTATGAACTGCCAGGACATGATTCTAGACCTCCCAGTGAAACTTTACGTCGGTTATCAAAAAAATAAAGCAGCTGTTTCATAGAAAAGGACTTCAGAATCATGTACTGAATCCATGGTAACACACCCTGTAGGTATATTCGCAAAAAACATCTTCAATGGCCTTCGGCAACCCCATTCACACATTGCGCAGCAGTTTGCACGGAGTACAGTCCGCATGATTGACAACTGTCTACTTGAAACAGAGAGCGATTACCGAAGTAATTCTATTTGGTCAAGAGGTGTCGAGTGCGTTTAAAGTTTAATACTCAACAATAGTAACACTCATTCATCGAGTTAGGGGAGAATGAGGAGGAGTTGTGTCCCATGGAGATTATGATTATTAAATATTGGTTTAATTTTGATGTCGCATATGTGGAATATACTGCATGCACTATGCAGCATAGTGCATAGGTTTCAGTCCTTTCCTTCTGTTAAGACACCAATAAAGACCAAGGCTATCGAGCGAAAGAACGCGAATTAATTCAGCGTCCCCACCGTTTGGAGAAGCAGACCTTCAAGATACAGGATTTTCTTAGTAGATTGTCCCTCTCATAGAACGGAGGCCTGTGTCCCAGCAATTGAAATATTGCGGGCTGATTTTTATAAAAGGAATAAACATTAAACCATTATACAAAAAATCACAACTAATTAACCTTTTAGTGGCCATACCTTGTACCTCTGTCATTAAATGCACTAAGTACCACAGATTACAGCTTGGCCCACTATTAGTAAAGGGGCTAATTATTGTGATGTAGTGTACAAAATGCTACCCTTGTGTAGCGACTGCGTGTAGCGAACTCTGCGCCTAGTTAGAAATATTGGTCATAGACTAGAAGAGCTTAATGCAGAGGGTTAATTCCACTCGTCAAGTTGGTATCCAAATTATTACAGAATTTGATGTCCGCAGAAAAGCAATAAATTTTTAACTGCTTTACTGCTGAATTCTTGGTAACTTTTTTTATCTGTCCAATGTTTAACGTTGCTGAAAATACTGCTTTAGACTTCACAAAGTGGCATTATTCCAAGTTATTTTTCGCCTACCAATGTTAATAAATTGTAGATGTCGCCACAACGTCGAACGACATTAAATGATTGTACTTACCTAGTGTAGTTATATTATTCCCTTATTTTATTCTGCCTCAGAGAGGCAAAGCAATCAACCATCAATAAGCTTAACAGCACATTTGTCTACTCTCTTCATGAATCCAGAAATGAATAGTGTTCTAAACAAATCGGCAACAAGGTAGGGCGTGGCGGCATCCCGCGGTGCGCGTCTGTCGTCGTGTTGCCAACACAAAAAAATATAATTCTACCCATTGTGCTGGCAACCCCGATGACAGGTCGCCATAGAACACATGTTTGAGGCATTTTGGGGCAATTCCTTCGTGTAATGGGCGGTGTTTTAATGTTCTCTATGGATTTATGGCATGGGGTCGCGTCCCTCAGTTTAGTTTAACTCAGTTAGTGGTAAAATTACCTATGATATTGCGGATATGATGAGCTGTTTTATAGTTAATTACTGGGACTGTTCGTAATTGTTTTCTGTAGTGTAATTCTTAATAGACCCACACGGTTCAAAAAAGAAATAAGTTCTAATCGTTTGACCTGTTGTTACTTTCCCCAACTACGTTAGGGTCGACTTCCTGTCTAACTGGATGCAGCTGAATACCAGTATTTTACACGGGGCGACTGCCTATTTGACCTCCACAACCTAATAACTGGGTAACACGATACCCCTTGGTAAGACTGGTTGTCAGACTTTCCTGTCAAAGATCTACGAATAACAGCAGGAACCAACGGTTTAACGTGCTTTCCGAGACACGGAGGGGTCTCGATATATAACGGACGGTCACCCATCCACGAACCGATCGCGGCAGCAGTACACCTGTGGCCTTACCTGTATGTAAAATTAAAAACATCTCACTAAATACAGTTACAATAATAATTATGAGCTATTTCATCATAATGCAAGCTTCAATTCATCAGCATTACTTGACCTACAACGTAATCTATCATATCAAGTGCACCTTCATCGCATAAACAATAATTGCGGCGCCATATAATACTAGAAAACATTTCTAAACTTCATCATATCACCATTTCATCAGTTAAGGTCAATAGTAAAAAAGTAGTGAGTAAACCAGTTGAACGAGTGAATGAACGCTCATCGGCGATCATCAATCAATCAATCGACGATTCATTTGTGTGATTGACGCATAGACAGTGGTATGCAAATGAGTTAGAAGCGATAGCAACCTCGTTAGAAGAGAGACTAAAAAAACTTAACAGACTTAGATTAAGTGACGGAGCTATTATTCAAATTTAAATGCCTCTTTCCTAAATTTAGTATGCCATAAAGTCAACTAGCACCCTTGCTGTGATACGAGAAGCATTACAGCTTATCTATGCACGTCAGAGTCGCCTGCACCCTTCGAGCGTTATCGTGATACTGGCAGATATTGTAACAATGCTACCCCCTTCCATTGGTTTATCTTTTCACCAATCGTAAGGGGATTCGCGCGGATTTGAAATTTGAAATTTGTTTTTTTTTTCTTTAATTTGCTTTAGTTTTTTTTGTATCAGAATGTTGTGCATGTCTATAGTGAGGAAGTTGGCGCATTAAAACTATGGGTTCGTTGCCCTGTAGAATTTTGTGGTCGTAGAATTTTGTAAATCTGTTGTCTTGAGGTGTTCGTTGGCAAGCATTGACATATAATATATTACTAGCGTAAGGACCGGGCTAACGGCGCGACTAAATGGCACCAACGCGCTGGCCCTAAAATGACGGTTTTAGGGCCAACGCGACTCGGTTGACAGTGGTGCGCGCGAACTTCGAACGAAGAACTTCTATGTAAAATGTTCAGACGGGCGTATCCTTAGTTTTGAAATCATTGTTGGCAAGAGTTAGTTTTACCTGCAACAAAAAATTATCCAGATTTTAAATTAACGAGAAAGAAGAATTTAGGGCACTAGTTCTACACATTTCGCGTTAGCATTGTGAGGCTTTCTACCTCTCTCAATTCCTGTTCGTTGAACAGATTTTCGGCATTATGAGACCTTTCAACTTTTCCTCTACGCCCTCACGACGCATAAGCAGGTTTCCTTTCCATCAGGTAGTCCATTGACTTGATTCTTTATCCTGCCAGATGAAAAACATTAAGTGAATTATTTTCGTACTTGTATCATGTTGATATATCTACAGATGTTCAATGAAGCAAACCAGAAATACATACATCTTTTGGAAGCAACCAATTCATTGTCAATTAAAGTAACCCACACCGAATCCATCACATACGGACAACTAAACGATAAATTAAGAGTGCTTCCACAACAAAAACCCTCAACAGACCAAAATTAATCGCCACAGATAACCATAATGAAATCGGTTTCGTCCCTCGCCATACGGACTCATCTCTTGAAGTACCCCACGGCGACCATAGACAACTGTTGCGATGATACCGATATGTTGTTCTGTTGTGTTGTGTTGTTGGATTACGTCCTTGTACAACTGGTGTTGTTTGCAGGAGTAGGAGTCCCACATGTTTAGTGGGTTGTTGATCGGTTATGATTTTGGGTGGAGGTTACACTAATCTGCATGGTTCTCATATTGCCTGACCAAAATAATGACTTTAACTAAACTCAGAGTAGTCGGTTTGGAAACACCACACTCATCTAGTTTTAAAAATAATTTAAATAAAATTTTGACGTGTTTAAAATTTGTGTCTTTTTAACCAATTTACAGAAATAAATATCGTTAGGCAGGATAGTATACCTATTGAAAACATTAACTCTCCCATAGTCGCTAATTATTTCTTTGCTTCCGTGTCGTTCACTGTTCTCGTCATGAATTCAAGTCTATATTATTGTTTGGCTTCACATTTGACGCTACTTGATATCATCATCAGCCTACAGCAGTCCTGGAGATAGGCGTCTCAAATTGCACGCCACTTGATATAGGGACCAAAATTTCTTAGTCCTAGTGCCATGGTCAGTCAGAACTTTCAATCAATACGCAAGTTGTTTCAACTATGCTCATTCAGTCGAGGAACAATGAGCATTTTATAAAATGTGATGCTTGGTTTTTCGCACGGAATAATAGGTAGGTACATAGATGACTATGTTCTCAAATAGATCAACTCAATAGCTATAGTCAGATTCCCGACATTTAGAGCCACAACATTGTCAGGCCACCTATGATGACGTAATTGTTACTACATTTTCCGCTATTATATTGCGAACTATCCATTGTAAGGCATTGAAGTCGTCCATCCTATTGTAAGGAGTCTGTCAACATTACTTTGTCAGTACCTATTAAATTGGTTTCCATTTCACAAAGGCAGAATTGATGAAACCTCTTTCTTTAATTGTGTAAAAAGGAATACAAAAACTCGATTGACAACAAAAAAGACTATTATAAATACAATTTCGGCTTCCAAATTGTCTATTTAGTTTGGGGTTAAGAAGCCGTAGTGTTCCACAATGGGGTGTATTTTAACACCGACAATTTTGATGGGACCGGTCTTTTTAGCCATTATAAGCGAAGGGTTAGCGCCCCCGTATTAAAGGACCATTTTTTTCCTGTCAGTTTTGATATATTTTTTTAACGTGCCGATTGAGGTTGTTACAAAAAAATCTTTCGACGAACTTTTTGGCACCTTTTTTTGTATCTTGTAGAAAAAGTTTTTCATGATTGGTTTGTTTTTGCTTTTAATTACAAAACATATCATCACGCACATCAAGCTACCCGAAACTGTTATCCCAATCAACTTTACACCTTAGGCTTTAGCGATAAAGTTGAAAAACGATTTAAAAAAATTGACAGATTGTAGCAGCTTGATGTGCTGGCGTCTGTAGATCCACATTTCGCTCAGTTATGTTTAAGTCCCATGTAATAAGGGGTAGTAGTAGGTACCTCCTAAAAATATGATCGAAATCTTCTACCATAGAGAGAGCAGTGGTGGCTCAGTGGTAACGGCCCCGACTTAGAAGTTGTAGGTCGTGGGTTTAAACCCAGGCAGGCGCTTTACTTTGTGTAAATAAATTTAATCACTAGATACTGCTCTAAAAACGGTAAAGGAAAACATCGTTAACAAATCGGTATGTCCTAGGACCAAAAATTTAATGACTTGTTATATACCTATGTATGTTATGACTTGTACTTGATCATAGCCGACTCCCTCTCGACGAGAGGACGCCTGTGTCCCTGCAGTGGGAACATTATAAGCTAGTTATGCTTATGCTTCTACCATAGCAATTATCTTGATCGTAGCCATTCGTACCACGTACTTTTGTAATATATACGATTGGTTTGCGTATATAAATCGTCTCTACAATATCTGTCTCACTCCTCGTAAGGGATTAACCAGATAACAACACAGAATATAAACTAAAATAAAGGAAACCGGCCACATATGTATTTAAACACCATTTGCGAAATTGATGAATGTTTTACGAGTTCAGGGCTGTGTTAAAATTGTCATTTAATTCTCCCATCTCTCTTGAGACCCGCTGTGATGGAAATATACGTGGAAGTATTTTGGTAGCGCACGATGAAGGTAATTTTTCTGCATCTTATTGGAAAGGAATGTAAGGTACTTAAAATATTTCGACATATTCACAAACACCTAAATGAGTAGAGAGATCAACCAAAGCCAGCTGGTGCAGAAGGCGATGAACTGGGTGTTGTTGCGTATCTTGGCAGAAGCCTGCGTCTAGCAGCGGCCTGTGAGAGACCGAGTCGATTGAAATATTGAAGGACCAAAAACAAAAAGGATATTTTTATCACATGATTTCTTTTACGAATTCGCCAAAAGAAACTGTTTAGTACAGCGTAAGACTCAAACAGGGAGTGATCATCATTTAAAATGCATTTTAACTGAAAAGACATTGCATTTAAATTAAAATTCTATGTTGTACTGCTCTGATACAACAAAGAACCTGCCCTGCAAACCTCGTTACACAACGTTCAAAAACTTCACCCGTAGAGACTTGAAGAGGTAGAGACCAAATGCGCAACGCTGCGTTCCCGTCTCAACCACTGACTCTCCCCTATATTTCTCCGAGGGTAGCAACTGCCCTGTTGGAACACACTGGCGACTTTATAAGCGTCGTTCTAAACACGCAGATGCGACGCGGATGATGTACGATTAGATTCAGCAAGATTAGGGGAGCATCCAGAATTATTGATGATGGTTCACAATGAATTGAACATTTGTTTTTACTGGTCTCAGGAGGAACAGATTTGGTAGTATTGTTTGGGGTCAAATGGTTTTGAAATAGTGATGGTGTATTGATTAAATATACAATAGCGATCAGGTTATTTTTGCAAACGGAACGGAGAAGTTTCAATTGATTGAAGCTTAAACTTCTCTGTCTCGATATCCATTTTGTCATCGAAACGCTAAAAAAAAGGTCATATTAAAAAGTATACAGATCAATTTGTTTGCAAAGTTTTGAATCGTAGCACGAGTATTTATAAAACGAGATACACTAAATTAAGATTAAAAAACTGTAACCCGACGACGGAAAAATAAAAGTGATCTAAAAAGTACGAGACAAAAAAAAGTGGCACTCCGGGAATGCCGATAGAAGTGGAAACTTGAACAATTACGTGTGTATTTTCGAAATCGTCTTATAAAACATACATAGGCTGATGAACACATTACCACTCCTTTGCGTCGCGCAGTCGGGTAACAAAACACGCGCGGGGTCGGTTACGGTAACAACGTCGACAGTTCAATGGTTTTTCCCGTCTCAAAACCCAACGCGGCTAAAGAAGTTTTCACTTCAAAAATATTTTTGACAAAAATCAAGACCTGTATAAAAATGGTCAAGGTAAAGCCGTGACGCATGCCATTATAATTTTGTAGGTGTTCCTGGCACCTGGCACCAACAAGGTTAACAGGCATGCGACCACGCATGTGTCTTGATTTTTGTCTGAAATATTTTCTTGTTTCTTACTTTTTACCCTTCGTTTTGGCTTTACCACAGTCAGGTAAAAATAAGAATCAATCAGTGAACATTAAGTACCTGAAGCAGTATCTAGCTGTCCCCTGCCGTTTTCAGTTGTCTTCTTTAGGTCTTCGTCTATCTTGCAACCTGGCTTGATCCTTGCTGGATGGCCCCATCCAGCACCCTAACACACTATTACTACCAATTTGAATCATTTTGAAGCTTATTGCTAATCCATTGCCCCTTAAGTTCGAAAAATGTGTCTGCTCAACAACGCAAATAACGCAATGAATGTTGTTGAACTGTCAAAATGAAACCTATTGCTATTGATACTGTGTTACGCAATTACCCTGCTGATTTCCAATTTCTTAAAAAAATCTCATCAATGTTTGTTACCTTTTCTCAAATAAGTTTTATTATCGTACCTACTAAAAACATCCCTTATTATCTCTTCTACGTTATAGTTACATACATCAAAACCATAAATTATAAATCTTAAACCATCTAATTTAATTCAACAGTTGATACAATTTGTCAGTAGTGGGGCTTTGAATTAAAACGGTTCTTTTGTGTCACTTGCTGGGGTTCATCCTCAAATAATCGCTTGTTTACATTGACAAATGTGCTCCAATGTCGAGCACTGACAGAATAGGATGCTTTACGTGTTTCGAGCACTTGATTGATGGGATTTCGTGTTGTTAAGCGAATAGTTTTGGGTGGTAATTGTCTGTGCAAGTGTTTAGCAGGTTTTTTAGGCACTTGTATGTTTTTGAGTTTTGAAACTTATAAGAGTTTTATGATAAAGGTTTCAATCATGTTGACTGCATCACACTAATATTATAAAGGCGAAAGTTTGTGAGTGTGTGTGTGTATGTTTGTAACTTCTTCACGCCCAAACGGCTGGACCAATTTTGATAAAATTTTGTATGGAGGTAGCTGAAACCCTGGATTAACATATAGGCTACTTTACTTTACTCCGAAATTATCACGGGATCGACACTTATTCGGGTGACACCGTGGGGCGCAGCTAGTTACAAATAATCACAATTCGAGACATTTCAATACTTTGCCTGTCTTTGCTGAGCATGAGGTCCTGGGTTCTATTCCCGGCTCGGGCAAAGTATTATTGGGTTTTTCCATCTGGAATTTCTCAGTAGCAGCCCGGAGTCGGGATTTGTGTCCGGTTGATGGCAGAAGGCTCGCTCCTATTACCTACTATACAGGGTTATTGGTAAAAACATTAACAACCTCTTAAGAGGTCATTGTACTCATCATTATGAACAACTTTTACTATGGGACCAAACCTGAAATCGCGAAAACAATGAGCTGTTCCCTACATTTTACATTACAAATTACCGAACTAATGAGCAATCGCTGTAGGGTTTTTCGCAACCGGATTTTTCGCACGAACGTTACATCGCACCAATAAAGCATTGATGGAATAAAACATCGTACAACTGAATTATCGACACACCGTGTTCGATATACTATAAATCGAATCATCAACTTTCGAAATCAAGTAGGGAAACCCCTAGGTACACCTCTACTTAACCCTTCGGCAATTACAGGCGTGATGATATGATGATTATTCAAGAATTTAATTTTATAATAGGTAGGTAATTCTCATTAGAAAGCAATTGAACACGAATATCCTCGTATACGAAAAAATAATACTAATACGACAAAATTCAAAATACCCAACATGAATGCTAAAAGAAAAAGTTCTTACCCACAGGAATCAATGTTCACCTAAAAGGATTTGTCTAATTCGACGTGACTGGCTTGACGCGTTAAGACAAAAAAAAAAGTTAAATAAAAAAGTTGACGCGACCGCGCTTACGAGGTTGTTAAATCCGTCCTTCTGATAAAGATCTGTGACACATTCGAAAAAAAAAACTGTCCAACAACACCTGGCCAGAGACTACTGTATTCAAATTCATTTTTTAAGAATCCCCGTGGATTTTTGGGAAACAACCCTTAAATGTGTGAGGTCGATCTTAAAACGCATTTTGAAAGTTTGTTTTTTTCAATGACATAATTTTTGTGTTCGAAATTGAGGCTGTTACGATATTAAACGGGGTTCAAGTATTTTTTGTAAATTGTGGCTCGTGTCCTTCCAAAGGTTTGCATCAAAATCAATTTCTGGAATTACGGCGTGGCGTGGGCGTTGGAATGCAATTATGTTGTGAAGTATAATTATTTTAGGCAGACGATTTTGTTTTGTTATTCTTAACAAGATCATAAGGTAGTGGAGTTAATTCTTGTTTACGTTCACTTTAAAATTATGCATAAATGAAATTATATTTTTGACATATTTTTCGAAGTGCCCACAGGTTTTTTTTTTCTTATAAATAGGTGCAGTAAGTCCATGAAATCCTTTCACAGTTCTACGAAAGCGACTCCTTTATCGTTTCACTGACTTATTGACTTTAAGAGAACAATCAACGTCTTCAATGGTGTGAAAACTTTTGTCCACCCCAAACCTCAAGCTCCCGGGCCAAAAACATCCCAACCACTCACAATTTGCCAAAGAAAATAGCACTTTACGTAGGAAGGATAGAGTTTCTTTTTGTTTTTTAACATTTTAAGTGGTTTGTCTCGCCCAGCCCATTACAGTGCGACTGCGGGATCGATCTCGGTAGCTGCACGGACATTGTATTCAAATCGCGGACATTTAAATACAAAAACGCGATTATGTGACGATGGACCATCTAAGTCGATGCATCCGCTGAGATTGGCATCTTTTGAGTACGCACTGCACGGTATAGACGACGCGTCATCATCTGCCTAGCCTTTTCCCAACTATGTTCGGATTCAGTCTAACCGGATGCAGCTGAATACCAGTGTTTTACATGGAGCGACTGCCTATCTGACCTCCACAACCCAGTTACTGGGTAATACAATACCCCTTGGTAAGACTGGTTGTCAGACTTTCGGGCTTCTGACTACCCGTAACGACTGTCAAAGATCTACGAATGACAGCCGGGACCAATGGCTTAACGTGCTTTCCGAGGCACGGAGGGGTCACGGTATGTAAAGATAGTCACCCATCCACAGACCAACCGCGGCAAGCGTAGCTTAACCTGATCGATCGACCTGTGCGGCTGTTATTATTTAGCCACGGGCCCCTTGGTATAGACGACGCGTGTGGTTTGAAATTTACTTCCTTAACCTTCGCTATCAAGCCATCAGCATCCTAATTGCGTAACACACTATTACTCTCAATTTGAATAATTTTGAAGCATATTGCTAATCCATTGCTCCATATGTTCGAAAAATGTGTCTGCTCAACAACATAAATCACGCAATGAATGTTGTTGAACTGTCAAAATGAAACCCATTGCTACTGATAGTGTGTTACGCAATTACCCTGCAGGCTATGTTTGGTGAAATACTGACTCTAGGAAGTCTCCAACTCCTTTGAGGGCCTTTATCAACGATATCATGCAGATTAAATATGATTTTTGTATTTGATTTTGAAGACAATAATGAAAAACTGGCCAAGTGCGAGTCGGACTCGCACACGAAGGGTTCCGTACCACAAGGCAAAAACGCCTAAAAAAACACGTTTGTTGTATGGGAGCCGCCCTATATTTATTTTATTCTGTTTTTAGTATTTGTTGTTATAGCGGCAACAGATTATATATATCATCTGTGAAAATTTCAACTGTCTACCTATCACGGTTCATGAGATACAAGCCTGGTGACACACAGACAGACAGACGGACAGTGGAGTCTTAGTAATAGGGTCCCGTTTTTACCCTTTGGGTACGGAACCCTAGAAAAGAGTGTCCTTACAATTTACTATTCTAAATTCATGTGAATTAAATTCGATTCGGTTATCTTTATTGCGAATGCCTACGTCTGTATTAGAATTGAAAACTTTGCTGCCACTTTTATACAATTTCTTGTTAGTAATAGAAAAATATGTGGTTAACCCCTTTGTATAGCATTACTGGAGCGGTTGCTCGTCGCGTTTTTCAAGCCAAGTGCGTTCACCAAAGTTTCTTATGATTTAAGTTTGGGAAGATCAGTAATCTGTCGGTTGTATGTTGATGTGCACTAATTTCGAGTGATGCACCCATTGTGGCAGCTTCCGGTTTATGATGATCATTGCTTCATTCATGTTTGAGTTTGTTTACTTGAGCGTTACCAACTTTAGATGAGAAAAAACTGTGGGTATAACAAGTAGATTCGGAAAGATAACTGTGAAAATTGGGTTGGTTAGAATCTGATTAGAAACTTGTCTATTACTTCCAATTATACCTATTCGAATTTCGAGGTTTGGTATTTGGAAATCCCGACTCAAAAGGCACACCGGGAGTTGTCTATGATTTCCTTAACATCAGCAACAGTCACACTTGCATAGGGCGAACGGCAGTGTTTAATCGGTTGAATGTCGTAATTATAGTATAGAGGTATGAGGAACAGGGTGTAAAGTTCACTCATACTCTATAGAAAAGGGAGGATCCTCCGACCAGACGGGTTGTGTCTGGTGGGCTACTGCCTGATGATTCATGTCGGGCCGTTGTATCTATGCTAGTTGTGCGGTAAACTCTGCTTGCGCGATGCAGGATTTGCGTGACATTAGTATGACGCGTTGTTCGCATGTGGCATTGTAGATACCGCTACAATAGAAACAATTAAAAAGCCATTGTGTCTCGCGTGGATATATCGCCAAATACTCGTACACGTACGCATACAAAGGGTTAAAGCAAACTGAAGATTGTTCAGTAGGAATCTACAATGTCGTTAACAATAAAAAAAGACAATTCTCCACACTACAGACCAGTCAACAATCCCAAACAATATGAGTGAACGGTTCTGAAAATTGGGATGGTCACTTGTTGGAAACTAGTTGGAAATTGAATATTTTTTTTCAATAATGACACCTCGAATTCTGTAGCTTGGTTACCTTTTTTGGGAAAGACAATGACGGATGCCTACTCACACACAAATAATTTCAAGATAGATTATTAGGAAATGTACAATACAGTTAACAATAAAAACAACATTTCTCCACACGACAGCCCACATTTATACAATCCCAAACAAGAACTTTAAAGGAATTTACAGCAGCAACAATAAATCAACTGAAGTAGTCAAATGTCAATAACAATAAAATAATAAATGTTATCATCGTGGGAGCCAGAGACAATCCGTCTCGATCCGAGCCCCTAATAAATCCACTCACTGATCAATACAGATCTATAAATGCTTCAAATCGTCAGCCCGACGCTAATCATATAGATTAGGTAGAAAACAGAGACAATAGAAAGCTTCTGGACTGATGTTTCAGACTGTTACTGTTGACTGAACAGAAGCTTGCTTGAGCTCATGATAGTGCTTCCCAGATTAGTCAAAATAAATATCTAGAAACTCCCGTGCTTGTATTGACGTTTTTCAAAATTTCTACTAGTAATACGAATGGAGCGAACAGACGGCCGATGAGGCCGAAAAAGTACCTAAATAGGTAAGCTCCTAATAAGGTCGACCGATCTGGCGAAGGTCGTGGGAATCCGCTGGGTG
This sequence comes from Oligia fasciuncula, assembly GCA_963082905.1. NCBI lineage: Eukaryota > Metazoa > Arthropoda > Insecta > Lepidoptera > Noctuidae > Oligia > Oligia fasciuncula. The sequence continues at coordinate 12,062,756 of OY720406.1, read as the reverse complement.
TGGGAAACTTAGGACCAACCGTTAATGTGGCACATGAAATGACAACGTCTAAAACACTTAATTTTAACTCCTGTCTTTTCCTCTGGCTCGTTCATTTCTTTTCATACATCAAAATTGACATGATTAGGTACCGAAGTAATTACGTTTACTCATAGAGGTTTCTCCAGTGTAGGTAGGTACAATTTCCAATATCATCAACAAATCTTCTGCTCTATGGTACACGTCTCGTATGTCACTTGGATTAGGCGCGCGCGCAGGTAGGCTGTGAATGAATTGTCACTGTCGACCAACTCTGACACGTTACGTAGGGCTGACACTGACACCATGCTTTGTGTGATTATAAGTAGTTGCTGCCTTTAATGTAGGGACTCAGCGAACGGTTCTTTTGCAAAAATATTTATTTATATTGTCAACTGTAACCTGGCAAACAGTCGTTTGCGTTACACCTTCTGTCTATTTAGTCAGATTTTTTTTTGTATTATTAATGACATAAAATACTTACTTGGCTCTAAAGCTATTAAGTTTGAATGTGAAATGTTTAGGTCTAACCAAGATACTGCGATGGGCCTTTTACCCAAAAACGCATACATACGCCATGCATACGACCCCTATATTACGACAGGCCTTTTAAAAGGCCACCTATTCCTGGCTTTCCTGGAAAAAATTGTTTCAGTAAAATCTGAGCTAGACGTATATTAAATTATCTTTCTAAAGACTATTAATTTCCATTCAAGTATTCCGGTTAAAATAGCGCCTGCTGATAGATGTGTTGAACTTTTCCAGTTTCTGTGATCATAGCAACAGACAATACAGTTTTGACACTGACGTTATCCGTATTTTGAATATTGCCAGAAAATCATTGTTACTTTCACAACTGCTCTACAGATTAGTCTTATAATATGATAAATATACAATAAATCATTTAGAACCTAAGTAGCAGCCCTGTAACACACACGCTAATCCCTATGAGCAACACGGGTAGCCGGGTAGCTCGTGAGAACTGCGCCCGCGCCGTGACGAATGTCACTCAGTCGCCTGCGCAGCTCGCTCGTCAACTAAGTGGTGTTCAAGGTTATATTGTAAGTAGTTAGTGGTAAGTTATATGATGCGATTAGTATGAGTGGCGGGAGCATGCGAAATGTGATAGGTAGACGTACTTAAGTATGGAATAAAGATGGTGGTAAAATGGCTGCAGCTGATGATACATGTCTGTTTAGATTATGCTGACTGATCAGAAAATAAACTTGCTTAAGTAGATAATATGGATTCACAACTATTCGACTGGCTTCCGAATTTAAAGTGACACATTTTAGGTACTCTGATTTGCCTAGTCCCTAGTCGGAGGAATAGCCGTCGTCTATTTAATTTAAACTGTCAACACTTCCGGGTTTCTGATTTGTGAACAGCGTTAGAGGACTCCTTCGATAACATTGATTGACGGAACGGAAGGGTATCGAATGTTTGTGAACAGCTAGGCAGTTCTGGTTCTCCAAAAGCTTGATGATTGCTGCAGTTCATGATGAAATTGGTCCATTACCCGACATTACATAGTCAACTGTTGAAGGCATAATGAATTGCCATAGTGTCGAACTGGTTCTCTGAAAATATAAAATCATGATTTGCATCACCAAAGGTACCACTGGTGGTTCGGAAACCACTTAGTAACAGTTTCCTTACTCTACCAGTAGCAATGGGTTTCATTTTGACAGTTCAACAACATTCATTGCGTTATTTAGTTGCTGAGCAGATTTTTTTTTCGAACATATGAAGCAATGGAATAGCAATATCCTTCAAAATGATTCAGGCGTAACACACTATCAGTAGCAATGGGTTTCATTTTGACAGTTCAACAACATTCATTGCGTTATTTAGTTGCTGAGCAGATTTTTTTTTCGAACATATGAAGCAATGGAATAGCAATATCCTTCAAAATGATTCAGGCTATAGTGTGTTAGGTAATTAGGGTGCAGTCCTAGAAATGCAAGCGGAGTTAACATCTTGACCTTCGTACTCGTAGTTTCTACGTTTTAACTCACAGGGTGGAGGTTCCCATAATTTCACTTAAATTATTAAAATATGGTAGAAGCTTCTGACCAAACCCACAGAAAATTGATGTCCTATCAGCTGTCTATAGCAAAAACCCATGTTTTCGCCCTCACATAAAAATATCTCTCATCCAATATTTTTCTTCGTCTTAAAAGTACATACCTACCTACTGTCCCAGCCTCCGCTAAACTCCAGGCTCACGATGCACCTCCGACGTCTCCTGCATCTGACGGCGGCTGCCAATCAAAAGGGCTTTAACCTAATCCCGGTTAGGATTAAGGAAAAAATAAACCGACAGACCCCTCTGTCCTGCACAAGCGTTCACGCTTCGCCGCTTTCGTGTTTTTTGCAAAGTTAAACACGGAGCTGGTGAAATAAAAGTTTCACGATTTTGGACTCTGTTTAGAAGGTTTTAAAGTTCGGTGGGTTGTTGGAAGGTGGTGGTAGATATTTGTAATCCAAAGTTCGGCATTTGACGCTTGAGGTTTCGCGTTTGTAATGTAATTGTTGTATAAATGTATTGTTTGTTTTGTAAAGTTTTTGCCCGACTGACCGGGGAGGTGTAAAATTCGAGATTACTTTTTTTTTGTTGAGGAAACTGACGGCGAATCTGCGTTGTAAGATATTTTGATAGTAGGTAGGTACTTACTTACTTATATTATATTCGAATGAAGCACTGTGAAATTATACTCGATGTGGAACTAAAGGGTGTAAAGAATTTTCATTCAAAACTCTGCTTCTTAAACCACTGATACGCAACTGTACCGTCCATATCGATTATAAGCGCTATGTAAAGTCATTTAAAACAATTTAAAGCAAAACATTGCCAGTTCAAAAAACAGTAAAAAGAATCACTAGTACTTATTTTGCTGACTTACCTTCTACCTTGCTTCTACTCAAATCATTCGCGGTCCGTTTCATCCAGCTAAAGTAAACAGAAAGGCTTGACAAGGACAAAAACTATTCGAATTTCTGTTTCATTGAAAGCGAAATTTTTGGAACCCCCAGGCCCCCTCGACTGTCAACTGTCAGTCACAAGACCACCACTAAAGAATTATCAGCCGATCAACATAAGTACGACTTACCTTCGCTTTCCGTGAAACCTATTCAATACACGGTTAAACCAACAATAAGGCGTCGAAATCCATACCTCTACCATGCTTTGTTCAACCAAAAAAAAAAACATTCACGCCAAAAGTTGCCAGACCGAAAAATAGAAAAGGGACACATCCAAAAACAGATTATGACAAGCCCTTGTTGTGTTTGTAAACACAGATTCGAACGATACAATAGAGTGTCGTAATGTGACACCTTTCTTGATTGGATGGTCTTTAAGTAGCGGTATTGATACCTGATTTTTACATTGTGGCAATACTTTGCGCTGATTGGCGGTAAAGGTAAAATAGGCAAATTGTTGACGTTTGGCGGCTAAATGGATACAGCTGCGTTCGGAAAAAAATGTTGTTGTTAAATAATATTATTTTGATTATTGTAAAGATAGGCGGGATCCATGCGGATGTATGGGTGGACTGACAGGATCATGGGATATATTTATTCCTGCGTCGGAAATGAAATACGATTGTCGATGGGATAATGTTACATGGGATATAATATACCTACTTAGTAAAGAGATTTGTTTTCATCCAATATTTTTGGTGTTGATTTTCAGGATTTTTATGAGTGTAAGTTTCAGGGGTTTGATTTAGTCTTCAAAGCCTCCTTCTAATTCCTCGATATTTAGAACTTCATTGCTGCAAGAGTTTAACACCAGTCAGTATCAAGATCACCTTATTCTCTGAGGGGCAGTTCTCGTATTTTTAAGAACATTCGCATTGTTATCTCAGTCTCAATCTGTCAAATCATAAAAATCATCAATTCATCTCTCTAAGTTCATATTACCCGTTATTATTATTATTAGTTCGTTACCCTATTGAATGACAATTTCATGAAATAATGACATTTGAGGTGAACTCTAACTTATGCAATAGGCTATTTGACTGGTTTCTGATAAACATCTCTGATTATTTATTGGTGTCTAACGAGCCCACAAAAACCTATTAGTTCAAATTGCATAATGTATTTCTTTTAAAAAAAAAAATGGTTGCCTGTAAAGTCGGTTTTACGGGCGAAGATTTTACGTGACAACGACCGATCATCCGATCATAGTTGAGTGGGAGAGAGACGCAAGGCATTCGGCGGGCCTCTCTCTCGTTCGGTGACTCATCGTAACGTTACCGAGCGTTACACTTTTTCATAAGTGACTCCCAGTCGCAACCTAATTTAAGACGTTGTCACGTCAATAGTAAATAAAAATGTACTGTTTAAATAAGCCGCCAAAACGCTATCTTTAACAATATGGCGTCGTGACGTCACGATTCACGTAAACAAACGTTGAAACGGTCGAGATACTAGACAAAAGTCATCTGTTCTGTCAACGATAGACAGAGAAATTTACTAAATCATGACACCATCTTAAGTTCAGCCAATCCAGACGTTTTCGATTACGTGGCGCCAGATTTAAAAAGATGAAGTTTTTTCGGGATTCTTTTCATAAATAATACATTGTTTTGTAGTAAAATTAATGCAAATCGATTTTAAAAGCGATAATCTATACGAGTGTCAATAATTATGACCTTATTTTTTACATTGTCAAATAGCCTATTGTATTGCTGATTCTGTTAATTATAATTATGTAAAGCCATATTTGTTACGATCGCGAATCATATCATAGAATGTAATGGCTAGGTCAGCGAACAGTATTCACGTTGCTAAATTTTGGGCAAAAAAATTTTAAAAAATTACATATCGTTTTCGTGTTATTTTTGCAACACGTTAAGATTATATTTCAACCAACATTATAACCGGACACTGACCTGCAAATTGCAAAAAACGTAGGAAAATTTAATTTCGCGTGCTACCTTTGCGGCATTACCTTTAAATTTTGTTAGGAACTGCTTTTTTATCTTTGCTTCAAGCTAGATCATCCAACAGACAACAGAGAACTGCCAAATTGACCACAAACGTCGGTCACTCTATTCCATTGAGATGCAGTTAGCGAGAGAATGAGGGCTATTGCGTATAAATTCGACGCTAGAGGCACTAGTGTAGCGTGAGGTCTCCGAAGTGTCACTGTTTGTAACCGTGGGCTATGCGGGTTTATTTCTAATTAGAATAATGTTGCGAATATTTTGCAATACCTGAGATTAATTATGGCAAATATAAAGTTACGGACGCCAGTGCTTTAAAAGTGAAAGATCAGCTAATTCAGAGGTTAGGTTGTTTATACTGTTTACAAACACATTTTTTGTTTGTTTAAATATAATTTCATGGCCAGAGATTGCACAAGACAAGCAGGTTTAGAAGAAAAAAGGGGAGTCCTTTGACCAGCAGTGGGACACAATGTAGGCTAACAAAAAAAAAAGATTTAAATGTAAGTTTTAACAAATAGCATGAGCCATGAATTCAGAACATGATTCTGAACCCCTTCCTACCCCAATTTTGCTGTTCCATTCATTTTGTCCGCGTAGGTATTGTAGCCGGTTTTTTTTTATATCATCTGCCTAGCCTTTTCCCAACTGTGTTGGGATCGGATTCCAGTCTAACCGGATGCAGTTGAATACCAGTATTTTACATGGAGCGACTGCCAATCTGACCTCCACAACCCAGTTACTGGGTAATACGATACCCCTTGGTCAGACTGGTTGTCAGACTTTCGGGCTTCTGGCTGCCCGTAACGATTATCAAAGATTTATGAATGACAGCCGGAACCAAGTGTTTAACGCGCTTTCCGAGGCATGGAGGAGACTCGCTATGTTATGGATGGTCACTCATCCACGAATCGACCTCGGCAAGCGTTGCTTAACCTTGAAGATCGATCCGTGCGATTGTTTAATAACAAGCCACAAGCCTCCTAGTATTTCGTAACCTTCCATATACGACCTAAATAAAGACCCAGTAATCACTGACTAACTCATCACGATTATGCTAAGCTGGCTAAGCTAAATATTTGGCACACAAGTTTATCTTGTGTTCTAAGATGTTCGAATTTCTAAGAAGCTTCAAACGAAGTAGGTAGGTACCTACACACAAGTTCATGTAAATTGTGACTCAAGCATATCAGAGGGAGAGATGTCAGCAGCAGAGAAGGGCCCCTTAGGGCCGAAGCCTGCTGGGTCAGCGGGATTGTCCGAAAGGGTTACCGCTGGCCCGGAACATAAGGGGCTAAGGAAGGAACATGGATGGGTTTTAGTCAGTAAGAGTCTGACACTCCCTTCCGCTCCACCCAGAGCGGAAGGGTTGAGGTTTGTCATTTGATGATTTCCCATCCGGAAAAAAAGAAAAGCATAACAGAGGGGCAATTCTCGTAATTTTAAGAGTGTTCAAAGTTTGATCTCTGGCTCAATATGTAAAAATATCTCTTATTCCCCTAAATTTAATCTAATTTCTCTAAATTTTTGACAAGTTTTTGACATTCATTCTCGCTGAGATAAGATTGCAATAACGGTTTTAATTACGGGAATTGGCCTTCTGACATCAGTCATACTCCGTGCTTTATTTTTACTTTTCTTTTTGGACAATCGTATAGTTTGTTTCCAGCCGCTGCAGCAGCGTTGCAGCTGCTTGTCCTACCAGTTGCTGCTGAATAGATATATACAGTAGCGTCCAAAAGTTAGGTGACATTTTTCTTACTCTTCAGCTGTGATGACACATTAAGATTTAAAAAAAAAAACTGATATCCTGCGGGATATATTGCTTGATTATTTTTTTGATAAGTCTTAGGTGGAATTAGTCAAATAAAAACGTTACCCATAGTGTACAGTTCAAACATTTGGACCTAGAATTTTAAACCATAATGTGGTGGTGTGTCCAAGGGGTATCGTATTACCCAGTAACTGGGTTGTGGAGGTCAGATAGGCAGTTGCTCCATGTAAAATACTGGCTGAAAAGGCTAGGCACATGATGATGATGAATGTGGTGTGGTGTGGTCACGGCTGAAGTGGAAAATGGCAACTTTAGGAGGGCACTGTATGTACTCCCCTCGCATCTGAATCGAGCCTTATTTCTCTTAATACCACAACCAATCTAAAAAAATCAAGTGCTCCAATCCCAAAAACATTATCAAAGTAATACAAGAGTTGCTTAGCTGGCGAAATATCGGTAGCATGCAAAATTTTACCCTGGCCACTCTGGAACTAATGATCGGCGGGCAGATACGGCCCGCCCGCTCCCTAGGGCTGTCTCGTGAGGCTGTGTGTCGTGGTACAGGGGGCCTGAAGTCAGTGGCTGAAGGCTTTTGTGGGAATGGAGATTGATGAGCAGAATAGATGGGAAAGTGTTGTCAGAGGTGAAAGGTATTGTGTTCTTTCTTCAAAATACCATTTTAGACAATCTACGTCATAGGTTCTCAACGTGGGCGATAACGCCCCCTCGCGGGCGTTTGAGATTTTCAGGGGGCAGTAGAACACCGACTATATAATATTACACGCTTACATATAATCGTGGCAATAGCTGTTTTACATTCGGGATAGATGGTATGTAAAAAAAATGGAGGCTCTAGAAAATAAAACTCAAAATGGTCGGTGGGCAAAATTATGGTGAGAACCTAAGATCTGCATGGTCTGTCCAAAATAATGTCTGGACTTTAAAAGAGACTGTGACCTCTGAGTTTGTTTCGGCCTTTCTTCTCGGAGTGTTCTGAAAGGAAACATCGACTTCATCTAGTTTTAAAAATATTGTTCACGTGTGAAAGTGTCTGTATAAACCTAATTACAGAAATACAAGTCATTTACCTTTTGTCCCTGACAAGGTGTTTTTTTGTAGATGATGTCGATCCAGGGGTTTTCTGAGGGAATGCTACAATAATTCTGAATGAGAGGAATAGTATTTATAATTTCCCCCGTCCCTAAGAAAATCCTACAAACATCATTTCTGGGCGGGCCTTTCTCGTGAAAAAATCTTTTGGTAAAATTTAAAAGCACCTTTGAGTGGAAGGATTTTTCATTGCCAAGCAAAATAGTAAACAGTTCTTGTATATGCAGCAACCCTTTTCCAGTTACATTCGCTTCATTAGCACACCCGAGTGCAAACAGGAAAACTAAAACAAAACCTCATTATTTCCCAAATACTAAACTAAATAAATAACAACACAATCCGCAAAAATAAAGTTGGCAACATTTTTCCCAACAGGCAACCCTACACCCCGGCGTCTAGATTCTGTAATGAAGCAATTTAAATGCATGAGGCAGGGCGAGAGACACGATGGTGGGGGGAGAACCAATCATAAATCAACAACGTAACGGCGCGACCGTTACGTTTGAATTCAAACTTTATTCTTTAACTTTCAAAGTAGGTTTTTCTTCGTTAATAGGTTGTAGATACGACATTTAGTGTTGTGACGCGCTCTGTAGGTATGGATGATAGTGCCCGCGCGGGGTAAGTACGGGTATATCTCTGCAGGTAGAGGATTATGGGAGGGTACGGAACTACACAGGCGAAAATGTTTTCCTAACTTATTCGGGATAGAAAGGAAAAGTCGCAGAGAAAGTGATATCAGTTTCGCTAGTAGGTTCGTATGTTATTTTCGGCTGCGGCAGATACTTGATTGGATGCTCGTGGTCCAGATTGGAAGGCTCTTTATTGCGGCCAATAATGTGGGAGCGGAATTAAAGGTTGGGAAATGCGGGTAGAACTGGATTGTTCTCTTCATTATTCCCTTCGATCAATAATCGAAGATTATTCCACTTGTTTTACGTATTTCAGGTTGATTGGCTGTTTGAAACAGTGTGACTTCAGCTAAACGTTCATGCTATTTGGTATTTACGGTGGGTCAGCAGAATGTCTTCGAACTGACTTGTTTTCTTATCACGATGCATAGTTGTATTCTGTGAAGTAACGGTTATTTTGTAAGGTTACAAACTTGGAATATGATAACCGTTTAAAGTTTTTTTTTGAAAACCGACTTTTCAAAAAGATGAGTTAAGAACAATTCGTAGCGAAATAAAATAGAAAATACACGACTTTAACACGTATAAAAGGTTATTAGTAGTTTTAAAATATTGCACCAAATAAAAAAAAATAGTATGCTATAAAATGAAATAGTTTTCTACCAGAAGACGCTTGTTACAAAATTACATGGATCGTAAGCATCGGTTTTTTAAAGAATTTATCGGACCTGTCATTTATTTCCCATGATGCTACTTATAATTTTCTTTCGTTAAATTTATTATTCAGCAAATGCCAAACTTACTACTAATTTTTCTCCACCCATTGACTACTTCAACACAAGATCAGAAGTCAATCATCGGATACAGTAGCCACAATAGGTAAGTCAGAAACAGTAAGACTCTTCGGAACCATTAATATCGAGCCGCGCCAATTTATATCCATTCCGAGCCCTCGAGTGACGTCACGAGAACTCGATCGAACCGCCTCCAACCGGTTTAGGGCTGCTTGTTAAAAGAAATATGTACATAATTGTATGGGGAATATCTTTCTTATCGAAACTTGTCGTGTCCTTTCAGCTACTAACATTACCAAATAACAACGACCTTAAAGTGCAAAGTACGACGGCTCTTACTGTGCTGTCGTCACTACATGACGCTAGAAGAATAGTCGACATCGTCTAAGTTGCCAAACTGGAAATAAATAAAAACGTGTGGGTCTAGGGACTACTAGCAGGAACGCAGTTCAAAATGAAAATTCATGATGACGGCTGCGAAAATTTCAACATGACGAAAAATTTTAAAATTTTTGCATCGGCTATCTTGGATTTTCATCTTGACCTCACTCTCGGCTTCAGCACCCTCGAAAATCATAAAAACGATACGCATGACGAAAATTTTTGGAGCTGCCATCTTGGATTTTATTTTGACCTCACTATTGGGTTCAGCACCCTCGAAAACCATGAAAACTATATCTCTCTTTCTATTATAATAAAATAATAAATAAAATAAATAATAAGTTACGTAACGATTTCTACCAGTTTGTCCTACCACAAGCTCCGAAATGAAAACCGTTCCGCCAAAAAGTTCCTGCTCCGAAACGGGCAAGGGGCATCCTTGCGTCCCTGTAGTGTTGTGCGCCTCTGGCGTGGTGGTGCGCGTGACAGGCGGTGTTCACGTCGCCTCACCTGACTGGGGTCTGCCCTGCTTTTGAACCGCTAATCGATTCTGCGATGCCATTCTTGTTCTGTTCTGTTTACATGTGTTCCTATGGCGTCTTATGTGGGGTGGAAATTGTCATGTTGATGGAGGAAGAATGACGGAGATTGTCATTTAATTTTCGCAAAGGGGGTGTTATTATGTGATATTTTATAACAAAACTAGCTGTGCTCGCGATTTCGTTCGCGTGCATGTCGGAAAACCAATTGGATTTCATAGCTTTTTTTTTGCCCCTATTTTTTATTTTAAAATAAAAGTACCTAGCTTATAACATCAGCTGCCTGCCAGTGAAAGTACAGTCAAAATCGGTCGAGCCGTTTCGGAAATTAGCCGGAACAAACACAGAGACAGACAGACAAAAATGTTAAAAACTGTTTTTTTTTTGTTAAAAGTGCCGTATTATACCTATGCTTCTCATAATATGCATTCAGTAAAAATCTGTTATTTTGAGATTACAAACATACACTTCAATGTTACGTTAAGTTACGAAACAGTTGGAGTATGTTTAGAAAAATATTGATGCTACCAAATTCGAACATCGCAAGTTATTAAAAACTAGCTGACCCCGCCGAACTTCATGCCGCCATAGAATCAATAAGAACGAATGTATGAGAAGATGAATTTTTTTTTTTTCGTGAATCTTTCCAATGTTTTTATAGTTATACTACTAGGTATTTGGGGCGGAGACAAATCCAACAAATCAAAGATAATAAAAATCGGTCCAACCGATCTTGAGTTATGGTGTAACTAATACGACTATTGTTTTATTTATGTATATAGATGAAATCCTTCTAGCCTATAAAATAGCCTATGTCCTTCTACAGATCATGGTCTACCCATGACTGTGTTAAATTTCATCCAAATCCGTTTAGCCGTTTTAGCGTGAAACCGTAACAAACAAACATACAAAAATTTAAATCTCTGATCTTTATAATATTACTCTAGCAGTGCCCCGCGGTTTCACCCGCATAAGTGTCGATCCCGTGAGAATATCGGGATAAAACTACCCTATGTTCTTTCCCGGAACTCAAACTATCTCTATATCAAATTTCATCTAAATCGGTTCAGCGGTTTAAGCGTGAAGAGGTAACAGGACACACTTTCGCATTTATAATATTATTACCTATGGATAATGTTATGATATCTGCAATATCTAAAATTCTACCATAGGGACCCTAGTCTAAATCAAGGGCAGCATAGAACACAAGCGGTGGACCGGTTCTCTTGCGAAGGTGCCTCCGTAGCGCTGGACCATAAATCAGGGACGCCCCTCGCTTGTGAGTTCCGCCTTCTGCGTGCTGCGAGTAAGAGGTGCTGTAGATCTGGAGATAGGCAGTACTGCCCGCAACAAAGTGCAGGTGTATGGCTTTGAGGTTATTCCTTGGGATAAAATATATTTTTCTTTTTCTTGGGACAAAAACTTAAGATATACTAAGCTATATTAATAATAAAGCTGAAGACTTTGTTTGTTTGAACGCGGTTATCTCTGCAGGAACTACCAGTCGGGTTTGAAAAATTATTTTGGCATTTGATAGCCCAATCCTCGAGGATAGGCTATTAACATTACGCTAGGACCCTTAGAAACTGAGTAAAATCAGATATGCGACGCGGTGGGTCGGAGTTCAAGAAATTTCACGCGGACTAAGTCGCGGGCAGAAAGAAGCTAGTAACGTATAAAAACATTATTATTAAGGGTAGGAACACGTAACAACAACAAGTCATATTACAAATATCTGGAAATTTCTAAGCTAAAGAATAAACGCAATAAAACTTAAACAAAATTGAACACTAGAAACTGGCAACATTTTTTCTTCATAGATTAATAACTGCTACGATATATCATAGTGCAGCAATTTGTAATTAATAAATTTAAATAATGGTGACAAATGACGAATGGTGGTGGATAACGACATTTGTTAATTTGAAAATTAATCATTGTAGAAACATTAATTGAAAAACACATGTCAACCTACCTTTGACAGCTAAGGCCTAAGAAAGCAGTGAACGGTCACACAATAACGGCTGTCTATAGTGCCACAAACTTATCTGGCTCGGTGGCAAAAAGAGGAACTAACGACGCCATTTTGAAATGTCAATCTGCCTACCTGCTGAAATGCCAACCAAATGCGATATCAGCGACTCCCTCAACGGGCCAGATAAGTTTGTGGGACCGTAAATGTAGAGTCATAATCGGCCTATAATATTCCCACTGCTGGGACACAGGCCCCCTCTCTGTGAGAAGGAGTGGGCCGTAATCCACCACGCGGGCCCAGTGCGGGTTGGCAGATGTCACATGTCTTCGATTTTTTGGTTCTAGGACATGCCGGTTTCCTCACGATGTTTTCCTTCACCGTTTTGACAGCAATGGTGATGAAATAATTTACACAAAGTAAAGTGCCTGTCTGGGTTCGAACCTACGACCTACAACTCGTAAGTCGCGGCCGATGCCACTGGGCCACCACTGCTCTCAAATGTAGAGTGCGCGCCAGATACTCGTAAGTGTGCGCGCGACGTTTGACTTGCGCTTTTAATCACTTTCGGCATAATGATAGCAATTATTTACTTTAGGAAACACGGAACACAACTCTTGACACCTGAAATAAACGTCCAGATGGCGGCAAACGCCTATTAATGCGGCCGCGCGCAGACTTAGTTTGCGTGCACTCTAGAGCGTTTTCTGACACCTTAATGTCAAATATTGGTCAAAATGACAGATTTTCATGACAGCCTTTTCCTAGTAAACCAAAGTTAATAGAGTCCTGGAATTCAAACATTAAAGTTAACGTCATCATTCTCGAGAAATCTGTCAAATAATAAATAATTACTTACGAAGATAGATTAATTTAACTCAACATTTTAACAACCGCTACTACTTTCGAACTCAATAACGACTAATAAACAAAATCTTTTTTTACCAACCACATTTACTGCCAACATTAATTATCTAAAAACCGTTTAAAATCGAAAAAAAAAGAAATGCTAATCAAAACTTTTTTCAAATTCGAATACCTTTTTCTATCATCGTGAATGGGCGGCGCAGTCATGTCATTACGGTTTGAATTCTGTCACTATACAAACGACTGGAAACGTTCCGTAATGATATTCCGCCTCCCTATTCCAGCTATGCCGAGATACGCATCGGTGGCCGGTCAGCACCGCCTCCTGCAGAACAAATGAGCCTCAGAACACGCGATGACCTGCGCGAGGAATTTCATGTGCCTATATTTTTATGGGCAATATTTTTTAAGAGTCGGTTTTAAATGTTTGGTGTTGTTATTACACATATAAGTATTATAAATTATAAATGAAAGTCACTCTTCGTGGCTGACTTTGTGACCGCGTTAATCTTCTGAACTACGCAACTGATTTTGATGCGGTTTTCACCATAGTTTAGAGAATTTATTCGGGAAGGTTTTTAAGTATATTGCATTAAATTAAACTTACGAATAATAAAGAAATATCGATGTTTTATCGACTCGAAGCAGGGACGGGTCCCGAGTACCTACCTAATATTTAAACGAATTCGAGGTCTAAATTAAAAAGTTACATGACTGGAAATTATTGTTAAAATTATATTTTTCGTTCAATATATACACAGATACAAGTATTTTTTTACTATTAAGATATAAAAAAAAGAAAATAGAAAACAAAATTTTTTTTTTTTATTACTTTAGGTACAAAGCAAAAGAAGTAAGTTGCTCGTAGCAGTGGCCTTATTGTGAGTTTTTTCACTCACGTTCGATTGCGAGCGCGTTAGAATTTTATATGGAAAAAAGTTATAGCGCCACCTGGTGGTCACTAGGACAAACCTAATTTCCCATACAAAATACTAACGCGCTCCCAATCGAACGTTAGTCGAAAAAACTCTCACTATGTAAGGCCACTGGTTTCTACTTACCCCCATAAAAAAAGGCGTGCGGCTAAGTATGCATTTAAAAAATATTAACCTTGTAGAATGACAATGTTCCGCTAACGGACAAGCGTATTGATTTTTTAAAAGAATGGTATTTCCATGAAGAGAAAATTATCCAATACATTGTTCTACTGCCAGTTCACTATAATATTTATACTATGCACTGTTTTATAAGTATACTATATTTTAATAACATTCGTTGACCGTGCCACCTATATTTCGATGTAAATAGGTAGGTACATATTATGTACATAAGGTTTAAATAACAGTTTCTCTTCCGTTTCTTTCTAATCCTTTGATCTGTAATAACAATTCATGTAGGTACACATGTTTTCTATACCTACCATTTTACCATACCATACCATTTTGATGTATGTAAATTGATAGGTTTTAAACTTAAAATGTTTGTTTGACGTGAAATAGTTGAAATATTGAGGCTATGAAGTAACTAATTTATTGAGGTTATGTTTGTTTTGGTCTTGGTTATCATCTTTTTTTTTGTTTACTTTTCTTTTTTCAGTTGGCAAATGATATGGAAAATTATAATATGGAATATCACAAGTACGTATGAAACCAGGATGTATGCCCAAAAGATTTATTTGCCAACCAGATGGGGATACACAAACATCTGACACAACAGAGAGACCCTATATTGCTAAGAAACCAAAGATGATGGTTCTTGAAGAGAGTGAAAAGCAATTCAAAGAAAAGTATAGATAAAGAACAAGCAAGTTCTGAAGAAATTGCATCTGGTAGTTCAGGTATATATATTTTATTAACTCATTTATTAGAATATAGCATTGAAAAAGTTAACTTTATTCTCAGTATTATTACAAACTTTGTTGGTACACTCAAAACTACATAGATCCTAGTAATCTCATATTTGTGTTCATAATTATAACTTTGCACTTAAATAACAAAACATTTGTTTTACAGTTCAGCAGATTGTTGAAGAAGTTCCCCAATTAACACCAAGAGTGTTGGAGAAATCAGTTCAAGTACACATATGTAAAACATTCAGAAGTAAAGCTAACTAAACCAAAGTCAGTTCGATAAATCAGATGACATCACCATTGAAGCCGTTTCTACATTCTGTCTCTACATCACCATTTAAAATCAAGCATGGTGTTAATAATAACCTATCAAGACCAAGTATAAATGTTTTGAGTAAAACAATCAAATAAATAGAACAATCAGATAGTGATACTTCTTAAACTCCCTCCGTAACTCACACAGAATCATCATTATCCGTAAAATCTCTACAAATGGAGTCTACATCTGACTGTAGCGAGATGCTAAAGGATTACAAAAGGAGAGAAGATTTAAATGCTTAGATTTAAAAGCGCACTCTAGTGCACCTTGAAGAAAATTAAAAAAATGTTCTTATATTGGCATTCCTTTAAGTAGTTTTTATTTAGTTAACTCGATTCAAGAACAGACAAATATACCGTTTGTATTAACCATATTTTACTATATATTTTATTATATTTTATTAAGCCTGTTTCCATAGTTATAGGTTTGTGTTGTAGAGTGGAGTGGAGTGGATAAATTACACTTAAATTAATAAAAAATCGATCCAAATGCGTAATCGGTAGTAGTCACAACAAAACACAGTGAAGTTTACATAAGGCGTGACGTCATGCGCTATGTGTGATTGGTGTTTTAGTCAAAATGGCCGATTGCAGTATTTTAATCTTTTATTTTAGTGAAAATCCGCTCCGCTGCCGCTTATTTGATGCTGTCGTAGTGTCGTCACGCCTATTCTACGGTGTTTTCACTTTGACTGCATGTTTTGGGCACAAATTTATTTAATGTTAACAATGTAATTTGATTAAGAGCTGATTTTTCAATCGGACAGATAATTTTTATTCATGGAATAAAATTGACGTCTGACAGTGTTTGCATGGAAGAATTAAAAAAAAAACTAAATAAAATTATTCCTCCGATAAAATTATCTGGCGTTGGAAAAATCTAATAAATTACTAAATTAAATATTTTTTTTACTAAATTTTGTAAAGATAAGATTTATTATTTTAAGTGAAATTTAAGTGCAGGGCTAGTCAAGTTGACAGAAATAGTTTTACTGCACATGGTTCAAAGTCGCTTGACACTTGACTTCTCGCCAAATATTCGGTGCATTTTCCCCCCAGACTTTAAATTCAATACTATGTTTGACGATTCATTCAAACACTGTAAATCTTAAATATCCGCTTGTATGGCTCAGAGGTAGCCAGTTAGTTAAAGTTGATGTGAGTCGACGAAAACCACAGATTTCACGATAATTTCGTTTATTCACAAAGTTACATGAAAGTTCCGTTGGATGCTAATCCGCGGTAATAGCGCTACGGCAGCTATTGGTCAACTAACAATTATAATTATAAAAGTAAATAAAACGCGTAGCGATAAGTAGGTCGCGGCGTTAGCAGTTTGCCTGTACGTGAACCGTACATGCTCCCGAGGGAAAAGTGGGATGAGCATCCATTACAAAGTAAATAATTAAAGTTAAATAGTAAACAATAGTACATGTGTAAAAGTATAAATGTAAAAGTATAGGTTTAACACTCAATTCAATTCGTCAAAGTGAAATGCCTTCTTCGGCGGTCTTGCTTCGCTGTAAACGGGCTCCGCTGCTGTCGAATGTATTTCTTGTAGCTCGATGTCCCCTCCAAAGTTATCCCTTCCTGTAGGTGTCACTCCTGTTTTGGCAGAGAGTATTTTGACGCCTTTCTTTGTTTTGCACCATCGTTTCATGATAATATAGAGGGTAAGCACAGCGATTCCTCCCAACAACAAAGAAGTGACCGAGTAGAGATAGATGTCGTGACTTGACATGTCTGATGCCTTCGGTAATGTTTCTCTGTTTTTCTGGAATTCCAACTGCTGGTCTATTCTTCTTATTTCTACTGCAGTTGGCGCTTTTTGTTCTGTTATTATATTTAATTTTGCATTCTTCCAGCCGAGGTCAAAGATGTCGTTAACTGTTGAATTTGTTGTTGGTATTTCTATCTCTGGTTCCATGTTAAAACTACTTCCCAGCTGATTGTGTGTATAAATCGTGGCGTCCTTTTTCTGTAGTAAGCACTTTGATTTCAATGTAATCACTCCAGTCCCGTCAATGACCGCTGGCGTAACTTGATCGTTACATATGACGCGCATCAGCTGTTTTCCGCACAGTGTAAATAGCCACATGTTTGATTTGTGAAGCTTTGTCCAGGTTTCTTTGCATGTTACGTCATTAAGGACGCATGATAAAGACTCTTGTTGGTTGAAGACTTGGGCCTCACATGGTGCGTCTTTATCGTGCATGTTGTAGACAGGATTTCGTGAGACACAACTGAATTCGTCTTCTCCGTATGAAATACATTGGCGCATGTCTTCGTCTTCCATTGTTATGTAAGAGTTTTTTACAAAGTTGATTGCGATGAAGCTTGAGCTTGGTTGTACGAGTTTTAACTGTCCTTGTCTAAGGATCGGTATTGGTATGACTCGATATATCTTGTAGTCTTCATCGCTCAACAAGGGAATGTGTATTTCAAAGAGCATATAGTTGTTTGTAATTCGTGCCTTCACATGGATGACGTCATAGATATTTTTCAAATCCCTTTGGATGTTCTTTACAGGTAACGACAGTCCCTGTGGCAACCTTCCGGATATTATGTTTAGCTGTTCGATCAGTTGGTTAGCCGGGAAAAGATGAGTATCTAAATGTCCTCTGTAAATGTTGGCGAGTGCATTGATCAGCATTTCCAATATTCGATTTAAATCACTTAAAATCAGAGTTGACGTCACGGCAGCGGTATTTATGTCATTCATCGTGAATAGCATTTGCGCCTTGTTCACTATTTTTGTGATTTCGCTGCAAGTTTGGTTCATGTAGACGCTCAATGTTTTGAATTGTTCATCCATAAAGGCAGTGTTTCTTTTTATAATGTTGTTTTCAGCCTCCACAATTAATGTTTGGTTTTTCATAAGTTGTAGTAGGTAGTCATCATTTGACTGTAGATTCTGTATGTCTCTTTCGTACTTTTCGGCAAAGTCTGCGTCGAGCACTCCGAAAAGAGTTCTCGATAATTTCCCAACTCCATCAAAGTAACCTCGTTTTGGTCTTGAGTGTTGAGTGAGCAGCATAGAGTTGTAGTCGGCTAGGTGACTCAGTTCATGACGTAGGTGGCCGACAATTGTTTCGCAAGGCGTGTACTCATGTGATATTCTTTGACATAGTTTATCTATTTGGTTCACATAATCGTTGATCCGATCCGTTGCTTGCCAGTATGACGTTAAGTTGTAATAAACCAATAGGGTCCATTCGTCATGTATAAGTTGTATTTTCCCTGCTTCATCGAAGTAAATCGGATGGTTGCTCGGGATAGGTGTAATCTTCAAGTTATTCGTCGTTGGCGCTGATTGTGCAAATCCCGTCATTGCTAGTATAGATAAGAGAACAAGTGACAGCCAATTGTTGTTGTTTTTTGTTGTGTTTCCCCGGTTTTTAGTTTCCGGAGTAGGTGTCCGCTTCTCTTCCTCTTCGTTTACTCTAGGTTCTTCGAGTTTCAGCGGTAATGGTGACAGCTTCGTTATTGGTCGTTTAAGTGACCCTTTCTTAGTTCTCAAGGTAACAACCCGTACTCGACCATCGGCGCCTGGATGTAGTTCCTGGACTCTTCCTACAGCCCAGCGGCCAGGAGGTAAGTGCTCGTCTTTTACTAATACTAGGCTTCCTTGTTTCAGGTTTTCTTTTGGGTGCTGCCATTTGCTTCGGATTTGCAGTTGATGTAGATATTCGTTCGACCAGCGCTTCCAGATGTGCACGTTCATTTGTTCAACAAGCCTCCATCTGTTTCTTAGATCGTGCTCAGCAAAATCTTGCTCTTCTTGTGGTAGTGACAGTAGGGGGCCACCAATGAGGAAGTGACCGGGAGTTAGGTATTCCAGGTCTTCAAGATCCTCTGTTAATGGGCACAGCGGTCGAGAGTTGAGACAGGCTTCAATTTGATTAAGTAAAGTAGTGAATTGTTCGAAAGTAAGCTTCTGTTCCCCCAGTACTCGATGTAGGTGATATTTCATGGCTTTGACGGCAGCCTCCCACAGGCCTCCAGCTGTTGGCCAAAGTGGTGCATTGAAATGCCACTCAATTTGTAAGTGGCTCATCTCATCGAAGAATTCAGAAGTCTTAAACGTACTGTGTTGTTCAAATTCCTGTTGAAGTAGTTTTGCAGCGCCCACAAAATTCGTTCCGTTGTCGGAGAATACGTGTCGGGGTGTACCCCTGCGGGCACACATCCTTTTGAATGCGGCGAGGAACGTTTGCGTAGTCAGGTCCGACACCAATTCCAAATGCACAGCCTTGGTCACCATGCATATGAAAATTGCTATGTAAGCCTTGCAAGTTTTAACTCCTCTTCCTTTGTTGATTTTCACATCAACATGTCCGGTATAGTCGACGCCTGTGTTTGTGAACGGTCTTGATGGCGTTACACGCTCCTTTGGCAAGTCTGCCATCAGTTGTACGTTCCGGTTTGGTTTGAAACGATGACATCGGACGCATTGTCGAAGCTCCTTCTTGACTGTTCTGCTACCTCCAATGACCCAAAATTTTTGACGTAAATGGGCCAAAGTGAGTCGGGCGCCGCCGTGGAGAGTGTCGCGATGAGCCTCTTGAATAATAAGCTCCGTTAATCTTCCTGTAGCCGGAAGAATAATAGGATGTTTTGCTTCGGGAGATAAAGTTGAGTAGCCTAGTCGCCCCCTCACACGCAGTATTCCCCTGTCGTCAATAAATGGGGTTATTTTCAGCAAGTTGCTTTTTGTTGATATTGGTCGATTTTTCTTTAAACATTCAATTTCGTCACTATAGTTTGCATTTTGAACGTTCTTGATGACCAATTCTGTTGCTCCCATAATATCTTGTGGTGACAAACACATAACCACCTTTTTGTTCCCGCAGTCGGATAAGTTATTAGTTGTGTTTAGTGTGCGTTTTTGCTTACGAATGTTGCTCAGTCGTAAAATCCATCCAAGCACTCGTATTACGCGTTTATAATTACTGTTTTTATTCAGTAACTAGCTTCTGCCCGCGACTTCGTACGCGGATCCTGTTGCTTATGCCAGCGACAACGGGGTAGTCAAAATCGAAGATCTGAAACGTCTGATGTCGAATTCTAAGAACCCGGGGACTGGATAACAACGGGATGCGCGAGACGATTCGAGACGTCATTTTCAGGCAATAATGAACCAATAGGGTGGTAAACTTGGCCTTGCACTTTGAATGTTGGCATAAATGGGCCTTCTGAAATCTGTTTCGCAACAAAAGATGCCATTTCAAAGGCATTATTGTACGAACGTATGTTGTCCAAGAAATGTTTTGACTGTGATGGTCACCGATTAGCAGTGATCTTAATATTTCTGGAGGATTTTGTAATATTTCAATATGTACTTTCCCACCTGAGCAACACATACCGTTTGTTTCTTTTTGCTATTTAACAGCTTCACAAAAAGTAAAATTTTTAACCATACCTCCGATGGCGGAATATGTGGCGTAGTCAATCATAGGAGTATACGTAAATGCACTCCGTTCCTTATCAATCCAAGGAAGGTCGCCATGCCCTACGGCTATATCTTGAGACACATCCGATTCTTCAGATGATATCGACATTCTGTTCAGAGAATGTCGAAGTCGATCAGAATTCAAACGTTCGTTGCGCTCTTCTTAATCTGTCTCTTCATGCCGTACTCCAGCAATTCTTTCTTTCTCACTTTCTGTTTATGAATATTTTGTTGTGTGCGTGTTCGGAACAATGTATGATAATCTCACCGTATCAGCGGTCAGTCGCGCATCATATTCTTCACTGATCTCTAGAGATCTGGATGTAGATGCGTAAATACGCTGAGAACGCAGGCGTGCTTCGCGATCCGAAGAGGTTTCCACGGAGCGAGTTGCAGCCTGATGTTCTCAAACAGCATCAAGTCTCTCCTGACGCTCTTCGGCAGATTCTTGGGATCTTATGATCCTCAATCTTTTAGCTCCTTTGGAACATTGGGAAAGATTTGACCTCTTTCTAGGCATGGTTATAGTTTTATTATGAAGATACCTGATCAATTAAAATCTAAGTGACTGCTCCCCTACCAAGGGTGAGCAGACACGGGATCGTCTGGCGCCCATGTGCTGGTTTGGTCCCTGGGGTGGTCACGGCGTGCTATGTGTTCTGGTGCGCCGGTGATGGGGAGTACTCCCCAGCGGAGGGTCCGGTGACGGACAGCCGCGGCGGGTTCACGGATGAGTGCTAACGCGTGCCCATGTTCCCGCCGTAGGTAAGCGGCAGAGGAGGACACAGTGGAGTTTTAGTGGGTTAGAGTCCCACATAACTGCACTATCTCCCCGTGGTAGTGTAGAATGCATGAGCATTTCTTCACGTTAAAAAAAAATAAATGGGAGTTTTGGCCAGTAGAGTCAAATTTTCAATGATATCCACATCAGATGTTTCTGATCTTCGATTTTTATAAGTCAACAGGAAATGCCCATCAGACCGAATAACTTTTACTAAGACGTCATTCCTTTAAGTGTTATGGTGTAGCTGGGCTCTTGGAGTTCCCCATCAGGTGTTCCAGATCTTCAAATTTATTCTCTCAGCAGAAAATCCTCATCACGTGGAACAATTTTTGCTATGGTACCATTTTTGTATCTCCTATAGTTAAGCTGGTCTGTTTCGGTTCTGCATCAGGTGTTCAAGTTTCCAAGAAAAATTATAGCCTGAATGTTGTCCAGCCATATAATAACTATACAACAAAAAAAAAATCATTCAAATCCGTCCAGTAGTTCCGAAGATCGGACGCGCAGGCCCGAGGCGTGTACGTACTCTGATAGAATACCTTAACAAATGTTCGCCGTGATTCTTTAAATTGACATAACTTTTTTATTTATGAACCGATTGACATGAAATAAACACTAAATGTTAAGTTAAGCCTACTACAATATATTAGTGAAAACCGCATCTAAATCGAATAAGCCGTTTCTGATATTAGCGTGCACAAACAAACAGACAAACAGACAAACAGACAAACAGACAAACAGACAAAAAAAAATTTAATTACAATTTCGGGTTCGGCATCGATATAATAACAACCCCTGCTACTTTTTTTTATATATTTCCATTGTACAGACACCACTTTTCTACAAATTTATTATATGTATAGATGTATCAATTACTTCATAACTCTGGTATGTGACTGCGCAGCAGTTTATTTCTTGCAACTCTGTGTTTGTTGTGTAGGTCAGGCGATTGTCTTGATGGATTTTTGGCATGTTTGTTTTCAACCAATCTGGTCCATTCCACCAAAGTTTGAAATCTAGGAGTTGAAAAGGTGTGAGCCCTCTAGTTGCACAGTCAGCTGGATTTTCCTCTGACTTCACATAGTTCCAGCAGTCTGCCGAGATAACACTGTTTATTTGTTTCACTCTGTTAGCTACATATTTTTCCCATCTGTTTATATCGCCCTGCAACCAGGCTAGAACGACCTTGGAGTCGCTCCAGCACTTCAAATGTAGGTTTTTATTGCAGAGAGTGTTCTGAACCTTTTCTAAAAGTTTGGCTAGTAAAACGGCCCCGCAAAGTTCCATTCTTGGTACAGTTATCCTATTGCTGATTGGTGCCACCTTTGTTTTTGCCGTAATTAGTGTAGTCTTGTATTCGCCGGCTTGATCTTTCACTCGGCTATAAATGACGCACGCGTAAGCTTTTTCGCTTGCGTCGCAAAACCCGTGTATCTCTAGGTTGTTGTCTTGACATTGTAACCATCGTGGTATGGAAAGTTTGTTTAGCAACGGGATATCTTTCCTTATAGTTTCCCACTCCGTAGCGAGATCGTCGGGTAAGCATTCATCCCAGTTGGTTTTGCTTATCCAGATTTTTTGGAACAGAAGTTTGGTTTTTATTGTAAGTGGCGATAGTAATCCAAGTGGGTCGTATAGCTTGCTTATTTCGCTCAGTAGTACGCGTTTTGTCAGTTTTTTCTTGATTGGTAGATCCCATTGGTATGTGAAGCTATCGTTGTCTTGATTCCACCTCATGCCCAACATTTTTGAGTTTGTTGTTTGTTCTGGGCTAAAGTCGATGTTCGTATTGCGGCTCTTTTGATCATCTCGCAAATCTTCCAAGATAATCGGTTCGTTAGTTTTCCATTTTCTCAAGTTAAATCCTCCTTTTTTCAGCAACTCAATTAGCTGTGAGACCAGTGTTTTCGATGCGTCGACAGTATCCTGCCCGTAAACCAAATCATCCATGTAGAAGTAGTTTTTCAGGACGTTTCCAGCTTCCTGACAGGTATCTTTTTCATCTTCCGCAAGTTTATGTAGAGTGCGCATTGCCAGATAAGGTGCACTTTTCGTTCCATAAGTTACTGTGCGCAACTGCCAATCTTGTAGAGGTTCGTTCGGGGAAGATCTCCAGATTATCGTTTGCAGATGTTGTTGTTTTTCGTTCAGCCTGATGAACCGATAAAGTTTTTCTACATCTGCCGTAAAGACGTATCTGTAAGTTCTCCAATTAATTAGTAGTGTCAGTATATCCTTTTGTAAGTTCGGACCGCAGTACATGTGATCGTTGAGACTGCTGTCTCCTTTTGTCTTGTACGACGCGTTGAACACTACTCTTAGTTTTGTTGTAGTGGACTCAGCTCTCAACACGCCATGGTGAGGTAGGTAGACTTGGCCCCTACTTTCTCCTGTGACAGGTTTCATGTGTCCCATAGCGATGTATTCGTTCATAAAACGCTTGTACTCGTAACTGAGTTCTTTGTTTTTTAGCATTTTCCTTTCCAGTTGGAGGAACTGTGCTAATGCTTGTGACCTTGCATTTTTTAAGTTTGTTTCAAAGTTCGGCTTCATAGGCATTTGTACCACATATTGTCCGTTCGCCAATCTTGTGGTAGTCGTGTTGTAATATTCCTCACAGTGCTGTTCCTCACTAGTTGATGATGATTTGTCTGGAATTTCCTCGGTTTCCCAAAATCTGGCCATGTTTTCGAAATCGTTAAGTGTCACCAAGCAGTTGAATGTCTTTACATTCCCGCAAAGAATCCAGCCTACCCTGGTTTGTTGAGCTACCGGGTATCTCTTATCACTCCTGATGACGCCGTTTAGGATAAGTTCTGAGTAGATGTCCGCGCCCAAGAGCAGGTCGATCGGGCCTGACAGGTTGAACTGTGGATCCGCTAGTTTTAAGTTTTCCAAATAGTCCCAGTTGCTGATTGAAAATGATGCGGTAGGTAAGTTGCTTATGAGTTTTTTCATTATTAATGCTTCAAAGTTGAATTTGTAGTCTGAATGTATTGACTGGCATTCTAAGTTCATTGCCCCTTTGCAGTTGCCGCTAAGGGTTCCAACACCCGATACAACAGCGCTCACTTTACGTCGCTGTAATCGGAGGCGCTGTGCCGCGTTTTCCGTTATTAGGCTCACTTGGGAGCCTTGGTCAAGTAGACCTCTCAAGTTGATGAAGTTTCCATCAATTGTTTTGACTTTCAGAAGTACAGTTGTCAGCAACACTTCCTTTTCTTCGTTCGTTATGTTGTTGACCCCATAGGAAGTCGAAGGGGTCGACGATGGGTTTTCCTCCCTTGTTGCTTGTTTGTTACTAGATAGTTCAGTTTCAGCTTCATGCATAAGTGTGTGGTGTGCCTTATGACACAATTTACACGTCTTTCGTGATTTGCACTGTTTTTCTCCGTGGCTGAATAGGCAGTTTTTACAAATATGCAAACTGCGAACTGCGTCATTTCGTTTGTTTGTGTTCATAGCCAAGAATTGTTCGCAATTCATCAAAACGTGATTAGTTTTGCATATTGGGCATGTTTTTGCTGTCGTGAAGAAGGCTTTTGGTGAGTTTTGTGACTTGTTAAAGTACGATGACCCCTGCGTTTTATTCTTGCAGTTATTATTTCGGTTTTCTGATCCCTTATGAGGCTGCTTCTCCGATTTCCATGGTTTGTTTGATGAAGATAATTTTTGGCTGCTTCCCTGTAAAGCTTCCAGTGACATGAATTTTGATTCTAAAAACTCGGCGAACTCTTCCAGGTCCGGAAATTCCCTGGGATGTTTGATCTCCTTTATATATTCGTTATACGTAACGCTGTCTAGTTTTTGAATCAATAGGTGAACCACGATCGGATCCCAATTGGTGGTGTCTAGCCCGATGTTTTTGAGCCCGTTCAAGCACTCCATCATGACGTCGTGAAGCTTCCGTATATTTGCAGCGGTTGGTTGCTGAATACTAGGTTGATTCAGAAGCGTGTTCATGTATGATGTGAATAACAGCCGTTTGTTATCGTAGCGGTGGTTCAGCAGCTCCCAGCAAGATGCGTAGTTCTCAGCACTGATGCCAAGGTGCTGAACCAGTTTCTCCGCCTCACCCTTCAGTTTTGTTTTCAAGTGTTGCATTTTTTGAGCTTTCGAAAGTGTCGGATTGTTGTGTACACTTTCGAGGTAAAGATCTCTAAAAGCCAACCACTGGTCATAGTTTCCATGAAAATCCGGTATCTGAATTTTTGGCGTAGATTTCTCATAATGTGCATTGTTCCAGATGTTGTGTTGTAGTTTCCTTTTCAGGTGATCATAAAGTTTTTCTGCGGTATTGTATTTCTGTTGATAAATTGAGTCCTCATCTTGTAGTATGTAGTCTAGTTCCCAATTTGCCTTTTCAATATGCTCCCATTTAGTTTTCAGGGTGCTTAAGTTGTCTTCTAATTCCCATCTTTCCATCGGTACTGCCAATGCTATGTTTATCTTCTCCACGTTGCGTTCGAAAGCTCTAAAGTTGCAGTATTGTTGACGCAAAAGATCTTGTTGCTTTTCCGTCGACTCGCTTGTTCCCCGAGGAGGTATGTGGAATTTGATATCGTCGAAAGTAAATTCCGATTGTCCCTTACCTTGCTTAGGCGTCGCAGGTGGTTGTTCCGTCTTACTAGTAGATGCAGACGGCAATTCAGATTTACGTTTCAACATGTCTTGCAGCACTTCTTCATACATGTTCTTCGTACTGTTGAAAATGCCGTCGTTGAAGTATTGAAGGTCTGTTGTTCCAGACTCTTCCAGTAGTTGATGGTTGTGAACAAACTTCTCCCAGTTATTGTTCAGCCGAGAAAGACGCTCCTCCAGGTACGCCAAGTTCTTCCTGGTGGGGCTGTCCTTCTTGTAGTTGGTGCAAATAAGCTTCAAGTCTCTGAAGATAGTTTCTTGACGGCTTATCAGTTCCGTTACACTCTGAACCATTGTTATTAGTTATTGGTTTGACCGTTGGTGGAGTAGAGTTGTATCACCGCAGGTACTAGTTCACCAAAGTTGCGAAGTTTCCGCAAGTTTCGGATGTTAAGTGCGTCGGCACCCCACTAACGCGCTAACGTTAACAGAGACTACGTACCTCATCCGGCTCGAAGGACCACTTTTATGTATGGCTCAGAGGTAGCCAGTTAGTTAAAGTTGATGTGAGTCGACGAAAACCACAGATTTCACGATAATTTCGTTTATTCACAAAGTTACATGAAAGTTCCGTTGGATGCTAATCCGCGGTAATAGCGCTACGGCAGCTATTGGTCAACTAACAATTATAATTATAAAAGTAAATAAAACGCGTAGCGATAAGTAGGTCGCGGCGTTAGCAGTTTACCTGTACGTGAACCGTACACCGCTAATACGTCGCACCATTGATTGTGAAAGTGACCATTTGCATAAACAAGTAGGTCAGGATATCCATTGCAAAACATTGTAACGTTGATCTCATAGATAAATGTTGAATCAACTAAGCCTGGGAAAAACTATACAAACACTGAAATCAACATCTCATTGTTAGTCTTTATAAAGGGAAATATTTCACATGAAATCGTAGTGTCGCGATGGAACTCCTGAAGTTTGTACGCCTCATAGTAGTGTTAGTGACGATGGTGTCAGGAGAACATATGTCAACAGAGGAGAACAGAGACAAAGCATTAAAAAATGTCCATCTTACGGCAATGGACCCGAAGTATGGTCAGGTGATGTGCGCCAGGTTATCAAAGGAACCGTATTTTGGAGTCGAAATGTTGCTGGGTAAACCCTGGAGGATTTACTACACATGGAACATGGATTTACAAAACCATTGCTTGGATATGACGTTCAGGAATGCTACGCCGACGGTTAGTATACATTCAGTTGTTTTATTTTTAGTGAATACCATCAGCTGTTAAGAGTATTATCGGATTTTTTTGTCTGTCATAAACTGTCACAAAAATATTTGGCTAGAAATGTTGTGTTATCAATTTTAGCAATCGTATTATCTTTATTATTTGTGTGAATAGAGTTTGTTCGCTGGTTCACGATATAGGTTTTTCCTAAATTCATTTTTAAGTTGTATTAGCCATTGTATAAGTAAGCCTAAACTGTTATTTATTTCATTATAATATCTTTCTATTTTTTTTTCCCTATAAATATTGTAGTACAGTCATCGGCAAATAGAGTTATGACTCTTCATGGAGTGTTCTATGGTTCTGGGAATATAATTTATATGACAGGAATAAGAATGGACCAAGTACACTCCCCTGGGGTACGTCGTCATTTATAAATCTGTGTTTCGATACCTAGATTTTTCTCTTTCAGTTTTATGACATATTTTTGCTATTTGTTTTCTGTTGACTAGGTATGTCTAAATGAATTTTAGGATATTGATATAATATAGGGTGAGGGGCCCGTGGCTAAATAATAACAGCCGGACAGGTCGATCGATCAGGTTAAGCTACGCTTGCCGCGGTTGGTCTGTGGATGGGTGACCATCTTTACATACCGTGACCCCTCCGTGCCTCGGAAAGCACGTTAAGCCGTTGGTCCCGGCTGTCATTCGTAGATCTTTGACAGTTGTTACGTAGTCGGAAGCCCCAAAGTCTGACAACCAGTCTTACCAAGTGGTATCATATTACACCCAGTAACTGGGTTGTGGAGGTCATATAGGCAGTCGCTCCATGTAAAATACTGGTACTCAGCTGCATCCGGTTAGACTGGAAGCCGACCCCAACATAGTTGGGAAAAGGCTAGGCAGATGATGATGATGATAGGGTGACTGGTAATTAGTGACCCATTAGTAATAAATCCGCAGTTCCCTACATTTATGTTCGTCTAACTCGTCAAAATGTAGAGAACAGCTGTTTTTTTTCACGATTTCAGGTTTGATCCCATAGTAAAAGTTGTTCATAATGATGAGTAAAATCACGTGTTTAAGTATCGGTCACTAATTACCAGTCACCCTATATATTATGTAATTACAAGTTTAGTGAGAAGGATTCTGTGATCTACAAAATTGAACGCCTTCGTCATGTCGACTAACAACGCTGCAACTGGAATATTTGAAACCTATTGTTTTAATTTATAGATGATACAAATATTTTATGCTTTCTAGAACGGTACAAGTTCATAATATTTTTATTTTTCTAAATATCAATAAACGCTGATATAATTCGTATTACTAATCTGTATGGCCCTGACCAAGATTATCTATGTCTGGACTTTACAATAGACTGCGTCCTCTGGCTTTGTTTCGGTCTTTCTTCTAACAGTAGTCGGTTAGGAAACACCGAACTCGTTTATTTTTAAAACATAATGAACCAAATTATAGAAATAAATGTCATTTTTCATCATCATTTATTCGTGCGAGTCTGAGGAAGAGTAAGCGCACTGACATAGAGTTACAATAATCAATTGGCTCTTCACGAAATGTGGATGTACTATAAGATAGGTACACTTTTACCTAACCGTTCACGGACTAATCCCTGAACGGTTCGACAGAAGTGTACATAATATAACATAATTAACATGACGCCTGTAAAGGCGTGATGTTAATTATGATATGTTATGTTGTTATGTTTGTTGACCTACTTTCATCATTGACTTCTTATCTAAATCACATCATCTCTTTCTTTAGATAATTAATCGCATCTACAATGACATGAACGAATATTTGGAGACTGAACCTTATTGGGATGCTGCCACGGTGCTGGTCAGAATGGGTCGCGCAAGACACGAGATGCTACTGTTTGCAGACCAGGGAGCTGCGGGGCGGTTCCAAGGAGTGCCTAACGTCATGAGAGATGGGAGTAAGTTAAACATTATTTGCCTAGCCTTTTCCCAACTGTTGGAATCGGCTTCCAGCCTGCATGAAGCTTAATATGAGTATGGTGGATTACGGCCCACTTCCTCTCACAGAGTGGAGCCCTTGTTCCAGCAGTGGGAACAATATAGGCTGATTATGCTTATGTTATGCATATCATTTCAGGTATAGCACCAGAGAAGCGGACGGTGCCGCTACTCAAATTCCATTTGAAACTGATGTACGGAGGCAAGTACTTGCTGATGGCCGACTGTCAGGTGGGCGTGACGACGCTGTCAGCCCGCAGGAATAAAATGCCGTACCGTGCAGAGATCGGCGGCATTGTCAGTAACCTCGACCTTGGACCCGGCCAACCAGCTTGTCAATCTGATAAGAATAAGAATGAAAACGTTCATAAGGAATAAATTAATGCTGGCACGTTGTTTTTCTTTTTATTTGGCCTTGGTGTCATTATCTTAAGTTCTCTACATTCATCAACTTCCTGCCCTCGTTCTATGTTACTTTGGGTCGGCACAAGTTTGTTTCTTCCTGTTACTTGCATTATTTCCGGTCATCCATCCTTATAACACTTTTTCTTTTTCTTTCATACATTATTGAATGCAAATAAATGATATGAAACATGAACATGACTTCAAAGTAGTTCTGATAACTGAGTATTTATCTACAAGATTGGGACACTCTGTCGTGAGGAAAGATTTGAGTATGATTATAGATGGATATATGGGTAGGGGAGGACTAAAGAAACGAAGGTGCTGTGTGAAAGATGATATTGCTAGAAAGGGGGTCATTACTGAGATGTGAAAGTATGGAAGAAAAACACATGTTGCGCTGATCCCAAATATATTGGGATAAGGGCGAAAGAATAATGATTGGGACACTCGAGTCTTAGAATACAATATTTTATTTTACACAGGACCGGGTGGTCAAGGTGCAGGGCTGGTCAAGTTGACAGTAGGTTAATAGTTTCATGTTCAAAATCGCTTCCGCAATGGCACTACTCTTTTTGTAAAAAAGTAAAAGGAAATAATCAGTGCATTTTTCCACCAGATTTCAACACTTTCAATGAAGTACTATGTTTGACTGTTCTTTCGAACTCTGTAAATCTTAAATATCCGCTAATAAGTCACACCAACTTGAGTGTGCAAGTGATCACCTGTATAAACAAGTAGGTAAGGTTATCCATTATAAAACATTATACCGTTGAACTTAGATAAATGTTGATTGAGAAAATGATCAAACAGTGAAAAGAATTTATAATTGTTAGTCTATAAAAAGGGAAATATTTCACATGGAATCGTAGTATCGCGATGGAACTCCTGAAGTTTGTACGCCTAATAGTAGTGTTAGTGACAATGGTGTCAGGAGAACATTTGACAAGAGAGCAAATTAAACAACTGTCGTTGAAAAATATCCATCTTCTCGGGAAGGACCCGCAGCAAGGTCAGGTGATGTGCGCCAGGTTATCAAGGGACCCGTATTTTGGAGTCGAAATGTTGCTGGGAAAAAAACCCTGGAGGATTTACTACTCATGGAACATGGATTTAGAAAACCAGTGCTTGGATATGACGTTCAGGAATGCTACGCCAGCGGTTAGTTTTCAGTCTCGGAAGAAGCACAAGATATCATTGGAATCTTTTGCGACCTCTCAAAGACTTTCGATTGCTTAAACCATGATGCACTTGTACTGAAACTATAGCACTGTGGGATTAGGAATATAACTCTTGATTTACTCAGATTGTACTTGAAAGATAGAAAGGTTAAAGTTCAACTAAACGGCGGAAACTCATTAGGGTCTGAAATGGCAATAGGCGTTCCTCAAGGTTCGATATTGGTTCCATTCTTCTTTTTAGTTCACATTAATGATTTACCCCAATTATTTCAAAATCAACCGAATCTAGTGTTATTTGCAGATTAAATGGTGCTATTGATACATCGTTGATCTTAAAAATAGACCAATGGTCACAAAATGTTGACAACGGGAATTATAACTGTATTCTTCAGTTCCAAGATTGGTTTACGGTAAATAATGTACCTTTTGAAAGGGGCGACTAGAATCAATTCTATTTTATTGCAAATGTTTACTTTCAAAAGTGTCTTTAGTGTGATTATTTGAAATAAATGCTTTGACTTTGATTTTATTGTTTTTGTTTTAGCTAATTTCATAAGCTGTTAAGAAAATAATCCGAAAATTTGTGTTTTTATTAATTTCACAAAAATAGTCGGCTAATTATCGTCACACAGGCACTGTTACAAAGTTACTTAGAAACCTAAGTTTTCACGTTGTAATATAGGTACACTTATGCTTACCCCTTCAGGGATTACAGGCGTGATGTTATGTTGTGCTGTCTTCATGAGATCTAGCCACAACTACTTTTACTATTCAGAAGTGACTTTTCGCTTTGTGGACCTCTCTTAATCTTTGATTGCTAATCTACATCACATCATCTCTTTGTTTAGATAATCAATCGCATCTACAATGACATGAACGAGTACTTGGAGACTGACCCTAACTGGGATGCTGCCACGATTTTGGCCAAAATGGGTCGTGCGAGAGCCGATTTGCTACTGTTTGCAGACCAGGGACTTGCGGGGCGGTTCCAAGGAGTGCCCAACATCATGAGAGATGGGAGTAAGTTACTCATCATCTGCCTAGCCTTTTCCCAACTATTAGGATCGGCTTCCAGTCTGCATGCAGCTAAATACCAGTATTTTACATGGAGCGACTGCCTATCTGATCATTTAGCTGCGGGGAGGTTCCAAGGAGTGCTCAATATCATCAGTGATGGGAATAACTCAATTATGATCTGCCTAGGCTTTTTCCAACTATGTTAGAATCGCCTTCCAGTCCACCGGATGCAGCTAAATACCAGTACTATAAATAGAGCTTTCGAGTAAGACGCGTCATACTCTAGTCTTCTTCTTCTCTAGTCATAGTCTGTACTCGGTCTGACCGGCACTTTACTTTGTTTAAATTATGTCATCACCATGATCACGAAATGGTGACGAACAACTTCCTGAGGAAGCCGACATGTCCTAGAACTAAAATCGTGAAGACGAGAAGATATGTGACATCTACCAACCCGCACTGCGCCCGCGTGGTGGATTACGGCCCACTCCCTCTCACAGAGAGGAGGCCTGTGTCTTAAGAGTGGGAACATTATAGGCTGATTATACTTATGTTAAGCACATAATTTCAGGACTTTCAGGTATATTACCAGAGAGGCGGACGGTGCCGATGCTCACGTTTCATTTGAAACTGATATACCGAGGTAAGTATCTCCTGATGGCCGACTGTCAGCTCGGCGTGACGACGCTGTCAACCCGCAGGGATAAATTGCCGCACCGTGCAGAGATCGGGGGCATTGTCAGTAACCTCGACATCGGACCTGGCCACTATACTTGTCAGTCTGATAAGAATATGAATTAAATCGTTCCTAAGGAATAAATAAATGCCGAGACATTGTTTTTGATTCACCTTGGCGTCATTTTTCTACCTTTTCTACATCATCATCTTTCTGTCCTCGTCCCATGTTACTTGGGGTCAGCACAATACATTTGTTTCATCCTGTTACTTCCATTCTACCGTGTCAACCATCCTCATAACACTCCTTTTTCATTAATACACTGTGGAATGCAAGTACATAAATAATATGAAATATGAACATAACTTTAAACGAGTTCTGATAACTGATTATTTATCTACAAGATTAGGACACTCGGTCGTGAGGAAAATTTTACGTATGAAGACCAAAGAAAAGATGGATGTACTGTGTGAAAGATGACTTGGCTAGAAAGGGGGTACTGAGATGTCGAAGTATGGAAGAAAAACATTATATTCCGCCAAGGCGCCAACCCTAAATATTGGGGTTAAAGGCAAGAGAATTATGATTGGAACACTCAAGCCTAACAACAGAATTATATTTCTCATAGATTCTTTACGATTTATTACAGTCGGATAAGAAGAGTCTATGTTTTTTATAAGAGAGAAGTGTAATGCAATTTATTTTTACCGACTTCAACAAAAAGGAGGTTATCAATTCGACACGTATGTATGTAATATTATTAGCTAACCATCTCACTTCATATTTATTCACAACAACACTAACAAAAAGCCTTCATTATAATTTCCAAGCTAATGCTAAAATACGTATATTATTATACACAAGTACCTACATACCTACATAATAAAAAATTAAAGAAAAAGGGAGTGAGATGGTAATTTTTTGATGCCCAATCAGCTCCCATTGGGCACCAAAAAATTACCATCTCACTTAGTTTGATTATAGGATGATCAAAATGTTATCCAGGAGCTTAGGATGGAACACAGCATTACTTACGTGCATATGTCGGGCATGCTTGAATAGTTCCAATTTCGACTAGATCAGATTCACGAGGTTATTACCAAAAATAAAAGCTTGTAATTAATGGAACTCATGAAGGCTACTGTGTATTAAAAAAAACTCCATCAGTAGAAACCAATAATGAAACTGCGGCATGAAAAGGCGATGATACAATTAATAACGTATGTATAAAGGAAACTATACTCAAAACAACAAAAGAAACGATAATATTGAGAGAATTGTCGAAAATATGTCTGAAGTAATAAACAAAGATAATATTGCATTTAGGTACATTGAAATGTGTAAATAACGATTCTGATACAGTAAACAAAAACAAGATTGCCATATAAAAACGATCACGAAAGGTATGGCTTTAGTGTGTACCTACCGATCGTACAATACATACACAAATAATAATTAGAGAAAAAAAAAGAAAATTTGTTAATTTGATTGTAGATACTTAAAAGTGATAACAAGTAATCGTGAAATTAGTTTTGAAGTGAATAAATAAATCAAAACATTATATTATTATTCATTGGCCCGGAGACTTGGTTTTTGATTGAAGCAAATGTTAGCCATGTTTGTAATATTTCTTCTCATTTCTCTGTCGATACATAAAAGTTCAGCTGGAAAGGACCTCAGCGAATTAGATGTTCAGAATTATACCTCTTGCGAGAAATTCATGGAGAACACAACTTTTGACCCTAAGAGTGTGCTGGACATTGACTGGAAGATCTTCTACTTCTGGACCCCTCACTTCGAAGAGAGTTATAACGTAAAATTCAGTGTGCCGTCTGACGTGGTTTGTACATTTTACGTTTCTGAATAAGTATTGACGTTAGATTTTGTTTTCGATTGTTTTTTGATGGCCTTAAATCTGCCGGAGAGGTGTACTTGCTGATTTATCTAGTAAAAATCTCGCTGTGAAAACTTAGGTGGAGTAAGCTTTGGGTGAAATTACAGCTCACTTCTTGCTGAAGTGGGCAAGAAGTGAGCTGTCAACCTAAGATTTCACGGTGAAATTAGAATAGTTCGGCAGAGCGTGAATTCGAATGGGCCTGAGGTGCAATTCCCGTAATTTTAAGAACGTTCACAGTCTGATCTCAGTCGCAATCCCACAAAAATACCTCTAATTTCCCTACATTTTTGACTAGTTTTTGACATTGATTGTCGCTGAGATGAGATTGCGATTAGATTTTGAACGTTTTTAACTACGGGAAGTGGTCTTTAGTGCAGTTCCTTGTACGTAAGACATGTGGGTCGATCTGCGCAGGCACACTTGCATAAGTGAACAGTGGAGTGGAGTCGTACAGTGGACAGCTAAAACAGCAAGTGCGGAAGGCGAAGGCCGAATAAAACCGCACGTTCTTGGCCTTGAATAGCGTCACAAATTATTAATTATTATTTAACTAGCGACCCTGCTTTGACGGGTGAAAACATTAAGATTTCTGCGCTTATACTAAGGTGTAAATTAAATTATTATTATTAAATTAAATACACATAAATTATATTTTTAAATATTAGTTTAAAAAAAATGGTTGCCTGTAAAGTCGGTTTTACGGGCGAAGATTTTACGTGACAACGACCGATCATCCGATCATAGTTGAGTGGGAGAGAGACGCAAGGCATTCGGCGGGCCTCTCTCTCGTTCGGTGACTCATCGTAACGTTACCGAGCGTTACACTTTTTCATAAGTGACTCCCAGTCGCAACCTAATTTAAGACGTTGTCACGTCAAAAAATATAAAAAACATTTAAAAATATAAAAAATAGTAGCCCACCGGTATCGGGAACAGGGTCCAAGCTACCGGTGGTCAGGGCTCCAGAGAGAGAAACCTCCTAACTATTCGGATCGTGTTATTATAATTATTATTACATTCAAAATCCGTTGCGTGGTTTAGAAAAACAACGCAGTCACATAGACAGATACGAAACAAAATTTTTTTTTATAGTAAATGTTTAGATATCTTGCTTTTCTCATTAATCACCAAAGAATTATTTTCCTAGCTAGTCGACCGATTTCGAGTGGAGTTGGATACTGAGATGAAACCACCGGTGAACTGGACCAACTCTGTGCTCTTCATGGAGACTTCCATCGACTTCAGCGCGTTGATCGTCAAGACCAATGCCCTTGGTATATTCCGAATAATTCCGACCTTAGCTTTTGAGTGTACGTATCTCTTTTATGTTAATTCAAATTCTTCATTTCACCAAAAAGCTTTTAACAATATCCTTATTCTTTGTGACTTAAACATAAAACGCTTAATCATTATCTGCCTAACCTTTTACCAACTATAATGGGGTCGGTCTAACCGGATGTAGTTGAGTACCAGTTTTTTACATGGAGCGACTGCCTATCTGAACTCCACAACACAGTTACTGGGATTATCCAGTAACTATCAAGAATAGTATAATTTTATCCTTTAGTAAGACTGGTTGTCAGACTTTCGGGCTTCTGACGACCCGTAACGACTGTCAAAGATTCACAAATGACAGCCGGGACCAACGGCTTAACGTGCTATTCGAGGCACAGAGTCTTGGTATGCAAAGATGTTCACCCATGCACGGACGTAGCTTAACTTTATCGATCGACACGTGTGTCTATTATTAGGTACTTAGTCACAAGCCCCCCACATAAAATGGCGTAATGAAAAGGTCAATATCTAAATACTCTGACTCCTAAACCTGAGTAGTGTAAGTTCCTATGACTTATGTCGGATAATGAATTTGCAAAGCTAGTTGAGCCGCTGCAGATACAAATTAGTTAGATTTACACAAATTATAGCGCCTGTCTGGTTTTGAACCTCATCAGCATCATCATCATTTCAGCCGAAAGACGTCCACTGCTGGACATAGGCCTCTCCCAAGCACCTCCACTTCGACCGGTTCTGCGCTTCTCGCATCCAACGGGTTCCTGCGGCCTTCACAAGGTCGTCGGACCACCTTGTGGGAGGCTTTCCAAAGCTACGTCTTCCGGTACGCGGTCGCCACTCCAGAACCTTTCGGCCCCGGGCTCGGGTTTTGAACCTACAACTCGTAAATCGGTACTCGGATGAGTACCTAACAAAGCGACTTTGGGACCGCATTACCCGGAATTTAATTGTAACAATTCTGTGGTTTCTAAACAAATGACAATCACTTTTAAAGTGTTTCGTATTTTCCAACGACTTTCAATAGGACTGACATAATAAGCTTTTCGATAGCTTATTTAGATCCAATACATTTTAGAATTTTTAATCTAAATGTTTTATTTCACATAAACTTCTTATGCAACGGCACTTATGAAACGTCAAAATAATTGGCTTTTACAATGTTTTTAATTTACAGTGTTAATGGGTATGGGAGGACAGTCTAGGCCTGTCAACAAGCACCAGGTATTTCATCGTAGGTAGGTCATCGTTAGGTATCGCTTGGCCTGGTAAAATTTCCTGTGGTCAAAGCTAATTTAAATAACTTCGGTACACGACGAAGAAGATTATTAAGAGCCTTTCTGTTAGAGACCATTGATTTAACGATATCTCTACAACCCTCAAAAAACCTCAGAAATCATTTCAAAATCCTTGATTTCTTATTCTATATTTTCACGAGTTTTGTCATGCAGGAGACTAATTTCATCTAACACCTTATTCATATCAAGCTTAATATTTTTGTTTTCCTTTATTAAAAAGAACCAGGTTCTTAATAATTAATTACAATCTAGCCTTTATGACTAATAAGCAATTTTAATCTAACTTAATTTTTTACGTGATAATTATTTTAAAACTTAGAATAGTGTTTATTGTACTTTACACAAGTCCGTTCCACTTTCTTAGAGTCTGATTATGATGATTTATACACTTTGTTCATGTGTTATATCAAGCTTATAGCACCCTTATCGTATATATTGTTACAGTTTCCCAAGCGCCACTACTGCTGTTCGCCCTGAAGGTAGTAGATCCTGGCTACTTGGGCATCCTAAACTGCAAGTATAGACTTTGCTATGCCCTGGCGCCGTCCGACAGGATGCCTAATCATGATTATGTAAGTATACAGTGTCCCAAAAGGTTACGTAGCTGGGAAAGGGGGTGATAGGGGTGGTCACCAAAAAAAAAACAAAAAAAAATAAATAAAAAAAGAACCCTTTAATTTTAAGTACAGACCCCAGCACATCAAGCTACCCAAAAACGATGTGACACTTAATATCGTGTCCTGCGTGTCCTGTTAGCTGCACGTTACAGGAACTGCGTGGACGCTGGTGATGGCGCCAAACCAGTAACCGAATTCTGGGATGAGTCCATTTAGATTGTTATCGACACGCTAAGAAGAAGAAGAAGCTACCCGAAACTGTAAAATGTTCCCAATCAACTTTGAACGTTATGCTTTAGCGATAAAGTTGAAAATCTATTAAAGAAATTTGACAGATTGTAGTAGCTTGATGTGCTGGCGTCTATACCACCACTTGTGATATTTTTTTTGGGCTGAACCGTACCCGGATCTTCTGGTTACGGAGATATTGAAGGGCCTTTAACTTTAAATACCCCACAACTTCTGTACTGTTGCATGCACCCAAAAGCACAATGTATTGCGTGTGTTACATTGCTCGCTGCCGTAGACTGTGATTTTTCACATCTAGTTACATGGGTCTAAGGACTTTCCTTTTTATAATTGTACTAGCTTCTGCCAGCGCCTTCGTGCGCGTGAAATTTCACCCTACCCTCATTCACCCTCTTAGGAGTAGAATTTCGAAGAACACTTTCTTAGTGGATACTTAATCTTCACAAAGAACCCTCCAAATTTCATGTCTCTAGGACCAGCGGTTTAGGCTGTGCGTTGATATATCAGTCAGTCAGGACTGTGAATTTTATTTACACAGATTGGTATTTTTTTCTAGTTGACTGAAGAGGCACAGAGGTTAGGCTTCTGGAGCGACTTCGGACGGACCCATACGGCGACGATTCCTCCACTTCCCATCATGGCCCCAGAGCCCTATGAAATGGATGACGACGAAGAGGATGAAAATATAGAGATAATACACCAGCACAATAATCTGCAGTTCTTGTGATTAATCCTTAGAGTCTAAACACACGGACTGCATTTGAACTGCATGCCGACTGCAACTTAGCAGTTTGGATGCAGTTGACATAACTAGGCAATGATTTCAAAAGTAAGGATACGCCCGTCTGAACATTTTACATAGAAGTTCTTCGTTCGAAATTCGAAGTTCGCGCGCACCACTGTCAACTGAGTCGCGTTGGCCCTAAAACCGTCATTTTAGGGCCAGCGCGTTGGTGCCATTTAGTCGCGCCGTCAGCCCGGTCCTTACGCGCTAGTAATATATATGTCAATGTAACTAGGTTTCGAAGCAGTTAAAGTCAACCGCATCCAAAATGCGATGATGCAGTCCGTCTGTAGGAGGCCTTAGCTTTACTTCATTGTTTTTTTTTATTTTTTCCTGCGGGGTAGTTGCGTAACACACTATCAGTAGCAATGGCTTTCATTTGACAGTTCAACAACATTCATTGCGTTATTTACGTTGTTGACCAGACAACTTTTTCGAACATATGAAGCCAATGCATTAGCAATATCCTTCAAAATGATTCAGATTGAGATTGGTAGTGTGTTACGCAATAGGTGCTGGTTTTTCACCCTGTATGTTATACTAAACACAATAACACATTCCCCTTTGTTCACGTTGCTTAAAGTTAAGTAGTGATGTGACGACTGTTTAACCATACATTTTAACGGTTAAACGCCACTTAACTTTAAACATCGTTTATAAATAAACCCCTTCTTGTTTAAATAACTTCTTATCTCCACTTTTATTCCACCAATTTCCTTCGACGTAAAGTTCCTTTAATCTAAATCTTTGATACTATTTTTTTGTCATCAGACTTGAGCAAGTCTACAAAGTTTTTGATCAATAAGGACCAACATGAACATATAATCATTAATACATCTTTCTAAGTTAGATTTCTACCCTAAACACTTTTGCATAAAAGATTGGTTCTTATGGTAGAAATCTAACTTAGAAAGATGTATTATTGATTCTAATGATTATAATTCTTTAAATATGTCCCTGATATTGTCGCGAATCATATTTTGATAAGATACAATCTGACACTGACCTGCATATTGCAAAACACGTACGGTGAATGGATAGTGATCCATTCACCGTACGTGTTTTGCAATATGCACAGTATCGGCATGTATGTTGATCTAAATATGATTCGCGGCCGTAACGAATATTTATTTATAATTACGGATTATTTACTTATAATCATAAAAATCATCGATACAACTCTCTAAGTTCATATTTACCCTATTAAATGACTATTTTATGAAAACATGACATTTGAGGCCAATCTAATTCAAGAAGTTGTATTGGTGATTATAATAAATATTATATCAGATGAATACCTAGTTACACACCGATTTCTCTCTTTCAGTCAGTAATTTGTCTTTCGAAAGAAGAAGATAAAGCGTTGTGTAACTATACAGACGCTATACAACGTTTATTAGTAAGGGGTAAGACAAATACAGTTAGTAAGGACATGAATAATATTTTAATCCATTTCTCAATGCAAAGTTTTATAGGCTTGTAAGTTGGTTTAAGCTTATTAAAATTGGCCTACCAGGTTAATAGAATATAGACACTTACTTCTTTGGTTAAGAACTGTGTGTAAGTTATATATTTAAATTAATTTGAATTAGATCATTATTAAACTGATAATAACATCAAATGTTTTATTTTTATGTTTTCATTGACTGGACTGGTCCATTCAAATCCGTGTGCTTTTCTCAAAATACCATTTCAGACAACAATCTACATGGTCTTCACATGATCTGACCAAGATTATGTTTGGACTTTAAAAGAGACTGTGACCTCTGAGTTGGTTACGGTCTTCTCAGAAAAGTCAAATAGGAAACGCCGACCTCATCTAGCCTATTTCATTTTCATAAAATGACGCATCATCAACATCATCATCATTTCAGCCAAAAGACGTCCACTGCTGGACATAGGCCTCCCCCAAGCACTTCCACTTCGACCGGTTCTGTGCTTCTCGCATCCAACGGGTTCCTGCGGCCTTCACAAGGTCGTCGGTCCACCTTGTGGGAGGCCTTCCAACGCTACGTCTTCCGGTACGTGGTCGCCACTCCAGAACCTTTCGGCCCCATCGGCCATCTGTTCTGCGAGCAATATGCCCTGCCCACTGCCACTTAAGTTTGGCAATTCTGCGGGCTATGTCGGTTACCTTGGTTCTCCTGCGGATCTCCTCATTCCTGATTCGATCACGCAGGGCAAAATGACGCAAAAAAAAGGAAATATGAAGACTCTTCCTCAGTTCTAGTTCATCACAAGCTTGAATGATTTTTCAATAAAAATATATGCGTTCAAAAAGCTCTGATTGATGTAGGATCCGGAATAGAGTTCACTAAATCAGAGTATTTAGTATACTCTATTATAGTAGAATCAAGTTTTTCTAACTGACAGGCAGTTGTGCTGCTGGGGAGTTTGTTGCGCCACTTCGTCTTCCCAGCGAAAACACTAGGAAGTGGTGAAGTTTTGTACAAAAAGTACTCTGTGGTTTTGTAGGACTGTCTTATGTAATTTGACGTTCGAAAAGTGCTGATTCTCAGCCTAATTTGAATGAATGACTTTTGATTTTGCGTTTTGTGCTCATCGAAAAATTATTACCGAAATTCAAATTCAATCACTAAAAAACTCATTTATCCCACTCATTTTGACACAGTGTCCCGATAGGTTATGTATGACACCTGATAAAAAGACATGAAATATATAACTTAGAGCAGTGGTGGCCAAGTGGTAACGGCCGCGACTTACGAGTTGTAGGTCGTAGGTTCGAACCCAGTCAGGCGCTTTACTTTATGTAAATTATTTCATGACCACTTCTCTCAAAACGGTGAAGGAAAACATTGTGAGGAAACCGGCATGTCCTCTAGGACATAACCAGGACTAGGGTTCTAACCAATAATTCGAAGACATGTGACATCTGCCAATCCGCTCTGGGCCCGCGCGGTGGATTACGGCCCACTCCTTCTCACCGAGAGGAGGCCTGTGTCCCAGCAGTGGGAACATTATAGGCTGATTATGAATATAACTTAGATATCTGGAACTTATGTGAAGGTGGTGCAAATTATAGGTACCATAAATAAATAAATAAAGTCCTCCAGACTGACCGAATTTCGGCCACGGCGGCCAATCTCAACAGAGACCAGCCTTCGGCTCGGGAGATATTATAGTGCACAAGTGTGTGAGCAGACACAGGTGCAGTGTCTCTTCCCTCACTTTCATTGTCCGATGGGACGGCAATCCGACACGACCGGAGAGAGTTCTGGCGCAGGACCAACGGCTTAACATGCTTTCCGAGCCACGGGGGTATCACACCGCCAACTTCCAAACTCCGGGCTGTTAATAAGAAACTCCCAATGGAAAAACCCAATAACACTTTGCCCGACCCGGGAATCGAACCCAGGACCCCACGCTCAGCAGTCGCGCTTACGACCACGAGACCAACGGGGCAGTACGCCCCGTGCGGGTGCCATAGTGTGCTATTGACACTTACCTAACTGATGATAGTTATGTAAACGTTGGTCTTGTCAAACACAGCAACACAATGTGTCAGTTTGCATACGGAAGCTAACGATCCAGGGGCGTCAAATGACATGTTTTACAAATACTGGAGTCGCCA
The DNA here is from genome assembly GCA_963082905.1 of Oligia fasciuncula. NCBI lineage: Eukaryota > Metazoa > Arthropoda > Insecta > Lepidoptera > Noctuidae > Oligia > Oligia fasciuncula. Next base: position 12,020,487 of record OY720406.1, on the reverse strand, counting down.
ACATTTTACTTATTGGTAAGAATCAATCCATCTGCCTAACCTTTTTCCAGCTGTGTTGGGGTCGGCTTCCAGTCTAACCGGATGCAGCTGAATACCAGGATATTACATGGAACGACTGCCTATCTGACCTCCACAGCCCAGTTACTGGGTAACACAAAACCCCTTGGTAAGACTGGTTGTAAGACTTTTAGGCTTCTGACTACCCGGAGGGGTCTTGATATGTAATGAATGGTCACCCATTCACAAACTAACCGCGGCAACCTTAGCTTAACTTTCGGTCGATCCGTGCGATTGTTATTATTTAGCCACGAGCCCCTTATTAGTAACAAAAATAAACGAAATGAAACAAGTTTTGTTTCGATTTTTTTTGTTAATTAAAATTAATAAGCTGTGCAGAATTTATTCGAACAACTGCCTTGGTGAAACAAGGGCGAACACAGTACATAATCAAGGTAACGCATAGCAGAGACTGAAGGCCAATTCCCGTAATTTAAAACGTTCAAAATCTATTCACAATTTCATCTCAGTGACAATCAATGTCAAAAACTTCCCGTGTCAAAAATGTAGGAGAATGAGAGAGAATGTTTTTGACAGATTGAGACTTGAGATCAAACTGTGAACGTTCTTAAAATTACGAGAATTGCTGCTGTAATACAGATAAAATTGAATGTTAGAAAATTGTTGAGCACTCCTGCGTCTTCGATCAATCCTATAAAAAGAAAATTTATTGTTTCGTTTCATTACAATTCAGAAAAAAAAATGCGAGTTTCGTTGTGCGTTTTCGTCTTCGTTTTTGCTAAGACTGGGGAAGGGATTAATTTTGGCACCTATGACACTTACTCGCACCTTGAGAAGAAAACGGATATTAGACCAGGGCACTTCGAGGAACCTGTGCCCTTTGGACACATCACTCGAGAAGGCTTCGGAGACCCCTTCTCATCAAGAAAACAGCCAAAAGATAATTTAGAACTGAGTCTGAGAACGCCGAAAGACAGAAAAGAAGCGTTAGAATTGCTCCAGAAAGTCAAAGGTACAAATATAATTTTTTTAAATCCCGCTATACCAAAAATTTTCGCAAACCCTAGCCCTAAAGACGAAATGCTGTTAGAAAGGTTTATAAATCCAGAGACAGAGATCAATCAGACAATGTTGAAATGGTATGATTTGCCGACGATACAAGCCAGAAATGCAATGTTGCCTCCCAAGAAGCAATATATTCCGAAAAAGAAGGCTGTATTTGGCGCACCCATACTGCCACCATCAGCACCTATGGTTGGAAAGCGGCCGTTCTTTTCCAAATATTCGTTCCAGTTAGCTACCGATCGACCAGATGAGCCTATGAACTGGACCACTTGCGACGAGTTTGCTGTTGGAGCAGTTTTTTCTCCTAAAGATGTTGTAAATTTGAAATGGACTCCGTTCTTTATTTGGGATAATATGGAAATTGACGTTGCAACAGAACATACTTTTGAGTACCCAACCAATAAGGTGAGTTGTGTGCTATGTTGATCATTATACTCGAGGCGGTATTATTCGATAATCAAAGCCGAGTGTCTAATGATAATGCACACGCGTTTCATACGACGTTTTTTAACAAAAAAACAGACTTGTGTTGTTAAATATTAACTTGTATGGAAAATGGCGCGCTGGTTTTGTTTTTCCGCGCGTCGTCGTGCTAACCAGCATTAGCGATGCGCGCGCAGGTGCCAACCACCAATCTCTTATGGAAAAGTGTTAATGGTAGAAATATAACATAGAAAGATATATTAATGATTCTAATTATTATAATTCTCTAAATATGTACCTGTTATTGTCCCGAATCATATTTTGATCAAGATACAACCTGACACTGACCTGCAAATTGCAAAGAACGTAAGAAAATTTTAATTTCGCGGTCACAACTACCCATTCACCTTAAGACCTTTTATGGGATATGAAACAGCTGATTAAAATCTGGCTGGTGAAAGCATCGTGAGGAAACCGGCATGTCCTAGAACTAAACATTCATAGACATGCGTAACCCGCACTGGGTCCGCGTGGTGGATTACGGCCCACAGGCCTATGTCCCAGTAGTTGCATTGGGAACATTATAAGATGATTATGTATGGAGCATGATCTCTGTTGCAGCTGGTTAATGAATATCATGCAAGATACGGCAAATTGTTGAATAAAACTGTTGATTGGAGCAAAACTAAACTTTTAATGAACGGAATAACTGAGTCGCTCCTGATTGCAGCCGACAAGAGGGGTTTGTTCGATGTTATAACGAAACATGATTTACCGAAAACTATCACATGTAAGTTCTAACCTTTGACTGCTTTAAACAATAACTATAGCTTCTGTGGAATTTCTTTCTTTTCTTGATTTCGTTTTCCTCGTTTTCTTTCTGACTTTTTTTCTTTACGCTCGGCTCCTAAGGGTCCTAGCGTGCTGTTTGCCTGTAGCCTTCATCATGAATTGGGTTGTCAAAAGCAAAAATAATTTTTCGAAGCCGACTGGTTGTTCCAGAGATTAACGCGTTCAAACAAACAAACTCTTCAGCTTTATTGTTAGTACCTACAATACGACCGACGGACGTCGTAACTTAGCGGGCCTGAATAAAGCCTTTGCGAACTTTCGCGCATATTCTCTCACTCACACTCACCTCATGCCACCATTTGGTTCCTAAAAAACGTTCGTGCGCAGCCTTCTGCGTGAAGTTCAGGCCCGTCAAGTTACGTCGCGTCGGTCGTATTGTACCTTTAGATCGATAATAAACTTCTCTTGGTCGTCAGCACACATTTGGATGCCTATGAAACTCGGGCTTTTGCCCGTTTTTGCTAACACTATACAACACCAAAATGTAGTGCCTGAAAAAGCGCATTGTTGAAATACATAATATCATACTAATATTATAAAGGCGAAAGTTTGTGAGTGTGTGTTGGAGTGTGGGGGTGTGTTTTATGTTTGTTACTTCTTCACTCTCAAACGGCTGGACACCCTGGATTAACATATAGGCAACTTTTTATCCCGATATTCCCACGGGATCTACATTTTCGCGGGTGAAACTGCGGGGCACAGCTAGTTTACTATATAGTGCAATGTTGAATTTACAACTCTCGGCGCTGATCCGAACGTTGAAAAACCGACTTCCAAAAAAAACACTACAAAGTGAAAAATAACTTTAATTTCGGAAGTCGGTGTCTTTGGATCTGTATTTTAGTTTTTGGCCACCGACTCCGACCCGACCTCCCGATTTCCGACTTGGGGGGGGGGGGGGGTTTGAATCCATGGTAAAAGGCTGCGCATCCATGTCCCCGCCACCCTGTCTTTATTAAGAAGATATTTATATTATTCACTTCGCCACTCACGTCACGCACCCAACCCTTTTACAGCCGATACAAAACTGCCTACGGTGTCGTTACGACTAAAGATAGAAGATCCATATTTGGTCATGACTTATTGTGAACACCGCTTCGCAACAGCCATGGCCGTATCAGGGAATGAACCAACTGAGACCCAAGAAATGCTGGCCGAAGCAGCCACCATCAAATTTGTAGGATCCGGAAGACCAGTTTGGAGAGATTATAAGCACGAAAAAGCCAAAATACAAGCGGAACAGGAAGCAAAGATGAGGGCGGAGGACGAGAAAATTATTGTCGTTAACGATCCAATGCCGCCCGTCGGTCAGTGGGATTGAGCTGAAAACTAAAATACTAGATTTTTAACCAACTGCAAAAAGGAGATTCTCAATGCGTAGGAAAAAGAAATGTATATATGTATATGACAATTCTATACGTCGCTGACTGTTTTCGATGACACTTTTTTGGTAAAAAAACTACCATATAACTTTGGTCGAGTTCAGCATATCTATTCACATTCACAACCTTTCGATACGCTTCCGTGCCGAATCGGAGATCAATCAATGATACAAAAGAGTCCTCTAAAGGATGCTCCCAAATCAAAAACCCGAAAATTTTGTCAGTTTAAAAACTGACAAAATTTTCGGGTTTTCGGAGATCAAATAGACGACCCCCACTCTTCTGACAGCTCTTTGCTGTTGCAGGCTTAGTTATTGAAATAGTGCGATTTTCGATTTGACAAAACTGTCGACCGTATGGTAGTGACTTGTGAATAGCTATGCTGTTATGTGGTTTTTGAGTTAGCTTCAACAATATTTTATTTAAGGTCTGTTCCAAAAGTGTGATGACAGTATAAATCAACCCTGTTCAGCGGGGTTATTGCGTAAAACACTGACAGTAGCATTTCATTAGTATTATTAGGCTTTCATTTGGACAGCTCAACAACATTCATTGTGTTATAACGTTGATGACCAGACAAATTTTTCGGACATGTGAAGCAGTGGATTAGCAATATCCTTCAAAATTATTCAAATTGTGGTTGAAAGCGTGTTGTGCTATTTGGGTGCATAATCACTCTCAAAAAGGGAATTAGTAACGGGGAAAGGACAGGGAATTAGTTTCAATTTTATATCTAACCCGCTTTTCCGACGATTTTTGTTAAAATAACATCATAATTTGAATTTGATTTAAAATTAGAATTTCGGGTACCTACTGAAAACCTAATTCTGCTTCTAGAATAAAAGCCTAACTTACTCCTTTTAAAATCAGCTATACCTTCAGACAGACAGACAAAAATTTTAAAAAATTGTTTTTTTGTTATAGGTATGTAGGTGTCGTATATACCTACTGTGAACTGTCTTATGCATTTAGTGAGAAGCTGTTCTTTTGATATTACAAGCAAACAATTACATTTTATTTATTTGTATTGTAATAAATAATTAGTTACCTCATAATTTTTCTTCGATATTTAAGTACAGTCAGGAAGATGAATTGTTAAGCGAATTGATAGCCTACGTCAAATTCCCGTGTTATAGCCATTTCATACAAAAATCAAAGAACAGTTGACAGTTGTGATTTTTTTTTATTGCTGAATGGGCCCACTCTTGACCTCGATCACGCCTGATGGAAAGCGATGGATGAGGTCTATGATGGAACGAGCCTGCCTAGAAGATGTCTCAGGCATTGGAACTCCCACAAATCATCATTGAACATACATATATACTTGTTTATTTAAGTATAGGTATGCTGTGCTGGCGCTGCTACTGCGACCGCGGAAAACCTCAAGCGGCGAAAAATAACCATAAAGGAAATTATATTTTCGAGCCGCTTGGGGTTGAAACCATCGGGCCGTGGGGTCCGAGTGCTCATGTTCTTTTTAAGGAAATTTCGAAACGCTGGTTGACACTTCCCGTGACCCAAGAACTGGGTTTTACCTTGGCCAGAGGCTAAGCATTGCCATTCAACGTGGTAATGCCGCCAGTCTCTTGGGTGATGCGGATGAATTTTTCGACGCTATATTTTAGTTTGTTTTATAGTATTAGTTAAGTTAGGATTTAATGTTGTTATTTTTAATTATTTAGGTATTAGTTAGTATTTGCTTAGTTATTTATTATTTTAAGTTAGTGATCATTTTGCTTGCTAGCTTTTAAACTAATATAAAATTTAGTGAACGTATATTTTAAAAGTTAACAAAAACTGAGTCACCCTCTGTAAAATTTTACATTTATTCATGTAATTCTTATGGTGTACATAATAAAAATAATGCGTATGTTATATTCTATTCTATCATGTTCACTAATAAATTCTTTAAAAAGACAATAATGTTCTTTGTGTACCGAATTCTTCGAACTGATGTTAAAATGCAACACATTCCAGAAACTAACAAACAAATGAAAAATAAACATCCTCAATACTGAGTATAAAGAGCGATCGTTAGTGGCAGAGCCATTTAGTTTACACCAAAACGCTGATTCACGTCGCAAGAAAATTTAGCACTAAACTTAAGGACTAAATTTTTAATTTAGTTTTTTTTTAAATAAATTTTAGAAAATGTTATTTGCCGAGATATTTTTGCGGGTTAAGTTAACATGCATACTGGTAGTTATAGCATGTTTAGTTTCTGCTATTAGTAAAAAAGTTAAAGTGAAGCACGGTCCTTCTGGAATGAGTTTCGATGATCATACTAATTGTTCGGAATTCTCCAAGTTTGGCAGGTTCAATCCTTTATCCGTTCTTCGACAGAAATGGTTTGTGTTCTACTACTGGGCGCCACTCAGACCATACACCACTTTTATTTTTACTTTTCCTTCGGCTAACGTAAGTATTAAGTACACTTTCCCTTTTTCTTTTATTTTTTCTTCCTGTACCTACGAGTCGCAATAAATACTTTTTCTTTCTTTCTTATTAGTTTTTATTTTTTACTAGCTTTTGCCCACGGCTATCCATGAATTCAGCTCATGCTTCTAGACGTGCCTAGCGTAGAAACTTTCGTCGGCTACCTAAAAAAATCTGCTGTTTCTTAAAAAAAGTGCAAAACCTACGCGATCAAAATAGAACAGTATTTTTTTTATATTTACGTAAAATTTCAATTCAGGTTATCCAGAATGACTGAATTCATGGTAACAGGTTGCGAGTCGGGGTGCCACTCTGTATTATTGGAGATATGAAATAATTGAATATTTTACAGCATACCCGACATTTGAAAAGATTATTTGACGGGAATGTTGTCTTACCCGTGATGTGGTCAGCTCGTCAGATATTAATGGAGGATAATCAGCATTATATAAGCTTACTGGTGGAACGAAGCGACCGGGGGGAGTACTGGCAGTACCCTGTCGCGAGAGGTAATTATTATTGATAAGCTTACATAAACTTATCCCTGTCTACAGCTCTATTTGGCCAATCTTTTAAAGAACGGTCGAGTTCGCTCTATTTGGCCAATCTTTGAGAAAATAGTCGAGTACCTCCCAACATCTCTAAAGTTTTTTTTTTTTGCGTTGACGCGTGCTGCTGTTTAGTACTTACTTTGTGGCTATTGGTAATAAGTAATTGTGTTTTCATTCGTATACAATACAAAGCCACTCCATCTCTTGGCTGGCAAAGGAAATAAGAGATTGTGAGGATCAAACAGTAGCATCCTCATGTGGCGATATTTCATAAGTTCAAAGACATAGATATCAAAGTCTATAGGCCGACCGCTTAACTGAGTCGTTGCCTGAGGTAGCAGCGTGGTGCGGGAGGGGTGTGGTGACGTGATGTAAGAGTTAATATGTGATTCGTCAACTTGTGATAACTATCACCTCTCCTGCACCGCGCAGCAACCTTTACCTGTAGCGAGTTTTACAAACGATATTATAGTAAATGTTTCTATGTTTGTAGTAAAAGGAGCACATAAGATTACTCCTCGTGATATTCGCTTGAAGCAGACCGGAGACAATCGCCTCCTTGGACTTATGGATTGCGTCGTGAGTATTCAATAATTAGGTAGGTATATAGGGTGGATTTTTTGTGACGAGGCAGTAAGCGCTGGTACTTTAAACGTTGTAGCTACAGGAAAAGGTTCTTAAGAGACTTTCCTTAACTTTTTGAGCAATTTTAATGAGCGTTTTTGAAAAAATGCACAGTCAGCAAGAAAATGGGAAATTTTTACAAATACTTTTTTGGTGCTAATCGATCCTGTACCTGAACTAAAGCCGTTGGACGTCATCGTCTGAAATTCGACGGGTCTGCACTATACTGTTACTGTTTTAGAAAATATTAAAATTGGTCAAAATATTAGGCTCTTCTCTTGTTTTCCATCTTTTTTCCTGTTCATAGTCAAAGTCAAATCATTTATTTTAAGTAGGCCATTAAAAGTCACTTTTAAACGTTAATATTTACAAGAAAAGAGAATTGATTTAAGGCGAATTTCCTAAAGGTTATAGTTTTGTATGGAGAAGAATGGGAAATTCGTATGGGCAAGAAACTCCATAGTTATTCATTTAAAATATTTTACAATATTTTGTTTACATTAATTATAATGTTAAGTGAAGACGATGTTTTAGTGAATGTGGCAGACTAACTTCAAATGCTTTTATGTTTTTATCAGGCCGAAACTCTACTGGTTATGGCAAGGTTGAACGACGTGCCTCGAAAGGATAAACTACATGAGGAGGCAGCGAGACTCGGATATCGAAGTAGAAGAGGCAAATCTTATCTCTACCAGGGACATGAGTGGGGGCCTATCCCTGAAGCAGATGAACGATTGTATTGGGATTACACGAAAAAAGACTCAGAAGAAACAGAAGGTAAGAGCTCAGAAGGAAGCAGTGAAGAAGTAGAATCACCACTAACAAATAAACCAGAACATTCTAAAGAAAAGAAAAGTAAAGTTAGAGAAAATAAAGGTATTTTACCAGTGTTTGCTGATTTAGACCAGGAGATGTGCGTTAAAGTTGAACCTGAGTTATGGAATGATCCAAAACCCAATCCTAATCCAGATAATCTACTGATAACCAAAGAAGAACTCGATAATTTAGATGATATATCTGATACAAATAACACTCTGACTATAGCGGCACAAGTTGGATCACCGAACAACAAGCAAGAAAACAAATTAGATGAGGAACCAGAAAAAACACAGGAAAATGATAAACTAGACAATCAGAAGGATGTACAAATACCTGAAATGGACGTGCCATTAAATGTACCGAAGAACCTTGAGTTACGTACGGAAAATGCGGATCCAGAAGAAGAAGAAAATTGTGTAGTTTGTTATAAGTCGCAAGTTAGCTATGGTTATACTGATAAACCCTATATATCTGAAAGTACCCGTTCGATCGCTAATTTAAATAATAATGAAGAGGTACCGCGTCCCGATGTACCGCTTGCCGAAGTACCGAGTGCCGAAATACGGCGTGCCGAAATATCTCGTGCCAAGGTACCACCTAGACCAACGGTAGCTCAACAAGACTTGACCAATTCTAGTGAGATAATAATTTTGAGTCCGAAGACACTTGATGATCTGAAAAGTTGAGAGTTACCCAATACACTGTAATTTCATGTTCATTACTACCCAATACAAAACGAGATTATAAAAAATCCAATGACACAGATAAAGTTCAAAGTCAGCATTCAAAGCAAGCATTTATTTCAATTCAACCATTTACAGACACTTTTGAAATGTAAAGGAGTCTTTCAGGGGGCCTAAAAAGGCCACTTTGGCAGAATCATAACAGAATAACATTAATTATAAATCATAATGGACAGTTAACTGTTAAGTTAATCATATCAAATCCCATTGGTTAAGGATTTTTCAGTATTTTTTTTGTCTGTGCTAAAATACCAATCAATTCAATTCAAATCCAATCCATTCATTATACCTACGTAGTGCAGCAAAAAAAAAAAGAAAAACACGGACTGTCTTCGCCATATTATGATTTATAATGTTATCCTTTTATGATTCTGCCAAAGTGGCCTTTTTAGGCCCCCAGTTAGTCAGAGTTGAAGCTAGTCCCCTATTCCAAAACGTAGATCTCTATGAAGAAGAAGGGGCAGGGAACTACAAAAACACTATCTTAAACTTTCACTATCCAGCACCCTAATTGCGTAACATTCTATCAATCGGAATCTGAATCATTTTGAAGCAAATTGCTAGTCCATTGCTTCATAATGTCAAAAATTAAATAATTATAATAATGTGTTACGCAATTGGCCCCGCTGGCTAGCTAACTACAGCAAACTAAAAAAAAAAAAAAATAGTTAAGATCCATTTAGTCTGTGTTCTAGCATTTGGCTCCTAGACTGTCTTGATGACCCATGGTGATAATGATGAGTGAACCCTGATGATGATTGTCATCGTCCACGACGCTACTCAAGCCTCCAGTTACAAAAGCCAATTGTAAACTAATTTTACTCTGTTCTAATAGTATCCGATGCAATTGTAAACAAACCCTGTTCAGATTAAATTGTTACAGTATTTTTATTTCACGAAACAATGCGCGACGCGTGCTTTACATAATTGTCTCGGATGATACCGAGAGCACCCGTGCACTTTGCCATTAGGGAAAGTCGAAAGTGTGTGTGCATGTGTGTGTGTTGACCACTTGATGACCACTTCTAGCAAAGGCTACCCTGCGCCGTTAATAAATAGAATAGAATAGAAGATACCGTTATATTATCCACACATTGGCTTTTAAAAGATTCTACATTCCCAAGTTGATACAAGTAATTAGTTCAAACATTTCTCTATTAGCAACACAAATATTTAAAGCTATTGTTACGAAACGACGCCTCAGGGGATTTTTGGTAATAACCGGGTAATTAAGGGAATAGCTACTTGAATCGTGTTATGAATAATAAAATGAGATCTCAGTCAGTTGGTTTAAAAGCTCCGCAGACGGGCGTGTCGCAATTTTAATAGAACAATTTTTATGAAAACTTCATGAATTGTTCTACCAGAATCGCGCCAAACCGTCGCGTCGCGCCTGTCTGCGCGAGCTTAATGCTGAGTTCTCAGTACTAAAAAAGAACAGTTTTCTATGATCTTTTTTATTCATAAAGGAAAAAATCTTGGGCCTAACGAGGCAGTTTAAAAATAAATACAGTTTTTTTTTTTGTAACTTAGTACGTAATTGACATGGAGCGCTATAGCACTCCATGTCAATTACGTAAAAAAAACAAATTTACAAAATGTGTAAAATTTTATAAAATTTGACACATTTTGTAAATTTGATTTTTTTTTTGCTGTGCAATCGATGTACCTAATTAATTATAAAAGAAATATTATTGTAGTAAGTATATGCATTTATATAATATATTGAATACACATTTTACCTACCTAATCCAATGTTTTATTTATCTATACAAATAATAAAATAGTGTCGAAGAATTTTGTCCTTTTGTCTGGATTATAGTTGTAAATACTATGGATGTGTAATCTTTTATTTTAAGTCCCCATCGAACGAATTAGAGGCACCAAAAATAATAATAATAATAAAAAAAAACTAAGGTTGAGAACGAGAATAAAGTTCCGTACCAACAAATTAACATTACCGACATAAACACAAGAAAACTGAACAAACCAGTACAATAAATAATTTATAATCATCTATCTCAATGCATTATACCACCCACCCCAACCATAGGTATATTACATTTCTATGACCCTGTAGCGGTATCTACAACGCCACATGAGAACAACGCGTCATACTGACGTCACGCCAAATCCTGCATCTCGCAAGCAGAGTTTACCACGCAACTAGCATACATACAATGGCCCGACATGAGTCATGGGGCAGTTGCCCGCCAGACACAACCCGTCTGGTCGGAGGATCCTCCCTTTTCTAGGAGTATTCTATAGACTATGAGTGAACTTTACACCCTGTTCCTCATACCTTTAAAACCCCAACCCATAGCCCAATATGTTTCCATGTTCTACAATAGTCCTGCACCAACCGGGGGTTGTCTTTATGTGCACTTGCACAGTGCCTACAGGGATATAATCAGCGGTTGGTGCCTCATTCCATTTGAAATTGTCTATGGGGCCTCTGCGAGTTGCCATCGGCCCCTCGTACGCCTTCCAAAGGACCCGTGATATGTAATCATAAGTATCAAATAATTCTAAAATGGCATAAACAATGAGTCCAAAGTGAAGCCCTGACTAGATAAAAACACCAGGAAAACAGAAATACGACAAGACACACAAAACAACAACGTCGTCGTACGTTATTCACAACACGCAAACCCAGTCTCACGGCCTCCGCCACTCTATGGTCACCGATGAAGCATTCAAAATGAGCATATTTAGTTTAGTTTACAGTGACATTTACTATCTAGGCTATTTAATAGCTAGGAAGCGGCGCTCACCAAAGAACCTGTCTCCATTATAATATTACACAAGCCACGTTAAACCGTCCGCTTTGGGAATAAATTATTTAATTTATGGGTTATTTTTTGTGATGGCAACCTTTAGTCAGATAGGTAAGGTTCCGAAATTAAAAGAGGCCGTTATGTGGTTATGTTCGAAAGAGGTTTGATAACAGTTATTTGGGAGTTTGTGTGAGATTGGGGAGATTTTCGAGTGTGTTACGATGTGTTGGTAGATGAGTTGCATCGATCAATCGTAACTGGACTTAATAATGATATAGGACTGAGCATAGGGGTATCGTGTTACTGGATTGTGGAGGTCAGAAAGGCAGTCAGTCCATGTAAAATACAGGTATTAAGTTACATCTATATATCTTTCATCTAGCAAGACTGGAAGCCAACCTCAACATTGTTGGGTAAAGGCTAGGCGGGTGATGAGTTGGCAGTGTTGCTGAGCCGACAGATACTTAGTTGTTTAGTGGGGTAGTTGTGTAACACATTAAGCCCGTGTGTTCAAACAAACTAATGTAACAAACTCCTCAGCTTTATTAGTACCTAAAGATATAGACGTTTTTTTAATGCTTTCTGCTACCGATTACAACAACAAATCTTATAAGAAGGTATCCTGTACCATCATATATGTATGTATACTATGTGTATATTTTTAATGATAGCCAGTTCGTTCACAGCCTCGCACCGACAGGACGGTGCTGCTTCAAGAGCGAAATAAATAAGATTAATGATACCTTTCATTTATCTTTCTGCCTTGCGATGCTTTGTTTCAATTTAGAGTACTGCCGGTCGATTCTGTAAAAATCTCACCGTGAAAACTTAGGTGATGTGAGTTTGTTTTGCTAGGAATTGACACCATTGGCAGCTCACTCCACTCTCACTTCACCTAAGTTTTCACGGTGAGATGGTTACAGAATCGCACTGCTGTTCATCTAGCCTTTGTCTTGTTTTAACATCCTACTGTTGTCTGTTTGGCCATTCTGTGGTACAAAATATGGCAATTATTATGTATTTACAGTAATTATAAATTAAAACTTAGATTTCCCTATTGGTTTAGTTGGTACTTACATTAATAATGTAAGTACTTATTTCTGCCGCCAAACAACTTCTGTCTCCGCAACTAATTTGTCTCTCACATCAACTCTACGGGATTATATGAAAGTGCGCGCATGAAGCAACGCGACAGCAGGGACATTTTTGTCACTGAGTTTGGAGACAGGCCGGCGACACGCGACGCAACTGTCGCCCATCTATTGGTTGCAATGCAAGTGCGCGAACGACGTAAAAAAAGATGCCGACCAGTTTCTTAGAACAAATGTAGGTACTTAAAGACACATAGGTACGTCTCTTCGAAATCCATGTTGATGAATGCGGCAAAACTTTACGAAAAAGTAGGGTTATTGTCGCTCCCGTGTGCGCATCGTATAAATCTCGGCGAGGAGACAGCGACAGACACAAAAAAGTTGTTGGGCAACTAAGTTACTACTACTTTTGAATCGTTAAGGGGTCGGCGCGTTAGAAAGATGAAGCTAGGTGGCTACCTAGCTTCATCTTTCTTAACTTAACCTAGGTACCTACCTATCCCCCCCGGTGGGTTCCCGCATTGTCGAGGCGGGGGGGCTCAGTAGCCGTGGCTTGGTCACCCACGGTGAAGGGAAGAGGAACCCGAGGAGGGGCCGCTCGTCAGGGCTTTTGCCGGTAAGTCGACGACGCGGCGACGTAGCGGCCAACAAGTAGGTTGCGGTGCCGCTTGGGCGACATCACAACTGAGGCAGGCCGTGATGTCGTATGGGAGGCATCGTGGCTGAGGGTTGGAGGCCAAGGCGGGAGAGGAGTGCCGGTATTGCGGTGCGCCGCTCTCCCTACCTTCCGCAGCCTTGACGGGGTCGCCACCGTCTGATGGCGGACGCGGTGGGGCCGTAGGGGAGGAGGAGTGTTGGTATGGCGTTGGCCACTCTCCCTATCCTCTGCGGCCGAAAATTGGCAGGCGGTGGGGCCAATGACCTGACCCGTGTGCTGGTTTGGTCCCTGGGGTGGTCATGGCGTGCTATGTGTTCTGGTGCGCCGGTGATGGGGAGTACTCCGTATAGGAGGGTCCGGTGATGGACAGCCACGAGCCGTGGCGGGTTCACGGATGAGTTCAAACGCGTGCCCGTGTTCCCGCCATAAACGGCAGAGGAGGACACCGTGGAGTTTTAGTGGGTTAGAGTCCCACATAACTGCACTATCTCCCCGTGGTAGTGCAGAATGCATGAGTATTTCTACACGTTAAAAATTAAAAAAAGGTACCTACCTATGGAAAACAAAATATTGTAACAAAATTATTTTATTCAGTGTGTTGCTAGTCAACTCGTTTTAGGTTACTAGCTCTCCTAGCTTCTCGTTAATCGCCGGCGGTAGGGGTGGCGGGGACTTCGACGCGTAACTTATTACCTTGGATTCAGTACATCTCAAGTGTGGTGTGTGTGCGGCTCCGCCCCATAGACAATGACCCTTCCATGCTGCGCCGCATGCTTGTCACCTGTTCACTGATGATCTTACTACGTCAGTGAGCGCAGTTCGTGCAGCTGAGTTTTGGGCCAAAAATATTCAAAATTTTTGTCATCGATACGCTAAGAAGATTCGATACGCTACATGATTCTAGAGCACCTCCGCTAAAATTTCTGATCGATTCAAAAAAAATTACCTGCAAACTGGCAGCGTTGCCACGTTGAATGGCAATGCTAATTCTTTGGCCAAAGAACGAGCCGCCTTCTGGTCACGTGAAGTGTCGACTAGTCAGCGAGAAATTTCGTAAAGACGCGCTCTTGGGCCCCATGACCCGAGCGTTTCAACCCCTTGTGGCTCAAAGCTGTAGTTACCCATAAGGTTTAGAAAAGAAAACCCCATTGAACTTAGCTACGCTACTTATTCTGTTTCGTACTATGATATAGGCACTGGAATATGAACAACTGTTTAATAGACTATTAATTTTATAGTTTAATCGATCGACCTTATTTTTGGAATGAAACTCCTTACATAACATACTCATACATAATCAGCCTATAATGTTGTCCATGCTTATTTCGTAACTTTATTGTCACGTTAGAATAATATTATGACGTTTTTTATGAAACTGTTTAGGTACTTTTATATTTATCATAAGTGTGTAATTGGACTTTTTAACGTGAAATGTGCTTTTTAAAGTGTAGTTTATACTTTAAGCTACTTATTATGAAAGTGTTGGACAAATTATGTCAACTTTAGCGTTGATTTTGAAAGATACAGTTTAACAAAATTACTAATGGTACGAGAGCCCACGATCAAAACCATGTCGTATCGTTTTACGGCCAATACGTACCTATACAATCTTTAGTTTAGAATATTATTCTGATTTCTTCGACTCGATGGGCAGTACTGGTCAGACATGTCACAGTTTTATGGGGGCCCATTTCTGCTATGTCATAAAACAATGGCAGACGGTTTCATCATAATAGGTGTCTGTTAAAAAAAATGTATAGGTCATAGGTTTTGTCATTTTATTACGAAAAAGTTTATTTGGCTAAGTGGCCTGCCCGCATGTTCAAAAATGTCAAAAAAATTTACCAACCTGTCTCATAGCACCTGGTTGATTTTCTTTTTTTTTTAATCTTTTGTATGGCTGCTGAGGTTACCAAAAACTCTTTTCAAACTTTTTAAGGGTAGGTACGTGGGAGTGGGACACTACCTACTGGTGTCAGAAATTTTGTTTTTGGTATCTTAAATCTATCCGTCAACTACATTCTGAAAATAAGACAGTTTGCAAAAACAGTTCGATATTTTTTTTTTACTTACATAATTATTTGCAAATGCGGTCAGGTCAGTCGTGAACTCGTGACGCGGAAGATTTCTGAAATTAGGATTGTTGGGTTCAGAATGACCAAATCTATTATTTTATACGATTTTGGTCGTAAAACGGCTAGGGAACAATGTTGATCATGGGATTTTTTTTTCAATTTTATTTTGATTTATTTTCAAAATTTGATGTCCTCATGACTAACATAGTTTTATGATAAGGTAATGTGCTATAATACACCTACACTTTAAAACACTCAAAAACACCAACATCCCTATAATTACATCCTCCACGAAGAAGTAATGTCCGCGCGGGGTCAAGCGACGCAGTGCCACCATCCATCACGCAAGTCATTGATGGATGATGCCTGAACCAATGATAATTATTGATGCTGTGCCAGACATTAGGGGTAATTTTTATGACGGTAGTTGGTTATTTTAACGGTTTTTGGAGGAATAGGTAAAGAAATAGAACGAAAGAAAATTTTTTTTTTTACCCTGAAACATGTGCACAAGAAGATAAACTAAACTCCGTTCACAGTTATTTTAAAGCAGCAACCGAATAGCAACGAAAATAATGATCATTGTGATTTTGACAGACTTGGCAATGGCAGCAACCTTATTGCCACGGCAATAAAGATCACTATGATTTTGACAGTGACGAAACATCTGAGATTTTAAGAACATTCACATTCTGATCTCCGTCTCAATCTGTCAAAAATACTTGTAATTTCCATACAGTCTTGACAAAGTCAAAGTCAAAGTCAAATCATTTATTTCAAATAGGCACATTAAAGGCACTTTTGAACGTCAAAAAAAAACTAAATAGAAATGATTCTAGTCGCCCATTCCAAAAGGTAGTTTTCGTATGGAGAAGAATGGGCAAGAAACTCCACCGTTACTCAAGTTTTTGACATTTGTTACAATGGATTACGACCAGATTTGAAGCAATGGATTAGCAACATCCTTCAAAATTATTCAGATTGAAAGTGTGTGGTGCACGCAGGTGCTGGTTTTTCACCCTGTATGTTACTTATACTAAACACAAGAACAAATTCCCCTTTATCCGTTATTACGTTAAAGTTATGTAGCGATAAGCGACTGTTTAACCATACATTTTAACGGTTAAACGTCACTTAACTTTAATCATCGTTTATAAATAAACCCCTTCTTGTTTAAATAACTTCTTACCTCCACTTTTATTCAACCAATTTCCTTCGACGTAAAGTTCCTTAAATCTAAAACTTTGATAAGTACTATTGTTTAGTCATCAGAATTGAGCAAGTCTACAAAGTTTTTGATCAATAAGGACCAACATGTTGTATCTACAGCACATAGGGTTAAGTTAACTTAAGGGTGCTGTTATGCTTAACGCTAAGAAGCCAACGAAATTCAAATTTTCTTACGTTTTTTGCAATTTGCGGTTACTGAACTGCAAATTGCAAAAAACGTAAGAAAATTTGAACCAACAACCTGACACTGACCAGCCGGTCGATTCTGTTAAAATCTTACCGTGAAAACTTAGGTGAAGTGAGTTTGTTCTTGCTAGGAATTGACACTATTGACAGCTCACTTCACCTAAGTTTTCACGGTGAGATTTTTACAGAATAGCACCGCTGACACTGTTTCGAAGTGATATACCTAACACGGGGAAGCAAATGTATGAAAATATGTAGGTAAAGACGGTTTTAAATTTCCGTCGATGATAATACCGTCGCGTTAGATATTATAAAAGCACACATTGGCATCAAACTTATCTATCACTATAACATTTTTGCAATGGAGGATACACAAATCTACCTGTGATTTATCTTCTTCTTCTTATAAATAAAACAAAGTCGGTTTAGTTACACCATTTATAATTGAAGAAATGCTGGACCGATTTTTATGATCTTTGATTTGTTGGATTTGTCTCAGCAGAATAACAATTTAAACACAAGAAAATTTAACTAAATTTTTAAAGAATCTCATACATTCGTTCGTTCTTATTGAATCTGAGGCGGTACGAAGTTCGCCGGGTAGTTAATAAATCTTAAGTCGGTATGCCTCTTTTTTAAAGGAACAATATAACATTTGCACTACTTAATTAAAATCAAACTAAAAGGTCAAAGTTAGCGCGGCTTAAAAAAACGTTAACTAAAACACTGGAAGCTAACATAAAAAAAAAAATAGTCGTTTATCAGCAAAAACGCGAGAAACATCGACACTTTAAAGCAATAATTACCTTCTAATCGCTTAACAACACGACCGAGATGGTTATCAACGAAATTAACGACAAAAACGGTCCCAATTGTCACCCATGTCCTTTAAAGTCCTGTTTCTATGCGCGAACGTAATTCATTACTCGTTAGAGACCCCGATTATCATAAAACCCTAGTAGAAAATAATCTCAGGACCGAATAAATATGCCACACAGAAATTTAGTACCAAAACTCGGAACGGGCGATGTCCTGCTGGGCGAAAAGGGACCGCGCGTCGACCATGGCGCTTCGACCATCGTTTTTTATAAACATAACCTACAAAAAAATATACATATATTTTTTGACTGTCATCGGGAACTAATTTCGAAGAGTTTTTTGTGGTTTTTCTGTTAATAATTATTTCGTAAACGCCGCTTTGTGGATGTTTTATTTGAAACGTGGATGTGGGTGCGGCGACCGAATTGTGTGGAGTGTATTAACTATGTAGGTAAGTGGTGAAAGTTGTTGCATTATTCCCGATGCACGATTTTCTTACAATGCCTAGATTTATAATGGTTTTGGACAGTACTTTGAGCCGTCAGAGGCAGTTGTCACGTGATGGACACATAGTTAATTTAATACTGTTAGTTTACAGTCAGTCATGCAGGCAGGAGCAGTGTTGGCCCAGTAGTAGCGGCTCCGACTTACGAGTTGTAGGTCATAGGTTCGAACCCAGACAGGCGCTTTGTGCAAATAATTTTCATCACCACTACTCTCAAAACGGTGAAGGAAAACATCGTAAGGAAACCGGTAAGTCCTAGAACCAATAAAAAGTAATTTAAAAAAATTAAACCGACTTCAAAAAGAAATTAACTCAAAATTATGAAATAACTTTAATTTCGGAAGTCGGTGTCTTGGGATCTGTATTTTAGTTTTATGCCACCGACTTCCGAAATTAAAGTTATTTCATAATTTTGAGTTAATTTCTTTTTGAAGTCGGTTTAATTTTTTTAAATTACTTTTTATTTCGTAATTTTTAGTTTTTGCACTAGTATTTGACCAACGTTTTGAGATGTTTTCCCTTTGACACTACACCCGTAGCTCTTATCAATAAGCCAGGCCGTCACACTTACACGTATTAGTCCATATCTTGAAAATTACTGAATCGATCTTGATGAAACTTGCACTGTTCCCTAAGTTGAAGAAAATGTAAGCCAATAAAAAAAAATGGTCACGATCCGATTAATAGTTCCGGAGATATGCGTGGACAAACATACATACATACATACGTCTATGAAATGTTGTATATTTGTTTGGAAGCCCTAATAGATCATCATATGTGAATATAATGCAATTCCAATAATATTACATACATACGTATCGAATTGATAACCTCCTTTTTTTTGAAGTCGGTAAAAATTCGAAGACATGTGACATCTAACAAAACGCGCATTGGGTCCTCGTGGTGGATTACGGCCCACTCCTTCTCACTGACAGGAGGCCTGTGTCCCAGCAGTGGGAAATTTATAGGCTGATTATAGAGGCAGTCCGATGTCCCGAATATTTCTAATGTTTGGATATCGTTTATCACAGATGTATCTAAATGACTGTCCGATGCAGTCATTCGAATCAATATGAGATTTTCCCCCGAAACTGGTTAATATACTTAGGAGCCAACTCAACAACGCTGAAAATAGTCTTGGGTAGATCACTACATGTTATCAAACAAAGTCCCTCCGCCGCGTCTGTCTGTCTGAACGCGATAACATCAAAAACTACGGAACGGATTTTCATACGGTTTTCACCAATGAACGGAGTGATTAGCGAGGAAGGCTTGAGTGTAAAATTCATTATGGTTTTGTGTACATCGGCTGAAATATGGCGAATATTGTTGATGTCAGGAGTTTTACTAGCGTGCGCCGCGTAAATCAATAGAGTTTTATGAATATATTCGTATATTTTCCGACATCCACCCGGGCCAAGCCGCAGGACCTAAATTGAATAAAATTCGACACTAAATACATCCAATCTCTTCACCACCCTTGGTTGACTGGTAGAGAATGCCTAAGGCATTAAGCCTTTGTACCTTTTTGTGCAAAAAGTTTAAATAAATAAATACTGATTTTATCCTTCTTACAATCTGTAACCGGATCATAACATTTAGCTACAGCCACTAATATCCAATTTGCTATAATTGAAACAGACACGGGAAAACTCGCCTAACTATGCGCACGCGCCGAACACGCCCCTGAAATACATACGATTCTACACCCATGTTAAATCTTATTTATCTATTTTATGCTTATTTTCTTCAATTCTCCAGTCGCCTACAACCAAAAAACAACAGTAATTTAAGGAAAATAAGGTTGAATTTACCTTGTAGATGAGATTTAGTGGTTGTTACTCTATATTTGATAACTACGCATACCCGTAACGAAAGCGGTCGCGTGGCGATTTGTATGGGAACTTGGGAAGTTATTGCAACTCGGGGTGCTGGCAAATTGGCTTTTAATTATTTCAATTCTTTCCTTATTGGTATACTGTGTGAATAGCAATAAAATGGTTAAAGTTTTCTTCATGATGTTGATTTTTTTTGTAAATCAACTAAGTAATAAGGCTGCCTTTTGAGGTACAGAACCCTAAAAAGATGCCTGGCAGGATTTGGGAGAGGCCTTTGCTCAGCAGTGGGACAGTGTAGGCTAATTAAAAAAAAAGCTATTAGAGTAGGTACACATTTGCAATTTTTTTTACTAAAAGGCAGAGCGTAATACATTGAGAGAGAAGAGAAGATACGAAGAAATATCTCTGTGTTGTCAAACTAGTTTAGCTTGGTACAGACGCCAGTACATCAAGCTACCCGAAACTGTCAAATTTTCCCAATCAACTTTGAACCATAAGTTTTAGCGATAAAGTTGAAAATTTATTAAAGAACTTTGACAGATTGTAGTAGCTTGATGTGCATTTTAGCATTTCTACTTAGGTTTTTACTCATCATATTGTGACTTTATGAACTAAACTGAGGGGCAATCCTGGTAATTTTAAGAACGTTCACAGTCTGATCTCGGTCTCAGTCTGTCAAAAGTACAATATACAATATTCTTTTAAAATTGCATAAATCACTGATTACTCATTGGCACCCATAGGTAAGATTAAACTTGTGCTATGGGTGCCAAGACTCTCTGTTAATACATTTCTCAATTTATACAAAACTAGTACGGAGTTACATTGGGTAAGTAGCCATCGATTGAGTACAAAAAGAAAACAAAGAAACCAACTAAAGAAAAGATTAAAATATAAAAGAAAATGTTCTCTACTAACTTTTTAGGTCTTTCTATTCTGCTTATGCGTATGAAGTTTCATTAAAATCGGTTCATTCATTTCGAAAAATAAGGGCTTGGAAATGCCGTACGGCGTAAACGCTCATATCAATGTTGAGTTGCATAAATTGTCACTTGTGCGTCGACAGGATGCTATTATACAATCTGCACTGCAAACTCTTCTCGCAAAATGGAAATCGTTGCAACGGGTAGGATATAGATACTTGAACACGCCACAATTGCTGCGATAACTCACCTCTTTGAGGAGTGGCTAGAGAGGCGCCACGGCGTCCTCACCTTCCGACTGGCTGGATTAAGACTACTTGATGCCCTAAGCAATCCACGCCTGTAGACCCTAAATCCACTAGTCGCCTCGTATTTTTCCAAAACATCGACGAGCGATTTGTAAAGATTGGCGCACATCTCTATAGTGACTTTTGGATCTTGTAATATCTTGCTGCCTTGCCATTAATGTGCTAGCAAATACTGTTTTGGTGCTGTTTCTGCCCTATGGTGCCCCCCAAGAACTGATGCCCTAAGCAATTGCTTAATTTGCTTATGGGCTAATCCGGTACTGCGCTTGATGCATGTCCTCACCGGATACGGTAGCTTCGGGAGGTTCCTGTTTCTTAAAAGGTGGGAGGAAACACCCGGATGTCACCATTGTGTGGATCGGCCGGAGAGCATACGGTGGAGGTCTGCCCGGCTTGGGCAGAGCACCGCCGTGTCCTCACGGCTGCGATCAGCGGCGGCGATCTCTCGCGTCCGGCGGACCGGCCCTGGTCCAGGCCATGGTACGGAGCACATTAGTACATCCTAGGATAGCATTGTAAATTGATACAGCACTTATTTAATCATTTCTACAATTATAACTGCAATTAACCTAAGCATAAGGTACCTAACCTTAATGTAATAGTTGTCCTTAGATTTAAACAGAAACCGCAAGTTCTAAAGGCATTTAAACATGTTTTTAGTTAAACAGAGCATACTAAATGTAGCATTCTATTCCTGCTTTATTAGTTATAAAGCAGGAATAGAATGCTACATTTAGCATTGGCATTGTCCTTTGTTTGGTTCAACAACGTAAATAACGCAATGAATGTTGTTGAACTGTCAAAATGAAAGCCTGTTAGCGTGTTACGCAATTACCCCGCTGAACACGGTACCTACATGTCTAACTGTATAAGTTTACCGGTAAGTAAAATATTTATGAAATTGTGTCTGCTCTTCCCAAACTCTCCCTTACAAAATACTCAACACTTGAACTAATTATTATTACTACAATCACAACATAGGGTGCCCTATGGTTGCCCCCGAGGTATGCAGGCACAATTTGTTGAAACTCACCCGGAATGCTGGCAATGCGCAGTACTTGCATCTTAGTACAAGTACTGTTGCTGACAGAAGTGTTACGAGAACATTTGGGATAAGGATCACGGGATCCTGTTATTTTAGCGACCGAGAAAAAATAAACTCTATGTCGAGAAAGTTGAAGCATCAAAAGTTTGATTCCTTAATTTCTGTACCTGCAAATTATATATACACTGACTGATACGCTATCTACTCTTTGCCACTAGTACCTAAATACCTAGTGTATTGCGTAAGTTTACAATATTTTTCTGTTTACTGCACAGTAAAATAAAGCTCAGTATGATGACGATGTTGCTCAGATTCGAATTTTTAATTAAGTTATAAAATAAATTACATTACTATTATACCTATATAGCCACTAATAGAAATAAATGATAACACCTATTATTACTAACATTTCCTAAAAAGGGCTTTTGTTAATATAAAATAATAAAATCAGGTTAATGTCTAAATCAAGATAATTATTTCTTGATATGGCAATAGAGTTGTGAAGCGTGGGAGTTCAAGATTACTTATTGAGTTATTTAAATAATTAACAAACATAATGGATTGATGTGTTACATTTTTTATGTCTTTATTAAGATTATATTAATATTAGAGTTGCCACACGTGGCGTTTTTGTTATTATTTTATAAAACTATTTCGTTTTAAAATAAGTTTTATGTATATTCCTATGATAAAGTTACAAAACATAATGATTAATACAGTCACTTTTACATTTAACTTATAAGTCGGAATATTAAAAGCAACAAAGTTTAAAATAAAACCTACCTTTTTGCGCGAAACAAAAATAGATTATCAAGCGTTGCAGTTTTCTACGCAAGTGTACACATCGTCCCCTAATAAAGGGCTGGTCCCCGTACGAAAGGCGCGAGTGTCAGAAAAACAGCTCGAACCCGCAATGAATAGCAAAAATTTTACATTTCACGCAACCAACGCAAGGATGGGGCGGTAGACCGTGTGTGTGTGTTCCAAGTTGAGGGAATAGCGCGATTTAAAAGAGACTTTTAAATGAATGATAAATGATTTTATTTTTGTAAGTAGATTTGTGCAAACACGTCAATCATGTTTTTTTAAAACTAGATGAAGTCGGCGTTTCCTATCTGACTACTCTGAGAAGAAAGGCCGAAACAAACTCAGAGGTAACAAACAGTCTCTTTTAAAGTCCAGACATAATCTTGGTCAGGTTATATGAAGACCATGTAGATCGATGTCTGACGTGGTCTTTTGAGGAAAGAACCACACAGATTGAGAGGACCTGTCCAGTCAGTGCACGCATTTGTCAGAAATCGTGCAGTTCAACTCAAGACTTAAGGAGCTCAACGATTCGACGAACAATACCAAAGAAAGGACATTTGGGTAGGCCACATAAATTACTCAAACTGCCAGACCATGAAAAAAAAAACTTTTATTATATTTGATTATTATATTTGTCGTAGCCATCATAGAAACTGGCCAGGTCCCAATCAGGCGTTGGGCCTAGTGGCCCAATAGGACGAGACGTACCGACGCCAGCACATCAAGCTACCCGAAACTGTCAAATTTTCCCGATCAACTTTGAACCTTATGCTTTAGCGATAAAGTTGAAAATCTATTAAAGAAATTTGACAGATTGTAGTAGCTTGATGTGCTGGCGTCTGTACGTATCCCAGAAAAAAACGCTCTCGGCTTTTATCTTGCACCGGCCCATCCAACTCGTAACCCGGGGCTGGTACAACTCAATGCTTCCGGGGGGTCGCTGAGCCTTTGTTTTGTGGCCAGGGTACTCGGCTCACTTCGGCTCACTCCGGCTGTTTTAGCTAATTGACTAACATCAATTTATTCAACGGTTTGACGCAACCTTTCACTGACTGGCGGACATATTAATTGTTTGTTAGGAAACTAGTGTTATTTGTTACCTAAGCCGGTAGGTTTTGTTCATTTCTAACTAAACTATGTAAACAAGTAATATTGAACAGTATTTCAGAAAAGCAAAGATAGTTTTGTAGGTTCTAAGTCCTAGTAAATAAATGTCTTGTTATTTCGATGCACACTTGCACTTTTGCGCCAGCGCCGCTTTTATAAGTTTTATAATTAGTGCAATGTGAATAAGACTATCCAAAACAATCTTCTAATAAGAACAAAAAATTGGTCCGAAATAAATAATCAGAAACAATTTTTTTCTGATTATTTATTTCGGACAAACATAAAAAAAAAAAAAAATTATGTTCCTTTTCATTAAAAATCACAACCGTTTATTCCCATCATAAACAAAATGTCATCCATTCCAATTTAAACATCGAGGGCCATCGTGTATGTACAGTCACGAGCACTAATATGTCAACACTTGGCCACTTTCAATCGCGATTTTTTCGTGAAATAACGAATGAAACGTTGAAATACGACACTTTACACAAACCTATGGGTTCAAAAACACTTTGTTCGTAATAACATAAATTTTCATTCAAAACTAAAGGAGAAAATCATCTTTGAATAAAGCCAAGTGTATACATACTTATGCTCGTGACTGTACACATTGGAGCCATTACAACCAGCTTACAAACTATAGTATATTTTACTTTCCCAGATCAAAAAAGTGTCAACAATCTTTTTTCTAAAATTCACACCAAGTAAAGCTGATTTGCAAACAAGATTAGTTCGTAATCATCATAAAGTACTCAAATGCAGATCAATCCGAACCTCTGTGGACATGGGGTGTTACGTATTAACATTAACAATATAACTGCAGAAGGTTTAAAGTTCAGGTTCAAAAGTGAACGAAATGAAGAAGTATCGAAGGCCTACGCTAATACGAAATTGCGTAGCAAATGCTAGTAATCGCTACACAATTTCGTAGCCTTGTAATACTCATGAAATTTTGCTACGACGACAACGGCGCGTGTCTCTCTGCCGCCGAAAACGCGGAGTCCTTACTTCAAAGTAAGAGTGAAAAGATTTATTCCGAAAGGGTCATGTGTTAATCTTACGCATAATAAAGAAAAGATATCACCCTTTCTGGGCAACATATTTTTTTGGCGGCCATCAATAATAATTACATATTTTGAAAGTATAATACATATAACTCATTAGTTTTTACTAAGGCGTCAAAGACTCAAAGTTGACAACAATTTGGAATCCGGAGATATTATATAATTATATAATATATATTTGTAGGCGGATCGAAAGATAAGATCGTTGAATATCTTAGTGGTCAAATTCATTACAGCGTTGTCGCTATACAAATAAATGTTTCTACTACTGCGACCATTCAAATAAAATGTTATTCATACCTGATCGCCGACTTTTTATTTTTTATCCCAAGTCGCCGAACAAAATGGGAGATCTCCTTTCCATGTTGTCAAGCCGTGAAAACCGTGCGAAGCAGGGGCGGATCGCTAGTATTTTCAATAGATCATTTTTAAATGAGATGACACATTTGTAAGTATATTGCAAGATGACATGATTATTTACCTACAAAAACTTGAAAATCCAACAGAAAGTCCTGACTCTTTTATGTGCGAGTGTTGCTCTTTCTTTCTCGCCACGAGTGAACCTTCTACACAGATTCCTTTTATGGTGGCGTACCTACGTAAGCCACGCGTTAGTCACGTGACGTGCGCAGGCGCAGCGTTTGCGCTTCCACGCAGCCGCATCGAATCGATCAGCAACGCTCATACATTATGGGTAATTAAAGATTATGGAATAGAAGGAATTAAAGTGTGGTAGTACAGGGAACTGGTTTACTTTATGATGATGTTAAATGATTAAATTGAAAGCTTTTTTTTGGGTAATATTAGTCATAAATTTCATTTTTATTATTTTATTTATTAATTTCTGATACCTTTTGTGTTATTTATGTGGCATATAAGCGCAATCGCATCCGGTTGCAATATCTATAAACAAAATATCTGAAGGGGTCATTGTACTCATCATTATGAACAACTTTTGATAAAGGACAAAAGTCTGCTGTTCCATACACATATTGACGAGTTATGCGAACATAATAAACAACATAGGGAATTGAATGTGTAGGTAAGTTTAATAAGTATAGAAAGTAAGAAAATCATAATTTAAAAAGGTTGTGAAACGTATAACATTCACGCCTGTAATTCCTAGCGAGGTAGGCAGAGGTGTTTTTCATATCCATCAGTTGTGAATTATATTTAGGGTTCAAGTAATGAGGGGCGAGTATGTTGTCATTCACCGAGCGCAAAATAAGTTTCCGGGATTCTTTTTACTAAATATCTTACTCATAAAAATACTGGTTTTCAGCTGCTGCCGGTTAGACTAGACATCATATTTGGAAAAGACTAGGCCGATGATGACTTACTCATAAAATTAATTCATTAATTTCAAAACACAAGTTAGGCTAAGCAAGCGTTTAGTGCCTACTATTAATTTATTAGTAAAAATAAACATTTTCTTACAAAATGATTTCGTCGAATAAACTGCCCCTGCGCAATGCACCGTCGCGCGCGTCGCGTCTACACGTCAAAAATGACAGATTGTGCCGCGCTAACTATCATGGGGTGAGTTGTAATACCGATATTAATGACGATAAGCTATTGTTAATGTGAGAAAATGTACCCTTTCTTTATTTTAGAAATGGTGCTGATGATTGTGTGTGATAAATTAGAAGTCTAACGGTGGAGTGCCTAAACAAAAGATTTTATGGATTTAAGATGTAGGTAGGTACTCATTTGCCGTCGTAGTAGATTTAGAAATGCTATTTTCATTTGCATCAAGATAATTGTTTTGAATTCGTAGACATGAAGGTGTTTATTTATAAACGATGATTAAAGTTAAGTGACGTCAAAAATGTATGGTTAAACAGTCTCTAATCACTTCTTAACTTTAAACAACGTTTATGAATAAAGAAGGAAAATTTTAAGTTCAGATGGAGTAGAACACGGTAAAAAGTAGTAGCGGTTGGTCTGTGGATGGGTGACCATCTTTACATACCGTGACCCGACCGTGCCTCGGAAAGCACGTTAAGCCGTTGGTCCCGGCTGTCATTCGTGGATCTTTGAGAGTCGATATGGGTCGTCAGAACCCCGAAAGTCGACAACCAGTCTTACCAAGGGGTATCGTATTAACTAGTAATTGGGTTGTGGAGGTCAGATAGGCAGTCGCTCAATGTAAAATACTGGTATTCAGCTGCATCCGGTTAGACTGGAAGCCGACCCCAACATAGTTGGGAAAAGGCTAGGAAGGCGATGATGCTGAATCTCCTGAAATGAAAGCTGTAAGCCAACATCCAAATTGGATTTTGAAGGAAATTCCTAATCCTTTGCTTCATAATTAATTCGTCTACTCCACAACTACATGGTATTATCGCAATGAATTTTGTGGAATTGTCAAATTGGAAGGCATTTAAAGTCAAAGCATATATTTCAAATACGCACTTAAAAGGCACTTGAATCGTCACGTCAAAATTTACAATAAAATAGAATTGATTTTAGTAGCCCCATCCAGAAGACAGTCTCGTATGGAGAAGAATGGGCAAGAAACTTCACCGTTTTGTAATAACAAAACCTTTGTGTATACTAATAGAAATTGGTCAAAAAAGAAGGTAGGAGGCGCAGTTCAGATGAGCTGGTTTAAACCTGTAAGAGTCCATTAAAATTATTTGCTTTTCTTAGGACCTATCCATGAGGGTTTCCCAACAAAAAAAGCGCCAATTGTACAAGACAATATCAGTCTGGCAACACCAGTTATAAATAAACATCGGAGCTTATGCGCATGTCCTGTCACATCACTCAACATGGCTGACCGAACTTGCGCAAGAGTATTTAATCCTTTTGTTTTTAAGCAAAAGGTTGAAGGTTCTTACCAGTCAATGTCATTTTTTGCGCATACGTTCTTTAGTTGATGTAACAGACTTTGGTTTTTGACTGGGTTATTGTGACAACGTCCTACTTTTTATTATTAAAGCTGTAAAGTGTATAGTATAATAATCGAATGCTGTTGTTATTTAAAATGTTTGTATTTAAATTAGTTGTTGATCAATAATAAGTTTTCAATTAGTTTATTTACATATATTATACAATATATAACACAACAATTTTTTTTACACTAGATACTAAATAAATGACTAACTATACAAATATATACGAAAACAAAAATAAAGTTAGGCGTCGAAGTACAGACGCCAGCACATCAAGCTACCCGAAACTGTCAAACTTTCCCAATCAACTTTGAACCTTATGCTATAGCGATAAAGTTAAAAATCTATTAAAGAAATTTGACAGATTGTAGTAGCTTGATGTGCTGGCGTCTTTACCTACTCGTCTGCATTGCTGTCATCTGGAAATGTGTTCAGAAGACTGGCAGCATTGCCGCGTTGAATGGCCTTAAGTCTTGAGTTGAGCTGCACGATTTTTGACAAATGGCTGACTGGACAGGTCCTCTCAATCTGTGTGGTTCTTTCCTTAAAAGACCACCTCAGACATCGATCTACATGGTCTTCATATAACCTGACCAAGATTATGTCTGGACTTTAAAAGAGACTGTGACCTCTGAGTTTGTTTCGGCCTTTCTTCTCAGAGTAGTCAGATAGGAAACGCCGACTTCATCTAGTTTAAAAAAAAAAACATGATTGACGTGTAAAAGTGTTTGTACAAACCTACTTACAAAAAATAAAATCATTTCATTTCAATGTTACTTCTTTGGCCAAAGACCGACCCAGCCCTCTGGTCACGTGGAGTGTCGACCAGTTTGGCGAGAAATTTCCATAAAAAGTATCAGTAAGGTAAATTGCAGTATCAACTTTCTGAAACTTTAGTTGTTAAAATTGTTCTAGATGACAATGTTGTCGTAGGTAAAAAACTAAAAAAATCGTTTTTATATTTCGAATGTTTATTTCTTTACTGTAATTAAGTACATCCTGTCTGTCATCTCTTATCTTTTCTTTTCGTGTTGTCTTGTCTTTTTGTTTCTTTTACTACACATAGCCCGTATCGTATTAAAATATTTGATATGAGTTAACCTCAATATAACCATTAGGTGACCCTTTATCAAGATCATCCCTTGACTTTATAGATGGTTATAATCATAGAATATTGAGAATAATGTTAAGGCTAGACCGACTTCTAGCCTTAACATGAAATGCCTGCGACCCACCACATCGCATCGCATTCCCGCGCTATAACTTCGTTTTCTCTTAGTGTTATTTCGGCCTTTTTCTTTTTTTTCCATTCCTCAGGATCCTAGCGTGATTCTAATAGCCTATAGCCTTGCTGAAGAATTAAGGTGTAAAAAATGCAAAAAAAAAAAAAACAAATCCGACTGGTAGTTTATGATATTAGCGCGTTTAAACCAACAAACACTTCAGCTTTCTTCCTCACTCACTCACTTCAGTTTTCTTCAGCTTTTGTTCTTTATTAACCCCTACTGTATTTTCATCTCTGGAATCTGAAACGCTGTCGTCTCCCTTTTGGAGGTGGGCGTTAATAGCTGCGACTCAGTTTTGTAACTAACAATTTGAAAAATGTGTTTTTGTTCCAATAATGATATAGGTACATAAAGAAAGATATATATAAAGAGCTTTATTATTAGTATAGATAGATAGATATTCTAAACAAAACAGCCAAAGACAGGCACAAATAACCAAGAAGCGCATACCTACCCTCTTTTTTACATCAATTTCACGTGTTAGTACATTAGCGGCGGCGATCAAGCCGCTGGTTCGCGTAATTCTCGGAGCACGTGCTGCGCCTGCGATGGACCACGCTTGATTACAGAACAGATTTGAAATGAGGGTACTGGCACAGATTGGTACTGGTGTTGTGAGGGTAGAAATTTATGAACCTTAGATAATTATCTAAGATTGAGTTGTAGGTAGGATTACTTATGTTTTTATGAACTACGCATTAGCAAGCGTAGTTCGCCGGCCCCTTAATTTTAAATGAACCGACGCGACGTAAGTCTCCAATTTGGTTACTTACATGTTTGTCATTGACTAGGCACCAGCTGCGTGTACTGCACGATAGCAAATGAAGACCGCCTAATTACTTCTGAATCCTGTTTTATAGTTATTTCCCGCCGGTTTCTTCATTATTAACGCATTTTTTTTAAATATACTGTTTATTTCCCTCTTAGAGGTACATTGTTACCACGGATATTCATTGTTACACTAGTGTGTATTGTATACTGTATATACAATTTTGCCTTATGCTAGAACCTTTGTGAGAGTCTGAAGTCTGAACTAGGTTCGGGACCTGTATGAGAGATCTCCAGGCTCACACCCCTTTAAAAATGTATCATATTTAATCTTGATTCAGTTTATGAGCTAATGCAAAATACTTATTACTTACAATGTAAGCTTTGTACACTTCAAGCTGCGATACCGACCAACATAATCCATACGAACCACGATTACACTGCAGGAGCGAATAATCCACCCACGTTTATTTTTATGAATTTACTTTCCACATTTTCTCATATCGACGCGGAAGCGCAGTACTTACACTATAAGACATGTTCACTCAGTGTACAGGTTATCGTGTACACTGGCGGCCACTCGCAGGCACCGCCCGTCACGTACGTAACTCCCGACGTAATCTGTGAACACTATAATTTGCGATATTGGCCGCTCCGCCGCGGTAGCGCCATTAAAAATTGGATAAAATTGGACATGGATAGCACAAAATGAATGCATTTTCTCGGTTACTGTGGGAAACGAAGCGATGAAGATGATGTTATAGTGCTGGTAAACGTAGAGCTGGTTTTTTGATAGGATTAGTAATGTAAAACATGGATTATGGATGTGATCGTGGACTTTATTGTTTTAATCTTCACGGTCGTTAGCGAGTGGGTTATTGTTTGACGTTAAGCTGCAGTTGATTGTTTGTGGCATTAACTATTTATTTTTTGACAGCGATGCGGAGGAGTTTTACGACGCCATCTTTACGTTTGTCTTTAGTTAGGGTAGGATATTATATTTCCAAAGTCAGATACTTTTATCCGTGGAATAAAATTGACATCTGACAGTTTTAGTATGAAAAAACTGTCAAAAATACAAAATTTATTCTCAGTATAAGACTTACTCTATGTATAAAATTTGGTGGAATGAGTGTTAGAAGTTTATCCAATGTATATATTTTTATTCTCCCTGAAAAAAATACAGATTTTTATTACGTAAAGTAGTGGTGCACAATTACGCAAAGCAGCCTGGTATTACTACCAGAAAGAGACTTCTTTCTATAAGGCCCCGTTCACACTATGTCGTGACGACAGATTATCGTGTCGTTTAAAGCGTCGTGGTGTATGTATTTAAATGGAGGTGTTCACATAATTATAGGACTACATGAATAACTGTCGTCCACGACTTTGTTTTGCAGTGACGACAGATTGTCAAGTCAATGGGAACAGCTAGCACGATAGTCGTAAAACGATAAAAAAAACGTCACGACTTATGGTGACGACAAATCATGTGTCACATCGTAGCACGTATCACACAAACGACATGGCGACTGCCGTGAACAGTAAAAATGTCGTCATGATCCAATGGGAACAGCTAGATACGACAGTCGTTCAACGATAAAATATTTCGACCACATAGTGACGATAAACAGTCGATATAATGGGAACAGCTAGAGACGACAGTCGTCCAACGATAAATTAATCGTCACGACATAGTGGGAACGCGTCCTAACGGTTTTTTTACAAACATTCCTGTTTGAGCTGATCTCAGGATTTCCTCACAAATGATGGCGTCAATAAATGTGACATTAACCTATGTCATGAAAAACTTGTTGAACGCTTTATCACTTTAGTTTTAAGACAAAAAAAGTGCGTGAAAAATGTGAAGAATAATAAAAAAACATATTTCGGATTCTACACACGTACACCGTATCATGTTTATCAGTGTATGTGTACTCATGTGTTAATACTTCATCGTTTGTTCCCTGCTTCGCGAATTAATGTATCGTTAAATTGGCCGCCAATGTAACACACCACGTGCGCTGTCCAGCGATTATGCACGCAAGTGTA
This sequence comes from Oligia fasciuncula, assembly GCA_963082905.1. Classification (NCBI taxonomy): domain Eukaryota; kingdom Metazoa; phylum Arthropoda; class Insecta; order Lepidoptera; family Noctuidae; genus Oligia; species Oligia fasciuncula. The sequence continues at coordinate 11,988,135 of OY720406.1, read as the reverse complement.
TCGCTCGTGTTTTTGTCACGCACTCGAAATATACACTCTTTTTATAGCTTCCATGATTAATTAAAGTGATTACAGAAAAAATCGGCATGTAATCTTAATTTTTGTTTCAAAATTACCTATATTACAAATACCACTTATTTCTGGTAGGAAGTGCAGAAGCTAAGTACCTACCTGTTTTATAATAACAAACATTTATTTACCTACTTTTGACTTATTTTTTTTGGATAATTTACTTCTTTATTAGTTAACTATTAAGGTTACATTCTTGAATATTCACTAAGTACCTAATAAAACAACCGTTTAATATGACTTCGCAGCAATCAGCAAGGTGGCATGGGCACCGTCTAGTTTTGCTACGAAGTTACTGGAATCACCGAAAAGGTCGGATATATAATAAAATAAATAATCGACTTTGTCTCTGTCACCTCTGGCCTAGACTAGAGTCAAGAGCAAACCCATTTCAAATAAAAAAAAAGATAAGAGTGACACTGGCTGGTGAGGTCACTCTAGCAGAGCGTCGTTGCGTGGCGGCTGTTTTCTGACGACAGATGATGTCAGGGAGCCGCTTTCGTACCACGTCCACTACGAACTGCTATAATTTCGGCACAATCCAGATGTTGAATGTTCAGTCTGATCTCAGTCTCAATCTGTCAAAAATACCTCCAAAATCCCTACATTTTTGACATTGATTGTCGCTGAAAGGGGATTGCGACCAAGGCTATCTTACGCCGTTAGATAAATAGCGATTTATGAAACGCTTAAAAACTGTAGTACACACGGCGACACTTAGAGCTTTAGCTGATTTCAGTTTTAGCATTTCCAGTTTTAGCAGACCTCGCATTGTATAGGTTTTCGTACAATCAGAAGTCAGCTTATACTGGTTATGATAGCTTGATGTGTAGCCGTGCGTACCACTACAGTCTACACTATATACATAGATAAGATCTCATATTGTTATAATTAACGTTACAATTACATTAACAGAACAATTAACTAAATGTCAAGGTTAACTAAAGGTGTGAAACTGTAATGAGACCAATTAAAAATACAGCTATTAATATTATCATCTAGGTAGATTCTAGAGTAAATCCTGCTTACCGAAGGCCTTCTGGCATTCAAACTCAAAGCTTTTATTTTCAATAAACCAATTACAGGCACTTTTGAATTGTCTAATGCGGGCCATTCACGATCAAGTTCACCGTCAAGTTTGCAGCGGACTTGAAGACGCGTCCAGTAAACTTGACGGGGTATGACTATGGGTGTGCGCGTACCTAATAAATGTCCTCCACATTTTATAGAACCGCTGAGAACATAAGGACTTGTGCTGAGCATAAAATTATAATGAACCTGAAACGTCGTTGCTGGTGCCGACGACGATGGCGTACATTTTTCTTTTTACAACCATATTAAAAATAAAAATAACAACAACAAACACTTACGTTCAAAAATTACCAAAACACACCATATAAAACCACAAACAAAGCAGGGAGTAAACACTAAACGATGTTCCAAAATGCCCACTTTTTTCATAGTATGCGCCCGCGCCTGCCCACAAGCAACGCTTCCTGCGAACAACTTCCGGTAGATGCTAATCGTTCAAATTGCTCATATTATGTTATTATAGCCCGCTCGAGTCGCATCATTGCTTTTTTTGTTGCTCAATCGATACGATTATTCCCATTTATAATAAAAACTATGGGATAGATAATTTGTATTTATTATGGTATAAAACAGTTGTTCTTAAATTAAAATTGGTGTGGTTCTGTTTTTAAATTGGTCAGCAGAAAATTGACCAGTGACCGGTGTTAATAGTTTTGAATTTCTTTTACTTTGTATTGAGTTTTGTGACTGGCTAGTACAATACGACCGACGCGACGTAACTTGGCGGGCCTGAACATAGGCACTAAGAACGTTCGCGCATGTTCTCTCACTCGCACTCACCTCATTTCACCATTTAGTTCTTAAAAAATCTTACTGCGAAGCCTTCTGCGCAAAGTTCAGGCCCGCCAAGTTACGTCGGTCATAGTGTAGCTTTTATAAACGCATAGTGTAATAGCTCACTAATAGGTCCGTACGAAATAGGCTATTTGACAATGTAAAAAATAAGGTCATAATTATTGACACTCGTATAGATTATCGCTTTTAAAATCGATTTGCATTAATTTTACTACAAAACAATGTAATATTTATAAAAAAAAACCCGAAAAAGCTTCATCTTTTTAAATCTGGCGCCACGTAATCGAAAATGGTCTGGATTGGCTGAACTTAAGATGACGTCATGATTTAGTAAATTTCTGTCTATCGTTGACAGAACAGATGACTTTTGCCTAGTATCTCCACCGTTTCAACGTTTGTTTACGTGAATCGTGACGTCACGACGCCATATTGTTAAAGATAGCGTTTTGGCGGCTTATTTAAACAGTACATTTTTATTTACTATAAGAAATACATTATGCAATTTGAAGTAATAGGTTTTTGTGGGCTCGTTAGACACCATTAAATAATCTGAGATGTTTATCAGAAACCAGTCAAATAGCCTATTAGCGTTTTGTCAAACTTTTATCTCAAATATCAGAAGCTGGCCAATTCCGTAATTAAAAACGTTCAAAATCTAGTCGCAATCTCATCTCAGCGACAATCAATGTCAAAAACTTGTCAAAAATGTAGGAATTTTAGCGGTATTTTTGACTGACTGAAACTGAGATCAGACTGAACATTCTTAAAATCACGTCTGGCGTTTGGTTAAGAAATTCAAATTTAGCCTTGTGTAGATATTGAATTTAGTTATTCATTTGTTTTCACGTCATTTGATTTTTCTTTGACATGATTCTGTTCACAATATCCATTCTTAAGTTAGCGTAGACTTATTATGAACAATTCCATTCCGGAAAATAGACATAGAAGAAAAGCTCTACATGAAATAACTCGAAGTATCTAAGATACAGCCCTTTACAACTTCATTACTTTCTAAACTAAATTGTCAAGTACAGAAATTCCATTTTGTAACTCTAAAATAATCTAAATTTTGCAGCATGTGTGTATATTGGAGACGCGGCAGGGGGTTGATTCAACCCTCAGAGACATTGTACTTTACTGTAGTCGACGCTAATAACACCCCGCGGTTTGCAGAAGTGAAAAATGTCGCGAAATCGAATGCGCTTGCAACACGGCGAGGTGGGGCTCCGAAAACAGCGCTTTTCGACAGTTGTTCGATTGCACAGAAAAGGACAGACTCGATGCGGAAGGCGGAGTACAGTCACGAGCATAAGTACACTTGGCTTTATTCAAGGACGATTTTCTCCTTTAGTTTTGAATTAAATGGTATGTTATTACGAACAAAGTATTTTCGAACCCATAGGTTTGTGTAAAGTCTCGTTACATTCGTTATTTCACGAGCAAATCGCAATTGAAAGTTGCCAAGTGTTGACATATTAGTGCTCGTGACTGTACATGGGTGTTGCGGTGCACCCTGAGTGAGGCCTATGTCCAGCAGTGGACTGCAATAGGCTGAGTTGATTGATTGATTGACAGACAAAACTGTGAAGCAAAACGGGTAGGGACGCTTTTCTCATAGCCATAAGTTGCGTATGTAAGACAAGTGTAACTCATTTTAATTTAAACTAAATGTAAAACGTAACGGATTGCTAACAAAAAGTTTTAAGCCGGGCGTAAAAAGTAACATTATATAAAGAAATAGACCGTTTTCTTTCTAATACTTTTTAATCACACAACTGTACTTTTTCACAATCCAACAACGACTGGCTTTGCACTACATTTTACCATTTAAAACGACATTTGCCCCACCCAGAAATAACGAATATCATAACTGTTATTTTCAACACACTTGCTCGTAAAGTGGCTCTTATTGAACCGCTTTTAGGTCCATAATGGAGTGTATTACGAACGCGTGCTTTTTCTTTACTTTAATCCACATGTTCTGTAATACCACAGATAACTATTTACTTGTCGGAGACGCGCGCTTTTTTAATCTCATCAAACCCTGCGTTCCGAATTGGGAAATAATCGATGTGTTCCGAATTGGGAAATAACCGAATTAGCGTGAGCGCGATAACGATAACGATGTCCCGTGAATCGTCATAGATGACGTCATGACATTCGCCATCTTGCGATAATGCCGACCATGCCCTAGAATAATATCACCGTGAGCGCTGTCAAAAATTACAGTGTGTGTATGAGGTTGTGTCAGTGTGTGTTTTGTTTTGAGTTGCATCATCTTTAAATTAAACTAACGTGGCATTTTTGAAATTGTGCTTCTGGCTGACAGTCGCCACCTAACCAAAGAAGAAGAACTGAAGAAGAAATGTGGTGTTTATACAAAGAAATACTGTAATAATATCTTTTTTACATTGTGTAAGCACTGTCATGTGAGCGCGTTCACGAGTGTTCCGAATTGTTGCCAGCTCTCAGCAGTCATAATAGTAATATCTAAATCGGAACGCATGTGAGATGATGCATGGACGTAATATTACGTCCATGGAGATGATGTGAGCGATTATAGCTAATTCGGAAAGCGCCCAAAGAGACTTCATGCCGAAAGAAAAAATCCGCGGGCTATATTTCAATTTTTTTTTAAATAGTCTGTATTGTCCTTGGTCGCAAAATGAACTCGCAGGGGACCACAGACAATTTAAGGTGAATGCGCAGTGGTAGACCGCGAAATTCTTAGGTTTTTTGCAATTTTCAGGTTTGTGTTTATTATATTTTTTCTATAGGCTGTATCGGTTTTGTCTGTGCCATAGATTAATATATTTAAAATGAGTCAATGTTGCGCGCGCATAGCTAGTGCTGGCTAGCACGGCGCGCGGGAAAACAAAACCAGCGCGCCATTTTCCATACAAGTTAATATTTAACAATACAAGTCTGTTTTTTTTCCTCGCAAGTGTGTTGAAAAACGTCGTATGAAACGCGTGTGCATTAATCAATATACACTCGGCTTTCTTATCGCTCTCGCCTGCGGCTCGCGCGATAATATCGCCTCGTGCATAATGATCAACATAGCACACATGTATCATAATGTACTATTCTAAGTGTTGCCCAAGTGGAATAATACATTTAGTTACCATAGTGGAAATACATTTTAAAAGTTTGTTGATAGTGTTGTCACAGTGGATATTATAATGTGGTATTAAAATAACGTATGTTTTTTTAAAATTAAATCGATGAAATCACGACAATTAGATACCTAATCGATCTTCGATAGGCTTTTAAACAACTTTAAATATCACATTTTGGCATCAAAAGACATTTTTTGTATAAGCTCAATAGACGGTTTTCGTTGCGTGGGGATTTTCCAATTTGTTGCAGAAAAGTGCTGCATTCAGCTTTTGTGGTTAAGTTCGTATTTATTGATAAGCAATAAATAAATAAATGAAACGGAACGGTTCTCCAATTATAGGTACGTTGTTACTTATAAGTACCTACGATGTTGTGGTAATATAGGTATTAGTCCAGTTAACAAAGCAGTTGTAGAGTGCGTGAGCTAGGCCCTAAGCGATTTCTTCAGAAACTTGTTCAGGGAGCTCAGGGAGTAAACATACTAAAAGTCCCCGCGTCTAGGAGGTGAGCCGGAGTGGGGGGATAAAAAGTTCCCACTTTTGAGTTTTTACGCTTCTGGTAAAGGCTATCCTGTGCCGTTAAATGTAGGTATAGGTACTTACAAGTAAATAAAATTGAAGTGTCTGTTTGTAATATCAAAATAACGGCTTTTTTAATTGCGTAGGAAAGTAGGTATATACGGTGCTTAAAACAAAAAAAAAAATTTTGTTTGTGCTCTTGTTTCCGTCTAATCTCCGAAACGACTGAACCGACGGGACTTTCACTGGCAGATAGCTGATGCTGTGGAGTAACATATGGGCTACTTTTTGTCCCAGTAGCACGTTCCCTTGGGATTATTTCCGACATCCACGCGGGCGGAGCCGCGGGCAGAAGCTAGTAAATAAATAAAATGAGACGGTTGTCCAGTTGTATGTATGTTGTTACTTGTAAGTTGTAAACCTATGATGTTGAAATCACGAATGAAAATATTGTTACTTTTATATGCCCATAATAATCACACCAATATTATAAAGGCGAAAGTTTGTGAGTTGTTTGTTACTTCTTCACGCTCAAACGGCTGGACAAAGTTTGATAAAATTTTGTAAGGAGGTAGCTGACTCCCTGGATTAACATATAGGCTACGTTTTATCCCGATATTCCCACAGGATCGACATTTACGCGGGTGAAACCGCGGGCCGCAGCTAGTTATTTTTAAATGTTACTTTTAGTTTTGAACACGCGAATAACTAAGTTTAATTACTAGGACTTTGTCGTGACTCGTGCAACATGAATAAGTATGGAATTATTAGTACCTAATAAACATTACACAGTTGTAGGAATAATTAGTTTTTACTTATTGTGTGCGAAAAAAAAAAACACCTGTTCCCTACATTTTGACGAGTTATACGAACATAAATGTAGGGAACAGCTGATTTTTTTTCGCGATTTCAGGTTTTGTCCCATAGTAAAAGTTGTTCATAATGATGAGTAGGTACAATGACCTCTTAAGAGGTTGTTAATGTTTTACCAATAACCCTGTACCTATACAGGGTGACTGTAACTTGACGTTTATATCATCCCTTTACCTTCTCGCCACCAGCAATCGTTCCTACGTCATGGAGCCAGATCGTCGCGACCAGAGGGCGAAAATGTTCTTTCCTAACTTTTTAGACCTTTGTATCCTGCATATGCGTATAAAGTTTAATTAAAATCGGTTCATTCATTTCGCAAAACAAGGGTCTGAAAGTTTGTATAAAATGCCGTACGTCGTAAACGCTCCTATGACTCTTGTATCTTTACCAATAATGAAGCAAAGACCTCATAGCTTTGCACAGTAGACCCTCCCATATGGAAGTAGCTATCACATGTAACATTAGTTTACAAATCTATTTATATGCCCAATTAATACAAATTGCTACCATTGGTAAGCAACACGATTCGTTGTTGTTTATAAAAACCGAGCATTTGTAGACCAACGAAGTAGGCAAACATTATTTGATTCATCATAATTCAAATAATTAAATGACATTGTTTCTTTACAAGTTATTTCGCATCGGCGCGCGGCGTTGTCACTGCGTCGCAGCAATGTGTGCGGTTATGAGCATTTGCAGTAATATCGTAGCAGGCTTATGTGAGAGTCCATTTGCACTTAGCAGCATATTGTAGGACATATAGCTACGAAACAAATGGATTGAATGAGGAGAACAGCCGGTCCATTCTGTAAAAATCTCACCGTGAAAACTGAGGTGAAGTCAGCTTGAAGTGAGCTGTCAGTAGAGTCAATCCCGAAGCATTAGGAGGAAGGAATGACAGTTCAGTTCACCTAAGTTTTCACGGTGTAACTTCTACAGAATAGCACTACCTGTAACATGCTGTGGTGCAGTATAGCGAAGGGTAAATTTTTGTAAGAGGTAGCCGGAGTAGATATATCTTTAATATGATTATATTATTTGTCTATAGAATACTGACTGTGCCATTTTTCAAAGGAAAGCCGGTAGGAATTGAGTTGTATGGAACCTTCGCCACTGCTGTACTGTATATTTTAATAACTAGCTTCTGCTCGCGACTTTGTCCGCGTAAAACTTCGGCCACTGCCTGTGCTATTCCTTCGTTTTCGCTCGGCGTTCTTTTTAACTTTTATTTTTATTTTTACTCTGTACCTAAGGCTTCTAACGTGATGTTAAGTAGTCTTGCTCAAGGATTGGGCTATCAGATCCGACTGGTAGTTTAAACAAACAAACTTTTCAGCTTTATTCTTAGTATAAGATTAAAGGTACTATTTAGAACCGAGCTGCCAACTGCAACTGCATGGCTGACACGAGCCAGACACAAGCGAGGCATGAGCCGCTGCACGTGCTGTCGGCAGTTGCAGTTTTCAGCTTGGTTCCAAATAGTACCTTTAGTGGAAAGACAGCTAGAAAACCTAGTTACATGGAACAAGGACAGGAAGATGTGTAGAAAAACAGTTTTACAATTTTCATTCCACCTTTCACAGAAGAGTTGGAGTTTAAGCAGGAGAGTTGCTTGCCAAATACTGCATTTTTCTAACTACCTGAATAATGCTCTTTTGTAAAGATGCTGAAAGCTACATTCAAGCACTTTACTGTACTGTGTACTAACAACCAACTCAGCCTATCGCAATCGTAAGTGCCCGTTCACCTGCACCTCGGATGACCTAAAGAATGCCACTGATGCCGCAATCAACATGGCCACAAAGGTGGGCTCAAAACTAAATAAAAAATAAACAACGAGTAAAAGTAAAGTCCTCCAGACCGTATTTCGGCCACGGCGGCCAATCTCAACGGAGACTAGCCTTCGGCGCGGGAGATATTATAGTGCACAAGTGTGCGCGCAGACACAGGTGCACTCCCTCTTCCCTCACTCTCATAGTCCGATGGGAAGGCAATCCGACACGACCGGAGAGAGATCAGGCGCAGGACCAACGGCTTAACGTGCTTTCCGAGGCAAGGGGGTATCACACCGCCAACTTCCAAACTCCGGGCTGTTACTAAGAAATTCCTAATGGAAAAACTCAATAACACTTTGCCCGACCCGGGAATCGAACCCGGGACCCCACGCGCAGCAGTCGCGCTTGCGAACACGAGAAGTACCATCGATACGAAAAGAATAAGAAACCTGTCGCCGCCCACTGCTGGACTATGCTACGCCACAACACCCTGTCCTCCGCCTTCCGCATCCAGCCTGACCCAACCACTTTTTAAAGACATTGGTCCATCTATTAGGGGGTGCTGTACCACTATCAAAACTACGCTTATCGTCGAACCGCAGACGGCGGTCATTTTGTCCGCGGATGACCGTGAGAGACATCATCCGACAAACATCGGCAGCGCGGTCTTTTTGCCCTCTATGTGCTTTGGTAGTATAGGATTCCACCATCGTTCGTGGTCAAATTGACCGGCCCGGCCCGCCCCGCCGTGTGTTTCGCGCCTTAAGTGACATTGTAAAAGTGAAAACTTTACAAATCACTATCGAATAGGTACTTTAAGTTGGTTAATAATTGGGCTCGCAACTAACCACAAACTTATTGTTTGCTCAACAAATTCTTATGTATTACATTGCTACCCAATTTATATTAACGACAAGGAACCCTGAGACAAAAACATAACTAGACTACAAAAGTATACTACTTTATTTTAGATCTATGAATAGAAAACACACAAGTTGACATAAGACTATTCTGGTAAAATGATAGTTTATAAGTTACCTACTGCCGGTCGATTCTGTGAAAATCTCACCGTGAAAACTTAGGTGATGTGAGTTTGTTTTTGCTAGGAATTGACACTAATGACAGCTCACTCCACGCTCACTTCACCTAAGTTTTCACGGTGAGATTTTTACAGAATACCACCGCTGTAGAGTAAGTGAACCTTACAATGTCAGGCACCTGACACACCGTTGACGAGGAAGCGGCAAGTTATCGACTATATTCTCGCTAGCATCATTTTGACCAGTCAGGGATCGACTCCACACAATGAGGCCGGCGAGTAAACTCTATGTTTTACGTTCCTTGAGTGAGAAAATCGTCGATAACTACTTAGTTGCTTGCTCGTCCGCGGTAGGACAACCGGTCGATTCTGTTAGAATCTCAACGTGAGAAGTTAGGTGAAGTGAGCTGTCATTCCACCGGAAGCTAGTGATTGCCACTAATGACAGCTCACTTTAAGCTCACTTCACCCAAGTTAGCACGGTGAGATTTTTACAGAATAGCACTACAGGTGCCTTAGCAAGACCTTATCCTGTATTATTGCCTTCTCCCTCTCACTGAGACCTGTGTCCCAGCACTGAGAACGTTATAGGCTGATTATGCTTATCCTATAAAGAAAAATCCCAGTGAAAGTGTTCGTACTAAAAATGCACTTTGCAATTCTTTACAAAGCACAGCGCAGACTAGTCTGTGGTTTTACAATAATGCGCTTGCGCTTACCACGAACTTTTTGCTTACCCAACAATATGTATTACATCGCCACCTAATTCACGAACAGCGATAAAACGCAGCTCGACCGCAGCATTTGTCATGCGTGCCGACTTAGAATGCACACTTATTTTTATTAAAATACTAGCTGAGCCCCGCGGTTTCACCCGCGTAATTGTCGATCCCATGGGAATATCGGGATAAAAAGTAACCTATATGTTAATCCAGGGTGTCAGCTACCTCCATACAAAATTTTATCAAAATTGGTCCAGCCGTTTGAGCGTGAAGAAGTAACAGACATATAGGTAAACACACACACACACACTCACAAACTTTCGCCTTTATAATATTAGTGTGATACTAGCGACCCGCCCGTGCTTCGCATAGTTACATCTTGACAAAACGTTGTAATCTACAATACGATCACTAGGCTCGTGGGTTCCATTGCGACGTCCTCGTCGTTATTATCAAGTTCTTGGCTCACGATCTGCACACCAGCAGGGTAATTGCGTAACACACGATCAGTAGCATTTTGACAGTTAAACAACATTCATTGCGTTATTTGCGTTGTGAGGAGACACATTTTTCGATCATATGGAGCAATGGATTAGAAATATGCTTCAAAGTTATTCAAATTGAGAGTAATAGGGTGTTTTAAGGGGCTTACAGGACCTAAACGCAAAAAACGCAAGTTTTAGAAACATTAAAAGTTTATGATCGACTACAGTAAACAAAATCAGAAAAATATATGATATTCTTTAGGATATAATGCTAGGTTATGTTTTGAAAACATAATAAAAAAATAACATAATACATATTATTTTGAATTTGATACTACTTATTTCTTTGACTAAACTAAAACATCTTCGTGAAACGGTCTTTTAATCCCGGAATTACTTCCTTACAAAGATTCATCTATCAACTAGATCTGTTGATTAGAACTTGAACTAGCTATTAGTAGGCTGTACAGTATCGAGGTGTCACAATGGATTGGCCCAATAATAACATCAGGCCACGCCTACTCGTCATGAATAGCCGTTTCTATTTGCTCGCTTTGATGTTGTATTTTTTAGACCACGATTTTAAGTGAACGTTTCTACACACATTATTTTAGATGTTCAGGGTATAAGTATCTAATATGTGATAAAATTTAACGCCACAGGATAAACTATAACCAGAAGTGGTCATTGTTTTAGTTGTTGAGCAGCTTCAATATCATCAGGATTGTACCGGAATATAGCAGTTCGTCGTAGACGTGGTACGGTACGACAGCTGCTCCCCTGACATCATCTGTCATCAGAAGACGGCTGCCACACAACCTTCGATGCGACGCTCTGCTAGAGTGACTGTCACCAGCCAGTGTCATTCTTATCCGACCTTTTCGGAGATTCCAGTAACTTTGTAACAAATATAGACGGCGGAACTTGCTGCGCCGCGCCGTCTAATATGACCTTCAAAATGAGTTTTGGTAATAGTACACAAAAATCACCACGATTTAAACTGGTAAGTGATACACGTGATGTTATAATCCAAATTAAAAGTATCTAATGTTCGTATTGTGAAATTCGAAAAGAGCCTTGGTAATTTGCAATGATGTTTCATTCCATCACTTTATGGCTACACAGATAGTTGTACTGTGGTGGACTGACTTTGTGTGCCTGGCGTTGAAATAACAGGGCCATGCATGAGAAATGATCTGTGAATCAAGTAGAGAGAGATAACTCTTGCAGTAGTGCGAATCAATTTTGGTCTCAGTATCATCACACTAATATTATAAAGGCGAAAGTTTGTGAGTGTGTGTATGTGGGGGGGGGGTGTGTATGTGTGTGTGTTTATATGTTTGTTACTTCTTCACGCTTAAACGGCTGGACCAATTTTGATAAAATTTTGTATGGAGGTAGCTGACACCCTGGATTAACAGCTACTTTTTATCCCGATATTCCCACGGGATCGACTTTTACGCGGGTGAAACCGCGGGGCGCAGCTAGTTGTCCTATAAAACCCAAACCATTCCGCATACAAACTGACTTGAATAGATCTGAAAAGCCCGTTCATCGGACTATTTCGGTGAAATACCAGTACTATACCGATAGCAATAAAGTCATCTCCAAAATTAAAATAATTCCTCTTGTCTTTATACTTATACTAGTGTAAGCGCTGAGGCACATCAAGGGTTGTCACGGCGCGTCGTTATTGAGTGAGAGTACAATATTTATAAAGTGCGGTTGTGTGGTAGGGGCAGGGCGGTGGGTGCGCGCTCAGCCCTGAAATGAGTTCGGAGAGAGGTCTGGTTTCAGTGACAGCGGGCTGGAAATCTAAATATGGAATCTTTTTCTTTTGTAGGTATTTTCTTATTCTAGTGTTATCCTAGTGTATTTACTTTCACACTATGATTACAAATTACAAGTCATCATAACTACTATCTTTAAGGCGAGGTTGCAGTACTTTTTAACATTTTTAAACCTCTGTAAATTTAGCAAAATATGATTTTGCGCAAAAAGAAATATATTTTAGGAAAATTGAACATATTGTCAAGCGCTATGTGAAGCTAAGAACGTGAATTAAAATAGTTGGCTCGATAAAAAAATATCATAAAGATGACACTAATTTGCTATTTAAAACGTGTACCTTGAAGAGATTACATCGTTAAATCCACCTTTTTACACTTATAATATCATTGGTTAAACCATGTAAAAGTTATAACAAAAGATTAAGCCTTATTGTTTTTAGGGCTTGGTGAGAACACATTTTATAATTTCCTTTTTTTTTCTACGAAACTAATATACAGTAGAGCAAGAGCTCGCAACGGCCGGCAAGTGCCTGCGAGGGAGAGATGCCCCGATACGTATTATGCGGGGAGTGAGGAAACGTTATCATAGAAGTATGAGAAGGACAGAGTAGGAGAAGATTGTTAGAAAATGCAGATTCTTAGCGTGAAAAGAACATAGATATTGGAAGTAAGACACGAGATAAGAAGGAGGAGTGGGAGAGTTGAGAAGGGAGAAAAGCGTGGTCAAAGCGTGCAAACTTCTTCTTTGGCGAATGGACATCCATTTGAGTTCAGACCTGTAGCTCGATACATGGTCATATTTCCTGAGGTTGAATATGAACCGGATACTATTGTTGAGTAATCTGTCGAGCTTATCCAGCAAAACCGCGTTCAAGTCAAAGTAACACACGTCACCATAGTCGATTATAGGGAAAATCAAAATCTGCACAAGCATGGTTTTCGTCTTAGCGGGCAAAAAGTTCCTCAGACGATACAGGGCTTAATGGGATTAATAGCTTACAATTCCTTTAAAAATAAACGTCTTTTACAAAAATTAAATCATTCACTCTAAAAACAAGTCTTTCCTTTCGATTTCACTTACTTCCTCGCTACCACTGGACCCCAACCTGACGGTTCGTCGTGACCGAAGCCCCGGGGACGTAAACAGCCCTGTTTAAATTAGGATAGGCTTTGACGTGTCTTTGGAGACACCCGCGCAATGTACCTTTAGACGGCTGATAACATGCGGTCCTGTCCTGGTCCCCAATGACCCCAGCTTTAATAAACTTCTCATAAGAGCCATTCTTCTCGTCAAATAGAGGTTTATGCTAGGTTTTTGATTGGATTTTGGTCATGCGGGTGACGTTAGAATTAGGTGGAGTTAATGTACCTACCTGTGTTATTGCTTATAGCTGTGTTGAACTGTTGAGGCTTTGTGGAGCAACTTGGGAGAGGACTGTGTCTGGCTAGCAATTGCAGTTAGGAGCGTTTACGCCGTACGTAAACAGAGATTTCCAGTTATCTTTTTTTTTAATTATGTCATTTCGAAAATGTTCTTAGGTAACTTTTTAGACCTTTGTATCCTGCTTATGCGTATGAAGTTTCATTAAAATCGGTTCATTCATTTGGAAAAACAAGGGCTTGAAAGTTTGTATGAAATGCCGTACGGCGTAAACGCTCCTAACTGAGTTGACGATCTATCTATCTATATAAATAAAAAGAAAAGTCCTGACTGACTGACTGACTCATCAACGCCCAGCCCAAACCCTTGGACCTATGAAGCTGAGATTTTGCACAGAGGTTCCCTTTAAAATGTAGACAAGGAATAAGGAAGGACTTTTCGAAATTCAACCCCTAAGGGGGTGAAATTTCACGCGGACGAAGTCGCGGGCAGAAGCTAGTTGTTAAATAAAAAGTGAACTGAGGGTCTCGTTAAGTGGCAATTGCTTTCAAAGCGTTTCGTATTTCTACAACGACCTACAATAGGATTGAGATACATTTTTCGGTAGCTTATGTCAGTCTAATTCATTTTAGACTTTTCCTGTTTTCCATAATTTGTTGTCACTGATAGAACATCCCTTCGTCTAGGCCCTCTGGTGTGATGCCTTGCACTCACAAAACAAAACATAAAAGCAAAGACACTCTTGTTCGAAAAATGTCGCTGCTCAACAACGTAAATAACGCAATGAATGTTGTTGAACTGTCAAACTGAAAGCCATTCTTACACTGACCTCTTTAATTTATTATAGAGGTCAGTGCATTCTTACTTTTAGTGAGTTACGCAAATACCCCGCTGATTACATAAGGAACTATGATGACCTATAAGGACGAAAGGTGGTTCCGAGATTAGATGGATTATTGCGTAAGTGACAAGTAAAAAAAAAATACAAAAGTTAAATTCTGACAACCAGTCTTACCAAGGGGTATTACCCAGTAACTGGGTTGTTGAGGTCAGATAGGCAGTCACTCCACGTAAAAAACTGGTATTCAGCTGCATCCGGTTAGACTGGAAGCCGACAACAAACACAGTTGGGAAAAGGCTTGACAGCTGATGATGATGAATGCGTAAGTGACAACACTGGCTGATTATAATTTAAATCTGGAGGCCTATCTCTGTCTACATAATTATTTGCTCGCTTCTCAAGTCTGTGTGACCGCATTGTTGTTCTAAACCACCTAAGTAACAAATGATGTGTACCCGATTGATGCGTTTTTCACCATCATTTAAACAAATTAATCCGGAAGGTTTACATAAGTATATTAAAGCTTCTACTACATTTTCTGTTTTTACCCCTGAGAATCTGTAATTGGCTTATGTCTCATATACAATTGTTATCCTTCTTTATAGCTGTTGGTTCTCCTTTAAATAAATAAACTTACATGAGTAAGTTGTATTCGTGAGTCGCGGCAGTTATCACTTGGTCACCAATGCTTTAAGCTGGTATAAAAATAAAATAAAGTTGTTCCGGGTCTGGCTGTTTGTGTATGTGAGTTTAAATGTTTGTAAACGCACCCACAATACAGGAGAAATTCCTAGTGTGGGGCAACGTTTTAAAAAAAAAAAAAAACATAAGAAATCTTGATGTTATGTCAAGTCGACAAAACGGGTGGGTTGCTAGTACCTTAGAACCTTCAATGATGGTGACAACGTGAATGATCAGGAAAGTGGATGAACTTGGGAAATGTATTTTAGCGCGAAGTTATAGTGATTATACCTCATTTATAGGTTGGTATTAAGACTTTTAATTACTTACAAGTATGAATAAAACCTCATATTGCAACACTAAAAAGCAATTACAACAACACAAACTGTGATCTTCCAACATTACTAAAATAAATTTATAGATGGCGCCTTCCGTCAAGTTTTTAGTAACATTTTAGTAGATTTAGATACACTATAAAAATACCTTAGCAAAAGAACTATTAAGATATTCAATTTAGCAGCAAAAAAACGAAATTCTAGAAGCTAGACAAAACGCTAGGTTAGTCTCAACTCACGCACGCGCAGCTTACATTTGAAAAAAAAAACCGGCTACAGACAAAACATGGGATTATTTTATCGGTTTTTATCGTTTACCGATTATTTTAATCGGTGCGGCCGGATCGGGTGTCCGTCTGTCGGTAATGGTCGTAATCGGTCGCTAATCGGTGCACAATTTACGAAATTGTCGATCCGTGTCGGCGACCGAGTCGATGATCGGTCGATAATGTAGTGATGCGCCCGTATTGTTATCGATATTGTTAAATTAGTTATTGTATTTGATATAGATATCGATTAGACGTTCATTTATTTATTTAATACTTCAAGCACATAAAGGTACAGAGGCGGACTTAATGCCAAAGGCATTTTCTACCAGTCAGCCATTTAATTTATCGAATAACTATTTTTATTTGATCTACTTTTAATATGCTAATGATAAAGTCAAGACAAAAACACTGGTGTAAACTAATATGGCTGATTTATAAATCATATTTAATTCGAAAATTAGTCGTGATCATTTTTATCTGTCATCAGTTTCCTTGGCTATTAGAAAAGACATTACTCATAAATATCTAATTAGAATTTATCATAGTTACGTAAAATATAGCGACAGACCACGTAGGAGATGGCGGGAGGAACTGGACACTGGACAGGTTCCGTCAAAACTGGAAGGAGGACGCGCGAACTTGCGAAAAACAAGAGTGGAGGGAGAAGTGCCCAGAAGTGGGACAGCGTGGGCTAATAAACAAATAAGGGCAGTCTCCATTAAATAAACCTACTTAGGAACATAAAAATAATGCTTAGCTCCTTAGGTCGATAAAAGTTATCGATGAAAGATTACAGCTACATTGTTTGTAACAAAATTATATAAAAAAAGATGTAAAATTGGCAGCGAACCGCCGTCTAACCCCTGTATTGATCACAATAATCGATCGTGTGCCGCGTAATTGCGCCGGATCGAACCCGCGACCCATTATGTCATTATAGTCGACCGACCGAAACAATAGAAAAAATACTTCAAAGAAAAACCCACCTTGTCGACAAATAAATAAGAACTGTAACTTATCGATAGCGTTCAAGAGTTACGTCACTTTCATTCTAAATTTGGTAAATGGCACAGCTTATAAAATTATTAGTTTTAAATCTTAAAACAGGAAGGGTAGAGTTAATTTCTGTGTGGCCAGTTTTTTGTTTGAGAATAGTAAACGTTCCAATTTCAAAATTGGCAGTGATCGTCTGCCGGGCGCCTGCGCAGCTGTGATGTCAGATGACACCAACACCCGGTTTAGCCATCGGCATTTTTAAATGTGGAATAATCGTGGGTTCGAGGGCTCCTTTTGAAGTACTTATCTGTGAACACAACATCATCTGCCTAGCCTTTTCCCAACTACGTTGGGGTCGGCTTCCAGTCTAACCAGATCCAGCTGAATATCAGTATTTTACATGGAGCGACTGCCTATCTGGTCTCCACAACCCTGTTACTGAATAATACGATACCCCTTGGTAAGACTGGTTATCAGACTTTCGGGTTTCTGACTACCCGTAACGACTGTCAAAGATCCACGAATGACAGTCAGGACCAACGGCTTAACGGCTTTCCGAGGCATGGAGGGGTCTCGGTATGTAAAGATGGTCACCCATCGATAGACCAACCGCGCCTGATCGATCGACCTGTGCAGCTGTTATTATTTTGATTACACCAGATCCTCTAAAAACTTTTCAGAGTTAAAACATTTATGCTCGGTTCCTGTAAACCAAAACCAAACGTTTTACTTATTAATGATAGCATTTTTTATTGCCAAACTGGGCATATAAATAGATTTGTAAGTTAATTTTACCTGTGATAGTTACTTCCATATGGGAGTGTCTACCATGCAAAGCTATGAGGTATTTGCTTTGTTATTGGTAAAGATACAAGACTCTTAATCTTGACCAATAACGGTCCGTAGCGTAGATTCTAGGAATCGGCCAAAAGAATGAAGAAACTATGAGTTTCTTATCTTTCTATTAAAGGCCAGTATTTTTTCTGAAATCAGCTTAGAATATCATAGGCTTTATTTCAGAGAGTTGATATACTAAACCCTGTAGAAAATCATTAAAAATAAAAGAATATCATTGCCGAAGCCTTGCGACATCTACCTTTCCTTCTCTCTAAAAAAGAGACAAGATAAGGTAACCTAAGCAACACTTACGTCTCACCTCTTTCAAGAAAACCTCATTTACATTCGGCCTTTTTTCTCCAAAACAAAACAAAATGGTGGTGTACCAGCGAGCGTCGCGTCAATTTTATGGGGTATGAATTTGTCTGAACGCGGCCACGAGTGATGTGGTCCCTGACCACAAGCTTTGAGCTTCACCGTCACAAATATCATGGGAAAAAAACCAAAGAGTTGACAGTTAAAGTCAGACCGCAAGAACACTTTTATTATTCCATCTCAGTACTAAAGACTTTTTGAAAAATCTTCGCAAATTCACGCCTCGACCACGCGTCAATGTGTTTTGTGAATAAAATTACCTTTATAAAAGTGAACGTGGGTCGATTTTTATTGCATTATTTTACATTTTGATGCTATCAAGTGAAAACGCCCATAAGGATGTAGGCTGAATATGAAAAACGATGCAACCTTCTCGAAACTTATGCACTTCTCCCTATGCTGACTCACTTTGACATTTTAGCAAGAGTATGTATTAAAAATAAATGATTGCGCCTCTTTTTCTGAACCTCAATAATTCCCATTTTGGAGTTCTAAAAATACCTACTTACTAAATAACCACACGGTACAATACGACCGACGTAACTTGGCGGGCCTGAACTTTGCGCAGCAGACTGCGCAGTAAGATTTTTCAGGAACCAAATCGTGACATGAGGCGAGTGCGAGTGAGAGAACATGCGCGAAAGTTCTTATATACCTAGTGCCTACGTTCAGGCTCTCCAAGTTACGGGTGTCGTAGGAACTACGACCAACTTGGATGTAGCGCTCGCCCGACTCTTGCGCGGTTGTTTTCAGTTCTAACCTAACCCGGTTTGGGTCATCTGCCTAGCCTTTTCCCAACTATGTTGGGGACGGCTTCCAGTCTAACCGGATGCAGCTGAATACCAGTATTTTACATGGAGCGACTGCCTATTGACCTCCACAACCCAGTTAATGGGTAATACGATACCCCTTGGTAAGGCTGGTTGTCAGATTTTCGGGCTTCTGACTACCCGTAACGACTGTCAAAGATCCACGAATGACAGCCGGGACCAACGGCTTAAGGCTACTCTTTCGAAAAAAGCTTAAAAACAGCGTGCAGATGAAGCAGCTTTTCTCCGGAACTTACAGAGAAATTACATCTGAAAAAATAGTTGGTAATCTACATGATATGAATCGTAATTTGGTTTAGCCATAATTTTTCTATCGATATCACCTATTAAGAAAAAAAACCACCAAATCACCTCCAAATCGTTGAGATGAAACCATTTTACTCCTTCATTTTTTATCAAAAGAATATAAAAAAACATCTAGTGCTTTGCAATACAAACGAAAATGATTTGGTTTTGTTACTTTTTAAAAACATGTATATTTTTTAATATAATAAATTAAAAATGCGATCGTTTAAAGTCCGTGTCTATATCATCCCCGCACTCGTCCACGAATTCAGTGCGGGGCGCCTCGTGTTGCTAGGCAACGCGTTGGCATGCGGGTGCATGCGGGTGGCGGAGTGGCGCGGAGAGGGGTAGTTAGCTCCGCCCAAATGCACAAGGTCGTTGGCATGAATACAAGCCTTAACGTGCTTTCCGAGGCACGGAGGGGCCTTGGTATGTAAAGATGGTCACCCATCCACAGACCAACCGCAGCAAGCGCAGCTTAACCTGATTGATCGACCTGTGCGGCTGTTATTATTTAGCCACGGACCCCTCTCTTATCAGTATTGTTGTAAACCTAACTGCTATATCCATCTGGTAATTAAGTTGGCTAATTACCGCATTGTTTCGACACATTAATGAGCTTGAGATTTGTGCCGCGTGCTGATGACATCTAATCTACTAAGTCGACGTGCCGATAACTTTGTGGTTTGATCGAAATAGCTTGATATTAAAACTATGTATAGGTAGGGTATACGTTCGTAAGTAGGTTAGTGGTTGACTAACCAGTTTTGTGACTACAAAAGAGCAAATAGTAATAATAATTAAAATTAAAAATATATCCATTTTTTTTAAACGTTGCCCCACACTAGGAATTTCTCCTGTATTGTGGGTGCGTTTACAATTAAACTCGCATACACAAAATTTGTACCCGGGTGATGGCAATAGGCTCGTCACCATAGGACTACATAACTGGCGAAATATTGGTGGAGGTACTTACTATAAGTACACCTCTGCCCAACCCTTAGGGAATATAGGCGTGATATTATGCTACTAGAAGCGCCCCGCGGTTTCATCCGCATAAGTGTCGATCCCGTGGGAATATCGGGATAAAAACTATCCTATGTCCTTTCCCGGGACTCAAACTATCTCTATAGGTACTAAATTTCATCTAAATCGGTTCAACGGTTTAAGCATGAAGAGGTAACAGACAGACAGACACATGCACTTTCGCATTTATATTATTATAGTATGGATGGATTATTGACAAAATATAGGTACAACTTATACAAGCAAATCAAAAATAGATGAAACCAATTAAAGACTTGGGTAAGAGGTCCCAGCAACCAGGCCATTATATAAAATAATATTTAAAAAAATATATGATCAAAATATTAGCTAAAGAACGAAATAACTTTACCAAAAAAGGTACTTAACACTCGATTTATAAGTAAAATCTTTTATCAATGAAAGAAATTCATCGATTAACTTCTCCTGTCTCCATAAAAGTTATTGTAATTCCGAATTACACTCAACAAACGAAACGTAATGAAAAAACAATAACACGCTGTCACAAATCATAAGGCGCGCCCAACTCGGACTAATCCCACGAACTTTAAAAAAAAATAAAGAACCAGAGAGACCTTAGTCGATTAATCGGAGCTAAAACTAATCAAGCCTATCTGAAAGGGAATAAAACAACGCGTTAGTCGATGTTAAAAAACAAATGAATGGAGGCGGCTCGACCCGCTTCTACTTCACATAAATCATGTTTGGACGGGAAGCGATCCCGGGCAAGATTTTAATAAACATAAGCCTATATCGGTATACCCATTCATGAAGTTTTTTTATTGTTTTAATTACGTATAGGTCGTGTGAAGGGTTTCGAGTGAGTCGGCCGGTTCCCATCCCTAGGCTCCTGTTTTCTGTTCTGTACTTGTTTTTTTAATGCTTTTACAAATTGTTGAGGAAATCGGGGCTGAAAATTCAAAGGATGATCTGGAATGTCCATTTAATTCAATTGTTTTTTAACGTTTTTTGCAATTTGCAGGTCAGTGTCAGATTGTATGTTGAAAAAAATATGATTCACGAGCATAACAAATATGTATTTACAGAATTATAATCTTATGGATTTAAGTCGGAAAATTATAAATATTCATTTGTTTTTCATAAGGTTTAGCTAGCAAGGCGTTCACAGCCTCACAGTTTAAACTCATGAAAATAATTTTAGCTTTTCCGTAACAAAACTTTGTTTTTTTCTGCTTAGTTTTATTTACGGCTCTTCTTGGGTCTATGCATATAAATATTAATACTTATCAAGGTGTACATGTACTTACCTAGTAAGTAGGTAGTCATTAGGATCTGTAAACTTTTAATTTTTCTTTTCTAACCTAAAATCCATACTTACTTGACAGTAAAAATCTATACATAAATAGGTAATGCTAAGGTCGAAGCGTCGAAGACAACTCGTAACTTAGTGGTTACCTGCACAAAATAATAATTATTTGAAAACAAAATACCCACACGTTCATAAAACGTGAAGCGGTGTGTAATGTAGGAAAAAGAAAAAAAATAAAAGAGTTAGGCCGTGCGTATACATGGGCGGCAGGCGCGCTGGCCGTAATTACGGGGTACCGCGGCTTCTTGCCCAAGCGCAGGCGCGGGCTACACTCGCCGATGTCGGGGCAATGTGGGGCTACTTTATGTGGTATGTCTCTATGGTAGATGAGGTCGTGATGTGGCTTTAGAATTGGCTTTTATTAAGCTGATATTGGGATTGATCAACCATTAGGTAGCAAAAGTATGTAGACATTTTATCGGAGGTGGTCAGCCACTTGGTAGCTATGGCTTATATCTTTTTCCGTTGATATAAAGAGTAAAGAAAGCTGTAATTTTCTTTATTTGTTGGTCTTCAGAGGTTAAAGCGATGTAGTTTTGTGACAGAATGAGAGTGGTTGCTCAGAATTTCCAGTGCAATTAATGCATAACGTAAAAGTTTCAATCAGCACCAAGTTTTTGGTTTTAAGAAGTTTTATACGAATCCCGAACAAAAGATCAAATAGCTTTGCAAAAGACTTGTAGACTCCGTGAGATTGTCAGTGACACCAAGACGTGTCAGTGCATGCCTTCCCTGAGGAGCTGGGGGTGGATCGAATAATCGATTTTACTACCCGTACGCAAAATATGCACTTTGACGTGGACTTACGGACACCAGCCACTCGTCCTCTTCCTAAAATACTAATACGTAGACTTGTAGATCTTTAAAATACGTTATTTTACAAGAAATAGGTATTCATTTTTAAAATAACTCCGCCTCCATGGTTTCCTCAATACCTATTTTAGCATGAAATCTCTCATGAACTATCTTAATCTCCACAGAAATCAACCAAGGATAGTAATATGGGTGTTTATTATAATTACACGGTGAAAATGGCGTAAAAATATTCAATATTAGTCGGTAATTCAAGATGGCGGACGTGAGGCACGTAGATATGATTTATGTTATTATTCTTAGCGCAAAAACATTGGCTATGGTGCTAATTTTAAGGCCGGTAACACATGGAACTCTTGGGATTTTAAACTTGGGTATATATTAAGCAAAAACTGACAGTTTGGTGTGTTTTTTGGGTAGATTGTCTAATTTATTTACATGAAACCTGGCAGAAAGATAAATTAGAAAGCGAACTTAGGTCATTAGGTAGTTCCATATATACATGGTGACTGGTAATTAGTGACCGATACTTAAACACGTGATTTTACTCATCATTATGAATAGCTTTTACTATGGGACCAAACCTGAAATCGCGAAAAAAAAATCAGCTGTTCCCTACATTTTGACGGGATAAGCGAACATAAATGTAGGGAACAGCTGATTATTTTTTCGCGATTTCAGGTTTGGTCCCATAGTAAAAGTTGTTCATAATGATGAGTAAAATCACGTGTTTAAGTATCGGTCACGAATTACCAGTCACCCTATATATAGGTACCTACCTAATAGAATATAATACAGTAGAAAATGTTTATTTGCATAGAATGGCGATGTTATTTGCGTAGATATACCTAAAGCCAGTCTTTTCTATAAAAATCTCACCGTGAAAACTAAGGTGAAGTGAGCTTTAAGTGACCTGTCATTCCACCTGCGGTGCTATTCTGTAAAAATCTCACCGTGAAAACTTAGGTGAAGTGAGCGTGGAGTGAGCTGTCAACAGTGTCAATTCCTAGCAAAAACAAACTCACTTCAGCTAAGTTTTCACGGTGAGATTTTCACAGAATCGACCGGATTGACACTATTGACAGCTCACGTCAAGCTCACTTCACCTAAGTTTTCACGGTGAGATTTTTACAGATATGCAAGTGAGTTGTTACAAAAAACAAAAAAATAAAAATGGTTGCAGATACATTCTCCCATTCGTAATGCAAACATTTGTACTTAGGTATAATTAATCTAAATAATATAATCTTTTTAATTTTTTATTAATCTAAATAAAATAATAAAAGCAAGATCATAATGGTGACTATAATTCTACAGTTTTTAATATAAAATGCAGGCATCGCATCAAATCCATCGAGTTAATTCTTGTCGGACCATTCTGTAAAAAGCTCACGCTGAAAACTCTGTCGAAGTGAGCTTGCAGTAAGCTGTCATTCCACTTAATGCCTAGGGCTTGACTCTATGGACAGTTCACTGGTGTCCAGTTCAAAAAGTATGAATATTTTGCAGTATAAAAACTTCACAGATGTTATTCACTGCAACTGGCGTCAAATCTTTCTCTCCATATTAGTAAAACCAATAAGACATTATAGGAAAATAGTATCTTTCTCAGAATTGATTAAGAAAGTACGTTCAAACATTCAGCTATTAATTCACTGCAAACTTTTGAGCAGCACTTTAAGTGTGCCCCATAAAGTTTATAGTGTAACCGGCCTTTAGTTGGCAAGCCTGGATTTAATGGTGGCAATTAAAAACTACCTCCCAAATGAAACAATAGACTGCTAGGAATGTACGGGAAGCATTTCTGTTTATAGGTCTTTAATGACTGTGAACACTTGATGATGGTCAGCCCGTGGCTTCAGAAGTTCAGATTCGTGGTTTAGTTTTAGATGTTTTATTGAAGTGAAGTTAGGTGCTAAACTCACTCTCGCAATAATAGGTAAATAAATAATTTCAAACGTAAATGGAAAGAACTCGTGATTTTAAAAAGTTTGAAAATAGAAAAACGGTGTTCTAATTTGTTATTAACAACAATAATTTTGAAAGATTTCAAATCGAATTTCTTAATTTAGTTTTGAATATAGAAATTCTAGACATTATTATCACTTTTTGAAGAACCTAAGTCAAAGTGGAATACATTTTGATAGCCGCGAAAATAGTAAGAACCGCAGGCTGACTATTTGGAATGCTAGGTCTTTAGGTTTTAAAATGGTATTCATTTCACAGATATATTTATTTTGCGGTACATTAAACTAATTAAATTTTGATGGTTTGAACTTTTTGCCTTGATTTTTGTTAAACATTTAACTCTAACTTGTAACCGGATTATAGAATTTATCTGGGATTATAACTGGTAACTGTACTGACAAATGGGATTACATTAGGCGCCCGCGCGCCCCTATTATGGTACGAGCTTCGGTAGGTACCTATGTACCTCAGAAGAAAAAACTGTCGAGCCCCAAGATACTAACTGACAGAATAATTGTCTAGTTTGGGGCTCACTGGCAATTAATACTTTATAGCCGAGCTATAAGGTAATGGCATGGTAACTCAGAGTTATTTACGATAACCCATGAACGTTCAAGTGGGCCTTAGAGCATGAGCATAATTAGCCCATAATGTTCCCCCAGCAGTGGGACCTACAGGCCTCCTCTCTGTATGTACTTTAAGCTATCTCGTATACGAGTAGGTACTCATGTCCTTTCAACTTGGTGTTAAACTGTCAACATGCTTACTGTATTAAAACATTAACATAACATCACGCCTTGTTTCCTCGAAGAATTAGGCAGGGCAGAGGTGATTCCATAGTAGATACACCCATTAGTAGGTTAATTTGGTCAATAAACAATTTTTAAATTTTCCGTATGCAAATTAATGTACTACACATTTGCACTGCTCAACGAAGTAAACCAAGCTTCTTTAACCTCACTATCAAAAAGTCTATCTACAATAAATCATGGTCCACATCGAGGCAGCACCATATATTTAGCTGACCGCTCCCACGGTTGCACCAGCTTGGTTCTGGTGGGCGTATGACCGTCTACAGGCTATAATTAGGCGGGGCGGGCTCTTCCTGCCGACTCGAGCAGACCGGCTGCCTCAGTTTCTCCTCACATCTTGATATATTGGGTAGGAAGTGGTAGCTATCTATTAGAGAGCCTGTGGCTTTGGACTGTCAACTGGTACCTAAGGCTTATGTAAATGGGTGCCCGTCTCTCCCCTCGCTGTATGTATGTGTAGGTGTACGGTCGCCAAAGGAGATAAGTAACCAGGGTCGTCGGTTAGAGTTGAAGTTTATTATGAAACCGATGGATGTTTTCGAATGGATGTATAAAATACTGGTATTCAGCTGCATCCGGTTAGACGGAAAGCCGAACCCAACATAGTTGGGAAAAGGCTAGGCAGATGATGAGTTCCGCAAAAGACAGGCCTGTAATCTTTAGCACGAACGTCTAGCAAAGTGGGGTGATGTAAAGTCAGGCAGCAAATTGACCATCACCTTACATTGTCTGTTTATTCAAATCACAACTGTCACAGTTTGGCATTTGTATGAAATGTCTATAACAAGGCCAATTGATGTAGGTGGTCAATATTTGCTTCACAATTAATTTCCTGGACTGTATTTAACAAATAACAGTAAAGTTAATAGTAAGACTAAAGCCTGCGGAAAAGCCATTTGGGGGCGCTTCTATGCACAAGACAAGTGCGAGTCGGACTCGCGCACCGAGGGTTCCGTACAAATTTGTAGGTATGTAAATAGTTTATCACGGGTTTTTTTTTGTACTGTAACTACACGGTTTTCTGATTTTTTCCTTTACTTGTGCACTTGTACATGACCTTGCTTCTTGCCAAATTTTATGTTTCTAGGTCAACGGGAAGTACCCTATTTTTGATTCCCTTGAGATTGTCGAAATAAACGTTTTTTGCAGCATTTTTTTTACGTTAACTTATATGTTTGATTATTTCACAGCTTCAAAGGACCGTAGACCTGAGTATATGTTTTAATTTCAACTCGATACTTCCACGCGTTCCCGAGGTAAGGGGTATTGACAGACAGACAGGTAGACGGGCAACCAAGTGACCCTATAAGGTTTCCGTTTTTCCTTTTGAGGTACGGAACCGGAAAAAACATGGAAAGTTAACGTAGAAAAACAATAAGCGGGAACAAAGTTATGAAAACATGGAAAGTTGACGTGGATTTATTATCGTTTATTTCTTTTCATACATGTTGAACAAAAAACATTAAAAAATATCAAAAAGTAATGGCACATCAACATCAGGAACAGTGTCCAAACTGTCGGTGCTCAGGTCAAGGCTCTAGAGAGAGGAACCTCCTCACTATGCGTACCGTGACCAGGAGTAAGTACTGTTTTCTGAATCAAGCCCTTGACCCTGCCGCGCAATGAGAGCTTCTTGAGGTGTTTCCATCCATTTACTATAACGATTATCGGTACAATGATTGCAAAGTCCACGTCCCACATGACGACAACCTCGTGAGCTAAGTCAAGGTACCTACTTGATTTTTTTATCTTTCTCAACGTAGCCATTAATTATTACAAAACTTAACTCTTGATTTCATTAAGAAAAGAAACCTATAATCGTAGAAAGATATCTATCATTGAAGCGTGATGCTTCGGAAGGCGTGGCGGCGTCAGCAGCACTCCATGCTATAATTATGTGGGGCGGCGCTGCCTGCCTACAGATATGTGGGTGAAGCATATGGGATAGTTTACTGGACAGTTTATTATGCATATATTGGTTAATTAATGAGTAGGTAGGTATGCTAATTAAATCAAAAGCCATAGATAATGGTTCCAAAGAGTGAAGTTGATCCCCGACTCAAAAAGAAGGGCTACAGGTAAGTTTGGAACCTATTGCATTGACTGTAATTTTATATTGTTACTAGCTTCCACCCGCGGCTTCGCCCGGTATGTCGATAAAAACTATCCTATGTCCTTCCCCGGGATACAACCTATCTCTCTGCCAAATTTTATCGAAATCCGTTCAGTGGTTTATTTTATTTTATTTATTCGGGAAAATAAACAGCTATACATTAAATCTTACACTAAGTTATAAATATACAAGGTTTATAAATGTATAACCTACGACATTTTCCACAACATATTAAAAGTGATATCAAACAGTGCGCTATTCTGAGAATTTTAAACAAAAAGTAAGAAAGAAAGACAGTTTAGGCGTGAAAAGGTAACATACAGACAGACAGACAGAGTTACTTTCGAATTTATGATATTATTAGTATGGATGAACGTAGATTTTTTGGAATTCATACTCACTAGGTCTATTTTCAAAGTTGCAATCGTCATTCCACGATAAAACTGCTTTTGATTTTGACTAAATATTAGTGATCGACTGTAGGAGTACTTATGGGAGGCCCGAATCATGGTTGTTTTTCTAGAAGAGAATGAACCAGTATTGCTCCCCTGTACTTTAACTTCATTTTGTGAGCAGTTGCATTTACGTTTAAATTGTTGTCAATGATTGCAAGCGCGACTGTTGAGGGACCTGGGTTCGATTCTCAGGTCGTACAAACTGTTTGGAAGTTGGCGGTTTAATCCCCCGTGCCTCGGAAAGCACGCAAAGTCGTTGGCCCTGCGCCTGATCTCTCCCCGGTCGTGTCGGATTGCCGTTCCATCGGGCTTTGAGAGAGGGACGAGAGAGTGCACCCATGTCTGCGCACATACTTGTGCACTATAATATCTCCTGCTTATCTGGCTAATCTCCGTTGAGATTGGCCACCGTGACCGAAATTGGTCGGCTAAATTTAGGTAGGCTAAATGGCAATTTGATTCAACATTTCGTAATGTCCACAAGGTTTTGTAAATATCTTGGTACCCGTGACACCTATCTAAGTATTTAACAAAACAATCATACAAAGCTACCGTGGAAGTACCCGCAAAAAAATAAATGAGTTTTTCATCAACGCTACCGTATCACACAGTTCTAATCATAGACAATTTCAGCAAACTTCTTAGACACAGGAGTCTATACCATAAACTATTACTAACACAAATACACAAACAAAAAACAGTCTATAGAAACAGAAGATTAGTCTGTGATTAAAATTTAAAATTCGAACACATTTAAAAAGAAATGAAAGTAGATGATGACCAGCGGTTTTGGGCGGCGTCGGTGGGAACCCACAAAAAATATCCATGTAGGTTGGGCAAGAGGTAGCTTATATATTTTTGAGATATGTACTCGGTTTGGGGTTCTGTGATCGTGAGAAGAAAACGGTTATGATGACAAACTTGTTTAACATCCAACTGAATGGAGTTTTTAATGTACGTCTATAGTACTGGAGTGTGTGTATACCTACCTGTGTACTTATATGCATCAGAGAACTTTCTTTCCTAACTATGATAATTATATTTGATGATATATAAAGAGAAATCAGGCTACATGACTTTGTAACTGTCTGGCGGTTTTGAGTATTGGAACGAGGTTTTACGGAGCTTTTGGGAGGAGTAAAATGGGAGAGTTCGTCACGTAACGAAAAAGCGTCTTGCTACTTTTCATGTATGTAATAGAGACAGAGAGAAAAATAGTTTTCATGGTTTTCGAGGCTTCAGTACCCTTGAAAACCAGTGCTTGTATGACTCAGTCGTATGTACAGACGCCAGCACATCAAGCTACTACAATCTGTCAAATTTGTTTAATAGATTTTCAACTTTATCGCTAAAATATAAGGTTCAAAGTTTATTGGGAAAATTTGACAGTTTCGGGTAGCTTGATGTGCTGGCGTCTGTACGTAACAGAAGCATAATGTTTGTGCGTGAAGAAGTTTCAAACATACAAACACACTCATATTACGTACCATAAATTTTATTACAAATAAGTATGTATATAAATATGTAAAGGATGCGAGAAGCACAGAACCGGTCGAAGTGGAAGTGCTTGGGGGAGGCCTATGTCCAGCAGTGGACGTCTTTTGGCTGAAATGATGATGATGAAGTATGTAAAGTGTAGCCTTGTCACTACAATTTACATACATATCTATAAGATCTTCCGTTACAATTATGTGGCTCAGGGTTTTGTATTACAGACACTTTTAAGATTTATAAAGCACAATGGTCAATTTGGTACAGGCCCCGAGCATACTCAAAAAAAAATTACGGTAGCAATATCAAAGTTGTCTATCTTTTATGCCCTCAGGGAGTAGTTTAATTAATCGTAAGAAAGCATGTCTGAATTCACTTGGAGAAAAAAGATATGTGAGGCAGTAAGATCGATTTAATAAAGGGAAATATTTAACTCATCCTCCAAAAACTAAATAACAAACTAACAAATTGACCTTCTAATGATGGACACCTTTGGAAATTAATGAACCTCCAAAAAGTTTTTGCGCTTCTAATAATGCATAATTTTTTTAATAACTCAGCCTATTTTTAACTGACTGGCTTTTTGTTACAGTTGGTGATATTAACTATGTACAGTCAGCAAAAGAGTTAGATATGCAGGATCGTCGGATATAGTTGAAGTTTATTAATAAACCGATGGATGTTGTTGACTGGAATTTAATTTGATAAATGAGCTGTTTGTTTTCTATTATTAAAATTAAATTTCATTCGACAATATCCATCACTTTATTACTAAACTTCAACTATATCCGACGATCCTGCATACCTAACTCTTTTGCTGACTGTACCTAACTTGTTTTTTGTAAAGTTTTGTGGTTCAGGGCCCTGAAATGACAGTAGCGGAACCTAGATTACATGAAATACTCAAGTGTTATTTTAAATTGTTTTCTAAAAAGCCAATTGCAAAATAATTGGCGTGTTATTTTTCAAAGTAAACCTTGAAATGAGTCTATCAACCTAATACAGTGTCCATACGCGCGTACGTGTTCCACGCGCGCCTCAAAGAGATGTCAGCATCGAGGAGAGGCCCCATAAGGCCGAAGCCTGCCGGGTCAGCGGGATTGTCCGAAAGGGTTACCGCTGGCCCGGAACATAAAGGGCTAAGGAAGGAACACGGGTGGGTTTTAGTCAGTAAGAGTCTGACACTCCCTTCCGCTCCACCCAGAGCGGGAGGGGTCATTTGATGATTTCCCATCCGCAAAAAAAAAAAAAATACAATGTCCATTAAGATCGACGATATTAGTGTTTGTTTAATTAAATTTTTCAATCAGTTGAGAACTTTAATGAGGTGAGAACTGAAAATCGGTTCTCATTACGTGTTTGTAGGATGTAGTGTGTTTAGTGCTAAACCCTCTTCTGTAGTGGGTTTTACTTTTTACCAGATAGGTGCATTATTTTGCGAAAAATCAAATAAGATTAATAAGAATGCAGATGTAGATTAGCCTAGTATTCTGCGTAGAACGTTTAACTTGCCGTAATAAAATCATTGAATTTGTAAGCTACGTATCGATAAGTACTAATTTATTCACCTGCGAGATTAAATTTTTCAGTATCAGGTAATTTTTTTATTTAGAGAAAATTTTACTAATTTAAAGTTTACATAGAGTTCGTTTTTTTTTATCCCAGACACTAATCTGACATTTAAGTCTTTTACGTTTGTGTTTACGTTTTTTTTTGTATAGAAGTTTGACATTACACCTGTCAGATTAGTCTCTGGGATTAAAAAGCGAACTTTAGATACTAAATTAAATGACTAACTAACTTACTATACAAATAAATACAATAACTTTGGAGATAGGAATGGTCACAGGCGCTGTTTTTGTGGATCTGTCAGCTGCCTATGATACAGTCAACCTCAAACGGTTGCTATGGAAGGTGGAGACATTGATAAGCGATCAGAACTTTGTCCGAATACTCCGAGAACTCCTCCACAATCGTCGGTTTCAGGTCCACCTTCTCTCGGAAAGAAGTCGTTGGAGAGCGCAAAAAAACGGCCTACCTCAAGGTAGTGTCCTGGCTCCGCTTCTTTTTAATATCTACACCAACGACCAACCATCCAGCCCTAACACATCCCGCTTCCTCTATGCAGACGACCTTGCCCTCACGTCCCAAGCCACCACCTTTGAGGAGGTTGAGGCTCATTTGTCAGACGCTCTTGGTGACTTAGTCACATATTACTTCGGTAATTCACTCAAGCCCAATCCGAACAAAACCCAGTCGTGCATCTTCCATCTACGCAATAGAGAGGCGGGCCGCAAACTTAACATCGTTTGGGGTGGGGTGCCCATCGAGCACAGCAACTTCCCTAAATATCTTGGTGTCACCCTGGACAGGTCTTTAACATTCAGAAAAAACTGCAAGAATATCAAGCAGAAGGTGCACACTCGCAACAGTCTTCTTCGTCGACTGGTCGCATCAAAATGGGGTGCTTCGCCTGA
Source organism: Oligia fasciuncula (assembly GCA_963082905.1). Lineage (NCBI taxonomy): Eukaryota > Metazoa > Arthropoda > Insecta > Lepidoptera > Noctuidae > Oligia > Oligia fasciuncula. The sequence continues at coordinate 11,956,524 of OY720406.1, read as the reverse complement.
CGTTATGCGGACTACTGGACTAGCGCTATCTTTTTCTGCGGGAGAATTCGCGTGCCCCGTGTGGAGCCGTTCTGCCCATGCAAAGCTGGTGGATACAGCTTTGAATGAAACGTGCCGGATCATTACAGGCTGCCTAAAACCAACCCCGGTACAAATGCTGTATCCACTAGCAGGAATAGCGCCACCAGTGGTTCGCAGAGCGGTGGCAATTTCCAGCGAAAGAGCCAAAATGGTCTCCGACACACGACACCCTCTGCACGACAACATCCTTGCGCCACAAAGGTTGAAAAGGCGAAACAGTTTTTTAAAGTGTGTCGGTCCACTCACTGGTGAACCATCACAAGAGAGACTGAGGCTGTGGCGAGACAGTGCTTCCTTACCCGGACCGTTCGTCCGACCCGCTGAAGACCTCCCACCTGGACATGAGCTACCTTGGGTAACCTGGAAGTCTTTAAACAGACTCCGGACCCAGGTTGGCCGAAGCAAGGAAAACCTGTTCAGGTGGAGATTCATAGACGACTCCGCCTTGGAGTGTAAATGTGGTGCTGTTCCACAAACGATGGGACACTTAATGTCATGTCCTGCGTGTCCTGTCAGCTGCACGTTGCAGGAGCTGATGGACGCTGGTGGAGGCGCCAAACAAGTGGCCGAATTCTGGGCCGAGTATATTTAGATTGCTATCGACACGCTAAGAAGAAGAAGAAGAATACAATAACAAAGGATACTGGTATACTACACACACTTCAGGTTGTATGTTAATAGAAACATGATTCGCGACCGTAATAAATATGTATTTACAGAATTATATTGCAAAACAGAATGTGACCGGTCATATTTCTTTCAGCTAACGATATGATAATGACACCAAAATTGAAGTTAGTTATAAGTTATATAAAAATGCAAATAATGTAATTAGGCAGAAACAATTTAGCTACGTCGTCGGCTAGAAAGGAAACTAAGATAAAATAATGCAATGCAATGTTATTTTATAATTTCTAGATAATAATAGAAAAATGCAGATTGTCCAAGTAATAGAAGCAAATGTATGCTAATCCATGCATATAGCCTAGCTTTTATACCCTATTGCGTAACACACTTTCTTTCACAATCCGAAGGATTTTGAAGGAAATTCCTAATCCATTGCTTCATATGTTTGAAAAATTCGTCTGTTCAACATTGAAAATAACGCATTGAATGTTGTCGACCTGTTAAAATGTTTTGGTGCCCTAACATTCTTTCCCCTCATTTTTTATATATCTGTAGGTACATATTATGTATTAACTTATTTAACCATTTATTTATACACACGCATATAAATGAACAAGAAAAATGCGTACGCGCTAGCACATCAAGTTATCCTAAACTGTAACATTTTCCCAATCAACCTTGAACCTAATGCTTCAGCGATAAAGTTGAAAATCTATTAAAGATATTTGATAGATTGTAGTAGTTTGATGTCCCCTCCCAGCTTATTGCGATAGGAAAGTAGACAAAAAGAGATGTAGACAGCGTGTGTAAGAGAGAGACAGCGGTAAGAGAGATTATAAATATTTAAAGATTGCTTATAAATTATGTAAATAAATAGTAGTTGACTGTCGAAATGAAAGGTATTGCAATTGTTAGTCTGTTACGTAATTACCCCGGAGGTCTTTAGCTTGAAACCCTCAACACAACGTTTCATGCAGTTCATGAATAAGATAAAGATATGAAACCCATTTCAGATAGACGCAATATCATTGGAGTCTTTAAATGAAGTGAAAACAACCTAAAAATTGTAGGAGTTTCTACGGCTGTCATTTGTGAGGAAATAGAGAGTTTTGAATATGTAGATGGGTACCTATACTTAAGCGCGTATCGGAAAGCGCACTGACTGACTGATGACCTTAAGGGGGAAGCGCTAAGGTAGCCCGCGAATTTTTTTTTTTTTACGTTTTTTGCAGTTTGCTGGTCAGTATTAAGTTGCACGTTGATTAAAATATGATTCGCGGCCGTAACAAATACGTATTTACAGAATTATAATCATTAAAGTCATCAACACAACTCTCTAAGACCAAGTAATCCCACTGAATGACTATTTCATGAAATCTTGACATTTTACAATTACACTAACTTAACAAGTTGTATTACTAAGTCCAATGATGATAATGATTTTTATAAATAAATACCTACCTAAGAGTACCGGAAGACCAAGAAAAGATGGATGGTTTGTATAAAAGATGATTTGGCTAGACGGGAGAAGAATATCAATTAAAATTATGGTTGATACCTACAGATGTAAGGAGGAAGAAGGGATGCTGTGCAGACTCCGAAAATAGCTATAATATATATATACCTACAATATATTTCTAAATTTCTTAAAGACATTGGGAGTAAAAATCTGACGTCTACATTTAAGGGTGTGTTCACATTGCCTGCAGCGAGGCATTGTACTAATCAAGAAGTAGCTAGGTTACCGAGAAATTTTATTCTTTCTAATGAGTTACAGATAGAGAAAATTTTTCAAGGTTTTCTTTTCATTTGCTGCTCCGAGGGATGTTAAAATAATAGACAAATAAAATAATGGAAAGTACCAGACAGTAACGTCATGAATTAAATTCTATGAATGAATGAATAATCTGTCCTCGCAGTTGCATCTTTTTATAAGTGTAAAACCTACTTAAATAGGCCGACTGATTTGGTACCTTTAACAAATTATCGATGCATACAAAGAAATCTGCAATCCTTTAACACTTAAATCCTAACCTATAACTCTCAAAAAACCCAGCATTATTCCGTCAAAACAAAACAATTTGCATACCTAAATATTTTTTCCCCAAAATTGCTTGTTGAGTTTCCCTCGGTAGCATAACGATGCTGCCTCGGGCTCTGAGCGAGAACCTTGCATTATCTGGTGGACTGGAGTGAATGAGTGAATATTATATGGAAGTCAGTCCGCCCCTGCTTGAGGCACGCACGCCTCAGCACCTGGCCTCATAGCTGATGTTTCAAAGAAGCATTAAATAAGAGGCTTTTCGAAATAGAGTCACTTAGAGCTGTTTCTCTAACGATCCATACTATAATAATATTATAAATTCGAAAGTAACTGTCTGTCTGTCTGTATGTTACGTTTTCACGCCTAAACCACTGAACGGTTTTCGATCAAATTTGGCAGAGAGATAGATTGCATCCCGGGAAAGGACATAGGATAGTTTTTATCGACATACCTTGCGGGCGAAGCCGCGGGCGGAAGCTAGTCAAAATATAAAGACATTTTATACCCACATTGACTTGACTTTGCCATGTGTTATTTGCTTTTTCGATCCTGTGAAATGCCAACTTTGACAGGGCGTGGCGAGCAGTTTTATATAAAAAAAAAACATTTTTATTTAAGTATATCGTTTCGAGATGCTTTTCTTGTAATTAGAGTTCCTGTTTCCTTCAGTAGCATAACGATGCTACCTCAGGCTGTGAGTAAGAACCTCGCATTATCTGGTGGACTGCATTGAATGAGTGAATATTATATGGAAGCCAGTCCGCCCCCGCTTGAGGCACGCACGCTTCAGCACCTGGCCTTATAGCTGCTGATAAAGAAGCAGCTACACTTAAAACAGATTCAGGATATATAAATGCTGCAAGTACTTGTTTAAATCTTGTTACGTCTAGTTATTTCTAAGATCCAATTAAATTTTGCTGGCTTCAAACAGTAAGTATAATCTTTAACGATTTTCTATCCACCTACTGTTATAATCATACACAGACACACCCGTGTTGTTCTCTTGAAAATTAAAATATAATGACGCTATATAACACGCAAGGGACGTAAAATGATTTTACTGGAAAGTGATTTTAATACCTATTTCAAATCACTGATGGAAACTTAACCTGTTTCCCTCAGTGGCATAAAATATGCTGCCTCGGGCTGTGAGCGAGGACTTCACATTATGTGGTGGACTACAGTGCATATTATATGAAAGCCAGCCCGCCCTTGCTCGAGGCACGTGTGTGCCTTAGCACTGCGATGTTAGAATGAAGAATACTGCTTTTTGGGACATTTAAAGACTAAAGATGCAGTTACTTCTGCTACACTACTACTTGCTGTTTGTAGGATTTTTTTTCTAACGAATTCATTGAAGTTTAGTCATAAAAAAATCTAATAATGATCTGCGACATAACTACATATCAACAAAAAACATTACACCCATTTAGAGTTCACTATGTCGAGTAAAAAGCGTTTCAAAGAGATTTTCGTCCAATAATTCATTCCATCAGAATTTGTGTTTCCCTCAGTGGCATAAAGATATTCCCTCGGGCTGTGAGCGAGAACCTCACATTATCAGGTAGACAGTAACAGTGCATATTATATGGAAGTCAGCCCGCCCTCGCTTGAGGCACGCACGCCTTAGCGGCCTAAGCTTGGTTATGTTGAAAAACTTTTGAAATAAAAGCTCATATTGATGGTGTTCTATGTTCTACCTCCTTAGAGATAAAGTTAGAATATTTTTTATGACATTTTCTATTTAAAAAATAATTAACATCTTATTATTGTGATGTGCCCCGCGATTTCACCCGCGTAAGTATCGATCCCGTGGAAATATCGAGATAAAAAGTAGCCTATGATAATCTAGGGTGTGTGTGCTACCTCCATACAAAATTTTATCAAAATTGGTCCATCCGTTTGAGCGTGAAGAAGTAACAAACATATAAACACACACACACAGACACACGCACCCCCACACTCACAAACTTTCGCCTTTATAATATTAGTGTGATTTTCTCTACCTATCTAATATCTACACCCTTAATTAAGAAAGTAAGCCTACATTCTCCCACAAAACAGTGGCACTCCAAAAGTGCCGACAGAAGTAAAAGCTTGAAAAAGCATAGTAATTTTATAAATAGGTATGTTTGAAGGTCCTTCTTCCCAAAGAAAATGTACCGCGCGTTGATGTCTTTGTAATGGCCAAAACTTAAAACAGAGGTGTCGGTTACGGTAACAGTGTCGCGAGTTCAATGGTTCTTTCCCTACGTGCCTAAAGAAATTTTCACTTCACAAATACCAACATTTTTGTAACTTGAATCAAAATCACCAAGTACTTACAACTCGTTGATTTCACAACCAAGCTTGGGATTTCTACAAAAAATCTCGGCTCAGATGTAATAATCATTACAAGGCGGCGACGGTGCAAGTATCTTATATCATTTACATATCTTGTTTACGGTACGTCTGTCCCTATATGCTAATGACATACGAACATATATATTTCGCTACCTCGACGCGTTTCAAAGCATTGTTTTTCACACTTGACCGATTTAACAAGACCTGTCTTTCTCAACTCCTTATTCTCTATCAGAGGTCGAGACTGGCTGGTGAATATTATTTTGTCCCTTTTACATTATAAATCGCGACGAGGTTTAGTTTTTATTTTGTTATAATTTCGCGAAGTCGCCGCGGGCGCAGCGGCAATATGAATATTAAGAGCTTTTTTTTATTGGCGCGTGTGTCTGTTTCCATTATTTTGAACATCCGTTATTTAATTAATAGAATCTTCTTCCTTAATCAAAGTTATAAGGTATACTTCAAGTACCCAGCACGAGTTTTGGAAGTATGATAGCAACCATACCGACTTTTTAGACAAGTCAAGAGTATATTTTTATTTCCTTATACTAAGGCAATCATCACAAAGATTATAATCCGGAAAAAGCCAGAGCAACCAGAAGTAAAAGCACTAGGTACTTATTCAGTAAAACGATTGCAGTCCGGAGTGCGACAATTCCAGTAGCTAATAAAGAACAAATTCGCAAAACACGTATTCGTTTGTATGAAAGTGACAGGTGTCAAGAACACATTCTTTCGTCTGACGCACTGTAGGTAAGTTACTTATTGAGCTTATGGCATTAAAACTTATTGGTTGAAAACTGAAATAATAGAGACAGCTAAAGGCATACCTAGTAGAAAACATTTCTAAAGGAAGGCTAAAACAAGTTGAAAGTGAGAATCATCAATAAAGAATCAGTTACGAATATTTATCGAACAAAGCCGTATTGTGAGCGACAATGGACAGACGCACTAACGGTCCGTGGGTCTCATTTGACTGACAGATGACTAAAATTTATGGCCGCCAGTCGTTGAACCAATTAACAGTACCTATACTTGGGAGTAATAGCTCGTCTACGATTAAATGGAGAACATTCTCCAAACCAGTAGTTGGAGATAAGAATCGTAGTGTACAAAATATGTAATTTCCATATTAATCTGGGAAATACTGAGATCAGAGAGTAGGTATCTACTTAGGTACCTACCTGGCTTGTTAAGAATTGTGGGTGTGGTCGATTGATATCGGCGATATTCCGAATTTTTTAAGGTTCATTAAACTTAGATATCTTATGAATCAGATGCGAAACAGATGATTTATTTTCTTTAGTGTTGATAATAAAGTATGTCCAGCCAAAGAACTCTGGGCTGTTGTTTTCCTCGATACCCACTTGACTTCTATTCTCGTAAAGCTCATCATCATTCTCCTGCCTTTATTTATTTATTTAATACTTCAAGCACATACATGTAAGAGACGGACTTAATGGTACAATCAAGGTGAGTTGAAAAGGACTATTTGAGCACGAAGTAACAGTAGAACACTGTCTCCTAAGGCACAGGTTTCCCCTAGTTTAGGAGGCAGGGTTTCCACCATTCCAGACACCTTTTTACAACCAATTGTTCTTGTTACCTACATGTACTACTTATTGTAACGAAGGTATTTAGTATCAATAAAGTTATTATTATTATTATTATAATGCCATAGGCATTTTCTACCAGTCAACCTTTGGGTGATGCAGAGACAAACAGTAGTAGGTGCGATAATGTTAATTGAGGAATAAATATTTTAAATATGAAGATACGCATAAATCTATTAAAACTATAAATGTAATATATACCTAATTACATCGAAATATAAGCACAAATATATACATAAATACATGAATATACTAAAAAGAAATAAGACAAACAATGAGAGCTTCTTGCGATTGTGCTCGCGAACCTTAACTTTAAAGGATACTCGGTTGGTTGCCATTCTGATTTCCTGGAGGAGCGCAGCGAGTGAATGAAGTCTTTATGCCAATTTATTTGGGGTCGGCGCAACATGTATTTTTCTTCCATATTTCTCTATCAGTCGTCATCTCGGTAGTCACACCCTCTCTTACCATATCATCTCATGGTGGGTCCAGTTGACCAAAGACACCGTATTAGGTCACACTGCCGCGCTGCCCCAATAAAATAAATACGCTTTAAAATTTGACAAAAATGTAACACATATCAAAATATTGAGAGGAAACCGGCATGCATATGTCTTAATTTTGTGTGTCGCACTGGGCCCACGTAGTGGATTACGGCCCACGCCCCCTCACAGAGAGGAGGCCTGTGTTCCAGCAGTGGGAACATTATGGGCTGATTATGATGATGATGATGCTATAGCTACACATCTTTGTTTTACTTGCAATTAAATGTCCTCCTCCGAATTTTCCACATACAATACCGCTAAATTAAAACAAACGAAGCATAAAACTACTCGACAAAAATCACAAACACTACGAAAATCTTCAACAAAGCCCAAGAAAGTTCCCAACAATTAATGAATTACCTACTTCTTTTTTTAAACGAAAAAAAAACTAAAGCAGTATTCATACTCGTTTTTGCCAAGCATTCCAGACAATGACAGATTAAGCTGAATGCAAATTCCCAGCGTCCGTGGGCGTGTCCCCTCTGATGGCGCGCAAAAAAACAATATGAAATATCGTTTTTTAAAACCCATTCTGAAATGTACGTAAAAATGATTTTAGACTAAGTTTTAGGTTATCATTAAGCTTTTTGAGGATTATTTGAATCAATTCTCATTGTTATTTTCAAAATTGTTGCGTCTTCTACTATTTTTTAATACCTACTTATATTTTGATGCCCTATGATTCCTTCCCCCCTTTTTTACGCATGTAGGTACTTACATACAGGATGGAATAAATCGACGCGACACCTGTTAGGTACCATGGATTCAGTACATTATTCTGAAACCCCTACGTTGAAGCAAGTCAGTTATAAAAAAAAACAGTGGCACTGCAGGAGTGCCGACAGAAATGAAAACTTGAAAAAGCATAGTAATTTTATAAATATGTTTGAAGGTCATTCTTCCCAAAGAAAATCTACCGCGCATTGATATCTTTATAATGGCCAAAACATAAAACAGAGGTGTCAGTTACGGTAACAGTGTCGCGAATTCAATGGTTTATTCCCATCTCAAAAAATGCCCAAGGCGCCTAAAGAAGTTTATACTTCAAAAATTGCTCTTCCATACATTTTGACCGCGCATTTTTCTATGAAACAGCAATTTTTTTTTTATTACCGACGAAAAGTTTCTACGCTCGGGGGTCTAGAATCAAGTTCATGGTTACAGTTAGCACGTCGATGTCCCTGCAAACCTGTATTTTATATATTTTAAAACGTTTAGTATGTGGGTATATATAAGTATATTTCACTCATCATCTGCCTAGCCTTTTCCCAACTACGTTGGGGTCGGCTTCCAGTGTAACCGGATGCACATGAATACCAATATTTTACATGAAGCGACTGCCTATCTGACTGTGAAGGTCGGATAGGCAATATACAATACCCCTTCGTAAGACTGGTTGTCAGATTTTCGGGCTTCTGACGACCCGTAACGATTGTCAAAGATCCACGAACCAACCGCGGCAAGCGTAGCTTAACGTGATTGATCCATCCGTGCGGCTGATATTATTTAGCCACAAGCCCCTCTCAGGTATATTTCACTCTTTAACATATTTACTTTTTCCCTGGGAGTCCTAAAAAAGAGTGTTAAGGTCCACCTAGAACCTACCTATTTGCCTATAAATAAAGCTATGGCACATAAAAGCCACTGCATGCGTCCTGCAACTTTATAGGATACTAGCTTAGACTATAAACATTTTATATTGAAAGGATTTAAAACATTTGGTCGAAAGTTGTGAGCTGCTGCTGGTATTATAAACAAGAAGCTCTGTGACACCTAGGCATTAGCTATTTATGTAGACATAAAAAATCATGACATGGCTTACCAAAGGGTATCGTGTTACCCAGTAACTGGGTTCTGGTGTCAGATAGGCAGTCGCTTTATGTTAAATACTGGTATTTAGCTGCATCCGGTTAAACTGGAAGCCATAGTTGTGAAAGGCTAGGTTTAAGATTAATTTATTGTTTTTTTTTATCAAAACATGTCAATGATTTGGTAAAACGGAGAATTAAATAACCTTGTAAAACACTGTTCTAAAAACAGGTTTACCAATAGGTAGTCTTCTTCATGGTGTCGCATGGCAAGACAGCATGTCAAGACAGCATGTCAAATCTTGTTCGCTCAAAAATTCGCCACTTCTACGGCGTCGTCGGTCACAGCGCAGAGGTCATTTTGACTGCATGTTTTGGGACACAGAGGGCAGGATAGGTACACTAGGAATGAGACATTTAACACGACAATTAATAAGGTTTCAAAAAGGTAAGTTAAGAAACAAATGAAGCAAACCGCTTACCAACAATAGGTGTAACACTGATTGATGACTTTCAAAGCTCCTCGTATTAGCAAAACTTTTGAAAGATATAATTAGCTAGCCTATTATTGTAGCAGAGACTTTTGCCCTGCAGAGGGTGAAGGTTGGGTTGATAACCACGCTTGCTTAAGACTTGTTGGCGATTTCTTTATTTTTTTATTCGGGGGAATAAACAGTTATACATTAAAAACTAAGTTACAAATACACAAGAATTATAAATGTATAACCCACGACATTTTCAACATATCCATGCGCTATTCTAAGCTGTTAAAACAGAAAAGTAATTAGTCATAGAGTTGTGTTTTTGTATTTTTTATGTATTTTACCTATAAGTCCAGGTTTTCTCATAATGTTTTCCTTCACTGATGTTAGTAATATCCAAGATGAACCCAGAAAGTACCCCCCACATATGAATTGAAAAAGCTAAATTGGTTGCCCGGATTTGAACCTATAAGTTCGCGAGTCGGCGAGGCCACTAGGCCTTCAAAACTTAATCCAAAATATGATTTTGAATATGCTTAGTAGGTATATAAAACAAAATCACCGAAACCCTTTATTCCACATAAAAAATACCGAACCGTCTTCAAAAGTGAAGACCCAAAAACAACGATATGGCCGGCGAGCTCATTATAATGTTTTTCCATAGAAATATATTAATCACGCACAGCCACGCCCTCTCGCGGCTAAACACCAAATAATTTCTGCCATAAACATTTTCTGTGGACCACAGATAAAAAAGAATAATTAATGTTATTTCTGTGGCATTTTTCGAGTATAATTTCGGACAGGTAAAACTAGGTGTGTACAGCATGAAATATTGCTTTTTTTCAAGTTTTGCTTCTTTTTGGGAGCAACTTAATTTCGGGTTTTATTAAAATAGCTTTGCTACCAACATTTTTTTTAAAATATACAACCAACTCGACAGAAAGATAGAAATAGCTTTTCCACAGACCGGTAAACTAATTTACCAGCCTGTGGAAACAGCCGCAGCCGCAGTGACAGTTGTCATGAAAATAATTTCAGCGAGGTTTGACTCTACGGTGTCAAAAAAAAAACTAAACCCGCTAACTTACTTTCATAAATAACGTTTCAGTGACGTCATTCGACGGTAAATTGCGGACACTATGGTGTTGGCTACCGCAGTCTTAGGCAAAGAGTAAAGTAACTTTATAGGAAGGAAACCCTAGTTAAATGACAACTAGAACACCGTCAATGGCCCAGGGTTAACTCAGCAAAGAGTTGACAAACAGCTATCGGCAATAATTAAATGATGATCAATCCTATTAAAGTAAAAACAAGAAAACCCCATTAATAAAACTTTTAAATATAGGATACACGTCCTCAACCCCCTACATACACTCCATAAACACCCACTTAATTAACAAATACTTAATTAAACAGGACAAACAATAAAGCAGAATTGTGCGATACACTATTAATGTCAACACTTTAATATTAAACACAAACAACCTCGCACGATTAATCAAAAATCAACCTTATTACCATCATGACAAGATATATTAACAGAATTGTAAATGATAATAGTCTTTATTAACATGGGAATAAGAGTGATGGTAATGCGGTACGTTTTGGCATTTATAATTTGATAAGGCTTCCCCTAATGGCTAATGATGGCAAAGCACGGAAATGTCAACTAGATACGAACGGACACCTGTTTGTTAGGGTTCCGTGGTTAAAGTTCAGAAACTGGGTAAAGAATGTGGGTAATAGGTATAATTATGATATCAAAATCAAAAGCCATTTTTTCAAACTAGGCTGAGAACCAGCACTTTTCGAACGTCAAAATTACAAAAAACCCCAAAACGCCCGCCCTTCACCAGTTCCTAGTCCTTTCGCTAGGGAGAAGAAGTAACTAGCTTCTGCCCGCGACTTCATCCGCGTGAAATTTCGGTCCCCGACTCACCCGCGTCGCCCGCCCACGCTATTACTTGGTTTTACGTTCTTTCTGACTTTTTTTCATTTTGCTTGGCTCCTAACAGTCGTAGCGTGATGTTAACCTTCCTCAATAATTGGGCTATCAAATGCAAAAAGCTTGTTTAAATCTGACTTTTAGTTTCAGATGTTATCGCGTTCAAACGAACAAATAAACTATTCAGCTTTATTATGAGTAACTATAAATTAGATAAATATTAATTACCGCATTTATATTTTTACTTATATGAAGAAAAAACGTATATGAAGAAAAACCATGAACATTTTCTATTGGGATACATATTCTTGCTATTTTTAACCGACTTCCTTAAGCAGTAAGAAGACCTCTTTTTGCTTTTTTTCTTGTATTTTTTTTACAAATTTCGCTACTCCATTGGATTTAGGCCATGAAAACTGTATTGGCGCTTTCTCTTGTAGAGATTTCTTGCTTCGAGGAAGCATTTGTTTAGCTTAAAACTGCAGAAGATGAATGACTTCTCATTACGCCTACGCAGGTCAGGGAGTTGGCTAAGATGACTAAATTAAAAGTAGCGAACTGCACTGCGGTATCATTATCACACAATCAATCTCTCTAGCCTTTTCCCAATTATGTTAGGGTCAGCTTCAAGTCTTACCGGATGCAGCTGCATATCAGTATTTTACATGGAGCGACTGGGTAACACGATACCCCTTGTTAAGACTTTTGTCAGGTTTTTGGATTTCTGACTACCCGCAACGACTTTTAAAGATCTACGAATGACAGCTAGGACCAACGGCTTAACGTGATCTCCCGAGGCATGGAGGGGTGTCATCATTATCACACAATTAGTGTTAAAACAAGTGTGAGTTGCTGAGACCTTCAAGCGGCTTATGTACCGCCTAACCTTATGGGTAACAGCTTTGAGCCGATTGGGGTCGAACCTCTCGGGTCATGGGACCCGAGTGCGCGTCTCCTTTCTCGCTGACTGGTCGACACTTCACGTGTCCAGAGGGCTGGCTCGATCTTTGGCCATAGAATTAGCATTGCCATTCAACGTGGCAATACTGCCAGTCTTCGTTCAGTTCCAGATGACAGCGATGCGGACGAGTACTTCGACGCCTAAGTGTTCTTTTGTTTTGTATTTATTTTTATTTGTATACTTAGCTAGTTAGTCTTTTAATTTAGTACCTAGTGTGAATAGTTTTGTTGAATATTGTAAACATAAAACTCAGTGGATTAGTGGAAAAACAGAATTAATAAAAATTATACAATCATTAAAATTAAAGTATGAGCTAAAGATGCAGATACGAACTTCCATTCAAGATTGCAAACTGAATTAACTATATAAACACTGACACAATGGCTAATGGCCTTCTTTAATTATTTCGATGACCAAGAACGGTTTCGAAAAAAGAGAATATTTTATATGAAACCCACGCTTCATAAATTACACTCACGGCTGACAGCTTTTCGTACAGCTCAGTGAGGTCGTTACTCGTTATTTTATGATTAGATGATATCCTCAAGTATCATAAAATGTCCCCCCTAGCTGGACATGTCGGCAACTATTCTTGAAAACCTATGCATGTAAGCACACTACGTTATGTTGATAACTTATACAGGGTGTTAAAGGACCCATCACGAAGCCGTCATACGCATTCTATAACATGAAGTTCTAAGAAACTTTGAGCAAATACAATTGCTGGGAAACGACTTTTATTTTTGGTGTGAAAATTCGCTATTGACGGTAGTAACGCACACAGAATATTGTGCTTATGGGTGTATGCAACTGTATAGAGATCGTGAGAGTATTAAGTTACAAGTATTAAGTTATAGTCAATAGTTATAGTTAATTATTTATAATGCGCTTAGGTTACTGGTGGGGCTGCCCTATTTCTGTAGCGTCATGGATGTTCGCAGATGCGCATGTAGATTTCTTTTACGCAACAATGCGTAAAAGGTGCTTTTCCCTGGTGCGCAGGGTGTGGGGCGGCTCCAACAGTTATTTGTTCTATTCTACACTATAACGTTTAAAACTTATCCTCGTAAAAAACGTCAAAAAAATTGGAACCTTGACCTTTAACATCTCGTAACCACGAGGTACCCAGGTAGTACAAAAAACTAACGGGAAGAATAAGTGAGTCTCGGTTTCGTTAAGGGTATTTTTACATATCCAACTGCTGCGCTGGAGCAGAGGTGGCCCAGTGGTACCTAACGGCCCCCGATTTTCGAGTCGTAGTTCGTGGGTTCGAACCCACCTGGGTTCGAACCCACGAACTACGACTCGGGCGTTATACTTTGTGTAAATAATTTCATTACCACTGCTCTCAAAACTGTGAAGGAAAACATCGTGAGGAAACCGGCATGTCTTAGAACCCAAGATCCGAAGACATGTGACATCTACCAACCCGCACTGGGCACGCGTGGTTTATTATGGTGCACTCCATCTCACCGAGAGGAGGCCTGTGTCCCAGCAGTGGGAACATTATAGGCTGGTTATGCTATTATGTTATACTTATCTATGTTTGTAGAACACGACATGGCGTGAATAAGTAACGTTTATGCCTTAATTAGTGGATTACTGAGGCTAACCAGAGGTTGCGCACTAGGTACTTTTATTAATGGCTGTTCCTGGGTTCCTAGGTCGGGCAAAGTGTTATTGGTTTATTCATCTGGAATTTCTCAGCACTTTTCTCGACCTGGGAGTCGAACCCAGGACTTCATGCTTAGCAGTAACGCCTGCGGCCACTAAACCAACGAGACAGTTTTAACATTTATAATCAATAATTTATTACATTACAATTAGTACCACCACTAACAAAGTTACAAACCAATATTTATGATTAGCAATATTTCGTGGGAACTCCACAAAACTTTCACAAACACCATATTTTTACCTTAAATTTTTTAATCTTCTATAATGTGGTTAAAAGCCAGTAAATTGTAAGTATGGTGACATTTAGGTAAATCGGTAGGGAGCGTGCAGTGCGGTGTGGCGGCGAGATCACACGGTGAGCGATGGTGTGCGCACACGCAAATGTCAGCGTGAGCACGTGTGAGCTAGGGAGTGATATGGATACAGAGAGGATAATACCGCACGATTTTTAGATTCATTTGATCTTATTAATGTATCTTATCTCTTATTAAACGATCATTAGAAATCTAGGTGTACGAATTTTCATTCCTCGTGTTAAAATTAGTTACATAATAAACGAATTAAGAATGCCATGGTGAAAGATGACAGCCAGAAAGTTTGGCTGCGGGGTCGAGAACTCAGAGTGGACATATACATAATTATATATGATTTCATGTCAGAAGGTCTTTCTATGAACTGCATTTACCATGCAATACTAACAGACTACCTTAGGATAAATTAAATCAATCTATCAATCAATTAACTGAGGACTTCTCCCAGGCTACGCCACAAAACCCTGTCCTTTGGTTTCCGCGTCCAGTCTGTCCCAGCCACTCCAGTCTGGGATAAATTGAATACGTATCTGAAATATTACAAATTATCTTCTTCAAAAATCTGTGGGAAACTGTAACATACAAGGATTGCGTTACGATTCTCAGTCAACAAAACTCGTCGAAACTATAGAAGAACCTAATTTTGAACTACATTAACACTATTCCTTAACAAAGAAATAAACACCGCACAACTAGTCAAACAATCCATCCGCTCTATCTATAATAATAATCTTTATGATTATTACTAGAAACAAACAAACTATCCAGTAGCGAAACTCATCATAAACTCGAGCAAACTTAATAACTTTTATGGCCGAAATAAATAGTAAACAAGTATAATAGGCTGTCAAATGTCGCCTAATCTGATTAAACATAAAACTACCACTGACCGGAGACTTGGGGTGGTTAAACACGATGGAATTTGAAACATTCACGAACCTTTAAGGTGCCACTAGTCGATATTTTTTCCATTATATTTGTATGGATCGGGAGAGTATTACTCCACTGTTTGATATTGTGCATCCAAAGTTAAACATGACATTGTTTTGTCTTATTAACAATGTTGTCAGTACGGAAACAGAATAGTAAAATAAAAAGTTAAAATTTTTTGAGCCAACAAAGATTCGTTTTTCTTGCTATTTTTAACGTAACTTTGGGTGTAAATAAGAATAAATAAAAGAACTGTAAAACCAAGTCCGTACCGACAAAGCTCACTTATCGAAGAGTTCAATAAACTTTATTTGTAATTGATTTATGCAGTGGTTTTTCCATAAAACTCGATTTTCCGAAGCACTTTTTGAATTTTTTTACTCGCCTATCAGTTCGGAACGGTGTTTTTGTGCGTGAGAACTAGACGTTGTTCGTTTAGACCAGCTGTCGGACATGAAGCCAGGTGAGACAGTGTGCTTTTTGGCCATGACCACCAGTTCGAGCTCGCGACTAGTTTACTCTTAATAAGTATAGTATTTAACGTGTACACACGGCTACACATCAAGCTATACATTTCCAGTTTTAGCTGACCTCGCATTATGTAGGTTTTTCGTACAATCAGAAGTCAACTAATACTGGTTATGTAAAGCTTGATGTGTACCCGTGCGTACAAACACGCACATACTTCCACATTGCCATTGTCTCGGAGGGTGCCGAGAGCTTCCCGCGCTTACACACAAATTCACAGCGTGTTTGAACACTTGGAAACCACATGTAAAGCGCCTGTCGCTTCAAGAGATAAAAATATTGTATGATGGCGCAGCAAGCAGCGCCGTCTATAAGGCCGATCGCCTAACTAAAACGTTGCCTGAGGTAGCTGCGCGGTTCGGGAGGGCTGATAGTTGTCACAAGTTGACGAATAACAGCTCTCGCATCACGTCACAACACCCCTTCCGCACCGCGCTGCTACCTCAGGCAACGTAGTTTTGTTACGAAGTTACTGGGACTACCCAAAAGGTCGGATAAGAGTGACTCACACTGGCTGGTGATAGTCACTCTAGCAGAGCGTCGCGTCGATGGTTGCGTGGCAGCATGGTGGCAGCTGTCTTCTGATGACAGAGGATGTCATTTGTACGTGTTTATGTGTAAACGTATTTTCTTTCTTTCTATACAGTCGCAAAAAATCCTGGAAAATTCATACCCCAGTTCTTATAAAAGAAATTGTTGACATTTTCAAGATTTGCTCTTGAAAAAAATGGCCCGTTGAGTATTGTAGATTCGGATACTAAAATCATAGTAGCTAATAGCTACGTACCTACTTTTCTTCAGACCTATATTGTTTTTATTTTTCTTCATTTGTAAACACGTGTTTCTGTGACAAATACCTACACCTATTTTCTATTTCTTTCTTTGTATTTTTCCTTAATCGAGACAAGAGCCCTGAGTTCTGGCCTAAAATGCTAAAATAATTCATTCCTTTGGGTTCTTAAATTACTAACTAACAAGAAAACATAACGAGTTTCTACTGTCTACATTTTCTAGAGTGGGTGGGATAGCGTGCTCTATATACATAAAGTAGGGGGTGTGTTGTTACGACTAACAATAGTACTAATTAACGGACAGTTACGAGTAGAAGTATTGTGTGTACTGTTCGTTTGGGGTCGGAGGGTCAAAGTTGCTTACCTACTGTGTTTGATGTTCCTAATTATTGATGGACATCGATGGGTTTCTAAAGTTGTTGATAATAACTTGTAATTTCGAACTTTCTGTTTTAACATAAAATACCTATATCCTTTGACATCCGAAAATACTGTAGCTTCCCATTAGTGAAAGAATTTTTAGAATCGGATAAACCCACATGTAGCCGATATTGCTTTGTCTCTTATTCACAGGTTTTTCAGGATAATTTTTAAACTTTGACTTTATGAATGTCAAAGTTTTGCCCATTTTGGTCAAAGTCAAAATTATGCCCATTTTGGTCAAAGTAACAGTTTTGACCATAGTGCTCACAGAGCGATATGGTCTGTCTAAAGATAATTTTGACTACGAAGTAAATATAGTTTTGACTCCGCTATGCACGTAACCAATATAAAACTTAAGGCAATAAAGAAAATATAATAAGTAGATACTGACTTAGGTATCTACCTATATATAACGACATCTTACACACTTTGCATACCTAAGTGACAAGTTTATCGCTAACAAAGATAGCGTCTGAATTAAATTGAAGAATATTTATTAGAAGTAAGTAATCAGAGAAGAATTACGATGTCACGGAAGTAAGTGCGAATTAATAAAATGGCCCTGACTATGAACTGTGTGACTTAGATTATTTATTAGTTATTCTGTGTCAGTAGGTAAAGCCGGCTGAATATTCATCAAAGACAAGATTTATTTAAAAAAACTCTTTAGTGTCTACCCAAGTAGCACATTATAGTGAATTTTGCAACTCTTATAGCTTAACTGCAAATCTTATAGCTTTAAGTGTCAAATGAGTGGTTTAACAGTGTTTGATAAATTTATAGCTTCAAACACTGCTTCACTGCACCTTTATAGAACTTAATCATGGCTGCATATGTCACCCAAGTTTACAAATAAATATGATAAAGAGCTATTTTACCACCCAGTTGTGCTACTTGGGTCGGAAAACGACCCTATACCCAAATAGACTCTACACCTCACACATACGAATGGCGCTCGTAAGAAAATTACGATCACATAAAACCTTCAATATTAATTACATATCATTACAAAATACTCACCCACCTACTCGCTCATACGTATTGATTCTCGAGTTGGTAGTGAGCGCGGGCCGGCCGATGTTCAATCAGTCTGCATTGGTCACACGCCCGTCGTCAGCTATACTGTACTATAGTCAGAAGTACGATATTGAAGGGCCCACAGTATTCAGTATTAACGTATATTTTCAAACCTGTTTCGTTAGGACATTTGGGAGAGTGAGGAAGGTTGTAACGTTCTATTCGATTTTTAATTTAAGCAAAGCCAATGTCGACTATTCTGCCAATGTCTAAAGTGAGCTGGAAAAACAAGTGTGTATAAGATAGACTAAAAGGGGAAAAAGGGTTTTAAACAAATAAAGTTATTTGATTGATCCAGTTAATATAGATACAATGTAGAATATCTTGCTGGATTAGTAGGTATGGGACTAAAACAAACAAAAAATAGAAATAAATAAATATTAAGGTTGTAACGTTGTATCGTTACATTCATTAAAAAAAAATTACAATAATAAAGTGTCAAGTCACGCACAATGGTCCACTGAAGGACTAAGTGCGGAAACCAAACCCATAACATAGAACATAGAAGTGTCAAGTCAAACCACAGATGTTATTATGACGTCGTTGGTTATTATGCAACATAAATTAGCTTTCTGCACTGTTGGAATGTCCTATGTGCCAGTAATTAGGTACACCCGGCACCCAAACCCTTCAAACTAGCATGAAGCTGCTTACCGGGAGAAATAGGAATGGTAGTAGTTCCGTTTGTCTACTCATGTGGTGGTACGGTAGTACTTCCCCGAGGCGAGCTGTACTACTACTCTCTCTATAATTGGTTGAATGGCAAACAATTTGGGTTCTTGAGCTGAGGAAAAAAACTGACTAGAACATAAAAGGTAGGCCAAACAAACCAAAAGTGCGCTGGCTTGACGATATAGTCAAAGTTGCAGGAAACACCTGGATGAGAGACGCACGGAACCGAGGGGAAGTGTGGCAGAAGAAAGGGGAAGGGCTATACCCAGCAGGGAGTGTTTCCGGGCTGAAATGATGATGATGAGAACGTTGGAGCCATTACTGGAAGGTTTTCTTGTAGATTTTTCTCATAAACATACACATACATAACCTGCATTGGCGGTGTAGCGCGTCTGGTATGTTCTTTGAAAACCGAGTGGGCGACTCCTTTTCCGTTCTGAGAAGGACAAGAGCTTCATTTCGAACACGATTGTTGAACTGTAAAAATAATATTGTATCTACTGTATTCCGCACAATTTTCGTGACGAGAACCGAATTGTTCAATCTCAGCATTGACTATGAGGTAATCAAGTAATACGTAATAATGATTTGTAACATTAGGTATGTGCACGTATGCATAATTTACGTATTAATTGACCGTAACATCCGAAAAACTATGAACGTATTACTTAATTTAATTTATAATTTGTAATAAATAAATACTTAATAATACTTAATGCTTATTTATGACATGTAGGTTACATGTCATAAATAAGATTAATTTGACAGGAATAAACTAAAATTTATCTTCTGTCCTTTTCTTAATGAAATAGATAGATAAAGATGCACTGAACTTAAATTTAGTTTAGTTTGTGAACAACAGAATCGGCACCAATATTTAGATTTGTCTTATTGTTCTGTTTTTAATGTTCAGGGCTTAACTATCATCATTATTCTCGCTCCCGCTTAAACCATGCAATGAATTACATTTCTCATGGACTTTGAAAGAAGACCTAAAATTACCAATGCAATTCCATTTCAAACACCTTTCCATTAAAACTACCAATCCACCCAAAATTCAATACCGAAAATTAGCATTACCAATCCACATACCTAATAATCGGAACCTATCCCTGCTCCAATCCCGTGAGATAATAGGCTTGGATCAAGCAAACACAACGGTTCCAATTACGACTCGGTACTCCGCGGTCGCGGCTTAATTCGGTCGTGCGAACGCGCGCCTGGTTCAAACGAGCGCAGTCGTTCAAACGAGCCCCAAGCCCCCGCGCAAATTCCAATTTTCCTTTATGTGCGAATGGTAGGTAGGACAGTGTGGGGGTGCTTACCTTGGTGCGGTTATATATGGAACTGGGTAGATTGCACACGAATCCACGTTTGATACGAGTATCTTGTATGACGTGAGAGAATGAAATGGAATGTTTTGTTGTGTTGTACTGGCTGCAATGTTATTAGAAGTGGAAGTAATTAGGTGGTACAATTAGGTAGGTGTATACAATACGACCGACGTACCTTGGCGGGCCTGAACTTCGCGCAGAAAGCTGTGCACGACTGTTTTTTAGGAACCAAATGGTAGCATGAGGCGAGTGTGAGTGAGAGAACATGCGCGAAAGTTCGCAAAGGCTATACTCAGGCCCGTCAAGTTACATCGGTCGTATTATATGTATTTTTTGTAAAGAAAAACTCGTCTGTGTATTAGGGACAGGAATCGTAAACAGCGCTCCTAGTGTCCATCAGGGGACAGAACTAAGTAGGTAGTATAGGAGCTCCGCGCCTTTATATTATCGGATTTATCAATGCGTATTTCAGTAATATAGAATAATTATTCATAGAGTGGGTACCTCATCCACCACCCGCGCTAGGCTCGCGTGGTGGTTTACGGCCCACTCCCTCTCACTGAGAGGAGGCCTGTGTCCCAGCAGTGGGAACATTACAGGCTGATTATGTTATTCCTTTATTTGGATCTACATTTTTACATTATAACGCGCGCTGTCAGCTATCCAAGCTGAGTCTCAATTCTTTTCTAATCATCTAAATATGAAATAGTTTTTGTCTCATTATACATGCCATCAACTTGTAAAATATCCAGGAAGATTGCATGGTAAGCTAAAAAACCTCAATGTGCTATTATAATATCGTTTTATGTTACCCGACTTTTGAATTTCCACCTGATCGCACCGCATCGCTGCAATTCTATATACTAATAGTTGAATATTCTTTATCGCTTATTATTTTAAATATTTTGCACTGATTAGGTACCTACTTCTAGAACTCATTTCCTTCCGAGCGTACCTATGTGTTTGCTAAAGAAGTAAATATGTGTTTAATACTTTCTAGGCTTATCTGTAATAACGTACTTTTATGTCGCACTACAAAGCAAAAGATAAGACCCTGTTAAGGCTTTCGAAGACAGGCACGATGCGACAGTGCGACGCTATTCTAGTAGAATTTCTATTTTTCAATTACCCGTCTGGGTGCATTTATTTGGTTTTGTCACAGAATGTAGATAACGAACTAAGTGATACCTACAAATAATTAAGTCATGCTGTCATGACACGGTCAAAACAGACTATAATTGGCGTAGATTTTATAGTGGTATGAAGCTAATTTTCTCGTAAGTATACCTAACCTACCTACCCCTTGGATTCATCGGCGGATTTCATCAATGAAACCGAACGCGATCTGCACATCCAAACCGCGTTCAAGAGTTGAGAGTCATCATTGCGGTGGAATATTCACACTGACAGGTCTTGAACATGGTTTTGGTGTGCTTATCGCGTTTCGCCCTTTTATTTAGGGGGCTTACATGACCTCAAGCGCGGTTACTGTCGGACTGCATAGAAAAGAAAGAGAAACGCGATACGCAACGCTGGTAATTTATTGCAAAATATGAAGCAATTACTTATTTAATTACAAAAAATCTATTGTTTGGACAAAAAAATTAAAACACTAGTATTTTAGGATGTTGCTTGTAGAATAATCTGACAAAAAATCAGAATGATTGTAGGTATGTAAGAGTATATTAGTACCTATGGTTGTTATTGTAAAAAAAAAGTTTTTAGAGGTATCTTCATGATTTTTTTCTATCGTATCAAATTAGTTGTGTTATGTTTTCAACACACTATCTACCTGGCAGGTATATCCTGAATAAGATCATAATTATATTTTTCTGATTTTGTTTACTGTAGTCGATCATATAATTTTATTGTTTATAAAACTTGCGTTTTTTGCGTTTAGGTCCTGTAAGCCCCTTAAAACTCGTTTGGAATATAGGTACCTACTTAACGATTCGTAAGTCAAACTATTTATTTCAGGATTTAGGAGTCAAGCTTAACCTTCGCGCCGCGTATTAATTTCTTATGCCAATCAAAATACTGGGCCTCAGATTCCAATTTCTATAGGTACGCCATGTACAGATAAAGACACCCTTCTATCAATCAAAGCAGTAAGGTAGTTAGTTAACCAAAATGTATGTTTAATTAAATACACAATCAATAGTTCGCGTATTGATCTTGTCTGCTCGACGTCTGTCTGCCACTGCAGAGATCCAGCAGAATAACATTGTCAGGTATATTTGCCTGACACATTTTTTTGAGCTGGACTCTCATTTATTGTGAAGAATTTTGAAGTTTAATCTTAGAAGTTTATGACTCGTATGAATCTACAATTTATATGACTGTTATACAAAGTGGTGAATGTAAATTGTAAAACTAGAAATAAAGATTTATTTATTTTTATTTGGTGTAACTCTGAGACGTACACCGCACTTTGTATGTCCGTTTTTTTATTTACCTAGTCATAGTGTCACTTTATTTCAGTTTCTTTTTATATTCTTTCTTTTTTGTTTTCTTTTTATTCATGTATTTTGTTAATATCTTTTGTGTGCACATAAATAAAAAAAAGAAAGGCAGAATAACCATATAATTTAATATGCTCTCATAAATGAATACAAACCTTTTCACTTAGCACTCAGTGGTCGGCCATTGATCGGTGTCATTTACACTCAATTTGTCAGTCAAACAAACTGTAGGTAATATAACTTGATGATACAAACTTGATTCATTTATAACACCTGTCAAATTGATTTAATCATAACTAATATTATAAATGCGAAACTTTGTTTGTTACCTTTTTACGCAATGAACCGATCATCCTAAAATTTTGCATATACGTTGTCAGGTGTACAGAAACGGACATGGGGTACCTTTCATCCCGAAAAAAAGTGCTGTTCCGAGGAAAATCAACAATAACGTTATTACGATAATAGATGGCGCCACGTGTCTTTCGAATCAAAAACAGGACGTCTGTCGGGTCAGCTAGTAAGTGTATACTGCAGAACTTTATGTACAGGCAGGCGGCCCGTGGCTTAAGGTTAAGCAACGCTTGATGAGGTTGGTCCGTGGATGGGTGACCATCTAATACATACCGTGACCCCTCCATGCATCGGAACAAAGCACTTTAAGCTGTTGGTCCCGGCTGTCATTTGTAGATCTATGACAGTGGTTACGGATAGTCACACTCACAAGCCCGGAAGTCTGACAACCAGTCTTACCAAGGTGTATCGTGTTGCAAAGTAAATAATGTTTATTTAGTTAATTAACTATTTTACAATTTAACTCTAAAATATATGCATATTATATAGTAAATACAAGTATATTGATTGTGGACGCCAGATAGGCAGTCGCTCCATGCAAATTACTGGTATTCTGCTGCATCCGGTTAGACTGGAAGCCGACTACAGCGTAGTTGGGAAAAGACAAGGCAGATTGATTGCAGACTTTTAGGTACAGACGCCAGCACATAAAGCTACTACAATCTGTCAAATTTCTTTAATAGATTTTCAAGTTTATCGCTAAAGCATAAGGTTCAAAGTTGATTGGGAAAATTTGACAGTTTCGGGCAGCTTGATGTGCTGGCGTCTGTACATATAAGAAGTTTTTAATGCCTTTCTTGAAAGGTCTGTTCGTTGAGCTGTGTGCTGGATTTTGATGTACGACATTACTATGTGAGAAATTCTCAAGGGAAAAACCAAATAACACCTTGCCCAACCTGGGCATTACCCAGGCTCATCATTCGCGCTCAAGGCATCTTCTTCTACTTAGCTTTTTCCCAACTGTGTTTGGGGTCTGCTTCCAGTCTTACCAGATGCAGCTGAATACCAGTAAGTCTCGATCCCGTGAAAATATCGGGATAAAAAGTATCCTACATCCTAATCCAGGTCATGTTCTACCCATGTGCCTAATTTCATCTAAATCTGTTCAGCCGTCTTAGCGTGAAAGAGTAAAAAACAAATATACAAAAAATCAAATCTTTTCTCTTTATTATACTACTAGGTGTTGCCCGCGACTTCGTCTGCGATCCAGGATGAAAAGTAGCTTATGTCCTTCTCCAGGTCATGGTCTACCCATGTGCCAAATTTAATCCAAATCCGTTCAGCCATTTTACCGCGAAAGCGTAACAAACACACAAACAAACTTACTTTCGCATTTATAATATTATAAGTTAGGATTAAGTTTAGATTTCACAGAGGTATTATTTGGGCAGACTTTGAAGTAAAGCCAATAATGTTGACGTACCGATATTCTAGATAAATAATGTTTTTTTTTTATAAATAAAACGTTTTATATTTTCGAATAGATTTTATTCTTACAGACAATTCCATTATACTTTTGTTTATGAGCTAAATACAGATAGACACCAGTATGTACCAAATATTAACACTTAGTTTAAAGTACATACATACTTAAATTAGTGATCCTGTTAACTCATCTTTCATTATGATTGGAGCCACGAACAAAGAATCCATGATGCTTTGAATAACAAAAATATATGTCGAAGTACAAAAAAAAACTATGATTGAAGAGCTTAAGAGAAATCATGCCCAACCATGCTTTGTTTTCTACCGAATGATATAGTGAGTACCTATTTAATTACAGAAAAAAAAGTCCGCGCCATGTAACTTGAAATATAAGAAACCCCTATGGTGAAGGATGAAGAACCCTTTTAATCGGGAACTATATTTTCTATCACCAAAATTTATATTTGTCATCAAGTTGTATCACCTAATAAATAGATCTATCGCCACGAAATATTTTCGTTCTCAGATAAACAAAAATTGTTCCCAGGTATGAATTATCAAATTAATGTTAATATATGTGTAAAATAAGAGATCGATAACCAATAAAATTATATTGCATTACATGAATATAAACTTCGTTCTTATAATAACAGTTTTGTTACTTGAAATGGACATTATCGAGAACCGAATTAGTTACGAGGTTAATTATTTAAAAAAAAATGCTTAGGTTAGGTTAGGTTAAAACTGTGACCTCCTACGCACGAGCCGAGCGAGCGAAGCGAGCGGTGCCGCGGCAGCGGCCGGCGAGTGCCAGAAACGACTAAATTTTAAAGAAAAAAAATATGGAAAAAGAGATTATTTAAAAAAAAAAATATTATAGACCTTATATCTCAGGATTTTAGGTGATTTATTGTGGAACTGATTTTGCATTGTTTGGTGACTACATTTTGGTGACAGATCTACTATTTGGAGGACAAACCCTATTATTTAAGAAACACAAAACTAATTAAATTGGTGATAGCTTAAATGATACCCCTTTTAATCAGACCTCTCATGCTCTATAGGTACAATTAAAGAAAGAAATAAAGAAAATATGTTTATTTGCGTTTTTAAATAAGACGCAGAGAAACAACACAAAAAAGAACAAGTTGGAGGAATATATGCGTCACATCCACGCAATAGAGTAGGTATGTACCTACTTATGAAGTTTTCTTAACTTTTTCTTGTTTTCAGGGCCTTACTAAATTGTTGTTTCAGCTACGACTTTACTTGGTACACTTAATAAACTTCTTTATTTACTTCGGAGACACGACTTTAGATAACATATATTATTATTTTCAATTGTTTTATGTACACATTTAAGACTGTTCGTGACTCCAAACATAAATGAAATGGTTTTATTTACTTAAAACACGATGTTCTCTTAAACGTATGGAAATTCTTTTCGAAAAATACCTCGTGTGTGTTATTTACAGTGTTTCTTTTGAAAAGCTAATTTTAATGTGGGAATTCATGATTTTGGGCTAAAGCCAGAGACACATTACTGTGTCGTGTTGTGTCGTGACTCGGGATGCACCAATCAAACGAATCTGTTCAGGATTACGTCAAATTATAACGAGTTTTGATTGGCTAACACTGCGTCAGAAGGCGTCACGACACGCCACGACACGTAAGTATGTTTCCGCCATAATTTTTCAATAGTCAGATAACTTTTATCTAAAGAATAATTATTATGACTTTGACATAATATGTCTAATTTTCTATACGTAATCTGTCATACCGCCATATTTATTCCTCAGATAAAAATTATCAGACTATTGAAAAAGTAGCCTTAAGTGAAATTAAAATGGAGTTTGCTACAAAATATGATCAAAATAGTTTTTTTTTCCTGTTGTTTTCAAATTAACTGTATTAAGCTGAATGGGTAGTTGAGACCGCGAAATTCAAATTTTCTTACGTTTTTTGCAATTTGCAGGTCAGTGTCAGGTTGTATCCCACCACTATCTATTCACCTTAACAGTTTTTTTTAAATTTAACGACACTGATTTTATATTTCCTAATGTTAAAATTTATGCCAAAATTTTCTGAATATTTGATTAGACAGAAAAAAAGGAAAAATCTGTACGAATAACACGATTTTTGCAAAAATAATGAAATTTCTTCGTATGTGTGATTCATTTTTAAATGTGTATTGAAACAAAATTATAATGGTTAGCTAAAAGTACAATGATACTTACATTTAGTACCTAATTAAGTACATATTCCTTAGACAATACATTAATATATATATACAAATCGATTATTTACAATATTAAGATTATGCTCTAACAGATTGTACTTAAGTAACGGGTAAGATATCAATTAATAATAAATATACAAAAAAAATGCTCAAAGTGTGTCTATCTTAGTATAGGAACCAAAATTACTCTTATATAAATTATGCTTATGTAACCCATTGTAAATAAATTATTCTTTCTATGTAACTTAATAAATTATCTATTACAATAGCTATCTGTACATATATTCTTAATATTCACAGTGCCTGGCTTATTCACAAATAGATTGATTATTTTATTATTAAGTATTAACTAAAAGGATATAAAAGCAAAGATTTTTCCTCCATGATTTATGCGAAACTAATCGGAATTAGTCTTAACAAAGTTTTCTTCTAAATTTCCGGTAAGCAAAAAAAAGTGGTTTTATGTTCCACAGATTTTAGATATCTGTCTTTTGAAAAGGTCATTTCTGGGTAATTAACAACAATTAAATATTAAAAGACTTCTGGCAACATTGGATCAGAATCAAAACAAATTGCCTTGATCAGAAAACATCGAAAAATTAACCTTTATAGCACCAAATCACTGCAACAGAAAACAAACTGGTTCTTCCAATAACATCGAAAACTAACCTGAAGCAAGCGGGAAACTCCTTAACGTTCACAGAAACTAAAATCACATAAACACTGCGTCTTTCTTAACTTCACCAATCGCAACTGTTAATGAATAACACTGCTAAAGTCCACTTTGTAGCCTGTCGAGCCGCATCAGTCGTGGTAGTCCCGCGGCTCCGGCTTGAGCTACCACACCAGACCCTCAGGGTGCAAAGGGGGCGGCCCGTCTCCGAAGGTGAACTCGGGCGAAGATGGCCGAGGGAGCACGAGGTGGTCCGGAGGCGGGAACTGCTCGGGAAACTCCCCGCCAGGAAGAGTCTCCATGCCTGCGAAACGACCTGCTTCCGTTACTAAGCGCCTGGTACATTGTTTCATGGGGATGTTACAATGATTGATTTTACTAAGTAGCTGTGAACCTAATAGGTACTTGTATGTTTATGAACAATGTGGAAGCTAAATGTGTAAATTAATTTGATTTTGGATTTGAATAATTGCCAGTTTCCTTGAATACTTTAATTTGAGTCTCCTGAATAATCTTAAGGCTCTAAAGCTATGCCGCGTGTTTTTCAGGCAGGCATCAAGTCATTAATTTGTTTAAAGCTTTAAGAAAGAAAACGCCTGTAGGAAGGAATTAAAATCTTGGGACAATGAATTAAATAACACACATTACACAAGCAACACAAAACGGTTCTATAATCTAAAAGTCGCGCGAAAGACACATAAAATTGTTAATTGTCAGTATTCACGCGTCTTCGTAAACTCGCGTCTGCAGAATTTCGTTTGAACAAACCATTATGGCTGAACTTGGCCCTGATTCGAAAATTGCGAACAAGATACGTGCGGCAGCACTTTGAAATAATAAGAATTTGAAATCGAGCTTGATTTTGAAGTGTTCAAGAATTGCTCCTGTCTTTGGTTGTTTAGCAAAAATATGGTGTCTGTTGAGACGATTAGGTATTTTAGATAAAAATGGCCAAAATTAGATTGGTTCAAGGATCGTTTGACGCCTGAATGACATTTAAAGAGAGTTGTTGGAAAAGATTTGTAAAATTGTCGCAGAAATTGTATTGACAAAACAATATGGTGGAGTTAGTTCCGATTCTGGCCACTCGTTAAACGAACCTTGGAGCGGTGTAGGTATAAATTAATAGTTTGAGTTATCCATGTGTGTTTGCCTATTTCGAAAAGTCTACCAACCTGGCTGATTGAAGGGCATCGCTGGCGGCGGGTGGAAGAACGGCGCATCATGGTGGAACGGCGGGCCATAGCCAAACTCGAACTTGCCATCCGCTGTCGCGAAGTAAGGAAACCCCGGTGGGCCTTCCTCCAGCCCCCCCGGAGATAGGTTCATGGGGAACCCTCTCATCTTGCGGGACGACCCGAAAAACGGGCCCCGCCCCATTGAGGTCAGCTGCTTCAGACGGCGCTCTTTCGATCGCTTGTTTTGGAACCACACCTGTTGGGAAGAAGGGGATGGTAAATAAAAAAGTTTCAGTCTAAGTATTCATAAATTGGCTACACGAGACGAAAAGAAGATTCTAAAGAATTAGAGAACACGCTAGAAAGACGATGATGACAAATTATTGAAATTAACATTTCAAGTCCTAAGAAGAAAAGACATAAACGCAAACTAAAGTTAGACAACTTTCACTCCTGTCGAAAGTTACAAAAATTTTCATTAAACTTAGTTATGCACGAATAATAAACTGACAAAGTCCTTCAACGAGCGTTGAAATAACAGCAATAGTTGCCACGTCGTCGTAAACTATAATAACAATAAATGTTTATTAAAGAAAAGACGAAAAATAGTCATGAGAATCGTTCCCCTTGTCGCGAAATAAAACTTTAGTGTCTGACCGCATTTGTGGTCGACGTGTATTTGTTATGCCAATGACTAAGGTATTTCCATCCACAATTTTATGAGTAGTATTTGCATTGGGCATAGTCCTCGTAGGTAATATATCTACTTAGAATTTTACCGTTTCATTTAAATCAAAGATTGTTTGTGATTCATTGTGATTAATCGAAATACGTGGAAGCTGCCAGCAGAAAAACAAATTGACGTAGGTCTAATCATGCAATTAACCGATCGTTTAGCAAACCAAGATTAAGCAATCATCGCATCTAATCTGACAATTAACTATTTTCCATCGTTTTTCTGCGTCTAAATAGTTTTAAAAATAAAGCTGTCTTGTCGCGTTCATGGCGCGTTATCCGTCGCGTGCTAGCCGCGTCACTAATCTGTAACTTGTGTAACGGCGAGATCGCGCGTCGCGGCGATTACGTGTCGTGTGTGCTCGCCATTATATTCGCTCCGCATTCAGTGTGAGCCGCGCCTAAATATTGCGTGGCATTGACACGGTTTGACATGAAGGCCGCTGAGTGATCCCTGATTGCAGAAATTGGGAAGCACTGAGAGGGAATGTGCAGTTAACACGTATTTAACCAAAGAACACCAGTCTCATGATGTCTTTGGAAAGCAAGTTTTCTTTTATTAGGCTGTAAAACTGCACTCAACAACAACTGCATCGGTCTGTTTCATAGACCGTCAAACAAAACAGCTCGCTGTTTTACTTCAAGTAGCATTTATAGCTATTACCATGCACGCTTCTGCCAAGCAATTATAATTGTGATAGTATTAAAAAGTTAATGAAAATTACACCTTAACTGTTTTCAGACATGGCTAGAGAGCCACTCTGAGCAAATAATGCCAGGATTATTCTGTAAAGTTTTACACTAGGCAAAGTAGACTCACAGCGTATCCAGTACTGCCAATTATAACGAGTTCAGTGCATAAAAAAGTAATAAAAATTATGGGACCAGCGGCTGGTTTATAAAATATTATTTTCTTAACCTCTCTTGACTTGTTTGAGTGTCGTAAAATTATTCGAAACATAAAAACGTTAATTCAATTAAGTACTAAAACGTCGCAGTTCTTACACCTGCCTGCTGAAAGTGATGCCTTCAATTTTTCAATTAGTTTCCCCAAGGGCGTAAAGTCATCCTTTGATTAACTAGTGATGTAACAGTCACACAAATAGACTAAATAAGTAACTCGTTAACTAGTTGATGTGATTCGTTAATTCGCGGTCCATTTAACAAGCTATTAAAACTATTTCTTAATTTAGTAATTACATTTCTTTAACGGCGATTTTCGTAGATAAGAGCTGTTGTTTACATTGTACGTAATTTAATTAAATTTAGGAAAATTTTAACCTCATGCAGGCATTACAATTTTATTTATCAGCGTTTAAAATAATATCGCAGTAAATAATATCTAAAATTGTTTATAGCGGCTTCCAACTGTGCCGAGCACACCTTTACTATAAATTGCCTTTTAACAATGTCTATAAAACGGTATGAAACGAACGGTAAACTATAGGATGTAGGTACTGAATTTGCGTAACATGGCACCTTAAAAAAATAATAAGAAAAAAAACACATGAAGAAGAAAACAAGAGCGTTATTGTAAAGGCTCACGCGCTAGCCCCGCTGCGCGGGCGCACTCTTTGATCACGCCGCCCGCCCGCTCCCCAGCCCACGCACGCCATTTGCACAGAAATCACATTCACAACCTGATCCAATTCTCTTACGTAAACTAATGATTAATGGACATAGTAAAACGAAATGAATTTTGGCTATAGATCTGTCTATTAATTATATAATTTATAAAGGTAATTTTTAATAAATCTGATACTTATTTCCTTAATTTAGACTGAAAATTGGAGCAATGATTAGCATTTTGACATAAATAGATCTAGGTGTTGTACGAAACTTGTCTGTTGCAAACCGGATACTAGGTTCAGCAGAAAATAAAGTGGCAATTAACGTGGCAGATAGGTACCTACACCATATTCTCTCAAGCCACCTTAATGCTTGGCTTCTAAACGGACCACCAACCAACATTATACCGGTAACCTATAATCACGTAGCAAGTCATTTTTTGTCGTTAAAATGTTCAAGTCGAGAACACCGGGTACGCAAATCGATCTCACAGTAACTCCGTCCATACTTCGATCTAGAAAACAGAAATCACTTACGAGAACTCATGCGCATTTCCTTCCTACTTTTATGAGGTAGCGATGGTTTACTAGACTAGGTACTAGAGAACTATCGTAAAATTGATTATCAGGCAATAAACGTAAATGCTTAACCCTAGCTGTTATTCATTTAGAGCACGTCATAAAAGTGTTCTAATTAAAATTGTTTTTTTTTAAGTACGCAATTATTGCTTTCCCACTTATGAGTGGTTGTTCTATTTCCGTTTTACTTGAATGAATTTTAATTTGAAGTTTTATGAGAATAATCCTGTGAGAAGTTCTACGAAAATTATTAAAAGCAAAGTGGGTACTCTGTACATTATTTTACATACACCTATGAATATTCGGCTGGAGGTATTTGTTATCATGCAATTGAAGATGATAAATTTAAAGCTAATAATATTAATGGCAATTCGTTAAAAGTTTACTTTCAAATAAGTCTTACAGTTTCAGGACAGATAGGTACCTATCTATTTTATTTCCGAAACTGTTTAAAGTTCTAATGTTTGTAAACGTTGAGAGATAAGTTAGGGTGCATTATAGATCTCCTCCCTAGCACTGGTAACATGCAAAAAAAACTTCTAACCTATTATACAGTTTATTTTTCATAATAAAAATTGCAAATTTTAGAACGGCGTGAAATATTACCATAAGAATGCAATTAGCACATGATCCACATTTCAATAATATAGTTCATGCATAGATGTAATCAGATGTAGGTCTCTTTGATTAACTATCGCTATTATTAGGTTTTGACGTGACATTCAAACACAATAAATAATATTTCAACATTTGTCAGAAGTCCGACCGGCCTTCAGACAATCACCGGTATGATAGTACAGTAAGCGATAAATGTCGGTGATCTAATCAATCAAGTGGATAAATAGCCTGCTTTAAGATATACAGAATAAGAGTAAATTCAAAAACAGATTAGAATAATGAAAACTGAAACTAAGGGGAAATAATTTAAGAAGTGATTTTAGCGGTCCGAGTTCACAGTATCAGATTCTAACAAAGAAGTAACATATATTTGAAAATAACATATACCTATATTTACAAAGCGTTTTTGGGTATTTGCAAATCAACAGCCATAAGAGTTTGTTGTTACAGATTTGTACAAATACACAATAACTGGAAAATTTTACATTTTGAATCTCTCATACTCAAGTAAGCACAGCAATTTTTGTGACCGACCAAACCCAGCTGATCCAAAATTGACCTGTTCCGTTGCTTAATGTTCAAGCTTATCGTTATTGGCCTTTATTACTTAATCACACCAATAGATCAACCGAACAAAAAACCTTTATCGTTAAAAAATGTAAACTTTGTAATACTTGTACTATTAAAACTGTGGCCATAACCAAGTGATTATACCAGCCACCCCATTATTGTTCCTACAACCCATAAAAATATAATAATATTTGATGGGTGTTGTGAATCGAAACTCGAACATTGATAAAATAACAGTAGCATGAACTAAACGGTACCTACACGATTTTCAATGAGGTCTCGGTTATACCAATCGTAAAATCTGTTTTAGTAGATGTAGTCAGGGGTTTCCATCAGGTTCCCATTGCTAATCCTTTGTTCAAGTTTGAAGATTGTACCTATAGTTTTGTTTAGTTAATTTTCCTCTCGACTTATGATACCAGTCTTTATAAGGTATCTACAGCATCTATCTCTGTTCACTTTAGCAGGTATAGTATTAATTAAGAATTTGATTTTGAGTGTTTTCGTATATTTGGATGACGTATTTATTTATTTATTTAGTATTCTACTGCTGAATAGAACAAAGAAAATAAATTGCCTTCAAATAACTGTTATTGATCGCCTCTTGTTCTTATTCTATATTAAGAACATGGTATCACAATTCATATGAATATTCACCAACTAAAACATGACTCATTATTAAATGCTTTTAAGTTTAAACTGTTTAGAATATCAAAGGTCTTGCAAATTATACCTTTAAAGCGATAAAATTAAGAATTATGGTAGCTCAACAATAATGACAAAGTTCGTAAAGGCTTAGATTTTATAGCAGTTTTGAGAAAGAAAGTCTAAAGGAATATAAAGGAGCTTTGTGATCGCGTAGGGTGACGATGTTGATCGGGCGCTCGGGACTGTCTCACGCCGCGGGGCGTCCGCCGAACATGCCGCGTGGTGTTAAACACTATATTTCATACGTCCACCGCTGTGAGAGGCCATTCTCTTATCCTAACCCCGACGCCTTAGAAACTCGTAAAATCTTAGTATTAACTACCGAGGTATAAACATGGATTAACTGTATAGTCTGTATATAACGCCTCCGTGTACGTGATGTTTTTGCAAAGCTCGTGTTTAATATATGGACGCGTAATGCACCTTAGCGTATCTTGTTTACTCGCCTGTAGTATGTGGGCATAATGTTCAGTGGTTGTGCTTCTTAGTACGACAAATATTATGAGATAGTGTCAATCGCTTTTGATAGTGGAGGTCAAGGTCCCACATCTTATAGTATTTCTTCTCACGGTCATTAATAAAATTTCAAACTTGTTCTATGATTTCTATGAACTAGATCCATAAAAATATTTACTTAATTTGCAAAATCTCTCGACTAAATGAGGATGATAAATAATAACTAGCTTATTTTTAAATATTTAACGCCAAATATATTCCAACAGCTGTTCAGCAAAACTATAAAATACACTTCTGTTACATCACCAAACATTACCTATTGCTTGTAACTTGATCTATATTATATTCTATTGTGTTAGCATAACAACAGGCAGAATCACCCAGCCGGCTTGAATAGAGAGATGATTAATAAGTGATCGGCCTGGACATTGTTCTGTTCGCCCCCAATATAAATAACGGCGGAGCGTCGAGCCTACCTGCGGCCGAGGCGCCCCCCAGTGCTAATGAGTCGACAGTACCGAACAAAACCCGAAACAAAAAACTACAGCAGCCGCCACGAAAATAATTTGCCAATCTCATACCAACACACTTATCCTCCATACACTATGTTTATTCCGATTAAATTTTGTCCGACTCTAACAGCCGACATTCCGAATAATACAGGTGGGTCAAATTAATCTTCTTACATAGGTATTCAGTACCGCAAATGGCAGATATATGAAAGCAATCCCAATTTAGGCTTAAGCTTACGACTAGTTGCGACACGACGCAATACCTAGAATCGGATGTGTAATCTAGCGAGTGAGCTGAACTAGTAATTTCGGCTTAGAGCGTTGAGAGCCGCGCGGCGGGCGGTCGGCTCCCTACAGGGCGCGACACAATCTACCCAACAATAATACACGAACAGTTGTGCTGACCGTATTTTTGTTTTCGTTTTTGTTCCGCCATAAACTTTATCGTGTCATGCGCCATGTGGGACGTAAACGCGAATTTTGGGCACCCTCGCGGGTACTCGCGGAATATTGATGAGGACGGCCGCAATTTGTTCGATAATTCATTATCGTGTATTTTCGATATAGTTTTTATTTTAGCATATTACAAGAGGAAATGATGTATTGGTAATTCGATATCAATTTTGTAGTCACGGTCGGTAATAAAAATGTCGGAAGCATGCCACAGGGTAAAAACAAACGCAGACGTTGAAATTTTGAAAAGAGAAACAAAAAGAATATGGCGTCTGTGAAGAGGCGACCACAGGGCGCGCGCACCTCATGCGCCATCTACAACCAATTGGCGTGGCGCTCGCCGAGGTAAAAGTAAATTGTTTCCACGCGAAATTGAACAACACGAGAAACTCTTACTTGTTTTATATGCGCTACAGATGTAAATTGGACGGGATGTTGTTATTAGCATTGAATTTCAAAAACTATAATGAAGTATTTTTCCTTTTCCACTCCAAAGTCGAATGTCTTAATTTTGGCATGCTTGGGCACAATTTGAAATTGTCGAAATTTAATATTAACCTACTTTTTCTGTTGTCACGGTCAATATAAGCGAAAAAAATTGCATTCTAGACTGATGTTAGACATTACGAAATCATGATCGGGGCCAATATTTATCCTAAAACCTTTAACTACATATTTGAAAAGCTAAAAATACCTATTTATGAATTTCTTTCAATATTTTATGTCCTAGTTTAAAATATTAGGACTGCATAGTATTAAAAAAAATATAACGTCAATTTTCCCGCCAATCCGTTTCTTTTGACAGATTTATTTAATTTAAAAAACTTAGAACAGTGTGTTCTCGATGTTCAAAACGCTAAATTTACCGTGTCAGCAATCATTTTCAGCGGCACCAATTTGTGACTTGTCTTATTTTAGTTAATTAGATGTTCTCAAAATAAGTAGGTACATTAACTGCTTGTTGTGTTATTTGTGTGTTGTCGTTGATGTGGTTATTTTTATACTTGCAAGATTTCTTTAGCTTTGTCACGTGGTTTTGATTTGAGTATGCTCTTTATGTACCTACATATTTAAGTATATTTAATTCTAATTTACGCTGATAAATTGGTTGTTTGGGTACTCCTAGTTATTTCCTGGGAAAGTGTTTGGTATAAAAGTATGCTAAGATGATAGTTGACATAATTTCAATTTACAAACCGATGACCAAACCAGACCAGAGACCAGAGGACTGGCCAATTTTTTGGCTAAGAAATCAGCATCGCCGTACAATTTAGCAATGCTGCCAGCCTTTTGGGCACTTTTCATGTTGACAAGTATGCGAACGAATTTTTTGACGACCTTTGATTCTTTTTTATATTTTTTTATATACATCCTGTTTAAAGGTAGAGGCTCGAAACTTATCATACTTTCATCATTACACATTTCAGTCGAAGGATATCCAAGCACTTAATGCGAAATCGGTTAATATGCATCAAGATCGCATAAAACACGACCCATTTCTCTCACTAACAAGATTCCATTTTTAATTTCTGATAAACGGCGCAGGAGTGTATATAACCGTTCCACCAATCACCATTGAGAATGTATAAATCAAACTGTTATCAGTTACTGTTCTGATAACGTACGCTCGTGCTATTGGTCACGCTTCTCAAGATGGAGGCCTTATCTTAGTTCGTTTTAGAGTTGTAGGTTTTATATTTAACGGCCTCAGATAAGCTATCGTTTTGCTGTTGTAACACAATAAAAATGCGATGTTAAGGTGTTGGTACTTACTATGGAACGTGGTAGATTTCCATTTGAAGCTTCTATAGGTATGAGATGTTATTTCTTAGAAAAGGAGAATTTTTAGAAGGAATTGATTACTTTTATTAGACACCAAAATAATTTTCCGAAGAAAGAATTTATCAAATTGACTTAGAATCTAATATAAGAGACTAGCGACCCGTCCCTGCTTCGCACAGTTTTTATGACTTAAATAAATGTCGAGATTTCTTGAATAAATGTAAGTTGAATATTAACGTAGGTACACATAAACTTTCCGGAATAAATTCTCTACATGAAGGTACCGCATCAAAATTAGTTTAGAAGATGAGAAGAATAACGCGGTCACACAGACAGCCACGAAAAGCTTATTTTATTTATAATTTGTATAGAAGCAGACTATAGGCAATATACCTAATGGATACCTACCTATCATACGAATGATAGGACAGCCACATTTAGTGGTCACAGCAGTTGAAACCAATACCTTCGTAAACAATCTAAAATAAATAAGGCGTTATGCAAACCGGCAATATGTCAACTTGAACCAACATTAGCAAATAGATACTGATCGTGAGTAATCGAGACAGAACGTGACGTAGTTAACTACCCGTATGTACCTAGGTACATAGCCTAAGTTGAAACATTTTTGGTTGCACAATTTGTATGCGAAAATGGAGCAGACAACAAAGTAGGATAACAAACGACATATCTAATGGCAGGCAAAGATATCAAAAGACTTATCGAAAACCATTAATTGCAATAATTTGGGATCTGAAATGAAATGAAATGAAATGATGATTTTATTTTGTAAGTTGGTCATTGAAACAAGGTAGAAACCATCAATGTGCCACGTGTATAAATAGACCTTATTTGAGACTTAGCTCTGTCTGATGATGTTAGTCACTTCTACCTCAAGACGTACACATATTCAACACATAGGTACACACATATTGCCAACACACACACGTGTCAGTTGAATATGTGTAGACCCAAAATTATAGGCCAGAACCTGCAGAGTAAGGGAAAATAATTTAGAGAGCTATTCTAGCCTTGACAAAGACACTACTTAAACCAAATCTATGGTTTATCAATTACCTTCACTGACCACAATAGTGATTGTACACGGAATGGTCAGCTAGGAAGTGAAGAGTGTAGAGGTCACATTGAGAGGATTCGGACGTCATAACGCGGAATCGACAGATGACCTCGGAGGGCGACAGTGCGAGACGGCTACGGAGGGAAATGCTGGTAAAATTACGAAATAGCGCCATGTCGAATCGTCGGAAGCGTTCGATACTATCAAACACACTTCGAAACACAAAACAGTCACTCCAAAGAGTTACTGGTGCAATACTTAAACGAAATAGCTTCTAAACGAGATGTCAATTTAGTCTAGAATAAAAAAGACCTTTCTGCTTGAAAAAACAGAGTGCAACAACGATAAGTGACCCGTGTCGAAGCCAATATTGTCACGTCAATAGACGCGTTCACCGTAAACTTCATTACGTGCTGGAGCATCAGCTGAGATGAAAAAATTGTCTGAAACTCATAAAAACGGTCAACGAACTGTCCAAAAGAATATTTTTTTTCAACACGCAACAATTGCTTTTTAGGGCAGTTATTGCTGTTGGGAATTGTGGCATGTTTCTCATGGATTTGGTCCTATGATAATGCCTTTAGGAAGATCACGGGTATCACCGCGGTCTTTGATAATGATTTCTTCTGGCTTTATGATTTCTTTTGAAGTCTTTTGATTATGTAGTCCAGCACTGCCCTTTACTATGAGAACATTTATACAAGTAATTACGTACTATCTTAGCTTTTTGATGCTAATGTCTAAAATTAAACAGACACTTAAATGTACCTAAGCAGTGGCAGTGCCGTTATTCATAATAATCATCTTTGCACTTTTTGTGAATATTCTTCGTCTCACAATATTTTTATTAAAACTTTGATCCTTGCGATGATCAAGAAGCCTATAATTAATTTGCTATAACTTGGCTACTATGGGAACATGGCGGCGTTTCGTCATAAATCAATGTAGTCGTGCCTCGTAGTGATGGATCGCTGCGTACGCGCATATCGTATTTACACTCAGATAGGGCTGTCTTTGTTTCGTCAGAGGTCTACAAAGACCTTCATTTGTGTTGATTGCTAAAAAGCAATAAAAACAAATGAAGATCTTTGTAGACCTTGTAGACCTTTGCATAAAAATGCATTTAGATTTTAGAGCTTAAAGGAGCTTTACTTAAGTTAACGCACATTATGCTGGTAAAGACTTGAAGGCTCGTCTGTATCTATTAGTGCGCTTAGCAAAAGTTAGTTAGTTACGCTTAGTTAAAGCTGAGGCAAGCGACCGCATTTTATTACACTTAGGCATGATATTATTATATAACTAGCTACTGCCCGCGACTTCATCCACGTGATTCTTTTGTTTCTCGGCCCAGACCCGCTATTACCTACTTCGTTTTCGCTCATCGGTAATTTTGACTTTTGTTTGTTTTTGCTCGGCTCCTAAGCGTCCTAGCGTGATGTTAACTATCAGTAGCCTATAGCCTTCCTCAAGAATTGGGTTGTCATGTAGATTGTAGGTACAAACATATTTTTTCAAATCCGACCGGTAGTTTCAGAGACTAACGCGTTCAAACAATCAAACTGACAAACACACTTATCAGCGGTGTTATTCTTTAAAAATCTCACCGTGAAAACTTAGGTGAAGTGAGCGTGGAGTGAGCTGTCAACAGTGCCAATTCCTAGCAAATACAAAGTCACTTCACCTAAGTTTTCACTGTCAGATTTTTACAGAATCGACCGGCAGTTTAATAAGACTCATAACCATACCATAACCATAATCAGCCTATAATGTTCCCACTGCTGGGACACAGGCCTCCTCTCGGTGAGAGGGAGTGGGCCGTAATCCACCACGCGGGCGCAGTGCGGATTGGCAG
The DNA here is from genome assembly GCA_963082905.1 of Oligia fasciuncula. NCBI lineage: Eukaryota > Metazoa > Arthropoda > Insecta > Lepidoptera > Noctuidae > Oligia > Oligia fasciuncula. Next base: position 11,917,087 of record OY720406.1, on the reverse strand, counting down.
ATGTCACATGTCTTCGAATTTTTGGTTCTAGGACATGCCGGTTTCCTCACGATGTTTTCCTTCACCGTTTTGAGAGCAGTGGTGATGAAATAATGTACACAAAGTAAAGCTCCTGTCTGGGTTCGAACCTACGACCTACAACTCGTAAGTCGCGGCCGTTACCACTTGGCCACCACTGCTCTCTAGAGAGATAAGACTCACCTAAGTTGAATTAGGTAAATTAATTAACGGAAAGAAATATCACGAGTCTAGTCAATCAAGATTTAACACGAATTGTATCCATAGGTAGGTATAATAAATATAATAGTTAACATATTTCGGATTATGGTGACAAATTGCGACAACCCTGCAACTGTTGGTAACTAGGTATAATATTAGCGAATTGAGCTGTAACTGACGTTCGATTCGGGGCGTCCCTGATAGCAATGAATCATATTTTCAATTACTATCCATCGATATTTTGATATTAAGACATCCTAACCATAATTAAAGAGTTGAATGTTCTAAGTGATCCTCCTAGCAATTAGTAATTTATGCAAAAATCTATATTTTTACTAGGTATGCAAGGAAGATTCTTTGATCGTATCTATTTTGTAAATCAGTATAAATAATTATGAATATTAATATGCATCTTACGTCCGTCAATTGGCCCACTATAAAAACATCCACTTAAATGATTTACAATGCAAAATAAGCTAACATTTTTACAACTTAATATCACTCTGTCTAGATACCATTAAAATTTTAAAAATATTGAAAGAACCGCGAATTTAAAACGCTTATAATAATAATACCTAATAAAAATCTTTATTGATACATTTATGTAGGTACGATAAGGAGTTGTAAATATTATTTCGGGATTTACTAATGATTTGTGACACACATCATCCGATATTCGAAAAACACGTTTCTACTATTATTTTATAGACAAGAGCAATATTGAGTGATGACCGGCCTAGGGCGATCGAACATTAAGGCCTACGCAATATTAATGTGCCACATTCTCACTCGGGGCAATAAAATAAATGATGTCATTTTTTGTCCTGACGGGGTGCCCCTTTGTCCCAGTACGCGCGCCGCGTCGGCAACTTTACTTCCCTTTGTCCATGGCCGCACAGTGCGCCCGCAGGACGTCTCCTAGACAAAGGAGTTTTTGGCGCCGCTCTTGAATTTTTTCTTAATTTTTTTGATAATATTTCGCAAGTGTAAGTGTATCGGTCTTTTTTCATAATTAATAATTTATTGGTTTCGGTGCAGTTCTTTGTTTGGCCGCACCTGCTGTACCGATACAATGTAAGGTGCTTCTGTCTTCGACATCATAAATCATAACATCGGTGCCTTTATAGCCTTTTAGTTATTGTTATATGGCTTTCTACACAAAGTGTGTTACACAGCTAAGTATTCATAAATTCCGTATCGTTAATACTCAGCTATCGTTTTATTTATAAGCCATGGAGGACACTCAAACGAATAGGTACCTATAAAATACAATATTGTACAACACTTTCATTAACAAACGAAAACAACGTTACTAGTAAAACATAATAATAAATAAAGTCACCGCAGCGAACTTTAATTCCGTAAAAAACAATTTCTGGGTTGTTTCTTAACGCAATCGGCCATAACACCGCGGCCACAAGATGGAGGCACGAACTTTCATGGCGTTTATGCACAATAAGCACAGTAAACGTCATCTCTTGATGCAAATCCCGCTACGCGCAGTACCACCGACATTTTTACGAGAATTGACACGATATAACGTTGTAAAATAGATATTTTATTGTTACCTCATGCTTATTCCACACCGTTGTTTTAATAATAACGATTAAAATTACTAATTTATTGCATTAGCATCCTCGTTTTTAGATAAAGTGAGGATTTGACGGCGGCGTGTCGTACGCGCCAAACATGATCGTTAGCCGAATACATTTTACGTGGAACGACATTCGCGGCATGTACCGCGACATCTTTAAAAACCTTTCTCGTTTTTTAATCCCAAGTTACACTCACTTATAAAGGAAAATTGGGAATTTGTGAATCATGTGCATTAACGGAAGTTAAGTAAAGATCAAAGGCAGTCAAGTAAGGATTTCATTGATTTTCGGAAAAAGAACACGTTTATGTTTAAAATATGCTTATTTTAGTACACCGACAGAGGAGAAATGCATACAAACGGCCAGAAATAAATGTTGGCTTTATAGATAGTGCCTTTACATAGCACAAAGCTATTATTTTATTCAAAATAAAACATGGGAAGCGAAGATAAAGAAAATTGATTTACGATAAAACGTTTTTCACCTGAACGTGGCAAAGCATTATGATGAACACATCTGCCAAGCAAACGTCAGTCGGTACAAGGGCGGTACCGAGCTCTTTGTAAGCACAGATAAATTATAGAACAGCCAATCAATTAAAAAGACTGAACAATCTGTCGTAAAACATCGTCTGGGATCGGGTTAGCTCGGCAGTAAAGCCGCGGTCACACAGGCGTTTACCCGTTTGCCTCGTAACTCGTGCATGTTATAGTATTTGGGGCAGTTCAAAGTGGCCGACGGATATTAAAACATGAGATATGGCCGTGCGACCGCCGAAGTACGGCTCATTCAACTCTGATTTCGACGCTGACGTTTCCTTGGATTTCTTCTTCATAAATGACTGAAGTCATATTTAAAATAAAATAAAAAAGTAAGAAGAGATTGACGTCGTCATTTTGAATTCGGAACGACTTTCTAGAACCGCTATTTTCTTAAAATTACAGTTTGAATATTCAAATCTAATGAAAAAGTTGGAATCGTGGAAAACTCCGGCGCTTATTTTTTTTTAAAAAGCCATAATTTTTGATGGAATAGGCTTGAAGACAGGGATCGAGTAAAATGATTTATTGAATATTTTAAAAAACTGGCCAAGTGCGAGTCGGACTCGCTATAACAACAAATACTAAAACCGAATAAAATAAATATTAAAGGGGGCTCCCATACTACAAACGTGGTTTTTTCGGCGTTTTTGTCTTGTGGTACGGAACCCTAAAAACGAGACTTTTTCGGATTTTTAGACAGCTAAGTATAGAAAGACCAGTTTAAAAAAAAACAAATCTTCATTCGATCTCTACCTACTGTATAATCAGACTATATCTAATATTCTCTGCCGAGACACAGGCCTCCTCTCGGTGAGAGGGAATAGGCCATAATCCACCACACAACACAGGCCCAGTGCGGGTTGGCAGATGTCACATGCCTTTGAATTTTTGGTTCTAGAACATGCCGGTTTCCTCACAATATTTTCCTTCACCGTGTTGAGAGAAATTATTGGTGATGAAATTATTTACCTACACAAAGTAAAGCGCCTGGCTGGGCAACCCACGACCTACAACTCGTAAGTCGGGGTCATTATCACTGGGCTACTATTGCTCTACTGGCGATCTCGACTGGCGATCGTAGAATTTCTTAAACAGCCAGCCTTTACGATAACCATGGAAATTAAAGTTAGATCAATGAGCTTGCGATGGTAATCTGGACTTTACCTAAAGCCCTTTTGGATGGGCCTACGACTGCCCACTGATTAAGTACAACTCAGACAAAATATAGATTTTTTGCCTTATAAATTCCTAATCGTGAGTTTGGCGTGGAATCCTGACCGCGGACAACGCGCGCCATTAATGACCATAGACGCGAGCGCATTAAGGCTGCCACACACGACACGACACACATTAATCAGGATGCGTCACGTCAGTAGCCAGTGGTGACATAATAACGTGTTCGCGACTCGCTGACAAACTGTTTTTATCGCGCCCGCTATCAATCAACCAGTGACACGAGCTTCCGTGTGGGAATTACTTTCTCGATGGTCGTCCACCAATAATAAAATGCTTGTGATTAACTAGAAACCAACGGGTTTGCGTTTAGATACTGCAGAGGCGTTGTTGCTTGAAGGCTGTAATGGAAAACAGGCCTGCAGAATAATTTATAGGTACCTAGTAGTAACATTAACTTTAATTTACAGTTTGAACAATGTACCTAAGTCGTTTTTAATGTCATTTGTCAAGTAATTATGCGCAAATTATCAATAACTACATCAATTTTTGTATCACTCCGTCACAATTAATAGTGCGGCAATTGTCTCAATGAATACTGAGTTAATAATGATTAATGATCTTGTACAGAATTATAAAATAATGCTAATACGCAACGCGTGTGGTGAATATTTCTTGAGCAATAAGGTAATAATTTGTAAAATGTAACTTTACGCCGATGACATTTACAAAGTAGTTAAAATAATCGTTGAATTAATTTATTCATGACTCCTACTTTGTGTTTTTTTTCAAGTGGCGTTACGTGTGTGGTCGCCTTTATAATGCGAAATGTCATCGCCAAAATTTTGGCGCGAAATGAAAAATGATTCTTTGACATGTTGATTGATTTATTGTTAAATAACTTCAGGTACTTTAACAAAAAAATACTAGTGCATCAGAATAAATAATAAAATTGAAGAATTGTGGATTTTTTTAATGATGGCAAGACATAAGACATATTGCTGTACCTACCTACTAAAATAAAATGAATGTAAAAATAGAGAGCACCTACCTATACCAAAAAAAATAAGTAAGTAGGTAAGTACGTCTATTTAATATTGTAGCGAGCAGTGATATTATTACTTATATTTTAATTAAATGTAAGCAATTCTAAATAGAAACACTATGTTTTGTGCATAGGGTTGGTACTGAGTAAAAAATTTAATCTTTGACAGACGGCAATATTAACCAAACTTATTTTAATTTTGTTTATGATTTCATAAAAAAGGATACAGATCATTTTACCAAGTTAGTTACAGAGAAGATTAAAATCTAAACTAATATTATAGAGATTTGATATTTTTAATGTTTGTTTGCTAAGCTTTTACGCTAAAACGGCTGAACGTATCTGGATGAAATTTGGCACATGGGTAGACCATGACCTGGATTAGGACAATTTTTTTTTATCCCGATAATCCCACAGGATCAAGACTTTTGCAGGTAAAACCACGGGTGTAGCTAGTTATGAAATAAATAGTGACAGAGTAAAGTTATCTCACAATAAATTCAAATAATTGCCAATTCAATTACTTACTAAACGTTTTAATAGGTACTAGATACTTACGTATAAGGAAAAAAATGTGCAAACTGTGTTAATGAATGTATACTCACTGACAACCCTAGTTAGACACTAACTATACGAGCTGTCAAAATAAAATATGAGCCAATAAGGGCGCGTCGGGCGGCGACAGGGCCGTCACGCTAAAGAAATTACAATATATGAACTTATTAAAATATCTCCACTTTTTTTTCTCGTTTCGCGGTTGGATGGCACTGACGTCGAGGTAGAGTGGCAGCAGGATTGGTAGCCTGTTATTTTGATGTCCCTTCCTGCATTCCTGGTGCCATAATGTCTGCTTTATGATAATTTTGCGGTTCTAAAGCAACGTGAGCCATAATCTTACGTTAGGCGGTAGTCTTACAGCTAGATCTTTTAATAAACACATGGGTGATGTGACAAATTACGGTTGGTACCTACAAGCTAGGTAATAGAGAATACTTTGAGATCCATTGAGAATTTCAGGAATGTGCTAGCTATACCTAACGACCGAGTCTGAGAACCATCTTTTTAAGCGATAACTGTGTATAAGGAAGAAAGTCTCAGCTATAATGTAAGTACCTTCAACTTTATTTGATAATAAAATACCAAGGTATTTAAAGTTGATGAAATTGTTGCCTATAAATTAAATATTTATAGCTAATACAGCATTAATAATTTTACAAAGCTTGAGAAAGTGTTTAACTATCCAATCAGATTTTCGTAAGCAAAAAGGTGGAACCCATTAGATGTTCATTTTTCCTGTAAATTGCCTCATTACACTGTATTTTCTGTATAATTTCAAAATTGATGAAATGTCAATGACTAATAAATTCAGTAGAAAATTGATTTTACTTCAAAAAAAATGTTAGAAGCGGTTTCTTCAAACGGCGAATTTCACACGCACCGGTGTTAACTAGTTAAATCCCGTTTACAAAAAGTCATTTTACAGTTATGCCGCTCTAGCACATGTGGTGGCGGTGGCAAACATTTGACACGCGCGATCTGGCTCGACTGACGAGCGATGACAAAAAAATTTTGTTTATGATCCCACTTAACATACTTGACATTGTTTTTGTTCGAGAAATATATTGCTCACTCGAATTCTCGGCGTTGTAGATATTTGTACACACATTTGTCAGTTTACGGACGGATAAATCTGAACTCTCTCTTTCTACGAAATTAATACTTACAGTGCGGAACTGGAAGATTGTTCAGTTTTTTGTTCCCAATTATATAACATAGATTTAGTTAAGTATACCTATTTTTAACACAATAGAAGCTTAATGAAGTCATTCATTTTAATTGTAACATTAGTTAATTTTTTGCTTTTAAATACCTGCCTTCCAAAAAAAAAACACAAAAGCAAAAATTTGCTCTCTTCATAATCAAAAAGATCTAACCATTGTTTTTGCTTTCGCATAGACGATAATTTCAGAGTTACGAAGTGCATTTTTTGCAACATCTGGTGGTGAAGGCGGCCAATTTTTTTCGAATTTCATTAATTACTTCACTGCCGGTGACGAAACTGATAGTTCAGTACCTACTACGTTTACAAACAGTCCGCTAGACGATGGTAAAAAGTAAGGGTTTTTTATTTTGGTACCGACAGCAACAAAAACTGAAACAAAGAGGAAGGAGCGCAAAAAGCGTGACGGACAGACGGACGGATCTCTGCACAGACATCTGTTGCTGACGGTGTGGAGAATCGCGTGATTCCATGTGTTAGATCAGGTTAGGATTTCGGGAATGTTACCGAATTAGATGTGGGTGAGGAACCATGGAAGGTAAGATTGATTATGAATTCTGCGAACAGACTCGTTACGGCTGACTCAGTTGCAAATGGATCAAAATTTGCAACGCGGATTACTCGGAATGCTTCAAATATTGCCGATGAACTTCTAGTGCCATTATTTCTTCTAAATTTTTATTTTGATTATTTATTTTTCTTCTGATAAAATACGAGTATTTAAAGAACCACTTCTATAGTAGGTAATTGGATATTTTTAGCTGCAAACAATATCATTTTGTTTATATTAATTTTACTTTAACACGAATCTTGATATCCAAATTAAGTTGTCAACCACTTATCTCAATTTCAACATATTCATCTTTTGCAAAAGAATGAACATTTGACACTGGCCGCGGATGAATAACATTCATATTATGAACATGATACAACAGGCCATCGATGAAAATATAAATTCTAAACAAGAATTGAATTTATGTTCAGAAACTCAGCGTCACAATATTTCTGATAGAGTGTGTTCGTTAATTAGGATATTTGTCACGTCGACACTGCGTTCCTGGACGGATGCGAGCGCGATATTCAATTTGCGAACGTACCGATGGGCCGCCATGATGGAGGATCGGCCATTTGTAACGGTTACCGTACGAAGGTGCGTGATGAATAGAGGTTTTTGTATAAATCAATTTTATGCCGAACTCTGGGACTTTGTCATTGACACGCTTTATGTTTTTAGTGATAATATTTGGTTTTTAAACTTTTTAAGTTACCGTAAGTATTATACTTACTGAAATTATTAAAATATGTTTTTAAACACAAATCAGATTTTTCCTGCATTTTAGCACTTCTTCCGTTAATCTGTCATTACAATAAGTTTAATTTATTAGACTGCGTGCATCCTTTTATTTCTTTTGAAAACGAATTGACAATTGACAATATACTTAATTCATTTCATACTTAATTCAAAAGTCACTAAATGTCATCACTGGTATAATTATGTAGTTTTCTATAGAATTTCATACAAATATAAAAAATCGATTTGTCCATTCCAATGGTGAAAATTGATTGAACTTTTTTTTGTTCGAAGAGTGCAAAGGTTTTTTGAATGCACAGATATCGTATTGATATATAAAGGCATGTAGCTCTCCTCGTGACTTAGTAACTGCACTACTAATTCGGATTCTCAGTGACAAAAACGTTAGCCCCCCGTGTTCTGTCAATTTTCGTTGGCCTATATAAAGTTGATGGAAGCCAGTGGATGCACTAATGGAATCTTTTGTCAAGCGATTTGACGCAACTGTCGCGGTAGCTTTCGTAAAGCTAGCGTAAAGCGCATCTACTATTGTTTGTTTATCTTTTAAAACGGTTATGAAATTTAGCTCTACAACTTTATCTTCTTCTTCAAGTTTGGAGACTACAGTTTCGTCATCATCATCAGCCTTTGTCTTTTCTCAAGCAATCACGTCACCTTCTATGGTTTCATTCTTGCCCATACTGGATGGCAGCGACGCCCAACTGTTGCAATGGATTCAGTACACGATTCTGAGCCCCCCCCCGCCCCGCGTTGAAATTTTTCGTCGGTTACCCATACTAATATTATAAATGCGAAAGAGTGTCTGTTTGTGTGTCTGTATGTTACCTCTTCGCGCTTAAACCGCTGAACCGATTGAGATGAAATTTGGTATAGAGATAGTTTGAGCCCCGGGAAAGGACATAGGATAATTTTTATCTTAATATTCCCACGGGATCGACACTTACGCGGGTGAAACCGCGGGGCGGAGCTACTTAAAAATAAAATTTTGCGCTGCCATACATTTTAACCGCGTTGCAGTTTTTCATGAAACAGCAGATTTTTTTTGATAACCGACAAAAAATTTCTACTCTAGGGTGTCTAGAATCATGTGCTGAATTCATGGTTTCAGTTTGCGCGTCGATGTCCCTACCAGCCTGTATATATAAAAAAAAATCCATATCTCAAACCAACCACTGACCTGTATGACCCTCATGGGTAAACCCGTCTCCTTCGCCAGCTGTTCTCTTATATGCCTCGTTGGCTTCGGCGTCTGAGAAAAAGCCGATTTCAAGATCTCCAGTTGCTTCGCCTTTATCGTGGTTCTTGGGCCCCGTCGTTTGGAGCCCCCGTTCCCATCGTCCGGGGACTTGTTCTCGGCTTGGGAGTCTCTGGTTTCCGGGTCTCCATCGAGCGAACCCTGGGGTGTGAAGAAAAACAACTGAATGCGACTATGTGAACGGGCTTCGTAGTTGTACAAGTGGGATGGTCTATTTATGTTAGAAATGTACCTAAACGAAGTTCAATTTGAATCTAATATTATAAAACTGCAAGATCCTTCAATTATCGTGGAAACAACAAATGAATAAGTAACCTAGTACCTAATATCGTTTCAGTGGTAGACTTCTGATCGATATTCCTAAGAATTTAAATATGTAGTGTTTCATTAAAATACCTACAAGTGCTCTCTGTAGCCCATTGCGCATCATAGGCTAGTCGAGGACTTAGGATAACATCATCTCCAAGAACAAAGTCCTTACTGCGTTAATTTAGGATTAGAGGCTACAACAAACTACGGCCTTTATTACAAGTTTAATGCTACCAACCTGGTCTTCCGAGTCATCATGCGGCTTCGTGTCACCATTGTGCGACAGTTCGGAGTGCAACGCAGGATGAGGCGCATGTGCAGGACTACTGGAGTTGTTGGCAGCTCTGGATTCATCCTCCTCCTCTTCGTCAGACCCTGAGCCTAGTAGCGAGTCCGCTGTAGACAAAGATAATTATAGGTGAGTGAAAATTTAAATGAAATAAGTGAGCCGGTCGAAGTGGCGGTGCTTGGGGGAGGCCTATGTCCAGCACTGGACGTCTATCGGCTGAAATGATGACAAAGTGAATATTTCAACTTCAACCGATGTCAGTTTAGTACAAAAGAAATCATCAATATTAGTATAAATCAGTGTTTGGCGACCAGACCACCCGATTTAGTTTATCATCTTGTCCAAAATGTACATGGCGACATAATATGTATACGGTCTGGAGTAAGTACTTTTTATAAAGTACTTACTCCAGACCATATTTCGGCCACGGCGGCCAAACTCAACAGAGACTGGCTTCAGCGAGGGAGATATTATAGTGCACAAGGGTGCGCGCAGACACAGGTGCACTCCCTCTTCCCTCACTCTCATAGTCCGATGGGACGGCAATCCGACACGACCGGAGAGAGATCAGGCGACATAATAATATGGTAAGCAAATAAATGTCATAGTAGGTATGTTTAATACTAAGTGTAGAAGACGGATGTAAAACCAATAACTTGCATATAATCTAGAGTGATGTGTAAAATGGAGAAAACATGACAAAACGATACATAGAAAAGTAATCATTTTACTTTTTCGCTACACAATAACAAAAAATTCCGTAGGTAAAGGGAAACTATTAAAAAACCCTTTAAAATAGAATTGACTTATCAAAAAGCAATCGCGTCACCCCGAGCCGGTTTAACCAAATAAAAATGTAATTTCGAGTGGTTCGTCCCCCAAAGAAATGGGAACAGAAAGAATTAGCCGCAAAAACAATTACTTATGATGGAGGGAGAGGGGGCCGTACTACAGGTTTTCGAAGAACTCGAAATTGTTTTCGCAGAACTCGATAAGTACGATTTTCGCAAAACGCGATACGATGTTCGTAGTAGGAGCAGGAACGCGAATAAAACAGAGTATGTCTTATGGACAGTTTGATAAATCGATTTGTCCTGTTCATGGTTACTACTCTTAAAGTCAGGAGACGGACGCGCGGTTAGAAGCATGAGCAAGTTATTTATCAAGATATATGCTACTTACTTGCTACGTAGGTAGTATTAGAAGACTAAAAAGTAAGTAGGATTTACGCAGACTGAGGTGAAAATAATAATCTTTTTTACATATTTGTCATGCACTTTTAGCACAAGTCTTTACTCAAGCATGTCTTTCATAAACTGCCACGGGAAATACGCTCCTACGTCATCGCCATCAAACAACGATTTGTGTTATACCTACACATTAAGTTGCTAGTAAATCTACTAGTGACATTTATTTAGGTATTTTCATGACTGAGCTTAATAACATCGTTATTATTTATGAACATTTCATTATATTGCGTCAAAGAAGAAGATAGGTATTTCAAAACTATGACGTAATACTAACAGTCTTACGTAAGTGAAGAAAACCGTCGCAATTTATTTTAACTTCCCAAAATAATCCGCCCATTGTGTCACCCCTTTGTATTGTTTCTATTATTATGTCTGTAATTTATATGGTGTACATAATAAAGAGTATTCTATTCTATTCTAATAGCAAGAAAATTCCAACTAGTTCTAAATACCTATGTCTACGGACCATTCTGTCGTAGTCATTAATTTTCGTAGCAGCGTAGATTCAGCACGTAGCCAAAGATAGTATGCATAGCGTAGTCTGCGTAGCGGACCGTGTGTAGCGTATAATCTGCGTAGCGGACTTTGCGTAGCAGACTCTGCGTTGCGTAGCAGACTCTGCGTAGCGTAGTAGACGCTACGATGGAGTGTAGATTCGTAGCAAAATGTTGTTTTACAGTATGAATTAAGAATATAATTATAAATAATAATAATATAAGTTTGTTTTTGATTTCGCATTTGTGTTTTGGTATGAAAATTTCAAACTCGATCGAATTTCACAGCCACGAGTAGGTTCAAAATATTCCGAGAAATGTTTAGTAGGGGTAGAAAAACCGTTTATTCCTTGCAAACATGGAGGGTGGCTGGAGAACGTTTGCAGAAGGGGAGAGGTGACCGGACACTTAGCTGTAGGTACCTAGACCTGGGAACTTGGCACTTGTGGGCCGTGTTCCCTGCACGTGTGAGTACCCACCGACTGTGTTGGTAATTAGGAACTATCGAAGTTTTGGGTAATTAACAGATCCACTGTTAATTACGTAAAGCTTCGATAGTTCCTACACAGATAGATAGGTACAGTAAATCGCGAGAGAAAAAAAATCGGAAATAACTGATAGGTAAATTATTTTATTTTAGTTAGGTACTTAGGTTTGTACAAACACTATACACGTCAAAAATTTAATATTATGTTTAAAAAAAAGATGAGTTTGTTTCTTCGGTGTTTCGGTGAAGAAAGACCGAAACAAATTCTTTGATAGTCCAGAAATAATCTTGGTCAGATAATGTGAGGACCATGTAGAATGTAGATTCGTGTCTGAAATAATATTTTGGGATGTTTTGCTGCTACATGACCTAAAACGCGGTCACTGTCGGACTGCATAGAAAAGAAAGAGAAGCGCGATGACACAACGCTGGTAATTTATTGCAAAATATGAAACAATAATTTAATTACAAAAAAACTATTGTTTGGAATAAAAATTAAAACAATATCTAGTGTTTTAGTATGTTGCTTGTAGAATAATCTGACAAAAAATCAGAATGATTGCATGTATATTAGTATGGTTTTTATCATAAAAAGAAAGTTTTTAGAGGTATCTTCATGATTTTTTTCTATCATATCAAATTAGTTGTATTATGTTTTCAACACACTAATATCTACCTAGCATATATCCTGAAGAATATCATACCTATATTTTTCTGATTTTGTTTACTGTAGTCGATCATAATTATATACTTTTATTGTTTCTAAAACTTGCATTTTTTGCATTTAGGTCCTGTAAGTCCTGTAAGGAATTCCATATTTTTTGGTCGACTTGCAATGATAGTAATATATATTTTATGTCAATGTCGACTTGCAACTGAAATCGTCGTTTATCTATATATATAAAATGGTAATCTGACTGACTGATTGTTGATATATCAACGCATAGTCTAAACCGCTGCTCCTCTCTAGGATCAGCGATTTAGACTCTACATGAAATTTGGAGGGTGTGTTCTTTGTGAAGAGTAGGTATCCACTAAGAAAGGGTTTTTCGAAATTCCACCCCTAAGAGGGTGAAATTTCACGCGGACGAAGTCGCGGGCAGAAGCTATATATAATATTCTTCTTAATATTTAGGTAGTTAGATGCAATGTGACAATGTATGAAGTAGCAGTCACGGTTAGTTTCATAGGATCCATGCAATCATTTGATTGATACCTACAAATAAATAAAGTCCTCCAGACCGTATTTCGGCCACGGCGGCCAATCTCAACGGAGACTAGCTTTCGGCGCGGGAGATATTATAGTGCACAAGTGTGCGCGCAGACACAGGTGCACTCCCTCTTTCCTCACTCTCATTGTCCGATGGGACGGCAATCCGACACGACCGGAGTGAGATCAGGCGCAGGACCAACGGCTTAACGTGCTTTCCGAGGCACGGGGGTATCACACCGCCAACTTCCAAACTCCGGGCTGCTACTAAGAAATTCCTAATGGAAAAACTCAATAACATTTACCTACCTACAGCCATGTGTGTGTCAAAGCAATAACTTACAATATCTTATCTTTATCCAGCTTCTAATACCTAGGTACTTGGGACTTCATCAACGTATTAACGACTCTATAAATATGTTGACTCATTTGCCATTAGAAAATTACTACCAGCTTTCCAATCATAAACATTATTTTTTACATAAACAACCATATTTTCGCAAGTAAAACAACAAACATTAAGTTTAAACAGTCGAGTTCAAAATTAAACCTTTTTATTTTATTTTTTTAATTCAACCGGCGCAGGCAACGGTGCCGTCTGTTCAGCCCGAGGCTATTTTAGGGCGGCGTATACACTATAACATCTGTCATGGCACGAGATGAGCTTGTCTCGAAGAATATATTATGGTATGTGTAGTTAAACAGCCGTATAATAACTTTATCTTAGATATTAAATAGATATGTTGTCGATAAAAATGGTATGAGACGGCACTAATATCTCTTGCGAGACGGGTTATTAATCGAAGAAGTATTTTATTATTTTTGTTATCAGTCTTTCACGTCTAGAATCATGTAAAGTACCTATGTATTTTTCAATAAATAGCAAGTTTTTATTTTAATAACTTTTCCCAAGCGTGCGTACCTACATACCAAATTATTGAAGATTTGAATTCAGAATTTGTAAGTTAGCTTTACTGAAAAACTTTTCTTCCAAATTCAAATTCAGGACATTCAATCTTGCCAGTTCCATTTTCACTAACGGAGGTTCCATACCTTTCCTGCGTAAGACCTTTTTATTATTCCTCCACCTTTTTTGACACAAATATCGAGTTGCGTGGCAACAAGGGTTCAACTTAATTAAGCCTATACAGCGATGAGCCAGCGTTTACCGCAGCTTGACTTATATTAATCTTGCTGCGTTCCCGCCACTGACTTGCGCTTCTTTAGACCTGCAAGTCATTTGAGGGTACTACGAGTCTACGACATAGTTTCGGCTTATTGAAGAAAAAAGTTTTTCTGTTATGGGGAGTTTTATATTTATCTGGAAATTAGGTAGTATATCTTGTCGGTACTTAGTTGTAAATAGTTATCTAACTACGGGATTAAGTAGCGCGGAATAGAGACCGATGAAAGGGGAAGCCTTTACCCAGTATTAGGACAATACGGGCAAAATTTTCTTCTTAGCGTGTCTATAGTAAAAATAAGAAGGAGGTTGGAGGTTTCCATCGGCTGGACTCACGCACTTAAGAAAATTTTTGCGGCTTTTAAGCGTCTGTGGCACTGAATTAAAGTTGTGCATTGGGTGGCGTGGGTCATCCTGTAGCTTCTCCATATCGATGTGGCTGGCTAAAGTCCTGCTAATAAAGTAGTATCGTAGTTTACTAAAAATTTCTTTATGTATCTAAAATAATTAAAATATATTATTTAAACATATTTTTTCGATCTTCTCAGAGCTTTCAGATCAATCTGTAAATGTACCTATAGGTAGATATGACGAGAGATTGTATCATCTTCCCATATCAAGTTTATTGTTATAGGTACCCACTTATTTCTAAAACATTCAAACACAGTAGTGTTTAGACAAGGGTGATGGAGTACCATCACCCTTGTCTTAAGCCTAACAAACCAATCACCACTCACATTTTTATCATCACCTACCCACTCGATGGGCGATCAAGTTTGTGTGCCTACCCTCTTACGAGTAAAACGTCCGTTCGTGGAGGGTGCTTCGCCCTAGGGCCATTCGCTGTACAAACACTAGAGTCTATGATCTTTTGTGACTGTTTGTTTGTTGTCGATGTTTTCGATGTTGTGCCTTTAGAAAGAACAATGTTTAATATTTATAGAGTAGTTTGTACAAAATCGATGATCTTAGCCTGTTGTAGACTTTTAATTTTATAAAATAAGCAGACGCGCAGTGCCGGATTAGCCCATAAGCAAATTAAGCAATTGCTTAGGGCATCACGTCTCGGGGGGCACCATAAGGCAGAAAGCACCGATACAGTATTTTCTAGCACATTAAAGGCAAGGCTGTTTATCAGCAAGATATTACAAGACCCAAAAGTCTCTCTAGCTAGAGATGTGCGCCAATCTTTACAAATCGCTCGTCGATGTTTTGGAAAAATACAAGGCGACTAGTGGATAGACGCTAGGACTACAGGCGTGGATTGCTTAGGGCATCAAGTACTTAGTCTTAATCCAGCACTGCAGCGAGAACAAAGTGATATCTCTTTTATTTTGACTATCATGCAAAATCAGGGTTAAAAAATCTGTGAAAAGTCTGTATTTAAGGGGCTTACAGGACCTAAATACAAAAAACGCAAACAATAAAAGTTTAAGATCGACTACAGTAAAAAAAAATCAGAAAAATATACTTATGATAGGTATTCTTCAGGATTTAGGCTAGGTAGATAGTGTGTTGACAATATAATACAACTACCTAATTTGATACGATAGAAAGAAATCATGAAGATACCTTTAAAAACTTTCTTTTTACAATAAAAACCATACTATTACCTACTTACATTACAATCATTATGATTTTTTGTCAGATTATTGTACAAGTAATATACTAAAGCACTAGTGTTTTATTTTTTAGTCCAAACAATATATTTTTGTAAATAGATAATTGCTTCATATTTTGCAATAAATTACCAGCGTTGTGTCATCGCGCTTCTCTTTCTTTTCTATGCAGTCCGACAAAGACCGCGCTTTAGTTCATGTAGTTGCCTTAAGTTATTTCATAAATTAGTAACCAAAACAGTAGCAAAATTCGACACGGAATATTTGAAAGATGTGCTCTAGGTGCTGACAATAGGGAACACCTAGATACAGATTTCAATAATGGAAGATGGTAAAGAGAGTCAATTTAAAGTTCTCGTTTGAAGTTTAAGGATCCCAAAGAAAAGAAAAACAGTGTGTGAGTAACTGGATGGAAATAATTATACAAGTAAAGGCTGATTTTTCAATCGACCGTTACATTTTATTCGTGGAATCAAATTGACGTCTGACAGTTTTTGTATGGAAGAACTGTCAAAAATTCAAAATTATTCCTCCGATAAAGTTATCTGGCGTTGGAAAATCAGCCCTAAGTATTTTAGGCACAACGATTAAATACCAATTACCTACAGTAGCTATCTACACACATAAATTCAACTAGTAAAAATGAATGACTGAAAATGTTGATTTCTCTCGCGTCCTGTAGGCACAGTCGCAACCAGTCACCTATGAGCTCCCCGCCCCGCTTCCAAAATCAATTTTAAAACCGCCCCCCGTATAAACGACTTCCTTTGTCCCGCTGTACCTCGCTAATCGAATTTTGGCGGGAAAACGGTCTTTTATTGTCGCTCAATTTCGAATATAGAACAAGTTCTCTTTGATGTACAAAATTCGAATTTAAAATTTTGTGGCTTCTTTATTTGTAATTCAATATTTATCGTCGTTTGAATGATTTTTACGTGTAGGTACATCGGTTTTTATTTTGTATGTAATGATTCAATCGTGTTTTGCCTCAATATTTTTACTTTATGCTAATGCCAGCTAATAAGAGTCAAAGATAAAAAATATCTGCATTGTTTTACATAAACTCGCATTCAAAAACATAATTTAAATCGCGATAATCAACAATTTAGGCCCATTAACAATTCAATCAGCGTGATTCATGAATATTTGTTACCAAAAACACTAGAGCGCTATCTTTAAATCTATAACAACCTATTAACGCAGCGAACGCAGTAAAAATCACAGATTATTTTGTATTACCGCCATATTAAAGTTTGTTATAGCGTGTTTATGGGACTGACCGTTAATTCCAGACCACCATCTCAAATGTAAAATAAGAAACCGCGAGATAAGGATCTAAGAACATAAAAGATATGGGAACCTTTGTGGTGCCGGTAGCCGGCATATACTTATTTACGCCCATATACACCACGGGCGTATAAACGTAACGACGCACTCACACTTAGCAAGTGACGCGGCACACATGAAAGGGTGCGGCGTACGCACACGTGGACCGAAGCAACCTGATTGGTGGATGCGGCGGTGACGGCCACGCCCTCTTTTATCGACGTTGCGCACGGAGCGTGCGTGCGAAACACAAGTATATGTAAAATCAGCTATAGTTAGGCTCGAGAGCGGTTTTTAAAATGTCATTTCCATTGGGCGCCCGTCTGATAGCGCTGGGAAACTCGCCAGCGAATTGTTTTAGAACGAAAGATTATGATTTGTGTGACTTGCCGTATGGTACCTACAAGAATAGAATTCTGGAGAAATAATTATGCGAGTTTGTTTGCAGTGAGGAGTTGAATAACAAAGCCAAAATAAACGTTTTAGTGAAGCGTGAAATAAACATTCTGTAAAAACTAATTACCTACTTCGGCGATTACAAGTCGTTATCTTTCTAAGTATTTCCATACAAAAGGATGCAAAATAATTTCAGCACAACTTTACAATGCATTTTTTTTATTTTCAGTTCGTACTCCAACCATGTAAATTACAGATAAAAATAATCTAATAACACCAGTAGGTATCCGACGACTTTAGACGACCTACAGCAAAAAAAACATCGGTTTCGCAGACAGACAAAGGCAGGCGATCGCCGGCTCCCGACAAAGGCGGTCGTGACGTGACTTCCCCAAGTAGCGGTGGGAGGGTAGTCGAAGAACACAATTAAAGAGCCTACGATAGCATGAGTCGGGTCTTTAACGCGTTGTGATTCGCGGCGCCTCGTCGACGTACCTATACGCCGACTACGCCATACGCCGAAATGACTAATGACTTTTTATCTTTTTTACTTGACTGTACTTTTTACTTCTAAAGTTGTACTTAATAAAGTTTCGGCGTTACATGTACTCTGTTTGTGTAGTAAAATATGTAGATCAATTTGCTATAATGATAAAAATGGACGTACTTAAATTGTTATGGGATGGTTGCAATAAAATTGCAATTGTTTTGCAACCATCCGGTTGCAATAAAATTGCAATTGTTACTGAATTAAAGGACATCATTCAAGTGTCGAACATTTTGTACGCAAAAATTGAAGAGCCGGCCAGAAAAAAAAAGAATCTGGGAAATATCATCTTGAGCATTTTTTACTATTACAGCGAATGTCTAAAATTAACCCACCAGCTGCTATTTGAGATTGAAAATGCCAAAAATCTTATAACAAGAATAGTGTTTTAAGCATGACATTAAAAAATACTAACTTTTAATTGAATTTAACAAACATCCTGAACATATTGTATTTACTAAGTATAGATAAACTTGATAGTAAAGTATGATTTTTGGCATTTTCAATCTTCGTTTTAATAGTAAAAAATGCTCAAGAGCTCATTTCCCTTAAGACAGCAGTAGGTACTTTTTCTTTCTAACCGGCACTTTATTTTATTTATTTAATTTTTGGGTACGAAATAAATGATGTCCTTTTGATCGCTATTATGACAAGCATAGGTAGGTAGGTACGTCACGTAGGGGTACGGGTAGGTATTTCTTTTTTACTTGTTCTATATACAGGGTGACATCCCGGGACATCGACGCGCAACCTGTAACCATGAATCCAGCACATGACTGACCCCTAACTTAGAAATATTTCACCATTTATAAAAAAAAACCGGTCACGAAGGGTTCAAGGCATAAAACGCCGAAAAAAACGTTTCTTTTATACCCCTGTAAATTTTAGTTTTATTTTATTTTTATTATTTGTTGTTACAGCGGCAACAGAAAAACCTGCACCATCTGTAAAAATTTCAACTGTCTACCTATCACGGTTCATGAGATACAGCCTGGTGACAGACAGATAGATAGACGGACAGTGGAGTCTTAGTAATAGGGTCCCGTTTTTACCCTTTGGGTACAGAACCCTAATAACATCCTCTGTGTGTGAACAATAGAGAAGTGCAATACCTACGCGGTCAAGAAAAGAGTAGGTTTAAGATAGAGTAAATACAATAAATAATATAAATAAAATATATTAAGAATAGAATATAATAAAGTAGGTACTTACAACCTACAGCTTAGTTAAAACTAGCCAGGCGGTCTCAGTTCAAAACACGTTTCAGAAACCAACGTTCCTCTACCGGTAGAGCCAAGCACGGTAAAGATAATTAATAAATCGCATAAAAAAAAACCTTATTAAACACATGGAAGTCATTGAATAACACTGGAAAGACGTACAGCGTACGTACGGTCAGGAGAAATGATCTGGCTAACATAAAGCTGCTCAATTTCGCAGTGGTAGGTCACCAAAAGAGATTTAGTAGGCAGGGTCGTCGGATATAGTTGAAGTTTAGGTACTATACAGTGTGAGTCTTCATAATGTGCACATGTCGAAATTAGGGAAACTAAGTTTAATTTTATCGACGGAAAAAATATTTTGAAAATTCAAAAAAAAAAAATGTAGCATTTTGAAAAAAAAATTTTTTCGCTGCTGTGACCCCTGTGTAATTATGGTTTTTTTTTAACAAAAATCTGATATTTTTTCATTAATTTTTACAATTATTGTAAAATTACTCAATAAAAGCCCCGATTACCTACCCTTTTTTAATACTTTAACTTATTCTCCATCGTATCAGATTTCTAAACGTAAAAATACCATGTTTATAACTCAATCACAACATTTCCTATCAACTGTTAAAGAAAGGCCTTGTTGCAATCACCTTAATTTAGCAGGTAAAGATCCTTTTAAACATTTTTTTTTTTTAATATTTTTTCCGTCGATAAAATTAAGCTATGTTTCCCTCATTTCGTTATGTGCACATTATGAAGACTCACACTGTATTATAAGCAACCGGTGGATGTTTTGAAATGAATTTGATAAATGAACTGTATATATTTTCTATTAATTGAATTAAATTTCATTCGAAAAATTTTCGGTTTCTTACTAAACTTCAACAACATTATATCCGACGACCATCTGGTTACATAACTCCTTTGGTGACCGTACACCGATAAATATTTCAAATTTAGTTATTAATCACAATTTGTACAGGAATAGATTAGTCGGGGTCTAAACTAGGCATTTGCCTATATCTTGGGAGTCGGAGTTGCGACATTTTCAAAGTGTGATACATGGTGATTATTGCAAGACAGGAAAGCAAAAACTAAAATTTAACTAAACTAGAATCAATTAAAATAAAAAAACTTAGAATACTATTCATTGCCATCAGCGTGAGGTCAAAGTAAGCAAAATAAAATCAACAATGTGACATCAATTAAATACCAAACAAAATAATATCGAAACTAACAAAATTGGAATTAACAAAAATCTAATCAATTCAAATAAATATAAATCAATTTTACACAATAAAGAGTGTAGAGTGCGTGAGTAGCTATGTGTTAGATAATGGGGGTGTGTTAGGGTGTATGTGTGTGTGTTGTGAACGTAGGATTACCTACATTCAGTCTGTATAATGTTGCTTATCTAAGTATAAATAATATTTTCTGTTTCATCTTATGAGAGTGTAAAAAGAATGTAAGTAAAAATAACAGTTACAACACACGTAAGGCAATATATCAGCGTCTACGGCCGCCATTAACGACGCCATATTTGATCTAACACAATGGGATGCGCCCGCGCACTCCAAGGCGCAGCATTTGGACAAATTAGTCGCCCATCCATCGGATAGCTGTGAAAGATTGGTGTTAAATTATTTTTTTATGCACCGAAGTGAATTGTTTGACCCCGTAACGAGCACGATTTGTGTATTTGACGAATAATATTTCAATTTCTTAGTTTGTTTACGGTGTCTATCGCTAACGACCACCCACAGTTCCGTCTGCATTCAAATTTGTCTATTATAGACCATCTCGAATGTCTCACCCGGCTCTAGGAAAACTTTCTGATTTTTTTTTCTTCTTTGTGTATTTCCAGCTTCGCTGGTCTCCTGGTCGCAAGCGCTTCTGCTGAGAAATGAGCAAAAAGTTCTGGGTTCGGTCGGGAAAAGCATTGTTGGGTTTTTCCATCAGGAATTTGTCATTAGCAGCCCGGAGTCTGGAATTGTGCCCGGTTGATGACAATAGGCATCCCTGTTACATGGGACGTAAGCATAGCTGGCGAATTGTGGATGTACTATAGGTAGGTACAACACTGCTTTACCCTGGGGTGCAATTAGAGAGGTACTGGTACATCACGAAGTGCCTCCCTACATTGTGGGGGCATACCTACGCGACCGGCATATTCGCCGGGACGGTAGCGTTCAGCGGAGGGCGATTACGTGTCCTCTCTTGTGGAACCTAGTATACGACGCGGTCCTGCGTGTCGATCTCCCCGTCGGCGTTAATATCGTTTGCTACGCAGACGATACTCTGGTGTTGGCGGCGGGGACCATCCAGCTTTCCGAGCTCGGGATGGCAAAAGCCGTGGCAGCAATCCGCGGGCTGGGTCTGGAGATAGCGCCTCAGAAAACTGAGGCGTTATGAGCAGCGAGTAGAGAGCCACCCAGCTAGTTGGTCCATGTCGGAGATGCGCAAGTCCAGGTGGGGCGATACATAAAGTATCTTGGCCTCACTTGGACGGTCGGTAGGGCCTCGAAGAGCACTTCGAGCGCCTGGTTACCGGGATCGAAAAGGTAGTAGATGCTTTGCATAGACTGCTGCCCAATCTCGTAACCCAACCTCTGGAGGAAATTCGCCGCCGCTACGCGGATGTCGTGCGATCGATGGTCCTTTACGGGGCGCCTGTTTGTTCAGGTGGGCTGTCAAGCGTCTGACGCTGCAGGACTAAAATCAATAGACTGCAGCGGAAAATAGCCATTCGTATCTCGCGAGGATACCGAACGATGTTCTTTGAGGCGGCAACTCTCCTCGCGCGCTTTCCGCTGTTGGACATCCTGACGGTTAAGGACGCGAAGTTCTACGACCAGATTCGTGATATCCGCCAAAGCCAGTAAGCGCATTCGTAAGGGTGAGGCGGCGGGGACGGCGACACGCACTCGAGCGGTGGCGCGAGCGACTACAGCAGCCGCAATATTCGCGCAAGCGAGTTGTCGAAGCCGTTCTGCCGCAAGCCTGGCTGAAATAAGTAGCGCATCTCCTTCAGGCTCCCCCAGGTGCTCACCGGATATGGTTGCTTCGGTGAGTACCTGAACAAAATTGGGTTAGAGGCCACGGCAAATTGCCACCACTACGGAGGCAGCCTGGATTCCGCACAACACACGCACGAGGAGTGCCCTGCGTGGGTCTCCGAGCGGCGGGTCCTGGTTGCCAGGATCGGGCGAGACCTGTTTCTGCCGGCAGTAGTGAGGGCTATGCTGGCAGAGACAAAGAATTGGACGGTAGTAGCCTCCTTCTGTGAGACCGTGATGGTCAAGAAGGAGGCCGCCGAGCGGGATCGGGAGAGAACTGATCTTGCTCGGAGGAGGCGTCGGGGTGGCAACTGCCTTGGCGCCTAATACGCCCCACTTACCAATCAAGGTAGGTAGACCTTTGGGGTCGTGGGCGCACAGAGTGGCGACTTTGCCTGTCCACCAAGTGACCCCAGGGAAGACAGTGGCACAGTGGTCACGTGCTGCCGTGGATAGCGAGGCTCAGGGGAGGCCTCTTTACAGTCTCCCCAGGGATGTGTATGTGGTTCCGGATGGTTTTAGTGAGGTAAAAATCTCACACCCGACCTCCGGAAGTCGGGTGCCTTTTGAAGGTTTCTCCCGAAAACAAAAACAAACGGTACAATACTGCATAACCCTTCGGAAAATATAGGCGTGATGTCATAGAATAGAATAGTAATTAATACTCTATTTGACTATTCTATTGTTATGATGATGTTATAGAATAGCAAAATAGTAATGTTTTACTATTCTACAACGTGTTATGCTAATGAAAATGATTTCCACTAAGTATAATGACAATGAGACGGGTAAAGACACTTAGTCCTCGGTCTCGAAGTCAGCGATTGCGGGGCGGCGGCGGCGCGTGGAGCGGCGGGGCCAGCGGGCAGATCGCGCGGCGCTAG
The DNA here is from genome assembly GCA_963082905.1 of Oligia fasciuncula. Classification (NCBI taxonomy): domain Eukaryota; kingdom Metazoa; phylum Arthropoda; class Insecta; order Lepidoptera; family Noctuidae; genus Oligia; species Oligia fasciuncula. The sequence continues at coordinate 11,893,902 of OY720406.1, read as the reverse complement.
AGCGGCGTATTATTTGTGTTATGAGAAATTAATGTTTTTGTTTGCGAACGAATAAACAAATATCTAAACAGCGACGACAAAATCTTTTTGATACAACAATTTGAAACGTCGTAAAATGCACAACACTACGTCAATGCAGACGCGCGGGCACCGCTAGACTGGTGCGCATCGTTCGTACGCCGCCGCCGCTCCCCGCGCCGCTGCCTTCGAGGCCAGTTCCATATAAATCAATGCATTGAAACGCGCCGATCCCCGCGGCGCCGTCGCCGCCGCCGCCGCCGCCGCCCCGCGCCCGCTGACTTCGTGTCCGTAGCCTAACGTGTTTTCAGCAAGTCTACAAAATGCTTCAGCATGGTTTCTGAATATTCAATCAAACAAATAGTGTAGGCTAAGTAATAACATGACATCCTCTTTAAAACTGCCTCCATATTAACTTTAATTAACAGAAAAGTACTCAGAGCCAAGCAAAAACAATAGCACATCAAGACATATTTTCGAAAGGAAACTAAAAGGTGAACTTTCAGTAATTTTCATATTTCAAATGTTACAAAAATCGCCGACGAGTCAGAGTAACGAGTATCCGTTTCCATTAAGCCTGAATAGCCATCAATCAGAAAGAGAGCCTATGTCCACAAACTGACGGGCGCAAGAGACTCATGATACTTTAGACTCATTAGGGATGCTGGTCAAAGGGAGATGTTTATGGCACAGACCGGTTGTGCAAAGAAAATGTATGTACAGTCAACAAAGGAGTTAAGTATAAGGAGCGTCGGATATTGTTGAAGTTTACTAAGAAACCGATGGATATTCTCGAATAATTTTAGTTTATTAATAGAAAACAAACAGCTCATTTATTAAATTAAATTTCGGTCCAGAACATCCATCGGTTTCTTAGTAAACTTCAACTATATCCGACGCTCCTCCGCAATCATCCGCAACAAAGGAGTTAAGTAACCAAACACGTAAAAAAAAGAAACTATAGATAAATTATTTTCTCTATAGCTTCTTTAATAATTATGATTATGATTAATTATATTATTTCTTTAATTATTATTTTATATTAATTATGTCTGTAATTTATATGGTGTACGTAATAAAGAGTATTCTATTCTATTCTATTCTTTTTTTTACGTGTTTGGTTTATGTTTTAGTGGCGCCATCTACTGCTTTCAATTATAGCTTCTGTTTTATTTTTTTCGGTTTATGAAACGACAAAAACAAAGTTAGAAAATTTTTCCTCGGGATTTAGTTTTTTTACATTGATTTCGATTTTACTAGACATTCATTCAATGCAATAATTACTATAAAGTTTTTTCAGCCATCTGCCAGAAAATAGCCCCCACCTCTTAATAAAACTGAAAACACAGACCATCTTGAGCCAGACCTAACCAAATTCAGAAAGATCAAGAAACTGTTCTTATATTTTCCTGAAGTAGGAACCAAGAAATTCCAAGAGAGCTTTGCATCATCGAATACTATTGTTATTTAATTATTATAAAATAATTGTGTTGACACTCTATCGACACACCACAGACATTATTTTGCCACTGTTGCAAATTTGGCATTCTGCAAAAACTTCAATGGCGTTTCATTGCAGCCGGTCGATTCTGTAAAAATCTCACCGTGAAAAGTTAGGTGAAGTGAGTTTGTTTTTGCTAAGAATTGATACTATTGACCGCTCACTCCACGCTCACTTCACCTAAGTTTTCACGGTGAGATTTTTACAGAATAGCACCGCTGGTTATAAACTATCTGTGTGCCAAGTTTCATATTAATACGTTCAGCCGTTTTTGCGTGATTGAGTAACAAACATCCAAACACACGAACTTTCACATTTATAATATTAGTAGGATAATTCACTACCTATATTCCATAGACAATAACCGATTGAACCTAAATAATAAGCAGTAATCTCCAACCACTCCCAAAAAGCTACATTTATTAGTCCAATTAGCCACCAACTTTTTTCGCCTAGCTCTGTATTCCGATAGAAAATTACATAGTAGATACAGGCAACAACATAGTAGTGTCACAATATAGAGAGGTCCAGAATGTTAACTTCATACAACAAGAGAAAACGCACACACTTCAAGACACGCGAGAACGTGCGACTGGTTATGTATTGTATAACGGGCTGGTGATCGCAACACCACGTTTAACAATTTTGCGTACGGGTAGGAAAATCGATCATTTGTTCCACTCTAGCAAGTCTAGAAAGGCCCCCAACGCCCTGGTCTTACTGACGATCTCACGGAGAGTATCTGGGTCTCCGAAGTAAGTAAATTTTTCTGTATGTGGCTGACACCACCTGACACCACCTGATAGTTTAGAAGCACATGAGCTGATGTCTGTCTTCCGTGCAAGCCCTACACAGTGAGCTGCCTGTGACATACTGGGATACGTATGAGACAGTTCGAGCCTTACGTAGGTGTCTTCTAATATTATCCACGTGTCCGCGCCAATATGGAGTCTGCCTTCTGAACCTCTCTATTCTGTGGTAGTATGCACTGTATATGTATTATTATGGGAGTGGGAGCTACGTGACCGCAGATCGTGACCCCCCGAGATTGCGCCTGCGCTGGGCCGCGGCGTGTGCGGTGGCTTTATTTATTTCTATATCTGACTGTTGCGCGCGACTGTACCGCTTGCAAGTGAGCGTTATTACGATTTGTAGGTATTGTTCTGTGATGGAAAATTACAGTTTCGCATAGGTACCTTACATTAGAGCAAAGTCTACAAAGGCAATCGTGAAAAGATCCGACGGTTGTAGTTTTTATGACAAATAATATATGTAGAATTTTTTATAATTTAAATAGGTGTCGCTCTTTGTTATTTCAAGTTATCAAGAATTTGCAAAGATCATCATCATCTGCCTAGCCTTTTCCCAACTATGTTGGGGTCGGCTTCCAGTCTAACCGGATGCAGCTGAATACCACTATTTTACATGGAGCGACTGCCTATCTGACCTCCACAATCCAGTTACTGAGTAATACGATACCCCTTGGTAAGACTGGTTGTCAGACTTTCGGGCTTCTGACTACCCGTATAGAGGTATGAGGAACAGGGTGTAAAGTTCACTCAACCTCCATAGAAAAGGGAGGATCCTCCTACCAGACGGGTGTTGTCTGGTGGGCAACTGCCCGATGATTCATGTCGGGCCGTTGTATCTATACTATTTGCGCGGTAAACTCTGCTTGCGCGATGCAGGATTTGCGTGACGTCATATGACGCGTGGTTCTCATGTGGCGTTGTAGATACCGCTACACCCGTAACGACTGTAAAGAGACCCACGAATGACGGCCGGGCTTAACGTGCTTTCCGAGGCCCGGAGGGGTCTCGGTATGTAAAGGTCACCCATCCACAGACCAGCCGCGGCAAGCGTAGCTTAACCTGATCGATCGACCTGTGCGGCTGTTATTATTTAGCCACGGGCCCCTCCAAGAATTTGCAAAAATCTTAGAATTAAAGAGACAGAATTAAAAACAAAAAACTTTAGACACTAAGTAGACCTAAGCACAATCATGAACTGAGAGTAAGGTCTAAATATGAGTTGGTCAGTTCAGGATGACAATATTGACAACTCTGCATTTTTTCCTCGTTATTTTTTACAGTACCTATTTTGAAACTTTTTGGAGATATAAAAGAAGAGAATAACAAAATGCTTACTGCGTAAACAAAGTTCTATTAAATTGGCAGGTGTACAAAAGAAATGCTCTAGTACCTTTATAGACCGGAAAACGTCAATCAGAAGAGCAAAGTTCACAGTATTATTTAGACGTTTTGCTCTGTGTGAAGGCGCTTTTGAACCCACCTCGAAACTGGTTACAAGACATGTAGGTAAACTTTGATTATAAGGACGAGGATCCCGTACTGAAACAATGATATCCACCCATACTAGTATTTTAATATTTTAATTATGTCTGTATCTCTGTCTGTTACCTTTTATTGCCTTAACGGCTGATCTGATTTGGATGAAATTTGGCACACGGATACACCATGAGCTGGATCAGGACATAGGATAGGTACTTTTTATCCCGGTTATGCGACATCCATGAGTTCAAAGCCGTGGTCAATAGTATTAAATAGAAACAAGTGAACTTGGATACCTACACAAAATCTGTGAACGACAAAGTTTACACTTCGAGTACAGTGAGTATGAAAGAAGATTATAAATAACTACCCTACTGTTGCTGTTTCAAGGAGAAAAGTTGGCCGTTGCTCTGCAGTGGCTCAGCTTAGGCTAAAAATAAATAAAAAATACTGTTACTGGGCTAAGACCTCTCTCAACTTCTTCCAGCTAGTTACTCTTACCAGCACCACTTGGACAAGAGAGCGCGAAAAGAATTTAAGCGGGAAATTATACAAAGCCTTATCTCAGCTGCATCAAGGAGATGTGACATACAATGCTCTCCAAAAGTAAGTTGAACTTGTTCCACTTCAGCTGTAATGCCACATTACGATTTAAAGTAAACAAATAATCAGCTAAGAGATTACTTAATTATTTTTTATGATAAGTCATTCGTAGTTGAATCCTAACTAATATTATAAATACGAAAGTAGGTAAGTTTGTTTGTTATCTTTTCACGCCTAAACCAATGAACCGATCATCCTGAAATTTTGCATATACGTTGTCAGGTGTACAGAAACGGACATAGGGTACCTTTCATCCCGAAAAAAAGTGCTGTTCCCAAGGAAAACAACAATAACGTTATTATGATAAAAGATGGCGCTACGTTCCTTTCGAACGGGATCGACCCTTATGCGGGTGAAATCGCGGGGCGCTGCTAGTCAGTCAATAAAAACGTTATACGACTAAATTTTTTTTTTTTTTTCTTAAAAATTAATAGAGGGTTTTTATCCACATGGATACGCCAACCCCATTGTACCTTATCACTACTCTTACACCACTAATTTTAACTAATTAACATATAATAACACTATTCTTATAATCCTTATTATTTAACAAATTTAGCTATTCATTGATCAGGCTGTTGTACTAGACCACACAATTTTTTTGCAACATTTGATTTAGGGTTCGCTAAAATAGTGAAAATAATAATAGTATATAGTAATATAGTGATAAAGTATACTATAACATTTGGATCACTAGAATTTTAAATCATAATGTGGTATGACACGACTGGATTGGAAAAATATCTACTAACTTTTGGTAGCCACTGTACCTACATGGAGCCTGGCAAGTATCTTTTACAAGTACAAGTAACATTATCCCACATTAGCGTCAAGAATGCGCCTTAACGACGTAGTTGACGGTAATGTATGGCGGGCATACGAAATCGCACAATGAGAGGACGCAAGAAGCGAGCGACGCACGCGCTCTCTGGACGTACCGTGACAAATGCGCGCGCGCATATGCGACGTATGCTTGGGACAATCATTTTCTTATAAACAGACATTTTTTATAACTTGTTATATGCAATAAGCTTTTTTTTTTTGGTTAGCCTATGTTGTGTCCCACTGCTGGGCAAAGGCATTCCCTTTTTTCTTCCATACCTCTCTTTTTTTCTGCGGTCTCTGGCCATATTGGGCCCGCAAACTTGGTTAGATCGTCACACCACCCTCGCTGAGGTCTACCTCGACGGCGATGTCCTCCATCAGGCGTCCATTGAGTGACGATCCTTGCCCATCTCTCCGGTTGCATTCAACGTAGCAAGCCCACAAACAAATTCAATAAAAAAGTCCTCTTTATCTTAAACCTAGGTGAAAGTTTAGATCCATTGAAAGCCTCAGTTTCAGTAAAGCGAGAAATAAACTGCTAACTTGGAAGTTTAATAAAAAATCTTGGAACCTTGAAAATAAAAAATGCAAAACTTAAAGTTGAAAAAACTTTTATATTTTCCAAGTAGAACTAGAGAGGGAGAGAAGCCTATAACAGGAAAGAGGAACATAAAGAAAATAAACCGGTAGGTATGTGAAAAAAAAAAGGACGCTAAAGTTTCTAAACACTTGTAACACAAGCTCTGCTTAGCTTGAGACTAGACGGCGTTGTGTGATAGTTGTGGAATATTATTATTATTATTATTAAACTTGAGCAACAAAAACTTTTCCCACAAAAGAGGACTGCTGTACTGTACATAAGTAGTTACGTATACATAAACATCTACCGAACAGTAGACGGACACAAAGCCATTCTACTGAATGCGGTGTAATTAAAAGGGCTGAGCCAAACACGATCAATCTCGGCTCCATCTCCCCACATAAAGTCAAAATAATAGATGGCCACTCTAATGTCACTTTTTTCTCTACGGCGTACACGACGGAATTGACAGGTCATCAGCGCAGGCGCACGGTGACGACGCTCTTTCTTCCAAACGATCACAAAAGATATTAAGTCGGAACAACTCCATACTAATATACTCTTTATTCGGTAGCAATAAGAGGCCATAATCCCGTGACATGAATGGGATGTAAGACCTTCATCGTTAAGAAAAGCCTCCCGTTCGGTTCTTTTTTCGAAAGATAATCTTCAGCGGCCGAGGCGTGAAGGCCGACTGCCACACAACATGGCGTCGACAGGTTTCTTCCCGCTTTTTTACCTCTTTGTTCCTTCCCATTATTGTATGGATGTTTCGTTCCCGGCGTTCGATTTTTAATTTCTTTTCTTTTTTTGTTTCTATTCCGCATTATTAATATCGCCGCGGCGTTTTTATTTACATACGAACTAAAGTCTCAAACAAGGAGGTTGTCTATGGGAAAGGTAGTGATGAAGCGGTTTCATATCTTTCTGAGAATGATGATTTAAATATAAATGGAGTCCATCAAAGGATAGCGAAGGCGGTCGCTTGTTAAATCACATAACGTTGGCTGGTTCGCAGAAAATAATGATTTAGTGCCGTAGTAAAATTTTGAAAACAATAAAACGGAGGAGGTCCGAATCGGTAGCCTGAGAACGTTTGACGGACACGGAACGACCTCCCTTGAGGTTATTCCAAGCACGGCAAACTGTTGAGCCTGTCAATTTTATACTTACCAATTTTAGGATTTATTGGGAAGTACCTAAGTTGACAGGCCACGTTAGCCATATTTTATTCAGCAGCGGGCATTTATTTGGTTGACTTAGTTACGAAGAAAGAGGCAAGCACTGACTGAAGCAAGACTGCAATCTCGAATCCATCCGGTTACTTCAAGTGCGAAAATATTTGAACATCGATAAAAAATATCGATCGGATGACCTCAGGAAACGCTTTCTATGCGGAAACCTGCACGCTCCATTGAGATTCGCCACCAGAACAGATCTAGAAAAAGTCAAACCATAAACAACCAAAGTTCAAATGAAGCGTTAAAGATTTTTTTTTTGTAGCAACCTGTTTCTATTTCAGTTTTAAGCTATGGTCTTGACTTTTGAGGCGTCAAGGTGTCTTATGAGCCGTTTCCAGTTTTATGTCTACCATTATTGTGACTGCGACGTGAAATTCTTACAGCCTGTGTCTATGGTTTGACCATAAATATAGAGATGGCCACTCTTGGTTCTACTGTCAACTCTCAACAGATAATAGAGGTTTTACTCACAATTCTGAGCTTGTAAGTGTCATGCTACCATAAGCAATGTCGAGTCTGTCCCACAGGAGTACTATTTCACTTTGTTTAGTACTATTCACACTTGGTCAAGACGTCATCATTCCCTAAGACCTTCTCATTTCTTTTCCACAAACCTGAACTTGTTTCGCTCATTAATTTTAATTGCTAAGTAAACTGTGTGGCTGAAAATTTGCATTTCCTGCCTTTATGCAATTACTAACTCTATTCAGACTCAAATTGAATTGAAATTCTATTGTTTATTTGAGTTACATAAGATGTTTACATTTCATGGCGGCCAATTAAGGGACCTTTGCTTACGACACGGGATTTTAGGACTTACATTTGAGTAATAAAGTTGAGATTTGAATGGGGGGTTGTGGTGAGGAAGCGAAGTGAAATGAGGCGTCGCAGCTTCGATTCCCGATTCAGGCTATTAAAGTGTTAAGGCTAAGTTGAATAATGGCACGGACGGTTTGTTAGCATATGTTTTGTATGAATGGCGCGTTCTGGGCCGAACAGGCGTTGGATTGAGTGTCGGGTGTCTTTCGGGATTATGTTGCCTTCCAGGAATATTTAGTTTATTGACTGCTCCGGTAGCCGGACGCTGGGTTTATGTGGCCGATTATTGTTCTTTAATTGACGGTGGATTTTGGTGGCCAGGGTTAATTGGTGCGTGAATTAGCAATGCCCATTTCCTTTGTGTCTTTCAGGGTGGGTTGTTAAACTACACTCTCATATTTTTGTCAATACCGAGACCCTTTCTTTGTAGAAAAGCTAAATTATACTTTTTTAAGACAGGAACTAAGTTTGCTTACGTCTAGAAAGAGACAATTTGCGTTACAACCTTAAAGTTCTAACTCATACTCAAATTCAAAGCATTTATTTCAAATACTTAAACCAATTACAGGCACTTTTATTGTCAAAGGGCCGGCCAGTCAGAAAGCTGAAGATAGTTGCCCATTCCAAAGCTTAGTATGTAGGTACCTAAGGAGAAGAACGGGCAAGAAACTCCGCAGATATTCTTTGAAATCAAAATATGTTTATACATATACCTAGTCTTGTTTTGTTTAAATTCACTTCTAAAAATTGAGAAAAAAGAAGACTTGCTAGAATGCCGTCACGGTATCTATGGCTCTTTTCTAGATTGTGGTAACAAAACTATGATTTGTGGTGGGAAAAGCTAGCAAGCCAGATATTCGAACCTACTCGCTAAAAGCCCCTACAGATAACACTTTTACTTATGCCAATGTACTTAAACACAATAAGCTAGCAGGTATACCAAAGTATAACGTCTCTTAAGGTCTTAGAAAGTGTTATAAACAAATGAGGTTTACAATCCCTGACTGGCAACAACATCGCCTTCGCTTTTCAAACGAGCGACAACGCAATCAAACAACAAGGCACAAACCAAAACCCATACAGCCTATTTACATTAAAAAAAAAAACAAATTAAAGAGGTGAACATTGTGAACAAGAGAATATCTAACACACGAGCGATAATGACTGTCCAGTCAATAAATAACCTAACATTGGTGCTTTAACGCCCGGACTTAGGGGGTCCAATTAAACGGCGCCCCCTGTTGGGCCCAGCCTTTACTCTCACCGGCCTGGCCTGGGACGAGACCGGGTCGTATTAATCAGGTCCAGGATTAATGATTTTTTTTATTAGGCCATTTTATAGTTTTCAGTCGTAAATTTTGTGGTGTGTGTAAGTGGCTTTTGGCTTGTGAGAGAATTTGAATGTGGTGACGTCATATGATTTAAAAGAAGAGACCTGAGTAAGTTCCTCACGCACTAAATAAGAATAGAGTTATCGTTGAAATAAATTACAGATCTCAAAAGTAGATATGTATTTTTATATTGAAAAAGTCAAAACCCTTACTGACAGTCTTATTACATAACGAGTTCTAACTTTAGACCGAGCCTTTTTTTAAACTTTATTCCGACGAACGTAAAGTTCTTAATTCAAAATTGACAACTTAGACTCGGGTTTAACGACAGTATTTGTAATGAGAACTTTAACTTTGTTCGATTATTTATTTCTCATCTAAAAATAACTTCAAAATCACACTATTTTCTAAAGAAAACGGTTCCATAATAAAATACTGTCTTACGACCGTGTGAGAGGGCGCCCCGGTCAAGGGGAGAGTGGGGGCAAACGACTTGCAGAGGGTAGATAAGGAAATAATGTTTCTTCAGCCGCCTCCACCCTACGACACTGCCTATGTATAGAGGTAGGTATGTAGGTAGGTATACGTCTGGGAATGAATCTGTCAGCATGAAACTGGTATGAATGGCTTGGGGATTGACTTTTTTTTTTTTTTTGAATTATTAGAGCTACTACAGCTGCACATATCTATACAAATAATAATAAAAAGAGGAAAGGAGTTACAATTTGTTAGTTTGTGTGTAGGGGACTATGGGGTAACGTTCCAAAATACTGATCCGATTCCGAACATTCTTTTACTAATAGGAAACTGCATTATCCCTGAGTATGCAGTCAGGGATAATGTAGTTGTTGTATAGCAGGATGTGTTTTATGTTAAAACGAGAAACTTCACGCGAACGAAGTCGCGCGGCAGACGCTAGTTTTGGATTAATATTGAGGCATTGAAATACCTTACCTACTACCTGTACACAATGATTTCAAAAGTAAGGATACGCCCGTCTGAACATTTTACATAGAAGTTCTTCGTTCGAAGTTCGAAGTTCGCGCGCACCACTGTCAACTGAGTTGCGTTGGCTAGTAATATATATGTCAATGCCTGTACACAATCAGCCTATAATGTCCCCACGGCTGGGACACAGGCCTCCTCTCTGTGTGAGTAAGTGGGCTGTAATCTACCACGCAGGCCCACTGGTGTATCAAATATTATCAGGTATGTACCTAATTGTTACATAGCTGAACATCGCAGCCTTTTATGTATACAGCAAAGAGAGATGAGATTGTCAGCTCAAAAGTACGAAAAGGATAAAGAAATAAAATTACGCAAATAATAAAGCATTTAATAATATTTAAATATTATTTTAATTAAACACAAAGTAATGAAAAGCAAACTTTCCATCACAGCGTTACGCAATTTAAATATCGAACGCAAATTAAAACAACGAAGGCTGTTCGTTTTCGAAATTCGAATTCAAAGGTTGCCCTGACAAAGAGGTGGCCTACTCTAGTGCACAAAGCGTCACATTATGTTCCAGACTTGAAACTAACGAGATCTGTAAGGAAAGATAAGATCTTTGTGGTATGTAGACAACCTACATATGTAACAAGAGAATCTTGGAGGTCTAGTTTTAAAGTAATGTGTGTACTACCTATTGCCAAATTAGAACTAACTTGCAATGGAGGTTTTCCCATTCTTCTTCATACGAAACTACCTTTTTGAAGGGGCATCTAGAATTAATTGTATTTTAACGCTAAATTTTGACGTTAAAAAGTGCCTATTTGAAATAAATGAATTGACTTTGAATGTTTGAATACCTACTGAATTTCTTGTAAAATAGAACCATAAAATAATATTATAAAAAATACTTATAAAATTTCCATAGTACCTATGTCATGATCAAGTTGCATAAGTAGCTATATTTTTAACATACGAGAAAGCCATTTCCCGTAATTAAAATCAGTGACAATCAATGTCAAAAACTTGTCAAAAATGTAGGGAAATTAGACGTATTTTGGACAGATTGAGACTGAGATCAGACTGTGAACGTTCTTAAAATGACGAGAATTGCCCCTTAATTCATTTATTACCTGAACATAATCCTAAAAAAATGAAGTACGATTAGGTCGCGGTGTACACACAGCTGCATTAAGTAGTTACCCCACCAAAAGACATGTGCGTTCAAATCCGTGATAGGCCCAAGTTGGTTTTTGTATTTTGCAAAAACATTTTATTTTAAATAATGTATTGTTTTAGTGAATAAATAAGTTTAAGTAAGTTTTTTTTTTTTAATTCTGTTTTTATTATTGTTTTTTTCAATAAAACAATACTTTTGCGACGACAAGCAACAATAATAGGGTTAACATTTACGACAACTTATTCATCGTCTAAATAGACTGGAGGTTTCAAGACCGCTTACCGTGCATAAGATTGGAAGTTCAAATCCTATATAGGCACGAAATGTGCTTTTTGTTCATTATATTATTTTGATTTATTTTTCTATTTTGTTTTAAGTAGTAATTATTTATAAAGAATTAAAAAATCAAGAAAAATAAAATACTTTATTAATCATTTATTAATATTTATTATTGCTATTATTTAACAAAACTATGATCTTATTTTACAACAAACAGAACAACTATTTTAGTTCTCATAAAATCAGAAATCATTTAAAAAAATAATTGATAAAATTAGTAGTCGTTTACTCTTCGCCGTTTTAAGTGAACGTATACAAAGTTATAACTTGAAGGTATGGATTAATTTTATAAAGACAACGTAAGTAAGTAAAATTAATGGATACCCTCAAATTATAACATCTTTCGATTAGACAGGGACCTAAAGATATAATGACTCAGCCGATAGTAGATAACAATTTCATCGCAATTCGTATGGGCTCGCTGGCTAGTTCGTCAAACTGCCGGTATGAGTATGACGACGTTCGGTGATGCGATGGTTCGAATCCGAGTCAACACAATGGACTCTTTTTGAAGTATTCTTTAGATTATTCGTAAGGAATTCAATGTTGTAGCAGTGTAACATTTTAAAACTTGAGGGGTTAGGACATAGTGACGCTTTCTGTACCTATAACCTCCAGGGTCCATATTTAAATGGTCAGGCTTTACGCCAGCAAACACTGGCCACCCGCCAATTTCACGCCATTTACCCGCGCACAATACTCGCGCATGAAAGAAAAATAATTTGAAAAAAAAAATGCGTGGACTCCTTCGAGCAGCGCGTCACGAACTGAAAACGGGAAATTCCATACCAGCGAAAATACACAACAATCACAAAATAATTGTTATAATGATTTACGTATGTAAATTATGGTTAATTATTATTACACAGAAATTGAACCACTTTTTATCTAAAATGGAGCCAGTATTATCTCCTCTCACTATAACCTCATTCGACCAACTATGGCCGCCGACAGGAAACATTATTTTCGATGTTATAAACGCAATAATTGCCCCACCACAACCTCTGCGGTTTGACAACTAATAATTACTAATAAGCCCCTCAAAAAGCCAAACCGACCAAATTACGCTAAACGCTGAACTTAACCCTCGAAACGTCGCCGACAATTACAGATAATAAATAATAATTTCAATAATAAGCGTATACAAAAAGTAGTAGAGATCACTAGTTTAGGAGGGCCCGGCGGAGGTTTTGTTTTCCTCAAAGTGAGGGGTCAAAAAAATTGGTTAAGTATTAAAACGCCGCGCACGTCCCGTAATGGCGAGCGGCAACAATCGCGCGGCACTAGCGATTATAACGATTACTGTCGATAACTTGTATCGACACCGGCTATTTGGTTAGTCACTCGATTATCGATAATTTGCCCTCGGGGTACGCTCCTGCCGCTGTAAATCGTTGACCGATTAGTTTTTTGCCGGCTTTATTTGTATGTACGTGGTCGTTCGATTTTACTATTTAAATACCGTTCACCTGTCAGAATTTTTCCATTCCACAGTTCCGGAGGTACGTAACAGCTCCACATACGCTTTCGGCTTTTATGTTCATATTTCGATCATAAATCAGTAAACAGTTACACTTACATTAAGACCATTAATGTCATTTTCGCAACGCGACGCGACTAAAAATCGAAGCCGTGGTTATCACACACCTCGGCATGTTTTTACTGCCTATAATTCTATTCCACGAGTCCATATAAAATAGAAACTCGGGACTCGCGAGCTTTCAAAAACGCTACATTAAAACATCATAAAACTCTAACATAAACGTTTACTGCGGCCAGTTTACGAGCACGCTACCTATCGATCGTTTTAACGATAAATAAAAATTAATGGGCAGACATACGACGGAATCGAAGTGGCCACGTTAGGCGGGAAGCAATAACTAGGCAGTGTAAGTATACCAAGCTTGCCCGATCTATGATACTGGCGGGCAGGCGCACTGCACGGGTTAACTATACCTATTATACCATGGCGCGGCGCAGAACGATTAAAATATTCGTTCCATTGACCATTCAAGAAAATCAACCAGTTAAAAGACCAGTAGAATGTTTAATGTAACTTTGTATCTATGTATATTTATAACCACGTACAAGTGCCGTCGATTAGTACTTGAAGAGATCATGAATATGCCATTAAAGACAATCTATGTATAGCGACACAACTGAAAGGAGACAGAATTCTCTCTAGTGACAAAAATTATTAGAATAAACACTTACATTTTCTTCAGTAAAATTTATTAATAGAGATCTATTGTTAAACTGAAAACTTAAGATATGATGTAATTTCCAAGAAAAATACGAATGAATATACAAAAGATTTTGAAATAATACAGTGCTGTCAGTCTTATTAACTCGATCGAGCCGTCGGATGCAGAATCAGGAGTAATGGCTGCCTCACCCCCACGGCTACCGGAGAGGGGGACGGGGGAGAAGGGGAGGGGGACACGAAATGGGATTCTATCGGTCTCCTCCATTCCACGCCATTCGGAGTCTCTACGTGACTGCACATAGCTCTAACCACAACTTTCTCTCTACGCCTCATTCCACTCTTAACACCTCGGGATAAGGTTTAAAACTCACAGATAAACGCCCCCAGGACTTGTTCAGAGGTTTTGTTTACGTCTGAAATTTCGCGTTTTACTTTTTTTTACCGCGCTCGCTTGACATTCGTGATATTTGGAGTTCGTGAATACTTTTACTGAAATCGTAGTATTCTTGTTGTGGTATAAAAAATTAAGCTGGAAAATTGGTGTGTATTTTTTATTTAGAAATTCCGAACTAACAGTTGAGTTATACCATAACCATAATCAGCCTATAATGTTCCCACTGCTGGGACACTGGCCACCACTCAGTGAGAGTTGAGTTATAATCATAGTAATAAATATACAGTTATCAGGCTTGGAACCATTTTGAAGGGTTCAAAAGTCTCTCGGTTCCCATAAACAAAAACGAATCGTTTTGCTTACCAATGAGAGCATTTTTTATTGCCAAACTGGGCATATAAATAGATTCGTATACTGTGATAGCTACTTCCATAGGGGAGTGTCTACTATGCAACGCTATGAGGTCTTTGCTTCATTATTGGTAAAAGATACAAGAGTCTTAATTTTAACTAATAACGGTCCTTAAATTATATAAATCGGCCTTAAGAGGATAAACGTAGAGTTGATTTATATTCTTAGAAGCGATCCACTTTTAATAAAAAAATGTAACCTACATAATTATTGTATCATTACAAACACAATTTTTTTTTGTTGGCAAATTTTACTTAAAATCTCCTCAGTAGAATCTACAGTCTACCAAAGAGTACATAAATGCTTGCACAAGTGTTCAAAGAACTATTCCAAGTACCTACAAAGTATTCAATCTACTCGTATTTTACAAATCGAATCATGTTTTCTGCTCATCGATTTTCTTTTTTTTCCTCTAATTTCAAGTCTGGAACAAGTGTATGACGTAATGAGGCGCGCTAGAGCGTGGCCACAACAAACAGCTCGCTCTCGTATCGGTTGCAACACAAACAGCCAGCAGCGGTTTATTTTGAGGGTGCAACCCTATTTGGGATCACTCGCAACGTAGCAGTTATGCTATTATCTTTGCATTCTTTTTTTTAAGAAATAAAAATATAGGTTTTATTTATAAGCTGTGGGATTATAGAATCGTTCTAAATAAGTGGCGGTTTTTGGTTTGCTTTTTCTCTTTCTATGTCTGATTAAAAAACGGTGTCGATCGAGTTTTTCACGGTAATTAAAATTAGCGCTTGTTTCAGTAAAAATATGGTACAGATTTCCCGGATTATACGTTTTACTACTTATATTTTTTTTTTTTTAAAAAGACAAAAATATACCTAATTCTTTAGAGCTACTATGCATACCTGCATAGTAGCTCTAAAGAATTAGGTATATTTTTTGTTGCGGATACAAAAACTGTAATGCTATTCTGTAAAAATCTCACCGTAATACCTTAGGTGAAGAGAGCTTAAAATGAACTGTCATTATTGTCAATCCCTAACATCAGGTGGACTGACAGCTCACTTTAAACTCACTTCACCTAAGTTATCACGGTGATCTTTTTACAGAATAGCACTGCTGATAGAATGAAAGCTCACTTCACCTACCTTTTCACGGTCAGATTATTACAGAATAGCTCAACTGTACCCATAAAACAAATCAATCCTGCTTTCTTAAACTTAAATATGACGTCACTACACACGAAAATATAGAAGAGAAAATTCAACCCGTCACCGCCACGCTCGCGATAAGGTCACCTATTCACCCGATTGCGCCCAGAGCGCGTGCGTTTGATTGATACGCCTTATCGGCGTGCGCCGTGCGCCGGCCCGGCCCCGCCTGGGACGAGCAGATATCCAGCCTTCATACACATACAGGAAATAGGATCGGGGTCCGTTATAGAAAAGGGCTTGGTTTGTTTTGATAGAGTTTTTTTACAGTTTCGTGGAAAATAAACGTTTTTTTTTATTTATTTTTTACGGGACCGAAGAGAGTAGTTGTAAAGAAATCGTTTTAGTGATTCTAAAAGTACGGCGGCCTTCTTGTACCACAAATCACTAAACACATCAGACACAACGCTAAACGAATTTAAAACATCGTTCTGTTCTGTCTTGGCCATCTTTATACGATTGGCTGGAACAGAACGACGCCGACGTTTTAAATATGGGTATTGGGCCAACGTAGGTATTCAGTGATTTGTGGAACAAGCGGGACTAAATATCCGAAAAAAATATCCGATTTTTTTTTTATCGTACAAATTGACGTATCTTTATTATTGTCATAAAAATACGCGTTCAATAAACAATCATAAAGTCTTCAAGGTATTATAAGTTTTGCAATTTCGCATTAATCGTATCAATAACCACGTAAGCTTCTTAACCCTCACATGCGGGGCAGGGACCGGCGGGGTCTAATCTACTGCTCTGTGGGGCTCAGTTCAGCTGGTGGAAACAATTACTTGTTTGGCTTATCGTATCATTGCACGATCACGCGGGGGTTGACTGTCATACTGTGTTTAGTTTGCGATATGCTTTTGTTTTATGAAAAATATTTTGCTGATAGAGCGTTGTTTATGGTTACAATACAGTAGAACTATTCTGTAATAATCTCGACGTGAAAAGTTAGGTGAAGTGAGCTTAAAGTGAGCTGTCAATAGTGTCAATCCCTAGCATCAGGTGGAATGATAGGCCACTTTATGCTCACTTCACCTAAGTTAACACGGTGATATTTTTACAGAATAGCACCGCAGTAGAACTATTCTGTAATAATCTCACCGAGAAAACGTAGGTGAAGTGAGCTTTCATTCTACCTGAGGGGTTGACACTATTGACAACTCACTTCGAGCTCACTTCAGCTAAGTTTTCACGTTGAGATTTTACAGAATAGATCGGCGGGTCACCTTCTCGGTTGCAAGTAGGATCGAGTATTAGTCGTGTTTGGGTTTTCGAGACATCGCCAAGCGGTTGGTCGACTCTCTACCACCAGAGGGCTAGCGTATTTTTTGACCAGCATTTAGAATGACCACTGACGTACAACGTGGCAATGCTGCCAGCCTTTTGGGCACTTTTCCTGTTGACAGCGACGCGGGCGAGTTTTTGGAAGATGATTTAACCTCCTTTTTAGGCTTCCGTACCCAAAGGGTAAAAACGGAACCCTATTACTAAGACTCCACTGCCCGTCTGTCTGTCTGTCTGTCACCAGGCTATATCTCATGAACCGTGATAGCTAGACAGTTGAAATTTTCACAGATGATGTATTTCTGTTGCCGCTATAACAACAAATAATAAAAATAAAAGAAAGTTAAAATTTAATGTGGTAAGTATAAAAGAAACGTTTTTTTCGTCGTTTTATGCCTTGTGGTACGGATCCCTTCGTGTACGAATCCGACTTGCACTTGGCCGGTTTTTTTATGTACATGTACATATTAATATTATTATTTTAAGACTATCAGCTTAAATATTCAATAATAGTCCGGTTTAAAACTGTATTTCAACATAACATTAAAAAAAGTTGCCTTCTTTGGATATTTTAAACCCAATGCGTCACAATTATTTCCAAATTAAATACAAACTTTAAACCATGCGGAGTCTGATCTCAATGAACTGAAGATTATAAAAAAATTAAGTCAGCAATCAATAAAATTACAATACCGACCTAATGTGAGATGAGTAACTTCGCACTTAGACTTGCAACGCGTGATCATCCATAATGATGTGTGTAATTGTGTGTGACCTTAAAATAATCTACCTATACAACATCATCTGCCTAGCCTTTTCCCAACTATGTTGGGGTCGGCTTCCAGTCCAACAGGATGCAGCTGAATACCAGTATTTTACATGGAGCGACTGCCTATCTGATCTCCACAACCCTGTTACTGGGTAAAACGATACCCCTTGGTAAGACTGGTTGTCTGACTTTCGGGACAATTGTAGTTTATGCATTGGATGGAATACATTTTTTTTTTGGGCAAAAAGCTCTTTACGTCGAACTAATATAATAAGTGCAACGTCCATACGTACCTAATAGATACATTCAAGGACAATAATTATAAAGCGAATTTATTACTAAGTTAAGTTATAACACGGTAAATTTATGTAGGGTGTCAATTTTGTTGAAACAATTAATTTCGCTGGCTGTATTTATTTATTAATACCTAGGTACTTTAAGCACGCATAATATGTACATACAGAAGCGATTGACACACACTGAATACTGTACATTTTGCTATGTTTGCTTTTGGAATACGGTAGAGTCGAGTTGACTGTTAAAATACCTCACCTATATTTGATTCTCAGGCACTGGAAAGGTTAATATTTCCCCAATAGAAGAAGAATTAATCAAAAAACTAAACGTATTATCTATATAAAATCCAGCCCTTCTGTTCCGCGATACTCTAAATTCTCCCATGCGATTGATCCCGTCGCGTCGCGTTATTTCGCTCTCGAGTTTATTTGCAGGCATTATTCCGTTCTAACAATGTATAAACACAATTACGTTGAGCAAACACGGGCGGTGCCGCCGGCTAGCACATGTTTGTGGGTGAACGAGCTAACACACGGACAACACTATTTTATTGTGCCAATACCGTATTTGAATATGCTTAGCCCTACATACAGCTCTAGTATTTAAACCGTTCCAATTTTGAAAACATAGTGGTGTGTCATCGATTTTCATTCTACGATGTAAATCGTGTAGGTAAAGATATTTACTTCGTGGATTGAGATTAACGGTTTCGTTTTACTATTTAAAGCTAAAATATGTCATGAAAGTTCATTTGTGTGGGACGCCCCCTAAATAGCCACACACTGCTGCACTGTTGTCTGGGACAGATGGATGCAGAAGGCGGAGGACAGGGTGTTGTGGAGCAGCATGGAAGAGGCCTATGTCCAGCAGTGGACTGCGATAGGCTGAGTTGATTGGAAGATCATTTTCATTCAAGTTAAATGAAGTATGAATGAGATTGAAGTTGAGTAACTTTTTTTTTTTGTTTTCGTGGGGAATCCTTCAAAAGGCACCCGAACTCTGGGTGGGAGGTCAGGGAGTGTGGGATTTTTACCCCGGTGATCACCATCAGCACATAGGGGTGGGTCCCGGTTCCTCTTAAAATAACAATTCCGGAACCCCCCCGTGCAACGCCTTGAAGATGAGTAGGTACCTAAGGTAAGGTGTCTATTACACATGTGGAAATTAAGTATAGCTTCCAAAACAAAAGAAATAAAGGCAGAAAGCTCATTGCATTTCGCGTTAATCTCTATAATATTCACTTTAAGAGATACACGATACAGTGGCAAACGGAATAAATTAACATTCGGTACGTAATAATTGAGTCAATGAAACCAGAAATACCGGATATCAGTACGATGTGATGTATAGAAATATGCGACCCGTCTGGCAACACTGAGAGAGATAAAAGAAACGAAAACAATACGGCTGCTGTTTCAGCCAGGATTCATTTCTAACTACTAGGGTCATCATAATCATCTGCCTAGCCTTTTCCCGACTATGTTGGTTGGGGTCGGCTTCCAGTCTAACCAAATCCAGCCCATTCAGCCGAATATCAGTATTTTACATGAAGCAAGTGCCTATCTGACCTCCACAATCCAGTTACTAGGTAGGTCAGACTTTCGGGCTTCTGACTAAGCGTAACGACGGCCAAAGATCCACGATTGACAGCCGGGACCAACGGGTTAATGTGCTTTCCGAGGCACGGAGGGGTATTGATAATGTAAAGATGGTCATTTCTAACGTGGGTGCCAATCAAAATATTTGTACTATCTCCATAGATATTTGAATGACCCGTACCTCACGATCACATCATGCCTACAATCCGTCAGTTTTTTCCTCCTCACGTCAAGGTGTTGCCTTCGACAAAGCGGTAAATAAAAAAGTAAAAAAAAGATGTCTACAGCACTACCGCGTGGAGACGTGGCTAATGTGTAATGCGGTTGGCTTTTTGTCCGACGCCTTCGACTTTTTGTTTCTTTTTTTTTTCACTTGGATTCTGTTACGGTTCGTATTGATCGAAAAATCCGATTTCAAAATGGGTGCTCCGAGAGTTTTATTGTTGCCTTGATACGTTCTTAAACAATAAAAAACGCATTTTAAATTGAGAATGCAATTCTCACATGTCACGTTCGTAAATTGAAGGAGACGTGGTCGTGTTTTAGAAAAGTAATTATTCTGCATCGATTGGGTCCGAGAACGACTGAGGACAATATAAGACCTCATTTATTTTTTCATATAGCAACATTGGGAGTGATTGTTAACGTGACGGGCGTGTGTCGATGTTTGATTGGACTTACGTAAATAGCGTATAGTTAGTTCGGAGACAAGAATAGCGCAATTTCGAAGTAATCTAGTTGTCTCTTTATTTTATTTAGCGACATTGAGTCGCGATGTCGCCACATGTCTATTTCAATTCTGATTTCCTTTCACAACGCGCTATCGATATAAGCAAAGCTCCAAGCTCCACCTTGTCTAATTTGAAATTGGAACAAATGCTACCAACTTTCACATTTTAATTGCATGGCCGTTCATCAATGGATGCGTTCATCAGATAAACATCTGGTATCCGCGGCGGCATCAGAGCTATCAGCACATAAATAAAATATTACTTAACTATTGATACCGAATAAAATCTTTTAAATATATTTGTGGAAATACAGAGAGCCGGTAAAGAGGTTAAGAGTCATAAATTTGGAATAAAAAACTTACAATGCTGTGTCGGCGCCTTCCCGGCGAGATAATCCTCTTTGCATATAAACTTGTTGTCGTCCAAGACGTAGAGCTCTTCGCCGGTGGACAGCTGTTTCCGACACACGAGGCATGTGAAGCAGTTGAGATGGAACACCTTCTCGCGAGCTTTACGAACGAGGTCGGATGGAGAGATGCCGTGGCCACAACCACTGCACTTTGTTCCGTATCGCCTGAAATTAAAGAAAATAATGATGCGTTCAAAATTTAGAAAAATAAAAAATCTTAATTATGTTGGGATACTTTCGGTTACGATAAGTAGTTTTCGTATCTAGTGTAAAAGAAAATAATATTTCCAGTTTCTGTGCTTTATCTTGTTCAGAAAAAGTGTTCGTAAAAAGTTACCAAGTCGCCTGACAATTAAGTAGTTGATGTTTTGTGCAATTTCGGATTAGTTCAATCGTAACGACATTCTAATCGAGTTGGCATCATTTCGATGGCGGTTCTATTTCTATCATCTAAAAGCGAATTATGTTAAAATATTCAAGAGATTGCGATCAATATTCATAGGCTAGTGATGTAAGTCTATTAGATATAGGTAGGTATCTGACGGATGTGTCGATAAACAGGACGGTTGCACATTAAGTAGATGTTGGTTTTTGCATTTTTAAGAACTATCTACAACTTTCGTTCTGGTTAGTTTGCACTTTTTACCCGACTACGGCGAAGTAAAAAGGAGGGAAATGATTTTGACCGGTTTGTATGCATGTATGATGTATGTTCATCTGTTCCCTCATAACTTCAAAAGTAGGTACTTATAAATAATTTGACAAATGAGGTATCGTTAGAAGCGTCTTGCTTAGACCGTCCGCTGGTTATAGGATATGTGACGTCACACTAAATTCAATATGACGCTCTCAGGACATAAAGTAATGAATTTAAAAATTAATATTTTGGGATGGTGCCTTTTTGGCTGTCAAATGAAAGCGCTTAATTAGCAAATTCCAAAAATATAAATATTACTGAAATAAGCGCCAAAAAAATAAAAAAAATAATTTGTTTAAAAACTAAAACCCGACTACTAAAAAAGAGGAAATAAGAAAGTACTTTCCCGTGTTCGCATGCCGCTGTACTGTAGCTTGACTACTAACTTACATTTCTTTTTTCTTCTTAAAATTCTTTGACAGTTGTAAGAAATCATTGACTAGAAATAATTTGGTGTCAATTTGCCTAACAATTCATTTCCCTGGCTGTACACTAATAAAATTTAATCTAGAAACTAAGCGATAGAGTGCTACAGTACATACAGGGACATATCAACTTCCCATCTATGTATCGATACAATGACATGACATATTTAAAGGCATGTGAACTTAGTTGACATGCCTTTAAATATGTCATGTCATAACTTCAAAGAAGCGTCAGACTCATAATAAAAGTAAATAGGTTGTAGGTATATTTTTTTTAATAATCTCTCATCCGTCAGTGAGTCCTTGCTTTAAACTACAATCGAATGTTTTCGGCACACCTGATGACATGTGAATGTTATGCAAATTACTAAGATTAATGGCCGCCGATCAGAATCCGGTCAGGTGCGATCTATTCAAATGAGATACGTTCGGTATTGGGTATTATAAAGTTACTAGCTACTACTAGGTTCTGCCCGCGACTTCGTCCGCGTGAAATTAATTTCTTGTTCCCCCGACCCACCCCGTGGCACCGCATCGGCTCCCCGCACCATTTCAAGAATATATGTAAATTATTACTGAAAGAATAAGCCCCAAAATATTAAAAAAAAAAAATTGTTTAAAAACTAAAACCCGACTACTGAAAAAGAGTACCTAAATAAGAAAGTACTTTCCCGTGGTCTCATGTAGCTTGACTACTAACTTATATTCCTTTTTTCTTCTTAAAATTCTTTGATAGTTGTAAGAAATCATTGACTAGAAATAATTTGGTGTCAATTTGCCTAACAATTAATTTCCCTGGCTGTACACTAATAAAATTTTATCTAGAAACTAAGAGAGTTGAGAGACGATAGAGTGCATCAGTACCTACAGGGACATATCAACTTCTCATCTATGCAACGATACAATGACATGACATATTTAAAGGCATGTGAACTTAGTTGACATGCCTTTAAATATGTCATGTCACAACCTCAAAGATGCGACAGATTCACAAAAAAAGTAAATAGGTTGTAGGTCTGTATATTTTTTTTAAAAGCTTCCGGGCCGATGATAGATGCCCTACACAAAATTTGTAATGAGGTATGGCGTACTGGTGAGTGACCAAGCGATTGGACTAAATCAATCATCCTGCCATTGCATAAGAAAGGCTCCACTTCGAAATGTGATAACTGGCTCTAATATCTCATGCCAGCAAGGTACTGCTACATTATTATAAATAACAGAATCCGTCACTTTCTGGATTGGCAGATCCCTCAAGAACAGGCTGGTTTTGTAAAGGGCAAGGAACCTCGCGAGCAGATCCTCAACGTCCGCCACCTGATAGAAAAGTCATACGAGTTTAACACACCTCTCATTTTGTGCTTCATAGACTACAGTAAAGCCTTCGATTGCGTAGTCTGGCAAAGTCTGTGGAAGGTACTTCTGGAGCTTGGAGTACCGCATCATCTGGTATCCCTAATTCAAGCCCTATACTCTCAAAATAAAGGCATAGTGAAGGTCGACCATACCAACTCTAACCCCTTCGGTTTCGGAAAAGGCGTAAGGCATGGCTGCATTTTATCTCCCATCCTTTTTAACGCATATGGAGAATATATTATCAGACGTACCTGTGAAAACTGGGAAGGTGGTGTGACGATTGGCTGAACCAAGTTAACAAATTTCCGCTACGCTGATGACAATACTCTCCTAGCAACCTCAGAGTCTGTAATGGTAGAACTCCTTAGAAGGATGGAATGTATCAGCAAGGAACTGGGCCTACAAATCAACCACGCAAAGACCAAATTAATGGTGGTGGACCGAGTACATAAGTTAGAGCTTACTAGCGCTCTTATTCTCGAATCGGTCGATGACTTCATTTACCTGGGCTCTAACATATCTAACACAGGGTCTTGCGAAAAAAAATGCTATGTCTCAGCTTCAAAAAATATGGAAAGATCGCAACATTTCGCGAAATACCAAAGTGAAATTGGTCAACACGCTGGTCTTTTCAATTTTTGGATACGGAGCAGAAATTTGGACCTTCAGAAAGGCCGACAGAGCTCGTATAGACGCCTTCGAGATGTGGTGTTGGAGGAAGTTGCTTCAGATGCCATGGACTGCATTCCACACCAACGAATCTATCCTAGCCGAGCTCGGAATAAAGACCAGACTCTCTACGACCTGTCTCCGCAGAGTTTTGGAATTTTTCGGCCACATAGCGAGAAAAGATGGCAATAACCTTGAACAACTAATGGTTACCAGCAAGGTGGACGGTAAACGACCAAGAGGTCGCAGCCCTTTGCGATGGTCCGATCAGATAAGCTCTTCTCTTGATACGAAATTTCATGATGCGCTTCACCTGGTCAAGGATAGACAGAGATGGCGAAACATCGTCAGGGAAAAGATGTTTTCAAGGGAGGATCACGACCCTCAGTAATGAGGGGTACGATTTGAGGAGGAGGATATTTTTTTTAATAATCTCCCATCCGTCAGTGAGTCCTTGCTTTAAACTGCAATCGAACGTTTTCGGCACACCTGATGACATGTGAATGTTATGCAAATTACTAAGATTAATGGTCGCCGATCAGAATCCGGTCAGGTGCGATCTATTCAAATGAGATACGTTCGGTATTGGGTACCTATTATAAAGTTACTAGCTACTAGTTTCTGCCTGCGACTTCGTCCGCGTGAAATTTCTTATTCCCTCGATCCACCCCGTCGCATCGCATCGGCTGCCCACACCATTTTTTCATTTTCGCGTAGCGTTCTTTCTGACTTTTTTTCTTTTTTCTCGGCTCCTAAGGGTTCTCCTTCTTCTTCTCCTTCTTCGTAGCACTCTTGTCAGAGCGGTCGTGGTCCTCATATTGTTTCCTGTTTAGCAGCTGATGTGATTCGCCTCACGATTTCTCGCCAAATACTCCGATTTCGGGTGTTTTTTGTGCACTCATACAAGGGATCACCCACTGCCGATTTAATTTGGTCATTCCATCTCATGGGTGAGCGTCCGCGTGGTCTTGTACCCTCCACTCTACCCTGCACGACAAGGCGATCAATAGAATCTCCCTCACGCCTTTGGACCACAACAGATAGGCGCTTTTTGATGTGGAGTTCTTGGCGTATAGAGGTGTTGGTGCGAAACTCAGTCCACGACACCCCAAGCATTCTTCTACAGCACCACATTTCCAGAACGTCTATCTTCTTCTTCTGGATGTCTCGCAGCGTCCACTTCTCAGCAGCGTATAGGAAGATGGGGAAAACCAGTGATTGAACAAACCGGATCTTGGTGGCTTTAAAAAAAAAAGTCTGGAGGAATCTTACATCTTTGTTTCTCCAGACTTTCTTTAGCTTGTCCATCGATACTTTAGTTATCGCTATACGTCTCTTGATTTCATCCACCCCCGTTTGAGACTACCGCTCCAAGATAAATGTAGGACTGGACCACGTCGCATTTCGCAATTTTAGAGACTAAGGGTTCTAGTGTGATGTCAAATAGCCCAAAAGCCTTCCTCAAAAATTGGGCTGTGAAATGCAAAAAGAATTTTTCAAATCCGACTGGTAGTTCCATAGGTTAGCGCGTTCAAACAAACTAAACTCTTCAGCTTTATTATTATTAGTAGGTATATAAATAGGTTCATAATAATCGCAAAATACGATTTTGTGACCGATAAACTAAAATGGCTAGGAGTTAAATACCTCATTATAAAATTGCTGCTTCGGTTTAAAGAAGTTTTATTTCTCAAAAAGAACATTACATCATAGTAACACAGCACAGTAGCAGCGCAACGCAGCGCAGCGTAGTTACATAGCTTAGAGTAGAGAGTTCATTTCGCAAAACGTAAAAAAAAAAGAAAACCGTTGTTCACATTCATCCTATGTAAAACTTTCCTTTCAAAAATGAGGAAAACCATAAAAACAAAAAGTAAAGTTTCCAAGTAAAACCTTTTTATTGTACCGAACTCCAAAGTTTATAACAGTGAGTGATTATACAAAAAAAAACTTGGCCGTCTAGTAGCGGTCTAATGAATGTTAATAGTCGTTTTTGATAGATTTAAGTTCCCGCGAACGGTTTTAATTCATATTTTATGTTATTTTAGTCTGGAAATGTGGGCCAGACCTACCTCGATAATGATTTAAACGACCATCGTCCCGCGGCACCGTCTGTGATCGTTTCGAAATTTAAAAAATCGTTTTTTTTGGGGTTATGAACTGGTTCTCAAATGCCAAATACACGTGTTAGAATATTCGTCAGTAATCGTTTATGTAAATACTGCACCTACTTTCAATAACTGACCATCAATCCGCTTACCTACTAAACTTGGTGATTATGGGATTATATTTTCAATCTGTCTTTGTAACGGTCAATGGAGAGGCATCTTCTGTTTAGCAGCGACGTAACCACACACAAATCTCAATCATACAAGTCACTGTGACAAATCATTGTCACAGTGTGTACCACTGTGACAATGATTTGTCGTAGCATAATTATTATTAGTCAATAAAGTTCCCACTGCTGGACACAGGCCTCCTCTCTTCGAGAGAATGTGGGCTATAATCTATCACACGGGGCCACGGGCCCAGTGCGGGTTGGGTTGGTGCGGGTTGTAGACATGCCGGTTTCCTCACGATGTTTTTTTTCCTTCACCGTTTTGAGAGCAGTGGTGATGAAATTATATAAACAAAGTAAGGCTACCTGGATTCGAACCTACGACTCGTAAGTCGAGGCCCTTACCACTGGACCACCACTGCTCTTTAATTGATTTTTCATATGAGATATACAAGATATTTTTTTCACAATTTTTTTTGCATTTTGAGTAGTTACAATTCATTCTATATGCCCGATTTCTGAGCATATATTTTATAATCAGAATATAGGAATATCTAAAAGTGACCATAGATTGGACAAGAATTATGCATTTATGGCTGAGGAACCAGGTAATTTATATGAAACGATAATTGTATTTGGTTGCCGAGAAAGGGTAGAAGAAGCGTTGGTGGACCAACAACCAGATGGCAGGACGACCTACAGAAGATCTTGGAGTCCTACAGACCTTTCCTGGTCCCAGCGTTGGTGGACCAGGGAAGGTTGGCACAACAGGGAGGAGAACTATACTTAGCAGTTGAAATAAGGCTACCAATGATGATCATGATGATTTGCATCTAGAGTATTTAGTTCACCACATAACTAAACTAAAGAAGGGTCAGAGACAAGCAGACATGATTCAACATTTAGGTACCTATTACAAGATCAATATTTTCGAATATTATGATAATTATAACCGATTAAAGATTTACGATGAGTATTGATTATTACGAAACTTCAGATATTTATAATCCGACGCCAAGGGTCATAGCAAATGTTGAGACATTAGGAATTTAAAATTAAACTGTTACGCAATCTAGGTTTTAATTTTAGTTGGTAAAATTAAAATCTATATTAGACTAAAACATTTTACAAATCGTGTTATTTGAATAACCTCTAATTGTAGAGGAAACACAATTTAGATAATAACTTAATTATTTATAATGATGAGGAAACTAAAAAGTTATCAGATAGGTACAAAATGAGAAGTCTGAAAAATATAAACTCACAGTTTATTTGGCTCTTGAGTTTGTTTCGACCTTTCTTCTCAGAGTAGTCGAATAGGAAACGCCGACCTCATCCAGTATTTAAAATATGCCATGATTGATGTGTAAGTGTTTGTACGCACGACGACATATCAAGCTACACAATTCCAGTATAAGCTGACATTGTACGGATAGCCTATACGATGCGAGGACAGCTGAAACTAGAAATCTAAAGCTTGATGTGTCGTGTTGTGTGCAAACCTACTTACTTACAGAAATAAAATCATATAACATTTAAAGTAAAGATTATAAGCAGTTTCTAGTTATCTTTATAAAATACTGAAATTCCAATCTTGAACCTATAACGGTAGGAAATGTAGGCGATGCGTAGGTAGTAAGTGAACGAGTACTAGGCACTAACATCGATTTAATATCATTCATAACTTGTAATAGGAGCTCATTTATAACGACGCCATTTAACTATTGAAAGCCTCTGCCCTACCGTAGATGCAAATACTTAAAAATGGAAAAGAGTCAAAAGAAGCAATCGTATGAAATCAAAGGGATCAAGGATAATCTTAACAAAACGATATCTTTAACAAAACGAATGTATAGAAAATTATGAATCTAGGTACAGCCTGATTCAAACCTTATGGCGGCTCGGAACATGAGGCGAGTCACTGCGCAGCAACAATTTCACTTGTAAATACGGTTGAGAAGTGAGAAACTGCGCAGCGAGTAGCGCACTTCAGAACCGCCATCAAGTTAAAATCGGGCTATACGGTATAATTATGCTGAAGTAGAAACAAAGAAGGCATAAGAAGGAATGCATAAGGCAATAATAGAATGTTGGCTCATAATAAAGTTGCAAACAGTTACCTACAAAATGAAAGTGCCTAAGTTCTTACAAATATATATCTACCTACAGCAGTATGAAACCTTGCAAGCCCACAAGTTCAGTTCTAAATACATTGCGAACAAGAAATTTTGCCGCAATGTTGTTTTTTATTATTTTATCATCACATTGAATTATTACCACGTACATTTGCATAAACGATGGAGGCCGCATGAATAATACATATAAACACGGTTGTATGAAGCTGGCAGCACGCCAGCTTTGAGAAAAAGTTTTGAAATCTCAACAAGGTTAAAGGTAGATAATCAAAATACTGAATTTAGAGTTCAACATTCAAATCACCACTGCTCTCAAAACGGTGAAAAAAAACATTGTGAGGAAACCGGCCTAGACCCAAAAATTCGAAGACATCTACCAACCCGCCCTGGGATCGCGTGGTAGACTACAGACCACTCCCTCTCGAAGAGAGTAGGCCCCAGCAGTGGGAACATTATTGGCTAATTATGCTATTCAATTATACCTATCGAATATTAATTCTAAACCAATCCCTTCAAATAATCCAATTTGCAGTCCTAGATCAGATTCCTGTTCATTTATTTAGGATTAGGAGGAAAACGTGTCGAAGACGGAGAAGATAAAATATTTTTTCCGCTTTCCACCTTGACCACACTACATCTGAAAACCAACGTATAAACTGCTCATATTTCGAAACGAAATCTCTGCGAGACCTAAGCGAAACCGTTTTAATTGATTATAACATTCATCAATTTGCATCTTGCAAAGCGTTCTGCTTCATTTTTTTAATTGTGTCCGCGTCAGCCTGAATGTTTTATGCCCTGTGCCTTAGTTGAGTTTGCAATGGCCTGAAGGCAGACCCTTTTGGTCTTTCAAATTATTTTTAAGACAATTCCAGCTAAACATGATTTACGTTGGCGACTGATGACATTAAAATTGAAGTATGACAGGTGTTTTGAAGTTATAATCAAGATGGCTTTAAGCTCAGCAAATAAGATTTTACGATGACATTCGCAAAGAATTATTTAGGGAAATATGTACATAATGATGAAGCATTTAATTTTATCGTCGATGGAATATATTACACATTGTTGACAGGGCTTTGTGGTACTTATGCGGATCCCTTAAAACGATATGAGATCTAAAACGTTCCCTTGAAAACTCCAAAAGCAGATCTTTCGGAAGCCTTCGAGTAGCTAAGTATACGATAGAAAATTGTTTTAACATAATAAACATGATAAACTAGCACGTCCCCCTTATTATGTGAACTTTAGTAATGTAATTACATAGATTGCCCCGCAAACTTTTGGAGCATCGTCGATTTAAAACTAACGCAATAATGGCGGGGTGTCAAACAACGGAAATGACGTCACTTATATTGAGGAAGTCGAAATGTCACCACAAGTATAATGTCATCAAGTAAAAAAGTTTCGATAAAACAGAATGCATTGCTAGGGATTCTGTACATTGGATTTCAGTAAAAATTTAAAATCAATACTAATATTATAAAGAGGAAAAAATAGTGAGTTGAATTTATGGGATAATCTTCGGAACTACTGATCCGATACCGAAAATTCTTTCACTAATGAGGAGCTATTATTACTATCATGTAAGTACTGCTGTCTGTCACAGGATATATTTTATGTTAAAACAAGAATTTTCACGCGGACGAAGTTGCCAGCAGGAGCTATATAATACTACATAATAGCAATTCCTTTAGTAACCCTTTCTGTGCTTGATAATGTGACATTATTCAGTTTACCATCGAAACGCTAAGACGAAGAAGAATATCTATAGATTTGCAGTGAGTCAAAGTGCCTTGGTCAAAGTTATCAGAGATCGGAGACAAGGACGGAACAATACAAAGAAACCTGTACCTCATCTAAATGTAAACTAATATTATAAAGAGAAAAGATGTGATTTTTTGTATGTTTGTTACACTTACGCGCTTAAATGCCAGAACGGATTTGGATGAAATTTGGCACATATGTAGACCATAACCTGGATTAGGACATAATATACTTTTTATCCCGATATTCCCACGGCATCGAGACGTATGAGGGTGAAACCGTGGGGCGCAGCTAGTACAAAATAATGCACTCATAGACATTAGATTTCATGTCGTAATAACATCAGGCGCATCCATATAAAATAGTGTTTATGTCAATTTGTCGTCAAACCAATAAAGGTATAATTACATACGTAGTACATTACAATACAATAGTTCAGTGTTTGACGTAATTTTAAGTTCTTTTGTACAATAACAACAACAATATTGTCTGTGGATGGCATGTATCTACATGATCATTGATGTCAAATTAAATGTCGTATGAACACTAAACTTGTGTTCATACGACATTTATTATGTTTTCCATGAAGTACAACAATTGTTTTAAATGGTACCTACACAATAGTCAGTGTGTACTAATTATCATCTAGGCTGCTGACATAACAATATTTTTTCATAAAACGACAAAGTTATAATGTTTATTATAAACCATTGGTCGAGCACTCAGTCTTCTTAACAAAACGTGATGTTTTTGGTTAAAGGAACCTATTACCTATAAGTATGTACAGTCAACAAAGGAGTTAAGTATACAGGAGCGTCGGATATAGTTGAAGTTTACTAAGAAACCGATGGATGTTCTGGACTGAAATTTAATTTAATAAATGACCTGTTTGTTTTCTATTAATAAACTAAAATTTTATTCGAGAATATCCATCGGTTTCTTAGTAAACTTCAACAATATCCGACGCTCCTGTATACTTAACTCCTTTGTTGACTGTACATTATGAGAAACATTATACCTACGTAACAAAAGAAGAAATCGGCGCCAAAGCAGGCTGAGGAAACACCGACGAATATCGGGAAGAAGTAGATCCAGCTGCTTGATCACTTATCCCGGCTTATAGAAAGGTGACATGGAGAAAACTTGTTAGATATAGTAGTAGTAGTATCCGGAAAGTACCTTGTCTTTCCGGATATGAAAATAGACTTCCATATTGAAAAATAGAAAAGCTTCCAACAGATCTGTCCCAAATTACATATTTATGTGTACAGGGAACCCTAAACACAGTATAAGCCGAATTGAACCATCAATTCAGCAGTCAGCGGAAGTCGTGAACCGTTTTCCGCTCTTACCTGACCTGCGACAAAATTGCTTTTTTTTCATTCTTTTTTTAAATTTTGGCGCCATGTATTTTAGACATTTATTGTTAATATCTATTTTGAGGGCAATTTTGGCCATGAGGCTGTTCTTCGAAAATGTTGTATTTTTCAAATTAAAACTACAAACAAAGTACTGGAACTTAGGTTCCAGTACTTTGTTTGTAGTTGTAATTTTTGTTTGAGAATGGATAATGTACTCGGTTTAAAATAGACTGTTAGATAAATAAGTACCTACTTATAAAAGTATATTTAGGCTTTTCAATATCAATTTCTGAAAAACTAAAATTCAAATCATTTATTTCAGAGTTAAACCAATTACAGGAACTTTTTTTCAAGGGGTCGGTCCGTCACAAAGATGAAACTCAATCCAAAGCGTAGGTTCATATGGAGAAGATCGGGCAAGAAACCATTGAGCTATCACTCTTGCTTTTTTGTACACAGCTGGCAAGGTGATAATCACTGATGGAAGACTAACGATTAATTAAATATTCAGAGCTGACACAATAAAATTAATTTGCATCATTTATTCAAATTGCATATTGAAAAAAAAACACTAATAGGTACTTAAAAAACCTAACCTCAGATTACAGACAGGTCATTAGTCAAAACAGAATTATTTTTATCAACATCTTGGATTAGGTATCATTACTAAATGAGTTTAAGTCGATTATGGACATCAAAGCTAAAATAGAAACTACGACTTAACTTTGTAAACTGGTTTGATTGAAGACAAGTTTGAAGATTTATTGATTTATTAGCAACGTTTTCTTCTTATATTTGAGAGTGAAATATTACTTTCACTGCCATAATGGTTACCTACATACGGGTTTCTGAGAATTTATCTGTATGAAATGTGCAAATAACAATGAGTGAAGTTGATTTGTATATTACTATTTCATATCGCATTTCTGCAAAATAATTTGCCATAATTATTTCAAATTCTTACTAATTAACTTAACGTTGATTAGTTAAAACCTCGATTATATACCTAGTATAGCAGGGACTTAATCTGAACTTAATCAAAAGAGAGAATAATTTATTTCTAAAAATTAAGTGGCACACTGTAATTGAAGCATGGCACAAATGGTGTTCCGTATTTTCCAGTGATTGTTTCAAGATACATGATGCAACAAAAAGAGATATGACTTTGGATACTGTCTTTATAAATTATTGTTTGACGAATAATAATAGCGTAAGAGAAAAGGACAAAATGAATAAAAAGGGAGAGAACCATAAGGTAGCTGAAAGGGCAGAAAAAATGTAGGACCCGGGTAGGTAGACCAGTTGCGGAAGAATCGTACGTTCCCGCGACCCCCAGCATAGGTGTGAGATGGAACACCGGGATGGTTTTTAGTCAGTAAGAGTCTGACAAACCCCGCCGCCCGCCCCAGGACGGCGGACATCCATGAGCCGGAATGACTCGGATTTTTCAGCCCGGAAACAAAAAAAAAAGGGTAGGTAGACCAAGCATAGTAATAGCGGAAACTTTAGCAGCTCCATGGAAAATATATATTCAGATTAGACCAAGTATATTGTCACCCTATATCCTAGCACTAAACTTATAAAGGTTGACGTTTTTGTGTCCATAATGAAAATTGATGGTAATCGTCGTGCTTGTCGGCATTAAGACGCGTCACGGCGTGCTGATGACATAATTAGCCGCATCGGTCGGTATGTGTACATACGTAATTGTCGGATAGGTTAATGGAGGTAGGACACACAACAGCGATGTGCCTGGTAGAGTCCTAGTGTTGGGACTTGAAGGTCAATGTAGTTGTAATGATAATTGTGTGCTTGCAAATGAATAAAATTTAGCACAGGAAAAAAACAGAATAGTTTAGTTTGATAAACAGGAATAAATAGTCGAAGTTGTGCTTATCGAAGTAACGAAGGATCATAGACAGAAGAAAGACGACACGGCACGGTTGGCGCAGTGGTTAAGCGATTGACTGCTGCGCTGCGTGTCGCGGGTTCGATTCCCGCACGGAACAAATATTTGTATGGCCTACAAGTAGTTGTTCGGGTCTGGCTGTTTGTGTATGTGAGTTTAAATGTTTGTAAACGCACCCACGATACAGGAGAAATTCCTAGTGTGGGGCAAAAAAAAAAAAAAAAAAAAAGTGAAAAATAGACAACTCAAGATTTATTTTTTAAGTAAAGGGTACATATTTCTATAATAATTAATTGTAAAATCATGAGCTTTTTAAGTACCCAATATTAAGCTCAACACTTGTCAAGGATGAGGCAATCAATATGGTGTCAATTATACAAGTAACTTAGGAACTGCAATTTAAATATTATTACTGTATGACGACTGTTTGTACTTCTAATGATATCTATTCGTCATTTAACATCAAATGATTATTTAATGATGCGTTTGTAAATCTATTTTTTATCTGTGTCACGCAAAAAGTAGTCATAAATAAAATAGAAACAAATTAATACGAATGAATGGAATTCCAATGGATACTTAACTCATGAATTAAAAATTCGTACATAGAGGTTTTACTCTTATGTCCTAAGGCTTTATTTACAGTATTCTACAATAGCTAAGAAAAATCTTAGTACTTATCTCTCCGAAATATAAGCTCTTAAGACTCCCTCCCTGGTGTTACGGGAAGCAGACTCAAATATACACGGGGCCCACGATTATAGACCTCACGGGTATACATGTTTCGTCGGTTATTAAAGAAAAAAATTGCTATTTCATTCAAAAGTGTACATATGTAGTCAAAATGTATGCAACAGCTGATATTTTTTTAATAACCGTGACAATTTCAACACATTGGACTCAGGCGCTAAATTCATGGTTTGCTCGTCGATGTCCCTTGATTGACATGCATAACCAGCCTTTAACGTTCTCACTGCTGGGACACAGGTGTCCCTCTGTGAGAGGGAGTGGGCCATAATCCACTACGCGGGCCCAGTGCGGGTCGGTAGATGTCATATTAGTTCTTCGAAGTTTTGGTCCTAGAACGTGCCGGTTTCCTCACAATGTTTTCCTTCATCGAGTGTAACCCTGTCTATAAGAAAACACTATGTCCAAGTGAAATTAATATTCTGGTTGCACATACTGATAAACTCATTTGTAGGAATCATAAACAACATAAAAAAAGGAAAACACGACAGTTAAAACACACAGCACAGTTACACACACACATAAACCATACATCATTTCACAAGTAGTTGCAGGTCAACAAAGTTTTATAGGCATCAAGTAAATGTCGAAGGCAAAACTTAATGCTTCTGACATTGTTTTTGATGCTTACTGATGTATCTGCTAAATAATAAACCTTTAATGACAAATGTTGCTGAAGATATAAAGTTACCTTAAAAGGTATTTATGATAGAAGTCTTCGTTTTAACGGTACTATATATTAGTCACAGATATAAGTCCGTAATTGTTTTATACTGTACATGGGATGAGCCTTTCCTACCTATAGGTCACAACGCCGTGAGAATATTCTCATTCCCACAAACTTTCATTTTTGAAAATGCTTGGTGATAGCATAACTTGGAGACCCAATAACATAAGAAAAATCATATCAATAAAAAATGCAATGTAGGAAACATTTATCGTTAAAAACAGATCTCGTCGATAGGAATACCACAAGGAACCATATTAGGACCTTTTCTACGCCAAAGTCGTTTTAAGTTTTAATCAAACTACTAAGGAAGCAGAAGGTTTTTGTCCTGCTAGCATTAGACCGTATCTACCTTAGGTAGGATATCTTAGATTCAATAAATCAGTAAAATTTTCGGTAGTGGAACATCATCTTTAAATTTGGTATTCCTGGCAAAATTGATACTTGGCACGAATTGGATTGAGTACGTACTACATGATTCTGAACTCCACTA
The DNA here is from genome assembly GCA_963082905.1 of Oligia fasciuncula. Classification (NCBI taxonomy): domain Eukaryota; kingdom Metazoa; phylum Arthropoda; class Insecta; order Lepidoptera; family Noctuidae; genus Oligia; species Oligia fasciuncula. The sequence continues at coordinate 11,858,391 of OY720406.1, read as the reverse complement.
CGTTTAAATTTATCGTAGGTTATTAAAAAATAAACTGTATACCTTTGTATTTAAGGTTTAGATTATTACCTAATGCCCGTGGTCAGAGGTCTTCAGACAGACTTTCAGTAGCTAATGATTCGTCTACTAAATATTCGAGTTTATTAGACTTTCGAGACACACACACAAATTACTACTTACATATTATTAAAAATGCCCACAAAGTTATTAAGCCTCCAAAGTATTCTATATAAAGAGGTTTCTATAAATAAATATCATCGATGCAATTACTTCAATTCTAACTCGTCCCCACCTAATAAAAATAAAAATAATTGCTACAATAAAATAATTAAAAAAAATATAACAGCAGATGCAGGCTAAGGAGTTAATACTGCTATTACAGTCATTATTTTACCAAAAAGGTGTTAGAGTATAATATTTAAGTAAATCCTTTTTATTCTACAATATTTATTCTCAATTATCATGATATCTTAGGTGTTTTTGGTGATATACCTACTCGTAGTAGATACTTTAATATCTACAGGGTATGAAACGATTTTTAGATTTGTAGTTTTGAATATCAAATCAACAAAAATGTGCAATATGTTAAACATTGAATGACTATAGGTAGGGATATAAAAAGTTTGACAACCAGTCTTACCAAGGGATATCGTATTACCCAGTAACTGGGTTGTGGAGGTCAGATAGGCAGTCGCTCCATGTAAAATAGGTACTGGTATTCATTTGCATCCGGTTAGACTGAAAGCCGACCCCAACATAGTTGGGAAAAGGCTAGATAGATAATGATGAGGTAGGGATATAGGATAAACTAAAGAGATAATGGATGGATTGTGTAAAAGAGAATATGGCTAGACAGGACATGTTTCTAGGTACTGAGATGATGGCTGAGAGAAGTATATGGCAGAAGAAGACATGGTGTACCGACCAGAAATAAATTTGGATAAGAATAGCCGAGTATATAAGAGTACCTACTGGATCATAATACTATGATGATACACTTGTACAAGTAATATGCGTTCGCGATTTAATTGCCAAACATGTAAACAAATATCAGTATATGGAAAAATAACTTTAATTCCTACACAATAAAGTTCAGTTTACGCTACAACGTCAAAAACTTTTATAACTTTTTCAATAGTGCAAGTCACTCTGAAATCAACTTAATTACCACTAAAATAAAGTTGATATTTGTTTAACTTGAAATAACATCAATTTGAAACATACATTAGAATAGACCTTAGGTAGCTAGGTATCTCTAAGTCCCCATAATGCAATCTCTAAACATAACATAATTTCACTCCCGTGTTCCCCACAGGGTTAGACAGAGGTGTACCTATAGTTCACTTACCATTTAACCCCTCATTTTGCGTAACTATGACTCCAAATTCCATTTCATCACTACCACAAGGCAGTTATTACTTAAAATTCGCAACATCACGTGTACGTAACACACTGAAGTCAATCAAGAATACATCGTGTGCGCCAAATCGTCTTTGCGTGCTAAAGTTTAAGCTCTACACGTATTAACGTTCCTAAATTCGTGAATAGTTCGCGTAGTAATCGCAAGTTCGCGTCGAACCTAATATGGTGGTTACACACTCGCTAGACGCTTTGTCTTTGGAATTTAGTAACGTAGTCATTATCGATAGATTTAGTCGTAATGTGTCGACACGTGCAGTTAGCACGTGCCTTAGGATTTGTGTTCAGAGCTTTTTGATTGACAACGATCTTGGTTTGGTATGAATTTGACGCAATGAAAGGCTTTGATAGAACGAATATCTAGTGGGAAGTCACAATACAGAACAATGTCTACTTTCCTGGCAAACTAGTGCTGTGTCCTGGTTTATATTCCTACTACAGGTTAAAGACATCTCTTCTCTCTTTAGTCTTCAACGTTGTTTGGGGAAAGGTATTTAGTTAAGACTCCGTCTTTCCCACCACCTTCTATTTGCAATAGCCAAAGATGAATGCAGTACCTCTATAGATACACCGTACTCTTCAAAATCATTCCAAAAATACCGATTTCTCTGATGAAGTCAAAGACTAAGACGAATGTTCATAACGTATCACCCTTATGGTGACATACTTCATCAATCAAGTATTCATTTTTAGGTCAAACTCAGACTCAAACCATTTATGTCAATTAAACCATTTACAGGCACTTTTAAATTTTCAAGGAGTCGGTTAGTCAGAAAGGTGAAGCTAGTTGTCCATTCCAAAGCGTAATAGGTTTCTATGGAGAGCTAAAGTTGAAAGTAAGTATAATTTAAAAGATTTGAAAGGAATAAAGTGATTACATAGGCTAGTGACTTACCTAAAGAAATCATTCCTACAGAAGAGCTTGTTGTCCCTAGAGTAGCACTTGTCGGCGAGCGGCGCGCGACAGTCGGCGCAGCGTACGCACGCGGCGTGCCACGCGCGCTCCAATACGTGCAGCAGGAACTTGTCCAGGATGGGCTTCTCGCAGCCGGCGCACGCCATTGCGCCGCCTGCCTCGCCACGTCCTGAGGGAAGGTATGGTGTTAGTGGAAATGGGAAAAACAAATGTGAGCAGCCGGTATATTTTGTAAAAACCCCGCGTGAAATCTTAGGTGGAGTGAGTTTGAATTGAGCTGCCATTTGCCACCTGATGCTAGGAATTGACACTATTGACAACTCATTTCACCTAAGTTTAAAACATGGTGAAATTTTTACTACCCTATCACTACAGATTCTTCGGATCACGCCCCATCGCAGTAGGTAATCAGATAGGTACTTATCAGACGCTTCAAATTTTCTTCATTTTTCTACAAAAAAATTCTGTTTAGACACACGTCGTTCGTCCGTGGTCGACGTTTCGAATTCCAATGAAATTGGAATTTGGCACATCTTTCACTCGCCTACAGAATGATCGAAAACTGAAATGAAAGGAATAGATGGTCGTTCATTCCTATATATAATCTTGTCAGTGTCCTGTGAACGTGGAAAGATACAAAAATGAACACGCACTCGAGTGAAGCGTCTAATATCAGCTTATCTGAAAAAATTTGAAGCCAGTCAGTAACTTGGTCCTTTATAGTTATTGGAAATGACGAGCGCACGTCACTTGAGTTTTATTTATTTATTATTTATTTATATATACTATATTGTACACCAGAAAATACATAACAAAAAAAATACGATTAATACAAAACATACAATGGGCGACCAAAGCAATGGTTTTTTATGTCATTGATATAAGGTTTATATTGTAAGATGAGCGCTAGTGAAATGTAACTAATAAACTTACCTACATATGAGTAGGGCTGACTGTGATACTCAAACTAGTCTCATTAATAAGCTCTTAGTCATAATCTCAATAGTTAAGTATTTTAATTTTGACAATTTGAGATAAAGTATATGTATATTAGACTTAGCAGCACGTTGTACATATATGTATACTATTCATCATCATCTGCCTATCCTTTTCCCAACTATGTTCGGGTCGGCTTCCAGTCTAACCGGATGCAGCTGAATACCAGTATTTTATATGGAGCGATTGCCTGTCTGACCTCTACAATCCAGTTACTATACATATACTATTGTGGAAAATAATATATTATGCTTGAGTCTATATTTGCTTGATTAAAAGGGCAACTGTTTAGGACTAACAATAGGTACAGAATATATAGTGTAAATAAAGCCAAACAGATAAATATATAGAAACAAGTTTCACACAATGCAAACCAACCCCTTCTGTTGCCCCAAACGTAAACATAATCCAATTCAACACAGAATTGAACCGCCATTTTCTTTCACACATCACAAAACAGTATCAGAAACGTTCAGAGCATTACAAATCCTTTAGAAACTAGAATTGATGTCCGTACTATCTCTGAAAGAACGTAAAGAGTACATGCCCAAGTACAAACGTAAATCACGTATGTGCGTACCTAAAGGTACTCAATACTCCGTTCATCATAAAGTTGGTAGCACTGCAGGCACAAACATAATGGAATTGAGTTTTACGATCGATAAAGCTAAGCCTGAATAAAGTTTTATTAACATATGTTATTACCGGCACTGGGTGTAACACCTTCAGCTAGGTACCAAGCCACCAAGCACTTATTTCGAACCAGAAGCAGATAAATTTCAATTAGATTTTCCGTTTTAAGTGCTACGAGTTACGATCGGTTAGCAACTCGTGATCGGCAAGGAGTACGTAAACGTCTGGACGGTAAATAACGCGAGGTTATATGTAATGCTGAGCTGTAACTGAGCCTTCGGAAATGGGTAGTGTTTAAACTATAAAACTGTTTACAGGGACGAAGAAGCAGGACGAGCTAACGCAGTTAGTAAAAGCTAGGTTGGCCGGAAAACTCTTGAAAGGGTTTTACGCACTGTTTATAAACGGACTATAAGAAGATCTGAAGGTGCATTATGTAGGTGAAGATACACAAGTCAAAAGTTCACAATTTCTAACACATTAAATTCAACGTAAAGCACAAACTGATAAATAAAAACTCCCTTTATCAAATCTTTATACACAACTTTGACACATCACATTGTTATTACACCTTATAAACACACAATGACAAGTGAAGCGGGCGCCCTTTAAAAAAAAGAATATCCACCATTTTTTCACATGTGACATTTATTGGCTAAATTTATGAAGGTCGCCGCGGTTTTACATTCCATATTCAAATCTGAACGTTCGATTGGTCGCGCGCCATTTCATTCGCGTTCAAAAACTCTGTGACGGAATAATAGCCGTTATGGATACGCGGCGGTGCGTGTGATTCTTCGGTTAAATTTTACCGCTGTCACGCTGTTTATCCTGTGGATTTTGGTATTCATATTAATCTGACAGTATTATCTCTGTTTAAACTGGTTTCAGATTATGATAAATGGCTAAAGTGTTACAGACTTGCAGATCGTCAGATAGTTAAAAGTAGGTAGATTAATTAATGTTAAAATGTCGAAGAGTACCCGTCTTGTAAAGTAAGTAGGTATCTTATATCAAACGTATAAGATTTTTCGGTCATGGTTTAAGGCTCTTACACACCGGCGCGACTTGTTGCGCGACGTGTCGCCTGGCGATTCTGCGATATTATCGCGCCGCAACACCTTTCACACAAGCGCGACGCGAATCGCGGCGCGACACCATACTAAATGAACATTTAGTATGGTGTCGCGGCGATATCGCGGCTACACGGTGTAGCGCTACTCGTCGCGCCGCGACGGTGTCACGGCGCGACAAGTCGCCCCTGTGTGAAGTGTCGCGCGCCTTTCCATAGAAATTGTTCTATGGATATATATCGCAGAATTGCGTCGCACTGTCGCGTCGCGCCTGTGTGTAAGAGCCTTTATAAACTGGAAGGAGAGTAGAGGAGAGTGGAGGAGGCCTTTGCCCTGAAGAGGGACATTACAGGCTTCTAACATTAATAATAAATTGATTAAACAGAAAACACTGAGGACCTAATTTATGAGGCAGTCATGTCTAACACATGTCTAAAATATTTTACCTACAGGTTGTGGGTAAGTAATAAAATATCTACCCGTTTATTCATAAACGTTGCTCAAAGTTAAGTAGTAATTAGCGACTGTCTAACCATAGATTTTTGACGTTTGAACGTCACTTAACTTTAATCATCGTTTATAAATAAACCCCTTTATCTACAGGCAAATATTTTTGACAAAAAAAGAAGATTCATAGCACTAACTACTTATGCGGAATACCTACTTGAGTGCGAAAGCCGTATCATCGAATTTTGTTTCTTCGAAAACCTTTCAACGACATCTCTATACTGCGACGCCTTGTTAAATCGACGCTTTGTTACTGTGATATTTCGTTACATCGAAAAACTGTACTGCGAACGATTTTACTGCGAATTTTACTGATTATACTGCGAAGCCTTGTTCAATCGATGTCACGTTACTGTGATGTTACTTAGGAAAACTTACTTCGGACGACCTTACGGCGATAACCAAGAACATCGACTTTCTTTTCCAAATTAATACCTACATTTTTCACATTTCTTGACATGTTCATGACAGATGGCGCTCTCTGCGTAACGAAATATCGCAGTAACGTCGTTGAAAGATTTCGAAGAAACAAAATTCGATGATACGGCTTTCGCACTCAAGTAGGTATTCCACTTATGCACAGTTATTTCGCCTGGCAACCAGTCAAATATCACAAGTTCCTGAAACGAAGTAACCTAATTTCACGATAATTATGTATTCTGAACTTATTTTCAAAAATCATCCTGGTTAAGTAAAATATCCTATTTAATTGTAAATGATTGCATTGTATGGTAAATACAATTGGTTGAGCTCAAGTTCATTGTTACTTGGTATACCTACAAACAAACTGAAAAATCCTAATATATATCAAAGTATTTAATATACCTACTGGGTAAAAATATATATTTTATTATTAGCCATTAATGTCCCACTGCTGGGCAAAAAAGGAAAGGAAAAATAATTTATTTAGAAAACATTTTTGTGTTAAAAAGATTATTCATAAAAACAAATGCAAAAACGATAGATATAAAGTTTCTGTCGTTAAAGGAAACGCGATCACCCATTCTGGAATATTGTTTTAGTCGCCGAACAAAATGAGTGATCCTTTCTGAACTTTATGAAAAAGCATTCACAAAGTTTTTTGCACGGAATATTTACAACACGCGTTAAAACAACCACACAATCTTGAGGTTACGCAAAAAAAAACTTCGCAACTTTAAAAACAAAGTGTAAACTTATTAAACACAACATTTTAACGCTAAAATGTCTGTTTGTTATCCAATTACTCAAAAACCGCTGAACCAATTTACATGCAGCAAGGATCCGGGCTAACTAATGAGTAAAACCTTACTTATTATCTTACCACAAGTACAGGTGTAGGTATACGGTAAAGAACTCTAGATACTAAAAAACAATGTAGCCTCGTCGGTTTTCTCTCATGAGACTAACCAAGAATTATACTTACAGTCCTTTGAAGCAACGCGCAATAAAAATGTATCGGTTTTTAAAGATAGCAATAAATTCGCTGGCCGACGGTATGAGACCTTATGGCTTCAAGTATCTTAAAGTATGTGGTATTACTGTGTAAAATGTAAGAAACTATACAGAGAATTATATTTTTCTAGAGCAGTCTTTATACCTACAAAAGAGTGCAAAAGGAGGAAACTATGTAATGCCGTCTTGCAGAAGTTACAGCAATAGCATGACTCAAACTTTAAAGCTCAATATAAGGTATCGTCAACTACAAAGTCGCTCAAATTCTACAAGTGACTACTTCGATAAAGTTTTCGATTTCTAAATAGAGACTTACTGAACTAGTTCTATCGACATATTTTCTGCTATTGCGGCGTACATTCTCATTAGTATCTAACAAGTTTTTACATCGCCGATTCGTTTCTGGGATGCCTGCTGAAAGGTGAAGATGAAATCCACTTTCTTGTAGGTTTACCAAAGTAACCTAACTTTGGTAAACCACGAAAAAAAGTTCCCGAAACCTTTTTGGTACAGCAATACTTCAAGTTTATTTGGTCTATCAAGAAGCAGGGTCTTTGAACAGTGCAATAACTATTTTTTGACACAATTTATATGTTAGCGACAGAAGTACCTAAACTAAGACTAATGTCCGAAGAAGTTTTGAAAACGGAGATCATTGCAGCTCAGCTGATAATACAGCTTCCATAAAGGTAACTTTGACGTAGAGAGAAAAATCACAGAACTGTTTTTAAAGAAGATGCGACAGCTAAAGTCTTCCGAGTTCCCGATTTATTGATGATTTAAATCTTGAAGGCATGTGCTATTGCAAATCCCTGAATCTATTTAATAATGCAATAATTAATAGAGGAATTTTAGCCATTAGTGGCTTAACGCTCCAGGTGCTTATAGAGGTAACGCCCATCAAAACCAAAGTAGTACCGACAGATTGTTATGAAATTGACATCAATTGTGAAAGAAGGGTGGTAGAAATACTTAAAGTGGCAGTACCTTCCTCTGCTTATCAAGTCTCTTCGGGAAAAAAATTGAATGATGAAGAAGAGGAAACCATCAGAAAAATTGTTATGTCTACATAACTGCTATTTCCTTGTTCTGCTAAATAGGTAACTGTACTAAAGATTATTGTTTAATCTCGTACATCTGCGAAGGTATTAAGATGATCTGGAGATAGTAAGTAATCCGTTAGTGAAAGTGGCATATCAATCAGATAAGCCGAAACTTTCCTCCTATAGAATTTTATTGCCAAAATTATAAAACATACGTCTAAAACTAGGTTGTATATGAATCTAAAATTCACAATATCTGATTGCAAATTCGATTCGAATAATGCGAATTTAGAATTAGATGGTAATGTGAAGAAAATCTGGTACCATTGACCTTGCCTGCCTTGTCATCATCATCTGCCTAGCCTTTTCCCAACTATATTGGGCTATTATTATTATACTCTTGGGGTTGGCTTCTAGTCTAACCGGATGCAGGTGACCTTGCCTGCCTATAGTTTTTCTGTTCTACAGCCAACCCCTCTCTATGCTTTCATTACTGCAATCTAGTATAACTGTAGTAGGTGTTACACTATATTTATATTTAATATGCTTAAGTTCATACATTTTTACCATTATTCATTTAACATTTGACAATTTTTTTATCTACACCCCTGCTCGTGAAGATGGAAGAAAAAAAATAGTATATTTTTTAACTAGTTTGATATAATAGAAGGACAAAATCAGATGATTAATTTTTTATTGGAACAACGTGAGGAAAGCGGCATGTCCTAGTACTAAAAATTCGAAGACATGTGTCATCCACCAAACCGCACTGGGCCCCCGTGGTGGATTAAGGCCCACTCCCTCTCACAGAGAGGAGGCCTCTGTTCCAGCAGTGGGAACTTTATAGGCTGATTATTATACGACGTCGAAGACGTTAATTGCATGGATGATATTTTTAACTCTTGTATGGTTCTTGACATTGACTAAATAAGGATAATAAACCTCGACTCCTCATCCATCTTTTTCTTTTTTATACCGTTCATAACAAACTAAGTGGAAAAATAACTACCACTAATTAATTAACTGTTTCACAAGCATCTGGTAGTAAGCCGTATTCAGATCTACCTGGAGTAATAACAGTTTTCTATGAAAGCAGTTGTTTTTCAGTTTTTGCATCAAATTCCCTTTTAAGTATCACATAACTGTTTCAAACTATTCAAAATTAATCTTACTTTAGGTAAACTAAAAGGAAGGATTAACATTTCAAATTACTCAAAAAATTAAGCAGATCATACAGTTGATCCCAAAAGGATTTACCAAGGAGTTTGGAAGTTTTGAGATTATATTTTTTAATTTTGTATTGTTTCTCTTTCCTGTTGAGGAAGGGGCAAAACTTTTGAATGTTTTAAAAATGTTTTGAGAAGCTTATCTATGGCTTTTTGAGTTTACCTGTTTGTGGAGATTCATTGATAAAGGATACGAATTTCGTAATGCTCCTTTTTCCTTTGGGCTCTTGTAAATGTTTTTTTCCTTGATTTTATTTTCAATGGCTAAATCTTTTCCTTTTTAGGATTTTTGCCAGCTATTTCATTGTAGTTGTATCTGTACCTGCAAGTTCTTCTTCTTGCTCATTTAAAATATTTATAATTGAAGATAACATTTTTGATATTGTTTTTCATGTTTTCTTTTTTGTGCTTTCTCTGGTGTTATGTCTGTTCTACTCATTACTATTTATAGAATTAATAACTCTGTTTTCATCTGCTTTATTCAACATGAATGCGCGGTCCAAATATTTTTGTAATATTTTTTTCTTCTTCTAAGACTCTTGACATTGAAAAGATTAATATTTTTATTGATAACGGATTAGTATAAAAAACTGTTCTTACACTGTGTTACAATAGAAAAAATGTCACAAAAACTATTAGAAAAAGTGGTTCAATGTTACTGACAGTAAGAATACAAGACCTAGACATATTTTACGACAAGTAGAGCCATATTTTTTTAGTAAATAGTAAGTAGTAGAGCGAGTTACATGCAGTAAAAGGCAAAATAATGTGCGAGAGTTGTAGGCCTATCTTGTAGAGCCTAGGCCTAAGATAAGAGCTGATTGTTAACCTATCTGTGGTTGCCACATATGAATAGATTATTGGCTCATATCTTGTCTATGTTTAGAACTTAGTTTGACAAGGTATAGATCTGAATTAAGGTAGAGTTTAGAAGAATAAGGAAAATGTAGAGCTACTTTTTTTAGTTTATTCCAATGATTTTAGTATAGAGTGAAGTGATATATTTTCAATTGTAATAATGGGTACTGATGGGCTTAGTTTCTGATAGAAACAAGTTTGATATCAATAATAAACAGGAAATATAAGAGAACAACAACATGAAAGAAAAAAAAAGAATACATCACAAAGCACATATTTACCACTGTTACGAAGTATTTACATAAAAATAATAGAAAAAAAACATAACATGATGACAACAACCTCCATACGGCATAGTTGCACTCCACGAAACAGTCTAACTAAGACACAGGACACTAACTTTTACCAATGTGGTGCTGATGAAAGGGGGCATGGGCCCCCCGTCCTGCGGCAAGGAAACCCGCCACTTCGGCACCCTGTACACGGCACTGCACAACACACCGCGGCGGCGGTTCAACACACCCAACACGCGCGACGCACAAACGCGTACTGGCGAAAAAGCTGGCGTTTTCCGGCGGCCGCGCATACACAACTGAGACAGCAAAATGTTGAGTTACTAAGTGCGAAAGAGAAAGGTAGAGTAGCGCTTAGAAACAGGCGTGGTTGAAGTAAGCAGCCACTAACATTCAGGGGGTGGCGCCTGCGGTATATTTTTCTACAATTTTTTTTCGTGCGTGTTTCTCTGCGGTAGTGGGATTTCATTTTGTAGGACACGTGCGCCGTTCGCAGTAAATTTAAATTGGCTCGCCGGTAGATCGAGTGGTAGCTCCACGTAATTATACAGACAGGATTTTTCGGTTACTTCTCTAGCCGGACCGGTGTCTTATTTTAGTTATTTTTATGCGTTCGCTGTTGAATGTTTTGACTGGGGGCGTGATCTCTATGTTTATGTAAACTGCCCGCCTCTAGACGTGTTCGTTCGATTCTTTATTTTTATTTTGTGATCTCGGTTCGCGATGCGATAGGTAGGCGTCGATAGTTCGATCTTATGTTAAATTAATGTGCTACCACCGAATTAATGAAATTTCTTAGTGATATCGGTAAAGCTCGATTATTGTAGTTTGCGAGTAGATTTATCTCTAAATTTTAACATTAAATGGTTCTACATAGATGCGGTGTTATTTTAAATTTTTATAGAAGGTAGTTTAGTTCAGAGTTAGCCAAGGTCTTTTTGAAATGAGTCTAGATATTGAAGTAGTAGTAGATAGTAAGTTTTTTAATTTAACCATTCATTCATCGATAGAAAATAGCAAGTTGGTTAGTAAAAAAACAGCTGCTAGGTACATTAATTTCGTTAACAGATGCTCTACAAAAAAAAGGAGTTTAAGTAAATTAGGTACCTGTAGGTACTACGAAGAGCATTTAGGTACTTTAGACTTCACCACGGTTTTAAGGCTGTTTTTCCTCCAGAGATGTAAGAGGTAACTTATTAGCCAAGCGGTGAGGCTAAGCTATGAAACTATGTATAATAAATGTTTTCCACTAGAGCTAATAAGTAGTTGTAGCGGAGCGGGAAAGACGTGTTTTGCGGGTATGAAAAAACTTAATATCCTTGAACCCTTTTTTTACCAGAGCTAAGCAAAGCTCTACTCTTTAAAGATAAATGATCCTATTTGTAAATATTATTGTACCTACACATGCATCGAGGTTGTGGGTTCAAATTTGGACAAGAACCTACCAATGCGACTTTTTCAATTTATATGTAGGTACGTACGCCATGGTAGCATCAAATGTGACATTTGTGAGTTTGAGAGTGTTGCGCACTCTTGACCTACGTGCGCAAATTTGCACACCTGGCTGCGCACTCTAGTCCGCATACGTTGTGCAAAAGTGCGCATTAAGGATGCTGCAAATTTTTTGAATAGTTCCTAAACCTTTAGGTATGTACCTACCTACCTTTAATTTTTTTGTTTTTTTTTGTTTTTAGAGAACATGGTAGTAAAAGTGCGCAGTGCTGCACACCCCTACTCTACTTAGGTACTTTGGTTTATCGTAGGCATCACTGACATAAGTGGACGAAAACATTAGTCTTACCTATAACCAAATAATATAAGTCTGAAATAGCCAATCTCCCCTGAGCAAGTGTGACGATTAATGTTCGTCGTCTTCTCTGGAAAAGAGGTTTTTCCCCAGCAATGGGACAGTCACAGGCTGGAATTATTTATAAACAAATGAACTGACATGAAATTAAATTGTTTATTGTGTAAATAGGAACGGAATCACTTTTTTAGACGTCATATTAAAAAAAAACGAGTAGATGAGGTCGGCGTTTCCTATCTGAATACTCTGAAAAGAAAGGTTGAAACATACTAAGAGGTCACAGTCTTTTTTAAAGTCGAGACATAATCTTAGTCAGATCATGTGAAGATTGATGTCTGAAATGGTCTTTTGAAGAAAGTGCCACATAGATTTGAGTGGACCAGTCCAGTCAGTGCAAGCATTTGTTAGTATATTACCTACAGAACATCCATCGCTACGCAGCTTAGCACTAGGAAATCTCTGGTGGAAAGGCCGCCTAAGGCTTGGCAGGTTCGAGTATAGTCGAGGAGGGGCCCCATAGGGCCGAAGCCTGCCGGGTCAGCGGGATTGTCCGAAAAGGTTACCGCTGGCCCGGAACATAAAGGGCAATATAAAGGGAAGGAACACGGGTGGGTTTTAGTCAGTAAGAGTCTGACACTCCCTACCGCTCCACCCAGAGCGGGAGGGGTCATTTGATGATTTCCCATCAGAACAAAAAAAAAAGGCTTGGCAGGTAGACACCTACCTCATACGAGAGACACGCGTTATTACAATTTTATATCGCTTTTCACTTAGACGATTGGATGGATTCCTACCAATCGAAGGAAAAATAAAGAATCGAAGCCCTTGGCTAAATAATAATAACAGCCGCACAGGTCGATCGATCAGGTTAAGCTACGCTTGCCGCGGTTGGTCTGTTGATGGGTGACCATCTTTACATACCTACCGAGACCCTTCCGTGGCTCGGAAAGCACGGTTAAGCCGCTGGTCCCGGCTATCATTCGTGGATCGTTGACAGTCGTTACGGGTAGTCAGAACTGTCAGAAACCTTAAAGTCTGACAACCAGTCTTACTAAGGGGTATCGCATTACCCAATAACTGGGTTGTGGAGGTCAGATAGGCAGTCGCTCCATGTAAAATACTGGTATTCAACAGCATCCAGTTAAACTGAAAGCCGACCCCAAAATAGGGTTCCTTCTATGAATGAAACGAATCTATTAAAAAAAATTGATTCAATTTATTTTTTCGCAAGCTACAAGGTTTCACACTTAATTGACGGGTTTTTTTTTTAGAAATATTTTAATGTTTTTTTTTTCTTGAAAAGTACAGAATTAATCTCCATTAAATTAATCTATACAATGGTATATAAAATAAGTAGGTTCTGTGTACTAGCAGGAGTATAACAATAGAAACAGCTGCTGAAAGGAAGCAAAAAAAATGTTTCGATCGTAAAGCACTCTCTATAAGCTTCGCAATATGAGTCGTGCAATAAAACAGCATCAAAAAGGGTTAAACCTTTTGAGTTAGTTTAGAGCAGTGTAAGTAAACATAAACTGCAGTACAAATGCTGACTATTGTAAAAAAAACACGCGAATCCCTTTGGGGCTTACATGACCTAAAGCGCGGTCACTGTCGGACTGCATAGAAAAGAACGAGAAGCGCGATGACACAACGCTGGTAATTTATTGCAATATATGAAGCAATTATTTAATTACAAAAAATCTATTGTTTGGACTAAAAAATTAAAACACTAGTATTTTAGTATGTTGCTTGTAGAATAATCTGACACAAAATCAGAATGATTGTAGGTATGTAGGTAACTATGTTAGTATGGTTTTTATTGTTAGTTATGTACAGACGCCAGCACCTCAAGCTACCCGAAACTGTCAAACTTTTCCAATCTACTTTGAATCTTAGGCTTTAGCGATAAAGTTGAAAATCTATTAAAGAAATTTGACAGATTGTAGTAGCTTGATGCGTCTGTACCTAATGCATAGACCGTAGGTACTTGGTATAGCAAATAAATGTAGTAATAATAAAATTATCAATACATATAACTCAAGTAGGTACCTATAGTTGGAGAAGAAACGGCCAAGCTGAAGTGGGAGTGATGGGCAGGCCTCGTCGCGCGAATGCACTCGGAGTTGGGCAAAGATCGTCAATCACTGTACCTACGCCTCAGTACCTACCTACTGGCACGGCAAGAGATTTTTATGCGCCGAATATAACTCAATAGTACCTATATTATTATAACAATAAAATTTAAATTTCAATGAAACCGTCTAATGACTTGCCGAAGGATACCGCGGTATCGTTGCCGTCAGAATGCGCTTGCATGTAGGGATTATCGGAGCCGTGCTGCGGGTGGGCGCAGGCCCTATGAGAGGATATCACCGTCCAGGTCGACCGCGGCGAAGGTGGTGTAGCAATCTGAATAGGTTTTCAGGGAAGATGTCGGCAGATAATGCAAACGACAAAGATATCTGGAAGGAGAAAGGTCCTAGCCTTCGTCTAGAAGAGGGACAGAATATACCTAGGCTAACAAAAATAAATAATTATAACAAGAAACCTACTTAGTGTTTATACAAATAAAATTAAAAAATAATCAAAACCGGTTCAGCTGTTTGGGAGCTAGGATGGCGCAGACAGACAGATACACAAATAGGTACCTACACAGATACACACGTTAGACCTATAATAACACACAATCACACAACACATCCCTCTGTTTTTGTCGGGGGTTAAAAATTGAAGTGTCTATTTATAATGTCAAAATAGGTACCAGCTTTTCTAAAAAACTGTCTGTTTGTTCCCGCTAGTCTCGGAAATTCTCGACCAATTTTGACGGGACTTTCACTGGCAGATAACTGATGTTATAAGGAGTAACTTAGGCTATTTTATTATTTTAGAATAGGAATTAGGGTTCCGCGCAAAAAAAAACCCATGAAACCCAATTTGTTTTCCGAGCGGCACGCAAACGAAGTCGCGGGCACAGCTAGTTGTTGTCTAAGGTCATAATTATCCTCAGGGAAATCACGTTCTTAACATCACACACACAGACCGCCTATTCAGTAGAAATGATTTCTTACGAAAACCGGACGATGTGGGGTGATCCTATTCATACATTTGATTGTCGCGAATATAGAAACTAGGTAATTAGAGTTGGTATATGTAGATGAGGGGCCCGTGGCTAAATAATAACAGCCGCACAGGTCGATCTATCAGGTTAAGCTACGCTTGCCGCGGTTGGTCTGTGGATGGGTGACCATCTTTACATACCGTGACCCCTCGGTGCCTCGGAAAGGACGTTGAACAGTTGGTCCCGGTTGTTATTCGTTGATCTCTTTGACAGTCGTTACGCTTACGGGTAGTCAGAAGCTCGAAAGTCTGACAACCAGTCTTACAAAGACAGGAAGAGGCAAAAAAAAAAAAAAAAAATGACCACAACTGTTGCTCATTTATGGTTTCCATTTGTAAATAAACAACATTTTCCAAATAGCAGAAGTACTTTAGCGAAACCCATTGACTTATAATTTGGCGAAACCTCATTTAAAAGGACCATAGCGACATCTAGTCCACTGGAAATAAACAATTTTCACAGCGCCATCTAGTGTTACAGCTTCTATCAATTTCCACTGGCCTACTATCCAGACAGTGGCAATTGATAGAAGTTAGTTATATTTTCGCTAGATAGTGTGTAAACCAGGTATCTCAAAAACATATTTTTAATCTGATGTAAATAAAATTCCAATTCTGATGAACAAATTCGGGTATTTCGTACTTTGTAGGGCATTTAATATCGTGTCCAGCGTGTCCTATTGTCTAGACATTACAGGCACTGAACGTTACTGAAGGAAGCTGCCAAACTCGACGCATTTCTCAGGCTCTATTTGTATTGCGATAATATATGAGATAATATGATATAAGATGGCGGGACGAGCTTGACTCCTACCGTAAGGACAGGCTAGCAAAAGACAGAATTGTGTGGAAAAGGGAGAGGAAGGCCTTTGCCCTGCAATGGGACAGTACAGGTTAGTTAGATTAGATTAGATATTTGGATTGCCAATATGCCATCGAGTGTTTCATTAAAATATTTTCCCCACTTAGAATTAATCGTGCTAAAGTGCGTGCAAAATAGGAATAAAAAATGAGACAAAGGAAACACAAAAGATCAAAATACAAGTCTTTATTTTCCGCAAACTCACACTAGAATAAAAATTTGATATAATATCTTAAAATGTAATATCTTTGCAATAAATTCATCAAGAAGGCCAGTTGATAGAAGTCAAGCAGACAAAATATAACGTCTTTGATACAAAAATACAATTTATCACGTTTTTAAAAAACCGCTTAAATTATCTTGGCAAGTAAATAACGCGTTCATATTAGGGTCAAATTAAACTAGCTAGGGAAACTGCAGACGTGATAGGTATATCTAAACACGATAAAATAAAAATTATTTGTTGTTTCTTTCTTCAGGTTCAACGACTGCTGAAGTGCTGGTAGTGCTGATACTTGGAGTACGAGTTGAAAAATTTTTTTTTATCGTTTAAAGTAAATACACTGAAAGCGGTCGATGACCCCACAAAAACAACGTTTTATCATGTTTTGATATCGATAAAATATAAAATAATGGGTTATTTTGATTATTACGTATTTTGATTTAAAAGAGTGTCCATGGAGTTTCTTGCCCGTTCTTCTCCATACCTACGCTTTGGAATGGTCAACTAGCTTCGTCTTTCTGACTGACCGACCCCTTGACAATTCAAAAGCGCCTGTGATTGGTTTAATTGAAATAAATACTTTGAGTTTGGGTTTGATTACGTCTGCGGTGTTTCGCTAGCTAATTTAATTTGACCCGGTATTTTACAAACTCAAACCATTTATTTCAATTAAACCATTTACAGGCACTTTTGAATTGTCAAGAAATCGGTCAGACCACTTAAAATTACTTGGCAGCTTATACCTACACAAAATCTTTGCCTATTATCACACAAAAATATCAGCTTTCAGTCAGTTTTAAAATACACAAGATATATAATAATGTTGCGCGCCACAACTAATGCCTGGTACATGGCGACATTAGTTACCACTAGCGCCATCTAGTATCGAGTAGCAGAACTAGTCGAGTCACGATCGTTCTAGAAAATTCGATACTAGAACTTTGTAGAACTTTCTCGAACTATCGACACTTAGTCGTTCGGGGCCGGTATGTACTCGAACATTCTAGATGTTTCTACAATGGAAGGTTCTAGAACTATCTGCGGCACTATATAAGGCCGGGATGCGCGACGACCGACACAGTTTGGATAAAGCGACAAGAGCGAAAACATCTAAGCGATCTTCAAGTGCGAATTAAGAGTGATCAGTAGTGTGATTGTGTTCTTTTAATTAGTGTTTTGAGCTGTAATTAGTGTTGTAAAATAAATTGTTATTTTTGGTTATTAAATCGGCAGGTTTTATTGTCACGAACCCGAAGCTCGTAACAATTGGTGTCAGAAGTGGGATTATGCCGGTTTTACCCAAAGACGACATGGAGGGTATCCGTACCCGGAGTCAACGACAGCAAGAGACGGACCAGAGGCGATTTGGTGGAGCTACGCCACAGAGGTCGGAAGGCCAGCTACCGACTACGGAGGCCGGCCCGTCCACAGCTGCTCCAGCATCATCAGCACCAGATTTGGCTGCTCTGATGATGATGCTGCAGGAGCAAGCTCGCCGACAGGAGGAACAGGCTCGTCGGTTGGAGGAACAGCTTCAGCGGGACAAGGAGGAACAGGCTCGTCGGTTGGAGGAACAGCTGCTGCGTGACAGGGAGGAACAGGCCCGCCGTCAGGAGGAACAGGCCCGCCGTCAGGAGGAACAGGCCCGCCGTCAGGAGGAACAGGCTCGTCGGTTGGAAGAACAGCTCCAGCGCGATAAGGAGGAACAGTCCCGCCGTCAAGAGGAACAGGCCCATCGATTGGAAGAACAGCTCAAACGGGATAAGGAGGAGCAGGTGCGCCGCCAGGAAGAGCAAATGTTCCTCATGAAGGACCTTCACGCAACCTTCGGGAAAGACATGAAGGAGGTGAAGGAAAAGGTTGCCCGACATGACAACCGCCTGTCAGAAGCTGAAACTCAGATCAGCAAGTTTAATGACGTCATTGCTGATGTGAAGCAGGAGTTGGGTAACCTTAAACTTGGAAGATGCGAGGAAAGCAGTCAGGAAAGGTATGATGGACAATGCAATAGATCTAGATTTGGCAAAAACATTTTTGTATTACATGGCTCAGACAATCCGTTATAAACTTGAAGAAGATTGGAAGTCATACAACATCACAATATGTCAAAAGGGTCACGAGATCACACCTCTGGATTTGATTCATGCAGAGACCACCAACAGAACTAAATAATTCTGATCTAAACATGAGTCTAATTCGCGTATCAACTAAAAAGGTTATCCGGCCTCATGCGCCGTCTCAATCGCTATAATAATAATAATAATAATAATAATAATATTCCACAACTATCACACAACGCCGTCTAGTCTCAAGCTAAGCAGAGCTTGTGTTATGAGTACTAGACAACTGATAAACATACTTATATATTTCTAAATACATACATATATAGATAAATTACACCCAGACACAGAACAAATGATCATGCTCATAACACAAACATTTGTCCTGGGTGGGAATCGAACCCACGACCTCCGGCATAGCAGTCATAGTCACTGACCACTAGACCAACAGGCCAGCCGTATAGACGTACAGTATCCGAAAAAATGGTTTAATGAAAACCCCAACACCAAACCCACCTTAAGTATTACACTAGTAACACCTAACTTAGAAGACTGCCGCAGCGCTCTGTCCCAAAATGAAATGGTCAAGGCGAAGAAGATGTTACTCAAGTACGCCAATGTTTTCTCGTCAAACGATGCTGACATCGGGAAGACTGGCTTAGTTCAACACAAAATAAACACAGGAGAAGAATTGCCTATCCGTCAGCGGCCAAGGAGATTGCCGGTAGCACGTGAAAAGGAAGTGGAAACCATGATTGAGGGAATGGTGAAGGATGGCGTTATTGAACCTTCATCTAGTCCATGGTGTTCACCTGTAGTGCTGGTAAGAAAGTGTTAGAGGTTGCATAGCATTAAGTGTAGGTTAGGAACTCTTTAGAGAATGAATATTTGAAATGCTATGTGACATAAAGAAAAAAACAAATACTCTGTCTTGTGTCGTGTGTTAAAACAAAAGGATGTGTTGTGTGATATAATAAAAATTAAATATTAAATAGTGCTAAATACCTATAAATAAAGTTAAAGAGACTTATACGCGTTGGGGGTAAATAGATCGTCTATTAGGTTCAATAGTGTAAACTGTTTGTTAGGCTTAAATTATCATCTATACTTCGTAAAACTCTGCTGCTACGGAAATCGTCTTCACTACTTCATAGAGGTAAGTCGAGTTATCCGCAACAGGTTACGGGCCCAGGAAAGTAAAAAGAAGAAATTTGCCGAAATGGAAAGTTTTACTTCAAAATTGCAAATAGGCAATCTAGAGGGGAAAGACAATTGGGCAACATGGAAATACAAAATTTCGATTATGCTACGAGGTGTAGACGGTGCAATGGAAGCAGCCGAAGGAACCCTTGAAAAGCCCGTTACCCCCGCCCAAGGAGCTGGTGACGCTGAAGTCGGCACCTATAATTTGGCAATGGCGAAATATAGGAAGACTGAATGCAGCGCTCTGCTCATATTAACCACTAATATGTCCGAGAATACACTGAAGAAAGTAATGCGATTTGAAACGGCTAAAGAAGTATGGCAGGAGCTACACAGATTATTTGATGGACAGTCAGATGATAGGGCATACAATTTGTGTGCAGAATTCTTCAGTTTTCAACGTCACAATGAGGATGACGTATCTACCCACATGTCAAAACTGAAAAACATCTGGACTAATTTAAATGCAGAAATCACAAAGAAAGATGTCACTGTCAAGCTGCCAGAATTATTTCTAATTTGCAAAATCCTTGACAGCCTGGATGAAAAATATTTTTCTTTTAAATCGAGCTGGTTATTACTGAACCAAAGTGAACGGACAGTGGACAATTTAACGAGTCACTTGTGCGCATTTGAAAGAGCGCTTGGTAATAAAGAGCACATTAAGCAAGAGGCTTTATCGGCAACACGCACAGAACACAAGAACAAGCAAAGCAATGAGAAAGAGCTCATCTGTAACTACTGTTCCGGTAAAGGACACAAAGTTCGGAAGTGCAAGAAGTGGATAAAGGATGGAAGGCCACCCAAACCCACTCCAGGCACATCAGTAGCTGGTTCAACGTCAAAGCAAGTGCAACACATTTCTCTATTAGTGAATGCCTGTTCCACTGGACAACCTCAAGACAGGGAAAGCTGGTACGTTGACAACGGAGCTACAACTCACATTGCAGTAAGGAGAGTTTATTTCCAAGAGTTTCACGAATTTGATTCAGACCATACCGTATCGACTGCGGACGGCAGCGTCATACCCGCGATAGGGAAAGGCACCGTTGAAGTGGAATCAAATGTCAGTGGCAAGAGGGAGCGAATAACACTTAACGATGTGTGGTTAGTACAGTCAGCGTCAGAGAAATGGAACCCCCCCAAGACTTAAAGACTATCGCCCGAGCACGCTCGGGCCCGCCATCGCTCGTCGCTCGAGCGACGCGGCGGGCGGCGGCGCGGCGGCGCTGGCGCGTCACGTGAGCCTTGAGCAGCTCCCTCCCCCGCCGCCGCACCCATCTCTGCCCGAGCGCATCCAACGGTCCACCTCAGATATTATTTGCAAGTTTCATTCAAGTTTTTAATAATTCTTTAAGGTATTTTTTCGGCTTCCTTCTGGCCGAACCGTATACCAAGAATAACTTACAAAAAGACACTTTGCGTGCGATTAAGATACGAACCCGCATCACCAGGCGCCAGCCGATCATCGAGACCGTGTCTTATACTACTAGGCTATTGGCTCAGTTGTCAACCTCAACGAAAATTGGAATAGTATTACTCCATAAAACGAACAAGGTTATTAACGGTCTAATCTTCTAGATAATAAGGTTTAAATTTCAACTTTCGTTTTATATTTAATACCTTAGTTTTACAAAATGCAATACGCATTAACTCCTCAATTAACTAAAAGATAAGGTTGAAATTAGCTTGTTTGGTTGAATATAATGTGTTGATTCCGATTGTTGCACTACCGTCATTTTACTTCAGAAACTTAACTGCTGTATGAACTGCGAGTTAAGGTTGAATTTAGAATACTTCTTCGCTTTATTTAGTAAACTGTGATTGAGGGTATAATTATTTTTTAAATGGTTTCGTTTTCGTGCCGATTCGCTTGTGTGTAATTATCTTCGTCGTAATATTATCAAATTTATTAAGTTTTTGACCAGTTGATTCTATTAACCGATGGTATGGTTTGATTAACAACTTTTTTGAAGGCTAAAATTGTTGTTATCTGGGAACAGGAACAAAGCATAAAGAAAATAGCACGAGTTATGGGCATAACGGTAAGATTTATGTTATACTTCCACATATTACCTATATTTTATTGTTGCAATAATGTTGCATTATTACTTACTAGTTGGATGTTTTTATGTATTTCTAATATTATTATTTTCATTGCAGAGAAAAACAGTTCGTAGATGGATACAAAGGTATCAAGCGACGGGTGATGTGAAATGTGATCGCCAAGGCCAGAGAAAATACAAATGGAGCGACAACGTAATATTGTGAAAGTTCATTTAGTGGCACCCTTCAAAACTTCAAGAAGTGATAGACTGTGACATCCTCTCCGTTATTATAAGGCAATTTACTCGGCAGATTGATTGTGTAACGTATCTGATAAAATTGCGTTGGAACATATATGAGCAAGTGTTATTAATTCCCAATATTTGTGGGATCCTGATCTCGTAGTTAATCAAAAACAAACAACCTTTATAATTATTATCAATCCAGATAATCTGGTTTACAAGTAGTCTTGTAATGTATTAACGATGCACCATCTGATCTCACATATTTTTCTAATGTTGTGTTAAATAAGGGTTATTAGAAAATGTGATAAAAGAGAAAGATGTATATTGCTATACTATTATAGTTTAGCATGTTGATTCTTCCTCTGTAATTCACAGACACAAAAGACAAAATTTCTTTTTTTTTAAAGGTCTTTTCCAATTTCTCTTTTGTGTTTAGTTAATATTCTAAGTAAATAACCCCAATTTAACACAGATAGAAAACTGTATACTCAACCTGGAAGTGGATTCCATGAAGTCCTAGAAATGTAATTAGAAAAATAAATGAATATTGTTTATCAAAATGCCTAGCTTTTATTACAAACCTCCATTTGATTTCTTAAATAATAATTAACGAAAATCACCTAATAAAGAAACTAAAAAAAGGGTAAATATATAAATAAATAAAATAAAGGAAAAAGAAATCTTCTCATCCGCGGATTTGAACTCGTGACCACCGCATCGCCAAGCCGCAGTGTTAACCATTAGACCAACACGCCACTTACGTTACATTACGAAAAACTTAAATAGGTTTGATGTCAATACCAAGGGGGGTACCTTATTTGTGAAGCGAACACCACACCACATCACTAACAAAGAACCTCTTCTCACCGCTTGCAGCACAAGACAGGATGCAGAACAGCATCTTCAGTTCCACGACTAGAGAGTGCAAGCTAGATATTGGAGGCACAACTAGAGTTGTTGGAAATAGAGTCCAATATGGAGGACTATATAGGTTGAACATGAAGACGGTCATGCCAAATAAACCTATGACCATAGAGGTCAACGCTGTGACTGGCTCTAATATGCTACAGCTATATCATGAACGGTTTGCACATCAGGATAAGAAACATGTGATCCGCCTCGTAAAGAGAGAGCTTGGAGTACTGTTGAGTCCTGACAACATCAAATGTGAAGGCTGTATTTATGGGAAGTCACACAGGAAACCGTTTGGAAAAAGGGAAAGAGCAACAGCTGTAGGAGAACTGATTCACACTGATGTTTGCGGTCCCTTCGTAGATAGCATCTCAAAATACAAATATTACGTACTCTTTAAGGATGACTACTCCGGTTACCGAATGGTCTACTTCATCAGAAACAAGTTTGAAGTTAAGAATAAACTTCTTCAAATGCTGCAAGAAGCCAAGAACGCAGGATATAACATCAAGACTATTCTTAGCGATAACGGAGGTGAGTTCGACAACAGACAAGTACGAGATATTTTACAGAAATATGGCATTCAACAACGGCTGACAATGTCTTACACTCCTGAGCAGAACGGATGTAGTGAACGCGAAAACCGTACCTTAGTTGAAGCTGCGAGATCTATGATACATGCAAGAGGAGAGCTACCGCAAGTGCTTTGGGCAGAACTTGTCAACACTGCCGCGTATGTACTTAACAGGACGGGTCCATCGAGAGTTGAGGGTAAGGTACCTTATGAGCTCTGGCATGGGAAAAAACCTAAGATAAGTCACTTGAGAGTTATCGGAAGTGAATGCTTTGCTCACGTTCCAAAACAAAAACGGAAAAAGCTCAACAAAAAGGCAATAAAAGGCAAGCTTATAGGCTATGAAAACGATGATGGTTATCGTATATGGGACGGAAACAAGACGCAAAGGTCGAGGGACATAACCTTCCAAACTGACGTCGAGTTCCGAATTTGTACAGGAATTCCTACATCTTCAAGTTCAGAAGGTGATAACCAAACGTTTACGCAAGAAGCTGTGCCTGAAAGCGCTGTAGAGCAGCAGGAAACAAATCATGAACATGCTCTAGAGGGAGATAGAGAAAATGATGATCATGTACATGTTGAAATTATGGGAGATAGCAACGAAACCAGAGAGGATGAGAGTGCTAACGAAGAGTTCGTTGACGCTGACGAGGATTTAGAGATAGTCGAACCACCGTTGTTAGACGCGAGATCTCGATACAACTTACGCGATCGAACTTGCCTCTCACGTCCTAAGAAGTTTGAAGACTATGTGTGTTTCGTAGGCACAGAATATTTTCCCGAGACATATAAAGAAGCTGTGGAAAGGGATGACAGTGCAGAGTGGGTCAAGGCAATGACGAGTGAAATGAACTCTCTTAAGCAAAATGACGTATGGACACTCTGTAAGCTACCTAAAGATAGAAAGGCACTCCCTTGCAAGTGGGTCTTTAGTATCAAGAGAAACCCAGACAACAGTATCGACAAATATAAGGCTAGGCTCGTAGTAAAAGGTTTCAAGCAACGGAAAGGAATCGATTACGAACAGACTTATAGTCCAGTTGCTAGAATGGCCACCATCAGAGCTTTATTAAGTGTCGCAGCCAAAGAAAAATTATATTTGACGCAGTTTGATGTTTCGACAGCATTCCTCAACGGCAAGCTAAAGGAAGAAATTTATATGCAGCAGCCGGTTGGATTCAATGATGGAACTACAAATGTTTGTCGGCTTAAAAGGAGTTTATACGGACTCAAGCAGGCTCCCAGATGCTGGAACTCATGCTTTGAGGAGACTTTATTAGAAAAAGGTTTTCAGAAAAATGAAGCTGATTGTTGCCTATTCACGAAGATAATAGGTGACAAGAAAATCTTGATAACTCTGTACGTAGATGATGGGCTTGTAGCCACTACAGATAAAGATTTGGCAAACCAATTTCTTAAAGAATTAGGGGATACTCTGAAGATCACAAGCAAGCCAGCGTCTTATTACCTTGGACTTGAGATAGCACAGTCGAAAGATGGCTCCGTTACAATCAAACAAGAGTCGTACGCTAAAAAGATATTGGAACGTTTTAATATGTCAGAATGTAATCCAGTTTCAACGCCAATAGAAACGACTTCTCAAGCAGGGAAAGTTAACAAGGAGGAAGAGAAGTTTCCATACAGAGAGGCAGTAGGTGCTTTAGCGTACTTAATGACAGGAACGCGACCTGATATAGCGTATGCAGTTGGATTAGTTTCAAGAAATCTGGAAAACCCGACATATGAAGATTGGCTACGTGTTAAGCGGATAATGCGCTACATAAAAGGGACTTGTTCTTTTGGCATAAAGTATAAAGCAGGACATGATTCCAACGTAATACAAGGCTATAGTGATGCGGATCATGGAGGAGATCAGCAAACAGGACGCTCTACAACAGGAGTTGCATGTCTCTTTGCTGGGGGAACAGTATCATGGTTAAGCCAACGACAATCTTCAGTCGCGATTTCTACTACCGAAGCTGAAATAGTAGCAGCAAGCGAAGGCGCTCGTGAACTTATGTGGCTCCAGAGAGTATTCAGCTCGCTTACTAACGTGGACGGAGTACCTACATTAAAAGTAGACAATGAAGCCGCCATACGTCTTGCCTACAATCCAGAGTTCCATAAGCGGACCAAACACATCCGAGTAAGACATTTCTTTGTAAGAGAAACTGTACAAGACGGACTTGTGGATGTACAAAAGACTGGCACTGCTACTCAATTGGCAGATATTATGACCAAGGCAGTTCCTAGGCCAAGACTCTCTATAATCCGAGATGCCCTGGGGATACAGTGCCATACACTTAATTAATGAGGGAAAGTGTTAGAGGTTGCATAGCATTAAGTGTAGGTTAGGAACTCTTTAGAGAATGAATATTTGAAATGCTATGTGACATAAAGAAAAAAACAAATACTCTGTCTTGTGTCGTGTGTTAAAACAAAAGGATGTGTTGTGTGATATAATAAAAATTAAATATTAAATAGTGCTAAATACCTATAAATAAAGTTAAAGAGACTTATACGCGTTGGGGGTAAATAGATCGTCTATTAGGTTCAATAGTGTAAACTGTTTGTTAGGCTTAAATTATCATCTATACTTCGTAAAACTCTGCTGCTACGGAAATCGTCTTCACTACTTCATAGAGGTAAGTCGAGTTATCCGCAACAGAAAGAAGGACGGCAGCATGCGGTTTTGTGTTGACTATCGTCGTCTGAACGACGTTACAAAGAAGGACAGCTATCCTTTGCCAAGAATTGATGACACGCTGGACATGCTTACTGGAGTAAAGTGGTTTAGCACGCTGGACCTGAAAAGTGGCTACTGGCAAGTCGAAATTGACCCTAAGGACAAGGAGAAAACTGCATTCTCGACAGGAAAGGGTCTGTGGCAATTTAAAGTTATGCCGTTTGGATTGTGCAATGCTCCGGCAACTTTTGAAAGGTTGATGGAACTTGTACTTACTGGACTAATTGGCGATGCCTGTTTGGTCTACTTGGATGACATCATCATCGTAGGCCGCACGTTTGAAGAACATCTTCAAAACCTGGAACGCGTGCTCATGAAGATCCAGAGTGCCAACCTCAAGTTAAGTCCGAAGAAGTGTTCACTATTCAAACGACAGGTTAGCTTTTTGGGATATGTAGTGTCTGAAGAAGGTATCCGCACGGATCCAGAGAAAATCGCCGCTGTCAAGGATTGGCCAGTTCCAAAAGACAAGACGCAGGTCAGAGCATTTTTGGGTTTGTGCTCCTATTATCGGCGATTTGTCAAGAACTTTGCAGACATAGCCAAACCCCTGCATAAGCTAACCGAAGAGAAGCGACATTTCTGCTGGGATGAAAGTTGCGACATCGCATTCCAGGAACTAAAGGACCGTCTGTGCAAAACACCTATTTTGGGGTACCCTGATGCGGGCAAGGAATTTATAATTGACACAGACGCAAGTGACATAGGACTTGGCGGTGTATTGTCTCAACGGAATGGTGATCAAGAGGTTGTGATAGCGTACTTCAGCAAGTCGCTGTCAAAGCCGGAAAAGAACTATTGTGTCACGAGACGGGAATTGCTTGCTGTGGTAAAGTCATTGCAGCATTTTAGCAAATATCTTCTGGGGCGGAAATTCCACGTACGAACTGACCATGCTGCACTGAAATGGCTATTGCAGTTCAAAAATCCAGAAGGACAAGTTGCGAGATGGATTGAGCTACTGCAGGAATACGACTTTGTGGTCGAACATCGCAGCGGGAAATCACATGGCAACGCAGATGCATTGTCAAGAAGACCTTGTCCTGAAGACTGCAAGCATTGTACTAGGCAAGAAAGTAAAGAAGTCGTACCTGTGAAAATGCTCAAGACAGACCTCAGCAACGAGTGGAAGGAAAGCCTACAACGTGCACAGCAGGAAGATTCGGACATCAAGCCGATTCTGGAGTGGATGAAGGCCAGAGCTCCTAAGCCCAGGTGGAGTGACGTCTCAGCGATGAGTTCGATCACAAAAAGCTATTGGGCCCAATGGGACAGCTTGGTGATTCAGGATGGAGTCCTGTGCCGTAAATGGGAAAATGCTCGGGGAGACAGCTGTCATTTGCAAATGGTTGTCCCTAAAGCTCAAGTACCGGATGTTCTACAGCTGTACCATAATGGTTGTTCAGGAGGTCATCTGGGAGTAAAACGGACTCTACTGAAGATACGAGAACGGTTTTACTGGGTCCACTGTCGGGACGATGTCGAGGACTGGTGTCGCAAATGTACAAGTTGTGCAGCTGTAAAGGGACCTCAGACTCGCAGTAGAGGTGCATTGAAATTGTACAATGTTGGTGCACCATGGGAGAGGATAGCCCTTGACGTTGCGGGGCCGTTTCCGGTAAGTGAAAGTGGCAACAAGTATTTCATGGTTGTGATGGATTACTTCACCAAGTGGCCGGAAGTCTTCGCCATTCCAAATCAAGAAGCTTCGACAGTTGCAGATAAGTTAGTTCATGAAGTCTTCTGTCGTTTTGGAGTACCTTTAGAGAATCACAGTGATCAAGGAAGGAATTTTGAGTCACAAATATTCCAGGAAACTTGTCGAGTTATGGGTACTCATAAAACCAGAACAACTTCTTACCACCCACAGTCGGATGGAATGGTGGAACGGTTTAATCAGACATTGGAGAGGTACCTAGCCAAAGTTGTGGAAAATCGGCAACGAGATTGGGACAAGCACATACAACCGTTTTTGTTGTCATATCGAAGCGCTGTTCACGAAAGTACATCGGTGACACCAGCTTTCGCAAACTTTGGAAGAGAATTACGGCTGCCTGCAGACCTGATCACCGGAATACCACCTGATGCCCCACGCAGTATAACCGATTATGCGAATGACTTGCGGAACAAAATGAATGACATTTATGAGCACGTCAGACAATCGGGCCAGCAAATGTCTGAAAAGATGAAAACCCGTTATGACCGCAAAATGAACAATAAAGGGTTCGACGAAGGTTCACTAGTGTGGTTGCACAATCCAGTCCGCAGCAAAGGGAAATCTCCTAAGCTTCAAGCTAAATGGGACGGACCGTACCGGATTGTGACCAAGATCAATGACGTAACCTACCGGATACAGAAAGGTGCAAGAGGTACTCCTAAGATCGTCCATGTGGACCGACTGGCGCGTTATTATGGGGCTGATAATGCTCGGGACGAGCATGTCTTAGGAGGGGGCAGTGTTGCGCGCCACAACTAATGCCTGGTACATGGCGACATTAGTTACCACTAGCGCCATCTAGTATCGAGTAGCAGAACTAGTCGAGTCACGATCGTTCTAGAAAATTCGATACTAGAACTTTGTAGAACTTTCTCGAACTATCGACACTTAGTCGTTCGGGGCCGGTATGTACTCGAACATTCTAGATGTTTCTACAATGGAAGGTTCTAGAACTATCTGCGGCACTATATAAGGCCGGGATGCGCGACGACCGACACAGTTTGGATAAAGCGACAAGAGCGAAAACATCTAAGCGATCTTCAAGTGCGAATTAAGAGTGATCAGTAGTGTGATTGTGTTCTTTTAATTAGTGTTTTGAGCTGTAATTAGTGTTATAAAATAAATTGTTATTTTTGGTTATTAAATCGGCAGGTTTTATTGTCACGAACCCGAAGCTCGTAACAATAATAATAATAAATAAATTTGTTCAAAATATAAAGACTAACGTTAATACAGTTTTTCTTAAATCTATGTCGAGTTCACCCATAATTTGTGCCTGAACTAGGTAATCCTGTGTTTCAGGCGATTGGAGGTAACATTGATTGTTTAAATAATCACATACATGTTTCTAATGTGTACATTTTTAGGCTTTATACTAATCTAAAGGAAACTTACAATAATAAATGGTTGTTTAAACCCATTGCCTTATTGGTACTTCATTAGATTTTTAATAGTTTATTATGTAAATAATATTTTTGTCAGTCTTTTAGTATATAAGGCATATTATATAGGACAATATCATTATCATGGGCTAAAAAACGCTTTGGACAAGCCTCTATCAAGCAATGATAGGTATAATACACTAACACACATTATATTATTATATTATATGTATATGTTAGTCTGTAAGGTATTTATCTATGGGCCAAAGTAGCCTGAAAATAAAGGTTTTATTATTATTTTTATTATTATAATATAAAAAAGCATAAATAGTTCTAGGAGTTAATCTTTATATATATTGGTATTTACTTACAAAATAGTTCGCCTTTTAAATCAAGTCTCATTAATGCATAAAACAAAACTTATTTCTCTTTTATTAACTTAAAATATGCTTTTAAAGCCTTTAATGAGGCTTCATACATAACAGAAAAGTCGAGTACAAATATCTAAATACGATCTCTCCATGTACAGACGCCACACATCAAGCTACTAAAATCTGTAAAATTTATTTTTTAGATTTTCAACTTTATCGCTAAAACATAAGGTTCAAAGTTGATTGGAAAAATTTGACAGTTTCGGGTAGCTTGACCTGCTGGCGTCTGTACATCTACGAAACGAAAAGCGAAGCGTAGGATCTTACAAGAATGTTAGAGGACCGCATAAAGATATATCCGTAAAATTGATAATTTCTAACGTGACGATATTAACGTGGACATCGAAAGAAACTTATCTTCTAAAGTTACAACTAGTCTGTTGACAGTTATTCTATCTCTGACAGCAGCAACCTTATTGTAACGACAATAAAGATCACTGTGATTTTGACAGACTTGTCAGTGGCAGCAGCCCAACAGCAGCCTTATTGTAACGACAATAAAGATCACTGTGATTTTGACAGACTTGTCAGTGGCAGCAGCCCAACAGCAGCCTTATTGTAACGACAATAAAGATCACTGTGATTTTGACAGACTTGTCAGTGGCAGCAGCCCAACAGCAGCCTTATTGTAACGACAATAAAGATCACTGTGATTTTGACAGACTTGTCAGTGGCAGCAGCCCAACAGCAGCCTTATTGTACCGACAATAAAGATCACTGTGATTCTGACAGACTTGTCAGTAGCAGCGACCTAACAGCAACCTTGTAAGAATGAGAATAAAGCTCATTGTGACTTTAACAATGACGCAAAATCAGAGGTAAAATTACTGTGAACGGACTGTAGACTGGCCGATCGACGTCGATAGATAACATTGACCGTTATTGACCGTTCATAGACTGTAGACTACTAGAAGAATCTTTTGGCGCTTCGTGAAAATCGGAAAAAATGCCGCCATCTTGTTGTTTCAATACAATTCCACAAACGGTTGGGCGTTGTTTATAAACAACCAACAACGCCCTTTGTCAATGTTATTAACGCACCAAAAGATCTTTGTAGTAGTCTACGTACGATAGAAGACTATTTTATCTATGCCGATCAATGTTGTGGAAATCACTAGTATTGATCCTAGTGATGTCCATATCGATATATGGTTGGTTGTGCGGTGTGCCGTGAATTGATCGACCATCACTAGACCATAGATCAACATAGAGACGTCTGGTCAACGTCGATGGACCGATTTCTAGTTGCATTCACTAGTTACGATCGTCCATATCGATCGATGGTCGTTCATCGATCGATATGGAATATCGTTGATTAGAACTTAAAAGTTATACTCTCTACGTCCAAGCCTGAGTGCTCCCCTCGCGATGTATCTTCGCGATCTCACTCCTCAGCATCCTCTCGTTGGAAGCCAGTTCCCTGAGCTCGGCCTCTCTAGCGCAGGTCGCGTCCAACTGTTCCTGTTGTAGGCGAAGACTGTTCAGTTGCGACTGCAGCGCGGTCACCGTTGAGTATTTTGAGTTCTTTAGCTGTGAAATGGAAATTAGGCTGATTAGTATGTGGCTGCGGGAAACAATGACAATTATGTCATTATTTTCATAGGTTTTTAGGTAACGTTGAGGTTACGGTTATGCAACAATCACTGCTTAAAGATTAATCTACGAAATTTAGGGCGTGTTTTACAGCGTCTGGACAGGTACTATCTCTCAAATACTTAAAAAAAATGGAAAATAATTTGTATAAAAGCGACTACGATAAGGCTTTGACGCGCCCTTTGTTTCTTACGTGCCCACTACAAAAATGAAAAAAAAAACTTAAACAAGTAATTTTTTCATTTTTAATTTGCGTTTGTTTAGTAAAGTACTTGATTAAAATATCTTGTTTTGACTGCCTAAATGCATAGCCTATAAGTAACATAGTTTTGAAATAATCTCAAAAAAAAAAGCCGTACTACTTATAAATCAAAGGTAAAAGTAAGCTGCCCTACCACAATTCGGGATATACACAATTTTTCTACAAAAACAGTCTTTAGCACAGATAGAAAAATAAACATACCTGTGACGCCCTCTCATTAGCCCTGACTTCATCATGGAATCCTTCCATTTGTTCTAGAATCTTCTCTCGCTCCAGCACGTTGGCCTTCTGCCGCTGTCTGTTGGCTTCTATCTTCTCCTCCACTTGTCTCTTGAGAGTGGAGATCACGTCGTGCATGAGAAGCGCACGGGCGTCACGTTCTTTTGCCCATAACTGGAAATAGATATTTACGTTTGACAAAATTAATTGAAATGAATAGGAGGCTTGGCTTGTATTCGATCGAGCTGGCCATTTTCTAAATCTGCCGACTTCTGTTCGGATTATTTATTTTTCTTCTGTGAGATTGGAGGGTACGAAAATTTTCTCTAATTGGCTCTTACAATAGAAATCACTTTCGTCATGTCAATTTAACAAACCACAATTTTCATACCCTAATTGCGCAACACACTATTAATCACAATCTGAATCATTTTGAAAGATATTGCTAATCCATTGCTTCTTAATTAATGTTCGTTAAATTTGTCTGCTCAACAACGAAAATAACGCAATGAATGTTGTTGAACTGTCAAAATAAAAGCCATTCCTACTGCTAGTGTGTGACGTAATTACCCAGCTGGTTTTTGGGACTGACTTATACCAACTAATCGATTGAAAGCAAAATATTATATTACAAACCGACAAACAACGTTTGCAAAACTGTAAATTAAGGCTACGCCGACCGCCTAGTGGCGCCCTCATCATTTGTTTGGGGATTTCTTTTATTTTAGAATGAAAATGCAGAAAATAAGCACGTTAAGTTTGCTTCACAAGATTATACGTTAATATTATTATAAACGGTACTTTTACATTGTTTAGTTTTATTATAATCACTAAAACGGAAAATAGTGGCCACTATTATGCGCCACTGCGCGGTCGGCGTAGCCTTAAGCAATTAAACTTTGTGTATTAGGATAATTTTGGCCAGGTGAGGTGGTCGGTCCAGAAAAGCTGCCATGAGATGTCCTGCCTTCGTTCGTTCGTTTCGTTTCGGTGGAAGCCACCTATAGCTATTGTCAAGTTCTTCCAGGAGGATACTCATACATAGTAAGTTTGCAGATATACTGGAGTAATGTGGCGATCTAGTATTAGAGCGGGTTTGCACTACATCCGATCCGAATTCGAATTAAAGATCCGACTTCAATCCGAATTGGGAATGTTCTAAATTCGGACGGATAGAGTTCGGATCTAGTGCGCAACCCCTAATACAAATATGACTATAATGGTAATTTCGGACCATTTCTCGGTTTCAGATCGGATGTAGTGCAGAACCGCTCTTAGTGTATGTTACGTCTAGTAATTCGGATATTCGGGGATTCGGGTAGTCAGAAGCCCGAAAGTCTGACAACCAATCTTACCAAGGGGTATCGTATTACCCAGTAACTGGGTTGTGGAGGTCAGATAGGCAGTCGCTCCATGTAAAATACTGCAGGTATTCAGCTGCATCCGGTTAGACTGGAAGCCGACCCCAACATAGTTGGGAAAAGACTAGGCAGATGAAGACGTCTAGTAATTCGGATGGTGGCCTTATGCGGCAGGCATATGTCATCAAAGACTAAGTAATCTCACCTTATCTTGTTTATCATTAATCTGCCTCGCTTCTCCGTCATACATGGTGTCTATACTCTTCTGTCTTTGTCGCTCCCTCTCTCTATGTTCTGCTAACTCAGCCAGAGCGGCGTCTAGTACGCGCTTGTACTGTCCGCATGTTTCTTGTTCTGATTCGCGCTCCTGAAAATGTATGGGGAAATATTTGTAAGACACTTCGATCAGGGTTGATAAAAATCATGATTTTTTTTTTAAATCAAAAAAATCGGATTTATTTGATTTAAATCGGATTTATTTGATTTAAATCGGATTTTATTGTTTTTTTTTACATTCTGATCTTTCTTAATTTGAAAGTCAGTTATTAATTAAATAATAACACTACATATACAGGGTTATTGGTATAATATTAACTACCTATTAAGAGGTCATTGTACTCATCATTAGAACAACTTTTACAATGGGAACAAACCTGAAATCGCGAAAAAAAATCTGCTGTTTCCTACATTTATGTTCGTATAACTCGTCAAAATGTAGGGAACAGCAGATTTTTTTTCGTGATTTCAGGTTTGGTCCCATAGTAAAAGTTGTTCATAGTGATGAGTACAATGTCCTCAGAAGTTGTTAATGTTTTACCAATAACCCTGTATAAACAGCATTGGACACGTGTGTGCGCGCTGTAGGTTATGTCAGGGGAAGTCCCTTGACACATTTTGGCTGGTTTGGTCGCAGTAAAAAAAGTATTGATTTAAATCATTGATTTTTATAAAAAATCACTTGATTTTAATCACGATTTAAATATCAACCCTGACTTCGATTAGCGCATTTTTAAAGCATGGCATTCCTGGTCAGCGGTTTAATCGTCATTAGTCTATGCAGTTTTGGTTTTGACTAATCATCATCCATCGTCATTTTCCGATAATACTACTTATTCCAATTTATTTCAGGTCGGCGCAACAATATATTTTTCTTCTATTACACTTATTTCGGTTTTGGGAGTTTTGTGGCTAAATAATCAGCCGCACGGGTCGATCGATCAGGTTAAGCTAGGCTTGCCGCGGTTGGTCCGTGGATGGATGACCATCTTTACATACCAAGACCCCTCCGTGCCTCGGAAAGTCCGACAGTCGTTACGGGTCTTCAGAAGCCCGAAAATCTAACAACCAGTCTTACCAAGGGGTATCGAATTACCCAGTAACTGGGTTATGGAGGTCAGATAGGCAATCGATCCATGTTAAAATAGTGGTATTCAGATACATCCGGTTACTGGAAGCCGTCCCCAACATAGTTAGGAAAAGGCTAGGCAGATGATGATGACGGGTGTGACTGTCCAGGATGCGCCGGGCGCTAGGTTGAGTTGAGTAACTGGCGGAACAAACTGAGCTACACGAGGAGGCTTCTTCATGCATCCCAAATCTACTACTGCAGAAGTCCATACTAATATTATAAATTCGAAAGTAACTTTTGTCTGTATGTTATCTTTTCACGGCTAAACCACTGAACGGATTTCGAAGACATTCTGGAAAACGACATAGACATACTTTTTGTCCCGGTAGCACATTCCCGTGACACAAATTTCCGCAGAAGCAACAGGCACAAGCCAGTTATGGTATAACTAGCTGCGCCCCGCGGTTTTACCCGCGTAGTTGTCGATCCCGTGGGAATATCGCGATAAAAAAGCCTATATGTTAATCCAGTGTGTCAGCTACCTCCATACAAAATTTCATCAAAATTGGTCCAGCCGTTTGAGCGTGAAGAAGTAACAAACATATAAACACACACACACACCCCCACTCACACACACACCCCCTCACAAACTTTCGCCTTTATAATATTAGTGTGATAAAAACTTTTTATATAAGAAAAATCTACGTACCTTTAGGACAGCCCTACGCAGTTTATCCACCATTTCCAAATCCAACTCTATTTCCTTTATAACAGAGATCACTCTCCTTTTCAGCTTGTACTTATGTAAGCCCAAGTTCACTATACTAGCGTCTCTTTCTGCCACGAGGCGCTTATGTTCCCTCTCTCTTTCACACGATACAAACTGTAGCTCGTGTAGGACGCTTTTCTCTTTCTCTTCCTGTTTGCGAAGACGTTTGACCATTGTTTCTTTTTCGCTCAACTCTGCGATCTGACCTTCGAGACTCTCGCGGAGCTCCTGTAAAAGGATCACAGGGTTTTTTAATGAGCATTTTTTTTCTGATCAACCCCAACATACTTCAGAAAAGGCTGGGCAGATAATAAGGGTTTTTAAATGAGCTCGAGTCGTACTTAACAAGATATGCTCAGTATCTCCTTCAGTGACTGTTTTTTTTTTTTGAGAATGGGAAATCATCAAATGACCCCTCCCGCTCTGGAAGGGAGTGTCAGACTCTTACTGACTAAAACCCACCCGTGTTCCGTCCTTGGCCCTTTATGTTCCAGGCCACCGGTAACCCTTTCGAACAATCCCGCTGACCTTCAGTGACTGTATTACAAAGCAATATAATGTTCATTTATCACTGGCAAAACTTAAATTAATATTAGCAGTTTTGTTTCACGTAGGTATATATTGCAATATCTATGTATGCCAAACATTATTACTTTGACATTCAGGTTCATTCTACAGTTTTTTTTTTTTGGGAATAGTGTTATATAATTTTTGCCAGGCAATCACTACAACTCACATGACATTTGACAACGGATTTTCTGATGCCAAAGACTAAAAACATGTGCAGGCTTTTGGGTACCAACTACCGTAGACAATAATATCAGAAATTCAGTCTCTAATCTAAAAGTAACAGCTACTTACTCTAACTTGTTGCTCCTTCTCCTTCAATCTCTCCTGCTCGATCTGTATCTGTTTGCGCAGCATCTCATCTCGCTCCTTCAGAGTCTTACGCGTCTCTTCTTCATCTTTCTGCTTTTGTACTTCTTTCTCCACCATTTGCTCCATCCTGAAAGACATTAACAGTCAGAAACTGTAAGTGACAGTAGATTTAAACACTTAATTTTTTTTTGACGATTCATCCGTATTATCAAAGAAGGTAAGTATGAATGGTCACCACCTGGTGAAGCCATAGTACTTCTAATATATTATCGTTATAGTATCTTACCAGGCAGATTTAAGCTTCCCGTTAGCAACGTACGCACTGGCAGCTCTCAGTTCAGGTTGTTTCAGACACCACGCGTGGTGCAGTCGAAGTTCGGCTTCGTGGCGGAGTAACTGCTCTTGTTTCGCCATGATACCCTGGTTGATCTCATGTAGGGTTGATGTTGGCACTTTGTTTAGATATGAACTGTAAAGAGGAATGCGTAGCCTATTTTTATTGTCTTTCTAAAAGAAAAAACTACCACGTGACATATATTTTCATTGTATTAATAAATTCTCCTGCATAGCTATTCACAACCATTTGACAGTTCCCGAATCGAATATGACACATTTTTAGTTATTTGCCTTACCCCAGACAGCAAATCAAATGGCTGTCGGAAGAATGGCGGTCGTCTATTTGATTTAAGGGGCTTACATGACCTAAAGCGCGGTCACTGTCGGACTACATAGAAAAGAAAGCGACACGCGATGACACAACCCTGGTAATTTATTGCAAAATATGAAGAAATTATTTAATTCCAAAAAATCTATTGTTTGGACTTAAAAATTAAAACACTAGTATTTGAGTACCTATGTTGCTTGTAGAATAATCTGACAAAAAAACAGAATGATTGTATGTATATTAGTATGATTTTTATTGTAAAAAAAATAAAGTTTTTAGAGGTATCTTCTTGATTTTTTTGTCGTATCAAATTAGTTGGAGAATATCATATATTTTCTGATTTTGTTTACTGTAGTCGATCATATACTTTTATTGTTTCTAAAACTTGCGTTTTTTTTGCGTTTAGGTCCTGTAAGCACCATAGACTGACATAAATCGGATTTAAGATTTGTAGGTTTTTTTTATAACATTGATTGATATTAGATTCGGCACGGAAGCGTATCGAACGGTTGTGAATAGCTATGCTGGTGACATTAAAATAGATCATGGACACAGCAGTAACAAGTTAAAATAGGTTGTACACACAGTAGTAACAATTTTAGACACTCGGTCAATTGCAAACCTCTTTACTCATAAATACTATAATTTTCTCCTATCTAATGGCACTTGCCAGAGTAATGTAACTGTTGTGTAAACAGGGCAACAAGATTATCACAGCTTACTTTCCAAATCCTTCCTTTGCTGTTTTGTTGGGAGATGTGAATTGTCAATAGCACAAAATACAATGTGGAATAATTGAAAAACGGGTACTTAAAGCAAATTGTTCGCATTTAATTTTTGTCTCCCTAAGGGTAATTACATGCCTCACTGCCTCACTCAACCCTAAGAAGATAGTCTTCTCTCGTGATTCTTTAATTACAAAAGATAATCAATAACAATCTTTCTTACCCATTTTTATAAAGCTTCGGCTGCTTAGCTAAAGTCTTCAGTTCCTGTTCAATCTGCATATCTTCTTGAAACAACATTAGTTCCAGTTTTTTGCGCCGTTCTTCTAGTTGTCTAAAAAGTACAGACAAAAAGTTTATAATACGAATTCCGGTACTGACAATCATTAATGGAATTTGTTATATCCATACAAAAAAATATAATATTTAAACTGTTTTTTTGCAGGTATTATTTATTTTGATACTCGTGGTATTTTGTAGGTACAACTCTTTTTAGGGTTCCGTACCTCAAAAGGAAAAACGGAACCCTTATAAGGAAGGTCACTTCTTTGTCCGTCTGTCAACACCCTTTTTCTCAGGAATGCGTTAAGTTATCAAGTTGAAATAATTAATAGCAAATACTCAGGGCTGCAATCCCTTGAAGCAGTGATAAAATTAAACTTCTAAGTTAAGGCAATCAAAAGATACGGACGTTTATGTTCCCTTTATGCCGATTATTTTGACACTCGCAAGGGAAACAAAACCTATAGGGTACTTCCCGTTGACCTAGAATCATGAAATTTGGCAAGAAGCAATGTCATGTAGCACAAGTAAAGGAAAAATCTGAAAACCGTAAATTTGTACGGAACCCTCGGTGCGCGAATCCGACTCGCACTTGACAGGTATTTTTTTAGGCAAGTTCGGTACATTGAACTTTTACTAGGTTGTTTTTTTAGGATAATAATGAATGTTTTTACGACAATACTATAATAAGAATACCAGCATACAATTGTTTTACTGTGGATTTTCTCATGTATACAGGGAATGCAAATTCATTACTCCATTTTAGTTTAGTTTTAAATATTGAAAAAAGTTACTGTTGCTGGTTTTATAGACCAGCACCCTAATTGCGTAACACACTATTACTTTTGAAGCATATTTCTAATCCATTGCTCGATATGTTCAAAAAATGTGTCTGCTCAACAACGCAAATAACGCAATGAATGTTGTTGAACTGTCAAAATGTAACCCATTGCTACTGATAGTGTGTTACGCAATTACCCTGCTGCTCATGCTTGTGTGTCTTGATACCTGCATGTACCGATAACATTAGATTGATTTATTTAGAATAAGGTTTGTC
Organism: Oligia fasciuncula; assembly: GCA_963082905.1. Lineage (NCBI taxonomy): Eukaryota > Metazoa > Arthropoda > Insecta > Lepidoptera > Noctuidae > Oligia > Oligia fasciuncula. The sequence continues at coordinate 11,819,506 of OY720406.1, read as the reverse complement.
AGGCTACGGGTACAATTAGACGTTGGCAAGTAGGCTGCCAGGCTCAAATGGTATTGGGCGGGTCACATCAGCAGCATGCAGTATGACCGCTGGGCAAGTCTCCAGACAATGGATGCCTGAAAATGGACGGCGCCGCCGAGGTCGGCCCAGAAAGCGTTAGTGAGATGACCTGTACGTGTACTGCGAAGGCTGGTTTGAGAAAACAATATTGTCACTGGAAAGGAGAAAATGCTAAAGCACCATTTGGGCCAAAATGAGTTATATAATTATATTGTTGGAATAGTTATTTTTTTCTGCATCAATCTGTTTAGGTTTCAAGACAATCTGAATCAATTTTAATTGCCTCAGATTGTCCAAAAAAATATTTAGCAAAAACTGTTTTTATAAAATCTAATCTAATGAGATATTCATATAATATAACTCTTTTTGGCCTAAATGGCGCTTTAGCATTTTCTCCTTTCCAGTAACAATATGGATAATGGTAGACAAACATAAAATTAATACTCACGCAGCTCTTATCTTCCTCTGACTCAGCAACTCAGCCTCTTGATTAGCCTTCTCATAATACCCTTCCGTAGTCCACTGCTCATGATGCCTAGCCTTGTTAGAGTTGCTCTCGTAGTATGTGGCAACCTTCTTTAACTCTTCGGCACGTTTGAGCTCATTGTCACGGCGCTGGGCGGCCATTGCTTGCAGCTGCCATTGTGGGCGGGGACGAGACATTGTCTGGGAGTATTTACCTGGAGCAAATAGGTATATTAAAAGTTAATGAATGACTTACATTTCTAGAAGGAGATACTATCCCCCTGATTTACCAGATTTTTTTTTCATAACTCGCAACATATTTTTTAGACACTTGGGTTTTAAAGTAAAATTAACACTGCTAATCCCCAATATAGCAATTTGGGGGATTTTGGCATCAATATCCCAGAAAAGTGTCCTTGTAAGGACGCTTGTCGTCAAGAGTGCATGCTTTCTATTATTATATTTTAATCAGAAATCCATTATCCAAATTTTTATCCAATTAAGCCATTGGCCCCGGCTGTCATTCGTGGATCTTTGACAATTGTTACGGACCACCAGAAGCGTGAAAGTCTGACAACCATTCTTACCAAGGGGAATTGTATTACCTAGTAACTGGGTTGTGGAGGTCAGATAGGCAGTTGCTCCATGTAAAATACTTGGTCAGTGGGTCGTCTTAGGGGCGGATACTTGTATTCAGCTGCATCCGGTTATAGTTGAACAAGTAAAATGATTGCTACAGTTTTGCCAAATTAAATGTCAAGATCAACAGGTTTAACAACACATTTACCTTTAAAAACTTTATTCAAGTTCACTGACAAATTGCGGCACACTGAACTTAAGCTAAACATGACTCAGAAAAGAAATGAAGTCATACAATTTATTGACTCGGCAATTTAAATGGAAATGCCAAAAGGGTATAGGACTTACCTTATTTATATTTTCTGAACTTCACACTGAATAGAGTTTAGAAGGACTTTTGATCTGAGATTCGTCTTAGATTGTTTATAACAATGAATATCTTTCAAAGATTGTGTTCTTCCCATGTTTATATTCTTTGTTATAAAAGAACACAATCTTTGAAAGAAACAGTAACTTGTACTTAAGACAATTTATTATTACAAACCTGTTTTAAACATTATTTATTGCTAAACTATAACACAAGCACAAGGTAACGACCGATTAGGGAATTACATCCGAAACAGAAGTAAATGAGTCACTTTGCGAAATCAATACATACGAACCTCTGGTTGACTGCACACGATTGGGACCTCCTTCGTAATGATCCAAGTCAATTACATGACTGTTACATTCGCTCGCGTGGGTGCTAAAACGACCCGTAATTGGAACATGTGAGGTCAGACAGATTACGTTCAATTCAATTTACTTCCTTGTAAAATTAATTTTCATTGCTCACATTCACGCATTTCAAATAAAACGTTGTTGATGCACTGCACACCGCCACAGACAAAGTAAGTAAAGATTACAAACAAGAATGTCAAACTGACAGTTGCCTAGCAACGAGTTGCGTTTCAGTTTACAATTAGGAGTGAAGTGAAAACAAAACTTTGCCTTATTAAAAATAAAAGCTTGTAAAACCGAACATTGTTATACATTTAATTATTTTCATTAGTTTAATAAACTAAGTAATTTGGAAGACTTGATTATTTGATAAAAGTTACTAATCATACAATATGTCACTGTTAGAAAAAATTATGAACGTTTCATTTCACGTTTCATTGCAATCGAGGTAGGCGCGTAATTTAGGTTACTCTTACATGCTTACTTAAAATGACGTAAATTAAAATAAACTTATTAAAATCTTAGTTCGCAATTATTTGACGACCTCAATAATAATCATAAATTCTAAAATAAGTAGGTACGTGCCTGCTACGCTTGAAGTGATCGCGCCTAAGCGTGTTTTAATGTTTATATGACGCGTTAATTGTTGCTTCTCTTTATTCTGCAGGAGTTTTACTTTACATTACATAGAATAATATTTATATTTTGGTAGGTACCTACATAGTAACAAGTCATGCATATCAAAAATCAAGTGATAAATATTAAGCATACAATTGCTGTATTTTGATATATCTTCACGAAATACAAAAGACAAGAGTAAGTAAGTACATACCTAAATTGTTTATTACACTCCTACAATTCCTTTCTCAGGGCTCTAGGCGGATTTACACAGGTCATTGAGGAGCCTACTCTTGAATATTCGAAAAGGACCTCGTCCATCTACAAGAAATTCAGAGATCAAAAACCACACGTGTGAAAAGAAATTATGAGCTGACAATGCGTAGGTACCTACAGCGTAATCGAGTTTCTTTTGTTTTTTAATGGAATTACTACCTACAGTCCCACAAACTTATCTGGCCCGGTGAGGGAGTCGCTGGTATTGCACAAAGACTACAATATAATTGGTATTGCATTTAATTGGCATTTCAGCAGGTAGGCAGATTGACATTTCAAAATGGCGTCGTTAGTTCCTCTTTTTGCCACCGGGCCAGATAAGTTTGTGGCACCGTAACCTATCAAGGACGGATCAGGATTTATTTCTGGGGAGGGCACATGGGCCAGACAGTAATGTCTCCCACATCTAGTATTGCACTATTGCATTATCATGTTTTAGGGATTCATTAATTTTCAATGACATTTAAGAATTAAAAAAAAAAACGTTTGCCATCGGGGGACCCCCGTCAGAAACGAAGTTCCTTACGCGATACTCGCACGCACACACTCGTATGTAGAAGAGAGAGAGAGAAAGTGTGAATTTAATATACCGAGCCAAACAGTTTATGTACCTATCTCTCATGAAGTTATCGCCATCTTGGATTTCACCCTCAAAAACCAAGAAAACAACAAGAAATTTTCATTTTGACCTTACTATCGGCTTTAGTATCTATCGAAAACCATGAAAACTAGTCTACGTTTCGTAGTACCTACCTACCTAGCTGAAGGGTTTTTCGTTACGTCAGTGCTGCCAACTTTGGGGTTTTCCCCCTAAATTTAGGGGGAAGAAGTCTTAAAAGGGGTATTTTTAGGGACAGGTTTTTTTTGGGGTTATTTTTAGGGGCTAAAAGTTTGCTGTGGCGTTATTGATGCTGCCCGTATCTAACGCCTCCGTAGAGCGCGCCTTTTCTATTTATGCCATTATTTAAAAATACTTAGGAATCGTTTATCCCTGATCAACAATATTACAATTTAGTTAGTAGTTTAACAATAGGTATTTAGGTACCTAGTCTTTTTTTTTACAAACTATGTACCTATGCGTTTTATTTTGTGAGTTAGGAACGACTTAGGGAGTTGGGCACTGCATCAAAGAAATTTACCTTATGTGAACCCACGGAATAGAAAAAACTGTTTTTTCTATTCCGTGTGTGAACCTATACTTAGGGTTTTTTTAGGGGGATTTTTAAAAAATCTTGGGGCAAATTTTGTTATTGGTTGGTAACACTGCGTTACGTGACGATTTCTTCCAGTTTACTCGTACCGCAAGCCGCGTTAAAGAACTTCGTTCCAAAATGCAGTTTTAACACCCCACCTCGAATAGGATAGATTTTCTTTTGAATTTGACTATAGATACAGAAATACGAGTAAGAGTTACTTTGTCGACATATGTAGTAGTTAGTGGTAGGGTTTATGTGGTAGTTTAGGTGGTTTTTAAGTGCTAGCTCTTCTGTATAGGTACCTACATAGCATTAGGCGTGTGTCGTGTAAGAACTGAGGGAATTGTGAAATCCTGGTATGCAAGAGCGAGCGAAACGAGTTCAATAAATTTAGCACCCCACCTCAAATTGGTTTGGTTAGTTTTTCTTTTGACCATTCACCCAGTAATAGAATATAATAGAATAATTTATTTCAGATTAAAATCCTTAACTTGTTAGTATATATTAGCAACAATATTAGTTTACAAAACCTAGCTTACTTAGCTTAGTAATATTATAGCTATTTATTTTTCATGAGTTGAGGGAAATTAAATTAATTTAGTTGTTGTTTATAAACTTTGGACGCGAGGGGGGCCCCTCAGACCGCGCTATCTTTTTAGCATTCTATGTTATCCTAAAATCCTTTCACCGACTCTAGGCCGGTGCATTGTTGGCATAGCAGACCTTTGTGCCTGAGCACGATCTGACTGCACCACTTTGAACCCTGGTAGTTGCGCCACTGCTGCTGAAATATAGTAGTTCTTCAGCGTTCCTCATTGAAGCAATGTCTTGATGGATATGCATTCAGGCCAGTCTATTCAGACGGTTCGATTTTATTTTACTTAAACCGTCAGGGGGGCCCCGGGCCCCTTGGTGGATCCAGCGGGGGGGGGGGCCTTGGCGGATCCAGCGGGGGCCGCTAGATCCGAAATTGCAACCTATGTTAGGTAAACGTACTACCATATTATAGTTTTTAAGTCATTGTTACTAATACTATACCGATTGTTAGTACTTCTAGTGCGAAATAAAGAATATATTATTACATGATTAAGTTTAGTATCCATACTAATTGTTATAAATTCGAAAGTAACTCTGTCTGTATGTTACCTTTTCATGCCAAAACCACTAATTGGATTTCGATTAAATTTGGCAGGGAGATAGATTGCATCCCGGGGAAGGACATAGGATAGTTTTTATCGACATACCTCGCGGGCGAAGCCGTAGGCGGAAGCGTTATATTATAATTCAGGGTGATTTTTCCGAGTGTGCGCACCCAAATGCGAAACTATGAGAAATTACGAAAAAATACGCAAAAAGGAGTCTCGGGACCGGTTTTCATAATAAAAAGTAATTTAAAAAAATTAAACCGACTTCAAAAAGAAAATAACTCAAAATTATGAAATAACTTTAATTTCGGAAGTCGGTGTCTTGGGATCTGTATTTTAGTTTTATGCCACCGACTTCCGAAATTAAAGTTATTTCATAATTTTGAGTTATTTTCTTTTTGAAGTCGGTTTAATTTTTTTAAATTACTTTTTATTTCGTAATTTTTAGTTTTTGCACTAGTATTTGACCAAGGTTTTGAGATGTTTTCCCTTTGACACTACACCCGTAGCTCTTATCAATAAGCCAGGCCGTCACACTTACACGTATTAGTCCATATCTTGAAAATTACTGAATCGATCTTGATGAAACTTGCACTGTTCCCTAAGTTGAAGAAAATGTAAGCCAATAAAAAAAAATGGTCACGATCCGATTAATAGTTCCGGAGATATGCGTGGACAAACATACATACATACATACATACATACATACATACATACTGTAGCGATATATAAAAAGTAATTTAAAAAAATTAAACCGACTTCAAAAAGAAATTAACTCAAAATTATGAAATAACTTTAATTTCGGAAGTCGGTGTCTTGGGATCTGTATTTTAGTTTTATGCCACCGACTTCCGAAATTAAAGTTATTTCATAATTTTGAGTTAATTTCTTTTTGAAGTCGGTTTAATTTTTTTAAATTACTTTTTATTTCGTAATTTTTAGTTTTTGCACTAGTATTTGACCAAGGTTTTGAGATGTTTTCCCTTTGACACTATACCCGTAGCTCTTATCAATAAGCCAGGCCGTCACACTTACACGTATTAGTCCATATCTTGAAAATTACTGAATCGATCTTGATGAAACTTGCACTGTTCCCTAAGTTGAAGAAAATGTAAGCCAATAAAAAAAGAATGGTCACGATCCGATTAATAGTTCCGGAGATATGCGTGGACAAACATACATACATACATACATACATACATACATACATACATACGTCTATGAAATTTTGTATATTTGTTTGGAAGCCCTAATAGATCATCATATGTGAATATAATGCAAATCCAATAATATTACATACATACGTATCGAATTGATAACCTCCTTTTTTGAAGTCGGTAAAAAAGGAAACGACTTCATCGCCACTTAAAAACGTATAATTTGATTTAATATTAATAACCGAATTTACAAAAAATTACAAAAACTTAAAGAAAAAAATTTAATACTTGAGGTTTTTTTTGTTCATTGAATAAAATTTCAAAATTTAGTTAGATTACCTACGCGTCGAGTTAAACTGCAGTTGCAACTGTAATTTTTGCTACGATCGCGTAGCACCAATAGTGAACGAACGATATAAAAACCTGTTGTATTCTGCAATTAAAGTTACACGAAACTATTATTTATAAACGACAGTAATATTAGTAAAAAATCAATAATAAAAAAATCTGATGGATCCTGGATTATTTCTCTCTGAATTATATCTTGAATTCCATTTGACATCTGGTCGGTATGGTTTTGAAACTGCTCCCTCGAATAGATCTCCACTCCTCAACTCATTCAAAAAATCCAGGAACAGATTAGTGCATAGGGGTAGGGTAAGGCCGAAAACTCGGCTTGTTACGTCTTATATTTTCAGGCGTATCCTAAACAAAATAACGCACATTAAGAATGCTGTAACAAGCTGAACCACTTTTACCAAAAAAATAGGTAACGAGTAGAAATACACATACCTGATAAGATCAAAAGATCAACATATAACTATATGTCGAAGACTTCACATAAATCCAATTTAGATGATTAAGGACGTATTTTTCATAATATCTTTACGATTATCAGCAAAGAAAAAAAAAATTGCAACCTTCAGCAATGAACACCAAAAAACCTCTGCCAAACTTCAAGAGAAAAATTTCATTTTGACAGCATCAGTTCAAAATTCAAAAGTTTGATTTTTTAAATCAGAAAAACGACCAAAAAAGGTTGCATTAAAATCTTAAAGAAGGATGGAATGTTGAAAACATAATGTGTATTTCTACTCGTTACCTATTTTTTTGGTAAAAGTGGTTCAGCTTGTTACAGCATTCTTAATGTGCGTTATTTTGTTTAGGATACGCCTGAAAATATAAGACGTAACAAGCCGAGTTTTCGGCCTTACCCTACCCCTATGCACTAATCTGTTCCTGGATTTTTTGAATGAGTTGAGGAGTGGAGATCTATTCGAGGGAGCAGTTTCAAAACCATACCGACCAGATGTGAAATGGAATTCAAGATATAATTCAGAGAGAAATAATCCAGGATCCATCAGATTTTTTTATTATTGATTTTTTACTAATATTACTGTCGTTTATAAATAATAGTTTCGTGTAACTTTAATTGCAGAATACAACAGGTTTTTATATCGTTCGTTCACTATTGGTGCTACGCGATCGTAGCAAAAATTACAGTTGCAACTGCAGTTTAACTCGACGCGTAGGTAATCTAACTAAATTTTGAAATTTTATTCAATGAACAAAAAAAACCTCAAGTATTAAATTTTTTTCTTTAAGTTTTTGTAATTTTTTGTAAATTCGGTTATTAATATTAAATCAAATTATACGTTTTTAAGTGGCGATGAAGTCGTTTCCTTTTTATATCGCTACAAAATGGCGCCCGAAGTAAAAGTAAGTGATTTTATTGATTCTGATTACTGAAATAACATTTTTTTTGTTTCTGTGAGGATGGTTGCTCATTCCGAGCAAATTTTAATGTTTTATTTCTATATGTTTCAGGAATTCAGAAATTTATTTCTCATTCTGTCAAACAAGATCGTTGCTATGGTTACCAGAGTTATGCTGTGATCTATCAAAAGGTACTCTGTGGCTGTGATTGACAACTTCTGTTAACCCTTCTATTGCTGATGGTGTTCGTTATTATAATGTGCTATGTTATGATGCAATATAACTTTGTAGAACCTTAAAACATATAAAACGCTTTTATTTCTTCCCTTTAAATACATCTTTATCCTGGGTTTTATTCCACTCCCTAGTTAGAAGTAGTTAGCATCCTGTAGTGTATGATTGGTGTGCGAATGATTTAGACTTCGTGACTAAGGTAAGCGTTGATTTTGCACGGTTGTCTGCTAGATTCTATTTGATTTTTTTTTGTGATTCTAGCCCACCTGTACGTTGTTTGTTTTTTGGTGCAGATGGTTTTACTAGTTTCTATTTGTTTCTCTTTGAATTCTTAGCCCAACCGTTCCTGTGATGTCACGTCGTCGTACCATTCCTCTACCAGTCATATATTGCTGGTTACCTAACACTTTCGTGCTACGTGGAACCCCGTATATTTGTTGGTTTTGTCTTTACTATGGCAGTTGAGGGTTATTTTTTTGTTGTTTCCTGTCTGCCTTAGCTTTTGATTTTTTTTCAGCGTTGTGATTCGTTTAGTGTTAGTTTGTTAGGGACTGATGCTTTTATTTTACCATTCAGTTTCCCATCAGACTGATCACTGCATTTCTAGCTTTTTCTAAGTACATTCATATTATCACATTTGCCTATTTAACTTTGTTTTGTCCTTTTTGCATCCTAACATAGCAGACGAAGGTTATTCCTATCTCTATATTAAAAACTTTTTAGACAAAATACTGATTTTAGAGAATTCGTCTTCGGACATTTTTTCAATTTACTAATTTCTTTCTAACTCTAAAAACCTTGGACTTTTTGACTTAATTCCAACGGTATTATTGGTTTTAAACGTAATCCTCTCATATGGCACTATAATTACGTGAATATTCCTTTAAACAAAAAACCTCTTTTTCAAGTTACGTAATTATTTCATCATTTTTCTTAATACATTAAAATTTTCAAATGTTCTACTTTAATTATTCCTAACTGATTCTAATACGAAAGACTTATAACATCGTTCGTACTTTGAGTCTGTTCCCTTTTTTAACCGACTTCAAAGAAGGAGGTTCTATTTTTTTAATTTACGATTTCCTTAAACTAGCTAGTCCACCTGTCAATGTGAGCTTCATCATCGTCATCAGAGTATGGTGTAATTCTTTCTTTCATTTTGAAATCCAGGTCTATTGAGAACTCAGCAGTTTTTCCCTGCAGTAGTTCTATTCTCTATGTATGGTATCATGATAGGGAAGGCCTTATGCGTTCTACCCGTGCATATGGTCAGACTCTAAGCGTCAATTTAGCTGAAAGTCGGGCTCAAACACGCGTAGAATAATTCTTCCCTTATCAAGTTTTTTTTTTTTGCCTGCACTAGTTCTATTCTTTATGTATGATAGGGAAGGTCTTATGCGTTCTACCCGTGCATATGGTCAGACTTTAGGCGTCAATTTAGCTGAAAGTCGGGCTCAAACACGCGTAGAATCATTCCTCCCCTTTCAAGTTTTATGAGAATATTGCATAAAGTTCTCATGGTTCCTACTCGTACTAATAGTCAGACTCAAGGCGTAAATTTAGCTGAAAGTCGGACTCAGTACGCATCGAACTTATCATCCTTAGCAGAAGTTTATGCGAAAGTCGCTGATAATCTTTCTATGGCTTTCCTCCGTAATTCGCGAGCTTATAATTCGCATCGTTCAGCCGTCACGTTGAATGTTAGTGACATTGTATGGAGAAAGAATTTTTCCAGATTCTTCTGATGATGATTATTTTTCCGAGAAGTTAGCTCCTATAGTAAAAATATTAATTGCGACATCTAGTTGTGCCTATTTGAAACAATTTGTTTAAAACTTTTTCTTAACTATCAATGCTTATAGTTCTGGCTTACGCCCACAGATGTCGTTACGTCTGTCATTCCCTCAATGACATAATGTCAGCTCAGTGTTGGGAAACGGACGATTAACTCGACGCGTAGGTAATCTAACTAAATTTTGAAATTTTATTCAATGAACAAAAAAAACCTCAAGTATTAAATTTTTTTCTTTAAGTTTTTGTAATTTTTTGTAAATTCGGTTATTAATATTAAATCAAATTATACGTTTTTAAGTGGCGATGAAGTCGTTTCCTTTTTATATCGCTACAATACATACATACATACATACGTCTATGAAATTTTGTATATTTGTTTGGAAGCCCTAATAGATCATCATATGTGAATATAATGCAATTCCAATAATATTACATACATACGTATCGAATTGATAACCTCCTTTTTTTTGAAGTCGGTAAAAACTAAAACAGAATCATACGATTTTGGAAAAAAAAATGATGTACTTACATACAATTATAATTTGAACACTTTATTTACAATCAACACTTTCCTTTTTCCGTTTCTACTTCCCCAAATAACACGAAACTATGATCCGCGACACAATCCGATGGTGCATAGCACAGTACCGTTTTTTGTTTAATTTTGACTAGAATAATAATTGTTTAATACCAGTTCACCAAAATTATATTAATACCAGTTAAATTTTCATCCAAATCGGCCTGGAACTCAAGTAGTTCGCCATTTCTTACCTACTTTCGGATTTGGCCACCGACGACGCACACTTGCAAAATTCATCGCGTATAGATCGTTAGGCATAAATTGTGGGTACCTAAGCAGCAAAATAACAAAATTCACAGTTCTCTCTAGCTTCCTACAAGCTTGCCAGCAAGTATGTACCTAGGTACATTAAACTCGCCTGCAAGATGAAACTCAGCATTCCGCTATATTTTGCGGTCGGCAAAAATTACTCAGAACCTTTTTATAATTTCCTGGCTCGTGTCTATTGTATATTTAATTGAGGAAGTGGCTTTACTATTGTAAATTGCGTGTTATCACAGGAAATGTAATTTTATTCTAAAGATTTGTTTTAAATTATTTTCTATGTCGCTTGCTCCGGTTTGATGCCGTTCTTACAAAGCTATAGAATCTGAAAATTAACTCCTCGCTGAGTATATTTCTTGAGTCGCATCTTACAACAGCCACAAGATAGGGATGCTCAGATGCTCTTATGGTAATATTGTGTTATTTTCAGTGAATTTTACCCACTAGAACCTAAAACTAATATGGTATTAGGGGAACCCAGAGGGTTTTTGAGCAAATTAAATTTCTCAATACCAAACAGTCATCACAAAAGGGTCAGATTCAAATTCAGATGGCAATCAATGCTATTCGATTAGTTGATTTAGAGGTAAATGCAAAATTTTGACCACTTTTGGGTACTTTTATGAATTATTGAAATTTTGTCATGTTTGCCAAAGGGATCCATCTATCGGTCAGATGTTTATATATTCACTATCAGGACATGTAACACTATTGCACAGAATAACTTTCAATCGCACTGAATATCCTTTTAAAAAAAGTCCAAATCTGAGTTTTCAGTCATCATATTATTATTTAGGGAAAGCCCACAATTTCATCTTCAGATTTGCGTATTTAAGTCATTATGGGTTGGGCCGCACACGATCATATAAAAATCAACGACTCTGAAGATCACTATTATTTGACCCTTTTTTTAAATCTGAAAGTGGACCACGGGGCTCCAATTTGAAACTTTTCAAATATATTATCGATGTTCTCTCCTCATGCCGCACCTACTCACCTATTAACTTTTCACCCTGCATATGCTTGCTCAAAAACCCTCTGGGCTCCCTACTACCATAGCTGATTCAGTAGGTGGACTGTAAGAAAATCTTGGAAATTCAAATAATTAAACGAATTATTGCCACCACTAAGTCGAGTTGTAGACATCAGCAAAACATTCCGATTTTTCTTATATAACATTAATCGTTTTCAAAGGCAATTATTAGCATAGCTCAAGTCCAAAGTCGGGTATCAAACTGTAATCCATCTAATAACTGTACGCTATATGCGTTGCTAAGCTACGCAGCGTTTATTCGAGCCAGCAGCAACAGGCCTAGGGAATCCGGCATGACCAGAAATTAAATATATACAAAGCTGAATGTACGCACACCATTGCGTCACATCGAGAAGCAAAAAAAAGTCTAGATTTGACAGTTCTTATGTCTTTTTTTTAGTTTGTATTAGTATTTGGTTTTAATTTTGTAGAAGTTAAAAAGCTCTTATTTTCATTGAGTCGTCCAGAGCTTGCGGCCTTCAAGGTGATAGCGGGTCACATTCCGACATGAAGAAAGAGAGGGCGGATAACGTTTGTCTTGCTTTAGATACAATGGAGGCTCGTTCGGTGTTGCTACGCTGGAATTTTTGACCTTTCGTGGTAGTTTTTGGAATGTAGAGTTTAAAATTTTAAGGAGATTAAAGTTTTGTATCTACTAAATATTGGTTTGTAAGTCTGAAGGTGTAAACAATCTAAGATTTTCTGATGATATATCTAAGAATGTAACACATAAAAAGCACAAAAAGCTGCATTATGTAAAATAAAAACTACAGTATTTTTTTGTTAATAAAAGTGTTTTTACATTTTTTTCACGGAATTTCGCAATCTCTATATTTCGAGGAATAGTACCTACTCAAACAAGTAGACATATATACATACATAAAAACACATACACACACATACAAATAAGGCATGGTAAAAAATTTAAGAAGCTTTTCCAAGCAAAAGCAACACGAAGGCACTATAGCAGTAAACACAGCTCGAAGCTGGCATCCCCGCCGACCGGCAGTCAGTCGTTCAGAGGCTGCCCAAGCGCATGCCACCGCGAAACGTTAACATCGACTTACAAAACTTAAAGTCAACCCCCGAATACATCACAAAACGACTTCAACACTACTGAAGTCTAATTAGTGATGTACTAAAGTGATAAACATAATTAGTGATGTGAAACACTCCGACTTGTGTATATGTAAAGTGGTTTACGATTGATATTTTTTGTTTGTCCGCCTGTGTGTACGTAATAACCGTGTTCTGAAGCAAGAAATGGGTTTATAATTGGTCTAAATCAATGGCCACGATGGTGAGTTATACCTATTTGTGGTTTAGACCTAAAAATGTTGTTGTTAAAGTGTGTGCGTGACTTCGTATGTATGTAGTTGTTACTTGTTGGTATGTAGAGAGAAATGCTTTCGTCTTTTATATTATGTTTTATGTATAAACGCTGATGTAAGTTCACACATTATCTAGTTGAGAGTTTATAAAACATTACGCCGAGGATTGAAGTCACTAACACCTGCCGGCTCTTGAGTCGACGAACTAGAAAGTGGTTTTGATGGGTTGTGTCTGTACTTTCAAGTACTTTATCTAAAGCTGTATGATCATTTAACTGTGCCTAGAGTGAGCTTATCTGTAGTTTTCTATGATGGATATAGAGAGAGAACGTCCGGGTATGCGAGTGCGCAAGTTTGCGTTTGTAGAGTAAAAGACATCAACGCGCATTCCTTTGCGGTGGTCGTGGAATTTGTGATCTCAATTGAGTTATCGGTTTAATTGCTCAACTCAATATTGATGGCCGTGCTAGTTACATTGTACATAGTTTATCGTCTTAAATACCTATAAATAACTTGCGTTAAAACCATAGGCCACTAACCTGTTATAATACCGAAATTGATGTTGGTATTTTTATTATAAAGTTATCAATACCTCCGACAGTTGTCATTTCGAAATAAATTATGTGGTTTTTATAAGCCTACATGAGTTTTAAATCAAGCACAACCTACGTATTATTACTAACCCAATACCTTATTATAAATGACGAAACAATCTCGAAATACCGACACCAATTGGAACCAACATTATAAGTGAGTAAAAAAGGCACCGCATTGTTCCGAGGGCGAATTCAACCGTGTAATTGAGTTTTGGAGGAAACAACTCACAATTTAATCCTTCACATACTAAACTAAACATTGATCCCGCTCGAGGAGGGTCTAAAAGACCTCAAACCTACCTCAAAAATAAAATGCAACATTTTGTATCCTTTACAAAGATTACAGCGCCTTGATAATCATTAAGGCATCAAGAAGGTATTACTTGGTCACCCTGCAATTTTTATCTCATTAGCTTCACAAAATTTCGTAAAATTATTCATCATTAAAAAAAAATCGATAAAGGCTTGGTTTACCCGGACGATATTTTGACGGAGATCTTAATTGTTCTTTGATAGTCTGTTGATCTTGATACTCATCGTTTTGAAGAAAAATTTGTACCTAATTAGCAGTGTTAGTAATATTAAAGCTTCAGGACTAAATAATTGTTCACAAACTGAACCAGACTCGTCATTTGCCTAGCCTTTTCCCAGCTATGTTGGGGTCGGCTTCCAGTCTAACCGGATGCAGCTGAATACCAAGAATTTACATGGAGCGACTGCCGATCTGACCTCTACAACTCAGTTACTGGGTAAAACGATACCCCTTGGTAAGACTGGTTGTCAGACTTTCGGGCTTTTGACTTCCCGTAACTACTGTCAAAGATCTACAAATGACAGCCGGGACTAACAACAAGACATGTTTTCCGAGGCATGGAGGGGTCCCGCTATGTAATGGATGGTCACCCATCCACGGACCGACCTCGGCAAGCGTAGCTTAACCTTCGATCGAACCGTACGGCTGTTGTCATTATCGTAAAGTTCGTACCAACTGGTAATTAAACGAAAAGAAAGAAAAACGAAGGACAATGCCCAAAAAAGACGAGTAAAATTCCGCTGGCCTCCACTATTAAAGAAAAAAGTTTAAAAAAAGCGGCCCAGTAAAATCGAGTAAAATTCCTCAATTGAGTAGTCCGCCTTGTCAAGGTTCACCTGCCGGCTAAATCATCAAAAGCGAAGCCAATACACCGACAAAAATCCACACTCAACGGCTAAATAAACATTTAAATCCGAAAAGCAAATAGAAGTAAATAAACAACTAGTACTTAAATACCGGCTTGAAGAAGCGCGGAGACATTCGAGATGTTATTTAATAACAAACAGGGCCACATCCGTCTCAAGGCCTCCAATATAACGAACAATTTATTAAACTTGTTGAATACTAAAGTGGCGTGTATGTAAAAGTTATTTTGGCGTAATTGGGGATGATAATCTGGAAAATCAGCGTTTGTTTGATGAGAGACTGATACGGTAGCGAAAGCCACTGGAAAGATGCAACTTGGTAAAGGTAACAATTGCAATGCCTTTCATTTTGAAAACTCAACAACATTCATTGCGTTATTTACGTTGCCGAGCAGGCGAATTTTTCAAACATATGAAGCAATGGATTAGGAATGAGTGCTGGCCGCTGATTGTGGAACATTATGGATAAACAAGTGGATGTGTTCCAAAGACAAAATATCTATTGGAACAATCGAGAATAGCACTTACAAGTACAAAAGGTTTCGTGGACAAAATAATGTTCAAAATGTTGAGTTGAGTTATGATGGTCTTAGGTTGATGGACGGCTAAATGTGACCTTTTAAGAGTGAGTCAAATTATATTGGCATTCATGAACTCTGGTACGTCCTTGATGTGTCCAAAATAACTAAGCATAATCGTCTACCGAATACTAAAAAACTTTCAACGTTCAACACAAAAATGTCGAGTTGTGCCACTATTCCATTAGACAGGTAGTATATAGGTATAATACCTATACTACTCAAGTACAAAAGGTATAATGTACGTCAACAAAAAATCCAAGATAATTTGAGTCGATTACATTCAATTATACTCGCGAATACGTTCGTCATTTCCAATGCACTGTCAAAAAAAGAAGTGGATTTCAAGAAACCGTTTTTTTGCTTATAAACAGTACCAGGTACCTATTATATACCCTACCAAAACTATACTCGTAGCAGAACAGGCCGATTTCAGGCCTTTTTTTGGTGTTGGAAAAATTACCTGATTAAATTAATTATGAGAAGGCTCTATTCAAGCTATAGATTCTAGTTTTCACGATCTTTTTGGGGGTAATCCCCTTAAAATGATTAGTTCTGTGATCCTGTAATATAACTAACTAGATTCTGAAATTTCAGCCCCCGACCCAACGCGTCACATCCCGTCGTTCGCCCGCGCTACTATGTCGTTTTTGCTTAGCGTTCTTTCTGACTTTTTTCCTTTTGCTCGTCTCCTAAAACTCGTAGCGTGATATTAAGTAGCCTATAACCTTCCTAAAGAATTGGGCTATCAAATGCCATAAGATTTTTTCAAAGCCGACTAGCAGTTCCGGAGATTACCCCTTACATACAAACAAATTGTATAATATAGAAGTATTAGTATAGAAATGGAAATATTAGTATAGAAGTATAGACTTGTTCCGGCGATAAAGAGGGGTCGAAAAAGCTTGAAATAGTTCGTGCATAGCATTATAATAATTATGTGCAGGGCGTACATGACCTGGCGCGGTCTGTACGAACAATCTAATTAGTAATTACCGTAATTACCTTAGATTTCGTCAATAACTACCTGCTTATAGGTACTGTAAATTACATACCCGCAGCCCTGCTCAGATATAAAATATAATGGACAAAAAATAACATAATGCAAGACTATTATATTCAATTATATTTGTATTCTACTCGTACGAGTCCGTCATTTTTTGCATAATGATTTAAGAAGTTATTTTTAACGTGATCGTGGTGAGAATATTTTATTAACGCTTTTGTTTTTGTTTGACGGGGTTATCTATTAACCTTTGTATAGATAAGATTTTCGTAACAACCTCCTTGTAATGCACAAATATACATAAGAGCGCGGTAGAATACTATGTAGCATGTTCGAAAATGTTTGTTTCTAATGTAAGCTAGAATGGAAGGATCGTGTCTGTGATACAGTGATTTTTTTCGTTAGTTCAGGCACCAACGATACACTATTTCTGTAATGTTCATTATTTACTAGGAAAATTGTTATTGTGAAAAAAAAAAGTACTAAGAATAAAAAGCACGATCTAAAGGTAGAGCTTGCATTAAAATTAAAGGTAATCTCTAAAACAATGGACACGCGAGAGGTTCACCAAGTGAAGGTTTCAAATGTAAAACGGTAACAAATTATAGATAAAACTAGTGAATACTCCAACAAGTTTCAGTAGACACCTAACCTACGTATCTACTTCAAAAATTCAGCATCCATTGCTCCATCAACCCCATTTCCTCCAACAAAATAACAATATTACCCATCAGTGTACATCAAAATTCCACGATGATCGGGCATAGACCGCTAGAGGCATAACGTTAACTGCCACCTACGTTACAAGTAACAGGTAGCAGTATTTTTGTATTATTTGTGTTTTCGTGAAGGATTGTATTGGGCCCGGCCGTCAATGCGCGTGCGCCTGCGGCGAGACGCGGCGCACGCGACTCACTTCTACTCGCTTTTGATAAGGGTTTGAGAGACTTGTAACTGTAAATGCTTTAAGATTCGTGATGCTGTTCAATTTTGTATTTATAAATAGAATTTGAGAGACAAATTTGAGAAAATATGACTGTAAAAAACATTACCCTCCTTTTGGGCACCACCGCTGTTGGGTAACAAGACTCAATGTCTAGAAGAAGATTTGAGAGAAGATTGAAATCAATTAATGAAATATCTTAATGAGGGTAAGCCAATGCTCTGTACAACCAGAAATAATCATATACCATTCTCATAGTCTAACTCCGGATCAACTAAATTAATTTTGTCTAATACCTAGCCTTCAAAGCTGACAAAGATCTACGAATGACAGCCGAAACCAACGGCTTAACGTGCTTTCCGAGGCATGGAGGATCTTGGTATGTAAAGATAGTCACCCATCCACGGACCAACCGCTGCAAGCGTAACTTAACCTGATCGACAAGCCCCTCACAAGTGTAAATCCCAAGCATCAGGTGGAACGGCACCTCATTCAGCTTTATTCTTTTCCATATTTTTTTACAAATATCATATTCATAAGTTTCCCATTTCATCATATTGTCAATGGTACTTAAAATGCATTGGGGTAGAACACTGTAGGTAGAACTTAGCTAATGAGGAAGTCCGGCTAAGTCCAGTGTTAATTAAACATAATTAGTATACAAGGCATTAACATACGCATTATCTACACACATACCTACTCCTTCAACCCGACTGTAAGAATAATGATGTTAAAGAATCTGACTTTAACTCAAAACAAACCTCTCCTGTGTCTATTTTCAGAAATAAAAGAATACAACTGTTATTCAAAACTGGGCCTTATAGCCAACAAAATAAGGACTGTCCCTGTATCTCGTACAGATTACATATAAATTACGTTGATTGGTCTGCTCACGCCACTTCACGTGCTCGTAATGATACCACGTCGTACCAAGTTAGGATTTGAATTTTTTAGCCACCTGGCTACTGTTTAAGAGGCAGAGCTTGGAGGCATATGCTCGAGTTTTTGTTCATTATTCAGCTACTAACGTAACAATTTGAAGAAATTTGTGGTTAAGCACAAAAAGATTGGAGCGATCGTGATTCTGATACACCTGTTTTCGGTATAAAAGTGTGCCCAGAGGTTGTGGGTTTCTCTCCAATTATTTTACGTTCTTTTTATAATTTGATGCAGGTAGCATGTGAAGGTCGTAATGTGAATGTGTTTGGATTAAAAAACTTGGCTCGATTCCAAATGTCTACTGACTGTTTCAACAAATCCTCTCGTCTCTTCTTCAATATGGAAGTTACTTTTTGGTAGCATAACATTGCCAGTCCAGAAAAATTACGTCCATAATCTGTCAAATTGATCAATAGTCTTCTTCCTGTTATGTCCTGCGTCAGGTGTATAGCTTTTTGCATGGTCGTCCTGGTAGCTCTCAAAACGTAAACGTAAAGGTGATAAAACTGACAAGTCCTATAACCAAACAATTCGAAGACATGTGACATCTACCAACCCGCACTGGAGCCGCGCCCACTCCCTCTCGAGGAGAGAAGCCTTTATCCCAGCAGTGGGAACATCATAGGCTTTTTAGGCTTCATCTCCGTAGCCTCCTTCACCGTATCTGTCCATCGCATAGGTACCATGCATCCTGCACTCCTGGTACCCTCAACCCGGTCAGTATCAGCCAAAAGACTCTTTAAAACCTGATAAGATAATTACTGACCATTATTAGACATTGCGAAAAGAAATAGTATTAGCAGTGTGCATAAGTAATAACTTCTTAATTACCTTGTCTACAGTAACTAAACCATAGAAGCACGTAATTTAAGCAGTTCATCAATTATAGGGGCAGTACCGTCTGGATGAGCATGAACATAAAAAACCGAAACTACCCAAATAATAGGTAGTGGTTAACCCGTCGTTTGCGAGCGCACTTTACTTAACAGTAACCAGTTACGGCTTTGAGTGGAACACCAATTAATTTCATGTTTCCGTCAGGACTATTTATTACTAGTTACGCTTTGCAGATATTATATTACGTATGTCTTCAAAATCTGTGATGTCCTAAGAATAGGTCTTGGTCCTGTGGGTGGCCCAGTTGTAAGTCGTGGGTTCAAACCCATGCAGGTGCTTTACTTTGTGTAAAATAATTTCGTCATATTGCTCTCAAAACGGTGAAGGAAAACCGGCAAGTCCTGGAATCAAAAATTCGAAGATATGTGATAATAATATCTACAAACCCCCACTGGGCCAACGTTATAGATTATAGCCCATTTCCTCTCGAAGAGAAGAGACCTGTGTCCCAGCAGTGGGAACATCAAAGACTGATTATGCTAACTGCTAGACAAAATTTCTTTAGCTATGTTCAATATGAGTTCAAAAATGTAAGTACACCCATTTCTCAATCGCTTTCTTCAACGCAATCGGTCTACCTTTAAAAAGCAAAGGTTTAGAAATTGAAAATACGTTATGTACCTAATTTTGACATCCTAATAAACGTGTAATATTATTCCAAGTCGTGCCTACCATAAACTTACAATATTTAAGGGTCATTTTACGAGTCTGTTTTATTGCCATACTTATAATCATAGACAATATAATAACTCTCAGACGGTACAAGTATCACTATAGTGTTGCCAGGAGTGTGAAGAAAAGGTTTTATATCTTTCGTAAACAATGTTCCTTTCTTTGAATCCTCGGGCGAAAATGGCAGTGTTGCCAGACATGTAAACGTCAGGTTGTGATTTTGAAATCATTATCTATAGTAAAATCTACAGCGGTAATGTTCGAACTGTTATTTTATTCCTTGTTTAGATTTTACAAGCGGCTTGCGATTTTACAGGAACGTGAATTTTGAAATAAAAATGTTTTAGTTCTTTCGCAAGAACTAATCAACATTTTATCGTCTAACCAAATGTGGTTTTACAAAGTACATTGGTAGATAATGTAGCTGCATTTATACAGGCTGTTTTTAAGTTACTGTTTACCTGCAACTGAACGCTCTGTATACAGGCTAACCTTGTATAATGCGTGCTTGTACCTGCCTCGTTGGTCTACTGGTCGCAATCGCCACTGTTGATCATGGGATCCTGCGGGGTAATTGCGTAACACACTAAAAATAGCAATGAGTTTCATTTTGACTATACAACAACATTCATTGCGTTATTTACGTTGTTGAGCAGACAAATTTTTGGAGCATATGCAGCAATGGATTAGCAATATCCTTTAAAATGATTCAAATTGAGATTGATAATGTGTTACGCAATAAGGGTGCAGATTCCTGTGTCGGGCTAAGTGTTATTGGGTTTTTTCAACTGGATTTTCTCAGTAGCAGCCCGGAGTCTGGATTTCTGTCCGGTTGATGGCAATAGGCTCGCCTCCTATTACATGGGGCTTAAACATAACTACTGAAATGTGTATTTACTTTTGATATACGTGTGCCTAACCCTTCATGGATAACTGGCGTGATGCTATGTGTAACTTACCCGACTAAAGTAAGAGAACACTTGTACGCGTCGTATGTGGCAAGCTATGACGTCAAGACAGCGGTGGTCTTATACCGTTTCTCGATAAGCATTAGAAAAATAACTCAATACGATAAAATAAAGCGCTTCCTAAGCTGTTGGCAAACGCTGCAGCTACTTTAATGTGTGTAATCTATCTGCATATCTGATTTAATATGCCAGTCCTGCGATGTGACGAGATATCTCGCAGGTAGTGTTGATCTGACATCGATATACATTACATTCTCCACACGTTTGAGCGGCTCATTTAATGGCAAAGCTAAATGTTTAAAGAAATTGTTTTTTTTTATTAAAACATTCGCTTTATTGACAGTTTTTGCAGGGTCATGGAATTATTGTTCTTATTGTCTCTTAAAACAAATTGATGATTATTATTGACTAGCGACCCGCCCGCCCCTGCCACAAACGGTTTTAACGAATTGACGATTACTTGACTTCATTTCTTTATTTTAATATTAACATATTATACACATAAGCCTTCCGCAGTGGCGTAACTATAGCGTGGCATTGGGGCAAAATGCCACGGGCCCCCAGCCAGAGGGGGCCCCCGGCCCGAGAGGGCCATGAGCACCGGAGGATCTTAACATAAGTTTATAAATGCAAACTTTTTTTTGAAAATGTGCAACACAGGACATCATTATGGTTTCGAACGTTTTGTACCAATACGCCAGGCCGTCACACTTGGTCAGCGGGATTGTCCGAAAGGGTTACCGCTGGCCCGGAACATAAAGGGCTAAGGAAGGAACACGGGTGGGTTTTAGTCAGTAAGAGTCTGACACTCCCTTCCGCTCCACCCAGAGCGGGAGGGGTCATTTGATGATTTCCCATCCGAAAAAAAAAAAAAAAAAAGGCCGTCACACTTACACGTATTAGTCCATATCTTGAAAATTACTGAACCGATTTTGATGAAACTTACACTGTTCCCTAAGTTGAAGTAAATGTAAGCTAATCCAAAAAAAATGGTCACGATCCGATTAATAGTTGCTGAGAAATGCGTGGACAACATACATACATACATACGTCTATGAAATTTTGTATATTTGTTTGGAAGCCTTAGTAGATTGTCATATGTGAATATAATGCAATTCCAATAATATTACATAGATACGTATTGAATTGATAACCTCCTTTTTTTTGAACTCGGTAAAAAGAACTATAACGTTGGTAGAGCTTTTCTGTACATTGAGGGAGGGCCCCATCCCTTGAAGTTGTCACGGGCACCAAACGGTATAGTTACGCCACTGGCCTTCCGGAATAGATTCTCTAAATGATGGTGAAAACTGCATCAAAATCCGTTGCGTAGTTTAGAAGAACAACGCGGTCACACAATGGAATTCATTTTTGGAAAATATGCAGAAAAACTTAATTAAAGGTTAGGACTGAAATTTAATAAAATAATTTGATAAAAGAGCTGTTTGTTTTCCATTAATCAAATTATTTTTTTTTAATTGAGAACATCCATCGGTTTCTTACTAAACTTCAACTATATCCGACGATCCTGCATACTTATCTCTTTTGTTGACTGTACCTCTTCATTATTTGAATAAAATTACTTACAAAAAAAAATTTAGATGAAATACTGTTTTTCAATATTTTTTTTTATTATTTCTTATTTATTTACTAGCAGAGCCCCACGGTTTTACCCGCATAACTATCGATCCCGTAGGAATATCGGCATAAAAAGTATCCTATGTGTTATTCAGATGTATATATAAGCTATAATACTGTAAAGTTTGATCAAAATCCCTTCAGTAGTTTTTGCGTGAAAGGGTAACAAACATCCATAAATTCTCACAAACTTTCGCATTTATAATATAAGTTGGATATATAACAATTGCATGCTGCACTTACAGATGACACCAAAAAATAAATATGAAAAAATAAGAGTGCCATGCCAACCATGTTTTTAAAATTAATAACAGTGGAAAGTTTAGTTTTCTGTTGGAATTCAATTTAAATTGGCTTTTAGGTCTCCCATTCGTCATCAGATCCCTGACACTGCTCCTTTGTAAGGACGTCAGTTAATCCTTTTTTGACCTGTCTTAAGTTTTTAATAGCCCATTGTCTAGCACGAGAGTTAGGTCGAACCAAAAAGTGGCCAAGTGCGAGCCGGACTCGCAGACGATAGGTTCCACTGTACTATATTTAACACTACATATTATTAAAGAAAAACACGTTTGAGGACCCCTTTTAATTTTGAACTTTATTTTATTTTTATTATTTTGTTGTTATAGCGGCCTTATTACTAGATACACACCCTGTAAAAATTTCAAGTGTTTACCTATTACGGACAAAAGATGCAGCCCTGTGACACACGGACAGACAGACTGACTGCTGAGCCTGAGTAATAGGGCCCCGTTGGCACCCTTTGAGTACGAAACCCTAAAAAATAATGTATTCGATACTTCGAACGACTTTCAAAAGCTATTCAGAACCGGTCGCCATCGCTAGAGTTTGTTAGAGTATGGTTTTTGTACTTACAATAGTGAATATTCACCCTCAACTCTCTTTAGAAAGTAAAGACTTTGGCTAGATTATGTACTTAAACGTAATCTAGCCAAAGTCTTTACTTTTAATAGATTTCATAGATCTATCATCATCATCATCACCAGCCTATAGCAGTCCACTGCTGGACATAGGCCTCCCCTAATGAGCGCCATAGCGCCCTGTCTTCAGCTTGACGCATATCTTAGATCTATGTAGGTATACCTACAAATTACCGTGTGGTTCGTAGAAAAGTAACGTCGCTCGGTCTCTCCAGTCGTGGAGCGTCTCAGGGTAGCCCGCGACATTCAAATTTTCTTACGTTTTTTTGAAAATTCGCTTGTGTGTGTGGCATGGCAATGGCAAGTGGCATTTTTAGGCCCCCTGATAATGTCAGGGGGCCTAAAAATGCCACTTTGGCAGAATCATAACAGGTTAACATTATGAATCAAAATTGTAAATAAATTTTAATTTTGCAGTCTACCTTAGCGCATCCCCCTTTAAGGGGCTTATATTATGACCTAAAGCGCGGTCACTGTCGGACTGCATATAAAAGAAAGAGAAGCACGATGACACAATGCTGGTAATTTATTGCAAAATATGAAGCAATTATCTATTTACAAAAAATCTATTGTTTGAACCAAAAAATTAAGACACTAGTACTTTAGTATGTTTGCTTGTAGAATAATCTGGCAAAAAATCAGAATGATTACATGTATAATTAATATGGTTTTTATTGTAAAAAACAAAGTTTTGGAGGTATTTTGGTAGATTTTTTCTATCGTATCAAATTGGTTTTATTATGTTTTCAACACACTATCTACCTAGCATATATCCTGAAGAATATCATATATTTTTCTGATTTTATTTACTGTAGTCGATCATATACTTTTATTGTTTCTAAAACTTGCGTTTTTTGCGTTTAGGTCCTGTAAATGGTAAACTAGGTATTATATTTTTATGACTGAACAGAACTGGTGAAATATGGGTGTAATAATATACTATATATAATACACACACACACTACACACTCACCACACACACACTACACACTACACACACACACACACACTACACACTACTCACTATAGGTACACCTCTGCACAACCCTTCGCGGATTACAGGCGTGATATTATGTTATTTGTTATACTTAAAAGATGAGCAGCCTTTCACCTGCAATAGTGATGTCGACCATTTGGAATGAAAGGGATCATCATCATCATCATCATCATCATATCATTGTATGATAGAGGTCAGTGCTTCCAACTAACATTTTTATTTATAAAAATAGTTTTAACGTAAAAAGGTGATAAGGTCACATGAACCTTTTTACGTAAAAACATTTTTTTTATAAAAATGTTAGTTTGAATTTGAACCCTTTTATTCCAAACCATGATATACAGGGTGATTGGAAGATGGGTGCAAAGCTTTAAGGCGAAGATAGTACAGACAATTTAGAACCATTTAAGCCATGGTTGTCTTAGACGAAGTCTTACTACTTTTTTTTTACCAATTTCTTAAGACTTTTTTCAAAAATTCCTAAAGTTTTAACTAAACTATTTATTTATGGCCAAATTGAATGATAAACGAATTCATTTTTATTGTATTTAATTAAAGTAATGTGTAAGCAATCTAGCAAAACATGTTTTAGGCCTCTGTGTCGTTAGACATTTTTTTTACAGATATTTAAAGTTCATAACAAATTTTAAAATTTATAAATACTTTTTGTAAACCTTATTTTAAAAATCACGGAGCGTGCTTTTTTTGTTCAAACCTTTTTGAAAACATGCTTGATAATCGCTCTTTCTTTTGAGGTAACATTTACGCAGATATCTTACAAATTATTGAAATTAGGAGCTAAAAACCAATTTAAGGGAGAAATTTTAAATTAAAGGCAGTCTAAATAAAACAACATTTGAATTAAATTTATTTATGTTTCATGGTCAAAATGTTGTCCGTGATTCCTAATACAAGCACGGCTCCGTCTTCTCACTTCTGTTGTTGTTATTTTCAACATCATATCTCCAGCTTCATTGTTTCAAACTCTGAATTCATTCTCTCTGTCAGTTCTTCTCTCGTGTTTATTTCAACATTCGTATACACCAGCTCCTTGGCCCGGCCCCACACGAAAAAGTCCAGCAGGGTCAGATCTGGTGAGCGAGCGGGCCAAGGGATGGGTCCATCTCTGCCAATCCAGCTGTCAGGAAAGCAATTATTTAAGTGTTTCCCATGTGTTGTGTGGGTTATGAAAGTTTGTAATGCCCTCCCTAGAAAATTTGCTTTCATCCGTCCACAAGATTGATTTCAAATTAAAGTTTTCTAGGGAGGGCATTAAAAACTTTCATAACCTTCATGAATGGGCCGCCAAAGACAACAATCCACATTTTAAGAAGCAGGTGTCGTTTCAGAGGAAATTCTGGAGGCTGGAGTAATTTGCAGGACGTTGATTGGGCCCCACTTCTTACCGGAGACTTTCAATGGTGAAAATGATTTGCACTTTCTACAAGTGGATTTACCAGAGCTGATAGAGGAAACCGGTGTCCCGATATTCGCAAGAGACAGTACAGTCATCTTTCAGCAAGACGGCTGTCCAACGCATTGGATG
Source organism: Oligia fasciuncula (assembly GCA_963082905.1). NCBI lineage: Eukaryota > Metazoa > Arthropoda > Insecta > Lepidoptera > Noctuidae > Oligia > Oligia fasciuncula. Next base: position 11,793,441 of record OY720406.1, on the reverse strand, counting down.
TTAAATGTAAGGGAACACTTAAATAATTGCTTTCCTGACAGCTGGATTGGCAGAGATGGACCCATCCCTTGGCCCGCTCGCTCACCAGATCTGACCCTGCTGGACTTTTTCGTGTGGGGCCGGGCCAAGGAGCTGGTGTATACGAATGTTGAAATAAACACGAGAGAAGAACTGACAGAGAGAATGAATTCAGAGTTTGAAACAATGAAGCTGGAGATATGATGTTGAAAATAACAACAACAGAAGTGAGAAGACGGAGCCGTGCTTGTATTAGGAATCACGGACAACATTTTGACCATGAAACATAAATAAATTTAATTCAAATGTTGTTTTATTTAGACTGCCTAAAATTTAAAATTTCTCCCTTAAATTGGTTTTTAGGTCCTAATTTCAATAATTTGTAAGATATCTGCGTAAATGTTACCTCAAAAGAAAGAGCGATTATCAAGCATGTTTTCAAAAAGGTTTGAACAAAAAAAGCACGCTCCGTGATTTTTAAAATAAGGTTTACAAAAAGTATTTATAAATTTTAAAATTTGTTATGAACTTTAAATATCTGTAAAAAAAATGTCTAACGACACAGAGGCCTAAAACATGTTTTGCTAGATTGCTTACACATTACTTTAATTAAATACAATAAAAATGAATTCGTTTATCATTCAATTTGGCCATAAATAAGTAGTTTAGTTAAAACTTTGGGAATTTTCGAAAAAAATCTAAAAAAATTGGTAAAAAAAAAAGTAGTAAGACTTCGTCTAAGACAACCATGGCTTAAATGGTTCTGAATTGCCTGTACTATCATCGCCTTAAAGCTTTGCACCCATCTTCCAATCACCCTGTATATTAGTAATCTGTGTTCCAAACGGTCGATGTGCCTGCCAACTGCTGATTATGATCTGATAATGATCTGCTGATATTTCATGGTATATTATATACCAATACGGATGCAGTAGAATCAATTAAAACCTGATTTTAGTCGATATTATTTTACACAACATTATATTACCTATAGAAATGACATTAAAGCTACCAGTCTTTATTTCTTAATGTCTCTATGGCCAGTCTGACAACCGCTACAGGAAACGATCATTGAACGTATTATTGCCTTGCCACGATCACCGCTTATCAACTTTCATGCAAATTAAAACCTTAAGTACACGTGTTAGGGTGTAATTTTCATAGTAATGTGTGACTATGAAACGGTGACTTTCAAAAGCGCACATCAAAGTCAACGCTACGCTATAATTTACCGCTTACCTTATAAGAAATCGCGGATTTTATTCCCGGTTTTCGCCTTTTACTGGACTAATTAAGTAATTAAAGCCATTAGATTCCCTTAGCTATTAAGAGTATAATAAGCTTTTTAATTATAACGGACGTCATGTGTATAGAGAGAAAAAGAGATCATGAACACAGATTAAACTAATTGTTGGTATTTAAAACATCGCTCCAAACTGGATGCGAAAATCTCCTGTATTTTATGTGCGTTAACTTTACGTACAATCAACAAAAGAGATAAGTATGCAGGATCGTCGGATATAGTTGAAGTTTAGTAAGAAACCGATGGACGTTTTCGAATAAAATTTAATTTTATTAATAGGAAACAAACCTCTCATTTATCAAATTAAATTTCAGTCGACAACATCCATCGGTTTCTTACTAAACTTCAACTATATCTGACGATCTTGCATACTTACCTCTTTTGTTGACTGTACACAGCCTCCCAAAACCGGCACAACTATCAGCAGCCCATCTTTTAATTACAAATTCCCTTGAAAATTACATAACGGAAGAAACATGTCATACATCTGGTACCGTATTCTCTATGATACAATGAACGAAACCGCGCGAAATGAACGCGAAGTTAGCGGGATTAGCTATGAAACTGACGTGGTGTCAAAGTACTACGATCCCGTACTGCATGTGAAATTCATTGAGTAGGCTTCTACGATCCCGTGCCCCATGTGAAATTCATTGAGTGGGCTTCTACGATCCCGTACTCCATGTGAAATTCATTGAGTGGGCTTCTACGATCCCGTACTCCAATTAAAATTCATTAATGGGCTTCTACGATCCCGTACTCCATGTGAAATTCATTGTGTGGGCTTCTACGAGCCCGTACTCCATGTGAAATTCATAGAATGGGCTTCTACGATCCCGTACTCCATGTGAAATTCATTGGGTGGACTTCTACGATCCCGTACTCCATGTGAAATTCATTGGGTGGACTTCTACGATCCCGTGCTCCATGTGAAATTCATTGAGAGGGCTTCTACGATCCCGAACTTCATGTGAAATTCATTGAGTGGGCTTCTACGAGCCCGTACTCCATGTGAAATTCATAGAATGGGCTTCTACGATCCCGTACTCCATGTGAAATTCATTGGGTGGACTTCTACGATCCCGTACTCCATGTGAAATTCATTGGGTGGACTTCTACGATCCCGTACTCCATGTGAAATTCATTGGGTGGACTTCTACGATCCCGTGCTCCATGTGAAATTCATTGAGTGGGCTTCTACGATCCCGAACTCCATGTGAAATTCATTAAGTAGGCTTCTACGATTCCGTACTCCATGTGAAATTCCCCTGAATTTTAGGTGCGTTACCTTTACATGCACAGCCTCCTAAACCCGGAACGACTATCTGAACGCAATCTTTTAATTACAAATTCCCTTGAAAATTACATAACGAAAGAAACGTCATACATCAGACGCCTACGATCCCGTACTCCACACAACCTGTAAGTCGGCTAAGGGAAATTGAATATCTGAAATATGAACAAGCGTTTATTTATTGTTATTAGGCTTACCGCCTCATTGGTGTACATTGCCTTATTGGTGTCGTGGGAGCAGGCTTTAAGGCTTTCTACAGACGGACTGCAACATCGCAGTTTAGATGTAGTTGACTTTAACTGCTTCGAAACCTAGTTATGTCAACTGCATCTTATCCGTGACTGCATCCATACTACGAAGTTGCAGTTGCCATGCAGTACAAATGCAGTCCGTCTGTTTTGAACCTTTAGAAGTACAAAATGCGACACATCAAGTTCTACATTTCCAGGTTTAGCTGACCTTACATTGTACAGGTTTTCGTACAATCAGAATTCAGCTTAGACTGGTTACGTATAACTTGATGTGTAGCCGAGCGCACACATATGCATCTTGACTTTTTCCGTGTGAGAATCTTAGGCTGGGTGCAGCATATGATTTCACATCGCATTGCATCATGTAAGTGCGTTGCATAATTGCGCGCATGTATTTGTTGTGTGAAAGGTCGAACTTGTTAGATGAGTATACAATGGCTTTAGGAGATGTAGAGCTTTATTTATTACTATTGTTAAATGTTACTAGCACACACAAGCTGACAGCCTATAACGTTCTAATGTTCCCACTGCTGGGACACCAGTCTCCTCTCTTCCAGAGGGAGTAGGCTGTAATTCACCACGCGTGCCCAGTACGGGTTCACGTCTTCGAATTGTTGGTTCTAGGACATGCCGGTTTCCTCACGATGTTTTTCTTCACCGTTATGAGAGCAGTGGTGATGATATAATTTACACAAAGTAAGGCACCTGACTGGGTTCGAACCTACGACCTACAACTCGTAAGTTGCGACCGTTACCACTGAGCCACCACTGCTTCTGTCACATTACCTATAAACCTATTCACATTGAATGGGGGATCTATACCTTTACCTATGTTCTAGTTAGCCTAATTGAGTTGAACCCCGAGTTTATCAGCTGCGGGGACACTGCCTGCCCACTCGTAAACCCATTCTAAATGTCATTTGACTTCATATCAATGAATACTAACCTTTACAACTAAATTATGGAATGGTGGTTCATTTAATATTCGTATTTCTGTTCGCAGATTCGATTAAGAAGAACGTAAGCGCATCAAAATGTCGCAGAGGGATTTCTCCGAGGTATGTCTTGCAATTACCTAGTTTGTAGTTGTACAGACTCCAGCACATCAAGCTACCCGAAACTGTCAAATTTTCCCAATCAACTTTGAACCTTATGCTTTAGCGATAAAGTTGAAAATCGATTTAAGATATTTGACAGATTGTAGTAGCTTGTTGTGCTAGCGTCTGTACAATATTTTATTATTTACATAAGCTGTGCGAATGAAGTTTACATAGATTATAATCAGTTGTTGAGGACCGCTAAGGGAACTCGTTTGTATGGTAAAACGACAAATTGAGTTATCTTTAAGATTATTTTGTTTTCTCAATGGGGCTTGTCTGTTTGTAAACAGGAACATGACTTTCTTCACTGGTTTGCACGATTTTACTGTTGGCCAGTCGATTTGAAGCACTCCATTGAGCAGGTATGCATCATAGATGGGTATTTGATGCTTACGACCCAACAAATCGCCTTTTCTCTCGTGTTGGCACGACCTATACGAATACGATACTACACACACACACACACTCACTAATATATATACACACACTAATACTACTATACTAAACTACTAACTATACTTTACAAATATATAAAAATATATAAATATCACATCACACTTTACACTAATATTATAAAGCCGAAAGTTTGTGTGTGGGGGTGTGTGTGTGTGTTTATAGGTATGTTTGTTACTTCTTCACGCTCCATCGGCTGGGCAAATTTTGATAAAATTTTGTATGGAGGTAGCTGACACCCTGGATTAAAATATAGGCTACTTTTTATCCCGATATTCCCACGGGATCGACATTTTGAGAGCAGTGGTTATGAAATTAAATACAAAAGTAAAGCCTACCTGGGTTCGAACTCACGACCTACAATACAACTAACCTACAACTAGTAAGTCAGGGCCTAACCACTGGGCCTCCACTGCTCACCTTTCTCCACTATAGTTAACAAGCAGCGCTCCCCGGTTTCACCCGCATAAGTCTCGATCTCGTAGGAATATCAGAATAAAAACTATTCTATGTCCTTTCCCGGGACTCAAACTATCTCTACACCAAATTTCATCTAAATCGGTTCAGCGGTTTAAGCGTGAAGGTAACAGACAGACCCACTTTCGCATTTATAATATTAGTATGGATTAATTAGCTAGCTACACCCAAAAAAAACCTATATTGATTTACTATGACACTTTACTACTAGGAAATGAACCAAAAGTCAAGCCTCTCAGCCTCAACACGTTGTTAAAACAACCAGCTCAATCAGTACAAAAATAAAAGCATTTTCAAATTACATCTGAATTTCCTCTCTCTTCTCGGAAGTCCATTGGCCCAACATTACGTCCCCATATAGGGCCGGCCTTTAATCCCATTTCGTCATCGGTTCGATTGTACGTTCCCAATCGTTGTTGTTCGGAGTAGTTCGGACGGACCGCGACGTGTGAACGTGTATAGTTGTGCGTGACTTGCTAGTATCTGGGTGAGGCGCGAGTTATAAGCGGTAGCGGGGAGAATTTTGTGTATCGTATTGTTGATCAGTTGTATAAAGAGTATACAAGCTTGTGACGGCATCTACATCGCCAAATGCGAACTACACATCATTTTGACGTCACACAAAATCCTGCATCACGCAATAGTGAGTCTTTGGTCAACTGGATCCACTCGAGCCGGACCCGCGGGTCCAGTTGACGTAATCACATCAATAGTTTACCGAACAACTAGCTTAAATACAACGTCTCGACATCAATCGTCGAGCAGTAGCCCAGATCAGAAACAACCTCCTCTCGGAGGATCCTGCCTTTTCTTCTGAGGATGAGTGAACTTTACACACATAAGCCGACTTCAACTGTGCAACGTTGTATTTGTCTGGAGACTTATTATTACTTTTTTGATAGTTCAAGAGAATACCTAGTTGAATCAAGTTATGCTTTTTTTTGCCCATTAAAATGTTGTTACCTATTAAAATTAAATTAAATATTTTGAATAAAATAACATGAAAATACATTTTACAATAAATCTTGACCTTCTTTACCTATGGACCTTCGCATGTTCTCCGTAAATACGATATTTATAGAAAACGAAAAAATTATATACTTAGAAATGTCTGCCTCTAAATTAGTTTCTTCCTGCACTCGTTTGAAGATAAGCAGGAACGTCTATGTAAGGTCAATCCTTTCTCCCTCTCTCTTCAACTTGTAGCAGAACTGAATTCCTCTTCTTTTGTTTCTAACATTCGAAGTACGCCTTAGCTTGTAACTTGCGGCATACCAATGACGCGGTAAGTTACACATAAGGCCCGCTACAAATTAATGTAATTCAAATGCTGTTAAGGTGTAGATGTGACGGATAACGTGGGCGTGCGCCGGCGCAGCGGTGCTGCGCGGCCCTAATATCGATTTTATTATTTACAAATTAGCTCGTAATACATCCTGTTTGTGGGAAAATAATATTAGATGGAAAGGTTTTTAAGGAATCTTCACAGTTATCCATTTTTGTTTTTTTCTAAAACGGTAAAACCTATTGAGGTAATTTTAATATTCTAGAGATTTTGTCCTCAGGTGGAGAACAAAATCTTGAAACAAACAGCCCAATATTCAATAATTTTAACCATTTTAACTCAGTACTTATCAACCTTATCAAAGCGTCAACACAAACCTCCATAGTCCAGAGTTTCCGAGACGCTGAAGACCGGAAGAAGTGGAGGAGCATCGCGAGGGCTACTTTGGCCAAAGAAAATGCAGCATCATCAACCACGACCACTCTGTCAAGAGTGAACGACTAAGGAGGAGGACTTATCAACCTAACCGGAAACATCTAAGTGATAAGGGGAAGCTCTGAAATGAGAGGTTTTAATAAAGCTTAAAGGCTCATTTTGAATTACCTACTCGTCCTAAAACTATAAGCTATTCAACAAGCCTACACCTCCGTAAATACTTTTTCCAAGAATGCACAGAAAAAAAAAAATAAGTACGGCATTATTTCGGTTTCCAATCGAGAAATCTTTTCGTTAGATACTCAGAAAAGAGCTTTCGCCGTGGCTTTCACAATGCATTCGATCGTTATCTTTCTTCTAAGTACTTGAATCGAACCGCGCTTATCAGGACTATGGAAAATATACCACGTATCAGCGTTATCACTACAAACACGACTGCTTGTAGAGAAACAAACTTGGATGCGCGTGTTAGGGATAAAGAAGTATTCATAGTAGGTACGGGTTTTTTTTTTGGTTTGAAATCATCAACTGACCTCCCGCTCTGGGTGGAGCGGAAGGGAGTGTCAGACTCTTACTGACTAAAACCCACCCGTGTTCCTTCCTTAGCCCTTTATGTTCCGGGATAGCGGTAACCCTTTCGGGCAATCCCACTGCCCCGGCAGGCTTCGGCCCCAACGGGCCTCTTCAGATGATGCTGGCGTCTCTTTGAGGCGCGCGTGAAACACGTACGCGCCGTCCGGCACGGGCCTGGTGCTGATCGGACGGTGAGCTACCCATTACTCGGTGGCCGGGAGTCGTCCCGTGGCTTCCGACGCCCGGAGCGTCTCCAGCGGCGGCTGGGACGGGAAGCTCTCTCCCTCATCCATCCCGCCACCTCCTTCGCGGGTAGCTACGGGGTTAGTTCTTAAATTTTCAGTACTGCTCTAAACTTTACCAGTATTCTGCTTCTTCTTCCATCCCTTAAGCCCGGTTCTATCTGGGGTCGGGTCTTACTTAAGAGTAAACTAGTCGCGAGCTCGAACTCACTGGTGGTCATGGCCAAAAAGCACGCTGTCTCACCTGGCTTCGTGTCCGACAGTGATAGTATCAATGATTAGCAGTTAGACGCTAGTCTACACGCACAACGTCTAGTTCTCACGCACAAAAACACCGTTCCGAACTGAAAAGCGCGTAAAAAAAGTTCGAAAAGTGCTTTGGAAAATAGAGTTTTATGAAAAAACCACTGCGTAAATCAATTACAAATAAAGTTTGAACTGAGCTTTGTCTCTACCGACTCTGATTTGAAGATTTTACAGTTCTTTTATTACTATGAGAAGAAGGCGTGAGTTTATGTAAAGTCTATTCAAACATAGGTTTCAAATTAATATTGTTTCAAGTTAAACAAATATCAACTTTATTTTAATGGTAATCAAGTTGATTTCAGAGTGACTAGCACTACTGAAAAAGTTATAAAAATGTTTGAAGTTGTAGCGTAAACTGAACTTTATTCTGTAGGATTTAAAGTTATTTTTCCATACAGTCATATTATTATTTGTTTACGTTTTTGGCAAATAAATCGCGAATGCAGATTAGTGTGTCTAATGAAATACATTATTATAGTCCGCGTGGAACTAGTTGGCCGCGCCTTGGGTGGGAACGGGGGTGAGGGCGGCGGGGTTGCCTATTGTTCACAACGCACGTACTGAGTAATGACAAAGCACCCCCGCCCCTCCGTCCCACCGCTCACATACCTAAGGCGCGACCAACTAGTTCCGCGCGGACTATAGTTATTTACGATTTAATATATAACTATCAGTTTTAGAGCATCCTCGATGAACGGCCGTTAATACACCCCCGACAGCACAAGGTTTTATGGCGGCGATCTTCCGTCCTTCAAGACTAGTTTATATAGAACTTTATAGCACAATGAACAGCTCACAATAATTATGGGTTAGTCTCCCGAGATGGTCGAGGGCGCGAACATCGAGGTAATTGCGAAACACACTCACAAACTCAATGCCATAATTTTGACAATTCTACAATATTCATTGCGTTTTTTACGTTGATAAGCAAGCGAATTTTTCAAACTTAAGAAGCAATGAATATATATGAATTTCTTTCAAAATCTTTCGATAATGTGGTGTTTTTTCTTTCGTAGCTACAGAAGAGCTTTGTCTTGTTTCGACATAGATTTTATGCTAGATTTTTTTCAATTTTGACTATATGAATATTTATTTATTTAACTAAGTATGTATGTACACACATATAAACAGAAAGTAACAGAAGAATAACTACAAAGGTGATGCTTTTTTCAAAGGAAATATCTTCCAACATACCTGCGATAATAGGCTACAGACTACACATCAAGCTACCCGAAAATGTCAAATTTTCACAATCAACTTTGAACCTTATGCAAGCGATAAAGTTGAAAATCTATTAAAGAAATTTGACAGAATGTAGTAGCTTGATGTGCTGGCGTCTGTACATAAAAATATATGTAAAGGAAAACAAAATACATAAAATCAAAATAATTCTCTAATTTAAATCTAAACATACAATATGAGAATACACTTACGTACATACATATGTACTTCTGGAATAAATATCTCTAAAATGTATATAAATATAATGTGATTTAAATTATAATTATGATATTATGACAAAGTGGAGAGAAAGTTTTCTTTCACTTATCTTTTAAAAACTGCAACAGTTTGGCAGTCCCCAATATTTATGCAAGATTACAAAATACAATTGTACACAGATTGCGAATACTGCTGTAGGACATTGCCAGACCAGTGTCCCTCCCGCACCGCGTTGCTACCTCAGGTGCGGGAGGGACACTGGTGAGATGCGAGAGCTCAGTAGATAGATAGATAAACCATTTATTTGGCGCACACAAAAAGACAGCACAACACACAAAAGTACAATATAAGATGATAACCAAACTAACTACATAAAATATAAAAACAAGGTGCCGATAAAAAAAAAAACAAAATGAAAAACACACTTAGCGAAATAAAAGTGACACTTGACTATGACGAATAAAATTAGTAGGTAACGAAACGTACACAGTGCAGTGTGCGTCTCAAGGTTGCACCAAATGGGAGTCCAGCTCAGCATGTGTCAGGCAAATGTACCTGACGCTGATATTCTGCTGGATCCCTGCTGTGACACACGGACGTTGAGAAGACGAGATAAAAAGTGATTCCTCAACTTGGGACAACTATCACCAGCATCGCGCAGATACCTCAAGCTACGTCTCAGTTAAGGGGTCGGCCTATAATATCATTATACGTAACAGTACTACTTAGAGCTGTACCAACATTAAACTTTTAAGTACCTATTAAGTTACGTAAGCTTCCTATATTTATAATGACTATCTATTAAATACTCATAAGAAGGTATAAGGCTTAAGTCATAATATCTGCAGTCAAAGTATCCTCTTGTCCCTATCGTATCATTTATTTAAAGTCGGCACATCATAATATCTTCTTCTTCCATACATTATTAGTGCCATTATTTCTAGCTACTACATTTTAGACATTTCATCACACATATATATCATCTGCCTAGCCTTTTCCCAACTATGTTGGGGTCGGCTTCCAGTCTAACCGGATGCAGCTGAATACCAGTATTTTACATGGAGCGACTGCCTATCTGACCTCCACAAACCAGTTACTGGGTAATACGATACCCCTTGGTAAGAATGATTGTCAGACTTTCGGGCTTCTGACTACCCGTAGCGACTGTCAAAGATCCACGAATGACAGCCGGAACCAACGGCTTAACGTGCTTTCCGAGACACGGAGGGGTCATGGTACGTAAAGATGGTCACCCATCCACAGACCAACTGCGGCAAGCGTAGCTTAACCTGATCGATCAACCTGTGCGGCTGATGTTATTTAGGCACGGGCCCCTCACTTTCCATCACATAATCAACCTATAATAAATAAAATAACGCCACCCCGTATAATGCCACCTATAATGCCCCACTGCTGGGACACAGGCCTCCTCTCAGTGAGAGGGAGTGTAGGCCATAATCCACCACGTGGGCACAGTGCGGGTCGGTAGATGTCTCATGTCTTCGCATTTTCTGTTCTAGGACATGCCGATTTCCTCATGATGTTTTCCTTCGCCGTTTTGAGAGCAGTGGTGATGAAATGATTTACTTATAGTAAAGCGCCTGCACTGGGTTAGAACCGACGACCTACAACTCGTAAGACGTTACCACTGGGCTACCACTGCTCGATCGTTTGTTTGGTCTTCACATACTCCACCCATCTTTGTAGCGGTATCTACAACGCCACATGTGAACAACGCGTCATAGTGACGTCACTCAAATCCTGCATCGCGCAAGCAGAGTTTACCGCGCAACTAGCATAAGATACAACGACCCGACATGAATCATCGGGCAGTTGACCGCCAGACACAACACCCGTCTGGTCGGAGGATCCTCCCTTTTCTATGGAGGATGAGTGAACTTTACACCCTGTTCCTCATACCTCTATATCTTCACTCGGACTTAAAACTTTCCTCACGAGTTTTAAAGTATGTCTTTTTTTCTTCCGCACCTCATGCCCATACATTTAAAAGAGTGGCCGTGGAGATTCTTGCCCGTTCGTCTCCAAAGGAACCTCCTACGCTTTGAAGTGAGCAACTAGCTTCATCTTTCTGCCTGACCGACTCCTTTGACATATCAAAAGTGCCTCTAAATGGTTTAATTGAAATAAATGCTTTGAGTTTGACAAACGATCTCCAACGCAGACTGGTATGCAAGATTATAGCAAAAATAATGATGTGTTAAAAGATACCGTTCAGATTTCTTTTACTAACTGTTATCTAGCTACCTTCTCTTATTGAGATTGAGATCAGGAAATAAAAAAAGATACGACACTACTAATTGCTTATCTTGGGCGTAAATTGTAAATCAATGGAAGGAAATCAGAAAATCGATAACATCGGTATTCATTCGTAGATATAGAAGCATAAAGATAGGAAGCACTTTTTATTACAAGGGAAACTTTTACTTTACTCTAATTTATCTCTAACTAGCTGCGCCCCGCGGTTTCACCCGCATAAGTTTTGATCCCGTGGGAATATCGGGCGTATATGTTAATCCAGGGTGTCAGCTACCTCCATACCAAATTTTATCAAAATTGGTCCAGCCGTTTGAGCGTGAAGAAATAAAAAACATATAAACACACCCCAACACTTACAAACTTTCGCCTTTATAATATGATATTAGTGTGATTTTATGGGGTATTTATAAACGATGATTAAAGTTAAGAGCGTTTACGCCGTAGGGCATTTCATACAAACTTTCAAGACCTTATTTTTCGAAATTAGTGTACCGATTTTAATGAAACTTCATACGCATAAGCAGGATATAAAGGTCTAAAAAGTTAGTTGAGAACATATTTGAAAAGATAACTGGAAATCTCTGTTTCTATGGAAATTTTTAAATCGGTCTAATTTGGCTGTAACACTATTTTTCGAAAATATTCTCGACTAACTTTTTAGACCTTTGTATCCTGCTTTTGCGTTTCATTAAAATCGGTTCATTAATTTCGAAAAATAAGGGTTTGAAAGTTTGTATGAAACGTAAAACTAATCGCTACTTTACTTTAAGCAACGTTCATGAATAAAGGGGTTTATTTAAAACTAGCTGACCCAATAGACGTTATTCTGTCAGTTGCTTTCCAGACAACACCCGTCTGGTCGGAGGATCCTCCCTTTTTACCGACTTCACAAAAAGGAGGAGGTACTATGTTCGGGTGTTTGTACGTTTTTTTTTTTGTATGTTTGTTCGTCGAATACTCCGCCAATTTTTCTAAATAAAAAAACTCCGCCAATTGTCGTCGGATTTTCAAAATTCTTTTTTTGTTCGAAAGAAGATAGTTCTGAGGTGGTCCCATTGTCACTAAGTTAGGATCTGATGATGGAATCTTAGAGAAATCGAGGGCAACCCTCAAATTTTATAGGCTCACTTATTGTTTTTCGCATATTTTATGAAGTATCTTGTGTATTTGTGTATGGTTGTCACCATCTCAGGTAGCTGGGCTGATGATGGAAGGTACAACTCCTTAACAGTAAGAAGTTACTTGAACAGGCAAGGACTGTTTTAGTAAATGGTTTTTCTATGGAGGTTGAAGTGAACTTTACACCCTGGTCCTCATACCTCTATAATCAATAGGTACTCGTTACTTGTCTCTAGCCCTTATAATTGTTATTTAATTTCTCTCTATAGACGAAATAGATTTCACAACTCCATGTCTGAGTATAAAGCAGGGTCTCCAACATCAATATAAGCACATTCTTACGTCCACTCGACGTATTAGCGCAGTTATTTCCTGCACTTCTAATCTTAATTACGTCCGCTAAGCGTATTTCCGTCTCGCAATTAACCGTGTACGTCGGTATCTACCTTTATTGTATGTTATAAGCTTTAGAATGTTTTAGAATATTTTAGATCGTGTTTCTAGATGTCAAATGGAGAATGTTTCTTATTTTTAACCGACTTCAAAAAAGGAGGAGGTTCTCAATTCGACGGTATGTTTTTTTTTTGTGTGTTTGTTACGCGATCACTCCGCCAATTGTAGACCGATTTTAAAAATTCTTTTTTTGTTCGAAAGGGTATACGAGCGAGGTGGTCCCATTATCATCAAGTTGGAATCTGATGAGAGGATCCCATGGAAATCGAGGGAATCCCTCAAATTTTATAGGCGAAGCTATAGCGATTTGGGTATTTTTTAAAGTAACTTGAGCATTTGCTCTCGGAAATCATCATTTGGTAAAGTGGAGCTGATGATGAAGACCACAGATGGCCATCGGAACTACTCAATGACAAATATTTCTCCTGGTTCTTACCAGGAGAACTCCTCAACAATTAACGTCCCTGCATCGGGAAAAGCAATATTTTGTAAAAGGTGATGAGCAGTTGACATTAGGCTATTGTAACTTAGATAAATAAAATTACAAACTGACCCACTTAATTGATTGTAGCAGTTAATTAGTTGAGTTGTGTTCTTGTAATATTTTTTTTACACAAACATACGCTTGTATGTATCAAATGGTTTTGTTGAGGATTACAATACGACCGACGTAACTTGGCGAGCGTCATGTTTACCGCAAATAAACGTATTTTATTTCTTTCTTTCAATTCCTTTCAACCCTTGTATATCAATCTACTATTTTGTTATGTATTTTCTGGTGTACAATAAATTTTATATATAAATAAATAGGTACACAACACCTGTTCGAAAAGAGAAACAATACTTTCTGCCGGTAAATCCTGGTATTGAAAACCCACCATCTTACCAACCAACGATAGGAAATGACTATCTTATCAGTGAAATTAAAATAACGACATTGCAATAGCAAGAACTCGCGATAACTTTGTAAGACTCCACCGGGCCCTTATTCAAATAGCCATTATAAAACTATAATCTGAACGTAAAAAACTATATTAACGCCAAGCAATTAGCATCAAATTATGGCCGACAACATATTTGATTTAATAAACCAATTTAAATACTTATTTGCTTTACGAAGATTATCAATGTTTATTGCTGGCGCGAAAGGCGATTGTAACAATGTTGTATGTTGATACGTTGTTAAAATAAAATACAGTCGCGTGCAGAAGGATGTGCACTCGCAGAAAAGTACATTTAGAGTGCAAAAGTACATTTTTAGATTAGTCTGATAGGAAACGCCCCCCGAACCCATCTAGTTTATAAAATATGATTGACTTGAAAAAGTGTTTGTACCTACCTAGCATAATCATTTCTATAATGTTCCCGCTGCTGGGACACAGGCCTCTTCTCTTCGAGAGGCAGTGGGCTGTAATCCACCACGCGGGTACAGTGCGTGTTGGTAACCTACCTAAACTACTTACCGAAAAAAAAAAGTGGCAGAAGTGAAAACCAAACACAAACAGAATACTTTGCCTTCACTCACTGACATATCGGATACACATCCCGAGGACAGCCGGACACATCTGAAGCGGGTATTTTTTTAATCGTCTTATATACAAAACACGCGCGGTGTCGCTTACGGTAACAGTGGCGCGAGTTTAATGGTATTATCCCATCTCAAAAAATGCCCAACACGCTTAGAAGTTTTCACTTCAAAAATCATTTATCTTTTAAAGAATATTATTTCTACTTCTATTACCAACAATCCTGACTTATTTGTAGATAAAGAAAGTAACGTTTGCGCGAATTTCAACCACCATATAGAATAAGAAGCTGTTTTCAGGGTGAATGGATTGCGTTTTATACATTACCTACCCATCTGTACCGATGTACGTATCCAAGTAGTTTAATTAATAACCTAAATAATTTATTACAGAACTACGTCCTTTATTGTGTCAAAATCAATAGTGGCAATTAAATGCATCAAATTGAAACATAACTAAAACTGCATGCACTATTATTAAGCCCTACGTTTTCATAATAATAATTTTAATTGGAGAGCGACATGTTCGCTGTATGTTTTATTAGTATCAAGTTTTATTATAGACAAATGGGAGAGGCAGATGAATGTCGTCGGGCTAACTACAGGCGAGGACACATTTGTGCATTTACATGTCGCATGCTTAATGGAATACTGACTTAACTAAAAAAAAGACGATTTTGGGAAATCGCAAAAGAAGATCTTGCTAAGAGGACTTATCCTACTTGTTGGCGCATAAATTTAAAACTTATTTGATATTAATTAATCATGAATGCTTGTTTTTTGAACGTATGATTAACTATTGATTAGATCTGAGTAAAAAAAAATATCTGACCTATCTACTAATGGGTCAATGTTCCATTAAGCATGCGATGTCAACCAAACCATCTGATTTGATTCGTATAATTGTTTTATCGAGCAAAAACATAAGCGAATAGCGAAGTTTCATGACATCCTACTATAATATAATAAATTTGAAAGTTTGTATGTTTGTTACTCCGTCACGCAAAAACGGCTGAACGGATTTGGATGAAATTTGGCACACAGATAATTTCAAAATCAAAAGTCATTATTCAAATTAGCCCGAGAATCAGCACTTTTCGAGCGTCAAAAATTTGTAACACATAGGATACTTTTTATCTCGGTAGTACATTCACGTGGGATAATTTCCGACATCAACGAGGGCTAAGCCACTGGCAAAAGCTAGTATAAAAAAAGGAATATTACAATAATTATCCTTCACAGTTATTTTGCACACTGTGAAATCACAGTGACCTTTATTCTCCTTGTAATAAGGTTACTGTTGGTTTGCTGCACTGACAACTCTGTCAAAATCACAGTGACCTTTATTGTCGTTACAATAAGGTTACTGTGACTGATGAGTATTTCGTCAAACTATAAGACCACCATTCATAGGAACGTTACATTACATGTAAATACTCGAGTGTGAACTCACCTTACAAATCGGAGTCTCATTCCCGGCCGAGTCTCTCTATAATTACGTATAGTTAACAACTGAGGGGGGATATAACTGAATTGACGCCACTTCTTTTGTTTATTATAGCCCCTGTTTCCTGATTATGTTTTGAAAATTTCGTACTTACTCGTACATCTCGGTACCGACTTGCTTGGTTGATTATTATGCACGAAACTGTATTATTTTATTGCACTGAAATTTTCTTTAGTTGATAGAGGAAATGACAATGTCATTTCGCATAATTTTATTTATTTATAGGTGGACCAACAGCTATAATAAATGGTTAACAATTGTATGTGAGACATAGAGCCAATTACAGGTTCTCACGGGTAAAAACAGAATCTTAGGATCACAAGCACGATAGAAAAGAATATATATAGGTAAGGTACAATAAGCACTGTGCACTTTTAAAAACAGGTTTTATTTAAAACATGTCATTTTTTTTTTGTATTCTAGCTGACCCGACAGACGTGTCCTTTCAATAATTGATACAAAAATCTCATAGATTATAGGACGTTCAGTTTTTCCCGCTCTTGAATTTTTTCCGGGAAACTTTTCCATTTTTTCTAACGAACATTTTAAAATAAAAATAGCCAAATCGATTCAGCCATTGTCAAGTGAGGCAGGCTTATCAACGAACAGCATTTCATTTTTTATTATATAGATGAAACTGGCAGCACTTTCAAGAAATTGCTAAGGAAATCGTCGCATAGGGTTTTCCGGGAAGTTTTTGATCGTTCTTAGGAACACCTACACCGCCTCGGCTCTGTTTGAAGCCGTTTATTGCGCGAAACCATAATGTTTAAGGTCGTATAAACTATAATTAGCAAAAGGTGTGTCCGTCGAGGCAGCATACTATTGAGTACGAAATTACGTTTAAAAAATTGAAAAACATAAAATGTTGTAGTAAGTATTTCAATGCTGTATCAGCTAAGCTTGTTGAGCATATTATTGAAAATGTTAATAATATTGTAAAGTATCTTATAAACAAATAAATAAAATTGATATGTCCGTTTGTAATGTCAAATAACAGCTTTTTACGAAATACATACGAAAGTACATATTTTTTTACCAAAACGGCTGGACCGATTTTGACGGGGCTTTCACTATATAGCTGATGTTAAAAGGACTTACTAAAGCTACTTTTATTTTAGAAAAAGAAGAAGAGGGTTTCGTGAAAAAAAAAAACGAAGTCACGGGCACAGCTAGTGAATAAATAAGACTAAGACTTCGATGACAAATCGAAGAAGAATAACAGATTTTTCACTTTGGAAAGATCAAATTTCAAGAAACTTCAATGCCCTGAGGTATCAATTTAATTCAGGCTTAATGGGATGATGAATTAGGGATTATCTTTTCAAATGACTTAATGGGCTTACAGGACCTAAACACAAAAAACGCAAGTTTTAGAAACAATAAAAGTATAGTTTATTAGATTTATGCTAGGTAGATAGTGTGTTGAAAACATAATACAACTAATTTGATACGATAAAAAAAAAACATGAAGATACCTCTAAAAACCTTCTTTTTACAATAAAACCCATACTAATATGCATACAATCATTGATTTTTTGTCAGATTATTCCACAAGCTACATATTAAAGCACTAGTGTTTTAATTTTTTAGTCCAACCAATAGATTTTTTGTAAATAGATACTTAATTGCTTCATGTTTTGCAATAAATTACCAGCGTTATGTCATCGCGGTTCTCTTTCTTTTCTATGCAGTCGACAAAGACCGCGCTTTAGGTCATGTAGTCGCCATAATCTTAACGACACAAAGCTACGCAGAAAACTAAATAATCTAAGTCGACACAGCCACATAATTTACATTTTCCTTCTCCTATTACGTCTAATCTGACGCCTAATTATCTTATCACGGGGGATTATAGGGGGCGCCACGAGCGAGTCGTTCGCGATAGAATTACGCGCGCTGTGTATCGCGCGACTTTATAATACGGTACCGCGGCGACGTGCGGCTGGATGCACAGTAATAACAAGTTGCACGCAATCCGGTGAGTGGGAAGGTAGAGGACATTGTGCTGGAGAGAGCGGAAGCGAGAGCGGATAGGAGTAGAGCTCCGATTCCATGCTAGAAATGCCTTTTGTTATTAAACCATGCACTGTGGCAACCATTAATTGCGATTTTTGTAAACTAATTTTACGGCAAGCAAATCAATCAATCAAATCATTTATTTGTAACGAATGTAGGTACATTAAAATACAGGTGGTGTAGATAGGAGTGCGCCATGTAGAGACGCCAGCACATCAAGCTACCCGAAACTACTACATATCTACACAATTCGCGGGCGAAGCCGCGGGCGGAAGCTAGTATTATTATAAATAGGTACACAGCCCGCTACCGCTTATCCACTAAAACCCACCCTTAGTCGTCTTCTTCTACACCCACAATAAAAGTCACGCGTCTATTTTTGGCCGGGATCACACAACGGCGCGCGCACGGTACGCGATACTATCTTATTTCTAATATCGGATTATAGAACCATGGAAGCTGTTTCTTATCTGACAACCACAGAGTAATTACTAATTGGAGAGACCACCTCCTTTCCACCCGCGCGTGGATTATCCGAAAGATAGACATGTCCGGCAGGTGGGCAGTTGTGTCTTCCTGTTTGCTGAGATCATCCTAAGTATTTTGATGATACCTTATAATCGATCATCTTATTCATCTTCCATGCCCTGATCGAATTGGTAAAACGTGCAAATGGTAAACAAAGAGTATGACATAGGTATGTACAACAATGATCGGTGGTAGGTATAGTGATACCTATGTCGTATTTCATATTAATAAAATACATTTATTTCGGGTAATTAACACCCATTACCAAACATAAATTATTAGAAAGCATAAAATATATCAAATTAAATCAGATAAAACCAAATAATTATTGTATACTAGCTGCGCCTCGCGGTTTCACCAGCGTAAGTGTCGGGATAATAGCCTATATTATTATGTTAATCCATACGAAAATTTATCAAAATTGGTCCAGCCATTTGAGCGTGAAGAAGTAACAAACATATAAGCACACACACACACACACAAACTTTCGCCTTTATAATATTAGTGTGATTGTATTTCATGTGAATGTCGCCATGTTTTTGTCAGCTCATGCGTCATTTTACGTTATCCCTCCATTTACTCAATATTCTGTGCTTTCGAAATAGGGATAAGCGTTATTGCAATACAGCGCCCGTGGCGTGAGCTACTTACCTGTCGCTATACAGCTAATACTTGGCATTCTACCTGTCTGACACTATGAAGGTTTAATATAGTGATATGATGCCACCTTATTGGTATAGTAGCAGATAGCACTGCCGAGCTTTAGTTTCAATACCTTTATCAAAATGTAACTTAGGGTAAAAATCAAAATAAAAACGCTCATGGCTAAATGATAACAGTCGCACGGGTCGATCGAAGGTTAAGCTACGCTTGTCGCGGTCGGTTCGTGGATGGGTGACCATCCATTACATCCAGACCTCTCCGTGCCTCGGAAAGCACGTTAAGCCGTTGGTCCCGGCTGTCGTTCGTAGATCTTTGACAGTCATTACTCATTACGGTTACTCAGAAGCCCTAAAGTCTGACAACCAAACTTACCAAGGGGTATCGTGTTGCCCAGTTACTGGGTTGTGGAGGTCAGATTGACAGTCCCTGCATATAAAATACTGGCATTCAGCGGCATTTGGTAAGACTGGAAGCCAACCCCAATATAGTTGGGAAAAGACTAGGAAGATTGATTGCCTTCGCCAAAATGCAATAATGTGTATGTTCTATTTTCAGTAGGGAAGTGCGAGACAAAGGTCCTTATGTAACTTATATTAGGACCTTTGTGTCGCACACTGTCTTGTCAGACAAGTTTATCTACTGTAAGAGTTTTTATATTCTTCCTTTTTCGTTAAGACGCAGTCGCTCGGCACAAATTATCACCCACCTGACATGTCACTGAGTGTAGACCAAGCTTTAGTTTCCATATTTTTGTTGTTAGTCGCTTTTAGTGGCAATTGTGGAGCCGTGTACCCACTGGCAGACAATGTGCCATTTATCAACACCTGACGAGACCCGTCTGTACTGTCAACTGCAATTTCTGACCAGCTAAAACTGCCCTTACTGTTAAGAAGTAAAGACGCTGTCAGTCAAATTGTTGCGCGGTTTACTTTATTGTCCTGTTTACTGTACAGTGTACTCCGCCTGACGTTGGGAAGTAGGTGTTTGGCGATCTAAATGAAATGTTGACGGAGCTATGTGCATTGTATGCCTGTTTCCTTATAGTTGAGGGCAATAAGGAAGGGGATTGAAAGCTTACTGAATGTAAATCTTGCTAGGATTAAAGTTATGTTTGTATAGAAAGTATGCAAAGTTATCGTTTAGTAGCCTGTTTTATTTGATCTGCTGTCAAGTCCTTTTTTTAATAGGAAGTCCTTAATATTACAACAACTAAGATTTTTTAAGCAGAGACTTTATTCTTATGAAGCCTATATTGTTCCCACTGCTGGGACACAGGGCTCCTCTCTGTGGGAGGGAGTGGCCCGCGTGGCGGGTTGGTAGACGTCCCACGTCTTTTTGGTTTTATGGCATACCTGTTTCCTCACGGTGTTTTCCTTCACCGTTTTAAGAGCAGTGGTGATGAAATAATTTACATAAAGAAAAGCGCCTATCAGGGTTTGAACGTACGACGTACAACTCGTAAGTCGCGGCCGCTACCTCTGGGCCACCAGTGCTCAAAACAAAAGAAGGACGTAAGAAAAATATTTGGTACTTATCAGAATTTCGTCCTCCAACGACTTGCAGCCAGCAAGATAACCAGAACAACTTAACATTTCCATAAATTAAACTAGGCTACAATAAAAACTCATATTTTCTAACGAGACCAACGACAGAATCATGATAAAGTCACATAATTTGTCACGACAATCATAAAACATGTTTTTTTTTAAACCGCTACAGCATCCGCATTCCCTGAGAACGTGATGCGAAACGCGTGTTCATTTATCTTTAAGTTAGCTTTCCATCCGGTAGCTAATTAACATGGGTAATTAAAAATATTAGGGTTCAGTGCTAGATATCATATTTAATATTAGTCGTGGCTAGTTCATTCTTCCGGAAAACTTACAAAAAATAAAAAAAGTTATTAAAAAAAAATAAAAACCCGACTGCGGTAAAAAACTTAAGTTAAAAGAACTGAAAAGCTAAAAACAAGCCCATTTTAAATTAAATAAAAGTTGGAAGCAGGCGGGACCCATACCATTTTTATTATAACGCTTATCATCGGCATCAAATTGATTTGACTCTTGACACAGGAAGCAGAAAACCAAGTGTTTACCGCTAAAGCTTAAGTTCAAGTATACTTGAGTTGCTTTAAGAAGACGTAACCTGTTGATGTTTACCTGTTATTCTTGTGTTTGTTTATGTGCAATTCTGGCTTGGGGGCGCTGAAGTTTCACATTCCATATTAGTTATTTATAATGATGGCAGACTAAACTGCCGTCGCTGTTCTAACAGGATGTTCCGAACTTAATGAATATTTAGATTATGGGGTCATACTACTCATTATTATGAACAACTATTACTATGGGACCAAACCTAAAATCACGAAAAATTTTGACGAGTTATGCAAACATAAACGTAGAGAACAGCTGTTTTTTTTTCGCGATTTCGGGAATCGAACCCAAGACCCCACGATCGGCAGTCGCGCTTGCGACCACGAGACCAACGGGGCAGTTAGAAGGTTTATGTACTGGGTGCATAAAAGTCGGAAAGTCAGAGAAGACAGCATACAAATGATTTATAACGTCAGATACATAAATCCAGTGCTACGGCGTAGCACGCGCGTAGCACTGATTTATTTATTCTTAATTCGTATTTATGCTAATATTTTTATCGACTCGAGCGAAATAAATACTGAATTAAACTTATAAGTTAGTTTGTTTTAAAGATCTTAAATTTTTTTTTAATTTCTTTTAGTCATAATATGTATAATAGTCCTCCAGGCCTTAAATTAACGAATCGTGTTCGAAACACAATACTGCGCTCCAAAACAAAGAAAGCTGACGTGGCTCAAAAGGGACTGGGCAAGCCATGTCTGCCGACAAACTGTGATCCCAAATAGCACAGAATTGGTGCCCTGAGACAGTGAGGCGGGGTCGCGGCAGACCACGTAGGAGAACGCGGTACGAGCTGGATATGTTCCATCAAAACCGGAAGGAGGACGCGCGGGCTCGCGTAAGATTGAAGGAATGGAGGGAGGCCTTTGCGCAGGAATGGGGCAGCGTAGGCTAATATAAAAAAAAATGGTTTTGGTGACGTATTTTTCTGTCGCACATCTCTATTATGAAGTTGCGTGTCATCTTAGTGTTCACTCACATCCTTCCTCAAATAATTAGCAGAAACTATCTCACCAACTTTTAGAACCAAAAGGTACATATTGCCTAACCAACATGATCTCACGTCTCATACATTTAATAAAACAAAAAAACAGTAGGTCAATATGCTTGCTTGTTATTTAAATATACGCTATGGTGTATGGGAACTTCGGTATCTTGGCCCGATTTACGCTTGAGCGGTTTGTTAAATTAATTAGTGGATGCAAACATTACTGTTTAGTCACGTCTTTCCGGGTTAGACGATACTGAGTGAACGCTCTCACCCATTATCTGGTACCTGCCTGCTTAAAAACATGCACGTATGCAGGTATTAACTTTCTAGTAGGTGCATATATCGGCTTCCTATATCATTATCGTGGCTTTTTTTACGGTCTGTATGTTGATTAGTTTTAGTATTCCACGTCTCTCACAATATCTACAAAATGTTTATTTAATCTATTTAGGATCTCCAACAAAAGATGTATACAATACATCACACTTATATTATAAAGGCGAAAGTTTGTGAGTGTGTGTGTGTGTTTGTGTGCGAGGGTGTGAGTGTGTGTGTGTTTATATGTTTGTTACTTCTTCACGCTCAAACGGCTGAACCGATTTTGATACAATTTTGTATGGAGGTAGCCGACACCCAGGATTAATATATAGGCTTTTTATCCCGATATTCCCACGGGATCGACATTTATGCGGATAAAACCGCGGGGTGCAGCTAGTGACACATAAAATAAAGGGCAACATCAGAGTGACAATTCTCGTAATTTTAAGAACGTTTACAGTCTGATCTCAGTCTCAATCTGTCAAAAATACCTCTAATTTCCCTACATTTTTGACAAGTTTTTGACATTTGTTTGTCGCCGAGATGAGACTGCGACTACATTTTGAACATTTGAATTACGAGAATTGGCCATCTGCCGGTCGATTCTGTAAAAATCTCACCGTGAAAACTTAGGTAAAGCGAGTTTATTTTTGCTAGGAATTGACACTATTGACAGCTCACTCCACGCTCACTTCACCTAAGTTTTCACAGTGTGATTTTTACAGAATAGCACCGCTGGTATTAAGTAGGTGCACTCCTTTACTTACAGGAGACCACAGCATGCACAATTAAATTAACAACTAAGCTAACTAAGTTAAAATATTACTAATAGGTAACAATTAGAAAAATTGCTAAATTATTAAAGGACTTAAAAGTATATTCTCTCTGAAGCTAGCGACCCAGCTTCGCAGTCTAACTCCCTGTCCTGGTGGTAGACAAGATGTCATTTTGGATTTTTTTTTTGCTTACTCAAAAAACAAAAAATTAAACCAAAATGACACCAAGTTGCCAATTTCTCATCTTTGCTTCTAGAGAATTCTAAACATTCTCCGGATAAGATTCACATACAAACCTTTTCACTAGGTACTGCAACTCCATAATAGATAGACTTAAGATTTTTGAAGGTATTTGTTAAGATACTCTACTCTATTGTTAAGAACCTTTGTATACACAGATCTTTATAAAAACAAACCGCATCAAAAGCCCTAAAATTCGTTCCAATTTTTGTTTCTACCTGGCCACATTATTGTGGGAAGCGTCGGGAATCGAAGCCGGTCCTTTGTGGTACCGCGACCGCAGAACGATCGCTCTTTCTGCTATTAAACCATACCACCATACTGCGCAGACGTCTTTCAATAATATAGATTGCATGCTTTTATTTACTTTCTTTTTTTTTTTCGATCATCGACGAAGTTTGTTTTGATTTTGGAGGTCTTTTTCTGCTAACATAATCAGCCTATAATGTTCCCACTGCTGGGACACAGGCCTCCTCTTTCATTGAGAGGGAGTGGGCCATAATCCACCACGCGGGCCCAGTGCGGATTGGTGGATGCTGTCGGCTTACCGCATAGGTACCACAGATTAATAATACTATGGGTGTTATGTCAGAAAAATATTTGTTAAGAAAAAAACAATAAATGACGTTTAAATGGCGAATGTACGAGTAATTCATCAACTCGTCCTACATGCCTACGGCCCATTTAGGACAACTTGCAGAAAATCAAATAAATTATACTTTCATTCTGCAAGTCGTCCCACGTTTTTTTTGTATGGAACTTTAAACTTTATCAACGTTTGGTACAGTTAGCAAAACAAGATTTAACAATAGTTTTTATAAGAATTTTAATAGTTTTTACTTTCGTTTTATTTATTAAATATATAAGATTATTAAATATTTTGTAACAAATTATTCTTTTTATTATTTCCACACTAACACTTTTGCTACTGATTGTACCTTTTCTCATTTTGATAGTAACGTGGGACGACTTGCAGAATGGTAAATATAATTTATTTTGATTTTCTGCAAGCCGTACTAAAGGGGCCGTAGGCATGTAGTACGAGTTGATGAATTACTCGAATGTACCACTCTTTAATCCATTTACTAAGTATGATAATAAATTGTAAATATCTTGTGCATGCCGTGCATTTACCATAAAAATAATTTAAAAGCTGTAAAACTTTGTAATCTCATAAAATATGATAACAGAAGTCAATAAATATTTTCACAATAATAAAAGCATGTATTACATGTTAAAGAAGGAGATAAATATAAGTGGAACATCTAGTTATGCTAAATTGTACCAATAATGTACTGTTGATCCTACTTACAATATTGTAATATGGGAACAGTTGGTAATTGTGGTGATCTATGCGTCATGTTCGTGAACGGGCGCCGTCAGTTGGGGCTGGTCATCACTTAGCTGCCTCGGCTTATTTTTTAATTATTTTGTTTTTATTTTTGGATTGTTGTTTTAGTACTATTTGTTGTACTCTGGACGCTTTTAACGCATACGTCTTGTTTATTTTTACATCGTTCTCACATTATTTAATTATAAATTCAAAAGTAATGATGTAACTAATATTTTTGTAAAATATAATTTAAAAATAGTGTCCATGGAGTTTCTTGCCCGTTCTTCTCCATAGGTACCTACGCTTTGGAATGGGCAACTAGCTTCACATTTTTCTGACTGACCTACTTCTTGACAATTCAAAAGTGCCTGTAAAATGGTTTAATTGAAATAAATGCTTTGAGTTTGAGTTTGAATTTTACATCAGGTTTGTTCACGGATATCTATGGGTTTGTTGATAAGGAGGCCGATATGGAAGTTGTCACTGCGTTATTTAGTATCGTAACCTTCGTTCAGTGAAAATTATGAATATCACATAACCTTACCAAGCTTCCGTATTTTATATTACTCTTTGTTACCAAGTATCTATAATGACAGTGCAGATGTAGGGGTTCTATTCTATTCTATTTTTTTTATTATTAAATGGCAAGTAAAGCCGATGTTGACTATTCTGCCAATGTCTAAAGTGCTTTGGAAAAACAAATGTGCACGATAAAAAACAAAAAAAAACAACTGAAGACACACGTAAAATTCTTCGAAATGTAGCGGTTAGTTTTGCTTCCCAAAATCACATTATAAAAAACTAATTAAGTACGATTAGTATTTTGAAGTAAAAAGCTTCTGGACATTTATAAAAGCGTTACCAAGCAGCGGCAGGGCAGATTTAGGGGTCAGTAGCATCGTTAGTCATGTCAAAAATTACTCTAACTTGCCATCTTATTTTAAAACCCTTGAATATAGTAAAAAGTTTACGGGAATATTGTTATGTCGTACTAACGTAATAAAATACCAAGATTTAAAAAACCTAAACCCTTACTGATTAAATATCTACTGCTGGAAACTGGAGAATGACGTAAACCTGAATGAGCTCTCGATCTACCAAAAGCCGTACCACTAATCGTAACTACCAAACCCATTAGTACCATAAGCCTACCATTACCTACCTATTCTCCCGTCCTGCCAGCACGTAATAGCATATACAATTGGATCGCAGGGCGGCTGTATCTAAAAACTGTTTATTACACGGCACACTGCAGCTAATTTGGTCGCTGGCTAATTTCTGGATAACATCGTCGGCGCAGCTCTCCGTGCCACATTCTTGCGCGTCTAAGAACTAATTAAGTCTACCCTGCGCTTGCGCACACCCTTCGGATGTTTGTGCTGGGACGGACTTAGGAATCGATGATCTAGGAAGTATTTTTTGCTTGAATGTACTGAAATGGTAAACGGTTTTTGAATGCCTTACCAAGGCGCTGATTAGTAAATCTGTAAATAATCCATAAAGTTAAGATGAGATTTGAAAACAGATCCAATTGACGAAATGAGACTTTCAGAAATCAGAGGTTATCAGAAAATTACTTAAACTTTAAAAGCTCTAGAAATGTAAACTATAATGTTTTCTTCGCCCAGTATTTAAATAAGAGTGCTCCTAAGGTGACTTTTTTATTGTCTCTAAAGAATTTGGAATAATTTATTATTTTTTATACTTTTAAGCAACTCCCAATAAAATAAATCTAACATATAACTTTTTTAAGTTTCATAATCAAGTAAAATTATGAACAAGTAAAGCAACTTAAGACTGATATATTTTGTTCTAGTAAATGCATTTCATATCTTTATTGGTCCCTGAGATTGTACGTAATAGCCATAAATGTGACCATTAATTAACTTGCTTATTGGTAATTATTTAAAAGGATAATTATGATCAACATCTCGGTGGTCTTGAAGCAAGGATGGCTCATACCGACAATACTTTAGTGCGCGTCGTAATAAAAATAAAGATTTCCATTAATGTTTATGGTTAAATATAAAATAACAACAGATAATGGTGGCGCGAGAGGCTAATTTAGTGGACTGTATTTTGCGATGCGGAACAAAACGATTGACAAACGCTTGGCAATAGGTAATTCGAGTTGCGGAGGGTGTAGGACAATAGAACACAACCCGAAAATTAGGAAGGGAAGCACAAACCTTTGCTGGAGCCACGTGCTCGCGTCGTCGCCCGTGCACGGGGTCACTTTCCAAGTTCAGGGGTAGTTGGGCTTCAAGTTATTGTCCTCACACGGTAAACACAAACTATTGAATAAAAGTCTTATTACATGCGAAAATGCCGTGATTCCAAAGTTATCAATATTTTCAAGCGGAGCGAGCCGACGCCATTGCGCACGCGTTGCGGAGACATTCGGAAGTGATTCGCGACAATATGGCGGTCGGAATCTTCTTATTCACTCGCGAGGTATGTGCGGAAAGGAGATGGATATAGGAAATAGCGGATGTCAATCAAATTTTGAATGTTGGCGCAACCATTCCCCCCGGGTTTGAAGGGTTACCTTCAAAAACAATAAGCGAAACTAATCAAATAACTAAATTTTAGTGTAACCTCTAACTGCTAACCTATTCCTAAACTATATATAAAGCGTTACTATAACTACTAAACTAATTTGAAACCTGCTGCTGATTAGGCAGAGGACAGAGGCGAATAACCGGACGTAAGTACGAACCGGTTGCGGTTTTAACTCTTACTATACGCGTTACTCCCTTCGAATCAGGGAAAACTTCCTCCACTACACCTAGAGGCCAGTGTAGGGGGGCCGCACTCTCAGTCATTAAAACTACCACAGTACCGACGGTGACTGGATTCGATGGAGTATTCCATTTTTGACGCGACTGCAGCGTGTGCAAATAATCGGTTCTCCAACGCCTCCAAAAGGATTGAACTAATCTATCCAAAAGAGCGTGACGCTTTAGGAGATGCAGTCTGTCTTCGTCAACATCCATAGCGGGCAAATACTTAAGAGGAGTCGTGGTTAAGAAGTGAGCCGGCGTTAAAGCTAAAGACTCCGACGGGTCACTAGATAGAGTTCGACACAGTGGACGAGTATTCATTACTGCCTCTATCTGAGCGAGTACAGTACTCAGCTCCTCATAAGAGAGAATCTGTACGCCTACAACGCGGAACAGATGCGACTTGAGGCTCTTAATATTAGCCTCCCAATTACCACCAAAGTGACTAGCAGCGGGTGTATTAAAATGCCATTCAATACGATTTTCGGCCAAAACATGAGCGAATTCACTGTGATAATACCTTGACCGCAAGAATGCGTGTAACTCCGAGATACTACGGCGAGCTCCAACATAATTAGTACCGTTGTCTGAATATAAGCGTTTTACGGGACCACGGCGCGACAAAAAACGCTTAAACGCGGACATAAAACTTTGCGTACTTAAATCACCGGTCAATTCTATGTGAACCGCACGAGTTGTCATACAAATAAATAGACAAACGTAAGCTTTTGTGGAGCGTATACCACGACCACGGGCAATAGTTACCCTAAACGGGCCGGCGAAGTCTGTACCGGTGTGTACGAAAGGTTTAACGGATTGAACAACACGACATGTGCGATGATCGGCCATTTCAGGCGCGATAAAACGCGGCCGAAGTTTAAAACAGGGCACACATTTGTGCACTCTAGAGCGGATCAAATTGCGAGCGGAAAGTATCCAATACTTTTGTCTAAGGATAGACATCAACAAATCCGGACTTGCGTGACAATTCACCTTATGATGATAATCAACAATCAAATCTAAAATATGGTCCTTGCGGGGTAAAACTACGGGATGTTTTTGATCAAATCCTAAATCGGAATTTCTCAAACGACCACCTACTCGAATGAGACCATTCTGCAAAAAAGGTTTCAAATGTTGAAAAGCGCGACTACAAGTTTTGTTGGACTCTAAACTACTAAATTCTGATGCGAAATAAAATCTCTGCAATTCACGAAGCACGACTGACTCAGCTTTATCCAGATCAGCGGCGGTTATATTACCGCGCGTGGGTAACAGTTTTAGAAAACGACCGACATACACCACACAACGCAAAAGTCTCGACCAAGACGAGACGCGATTAGACAATGATAAAATAATCGACTCTTCACGTGGAATCGAAACTACAAGCGAATGCTTCTTCTCCTCGGGTGGTTCTGAAACGGCAGCTGGGTTAAAAGGTTTAACCGGCCATTCCTCAAGCACGCTGTGAATCCAAGGCGGAGCGCAGAACCACAGCGGATGATCTAAAATTTGCGAAGGGAGCAATCCACGGGAGAGACAATCGGCGGGATTATCTGTGCCAGCAACGTGAAAGAGATTTTGTGGTGGTAATTCGGACTGAATTTTAGCCACCCTATTGGCGACGAATGTGTCCCAGCGATGGGGCGAAGAATATGCCCAACACAAAGCTACAGTAGAGTCAGAAAAAGCCATAATTCTATCAATAATAATGCGGTGCTTACAAGCATTGACAATAGAGCTGATTAATTGCACTAACAAAAGAATAGCGCACAGCTCCAGGCGCGCCAGAGAAACGACCTTGCGAGGGGAGACTTTGGATTTAGCGCTTATAAGATTAACCGAGACTTTGTCAACATTCAAAACGTGAAAATAAACTACTCCCCCGTAAGCCTTTTCACTTGCGTCTGCGAACCCTACAACCGTAACTACACTGTCTGAAAATATACCAACATGGCGTGGAATTTTTATTTGATTGAGCAATGGAAGCTCATTCCGAAAGCGAGCCCACAATTTAACAATATTGTCGGGCGCGGGGTCGTCCCAATCGCTATTGGAAAGCCAAAGTTCTTTTATAAGTAACTTGGCATATAAAACGACGGGAGCTACAAATCCCATAACATCCCATATACGTGCTACACACGACAGGATAATGCGCTTAGTACAAATCTGCGGAGTCGAACTAACTTTAAGACTGAACATGTCAGACGCGGGTGACCAACTTAAGCCTAGAACCTTGTGCGTATCATCACCATCAAATTCCTTCACCGAAGATAATTGATGCGATAGTGGAATCGAATCTAGAGCGGTTTTCGAGTTACTTGTCCACTTCACAAGATCAAACTGACCGGCTTTCATAAGACTTATTACTTGAGCGGCGGTCTCAACGGCCTCTGCCTCGCTGGCTACACTATAAACAAAGTCGTCCATGTATAGCCCAGTCTCAATAGTATCCTTTGCTTTCGGGAATCTTTCACCCTCATCAGCGGCTAATTGCTTGATAGTGCGAAGCGCGTGGAAAGGACTCGACTTAAGCCCAAAACAAACACGATTAAACTCGTAAACTTTCAGAGGATCTTGAGGCGAAAATCTATACAAAAAACGTTGAAATTTGCGGTCGCATTCGCGAATACCAATAGAAAGAAACATTTGCCTTATGTCGGCGGAAAGCGCGACAGCAAACAAGCGGAAATTTACAATAATGTCGAATAAGTTACCTTGAAGGTTTTGACCACAATACAAAATATCATTGAGCGATACAGAAGTGCTAGTCTTAGCACTGCCGTCCAAGACCACGCGAAGCTTAGTAGTAAGCTTGTCTTCTCTAATAATTCCGTGGTGCGGGATGATGTAAGAAGGATGACCGCGAGTCTCGTCAGTCTCGGTGATGGGCGCAGGTGAGATGTATCCTTTATCTAGGTATTCGATAACAACCTCATCATAGGCTTGCTTCAACTTCGGAGATACTTGCATCTTACGTTCTAAACATGAAAAGCGCTTTTTAGCGGAAGCGTAGGAGTCACCGAGCGAAAAAATATCCCCCTTGAATGGAAGCGCGACAACATAACGACCATCATTATTTCGAGTAGTCGTGCGACAATAAACCTCCTCAGCCACCTTATCATCAGGGCTTAGGATAGGCGGGACATTGACCTCTTCAATTTCCCAGAACCTGCGGATGGTAGACTCCAGCGGCTGTTCAACAGTGCAGCAGTGTGCCACAGTCGAGTAACTATCTAAATGTGCGGGTGCGGAACCAACAATAACAAAACCTAGAACTGTTTCTAGGGCGTGCGGTGCGGGATACGATGAATGACCTTGAACCTTACGCGATAACTGGAGGTGCGGGAGAATCGATGCGCCGATCAACATATCGACGTCTCCAGGGACACCATAAGATTCATCTGCCAACGGTAGGTCTTTAAATTTGGTCAATAAAGACGTGTCAACCGGGACAGTAGGCAATTGTTCCGTAATTTTATCTACGACAAGCGAATCCATATCAAAACAAATATCGGAATTAAAACGCGATGCAAATTTAATTTTAATCGAACCATGAATGGTTGATTTTAAACCACCGAACCCCTTAACTACTGAGCGGGCTGGCCGGTTATTAATACTAAACCCAAGGCGTTGACAACAATTTTGAGTTAAGAAATTACTCTGCGAAGCGCAATCTAACAACGCTCGAACAAGACACGGATTACCTAAAGCATCATCAACAACAACGTGAGCGGTCGCGAGCACCACGGTAGTACACGCACTGCTTGCGGACATCGAACACAACGTGACGTCACTCACGGCGGCGGTCTGCGAGCGGGCAACGTCGCGCGCTGGCTGCGCGGCCGCAGAGTTCGCACCGACGACGGTCTGCGACGACGACGTGTCCCCGCTTGATAAACTAACTGTGCTCACATTGGATGCGGCATTATTATGATTTTTCTCCATATGAAGTAAAGTGTGGTGCTTTGAAGGGCACTTACGACAACTTTGACTACTATTACAAGACGTAACCCGATGCTTGTCACTTAGGCAGTTAAAACACAAATTGTTATCGCGAACAAACTTATAACGCTCATAAGGAGTAAATTTCAAGAAACCTGAACACTTGTACATTTGCGAATGTTGACTATTGCACAACGAACAAATAGATTGTACAGGTGCAGGTGCGGTATTTACATACGTATGTGTCGACTTCTGCGATTTCGAAGGCGCATCCGTTCGACGGTCGGACTTAGTAGATACTTTCTTCGTAACTTCATGGTTTGACGAAGTGCGTTGTAATATTTTAATATGATCGCGAACAAAACATTCTAAATCATTGAATTTTGGAAGCATACTACTGCGATGGTTCATCTCAAATAAACGAACAGTTTCACTATCTAATTTCTTTAAACCCAAATACAAAAACAAAAAGTCGCAGAGGTCATCGACCTTCAGGTTCTTTACTGCGCGAACAGATGCTGCAAAAGTATCTAAAAACTTCTCTAAATTATGTTCATTACAAACTGTAATATTTTTCAAGTCGAATAACTGATCTAAATATGCGTTAGCTACTAATCTGTTGTCTTCGTATTTGGACTTTAAAGTTTTTAATATTAATGAATAATTTTCGGCACTAAAAGTAATGCCGGCACAAACAGTTTTAGCTTTATCAGTTAACTTTTCAATCAGATAGTGTAATTTTTCATGATCTGTCAAAGAGACGTTCTTATCTATAGTGTTTTCAAAACTATCTATAAACAGATTCCAATTGCGAATATCACCATTAAATTCAGGTATCTGAATGGGCGGTAATTTAGGTCGATCGCGAGTGTGATTTGCCTGGCTCTGATAGACAGACGGCTTCTCCAAGTTTCTCGCGACGCGTTTGATGCGACAGAATAAATCATCAAATGACGCCAAAGCTTGGTAACTCACAGCGTATTCTGGATTTAATTCTAACTCTAAAACGTTAATATCATGAATTACGGATTCAAATTCCGTGCGCACACTATCCAAGTTTTCTACAGAACATAAGAACGAATCTTTAATAGCTAGATCAGCTGTTTTAAGTGCATTATCACAAATAGATTGCACGCGAGAAAATAGCATGTCTCTTTTAGCATATAAAAGTTTTAATTGAACTTTGTTGTCCTTTGGAGGCATCGTGAACAATTATGACACACAATCAATGCGGTAAACAAACAAAATAAAGTTATTTTTTTTTTGGGAATAAGCGATGGAGAACAGCGACGCGGACAATATCTAAATACCTAAAGTGGGTAGGTAGTTAAAAACGAACTGCGGGTAATTTCAAATCAATCCTAATTTACCCACTAGGTTATGTCTCTGTTTCTGTTAAACAAATACTTTTAGACTTCCGATTGAATAACTAATACGAGCGATCTTTAGCTACGTATGTAGGTAGGTATTACGTACGTACGTAGGTAACAGATGAACAATTTGCGGCGAAACAACAACGAAATGCGTTAGGTATAAGACTGCGGTGCGGTGCGTTTATTCCCTATGGAGTAAATACTAATGCGTTAACTACAACAATTATGTACCTAATTCAAATTAATACCTAACGATCCGGTGAGAGGGACCAAAGAAAATGGTGGCGCGAGAGGCTAATTTAGTGGACTGTATTTTGCGATGCGGAACAAAACGATTGACAAACGCTTGGCAATAGGTAATTCGAGTTGCGGAGGGTGTAGGACAATAGAACACAACCCGAAAATTAGGAAGGGAAGCACAAACCTTTGCTGGAGCCACGTGCTCGCGTCGTCGCCCGTGCACGGGGTCACTTTCCAAGTTCAGGGGTAGTTGGGCTTCAAGTTATTGTCCTCACACGGTAAACACAAACTATTGAATAAAAGTCTTATTACATGCGAAAATGCCGTGATTCCAAAGTTATCAATATTTTCAAGCGGAGCGAGCCGACGCCATTGCGCACGCGTTGCGGAGACATTCGGAAGTGATTCGCGACAATATGGCGGTCGGAATCTTCTTATTCACTCGCGAGGTATGTGCGGAAAGGAGATGGATATAGGAAATAGCGGATGTCAATCAAATTTTGAATGTTGGCGCAACCAGATAAGGTTGGTTATAAAGTATTAAAGTCACCGGATGCATTATGTTCGACTTTTATTACTTGTTCCTGGTGGTCTAGATTATAATTATCGATTACTCTGTTAAAAGTTTAAAGGTCCATTACAGAAACTGTAAAGTAATGAAACATAGGACTTTAATAAAGCTACAACGAAGTGCAAACGATGTATGTACGTAAACGAAGCGAAAGGAGTATGGAAGGATTGTAGCAGGTCGCGTTCTGTTGTTTCTGCCCGCCCGGTATGACAAGAAGGCATGAGTTTATGTATGTAAAACAAAGATGATCGTTCCGAACCTACTAGAAGTAGGTACGTACCTACTAAGCTGCAGAATCTTCTGTTTCCACAGTTATCACGTAATAAATTTCTTAATCCGAAGTTGCAAAACCACCCAATTTGAAACAAAAAAACACATTCAAGAAACATTTGTAGAAAAATATAAGTGGAACGATAAAATCGTCAACACCGTTTTTGTTCTTGGACCCCAATTTATTACCTCAATTAAATTAGCCCACATCCTCCGCCGATGAGAAGTTACCTCGTATAACACTTCGTAAACCGTATGAGACAAACAATTTCAAAGAAAAAAGGCTACAAAACCGCTTTATTGTAGACACTAAACATAAAATATACAGGACAGAATTTACTTCTTTTGTGTCGATCAATAAAACGCAGCCATAAAAAATTAAGTATAAATTATGTCTCAAATGCGACCCTGGTCAATATCGTGGATAATCTTTGCACAGCGATTGTATTATAAAGTTTAATGCCTGCTACAGTCGATTACACTCGGTCCGCTCCGAAATAATGTAATTTTCAAACTCTTTAATATCGTACTTGTTCTTTTTTTGCGGATCATTATCCCGCTGTTGAAAGGAGACCCCAACGCCCTATGCACTCTACTTTTTTTTCATTAAGTGCTGTGAGCTTGGAGTCTAAATAAGACTGGTCAACTATAAAACACAGGTTGTCTACCACGCCCACACCAGCAGGTTTGCGAAGGTTCAAAAAATAAAAGAGAACTCTTAATCCGTGATAATGTTTCTCGTAATAACAGCTTGAATATAATTAAATATAAGAAAAAACAAATTCGTTGGGAGAATCGACATTTAATTGTTTACTAGTTGAGAATAGAGGCATTGATGTAGTTTTATATTGCGTCCGAATTTATTATTTTGCATTAAACCTTTTATGTTAATTTTATAAAGGCAATAATACTTAAACGCGATATGTGGGATAAAATACCTGTGATATCACGTGTGGTGGAGACAGTAGCGTGCAACGGAACGCGCTTGGGGCTATTATTTTGACAGCAAAAACAAGATGGCGGACGATGATTGCGCGCGAAATCGATCGTCACGAGCGCATTCCACTCACACTGAACGCGTGCCGGAACAAAAACTACTATATGAAAGTAATTTTCCCCGAGATGTCTGACATGCGTACACATAGAATAACATCCTATTTAGTTAGATGATTTGAAATATTCGCTGTGAATTCCAGGCAGAAGGAATGCCTAGGCAATTTTTCGCGCTAGATTTAACGCACGCTAAAGTAACTGAATCGATTACTGTAACGTATGTCTGTAACGTGTTGAAATGAAAGTAACTGTTATTTAAAACCGTTTTGTTTTAATCGTGTTTTACAAATCATGTATTACACGTATGAACGGCATTCTAGCGTTTTTCCTTTCATGAGTAATTACTTTGAAAAGGTACGTAGTTGTATGCCAGCCTCGATTTGTGCCCGGATGATGGCAATAGGCTCGCCCCCTATTTCATGGGACTTATGGACTATTCTATAGTTTTCTATTCTTTCTAACAAAAATAACACACTGTCCTAAATATTTTGAAGAAGTCCTGATTGTCATATTTCGTAAAAAAATCTACTAACTTTGATTCGTAACTAAGTCCACAGTTTCGATAGCTTCTAAACTCTCAATAAAATCTTCCATTTCGTAGCAAATAAGAACGTTCAACAACAAAATAAACTGTCACTTAGCGCTAAGAGCTTGGGCAGTGGTGGCCAAGTGGTAACGGTCGCGACTTACGAGTTGTAGGTCGTAGGTTCGAACCAGACAGGCGCTTTACTTTGTGTAAATTATTTCATCACCACTGCTCTCAAAACGGTGAAGGAAAACATCGTGAGGAAACCGGCATGTCCTAGAACCAAAAATTCGAAGACATGTGACATCTGCCAACCCGCACTGGGCCCGCGTGGTGGATTACGGCCCACTCCCTCTCACCGAGAGGAGGCCTGTGTCCCAGCAGTGGGAACATTATAGGCTGATTATGTTAGCGCTAAGATGCCGAATATTGGATCCCTGTATTTAAGGGAACCCTTAGGACCATAAATGTCCCCTAAGTGATGGTGAAAACGGAACTAACACTTAAAATTTCTTAGGGGCCTCCCTAAATTTAGGGAACGAATGGTGAAAACGGGCATTTAACTTATCTGGCGAAATGTGGGGATTAACCCTTAGTATGCCGGAACGTATATACCTACACGCGAGACACAATGGGTTTTTAATTGTTTCTGTAATTCCGGCATTCAACCGGTTAAGGCTATATGTTGGACTAGAAGTAGGTATTTGTACGATCACCAAAGGAGATAAGTAACCAGGGTCGTCGGATATAGTTGAAGTTTACTAAGAAACCGATTGATGTTTTCGAATGAAATTTAATTTGATAAATTATATGTTTATTTTCTATTAATTAAATTAAATTTTATTACAAAACATCCATCGGTTTCTTATTAAACTTCAACTATAACCGACGACACTGGTTACTTATCTCCTTTGGTGCATACCTCCTGCTTACTACAAACTTACTTACACCATAATGTTTTTTCATAAAATAAACACATTAAAATCCTTGTTTATCACCTCGTCGATCGTCATCAAGCGCAAATTATGTAATAAATAAATACCTAACCGAAGGGAACTGGTTCTGACAATCTTCATAAACGATGGGTAAACAACTTGTCGGTGGTCGCTACTTTTGCTATATTTTAGCAGTAAAAAGTTACACCTTCCCACATAGCTGAATAGACGACGGGTTGTGCGCTTATATTATTTTACTAGCTGGGCCCGCGAATTCGTTAGCGTGCATGTCAGATAACAAATTGGATTTCATGGGTTTTTTTTTGCGCGGATCGCTAATTAGTTATTTTTCTAAAATAAAAGCCTAAGATACTCCTTATATCACCAGCTATCTGCCAGTGAAAGTTCTGTCAAAATCGGTCCAGCCGTTTCGGAGATAAACCGGAACAAACAGACTGACAAAAAAAATTGTTTCTCAACGGAACAGCAGGGTGTGGATGTGGAGCTGTGTCACAAACTATGCTCGACCTCCTATCCTGCCCTATGTGCCCCAAAACATGCAACCGACCACGGTAATTCAAGCCTAACAACAAAGTTCAACAAAACTATTGCCAACTTAACAAAACAATAAAATAAACACAATCGATTTTCGTATTAAAAATACGTAAGATTGCCAACAGTGGCTACGCACCGTACATTATTAAAGTCCGAGTCAATATGGAAATATTTAAATGTTACCTAAAACAGAATACAATGGGAAATATCTACGCATGGTTATTACCATTATGGCCGACAATCGTGGTCATTATGGTATTGAATACTTTATTGAGTAATTTCCTGAGTTAAATCGTATGGTTAACCGGAATTATTAAAACTAATTGCCATTGAATTATTGTAGCCGCGGCATATTATGCTTCGATTCTCAGTGCAATTCGATATTTATAGTGTTAAATGTATGGAGCTGGAGTTCGGAATTGGAAAATAGGTACATGCAGCACATTCCTTTCTACTTACACACAGTACAGATTATCATTGTGGTTTTAAACCATTTTCGGGCAACTAAAGTATCAAATTCAATTATATGTTGGAACTTTGAATTCCCAACCCTGTTATCATTGTTTCAAGGATACAACTTCCCAAACGTCAGAGGATTCAAGAGTCAAAGGTCAGACGTTCGTCGGTCAGACCAGTCCGCGGACATTCGGCGAGAGTGCGGGGTCACTCACGAAATAGTAATTGTCGAGGAATGCGAGGAATCCGCCGCGTTTGTGTGCGATTTCGCAACAATAACCCAATAAAACAGAAAATTCACTCGAACCCGCCCCGGCCTTATAAGACGACCAGTCTCCCTTCTCGGTCGGGTTACACAAATAAGTATGGAAGTCGTGATGGGACCCACGCCTTCGGGCCAAACTGAACAGATGCGCGGAAGTCAAATGCAGGCGAGGTTTTTTTACTCAAATAATGAACTGTCACCCTCAGGCATTGCCCTCAGGCTTAAATGAATTTCATTAAAAAAATCTTTAACTTTTCTTTATCCAAACAAACAATGGAAACTCCGCGCACTGTGTCATTATTTGTAATTAATTTAGGCACCGGCCACAACGAATGCTTTCCGAGCGGAACGTACGTCCAAGTTGATTCAAAGATTGATTCCCATAAAATATATGAATGTGTGTAAAGAAACACACAAAAACTTTCGACTAAACCATCAAAAAATTACCCGAATCCGGTCCCAAATTATTGTGTGATTTGTCTCGGCACAACACACGTTAATTGTTTTATTTCGAACAGGTAAAAATCACAGAGCATAAAAATCTCGTAATTATCCCGAGGTCCACTATGAAAATAGGCGGGAAAAAATAGACAAAGGATGACCGACGACGCCGCTTTTTGTTTTTTAACCCTATACCTGGGCGGAGGAATGAGTTCAGACTCAGGTTTGAAACTTTTTACGTTGCAATCTTAAAATGGTGGAACATTCTGAGGTTTAAATAGCAGAGTAATTGCGAAGGAATTATTGAGACAAAGTGATATCAACAATCTTAAGGAAGACGTCTTTATATTCGATGTCGCGTACATTGTTATGGTTTTTTCTCACAACAAAACTGACGATGTGCCCGTCCTATCCTATCACGTAGCAGCGATAAAAACGTGACGGAGTCAGCACTGACGTGATTACAAAAGCTTTGTTGTGGTAACAGCTTATAAAAGTCCTTCTCTTTTTATTGTTTTGTCATTTCACTCTGAGTTACAGAGAATATTCATGAGACATGCCTTATTGTTGAACAAATCGTTAACAATAAGAATTTGTTTTCAATAAAAATACATTAATCACGAATCACGTGCGTCGTCAGCACGTCTGAAGTGAACACACTACAATAAGAAAATTAAGGAAATCAATGCAGCCTTAGCTCGTCTGAAGCCAGCCTGCTCGGGGATCAGTTTAGGGTCGATTATGGACTGACGTTGTTGATGCTTAATGTTAAGAGACAGGACAAACTAAGCCTTGAATATATTAGAAAGAAAACTAAAATAGCAGATGTATCATACAAGATAAAAAGCTGAAATGGAAATGGGCGGGCCACCTTATCAGAGACAAAAAGGAGAAATGGGCTAAATTAGTAGCCGTATGGTACCCAAGAGAAGGCAAAAGGAAGAAAGGACGCCCGATACGTAGGTGGGATGACGACCTTAAGGTGACAGCTGGGCCAATGTGGAAGAGGGAAACCCATGACCGGGAACTATGGAAGAATATGGGGGAGGCCTATGCTAATGCAAAACAATCTTCGGAAACCGATGTCTGAAGAGGAGATAAGAGAGAGGAATTATATTTTTCTTTTTTAACTATGTATTTATTATAATTATGTAACTAGTGTAAGATTGTTAATAAAGGCTATTATTATTATGGACTGACGGTTTGAGTACGAATCGCTCAAATAATTTGAACACATGGCACAGAAGAGAGGAAGTTCGATACTTCTTCGGGTTGTCAGGCCGTTTTCCGGGTTTTAGCAGCGCCGAAATTGGAGCATTCCTCCAGATTTAAAGAGCCTTTTATGTAAATAAAATTTACATAACATTATCTAACCATTAAGTGTTCCAATATATTGCAGCTATTAGATATAATTGGAATGTGTACGACAGGTTGTAAACCTCTTTACAACACAAACACATACGACTCTCGCCTCGTCTTTTTATGCGATCAAAAGTGCAAGTAACATTGAAAGCAAATTAGCGTTTGCACAACAGCATGTTACGATACTCAATGGCCCGAGATTAGCTGAAAGGGAACATTGATACCTGTGTGTATGCACGTTTAATAACATAAACTTCAATCTCATGCATCTATCTCATGTACATATGTGTGTTTACAAGTAATTCCGCGTCTACGGTTCATATGTGACCACGCATCTACCCCGGACCCATAAAATAGGAAGTTATAGGCGCATGTTGAATTTCAAACGATTTCAAAGAACACATTTGGTGCCTATGATAAATGTTCGTGAGTCGTTATACCGGGAATTGATGGATTTATTTATATACATTATAAATGTATAGCTGTTGAATTGACATGCAAACTAACACTGCCAGCGGGTTCGTTCTCGCGAAATGCACTTAAATCTTCTTTGAATTATATTTTGGTTTGTAGTGGAAACCAGCGACTATTCTGTAAAAATCTCACCGTAAAAACTTAGGTGAAGTAAGCGTGGAGTGAGCTTGCAATAGTGTCAATTCCTAGCAAAAACAAACTCACTTCACCTAAGTTTTCACGGTGAGATTTTTACAGAATCGACCGGCTGTACCAAATTCGATCTAGCGTTTCCTATAAGTCAGACGTAAGTAGGTAAACAAAAAGCACTACTTACACTCGAATCGCTTTAGCGTGGCAAAAGCGGACATTGACCCACATTCATTTTCTAGCATTCTTTATTTCAAAAACTGAAATACGGTCCGTTAACGTCCTGAATCAATATCTATCGTGATCTTCAACATGTTCCAATAACGACAAACCGTACATAGTTTATTGTTTGGGTTCCTACTGAGAGGTATTAGAGAAAGAGCAATGACCGCTATTGCCACGCTAAAGCGATTCGGTTATACCTCTACTTCTCATTTACTTCCAAGAATGTATTCGCTATTATATTTCTCCGTCAAATCTACGTGTTCAATTAAGTCTGACTGCATATCAGGAATATGGCATGGCCATCTGATAAAGGATTACTTAAATGAAAAATTACAATCATGGCGCACCGCGTCTTTAAACATGGTAAGATGCAAATTTCAAAGGATAAGAGTTTCCATTATTAATGTTCATTACGTTCGGTCGCTGCGGCCATGTATTTACATTACATGCTGTGCATTTTCTACTTGCAATTACATTTTGATAAATCGACGGATAATGTTTAAACACACTTTAATTAACTACGGCGATATTAAAAATTCTTCCGATATGACGTTCACAAAGCGTCGTGGGGCGGTCCGCGTCTTTTCATTTTAAAAAGTAACGTTACAAGATAAATGAAAGGTCGTTTCAAGAAAAAATAATTACCCAATCCATCGAGCGAACGGTTATCAGGCGCCTCTTTAAACGAAATTTTAATAAAGCGAATAAGGCTCGATTACGTCGCTCATATTTCAAGATGGCCGAAACAATCGGCGATCATTACCAGTGGATGCGTATGCGCACGGTATATATACGCCACGGGAGCGCATTGATAAACGTTCGTAATGATGGTACGCAAACTTACCGTTTATGGTAAACTTATCGAATGATGCCGGGTATGAAAATGAAATGATAATTTTTGAAGTTACAACGGAGAATGAGCGTATCTCCGTTCAATATTTGTTGTAAGTACATAAGGCTTAAAGACCCGGAAAGGAAATAGGACATGTTCGCTAGGAATCGTAGTTTCTGTTGAACACAGACTTTCCCATATTAGGAGGTAATAAAGTCAACTGTCATCACAGTTACATCGTTTGCGGCATAGGTAAATGTATTTTATATAATTTCTATAGTCCTGGCGGTGTCCCTTCTCCTGTTAATGAGACTAATCCTCTTCGATAAGATCAATGAACGACTCTTTAGCCTTTAGCGACCCTTTTAGCTATCCAACGTTTTCCTCGACTCTTTAAGATTTAAATCCTTTAGCATAATCAGCCTATAGTGTTCCCACTGCAGGGACACAGGCCTCGTCTCTTCGAGAGGGAGTGGGCTGTAATCCACCACGCGGGCCATGATCCATAGATTTGAGCCGTCACCGTCACCGTTTTGAGAGCAGTGGTGATAAAATTCTTTACTTTTCAAAACTTTCCTGGTTCATGAAGATAGGGATATCTTCCCACCAAACGTATCCCAAAACGGGTGTGTTTACAGACATCGGTACCATCATTAAACAATGCCCTTTTTAGTCAATCCGTCATTGTTACAGCACAAAGATCACGTTCACGAGTGTGTACTCGGGCCATAGGTAAAAGGGCGCCTTCTCTGCCTGCCTGCAATACACACAACACACGAAATATGTGAAATCGGCGCTTTGAAACAGTTCGAAATACATTACTGTGTAACTTAATCTCAAGTTAAGTGAAAGAATGTCTGGTGCAGCTATGTATAAGGTATAGGAGGGGAAGATCAATGGTTGGTTGTTTCACGGTG
The DNA here is from genome assembly GCA_963082905.1 of Oligia fasciuncula. Lineage (NCBI taxonomy): Eukaryota > Metazoa > Arthropoda > Insecta > Lepidoptera > Noctuidae > Oligia > Oligia fasciuncula. The sequence continues at coordinate 11,751,007 of OY720406.1, read as the reverse complement.
AGGTAGGAGAATGCGGTCCGTGAGAAAAAAATACTCTCGCTTCCGATGCGGTCGGATAGATAGCGCAGGTGGCGATCGCGCCTCACGCCTCCTCGCCCGTTTCAAATTTAAAATACTTTATTTTTAGGGATCTCTGCGTTGGGTGCATGGACCAATGAATATTTTAAGCCTTCGTTTAATTCCGTAACGTTGTTTATTTGTTCAGAAGGACAATTGTTAATTAAGAATGCCTTTGCAATTGTTTAAGATTAAATTAAGGATGGGTTTAATGAAGTCTATTTTAAAAGTACCAACACCCATTGTTTACAGGTAGTGGACGTAAATCATACTATTGTTTACCGCATTTTCTCATAAAATTAGTTAAACAAAAATATTCAGAGCTCACATCATCAGTAGACCAATTCCCGTAATTAAAAACTTTCATAATCTACTCGCAAACTCATTTCAGCGACAATAAATGTCAAAAACTTGTCAAAATGTAAGTAAATGAGAGGTATTTTTGACAGATTGAGACTGAGATCAGACTGTGAACGTTCTTAATCATCATCATCATCTGCCTAGCCTTTTCCCAACTCTGTTGGGGTCGGCTTCCAGTCTAACCGGATGCAGCTGAATACCAGTATTTTATATGGAGCGACTGCCTATCTGACCTCCACAACCCAGTTACTGGGTAATACGATACCCCTTGGTAAGACTGGTTGTCAGACTTTCGGGCTTCTGACTACCCGTAACGACTGTCAAATATCCACGAATGACAGCCGGGACTAACGGCTTAACGTGCTTTCCGAGGCACGGAGGGGTCTCGGTATGTAAAGATGGTCACCCATTCACAGACCAACCGCGGCAAGCGTAGCTTAACCGTTCTTAATATGGCGGGAATCACCCCTCTGAACTCTACCAATCCAACTTTGAATCATCAACTTAATATTTTAGTGTTTCAACTATACGGAACTTGTTCGATAACTTTACCATCGTAGGCGAAGGGTTTAGGAATTCAGTAGCAGTTTGTCATTTGTCGTTTTTTACTATTATTAACGTCGGCACCGTCGAATCCTTTATGCTTTTGTTGCGCAACACAAATATTTTGACTTGTAAATATTTATGAAACGTTTCATAGTGTTATTTCTTAGAAATTAATGATTGAGACGGGTCTGTTTTTGTTTTAATATCTTCAAAGGCAATAGGAATATCTTAACTTTACCCAATTAACCAGAACCCAGTAGAGGGTTCGTGTTATTTGTGTAAAAAGATCGACGAATTCGGCGAGTACCTTCAATTCAAAAACTTTTAACTAGAAAACTTGTGTTATAATTTATTAGGCAGGTTGGCAGGGACACCGACGTGAAACCTGATAACATAGATTCAGTACATGATTCTCAACGCCTCTGCAATTAATTTAATCGTCGATTAATAAAAAAAAACTGTTCCATACATTTTGACCTTAAACGTAGGTACTTAATGCACTTTTCTATGAAACAGCAGATTTTATTTTTGATAACTAACGAAAGGTTTCTACGCTAGAATCATGTGGTGAATTCATGTTTACCTACATGAAAATGAAAAAAAAAGTGTTTATTCACAGTTTTTTTTTTTTTATATATTTACCTCCGCCAAACTGCAAGGAGTTTGTTGGCAGATGTAGGCTCTCCTTTTTTTTGTAAATAATATATTTTATAATAACACTTTTTCACAGTTTTTCATGTTCTTCTTCTTGTTTAAATAGATTAAAGCCCAAGGCCCAGTCTCATTTGCACTATAAAATCAGGATCAAGCACCTACAAGATCGGATCTTTTATTATTTTTTTCTTCTGGTGCTATAAAACTGGGTTAAAAAACCTTTTACTTAGACAACTTGTTTTAAAACCCAAGTTTGTCATTTACTCTCTATGAATTTCGTACTTTATCACAAAAAAAAATAAGGCTCTGTAATAAAATTAGTCTGCGAGATTCGGCCAACAACTATGTACGAGTATCTAATACACAAGCCACCTGCCGACATTGAAACTAACCTATAAAAACATTAATTCAACAAGTAATTAAGTTCCAAACCAATTAATATCGAGAACTTTATAACCCACATCGATTGTAAGCTTTAATCTCCATCGAGTACGGCAGTCGAGGTAGGAATCGAATTTAATATCGATAACGTACCTACATTAAAAGTCATGTAGGTATGAATCGATTAATTGGAATCCCATCGAAAAACACGCATGCGTAACGTTCATTACATATCCTTTTTGCGTTAAAGCTAAGCGCGCACTACGAATTTTAATCGTTGCGATAAATAATCGCCAATCTGTAGACAATATTAATATACTAAAATCCGCGCACTGCGGAAAAAAATCGCATGAGAATTCGCTTGAATTTTTTTTGTGTTTGCGATTTTATAACAAAATCGCAATGAATAAAATCGTAGTGCGCGCTTAGCCTAACTGTGGCCTTAGAGTTCAAACTAAGCACCAATATCTGCAGGTATATAAAATACTAGCTGACCGTGCCCACTTCGTTGGGCGGTAAACAATTTTACTTGTGATGAATTTATGAGTGTGGTTTGGTTAGTGCTGAGTGCTATGATTTATTTCCTGACTGCCAAAAGAGGGTATTTTGATAAGAATTCATAATTGTTGATAATACGACCAATAAACATGACCTAATGATTTTAATTATTTTTTTAATATAAAAAAAAACTACTTTTTGGGACTTAAATATATAAGTTAGACATTATGCTGTCGGCGACTTTTTTGTAGGCATTATCAAATTTAAAGGAACCTAACCAAACCGAACCTAGGGGTGCCCTTCGCTCCCTCTTGCATCCTATGTCGCCTCCCGAAATACTCACGAACCGCATGTGGCCGGCTAAAACTAGGTGTAGCTGCACTTCGGCCGGCTAAAACTAGATGTAGCCGCACTTCGGCTATTAGCCGTGACATATACACATACAAAGTAGCGAAAAGCCTTGTATTCAACAAATACAATTTTGGTAATTTTGTCTTTTTTAACATTGCTTGTTTTTATGAGACAAGCAATGTTAAAAAAAAAACAAAATTGGCAAAAAAAATTTTTGCGGTTATAACAGGTTTATCGAATTGTAATTATTGTAACGTTATAGTGTAAACTAGCTTTAGCCCACGGCTTCGCCCGCGTGGAGGTCGGAAATTATTCACAGAAAATTCAACCCCCCATTGCACCCTCTTCGGGGTGGAATTTCGAAAAACCCTTTCTTAGTCTACTCCTACAAACCTACACTTCACAAAGAACACACCCTCCAAATTTCATGTCTCTAGGACCAGCGGTTCAGGCTGTGTGTTGATGTATCAGTCAGTGTCAGGACTTTGAATTTTATTTATATAAGTCCAGTGGTAATACGAGAAAAGACGCTATAAGTACCCAAAAGGATTAAAGTCTATTAAAATAAGTACAAAAACAAATCCATATACCATAATATTGGGCATCCTCCTTAATTTTAATTAATGAAATAATCCTTCCTACGTAATTTTCCCCTAGTCGAGTGCCGCTCCCCGTATGGATATCACCCAATACCAATCAGATAATACAGTAATTACAGGCCGGTATTATACTTTAGACAGATCATTAACGTAATACAAGGCTAAATACGTATAAATGGAAAAAGTTGCCAATGAAATAGCAGGATTAACTGATTACGATCTTGTCTTTAAGACTATGGCACAGACTGTAGGCCCTGTCTGCCATGCCATTTTATGTCTTAAAATACTGGTGGTCCCTATCGATTCTCTTTTTATTTAAATACAAGCTGTGCCCCCGACTTCGTTTGCGTGCATGTCGGAAAACCAATTTTATTTCATGGGTTTTACTTTTTTTGCGCGGAATTCTAATTAATTTACTAAATTCAAGTAGCCTCAGTTGCTCCTTATAACATCAGCTATCTCCTGTCAAAACCGGTCCAGCCGTTTCGGAGATTAGCTGGAACAAACAGACAGACAGACAAACATTTAAAAATAGATTTTTTGTTGTAAGTAAAATGCTGTTATTTTGACATTACAGATGCTTTAATTTTATTTATTTGTATTTGTACAGATGTGTTTGTTTAGCTTGTAAGCATATACTTGTATTGTATAGACATCTTAGTAACAATTTAAACAGAAGTGCATAAAAATAAGTCCATTTTTTTACAAAACCTTACTTTTGAGTTAATTTATTTTGTCTTAACGCAGCACAAGTAGCAAGTTTCATTTAGTTTTACTTATAAGTTAATAACTTTCACCGATAAGAGCAAAAAAAGCTTATAATCTTTAATGTTATTGATATTATAATTCGCGCAATAACAACTTAAATGCCATCGAGTTTACGCATAATATCGTGAAAGCATATTCGTGTTACATACAGCAAAACGTAAAATAAAAAACTTAATACGAATACACTTCATTCCCGGAGATAGCCGAGCGCTATCGAAAACATCCGACGAATGAGAAGCGGGGGAAATTGGAAAAGGCTGTGATTACGACGTGGTTGTAAAAAATAATGTGGCAACGAATCAATGGTTTAAGTTTTCAGGTTTTAAATTACAGTACCGGGTGAGATACATGTGTCGGTCGTATTTTGAATCGAGATTTTATTGCTTTTATTCAACACGTAAACATAAACCCCCTTCGTAATAAACGTTGCCGCGTTGTATAGCGTCAGTATAGTTAAACAACGCTTTGTCTTCTTCCTTCGAAAGTCAAATTACTGACCACTGAAAGAGAGAAATCGGTGTTTAACTATATTCATCTAATATAATACGTTTATTAGTAAGGGGGTATGTGTTAAATTGTCTGCTGTTTACAATGCCATAATCTGAAAATCTGCTTTTTGAATGTTTCTTTAAAAGTCGGTTGTTCTTGACTCTTTACGTGACCAGAGGGCTGGCCTATTTTTGGGCCAAAGAATCAGCTTCGCCATACAACGTTGCAATGCTACATGGACACTTTTTCTGTTGACAGCGATGCGGACCAATTTTTTGCTATCTTGTAAAAAATGTATTCAAAAAAGTGGGGAAAGACCCACTTTTTTGAATACATTTTTATACATATTATATTATTTTATGCCCGTTAGCTTATATATTAAGTTAATATTATCTTGTTTGAAAATATATAAAACAAAAGTGGATTTGAAAGTTAATTCTATGTATTTTGAGTTACAAAGGGGCACTGTTAAATAGGCTAGCTGCATATAATGCAGATAATTCAGCCAATTACAGTAATTTCGTGTTAGAAAGTTTGTGTTTGTGGGTTGGTCCTACAACATATCAATCTGCGCCTACAAGGTACAGAAAATTATTTTCTGACCTTAATACACTTACGTATAATCGCGAAGTCACGAAAGTAATATAAGTAATATTGTAAAAGCCAATTATTTTTAAAAAGAGTAACCGTGGAGTTTCTTGCCGGTTCTTCTCCATAGGAAACGACCAATTGGAACCGTGCACCTAGCTTCTGACGTTTCATAAGTGCCCATGTAGGCTTATGTGAAATAAAACATTTTGATTTTGATTTTTTGATTTTGATTTTGATTTTAACGTAAAAGGTTGATAATGGCCGCTTGTTTTAGGAAATTTGAAGCCTTGAATTGCAAATATTCTGACAATATCTATGACGACATGCTGCTTTGGTGAAATCTTTAAGACTGAGAGACAAGATTTCCTGTACCTAAACATTTACCATACACTCTTAGTAATTCAATTTTTGAGGGGCTTGTGGCTAACTAATAACAGCCGCACGGGTTGATCGATCAGGTTAAGCTATGCTTGCCGCGGTTAGTCCGTGGATGGGTGATCTTTACATATTAAGACCTCTCCTTGCCTTGGAAAGTAACGTGCTTTCCGAGGCCGTTGGTCTTTGGCAGTCGTTACGGATCGTCAGAAGCCCGAAATTCGAACAACGAGTCTTAATTACTATGTAGTGAAGTTTGGAGCCGAATTACTCGTTGATTTTGTTCATAGTTGGGCTTCCTGACTTTTTATTATTCGTAGGAGCTACCACACCAATGCTAGCATAATCAGCCTATAATGTTCCGACTCCTGGGACACAAGCCTCTTCTCGGTGAGAGGGAGTGGGCCGTTATCGACCACGCGAGCCCCGTGCGGGATGGTAGATGCCAATGATATGCATATCCAATTGTTCTACTATGAAACTTTTACCATAACCTGAACTTGAAGCCCTACTTACTACCTTATTTTCTCTCACAGGTGGAGCCGACAGGCTCGGCATCCCTGGGGGCGGCGTCACGGGCCCTCTTTGTGGAGAAAGTCCGCGCCTCCAATGCGGCATGCCAGGCTGGAGACTTTGCCACTGCAGTCGCTCTCTACACCGATGCCTTGACCCTGGATCCTGCCAATCACATACTTTATAGTAACCGGTAAGTGTTGCGAACTTGTTAGTCTATTATGCACGTCAGAGACATTCTACAGGTCGTCATGATTCGGCACAGCTGGGCGGCAAAATCGAATACAGTTATTTAGAAATATTTCATTATGTTCGGGAAAAATTCGCTCGGTTTAGCAAACATGATTAAACAAGGGAACATGCTGAACGAAGTTTGCCGATCAGCACGAGCCGAATGAAAACCGAATATGTACAGTAACTGCTTCGGGTCGGGTTTGTTGTACAGACGCCAGCACATCAAGCTACTACAATCTGTCAAATTTCTTTAATAGATTTTCAACTTTATCGCTAAAGCATAAGGTTCAAAGTTGATTGGGAAAATTTGACAGTTTCGGGTAGCTTGATGTGCTGGCGTCTGTACAATAAATACTGCCGAATCGAATGTGCCTTAGTTTAGTCAGAATCATTCCAAGGAGTGCTAAAACTGCAGTATTATCTGTATTATATACCTCATCATCATCAGCCTACTGCAGTCCATTGCTGGACACAGGCCTCTCCATGCACGCCTTCTTTACTCATCCAGCTGCTACCAGCCATCGTCGCTCCACCTAGCCTGAGGCCGTTATGCACCTATCTGTTATATTTTTCTGACCATGTTGTAACCTTCAAGAAACAGAAACTACACCTTCCCGTCCCTCTTATATCTAAGGTCCCTGTGTTTAGTCTTAGCTAGTGCTAAAACTAGACCAAAACATCATACCATCAGGTCCGGATTACCACCTAGTCACACAAGGCACTGGCCTAGGGGCCCAGCCAGCCTAGGGGCCCCACCGACGGCAGGCGGAAATACAATTATTTCACTAAATAGTGCAAAGCGAAAAGAGAGGCATTGGAAATATAGCCATATGGCGTATTGACGTCTATCCAAAATGGCGTCGGAATGGGGGGGCCCCAAATGTCGAAGTGCCTAAGGGCTCTGGGTCTCTAAGTCCGGGCCTGCATACCATATCATTCTTTAGCTTAACGTGTCATTATTATTCTTGGCTTCAGCCAGGTCTCATCTTGTATCACTTTAATTATAATCCAAGAATGAGGAAAATTATAGTAGAAAATCTCCGCCATATTAGATCAGTGAACGGTGCTGGTTATAAACTAGACCAGTCTCCCGTAGCTGTCAATCGTATTGGTCACGCGTGTACATAATTAGGAGAAATTATAGCATTATTATCAGCCCCAGCGTGTTTTATGTACCGTATGTAAAGAGACTATACATACGGTATATAAAACACGCTTTTATGTACAGTCAGCAAAAGAGATAATCATGCAGGATCGTCCGATATAGTTGAAGTTTAGTAAGAAACCGATGGATGTTGGATGAGCAATTTTTCATTCCATGACATCAGTTTCATAGTACTTCAACTATATCCGACGATCCTGCATACTTATCTCTTTTGTTGTCTGTACATAATCAAGCAAAATGTTTTTGCATTCTATGCACCGGCAAAACTGTAGGAATATTTTTCGGTTTTGAGTTCGCCTCAACCTCATGAAATTGGTCCTAGCATAGTCAGTCCTAGCATGTTCTTACTGCTGGACCCTTCGATCAATATACTATTATTGATCGAAGGCTGGGGCACAGGTCCTCCTCTCGGTGAGAGGTAGTGAACCATAATCCACCACGCGGGCCCAGTGCGGGTTGGTCGGTGTCAACGTTTTCAAAGTTTAATTCTAGGACATGCCGGTTTCCTCACGATGTTTTCCTTCACCGTTTGAGAGCGGTGGTGGTAAAATTAAACTCTGCCTGTCTGGGTTCGAATTCACGACCTACAACTCGTAAGTCGGGGACGATATCACTGGGCCACCATTGCTGCTTCAATTCGAATTTTTAGCTTTGTTTTTTTTTTTGTAGCTTGTTTTTACATTTTCTTCAAGGGGTACAACCACAGATATAGATAGATCTAGATAACACAAGTATCACGATCTGTATGAAAACAAAGCGTGCCATTATTTGACTACCTACTATGACGTCACAAGCACTATTTAGTGATGGGAAAATCAAATCGATTCAAAGACGCCGCCGCGTGCGGCACCCGTCTCGCCCCACCCCTGGGGCCAAGCGCCAGCGCTCACGCTCATGCACCCAGCCAGCAGGACACAGGACTGAGCGCGAAAGTGGCGGCTTACGATTTTTTTACGTAAGCTAGTGCGATTTTTGGAACGCGAAGTAGTTGCTTTTGCGCCTTTTGCGACGACGAAAGACCCATGTGATTTTCTGTTGCCTCTTTCATGATAGTTCTCGAAAAATGTAAAGGTATGGGATCTCCAAAGACCTTGTTTTGTAAGTAATCGTTAATTTTTGCACAGGTCGGCAGCGAGGCTAAAACAAGGGCAGTTCGCAGCAGCTCTACAAGATGCGACGCGAGCGAGAGAACTATGCCCAAACTGGCCGAAAGCGTACTATAGACAAGGTAAGAAGCTGTTTAGAATTCATTTGTTTTAATAATTTTTTGTGCATCATCTCTTGCAAAATTTACTGAGGTAATATAGCTTCGGCGCGGAAGATATTATAAGTAGTGCACAAGTGTGTACGCAGACAAGTGCATTCTCTCTTCTATTACTCTCATTGTCCGATGGGACGGCAATCCGACAAGTTCTGAGAGAGATCAGGCGCAGGACCAACAGCTTAACGTGCTTTCTGAGGCACGGGGGTATCACATCGCCAACTTCCTAAAGAAAAAACCCCATAGCACTTTGCCCGACCCCGGAATCGACCCCAGGACCCCACGCTGAGCAGTCGCGCACCACGAACCAACGGGGCAGTCAGTTTGCTGAGGCAGTCAGTGAAAATTACCAAGTAAAAAAAATTACGTTCGGCACCATATATCTTCATCTCTGTCACTTATAAAGCTCTAATTTTAAAGTCATATTTACCCGGAACCTTAATTGCGTAACACACTTTCAAAGACCATCTGATTCATTTTGAAGGCTATTGCTAAACCATTGCTTCATATGTTTAAAAAATGTATCTGGTCAACAACGTAAATAACGCAATGAATGTTATTCTGATCTGAAAACACCCCGTTCTACTTACCTTTTAATTGCTCCGAACATACTGCATGGCAGTGTTATCCCAGGAAAAAGCAAACTTCATCTTTTAGAGTTACCTCAAATACCTACACATATTGCCAAGATTAACAGTCACAAAAGCTGTTTATTATTATGACTCTAAGATGGATTCTAAGTTGACTAAGTAACTAACTTAATGGTTCCCATTTGATATCCTTAGTGCAGGCCTTAAGATTATAACTTTTAACCGTTAAACCATTAATTAATTCCTTTTAATGACAGGGATTATAGACGAGGAATTTATAATTATGAGCTTCAAGTTTAATCGTCCATTAACGTTACATTTATCTACTTTAATGTTCCTTTCGTTTACCGCATTAGCTACTTTAGCAGTGACTTAAGGCGAAAGCATCAGGATAGTGATACTTATAATTCTGTAAAGCCATATTTGTTACGGTCGCGATTATATTTCAATCAACAACCTGAGACTGACCTGCCGATCTGTAAAAATCTCACCGTGACACCTTAGGTGAAGTGATCTTGAAGTGAGTTTTCAATAGTGTCAATCCCTAGCATCAAATTAAATGACAGCTCACTCCAAGCTCACTTCACCTAAGTTCAGGGGGAAACTTTCAAAAGGGGCCTGGTCTTTGGGGATAAAACCAGGCAGTGTAGGATTTTTACTTCACTTAATCCACCTCGGTGGTCAACATCTGCACCATGGAAGGGGGCACCGTTACTTCTCAAAAGACCAATCCGGAGCCCCCTCTGTGCAACGCCTGTTAGGGCACATCTCTGGGGAGACTGTAAAGGGGTCTCCCCAAAACCTAGCTGAGCAAGTGTACAAGGCAGCACATGACCACTGTGCGCCGTCTTCCCTGAGGTCACTCAGTGGACCGACAGAGTCCCCACCTCATGGATAGTGTCAATCCCTAGCATCAAATGAAATGACAGCTCACGTCAAGCTCACTCTACCTAAGTTCTCACGGTGAGATTTGAACAAAATAGATCGGCTGCCAATTGCAAAAAACGTAAGAAAAGTTGAATTTCGCGGGGTAGCTTAGCGCATCCCCCTTAAGTCCTTACGTTTACGTGTGAGTTTGTACAGGCGAGTCAACAACGATGATAACATCACGTAACATAGCATCACGCCTCTAATCTCCGAATGGTTAGGCAGAGTTGTACCTATAGTAACCTCAACATTCCGTCAGTTATGTGCTGCTACTGAGAAATTCGAGATGGAAAAACCCAATAACACATTGCCCTACCTGGGAATCAAACCAGGACCTCAGCTCAGTAGTAGCGTTATCCAGACTCCATGCTGCTACCTACTGAGAAATTCGAGACGGAAAAACCCAATAACACTTTGCCCGACCTGGGAATCGCACCCCACCCAGGACCTCAGCTCAGTAGTAGCGTTTGCGATAACTAGACCAACCCAAGGATGTCCCTGGAAAAAGCAACTCCGCGTGAAAAGCTTCCGACATGTACCTACTGCATTGAAAACGTCATAAACCGTCCATCTAAGCATCACACCCAAGCCTTAGATCATCGGTCGTGATAAACTATGCAATTAGCACCTCTATTGCATATTAATACACTTTTTTGCATATTCGTGACATGCGCAGTGCACACATTGTTACGACTGTTGCGTGTGATTACATTTACTTTTTTTTTTCATAATTTTCTATCACTTTCGCTCCACTGAATACGTCTTACTTTTACTTAACATGAACATAACATCACGCCTGTAATCCCCAAAGGGTTAGCCAGAGGTGTACCTATTAGGTAGTAACACCCATAATAACCGACTTCCAAAAAAAGGAGGAGGTTATATGTTCGACTTTAGTTTTTTTTTTATTTATGTATGTTCACCGATTACTCGAAGACGGCTGGACTGATTCCAAAAAATCTTTTTGTTTGAAACGGTATACTCTCGAGGTGGTCATCAAGTTGGAATCTTGGAAATCGAGGGAAACCCTCAAATTTTATAGGCAAACCTATAGCGATTTGGGTATTTTTTAAAGTAACTTGAGTATTTGCTCTCGGAAATCATCATTTGGTAAAGTGGAGCTGATGATGAAGACCATAGATGGCCATCGGAACTACTCAATGACAAATATTTCACGCGTTGCGATTCGATTACTATATGGGTACAACTAAAAAGTGAAAAATAAAAACTTTTTTCTTTTAAAAAAAGATTTTTAGCCAGTTATGTTTAAGTCCCATGTAATATGGGGCGAGCGAGCCTATTGACATCAACCGGACACAACTCCAGACTCCCGGCTGCTACTGAGAATTTCCAGATGGAAAACCTAATAACACCTGGGAACCGAACCCAGTACCTCATGCTCAGCGGTAGCGAGGCAGTCTTTTATAAACTCTGTGGCTATTAATGCTTGCGGGTTATTATTACGAACAATTTTATGGCTAAATACTTACCCATTAAGGTGGCCTTAAGTGTACCTACTCGTACCTTTTTTTGTTTCGTTTTTTTGCGAACATCGATACATTCGGTCCCCTGCCGTGATATAGGCACAAAGAAATACATAGGTAAGAGTAAGTACCCATAAATTATCGACAATGTTACGTCCGCGGACTTATTTATGAAGACCTCTTATTACAAACTGTAATTACTTTAGTCCTTATTATTAAGTTAGTAAGGGTTTATTTGGAGCTGTGCGGTTCCGTTTTCTTGCGACCTAGTGCATTTAGACCAACATTTTGGACTCCCAGCTGTCTTACCTTTTTCCATCGCCTTTTGGTTTTAACCTTCCTTAAAACGTTTTGTGAATTTACCTATATCATGTGAAAACTTAGACATCTAGCACCAGTCGAACTGTTAGTTGTATTAGTTAGTACGAAATCACATGATTAGCATTCGATGTAAAATTTTTTTTTTTTTTTAAATAGATGTCCCTAAAGATTCTTCACTCTCTGGTCAAGCAACCGTGAAACAATGCAACGCAGTATGGAAATAGAAATTACGCTTTGTTAATCACGAGCGTGCGTGGTTTAATCAATCAATCAATCAATTTGTAACTATAGAAGCGTGACAAGCCCAGTGCTGTGACGATATACTACGCATAAAGTGACAACTTATTAAAATATGCACTTTGTGACTATACAAGGTTGCAGGTCACAGGCCCGAGTTGGCGCCGCAGTTTTTCACGCGTGCCACTCGAGAGAGTGACGGACGGTGGGACCCGCTGAGGACTGTCGGGGGAGCGAGCGGTGAATGCTTATGCGAATCCCGCAGCCTCGGCCATAGGTAGAGGTGGAACAGCGCGGTGGTTTTAGCCGGTAAGAGTCCGGCATGCCCCTCTGTCAACCCCACGATGGAGAAGGTCCATGAGGATTTCCACTGCAGAGCAAAAAAAAGGGACATCTACACGCAAACTGTAACCATGAATTCAGCACATGATTCTAGACGTCTAGCGTAGAAATTTCTCGTCATAGCATAGCATAATCAGCCTATAATGTTCCCACTGCTGGGACACAGGCCTCGTCTCTTCGAGAGAGAGTGGGCCGTAATCCACCACGCTGGCCCAGTGCGGGTTGGTAGATGTCACATGTCTTCGAATTTTTGGTTCTAGGACATGCCGGTTTCCTCACGATGTTTTCCTACACCGTTTCGAGAGCATGGTGATAATCATGAAAATGTTTCGTCAGTTATACAAAAAAAAACCACTGTTTCATAGAAAAGTGCAATCCGCGGTCAAAATGTATGGAGGAGCCATTTTTTTTTTTAATAACCGGCGAAAATTTTCAACAGGGGTTTCAGAATCATGTACCTACTGAATCCACGGTAAGGTTGCGCCTCGATGTCCCTTCTACCAAATACTTGCAAGAGAAGCTTTTCGCAGATAAGCTTCATCGGTCGCAGAATATGTTATGAATTTTTTGACATACATAAGTATGAATAAAATGGCTAATCAAAAACAACTCAGTGGTATTGTTATGTAAAAAAATTAGAGCCATGTTTACAATCAAAAAATCAAATTATAAACCACTTTCTAAGTTTATCTTTTATTAAATTAGATTGGCATTATAATATGTAGTTATTATTATTATAACATTACAGTAACATTTGAAACTTACTTTAAAATAAATAAATAAAATTCATTTATTTCAGGCAAAGACCCATATTTAATACATAAAAAGAACATAAGTTATCAATTTGTCATCTTAATTTTTAAATATGAAAATTACATTCAAATTAACTAATAATCATCAAAGTAAATCAAAGTCAAAGTATTTATTAGATAGATATTAGATTAGTTTTTATTTGATATTTAGAAATATCAAATAAAAACTAATAAGTTACATCAACTACAGTAAATGTCAGAATGAACTATCAAATGTCAGCTACAATAATTAGGTATTATGATAAGTAACCAAATAATAACGCCAAAACACAGAATTGATATAGGTAATGTCTACAGAACTAGAATTATAACAAGACAAATTATACTCTCGCGACATGCCTGCCACAACTGTGCCCAATGTACGGACAAACAAAACGCTTGGCAATCATACTTTGATAGCAGAGGTTTATGAGAAACGGTACAATAACGAAGATAATAACTTTGCCAGCGGTTACGACAACACTAATTCAGCGAAACGGATTCGACATAATGAATGTATAAAATTTCTAATTGTCTACTAACTTTAGATTTACGTTATGAAGTTGCCATGAATTGCCCTGGTAATTATGTTACTGTACCTATTCTGTATTGTCCGGCTGTCCGCGACTGTGTCCGAGATTTCTCTTAAATGAGAGTAAACATGACAATTACTGTCAATCACGTTATAGTGCTGACATCGATACCTCCATTTATTCTGAAGTATCGTAGTAGACGCTTACGTTTATTCCAAACTAGCTTCAGCCTGCGACTTCGTCTGCGTGAAATTTTTTGTTCTCCCGACCCACACCGTCCGCGTCGCATCGCATCGCCTACCCGCGCAATTTCGTCGTTTTCGCTTAGCGTTGTTTCTAACTTTTTTCTTGATGTTACTTAAATAGCCTATAGCCCTCCTCAAGAATTGGGCTATCAAATGCATAAAGAGATTTTTTTTGTATCCGCCTAGTAGTTTCAGAGATTACCGCGTTCAAACAAACAAACTCTTCAGCTTCATTATTATTAGTATAAATAAAAAATAAACCGAACACAACCAAAAGAGGAGCGTGAAACTAAAACCTCTTTGGTATCAAAATCGATTATATTTTTAATTCGATTATTCTATATTCAAATGAAGGCGGTTCCTATCAATATGTTGAATGATCCCATTGTTTCTTTTAATAATAAAACTGCTGGTGTGAGAACATTGATAATAAAGCAATGTCGACGGAACAATTATGAATGTAAGTTTACAGTTATTAGCAAACAGTGGGTGCACAGAACTGCGCGTCAACCTACGCACCGACGGTACCATATGTGCATTCATTACTGGAAGTCGTGCTGTCACAGTGTAGGCAACCATTTTATCAGAGGTTTAACGCCTTTAAGTTAACAATTTTGAAAGTATGATTGGTAAAATACCTTTACTCACAAATCATCGTGTTGACCTGCCGTATCTGTGTAGTCTGTAGTATATTTCAGTGTGTTTTTTTATTTTTTTACTAGCCATTACTCTCTGTTCAGAGCTGCCAAGGACCAATCTTTATTAAAGGAGTCCAGCTCATCCCGCCATCTTCGTCTGGGCCTGCGGCGATGTCGTTTGCTATTAAACGGGACCCACTGGGTCGTAAGTTTGGCCCATTGATCCTCTGACATGCGGCAGATATGTCCAGCCGAATTCCGTTTATGCGTGCCAGTTTTCCGAGTAACAGTTAATTTAGTGATGGAACGGATTGTTGTATTCTTAACCCGGTCCACAAGATTAATACCCAGAATATTCCTGTGTTTAAATCTTCTTTATTTTCTAGGGGTGGCACTACAATGTCTTGGTCGACATGGCGAAGCGCTGGCGGCATTCAGCTCAGGGTTGGGAGTGGAGCCGTCTTCGAGGCAGCTGCTGGCAGCTCTGGTGGAAGCCTCCCTGAAATCACCACTCCGGACAACCCTGGAGCCTACGTTTAGACAGTTAGAAGCTATGAAATTGGATCAATCACCTTTTGTACTGATATCGGTAAGTCTTTGTAATAGGCAACACACTAATATTATAAAGGCGAAAGTTTGTGATTGCGTTTATGTTTGTTACTTCTTCACACACAAAAAGCTGAACGGATTTGGATGAAATTTGGCACACAGATAGTTTATAACCAGGATTAACACATAGGATACTTATAGCCCGATATTCCCACGGGATCGACACTTATGAGGCCCGTTGTACCGTGTGCACCATTGACCTGCACCATTAATGGTGCAGAGGGTGAAACCGCGGGGCGCAGCTAGTTCCAATATAAATACAGGAGATGGCAGGGAATACTTGGATGAGACTTGCACAGACCAGGCAAGCATGGCACAAAAGGGCGGAGTCCTAATAATAATCAGCAGTAAATATAGTATAGGCCCTCCCTTTTGTAGATCAGGCAGCAGGCTGGAACAAGGCTCTGCCAGGGTCGCGGGTTGTTCGAAAGAGATACCGTGGCCCCGGGCACAGGCAACTGAAGGAACTCGGGTGGGTTTTAGTCAGTAAAAGTCTGACACACCCTCTCCCTCTCCGCCCAGAGCGGGAGAAGATACATGATAATTTAACACCCAAAAAAAAAGGACTTTGCAAAGTATCATAGGTGAAATAAGCTTACGAATCTGTTTATACACCCAGTTTGGCAATAAAAATGCTACTATTGCTGCATTGGTAAGCAAAACGATTCGCTTTTGTTTATAGGAACCGAGCATTAGCTGTTTTAACACTAACAAAAGAAAGTCGACAGATGTAAAAACCTGACGCAATAACACTCAGAATTCAGACACTGCAATGCCAAAGTTTAAAACTGTGAAGATCAACACATAATCAAATAACTAACTAAATACACATTTCCAAGCCGGGAGCCCTTCTAAATAAATACCCCGAATGCAATTGCATTCGTTATCGCGATGGCATTATGTTAATAATGTTGTAAGAATAGTGTTGAGCCTGCAAATGATACACGAATCTTCGTGTTGTACCTTCGGTTTCGTTTTAGCTTTATCAATTATATGTTTTATGGTTTCAGTTTAATTGTGGGCCATTTTGAGCGCTGTAGCTTGTCATTGGTCATTATTTATGATTCCACAACGTAATTTGTTCAATGATAAATGATTTTATTCTGTACTAGCTGTGCCTATTTCATGGGTTTTAACTTTTTGCACGGAACCCTAATTATTTTTAGAATATAAAAGTAACCTAAGTTACTCCTTATAACATCAGCTGCAACAGCAAAATCGGTTCAGCCGTTTCGGAGATCAGAGAGAAAGACAAAAAAATAAAAGTTGTTTTTTGATATAAGTACCGTATATACTTTCACATGCATTAAGTAAAAAGCTGTTATTTTGATATTACAAACAGACACTTCAATTATATTTATCTGGATACTTAAGTAGGTTTGTACTGACACATATACACGTCAATCATATTTTAAAAAACTAGATGAGGTCAGCATTTCCTATCCGACCAGCATCATATTGTAGTCTTTGTATCCGACTACTCTGAGATGAAAGGCGGAAACAAACTCAGAGGTCACAGTCTCGTTTAAAGTCCAGGCATAATCATGGTCAGATCATGTGACGACCATGTAGATTAGTGTCTGACATGGTGTTTTGAGAAAAAAACACACAGATTTAATTGCACCTGTCCAGTCAATGCAAGCATTTGTAAGTAATCGTGTAGCTCAACTCAGAACTTAAGGAGCTCAACGACTCGACGAACAATACTTAATTGCGTAACATACCTACTATCAATTATAATCTGAATCATTTTGAAGGATATTGCTAATCCATTGCTTCTTAAGTTTAATAAATTTGTCTGCTCAACAACGTAAATAACGCAATGAATGTTGTTGAACTGTCAAAATGAAAGCCACTCCTACTGTAATCACGCAATTAACCCGCTTTTGGTCCAGTCATTGGGATGTTCACCTCAGCTGTAACTTATTCGATTTCTAAGAGCGCGAGGGTACATAATGCCTGGTTTTCCCTACAATATTACAGGTTAGCGACCAAATTAAATACCTACATTGTTTTCATGTGCGAAAGACACATTGATTCCCACGCCTGGGGCAATAGCGTTTCACTAAGGGGCTATTATAATAGAGCCATAAAATATTTACTGCAACCTTTATTTGTTTGAAAATGACTAAGGACCGAAGAACATATAAATTTAGACTAAGAGTTGATAAAAATAATCATAGCTATAGAGGCATGAGAAACAGGGTGTAAAGTTCATTCATCCTCCATAGAAAAGGCAGGCCTCCGACCAGACGGGTGTGTGGCTGATGGGCTACTGCCTAACGATTGATGTCGAGATGTTGTAATATGCTAGATGCACGATAAACTTCGCTTGCGCGATGCAGGATTTTGCGTGACGTCAATGTGATGCGTAGTTCGCATGTGGTGTTGTAGATGCCGCTACAATCCATCAAAGCATACAAAAGCTGTGGAAAGGGTTAGATAATCAAAGAGGTTGATAATAGAAGAATTAAATGTATGAATTTGCCACCAACTCCACATCCCTTAGTGAACCAAACAAAATACGTTAGAACGATATAAAATGATGATCGACTTCTGCTAACCGAGCGGAAGAATGCACGATTAATGGAGATGCCTTAGAGACAGACTCATTTCAAATTCCGTAAATGCTATTGTTGATGACCTATTCCATACAAAACATGATATACCTACCTATAATGTACACGGTATTAATATCACGTAATAATATCTCGCTAAAGTTTAAATCCTGTATAATTAAATGCCACGCTTGTAAGTCCAAGCTTGCTGCAGTCGACCTGGGAATCGCAAAATTGAAAGGATTATACATGTAAATATGGCCAATGTTTTAGCATTAGCGTGCAAAGCTGAGTATTACTTAGGGTTGTAGCGACTAACAGCCCGCTCATACAGGCTGCGCAGACGCAGATGCTTCGTTTTGTATGTAAACGAACAACATTGACGCGTCAAGATGTCGCAAATTGTACATCGAGTACAGGCCACTACAGGGCAAAAATATTTCTGATACAGAAAAGAGCTTTGAACTACAATTACAAAAACATTATGAATCATAATGGACATTTCATTAGTTAACTGTTAAGTTAATCGTATCAAATCCCATTGGTGAAGGATTTTTCAATTATTTTTTTTGTCTGCTAAAATACCAATAAATCCAATCCAAATCCAATCCCAATCTCTTGGATTATACCTACGTAGTGCAGCGAAAAAAAAGAAAAACACGGACTGTCTTCGCCATATTAGATATGATTCATAATGTTATCCCTTTATGATTTTGCCAAAGTGGCCGTTTCAGGTCCAGCTTTATGCACCAAGTTTTTCATTAGTCAGTTAACAAAGTCAGTCACATATTCAATATTGTTCTTGTTGAATTGAATATAATTATGAACTTAGTGGTCCGTGAAAGAGTCCTTTGTGATTCCTCACAAGAGTCTTCTTCGGACCACCACGATGCCTACTTTAGCAACTTCCAAAAGAACCTACAGCTTTGATGCGATGGTTATAGCCTGTAAAAGCATTAAAAGGTTTTGTAAGATATCGCAAATATTGCCAAAAATGGTATCTCCCGTTATTTCGTATCTGTAAACTTCGATAAAAGCAAACTTACCTAATAAAGAACATAATATACGATCCTTCGCGATTATACACATCGCATTTGCCACTTTCTATGGATGAATTACCTTTTTACAGACAGGATATTGTACCCATGATATGAATATGAAACACTAGCTTCTGCCCGCGACTTCGTCCGCTTGAAATTTGTTACTCCCACGACCCAGCCCGTCGCATCGCATCGCCTGCTATAACTTCGTTTTCGGTTAGCGACATTTTTAACTTTTTTTCTTTTTGCTCGGCTCCTAAGAGTCCTAGCGTGATGTTAAATATCTATAGCCTTCCTTAAGAATTGGGCTATCAAATGCAGTTCCAGAGATTAACGCGTTCAGACAAACAAAGAAACTCTTCAGCTTTGTTATTAGTAAAGATTCAATAAAAATTAACTTAAGAGGAAATGCGGGTGGTCGTTTCTCCATAGAAACGCTCTCGCCGGTTTTCTTTCTAGTTAATGACCATAAAGCAACGATTTTATAGAATAATAAATATTAACTAGGTACTTGTCTGTCCCTATGTTTCCCTTTTTGATGATGCATTATTTTTATAAGCACTAGAACCCTCAAAAAAGGCTTCGTTCATACTGATCCCTAGTCCCAACTCGCCCGTTTTTTTTATATGGCTAGTAGCTGCAAGGGTACAGTTTCTCGGAAAAGTGCTACGATCTAGAAAATAAACAATTATGCCGATTTAAACCACTGTCAGCAGAGACCTAGTGTACAAATTTGACAACTATTAATGGAAAAAGTAAAACATAGGGATACAGTCTGTATATATCCTTATTATTCAGTTTATGAAATATCTTCTAATTTGCTCCAATATTGTAGGAGGAAATAGGCGAGAGCTGAATCTCGAATTACGACTTTTTACTTAGGCTTTTACAAAAGTCTCTCCGACCGCATTTCCTCTTAATGGGAAGTATCTATTTATTTTTTTTAAACATTGCCCCACACTAGGAATTTCTCCTGTATTGTGGGTGCGTTTACAAACATTTAAATTCACTGGGCTGGGCTTCATTCTTTGGGCTTGAATTGCAGAATAACTGTTCCTTATTTTATAAATAGTTCAGGTACAGTTACTTACAAAGTAAGCACCCATATTAAAACAAGAATTGAGAGAAAAACACCATAAAACGTTGTCACAACTCCATGAATACAGTATCTCGACAGCATAAACACTACGCAATACTCTCCGCGGCTCTCGAAGTCTCGCTCGATCCCAAAATAATGCGACCCATTAACGTACCTCCGGAGATATGTGCATTGTCAGTCCTTCTCTCAGCACTGACGGAGACATGGGGACAGGCTCGCGATTTACATAAAAACACTGACCTATAGAGGACGTTTCCATTTCTCACATTATACCTACATATCTTCGGTAGATCTTGGTAGGATTAAATTAAATTGTTAGTGGAAATGAGTAATATTATAAAGATCCTAAAATATTTCGTAAAGCATTTCACAAGCCACACTTAACACGTTTTAAGCGTAAGCAGTGATTACCCTTTCCCAAAGTGGCAACGACAAAGTCACATAAATATTTACGTCTGTCGTGAATGAGACTGAAACATTAACGAGATTCGCACGTCTCTACACGAAAACAAGTACACCCTAAGTGACATATTAAAAGAAAAACACATTACGCAAATAAATACAATCGTATCATTATTACAAATAATGGCACATTTAGGTCTCGTCGATGTTGACAATATTAAGCACCCCATACACAGAGCGAGCGAACTATTTGCATACATTCCGCTGGCGTGCAGTCGGGCGACATCTGAACATTTTTCGGCGCATTTAACTCTCAGACAATGGGGCTGAGTGATCAAAGGCCCATAAATACGCGACCGACCCCCGTGAATTTACATACAATCTGCGCGACAGTTGATCGGCAGCCCAGACGTGAATGGCCGAAATGGCGTCGCACTACCACAAAATGGCCGCCGCTCCGCGCATACAATGTACCGAATTGAACTGAAAATCCGTAAATTGAAGCGATTTAAACACTGAGATAATGAAACTGAACGTCGACATTGTATTATCTGCTCTCCTGCGCATTTAAGTGTCCAACACTTTCCTAATGTTGCCATAAAACGATGAAAATTATTAAGAAGCTTAAGTAGTTAGTGCTAAAATGGAGTCAAAATGTCATATAATCAAGAATTCCAGTTTAATGCCTGTACTACATAAAACTGGATCTTGACGACTCGAGCTTGCATTTTCTAAATACAAAACATTAGATACACAAAATACTATCGATATCTTTAGAATAGTTACTGATCCAAATAACCGCTCCTTGGGTGTTCCTTAAATATGATATTATATCTTTATATCGAGATAAGTTCAAATCATTACGCTAAATTTTCCTGCAGCCATCGTAACGGCAAGCTTAATGGCTACTTAAAAATTCGTCGCGCTTTTTGTACCCGCCAATGATACTCAAATTCGCATTTTTGCACATACATTAGTTTATTATTAAGTCGGGGTTAAAAGTAAATGACATCAAAGGCGAGATCAAGAGCACCGATTATAAGCCAGAGTGGTCACTGGAAGATTCAGAAGCTGCACAGAATGGTCATTATGAGTTGAGAATACAACGGAAGCTTTGCTTGCTAAACGTGGCTATCTAAGATTTTAACTAGTTGTTTACAAAAAACACTTATATTTATGCTAAGACCACATTCCATCACGGCGTCCATTTATTTTTGTGTACCAAGCTACTACGCGTTATTATTAAAATTCGACATTCCAAAGAAATATGACATTGCCATAAGCTTTAAAACAATCCCTGCCTAAGAGCATTATCCAAACAATTCCCAATGATAAGTTTGCCGATGTTTCACTAAGAGACCAGAGAACTTCTCGGTCACAACAATATGCATGTGCATTACTGTCACTCACTATGCCTTTTACCTATATAGACTCAGAAGTGAATGGATCCATCTCCATGACTCTCTTTGTTCCGGTTCTGAAGGAAATGAGATTAAAATACTCTATCGACCAAATCACACTAATATTATAAAGGCGAAAGTTTGTGAGTGTGTGGGGGTGTGTGTGTGTGTTTATATGTTTGTTACTTCTTCACGCACAAACAGCTGGACCAATTTTGATACAATTTTGTATGGAGGTAGCTGACACCCTGGATTAACATAATTATAGGCTACTTTTTATCCCGATATTCCCACGGGATCGACATTTACACGGGTGAAACCGCGGGGCGCAGCTAGTACGAATATAAGTAAACTTTTGCCATATAACTACTTAGTAACATATTGTACCTATTAGCAATCAAACTGAATTCTTTATCAGAAAATACATATTTTACTTTCAAACACACTTTCAATCACAATCGAAGGGTTTTTAAGGAAATTCCTAATCCATCGCTTCGTAGGTTAGAAAAAAATCGCCTGCTCAATAACGTAAATAACGCAATGAACGTTGTTGAACTGTCAAAATGAAAGGCATAGAGATCAATTGCCATTTTATACGAGTATGTGTTTCGCAAGTACCCCGCAGCTCTTATTTCCAAGGCATCGTCGTGAGTTCGTGACATATGCCTTCCCAAAAACAAAATACTAAAAGTTGATTGTTTAAATTTATTCATATCTTACGTCTTTATTCAGGTGGTTGGTCAAGAGCTGTTGGCAGCAGGACAGTACCAGGCTGCAGTCACAGTATTAGAAGCAGCACTAAGGATCGGATCCTGCTCTCTCAAGTTACGGTATGTTACGTCACTTAACTTGAACTTAAAAACACGAAACGACTCGAAACAGACGACGACGAAATGAAACTGAAATGACGGTAGAATCCAAAGAGCTTAATTATGTTTCAGGGTTTATTTTTGGATTGAAAATTCTCTCAGACAGAAGTTAATTTTGTATTTGTGAACTTAGAATATTTAAAAATTCTAGTCTTTTAAAGGCTTCAGATCGGAAGTAGCAAACTTCCGATCAGGAGGCCTAAAAAGGCCACTTTGAAAGAATCTTAAAAGGATAACATTATGAATCATAATGTACAGTTAACTTTTGAGTTAATCGTAATCAAATCCCATTGGTGAAGGATTTTTCTGTTAAAATACCAATTAATCCAATCCAATTCCAATGTTTGATTATTGGTGCAGCGGAAAAAAAGAAAAACACGGACTGTCTTCGCCATATTATGATTCATAATGTTATCCTTTTATGATTCTGCCAAAATTGCCTTTTTAGGCCCCCTGCTCACTAACTGCGCACTTTATACAGGGACAGTTCTCCTAATTTTAAGAACGTTCACAGTCTGATCTCAGTCTGATCTGTCTCAATCTGTCAAAAATACCTCTAATGTCACTACATTTTTGACAAGTTTTTGACATTGATTATCGCTGAAATGAGATTGCGACTAGATTTTGAACGTTTTTAATTAGTGCGATCGCTGCAGCACTTCAATTACATATTCGATAATAAAAACCAAGAATTTTAAGCTCCGAACATTTTATAGTTTACGCAATAAAACAAAAGATAAATCTAACTTCTTATGGCTCAAAAATTAATGTTGGTACGCGAGTAAATCTTGTGTTAAGTCGATGATAAATGACATACCACAAAAAAAAACACACCGATCTTTATTTTACGGATAAGGTGACTATGTATATTTTTAGGATCTCTTGTTCAATTTGTTCAGTTTCCTCTAGAAACAATAATGTTACGCAAAATACTTGAAGTAGAGCCTTATAAGGAGATCTTGCATACATAACTACGCATCACCATCCAGTCAGTATTGCCATAATCTGAGGAACAGGGAAAGTTGTCCTTAATCTAGCACTTGCACATAGCCTTGCCAATCAACATAATTATCTAAACTAGTTAAGTTGTACCCATTAACATTTTTACAAGTAAGTTAAGCGCCTTATTCGGAGATATATATGTCTATTCTGGGGCTTCGAGACGATGCAATGCCTTTTACGATTCGCGTCTGACAAGCACTTTCAATTTCACGCCGATATTAAGAGACTAGTTCGGTCTGCAGATAAGTGTAGTTTCCGTTGCTTGCAATGAAACTGTTGTGGTTTATTGTTTAGCTAATCATTTGCGTGTATTACTTAAATAGATTTTTTGTCTGGGTAATTCTACGTAGATATGAGACGGAAACTTCATGATTAGCCCAAACAGACGAAAATGAGTCAAATTTGACTTTTTTGCATATCGTAGTGCAGTGGTAAAGTCCCCGTGTTACGAGTTGTAGATCGTGAGTTCGAACCCAGGCAGGCTTTACTTTGTGTATTTAATTTCATCACCACTGTTCTCAAAACGGCGAAGGAAAACATGGTGAGAAAACCGGCATGTCCTAGAACCAAAAAATTCGAAGACATGTGACCACACGCGTGTCCTGTGTCCCAGTAGGAATGTGGGAACATTATAGGCTG
Source organism: Oligia fasciuncula (assembly GCA_963082905.1). Lineage (NCBI taxonomy): Eukaryota > Metazoa > Arthropoda > Insecta > Lepidoptera > Noctuidae > Oligia > Oligia fasciuncula. The sequence goes on along the minus strand of OY720406.1, from coordinate 11,726,439 downwards.
ATTATGTGTGTGTGTGCATACTGTACATAACCAATGTGCTGAATAATTACATACAGTAATCATCGCAAGAAACTGCTATAATAAAACCAACGATCAAATCTAACATAACATATTTACATAAGTAGAATGCCGGACATCTCTAGTACTTAATATCTACACAAGAAGACCGCTCCCAGGAATTTTCTAGATTAATATAGATAACGCCACTGCACTCACGATTATAAACACCAGTGCTTAAATATATCCCAGTTATCTTCAGAATAAATTCTTTGAATCTGAATTTGTAAATGCTCCTACAGACGGATTGCAGTTTGCGGTCATCGTTGATTATAACGTGCAGTGAAATGCAAATTATATGCGATTTGCCGATATTTATGAACTGTTAAACTGTAACCACCTCAAGTTACTGGCGACGCGACGGTAGAAAGAAAACTATTGCTTGCGCTTTGCAAGTGCTTCAATTACCGATTTAGTATTACCGATGTTACCAATTTTTCAATATTAGCGCTCATTACTAAGTAAATTAGCGTGTTTACCTTTATGTAAATCTTGCACTGGTATTTTACAAAAAAAAAATGAAATACGTGTTTATATCAGTGTAATAAATTGTAGTGAACCTAATAAAAGAAATAATTACTATTTTATTTATAACCATTTAAAAGATAATTGTACTAGAGTTACGAGTAGATAATTTTGTAAAGTGAAATATTAAAAAAATTAATACAGGCAATTAAAAGAAACAACGAGTAATTTACGCTCTCGCACAACTTGTAAAAGTTATAGAATCTTTTTATTAGGTACGAAACTCAGTGCTAGCATAAGACGTTGGGAACAAGATGTTATATCATTTGATATTGCTGAGCATCCGCACGAAGAAATTGCGAGTTAATTACACCAATCAGATTTTTACGCATCTTCTCACAGCTGGTTAGATTCAGATGCGGATCGTCTACAGCGCACTAAAAAGAAATTAGTCCGTTTATTTTCGTATAAAAGTTTCGATCGTAATCCCTGAACAACAATTTCACACCATTAACGCCACTCAACTTGTTAATAAGAACAAGACAAATGATCGAGCGAATCTCTCCCCTTAGTTCATTACTCTTAACATTATTATTTTTAATCACAGCCAGTACGTAACGAGTTGACAGTGGGATAATTTATATATACTTAAAGGGAACGGCTATCTTTGGCGGAATTTCGACGTTTTGATTTATAATGTTCCACTGTCGAGGAAATAAAGACGTCGTAAATTTTGAGCGGGATATACGGTGTTGCGTTTTAATAACAGACTTCTAATTAATGGAATGCAATAGTCCTTATATGTGCAGTTACATTCGTACGACGTGCATAATTATGTTAGCGTTCCGTGGGAGACAGCACTTAATTTTTCATTTTATGTCTTCTTGAAATTCTCTTGTTTTATACTTGAAAGAGTTAAAAGGCGGTGTTTTCGCGGATGTGTGCTCCGAAAATAAAAGTGGTGGTGTATTGCCCTTAGTTTACCGATCCCAATTTGGCAGTGGGTGGAACATCATTTATATACCGCGCAACTGCAAGCAGCTTCCAGAATCAGGCGCTTATTGAGACTTGAGTTTTTTTCTTACATAGAAATCCAGTTACGCTTTTGCTTCGAGGAACCTAAAATCAATTAGGGATCGAACCAAATCGATGCTTGTTATCATTAAGCCAATGTAGCGATAACTTAAGCTAAATGCAACCAATGTTCTCTTCTCTTATAATGCGGTTAGTAGGTAATTGGCGGAATATTGCCAATCAATCTGTGAGTACACAGCCGGCAGTACGTACCATAAATAATTACGAGCAGCAGCAATGCACGCACAAAAAATATCTTGGTACTTTAATTTAATATTCATAAATGCAACTCACAGGATGTTTGCACACGTTCCGCTGCTTCGCTCTGCTTATCCTGCCAAAAAAAGGGGCGTAATGTTGCCCTTACACATCTACACCTTACTAATAATAGAGCTGAAGAGTTTAGTTTTTTGAATGCGCACTAATCTCTGGAACTGCCAGTTGGATTAAAAAAATATATTTTTTAAATATTGAAAGAAAATACATTTATTTAGCACAAACTAAAAGACTCACAGTACACCAGAGACACATCAGATAAAAGAAAATAAAAAGATGTAACAAATTAGCAGGAATGTGTGCCTCACGGCTGCGCCAAAAAGGTCCAGTTCAGCAAAAATGCCAGACAACTAGTACCTGACGCGCTGGTTTTCAACTGGACCATTTTTGCATTTGATAGACCAACTCTTGAGGAAGGCTAAAGGCTATTTATTTATCATCACACTAAGGCCCTTAGGAGCCAAGCAAAAAAAAAAATTGTGAAATTTTAGCGCGGACAGCTGATGCGATGCGACGGGGTGGGCCGGGGGAACGAGAGAATTGACGGACGAAGTCGCAGGTAGAAGCTAGTACTAATATAATGAAGATACCTAATGCTTTAAGTATGGATGTTACACGTCACTATAATTACTAAACAGAATTCACTGAACATCGAATTACGTCAGATCAAGTTACTGAAAAACAAAATACTTATCCAAAGCGTTCACTGTTCTCACATTCTCTATCGGGTCAAATGAAATTAGCTAGCGAAACTCGGCAGGCGTGATGAGTATCGATATCGTAACATGATAAAACAAAAAACAAATTAATTTTATAATTTTTGTTTGGCTTCGACCGCTGTTACTGTACCTATTTACTTAAATATCAGTTAATGTTTTTTTTTTTTTGTGTAAACTTCACAGACGTGATTAGTACCAATATCTTTTCAAGTCATAAGTACTCCAAGTAATAACACCACCAGCGGTCGTTGACCACTAAGAAAATAATTTTTTTTCTTTACTTCTTCGTGTTTAAATATCCATACCCATAACGACTGCAGAGTTAGCGAAACTCTACTAGGCTAATATAATTTGGCCCTGTGTAGTAAAGAACAAGCCTATCGAGGGGCTGCCTCGAAATCTAAAATCCTCGAAAACCTACTAAGCGAGCGAAAGTGATGCAATTACATACTTTTGAAACGCAAAAGAAGAGTGATGGCTATAATGTGCGTACGCTCGGAATAAAACGACATAAGTGTGCCAAAACGAAATTACTCCTTTTTTTAACAAAATAAATTGAATTAAATTTAAAACTACTTTGAGTAAACTTTGATATATACTCTTAAGCGTTACGCCGTGATGTCGAAAAAAGTAAAAGAATAGAACACTGCAATTTTTGTGTATCGAGATAAAATCATTGAATCGTTGTAGGTATTCCTTTTACATGATACCAGACCAAAGAGTCGAAAAACATATACCAACATGTTAAATCCCTGTTCGACATACATAACAAGTTACACGAAATAGAAAAACCACATATTTTTCAACATATCACCATAAGCCCCAAACTTATATTGAAATGGAAGCTAACGAAGTATCGATGCACGCAGCAGATCAGTGGGAATGTATTCAGTAGATGCACCCTCGGAACGGGGCCCGTGTTTATGGCGCTATTAAAATCACCGTTAATGACCTCCTACCATGGTCTCGGATATTTTGCCTTATGAGAAATACCAGCGCTTAATAAATATCTATGTATATCCAGCACAACCACTAAACCCGTAGTGAAAGACCGTGTTTGAGTTAAGTCTATAGTCGTGTAGGGTGTTCATGTCGTGTCCAAGGAATTTCCATTGAATTACTTCGACGAATATAATAGAGAAAGCGATATTGTATATTCTGTGATATTTTAACATGAAACTTAATAATTTCTTGATTGTAACTTCTGTCGTGGGCTACTAAACACAGACCGACGTTAATTGCTAGTTGTATGAGCATTTATTGGCATTTCAGCTCATGTAAAAGATAAATGGCTAAGCTGAATGGTGCTGATCCATGCGTCATGTTCGTGAACGAGCGCCGTCAGATTGGACTGGTCATCTCTTAGCTGCCACGGCTTATTTTAATTATTTTATTTGTGAATAGTTTGTTTTTTTTTCTATTCTACTCTGGATGCTTTTAACGTGTACGTCTTTTTACATCGATCTCACATAAATTCAACATTAATGATGTAACTACCATTTTTGTAACAATATAATTTAAAAGAATGTCCATAGAGTTTCTTGTCCGTTATTCTTCATAGGTCCCTACTATGCTTTGGAATGGGCAACAAACTAGCTTCATATTTCAGACAGACTGACTCCTTTACAATTCAAAAGTGCCTGTAAATGGTTTCGTTGAAATAAATGCTTTGAGTTTGAGACATTACAATAAGGCACGTTTGAGAATACTAAGGGATTTTATAAAACACGATGACGATCATCACTACATTTAATAAATAAAAAACTTTTACGATGACTTCTGTGTATAAATTCCTGTATAACGAGCTCAAAATTGGAACGAGACGTAATTATAACACCTACGAATACGTGCGTTGCGCCCGAGACACCTAATTCCTCAGTTAAATTTATTGAAACACGTTTCGAGCCGAAGACATTGATTGAATAAGCTCCATCTCTATATACACTTGGGAGACATTAAGTAACTCTTCCCGTCCCAAAATTGTCAACTTAAGCGTTGGAGCGGTCCGGCGTTGAAACCCACACCTCGGTGCGATCTTATCTCTGCGTTGATGGATCGAAGCTGGATCGATACGGGACTATTCTGTTCGCCCCACGATAAAACTCCACTCGATATAAATAAGGATTGTTATATGCGATCCTTATCGAGATGATCTCTGTTGACAGATGATGAGATTAAATGGGATAATACTTTGGAAAGGCTGAAATAATGAATACACTGACCACTTTTATTGATAAATTAACATAAATACTTTTTTCTATACGACCTCCCGGGTGCAATGGGCGAGAAAAATTACCTTGGCTTCCTTATAAATGTGTTTTACATTATTCGCTGTCTGATATCATTAATATCTGATGCTTTAATAACTATATAACACAAATATCTGAATTACGTTTGAAATCATGAATCTTATTTCCAACACTAACTCACCGTTAAGTTATTTATGTTCAATCTTGCAAAATGTTAGTGCTCAGTGTTAATACACTCGTCTTGACATAAACCGGCCGACAGTACAAGAGCAGGTAATCTTAGTTCCTAGAACCAACTAAAATACTTAAGAACGCCGCCATCGGCTGAGCATAGCTCAAAGATAATGGTATTACGGGAAGCGACCGATTCGATCAGCGGATACGTCCCGATCGATTAACAGAATACGTCAGCACACGATCGAGAGATCGACGCGGGTGGAGGTGTAAAAGTGTGATGTCAAATTACATCGCGCTGTGTGATTCATTACGTTCACCACAAATTAAAATATTTATCTCAGATTATTTTAATCGGTTTCACACGAGCTATTTAAGAACGGGCAGGCTTGAAAAACCGGACGTGTGAACATTTAGTCCCGATGCTTGTACCTCGTGGCTAATTATAAAGTCGTCGGCTGTTACGTGTTGTACGCAAAATGCGGCTATTATTATAATTGTTGTGTGCTTAGGTCGAAGTGCTTAGGGTGAGAAAAAGCTTTTGAATGTTCGTGCTTGTAAACGTGGCCTGAGCGATGGGTGATCATTACGCCTAATAAAACTATATAGGCGGCAACTTGTTAACGCTCAAGTCTCTACCTCTCGGCTTGTTTATAAGATATTACTGAAATTAGAGTTAATGGAGTCGACTTCCGAAGCATCCTCTAATTTAGAGTCATCTGCACTTACGGCACCAAAATATTGGTTTTCAATTCTTGAAAACCAGTCTTAGCTTTCTAAAGTGAACCTGTGTTATTGAAAACAGACGTTCTGATTTCTCTTTAGGTAGAATATTATAAGCATTCATGTCTTGCCTAGTTTGCATGCTATGCTTATTCCCGTAAACAAAACATCGTACTGCATATTAAATATTTATGATAGCGTTAACAGAAAACAGAAAATGGCTAATCTTGAATAACTTCTTTTGTGCAAAGAACTTCAATAAACTTAGGGTTTATTGAAGTTCTTCGCAGTTCATCAGTAAGATTATCTTCTTCAAGACCTAAATGCTAATTTTTCATGTTCATTTAAATATAAATACAAGCTTTAATGTACGAGTATAAGCATAGTCAGCCTATAACGATCCCACTGCTGTGACACAGGCCTCGTCTCTGTGAGATAAAGTGGGCTGTAATCCACCACGCGGGTCCAGTGGGGGTTGGTAGATGTCACTTTTCTTCGAGTTTTTGGTTCTAGGACATGCCGTTTTCCTCACGGTGTTTTCCTTCAACGTTTTGCTCCCACTGCTCTCAAAACGATGATGATAAAATAATTTGCACAAAGTAAAGCACCTCTCTGGGTTCGAACCTGCGACCTACAACTCGTAAGTCGAGGCTGTAGCCACTGGGGCCACCAGTGCTCTGACAAGCTAAAAAGCTTTATTGACGAAAAAGGAAAGGTGATGACAGAAGTAAACATTTAGGTAACACGATTAAGTTTGTACATCACAATGTTTTGGTTTGACCATTATTGACCCCCAAACTAAGCAGGACCCGGGTCAGAGTGCGATTGAGCAGAAAGAAATATGTCATAATATAAGACAAGGCTAGTTTAGTAAAGCGTGTGTGTTTAATATTCATAAATACTCGCTAAGTCTTGACTCGGATATAATATCTATGGTCTTGACCCATAGACAAAACCACAGACTACAATATAATGCAGAGACAAAACCTAATAATCACTACAATAACTTGAATGTTTTTCTCTAAACTTTGGCTTGGCCATATTAACCTGAGGCTATAATAGTTTTTGTTATTGTGAGAACTATTAGATTACTTTAGTTTTATATTTCCTCAAGTCTCTTTATTGCGGGTTTTCATTTAACTGAATATCAAACTATCTCAGCTATGCATGTTCTACGTATAGTTGAGATGGTAGTGGATGATGAATCATGATGCTCCATTTGAATTTTATTTGTTGCAAAACATTTTCTTCTTTTTCTGCCTGCCCGGTCCCAAGTTATTTGGAGTCAGTGCAGTTGTTTTCTTCTTCCTTTTACCTTAGTCATCACCTCCTCATATCATACACTTTTCACCAATATCGTCCCTCACATAGTTCATAGTGATCCTCTCCCTCCATCCATAAATGTTTATATTCATCACTCTATTTTTTAAAAAATCTGTCATTGGCACCACTTTCAGGCTTAAAATCATGTCCAGTATGTATCTACTGAATGAATTATATTTCATTGTTACGTATCTATAATATTGTCGAAAGCGTTTCGTGTTCAGCAATAGTCATTTATCTGCGGCCTTCGATGTTAGTTTGACTTTTGACTTCCCATGTGGAACGTTGTCGGTTATCCAAGGTACTAGTTTTACGATGTCTCTAGGTATGGCTAAAGAGCTGTACTGCTGTGCAAACCAGTTGCATTGTGTTAATAGGTGGCAGGAAGTATGACCTGCGTGTCATTATTTACGAGTAAATTGCTATAACTTCTGCAGTTCTTGGTTTGGACGTTACAAACTAAGCACATTAACTTTACACATTATTTTGAATTTACCCCACTAATATGACTGCACTATCCACTAAGTTCCACTGATTACTACTCTAGCATTCCTTTCTAAAACGAGCTTAAGTTACTTGTAGAACTGTGCTGCTGTGGTCCACTAATAACTGATTTAGATCTCGATGTGCAAAGAGAGCACCACTAAACATTTCCCATAATAATGGACACATCGAAATGTATTTTAAGATTGTAACCTCTCTTATTCTTCTACAGGGGCTCAGTCTTCAGCGCGTTATCCTCAGCCCACTGGGCTCTCAGTCAACTGGATGCTGCCATCAACTACATGCAGCAAGACCTGGCAGTAGCCAAGTCTCTTGGAGACACGGCAGGCGAGTGCCGGGCGCACGGAAACCTTGGTGCCGCGTATTTCAGTCAGGGGTCCTACAAGGATGCCTTAACGGCGCATCGGTATCAGCTGGTGCTGGCTATGAAGTGCAAAGTGAGTACCATATTGTAGTTAGCTACAAGTAGCATAATGTAGCAGTAGCCGAGGCTCTTGGCGACACTGCAAGAGGGTTTTAGTCGCAACCGGTGTCGTAAACAGGTCTTTATAAAGTGGGACAAAAACGACGGTCAAGCATTTTCCCCGACACCTGATAGATGTGTGCGTCTGCTCCTGGAATTGAACTGTTACCTTTACTTTTACTGTTTGTAGAGATAGTCTACCCGATATGTGGGTATTATTATTTCCAAGTCTGTCCTCCACCAAATTTTGGTCTGCACGATCTTGAAATGTCAATTCTAAACGATCAAATAAACAATTCAACCGACTTGCTCCATTTACGTCTGCGAATAAATCAAGCGCGCCTGTATTTGTGAATGCAAACCTTTTGGGATACTGCGTGGCTCATCTTGGCCCACAAATTATGTTCTTACATAAGAATAGGTCTGCTACTCTAAAGACAATATATATACAATGACGTAGTGTTCAACCGCAGTCAGCCTCCCCGAACAGTTCTCTAAGTATAACAAATCGCTCAATATGAACTGTAGAGGGCGCGTTCCCAAGCGCTCCAATATACCTACGCGCAGCGGGCACAATGGAATATTTACATAAAGAATGGTAGTAAACCGTTTGATTTTTCCTTTTACAAATGAAATAACAAATGTTCTCGACTTCTCGGTCGCAATAATAACTTGCGGGGTTTACGCGAGCCGTAGTTGTAAAAAGTTAATTTAATTTTTACTATGGTACTCCGCTCTCGGCTGATGATGGTTTATTATTTATAGTTTTGTTCCTTTGTATGGAGATCTTTCCTTAAATTAACGTGTTTATTAAGAGGAGCGGTCGTAAGTTCAATCTTGGCCTATCCTAGCTGGGCAGAGAATATTAGAAACTTTTTCGTTCTGGTCGTCCGTTCTTCGGTCCGGTATGTTTATAAAAACTGAATTCTATTAATTCTGTCGTCCAGGATGATTTAATTTTATTACTGCTATCCAAATGAATATGTATGAATGTGCTATTGAGATATAAGTATTCTGCTATCCTTTTATGTCTATTAATTCCTTTGACATACACTATATCTTAATGAAGCCAGTCCCCACATATTCTATTCTCAAACACCGCATAAAATACAAAAAGCATAAAGTGATATGTCACGGCAAACCTGCATAATAGTCTTATAAATACGCGTGCAGATTACTGAGAGTGAGTGCACACTCGCGCAGGCGCAGCTTATCCGAGTCTTTGCGGGAATCACTTTCGTTGTACACAGTTCGAGAACCGGCAACCGTATTACACTTTAAAAGAAACCCCACAAATAGTAAAGTTCACTTTTTATTGATGCCTTTGATGGTCGCCGCGAGCCGCACACGACGTGATGCTAATTTGCAGTAAATACCCTGACGTGCGCCGGCGACAAGGCCGCGGCTCGATGTGCAGAATGACACTTATCTTCCACTACGATTAATTCAATGTTCTCGGAACTTTATTGTCCTTTAAATTGCAGTTGCGTCTGGAGCCTGGATAGTTGATGCTCAAATTAATTCGAACGTCTGAAGAGCTCGCGCAGGCGCTCGATCTCAATTTTCACTTTCTGGTCTTGTTCTACTTTTAGGATCTTGTGTCTGGATTTTGTCTGTGGATTGTTGATAGCTTGAATGGGAAAACTGTATGTTTTATGGACACGGATGGAAAATAAAAGGAAGAAAAATACGTTTATTATTTGCAGTAAATATGACGCAGAAAAAGAACACAAACACAATAAAAATAACAAGTTGGGGGAAAATATGCGTCACATCCACGCAAAACGGCCTTTGCTCAGCATAACGCTAAGACCCTAGGCGAGACAGAGCCCTAGGGCTGTTACATGGATAGGACTGCCAATTTCGGTAAATGCTGGCTTTTCGGTATATCAAAATCATGAAATCGATTTGCCAACCCATTTCAAACAAAGTAATCACATATCCAGCTCTTAAAAATGAATTCATATTGGTACTGCTGCATGTTGGCAATTCAATGCAGCTTGGTCGGTAGTTAAAGCTTCTTCTTTTTAAGAATCACCTATTTTTTATGATTTTATATGTTAGTAGGTACCTAAGTTCCAGAGGCAAGCGAAATGTAACAGCAAGTTTGCCTTCATTCAAAATAATAACACCGTGTATTTTCCGTTTCAAGCACCGACGTTAGCTTTACTAAATTTTAACTTCGCGGAGCAAGTTTAAGCAACTTACCTACTATTTTACTGCAAAAATGTGCTTTCAACTCGATCGTAAACTAAAAAGTGGAATTTCAGTTCTAAGCCGCGGCGACCAAAGAGGCTGAAGGTTTATAGTTCTCCGTTTCACATATAGATTTTACGTAAAAACTCCATATATTACCCAGGGTTTCATACATTACGTACAATATCAATATATAGGTGTATTACTTCACTTACTCTCATTTTAAAAGCGAGCAATCATTGCGTCCACTTGTGAAACAATCTGACGAACAAATAGTCGTAAAAAAATATTTACTTTGCGCGTTCTGCTCGAATGGTACACAACAAAAACTCGCAAGTCGATTTAAAATAACCGCGAAATGCTGGCAACACAGGAATTCACTCGCGAGTAATCCGAGAATGGGCGAATAATAATTACATGACAAAGTGAAGTGGACGCCGCAGCTTCGCCGCGATCACAATCAAAAGAATTATCGTGTGAGCATGCTTTAAATGATTACGGGGAGTGTACGTACAGTGTACCTACCTACCGACTGCGGCCTGTAGTGCGCAACAGTCAATTTTATTTTATTTATGACTATGAGATTGGTAAAGCTTGTACCTTACTATTCACCGTCAATATACAAGGTCAAATTAAATCTAAAAAGCAAACATGATCTAAACGTGATAAAACAAAAAATAAATTGATTTGTTGGGTTTTTTTTTGTGGGGTTTTCGACCGCAGTTAAGTGTACTTACTTGAAAAATCTCTTTAAAAAATCTGTTTTTTGTGATTGAAAACTTCTCAGACGTGACAGGTTTCGATATCTAAACACGATAAAACAAAAGAAAACGATTTTTTTTTTCTCAAACTTTTAAGTAAGAAAACTACCAGGCAGCGGTCAAAACAAATAAAAAAATCATCAAATATTTTTTTATTATTTTTATAACCTTTAAAAAAAACATCAAATAAATTTATATTTTTACTAGCTGCGCCCCGCGGTTTCATAAAAAGTAGCCTATAATGTTAATCCAGGGTGTTAGCTACCTCCATACAAAATTTTATCAAAATTGGTCCAGCCGTTTAACCGTGAAGAAGTAACAAACATATAAACAAACACACACTCACTAACTCGTGGCCATTATAATATTTGTGTAATTTTATCGTGTTAAGATATCGATACCCATCGCGACTGCAGAGTTTTGCTAGCTAATTTAATTTGACCCTGTAGTGTTGACTACACCTTGATAAGCTATCTTTATCTAAGTTTAGTCAACACTTTATGTAAATTCTTATTTTGGACTAATTGCCCGTTTTAATCATGAATTCCTTAGAAAGAGACGATTACAAAAGACAGATATGAGTGGTCAGTCCATCTTGACCAGCATTATCGAACTAGTCCTCACATCGCGTCAATTATTGAGAAGTACAATCGACAACAGCGATAACTTGCAAAGTACATCACTACGACTTTTATTATACGCTACATTTTTTACCACACATGTTTCGTTCCACGCAACACAAGAAATCTTCGTTTATGGGTTACATTTCTCGAAACAGAAACTCAAGAAAAAAAGAAAGAAACAACATTAAGACTATCTTTTAAAAACTATTAGGCTCGTTTAAAATAGACCTGCTCAGGTTTTATTTCACATAGATTACAGGCGGCTTACACACGATGTTTCTCAGTGCCATACGTATACCGCGAATAATTTGACAGTAACATGTGAGGTGGACTAGCCGGCTTCATTAGCGGATGCCGTGGATAACCCGTCGCAGGCAGGTGCTATCTCGCGGCTACGCGTTCCAATTGCTCGGTCAAACGTTTAACGTTTTTAATTAATTGTTATTAAAGGCTGATTGTAGCTGCGATGAGCACAGCGTTGGGTATTCCGAAAATGCGACGGGAGATAGTGCGTCTGAGCACGTAGAAAATGGCATCAAGTTTCGAAATCTTAAAACTGTGATAAAGCTTTTATTCGTTAAGTATTTCAATCAAATAATTCAACTTAATGCACGCGCTTTATCAGTGCCAAGTCAAAAACAACAACTGGAGCTATTTAATAGACCAATAACTTTAACCCACATATTCAGTTTACTGAACAAGAATTGGTACTTAGCAGCTTTGAATAGAGAGAAGTGGAAAGAGAGTAGGGAGGCCTTTGCCCTGCAATAGGACATCACAGAATAATAATAATAATACGAGTATAATATAATTCAGTTTACAAGTTCCAAACACATAGAGAGTTGCTATAAAAGCTCCATTACAAGTATTTACAAGTCCTGTGAATGAACACTAAAAGATAATAAACTTTACACATTTCAAACGTTTTTTCTTTATTTGTTTGCATACAGAATCAGGGATGCAAGTAAAACAAGCGCACAATTCTTATGCATCTTGTACAAGTCGCTGAAGGGAACTGGACACAGAATTTATATGCGATGACTTAGCAATGTATCACTGCTGCAATCTTTACAACCATTATTGCTTCGAACGAAACTAACGTGCAGCTTGTAACCGATATAAATAAATGCAGATTCTTTGCATGTTTTCATAAGAATTTATTGGAACAAAATCGTATTAAAACTTTTAATACGGTCCATAAGAAATGAACGTTGATTAATAATATGTCTTTTGTAATTATGCTTTCCGTTTAGCGCGTAATCGATGCCGTATTTAAAACGAAATATGAACAAAACGTCATCCGTTACTGATATATTAGACACTTGTGATTGCGTGCACTTATCGGTGGACGCGATCCCTCTGTGCTCGACTGTACCGTCTGCGAATTCACATAAAAAAACAAAAAAGCCAACAAATACTTAAATACATATCGAGCTGAACGTAATGACTAAAAACTTCATTTGCAATAATCATCGTATATTGAAGAGCGGGTATTTATTAAAATACATCGCCGTATGAATATTCATTAAGAGCGAAATTCTTTAGCGCCGATGGTCATTACGAATTTTTTAATTGTGTTTATCGATGTTAAAATGATAATTTTGCATAATACGTTAGTTGTCATGTTGAATGGCGGCGTGCCGGCTGTGTATCGTTTTAGAGAGATGAACTTTGCCATTGAGCCTTTGTGATAAAAAAATAGAAGATAATTATGTTGGTCTGCAAGCTAGACTAACACTGCTCTTATTTTTTTCTGCTAATTACCACCCAAGTTCCAAGCTTTTACAGACATCATTATTTTATTGCTGTGCATACTTAATTATACAAAAAATATGTATGGATTTAGAATATGGATTCGCTTCATCAAATGCTTTTTTAACTTCATTGTTTAAATGTTAAATAATTTTATTTCTTTAAGTAGTTTTGTACAAACACTTTTACACGTCAATAATATTTTTAAAACTGATGAGGTCGGCGTTTCTTTTCTGACTACTCTGAGAATAAAGGCCAAAACAAACTCAGAGGTCACACAGTCTCTTTTAAAGACCAGACATAATCTTGATCAGATCATGTAAAGACCATGTAGATTGGTGTCTAAATGGTCTTTTGAGGAATGAATTGAGTGGACCTATCCAGTCAGTTTATCTACCTAGATTTTCCTGAAGCTTAAGTTTGAATTAAGTACTTTAAACATGCAAGTCACATAACGGATGTCGCAAAAATCGTGTGTATTGAAATGTAAACAGCAGTTCTATCCCAGAATTGTGTTTACATTGTGTTAACATTAGTTCCTCGTTAATTAAACATTACCCACATGCATATACATGCTTCGCATAGCACATTTTTTCCCCGTCAACAAACTAAATGTGATGTACTAGGCGAAGGTGACTCTTTAATTGTTGCAATAAATTATTTAATAAGCACTCGATTTTTCTATAACAAACCAAATCTATTTGAATGCTCACATATTTTACCATGAGAATGCTTTGTTACAGCAAGGCGTCATATGCAATTCGGAATTTAAAGAAATATTGTTCGGCACTCGGCAATTCAAACTCAAACTCTAAGCATTTATTTCAATTAAGCCATTTACAGGCACATTTGAATTGTCAAAGAGTCGGTCAGTCAGTGTGAAATTTGGAGCTAGTTGCAATTCCAAAACGTAGATCTCTATGGAGAAGAACGGGCAAGAAACTCCAAGGATACTCTTTTAAATCAAGATATTACAAAATACGTACTTAGGTAATACAGTTGGAATCCTAATTCCGACCATTCGTACCTCTTATTCCTATATTTTTACTTTTTATCTAACAATGAATGTCGTGTCAGATGATACTTACGACCCAGTGGGTCCTGCTTAGTTGCAAATGACATCGTGGCAGGCCCAAACGGAAATGGCGGGACGAGCTGGACTCCATTAATGATGATTGTTCCTTGGCAGCACTGGCCAAAGAGAGGTGGAAAGAGAGTAAGTAATTTGCCCAGCAGTGGGACATTCATGGCTTAATAAATAATATCCAACAATAACGATCTGATAATATATGCACATGTGCACAACCCTGTAAAATAATGAAATATGTTTGCGCTGTTCGAAAGCTAAAGTAACAATAACTGCAATAAAACATACGCTGACAAGTTGCTAGTCCCTCGACGGTCTTATATGACTACAGCTCTTTATCATACGCTGACTGCTACAAATTGTACAGGATAAGCCGGTGATACGCCGACTTTACTCCTTAATTGATGGAACACGACATGTTTCTTTTATCGCAGAAAAATGTATAGGAATCTAGGCGTAGCAAGCTTTCGCTAGAAACTTTTTCTTGAAGATCTAAAGGCGCCGGTCGTCATGAAAATAAATAAACTAGCAGACAGAGATTTTACCTAAGAGGTCCAAAAGTCTTAGTTCAAAATACTCGTAAGTTTTCATATAAAAACTTCTTATTAAGTTAAAATAATTAAACGCAAATTAAAAATTTAAACAGGGTCCATCGACGAGCAATCTGTTACCATGGATTTAGTACATGATTCTGAAACCTTTCTGCACAGGGAGCGCAGAAAGATTTCGTCGGCTATGAAAAAAAATCTGCTGTATCATAGAAAATTGCAATACCTACGCGGTCAAAATGTATGGAAAAGTTTTTTTTTCTCAGAATCACGAACTAAATTCATGGTAACATTTTGCGCATCGATGTCACTCTGTATTAATTTTTTTCTTAGTTCTTTTTAATTTTCTTTTCGTAACCTATATAATTCTTTGAGGGAAGAGGGAGTGCACCTGTGTCTGCGCGCATACTTGTGCACTATAATATGTCCCGCGCCGAAAGCTAGTCTCCGTTGAGATTGGCCGCCGTGGCCGAAATACGGTCTGGAGGACTTTATTACTTTAATTCTTTGGTAAGTAGCTTTTTACTAGCTTTCACTGTAAATCTCGTGGGCCTCCCTCCACTCCTTCAGATCGAAGGTATTACAAAATCATTATCGGTTATAGAATCTAATCAGAAAATATGGGTTGTCTTCGAAAAAGATCGCTCTTAGCGATAAGACCGCCCATTGTGTCACCCTTTGTAAAATTTCTATATATTTATGTCTGTAATTTATATGGTGTACATTACATAATAAAGAGTATTTTATTCTCTATGGCCGTCCTTTCAACACACCAACAAACACATTTTCTCTACCACATCATCGCGGATTGTTTTACATATTATCTTCAATCTCCATTCTTGCTTACTAGAAATAAGTTATTGCAGTCTTAGAAAATACATGAATAACTTCGTGGCGTTAGTTTTATTCATAGTCGTTTTATGCAAATGTCACATCATATAACATTATCAAATTAAGTGTCATATAGGTAACTACTCAATTCCATTTATAATTATTTTATCCTATGTTATCTTCATTAAAATAGGCGTCCCGTAATTTATCTTTAGTCCCAGGAATCCCATAATTCTCTCGACCTAATGAAAATTATAATTGTAACTCCTGTAATGAGGCAGAAAATTTACATAATAAATATTAATATAAATTATGCTGTGCCTGTCCACGGGTTTGTCTGTGTCTTGGGATAAATAATTGATAAGCCTAGCATAAGATAAGTAAAAAAAAAAGATGCAAATCAGGTTCAGGCAAAACGATCTTAATGTAGAGAATTTTGAGAACTTTACTAATGCGGACCAAAAGACCAAGACGAGAAATTACAGTTTGAAGATATACTAACCATAATATATGCACCAGTGGGGTAATTGCGTAACACACTAACAGTAGCAATAGCTTTAATTTTGACAGCTCAACAACATTAATGGCGTTATTCACGTTGTTGAGCAGACAATTTTTTCGAACGTAATGAAGCATTGGATTAGCAATATAATGAAAATGTAAATATAGGGGATTGTGGCTAAGTTATAACAGTCGCACGGGTCAATCGATTAGGTTAAGTTACGCTTGCTGCGGCTAGTCCGTGGATGGGTGATCATCTTTACGTTTTCGCTAAGCCGTTGATCCCGGGTGTCATTCTTGAATCTTTCACGGTCGTTACGGGTCGTCAAAAGCCCGAAAGTCTGACAACCAGTCTTACCAAGAGGATTACCCAGTAACGGGGATGTGGAGGTTAGATAAGCAGTCGCGTCACGTAATATACTGGTATCCAGTTGCATCCGGTTAGACTGGAAGTCGACCCCAACGTAGTTGGGAAAAGCTATGCAGATGATAATTATGCCATATATACAATAATATAAGTACACCTGTATGTTTTGTTCAAACATATAATAAGCAAATAATAGAGTCATGAATCAAAGAGATATAAAGTGCGATACCTGTGCCGATTTATATATACGCATCATAGTTCACACTGGAATGTTTATTGTACGTACGAATAATCCAAAGAAACAAGGCACACAAAAGAACATAACAAAGCTTGATAAACGTACGTCTCATTCGAGTATTATTTATAAAGGCCTTTAGACTCGTCAGTGACACAGACAACCAGAGTGACACAGTGTCTGCACACATGAATAGTGTGCGTAGTAACAAGGAACACGGCGTCTCGTTACTCGCCCTGTAGGAAAACGTCCAAACGAGATGGAGTCAGTATGTAAATCACCGGTTTATCGTATCATGTTGCACATACTTAATTAGCTAGATTGTTGCGGGGCGTCCCACTTTATTCGCTAGTGTTGGTCGCCGTCGATGCACGCCAACGATAATACTATATCTAGCAATAATTTAACATCGTGTAGAAGTTTATTGCGAGATATCAAAGCGGTATTCCTGGAGCTAAGTAAGATTTGCTTATATTTGCTCTATAAAGTCAACAGTTTGTCCGTTTTTCGCATTACGGTAATTCCTGTTTGTATATGATTATTATTGCTAACATAGAAATGCCATTTTGCATTCAATGTAGGTCCTGGTGTTGGGTGGATTCTTGATCTAAGTGTGAAAGAACATATTTTCCATTGTTTTGAATAGGTTACAATTTATATCGATACCGGACGTAGTACATCACTACTCATAAACAAAGCCCCTATTGGCGGTCTCCGTCTGTCGTCGATTTTATTTTTTTTCTTCACTTCCTCAGTGAAAAGGATGCGGTGCATTCTACGGGTTCTTTATTTGCTCTTAATCTTTTTATTCTTATTTGTTTTGTACGCGCAAGCGTCGCTTTATTATAAATTAAGTATACTAAATACTCTTGGCAGTGATACGCGTCAAAAATATCGATTAGATACGCCTTTGGCAAAAGCGCTAAGGTTTTCAATGCACATAAATAAGCTACATATTGTATTAAAATAAACGTACTCTGATGTTGATTTTGTTTATTTTGAGACGTCTCAGATGTAGCTTAGGCATACTGCAACAGATGTTTCTGAATTTTGAGTTTACTATAATGCACTATACTGGCGAAATGTGGGTGTACTATAGGTGTCTCTGCCTAACCCTTCGGGGAATAAAGGCGTGACATTATGTTATGTCATTATAGTAATCACAAATCTGCAAGCGCTGCAGCTCATAGTTAAATGATGATGATTTAAATCAATCTCTGCAACTTATTGCTCTTTTAACATTCATGACCCCGAACTTGACACGAACATAATTTCTCACACATTGCGTGTAAATTAAGAAGAAACCATGTCCAAAGAGATGTAGATACGGCTCTGTAATATAGTGTGTGCACCGCATTGATAACATCAAGCTGCATCAAGCTCCACGCGACGCTACATTACACTCGTTATATAATTACTGCTAAACCACATAAATAAGTCGTTCATATGACATGGAATGTCGGCGCATTTGCATTTGCGTGTTCCTACCTACATTACATGTGAAAAATTATACATAAAACCCGAACCCATAAAATTTGTACCCATTGAATTGGAACTATCACAAATATATGTTATATCCTCTTAAACTAATAAAGCTGGGCAGTCGGACGAACGCGGACGCATTCAATGTCCTCGCAAAATTTACGATATCGTACAGCGAACATTCGCTGTATGGGACCATAAAAAGTTATTGTAAGTGCTAGTACTTAAATAAAAAGACTAGGGAAGCGTATTGAAATGACGATCAAGACGTTACGTCGCGTCGGTATGAGAGTAATGAATCGTTGGTAAGTGTCAGTAATGGACCTTAAGTAATGGCTTTTTGTAATTTTATGTCTCTGGAGCCAATTGTGATCAAAAGATAATTAATAAAGGATATCGAGAGCTCTTGGATTATGCATCTTATTTTTACTATGATAAGTTAGTGATGCTTCTTATTTTAAGGCTAGTCTTTATGACACGCATTAAACCTAGGCTCTGAAATCTCGCAATTGATGCATTGGTTTAATGTACGGCTAGCTATTATTTCTTACGAATATAATATGGTGACCTTTCGACTTGCTAGCTTAAATTACTGCAAGTGACAGGCAGAATCTGGCAGCAGCGTAAAACATACATATTATTATTACTTATTTGGACAAACAGGAAAATAGCTTCCTGATAGGTATTTCACAAGTACCAGTAAAACCTCACTCAATAATGTATTTATCTTTCCCAGGACACACAAGCAGCAGCAGCCGCTTTAACTTCATTAGGCCACGTCTACACAGCGATTGGAGACTACCCCAACGCGCTTGCCAGTCACAAGCAATGCGTGCAGCTAGTAAAACAAATGGGGGACAGGTTGCAGGAAGCACGGGAGATTGGCAACGTTGGGGCAGTATACTTGGCTATGGGGGAGTTCGACTCTGCTGTTGACTGTCATACGCAGCATTTAAGGCTGGCAAGAAGACTTGGGGATCAGGTGAGACAGCATTTTTGTTTAAAATTGATTAACTTGAAGACGGGGTTCTGCCATATGGTAATAAAAATTGAATAGCCTTTGCGGAATTATTCATATATGCTTATAAACTATATCTTAGCTCACAAGTTAGAAATGAGTTATAATTCTGCAATATGTAATTGCATGATAAAATTAGAAGTTCCGAAAGTACATTAGTTTACCTAGACGACGACATATTAACTGAACATTAAAACATGAGCAAACTGTTATCTTAAAGGTTGAAGAAGCAAGAGCATACTCCAACTTGGGATCATCATACCACTATAGAAGAAACTTTTCACAAGCTATCGCTTACCATGAGAACGTGTTGAGGATAGCACAGAATCTTGGCGACAGAGCTATTGAAGCCAGAGCGTATGCTGGGTTAGGACATGCTGCTAGGTGAGTCTTTCTTTAACTATATTAAATTACCTGATGATACCTACTTCTTTAAGAGAAATGTGATGTTAATGTAGACAACGATAATGCTAATACCTAGGATACTGCTAGAGAAACACAATATCTATGTTAGTATTCATAAGCATGCGTTTGAAAACATTTTGTCTCTTCCGACAACTCTATAAAACTTTCGCTCTCTGTAACTTTTAGTTTAAATCTCTACTGTACGGTACCATAACGAATGCAATTTTAACGTCCTTCTAAACACAGTTTGTTGCTGAGCTATGCGGATTGTTGTATCTCGGAAAACTAAAGATATATCTTATGTGGCGGCAACAAAAATTAACACTTGTATCTCACAGGTGCGCCGGCGATTACGCGCAAGCTAAGAAATGGCACGAGAGACAATTGGACGTCGCTCTAGCGGCAAGGGACAAGGTATAGCCATGATTTTTATTGATGAAACTGTTTGTATGCATACACACGATCCTATTCACGACAGCATTCTTTTATTTATGTAAATAAATTACAAGGACAGGACCCCTGGCAGCTAGTATGCGGTTGGCAATTTTATGTTTCATGGTATAAAGGGTAACAGGGACATCGACGCACAGCTTGTTACCTATTATTAAGGCGAAAGCGCCAGGGTAGCCCGCGAAATTCATTTTTTTTTTTGTTTTTTGCAATTTGCTGGTCAGTATTAAGTTGTACGTTGATTAAAATATGATTCGCGGCCGTAACAAATATGTATTTACAGAATTATAATCATTAAAATCATCAACACAACTCTCCGACACCATGTAATCCCTAAGAATGACTATTTCATGAAATCTTGACATTTGGGGATTACATGGTCTTAGAGAGTTATGTTGATGACTTTAATGATTATAATTCTGTAAATACATATTTGTTACGACCGCGAATCATATTTTAATCAACGTACAACTTAATACTGACCAGCAAATTGCAAAAAACGTAAGAAAATTTGAATTTCGCGGGCCACCTTAGAGCTTCCCCCTTAAGTAGATGGGTTCTTCCCCACTGCGTTAAAATTTTTCGACGGGTGTTAAAAAAAATTGCTGTTCCATACATTGTTTCGTAAGAAACAGCAGTTTTTTTTCGCAGGTGGTCCAGTATCATGTACTGAACCCATGGTAACAAATTGTGCGTCGATCGGGTGCCACATTTTATCTTAGGAACATCAAATTGGCCAATGGTTTTGGTTAACTGCCGGTCTATTCTGTAAAAATCTCACCGTAACAACTTAACTGAAGTGAAGTGTGTCATTCCACCTGATGCTAGGGATTCACACTATTGTCTGCTCACTTCAAGCTCACTTCACCTAAGTTATAATGATGAGATTTTTACAGAATAGACCTGCAGGTCGTCTATTGTTTTTCATCTATCGTCGTAATGGTCGTAGTTTTAGAAATTATTTCGTTATTGTGTAGGTCGGGGAAGGTCGAGCATGTTCAAACCTTGGCATCGTGTACCAACTGTTGGGGGAACACGACGCTGCACTCAAACTGCATCAAGCACATCTGTCTATAGCTAGACAGTTACAGGTAATATGAAGCACTTTTACCTTTTAAAATGCAATTTATGCCAAAGCAAATTCGAATGTCTGCACAGCGGAAAAAGGTCACTTTCACCTTGCACTTTAGTATCTAATCATAGTTTTTTGCCGCCCTTCTATCTTTATTATCCAGGTCAATTAGATTTCGATAATTTATCATTCGTGTCCAAAGACAGTTTTTCAATAAAATTCTTTGCATTAACATCTACCTAATTACTTTTCATGGAAACAATGTAAAATGTAACTTAAACGTGAAGATTGGAATCTATCGTAGGCATGTCATCCAAGTTTCCCTGAAAGACTGCTGACAAGCCGAGCATAAAATCACGCTATTGAATGTGCACCGATTTATGTGATAATGACTGTTAATAACTGGTTTCATAGCATTAACTTGACGATCTCTACTGGTCTCGTTATAATAATAACTAGCTTCTGCCCGCGACTTTACCACATAAAACATATCCTATGGCACTCGGTAATAGCGTAGCTTTCTATCATTGAAATATTTTTTTGAAATTGGATCTACACTTCCTGAGATTATCAACAAAAAAAATCACCTCTTTATATTATTAGTTCAGATTAAAACGACAGATGGAAGAAAAGACATCTATTAGTTCAGAGAAATTGACGGACAAGTTCAAAGAAACGATTTCAATTCATTCCATTTTCCAGGATAAAGCAGGCATGGGGAGAGCATACGGCAACATAGGTAATGCATACTCTGCCGCGGGGTTTTACGAGCAAGCTATCAAATACCACAAACAAGAACTGACGATCTCCAAAGAGGTTCATGACAGAAGTTCTGAAGCTTCCACGCATGGGAACCTGGCAGTAGCGTACCAGGCCTTAGGAGCACATGATATGGCGCTCTTTCATTACAGAGCTCATTTAGGTAAGGTTTATCCAATACTTGAAGATTTTAGGTATAATTAGTTTTAGATTTTTGGTTTAGGCCCTCAAAGTATGAAAATAAATAGCTTCCAAACTTGTGAAATCCTGTTTCGCCGATCGCGGATACCAAAAGTATCGTGTCGGTAAATGGTAAATCAAATTCCTTACTTTCAAAATATAGAGTTATCATCTGCCTAGTCTTTTCCCAACTACGTTGGGGTCAGCTTCCATTCTAACCGGATGCAGCTGAATGCCAGTATTTTACATGAGGCGACTGCCTATCTGACCTCCACAACCCAGTTATTGGGTAATACGATACCCCTTGGTAAGACTGGTTGTCAGACTTTCGGGCTTCTGGCGACCCGTAACGACTGTCAAAGATCCACAAAATATAACGTATACAAGTCAAAATTTTTTATCAATGAGTCTGACGAGTTTTTTGTTGTTCTTGAACAAAATCAAAACTACAAGTTAAAAAAAAATTAGAGCATGAAAATTCATAACTCTTGTACATTTCTCTAACTTATAAAAGTATCCTTATATTACAGGCATAGCACGCGAGCTCAAAGACGCAGCCGGCGAAGCTTGCGCACTCCTCAACCTAGGCAATTGCCTCTCGTCTCGAGGGGAATTCGCTCAAGCAGTGCCGTACTACGAGCAACATCTGATGTTATCCCAAGAGTTGGGGGACGTTACTGCAGAGGCTAAGGCTTGCCATTTTTTGGGATACGCCCATTACTGTCTTGGGAATTATAGGGAGGCTGTCAGGTTAGTACATTTTTTATTGGTCTGATACTACTTAGTATGCTATATGCACTGTTGATGATCAGTAAATAAATCTTGCTTTCTGCCACCGAAACCGTTATGACGCCTTTCAGATGATGAAATAACCAGCTAGCTGTTCTCTACTCTTGTCAAGTGAAGAGTAGCAAAGAAGCTGATCACTTATTTCCGTTGCTGTCCTTTGTGCAAGAGTGCTTGTAGCACTTGACTACAAAAGTTTATTAATTGATTCATGCACTGCTTAAATATTTGCGTATTGTCTGTGAACTTGAGTGATCAAGTCTAGCAAACACAACTTTTTCACGAAGTTTAATTTACGTAAATGTATTCCAGATACTACGACCAAGATTTATCCCTGGCCAAAGACTTACAAGACAAAATGAACATGGGGCGAGCGTACTGCAACTTAGGACTTGCCCACTTAGCTCTGGGCAACCTTGAAACTGCTCTGGAATGCCAGAAGTATTTCCTGGCGATAGCCCATATGACCCAGCACTTACAGGGCAAGTTTAGAGCACTGGGCAACATTGGAGATGTTCTGATTAAGATGGGAGATGTTGAGGAGGCTGTTAAGATGTATCAAAGGCAGCTTGGATTTGCGAGACAGGTATGAATTTGATTCTTTACTTCAAAGACAAGCTGATGATCTTCTTTGCTGACCAGCTATTATATTCTTCTTTTTGTGTTTGCAGGCCCGTGACCGATCATTGGAAGCGGCAGCATGTGGTGCGCTAGGTCTTGCCAGAAGACTTCAAAGAAGGCTTGATGCAGCGTTAGGACATCATACTCAAGTAAGCACTTCATTATAAAAAAAGCCTGTTCCTGCTCATGCAGGCACTTCACTAATCGTATTTACCCAAATATTCACGTTATTTGGGCACTACAAATTATACCCTATCTCTGTGTTAATAAAGTTCATTTTGTGTTTTTTGTGGAATAGCGCGATTATTTGTGACTAAATTCTCAATGTATTTGCTTCAGGAGTTAACACTACGCCAAGAGGCAGGAGATGCGGCTGGAGAGGCGAGAGCTCATTCACACCTCGGAGCTGTTCACATGGCTTTAGGACATTACTCGCACGCAGCCAGGTGCTACAGGGTAAGAATATCATCAATATTTTTTTCCTCATCTAGATAGTTTGTTCCATTTTACTGCAGAACTCTTCACATAAACACTTAATATTTTTTAGGAGCAACTGGAAAGAGCACAGGAACTTCAAGACTGCGCATTAGAAGCTCAAGCGTATGGAAACTTGGGCATCGCAAAACTTAACATGGGACATTATGAAGACGCAATAGGATATTTGGAACAGGTCTGTTATTTTTTTCAAAAGCTATGAAGAAAACCCTTAGGTATAGCTACCTATTCTTTTAAAATTATAAACGGACATCTCGGTAAAATATATTATAATCACGTGATTTTTTTTTAAATTATACTGCGATATGCTTTTATTTCATAAACACGATCATGGGCATCTTGTAAAAGTATCCTTTAAAAAAACACCGATCACGGTTGCATTTTGTTCCTGGTTGATCTGTCAGAACTATTTTAGTATGCCCTAGCTCTTATTTGATGCTATCTTGTCGTCTGTACATCGCAGAGGCGTATGAGTTTGTTCGTAATCTTTATTTTGTATATGCAAAAAAGGATTGATTGTTGCTTTATTTCTTAAATTTAACATAAAATTTTTCTACCTCCTCAGCAATTAGCTATTCTTGAACGCGTAAACACACCAACGTGCCAACTAGACAAAGCAAGAGCACTGGGTTCACTGGGTGACTGTTACGATGCACTGGGCGACCCTGATGAAGCTGCCAAGTATCATGAACAACATCTGGCTGCTGCACTGAAGCTGGATAATAAGCGAGAGCAGGAGAGAGCATATCGAGGATTGGGACTTAGTCACAAGTAAGGGAAAAATTAATATAGGGATTTTTGTATAAAATATTGTGTTGGTTCAAAGATACACTGCCATGTAAACTCTTTGAAAAAAAAATCCATTGTATCAATGTGAATGCGACTGCGATGGGAATAAGCTGATTTATTAAAGACTACTTTGATGCCGATAATCCTTTTTCATGAAAATGGTAACGGTCGCTTGTTTTTGATAAGGTCTCCCTCTGATGTCAGTTCCTAAATCATTGTCCTGACTGATTGTTTTCAAGATGTTATGGTCCTTATTGTTTTTAGGTCAGTGGGCAACCTTCAGCAAGCTCTAGTATGCCTAGAAAAGCGTCTAGTTGTATCGCATGAACTAGGCGCGCCAGAAGCGAAGGCGCAGGCTTATGGAGAACTGGGTGCTTTGCACATAGCCCTGAACAATCTTGAACAGGCCGTACTATGCCTGGAACATCAGAAGAATATTGCCAAGTAAGTATTTGCGATCTACACATACATAAACGCCATGCACGCCATCTGCTTAAATCCCTAAAAACTCCTTATTTTAAATGAAAATCATGCGGCTCAAACACATTTTGAAGTAACTACTAATCCCTTTTCTCAGGGATGTTAAGGCTGAAATCTACTGCACTTCAGACAGTCAGAAAGGGACAGATGTACAGAAAAAAAACGCTGATCTGTGTATTTTCACAGCACTTTTTAATTGTCCACAGGGAACTAAACAACCAGATAATGGAAGCAGAAGCATGTCACTCGCTGGGCGTGGCGCAGCACGCACTGGGCGACCACGCCGCCTCCATCAGACATCACCGCGCCGAGCTCGAGCTGGCGCATAGACTGGGCCTCACACACTTACAGGTAATGTTGACAAACAAAGTAGATCAAGAATTTAGTGATCACACTCATATTATAAAGGCGAAAGTTGGGGTGTGTGTGTTTATATGTTTGTTACTTCTTCCCGCTCAAACGGCTGGACCAATTTTAATAAAATTGTTTTTGTATGGAGGTAGCTGACACCCTGGATTAACATATAGGCTACTTTTTATCCAGATATTCCCACGGTATCGAAACTTATGCGGATGAAACCGTGGGGCGCAGCTAGCTCGCGGTTTTAGCGATTCTTTCATAATTTGCGATCAGCAGATCATGCAGTCTGCTTCTTAGCACCGGTGTCATTATATCACCACCAACGACCATCAGCCCTATGACTATTAAGGCCGAACTTTTGCAACTTCCGTTAAAACATTATTTTGTCTTTGGGTTGTCTGGGCCAGAAATGGGCTCATTTTAATTGGCACGTATGTAATAATATATACGTAGAACAATGTAATAATGAGTGTATAATTCTATCATTCGTAGGCCCGTGCTTGCGGTGGTTTGGGCGCTGCGCATGCATCGATGGGCGCACACGCTGAAGCAGCAAGATGGCATGAGTCACGATTGCGACATGCTACTGCATCAGGTGAGATACTATCCTTTTATTCGGTTTCGAAGAATAACAGTCATAATCCTAGTAACTGTCCAACTGTAAGGCAAATCAATACTTCTTCATGCCAAAAAGAAAGAATTCCCATTTTCTCATAAAATAAATCATGATGCCTTTTTTTTTTTGTATGAAAATTCCTGTGAATACCTTTGAACTGAGGTAGATGGAGAAGAGTGTTCAGACACCAACCAACTAAAACCAACTACTCGGTGACTGATCTAAATCAATAAACAAGGACTCCAGGGCCTCCGATATTAAACCCTGTACTTATTTTTGTTGCTGATGATCCTTCAGGAATAAAAACAAAAGAAAAAGCGGATCAAACCGGAATGAGAAAGTTTATAGTGGATAAGACAGTGATTAAAACAGAAGACGAACAAGCGGGATCGAGGATAGGGTGGAGGGGGATCAGAACGGAATAACTCTAAAATTACACTGGTACAGCCCCTTATCTTGTTATACTCATTGTGGACATTTGTAAATAATTGATTTTGTTACAGGTGATACTAGAGGACGCGCACAAGCGCTCGCAGATTTGGGAAGGGCTCATCTAGCGATGGGTGCCTGTGGCAGTGCTGTGTCATATCTAAGACAAGCTCTCGCGGCCACCGAGGGACTGTCTGATGCTGATGAAGAGGTAAACAGTTATGAATATTCTAGTCTATATTATTCCACTCCTAGGCAAAAGCCTCCTTCCATTTGATAATTTTTCTCCATGTTGAGCTTTTTCTCACCTTAAAAATTACCTACATGTAAGAACTGTGGCCATTTTCTTCAGAGCCCTGCAGAAACAAATCAGCAACGATTAGTTTTCATGTCACTATTTGGAACGCCATCGGCGTTCTTGTAGCCTTATCATATTTTAATAAGAGTCAGCGCTGCATG
Source organism: Oligia fasciuncula (assembly GCA_963082905.1). Lineage (NCBI taxonomy): Eukaryota > Metazoa > Arthropoda > Insecta > Lepidoptera > Noctuidae > Oligia > Oligia fasciuncula. Next base: position 11,699,110 of record OY720406.1, on the reverse strand, counting down.
TCTTAGCACGGTCTCAATAATAATAACATTATTTCAACTCCAGATTATAACAAATACAATCCAACCGCGTTTAACAAAACCTCCATTCACCAGGCTCGCGTCCGCCACCGTCTCGGTTTCGCTCTGTGGGCATCAGGAGAACTGGAAGAGGCAAAGGAACAACTACAAGCAGCCCTCACTCTACTAGAGTCTAGCAACGACAAGCACAGGGACAGGAAGATCGCTGCACTATACACGTCCACGCAACATGCACTGCAGAGAGTACTTGTGGGTAAGTGGAGAAAAACAGTTCTATATACAAGTGATGAAATAAGCTGAAGACAATGGAAATGACAAATAAAAGACAGGGCTTATTCAGCAGAGTGCTGAATGATGTGGTTCTGTGATTACGTCATCACGTCTGGGGAGTTTTGCTAGCTAATTTAATTTGACCCTGCATAATTGACTAACCTAATGCAAAAATACCAGCATCAAGACAAAATAGACATCGCTTTACATTGGGATTTACTTTTTGCGTCGTTTTTTTGGGACTTTGACCAAATATTTTGGCATAACTATTCTCTTCCCCTACACTTTAAGTAGTCTCAAATCAATAAATTCATTATCTTTCAGAATTGGGCCGTCACCCCGAAGCATTGGTGGTAGCCGAGAGAGGGCGATGCCGATCCCTGGACGCTGTCACTGAAAAACCGTCCGGAACTTTGAACCAAGCCAATCTTGAACTTCATGCACAACAGAGGTAAGTCCTTCTATAGACAGAACATGACCTTGCTGTTATCCCAGTTTTGTATCGGTGAAGTTTTCATTTTTTTTCATCCTAGGTTATTAAATGATAAGTGATTTTTATTCCTGTCCGTTACATAGAGAAGTCACAGTCTCTTTTAAAGTCCAGACATAATCTTGTTCCTGTCTTATGAGTGTATTCGCCATGATCTTAGTATTCACTTCAATTCCTTCCTTCCTAGGCATATCATCCTTCACACAATCTATCCATATTTTCTTCGGCCTAGCTCTTACCGTTTGTCGTTTGTTTGAAAATTACCACCTACCTACATTATAATATTATCTCTTAGGAGCGCGGAAGAAGCTGGCAAGGAACGCTCAGAACCTTGGAGTCCATCTAGCGTGGAACAAGTACTAGAAGTTGTGAACAAGCAGAAAGCGCCTGTATTGTACTACAGTCTTGCAGCTGGCAGGTTATATGCATGGCTGCTGCAGCCACATAAAGGTAAGACCAAATTATAGGATTCGAACTAAGACCATAAACCTTAGGGCCCTGTTTTACAGTGCCCGGATGTTGTCATATAAGCTTTGAAAGGAGAATCGCTAACCTCGGAAAGAAATCCAAAAAAGGAAAAAAGATTTGAATGAAACGATATTTCAAATAACCGGAACTTCTGCTTATATACAACTTATCTAGAAGAGGTGAATCAAGTCAATAAAGTCGATGATTCATCGTCTAAGAAACATAATGTGCTTACAAGATATTTTTCTTTCCAAGGTATTCTGAGATTCCACCAAGTGTCTCTACTGGAAGAAGCTGAAGACAGTGACAACAGCTTGCCTGATATCAGTCCAGATGACCTTCAGCCAAGTAATGGTAAGATTTTTTGAGATCATTGTTTTTGAAGTCAGTCCAAGTTTCTAAGTCCATCCAAAGGTTCTCTGAAAAGAAAACTTAACTTATTTCCAATAACGTTCGTTAGATTTCGACATCCATAGTAACGTACGTAATCCTATGTTACTTTCTAAGTCTCTAACGAAGACCTAAATAGACTTACTTTTTCTGGAATGTCCCCTTTATAATTATGTCTGTATCTCTCTAGTGAGTGGTCTCGGCAAATTGGAACATTGCATCGGCGAGTGGTCTACTTGGCTGAAGGCAAACGCCGAGCGACGAGGCGAGGCCGAAGATCAGTGGGATCCTGATGACAGACCGAATACGGGATTAGCGCGAATGGTATGATACTTCATCTATTACTGGTCTGTCCCTGTGTTTTTTTCTTATATCATTCTCTTAACTATAGAAACCTTAATTTTCCCTAATTTCTCGCAACTGTGAATCACGCATTTAGACTATGTCAAATCAATTCAAGTGTTGCCATCGTTACTTAATTCTCTTATGTTCTCTTTTATGAGTTTCTTATTTTTTTTGTCTGCAACCTTGCTTTCTAGCAATACACCTTGGTAATTTTAACATCATGAAATTCCCACTAACTTTACGTAACCACGTTATGCTCATATCTTTCACTACTTTCGTTACAGGTAACTCGCAACCATCTGTTGAACTCGTCCAACTATTCTCTGAGTTCTCTCTTCAGTGTGGGCTCAGTCGGAGGATCCGTCGCTGGATCCGTAGCTAGTCTACAAGGGTCTACCAGGTACGTTAATTCCTCTTTCTAATTTCCACTCATAGAAGAGATCTTTAGAAAAAAAAACATTTTACCTGAGGGATCTTTTTTTTAAGACGTTTCATAATCTTCTTTCTACTTATCATGTAATGTTATATTATGTCGTTAGATCCAGCGTCCACATCCCCCGTAAGAAGCAGCCGTCTTGGCAGGGTCCACCGTGCCTCAGCGCTCTGTACCAAATGCTGTTGGCACCGTTCGAAGATCTGCTGCCTGCCTCCTGCAATAACAATCATGGTGAGGATATTTTGAAGCCTTCTGTATGACATTCCATTTTGATATAATATTAATTTTTGTATATCCTTCTAACGTCAAAATATCTCTGGCTTGTAATTTGTGTGGTCGCATTACTTCCTTAGAAAAGCCTTCTCATAAGGTACTCTACAACTAACTATCACGTCTAGGGCTTATGTTTTCTATGCGATGATAAGTCTTCACCATCTAACCATTATTCAAAAGTGTCATCTCCCCCAGCATCACACGGTCGTCGCGGCTGCGGTGGTCGCCGAGAACTGATCGTGGTAGTAGAAGGCGCACTGTACGCGTGTCCTTGGGGAGCTCTGCGCAGTGCCACCACACCTGGCACGCCCGCCATAGGCGTGGCCGGCGATGGCGAGCCACTGTGTGAACGGTACGCGATGCTGGCCGCGCCGGCGTTGAGGCCGCTCAGGCACCATCGGCATATGAGAGCAAGGCCGCATCATGATCATGGTAAGTAATTTTATTAAAGGAATAGCTGACCCGACAGGCGTTTTTCTGTCCAAACAATAGTTCATAGAAAAAAAAGCACTTTCAGTTTTTTCCGAATTTTGGGCAAGTTTTAAAAAATTTCTGTCCTCAATAACCTTATGCGGATATTTGATTTTTTTTCTAATAGGGTTTATTAATGTGTTTTTCCCAGGGGCGTCCAACGCCAACGCTAATAATGCCGAAGCAGGCATGCGTTGTCTCGTAGTGGGAGCACCAAGAGTGGGAGGTGCACGATGGGCAGCTGCTCACGCGCAACTAAAGGAAGCAGAACTTGTAGCGGATATGCTACGAGTCACACCACTTACTGATTATCAGGTACCTAACTGAACATAGCTGATAGGGAAGGTTTTAGACAGCCATCTATTTCAAGAATACGGTTTGTATGAAACTCTACTTTAAACATCGTTTGCTACTCATATAAAAACGCCCAACGAATTCTGATCAAAATCAGAACAATTTTTAAGCATTTCGTGCACATAAGGCGAAAGTAAAAACATCTCTTGAGGAGCACCTTTTTCAGAATGAACATCATTGTCAGGAGAGCTACGCATTTTCAATTTGTACCATATCTTATTTTCCCTTATTTTAACAATCTATTTTTTGTCCCCAGGCATCAAAAGAAGCAGTACTATCACAGTTGACGCAAGCAGAATGCATTCACTTCGCCACACACATTTGTTGGAAGACTCCCGCTATCGTACTCAGTCCTGGAGAAGTGGTCAGTACATTCTTAATATAACCCTTTTTATATCCCCCTATTGGACAAAAACCTCCTAGGAAATTTAGCACATTGCACTTAAACATATTTGATTGCATACATCAGTTCTGAGTATTGGCCATTGTAGTGTGCATTTATTATTATTTGTTGGCCCTATTAGAATGCCTTGAGGGAAACCTTCTACTAGCTAGACTGTTGCCTATGTTGTGTTGTTTCTGTGGTAGTTATTTGATTTTTTTTTTTCAGGTGGACTCACAAGCAAAGCGGTTACTGAATACTAGCAGCGGTGCTGCCGATACCTCTACGGAAAATGAAGAAGAAAGTACGTTTCTTTGTGATTTATTTAAATTAAGCTTGTATTGTCGTCTAAATGTAAATGCTTGTTTGTAATGTTGATGTTTTGGCACAGATTCCGAACTGCCACCAAGTAATGAAGAGTTGCCACCAGCTTCAGAGTTCATGCTCACTGCATCAGAAATTATGAATCTAAAGATCACTGCAAGATTGGTAAGTTTTTCTTATAATTTCAATTAGTCGTCTTTTTAGCGTTATCTAGTACAAGATTCAATCTGAATCCGAGTCTTTTTCTAAATTACTTATGTCCTTTTTATTTCTTCCATTTATTTCGTTAATTTGTCTAATAATATGGATGTTTATCAGGTGGTAATATCCTGCGCACCATCAAGCGCTGCCCTCCAAGGGTCATCCGCAGAAGAGAGTGAAGACGTAAGCCTCGCAGGAGAAGGAGTATCACGTCTATGTCGAGCGTTGTTAGCAGCCGGAGCTCACGCCATTCTACTGACCTTATGGCCAGCCCCGCAAGACACAGCCACCAAGATACTGTATCGATCGCTTTACTCTGCACTGCTACAGGGTAGTCGTGTTGCCAAGTAAGTTATTAGGGTGTTTAAAATTTAAATTAGGCTGATAATCAGCACGTGCTTGCGGTGCTTGGAAGAAGTGGCGCCATGTCCTGACGATCTGAAAGTCTTTCATGAAGAATTTAATGAGGATGCCTCAATTTTGGATCTAACTTTGCGGCACCTCAAATTGTACTCTATGCACTGGTATAACAGAAATAGTCACTAATGTTTCTATGCTTGTAGTATTTATTTATCTACTACTCTTCTGGAATTTTAACCACACATTCTATAGCAGTATTTTTCTCATAGGGCTCTGGGCGACGCGATGCAAACAGTCCGTCACACTAAGCACTTCTCGCACCCGGCGCACTGGGCTGGGCTGGTCCTCGTGGGCGCTAACGTGCGGCTCAGCAACAAGGTTGCACTCATGGGACAGGCTCTGTGTGAACTGTTAGCGGCCCCTGATAAGTGCAGGTGAGAAAATAAAGGCATATGGACACCACCGACTTTTTGGAAGGATCTACTTCAAACATCCATCTATATAGACAGTCATAGGTTCCATTGGAATCCTTGTGCTCTAGTAATAATTGTTTAGGATCCTCAACTGACTCCAATTCCCTAATTCATCGCACCCAGAAACCAGGGCCATCAGCCCTGCTTTCTACGAATCCATTTCAGCCCATTTATTTGTATCTTGTGAAGTGGTTTCCGGCTGTTTTAGTTAAACTTCAACAGCTGCCTGCGGCTGTCTTATTTTATCACGTTACTCACGACCGGGAGTCATACAAAATTTGAAATGGACCATAAGTGATAACCAATTTATTTCCAGGGATGCACTACGAGTGTGTTTACACCTCGTCGAGAAGTCTCTACAGAGGATAGTGAGAGGACAGAAGAACGCCATGTATACCACACAGAAGAGTATCGAGAACAAGGCAGGCAGCATCAATGGCTGGCGGGAACTACTTATGAGTGTTGGATTTAGGTGAGTTTCTCATAAAGTAACCAAGTAGACTCTTATTTTCTAAACATTTCTTCAAAGGTAAGGCGATTCGAGGTCGGAATCCCCACTAATTTTAAACTGTGTCCACCGTAGTATCAAAGTAATAAATCCGATTTGGAATATGTATATTTTCCTATGGCATACATTTACGCTGCGGATTGAATTATGAACCGATTGAATGTAATTTTTATTCTCAGGTTTGAGCCAGCTGCGAATGGTATACCTTCAAGCGTATTCTTCCCACAAAGTGATCCTGAAGAAAGGCTGACTCAATGTTCAGCTAGTTTACAAGCTCTGCTTGGTAAGTCGAAACATCAAAATTTGCAAACTTTACAATGTTATCTTATTCACCGATAAGTATAATAGCGTCAATTTAGCTTGGTTTCGAACTTTGACATATGTTTCAAATCAGGATTTGTTTGTGGGCTTGAGATTTCAGAAACAATATCTAGTCATCCGTTTTATCTTTATGTAATTTCCTGCCACCACGAATTATTTGCCCCTACTAACGAATAAAGTTTGCCTCAGGTCTAACATCAACCACCCTACAAGCGCTCTCGAAACTGATATCGAACGGCGACGTGGCGGACGATATCATCGGCGTGATACGCTCCGTCATCTCGCAGTTCTCTGTGAAAAACTCCGACACAGACACCATTGAAGTCGCTGTTAACGTCAGGTTGGTAGTTTTTTTTAATTGCAGGACCGTTGATTTAAACATGGTTACGAAAAGTATCTTAAAACTTCTTCATCTCCGTTTAATTTCTTAGTTTTTTCTTCTTTTTTATTTTCATTTTTAATATCTTCATCTCTATGATGATGGACCGCTACAGACATTAATGCAGATCGCGATGCTTTTCGTACATTGAGCTTCAATGTCGTTTAAATATGTTTCTTCGTCAATCCAGCAATCTTATCAACGGCTTGGCTTTTAATATACGGTAGTTCCTGAATCCAATGATTTTTGTTTTGCTTTAAAATAATTAACTCGGAATGCAAGACTGAACTGTCACTAATATTAAGTGTAATTTTTCAAGAAGCTAGTAAGGTAATATGGTTCTACCGTTTTTCTTCTCAACAAAAACAATATTGTGTAAATCACTAATTCACTTTTTATATTCATCAGATTATGGCGAGTGAACGGTTGTCACGAACTTTTAGCATCCCTCGGCTTTGACCTGGCTGAAGTGGGTCAAGATGAAGTTACGCTGCGCACCGGCAAGGCTGCCAATAGGAGACATATACAGTTTGTGCTACAGGCACTACTCGCGTTATTTGGTAAGTTATTTTCCTTCAAATTTTACACTTTCGTAAAATATATTTTTGCTTTTATATCGGAAGATATCATTACTGTACTTAATTTTGATAAGTCAATCAGCGTTAACTCAGGTCTTACTTATCCAGTATAATTGTACTACTTTAAGACATTTGTATTGTATATTTTTACATTTAAAAACTTAGAATATTTGGAGTACTAGGCATTCACGTCGATAACCATAAAACTAGGGAACTAAACTCCGTTGCTATCTTAGTTTAACTAGAAAACAACAAAAGGTATGCTGACCACGAAATTCTTCTTTTCACAGACACGCAAGAAGCCCCACGAAGTCTCAGTTTGGAGTCGAGCTCAAGCGTTGAATCACTGGCGTCAATTGACGACGGTGACTTAGAACCGCACTCTGATGGAGAACCACCTCCGAGACAACATCGACGTAAGTACTCTGTATAGAATCTATATCATTGCATACTTTGACGTACTTAACATAAGTAGGCATGCATGGTCATGGATACAAAATACCAAAGTTAACAGCTCAATCCTTTTAATCTTAAACTAAATTCAGTCAATGTCCATCACCATTGTCCAAAGCGAAGTGTTAAAGTATTTTCATTCTCTTCCACAGAGGAGAGCGTATCATCTGTACCTCCACCACCTCTACCCCTAGGATCATGCGGCGGTGCATTCACTATGTACGTTCGCGGATCTACCTCCTCTACAGAAGTAGGTCGCGGCGAACCCGACGGCCGCACTGCCCCGCCCCCCGCGCCCCCTCCGCCGCGGTACAGAGGGGAGAGTGACGCAGCATTCACTCCTTCCCCTCCCGCAGCCCCACCCGCTCCTACCTCCGCACCTCCCCGCGACGTGTCCTTAGCACTCGCACACCAAACGAAAATCAGAACTCTATATACAAGAAGACCACCATCTGATGACTCGGACTGGGAAAGCTCAGGACATGACACGGTCTTACGAAGGAGGCCAGATCACGCCCACGCGAGATACCTCGACGCTTTCTATGACCTGGCTTCAGCACAACCAAGAAGGTCGGAAGAAGAAAAGACTGAACAGACCTTGGTTCAGCCTTCAACGTCCAAACGGACTCCGAGACCGAAAATGGGTACAAGCAGCCGTGATTCCATGGCGCAAGTCAGACATATGAGTGGAGAACTAACCCCGACCATTTCTGAAGTATATCACGAAAGGAATATAGGACTTGGACTTGCACCACCGCTAGCAGAGTTGCTGCTTGCTGAAGAATCTAAGACTGAAATGAGAGCTGCCAGCTCCAGTGAGAATTTGCTACTCCAAAACTTAGAGAAACTTGGCCTTTTGGGCGATGTAAGTGAGAATGAAGAACGCTGGTGTAGCACCAATTCTTCCCGACCTTGGCTATCAGCACCACCTCTAGAAACAGACGTTCAAGGTTCTGACCTAACCACAGCAGAAATCATAGAAAGACAGACAAAATTCAAGAAAGATACAGAACCAAAGAGAAAGGAAGAGAATGCTTACGAATTAAAACCGAAAGAAGAAACTGCAGGACCGAGTGGTATTGAGAAACGATCTGTTTCTCCATTCTCTGAGATGTCCCGACGAGATGAGGGAGATGGGCGAAGCATTGCCGACTCTCACTCATCTTATAAAGCATTAGTATTAAGTCCTAGAGCTCCATACTTGCCTGAAGAGGGGGAAGCTTCCATCAGCTCTGCGGCCGAGGGGGGGAAGACCCACCCCCGCCCACGCCGCCCCGTCGTCCCCCGCACTAGACCCTCATACACAACGCTAGACTTTCCACCGAATAAATGATTAAGACTCGTATATTTATACAATTAAGGATATTTCTGAATGTGTTAATTTATTTCTACTGTGAGCTTGGCTATGATGTGACTATATAAACTTAGTGCTTTAACATATTATGTGAACTGTCAATATTACAGCGTATTTTTTACCGACTTTTCTTTTACACTAATCGTTATTTATAAATATATAGTTATTTATTTCTTTTGATAATTGTAATATTTCGCGTTATCTATTAAAACTGTAAATCTTACCTTAGTTAAGTATAACTCTATAAGTTCTATGACTCGACGATTACTTGCCATTGCTTAAAGATTATAGTTATAAGGATTTTGTAAAAAGTGAACATAAATAAATACAGTCATAAAATTGATGTTTGTTTCTTTACGATTTCGATTTATTTATTATTCGATTACGATTTCGATTTACGATTTCGATACTTGCGTAACACACTAACAATATTGCTTTTTGAGACATATGAAGTTCACAAAGTCAAATTTTATTTTCTTTTACCTAAAAAGAAATACTTATCGTTAAAATGATCGTCTACATTATAATCTATCTCTTGTTGTGTCAAATTTCTGTAACATTGGAGTACGGATATACATTTATCAGAAATATATGGTCATATAGCCGGGATGGCTATACGGGTCGCATGGAGAAAGTTGTTCAGTTTGATGGTCTGTACCACACAATTAAATATAAAAAAATACATGAATATAAAGAAAAAAACAAGGTGCCAATTTACAAAAAAAAATAAAAGAAAAACATATTTTTAAGAATAGATGTACGACTATGACACACATGAAATCAAAATACTTACATATGTAACAAATATCCCAAGTAGGTACCTACCGTGTGCGTCATAGGGTTGCTTTTTCAATCGACAGATAATTTTTATTCGGAATAAAATTGACGTCTGACAGATTTTGTACTTATGGCAGAACTGTCAAATATTCAAAATTATTCCTCTGATAAAATTATCTGGCGTTGGAAAAAATAGCCCTTAAACTTGCACCAAATGAGAGTCCAGCTCAGCATGTGTCAGGCAAATAAACCTGACGGTGATATTCTGCTGGATCCCAGCAGAGACATACAGATGGACGTCGAGCAGATGAAAAAAACACACGAATTATTGGTGTTGTGAAGGTGATATGTGCGGAGTAAAATTATGTAAAAGGCGATGTGGTATAGGTACTCACAATTTTAACGATGTCAATCATCTTTTCCCAATTATGTTAGGGTCGGCTTCCAGTCTAACCATGTCCAATACCAGTATTTGACATGGAGTGACTGCCTTTCTGACCTCCACAACCCAGTTACTGGATAACACGATACTTACCCTTTTTTTTGTGGATTGGGAATCATCAAATGACCCCTCCCGCTCTGGGTGGAGCGGAGGGGAGTGTCAGACTCTTACTGACTAAAACCCACCCGTGTTCCTTCCTTAGCCCTTTATGTTCCGGGCCAGCGGTAACCCTTTCGGACAATCCCGCTGACCCGGCAGTAACACGATACCCTTTGGTAGGCTTAAACGACAAAGCGCACAATTTTTTTATGTGGCGCACATTTACAGCAGATTACGCACTAATTATACGTTCCACACTCATATCACTCTAGGAGCCATTTTCCTGCTGGGGTAACGTACACCTGGTTGTCAGACTTTTGGGCGTCTGACATTTATGATATTTATCTGACACCATGTATTCTTCAGTGAAGTTTTGCATTGGGAAACGTTCTTGTTCGAAGATTGATTTTGTATTCGATTACTTGATTTTAAGAGAGAACAGTGCACCTGTTTACACACACAAAAAATAATAATCTGCAAGTACCAATGTGAGTTTTCAATTCATCTGTACTTTTAAGGGTTTATCTTGGACATTACTGACATCGGTATAGGAAAACATCGTGAGGAAACCTAGACTTATCTATACTTATAATAAATCTGTAGAAGTGAAAAGTCTGTACATTGAAAATTCCAAAAAAATTAATGGCAGGGGGTGTTAATAGACCGACACCGAACCCAAAAATGTGATTAAAAAAAATTTTGTCTGTCTGTTTGTTCAGGCATCACGCAAAAACTACCGGTTCGATTACGATGAAACTTGGTATAATTATTCTTTAATATCCTGGGCACCACATTGGGTACGTTTTATTCCGGAAAAGTATATACTTACTAATAATAAAGCTGAAGAGTTTGTTTGTTTGAACGCGATAATCTCTGGAACTACCGGTCAGATTTGAAAAAATCTTTTTGCATTTGATAGCCCAATTCTTGAGGAAGGCTATAGGCTATTTAATATCACGCTATGACCCTTAGGAGCCGAGCAAAAAGAAAAAAAGACAGAATGAACGCTAAGCGAATACAAAGTGTTACGACGGGGTGGGGGTACAAGAAATTTCACGCGGACGAAGTCGCGGGCAGAAGCTAGTAGTTAATATATGTCTAAAATCGCCAACCCGTCTTGAGCAAGCGTAGTGGTCAATGACTCAATGCTCAATGCTCGTGCCTTCTCTGGTATGAGAAGAGGCATTTGCCCTGCAGTAGGACAAGTACACAGGTGATAATAATACCAATAGACTGGTATTATGATAAGAATATCACCTGTGGACTTGTGTAGTCCAGGCCGTCGAGATTGGACATCATGACCAATATCAGTCAGGAGGATATTATTAACTTAATTTAACCTTCCTTTTGGAAGTCTACACCAAAAGGCTATTAGCTAAGTCTATAAACAGTCCTAACAATGAGCCCACACCCACGAAGTACCAACAGGGTGCAGTAGACTAGCAAATTAATGTGCCGTATAAACACAGTACTTGTAAACAGTAACTGTTTAGATATTAGTTCGATAGTCGGAGTGATATAATTAACACAGCCGGTACGCAGGTACGCTGAAATTGTATCACTATGCAAATGGCGCTACATACATAAACACAATGTATTTAATGACGGAATGTCGGTGTGGCTTAACACTACATTCATTATCTGGTCAGTTAATTCTTACGGGCGTAATCGTTACTTATTTACCATTTAATTTATGTAAAATAGGTTTTTATTCTAACGGAAAAGGGGTTGTTATGCTGTTAAAAGTAGGTGTTCGACGATATCCATACTTTATATCATAGATATCCGTGCTTTATATTATAAATTCGAAAGCAACTCTGTCTGTTGGTCTGTCTGTATCATAGATATCCGGTCTGTATGTTACCTTTTCATGCCTAAACCACTGAACGGATTTCGATAAAATTTGACAGAGATAGATTGCATCCCGGGGAAAGACATAGGATAGTTTTTATCGACATACTAAGTAGTTTTCTATATTTCATAAAACTGCGAAGAATGCTTTGCTTTTAGAAGGCATAAGATCTAGCGAATGTTACTACTATAAGCGATGTCTAAACCAGGCGGTAACTGGAAGTGCCGTTAACCCTGGGATCCATCAAATCATGTCTTGTACTGTACCCGACACGGGGTCCATAATGATATCATTAAACTTTAAGTTAGCACCTACCTTAGTAGACATTGTAGAATGCAATCAATAATTGAGTATTAAGTATCCACTCATAAAGAAGTAACGAGTCACGATCCTCTACATTCTGTTTTGATGACGAGGAAGTTGTAAGTTTGGAATGCCAAAGTGCTCCGGTATACCGAGGATAGGCAGCCTCTCTACCTACTGAATGGCTAATGTTTAACCACGAGATGTTGACTTCCTGGTTTAGAGACAATAGACCTATTCTTTGCATTAAAAAAATATATTGGCCCTGCTATTGACGCTGAACAGCCTCGTGAAAACTGATGGAAGAGTCTATGATAAACCGAGCATACCTACCGAGAAGAGGCCTCTTCACTCTTGCTTTGAAGGCTGACGAGTTAAAGGCTGTAAGGAAAACTACGAATAGAAAAAAAGAAAAGGATGCTCGATTGATCTTATTCACGAATTCCGTACAATTATTTGAATGTTCGGTTCTACCGGCCCTATTCCTAACGCACGGAGGCGGTGGCGCTTTCTATCGTTGGACTAATCGTGTTCTAAGTATTTTTACTGCCCAGAATAGTACACAGTCGTGCTAAGGCTATTACTGAACAGCTATTAAGACTTGTTCGCAACTTAATATCAATCAAAGTTAATAAACCTACCAGATTTTGTCCATTACGGTCAATAAGCCTACACAATTCGTAATTAGTAGGAACTAGGTACAGTCAACAAAGGAGTTAAGTATACAGGAGCGTCGGATATTGTTGAAGTTTACTAAGAAACCGATGGAAATTCTCGAATAAAATTTTAGTTTATTAATAGAAAACAAACAGCTCATTTATTAAATTAAATTTCAGTCCAGAACATCCATCGGTTTCTTAGTAAACTTCAACTATATCCGACGCTCCTGTATACTTAACTCCTTTGTTGACTGTACACTTTTATACCCCTTGCATAAATCGAAAATTGTTTTGTTCTTTTATACTAGCTTCTGCTCGCGACTTCTTGAAATGTCTTGTTTTCCGACCCACCGCGTTGCATCGCATCGCCCGCTCTATTTTCGCTAAGCCTTCTCTCTGAGTTGTTTCTCTCTGAGAGTCCCACATGAGGTTAAATAGCGTTCCTCAAAAATTGGACTATCAAATGCAAAAAGATTTTTTCAAATCCAACTGGTACCTAGTTCGAGAGATCGGCGCGTTCAAATAAATAAACAAACTCTTCAGCATTATTATTAGTAAAATATATCTATCAATATGTTGTTATTCACGCCTTCCACACGAAAAAGGTGTGGTGTTGATTAGTGTAACTTCTATACTGACTTCTACTTTGCATTTCATCATAATTATTGAAATTACAAGCACATGAACAATTTTTTTTCTAAGCTCTGCGACGATGTTACAGGTTGTGTATTTTGGTCTAGCACTGTGTTGTGGTACTTGCCACCAGGTGGTTGCTATCAAGCACGTTATCAGCTTGGAATTAGACCTAAGCTCCCAGTTAACCCAAACGACAATCATAAAGATCACCACAGAATTCCGTTCAACCACATTGCGTTACCAATTAACATTTAGATCTCCTTAGGAACCCGTTGTTTGTGAGTGTAATAACCGGAACAGGAAAATAAAGCAAAAGTGCCAACCGCACGCAAATGGAGAAACGAACTCGAAAAAAAGTTACGCTTTCGACCTTGACACGGCCCTGAGTGGCGCAAGCGCATTTTATTATGATTACGTATGGGGCTCTTTTATTTTTTGCCAGTCGTAATATTTGGTATGTACAATCGTACCAACCGCCGCTGGTTAGCGTCCGGGTACGGTAGACCTGTATGTACCTATTAGCAATTAAGGCGATGTTGATTTACTTTTAATTATTGGGACAGTAATTTATCCAAGGCAAATTTATAACAGCCGTAGTAACTTTCTGATTTAAGAGGTAAATCTTATCTTCTGACTGAATGAACTGCTTCGTGTTTACCGGATATGCCTGTTTTCGGGTCATCGACCAGAGGTTGACCCCACTTATGCTCCATTTATTAGATATAACATTAGAAAAATAACTGCTATCACCCTTTCAGTATTTCGATATAAATGTATAATAAACTCCGTTAGTTCACGATAAGTACAAAGCAATGTAATGTATTTACCATTTAGGTACATTAAAAAAACAACTCTAAAGTGCAGTAATTTTAACAATATTACACAATAACTGTCGTTATTTGACCGTTATTTTTCTATTGCTATCTATACTAATATTATAAAGAGGTAAAGTTTCAAATCAAATCAAAATATTTATTTGCTAGAATATGGTACATAGGGTGTTACAATGAATTTGTTTCAGCATATCCTGCCATAACATGGCGTGCAAATGTCACAATCAGCGATGTCAATTAATCTAGCTTACAAATTACAGGTACTATTGACTTGTCTTGTTTGTGAGGTTGTAGGGGTAATCTCTGGATCTGCTGAACCGATTTTGAAAATTATTTTACCAATAGAAAGCCACATTATTTGTGAGTGTCATAGGCTATATATTATTATTATTTATATAAATGAATATCTTAGAAGTTATCAGAGATTTAAAAAGCGGGGGCGGAGCGGCTGGCGGGGCGGTACGAAGTTCAAACACAAAGCATTTATTTCAATTAAACCACAGGCACGTTTGAATTGTCAAAATTGAATATTCGGTCAGTTAGTCGGAAAGTTGAAGCTAGTTCTTTGCCCATTCCAAAACGTAAATCTCTATGGAAAAGAACGGGCAAGAAACTCCATGGATACTCTTTTAAATCAAGATATTACAAAATCCTGGGTACATTATTCTTGTTGCTTCTATTTATGTGAGAAAAATGTGAAAATAAAATCAAATGAAGAAACAATTCAAAATATAAGATTAAAAATAAGCCTTGGCAGTTAAGAGATGACCAGTCTCAACCGACGGACGGCGCCCGTTCACGAACATGACGCGTAGATCAGCACCATCCAGCTCAACCATTTTGTAGGGAACAGAATGTTCGCCGGGTCAGATAGTACCTATATAATAAATGGAGTCTATGTAAAATTGATCTGCTCTATTGACCAAGAACCTTTGATTCACTTAGTTGGCCCTACTTCAAATTGTTGGTTCCGCAAGCTGTGTCTATTCACGACCTCCAATAATTTTGGAGTCCAATTTTGGAATTTCTTAAAAGAAAGTCTAAAAGAATCATTTCTCATGTAGGTAAACCGAAGCTAGGTATTTAATCAAAATTAAATAACATAAACCTATGGCCTACCTATGTTTTTAAGAGTGTGTTTATTAGTTTATAGCAACGACGTTACCTATATTCTCTTTGGTTTATAGGTAATGTTATAGGATTCCTGTGCGAGTCACAATAAATACTTTCTCTTCCTTTATTTAACCTTAGGATTGCTTCCTTAAACAAGGGGATCGAGGAGGTGGGGTGGAGGGGGGTTCAGGGGAACAGACTGGAATAACTCCATCTTTCCCCCCTGCCTTATCTATTTTCTCCAGTCAGCGCATGCATTTTTACTTCTCCATCAGCCGTCATCTCAGCGTTCTTCCTTCCTTGCCAAACCATCTTTCACTGAATAAAACAGTAGATACGAGTATACCTCACTCGTATACCTACCTAAATATTTAGGCAGGCAGCCAAAATGTAAGATTTTTATCGAAATGTCCTTAACAGGTGTCCAATTAAGAGTGCAAACGCCCACTCGGTCACAATGCACAATGCTATCGAGTGTTTCATTGACGGAATCAATGCTCACTCGATAATCAAACCAACCAGAATATTTATTTTGTCATTGCCAAGCCGCTAGTCGTGATCAAACCGAACCAATACAGTCCCAAATAGGATTAGACGCAGTAAATCTAAGTAATTATCATATTATTGTGTGTTGTGAATGGTTGGTAAGCCACAAGCCGCTACTAAGTAGTCCACAATAGAATATGTAGAGGATTATGATAAATAAAATGCTTGCTGATGCGTTATCAGTGATTTTTGCATTTTCATCGAGCTGATATCGATCAGGGATTACAGGACTAACAGCTATTGTCTTTGACCTTGGAATAAATAGTGCTTTTATGCACTTTTATGATGGCTGATTCTGCAGTCTATAGCTAGTTCATTATTATCCTTAATGTGATATCCCACTACAGAGCCGTCCCTCTCTCTTTCCACTTCTCTCTGTTTAAAGCTGCTAAGGACCAGTTCTTGTTCAAGGAGTCTAGCTCATCCCGCCATCTCCCTTTCGGCACAGCCAGTTAAGGCAGTGCAAAATACTTCAAGATACCCGTTGGTTATTCTATTAATGAGACAAGCTATAAAAAGAGAGGAAATCTCTTTAATTTTTTTTTTCATGCTTTCTTTCAGGACATTAGTTAACCGAGGAACTCTGACTCTCTCACTTATATATTTAAGGCAACCTGAGACAGTCACTTATATGCACGAGTAGCTACAGTGCGGCCGACGAGAGGATGTGTTCTTGATACCTGTCAGTTTCATACAAACAAATACGTCATCATCATCATCATCTGCCTAGCCTTTTCCCAACTATATTGGGGTCGGCTTCCAGTCTAACCAGATGCAGCTGAATACCAGTATTTTACATGGAGCGACTGCCTATCTGACCTCCACAACCCAGTTACTGGGTGATACGATACCCCTTGGTAAGACTGGTTGTCAGACTTTCGGGCTTCTGACTACCCGTAACGACTGTCAAAGATCCACGAATGACTGCCGGGACCAACGGCTTAACGTGCTTTCCGAGGCACGGAGGGGTCACGGTATGTAAAGATGGTCACCCATCCACAGACCAACCGCGGCAAGCGTAGCTTAACCTGATCGATCGACCTGTGCGGCTGTTATTATTTAGCCACGGGCCCCTCAAACAAATACGTGTTTTGCGAATTTGATCTTTATTAGCAACTAGAATTGTCGCACTGACAGGTGTCAGAAACGCATTCTCTCGACGGCCGGACTGTAGTAAACTTTCCTAAAACAACTGTGGATTTCTTTCTTGCAAACCTGAAACGTAAAACAGCCTTCAAAATTACAAAACCGTAATTTTCCCGGAAACGTAGGTAGACTAGCGTCAATTATGATATTACGAATATGAATATAAATAAATCTATTCGTAGTGTGAAACAAAATAATTAGCATTTATTATGAAGTAAGGCGGCCCACTTTCCGCCAGTGTGCAACGCGGCTAACTTCCAAATAGTTACATTCGACACGATTATTGTCTTTACATCCATTGTATTCAAATTGTCTCATGTATTTCCTAGTTAGGAAGCGTGGTTATTATTTTTATGTGATGTCTTTATGGTACCTATAATATCTAAGAGGTGCCTTAGGTGCCGCCTCTAATAGTCGCGAAGACCTCGCTTAATATTCATGAGTTCACTCTGACTATAGACGAGTACCTAATTAGGTACTTTCAAATTCTTCGCGATTCTAGGGATTTCTATCTTTTATCTCACCTAAATGATGATTTGCTGGGGCAATTGCACACTAAAGCTACGGTTTCCTTTAGCAAAGCGGCGGCCGCCACATAGCGGCCTCAGTGATGGCAGTCAAAAAAATGATGGCGGTTTTGACTTTACGGTGGCAAAAACGCTTTCTAGGAAAACACACCCACTTACTTTCATTAATAACGTTTCAATGACGTCATTTGCCGGTAAATTACGGACGCTATGTTGCGGCCACTGCACTTTTAGGAAACCCTAGGAAGAAACCTATTCACTCAAGACTCCCAGGTTACCTACAGGAGTTTCACTCCTCTGCACACAATACAAATGGGTTGCCAAAACGCTTTGTATAAGTGGAATATATCCACTATATATCTTCTTGTATCTCGAAGACAAAAGAGATACCTGACATATTAACCTTTTACTTTATCATTTAAGTATCGAAAAATGAGAGGTACCAAGAAACCCGCTGAATGTCTCCAGAATGACGTAAATCCTCGCATTACTCACCTTTGTACCTCACCTTTATATTCACGAGATCATAAAGTTAGATTAAATGCATATTTAAAGATATTAACGCGATCACTTACAAGAATCGATCGTATCTTTACGAAAATATGCGAGCGACGTGAAATGAGCCGGCCATGGCTATATTTTCAAATAAAATTACGGCTTTATCAAAAACCATTGCCAAGTGTACAGTTTATTGTCGAAATTAATACTAAAGTTGGATTAATAATACTCTCAGATTGCTATCTTCTCTGGGAAGATGATGGGATGGATGGGAGGATGGGAAATCATCAAATGAACTCTCCCGCTCTGGGTGGAGCGGAAGAGAGTGTCAGACTCTTACTGACTAAAATCCACCCGTGTTCCTTCCTTAGCCCTTTATGTTCCGGGCCACCGGTAACCCTTTCGGACAATCCCGCTGACCCGGCAGGCTTGGGTACGCCGTCCGGCACAGGCCTGGGTCTGATCGGACGGTGAGCTAGAACCTGACACTGACACAGACCTTTAACATGTGGAAAATTGGAAATAGATGACATTGTGGACTTCAAACATGGATTTAGAATGTCTAGGTAGGTTTTGGTCCATGTTACTTGTTGTTATAAGTATACCTACAGGGTGGAACATCGATGCGCAAGCTGTAACCATGAAGTCAGCACATGATTCTAGACCCCCTAATTTTTCGTCGGTTCTTTCCCCTATTCCTTATATCCCTACTGATATATCTCCACTGGTATATACTTGGAGATTTTTTCCAATTAACGCTACCGGTAGGGATATATGGAATCTTAGAACCTACGCGATCAAAATTTAAGGAACAGGTATTTTATTTTTTAATTACAGACGAAAAATTTCAACGCAGAGGGGTTCAGAATCATGTACTGCAGAATCCATGGTAAGAGGTTGCGCGGCGATGTCCCAGCCACCCTGTAAACATCCTTAGAATATTAACTTTTGTGCATATAAGTAACAAGAAAAGCGTTAAGTAAATATGATGGCTATCGGAAGAGACAGACCAAAAAGACGAGCTCGCAAGCAAGAAAAGAAGCTAAGAATGGATGGAATAAGTGTAAGTTGATATAACTAGAAAGGCTGATTGACTTCTGAGATGACAGCTAGAAAAGGAGATGAAGAAAGAAAAAGACGTGCCAACCCAGATACATTAGTATAAGGGTAGCAGTATC
The DNA here is from genome assembly GCA_963082905.1 of Oligia fasciuncula. Taxonomy (NCBI): domain Eukaryota; kingdom Metazoa; phylum Arthropoda; class Insecta; order Lepidoptera; family Noctuidae; genus Oligia; species Oligia fasciuncula. Next base: position 11,679,653 of record OY720406.1, on the reverse strand, counting down.
ATAATCATGATGACGTGGCTCATACCTAAGTCGCATATGTAGGTAATAACCATAATCAGCCTATAATGTTCCCACTGCTGGAACACAGGCCTCCTCTCAATGAGAGGGAAATAACATTAATCATTTATTTATTTCAGACATAATTATTCTAGTCCTTATTTTTTTTATTGTAATACAATGCAGTAAATAATAACCACGATGAAAAGCACACCACGCTATTGATTCTACACACTTTCGTGAAATTCTCTTTCATTGTTTATTCCAAAATCCTGGATCCCATATTATATTTTTTTAAAGTGCATTGTTTTCAGTACTATAATATTCCCACTGTTGGGACACAGGCCTCCTCTTAGTAAGAGGGAGTAGGCCTTAATCCACCACGCGGACCCAGTGGGGTTTGTAGATGTCACATGTCTTCGAATTTTTGGTTCTAGCACATGTCGGTTTCCTCACGATGTTTTCCTTTGAGACACCGTTTTGAGAGCAAATTATTCTACACACTTGTGTGGAATTAAACATTGCAAACTCTTTCATTCCTTATTCCAATATCCTAGATCGCTTACGATTATTTTAAAACGTACATTGTTTTCTGTACCCCCGCCAATGCTTTAGGTACTGCTTACAAAATGAGTAAAGATTTTTTCAACACACTTGCTCGTAAAGTGGCTCTTATAGAACCGCTTTTAGGTCCATAATGGAGTGTATTACGAACGCGTGCTTTTTCTTTACTTTAATCCACATGTTCTGTAATACCACAGATAACTATTTACTAGTCGGAGACGCGCGCTTTTTTAATCTCATCAAACCCTGCGTTCCGAATTGGGAAATAATCGATGTGTTCCGAATTGGGAAATAACCGAATTAGCGTGAGCGCGAAAACGATAACGATGTCCCGTGAATCGTCATAGATGACGTCATGACATTCGCCATCTTGCGATAATGCCGACCATGCCCTAGAATAATATCACCGTGAGCGCTGTCAAAAATGACAGTGTGTGTATGAGGTTGTGTCAGTGTGTGTTTTGTTTTGAGTTGCATCATCTTTAAATTAAACTAACGTGGCATTTTTGAAATTGTGCTTCTGGCTGACAGTCGCCACCTAACCAAAGAAGAAGAACTGAAGAAGAAATGTGGTGTTTATACAAAGAAATACTGTAATCATATCTTTTTTACATTGTGTAAGCACTGTCATGTGAGCGCGTTCACGAGTGTTCCGAATTGTTGCCAGCTCTCAGCAGTCATAATAGTAATATCTAAATCGGAACGCATGTGAGATGATGCATGGACGTAATATTACGTTCATGGAGATGATGTGAGCTAATTCGGAAAGCGCCCAAAGAGACTCCATGCCGAAAGAAAAAATCCGCGGGCTATATTTCAATTTTTTTTTAAATAGTCTGTATTGTCCTTGGTCGCAAAATGAACTCGCAGGGGACCACAGACAATTGAAGGTGAATGCGCAGTGGTAGACTGCGAAATTCTTAGGTTTTTTTGCAATTTTCAGGTTTGTGTTTATTATATTTTTTCTATAGGCTGTTTAGGCGTTTTGTCTGTGCCATATAGATTAATATATTTAAAATGAGTCAATGTTGCGCGCGCATCGCTAGTGCTGGCTAGCACGGCGCGCGGGAAAACAAAACCAGCGCACCATTTTCCATACAAGTTAATATTTAACAATACAAGTCTGTTTTTTTTCCTCGCAAGTGTGTTGAAAAACGTCGTATGAAACGCGTGTGCATTAATCAATATACACTCGGCTTTCTTATCGCTCTCGCCTGCGGCTCGCGCGATAATATCGCCTCGTGCATAATGATCAACTTAGCACACATGTATCATAATGTACTATTAATATAGTAAAGACTTTTACAAGTTCACTTTTCGTGGTATAACCGCAATGAGAGAATGTCGAACATTGCACTTCAAGCTGTCATGCTCCCCTTGTAAGGAAAATAATAAAATTGATCGAATCATGCGTACGTGCGAAGCACCCTCATTATTTATTAAACGACGAAATATCACTTATACGGCGCAAGCGACGGTAATACCATATTACATTATTTAAATTACATTTATTAAGAAAGTTATTAATGATCCTCTGTGGACCTCTTTAAATAATCGACGGAACCTTGTAAAAGGCCGGATCTCTACGTAATTAATAAAACGTAAATAATATAGTTTTGACAATAACCCTCAGAACGGTGAGCCCTTATAAGGTAATAAATGCTCAATACAAGCAGACTAAAGCCCGGAATACACATGCCTGTAACTGGCACAAAAGTGTGCAAGTAGCTTGCATGCCGTGTGCCATAACAACTTCTGATTGGTGAATACCATAATGGCATGCAAGCTACTTGCTTTCTTTTGTGCAGTTACATTTATGCATGTGTATGTTCAAGAAACGAAATGCGTGTTTATAAATATTTGTTTGTCTTCACTAAATACGGGAATTTTTTATCCACAAAAATTTACCGCTTCAGGGACAATTTGATAGCCGTTTTAATTTCCGGCAATAATTTATTCTACTAATTAAAAATCTAAAATAATTACGAACCTATAATTTTGGGCGCCGTGTGGGCACTGATTTATTGAAATCATTCGATCTGCCATTATATTGGTGTTGTCAGTATAAACGAAACGCCGTGGGGCGTGAGTAGTACAAAATAATTGAACATAATGGTTTAATTAAAAATGCGACCTCGCCCAATCTAAGGCGCTATTATTCGTAGGTAGGTATTTACCCATATATCTTCCGTTACACCACTTCAGTAAGTGGTCAACAAAATGTACCAGTAACCTTCGGTAGCTTGAAACCACACACGTACCTATCGAAATAATATAGGAACCATATCCATGTTGGCGCTCTTATTGCCATAAGTTTGGAGGTCTGCCGGATAATCCTCAGATGGAAATAGGTACGTACTCGTAAAATGCGAATGGTGTGCGATACCAATTTTGGTGTTCTCGAATTGTTTTACTGCATTTTTATGAACAGGTGTAAGTTTGAATAATAAAATTAACGTTAAAAGGCCAGCTACTTCTTCCAAATAAAATATTGAGGTTGCAAATGAAGCATAACATAATTGATTCTAAATAAACAACAAAAAAATATTTGTATGACCTACAAGTAGTTGTTCCGGGTCTGGTTGTTTGTGTATGTGAGTTTAAATGTTTGTAAACGCCAATACAGGAAAAATTCCTAGTGTGAGGCAACGTTTTTTAAAAAACAAAAACAGAAAAAAAAATAAAAAAATGGGGAAGCGACAGGGTAGCTTGTGAAATTAAAATTTTCTCACGATATTTGCAATTTGCAGGTCAGTGTCGACTCGGTTGTATGTTGATAAGAAATATGTATTTACAGAATTATAACCATTAAAATCATCAATACAACCCTCTAAATTCATATACATATATTGAACGACTATTTCATGAAATATCAACCAATAAGATTATATTATGAGCTTTATAATTTCGTAGACTACCTAGCACATGGGGGCCTTAAGGTGAATGGATAGTGGTAGACCGCGAAATTCAAATTTTCTTACGTTTTTTGCAATTTGCAGGTCAGTGTCAGATTGTATCTTGATCAAAATATTATTCGCGACAATAACAGGTACATATTTAGAGAATTATAATAATACATATATCTTTCTAAGTTAGATTTCACCCACCAAACACCAATCTCATAAGGAAAAGTTATAATGGTAGAAATTTATCTTAGAAATGTACTAATGATTCTAATTATTATAATTCTCTAAATATGTACCTGTTATTGTCGCGAATCATATTTTGATCAAGATACATTAACCTGTTTACAAACAAACATGTTTGAAGTGCATTTCATCTTCATAAATCACTGAACACTGTCAATTAGAAAACCAATAAGACGTAATCGTTCTTATTATTTTAATAACTCATTATGTCTGCCCTGTATAATTAACAAACAATATTTATTATTTGTAAGTACCTATATTGATTGATATAAGTTTACAGAAGGTTACTAAACAAAATAAATTACTTTTTGTAAATGATAGGGTTCTGATTGTTTAACATTGACTTAATAATAGGTTCTATCAATTGAAATCTATTATTATTATTATTATACATATAATAAATTTGTAGAAAAGTGGTGTCTGTACAATAGAAATATATAAAAAAAAAGTAGCAGGGGTTGTTATTATATCGATGCCGAACCCGAAATTGTAATTAATTTTTTTTTTGTCTGTTTGTCTGTTTGTCGGTTTGTCTGTTTGTCGGTTTGTCTGTTTGTCTGTTTGTCTGTTTGTTTGTGCACGCTAATATCAGAAACGGCTTATTCGATTTAGATGCGGTTTTCACTAATATATTGTAGTAGGCTTCACTTAACATTTAGTGTTTATTTCATGTCAATCGGTTCATAAATAAAAAAGTTATGTCAATTTAAAGAATCACGGCGAACATTTGTTAAGGTATTCTATCAGAAGAGTACGGACACGCCTCGGGCCTGCGCGTCCGATCTTCGGAACTACTGGACGGATTTGAATGATTTTTTTTTGTTGTATAGTTATTATGGCTGGACAACATTCAGGCTATAATGTTTCTTGGAAACTTGAACACCTGATGCAGAACCGAAACAGACCAGCTTAACTATAAGAGATACAAAAATGGTACCATAGCAAAAATTGTTCCACGTGATGAGGATTTTCTGCTGAGAGAATAAATTTGAAGATCTAGAACACCTGATGGGGAACTCCAAGAGCCCAGCTACACCATAACACATATAGGAATGACGTCTTAGTAAAAGTTACTCGGTCTGATGGGCATTTCCTGTTGACTTATAAAAATCGAAGATCAGAAACATCTGATGTGGAAATCTAAGCTATCACTAATTTCACCTCCACGCGGTGAAGGCGGTAACAGTTTAGGACTGATTTTCGATGACGATGGTATATCATTGAAAATTTGACTCTACTGGCCAAAACTCCCATTTTTTTTTTAACGTCAAGAAATGCTCATGCATTCTGCACTACCACGGGGAGATAGTGCAGTTATGTGAGACTCTAACCCACTAAAACTCCACGGTGTCCTCCTCTGCCGCTTACGGCGGGAACATGGGCACGCGTTAGTACTCATCCGTGAACCCGCCGCGGCTGTCCGTCACCGGACCCTCCGCTGGGGAGTACTCCCCATCACCGGCGCACCAGAACACATAGCACGCCGTGACCACCCCAGGGACCAAACCAGCACATGGGCCAGACGATCCCGTGTCTGGGCACCCTTGGTAGGGGAGCAGTCACTTAGATTTTAATTGATCAGGTATCTTCATAATAAAACTATAACCATGCCTAGAAAGAGGTCAAATCTTTCCGAATGTTCCAAAGGAGCTAAAAGATTGAGGATCATAAGATCCCAAGAATCTACCGAAGAGCGTCAGGAGAGACTTGATGCTGTTTGAGAACATCAGGCTGCAACTCGCTCCGTGGAAACCTCTTTGGATCGCGAAGCACGCCTGCGTTCTCAGCGTATTTACGCATCTACATCCAGATCTCTAGAGACCAGTGAAGAATATGATGCGCGACTGACCGCTGATACGGTGAGATTATCATACATTGTTCCGAACAAGCACACAGCAAAATATTCATAATCAGAAAGTGAGAAAGAAAGAATTGCTGGAGTACGGCATGAAGAGACAGATTAAGAAGAGCGCAACGAACGTTTGAATTCTGATCGACTTCGACATTCTCTGAACAGAATTTCGATATCATCTGAAGAATCGGATGTGTCTCAAGATATAGCCGTAGGGCATGGCGACCTTCCTTGGGTTGATAAGGAACGGAGTGCATTTACGTATACTCCTATGATTGACTACGCCACATATTCCGCCATCGGAGGTATGGTTAAAAATTTTACTTTTTGTGAAGCTGTTAAATAGCAAAAAGAAACAAACGGTATGTGTTGCTCAGGTGGGAAAGTACATATTGAAATATTACAAAATCCTCCAGAAATATTAAGATCACTGCTAATCGGTGACCATCACAGTCAAAACATTTCTTGAACAACATTCGTTCGTACAATAATGCCTTTCAAATGACATCTTTTGTTGCGAAACAGATTTCAGAAGGCCCATTTATGCCAACATTCAAAGTGCAAGGCCAAGTTTACCACCCTATTGGTTCATTATTGCCTGAAAATGACGTCTCGAATCGTCTCGCGCATCCCGTTGTTATCCAGTCCCCGGGTTCTTAGAATTCGACATCAGACGTTTCAGATCTTCGATTTTGACTACCCCGTTGTCGCTGGCATAACCAACAGGATCCGCGTACGAAGTCGCGGGCAGAAGCTAGTGTAAAATAAATGTATGCTAATAGACACGCACGCACATGCCGAAGAATAGCCATAGTTTTATAGACCAGCTAAAGATAACATGTAGCATAATTAGCCGATAATATTCCCACTGCTGACCATGGCCTCCTCTCGGTGAGTAGAAGTGGGCCGTAATACACCCAGTGCGGGTTGGTAGATGTCACATGTCTTCGAATTTTTGGTTCTAGGACATGCCGGTTTCGTCACGATGTTTTCCTTCGCCGTTTTGAGAACAGTGGTGATGAAATAATTTACACAAAGTAAAGCACCTCTCAGGAGTCAAACCTACGACCTAATACAACTCGTAAGTCGCGGCCGTTACCATTGGGCCAGTTCCTACCATCCATACTAATTTTCTAAATTCGAAAGTAACTCTGTCTGTAACGCGTAAATCACTGAACGGATTTCGATAAAATTTGGCAGAGAGATAAATTGCATCCCGGGGAAGGACATAGGATAGTTTTTATCGACAAACCTCGCGGGCGAAGCCGCGGGCGGAAGCTAGTAATATAATATATTAAGTACTAGCAGGGCCCCGCGGTTTCACCCGCATAAGCGTCGATCCCGTGGGAATATTGGAAAAAAACTATACTCTACATAGTATAGTTTTTTTTTCAATAAGATTATAAAGGCCATATCTTGTCCTTTCGCGGTTTAAGCGTGAAGAGGTGACAGACAGACCGACAGACACACTTTTGCATTTATAATATTAATATGGAAGTATGGATTTCGTTCGCACTTGCCACATTTATCATTGAGTACCGAATTTTATTTATGAGCAAACTGATTGCTAGTTTATTGTCTATAGATTGAATAATTATATTCAATCTATAGACAATAAACTAGCAATCAGTTTACCATCACATCTGTATTCCCCGAAGGAGGGGCCTGTAACTAATTAATAACAGCCGTACAGGTCGATCGATCGGGTTAAGCTACACTTGCCGCGGTTGGTCTGAGGATGGCTGACCATCTTTAAATACCATGATCCCTCCGTGCCTCGGAAGTTGGTCCCGGCTGTCATTCGTGGATCTTTGACAGTCGTTACAGGTAGTCAGAAGCCCGAAAGTCGGACAACCAGTCTTATGTGGAGGATCAGATAGGTAGTCGTTCCATGTAAAATACTGGTATTCAGCTGCATCCGGTTAGACTGGAAGCCGACCCCAACATAGTTGGGAAAAGGCTAGGCAGATGATGGTGATCTGTATTCCCCGAAGGCCTGGCAGATAGTATACCCCATTTCGCCAGTTATTTTTAAGTCCCAATGTAATAGGGGGCGAGCCTATTGCCATCAACTGGGCACAAATCCAGACTCCGGGTTGGTACTGAGAAACAGATGGATAAACCTAATAACACTTTGCACGACCCGGAATCGAACCCAGAACCATGCTCAGCAGTAGCGCTTGAGTCCACCTAGAACAACGAGGCAGTCGAGGTACAGTCACCAAAAAAGGTAAGGAACCACAGTATCATCGTACATAGTTGAAGTATAATAAGAAACTGCTGTTATGGAATGAAAAATTGGATAAATTAACTATTTGTTTTCTATTCATTAAATTAAATTTTATTCGAAAACAAACTGGTTACTTATCGCCTCCTTTGGTGACCGTACATTGAATATTTTGCCACGCCTAGTGATGAACTTTAGATATAAAACGTTCAAGCTAATGATAATAATTTATCTACCATGAATTTACAAATGGGAACTAAATAACGTCGAAATTGCAGGAAATCGAAAAATAATTATAATTAATGACAAATTATAACATCAGTTTTTCCGCAACAGATTAAGTTTTCAATAAATATTTAAGTTTAAGCTATAAATCATGAGTCGTGTCACAGCGGCATGCATAACTTAATATTTCAACTCGGCAAATAGGTAAGTACAAAGGCGAACAAAAAATGCACGACTCTGATAAGAATGCGCGAAATACATTTACAGCATTCCTTTTAAGTGTAAAAGTTATTTTGAAATGAAAATATTGCAACTTCCTTATCACTGAATCAACATACTGGGTTTGTAATTGCTGATGTTGTTTTATAAACCCACCCAGAATTGATTGTTGTGTCGATCTATAACAACATCAGTTGGGAACTGTACCCGGAGTGCATCTTTCCGAATCCAAGTGGGAAATTGCAACTATAACCTCGCAAAGTGGTACCTCGTCGGTACAGCAGCAGGGTTTGAATGTGAACCTTTGGCGCAAAAACCACATGTCTTACCTCCTATCCTGCCCTCTGTGCAACAAAGTACAGCCATAGCGACCTCTGCGCTGCCACAGACGATGTGTGGTAGCGACGAAGATTTGGGCTAACAAAATGCATTATCGTGCAATCAATAAGAGCATATTTTGTTTTATATGTAGATATAAGAGTGAATGTTGGGTGTGGCAAAAGAAGCATGAAAGTGGAATATAAGCTGACTATAAAAAAAACAGTGGCACTCCAGAAGTGAAAACTTGAAAAAGCATAGTAATTTTATAAATATATTTGAAGGTCATTCTTCCCAAAGAAAATGTACCGCGCGTTGATGTCTTTATAATGAGCAAAACTTAAAACAGAGGTATCGGTTACGGTAAGAGTGTTGCGAGTTCAATGGTTTTTTTTTTCATCTCAAAAAACTCCCAACGCGCATAAAGAAGTTTTCACTTCAAAAACGCAACGTTGCGGCTTAAAAGAAGCATGAAGCATTGACAATAATTTAAAAGAGTATGCTTAGATGGTCTGGTCATGTCGAGAGGATGAATGAAAGGCGACTAAGAAAAAGTATTTACAAGGCAGATGTGAGTGTGATGTGATGCGCCCTAGGGAGTAATATAGAATAGAATAGAATACTCTAATATATAGCAGTGGCGAAGGTTCCACACAACTCGATTCCTACCGGCTTCCCTTTGAAAAATGGCACAGTCAGTTTTCTATAGGGTAATAATATCATCATATTAAAGATATCTACTCCGGGTTACCTCTTACAAAAATGTACCCTTCGCTACTGTCATATAGTGACCTTATAGGTGGTGTTCTTAAGAAAGTTCAGGTGCGTAGTACACGCAAACGGTGTGCGATGTATGAACGTAAACGACGCAAAAGGACTATGCAAGGATCGTAGCAGGTAGCGTTCTACAATTTCTGCGTACACTCATGGAAAGAAAGCGTGATTTTATGAATGTATGTATGTATAGGAGTTTAATATTAACTAGTCAGCAGCTTTGGAAGCGCTGCTAACTGCTAAAAATACGTCCGACATCGTGAGAGCTCTGTAAACGGACCTTTCGTAACAATGATGCTGTTGCCTATTATCTGTCTGAGAATTTAACTTGGAACACTAGACCGATAATCATTTTAATTAGCAAATTGGTAGCCTAATGAAACTGCCATCTTTGGAGTTAAAATTACGCTATTATTTAGAGCGACATCGTGGCGCAAGGCACTTATCGAGTTTATGACACTGACTAGTTAGTGTTACAGATTACTTAGGCTACCTTTTGAGCAGGATATAGGCATTACAATGTTCATTGTTGCTAATCTAGACATTAATAAAATTACTAGATTAATGCAACTACCTACCTATAAAGCAACGAATGTAGTAATCTATTTTTAATTAACTCTAGATTGCAACAATATATTTCTAAAACACCTGCATTAATAGGTATAAATCTGTTATACCTATTAATGCAGGTGTATGCGAAGTTTGTGAAGATCATCATCCGCCTACCCTTTCCCAACTATGTTGGGGTCGGCTTCCAGCCTAACCAGATGCAGCTGAATAGCAGTATTTTACATGGAGTGACTGCCTATCTGACCTCCACAACCCAGTTACTGGATAATACGATACCTCTTGGTAAGACTGGTTGTCAGACTTTCGGGATTCTGACTACCCGTAACGACAGTCAAAGATCCACAAATGACAGCCGGGATCACGGTATGTTAAGATGGTCACCCATCCACAGACCAACCGCGGCAAGCGTAGCTTAACCTGATCGATCGACCTGTGCGGCAATTATTATTTAGCCACGGGCCCCTATACTATCTTCTAAAAAATATAATTTCCTGCGACTTGCTTATCCACGTCAATAGCAAAAAGCAATAATTAAGACCAATATTATAAACATAAACTGGTAAGATAATACAGACTGGCTCATCAATTCTCCTGCGTAGCCTGATGATGTCATCGCTACGAATCTTCGTAGCGTGTGCGTAGCGGCGTAGCATTGATGATTATACAAATATATTTGTTTTGAGACCAACAAGGGCTGCACTGGCTGTTACAGTAGGAATCAATCTGTAGGTAAGTATGCAACTATACCTAAATGATGTTCTAAACAGACTTAGTAAATTCATTAAAGTTATTTTTCGGGTTGTCAGCGGTGTTATTCGCTGGCGTGCGAGACTGCTACAGTGTGTAAATATTAATTGAAATGTCGCAACTTCCTATAGTTATGTGTGTGTTACACTAGCGTTTAAGTTGTTTATGTAATATTACAATACAATACAATTCATATTACTGCAGGGCAAAATGCCCCTTCTCATGCAGAGAAAACACGAGCATTGACCACTATGCTTGCTCAAGACGGGTTGGCGATTTCAGACTTATATTAACTACTAGCTGACCCGGCAAACGTTGTTTTGCCATATAAATTATTTCTAGCTGCCCGGCGCTATCGTTCGCGTGGTGTCCTACCCCTTACTCTACCCCACCCCCACCCCTACCCTACTCCTACCCTATTCCTACACTAATCCTACCCTACTCCTATCCTACTCCTACACTACTCCTACCCTACTCCTACACTACTCCTACCCAACTCCTAACCTACTCCTACCCTACTCCCACACTACTCCTACCCTACTCCTATAAGTAAATAAAAGTATTAAATAGTATGTCCTTACTCCTACACTACTCCTACCCTACTTCTACCCTACTCCTACCCTACTCCTACCCTACTCCTACACTACTCCTACCCTACTCCTACACTACTCCTACCCTACTCCTACACTACTCCTACGCTACTCCTACCCTACTTCTACCCTACCCCTACCCTACCCTACTCCTACCCTACTCCTACACTACTCCTACCCTACTCCCACACTACTCCTACCCTACTCCTACACTACTCCTACCCTACTTCTACCCTACTCCTACCCTACTCCTACACTACTCCTACCCTACTCCTACACTACTCCTACCCTACTCCTACACTACTCCTACACTACTCCTACCCTACTTCTACCCCACCCCTACCCTACCCTACTCCTACCCTACTCCTACACTACTCCTACCCTACTCCTACACTACTCCTACCCTACTCCTACACTACTCCTACACTACTCCTACCCTACTTCTACCCTACTCCTACCCTACTCCTACTATAAAAAAAAAAAGTATCCTATGTCCGTCTCCTGGCTCTAAGCTACCTCCCTACAAATTTTCAGCCAAATCGGTTCAGCCGTTCTTGAGTTATAAGTGGTGTAACTAACAGACTTTCTTTTATATATATAGATAATCATTATCATTACTTTTTTAAATAACACAGACATAATAGTATCAGAGTTAATAATACACATAATAATGTTTAAAAGATCACAATATGTTTTCTTTAGTACTAAGTATATCGTCCCAATAGTTGTCGTTACGTGTTTCCACTTATTGTAATAAAAAGTTGTTATAGAATGCTTTAAATTGATAATATCTTTTGATATACTGAAGCGATTGCGATGATACAAAAACTAATCACTACTCCGAGTTCTACACTATATTTGAGTATAAAAATGAACCATATTGGTTTGGTACTTTTTACGTTGAACCTGTTCAAATAAAAAATCTGTCACATCCAAACAGACAAACCGACAAACAGACAAAAATTCCAAAAATTGATGAAATGGCATCTGTTGGTTATTCTTTAACACCCCACATATTTTTTTTTTTAATTTCAATGTACAGAAACGCCTCGTCTACAGATTTATTATATGTATAGATAGATATAGATAAGTCCAGGTTTCCTCACGATGTTTTCCTTTACCGTTGTTTATATAATTAAAACTACTAACTAGAAAAAAAAACTAACAAATTAGATTGTATTATATTAACTATAAGTCCAGGTTTCCTCACGATGTTTTCCTTTACCGTTGTTTATATAATTAAAACTACTAACTAGAAAAAAAAACTAACAAATTAGATTATATTATATTAACTATAAGTCCAGGTTTCCTCACGATGTTTTCCTTTACCGTTGTTTATATAATTAAAACTACTAACTAGAAAAAAAAAACTAACAAATTAGATTGTATTATCTAGGAAATAAATGATTATTATATAAACAATTTCAATTTCATCTATTATTTATTATGCGTGAAACTCTCTTCTCTCTGTTAATCCTCAAAGTAAGAGTGATATAAGCAAGTATATATATCTTCTGGATATACGGTCATTCCATCGTATACTTAATCTATCGCTTTGCATCAGGTGAGATAGATGTTTAGAGTGGAAAAAAATGCTTATTTACCACAAAAAGCCAGTCAAACGTACGGCAGGCAACACGTCAGTGGGTCGAGCCCTGTCGGGGGAGCGGTGAATGCTTATGCGAATTCCGCACCCCCTGCCATAGGCAGAGGTGGAACACCGCAGTGGTTTTAGCCGTTAAGAGTCCGGCATGCCCCTCTGTCACCCCCACAATGGAGGAAGTCCATGAGAATTTCTAACACGCACCAAAAAAAAAAGGCCACACGTTCGTGGTAAAAAACCAGCATAAGTTGGCCCCTTGTTCTATTGAAACTCCGTACTACGCTAGACCAGCTCAAGGTCAAAGTGTTATTACTAATGTGCTGCCTACATAACGTAACATCACGCTGTATTCCCCGAAGAGTTAGGCAGAGGTGTACCTATAGTATACCCACATTTCGCCAGTTATGTTTAAGTCCCATGTAATAGGCGAGCCTGACCATCGACCGGACAAATCCAGACTCTGGGCTCTTACTGTAAAATTCCTGATAGGAAAACCCAATACCACTTTGCCTGACCTGGGAATCGAATCCAGTCGATTTATTCTGTAAAAATCTCACCGAGAAAACTTAAGTGAAATGAGCTTGAAGTGAGCCGTCATTCCACCTGATGCTATAGCGAATGACACTATTGACAGGTCACTTCACTTAAGTTTTCACAGTGAGATTTTAACAGAATCGCTCGGCAGGACCTCATGCTCAGTGCTTGCGACTACTACACCAATGAGGCAGGCGGCCTACTTTACTGGTTGTTATTGTTGCATCATCCAATTCAATGCGCGCTTGCCTGACCCACTGGTTTATTTTTAATTAAAGCTTGGTGCATATTTGTAACTCCTTTCTGCTCGTCTTATCCGACAAGGTGGACAAGTACCCTTAGAATATGTTCATATTAAACTTGCTCCAGTTTTTTACGTCTGTTTTACGAACTTGAATTTATTTTCATTGATATCCAAATATGGATCGTGACATTTTGCTCAAAAACCACATGCTTACAGGTATTTTACGTTCGGCACGTAATCACGTTTTAATTATTGTCATTAACAGAAAAAGGCTTTTGGTGATAATCAGATGGGCAGTTCTCGTAATAGTAATTTTGATTTAAAAAAAAAGCTTGTTAAAACTATTTTTAAGAACGTTCACAGTCTGACGGGCAATTCTCGTAATTTTAAGAACGTCAATCTGTCAAAAATACCTCTAATTTCCCTCTAATGACAGTCGGGACCAACGGCTGTACGTGCTATCCGAGGCACGGAGGGGAGTTGGTATGTAAAGATGGTCACCCATCCACGGACCAACCGCGGCAAGTGTAGCTTAACCTGATCGATTGAACCGTGAGACTGTTATTACTTAGCCACTAGGCCTTTCCAGGCGGGCAGGAGGAAATAAGATGAAGCTTTTCGTCAACCTAACCATTTCTTGCAATATAAACCCATCAGACTATGTAACGTAACCAAAAATAATAAATCTTCTTATAATAAACAAATTCTGTTCAATATAAGAAATTAATGACCGAACATCAATCTACTACCGCTGTTACGCAATAAATCTTCCTCTCAGCACTTGCACAAGACCATAAATCATAGAATGTTTACAAAAGTGATCAGTCCTCTATAATTAAACGGAACTCCTTGAATTTGAGAACCAATACTTATGTCCGAGTAGTTCAGAAATGTCCATTGTGACCAATCATAGCTGACCTTTAGAATAAATTTGCATCTGTACCCACTCTATGTACGTATTTGTGGCTATTTACTTAGGCGTGTCTAATGCTAAAGTATCAATTTAATTAGGTTAATGTATTTTTAAGAAATAAAAGCTTCCGGTGCACTTCGCTTCGACGAAAAGATGGAGACATTAAATGACGGTTTGAATATAAACTATAGTTAGTAATGTACTTTATATTTTGCCAAAAATAGGCCAAAACGAGGTCTAAAACATGATGGTCTTCTTCATTGCATAACTTTTAAGTACGTAAAATTGAGTACCTACACTTTTAAAAACCACGTTAAGTATAAAAGGAAATAAAAAGGAACAGCTGATATTATCAATTTCCTGTGACCTATGTGTATTGTGTATGTGTATCGGAATAAAAGCAGTCAGCGGCAAACGGAGTGCCTTTCACACTTAACTCTTTTAGAAGGCGATTGACATTCCATAACTCTTTGCTGGCTACCAAGTTCAAGTTGTGACGCGGCACTGTGTCACACCGTAGCGTAACCGCGCACAATTTATTGTAAACGAAAGAAAATCTATTCCTGAAGAGTGTGGCAAAAGCTTCATAGAACACATATCAACTCGGAAACGGATCGTGACCGCATCGCCTTTCGCCTCTGCGTCATACAGGCGTCTACCTAACGTAAGCACGTAACCAAAGCGGATCAGACGCTCGGCTACGTCGACTCGGCTACGGCTAAGCGACGACCGCTGGTTGATGGTGCTGCAGTCATGCCGCGGGAGGGGTGAGAGGCGCAAGGGTGGACGAAGAGACGTAAGCTCGGGTACGGAGAGACGTAAGCTCGGGTACGGAGAGACGTAAGCGCGGGGACGACGAGCCGTAACGCACTGCGCGCCCCTCGGTTCGTGAGCTTGTCTCGAGGCGAGGCGATTACGTTACGATTCCGATTAGTGGGCGTTGCTGTAGGGTGTTTCATACAAAGAATACTGAACGGCTCGAGTTGATACGTGCGCCAATCTTTTAAAATCGCTCGTCGATGTTTTTAAAAAATACGAGGCGATTAGTGGATAGGAGGGCCTACAGGCGTGGATTGCTGGGGGCATCAAGTAGTCTTAATCTGGCACTGATTGTGTGACAGTACTGTGATTCGACAATACGTTGGTAAAGTATTACATTAGTATGACACTATACATACAGTGTTGATAGATTAGCCTTTCCAGACGACATGTTCCTCATTCCTCCGACATCGACAGGTAAGTATTACGAAAACGCGTTTGTAATAACAATAACACATTTGGTTGCAAATCGATTCCCAATTTATTGAGTTAAATTAAAAATTTCTCTTCTAACATTTTTGAAGGAGAATTTATTTAGAAAGTGCTCAACAAACGTGCTTCATTCAACTGGAAATGAGTCTAAATTGCTTTTCCTATACATTGAGATATTTAAGCAATCAGTGCAAGCATTATAATATTAAATGCACTTATACTTAGAGACATATTCAATGTCAGTTCGGCACCAAATAATTTACCGTACTTTAATAAAAAAAAAATATTCACATTATTAGGACATGTTTAATAAATTGGGTTCGTTCGATTTCCTAGCTAGCCGTTGCTCGCTGCTTTGTTCGTGGGTTCTGTGATATGAGTCGAGGAATTTTAATGGTGGTGTAGTTACCTGGTTATAAATTATCGGAGCTGCACTTATTATGATTGGGTGGGAGTTGGTTCATGAGGATTGTTAGCACTGGACGTAGAAAAAGCTACTATACGTAAGTAATAAGAACTGATTTATGATAGATCGACTGGAGAATATCGATATAAGAAACCTCAAGCTGATCAAGGTTTCTGGCCGTAAAATATGCAGTGGCATGTGTTTTCTTTTTAAGTTTACCTAGTATGCGAGTTGTATTGTATTGCCCCATTTGTATAATTAAAAAAAAACTTGATTTACCTATGACAACTCTATTTTATACTTAGCCGTAAAGTGACTTACTTATCTACAGCCGGACACACATGGGCACATATTTTCATTAGAACCAGAACCAAATTCTAGCTTTCTATTCACTGTACATTAATTGCAAAATTGACTATGAAATTATTACTTATTTGTCGATATCCAGTAGCCAAGTAAACGCAAAATACGCGCATTGATGTGGAGTTGCGGACTCCAGCCCGTATTACCCATTGCCTACCATAAACTAAGACCATCAATGTCGAAGATTACCTATAACTAGAACAACCAATAATTATGAAGTAATTAATCATAACGACTATAAATTGATCACTTCTACGGAACCTGCTGTTAGGAATCCTGCTGACCATGCAAGGCAGAAGTACCTGCTGCCCATGCCAGGATTTATACAGGGTTATTGGTAAAACATTTACAACCTCTTAAGAGGTCATTGTGCTCATCACTATGAACAACTTTTCGTATGGGACCAAACCTGAAATCGCGAAAAAAAAAACAGCTGTTCCCTACATTTTGACGAGTTATAGGTACGAACATAAATGTAGGGAAGAGCAAATTTTTTTTTTTTACAATTTAAGAAACATTGCTGTGGTCGATTTTGCAAAAAAAAAACTACATTGTAAGCTTGAGCTTCGAGAGATGTAATGTTTTAAAAAGATGCAGTTCAATGGCTACAAAGCGAATAAATTGCGTGGTAGAATGATAGGCATTTTACTTACTTTGTAGACAATTTGACCTCATTATACTTACGCCTATTCCCCGGCACGAGTTCACGATATAGCAATAACAGTCACTCCATCTTCGAGACATTTACATAAATAGAATACACATTTACATAAATAGAATACACATTTACATAAATAGAATACACATTTATGCGATTCTTCAGAAAAGCTACCGCTATCGTTCGAAATGCAGTTTGTTCTCGTGGCCGAAGGTTTGTTTGGATCGCAAGTTCAAAGCTAAAATAACAAAAACATTTACTTAGAAAGAAAAAGTATTTATTGTGACTCCCTCTCATTGAGAGGAGGCCTGTGTCCCAGCAGTGGGAACATTATAGGCTGATTATGGTACAAGAAGATCACCAATTAAAAATATATAGGTATAAAATGAAAGTAAAATTAACACAAAGTCCTGTACGAGGCCAAAAGGCTCCTGTCTCAGCATGATGTTGGTATTCTGACGGCAAACTTCTCCACTCCTCTCCTTTCCTTATATATTCCAACCTTATTGGGAGTTACATGTTCGAGTCGTTTGGGGTTGAAACACTTAGGGCCTAGGGGTCCGAGTGCCCAGTGCCCACTTGGTTTTTCGAGATATCGCCAAACGGTTGGTCGACTCTACAACGTGGCAATGCTGCCAGCCTTTTGAGCACTTTACCTGTTGACAGCGATGCGGCCGAATTTTGTGACGCCCTATGATTCTTTCCTCCTTTTATTTTTATTTTTTATATATGTAAGTACATTATTATTATTTTTTTTAAGTTTTTTAGCTTACCTACGTAAAATAATGTAGAATTTAATAGTAGACATGGCACAAGGCTAGCACAAGGTCAATTCAGTTATATGCACATTATTGTACCTTAAAAATATGTACCTACTTTTATACTAAGTACAGACACCATCAGCACATCAAGCTACCCGAAACTGTCAAATTTTCCCAATCAACCTTAAACCTTATGCTGTGGCGATAAAGTTGAAAATCTATTAAAGAAAGAGACAGATTGTAGTAGCTTGATGTGCTGGCGTCTGTACATATCTAATGCTTTTATTAATCAAATAAAATACCAAGTGTGTGATTATAAAATAATAATAGATATTACAATCAAAACCGAGCAACCTGAGGGCAATGGTGGCCCAGTAGTAACGGCCCCGACTTACGAGTTGTACGTCGTGGGTTCGAACCCAGTCAGGTGGGTTAATTTGTCTAATTTATTTCATCACCGCTGCTCTCAAAACGGTGAAGGAAACCGGCATGTCCTAGAACCAACAATTCAAAGACATGTAACATCTACCAACCCGTACTGGGCCCGCGTGGTGGATTGGACGGCCCACTACCTCTCAAAAGAGAGGAGGCCTGTGTCCCAGCAGTGGGAACATTATCTATGGGTATAACTACTAATATTATAAAGAGGTAAAGTTTGTGAGGTTGTAGGGGGTAATCTCTGGATCTACTGAACTGATGTTGAAAATTCTTTTACCAATAGAAAGCCACATTATTTGTGAGTGTCAGCTATATACTATAAAAATGAATATCTTAGAAGATATCAGAGATTTAAAAAGCGGGGCCGGATCGGCTGGTGGGGCGGTACGAAGATCGCCTGGTCAGCTAGTAGGCGGATAAATCAAAACCAACATATTGGCGCCGATTCTGTTGTTCACACATTAAACTAAATTTAAGTTCAGGCATCTTTTTCTTTCTATTTCATTAAGAAAAGGACAGAAGATAAATATTAATTTAGTCCTGTCAAATTAGTCAGCGCCTGACGCAAATTGACGCATTTTTAATAGCCAATTTTTTAATCTCGTCTAAATTGTCTATGGAGTATCTTAATTTGACAGGACTAAACTAATATTTATCTTCTGTCCTTTTCTTAATGAAATAGAAAGAAAAAGATGCATGAACTTAAATTTAGTTCAGTTTGTGAACAACAGAATCGGCGCCAATGTCTTCTTATAAAATAATTTTAGGTAAGTATCATACTACGTATTACACAAGCTAAATTACTAATATAATTACAAAAACTAAATGCAACGCATAAATATTAATTAACACGATCAATCGCTATAAAATAATACACATTCTAGCTCAACTGTTGCGAATTTCGTTTCAAAACTGGATCAATTTTTCGTATTTTTTGCGAAACATCTTTCAAGTACAGTTTTCAAACGATTTTAAAACAATCTAGTCTTAGAATCTTGTGATACTTGCTAGTTAATGTATTCGAAATGCGTCTACCGTTTTCATAACTAGCTAACCTGACCCCTCCTAAATAGGTCCTAAAATGATCCTAATAGCGAAACGACCTATACTAAAAGGACGCTTTAGCACCTATATATTAGCAAATCATCCTATAAACAAATGGTCCTGACGTTGTCCCGTCCAAATGGTAAGTTCTCATAGAATCCATACTCATTATATAAATTCGAAAGTAACTCTGTCTGTCTGTCAGTCTGTCTGTCTGTATGTTACCTTTTCACGCCTAAACCACTGAACGGGTTTCAATAAAATTTGGCAGAGAGATAGATTGCATTCCGGGGAAGGACATAGGATAGTTTTTGTCGACATACCTCGCAGGCGAAGCCGCGGGCGGAAGTTAGTCTCATATAAATTAGGACGATCTGATTTTCCCGAATTTGAAAAATTACCGGGAAACTTTTCCAATCTTTTTTTTTCGTTTACCTCATTTTTATTTTACACGGTGGCAGAGACTATGCGCAAACTGTAAACTGTAAGAAAACGAGGTACCTACACGCCGAGTGTGCAGTTACTGGAGTCGCACGCACCACAACGTCAACTTCAAGGCGTTCATGGTGCGCGTGCCGAATTGTTATCTGCCCGTCGTCATGGAAGAAGAATTGGTGTTCCTTCGCTTCTGCGGATAAGTACTACAGCAGTGCGATTTGTTACCATCTCACCGTGAAAACTTAGGTGAAGTGAGCGTGGAGTGAGCTGTCAATAGTATCAATTCCTAGCAAAAACAAACTCACTTCACCTAAGTTTTCACGGTGAGATTTTTACAGAATCGACCGGCAGAACAGCACAAGAACAAAATCTGCGGTTTCATACAAAAGTACAATACCTAAATGTACTTTTCTATGAAACAGCGGTCAAAATTTATGGAACAGCTTTTTTTTTTAATTACTGACGTAAAATTTCAGCACCCCCTGCGTTGTTGTTGTCTAGAATCATGTACTGAATTCATGGTAACAGGTTGTGCGTCCATTTCCTTACCACCCTGTATAGTAGATTGATTATAGATGACGTCACTACCAGTCAATTTCAACATTGCAGTATTATCCCTGCGTCCTTCTCAGCGATCACCGAAGTCCAAACCAAGCTCCTAAGTTTCAAATTAACATTATAATCAAACTCTATTTATTTCCCAGCCTTGTACCGAACTTTAAACTAAATCAACATCATTTGACATAATGCCGCAACAAATATTCTAACGCTGCAGAAAATGTATAAAGTAATACATTATACCTAAGAATTTGGTGCGGCCGAGGTCAGAGATAGACAGATAGCAACATGAAATATACTAGTGCGTTCTACGGCAATTTTAACGTTAGGCACAGAAGTTAATTATTATATTTATGTCAGAAGGCACCCATTCTCGATCAAATAGGTTTTGTTGAAGAAAAACATGGAGTAGTGAGGCAATGGAGTGATAATGCGGGTGCTGACGGACGTCACAAAAAGAAAGACGACATAGACACCGATATTGCTGGATTTGCTGGTATACTCGTTGTCAAAGATAATAATGCTCTTTTCAAAATAGACCCACTCAAGGCACTTATTTATTTATTTAACCATTTCTGTACACACATATTAACAGACAAGAAGAAAGGAACAGAAAAATACGTACAAAGGTGATGCCGTATATACTTAACTAGCTTCTGCCCGCGACTTCGTCCGCGTGAAATTTCTTGTACCCCCACCCCGTCGCGTCGCAACACTTCGTATTCGCTTACCGTTCACTCTGAGTTTTTTTCTTTTTGCTCGGCTCCTAAGGGTCATAGCGTGATGTTAAATAGCCTTCCTCAAGAATTGGGCTATCAAATGCAAAAAGATTTTTTTCAAATCTGACCGGTAGTTCCAGAGATTATCGCGTTCAAACAAACAAACTCTTCAGCTTTATTATTAGTATAGATATAGATAAAATCTCTATGGCCCATAACTCCTTAATAGGTACCAACTCTTAACATCTTACACACGTGATAACTTTTAAACGAAATATCCGATTGAGATGAAACAAAAAGTATTTTACTTCTTCATAAATACTCTTGATAACATAATGCTTAATTTCGATAAAGATTAATATTACGATACATATTTAACGTAGTTTTTTTTTCTTCAGACGATTTAATAATTATTTTGAACACAAAATCGGTTATTGTGATTAAACCATGATAGCTAGATATATGTTCTCGCGGACTTTTTTGTAGGTTTTAATGGGCTCTACAAACCCGTAGTACATCATTTTGTTCTATTGTCAATAGTTTTTGCAGGGCACGCAAAAATAGGTTTTCGATTTTACACCTTGTGTTACAAAATAGCAATTTTATTACGGATCCATAATTTTGAAAAAAAATATATAGCCTTCCTCGATAAATGGACTACCCAACACTAAAAGAATCATTCAAATCGGACCAGTAGTTCCAGAGATTAGCGCGTTCAAACAAACAAACAAACAAACAAACTCTGCAGCTTTATAATATTAGTATAGATTTCGCATAACACACATCCAGTCCCTGCCGGGTATTTCTTTACGAAGCCGATGTTAACGCTACCGACGTGGCAGAGTGCTGGTAGAAACTTGTTTAAATTTATGTTGAATCGTCGATACAAAGAAGAAGAAGCAAAGATATTTAAGTTGCCACATTTCTACCAATAAGAAATAGAACGAAGACAACACGCTCTGGTCGTCCAACAACAGTTGCTTCTTTCCTGCATAGCATCTCACATTAATGACTGGTGATAACCACCCTACTAGTCTATAATCAGAATTATTTTGAAGGATATTGCTTCATATTTTCGAAAAAATTGTCTGCTCAATAACGTAAATAACACAATGAATGTAGTTGAACTGTCAAAATGAAAGCCATTGCTACAGATAGGGTGTTACTCAATTACCCCGGTGATGGAGAAATATGCGTGCTTTGTGCAGTAATTATTCCGTGGAGAGCACCGAGTCCCCGCGTGTACAGTGACGGTGGCCGTCGTCCTTGTCGGCATGACGCTGCGTCGGCGCACCCGCCCGGTGGCTGCAGGGTGCCGGGGGGCAGCCAGTGACAATCAGACAGACTGCTTGCTTGTGTCTAGGCGCGTATGTCACCGATACAATTAGTGTGCAAGGAAAACTTTCCATGTGTCTATCGGGTAGTCGATTCTTTAGTAATAGGGGTGATAGATAATAATAATATGTAATACCAGCCCATTTTTCCCTCACTGCAGGGCAAGGGTCTCTTCTTATGCTGAGAAGGCGTTGATCACCACGCCTGCCCAAGACAGGCTAGCTATTTCAGACGTATATTAGTCCAGGTTTCCTCACAACGTTTTCCTTCACCGATATATGTAATGTTCAAGATTAAACTCAGAAAGTAGGTACTTACATGATATGAATTAATAGAAGTGTTGATTTTTCAGATTACCGCAGCTTTTTTTTGCGTTTTCTCTTACTATTTAGGTAAGGTACCTGTTGAAATAGTTTCTCAATGGGCCTGAGAGAAACAACAAAGATATTGAACAATAGCATTAGATTAGTGTATCTTTTGACTTTTACTCTGACCTCAAAATCGCCCTTGATATTCATGAAATATGAACGAAAACTGCAGTAGTAATATTATAAATGCTGTCATACCTAGAACTTTCAATTCAGGCCATTGGGCAACCCTACCGCAAGCTGACCTGACGCCCTTGGTACCGGTCACGTGCCACTCGCGCTTGGCGAAAGATTATTAGATTGGCTTTTACCCGATAAGGCATAAGATAGGTATATTATTTTAGAGCTTAGAGTATGAATAAAGACAAGTGGTAATGGAGTCGTGAGCGTGGTCATATGTTTCAGTAGATAACATCGGTATTTCTGGGAAAGATTATGTTAAAAGCAACAAAGGGGATAGATGTGAGAGAGTATTTGGAGTACACAGTACTGCATGGCCAAACTGCCCAGTTGGTCTCGTGGTCGCAAGCGCGACGCGACTGCTGACCGTGGGTCCTGGGTTTGATTCCCGGGTCGGGCAAAGTGTAATGGGTTTTTCCGTTGAGAATTTCTTAGTAACAGCCCGGAGTTTGGAAATTGGCGGTGCGATACCCCCGTGCCTCGGAAATCATGTTTAGCCGTTGGTTCTGCGCCTGATCTCTCTCTGGTTGTGTCGGATTGCCGTCCCATCCGACTATGAGAGTGAGGGAAGAGAGAGTGCACCTGTGTCTGCGGACACACTTGTGTACTATTAATATCTCCCGCGCCGAAGGCTGATCTCCGCTGAGATTGGTCACCATGGCCATGATCTGCAGGACTTTATTTACTGCATGATGATAATGTTGTTGAAAAATTTAGAAGCTGGATACCACAACTTCTTCCACATTGTTTTTACCTCATAATACGGGTAAAGGCTCCTACGGGTACACACGACGCGAATCGCGCCTGTTTGTAGGAGCCTTAAACCTGAGGTTGTTCTACTCATCCGTTCGAAGATTATCACCAATTTGCTGTAATTTTTTCAGGCCCCGTTCACAGCCTCGAGCGATTCGTTTTGCTTCAAGAGACAAGCGGACGCGTCATTTGTTTTCGTCTGTCGCCCCGCCAGTCGCGTAGTGACTTGTGGCATGCTCTAAACAACTTCTTTCATTTTTTTTCTCGTGACTCGTGTCGCATGAGCGTGTAGTTCGTGGCCATGGGGTTAGGTCTGTCTCCAGTTCTTTGGCAGCTGACCGTTTAATGGCTGATTCCTATTATATACGGACCGTTATTTGTTAAAATTAAGTCTCTTGTATGTTTACCCATGAGGTCTTTGCTTCATTATTGGTAAAGATGTGGAGAAGAGGTGTTGTATGCTAAGCTATGAAGCTTTGCATGGTAGACACAATATAGAAGTTGCTATCACAGGTAAAATTAGCTCACAAATCTTATACCTATGCCCAGTTTGGCAATAAAAAATGTTACCATTGGTAAACAAAACGATTCAATTCAAAGCTACTCTCCAAGTGGTTCAACCCACATCGACTAATGCTCAGTTCCTATAAACCAAAACGAATCGTTTTGATTGCCAATGAAAGCATTTTTTATTGTCAAACTTATACAGCTTGTCAAATTAATACTCTTACAAAGTCCCACATTCCACACCTTATTGTTTAATGAGCAGAAACATGGAACAATCCCGCTGATGACTGAGGTCTTCACGTTAGGTCACGATCGCGTTGTGAATAATATCAATATGATCGGTACAGGGCTAGCAACATTTCACAGCTGTCTTTATCTCGGTGTAAGTACGTAATGAGCATCCTGTCAATTTGTGAAACACTTGTTAAATGTCATCAACGACTCAATTGACGGGGAGATTTATAGGCTGTTGAACGTAAATACATAGCCGGAAATTGTTCGTCATTTTCTCTTGATAAAACCCACAACTGAGAATGTAGTACTTCCTGATGAGAAGCATCATCTTTGCTTGTCAGATAGGTTATTGTTCCGGTTTGATCTGTTTAATCCCATATTGGAAATTAATGTTTTTGTTAACGACTATTCTTCTTTTTAGGAGTGGTGCTACAGGATGTAAATGGGACGCTTTTGGTACTACATTAAAATATAAAAGAAAAAAGTGACATCGTAGGTACTTTGACTCGAATCCAAAGCAACTATTTACTCTCGCACCCAAAAGCTCTCGAGCTCCACTGCCTTTAGTTTGTCTCTGCATGTCCAAAGGTTGACTGGTAAAAAATGCATAGGTATGCATTAAGTCCGCCTCTGTACATTTGTGAGCGTAAAGTTTTAAATAAATTAATACATACTCAAAAAATATTCACTCCTCCACTCGAAAACATAGAATAGAACCTTCAAGCCATGTCAACTTACTGTCAAAACTGTACCGTGAACCGGCGACCCGACACTCTCTCATAAAATATTGATTAACTAACGTTTCAATAACGCCCCTACAAGAGTAATGTGCGGTGTTTAGCTAAAACGTAATAATCATAAATTCGGCGCGCGGGACATTCCTGCTTCAGCATAAGTTTCAGTAATAATGTGAGCTGTCACGGCCCGTGATGGTGACGCATGAGCCGACCGTTAGACGGTTTAAAGCTGAGCATTCACGGATAAGAAACCACTAGACCGTCATTTTATCAGGAGAGAAGAGAAAATTAGTATTTTATTTAATCAGCTTCATTGTTTTTTTTTATTATAATATTGGGGCCCGTGGCTAAATAATAACAGCCGCACAGGTCGATCGATCAGGTTAAGCTACGCTTGCCGCGGTTGCTCTGTAGATAGGTGACCATCTTTACATACCGTGACACATTGGTCCCGGTTGTCATTCGTGGATCTTTGACAGTTGTTACGGGTAGTCAGAAGCCCGAAAGTCTGACAACCAGTCTTACCAAGGGGTATCGTATTACCCAGTAACTGGGTTGTTGAGGTCAGATAGGCAGTCGCTCCATGTAAAATACTGGTATTCAGCTGCATCCGGTTAAACTGGAAGCCGACCCCAACATAGTTGCAAAAAGGCTAGGCAGATGATGATGCATGCTTTGTCTATTCGCTTACTTTTGTGCACTTGGTTTGTATGTTGGCTTGTATTTATTGATTAAACAGTGTAACCAATAGATAAAAATAAGGCCAATATCAATGCATTTAACCAGTTGAATGCCGTAATTACAGAAATAATTAAAAAGTCGTTGCAGTGGACCTTTTAAATCTTTACTAATGAGACACAATTAATTAACTAGATTATTGTTGCGCTCGACCCCTGGGGCCCATTGCGCGTCAATAAGTAAAATCAGTTCCCGGTCACAGAGAATCATATTTTACATGAAACTTTACTTGTGCTACATGACATTGCTTCTTGCCAAATTTCATGATTCTAGGTCAACGGGAAGTACCCTGTAGGTTTTGATTCCCTTGCAAGTTTCAAAATATGCAGCATAAACGGAATATAACTAAACGCCCGTATCTTTTGATTGCCTTGACTTTAATAATAATAATACAGTTTATTTTCTCTCATAAAGGTACATTGATAAAGCAGTGTGTAAATACAAGTTTGCCTTAGGTATGCTAGGACCTTTGTGAGAGCTGGAGTCTGAACTAGGTTCGGGACCTGTATGACAGATCTCCAGGCTCACACCCCTTTAAATATTTATCAAAACGGCATCTTGATTTAATTTAGGTATACATAATATTATCACTATTACAAAACTGTTTAAAAAGAAAGGTAAATCTATAATAAAGGTGGTATAATATTAGTGAAGTGTAATGTAAGGTGATGTTATTGTAGGATTGCGTGTGTAGTGTAGTGTGTGACTGTGAGAGGGTGTTATGTGTATGTGCATGTAAGTCCTGTATGAGAGTTTGTGCTTATTAGTAAATATGAGTGTGAAAATTATTTAATGGTTTGGATGATACTTTCTGTACTTTCAAAGTCCATATCCAGCAGCCAGTTCCTTACAGTAGTTTTACATTTATATTTAACCATTGAGTACATGTGTAGGATTGTATTAACTTTATTGTACACATAAGGACCAAGGAAGTAAAAGAATCGTTGAGCTAGCTTTGAATGAACAAGAATGGACGAACACACTGTATGCTTTCGTCTCAAGGCTTCGAACTTTTCGGGGTTAAAGGAATTTCGGGAATGGCCTGTTAGAATTAAATTAAGAATGAACAATTTCCGAATAGAGAGGACCTTACAGGTTTTATAAAGTTCGGTGGTCTTTGACTGGACTTTGAAGTATGACTTTTTTTACTGCTTGCACTTGATTGCAGCCCTGAGTATTTGATATTAATTTCAACTTGATAACTCCACGCGTTCCTGAGAAAAAGGGTCTTGAGTTCTTGACAGACGCACAACGAAGTGATCTTATAAGGGTTCCGTTTTTCTTTTAAGGTACGGAACCCTAAAAAACACATCGGCTGTTTCATAGAAAAGCGTATGGTACGCCTATGCGGTCAAAATGTATGAAACTGCAATTATTTTTAAATAATCAACAAAAAATGTCAACGCTAGGGGGGGTCTGGAGGACCTTCAGAACCATGTACTGAATCCATGGTAACAGGTTGCGCATCGATGACCCTGCCACCCTTTCGCGAAAAAAAATCAGCTGTTCCCTACTTTTTGGCGAGTCATACGAACATACCTAAATGTAGGGACCAGCTGATTTTTTTTCGCGATTTCGGATTTTGTCCCATGGTGAAAGTTGTCCATAATGATGAGTACAATGACCTCTTAAGAGGTTGTTAGTGTTTTACCAATAACCCTGTTATGTATATCATAGTAAAAGCCACCCGTATTATAGGAAGCAATAAGAATTATTAATGTAAAACTGTCTATTACTGTTATTTCATCTTTAACGACTCTAAACTTTAGGTCTGTTTTCCCAATCAAAACCGAAGCACGCACTTTACGCAGTTACATAAAAAAATCGTAACTCCTACTACTTAGCATCGTGTGCACCACGCTTAAGGTTAACAACAATTAGATACGGATCACGAACCTGCGCGAGAGTTGATACACATACGTTCTTGACATATCCCTGACATTTACCTATATTCCTCTATGGTTCGTATCAACTGTCATATTTCATAGAATTAGGTGACTTGTGTGTGTCACTGTGTACTTCCTGTCTCAACTAAAAGGTTGTATGAAAGTTTAGTTAATATAATGTTTTAATATTTAACTGTTTTGTTCCCTCCTCCTTTTTGTCTCACAGAGAGGAGGCCTGTTTCCCAGCAATGGGAACAGTATAGGCTGATTATGTTATGTATTTAACTGTTTTGTTTAAGTCCTTGTTTTGGGGTACCCGAATAGTCTCGGACGCAAAATCAATCTGCGTAGCCTTTTCCCAACTAGGTTGTGGTCAGCTTACAGTCTAACGGACCAACGGCTTAACATGCTTTTCGAGGCACGAAGGGGTCTCGATATGTAATAGATGATC
Organism: Oligia fasciuncula; assembly: GCA_963082905.1. Classification (NCBI taxonomy): domain Eukaryota; kingdom Metazoa; phylum Arthropoda; class Insecta; order Lepidoptera; family Noctuidae; genus Oligia; species Oligia fasciuncula. The sequence continues at coordinate 11,651,302 of OY720406.1, read as the reverse complement.
ACCCATCCACGAACCGACCGCTGCAAGCGTAGCTTAACCTTCGATCCGTGCGGCTGTTATTTATCTTTATCCATGATATCATCGGATGACGCATTCGAAGTCGCGTTGAACAAACAATAATAAAGTCTGCCGAGATTGGGTTTTTGAAGTTAACCATTTCTCTTCGTTGCTTCCAAGTTCCAACGACTTGTGGGGTGAGGAAGTACTTATTCAATTACTTATATTAATGCTCAAGCCTTATTAACTTACATTTGAGGATTCTTTTGTTCATTTAATCAACATTTAAAAAAATCCACATCTTGAAGGAAACCATTCCTTATTTGAATGAAAAACGAATCAACGATTTCGATTTATAAAAATGGATTGAACAATAAAATTAAAAGCAGAATCGAATAAAGATAATGTGTAAGTAAGTGGCCAGTATTGAAACAGACCACATTCCAAGAAATTAAAAGACAAATATGAACAAAAAAAGTGTACAAATATGTCACTTTTGAGCGGAAGCGTGAACTATGCAAGTGGAAAATGCAGACAAGGTTAAAATACATTGCTCTCCGAAACTGGCACTAACAAATATACCAGTGAAGTAAACCAGAAATGTATGTTTCATATAGAGTTGAGTTTAAAGTAACGTCGTTATCGTCATGGTATGGAAGTTTGATAATAAAAGTTATGGGTTAGTAACCGGAGCGGATTTTATGTTTTTTAGCAAAGAATGAGGAAACAGTAGCTACAGGCAATTAAGTTAATTATATTATCACAATATCTGTCATTGCAAGTTCGATTCTTAGAACTCTACTCTACTAATTCGAGACTAAAATAGATATTCCATAGTACCTACATTATTGATTCGCATATTCTACAATGATTCGATACCTACCAATTCGATTCGCAGATACAAAAAATGTGACAATTTGAAATAAGTTTACGGCTGGCCATGTTTGTCGAAGGAATGATGGCCGGTGGAGCAAACGAGTCCTAGAGTGGACAACGTGTATCGGCAAGCGTTGTTTGGAATGCCCCTCCAGCCAGATGGACCGACGTCCTTATGAAGGTGGCTGGGACAGCCTGGATGCTGAAGACGGAGGACAGGGTGTTGTGGCACAGCCTAGGAGAGGTCTATGTCCAGCATTGAACTGCAATAGGCTGTTGATTGATACCACCACCAAGATTTTTTGTGAAAACTGCAATGAAGCTCTTGAAAAGCAGATGAAAATGAATGAAATGAAATGTAAAAAAAAAAATGAAAACTTTACTTAAGTATATACCTATACTTACTTATTCTTACTTTACTTGTATATTGTATTCATTTATTTCAATTACAACACAAGTTATTTTTAAAATAAAAATTATTAAAAAAGTAAATGAAAAAACTTGAAAAATTATAAAAAATAGTAGCCCACCGGTACCGCGAACAGGGTCCAAGCTACCAACGCGGCGGTCGGGACTCCAGAGAGAGGAACTTTACTACCCATACGAGCCGTGTCCAGAAGTACCGCTTTCTGAATCAACGAGAATCTAAGGTGCTGCGTGGTGCTGGTCTAGGCGAGGCCCTTTTGGCTGTCACGACTATCGGCACAATGATCGCTGAGTCCACGTTCCACATATCGACAATCTCGCGAACAAGATACTTATCAATATAATATTTATTGTTATTTTATGAAAAATGTTTCTTCTATTTTTACAAAAAAACAACTTAGATACCATATTTTTCGATTGGTTCCAATATGAAAAGCTTGTTTAGTGAGAAATTCTGACAGACGAACACTTGTGTGAGATTTATAAATACTAGAACCCTTTGGTTTCCATTCACTCATAGAAGAGCTTTGAGAAAAATCCAGTGGAAAGCAAGCGCGATGAAACGCATGCGAAACTTATGAAAAAGCTTGTCTGAAAGTTGACTTAACAAAGTACCAGAATATAGTGTTGTCCCTCTTCAGGGCAAAGGCTTGATTTATACCTAATTGATCAAACAAATTAAAGGATTTATTCAAACTAAATTATAAATCAGCACTTATCGAACGTCAAAATTACATAAGATATTAGATGTCACAATAATCACACTAATATTAATATTATAAAGGCGAAAGTTTGTGAGTGTGTGGGGGTGTGTGTGCGTTTATATGTTTGTTTTTCACGCTCAAACGCCTGGACCAATTTTGATAAAATTTTGTATGGAGGTAGCTGACACCCTGAATTAACATATAGGCTACTTTTTATCCCAATATTCCCTCAGGATTGACACTTATGTGGGTGAAACCGCGGAGCGCAGCTAGTTAACTATAAGTCTTGGTTTCCTCACGATGTTTTCCTTTACCGATGTCAGTAATGTCCAAGATAAACTCAGAAAGTACATATGAATTGATAAAGTCACATAGGTACTTGCCCGGATTCGGACCCACAACCTAGTGCATGAAGGCGAGACCTTAACCACTGGGCCATCACGATAACAAAGGATAATACTAACAGCGCCCCGCGGTTTTGATCCGCATAAGTATCGATCCCGTGGGAATATCGGGATAAAAAGTGCTGCTAGTAATTAATAATATATTGATAAATAAAACACCACCATATCACCTCGTGGGTCGACGTTGACCTCGCTGCTCATTAACAAAGCATCACTCAATACTGGGTGTCGTTACATCAGTTACCTACATGCTACATAAACAGCTGTTATTCAGTGGTGAAACAATTAATCATTCCCGACTAATTGTGCTTTGCGCTACACTAGCCAACGCTGCAACATACTTGCTTATCTACATGACAGCTAGTTCCCGCAAATTAAGTGGAAAGAAACTAGATTATTCATAATATATTTCTTTATTAATACTATAAGCACAAGTAAAAACTGGCCAAGTGCGAGTCGGACTCGCACACGAAGGGTTCCGTACCACAAGGCAAAAACGCCGAAAAAAAACACGTTTGTTGTATGGGAGCCCCCTTAAATATTTATTTTATTTTGTTTTTAGTATTTTTTGTTATACCGGCAACAGAAATACATCATCTGTGAAAATTTCAACTGTCTAGCTACCGCGGTTCTTGAGATACAGCCTGGTGACAGACAGAGGGCAAAAACGCCGAAAAAAACACGTTTGTTTTATGGGAGCCCCCTTAAATATTTATTTTATTTTGTTTTTAGTATTTGTTGTTATAGCGGCAACAGAAATACATCATCTGTGAAAACTTCAACTGTCTAGCTACCGCGGTTCTTGAGATACGGCCTGGCGACAGACAGACGGACGGACGGACGGACGGACGGACAGCGAAGTCTTAGTAATAGGGTTCCGTTTTTACCCTTTGGGTACGGAACCCTAAAAAGTACTATACAAAGGCGGACTTAATGCATGGGCCATTTTCTACCAGTCAACCTTAGGGTGATGCGGAGACAAAACATGGCAGGTGCAATATATGGGATAGATAACTCTGAAATAACTTAGATACTGATACATTTCGAGACATCGCCAAGCGGTTGGTCGACTCTTCACGTGACCAGAGGGCTGACCTTATTTTTTGGCCAAAGAATCAGCATTGCCATACAATGTGGCAATGCTGCCAATCTTTTGGGCACGTTTCCTGTTGACAGTGATGCGGATGAATTTTTTGATGCCCTTTGATTATTTCTCCTCCTTTTTATATACTTGTACATATTATTATTATTTTAATACTGATACATAAATGTATACAAAATAAACTTTGTCAGGAGAAACAACGATCGGTAGAGGGGAAAACGAATCCAGCAAATCAGCGCTGAAATGTTTCTGCCAACTTCTAACGAATATGTTCTGTGCACTTTAAAAGATAACCAACTGGTTGCCGTACTGATGTTCAGAGGGAGTGCATTCCAAAAAAAAAGACCGCTTGGATAAAGAAAGAAGAATGGATGAAGCCAGGGCGGTGAGAGAGACATCGTAGAAGATGTTGGTGCAACGGAGATTTTTACTAGGGCAGAGCATAAATATTGAATTTAGAAAAACAGATAAGAAGGAGAAGTACTATATTATTTAATATTGGTATTTACAAAACGGTTTCAGAGCTCAGGAGGATGGAGGTCTATGATGAACGAAAAAAGAAAGAGCTGGAAGAGTTCAAGAAGCAAATAAACAAATCAGAATACTGAAATCGTTGACTGGCTGAAATACTTTCGTAATGTAGAAATATGAATAATAAATCAATCAATAATGTAGGTAAGCAAATACAAGGAGTATTTGCTTACCTACATTATTGATTGATTCCTAGTCCTGCTTATTTTTGGAAGTTGGTTATAATTCAAACAAGTCTTGTAGGTAAATCGTTTTTATAGTATCATTAAAAACATAAATTGCTTTATTTTTTTTTAACAAACTTACCAAATTATAATTATATAAAATTTATAAAGGTGAAGATTAAGTGAAATTAATTTTACCAGACGAAATTGAAAGTCAATAATTATATTTAATAAAGGAACATGAAAAGGTTCGTAATTGGCGGGTGGGTATTCGGCTACGAAAACAGTGTAGTATCGTCGTAGCACAGCGGGGGATATTATTATGCGCGTGCGTCGCTCGCTGAGCGCATTACTGTCACATGAAACGATTACTCGGTGACAAGCCTTGAGCTGCCCACACGACAAATAGAGATGAGTTTAATGGCTTCAACATTATTAATTTTTATATCGATGTTTTCATTGAAGAAGTGTTATTATGTTTTCGTTTATTGTTTACTTACTTATCACGTGCTACATTTATTAAATATAATTATGTATCAAGCAACATTGAAAGTGAGATGGTGAAGATATATTATGTTATAATTCACCATACTTAGCAATCCTACTATTCAAAACGTTTACATATTTTGATTCCTAAACTTTATAATTTTCTTTATAGACTTCAATAAAGGCGGTTCTGTATTCGACCCGTATGTATACGTATGTATGTTTGTATGTCCGTGATTTTCTCAAAAACTAATGAACCAATTTTGAGGTTTCTTTCAGGAAGGTAATTATTATTCTTTTGCATTAATGCCCATTGACTAACCAGATAATAACTTCTTATCATACCACATTTCCTATAAGGGAAGCTCATCATCATCATCATCAGCCTATAGCAGTCCACTTCTGGACATAGGCCTCTCCTATTGCACGCCATTCAACTCGATCTTCGGCAATAGGGAAGCAAAGGCTTACCTTTTATTCTATGTTATTTTTAGTTCTTATGTTCATGTGACCCAATTTGGCAATTGATCGTTATGCGTAGATATCATCGTAGAATTGCATTTTCCTTCGTCCTTTTCGTGCGCCGTTTTAGCCCACGCCAAATACTGTAGATATACTGTGTGTGCCTTAGGACTTAGTTTCTTTGTTTATATATGAAGCTTTTATATATGAAGCTTTTAATAATAATTATTTTATCCCGTGGCTACGAAGGGTCTATGGGGCTACGAAGGGTCTATGGGACTACGAGATTCGCAGATCTAAAAATCTGAATTGTTGTGATCTAGGTAATTAAGAAACCTGATTGTCAAAATGATTTAATTAGTCACCCCTGAGGGATTTTATGGTACAAGAGGTAGGAATTACCCATCCTTCTGGCTAATTACAAGTCAAACAAAGTCTATGCTATAATACTGACTGTACAGTAGCGATCAATGGGCAGTCAGCAAAAGTCTTCACGGGCTGATGATGATGATGCAATCATAATTTGCCTCGTTTTAATTTTCGATTCATTCAAACAATAGATTATCTTATTTTATCACGATGCCATTGAATTATTATTTAGGTTTAGATTCATACCTTATAGGTATCTATTTAGCACATCTAAACGTGTGTTAGTTACAAACGAAATTGTATCCCTCGTGTTCGTCAGCTGACCTTCACGTCACCACAGTGTTCTATATTCTGAAAACTATTATCTTACGTAAATGTTACACTTAGTGCATAAACGAATACACACCTACCTACAAGAAAAGTAGGTCAAATGCGATGTAGTTTAGGTTGACCTACTGATCTTGGATTAGAAACAGAAAGTCAAGAGATGTGGTGTTTTTTTTTATATAACGCCAAGGTTAGCGTCCCTTTCGTTCAATAAATACTTTTTCTTTCTTTCTTTCTTTTCCTTATGCTTTGGTTTCCTTAGAAAGCGATGACCATGCATGACCGGTCACTCAATAACGACGGTCCAAATACAGAGAGTTTTTTTTAAATTAAAATGTCAAATACTGGTGTAAATTACAGATTTCCATGACGACTGTTTTATGACGGCCACGGCTTTTCTAGGGAATCGTCGCTTTATAGCTATGGTTTCCTAAAGCCGTGTACGCACGAACGAACAAAAACATGGTGAACATGAACATCGAACACTTTGTACGCACGAGCGTACCACTAACGAACATCCATAGTGTTTGATGTTCGTAAAAAATGTTCGTGGCGATCCAATTTGTTTGTTCTGTGCGGACGGTGTGTTCGGAGAAATTTGATGCTGTTTCACTGTCGATCACTTCCAATGGTGAATCCATGGTTACTGAGGGATTGAGCGCGAACACAAGTAGAACTGCAGTGCGATTCTGTAAACATCTCACCGTGAAAACTTAGGTGAAGTGAGCGTGGCGTGAGCTGTCAATAGTGTTAATTCCTAGCAAAAACAAACTCACTTCACCTAAGTTTTCACGTTGAGATTTTTACAGAATCGACCGGCTGTGTTCGCAAAGTGTTCGTGTTCGCTTTGCTAATTTACGTCCACACATTAACGAACCAAATGTTCCGTGATCGATGTTCGTGTTCACCATGTTTTGTTCGTTCGTGCATACACGGCTTAAGACTGCGGTGGCCGCCACATAACAACCGCAATTTACTGTCGACTGACGTCACTGAAATGTTATTTATGAAAGTAAGTTGATGTGTTTCCCTAGAGAGTGTTTTTTGACACCGTAAAGTCAAACCTCGCTGCCTTCATTTTCATGACGGCCATCAGTGCGGCCGTTATATGGCGGCCACCGCTCTTCTAGGAAACCATAACTTTATTTCACAATCTGAAAAAAAAGACCTAAAAGTCCTAGTATCCAAGTTATAATAAAAAAAATCTGTTGACTTCTATGGTTACTCTTTAGTCTATTTTATTTGAATTTGTTTGAAATTTTGTATTTTTTTTTTACCCATATACTGGCGCCGATTCTGTTGTTCACAAACTAAACTAAATTTAAGTTCAGGCATCTTTTTCTTTCTATTTCATTATGAAAAGGACAGAAGATAAATATTAGTTTAGTCCTGTCAAATCAGTCAGCGCCTGACGTAAATTGACGTATTTTTAGTAGCCAACTTTTTAATCTCGTCTAAATTATCTATGGAGTATCTTAATTTGACAGGACTAAACTAATATTTATCTTCTGTCCTTTTCCTAATTAAATAGAAAGAAAAAGATGCATGAACTTAAATTTAGTTTAGTTTGTGAACAACAGAATCGGCGCCACTGTTTTGCTTTAACTTTTAATTTAAATTTTGTTTTCCTTTCTATGATTTTCGTGCATTGTATTGTGATTTATTTTAATGTGTTCGTCCTTGTCAAACTTGTTGTCTACCTACCTAGATGTTAAGTGAATGATGTGGTCACACACTTTTATTTGTCCCTGTTCGTGTTAACATGCATGTACCTGTGTAGCCTCTGTTGGCGATCCAATAAATGAATAAATAAATAATAATCTCTATTGTTCTGTCTGTACCTATATGTCGTCATCGTCATCAGGTACCAGTCTAACCACCCGCAGCTAAATACCAGTATTTGACACGAAGCGACTGCCTATATGACCTTCACAACCCAGTTACTGGGTAACACGACCCCTTGATAAAACGATTTATTCCGGTCTGATCCCCTGAACCCCCCCTCCACCCCTCCTCCTCGTTCCCCTGCAAGTTCGTCTTCTGTTTTAATCTCTGTCTTATTCACTTATGTAGGACTTTCGGGCATTTGACAACAGACCAATTCGTTCATACAAAGAAATATAAAGTTTTTGGTGGACATGTTTTCTTTACAATCTTGAAAGTTATAGGTAATGATAATAAAACTCCTCGTATCGTACATTACTTTTATTTTCATTCCGTTTGTGAATAAGCTATTACGGACCACTGTGGTTCGGTGTGATTACTGTTATGGCAATACGAGCATTTAATTTCACAAACCCACGCATTATTTCATTTTCTTAATACGTCCTAATACCCGAGGTTTTTTATTGGTTTATTAAAAATGCTGGTGAGAATAACTACTGGGAAATAATATCATCCGCCGTAATCAATATTATTAACTTCCAATGGGTTTCGAGCGGTAGAAGCATAAAAAAATTGTAGTTATTTCAAGTAAATTTTGCGGAAAATGTAAAATAGTCCCTGTATCTGGACTTGTGACCGGTTGATGGCAATAGGTTCGCCCCGTATTTATCATAGTCAGCCTACAAAATGTTCCCACTGCTGGGACACAGGCCTCCTCTCTGTGAGGGGGAGAGGGCCGTAATCCACCACGCGGGTCCAGTGCGGGTTGGTAGATGTCACAAGTCTTCGAATTTTCGGTTCTAGGACATACCGCTTTCCATACGTTGTTTTCCTTTACCGTTTTGAGGGCAGTGTTGATGAAATAATTTACACGAAGTAAAGCGCCTGTCAAATATACCTAGTTAAATATTTTTTATTGTTCCCCTTTGAGCACCATGGTAAAATACTGATTGGTGCTCAAATGGGAATACCTTGGGTGCTCAATGCATAGGTGCTTGAACGGGAATACTTCGAACCTACGACTCATAAGTCGCAACCGTTACCATTGGACCACCACTGCTCTCGCCCCCTATTACATGGGACTTAAATAACTGGCGAGATGTGGGTGTCAGCTCTGCCTCACCCTTCGGGGAATACAGGCGTGATGGTATGTGTTGTAAGAAAGTTTAGAAACTATTTTGAATTACGAGCAGCGTAGGTAGGGTATTTCCAAATCGCACCACTTATTATGAAATTGTTATAGACGTACAGGTACCTACTTAGATAATTATATAGAGTATGGGGTTCCCCCATCGATTAAGATTGATTGGTAAAAGTAAGCACAAGTAATGCCTAAATTTCGAGAAATCTTAAGTCAACCGACCAAGGATACTATTAGCCTTTACAAAAAATGACTGTATGTAAGTATACCTATGTCATAAAATTGAATGTACCTCATATCCTCTTAAATGGAGAGCAAATAAACACCAAACAACGAAACAGGACAGGGATACACAAAGACAAAACTATTCCATTTGCAATTCAAAGATACACAACAAAAACTAACAGCTACATAATGTGTAGATTAAAAATCATTAGCACAAAAAAACTAGTGTTTCTAATCAGTGGACAATCTAGGCGTGTAGGCTGGCAACACCGAGGCATTTGTTGCATAATTAGTGCAGTTATTACACACAGGCAACACAGGTCGATTCGCTTTCTGCGCCGGCGCTGAAGATTTTGATAACGGGACCAGTTTTAAGAGAGGGTAAAAAACGTTCTGTGCCTGTATCCGCATCATCATATTATTAAGAACTCGTCCCTAAATACATTAGACTAAAACGTAACTGCGAAATCAGGCTGTACTAAAGACCTCTGAAGGATAAAATCCGAAATGAAAAATCGGAAAACTGGGCTTGGCATGTTTGTCGAAGGACCGATGGCTGGTGGAGCAGACGAGTCTTGGAGTAGAGACCGCGTATCGGCAAGCGTAGTTAGGACGCCCCTCAGCTAGATGGACCGACGACCGACTTTAAAAGGTGGCTGGGACAGACTGGATGCGGAAGTTGGAGGACAGGGTGTTAAAGCACAGCTTGGGAGAGGCCTATGTCCAGCAGTGGACTGCGATAGCCATATCGATAGGCACAAAGAGTTGATTGAAACACCTCAGTCTACCCCACAGGGAAAACAGGAGTTATCACTGCTGAACTTGCGGCTGGATTTTCATAATCTAAAAAAGACTCGTGACTGATAGTGATGACTAAGTAAAACGATAGACACGAACCTATCACAAAACAAACGATTAAATGACTTATGAATTATGGCCCATCTCTCCGTTACAAGTTGCTTACCTACATGGAAGGCAAAGGCGAATGCTAACTTATTCGCGCATATGCAACACCCTCTCAGCTCAGAGGAAAATTGCAAACATATTAGAATGAATATTTAAGTTCCCCACGAATAACTTCTGCATAATAGCAATCAGCTGATGACCTGCTGCATGCCTGGTCCTGCTGGACTTTTGAACCTGTAGAAAAAAGCCAAAAAATACAAAACTCAAACTTCTATTAAAACATTCTTATAAAAACAAAAGGCAATCCGTTCTAAATTCTCTAAATAAACACTTTTTGGAGTTAAAAAGCATGACTATGAAAAGAAAATTCGTCAACACTTAAACTAAGTTGGAAAATAGGGGCAACTTATCAGCAGAAACACGCCGCGACGCAGGCCACGCTTCAAGAACACTATTACATTTAATTCTAATAGAACATATTATCACAAATGATATCATATCATAATCGTAAACCTTTTGTTTTATAGATCCTAGACATAAACTAATCTCATTTGCATAAATCTATAATAATTCTATAATTGTCTAGCGAAACTGTCAACGCGTCGATAACAGCACGATTAGTTTATCGTAACGACACATAAGAAACGTTAACATGAACACTAAATCAATAACACAGGACATACAGAATGACAAACGAATCTAATAAAATGCAAAAACACATGTTCTGCTAATCACGACAAATAGCTGGACAGACGGAATTTAAGTCTTAATCACACCGTTATAATAAAAAACGCGTGAAACGTAGCAGATAAATTCAATTCTATAAACCTAGATAGAGCCTTTTCATACCCACCAAAGATTTATAACGAAAAATATATCGACGGAAGAAGAAAATGACACGAAAACACTGAACATTTACGACCGAAACCATCCAAAGTTATGACCGAAACCATCCAAAGGAACACTGCTGAACGAAGCACCAACTAAGTAAAGTCAAGAAGTGAGCCATGATGGTCCAAGATCACACACTAAATCATAAGCAGCCGAATCCACCGGCGATTGCCATTGAAATGTGTATGATATTCGCCTATTATCAATGGCATGTCCCAATACTTTCACGCGCGGCGCGGCTCGGCCCGCGGTGCGCGCTCGCACCCCCTCTGCGCACGCGCCGCGATATAAAAGCACGCTCCCGCCCTCATTTCGTACAGACGCAAGTTGCACTCCAATCCAACATAGCGAATCCTGGAAGACACTAGTCTTCCATCAGCGCTATAAATTAATCTAGATTACAAAAAATCTCTATTTCTAACTCTTTCTCTTTCACTTCTGTGCTAACTACAAAACAAAATGAAATCCATGGTGAGTACTTTTTCTGTCGACATCATTTCCATTACCTGACAATCAATCAGCATTCAGTCATGTGGTGTGACAGCGACAAGTTCATATGAACCCATTGTTCGGCTTGATAATATCATCAAAGGAGTTACCAGTATCGATTCAATTATGTTCCATAGATCACTTATGCAAATGATAAGGTTCCGTTCGATTGATTAAGTGTGCGCCAGTGGGGCTTTCTATAACTTAATTTATTTTTGTTGCATCTGATATCAGGACCAGTCGCAGCACTTTGTTATTTTCGCGAGCGCCTTGCCCAACATCCTACTTGTCGGGCGAGTCGGGATACCTGACCTCTATACCGAACAACTAGCTCTAACAACCAAAGATGATGTAACTAAGATCGTGTTATCAACAAACAAGCCTAATTCAACAATACCACTAAATCTTTATAACCAACACAAACAAAATACCAAGGTTTTAAAGACGGGAAAAGTGTTGAAAAAAAAAAGTCTAACAAAGTAGTGTTTACAAAGCCAACGAACCATTAACTTGTTAATTTCCAAATTAATCTAGTAATTGTAGTTAAATAGCACATAATAAAACGTGTGAGCAAGTGGGCCTGTGTCGAAAGAAATGCAATGCACGGACTGCAGGTCAGTGTCAGATCGCATACGGATTCTATTTCGCGGTCTATTTCTTTCATACCTTGTTTTACTAACAATGTCTTTAAAGTTCTTTAACTACATTAATCACATGCAGATTTTTTACTAACCACTTTTTGATGCTTGAAAAATGACTTTGATTTTCAAATAGATTTGCATTTTCTTATTTATATGTGTAATTATGTATTTCTATTATTCTTTGTCTACCTGTCTATCTTCTTTTCTTCCTTCTGCGTAATTTCTTTCTTTGTCTTATTTCCTAACTTCGTTGGCATGAAACCCTGTTGGGCATTTGCGATTTACTTTTACTGTTAATGTCAATTAATTTCAGTGCCACACAAGTTGAAACATTTTGTCGTTTCCTCATCGTTGTAACTGCATATAAAAATAAGTAATTGATTAATTTTAATTGGACACGTAAAAGCATTTCCTCCACGCGATCTTGGGTTAAAAACTACAATAGTTCGTTTAATGTTCATTAGCATTTTATTAAAATTCTAATATTCGTTGCAAGATTTTCGAAATTTATTGGCCCAATTTCCCCAATGGTTGTCTGCGGTAGAGTGCGTTGCCTAAACCACTTATTGCATTTACGTAAACGTATGAGATCACGTGTCATAGTAAAATTTGTGAACTTGCGTAGTATCGGTAAGTGATTTTTAGCAACGCAATGCGGTTAAGGTTCCATACCGTCGCCCGTGGCTCGTAAAGTGAATCAGAGCACAAATGACACCGCGCAGCTCCTGCTCGTGTCAATGTCACTCACTTGACCAATTGTACATACAGATCTTTTATTCTAATACATAGCAGGCAGTCCTTAGCCTAGATAATCCTAAGTGTAAAGGCACTTGAACTAATTAAAACTGACGGTAATGAAATTCATAGACTCAACAATGTAGAAGTTAGGCAAGCCTAGTTTGCAATGATGACCGCCATCACGCCTTTGATTCGAAACGTAAACTTAAAATAAAACCTCTTTTAAACTAAACAACCAAATGACAAATGAATAGCTACAAACTTAATAAATTGTCCCTTAACAAAAAACAAACAACATTTGAGTCGAAAATTCAGTCGCTATTCGAACCATTCAATGCTGTGAAATCAATTACGCATAGGTATTTTAAATATTGCAAGTCATTTAAGTCCATTTAAATACCCGAAAAATAGACAGAGATAAATTATCAAGACTTTATTATTACCTTGGCATTACTTTGTTTCTATTCATGTCTTAAGAAGCTAAGAACCTGCTTAATGCTTTGCAAATTAAGATGTTAACTGCACAACTAAATCAAGTGTCATTCAATTCTATTCAACTGTTTCCCTGATTAAACCGAGAACTTTTACATGCTTGTCACGTATTTCTGGTTCTTAAAAAACTTTTCATAAAGAATAGGCCTTTCTATCGTCTACTAGACAAAGCAAGGCGAGAGTTAACTGAGGGCCAAGTTTCATCTGTTATGCTCCATTTATGCCAACAATGTCAACTAGTTCAGCTCCTTAATTACCTTCTTTAGCGTTACTCGCAATTCTTCTTAGCTCTAGTGATAGATTATGTTTACGCCCTTGCTTCTTTGACCCTATCACCTATGCCTCTATGATCTGTTCCGATATTGTCGTATAAAAGATTTGTAGTCTATACACAACTTTGGAAATATTTTTCCTTTTGAGGACTTTTTGTGGACTTCAGACATTATTAATTTACAGAGATCATGCCAGACAGGTCTTTTTATAATATTTATTTATTAAACAAATGCAGATCCTATTGTTAAAATAAAATAAAAACCTTATATCTACTTCCATCGACTATCTATCTGCCTACTTCGAACTTATTCAAGTCTAATCAATCTTTAATTCGAATTCCATATCTCTGTCCATTTATTTCAAGCTGCTTTTGATAAATTGCCCTTTCCATCTCAGAAACCACTAGCCTAATAATCTCAGATTTTCGATACGGTCTCTCCCACAATAGAGCTAATGCAGTCAGGTCTATAATCCCACGACTCGCCCTAGGACCACCCACCGACTTTACGTAACATTTCATTAAGTCCGTCGATCAATTCTGATTTCATCTTGACGTCATCTATTAGGATATCTGGAATTGCATCTTAAACATGGCCTATTGATGGAAACATCGTCAAAATTGTTCCCTCCCAAGGGTTATCACGCCTTGTAATCTTGGGAGCCTTTACTTATTCCTAAGATAGTTTGCGAATTTACCTTCGGACAAAGAACATTGACACCATCGCATTGTCATTGGACATTGGTGTACCTATTCGAACTTTGAAATCAAATTGATTTGTTCTCAATGGAGTCTTGCTATGATAATGAAGCAGTGTACCTTTAGTACAATAGATACCACTGCTGCTTGAGTTTTAAGGGGTATCCAAAAGTGACGACCATTTAGCATGTCCATAGTGGTTCGTTTAATTGTCGGTAGGCGCGCCTGTGAGCACAGTGTCGCTTGCCTCGCCGCTCACCGCTGCTTTTTGTCGGCATTCCTTCGCGCACCAATTTAGAAGGGCAAGCCCACGCAACGCCCCACGGCTATATTACCTATCGATATCCTAATTATGTTATAAAACGCCCACCGGTATCTGGACCGAAGAAACTGCCCGTCTAGCTGTCCAGGGTTGCATTCCCACGAACCCACCCTTGACAGTTGGACAGGCAGTTTCGATAAGCGACAAAAAAGAAGTGATTATGTTTCGTCTTCTTCTTGAATTCACTCTTTGTGTCTGTGCATTTTTGTTAGCTTAACTTAATTGAAATGATCGGTTATTCCGTTTACCCACCCCAAAAATCCACCCTAAGGTGCGGAAACTCATGTCCGAGAATCCACCCCAAGCTTATAAATTCCGTGTATCCAACTATGCCTAGGGTGGATTCTTGGAAATACGTTTCCTCGAATCCACCTTAGGGTGGATTTTTTGTGGTGGATAAACGGAATAACTCGAAATGATTAGTTAATTTTCTTGCCGACTACAAAAACTTCCGCCCTAAGATACGAATCACGAAGGAATCTTGCATCACCCAGTCAGCCATATTCTTAAAAGGAAACAACTTTTCCGAACGTATCTTTAGCAGCCAATCACGTGGCGCTTAATCATACTACTTTTATACTTTCATTTGATTTTATTTTAAATCTAAACTGAGCCTTTTGTGATTTTGTTTAGATGGCAAAGTTATAAAAAAGATATATCAAAAGTTTTTTAACACATTCTTTGTTTTAAATCTGAGAATACTTGTTGCGTAATAAAGATAGATCAACTATCTAGATTAACTTTGGCATTCTCTTTGATTTTTCTTCATCGCAGCGAAAACTATCAAAAGCTGTTAACTCTGGTGGAATACCCTGACTTTTATAAGCTTTCTCATTCAAAATAGTACATTATTTAGTCCAATTTAAATAAGATAATACAAATTGAAACATCTATAGATAATAATCCATTAATAATCCACACGTTCATGCGTCGACTCAAATATTAATTACCATTTGCCACACCACTAAGGAGGTGTCACACATGTCTATTTAATATATGATTTAGAGCCCAATTACCGACCCCACGCAGACTGTTCTGTAAAATCATAGCCTAATATACTTGTAAATATTAAATCGTAATCAATCTAAATTAGCGAATTGAAACGGTTAGACATCACTACTGAAGGAACTACTAAAATGTGAAAACAGCAATATTAATGAAACAGATAGTAAATTGCTAGATCATGACATTCATGACAATCATGAGTCAAAAAAAGAAAAGCTTGTGGAAAAACTAACTGAAGATGCGTCTGTAAAGTGGCCGAACATTTCAACGGCACTAGCATGAGTCACGCATCTTGTTACTCTCACATCCTTCAGAATATTCTGCTCTAGTAAGCTAGTTACACTAAACCGAGCATAACACACATCTAGAATAAGTTCGGTATAAATTAAATAGTCACATAATATTTAAAAGGGCAAATAATATACATGTAATGTTAAAAAATGCAACAGTCTGTGTGACAGGCGAGGGTAACCAGTTGCTGAATGTGACGGCTCTGGGCAGGTCCGGAAGGCTTGCTTCCTGCTCCTCGACCTTCGGCTGGCCTTCAGACCTTGACGCCATTCACTCAATGTACTCAATTTTATTTGGAATGGATCAAGAGCGAAAGCGTAGGCGACAATGTTGACATATGAGCGTAAGCGACGATACGAGCCGACGAAGCTTCCATAGCTTTCCGTACTTTCTTTTGGAATTTCGATGATTCCGATAACGTGCTTGATTGACATTGAAATCAAAACTCAGTAATTCAACTAAAATTCGATTCATTCAGTTCTTTTGCAACTTAAATCTCGAATCAATGAAGCAAAACATATATAGCGAGAAATGCCAACAACTTGTCCGTTAATTAACAAAATCTACTTGCAGGGCTTACCTACTTGCAGCTGGTTTATTTATAAACCTTCGTACACTGCTGCAATAACGAGTCGTTGACACGGAACAATAAACATTTTTTGTTTAACTCTAAACTTCCTAAAGCCACAAAGGTATAAAAGTATGTCGTTACGGAATTGATCAGATAAATATGGATGGCGTCACAAACCGTGTGTTTTCAAGGGCAGTACATTTTCTCCAGGCGTTGCAACAAGATTTTTATGTGATTAGAATTTACCTAAAATCACATCGTAACATCGCAGACGTGTTATGAAACATGAGCTTTGTCGTGCTTTTACAAACTTTTGGATCGATAACTGACACAGATCTCTCATTGTTTTTTAACCAACAAAAATCATTTTGTAAAATTATTACAAATTTTTTAGACGCATCAAGAAATACTTCGGTAGTATCAATATTTGCCTCTACAACCTCGTGTTCTCGTCACATAATTTAATGATTTTCATCGTGATCTCAATCAACTACGTAGGTATTATGATCTGCATTGAATTGCATCGTTGTGACCCGTCTGGCCAGCGGTCAGCCGGTCACAGCCAGTTCGGCCCACGACCGACCGCAAGCCCTGACATCGTTACGTGAACTTATCCTGCCGCCCGCCGCAAATTCCTAACTCATGCACTCATCTCGTTCAATCTGCATCAATTTTAATACGCTTCAAATCACAATTAGGCTAAAGTAATTAATTAAATTTGCATAGCGACGCGGTAATGTCACGCTGAGTCGACGTGATTCTGATTTACTGACAATTTTTTTGTCTCTCCATCAGCCTTTATAATTAATATTGGTATTCGATATCTGTACAATTAACGCGTCACGGTCACGATTATTCAACTTTAAGCTGCTTGAATACCAGATATATAAAGCCATTATGCAACTATACCTACAACGTATTTAAGTTCGACCTACGATCTGACAACTAATACCTAGAAACTTGGGACAGAACAGTATTATTTTCAGAATATAATAATAAGCTCCGCGTACTGGCGGACAGGTTTAACAAACGTTTAACAAATTGAATTAGTGCCAGTGTTCAACGGACCTAAACGGCCAGAACTCGAATTAGGCTGTAACTTAGAACATTTATTGCCTACCATTAACACAAAGCTTAATTTTGACACAGGAAATAAAATAATATTACCTACAAAGAACATGTTTATAATATAAAGACACGTACGTACTTAGTTATTCTAAAAATGGACACAAATCGTAGCAAATAGAACTGTAAAGAAGAAACATAAACGGTACATAAAACATTGGTATTTGAATGTATTAACATAAAAGATTTAGTTGCGTTTAATTGGTCATAATGTGATAATAAAAGCTATATTGTTCGGCAGTTATATGATGGAAATAAAACTATTAAAATAGACGATAGTTTAGTAACAAATGTGGATCAAAGTAATGACGGTGTAACTGATCCAATAACGAATGCATTTCCACAAGACGACGCGCCTATTTCGGATTTTCTTCCCATATTCAGTCACTTTCTGCATTAAGGTCTCGGCAATCGATGGCAATGAATTGGAACTCGATCGCATAATGACATTCCTCGTCCATGTTGTCACTTCTCGTTAAACTTGCTCCGGAGCATTGCCATAATTTATAAATGACCTTTATTCACGCCGACCGCGATAATAAAGTGAGAAGTTAAATTGCATGTAATGTGTGGGCTTTAAGAGACATTACTGTAGATTTAATGTGAATATATTATTATGACTCAAAGTATAACTTTTGAACAAAAGAAAACATTGTATCATAAACAAAAGAAGATTGGATAAATGCAAAAGATCACCAGTGCCACAAAATATAACGTTGATGTTCATGAGAATTTTAAATGATTGAACTTTAATGAAAGTCAACATTTTCATATACTCCATTCCCATTTTATTTTACTTACTTTTCAATTTGATTATCTGCTATATCTCCTTCAAGCAATAGAGGTAAATTGATAAATTTTAAATCAATAAATTTGAATGAGGGCAATACTTAATTGTACTGCCTTCATAATCTATACTACAAATACCCTGTCTTTCATCTATAAGATGCCCCACTTTAGAAATACACTTGCTTTATTTTGTAACGTGTCCCGTAGCAATTGTTTCATCAGTCTAGTAAGCCTATAGTCTGGAATCAACACCAGCAGTTATCACTACGACAGTTGCGAGCTAGGCACAGGCAGTGCCCGCCTACCGAGCCAAGCCTTCGCACGACTCTGCCCATGTCGCATTCAAATTGTAGCATTGTTTGTTTATGTGCTAGCTTTATCATTCATGTATTCCTATTGATAATAGATTTTGTATTTTGTTAGCGAAATATTTAGCATGTCTTAACTTGTGGTAGTGTTAACTGTTTTTAAGACTACCAAAATACTGTTTTTTTTGCCTTTAATATTGCTAATTACTTCTACGTAATACATGTAATCACATATGACTACAACAGATGACGCCTCCAAAATAGGCAGCAGATCCATATCGCGTTTCTAATCTTTGACGCATATCAAAACATAAGCACAGACATTATTACCAAAGAGGAATGGCAGTAAATCTAAGACAATCTCTGTTCTAAATGTCGGTCAATGCTTTGCATGCTGTACTTGTGTTTGTACCGGTCATAAAGTCAAGTAAACGTTGCGTAGCCAGCCGACACCTGACCAGAACGGGGGCGACTTATCATCGACAACGAGAATTATATAAATATTGTATCAACTTGTCCGAGGTATAATGAGAAGGCAGGGAACCAGCAGCGCGGCTTGCAATTAGATTCGGTGCTCGGCGGCCATAACTCTGAATATTATCGCGTTAATAAAGGATATAGCAGGCAGTAGGCTGGGCACACGCCGCGTGCCGCAATAACTTCAGATCAGGCGCACCATGCCTGATAACGATCCGTTGTAAACGAAACCGCTTCTCCGCCACTAAAATATTTGTGTCCACGTCAAACTGTGCTATAACTTACAACTTATCACAAACTCTTTCTTCGCAGATCGTTGTTGCTTGCTTGGCGTTGGCGTGCGGCGCTCACGCATCCGGCTGGGCTGGCCCGCCCGCCAACATCGCGCTGTCACAAGACGGACGCAACATCCTCGACACCCCCGAGGTAGCGCAGGCGCGCGCCGCCCATCTAGCTGCGCTGTCGCAGGCTAACCAGAACAACCCCAACCCCCAGGACGATGGCTCATACGACCCCAGGTGGGACAACGAAGAGTACTGGCAGGGCGCTCAACAGAACAAGTGGAACGCTGCCCCTTCCGGACAATGGAACGGTGCTCAGTCTGGACAGTGGAACGGTGATCAGTCTGGACAGTGGAACGGTGATCAGTCTGGACAGTGGAACGGTGCTCCCGCTCACAACCAGTGGAACGCTGCTCCCGCCGCGCCCGCCTGGAACGCTGCCGGCCATGGCCCCGCCCCCGTCGCTGAAACCCCTGAAGTAGCCCAGGCTCGTGCTGCCCACCTCGCCGCCCTCAGCGCCGCCAAGCCCGCTCAACAGCAATGGAATGCCCCCGCTCAACAGCAATGGAACTCTGCCCCCGCTCACCAGCAGTGGAATGCTCCCGCCCACAACCAATGGGACTCTTCCTCCCAGTGGAACGGTGCTCCATCATGGCAGTCCGGCAATGCCCAGCACCAGCCCGCCAACATTAGGCTAGCCAATGACGGCTCCGGCATCCTGGACACCCCCGAGGTAGCCGCCGCCCGCGCTGCCCACCTCGCGGCGCACGCGCAGGTAGCGCACGCCGCACCCGCGCACCCTCAGCAGCACTGGTGAACTGAATGACTCCCCTCCCTCTCTGGATCCCTGGACTATGAGCTAGCGAGTGACGAGCGGGTGTGATCGCGCGTCGTGCGCTAGTTTTCCGTTGAGGTGTCTCTCTTGTTTTTCCTCCGATCTCTTCTTCCTTTAGGAATTATACAAAGTGCAAGTGCGTCAGCCTTTCTTTCCTTGTGGCTTTTTTGTTACTTTTATAAGAAATTTCTATTGAACGAACTTTTTGTACATAATAAATAATTTGTATGTATGCGTTAATAACGAAATATATAGAACGGAAAATATTGTGTAGTTTAAATGATAATAATCGATACCTACCTGTTGTACGTAACATTCGCTGACAAGGCTAGCGGGTGGCATACCGATCTAATAAATGACGTTCATAACCCACAATGAAGAATTGCAAATAACGTCAAGCGATGTTTACATCAACTAAGTACATAATTAGGTTAGGTAATTCATCAACAAAAGCTGCTTACCCTGTGGCCTGAAAAAGCGTCGTCACTCAAACAAAGTCAAGATCGATTATAATGAGGTGACATAACTTGATTAAAATGAAGCATCTATTGATATAGTAACTCCATAAATATAATCATAAGAATATATAGGGTGACTGGTAATTAGTGACCGATACTTAAACACGTGATTTTACTCATCATTATGAACAACTTTTACTATGGGACCAAACCTGAAATCGTGAAAAAAAAACAGCTGTTCTCTACATTTTGACGAGTTAGACGAACATAAATGTAGGGAACAGCTGATTTTTTTTTCACGATTTCAGGTTTGGTCCCATAGTAAAAGTTGTTCATAATGATGAGTAAAATCACGTGTTTAAGTATCGGTCACTAATTACCAGTCACCCTATATTATTGACATTGAGCTATAAATCTCGAACTGGACACAAGACTCGGCCCCTAAAACGACCCAATGACCCAATCCTCACCTAAAATTACAATATGACTGTACCAATACACATTTTAATTAAAAAGAAATTGACAATGGAAGATAAAACCCGATCATAGTTTGGTATGAATCAGCCGCTTATCTCACTATTCCCACTATATACCGAGGAAAATCGGCGTCTGTGACACTTATATGTGCAGGGTCGACTTGTCGCATAGACTGTGAATATTAATATGGCATTACGAATTCAAATACTAAGCAACCACATTGTTCCTACGATTGGAAATGACAGAAAAGCTCCTTCCAGAAAAATCAATGTATCTTCTGATTTATTAGCCTACTTACTGTATTCGGGTAAACTCTCCGAAAATATAGGTTTTTGCATTACAAAAAAAAATGGTCTGCCACTAATAGAGACATACTAATTTTTTCAGAATCCCTCTTATGGAAAAGTAGGTGTGTGGGGGTGGTGCAACAAAATTAGACAAACATGTCAGCACATGCACGTAGTTCAGCTAATAAATTGAAATTAAACAGAAATAAAATTTTCAAACTAAGGTTAGCAGTCTCGTAACCATAACGTGACACGGTATGACGAAACCGCATAGATCTCTATATAGATAATGCAACGGTTGAAGTAATTCTCCATGTTTCAATTATAAAAACGCAATAGTAATTAACGAAGCAAAACAAACAGTTTATAATGTCAAACTAACTGTAACTAGTGTGCATCACACTATGAATAATAATAAAATAAAGAAAAACAAAAAACCTCTTGTTGATTCTACGAAACATTAAAGAGCTAAAGTATCAATTTTGAACCTAATCAAACGAAAACCCTCTAATTGTAACGCTATCAAAGTTAGTTCTCGATATAAATCTAATTTAAAGTAAATTACACGGTACAACATAAAGGTTTTGTGAGTAACTTACGATACAGCTAAGATTCATAATTACGGACACAAGACAGGACGACAACTAACTGGAAAATGTATAATTTTGCCATCGAAAACTAGCGATGGAGGCGGTGCAAGGTCGATCTATCAAATGATAGACGCAATCAAACGATTAGACCGCAAACATTTGCTTTGGAAAATTAGGTTACCAGCACCAATTGGATGTTCGCTGAAGAGCTTTTATTACCTCTACACGTGGACAGCTTCGCATTGACTACTACACTGTGTTGGAGGATGCAGCAGACATAATAGAAACACGGACTTTACGTAATATGATGGTCTACCCTAACAGAGAATTCGGAATGCGTCCTCGAAATGAACAGAAGGACATGTTTAGAAAGGTAAGCAATTTAATAAACATTGCATTCCATTTGGTATTTCCAATTGTTAACGTGATAAAATGGCTGAAACAGGAAGTTACATAATGGCATATCGTAATAATACTATTCATCTGACAGCAAAATTATTGGGCTCACGGTAAAGAACCTCCGCCTCGGTATGTGTGGGACACGAAAATACCGATCCACAGGAGTCGAAGCGAAGTGAGTCAGCTCTTAATAGTTATTTTAATGGTAATTAATAAAAACCTCCTATAAGACCTCTCTTATATTAGTCTCATAGAAGTGATTTGATAGGGTCTTGAAGTTGAACCGACTTGATAAAGGCACATTCCATAAAATTCTGACCCAAATGTAATCCGTAGCAGTATGTATTTAGCGTACGATGAATCTGTCATACTCATTGCGGTCATAAAAGTCCCTAATAAAAAGAAGAAAAGAAATACCTCAAAGATTTGTGATAAAATAATCTGTGATTACAGTTCATTTCTATTTATTTCGCATGTGAACTATGTCAATAATGTGCAGGAGAGACCACCAGTATCAAAAGCTCCACATCAAACGGACGAAGAGGTGAATAGTTTTGGCAACGATGTGAGAACTTACCTGCTAACGTCTACACTGCACGGGCTTCGATACATCGGAGAACGGAAGTTGACTTGGTTCGAAAGGTGCGACATTTTCTATTCGTATTAACTGTAAATAGATTTAGACAAATAGCTCATGCTCATTATCATCTTGCCTATAATTAGTTATATTTATTTATGGTCAGACATGTCAGTGCAGTAAACACAGAGTATCACGAAGAGTGGAGCAAGCAATGGAGAAAGACAATGGATGGCCTTTTCGATTGTATAGTACAAATCTGATTATTGTCGAAACTTCGTTACTACAACTCGCCTTCAATCGTGATAGGTACAACCTGAATATTTTCTGCATCAGCATTATGCTTTGGTATGTAGTGGGCCGTAATCCACCAACCCGCACTGGGCCCGCGTGGTGGATTACGGCCCACTCCCTCTCATTGAGAGGAGGCCAGTGTCCCAGCAGTGGGAACATTAAAGGCTGATGATGATGATGATGATGATGATGTAGTGGTTGTAGAGGCCTCTTTATTTAAATAATAACACATACATAAACTCACGCCTTCTTCCAATGGGGGTCGGCAGAACTGCTATCCTTAAATACTCCTGACCTCCTTCTCCTTTTTTAAATAAACATTTACGATTTCAGATTCTTCTGGCTAACAGCATTCGGCTGTTCCTTAGTCAGCGCAGGGTTCTTCATACTAAACATCTACGCGAAGTGGCGCTCGTCTCCGATGATAGTGAGCATCAACCCCGAGAACATGCCGCTTAGCAACCTGCCCTTCCCTGCTCTTACCATCTGTAACGTCAACCAAGCTAAGAAGTCCGTCGCCGAAAGATATTGGGAGTATGGGTAACTGATTCTGTGGTGTCTGCATGTCTAACTACAAAAACTGTCTAACCAGATTAACGTCGCCGTGCAGTGAAAACTTTGCTATCCATATTTTTTTATCAATGGGCCAAACTTACGACCCAGTGAGTCCCGCTTAATGGCAAACGACATCGCGACAGACCCAGACGGAGATTGTGGGATGAGCTGGACTCCTTTAATAAAGTTTGGTCCTTGGCAGCTCTGGAGAGTAGGGAGGCCAGCAGTGGTACGTCAATGGCTAATAATAATAAACATGTAGAAAACCTCGAAGAACGTCAACGACGGCCATTTCCCAGACAGTTTTTGTATTCCCCTGTAAAGCAACGTTTTCTGTAATTGAGGATTTCTCTACCCGGCGACGTCATTCATTTTTTGACACAACTACGATGCTAATGTAATTTTAAGATTCTATATCCTTTATCTTTCTTTGTTCCTCGGTAGGTACTCATTTCCTTATTTCTCTTGTTTGTGATCGCTTAAATTATCACGGAATCGCTTCACATTTTTTACATCTTTGTTTCCTTTTCTCTTCGCTCGTCAGCCAGATTTGAAGCCTACTGTTTTCTGAATTTGTATTAGCATTTATCTTTTAATGTTTAAATGCCATTTTCTTATAATTACTAAAAAGGTTGCATGCAGATCATAATCTCTACAGTACCTAAGCACTAACCTATCACAATGGGATCACAGATGTCTTTAGAAAGATAACTGCATGGAGAGAATGCTCCAATGGGTTAGTTGTTGTTACCATAATGAAAACGCAATATAATGATGCGTTTATAATGATGAAATGTAAAAGAGCATTGAACATAATCAAACCACGTCACAGGAAAACACGTCACAGGAAAACACCTCCGAAGAACATATTAAAAGGATGGAGATATGACGTCAAAACATAATCTCTGTATACAGAAAAAAATGCTCCTTCAGTTAAAGATATCGTGCCTATTGTTAGTCTAAACCTACAAACACTACCTATCTACTATTTATTAATTAATGAGACGCATAACTATTTGTCAGTGCGTGAATGCAGTGGTGGCCGAGGCCAAGGTTACGAATTGTAGGTCGTAGGTTCAAACCTATGGTTCGAACCCAGACAGGCGCGTTACTTTGTGTTAATTTTTTGATCACCACTGCTCTCAAAACGGTGAAGGAAAATATCGTGAGGAAACCGGCATGCTCTAGTACCAAAAAATTCGAAGACATGTGACATATACCAACCCGCACTGGGCCCGCTTGGTAGATTACAGCCCACTCTCGAAGCGAGGAGGCCTATGTCCCAACAGTGAGACGATTATAGGGGAATTAAGCTTATGCTTATAACTATTTGTCACAACGTTATTTTACGTAACAGGGATCCAGTTGACAAAAAGCTGCTGCAGAGTTTGTGCAGCTCAAGGGATGACTCCGAGTTATTTGAGGATGACATCGCAGGCAGCGCTGACTGGGATCACACCAGATCATTTTTGATTAACGTTAGTTGAATTTTATCCTTCACACCCTAGCTGCCTTTCCTTAATACGGTTAGTTAATATGGTTTTTAGCCGTCTTCATTCCATCTTTCTCTACTAATCAAACAAAAACTCAAAACCATATATTTTAATATAACCATTTACAGGCACTCTTGAAGTGCCAAAGAGGGGTCAGTTAGTCAGAAGCAAGGTTGAAGCTAGTTGCCCATTCCAAAATGTAGATATCTTTGGAGAAGAACAGACAAGAAACTCCAAGGACACTCTTTTCAATCAAGATATTACCTGGGTACATTAATATTCTTATCGATACCATTTAAATCTGACCATCATACAAAGACGTGCACTGCTGAACATAAGCATCAAACATCAACCACTACAACTGGTGCTGCTTTTGGTCCAAACCGAAAATTCAATAAAATAATTTGCAATTCCACTTTTGCATAGTGCAGTAGATTTTACACATTTGTGAGTAAGAAAATGTAGAATTTGGGACAGGATTAAGACGGAACGATAAGTGTCAGGTGTGATTAGAACAGGATTGTATCTAATAACTTGCTAAACTGACTTGGCTGTCTGGTTTAAAAATAGCTTGTCGGTTGTTAGGTAATTAAATGAAGGTAAGATCGACTATGTAATCAAATATAAGTACTACAAAATGGACTCTAGTTTTGCATACGTGCGATCGTTGACTGATCCTTGCGCCAGGCAGGCGCGTACCTACCTGCGCCTACCTATCAAGCAACACAAGTATGAATTACCTACTTACACTCAAAAAGATCCGTCCCGTCAGACTTTGTGAATTGTAGGTAGGTACCTATGTTTAAAAGTGTTAAAATATGTCTCTTGTTCGCATTTAATAATCTAATTTCGCATTTAATAAAAACTTCATGACGGTGTACTTCTTCAGGTGACCCAACCGTGCAGCGAAATGCTCGCGAAGTGCATCTGGGACTCCTTGGTTGTGAACTGCGAGGACCTGTTCAACGCGCAGCTGACTGACGAGGGGCTCTGCTGCACCTTCAACGTGGTGCACCGAAACAACATGTTCAGGAACCCGTAAGCAAACAATATTCTATTGGAGACAAATTTTGGAGGTCTTTAGCGCTAAATGTAATTTTATAGGTTAATTCTTCTGGTTGCAGGCGATCATTGAATGACCTGAACCTTACATTTCCGTCGCCAGCAGTGGATTGGACACCTGAGGATGGCTATCCACCAGACGCTCCGTCTGACGGGTTCCCTTGGAGACCTAAAGGTAAGAAGAAACTCCGTTTAAATATATACGTTCCTATTGGTTACTTAAGGACTTAATGTTGCTTTCTCGCTTAAAGGAATTGGCACACAACACGGTTTCTCCCTGGTTCTGGACGCTAATATTGCGGAATACTATTGCGCTTCCACCAAAAGTGCTGGCTTCAAGGTTTAGTATTACTCGCTTTAATACAAATAATAGTCCCTACCGTTAATATGACACATCGTGACTTAGAAAGAGACTCCATCATGTAGGACTAGACAGAGACGACGCTCTACAGAGCCCTATTTTTTCTACAATTCGATGGTACTATTATTGATCGAAGATTCGATGTGCCATATTCACGGTCGGGTCCTTTTAATAAGAAACTATTTTCGTCAGTAATTTTTATCTTTAAGTCAATCTATTTATTTAAAAAATAAAAGATTTTTAATATTGATATGGTCACTATAAGATGTTGTTAGGTTAGCTAATTACGTAATAACTTAAGACAGAAGGTCCCTTAAGTAGGGACTGAATAAATTAACCGACTTGATATTACATGGATCACAACTTTTTACGGTAGAACAACTGAGTTGCAAGACTTGGCTTTTTTTACAAGTTATGTTTTTGATGGCATTATGTTTTCAACACACTACCTAACTATATAGCAATATCCTGAAGGATATTATCATATATTTTTATGATTTTGTTTACTGTAATCGATCTTATGTACTTTTAGGCATTATAAAACTTGCGTTTTTTTTAAGCATTTATTTTAGCTTGCCGCGGACTACTCCGTACTTCGGATAGCACGTTAAGCCCTAGTCTTATCAAAGTACTCTGTGGTTAAGCCGTTGGTCCCGGCTGTCACCCGTATATCACTGACAATCTTTACGGGTAGTTACAAGCTCAAAAGTCTGACAGCCAGTCTTCCCAAGGAGTATCGTGTTGCCCAGTAACTGAGTTGTGAAGTTCAGATAGGTAGTCGCTCCATATAAAATATTGGTATTCAGCTGCATCCGAAATCCGACCTCAATATAGATGGGAAAAGATGAATCAGCGGGGCAATTGCGTAACACGTTATCAATCGGAATCGGTTTCATTTTGACAGTTCAACAACATTCATTGCGTTATTTACGTGGGTTAGCAGACAAATTTTTCAAACTTATGAAGCAATGGATTAGCAATTTACTTCAAAATTATTCAGATTCCGATTGATAGTGTAGCAATTAGGGTGCTGGTTGATATTTTTATCTTTTAGATCCTTCTCCACAATCCTGTGGAGACGCCGAAGATCAGGAACCTGGGTGCAATATATGGACCGGGGATTGAAGCGCGGATTGCAATTTGGCCCAGAATACTAGATGCGCAACCCTCTCTGCGATCTATTGATATAAAGAAGAGGCTCTGCTTGTTCTCCAGCGAAAAGGAATTAGTGTTTTACAGGTACAGTCAACAAAAGAGATAACTATGCAGGATCTTCGGATATTGTTGAAGTTTAGTAAGAAACCGATGGATATTTTCGAATAAAGTTTAATTTTATTAATAGAAAGCTCTAATACCAAATTAAATTTCAATCGACAACATCCATTGGTTTCTTATTAAACTTCAACTATATCCGACGACCCTGCATAGGTACTTATCTCTTTTGCTGACTGTACCTATCTGCTATAGGTACGTAGGTAGGTATATATACTTTTGAATTAATGACCCAGTGGAAAATTAGTGAACCACAACAACATGCAGGGACATCGACGCGCTACCTTATACCAAGGATTCAGCGGTGCTATTCTGTAAAAATCTCACCGTGAAAATTTAGGTGAAGCGAGCGTGGAGTGAGCTGTCAATAGTGTCAATTCCTAGCAAAAACAAACTCACTTCACCTAAGTTTTCACGGTGAGATTTCTACAGAATCGACCGGCTGTAGGTAGGTACTTACATGATTCTGAACCTGCGTTGAAATCTTTAGACGGTTATTAAATAAAAGTTGCTGTTCCATACATTTCGACCACGAAGATAGTGCACTTTTCTATGAAACAGCAGACTTTTTTTTAACTTTCGAAACATTTCTACGCTAGGGGTCTGAAATTATGTGCTGAATTCATGGCTAGCTACAGTCTAAAGGAAAACTGCTTTCGTCTTGCCATGATTTTGATACATTTCCAAAGGGAACTTGGTTTGGTATTATCGACCTACTTTGCTCAATGCTCATGGTAATGGAATGGCACGGCCAATAACGCAACGACTACGTCATGGTTTAATGATATCACCCCTTCATATGCAACGGTGGTAATTAAACAATCGTGTATGTTATCGATTACGGTGATTTTGACGTGACAACGTCTTAAATTAGGTTGCGACTGGGAGTCACTTATGAAAAAGTGTAACGCTCGGTAACGTTACGATGAGTCACCGAACGAGAGAGAGGCCCGCCGAATGCCTTGCGTCTCTCTCCCACTCAACTATGATCGGATGATCGGTCGTTGTCACGTAAAATCTTCGCCCGTAAAACCGACTTTACAGGCAACCATTTTTTTTTATTCCACAGAACTTACACGTTGAAGAACTGCGAAATGGAGTGTGAAGCGCAAGCGATGTTGGACGTATGCAAATGTGTCTATTATTATATGCCCAGTGAGTACACATCATTATCTAATAAAGGTGTAGGTATTATGTAAGACGGTATAGTAGCGGGAAGCCATTGGGCTCAAGCAGCCCCTGCGCCGCTCGAGCCCAAAGGATTCCCGGTCTTGAGGTGATTCTTGGGGAAGACCTTTAATGGGGCTTTATCCGGTAGTGGATGTTTTGAACTAAAATTAATAAATGATGATGTATTTTTTAACCGGCTTCATAAAAAGTAGGAGGTTCTCAGTTCATCGAAATCTTTTATTTTTTTTAAGTAAAAGTTAACATTGCTTGATTTCAAATTACTTGAAATTTTTTACAGAAAACAAATCGACTCGAATTTGTGGAAAACAAGACGCGAAATGTTATACAAACATGAGCCAAATCATGCCAGAAGGTTGGTGTCGTTTCGTCCTCTAGGCACTGCCCACCTTTCCGATCTCTATCTCACTGCCTGTAGATGCCAAAAATGTACGAAGTTTCTAGAATCCGACGAGCTAAGACAAATACTTAACCAACAATGCAAGGGCTATCAACTAGACATGAGGTTAAATTGGGTCCAAGAACCTTTATAGGTCCAAAATAAGGCAAGAATTACTTGCCGTATAACCATTTTATCTACACTAATTATAAACCTGAAGAGTCTATTTCTTTGTTGGAACGCGCTAATCTCTGGAACATAGCCCAATTCTTGAGGAAGGCTATAGGCTACTTACCATCACGCTAAGACCCGAGAAGCTAAGCAAAAAGTAAGAAAGAAGCGAAAACGAACGGTGGGTCGGGGGAACATGAAATTTCACGCGGTTGAAGTCGCGGGCAGAAGCTATTTACTAGATAAGCCACATGCCCGATGGGATTTCCCATCGGTAGAAATGACGAACTTCCTTACAGACTTATCTAATCCCGTAATTAACCCCCATAGGAGATGATTTTCAAAAATCCTTTTTAGTTCGTTATAAAACGTAGGTACTTATCCAAACGTTCATGCTACAAACAGCCTACATCGCTGGCTCTAGAGTCCACTTTATAGTCAGCGATTTAGACCAATGTGCGTTGTCTGTCTATCAGTGAATGATGTTTATGAAGAAGTAGATGGATTGGAGACGCCTATGTCCGCAGTGGATTTTTAATGTGTTGCAGGTCGTGACGTAACGTGTGAGGAATGTCTGCCTGCATGTACGGAGATCGCCTACCATGAGCGCATGAGCGACGCGCCGCTCAAAGCGATGCTCGTGCAACAACTCGCCAAGAGCCTCGGCAATCGAACTCTTGAATACTTCACGTAATTTCAACCTTATTGACCTAAGTTACCCTACAATACAAACCAATTTAACGTTATTAACCAAAACAGCTGTCATAAAATGATTTGTTGCCGTTTCATGGGGTGTGAGATTGAGGTTAACGGAAGCAGCATAAGTAGTCACTGGACAGGAAATTAAATAGACCTAGGCATCTAATTATCTGTCAATTATATCAAAGTTATGGCTTAATCAGATTAGTTTTCGGTGACGGTATGTAGGGTAGGCACCTATAGACATCATCTAGGTATAACTATGTACCTACTTAGATGGCCTGTGTCCTAGCAGTTTACCATACCCACCTAGATCTAGGTATTTCGCGATCTTCCTAAAACGAATCAACTCATTTACTTACCTACTTTATACTCAACAGGGAAAACATGCTTCTCGTACATTTTTACTTTGAAGAGAACACATTTATGAGATTTACCAAAGGAGAAATATTTGGCCTGACTGAATTCCTATGTAAGTATAAGTAGGCCTTTATAGGGTCGCAGCATAATGCTGAGCGATAGCCGTTTTGCGTGGATGTGACGCATGTTTCCCCCAACCCTTTCTTATTTTTTTTTGTTTATTTTATTTTTTTTGTTTATTTTCTTTATGGCGTCATGTAAACATGACGCAAATAAACGTATTTTCTTTCTTTCTTTCTTTATTCCGTAGTGGAGGCCGGGGTTCAAAGTGCCGGGGGTAAGTTGTTTAGGGAAAAGCTTCGTTAAGAAAAGCAATAGCAGTATATATAAAATTCGTCGCTAAACGTTCTAGTATCTACCATCGTCGTAACGTAAATATTATTTTTCCTTCTTAAACTTGTTGGTCTATTTCAATCAATTTTACAGCTGTTTATGTGCGACTTGCACCTACAGAGTATGTCTTTTAATCGCATTATTTGTAATTTGATACTTGTGTGTTTGGTGTTTGAGATAACTTTGAAAATTTTAATTTTTGGCTAAAAGTTCCACTGGTTTTGGGGCTTGATTTAGGATGAGAAGAGAAACAAATGGTTAGCCGATGGAGGGGCAGGAGCTCAGTTGAACTATAGCACCGGGTACTCCGGGTAGCTGTTAGATAATTATTGTAATCAATGATGATGGAAAGCGTAATACTTACTGTAGCTGGAGATCTAGAAATGTCACTTGTCTAAAACAGTAGGTAACAATAAGTTCTGTTTTTTTTTATAAATGATACGTGGATATTTCACACCAGTATTTTCGTATGTAAATGCATTTTCAATTAGGTACAATAATCACAATCCCTATCTTACCTCAACCATGGAACAAAAACCCCGTGACGGGGTGGGTTGTTTCTTGTCCACTTTTAGCACAAAAAACGTTTCTGTCCAAGAAGATAAAATATTACCTACGACCATTTTCTTTAAAACTAGAAAACATTCTGATTCTACCTATACATACCTACCCGAAAGTCTTGGGCGATTTTTCTTGTCTAATAATCGACACTTGGAACCCCGGCCTCTCGTAAACCGAGTGAAACTACACAGGGACGACTCGGGAATGGCCCACGTGTGGTCAAAGAGCAGCTAGACTAGACTAGTGTGACTAGAGGCGGCCAGCTGCAAACCCCTGCCCTGCTCCAAGTTGCGGCCTTAGAACTATTTCTTTCTATATCTATCTTAACATCATCTTTTTCTTGCCCTTTTTCCAATATATTTGGAGACGGCGCAACATGTCTTCTTCCATATCAATCTCTATTCCTTAACTATCTCTATTAGTCATTATGTCGATAGTCACCCCCATAAATAGACGAGAGATATGCCTTCACTCTTTCAGTCTATCAAAAAGTACCCTGTGCTTCACTCTTTAATTGTTCGAGTTCAAATGTCGCCACCTTTTTCCCACACAAAAACAAAAGAAATAGATACAGCCCACAGTTGCTTTTTTGGCACACACGCAAGAAAGTAGGCGTAACACTTTTGTGTTATCTTATTGTATTTAGGTCAAAAGGGGCGGGCACTAGAAAGTACCTACAGCAGTCACTGAATGCACACATGCAACTCTGCAGTGCGTAAAACACTATAAATCTCAATCTGAATAATTTTTAAAGATATTGCCATTGGATATTGCTAATCCATTGCTTCATAAAATATGTTCGAAAAATGTGTCTACTCAACAACGTAAATAACGCAATGAATGTTGTTGAACTGATAAAACCCATTGTTACTGATTGTGTGAACGCAATTAAATTTTTGGTCAGTTTGATCGGATGGAGGCGACATGTGCCACGCCTCCATGACATATCCCTCGATATCCGTGGTCACCCCCTTTCTAGCCATATCATCCTCAAACAGTCCATCCATAATTTCTTTGATATTCCCGTACTCTTATAGTCATCGACATTCACACTCAAAACTTTCTTCACAACACTATTCTTTATTGCGAAGGAACAGAGTCCTTCGCATCACATGCCCATACCATGACAACCGATTTCCACAGATTTTCACTATGCTATAATGTATGTTGTTATTCCAGCAAACACAGGCGGGCTACTGGGTCTATGCATGGGGTTCAGTATGATGAGTGCAGTGGAGCTTCTGTACTACCTGACTCTACGCGCGTTGTGCATGGCGCGCAAGCGGCCACATAACCAACCATTCGTTAAATAAACGCACTGTTCAAACAAAACGTTTTTTTATGACATTGATTATTATCATTTAAACTAGAAAGGTATAGGGCGACCCCTATCCACTCCCCGCACTTCTAGAGTTCGTCGTGTCGGCGGCCAGGTTAAGTGACTAGTTACGGTTCGGCACAACTCTAGCAATGTCAC
Source organism: Oligia fasciuncula (assembly GCA_963082905.1). NCBI lineage: Eukaryota > Metazoa > Arthropoda > Insecta > Lepidoptera > Noctuidae > Oligia > Oligia fasciuncula. The sequence goes on along the minus strand of OY720406.1, from coordinate 11,618,020 downwards.
CCCGCGCCACCGCCACCGGCAGTGTTGCCAACTTAGGGGTTTTCCCCCCAGATTTAGGGGGTAAATAAGTGAGATGGGATTTTATTAGGGGTCTGAAATTTTTTGGGGTTTTTTCAGGGATTTTTTGACTCTTTAATATTTTTAAATTGATAGGTACCTAATATTAATATTTATTTCTTGACCTAGCGACTTATAACGACATCTAGTACGTAATTCTACAACCACTCTGTGGTGACTGGCGGCAATACTGGCGCCACTGGCTTAATCCATCCAATAAAATGTTAAATTTATTCAATGGCGCCGATTCTGTCGTTCACAAACTAAACTAAATTTAAGTTCATGCATCTTTTTCTTTCTATTTCATTAAGAAAAGGACAGAAGATAAATATTAGTTTAGTCCTGTCAAATTAGTCAGCGCCTGACGTAAATTGACGTATTTTTAATATGCAATTTTTTAATCTCGTCTAAATTGTCTATGGAGTATCTTAATTTGACAGGACTAAACTAATATTTAACTTCTATCCTTTTCTTAATGAAATAGAAAGAAAAAGATGCCTGAACTTAAATTTAGTTTAGTTTGTGAACAACAGAATCGGCGCCATTGTCAACATGTACGATTTAAAAAAATCTGAATCTTCAGATGAAGACGAAATATTTTATGTATTAAATAACTTATAATAAAAAGACTTGAAACATATTACAGCATATTATTTCTAAATCATTATGAATTTATATTTATATTTTTTTAGGGGGACAACTCAATAAATAAGGCGATTTTAGGGGTTTTTGACACAAACTTTAGGGATAAATATTTTTGAAAGTTGGTAACACTGGCCACCGGATGGATCTATAGTAAATAGTAATAACGAGAGTCCCACAGGACTCAATTCTTAGTCCTTACTTGTTTCTTATTTACATATACCTATTATTTGCCTTAGCGCATAAAGAATAATCGTGTAGTGGTTTGCGAACGACACTTCATTTATGTTTATAGTTCAACATCAGCAGCTTGGACACTGACTAAAAAGTGCGATATCAAAAGTAGTTTACCGGTTCAATGTTAATAATAATTTACTTCTAAAAGAAAACAATTAAATGTGCGTACCTAAACATAATGAATTTTTTTTTGCGCGAAAAACCCGCTACATTTATGAAGATCTTTTTCAGTTCTCATGCTCTAAAAGGTTGTCTTTATGTTAAAGTTTTTGGAAAGAAGTTCTTTAACGGAGCTGGCGGTAGGATTAAACTTGGAGAAATCGTCACGTAACGAAAAAGCGTTATCTCTATGCGAGTTTTCATGACATTTAGTAGAGAGAGAGATAGTTTTCATGGTTGTCGAGGGTGCTGAAGCCGATAGTGAGGTCAAATGAAAATCCAAGATGGCGGCTGCAAAAAATTTCAAATTATTCTTCATGGGTATCGTTTTCATGAGTTTTGACGGTGCTGAAGCCGATAATGAGGTCAAAATGAAAATCCACGATGGCAGCTGCAAAAAATTTCAAATTTTTCGTCATGGATGTCGTTTTTCTTGTTTTTCGAGGGCTCTGTAACCGATAGTGAGGTCAAAATGAAAATACAAGATGGCGGTTGCGAATATTTCCAAGTTTTCGCAGCCGCCATGTTGGATTTTCATTTTAAACTCCATTTCTGCCGGGCGGGGGTCCCCGACCCCACACATTTTTTATTTTTATTATGTCCTTTACCGTACTAACCGCCAAACTATACTACTATACTGAGAGCCAAAGAAAATTAAATCTTATTTCCAGACAATAAGACTCTATTTTAAATGCATAAAGTAATGTCTACAAGATTTTCTTAATATTAATAGTATTATGCTTTTAACTAAATACTCTTAGTGAGGTGTATGAGGTCTTGCCTTAATTATGTTACATATTGTAGAAATCCATAATAGACAAGCGGAGTTTTAGGGCACGTCTACCTACATGAAAAAAAAAATACACTCTTATCTCTCAAAATACAGTGCTATGTGGTGAATCCTGGGTGATACTACTATAAGACCATCTCAGACATTAATCTGCATGGTCCTCATTTGGCCTGACCAAGATTACTGTGAGTTTGTTTCGATCTTTCTTCTCAGAATAGTCGGATAGGTAACACCAAACTGATCTAGTTTTGAAACATAAGTTATTTTTGACATGTAAAAAGTGCTTTTTTGAACCAATTTACAAAAATAAATATCTTCATAACCCCCAAAAAGAGATTTTACCTACAGGCCGGGAATGTTTGATTGTGTTATTTGCATAATTTCAATAGCAAGTGACCCTGAGTTCGAAATAAATGAAAACAACCAGAAAGCGACAACACTAAAACAAGAGGAAAGGAACAAACTGCTATGAAACAAACATTTCAATAAAAAAAGTTTTAATAATAAACTTACAGCTAGAAATTACAGTAACTCAGTCTATAGCGCAAGACATTCAAACTCATTACTTTTATTTACAACTAGCTGACCCGGTGAACTTCATACCGCCTCAGAATCAATAAGAATAAATGTATGAGAAATTCATTTTTTTTTCTTTTTCCCATGTTTTAATAGTTAGTCTGCTATTCGGGGTAGAGACAAATTCAACAAATCGAAGATTACAAAAATCAGTCTAGCCGTTCCTGAGTTATAAATGGTGTTTGTTTTAATTAAAGAGATGAGACCTATGTAATGGACCATCCACATTAATTGTTGCAACTTATCCCATCATACATTCCTTTAATAGCAACAAACAATGCAGATTTTATGTAAAAAGAAAAATTAAAATAGAACTACCAATAAAATAGGAGTCACAGTGCATCACATTCACTTAAAAGGACGCAATTCATGAGTTCAAAAAATTAATTTGTATGTCTGTGGGGGTGTAATAATGATACAGAGTTTTAGAAAGAGACACAGTTTTGAGTAACAGGGACAGCGCTCTACAAAGCCAAACTTTTCATAAAACTCTATTGTCATATCAATACCCATATACTTTGTTAGTCTCCATAAAATACTGGTATTCAGCTACATCGGGTTTTACTGGAAGACGATCCCAACATAGTTTGGCTAGGCAGATTATGATGATGATACCAAATGTATGTAAATGTTTGCATGATATGTCTACGACTGTTGTCGTGGCGCGCCTTGTTGCGGCGGTGCGGGAGGTGCGGGCGGCGCGGGCGCGTCCGGCGGCTGCAGTGTACGTGTGCGCCGCCGCGTGTAATGTTGCCACAGTAAAATAGCTTGATCATCCATGAACTTGCAAACCTGAAAAACAATGTTCATTGATTGTTATTTGGTTTTTTCTGGTTTACTATTTGATCAGGAAATATGAAATGTGGAGGTTTTTGACGGCAGAAAAGTAGCATAGTCAAAAAACATACAACAGAGAAACTTAGAAGGACCTTATTCCTTCTAAGCTATACCATACGTCACAAGACTCACAAGAAGCTATAAATTTTGTAAATAAAGAATTTCTACTAAGTTCTATGTTCTATTTTATGGGTTTGGTTTCCGCACTTAGTCATTCAATGGACCATTTTGCGTGTGCAACTTCTACTAAGTTACGTAGCGACCATTCAATCAACAACAAATGATCTCAAATTCAATCAACCCAAAGTAACATACGTGTAATACGAAACTAACAAGCAATTTCACTTGGTCGGGTTATGTTTTAGCAATACATAGCGCTGTCGTCTAATGTTTTGTGGTACTGTAACATGGCTGACTTATGGAACATAAACATTTGGGCCACCATTTTGAAGTAAGTTCACACTGACGCTGTCAATGCTGCAGAATGCAGATTACTCGGAATTGTCTGACGACAGTAATTAGACGTGTGTTATCCCTATAGAAAAATAAAAATCATTACAAAACTGTTTTTTTTTATTTGATCCAAAGGTTGCAAACCCCTGAATGTGTGTTTACATAATTTATAACTTCTCGTGATGGATACTATAGGTAGGTAGGGTAGGTTTTATCCAGCATGGCAGTAGAGGGAAACAATCTAGGCAAATCTTGGACAATAATTTTGATCAATAGTCCAGAAACCCCATGAATCTTATCAGCTCAGGTTACTAATGCACTTCAGCGGGGTAATTGCGTAACACACCATCAGTAGAAATGGCTTTCATTTTGACAGTTTAACAACATTCATTGTGATATTTGTTGTTGAGCAGACCAATTTTCCGAACATATGAAGCAATGGATTAGCAATGTCCTTAAAAATGATTCAAATTCTGATTGATAGTGTGTTAGGCAATTAGAGTGCAAACCATACAGATTATGTTAGAAAATAGCTCAAACTCTGTAATGGATGATTAATTGTCTATGTCTACCCAAAATGAATCTGAAACATCACCATACCTGTGCTGATACGCATTCTCTTCTGAATGCCTCGTGCTGCAGTAGTTCTAAGAAGTGAAGGCACATCGGGTACTTGAGGTAGCGAGCATACTCTGGTTCCCGCCAATATTGTAGGTAGCGAATATAGTTGATAAATGTGGCTTCTTTCAAATAACCACGCTGTGCCAAGACTGAAATCATTGTTTCCAAGTAACAATTATAATAATATTAGTAATTAATTCTTTGTTTGTATTATTTGTGCATACTTACAATGTATGTAGTTAGGATTTGCCAAACACTGTACGAATTCTAGTTCAACTTGAAACCTTATTCTGTTTTGTTCCTCTGTTTCTGGCATTACTGAAATGTTAACAATAATTGTATTAATATAGAATTACATAAACATATATGTTATTATAATGATGTACGGTTCGTGAGCCCTACAATATAAAGTTAAAGTGCAAACCATGCAAAAATAGTAATAAGAACTCAAAATTTATTAACCTTTTCCAGCCATCATCTTGGAAGCTTTCACAGGTGTACACCCATAGAAAGTCAACTTTATTATATCGACGATAACTGTATGTTATCACTATAAATGTTGTTTAATTTGCATTATTAGCACAATAATTCGCAGTTCACACCAAGGTTCACACTCTTCTCAAAGCTTTCTTAAAATTTTGACAAATTGTTTTGTTTGGCTCTGTAATTATTATCCATAGACTAATAAATATGTTTTTATCAATGTCATTCTTGTCAAATTAAAAAAAAACAACTGGTTTTTTTTATTTGTTTAGTGTTGTCTACTGTCGGATTTCGCACTCGGACTTTCGGACTAGAGTCACTGCATGTGTGTACCTAGCATTAGGTCTACTACACAGTTTACCATAGACAGTAGCAGTTTTCCACTTTTTGACACGCTTTTAGTAGGTTCAATTGTAACTAACTAACAATGTAACAAGATCTTATTTATCATGAAATGATCGCCTAACAATGTCCTAAATGCCTAGTATTCAGGAATACGAAAATTTTTTAAGACTGTCAATCTTTTTTTTTTTGCCTCCCCCGCGACCCTCAGCCTCCTGTCCCGCCCCCTTAATTTACGTCACGTCATCTGTGTCATTCATCCATGTCGTTATCGTTTCGCGTAAATACCCACGTAAAAGGGTATTCCTAATATTCAGATACCAATCCACAAAGAATAATCCATTTTCATTTGTTTGGTGTACACATTTGAATAAATAAGTGCTTTTGTCAACCATATTCTCCTAAAACAACGAACAGGAAACAACTACGAAAATGTCTCGTCCAGGCCCAGGAGCTACTTACGTTAATCCCAATAAACTGTTCGAGGACGACGATGATGTAGATGATGACACCTTCGTCAACAGTTTCAGGACAAGAATCCCCCCACCACAGCCAAGTAAGCCAGCACCATCCGCTTATGGAAGTCACATAGTAGCGTTGGAACAACAAAGACAAGCTATGTTAGAAAGACAAAGAGAAATCGAACAGCGAACCTTGGATTCATCCTCACGCAGCATAGGCCTGTTGCGTGAGTCTGAGCAGATCGGCATCGCCACAGCGGAAGAACTCAGTCGACAGCGAGAACAACTACAAAATACGAACAAACGTCTCGACGAAATAAATACCAACTTGAACTACAGTCAAAAGCATTTGAATGGGATCAAATCTGTATTCTATGGCCTCAAAAACTACATCTCTGGTAAATCCGACCAGACTCCTAGAAGCCAGCCCTCCCCGAGCATGCAGAGTGCAGGCCCAAGCAGCAGGCTGGACGACACGATAGACAATCTATCTCAGGTCAACAGTGATGACCGCTTCAGATCTCATCCTGCTACCCGTCTGCGTGAATTAGATGCACAGGTACAGGCTGCACCCATATCTGATAGTCAGCGTGTCAACCAGGTGCTAGATGCTAACTTAGATGAAATGCTGCATTCCATTTCAAGACTAAAAGGCCTGGGAATTGCTCTTGGTGAAGAAATAGAACAGCAAACTGACCTCATTGAGGACATACAGGATAAAGTCGAAGTTGCTGATATTAAGATGGGCAAGCAGAACAAAATTATGAATAAAATACTTGGTAAATAGTCTACATTAATAACCAAGAGTTGTAAGGTTGAACTGAATGCAAAACTCAAGCTGTTAGTCAAAGAAAATTCCAAGTCCTTGCCATGTGAGGGGGGTATTTAATGCAATATTATTAGTATTAGCATAGCCCCAAATTTTATACTCTAAACTGAATCTTTGTAATGTGTTGTACACCATACAACGGGGTATGTATAACAAATCCAGTTATCAGTACTAGGTCCTATTTAGAATCATATGGAATTCTGAATGTGGGTATGTATGTTCTCAACCATAGTGCTATTCAAAAATAAAAGAGAATGCAACATGCCTCAAAATTTGCAGTTGACTAGTTATTAATAATGTTATACAGCCTCGGAGCAGAGCAAATCATCTGAATTGTTTCCTGTTATTTGTTTAGATTATAATGTGCACTGATAGAGTTATTGAGTAGGAAAATATGTGAGCACTATAAATATTTTTGTACTATGTTCTAAGTACATTATGCAGTGAAATTATAAATGTGTAATATTTTGTTTATAATCAAATACCAATGCTGTTGCTTCATTTGTTGTATCTAAAATATATTGTACAATTAAATTAATATAAAAATATATATAATTCAATATTTCCTGATACATTATTGCCAAATGAAGTTGCAGTTGTGTAATAATTTGTTATAAGGAGCATTATCATTATGTACATGTTACTTTATAGAGGTCTATTAGTTTTGTAGGGTTGGGTTTATTTTGTGATGTGAATTTAAAATATGTATGAGTTTCTATTCTACTTAATTTGAATAAACAATTACTGTTATCAGTCTAACTCAAACTGAAGCCTTATCTACCAATTAATGGCAATTTTTTATCAAATAACCTAGAGAATGTGTAACACAAATCCATAATCAACAAAAAATATTGCATGTATGAAATGTTGCTATGTATGTATGAAAATATAATAAAAATGTTCTTACAAAAATTCCATGATTTATCATTTCAATTGGATTATATTAATATAAAGGAGGTAAAATTTGTTTGTATGTTATGATTTGAAAATTCTTTTTGCATTTGATAGCCCAATTCTTGAGGAAGGCTATAGGCTATTTAACATAATGCTATGACCCTTAGGAGCTGAGCAAAAAAGTCGTAAAGAATGCTGAGCGAAAACAAAGTGATAGCGCGAGCAGGTGATGTGATGCAATGGGGTGTGTCAGGGAACAAGAAATTTCACGCGGGCAGAAGCTACTTTACAATAAAAATCAGATGCAAGTGTGATATAAGTAACAATGAATTGTAATGACCTCAAATTAACTTCTGTCCATAATTGGTTGATAAAAACATGATTTTCTTAGTTGAATGAATGTACAAGTACATACATACCTACCTAGATTGTTAAAACTTGATTACCTTGACAATAAGATAATTCAATTGTCTTAGCTAGTGATGTTTTTAAAAGAGTTTCAGTTTGTTATTTCAATGAAAAAAACACTATTCTTACATTGTATTTATTTAAACAAATAAAGGTGGGACAGCAACTATACACAGGAAACAATAATGCTGCATATTTATCACAAGGAATACAATATTTTATTAGTAAACCTAATAAGCTTGGTCTACAGTTTCTAAAATCATATCATTGGCATCAACATCATGAGTTTTCATGTGTTTTTGTAACACCCTCTTGGTTCTCAGTTTTTTAAAACAATAATTACATGACACCTTGTTGTTGCTGTGAGATTCTAAATGTATCTTCAAACCAGTTGCAGTGGCAAAGCCCTTAAAACAGATATCACACTTGTGAGGTCTCTCTGTTGTGTGTGCATGTGCGATGTGCACTACTAAGGAATGTTTGGTCGGAAAACGTCTAACACAACCTTGGTGTGAACAAGAGAAGGGCCTGGGCTTCTGTTCACCTGTGTGAACCAACATGTGAGCTCTCAAGTATGATGCCCTCGTGTATGTCTTTGGACAATTAGAACATGCGAATTTCTCTCCATTGTGAGTCTTAACATGCATGTTTAAGGTTGATCTTGCTGTAAACCTTTTCCCACAAGTTACACAGACAAACAGCATGCGATTGCTAGAATGTGCCACACGAAAATGCTCTTTGAGTGACTGCCTTGATTTGTAAGTCTTATGACAAAAACCACATTTGAACTGTGCAATCTCTCTATGTGATATTGAATGCTGCTTCAATCCATTGGAGGTGTGGAAGCTCTTTCCGCATTTCGCACAGAGGTATTTCCGTGTATCGGAGTGCTTCGCCATGTGGTAACGCAGACCATAAAGCCTAGTGAATGATTTTGTACACACAGTGCAAGCATATCGCTTCTCTCCCTCTATACGCTGTGGCTGTTCACCAGAAGTTATTTCAGTAACAGGTGGCAGTGGTGTCAATTTGTTATCTGATAAGGTACTTTCAAAGTCTAATGTTGGATGATTACTGAACAGTGGCACCTCATACTCATGGTCTTGATAAACAACATTGATATCAATAGAATCTATATCAGTCCTCTGTAAATTAGTAGGAGATTGTATCATAAGTATTTGTGATAACATAGAATTTGCCTTCAAACAATTCAATTTAAAGTTATAAGCGACTAAAGCGGTAGATACACATGAAGAACATATTCCTTGAGGCCAGTTCTCTTCGTCATTGTTCTCTAAACAATTAAGGAAGACCAAAATATCAATTAATTTAACCTTAATCATCTCGTGTTCTATCAAGTCTTGAATGTTCATAAACATCGTGGTATCTGTTTCTAGTAGACAAGTGCGACATATGTTTTTCGTCAAGGGAAGAATTAGCCCTGTAAACTCCATTGCTTATTTCGATGTTTTCATTTACAGAATGTTTAATTTTTTTAGAAGACATCACAATCACATCAATCCATCAATCGCCTCGACTGTGGCCTCGACTTCCACTAGTGATGTGAACCGGTTTCATAAAAACCAAAAAAAAACGGTTTTAGTAAAAACCGATAATCACCGGTTCTCATTGAAAAACCGATTACAATCACAAAACATGTATCCGAGTCTTTGATATGTATCCGAACATGAGTCTTTTCCGTTTAAAATATTGTCTATGGTACGGGAATCCCCCGATATCCCATTTTAATGTACGACTAACTTCATTATACTTAAATATTCCAGTAAAGCTGTTCAGTAAAAATCTCACCGTGAAAATACTTAGGTAAAGTGAGCTACTGAGCTGTCAATAGTGTCAATCCTTAGTATCAGGTGGAATGACAGCTCACTAAGCTCACTTCACAGTTATGACGGTGATCTTTTTACAGAATAGCACCGAAGTTTTGCTTGCGAATTATTTGGAGTTGACATGTTTGTTTGCGAAAATGCCTAAAGTAAAAGGTCAAATCAAGTACAAGAAATTATTTTGAGAAGATTGATAATAATCTTATTGCAAAGTGTAAGATATGCGCTAAAGTGATCAAAGTTGGTGGAGGAACCTCGAATTTATATTGGCACATATTAAGAGAAACCATCCCCAGGCTACAGTGGAGGTCGAGGATCGAGGTGAAGTGGGTGATCAGCCAGGTGACACGCAGGCACAGGGAACGTCTACTGGCACAACACAAGAAAAACTAACGGAGACTCCACGCGCACGCCATACTACTCTGAAAATGACCGCAGCAAGTAACAAAAAGAAAATTGATAAATATTTGACTGTGATGATCGGACGGACGTACGGACGACTGACCACGGACTTTTTAGGAAAAACCTAAACAAAACCTTAAAAAACCGGTTTTAATAATTAACTAATCGGTATAAACCGGTGTTGAAAATTGTAATCGGTTCACATCACTAACTTCCACAAGTTTTTGACAACAAAATGAATGAATGACAGTATTCGATTCTCTAGCTAGGCGATGAACGACAAATATTATTTTGGCATGGCAGCACAGAACAAAGTTCAGAGGAGTCCGTCTCACGAAAGAGGTTTCGCAGACCTACGCGGCGATCCATTTGATGGAATCAATAAAGATTTATGATTCCGAATTATATGTCAATCTTTATTTATATACATAAACATTTACAGGCACTGGTTATTAAAATGCAAAACCATAAATGGGTGCTCCAAATCGAGAAATGGCTAAGTCCACTTTTTCAGTTTTTGGTAATAAAAAAAATAAACATATTAAATTTTTTTGAAAACAAACCACAGGATATGTTGAAATTAAAATACCATTCAGTTACAGTACACAATATACTCTTTATTTTAGTATATAAAACAAAACATAAAAAGCATTTATAATAACTTTAATTTAAAAAAAATAGTTTTGGACTTATCATAAATCAACAGGACTTAGGGTTATCTTTCCCTCTTTTTAAGGACTAAGGAATTTAACAAAACAAAATTAGCATCTTTAACAGTATTCTATTAATCAAAAATGAGTAATAACTATTAGCCTTTAAAAATAACTAGGCTAGTTACTCTATTTCGTCATCCAATTCCTCAACAATTTGACTTTCATTTAATTTAGCCTGTTCCATAATCAAAGTTTCATAGAATTTTCTTTTTTCTTTTGGTACAAATCAAATAAGTTTTTTAATGTCATTAATTTTAGCTTCTTTAATTTTAATAGCATCTTGATAACAATCAGCAGGAACATCTCGAAGATACCTAGATATACCTACTCTATATAAAAAAAAATCTTTAAAGTTATCGCCAGTCATTGAATCAGAAAAGGCTGGCTTTGCATGTCTTTTAAATAAAACTCGACGACAACCTGAAATTCCCGGTATTGTTTGTTTAATATTATCATTATAGTAAGTTTTATAATCTTTAACTTTTAATACTCTTTCGTTACCTCGTTGTTCTTCTCGCTCTCCTCCTCTCCTATCTATTTGCCCTTGTTCTATCAGGTTCTTTTCTAAAAATACCACTTCAAATTTTTTGGCATTTCTACTGTTTGATTTTATTTTATTTTATTCATTTATTATTATATTTATTTATTCATTTTGATTTTAATTTAGTCCTTTTTCGGTAAAAACTTACGGACTAAGGGATTTATTAGGACTTAGGGATTTTCGAAACTGAAAGTATCGTCAATTTTAATTTTTATAGTTTTCAAAAACCCACTTAGGGATATCATAACAAAAAAATTGTTGGACGTATCGATAGAGAAAAAACGGCCGATCAACCTGTGTTACTAGTTTAAAAAATCCCTAAGTAGGACTTGGGGATTTTTCGAATTGGGGCACCCAAATAGAGAAAGATTTCTGAGGCAGGAGGGTAGTTGTAGGAATTTTGCTAACTATACAGACGGTGGCAGGGATATCGACGCACAATCTGTTACCATGAATTCAGTACCAGATTCTAAACCCCTCTGCGTTGACATTTTTCGGTTTAAAAATGAAATCCAAGTTAACGACAACTTTATGAGAGCTTCTAAAAACTTATACTAGACTAGCTTATGCCCGCGACTTCGCCCGCGTGGAGGTCGTAATTTATCCCACGAAAACGTATTACCGGTATAACAGTATCCATGCTAATAAACTGTGTGCCAAATCCTATTGAAAGCATAATACTAATGATTGAAATACTATCGTTAATTCATGCAAGCCTAGTACTTTTCGCTAGGTCACGGCCCTTATAATGTGTGTTTCACAGTTATTTTACTTCTGACAACAAAATAAAGAATACTGTGATTTTGTCAGTGAATGCAAAATCAGAAGCTTTCAGTATACTATAATGTACTCTGTGTCAGAAGCTTTACTCCATAGATCTCCGTACAAGAAACACTTTCCTCGTAAAGACTTCGGAGATTTCGGTATTCGTACATTTCGTACATCACTATCCTCTTTAGTCTTTTAATGTCATTTTGTATCTGTGTCTGTCTTTTTGACGTGTGTGGTGCGTCGTGGGCAGACTGGAGTTTCTCCAGTTTTATCAATATTATAAGATATTTTCATGATTTGGACACCATTATACGTTGTTGAGAACAAAACAATCTATTGGACATTTTGTAGAAGGTAAGTGAAATCCAATAATGGGCTTAATTTGGTAGGTGAAAGTTCTAACCTCAACCACCCGGACAACACCTTCGATGTTCCATATTTCTGATAAATATCAGGAGTTTATTTATTTATAATATGCTCGTTAGATGTAAATATAAGTGAGAGTTAATCTGTAGTAATAAGTACTTGTTATTTTGTAGGTGAATTTATAGAACAACGCAATCATGAGTCGTTTCTTTGCGACTGGTACTGACTCCGAGTCGGAGAGCTCGAGCGAGGACGAGCCAGTAGTACGCGTCCCCGCGCCCGTCTACACGGTGAGTTTATGCACAATTATACATCAAAAGCATTTAAGCAGCTATGATTAAAAGTTTACAAATAATTAAAAAGTGTTTACCATACAAAACTTACAAGTTCTAAACAGTGTTTCATTTGGATGTTTTTATCATTCATATTAACACACCTACAGCTTCTTTCTTTCATAACTTGAGTAGCTGAAGTAAAAAATCTGATAGAATATTGTCCATCCGAGTCTCATTATTTCTGTTTTTATTAAAATAGATGAAAACAGATTTTCATTTACAATGCAAACTTTAGTATCTGGAAAAACATCTATTCTGCAATTGTAAATTAAAACACAAGCAAGTTTTATAGAAAATCTGAAGTGAAAACAAACAACTCTTAAACGCATAATAGTAGAATTGTATTACTCAGTTATGTTTGGTTTTTAATAAGATGTTTATATTTTTTTCATCATTCTGTACATATAAATCATAACAAAGATGAGTCAAGGTATTGTCAAACTTTTTGATAGTTATGTTTTCATTTTTCATCATTCTCTTTTACCAACTCTTATTAATTTGTAAGTTTGTTCTTGATACTATTATTAATTAGAGAGCTCTATTACAAGCCTGTTTTGTCAAAAATGAAACTAAGGATATTTTTTTTTTTTATTATTATTCAGTAGGAACAACAAACAGCTAAACAAAGGGTTCCATTCCACAAAGCTACAAAGAAAAGTTTTTTTCGACATTTTATCGTCGAAAAAAACTTTTCTTTTATAACCCTTTAAATTTTAACTTTATTTTATTTTTATTATTTGTTGTTATAGCGGCAACAGAAATACATCATCTGTGAAAATTTCAACTGTCTAGCTATCACAGTTCATGAGATACAGCCTGGTGACAGACAGACAGATGGACAGTGGAGTCTTAGTAACAGGGTCCCATTTTTACCATTTGGGTACGGAACCCTAAAAAACATAAGTAATGTAGCCCACAGCTACTAGCTGCGCCCTACGGTTTCACCCGCATAAGTGTCGATCTGGTGGGAATATCGGGATAAAAAGTAGCCTATTTGTTAATCCAGGGAGTCAACTACCTCCACACAAAATTTTTCAAAATTGGCCCAGCAGCTGTTTGACCGTGAAGAAGTAACAAAAATATAAACACACACACACACTCACAAACTTTCGCCTTTATAATATTAGTGGGATTTATTTATTGATTTGATTAATTGCCAAAGGCTAGCTGTCATTTATTCAGAGAGCATGAACGTAATAGAGAGTTCCTAATCTATTCTATACAGCTGCTCTCTTTACATGTTGCAATTTTTTTGAGAATCCCTTGTAAAAGATACCTGTGTGTAGCTTTGCAATCTAGAGTCTAGCAGCAGGACTCATTAAAATAATACAGCTAGACTAGCTAGATTATTTTATACAAAGAAATCAACCAACGCTGGTGCTCTGTCTCGTATAGGGTCTTAGCATTATACTGAGCGACGACCGTTTTGCGTAGATGTGACGCATGTTTTCTCCCAAAAATTTTTTTTTTTTCATGCGTCATGTTTGCCACAAATAAACATATTTTCTACAAATAATGAGACGGGTGAGCTTGTATTTTTATAACCATAACTTCTCTTTTAAATTGCTTTGTCATCTGTATTTCGATTTAATTATTGCAACTGCAGAAAAGCCAGTTTCGCACAAGTAGGATGTTTCAAAAGGTAATAGATTCTTCAAAGCTGCTGACTCGTTACGTCACGTGCTGGTGACGTGAGCATACCGGTTCGCGACGCCCCTTGGACAACGCCACAGTTAGGGAACTCCTGCTATAGTGTACAGAACCTTAAATATCTGTACAAATAAATCGAATTGTTTGTAATGTCGAAATAACAGCTTTTTTATTTACGAAATGCCCATGAAAATTTATTAAAAAAAAAAAAATTTTTGGTCTCTGTATGTGTGTTTCTTCTGACTAATCTCCGAAACGGTTGGACCGATTTTAACAACACTGATGAGATGAGATGTTATAAGTAATAACAAAGGCTACTTTTTTTTAGAAACACGATTACGCGTAAAAAAAAATCTGTTGACTCTGTTTTTAAGCGCAACTTTTTAGGCGGCAATTCGACAATTGGGCGAGAATTGAAAGTAAAATTTCTACAACGCGTCACGTTTAGGCACACGAGGGAGAAGAAAGATATGACCCACTGTCTCTCACACTAAATGTCTCTTGTTTTATTTTTTTTTTATTTTTTTTTTTTTAGTTTTTTTTTTTTATTATAATATATTTCTATTTTATGTTTACCTAATGCATACATTGATAGCCTCGTCATGACTGACATAGTCTTGAGATAATTTAATACTAACAAAATATGGACAAAACTAGTCTAAAATAAACGAGTTTTATTTTATTTATTTAATCTCTAATAAAATCTTGCTTTTGTGCCATAGTTCAGTGATGATGAGGAGGAAACAAAGCGCGTTGTGCGCTCTATGAAGGAGAAGCGGTACGAAGAATTGGAAGCCATTATCCATTCTCTGCGTAATCACAAGAAGATCAAAGACTTTGCCTCAGCTCTCGCGTCGTTTGAGGAGCTCCAAAGAGCCTACACTCGCGCTGCACCGGTTGTACTAAAAGAAGAAAATGGAGTTGCTCCAAGATTCTTTATTAGGGCTCTGGCAGAGTTGGATGACTGGGTTGTCGGAGCGTGGAATGACCGTGACAGCAGGAAGGCGCTATCGAAAGGCAACAGCAAGGCACTCACATCATTGAGGCAGAAACTAAGGAAGTATGCTAAAGACTTTGATGCTGAGATGTCCAAGTTCCGTGAGGATCCTGATCTGCCTGATGATGATGATGAACGTAAAGGTAATTAGTATTATATCTTAACCTGTAAAGACATTCTCTTTCATATTTTTATTTTTTGTTAATCTACTAGAAATGACCTCTAGTAATCGACTGATTATAATTATTATCTTTCTGCTTAGACACATCATCCTCGGACGACTCTGATGATGAAGAGAAGCCCAAAGAGAAGCCGCGCGCGCGTCGCTCCCCCGAGCCACCGCGCCGCCCCCCTCCTCAAGACGACGAGTCCTCCGACTCCATGGACTGGGGATCCAGTTCCTCAGACTCCAGCTCAAGTTCTGATGACGAGAACCGTGGAGCTACCACTATCCGAGAGAGGTTCTTGAAGAGAAACACTGAAAGAGATGAGGATGAAGACCGAGATAGGCGCAAGGCCAAACGGCGTGAGGACAGACGTGACGCCAGAATCGGCAAGGTCGGCAAGAAGGACCAGGCTGATGATGGCGGCGAGTGGGAGACTGTCAGGAAGGGAGCCGCTACTTCTGACAAGCCCAAGATGTTCGCTAAGGTAAGAAATTCGTCCTTTGCATTTTGCCAACACTAGAACTCCAATATTTTCGCATTGATTGACTATAGAAACTATTTTTAATTTTTATAGGACAGCGACATTGACGCGGCTTTGGTAGTAAAGAAATTGGGTGAGATTAGCGCAGCCCGTGGCCGCAAGCGTACCGACCGTCGTGCTCAACTCGAGCTCTTGCACGAGCTGCGTACTGTTGCCGCCGCACACAACCTTGGAGATGCTCTCCAACTCAAACTGCGCGCCGCTACCGTCGCCGCTCTCTTCGACTACAACCCCAAAGTATCTGATGCCATGAAGCCCGAATACTGGTCCAAACTCGTCGAAAATGTAGACCACATGGTCACCCTACTCTTAGCTCATGAAGATATGCAACTGAGCGAAACCATTACTGAAGAAAATGAGCAGCTTGTAACAGGACCTTTCCTCGTTCGCGGTTGCCTGTTGACCGCCCTGGAGCGACTTGACGATGAATTCACTAAGCTGCTCAAGGAGTGCGATCCTCATTCTAATGAATATGTTGAGAGATTGAAGGACGAAGTTCGCGTTTCTACTCTGATTGACCGCGTGTGCCAAGTGGTCGAACGCGACGGCACTCCACAAGAAATATGCCGTGCTTACCTACGTAAAATTGATCATCTTTACTACAAGTTTGATCCTCGCGCAGTGCGCAAGGACCTGCCTCCTGGTGAGGAAACTACCATCAAGAAGATGGAGAAATTCTGCAAGTTCATCTACGGTCACGACGAGTCTGACCGACTTAGAACTCGTGCCATCCTCTCTCACATCTACCATCACGCTCTGCACGACAACTGGTTCCAGGCTCGTGACTTGCTGCTGATGTCGCATTTGCAAGAAACAGTTCAACACTCTGACCCAAGCACTCAGATTCTGTACAATCGTACCATGGCCAACTTGGGTCTGTGCGCCTTCCGCCGCGGGAATGTCAAGGAAGCTCACGGTTGTCTAGCTGAGCTGATGATGACTGGCAAACCTAAGGAGTTGCTGGCTCAAGGTCTGCTGCCTCAGCGCCAGCACGAGCGTTCTAAGGAACAAGAGAAGATCGAGAAGCAGCGTCAAATGCCTTTCCACATGCACATCAACTTGGAGTTGCTTGAATGTGTATACTTGGTGTCTGCGATGCTGATTGAGATCCCGTACATGGCGGCTCACGAGTTTGACGCCCGTCGTCGTATGATCAGTAAGACGTTTTACCAGAACTTGCGTGCGAGTGAGCGCCAGGCGCTGGTTGGTCCGCCCGAGTCTATGCGCGAGCACGCCGTGGCGGCCGCCCGGGCGATGCGCCGCGGTGACTGGCGTGCCTGCCTCAACTTCATTGTTAATGACAAGATGAATGCCAAGGTATGTAATTACATCTGTAATATTATAAATTAGAGGCGCTTTTCGTGTCTATGTGACCGCGTTGTTTTTCTAAACTACTCAATGGATTTTGATGCGCTTTTCAGCATCATATAAACATATAGAAAATTTATTAGGTTTATGTGCCGTAATAGGCTGATTATGTTTATGTGGACAATACATTAATATTAAACTTACGTATATTAAAGAAATCTCGATGTTTTGTCAAGTCATAAAAACCGTGCGAAGCAGAGGCCACTAGTAATACATAATAGTAAATAAATGGGTTCGCAGTTGCAACACATATTAAGTTAAAGAAATGTCAACTTTATTTACATGGTAATTAAGTTGATTTCAGAGTGACTAACACTATTGAAAAAGTTATAAAAATGGTTGAAGTTGTAGCGTAAATTGAACTTTATTGTGTAGGATTTAAAGTTATTTTTCCATAAACTCATATTTGTTTACATTTTTGGCAAATAAATCGCGAATGCAGATTAAATATTCCATTGCAGGTATGGGACCTGATGGTAGGCGCCGACAACGTCCGCGCTATGCTCGGCCGTCTGATCCGCGAGGAGTCGCTCCGCACTTACTTGTTCACCTACGCTCACGTATACGCATCTCTCTCCCTCCGTTCACTCGCGGACATGTTCGAGCTTCCCCGCCAACGTGTTCACTCACTCGTCTCCAAGATGATCATCAATGAAGAGCTCCTGGCTTCACTTGATGACCCCAGCGAGTGCGCCATCCTACATCGTTCGGAGCCTACCAGGATGCAGGCTTTGGCTTTGCAGCTTGCTGATAAGGTAAATATAATTAAATGTGTCATTTCATCTATCGCAATTTAATACAAGACCTAAGGTCGAACATGCCGCGATTTACAAGCTGATTGGTCATATAGATAAAACTGATGATGCTCAATTTTAGAATATTAGCACGAATGCTTACTTCCTCCTCGTTAGAGACTCGGTCGACAGGAGAAACATCTTCGTATACCTCAGGATTACATGTTATCTTGTTTTATTCACAGGTCGGCAACCTAGTGGACTCGAACGAACGTATCTTCGAGAAGCAAGGCTCGTTCTTCCAACGCGGAGGCGCGGGTCGAGGCGGCGAGGGGCGGGGCCAGCGCGAGCGGCCGCGTGAGGGCTGGAACAGGCGCACGCGCAACCGACGCCGCGACGACGAGCGTGGGGATGACTAGCATTACCATCGGATGTAAAGAAGACCAGTCGAATTGTTTATACATAAAATATACAGTGGTACTTGCTATCATGTATTTATCGCAAAATACGTCTATAAATTTTAGTGTTTGGTGGAAACATCTGAAGATCTTCAACTGCCAATAGGGTGTTGGTGTTCCTAAGATATTCCCGCCGAGTTTTAGACGACAAATAATAAACAAAGTCTACTGGTCCTCATTATAATCTGTCACAAAAATCCAATTGGAACTTCATGCGCCGTTTTTATAAGTTTATAGTATTTGGAACAATGTTTCGTTCTGTTAAATATATTTTATAGGAGGTTATAGGTTAAAACTATGTAAACGGAGAGAAGAGGTTGTTATCTTTCATTTTTATGTAGATGAATTGATTAGAATGAGATCAATATTTTTGATTAGAGCAGCGAGTATAGAATATATTTAAAGCAAATCGTTGAATGCTGACGGAACCATAAAGTATCGGAAAATTATAATCTCCACCTGCACCTGTTACAATGTTATAGTCTCCCCATCATCCAGTCGCGTTAATAAAGAGAGTGTCTCAAATAACTAACATTTTATTTCTGATACAGTCTATTTACTTTACCTGCTATGATCCACCCATTTATTAAGCATTTGCCTGAATAATATTTAAGATCTACTCGGGTGATTGGATTCATTGGTATACAGGGTTGTAGGGACATCGACGAGCATACTGTAATCATGAATTTTAGCACATAATTCTTAACGGAGGAAAAATTTTAACACAGGGGTTCAGAATCATTTACTGAATCCATGGTAACAGGTTGCGGGTTGATGTCCCTGCTATCCTGTATATCTACGAGTTGCTGCATCCGATTATTAGCGGCGTGTTAAGATAAGGAGTCTTGACTATGGTTGAAGTTTGAAGGGTATACCGTCACTGACTCTGGCAGACCCACCATCAGGGATTTTGATAACACAAAAAATTTGTCGGTCACTGGTTCAAGGCCGATCTGGACAGAGACTCCCCAGCAGGGCCACATTTATATCTCAAAAACTAGGGCACCTAGCGAAGATCTGTTTCCTCCCATATTTTGTCGCCAATTAGTCTGAATCAGTCGCCAAATATCAGCATTTGTCGGTCACTGGTTCAAAAGATATAAGGGTTTATAGGCGTAGGTATAGTCCAAGAGCTAGATCGAAGAGTTCACGAAAAAAAACTTCGACTAGCTATTGGACTATAACCTAACTAATTGAACTCATTATATCTCCTAAACTAAGACCCGATTAAATCTGTGACTTGGCGACTGATTCCGACTAATTGGCGACAAAATATGGGAGAAAACAGATCTATGCTAGGTGCCCTAGTTTTTGAGATATAAATGTGGCCCTGCTGGGGAGACTCCGGATCCGCCACCTATAAACCCTTATATCTTTTGAACCAGTGACCGACAAATTCTGATATTTGGCGACAAATTTCGACTAATTAGCGACTAATTTTTTGTGTTATCAAAATTAAAATCCCTATTGGTGGCTCTGCCAGAGTCAGTGACACTTTAAAGCCTTGCCCATCCGTTGGGTAATTTTTTTTGTTGCTGAATAGACCTGCTCTCTTGAACTCTTCTCACGATGAAATAAGTAATCATGATGGAACAAGCATGCACAGAAGATGCCTGCTGTTCACTCTTGCTTTGAAGGCAGACGAGTTAAACGTGGAAGCTCAGGGAACACAGATGCTGGCAGAGAGTTCCACACTTTGGCTGTGCGCGTAATAAATGTGAAGGGGAAACGCTGAGTGGGATATCAACCAAGTATGGATGGTACCCTGCATTACGTCTGGTATAAGCCATTTTGCTCTCGGATCTGTGCCACTGAGTCAAGTGCATCAAAATGGTATTTTGCTGAGCCATATTGCTGAGACAGTCAGGAGAAAAGACGAAAGGATATAGTGGCTTACTCCCCAAGGGTCCGAACAGCTTTTGCACGGCGTCAGTATGCAACCCAATCAGCCTACATATATAATAAAATAAACGCAAAAGTAAGGTTCCACCAGGAAATCTCACACGTAGGCAAAAAGGTAATAACAGACTGGCTAAAAACCTTAACATACGAGGAAACTGAACAAGTTTTAGCTAGACTTTGCTTAGCCAAATCTTACTTTTCACTAATTTTCACTAATTTCTTTTCAATAATGTAAGTAGGGTCAGGAAGGCAATTCAGTGACTCACTTTTTTTTCCAAAGCTTAAAAATTTAGATATCGCTATAATATTGGCCTAAAATTTGCTCACATTTTAGATAAACTATTGATCTGTAACTGAGCACTCATGATTCTCCATTATTTACTACTTATGTCAAAGTAGGAACCTAAAACAAAAAAAATATAATTGAGCCACTGTAGACAACTAGGTGTACCTACACACTGACTCACTACTGTGGTACACAGTGGCTATAGTGGTACACAGTAACTCGGCAGTATTTATAAGAAAAGAAAATGCCCATTTCACGTAGTTATTTTTATTAGAAATAATAACAAAACTGTTACAAGCTATTCTTATTATAATCAACACGACTCTTAGGACTTTTATTGCTAAATAAGATCTTAAGTCATCTCAGTCTCTTCGTTAACAATTTTAGTCTTTTTATCGATTAACAACCTATGGTAACTATTAAAATCAAAATATTTTATTTAATCACAGTTCTTGGTCTTCCAATAATACCTTTTAAGTGTAGCAAACGGTACATTAACTCTTGTTGATGCTTTTCTTATAGATTCTCCCATCCTTATGAACTGCAAGCCTTCTTTAATTTTTTCATGCGAAGTGTTCCCTATTTTTCCGTCGGTTTTTTTCCGTGGCATTCTATAAATAAAATAACAAAATTTGATTTAAAAGTTAGAAAAATATTGAATTCCTATAAGCTACAAAAGTAATGAAATTGAGAAGGTATTTTTAAAGGTACACAGTGGCTCATGAGCCACTGTGTACCTTTAAAAATTGAGTCACTGTGTACTTCTACGCCACTTTGAAAATATTTGATCAAAACAACCGAGTTGTAAAACAAAAATGTCTAAATACGGGTTATAGACAATTGATACAAGACCTACCATCCGATAAATATAATGGCTATTACCTATAGCAACAAACAAACATAATGAAAACAATCGAAACTCACCTTAAAAAGTAATTTAGTGGGCGCGAGAACAAAAAATACTCCCTCACACTTCCGCACGGCGCTCGACCGCCGAGCAAACTGGTTTAAACGTGCTCGGATACCAAGACCTTCGAATCGGTAAAAGAGACAAATATATATTCCTATCCCTTCAGGTCGACACATGACTGAGCCACTGTAGCCGACCGAGTCACTGTTGCCTCCATGACCCTACTCACCAAGTTTAACCTATAAATCGCGCTTCGAACACGTCGGCACTTTAAGGACTTCAAAGAATACATACATACACACACACACACCCCCACACCCTCACACACACACACACACACACACACACACCCTCACACCCACACACACCCCCACATATACATCCACACATACACCCACACACACACCCCCACACACAATAACACAAACTGTTTAAAAATAAGATGCACATAATTATAGTTTCACACAGGCATACAAGTACAGTTACACAAAGAGCTGTCAATTAGTTTATAATTCACTTACCTTTTTAATTTTTTAATTTTTATAGTTTAGTCACCTTTTGTTAAAAATCGTCTCTATAATGTAACAATTAAGGGAAAGAGCGGGATAGCCCCAACACAAGTATTATAAATTACTTACTGGGGTTGTCTCATTTATAATCTATGTAGCTGTTTTGAGACAAATAAACATTTTTCATTTTCATTTTCATTTTTCATATTATTATTGTATTGGTATTTTGCTCCATACAGGAACGGACCTGTGCTTTGTACAGACTTAAAAGCTGTCCAGATGTGAAGTAAGTATCGCCTCACCTTATTGAGGATGCCTAGCAACTCGATGCGATGGTTGAGCCGAAGTTGAGATCAGACGCAAAAGTAAAGGTAAAACGTAAAGTCCATGCCCAAAAGCAGTAGGCGGTCGATAACTGGTACAGATGCACGCTCGGAAAGTAGTACTTAGTGTAAAAGGGAAACTGAATTTGACCAGATTGTCGCGTCACCCCACTGAGAAACGAGATTTTTCTCGAGATTTTCTCTTTTTCTCTCTTCAAATTCATTCGCTCCACCATGGCCTCTAAGAGTAGGTAGCTGTTTCCTCCCGCTGGCTCTTGCACTGGACAGGTCCTGAGAATGTGCTGTCATCTGCGTAACCGCATAGCACAAAACTGTAGCAGGTCGTTGACATGTGCAGCAGAAAAAGTCTCAGAAAGAACAGACCCCTGAGGAACACCGGCATCAATAGCCTTATGATCCGATGAGCAGCCATCAATGACAGGAAGTTGGAAATCTAGTTGCAAAAGTCAGCATAGATGCCGAATGCGGGAAGTTTACCCAACAGACTAGCATGCCAAACCCTGTC
Organism: Oligia fasciuncula; assembly: GCA_963082905.1. Lineage (NCBI taxonomy): Eukaryota > Metazoa > Arthropoda > Insecta > Lepidoptera > Noctuidae > Oligia > Oligia fasciuncula. Next base: position 11,594,888 of record OY720406.1, on the reverse strand, counting down.
AAAGCCTTTGAGATATCAAGCGACACAGCAAGAGCTTCACACCGTGTCTCGCAATGTAGGCCCCAGCAATGCGTAACATACACAATATAGAAAAGATTCCCAGTTGACCGACCACGGTGGAAGCCATACTGGTGGTCACTGAGAGCTCATTGTCTTCCAGGTATCATCATCATTTCAGCCGAAAGACGTCCACTGCTGGACATAAGCCGGGGAGGCAAGCACCTCCACCAGGTATGCTACCAGCTTATTTTTTAGTACCTACCTACCGTTTCCATCACAATTATGGCTCCAACACCGGATATGCGCCAAGTCGCCCTCTATACGTTGGCCCAACGCACTCGTCCAGCACGTTGGCCCAAGATGTATAGCGGCCAAATTAAATAAATAAATAATAATAATGAAAAATAATCAAATAAATCAAAGCAAACAAATCCACATCTCAACACCTTTTTTGATTCGACAATAGAGGGCGTTGTCGTTAACTTTCTGAATTACGTTTTGTTTCATTTTGTTCCGGAGCAAGATAAAAAAACATCTTCATATTTTTTTTAATATGGTAAAGTTTTAAAAATGTGTTATTGATTAATTTAAAACATGTTGAAAACAAACACTTTTAAATAATATAATTTTGTTTTTAATTTTTGTTGCAACTAACAAGTTGATAGTTCATCCATGCACTAACATAACGTAAACGTAGCGAAATTTTGTTGGTGTTCGTCGCATTTTGCAGATAATTTTTCAGCATTTTGCAGACAAATCCTACTATAATTTGTTTGTGCCGTATAATTATGGTGTTTGTGTGGAACTGTAAATAATACAGAAACTTGAGTTTATCAAGAGTCACTAAGAAATCTTAGGTTGGGACTTTGACAGATTCTAATACAATGGCTGCAACGAGGAGACTACAGAAGGTGAGACATCATTTTTTGTGACCTAGCTAATTCTTCATCATTGACATTAATGATTATTATACGGTAGATACCATCAGTATTCATATAAATACTTAATTACGTGCTAAAATATTTGTTCATAGAGTAGAAAATAAAATGAAAAATGGAGTTAAAACTAAGAAACACTTCAAAGGCCTGTTTTATTATTGATAAACTTAGTGAAATCATTGTCCTACTAAAAGTAATAAAACATTTAAAACTGTTGTGATTCACAGCTCTAACAGTTAGAAATACCAGTTATCCAGTCATCAAGGCTAGATCACAAAGGAGTTAGAATATTTATGGTCTCTCCTAAAAATAACAGGATTTAAGTTCTTGGAGCTTGTTACTCACAATCTATAATTCATTTAGCGATTAAGGCTGGTTGATAGATGACTCAAGTTAATTTGATATGCAAAATTTAAAGGAAATCCTTATCAAATCAATGCTGGTACCTGAAAAAAACAGTTTGATAATTTCATTTTCTATCTCTTCCAGGAACTAAATGATATCAGGCAATCAGGCCTAAAGTCCTTTAGGGACATACAAGTGGATGAATCCAACATTCTTACATGGCAAGGATTAATTGTTCCTGTAAGTATAATGTTCATGGTTTATAATCTGTACCTATATTAAATTACACTCGAGGTCACCTCTAAGAGAAAAATTAAGATTGGAGAAACTATATTGACTGATTTTTATTTATAATACTAATACTATAATTTATACAAGCAAATTGATAATAGTAGCAATAAATAGCTAAAAACCTTGACTTACCACCACAAGCCTATGATGACTCATAATTATATCTTGTTTTTACGCAAAATTCAAATCTATATCAGATCTCTATCAGAATGGTTGTGTATGTTAATAACATATTAGATTAAAGATATTTTATACATACAGATTGCTATGCTATCAAGTTCTGATAGTGGTGAGTGCAATGAATGGCAAATTCCTACTTACCTAATAGTTTTTTCATAATTTAAGCATTAATCATAATGACAAACAGCATTAGAGTCCTTTATAGTTCCAGATAAATTATTTCTTAGTGGGACTGGTAACTTAGCATGACAGTAATTTTAATACACCATTACACAGGATTGTATGCAAAATACGCGCATTGACGTGGAGTTGCGGATACCAGCCCGTAGTACCTATTACCTATTTACACAGGATTTTAATACACCATTACACAGGAAGGAGAAATTAATTGTAGGCTATGTAAAATCAGAACAATCAGGCACTAGTTGATTGATACTTTTGAATTTTTTCAGGACAATCCTCCTTACAATAAGGGTGCTTTCCGCATTGAGATTAACTTCCCTGCAGAATACCCTTTTAAACCTCCTAAGATTAGTTTCAAAACAAAGATTTATCACCCAAATATTGATGAAAAAGGCCAAGTGTGCCTGCCAATCATCAGTGCTGAGAATTGGAAGCCTGCTACCAAGACTGACCAAGGTAAGCAACTAACATTTGGAAAATGGTATTTTGTTGATTATTCAACTGCATGCATGTAGTGAGAGCATATAAATTTTCCATATTTCAGTTATTCAAGCTCTAGTGGCCCTCGTGAACGACCCTGAGCCAGAGCACCCCCTGCGTGCAGAACTCGCCGAAGAGTTCCTTAAAGACAGGAAGAAGTTTTCAAAGAATGCAGATGAATTCACTAAAAAACACAGTGAAAAGCGGCCTACAGACTAAAGTAGCTAATTGAATCATTGTTGTTTAGCTTGGATTTGCAGCAGTGGAGCTAAACTGCCGTTTTTGTAGCAATGTGTGAATAAGTTATTAAGAATGCATTTATTTTTCCAAGACAGTATTTGTAAGACCTTCTGAAGCAGGAATGCGCTGCTGGTTATAAATTCAGATCATTTCCATTGCTGTAGATTCAATCTAATTTTGCATTTGATTTTACACTGGTACTAGCTTTTGAATCACCTTGCTTGCAATACTTACAGAAACACTTTATAAAGAATTAGGTAAATATAAATCAGAAAATGTTAAATGCTTAAGTGCGTTAGAGATTTGGTATTAAGTTGGGTAATATTTTTTATTTTAAACATTTGAAATCACAGAAATCCCCAATAATGATATAGTCTTGCGAAGGAATTTATTATCTGCTTATGTTGTTCCTGAAGACAGGTAGCTTTTATCTATGTAATGTTGTATGTAAACTAATGCTATGTAAATAAATGAAGGACCTGTGTTAACAGACCCCAAGCTACGAGTTAACCTTTAGAACAAATTGTCTATAAATTCATACATTTAATGAGGGTTTTTATTTAAAAAGTATGTTAATGTTGCGGTATTGTCGTGTAATTACTTATCAACTGCCCATAGACAAAGTAATTGATCGTAACTTGTGATTGGGCTGCATCAACATAAGATCATCATCTGGACACGAGACTATGTTTAATTTCACTTCATGTCAATGTTACTTGGTAACTTACTGTGTGCTGAACAGTTCAGTGCGAACTTTAAAAATATATTTTTTTCGAATTAATTTATTGTTTTATTTTACTTTTTATCTTGTAACAGGAAGTCAAAATATAAAACTTGCTAAGGGAAAAAATATTTAATAAGTATTTAATCCACAAAGGCATATACATCGTCAACAACATTCTTTTCTTTGTTTATTTCATTTTGCTGTTCAGTTTGAACAGTTTTGTTATCAATATTTACTTCTAAATGGGTTTTCTCTGGATGCACACATTTCAATTCAGTCTTTATTCTTTTTGCTCCTGGTTCTACAGTTTCAGATTGTCCTAAGTACTTCACTAAATTACCTGTAAGAACAGTTACTATCGATTATCTAATTATTAACAAAATCTAAAAAGTTTATAAACATGATTTTAGACAATAAAAGGTATTCATTTTGTACTATTGTTTTAAACTTATCAAACCAAGTGCTTCATAAAATCTCACCATCTATTTTACTGATACATTGTTCTATGTAAGAACTTCTATTGTTGTCTTTGGCTAGTGTAGGTTCCACGGCTGCAGTAAAGTCAGGACCATAGTCTGGCCAGTGACCATGTTCTGGTATTTGCTCATCCAGGTCCACTCCAGCCACCAGAGCTGTGAGTGACGCCCACAAACGTGCTGCATTTGCATGTTTATATCCACCTGGAAGAACATATTTTAGAATAGCCCTCAGTTTCCATTTTCTCACTTGAGATTTATCAGCAGACATAATTATATCAGATTTCGAAAGATGCAGAAACATGAATGTGTGTTGCGGAGTCGTAGGTAACTCTTATTCAAATAGCAGGTGGAATTTTTATTCACCCTGAGCTCAGGTTAAAGTTTATGAATTTTACCTCCGCCTAACAATAAGGTTGGTTTTCGTTTATCAAGAACGCGGCGTAAGCATCGACAGTAGCTACGCGCTGTGAGGTTCGCGCCGCCATTAGGATCTCGGGCACATGCGTCTGCGCCGCACTGCGTCACAATGACGTCAGGCTTGAAGTGATTATAAACTGAGTTGAACACTCTGAAACATTATTAACTTTTACTCATTTTTAAGTTACTAAGCGTTAAAGATGACTAATACCTTCAAGGTTATTATTGATGAACAATAAGTCATTTTTTTGTATTGTTACTAACTTTTCAAAAGCATACTCCATGGTATCGTCAGAATAAGCTGCATGGAGTGGAAAGTTACAAGCATATCCTGTGCCACCCTGGGTGCCAATATCGTCTATGCCCCCAGTGCCAGGGTAGAAACCTGGCTCATACTTGTGGAAAGACAGAGTAAACACTGATTTACTCAAGCTATAGGCATCTTGTACTCCATTTCCTGGAAAAATGTATGGTGAATAGTTATTGATAATGACATTCATGTGGCTAATATAAACAGGATAAAGAATTAAAATTATATCTGTTTGGTACCATGATGTACATCCAAATCAATGTACAGTACTTTTGGAAACTTTTTCCTCAACTTTTCAATAGCTATGACTATGTCATTTACATAGCAAAAGCCTTCAGCACCAAACCTGTAAAAAAAAAATTGTAAACAGATTTTTAAAAAAACTTAAACAATGTTATTTAAGTACGAGTATATATACTTTTTTTTTCCACTTTTTTTTTTAGAATATTATTTGACTAGCCGGTTTATTCCCGGTCGTCCCCACCCCGTCGTCCCCACTGAGCACGAATGGGAAAAAAAAGTTTCCGTGAAACCCAATCTCCATTATTGCATTTTGACTCTCGGTCTATAGCAGCACGAGTGGAAAATAAAAAGTTCCAATCGTCACCACTGGGAAGGAACAAAACTTTTTCTTCCCACTCGTGCCCAGTGGGGACGACGGGGTGGGGACGACCGGGAATAAACCGACTAGCCAAGTAGCCATATAGCTGTGTCCTACAATTACAACTTTCTCCAGCTTGTGAACAAACACTGCTGCACAGACTGGCCCTACCACCAAACAGGACTTGCAATAAAACTCTTTTGATCTAGAAGAAGGTAAGTAATATTAGTATTTTTAACATTACAGTACCTGTTTGCATGGTGCCAGCCACCACACCAGTTGATAGCCACATCAGTTATGCCGAGCAGAAGACATCGAGCTGCAGTTATGGAACCTCCAGCTATGGTAGATACCAGCTCAAACATATTGGATACAGGAGGGCAGTCATATCCTACAAGAATATCAGAAAATGGACATGACGCCTACAGACAGGATTGGTCCACATTAGCTAAAGAGAGAGGAGTGGAAAGGAGAAAAGCCTTTACCCTGCAGTGGGGCAACATAGGCTAGTGACATTACTTTGCCATTTTGGTGTTAAAAATTATATTTAAGAATAATGATAATGCAAATGATACATCTTTTACTATTTACTACTAAAACCAATACCACATCTATACTAATATTATAAAGCTGAAGAGTTTGTTTGTTTGAACGCGCTAATCTCAGGAACTGCTGGTTCGAATTGAAAAATTATTTTTGTGTTGGATAGTCCATTTATCGAGGAAGGCTATAGGCTATATAACATCATGCTACGACCCTTAGGAGCCGCGTAGCGTGTGACACCGCGGGGAACAGCTAGTTTAATATACAAGTGTTATCCCACAACAAGGTGTACAAGGGTTATTTTCATTCAACAGCACGACTTCACCCACGTAGGTCTCTTTTGATTGCATCAATCTCCACATTTCTGCCCCAGCCTCATTCAGATTTTAGGTCAGCAACATAGTACTTATTTATAAAAAAGATACTACATATATATATATGGTTACCATACCAATGCCACACTCCTCGTCTTGAGCGTTAGTCATATAATCGTCATCAACTTCAGTAAACTTCTTCAAATGATCAAGATACAACTCTGAATGAAACTCTTTCATATCTTTGTAAGTTGCGGGAACTGATCTTACAATTGTTAATAACTTCAAAATATCGTAAGCCTCTATCAAATTATGTATCATGGTAGCCTAGAAAAAGAGATACATTATTTTGTTTCTAAACATTCTTGAATTTATTTGTATAACTTTCTAGGATATTATTATGTATGTACCCTTCCAATAACAGCCGGCAATCGATCGCATTCCTCGATTAATTTTTCGTCCCAAACGTAGCATGGTTTTCTAGCACTCATTTTAATTTACTTGACTTCTTGTACATTTTAAATAAAACTTTTGAAACGTTTTTCCGAATCCGATAACTCGACCAAAGACTACAATATGATGCTGTATAAAACTCGACGAAGTCGCGAATGGCGCCAACCGCGCTAATTTTCGTGAATTGAAAATTTTGACATTGACGGCTGCGAGTGCGACTGCCAAAGTGTCATTAACTTTTGACCCCACAGAGTACTTTTTGATTTGTTTTGACCCTCCATCCTTTGACCACCGCAATGTCTTTGAGGTCCGAAGGTCCGCAAAACCGTAAAACTCAGTAACTCAGGACCGTATTTGGCCCAATAAAATTTAATTATACTCGCTCAACATACTGACTACATAATGAAATCGGAATGAAGTTCAAGTGACTAATGATTATTTAATTTTGTTGTATAATAGGAGCGTTTTTCCTGAAATAAAACGCATATTAAATTACTTACCTAAATTCGAAGCTTAATTATTTGAGATAGCAACACTGTGATCCCGCGTATTTCCCTACTCTTTCTACCCTATATATCCCTCTCTTTCGCACATCCCTCACCCTTCACCTCTCTTTCACCACCTGGTGGGGCTCGTCGCTAACAGCGTTCGAGTCTCTTGTTCATTGCGTTGAAAATCAACAGGCAGAAATTATCTTAAGCTTCGAATTTAGGTAAGTAATTTAATATGCGTTTTATTTCAGGAAAAACGCTCCTATTAAATAACTTGACCGTAAATTCGAAGCTTAATTATTTGAGACGTGTTTGTTATCGCCTGGTGGTGAAGAACGCCAATGTGAGGATGATGCTAGATAAATATAGTTCAGTGTAAGTATACGGAATACAAGCTATGAAATGAGTATATCAAATCTAAAAAGGTGAAGGGAGTTATATTTACATACTTATCATTAAAATTAAAATTCATCTTGGAAGGAATAATAATAATTTTTATTTATTAGTCAAAAAAAAAATTTAGAAAAATAATAATTCACAATTATTATCAGTGAAGTAAGGTCATTTACAGCGTACATCAAGCACTTGTAAAAACAAAAATAACGGTCTCCCTTGAGAACTTACAAATGAAGGTTTAGAATATTACCTACTTAAAATAATAATACACAATTCAACAACAATACAATTCAAATTAATCACTGCCATCAATTTACAGGATCAAATAAATCAACAATAGTACCCGAATTAGAGACGGTTGGCATAACCTGGCGTTTGTAATATTTCTTAAAAGTATTTTCAGCTCTCCAGTTACCTCTAGCTAAAATGTTTTCGATTGGGAGATTTTCGGACCAACTTTTGGATGCAACCGCGGACCTAAAAGTACCAGGGGTCGCTATTATATTAGCTTCTAATAAAAGAGATCTAATCCAACCTGCTATTACTGCTCGCGAGGCTGGTCTTGCTTGACCTCTAATATTTATAAATAAATTATTGCATAAAGCCAAACTTCGTCTGTTCTTGAGAATATCAATAGTTTGTTTTATCCAATATACAGGGTCAAGATTCCTGTTATCTGGGTTTTTTGTTAATTTCCAGCCCGATTGTCTATAAGTTGCAGAATCGGTCTTGGATCCAAAAACTGGCCAAAATACTATATTATCAGTAGACATAATCAAATGCTCTGAATCAACACTGAGCAGAGTCAGGTCGTGTATTCGTCTACCTGAACAAAGAAGTAATAATGCAGCTGTATGTCTGGATGTAGCAAAAATATTGTTTGAATCGATTGAACTATTTTTTTTAAATAAGAAACAAGATCATCAATATTCCATATAGGGGGTCTGTTTGCTACCGGTTGTTTGAGAGCAATCGACTTAAGAACATGCTTAACTAAGGTATGAGAACTTAAAAGACCAGCTGCATCCGCATTACACAGTGTAGACACTACAGACTTATACAAAAGGATAGTTTTGTACGAAAGTTTGTCAATTAAAAATAAATCTGCCAAAAACCGTGCTACCACTGAACCTTCTGGATTGACGGGGTTAATTCTATGCTCTCCCGCCCATTTAAGCCATCGTGACCAAGCAACTTTGTAGGTTTTACGAGTTGAGTTCCGCCAGGATGATTGTAATAAATTGATTTGATCAGAATTCCAGTCTAATAGATTTTGATCCCACCCCCCACATTTCCATACCTCTAGAGTTATATCTTGGACTTTGGGAGGTGGAAGGCCCGTTGACGTGTCCACTAGGGAATGACCGAGGTTCCGTATGGTGAATGGAGCTGCTATTGCTCGTGCTTTCAGGTCTCCCCTCCAGAACACTCGATCCCGCCGAGGAACTACCAGGAGGAAAATTCCGGAGGCTCGATTGAGATGCGCTAGTACTCTTGGTACGAGACAAGGTGGTGGGAATATCCATGCTAATTGGAAATTCCAGTCTATTGAAAACGCGTCGTGATGAATTGCTTGTTTGTCGGTTATATCTAACGATACATAGTTGGCAACGACATGTGCTGTTTCTGATGCAAAAAGGTCTATCACAGGGGTCCCGAATTTTCTGAATATAATTTCTGTGCAATGAGGTACCAGGTGCCATTCCACAGCGCTTCGACGCCGAGATAGGCGATCGGCAAGAATATTGAATCTGCCTGGTAAATGAAAAACTTTTAGAATGATGCAATGTTGGTCCAGAATTTTGAATACCTCTTTTGTAATGTTCATCAGAGGTTTTGATATCGTCCCCCCCTCGTTGCGCAAGTAAGCAACTACTGTTTGGTTGTCGGACTGAACTAGGACTGTAGAGCATCGCAGGAGCTGACAATGGCCTTGTAGGACTTTTAAGATGGCTATCATTTCTTTTTGGTTGCAATGCAATAGAGCTTCCTGCTCGTTCCATGGTCCTGACAGAGGCTGATTGTCCAACTGTGCGCCCCACGCCAGATCGGACGCGTCTGTTGTTAGGAAATGACTTGGTGGTGCAATGTGAATCGGTGACGAGGCCTGGTAATTTTGTAGCCACCACTTCAGATTTGTCTGTGCTTCTACTGGAACAGTATGTAGCTCCTTTGACGATTTTGGAATTGAATTTAGGAACTCCAGCAAACTCCGATGGTTGAGTCTGCCTTTTGGGACTGCAAAACTGGCAAAATTTAGCAGGCCCACTAGGCTTTGAAGTTTCTTTAATCCCACTCTGTTGTCTTTCAGAATTCGTGACAGTTTGGTCAATAGACTGTGATATTTTTCTAATGGAAGACGTTTTTGATTGAGCCAAGGATCCCAATGAATACCTAGATATACTAGGTTCGTTTGAGGAGTAAGCTCGGATTTTGGAAAGTTTACTTGCCAACCTAGGTACTGTAGTCTTTTTATTACCAACTGAACTTGCGATCTGAGGATGTCCATATTCTGATGGGCAATCAAAAAATCGTCCAAATACACAACGACGCGAATGCCTTATTGTTCTCGCAAGGTCTGAGCGATCCAATTGGTCAAGGATGCGAAAACCTTTGGAGCTGTGCTCAGTCCGAACGGCAGGCATGTCATTTCGAGTAACTCTCCGTCGTAAATAAGTCGGAGAAAACGTCTTTGGGACTTGGTAATAGTCACATGAAAGTATGCCTGGGAAAGGTTTATTTTGCAAAGCCAATCCCGAGGTTGGAGAAAATCCGGTATCCGAAAGATGTTTATAAGTTTGAAATGATCTGTGAGAACAAACTTGTTTAGGGCTTTCAAGTTGAAAATTGGCCGAAAGGAGCCTTCGCTTTTCGGAACCAAGAAAATTGTTGATAGAAATCTTGGGGATAAATCTGCAATCTCGAGAACACCCTGCATTTTCATTTGATTTACGAGAACCGTCATTTCTGTCGAAATGGGAATAGCGAAGGTACTCTTTTTCAAGTTTGGTACGATTAGCGGAGGCCGTTGAAGAAATGGTATTCGATAACCTTTTATTATTTTGATAAGGATTTCTGGAGCTCCCAAGTTCTCCCAATGATGGACAAACTGGGATAACTGACCGGCTTTGAACTCGGTGCTCCTGTGACACGAGTCAATACCTTCGATTTTTAAAATTGTCATTTTTTGAGGCACCAGTGGATGCGCTCTGATTTGTTGTGTTTTTGAAATGGCCATTGACAGGCCGGTTTTGGTGTCCAGCTCGTGATCGAAAGGAACCCCTGGTATTGGACGTCCCCCGTCGACTCGAATTGTTGTTGCCTAGATATCCCTGAGGATATTGAGAATAGCTACCTCTCGGAGGAGCATTGTGTCTTGGATGTTCAGCTTGCGCATGACAGCATCCGGGTACGTTAGTCTGTGTAGGCCCATTGTAATAGACCGCTCCCTTCGGAAAGCGGTTGTTAGGTATAGATCCGCTAGGGCCTGCCTGTGAGGCGAGGCTAGCGTTGTTTGATTTAGGTGGAAAAAATGCTTTCTTAACCCCACCGATTTTCTCGAGCGCAGTCGTGAAGGAGTCGGCATTAAAAATATGTTGGCATGAAGGCGGAATTTTACGTAAAGTCGTTTTTATAAGAGGGTCTCGTATGAATTTCATTATGCCGTCACGTCTCATCTGAATTATCTCGGCTCTGTGTCCGCATAATAATTGCAACAAATCGGATGACACTTTATGTACATCACCATTTAAAAATAACTGAATAATTTTTTCTTGTAAATTTTCAAAGTTCAAATCTTGTTGATCTTTTGCCCATGTTAAGAAACTTTTGATGGTTTCTTGCAGAGCTTCTCTAACTTTCAATAAACAGAAGGTTTGTGCAGCATAGGCCCTATCCACTTGAGCCAATTGTCGCGATGTCTCATAGGCTTTAATTTCGTCGTTAATTTCTAATTCTACGAAACCTGGAGAATGATTATATATTTTTTGTGTATCGGCATAACGAACTTCACACCAGTGGCTATTATCAAAATGCTGAATACTGTTTAAGGTAGTTAAAAAGTCATTAGGGGCTACAGGAACTGACGGATCCTTTAATTTAGTCTGAATAGCAAACTCAAAAGAAGATTCTTTTGCAGCTTCACTAGAATTACCCACACTTTCTTTATTATCAAAAAATAATTCGCGGCTTTCGTTCAAGTCTATACACGATTCATTACAAAAATCGACAGGACCGGTAGGATTGCATGTATTATTACGTGCAAGTAAATCACGAAGCTCACCTACTTCCCTGGATAATTTATCGTACCTACTGCCCGTACGTCGAGATCGTTTGGATTTTCTATGACGGTGGCGCCTTGCACGTCTTCGTTTGCGGCTCGCCGAGTTACCTGTTAGAGTACTACTATTAGAGCTCGATGAAGTACTAGAACTACTGGATGAACTGCTAGTCGATCTGTGGCGTGACTTTTGTGGAGCCACTGACACTTTACCAGGATTGATTTCAGAAGGCACAGCCTGGTTATCCATCCTAGTACCAAACAAATCGAAAAATAAATAAATATCCGCTATAGAAATAATTCGTTCCGCAATCAGAGAATTTTTTTTTTTTGGGGAATATAAAAATCTGAGGGTAGACACAAACAAATATAAAATCATACAAAAGACAAATCAGCAATGATCGTCGACCATTTGCTAGATTATATTATAATGTAGAAACGAACAGTATAACTGTTAGGAAATAATAATTGAATAAACACTCACATGTATGATGTTTACAGCTTTTCTGACAATTATTTATATTGAAACCTCAAAATAAAATTCGGTTATCAACAATAGTAATGCAATTAGAATATCACTTAGTTTATATTCTTTAGGGAAATATGTATTAGGTTTCGTGATCGAACCCTATGCAGCGGGAAACAGAACGCCAATGAACAAGAGACTCGAACGCTGTTAGCGACGAGCCCCACCAGGTGGTGAAAGAGAGGTGAAGGGTGAGGGATGTGCGAAAGAGAGGGATATATAGGGTAGAAAGAGTAGGGAAATACGCGGGATCACAGTGTTGCTATCTCAAATAATTAAGCTTCGAATTTACGGTCAAGTTATTTAATAATATGCTGCCATTCTTATGCAAGATACACACACAGCGACTTAAATCGCCGGCAACACACTGGCGTTTTCAAAACTGACGTCCACACACTGACTTCAACATGACTGGAGGCTTACCATCACCTCTTAAAGCAGGGCAGAAGTTGAACTGCACTACTTTTTTATACTAAGACGTCGTACAAAAAAGTAGTGCAGTTCAACTAAGCCCCCAGAAGATTTCTTGCTATAACGATTTCAACATACTAATAGGTGAGATTTTGAGATTGCGTGTGTACCTGGCATTAGAAGCAGGTAATGCTGTGGTATTATAATCTCCAGCGGCCCAGCGGCAGACTTTAGATCTGACAAAAATAACATGAATTTGTACTAGAAACATTTTCATACACATACATTACATTTCTTTCTATGCATGTAATTAGTATACTATAAGTACCATGTGTATTCAATGAATAAAAGAAATTGTAAAGTGAAACGCATTGTACGTACTCTATCAAAGACAAATGATGCCTTTCAAGTGCCTAAAAAGAGATTGCCAGTCTTTGGTTGCAGTTTTTAAATTCATTGGTTGAAAATTATTTGGATGACCAATCAGAAGAAAGCAGCTTAGGAAAAACAAGCGTCCATTTTCTACAGAACTCCTAATACTAGTCTTGACATTTTCGAAGAAATTGAATGAATTACTAATATTTTTTACTGAAATACATTTTGTAGTAGTTAATATCCTACGTTTTATAGTATAAGCAATTCGAAAAACTGTAAGAAAATGAAAAATACGTGACATCAGATAGACAAATCACATGATAAGTTCTTGCGATCCTAATAAGACAAGGTCTGTTACAAAATATTGGTAACTCGAGCCAGTCTGGTTTTGTTTGTGTCTAGTTTAACCACTTCTTCGATGGTGTTCTGTGATTTTATAACAGCGATTATCAAGTTCAAGAGGAAATGGTTCGAGGTCAGTATGGTATATTCACATAACTATACATAAAATTGTCATGATGTCCATGATAAGTTTGAGGCATCCTTTGTTCGCGGCATCCTCTTCTGTAATTCTGTCTTTCTAATGCACGCGCTTACAAACACATTTCTTCTCAAAAATATACATGAATAGTATAACCTTCTGCTTATATATTAATTATTTGTCGTGTTTCAATAATAAAGTGTCTACTGTCTTGTTCTGGTAATCTCCTTCATTGATTGTAAGTTCTGGATGTTAACCTAAATATTTTTGAAAATTAAGTTTCCAAACTAACATAGGCTACATGACGGGACAGTAAATCCTAGCTTATTCATCTGTATATACTTTCATTGTTATTAATATCTGTGTTTTCGTTAATAAAACTTTGAGTAGTTTTTTTCTAATTTTGTATGTATATTAATTCTTCAAAATAAATGTTTGTAAAATAGGCCATGTAATCAGGCAAATTACCAGGACTGCTTACAAATAAAATTAAATTGGTAAAAAAAACTTAATGTAAGTAAAAAAAATATAAATTAAAAGGTATGAGTTCTGTAATTCCTATATTTGCTAGCCTAAATTCTTTGATGAGTTGGCAAAGATAAGGTGCCATGCCAGTGCGCCACATGCCACCCATGGTCTCGGCATCATGCCCAAACCAATAATCACAAATTTCTAGTTCCTATGTCTTTGGTACCCTTTTATGTATTTTTGTATTATTTTCCTTAAATTAAATAATTTAATTAGCATGGTCATGATTCCCATTGGACTTTGAACCTTCTGCTTGCACTTGGTTCATACAACATCACTCTTTCTTTGTGCACTACTTTTGTACAAACGATACAGCATGAACGCTTCCAATAATATTATACTACATGTTAGGGTGCATCCATTTATTTACTTGACTTGAATATTTATTATACTAATTATTTTTATCTTAGATATTAATTGATTAGTATTATTTACAAACTGCACCAAGAAAATAATACATAAGTAATCCAAAAAAAAATTGATTTTGTTCTAGTTAGTACAGAGCTAATGTAGATAAAATATTAAATGTTAAAGTAAACCATTTAAATTAAAATAAAATAATAAATAAAAATATTTATTGATACAAAAACCTTGCTTAAGACTATAGGACATGGTCCGGGGCGAGAGGGAGTGGGAGGCAGTCACCTCCTTCTGCGAAGCAGTCATGCTAGCGAAGGAGGTGGCGGAACGGCTCAGGGAGAGAGCCTCCCGTCTCAGCCGCCACGGGAGACGCTCCGGGCGTCGGGAGCCGCGCGACGATTCCCGGCCACCGTAGGCGCGGGCCTGCGGGCAGAGAGTAATGGGTAGCTCACCGTCCGATCAGGACCAGGCCCGTGCCGGACGGCGCGTACGTGTTCCACGCGCGCCTCAAAGAGATGTCAGCATCAAGGAGGGGCCCCATAGGGCCGAAGCCTGCCGGGTCAGCGGGATTGCCCGAAAGGGTTACCGCTGGCCCGGAACATAAAGGGCTAAGTAAGGAACACGGGTGGGTTTTAGTCAGTAAGAGTCTGACCCATCCGCAAAAAAAAAAAGACTATAGGATACATAACAAAAAAATTACATTTTAAAATGATTATCAAGAGGCAGGTCATAACGATAAAATTCAGATTGTAACACATAAGGAATCTTCTTATGTGTAAATTATCTGTGCTCTGGATAATAATTATTATATTATTAATTCTAGTTTTATGTACCTTTGCATTTGTAGTTTCAGTTGTATATTTTGATTAAAACTGAAAGAAATAATTATATTTACCATCATCTGCCTAGCCTTTTCCCAACTATGTTGGGATCGGCTTCCAGTCTAACCGGATGCAGCTGAATACCAGTGTTTTACATGGACTGACTGCCTATCTGACCTCCACAACCCAGTTACTGGGTAATACGATACCCCTTGGTAAGACTGGTTGTCAGACTTTCGGGCTTCTGACTACCCGTAACGACTGTCAAAGATCCACAAATGACAGCCGGGACCAACGGCTTAACGTGCTTTCCGAGGCACAGAGGGGTCACGGTATGTAAAATGGTCACCCATCCACAGATCAACCGCGGCAAGCGTAGCTTAACCTGATCGATCGACCTGTGCGGCTGTTTTTATTTAGAAACGGGCCCCTCAAATAATAATAATATAATAAAATAATTATATTTACCATACAATCTTAAATATTAAACTCTCTTTGAGTTCTTTTCATCGTAGTAAACTTAAAACAACCTTACACTACTTTCGTATGAAAACTAATCAAATGTAAATAAAATAATGTTATTATTATATTAATCTTAATCCTTAGATTTTTATTCATTAGTGTAGTCAATATAATTATGTTAAAGATAACACAATTTTTATTTTTATGATATCCAATGTAAAACATTAAATTAGGGTTCTTAGTAGTAAACGATTTGAGATTTAAAAATATAATTATTTGGTGGTATGGTTTCCAGCCAGTAGCTTGATGGCAGCCCAGGAGGGTGTGAAGACCCCCCACCGCATTGAACTATGCGAGGAGAAGCCTGTCAGACCTACGCGCAACTATAGAAAGCGCAGGTAACTGAGGCACTTATTTCTTTACTTTGTTTAATTTCGCCCGATTCATAATATTATTATTAAGTCTTTAATGATATACAATTGCATGTGCTCATGAAAACCAACCCTCAACATAATATATATATTGACGTGACAACGTCTTAAATTAGGTTGCGACTGGGAGTCACTTATGAAAAAGTGTAACGCTCGGTAACGTTACGATGAGTCACCGAACGAGAGAGAGGCCCGCCGAATGCCTTGCGTCTCTCTCCCACTCAACTATGATCGGATGATCGGTCGTTGTCACGTAAAATCTTCGCCCGTAAAACCGACTTTACAGGCAACCATTTTTTTATTATATGGGATTGACTGGGATGATGTTCTTGAAATGTTAAATTGCATCATACTCAACATTGCTTTCATGAAAGTACCTACTTGATTCTATGAAATTCATACATAACTTTATTTATATTTGAATGTACTGCTATCTGTAAAAAGCTTAATTTTTATGGGATTCTATTATCTGTGGTCTATGGTCATTTCAAAACTAAATTGGTCACTATCTAGAGTAATATTTGTTTATAGAATTATAGCAGCAGTGCAGCCTAAGACTGAGAATGCAGAACTAACTTCCGAACCTCCATTGAAAAAGATCGAATTGAGGTCTAAGCCGCTGAAGACTAGCAACGGTATATCAAATAACAATATGACGAACGGACATACGTTGCGGTCTAGAACGGCGCGCGCTTCCGCCCGCGCAGCTGAAAGCCACAAACTGACCGAATACTTCAAGGAGGAGATCAAAAGTCCCAAAGTCGAGCCTCCACCTTCACCGCCACCTATTGAAAAAACTATTAATAAAATTGATAAAGTAGTGAATGGGAACACAAATCACAAGCTTACAGAATACTTTCCTGTAAGGCGGAGTGTTAGGAAGACTTCCAAATGTGTGATGGCAGAGAAGATGCGGGACTTGGAGCGGGCTATTAGAGAACAGAGGGAAGATGGACTACAAGTAAGTTATTTGTTTACATTAAAATTAGTCGAAAAACCTAGACTTTTAGGTGGGAAACCCCGACGGTTTTGGCGGGAAACCCCGAACCCGAAAACAATAGACTCATCATCTGCCTAGCCTTTTCCCACCTATATTGGGGTCGGCTTCCAGTCTATCCGGATGCAGCTGAATATCAGTATTTTACATGGAGCGACTGCCTATCTGACCTTCACAAGCCACTTATTGGGTAATCAAATCAGTGCTCTGAGTGGAATACCTCATCGCTACCCCTTGATAAGACTGGTTGTCATACTTTCGGGCTTCTGACGTCCCGTAACGACTGTCAAAGATCCACGAATGACAGCCGGACCAACGGCTTAATGTGCTTTCCAAAGCACGGAGGGTTCTTGTATGTAAAGATGGTCACCCATCCACTGACCAACCGCGGCAAGCGTAGCTTAACCTGATCGATCGAACCGTGCGGCTGTTATTTCTTAGTCACAAGCCCCTCCAATTCCTCCGGAAACAATAGACTATTGACAGATATGACTCAGCAGATAAGGTACGGCTTAGTTAATTAATTGAAGACAAAACCGTATTCATATGTGTAACACTCATAATGATACTACTACATCAACCATAGTATTTGAGTAGTGTACTGAAGAACTAACTCTACAAGTCGTTGAATGGTTACGACCTACGCGCTACGTAACTAGAGAAGTACACGACTTAGCGTCGTTTTTCCCCTCGCTAGATAAACTGAAACAAATTGCATTAATATGCCACTTAAATAAATTATGTAAACAACATAAGTACTTATGTAGAATATCGTTGAAATATTTACTGCTTGACTTTCATTGCCGAATCAGCATTTGTACATGAATTATTTTGTAATGACTTCCTGAAAAAGCTAAGCAGTTCACGAGAAAGACAATATTATGAACAAATTAATTTTGGTTGCAATTATTTGAACGAACGTACCTACCCTCTATTACATTTGCTCATTATCTGTAATTGCTTGTAACTTGTAGCAGACAATTTAATGATTTTAATGCGTCATTGGAAAAAGCTGTAAAGCTAAAATGCAAAAATAATGCGTCATTAACGATAGGTGACATTCAATGCTGGCTAGTGTCCGTAGGAGCAGTGGTGGCTCAGTGGTAACGGCCGCGACTTACCAGTTGTAGGTTCGAACCCAGACAGGCGCTTTACTTTGTGGAAATTATTCATCACCACTGTTCTCAAAACGGTGAAGGAATACATCGTGAGGAAACCGGCATGTCCTAGAACCAAAAATTCAAAGACATGACGTTTACCAACCCGCAATGGGCCTGTGTGGTGGATTACGGCCCACTCCCTCTCACCGATAGGAGGCCTGTGTCCCAGCAGTGGCAACGTTATAGGCTGATTATGCTTTAAGTCCTTTTAATTTCAAACTACATCTAGCGAGTACTTTTGAGTAATCACTTGAGTCTGAACTTTCACAGCGCCTTAAATACGGTAACGCAAAAAATATCCAATTCAAAGTGGCTTGACCCACTATTCTATTCACCCCAAAGTACTCAAGTAAATTTAACTTATCAGCACGTCCGAGTCATTAAACGGCGCCGTAGCCTTAACTAAACGCGGAAACTAAACGCTCATAAGCACTTAGCTGACAGATTACTTCCTTCCTCAGACTAGTGCAGGTTAAAGAAAAGATAAGCTGACTAATCAGCGCCAAGGCCGCCCGTTAAAACTATCTACTGACTAAATAGTTATTGTTTACAGATTAACAATACGACTAGAATATTCTGTTACTTAAGATATCAGAAGGCAAATTCCTATAGGTAATTAAAAACGTTGAAAATCTAGTCGCAATCTCATCTCAGCGACAATCAATGTCAAAAATGTAGGGAAATTAGAGGTATTTTTGACAGATTGAGACAGATCAGACTGTGAACGTTCGACGTTCTTAACATTACCAGCATTGCCCTCTGATTTCGTAATCGTGTTATATAAAACTACGTAAGAAATGACACTGCTGACTGCATTGCAAAAATGTTGCCTCTTGCAATCTAGCTCGTTCTATTGTTTTCGATAGCTTTCAACGAACTTTCTGGTTGACTGACGACCCCTTGTACTAAACTTGGGTTTACATTGTAAAAACCGTCACGGGTCACCATCGGTCACGCCTGTAATTCTCGAAAGGGCAATGTAGTGGTCACTATAATTAATTACTTTACAGACATACGGTCTTAAGGTCATAGCACACGTATCCAATCGAAAAGGGATCGGCACCGCCGTCAAACAGGCGTCAACCTAACGTAAGCACGTAACCAAAGCGGATCAGAAGCTCCGATACGTCGACTCGGTTATGGCTAGGCGACGCCGCCGACCGCTGGTTGATGGTGCAGGCAGGCCGGAGGGGTGAGAGGGGCAAGGGTGGACGAAGAGACGTAAGCTCGGGTACGGAGAGACGTAAGCTCGGGTACGGAGAGACGTAAACGCGGGGACGACGAGCCCTAACGCACCGCACCGCGGTTCGTGAGCTTGTCCTGAGGCGAGGCGATTACGTTACGATTCCGATTAGTGTGCGTTCCAATAGGAAGTTTCAACGGCTCGAGTTGATACGGTGCCGATCCGTTTCCGGTTTGATACGTGTGCTATGATGACCTTTACTGTCACCCTTGAAATACTGACATTGAAATTGACCACTAAAACTTTCGTGATCGATATCCCAATTTACGATCACTAAAATAATTGACGCTGAATGATATTAGCCACCCACCGGGACAGGTCTATCATTAGCTTTGCGAGCATTAAAATTTTCATAAACCATGCATCAAATATTAGTCAATCTATCAACGTTTTATCATCATTTTCATTGCTACAGGTAGCATATTTCGACGGCAAGGGGCGAGGGGTCATAGCGACCCGTCCTTTCGGTCGCGGGCAGTTCGTGGTGGAGTACTCCGGAGAACTGGTGGGCGTGGCGGAGGCACGGGAGAGAGAGCACATGTACGCACAGGACCCAGAGGCCGGCTGCTATATGTACTACTTCAGACACGGAGATCAACAGTATTGGTGAGTTTGAGACACTAGCAGTAGCGCTGGGTTCATACAAGGCGATTTCTACCGGTTTCCCTTTGGAGGATCGGAACAGCAACTCTACTGCTATAAAAAAAATGGCACAGTCAATACTATCGCCAAATCATATAGCAACACTACGGATATTTAATACACCATTATAACATTCAAACAAAAACCCCATTCTATCGTTAATGTTACAGAGGGGAATATTACGGTCCAACGTTGCGACAGAATCATCGATACAAATACAAGCGATTTCATCTTATAAATAAGTGACGGTGTAACTCTATGGAAATAAAGTGACGCACTGGAGCATTGCAACTGTTGCAATTTCTCCCTTCGCCTCTTGGATATGTCTCTGTCTTGGGTTGATAGACTCTTTCCTCTTGTGCCGTCAGTAGTAGTCGTTCTTTGACAACACAGCAGTAAGGTCGCGTTTATTTAGCGCAAAAACCTTTCCTCTAGTACGTTCATGGCGATTGTCAATTTTATAAACTTGGGCACAACATTCAAATTCCTCTAATCTAATTCACACCGCGCAAAAAATTTGCGGCCCTAATTAACACTTACAATGACCCCAATTAACAAATACTTTATAAGGCCCTAGTAATAGTAATATCTATAACTCCATCTTCTTTCTCTTCAGTATCGACGCGACAGCAGAATCCGGCCGCCTAGGTCGTCTTGTGAACCACTCGCGCAACGGTAACCTGTCTACAAAAGCGGTGTGGGTCGACGGACCACGGCTTGTGTTGCTAGCCGCACACGACATCGCGCCCGGAGACGAGCTCACCTATGACTACGGCGACCGCTCCAAAGAGTCGCTGCAGCATCATCCCTGGCTCGCGCTTTGACCTGGGTGAGCTTACTAGTTTTTAGTCTACGGTAATGGCCGCGGAATACGAGGTATATTATACAGGTGATTTTTAATCATCATTCAATTTTTTTCAAGGCATTAGCTACTATTCAAAGGCAACACTTTTGAAATTGGTAGGTTAGATTTTTACAATCTGGGGGACACTATAGTGCCCCCCAGATTGTATTGTAGAAAAATATTTTACTTGACTTGGTGTCAAGTAAAATATTTTTCTCTAAAGTATTATCAATTCAGCGTGGTTACTAATTGAAACTTTGAATACTGTGCTTGCCGCGTATGCTATGCTGAATGCGAAAGGGGCGACGTGCGGGTGTAGCGGGATATCCACAAACATAGACTTTTTTTAGACAATGTTGTGATGCCATATCTCAATATTTGAGTACTGAGTGACTAAAAGAATAAACACGTATTTTATTATTTTCACCAAAGATTTTATCATTTAAATTTGGGTGGTGATTTTAAATTCTTCCTGCATGATTAAGGTTAGGTCCCCAGCGTATGGTAGGGTCAGCGCTGCTAAAAAGTTGTACTAGTTTGGGCAAAATTCCTCAAGATTTTTAATTGTAAGTCTCTCCTATGTGGAGCTATTACAATCATTCGTCTTCAGTGTTCAATAAACTCTAGCTTTCTATGCTACCATTTATTTACGATCTTCATTCAGACTAGTCGCTTTTGGCCCTTTTTGCTTTTGCCCTTAGGCTTTTATTATTTGCAAGATAAGAAAATACTGACTGCAATTTAGCCCATAAAATCTGATAGCATATTTCATCTTTCCCGGTCTTTGTCTATGCTATATGAATTGATACTATGTGTGTGTTTGTCACCACATGTCTTCGAGGCGACTCATGCTAGATGTATTATGAAAAAAAGGGAGCAAGGTATGCCAAATTTTAAGGGCCGGCGTTATACCAAGGGCAGGGTATGGAAATGGTAATTCACTTGCAAGGCAAAATTAACCTTATTGGCACGACTTTAGGGCCCGTTCACCTGTACCACAACCACACCAAATCGCAGCGACAAAATGTGGGCAAGCAGTGGTTACGTGTGAATAGTGTCGCTGCAACTTCTTGCAGTTGCGTTGTCGCTTGTAATTGCGATGTGGTTACGTTGTGGCTAGTGTTTGTAGACAGGCAGATCATTGTGTTAGCCATGTGGCCGGTCGCTATCGCTAGTGCGCGGTCTCGCTGGTGGTTGCGCTGTGGCTGCGACATGACCTCGTTGTGGTCGCGGTCGGTATCGCCCACACGGTTGATTTTGACAGTTAAATGCGATCCGTATGAATATACTATTTATTTTCATACAAATTAGTGCCAGTCCACGTGTTGTCGGTACGGTTGTGGTTGTGGCCGGGTGATCGGGTCCTTAGAGATTATTTTTGCCAAATGCCAAGGTGTGGCGCAGATTTAATTTCAATTCGATAACTAGGTTTGTTTAGTTTTGTCACAAAAAATTACCTTCACATACCATAGGTAAGCCGGCCCTTAAAAGAAGAAAATACTAAAATATCATCATGTTAACACTTCAAATTGCATCTTTTCCAGGTATGGTCATCAAAAATCTCATTGGACTACTAAGAATTATTTATTTATTTAGTCTTAGTTACTATGAAGTTTGTTTGTTATTATAAAGTTTTATGTTAATCGGACATTCATGTGTTTAGTAGTGAGACAAGTGGCCTAACACTTTCGGATAATGACGAAGTGGTCGGTCCACGATTAATAAACTGCCTTATACCGCTCGTGGTTAATGTGACTAAGATACGGAAATAAATAAAGACAACAATGTAAGGAGGTTACGTCAAAGCAGTTGTAGTTATGTCTAAGTTCGAATAATGAAGTTGGTATGCGCCGGGAATAATTAGTCATTTTCGACGACTGAAAATAATACAAAGATTTGTATAAAATACGAAATGAACTGACTAAAATGTAATAAAAAGCAATATTTTTTGCTTAAAAGGTCGGGGATGTAAATACAAAAGATAGCAACTCCAAACCAACTGTTTTGACGATCTCTAATGTCCCAACGTATGTTAGAAGGTTTGTAAGGACGTTGAGTTTCTAGTTATCTTTTTGTAATAGAGAATAGTATTGAAGTGTGTATCAGTATTTCATGATTGTTTTGTTACGGGAGTAATCTCAGCTCCATAGACAACAAATGTTTACTGCTTAGTTTTTATTTGTGGGTTAAACGAGTGGTACAGATATTAGTTATATAATAATTTACAACCATTTTGTTTTCCCAAAATAAAAATTATGGTGACTTAGAAGGTGATTTCGATGTTGAGAACGAAACGTGGAATTTGTGAACAATATTCAGTGGACGTAAACTTTTATTACTGAGGCTTAATAAAGAGGCCAACTTAACAAAGTAGAGGATGCTAAATTATGTATTATTCTATAATAGTCATGCGTTTTACGCCCACTGAATATAAATGACCTTTCAACTAGGTATCTTAAAAACAGGGATATATTGTTAAACCAAATTGTTCGAATTTAATAAGAGCTATTTTGGGTAGACTTTAAGTCCATTGAAAAAGATATCAAGTAGATAGTTCAATTGTTAGTAGAATGTTGCAGTGTGCCTCAAGTACTTGATAAGTGTACTTGTTAATCAAAAGCAACGAATGACACGGCTACGTTACGATTATTATTTAATCGACTTCGGCTTGAAGAGAAGCGACTCTTAGTAGTTAGGGTAAGGACACAGCAGTCTGGAAACATGAAAAATAAAATCATTTTTCCAAACAGCTGGTTGACCATGACCTGAATATCAATTTACGTAATTAATTCCTAGGAAATTCTTATGGCTTTGGTAATGTCAGTTCCTAGACGTCGATCTCCTCCAAGCCTCGTCGAATTACCTAAAATTAAACTTTATAAAAGATGCCTATAAGGTACAAAATTGACCAAGACGATGACGATGGTTGCAGACTGTTCCAATATCAAAGACTTGCTACCAGCCACGATACAAACTCGGTCACGACACAAACTCGAATAGTTTTCGTATTTATAATTAGTTTTAATTTTTAGTATAAGTGAATATTTTTCAGAAAGACGGTGAGGTTGTAAGAGTTGCTCATTGTGTGTTGATGTTATTTTTTTTTTTAATTTTGAGTCCTATATTTTTCCAAATACCGGTATTACTTTGTTTCGTGTTATTTAAATTCTTCATTCAATTTTTAGTATAATATCATTTGAAATTCGTGCCGTATTCATTCATAAAGCGATGCTGCGATTGCCCACCGAAGTGAGAAATTAGGCTTCCATCCATTGTGACATCACAGAACACCATTATAGCAATAATACGTTATATAAATATAGAATATTAGGCGCCGCGCCGTTGACTTTATATACACTTCAAGCATAATAGAGAACAATTATTTTTTAATATTAGATTTTGCAGAACTGTTTCGGTAATAAGTGATCGTAGAATAAATACACCAAACAATACATAGAAATAATTTTATAAGCCGATCGAAGAATTCGCGTTGGGAATAACAACTATACTTAACAATAATTAATTGTAACTCATGAATAAAGGAAAATGAAGAAGAGTTGCGTATTTAGTTACATCAGATGATACGCTTATTTAGCTCGTAAGTCCAAATAATAAGTGGCACGAATAATATCTGCCA
The DNA here is from genome assembly GCA_963082905.1 of Oligia fasciuncula. Classification (NCBI taxonomy): domain Eukaryota; kingdom Metazoa; phylum Arthropoda; class Insecta; order Lepidoptera; family Noctuidae; genus Oligia; species Oligia fasciuncula. Next base: position 11,570,306 of record OY720406.1, on the reverse strand, counting down.
AACTATACCTATTGGTGGGCATAAATTAGGTATAGAGCCTGGAACTCACGAGCGCGCATGGTGTTTACTGCGTCTCTGTGTGTAAATGCAGGTTGTGATAGTGATGCGTTCCCTACGAAGCGGTCGACAGCGAGCGCGAGCTCCCACTTTTTTATACCAACCCAATCAGTTGCCGCTGTCACACACATTGATACGTGTACAATGACAGATACCTGCGTCCTTACCACAAAACAAAGGCCACGCGCGCTCGTGAGTTGCAAGATCTATACGAGTAAGTAATGATAAAAAGTGTGAAAATATTTTTAATATTGGGGCAATGGGAAAACCTTACAGTTTCTTTTACGTAATGTCTTTTCGAGAGACTCGTATAAGTGATTATAAGCGTATGTGTGATAGAGATTGTATCCTCGATAGTAAGTAAATACGAAAGATGAAGGTGTTCTCTTTTTGAAGTGAAACATGCGCCCGCGACGCGCATTATCGCCAAGCCTGTGTCGGGAACGCATTTTTGATACATGTCAGAAGTAGTACGGAATTTTGTAATACTAAGAAATTTTTATATGTATCGTAGTGTATAAATATGATTGTAAGTTATGCAGTTGGTGGGTAGCAGTGGTCACCAAAAGAGTAATATTAAAAATATTATTATTGTTAATGATAATATAGTCGAGGTAAGCCGGTTGTTGTATCTTTGTAATTCAGCTTGGGTTATTAATTTGAGCCTTTCGGATCCTGAAATTGTATGTGTTATGTTTTATACTATAAAATTATCAAAAATTAATGTGTAGAAAATTAATCTGTATCGGCTGGCGAACCTAATAAGAATAATGTTATTGTACCGATCGTGCACTTCATTTTTTCTACTTAAAATAAGCTAAATGTAGCTGGATCTAACCTACAGTGAAACGCGTATTAATCACGCGTAAACAGTAATAGTCACAATATTATAAACGCTTGACGCAATAAATATGATGCCAAATATTTGTATACAATGTGCAGAAGAGTATAGTGGTGCCATCTGAAGCCTTAACTAAAGATCCAGCAACGTTACGGCGCTATAACATTAGTATTGCTTTGTAGTTCCTACTCCCTCTAACTTGTTACTAAATAATGTGTGACTTCCTAACCTACCTTACCTACTATCTCTATTGTTATGTACTTCGCTGCCACAGAACCTTATATTTTATTACTATCTATGGTCAAATTAGTGATACTTATGAAAACTCGTTAGTTGCATATCTACCTAATCAAACTTCTTTACAAATACTAGGTTAAATAATATTATTAAATTAATTGAATAGATTAATATATTTATATTTGAATGCATTTTGTTTCATCAAAATTATGAATTGCGCCGCGATTTTAATCAGTTTGCTCTACAGATTATTGTATTTCGTTGTTTACATATTACGGAGACAACTGTGATATACGGAAAGCTGTCATCTTAGCTAAAGAAGATCAGGAATAAAGGTTTAGATTGATATTAGCTAATTTTTGTTAGCAAAATTGTAAATATTCGGTGACTCGCGTTCAAAGAATCTGTCGAATAAACTAGATTACAGTGGGATTTATTATGATATTGTTATTATGATTAGAATTCATTTTTATTTGTGCCGAATCCAAATGTTACAGCGATTATGTTCCATTCAAAATGTACTATTAGTGGATATATTTGAAGCGAAGCAAGGTAATATGAAATTGATATCGATATTATACCGAACCACATACACACGCGACATTTAATAGTCTATTTAGACCATTTAAGAGCCACTAACGTTTTACCATGTCCTCAATCTTTTTAGATTATCACAACAAATAACATCTACCTTGCTACTCATGTGTTACCACTGAAAAGCAAAAAGGCTAAGATTGAGTTTTCTGGTCTGTTTCAGATAGTCATTGAGATAATAAAACTAAAAGGTGTAACGTATAAATACGTGCGAGAACTTGCGGAGCTAAAAATATCCATCTTATTTTGTGAATACATTATCTAGAACCCACAATAAGTGTCTTGTGCATCTATGCCTGCGCTACGGCAAGTGATTGTGTTTGTTTAGCGCTTCTATTGTTGATGAATAACTTAATATAATTCCTAGGTTGATAAGCGATTATTTATATGTAAATCATTGAAGTTATTATTAGACATTCTCCACTGCTTATGTAACTGCTGTCTAGATACATAATATAGATGTTATCTTGCAAAATGTGCTTTATACGTAACTACGTTCTAAAGTGCTAACTTCGCTGTAAGGTGCGTTTTCGCAAGAAGTAATAAATTAATAATTTTTAAAACCTAAGTAGCAGTTGTGCAGTGGAATGTCAATTTAAATTTCAAGTTAGATTTTATTCTCTTCATATTACACAATGATATCTATAATATACGCAGATGGTGACCGAATAAAGTTTTTGAATACAAAGAATATATTTTTATATATCCGACATTACTTTTCCGAAGCAGTTTTTATAGAACACACATTTTATATTCCTTGTGAAATATGAAGCGATGGGATTGCAAAGGATTGGAACTATGATTATTATAACAGTATTGTTAACGGCTATTTTCCTAAGTAGCGGTGTTAAGAGACTTAATAATTTATTTTAAAATGCGGGCCGCCACACTGCCCTAATAATAATCAGTAGTGATTGAGAATTGGGTGAAATATAAAAAAAATGAACTTTGAACTGTGTTTTAATTATTTATTACACTGTTATAAACGACAACGCACGCGATAATTAAACTTAGTAATTATTAGAAATGCCTTGCCATCGTTTCTTAAATAGCCACTATAATTTAATAATAAAACATACATTAGAGATTATCAGTCTATGAGTTAAATAATAATTCATTTATATAAACTACATTATACTGACTGATATTAAGCGACGGTGACGTTATGATGCATCTTAAGATAGTAGAGCTGCGCTTGCGACTCTAGTTCTTGCAGGGACTTCACTACTGGCGCCATCTGGGTCACGTGATCCTGCAAATGACGGAAAATGCCTGTAAGTACCTAACGTCTTGCAATACAAAAGGATAATAATTAACAAAAAAATGTGGTGATTCATTCGTTTTCAATGTTATTCCATTCAGCTCAAGGTCGCTATTTATTTGTCAGTGCTAACCCCGTTACACTGTGCTTTGCCAAGTCTGCGCTCGACCTCTTTCAGTACGGATACGAATGCTTAAGAAATATTCTTCTTATTACAAACAAGGAATCCTACCTGATATCCAGAGCCAGCCGATTTCTTCTTCTGTCCGTACACGACTTTGCCGTCAAACTCGTTGGCGGGGACGACCATGTCGTTGCTAACCTGCTGGATTGTGATGGTCAGATGGTCTTCGATGTCAGCCAGGTACTGCAAAGAAGTGAATAATTATGGTATAAATAGTTGTGAAGTAAGGCTATCATATTAAAGAACCTTCCTCTGGAAATACTAATGAGCGCGATGTGAAACAATTTTGTTAAAATTGACGGAACTTCACTAGTTTGCATGTCTGAGAAGAAACATAAGGAGGGCAGCACAGGGTAACTAATGAGCGCGATGTGAAACAATGTTGTTAAAATTGACGGAACTTCACTAGTTTGCGTGTCTGAGAAACAAAAGGAGGGCAGCACAGGGTAACTAATGAGCGCGATGTGAAACAATTTTGTTAAAATTGACGGAACTTCACTAGTTTGCGTGTCTGAGAAACAAAAGGAGGGCAGCACAGGGTAACTAATGAGCGCGATGTGAAACAATGTTGTTAAAATTGACGGAACTTCACTAGTTTGCGTGTCTGAGAAACAAAAGGAGGGCAGCACAGGGTAACTAATGAGCGCGATGTGAAACAATGTTGTTAAAATTGACGGAACTTCACTAGTTTGCGTGTCTGAGAAACAAAAGGAGGGCAGCACAGGGTAACTAATGAGCGCGATGTGAAACAATGTTGTTAAAATTGACGGAACTTCACTAGTTTGCGTGTCTGAGAAACAAAAGGAGGGCAGCACAGGGTAACTAATGAGCGCGATTTGAAACAATTTTGTTAAAATTGACGGAACTTCTGCACTAGTTTGCGTGTCTCTGACCAACTTGAAAGTGCTCTCAGATAAACTGCTTAGTAGAATTGCCCGTTGTTTAATTTTTGGGTTTACCTTCTGCACTTTCTAGTTCATTGGCTAAGAACCACTGTTCCAGTCGCTCCTTGAACACTGATCAATCTTGATTTTCGTGGTTGAAACTATTCAGGGATCCAACGGACGCCTTCGCCATGTTTGATTAGAGCACGCGCGCGCGGTTCGCTCGTCGCCACTGTTAGTTGCGGAGAAAGGAAACACATGCGTCCCGAGCTATCGTTTAATATCGACTGTCGAGGTCGGGTCACGCGCAGCGTACCCTACGTACTTAAATACTAACAAGAAGAAACATAGGGCAGCAGGTGTTCGATTACTAAGTGAATTTGCACTATTGCCTAAAAGCAACAAATCGCTTAATATCAGGTGAGTAATGAGTTACTACCACGAAGGGCTTGCGTTTGCCTACTCAAATGCATGATTGAGTAATGCACTAGTCCCACCATCGACGAGGAAACGACTAGCTATCGACTATTTTCTCGCTCAATAAACGTACAATAGATGTCACAGATTTTTGCATTTTTCTACTAAACCCATGTACGTATCACAAAACTTTTAACTCGATGCCTGTCACTGTGACGCCCGTTGATATGCAAAAAGTCGTCAAAATCACTTCCGTCACCGAGATTGAGAGACCAGCGAAAAGTGGTTTTTCAAGCTGGCTGGACACGTTTTCGATCGATTATATCTAACATTCTGTAGCGTCACAAATTCTGAAATAAGGGTGTTTAGCCGTCACATAAAGTGCCCTATTGACCTAGTTAAATGCGAGCTATTTTGAAGATTTGTCCAGCCAGCCTGAGTCACATGCTAGTGAACCCTGGTAATACCTGTGGCTCGTTGTACCAAGTGCAGCAGCCCCTGGGATGGTCGTCGGTGAGGTTTGTGTTCCAACAGTTGCGGCCGCGCGACGAACACCACTCGCCGTGGTACCACACCTGCGAACGAATGAGGTAAACATTCACTTCACTCATTACTTAACAAATGAGCTAAAAATCTAAGTCGAAGCATGGGTTTTTCAATTTACAAGGACTTTTAAATTATCCAGTGGGTAATTGCGCAACACACAATATTAATTCCATTCTTTTTGACAATTCAACAACATTCATTAGGTACATTATGTACACTGTGGAGCAGACGATCTTTTCAAACTTGTGAAGCTATGAATTAGGAATTTCCTTCAAAATCCTTCGGATTGTGAGTCTATACTAGAAACTCCATCCATCGATGAATTTAAAAGAAATTAAAAAGATTCTTATAGTATTTAGGATTATTTTACAGAAGATGTAAGGACATATTGTTCTCAAAAATATTGTTGTTCATGTGACATGTGATTATTGCACTAATTAATTATGTATTATTATTACTTTAACATTTATTTACAAATATTTATCTTGACATTCCCATTTAATACATGACATTTTAATTATTCTTGTGACATTAATATTTGCTAATATTTCATAATTGCCATGGTGAAATTACCAAAATTGTGTTAATAATTATTAAACTATTGTTGCAAGTAATTGCCTATCAATGTTGTGACTGTGATACAGTAAAAGCTTGAGATTTGTATGCCTCAAGGCGTAATATGGTTAAACTATGCTCTATTTTTTTATCAACTTTATGTAATTACACAATTGGGGTGCAGGAGCAGATCAACCGAGTTAAAAATATCGTTGCTTGTTCTAAAAAGGAGATTTCTATGGAGACAACAGGCAAATAACACATCTCAGAAGTATTTAGTAGTTTTCTTGGTTTTATATGATTTGTCTCAAAGTTGTATGGTATATTTATATTTTAAAATGGTTTGTACCTTCTCCGGGACGGTGGAGACGAGACTGATGGCGAGACCCATGCGCTCCGCACGCCCCACACGGCCGATGCGATGCACGTAGTTGGACTTCTCGTCCGGCAGAGTGACGTTGATCACTGATGAAAACAAACAAATTTTAAAGCTAAACTATAACTTACGTGTTTTAAGTTCTAAAGGAAAACAGTCTAGGTAATACAAGTTGATTGGTTTCCGATAGTCTGAACAAGGCTGATAAAAAAATTTAGTCCTATTTTGTAATTGCCTTGCGAAGCGATGGCAGGTGATTACTCAGAAAATCACATTCTGTGGCTTCAAATGAGTGAATTCACTTTGATAGGTGTCATTGCTTATCGATCTAAGGGGCCGTCTCCACGAGCGAGAGAAACGCGGCGATATTATCGTCGTGCCACGTATTTCTATCGAACGTGTCTCCAAACGGCGATATCATCGCGGCGAAAATTTTATGGCACGGCGAGACTATCGCCGCGATTCTCTCGCTCGTGGAGACGGCCCCTTATAGTAGTTATGCATGATATAAGTCACCGTGCAGGCAGACGCAGGTGAACTCGCTACCGCACGATTTGCGGTACCGCTCCCTGTTGTCGCAGAACCTAGGTTTTCTAATACAATCAGTCTATTAAAACTCAACAAAACCACTTACTAAACGGCAGTCCAGAGATGTCAATACCCCTAGCAGCGACATCAGTACAGATGAGGTACTTGACCTGGCTGCTCTTGAACTTTTCCAGGTTACCCTTGCGTTCCGCCGGCTTGCGGTCTCCGTGAAGACAGACGCAGGTGAACTCGTTACCGCAGGATTTGAGGTAGCGTTCCATGTTGTCACAGTCTAGCTTTGTGCGGCAGAAGATTATGGCTCTGTAGGAGAATGGTTTAGGGATGTTATTGCATAATGTTATCTTAAGAGCCTATACTACCTCAAATGGCTTAGCATGATCCTCCGTTATGTCGAAAATTCCGCAGCATTAATTTTGAAATAAATATATGCTAAAGTTGAGGATTAATGTAAGGTCTTATGTTAGACGAAAACACGATTCCATAAAATTTTCTCGATAGAAAAAAATTCCAAAGTTACCTCCAAACCGCTGGTATACAAAAAATACTTCAAATTAGATCATGAAACTTTGCATACTAACTGAACTAACTATAAAGCAGGTCTTATGTTAGTTAGTTTTTTTGAATTACCTTTATTTTCACCGTAAAAAGCAAATACCTAAACTATTGGCGCTGCCTCCCGCCCAGCACCGCACTCTGTCTCGCTTTCACACAGTCCGCGAGCAGTATCGTGCGAGCGAGATAAAGAGTGAATTTTAGCTGAGGTAGTATAGGCTCTTAACTGGCGAGAAAATCGCGCCGACAGTATCGCCGAGCCATCTAATTATAACACGAGATTAAAACAACTCACCTGTCCATCTTATGTTCCTTGATGGCGCGCACGCAGTACTCGCCCTTGAGTATCTTGACGGCTTCCGACAACGTCTCAGGTGTAGTGTTACCGCTGCGAATGTTGTCCTTTGAGTGAACGCCGTCCGTCTGCACGTGTCTGGTAATGTGGAAGAAGAATATTATTGGTTAGTATTGTGCCGAATAGTGCGTTTAAATAACCTTTACACATAAATGTCCGTTTTGATGCTCTCGCGGACTATGGTTATTTTTAACTTTTCACAATATACACAGTTTATATTTGTTGGCAGTGATTGAAAACTGCGCTTGACCAGGTCTGCACCCGCTAATCATCACTGGTAGTCAAATACTTAAAGAGTCATATGGTCGACTCAAATTATATTTCACTGGCCTCAAATTTTGTCCGGTTACAGTATGAGTTAAAACTTAGCCCAATTTCCCTGGCAATCCAGGATAACTTACTTGCGCAGAGTCTCCCATAGGCGATCCTTCTGTGGGTCTACGTTGACAACCACGTGGTGCACTGTCTCTGGTACTGAGTCCTCGCCTTTCAGGTCCACCCAAGTCGGGAAGTGCATTAATTTCTCCTGAGAATTGAAGGATTTCGTTTGTTTTTAGTTTTTCTTTGTGACTCACCTAGTCATCTATACTCCATTTGAAATAAGATTAGACGTTTAAATAAACCTTTTTCACAGTCCGTTCAACCGATTTTGAAAGCACTATTTTCTAAAAATATTACTTTTAAAATGAGGACTTTACCTATGCTTATTATAGCTCAGTAGTCTTAAATAATTTTGGGCACTCATTTTAGACAAGGGCAAGAGATGATGAGTCTAAAGTGATTAGATAGTAGAAAATTTCCACTACAAACTTACGGCCATCTTCTTAACTTCGAAAGCGTGTAGCGTGGCGGAACAGACGACCATCTGCAGCCGGCGTCCATCAGACGTGATCTTAGGTATCTGTCTGTGAAGGCGCTCGATCAGCTCTCCATAGCCTGCCTTTAGCAGACCATCCGCCTCGTCCAGTACGAAGAAACGACAGTGGGTGAGGGCTAGGTAACCTGTACGAGAAAATGGGACATTGGATATGGCACACCGTGGTTTCGTGAACAAGGACCTATCCATCCATTATATATGGTGATTCCTGCTTTTTAAGGTTCCGTTCCCAAAGGATAAAAACGGAACCCTATTACTAAGGCTTCGCTGTCTGTCCGTCTGTCCGTCCGTCTATCTGTCAACAGGTTGTATCTCAAGAACCGCGATAGCGATATATTTCTGTTGCCGCTATAACAACAAATACTAAAACCAACTTGGCCAGTTTTTTATGTTATTTTATTTTATACTATTTATTCACCATGCAAATCTTTTTTCGTACTGTAACAACTACGATTAGCAAGTATGGCAGTGGAGCTGATAGCACATAATCAAGTTGTATATATATCTTCATCTGAGTTGAAATAAAAACCAGACCTGTTTCATAAAATGCCTGTCACTCAACCTTACCTCCTTGAATCAGATCCTCCAACCGCCCAGGGGTGCCCACCACGATGTCGATGCCGGAATTCAGCGCATTGATCTGATCCTTAACATTTATGCCTCCTACTACCAGCAGCTCGCGAATCTTTGGGTTTTCCAGATGCTTCTTGAATTTTGTTATTTGATTGCAAGTTTGTTCTGCTAATTCTCTTGAGGGCTGTGAAGAAAGAGAGGTGTATTGTTTCTTATTAGTTTTGTTTTTTACGCAGATACACAAACAGCTAGACCCGAAACAACTACTTGTAGGTCATACAAATATTTGTTCCGTGCAGGAATCTAACCCGCGACACGCAGCGCAGCAGTCAGCTTAACCACTGCTCCAACCGTGCCGTCAAACAGTCAGTCGTGTCGTTTAAGGGGGAAGCGCTAAGGTGGCCCGCGAAATTCAAATTTTCTTACGTTTTTTGCGATTTGCTGGTCAGTATTAAGTTGTACGTTGATTAAAATATGATTCGCGGTCGTAACAAATATGTGTTTACAGATTTATAATCATTACAATCAGTAATACAACTTGTTAAGTTAGTATAATCCCCAAATGTCAAGATTTCATGAAATAGTCATTCTTGGGGATTTTTTTTTCTTTTTTTTTTTTCGGATGGGAAATCATCAAATGACCCCTCCCGCTCTGGGTGGAGCGGAAGGGAGTGTCAAACTCTTACTGACTAAAACCCACCCGTGTTCCTTCCTTAGCCCTTTATGTTCCGGGCCAGCGGTAACCCTTTCGGACAATCCCGCTGACCCGGCAGGCTTCGGCTCTATGGGGCCCCTCCTCGATGCTGACATCTCTTTGAGGCGCGCGTGGAACACGTACGCGCCGTCCGGCACGGGCCTGGTCCTGATCGGACGGTGAGCTACCCATTACTCTCCGCCCGCAGGCCCGCGCCTACGGTGGCCGGGAGTCGTCGCGCGGCTCCCGACGCCCGGAGCGTCTCCCGCGGCGGCTGGGACGGGAGGCTCTCTCCCTGAGCCGTCCCGCCACCTCCTTCGCTAGCATGACTGCTTCGCAGAAGGAGGTGACTGCCTCCCACTCCCTCTCGCCCCGGACCATGGCTTGCACCAGGGCCGGGCGCGAGAGGTCGCCGCCGCTGCCGATCGCCTCTACGAGGACACGGCGGTGCTCCGCCCAAGCGGGGCAGACCTCCACCGTGTGCTCCACCGTGTCCTCTGGGCGATCCTGGCAATGGTGACACCCGGGCGTTTCCTCCCGCCTGATGATGTGCAGGAACCTCCCGAAACTTCCGTGTCCGGTGAGGACCTGCGTCAGGCGGTAGGTGAGGGCGCCGTTGCGCCTCTCTAGCCACTCCTCAAAGAGGGGTCTTATCGCCGCTATCGCGGCGTGCCCTGCGCTGGGTTGCGACAGTCGTTCCTTCCATGTCGCCATGAGATCGCGCCGGAGCTCAGTCCGCTCCGCAGCGATTTGCCGCGGAAGCGGAACTTCCCCCCGGCTTAGTGCCTCCGCGCGCCACTCATACACGCGCGCGAGGACTATCGCCTCCAGATCCCATGGCGGCAGTCCGGCAATGAGGCTTGCCGCCTCGCCAGAGATCGTGCGGTAGCCCCGGATTCTTGGGGATTACTTGGTCTTAGAGAGTTGTGTTGATGACTTACAAAAACAATAAAAAATATATACAAAAAAAAAAAAAAAAAACATAAATAAAAAATAAAAAAACATGAAATAAAAAATCATAACAATAATAAAAAAACATATTAATCATATCAATCATTCTAAATATTCATGAATCGCCCCATCTATTGGTGGAAACCGTATGAAAATCTGTTCAGTAGTTTTTAAGTTTATCGCGTTTACACAAACGCGGTGGGGGGACTTGGTTTTATGTGTGTGATAAGTTAAGTTCTATCTTTTTATCTTAGTTCATGCTCTCACTCACCTCAATAATAATAGATCGCGGCGCGTTATTAGCAGGTTTAGCTTCTGCAACAGTATCCGAAACCACATTCAGCTTCATATTCTCCTTTGGTGCTGTGGCAATGCCTATGTACTCTGCCGGTGGTGGGTACTGCATAAAGGTGAAGTATAATATCATTTTAATTAATAGAATTAACAATGTAGGCAAAAGATTGTTGATAGAATTTGTTAGAAAGCTTGGACCAGCGGAGGCTATACTCCATTTGAAACAAGATTAGACATTTAAATAAACCTTTTTTACAGTCTGTTCAACTGATTTTGAATTCTATTGCATTGGTGGCATGACATATGGCTGCTGCAGTAAACAGTTGGCATTGTAACAACTTTTTTTGCTTTTAATACCATCCTTATGCCTATGGTATAGAAGTCAAAATTGGTTGAACGGACTGTAAAAAAGGTTTATTTAAATGTCTAATCTTATTTCAAATGGAGTTAGTGATTTTAAGGTACATATATGTACATTTTTGCTTTTATATGTATACAGGGTGTCTAACGAACAACGACGCGATCTTTTCTATAAGACAGCAGATTTTCTTTTGACACCGGTGAAAAATGTCTACGCTAGGGCGTCTAGAATCATGTGCTGAATTCATAGTTATAGTTTACGCGTTGTTGTCCCTGACACCCTGTATAATGGGCCTTCAGATTCACTTTACAGTTACATATACATTCATTTGAAAGAGAAAGTCAAACCAAAATGGCTTCTTTTTAAAACAATAAGTAGGAAAAGTAGCTTAAAATTAAGTCAGATTTTGTTTAATAGATAGAGAGGTAGCCAAATCCATTGTTGAATCTGTAAAATGAATAACAACAAATCTTTTTCCTGCGGTAACTAAGAATTTTTACCTTGAATGGCATCTTGCCAAAATTAAAGCTCATCTCAGCATTTTTGAGTACAACAGCAGGGAAGTAGCAGTCAGCACGCCTTTCAGGGGCGAGGGTATAGGCCACTCCAAGCGTTTCTCCATTCTTAGTGTAGCTGATCTCGCCATTGTTCAGGTTCAGTAGGCACCCTGAAATAATACACAGTACCTTATTACCTATTTTTATAAAGGAAATGGTTACTATCTTGTTGGTCTACTGGTCCAGGACCGCACATGTTCAGCAGTAGTGCATGCAGCACTACTGCTGAACATGTGGTCCTGGTTTTGATGCCCAGGTTGGGCAGTGATAATGGGCTTTTTCATCAGGGATTTCCTAGTGGCAGCTCGGAGTCTGGATTGGTGCCCTGTTGATGGCAATAGGTTTGCCCCCTATTTCATGGGACTTACGACGTAACGGGCCAAATGTGGGTACACCTCTGCATAACCTTTCAGGGATTACAGGCGTGATGTTATGAAGTGGTTTGCAAGTGAGTACTTTGTAAAAACAACATACCTATGACATCATTCATTCCATATGCAGAACCATAGTCATCAAAGTTTTTGGCATTTGACTTCTTGCCTGTCCCTCCAAACCCGAAGCCCAGACGGTCTGTACCGAGATCCAGCCTCGCCTAAAAAATAATTATAATTTGATTTATAATTTTTTTTATAGTCATTTCATTTTCAAATATCTTTATTTACCAATAGAACAATAAACTAAAAGGAACTTATCCTAAGTTACATAAACTCATTATAATTTAGGCACTTTATGAGGCTAGTGATTCACCTTTCAAAGCTTATGACAGATATGTAGTTTTAACTGTTTACAACATACACTTTGCACACAATAATCATGGGTACATGATGACAATATGCAAATTATTTACTTACAATTTACTGATTACAAGGTATAACAAAAATTAATTAACTATTATGCTGATCGCATAGTGTATGTATGTAATTTTTTTATAGTAATAGCCAGGTTATGTTTATCTATCAAAATGGTAAAATCTATTTATCAGAAAGTATAACATTTTTAAATATGATGCAATGATACTGAAATTATTCTGATTTCTTTGAATAAATTAATTGATTTCAAAGCATTGAAATGCACTGAGTTTTTAACATTTTATGGCATTTCTACTTACGGCCTGTGTAGACCAGCCCACACGGCACAAGCCCTCATCAGTGACAGTGGCTTCATAGTAATAAGCCCCCTTGCTGTGTACGCCCTTGGTGGCCCTGCAGCCATGCCAGCCCTTCTGGTCACGCGACTGGCAGCGCAGCCCGTCCGGCGTCACTGCCAGCGCGTCCGTTCGATCAAAGAACGACATCGTCAATTCTGACGATATCGTTTGTATTATCTTACTCGTCTTCCCTTCTTGTACATCTTTCAAAGTCTCCCACACTATTTGAAGGATCGGCAAACAGAAAGCACCAGTCTTTCCGCTGCCTGTTTCAGCAGCCATGAGTACGTCTCCACCACCCAAGATGAGCGGTATTGCCTCGGCCTGGACATCTGTTGGTAGCGTCCAGTCCATCTCCTCAATGGCCTTCCCCAGCTCGGGGAGGACACCGAACTCTTCGAACGCAGTCATTTATTGTACTTATATAGTAATTCTTACTATAAAATAATATGTAATTTTACACTTCGGCAATATAAGCACTATTTATTTGGCATTTGCCTTTGCGATTTTGCGGACAGAGTGACAGGTGACAGACTGACAGAATGATGGTTGCTGTCTGTCTGACAGTGACAGTCATGACAATTTGAGATGACGCCAGAAGCGCACTATTCTGCAATATTTTTCAAATTCTTCTTGTTGCTCTTCATTCTCTCTCTGCATTACATCAAGACATATGCCCCCAGCTAGATGGACGGACGACCTAAAGAAGGTGGCTGGGGTAGACTGGATGCGGAAGGCGGAGGACAGGGTGCTGTGGCGCAGTCTGGGAGAGGCCTATGTCCAGCAGTGGACTGCGATAGGCTGAGTTGATCATCTCACATGCGTTCCGATTTAGATAAAACGATTATGACAGCTGAGAGCTGTCAACAATTCGGAACGCCCGTGAACGCGCTCACAGTGCTTACTCAATGTAAAAACGATATTATTACAGTATTTCTTTGTATAAACACCACATTTCTTCTTCTTTGGTTAGGTGGCGACTATCAGCCAGAAGCACAATTTCGAACATGGCACGTTAGTTTAATTTTATGCTAAGATGCAAATCAAAACAAAACACACACTGACACATCCTCACACACACACTGTCATTTTTGACAGCGCTCACGGTGATATTATTCTAGGGCATGGTCAGCGTTATCGCAAGATGGCGCATGTCATGACGTCATCTATGACGATTCACGGGACGTCGTAACGCGCTCACGCTAATTCGGTACGGGTTTAAGCACGCTCACATCGATTATTTCCCATCTCGGAACGCAGGGGAAATGTCAGTGTACTCTCTTCTTAGGGCGCTTTCCGAATTAGCTAGAGTCTGCCTATTGAAAGCTGAGAGTGAAAAATAGCGGCAAATTAAAAAAAAACAGGTCGTGTATCCCCGGATCAACTAGGAAAAAACATATTGTGTATATATAATACAATATATAAATATAATGTCACTGTCACCTTGTCTGCCTTGTCAGTTGTCCTTGTCACACCGTCGTATATGTTCTGTGGTTGTCACTGTTACGAAAGCAACATAACCTCAGGGGCTGGTCACTACCATACAAGACAAGATTTCAGTAAAAATTTGTAGAAAAGCGCCATCTATTATCATCTGCGCAAAATATTTAGTACGTTTGAATTATAATAGATGGTGCTTTCAACAAAAAAATAACTTCGATGAAATATCAATAGATTGATGGGAATTTAAAAATATTTAATTATTTTATATATAATGATGAGTATCAACAAATAATAATGTTAATAAATAATATAATTTAATGATCAGATATTCTTTATTTTGTTGTTAATTTATTTTTTTGTATGGTAATAATGAAGCTAACACTCAAACAAAATTCGACGAATTTGAATTTCACATAATGGCGACTACCTACAACTTGCGTTGCGCGTACGCTCATTTGTAGTTTTCGTCTATTTTGCGCTGCTGACCTGCGTTGATTTGAGTTTTTACTCATCCGCCGTGAAGTATTTTCAGTGAATTAGTGAGTGAGTTGAGCTTTGCTCCTCGGTTTCATGTGTTCACCAAACTTGCGAAAAGACGCTATTATTTAGTATTATTTGCGATATAGACGCTATCATTTTGTGTTATTTGTTTTATATACTCTATTATTGTGGATTTGTGATTAAAGACGCTTGTTTGCGTGGTTAAAAATGTTAAAATCATGCCAAGGCGATGCGAATTGGGATGTTCATACAACCCGGGTAAGTGCTATCTTCATTATGTTTAGAGTATCTAATTATTTAGAATTATACCTATTTGCATAAAGTCTCACTTCATTGCTCATGTTATCATGCTGTGATTTGAAAGCTAGGCTAGTCAGCATCAGTTGAAAACCAACGTCATGCGTTTTGCTGAACTGGGTCGTATGTGGCGTAGACGTAGGGCATAGAAAAATACATGTTCTTTTATTGTGTCCTCGTCTATGTCAATTATTATTAATAAACACTAGCTGATCCCGCAAACGCGCGTTGTTCTGCCCAGTTCTGCCATATAAATTATAAACACCTAGCGGTATGAAATTTACGACGACGTATTCTCATACCTACCAAATATACAGAAAAAATTTCATAAAAATCGGTCGAGCGTCTTCGGAGGACCACAAACACCGTGACACGAGATTTTTACATAAATACAGATTAATTCTTTGATAAACTTACTTATTCAAAAGTCTTGAATAGAAACTCGCACTTTCAAATAGTAACTTCATCGCTAGTAGTGGTTGTCCACCCCGATAACACTGACCTAATCAACATAGTGAATTTTCTTGTCATTCCGCACCCCTTTATTAGGGTTCCTTACCCAAAGGGTAAAAACGGGGCCCTATTCTATTACTAAGACTCCACTGTCCGTCTGTCTGTCTGTCACCAGGCTGTATCTCATGAACCGTGATAGCTAGACAGTTGAAATTTTCACAGATGATGTATTTCTGTTGCCGCTATAACAACAAATACTAAAAACAGAATAAAATAAATATTTAAGGGGGGCTCCATACTACAAACATGTTTTTTCTGCCTTGTGGTACGGAACCCTACGTTTGTGAGTCCGACTCGCACTTGGCCAGTTTTTTTACTACTATGGCAACTTAGCCAAAATCAGCTAAAACTTCATGTGTTTCATTTTTTTTCAGATGTTACATACCATCAATTTCCACACCCAGAAAAGAATCCTGAAGGATTCAAAGCCTGGGTTAATATTGTTGGTGGGAAACTGGAGAGAGAAAATTTATTTTGAAAACACAACAATAAATGTCATAATTTATAGTTGGTGCCGATCAATTAATCGGATTTTATCTGGTAAAATCCAATACCGTGGTGAGGATGATGAAATTAAACTTTCAGCACTTTATTACAATAAACATAAATAAGTATATATATTGATTTTTATTTCATTCCAGGTTGCCTACTGTACTTCCAAAATGTACATAAATAATATTGTTCCGTAGCATCTCCATCTTTATGTCTAATATTGTACTACGCATTGTTAAATAATTATTTGCTACAGATCAAGTGTACATTTTGTAACGTACTTTGTAGGCATGAACAAACACCCTCTATGTATAAACAGGGTGTACCAGAACGGTGTGGTCAAATTTATGGGTGTGGTACAGACCATCGAACTGAACAACTTTCTCCATAGCACCAAAATCGTAATCGAAAAAATTGTTCAGTTTGATGGTCTCAACACCCGTAAATTTGACCACCTTTCTGGTACATCCTGAATAGAATATATTCTATAGGCAGTATATTGAGTATAGGTATGTATGTACCTATACGTGCCGATTAATTTAGGAGGACGATACCAGATGGCGCTTGAAATGACATTTACAAGGTTGCAGAAAAAATCCAGAGTGGGTTCTCTATTCCCAAATCATTACTATACTCTATGCATAACCTATTATTTCCATGTCCACAATGCTATTTTTCGTAAATCATTTATAAAATGGAGCTAGAACTATTCCAAGATGCGGGAACAAAAAATCCAACAAAGATGTCCTCTACAGGAAAAGTATTAATTTATGTCACCGGAGGCCTAGCTGTTGGAGTCAGTATTATTTGTATACCGTTCACCGTACCAGCGCTGAGGAAAGTTTGTTTGCCTTACGTTCCTGCTACCACAGAACAAATCCTTGGTGTTAGCAAAGCTTTGGCTGGTCGCAGTGGTAAACTATTAGATGTGGGTTCGGGCGATGGAAGGATTGTGTTTACCGCGGCCAAATTAGGGTTCCAAGCAGATGGAGTAGAGTTAAACCCCTGGCTAGTCTACTATTCTCGAATCGCTGCATTACTGAAACCGGAATACCGAGGCAGCAAATTCTTTCGGTGTGACTTATGGAAATTTGACCTAAAGCCATATAACAACGTAGTGATATTTGGTGTTGAGCAGATGATGAAGGACTTCGAACATAAGTTATTAACAGAGACAAGCAAAGACACAGTGGTAGTGGCATGCCGGTTCCCATTGCCAAATATGACTCCTGTAGAAACAATAGGGAGTGGTGTGGACACTGTTTGGAAATATGTTGTGAAAAGATAGACTGGAATGAAAACTTACATATTTTTTTATAGATTAGCTTAGTTATTAAATAATAATAATACACTATTAACTGTACAAAAAATATTATTTCTAAAAACGGCCACTTCTTTTCCTGCCTGTGTACTTGGTATCAGCCTTTGTGTCCTTGCCTTGTTTTCTTCTACGTTCCTTTTTATCTAGAATCCAAGCTCTTGTGTTTTTGAGTGGTTTGCCTCGACAATTTCTAGTTGCTTCTCTTTTAGCATACTTGACTTGAAGGTTGTTGTCCATTTCATCAGTTCCTACAAAACAGGAATATCCCTTGATAACGTTGTCTAAAATAATCACACATAATCAATGTGGTTAATATACAATGATCATTAACCAGTTGAATGCCGTAATTACAGTAACAATTAAAAAGACATTGTGTGTCACGTGGATCCACGTTCTGGCATACAAAGGCTCATAAATCTAGAGTCACCCACTACTACCGGGTACAAGCCTTTCATTGCTGCCAATCTGTTGAGTGTCATACTAGCTGCTAATTCATAATATGACAAACTGAGTCTATCACAAACCATTCATTCAACAATTACCTAATGCTTGAGGTAATGGAGCAGATCCTCCAGTCATCAAAACCAAGAAAAACTTCTTGGCTTTGGCAGAATTAGGGAAGTCTACAACTACACCCCCGTAGAAGCCAGCTTTCATGGCTTGTGAGGTGACTAGATCCATTTGACTCTCATTCTCTGGGTAGAACTGGAATACTGCTCTGGCTGATCTTGACTGAAATCAAATAATACTTGGTAAATCATTGAATAATAATTGAATAACAAAAACCAAACAGATTATTAGAAATAATGAAAATAGAAACTGAAATGCTTCATGTAAAATGAGGTGGTTTGTTTTTTCTGAGGCAAGCTTCTTCATTAATATATTTATTATTGTATTTATACATACATAAACTCACGCCTTCTTCCCATTGGGATAGGTAGAAACTACAGAACGCTACCTGCTGCGATCCTTTCATACTCCTTTTGCTTCATTAATTTATGTTGATACATAGAACCAAGATACAGTTTATAAAAAAAGTTTTACGTACCAAAGAAGCATACAAGGAACTAAAGAACTGATGGAGCCTTTTGACAGGGTGATGTGACTTCTTATCAGCATTGAACAGCCACTGCAGGGCTGACACTGAGACAGCTCCATCAAAACACCCTGCTCTGAATGGCACTCCTTCACCCATGTCTGATAGTACTAGGTCTCCTTCTGTCTCCCTTTCTTTGGCTACCTCTGAAATGTATGTTATGGTAACAGGCTGCAATGTACAAGTTCCAAGCTAGCTGTACAATTTCACTGCTGTATATCATGTTCAAAAGTCGATTTCAAAGGAATTCAAAGACGCTTAACCTCTTAATCACCATTAATGAGACACAATTGATTTTCTATTGTAATGGGCCGATATTGTACCACCCGGATTGAGTGGTTAATGCTATTATTTTGAAAAGTAACTTTATTGTGTTGATGTAAAAATTGAGAAATTTGGGTGTACTAAGGTACTCTGTCTCACCCTTTGGGGAATACATGCGTGATGTGATGTTAAAAACTGCGTCATTTTTGTAATTAAAAGTTTGAAGTATAATGAGTTACCAAGCATAGAGGGTGATATATCCATGCCAATCCACATGTGTCCATTCTCCTCTAGCACTGTGCCAGATAGGCCTGAGCCGCATCCTATGTCCAGGAGAAGACATGGAGTATCCTCAGGTAACAGCAGTAACTCCAAGCATCTTTCTGTCATCTGTGCTTGGATGTCCATAATACGTGAACTGAAAAATAAAAATTCCCAATATGTAGGCATCTTATGACCGAGTTTGTGACTGTCGGGTATTTTTGCTAGAGTAAACTTACTTCTGAGTGTACTTTCGGGCTTCGTCTTCATTGTAGAACTAAAAAATAACAAAACATCAGTGAATATGGTAAACAAATGAATTTTCCACTCAGTTTTATGTTTATAAAAATATGCTTACAACTTCAGGTGGCGCTTGGTGTTCTGGTCTCTTTGACATTGTTACAAATTGTATCAGGAAGACCTACAATTAAATTATTTTTAATAAAAACAAATCGACACGAGACCTAACCTCAAAAACTATAAGATGACATTTATTTACTAGTAGACTATCAAAAAGTACTCTGTGAGTCTGTGACATTTATTTTGACAATTATTTTCTGAATGTTTGAGGTAGGTAGTTTGCTGCCACAGACTAAAGTAGTTCGTTGCGTTCATTAAATCATTATCATTTCGGCCGAAAGACGCCACTGTTGGACAAAGGCCTCACCAAGCGTTGCCGCATCAACCGGTCCTTTGCTTCTAGCATCCAGTGCCAGCGGATTCGTTTACTAAATATTGAACCTCAAAATTAGTAGATTTTATTTAATGATCACACCTCTATTTTAATTGTCTTTGGTTCAGCACATGTCAACCGATATATTACTTTACTCTATGTGTCAATGTCAGCTGGTAGCTGGTACAACCGTACATGTCAAAATAACGCGGGAGAATACAGAGCATCTATCGTTAGAGAGTATTATTATTTATTTACAGTCACTGCTTTTGTCTTTTTATTATAAACAGTTTGTCTGATACGTGAGTTTTTTTATACGTCAAAATGCCAAGAGCGCTAAGCTTGAAAAAGGTATGTACAATACTATTGGAATCTCCACAAACTCGTAAACTATCTATAATCTTTTTTCTTATCTAAATTTTTAACTTGCCTCAAAGACAAATATTATGTACCTATCTTAAATCTCTTTGACTTGCCTCAACAGGCTGGTCCTTCTAAGAATCAAAAATCAGTAACAGATTTCTTCAAAAATGCTACTAACAGTGCGAACCAGACACCTCTTGCTACTGCTAAATCCCAAACACAAGATAAAAGTCCTGAAAAGAGTTTTAAAAGAAAAGCACCATCACCGATCTGTAGAGATGACAATGTAGACTTAGATGAACTGGCAATAAACAGTGATTTAAATCATGAATCGACTTCTAATACACCAAAAAAAATCAAGACTATACATTCCTTTAAAACCAATCCTTTGAAGAAATCACCTAACAAGGAGAATGTATATCAAACAAAAATCTCTCCAAAGAAGAACCTATTGGCTGCTTTAGAGGGACCTATTAAATATGGTGTTATTGAAAAGAAAAAAGAGGAACCTCTCACATCTTTGCCAGGTATTGAGAATAAAGTACAAAAAAATTATGTATCACCAGAAAAGATAGATGACTTTAAAAAGGAATCATGTATATTTGAAAATGGAGATAAGCCAGAAGGTTGTAGACAAAGAGTTGTTACTCCTAAGAAATCTCCATATAAAAATAATGTAAATGTTATCAGCCCTCATAGAAGAACACCCAAGAAAAGTCCTCTATCAGGTATGTAGGTAGTTATAGAAATCTATATCATCACTGGAAAGGAGAAAATGCTAAAGTGCCATTTGGACCTGTTAAGATTGTCTTGAAACCTAAACAGATTGATGCAGAAAAAAAAAACTAATCCAACAATATAGCATTTTGACCCAAATATTGCTTTAGCATTTTCTCCTTTCCAGTGACGATATTGTTATGATAAATAGCATAAACATAATCAGCCTATAATGTTTCCATTGCTGGGACTCAAGCCTCTGTGAGACAGATTGGGGACTGTGCAGGTTGGTGGATGTCACAACATGTCTTCGAGTTTCTGGTTCTAGGACTTGCTGGTTTCCACACAAAACATACATTTGGATAATCTAGATCATGTTTTGGAATGAAATAGTATCATATGGTCACAATAGACAACTTATTTTTACCTCAATCTTCACTGTCTTTAACAAATCTTTCAACAGTTTACTGCTTGTATTTTGCAGAGGTCTCCTGCTCACCAGTCAATATGTGGACAACACCAGAAAAAACCCTAAAAGAAGTGATGTCTCCTTCCAAAACTGGATCAACTGTAAAAGTGCTAGATTTCACCACAGATGATGTCTGTAATGAATTTGAGGATGACTGGGATGTTGATTATATTGAAGAGGTATATAACAATGCAAAGCAATTTATTTGTATGCCTGACGGGGTATGCACACATGTATTTAGTGCATACCTATTTACACACCTATGCACTATAGGTATACCACTGCCTAAACCCATATTTTGCTGGTTATCTTTGGTCAAATTCAGTTCTCATCATATGAAATAAGTCACTGTTTTTTGTTTTATGATGACCTATAAATAAAGTAAGATATATAAATAAAAAGTGTTGCTGAAATTGTAATGGTTTTTGATGTGTCTGTCATACCACCACTTAAAAATGTTTTTTGGTGTTTCATATTTTTTTGGGTTAATGCTTTGTATGTATTTAGTTGGTAAGTTTAAGGTGCTGCCACACTGCTTAAACTGCTTTAATTGCAATGTATTGGGATCTAATACATTTAATCAAAAAGCTTTTCAGAAATCAGAAAGGTTTTCATGTTAGGTAATGTTAGTAAACATTTTTAAACAGCAGTGTGGCAGCACCTTTATGATTATTAATAAATAACTAATAAATAGCTTGCCATAATATTTATAAGAATTTTCCCTAAGTAATACCATGGCGTCATTGTTACCACTAGCCCCCTTACTAGTAAACATATTATATCAGATGAATAGTTACACACCAATTTCTCTCTTTCAGTCGTCAGTAATTTGACTTTCGAAAGAAGAAGACAAAGTGTTTATTAGTAAGGGGATAAGGGCAAAAAGTAATTATCACCGTACATAGAACAAAAGGCTATATGAATATTATGTTTACTGATGACTCAAACAGTGTTATCATGTGTCACTAGTGAATGCATAGTTTTACTGAACAAAACAGTCCTTGAAATGAGTGTGAATATTAGTATTTTACAAAACATGAATAGGAGTATTTTTGGCATTTTTAACACAAATAAATTACATTGGCTCCTATCTCTTTGCTCTATAATGTAACACATTTGTTACCTTAAGATGATCAGTGAGTTACAACTTACAGCAGACAATCAGCACCCTAATTGTGTAACACACTTTCAATCACAATCTGCATCATTTTGAAGGATATTGCTAATCCATTGCTTCATGTGTTTGAAAAAATGTGTCTGCTCAACCACATAAGTAACGCAATGAATGTTGTTGAACTGTCAAAATGAAAGCCTTTGCTTAAGTGTGTTAAGCAAATAACCTGCTGGTGACTTTTGATCAGTCTTTAAAAAACTGGGGTATTTTGTCACATACAATGTATTATCTATACTAATATTAAAAAGCTGAAGAGTTTGTTTGTTTGAACGCGCTAATCTCAGGAACTGCTGGTTCGAATTTAAAAAATATTTTTGTGTTGGATAGTCCATTTATCGAGGAAGGCTATAGGCTATATAACATCACGCTACAACCCTTAGGAGCCGCGCAGCGTGTGACACCGCGGGGAACAGCTAGTAAGAAATATAATTAATTATAAACATTAATTTTTTCTCAGGATGGCATTGAAGATCTCGACTTAAGCACAATGCAGCGCTGTGAGATAATTAGTGCTAAGAACATGACAACTAGAATAGAACTAAGACTGAAGAGCAGTGAGGACAAGAAGGCAACATGCTTTGTTGAAGGAATATGGTGAGATTTAAAATTTTGGTACAGAATGGAAATCAGCCATTTACTATTTGTAATAATGACCAACTAACAAATACAGTTCATGGACTCAGAAGAGCATAATCGGCCTACAATGTTCCCACTGCTGAGACACAGGCATTCTCTTTGTCAGACTGGGCCCGCATGGTGGATTATGGCCCATTCCCTCTCACAGAGAGGAGGCTGTGTCCCAGCAGTGGTAACATTTTATACTGATTATGCATTGTAATTCCAGGTTTTTAGGACAGTCAACCAGATGTATATGGTTATAGTCTAGCCTGTCTTTTTTTTTTTTTGCGGATGGGAAATCATCAAATGACCCCTCCCGCTCTGGGTGGAGCGGAAGGGAGTGTCAGACTCTTACTGACTAAAACCCACCCGTGTTCCTTCCTTAGCCCTTTATGTTCCGGGCCAGCGGTAACCCTTTCGGACAATCCCGCTGACCCGGCAGGCTTCGGCCCTATGGGGCCCCTCCTCGATGCTGACATCTCTTTGAGGCGCGCGTGGAACACGTACGCGCCGTCCGGCACGGGCCTGGTCCTGATCGGACGGTGAGCTACCCATTACTCTCCGCCCGCAGGCCCGCGCCTACGGTGGCCGGGAGTCGTCGCGCGGCTCCCGACGCCCGGAGCGTCTCCCGCGGCGGCTGGGACGGGAGGCTCTCTCCCTGAGCCGTCCCGCCACCTCCTTCGCTAGCATGACTGCTTCGCAGAAGGAGGTGACTGCCTCCCACTCCCTCTCGCCCCGGACCATGGCTTGCACCAGGGCCGGGCGCGAGAGGTCGCCGCCGCTGCCGATCGCCTCTACGAGGACACGGCGGTGCTCCGCCCAAGCGGGGCAGACCTCCACCGTGTGCTCCACCGTGTCCTCTGGGCGATCCTGGCAATGGTGACACCCGGGCGTTTCCTCCCGCCTGATGATGTGCAGGAACCTCCCGAAACTTCCGTGTCCGGTGAGGACCTGCGTCAGGCGGTAGGTGAGGGCGCCGTTGCGCCTCTCTAGCCACTCCTCAAAGAGGGGTCTTATCGCCGCTATCGCGGCGTGCCCTGCGCTGGGTTGCGACAGTCGTTCCTTCCATGTCGCCATGAGATCGCGCCGGAGCTCAGTCCGCTCCGCAGCGATTTGCCGCGGAAGCGGAACTTCCCCCCGGCTTAGTGCCTCCGCGCGCCACTCATAGACGCGCGCGAGGACTATCGCCTCCAGATCCCATGGCGGCAGTCCGGCAATGAGGCTTGCCGCCTCGCCAGAGATCGTGCGGTAGCCCCGGATAAGCCTTATGGCTACCACCTTCTGGGGCGCGTTCAGGTAGTGGGCGGCTCGCCGCCGCAGTGAACGCGCCCACACCGGGGCCCCGTATAGGGCCATGGACCGCACGACCCCCGCGTAAAGCCTCCGGCAGGAGGCGTTTGGCCCCCTCAGGTTGGGCAAGAGCCGCTTGAAGGCGGCCCCGGCCCGTTCCAGTTTGGGGGCCAAACGTCGGAAATGCTCGACGAAGTTCCACCGGCTGTCGAGGACGAGACCCAGGTACCTCATCGTTGTCTCGACGCCGATGTGAACCCCTCCTACCGTTAGTTGGGATCCCGATGGTGGCGCGTTCCGGGGCCCATGAAACGACATGGCCTCGGACTTGTGCAATGCCACCTCGAGACCCAACTGCCGGATCCTCTCCACGACTATCGCAACCCCGCGTGTCATCGCGTCGGCCGCCGCCTGATGCGACCTCCCCTGCGCCAGGACCAGCGTGTCGTCAGCGTAGCAAACCACGCTGACGCCCTCAGGGAGGTCGGCCCGCAGCACCCAGTCGTAGCCGATGTCCCACAGGAACGGCCCCACGACCGATCCCTGTGGGACACCGCACGACATCTCTCGCCGGTTCCACTCCCCATCGCGACCGGGGTAGCTGACGGCTCTGTCCGTCAGATACGCCTCGACTATTCGACGGAGGTAGGGCGGCACCCGGTGATACCGGAGTGCCTCCACAATGCAGCTCCAGGGCAGGGTGTTGAACGCGTTGGCGATGTCGAGTGACACCGCCACGACGACCCCACCCCGGGACACCGCGTCCCCCGTCGTGAGGGCTCTCACGCGCATGATGGCGTCCACCGTCGAGCGCCCCTTGCGGAAACCGAACTGGCTGTCCGCAAGATCCGGCCCCGTCCTCACCAGGTGCCCGACGAGGCGGCCCACAATCACTCTCTCAAAGAGCTTGCCGACCTCGTCGAGCAGCACGATGGGCCGGTATGCGGACGGAGAGTCCGCAGGGCGCCCTGGCTTCCGAATGAGGACCAGCTTCCCCGTCTTCCAACGGAGTGGAAACTGGCCTCTCTCCAAACATGCGCTTAAGAGCGCCTCCAGTCGAGGCCCGAGAGCCCTCGAGGCCAGGACCCAGGCTTTACCCGGCAAGCCGTCGAGTCCTGGGGCGGTATTTTTGGCCTTCAGCCTTCCTACCGCCGCTCTCAGTTCTACCCCGGTCACTTCAGGGATGTCGTCGTCGTCGTCCGCGTGGTCCGCTTCGGGCACCGCAATTGGCGGAGCCATGGGCGGGGGGGTGTGCACCCCCCGTGAAGGGAACAGAGCGCTCACCACCTCCTCCACCAGCTGGGGGCGGAGACTCTGCGTCAGCGGGGGGGCCCAGGTGCGGAGTTTATTCCGCACCATTTTATAAGGGCGCCCCCACGGATCTCTGTTCAGAGTCTCCAGCATCTCCTCGCGGGCCATGTCCTTGGCCCGCTGGACAGCCTCTTGGAGGGCGGTCTTCGCTGCTCTGTACCCCTCGTACAGCTCCGCCTCCGTGGCTTCCGCATCCGGAGGACGAATGCGGAGCCTGCGGTGCCTGGTGTACCGGTGTCGCGCGTCGACGCACGCCTTGCGTAGCGCCTCCAGCTCCTGCGACCACCAGTACACCTGACGTCGGGCGCGTCCTGGCCGGACTCGGGGCATTGCCACGTCGCAGATCTCGGACATGGCCTCCCGGAACCACTCCGCCTCCTCGTCGATATCGGCAGGCCTGTCCGGTGATGACACCCAGGCCTGCACGATCGAGGCTTCCAGGAGGAGCTCCCGGTCCAGCTGCTTCAGCGCCCACCGCGGACCACTCGGGGCCTGTTGGACCAGCGCGCTAGAGGTCTGGGCGGAGACGTCGAACCGGATATACCGGTGATCGGAGTAGGTCTCCACCTCCTCCATGACGCGCCAGTCAATGACACGCTGTGACAGAGCGGGGCTGGCGAACGAGATGTCCACCACTGACTCACCCCGCATCCGCACACACGTGGGAACAGAACCCCGATTTAGGACGACCAGGCCTGTTTCCAGAGCCCAGTCCTCCACCATCCTGCCCCGCACATCCGTGCAACGGGAACCCCAGGCCAAATTCTTGGCATTGAAGTCCCCGAGCACTAGCACGGGGAAGGGATGGCTTCCGGCGACGACGACACTCAACTCTGTTAAAGAGTTGTGGAACTCGGCGAGAGTTCGGCTCGGAGAGAAGTACACTCCCACGACTACAACCTCTCCGAACCGTGCTGCTACACACCCCTGTCCCTTCGTGACGCATTCCAGGGACGGGGTGCCGGCGGCGACCGACGAAACTATGGCCACTGAGCCGCTCAGGTCCTCCACCCAGTCATCCCTGGGCGGGACAAAGTACGGCTCAGCGACCACGGCGATGTTGATCGACCACTGCGCCACGCTCTGGAGCAACAGGTCCTGAGCGCAGGCGCAGTGGTTGATGTTCGCCTGGAGGAGGCGCAATGGAGCCATTAGTCCTCCATTTCAGCCCCCTCCCGGGCCCCCTGCGAGGGCTCCACTACGGCAGCGGCGGCGGTGGCGGCGGTAGTGGCGGCGGCAACGGCGACTGCGGTGGCGGCGGTTGTGGCGGCGGCAGCGGCGGCGGCGGTGGCGGCGGCGGCGGCGGCGGCGACGGTGGGAGTGGCAACGGCGGCGGAGGGCCTGCCTTTCCTCCTGGTTCCGGCGGGTGGAGCGCAGGACTTGCTCCCCGCCCGGTGATCGGCCGGCTTGCCAGCAGCCGCACATGTGATGCAGTGCGGCGCGGCGTTGCACGAGCCGGCCTTGTGTCCGGGCTGACCGCAGCGGAAGCACAGTGTGCTGCGGTCTACCTCGGAGGTGCACTGGATGCCAACGTGGTGCCCCACATGGCATCGGTAGCACCTCAGAGGCTTGGGGTCCAGGAGTTTGACCTGCGCTGAGACCCAGCCCACCAGGAGCCTTCGGCCCTCCGTGATGGTTCTGGCCGCCGTCACGGGGCAGCTTACCGTTATGGTTCGCATGCCCGTGTAGTCAGGACGTAAGGTGCCCGCCTTCACCTGGTCGGCCAGACACCCGCCCGTCCTGACAACGGCGGCCACCACATCTCCCTCCGTCACGGAGTCATCCAGGCCCAGTATGCGCATGTCTGCGCACTTGACGGGCCTGGTGATCCGAGCTTCGTCCGCGAGGGACGCCCTTAGCTTCTCAGCTAGGGCGTCAGCGGTGGGGCCACTTGTAGCACCGGGGATCTCCAGCATGCGGGCGCCAGTGGCGGTCACCCTGTGCCGGAGGCCCCCGGTGATCCCCAGCTCCCGGAGGTCCACCTTCTCTCTCGCCTTTGAGAGCACGTCGCAGTACGTCACGCCCCTCTTGACCGCGTCCGGCTGTAGTGTTATCACTACAGCCGCGGTCTTCGGGGCGCGAAGCCTAGCCGCGACGGCTCTCTCCTTGCGACGCCGCCTCTGCTCCTTTTTTCTGGCCGCCTTGGCCGCCTTCTTCTTCTCCCCGACCACCTGCCATTGGGCGTCGGTCGTGGGAGAAGTGGGGGAGTTTTGGGGGCGCGGCGTAGGCTCTGGGGCCTTCGCCTCCCGTGCCGCTCTGCCCTTCTTCTTTCGGCCCTGCGCCGGGGGATTGCCCGTAGGCGCCGGGGCCCCGCCAGCTGGCGCCGGCGCCGCGGCTCCTCTAGCCGATGCCGGTTTGGCCGACGCCGGTTTGGCCGGCGCCGGTTTAGCCGACGCCGGATTGGCCGACGCCGGCTTGGCCTGGGCCCGGCCCGACGGCCCGGGTTTAGGGGCGGCAGCTGCCGCAGCGGCGGCGTACGAGGCCGCCCTTGGCCCCGGGGTCGTTCCGCCCGCCAGGGGGGGGCGCAGGACTATGCCCTCCAGGACGGAAAACCGCGCCTGGAAGGCCGCCAGCTCCTGCCGAACCAGGCTGAGGACCTGGTTCTCCACCGGGACGGGCTGGCTCGGTGGTTGCGCTTCCCCGGTGGCCCGCAGGCCGGCCAGGTCTGCCCGGAGCCTCCCATTCTCCTTTTGGAGAAGCTCGGTGGCTGCCGTCAGGCGGGCGACCTCCGCCCGCAATTCGGCCACTTCGCCGGCCGAAGGGCCGGTGTAGTTGGCCGCCTCCGCTGCCGCCATGATGGAGGCCGTCGCCGAGACTATGGCCCTGTTCTTGGAAGTCTGTAACTTCTTCAAGGACACGTCCCGGATGGCGGCCTCCACTACCGCCGCAAACCTGCTCATGCAGTCCGCCTCGGGGTCAGGGGCGTCAGCCGCACCCGCCTCGTCGCTCGAGGGTCCCGAAGCGACCGCGCGACCGGTCCCCCCCTCCTTTGCGGGCTCCTCCGCTCTCTCCGCCGCCTCACGGGCAGTGAGCCCCCTGCCCTTGCCTCGCTTTGCGACCCCACCCCGCCTACTTGTGGGGATTTTTCGGGCCGAGGCCTGCTCTCCGTCTGAGGACAATCCCTGGCTGTCCCCAGACCTTGGCCGCTTGCCCGTCTTCGCGGCCACCTCCCCGGCACGGCAGGGGCTCCCTGAGCCTCCCATGCTCGTGCCTTCCGATGCGGCGTCGGACTCCGACCCCGCATCACTCCTCACCTCTACTTGGTCCCCTGAGGGACAGGAGCCTCCTCGGCTCTTGTTGCCAATGGCAAGTGGTAGACATTCGTTGCCCCCCCCAGAATACGAGTGGGGGCTTGACGTTCCCGAAGGGAACGTGGCGGATTCTCCGACTGCTGAGCAGCCGGTACCGCCCTGGGGTAGTTTTTTGCCGTCTGTCTGTTCCATTTTTGTGTTCCTTTTAAGGGTGAGGTCCCTTTTCGCGCTAACGGCCGGATCCCCTCCGGCCATTCATCCCCTCGGCACGCTAGACCTTGGGATTGGGGTAATTTTTTTATAGAGGTTGTCTACCTCGCGGCCCGGGCCTCAGTGGCCCGGACCCCCGGTCCTGTCAGTTCAGGATTACGGGGTGGCCGACGGCTGGACAGACCCAACCGCCGCCCCGGCGTCCCCACGCTGCCGCCGGATGCCGGACAGACGCAGCGCGGGCATGGGACACCCTCCACCACCCACATTCTCGTGGGTACCGCGGTGCTAACCGCCCCGCGACGGTCCGCGCCAACTCACCTTCCTCTGTAAGCAGAGGGGGAGTAGACGCGTGACCGTCTATAGCCCGGTTCCCTTCACCGACCATCAAAGATGATCGGTGACTGGAACCATGACCTTCTCCTCCTGTCGAAGATTTGCCGCCCGCCCCAATTGTCCACCCAAACCTGGTGGGCAATTGGAGCCGACGTTGCCCAGGGTGCGCCACGTGGAGGCTCTTCAACGTGCACCCCTAGTCTAGCCTGTCTTTGACACCACCTTTATTTCGAAGCACTAAGTTCAGTTTATTTAGTTTAAGTGTTTCTGACATGCAGTTGACTTTACTTGTGATCGTCTAATTAAACTTTCAATAAAAATATTTCAGGCTCGACACCCCCCTTCTGACTGGCGACATAATCAGTATACTTGCATCACGGGACTCTTCAGGTCACTATAGTGTGACGAACACGTCAGGACTGCTAGTGTTGCGCCCAGACCACTTGGTGTCCAGCACTAGTGTTGTAGCTGGCGTGTTTTGTAAGCGTAAGGCTGTGCTACAGGAACGATGGAGAGGGATTGACTCGGCTAATATGGCTGTAAGTTGATATTGCTTTTTATGAATGATGCTTTCGCCCGGCCGCTCGCGCTCGCTCGCGATTACGTTATTGGCGATTGTGAACTTTGTTTACTAGCTAATAACATTTAAATTCCTATAATTCACATAAACGCGCTGGAGTTCGTAATTTTTTCCGCGTTGTGTGTCTGTAGCCATAAACAATGCATTAGACTTCAAGCACATCAGCATTTTTCAGATAAACTTCTTGCTCTGGCGAATGAAGTCTCAAGAGAGACAGAGATACAGAAAACTGCTTATCCGAATGTGCAAGTGTGATTCAACCTTATTTGTCTTTATTACAGATGACAACCGGAATATTAATCCACGAGTTGGTACAAAAAGCTCTGACTCAAAAGATCTCATCAATAGAACAACTGCGTTCAGTCACTGACAGTGTAATAAAGGAGTCAGTAGCAAGACTGTATGACGCTGGGCTGAGTGAAGAGGAGGCACGAACGAATATATACAAATATCTACCGCCACTTGCTGACTTTATGAACACTTATGTCGCGGATAAGCCACCGACAGTTGCGGTAAATACATTTTTTAATATAGTATTACTACAATTGTATTGGAGCCCTGACACAGCCAGAAGGCGTCGCGGCAGACCCCGTAGAATATGGCGGGACGAACTGGAGAAAACAAACGACCAGTGGTAGTTTTGCCTTATCTAAAGAGCTGGAAATTGTGGGGAGAAGCCTTTGCCCAGGAGTGGGATGTTGCAGGGTAACAATAACAATATTGTATTCCATTTGGTGTTGGAAAATGTATTACTGGTTTGCTTGGTGCTAATATAATACATCAAACTATAGAAAGAGGCGGTCAAACCAAATTTTATCTAAAACTATGTCTCATGTAAACGGCCATATTCACTGATAGCTAACTCTCAGATAGATCCTGGCAATTATATTACACGTTTTTTGGTTGCAGAATGTGAAAATAGACAAAAACAACTGGTCTGGACACATTGACAAAATATTGGATATTGAAGAGAACTTGTGCTGCCCTAAACTGGGGCTAAAGGGTAAAATCGACGCCACTGTGCAAGTCACAATTCATGAGAGAAGTGGTAAGAATATAATACTAAACTATTTATGGAACATGGAGTTTTCGTAAAAGTTCGACTTCGTAGAGCGTCGTCTCTGTCACATGTACATTCTTAACGGCCGCTTACTGTACCTGTATAATGTCTTTTGTAATTTATTTGATCTATAACTCGCCCCTGCGTCGCAACGAAAACATTGAGATATTACTGCATTATAATCATAAACCTGCCGGAATAAATGCTGGTGAAAACTGCATCAAAATCCATAGAGTACTTTAGAAGATCTAAGACGCAGACGAAAACGAAACACTAATTACTTCATAATATGTAGATTTACAAAATAATTTTTATTTTATTTATTTGGGACAAAAAACAGTTATGCAATACAATATTAATAGTTAGCTTAAGTATAATAATAAACAAACGCATAACCCACACTATTGTCCACGGAATCATATCGATTTTAAAAGAAATAAGGAAACGGACGTATATAGAAAGGGACAGTAGGAAAATAAAAATAAACCTGAAAAGTCACACAAACCAACTCAAGACAGCGCTCGCCGTCCAGACTTAGTCCGCAGTCACCAATCAGATCACACCATAACATCATCAAGAGGCAGCCATCGTTAAGGATGACCAGAAAGTAAACCAATAGCCATTTTTCTAAATTTGTTCGGATTAAGAGCGAAAATATCTAAATTTATAAAATGTGAGTTTTACGTTTCTAATAATCGGCGGAGAGGAGCTCTCTCCCCAGCATATGTTCTACACATCTCTGTGTAGAACAAGCGGGTTGCACGCACTTCCCGTCTACTAACAGTCCTAGGTACTACATTACATAGTTTATTTGAAAGTTCCATACAATTAAACCTATTGTTGCATATGCCAAACAGCATCATAACCATCAGCCTGTGCTCCAAGCTTAATATGTTGTACTGTTTCATCAGATCCGCATAGGAAATTTTGGTATGGTAACACTTATAATGTGTAGTGCAAATATTTTTTGTTTTTAACCATTTCTAGTCTGTTAGTGTGTAAGAAAATTTAATACTTGTTTTATTTTTGGTGAAAGAAATATAATGACATTTCGGCAAATTGAGATGAAGTTTATTCTCAAGACAATATTGCGTAAGTCTGCATAGATCGTCTTGTAATAGCAAACAGTCCTGCATACTTGTGCAAGATTTAAAAAATTTAATGTCATCGGCATACATGAGGAATTTAGAGTTAACCATACAGAACTTTATGTCGTTAATGAACAAGATACACAATAAAGGACCTAAGACTGAACCTTGGGGCACACCGGATTCCACAACTGTGTATTCAGACTCGTATCCATTGATGACAACTTTCTGTGTTCTGTGGAATATGTACGACACAAACCATCTGAGCAGATTCCCTCTAATGCCGTTGAAGGCAATTTTGTCTAAAAGCAGTTTGTGGTCCACCTTGTCGAAAGCCTTCCGAAAATCAGTATACACAGCATCAACCTGCGTGCCTTTATCCATATTTTCAAATAAAAACTGTGTAAAAATCATTAAGTTTGTACAGGTAGATCGCGACTGAACAAAGCCATGCTGTTCGGGAATGATGAGATGTCTCAGGAGTGGAAACAAATTACTGTGCACTAAATTCTCGAAAAGCTTAGACAAGGTGGATAGAATAGAAATAGGTTGATAATTTTCAACATTGGCTTTATCTCCACTTTTGTAGATGGGAGTAACAAAGGCTCTTTTCCATGTGCATGGAAATACCCCTTCACTTAAACATTTGTTGAACAGGATATGAAGCGGAATAATGTTAATGTTATTGCAGGACGTCAAAAGGCAGTGGTTCCTCTAGAACTGAAGAGTGGCAAGGCATCCATGTCAGCCGAACACCGCGGTCAACTAGTACTGTATGGCATGATGCTCAACTTGCAAAACTGTGAGGACCCCACTCAAGCGGCACAGCGTGGTCTACTACTATACTTGAAGTAAGTAATCGCTATATTCAACTTGCCAGTCATTCAGGCTGTCAAAGTCCACACCACCACAAACTTCACACCACAGACAAACCACACTCCACAACAGACCACACCACACTCCACAACAGACCACACCATACTCCACAACAGACCACACCACACTCCACAACAGACCATACCACACTCTACAAGAGATCACACTACACTCCACAACAGACCACACCACACTCCACAACAGACCACACCACACTCCACAAGAGACCACACCACACTCCACAAGATACCACACCACACTCCACAACAGACTTTTTGTCTATAGAAGTCATTATGAACACACAACATAACATCACGCATGTTTTCCCCGAAGGGTTAGGCACTTTGGACAATAATTTCCAGTAAATTGATACTTTACTATGGTTGGAAGTGAAATAATCTAACTGTCATATCTATAGACAAATAGACCTTGTCGTGTTATCACGTGCAAGTGACATCCAACCTTAGGGTGCTAAAGCAATAACAAGTGCGACTATACTATCGGCGATATCCAGAAGTGAATTACAATATAGCCAGCCTGTTAAAAATGTTGATGACTACTTCTATTAAAATATGTCCTAATTTGTGCAGGGATCGCGTAGAGTTGCGTGAGGTAAGCTGTGGCTACCCAGAGCGTCGCGACTTGGTGATGCTACGTAATCAATTAGTGCAGTATCTTACCAAGTCGCCTGAGGATATTGACCCAGGTATCTCGTTATTTTTATATTTATACTAGCTTCTGGCGCCGGCGTCGCCCGCGTGGATGTCAGAAATTATCCCACGGAAACGTGCTACTGGGACAAAGGTCGTTGTTATGTTACTCCTTATAATATCAGCTATCTGCCAATAAAGGTCCCGTCAAAATCTGTCCAGCCGTTTCGGAGATTAGCCGGAACAGACACAAAAATGTTAAAAACCTATTCTTGTTATAAGTACCGTATATACTTTCATATGCATTTAGTAAAAAGCTGTTATTTGGATATTTCAAACAGACACTTCAATTTTATTTATTTGTATAGATTCAGGTAAAGTTTTGACATTATTTTCTGGTTTGTGAATTCAACCACAGGCCATTAATTTTGTTCTTTAAGTAGTTAGTAATACAGTGCAAATAGTCTTGTACAGACGCCAGCACATCAAGCTACCCGATACTGTAAAATTTTCCCAATCAACTTTGAACCTTATGCTTTAGCGATAAAGTTGAAAATCTATTAAAGAAATTTGACAGATTGTAGTAGCTTGATGTGCTTGTACTTTAGGCATGCTCGTCTGTAAAATCACATACCTTGGAAGACCATCTTTAGATATCCTGTATTTGCTTTGTTCAGAGAATCTGGTGGATATTGAGGACGCGTCTGTAATGTTACAACAGAAGCTGCCTGAACCTGTGGATCATCATAACGCCTGCGCTAAGTGCCCCTACCTCACTCTATGCTCGCTGCATCTTTGGTAAGAACATATTGATAGTTTAGAATTTTTCTTTTAGTTGATTTGAACATGCTTTTGAAGTGAAAATATGTATTTGTGGTCGCGGAGTGAAAATATTCACCAAATTTTAGTTAACATTGACTATGAAAAAAAATCAGTTAAATAAAAAACTGGCCAAGTGCGAGTCGGACTCACACATGAAGGGTTCCGTACCACAAGGCAAAAATGCCGAAAAAAACACGTTTGTTGTATGGGAGCCCCCCTTTAATATTTATTTTATTTAGTTTTTAGTATTTGTTGTTATAGCGGCAACAGAAATACATAATTTGTGAAAATTTCAACTGTCTAGCTACCGCGGTTCTTGAGATACAGCCTGGTGACAGACAGACGGACGGACAGCGAAGTCTTAGTAATAGGGTTCCGTTTTTACCCTTTGGGTACGGAACCCTAAAAAAGGTGTCTGGATTTATTTTACTAAATCGTCGAACGGCAAAACTGAAATTTCATATCAGTGTCTTGAAGTGCAAACTACCACACGCGAGCGCGCTTTAGGACGCCTTTGTCATGTCTGCATTGATGTTCACACAACTTTGCACTTTATGTTAATGGTCATAAGGACTATTATTGGAAAATAATTAGTTTTTCGCTCTTTCGACAGCATGAAGTCTTAAATTTATCCTTTTCAAATATCCCAGGCATACAAACGGTCCAAGCGTGTCTGACTCCCATCCTCTATCTAAACTACGTACGGAAGCGATGGGGCACCTCTCTCTAAAACATGTACAGTACTTCCTGCATTGGACGGCGTTGCTGAAGATGGAAGAGAGAGGCCAGATGGTGTCGTCTCCCTTACATGCGTTGTGGACAGAGAGCGTCGAAAAGAGGTGAGAATATGTATAAAATTGTGTTATGAAACTCCTACATACAGGGTTTTTTTTTCTTTTTCGGATGGGGAATCGTCAAATGACCCCTCCCGCTCTGGGTGGAGCGGAAGGGAGTGTCAGACTCTTACTGACTAAAACCCACACATGTTCCTTCCTTAGCCCTTTATGTTCCGGGCCAGCGGTAACCCTTTCGGACAATCCCACTGACAATACAGGGGTTACTTGCAATTGAAGGCTTATTTATTTCATAGTTTAGACCTAGTACAGATAACAGTACAATTTAAGCAATTGCTTGTGACTTTTAATACATGTTTCATATATTTCAGAGAAAAACGCGGAACATGCGCAGCTGACTTAAAATTAACAGCAGTAACTTATTTAGAAGATAGATACTTACACATCTTTCATCGAAAAACTGAGGGCAAAGGTAAACTTGAAATATTATTATTATTGTGCTTGATACCGATTTTTTTAACAGTGATTTACTTCCTGAATAGCTTCGGACTCAAACGGGACTAATTTATTGGCTCGCCATCTCTCGGCAGGTTCAAAATATAGTTTCAAATATCGGTACTTATGTTTTTTTTATTTTTCAGGTAATAATGTCGATATGAAAGTTACTAAAGGTCCACAAGAGGGTGAATTTTCAATAGTCAGCATAGAGAACCGACCGTGGATCGCCGCAGGAGTTGTGACCGTTGCAAATTCTAAAGAGATACACATATTCCTTGAGAGGTACGAAAATAATACCAACCTATGATAGAAGTCTAATTGTTATTTACACTACGGCCGAAATATCTTGGCAAATCTGGGGGTCTACTCCGAAGCGGTTAACCACTGTATCGGCCGAATGTTCGGTCATTTTCTAATACCATTAATTTCCTATATTGACTATTGGTCCCGACCAAACTGTGCCAATCCGAACCTTTTTAGAACCCTAAACACTTTTTTTTATTTTATTTTTTAAATTCGTAGTAGGACAACAATATTCGAATCAGAAAATGACCGAATGAATGATACAGTGGTTAACCGCTTCGGAGTAGACCCCCTGAACACTAAGAACTTTCGCGCATGTTCTTTATTTTTTTTTTTTTTTTATTTATTCTTCAACAAATTTACATTTGTGTCGAACAATGGTTTTAACAATAAATGTAACACAAAATTAAATAATCATCATAGTCAGAAAAGAAACATAAAAAAAAAATATTAAAATATTACATTCCACATTGGTCACAACATTATTAGTCATAATATAATAATAATTTCATATAATAATAATATAATAATTTAACTCAAAATTAATAAAAAATAAAATTCAAAGAAATGTATGTCAATAAGAGTCATGATAGAATGTTGAATAATTATATCGTATGAAGTCATTAGAATATATTAGTACACCCACTATATGTATTAGTGCCACATATTAGTTCGAACTACTTATTATCTTTAAGAAACTCTTCTATGCTGTAATAACATTTCTTCAATAACAATGACTTTAATTTTCTCTTGAATTCGTTTGGATTCACAGAGTTTTTAAATTCTACAGGCAATTTATTATACAGATTTACTGATTGCACTCTTGAGGCATGTTTAACAACATTCAGCTTAGGCTGTATGAAATTGGGTAGATCCTTTCTTCGCGTTTTTATTCTGATAAGTCTCTGTTCTTCTGTCTCAAACTTATGGATATTTTTAATAAAATGACTAAGCAGGACCAGAATATAGAGGCATGGCACTGTGAGAAAGTGCAGTTTCTTAAAATGATCTCTACAAGACTCCGTTTGTTTGATGCGAAGCATAGTTCTCAAGGCTCTTTTCTGTATAACAAAAGCAGCATTAATATTGTATTGATAGCTGTTGCCCCAGAACTTTATGCTATATCTAAGTCTAGACTCTATGAGTGCAAAATATACCATTCTGAGGTGAGCAATGGTTAATTCATCTCTAAGACTCCTGAGAGCATAGCAAGCACTACTCATAGTGTTAGTGACTACTTCCAATTCCTTCTTCCAATTTAAAACTGCATCTATTTGTACTCCCAAAAATTTAACATTGTCTACCATATTCACTTTATTCCCTAATAAATTTACTTTGACAGTATCGTTGTTCTTCACGGTCGATTTAAATAATAAACATTGCGTCTTTTTTAGATTTAGTTTTAGACCATTCATAGTGAACCATTTCTCAAGCGCACATATGATAAAATTAATCTTTTTTTCTAAATTTTCTATATTGTCACTAGCTATAATAGCGCTTGTGTCATCGGCAAAAACTACAAGTTTAGTATCATCTGAAATACTTTTCATGTACGCTATCAAATCATTTATAAAAATTATAAAGAAGACAGGTCCTAGAACTGATCCTTGTGGTACGCCTTTATTTATTACAACTGTGTCTGATTTGTGTACTTTTTCATGCCCATCTTCTTGAACTGTTTTTATTTCCACATACTGCGTTCTATTATGTAAATAGGATCTGAATAAATTCAAAACATTTCCCCTAATGCCATAGAAATCCAACTTATTCAGAAGAATACAATGTTCCACTGTATCGAACGCAGAACTTAGGTCGAGGAAAAGTCCTGCTACTTTTAGTTTAGCATTCAACTTACCCACTACATCATCAATTAACATGTCAATAGCATCTGTTGTTCCTACATTATTTTGATAGCCAAATTGTTGGTCGGTAATAATTTTGTGCTTATTCAAATGACAAACCAGCCTCACTTTCATAATTTTTTCAAATATTTTAGAACATACCGGCAACAAAGAGATAGGCCTATAATTCCCTGGATCTGTTTTAGAGCCTTTCTTGTGAATAGGTAGTACTTTAGCTAATTTAAATTGCTCAGGAAAAACACCTTTATTTACATATTCGTTTATTGAATCGGCCAAAGGGCTAGCTAATAAATCAATGTTTTCTTTTATGATACTCATAGGAATTTCATCTTGGCCAAAAGACTTTTTACTATCCATACTCATAACTACTTTAAAAACTTCGATAGGTGTAACAGGTTCAAAGACCATATCCTCCTCTACTCTTACCCCATGATTTTGTAAATACTCTTTTGCTGTATTAATGTCACTCATGATATAATTTGAATTATTACAGAACTTTTCCAATAGAATATTAGCAACTTCTGATGGATTATGAACTATTTTATTATTATTATCTTTAAGTATTATATTGTCATTTACATATTTTTTAGGATTCTTCTTACTATTTATAATTTTCCAAATAACTTTACCAGAATTCTGAGCTAGATTTATTTCCGTTCTTACTACTAGTCGTTTCGCATGTCGTCTTCTCACTCACACTCGCCTCATGTGTAACCATTTGGTTCCTAAAAAATCTTACTGCGCAGCCTTCTACGCGAAGTTCAGACTTGCCAAGATAAATCGGCCGTACTGTAACGTCTGTAACATTAGGTATTTATTTGGCGCCGAGTATTAAAAAATGCATTTACATTTCCCTTCTTAAACATGAATTCTTCCAGGGATGTGGGTAGTCGTTTGAACAACGACACGGTATACCACATCGACACGTACGAGTCTTATGCGAGCACTGTTCAGAATCTGACCAACTTAGGAGTGCTAATGGAGGACAGCGATCGAGCGGACAATCTCCGGAAGTAAGTACACTTTTTCCAAACTTCCTTCCACGCTGATTAAAACACAGCGTAAACGCAGCTTTGTGTATTTATAAGCCTAACTTCCGAATTCTCAAAATTGCCGTTATCTCTAATAATTTTTTAACCGACTTAAAATATTTGTAATATTTTTTTTGTAATATTTCATTGTGTTTTGTGATGTTTGCATTTTATATCTTTTTATTCTTAATTTTTTGACATTTTTATAGCATTTTTACATTTTGACAATTTTACATTTGACATTTTATTAATTTTTATTCGATTCTGGCATTTTTATAATTTTATTATTTTAAATTTAATTGATCACAATTTATTTATTTTTTTCGGTTTTTACCTGTTTTGAATTTAATATTATATTTTATTAGTAATTTTAATGTATGAATTTGAATCTATGGACTAGAATTATGTCTGAAATAAAATTATTATTATTATTATTATTATTAAAAATATGGAGGAGTTTGGTAAAAGTCGCCCGCCCGGTATTCCCAAATAAATTTAATTATATTCGCTTAGTTTTTCAGTTAGCTTTACTGATAGGTTTTTAATCCAGCTCGCCTATGTTGATGATGATATCAGCTTCACATAGTGAGAAATGGCAAGAAACTAAAATAAAATTTTCACTTTGTAGTAGCTTTTTTTTTAACTTGTTTTTTTTATCGTAAAATTTTTTTCTGTCCTATTGTATCGACAAAAAGATTTTAAAGAATGTCTTGAAGTTAAGTAAAGTAAGCCCTTTTCCGCTAGAATTTTCAACTTTAATTGTATTTCCAGGTTAATAATAGACAAAGAATCACCTAAATTTGAACCAAAATTACCTCGCGACGTGGGTCGGCTGGGTACCCGTCTCATGAAGTCGCTCAACATACAACAACAGCGCGCCGTGCTCAAGTCCCTGGCGGCGCGGGACTACGCGCTCATGTGTGGACTGCCGGGCACTGGTACATATAATCATTCGCAGAACAGATGGCCGATGGGGCCCAAAGCTTCTGGAGTGGCGACCGCGTACCGGAAGGCGTAGCGTTGGAAGGCCTCCCACAAGGTGGTCCGACGACCTTGTGAAGGCCGCAGGAACCCGTTGGATGCGAGAAGCGCAGAACCGGTCGAAGTGAAGGTGCTTGGGGGAGGCCTATGTCCAGCAGTGGACGTCTTTCGGCTGAAATGATGTTGATGATGAAATTAAATGGCATGGCAATGGGTGACAGGTGGCTGTATTTCAACAAAGTTACAAGTTCTAATTACAAAAACTGACTTCAAGCC
The DNA here is from genome assembly GCA_963082905.1 of Oligia fasciuncula. Taxonomy (NCBI): domain Eukaryota; kingdom Metazoa; phylum Arthropoda; class Insecta; order Lepidoptera; family Noctuidae; genus Oligia; species Oligia fasciuncula. The sequence continues at coordinate 11,530,023 of OY720406.1, read as the reverse complement.
TAACTAAGTGTGTTTTCCACAAGTAAAGTGCGCGGAGCTTCGTGAGATAAAAATACTGTACTTGATAATATGAGTTTAGAATATTATATTTCTGATTTATTATTGTCTTTAGATATCTATTACGCCTGAGAAGTTATGCCAGTTAATTTAATTGGATCTTGAACAGCGAAGAAACTGTTTTGATCACATCAACTCACCTAATATTCCAACTAATTTTAATAAAATCTCGATCTCTCACGCATTTTCCGACGGATCTTAACCCAATACAATATCATTGTCAAGGCGTAACTTTAACGTAAATCTGAAGTTATTATAAGTTAATACGGCGTTGACAAGTGTCATACTCCTTACAGGTAAAACGCAGACAATAAGCGTGCTCATACAAATGCTGGTGGGCTTGAAGCAGCGCGTCCTCGTCACTGCGCACACGCATTCCGCCGTTGATACAGTTCTTAGCAGGTAGGCAAATGTTTGTACTTGTCACCTACTGTAATAATTGACAAAGGTTTTCGGTAACTTTGGATGATATTGAAATCTCTTATTTAATTAATTTACTCCCATTTTCCCATCGGCTTCCGTTTTAGCTTACCGTACGTGTTGGGTAACTGTAAGTACTGTAAGCAGCTGCTTAGTAAAAAATAAATAAATAATATCCGTAGCTGAATCAACCAAAAAAAAATGTTCACCTTAAAAAAAGTAATAATTACGTCGAGTCCAAGTGTTAATAATAATACTGTAGGAAACATTCCTAGGTCGAGATTTATAAACGTTACTTTGCACCTAGTTTGGCTAAGCGTTATTTCTGTTACTGTCGCACAAGAGTCAAACTACAGGTGTAAGATAATGACAGGAACATAATTATCTTAGCGGTAAGAAATATGATTTATTTTACGATCTTTTGTGTGTACTGTAAATTCGTCAGGTTACCAGAATCGTTGCGTATACTGCGTCTGGGCGCATCGGCGCGCATTGCGCCCGCGCTGCAGAAGCAAAGCGAACAAACACTGACCAAGGACTGCGACACGCCTGAGAAACTCGCTGCACTCTATGATTCTATGGTAAAATTATTTTTAAGATTTCCGGCGTTTTAAAAAAACAAGTTTCTCATTCCAAAGCACTCCTGCTAATTTTCAGAAACATGATTGTGACAATGGCATATAAAAATAGTAATTACTTAGTTCCTGGGTGTTTTTCATGGTTTCTCCTGGTCCTTTGCAAAAATCAAAAACTACTATCGATAGCGACATAGTTTTCTGCTTGGTATTTACTTTCCCAACATACAATAAAACAGAAGAAATAAAATAACTATGTGCGCGCACTTCGCGGCAGTCGTTTGATGTCTACTGACACTGACGTTTCATTCACTGATTTTCGTCTGCACGCCGCCAACATTTGGGTTACGAGTTTATGAGATGATTTGTATTTGCAGGACGTCGTAGGAATGACATGTTTGGGAGCCACGCACGCGATGCTTTCCCGAACTACTTTTGATATATGCATAGTCGATGAAGCTACGCAGGTAAAAATGAATGTTTCTGTACCTAATCAGAATATGAATATTTTGGTCCTATCGGGCTGGTACTAACATGATGAAGATGCCTCACTGCGATACCTCGCGGTCCCGGCGTAGCTCGCTACCTTGATGTCACTTCCACGTAAAACAAATGCATGCTAATAGACACACGCGCAAATGTCAGGCATCGAGGTAAACCCCAAGCAGCCCACGATGTCATCGCAGTGAGGTATCCTTCGGCATGTGCGTGCGTGTAAACACGATGTAAGTGCTTGATTTTTTTTTGATGATTTTTTTGATCATTGCTTGACTTTACAACGTTATGTGTTGTAGTTGCAATGGAATCAGAACTGTTTTCAACGAACTTAAGGTTAAAAATCCTTAAGCATATAAATTGGTTATTTGGCAGGTGTTGCAGAGTACTGTATTGCGTCCATTATTCGCAGCGAAGAGATTCGTTTTAGTGGGAGATCCAGAACAGTTACCACCCGTAGTCAGGAGTCGAGCAGCAAGGTAAAACTCAGCCTTATTATAAAATAAGTTTTTAAACACAGGTTCAAACCGTCGTACTATTTATTTTCAAGCTCTATTTCGACAAAGTTAAAGTTCTAATTACAAGATTTAGGTAACTAACTAAATACGGTAAGTTATTATCAGTTGTATTTTGCGGCTTCTAAAAGTAAAATGTTTTTGCAGAGGACGTGATTATAGATGGTTGACCACATAAAATTCAAAAGTCTAAATCGCTTCTTTCGACATTAAATATATATTTCATTCCCATTCCAGACGCCTAGGTATGGAAGAAAGCCTCTTCCACCGCCTGATGTGCGAAGAAGCGACCTCGACCCTACAGCTGCAGTACCGCATGAACCAAGCTCTGGCCGACATCGCCAACCACGTGGCTTACAACGATCGGCTCAAGTGCGCCGACCAGAACATCGCGCTAGCTAGGTTGAATGTAGATGTACTGGTAAGTAAAGAGAAAGTTTATTCCAAAAAGAAGAAGAAAAAAAATGAAGAAGTTTCCTTCTTCATTCGGTTTTATAGCAAGTTTTCAAAGATTCGATCAATCTTTAAAAAATCGCGAGGGTTAATTATTTGGGAATAAGTTAATAAAAACATTGCACCTGCTAATTTTAGTTCGTAGATTCCACAACCATAGATGCGAACTTGGCGCAACCCTAATCAGTCACCTGACCAGTCAATCTTACATTTCGATTTTGTTATTGAAGTAACGATTATGACTTCAACACCCAGATTCTGAAATGAGAATTTAAAAATTTAATAATTTATCACTTTTATGACCCCTCCCTTTCATGAGGAAAGGAAGGGGTAAATAACGAACGTCTACTTGTGCAGAAAAGGTAATCACGCGTTAAACATCCAGTTATATTTCAGAAAATACCTCACCTGTTAGACTCCCCATGGTTATCAACTGCCTGTAGTCCTGAACCACAGCACGCAGCGTTGTTCTTAGACGTGGAAACTGTTGAAGATGGCCCCGAAATTACTGACAATAAGAACTCTTGCGCAAACCGCATTGAAGCATGTGTGGTTATCGCCTTGGTTGACGCTTTGAAACAGGTTGGTTTTATTTTTGTTGCAAGGATTATCGAGATTGATATTGACTGCGACTTTTTTTTTCATAAGTAGTAAATCAGTGGGTTTCGTAATTCAAGTATTGTTACTACTGACGTACTTTTGACTGAACTAGCCAAAGAATTCTTCCAAAAATACAATTATTCTACTACAGGGCAACGTGAAATCATCGGACATTGGCGTCATAGCACCGTACCGTGACCAAGTATCACTCCTGCGCCGCTCTCTCGCACACCTCGCGGTGGAAGTCAGCACTGTAGACCAGTTCCAAGGAAAGGACAAGTCCGTCATCATATACTCTTGTACCAGACGCCCTGACAAAAATGATGACAAGAAAGTTAAGGTTAGTAACTGAACTGTCCTTAGTTTATTGGGAAAAATGTTATAAATATGAGTGTGATGCTTCCATAGAAAAAATATGTGGCCCATTACAAAACTGACCGACCAGGCGTTATCTCACTTGATGATTATGTCAGGAGTATAGGCAGCATCATTCTAAAACTCCTTGGAGCGTGGGTACTGTGATAAACTAGTATAAATAAAGAAACATACAATAAAGCAGTTGTAGATGGGCGGATCTGCCGCGAATATAGTAGTGATGAACACTCAGCTTAAGAAGTCCAAGTAACATAATGCTAATATTATTGCTCGAATTTTAACTGTGGTCGGTAAAAACAATTTTGTGTTACAGGAAGGCGAAGTGCTAAATGACCAGCGTCGTCTTGCCGTAAGTGTGACTCGAGCGAAACACAAACTGATTATAGTCGGCAACTCTACCGCTTTACGTCGGTACGCGCCTCTCCAGAAACTTATACAAACCTGCACTGCCGTCCAACTAGACAAGAATATTGTTAATAAACTACGTGATAGATATAAAATGAATGTATCGTGATATTATACTGTATTAATTGTGCCTTAATAATTATTGTAAATTAGAATTATGAGCCTGCATTTATAGGTTTTAAATATTGTTTTTTTTTATGATTATATATTGTTTAATTTATACATTGGGATTTTTTTTCTGGTATGCTTGCTTACTTGAGTTCGTTAGTTGTTTGACTCGATAATTAGAGCTGTTCTCCATTATTATTCAATTAACCCGTCAAGCACCGCGTATATTAGGATACTCCGCTTCGCTCTCCGCTAATGAGACAATTGATTTTCTATTGTATCGTATTACACCTATGTAATACGATACAATAGAAAATCAATTGTGTCTCATTAGCGGAGCTTGAGAGGTCACAAATACAATGAACGCATTTGTTTTTGCCGTGCGGTTGCCTACCTACTGATCTGTCAACGTCAAACAGCTGACATTTGTCTACACTCTACAGGCTAAGCTAAATAAAAAGTTAGTTTGTGATTGATTGGGGGCGCGGTTGGTGTTGGACCTATTATTATTTTAATAGTGTTTTTATAACAACATCACTTATCAGTGTTATGTAACAAGGTCTATTGGTTCATTCACCAACATATCAGTTAAAATAATTCAACCAGTGGAGTTTAAAAGGTAAACATTTTTTTATTTATTTACTTTAACTTTGCTTTTATTTCACCACCAAATTCACTTGTTGCATACTTACGATAATTCTAATTAAAATTGTTCATTCGAAAGTTGATTGTAATTTATTGTAACTTTTTAACAACATTTTTTGACAAACAACTTACATAATGTGTGTATTAAAAATATTTATTTTTATATCATGTAGATCTTCAAGATGGTGAAAGCAGTAGCAGTGATCACCATCAGTGACACATGTTTCAAAGACAATACAAAAGATATGTCAGGACCGGCACTCGCTGACTTTGTCAAAGAACTATTTCCCGAAGCTAACCTCCACACAATCATAATCCCTGATGAAAAAGAAATCATTGAAAGGGAGCTCAAGTACTTCTGTGAAACTAACCTCGATCTAGTTCTGACTACGGGAGGGACAGGATTGACTCCTAGAGACGTCACTCCTGAAGCAACAAAAGCGATTATACAGAGAGAAGTACCGGGTATCACTACAGCAGTGACGCTAGCTAGCTTGAAGAAGACACCTATGGCCCAGCTTTCCCGCGCTGTAGCTGGCATCAGAGACAAAACCCTCATCATCAACTTCCCAGGCAGCAAAAAAGCGGTCACAGAATGTTTTGAAGTTGTGAAACCAATCCTACCACATGCAATATCCTTGATACACAATGAGGTGGCCGAAGTAAGCTACATTCACGATAACATGCAGTTTAACCACACATGTATGCATAGCAGTAATGTGGACATTACCAAAGTGGCCTTAAGACCAAGAGAGTCTCCGTTCCCTATGGTAGAGATGGCTGATGCTTGGAAGGCAGTTGATGATGTGATGGCAGAATGGAAGGAAAGGCTGGAGATAGTGACCATTGAAGAAGGACTTGGAAGAGTTGTGGCACAAACACTGTATGCTAAGGAACCATTGCCACCGTTTCCTGCGTCTGTTAAAGATGGTAAGTTATTTATCAGATATTTATATTACACTAGCTGCGACCCGCGGTCTTACCCGCGTAAATGTCGATTCCTTGGGAATATCGGGATACAAAGTAGCCTATATGTTAATCCAGGGTGTCTGCTACCTCCATACAAAATTTTATCAAAATTGGTCCAGCCGTTTGAGCGTGAAGAAGTAACAAACATATAAACACTCACACACTCACAAATCGCCTTTATAATATTAGTGTGATACATAAACTCACGCTTTTTTCTCATAGGGGTAGGCAGAAACTACAGGATGCTACCTGCGACGATCCTTACATACTCCTTTTGCTTCCTTTCCGTATATACATCTGGTCACATACGCATGCCGCTAGCGAGTAATACGCGGTTTCTATAATTTGCACAATATAAGAGGAATGGCCTTGGATGAGACTGCGGTTGTACGAACTCCACATTGACACATTTAATAATCTAACACAACTCTGCTGATGTCAATTTATCAGCAAATTAGTGCTGACTCACAATATTTATGACAAGGTTGAATCTATTCTATTTTGATTAAATAACTCTTTACCTATGTTTTAAATCTTTTTAGGGTTCCGTACCCAAAGTGTAAAAACGGGACCCTATTACTAAGAGTTCGCTGTCTGTCCGTCCGTCCGTCTGTCTGTCACCAGGCTGTATCTCAAAAACCGCGATAGCTAGTTTCACAATTATGTATTTCTGTTGCCGCTATAACAACAAATACTAAAAACAAAATAAAATAAATATTTAAGGGGGGCTCCCCTACAAAAAAACGTGTTTTTTTCGGCGTTTTTGCCTTGTGGTAGAATAGAATAGAATCGTTTATTTCTGAGTACATGGTACATAAAGATCGTAATATTAGACGGAATCACATATACTACCATTGCTGGTGTAGAAATATAAAATTAGTATCTAATTTACAAAGTCACTAGTTATAAATCATGCTATATTAAATGAAATTTTAAATCAAGCAAACAAACATTAAAAAAAAAAAAAATGGTACGGAACCTTCGGTTGCGAGTCCGACTCGCACTTGTTTATTTTTTATCTTATTTCTGTATTGAAAGTCATTTTCAATTAGTACAGTTCGCTTCACAAATAAGGTCCCCCCCTTGGTATTGACATCAAACCTATTTAAGTTTTTCGTAATGTAACGTAAGTGGCGTGTTGGTCTAATGGTTAACACTGCGGCTTGGCGATGCGGTGGTCACGAGTTCAAATCCGCGGATGAGAAGATTTCTTTTTCCTTTATTTTATTTATTTACCCTTTTTTTTAGTTTCTTTATTAGGTGATTTTCGTTAATTATTATTTAAGAAATCAAATGGAGGTTTGTAATAAAAGCTAGGCATTTTGATAAACAATATTCATTTATTTTTCTAATTACATTTCTAGGACTTCATGGAATCCACTTCCAGGTTGAGTATACAGTTTTCTATCTGTGTTAAATTGGGGTTATTTACTTAGAATATTAACTAAACACAAAATAGATACCCTGGATGAGGTTTAGAACGTTTAACATTAGATAAAGGTTCGTTTATATATATATTTATAGAAACATAACGACAATAATATTTATTTATTTAAAGTTGTGAAAACAGATTTTTTTTTATACTTACTTATCGGAAAAAAACCTTTAAAAAAAAAGAAATTTTGTCTTTGTGTCTGTGAATTACAGAGGAAGAATCAACATGCTAAACTATAATAGTATAGCAATATACATCTTTCTCTTTTATCACATTTTCTAATAACCCTTATTTAACACAACATTAGAAAAATATGTGAGGTCAGATGGTGCATCGTTAATACATTACAAGACTACTTGTAAACCAGATTATCTGGATTGATAATAATTATAAAGGTTGTTTGTTTTTGATTAACTACGAGATAATGATCCCACAAATTTTGGGAATTATTAACACTTGCTCATATATGTTCCAACGCAATTTTATCCGATACGTTACACAATCAATCTGCCGAGTAAATTGCCTTAAAATAACGGAGAGGATGTCACAGTCTATCACTTCTTGAAGTTTTGAAGGGTGCCACTAAATGAGCTTTCACAATATTACGTTGTCGCTCCATTTGTATTTTCTCTGGCCTTGGCGATCACATTTCACATCACCCGTCGCTTGATACCTTTGTATCCATCTACGAACTGTTTTTCTCTGCAATGAAAATAATAATATTAGAAATACATAAAAACATCCAACTAGTAAGTAATAATGCAACATTATTGCAACAATAAATAGGTAATATGTGGAAGTATAACATAAATCTTACCGTTATGCCCATAACTCGTGCTATTTTCTTTATGCTTTGTTCCTGTTCCCAGATAACAACAATTTTAGCCTTCAAAAAAGTTGTTAATCAAACCATACCATCGGTTAATAGAATCAACTGGTCAAAAACTTAATAAATTTGATAATATTACGACGAAGATAATTACACACAAGCAAATCGGCACGAAAACGAAACCATTTAAAAAATAATTATACCCTCAATCACAGTTTACTAAATAAAGCGAAGAAGTATTCTAAATTCAACCTTAACTCGCAGTTCATACAGCAGTTAAGTTTCTGAAGTAAAATGACGGTAGTGCAACAATCGGAATCAACACATTATATTCAACCAAACAAGAAATCTATGCTAATTTCAACCTTATCTTTTAGTTAATTGAGGAGTTAATGCGTATTGCATTTTGTAAAACTAAGGTATTAAATATAAAACGAAAGTTGAAATTTAAACCTTATTATCTAGAAGATTAGACCGTTAATAACCTTGTTCGTTATAAGGAGTAATACTATTCCAATTTTCGTTGAGGTTGACAACTGAGCCAATAGCCTAGTAGTATAAGACACGGTCTCGATGATCGGCTGGCGCCTGGTGATGCGGGTTCGTATCTTAATCGCACGCAAAGTGTCTTTTTGTAAGTTATTCTTGGTATACGGTTCGGCCAGAAGGAAGCCGAAAAAATACCTTAAAGAGTTATTAAAAACTTGAATGAAACTTGCAAATAATATCTGAGGCGGACCGTTGGATGCGCTCGGGCAGAGATTGGTGCGGCGGCGGCGGGGCGGGGGAGGGAGCTACTCAAGGCTCACGTGACGCGCCAGCGCCGCCGCGCCGCCGCCGCCGCCCGCCCGCCGCCGCCGCGTCGCTCGAGCGACGAGCGACGGCGGCGGGCCCGAGCGTGCTCGGGCGATAGTCTTTAAGTCTTGGGGGGGTTCCATTTCTCTGACGCTGACTGTACATTCATAACACATACCAACATATAGTATCAAAAGATGTACGTACATTTTAACTATTATAAACACGTGTTTAAGTCCAATCACAGGTGTTTGATTACATTTGTAATATCATTGTTCAATAGTAATACTAAAATAATTATTTAAGTCATTGTTTTTAGGATTCCGTACTTTAAAAGGAAAAAACGGAAACCTTATAGGATCAATTCGTCTGTCTGTCCGTCTGTTTGTCAGTCTTTCAAAACTCTTTTTGTCAGAAATGCGCAGAGGTATCAAGTTAAATTTAATATCAAATACGTAGGTCTGCAGTCCCTTGGAGCTGTAAAAAAATCAAGCTTCTAATCTTCGCTTCTAATAAAAAATACGACCATTTATGGCGTAGGTATACCGTTGACCTAGAAACATGAAATTTGGCAAGAAGCAAGGTCTCACAGCACAAGCCGAGGAAAAAATGCCCGAAAATCGTTGATTAGTAGTTCAAACTCAATCACAGGCACTTTTGAACTGTCAAGAAGTCGGTCAGTCAGAAAATATGAAGCTAGCTGCCCATTCCAGTTAATATCATATCAAAAAATATTTTTAAGCAGAAATAACTTCATAGTTTTTTCTAGAAGTACCTACTATAAAATACAAACTTATTTTTGCGGCCGGTAAAATATATAATAGGTATGTATAGATACTGAGTATGCGTAAATATTCATCTTGATTACGGAACCCTTCGCGTGGTCCGACACGCGCACTTGGTCAGTTTCTCTCGCGTAACATACTTACATCTGAATCATTTTGAAGGATACCTATTGCCTGAGACTGCTATTTTGTCTTTTCAACAAAGTAAATAACGCAATGAATGTTGTTGGGCTGTCAAAATGAAAGCCATTGCTACTGATAGTGCGTAACGCAATTGCGTTAATTACCCCGCGGGAACAGTCGAATACTCGAACCGTAAAGTTACATAGGTACATATAAGACTATTGATGTTATATTCCAGTACCTACCTAATTATATAGTCATTGAAGCTATTTGTTCCGTTAGTTGTAAAATCAAAATCAAAATCAAAAAATAATGTACAGTCACGAGCAAAAGTATGTATACACTTAGCTTTATTCAAAGGCGATTTTCTCCTTTATTTTTGAATGAAATTTTATATTAGTAGGAACATAGTATTTTCAAACCCATAGGTATATTGTCATAGTGTCGTATTTCATCGTTGCATTGGTTATTTCGTTAAAAATTGCAATTTAAAGTTTGCCAAGTGTTGACATATTGGTGCTCGTGACTGTATTTACTACGTAACTACTAAGTGCGCACGACGACATATCCAGCTATGCATTTCCAGTAGGTACCTATAAGCTGATTTCTCATTGTACAAAAAGCCAAGCAATGCGAGGCGAGCTAAAACTAGAAATTCATGTTGCCGTGTGTAGGTACCTACCTAAGATGTTTTCATGAAATTATTCGACCCTGAAGCTGAAGCTATAATGAATATGCATTTTATTTGCTACAAACAGTTTTTTTATGTTATCAACCTGCTTTCGGAAGTGATATTACAGCTGTGTAAATGTACCTGCCGGTGATAAGTAGTTGCTACTGGTAATATTATAAAGTTAATTATTCATTAAAACACCTGTGAAATGCTGACTGATTTGAAACTTATAAATTTCTTGATGCGCCTATGCCAAACTGTCTTGCTATCAAGCTATCATGATAAATTCATATTCTAAGATAAGACTTAGCAAACACACTGAAAGATACTGATTTGTTTTTAACTGCATGATTTAAAAAGACAACTCAATTCAGTGGAATTGGATTGACTGGTATTATACTCAGTCTCAATAAAATTCGTCACTTTCTTCCTAGTTCATGAAAAACGTGTGTTGATTGTAAGTCCTTAGTTGCTATATTACTGCATAGCCATAAACCTATACTAATCATCACTTCATCAGGGTATCTCTGACTGACTCATAGTACTAGAAGGAACTGTGGGGTTTTAGTTGGTAGGAGTCCAACATAACCCTCCATTCTCCCCAGACGGAGGGTATCCATGAGGATTTCCCCACGGAAAAAAGGCGGTATTGTGACACCTAAGTCACAGGTACGAACACCTATATAGTTTAGGGAGTCTCAGTCAGTGTATTTAAATATCGACCTATCTATTAAGCTTTTGTTTTTAATGCTAAGGATATTGGAGACAAATCAGGCTTTTGGTGAAATAAAGAATTATTATTATTTACATCATCAGTATCTCGTCCCCAGGTTACGCCTGTCTAAGCATAGACGGTGTGGGTATACGCCGCGTGCGCACGGCGGTGACGGCCGGGGATGCACCTACCGCGCCTCTGTGCTCCGGGCAGTGCGCAAGAATTAACACTGGCGCGGCTCTGCCTGCAGGAGCCGACTGCGTTGTACAGGTACCAGTATCATGGTTTCAATACTGCCAGGTCCATTTTTTTGGAACCTATTAAAACCATACCATACCATATTTAAACCATATTCCTGCAATTGGTACACTGAAACAACGAATGACGACATTTTAAATTATTTTTATCAAACTATTCCGTACTATTACAAAGTTTTACTTAAATATTCATTTCACTCATTATTTTTACCCGAATAGATTGCTATGTATAAATAAGAACTCGTAGTGTTCGAGGAGCCCGAAAATTTGAATATAATAAAAATAAACTACTTATTTACTTTATCAGCCCCTTATTTACAAGAACAACGGAAGGAATATTGTAGAGTGGAATTTAAGGGAAACGAAACTGATATTTCGTGGAAATAGTCATTCATCATCATCATCATCATTTCAGCCGAAAGACGTCCACTGCTGGACATAGGCCTCCCCCAAGCACTTCCACTTCGACCGGTTCTGTGCTTCTCGCATCCAACCAATAGTCATTCAATAGGGTTATAATTATGAACTTGAGATTTTTGTAGTTGTATTGATGATTTTAATGATTATAATTGTGTAAATACTCGTATCTACATACTTGTTACAGACACGAATCATATTTTGTTCAACATACAACCAACACTGATATGTAAATTGCAAAAAACGTAAGAAAATTTGAATTTCGCGGGGTACCCTGGCCCCAACTATATTTATGTCGCAAGTCGCATCATCCCAGTGGTTTAGCTTACTACTTCTAGCTAGGTTATCGCACAAGCGTAGTTCTTGTTCTTAACACCGATATTATTAATTAGTATAGAAGTGTTTAGGTCGTCACACAATTCACAATTGTGGTGCTAATAATTTACTGATGACATGTACATGATTTAAATATCGCACCTAATCAGCAGCTCGCCCGATACCAATGTCTGAATGAAATATAGGTACCTACAAAGTTTCGGTTACGTTTAGAAACCGTCCATGCTTTGCTTACCCCATGTTCGCACGGATGTAAAAATATGGGTTTCATTTAGACAGTTCAACAACATTCATTGCGTTATTTACGTTGTTGAGCAGTTTTGTTTTCCGAACATATGAAGCAATGGATTAGCAATTTCCTTCAAAATGATTCAAATTGTGATTGTTCGAGTGTTACGCGAAGCATTAAATCGAAAAATAATTTTAGCAACCCCCAAGTCATTTTAGAAGACCTATTCAACGATACCCATACGAACAACTGGTTAACCAATAATAAGTTTCCTAGTAAAAAAAGTTGCAATCACACTAATATTATAAAGGCGATAGTTTGTGAGTGTGTGTGTGTTTATATGTTTGTTACTTCTTGACGCTCAAACGGCTGGACCAATTTTGATAAAATTTTGTATGGAGGTAGCTGACACGCTACTTCTTATCCCGATATTACCACGGGATCGACATTTACGCGGGTGAAACCGCGGGGCGCAGCTAGTTATAAACAAAACGTGTACGCTTCACCCAAACCGGAATTTGTATTAGGTACAATTTTTTATGATTTAAATATCAATGACCTCTGCATCTTTCATGTTATTAAATGAGATTAAATACTTTTTATATATACAGATTTTATTTGGCAATCATTTTCTATGCTGGCTTCGGTCTAACAAAATATGGGTTTTTTATCTTATCATATGGTTTAGAAATAATTATTAAATACTTATACTTACTGAGGATGAGGTTCTGGGTTCGATTCCGAGGTCGGTCAAAGTGGTATTGGGTTATTCCGTCAGTGATTTCTCAGTCTGGACTTGTGACCGGTTGATGGCTATTCGCTCGCCCCCTATGGGACTTAAACATAACTGGCGAAATGTGGGTGCACTATAGTAGGTACACCTCTGCCTAACTCTTCGAGGATTACAGGCGGGATGTTATGTTATCTTCAGAACTAATGGAGCATAATGCTGAGCGATAGCCGTTTTGCGTGGACGTGACGCATGCTTCCTCCAACCCTTTCTTATTTTTTTATGTTCTTTATTGCGTCATGTTTACCGCAAATAAACGTATTTTCTTTCTTTCTTTCTAACTACGAGCTGGTGTTGATGAAGTCTTAGGATCATATTTTCTTTCTTTCTTTCTAACTACGAGCTGGTGTTGATGAAGTCTTAGGATCATATTTTCTTTCTTTCTTTCTAACTACGAGCTGGTGTTGATGAAGTCTTAGGATCATATTTTCTTTCTTTCTTTCTAACTACGAGCTGGTGTTGATGAAGTCTTAGGATCATATTTTCTTTCTTTCTTTCTAACTATGAGCTGGTGTTGATGAAGTCTTAGGATCATATTTTCTTTCTTTCTTTTTAACTACGAGCTGGTGTTGATGAAGTCTTAGGATCATATTTTTTTAGTGTGTTTCCTTTTTGGTACTTAACTTATATCAGAAAATTAGGGACATTTTGTTTTTCATCATCATCATCAGCCTATAGCAGTCCACTGCTGGACATAGGCCTCCCCTAATGAGCGCCATAGCGCCCTGTCTTCAGCTTGACGCATCCAGCATCTGCCTGCAGTCTTTCGCAGATCGTCATCCCACCTGTCCGGAGGGCGTCCCACACTACGTTTGCCAAGTTTTTACTGAATATTAATTTCCTCCAACAGGTCGAGGATACTAGACTAATATCGGCGTCTGATGACGGGATGACCGAGCTGGAAGTAGAGATCCTGAAAGCGCCCGAGCCTCAGCAAGATGTGAGGAATGTAGGTTTCGACATAGCCATGGGAACTGTGCTGGTGGATAAAGGTTGGTCTTAATTCTATAGTTAGTTGTTTTGACGTTTATATGTATGTTACTAGCAGCGCCCCGCGGTTTCACCCGCGTAAGTTTAGATCCCGTGGGAATATCGGGATAAAAAGTATCCGTTGTGTTAATCCAGGAAATGGTCTATCTATGTGCCAATTTTCATCCAAATCTGTTCAACGGTTTACGTAAGAATTTTTTTTTAAACCTATTTACAGAAACATGATACATTTTTGAACGGTCAAAGAGTAAATGATGCAATAGAATACTCTTTACTATGCACACCATATACATTACAGACATAATAAAAATAGAAACTGCTGAATAATAACGAAACAAAATGCCTCATTACTTTAGTATTTGGTCCCTTCGGGCTCGGTGTTCGTGTTCGCCCGCAGGCCGTTCGCACCCTGATATGTGTGCATAGACACTAAATCCATGGACTAATTGCGAATTTGACAAACAATTTTGTTTACAGGCCATATCCTAGACTCCGCAAAAATCGGAATATTGGCTGGCGCTGGATATCAAAATGTTACGCTTCGGGCGCCTCCCAAGGTAGCGCTACTATCTACTGGTAACGAGCTACAGGAACCTTCAGAGGTTAAGCTCAAACCGGCACACATTCGAGACTCCAACAGAACCATGCTCCGAGTGCTACTCAAGTAAGTACTGATATTTTATCCAAAACGATCATCATAATCATCATTCAACTGAAGACATCCACTGCTGGACATAATAATATGCTTCCGCTATGTATTGCCGCAACGTACAAATCTGTGCTTACCGCATCCAGCGGTTTATTATCCTACTGCGAGACGAGAATATTAATCACCACGTTTGCTTAGTATGAATTGGCGATTTTAGACCATTGTAAGTTCAGATTTCCTAACAAAACCTAACCATAACTGGACGTAGTTTAGCAGAAAGGATTCAACAAAAAAAAAATACGTACAAAAAATGCGTTAGTCTGTGTAATACAACTTATGAAAATATTAGTATGTTTGCCCATAGGTGACAATATTTCATAATATTCCAAATACAACATCATTGCAGCAATACACACCTTAACTTAAAACCTCGATAACTCAAAAATTACTTTTTCTGGGGTCACAGTCAGTATAGTCAGTGATGCCAAAGATAAATTTAGAGAGAAAAGAAAACAGTGTTTTTAAAGAGTTTTGCGGTAATGTGCTGCCTATGTCGTTACTAAATCTCAGTTATTTACTGCATGTAGGTAACTTACACTTCATTGCAACAACAATCCTAATAATTTTACGATTCTACGACTATTATATACCTACCGCTTATTAAAGATTAGTGTTATTTATTTTTTTACGTAATACGTTTTGTGCCAAGTATTCGCTACGATTGACAGATGAATACCTAGAAGTGCTTCGTATACATAAGTATGATAATGTTCTATTTCGAGATACAACGTGTCATTTTGTTTATGATTCTGATATGAATTTGATAATTCAAGAAGAAAAATAATATTTTATTATTATTACTTGTTGTACTATCTCATTGGTTGGTCTAGTATTCGCAAGTGCGACTGCTGAGCATTGGGATCGTAGGTTCGACGGCGACCTCAGGTCGGACAATGTGTATTTTTTACTTTAAAATTCTTAGTTAACATTCGAAGTCCGGATTTCCGGATATTAGCAAAAAGCAATCCAATCGAACTTAAACACAACTTTAAGGCGTCTGTGCGTATACTAAACACTTCTGCCTCCCCTTCGAGGAATACCAGGCGTGATGTTATATTGTTATTTTCCCAGAGAGCACGGCTACGACAGCATCGACTGCGGCATAGCTCGCGACACTCCGCCAGAGATAGTGGCGGGCATATCCGCCGCGCTCAAGTTAGCCGACGTGCTCGTGTGTACCGGCGGCGTGTCTATGGGCGAGAAGGATCTGCTCAAACCTGTGCTACTCAAGGTAAGAGAGCATAGACTGCGGCATAGCTCGCGACACTCGGCCAGAGATAATGGCGGGCATAGCCGCCGTGCTCAAGTTAGCCGACGTGCTCGTGTGTACCGGTGGCGTGTCTATGGGCGAGAAGGATCTGCTCAAATCTGTGCTACTCAAGGTAAGAGAGCATAGACTGCGGCATAGCTCGCGACACTCGGCCAGAGATAATGGCGGGCATAGCCGCCGTGCTCAAGTTAGCCGACGTGCTCGTGTGTACCGGTGGCGTGTCTATGGGCGAGAAGGATCTGCTCAAATCTGTGCTACTCAAGGTAAGAGAGCATAGACTGCGGCATAGCTCGCGACACTCGGCCAGAGATAATGGCGGGCATAGCCGCCGTGCTCAAGTTAGCCGACGTGCTCGTGTGTACCGGCGGCGTGTCTATGGGCGAGAACACGGAATAGAAAAAACAAGTGGAAGTGCCCTTAGACTTCCTTAGTACGGGAACCAGTGTCGCCAAACTCACACAATTGCAAATGAAAATAAACATTTCAATACACAGAAAACGATGATATAATTGGCTACTTATTATAAATGCAACTTTGGCGAAAAGTTTATTTATTGTTGTTCAAAATTAAGTCTTATTACAACTACTGAATGTTGTTTTTATTTTACATGTCAAAATCAATGAAGCACATTTTTCCATGTATCAATCAAATTCGAGCAATCTACAACGAGTTCAGCTACTCAGCGCTAGAGGGCGCTGTACTAAGTTACTCTTTTTAGCACGCTAACGTTATTGAAATAAATGTCATATTCGTATGCACCTGTTATCTATTTTGCTACTCAGCTAGGGATGAGGACAAGATTTCGATAATTTAATGTCGATATTTGTACAATGTAATAATTAAAATCTTTTATATTATGTAATGGACCAAAGTCCGATTAGTATAAAAGGTAAAATGAAACGATAAATAGTGAATTTAAAATATTTATTGCCCTTGAAATAAAACATATTTGTTTAATAAAATACCTAAAGTTCGAAAAAGAACAGAGACAAAGTGGAGACGCCTTATGACAAAATATTTTTTTGGGACTAATGTCCCGGGTTTCAAACACATTACTAAATTACAACTAAAATCAATAAAGTAAAACAACTGTCGAATTCATTTCCTGTTTCTGTTTTTGTTTTGAATATTAACGACAGGATTGCGAGTAGGTACAACATTTGAGCACGGACTAAAATATAAAACAACTGTTTGAATAAAATAAAAAAATAATTAAATTCAAATATTTCGAAAACGGTGCGTCCTAGGCAAAAAATAACCAAAATTTAACCCCCCCTGGTTACCCCCGTGCAAGCAGTATCCCAACATGAATTAAGGAAAAAAAAATTTTTCGACCGACAAAAATTTGAAAAAAAATCTCAAACGTTTTTTTTTTTCAATATTTCGCGGGTTTTTTACATCAGTGGTCCTCATGGTTTTCGACTAGAGCAGCAATTTCTTTCCAGAAAAGATTTTCGTCCGAGCCACCATTTTGGAAATATAGAGCGTTTTATATAAAATAAAATTCGGAGGCCCATAATTCGGAAACGGTGCGTCGTAGGACCATGCTTCTTAGAACCTAAATAGTTTCTATGGTCAAGGTTACTTCGAAACTGCAATAAAATTGGGACATTAAAAAAAAATCGAAATGTTTTTTAAGTCCTCGCGCCAGTGCCCCTGGCTATAGCTACACTCCAACCGGACCCAGTTCTTTACCTGAATTAATAACAATAGAAAACGTATCTACTGGTTATTGAGAATGTTCTCCTTGTTTTTGAAGTCGGTTAAAAATGAAAATGAATTCAATTAGTGTACTCTATTAATAACATTAATATTAAATGTACTTAAGTGATGTCCCGAAACCCCGACATTAGTCCCGAAAAAACATTTTAGTCGTAAGGAAGTCTCCGACTTTCGTCTATGTTCCTCGAACTTTAGGCAAATTAGCTCTACCTATTCCGATCACTCATAACATGTCATGGTAACGTATAACGTTTCACTATATAAACACACATTTTATTGTTTTATCGATACCGAACTATTTGAATGTGTCCCATCCCTAATCGAGTAGCGTCGAACTTTCTAGAATGTATACGATGATATTCAAGACAGCGAGCAAGTTGATTTAGACTTTGAACAATGGACATAAGGTAGTTTTTAGTTCGCAACAAAATAATAAATATGGTTTTGTCAATAAAAACAATTTTATTGAAATATATCATAGTTTTATACTTACCGGTGATACGATACACCTCCGCAAGATACATTTTTTGTCCTGCTATCGTTTTTGCATGTAAAAATTGCACAATAAGGCATGTTTGTAATATTTTTCGTTACGTTCGAGACGTCCTATCACAGCAAGTAGCTAATCGCGATTGAGCCGCCTCAGAGCCGGTGTTGCGGAGCTCCGCATAATTGTGACACACGCGCGATAGCTGCGTGGCACTTCCACTTGTTTTTTCTATTCCGTGGGCGAGAAGGATCTGCTACTCAAGGTAAGAGAGCATAGACTGCGGCATAGCTCGCGACACTCCGCCAGGGACAATGCATAACCTCATACAATATAATTAAATTGGTTCAGTGATACATAGTTCTTCTGGGTATATACATAGAGATTTTTGTCTTTTATCTGACAAAAGTGCAGGAGCAAATTTCTTTCACTTTACATCAAATAGATTGAACTGAATTGCAAACCTACCAACTTAGTTATACTATACAAATACATATAATTATTATGATTGTAGGACTTCAACGCGACCCTGCACTACGGACGCGTGCGCATGAAGCCCGGCAAGCCGTGCACCTTCGCCACCTGCGAGTTCGAGGGCAAGAAGAAATACATCTTCGCTTTGCCTGGTACGACACATAACGTATACATTGAAGTAATATTGGTGGGGAAGCCCTGAGGGTCTTTGAGCAAGCATAAATGACGGAAAGTTGATCGGCTATCTTCTATTTGTATAGGACAGCACAACAAATCTCAACTACTCAACGGGGCTCGGCCCGTTGGAAATGAACAGTGTTTTAATTATTTTTTTTTAATAAAGAGATAATCAAACCAGTCATGTTTATTGGATGTTATACAGACTCAATTGTGTAGTGTTCGCAAGTGCGACTAATTCCATTTTGGGCAAAGTGTTATCGCGTTTTTCCATTATTAATTTCAAATAAGTCCTGACTTCCTGAGTCTGGATTTGCGCCGTTTAAAAATAAAGCGAAATCGTTCGAGGAAGCGTTAATCTGTGTTAATTAATATGGCCAATTTTTGACTTAGGTAACCCAGTGTCCGCCTACGTATGCGCCCTGCTCTTCGTGATCCGTGCGCTGCGCGTGGCGTGCGGCGTGCGCGGCAGCTGGGCGCGGCTGCGCGTGCGCCTGGCACACGCCGCGCAACTCGACGCGAGGCCCGAGTACGCGCGAGCGGCGCTAGAGCTGCACGCTGACAGGGACATGCCTTATGCTACCATGTTGGGGAGTCAGGTATGTGTACTGAGATTAAACAGATGCCCTGAAACCCTTTCTGCCCTTGGCAAATAATTGCCTAGGGTAGGCAGAAGAGTTTTCAGACGCGGAAACCTTAGTAGATAACCAACGTCAACACGCAGCTGGATCAGAATAGCCGATTTTGATTGGAGAGGCATCATGTCTCACATGACTAAAGAAATGATATAACCTGAATCTGCATTGGTTGTTCTCTAAAATACCTTTCATAATAGAGCATAATTGAAAACTATTCACCTTACCTTTCCACTAATAAGGTCTATATTCGATCAACAGTGCAGCAGTCGCCTGCTAAGTGCTTGCGGTGCCAACGTGCTCCTGGAGCTGCCGGCTGCCTCGCCCTCGCTGCAGCGACTGCCGGCCGGCGCCGTCGTGCCCGCCCTCGTCACTGGCAGACTTGACATCTACTCTTAGGAAATACCTATAATAATGGGTGTAAAAATACCCGAGAGTCTCTTGTTCTGTCCGTTTTATGATCTTTTTTATGTACTGAACCATACCTGGGAACCTTCTGGTTACGGAGATATTTTTCAAATTTTTTTACGAAAACAAGTTTTAATCCCTGTACCGTGGGACCCATTAGTACAGTTTTGCGCGCGTTACATTGCGCACTACTGTAAACAGCAAATTTTTACTCCAAAAATAAAAGTCGTTTCCCAGCAATTATGTTTGCACAAAGTTACTTAGTTTAATCCATAGAATGCGTAGATGGCGGCTTCGTGACTGGTCTTTTTACACCCTGTATGTGACTTGGGCCTCTTTAGAGGCAAAACCTTCTGTCATATATGTGGATGAGCGGGTACAATACCTCCTGTAATAGAAACTCAGAAAAATCCTGCTCTAATGGCCAGCCTACTTTTACCTGTCTGCGGCAACGCCCAATCGGAAGGTCAAGTTTCTTTGCTGTTATAGCTGTACAAGGATATTTGGATGCGTGGCCAAAATCTGAACTAACGCCGCCATCTTGTTTTTTTTTCAATACTTTTTTACAAATGTTTACTAACAGCACGCTATGTTAACGTCTTTCGAGCGCCAAAAGATCTTGTACAGTCCGTACACAGTTATTTTACCTCTGACAGCAGCAACCTTATTGTGACGAAAACCGACGAAAATCACCGAGATTTGGACAATGTTGCAAAATCAGAGATAAAATAACTATAAACGGACTATAAGTATAACACTAGCTTCCAGCTGATGAAGACTGACGTCAATTATAAAAAAACAGGTTCAGGACACGTCATCTCATTTATTATATTTAGGCCATAGACTATACACAAATTTTAGGCCCCAGACTATAAAAATACATGAATCTCAAAACATGCGAATATATTTTTTCAAGAAGTTCTAGTTGTAGGTAAATATTTTTAATACTATTTTCAAAGTACCAAAGGTTAGGATTTGTAATGATAGTACGAGTAGCAATCTAATTTCTAATTGCTTTCAGATTGGCAGGTATTATAGTTTTCTATTTTTATAAATGCAGACATTTGGGTCCATATTGTTGACATATAACGGCTGTGCAATTTCAAAACCTAGCAACTGACAAATGAAGAATATCCCAGAATGCTTTTGTACTTCGTAGTAACTCTTGGTGCTGCTGTACTTGAAATGTTATATATCAATAAATTGTTTTAAATTAATATTTGTATCAGTTTTCCTAGTTATTATGGTGTGCATGATAGTTTTTGATAAGTATATTTTTATTATTGATTTGCTCTCATGCACTTCATACATTTTACATTAGATTAGGTACTTTTCGGTTTTTGATGAACCCTGTTAGGGCACTGCAAATTGCAAAACATATTTTACATTAACATAGATTGAATCCAAACTTATCATTTCAAACACGCATCCAGTAGACTGACCTTTGAGTTGGATAGTTACTGAAGGTATAAACGAGGAATAAACAAATGAAACACAAAAATACAAACAATATTAATTTATTTAGTCATCAAACGCGTAACATACAACTGCACACTGACCCACACACACTTCAGATCGCGAAGAATCCATTTCAGTCTCGCTCCCATATCTACTTTATTTAAAGAACTTTAGCGCGTGTATACGTCCTACGTTAGCACGAATGTTATGTGAAATGACACATTAATACATGAATTTATATGTATAGTCCGCGCCAATCTTTTGAGCATGAGGCGTGGGCGACTCTGTCATGACTTCACGATCGCACAATGCAAGTGTAAGTGAATTTTGTTTTTTTTTTATTACCTAACGATAAATTTTTACTCTTCACGAAGTTCATAGCGACTAAAAAAGTTCAGTGCGGTCTGTATCCAATCATTCCATCATTTTAATACGACTTTCAAACAAATTATGACAATGTATTATTTGTACAGGTGAATTCTCCACTTTGTGATGAATGAGACATAAAGTAAATATAGGGAGCGAGATATTTATAAAAAATATAGGATATATTACTCAATAAGTGTAATTTGCACTAAGTACTTATTTAACATCCTTTGAACAAGAGCGTAAATTATCTTAGGAAGAAATATATCCCTTCTAAACTCGACTGTACCTACAAATTTCCTTGGTCTGCAGAAATTTGCAGGTATAGTTGTAAATGCTTTCGGCACTATTACACGACGCGTTGGACTTCGAAGAACCGCTTGAGGTAGTACACCTGCCCGAGGGTCATGACGAGGAGGACGGAAGCTTCGAAGATTGACCACATCACCACTCGGGAGTTCGTGCTTTCGTTGATCGAGCGATGAATGCGGTCACGCACCTGAAAAATGAAAAAAACAATATTATGAATACAGAAATGATCAAATTACTGTCTATATTAGCATACCACTGCAGACCTCATGAATTGCAAACTTTTTAGCTCAATCCTCAGCCGATCTGATCCAGCTGTTACATGGCGAAGATCGACAGTCCACCACACGGAATAGATAAAAAAGGTTGGAATGGTAATGTGGGCGGGGCAAGCGCGCCACAGTTATGATTCGAAAATCATAACTCGACCGATTCATTTATTCACCGCGTTCAGTGCGCGTCGGAATACTTCGGAGAACAGAACTCTGCTTAATAATGCCGTGTTGTGCAATTATAACATGTAAGACAAAAAGTCAGACCTCAAGTATAAAGCGAGGAGGTATATCTTTCCATCGGTAAGTCCAAAATAACATTTAATTACAATATTATAAAATGTCAAAAACATAAAAATATACTGATCATTATGAAATAGCAAACATTAACAACATTATTGCAACAATTTACAAAAAATATACATTGCCCGCTGTGTACTCGCTCAATCAACACAATGACCAAGTACGCGTACAATGTACTGCATGCATTGCGTCCTCTACACTTCAACCGTTGACGTTTCGTCCTTTGCTCTGATTGGCTGTGATGCACGGCGCATGTTTATCGATAGTGAGGTAACCATGTGGTTAAATAAAATCATCGATAGAATTCTCGACTATATTTACGTTTGACAAAGATAATTTTTGGATTATTTAATATTTGATTAATGATAGTATATTTTTATTTAGACGTATTTTGAGTAAGTAGATGAAATATTATATTAATCATTGAATGCATCCTACCGAATGTTATAAAGGGACTAATCTCTGATTTTTTATTTAAGTTTATGCATTATGTGTATTATTTTGTTATTATTTGTTATTTGTAATTAATCAAAATAAAATAAAATAATTTCTTAATATTTATTTAATGTTTAATTTTTCCCCATAAATTCATTAGATAGTGTATCGACAAAGAATATCGGCTTTGTCAAGCACTAGCGTGTATGAAAATTTTTATTGCATTTATGCGTGTTTGAGTGTCTATGCCTACGGGAGCTTATTGCTAGTGGGCGAACGAATATCTGCCCTGAGATTTGTGTGTGTGATTTGGTTGTGTGCGAAATATTTGTAAACATAGTATTGCGTATGTGTAGAAATTAAAATAGTGGGAGTCAAGCGGCGACACTGGTCCTAGTACAAAATTGCAGCGAGGGCCTTTCCAACCTTATTTATCTATTCCGTGGTCCACCAAGTCTGAAGGTGTCCTACCCTATACTTACTGATTTGCGGTTTAAAAAGGATGTTACTTAATTTTAAAGCCTGGAATACATATTATGCTATGTAAAAGGTGCACATGAATTTAATAGGCAGGAATTGTTTAACCTTTTCACTCCGCGGGTGTACATTTATTGTAAAACGAATTTTTTGCACATCATGTGTTTTCATTTAGTGCATTTATTTGCTCAAGGTTTAATTATTTCTTCATTGTCCATAGACGCACAGCACTACACATAGGCAAAAGCATGCCCAGTTCAAGCATAGGCTACTAAGTAGTGTAAAATTTGCATGTGAATGTGAAAAGAGAATGATTTGCCACACACTGAGAACTTGGCCACCTACTAACAAACAAGTATACTTTTAACCTTTTGAACGCCAGAGCATAAACGCACGCGCGTGCCCTCCACGCCAAGCCACAATTTTAAATATTTAAGGTATACAAATAAAAACACACAAAAGTAATGATTTAATTGTTTATTTCGTGATAAAGTGCACCGCATTTTTGTCACATATTTGTGCCGCTGGCGTACAGGGCACGCGCTTGCTTGTCACGTATATGTGACAATGGCGTTCAAAAGGTTAATAACCTGTTTACATTTCAGCCGTTTAATCGGGTTTGTAAATTATACCTGCATATATTCCTGTTCATGTTTGACAGTCTTGAGTGTGGTAGCAAGCTCTTTGATCATGTTCTCCAGTGTGTTGTGGTTGACCTCTTCGTCTTTGGTGCCTGTCTGGCCCTGAGGAGCCGCACCTATCTCCAAGTTAAACATCACAACCTGAAGGAAAAGACGTTGATTAGTTAACATTCAGATGGTAAACAGTCTGTAGTAAAACGTTATTGTGGTATATTTTATAAATTGACTGGCTAGCAAGATTTATGTAAAAAAAATCTCGTAGAACTCCTGTTCCCAACCTCCATAATATTAATCAATTGTGTAATAACACAATTCACATTATCTGTGTAAGCCAGCCACTATTTATCTGTTCAAATAGTTTAGGTAATAATGTTACTGTTATAATCAAGAAGTTTTAGTGTGAAGGAACATGGGGCATTTGCTCAGCAGGATATTATTTGGTCTACACGGTCCCACTGCTGGGCAAAGGCCTCCCCCGAAGTCCTTTTAGGGCCAGGCGCCACCTCAAACCAGCCCTCATGGTCCAGGTCATTTTGCCTCATTGCTCTCTTCTGAGCCAGCCTGGGCGCACTGTCCATCTTTAGGTAACCATTGTGTAGAAGCTTTTGCCTAGCAGTCATCATGCATTCGACTGACCTGAACCGCCTAGTCCCATTTGGCAGTAAGAATTCCATCAGAGAAAGATTATTAGTAGAATTGTATGTTCCACAATACCATGTGTACAAATGAGTTTGTGAAAACATTTACATCAACCTATAATCTTTACTTTCTAAAACAAAGCTTCCCAGAACACTTGCCTTAGGTGTCATAGTGGACATCTTATTGCTGAAGCAGTAAGTGTACCGTCCTGATGTAGGGGCAGAGAATGTGTACATTCCCGAGGACTCCCGCTCTCCCTTGTAGATCACAGCACCATCAGGACCCGTGATTGTTACATCTATGTCTAGGAAACCACCCTCTGCTATCTCAAATGTTAGACCTGGAAAAATAGAGGATTAAAATGAAGTTGATTTGTAGAGCGATAATTGGTAGTACATATTTTATCCTTATTATATTTAACTTCAAACACAACCTATTGTTTGTACTGGCATTCAAATTACTGATAGCAACTTAGTAATGGTTTCTTTTTTCATTTATGTTTTAATGTACACTTGATGTGAAGAGTTTTTCGAAAAGATCTGTCAATCCACACGGATTGACAGATCTTTTCGAAAAACTCTTCCAATCCCAACCAAATTATAAGAGGATTTAGGAAATAATTGTGAAAACTTCATGGTAAGGTATAAAATTTGTGAAACCTAAACAAAGAAAGTTAGAACTCATTAACTGGATCTCTCAATCAAATCAAACCAAACGTTTTCCTTAAGGATTGTAAAAAATGATTTATTTTTTAAGTATAACACATACAGCCTGTATTTTTTCTTTGTATACAGTATTTTACTAAGATATAGTAGTCACCTCAAACGAAAAGGGGGAGACGTTATTGCGTTTACAAAAAATAGGTGCCAATGGATTTTTAAAAGGGCTTTCATGGCTTTTGAGACATTCACCAAATGTTTTTTTTCTGGGTGGATGGGGGGAAAAACGTTTGGGCCCCCTTGAGAGGAAACTTAGATCCGCTCCTGATCACCGTATTAACAATTCAAGTAGAGAATGTATGTCAGAACTGTCAATAAAGGTTAATCACAAGTAAAATAAGATTATCAAGTTACTTGTGTAGATAGATCAATCTATTAAAGATAACTGTGCTATCACCACTTGACGTTAGTGCAACATACTTTTATCACCGGCGCTAAATGAGCTTACTTAGAAAAAAAAAAACATCCCAGGGACTATGATGAAATGTGCCGAACAGAGTTAGTTGTGGGACACTCTCAATATGCCGCACATTATTTACTGGCCAAGTGTATTAAGTTAAAGAGATGCTTACCCATTTTAGTATCTGCTTCAACATTTTCGAAAAAGCACTCCTCGGCATGGGCATCGACTGTGATGGTATAACAGTTTGCTGTGTTCAATAATGCTGCCGCTAATAAAATAGCGAAACTAAGTGATCTCCACGAACTTTTCATTTTGTATAATTGATAGTTAATTGCCTAAAATACGTTTTTCTTTAGATCAAAAGCGAACATACGCTTGTTTTCCCTACGTGAAAGCCACGTAATTTGACATTTGACAACTCACAAGATGACAAGTTGATATTTTTTTTTTTGACAGTTGTAATCATGCGTTCATAAAAATAAAATTGGGTTATTTTCAGTTAAATTATTTTCTGTTCTAGAATTTATTAATATAAAATACAGTTGAGTATTATGTAAAACAATGGTTGATACTTATTACTGCCTTGAAACTGTAATTGAAAAAAAAAGTCCTATTTCAACACTGGGGGCTTACTATCACCTTTTATAAAAACGTTCAATTTCCATTCAGTTCAAAAGCAGGCCTACTTCTGCTCTGCTAATAATCGTACTAGGAGAGTATTAAAAGTGAACGACTATTGCACGAATTTCACCGAAGTTGAATGGTAATGCTTGTCTGTGGCCTGCTGTAACGCCATTGTCTTTTTAATAGGCATCGTTCAAAAACTTAAATCTCCTATTACCGGTTTTTTGAAAATAATAGAAACATGATTTTCTTAGGTATATACATATTCTAACTATGATTATGTATAACAAATTACCTTGATACCATATCTAAAAGCACTATAGAGCTCAATTTCACGTTCAAAACAACTTTGTAACTTTGAAAGATTGAATGTGATTTTGAACGTGTGTGGTTACGTCGTGCAACAATTTAAAAAAAAAATGTATTTTTGCGCGCCAAATAAATAATAATTATTTATTTGTATGTTTGTATTGTCTTCACAATGTCGTAAGTTTGTTTACATGATGAAAATATCATAATGGTGTACTTAATTTACGCATTTTTAATTGGATTGGAATGTCGCTCAGATTTTATAACAATTAATGTGGTGAATTTTATTTCTAGTAAAACACGAACAAGTCGTGTTATTATGACCCAACTGCTTCGCCGGGAGTTCTTAAATAATCCTAGAGAAATAAATGCAGTTAGGTATAACAAATCCTTCCAAGCATGGGAACATAGCAAAATAATGTGGAAAATGGTTGCAGAGAGAAGATAGTATTTTTGGGCCCGCTATAGTGTAACCTCTATTAATTAATACCTAAAAAAAATAACCTTAATATCATGTCGATTTTTGAAATAAAGTTTAACCTGGATCACGAAATCGCAATAAAAAGAAAATGTTTTGATAAATGCACTCAATTGATTCAATTCCCGTTATGGTCGTCAGTGTAATAAATACGTGTATTGAAGCGTATATTTTAACTATTTTAAATAAAAATATATTATATTCCTATTATATTTATACAGATCGAGGTGGTAACCAAATCTATATTTAGAAAAACCATTGCCGCTGCAGCAGATCCTCCTGTGTTTAATCCCATTTTTTTAAGTTTACACTCTCGAGTTTAGTAAAAACAACGTGAAACGGATTGCAGTTTTTGGTTTCTTGTTAGTTTGACTCTAGTGTTGTACTCAGTTATTAACGGTTGCTACATATTAGTACCTACTTAATCTGTGATTAACGGTCAGGCACTCGATTGTCCCGATTATGTTGTTCGAAAACTCAATTAAAGTTGAATCTAAGGTAGGTACTAGAGGGAACCTCCCTCCAGTACCTACCTTAAAGCAAGATCCAGAAAAAAAGGTTACATGCTCTGTGATCCAGAATAAAGCAACCGTTCTTTATTGGTACGTACGGACGCCAGCAGGTCAACCTACCCGAAACTGTCAGATTTTCCCAATCAACCTTGAACCTTATGTTTTAGCAATAAAGTCGAAAATCTATTAAAGAAATCTGACAGATTGTAGTAACTTGATGTGCTGGCGTCTGTACAGACGCCAGCAGGTCAACCTACCCGAAACTGTCAGATTTTCCCAATCAACCTTGAACCTTATTCTTTAGCAATAAAGTCGAAAATCTATTAACGAAATCTGACAGATTGTAGTAACTTGATGTGCTGGCGTCTGTACATACATTTGATTTAAGTCAGTAACATTCAACTAAGATCGGCTTTGTAAAGAGTGTTTCTCCTACTCACATTCCACTGTCAATCAGAAAATCAATGACGATACGACGACGATTTTAATGACAAATTACACGTTATCAACTTCTCCCCAGCGAAAGCACTAGGAAGTGGTGAAGGGCGGGCGTTTTGGGCGACTTTCTTTTGTAATTTTGACATTCAAAAAGTGATGATTCTCAGCTTAGTTTGAATACTTTATCTAATCGCGACTACATCAAGTGGCACATCGAGAGAAAATGGACTCGATCCTTTATTTAGAGTAATGAGTTACATATTATAATCAAGCTGCAGCACTATCTATCTGACACTGTCAAAAAGACAAGTGTCAAGAAGTGTCCAAAAACATTTCATTCATTTATTATACAGCATCATATTGTAGTCTTTGATTTAGTCAGTTTCTTTCGAATTGCATGAAATTGATATTTCTGTTTTCCTGTGTGTAATTGAAGGGTTATCTTCACGACGGTACAGCATTTACTCCAGAAGGATGTTGTGTTAATAATAATTGTTCAGTAAGATTTCAACGCAATGTGCGAAGACATTGTTGGCGTTGGCTGTTGTGCTTGTGCACAAGACATGGTATCAAGATGAGAAGTGGAGCGACCTGCATAATTTTAGATGAAATACTAGTCGTCCGACCTTGAAATTGTTATCCTACATATTAGTAATAAAAATATTTTGTTAATTATGTGATTTTTGATTTCATGAACCGTACCATACTCCTTTAAATTGTTTAATCCTACTATTTATTACTGAAAAGTGCACTATTTTACTAAATTATAAAACCGAGGCCAAACTACTCACTAAACAATAGCTGTTTTAGTGTGCTCTATGTTATTTATGATCGTATTTCTCAGTAGGTATTCCCGTTCGACAAGTTGAACTATTCTTTATTACCACTGTAATGTAGACATCCTAGGGAACAAATAAACCTGCAGCTTGTGACACTGAAGTAAAATTGTGCATTGACTGGCGTGGGTCATCTTGCAGCTTCGCCCTCGATGCGGCGGCGCGATGCCAGTCAGTGAATACAGCATTCGCAACAGGGTCGGTTTTAAGCAACCAGTAATAATCAATAATGTCTCATTTAGAGCTGTATCCACTAACTTAGCGTGGGCTGATCGGCTCCATACTGGACAGGCCTGCGGAAAAACAAAGCGCCATTCCAGTTGTTCGCACGACTTGAGCATATGCCTCCCATCTGGTGGATGTTAGGCGACAGAGTAAGTGATTTCTGGGATGCACTTTCTGTTTGACATTTTCGCAGTTTCTCCGGGAGGGACCTATCCAAAGTGATGCCAAGATACTTTGGGTGAGTACTGTAGCCAATGTAGGTGATTGGAACCCCTTGCCATGAGATATTTAATGTTCGTCCCGCTTTTCTGTTACGAACGTGGAATGCGCATGACTGCGTTTTAGAGGGATTTGGTTTCAGGTTTCAGGGCGTTGCTGAGATGGCGGTGGAAAGGTTGTTTTCAATCTCCTCAAAGTGAGTGGCTTGGCAAGAGGTCTGCGTACAGAAAGAGGGTTGTGTTTGAGCTCACCGGTTGATCATTAGTGTCTAGTAGATGTTAAACAGCAGAGGGGCCAGTAGGTACATTGATTACATTAGGCATTGCTACGTGTGGTCACTATTATTTTATTTTTAGTAGGTACTAGGTCAAATAAGAAAAATATTGATTCATAAATTCCCTTTATTCATTTCAAAAGGGTTATTTATTTTCCTAGTGCGACGCCGCGCCGTCGTCGGTCGGTTTCTTTTTTCTATTCGATATTCACTCTCCAAATATTTCGTGCTCGTCACACATCTACAAAAGAATTAGAGAAATAATAAAAGTAAGTGTTGTATGGGCACTGAATTACAAAACAAAGTTGAAAAAGCTCGTCTAATAGTAACTTATTCAAGATGGTTATAATTTGACGTTACAAACGTTCAGCAGTCGTTTTACTGTTGTCAATTAGCACGCCATAGTATAAAATTCTATACAAAAAACAAGGTGAACAGTTTTTGTAAACGTCAGCGTAGCAGGCCTGTTGCAGGCCTGCTAATAAGACCGCATAGTACAAAAAAGCAATGCAGTTCAACTTCTGCCCTGCTATAAGAGGTGATAGTAAGCCCCCTGACCTCTAAAAACAAGTATAACCACTCAGGCGTACGCCGTCATAAACTAACGCAACCTAAAATACGCCGCAATGACATCTGGATAAAACTCACATATCATAAAACTGTGACAGCAAGCCCTCAGTATTTATTTTTTTGTAATTTTGTCTATGGGAGTATTGCTTGCGTTTTATTTTCTTTAGTCGAGTGGTTAGATGTAGTACATGTGTGCCAAAAACCGTGAGTTCGTAGCAGCATTACGAAATTAGTTATCTGTAGTTGAAAATCATAAAAAAAACCAAATGACGGCGATGACGGGTGCGGTAATAGGATACTCGCGTGATATAAATGTTATTGTTTATATAAACTTTGAAACTACAATGGTATGTATTATGTCATTCGATTCGGTATGAATGGGGCTATTTTTTAGGTAAATAAAAAAATAGGGTCATCGCTTTCGATTTTGAATGAAAATTACTTTAATTTTTAATTTTCGTAATGTAAACAAACATTAAAAATAAGCAATTATTAAAAAAAATCAAAGTCTCTTAAAGTTACGAAACAAGTTTTGTAATCTACCCTGGTCTATCCACTTGAAGAAACAGCCATTAGTTTAACAGCGGTCCATAGATTTTTTTTCTGTACGAGTCGTGTATAAGTGGCGCGGCCCAAAATAAAAAATGTATGGGCATAACAATGCCCCTCGCGCGGGAAGCGTACATGTGAGTGGACAGGTCAGTGTATTTCACTCTATAAAGTTACCGCTACTCGCCGAAAGATGTCACTGATCAGTGTAACGTTGATCCGTCGTTGATCGTATCCAGAAACATACTCGGCTTTTCGTTTCATACCGGCTGAAAATCGTCAAGAAGAAAGGGAATCCAAAGTTACAGCAACGTATGGGGTCGGGGGACCTCCATCAGGAACGAAGTATATTAGGAAAATCCCAAAATCTCGATAATTATCAAAATCATAAATAACGAGAGAAATAGCATTATTTTTATTTTAGGCACCTGCCTAGATAACGACTAGGTATTTTTAGGGTTCCGTACCAAAATGGTAAAACGGAACCCTTATGGTGAGACTAAGTCTGTCTGTCTGTCTTTCTGTCTGTCACAGCTGGATATCTCAAGAACTACTAATGCTATCAACTTGTTTGGAATAGTTTTAGATGACGTTTGCTCAACTATTTTGCAAATAAGAAAGAAATAAAAATATATGTTTAACTTATTTTTTGCAACAGGGACTGAAAGGGGGTCTGAAAAATTCGAAGCTGTTTGCACATTCTCAAACTTTTTTTTTAGACCGCATAATTTTCGAGTTATGATGAAAAATTTAGAAAAAAATCAAGATGGATGGCGGCTGTAAAACTTTTTTTTTTGTTAATAGATAGGTACTTTTGTTTTAATACGTTTCTGATTAGTGACCGCGTCTGCCTAGACTAGACCCGGCCTAGTGCCTGCCTACCTATTCTGAAAACCAATGCACGCCACTGTTAAGTATGTAGGTATGTTTGCCAAAATGCGATGGTCACACAAGTTTTCCCAGTTATTACAGTTAATACTTTAGCATAGAGACTAAAATCAAGATGAACGAGTAAAAAGTAAGCAAATATGGGCAGGTGCTAAATGATTTTTCACACCACCTGCTCGAAAATGTCAAATTATATGTCATGCAAACATAATCTAAAGTACTTAATGACGTAATCTGGGGTCTTTTTTTTTTGGGTGGGAAATCATTAAATGATCCCCTCCCGCTCTGGGCGGAGCGAAAGGGAGTGTCAGACTCTTACTGATTAAAACTCACCCGTGTTCCTTCAGTTGCCTGTGCCAGGGGCCACGGTATCTCTTTCGAACAACCCGCGACCCTGGCGGGCATCGGCCCGTGGACCCCGTCAGTTAGTGCTGACAGCGCGTGGAACACAACGCGCCGTCATGGCAACCCGGGCCTGGGTCCTTACCGGATGGCGAGCTGCCTATTGCTCGCCGTCCGCAAGCCCCCGCCTACGGTTGCCGGGAATCCGCACGTAATCTGGGGTCTTGCAGAGTAATTAATATTTTACTGAATTTCATTATGCACCCTGGTCATTACTGTGATTTGAATTTGGAACATAAATTAGAAATCTTCGCCCCTCTAATATCACTAACAGATTTAAGCCCGTCACAGACGTAGAGCTATAATATACACGTTTAAATTTAAGTCGGTCTGGACCTCTTAAGAGGTCATGGTACTCATCATTATAAACAACTTTTACTATCGCACCAAACATGAAATCGCGAAAAAAAAAACAGCTGTTCACTACATTTATGTTCGCTTATCTCGTCAAAATGTAGGGAGCAGCTGATTTTTTTTCGCGATTTCAGGTTTGGTCCCATAGTAAAAGTTGTTCATAATGATGAGTACAATGACCCCTTAAGAGGTCCAGAACGACTTAAATTTAACCTTGTATATTATGGTAGATATAGCTCCCGTGTGTGTGTGGTAGCTTGCTTGCTAAGAGGAAAGGATGGTATTGTGGAATACCGTTGTTAATTTGGGATAGCAGTGTTTCACAAAAATGAAAAGCACCATCTCGTATTAAGGCTCTTACACACCGGCGCGACTTGTCGCGCGACGTGTCGCCTGGCGATTCTGCGATATTATCGCGCCGCAACACCTTTCACACAAGCGCGACGCGATATCGCCGCGACACCATACAAAATGAACATTTAGTATGGTGTCGCGGCGATATCGCGGCTACACGGTGTCGCGCTACTCGTCGCGCCGTGACACCGTCGCGGCGCGACAAGTCGCCCCTGTGTGAAGTGTTTGTTCTATGGATATATATCGCAGAATCGCGTCGCACTGTCGCGTCGCGCCTGTGTGTAAGAGCCTTTACGGATCATAAAATGTTCACAAGTAGCGTCATCTATCGATAGTCTGTCATTTTAGTAAAATGGCGACCAGAGATTAAAACGTGGAACAGCGCGTGAGAAAGTTTTTGAGGTACGTGTTTAACCCATTCCCATCCCTGAATTTTCTTATGATTGTGCTGTTTAGCTTTACGTGTTGTGTAAAATAGACTGATATTTAATTTTGCATATTAGCATTGATTTCAACAATTAGTAAATTTATAAATACATAAATTGAGGGTATGTCCAACTACGTCTTGTTGCTAATTTTTGGAATACCCGATGAGATGAATGAAAAAAAAAAGAAAAATTTATAAATAATAATAATAATATTCCACAACTATCACACAACGCCGTCTAGTCTCAAGCTAAGCAGAGCTTGTGTTATGAGTACTAGACAACTGATAAACATACTTATATATTTCTAAATACATACATATATAGATAAATTACACCCAGACACAGAACAAATGATCATGCTCATCACACAAACATTTGTCCTGGGTGGGAATCGAACCCACGACCTCCGGCATAGCAGTCATAGTCACTGACCACTAGACCAACAGGCCAGTCAAAATGACCGATTTTAGAGAGTTGCTCTGTGGGATCAATTTTGTTATCACACACCTTACACTTTTTTCTTAAACATTGACATAATAATAGCGAAAATAACTAAGTTAAGCATGGTGAATATAATTTGGAATACTCCTATACCAACAAAATACCTGCACCCTATCTCCAAAACTAAGTTGAGCCATTTTGCATTCAACCTACAATTTTAACCTGTAGGGATATTTAATTGTTTTTGATAGCTTACACATTGATAGTAAGATAATATTGCTTCAATTAAATCAAGGTTTTACTTCATAATACCTCACGGAAAAAAAGTTGCAGGTCTGAAACAAAATGGTATTCCAAATTACCATCCTTTCCTCTACTATAATATATATCTCGATATATTAATATATATTATATAGCTACGTCGGTGACGGGCTTTAAATAGGTCTATTATAATATGTACCTACTTCATTGTACATTTAATAAATACTTTGATTCTGGTAGGTACTATTGCTTTTTATTGTCTCGTAGATGGTGTGAAAAGTAGAGTATTTTCCTCGGGGATAAAGGTGTCTTCGTCTTGGGCGGGTTTGGATCCCTCTCTAAAATCCTTCGTTGCAATATAGTCTGTTTCTAAGTCATAAAAAAAACAGCGCGCAGGAAAAGGGCTATGAATGTTAAAGAAGCGAAAGAGGTGTGTATGTGTAATGTGGCGCTCGGTTCTCTCTGACTAAGGGATTTGGCGTGAAGACATAGATAGAAATACGAGATGGCGCTGACATAAAACTGAAATATTCTACACCGCAATGAACAGTGTTAAAATCAAAGACAATCTTAAATCTCTTTGGTTTAAATTCTCTGACGAATTTATGCCTCGCCGATGAAAAATTAAAAACATAATGGTACGGAACCCTCGCGGCCTCGGTGCACGAGTCCATCTCGCTCTTGACCGGTTTTTTTTCTTGGGAATTTGATTCGTACGAACATACCTCAAAATACTCTAAGATTTTCTATAAACTTTTAAGATTTGAATAAAAAACCATTCGATACTCGTACAGTACTTTATTATCGAGCAAGTAGACATAATCCCAAAATATCACAATAACATTAATAAACTATAAGTACAAACTTACTAATGTTGAGTACTTACTTACAATTATAAAATAACCTAGCTTATGACATAAGAGTCATGTCGGCCGGTCCGAAAAACATGTGTATAGCACCCATAAACCGCCTACAAAACAACATCGATACACTGGCTTTCAGAAATACTTAACGACCTTCGTGGGTTCTTTAGTGGTAATTGGTAATGTTAATACTAATTTCTTTCTCCCCTTTCAAAGTTAACATAAGGTTTTGCTAAATCGTGTGTCAAATGTAGTACTTAATAGAACATTAGGATACCGTATCCTAATGTTCCATTTTTATTTTTTTTTGACACACTTAACAGACCATTATTGCACGGCGTGAAATTAGCGCCCGAGCTAATTTCACATTAATCCACGGCGTACGGTGTACTTAGGTCACACGTATCGTATATTATTTTATAGCACGTG
This sequence comes from Oligia fasciuncula, assembly GCA_963082905.1. Taxonomy (NCBI): domain Eukaryota; kingdom Metazoa; phylum Arthropoda; class Insecta; order Lepidoptera; family Noctuidae; genus Oligia; species Oligia fasciuncula. The sequence continues at coordinate 11,494,674 of OY720406.1, read as the reverse complement.
TGACCAAAACGCGCCTGTCACGATTTTCTGTGTCAAAATGGCGGGTTTAGGTCCCAGATAGAGCTATAAAAAGAATTTAACCACATAAAACTCGTAGGTAATACCCATTACATAAACAGAACGTATTTCATCAGCAAATGACAAATCATTAGCCATTTATTACTTTTCTCGTAACCTTAGCTTAGGACCTAGATATTGCAAAATTAGACCCCCTATACAAGATTCGTAGCGTACTGTGCCATGTTAGTCGATATCGAGTTTCCTGAAAGCTCCTACTGTGCCGTATATATCGACGTCGTTGACGGGAGCCGGGGCTTCACAGCAGGCTTCGTTGAAGATGCGTAGGTAGGGGCTGACCTCATCGATACGTCGGCACCACTTCTTCGCGAGCACGTCGATAGTTTCTTCGTCTCCACCCCATTCGCTGGGCAGCACTCGAGCAGGGATGTGCTCCAATAGTTGAGCCACTTTCGAATGTAGATAGTACTGTGGGAGATCGTGAAATTGGTTTAGTCCTTTTAATTTCCTAGGGTCAATGGATGCTTCTGCATCATAAAGCTACTAAGCAGGTTTTTACATGACTTCTCAAACAATCCTTATTTAGTAATTTCCTCAATCATAAGCGTAGGCGGACTTACACCTTGGCAGTTTCCTTATGTCCGTCATTATGACGTCATACTTTAGTAATTAGTAACCGAAATCATAATTAAATTATAAAGGTAATTGCAGTCTTGCACGATAAATTATTCTGATTTGGGATAAGAGTCTGCCTTGATTCTACAAGAAATTGTATGCATACCCGCTTCTTAATTTTCTCGTTGACGCAGTTGCGCATGAGTGCGAGAGAGGAGGCGAGGAACGGCGGGGAGCCCACCACGTGGATCCTCTTCAGCCTCTGAGGGTAGGCAGCCTGCGCCAACTGGATGGACCGCCTCACCGCGTTAGCTGCCGCCGCCACGTGGGTCACGATTGAGCCACGGACGTTGGAAACCTGAGCAAGGTAAGCTACCATTTAAATACAAACTTCATTTCTTTCCAGTCAGGGAAACTGTGATAACTAAAATATGTAGGTAGTTTAATTATACAACTTCCAGAATTTATAATTTATTCAGAATTTATGTTTCCGATATTTGTATCGGAAATCTAATTTCTAACATACCTAATGGTTAATTATTAGGTACATAAGCAAAATAGGAATCAGCATTCGTAATTTTAAAGCTGACAAATAACCCGAAGGCTATTAAAAAGAAAATTGATGTTCCTAAGTTGGCTGACTTCAACTCTCATTTTAAAAGATTTGTCTTTCATATCACAAATCATATAAAAACCCGTTCTTCAAACTGTTGATGTTATACAGAGATGCTGCCTGTCCCGTGATTTAGTAACTTTCCCTTCATCGCTTAATACTTGGTGGAAACTATAGATATAAGAATTTCTATGGTGGAAACCGTATCAAAAAGCAACAATGTAATGTTGATGTTGTCTGCCACTGACCTCGTAAATAAAAACGTCTCCTCCTATCTGGTGTTCGTCATACATCCTGACGTCGCTGGTTAGAAGTACGGCGCGGACCGTGTTAGAAATGTCTGCTGAGCCCTCGGGGTACTCCGGACGTATCCTGAAGATCGTAATCCTGTACCCTTCGTCTGTCAGTTTTGGGAGTACTACTATGTCCCTGTGAGCCAAAACATACATTAGTCAAATATTCTGGTCAGCTCCGAAGTGACTGTTAGTTAAATCATATATTTTTGCGAAATAGAGGAAATTCTAGGAGACCCATGTCCCGTAGAAATTAGTCCAGTTCTTGCATTATCCACTAGAGTAGCAAAAGTAACTCACATGAACTTGCACACATCATTAAGTGGTGGACAGGTCAGCGAGCGGTGTTCATACAGGTCCCTAAAGCGGGCTCTAGACAAGCAATAAGCTTCCAACTTGGTGCGTGCGCGGTCCAAGTCCATGCGACACCCGCGCACAAACAGCTCCAGGACACGTCTGTCTGTCAAAAAGAAAACAATAATGTTAAAATGAAAGAATCCTAGCCAAAAAATATTGGGACCTTCGCGGTAATCCCCTTTCAAGTGAGATTTTTACAGAATCGCACCGCTGCGGCGCGATTCTGTAAAAATCTCAGCGTGAAAACTTAGGTGAAGTGAGCGTGGAGTGAGCTGTCAATAGTGTCAATTCCTAGCAAAAATAAACTCACTTCACCTAATTTTTCACGGTGAGATTTTTACAGAATCGACCGGCTGTAGCACTTATAACATAGGTATTGTTGCGCGCCACAATTAATGCCTGGTACATGGCGACATTAGTTACCACTAGCGCCATCTAGTATCGAGTAGCAGAACTAGTCGAGTCACGATCGTTCTAGAAAATTCGATACTAGAACTTTGTAGAACTTTCTCGAACTATCGACACCTAGTCGGTCGGGGCCGGTATGTACTCGAACATTCTAGATGTTTCTACAATGGAAGGTTCTAGAACTATCTGCGGCACTATATAAGGCCGGGATGCGCGACAACCGACAGTTTGGATAAAGCGACATGAGCGAAAACATCAAGCGATCTTCAAGTGCGAATTAAGAGTGATCAGTAGTGAAATTGTGTTCTTTTAATTAGTGTGTTTTAGCTGTAATTAGTTTTGTAAAATAAATTGTTATTTTTGGTTATTAAATCGGCAGTTTTTATTGTCACGAACCCGAAGCTCGTAACAATTGGTGTCAGAAGCAAGGATTATGCCGGTTTTACCCAAAGACGACACGGAGGGTATCCGTACCCGGAGTCAACGCCAGCAAGAGACGGACCAGAGGCGATTCGGTGGAACAACGCCACAGAGGTCGGAGGGCCAGCTACCGACCACGGAGGCCGGCCCGTCCGCAGCAGCTCCAGCATCAGCAGCACCAGACTTTGCTGCTCTGATGATGATGCTGCAGGAGCAGTCCCGTCGACAGGAGGAACAGGCTCGCCGACAGGAGGAACAGGCTCGCCGACAGGAGGAACAGGCTCATCGGTTGGAGGAACAGCTACAGCGGGACAAGGAGGAACAGGCCCGTCGGTTGGAAGAACAGCTGCTGCGTGACAGGGAGGAACAGGCTCGTCGACAGGAGGAACAGGCTCGTCGACAGGAGGAACAGGCTCGTCGACAGGAGGAACAGGCTCGTCGGTTGGAAGAACAGCTCCAACGTGATAAGGAGGAGCAGGCGCGCCGCCAGGAAGAGCAAATGCTCCTTATGAAGGACCTTCACGCTACCTTCGGGAAAGACATGAAGGAGGTGAAGGATAAGGTTGCTCAACATGACAACCGCCTGTCGGAAGCTGAAACCCGAATCGACCAAGTAAATAATCGGGTTGACAACGTGATGGCTGACGTGAAGCTAACCGTGATGGCTGACGTGAAGAAAACGCTGGATTACCTCAAACTTGGTGATGGAATCGCAGCTCCCGTAGCTACAACACCTTCGCTACGTGGATTCAAAGTGCCACCGTTCGACGGAACTTCTTCCTGGTCGGCCTACAAAATCCAGTTTGAGGCTGTCATGAAGGCGAACGGGTGGAATAAAAATCAGGCCATGACTGCCCTCACCCTAGGCCTGCGCGACCAGGCCTTAACTGTTCTGGAAGCTCTCGGTAAGGAAGTGACTTACGAGCAGCTTCTTGAGGCCTTGGAGGCTCGGTATGGCGACGCTCACCTGGAACACGTGTTTCGTGCGCAGCTCAAGGATCGCGTGCAACGCAGTAACGAAAACCTGCAGCAGTGGGCCCTTGAAGTGGAGAAGCTGGTTCGTAAAGCGTACCAGTCTGTACCTGCGCTTATTGATGGGAACCTGGTGCAGGCATTCATCGACGGCATCCGCGACCTTGAAGTTAGAGCTGCTGTGAGGCTCGGTCACCATGGGACGCTTAAGGACGCCTTGGCCCATGCACTGGAGGTGGAAGCTGTGCGGCAGGATCATCGTTCCCATCGCGTCAGGGAGGTTGCAGCGGCTACAGTTCGCGACCGCAATAAAGGGTACAGCCCTAGGTGCTACGGCTGTGGCGAAAAGGGCCACCTTCGATCCAGTTGCCCTAAGCGAACTGCAGAAAGAGAAGACGGCCGATCTCCAGAGGGCAGTGCGGCTAACAGCACCGCCCCGCATCAGCAGCAGGGAAACGAGTAATAGCCAGGACTGCGGGGCGGGTGCTGGCTGATGTTCAAAGAGCCCCAAGGGTTTCGATCACACAAACCCATGACGGGAACAGCCTAATCATCAAGGGCGAGGTCAACGGAACGCCGTGTAAGCTGACCATAGACACTGGAGCTTCTCGCACGGTTGTCAGTTCCCAACTTACAAGTCGGTCCCTTGGGGACTCCGCATACAACCGGGAACGCATTAATTTGGTAACAGCCACCGGTCAGCGCATACCCGTCCATGGAGAGAAGAAGATGGAGTTGAAGCTAGGCAACAGAATCTACCTGCATAATGTCATCGTGGCCGATATAATGGACGATTGCATCCTGGGCCTTGACTTTATGAGGAAGAATTGTTGCGAGATTGACGTTAAGCAAGGTGTTTTGAAATGTGGACAAGAAGAACTTTTCGTGGAAGGGGCGTTGCCAGGTAATGTGTACAGCCTTAAGAAGATTGTTCTTCCGCCGAGATCGGAAACGATTGTGCCTGTTAGTCTTCCTCGGAATCCTAGACAAACACATCGTTGTGTACTCGTGGAAAGGGTAGACAATGACCTTCCATGGAAAGTGGCACGAACTTTGGTCAGAGCCACCGACATCTCAGGGGTACGTGTGCTGAACCTTTGTGATCAGGAACAGATTATAGAAAAAGGCACACTAGTCGGTACTTGCGAGGAAGTGGATTGGTTGCGTCGATGCCAATATCTATCGACTGGGACCCTCAGCAAGGATGCACAAACGAAAGTGACCACACTTTTAGAAGACTGCCGCAGCGTTCTGTCCCAAAATGAAATGGTCAAGGCGAAGAAGATGTTACTCAAGTACGCCAATGTTTTCTCGTCAAACGATGCTGACATCGGGAAGACTGGCTTAGTTCAACACAAAATAAACACAGGAGAAGAATTGCCTATCCGTCAGCGGCCAAGGAGATTGCCGGTAGCACGTGAAAAGGAAGTGGAAACCATGATTGAGGGAATGGTGAAGGATGGCGTTATTGAACCTTCATCTAGCCCATGGTGTTCACCTGTAGTGCTGGTAAGAAAGAAGGACGGCAGCATGCGGTTTTGTGTTGACTATCGTCGTCTGAACGACGTTACAAAGAAGGACAGCTATCCTTTGCCAAGAATTGATGACACGCTGGACATGCTTACTGGAGTAAAGTGGTTTAGCACGCTGGACCTGAAAAGTGGCTACTGGCAAGTCGAAATTGACCCTAAGGACAAGGAGAAAACTGCATTCTCGACAGGAAAGGGTCTGTGGCAATTTAAAGTTATGCCGTTTGGATTGTGCAATGCTCCGGCAACTTTTGAAAGGTTGATGGAACTTGTACTTACTGGACTAATTGGCGACGCCTGTTTGGTCTACTTGGATGACATCATCATCGTAGGCCGCACGTTTGAAGAACATCTTCAAAACCTGGAACGCGTGCTCATGAAGATCCAGAGTGCCAACCTCAAGTTAAGTCCGAAGAAGTGTTCACTATTCAAACGACAGGTTAGCTTTTTGGGATATGTAGTGTCTGAAGAAGGTATCCGCACGGATCCAGAGAAAATCGCCGCTGTCAAGGATTGGCCAGTTCCAAAAGACAAGACGCAGGTCAGAGCATTTTTGGGTTTGTGCTCCTATTATCGGCGATTTGTCAAGAACTTTGCAGACATAGCCAAACCCCTGCATAAGCTAACCGAAGAGAAGCGACATTTCTGCTGGGATGAAAGTTGCGACATCGCATTCCAGGAGCTAAAGGACCGTCTGTGCAAAACACCTATTTTGGGGTACCCTAATGCGGGCAAGGAATTTATAATTGACACAGACGCAAGTGACATAGGACTTGGCGGTGTGTTGTCTCAACGGAATGGTGATCAAGAGGTTGTGATAGCGTACTTCAGCAAGTCGCTGTCAAAGCCGGAAAAGAACTATTGTGTCACGAGACGAGAATTGCTTGCTGTGGTAAAGTCATTGCAGCATTTTAGTAAATATCTTCTGGGGCGGAAATTCCACGTACGAACTGACCATGCTGCACTGAAATGGCTATTGCAGTTCAAAAATCCAGAAGGACAAGTTGCGAGATGGATTGAGCTACTACAGGAATACGACTTTGAGGTCGAACATCGCAGCGGAAAATCTCATGGCAACGCAGATGCATTGTCAAGAAGACCTTGTCCTGAAGACTGCAAGCATTGTACTAGGCAAGAGGGCAAGGAAGTCGTACCTGTGAGGACGCTCAAGACAGACCTCAGCAACGAGTGGAAGGAAAGCCTACAACGTGCACAGCAGGAAGATTCGGACATCAAACCAATTCTGGAGTGGATGAAGGCCGGAGCTCCTAAGCCCAGGTGGAGTGATGTCTCAGCGATGAGTTCGATCACAAAAAGCTATTGGGCCCAATGGGACAGCTTGGTGATTCAGGATGGAGTCCTGTGCCGTAAATGGGAAAATGCTCGGGGAGACAGCTGTCATTTGCAAATGGTTGTCCCTAAAGCTCAAGTACCGGATGTTCTACAGCTGTACCATAATGGTTGTTCAGGAGGTCATCTGGGAGTAAAACGGACTCTACTGAAGATACGAGAACGGTTTTACTGGGTCCACTGTCGGGACGACGTCGAGGACTGGTGTCGCAAATGTACAAGTTGTGCAGCTGTAAAGGGACCTCAGACTCGTAGTAGAGGTGCATTGAAATTGTACAATGTTGGTGCACCATGGGAGAGGATAGCCCTTGACGTTGCGGGGCCGTTTCCGGTAAGTGAAAGTGGCAACAAGTATTTCATGGTTGTGATGGATTACTTCACCAAGTGGCCGGAAGTCTTCGCCATTCCAAATCAAGAAGCTTCGACAGTTGCAGATAAGTTAGTTCATGAAGTCTTCTGTCGTTTTGGAGTACCTTTAGAGATTCACAGTGATCAAGGAAGGAATTTTGAGTCACAAATATTCCAGGAAACTTGTCGAGTTATGGGTACTCATAAAACCAGAACAACTTCTTACCACCCACAGTCGGATGGAATGGTGGAACGGTTTAATCAGACATTGGAGAGGTACCTAGCCAAAGTTGTGGAAAATCGGCAACGAGATTGGGACAAGCACATACAACCGTTTTTGTTGTCATATCGAAGCGCTGTTCACGAAAGCACATCGGTGACACCCGCTTTCGCAAACTTTGGAAGAGAATTACGGCTGCCTGCAGACCTGATCACCGGAATACCACCTGATGCCCCACGCAGTATAACCGATTATGCGAATGACTTGCGGAACAAAATGAATGACATTTATGAGCACGTCAGACAATCGGGCCAGCAAATGTCTGAAAAGATGAAAACCCGTTATGACCGCAAAATGAACAATAAAGGGTTCGACGAAGGTTCACTAGTGTGGTTGCACAATCCAGTCCGCAGCAAAGGGAAATCTCCTAAGCTTCAAGCTAAATGGGACGGACCGTACCGGATTGTGACAAAGATCAATGACGTAACCTACCGGATACAGAAAGGTGCAAGAGGTACTCCTAAGATCGTCCATGTGGACCGACTGGCGCGTTATTATGGGGCTGATAATGCTCGGGACGAGCATGTCTTAGGAGGGGGCAGTGTTGCGCGCCACAATTAATGCCTGGTACATGGCGACATTAGTTACCACTAGCGCCATCTAGTATCGAGTAGCAGAACTAGTCGAGTCACGATCGTTCTAGAAAATTCGATACTAGAACTTTGTAGAACTTTCTCGAACTATCGACACCTAGTCGGTCGGGGCCGGTATGTACTCGAACATTCTAGATGTTTCTACAATGGAAGGTTCTAGAACTATCTGCGGCACTATATAAGGCCGGGATGCGCGACAACCGACAGTTTGGATAAAGCGACATGAGCGAAAACATCAAGCGATCTTCAAGTGCGAATTAAGAGTGATCAGTAGTGAAATTGTGTTCTTTTAATTAGTGTGTTTTAGCTGTAATTAGTTTTGTAAAATAAATTGTTATTTTTGGTTATTAAATCGGCAGTTTTTATTGTCACGAACCCGAAGCTCGTAACAGTATAATACCCTAAATAAAAGGGCTCGGTCAAGTTAAATAAATTGTAAGCAGTGAAATTGAGCATTTGCTTTTTAAAATAAATAGATTTTAAAATCTCGCTTGCCCATCAAACCGCCAATGTAGGTACCTGAATGCCAAAATTAAAAAAAAACCTATATATATTATATATAGGCTATAAAATATACACTTGTTGACGTGTAGTATTTTGGGTTTTTAATAAGGCTTATAGCCTTCTGAGTAAGACTTGGTATTACATCGTTGCCTTCCATTTACCATGGTGTTCCCCAAGGTAGCGTTGTTGGGCCTTTTAATTTCTTTGCGACTTTAAATCATCCTAGGTTTACCTACAGCATAGTTAATAGCTAGACCGTCATTCGTCACCAATAATTGAGGGCAAAGGTTTTACATAGAATTAAAAAAAAAACTTAAATTTTTGAGATAAATCTTTCTTTCTATTGATAATGTACGGACGCCAGCAGGTCAACCTACCCGAAACTGTCAGATTTTCCCAATCAACCTTGAACCTTATGTTTTAGCAATAAAGTCGAAAATCTATTAAAGAAATCTGACAGATTGTAGTAACTTGATGTGCTGGCGTCTGTACATACGTATTATTATTATTTTTTTAGAGTGTTTCCTCTTCTCAGCTCTGTGGCTGGTTTTTGCAACATTTACGGACCGAAGTCAAGTAAATGCAGCTTGTGGTGTGTTATGTTAAAGATGTGTTGTGATGAGGACCTATTTCGTTTTCATCTATTTGCATGAACTTTCTGACAATGCGACATGTATTTAAAATTGCAGCTTTTTGTAGGGTGTACAGGGTTTCTTTTAGGTTTAGTAATTTAAGGCTATGGAGAAGGTAATTTGGGATGACGCCTGTTGTGGAGAGGACTATAGGGACTACATAAACTTTTTGTTGGCGCCATATTCTAGTTACTTCATCTTTGAGTTATGCGTATTTACAAATTTTATTATTATTATTATAAGTTGAATGGTCATGCTCATGTATACTATAAGTAGTTTATGTTGTTGTGTACATAAATGATGAGAGTTTATGTTGTTGTGTACATAAATGATGAGCACGTTTCAGTTTATGTTGTTGTGTACATAAATGATGAGCACGTTTCTGTGGTTAGCGCTAATTGACAGTGGCCTTAGTGTGAGTTTTTTCGACTCACGTTCGATTGCGAGCGCATTAGAATTTTGTAAGTATGGGAAATTAGGTTTCTCCTAGTGACCACCAGGTGGCGCTATAACTTTTTTCCATATAAAATTCTAACGCGCTCGCAATCGAACGTGAGTGAAAAAACTCACACTAAGGCCACAGGTCCCTGTAAGATTTATAAAACGGCTACGATATGATGACGAATGTCTAGACGCTGCCGCTGCAGGAAGACGAATTATAGATATTGAACAGTTGCTACTTTCTTCTTAGCAATTTTAGAATAAAAGAATGTTCTTTAATCACAACCAGCCGGTTCATTACTTTGCTAAAAAAGAACTATTTAGTAATTCTAATCAATTTCACCACAAGTGACGATAAAATAGATGCATAATTGCGTCAATAACAGATCAGCAATACCTAAGTACCAGTTCCGTAATTATAGCAATATTAATAATGTGCTTAGCTGCATATTGAGAAAATAACCTGAGGTAAGTACATAGGTAACGCTGAGGTAGTTACCTACATGCATAGGTACTAAGAAATTAAGTAGGTACTCTTATGTTTCCGATCTCGTTGAGTAAACGTTCAAAATAGGTGTGTTAAGTTAAAAACAATGAACACGCAATTGTAACAGAAAGTTGTGTTAAGTTTGTAACAGAAAATTAAGTGGCAGTTCTTCCAATTTTTCTCACTATCACCATGGCACATGGTATGTTGGAAAATTCGTGGTGTCATAATATTTCAGTCTTTCTTTAGAGTCAATAAAATGACAGACAGACATTAAAATGTCAAAAAAGTTAAGATAGATGCTACCGGAAAATTAAAAAAAAAAAACGTAATAACGTTTTTTTTTTTTGCAATAGCAGGGAAAATGAAAAACAGTGTCGTTCTCGTATCATTTAAAATCCCAAGGTTGTATGCTAATCATAGCTATTAACGACATAAACTATGGCGAACCAGTTCGGTAACACCATTCTGACTATATTTACAATACCTAGGTATTCCTTTTCCTCAAACATCATCTTCATCCATTGACCATTTTTTTCCAGTCGGACCAGTTCAACCGGTTTCTTCTGGATAATCTCAGTAATTTAAAAGCTTCCAACAATTTGGTAATTATAGACAGTAATGCAAGAACAACTCGTTAATTCTATGGTTTACGTTTATAAATAACTTACAACAACAACAATAAATTATGATTTATATTGTTATTGTAAATGGGATTCTCTATTTAAAATTCACCCGTACTTCAACTTATCTGCTACAGGGTTTTTTTTTTGCGGATGGGAACACAAATGACCCCTCCCGCTCTGGGTGGAGCGGAAGGGAGTGTCAGACTCTTACTGACTAAAACCCACCCGTGTTCCTTCCTTAGCCCTTTATGTTCCGGGCCAGCGGTAACCCTTTCAGACAATCCCGCTGACCCGGCAGGCTTCGGCCCTATAGGGCCCCTCCTCGATGCTGACATCTCTTTGAAGCGCGCGTGGAACACGTACGCGCCGTCCGGCACGGGCCTGGTCCTGATCAGACGGTGAGCTACCCATTATTCTCCGCCCGCAGCAGGCCCGCGCCTACGGTGGAGTCGTCGCGCGGCTCCGACGCCCGGAGCGTCTCCCGCCAGTGTTACCAACCCATAACAAAATTTGCCCCCAAGATTTTTTTAAAATCCCCCTAAAAAAACCCTAAGTATAGATTCACATAAGGTAAATTTCTTTGATGCAGTGCCCAACTCCCTAAGTCCTTCGTAACTCACAAAATAAAACGCATAGGTACATAGTTTGTAAAAAAAAAGACTAGGTGTATTGTTAAACTACTAACTAAATTGTAATATTGTTGATCAGTTCCAGAACGGCATAATCATCATCGCCAGCGGTGCTACTGTTCAAGGTCGATGTATTTTTGAAATCATACATTCGTACGCTAAAGGCTTTTAACATAGGTACATATTTGCCGTAGGTTCAAACTTAACGCAATACCCATATATTCTCTGATCAGGTAAAATCTTATCATCATTACGCTCTGAAGCATATTCAGGGATAAACGATTCCTAAGTATTTTTAAATACTTAATGGCATAAATAGAAAAGGCACGCTCTACGGAGGTGTTGGATACAGGCAGCATCAATAACGCCACAGCAAACACAAAAAACCCCAAAGTTGGCAGCACTGCTCTTGTCCCAGCCGCCGCGGGAGACAGTGCTGCCAACTTTGGGGTTTTCCCCCTAAATTTAGGGGGAAGAAGTCTTAAAAGGGGTATTTTTAGGGACAGGTTTCTTTTGGGGTTATTTTTAGGGGCTAAAAGTTTGCTGTGGCGTTATTGATGCTGCCTGTATCCAACACCTCCGTAGAGCGTGCCTTTTCTATTTATGCCATTAAGTATTTAAAAATACTTAGGAATCGTTTATCCCTGAATATGCTTCAGAGCGTAATGATGATAAGATTTTACCTGATCAGAGAATATATGGGTATTGCGTTAAGTTTGAACCTACGGCAAATATGTACCTATGTTAAAAGCCTTTAGCGTACGAATGTATGATTTCAAAAATACATCGACCTTGAACAGTAGCACCGCTGGCGATGATGATTATGCCGTTCTGGAACTGATCAACAATATTACAATTTAGTTAGTAGTTTAACAATACACCTAGTCTTTTTTTTTACAAACTATGTACCTATGCGTTTTATTTTGTGAGTTACGAAGGACTTAGGGAGTTGGGCACTGCATCAAAGAAATTTACCTTATGTGAATCTATACTTAGGGTTTTTTTAGGGGGATTTTAAAAAAATCTTGGGGGCAAATTTTGTTATGGGTTGGTAACACTGGACAAGAGGCTCTCTCCCTGAGCCCAGTGCTGCCAACTCTAAAAATTATTTTATGCTAAATCTACATTCGAAAAATGCTAAAAATATGCTAAAATTTTTCGGAAAATATAAAAAAAATGCAAATAGGGAGAAAAAGAGCATTTATTATAAAATCTTTATAATACCTAGTGTAAAAGAAACACCAATTTTGTGACACATAAAACATCGTCGGTATCCTCTTGAATATAAAAGCAGCCGGTAGATATAGCGCGGAAGACGCAGATGCATAAGCCTTATAATATGTTCCTATTTTTCGCAAGTTTGAGTCGGAGACCTTGTAGGAAAAACGGCATTTGTTAACTTGTTGTGTTTGGCTTGTAATTCTGTTACAAGTTTAATGGTAAAATTTAAAAAAATATACAAAATGCAGACTTTATCTTAACAGGGTAAAATGCTAAAAAATATGCTATGTGCTAAACTGAATTTTTTCGGGCTAAATTACTGGGGAATGTGCGAAATTTAGCCAAAAAAAAAGCTAAGTTGGCAGCACAGCCTGAGCCGTCCCGCCATCGCCACCTCCTTCGCTAGCATGACTGCTTCGCAGAAGGAGGTGACTGCCTCCACCAGGGCCGGGCGCGAGAGGTCGACTGCTACAGGATGCCAGGGACATCGACGCGCAAACTGTAATATGAATTCAGCACGGTAGGTCATAAAAAATCTCGCTGTTTCTTAGAAAAGCTACTCGGTCCAAATGTACAGCCATTTTTTTTGCTAACCGACGAAAAATTTCAACTCAGGCTCAGAACGCAGGTTCAGAAAATTCAGAATCATGTAAGTACCTCTAATCCACGGTAACAAGTTGCGCATCAATGTCCCTAACTCATCATTCTTCAATAATTTATTTTTCTTATTTCCGAACCGTGCCTATAATGGGAGCAACAAACACTACATACCTAAGTACAGACGCCACCACATCAAGCTACCCGAAACTGAAAAAATTTCCCAATCAACTTTGAACCTTATGCATAGGCAATCAAGTTGAAAATCTATTAAAGAAATTTGACAGATTGTATAGTAGCTTGGCGTCTGTACCTAACATCGGTACCTAAGCATTAATTGTTCCGAATATTTAAAATGACTTCAACAAGCTAGCTTAGGCACGTAGGCGCCGCATTATTTCGGGCTCAATATCGGTCTGTCACCTACAGGCATAGGTAATTTCGAGCAAGTATAACTTTGTATGCTGATCGCCTTCCTAATTTCCCGCAGGGTTTCGTTAGACCTAGATTTACTCTAATGAGAACACTTAGCCCTATTGGCTAAAGACGCCTCATCAAAGTGTTTGCGCAAATTTCAATCCTAACAGTCATTTTAACTGAATACACAAGTCCTTATTATTTTGTCTATCCATAGCCACTCCTGCGCCACACACTATGGTAATGAGATAGTCTAAGCTGCACTGTTTCATAATATTATAGGCTGCTCCCATATAATTACACGAGTATCAGTGATAATAGCTGTTTTGCAATTACACTTTTTAGCTAACTTGGTCAAGGAACGTAGCCTGCGCACGTAGTTTTGCGCAGAATAACGTGCGCATGGCGTATTATAATGCGCCCGACGCGACGTTTAGGGCACTGTGAGGAAACACTCCTGAGAATATGTGCTATTGTCAATGGCGGGGGTAAATAATGACATTTCACTTCGTTTCTCTTGGGTGCGATGTGTGATGTGGTTCAGTGATGAGGCGGGTTGCGTCAATTCGGTCAGTATTACGTAGGTCGTAGCGACAGCTAAGGATTTATTATTTTCCATTGCGTATTTTAGGAGCGTTATGGTGACGAGTAGATACGACGACGGTCGACAGTCGAATCCAACTCCAGCACCATAATTGCGTAAAACACTATCAATCTGAATCATTTTGAAGGATATTGCTAATCCATTGATTCATAAGTTTGAAAAATGTGTCTTCTCAACAACGTAAAACAACGCAATGAATGTTGTTGAACTGTCAAAATGAAACCCATTGCTACTGCTGATAGTGTCATAAGCAATTACCCTGCAGATCTTATTTTAAAAATTTTAAAATAAGATCTGCAGTTTACATCAAGACCGCTTCTTGACCTAACATCATTACCTATTTATTTATGTTTTGCAGTAGTCGTGATCATACTTAAATCTCTAATAAACAAGATTTGCGGTCAGTAACTGCAAATTGGTACCCACTTAATTGGTATGCGCATGCACCTTATTCCATCCTCGTTGCGTTTCGCACCGGTATGGCAGAAATTTTGGTGCAATTTCCACATAAAACCACTCGCAGTTCTGCAATTTCACTTTAAATTCTGTGGCTAGATTCAGCTACTAAGCGCCTACGTTGCATTCTTGCACCATAACAATAAGAATTCGGTAATAAAATTGAGTTGGTACTTAAGTTAAGTCTAGCTCCTAGTTTTACCAAATTACAACTAACATACATACATAATCAGCCTTATAACGTTCCCACTGCTGGGACACAGGCCTCCTCTCAGTGAGAGGGAGTGGGCTGTAATCCACCACGCGGGCCCAGTGCGGGTGGATGTCACATGTCTTCGAATTTTTGGTTCTAGGACATGCCGGTTTCCTCACGATGTTTTCCTTCACCGTTTTAAGAGCAGTGGTGGTGAACTAATTTACACAAAGTAAACGACAATGATGGTAGGTACACCAATCTCTTATGGAAAAGTGTTAATGCTAGAAATCTAACTTAGAAAGATGTTTAATGAGTCTAATGATTATAATTCTCTAAATATGTACCTGTTATTGTCGCGAATCATATTTTGGTCAAGATGCTACCTGACACTGGCCTGCAAATTGCAAAAAACGTAAGAAAATGTTAATTTCGCGGTCTCAACTTTTTCACACACAACACAACACACACAACAACCCATTCACTTAATCATTAAAATAGCCCTACTACCTATTTAATCTTGCTGGCCAACAGCAGAGATCCGCAAAACGTTATCCTTCCTGTCGGCTGCTGTATCTTTGATTTGTAGTGTGATAGCAGATTAATATATTTAGGTACCTATTACTAGATAATTCATTACGGATGTGTGTACCGGTATAAGTTATCCGGCTTTACAAAAGATTGCAAAAAAATAAAAATCTATTAGATAGCAAATTGATCTTGGCCTGCAAAAGAAGGCTTTGTTTTGTTGGAAATATCCAAGAAAATAAGTTTCTAATTATCATCAGAAACATAAATAAGAAAACAACAAATAAAGGATAATAATAAATAAATAACACGTTACTGTAATAATTAGCTTTTAGCTGCGCTACAGTTTATACATGGTTTAATACAGAGAAGACTAGCTATCATCGTTTTACTTAGTCTTGTTACTCTTGTTATTGTTCCGAAATAAACTTTTTATTATTATTTTATGCAAGTACTGTAAAAAAATGCTAATTTTTAAAACCAGATTCGAACCTTTAGGACGGCCGCATACGTCCGCTTTCCTGATCAGGCATTCAGATTCGGAAACCCTGAATGCACGCATTTTATACAAAATCGTCTATATGCGCATACGTTCTTATATTTTCCGTCCGGGTTTCCGAACGGAAAATTTAAGAACGTATGCGGCCGCGGCCGTAATCATAATTCATAAGTTATGAATTATGATTATGGTTATACCGTATTTTTGGTGTGTTGGTCTAGTGGTCAGTGACTATGACTGCTATGCCGGAGGTCGTGGGTTCGATTCCCACCCAGGACAAATGTTTGTGTGATGAGCATGATCATTTGTTCTGATAAATTACACCCAGACGGGTGTAATTTATCTATATATGTATGTATTTAGAAATATATAAGTATGTTTATCAGTTGCCTAGTACTCATAACACAAGCTCTGCTTAGCTTGAGACTAGACGGCGTTGTGTGATAGTTGTGGAATATATTATTATTTATTATTATTATAAGTCATCATAACACACCAGGCACACCAGTGTTGTATCATGTTTACGCATCTAAACACCTTAGTTGTTTGTCCGCATAGCGATACAATAATAAATACATACAATGTAGGTACTTGAATATCTAAGTAGTGTGCCTCGTTATTGGTGTAGTGTTCGCAAGCGCTACGGCAGAGCATGATCGAGGTTCGATTCTCGGATCGGGCAGTGTTATTGGGATTTGCCACCTGGAATTTCTTAGTACCTAGCAGCCCGCGAGGTTTTTATTGCGTAACTCACTATCAGTAATTCAGTGGGACTGTAGCAATGGGTTTAATTTTGACAGTTCAACAAAATTCATCTCATTCATTTTTTTTTTTATCATGTACATAATAAAGAGTATTTAGAATTCTATTCTATTCTATTCATTGCGTTATTTACGTTGAGCAGATACATTTTTGGAACATATCAATAGATATCCTGATTGAGATTGATAGTATGTTATGCAATATGATTGAGATTGATAGTATGTGCCGCATTTGTGCCCGGTTGATGTCTATATGTTCGACCCATTACAATAACTGTTGAAATGTGGAATGCGGGGCAGACCTCCACCGTGTGCTCCACCGTGTCCTCTGGGCGATCCTGGCAATGGTGACACCCGGGCGTTTCCTCCCGCCTGATGATGTGCAGGAACCTCCCGAAACATCCGTGTCCGATGAGGACCTGCGTCAGGCGGTAGGTGAGGGCGCCGTGACGCCTCTCTACCCACTCCTCAAAGAGGGATCTTATCGCCACTGTCGTGGCGTGCCCTGCGCTGGGTTGCGACAGTCGCTCTTTCCGTTCCGCCGTGATTTGCCGCGGAAGCGGACTTTCCCCCGGCGTAGTGCCTCCGCGCGCCACTCAAACAGGCGCGCGAGGACTATCGCCTCCAGATCCCATGGCGGCAGTCCGGCAAGGAGGCTTGCCGCCTCGCCCGAGATAGTGCGGTAGCCCCGGATAAGCCTTACGTCTACCACCTTCTGGGGCGCGTTCAAGTAGTGGGTGGCTCGCCGCCGCAGTGGATCGCAATACCCCCGCGAAAAGCCTCCGGCAGGAGGCGTTTGGCCCCCTCAGGTTGGGCAAGAGCCGCTTTTGAAGGTGGCCCCAGCCCGTTCCAGTTTGGGGGCCAACGTCGGAATTTCTAGACGAAGTTCCACCGGCTGTCGAGGACGAGACCCAGGTAGTTCATCGTTGTCTCGACGCCGATGTGAACCCCTCCTACCGTTAATTGGAATCCCGATAGTGGCGTGTTCCGGGGCCCATGAAACGACATGGCCTCGGACTTGTGCAATGCCACCTCGAGACCCAACTGCCTCCCCTGCGCCAGGACCAGCGTGTCGTCAGCGTAGCAAACCACGCTGACGCCATCAGGGAGTACGACCCGCAGCACCCAGTCGTAACAGATGTCCCACAGGATCGGCCCCAGAACCGATCCCTGCGGGACCCCGCACGACATCTCTCGTCGGTTCGACTTTCCGTCGCGACCGGGGTAGATGACGGCTCTGTCCGTCAAATACGCCTCGACTATTCGACTGAGGTATGGTACCTACACCTCTGCCAACCCTGCTGAGTAGAAATTAATATTGTTGTACCTTGTGTGTTTTATCATCATCTGCCAAGCCTTTTCCCAACTATGTATGTTGGGGTCGGCTTCCAGTCTAACCGGATGCAGCTGAATACCAGTATTACATGGAGTGAATCTGACCTCCACAACCCAGTTTCTGGGTAATACGATACCCCTTGGTAATACTGGTTGTCAGACTTTCGGGCTACTGACGACCCGTAACGACTGTCAAAGATCCACGAATGACAGCCCGGACCAACAGCTATGCGTTAATTAATTTTATTTTATTACCTATAATAAAGATGCGAAGTAATAATGTAGGTAAGTAGGTACAGTCACGAGCACCAATATGTCAACACTTGGCAACTTTAAATTGCGATTTTTTCACGAAATAATGAATGCAACGTTGAAATACGACACTTTACTTATACCTATGGGTTCGAAATACTATGTTCCTACTAATATAAAATTTCATTCAAAACTATAGGAGAAAATCGCCTTTGTATAAAGCCAAGTGTATACATACTTTTGCTCGTGACTGTACTTCAGTCAGCGATGAGGTCGACTATTTTTTGCACACAACATACCTAAAAACAAGAGGAGCAATTTTTAATTTTGGTCAGTATGGTAAAATAAATAAATAATAAAAGAATAATAATAATACAATTTAACATAATTCGGTGAGCCACAAACTAAGCGTCGCGTCGCGTCGCGCGTCGGTCGCTTGTATCTTGTGGCTTAGGAGTGTGACCCATTCCCTGTCCCACGAAGCACATTATGGTTCAGGATGATTATTGAACTATTGTGTGGTTACCTTCGGTATGAGGGGAATGAGAAATTCTAGAAAATACTTAATTACTAGAAATTAAAAGTAGTTTAGTTAGCACTATGGAGCGAGCTTATGCTCGGAGTCTCTTTGAAGGATAAAATCAGGAATGAAATTATCCGGAAAAGAACCGGAGCAACCGAGAGTAAGCAAACTGAAGTGGCAGTGGGCTGGCCATATTTTATTTGTCGAAGGACTGATGGCCTTGACCGGTGGAGCAGACGAGCCCTGGAGTGAGCGTATCGGCAAGCGTAGGTGTGGGACGCCCCCAGCTAGATGGACGGACAATCTAAAGAAGGTGGCTGGGACGACGCACGGAGTGGATGCGGAAGGCGGGCGACAGGGTGTTGTGTGCAGCCTGGGGGAGGCCTATGTCCAGCAGTGGACTGCAATAGGCTGAGTTAATTGATGAAAAGTAGTTTACATTTTAGTAGACTTTCGTTGCGGACGGTACCTCAGGCCATGTCGTTATGTTATATGTTTATAACATTATGCATATTTTTGCATGTTTATGCATTTACATTAGCTAAATAAACACTACATTAGTAAGATCGTTCCGCCTGTCTGTTGCATTGAGAACTATGCTAATAATAATAAGTACCTGATAAACGTAAAATATATGTTATTTAAATTTATATTAATTTTTCTAATAAAGAAAAGTATGAAGAACAAGTGCAAAAAAGTATTTTTGTCAAAAATTTGTTGTTTTGGAAAACTTTCTAAAATAACTTGTAGGTAGGTACTCTATCTAGTCTTGGTGATACAGGTAGGTTAGTATCTCAGACCAATAAAAAGTAAAGTATAGTAAGTATACCTACCCAGTGGCGGACTAACCCTGTCGTGGGCCCGGGGCGGAAAAACTAAGACATCCATCGGTTTCTTACTAAACTTCAACTATATCCGACGATCCTGCATACCTACTTATCTCTTTTGTTTACTGTACATACCGTATACCTAATAGGTACTCGTATCTATAGTACACCGATTTCTCCGTGATTTCTGGGACAATTTGGTGGCAAAAAAACAAAAATACGAAACGACAAAAATATAACTTAAAATACACCGACATTTAAGTTATTTTTCACTTTGTACAGTGTTTCTTGGAAGTAAGTTTTTTCAGTTGTATGCACTTACCCACGTTTTCAGGCGCCGGCAGGTAGGGCGACGCCGCGAGCATGCTGCGGAGATCCCGCACGCCTCGCTCGATGTCCCCGGGACCCTCACCCAGCTCCTGCGAGATCAGATCCGCCTGCTTCAGCGACGGGCCTTGTAGAACCGCCATCGCACTTCACTAATACACGTATATATACTTTATAATACTAGCTGCGTACTAACGCTGACTGGATGCTCTAATTCCGCCCGCTAAGGTTGCTCACCTCAGCTGAGTAAGGACAAAACTGCGGCCGCATAGCGCTCACCATCTTATATAAACTACACGACGATTAAAAACGTAAGGACGAGAGGAGCGCTCAACCATGCTCAACGGTTGGTGACAACCAAAGAGAGTTATATAGTCTTTGAATATAACATCACATCATCTTCAAAATATTGATAGGTACCTTATCGCTAAAATAAAACTAAGTATATAAGTATTACCTATAACTTTTTTGTAACCAAGAAACGTGAAGCTCTTTAGTTTATCATCTTGATTCTTTTGTTTCAAACGATCAATACCTACGTGATATTTTATGCAGTTTTTGTTTTTATTGGCTCCAATCTGTGTCAATGTAAAGTCAAGAGCATCGAAATGTGATGGGTAAGCAAAAACCGCACGTGTGCCGCATTTACGACGGTGTGAAATTGCGTAATGTGTAACTACATTATAAAACAAGAAAAAAACTGGCCAAGTGCGAGTCGGACTCGCACACGAAGGGTTCCGTATGTGACGCGGCCTGGCCAATCAACAAGTCCCGGTTTGCAACACTTTAGGCCATTTAATTAACCTTTAATTGGAATCCTCGAGATCTCACTATGGAAGCTGAATGAGACGGGCCATCAGAAAGTGACGCACTGTACCTAATGAGTTAGTGACGACAGTCATTGTTTAACTAGTAAGTACTTTTCAATAACATTAGGTACTTACCTACTTACTTAAAAACTTAGGTATTAAAGAAGACGTGACTGTTTGCAGTGATGCAATGTTATAAACTTAAAACAAATCCCATCGATATCGTGCTACTATCGTTTATTAGGGTCCTAGGAATTTAATCATTGATTTTAAACAAATGCTCCGAATCGATAGAACATGCTGTTTCATAGCCTATCATCGGATAATATATTGGTAGGTATTGCAAAATGCTTGCAAAAGGTAACATGACACACGTCGAGCCTAGGTGTAGAGGTACAGTTAACAAAGGAGATCCTAAGTATACCGGAGCGTCGGATATAGTTGAAGTTTACTAAGAAACGGAGAAGAAAGAAAATGGATGTTCTCGAATAAAATTTTATTTTATTAATAGAAAACAAACAGCTGATTTATCAAATTTTTCAGTCGACAACATCCATCGGTTTCTTAGTAAACTTCAACTATATCCGACGCTCCTGTATACCTACTTATCTCCTTTGTTGACTGTACAATTGTACATAGTGCGTATGAACTATGAAGATATTTAGGTATCGAAGTAGGTAAGAATGAAGGCAATCATGTTTTAACTTTTAGACCTAGCAGGTCCTACCTTCTAAAGTACTTACCTTACCTATGTGCTTATATATACCTAATATGTACATGTAACCCTCCTTTTAATATACCTATCAAGTAACTGTTGATTTAGACGACATAATTTTTCATGACACACCACACAACACAATACACACAACAACAACTTTCTTGAGGCCATTGCAAGAATTTGAAAAAAAAAACACTACAAATTAAAAAATAACTTTAATTTCGGAAGTCGGTCTCTTTGGTTCCGCATTTTCGTTTATTGACACCGACTTCCGAAATGAAAGTTACAGTGTTTTTTTTGGAAGTCGGTTGTTTTTTTTGTAAAAAGCATTTATTTTTCACTTTTTAGTGGGTCAGTTTGTAATTTATCTAAGTTACAATAGCCTAATGTCAGCTGGTCATCACATGTTACAAAATATTGCTTTTCCCAATGCTGGGACTTTAATTGTTGAGGAGTTCTCCTGGTAAGAACCAGGAGAACTCCTCAAGAACCACTCACCATGCGCATTTGTGACGAGCATAAATTGCTTAGCAACCATATTAAAGTAATCGAATTGCAACCCGTAAAATATTTGTCATTGAGTAGTTCCGATGGCCATCTGTGGTCTTCATCATCAGCTCCACTTTACCAAATGATGATTTCCGAGAGCAAATGCTCAAGTTACTTTAAAAAATACCACAAATCGCTATAGAAACCTATAGCGATTTGTGGCCTATAAAATTTGAGGGTTTCCCTCGATTTCCATAGGATCCTCTCATCAGATTCCAACTTGATGATAATGGGACCACCTCGAGAGTATAACCTTTCAAATAAAAAAAAAATTTTTGGAATCGGTCCAGCCGTCTTCGAGTAATCGGTGAACATACATAAAAAAAAAAAAAAAAAAGTCGAACATATAACCTCCTCCTTTTTGGAAGTCGGTTAAAAAGGGAATTTTAAATGAAGTAGGTAGGTAGGCAGAAGAGAAATAGTCGTTGATATTTGGCACACAGCTACTAAAAAAATTTAATCAGCGAAGAAAAATCATCCTCTCAGAGTCCGTTGTTCAGTTATTATGAGTTTGACGGTCTGTTAGCAAATTTTGTTGATTATCCTAGTAGCTTTGCTTTAGCTTCATATCTTTACATATCTAGTATAAAACAAAGTCAGGGCCGTCTTTACCTATTGTGCAGGGTGTGCGTTGCACACAGGCGCAGCGGTCCTAGGGGGCGCCGAGCGCCGCTCGCTACGGAGCCCCACTCGCGTAAAAAGAGCTCCGCTTTAATAATAATAATAATAATAAACATTTATTTCAGAATCAAGTTCCATAGTTTGTTAGTACCAGTATAAAATGCCTTTGCATACATTTTGTATAGCATCTGGAGCTCTTCTTATATTTGTCGAGTTACACCAAAGCAAGTCGCGCCACAAGCGCGCGAGCGGCTTTTACAATATTACCTTTTTTTTTAACATGAAATAAACATTATTAACGATTATATTTGGTGTAGTAGCGAGTGTCGCATCGCTCGGCGGCACCTGTTTCAATGATTAGTTTGAAAACACGCCGACAATCATATTGCGAATAATGCGAATTCAACAGTTTTGGGATAGAAAATAAAGTACTAATTACCATGGACGAACGTCAAGCGCGCGGCATTTCTCAAAAGCGTGAGTAAGCGCCCCAGAGCCATAAGGCTCATCCGGGGCTACCGCACGATCTCGGGCGAGGCGGCAAGCCTCATTTCCGGACTGCCGCTATGGGATCTGGAGGCGATAG
Organism: Oligia fasciuncula; assembly: GCA_963082905.1. Lineage (NCBI taxonomy): Eukaryota > Metazoa > Arthropoda > Insecta > Lepidoptera > Noctuidae > Oligia > Oligia fasciuncula. The sequence goes on along the minus strand of OY720406.1, from coordinate 11,471,736 downwards.
TCCTCGCGCGCGTATATGAGTGGCGCGCGGAGGCACTACGCCGGGGGGAAGTTCCGCTTCCGCGGAAAATCGCTGTGGAGCGGACGGATCTCCGGCGCGATCTCATAGCGGCATGGAAGAAGCGACTGTCGCAACCCAGCGCAGAGACCCCTCTTTGAGGAGTGGCTAGAGAGGCGCCACGGCGCCCTCACCTACCGCCTGACGCAGGTCCTCACCGGACACGGAAGTTTCGGGAGGTTCCTGCACATCATCAGGCGGGAGGAAACGCCCGGGTGTCACCATTGCCAGGATCGCCCAGAGGACACGGTGGAGCACACGGTGGAGGTCTGCCCCGCTTGGGCGGAGCACCGCCGTGTCCTCGTTGAGGCGATCGGCAGCGCCGGCGACCTCTCGCGTCCGGCCCTGGTGCAAGCCATGGTCCGGGGCGAGAGGGAGTGGGAGGCAGCCACCTCCTTCTGCGAAGCAGTCATGCTAGCGAAGGAGGTGGCGGGACGGATAAGGGAGAGAGCCTCCCGTCCCAGCCGCCGCGGGAGACGCTCCGGGCGTCGGGAGCCACGGGACGACTCCCGACCACCGTAGGCGCGGGCCTGCGGGCGGAGAGTAATGGGTAACTCACCGTCCGATCAGGACCAGGCCCGTGCCGGACGGCGCGTTGGTGTTCCACGCGCACCTCAAAAAGATGTCAGCATCGAGGAGGAGCCCCATAGGGCCGAAGCCTGGGGTGTGTAATGTTTGGTATAACAACAGATGGTCTAATTTCGTTTGACATAACTCTCTTATGATATAATTTTCATATGCTATAAAAACATTTAACCTAATGTCATATGATCGAATGTTATATTTGATATAATTTTCTTTTTCTCTAATTTCATTTAGTATAACGTTCATTTCATATAATTTTCATATTGTATAATGCTCCTTTTATATAACGTTCATTTGACCTAACATTCATATTAACTAATTTTCTGCCCTTCGCTCGCTCCAGCATTATATGTAAAGAATCGCTCTTGTGTTCTATGTGTGTGTGTTCTATTTCTGAGTGAAGGGTTTAAAATAACCAAACATCGGCGTGCCCTTCGCTCGCTCTTGCATCCTATGTCGACGGAGCCCCGCTTCGCGGGGCCCCTATTTCTGTGTAAAGGGTTTAAAGTAACCTAACACAACCGAACCTCGGGGTGCCCTTCGCTCGCTCTTGCATCCTATGTCGTGTGTGTGTGTGTATGTCTTGTATCCTATGTGTATGTGTTGTGTGTGTAATATAATTAATTCAACGATATAGCCACAACATAACAAGTAAAAGAAGAAAACAAACATTTTTGCAAAAATAAAAGTAGATATTTCTAAATTATATTAAACGTTACTTATAGATTTTGAATATTATAGCAACTGAATATTATATTATGTGAATATTATTTCAAATGTGCATTATATAAACTGTTCATTATACCATAGGAAATTAGGTAAAATGTTCATTATACCATATGAAATTAGGTAAAAAGAAGTTATATCAATAATTCATTATGACCGTTGACCATTATATTAAATAAAAATTATATTAAACGAAATTAGGTCTTATGATCGTTAGAACTTTTGTTTCTATATCAAACGTGACACACCCCGAAGCCTGCCGGGTCAGCGGGATTGTCCGAAAGGGTTATCGCTGGCCCGGAACGATGATTTCCAAACAGAAAAAAAAAAAAAGCGTGGCGCGTGCCGCACTTTGTGTTCTACCGCTTGCTACACGTAATTTTGCGAAATAAGCCTTGGCGCAATGGATTAAGTTTTATATTTGAGTAAACATGTAAATATGTTTACTTCATATATGCGGTTTTTCTTTTGATTGAAATTGACCTAATAAGTAAGATTTAATTTTGATATTAGCTGAATTACTTGCCAGTCTGCCACAAGCACAACTGTTGCGAATTTCGACCGCGTCGGAGCACTCGTCAAAAATTACTACCAAATAAGTCTGAAAACAGAAAACATAAAAAAAAAACATAAACTTGTGCTTTGTTTTTCTTGTCACTCTTTCCTTCCTAAAAATACTTTTTACCCGTGTACAGTGAGCCTCGCTCGCAGTGAGCCTCGCTCGCAGTGAGCTTCCCAAATTTGTCAAATGTTCCCAATTGATATTGAACTTTGTTTGATATGAGGTCGTAATTAGAATGAAGAAATTTCAAAATTTGGGTGTAACATAACATCTGTAAATAGACATGTTAACATGGGTACGTTTTGACTTGTTAGGGTAAACACCAGAACACCCTGTATAATTCTAAATACATTCAACAGCACACCAAGGTATCCAAAACAGACGAATTTCTTCTTCATCTCCAAACAATAGAGTTTATTATCCATTGGGGAAATTTGACAGTTTGTGGTAACTTGATGTGTGTTGTATGTACTATATACCCATCCATTTTGACCGCGCGCTTACTAGGGGGCGCTTGGGTAATGTTTGCACACGGGCGCAACATGGGCTAGAGACGCCTCTGAACAAAGTTGCTCCCGCTCCCCTCCCCTTAGATCTTTTAAACTCCGCAACGGATTTTAATGCAGTTTCCAGCAATAGATAGAGTGATAGAGTGATTCAAGCGGAAGGTTTTAGTATAGTATAATGTACTCTGTGGTTTATATGCCCGCTCCCTGTTAACTTAGATCTTTTAAACTCCGCAACGGATTTCCAGCAATAGATAAAGCCAAAGACATTAAATCCACAGAACACTATTACTCCTAGATTAAATCTCTTTGAGTGTACCTATCTTAAATCTCTTTGGTCACGAGCCCCTCCATTGGTCGCGTACTGTGCTGCTAATTAATTATCTATTCTTAGTTCAACTAAAATATTTTACATCGATTTTGTTTAGTTACAATTTATTTATTTTTGAACAACAATTTTTCCCGACTACGGCCGGTAAAGTCAAAGTATGCTGTTTTCAGTTTTATTTTTATTTATTTTATTTAGTTTTATCGCCATCTAGTGACGAATAGCAAAACAGGCAAAAACTTCAATGGTTTTCAGTACAGCTATCTAGAATATCAGGAAATAAAATTAATAAAATAAGTCTATTTGACAATAGATGGCGCTTTTATAAATTTTAGCATCTCCAATTAATGGTAACACCAACAGGTTAATGTCATTTTCATTGACGTAGGCCGAAGGTCGGCAAATTCAATTTTCAAATAATAACGACCAAATTACTGGGCTCAATGCATTGTTGATATTGATTCATTAAGGAATTAAATAAATAAACAAAATATGCTTGTACATAAGTGAACTTTGGTTTATGTGATAGTTTAATCTAAAATGGAACCATCGAAGGAGGCAATCGCTGTTCGCATCACGCGGTTGAATCGTCTGATATTGGGGAAAGTGACAGGTGGGACTGCAAGGTTCAGCAGAAAGACAGTCGACCGCGAAGCCCTGTTGGATGCTCTCACAGTTCTCTACGATGAATGTAACGATGACCCAGTTAAGAAGAGCGATGACTTGGTCAAAGCTTTCTTGGATAAGTGTAAGTTGTCTTTGTCTTATTCGTACTTACCCCCCAGAAACTGAGTGAAAGCTCTGAAGGAAAAAAGCAAAACCATTATATTATAACATAAAGGTAGACAGCTTCCCTGGCCTATGAGATTTGTAATACAAAGCCTGATTTGTAAAAAATATGGTTTTAGTAAACAGCTGTTTCTGAGATGCAAGAAACAATAAAACAAAGACATAAGATAAGACAGAAGCTGTAGCATCTAAAAAAAAATTTACTCAAATCTGTGTGGCTCTTTATTTATTTAAACTTTCGCTCAAACAGGTACAAAGGCGGACTTATTGCCTCAATGCTCTTTCCTCAACAGACCAGCTCAGATGCTTATCTGCATAGTCCTCACCTGAGGGGCAATTTTCGTAATTTTATGAATGCTCAGTTGGATCTCAGTCTCAATCTGTCAATAATACCTCTAATTTTCCTACATTTATTGACAAGTTTTTGACATTGATTGTTGCTGCCTGCAACTAGATTTTGAACTTTTTAAATTGTGAGAATTGGCCTTCGGATCTGACCAATACAATATCTGAACTTTTATGAGACTGACCTCTGAGTTTGTTCAGTGTTTCTTCTCAGAGTAGTAGAATAGAAAACTCAACACACACAAAAAATTTTTTTTGGCTTGTAAAGGTGTTTGTACAATCCTACGTACAGAATTATGAATGTGTAATTTTTTGTTAATTTGTAGATCGCAGCACGCTGGCAGAGCTGCGTCGGACTAGAGTATGCATCTCTGACTTTGAGATGCTGCAAACAATTGGAAGGGGACATTTTGGTGAAGTTCATGTATGTTCATTTATTACTTTATTCTGTTCCTTTATGTAGGATGTGTCACAGTTTTGAAAGTAATGTTTTTTTTTACATTATTTTTGATAATGTTAGATGGTGCGAGAGAAGCAAACAAGCGATGTATATGCAATGAAGACTCTGCGCAAGGAGCAAGCACGCAAGCGCGCCGACGACGAGCGCGACGTGCTCGCCACAGCCACTGGACCATGGCTACCTAAGCTGCAGTATGCTTTCCAAGTAAGACTCACATTAAGTTGCTACTCAAGTTTAAAACAATAATTGTTATGGGAATGAGTACTTATATAAGCAGAAGATCATACATAAAAAGTAAAAATATAGTAACAGCAGTAGCAGTAACAAAAAGAAACTCCGTTATATAAACTAATTTTGCTGTAAAAAGACAGATAAAAGGTCATGAAGGTGCTACAAAATACATTACTATCTATCTATGTGTAATTGTTTTTTTTACTAATTTACAGAAATAAATATCATTTAACATTTTACCTGTTATTTCTTTTAACTTACTAGGATAGCAACAACCTCTACCTAGTAATGGAACTGTGTTGCGGCGGCGACCTGGCGGGTCTCCTCGCTCGGCGCGCGCACCCACTACCCGAGAGAGACGCCGCCTTCTATGTGGCCGAGGTGGCGCACGCGCTCAAGTCACTGCATGGCATGGGATACGTGCATAGAGATGTTAAGCCGCACAATATACTGCTGGATAGGTCAGTTTACGTCATTTTCGTGAAGAGAGAGAGATGTAGGATGTAGTAAGAAGAGGCATTGGCCTTCTGACTCATTTTCAGAAGCTTTTTATTAATTTGCTTTGTTTATTTAGTTATTTAATAAGGACATCAACAGCTTAAAAGAGTATTTAGGTATAACTTCTAATGTTTACACTTATGGACATTATAGATATTTATATAACATTCAAAGAAAAAATGAGATGATTTTTTTGAGAAACCCTTGTTCTTTTATCTAATCTAGTTAATATTATGATTTTTTTATCTCATTATCAACAAACAATGTGATAAACAATAATCAAAGTCTTCGATGTGAAGTGCACTATTTGTGCAATAGATAGATTTAGCAAACTTTTTTTTGGCAAAACATTGTTTTCCGTATAGATGTGGCCACGTGAAGCTCGGCGACTTCGGCTCCTCGGCGCGCCTGTCCGAGGGCGGGTGCGCGGGCGTGGCGGTGGCGACGGCCGACTACATGGCGCCCGAGCTGCTGGCGGCTGCCGACTGCGCCGCGCACACTGTGTGTCATCAGTACTGCGGCAGAATCGTTACCACTGCCATTGTGCGTCGGCTCACATGCATGTGCTTATACTTACACTACGGAACTGATTCTGCATGTTGAGCTATAGAGGTTAAAGTTCCACCTAGGCCTGTTTGCACCACTAATAACTAAGCACATTTAGCGCAGCTGGACCCGCGTGGTGGTTAATGGCCCGCCACCTCTCACAAAGAGGAGGCCTGTGTACCAGAAGGCGTCATTATAGGCTGATGCATAATCAGCCTATAATGCCGCCTCCAATGCCATGAATTTAAAACATCATTCAATATCTCTCAATAGTCAGTTGATAAAGACTGATATAAATATTAAGCGTTAACTGGCCTTAGATTTCAGGATAGTTTTGGAGTTAAGAACTTTCTAAACTTTCGATTTTTCAGATATAAAATTAAGATTTCAAAACAACATGCAGAATCTTGGTATTAGAATGTACTTAGAATAGTTTTATAGAAGGTAGTGGCTGATAGCAAGGATTGTATTGTTTATAACTTAGCATGACAGTGTTGGATAGTAATAACAACAAGTTTAGTAAAGAATGAATAAAAAATAGCATGGTAGAAATAGATGAGTGTGCTCCAAAATTGTTTTATTTTGTAACAGTTTTTATTTTATTACTTATTAACTAGAAGTTGATTTTAAATAAAAAATGGTCATGAATAAGTCACTAACACAAGTATTTAGAGAATTATTTTATACATTTTAAATGGCAGTTGATTCTTTTTTTTTTAATAAAGTAGTGTAGTTTGCGTTTTCCAACAGATTTACTTGAATATAAGGCACGTCATATTAATATAATATTTCGTTTACATGTGTCCAGTCGTCGTGTGACTACTGGTCGCTCGGTGTGATCGCGTTCGAACTGGTGACGCTGCGCCGGCCGTTCTCTTCGGGAGAGGAAGACTCTATCGCTCAAATACTTAGTAATATACAAAGGTAAGAAAGAAACGTACCCTGATGACATGGGGAGGTTTTATTGTGAAGATTGTGACATTTAACCGTTTATGTTGATTTAACTGATTGAATGACGTAATTTTAAAGAAATAAAAGCAACAATAAAAAAGCAATTTTACCGCGTAGATCCACGAAGGGTTAATCAGAATCATATTTTGGTGACCTATTTTCTGAGTTATCCTTTATTATTTTTACCTATTTATTACTTGTATCGTAGTTCGTTCCTTTTAATACATAGGTTAGGTCACATTTTTACTTGCGTTTAGTTCACATCTTCGGGCCGGCACGATTCGGCACAGCATGGTAGCATAAAGCATTAAAAAAAACGAAAATTAGTTTGGAAAAAAGCCGGCTCGGTTTAACTCGAATTGTGCCAAGCCGACTCAAACATGTTTAAACGAGGATAGATTCGAACGAAATTTGCCGATCGGCACTAGCTGAAAAAAATCGAATGAGTGTAGTAAATGCTCGAGTCGGCTTCTGTTTGTCTCGTTTAGTTACGAACGCGAGTCCTCACCACAACTCCCCTGGGAGGAGCCCGGCGCGGGCCCGTCTCGCGAGTGGCGCCTCCTGGCGGCGGGCCTGCTGCGCGTGCTGCCCAGCAAGCGCTACTCGTACCTGGACACGCTGCAGCACGCCGCGCTCGCGCATGTGTCCGCGCACAACATCCGAGACCAGGTACAGTATCCAACGAAAAATATGATTTTCGGGAAACTAAAATGCAAACGCGTGACGACGGCCTTTTTGTCAATTTCAAACGCGATGACTGTGTGTGACATATTTTTTATTATAGATAATTATTAAATTGCTTTAAAACATGGTACATTAAGGTCTTATAAATAAAATTATGGTCTTACATGTTTCGCCAAGGACTGGCATACAAATATTTAACATGTTACATGTAAAAAATTAAAAGGACACATCGATTTGTTAAAATTATTATTGTAACATGTAATAAGTTTAGTGAATTCTTAAGAGGAAATGCGGTTGGTCTTTTCTCCATAGAAACGCTCTCGCCTGTTTTCTTTCTGGCTAATGACCATAAAGTAATGATTTTGTACAGAATAATAAATATTAACTACTTCTATGTCCCTATGTTTTCCTTTTTGAACATTGATACATTATTTGTATAAGCACTAGAATCCTCAAAAAATGCCGATTTAAACCACTGTCAACAGAGGCATAGGGACACAGCATATATCCTTCTTATTCAGTTTATGAAATATCTTTTAAATTGGTCCAATATTGGAGGAGGAAATAGGCGAAAACCTCGAATTATGACTTTTTCAAAAGTCTGTCCAACCGCATTTCCTCTTACAATAATAGGTACTTACAAAAAGTTGTATTAGTATTTTTATGACGACACAATTTGCTTTGATGTGAAGGAATTCTTGAATTTGTTGGGTCACGACGAGTATATTTTGAATGCAAGTCGCATGCTATAGAATTTTTTGATAAAAATACTAGCAGTATTTAGTAGTAACGCGTGTGGTTCCTTGGCAGGCTCCTCCCTGGGTGCCGTGCGTGCGCGGCTCGGAGGACGCGTCCTACTTCAGCGTGCCGGCGCGCGGCCCGCAGCCGCCCAGCGCCGCACCCTTCCGGACCCGTCCACCCTTCGCGGGACAACTGCCCTTTGTCGGTAAGTACTCTCTCTAGCTATACTGATTATCTCGTATCGGAAAATCCAAAATCCGCCGGAAAAGCCAAAATTGGAACTGAGCTGACTAAATTAGAAAAAGAAAAAAATATATCATGAAATTACTTACCAGAATTGTTAAGTGATATTTATCCGGAAGTAAAAAAAAAGGCCCTTTTGTGGAACATAATTTATTTAAAATATTTTAGATAATCCTCGATTGGCATGACGCGACGGTAACGTTCGGTTGTTTATCGTCATTTGCGTTTACGACAGCTTGAACTCCATTCCAATATCATGTGTTTCTGCAAAGGTTGAAATAGAAACACACTTTCACCTAAAAACCCCAATAATGTTGTTTATTGGTCACAATTTGTAAATACGCTCAAATTACCGGTTGTTTTGGTGACATTCGTACATAAAAAAACTGTTTTTGGCAACATCCGGCGCAAGGTGTAACAGAAGTTAGTTCGTATTAGTTTAACAACAGTTGTTGACCGCAGGTTACTCGTTCGTGGCGCCCGAGGAGAACGAGGACCACAGCGGTGGGTTCAACGCGTCACATGACTGCACTGCCATTGATTTGGCCACTTTTAAGTGAGTTTCTATTTTGGACGCATTTTAGTTTGATACGTTTTTACTGATTTACTTTGGTATGCGCGAATAAAAATAAATAAATAAATATTTTTTTTTTTTTTTTTATGTAATAATAGTTGATGAAAGAAGGGTCTTTTGAAGAAAATTTTGAACATGAATAGATCAGTCATGAGTTCATTATAAACCAAGTCAAAAGGGTCTAATTTTATTTAAAACTCAACTCTTTATTTCTTATTCATCCTTTTCTACCAAGAAACTTATTGAAACATTGACTCAAATCATACGTAATTTCAATATTATGATTTCATGTCATGATCTAGCGAGCCGATACATCTAACGATACTCAATCAAAACTGTGTCATCAATTTGTATCCTTTTTATATAAAATGACAAATATCTTCATTCCCTGAATATACTGTGTAACCCAGGTCAGCAGAGAAGCTAGCTGCGATGCGCAGTCGTGAGATCACGTCGCTGCAGACTAAACTCGCGGAGGCCGAAGCCCTGGCCGGCGTTAGCGTGGAGCGTGTGAGGCACGAAGCCGACGCCGAGGCCGAGCGGCAGCGCGTGCGACTGCAGGCCGAGATCACCGCGCTCAGTCTGCAGAACAAGTGAGCAGGATAATTTTATTTGTGTTTTGAATAGTGTTATGGATCCCATCGTAACATAGCTTTCGAAACTCATATTTCTGAAGTGTGTAACTATTGAACAAAAACATTTCTTAAAATGAAAATTTGGTATAAACTTAGCCACGAGCTGCCTGGTGTTAAAGTAAGTTATTCTCTGTGTTAAAGTTTGCATCTGTTGCTAATTGTTGCTGCAACAATCTCGTGTATTACATTTGTTAAATGCACATTTGACATTTCAAAATCACGATGGAATGTGTGAATAATGATATGGTTAGAAAGGGGGTGACTATCGAGATGACGACTAATAGAGAAGTATGGAAGAAAAAGACATGTTGCGCCGACCCCAAATAAATTGGGATAAGGGCAGGAGAATCATGACTAATATTATAAAGGCGAAGTGTGTTTGTATGTTTGTTACTTCTTCACTCACAAACGGCTGGACCAATTGTGACAAAATTTCGTATGGAGGTAGCTGACACCCTGGATTAACACATAGGCTACTTTTTATCCCGATATTCCCACGGGATCGAAACGTATATAATTTATGTCAATATATACACTTGTCTACATACACCGTCAGCGGGACTGCCATCTTGGTGGGCCAGTATATAACGAAACTAGCAGCGCCAAGGGGTTTCACCCGCATAAGTGTCGATCCCGTAGGAATATCGGGATAAAAACTATCCCATGTCCTTCCCCGGTATGCAATCTATATCTCTGCCAAATTTTATCGAAATCCGTTCAGTGGTTTAGGCGTGAAAAGGTAACATACAGACAGACAGAGTAACTTTCGAATTAATAATATTATTATAGTATTTAGTATGGATGTGTTGTGGGTCGTATGTCTTAGTAGACAGGAACTTCTTTTAACGCACAGTTAACTTCTTCGCGCTATATTTACCGGGTTCGAACCCCGTACGAAGTCAGTGTTTATATGCTATTCAGTTCTAATCTGGGTGTTTGTGCATATGAGGTTTGTTTTGTCAACTCAACAACATAGGAAAAAACACTACTGGGGTATTGGCAATGTTAAAAAAGACTAATATAAATCTTTCGTGCCAGACGTCTCGAACGTCAAGTAGAAGTAGAACGCGAAGAGCGGATGGCTCTCCAACGCACCAACCAAGAGCTATCCACCGGTATCGCAGACCGCAACAACGCCGAGGTGCGCAGTGCGCGCGCATCCGCTGCAGCGCTGCAGGCCGAGAGGGACGCGATGAAAGAAGATATGAGGCGGCTGGAGAGCAAGTTAGAACATCTGCAGGCTGATTGTAAGAGGGCCCTCGTCGATGCCGAGACAGCGAGGTCGCAGCAACAGCATTACAAGGTTAGTTCCCCTAGTTGAAGAATTTTCTACAGGTAAACCCAAAAAAGGTAAGCTGTTCGGTAATCTTCGTGTTTCCGAATTAGCACGAACGTCGCGCCACAGAGTAACCCCCCACAGAGGCAAAGCTTTTAAGTTTGTACAGTCAACAGCAAATGTAGATGATCAAAGTCAGAAATTCAATACTAATGAACGGAGTTCGCGTCAGAACTGTGTGGCGTCGAAGTGATTCAAAAGTATTCTACGTAGTAAGTATTCTAAGTAGCAGTACTTCGACGCCACACAGTTCTGACGCCAACTCCGTTCATTAGTATTGAATTTCTGATTTTGATCATCTACTTTTGCTGTTGACTGTACTGCCGCGCATTGCAGTAGTGCAGCTATCATTGCGCGTTTGTATGAAGTTTTCTGTCTGTCGGGTTACCTGCTACGGTCGCAGATCGTCATCTGTTTTTTGGAATTACATAGAGTTGTTAATTTATATTTTTGGTAATACAAAATTGGCACTTATTTCCATGGTTTTAATGGCTCTATATTAGAACTCATCATCGCAGGTTCGTATTTCCGAGGATAGACGATGATACCCGAAGCGCATACTTTTCTTGGGATAGCTGTATGATTTTATTGTTTGCAATTAAATGGAATGTGAACCGGTATGCGGTATTCTTGCTTTGTATTCTGCATATTGTATGCTGTTTAACCTAGCAAATATTTACTGCCTCGATAGTCTTAGTGGCTGCAAGCGCGACTGCTGAGCGTAGAGTCCTTTGTTCTATCACTGGGTCGGTATAGTTTATAGGGTTTTCTCATTACGAAATAATAATATGTACTTAGTAAAAGCCCGAATTTCGATTTGCGCATAACTAGTAAAATATGATAGGTGTATAAACACCTCTGTTTACCGTTTTGGAGTGCAGACGTGATGTTATGTACTTTCTAACAAATTTTTTGAAAAAAAATCTAAAATATTTTGTACAAAATTCTGAGGTGTCCCTTATACGACAGGATATAATAGAGCACGTGCACGAGTTGCGACACAGAAGGCTCACTGAGATCAACGTGCGCCCTATTGTGAGTGTGCCGTCTTTGTTCATGTAGTGTAGTGTACTGTGTATCGACTTACGTAGTAGTAGTGGAGGAACATCCAGTAGAAGTAGTATGTTTGTGGATGTTGTATGTGATGAATGGAGTTAAGTCACGGTCAGCGCAAGCCATCGCTTGAAACAATATCGCATCGCTCTAGGAGGTCCGTCAGGCATCGTGATTTTATTCCGTAACACCCGCTTACAGGCGTATGAAAAATAAGTAATTTGTTTTGCTTTGCAGTAACTTCGATGGTCTGCGCTATCCCTTGTAAATCTAGTTTTGGTATTATTTTATTACTGTGTATTTAAAATATGTAGTTTTAAAAATACAAAATATCTAGGGTGCGTTTAAAGTATTTAGTTCTAAAGTAAAATTCATAAGTGGTCAATTCGATCCCATATTCAAAGACCTACATCTGAAATCATTAACACGAAAATCTATAACATACACGTTCTATTTCCAGGATACGATAGCCAAAGAGCGTGCGATTCGTCGCCAAACCCTCAGCGGTGGCGACGCCGAAAGCCGAGAGGCGGCCACACGCATTGCCGCGGCCGAAGCCAACGCGGCTAAAGAGACCCGCGCCAGGCAAGCGTTGGAGAAGAAAGTGGCCACGCTGGAGGACGAGAATAGAAGATTGAGGGATGAGGTTGATGAGGCTACCAGGAGCTTAGCTTCTACAGAGGTACGTTTATAATAGGTAATTGTGTACTCGTAGTGCCGACTTGAATGGTGCTGGGGCAGAAACGCCTCATCCGAAGGCTTTTAACGTGGAAATTTCACGTGGCTGTTTGAATGTTCAAATATTTTTGTTAGTGTAAGTGCGCAATATTCGTATTTGTGACCCAACTTTGTCACTGGTCCATAAACAAATAGCACAGCAACGTTTGACTTCTTACGGTAAGTCTAGACCCTTTTTTTTAACTAACATTCTTGTGCTCTGAAACATCTATCATCCAATGTCTGTTGACGTCACACAGGAACGTCTGGGAGAGAAGCAGCGCATGGCGAGCACGTCATCAGAACAGATGAAGGAGCTGCAAGTACAACTGGCGCAGGAACGTGTGCGAGCGTCCACGTTACTTGCACAAGTACAGGTAAATACAACAATATTGTCATTTATTTATTACCAACTAAATACATATAATTAACGTAATTATACATCTCGCATATACATAAATTAAAAGAAAAGCACGGCACTATTAATTAGTACTTGTACAACAAACAAAGGAAAAAGACAAAAGTGTAATTTTAAAATGACTGAAATTATTATTTTCTGCCACCGCGCAAGGCCCGGTGTGAACAGCTAGTAAACTATAGTTTCGAAAGTAATAAATCATCACGACATCGTTGGAGCAGTGCTTTTTTTGTTAACCAAATTATCATCATCCAGTCGTGTCATCTGACATGACATTTTGCCTTTCGAAAACCGGTGGATACTTTGTTGCTCTTTTTTTATTGATGACATTGACTGGGAAAGGGCAGTATTTTTTTTTTGTGGCATTCACATTCAGACAAAAAAAGAACGTTGAATATTAAATTTGCATCTGTTTCACAGCAATTAGAGCGTAGTGTGGAAGAGTCAGTACGTCGCGAGGCGGCGCTTGAGGAACAGTGTTCCCGTACGGAGGCGCGGCTCAACGAACGACTCCACGACGCTGAACAACGCGCGGCCAATGCGCTGCACGAGGATGCACGACATCAGGAGAAGGTGAATACATCATAGTATTACATTTCAAGCTGTAAAAAACTGTCTCGTTTGTAGTCATTAGCTATAATAGCGAACGAGGTGGCGGGACGGCTCAGGGAGAGAGCCTCCCGTCCCAGCCGCCGCGGGAGACGCTCCGGGCGTCGGGAGCCGCGCGACGACTCCCGGCCACCGTAGGCGCGGGCCTGCGGGCGGAGAGTAATGGGTAGCTCACCGTCCGATCAGGACCAGGCCCGTGCCGGACGGCGCGTACGTGTTCCACGCGCGCCTCAAAGAGATGTCAGCATCGAGGAGGGGCCCCCTTAGGGGCCGAAGCCTGCCGGGTCAGCAGGATTGTCCGAAAGGGTTACCGCTACAGGGGTGGGTTTTAGTCCGTAATAGTCTGACACTCTCCGCTCCACCCAGAGCGGGATCATTTGATGATTTCCCATCTGCAAAAAAATAATAAAAAGCATAATAATAACCGTTGCTCGACGCACCGAAAACGCCTGGAAGAGCTATTGGTCGATGAAACACCTAATGAAAGGATCACTTCCACTTTCCCTAAAAAGGAAACTCATGGACATGTGCATCCTTCCCACCCTCACCTACGGAGCGCAAACGTGGTCGTTAACGAAACGTCAAAAGTCCGCACTCGGGGTCTGCCAGCGAGCAATGGAACGAAGTATTCTTGGAGTCAAAGTCACGGACCGCATTCGGAACAGTATACTTCGTTCCAAAACACAAATTGCAGACGTGGGCAACACAGCCGCCAAACTGAAGTGGAATTGGGCAGGCCACCTCTGCCGCATGTCGCAACAGAATTGGGCAAAAGTAGCCACTGACTGGATTCCGAATAACAGGAATCGGCGACGCGGTAGGCCCAGAAAGAGATGGCGTGACGAATTGGACGCCTACCTAAGGGATTGGCCGGATTTGGCTAGAGATAGGAAAAAATGGAAAGACGGAGGGGAGGCCTTTGCCCTGCAGTGGGACATAACAGGCTCATAATAATAATAATAATAATAACCAACCTTTTTATTTTCACAGTTTAAGTATGTATATCATAAGGGAGGATTTGTAATTGAATCAGGTTTAGTTCAACCAATCCATTGTATTGTTACAACATAGGTGAACACACTAGAACAACTAGTACGTCAACTAGAAAGAGAAGTAGGCGCTTTAGAGAAGCGTTCATGCGTCGCTTGCGCGGCCGCCGCATCTACGTCCGCTCAGCCCGAGAGCGACCGCTCCGCTCCGGAACCTATGAGCGCTCGGAGCGAAGCGCGCAGGGACGCGCACAGCGATACCGAGAGCGTTGGAGACATGCAAGCGCAAGCGCAGATATCCCTGCTGAAGGAACAGTTGGAACGAGCTGAGCTTCAACTACAGGTATGTGATTATTACGTAAAATATTGGATTTTATTCTCAACTTCAGTAGGCTTATTTCTATTTGCAATACTTATTACATTTTTTTTTGTTTCTTAGGCTCGTGCTGAAGAAATGGCAACTCTACGCCAAGAAGCTAGGGCTGCTAATCTAGCGAGATGGCGAAAGGTAATTACGTATTTTATTTGTTTTGCGTCCGGTTTCCATTGTTGTTCTGGCCTTCTAGGTCCCCCTTCAATCCTTGCTGATTATAGCGTCAATAGTTAGTAGCAATTTTATTTGAAACCAAGCAAGCAATGGACAACATTGTTGAATTTTGTACCTTTATTTGTTAGTTACTTTTGCTTTTGGCTACTTTGTATTAGTGTGTATTCTATGTCTGTTTTTGTAATGTGGGTCTTCTTTGTGCAGAATAAACAATTTTTATTTCTTTCTTTCCTTTATAAAGAAAACTACTTTTAACTAAGTAACACCCTATCCACCAGGAACGCGAATACAACGAACTCTCAGTCGAAACAAAATCGACGTCTCGCGATCTAAAACGCGCGGAAGAGCGTCTAGCACACGCCATTGAAGCGCGCAAGACGGCCGAACAGAAGGCCGGCGAGCTCTCGACTGAGATCGGCAAACTTCGGCCTGAACACGAACTGGCCACGAAGGAGGCCGAACGACTACGAACACAGTTAGATAAGCTCACGAAGAAGCACGAAATTGTGCAGGCTGAGGTTGACAGGTATGTTAGAAACAAATGAAAACTTAATGAGCCTATAATATTCCCACTGCTGGGATTCGGTCCTTTCTCTGTAAGAAGAATCTGCGGGGTCGGGCCGTAACCAATCAACTATACTGCGCTGTGTTGTACACTTGTGAGGTTCTAAATTTATCCAATTCACTCGTGCAACGCTGTGCTTTTCGTGGTTACCATGGCAACGTTTTGCTTAAAATACAACAGGGATCACGTGGTCAGTGCTTTCTTTCTTTCTCCTCACCACGTGCCCCCCGCTTGGTCTTCCATCTCACTCGTACAAGTCTTATTATTATATCAAGTATTATTATATTATAGCATGATGTTGTTTAGTCACCCTAAGCCCCTTTCCTGATTAGTCGGTGAGGCAGCAGTGCGGTATAATATGCTCTGTATACTGAAACGATACTGCACTGATTTCATTTACGGACCTGACGTTATGTTTTGGCATAATTTGTTCAGTATCGCTTAAATCCTCGCCAGAAAATGTCGTCTTGGAGTGATGAAGATGATGTGGCAATATCTATCTGCTCTGAATGTTTCTACCGAGTCGTGGTAAACCGAAACGATCCCGCCCCGCTCCCGCACGTCCCAAGCAAATCAGGAAACGCTCGTTGAAATATAGGTGCTCGGTGAGCTTTCGGTACTGGGTAGGTATATCTAGCATGCTGATCCCGCACCGCTAACGCACCGACAAATCAGAAAAGGACCTAACTCATACGTCACTCGGGACCCGTGCGGGTTTGAGGACGTCACTGACATTACATACATGTCTTCGGATTTTCGGTTCTAGGATTTGGAGAGAAGTTTTGATAAAACAAAGAGCATAATACTTAACACAGCACATTTAAACATTAGACGTATGATTGACCACGAATTACAAATAGTGCGATTCGAACTCACTATCCCGCGCATACCCACTAAACTATGTATATTTATTATTATTTCTAGATTCAAAATTTGTTCTAAACACAATAGATGTTGCACTCAGCTCGCTTCACACAAACTCGTGAAAATTATTGTGTCCTAATTGTATGTTTCGATTGAAAACGCACGTCATCTCTCGGCGCGATAAGACACTTCGATAAATGAATTGAGAATTTGAGATGACTTATCTTTTTAACCCAGTTTGTTAGTAATGCCGGTAGAATGTGTGTAACTGTGGTTATTTTTAACAAAAAATGTGTCAAGTTTGGAATGAATTGATCAAGATAAAGTTGAAGTGTTTTCTCTATAGGTAACATTTTTACGAAATTGTAGTGGTGCAGTGATGACGCCTGTGCTACAACCGAAGACGTGTGTATTTTACAAGTTTTATTTATATTGATTTGATTTACTACTTTTTATATTCTTTATTGCTTCTGGGAAGACCGGACTTCGACGCAACCATTCAACGGAGAATCAAAATCTTGCCAATTAAAAAAAAATCCGTGTAATGTGGTAGTCTAGGTTAATAGGATTGAGATAATTCTATAGTACAGTTATGCGACAAGCAACATAAACATGTATTTATAATATAAATAAATAAACAATATATGGAGGTAACTTTATGTTAAAGATGTGCATACCTAACATAGTCACGTAAATGTCATTGTTCAGCTCAGAAGTTGTATCTACGTTCTACCGGGAATGTGGGCACCAGTGCGTGTCGGGATATAAACATTGTACGCAGTTAAATATTCACTTGATCTTGAAAAGACCGGATTAATTCGTGAAAAAAACGGACTACTCTATATAAAATTATGCGTGGTCTGCGTCGACTTGAGAACCTCCTCCTTTTGGTTTGTCGGTTGACAAGCGTTTCCTTACGTACTTGACGAGTAATGACAGTGTGTGACTGTGTGTACAACTATTTTAATCAGCTTGGCCTTTTCTGCGCTAAAACTGCCTTTATAATACCCCGATTTCGTCACTGACTCACTGATGATCATCATATTGTTAAGGTTCTTCCTGAAGTCATAGAAAGCTGAAATTTGGTATGTAAGCTGGTAATAGTACACAAATAACAAAAAAAAACTAAAATTTGGAACTTTTACCCTCCAACCCTTTAAACTAGGGGATGGAAGTTTGTACGAGACTTCCGCAAATTTTGATGCTAGAGTTCTTAAAATTGATATAGGGACTCCTTGTTATAAATAATAAAACACGTATTTCAGGATTTTTAGTAAAGAACCCCCCAAAAAATTTTTTTTTTATTTCTTAAGCAACTTTCAAAAAGATGTGAAATCCCACCAAAAACATTTTCATGTAAAATGTTGCCAAGACGAGACCACATATGGCTCGCACTGCCAAAAAGTTATCAGATCTCATGTAGAGCCAAGCTTCTAACTCTACACGCCCTAACTTCACAACACCTTAGTCAAAATATGTGGCTTGGCCGTTTCGCTACCATCACATAGGCGTAAGGTGAAAAATTTATTCACTGTTTATTACTTTTCTGTTATACAATAAATAGTTCTTGTAGTAACGAAACTGCCAAGCCTCATATTTTGACTAAGGTGTAGAGTTTATGAAGTTAGGGCGTGTTGAGTTAGAAGCTTGGCTCTACATGAGATCTGATAACTTTTTGGCAGTGCGAGCCATATGTGGTCTCGTCTTGGCAACATTTTACATGAAAATGTTTTTGGTGGGATAATACTTACTGATACCGTGATTCATGTGTGCGCAGTTAGTTCTTACAACACCTACATTTAGTGAACTGTTGTATATTCTCGCTAAGCTTTTTGCGGACTTGACAGATAGTGGTACTTGTTGACAGGCCTACACTGTCCTCCCATCTCCCATGCCTATTAACACTGTAATTTAGATACAGGGTGAGAGGGACATCGACGCGCGACCTGTTACCATGGTTTCAGTACACGATTCTGAACCCCAACCTGCGTTGAAATTGTCCGTCGGTTATTAAATAAATAATTAGCTGTTACCAACGATTTTGACCGCGTAGGTATTGCACTTCCCTATGAAACAGCAGATTCTTTTTTTTTTTATAATAGACAAAAAAAATCTTCGCTCTGGTGATTAGAATCATGAGCTGAATTTATGGTTACAGTTTGCGCATCGATGTCCCTGACAGCCTGTGTATTGTAAAAGCTAATTATTTTTAAAAGAGTAGCCGTGGAGTTTCTTGCCGGATCTTCTCCATAGGTACAATACGACTGACGCACTAGGAACGTTCACGCATGTTCTCTCACTCGCACTCGCCTCATGTCACCATTTGGTTCCAAAAAAATCTTACTGCGCAGCCTTCTGCGCAAAGTTCAGGCCCGCCAAGTTACGTCGGTCGTATTGTAACGACCAATTGGAATCATGCACCTAGCTTCTGATGTTTTATTAGTGCCCATGTAGGTTTATGTGAAATATAATATTTAGGTTTTCTGGGTTCTGATCTGTGTTAATGACAGGTTAATGTACAGACGCCAGCAGATAAAGCCACTACAATCTTTCAAATTTAGTTCTTTAAAAGATTTTCAAATTTATCGCTAAATTATAAGGTTCAAGGTTGATTGGGAAAATTTGACAGTTTCGGGTAGCTTGATGTGCTGTCGATTGTACCTAGTAACGTGACTACAATCTCGACTATTTCCTCCAGGTCTCGCAACGACATCCGTAAGCTAAAGAGTGAGCTACTGTACAGTGAGAAGAGGAGACTACACGCGGAGGAACAGGAGGAGCTGTCCTCCCGCGAGAGGTCGCAGCTGCGCGACGAATTGCAAGAGGTCAGGAGGCACAACACTGAGCTCATCCAGGTGAATATTATCATTAATTTAAAACATGAATATGTATAGATATTATTATACATATTATAAATTAAAGTCGCTTTTCGTGTGCGTCTGTGTGACTGCTTTGTTCTCCTAAACTCCGCAACAGATTTTGATGCGGTTTTCACTGAGAATTTTTACCGGAAGGTTTATGGATATCTATATATATAAAAGAAAGTCTGTTAGTTACACCACTTATAACTCGAGAACGGCTGAACTGATTTGGCTGAAAATTGGTGGGGAGGTAGCTTAGAGCCAGGAGACGGACATAGGATACTTTTTTTTTTTTTATTTATAGTAGGAGTAGTGTAGGAGTAGGGTAGGAGTAGGGTAGAAGTAGGGTAGGAGTAGTGTAGGAGTAGTGTAGGAGTAGGGTAGGAGTAGTGTAGGAGTAGGGTAGGAGTAGTGTAGGAGTAGGGTAGGAGTAGTGTAGGAGTAGGGTAGGAGTAGGGTAGGAGTAGGGTAGAAGTAGGGTAGGAGTAGGGTAGGAGTTGGGTAGGAGTAGTGTAGGAGCAAAACAACGTTTGCCGGGTCAGCTAGTAATACATAAACATTAAACTTAATAATTATAATGAAAACATCGGGATGTTATGTCAAGTCATAAAAACCGCGCGAATCGGGGACGGGGTCGCTATTACGCTAAATTTGTATTCAGAATCTCAGAACCACAAACTCAATGTCAAATACAAAGACAAAGTTCAAATTCTATTGCACAAAGAAGTGAAGACGTCCTCATGTATTTCAGTTACTTTAAATCAGACTCACAAAAATGTTTGTTCGTTTGTCTGGATGTATGTTCCGGATTGGCGCAAAAACGGCTGAACGAATTTGGATGAAATTTGGCACACATAGTTTATAACCTGGATTAACACATATTACCTGCACCTCGGATGGCCTAAAGAATGCCACTGATAACCAGCTTAGCCACTTACTGGGCTTAAACTATATAAAAAAAACAATGAGGTACTACCGGCATTAAAAGTACCATCTTAGGTACTTTTAATGCCGGTAGTACCTACGTTCCTGTGTTATATTGTTCAACATGCAAGCGGAGGCCGTGGGTAAAAGCTAGTTAATTATAGTAGTTGCAGTTATTGTCATCAACATGCAGTCCCGAACAATGAGATTTATAATTAGATCTCTAATCAATATTTGGGCATTCATTTGTCTCGAAGGTTTTGTTTTAGATTCACAATCGTCTGTCTGATCGTAGTTGTTGTTTGTCTGCATGCCGAGCCCATCGTGTAAACATCATTGTTTAGGCGCCGATGATCTGTGAGCGAGTCATATTCTCCCCAGTTTCCATTCCGCGGTGACCACGCGCGCCCTTTTCTTACTAATTTGTGTGCTCCATATTACAGTACTTTGTTTGGTGTTGCGATTTAGTGTCGTGTGTTCCGTGTCGTGTATCACAAATCAATCTAAGAAGAATACAGTGTTTCTAGAACCATTTTTAAAGAGTGTTCTATCTATTTATTCGTTATGAAATTAAAGTAATAAACTTTTTTCGTATGTGTTAAAGTAACAGGCGTGCGCCTGTATACCCCGAAGGATCAAACAGCGGTGTAGAGTAACACCCACATCATCTTCTTTCTTAATACCGCGCGATATAAAAAAAAAACAAATCGAAGATAATAATACTACAGAACTTTTTAAACCGTACATCAAATCCAATCAAAAGTCTTCCCAAGTCGTAACTATGGCGTCGTTCAAAATCCCACCGATTTCACCAAACGTAGCCAGAGTACCCAGTAGTCTGGAGGTACAGCTTCGGTACAAGCGCAAACCCACCGAGAAGCCGCCGGTGCGGCCCAAGCCGGCGTACCTGCGCCAGTTGTTCTGCGCAGGCGCGGGGGGCGCGGGGGGCGCGGGCGGCGCGGGGGGCGCGGGCGCGCGGCGGCGCGAGGGCGGATGGGCGCGGCGCGTGCGCCTGGCGCTGGCCGCCGACCTCATGCAGGGCAGGTGCCGCGCCGCCGACACCGCCATCACGGCTATTAACAAGCATTTTGTTACGGTACTACAGTGTGCCATTGTCTTGGTAACTTAAGTAGGAGCCTTGTTTTGTATGAACACGAACTAGCTAGCTCATGCTGTGTGTGTCACCAAATTGTAAGCATAGCTGACCGTCCACGGTAAGGTGGGCGTTCGTTTAGGTATATCCTGATGTGCTTAATTTTCAAATCTTCCTAATGTTCGAACCTGCAATTCTCGTTTAGCTCGTCTAGTAATATGAGAGCACTAAGCAAGGATAGTAACAGGACTGGCTGCTCAACGTGTCCGCTCACTATGTTTCCTGGGTATTGTGTGTTATTCCAAGACGCTTTGAAATGTCCTTATTGTTTGTGTCCTCATACTGATTGTTCATTATTTACTACTAGCTGACCCGGCAAACTTCCTAACTTCTCAGAATCAATAAATGTTGTAATGAATCTTCATTCTTATTTTGTTTCCTGAATTTTTCCCATGTGTTAATAGTTATTCTGTTATTCGGGGTGGACACAATCTAACAAGATCATAAAAATCGGTTCTGCTGTTCTTGAGTTATAAATTGTGTAACTAACACGACTTTGTTTTATTTATTAGACCAGCTGCGCCCCGCGGTTTCACCCGTGTAAATGTCGACCCCGTGGGAATATCGGGATAAAAAGTAGCCTATAATGTTAATCCAGGGTGTCGGCTACCTCCATACAAAATGTTATCAAAATTGGTCCAGCCGTTTGAGCGTGAAGAAGTAACAAACACACACAGCCCCACACCCCCTCACACACACACACCCCCACACACACACCCCAACTTTCGCCTTTATAATATTAGTGTGATTTACTGCTTTTGATGTGCTAGAGAGTATGTTATGTGTAAAGTATGCGGTATTAGCGATTACAATAACAATTGTTATTTGTTTTACAGAACAACAAAGCCTTGCAGGAGGCGTGCGGTATGCTAGAGGAGCAACTGACGGATCTCGAGAACTTGGCTGACATTCACGAACTGAAGAACAAAGATCTCGAGGTAGGTCTAAATTGTGTAATAATTGCGTATTGTATTGTAAACATTCAATCTATTCATACATTATTGTGTGTTTTGACCCATTCTCAAGCCGTTAAACAGAGCCTGATCTGATAGTAAAATGATGAATGATGACATTTGTATTGCATTGGTTTGTTTACAAATGCTGTCATTCAGTATCCAGGAGTTCATACATAATAGCTCATTGAGTTTAAGAAAAAGACTCAAATTGGTATGTGCGGCCAAAAAGATTCTTTACAAAGTTAAACTTTTTAAAACTGTTATGTGTCTCTAAGTGCAATGTTAATCACCTTTAGATCAATGTTTACTTGCACCGTGCTTAAGGCCAAAATTCAAAGTTAAAATTAATTGAAAGTCGCTTAACTTTTTCGAGACGCTTAACGACCCCCCAACTGAGAGTAGAAAGAAGTACCTG
This sequence comes from Oligia fasciuncula, assembly GCA_963082905.1. Taxonomy (NCBI): domain Eukaryota; kingdom Metazoa; phylum Arthropoda; class Insecta; order Lepidoptera; family Noctuidae; genus Oligia; species Oligia fasciuncula. The sequence goes on along the minus strand of OY720406.1, from coordinate 11,448,868 downwards.
TCATTGTGATAACTTTTTGTATTGGACTTATCTGGGATCCTTCTGGTTACAGGGATATTGCAGGTCAAGTGACAACTTTTTTTTTTCCAAACCTAGTTTTAAATGTTAAGCTTAACTTTATATACCCTCCTGTACAAATTCTCGCGTGCGTAATATTGCGTGGTGCCGTAAACAGTGATTTTTCACACTAACCCCCTTACTAATAAACGTATTATATCAAATGAATAGTTACACACCGATTTCGCTCTTTCAGTCGTCAGAAATTTGACTTTCGAAAGAAGAAGACAAAGCGTTGTGTAACTATACAGACGCTATACCATGTTTATTAGTAAGGGGGTTAAAATATAAGTCTTTTTCTAGCAATAATTCTTGCTCAATGTTACTTAGTTTGATAGGCAATAGCCTATCAAAAGTAAGTTCGATATAAGTACTTTGGCTATATGATGGGTCTTTTTACACCCTGTATTAAGTAAGTAATCATTTAAAGGAGTAGCGGCACATAGAGTACAGCTAAACCATGTTCTGTGTCGTATGACAGACACAGCTAAAAAGCGTGCGCTGCGAGCTGGAGGCGTGCCGCTCCCGGCTGAGCGAGGCGGACGCGGCGGCGTGCGAGCGCGGCGCGGCTGCCTCGCGAGCCGCGCAGCTGCACGACGAGGCGCGCGACCAGGCACGCACTGCACACGAGGAGCTGCAGCTGCTCAGGGTAACTACTGGTGGCACGATGTATCTAATCTGCGTTCGCGATTTATTTGCCAAAAATGTAAACAAATATGAAATAATGGAAAAATCACTTTAATACACAATAAAGTTCAGTTTACGCTAAAATTTCAAAAAAAATTATAACTTTTTCAATAGTGTTAGTCACTCTGAAATCAACTTAATTGTCATTGAAATAAAGTTGATATTTGTTTAACTGGAACCTTTTTCAAGTTAGGGGTGTGCAGCACTGCACACTTTTACTATACATACTCTGTGTGTCACAATCACATCTCTTTGTGTCTATACTGATTCTATATTTCATTTAAGTCTATCACTGTTACAATCATGGCTAACAAAGCTGTATTAGATCCTTCGGTTCTTCTGCGTCACTCGCGTTAAACATTGCAACACTTTTTGTTGATAATATGACGTCATAATCGTTACGTCATCAAGAAAACAATCACAAACAAATACTTTTTTTTTTTTTTAAACATTGCCCTACACTAGGAATTTCTCCTGTATTGTGGGTGCGTTTACAAACATTTAATCTCACATACACAAACAGCCAGACCCGGAACAACTACTTGTAGGTCATACAAATATTTGTTCCGTGCGGGAATCGAACCCGCGGACACGCAGCGCAGCAGTCAATCGCTTAGCCACTGCGCCAACCGTGCTGTCAATGACAATGAGTTGTAAACACGGGTAGTATCTTCTCTTTTCTCTGGATGGGTGTTAAAAATGTTATTAATCAATCTTTTGAAGAAGGACCTGCAGTTTGGAAGATTAAAAGCAAGTGCTATTCTTAAAGAAACTTTGTATAATAACAACTACGTTATAATACAAACCAACGTAAACCAACGTTTTGTCTTTTTAGCAAATTCAAAACCACACAAACACTGTTCGTGTGGTTTTGAATTTGCTAAAAAGAGATTCAAATAATAGTGATTATGGTGTAATTTTCCTACGATTCGACTTTTTGAAGCAATACAAACTCACGTTTGTAAATTCAAGGAATTAAATCAGTAAAACTAGCTACCCACAACATTCTGTGACAGTTGAATGAAAATGCCAAAACACGACAAATTGACAAAAAAACAATTAATGTCCGTGACTATACAACGCGCAACTGCATCACCGTAAAAATCCAGTGTGTGTAACCGTCCTTTTTAGGGGAATCATTTTCAGCAGTAAATATTTACAGCCTTCTTAAACATCTTGTATAATTCCAGGAACGTCTCGAAGCTCGCGAGAGCCGGGTCGCCGAGCTCGAAGCTCGCACCGCCTCCTTAGAGAGCGAGCGCGCGTCCAGCGACGCCGCGCTCAGCAGTGCGGCGCGTCGCGTGCGCGAGCTGCAGGAGGAGTGCGCCACGCTGCGCACGCGCGCGCACCAGCACCACGCGCATGCGCTGCAGCTGCAGGCCAGCCTGGCTGATGTGCAGGTCAGTATAGATATAGGAGTGCGCCACGCTGCGCACGCGCGCGCACCAGCACCACGCGCATGCGCTGCAGCTGCAGGCCAGCCTGGCTGATGTGCAGGTCAGTATAGATATAGGAGTGCGCCACGCTGCGCACGCGCGCGCACCAGCACCACGCGCATGCGCTGCAGCTGCAGGCCAGCCTGGCTGATGTGCAGGTCAGTATAGATATAGGAGTGCGCCACGCTGCGCACGCGCGCGCACCAGCACCACGCGCATGCGCTGCAGCTGCAGGCCAGCCTGGCTGATGTGCAGGTCAGTATAGATATAGGAGTGCGCCACGCTGCGCACGCGCGCGCACCAGCACCACGCGCATGCGCTGCAGCTGCAGGCCAGCCTGGCTGATGTGCAGGTCAGTATAGATATAGGAGTGCGCCACGCTGCGCACGCGCGCGCACCAGCACCACGCGCATGCGCTGCAGCTGCAGGCCAGCCTGGCTGATGTGCAGGTCAGTATAGATATAGGAGTGCGCCACGCTGCGCACGCGCGCGCACCAGCACCACGCGCATGCGCTGCAGCTGCAGGCCAGCCTGGCTGATGTGCAGGTCAGTATAGATATAGGAGTGCGCCACGCTGCGCACGCGCGCGCACCAGCACCACGCGCATGCGCTGCAGCTGCAGGCCAGCCTGGCTGATGTGCAGGTCAGTATAGATATAGGAGTGCGCCACGCTGCGCACGCGCGCGCACCAGCACCACGCGCATGCGCTGCAGCTGCAGGCCAGCCTGGCTGATGTGCAGGTCAGTATAGATATAGGAGTGCGCCACGCTGCGCACGCGCGCGCACCAGCACCACGCGCATGCGCTGCAGCTGCAGGCCAGCCTGGCTGATGTGCAGGTCAGTATAGATATAGGAGTGCGCCACGCTGCGCACGCGCGCGCACCAGCACCACGCGCATGCGCTGCAGCTGCAGGCCAGCCTGGCTGATGTGCAGGTCAGTATAGATATAGGAGTGCGCCACGCTGCGCACGCGCGCGCACCAGCACCACGCGCATGCGCTGCAGCTGCAGGCCAGCCTGGCTGATGTGCAGGTCAGTATAGATATAGGAGTGCGCCACGCTGCGCACGCGCGCGCACCAGCACCACGCGCATGCGCTGCAGCTGCAGGCCAGCCTGGCTGATGTGCAGGTCAGTATAGATATAGGAGTGCGCCACGCTGCGCACGCGCGCGCACCAGCACCACGCGCATGCGCTGCAGCTGCAGGCCAGCCTGGCTGATGTGCAGGTCAGTATAGATATAGGAGTGCGCCACGCTGCGCACGCGCGCGCACCAGCCTCACGCGCATGCGCTGCAGCTGCAGGCCAGCCTGGCTGATGTGCAGGTCAGTATAGATATAGGAGTGCGCCACGCTGCGCACGCGCGCGCACCAGCACCACGCGCATGCGCTGCAGCTGCAGGCCAGCCTGGCTGATGTGCAGGTCAGTATAGATATAGGAGTGCGCCACGCTGCGCACGCGCGCGCACCAGCACCACGCGCATGCGCTGCAGCTGCAGGCCAGCCTGGCTGATGTGCAGGTCAGTATAGATATAGGAGTGCGCCACGCTGCGCACGCGCGCGCACCAGCACCACGCGCATGCGCTGCAGCTGCAGGCCAGCCTGGCTGATGTGCAGGTCAGTATAGATATAGGAGTGATTTCAGTGTTGTGATTGAGATTATGTAGCTTCGGGATGTATGCTTTTAAATATTAAAAAAAATAAAAAAAATAATTGTATACTGCTGTGGAAGAGCGGAGTCTCCTAACACAGACATTACTTGCTTAACAGGAGGCTCCAATCACCAACTAATGTAAAACTTTTTGGTTCAGTAATAAATTTGATTTGAAATATAGTGTATGTTTTGTTTAATTGTCCTAGTAGTAGATGAACGTTTCGTGTACGTACCTATATGGATAATTCTAAGCAATTTTTGATGTAATTCCTACTTTACAAGACATTCATACCGAAACTGAAAGTGTGATTGATACGAAAAGTCGTGGATGTTGAAGTTTTTTGATTACTAAAAAGGTAAAAATCACGACTTCAGTGTCATATTTGACAAATAAGTAAAAGTACACTAACAAGCTCTGAGGAGTAAAGTATTTACAGTATCGCTAAATAATAGAGTAGTTATTTTCTGTTGTATTTCTTTATTTACTTCTCTCTAACAATACAAGTGACATCTGCAGGAGGAGTTGGCAGCGGCTCGCGAGGCAGCGGAGGCGGCGTCTGCGTGGTGGCGCACGCGCGAGACCAAGGCCGACGCCACGCTCAGGCAGCAGGCCAAGCTCATCGACTTCCTGCAGGTATGGAATAACACATAAAAGAATTCCAATCTAAAAATTATTTTATGTTTTAATTGTTTAATTTGAATTGTGACTGCGCTGTTGGTGTGCTTATCATAAATCCTAACTAATATTATAGCGGGCAAAGCCGCGGGCAAAACATAATTATTTAGGCGAGATACCGATATCATAATCAGCCTATAATGTTCCCACTGCTGGGACACTGGCCTCCTCTCGGTGAGAGGGAGTGGGCCGTAATCCACCACGCGGGCCCAGTGCGGATTGGCAGATGTCACATGTCTTCGAATTTTTGGTTCTAGGACATGCCGGTTTCCTCACGATGTTTTCCTTCACCGTTTTAAGAGCATTGGTGATGAAATAATTTAGACAAAGTAAAGCGCCTGTCTGGGTTCGAACCTACGACCTAAAACTCGTAAGTCGCGGCCGTTACCACTTGGCCACCACTGCTCTACTTAGCCACCACTGCTGATACCGATATGAAAATCCTAATTTATTATAGGACATGTTAATATTCGTTGTTTGTCACCCTTGTATTTTTTAATTTTCTTGTTGTAGGCTAAAGTGGAGGAGGCAGGTCGGAAGAAATGCTCGCTAAGTAACAAGTTATTCGGCCGGTCGGGGCGCAGGCCCGCGGCCTCGCCGCCGCTCAGGAGAGCCAACAGGTAAATCTTTATTTATATACTGGGTGAAATAAATTAAATTGTGTTTTTTTTATTTAGCTCCTTTTTAATTGTGCCACCATACAGTCCTACCAGTATTGGTGCCTTTGCATATAGCGTTGGTAAGATACGCTGCGAAAGCGTCGTGATTATTTAAAAATAACGAGGACGTTCCTACCACGCATTCGCTTGGCTTGGATGCGAAGGGTGATTTAAAATGTTAAGCACTCAGTAATATATAATATAATAACTGTTTATTTATAAAATTATTAATTATTATTAATAAAATTTTGTTTCTTTTTATCAGAGAATTACGCGAAGAAGTAGAAAGACTGCGCGCTAGACTGGCAGCCTGCAATGGGAATGAAGCGAGGTAAATATATGACGCAATATTGCTTGCGCTTCTAAACGGGCCATTTGTTAACGGTTATCAATCTCTTTATTTGGCTCCAATACTTTTTATTGTATTTATAAACGACCTTCCCTTAGGTCTACAATTTTCCGAGCCTTTTATATACGCCGATGATTTAAAATTGGCACGTAAAGTTGAATCATCAAAAGATAGTGAGCTCCTGCAACGCGACGTTAACCAAGTTGTCGAATGGTGTCGCAATAATAAAATGGAACTGAACTCGAAAAAATGTTATCATTCAAAATATACGCGAAAGATTCACTACATCGAAACTGAGTACTTCATAAACCATGACAAGGTCCAGCAAGTAGAAGTCATAAGAGACTTAGGAGTACTCTTCGATAGTAAAGTAAGCTTTGTACCACACATCGAAAGTGAGCATCCAAAATGGTAGGATTCATAATTCGTAACACTAAAGGTTTTCGCAAAACTACCACGAAAATAATGTTATACAACAGTCTCGCGAAGAAGTATTTTGGAGTATTGTGGCGTTGTATGGAGGCCTCACTTCGCTACCCATATTCTGAGGATCGAGCGGGTACAAAAGCGCTTTATGTGGCATCTAGTTTTTTGTGAAAGGAAACACAAGTCATTACCCTCATACAATTCCCGTCTGCAACATTTCAGAGTGCAACCCTTATCAGTACGCAGAGAGGTCGCAGATGTTTTATTTTTATTTAAACTGATACGTAACAAAATTGACTGTCCCGATTTACTTAGCCTAATTAGATTTCGTGCGCCTCCTAGATATCCTAGGAAAAGCATAACGCCTCTGTGCCCGCCACATCGAAGGTCTGTACTTGGTGCAAACTCTCCAATTCCTAGGTTATGCAGGATCCTCAATAGCTGTAGTGACTTGTTGGATGTACACCACGCCAGTGTAAGTGTGGTTCATAAAGTAATTTTATTAAACGATCGTACGACACACTTGTAGGGATATTGCTGTTTACATTTTGTTTTTGTTTTACGTTTTTTTTTTTTTTTAATTTTTATTGCTATAATTGTTAGTTTAATTGTTATTGTATCATTTTTGTTTATTGAATTCGGTTGTTTAGTTTTGTATTTACTTAATGATTTGTCTTGTGTTTGTTACGGAATTTAATATTTTATATTTTTTATCTTACCACAGTCAGTATTTTGATTGTTTAATATCTTTGTAAATTGTCAATGTAATTTATTTTATTTTAGTCTAACTTATAATCTAATTTTCATATCAATTAATATTTAATTTTATCTTGTTTAAGTACTCGTTTATTGATCTAATTTATTAATTCAATTTTCACATTTTATTCATGAATCTGTCGTAATTTAATAACTAATGGTCTTACCACTGTTTTTGTGCTAGCGGTGTTAACCTATAATTTAATTTTTGATAAGCTGCTAATGTGTTGGTGTAAGCAATTGTTGGTTATCCTGAATAAAATAAATAAATAAATAAATGCTTATTTTATTTTATGCGTGGTTGCCAGCAATATCTTCGGTATGGCCCGGCCGCTCCGACCAATTATTGCAAGTATTTCTGAAACACTATTGATGATTGATGTATTCTTATTTTTCTTCGTCTTGATGATTCCGCTCATTGTATATATTTAAAATAATTATTGAGTCGAAAAAAAATCGCAAAGATTGTGCGCAATATGGATGGAGTTATGGAACTATGGAGTGTCTTGACGCTGCGTTAGCGTTCGTGATCCATCGCCGCCCTTTCGATGTGCACCACATACATAATGGATGAACACATGAAGTAATTTTTTGCTCCGTTGGTGTAATTGCTGTATGGCGTTCCAGTGGGAGGAAAAGTAAATGTATGGTCGATGTTGGCTGGCGCACATTACAGCCGCAGCGCATTGTATTTTAATACAAAAAGTTCGTTGCGACCCGCTCAAATCTGCGTCAAGCTACCAAACAACACTCCGCGAAATACTGAAAATATTACTGGCATTAAACAAATGACGGCAAAATAACGACTTTATTGTGTAATAATGTTGAAAATACTGCACTTTTCAGTTATTTTTTAATTTAAATGGTAAATAGATAACATTGTGCTATATTTATCGTGAAATAACGGATATTATGTTTATATCGAAATAACGAAAGGGTGACAACCATTATTTGTATAATGATAGATCATAATAAATGGAGTACAATGCAGCCAGAAATTGCAATTAATGTATGGCCCGTTTAGAAGCGACTTTTGAAGACCAACAGAATATTTTTAACACTAAATAGAAATTCAATTTCCAGCTATCCTTCTACACCAATGCGTGAGAAACCCAAGCCAGTAGTTAACGGGTAAGTACAATTCATATAAAATTACTTGTTGTATATAAATATTGGCAAAAACTTATGGTTCCATAATGTTTCAGGAAAAAAAGCATCGACTCGCCCGACGGGTCTCAAGACAAAGGACTGGTGATCGTTTGGTAAGTTTGGTTATAATAATAATAATGCAAGCCTATAACTCCCACTGCAGGGCAAACGCCTCACCTCATACAGAGAAGGCACGAACATTCTGCCCCGATAGTTAAAAAGACGTATCTAACAAAAAGTAAAAACGGAGAAATAAATGTTCTAATGAATGAAACGGGATTATGTAAAATATTAATTTACTCGAAGACAGCAAACGATTTCCCGTTTCATGTAAAATATTAATTTACTCGAAGACAGCAAACGATTTCCCGTTTCATTCATTAAAACATTTATTTACTTTTTGTTAGATACGTCTTTTTAACTATCGGGGGCAGCATTGATCACCACGCTTGCTCAAAACGGGTCGGCGATTTCAGATTTATATTAATTACTAGCTGCGCCCCGTAGTTTCAATCGCGTAAATGTCGATCCTGTGGGAATATCGGGATAAAAAGTATACCTATATGTTAATCCAGGGTGTCAGCTACCTCCATACAAAATTTTATCAAAATCAGTCCAGCCGTTTGAGCGTGAAGAAGTAACAAACATATAAACACACACTCCCAAACTTTCGCCTTTATAATATTAGTGTGACTAGCAGCGTCCCGCGGTTTCACCCGTATAAGTGTCGATCCTGTGGGAATATCGGGATAAAAACTATACCTATATGTTAATCCAGGGTGTCAGCTACCTCCATACAAAATTTTATCAAAATCAGTCCAGCCGTTTGAGCGTGAAGAAGTAACAAACATATAAACACACACTCCCAAACTTTCGCCTTTATAATATTAGTGTGACTAGCAGCGTCCCGCGGTTTCACCCGTATAAGTGTCGATCCCGTGGGAATATCGGGATAAAAACTATCCTATGTCCTTTCCCGGGACTCAAACTATCTCTATACCAATTTTCATCTAAATCGGTTCAGCGGTTTAAGGGTGAAGATGTAACAGACAGACAGACACACTTTCTCATTTATAATATTATAGTATGGATAAGTCCAGGTATCCCCACGTGTTTTTCCTTCACAGATGTCTGTAATGTCCAAGATAAACTCAGAAAGTATTATCTGGTTATTTATATTATTTTCACAACAATTTATGTTGGTTCGTTATGGAGAATGGGATCAACTCTGAAATGGCGAAAAAGAATGTGTTTGTATGAAGCTGTATATTCATTTTCAGCTGTCCAGAGTTGGTGTTAGGGTAGGGTGCATTAAAATTAGCCGCAATCAATCGCGCTGCTGACGACACACATGAAAAAAAATAGTACGTGCAGCACCGACGTGATAGAAGTAAACCTTCTTAAAAATAAATAATAAAAGAGATTCAGCGTGAGAGACCGAGAGAGTTATATCTTTCTTCTCTCTTATGTAACGAAATGTGTCAAACGTGACGCGTCCTTAAAAATTTCACTCCCAATTCCTGTCCAACCATCGAATCGCCGCCTGAAATCTTTCACTTAAAAAACAAAACTAAACACATTCTTTTTAGCTATTTCAGAGGTCCCATAGCATAAGTTATAAGTAATTTTCAAGCAGTCGTTGTAATTTACGCATGTCTCACACAGGTCTGACGGCAGTCGGGAACGCATGCGCGCTCGCTGTGTGGACGACTGTTTAGTACTGGCCAGCGGGAACAGGGAGCTGCGCGGGCGACTCTTATCTGTAGACGCCAAGAACTTGCCACACAACGAGGCCAACAGAGCTTTTGTTGTAAGTATTTCATAATTTAAAACAACGAGATGTGACGTTAATACGGTTGTAGTATGACATTTTGTTTTAAGATACATCGACACTGAAATTAATTATTGTAGAATATTATTGTCTATTTTTTCCATCGGATTGAAAACCTACGCTTTGTTTTTACAGGTAAAGCTAGACAGCAGTGACCGCTGCTCGACAGTGGCAGTAGTGTGCGGCAACATATCGGAGCGAGCGCAGTGGGTGTCGCGCCTGCGCCTGGCCGCGCCCGCGCCGCCCGGCTACGTGCCGGCGCTGCTGGCGCGCGCGCCCGCGCAGCCCGCCGCCGCGCTCTACGTGGCGCCCAACGCGGTCGCCATCGGTATGTCGTACACTCATTAGTCGGTGTTGGCTTTGGCCATTCGCCCACGCTACTGGCGCCAGAGTAAACATACACAGTTTGTTTGTTTCAACGCGATAATCTCTGGAACTACCGGTCAGATTTGAAAAAATCTTTTTGCATTTGATAGCCCAATTTTAGAGAAAGGCTATTTAATATCACGCTATGACTCTTAGGAGCCGAGCAAAAAGAAAAAAGTCAGAATGAAATTAAAAAAAAAAAGAACGCTAAGCGAATACGAAGTGTTGCGACGGGGTACAAGAAATTTCACGCGGACGAAGCCGCGGGCAGAAGCTAGTCATCAATAAAGTTCAAATTATCATATTGAATTATTGATGAAATCATGTTTTTTTTATTGATTTGATAATAGTATATTTCATTACAAGTGCGGAAAGGCTGTCATTGCAAAGAGTTCCGACAAATGTCTACCCGAGCCGAGGCACAGCCGAAGGCGAGGGTTGACAGTCGGAACAAGTTGCAATGACGGTTCCGCAGGTGTACTGAACGACTATTTTTAATACAGTTGCGAAAAAATGAAGCAATTTAATAAAATAATAAAAACACAATATTGCTTTTTTCTCTTCTCTCCACGCAAAAAATTAGTCGTATGTAGATATGTAACGACTTTTTGCCTTTTCCGGTAAAATGTTCTCCGAAGCATTTTGTGCAATTATACTGAAGTTCCGGTGGTGTTATTTAAAAAAAAATAGGGTCGAAATTACTCATTTTGTGCAACAAACAACTAAACTCGCAAAGAAAATTTCTGGAAAATGGCGCCAACCGTAGAATATAAGCAGAGTTTTTTTTTCTTCACCCATTTTGGTAGGCAAAAGGAACTATCCATACAGCTTAGTCTTCAGTATATTTTTTTTATTGATATGAAATGAAAATGAAATTTAATGAGATGAAATGATATGAAACCTAACCTAACTCATTCAATTAAATCTGATATTGAAATTAATTAGTAGCTTCTTTTTAGAAATATACGTATTTGTATGAATCACAAAAACTCTTTATTAAAAACTTCATGGTTGGTTTTTCTTTTTAATAGACATTATTTTGACAGTTGGGAAAGAGACACGCACGAGTTCGGGGAAGGTAAAAAAAAGCACTAGTATGTAATAGCCCACTTCCCGAACGCTATACGTCCCTGCAATACACCACTTTTTGAGCAACTGTATTAAAAATGATTTTTCGTGTGGCGCAGGCTGCGCGGACGGGCTGCACTCGCTGCGCGGGCCGGTGCGCCTGCAGTGGGAGGGCGGCGCGGGCGCGGGCGGGCCGGGCGTGGCGCTGGCGCAGGCGGCGGGCACGCGCGCGCTGCTGGCGTGCGGCGGCGCGCTGGCGCACGCGGGGCTGCTGGCGCTGGGCTCGGCGCTGCGCCGCGCCGCCGCGCTGCAGCCCGCGCTCGACGTGCAGCGCGTGCAGCTGCCGGATAGCACGCCGCCGCATGCCATGAAGGTCAGCATTCCTTTGTTTTTTACAAGGATCTCTTGGCACCCGAATGACATTGACTGCGACGCGTTGTTGATAAACATTTGTGAAATTATCACAAATTACATTGGCTAAACAAAATGTGGGCGTTAGTTCCGATTTTAGCCACACACCAAAAAACCTTATAGACTTGCTCTTTGATGGCAGCCTCAAATAAAACTTTGTTTACACGAAGAAGGTATCTCAACCGTCGAGAGACGAGGATGTTCATATGAAACTCATAGATTCGTGAAATCTCCCAATTATTTTCGGCTACGACTTTCACGTGGACATTCTCGCCTCTCGTTAGAAGGTGATTAGTAATGGAATGCATTCCTTGAAACGGTTCATAATTTGCAACATGTTAAAATTGTTGACCCCAATAAAATGGGATCCAAAATGTATTGTATAAGAGAGATCGAATTTTTCTCGTTATATGCAGCACTTTTTGTAACTTGCAGGCTATCGCGGGTGACAATGTAGAGGGCCCATGCGCCGTGGTCGCATGCGGAAGGCGCGTGTTCCTGCTGCGGTACGATGCGTCCACGTCTGAGTTCAAGATCGCGCGCTCGCTGACCGTAGACCGACCAGCCAACTCCCTCCTACTCACTACCAAGACCCTGTTCATCGCCGGAGAAAAACCCCTCAAAGTGAACCTTCCCTCCGGCGCCTTGGAAGCGTTCGGTATGGACGAGCCCACTGTAGCCGCCGCTGCTAAGAATCACTCCCCACCCAAAGCTTTCCTACTCATAAAGGAGAAACCCACAGAAATTCTCCTCTGTTATGCGGAGTGCGGAGTGTTCTTAGATGAGAACGGAAAGCGAACGCGTAACGAAGACCCCAAGTGGACCACCACCGTGTACAGCTGGGAGTTCGTGAACCCCTTCTTGTATGTGATCGGAGACGACAAAATAACGATCGTGTATTTGAACGATGACGCGTACAAGATGCCGCCCTGTACGTGTGACACCACGTCACTAGCCTCGACCGCTTCAGACTGTTACTTGCCCGAAATATTCACATTGAAGATAAATGATCCCGTGCTATTGGGCACGGCACCCAAAGGGATAGTCGTACGCTCCAAACATGACAGCGGATATAACGTCTCAATCATAGAGGGGCTGGCGGCCTTCCGGAGTGTGGGAGCGTCCGTCGAGTCCTTAACCACGATAACAGACTCGAAGGGATCCTCCACTGACTTAGCGCAGTCCTTGACAGATTTAACACCACAAGACGTGTCGCAAGAAAGTGTCGAAGTCACGACAGGATTCCTAGCAGACATCAGGAAGCGAGCGCGTCAGCTACGTAAAAAACACCGCAAAGAGCAGACAGCCGATGACGTCATCAAAGAAATATTGACAACGGAGGTCGATATGAAGCGTATGACGAACGGTAGGAAGTCTCCCGCGACTATTTCCGAGTTTGATTCCGATACGGAGTCGGACGACAGCGAAGACAAGCCGGTCTCGCCGAAGGGCCCGGCGGACCTCTGCGCGGAAATGTTCACGAGACAAGTACGCTTCCAGTGATATTTATATTGCCAGTCAAACTTCAGAGAGTAGTTAGTCTGATTATACACTCGTATATCAAGAATAAAGGGTGTTAAAAGACCCATCACCAAGCCGAGGTCACATAATCTTCCCGTCATTGCATTATTCTTTTGTACATATCTGTGCCTGGGAATCGACTTGTTATGGAGACAGGTCTTTAACTAGCCTTTTTTTTTTTATAAAAAAAGTTTACAATGACCAATAACTAGCTTTTGCCCGCGACTTCGCCCGTCTGGATGTCGGAAAATATAAAATGATAAATGATTTTATTTTTGTAAGTAGGTTTGCACACACTTTTACACGTCAATATGACCTCGGGAACTACCGGGAATAAAAGTACCCTATGTGTTAATCCAGGTAAACAATGTACTAATTCCGTAATACATTGTTTTCATATAACTCTTTCGGTTTACGCCAGTAAAGCTCTTTTTTCCGACATCTCCAACAATCATCGTCATATTTCAGCTAATTTACTTAAAACTCTAATGAATTATACACATAAAAATTCCTCATGAATCACTCCATTCATTGGAAGGAACCATATGAATATCCGTAGTTTTTGAGTTTATTGCGATCAGACGCAGGGGGGGGGGCGACTTTTTTTTTACAATATATTTATGAATAGTGATAGTGGGGGCATCTTTTAGTTGTACTTTTCAAACATTATCTCGATTTCGAATGGTAAGCAAGGCATGTGGCGCATGCCTCAGGCTGGGATAAAAAAAGCATTAGCGGCGCATGCTCTGTCTGGACGCATTACATTCTACGCTACAATCAACAGCGGTTATTCATACCAAAATAAAAATTCGTTTCCCAGCTCAATTATTGCTCAATTTTGCTTATATTAGTTAGACATACAGAATGCATAGATTTCGTTTTGGTGATGTGTTGTACTACACCCTGTATATAGCTTGTATGATACAGGAGAACATTCGTATGTACCTGAGAGATGAATGTCTAGTGCAGGAGTGAAGTCAACCAAGTAGATCTATTGTTAGTATTTTAATAGTATTTTTAATTTTAGGCGTTAATCTGTTTGATAGGTTATATTTAATTATTTATAACATGCCTTAGCAGCTTAATTTTACTTTTGAACCATAACCGTATTAGCATAAATTAATTATGTACTAATAGTATGTACATTTTATTTATTAACTTGATTTTCTATGGTGAGGAACACATTATGTGGTTTTAAAGTCAATATTAATTGGATAATGAAAATGTTTTGGTATACTTATTGAAAGTAATAAAAAGAAACCTTTTAATACAATAATGACTAGTGCATTGTCTACTTATTTTACTGTGATTTTATAACTGACTTGATTTCTGTTTAGATTAGTTTTAAATGTAAGTAAACTTTGTTTAAGTAACTTGACATGTTTCAATATATATTTTTGTAAAGTATTAAGATTTTTATTACAACTAACCTAACGCTACACTAACTGGCAAAGAAAATTCTATTTTGTCTCTCTTATTCCAAATGTAAGTTTTTCCTAGGGTCGCAGGCATTTCAGAGATGGAAAACGACTTTCACAGTTACAATCGCAAAAATATTTATTTTGAGAATATAAAACAAGTTTTCAGGTTCCGTTTCAATATGGTAAAAAAACCGGCCAAGTGCGAGTCGGACTTGCACACAAAGGGTTCCGTACCAATAGGACGCAAAAAAAAATAGGTAATAAAATCAACCTGAGAACTATAATTTGAATAGAGTGTATACATTCGTAATTACTGCATTTTTAATGATTGTCATAGTTCTCATTATGGCGATCTTTGACTTATAATAGATCGGAAACGTGACACTTTAGGGTACCATATTACTTGACATTCTTCTTCTTCAATATATACGACATTTTTTATTTGTTTATGTGTCCCCACCTATATTTATCGTGCGCGGAAGTTTTGACGAAAGCTTTGGTTAAAAATATATTTCCTAGCAAGCTACGAAACTCGGTGCTTAAGTCTGACTCGCTCTTTGCCGGTTTTTTTTTAATCATGGGCGACGACCAAGTAAATATGACGATGAACGTTAGATGTTACAAAATATTAAAATATAATTTTTGATTTCGGTTTATAAAATTTAAAAAATTGACATGATTTTTACCGTTAATTTAAGTAAATCAAAAATTTTAATAATTTAATTTGCGTAAACGTAAAAATAATTACGTCAGTGTTCTGTGCGTTGAACACTCCTCTCGGGATCAGAATGAGCGATTATATTTCTTATTTTTTTATTATTTCACGTGAAAATAATTCCAGACCCCTGAAAACACCTTGTGCTACGTGAAACGGTGCTTTATGAGTAAATAATTAAAGATGGGATTCTACCCGATAAATTCATATTATCGGTGCGGTCGTTCGGCGGATGGTATCGCCAGACCCGTAGCGAGCTCGACGCGGCAACGCGGGTAAAATATGTTTATGTACCCAACGCGGAGTTCGATGACACCCGGATTTGCTGGAAGGTGGATGCCCAGATCTCGGCGTTCGGATGCCTTCGATAATTCCGGATTGAGTTCGGTGATGATAGGCCGAAACTTGAACACGATAAGACGGAACTTTGGAGATATTAAGCCGGTACCTGAACCGGAACTTCGGACCCCAATGGGGTTTACGCTGAGTTTAGGTATTAAAGGCTCAACTATGCAAGTGCATAGTCATGAGTCTTTAATACCTAAACTCCAAGGTACCAAGACCAAGTAGTCGATTAGATTTTTCATATTCTTCCTTTACACGAGCGAAGAAAAATGGAAAAAGGACACGACGCGGCGTACGCGGGCAGAGAGACAGTTTCCGACTAATTGGCGACAAAATATGGAAGAAAATTGATCTTCGCTAGGTGCCCTAGTTTTTGAGATATAAATGTGCTGGGGAGACTCCGAGATCGGCCACCTATAAACCCTTATATCTTTTGAACCAGTGACCGACAAATTCTGATATTTGGCGACAAATTTCGACTAATTTTGTGTGTTATCAGAGTCAGTGACACTCCGTCGCCCCCAACAGAACCTAACCGCCGCTCACCCGTGGCGTTGTCGGCCTGTCCCGAGAGTGGTCTTGCTCCACTCGCTTGTCTTGTGGAGAAGGCTTGCTTTTCTCGTGTGAAAGCAGACTCGTGGCGTAGATGGGGTCGCTTGATTTAAGAATATGCTGGTGTGTTGCACTCGCTTGTCTTCTGGGGATGCACTATTCGCTCGCTCATTGCTTGAATAGGCGCGCTCTGCTCAGTCGTGTCGTCTAAACTGCTTCGCTCGCTACATTGGGCTAAGTTAGGGAATTCCATTTGTCATTTGTTGAGATAGATCAAGCTTGGCATGATAGTGGGTAGCAAAGTGTGTCAGTGCACTGACTAAGGATTGTGTAGGAAACTCGTCTCGCTAGATTAGGTTACAACTGTGACCAAACGTTTCCACGAAACAACTAGTCCGCGCAAGTTGTTGCGCCCAACTGCGCCTACTTCATTTTTTGGTGTTATTTCTTAGACATTAAAGCGCAGGCCACACCGCCAGCTAGCGGGCGGGCGGGCTAGGCGGGCGAACATCGTTTCACCTCTTTACATACTTCGGTTCACACCGCGAGCTACCGACTAAGGGTCAGTTCACACCGAGACGCGACAGTACAGACGTAGACGCTGAATTGTGTACCTTTTAGTGTAGTAGATAAGGTCTGTAATTGTATTTCTATCTTGAAAACTGCGCGTCGCGTCGCGTCTCGGTGTGAACTGACCCTTATCTAACGAGCTAAGCTAACGAAATATCCGACGATTCCAGCGAAGCTACTCGTTCACCTCGTTGGCGCGCCCGCGCTTCGCTAGCTTAGCTCACCCGCCAGCCCGCTCGCCCGGTTCGTTCGCCCGTCCTCCCCGTTTCGAGTAGACTAGTCGATGCTCGTCTTTCAAATAGCAGCTTAGCCCGCTCCGCCCGTCGCTCGTCTGTCCGTAGTTTTCGGTGTGAACCCCATAGTTTAGCTCGCCAATATTTCGCGTAGTTTGTATAGTTTCCTTCGTTCGCTTCGCCCACCCGCCTAGCCCGCCCGCCCGCTAGCTGGCGGTGTGGCCTGCGCTTTAACGCTACCTGTGGAATTTATTCAATAAAAGTAAGGTTACAATTGTTGGAATTTTTTATTTACAATCTTATTACATTTACATAATATGCAGTGGAATTTGGAAAGCTCATGCGAGCACACATCAATACGTTATTATTCAGTTTATATTCGTCACAATCACTACTCGCACAACGCTTGCTAGACGGTATCAAATCGTAAACAATAGTCGTTTAAACCCCATATTATTTGTTTACGAATTGTCTTCGAAATTATTAACAAGATGATGTACTTAAAAAGTGTACTACACAAATCTGACGTAATAGCAGAGATCTCTTTACACAAATAATGTACAACACAAATAATTATACAGCTCGCTATATCAGACATTCTATGCCTAGTGAATCATACAGTTAGACTCAGTCAAAATATCATAATATAATACAAGAATCAGTTGCTGCGGCTAATTTAATAATTACATCTTATGTTCACTGGGTCTCACATTAAATACAATAAACAAACACTTCAGAGTCACACCGACACTCATATATTACATAAAAATGACAAAAAATCGTTACAAGTCGAAGCAGTTTTCAAAACCACAAGAGGTCCTACAGACTTGCGCAGCGGTTGTTACAGTATACGGTAACGACTTAGCCTCGCTCCGCCAGTGAGTCGAAATCAAAGTTGTCTTGTTATATTAGTCCTTACTTAAATATTATGGAAGATATGAAACTGAACCCTGAACACACATCATATCGTTATCCTGTAGATCTACATCGAGAGGTAGGTAAGGACAGAATCGAATATATTCTATTTCTTACCTGGCCTAAATCACAACACTAAAGGTTAATTCCAATCGTTACCGTCGCGCCCTTCATCTACAAAGTACGGGTTAATTGATTGTATAGCCTAATAATATATTTATCAGTTCATTGTTGATGTTTTATTGCGATATTCTATTATTGCAGACATTACGAAAATATTCCAAAAACGTTTTCAACCAGCCTGCCAACCTGCCGTACCAATTTATCTTCTAATAAATAACAAGAACACATTGTTATAGATATTTCAGATCGCTTGTTTGTAAGGAACTAAATTCATTAGACTTCTAAGTTTGAGAACAAACTGAGGGATGTAGGCTTGCTTCAGACTATCAGACTTATCCTCGTGATCTCGTGTCCGATGCGGCAAGTCGGCTGAGCAACGGAGGTGTGTACACTTGACCAAGGAAATAGGCATACAGACATATATTTTCATTACGTGTAAAAGAATCGGCACTCTCCGAAGTAGTAACAAGTTAGCTGCCTGTATACTGATTTCCTTGCTCGGCTGTACTCTCCCCATAGTATTAGGCACGTTGCGATGACTTCTCGCGTTCAGTTGAGGAAGCCGCGACATTGCGGCGCGCCGCACAAACAAGGGATCTTCTCGTCCTCTAGCGGGAACTTGTAGTCGTAAGTGATCTCCTCGTCGACGCCTATTGGTTGCTTTGAGTATATCACGATCTTCTTCTGAGACTCTATTGTTATTATCTTCGCGTAGCAGTTCGGCTAGAAGGGAGGAAGTACATTTTGTAAGTTTTGGAAAAGCATAATTTAGTTATGAGTGTAATCTTTTCATGGAATTACTTTAAAAATCTGTCTAATCTTGAAAGTGCCATCTAATTTAATGACTCGACGATTGTATCAGTAAACAATAAAAATTCAAGAAATTGATATTTGGCTTCGTTTCACTAAGGATTAGTTTCAAACTAAAGAGGATTGGGGAATCGTCAGCCACTAGTGAGTATTGCGTTGAAGGAAAGAGGAGAAATGCGCTGCTTTGCGGTTTGGGACACCCCTCCAAAGCGGACAGCTTTGGTGAAAACCGGCCTTTACTTGGGTTAGACTGGGCATTATTTCTTTTCAAAGGCCTTATTTTAAGGGCATCTTCACATCTGGAATTGGTTGATTTCTCGTAGATAGGTGCAGCGTACTATACTTTCACCAAATGTCTCCGCTAGATGCGAAAGTGCCTTCATGGCCCGTAGTCCAATGCGGTAAGCCGTAAAAAGTGCTCAACTACACATAAAACTTACATTGCAACTATGGTTGATGAACCTCGCCAGGTTGCCGCACTTGGTAGCGTCGATGATAGTGTCGAGGTCTATCCGGAACAGATAGGAGCTGCCGATGCCGGTGGCCTCGTACTGCGCCTCCCGCACGTCGGCCACGATGGGCCGCACCATCTGCCCCACGTACTCTATCACCATCTCGTCCGCGGCTATCGGCTCCTAAAAGAAAATCGTTTTGTTTAGCCTTCTGCTAAGTGAATCTACGTCACCGCTTGACCAACTAATGAGAGGTACCCGATATGTCTCCACAATCAACACCTAATCACCGAAGCCCAATCTTACGCTCTTCCATGTGACGGCGGCGGCGGTTACGTTATTTCCGCGTATAATTTAGTGCACTCGCGTACGCGTGCGCTTTAGCCACACGGACATCTCGTACACGCGCTTGTAAGCTCATACCGAATCCGTACCATATGGCTACTGATGTAGTTCGTCCTAACACGTATAGAAGCGTACGTAAAAATTAAACGATATTTTTAACGCTAGAAGACGCTTATGTAAACGTTTTTACATAAGCGCACATAAGGGCGCTTACAGATATCTCTTACCGCCCTTAGAACAGCTCCCGGTAACATGGACAAAATTGATGTAATAGTAAAATAAAATTGACTGTAACTTACTTGTGCGAACAGACCCCAGTCGTGGATGCCAGACTTGGCGAACTTCAGCTGCTTCTTCCTGAACTTGAGCTGGTTGAATTTCAACAAATCAGAGTCCGTATCTGTACCTGTTGATGGGCAAGGGAATAATCATTAGAAGTGTTTTATGCGATCTCTGGCAGTATGCAGTACTTCGGTTAGGAAGGGCAAGTAGTAGTATTATCAAAGTATCCCAACTCATACGCACGCGACAATATTTTGTCCTTAAATTTACTAGTACTGAAACTATTCACGACTACAGTGCGGCTTTATACAAACGAATACGTGTTTTGCGAAATTGATCTTTATTAGCTACTAGAATTGTCGGACTGACAGGGTGTCAGTTGTCCTTAAATTTACTAGTACTGAAACTATTCACGACTACAGTGCGGCTTTATACAAACGAATACGTGTTTTGCGAAATTGATCTTTATTAGCTACTAGAATTGTCGGACTGACAGGGTGTCAGGAACGCATTCTCTCCGAACTGTACGCGTAACATATTCAAATTTCATTTCGGCGCGATAATATAACTTTGTCGCGCTTCGCAATTCGCATGTTAGCCTGGTTGGAGATTTTACTTTATAGTTTCTAGGAATTCAAATATTTCGTCTCACAATCTTCTTCACGGCCTGCCGCGACCTCATCTCGGGTATAAAATAAATGATATAAATTAATGGAGGTACTAACCGAAGGCAGTGAGCAGTCTCCTCTGGTTGGACCTCGCTTCCCTGGACAGTCCCTGCATCTTGGACGCCTTCTTATCGTCGATATGATCGTGTAGCGCGGTCGCCGAGCTACGACCGTGGTGGTACTTGTACTTCGCTTTTAGACGCGCGTCCATCTTGTAGTAGCCTTCTGTTCGCGCTGAACCGCTTGAGTGACCCTGGTAGGAAGATGGCGAGGTACGTTAGGATAAATCAAAAGTGCGGGTAGAAAACTGTGTCTAATTACATGGATCAATCGATGAAGTATGCTACAAAAAAGTTGGCAGAGTCAAACTCACTAACTGATTTCTGTTACAGTCCATAGCAACAATTTGAGTTCTACAGCGCCATTAATTCGTATCAGTAAGGCGGTTTTCGTAGTTCAAGTGTTACTATTGACGTGCATTGGACCGTACCAATATGACGGCATCACGAATAGTTAAAAATCAAACGATAAACATTTCCGACTGTCACAGTAAGAGAGCACAAATATTGGACAAGTGAAATTGTCATCAGCAGTCTAAAAATTATTAGACTCGGACGATCTGTAGTTTTATAAATAAACAACGCACCTGTAAATCCTCATAAATATTATTATGTCTTTTAGACTTCTTCTTCGGCGGCGAGTAACAAACATCTGTGGGCGGATGATCAACCCAATGCGTATCATTGAGCCAGTAGCCATGAGCGTCTTCAGCCAACAGAGCTTCATACGCTCTCCGTAGATACTCCACGTCTTCTCGATCGATGCCTCGAGTAAGGAATTCGTACATAACTTGCATCTCCGCCATAAGGTCGCGCGCTTTGAACGTGACTTTAGGATACATAACTTTGTCGTAGTCTGGCTCGCGCGGCTCGTACAGTCTGGGGAGAAAATTAATATTGAATTTGAATGTCTATATGCTCGTGTATGAAGACCGCCTCTGGCATTAGCCCAGTGCTAATAGGTTTTTACCTCTGAGGAAGTTTATAATGGGTTTAATAAGACCTTTTTTATTGAGTGTCTAGAACTGTTCATTTGAGTAGTATATGGTCAGTGCATTAAAATAAAGTAATTCTTTGTTGGCATAAACTGAAAAAATGTGGAACCCTGACTCCAGAGCTAGGTTAGAGTATTTGTATTTCAGGAGCCAGTGACTTCTTTTTTAGACTACATTAAAAATAATAGCAATAGATGTATTAGGTCGAGTAAACTTTAGTTCTAGATAAAAAGGGTAGCTAGTAATCTCGATGATACATATTAACGCCCGATATTGTACATACTTGTTCTGTATCTCGGCCAGTTTCTTAGGCTCGTGTTTCCTCTTGTAGGGTCGCTTGGCGTCCTTCTTGCTAGTCTCTCTCGGCACTTCTTTCTCCTCTCTTTCCTTCTCATCTCTATCTCTACCTGTCTCTTCCAATGGCGGCGACACAGCGCTCTCCGGTTCGGCCATCCACGTGTAACCTGTTAACATGAAGCGTTTAAATGTAAATATGTTATTGGGTAGCGACCACGCAATCGAAGCGCCTAGTAGAGCGGCGTAACTGGTCTGCCACTTAGATTTATGACTACGTGCGTAGATAAGGGTTAGACACAGTAGGTATTATCAGTCAAAAAGATGGACATTGAATGAAATTGAAAAAGTGAATGCGTAAACGCAGTGTTAAGACGCCCTTTATCTACATACACCTACTAGGGGTGGCTAGTATTGAACGGTTGACGCAGGACTAGGATCGAGCTTATTCGAAAGTCAATCGAGAATGATCGAGCGAGATCCTGTGCCCATTAGTAAACTGTCAAAGGCTGATGATAGATATTGAGTAGATAGTGGAGCAACTTCTTCAAAACTCTCCTTGAACATCTCGAAAGTTCTGTCTTGACATCCAGTATAATATAATAAAATGTTCGTAGTAATACCGTGATCGTGCTGCAGATGGTTGGACGGCCTCCTGTCGGGCGTGTCGTCGGGCGGCGGGCGGCAGTACGAGTGGTCGAGGGCCACTTGCGACGCTTGCGACGCCTGCGACGCCTGGGATTGAGGCGATGACGTTTCTGATAGCGCGCTGCTTGCCTAAGGAGTTAGGAGATATTTTGTTAGAGAAAACATATTGATACTACACAAAAAGATAGAAACGGAAGACGAAAGTATCATTGGTCACGACATCACGACGTCAAATGAATGAGAAAGACTAGGTGTTACTCGATTAAGAAAAAAATAAAAAAATCCAGTGTCATCAAAAATGGAACGAAAAAGTCATTGATTTGATATACATAAAGATGATTAAAAATTTTTGATAAACAAGTGGACAGTATTCTAAATAGGTTGTTTTTGTCTGTGACAAATCCATACTAATATTATAAATGCGAAAGTGTGTCTGTCTGTCTGTTTACCTCTTCACGCTTAAACCGCTGAACCGATTTAGATCAAATTTGGTATATAGATAGTTTGAGTCCCGGGAAAGGACATAGGATACTTTTTATCATAGGATAGTGGAACCGCGGGGCGCTGCTTGTTATAATATAATTTAAAAAGATTTTTGATTTTAGCTGATCGCTTTGCGTCTTAAAAGAAATTACAAGGTGCAAGTGCAAGGTGTAAGCATCGTATTCATTCATTTAAATTTTGCAAGTCGAATCTTGAGCAGAATGTATGGCTCAACTTTAATTCTTCACGACCTTATTTGTATACTTACCTGAATTCTAGCAAATAAATAATTTGATTTGATTTTGATTTGCAAAGCGATCAACTGATTTTTTTAATTAACGATGCTCAATTACACAATGTACTCACATCTTTAACCCCATTAACACTGACCGCGGTCTCGGTAGTGCTGTGATCGCTGAAGGACACGACTCGCTGCCGCTTGTCGTCCGCTTGCTCTCGCTTGCGTCGCGACTGCAGCGGCTGCGAGTCGTCGCTGATCTCTCCGTCTTCGAGCGTAGTGTCGCGCTTGCTCTTGTCCCTGTCTGGGGACTTTGTGTGGTTCTTGATCGGTGATAGAGGTTCTTCTGGTTTGGGGTCGGGTTTGCTGGTGAAGAAGAAAAATAGATTATAATAACGTAACTTTAAAAATCACGCCTGTATTCCCCGAAAAGAGTAGGACATCCACATTTCGTCATAATGATATAAACCGAGCCCGTGGTCTGCTTTGTCCTAGACCCTGGGTTGATCACTTCACCAACGAAACGACGAAGTGGTTCAGAATATACTTAGTATTCTTTTAAAATACAAATAAAATTAAAATGTATGAGCAAAAATCTACAAAGCTTTTGCGGAAAAATTATTTTCTCGAAAAGTCTATTTTCAGTCTACTTTATATGAACAGTTTTGTTTTGTACCTGTCATCGGGTGGTTTTTCAGGCAGCGGGTGCGTATCCGTCTCCGTCTTCTGTCTCTGTTCCTCGAGGAACTCCCGCTCGATTTGCTCCATGTACTCTGTATTGCGTCTTCTTCTCTCCTGTGAAACAATTTATTTAGTTATTTTCTAAACGCATATGATAAATTCTACAATCCTGTTTGTACAGTCGGCAAAAAAGACCAACCACTTTAATGCTGCAAATCGGTTGCACGTCATTAAAATACTAACTAATTGCAAAAATAATCTGCCAATAAATTAATAAAATTCTGTCTTTATAATGTATTGTAGTGACGTCATGCATTCCGTAGCGATACTCTAATTTGCTACAAAACTGAAAGTTACTTTCCTGGTCAACCAAACCAATGTCTCAGAAGACCGATGGTCTCTTTAGTTCAAAAACTTAGAGACTATATACATATTTATAAGGCAAAGTAACGTTAAGCCCAAAATGTATTACCTGGTATTCTCTTTCCTCTTCCGAGTCGGAATATACTCGGTCGAGTAGCAGGTCGCGCGGCGGGCTGGCAGCCACGGGAGCTTCGCCCCCCGAGCCTTCGCCCTCCCAGGGTTCCATTTGAGGGATTGGGGTTTTTTCTGCGATGATATTAATGTGTGAGAAATTGACTTCTGATTGTAGTTAAACTGGGCCCGCGTGGTGGATTACGGCCCACTCCCTCTCACCGAGAGGAGGCCTGTGTCCCAGCAGTGGGAACATTATAGGCTGATTATGGTTATGGTAATAAAAGATGCGAAGGACAGAAACAAAATTTCACAGTGTGCAATCAAAATCGAAAAAAGTTCTGGTGATGAACTAATTCAAAGACACCATCTATGCGAAATTAATGGAATCGTCCATTAATTTCGCATAGATGGCGTTTTTGAACTTGGATTAAATTGTGCAAAACCTTACTATCCAGTATCCAGTAAGGTTTTGCACAATTTAATCCAAGTTCAAAGAATACAATTTTATCGTAATTCGTCAAACCGACTTTTTCTACTGACGTTACGCGTTTTCACAACACGATGTTATATTAGCCTATAATATATTTTTATGTTGAAAAATTTAGCAAAAAATATTCTACAAAATCCGCGACTCTCTGACGCTAGGTAATCCATAATTTTTTATTGAATTTCGACAAAATCCTCCGATCTTGTTCCATCACTTTACTACACACATTACGTTGCTACAAAGTATCGTTATCTCACCTCTTCTACTCTGTTCTTCTTCACTATCGGACGACGAGTACACCCTGCGTAGCCGCTCCTTGTTGGACACCACTTTGAGCTGCAAACAAAGTACACTCACACATGAAATACTACCGCATGCATTACTGAAGTGAGTGGCTACTTACTGAAGGAAATATCTGTGGAACTGCCTAAATATTCTGTAAAAATTTCACCGTAAAAACTTAAGCCGGATCTACTTTACGAAACTAGTTGCGCAAACTTAGTTATTCATTGATAGTTTCACGTGTAAATAATTATCTATGTCGCAACGTCGTGTAGTGTGTCGTTTCGACTTTAGTTGAAGTGAGCTATCAATAGTGTCACTCCCTGGCGATCCCTAGCATCAAGTAGAATGGCAGCTCACTTCACCTAAGTTTTTACAGTTAAATTTTTACAGAATCCATCGGCTGTTGTTTGACAGCGTCAGCCAATCGGCATGCAGTTACGCCAAACTGGGTGGTGAAATGAAAAGCAGGGCAGGAGAGGCGCGGGGAATCAATCTATCTGAATTATTTTTAACACTTTTCCTCATCAATATCTCTCGTCTTTATTGGCATTTCGGTACTGACTGCCAAAGATAACTTAAATAGTAAATTAAACTTTTGTGGTGCTCTTACCACAAAAGTTTAATTTACTATTTTTGTGTAACGTCATGCAATATCGAGTTCACCTGTGGCAAGTCTAAAGCAAGGCCCTGCGTTTACTGAAAAGAAAAAACAGTAGAATGACGTCAAATGCGCAATGTCCACCGGCGAGAAAATCACGGCGATAATCGTGCGGTGCCATCAAGTTATCGTCGCGATAATAACGCCGTGTGGAGATTGATTTATAGAGTTTCTATTGAATTTTGATGGCACGGCGAAATTATCGCTGTGATTCTCTTTCTCATGGAGTTGGCGCCGAAGTGTGACAAAATCGCGGCGATAGTCACGGTACGTCATAAACTTAGGATGTAGCGTCCCTTAATTGAATTTATGGAGGCATAATTATCTTGCAAGTACAATGTCTGACAAAATGAGGGACGGAACACGAACTCAGTCGCTTGATTATAACTTATTGGTGTTGAGCAAGTTTTTTTGGCATCTCATGTCAACTACGACTCATTGTTGCCTTGTCTTTTCTATCAATGCAAGGCCTTAAGGAGTTCTAGGACAACACACAACATCGCTATTACTAGCAGGTATTTTAGAGTCAAAGTCCACAGATATTTCCACCAGAAACCTAAAGGTCACTGAGCAACTTTCTACAACTCCAACACAACTGTCTACGATCATCTAAGATACAGTACGCAGCCATAAATATGGCACATCGGGGTTTAGAGGAGTTCGGCTTTGTAGAGCGCCATCTCTGTCACTCATGCGTGTGTGACAGTCTCTTTCTAAAACCCGGTGTGTCATGTTAACGCCCGAGTACTGCACATGTAAGGGCTATTTAGTATGTCTGTTACCATTTTTCTCCAAAGCGGCTTATCGTTCTCAGCCACTTCGTTAGGCTGCAATGCAATGTTAATTGTTAAAATGTTCAAGGTTATTGCAGTTAATGTGAGGCTGAGGCCCTATACGAGTTACATTAGCGGTTAAAGGTCATGATTCCAAAGAGAGCTGTAACGGTACCAAGAGGAAATACAGCTTTCGGGCATATGATACGCCTACTTCCACTTTTTTGGTTTTTAAACGCGTTCAGATACGTTTAACCAATTAAAATTGTGCCGGGTACCCGCTTGAAAATATTTTGACCGGTCCTAATTGGACGAATTTTTTTACCCCAACTATTGCACTGTTTTCTTAACAAACCGTAGCTCGACCCGACTTTCTCTGGATATCAGTGACTCACATAAAACCACAGCCTCGTAAACAAAAGCAGTAAGTAATTACCTCTGCTTCGTCGAGATCTGAGTCGTCATCGGTGTCGGAGTATATCCGCGGCGCCGGACCCTTCCGCTCCGAGCCCGTGGAAGATGACGACCGACTTGATGAGGATGATGAAGATCTGGATAAAGAAAGGTATAGTTGTTGGTAGAAGTAGGTAGTTTCATTATTGTTTGGTCCTTCGAGCCGGATATGTGTGTCCTTTCAGTGATGATTTACAAAGAAGTCACGAAATAATCTTTAAAGGTACACGTATCAAATCGGAAAGGGATCGGCACCGTATCGCCTTTCGCCTAGCCGTCAAACAGGCGTCAACCTAACGTAAGCACGTAACCAAAGTGGATCAGAAGCTCCGATACGTCGACTCGGCTACGGCTAGTCGACGCCGCCGACCGCTGGTTAATGGTGCAACAGGCAGGCTGGAGGGGTGAGAGGGGCAAGGGTGGACGAAGAGACGTAAGCTCGGGTACGGAGAGACGTAAGCGCGGGGGCGACGAGCCCTAACGCACTGCACGCGGTTCGTGAGCTTGTCCCGAGGCGAGGCGATTACGTTACGATTCCGATTAGTGTGCGTTGCAGTAGGGAGTTTCATACAAAGAATACTGAACGGCTCGAGTTGATACGGTGCCGATCCCTTTCCGGTGAGATTTGACCAATACATAGAAAATAATAGTGACAGTTAAGATGACGAGATGATTTTTCCTTATATTTTCTCTGCATTGCATATTTATGTCTAATTTCTAGGGCGGGTTGTTTCGCGTCTACTTGACGCACGCGTATACGTCAAAAATGGCGCTAACGATCGTCGAACCAAAAAAAGCGTTGTTTCAAATTATAATTACAAAATTATGGCCTTGCTGTACGTCAAATAATAACGAGTACGTAATCGTTATTATTAGACGTACGTATATTACGTTAACCTACCGTTTGAAACAACCGGCCCTAAGGATAATATAGAAAATATGTTTATCGCTAAACTTATTTAAATCAATCATTCATCGTCGATTAACGTTTAAAAAGTTTTTAGTAATTTGTGGTGCCAGCGGTATATATTATTGCGGTATAATCATACCTGGAGGAACTGCTGGACGGCCGCCGGCGACTTCGAGATAGGTACGAGCCGGTCGTCCTGTTTCGCGGACTCGTCGGCAACTCCTTCTCCTCGTCTGAGTTCTGCACCATTTCCTCCTGCAAACATAACATAATGGTAGTGTTTTTCTGAACTAACGCCCGCGGGGTAGTTGCGTAACACACTTACAATTTAAATGCATTTCATTTTGACAATTCAACAACATTCACTGCATGATTAACGTTGTCGAGCTAACGAATTTTTCAAGGTGACCATCTTCATGCCACCCCTCCGTGCCTCGAAAAGCTTGTTAAGCCCGAAAGTCTGACAACCGGTCTTACCAAGGGGTAGCGCATTACCCAGTAACTGGGTTGTGGAGGTTAGATAGGCAGTCGCTTCATGGGGGTCCCCCCACAGCACTTACGTCCTCGTCGTGATCCCCGGGCAACGCCGTGTCTGACCACCGTAACGGAGTGGCAGACCGGCGGCAAAAGTGTGCTGTGACTTGCAGACAAAAGGCGGACGACTGCAAGGATGCCGAAAAAACTAAGGCGAGACGCCTCCGGGCGGTTTTTATCAGAAAGTCCCTCCCAGGACGATCCAAACGGCCCTTCTCAGGGCCTACGCAGTGGCCCTTACCAGGGCCAATCTACCGGCCCCTCTAAGGGCCACGCCGAAGCTGGCCGCGCATCATCCGCGGCCAGCTTATCCAGCCTGCGGGCGGAGTTTTCGGGCTCCGACGAGTCCGTCATGGACACGTCGGCGGCCGAAAACGACCGCCTCCAGCGGAAGCGGGCCTACCTGAGGCTCGGGTCCGGGGGCTCCTCGGAGTCGGTGGGCAAGTCGGGGAGGAAGGCGAAGTCAAAAAAGGCTTCGAGTCCTGCTTCGACTCCCACCCACGATGTGGGCCTGGTGGACGCCGAGCGTCAATTAGGCTTGGCAAGGAGGGAGCAGCTCCAGCAGGACCTGGAGGAGAAGGTCGCTGCCAGGGAGCGGCAGGCGCGGGCCGCCAGGTCGAGGGCTGGCTATGGCACGTCTACAGTGCTGTACGCCGACCACTCCCTGGCGGAGCTGGAGCGCATGGCGCTCCAGGACAAGGAGGAGGTACTGGAGGTCGCCTCCAAGTCCTCGAACTTGAAGGGGACCTTCCAGAAGGCCCTCAAATGCCGGGCTGTGAGCATGCACGGCATTGTCCTGGAGCTGATGCAGCGCACAGCCACGGACGAGACGCGGCAGCTGCAGGCGAAGGTAGATCGCCTGCAGCTGGAGGTCAGCCAGCTGCACCAGAAGCTGGCTGAGGCCACGGCCCGGCACGCCCAACCTGCGCCTGCCCCTGCCCCTGGTCTGGCAGACGGAGGCTCCTCCTCCCCTGGCAGCCTCGTGGAAATAATCCGCGGGGTTGTCATGGAGGAGAGGGCCTTCATCAGGGGCTGCTTCGCGGGCATTGAGGACCGGCTCTTGCCGGAAAAGCGGCTCCGCCCGCCGTTAGCGGCGGATAAGAGTCCGCCACCGACGGAGCCGGTGCCTGTGCCTGCGCAGCCTGTGGGAGACCTGCGATCGGGTGCTCAGACCCAGGCCTCGAAGCCCTCCAAGGGCAAAGGGAAGGGCAAGAGGAGCACTGTGGCCCCTCAAACCCCCACCACAAGCGCGGAGGGAGCGTCTGCCACTCCGGCAGCCCCCCAGAACACGCAGCGGGAGGACGCCATGCTTCCCTCCACCACGCCGTCCAACCAGGCGTGGACGGAGGTGGGCAGGGGGAGAAAGGCCAAAAAGCCCAAGCCCGCTGCGACTGCTTCGGCAGCCCAGAAGGCTCCGGTGGGAGGAAGGAAGTTGGTTCCTCCCAAAACTGCGGCGGTAGTGGTGACCATCACCCCGGAGGCCGCGGAGCGGGGCGAAACGTACGAGTCCGTCCTAAGACGGGCTCGTGCTAACGCGGATCCCTCCCGGCTGGGGATCGGCAACATTACGTGCCGCCGCACCCAGGCCGGAGCCCGAATTTTTGAGTTCGGGGGGGAGCAGCGCGGTGCAAACGCGGACCTCTTTGCAAAAAAGTTGCAAGAGGTCATCGCGGATGTGGCGACGGTCGCCAGACCAGTGAAGACCGCATCCTTGGAGGTGATCGATATGGACGATTCGGTCACCAAAGAGGATGTGGTGGCGGCCGTCGCCGCTGCGGGAGGCTGCAGCGCTAGCGCGGTGAAGGGGGGAGCCATCAGGCCCGGTCGCCGCGGCATGGGCGTCATCCGCGTCGAGTGCCCAGTCGCCGCGGCGGCGGCCGCCCTTAAAGCGACCAAGGGACGGCTGCTCGTGGGCTTCAGCTCGGCTGTGGTCCGGCCGCTTGAGGACAAGCCTGCGCGGTGCTTCAAGTGCTTCGCGCCGGGCCACACCCGATCTACGTGTCCCTCCAAGTCCGACTGGGGAGAGTCTTGCTTCCAGTGCGGACAGGAGGGACACAGGAGTGCCACTTGCAGCGCCGCCACGCCACACTGCCCGGCGTGTGCTGCCAGTAGCCGCCCCGCGGGGCACAGGATGGGGGGCAGGAGTTGCCAGCCGCCCACGAGGAAGGGCATAGTGCCGGCGCAGGTTCGCCCTGCCGCCGCCACCGCCGTTGTCGCCGCCGCTGTAACTCCAGCTCCAGCGGCGGTAGCTGAGGAGGGGGGTGCGATGTCGGAATAATGGTTTCCAATCATCGCATCCTCCAGGCGAACACCAACCACTGCAGAGCGGCCCAGGACCTGCTGGTGCAGGCCATGGCTGAGTGGTTGGTGAACGTAGCGGTGGTCGCCGAGCCCTACTCGATCCCCGGCAGTTGGCTGGGTGACGAGGACGGCTTGGTGGCACTAGCGGCGCGGTCCTCCACAGACTCCCCTCCCCTCTCGCTATTAGAGAGGGGACCGGGATACGTGGCCGCCGCGTGGGGAGAGGTAGCCCTCGTGGGCGTTTATTTCTCCCCAAACCGCCCTCTCCAGGACTTCGAGAACTATCTCGGAGTCCTGGCCGCAGTGGTCGGCAGGGCGGCGCCGCGTCAGGTCTCCGTATTGGGAGACCTGAATGCCAAGTCGGTGACCTGGGGCAACCCAGTCACCGACCCTCGCGGGCGGGCGGTGGAGATGTGGGCAGCCTTCTCTGGGCTCTCCCTCCTCAACAGAGGGAACGTCCAGACATGCGTGCGGCGGCGGGGTGGCTCGATAGTGGACGTCACTTTTGCCACCCCTGCGTTGGCCGCGCGCGTGCTGAACTGGCGGGTGGATCTGGTGGAGACCATGTCGGACCACCGCTACGTGCGGTTCGACATCTCCACTGGTGGCCCCGGAGAGACGCGGCCCCCCTCGGGGCGGTCAGCGTTTCCACGGTGGGCTCTCACCCGCCTGGACAGGGAGGCGGCGGCGGAGGCGGCGTTTATCCAGGACTGGTTTTCGCCGCCTTCCGCTGGCCTGGACGTGGACACCGTGGCGAGACACCTGAGGGAGTCTCTGACCGAGGTGTGCAATTCTAGCATGCCTCGGTCAGGCCGACCGCTGCCCAATCGGGCGGTGTACTGGTGGTCGGTGGAGCTGGAGGGGCTTCGAGCGGCGTGCGTGGGGGCCAGGAGGGCCTACGCGCGGAGCCGGCGGCGGCGTCGACGAGACCACGCCCACGAGGACCACCTCTATGAGGTGTACATAGAGGCAAAACTGGTCCTCGAGCGGGCCATCGCCGACGCCAGGGACTCGGCGAGAGCGGAGATGCTGGAGGGTCTCGACAACGATCCCTACGGGAGGCCATACAGGGTGGCGCGCAACAAGCTGCGCCCCTTTGGTCCCCCGGTGGCCGAGACCCTGGAGCCCTCTTTCCTGGATGGGGTGGTTCAGTCCCTGTTCCCGTGCAGGGACAACTTCACCCCACCAGTGATGGACCCTCCGCGGGGGATGGCTCCGCCAGCTGAGGAGGAAGAGGAGGCCCCTCCTGTCACGGAGTCGGAACTCAGCGCGGCGATTGTGCACATCCGCGCCAAGAAGACGGCTCCGGGCCCCGACGGTGTCCCGGCGAGGGTGGTGGCAATTGCCGCCACCCAAATGGAGGAGCGGTTTCGGGACCTCTTTAGCGCATGTCTTGCGTCTGGGAGGTTCCCGAAGCCGTGGAAGGAGGGGCAGTTGTGCCTTCTTCGCAAGGAGGGCCGCCCTGCAGACTCGCCCTCGGCATACCGACCCATCGTCCTGCTCGATGAGGTCGGCAAAATGTTCGAGGGGACAATCGCTGCCCGCCTAAAGAGCCACCTGCGGAATGTGGGGCCGGATTTGTCGGACGCTCAGTTTGGTTTTCGGGCTGAGCGTTCCACAGTGGACGCGCTGGCCCGCCTTAAGGGCCAGGTGAAGGAGGCGATGGAGGTGGGGGACGGATTGTTGGCGGTGTCATTCGACATAGCCAACGCCTTCAACTCTGTTCCCCACAGCACCATCCTAGAGGCGCTCCGATTCCACGGGGTGCCTCTATACATGCGGCGTCTACTGGCCAGCTACCTGGAGGATCGGGCGATCGTCCTCGTGAACAGGGCTGGCCAAGTCCGGCGGTACGCAGTCGAGGCCGGCGTTCCACAGGGGTCAGTCGTGGGACCTCTCCTCTGGAACGTCGGATACGACTGGCTCTTGCGGGGAACTCTCCTCCGAGGCACGAGTGTCGTCTGCTACGCGGATGACACTCTCCTCACTGCCCGGGGGGAGAGTTTCAGGGAGGCGGCCAACTTGGCCTCGGCGGGCGGATCCTTGGTCGCAGGGAGGATCCGTCGCCTAGGATTGACGGTGGCGCTGCACAAGACCGAGGCCGTGTTCTTCCACGGGGCTCGGCAGCGCCAACCACCAGACGCCCACATCTTCGTGGAGGGCGTCCGAATCGAGGTCAAGGCCCAGATGAAATATCTGGGCCTTGTACTCGACAGCAGGTGGCGTTTCGGCCCGCATTTTAGCGGGCTATCGACGCGCCTGCTGAAGACTGCGGGCGCCCTCTCGTGGCTGCTCCCCAACTTGGGGGGGCCCAGCGTGAGATGCCGGCAACTCTACGCCGGCATCTTGAGGAGTATGGCCCTTTACGGGGCCCCTATCTGGGAGGACTCCCTCCACAGGAGGGAGAACGCCGCCGCATTGCGGGCTCCCCAAAGGGTCATAGCCCAGCGGGCGGCGAGGGCCTACCGCACGGTCGGCTTCTCCGCGGCATGTGCTCTGGCCGGCACCCCGCCTTGGGAACTCGAGGCGTGGGTGCTCGCCAGAGTATATGAATGGACGGCGGGGCGAAGGGCGAGAGGAGAACGCCCAGCCCCGGAAGAGCGGGAGGCCGTCCGGCGGGAGGCAAAGGACGCCATAGTCGTCCACTGGACGCGGGACCTCGCCGCCGCAGCCTTCGGCCGCCGAACCCTCGACGCGATTGGGCCGGTCCTGCGAGACTGGCTCGAGCGGTCGCACGGGTTCCTCTCCTTCCGTCTGGTGCAGGTGCTGTCCGGACACGGTTGCTTCGGATCGTACCTGCACCGTATCGGGCGGGAGGAGACGCCGTCGTGTCACGACTGTGGCGCGGCGGAGGACACGGCGCAGCACACTCTCGAGGTGTGCCCGTCGTGGTCCGGGCCGCGCCGCAGTCTCACCGCGGCGATCGGAACGGACCTCTCGCTCCCCGGCTTGGTCAACGCCATGCTAGGGGATGAGGGGTCCTGGGCGGCAGTCGCCTCCTTCTGCGAACACGTCATGTCCCAGAAGGAGGCGGCGGAGCGCGTGCGGGAGGAAGACCCTCTCGCGGCGCCGCTCCGAAGGCGGAGGAGGGGTCGAAGAAGACGTCAGTATGACAGTCATCTCCGACTCCTCCCAGGTGGAAGCCAGCAGGCGACGGGTGCGGGGGCACCCTCGCCTGTATTGCACAGACTTCCACCAGTGCCGGACGGGAATGGCCAGGTGTTCCCGGCCATTCCCGTAGCCCCCCAGACGGGGGGACATGCGGGGCCCGCCAGTTAGGCGGGCATGCGCCGGGGGGGTTGTGGATGCAAAGGCTGAGCCGGATTCCCATGACCTCCCCATCAAGGCGATGAGGGAACACCGCTGAGTTTTAGTGGGTATACTGCCACCCTGGCAGGGAGTCCCACATACTCCGTCTCTTCCCCCGACGAGCGGAGATGCGTAACGTCATTTCTCAGCGAAAAAAAAAAAAAAAAAAAAAAAAAAAAGGCAGTCGCTTCATGTAAAATACTGGTATTCAGCTGCATCCGGGTTAGACTGTAAGCCGACCCCAAAATAGTTGGGAAAAGGCTAGGCAGATGATGATGTAGCAATGGATTAGCAATTTCTGTCAAAATTCGTCGGATTGTGATTGAAAATGTGTTACCTACGCAATTCGGGCGCCGCACGCCGGTTTCTTAGTCACATTAGTTAGTAACATGTCAAACTTATGTTAACTGCTCCGATTAGCTGCCTGAATTAACTACTGCCAACTTGCCAAGCAAATCAATGAGTTTGATTGTGACACAATGTTGATTTGCTTTTCAGAAACATGGGTCGACATTGCTACTCACTGTCAATTTTATGATGGTTTGTGACTTATTTACCCATTAAAAAAAACCAAAGGCGATCGATTATCGATATTTCCATAACGAATGATCTCAATTTAACATTTTCTGCTAAGTTAATATGGATTCTAGCGTAAAAGGGCAATAATCAGTATTAAAAACCATACCTGATCACTAAGCCTCTTAAAGGAGTCGTCATCCATGAACACAGGTGATGGTATCTTCCGTTTCCGCCGGAAGCTAGGCATCTTGGGTATAGTGGCCCTCAGTCCCAGTCCGATACCGGAACCATATCCGCCCAACTCTAGGCCAATCTCGCGAGACTCCATAATACACTTTATTGAGTCCACTGCCTCTTCCTTCTTGATTGAAATTTCCTGAAAGTATGTTATGATGATTTACTCTTGGTTTTCACTGCCAAGGAAATATACGTGTGTGTATACGTGCGTTGAAATAAAGTCGCAAGAAAAACGGCGGAACGAGTCCCACGCTTAATTTGATTAATTTTCAACTCAATTATAAGGTGTATATTTGAGGCAGATGAAATAGCGCACAATATTATTCCACGAGAACATCAAAACGGACATAATATATTTTAAGTTAATTTGTTTTCGACTCTAATTTTACAAACGCACGGTTGATTTTTATGATAGTTAAAATGGCGCATTGACAGGTTTCACAAAAAGAATGTTTTACTTACAGGCGCATTCTGTACTTGTAACGGTTGGCTAGGATCCTCTTTCGGCTTAGGTTGTCTGATCTTCCGACTCTGCTCGTCCCACCATACCTCGAAGCTCTTGAACGCAGTACTCTCTATCATCTTCTTATTGAAGTCTTTCTTTAGAATCAACTTCAGTTCTGCTGTTACCCGTTCTATGACGCTGTTTATTGTGGGGTAGTAGGGATTGTCAAGCTCCTATGGATGGATGAAAAAAGAGTTTTACTATAAAGTTATTTAATTTAGTCTGGAGCGCACTGGATAGTCCGGTGTAGATCCAACTAATCAATATTATCTTTATACATGTTTTAAAACGTAACATTCACCTGTCTGTTACTGCGCTATGACTTGAGAATCACTTATTCAAGTTACGTGTTTTTTTAAAGCATATTATTCTTTTGTTGAGTAAATTATGCAACCTTAGTTTTGGTTTACCCTAAACCTGTTAAGGGGTTATTGTACTCATCTTTATGAACAACTTTTACTATGGGACCAACCCTGAAATCGCGAAAAAAGAATTTGCTTTTCAGTACTTACCTACATTGTGTTCATATAATCGTCGAAGCTAATTTTTTTTGGCTGTATAAAAATTGGGTAACAGAAGTGATTAAAAAGTTATTGGTGTTAGGTTGGCAGTAGACTCGTGGGGCTAGGAAATGGTTCAGTTACGTGTGATCCACTCTGTCTTGTTTTTCCTGCTTACTTTGGAAAATTAAATTTAAATGAAAAGTGCGTGTCGTACCTGTGCAGGCTGCGCGGGCTCGGCGGCGTAGGGCGCGTAGTGCGGCAGCATGGCGGGCGGCGCCGCGAACGTGCCGTACGGCAGCGCGCCCGCCAGCTGCGCGCCGTAGCCGGGCGGCGGGTACGCTGCGGGACCACACGGTATACTCGGTGGAAATCATGAGCGCGCGTT
This sequence comes from Oligia fasciuncula, assembly GCA_963082905.1. Lineage (NCBI taxonomy): Eukaryota > Metazoa > Arthropoda > Insecta > Lepidoptera > Noctuidae > Oligia > Oligia fasciuncula. The sequence goes on along the minus strand of OY720406.1, from coordinate 11,412,661 downwards.
GTGTGACTTAGAAGTCATTTTACACTAATGATAAACTAGGAGCTTCAAAGTAAAATAAATAAACAATTTATTACTAATAACAAAACCATGGTCACCAAGGAGACCTGTCACCACAAGCAACACCCGTTCACGAGTATTATAGCGCAAAGATCAGCCAGCCCATTACCCACCTCGCCATATTTATGGGAAGAAGGCAACCCGCCCCTACCGCGAGCAGTGACATTAAAGGGAGCATGACAACCTTTCTGCCGGTTGCTCAGACAAGAATAATATGATCATTTGTCGAGGTCCCTAGCTAACTAATTACAATACAATTCAATAAAAAATATTGTAATTAGTAGATTATGTCAATAATTAATTAAAAGATTGACTTGTACAGTCAAATAAAATAAACAATTATAACCATATAACCTATATTTTGAATATCAGCGGCTTTGCGCCACAGCAGAATACCGTAGGACATAACGCTATGAAAATAACTAAAATAGATTAACCGAGCTGTATCAACGTCAGTGTAGTGTCTTACTTTCCTAACGGCGTAGGCGGCCGAACTAAGCCTTCCAGCCAGGCTTTATATAATAGCATATACTGCATATACTGTTATGCCCAGAAAAACTGCCGAGTCTACAGTTTCAAGCACCTCTTTATCTAAGACGATGTTGGGTCCTAGATTTCTAACATTCTGAATGACGAACTTTATATATTTCGTTTTCTTGGCATCGAGAACTAGGTTTTCTGCCGTAAACCAATCCGTAACCATTGAGAGTGCACTGTTTACGTCGTTAAAATCTTGCCTATTCGAATCTACTTTAAAGATAAGATAGATATAATCTGCAACGTCACAGATACCCTTTAAATCGAATGGTAAGTCATTGATATACACTAAGAATAAGAATGGATCTAGTATTGATCCTTGAGGTACACCTAGCTGAACTGGTAACCCGGAAGATTACGCCATTAACTGCACATTGGTGCCTATTATACAAATAAGAATTTATAACGTTCAGAGCTTTGTTTCAAGCGTTTGTTTTAAACTCGTACTGACGTAGTTTACGCAAAAGCATATCATGGTGCACGCAATCAAAGGCTTTGGAGAGATCACTGAAAACTCAAATAGCATCTTGCGAGTCCTCCCATGCGTTACATATGTAAGCAGACCAACACCCGCACATCTGGTCGAAAGGCCTTTTGTAAAGCCATATTGTTCATAATGAAGGAGGCATTTATTTGCGGTAAACATGACGCACAGAAAAAACAAACAAAAACAGGAAAAAACCGCCACCGCTCAGCATAATGCCGTGACACTATGCGAGACATGCCACAGCGCTGCTAATTGGCGCTGGTTGGTAATTTTGAAGTGCTTATTTTCCGTTAATTTATCGCTAGACAACACGAGGCTAAAATAATAATATGGTTTCCATTTTGATTTGAATAAAAAGCAATTTGAGACAACAAAGTGGAAACATCGAGAGCTTCCATGAAAAGAGTACACTTTATTGCAGAGTTGAAATGTTTTCTTTTATATTGGCTGATTATCTAATAGCATCTTTGCCGGCTAGCCTATCCTAACAGACTGTATATAGTTACCTGTGTGGGGCCACATAGGTTGATAGTAGTGCGGATGTGGCGGAGGGGCAGTGGCGGGCGGGTAGTAGTACGCATCCGCTGGAACTTGCTCCTCGATCTTGGCTTCCGTTGACGACAGCGATGACAACGACATCTACAATTTATTATTTCATCATTAGGACGAAGAATAAAACAATTCCATGGATTTATCTACTGCACAACGGCGACTATACTAAACGCCTAGGGCCTAGTCTCGTGGCAGTTGCGGTCGTACAGTGAATATCAAGAATTGGATTTCTAAAAGTTCTATCCATCGTCACCCGTAATCTGGCTTCCTGGATTTATGACCGCCGCTACCATATAAGTCGGCGTTTACTAACTATAGATTTTTTTACTGAACACGTTGAACTTAGGACAGTTTTGATGATTAAAGTTGCGTGTGTCGAATAAAGTTGTAAAAGGATATCGTGCAAAAATATACGGTCGAATTGAGAAACCTCCTCCTTTTTTGAAGTCGGTTAAAAACAGTCGGAAAAGTGTCAGTTAGAAAGAAAGAACATTTAAAACCATTTATTTTTTACTTGTCTACTATTATTGTGTCTATTATTATTGTGTTTATTGGGTCCATAATTATTGTACCTAAGCTTTAAGCTATTGTAAGATATTGTTCACATTATGGAACGGAAATAAAAATATGAAAATGTTTTCACCTGATCATCATCCAAGTTGTCCTGTCCCCGATTCTGTTCCTCGGGCGACCGCCGTGGTTCCTCGCCGGTCAGTAGTTCATCCTCAGACGATGATATGTCCGAGCCGATCTTGTCTATTGGAGGGAACTTCTTGCGAGGCGCCGGCGGAGGCAACTGCGATTCCTTTGAGTCGAAAATATAGTTTATGTTGCCATATTTTTTCCAAAATTACTACTAAACTTAGATCTTTATTAAAATGAACATCAACCGAAAATACGTTATAGGCAATGTAAAAGTGGTTAAAATAAGCTGCGATAAAGAGTTTATCTGACTTTAGTCCAGCGTAGAGATTCGTCGAACGTATACGCAGCATACACGCTGCCCAGACGCGATACCAACACCAAGTTAACGCAACATAATTTCGGTACACTCACATAAAAGTGACGATAGTTCAGCTTTTACGTCTACGCCGGACAAACACTCAGTGCGAAAGCCCTCTATATTCTACTAGCAATCCGGTTGCTTCGCACGGTTTTTACGACTTGCCAAAATATCGAGATTTCTTTAGTGTTATTAATATATTATACACATAAACCTTCGAGAATAAATTCTCTAAATGGTGGTGAAAACCGTTTCTAAATTCATGGCAAAGTTTACAAGAAAAAATGGGGCACGGCCGTGTCTTGTACGTGAATACGTTTACGTAACGGGTTTGATCCGCTCGGCCGCATTCATTCTTTTACGTTCTCGGCACTGCTTGACTCGGTCATATGATGTTTAATTGGTACCATTCGATTGCTCTTGCCCCTTTCCAACCGTATACGATCTCTGTATTTGGATTTAGCTTTTTGACGTGTATAGGCCGACATAACATATTTTTGATATTATTTTTCTTTTAACACATTATATTCACTGTCACTATTTTTCACCAATGTTTTGTACACAATCGATAGATTTTGACGAGAGCTGACGATTGAAACTTAAACGAACAGCTTTTCCGAGTCAAAAGTTATACTAAGTAGAAATCTCGATACGCAGCAAAATTACCTCAAAATGGCGGCGCTTCCCCCTCCACTGCGCGCGACGCGTCATAGTCCTCACTTGACGTAATGAATACTTTGATCCTTTAGCTATCCAATGATGGAATTGAATTTAGGATGGCGATGATAGATATGAAGCTGCAACACCAAACTGTATCCTCCGATTTTGTTATCATTGGTTTTTTTGATTTGCCTCCCATTATGGAAGCAATTTTCAAGACGTCTTCAAGTCAAAATGTGGTCACACAGACAAAAACGAAAATCGACTTTAATATACATAATATAATATGTATACATATTATATCATCATCTTACCCTTTCTATAGTATTCTGAAGGCATTCGAGGTAGTTCTCCCGCGCTAGGAACGGCGACGGCGTGGTGGACAGGGCCTCAGGGTCAACGTCCTTGTTCGAACACATAGATATTATACTCTCACGGTCTTCACTGATGGAACCTACAGGGGAAAAATAAGTTAACATTATTTGTAAGCTTTTCTGTTAAACTACTGAGAAAAAGTATGAGAATACGAGGGCTACGCGGGTAGATTTCATTTTGTAAAACTTTATATTGGAACCCGAACTGCGCTAAACATATTGCGTTGACCACTGCGCTAAAATTACGCATAACCAGCGCTAAAATTGCGCATAACCAGCATTAATATTGCACCTACCCTGCGCTAAAGCTTCAGAGGCTTCAGAATGACATTCTGAAGCCTCTGAAGCTTTAGCGCAGAACGTAAAAGTTCGTTTCCCTTTTACGTTCACACGTTACCGACAAAATAATATAGGAATAGACGTTCATCTGCTCCTTTCATTACATTTTTCGAACATTGGGTAGGCGAGTGAAAGATGCTAAAATCCAACGATTGATCGGTTCAGTAATGAATAAATTTTTCACTTTTGATTCATCGGAAAGCACGTTAAACCGTTGGTCCCGGCTGTCATTCATGGACCTTTGACAGTCGTTACGGGTAGTCAGAAGCCCGAAAGTCTGACAACCAGTCTTACCAAGGGGTATCGTATTACCCAGTAACTGGGTTGTGGAGGTCAGATAGGCAGTCGCTCTATGTAAAATACTGGTATTCAGCTGTATCCGGTTAGACTGGAAGCCACCCCAACGTAGTTGGGAAAAGGCTAGGCAGATGATGATGATTCATTTTGTGTTCAGACACTTCAGTTCGAGTGAAAGATAGAATTGCCGAATAGAAGGCAAAAATTGACAAAAAGTCAAGCATCTGATATCGGCTTAACATTTGCGCAATAAGTGCTACACCGCAGATAAAGAAAAAATATCCCTGATTTCAATACACATTGAAATCAGGGATATTTTTTTACGGCAGCAAGACAAAGATAATTTTACCATCATCATCGGAGGGCGGGTTGTGCGTGTCGATATCTGGTATGTTGGGCGGCAGTCTGTCTTCATCCTCTTCCTCTGAGGATATGCCGAGCGCGAGGAAGGGCGGCGCCATTCCTCCGCCTGTGGTCGCGCCCTTCAGCAACATCGCTATTCTGTGGAACATACATTATTTGTTAAACAAGAGTACTAAATTAATGAAAAAATACTGTTTTTTTATTTTAAAGCGGTTTCCATACTTATTTTTTAACAGGTAAGGCGCCAAAGTTCGTGGCATCCGCAATCCTAACACAATTTAAGACTCTTGAACGCGCAGGCTTTCAGCTCGACGATTTATTTTTATTCGGGCACTGGATTTTCCACTCACAGTATTGAATCGAGCATCGACAACACCCACAGAGCGCATCCTAGCGAGTCAAAATTGAGCACTGTTGGATTTTCAACTCTCGGCGCTTAGAAGTGCGTTGGAAATCTAGCGCACGATAAAAAATTGTCGCGTAAAAAAATCGCCCATGCGTACGAGGGCTTATAGTTTTATAAGCGCGACTACCACGAGCCTTAGCTATAAGTCCCAACTTTACTTCTAAAATCGGAGTTTTAGAATTTCTTAAAATGACTGTACATATTCAATGACCCCTGTAATAATAATTCAATCAATGACAACTTATAAGACTTAGATCCTCTCAGCCTACACTAACCAAAAACCTACATACCTTTGTTAGTGCGTACCTGGTATCTAGATCGACATTCTTGGGTTCTTCAGCGGGTGGAGGTGGTTTGGGCTCGGGTTCCTTACTGTCGGTGATGTCTTCCGGAGGTCGAGGTTCCACCACCTCTGCGGGTTTAGGCTCTACCGGTACTTCCTAAGGTATTTATCAATGCTATTCATTTAACTGTGTAAATAAAAGTTGTAGGGTGTTTTTGGAAGGCGGATTTAATTTACGGAATAAAAATTATGTATGCAAATAAAGTATCGTGCCCATTACCATTATTTAGGAATTGTTTTTTTTTTTTGTTGAATATTCTATTACGAGGTAAAACAAAAGTTAAGGCTAATGATGTGCATAAAGTAGTAGTAGCAGTAATTACGTACAAATACATATAACCATGCAATTTAAAGTTAATGAAATTGCAACATGCAGGTGAACTGATGAATTTGCTAAATGTGGTAATCATGCAAGCATGCAAAGTGAAAGTTGCGTTTACATATTAGTTATAACTTAGACGATAACTTATCTCTAAACTTAATACTTTTGCATTAGGTGCAATTACAACTAGTTATTATTACATTTTGTGCATATATATAACACCAGTGCATCGACATAACTACAGATAAGCCTTTGAAGACCACAAGAATTTAAGAATATCTAGAATTTAATCGTTCCATAATAGTTTTAACCAAAACCCAATTTTGCATACATTTTTATCTATCTAATACTATCAGAGAAACAATCAATTTAGTGCAAATGCTTTAGCGGTTCAAGCACAGAGCACGAAATCGCCGCCCGCGCCCTCAACGACTAGGCAAGTAGACACCTTATGAATAATATTCGTGTTCTAATTCGGCGCAACTGAGCGCAAGCTAGCTGTCACAGGGCATAGTTAGAATAGTCACGGGCCGTCAGTTTCATGAGTAAGCCCAGGTTCGCACGGACGTAAAAATATTGCGGCGGATTTTTCAACGCACTGCTTTGCGCCGAGAGGTGAAAATCCAACAGTGTGGTTTTTTTGACTCGCTGGGATTTTCAACTCTCTGTGTTGAGCCAAGCATTGAGAATCCAACAGAGCGCTCTGTTGGATTCTCAATGCTTGGCTCAACACCGAGAGTTGAAAATCCAGTGCGCGATATTTTTACGTCCGTGCAAACGTCGGCTAAACGGTGATGTTCAGTCAGTTCACTGTCACACTTGGTTTGTATAAAAGTGTTGACAATGCCGTCTTAAGAAGCGTCCGCCGAGGCGTCTTCGTGCTCTGTGGGTTCAAGTAACAGTTTTACAATCAAAACAAGCTTAAATATGTCTACAGTGACACCTACGCCCACTACAGTGTGAACACAGATTATATAGTACACGTATACTCGATTTGATGCTATCGCACGCCCATTCGCAAATTGGAAAAAAAAACTATTGTAGTGTGCCAGCCATGCATAAATTTCATTTTCTTTGTAGACTTCTTAGAGTAGTCTAATTTTTTATTATTTCAGACCATAGAGACCCATGTGTTTGACAGCGATGAATTTGCATTATGTGCGCGTGACAAATGAAGACAGTCAGACATCCGTGTACTACACACTCTGTGGTCTAAGCATGCTAACTGCTACACGGAACTTTTGGCGCCTGAATGACATTGGCGGGGGGAGTTGTTGGTCACAAAACAAGAGTGCGGCGTTAGTTCCGAGTCTGGCCACGCGCCAAAAGAACCTGGTAGCGTTGTATGCAAGTGAGGCAGCCGACCTTTTCCTTCTCTCTCTCCCTGCGGTCCTTGTCTCGATGGTCGGGCGAGTGCTGGTCCTTGTGCGCGGGAGTGGCGGGCGTCGCCCATGACGGTGTCGCGGACGAACGACGCTCCTTTACATTCGGTCAAGTTCGACTTTATTTGTATACGACGCACTAACATAGACTAACCGGGCCGCAGCGCATAGCAATGCAAAACAAAAAAGCTCCGTGCCTTAGCTCCGCCAGTAGTTTGCGATGGGTTCATAGAACAGGTACGAAAGTAATATAGAAGGATTTTGACAATGCTATGCGTTACGTTGCGGTCCGCCCAAATGTACGATGGCCTTTATAGAATATTCCAAAATAAGGAGACAAAACATCACAGAGCGTACTCATCAGTCGAGTAATGTAATTTCGTCGCTACGCCTGAGAACTCATGTTCCATATTTATATGCGAAAAAAGCAAACCGCACTGGGAACGCGTGGTGCGGTATGACCCACTCCCTCTCGTAGAGGCCTGTCCCAGCAGTGGGAACATTATAGGCTGATTATGTTATGCGAAAAATATTATGCAGTCGATAATATCGCTTTTGTTTTAACCATTCATTTAATCCATTTCTGATACCCAAAGATGGCAGAAAATATTGAAGTGATGCAATTTTACAATGTAATAATGATATTTTATAATGAATCATGAAAACACTACTTGAGATGAACAAGCGATTATGAATGTAGGTACCTATGTTCAAATGAGAGATTATGATGCGACGATGAAAACCGGGTTCAAAGCCCTGGAGCTGTTGTTAGTTAGTATTCATATGTACACACGGTTATGAGGACATCAAACGACGAACAATTCATTTTATGTACAAGTTGTAAGCAGTCCCAATGCTTTTTGAAACTCTCGTGTACAATTTTATTGATAATCAATTAAATTAGACTTATGTTCATAGATTAGTTAATTAAAAAATTAAACTACATTAAAATTTGTTTATTCAGATATACAGGGTCAAATTAAATTAGCTAGCTAAACTACACAGTTGTGATTGGTATCGATATTGGCTATACAATGTTTTGATTTGCATCCTAGTCAAATTCAAGGACGTAATTATGCTAATGATTCTCGACCCAAATCAACAATAAAATGGGTAGGTTTTTTTTTTCTTATTTACGGAAATCCGTAAGTGTGAACCAGTCGTATTTAAACGCGGCCCGTCTGTTACTAGCCCTACAACCGCGCTTTCACACACAAACAAACGCCTTTTACTTTACTAAGTACTAAAATACTAAAGTACTAAACTTACTAAAATGTCTTTTATGACAACCTCCTGAAATTTGACGAGGAAATCAACACCTTGTATATATCATCATTTTTTTTTTGTTTTATCGTGTTTAGATATAGAAGTTCAAACGTCTGCGAAGTTTCGCTTGCTAATTAATTTTGACTTTGTGCAAAAAAAGAAAGTCACTATATTTTTTATCTGTATTTTAGTATTAGCTTATTAAATTGTACGTGTAGCGTTATGTGGTTAGTAACTTACGTGGGAGTGGTGGTGGGAGCTGTGGTGTGGATGCCTCCAGTCTCCCCACCACATGCTGCTGCCGCCAGGTGCTGCTCCCGCCGTGTAGCTGTACCCATAGCTGTGTTAACATATCATATTGTTACTATCTACTTTCCTAAGGTTCACTTGCACCAGAAATCACTAAACACGTTTAGCGCTAAACGAATTTAAAACATCGCTCGTTTTTGTCAATCGTTTGAAGAAGATGAGAGAGACAGAATGATATTTTAAATTCGTTTAGAGTTAAATGTGTAGTGTGTGTGGTTTGTGGTGTAAGCGGGAATAAGAGTACTTCTTTCTTGTGTCGGCACCAGCCAGTGCGAAAGATCGGTCGGGATGACTGGCCAGGAAGCGACGAAAATATCATCACATCATATATATTGGCACTTTAATGCTCATCAAATCTTCTTAAATATCCACCTTTTGACTAAATGCTAAGTAAGATGCACAAAGCCAGGCTAACAACAGTTTCCTAAAAGTTTATCAATACATAAAAAGTAATTTAAAAAAATTAAACCGACTTCAAAAAGAAATTAACTCAAAATTATGAAATAACTTTAATTTCGGAAGTCGGTGTCTTGGGATCTGTATTTTAGTTTTATGCCACCGACTTCCGAAATTAAAGTTATTTCATAATTTTGAGTTAATTTCTTTTTGAAGTCGGTTTAATTTTTTTAAATTACTTTTTATTTCGTAATTTTTAGTTTTTGCACTAGTATTTGACCAAGGTTTTGAGATGTTTTCCCTTTGACACTACACCCGTAGATCTTATCAATAAGCCAGGCCGTCACACTTACACGTATTAGTCCATATCTTAAAAGTTACTGAACCGATCTTGATGAAACTTGCACTGTTCCCTAAGCTGAAGAAAATGTAAGCCAATAAAAAAAAAATGGTCACGATCCGATTAATAGTTCCGGAGTTATGCGTGGACAAACATACATACATACATACATACATACATACATACATACATACGTCTATGAAATTTTGTATATTTGTTTGGAAGCCCTAATAGATCATCATATGTGAATATAATGCAATTCCAATAATATTACATACATACGTATCGAATTGATAACCTCCTTTTTTTGAAGTCGGTAAAAATTAGCTAACATACCGTTAGTTAAACAATGTCAGCGGCTATGAGCACTGCAATTTATGAAAGTGTTGCTTTTTTGTTTTCTATTGTCTCTTTTATACTAGTTACCTACGTAAAAATTATTGTAATTGGTTTATTGCCATTATAATTTAAGTAATTAAACGATTGGCAGAAATAACAACAGCCAATTAAATCATAGACTAGTTTGAATTGGACACGTAGATTAGCCTTTCGGAACCCAGTTGTAATGTCTGTGTTAGTCTGAGTGTCTTACCTCTGTTGGTAGTAAGGATCGTAGGGTATAGCCGCAGGGGGCGGGTGCGCCGTGTGCGGCGTGTAGGTCACCTCGGCGGCGTGGCTGGCGCCGGCGTACGGCGTCTCGCCAGCCTCGCTGGTGCCTCGCGCATACCGCTCGCGGTACCTCTCTCTGTAAGACATCCGTGAACATAAGACTTAGGTAAAAAATCAACAAGAAAGATGCAATTAACGCAAACACTCGGAAGCGCGTAAAAAGTTGCATAGGGTAATTAACAACATAGGTTTTCTCATTCGTTTATATTTTATGCAATAAAAATGTAAATTCTAACAGTCAACTGAAATAAAATAAATTAAAATACAAATTACATCACCAATGCAACTAAACAAACCTTTATAAATAGATCAAAAAAATAAAAACGATTCAAAGGAGTCCATATAAAGAGAATAGAACTATACTATAGAACACTCTTACTCAAAACAAAAAAATATGTTAGTATACCTTCGCCGACATTTCCGCTTGCATCGTTTGCTTGTGAAATAGTAAGAAACATTAATAATAGGACATTACAACACAAATATTAGCTATTGTTATATCAGAAACACCTTTGTTGAAGTCACGGATGTCACATGACAGGGAAACAAATTGTCTCTCTAAGTCAATTTGCAGTGTTATAGTAATTTCATATAACTCAAAGATTTGAATATACAGACTGTATAATAGGCTGGTGTCCGCAACACCAGATCCAATTTTGCGTACATGCCATTAACAGTATGAAAAATATACTTGGAAAAGTATTGAGTTTGATTTCATTATTGATATACCAAGCATTGTAACAGAAGTTACAGTCCTACTCACATATCAATATTTTTTTATATACCAATAGGTAAGTACTAGAATTAGTCACGGTAAGTATGCATATAAACCAGGAAGGGCGATACCTAAGCTAAAAACAAAAAAGCTGTAATTACCGTTCTCCGCCTCTCTCACGGTCTCTATCTTTGTCCCTGTCTCTCTCGCTGCGGCTGCGGTGCCGGTGTCGGTACTCTCGCTCTTCGTCCGACCACCGCGTGTTGCTGTCACTGTGCTGTGTTACTGCATGTTCTACTGGCTCCTTGAAGCGAGGGTACGGCTCCTAGAAATTATATTACGAGATAGAAATGTCACATATTGGATGGTGAAAGAACTCAAAGCCTTTATTAGTTTATTCAATAAAAGTACAAAAAGGTAAAATAAAAAAATCTAATCAATGTACAGCTGTTCTTATTGTAGCGTGCCTGTGAGACACAAGAGCCTCCTCTAGGACTTCCCATTTATCTCTTCCTCTTGTTATTTTTTTGCACAATGGACAGCACTTTTCCTTAACTCATCTGACTTCCTCCTAATTTGTGAGATTTGGGTTTGGTTTGAATTCAAAACGGTAAAGGAAAACATTGTGAGGAAACTGGCATGTTCTAGAATCAAAAATTCGAGGACATGCGACATTTTAGTAGATGTTGCATGTCCTCGAATTTTTTACCATTGAACGAACTATTTGCAAATATTAATATAAACATACTGACAGCTTTCACAATATTGAAAACTGATAGCTAAGATACTTTGACCACTTTGGATGCTATGAAAATTTTAATGCAATGTCTGCGAATATATAATTGAAATTATGTTCATCACATGATTTTGACTACTTTGAAAGCTCCAATCTATCTGCTGACTGTACTATATGGCGGAAACAGTGTTTATCAAACTTGTAAGCAACTCTGCGAATGAATGAATTTATTTATTTCAGATAAGAAAAACCGTAAGTATTAACAACAATTAACATATAGGTATTGTAAAATACCTATTAAAAAAAGTCAGCATCACTAGACAGAGAGGACTTAGGTTTTTGATTGTCTAGCGAAAAGGTTTCACTAACTCCAATATTTTTAGATAATAATTGAAAAAAATTTAAAGACCCGAATAAGGGTAAGAATTAGGACTTCAAAAGAAAACCTAGGATATGGGCTTTATGGCGCATTTTGTTTCTGTTCTCTAGTGACTATGTTTACTACAATGTATGTAATATAAATTACTAACTTTTTCAGTAATTTTAGTTTCCTCTAATCTTTTGCTGAGTGAAGGGTCTACCTTCGGGGGCCTAACTTCCTCAACTATAACCGGAGGTGGTTTAGTGATGATTGGAGGAGCCACTAGCAGGAGCTTCTTCTCAACAGTCTTATTTTCGAACATTTCCTGGCATTTCTTGCCAAAAGCATCATGGAAGACTTCAAGCACCTGCAAGCAAATAATAAAGGAAGATCAATACTGTGTTACCAAAGATTTAAGAACTGCATTCTCGAAAATTATTTGTGTGAAATTGAAAACTTTTTTACATACCTGGCCCATAACCGATTTTCCATTATATTTTTCTACACATAGTTTTGAATATTTTACATCTTGAAACACTACTCTTGCAATTCCCAAGTGCCTGTTTGTGATTGGATGGTAGAATATGTTCAATTCCTCAGACGGACCAACTTTATTCATCATGTCTGCCAAAAATGCTTTATCAATGTTGTCATTTAAGTTTCCTATAGTAATTTCTAGCTGTGGAGGTATTCCTACATAATTTTTATCTATTTTGAACCTGAAAAAAACATTGAATGATCACATATTTTGAAATTCCCGCTTCACATTACATGTCAAACCAAATTTTATGTTGGCACTACTGTAACAAAAGCTTTAATAAAAACAAAGAAGAAATTATAACCAAAATTACAGTTTTTTACTAATCACTTCTTATTAATCCAAGTGTTTATCACTCTACAGACTCAATTCTATATAAAGAAAGTATCCAAGGTCCTAATTGTAGGTAAACAACATTTGATAACCACCGGGTTACCAATAGGATTTCTGGTTATAAATTACATTATAGTGAATTTAGTATATAAAAACCAATTCCTACATAGTAATGACTTGCAATAAAATGATTTATAGAGATTTCATAAGTTCTTCATGCATGTAATGTTGATTTTTAAGACATTTTGGGTATGTCAAAATGTATGCTTGTAAATACAACAAATCTGTTTGGGTACCTAGGGACAGGCAGGTCAGCTGGTTCTAGTCTATTCCACATTCTTGAGAGCTGAGACCGAGGGTCCCTGCACTGTACAGGTGGATAAGTTGCATCTCCAGGAACAGTGCCATCATATCTATACACTTTTGCTCCTCCCTTCACCAGAAATGGATCCATGAGCAATTTGTAGTTTTTAGGCGCTTTGTGAAGCACCACATTGTGAGCTGGAGTTTTATGCTCCATTCCTCCATTCATTCTGCAAGACAAAACAGAAAAATGTTTATTAGAACATAACCTCTACTTTTACAATAAATCAACAACTCTTCGCAAAGACTAACAATAGATGCTAGTCGAAGGTACCAGCGACTGGAAGAAATTAGATAAATAAGAAAAAGTACTTCTTTTCCATTAGAACGAACCTGAAATGTTTATAAAACAATATGTTAGGAAATCGTATAGTTTCCAATTTTTTGCCGAATATTGGCAGTATGATGCAATATCATTTTAACCCATAACTATACTCAAATTCCCATATTACAATGACCATAGCTGCAATAAGAATTTCACTAGTTTAACACCACAATATCGAATTATAAAATCATTTTCTACAGCAAGCTCTCTCCATGGTGACGACCAGTTCGGAGCTGACGAGTGGATAAAAACATACTCACATTCTATCCTTTTACATGAGATACAATCAACACATTTAATAACTTGAAGTATAATGCAATGATTAATAACTGTATTTTTATTTATATTTCGATAAACATTAAAATAAAATATTCAGTTGACTACTGGCTCAATGTTTATTCATAAAGTATGCGTTTTTATTGCTACTATTTCTACCCATTGTTACGTCAAAAACTTCATACTTCATAGACAGATATTGGTACCGTTACGTTGCCAACTTGTTTAATGTCATTGTCACTATTTTTTTTTACTGTTTGTTATTGCCATTTCGTAAAACACATCTGATTTTTAGACAAACCTATTTTTAATCATTTATATTTTATTTCACATGAGCCAACATGGGCACTTATGAGTACTAATTTGGACGCTTCTCTGCAATTTTAAATCAATAGTAATACCCAGAAATACAGTTTCCGTTTTAGCACTACCAAAACGTTATTGCGCAAACTTAAGAATTAAGTTTTCTTCGCACTATGTAAAAGATTATTTACTGCGAGCCATTTCTATTTGTGTAATCATTTGTACCAGTTTATATCAGAATTTTATTATTTAACATTAAAAACAACAGATAACAAATAATCTTTGTAATTTGTATTATTTTCTTACTGGCTAGCGTGGCAACACTGCTTTACTTGCTATCGGTCGTTGCATCATCGATTTAGGTAATTTTTCGAATTTTCGCAAAAAAATAAGGTTCTCACTTGAAAATAAGTGGTCTACGATTAAATCTTTCATATCGACATCTGTTGAAACTTGTGTTTTACAGTGAATTGCGTTTTCAGGCAAAATGTCCCAGAAAAATATTATTCCTGTGGTCAAGGCTGAGGAGGAGGCCGAGGAAGAAATGGTTGACCCTCAGACCCAACTGAGGGTACGTTTATCTTTATTCGTTAATACTTACGTTATTATGTAAGACACTGCTACATTTTGAATGAACAACATAACCTCATTTAGTTGAAGAACCCTTCCTTAGCTTTGAAGAATTTTCTGTTCCTAGTCAAATTGTCGCCAAGTCAGATGGCGTTTTACTGCCAAAGATTTTATAAAACAATGTTTAAAACAATAGGTTACTTAACACCAAAACAGTTAATTACTGTGTTATGAAAACAACCACATAGAATCGCTATAGTGGTCACAAGTGCGGCTACTGTCCGATAACCAGGGTCGAATTGCCAGGCCTGGCTGTTATTGATTTACAAATTGTTCCAGCAGCAAATATTTAAGGCTCAAGAGTAATACTTGAATATCGGCTCACCATCTCTTTTCTATATAATACCATCATTACTAAGTTCAGCAACCACTCAACTGGCATTTAATCATAATGATTTATTTGTAATAGGTATTGGTACAGTGTTGGTCTTAAAGTCAGTAATTAAGTTCCTAATAAGATATTCCATTATGAGATTAAATAATCTCTCTCTAACTCTAAGCTCTTTATTCAGATAGGAAACAACATTCTCGTCTAGCTTATTTTTTTAACAATATGTCATGTAAAAGTGATTCCAATATCCTATTTACAGATTAAACAACATTTCTTATAAATCTGAGAATTATCAAATAAATTGCATGGAGGACTGCCATACCAATTATTTAGGTCTCATGTTGTGCTTTACCATATGTAGTAAACCTGATTTATAAATGAAACTAACATTATTGTTCCTGTTTACATATCTTCAAGCATTGAGATTCCACCCACCCAAACGCAACAGTTTGATACATAAATTATCATGACTTGTTATTTCAATGTGGGTAAATTAAATCCATACTGAAACACAGGATACCAGCTGTCCATCTGTTATTCTGCACCTGAGTTTGGATACATTTACTTTGGTAATAAGGAAGAAAGAAATGGATGAAGTGTCAAACTCGTATTAATGTGTAAAAATAAGTCTGTTAACAATAATCTATTTTTTCTATTCTGTTTTTGTAACCTTAACCTTCCTTGAGTTTGGGGGGATTGAATAATTATATATTATTATATAAATATTATCCCATCCATAAGCAGTGAGTAGAGTTGCGGACACCAGCCTGTACTACCTATTACCTTACAATTGTCTGATGCCATAGAATCATTTGTTCTCACTTGGTCGGATTCGCAATTTGATAGATTGCAGAATTTAAAATGATTGTTTTCCTTTTCTAGGGACAATGTTTAAATGCTCAGAACATAAGAAATCTAAAGGTTTAATTAATTTATTATTGTAACCTTAATTTCACTAAAGTTGATGTTTATCATTCTCATTTTAGTTATCTATTCTAGCTTTGATCATAGCATCTATGTAATTAACTATCCATTGTGAACAAGTTTTATTACTCCTAAGAGTATCTCTACTAGTAGAGTGTAGATAAATTAATGATCTATTTGAAACATAAGTACTAATATGGCATAATGTATTTTCAGGAGTCATGTGCCCAGAAGCCTAATGCCCAAAACTACTGGGCAAAGTACCAGGAGTGCAATGATCGTGTCAGCTCCCGCACCCAAACTGCTGAGACCTGCGAGCAGGAACTCGTCGACTACCTGCATGTCCTCGACCATTGCGTCACCAAGGATCTTTTCAAAAGACTAAAGTAACTTAATTTTAATTTCCTACCCTGAACTGCCGTACAAAATACCCAATCTTATGTTCCATAATACTTGTTTTCATAGAACTTGCTGGTACGAAGGGTAGATGTAGTTTTAGCAAATTATTTATGTACCATGTGTAAAGATCGAAGAGTTGAAGTTTATTGTTTATTTGTAAATAAATAATCGCCATTAATATTTGTCTTTTATTTAGCCATTGCAATATAAACCTTAAAAAATCTAGTTAATAACTACAATCAACAATAAAAAACATTTTGCATATAATATTTTTTATTACAGCAAATATAAAATTTGGAAAAGAAATAATAATTTCGTAGAAATAAAAAAATAAATCTCAAAAACAATTTTGCTCTGGAACATCACAAGTAAAATGGCACTCAATAAAAAGGGTGTTTTAATAACATTATATGGAGTGTATTTCCATAAACCCGTGCACAATAATCGGAATGTCAAAAATGCCAAATATATCATCAAAATAAATGTTACCTTTACAAAATGTAAACATTGTTAATTAATAATATACGTGTCTTATCCTAAGCAATAAAAGAATACATTTCACTTTCTATAAAATGCCTACAGCTAAAGTAATGAAAATTGACTTTAAAAGTACGAAATGCATTGTTGTTTTGATAAAAGAAAATGTTTATAATGGTCACACAGAAGTAGCAAAAAAATACAAATTCTTGTATGAGCACATTGGCGAAACCGGGCGAGGTTTCCGGGCGAGAGGGTATAATAGACTAAATCCGGGCAATTCCCTGAACATCAATGTTCGCGGGGACGATCGCTACGGTGTTACCATAGCTTTTTATCCAAAATATACTTACTTCCGCCAATATACCTACAAAAATACTAAATTACTGATGCTCGATAAAGTCGATCAAATATACCGAAAAAGTATTAAAATACTGAATCTGGTCACACTGGTCCAGTGTTTGCCCCCCAGTGTGGCCAAGCGCTTAGAATGGTGGTGCGATCATTGTAAAACTTGTAGGCTCTTAAACGCCATTTTTTTACCGGAAAATATCACAGAGCAGCGCCGTGTGACCAGCCGCTGTAAATCTAATATTTTTTACTTAGGAAAGTGTTAAGCCTCGTATTCATGGTAAACATTTGTTTAGCAACATGGTTGCATAAACATGTTGCCGAGTTGCTCTCAACATATTGCGGGCAACACTTGTGTTGCGTAGTTGATCACGCCATGTTGCAGAGTTGACGCCCGGCGAGCGAAAACATCAGTTTATCAACAAATGTTGACGTGTGTGGACATGTTTGCAACTGTTTATAAACATGGCAGTAGTGTGGGATACATAGATTCAGAGAACACAACAACACTACTTCCGCGAGCAACATTTTGACGCCGACTGGTGTGTGGACAAGATATATTGTTATAAACATTGTTTCCAGCCACTTTGTCGTTACTCATCAACAATGTTAATCAACTGTTGCTCAACAAAAGTTTATCGTGAATACAGGGCTTTAGAGATGTTTAATGTGTGAACATCATAAACATTATAAAATTTTAACAATAATATCTAACAATACAATATAACTAATTTATATATTAAAGCTAGAATTGTCGGAATCAAAAGCACAGAAAACTTTGGCATAATTTTGTAAAACTGAATATATTATCAAGATGTGTCGTAATCAAAGTGGAGGCACTGAAGCATTTTTTTTGTGTTCTTATTTTAATATCTAATGGACGCGCTCTTGTCTTGTATAGATTACATTCTAGGCATTAAATAGTTGAGTATACTTCGCATTTAATCGTTAACTGTGACCTTAGAAGCTCAACTAAATCACATTGTATCTCATAACAATATACCTAGTAGAATAACATATTGCTATCTAACCCTTAAGCCCTCGTACCCACGGGATATTTTATATCGCGCACTGGATTTTCAACGCACTGCTTAGCGCCGAGAGCTGAAAATCCAACATTGTTTTTTTGCCGCGCTAGTTGGATTTTCAATGCTCGGCTCAACTCCGAGAGTTGAAAATCCAGTGCGCCATAAAACAAATCGGCGTGCGTACCTGGGCTAACAGACAGTCACTTCAAGTCTGTGTCTTATGTTAAAATGTAATTTACTGAGAAAGGAAATGCCTAGGCATTTTGAATACATACTAACATTTACAAATACGGGAAATTAATAAGAAACTGGTAGGGATGATCTAGCCTCATTAGCAAAATAAAGAGTTATTGCTTGTTCTAGTCACTGGGATGTGATGTATTATTAACGCAATACAAAACTATAAAATCTCTCGTAGTCAGACGACTAACTGAGCTTCTGAATCGCGTACAACCGCTGTTTGTATGTATGTCACTCACTTTTTAGAACCTGACACATTTGTGACAACACACCGGACGCGTCTGCACGCGTTTTCATTGGCTACATTTGATTACGTGATGAAATGTGGCCAATGACCACGCGTTGTTTAAATTCGCGTCAGGTATTTGTGCACCGAGTCCGTAGGGGAGGAATACGAATCAGTTCAGTGCACAAACGCGTTTCCAGTTCTTCGGTCCCTCGTTCGAGTGGCGTACTCCGTCCGTACCGAGCTCGACACAGTGCGCACTGTGTCACTAACTCGCGCCGACCTGCAGGACGTTGAAGCAGATCTCGCACACGCGCTGCGGCTTGTTCATGCCGAACTTGAGGATCGGAACGTCTTGACTCGAGCATTTGTTGCACAGCATGCGGCCGCAGTGGCGACTGGGGAAAATATGATTAATTTAAATTACATAAGAAAACTGCTTCCTAAATGGTTATGATCAAATAATCACTCATACACCCTTGTATAGATGTTAAGAGGCAAAATGTTTACTTTGTTTTGATAATAGTAGATTGTAGTACCGAGCGAAAAGTGAGTTATGAACGCACTAAACACGAGTGCATTAATTAATGATAACATTACTACGTAGTTGAAAGAAAAATAAATTGTACACTATGTTTTGTACCTGTATGGTGGATACAATGTTAAGGAACAATGGTTGTAGACATTAAATTGGTTCCTTGTCCGTGTTTGTATATTTTTGGTGCTGACTGTATACCCACTAACAACGGGTATAAAAGCCCCTTTATCAAGTCACAGATATAATCTTCCACCCACCATTATGACGTCATTTAGCTGAAACAAACGTGTACTTGTGTAGCCGTACCAGTGGTGTTTTCTCATGGTGAGCGTGAACTTGGTGCCGCACTCTTGGCACAGGTCGGACTCCGCCCACGGCGCCTCCGCAGGCAGGACGTCCAGCAGACGATGCAGTAATTGTTTCGTTGCGACCTGAAGAAGAACATCAATAATTTAATTTTCGAAAAGACAATTCACGTACTGATAACAATGATTTATCGCTCTTTTTTTGGATGACTGCGGCGGCATCTACATCGCCACATGCGAATTACGCATTATGGAAAATCCGCCATCGCGCAACTAGCATATACCTATATGTATCAACCTCGACATCAATCGTCGGGCGGGTGATCTGCCCTTTACTATGGAGGCTGAGTGAACTTTACACCCTGTTCCTCATACTAAATTCTAATACAGAATGACTAAATTCGAAAGCAAACGGAATTAGTGTACTTAAAAAAAATAACAAGTTGACAGTAATACCAGCCTATTACTTTACCTCTGCAGGGCCAAGGCCACTTCTTATACAGAAAAGGCATGTTACTTACTTGATAATTGAATATAGATATTCCGTCCTTGTTCTCTTGAGCGAGACACGCGCCGGCCTTCACTAGTACCCGGCACATCGCGCCCTGACCGTTCATGTAGGCTAGTAGGAGCGGAGTGTTACCCTACGAAAAGAGTAAAGAAAAAAGGTAAAATCAAATAAATCTTGATGAGATACACAGATATAGATACACCTAGATAACGCAAGAGCAACTACTTCGCGTGCCCAGCTTACGTACAAAAATCGTAAGCCGCCACTTTCGCGCTCAGTCCTGTGTACTGCTGGCTGGGGGAGCGTGAGCGCTGGCGCTAGGCCGGGGGGGGGGGGGGGAGGTGCCGCACGCTGCGGCGTCTTTGAATCGATTTCATTTTCCCATCACTAATGCTTGTGACATCATAGTAGGTAGTAAAAAAATGGCACGCTTGGTTTTCATACAGATCGTGATATTTGCGTTATCTAGATCTATCTATATTCTGTGATGACATAGAATTTAAATCGAGTGTTCTCTTGATAAACAAGTGAAGCAAACAAAAGCGTATTAAAAAAATTAGGAACATGTTTTTGTGTGCTTGAAATGCGAAGATTAAAACGAAAAAAAAAACCCTTTGAGAAATGTAGCGTGAAGAAAGTGTTTATATTATAATATCATAGTCTAAGAAAGTGAACGGACTTGTGTAAGGTACAAATCGACACTATTTTTAAGTTATAAAATATTTATCACATAAACGTTTTAGTTATATTAAAATTGCTTATCAGTCTTATAGGCTATATAATAATTAACTGTTTAAGAACTTGCATACCTATTTACAACCACTACACGCGCTTCCGTACCGTATCGAAGATCAATCAATGTTATCGTAAGACTCCTCTAAACGCCGTTCACAAGTCCAAAACCCGAAAATGTTGTCCGTTTAAATCAAATGGACGACCGCTATTCCCTGCAAAATAAGTCAGGTTATCGAAATGTGTAATTTTTGATACGATAGCCTGTCCGATGGTTGTGAATAGCTTTGCTGGTTCTTTAATAAAGGATTTAAAAAAAATGTTTTTGTGTTGTTGGCAACACTGCCTACATTTAAAGTTTTTTTTTTTTTGCTCCTTGGAATTAAACTATGTGCTTATGTTAATTGCGTGTGTAAAATGAGTCCACTGGAAAAAAATGTCTCACATGATTTTGTTTACCATGAATACCGGGCTTAGAATAACGTACCTGTAAGTCAGTCCTATTGATGGGATAGTCAGGCATAAACTCTAGGAATACTTCGCAAATGGTCGCCGCGTTGTCCTTCTTGCACCAGCATAGCTCGTGCAGTGGATTTCTTCCTGATGAATTAAAATCATTTTGTATCATCAAATCTCTAGCAATTCCAGAAGTAACAAACAGTCTAAAGTTAATTTTGGTTGTGAGGAACCATAGAAATGTAAAAAACAGGAGAAGTGGAAAGGGGTGGAGGGGTCTGATTTATGAATTGCAAGTGTGTGCGTGACTTTGTATCTATTGCTTTTACTGAACTACATGTGTAGAAGTGGCGCGGTGGTGGGGCCAACAGCGACATCGGGTTCTGATACATTTTCAACTACCAGGCATATCTCCTTCTTTCATATTTCTATGTGAGGAACGAAACAGGTGACGAAATGGCGTAAGGAAGGATTATCGTCAAAATACTTCATGCATAAAAGCACTTTCATTTACTTGTTTGCAACTTAAATTACATGAATAAGTAAGTAAGTAAGTCTGTACTAAATTTGGTACATCGAATTTTGGAAAAAAATACCCGTGTGACAGGCTCATTGCAAAACTTGATGTGTCATATTATTGGCGCCCAGGTACTGTAGGTTACCTTTGAGGTTGGATCACCAATCACACAATGACATGCAAGCTACAGCGGATTCCACATATACAGTTAAACCAGAAAAGGTATGCGCTTCGGTAATATTCGTGTTTCCGAATTAGCACCAACGCGGTAACGTCGCGCCACAGACTAACCTCCCTCCTAACAGAGGTATAGATTCTAAGTTCTGTATCCGTACTGTCGCGATTTGTAGAAGTGCCGAAGCGTATGCTTTCTTGGGATATCTGTATTTTTGTACAAGTTCCTGGCTTTATGCGTTGTCTTTAGTTTATCATCATCTACCTAGCCTTTCCCCCACTATGTTGGGATCGGCTTCCAGTCTAACCGGATGCAGCTGAATACCAGTATTTCACATGGAGCGACTGCTTATCTGACCCCCACAACCCAGTTACTGGGTAATACGATATCCCTTAGTAAGACTGGTTGTCAGACTTTCGGGCTTCTGACTACCCGTAACGACTGTCAAAGACCCACGAATGACGGCCGGGACCGACGGCTTAACGTGGTTTCCTCGGCGCGGATGTGTTAGTGTATACCTTTAAGGTTGGTAGCGGCGGCATCTATGTCCGTGTCGGCCAGCAGCGCGCGCGCGGCGGCGGCGTGTCCCTCGCGCGCCGCCACGTGCAGCGCGGTGTCGCCGGCCGCGTCCGCCGCGCCGTACTCCGCGCCGCCCGACACCAGCGCCGACACGATGGGCTCGTGGCCGGCGCCCGCGGCCACGTGGAGAGCTGTGCGTCTATGGGTAACAAATTAATATTTAGATGTTGAGCAGAAAAATGAAAAAAAAAAACCTTTGACATCCAAAAAATACGTCTTTCAACTGTATGGAAAAAGTTTTTACGATTTGTGGCTTTTCTAGCACTCTAACCTCAGTTTGTCTAAAATAATATATTAATCTTAAGAAACAGCACAGATTGGCATCCTAAAAATAAAATTTAACTGTTGACGTTTTTCTAGAACACTGTACCATTTTTCCAAAATATTTAAATGCAGTTAGCGTTTACTCCAAAAGTTAAAGACAGCCTCCTCAGAGCGTTTTCCTGTAGCTCTAACGATTAAGATACCTGAACAGTATTGCCCTGTCTCAAAAATCCACTTCTGAATACCTAATGAAATTAGGTCACCTGGTCGTTGGGTCTGACACCGCCCTGTAACAACCTCCTCAATAACACTTCACGTCCTGCCGCAGCCGCCAGATGCAAAGGTGGCGCTAGTAAAGCGTCTTGAACGCGCGTGTTGACGGTTATACCTCAGAGACAGTTCTTTTGGCTTGCGAACCTATTTTATAGTAAACTAGCTGTTACCCGCGACTTCGTCCGCGTGGAATTTAACAAAAAAGTTATTGTTCAGTTCGCAGAGTTTACGCGATAACTTATTAATTCTGTATTCTGCGTAAAGAAATACCATGCTAATTTTAATGAAATTCTTCTATTTTATGAATCGATATTTTGTTTTTGTACATATTTCTCCATTTAGTTCTTTTTTCGTTTTTGGTAGTTTAATTTTTTTTTTGTTTTATTTTTTTTTCTTTGTTTTTCGTGTTAGGTTTATTGAAAAATTTCTTTTTAAACAATATTTGGTGTACGATTTTCTGGGGCAAAAAAAACAACACTACTGGCTTCGATCAATAATAGTACTAGATGAATGATTAGGAACAAAAATAAGTCGCTAAAGTGGCCACGTTTGCACACACATAAACATTTATATTTCTTACTACGAACTATAGAAAAAAGTTTAATAATATTAACTACTACAGATTATTATAAACCTTAACACACTAACATAAAGTTTAATTACGTTTGCAAATGATTAATATTTAAGTCCTGTCATCGAAGCAATAAATTTAAAATGTCACTTGAAAATAAAAAGTCATGTTTATAATAAGTACAAAAATATTTATTCTAAAATGAAACTTAACTTCTAAGCAATAAGGTTATAAACATTTTGTTGACAATTTCGTACTTACTCGAATTTGGAACTAGACGTAGTTCTTGGAATTTCTTTCAATGCTTCAATGTTTGTTAGAATAGTTGGCGCGTTGTCGCAAACATTGGCCAAACAATCATAATATTTGCTAATTGATTTATATTTACTATTTAATTGTGTTACTATTTTATGAAAAACATTTAATGATAAAAACTAACCGAAAAAATGATATTCCTTCCAAAATCTTGGTGTTACGGTGGTTATTTACACAACTTCTGAACGCGCATTGAGGCATTTTGACGTCATAACATTGGCTATGATTGGACCATACTAATTTGAAATAAGAGCACAAAAGTATTCGTGCTCGTATTTTTCGGGCCGTTTTTGAAGCGCTTATCGGGCATCTAGTACTATTATTGATCGAAGACTACTGGCATTCCTTGCACGTGAACATGCCACGTATAGTTGCCCATAGGTAAAGCAACCCTTAGTTAAATCTATGCCAGCTTTGCTTAACGTTTGCCCTTGTGACTTGTCGATTGTCATAGCAAAACTGACATTGATAGGGAATTGCAATCTTTTGAATTCAAATGGAAATTTCGACGGTATTATAGGAATCCGTGGTCACACCTATCCCACCTATCTCACCTTTTCCGCATCCAGATATTATACGACTTTCTATAACGTTTCTTTGCTAGGACACTACTCGCAACCTAGTACCATTGCAAAGTTTCGGTGGGTTTAAATTACGGAGCAGAATGATGGGCACGCCAATCTTAAGTTCTAGTTTGTGAGGGGGTAGACCAGGCACAAATATACTATTTACAAATTCTGTTGGGTAATTAACCACTTCATCCGGATTGCAAACTGTATTGATGGAAAGGTATGTTTGTGATTCACCAGATAGTTCTCTCGTCTCTCTCTGGTGCGTGTATGGAGTGGACGTGTTTTAAGTTGAGCGAGTATATTGCAATTCTAATTTAAATATTTTAAGTATTAAATTGTTTCCGAAACTCGGACCCTCCTGTTTCATCTTGGAGCTTTACCCATAAAACACGGCGGACATATTTGTTTGTGTCGGACGTCTCGCTCTCCGGTGGGTGTGGTGAGAGGGGCTTGCCATCGGTGAGTGAAACTAAATCAAGAAGTTATTTTTGAATCTCGAAAATTCGTTGTCGGCGCTTGGATTTGAACCACAGTCGCCGTGCACGCGGGTCAACGCAGCTAGCCGCTACGCCAAATCGACGTAGATGTCAGCGCGCTAAATTCCCGGTTCTACTACGTAGCTACGAGCGACGACATACGTCACACCGAGCTTGCTACGCGCCTATAAGGTGTGCTACGAGTATTTGCACTGCTACGAGAAAACGTGAGATCGGCTACGCAACACGATACGTCGTCGGAGAGCGCTTCCTCTTAAACACGAGTAAATAATGCCTAAAACAATTTACTCGCCGCCATCAACTCCAACAATAGAAGTACAGCGGGCATTGTCTAACCCTAACATCACTAGTACTCCAATGGAATCCGAGTTTATTAATGTTCAACAACGATCAAAGCGACCTCGTTCAGAGTCCAGTCCCACAAATGAACTCGGTGAATTTAAGGAGGAAATAAGAGCAATGCTCACAAAGTGCAGTACAGACCAGGAAGCCATTTTACAAAACTTTACGTCCAAAATAACAACAGAGCTGGCCGAACTAAAATTACAAAATTAAAAGTTGCAAAATATTAAGTCAGAAATCGAGGAATCTGCGAGTCTTATGAATGAAAAATATGAAGAAATTAAGTCAAGAATGGGAAAGTTAGAAAATGAGCGGTCTGAACAGCGTAAATACATAGATAAATTGGAAAAACAAGTTCAAGATCTGCAGGAATGTCGTCGTCCTGCCGTCATTGAACTAAGAAATATTCCACCCAAAGAAAAGGAAGATGACAATGATTTAATCAAAATTCTTGGCGATGTCTGTAAACCATTACAAGTAAAAGTGGAACCGACAGAGATACGTGACATATATCGAGTGCAGAATAAGCAAGGCCCCTCAAAACAAATTGTCGCAGAACTACACTCGGTAACGCAGAAAAATAATATTCTCAAAGCCCTACGTGACTTCAATAAAGGGAAGGCCACCACGGAAAAACTAAATAGTGAACACATAGGCTTCATAGGTGAGCGCATTCCTATCTACATCGCGGACCGTCTCCCATCTAGCTCAAGACAACTTTTTTATGAAGCGCGAAATTTTGCAAAAAATAACGACTTTCAATACTGCTGGTCGTCCAATGGGAAAATTTTTCTGCGCAAAAAAGAAGGAGAAAAGTCGATTCGTATTCAATCAGAAAATTGTTTTCACAAAATATTGCATGTACCAGAGTAATCTTTTCTCTGCACTATTGTTTGTTTTTCTAGTTATATCTCAGAATTATCTCTATACATTTAATATATTTTTTTACAGTTTTTGTAGCGCCTTAGTCTTCCTACATAGCAACAAACACACATTAAACATATTATTCTACAGACAAATAACACACACCAAATTCTACAAATACATAACACACAACTCACTACGCTTATCGACAATCGTCCACCAATACATAAGTCTACTATTTTACGCGGGAATGAAGTACCATTCTTTTTCTCATTCACTTGATGGTAATAGTTATTTTGTGGTTTTATATTTATGTACAATGTTCGAGCGTGATTTATATCAAGGAGTTCTTAGTATTTTATTAAATTATAAAAATGAATAGTACTCATGAAATTATCGAAAATCTAGATTCGTACGGATCCCATGAACTTTATAACTCCCCACCTGACAAATGCGTTCAGTTATTAGGTAACTACAATAAAACTCTTACATTGCTGCATTTTAATATACGTAGTATCAACAAAAACTTCAATAATGTCTTAGTACTATTAACTCAGATACAAGTTAGGTGTGATGTGATAGTTTTTTCAGAATGTTGGTTAAACAAAAATTTAACTATTCCACTACTTCAAGGCTATTCGGCTTATTCAACAAGAAACACTTTCAACCAAAATGATGGTTTAGTTGCTTACGTACGCTCGGATCTACAACATAAAGTCTCCGAGCCACAATTCGCGGACGCAAACTGTCTTGTTTGTAAACTTAGTCCCGATGTAGTCATAATAGCTGTGTATAGACCGCCATCCTTTAGGCATACTGATAACTTTATAACTAGCCTTAATAATATATTGGCCTCAGTATCTGAGTATAAAAATATATTTCTGGTAGGCGACATTAACATTAATATAAGCCCAACAAACAATGATCCACACTACAATGAGTATATGAACTTAACAGCATCACATGGTCTATTACCTGCTTACGCATCCCCTACTAGAGAAAAAAACTGTCTAGACCACACCATGATCAAAGTTAAAAACCCAGTAGTTTCCATTATATTAGAAACTCAAATTACCGATCATGCACCAGTACTTGTTTGTGTTAAAAATTACTCGAGTCAGGCCTCCGTCACTCCATGTACTTGCGCGCTATAAGTGCCTACCGCCCAGCCGAGCGGTCTCGGTCCGCCGGCGGATCAAATTCAGTGCGGTTTTCGCAAGCGAAGCGCGCGCACGCCGTTCAATTTTAATAGTGCTGTTCGTTCGTACGCGTATTACGATGCCGTGTGGTGCCTTATGTGTAATTATGTTTTATCTAGGTTTCTTCCACAGTCAGCACCAATATATAAAACAAAACAAACTTACAAATATAATAAAACAAACTTTAAAAAAGAGAACCGACTTCAAAACACTAAACCGTAAGAAATAATTTCTTCTTTGATGTCGGTGCTTTTTCGATTCGTAATTACCAGCTGTTAGCACTAACATAAAAAAAAACAAATTATTTCTTACGGCTTAGTACTTTATTTGAAGTCGGTTCTCTTTTTTTAAGGCTTTTTTTTTTCATTTCTAGTGAACATCTCCGAAGATCATCACCAAACTAAGAAGTATTATACTTATTTTAAAACGTTCTCCTAAATGTAACAAATCCTTTTCTGAAAACCGCATCGATATCGGTTTAGCCAAACGCGAGATTATCGCGCACAAACATACATACCTACAAACCATACAAGTCAAACATCTCAGTTTGGCCTGTATGTCTGATCACCTCCTTTTTTTTAAGTTGGTTAAATATTTTATAAATGATAAAATTTTTAACTGCCACATAAAAGTCAGAACATATTCACAGTTCTCAATAACATAGATAAAAAGTTATGTTAATTTAATTTTATCGAAGAGGCAGCCCTGCGATTACTGTGGAATCGCGCGGTGCGAAGCAATTACTGCTGTACGCTTGAGCATTTAGGCGCATTTTAGCATACAGTGGTTGTTGACGCGAGGGAGTAGGCAATTATCGTAATAGGTATTGGAAATTTTCTACTGAGTGAAGTATCTGTTACGTAGTAACTATTCAGTAATCTGTGCTCGAGTTCACAAACTATTCCTAAGGTAATTACAAAAATTGATTACTGTAAAATAGCTACAGATATAGCCAAAGCGGATTTTAGTCCCGTCATGTTAACTGACAATCCAAACGAGGCTACAGAACGGTTAATAAATACTATTACCTCTATTATCCAAAGCAACACTAAAAGTACTCGTGTTCCTTCTAAGTTGAGAGTTAGTAAGCCCTGGATCACACAGGGTCTATTGAGATGTATCCGAAATAGGGATACTATGCATAGGGACCATAATACACACGGAATAGAAAAAACAAGTGGAAGTGCCACGCAGCTATCGCGCGTGTGTCACAATTATGCGGAGCTCCGCAACACCGGCTCTGAGGCGGCTCAATCGCGATTAGCTACTTGCTGTGATAGGACGTCTCGAACGTAACGAAAAATATTACAAACAAGCCTTATTGTGCAATTTTTACATGCAAAAACGATAGCAGGACAAAAAATGTATCTTGCGGAGGTGTATCGTATCACCGGTAAGTATAAAACTATGATATATTTCAATAAAATTGTTTTTATTGACAAAACCATATTTATTACTTTGTTGCGAACTAAAAACTACCTTATGTCCATTGTTCAAAGTCTAAATCAACTTGCTCGCTGTCTTGAATATCATCGTATACATTCTAGAAAGTTCGACGCTACTCGATTAGGGACGGGACACATTCAAATAGTTCGGTATCGATAAAACAATAAAATGTGTATTTATATAGTGAAACGTTATACGTTACCATGACATATTATGAGTGATCGGAATAGGTAGAGCTAATTTGCCTAAAGTTCGAGGAACATAGACGAAAGTCGGAGACTTCCTTACGACTAAAATGTTTTTTCGGGACTAATGTCGGGGTTTCGGGACATCACTTAAGTACATTTAATATTAATGTTATTAATAAAGTACACTAATTGAATTCATTTTCATTTTTAACCGACTTCAAAAACAAGGAGAACATTCTCAATAACCAGTAGATACGTTTTCTATTGTTATTAATTCAGGTAAAGAACTGGGTCCGGTTGGAGTGTAGCCATAGCCAGGGCCACGTGCGCGAGGACATATAAAACATTTCGATTTTTTTTTATTGCAGTTTCGAAGTAACCTTGACCATAGAAACTATTTAGGTTCTAAGAAGCATGGTCCTACGACGCGGCGACGCACCGTTTCCGAATTATGGGCCTTCGAATTTTATTTTATATAAAACACTATATTTCCAAAATGGCGGCTCGGATGAAAATCTTTTCTGGAAAGAAATTGCTGCTCTAGTCGAAAACCATGAGGACCACTGATGTAAAAAACCCGCGAAATATTGAAAAAAAAACGTTTGAGAATTTTTTTCAAATTTTTGTCGGTCGAAAAATTTTTTTTTCCTTAATTCATGTTGGGATACTGCTTGCACGGGGGTAACACAGGGGGGGTTAAATTTTGGTTATTTTTTGCCTAGGACGCACCGTTTTCGAAATATTTGAATTTAATTATTTTTTTATTTTATTCAACAATTTATGGAATTTTATTCAAACAGTTGTTTTATATTTTAGTCCGTGTTCAAATGTTGTACCTACTCGCAATCCTGTCGTTAATATTCAAAACAGAAACAGGAAATGAATTCGATAGTTGTTTTACTTTATTGATTTTAGTTGTAATTTAGTAAAACCCGGGACATTAGTCCCAAAAAAATATTTTGTCATAAGGCGTTCTCCACTTTGTCTCTGTTCTTTTTCGAACTTTAGGTATTTTATTAAACAAATATGTTTTATTTCAAGGGCAATAAATATTTTAAATTCATTTTTTATCGTTTCATTTTACCTTTTATACTAATCGGACTTTGGTCCATTACATAATATAAAAGATTTTAATTATTACATTGTACAAATATCGACATTAAATTATCGAAATCTTGTCCTCATCCCTAGCTGAGTAGCAAAATAGATAACAGGTGCATACGAATATGACATCTATTTCAATGACGTTAGCGTGCTAAAAAGAGTAACTTAGTACAGTGCCCTCTAGCGTTGAGTAGCTGAACTCGTTGTAGATTGCTCGAATTTGATTGATACATGGAAAAATGTGCTTCATTGATTTTGACATGTAAAATAAAAACAACATTCAGTAGTTGTAATAAGACTTAATTTTGAACAAGAATAAATAAACTTTTCGCCAAAGTTGCATTTATAATAAGTAGCCAATTATATCATCGTTTTCTGTGTATTGAAATGTTTATTTTAATTTGCAATTGTGTGAGTTTGGCGACACTGGTTCCCGTACTAAGGAAGTCTAAGGGCACTTCCACTTGTTTTTTCTATTCCGTGATAATACATCACCGGATAATTATGAACTTAAAATCACGTACCTCCGGTACCGAAATTTCTGTAATAAACTCCTAAGCAGACTTAAAACCGAATATGAGAAAAATGAATTAATTAAAGCTAAAAATAATCCCAAAGCAACTTGGAAAGTAATAAATGATATACTGGGTAAGCAAAATTCAAAAACTCCTCCCACAGACCTGTTATCCATCTCTGGTGTCGATGACAAGAGCTCAGTTAATTTGGTAAATGATTTTTTCGCGAATATTGGCAAAAATCTCGCGGACAAACACACAACTGCACCCACTAAACATGTTCCCCATCTCCAAGACGAGGCACAATCAAACTCTCTTGTGCTCCTGACTCCTGATGAGGCTGAAGTAGAAAGAATCATAATGAATCTTCGTACTGACTCTGCCGCGGGTTGGGATGGAATTACAACCAGGATGTTAAAGATAAGCAAACAGACCCTAGTCCCCCCCATCACATACATATGTGAACTATGTTTCTCGAAAGGTGTCTTTCCTAGGGTTTTAAAGAGAGCGATTGTGCATCCAATACACAAGGGAGGAGACAGGGGCAGTGTAAATAATTACAGACCAATATCTGTACTTCCGGCTCTGTCAAAAATTTTAGAAAAGATCCTTAACAATCGCCTCATCAACTTCATGGAAGCACATAATATTTTATCGGAAAATCAATATGGCTTCCGTAGAGGGAAATCTTGTGAGGACGCTGTTGCCGCCTTTGCTGACAAAACCGTTAAAATGCTTGACATAAAATCTAAATGTCTGGGTATATTCTTGGACTTGTCTAAGGCATTTGACACTGTCTCTGTCCCCACTCTAATATTAATATTAAAATTGGAGAGGATGGGAGTGAGGGGTTCTGCACTTGCAATCTTTGAGAGCTACCTTTCTGAGCGGACACAATGTGTCAAAATTGGCTCATATGTTAGTGACGAACACATGTTATCTTTTGGAGTTCCTCAGGGCTCCATTTTAGGACCCACTCTCTTCTTAATCTATGTAAACAGTCTTTGTAATCTGTCCATCCCAAATAGTAACATATACACATATGCGGACGATACGGCTCTACTCGTATATGGTCAAGACTGGAAGGAAGTCCATGAGCGAGCTGAATCAGCGCTAGGTATCGTCATGGCATGGCTATCTGCAAACACCCTAACTTTAAATTTGGACAAGACAAGCTTTATCCCCTTCTCAATTAAACTATCCTCGCAACCCGATGAGTCGTTTGCTATCAGGGCTCATATCTGTAGTCAACAAGTAGGCCAATGCTCCTGCCTTCCCCTGACCAGAGCTACCAACGTCAGATATCTAGGCATCGTGATAGACTATCTTATGTCGTGGAGTATGCAGTTGAAGGCGTTGTCTGGCAGAGTGAGGAAACTTATCTCAATCTTTAAAAATCTACGATGTAGTGCAGATTTTGATATCTTGCGTATGGTATATTTCTCGCTGTGCCAGTCAGTGCTATCGTTTGGTGTGACGGTTTGGGGTGGGGCTCCAAAAACAAACATTTTACAATTGGAAAGAGCGCAACGAGCTGTCCTTAAAGTTATGACGTTTAGACATTTTCGTTATAGCACTAACCAATTGTATAAAGACTGTCAAGTCATGAGCGTTAGACAGCTCTTCGTGCTCAATACCATTTTGCGCAAACATGCATCTATAGAATATAGTACTGGTCATCTGGCAAAAAGAAGATCGACTGATGTCTGTCCTATAGAAAGGCATAGAACCAAATTTGCTGAGAGAAATTTCCGAATTCTGGGAAGTCGCTTGTACAATGCAGTAAATAAACACTGTGGCATCTATAATAAAAATAAATTTGAGTGTAAAAAGCTAGCGAGTAAATGGATCATGACTCTTACGTATGAGGAGACAGAAAAGCTATTAGAAAAATTACTCTAAATAGAATCTGTTTATTTTATTCTTGCAATTCACAATATAATTCACATAAAAGCGCAAATAATACACAGTGGGCCCGCGCATACACACATACGCATACATTCACACACTCACACACATAAACACACCCCCATACACACACACATATACACACTCAGAGAATGGCTATAGTATATAGTTTGAAGTTATATTTTTATAGTTTTATGTTTTTATAATTTTTCTTCTATTTTTTTTCTTTTGTTTTTGTATTTAACTAACCATACTGCTTGCTCCAGCAATCGCTAGTGACACTAATCACTATGTAACTCCGAATCTTGTTTAATATTATCTTGGTTAACGATTAAAGAGAGAGCCCTGACACCCATAACACAAGTTTAATCTTAGCTTGGGTGTCAGAGGTTTAAACTCAGTGCTATTCTTACAATTTTTAGGTTTATATAGTCTGTTCTGCATAGTGTTTTTCTGCTAAATTGTAAACTTGGAAATAAAGCATTATTATTATTATTAGTTTATCTAAAATGCGCTGATTAAGCGCAGTAACCTGGTCGTTCATAGGTGCTAAAATTGATCTTTCACACAACCACGAATCTTCTTTGATATTGAGATTGTGAATATCATCATAAATACTATGTATTAAAATTTCAATGTCCGCCACAACCTCACAAATACCGGTAGGTAGTTCTATAATATCATGAGTACTAAGTATTCACTTCTGGAAACTTTCCCTCTCCAACATCAAGAAGAATTTTGCTAAATTCTGAATCGGCTGAATGTGCTCTCATATTTTCTTTTAAATTAAGTTTTTTACAATGTCTCCAAAGTACTGAACGTTTTAAACAGGCGTTAATTTCATCAGCTCGCTTACCTTTAATCACAACTGGTAATATTTGTCTAAAATCTCCAGCGAATAAAAATAATACTCCTCCAAATAATAGATTATTACTTCTTATGTCCTGCATCCTATTCACGGCTTCTATAGATTTTTTTGCCATAGTGCATTCGTCCCATACTACAAATACACAATCTTGTAGAACTTTGGCTTTGAGACTATTTTTGGATATACTGCATAATGAATGGAATTTTCCATACAGTCTAAATCTAGTGGGATTTTCAACATCGAATGTGCCGTTTTTCCCCCAGGAAGTATGGTTGCCGTTATGCCGCTATGAAAGAAAACGTTAAACATTAATTTATAATTATTACCTAATGGTAAAAAAGGAAAACAGTAAAAATGTAACAAAATATTGGGATTATAAAAAAAATCCTAATCATACAAAAAAAAACAATTTTTTAAGAAAATCGTTGAGACAATCTTTCTCAATTAGAAAACGAAAAAACAAATTTAAAAACTACTACCTAGTAAGTAATTTATCAAATTCAAATTAAATAAAAAACTAACTAAAAAGGTCTTACTGCTAGAAAACATTGCACATGTAAGGAAACAATTTGAGTTAAGAAGAACAGAACAGTGGAAAAATAAATAAAAGACACCTAATCAAACAAAAAAGTATGATATAAGTGCTGGAAATCAATTTTTACACGAATTCGTTGAGACACAACCGTTAGCAATAGCCCGCTCGCGCGTTCTGAGCCCGCGCGATAGGCAGCCTTTGTGATATTAAGTCGTTGGTGGGAGAAGCGGGTGGGAGGCGCCCGAGCCACGACGTGACGGGCTGACGCGTGGGCTGCGCGCGGTACTGGACAGTACTTGGACATTGCAATATTACTTTATTCTATAATAATTTTATTTTAACAATATTATGTGTTTATGACATCATAATACATAATTATATCACAGTCTATACATCATACAGTCGTTCGACGAAGCCGTCTAGACAGGGCAATCATGCGGGGTGTGAGGGGCGAGACGCGGGAGGTGCGAGCCCGAACTGCATACTGCCACCATGTTAGTAGTTCGGGACATAACTTTCAGGGTTGATGATTTCGACTTTTCGGTGTTGTTTTAATTATTGGGATACTATTTTCAAAAATGTAATGGTACACATTTTTTTAATTTATGAAGACAAATAAAGAGCTATGTAACATTTGACTGCTTGCTTATTTGTTAAGTTTTTTTTTCTTTTAATTATTTTACTTAGTATTTTCTTTTCAGTTTATTTTTTTTACTTGACATTTCCATGGCTTTCGAGGACGCTAAAGCCGATAGTGCAGTCAAAACGAAAATCCAAAATGGCGGCTGCAAAAATTTTCAAATTTTTCATCATGGGTGTCGTTTCCAAGAATTTCAAGGGTGCTGACAACGAATATGAGGTCATAATCAAAATTCAAGATGGCGGCTGCGAAAATTTTCAAATTTTTCATCATGGGTGTCGTTTCCAAGGATTTCGAGGGTGCTGACAACGAATATGAGGTCATAATCAAAATTCAAGATGGCGGCTTCGAAAATTTTCAAATTTCATCATGGGTGTCGTTTCCAAGGATTTTAAGGGTGCTGACAACGAATATGAGGTCATAATCAAAATTCAAGATGGCGGCTGCGAAAATTTAAAATTTTTTCATCATGGGTGTCGTTTCCAAGGATTTCGAGGGTGCTGACATCGAATATGAGGTCATAATCAAAAGACGATATTTTGATAATTGTTAATTATTGTTTATAGTAATGTTGATGACGATGTTGATCTCAAATAAATTAATTAATAAATTAATATTGTTTACTTGAGGCAAGTGACAACCCTAGCTGTCGCGATAATGTCTAGACGTTGTCGGCATTTACCACGAGATCAAAGGCGTCGACCTACTGTATGGTTTTTATACTGTGATGATTATATTATTTATTCAATTATTCAACAATCAATTTCTATGGAGATTAAGAAATCTTCACGTATTCATTGGTTTTAATTTTTTTCGTGGAACCCTATTTTTTTTCTAAAAAAAAAAGTAGCCTAAGTTACTCCTTATTACATCAGCTATCTGCCAGTGAAAGTCCCGTCAAAATCGGTCCAGCCGTTTCAGAGATTAGCCGGAACAAACAGACAGACCGACAGACAGACAAAAATTGTAAAAAATGTTATTTTGGTATATGTACCGTATATACATCCATATGCATTTAGTAAAAAGCGGTTATTTTAATATTACAAACAGACACTCCAATTTTATTTATTTGTATAGATAAGGTACATACTTGTGTGCATCCCGGTCGTTGGGCCTTGCTCCAGCCAGTAGTAAACTCCTCAGCAACACTTCATGTCCCGCTGCGGCCGCCAAGTGTAAAGGTGGCGCTAGTGAGGCGTCTTGTACGCGTGAGTTGACGTCCACTTCTACTGACAGTAAGAACATCACGCTTTCAACGTCACATGTTTGAATAGCCACGTGGAGGAAGTTGCGGCCTTTTTTGTCGACCTGTGGGTAATAAATGAATCTTGTTAATAAAAAGTACTTAAATGAATTGTTTTTCGCTGACTCTATAAATGACCTCGGAACAAGATGCAATTAGAATTTATAACTTCAAAAAAACTTCATCTTCCTTAGATTAACTTTTTCAAACTCACTTTGTGAGAAAATTAACTCGGAAAAGATTATTATTAATGCACTTGTAAAAAAAAAAGGATTTACAGTTCCATTTTTCCCTAGATTTGATATCTCTGCCCAAAAACTGACCGTGAATACGAAAACTAATTCCACCTTTTTGAACTATTTTTTCTGTATTCTCAGCCTTATTTACTGAACTTCTTTGTAGTCTTATAAATGGTACAGAAGACCTTTAATAACAGCTGCCAAAAATACGAACCTGTTCAGCAGCCGAAGGATTCTTCTCCAATATAGCCTGCGCTGCCTTATTATTCCTCGCAGTAAGTGCAGCCGCGAAGGGCGACACTCCTCTATTGTCTCTGGCCGACAGTTCGATGCCCGGTTGTGATAAGAGCAGCGAGATAATGCCTGCGTGTTGGTTCTCTATCGCTATGTGCAGAGGAGTCTTGCCTTCTGCGTCTTTCGAGTTTATGTTAGCGCCGTGTTCTAGGAGTGTCTGTTGAAAAAAAAATGTTGCGTTCACTTTAATTGATTTTGATGTCCATGTCTAGGTTATTTCATTTTTTATTTAATATATGATTTAGGAATCGTCAATCAGACTTTATCTGATATAAGTTGTATTTATAGTTCTTTACGCGTGTTGCTAAAGCCAAGCCAGTTTAACATCGGCGCCGACACGATCCTAATCCTACTTTGCAGGGGTACTGATGAGAAATAGAGAAATCAAAAAATACAAAATTGCGGTCAAATAAAAATGCGTTATCATCATGATTTTCAGGGCTCTCTTATGTGACACTACAGTACCTGTATGACGTCAGTGAGCCCCCAGGTGCAGCACAGATGCAGCGGCGAGTGCTTCTCGTTGGCCACGTCGGCGCCCTCGCCGCCCGCGCCCAGGCGCCGCGGAGACTCCACGTCGCAGCCCGAGCGGATCAGGAACATTGCTAGAGATTCCTTGTTCTCGTCTATTGCTCTGGTGTGACAAATAGTTGGATTACGTTACGTTTATAAGTACATATCACATTTTACTAGCCAGAAAAAAATGTGTCATACTAAAACTTATAGCCGTAAGTATTAATGATTTTTCCGGAATATTTTGCCACCGAGGAGAGACTGCGAATGTTAAATGTTACTAATGGGTAACCAACGGTAGAAAGAGCAAAAGGGCAATGCACATCTATTGATATGTCTTTTTTTGGTGGGAAAATCGTCATTAATCCATGATGAATGAATAATCGAGATTATAAAAATTGCAGTAAAACATCTTACTTGTGTAGTAACGTTTGTAAACATCCATCAGGTCCTATGCCCCAACAGTCTGCGTCTGCGCCGTTTCTAACTAAAATCTAAAATATATAAAAGTACCTGTCAGTACACGTAATTAAATAAATAAAGAAGCAGTGCCGCTGGACTGACATTACTGTGACAGGTTCAGATTCAGATTCAGATTTATTTATTTGCCAACAATGTAGGTACAGGTATAAGATGGTACATCACTAAATGTTTCCGCTACATTCTACCTTACGGCATGCAAAGTCGTAAAAACTAAAAACATACAATTTTCATAAATCATGCAGTCGTAAAAACTAAGGATACAATTTTCATCTAAAATAAACAATTAATAATTACATAATTCTGATTTACTATAAATTCTCGTATACCTAATGTCATATTTTTTTTATGTTATATATTTTTATCATTTAAAAGTCTTTTATACAATAATAACATTTTTCTAATAATAATGCAGTCAACTTAGATTTAAATATTCTTAGAGGGTGTTCTTTAAAATTGTGCGGAATTTTATTGTATATTATAGGGCCCATTGCCATAATACTTTTCCTAAGTAGTGCTGTTTTGTAATTGCCTGTATGTAATAAATTTTTATATTGTGTTCTCATAGGACCTGAACGAGTCCTAATATCGGCTAGTGACGGAAATAAATTTAAATTCATTTTAACAAAAATTGCCACTTCTAATATATACAACGACGGGAAGGTTAGTATTTTCAGTGACTTAAACATAGGCTCACAGGTGTCTGTAGTTTTAAGATTTGACATAGATCTTATGCACCGTTTTTGGGCTTTAAAAATCTCCTCCCTGTCACTACAAAACAGGATAATCATGATTGATGGTAGACCAAATCGGTGTGTCGCAAACGACAAAAATACAGCTGTATTTTTCGCAAAATGCACCTGGGTATGGGTATGGGTATGGGTCTATGGTTGTGGGTATGGTATGGGTGCTTTAAATTATGCCAGAAAAATTTCAAAAGTGATTGTTATTTATTCTTTTCATTAGCCTGCGTTATCTTACTAACTCTCTCAAAACACTGTCTAATCTCCTTCCATTTATTTCTATGTCAATAAAAATCAGTATTTATTAATGGAGTTCGGTTTTCATTATTTGCTGCCATCCAAATCCCTATGAAGTATATCTTTACATACGCTAGCAACTTCCTCCTGCGCGGAGTCGAGCGCGGCCCACAGCGGCGGCACACCGTTGGCGTCCAGGCGGCTCATGTCCACGCCGCGCACGCACAGCGCCTCCACCACCAGGCCCAGCCGGCAGTGGATGGCCAGCTGTAGCGGGGTCTCGCCTGCTTCCGTCCTATTTGAGACAATTGACGGTGATAAGACAGTGTGACTAATGTCTGTTTCATCGCTCATACATTTGACAGAAACCCGTGAAATGTATTTTTTTTTTCACTTCTAAATACATACTTTAGTACGTTATACCTCCACTCTCCGCCCTCTTGCCCCCTCCAACCTCCGCACGTTTGCACTGCTAAAACGCCCCCATTGAACCAATGGAACTCAGTAAGTACTTACACTGTGGGTGTAATAATATTTATTAGTTTTATCGGTTTGTCGAACATATTTTGTTCGACAAATCGATAAAACGTGAGTTATAGCGTTTTTTTAGCTGACTGTATAGTCAACCCCAAAATGCATACACGGACAAGGAACCATTTTGTTGTCAACAACCTTTATTCCATAATATTGTATCCACCGCATAGGTACAAAACATAGTATACAATTTATTTTACCAAAACAAAATAAGCATTTTGCCTCAAAACATCTATACACACTACGACCAAAACATACAATAGATAATACATAAATCTCACAAATATGTATTACAGTAATCATTCAATAATGAGGTAAACAAATCTTTTTGGGGCCGACTGTACCATTTTTTACAAAATCTGTATTCACAGTTGACAATTACTTAAACAGTTAAGGACAGTTTTCTAAGCACGTTTTCATGTAGCTGCAATTGTTAAATTACCTACAAAAATCCACCTTGTATATCAAAAGTGAGCACTAAGTATGGATTTTGAAAACTCATCATCTAAAGGGGTTACATATAATCAGCCTATAATGTTCCCACTGCTGGGACACAGGCCTCCTCTCTATGAAAGGTAGTGGGCCATAATCCACCAAGCGGGCCCAGTGCTGGTTGGTGGATGTCACATATCTTCGAATTGTTGGTTCGATGAAATGCCGGTTTCCTCACGATGTTTTCCTTCACCGTTTTGTGACCAGTGGTGATGAAATTAAATACACTCCTGTCTATTATAAAGAAAATAACTATTAAGAATGATAGATTTACTCACAGTGCGTTCATGTCTGCTCCGTGGTCGAGCAGGTAGATGGCTGTCCTCGAGTCTTCTTCCACTATAGCCTGATGTAACAACGTGAAGCCTTTGCCATTCCGTATGTTAGGGTCCGCACCACCTTCGATCAACGGTGCCACTAGGTTCTTGTGACCTGTAGAAATAAATCTGACAATGATGTGTTACAGGCGAAAGATCACCTAAAAACATAACT
Organism: Oligia fasciuncula; assembly: GCA_963082905.1. Lineage (NCBI taxonomy): Eukaryota > Metazoa > Arthropoda > Insecta > Lepidoptera > Noctuidae > Oligia > Oligia fasciuncula. The sequence continues at coordinate 11,372,822 of OY720406.1, read as the reverse complement.
TTGTCTTTACTGTCGCGCAGTCGGGTAATAAGATTATGTTTTTGAAAGTTACTCCGATATTTTGTAAATTTTTCATAATAGCTTAACCGAGGTAAATGAGATATTTTCAAATGTGTTGACGACCGATTAGAATATGCAAAACTATGATAAATGACCTTCACACAACACAAGCACAAAAAATATCTAAAAATATTTTTTTACTTACATTGTAGACCGAATGGAAAGCCTTTTGTTTTTTGTGTTTAGTACATTTGTTTTTTTCTTTCTTGTTTTTGTCATTTTCTATGCAAAAACAATATAGGTAATGATTATTATAGTTTAATCTCAGAATGACATTCGCCTTTGTCTATGAGCTTTTGTGTCTATAGTACCTAGCTTAGTCTTTGACTCTTACCTTCAGTGAGCGCTAGACTGACGGGCGTATCTCCTTCCGAGTTCTTCAAATTAAGATTGGGTGTGAGACTGGTGTTGCTGCGGTCTGACGCGGCCATGTCGTCTCTGTCTATGAGCTTCTTGTGTTCTATGATAGCCAGCACTGCGCTTTCGTGGTTGTTGAGTACTGCCAGGTGCAGGGGCGTTTGTCTGTATACATAATGCAATAATAGAATTAGTGGACCATTTTTCGTGTATTTCATAATGAATCAACTAGGTTCCCATCTGTATTTTTATGACAAAAAATGTATTAAGTATTATTTATTATATTATTTTCCTCAAAAATATTATTCGCCTGTTTACATTTTTGGTTTTCGAAAACCAGATGACTGAGTGTGAAATAACTATTTAATGTATTGGCTGCTGTAAGTTTCATGTGAAATTGGTACATTAGAATATTTTTCTCACCTATAAACAGTATCCTCTTGTTCTCCATAAGCAGTCTGCAAGTTAGGCCTGGCGCCATGTTCTAGCAAGGCCGCAGTCAGCCGCGCGAGTCCATTAGCGCAAGCCGCGTGTAAGGCACTCATGCCGGCTTCGTTGGTGTGGTTCAGCTCGCCGTTCAGGTGAGAGACCAGGAACACCGCTGATTCCTTGCAAATATAGCCAAGATTAAGCATAATGTGATAGAATACAATGCCAAGATATAACAAAAAGAATGTGGATATGAAAAAGAGGCAAGCAAAAGAAACGATGGATGGATTCTGTGGTGAAAGATGATATGACTATGGAAGGAAGTGAAAACTGAGATGACATCTGATAGAGATTTGAAAGAAAAAGACATACTCCGATGACTCGAAATATATTGGAATAATTGTAAAAGGATGATAGGACTAGAGAACGAGATAAAAGAACAGGCACGTTTATTTACAAAAAAAAATCCGTCTTACCTCAAACCATCCTTGCGCCAGAATATGCAGCAAACTGTCTCCCGCTCCGGAATACAACGGATTCGCTTGACATCCTTTCTCTAACAGCTTAGCAGCGAAACCTCTTTCGACAACATTCTCAGTTTTGCCTTCCACTGGGTCTTCCGTAAAGGCGTTTTTATTCGTCACTGGTGTATCGAAGGGGTTGGATCCGTTCATGACAAGAGTCTCGCTGGATGATATCGACGCTCGTCTGTCGTCGACTAACGCGTAGTACAAGGGTGGGTGTTCGTCTGTTAGGGTCCGTAAGTTCGTGTCTAATGTTGACTGTTTGAGGAGTAGGTCGAATATCCTTTGGTTTCGCGCTATTACTGCTTGGTGGAGCGGTGTGCTACAAGAAAAGTTTTAGGCTTCATAATATAAGTAACGTAAATATGTAACGGAAAATATGCTTGCTGTATTTAGTTTGACTGATTCGGATTGAAGGGCTATAAAATAAAGTTAAATACGGACGAGCATTACTTAGGTCCGCGACACGTTTGCTAAATAAGCGCGTAATTGGTATACGCATGTTGCATGCGGAAGAACTTCATTGGCTTCTAATATAATAAAAACAAACGAACGCGCCCAACACTTTTGAACAGACGCAAAATATTGTAAACCGTTTGAAAAAGTAGGTAACCAACGAGTTTCTTGCCCATGCTTCACCATGCGAAAAATGCAAACTACCCAAGCAGCAAAATGTGGTCTAGTAATTGTCCTGGAACCACCATTTCATTAGGACTATAACGGAATAGTAAGCAATTATAACCACGGAAAAGGGCCCAATTTATAGGCGTATTTTACCTAATTAAATATCTGTAGTAGACTTGGTGAACACCACTTTGGCCAATAACGACCATATAGTTGGACTACGTAAAACTATTTGCTCCCGCGAAGCTACCTATCAGCGCCTAATGGAACCAAACACGACAATAACGTACACAGTGAATCTCTTACAAGCTCAAAAAATGTTGTGAATTGGTGAATGACATTTGTAAAGATTAATATTGATAAAGGTAAGATATGCATCCATTTCATAATATAAATATTATCTAGAATATCAATTATGAGTAGAGTGATGTTAACAATAAGTCAAGATGTATAATGTGTTGAATGTGCATGGCGCACCTATATTTTCGGTGAAGTATAATAAGTTTTTTATCAAAATTTTTACACGCCCCTTGAAATTAGCGTTTTCATTAAGTTGAATTTTAAAATAATGTTGGTTTCAGTATGACATACAACGAAAAGTCGCCATTTTGACAAAGTTGGTTTTCCCAAATACACTAAGAAACCGTTATAGGCGTACTTTGTTCAAAAATGGTAAATGTCAGAACCATTGCTTGGCCATATTGTTTGGAATTAGAGTTCCGCTAATATTTCTATAACCGGATGGTTATTTTATATTGCTATTATGTACCTATGTCTTATTTTAATGTTTTTTTTTAGGTGTCAGCATTGAAAATGGTAATGTTTCTGGACGTCGATCGCTTTTTGACTAAAAGGGATTTTCGAATATTTTGTATTTAAAGAAATTTTATAAACATTTGATAAGGTCATTATGCCAATATTCTCTTCGTGCTGAATTAGTAATATCCAGATTTTCTTTATTAGTGTCAAGAAGTGTACGGGCATCCTTAGGTAGGACATCTTCAATCTTCTTATTCAAAATTTCCAATAAAGAACTTCATGTCGCATGTCGTATAATTATTGTATTCTACAGCCCATTTTCTAACATCGATGTAGCTGAAAATTGTAATAGTCTTCAATATCGCTTTCATCTTCTTGCACAGGTTCCTCACTAATACAATCTTCTAAGTCTAAATTTAAATCGCTTTTTACCGACAAAACGTCGTTTTGTGCAGAATTATTAATATAAAGAAAGAAAGAAAGAAAGAAAAAGTATTTATTGCGACTCGTACAGGAAGATCACAAACTAAACTAAACACAGTAAAATAAAAATCCAAGTTATATAAAAAAAAAGTAACAAAAGGAAAATGAAACAAAGTCCTATACGAGGCCAAAAGGCTCCTATCTCAGCATGATGCTGCGACATTTAAAAAAAAAAATAAAGGTCGCAGCGCTGGTATTCTGATAGGGCCCGCTGTGATGTCACGGGCAGTTACAGATATAAATAAATATGTAAAATATTAGCAAATAAAAACAAAAATATAAACATTTTGTCTAAAATTTTCACAGTAACTATTTTGTACGGATCCTTCTATTTCTACGATTCGTTCTTCGCCAAATACAAAGCTAGCAACCGACACCATAATAGCATTTGCAAGACCATTATAAACCACTGTATTCTTGTACAGGACACCACGGATATAGTTTTGGATACTAAGTATATTATATTAAACCTTTATAATCGTGTTAAGATTTTTTAACCAAATTGATTTATACCACTATAAAACCGCTCCATTTTACTTATAATTGTTCTGTAAAGTGAATTTGTAAAGCCTTATAAAACCAAGTAACAAATTCAAATAGTTTCCAGTATATTTAGTTCTGTTTATCACTCTTATTGCCGTACTTTACTTATAGTAGTTCTATAATGCTTCTTGTTAGCAGTTATAAGTATAGCTTACCAGTTTATCTACTCTTGAGTGCATTTACACCCTCGCGATACTTTTATAGGCCACCCTAGCTTATAATGCACTCTTAATTTCAACCTATAAGTAACTATAAGTTAATGTATAAGATCAGATATACTATAAGGCCCAACTAACTCCATGCTTGCTATTATAAGCGTGGCAGCAAATACTAGAACCGTTAAGAGATCATTACAAGTGCTGGAGGCCTATAACATCTGCACTATAGGATAATTTTGCTGCTTGGGTACCTTTTGGAAGGGCACCTAGAATCAATTCTATTTTCTTGTAAATTTTGACGTATAATATACCTATTAAACGTCAAAATTCAAGTCAACTCAACTTAGCTTGTCTTGATTTGCTGGAACGATAAGAAACAAATGAAGATCTGGAAAGCATTAGAATACTTACAATCCCTTTCTATTCTGTCGGTTAATATCGGCACTCTTTTGGACCATGACATCCGCGATCTCTGCCATCTGTTCCATGGTCTCTTCGTCACAGGAACTTGGCGTGAGCGACGCTATCAGATGCAGCGCTGTGTCACCCTCCTCTCTAAACAGTATGTAGGATGAAGTCATATTGGATGATATCGTCTTTTTGATCAACAATTGGGTAGTTTAAATGCAGTGAGTGTAATGTAGCTGTCATATACTTATTCAAGTATATGACAGCTACAGCATTTCAGATCAGAAAAACATATGACAAGATAACTACAAATAGGTTTTTTGTTATCTCTTTATGCGGTATACCAATTTTAAATGATCGGCAGTGGTGATCGGCAAGCTAGAAAAACTTTTAACCTATCTATAATAATACTAATAATAAAGCTGAAGAGTTTGTTTGAACGCGCTAATCTTTGGAACTGCCGGTCGGATTTGAAAAATTCTTTTTGTATTTCATAGCCCAATTATTGAGGAAGGCTATAGGCTATTTAACATCACGCTAGGACCCTTAGGAGCCGAGCAAAACGAAAAAAATAACGCTAAGCGAAAACGAAGTAATAGCGCGGGCAGACGATGCGTCGCGACGGTGTGGGTCGGGGGAAGAAGAAATCTCACGCGGACGAAGTCGCGGGGAGAAGCTAGTGTAAGATAATCATGCCAACTTCTTTGGGGCGATTGATCAGTAGGCTGCCAAAAAGCCTGCTAATGTACAAAAATATACCATTTTAAACACTTAAATGTGCAGTTAACCTGGGTACTTCCTTAGAATGAAACCACTCGTGTTGGAAAAGTCTACAGATATGAGTGGGAGAGGAGGCTCTACATACCCGAACTTTTGTAAAACTCTTTGTGCCTTATTAACGTTTAGTATACTTTAGTTATTTTCATAGTGTGATGTCGTACGGTATTCTGTTGTGGGGAAATGCCGCCGATATTCAGACAATTTTTATTTTACAAAAAAGGGCAATTCGTTCCATTTATAAATTAAGTCCCAGACACTCCCTCAGAGACAAATTTAAAGAGATTAATATAATGACTGTGCCTTCTCAGTACATTTATGATAATCTTTTGTATGCACATAAAAATATTAATCTGTTTAAAAAATACAGTGATATCCATAACAAAAATACTAGGAACAAACACAAATTTGTTGTTCCTACAACAAGGCTCAAAAAAATAGGTGGCTCGTTTAGATGCCAATGTATACGTTTTTATAATAAACTTCCTAGCCACATTCCAGAACTAAGCCTTAATAAATTCAAATCTTTTATAAAGCGAAAACTATGTCAGAAAGCCTATTATACTGTAAAAGACTATATTGAGGACAAAAAGGCTTGGGATTGAGCTGCTCCAATAGGTTTAGAATGTTGTTTTTATTTTTGCTATTTTACACTTTAATAATTTTTTTTTTTTTTAGTATCTGTTTACTTAAATAATGACATGTACATTTACTGTATAAAGTATTATATGATTTTAATTATTGTGAATGTGAGGACTATGTGGGTATTTTTTTTGTTTTTTTCTCTCTTCGTTTTAATCATGATCTGGCAGTTTGAGTAGTTTATGCGGCCTACCCAAATGTCCTGTCTTTGGTATTGTTCGTCGAATCGTTGAGCTCCTTAAGTTCTGAGTTGAGCTGCACGGTTACTGACAAATGCGTGCACTGACTGGACAGGTCCGCTCAATCTGTGTGGTTCTTTCCTCAAAAGACCATTTCAGACACTAATCTACATGGTCCTCAAAGATTATGTCCGGATTTTTTATATACACATTGACATTGATGAATTTTATTTAGACAATGACATGAATATTTACTTTGTAAGTAATTTTTATTATTATTTTTTATTTAATTATTGTGAATGTGAGGACTATGTGGGTCATTTCTTTTTTCCTTCTTAGTTTTAATCATGATCTGGCAGTTTGAGTAGTTTATGCGGCCTACCCAAATGTCCTGTCTTTGGTATTGTTCGTCGAATCGTTGAGCTCCTCAAGTTCTGAGTTGAGCTGCACGATTTTTGACAAATGCGTGCACTGATTGGACAGGTCCGCTCAATCTGTGTGGTTCTTTCCTCAAAAGACCATTTCAGACACCAATCTACATGGTCTTCACACGATCTGACCAAGATTTTGTCTGGACTTTAAAAGAGACTGTGACTTCTGAGTTTGTTTCGGCCTTTCTTCTCAGAATAGTCAGTTAGGAAACGCCGACCTCATCTAGTTTAAAAAAAAAATATGATTGACGTGTAAAAGTGTTTGTACAAACCTACTTACAGAAATAAAAATCATTTATCATTATCATTTATCATTTAACGTCCGGCTAAGTACCTACTGTAGACAGTGTTAACAATTTTCTATCAAGCAATGACTTCAACATCATCATTTCAACCGAAAAACGTCGAAGGGCGTTTGCTAGTTATCTTGAGTCAACGACAACTGGAATGGCTAACGTAACAATGTTGAAGAAAATCGAGCACCGCGCTGTTATTAAATTTTAACCTTACCAAACAAGGAAAAAGTAAAAAAACTATTCACGAAGAGATGGTGGCTGTTTACCAAGAATCCGCACCTTCGTTATCTACGGTTCAAAAGTGGTCAAGTGAATTTAAAAGGGGCAGAGAGAGTATTGAAGACGACACTCGCTCGGGCGGCCCGGTTACTGCCTCTACGGAAGAAAACGTGAAAAAAGTTGAGAAGCTTATTTATACTGAAGGATGCCCGAATGAAGATCAAAATGATAGCTGAGATGATCCACCTCTCTGTTAGTTCCGTGCACACTATTCTTTACCTTTCAAAAGTCAGTGCGAAATGGGTGCCGCAAATGCTCGCGGCTCCTCAAAAGTAAGTGCGAATCGAGTGCTGTAGAGAGTTTTTAGAGCTCTGTGGTGAAGTTCCATCACCGGAATAAATCGTATTTTCGATCGAATTGTTACTGGACATGAAACATGGGTTCATCATTATGACCCTGAAAGTAAGCAAGAGTCCATGCAGTGGAACAAGAAGGGTACTACTGCGCCCCTTAAGAAATTCAAAGTCGTTCCGTCTGCCGGAAAAATCATTGCCAGTGTATTAAAACTCAAAAGGAATTTTGTTGATTGAGTACACAAAAAAAGGTGAAACCATAAACGCAGCATCCAACGAATCCACTTCACGAAATTTACGGGAAGCAATTACAGAAAAACTGGCCAAGTGCGAGTCGGACTCGCACACGAAGGGTTCCGTACCACAAGGCAAAAACGCCGAAAAAAACACGTTTGTTGTATGGGAGCCCCCCTTAAATATTTATTTTATTTTGTTTTTAGTATTTGTTGTTATAGCGGCAACAGAAATACATAATTTGTGAAAGTTTCAACTGTCTAGCTATCGCGGTTCTTGAGATACAGCCTGGTGACAGACAGACAGACGGACGGACAGACAGACAGCGAAGTCTTAGTAATAGGGTTCCATTTTTTACAGGGTATAGGTTTAGGGTATTCAAAAGTTAATTTCGTTATGTAATAAATGCATTGGGGTAATGGGGGATTCCATTGAAACATAAAAATTATTTTATTTGAATTTACGTCTTTTTTCTTGCCGATACCGAGAATACATTGAACGCCTCTCGTACACAGAAACGGTCAGTCAGCCAGTTCGACCGTTTCTGTGCTTCTCACATACAGCGCATAAGGCCGCAGGGCCTTCACCAAGCAATGACTTACTTCGTGGTTAAATTGGGATCAGCGCCATTATCGACGAGAAACTTGGCAGAGAAGGCGTCTCTGGAATCAACGGCGCGATGCAGCAGGGTCCTGCCACGCGGTCCTCTCGCGTCTGCGTCTGCGCAGTGCTGCAGCAACGTCGTGGCTATCGAGGAGCTTCGCCCCCGGAGCGCCAGCTCTAAAGGCAGCTCGCCGCGCGTCGACATCGCGTTTACTATGTCTGTTAACTGTAACAAAGAAATTAAATGGAGTTAGTTATATTGCTGAATCAAAATGAAAAGTCATTTATGCAAATTAGGCTAAGAATTAGCACCTTTTGAAAGTCAAATTACATCAGACAGGCTTTCAAACAAAAAAAAAACGCTAGACCTTCACCAATTCCTAATGCTTTAACTAGGACGAAGAAGTGGTGCCACAAACTCCCCAGCAGGACTAGTTGTAACTACGTAATTATAGAATATGAAATATTCAGCTTATTTATTTTACTATCAAATTAATATTTATAGATAGTTTTTAAACATGTTGAGTTTTAATTCTAATATTAAAGTTACATTCATTATTGACTACGTAAGTCATTCCCAGTTATAAAAGTGCAGCTGTAGTCATAAACCATGAAGGCAATATGATTAACTGAATACATTATGCACGTATGACAAACAATTGCTGGTATTTATCTAAACCTCACCCAAGTGCTGGCGTGATATTGTGAAAACCAATAAAACATTTGCCAACAATCGAGTAAATATACAACAGTTGCCATATTATCCTGGCAAGAGGTTAGCTAACGTAATGTAGAAAATTCTGTGACCATATTTTTACAACTATGACAATATGTTTGCAGATGTCATAGTGCATTGTGGGACTTCTGGTTGACTAGAGGGAAATTGACTAGAGGTTTTAGCAATTGGATTAATTGTCTGTCTTACCAATAAGATTAATTGCTAATAGACGTTTACCAAAACAAAGCTGAATATATTTCCCCCTTTCCAACTTGTCAATTCTTAAACATCGATCGCAACACAATATCGATCTATAAACAAGAATCGTTAAGCGGTTGTTAAGTAACAATGTAAAGAAAACAATCACGTAGCGGAAGCATCTAAACAAATTGTCATCATTCATTACTGATTTGTAAGCTGCGGTCGGGCTATTAAGACAGCGGCTAGAGGATAAGCAAAAACGCGTAGTGATTCACACTACAGTAGTCTATAATAATAATAAAGCTGAAGAGTTTGTTTGTTTGAACGCGTTAATCTCTGGAACTACCAGTCGTATAATTATGACACATTCTTTTTGCTTTTGAAAGTTCATTTATCATCACGTTACGACCCTTAGCAGCCGAGGAAAAAGGGAAGAAGTCAGGAAGAACGCTAAGCGAAAACAAAGTACCTAATAGCGCGGGCGGGAAATGTGGCTGTTATTTGGTATAATGTCTTACGAATTCCAAGCAATCGAAGTCACGGGCAGAAGCTAGGAATAAATAATAATACCAGCCTATTACTGTCCCACTGCAGGGCAAAGGCCTCTTCTCATACAGAAAGATTGGCGATTTCAGACTCATTAACTATAAGTCCAGATTTCCTCATGATGTTTTCCTCCACCGATGTCAGTCATGTCCAAGATAAACTTGAAAGTACATTTGAATTGAAAAAGTCACATTGGTACTTACTTGACTTACCCAGATTAAACCTCGTGCATGAGTGGCAAGCCTCAATCACTGGAACATCATGACACTAAGGCATGATTTTTCAATAATCCTGATAACTTTATTCGAGGAATAATTTTGAAATTTTGACAGTTATTTCATACAAAAACTGTCAAACGTCAATTTTATTCCTTGAATAAAAGTTATCTGACGGCCCTTAGACTAACAACTACAGTACCTGGGCGTAATTATGGGTACTTTATGACATATCGAACTTTAGAAGGACTGTCACCCAGGTATGACTCCCTCTACAAAGCCGATTTTTAGGAACGAAGTTCTTTAACGCGGCTTGCGGGAGAGTAAACTGGTAGAAATCGTCACGTATCGAGAAAGGGTCTTTCGATACGTGACGAAAATGCGACTTTCTCTCTACTATAATAGAAAGAGTCAGAAAGATGGTTTCCATGGTTTTCAAGAGTGCTAAAATGACAGTGAGACCCAAAATGAAAATCCAAGATGGCGGCTGCAAAATTTTTCAAATGTTTAGTCATGGGTGTCGTTTTCATGGTTTTCGACGGTGCTGAAGCCGGTCGTGAGTGATGCAAGATGGAGACTACTATATGAGAACTTCTAAAAACTTATACTAGATGGTTCTGCATTAAAAACGCGTAAAGGTTTTTTTTAAACTCGATGTGCGATTATATGTAACCTATTTACAGTCGGGTATTGTACCTACTGTTTCTTCATCCTTTCTAACACTCTGGGACTAAAACCACAGAAATAATATTGATATAATAATATTATTTTCGATGAAAAATATTAATAATTTTATGTGACTGTAACCGATCATGACTAAGAGTTTGTATACCAACTGTGATTCAATTTGATTTGTCATCTGTAATACTAATAAGGGAAAACATTGGTTTAAACTTTTAAAGTATCTTCCTATTACAGTAGGTAACACTAATTCCGAGAAACGAGTCATTAATGTTATTTTACTCTCATTAGCATATTATTATTTATTTATCTACTCTTGCAGGTCAAGGGTTGAAATATCTTAACCACAAAAAGTTGTTTGGATTTGTTTGACATTTTAGTAGCGGGCCTAGTAGCCAGTGTCGCCACCATAATGACTATAATATCACATGCAAATCAGCAAAGTAATCGACCGATACAGCTGAACACATGCGTACTTAATCCTTCGTCCGCTCACTGCATGGCCTTCACCTTCCCACAAATAAGAATCTGAACCAACCTTCACGTGCCGAGGAACAGAATTAAAATACAGTGAGTGTGCCTTGCTAGTGATGCGTGCGTGGCACATCCACGCGTTAATATTACTTGATGAATTACAATACACTTTCACGGTTACATAATGCTGTGCCAATTTGTAACATAGTAGAACATACGATTCTGTAATGCTAATGACTGTGGTGTACTGAAAACCTAATGATTGTGAATTTAGACAACATTTATTATGGGCTGCAGACGCTGCAGTGTGCCCAGGCCAGAAGTGTTCGATTTGGTAACTCTATGCATGCCTTCAAAAGGACTTGGGAGTCCTCTTGGCTGGCGCGTTTCTTTGGGATTATTTTAGTTTATTTTATTTCATAAGCGAAAACAAACAGTAGAAATATTAAAAATAAACGAAAATAACTTAACATTTAACTTAACAAATATTTATTACATACACTACATTTTCGTGGAAAATGTAGTGTATGTAATATTTGTTAAGTTTAGCTTACAACTTGCAAACTGATGGCAAACGATAACTATCATTCATATCCCGTGCAGTAAATACAATAATTCGTAACAATATTAAAAGTAAATAGCCTTTACTACAGAAGTTTTATCACTGCTATAATGTTGAAAATAATACAACATAAATTAAGTTATATTCTGATACAGCATAAGTATTTTTTACTTTTTGCGGTTCATGTGCTCTTCATTTATGGCGACTTGTCTTCCATTCTATTAGTCCAAGGAACTTTGTTAGCGTAGGATGGGTTACAAGTAATAATTACGCAACTATTTGTCATTCTGGATGTAGCACCGAATTTGTTTACAAATGTCGCGATGAAATAACACACACGAAAATAGCTCCATTATGTTTTAGTAATGAATAAAAAAACCTATTATTTGCTGATTTTCTCACGCTAGTAAAGTGGCTATTATGTTAATCATGTGAAACTGCCTACCTGTACCTACCTAGAACTTGAAAATAATGGGGATTAACAAGCTCGAAGACATTCAATTGAAGCTTAAATTCCGTATATGTAACAGACATCCACTTTAGTAATATGACAAACTTTTACCTTATTACCAATACAAACTTAGTTCAAGCCTTTGACAATCGAATCCTCCAACATTTAGTTTTTGCTTATGCTTGTTTACTTTCTGCTGTGCTAAAATTTAGCTAAATTCATATTTTAAATGGATAATAACTGTTATGTCATAAATGTTATATTTAGATTGCCGCAAGGCTTTACTTTCGGGCCATTGTTTTTGTTATGTTTATAAATAAAATTAATCAGATCTACAGCGCCTATTGCGGTTAACTGCATGACAAAGGTAGGCCTGCCCTAAATTGCATCACGCGAGACCTAGGTCCGCCTTCCACATCTAGATTGAATATATAAATTTATTATTTCAGAAATAGTTACTTAAATTAATATTATCAAGTAATAATTATAGTTTAAAGGCTTGCTACCTAGTTAATTACTACAATTTTAGTTGATGTTATATGTTAATGGAAGAAACGGATCGCCAAAAAGTGTAATAATATTCAAGACACGTCTGCATCAGGCAGTGAACGTGGGATTATATCTTTACGATCGACGACGTCATCGGAAATACCTCAACCTTTGCAGTACACGTACCTATAAAACAATTAATTATTCATACTCGTGTACAATTACTCAGAAAGTATTACGAGATAGACATAATATAGACTGTAAGACTCGCCTACCTTTTACGACAAGTACAGTTTATGAAAAGTGAAATGGCAACCCATGAAAATACGTTTTTACTACTTCTTGTCTATAAAACGCTGCGAGAGTTTCTGCCGTCTGAGATAAACTTACGGTTTTCAGGAACCTACCTTTACTTTAAATACTTAACATCAAAAAAACCTTTTTGGCAAAAAAAAAACTTTGCTAGACAGTTAGAATGAAGTGATAACAAGATAATTCAGAATTAATTAAGTATAGGGACGTGAATGAAAATATCTGGAATGTTATCAGTATGACGATGACGTAAGACGGAATGCAGTAAAATAGGGACCCAACTGTATGCAGAATTTCCAATACTTAATAGTACTTCTATGAATTCACTGTATCTTAGATAAGTAGAATTACGTACAATGTAGAGCAGGCAGATGTCTTTGGATCGTGTGCGGAATTTGTAACAATCAAAGGCTCTTTAATTAAAACCCATCGCCTCTTTAATCGATCGAGAGATAAAATTGAATTACGCGTATCGCTTACTAAGTTCTTTAAGTTCGCTTTCCAATGATGACGAAGGAAGACCGAAAGGGAAATGTTAGGGCCGCCGAATGTGTTGTCCTGCGGCTTCTCCTCTGCCCTCTCTTTTGGGGTATTGCCGCCTTACAAGGCGCAGTGATGACAAGTGGAGTAAGGCAGTGACCGAAGGACTGGAAGACGAGGTGCGGTAGTCCGGCAGCGAGATGGGCGGACGACATTGTTGCCATCGCGGGTAGGACCTGGATGAGGCTGGCACAGGAGCGTGGGGATTGGATTGGCATAAGAGGCCCATGATGCCCAGCAGAGGGTGAAGTCGGGCTGTGGATGATGATGATATAGTGACATAGAGCTGTGTCAGGGACGATTCAATTGGTCGATTGTCGATGTCGGCCGGATGACAGCGCAAGCGCTGTAAATAATGATCTAATGACGTGTCGTGTCAGCGCGCACGTTGCTCCGTTAGCGTAACTGCGTTTGATTCGTTTAGATTTATCTGACTTTATTTTTTTTGTGTTCGGGATGATTAGCTTCGTTGCGTCTTTAATTCTTTTGTCACGTTGCTGTTTTCAATGTCTTCAACAAGTAATATGAATTGGGCAAAAATGACGTTCGTGATACATACTTGCAAACACGTTTATTAAAATGTCATACTGTGCGGAACGACTTTAACAAGCAGTTGATTGGCAGACACGTAGGTATTTTATTATGACTGTATGTATAAATGAGAATGCCAGATCTAAAGTTATTTAAGATGAAAATTTTTGGTAGTTACCTACGTTTAGTATACGCTATATAATATTAATATTTGTTGATTGTTCCATTTAAACAATAAACTGCATAACTCGCTCTAGTTATTATCAATACAGTTATTTCCAAGTGATTTAATCAAAAAAAGAAACTTGTTATCATAGGGTCATTCAGTATGCAATGGCTGTTTTATAAATACGGGGACCACGTTTCGAGATACTTTCCGTTGCTCTTGCACAAGCAAGCGCCGCGCCGGCGCAGGCGCGACCGCGCGACAATCGCAGATCTGATTAGGTGTGCGTCTGCGCAGTCAGCGCCCTACAGTTACGTTCTATGTCACAAGTCCTTGCGCGAGAAATGTCTGCACTATTGTCTTGGCATTGGCAGGCCAGTCAGCCGCCGACTCCGCACGGAGGCACACGTGTAGATATTTATTCAACTTCGCAACATAAACGACGACACGTGTTTAATTACGAAGTCGAAGCTGTGAAAACTAGTGTGATATAATATATATTTATAAGGCTTTGTCCTATGTGTTGAATTTACGTAAATGTGTACATATTGAACAGTAAGTAATGTACCTATGCAAATTGAAATATTTTTCGAATTTTGTACTGCCTCCGAAGTCCACAAAGCCGGTCCGTCAAATTGAAAATTTGTAAATAAAATCTAATTTTAGGTCTTTATGTGCTTGGTGCTCATTAGTTCGACGTAATATGAAGTCGTTTGTTAGTCCGTAAACATTACCTACTCTGTTTACAAATAGAGCCCCAGCAATATGTAACGATTTCGACGGTTTGTTATGAATCAGGTTGATTGAAACTGGATTGCCATACATATACACCCTCACGTTCTTTAGTGTCCAGAATCCAACAAATATCTATAGCCCCACGAATTCCAGAATCAAACCTGAGAGAAATGAAGCTCTACGTCACTTCGGCATTTAGACAGCCAATGATTTCATTGATGAATTAAAGTCAATGCCAAGTATTGCAAAACTTAGCAATTGAAAACGTAAATAATGGTCATGCATAGATTATGCAGGGAAGGTCAAGATTGGCTTACATAAATCTTACGAGACCTGCAGTTACAGAGTGTTATGCAGAAGACGATAGTTCATTCAACAAGCATAGCCTTGGAGATGCAATCATACCAAAGATTACAACTATTTAAGCTAAGTATACTAAGCTCTAAGGGCCGTTACATTATTATATGAATAATCATCACTTGGTAAATTGTTTGTAATCTACGTATTATGGACAGACGTGGTAGGGCGATTAATTAATGTTGACTTTCCCTGACATTACAGTTTGTACCTATTGTTTTGTTCGATTACATGAAACGCAGTAATTCCACAGCCAATTAATTTACATACACACTGTATATTGGCATAAAATTAAAGGTGATAAGCAACTAAAATCAAATGTGGTCAATGTTTCCCGCTTCTTGTTATTATCATTAATACTTATAGTAACAGGTGGAAACGTTGTTGATTGTACGTTAACCCACTGTAAGACAAAATGTACAACTGTTTGTTTTCCCTAATAAAATTAAAAAAATAAAATCATGTTCTCTTTGCCAAAGTAATTATTTAACGAAAAAGTTTATTTGTGATTCAACATCTATTCAAGTCTGAATCTAGTTGGAGTATTAAATCAATTTAATAAAAGTAAGGACAACTTTATGTTAAGGTGCTGCCACACTACTGTTTAATTTTTTTTACTAACATTACCTAACATGAAAACCTTTCTGATTTCTGAAAAGCATTTTGATTAAATGTATTAGATCACAATGTTAGAAAAAAGTTTGTAAACATTTTATAACAGCAGTGTGGCAGCGCCTTTACAAACAATGATTATTATCAGTCCGGTCTTGCTCATAAAAAGAACGTAATAATTCCTTATTGTGCAACTTCTTAAATTCATTGCCAGTCCAAACATTGCTTCATCTTAATCTTGCCTATTATGTTTATTTATTTAATAAAAAGCTCTCACGCCGTTGCCATTAACACGAATTCGTCTGGGTGTGTTTTCGTCATTTAGAACGGCTAATTAGAATAAACGCTGATGTAGGTAACATTTGCTAAATCTTTTGCTCGTAACAGAGTAATCGATGCTGTTCAAGTCCTTGACACTGTCATTGGGCAGTAATCGGAATGCCTAATCAAAATTATAATTATCGTCTGTGAATAAAATTTCTGGGTTAGTGTTATGCAAATGTGGATTTCCAGTTTTGTATTCAGTCTTTGATTTTAACGATCGTATCGATAGTAGTGATTGTTATAGCGTTATTCAATATTATGGTTCTATTAGCATGGCTCTGTGAAATATTTCTTGGCCTTCATATTATTAATGAAGGTCAGCTTCCAATCAAAGCTAAATTACGTTGTAAGTAGTTCAGCTTTCGATTGGTATATGAATGACAAAGCGTTCTGTTACGGAAGTGTTCCAATCCGCCTGGATCGTTTCCTGGGGAAATAGACTGACGGGAAGTAGACCAGGAGTTTCTATTCAATGAAATAATTGAGTACATTTCAAAGTCACCAGGATCTTTTAAACTAGAGACCGGACTTAAATAGGTAAAACAGCGTCAAACGTCTCAAAACCCGACCACGTGCTAATTGGTAGAATTGATAACATCTCGAATTTGCGAGATACATGCACTTAAGAAGCACATTGCCGTATCCATATACAAGAATACCGAGAACGGAATCGATTTATAAATTCTGGAGTATCTATTACGCGAGTTACGTAACGTGCGACAACAGTCCGGAGTAAACTTTAACCCTAATTGTGCGTTACCAAGTGTTACTGTAAGGTCAGCCACTCGGCGTTGGAAATGAAATGTTTAGCTATTATCCAATCAAATTCCATTAACTTGAAGATAATTGTCGGGAAGTAGATTATGTTGGTAATACAACATTAGCTAGTTTTAAGACGTAACCGCGATTTTACAAGCTTTTGTACTGGGTGTTTAGAAGCTGAGTGCAAAGCTTTAAGGGAGTGATAGTTGACACCATTTACAGCATTTTGAGCCATACATGTCTTAGACGAAGTATCTTTTAACTGCGAAACAACTTCAAATTTAACTGGGAAAAAAAATAAAAAAACATACTTCGTCTAAGACATACAATGTATGGCGTATGGCTCAAAATGCTCTAAATGGTGTCAACTATCACCCCCTTAAGGCTTTGTATCCAGCTTCCAAACACCCTGTATAGTGTGCTAACTTGACATGGAATCTTGCAAACTAATTTTGGCGCACTTCTTCGGTGCGTGAGTTTACGTATGTGTGTGTTTATTTTCTTCCACAAATAACACTTATTAACTAAAACTTAAAAGAGGAAAAAAATAATTATTATGATGAAGGACAATGTTCATTTGTGGGAGACTGGTGCCTAAACTAAGCCGTGACTTGTATTGATGCTGCAGGCAGATTATTTTTCCTTCTCACCGTAATGTGTCGATTTGTGTACAAGGTAAACAGTATTACAGTAGGTAGTAGTACATACTGTCTATAAATTAGTTGGGGCTACGTAAATAGAAGCAATGACATCAGTTACATAACTTGTATCTGATCTGTCAATAACTTACTTAATCGTGCGTGGAAAGTCAGCTTATGTACTAGATATCTCTACAATCTCGGTTGAAATCTTAATTTAGAGCTTGTATTAATTTGGTTTGATACAATGAATTTTCTTTAATTGCAATAGGCTAAGGTCAGGTGCGTATTACTCGCAACCGGCGTGCGTGCATGACCAGTGGCCTTAGTGTGAGTTTTTTCGACTCACGTTCGATTGCGAGCGCGTTAGAATTTTCTATGGGAAATTAGGTTTCTCCTAGTAACCACTAGGTGGCGCTAAAACTTTTTTCCCTACAAAATTCTAACGCGCTCGCAATCGATCGTCAGTGAAAAAACTCACACTAAGGGTCAGTTCACACCGAGACGCGACGCGACGCGCAGATTTCAAGATAGAAATACAATTACAGACCTTATCTACTACAATAAAAGGTACACAATTCGGAGGCGTGAGTTTATGAGATTTGCTTTGTATATTCAAACTTGTTTCAAATTAATATTATTATTTCAAGTTAAACAATCAACTTTATTTCAATGGTAATTAAGTTGATTTCAGAGTGACTAGCACTATTGAAAACGTTATAAAAATGTTTGAAGTTGTAGCGTAAACTGAACTTTATTGTGTAGGTACAATTTAAAGTTATTTTTCCATAAAACAATATTTGTTTACATTTTTGGCAAATAAATCGCGAATGCAGAATAAGTAAATAGAACCGAGAGAATGACACATAGGTACTACAAAAAAATATATTGTTAAATAATAAAAATACCTAGCAGTGTTTGTTAGGTCAGTCTATGGTCAGTCAGATATCCCTTACAATTTACCTGATATGGCCCCAAAATGCAAATTATAATTTTTTGTACGCCTACCACAATGTCACATTGTCCTTTTAACCTAAAGGTTGACTGGTGAACTGGAATGCCGTGTGACATTAGGTCCGCCTATATTATTGATTATTAAAAAAAAAGACATACTGTTGCAAAAAAAAAAAGTTTCATGATTGCGTTGCACCGCTTCATGGCAATGTAATGAATGATGACCGATTTACAGTGATTTTGTCACTGTATAGTAAAACGCGTTGCTAAATGTGACCTTAAGTTGAAATATTTTTCCGCCAAACGGTTGAGTTACGCCGTAAGTTGGTGCAAAATTTTGCATAGGCCGATAATTTCTATGACTATGACTGGCCTGTTGGTCTAGTGGTCAGTGACTATGACTGCTATGCCGGAGGTCGTGGGTTCGATTCCCACCCAGGACAAATGTTTGTGTGATGAGCATGATCATTTGTTCTGTGTCTGGGTGTAATTTATCTATATATGTATGTATTTAGAAATATATAAGTATGTTTATCAGTTGTCTAGTACTCATAACACAAGCTCTGCTTAGCTTGAGACTAGACGGCGTTGTGTGATAGTTGTGGAATATTATTATTTATTATTATTATTATTTCAACACTGAGATCTAGTGTTGAAATTATTGGCCTACGCAAATTAACCTACCTTTTTTTTGAAGTCCGTTAAAAAATCAAGTTCAATTTTCATTAAACGAAAAGAAATAAACCAAATTAAACTTTTGTCAATGTCGTTGACAAAAAATGTTCTGCTTTTTCCGAGCAAAAGTAAGTGTTAAGGACCATCTAAAGAATCGAGTCGATCTTGTCAAGAATATTGCTTTTATACTAATAATAAAGCTGAAGAGTTTGTTTGTTTGAACGCGATAATCTCTGGAACTACCGGTCAGATTTGAAAAAATCTTTTTGCATTTGTTAGCCCAATTCTTGAGGAAGGCTATAGGCGTGTATATATAAATAAAACCTAATATACATTAAATTTAGTTCAGAGGACTGATACCAAAGTTAAGTTTTCAAAGCTTCCTATCCTATTATTTAGCTGTGCCCGACAGGGTCCAGAATGATATCATCAAATCTTAAGTTACCAGTTGAATACTGGTATTCAGCTGCATCCGGTTAGACTGGAAGCCGACCCCAACATAGTTGGGAAAAGGCTAGACAGATGATGATGACCACATAAGTACACATTGAATGCAATAAATGATTAAGTATTGATTAACCACACCTATGCCTGATAGTTTCAGTAAACTACGTAGGATGCGTTGTGCAAATATTTTTACAATATTAAATCAATATTCAAGGAATCACTTACGCTACGCAATAATTTACATAAATTATGTATAGTGACAGTATACATGTTTTTGAAACCAGTTAACTTGTTTAAATTGTATTTGTTCAATGTTTCGACAAAGCAATGACGTGTCAGGCCAAGACGAATATGGCGGGACGAGCTTGACTCCCACCGTAGGAGGGACTGGGGTCTCGCAAAAGACAGAAATGTGTAGAAAAGGGAGACGGAGGCCTTTGACCTGCAGTGAGACAATACAGGCTAGTTAGATAGACAGATAGAATGTGACGTGTATGCCTACCTGTAAAGAACTAGAATTGTTAGGTAATTATTCTAATTATACATACGTTTTCGAGAAGCTAACTACTGTATTAATAAAGCGTTAAATATTTCAAGTTAATATTATTTACAGTTCAATGTAAATGCAGTGATTTTGTATGACTTTAGGCCCGCGTGCACCACAAATCACTAAATAAAATCATTCTGTCTCAACCAACTTCAAAGAATTGAATGAAATAGCAAGATGTTTTTAATTATTTTATCGGTAAGTGTATTTAGTAATTCGTGGCGCAAGTGTGCTTTAGAATCATACATAGTGATTCGAATTTGCACCAATATTTTAAATGTCCTTAACCTCCTGCAGACAAAATGAAAAAAGTGATGTAACGCTAACGGTCACACCGGGTGTGGTGCCGCGGTGCAATGTCGAAAGATATGCAAACCAAAACCGGTATCATAAGAGTATGCTTGTAAAAAACAATAATTTTTTTGCAAAATAATTCGTTGCTAAACCAACCTTAATTATTTCACTTTTCGTTACAATAAAAAAATCCTAAAGAAGCCTTTACCAACTAATTAAATTAAGTAAGACGGTTTAAAAAAAAAAACTTTATTTAGGAATTTTAAACGGCCTTGCTCTACTTCAATGATTTATAATGATTTCTTTTGTTTCTGTTTAGCATCGTGATCTCGAAATTCTTTTGTTTATCACTTACTTATGGTTTCGTGCATCACAGGTATGCGACCAAAATGTAATGAGAACGGGTCTGAAATACCAGTGTCACTTTGAGGTTTATATTCCGGTGAGTGGTAGGGTACACGCACGGCTCAACCGCCTGACAGTGGTTGTTCACCTTGTAAAACGAAAAGTGCTCGCCAACACTTTAATGAAATCGAAAATGTTGAGGTAGACATTATAACTGAAAATACGACCAATCTATACATTATTATAAACTAGCAGCGCCCCGCGGTTACACCCGCATAAGTTTTGATGTTATGTGTAGGTATAGTCCAAGAGCTAGATCGAATAGTTCACGAAAAAACTTCGACTAGCTCTTGGACTATACCTACACATATAAACCCTAATATCTTTTGAACCAGTGACCGACAAATTCTGATATTTGGCGACTGATTCCGACTAATTGGCGACTAAGGCGATTGGCACACTGCTGCGTTTCACGCAGCGGTGTGCGGGAAACGGAGCCAAATTCCACGCGCGTGAGTGCGTTTTTATTGAATTTGTATGTAAAAAATCACGCGCGTGAGTGCGTTATCTGCGACCCGCTGCGTGATGCGGTGCAGTGTGCCAATCGCCTAAATATGGGAGAAAACAGATCTTCGCTAGGTGCCCTAGTTTTTGAGATATAAATGTGGCCCTGCTGGGGAAACTCTCTCCAGATCGGCCACCGATACACCCTTATAACTTTTGAACCAGTGACCGACAAATTCTGATATTTGGCGACAAATTTCGACTAATTAGCGACTAATTTTTTGTGCTATCAAAATTAAAATCCCTGATGGTGGCTCTGCCAGGGTCAGTGACACCAGTATGGCAGCGCATAAAATACGATCAAACAAACATTGCTTTGATATATTAATATTAAACTTACTTACATAAAAATATAAATCTCGATGTTTTGTCAAGTCGAAAAAAATCTTGCGGAGCAAATGCGGGCCTCTAGTAGGGTATACGCGTATTCTTAAAGCGTAAGACTACTTAATAAAATATTACCTACGCACTTGTTATTGTAGATTATGTGATCCTAGCACTAAACACAAATTAGGATATGTAAGCCAGTAATTCTATATGTACCGCTGGCGTGCCTAAACACTTTTAAGGCTACAGGAACTACCACCCAGAGCGTGAGGGGTCATTATTTTGATGATTACCCATCCGAAAAAAAAAAGGCTACAGGAACTTGAAATATTAAAATAACTGCGATTAGACTTTTGAATGTTATTTAAATTCATAGTTGATTGAAGTTCAGTCGTTTACATACAGGGTTATTGGTAAAACATTCAACTTTTACTATGGGACCAAACCTGAAATCGCGAAAAAAAATCAGCTGTTCCCTACACTTATGTTCGTACAATTCATCAAAATGTAGGAAACGGCTGATTTTTTTTTTCGCGATTTCAGGTTTGGTCCCTTAATAAAAATTGTTCATAATAATTATGAGTACAATGACCTCTTAAGAGGTTGTTAATGTTTTACCAATAACCCTGTATATATTAAAATTTAATTCATCTCTTTATACAGTGTGTATCAGAAATGTGTGGTCATATTTAACCACATCCTTAAATATGACCACACATTTCAGATACACCTGTATATACCGCCGTGCAGAATATTTGTCTGCAAATACAGACAACATTGGCTAAATGCACAAACCGTGCGAAGCCAAAGAAGAAAAAAAAATAATACAGACAAGGGTGTGGTTAAATATGACCACACATTTCTAATACACGCTGTATATACCGCGCCGTACAGAATTCTTGTCTGCAAATACACGCAACTATTGCAGGTAGAATCAAATCGTAACAGAACAGCAGTTCAACTATTGTGAAATCCTGCAACGGTGAGACAAAATGTACAGATAATTCTATTTCATGGTTGAACACTGGAGCGGTGCCCATACGCAACAGTCCGCCGAATGTTGAAACTCTTTTGGCTTTTGTACCGCTTTTCTTTGCTATGGCCGAACTCGTTTGAATGAACCAATTGGGTAGGTACTAGTTATGTAAGTTCAAGTATTATTATGGTGTGCTCTACTCTAAGCACAACATATTTAATTAAATATTCGAATTTTAGATTATACAACGTTAATTACGTAAATATACCTTGCTCTACCAGTTGATATACATAAAATTATCTTAAATGTTGTCCATAGCGTATTAATACGTATTTTCAAATTATGTATTTGCGTAACAAACTCTGAGTAACGGTGCCATATGAATATTAAAAGCAGGTAAAATAATATTCCCTATAAACAGGAAACTAATTAAACTATTCAGTCAAACTCAAAGCATTTATTTCAAATAAACCAATTACAGGCACTTTTGAATTGTCAAGGGGTCGGTCAGTCAGTGAGATGAAGCTGGTTGCCCATTCCAAAGCGTAGTAGGTACCTATGGAGAAGAACGGGCAAGAAACTCCACGGACACTCTTCTCTCTCACTATAAGAACAGTGTTCGTCCCTCGTGAAAATAACAATAAAAAATTACACCAGCCTATTATTGTCCCACTGCAGGGCAAAGATTCTCATATCTGTATGTGAAGAGACCAGCACAGTATAGCTATCCACACAACCATTTGAAACGCTTCTGTTCCGAATCGAATACCAATCAATGTTATCGAAAAGAGTCCTATAATTATACGCTGTTCAAAAATCCGAAATCCGAAAATATTGTCAGTTAAAATCAAATAAATGACCACTATTCTTCCGACAGCTGCCCAACTGTCTGCTGTCTGGGGCAAGGCAAATCAGGTTATCGAAATATGTCATTTTCGATACGATAGTCTGTCGAATGGTTGTGAATAGCTATGTAGGCAAGGATGAGCATAGTCACTATACAAATCTAACAAAAAAATTATATCATTCATTGTTCGAAAGCCTACCACAGACGAGACGGGGGGAAAGGCCTTAAACAAGCGTGTCAGGACCTTGAAAATAGTGCTCAAGTTCGCCAATTCACCGCTACAGTACATAATGAACGTGTTGCCGGGAGTACCTATTACGTATCAAACGATATTGAACCTAATGTTAACAGTTCAGTCTCCGTCAGAACTACAAGAAAACTGCTCGTGTTTTTTAAATCTTGTTGGAGATCTAGATTGATAAGGAGAACGTGACGAGTTGTCGACACATATTCTAATTCAGCTTTCGAACGAACAAATTCATTAAAACCTGTATCTAATAAAATACTACTTTATTGAAAGTATGAGACGTAGCGTTGCATGATTGCATGGCCTCCTACAAGGTGGACCGGTGACCTTGTGAAGACCGCAGGAATCCGCTGGATGCGGGAAGCACAGAACCGGTCGAAGTGGCGATACTTGGGGGAGACCTACTATGTCCAGCAGTGGACGTCTTTCGGCTGAAATGATGATGATATTATTATCGAACTATAATTCAACCAATTCATTATTTTCAGGTTTTTGAATGGCAGCAACGATAACGTCGAGAAGAAGCACAGACAACAGCTACTTATGACAGTGCGATTTGAATAAAAATCGCGAAAGAGTATCTTCTCTACAAAAGGAACGAGTATGGAGTATTGCATGCTAGCCGTGGTGTACATCACTATCCTGTCCTTGATAACATCAGGTTCGTAACATCGATTTTTATTTATACAAGATGCTTCAGAGTTTGTTATAAAATATTACGCAAGCAAAATCTGCGGACAGCATATAATAATTAATGCACTGATATTATATTAACCTCAAATAAAGGCTCACGTAGACACGATACACGATTGCGTATTTGGGTCTCTATTGAATCAATAAATCAACTGTAACCAGCACTTTATCAGGGGCCCAAGTCTGCTATTTTTATAAATTCGTCATTCCAACACGATCCCATTGTCATTTTGCTAAAAGTTCGTAATCTGCTAAATTCATAATGGTCGATCATTGGTCGGTCAATGGCACAGAACATAATAATATACGATACTCGTAACGAATTAAAAGCAATGACTGCACAATGACGTTCTAATGGTAGGTCACTGATCAAAGGAACTGTCAAAATTTTAGCAAATTAACGCCTAAGTCAGTCATTCATTTGTCATTAAGCATGTACGAGATTACCATTCTATGCCATTTCTTTCAATTGAGTGTCAGTGGTTGACCATTGGAAAGTCATAATGACGCCATTATATTAGTAGATTACCAAACTTGTCAAAATCAACAATTATGCAATCAATGATAGACCATTCTGACACTATTGTAATAGCAGACTTGAGGCCCAGAAGCTAATACAATCTACTCCTAAAAACATGTTCAATTTTTGTCCTGTCTTTCAGACAATAATTTATTTTTTACGAGAAACAAGTCTATTGACGCACTGTTTGGCCATGGTCAGCTGACTTAGGCAGCTGACCAGTAGTGACCAGCAATAGTACAAACTTTCTGACACAGAAGGTTCTGACTGACATCTAAACATGCTATATCGGTCTCAGGAACGATTTCCCATTTGTCAGATTAGTTTTATGAACAACTGGTTCATCGGTTGGGTGATGTCATAATCATAATCTGCCTAGCCTTTTCCCAACTATGTTAGGGTCAATACAATACTCAATACTCAATTGTTTATTGCATTCCATATGTATTATATAGATGGTATTACAAGGTAAATGATAAATATGGACCCTGTCGGCTTCCAGTCTAACCGGATGCAGCTGAAATGGAAGGAAAAGACTGCGCCGACACCAAATAAATTGGAATAGGGGCAGGAGGATAATGATTATATGAATTATTTAATTTAATTTATTTAATTATTTCGGAGATTATAATGGAAGCAATTCAAATACACAATTGTTTGGTATCTGATCTGCATACATATATGCCAATAGCTGCCTGGGATATCCTCAAAGTGCAGGCAAAAAGTGTTATGGAATTCGGAATATTCGGGAAATGTAAGCGGATATGAGTGTTATAATTAGCTCGTCAGTGATTATGTACTGAGCTATTATGGAAGTAATCAATTTCACTTGTACGCTCGAGTGAATCTTATTAAACGGACGTTTACGAATTCAAGACTACAACTTGTATTTTTTTGATTATTAAACAACTTGGGTAAAATTTTAAAATTATTAAGATATTCTCTTGTGTTATTTCATTTGCGATGAATCGATGATGAGCCCCAAATGAACGTTTTGATTTTTATTAGAGTTTAAAATGTCAACAAGTTGCATTGTACGCTAAAATGATTGTTTATAAAATGACCAAGTAGGCAACGATGCTGAATGCTGAGGTCGTCGAAACATTCGCTATCCTTGAATGACTGAGCAGTTTTTTGAGTTTTGCAGTATGAGAGACTTCTTAAACATACTACCTATTCTGGTCTACGTGCATTGCTTTTGTGTTGCAAATATTCAAGGACATCCTTAACAGGTTCTGAATAGATGATAAATCAATATTGAAAAAGGACTGTTTATTGGCAAATGCAAATGTACTGATACGTAGAGATAAATGCAAAAGACTGCACATTGATAAACCTAACCTAGCGAATGTATAGATTAAAGTATGGGGCCATTGTTCAATTGAATTCGGAAACAATAAGTTAGTACCAACAGACTTGGATTTTCTGTAAGATTTCAATTATTATAATTACAATGCACAAAGATCTAAGTTAGAACTTAGATAAAGAACATATTTATGATAACGTTAAAAGTTTAAAACAATACCTGCACGCCAGTATTAGAATTTTACAACGTATGTAGTTTGGTATAATCTGCACATTGATTCTGCGTTCTACAAAAAGTTCACCTTTCGCAAGAGACAACACCTATATTTATCTATTTATTCGCCACTCCAATGACTCATAGTGACAGAACTAGTTAAATTTACATTTAACCGGAGTATTTACTACGAGACAAGAATTTATTACAAGTTATAATACTACAATGTATAAATGCGATGACTCAGAAAGTCAGAATCCATTGATAGTGATCAAGATTAATTTTATTAACCAAAGCAATAATTTGAACATACAATAAAAAGAAACGGTCGATATATTTTTAAGTATTGTAACTCTTTGTGCAATGTGATTATGATTCTGACTTCTTCTTTAGTAGGTAGTAGGTACTCATTTGTTCTTCAAGTATACTTGATGTTAATTTTCTAGGATTTTTATTGACATGCACCACAGGCTCACGTCAAGATTTCCCACCAGAATTTGACATGCTTTATTAATACATAATTGGTTTGTCGCACTACACCACTAAACAAATCGTATAGTATAAGGGAAAACAAGCTTCATTCAAATCACACTGAGAGCCACTGTCTTCACCAAAAGTGTATTTAGTCACCAAACGAGCGACAAAAGCTATACAGTTCCGTTAATGCTTCCTTTCAAATTCTTTCTTATGCATTTTCTCTTAAAAAAATCTTACCAAGAATGTCTATATCCGAAAATCTTAAGGATAAATTAACGTGGTTATTCGTAAATTCAGTTTCAGTAGTGTTAAACTTATTCATTGGAGTTAAAAAAATAACCAAGTTTTTTCATGAATTTTGCAGAAGTAATGTTCTCCCTGATGTTACCCAGAACGCATGAGCAATAAAACCACAGTAGAATTTGGTGTCAATGTAGAATGGCGCAGGTGCAAAGTTACATACAAGTCTTACATCTCCGTTTGGTTTTTTCCCATATGCACAACCTATTTTAGTGGTTTCCGCCCATATTAACTGGGCGGTGTAAGACGTGGTTGGCGTTATATGACCACACTCGACATCTGTCGCAGTAAGTGCTTTTCCAACTTTCCAAAACCACACGTGAATACAGCCAATAATAGGATCTATATAGCATTCATATTGTGGTATGCTGAAAAGTTAGAGGTTCAATCAATTTCATCAAGATAATAATGTTAATCAAAATCCATATCCAAAAGAACCTACAATAAAAGCATGCCATTTTCAAGCCCTCTCACTTCTAAAAGAATTGATGCAATAATTTTTAGCGGATTTAGTGCACTCAAGTTGCGACACATAGTTTCCATCAAGGGTAGAACAAGCTGCGGGACCTGGCAGGCACTGGTGAAGCCATGCCACGGTCATACTTTCCAAGACAAAGTCATATATTAATCGATTCATATCTGCAGCTTTAGATAAATGTTTATATTTACCTGTTTCTCCATTGGCGATGCGGTTTAACATTGAATTTACAGTGTTCACTAATCCTATCTGCTCAACGATGGTTGGAGTCAAAACCGTGTAACCATTTTTGCATTACTTGGAATAAGTCTTATCCGAGAAGAGACACATAGTGCGATCACCGTAACAAGGACCTGCCGGTCGATTCTGTAAAAATCTCACCGGGAAAACTTAGGTGAAGTGAGTTTGTTTTTGCTAGGAATTGACACTATTGACAGCTCACTCCACGCTCACTTCACCTAAGTTTTCACGGTGAGATTTTTACAGAATAGCACCGCTGCAGCACACCACTGATCTTCTTTTGTTTCTATAACAAATGTTGTAGTTTAAGTCATAATAAGGGCGAGAATAGCATTATCAATATCAGCACTTGAAGCCGGCACTACTTTATAAAAGTCGAATGATGAATTCTCAGACTCATTTTCTTCTGTGGTTGCATTTTTAAGGATCATCATTTTGTTAAAATCGAATTCTGTTTGTGTTGCAGTAGTTTTAGTATGATCACGTAGCATTGGGTATGCTGTCCCTGCGGCATCATCGTGGTATGCATAATCTTTCATAATATCTTCAAAAGACTTTAGTTTTGATAAGTAATGAACGCCTTGTCGTAAATTAGCAATTGTATCGTAACCGATTTCTGCTTGCCTAGAATCAGTGTCAAAATCGTTTTGATCTATAGGTGCTTTAATTTTGAAAGTTCTTTTCATCACCTGGTCTTCAATTTCGGAAAGTTCATCATAGCTTTCATAATTTAATTCGTCATTTTTCTCAGTGGTGGTTTCTGATGAATTGTTCGCATTTGTTCGTCTAGCTGTTTGCAGTACATTTTAAAGTGCTTTTGGTTCTTTCATATCTATATTTTTTTTTCCAAGTTCGGGTTCCTGTTTGCCAAAGTAGTAGTCCACGCTAACACTATAACAATCCACTATCCATGCCATGTTAAACTCATTGCGTCAATGGTTTCGTTACCTATACGAAATCGTGTCACATTCAAAATTACACCTACTAGATTTTAGAAATGGTTATACTGGGTGGATTTTAAAACGTGGACTCTAAAGCATCAGATTACCTAAATTGTTATAAATGTCTTTTAATGTTAATATTAAAGTAGAAGTCAAACTATTTTCATTGTAATTAACCTCTAGGGACTGGGAGATATTATTAAATAGAAATACCCAGCATAATCAGCCTATAATGTTCCCACTGCAGGGCCACAGGCTTCCTCTCGGTGAGAGGGAGTGGGCCGCAATCCACCACGCGGGGCCCAGTGCGGGTTGGTAGATGTCAGATGTCTTAGAATTTTTTGGTTTTACGACATGCCGATTTCCTCAGTTTTCCTTCACCGTTTTGAGAGCAGTGGTGATAAATAATGAACACAAAGTAAAGCGCCTGTCCGGGTTCGAACCTAAAACCTGCAACTGGTATTAAATCGCGGCCGTTACCACATGGCCACCACTGCTCGAAATACCAGAAATACCCACGATATAAAAATTGTATCATATTTTCTTATATTTTCATGTACCTAACTGTTAATGTTTCAGCAGCTACAGAATGTTTTGTCTTTAATAAATAGCGAGGTACTTTAATAAAAAGTAAGCAACTAGGTAGTTAGGTAGGTAATACAGGCTGGTGTCCGCAACTCCACGTCAATGCGCGTATTTTGATTTCAGATTAGAATATTTCATTCTTAATAAGCCGTAGGGTAGTGTTCAGGATTTGAAAACACTTAGATATCGGCCAAACCAGGCAAGGTTCGATTCTTAGAACGAGCATTCACCGGCGGCGCATGCGTAATGTGATGCGTGGGAGTTGAAAACAAAACTCTGTGACTCACTCAAAATACACATAAAATGTACCCTACGCTGTTCAAATCGAAAACTACATTCGTATAACTTATTTAATCTTATTAAAATAGAATGATGACGCATACAAAACATTATAATAATGTTAATGATGACGTTCTCAACTTTGGCAAATTTAGACTAGCTATGATTTCAGGCGTAGTTTCCGAATCGAGGCATGTGTTGAAGTCAACGACCCGAACGGATCAGTCAGTATTGAGATCATGACTGTTTCGTCTAATAAATGTATGTGCTACCATTATTTTTACCTAAGTGTAGCTATTTTAAATATATATAACTTAATGCAAGTTTCTACATCCCATGACTCTTTATTTATTTTTTCCCCCTATGTAATTAGGTACAACTAAAAAGCAGAGGGAATTCCATTTTGTGTTCTCCATATTTTATGTTAGAAAAAAGAAACTATAAAAAAAAATAACAACAGGAAGGAAAATGAAGTGGTTAAATTAAGATTAAATGCCTACAGACTCATGATTATAAACTGCATAGCAGCTAAGTTGCAGTGACCCGAGAAACACATGAAGATGAGTCACCACCTCTACGAACCACCCGCGCAGAAGAAACATATTTACCGAATGCACTGCATTAAGTGCATTCCTAAGCAGACGACACACTGCCAATAGTCTTGTGCGTATTTAGCAAATCACTACAAAACCAATCAATATTTTGAAAACATTTGCTTAGGTATCGGTTAAAATTAGCGAGTACTTGCAATATGTAGATACGTTTAATGACCAGAGAACACAAAGGCTTGGAAGGATATAGGTAAACAATTTAGCTACACATAATATGGACACGTGAGTTTTGATCGATAAACGCATAGGTACGTAAATTTATCTTTGCTAACAATCATATACCAACGATGCTACAATTAACAGCGTAATAGAAAGAGAACCTTAACATTTTGAGCTTGATCATTCTCCGCGTTCCCAGTGACATTAATTATGATTTTACTCCATCAAAAGTTAATTAATTAACTTTATGAGATAACTCAGTCGAATATGTGCCAACCAATTTGCTCATCTTATTGGCTATTAATCGCTTTTCAATTAGGGTTAAAATCCACCATACATACTAAACACTACAGACCACCACGAACAACATAAAACAGCTTACTGAATCAGAGATAATGCAAGTTATATTAATCTATCCACAATGAAACATCAAGGTCAAGTGTACGATAACATCACAACGATTCCCATCCCACGTATTATTAGTAGCAATGCTTCTTAATGTCGGCCAGGTGACAAATCAATATAAACTGCAGTAGGCGTGTAGGACCTTGAAGAAAAGAAAATGGGATGCTCATGTGCAAACTGCGGACTGCTAAACTATAGATTACAAATATTACAATGCAGTGTCACTATGAGAACAGTCATTACAATTATCAGCGAAATCTTTATAAAGTACGGACTTAACTGTAAAGGAAATGAATTACGAAAACATGATACAAGAATTACCTTAAAGAGTAATTTTCCATGTAAATACTAGGATTAGCATAAGTTTGCGTGTAAGTCCTCTTGGGTGTACATGTCTGAGTGTAGCTCTTGACAGGACAGGAAATACTTGACGTTAAACACGCGATGTCTAATAAAGGTCAGTCACAGTGCAACTTAATAGAGGCAATGTAGAAAGGAGCATTGCAGAAGTTAGGAAATTGCTAGAATGTGAAGGATAACAATAGTTTCAAGACCCCCTGATCAAAAATGTTCATTATCTATACCGAAGGACGATCATGAATAGTAAAGGAGAATAACAATGCATCACTCATATCCCGAAAGCCAAATATAAATTAACATCAGTATATTTATAGCTCATAAACCCATTAACATCAGTTGCAACTGCTCTCATCTACAATGGACATAACATAATAATTATAGCAGGATGGCACTTGGCTTAAGCCACTTATAAAACTGTTCTAAATTCCTAATATCACTGTTATCCTAAGCAAAGAGAGGCGGTCTATGCGCAGCAGTCGGTGAAGTCGGGCTGTGGACGATGATGATGATGAATGTACACAAGTACTATTGTAAATAACTGGGACCTCAATTTATATTATACAATGTTTGAGATAAAATAAACACTTTTTTTCATCATCATCATCTGCCTAGCCTTTTCCCAACTATGTTGGGGTTGTCTTCCAGTCAAACCGGATGCAGCTAAATATTAGTACTAGTAAATACTTTTTATATAATCTTGAAATGGCAGAGTGAATATTAACCTTGTTCCTCGCATTGTTTCCAGGAGTATCATCGCTACAGTGCTACCACTGCCTCATCAACCCGCCGCCGGGCCAGTACTACAACACTACAAAGCGGCTCTGCGTGCACTTCGACCACTCCGACACGTTCAAAAAGGAGTGCCCTTATTCCACCATGTGTATGAAACAGGAGTTCCATCTTGATATACAAAATGGAGGTACGTGTTAAAAGGAGATAATTGGTTACTGATCTGCTATCTTAGGGATCTGAAGTATTCAGGGATTTTAGGATAATGTGAGAAATAGTTACATATTTACTTTATTAATATCTTATTAAAGCTGAGCATAGTGAGCACGACATTGAGCATTGTCTTGCCATATTTGTGGCTGCTAAGTCTGAAAATATTGAAGCTTCAGCTAAAATATCGAAGATTCATTAGTATGCGAGCGGTTGACTAAGATCATTAGCGATCGAATGCTAACACATAGAGAAGGGCTAAGTATTGACGATAACGAAACGATATGCGGTCAAGGCGAAATATGACTGAACTGTGATAGACAGTTCAAGGTAAAGGTGTGTTGGGCAGAATAATTTACTAAACAAAAACAGCACCGTCACTTTACAAAGCCACAAAAGAGGTGTCAAGGAATACTCTCACAAGAGACCCAAACTTACTTGATGCTACATAACATCTTAATGATACACATACTTAAAATAATAACTGTGTAATGCGCCCTTGATTTTAATTAAAACGTGTAATTAGTTGTTATATGAGTTGTTTCCAAAAAAATATTTGCGTTACGTTAGGTGTGGTGATGCAATTTATGGAATGTTTCACTAAGAGTTTCTCTTTCAAGGTTTTTGGATATGAATTAGTGCAAATCATAACATGACGGCGTAAAACCATTAAAACGCCACAGATCATAACACCAAACGTGTCACGTGTTTTAATGACTTCTTTAAGTATTTGACTAGCAATTAGTGTAAATTTTAATGCACAAGAAACTGCGAATGTTTATAAATCGCAATATTGTATAATGCAGCAATACTATATTAACCTGTGTAATATAATAAGTAATTACGGCAACACAATGGGCACATCATTACATGAACACTTGAACAGCCTGTGCTGCAGTCAACTGCAATCGAATGCAATATTGAACATCTGCAACATAACCATCAGTTTCCATGGTAAAGCTAAGTTACAAACTATCGTTATAATAAAAGTAGATTGTACAACTAGTGCATAAAAGAAGCCATTTTACCCCGAGACGTTAATATCTACCCGAGTCACAGGCGAGGGTGGATAGTTAAGTCGAGGGGTAAAATGGCTCGCTGACGGAGGAGTTATAATGTAGGTACACTCTGCTTTTCACTTCGATTGCGAGAAAATGAAACAGGCATAAAGAATATAACAGTATTTTCACTGTTCAAAAATGTTTCAAAATTGAAAGAGAAATAGCTAATTCTCGCCACGAATATTTTTTAAAGTTTTTTTTTCTTCAACATTTGTGTCAATTGTGTTATTTGAGTTGTGTACTTCATACTGCCAAGTCATAAAAACGTATCTTTGCGTTTTTAAATAATAAATGACAACAATTTTATTTGGTTTGATTAAATTTACGATAGAAAACAGTGAAGTCATTTATATTAAAGCAAATGAAATAAAATAACGACTATAATCTGAGACGTTATATTGGGCGTGTGACTGGGAATACCTACTTGAGTGCGAAAGCCGTATCATCGAATTTTGTTTCTTCGAAAACCTTTCAACGACATCTCTATACTGCTACCGACGCCTTGTTACTGCGATGTTTCGTTACATCGAAAAACTGTACTGCGAACGATTTTACTGCGTAAATATCATACTGCGAAGCCTTGTTCAATCGATGTCACGTTACAGTGATGTTACTTAGGAAAACTTACTTCGGACGACCTTACGGCGATAACCAAGAACATCGATTTTCTTTTCCAAATTAATACATACATTTTTCACATTTCTTTAAAAGCAGAGAGCCTGTGTAGGGCCTGATTATCTTAGTCTTAGAAAAAAAAACTTTATGCACTAGAACATAAAATGCGACTTTATGTCGCCTATGCACAACATAAAGACGAACTTTTAGATCATGAGAAGTGAAAAACGTATATAATGTTCTTGATCACATTTTCAGTAAGAATAAATGGCGTACTCCGAGACTGTGCGCCGCAGAAGCACGAGTACCAGGACTACAAAAACGGGAGGTGGTCGCCGAAGATGGAAATATTGGAGCCTTACACAGAGGGCTGCATCAACATCGATGACAAGGGAGAGAGGAGTACACCTACTAGGTAATTAAATCGCCGATTTAAAAGGTTATCAATTCACCATTTTTTGCTCACGGAGTCCTACTCCTACCCCTAGTTTCTGAAAGCCTGATAATCTTTGATATGTCAAATCTCATGTTGTGATTGGTTGACCAAAACAAAAGCAAATAAAAATATGAGATTTGACAATATACAAGTAAACTAAACGGTAGATATGGAACCTTACTAACTGGAGCTAATACTACAAGAACAAAAATTGTGATGGTGACGAAAAAACTTGACAGGAGAACACAAAGGAAAATACAGAGAGCAACAATGAGAAGATTTTTTACAGGCGTCAAATACATGAAGTACTTAAACGTGTACTAAACCAGCAGCAATAACTTGTTCGATTAACTGCGTAGTGTAATAATGATAATGACACGCCATCGATATTACGACCCACTTTCCGCAATTTACTCTTTAACTTTATATTGCTAACATTATTTCATTAAATTGCCTTAGTATTTAACACCCGGCAGATAAACAAATAGGTTGTTAAGTTTTTGTATTGAACCGCATGTTAGCTTGATATTCGGAATTAACGTTTTCCTTATGAGATCATTATAAGCGGCTAAAGCTATTAATAAATTCTAAACTGCCCGGGTGGTCGCCACGTACAGGGCAAAGTACTTCGGTAACCCAGGTACCCTACGTGAGACGGTAGGTAACATCAAGGCGTTGCTGGCCTTTTTTGAGGAGCTGGGGTGGATCGAATAATCGATTTTCCCACCCGTACGCAAAATACGCGCATTGACGTGGAGTTGCGTTGCGGGACACCAATCCGTTTTACATATTATTATTAAGCTACTAAATGTTTCGCAAGTTTTCCGATATACGACAAAATCTACAGTTCTTTCTACGATTTTTTTTTTTTTTTTTTTAATAAACGGTCATCGTTCACACTTCCTCTCAAACTAATTTGTCTCCATATCAAAATATTAACCATTTACTTTACAATGTATTTATTCAACTTCAGATACTGCTACTGCCGCAACAGCCTCTGCAACGCCTCTCCGAGCACAAGCCACGAAGGCTACACGGACATCATGGGAGTCATAGTAGTTTTCAACCTCATGAAATACATTAACAGCCTTAGGTAGTAGTCGGAGGAACGCGTAGGAATTAATTATGTTACGTAAAGTTGCCTCGCAACACAGAGTAGTGAGCGATGATGTGATATGAGTAAGCGAAACCCGTAGAGCGCCCGAAATATGACAATCATAAAGGCTACCACCATACATGGAGAGATAAATCTGAATAGCTGAAACTACGCTAGTTCGATCTAACCGAAGGAGTGCACAAACATGTAGTGATGAAACTGTTTAGTCAAGCAGTTACTACTCGATCTACTCAAATCTTGGGGCCCTAACCGATTGTCAGATGGTTTCGAAGATAGAACTGACCATGTAAGGTGCTTCTTCACTGATTCGACGGAAGGCCTGATTAAAAAATAATATTCATGTGAACATTCCTTATACTTGCTACTCCGTGCAATGTTTTGTGATATAAATAAAAGGGTATAGTGACTTTTTAATTTAAGACATTAAAATTATCTTTGTTTATCTGTATTATATAATATTTAATTAATAAATGAATTTTGTTGCTGCACAGAAGTTATTTATCGATCAAATATGTATGTATTTGGGGAATTGTAAGATATATATACTTAATTAAATTATGCGTAGACCATTAACGCATTTATGAAATCACTACTTACGTTGTGTTCATGATAATTGGGTATTTGATATTCAAAAGGTCATATTAATGTTAAGAAATATTGACGACATCTTTTGACCTACCCAGGCACCAGAGTAGGTAGGTACGAACCTGGTAGGTACGTACTACGTACCTGGTAGGTACGAACGGCTACACATCAAGCTAAGCTATACATAACCAGTATAAGCTGCCTTTAGATTGTACGAAAAACCTATACAATACGAGGTCTGCTAAAACTGGAAATGTATCGCTTGATGTGTAACCGTGTGTACCCAAATCATTTTGTAACTTTCATAAACGTATTTTCTTTTTCCGTTTTTTAATGTTAGGCTTTAAACCAGTGATCAATTTATTGTTGTAGTTAAAGTATTTTTTCGGAGGAAAGTGGAAATGAAAAACGTCTCCATTGATGGTGAATTTGATGCGAGATACTGTAGGTGTGGTCTGTAGAAACATGGTAATTGAGAATATAAAATTACGTTTATTAATTTGTTTGACCTGTTCGTTTATTAATTCGATGTAAATGTTAATCACGTCATCATTATAATTGACAAAATGAAATAAAAATATTTAAGTAAATGGTATTAGGTATGATCTACAAAAGACATACCTACTCGTATTAGGTGCAAAACAAACCTTTTTTGCATTGTAATGTATGATACTAAATTAATGCAATTAATTTGTCACCGACATTTCCAGGTTTTGTTCATTTTAAGGGTACCTACTTAATATTAAATGTCTAATTGCAAGAATTGATAATGTTTTCCTCCACTAACCGAACCTTCGAGCTGTACCTAGGTAGGTATACATTGTAGGCACTATACAATATCCTACAGGAAATATAGGTACTAAATACAGGTAAAGTTCGTAAGGGCACAGTTCCAGACATGGCACAATCATTTTTAGTTGTTTATAATTGAATTATGTAGGTTAATCGCTTTGTACCCACAAATTGTAGTCACGTGCATAAATATACTATTTTCACGTACTTATAGAGGTATCGATTCAAATCACACTAATATTATAAAGGCGAAAGTTTGTGAGTGTGTGGGGGTGTGTTTATATGTTTGTTACTTCTTCACGCTCAAACGGCTGGACCCATTTTGATGAAATTTTGTATGGAGGTAGCTGACACCCTGGATTAACATATAGGCTACATTTTATCCCGATATTCCCACGGGATCGACATTTACACGGGTAAACCCGCGGGGCGCAGCTAGTTAAAACATAATTCCGATGTAGTACTCGTAATTATGTACCTAGTAGATACCGGTTGAAAATGCTACATGGTAGTACGTACCACACCTCACAATTTCAAACATAAACTAAATAATACTTTTAAATAAGCTTTATGCTAACTAATTATTGAGGTCGTAAACCTGTTGAACGACCAATCATCAATCAAGTTATTACGTTATAAACAATAATAAAATTATTTTTTTAATGGCAACAATTTCTCTATCCGAGTCTGTCGGTGGTTTTCTCCCCAGTTGTACACTGAGAAGCGAATGCTGTGATTATTTAAAACTTCATTCTACAATTAGTTACTAGGCACTTCATATGAATGAATGTATTGAAAACGGGTTACTTGCGCCTGTCGTATTAAAGTTTTAAAATGTATGTACGGCTTGCGAATTTTCATATACGAAATACAGAAAATAATGCTAATGGCTTATGTGTTAATATATACAAAATATTTATTTATATGTATATTATACATGACTCGCTCACTAAAGAAGACGTGTTGCGCTGATTCCCAAATATGATGATGATTGAGATGATGATTACTTGACTCACATCAATTTAAATTTTCTGCATAATTTGAATGATACTGCAAAAAATCCCAGTACCAGTGATGATTTAATGAACCCCGGATGCAATGTAGTGAATCACAAAATAAACGAGACAAGTACCTATAATGTAATAATACCTACTTATAGGTAAAATATGATGTATGAATAATAATGGCATCAGTATGCACAAAAATAGCCTGTGATAACACTAACAGTGTAAAAACTGCACATTGACGTCCAAAATGGAATGCAATGATTTATTAATAATGGCGTCATCTCTTTCTCGGGACACTAAACACACAGTCATATTGGAAATCCACCATGCCTTCCATTGATTGGGATTTTCCTGATCAGTGATCTATGCTGACTTTCACCCATGAAGGCTAGCATGGATCAAGAAAGTACAGTCATATATTATTATTTGGAAAGTACCGCGCCATTATGAGATTTTCCAGATCATGGATACTTTTGTCCATAAATAAAAAAGTTCTGTCGACTACGTCAATGCCATAGAATCTCGCCAGAAATAGCAAAACAGAGATTTCAATCATAATATTATGACGATTGTCAGGGGTATGAATAGCTGCGTTTAAAGTGTTAGAAGCAGGATTTCTAGTCCATACTGCTGTCATGGACAAGTTGCAAGGAAACTTTTCAAAGGTTAGGTTTTTTATAGAAGAATCAGGATTAGGCTTAATGGAATAAGCACTGTGTGGAGGGTTGGCGTTTTCGGGCTATCTTTTCTAACTTAGTTTTATTTATTTATTTATTATTAACGTTATTGTACACCACATAAAACAAAAACGAGAACAAAACATTTTGTAACTTCACAAACATTCAAATAGTGCTGATTCTCATTTGAATTGATACTCATTGATATAGTTAATATCAATGTTGATACTCTATTAATTATAATTGAAACTCTATTAGGAAAATTTAGGTGGATACTCGACATTTCCCACGACCTAACAATTAATTTTAGACTAGACAGGCGCGAAAAATGTTGACAAAGCACGGCACGAGACACACCCACGTCTCGATCATACAATCAATAGAACAAATGTCGCCTGTCGTGCTATCATCGACCTAAATGTGAAAAATATTCGTGATAACCTCGAAAACTACTCTAGTACTGACACATGATAATGGCATAGCTCTATGGCAATGTTTATTGTGTTATTACATTATGTTGATAAAGAAAACATTGTTTAATTTTGAACTAGTTGACCCGACAGACGTTGCCCTGTCCAATACAAAAAAAAAACCGAGCATGAGCGAGTAGGACTCACGCACCGAGAGGGTTCCGTACCATCATATGTTTTTAAATTTTCATCGGCGAGGCCTATATTCGTCAGAGAGTTTTAACAGTGTGCACTGCGGTGTAGAATATTGCTGCTTTATGTCAGCGCCATCTCTTGACCGATAGTGGAACTAATGTAACTTTTGTTGATTATTTCTGAAAAAGTGTGCTCTTTAGAGACTTCGTTTTATTTTTCCTCTAATCTTTACATACACTTCTATCACAGAATAATTTCAGATTTTTCTCTTTGCAAACTTCGGAGATAAGGGGTGGGGAACGGTATTTTTTTTTTACATTTTCCATCAAAAGTCGAAAACTATGCTATTTAAAAAAGAAAACATGTTTGAGAATATGCAAACTGCGCTCTTTCATATGATACCCCACATGCCCTAGTAGCCCCACTTTGAATTTTTCAGACCCCTTTCAGTCCTTGTTGCAAAAAAAATAATTTAAAAAAATTAAACCGACTTCAAAAAGAAATAACTCAAAATTTTGAAATAACTTTAATTTCGGAAGTCGGTGTCTTGGGATCTGTATTCTAGTTTAAGTTTTATGCCACCGACTTCCGAAATTAAAGTTATTTCAAAATTTTGAGTTATTTCTTTTTGAAGTCGGTTTAATTTTTTTAAATTATTTTTATTTCGTAATTTTTAGTTTTTGCACTAGAATTTGACCAAGGTTTTGAGATGTTTTCCCTTTGACACTACACCCGTAGCTCGTATCAATAAGCCAGGCCGTCACCCTTACACGTATTAGTCCATATCTTGAAAATTACTGAATCGATCTTGATGAAACTTGCACTGTTCCCTAAGTTGAAGTAAATGTAAGCCAATAAAAAAAAAATTGTCACGATCCGATCAATAGTTCCGGAGATATGCGTGGACAAACATACATACATACATACATACATACATACATACATACATACATACATACATACGTCTACAAAATTTTGTATATTTGTTTGGAAGCCCTAATAGATTGTCATATGTGAATATAATGCAATTCCAATAATATTACATACATACGTATCGAATTGATAACCTCCTTTTTTTTGAAGTCGGTAAAAATATACATATATTTTTATATCTTTCTTATTTGCAAAATAGTTGGGCAAACGTCATCTAAAACTATTCCAAATTTCAAGTTGATAGCATTAGTAGTTCTTGAGACATACAGACTGACAGACTGAGTCTCACCATAAGGGTTCCGTTTTACCATTTTGGTACGGAACCCTAATACCATAAAAAGTAATTTAAAAAAATTAAATCGACTTCAAAAAGAAATTAACTCAAAATTATGAAATACTTAACTTTAATTTCGGAAGTCGGTGTCTTGGGATCTGTATTTTAGTTTTATGCCACCGACTTCCGAAATTAAAGTTATTTCATAATTTTGAGTTAATTTCTTTTTGAAGTCGATTTAATTTTTTTAAATTACTTTTTATTTCGTAATTTTTAGTTTTTGCACTAGTATTTGACCAAGGTTTTGAGATGTTTTCCCTTTGACACTACACCCGTAGCTCTTATCAATAAGCCAGGCCGTCACACTTACACGTATTAGTCCATATCTTGAAAATTACTAAATCGATCTTGATGAAACTTGCACTGTTCCCTAAGTTGAAGAAAATGTAAGCCAATAAAAAAAAATGGTCACGATCCGATTATTAGTTCCGGAGATATGCGTGGACAAACATACATACATACATACATACATGCATACATACATACATACGTCTATGAAATTTTGTATATTTGTTTGGAAGCCCTAATAGATCATCATATGTGAATATAATGCAATTCCAATAATATTACATACATACGTATCGAATTGATAACCTCCTTTTTTTTGAAGTCGGTAATAAAAATAAAGATTTAGATTTTTTTCTGGGAAATTAGCAATTTTTTTTACACGTTCTAATTCGCACTATTATGAACATTTTAAAACCAAAGAGATTTTTATTTATATCGATAGACAGATTACTTACAAAATAACCATAAGATACCCCCAATAATGGTGGAAAGAGATACAAATGATGGTCCCCTAAGTTTTGAACACATTTTTCTCCAAAAGGATTAATTAAAGAAGCCAGTAGCCAATAGTTGCTAAGTGCTGACCTCATATAAAAGCGCAAGTGATACATTGACATTAGTCCTTTAAAAATGGCTAACACATGTTATTTTTATCGATAATAACAGAGGATGTTGCGAGGCGACCATATCAATAGTAAAATGTTTCGCAACGGGACCTAAAGCGAATGGAGTAAGTCACAAACTTCGTAATTTCAGATACGGAGTTTATGCAGCTGATACGAAAGTCAATGTCAAAACAAAACAACTGATACCGGAGATATAGAGATTAAAGTTCTTAACAAAGCCGATGTGCAAAGAAAGATACATATCTCCAGAAAAGAGATTAACCAGTCAGCAGGTCTAAACAAAGCAATCGATTCTTTAAACTATACAGAAAGCAGATTCAGCATCCGGTTAGTAAAGAATAATAAACAAGGTGAGTAGTGTTCTTAGTACACATTTTTGTTTTCGCTAAAGTAACTAAATTCTTTGCGAAAAGAGTACCTAAAAGAAAACTTGATTTTACTAGACCATAAAATATTAAAACAAAGTAAAGACCAAAAAAACAATGCCGTTTCATAGATGGTGTAACTGTTAAAACAGGTCAAGTTGGAGATAAATCTCTCATCGAGATAATTATACACTGACGACAATGTCACAATTAGCAATGGTGACAGAAAAATAGTGAAAACTAAAACTGATTGTTTAATTTTATTATTGCTGTTTGTTCAGTAGGTACCTGCCTACTTGACTATCCTAGTAATTTAATTAAAGTCTACACCTACTATTATTGAATTTGCATACTGTTTTAATTAATTAAAGTCTGTTGTTAGAAGACCGTAATAATTGTTATCAAATTGGCCACTCAAGTTTACAAAATAACGGCATTTGATCAATTCTACAAATCTTTAGACTTTAAGACCCATCCCATAGTAGGAGACGATCGTGAACTAAATAATTTTTTGCAAATTATATTACTGGGCTTCTAAAATAAAAACTAAAGACCGGAATCCGGGGACAAACGACAAACAAAACGAACACAGAGCGGGACCGCCAAATGTTGGTCAGTGTCGCGCCGGCGCCAGAATCGATCGCATGAATCAGCGTTATTACCGCGAACATAAGAGTGCTATTTCTTAGTGTTTGGACATGTCCCGTTTTACCACTGGGCTTCCTTCCTGTGAATCATGGAGTTGAGTACGGAGGTGCCAATTTCAGTTCAGTGTAAAGCCCTGCCGGCCACATGCGCTGCAATCGCAACATTGTAAATACATAACACGTCAATGTAATTTAAAAAATACTAACAGTTCGTAGATTTAGTGTAGTAGTATAGTATATTAAGTGGTGTTGTATTAATAAACATGGATTTAGCTGCTTCTTTATTGACTTTTACAATGTTTTGGAAATGTAAGTGAAAGTATTTTAATAATATTTTGTTAAATTTTTATTCTATTGCGAATTATAACGATTGTGTAGCACTACCAGACACTGGTATTTGTAATTGTATTATTTATGCTTTACCTACATTTTAATTAAAGCAATATTTACTCTTGATTACTCGCATTCTTCCT
This sequence comes from Oligia fasciuncula, assembly GCA_963082905.1. NCBI lineage: Eukaryota > Metazoa > Arthropoda > Insecta > Lepidoptera > Noctuidae > Oligia > Oligia fasciuncula. The sequence goes on along the minus strand of OY720406.1, from coordinate 11,330,139 downwards.
CGTTCCTTCCTTATCTATGTCAATAATGAGGGTATGAAATAATATGAATCTCTAACATACAATTTATAAATAACAATGTGAAGCTGTCCCTTGGAAAATGTTAAAGTCTACGAAGACGTCTTCGGTATCTTCTTCAATAATCAATAAAACAAATATTTGAGCATTAAATACTTGAATGACTTGCGCTACTTACAACGTACATGGAAAAAACCTTGAAAAATAAATAAAACGTTGTAGTAGTACTTACGTAGGTACACTGATAAAAAACATTTGAATTGTATTCGCGATATATATAGTAAAAAACAATAGGTAATAAAATACGCGGTGGCCATGTATGCACATATTTATCAGTAAATTAATATCATGTGGGCATCGAACCTCATTATTTATTCCCATATGGTTGTGTAACCTCTTTCTTTGTAGGTGTAATGAAGGCTCTTTAAAATTTAACTATTCAGATTCAGAGGTTGTAAGTATTGGGATATAAAAAGTTGTGTCGAGCTAAGAATAGGAAATGTAATTCTAGGATGTCCCCTTCAAGTCCCCGGATCCAGAATGTCAATTGTTAGTTGTGATGCAGTTTATAGCGGCGGGTTGACCACGAAGAACCTGATTATGCATTTGTCCAAGTTGCTCTTTAAAAAGAAAACTCCTTAAGCTGCTCACTGGCAAAAAAAGTTGCTAATTTTAAAGCATTCCGATTTTTGACGTAACGTCTGATGGTGCCCTAAAGGGGTGTGAAAACGAATTACATCCAGCTGCAGAACAACAAGGTTCTGACGTACGAAAGATGGTGCGATAAAATTCTCATTCAACTTGATGGCGAGGACGACTGGGTGTGTTCTCATATTGGATGGATGGATTCAGAATTGGAGCAATGCCCTGCAGAGGCATTGGCTTAGATAATAATATAGCAGTAAATTGGATGAGAGAGACTAAAAATAAGAACCACAATATCGAGAACAAAACGCAGATATTGATGCCATCCCAAATAATGCAACAAACAAGGAAAATAAGACAGTCTGCAGTCGCGAGGCTCGACTGCAACTAAATCTGCATGTCATTTTATTCACAAAGTTTAACATACAAGACGAGAACATAAAAGGTCATAATATGACCTTTTATGTTCTCGTCTTGTATGTTCTTGTACCTTCATTTAATTTATATATTATATAAATTAAATGAAGGTACATAGTGAATAGAAATAGTAGGTCAAGTGCAAACCACATTCACTGTGAACATATTCGACAGCTTGTTAGATGTAATCAAAGTTTTCACGAGATCACGACCATCCTTTAATGCAAATTATATTATCGCGGTTACGACTGCGAAATTAAATATGAAATTTGCCAATCCTGCTGTTTCTTAACAAGCTGAATCAACAAGATAGCTTAACTTCAATTAGTGATAACACAATACAGACAGACTAATAAAAATATTTCTTCAAATTGTTCTTTAATTGCTTAAAACGATGTTCGTTAATCAAACGCGGGGGTCTCTCAAAGATTTGCAAGTATTCCAGCTTTGTACTAAAACTTTGTATGTTACATAAATAGCCTAGATATTTGTGACACCACTTCCTAGTATACGTAGACATTACATTTAATATAGAACACTTTACTCGGGTGAAGCGGTGATTGTACTGTGGTCTTTGGAATGTGACAGAAATAAGATATTAAGCTTTTCTTAAGACACAAGCCAGATGAAATCACTAAGTTTGTCTGAGACAAAATACAAAAGATTAGAAAAAAGTTAGACAAAACCGGTAATTCTATAAAGGTCAGCGAAGAGTCACCTCAACCATCATGACTACAATGCAAAATAACGAACAAGCATTGATAGCGAGTGACTACTTGACTAATTACTATATTGTATAGCTTTACTTGGGAAGAAATTATCATTTATCAAAGCTAGGAAGAAGGACAATTAACTTATGGAATTTCCATTGTATTTAAAAAATATACTGTGAAGCCATCTTCGAAACATTCGCATACCTAAAACATTGTTTGCGATTAATTAAAGTAAACCACAAAGACTTTGTGGTACTACAATGGACTACATATTTGGTATTATCCTGTCATTTTAAAGCTTGAAACATGGTTACGTCAAAGACAGAATCAGACCTATAGAAGAATCTACTAATATTAATTTCTCAGAAAATATTTAACGAACCGCAGCAGTTTATGGTTCCATGGAAATTTATGGAAACGAGTAATTTTGTGGTTCGATTTAGCGCCGCTAGAGTTGTTAATTTCTAACGGAGCATTGGTGCAGTTCGTAATGCAAATCATACACTACAAAAAGTCTGTGGAGTTGTAGTTGAAGAACAATGATCAAATAATAAACCAAAAAATAATAAAACAGTGCCGTTTTGTGGAAATAAACTACTATAAATAAATAAATAAATGATCTGTCAGAGGATTTATTTAAAAATCCTCAGAAAAAAGGACGTTGGTACACGGTTTGTCAATCCCTGAAGAGAATATCGATGGGTGAGGTTCAGTTTCAACGAATCTAATTACATACAAATGATTATAATACTACCTATATCAATATCAAGCGTAGTAATAGTAAGCCCGCTGATCTAAAAATGTGATACGGTTTTCTAGAAGAATGTTAGTAGTATAGGCTACAGAATGATTTCTTTTTTCAAGCCAGCTCTGTTAGATTCTGTACTATTAGGTCCTCTAGAAAAACGCCGAAAGGAACAAAGGACTACATAAAGTAGTTTAGAAAGTACCCATATTGGCTATAATTAGGAAGATCAAAAGGTTACCCAGTAACCCCAATTTATCAAAGGCAACATCCATCCATTTCATCAACATAATCAGTCTATAATGTTCCCACTGCTGGGACACGGGCCTCCTCTTTGTGAGAGGGAGTGGGCCGTAATTCACCACGCGGGCCCAGTGCGGGTTGGTAGATGTCACATGTCTTCGAAATTTTGGTTCTAGGACATGCCGGTTTCCTCACGATGTTTCCCTTCACCGTTTTGAGAGCAGTGGTGATGATATAACTTACACAAAGTAAAGCGCCGGTCTGGGTTCGAACCTACGACCTACAACTCATAAGTCGCGGCCGTCACCACTTGGCCACCACTGCTCTCAGTCCATTTCGTCAGCTGTTGTCAATCCTTTAACATGGTGATTTTTGTCAGATTTTATTTATATCAATTTGAAAGCTGATTTACTGTTCAGAAACTGATCAGCCTATCAGAACCCTGGAGAAAATGGCCTTTTAATTAAACAAAATGCTTTTATTTGCAGTATCATGGAGCTTACAGTGCTACTCGTGCTGTCCGGAACAGGACATACAGGAAAGCACGAAAGCATGCCCGTGCAAGCATTTTGACTACAGCAGCAAGTACCTGGTGCAGTGCGAGAAGTCCACCATGTGCTTCAAGAGAATAACTACCCTTGACTTCGGTGACGGATGTAAGTATGTTATCTGAAGATAGAGCAACGTGCATAACGGCTGTAATGTTTTGTAAAATCTCATTGTTGTTAAAAGAGTAACCGTGGAGTTTCTTCCATAGGAAACGATCAATTGGAACCTAGCTTCTGATGTTCCATAAGTACCCATGTAGGTTTATGTGAAATAAAGTATTTTAAATTTGAGTAAAAACCTTTGGAAAGCAATCGCATTGGTAGCCAATGCTTCTGACCAACGAGATCTTGATCACCTAAAAGGTTAAAAGCTGGCCTTTGTGGTGTCTTGGGACAGCAGCGTAAACTCTGCGAATTATCAGATAACTTTTGAAGAAAATTATAAAATGTAGAGAATTTATGAATGATGATAAATGCGCGCCAGATTTAGATTTAGGTACAAATATTTTCAAGCCCAGCTACGAGTTTAGACTTATAATCACACCCAAGCCCGTCGAAACAATAAATATTACATACAAGACAAGTACCTACACACCAGCCTTTATAATACTACTAGGAGTTTTTTTTTTTTTTACTGTTACTATTTTAAGTTCTGATTCATATATTATATCGACATTTGTAAATTGACCACACTTAACACTTCAAAGACTATGTGGCTTGGCCGTTTCGCTACCATCACATAGGCGTAAGGTGAAAAATTTATTCACTGTTTATTACTTTTCTGTTATACAATAGTTTTTGTAGTAACGAAACGGCCAAGCCTCATATTTTGACTAAGGTGTAGAGTTTGTGAAGTTAGGGCGTGTAGAGTTAGAAGCTTGGCTCTACATGAGATCTGATAACTTTTTGGCAGTGCGAGCCATATGTGGTCTCGTCTTGGCAACATTTTACATGAAAATGTTTTTGGTGGGATACGATATGTCCGAGTCATTCATAAATGTATACCAAATATATGTTTTACTAGCTTCTACCCGCGACTTCGTCCGTGTGTATTTTTTTTATAACATAAAATATACTACTACTACTAGCTGCGAGTGCTGAGACTCGCGGTTTCATATGCATAAGTCTGGATCTCGAGGGAATATCGGGATAAAAAGTATCCCTATGTCCTAACCCACGTCACGGTTTTCCTGTGGCAAATTTCATCCAAAACCATTCAGACATTTTAGCGTAAAAGGTTCATCCAAATCCATTCAGACGTTTTAGCGTGAAACATACAAAAAAATCAAATCTTTCCTCTTTATTATATTCGTTTAGATGACACTTGGCAATACCATAGGTTCCCATTAGTGAAAGAATTTTCAGAGTCGGATCAGTAGTTCCGAAGCGAAGATTAAGACCCGTACATACAAACTCAAAAATGTTGCCTCTATTATAATATTAGTATAGATTAACACTAGATTTACATGCACCATACATTTAATAATTCAATGATTTCAGTATAAATCGTGAACTTTGCGTATGAAAGCTCACGTTATTAAGATAAAATTATACGCCATAATATGGTAATGCCCGCAAAATGTTAATTCGCTAAGGTAAGGTTATTAATAGAGCTAGACACCAGCTGCCCGTGAGGTTAAGTGGCAATGACCCGTGACCGACACCTCCGTTAGCCGTTGAACGTTACGCGCCTAAACCAAAAACTAATGTATCATTTACCGAAGATTTACTGCCTTGTATTAGTTCAGTATTGTTTTTAATACACTCTTTGCAGCTAGCAATAATTGAATTTGTTATTTATTTGTTTACCTTGTATATTTAAAAGGAGGACTTGGTGTCTTCTCTCCCTCTTGGTCTCTCGAGGGGACTCGCCGCTAAATAATAGCAGCGGGTTGACTTGCCGCGGTCGGTTCGTAGATTGGTGCCCATCCGTTACATATCGAGACCCCTCCGCGCCTCGTAAAGCCATTGGCCCCGGCTGTCATTCCTAGATTTTTTTGACCGTCGTCGTTACGGGTAGTCAGAAGCCCAAAAGTCTGACAAATCGTTTTATCCAGTAACTGGGTTGTAGAGGTCAGATATCAGGCACTCCATATAAAATACTGGTATTCAGCTGAATCCGGTTAGACTGGAAGCCGACCCCAACATACTTGGGAAACGGCTAGGCAGATGTTGATTTAAGAGGAGGATTTATGGGCAGTGTTAACAGAAGAAAGGCACCAATTCGTAACACTTCATCACGAACTAATAAAAAAAGCAGTAACTTAAGAGTCATTACTCAAACAGCCAATACACTGTTTATAGGAATCGATAAACATGTGCATAAAGGAAGTCGTGGACAATAAAAAGAATGTGTCGATATGGTACCGTTAAGGCGGCTTCCTTACGAAATGCTCCTTTAAAGGAATATGTGTCATGTGGTCCGTTGGTGGCGCAACTTTATGTGGTACTGTTAAATGTCACTTAACATCAAAACGAACATATCAAGAATTGTTGCTTAACCATAAAATGCTTTAAGAAAGTGCTCTTTGAATTATGTTTTACGTTTTGAGTTTGAGTTTGATTTTGGATTTTGGGCCCAATACATATTGGCTGATTTCCTTTAATCGATATCCATTTTAGCGTTAAAGCGAAACAAATTCACTTTTAAATTTATAATATTAGGGGACATATTTGTATTAATTCTGGTTAGGATGAAGTTATAACCCTAACCCTTTGGGGAATGCAGGCATGACGTTATCTTATGCGAAGTTATTTTAGAGATAAATGTGATTATGTTCCTATCTAAGCTTAAAGTAATAATTATACCACTGCACTGCAAAGCTAAATTCCTCAACTCTTAGGTGTCTACAGATAATATAATATGGTTATTATTAATAGCCTAACTTTGAAAGGGAAAAAATCATAATCATAGCTACAATTTCCTTTAAAAGACAATGATAGTTCAAACCAACAACAAAATATTCGTAAAACCGCATTTTGCCCTTGAAACTATCACAACGTTTATGTAAAATTAGATCCCGTTTTGAACGACAGTAATAAGGACAACAAGAATATAAGGAAAGCTATATGAGAAACCAGCAAAAACCGGGAATTCTGAATGGTAATGAAGATAATAACTAACTGTCATCGAAATTCCCCTGTACCATTTTGTAACAAATTGTGCGAATCGCAAACAAAATTGTCAATCGGTATGTGAGTCACGAATTATCAGTTCCTCTCGTAACCCGGCGATGCTAATGAGGACTGCACGCATGACAGGCGCACGCGCACCGGCAGGGTTAAACGTGCAGATTGCACCATAAGCGTATAGTGCACATTGTAATGCTACTATATTAAAGGGACTCTTGGACTTTTTGACGTGACAACGTCTTAAATTAGGTTGCGGCTGGGAGTCACTTATGAAAAAGTGTAACGCTCGGTAACGTTACGATGAGTCACCGAACGAGAGAGAGGCCCGCCGAATGCCTTGCGTCTCTCTCCCACTCAACTATGATCGGATGATCGGTCGTTGTCACGTAAAATCTTCGCCCGTAAAACCGACTTTACAGGCAACCATTTTTTTTCTACTTATTTGTCATCGAAACGCTAAGAAGAATATATAAAGTAACGTAAAAATGAAGACATGTTATGTTAACATTTAGACAATTTTAAAGGCGTCGTTTATTGACAGCATATCCAGGAAGTGGACTGCGAAAAAAATTAAGGAGAACACTCGAGTTTGCAACTTTGCAGTGTAAATATTATCTGTGAAAAACAATTATCACATAAGTATGAGCGAGCGAACGAAGGGGCGACGTAAGGGCGAAGCAAATATAGAGGAACTAAAAGAATTTAGCATATTGGTTAGTAGTAGGATGGAAATTGCTGTACGACCTAGTGCCCAGCACTTCAAATCAAATCATTTATTTGCTTGAATATGGGTAGATACAGACGCCAGCACATCAAGCTACCCGAAACTGTCAAATTTTTCCAATCAACTCTGAACCTTAAGCTTTAGCGATAAAGTTGTCAATCTATTTAAAAAACTTTGACAGATTGTAGTAGCAGAGGCAGAAAATGCCTATGGCATGAAGTCCGCCTCTGTACATTTATGTGCTTGAATTATTAAATAAATACATACATACGGGTCGAATACAGAACCTCCTTTTTTGAAGTCGGTTAAAAATGCGTTGCGCTGCGGACCGTTGAGGCAGTAATCTGCGCTTGGCTTAAAAATCTCATATTAATTGGTACCAAAATCACTGCCTTGTCAAAAATACTGTGAAAACTCTGGGTAGCCCTTAAACAGGCGGGACGAGTTCTAATTACATGTGTTACGGGACTATGTAGTGATTGGTGTGTCATTCAGCACTTTCACAATCATGTCGAGAATAGTTAGTTGCGTGTAATTAAATCATTTGTTGAAGTATTTTATGTAAGAAGCATTGTCAGTCTCTCTCCTATGTAATTTATGTAACGTTGCAAAAGATAAAGATATATTTATTGCATAACTGTGTACATAAAGTTCAAATCACAATGTAAATACAATACTTAGGTACATAATATGTTTCAAGTTAATAACTAGTACAGTTAGGTAATACTTAGGGACTTTTCAGGGGATTCATGAAAATGATTAGTTGATGATAAATATTGACGTGACAACGTCTTAAATTAGGTTGCGGCTGGGAGTCACTTATGAAAAAGTGTAACGCTCGGTAACGTTACGTTCTTATTTTAAATTAGGTTGCGGCTGGGAGTCACTTATGAAAAAGTGTAACGCTCGGTAACGTTACGTTCTTATTTTCATTTAATTCCTTGTTCCTATTGTGCAATTTAATTATATTCATATCAATAAATATTCTACCGAGAAAAAGACGTTGTCACGTAAAATCTTCGCCCGTAAAACCGACTTTACAGGCAACCATTTTTTGACGTGACAACGTCTTAAATTAGGTTGCGACTGGGAGTCACTTATGAAAAAGTGTAACGCTCGGTAACGTTACGATGAGTCACCGAACGAGAGAGAGGCCCGCCGAATGCCTTGCGTCTCTCTCCCACTCAACTATGATCGGATGATCGGTCGTTGTCACGTAAAATCTTCGCCCGTAAAACCGACTTTACAGGCAACCATTTTTTTTTAAATTATAATTCCGTTCAAAGCTTCAAGGATATTTCTGGGTATTTAGGTAAAATTAGAGGAAATTGTACGATATTAATAAAAATATAGTTAGTACCTATTAATAACATTTTTCTATAGAATTATTCCTGATGTCCAAATGCCTCTTTAATTTAATTAAAACCTCCTTAGGTATTATGGCTCTTTGATTAATAAAAAAAATGGTTGCCTGTAAAGTCGGTTTTACGGGCGAAGATTTTACGTGACAACGTCTTTTTCTCGGTAGAATATTTATTGATATGAATATAATTAAATTGCACAATAGGAACAAGGAATTAAATGAAAATAAGAACGTAACGTTACCGAGCGTTACACTTTTTCATAAGTGACTCCCAGCCGCAACCTAATTTAAAATAAGAACGTAACGTTACCGAGCGTTACACTTTTTCATAAGTGACTCCCAGCCGCAACCTAATTTAAGACGTTGTCACGTCAAAAAATATCCTTCCTGTGCTGCATTACCTATACCTACCTTATTTTAAAATATTTTGTTACAGTAACATCGCTAAGCATAGCACGGGGCTGCGCGCCGCAAACAACAACTGGAGAACAAAGGAAGATTAACGGGAAATGGACACTGGTCAATGACATACACGAGGTGTATGACGAGTCGTGTTCGGAGGACCCGGACAACGACGCGCGAGCCACGAAGACGACGCATTGCTACTGCAGAGGGGATCGGTGTAATGACGCCCAGAAAATATTCAGAAATGGTTTAGCAGTGGCTGCTATGGCAATCATTCTGTGCGTCTTAAGTTAGAGGAAGAAGTTACCAGCTAAATGGTACTGACTGGCTAGTCATGAAGCGCCTCGTTCACTTCCTCGAAGAGCTTTTTCCTAAGAAGTCCCTTACGGAGCTCACCTAGAGCGGTCTCTTCCTTGTATAGCTTCTTGATCATTCTGGCTTTTTCCACGTAGATATTCATATCAGATCTGTCCTCAACGATTTGCTTAACAGTCTGCTCATAGGCTGCTATACATACTGCCTAAAGGTCATCATTCATTATAACAGCACCGCTCCGACACAGCAGATAACTTGTCATTCAAGTAAGGATTTTAAATCAACTACATCAGAGTAAATTTTACGATGATAATACAGAATAGTGGACCAGAGCCCGCTCCCCGGCAATGAAACCCCTACTAGCGGTATGCATGCCAGCGCGCCTCGCCGGCCGACCGTGCTCGGTCCTCACGCCGCTCACACGGCTGTCTCCCGCAAATTCTCATGCTCACTAATGTTCGCAAAACCGGTCTGTAAACTGAAAACTAGCCGTTATTGGCACGTGAACGGTGCAAACTGGTAAGCGGCGCGTGAACAACAAACGTTCATCTCACTGGTGGCGTTCCAGCAGCGAGCGATCGTCTTGCTGTGTCGGCGCGTTGGCGGGTGGATATTTTCGAGGCGGTGACGGGCGGTTACTACACTGGAGCGGTGCGGTTATAATGACCTTTAGTATTTTGTGTAGATTTTATTTTATTTAATGTTTTTATTTTAAATGCAACTGAACCTTGATAAAAAGGTCGGGTGAAGGCAAATTCAAGTATCGCGTCACGGAGTATGTTATAAATGGAGTGTTTAAATGAAATTAACCGATTTATTAAACGGTTTATGTGATAATGGAACTTGCTGTTGCTGGTGAGACCAGAAGTAATTTTTTTTGAGAAAAGACTATTTGGTAAGAAGATGCGTTCACACATAAATATATTTAAACTTAAATTTAGAACACTAGTGTATAGGTAAGGTGTATTTAAAATTCCTTGTTCACCGCTATAAAATAACGGTGTATTTTTGTCAATGTTTAATTACGGCTATTTGTAAGATCCCTAATACCTCTATACGGGTCTTTATATACTGCCAATAATGTTAAGTTACTAATAGTTACATAGTTGAACAAAGTTATGAACAGTCCCAAAGAGCTTCAACAGTGGTGCTTTATTTTATTACGCATTATTGCTAGTCAATGTTATGTAAAGTGTATTTAATTTTGCTTGTATTATTTGTAAACAAATATGTCGTAGAGGGCTTCAAATAAAAAAAAACTAACAACATGTAATTCCCCAAAGCGTTAGGCAGAGGTGTACCTATAATATACCCACATTTCGCCTGTTATGTTTAAGTCCCATGTAATAGGAGGCGAGCCTATTGCCATCACCCGACCGGTGCTGGGAAATTCCTGATGGAAAAACCAGATAACACTTTGCCCGAATCCTCCTCATGCTCAGCAGTAGCGGTTGCGAACACTTGACCAACGAGGCAGTCTAGTGGTCTGACAGAAAACGAACGTGTTTAAATAATATATGATTATTTGGAAGCCGTTTTTATTTTAGTATGCCGTAGAATAGAATACTCTGCCGTACTTATGTGTTTTTCACAAAGTTGTTCATAACTAACTTAAAGTACGTAATTTATGCGAAACCTTGAGATTTTCATTCTTTGTTTGTTTACCAAATATGACAAGTAATAAAAATACACTGTAAAGATTGCAAATCTGTGATCTCCTTCACAAATGTTAGGTAGATTAGGTAGTCATTACTTTTTATTTTAATATTACTCTCGTACGTACTTAGTGTTCGCCTGATTATAACTAATTAAGGCCAGGAAGTTGATAAGTTTAATTTGTATTTTATATTATCATTTAGATCCTGTTTTGTATTTTTTCTACGTGATACTCATTCTTATTATGTAATTTAAATTTTTGATCTAATAAAATCATTCCTATACTATTTCTGATTTACCGTACGTAACCGTATTTCGTAGGTAAGTATATTCCATTAGGGTGTGTAATGTTTGGTATAACAACAGATGGTCTAATTTCGTTTGACATAACTCTCATATGATATAATTTTCATATGCTATAAAAACATTTAACCTAATGTCATATGATCGAATGTTATATTTGATATAATTTTCTTTTTCTCTAATTTCATTTAATATAACGTTCATTTCATATAATTTTCATATTGTATAATGCTCCTTTTATATAACGTTCATTTGACCTAACATTAATATTAACTAATTTTCTTTTTCTCTAATTTCATTTAGTATAACGTTCATTTCATATAATTTTCATATTGTATAATGCTCCTTTTATATAACGTTCATTTGACCTAACATTCATATTAACTAATTTTCTGCCCTTCGCTCGCTCCAGCATTATATGTAAAGAATCGCTCTTGTGTTCTATGTGTGTGTGTTCTATTTCTGAGTGAAGGGTTTAAAATAACCGAACCTCGGGGTGCCCTTCGCTCGCTCTTGCATCCTATGTCGACGGAGCCCCGCTTCGCGGGGCCCCTATTTCTGTGTAAAGGGTTTAAAGTAACCTAACACAACCGAACCTCGGGGTGCCCTTCGCTCGCTCTTGCATCCTATGTCGTGTGTGTGTGTGTGTGTCTTGTATCCTATGTGTGTGTGTGTTGTGTGTGTAATATAATTAATTCAACGATATAGCCACAACATAACAAGTAAAAGAAGAAAACAAACATTTTTGCAAAAATAAAAGTAGATATTTGTAAATTATATTAAACGTTACTTATAGATTTTGAATATTATAGCAACTGAATATTATATTATGTGAATATTATTTCAAATGTGCATTATATAAACTGTTCATTACACCATATGAAATTAGGTAAAATGTTCATTATACCATATGAAATTAGGTAAAAAGAAGTTATATCAATAATTCATTATGACCGTTATATTAAATAAAAATTATATTAAATGAAATTAGGTCTTATGATCGTTAGAACTTTTGTTTCTATATCAAACGTGACACACCCATTCCATTAGAGCCTGTTTGACCACTCCGGAATAAGGTTTGATAATTTTAATTCACCCTAATCTGCAAATAGCTTTTAAAGTTCTGACATTATCTTGTCTCCGGCTGCTATAAAGCTTGGATTCCCGTAATCTAATAATGACTTATAATTGACTGTTGAAAGTAGTTCAGCTACCGGTTAAACTAATAAGTACCGTCGCTGTATACCTGTCTCGTGCGCGGATGCTTATTAGGGCCGGCATTTACTCTCTCTATAATGTTTTGTCTATCATTTTTGTGCTCACCAGTGGCGAATCATATAATGTTTATTTTATTACATTTTAACACTTCAAATTAATATTTACATTATATGTAATTTACAATGTTCCTAAAATTGCAAACATGAAGCAGACAAATATATTCTTCCTCCAAGTGCAACTAAATTAGACCGTAAGACCGTTGTTACTTACTTAAAATCTTAAACCATAGTTAATCAGAAATGGGAAAATCTTTACAAAAAATTAATATTAATTAGTGAATACTATAAAATATAATATAAAAAAAACCCGCAAACATTGAACGTTCATTAATGACATTTCTAGAGACCTTCCCCTACACTGGCGCCTCAAGCGGGGAATTCAAGCGCGATAGCACCTCATTTGAACCTTGCTTCGATAGTAGTTGTTTTAGAAGATGCATATTAAGTCCAGCGGTTTTTTTATTTCTATTATTAGATATTTTTTTACTTATTTATTTATTTAATACTTCAAGCATATAAATGTAGAGGCGGACTGCCATAGGCATTTTCTACCAGTCAACCTTTGGGTGATGCAGAGACAAACAGTGGTAGGTGACCGTAGGTGCAATCATGAAGATTGAGGAATAAATATTTTAAATATAAAGATACGCATAAACCTATTAAAACTATGAATATAATATATACCTAATTACACATAAATATAAGCACAAATAAATATACATAAATACATGAATATACTTACTAAAAAGAAATAAGACTGCAGATAATCATTATAAAAAATGGAGGACCGAAAAGTTTTAAAGTCACAAAAACATCACGATTATCGTCGATAGTAAATAATTTAAGCCAAACGAAGGATAACTCGTTACTTCTCGACTCAAAGGAGTATTAATTGCATGTTTAGGAATGCACACGCTACATGTAAATGAGGCATTATATGCAACGGATTCCAAAGAGGTCGAGTTTGTATGTAAGTACATGTGTTGTGAAACTGAAGGCGATGATGAATCGTTCATACAATATGCCTTTATATTAAGTTCAGCTTAATTTTATTACAGTGCACCAGCGTTGATATGACACTAGGGCTTTAGGAAGAGACTGTCACACAGGTATGAGTGACCGAAACGACGCTCTTATATGTTTTGCACGTAAAACTTATCAGATTTTCGTTCTAGCCGATAATCGGTGATTTAGGTCATCGATCATGGTAACTTTAGTATCAGTATAAAACATAAATAAATAGTCAGTTGACTATTAAAGTTATCAGCTTTATTCGTAGAATAGTTTTGACAGTGTTTTCATACAAAAACTGTCAAACGTCCATTTTATTCTTCGAATAAAAGTTATCTTTGGATGGATAAATCAGACCTTAGTCTATGACAACAATTTGGCACTGACAACGCCTTAATATCTTAGGAGCAAGGGCTGCTTTCGTAGTTCGTGTTGGCCGTACAATCGTCCATTGTGTAAAAGCATGCGCGTACTCACGTTGGCGTGGTTCTCTACCAGGCACAGGAACACCACATCCTCTCGCAGCAGACGCACGGCGCCGTGCAGAGGCTGTGTCGTCTTGCTCTTCAACATCCGGTACAGAAGGGCTGATGACATGTGCGCGAAGTCCTCACCTAAGATTAAGAATTTTATATAAGTTATGGGATTTCAGGAGCGTGTGTGAATAATTTAAGGCAGTGATGGCCCCGTGGTCACAGCCCCGACTTACGAGGCACTTGATTTTATGTAGTTTATTTCATCATCACTGCTCTCAAAATGGTGAAGGAAAACATCGTGAGGATGCCATGTCCTAGAACCAAAAATTCGAAGACATGTCACATTTATGGCAGTGGCAGTTCCAGCAGTGGAAACATTACAGTCTGATTACGTAAAACATTACAGTATTATTACAATTTAAAGCTTATTTCAATAGTCATAGAAGTGAAGTCTCATAACTTGCGTTCTAATGTTTTTAGGGTTCCGTAGCCAAATGGCAAAAACGGAACCCTTATGGATTCGTCATGTCTGTCTGTCTGTCCGTCCGTATGTCACAGCCACTTTTTTCCGAAACTATAAGAACTACACTGTTGAAACTTGTTAAGTAGATGTATTCTGTGAACTGCATTAAGATTTTCACAAAAAAATAGAAAAAAACAATAAATTATGGGGGTTCCCCATACTTAGAACTGAAACTCAATTTATTTATTTTTTTCATTAAACCCATACGTGTGGGGTATCTATGGATAGGTCTTCAAAAATTATATTGAGGTTTCTAATATCATTTTTTTCTAAACTGAATAGTTTGCGCGAGAGTCACTTCCGGTAAAATGTGTCCCCCCCCCCTGTAACTTCTAAAATAAGATAATGATAAAACTAAAAAAAAATATATGATGTACATTATCATGTAAACTTCCACCGAAAATTGGTTTGAACAAGATCTAGTAAGCAGCTCGCCAGTGAAAATTTAAAAACATATGATGGTACGGAACCCTCGGTGCGCGAGTCCGACTCGCTCTTGCCCGGTTTTTTTTTATAGAACTGTTTCTTATAATTACAAAAATATGATATGCTAGAAGCATTTCATGGTGCCATTTCATGTAAGAAAAAAATTGCACCCATCCCTATTTCAACAGCTATTTATTTACTTTACAATGCATGTCATTTATGAAAGTCATTTAAGTACTTAGTACAAAACTATAGAAATAGCAAAGGCTGTACAAATAATATTAATCAGTTCTAGTTCAACTTCAAAGAACAATAAACAAGCATTTATGTTTTATAGAATCAACTGTTGTTTAGCACAAATAAGGTAAAGGATATTTATTATATCTTCAACCTTTCAACAGACTTATGATGTGTTTAAACTGTAGTGTAGTAAACGAGTACCCTAATTGCGAAACACACTATAATTCATTGCTCCATATGTTCGAAAAATGTGTCTGCCTAACAACTCAAAAAACGCAATGAGTGTTGTCAAACTGTCAAAATGAAACCCATTGCTAGTGTGTTACGCAATTACCCTGCTGGTAATTCCTTTACCACTTTTGATAACTCATTCTGCCTAGCTGTTATTAGTTAGCCAACTATGCTGGGGTCGGCTTCCAGTCTAACCTGGTGCAGCTAAATACCAGTATTTTAGTAGTGACTGCCTATCTGACCTTCACAATCCAGTTACCGGATAAAATGATACACCTTGGTAAGGCTGTTTGTCAGACTTTTGGGCTTCTAACTACCTATAACAACTGTACAAAAAATCTAGAAATGGCTTAACATGCTTTCCGAGGCACGGAGGAGTTCAATATGATTTTGATAACTATTCCCAGTAAATTGAAACTTTACTAAGGTTGAAACGATCTAACCGTCACATAGACAAATGGCATTTTTGTTTATGACGTGTCATGCAACTTTAAAGTGGTGAGGAAATTAAGTAAGCAGTAAATTGCTTATCATTTTCTGTGAATTGTTACAAGTACTTTCCTCTTTTACATAGTTTTTGAGGAAAAAATCTGCTAAATTATGGAAACCCCAGCTATACTAACTATGAAATAATATATTTGTATGGCTAAAAGTATTTAACTGAATACCTACCTTTTGCATAATGTAGGTATACCATACTATAGCATATCCACACACAATGTTGCATTACACTGCTAATTAACTGACTAGTATTTAACACAACAGTGTAAAATTATTTCAATACATCAGTATTTTCTAGTCATAAAAACTTGTATCTGATGAAAGTTTCAGTACCTCAACACATTTTTACAAAAAATATTGTTTGTACAACATTATTAAACTGCAATTAAAAATGTTGAGCTAAATAATAACAGCTGCACAGGTCGATCGATCAGGTTAAGCTACGCTTGCCGCGATTGGTCTGTGGATGGGTGACCATCTTTGCCTTTCCTTTCCATCCGTGCCTCGGAAACCACATTAAGTGGTCGGTCACTGTCATTTGTGGATCTTTGGCAGGTGTTACGGGTAGTCAGAAGCCCGAAAGTCTGACAACCAGTCTTACCATGGGGTATTGTATTACCCAGTAACCGGGTTGTGGAGGTCAGATAGGCAGTCGCTCCATGTAAAATACTGGTATTCAGCTGCATCCGGTTAGACTGGAAGCTGACTCCATAATAGTTGGGAAAAGGCTAGGCAGATGATGAATTAAAAAATCATCCATGAAAATTGAGGCATTTCCTGGTCCATTAGTTTACTTCATTTTCATTGGATACTTTTGGAACATACTATAGTAATAAAATGGCATACCAGTCAGATCATCCCAGTGTGCAGATATAAGTCCTGAGCAGTGTTCCTTGAGAGCTGATGCACCAATCTCATCAGCTGCCGAGTAGAACTTTACACAAGATCTGAAAACAACATGTTTGTAATCAAATGTCTCATTAGCCATCTCTGATTAGATGTAGGAGCAGCTGCAGATTGACAAATCTTTTAAGGTTTCTTTTGTTAGGAAATCGTCTACAGCAGCCTGGATTTTAGAGCTGAACTCTACAAACAACAAATGGTGGAACAGACCCCTTTTGCATGGAACTAAAAACTAGCAGCTGAAAAATATACTTTGATTACCTTTGCATGGAATATAAGATTACATGTAATTATCTGGTTACAAAAACATGTGAAAGTATATAAATAGTACATAATGGAGTATAACATTATCATGGACCAATATGTTTTGGATGAATCTAAGATAGTGAGTTCCTCTGAGTTTAGATTGTGAATAAAGGATTTTATGTTATAATTAGACAAGCTTCCGCTGCCTTATCTGAATTCTTGCATTCATTTTCTAAATCTGTAATATTTATTACAAGTTATTTCATACCTTACTGCAACTGATGCTATGAGAGCCTGCTCACACTTTCCAACTAATCCATACAGTTTGAAGCTGGCCGCAGATTTCATCAGTTGCAGAGCAAAGGAGTCTCCGCGGGACAAGTCCACTACATCTGTGTACAACCATTTTAGGAGGGCGGCCCCAATATCATCTGGTAGGGTAGACCAGTCTGAAACATAATTACATATTGGTATTCATGAGTAATAGCATATTAAGGAACTTGTCATACAACATAACATAGACTTATCATTATATTATAGATAAGGGCATGATATTACTACACAATCATCTTTATAAATAAACTGAATCTCACCTAATTCCTCCAGATTCTTGAGGGCTTCCTCGTTCCAGTCATCGGAGCGTGCATTCAGCACAAACTTGTGACCGGGCATGGACTTGCTCTGTAGCTTGATGGTGATGTCGGAGTACGTCTCCCTGCCGTACAGAGTGGCCACCGTCATGAGCAGGCGCGCCACAAAGCTCGTCTCGCTCAGGTCGCCGGCCGACGCCGCCGCCAGCGTGTACTTGCGCTCCACCTCCGCGCAGTGGCTCTGCAGCTTCCCATACTCTTCCTTCAGCAGCGACAGGTGCTGCTGAAGTTTCGTCACCTCGCTGGAAGCTGTACAAACCGACATAGTCACAAGACTGCCACCGACAACACCGCCCACTATTACAAACAAGTTTTGCACGCAAAAAACTTGCAATTTTCAGCGACTACTCACCCATGACGAGGTTTTTTACGTGTGATGCAGGATATAAAAAAAAGCCTTGAATTCACTTGTCTGAGTAAAAAAATATTTATTCGTAAATTAAGAAATGACAATTTATCTATTGTCAGCAAATTGTCGGCCATCAGTCAATAAACATAACGTTTCTTTTCACGTAATCGCATTTTACTTTTTTTCGTAACGCAAAATTACTTAGTGAGAATTCGCATTTGATTAGATTTTAAATCTCCTAAATAACATATTTTTATGCATTTCAATAATTTAATATACGATTTTCGCAAGGATAATATATTATAATAAATATTTCGCAATGATAAAAAATTACTAAAGGACTATGACAAACAATTTCATTTTACGTGTAAAGAAATACTCGTGACATTTTGACAGATTCTGAACTGAAATGGTCCAGTACGCAAACTTCTGCAAAGCATGAAAGCATGCGAATGAAATAGCATAATACAAACTACTCTGGACAAAAAGGGACAGAAGTTAAAAGTTATCAATGAGTTCATAATAATTATTTACAAAGAAAGTGGCTAACGGGTTGGCTCATATTTTGACTGATTGGACGCAAAATATTATGGTAGTTTCGGTCACTCCTAATAGGTGTCACTACGTATGCAAAATCTATTTTCAAGATAACCTTCAAGTGATTTTGTCAATTTATTATTGATAACAAGAATTACTTTTTAACAACCTTTTATTTAGTAGTTTAGAATCGTATTTAAGCGTGTTTTGTTCTCAAAATGAATTCTCTAAATAGAGTGTTAAGTTTAAGTTCAGCTATACCGAAGAATGCGAGGTACTTTTCGTATTGTTGTTTTGTACAGTGTCCGGTTTTTAAATTTGGAACTTTCGCGTAAATGCAAGTTATTTTTGTAGGTTGATTTCAACAAGTGCACGATTATTGATCGCCGACGATGGATGGCTTTCGAAGTTGCTGGTGCGGAGAATAGAGCCAACGAAGGAGTCCCACAGTCGGATGCTTAGCGACAAGGAGATAATATATGCACTCCATACACATAACATAAGGCCGGACTCCACGGAAAAATACTTGCAAAATTAGTATGTGTTTGCATAAAATATTCTTACATAAGTACATAATCTGAATGCTTACACACTAGCGTATGACCTAGCAGTGACCAGATTGGCTATTATGCAACATTCTGTAAATAGAACACTGCTTACCTATAGTGTATTACCTATAGTAACAAATCATTAGAATTCCAACAAAGTAAATGTTATCAGCATTAAACCTTGACCCTTTACATCAGCCATTAAACTGAGATAAGTGTTCTTTCTAACATAATTCTCTGGTTTGGCTAAATAAAACCTTATTTCTAATCTTTTAGCTATGTAACTTTAATATGTGGCAGCTGTGGAAAGATTATAAGCTTTTGCAAAAAAAAATAACTAGAACTTTGTTAGACTTGGATGATCAACACATTATTATCATACAAACATTGCATTCAATCAAAATTTCATCTCATAACATTATTAAAATTAGATACCTACTCAACTTGTATGACACAAAAATGACATTTAATTAACTTTTAGCAAAACATCAGTGGAGTTTGTGCACTCTCAAAAAGCGGAACTTGGCTGTGAGCTGGTGGGGTCATGGACCGTGTCTGTGGGCGATATGGACCAGGCCCTCCATCTGTGGAGATATGTTGGAGGCTTCGAGAAGATTGACAAAGCAAAGATCATGTTTAAAGAGAATGCTGTAAGATATTGTTATGATTGCTTATTGTCTGCAATTTGTTGATAAGTTGTTAACAGCCTTTTTACAAAGTGATACATAATTGTTAGGTCAGGCCATTATGCCAGCATGATTTTATGATTTAAAGTACAGTCAATTGAATAAAATCTTGACCAGGCAGTTCCTACCTAAATTATTAAAAGACAGAAAGATTATGTTTATTAACTGGGTTCCAATACTTCCAATCGAGAACCATGGAATGGGAATCGACCCAGAACCTTTATAAAAGAAACCATTGTAGGTCCCACCCAGACCCACCAGTACTAACGTGACTAACAGAGGCATTTTTCCTTCCATATAAAATTAAAAAACCGGCCAAGTGCGTGTCGTCGTCGGGCCACGCACAGTGTAGGGTTCCGTAGTAACCCGTTATCACAATATAGTATGATTCTGTTGTTCTTTATTCTGAATATAAGTAATGGTAAAGATATTAGGAGTTAATGGTTAACAAAAAAAATCAACTTTTTTAATTATCATTTCTAAGACTTGTGATTGTGATGGTCTTAAACGCTTAAAAACGGTTCCACAAAGGACGATGGTAGCTATAAAATCTGCATTCACATGGGAAGTTAGAAAAAACGTTATCTTTAAGAGAACATCCTCGTGTAGAAGCAAATGGATGTAAAAAAGATTGATAACCGGCGTCACGCATTAATTTCAATACTGTACTGCAGAATTGTCATTGCTAATGCTAAGATAATCTTCGTTAAAATCTCCGAAAATTATGCAAGAACTGTTATGTGATAACAATTTACTTACAAAACCTACTGCTACGCTAAACCACGGACGTCATACCTTGCAAGAAAATCTAAACACCGCGATCTACAAAAGTGACGTCACGGCACAACGCCATCTGTTATCGAATAGCGATACTAAATTAATGACAAAATTTTGGAAGACAGATTAGACATTAATAATAATTACTACTTTCTTCCTGCTAAAGCTAAAAAATAAGAGTACAATTGCTGCCAAGTTATTATTTTAATTCACAAAATTGTAATTCGAAAATTAAACAAAGTTCGTTTGTGACTCTAAGTACTCGAATGAAAACGTAACCCGTTGGTACAGCGCTATCTAGCGGCAATATTGTGAAACTTATTATATGGTTTTTTTATTTTTTTTATTTCATATTTTGTTTTTCAATGCAAGTCTTTACCCGTTATAAACAAGCAACTACTTTATCTTAGTCACTTACCTCTGACCTAAAAAAAAAATATTTTCCAAAATTTTATTTTACCACTTTGTCGGCGTAATTGATTTACACACTCCTACAAAATTACAGCTTTCTAGTACGGTCTCTTAGTAAAACCTCGGACAGACAGACGGACATGACGAAACTATAAGGGTTCCTTGCCAGAACTACGGAAACCTAAAAAGGAATTGAAGTCAGATTATAATATATTTTTATTATTTTCTTAATTATAGTCTACACTAGCTTTTGCCCGCGGCCTCGCCCACGTGGAGGTCGCAAATTATCCCACGGGCACGTATTACCAGAGATCCTTTGACCTAACCTAGCTCAAGGTCTATCCGTATACCCATCCAAATCCACTCAGCCGTTTAGTTACTTTCACATGTAGCCGAATTCTGAGGGAATTGCTATCGACACGCTAAGAAGAAGAATAAGTGTAAATGGTATAGTATGGATTGGTCCCTTTTTAAAGCATATTGCGTTTTTCTCGTGCAGGATTACCGGGCGCTCGAGGTGGAGCGCGGTAACTTCGTGAGGTCGCGACACTTACAGTACTTACTGGCATTCAGTTTCTGGCCCAACGGAGAACCCCGTACGTCCAGCAACATTTATGAAATTCGATCCTACAGGTTTGTCTAATCTGTACTTATGTAATAAGACCCTAGCTCCATTAATTAATCGCCGACGTGTTTGGTAATAGAATTATACCCCCTCAAAAATTTTACAGTCCTATCACAATTATTATTTTACATCAAATTTTGCTTCACTGTCAAAATTACAGTGATCTTTATCGTCGCAACATTAAAGTTGCTATTGGCTTGCTGCCACTAACAAGTCTGTCAAAATCACAGTGATCTTAATTCACGTTACAATAGGGTTGCTGTTGGGTTTCTGCTATCACAAGTAAAATAACTGTACAATGACTGTATACGACTGTAGGTCATTTGTTACCTTAAATAAAAATGTACTGTGGTAATTTGGACATCGATTTATCACTCATTTATTTGGCAAAATTGCATTTCAAAACATACTGAATGCAACAGATTGAATTCATTGAATACTCCTGGTATTTAATTACTTACGTAGATTAACATCACTCACTTGTCTTATCAGCCATCAACCTTATTCACTTACGCTCGGCAACCTTGCGAACACTTACTAATGAAGTGGCTATTATAGCATATTATAAGTACTTATGTTTCCATTGTATCTAGTCTGAAGCCTGGCACGATGATCGAGTGGGGCAATAACTGGGCACGCGGTCTCACATACCGCCGCGCTCAAAACGAAGCCTTCGCTGGGTACTTCTCGCAGATCGGACGACTCTACAACGTACATCACATTTGGTGTGAGTAATTTTTAGCATTTAAAAGCTATAACAAAATTACTAGCTTCGAATTGTGGTAAACAAACGTTGCGCAACATTGTTGCAGCAAAGTGATTTTGTGCTGCTGGCAACACTGGATACAGATGTGCAATGTGTTTCGAGCAAGTCAAAATCCTGTTGCTAGCTTCAACTTTCTCGACTAACTGACAATTTAATTTTGACAATTCAAAAGTGCCTGTACAAGGTTTAATTGAAATAAATGCTGAGTTTGAGTTGCTGCAACCATGTTGCGAAATGTTTGCTATAAACCTAATTTTCTTATTCTGCTCTCCTCAGGCTATAAAGATCTGCAAGCTCGTCGTGAGACGCGTGAGAGCACGTGGCGTAATCCTGGCTGGGACGAGTGCGTGGCTTACACCGTTCCTCTCATCCGCGAGATGCATTGCCGCATCCTGGAGCCCACCGCGTTCTCTCCCACGCAGTAGACCAGACGACCAGTGAACTGCTTCCGACGACCGCATTTACATCCTCTATCTAGGAACTGCCTTTATCGATTATCGAAAATTTATTTTTATATAGGAATCAATGGGGTACCTATCCAATCGTAACTATGCCCCAGTTTTTATCGCTAGATTTTCCTAAAATCTAATTTAATGTAATGTTGTTTCAAATATTTGTTGACTTTAAGGCGAAAGCGCCAGGGTAGCCCGCGAAATTCATTTTTTTTTAGATTTTTTGCAATTTGCTGGTCAGTATTAAGTTGTACGTTAATTAAAATATGATTCGCGGTCGTAACAAATATGTATTTACAGAATTATAATCATTAAAGTCATCAACACAACTCTCTAAGACCATGTAATCCCCAAGAATGACTATTTCATGAAATCTTGACATTTGGGGATTACATGGTCTTAGAGAGTTGTGTTGATGACTTTAATGATTATAATTCTGTAAATACATATTTGTTACGACCGCGAATCATATTTTAATCAACGTACAACTTAATACTGACGAGCAAATTGCAAAAAACGTAAGAAAATTTGAATTTCGCGGGCCACCTTAGAGCTTCCCCCTTAAATGGAATAGGCACTAAATGTATTGCGGCATTGTGCTTCAATATCCAGTATGCCTTTTAAGTTTCCTACTAGGAAATGCTAAAAGCTAAGTAGAAAATATTTTAGAAAAAAATTTTATGTTCGATATTTTTTGGTTTCACAATCCAAAGGAAAAATTATTTTATAGATTGGCAATCAGATAAGCAATTCTACAATATTTTATGTATTCGGCAACTCGTATTATTTTGCTCTAATTAATTACTAATCAGAAGTCATCATCGTGTTAATAATTAAAAGTATGCACCAGTTTACTATGCTAAGCACAATATTTTCCGTTGTCTTCACAGCATTATTATATAGGGCGTGTGGTTATTCTATTTTACAGTAATGTACAGCGCAATGTGGAGACACGGCTTTAGTTTTGTAGTATAGAAATTAGTTTTTAATAATTATTTTTCTTATTTTTGATAGCATTTATGAAAAACGAAACCGTAATATTAATGTAAGATCAATCTTAGGCTTAATTCAAGATAATCATGAAAATAATGTACTTTGGTATCGTTGTTGTATATCCTTGTTTTTGTTTCACATTTTATGTTAATTCAGAAATAGATTTTTTAAACAGTTTGACTTAACTTTCATTCGTGCTCCGAGACCATGACAAGATGAGAAAGGCATTGTAGTAAATAATACAAGGGAGTGATTTTCTTTCCATTTAATTTATTTCGGTTTGATTTTTCATGAACCAGATTATATTACAGTATTATTAGTGATAATAGTTAGAATCTAGAAATTCATTGTTAAATATTATGTAACAAAAAATAAAAAGAAAACAACGGTGCACCGAGCGAGCCGCAAACAATCGCAAACCATAATCAATAACCGGCGGCCGCGCGCGCGCACCTTGTCACATCGGTCACAATATTGCTAACTACCTATCTGTGATAAAAGACTATACAATGGTAAAATATAAAAATTGTATAGTTACAATTTACAAAATACGTGACCGCTAACTACGAGTTTGGTACTTCTATCTCATAATAATTATTCTGTAGATCGTGACCGTTGAATGGTGACAGATAACTGATAACATCTAACTCTAGAACAGCTAAGTGGTGGGAGGTTGGAATAGGAAAAAGACGCGCCTACGCACTATACCCGAGCCTTCCGGCCTGCTGCAGAGTGTGTGACAGTCTCGCGTCGCACGAAACCGGCACGATCTCTTCGACAGCCTTCAGGCAGAGGACTATGACAGCGAGCAAAACACTACGCGCCTAACTTTAAGTACCGACCATCTATTGCACCCAAGCGAAGTTACAGCTTAATGTTCAATTCCATAGTGCTTCGGTTCCCCAATGGCTACGACTTCGGCGGAGATCGACAGTGGACGAAACGTGGCGGAATAGTACCGGCATTATTTGTCACAAATAAAAGTGTCACTCACTCAGATAGCCGATTGATAACGCATGCTAGGATAAGCGCTTGTCAGTTGTTTTACTACTGTGTTTTAGTATCAAGATAACTTACATTTTACCAAACAATATTATCTATTATATAATTACCTATATTGAGTATTTTGGGAGTTTTTGCGCAAAATGTGCGTTTAACACACATTGTTTATCAAGTGAGTTATGTACAGCTGATTACTTCCAACGGTTAGGTCCACTCCGCGCGCTCGCAGTCTACTATTATGTACAGACAGGGTGACAACTCAAGTTAGGCTGTGTCTAGAGATTATTGTCATATATTTGGTCAGTTCAAGAGGGGGTAATGTGGAGTCTACGAATAGTGATACCTATTCACAATGCCATTTACCATTATCTTGCATTATCTAGGAAATCGAAGCAAATTTTATAATTATATGATTCGGGTAAATAGCGTTGTGTAAAGGTAATCACGTAAAACAGCTAGCTTTTGTCAAACCTTTGTATATAATTTTATACCTAAATCACTTAGGCGTCGATACTTTAAATCCGTCGAGAAACTTCCAACAAACTCAAATAATTCGATCACATCATGTGATGCTTTAGGAAAAGAATATTAATAAAAAATACTTTAAAAATAGTATTAACTAAATTTGGGTATTTATGACTATAATCCATTTTAAATTAAATAATACATTTGCTATACATATTTGACTGGTAAGCTTAGTACACAATACGATAGGGTATTAGGACACTAAATAAAGAAAATAGCACATAGTCGGGCCCCGCACGGGGTCCGCCGCGTCGCACTTCCAATGTACACAAACCGCACTCGCACCTTACAAAAGTAACAAATTATTTATAATATTTAAATTATTGTTCTTTATATACATAACGCCGAGCCGGCGCGCGCCCTCGCCCGTAAGGCAAATCGTGTGCTCGCTAATACATATTCACAATAATACATATACTTTATATATTTACACAACGCAGCCGGCAGTGGCACAGCGCGATACGCACCACCCGCACATTGTTATTATGATTTAGTAAAGCGTGTTACAATCCTTTTAATAAAATCTAAAAATCATCTAAAGTAAGCATAATAATAAACGTTTTCGTTACAAAACCCTTTTAAACATTTAATAAACTCAATACTAGGCCAATAAACAAATACCATCAGTCCGCTCTTCAAAGAATTCAACTTACATTAATTATATGCAAAAATGGTTCCTAAAGTAAAAACTAATGATATGAATATTAGAATTTTGTCTATCTAATGTTGTAAATAATAACATCCCCTGTGAACAGTGAGGTGGGCGGGGTGCGCGCGGCTCGGTGCGTCGTCTGACGTCTCTGACTACTTCATCTAGTTAATGCCTTTTGTCAAACTTGCTAAGAGGATCAACGTGCCTTGGTTTCTCTGCAAAGTTTACCTTACATTTGACGTGGTCGCGGTAATCCGTATTGACATTGTTCAATCTTGTTTCATTAGAGCATCAAGATGAAAAACAGCAAGTACCACTGTGGAAACTTCCCATAAACTACAATATATTTATACAAGATTGGATCAGGAATACTAGATTTTAAAATTTAATCATGCCCTCTACTGGACACTGTTCCGTTGTAGTACGTGTGCTGCGGTTTAACGATGGACGGTCTAATAATATTCTAGAGACGATGATAAAATTTCTTATGTCTAAGAGATCGAATATTCAGACGCGAATAAATTAAGTTATACAATTTAAGTGTTAATTTCAATATTCTCGTGTGATAAACTGACAACAATGTTAGGTGTAGTGCGGATACTTCGAGTCGCATATTTTATCGTATTCCCAGTTTTACAACTAATGTTTCGTTAAAGTTATCTAGCGCCGTGACGGCTGGCAAGCCAACGGAACAGTGTCGTACCGTGAGTAAATCTCTAATAGAAAAGAAGCGTCTCATTCTCACATCGATGCATCATTTAAATAACTTCAGACATATGCAGACAGACTTGCGTATAACCTCTTTGTTATCGTTATATCTTCACTCTTAATATGTAACAACATGTTTCCGATATTTTGAGTAAACATTTAGGCAGAGTTAGGCACATTATTCGATTGATGGCTGAAACATCTGATTCATAAAATAATTTTTATTTTTAAAAGTAAACATGCATTATAAAATACAATAAATAATCATTCACTTTAACTCAGTGATCCATCTAACTAAAATATATAACTGAAAGCTACATAATATTATGTATGTACAAATGTAGATGTATTCAGTTGCGAGTGTTTGCCAAAACACCAGAAACATGGTGATGCATGAACAACTGGGGGCCAGGAATAATGTTTGTCTCATTACAACAGACAATAGTAACCATATTCCAATACAAATAATGGCTATTATTGCGTGCTGCAACTTTCCAGTTTATTCCTCGACTCGATTGTAGTTAAGATATAATTATTTAATTATGGAGTGCAATAAACTTAATAGTGTAATAAAATAGGAAATGCCCTCCCGAACCATTTGACA
The DNA here is from genome assembly GCA_963082905.1 of Oligia fasciuncula. Lineage (NCBI taxonomy): Eukaryota > Metazoa > Arthropoda > Insecta > Lepidoptera > Noctuidae > Oligia > Oligia fasciuncula. The sequence goes on along the minus strand of OY720406.1, from coordinate 11,302,796 downwards.
AACGGCCGTACTTTTCACTTTGGAAGACGTAACAAAAAAAAATTTAAAAAAATTAGGCTAATATTATCAGTGTCCAACAGTATATTAAATAATCTCATGTTGCCAATTAACATGAATTTCCATACCGCGGGAGGGCAGACAGTCTCAGTAATAAGAATGGGACGTGGAGTTCTAATGCTGGTGCCAAAACATTGTACCGTTCCCAATACTCGAAATAATACTTCTGCGGACCACAATATACTCACACGATTCAATCAATCAACACATATAATTTTCGTAACAAGTCTAATGAGGTAGCCCGTGAACATTGCTAACGATAATAACAACAATCGATCGTATGTAACCGCTCCGAATACTAGAGAGCGCATTGAGTGTATGACACTTCAAAAAAATCGTGATGCTAAATTTTACAATACTTACACCCGGGGTCCACAAAAATTTGTGAGCGTCATAACGCTCTAAAGTTTGCGTCGTCGATTACTGCACCGTCAATATTCGCCTTATCACAGTGGCGTTCGAGGCATGAATATGAACGGTGAGGGAACCGCGCGCCCGACACAGAGTTTCCATCACGAATACGAGCAAGCAATGATCTACTGAAGCGTACACTCGAGGTGTACAAGCGCGTAGGGTTGTGTTTGGCATCAGCATTAGTCGGCGCGCGCGCGTGTTACAGCGAGCCGGCCGCGAAGCTGGCGGACGAGTTGCTGTGCGCGCGTGTTACAGCGAGCCGGCCGCGAAGCTGGCGGACGAGTTGCTGTGCGCGCGTGTTACAGCGAGCCGGCCGCGAAGCTGGCGGACGAGTTGCTGTGCGCGCGTGTTACAGCGAGCCGGCCGCGAAGCTGGCGGACGAGTTGCTGTGCGCGCGTGTTACAGCGAGCCGGCCGCGAAGCTGGCGGACGAGTTGCTGTGCGCGCGTGTTACAGCGAGCCGGCCGCGAAGCTGGCGGACGAGTTGCTGTGCGCGCGTGTTACAGCGAGCCGGCCGCGAAGCTGGCGGACGAGTTGCTGTGCGCGCGTGTTACAGCGAGCCGGCCGCGAAGCTGGCGGACGAGTTGCTGTGCGCGCGTGTTACAGCGAGCCGGCCGCGAAGCTGGCGGACGAGTTGCTGTGCGCCAGCGACAGCATGGAACCCGACAGCGACTGCTCCTCCTCGCCGTAGCCCTCCCGGCTGCCCTCCGCGATCGCCATCGCGCTGAACATAATAAAAAAAAAAATACTTGAAAAGCATTATCCTACAGGGATTTTTAAAATTAATTGGAGAAACTTCGCAGACATCATGTATATCGATATGTAACAACAACAAAAAAAACAGTGGCACTCTGGGAGTGCCGACAAAAGTGAAAAACAAAACACAAACAATATTTTGTCATCACTCACTGACATGACATATCGGATATATTAAAACCGAGTACATTTCGAGGACACCCGAACACATCCGAATGTAGCGCGGTGTCGGTTACGCGCGAGTTCAATAGTTTTTTCCCATCTCAAAAAATGCCCAACGCGGCAAAAAAGTAATATTTATAAACAATTTCTAGTAACTACGTCTGACACGAGGGCACTTTAGAAAAGCAGTATTTGCTATTAGATACCGATACCCAATACCCAAGTCTGTGAAGTTCCACAAATTTTTTGAAGTGAAACCTTCTCTAGGCGTGTTGGGCATTTTTTGTGATGGGAAAAAACCATTGAACCCGCGACAATGTTACCGACACCGCGCTACATCCGCGTGTTCGGCTGTCCTCGGGATGTACTCGGTTTTAAATCCGATATGTCAGTGAGTGATGGCAAAGTATTGTTTGTGTTTTGTTTTTACTTCTGTCGGCACTCCCGGAGTGCCACTGTTTTTTTTGCACAGTACTTATATTCTAAGCTAGTTGTTTGACACCCCCGTTTGGCGCGCGGCCAAACTGAGAACTAACGCCGCCATTTTGGCAATACAAGTTCTGTGACACAATTTCACAAATATTTACCAACAACGCCCCCTCCTGTCTGCCAATCAGTGGCGTTCATTGAATATAGGCATATAAGCAGTGCCTACCTCGTTAAATCACCATAAGTCTGTCAATTACATTTTAGTGTGTGCGGTGTGCCCCACACAGTTAAAAAACTCACTAAATTATCAAACTTAACAAAAAACAAAATCTTCATACAAAAACGCGCGGCAAGTAGGCAGTCGCCAGACGGCCTACTCGGCTCCCGTAGTATTCGCACATTGTCATTGGTCTTTTTATTACTTTCAAGTTAATACGAAGAAAAAAAAAACAAGACCTTTTTTGTCGTCTTTTTTGTTTCAAGTGTTTATTAGTGGAAACCTGTAAATGGCCTTCAGATGCATATTGTTTAAGAGCCTATAGGGGAACGTTGCGATCATTGGACTAGCTCTTTCATTGGACCACCAAGGTATTTCCAAAACTATGCAAGCTAGCAATACCCAAACTAGTCAAAACCAGTCCGTGACGACTCAGTTGCACCCCCCTCTTACCTCAGTGACGCTGCGGCACGTGGCGAGGAGAGACGTATGACGTTGTCTTTGCGGCGGTCAAAATCTAATTATTACACTCAGGACAATTTGACGTAAGTATCATTGCAGTCATATTTGTCTGCGTGCATTGTTATGAACTATTGGACAATTTAATTGTGATTCCATGAGTGTTATTCCATTTTGTCTAATCACGACCATGTATATTTTATTTTATTTTTTTCATAACGAGTACCTTGTTGCCATCAATGGACCCCAAAAGAGTTCCACCGTTGGACCGGTCCAATCATAGCAACTTTTTACTGTATTTTTCTGGTTATAATTAGTAATGTTAACTTTGCTATTACTACAAGTGACCTTAGCTTCTATTTTGTTGATTTTTATATTTGTGAAATTAAATATTTAGTAGAAAATATCATTAAATCACTCTTAATGTAAACCTTTAGACTGTATCTTAGTTTTGATGACTTGTTGATCTCACTAAATGTGCCAATTGTAAAATTGTATTACTAATTATGTAGCCTATAACTATAGTTTGTTTGCCTGTCGTATGTGTATGGGTAATGTTTGTCTGCCCTCGTATGTCACAATTTTGTTATATTGATAATTATAATTAGTTGCCTCGATTGGACCTCTAGAACATATTTCTCGAAGTCCATTGATGGCAACCTGGTGGTTCATTGAAGGTGCCCATGGTCCAAAGAAGGCAACAGCCCAAAATTTTGTTTTCTTCATTTATATCAAAAAGTGTAAGCCCGAAATGTTTGTGCGTTTGATTATTATAAATAAAGGTCTTACAAAATAAAAAAAATAAACTGCTTTCATTTTAACACTTACACTTTTTGAGGTATGAGGTCGTAAAGTTATGTGGTCCATTCATAGCAACCTTCCCCTACTACCTCAGCTAAAATTCACTCTTTATCTCGCTCGCACGATACTGCTCGCGGACTGTGTGAAAGCGAGACAGAGTGCGGTGCTGGGCGGGAGGCAGCGCCAATAGTTTAGGTATTTGCTTTTTACGGTGAAAATAAAGGTAATTCAAAAAAACTAACTAACATAAGCCCTGCTTTATAGTGAGTTCAGTTAGTATGCAAAGTTTCATGATCTAATTTGAAGTATTTTTTGAATACCAGCGGTTTATTATTCGGTTTGGAGGTAACTTTGGAATTTTTTTCTATCGAGAAATTTTTATGGAATCGTGTTTTCGTCTAACATAAGACCTTACATTAATCCTCAACTTTAGCATATATTAATGCTGCGGAATTTTTGACATAACGGAGGATCATGCTAAGCCATTTGAGGTAGTATAGGCTCTTAAGAGCATTGTTTAATTTAGCTGTAAGTTTTCCGAACAGAATAAAATAAATAAAATAAAATTAAAAATACGTACGTCTCACGTGTAATACCATGATGTTCGACCTTTGCAATTTATAACCCTAAAGTAGACATGCACTCAAATAACCAACCGAGTATGAATGTTAAAAATCGTAATTTGAGGGATAGATATTGAGGTCGTCGATAGTAGGTAAAAATGAAATCCAAGATGGCGGCTGCAAAAAATTTTCAAATTTTTCGTCATGGGTGTCGTTTTCATGGTTTTTGAGGGTGCTGAAGCCAACAATAAAGTCAAAATAAAAATCCAGATGGCGGCAGTATTTTATTTTATTTTTTCATCATGGGTGTCGTTTTCATGGTTTTTAAGGGTGCTGAAGCTAATAATGCGATCAAAATGAAAATCCAAGATGGCGGCTGCGAACATTTTCAAATATTTCCTTATGGTGTCGTTTTCATGGTTTTCGAGGTTGCTTGAGCCGAAAATGAAGTCAAAATGAAAATCCAAGATGGCGGCTGTAAAACTTTTTGTTTGATAATAGATTTTACGTTTATTTTATGCTCCTGACTAGTGACCGCGTCTGCCTAGACCAGACCCGGCCTAGTGCCTGCCTACATACCTATTCTGAAAACCAATGCACGCCACTGCTGCCAATACTATCCAGGCACCAAAAGATCCTTGTAGCAGTGTTGCTACGCCATCGAATCGTGTAAGTATCATGACTGACCTGAAGCCGAGACGCGCGCTCTCGTTGTCGAAGTGTTCGAGTTCGCGCTCGTGTCTCTCGTGCAGCAGCCGCGTGCGCTCCGCACGCTCTGCTACGAATTGAGCACACTCAGACTCCATCTGATAACATAAGCATACCATTACATAAAACATAATAAAACGCCTAGATTTCCCAATGTGTAAGCAGAGGTTTACCATAAGTTCACCCACATTACGTCAGTTATGTTAAAATACCATGTAATGGACAAACCTTTTGCCATCATCATGTCTGTCAACTCGCTTTATAATTACATTGAAAATTATGAGAATTTTCCCTCTGATTATGACCCAAAGCGTAATCGCACAAAATGGCAAGCAACTTAGCAACAACGATGACGATAAATACGGTAAAAAGTTTAGTTAAAAAAATTACAGCTTCAATGTCTGCACATTATTTGCCCTCCAACGCACTTCCAGCTTATGTAGGCAGTGAATGTGTAGGAAACCAACCACGCCACGTAACGCGTTTGACACAAAGTAGCATTAGGAGTGTCGTGCTTTATATAAAGCGTACCTTCTGCTCGAGCAGTGCCCGCCTGACGGCGACGCGCTCCTCGAGCTCGCGTCTCTCGCGGTTGCGCTGCGCCTCGGCCTGCATCTTGCTCTTGCTCTGGTAAGCCGTCAGCATGTCCAATTCGTGCTCCAACTGCATCTTCAGTTGCTGGCACTCCATCTGTAGAAGAATAATTTAGCGATTAAGTGCATTGCATAATATGAACTAGTGCTAAGCTGCGCAGAGTGATCACATCAACACATCCGAGATAATAATAGGTGTACAGACGCTTAACAAAGGCGACAGTCACTTGTTCTTCTCATCATTGTGATATATTTTTGAGATACTAAAGCTCAAAGATGCAACTTTTTTTATGAACTAAAGTTATTGCATTTTACAACTTAATTTGACATACTGCCACGACCCCTGTACCGTTGCATGCACACATAAGCACAATGTTTTGCGTGCATTACATTGAACGCTACCTAAACCGTACCGTAAACAGCGATTTTTAACACCAAAAATAAAATTTTCTCAGCAATCATTTTGACTCATGATACTTAGTTTGATGTACAGAATACACTTGATGGTTATATGATGGATCTTTTTACATCCTTTATTTAATTTGAATAGCAGTACTCACCATCTGACTCTCGTCTAGCCTGACGGTTTGCTTCTGTAACATCTCAGTGATGCTCTGATCGTACTGCTCGCCCAGCAGCACCAACTTGCGGCGCTTCTCGTCCTTCAGCGTCTTTATCACTTCCTTCTGATGCTCCTGTAACAAAAAATATCATTTCAAAATTCTACACAAAATAAAAGTGGTATAGAAAAGAAAAATGTATGCAACAAATCCTTGGTATTCAAAGTAAATCCTAGCATACTTGGGCTTTATTACAGGAAGTCCTGCATTTGTTAAAGGACGAACACATAAGACTATTCTTCTACATAAGCCAATCTGAAAGCCACTACACCGCTGACTGACATCCCAACAGTTGAGCTTGACATAAATGGTAAGAAAGGTTTCCGAACCAAAAGGGTAGAATCCTTGATCATCATTAACAATATTACTGAGTATGGTGGCACTATTTGTAGATTCACTACATAAACATTACTCAAAATAATAAAGCTACAGACATAATACTGTGTCGTGTCGTAACTCGGGATACACCAATCAAACGAATCTGTTCAGGACTAAGTCAAATCATTTTGATTGGTTAACACTGCGTCAGTAGACATCACGACCCGACATAACAAAGTAATATGAATCCGGTTTTATAATTCGTAGAGCCTCCAATAGGAGGCTCTACGAATTATAAAACCGGATACTAGTACACTAGTTATAGCCAATAGGCTATAACTAGTGAATTACAGAGAATAGTGAAGAATAAAGGTTTACCTTAGCGGTCATCTGCAGTATCTGCGCTTTGAGAGCCTTGTACTGACGTGTCTGTATCTTGCACGTCTCGCGGAATTGCTTGCGTATCTGCATCTCTTTTTGCTGTAAACATTTAAGTTTTCTCATTAATATGTTATTAAAAAGAAGTTAACAAAGCTAGTCGTATTCCAAGGTCACTTACTAAGGAATCACATGATTAACGAATTATTGATTAAAAATAAGTAAGATTCAAGTCATTACGGGCATTAGCCCGTAATGACTTGAATCTTAATTATTTTATTTATTGGTACATCCGTTCGTATGTCAGCGTCAAGCCTATCGTAGCATAAAAATAGCACGCAGAAAGACATTATGAGGGAATGCAGGTAGTTGTGCATGAAGCAAAGGAAAGAAATGTGACATATCCTGTGAAGGAGCATCACACTCAACAATCTTTCAACACCTGAGCGTGCTAATCGATTCAATTTCCATGTTGGTCGGTGCAGTTCGTGTCCAGGAGACAAATTGATCTGCTAAGTACGATACGGTACGAATCGACATTTGTAAGATCGGATCGAAATCTTTTGATACGATCTTATAATTGTATAGCTTAGTTGCAATCGATTCAAAGTAGCGATAACAAATGCAAGTATCGTACATCCTTAATCTGTAGGGGTGATGATGTCGCACACCTTGATCTAAAGAGAGCTAACTCTAAAATCTCAATTTTTGAGGTATGCATACCATCGAATTTCCCTAACTCACTACCTAGCGACCAACAAAACAGATTCAAAAATAGTTCCATTACTCAACTTAAAAAGTATTGATCAAAACAGCAAACTCCTGCAGTGCACAGGGACATAGTAATCAGTTTTTCAAGTTTTCTGAGTTAATCGCTGTTTAGATCTAGGTGTGCGATGTATCGAGGAGCGGTATATTATTATTTACCTTGAGACTCTTGGGCTGCTGCTTGAGCTGCAGCGCATGTTTCTTGCGCAGTTCGTGTTCAGCGCGCTGCATGTACTCGCGCTGGTTGGCTAGCTCCGTGCCGTGCTGGTTCGACAGCTGCTCCTCCCTGCGACATAACACGTGTCACTCCCCACTCCACAATCACAAGAGATAAGATAACTACCTAAATTGTCAGCTAATAAATCTCTACCATGAAACAAAACTCATTAGAGTCACAAGTTGTACCTCATATTAATATGTAGCTTAATACATTCTGCCCAAAGTGGAGAAACCACCAACTTTACAAGCCCCAGATAGACGACATAACAAATTAACTTTTCTGACTATCCCAGCCCATGACTTGTATCAACGTCATAGCTTTCCAAATCGGCCACTATCATGACATTAAAAGCTTTTAGATACCGATAGCCATGGCGTCTGTGAAGTTTCACCAATTAATTAAGAAACATCCTATATAAACTTGTAGCATCGTGTGTACGTACCTAAGCGCATGCACGCCCTTCTGTTGCCTGTACTCGAGCTCCTGCGTCTTCTCGTGGTGACGTAACAACATGGCGTGCGCTTGTTCCAGCTGGTTCTGTCGCTTGTTCAGCTCCTGCAAGCAATATGGCCACGAGTTTAGTACTATGTAGTTGGGAACTTTGTTATTGTGCCAGTTTGGTGGATCCTTCCAAAAGCCAGGTTAAATAACTTTGACATTGACCGTTATAGATACCGATATCGACTGCCTACTTGATAGCCCGGTTGATAATAACACTGGCCTTGTCTCTATTCCATGGACTATTTTATAAGCATGTTCTCGAAAAGGAAGTTGTCGAACAGCAGCACGGAAATCCAATTTATTCTATTCTTGTCCAGCGCCAGCGCAGTGTGTACATGATCGCACGAAATCTTGAGTAGACAAGTATTTTCTAAGCGTTTACAAACATTTTCGAGACTACAGGCGTGATGTTATGTTAGCTATGTACCTCTCGCAGTAGCTCCTGCTCCTTGTGATGCAGCGCCAGCATGCGGCGACGGCGGAAGCGCCGCAGCTCCAGTTCGAGGTACTCGCGCTGCGACCGCACCAACCGCATCTCTTCCGCGGCTTCCGCTTGCTTTAGGTTGTCCTTCTGAGATCTGTAGTATACGTGTGACGTCACATCATAATGTGCAGTGAAGATTTGACATCGGCGACTATTTCGGAGAAAGGAATAGCCGCGGCGGCGGCCAGATTGCAATGGCATAATATCTGTATCACTAAAAGCTAATTAAAACTAGTGTCTGCATACATCTTTTCACGAGTGATTTTACAAGGGTTTTTCTTTTTAATTTACGAAACCCTAAAACCCATGGTTTATTTCAATATACAATTTTATTGTTTGTATGGTGGAAGAGTTTTCATTGTAGACGCGTAAATGTCTTGCTAAAAAAGAGGAGTTGGGTCTCCCATTAAATAGCAATAAGTTGAGTCACTCAATCATAGGTAGATTGATTGTAAAAGTCTTATAATTAATTGGAAGGAAGGATGTTTGAACATTCATCTTCTAGAGGGGTTAAATAGGGGATAAAAGATTGTATGGAAGTTCGACAATGTTGCATGATCAGAATATAATGTTCCCACTGCTGGGACACAGGCCTCCTCTTAGTGAGAGGGAGTGGGCCGTAATTCACCTCGCGGGCCCAGTGCGGATTGGTGGATGTCACGTCTTCGAATTTTTGGTTCTAGGACATGCCGGTTTCCCCACAATGTTTTCCTTCACCGTTTTTAGAGCAGTGGTGGTGAAATATATTATGCAAAGTAAAGCTCCTGTCTGGGTTCGAACACACGACCTACAACACATAAGTCGTGCCACTGGGCCACTACTGCTCCCTCATCGTTGCCGATGGGAAATCCCATCGGGCACACGACTTGTGATTCAATAAATACGTACTGCAGCGTAGCATCCCGCTGTCTCTTGGGCGTGGCATCGTCCATGCTGAGCTCCTTTTTCCACCTCTCCTTGTTGGCCTTGTACTCGCGCTTGCGCTGCGTCTCGAACGCCTTGCGGTCCTGCTCCTGTCTCGCAGTGATGTCTTTGATTAACTTCTTCTCTGCTGCCGCGTTCTGTTTCTGCTTGCGTTCCAATTCTTGTGCGTGTTTTGTCTGGAATGACAACGAAACGTGATTTATGGATATACATGTATCTCAACAAACTCAGCAAAATCGCTGAATGGGCTTCTTTCTAAGTTTTGTAGGTGGTATGTAATCAACTTCTCTTCTCACTAAGCCTTTTTCGATAGTCGAAAGCTGATTGAGAAGATAAGTTGATGAAGTGTAGAAACTCTCGCAATCTTTTGTAATAGGTCGATGATCCCCTAGTAAAGGCTGATTTTACCTAAGTCAGATAAGTTATCCGTGGATTAAAATTGACGTCTGGAATAATCACAAAAGGATAGCAGGCCAATACTTGACAAAAAATTACAAAACGTCAGAGGGGCAATTCTCGTAAGTTTAAGAACGTTCACAGTCTGATCAGTCTCAATCTGTCAAAAATACCTCTTAATTTCCCTACATTTTGTCAATTTTTTGACATTTGTCGCCGAGATGAGATTGCGACTAGATTTTGAACGTTTTAAATTACGAGAATTGACCTTCAGGTGTCATGTGAAATGTATAGCGATTTTGAACCATGTGCAGTCCAACTATTACTACTACCCTGACCTGCCCTGCGCGGAAACTATCCTGCAACCTGCAAATGGTTGCTTATAGATTTTGAAAATATTTCGGCTATTTATTGACATTAATGACGTAGTTACTGTAACCTGGCATCTGATGATGCCTGTGCCCTAGCAGATGTAGCAGATATCAATCTGCTAGTTCCTGTAGCCTGTGAGCTGACATCTCATGGTCCCTGTACCCAGTGAGCTGACAAGTGACAGTACCTGCAGTCGCTCCAGCTCCCTGGACAGCTGCTGCAGCAGCGCCTCGTACTCGCGGTCGAGCTGCGCCTTGTGCGCGTCCACGTCGGCCTTGCAGCGCTCCTCCAGCTTCAGCAGCGCCGCTTGGTGCTCGCGTCTCATGCGCTTGTACCCTGACATCTGCTCGTGCATCTCCTGAAACCAATCAACACCTGCTTATCTGCTCTTTTTTAGAAAGAAAGAAAATAACATTTTTGGGGTTATACATGACGCCAAGAAAAACACAAAAAAACCCAAACCTGGAATCGCGAAAAAAAAATCTGTTGTTCCCTACATTTATGTTCGCATAACTCGTCAAAATGTAGGGAACAGCTGATTTTTTTTTGCGATTTCAGGTTTTGCCCCATAGTAAAAGTTGTCCACAATGATGAGTACAATGACCTCTTAAGAGGTTTTGGGTTACTTCATTAACACCCTGTATAAGAAGAGGCTTTTTGCGCCGCTGTGGGACAATAATAGGCTGCTATTGTTTTTTCACTATCATAAGAGTAGTTAACTACCTGGTTGTGTTCCTTCTGCTGCTTGGTGACGATGCTGGTGGTTCGTATCGTGGCGAAGTTGTTGGCGCCGTGTTCCGACACTAGCGACATCGCCGCCGACACGTTGTTGCTTATACCTGCGACGCACACATATTTACGTTTACTCTATCTTACAATATACATAAATTTAGAAATAACATATATATTTATATGCGCATTTAGAAGGTGAACAGGATTTACTGACAAAATAGTAGAGTCCGACCGAATTTCGTTGTCGGGCAATTTTCGACAGAAATATCCATTTTCGGCAATTTTCGCGTTCGACTGAAAACAAAATCCATTTTCGGTCGAACTCTACAAAATAGGCACTTTTTAATAATCACACCAATGGGGTTTTTTATTAGTTCCTCTCTCTCAATCTCACTTGTAGAGAGTTTAGACTGGTTCAACGCGGCTCGATTAATATTAAGAGTAAGCAACGTTGCTGCAATCGAGTCTTGTATAAACAGAGTAGTTTCGAAAGTTTTGTAGTGATATCAAGTGCCAACTGCCCGCGTTCGAAAATAGCATTGACCTAGCTTTTTCGCCTGTATTACAAGATGAGAATTTATCGGCAATTGCCGAAATTCTCTTACGATACTCGCCTCTCAAAAGGCGAGAGTAAAAATTTACAGCGATCGAAAAACAAAAATCTTTTCCGATTTGTCAAATCACAGTTCGAGAAGACCGCCCGGCGAATCACGTAAGAAATTGAATTCTAGTTTGCGACACATGAGTGCGATACATCATGTGAAGATTCTCGCTCCTCGACGGTCGAGAAACTCACTCGTGTAAACGAGGCTTAAGTTTATTTGGAGCATAATTAAATGGTTGAAATGACTGTATAACTGTATACTGTGTAGTACTCACTGCGGTTGGTCTGTCGGCGCTGCGTGTTGCGGTTGTCGTCGCCGTCCTGCCACGCTGCGGGCGCGTTCACGTACTCGCGGTAGTCACTCGCCTGCCGTTCGCGCTCGCGGTCTCGCTCCCTCTCACGAGCCTCACGTATTGCCTCTCTGTTCGCGTAGTCGTCCCCATAGTCGTCACACAGAGAGTCCCGATTCGCGTAGTCTCGCAGCGCATCTCTGTTGACGTAGTCGTCGTGCGCGCCCGGCAGAGGGCTCTCGCTCTCTCTGCGTACGAAACAGCTACATGAGAAAAGCCAGCTCTTGCGAACTCTGAAAGGCAAGTGCGGCTCTATCTAGTGCGGGACGTGCATACTGTAAGCGCTACGGGTGCGTGCTTAAACTACATGTTTACATTAGGACATGCATTTTGATCACTATGGGTAGGTACTAACTTACTGTGAAAACTCCGCCATGCGTATTTACAACTAGAAGCTTACTACTAAATACATAACATTAAACTACAACAACTTTCCCCTTTATTTATAAACATTGCTTACGTCTGCTTTAACTATACATTTTTCAAAGTTAAAACGTGTCTTATCTTTAATCAACGCAACATAAATAGAAGCAACTGAATTCTAGGCGTGCATTCTACTTTTCTGTTTCTAACCCATAAATTGAAGCAGTTTCTGGAATTTGTCGACAGACGCAGGCACACATACTAAATACATGTTTCTAAACTAGCATTCGCCCTAAATAAAAATAAGTAAAGTAATCTCAACGCTAATCACTTTTACGTCTTTATTTCTGACCCAATTAGGAAGCATTTCTTAAAAAAAAAGCGCTTAGAAAAACGCTAAGTTAAAATAAGCGCTTGTTACTCCTCAGAGTAAAACTACTTTCACCATTTTTTATTAGCACTGATATTGCTACTCGGTATAAACTTATGAAGTACACAGTACCTGCGTAGTACGTAATGATGAACAGTACGCGGTCATTAATATAGCACATACTTTTCGAAGACTGTCATACAGGAATGAGTGACAGGGACAAGGCTAGTCTATTCGAACTTTGTTTAATCGGCACCTGTCCCGCCGACGATTAGCGGAAAGCGAATAGAGCTAGTAACTAGAAACCAGTTGGTGAGCAACGAGCAGCGAGTGTGTAGTTCGCATAGTTTTAGTTTTGTTGCTGAGCTATGAGCCAGTACGACGAGCTGAATGACTTCCCAGTCACTTACTGGCAGTGTTCTGCACGCCAAGCGAGCATCGCTGAGCGAGTTTATTCTTTGATCAAATAAACTTATCGTCTTTCTTTCTTTGAGAGCCCTTGTCGCTGCGACAAACAGTCAGCGATACAATATTAATATAATGTACCTATCTCTTTTACTGTCACGGGACTAACATCTGTTGTACGTTTCTTGAGCGAGAAAATAGTCGATAGCTAGTCGCTTCCTCGTCGGCGGCGCCTAACTACATTATGTACCAGGCCGTAAACATGCATTTACGGCCTGGTACGTAATGTTTGTCTGCCATATTATACAGCCACCATGAGTAGGTTCATACCTGGTGGAGTGTGCGGAGTGCTGATGGTTGAGGTGCGTGTACTGCGGCTGTTGTTGATGCTGGTGGTGGTTCGCGTTCACCTGCTGCAGAACAACACGTAACGTCAATATACTAGTCTATACTTGGGGTGGACATCTTCCGACTGCCTCGTCGGCTTAGTGGTCGCTAGTCTTCTTCTTTTAATTTCGGCGGTACATCTATGTTAGTTTTGTCCAATAAGTGGCCCGTTTATTGCGATGTCAAAGGCGCTGTCGAGATGTTCAACGGTGCAGGTGAACGGTCATTTAATGCAATCCAGCAAACGGGACAGTCTGTTCAGGAGGACGACACCGCAATGGATGAATGGATAATACCCCATTTCGCCAGATTATGTATGCAACCTACTTGTGTTCACAATCGATTCAATGCTTTCCAAATAGGCCATTGTTGTTCACGACCGGGAGGCAAGTGTTCTTAGTGAAGTCTTGAGGAGGTGAATACCTTATAATATTTATTATAATTTGTATTTGCATAATTTAGTAAGTTTGTAAAATCATCACTGACCGGGTGCGGCCTGCGGCGCAGACTGCCGGACGACGAGCTCTGGCTGGACGCGCCGGCCGCGCTGTGCTCCGATGTCGCAGAGTTCGACTTGGAACTGTCGCCGCCTGAACGTTCCTCTGCTGTCTCTTCGCTGTCGCCTGCACAAAGTATTTTTATTTTATACCAGGCAAGCTTTAAGCATTTAAAGGCTTATAGTATAGAAGCCAGAATGGCGATATGCTCAAAAACCCGTGCCACACATCGCGACTTGGTAAATATTTGCGTACGAAACCAAAATTACGGTAAACCTGCTTGCGTGCTGCGTTTAGTTTTAGACAATAGTCTAGTAATCTTACCAAAGAATAATTGGTAATCTTTTTCCTGCGAATATAGGCATACTTTTCCAATTATAAAATAGGTTTATATCAACAAAATTTAATGTTGTTATTATTTTAAGTAATATCTTCAACGTCGCAGGCCTTCAGAAATAATACTCAATAACATGTTATTAAAAAAGCAATACTGCGCATTTGAAACAATACGCAAACATCAGTGACAAGCATCAATCTTTTGTGAACGATAAAAAGGTCAAAGAACAAAAGTGGGTCAAGTGTTTCTAAATATAAGAGATAACATATCAGTGCATACCTATAGCGCTTTCGTTATCAGCGTCGACCATTAGTATCTTCTTCATCTTCCTGTAGTTGAGGTTGTCGAGGTCTCGAACGGCGGCCTTGGTTCTTTGTATGAGGTCCACGAGCACGTTGGGCGACCTCGGCCGCGTGATGAACGGATGTGACAGCAGCTTGGTCGACGACGGCCGATCCTGAGGGTTCTTCTGTAGGCAAGCTTCCACGAAGTAGCGGAATGTGTCCGTCCATTCTGGCGCCTGTAATACGTACTTTTTTGTATATAAATATTTTGATTAGAAATCATAGAATAACAACACAAATGACATGAAAATAATTATTTAAAAAAAAACAACTGATTAGCATGAAAACACATAGATATGAATGAGCAAAAGGCTTTCTTACTACCGAATACTCAAACTCAACTCAACTTTTAAGTCGCCGTTATGTATCATGCTGTCTATGTAGAATGTCATAAAGTTGAGTATCGTTTGAAAATACGGAGGCTATAGTGACACAGATGATAGTTACCTGTAAGGTGGGGGAGTCGTTTTGCGCGATGTGGTAGAGTGCAGACATGGCATTCATGTTGAAGTACGGCGGCTTGCGCTCAGCAAGCTCGATACACGTTATACCAAGCGACCACACGTCCACCTGGAAATATGACACACGCGTTGAACCCACAAGTTAGCTAGCTGCAAGTAAGTTAGCTTGCTTAGCTGCTCTAGAATAGCAGCTAAATACCTTTGTTTCTGTCTGATGATCACTAAAGTCCACTTGAACCACAAGTCACTGGATGCATTTAACGCTAAACGTATTTAAAACATCATTCTCTCTCTCTCTCATCTTCAAATAATTGACAAAAATAGAACGAAGTTTAAATTTTTCCTTTAGCACTAAAAGTAATAAAGTGATTTGTGTTGCTAGTGATCCTAAGTTAGAGATACTATAAATAGTAACCTCTCATAAATGTGCTCTTAATTAATATGGAGAAGAATCAGAAATAATTTGCATAGTCACTACATTATGAGTAATATAACAACAGCTATAAATTAATTGGCAATCATTACTGCAATTGCCTGCAATTAGCATCACAAGCATACTCTGGAAGATGGTACATCATTTATACAGTCATGGGTTCTTCTTCTTTCCCTGGCTCTCCTATTTGGAGTCGGGTCTCCTCAGTCTTATGCGCTATGTTGTACTGGCAATTGGGCTTGCCTAAACAGATGTGGGTTCAGTGTTGAAATTCTCGATGGGAACCGAAAGTCTGAACTTGTGCTTGGTCAATGGCAATAAATGCTCACTTTTAAACATAACTGGCAAAATGTGGCTTGTACTACTCCTCCAGGCTCCATGGAATACCAGGTGATTATTTTTATGTAAAAAACTTCGATGCCCAGCAGTACTTTCAACAGCCATCTGACAGGCTATCTTATCTAAAATGACACATTTCGATCTGATTTGACTTGTCCTCGACAGCAAACAGCTTCGTCTATTTGATTTAAACTGTCAAAATTTTCGGGTTTTTGACTTGTGAACAGCAGCGTTTAGAGGACTCCTACGATAACATTGATTGATGTTCGATACGGTACGGAAGCATATCGAGTGGTTGTGAATAGCTATGCAGGTCAGGCAAATTGTTATTGGACTTAGAACGAAGTTTGGATGTGAGCCCGGTTGATGGCAATAGGCTCGTCCCCTATTACATGGGACTTTAACATGACTAATGAAATATGGATGTAGGATGTTACACCTCTACCTAACCCTTTGAGGTAAACAGGCGTAAATGTTGTGTGTAAGAACTTCAGACTAACCTTTCCATCATACTGTCCTTCATCCATAGCGAGTATGACCTCGGGCGCCATCCAGTACGGCGTCCCCACAAAGCTGTTGGCGGGGCACTTGATGCTAGCACTGCCGAAATCCGCAAGTTTGACAGTACCATTCTCCGTCAGCAGTATGTTCCCAGCCTTGATGTCGCGGTGGATGCGACCAAGACTGTGCAGGTATGACAGACCGCATACCACGCCTTCGCAGATGGCGGCGATCTCTTCCTCGCGTAGAGGCCGTTTGTGTACCTGAGTGTGGAAATAAAAAGTTGAGAATCATTGTACAGACTTCACTACGGAGATAGTCAAGTTGTAGTGTAAAGGGATACCAATACTTTTACGGTATATTGGTGACCCAGAACAAATATTTGCAAAGCCTAAAGATAGTTCCAGGTTTAGGTGTCTCAACGTCTGAAATTCGTGACGTCTCTAGGACGTAAAAGTTTAAAAAACCTCATTCCTGGGTCTTATCTCGAGTCCGTTTACGCGTCATTGTTTTCGGAATGAAATGCTCCATATTATGTGCCTATCTCAGGAACTACATACACACATTCAACCTAAGGCGGTGACATTCAAATCTTTTCAGAAGTTGTTCAAATTGCATTAATAATTATGTATCAGTGAATTGAGATTTATTGCAATGACTTGTTGTTACATAATAGGTATTATGTTCGTTATATTCTCAGGGATAATTATATACCTGCGACAATTACTATCAACTAAAAATATAGCCGAGGCAGACTGCCTAGTTAGTTTAGTGGTCGCGAACGCTACTGCTGAACATGAGGTCCTGGGTCGATTCCCAGGTTGGGCAAGGTTTTATTGGGTTTTTCTATCTGGAATTTCTCAGTAGCAGCATGGAGTCTAGATTTGTGCCCGGGACATGGCAATAGGCTCGCTCCTTATTATATGGGACTATGTGGGTGTATTATAGCCACGTCTGCCCAACCCCTCGGGGTAACAAGGCGTGATGTTATGTATGTTACAAACATTGACCAGCAAAACGAAAGTAATGAGAGTCAAGTAGGTAATGTACGATCCACGATGTCGGAAGTCAGATTGTATTATGTAACACAAAAACAGGAAACATTATGACATTAAATGATATTTTATTTAATTAGCATGTAGAACGCGTCGGCATGTGGCGTGCATTCGTTAAACAACTAGTGACAGCACTTGACATTTTATGGAATCCTATGATACATAATAAGCACTAGCAGGTATTCTACCTTGTACCTTCGTTGTAGTCTAGTATTTCTGTTTGTTTATTATAGTGTCGTACCGGCTGTGTAATTTCTCGAATTTCTCGAGGAAAACAACGAAGAAAGACCTAAGGACAATTAAGTACATCATGCTAAACCTCGGAACGTCATGACTTAATTTTAATTCGATTTTATATTTAATCTCGATAGGTAATAAGGGCTGGTGTCAAAGCGCAACTCCGCGTCAAAGCGCGTATTTTGTGTAGTTTTTTTTAATCTCGATACTTAACGGCGTAAAAAAACTAAAGCAGAGAAAAGAAAGGCTGTGTTCGGGATAATTTTGCACAAAAATAACGATTAGATCACATTTTTTAAATGAAAAGAACGGCGAAAGAAATCATCGTAAGGAAACCGGCACGTCCTAGCCTAGAACCAAAAATTCGAAGACATGTGACATCTACCAACCCGCACTGGGCCCGCGTGGTGGATTACGGCCCACTCCCTCTCACAGAGATGAGGCCTGTCGAAGTAGTGGGAACATTATAGGCTGATTATGTTTAAATGAAAAGAATATCTTAACTTTCTTAGAATGATTCCCATGTACGTCATATCAAAGTATTATAAAAAATCAACCAAATATGCTAATTATGTACTTTAAATGATATTCGTCGTAAGTATAGATAAATATAGGTGAGTCAAAATGCGGATTGTCAGAGCGTATTTACCTAACTTGATTTGAATTCCTTCTGGGAAATCAAAGATAACTAACTATCAGCGCATACAACAAGAGCATTAGAATATACATTTTCGGATGTAGCTTGTTCACATTTATTAAGTTAGTCATCAGGATTCCAAGAACATTTGAATGTGCAACGCCAGATTTTTTTTTTGCAACAAACGGATACCACACTTTTTTTAGGTCGACGAAATCGGTTCAAGATTCCTGACAATTTGTCGGCGGCCTACAAAAAGTAGGTTGTATTGTATGCTGTATAAGTTGTGCACTGTGTGTAACGCTTCATGAGGTCACTGCAGTGACGAAACAGATCGAGCACAACTTAGTCTCGCATCATTAATTCGCATGTAAACATTTCATCAATGAAATATTATAAAGACAAGTGTCCCGCCTGACTGACCCATCTAAGATCAAACTGATTTGTATAAGAAGTGGTATTTAGTATGAGTTTTGGGTTCTCGAGGCTTATCTTTACCACATACTAATATTATAAAGAGGTAACATTTGTGAGTTTGTATTTAAGGGGTAATCTTCATCACTAGTGAACCGATTCCAAAAATTCTTTCACTAATAGGAAGCTACAATATTGCGTTATAGCCAGGATTATATTTTATGTTAAAACAAACTTCACTCGGACGAAACAGAAGCTAGTATTTTATGTAATAAAAAGGTATGCACGTGGAGATTTAATAAATTTTTTTAAACCATGCTAGGTCAAGGACTAATAAAGAAATACAAGTATGTACTCTTGTCACGATAATGCAATATTTTCCTTATTGACATGGTAATTGGTAAGTGAAATATTGGAAATGGAATTCCACCACGTGTAATTATTATTCCTAGTAATTCTACGACAAAATACAATTCCTGGATTTCAGATTGGCAGCGGATGCGACGACAAATATTTAGATGACTTCAAAAATGTTATTTACGTATTTTTATCGTATCAACTTTTATAAATATTCAGGGATATTCTGGTGGAATTTTCATTATACCTAATGTAAAGATTTTTTTGTAATATCCATTACATTATAACGTATATACCTAGGCCTTATCATGCCGTACTGCACAGCAAGCCGTGAATCCAAATGTGTAGTCTCAATCCTAGCGTGATTCTCATATTTTAATCAATCCAGTATCGGAACATACAGATTATGCCACAGATTATCTTAAGTTTTTATCTATTTTTTTATTGTATGACAGAATTACTCTTTTAGGTACTTGTCGGAAACTCAGAATGATATTTTTACATGAAATGATTGCTGTATTAAGAATGTAACAGAAACATTATTAATCTATTTTACACATGAGGCGATTATAATAAATTACTTATAATAGAAGGTAAGATATGATCTCTGGAATGTATTAGTGGTATTTTTGTATTTTCCAATTTACATGATTTGTAATAGTAACTAGGTCTTAATCAACCTTAAACTGCAATAATGGAAGCACTGTGTCCATAAAATATATACATATTAAATACATACATAAAATATTATGTATTTGATTCTGAAGTCACATGGTATGTAATGAGTACACAATTTGATTATGTAACCATCATTTTCCTGGTACAATTTTATTGGAATGATGATTGTGATGAATGACTAAGATCATTAGTGTAAGTACTTCTACCAGGTCCTTAGGAGTACCAATTGCCTGCATATAAACAAGTTGGAAGAGGCTTGTGTCCAATAGGGGACTATGATAAGCAGAAGGCGTAAGCGCCCGTTGTATCACCCTATGTAAAATTACGTATTATATTCTATCATCTATCTAACATAGAACTAGGAAGGGGTGCGGGATAAATATCTATTTTAGCGCCTTCAATACTTATATTGGCAGTACAAATACCACAACCCTGTCGCCATTAACTTGTGTGCGTGTGGCACGGCCTCATATTATATAGCTAACGCACTAGGAAGCGATGAAGGGTGGGGCGTTTTGGGGGACAGTCTTATGTAATGTTGAAGTTTAAAAAGTCCAGATTTAGGCTGAGAATCTGGATTTAAATGAATGACGTTTGACTTTATACACTAGGCTTTAGAAGTGTACCTATACCTATCAAAATTTCGAATTCAGAACAACAAGTAAATTCTTTAGGCTATTTTTTTGTAAATAACAAGCAACATTTGCATTCATAAAAAATACACACTACCTCTATGATGTCTGATGCGGAACCAACACAATACTCCATGACCAGCCATGCTGTGTGCTCTCGTTTGTAGCATCCCTTATACTCTATGGTGTTTGGATGTTCCAGCTGTTTCAGGAATCTAAAAACATAAAATTATTTGTTAGTACTGCTTTATTGGTGAAGGTGGTTGCGCAACTGTTCTATTGGGCATGGTCATGGGTCTGGGATTCTCAGGTCAGGCAAAACATTATTGGGCATTCAATTGGCAGTCCTCAGGGCTTGTGCCTAGTTGATGGTAAATTGGCAATAGGTTTGCCTACAACAAGGGATTTAAAAATCACTGGTGAATTGTGGGTGGCCTACCTCTTTGGGAGATACAGAGAGTTTTAGGTTCTGCTAGCTACTCCTAGGTTCTGCATTACTTATTAAGTTTTTCAAGTAGGAATATCAATGGGTAGGCAAGTGGTAGCATTTATGATCAAGACAAAAATGCTTCTATAATGACTTGGTATGTACATAAACAAAAAAAATCACATTATTATCCCTATCTATGAATCCAAGGAACTCAGCAGTGTGAAAATTTTTACAACCTACCATAGTTGGATAAAATAAAACCTATAATTAGAATAGAATACAGTAACGTCTACATGTAATGCTCCATAAATAAATATTTTTCCTCATTTTTTACCAGTAGCCGTAGTTAAAATACTGTATTTTACATGATTGAATTAAATGAATTTTGAATGAATTGATATTGAACATTGGTAACACAAATCAAGAATGTCACCTAGTTTCCTTGACTTCTGTGATTTGATTCTTATCATATTTTTTCGCAGATTGTAAAAAGATTATATGGCTTACTGTTACAATGCCAAAAGATGTTATTATGAACGAGATAAATTCATATCCATCCACTCCTGTTATTTTGAAAGACAGAAAGAAGATAGGTCAGTTCCTTTGAACATTTTGTTAGCAAGGGTCTGATGATAACATATTAATTAATCCATTTTATTAATAACACAAAGACTGGCCTTTGAGAAGCAGGATCAAGAAACATTTAGGATTAAAGAAAACTGTCCACACAAAATAAGTAATAACTTACTTAATTTCTTTCAAGATATCCTGCCATTTCTCCTCACTTTGTTTCCCAACATATGACATTTTCTTAATCGCCACAATCTCTTTGGTGAGATTGCAGCGAGCATAGTAGACCGCTCCGAAGGACCCATGACCGATCTCACGAAGGTCCTCAAAGATCTTCTCCGGATCATGTCTGCTGAACAACTCAGCAATGTCTGGGTCTTTCAGACTGCCAGGTCGTGGCATTTTTATCTGGAACATATTTGTATCATTAGATAATGATGTTGAGAAATAGCCATTTAAAAAAAACTCCTATTCTTATTAGCAATAGTAGTATAGAAGGAAGATTTAATGAGAAGATAAATATACAATCTGTTTCAGTCTATTTATTTGATAGACATAGGTACTATGTTTAGATACATCATGAACTACAACACAATTCCAACCCCAAACAGAGCAGCTTTAGTAGTTTTGCTAAGATTACTTTGCCATTTAAGATCTTACAATTTTAAATATTTCATTATGACTGAAAGCTAAGTACATATTTCTATACATTTGAATAGATGTTATTGGTATGAATGAACGAGAAGGAATGCTTTGAGACACAAAAAAGGCTTAACACTAATCAAACTGTGTTTGCATTATAGGATTCTTACAAGTACAGTGACATAACCTATAAGTCTATTGACACAAATTTTTCCCCAAATCTCAAGTTTGGTCAACATAGGGTTCCAATTATATTGCAAGCAAAACAAAATAGGTCTAGTGGCACTGAGAAATTATGTTAAAGCCACTAAACATGAGTAATTCAAAATCTGAGTAACATTGTTGTTTTCCTTATCTGCAAGTCTTCTTTATAATTATTTATATTAGCAGTATTACAATTACATAATTTAATCAATACAAGAACAACAGTTACATCTGATCAAACCATATGAGTTTGACAACTCTAGCCCTAGTTATAACAGGGACAACAACTGCATAAAAGATTTTGTTCATGCTATCATTCAAGGGTGTGATTTGTAATGTAAATATTTAGGTTCATGTGACCCACAGCAAAATTTACTGATTCAACATTATTCTTCTATTACTCAACAACAAACAAGACATTAATGGGAAAGTAGAAATAGACTGGTGAAAACTTATATCATAGTGCAGATGTCAGGGATCACATTATTATGAACTGAAGTATCTCTGGGAAATCTTTAAGCAGATGATATCTCTGGGAGAGTACAGTAATTTCTTCACATGAACCATGCACTAGTGGCCCATTCAGTGGGTAATCGTCGCATTTAGTGCTGTTAAGACATGGAAAAAATCAATGTCAAAGTAATGTATTGTTTAGTGTATTTGATGAAAACATAAGGCATTGAACCTACTGCTTGCGCCAGCTGGAAGCCGGCAGCGTCCGTCAGTTATTGAGAGCACTCCCGTCGGGCCGGGCCATCCTCCGCGCCACCCGCTATCTGCAACAGTCGGAAACGCCACCGATAACGCTCGCCACGCCGAAATACACCACCCCACACTCACCACTGCGTTCAAAACCCACAGAAATAATGCACACTTTGCTGCCTACTGTACACTTCGTCTGCTAACAATTTGTCAGTTCAATATACCACTATTAATTTAATTAATGCGAGCTCCAGATAAACGGCGCCGCAACCCACCTCGATGCAACCACCGACTCTGGGCATCCGTCAATGCACTTGATCACATAGTGGCACCTCTTCAGGCGTGTTTCACATTCACTGTTATCGATAATTATCAAACGCACCCCCTTTACAAGGGTGAGAATTGAAAATATTGCGAAATACTTGGCACTTACATACAAAATTTCGCTTCAAAATGGCGTTGGGGTATCGTGCGCAATGATAGTTTTTTGTTTCATAGGGCACACCATTTACGGTTTCCCATCACTTTCAAAACTCACTTTGTTATCATTAGGTCACTTTTTATTTATCTTAGGCTTCTATTGAAGGAGCTTCGTCAAAATTTTAATGAAAATTATTTACAACTTTCCCGTATTGAGACATACATACATAGACACATACAGATAAATTAAATATATTACCTATTTTGTAGAGATTTCTGAATCGAGTTATCTCAAAAAAATCGATTTACATAGTCGATACTTTTTTTAATAATAACTGAGTAAAGTTAAATTTTGTAGGGGAAATTACGAAATCTACGCGGAAGAAGTCGCGGGTGAAGTCCAGTAAAAAAAACTTCCATATCCCATGAATTTAATTGGGTCTCAAACGGTATAGATAGTTACGCCACTGTAAGGTGGGCGGTTATAAAAATGTTTGTCTGTGTAAGATTTTGAAATCGCCACCAAGTCGCTGTAGTAGCATAAGGGCCACTCAGCAAGCACCTTCGGAGGCGCTTTCTGAGTGTCTGGAGCTTGCCAAACCCAACCCCAATCGTTCGTCCTCCTGAGTTCAAGCAAAGACTATATATATATATATATTTTCTGACTGACCGACTTCTTGACAATTCAAAAGTGCCTGTAAATGGTTTAATTGAAATAAATGCTTTGAGTTTGAGTTTGACTAATACAGATATAACATAATGGGGCCATTATGCTCATGGAGATTAGAAGCAAAGAGTAAAGTAACTATGATTAGAAGTAAGGAGTGGGGGCTTACCGTCACCTCTTAAAGCAGGGCAGAAGTTGAACTGCACTACTTTTTTGTACTAGGACGTCGAACAAAAAAGTAGTGCAGTTCAACTTCTGCCCTGCTTTTAAGAGGATACGATGACCATTCGTCACTTTAGCTATTTCGTCGCTAACCCTAATAGGTCACATTCACAAATACGTCACCTTGTGCATCTGGTCATTTTCTTAACTCGTTTCATGCTGTATTTCGACTCATTCCCAACTCGTCCGCAAAAAATAAACATTTTTAGTTTACAAATTAAGTAATGGTAAGCCCAGGGGGCTTACCATTACCTAATCTGTTGTGAAAAATTGTCCGTCAAACTACATTAAATTAGGATGGCGCCACGGCCACAGTAACTACCTCTAGTCTAGTCACTAAAAATATTTTTAATTTAATAATAACTTAGCACATCTTTCTCTAATACTTCAGTCCGTCAACAACTGCTACATTATATTTTACTTATATTATCATTGATTCATACCATACCCTTTGCCTACGCTAGCGCCATTGTGGAGGGTTTTTGAACTATTATTTACTGTACTGTACAAAGAGTATTAAAATAATACGGAAGGTACTGTAGCTGGTCACTTTCAACTTTCGCCCTAGTATTAGTAGTCAGTACTCCTTATTAGTAGTAGTCAGTGCGTACTTCACTGACCTCTATAATGCTTGTATTAGGCCTAAAACATACACAAGCGACGTAAGGCAGCAGGCGTGGAACAGGCGTGGCGCAGGCGTGCGCCGCTTCAAAACGATTTCATACAAAATGTATGCAGGCGACGTTTTTGAATTATACTGAAGCGACGCGGCGGCGGCGCAGACACGCCGTTTCGTTGCCTGCGCCGCGTCGTTAGCAGTCGGTTCTCGTGAGTCACGCAAGGAGCACGACGAAGACATCTTATCGCACCAAAGTCAGCCTATAAAATGCCGCATCTGAACGTTTCTTGCCTGTTCCACGCCTCTTCTGATATAATTTAAATCGCGTCTGCGCCGTATCTGTCCCACGCCTGCGCTGCGCCTGCCCCGTGCCTTCGCCTTACGTCGCTTGTGTGTGTTTTAGGCCTTATAGAGGTCAGTGGCGTACTTGTATTATAGAGGTCAGTGTCAATAGTTCTTACTTATATCCTCCATCACCTCCATGATCATGAGATCGGCTCGTAGAGGGTTGACCGTAGAGTAAAGAGAGAGAGAATGGAATGTCAACCCTCCAAAAAGAACTTCAGTTGATTAGTTCCACACACTGACCTGTATTATACAAGCGCTGACCTCTTTAATACAGTACTTGTACAGACGCCAGCACATCAAATACTACAATCTGTCAGA
This sequence comes from Oligia fasciuncula, assembly GCA_963082905.1. Lineage (NCBI taxonomy): Eukaryota > Metazoa > Arthropoda > Insecta > Lepidoptera > Noctuidae > Oligia > Oligia fasciuncula. Next base: position 11,277,382 of record OY720406.1, on the reverse strand, counting down.
CTTTATTGCTAAACATAAGGTTCAAGGTTGATTGGGAAAATCTGACAGTTCGGGTAGGTTGACCTGCTGCAGCTGGCGTCTGTAATACTATAGAGGTCACTGTATACAAAGTATCTCAGAACAAAATTGTTCTGAAACAAGTATGTATGATAAACTAGAGGTCAGTGGTTCCACAGAATACATATACTCCTAAATCAGTTCATTCCATGGACGTATGGTTCATTCATACAAATCAAGAAACCTTAGACAAAGAAAAGTATTCTTACTAAAGCAAGAAACCATAAACAGTTGCACAGAGTACATTATAATATATGAACAGTTGTCTGTGATCCACTTTGGATCAATCTGTGATTATCTGTGTAATTCTGTGGTACGCCGACCGACCGACGCCGGTTTTTATTTTTATTAAATTCGTGATTCTTTCGATTGTAACTAAGGTGTGTATTTTTAGGAAACAACAAGTTTTTACTTTCAAGTGTTGTGGTAGAATGCACCAAATATAATTTAACTTGACATTGAAATCTAGTTCATTACAAATTGAATTCGACGACTCAACAATTTGGTTTATCATGAGTCAAAATGGCGGGACACGATGCTGAAATTGATTTGTGTACATTTTCTAAAGTTCTAGAAAACTATAAAAATATAACTTATTTAATAATAGCTCTAAATATTGTTTATTTTCAAGGAACAACCAATGACATGTTCTACTGAAGGAACTTTGAGTGCATAGGTTATTTTGTCCTGTGTTAGATCCGTGTCTGGTTTATACCTTTTCCTCTCTAAAATGCACATGTTATTTCAGACAAGCAAGATCAACATTTCACACACAATCACCATTAAACTGTGAGAGGAAAGGCTATTTCTAAAAAAATCATATCAAATTGGACATAATTTGTTTTGTTCACCCGCGGTTGTTTTTATCTGCCGCTCCAACTTGTCAGAACCTATAGAAAAATATCAATAAATAAAATTGTTGAATGTTTGTTCATTAGAACTAAGTATGGCTGAAAGGAAGAAGGAAGGCGAGCCTGAGGGTGAAGAAGAATTCTCAGTCGAGAAAGTGCTTGATCGTCGTGTGCGAAATGGAAAGGTAGCGATTATCTCCTTTCATCCTTATTTACAAGCCTTCTAATACTACATGTTATCAGGGTCCTTTCCCTAAATCGAAATGGCATATTAAGAGAAATGGAGGAATGGTTCCTATAAAAAAAACACCCATCTAAATATTGGGCCCTAAATATTGTGTAGTGTAATAGGGGTTTAATTACTAATCAATATAAATTAAATTGAACCATGAAAAGCATTCAAGAAGTTTTGAAGTAAAAATATAAAATCTGTTATCATCATGCAAATATTATTGTTAATGTACAGTCACAAGCACTAACATGTCAACACTTGGCAACTTTCAATTGCGATTTTTTCGCGAAATAACGAATGCAACGTTGAAATACGACACTTTACACAAACCTATGGGTTCGAAAATACGTTGTTCGTAATAACATACAATTTCATTCAAAACTAAAGGAGAAAATCGTCTTTCTTTTCTGAAAACTGTCTTGTCCCAATCAACTTTAAACCTTATGCTTTAGCGATATAGTTGAAAATCTATTGAATAAATTTGACAGATTTTAGTAGCTTGATGTGCTGGCGTCTGTACAACAAGCAGTTAAAAATAAATAAATATGTTCCAGGTTGAGTATTACCTCAAATGGAAAGGGTACAGCGATGAGGACAATACTTGGGAGCCAGAAGAGAATCTCGACTGTCCAGATCTTATATCAGCCTTTGAAGATGCTAGGAAAAAGAAAGAAGCTGGTGGGTCCAATAATTGTGGCTAGTTAAATGAATAATTTTAACCTCAAAAACACATAACTTGCATAAAGAGAGAAAGAGTTTATGTAGACAAATTTGCAAACTGAGCTATCATTTAACATCGCCATTTGAACTGCAGAATGTTAGCCTGATGATGCTGTGCAATTTATTAACTAAAATTGCACATATAATATAAGTTTGTTTATCTAATTCCAGAGGGTAAAACTGTGAAAGTCGACAAAGACGCAAAGAAGCGCAAATCTGCTGTGCCCACTCCCGACTTGAAAGGAGCCAAAAAGGCAAAGAGTGATGACAAAAAAGCATCAGGTTTTGATCGCGGTCTGGATCCTGAAAAGATTATTGGTCAGTATTTTTAAAGTGAATATACCTTATTAAATGCTTGCAGTAGATCTATATTAATATTATAAAGCTGAAGAGTTTGTTTGTTTGGTTGAACACTAATCTCAGGAACTACCGGTTTGAATTGGAAAATTCTTTTTGTGTTGGATAGTCCATTTATCGAGAAAGGCTTTAAAACGTCACCCTACGACTAGTAGGAGCGGAGCATCAATGAAAAATGTTGCAAAAACAGGAAAAAGATTCCTTTTGAGAGCTTCTGTTGCGTACGCTGCGTAAACTGTTAAAGTTACGCAAAATTATGTATGATGGAATTGTTCCCCATTAAAAGTTCTAAAAGAAGTCCACGACAGGCATATGTCTATCTTTTAATGTTGAAACACCTTTAATAACCTTTTTTGGTAATCAAAGTTCTAAAATAATGCATTATTTGCGAAGGTGTTTTTATAAACATGATATTAATCTTTATCCAAATAAATACGTTATTCATCACAAGTATTTAATTTTAAACAAAATTGCCCTTGACAACATTAGATTTCAATGAATATTTTAGGAGATATCATAGTTTTAAAATAATGGAATATATTTTAGTAGGTTTTAACTCAAATTAACGCGGGTGAAACTGCGGGGCACAGCTGGTTATGTATATTTGGCAAATAGGTAGTGCTTCAGGTAAAACGTGCCAGCCACTTCACTGCATAGCTTTTTGATTGCACTGCCTTCTGAATGTTACTTTAGAAGTTACGATTTTTGAAGATAAAGTGAATACTGCAAGCAATGGGTTAAAAAAAGTAGTGGGCACCGACCGCAAGTGTCTACCACCGACAAGTGGCTGTCGCGCGCTTCGTTGTCTAAGGGTCCCCGCACACGGGCCACCGGCCACAACCACAAAACGACGCCACCGGCATATTTCCTGTGGTTTTCATACATTATATGGACTCGCCGCACACGGTTGACGCCGGTGGCCGCCACACGCTACAAGTCGTCGTTCAATCGTCGTTCTGGCTTCTCGTGGCGGCGTTTGTGGCTGTGGTCGGTGGCCTGTGTGCGGGGAGCCCTAGGATTTATCTTTGCCAAGCATGTGTACTGCTTAAAATACTTTCCCTGTACAATGATTTCTACACCTAAGCTAGTGACCACTAGATGAATAGCTATAAATATGTTTTTCCTTGCACCGTTTTTCGATTTATTAGATATCAACCTGTATGCAATTACTGCTGTTTTGGATTGTAATCTCATCTTAGTTATTGCACTGAAAGACTGATCTCCTTACAAGAAAAAAAACAAGCTTGTGAAGATCTACAAACTAAAGAGACATGTATCTTTATGTTTCACATACATTACATAAAATATTAGAACTCACAATTTACAAGTCACACCCATAAGCACACACCATTATAACTATCAAATTTGAAATGTTACAGGTGCAACGGACAGTAGTGGTGAGCTGATGTTCCTCATGAAGTGGCAGGGGACCGATGAGGCGGACTTGGTGCCCGCGAAGCAGGCGAACCTGCGGTGCCCGCAGGTCGTCATACAGTTCTATGAGGAGAGGCTCACGTGGCACACGCCGGCGCCCGATGAGGCGGGCACGGAAGACTAGGGACTACTGTAGGCAACGTTTTTACACTGCTACATGGATCTTTTGGCGCTCGAATGACATTGACAGGGGGGCGCTACTGGTAATCGTTTTGTAAAATGTATTGAAAAAACAAGATGGCGGCGTTAGTTTCGATTTTGGCCGCGCGCCAAAAGATCCTTGTACACTTTATATACGTTTATTGATACTTTTTTTTTTTTAATTTTGCAGTTATTCTATTATTCTTCTTTGTTGATACTCTACTCCAGGGCTTCCCAAACTTATTTTTACTATGACGCCCTTGGGAACCTGCTCTTTTTTGGCGACGCCCCCCCCCCATCCCTAGCGTGTTACGTGTTAGGTAGTTGTAGTAGCCCAATAACAAATAATCAAAAAAAAAAAAAACTCCAAATGGCATTTATATTTTTTATTACAACAAATAAGAAAAAAAAAACAAAATTTGTAAGAACAAAATTAATAAAGCAGATATTTATTTTACTTTGTTAGCTGACTAATGAGAAGGATGTGCTTGCTTTTCTGAGCGCTTCTCACAACGGGGTTCAAGTTTAGATATTGCCACTCTCATCTCTCTAAATTTATTATTTTTGACCTCTACCTACTTGTTCTCTATAACTGCAACTGCAGAAAAACCTGTTTCGCACAAGTATGATGTCGCGAATGGTAAAAGGACCTTCAATGCTGCAGTACTGATATGATATTCGTAAGAAATCGAGCTCCAAAATTCAAGCAGTTTATCTTTGTTGCACTGGAGCTTCAGGCTGGAGTCGCAGGACAATTCTATGAATTTTTCTTCTTCCTCTGTCGAAAGTGTTAACGGTGAGGTCGACTGGAAAGGGTTTCCAATCCAGTCATATTGCTCCAGATATTCACACATTGTGTTGACACATATAGCCAATCTAATCTATGTAGATCGCATCACGACGCCCCTGGAATAATGCTGCGGCGCCACAGGGCGTCGCGACGCACTGTTAGGGAAGCCCTGTCTACTCTATCCAACTATAAATTCACGACATTAGTATACTTATTCAATAAGGGTTTTTCTTTTCAGATATTCCACTCCCACGCGATAATTTTTTCACACTTCACGCGAAGTTAAAAACTTTGAAATGATTAGAATTGGGAATCTTGTATTGTTTAAGAATCATTTTTATCATCCCACACAGCTTCTTTTCATTAAAGTAAACTTCATTCTTATACTTAGTGACATAGGATTAATTAACATTGTAGATACATAAGTGACTCTAAAAATTGATAAATCATTTTGAGTCTTCATTATTTTTTTACTTTTGGAGTATAAACAATGATATGTACTGTTACATAACGTTATTCAATCGTAAGATCATCATTGAATTATGATTTAATTTAATGTTTTAAGTTTGATTCCACTTTATGATTTATGTCTAAAAATAAAATAACTGAAGGAACTAACACTTGACATAAAGATTAATTAGATATAATTGACCTCCTGTGTTGTAATAGAGAGAATTGTTACTGTTAAGATAACTATGATTATCAACATACCTAGTTAGTAGGATAAGATACTGGCAGGAATAGCACAACGTACATAACACACATTTTTACGTGTATGAATGACAATCATAGATTAAGAAATTCATATAGTAGCAACAACACGCATACTTACCATTGCGCGAACGCCAATTTAGCCGAAATGATCGCCACCCAACACCCTGCAAACCGCGCTCCACACAAAACAGGGCTGTTACTCAAGGTCCAGGGAAAAAATGCTCATTGCGTTATTGGTGAAATTTAAAGCCCTGTATTCATGGTAAACTTTTGTTGAGCAACAGTTGATCAACATTGTGGATAAGCAACCACAAAGTTTCTGGAAACAAAGTTTATATCAATACGTCTTGTCCACACGCCAGTTTGCGTCAAAATGTTGCTCGCGGAAGTAGTGTTGTTTTGTTCTCTGTATTTAATGTATGGCACACTACTGCCATGTTTATAAACTGGTTGCAAACACGTCCACACACGTCAACAGATGTTATCGCTCGTCGAGCGAGAACTTGTCAGCATGCCGATGCCGTGATAAACTCTGCAACACGCAGTGTTGCCAGCAACATGTTGACAGCAACTCAGCAAAATATTAATTAAACTTTGTATATAAATAAATGTTTACCATGAATACGGGGCTTTAGTGTATTTTATATTTAAGTGGCAAGAACTGTGTTCGCTGCTTGTAGCTAAAAAAACACCGTAAGCGTGTACGCCGTATTTTCCTGGTCCAGGCGTTAACCTCGTTGATGATCGAGCGCGGGGACGTGAGTCGATACAATCCTGATTGTGGTGGACGTACTTTATGGGAGTTTCGCTTCTATAAATTCTTATTCTATAACTGTATAGTTGATTTTAAAACTTTGCGGGACACTGACCGAGACACAATAGAAGTTTTATTGTTATTACGTCGAGAGGCGTTAAGTGTCCCGCAAAGTGTTAATGTAGAACGACGTTGCATCGAAACCTTTTTAAATAAAAACTAATTTTAAACTTCCGCTAGCTTGATCTTAATAAGACGAATGTGATCCAGCCTAACACGTGATTATAATTAACATGATTACAAAACTTAATAGCTGTAACTGCCCACTCTGTGATTTTCGTCATTTGTATTATAATAAAAACATAAATGACGAAATTTGTGTTTTCACCAAAATATTATTGTTATATATTTCATGTTCAGATTGATATTTTCACAATGGAAGTATATAATAATAAGGTTTTAGCGAAAGTTAGTTAAATTTTACGATTGGCCAAGTCTTCTGCCAACATTATTTTGCTTAGTTTAGGTAATATAAGATTGGCAATATTTTAAGTGCGATAAGGGATATGTAAGCCTACATTATAATGATGTTAGGACAACTTGATGACTATTATTTTCCTATTATCTTACACATTTCCATATTATCCACACTAAACTATCAAGATCACTAGTACTGGCATTAATCTTGGCAACACGGCAATAGAAAAATTACATATAGGTACACAAGTTTCACGCTTGATTTTCGAAGAGGAAGAATCTGACAGGTTATTAATAGTTTTGTAAATGAGCTTTGTTATATTTTGGCGTACAATAAAGCGTATTCTATTTAATCAAGCGTGAAAAGAAAATTCTGCCTGACACTTTCACCACAATAAAACAGTATTAGAACGAGAGTCGTGATTGCCCCTTCGTTCTCGACAAAGTATCGCTGTGCGGCTTATACACAAAATCGCCACCTTACTGACTCCGGGCTGTTACGTTGATGATAGTGGTCGGGCAAAATGTAAGCAGTAGCAGCCCGCAGGATTTGTGTTGCTAGATTGATGGCAATAGGCTCACCCCCTGTTGTTACATAGGAGATAAACAAAGCTGCCAAAATGTGGGTGCACTATAGAGTCTATAGCAGGGGTTCCTAAACTTTTCGTCGTCGTGCCGCACTAGAGCTACCGTCATTTGGTGGGGCCTGCAGAAATGCTCCCAGCCGGCTGCCATGGCCGGTAGCCCACGAAGAAATCTCATAACCGACTAAGAAGCCATCAGGTGGTCGCTGCGGTTATTTGTACAAAAAGGTAACTGAATATTTTGGTAACCATTTCTGAACTATTTTCTTATATTAATTAAGAACTTATTCTAATCAGACTTTCAGTTTCGTCATGTGTCAACTCCTGCAACCACATAGTACCTAAGTATACTTTTTACTTCATACTTTGGACATTTATAAATGGATAAAGCCTTATTGACTTTATTGTACAGTCGAGAGCTTGAAGCGAAGAACTGGCGCCCAGCGAAAGCGGTTCGACACTTTACAGTTTCACTGACAGGAAAACTTTAGAAGTTTTGACGCTAGAGGTAAGTTGTGCCCAAGTAAAGCGCAGTTGTGATAATTACCTACTGCTAAGAAGACATCCCTACCTAAACAAGTTTTTTAATTGAATATCAAACAAATAGATATGTTTTAAGTAAATATTTATTCATACATTGAAAAAGCTACAAAGGGTTAATATAAAAGAAAGTATAACTTGTGCTTAAATAATAAATCTCACCATTTGAAACGGTTAATTATTATTACAATATAAAGTGAAACATAACAAAATTATTACCTAAAAGCTATGTTATTACAACACGCAGAAACAATAATTAAAAATGTACCTATTGTAAAAAAAACCACCAAATGTTTTTGTTATTCAGTAGCGTCTCTCGTCTCGGCTTCGATAATAATAATGCATTTTTACTTCTACAGAAGGGTGTTCAAATATTTTCTTCCATAGATCTCCATAGGTTTCCTTATCACAACTGTACGAATCGCTGCTGTTCTCTATTGTGCTCAGGTAACCTTGAATAAAATCCGTATCAGCCAGCATGCATTCGTAAATTTTTACCCTATTTTTTTCTTCAGTAATTAAGGTTAAAAACATTTTATTTAAAGCCTTAGAGAAAAGTTTGTAAATACAAGGGAAATGCAACTTAACATCTTCTTTCAAATAGTCCAAGCAAATTTTTCCGAATTCAGGAGCTATTTCAGTTTCAATATTTCCCCAGTCTTTCCTGTCGGAATTTGATTTGTCAGCCAGTTTTGCTACAGCCACTGTTAACTTCCAGTTTGTTAACAACATATAGTTTTCTGAGACAGACAAGTTTTTATCGATTTCATCTTGAATATTTAAAAACATTTTTACCGGTATAATCATATTTTTTTCTGTGACATATTCTTTTAAGTCGTCAGACAGGCGTGTTAGTAAATACTGAAAGTGCACTCGGGTAACATAATTTCCATTGCGTTTTTCTCCCCACTTGGTGAAGGCATGTTGCATAATGGGTACTAAAACTTTTTCACATTTTTCCGTTTGAATATTTTCATTCTTAGCGCACATTAAGTACGCAGAGAGTACGGATAAAATTCCACCAAATGCGTAAACGGATCCGCAATCTTCAGAGCCGAAGAAATTTTTGTCGATAAACTCTTTAATTATATTGGTTACAAAGTCTGGACACAAGTCTTCCATTAACTCTCGCGAATGTTGTGCCAGCTGTCCACTTAGCACTTCGTAATGCGCGCGATCTTCTTCTTTTACTTTTAGAGTCAGACTTTTCATGAACTTGTAACTTTTCATTAAATACTTTGCTCTGACATTTAGTGGAACTTTTTCCACATTTGACATTAAATCGTATATCTTCTTATCTTCTTCAAATGTCAAGTTATCAATAAACAGTTCTATCAGTTCCCACAGACCCACAGCGTTTACAGGGACTTTTTCACGGCACAAGAGTTCGAAAGTAAATTTAAATATTATAGCTCGTATGCTAGTGTTTTTAGATGCTTTCCAGCAATCAAAAAATATTTTTTTGACGGATTCATGATCCAGCTTTTGATACGCAAGTCTGATGCCATGTTTTTGTACAGACACTGGGGCGTCTAAAAGTTTCGGAATATGTTCCTGACTTTGGTTTACATTCAAATTATAAAATATGGCCAGTAGCGACGGAAGAGCGAATTGCAAGTAGTCACCTTTAGCGTACAACAAGATAGTGTCGGGGGAAGGTTGCGGACGCGCAATGTGCATGTTTTTAGCAATAAACCGTTGAATACCAAGAACGCGGTCGTCAATTCCATTCCAATCAATTTTGGCTTGTGCTGGCTTGTACTTTTCTATAAATTCGAGTAACTGTTTTTGTGCTAGTGATGTACAAATACCTCGAACTGTGGCTTTGTGGCCATCTGGTCTGTTCAGATTTAGAAGGTAGGCGTCGGTCCATTGCTGAGCGAGTGAGTGCGGCCAATAGATGCGCAGCTTGGAGAGCAGACGTCGCAGCGAGACAGCGTCGTTAGTTCGCAACGTGTTTACGTCCTGTTTGTACCGCTGTAGCAGCTCCGGCTCGTGCTTTAGCGCGTTCAAGCACACCTCCTCACACGGATTCATCGCAACAGACTCTTCAAACATGTGTTTTCGCCAAGACTTATTAAAGTTGTATATAGGTAACAAAGTCTCCTTCCACGCATTTTCCCTTTTTATTTTGACGCATTCCTTAATTTTGTCGGTTACAAACGGGTAATCTGTCAGTTGCTTTTTCCAATCACGCAGTAATCCTAAAATACTCTGTATAATTTTAATTGAATTAGAGAAGTCCTCTTCTTTTATAATAGGTTCAAATTTGCCTATCAGAATTTCGTATAAGTAACGAAATATCTTTTCTTTTTGATCCTCATCTAGTTTACTTCCATATGATATTAAAGTTCCAGAACGAAACGAGAACTTCTGCTGTATGACGGCAGGTACACTTTGATCTCGTAGCAGATTGTATATAATAATGGATTCAACGATTACGTTGTTATTGCCACAATAAGAAGAGTTCGATTCGTCATACATTTTCAAAACTTTGAATAGCTCGCTTACCAATGTCCAAGTTTTCTCATCATATTGGTGAATGTTTGTGTGCTGTAATAGTTCTGTAGTAAAATTCAAAGTAAAACGGTATTCCTCATTCTTATGTTTGTCAAGGTAATACTCCAGTAAAGTTTGGATGTGCTGTAAGTTACGTTCAGCACATAACATCAGCACCTTCAGCATAGGAGCTTTGTTACTGTTATCCAAATCCTTAGATATTAATCTGGTGATGTCCTCAAATGCTCGTTCAAAACTAGCAAAATGATACCAGACGTAACCAGGTGTTCTCATTACGTTATATAACTTCTTCATATCGTATGGTTCCGTACCAACCTTCAAATTTTCTTCAACAGCTTCCACATTTTCTTTATCAATGAATATTTTTTTTACGAAATCAAATTGCTCGGTTTTTGGTAATCTTTTTATAAAGTATTTCATAGTGTCGACGTTAAACAATCTTCTTAAATTATAATTATACCGACTTCCACTTTCTTTTTTAGCTTGTGTGTATAAAAATGTTTTAATTTCATCTGATTTGACGTATCTTGAAAAGGTCTGTATATCAATAAAGCTTACATACCGATCAAAATTATCCATAATTCTCTTCGGAGATTTCTTCATAATGATATCTGTCGCTTTGTCGTTAAATTTGGGGAGGTTATGGTAATTTTCCTCTTTTTCTAATATATTTAGATATTTATCGACATCAGCTTTTAAAAGGAACATTACAGCTTGAGCGTACCTCGCTTTTTCATAATAATGTATTTGTTTTAGAACAATCTCGAAGATGCTGTTAGATTTCTCACAAAGCCGCTTAAATGTTCTTAGTTTACAATGATCAACATGTTTTTCGATCTTTGACTCAATAAAAGTAACTGAACAGCGTGGTAACCATTTTATGGCGTCGGTTAATTTCTTTTCGTGCAGGTAGAATTGTTCAGCCCGTGCTTCATCTTGTATGTTGTGCCTTATGTGTTTGTTAAGCTTGATGAAGGCCTTTGTGCTCATGTGTGGGAGCAATTGTGTGTGCAGATAGTCAGGGTTGATGACGTGTGCGTACTTCGGGTCGGTGACCAGCCAGATGCTCTGCGCGAGCGCACGAGACAAGCACAGCATATCACCATGTTTGAACACGTTGATGATATATTCAACATCCCTGTTGTGACACGCCAGATCTATGTTCAACAAGTTTTCGACGTCAGTGTCGTCCAATGTGAAGTTTGCAACCGGTTGCCGATTGGCAATAGCTGTTTTAAGTAAGTTGTTGTAATGTTGATGTCTCTCCCCGAGGGTTCCGCCATCCAAGTCTAGAGGTGCCATGGCGTGTATCTGTAAAAGAAAAAATATAGGTACTTAGTCCTCAATCGAAAACAAAAATTGTTTAGGTATTGCCCTTGCAGGCACTTTGGGATAGAAGAGAAAAACCAACCTATATTATTTTTTGCATCAGTTTTTACCACGGATGTTTTACCCACAGTAATTAAATATCCGATTATTCGAATGATCGACTGTAAAGGCATGCATGGTTAGATCTATAGATGCTGATGAGATCTGACGGATCTGAAGGTAGAACTAACCATGTAGATAGGAGAAAGTCATTGGTGAACAATTAAATATTTCAGAATTCGGAATGAATACCTACTAACAAGTTTCGAAAATGAGTAGTATAGGTAGTTAGGTACCTAAGAATAAGATTAATTTATTTGGATTATATTATAGTATAATGGTTATTGCACAAGTGTAGTGTAAGTGTAACGATAATAGCGATTGCTTCGGTATGACCGAAGCTCATTAATAATAATAATAAAAAGAAAATCGGCCTACTCTTTAAAAAGATATGCGTGGTCATACCTACTTTTGGGTGAATTTTTAAAGTGGGCGTGGATGGCCAAATCCGAAACTATTATAATAGGAATAGCGAAAAGTAGGTACTCAAAGGAGTCGCGGGCTCGATTTTGATGAAAACTAAAACTGCATCATAGGATTTTTGAAAAAATAAATATTTCTAGCCAGGAGGCAGGAATCGACCCCGCTAATTTTGATTAAAAAAAAAACACTGTATTATTACACCACTCGATAGTGTCCCTAATAAGGATCAAATTCTGGGAAGTAATGACATACGGCAAATTTAAGAAAAATTTTGGATTTTAATAAACTGCTTCTTATTATTTTTAAAGTATTCATACCGACATTACCGGTCGAAATGATGCCAGCATCATATTGTAGTCTTTGAAGGATGCTCAATACAGCGCAGTCACCTTCACAACATTAGGTATGTTCTAAATTCAAATTTTTAATGCAGAACAATCGTTGAGACGTCGAATCCAGCTATGTATTGAAAACAATTGAGCTCCTCAAGTTCTGAGTTGAGCTGCACGATTTTTGACAAATGCGTGCACTGATTGGACAGGTCCGCTCAATCTGTGTGGTTCTTTCCTCAAAAGACCATTTCAGACACCAATCTACATGGTCTTCACACGATCTGATCAAGATTTTGTCTTGTTTCGGCCTTTCTTCTTAGAATAGTCAGTTAGGAAACGCCGACCTCATCTAGTTTAAAAAAAAATATGATTGACGTGTAAAACTGTTTGTACAAACCTACTTACAGAAATAAAAATCATTTATCATTTATCAATGGTCATCATTTTGAACAATTAAACAGTTACCTTACTACCACAAAACAGTGTTTATCAGTTGTTTAGGCTAAACACCTTTTAAACACGACATATTTATATGGACTTTGACGTAAGGGTCAGTTCACACCGAGACGCGACGCTGCACGCACACTTTTAAAGCACTATTTAGAGCTTGTCCAGAAAGGGCGAATTCGCCGCGATTCTCTCGTGCGTATTACGCGCGACCGTTGCGTCCAGAAAGAGCGTACAGTTCGCTTCACAAATAAGGTCCCCCCCTTGGTATTGACATCAAACCTATTTAAGTTTTTCGTAATGTAACGTAAGTGGCGTGTTGGTCTAATGGTTAACACTGCGGCTTGGCGATGCGGTGGTCACGAGTTCAAATCCGCGGATGAGAAGATTTCTTTTTCCTTTATTTTATTTATTTACCCTTTTTTTTAGTTTCTTTATTAGGTGATTTTCGTTAATTATTATTTAAGAAATCAAATGGAGGTTTGTAATAAAAGCTAGGCATTTTGATAAACAATATTCATTTATTTTTCTAATTACATTTCTAGGACTTCATGGAATCCACTTCCAGGTTGAGTATACAGTTTTCTATCTGTGTTAAATTGGGGTTATTTACTTAGAATATTAACTAAACACAAAATAGATACCCTGGATGAGGTTTAGAACGTTTAACATTAGATAAAGGTTCGTTTATATATATATTTATAGAAACATAACGACAATAATATTTATTTATTTAAAGTTGTGAAAACAGATTTTTTTTTATACTTACTTATCGGAAATAAACCTTTAAAAAAAAAGAAATTTTGTCTTTGTGTCTGTGAATTACAGAGGAAGAATCAACATGCTAAACATTGGAATTGGAATGCAGTGCGATGCGCGCTCGAACACGGACGTGTTTTCACTGTGCACGGCACGAATTTTATTCGCGTGTTGCGCGGCAATAGCCGCTGCCCGTAAACACTATGAGTTCCAAACAACTCATAGTCAATGAATTGCTGGCATTCCTGGTCCATGCTATCGACTACATGGACGAGGTGAGCATCTTGCAGATATGCCGGTCGAATTACAAGGAGGACGAGATCAGCAGCGGAAAACTGTTACTGTTCCAGTCACTTGGGAAACTCGACCAGATGCCGTCTCGCCGCAGAGATGGAACCGAGAAGAGTATTCAAGATATCATCGATATGTTGAAGAAGACTGACCCGGACGACGTGCCAGATTTCGTGGCGAAGCAGCTAAGTAAACTGCCCCCCGTCACGTTCGATCACGTCGACGTTACGCGGCTGCTAAAGGACATCACTTCCTTGAAGGCGGAGATGACCAAGATGCAGTCCAGAATGGAGGTATCGGAAAAAAACAATACTGAACTACGTGCAGAAATAGCATCATTGCGCAACATTGGTTCGGTAATTGGGTCACCTGAGGCCTCAAAGGTGAACACACGACGAGGCGCGCAAAATGCATCCGTCGGCAGTTTTGAATCGGCGAACACAAGTGCGTCACCAGCTGCCGATAACGCTGAGCAAGCGCCGCCCGCCGCCGCCGTCGCCGTCGCCCGCGCCACAACACCGGCTGCGGAAACGTCACGAGTAGGTACGTCGACCCCTAAACGTGCCTACGCTGCTATTGTCACCAGCGGCAAATCAGATGCGTCGCAGCCTAAGCGACAAACCAGAAAAGGGGAAAAACTGGTAAAGGGTGCTCAACCTGCCCTGACTGCGGTCCGTTGCTCTTTGCCAAGAGCCGGCCAGGTTGATGAGGAGGGTTTCACGAAAGTGGAAAGGAAGAAGAAGAAGCCCTGTTCTCGTAACCTGCGTGGCACCGCACTGAGTGGACCCAACATGCTGCTGCGCCCTGCTGTGCCTACGACGCAGCTGTACCTTTCACGTCTGCATCACTCAACGACAATTGAGGAAGTCGTGCAGTATTTGAAGGTGAAGACCAATTGGACTCTGAGGGTCGAAAGGTTGGAATCGCGCCACAACATCAACTTCAAGTCTTTTGTGGTACGAGTTCCAACCCAACATCTACAGACCTGTCTGAAAGAGGACTTTTGGCCGAAAGGTGTCGTATATCGACGTTTCCGTGGACGGTTACGCGACACCACGCAGCGAAACACGACGCCGATGTTACGTGTATAGTTCATAGTTTTAAGGTTTTTAATTATGTATTAGTTTATTATTTTTATAAGATTATTTTGTGTATTTTATCTATGGGCCTTAGTTGCCTGAAAATAAAATGATTATTATTATTATTATTATTATTATTAAACTATAATAGTATAGCAATATACATCTTTCTCTTTTATCACATTTTCTAATAACCCTTATTTAACACAACATTAGAAAAATATGTGAGGTCAGATGGTGCATCGTTAATACATTACAAGACTACTTGTAAACCAGATTATCTGGATTGATAATAATTATAAAGGTTGTTTGTTTTTGATTAACTACGAGATAATGATCCCACAAATTTTGGGAATTATTAACACTTGCTCATATATGTTCCAACGCAATTTTATCCGATACGTTACACAATCAATCTGCCGAGTAAATTGCCTTAAAATAACGGAGAGGATGTCACAGTCTATCACTTCTTGAAGTTTTGAAGGGTGCCACTAAATGAGCTTTCACAATATTACGTTGTCGCTCCATTTGTATTTTCTCTGGCCTTGGCGATCACATTTCACATCACCCGTCGCTTGATACCTTTGTATCCATCTACGAACTGTTTTTCTCTGCAATGAAAATAATAATATTAGAAATACATAAAAACATCCAACTAGTAAGTAATAATGCAACATTATTGCAACAATAAATAGGTAATATGTGGAAGTATAACATAAATCTTACCGTTATGCCCATAACTCGTGCTATTTTCTTTATGCTTTGTTCCTGTTCCCAGATAACAACAATTTTAGCCTTCAAAAAAGTTGTTAATCAAACCATACCATCGGTTAATAGAATCAACTGGTCAAAAACTTAATAAATTTGATAATATTACGACGAAGATAATTACACACAAGCAAATCGGCACGAAAACGAAACCATTTAAAAAATAATTATACCCTCAATCACAGTTTACTAAATAAAGCGAAGAAGTATTCTAAATTCAACCTTAACTCGCAGTTCATACAGCAGTTAAGTTTCTGAAGTAAAATGACGGTAGTGCAACAATCGGAATCAACACATTATATTCAACCAAACAAGAAATCTATGCTAATTTCAACCTTATCTTTTAGTTAATTGAGGAGTTAATGCGTATTGCATTTTGTAAAACTAAGGTATTAAATATAAAACGAAAGTTGAAATTTAAACCTTATTATCTAGAAGATTAGACCGTTAATAACCTTGTTCGTTATAAGGAGTAATACTATTCCAATTTTCGTTGAGGTTGACAACTGAGCCAATAGCCTAGTAGTATAAGACACGGTCTCGATGATCGGCTGGCGCCTGGTGATGCGGATTCGTATCTTAATCGCACGCAAAGTGTCTTTTTGTAAGTTATTCTTGGTATACGGTTCGGCCAGAAGGAAGCCGAAAAAATACCTTAAAGAGTTATTAAAAACTTGAATGAAACTTGCAAATAATATCTGAGGCGGACCGTTGGATGCGCTCGGGCAGAGATTGGTGCGGCGGCGGCGGGGCGGGGGAGGGAGCTACTCAAGGCTCACGTGACGCGCCAGCGCCGCCGCGCCGCCGCCGCCGCCCGCCCGCCGCCGCCGCGTCGCTCGAGCGACGAGCGACGGCGGCGGGCCCGAGCGTGCTCGGGCGATAGTCTTTAAGTCTTGGGGGGGTTCCATTTCTCTGACGCTGACTGTACCAACGCGCGAGCATTTGGGTTCGAATTTCATTTGACAGTAGAAAACATGGAGTTGAACGCTCTGGAGTTCGCGCGTCAAGTGGACGCAACAAGGAGTCTCTAGTATCTCGACTCACGCGCAATACGCGCGAATCAAGCGCGAGTCGAGAGTCTGGCGAATTGCACGCGATTTACGCGCGTATTTTGAAATCGCGCGATGCTTGTGGACGCGATGTATTAGCGCCTAGTATCTCGTAAGCGCGCGAATGAATTCGCGCGATAAGTTTCGCGGCGAATTCGCCCCTTCTGGACAAGGTTTAAAAGAGTGACTCAAAATATACTTTATTTTCTACACGAAAAGGTACACATTGCATTGTGAGAGTTCAGAATACGTTGCGCGGCGTCGCGCTGCACCGCGCGGCGTCGCGCTGCGCCTCGCGGCGTAGAGCGACGCAGCGGCAGCGCGCGGCGTGCGAGACGTTCCCTGTGCCTGCGTGTCACCTGGCTGATCACCCACTTCACCTCGATCCACCTCCGTAGCCTGGGGATGATTTCTCTTAATATGTGCCAATATAAATTCGAGGTTCCTCCTCCAACTTTGATCACTTTAGCGCATATCTTACACTTTGCAATAAGATTATCAATCTTCTCAAAATAATTTCTCGTACTTGATTTTACCTTTTACTTTAGGCATTTTCGCAAACAAACATGTCAACTCCAAATAATTCGCAAGCAAAACTTCGGTGCTATTCTGTAAAAAGATCACCGTCATAACTGTGAAGTGAGCTTAGTGAGCTGTCATTCCACCTGATACTAAGGATTGACACTATTGACAGCTCAGTAGCTCACTTTACCTAAGTATTTTCACGGTGAGATTTTTACTGAACAGCTTTACTGGAATATTTAAGTATAGTGAAGTTAGTCGTATATTAAAATGGGATATCGGGGGATTCCCGTACCATAGACAATATTTTAAACGGAAAAGACCCATGTTCGGATACATATCAAAGACTCTGATACATGTTTTGTGATTGTAATCGGTTTTTCAATGAGAACCGGTGACTATCGGTTTTTACTAAAACCGTTTTTTTTTAGGTTTTTATGAAACCGGTTCACATCACTATGGCAAAGCACCATTCTTGTTCGAGACATCAACCAGAACGGAGCTCCGGCCTACAGGTAAAAGTTATGTTATTTTAATACTGTTACTACTGTTATTATTTTCAACATGCTCTGTGATTATTATATTGTGATGATGATGATGATTAGGAACCGTGTTTAAATGTTTGTTGTTTTACTACTGCTGCTATTATTCCGAGTTATTTGGACCGTTAGTTAATATTATCTTGATTATTGCTGATAACTATGTTGTTTCTGTATTGATATAATATGGCCAATATTGCTAATGTTTTAAGGTGAATAATGGAATATTCCTAGCTACTTTTATTATGCTGCTATTATTCTGATTTCCTTGGACCATTGTCCAACAGATAGAATTAATTGTTTTTAAAATAACGATAATTTATGACAATGTAATAAATGTGTTGATATAATACTGTTTCCATGGAGTTTCTTGTCCGTTCTTCTCCATGCTGAATAGATTTCCGAACGGACTACTAGCTTTCTGATTACTGACAAGCCTAAATTCTAATAAACATCTGGTCTTGTCTTTCTGTGGTTTATTTTATAAAATCCATCCCCTACATACCATACCATATTCATAGGTATTACACATATTATATAACTAGTAACCATACCTACTGATATTCAAAGCTTTATATTTGGGTAATATGCGTTCTGTATCGGTTCACCCTTGTTTGGTATAACAACGTTTTGTCGAAAATCGCTTCGGCTAATTTTAGTTACAATAAAGTCATTTCGTATAATTATTCATTTGACCGAATAATTAATTGGTAGATTTTTATTTAGCATATTTATTTCTTTGAAATAATGTCATTTGACCGAATTTTCACATGCACTAATTTTATTTAAACTAATGTTTCACTAGACTAATAATGATTTAGTCGAAAGATTGTATCAAATATTCAGTTGACCCCAGGGCACCCCGAGGTTCGGTTTGGTTAGGTTACTTTAAACCCTTTACACAGAAATAGGAGCCCCGCTTCGCGGGGCTACGTCGACATAGGATGCAAGAGCGAGCGAGGGGCACTCCGAGGTTCGGTTTGGTTAGGTTACTTTAAACCCTTTACACAGAAATAGGAGCCCCGCGGGGCGGGGCTACGTCGACATAGGATGCAAGAGCGAACGAGGGGCACCCCGAGGTTCGGTTTGGTTAGGTTATTTTAAACCCTTTACACAGAAATAGGAGCCCCGCGAAGCGTGTGTGTGTCTGTGGTGTGTGTTCAAGTAATATAACCGAACCTCGGGGTGCCCTTCCCTTGCTCTTGCATCCTATGTCGACGTAGCCCCTCTTCGCGGGGCTCCCATTTCTGTGTAAAGAGTTTAAAGTAACCTAACCAAACCGAAACTCGGGGTGCCCTTCGCTCGCTCTTGCATCCTATGTCGACGTAGCCCCGCTTCGCGGGGCTCCTATTTCTGTTTAAAGGGTTTAAAGTAACCTAACCAAACCGAACCTTGGGGTGCCCTTCGCTCGCTCATGCATCCTATGTCGACGTAGCCCCGCGAAGCGGGGCTCCTATTTTTGTGTAAAGGGTTTTAAGTAACCTAACCAAACCGAACCTCGGGGTGCCCTTCGCTCGCTCTTGCATCCTATGTCGACGTAGCCCCGCTTCGCGGGGCTCCTATTTCTGTGTAAAGGGTTTAAAGTAACCTAACCAAACCGAACCTCGGGGTGCCCTTCGCTCACTTATGCATCCTATGTCGACGTAGCCCCGCTTCGCGGGGCTCCTATTTCTGTGTAAAGGGTTTAAAGTAACCTAACCAAACCGAACCTCGGGGTGCCCTTCGCTCGCTCTTGCATCTTATGTCGACGTATTACATTACACCAATTGAATATTCGATAAAATACATGTTATACCACCTGAACATTACATCAAATGAACATTATACCTTTTGATCAATAGCGCAAAAGTTGTTATCGCAAATAAATATTCGATGAAATGAAAATTATGTTAATCGATATTATACAAACTGATTATTTTCTTAAACGTTGTTCGAACTAGTAGCATTCGACGAAACGTTGTTATACCAAACAAGGGTGAACCTTCTGTATCAATTGACATGTTGGAATAGCGGCCAACAGGCCTTACCAGGTCAACACACGCCACGAGGGAATGCTCGGCGTTGCAACGCATGGCGCGGCCTGTCAAGTACCGGGCCGTGGGACCACGACTTTAGGCTCAACACACACCAAAAGAGCGTCGAAGCGCGGCGAAGCGGATCGCAGTTTCAGTGTTATATGAATTTTAACTTTATTTTCATTACTATAATACTTATTATCGCATGACAAATCGAACGAGTCGCGCGGATGCCAGCGGCGCCGCTGGAATTCCAGAGAATTAGCCGTGCGACTGCGCGAGAAGGCGCGGTAAGTCCCGAGAATGCTCGAGCAGTCGCGAGCGGCCGCTGGCAATATCCCGCCCCTCGCGCCCGCTCCCCGCGCGCGTCTGTTGCGCGCTAGCATTCGCATTCATTCCTTGCAGTGCAACGAATACAAAAGTGATGGAAATGGATGAAGAAAAGTTTATTTATTTCGTGCAAATGTACGACTGCCTATAAAATATCAAATCAAGCCATTACAGCGATAAACACATGAAAGAAGAAGAGAAGGCGCGCGGAGTCCCGCGACTTCTCGAGCATTCCAGCGACTGCCCGAGAAGTCGCGGGAATCCGCGCGCCTTCTCTACAGGGCGCTTCGCCGCTCTTTTGGTGTGAGTTGAGCCTTAGAGATCAGTCATGATTGTCGCGATAAAGTGAACTACTATTCGCGCGCTCTCTCTCGCACACCGCTCGACATCTCGCTGAACGCGAAGTGTAGTTCGCTTTATCGCGACAATGTAGCCGTAGCAACGAAAGTAAAAATTGTATTAGGTAAGTAGGTATCAAGCTATAGAACTATTGTCCGCTACTGTTAACTGTAGGTACCAATGTTCCTAAACATTGTTTAGCGTCATCTCGGCCAAAACACGTCTACTGCTGGAGATACGCCTCCCACAATCGTCACTACACCGACTGGCACCCTAATTGCCGAATTGCGTAACTCAGTTTCAATAACAATCTGAATAATTTGGAAGGTTATTGCTAATTGCATCACATGTTCGAAAAATTTGTCTGCTCAACAACGTAAATAACGCAATGAATATTGTAGAACTGTCAAAATGAAAGCCAGTGCTACATTTGCTACGCTGACGCAGTTACTCTGCTGACCTTCGCTGACCGCATCCAGCGAATTCCCGCGACCTTCACAGAGTCGTTGGTTGAAACACCCTAACCTTAGGTAGGTACTTAGTGTCACGCAGGTACCTGTCATGCCAAGCATTTTAAACGACCGAAAAACCTACCTAGTTCCTAATTGTATGGTCTGGTATTGTATGGCAGTATGGTGCAAGTGCAAATGTGGTATTCAAAGTTCATTCTACCCTACTACCTATATACTTACGTTCATTCTGCGGTACCTCGATATAGGTAAGTACCTACTTTATGAAGATCATTACATGGCGTAGACGGGTTTTTTTTATAATTACGATGGTCCGAATTGGTCTGTAATTACTATGAATTAAGTATCTATGATCCAATTTCAAAGAATATACCTAATTACATTTTAAACCTATTACCGCGATTAATAGGTCCTGTACCCACTAACTGCCCCGGCAGAGCAAAATTTATATTATTTTTAGGCATCACAGTGTGAATCTCAAAAATAGAACATACCACTGGCCTTTGAATTTTGAATAAAGAATTAGAGATGACCTCATCGCATCCAAGTAGGGGCTTTGCGCAGTGCCATGACGTCACAGAAACAAGAAAATATTTAAGGAAATATTACTTACTTCACTTTTATGATGTTAGCCCGAACAAATGAAACACTGCACTGTATATGTGTATTCCTTAAGAATTTTCACTGCGTATCATCGAAGATAGATGTACCTATGTAATATGTAGCTAAAGCAATGAGAATAACACGGATGAAGGAGGCCGGGCCGGCCGGTTTACCTCACAGAACACTATTACTCCTAGACACACTCCTAGCGGAGGTCTACCAACGACGGCCGAATACACAAAACTTTACCTAAAAAAAAACAAATGATCCGTCATCTGTCTCTCTTTATAAAATTACGAAAGATAAGTAAACAATATAGCTTTCATTATTTATTATAGGTGTAACCTACTCACCATAGACTACTATTACAATACTAGATTTCAGTATACTATAATGTACTCTGTGATACTAGAGCTACTCACAGGAACATTAATAATAATACTCAAGAGAACCTACTGGAACTGTTTGACTTTGACAACTTGACAACACAGGAGGCGTCTACAGATGAAAAATAACAATATTCGTTACGTTCGACGGTAATGGTTGTTCAACCGATATTTCGTTTTTTTTTTGCGTTTTAAAAAGTTATTTTCATGTTCATCATATTTCAAAAGATTGTATTGAATAACTGACCAAGTAAAAAATTACCTACTATGTGTATTTTTAACCCCCACGCAAAACGATGGCTGTTAAGGGGGAAGCGCTAAGGTAGCCCGCGAAATTCAAATTTTCTTACGTTTTTTGCAATTTGCTGGTCAGTATTAAGTTGTACGTTGATTAAAATATGATTCGCGACCGTAACAAATATGTATTTACAGAATTATAATCATTAAAGTCATCAACACAACTCTCTAAGGCCAAGTAATTCTACTGCTGAATGACTATTTCATGAAATCTTGACATTTTAGGTTTATACTAACTTATCAAGTTGTATTACTGATTCTAATGATTATAATTCTCTATACATATTAGTTGCGGTCGCGAATCATATTTTAATCAACGTTCAACGACCCTTTATGGTATCTGTGATTCTGTCATTCTGTGGTGTCACTCAAACACACAACTGAGTAGTATATTCCTTGCTCAAACACTTCGATCAATAATACTATTATTGATCGAAGCTCAAACATGCCTATTGTAATGACTGACTAAAGCCAGAGACACATTACTGTGTCGTGTCATGTCGTGACTCGGGATACACCAATCAAACGAATCTTTTCAGGACTACGTCAAATTACAACGAGTTTTGATTGGCCTGCGTCAGAAGGCGTCATGACGCCACGACACGTAAGATGTTTCCGCCATTACATACTCACTGCATTGTATTGTAGTCTGTGGACTTACTATTCCAGTCCAGTATCGCAATAGGCTATTTGACTGGTTTCTGATAAACATCTCAGATTATTTAATGGTGTCTAACGAGCCCACAAAAACCTATTACTTCAAATTGCATAATGTATTTCTTTTAAAAAATAGTAAATAAAAATGTACTGTTTAAATAAGCCGCCAAAACGCTATCTTTAACAATATGGCGTCGTGACGTCACGATTCACGTAAACAAACGTTGAAACGGTCGAGATACTAGACAAAAGTCATCTGTTCTGTCAACGATAGACAGAAAGTTACTAAATCATGACGTGATCTTAAGTTCAGCCAATCTAGACCGTTTTCGATTACGTGGCGCCAGATTTAAAAAGATGAAGTTTTTTAGGGTTTTTTTTTATAAATAATACATTGTTTTGTA
The DNA here is from genome assembly GCA_963082905.1 of Oligia fasciuncula. NCBI lineage: Eukaryota > Metazoa > Arthropoda > Insecta > Lepidoptera > Noctuidae > Oligia > Oligia fasciuncula. The sequence goes on along the minus strand of OY720406.1, from coordinate 11,254,073 downwards.
GTAAAATTAATGCAAATCGATTTATACGAGTGTCAATAATTATGACCTTATTTTTTACATTGTCAAATAACCTATTGGTTAGCACACGGTACCTACCTACATAAAAGACTATTAATTTTTAACCACAATTTATCACTGTGAGAAACTAAATTAAAACTGTCTATCAGTGAATCGCTGCTTATGCTTTTCTTAAACTTACACAACTTCGTGAACAGCGGTGCTATTCTGTAAAAATCTCACCGTGAAAATTTAGGTGAAGTGAGCGTGGAGTGAGCTGTCAATAGTGTCAATGCCTAGCAAAAACAAACTCACTTCACCTAAGTTTTCACGGTGAGATTTTTACAGAATCGACTGGCAGTAGGTACTTAGTTCTACATAACCTTCGTACTTACCTTGTGCATAGATTAGATAAGTAAACATGTACTGACATCACCTGACTCATATTTTCATTCTATTGCGCAACAATGTTACATCTTTGATATTCAATAGAGTGGGGAAACTTAAATTCTGTGTGGCGTGACTGCGTGAGGCGTCTCTTTGGTAAAACATTGAAAAAGCGGCGGTAAGTAATACGCTAACATTTTACTCTTGTTTTGTTTACATCACGTCACAGCACTGCGCAAAGCGGTGTACGGTTCTGCAAGGCCATCAGTAGATATTCATTCGCAAAAAATACTTCCTTTGGTATCTCTGCCATCGATTTCCTTCACAGGGGGGGTGTTCAACCCCCCCTGTGAAGGAAAAGTTGCGGACCCCCCCCCTTTTTGAGTTAAGAGCTTTTTAATATTCTAACCTCACTTTCGAATTTTCATGTATTGACATCTATTTAAAGGTTAGAAAAGGTGGAGGGTGACAAATAAAATGAAGAGGGAAGTACCAGCACCCTCCTCTTTTTTTTTTTAATTTTTAAATTTACAAAATGTACCTATGCGCTTAAGCTTAGTCGACGGAGCCCCGCTCCGCGGGGCTCCTACTTCTCTGGGTGGTTTAAAAAAAAATAACCGAATACCGAATATAATAATAGATGGCCTTCTAACCTGACCCGTCCGAGTCGGGGTGCCCCAAGTCGCGAGCTCGCTTCGCTCGCTCTTGCATCCTATGTTGTCATTACAAATGTGTTATTTTTCTTACTTCTAGGTGGTTTAAAAAAAATAACCACGAAGGGGATGGCGGGGTCGTAAGACCCCCCCTTCTAACCTAACCTGTCCGAGTCGGGGTGCCCCAAGTCGCTTCAAAATGGCGTCGTTTTGCGTTTCATCTATACATTTATAATAAAACAGTAACGAAAGAAAAACTGTACATTGAGAATTTTCGAGAAAAAATAAGTGGCTTTTGTTAGAAAAACGTAACTGATGACAAAAAGTGACTTTTTAGAATTTTTGTCTGTTTGTCTGTGTGTATGGTACGGCTTCACGCCAAAACTACTGGATAGATTGAATTGAAATTCAGCAAAAATGTTCTTTGTAAACCAAGGAAGGCTTTAGGCTACATATTGTTGCGCGCCACAATTAAAGCCTGGTACATGGTGACATTAGTTACCACTAGCGCCATCTAGTATCGAGTAGCAGAACTAGTCGAGTCACGATCGTTCTAGAAAATTCGATACTAGAACTTTGTAGAACTTTCTCGAACTATCGACACCTAGTCGGTCGGGGCCGGTATGTACTCGAACATTCTAGATGTTTCTACAATGGAAGGTTCTCGAACTATCTGCGGCACTATATAAGGCCGGGATGCGCGACGACCGACACAGTTTGGATAAAGCGACAAGAGCGAAAACATCAAGCGATCTTCAAGTGCGAATTAAGAGTGATCAGTAGTGTGATTGTGTTCTTTTATTTCTTGTTTTGAGTTGTAATTAGTGTTGTAAAATAAATTGTTATTTTTGGTTATTAAATCGGCAGTTTTTATTGTCACGAACCCGAAGCTCGTAACAATTGGTGTCAGAAGCAAGGATTATGCCGGTTTTACCCAAAGACGACACGGAGGGTACCCGTACCCGGAGTAAACGGCAGCAAGAGACGGACCAGAGGAGATTCGGTGGAGCAACGCCACAGAGGCCGGAAGGCCAGCTACCGACCTCGGAGGCCGGCCCGTCCACAGCTGCTCCAGCATCATCAGCACCAGATTTGGCTGCTCTGATGATGATGCTGCAGGAGCAAGCTCGCCGACAGGAGGAACAGGCTCGTCGGTTGGAGGAACAGCTCCAGCGCGATAAGGAGGAACAGGCCCGTCGACAGGAGGAACAGGCCCGTCGACAGGAGGAACAGGCCCACCGACAGGAGGAACAGGCTCGTCGGTTGGAAGAACAGCTCCAGCGCGATAAGGAGGAACAGTCCCGCCGTCAAGAGGAACAGGCCCATCGATTGGAACAACAGCTCAAACGGGATAAGGAGGAGCAGGTGCGCCGCCAGGAAGAGCAAATGTTCCTCATGAAGGACCTTCACGCAACCTTCGGGAAAGACATGAAGGAGGTGAAGGAAAAGGTTGCCCAGCATGACAACCGCCTGTCTGAAGCTGAAACTCAGATCAGCAAGTTTAATGACGTCATTGCTGATGTGAAGCAGGAGTTGGGTAATCTTAAACTTGGGGATGGAATCGCAGCTCCCGTAGCTACAACACCTTCGCTACGTGGATTCAAAGTGCCACCGTTCGACGGAACTTCTTCCTGGTCGGCCTACAAAATCCAGTTTGAGGCTGTCATGAAGGCGAACGGGTGGAATAAAAGTCAGGCCATGACTGCCCTCACCCTGGGTCTGCGCGACCAGGCCTTAACTGTTCTGGAAGCTCTCGGTAAGGAAGTGACTTACGAGCAGCTCCTTGAGGCATTGGAGGCTCGGTATGGCGACGCTCACCTGGAACACGTGTTTCGTGCGCAGCTCAAGGATCGCGTGCAACGCAGTAACGAAAACCTGCAGCAGTGGGCCCTTGAAGTGGAGAAGCTGGTTCGTAAAGCTTACCAGTCCGTACCTGCGCTTATTGATGGGAACCTGGTGCAGGCATTCATCGACGGCATCCGCGACCTTGAAGTGAGAGCTGCTGTGAGGCTCGGGCACCACGGGACGCTTAAGGACGCCTTGGCCCACGCACTGGAGGTGGAAGCTGTGCGGCAGGATCATCGTTCCCATCGCGTCAGGGAGGTTGCAGCGGCTACAGTTCGCGACCGCAATAAAGGATACAGCCCAAGGTGCTACGGTTGTGGGGAAAGGGGCCACCTTCGATCCAGTTGCCCTAAGCGAACTGCAGAAAGAGAAGACGGCCGATCTCCAGAGGGCAGTGCGGCTAACAGCACCGCCCAGCACCAACAGCAGGGAAACGAGTAATAGCCAGGACTGCGGGGCGGGTGCTGGCTGAGGTTCAAAGAGCCCCAAGGGTTTCGATCACACAAACCCATGACGGGAATAGCCTAATCATCAAGGGCGAGGTCAACGGAACGCCGTGTAAACTGACCATAGACACTGGAGCTTCTCGCACGGTTGTCAGTTCCCAACTTACAAGTCGCTCCCTTGGGGACTCCGCATACAACCGAGAACGCATTAATTTGGTAACAGCCACCGGTCAGCGCATACCCGTCCATGGAGAGAAGAAGATGGAGTTGAAGCTAGGCAACAGAATCTACCTGCATAATGTCATCGTGGCCGATATAATGGACGATTGCATCCTGGGCCTTGACTTTATGAGGAAGAATTGTTGCGAGATTGACGTCAAGCAAGGTGTTTTGAAATGTGGACAAGAGGAACTTTTCGTGGAAGGGGCGTTGCCAGGTAATGTGTACAGCCTTAAGAAGATGGTTCTTCCGCCGAGATCGGAAACGATTGTGCCGGTTAGTCTTCCTCGGAATCCTAGGCAAACACATCGTTGTGTACTCGTGGAAAGGGTAGACAATGACCTTCCATGGAAAGTGGCACGAACTTTGGTCAGAGCCACCGACATCTCAGGGGTACGTGTGCTGAACCTTTGTGATCAGGAACAGATTATAGAAAAAGGCACACTAGTCGGTACTTGCGAGGAAGTGGATTGGTTGCGTCGATGCCAATATCTATCGACTGGGACCCTCAGCAAGGATGCACAAACGAAAGTGACCACACTTTTAGACGACTGCCGCAGCGCTCTGTCCCAAAATGAAATGGTCAAGGCGAAGAAGATGTTACTCAAGTACGCCGATGTTTTCTCGTCAAACGATGCCGACATCGGGAAGACTGGCTTAGTTCAACACAAAATAAACACAGGAGAAGAACTACCTATCCGTCAGCGGCCAAGGAGATTGCCGGTAGCACGTGAAAAGGAAGTGGAAACCATGATTGAAGGAATGGTGAAGGATGGTGTTATTGAACCTTCATCTAGTCCATGGTGTTCACCTGTAGTGCTGGTAAGAAAGAAGGACGGCAGCATGCGGTTTTGTGTTGACTATCGTCGTCTGAACGACGTTACAAAGAAGGACAGCTATCCTTTGCCAAGAATTGATGACACGCTGGACATGCTTACTGGAGTAAAGTGGTTTAGCACGCTGGACCTGAAAAGTGGCTACTGGCAAGTCGAAATTGACCCTAAGGACAAGGAGAAAACTGCATTCTCGACAGGAAAGGGTCTGTGGCAATTTAAAGTTATGCCGTTTGGATTGTGCAATGCTCCGGCCACTTTTGAAAGGTTGATGGAACTTGTACTTACTGGACTAATTGGCGATGCCTGTTTGGTCTACTTGGATGACATCATCATCGTAGGCCGCACGTTTGAAGAACATCTTCAAAACCTGGAACGCGTGCTCATGAAGATCCAGAGTGCCAACCTCAAGTTAAGTCCGAAGAAGTGTTCACTATTCAAACGACAGGTTAGCTTTTTGGGATATGTAGTGTCTGAAGAAGGTATCCGCACGGATCCAGAGAAAATCGCCGCTGTCAAGGATTGGCCAGTTCCAAAAGACAAGACGCAGGTCAGAGCATTTTTGGGTTTGTGCTCCTATTATCGGCGATTTGTCAAGAACTTTGCAGACATAGCCAAACCCCTGCATAAGTTAACCGAAGAGAAGCGACATTTCTGCTGGGATGAAAGTTGCGACATCGCATTCCAGGAGCTAAAGGACCGTCTGTGCAAAACACCTATTTTGGGGTACCCTGATGCGGGCAAGGAATTTATAATTGACACAGACGCAAGTGACATAGGACTTGGCGGTGTGTTGTCTCAACGGAATGGTGATCAAGAGGTTGTGATAGCGTACTTCAGCAAGTCGCTGTCAAAGCCGGAAAAGAACTATTGTGTCACGAGACGGGAATTGCTTGCTGTGGTAAAGTCATTGCAGCATTTTAGCAAATATCTTCTGGGGCGGAAATTCCACGTACGAACTGACCATGCTGCACTGAAATGGCTATTGCAGTTCAAAAATCCAGAAGGACAAGTTGCGAGATGGATTGAGCTACTGCAGGAATACGACTTTGTGGTCGAACATCGCAGCGGGAAATCACATGGCAACGCAGATGCGTTGTCAAGAAGACCTTGTCCTGAAGACTGCAAGCATTGTACTAGGCAAGAAAGTAAAGAAGTCGTACCTGTGAGGATGCTCAAGGCAGACCTCAGCAACGAGTGGAAGGAAAGCCTACAACGTGCACAGCAGGAAGATTCGGACATCAAGCTGATTCTGGAGTGGATGAAGGCCAGAGCTCCTAAGCCCAGGTGGAGTGACGTCTCAGCGATGAGTTCGATCACAAAAAGCTATTGGGCCCAATGGGACAGCTTGGTGATTCAGGATGGAGTCCTGTGCCGTAAATGGGAAAATGCTCGGGGAGACAGCTGTCATTTGCAAATGGTTGTCCCTAAAACTCAAGTACCGGATGTTCTACAGCTGTACCATAATGGTTGTTCAGGAGGTCATCTGGGAGTAAAACGAACACTACTGAAGATACGAGAACGGTTTTACTGGGTCCACTGTCGGGACGATGTCGAGGACTGGTGTCGCAAATGTACAAGTTGTGCAGCTGTAAAGGGACCTCAGACTCGCAGTAGAGGTGCATTGAAATTGTACAATGTTGGTGCACCATGGGAGAGGATAGCCCTTGACGTTGCGGGGCCGTTTCCGGTAAGTGAAAGTGGCAACAAGTATTTCATGGTTGTGATGGATTACTTCACCAAGTGGCCGGAAGTCTTCGCCATTCCAAATCAAGAAGCTTCGACAGTTGCAGATAAGTTAGTTCATGAAGTCTTCTGTCGTTTTGGAGTACCTTTAGAGATTCACAGTGATCAAGGAAGGAATTTTGAGTCACAAATATTCCAGGAAACTTGTCGAGTAATGGGTACTCATAAAACCAGAACAACTTCTTACCACCCACAGTCGGATGGAATGGTGGAACGATTTAATCAGACATTGGAGAGGTACCTAGCCAAAGTCGTGGAAAATCGGCAACGAGATTGGGACAAGCACATACAACCGTTTTTGTTGTCATATCGAAGCGCTGTTCACGAAAGTACATCGGTGACACCAGCTTTCGCAAACTTTGGAAGAGAATTACGGCTGCCTGCAGACCTGATCACCGGAATACCACCTGATGCCCCACGCAGTATAACCGATTATGCGAATGACTTGCGGAACAAAATGAATGACATTTATGAGCACGTCAGACAATCGGGCCAGCAAATGTCTGAAAAGATGAAAACCCGTTATGACCGCAAAATGAACAATAAAGGGTTCGACGAAGGTTCACTCGTGTGGTTGCACAATCCAGTCCGCAGCAAAGGGAAATGTCCTAAGCTTCAAGCTAAATGGGACGGACCATACCGGATTGTGACAAAGATCAATGACGTAACCTACCGGATACAGAAAGGTGCAAGAGGTACTCCTAAGATCGTCCATGTGGATCGACTGGCGCGTTATTATGGGGCCGATAATGCTCGGGACGAGCATGTCTTAGGAGGGGGCAGTGTTGCGCGCCACAATTAAAGCCTGGTACATGGTGACATTAGTTACCACTAGCGCCATCTAGTATCGAGTAGCAGAACTAGTCGAGTCACGATCGTTCTAGAAAATTCGATACTAGAACTTTGTAGAACTTTCTCGAACTATCGACACCTAGTCGGTCGGGGCTGGTATGTACTCGAACATTCTAGATGTTTCTACAATGGAAGGTTCTCGAACTATCTGCGGCACTATATAAGGCCGGGATGCGCGACGACCGACACAGTTTGGATAAAGCGACAAGAGCGAAAACATCAAGCGATCTTCAAGTGCGAATTAAGAGTGATCAGTAGTGTGATTGTGTTCTTTTATTTCTTGTTTTGAGTTGTAATTAGTGTTGTAAAATAAATTGTTATTTTTGGTTATTAAATCGGCAGTTTTTATTGTCACGAACCCGAAGCTCGTAACAATATTATCACGCCGTATGTTATGGGAGGTAAGCAATATTGATTTTAAAAGGTTTTGGTTCGTAATTGAATGCACAAAATAATTGAATGCCCAAAATGACATGTTATTTATTTAGTTAATAAAAATTTAACCCTGGAAACATAACAATCACGCTATTTTTATAAAGGAGCGGGGCAGTAATATTATAAATTGCAAGGGAACAGCTATTTCAACAATATGTCAACAGGGAAGTTAGCGGTATGGTCAGGCGACCGTTTACCGCACTAAATGGTGCGAGTTCAAATCCCGTATTATTATTTTTTTTAAATCGTAAAATTCTTTTTTTTTTAGTTTTTGCATTTTTTATGTGCATTAGGAACGATACTGTTATGAAATCTGAGAACTATACATGTCCTATCTAATTGTATGGGGAGTTTCACACCAATGTTACTAAACAGATTGATTGGTGGTACAATAAGCTACACTATCATAAAGTCAAGTCAAACTTTTGGTTCTAAGTTATATCTTATCAAGCACATTTGTTGTTTGTGGAGTTGACACTCCAAACGCAACAGCAACAGCGACAAAGGGTGCGTGCTTAAAGATTGCTCTTTAATCGTGTGGGATGAATGCACTATGGCGAACAGAAAAGCAGTAGAGGCGGTAAACAGGACTTTGCAGGACATCCGCAGGAACCAGCAAATGATGGGTGGCGTTACAGTTCTGTTAAGCGGCTATTTCCGACAAACGCTGCCTGTGGTGACGCGAGGAACTAGGGCTGATGAGGTGAATGCTTTGTTGAAATGCTCTTTCTTATGGCCACATATGCATAGGTTGCGCTTAACGATGAATATGAGAGCATAGCTTGGCGGGAATGTACACGCCCAAGAATTTTCTGATGTTCTCTTAAAATTGGGTGAGGGAACGTTACCAGTAGACGGTGGCCAGGTGGTTCTACCTGAGATACTTGGGAGAGTGGTGTCCACCTTAGAAGATTTGATACGCTTGGTATACGGGGACATCAATAGGATACCGCACCAAGATAATTCTTGGGTGTGTGAACGAGCCATTTTAACACCCAGAAACGACCAACCTTCAGCGATCAATGAATGCATTCTCGCGGAAATTGAGGGAAATGAAGTGATCTACACCTCAATAAACACTGTTGTCGACCAAGATGACGCTACACATTACCCTGTAGAATTTCTCAGTTTCCTCAGTGCAAGTGAACTACCAGCTCACACCAGTAAGCTAAAGGTCGGTGTTCCAATTATGCTTCTTCGGAATCTCACTCCGCCGAAACTGTGCAATGGGACCCGGCTCAAAGTCGTCTCGCTGCAGAGAAATATCATTGAGGCGGAAATTCTAACGGGTCGTGGTGTCGGCGAGACAGTGTTTATACCACGTATACCACCGATTCCCCACAATTACCCCTTTTTTTTTCGGATAGGAAGTCATCAAATGACCCCTCCCGCTCTGGGTGGAGCGGAAGGGAGTGTCAGACTCTTACTGACTAAAACCCACCCGTGTTCCTTCCTTAGCCCTTTATGTTCCGGGCCAGCGGTAACCCTTTCGGACAATCCCGCTGACCCGGCAGGCTTCGGCCCTATAGGTAGGGCCCCTCCTCGATGCTGACATCTCTTTGAGGCGCCCGTAGAACACGTACGCGCCGTCCGGCACGGGCCTGGTCCTGATCGAACGGTGAGCTACCCATTACTCTCCGCCCGCAGGCCCGTGCCTACGGTGGCCGGGAGTCGTCCCGTGGCTCCCGACGCCCGGAGCGTCTCCTGCGGCGGCTGGGACGGGAGGCTCTCTCCCTCATCCGTCCCGCCACCTCCTTCGCTAGCATGACTGCTTCGCAGAAGGAGGTGACTGCCTCCCACTCCCTCTCGCCCCGGACCATGGCTTGCACCAGGGCCGGACGCGAGAGGTCGCCGCCGCTGCCGATCGCCTCTACGAGGATACGGCGGTGCTCCGCCCAAGCGGGGCAGACCTCCACCGTGTGCTCCATCGTGTCTTCTGGGCGATCCTGGCAATGGTGACACCCGGCCACAATTACCCCTTTCAATTCAAGCGCGTGCAGTTTCCTGTGAGCGTGTGCTTCGCAATGACAATAAATAAGTCTCAGGGGCAGACACTGAAGGCTTCGGGTGTCGACGTCAGGACGAGCTGCATCTCACATGGACAACTGCCGGTCGAGTCTGTAAAAATCTCACCGTGAAAACATAGGTGAAGTGAGTTTGTTTTTGATAGGAATTGACACTATTGACAGCTCACTCCACGCTCACTTCACCGAAGTTTTCACGGTGAGATTTTTACAGAATAGCACCGCTGTACGTCGCTTGCTCCCGCGTCACCAGTCCTGACTCGCTGTATTTACATATTGAATGAGACCGAGGGAAAAACAACGAACGTTGTTTACACAGAAGTGTTACAGTAAATTATAACACTTCTGTTATTCGACGTCTCCTAAATTTCCTTATTAACCTGACGTCTCTTACCAGTAAATTAACTACATAACTTTAAAATTTTGAGTTTACTAAGCCAAATAGTTTTTGAGGGATCTAAGCTATAGTACAGTATGAGACGCATCTTTTGAGTGTTTCTGTAAATCAACAAACTATCACTAATTTATTTTGGAAAATGGAACACCTGATGCAGAACCGCAACAGATCAGCTAAAGTATAAGAGATATAAAAATGGTGCCATAGCAAAAAATATTCCACGTGAAGAGCATTTTCTGCTGTGAGAATAAATTTGAAGATCTGGAATACCTGTTGTGGAACTCCAAAGCCCAGCGACACTATAACATATAGGAATGACGTCTTAGGCTGGTTTTAGAGTCGCGCTGACCGCACGCTGATCGTCGGCGCGGACAGCGAAACGTATGAGCCGTCAGCGCTGAGCGGTCAGCAATTCAGCATTACTCAGAAACGCGGCTACCTTATTACATAGCATATCGACCCATCAGCGCTGACCATCAGCGTGCGGTCAGTGCGACTCTAAAACCCGCCTTAGCAAAAGTTGTTTAGTCTGATGGGCATTTCCTGTTGACTTACAAAAATGAAAGATCTGAAACGTCTCGAATCGTCTCGCGCATCACGCTGTTTTCCCGTCTCTGATCTGAAACGTCTGATGTCGAATTCTAAGAGCCCGGTCTTAGAATTCGACATCAGACGTTTCAGATCTTCGATTTTGACGACCCCGTTGTCGCTGGCATAAGCAAAAGGATCCGCGTAGGTACGAAGTCGCGGGCAGAAGCTAGTTTCACATAAAGGCAATAAAATCTGTAAAATATTATAAATGTTAATTTAATAGCATTGATTTAAATCAGCGAAATACAGGGCAAATGACCTCTCCTTTCGGTCAATTCCATTTGGCAAACGATGCACCAAACAACCTGTATGAGTAATATAATGAAATATGCATAAAAACTCATAACTCACTAAATATACATATTTATTTCATCATTATTATGAAGTGAAACATTTTAGTGGTGAGACCTAATGTCAAAAGTAACAAAACGTTCCTTAATTTCTACGATTTTGATTTTTTGACGTGACAACGTCTTAAATTAGGTTGCGACTGGGAGTCACTTATGAAAAAGTGTAACGCTCGGTAACGTTACGATGAGTCACCGAACGAGAGAGAGGCCCGCCGAATGCCTTGCGTCTCTCTCCCACTCAACTATGATCGGATGATCGGTCGTTGTCACGTAAAATCTTCGCCCGTAAAACCGACTTTACAGGCAACCATTTTTTTTTCTCGTAAACCATTTATCTCAACAAGTTAAAACTTTGCGGGGAGGCTTCTAATAATAAGATCTATCTGTGAAAAAAATATGGAGGCTCAAATCGATGGCAGAGATACCAAAGCTTAGCCTACAATATTCATACTCAAAACTTGCTGGAAAGATTCCGCAGTCCTCCTCATCACATGCCCATACCATGACAACTGATTTCCACATAAGTTTTCACAGTCACCGGTGCCACTTTCAGACATCCTCATATCTAAATAGGTAGGTACTCATTTGTTATTTTATCTATTTTCCACATCGGTAACACATAATAATTATATTATTAATCTACCTAAACACACCTAAACAATTACCTATCTTAATTGATTTGAATGATTTGAAATTTTCGGAAGTCGGTGTCTTTGGATTTGTATTTTAGTTTTTTGCCACTGACTTCCGAAATTAAAGTTATTTTTCACTTTATAGTGATTTTTGGAAGTCGGTTGTTTTTTTTGTAAAAAAGTTTTTATTTTTCACTTTTTAGTGGGTCAGTTTGTAATTTATCTAAGTTACAATAGCCTAATGTCAACTGCTCATCACCTTTTACAAAATATTGCTATTCCCGATGCAGGGACGTTAATTGTTGAGGACCACTCACCATACGCATTGTGACGAGGATAAATCGTTTAGCAAGTAATCGAATCGTAACCCGTGAAATATTTCTCATTGAGTAGTTCCGATGGCCATCTGTGGTCTTCATCATCAGCTCCACTTTACCAAATGATGATTTCCGAGAGCAAATGCTCAAGTTACTTTAAAAAATACCCAAATCGCTATAGCTTTGCCTATAAAATTTGAGGGTTTCCCTCGATTTCCATGGGATCCTCTCATCAGATTCCAACTTGGCAAAGGATAGCTGTCCTTCTTTGTAACGTCGTTCAGACGACGATAGTCAACACAAAACCGCATGCTGCCGTCCTTCTTTCTTACCAGCACTACAGGTGAACACCATGGACTAGATGAAGGTTCAATAACACCATCCTTCACCATTCCTTCAATCATGGTTTCCACTTCCTTTTCACGTGCTACCGGCAATCTCCTTGGCCGCTGACGGATAGGTAGTTCTTCTCCTGTGTTTATTTTGTGTTGAGCTAAGCCAGTCTTCCCGATGTCAGCATCGTTTGACGAGAAAACATCGGCGTACTTGAGTAACATCTTCTTCGCCTTGACCATTTCATTTTGGGACAGAGCGCTGCGGCAGTCGTCTAAAAGTGTGGTCACTTTCGTTTGTGCATCCTTGCCGAGGGTCCCAGTCGATAGATATTGGCATCGACGCAACCAATCCACTTCCTCGCAAGTACCGACTAGTGTGCCTTTTTCTATAATCTGTTCCTGATCACAAAGGTTCAGCACACGTACCCCAGAGATGTCGGTGGCTCTGACCAAAGTTCGTGCCACTTTCCATAGAAGGTCATTGTCTACCCTTTCCACGAGTACACAACGATGTGTTTGCCTAGGATTCCGAGGAAGACTAACCGGCACAATCGTTTCCGATCTCGGCGGAAGAACAATCTTCTTAAGGCTGTACACATTACCTGGCAACGCCCCTTCCACGAAAAGTTCCTCTTGTCCACATTTCAAAACACCTTGCTTGACGTCAATCTCGCAACAATTCGTCCTCATAAAGTCAAGGCCCAGGATGCAATCGTCCATTATATCGGCCACGATGACATTATGCAGGTAGATTCTGTTGCCTAGCTTCAACTCCATCTTCATCTCTCCATGGACGGGTATGCGCTGACCGGTGGCTGTTACCAAATTAATGCGTTCCCGGTTGTATGCGGAGTCCCCAAGGGACCGACTTGTAAGTTGGGAACTGACAACCGTGCGAGAAGCTCCAGTGTCTATGGTCAGCTTACACGGCGTTCCGTTGACCTCGCCCTTGATGATTAGGCTGTTCCCGTCTTGGGTTTGTGTGATCGAAACCCTTGGGGCTCTTTGAACATCAGCCAGCACCCGCCCCGCAGTCCTGGCTATTACTCGTTTCCCTGCTGCTGATGCTGGGCGGTGCTGTTAGCCGCACTGCCCTCTGGAGATCGGCCCTTTTCCCCACAGCCGTAGCACCTAGGGCTGTATCCTTTATTGCGGTCGCGAACTGTAGCCGCTGCAACCTCCCTGACGCGATGGGAACGATGATCCTGCCGCACAGCTTCCACTTCCAGTGCATGGGCCAAGGCGTCCTTAAGCGTCCCCTGGTGACCGAGCCTCACAGCAGCTCTAACTTCAAGGTCGCGGATGCCGTCGATGAATGCCTGCACCAGGTTCCCATCAATAAGCGCAGGTACAGACTGGTACGCTTTACGAACCAGCTTCTCCACTTCAAGGGCCCACTGCTGCAGGTTTTCATTACTGCGTTGCACGCGATCCTTGAGCTGCGCACGAAACACGTGTTCCAGGTGAGCGTCGCCATACCGAGCCTCCAATGCCTCAAGGAGCTGCTCGTAAGTCACTTCCTTACCGAGAGTTTCCAGAACGGTTAAGGCCTGGTCGCGCAGGCCTAGGGTGAGGGCAGTCATGGCCTGACTTTTATTCCACCCGTTCGCCTTCATGACAGCCTCAAACTGGATTTTGTAAGCCGACCAGGAAGAAGTTCCATCGAACGGTGGCACTTTGAATCCACGTAGCGAAGGTGTTGTAGCTACGGGAGCTGCGATTCCATCCAGCGTTTTCTTCACGTCAGCCATCACGTTGTCGACCCGATTATTCACTTGGTCGATTCGGGTTTCAGCTTCCGACAGGCGGTTGTCATATCGAGCAACCTTATCCTTCACCTCCTTCATGTCTTTCCCGAAGGTAGCGTGAAGGTCCTTTATAAGGAGCATCTGCTCTTTCTGGCGGCGCACCTGTTCCTCCTTATCACGTTGGAGCTGTTCTTCCAACCGACGAGCCTGTTCCTTCCTGTCCCGCTGGAGCTGTTCTTCCAACCGACGGGCCTGTTCCTCCTGTCGGCAGACCAGTTCCTCCTTATCACGCTGGAGCTGTTCTTCCAGCCGACGCGCCTGTTCCTCCTGACGGCGGGACTGCTCCTCCTGTCGGCGAGCCTGTTCCTCCTATCGACGAGCCTGCTCCTGCAGCATCATCGTCAGAGCAGCAAAATCTGGTGCTGATGATGCTGGAGCAGCTGTGGACGGGCCGGCCTCCGTGGTCGGTAGTTGGCCTTCCGACCCCAGTGGTGTTGCTCCACCAAATCGCCTCTGGTCCGTCTCCTGCTGGCGTTGACTCCGGGTACGGATACCCTCCGTGTCGTCTTTGGGTAAAACCGGCATAATCCTTGCTTCTGACACCAATTGTTACGAGCTTCGGGTTCGTGACAATTAAAACTGCCGATTTAATCACCAAAAATAACAATTTATTTTACAACACTAATTACAGCTCAAACAGACTAATTATTAAAACACAATTACACTACTGATCACTCTTAATTCGCACTTGAAGATCGCTTGATGTTTTCGCTCTTGTCGCTTTATCCAAACTGTGTCGGCTCGCGGCCCACACCGGCCTTATATAGTGCCGCAGATAGTTCTAGAACCTTCCATTGTAGAAACATCTAGAATGTTCGAGTACATACCGGCCCCGACCGACTAGGTGTCGATAGTTCGAGAAAGTTCTACAAAGTTCTAGTATCGAATTTTCTAGAACGATCGTGACTCGACTAGTTCTGCTACTCGATACTAGATGGCGCTAGTGGTACCTAATGTCACCATGTACGGACGCCAGCAGGTCAACCTACCCGAAACTGTCAGATTTTCCCAATCAACCTTGAACCTTATGGCTTAGCAATAAAGTCGAAAATCTATTAAAGAAATCTGACAGATTGTAGTAACTTGATGTGCTGGCGTCTGTACCAGGCATTAATTGTGGCGCGCAACAATATCTACGCATCTGCTTCTAGGTCTCTAGAGACAAGTGTGGAACGTGATGCGCGACTGTCCGCTGATCGTGTGCGACATGAAATCGGAAACGTTTACCGATACAGCATCACGCTTGAGTTCTCAGCGTATTCGCACATCTACTAACAGGTCTTTTGAAACAAGTGGTGGCCAAGTGGTAACGGCCGCGACTTACGAGTTGTAGGTCGTAGGTTCGAACCCAGACAGGCGCTTTACTTTGTGTAAATTATTTCATCACCACTGCTCTCAAAACGGTGAAGGAAAACATCGTGAGGAAACCGGCATGTCCTAGAACCAAAAATTCGAAGACATGTGACATCTGCCAATCCGCACTGGGCCCGCGTGGTGGATTACGGCCCACTCCCTCTCACCGAGAGGAGGCCAGTGTCCCAGCAGTGGGAACACTATAGGCTGATTATGGTTTATGGATGAACCTGAGATTATCATACATTGTCCCGAACACGCACACAACAAAATATTCATAATCAGTTAGAAAGTGAGAAAGAAAGAATTGCTGGAGTACGACATGAAGAGACAGATTAAGAAGAGCGCAACGAACGTTTGAATTCTGATCGACTTCGACATTCTCTGAACAGAATGTCGATATCATCTGAAGAATCTGATGTGTCTCAAGATATAGCCGTAGGGCATGGCGACCTTCACACACTACGCCACATATTCCGCCATCGGAGGTATGGTTCAAAATTGTACTTTTTGTGAAGCTGTTAAATGGCAAAAAGAAACAAACGGTATGTGTTGCTCAGGTGGGAAAGTACATATTGAAATATTACAAAATCCTGCAGAAATATTAAGATCACTGCTAATCGGTGATCATCCACATTCAAAACATTTCTTGGACAACATACGTTCGTACAATAATGTCTTTGGTTTACAAGCAATAATAATAAGACGTAATTGACGGAGCCCCGCTTCGCGGGGTCCCTATTTCTGTCTACAGGGACCTAACCCGAAAGAGATGATAGTGCCGGGTCAGCGGGATTGTCCGAAAGGGTTACCGATGGCCCGGAACATAAAGGGCTAAGGAAGGAACACGAGGGTTTTAGTCAGTAAGAGTCTGACACTCCCTTCCGCTCCACCAAAGCGGGAGGGGTCATTTTATGATTTCCCATCCACAAAAAAAAAGGAGAATGTCATTTTTATTTATTTATTTATCCTCCTACTGGTACCTTAAACAGCAATTACACCAACGGTGCAAAAAATTACCTCATGTGCTGCTTTCCATCCATCCTGTGTGTACCTGGAGGTACAGTCACGAGTATAAGTATGTATACCTACCTACACTTGGCTATATTCAAAGTTTCTCCTTTATTTTTTAATGACATTTTATGTTATTACGAACAAAGTATTTTTGAACCCATAGGTTTGTGTGAAATTGTGTGAAGTGTCGTATTTCAACGTTGCATTCGTTATTACACGAAAAAATCGCAATTGAAAGTTGCCAAGTGTTGACATATTAGTGCTCGTGACTGTACGCCATTTTGTTTTTTTTATTCAAAATGGCGGCGACGCATGAAACCTATTATAATTCGATAGCTGACATCAAAGCAAACAGAAAACATAATAAGACCAAACCCCGTCAATATTACCCCATATTTTTTTGAACTTGCGTACATCTTGTTGCATAGATGTTCGATAATTTTTTTTTTAACATTCAGAGTGATTATTTCAAACATTTATGCAACACGATTGTTGTAAATTAACTATAATTTTGCATGCCCGTACCTAATGAGGATGAAATATGTCCTGTGCTATAATTTAATTTAACATGTTGTGTAGGTACCCACCATTTTACTTCAGGCAAATAAATGATTTATGAAGATGTAAGCAAGTAGAGTAAGTAAGTAGAGGCAAACGGGTAGATATGTCAGGCTCCATAATTATGAAATTCTTTAATCCCCTTAAGTACTTAACCAATAAGTAACCATAAATAGCGATAAACTTGAATCTATTCAAAACTGTTAATTATTGGTTAGGTACATAAGGGGTTATGTACCTAACCAATAAGTAACCATAAACATTAAACAGCAATAAACATGAATCTATTCAAAACATGAATCTATTCAAAACATTCAGAATTACTATCTTCTCCACTAGTCACGCATTGTGCGAGGATACCTTTAACGAGTGCAGGTAATAATATACATAATTAACTTCCAGCTCATCACAATGCCGCCGGTGACGCTAGAGGGAGACACGCTCGGCAAAAAGCGCCAACACTACAACAAGCTTGTCGCAGATGCGGTTGCTAATAAACATTATGAACTATGTAACATTAGTGGCGATGACAGCGACATAGACAACCTACTGAGAATAGACATCGCCAGCAAAAACAGAAATGTAGACTATATCATCGAGGTAATGAAATCTAACGACATGCTGTATGCGGCGACAGCTATTAAAAAATCCACGTGGCTAATCACCGAGCAGCAGTACGCAAACATCATCAACCCAGAGTACCTCCACACACAACTATTACCTAGCATGAACACCAAAACATTTAACAAACTCATGCTTCACATTAGACTCAATCTGAAAGACGAAAGTCGAGTCGAAGCTTTTTATGAATACCTTAAGGAAACTGACATGGCTTACAAGTGGTTGCAAAACTGTTCCATTCCTTTCATAGAAAAAGTTATAAAAAATGAACGCCCCATTCCACTTTCTCTTTTTAAACGTTTGTGCAAAAGATCTCCTAATTTTATTGCATGCCACACAAGGGTAATAAAAGAACATATAAGTTACACTAACGCAAAGCAGGAAATATTGTGTTGTATGAAGTCCCACACTGAACAAGTTTTAGAAGTACTGGAACACGGTGACCTTGATTTTTACAGCAGTCGTAATATGGGCAAAAAGAAAACAGAGTTCCTTATGAAAGCATACCCGCAAAGAGTATTTGACAATTTCAAAAAGTACGTATACTTACTCGACCTGTCCGTGGCAGCAAAATATTTAAATAAGAAAGAAATACCAACTTTACTACGTTACTTTAAAAAGCAAGTAACGAATAATAGTGACTGTCTATGTTATTTATTTCATTATAATACATTGGCCCATTTCATTAGGAACATGTTAGAAGATGAAAGGTTTGAATTCGTAAGAAAAACTTTTATCAATAAAACTGAACTGGCAGCATTCTATCCAGAATTTGAAACAAATCAGTCGCACATAAAGTCGTACCGGTGGTATGAGTATGCCCCATTTGATGTTGCATGGCCCGAATTAAAAAAGCTTATACGTAAAGAGAACTCGTCCGCCGAACGATGTGCTATGCTCTCAGTTTTGATCACTTGTGCAAGAAGAAACCCACAGCATATTAAAACATTGCTTAGGTTTGTCAAAGACAAACACATTTATGAACCATTTGAATGCAAGGCTGAGTTCGTCAATAATCTGCTTTCACAAATATCTACTCACGAGCTTGACGTTGAAACTTGGAAATTTTTGGATCAGTTGTTCCACAGTATGGAATTGTACATCGAATCAAATTACTCCTATGTACATACGTATAAGTGTGTAAAATCTATAGTCTTATATAAAGTATTACACGATGAATCTGTGCCGGAAATCTTACAACAAAAGATGAAATTTATTAATTTTGAAGCAGTACAAAGTAAGCTAAATCAAGAACAAAGAAGCAAAATGTTTACTTATTTATTAAATTTTTTGTTGGCAAAAGTTCAAATTGAAAACATTGCAAATGAATCCGATTTCAGGCAGGCTATATTTCCATTAGAGAATGTCTTGACTTTGCTTAAAGATTGGAAAAAGGACATCAATAAGTACCCACTGGTACTTGAGAAAATCCAGGAACTAAATAAGATAAAACAAGGGAACATGTGGAAAACAGACATGTCCTGTTTGTATAACGTGGAGAAGTCGTGGCGGAAGCACATGTTTGAGGAGTCGTTGTCACTATGTCTAAGCGAGGAAGCATGCCTGAACGCGCTGAAGCACAAACCGCAGCTGCTGACGCGCCACGACAAAGAAATGGACACGTTGCGTACTAACAACGCCGTCTCGCTGCGACGTCTGCTCGCCAAGTTGCGCGTCTACTGGCCGCACTCACTAGCCCAGCGCTGGACCGACGCCTACTTACTAAATCTCAACAAACGTACTGGACAAAAAGCCGTTATTAGAGGCCTTTTTTCACTTCTACCCCAAAATCAAATTATAGACATTGCAAAACAACATATTCCCGATGATTTAAAGGTAAATTGGGGTGATACTGACCAGAACGAAATAAGTTTAAAGAAAAATATTGCAAAACACTTGTACGTCGCAAGACCGCTGATTCCCTTAGATACAGTGTTGTGGTACGCTAGAGGAGATTACTTACAACATACAGTGCCATCACTTAATGCAATATTATCAAATTTGAGTGTAGCTGAAAGCCGTAAATATTTACCGAAATTATTGGATGCACCAGTCTCCTTGCAAAAATTCGGAGTTAATCTAACAGTATCCAAACTTATGTCTGAAGATCTCAAAGCAATATTTTCGAAATTTTGGAAAACTTCGAAGAATCTTACGACACGGTCAGTGCTTTTCAGACACACTTACGATCAGATACGTAAGGCTCATGATAAAAATGTTCAAAAAGAACTTTGGGAAGTATTAAGTTCATTTATAGATAATTTAACTGCAGGAGAGAGTAAAGAAATTTATGAAGAAATGGTTTCCGTTCAAAATGTTCCTATCAGTATCAGAGCAGAAATTTACATGAAGAGTTATGAATTTTTTACCTCTCTGCCAGCTAGTGCCAACTGCGAAAACTACGTGAAGGAGTTAATAGAGTATGCACCAAATATAATGGAAATACTCGACGAAGACTTCGTAGTCAACAAAATGCTTTCTCCAGCAGAAACTAAATTTTGTTCGTATGCGAGCCAAGTTTTAGAAGTATTTGCGTGTTATGTATTGTGTGGTAAAAGTGAGGGAGATCAGCTTCTGAGATTCAGAAAAGGAGTAGAACCAGCGATGGATAAGGCCTTCCAGTTGTGGGACACCACGCGTTCAGGCGGTTATTACGTTAGAGACAACTTCGAATTTTTTTTACGCAATCTGGCTTGGCATTTTAGAATTTATTTTCTTAGTTTTAATGAAAAAGCTGTGCCTGTTAAATTGTTTGTAGAGATAAAAACTAAAATGGAAAAAGAGTTGCCATTGTTAAAAAACTATGTCTTGTATACTAGTTGGAAGCTAGTAACAGATTACATTACGGTAATCAACGAACACAAATCTATGTTTGTAAACAAATTTGATTTGAACAATTTTGTCCAAAGATGGTATATGACAAAGGACATGGATTGCGCTTGGAAAGACATTCAAATTAAACTATCACCCACATTAGGTCCAATGTTTGTGAAGCGTCTAAAAGAAGACACCGAGCAACATAATTTTTCAACAATTTATTGCCTGTTTACCGAAGCTTATGTCAAAATGAATGGATTATTTAAATTTCATAGGGATGACTTAGTTGATCTTGAAATTCCACGACATATGCTTAATGATTTTGATCCAAGTTATTTTGTAGTTTCGAATTTGACAGCCAAATATAGTAGAAACATGTGGAGTAGCAGTAGAACTATGCGATTAGAAATACGTAAAATACTGGAATCACATCCATCGAAAGCAGTGCAGATGCATTATTTTAATGATTTTTGTACAATTGCAGAAGTAACTGATGGTGACGAGTGTGACGACTCTGACGAGTGTGACGACTCTGACGAGTGTGACGACTCTGACGAGTGACGTATTTGTACATTGTTGGTACATACCTAATTCTTATCTAGCTGTTAATATTTTGTTCTATCAAACTTTGTACCCATTAAAACATCAATAGTAAAAGGGCATTGGTTTTTTATTTGATTACTCCGTCACTACACCTCCTCACAGAGTCACAGCCCGAGTGTCACTGACTGTCAGGGCCACCATCAGGGATTTTAATTTTGATAACACAAAAAAATAGTCGCTAAATCGAAATTTGACCAGCGCGCCATTTTCCATACAAGTTAATATTTAACAATACAAGTCTGTTTTTTTTCCTCGCAAGTGTGTTGAAAAACGTCGTGTGAAACGCGTGTGCATTAATCAATAAACACTCGGCTTTCTTATCGCTCTCGCCTGCGGCTCGCGCGAATAATATCGCCTCGAGTATAATGATCAACATAGCACACATCTATACTAATATTATAAAGCTGCAGAGTTTGTTTGTTTGTTTGAACGCGCTAATCTCTGGAACTACTGGTCCGATTTGAATGATTATTTTAGTGTTGGGTAGTCCATTTATCGAGGAAGGCTATAGGCTATATTTTTTTTGTTCTAAATTAGGGATCCGTAATAAAATTGCTATTTTGTAACACAAGGTGTAAAATCGAAAACCTATTTTTGCGTGCGCTGCAAAAACTATTGACAATAGAACAAAATGATGTACTACGGGTTTGTAGAGCCCATTAAGACCTACAAAAAAGTGCGCGAGAACATATATCTAGCTATCATGGTTTAATCACAATAACTGATTTTGTGTTCAAAATAATTATTAAATCGTCTGAAGAAAAAAAAACTACGTTAAATATGTATCGTAATATTAATCTTTATCGAAATTAAGCATTATGTTATCAAGAGTATTTATGAAGAAGTAAAATACTTTTTGTTTCATCTCAATCGGATATTTCGTTTAAAAGTTATCACATGTGTAAGATGTTAAGAGTTGGTACCTATTAAGGAGTTATGGGCCATAGAGTTTTTTATCTATATCTATATACTAATAATAAAGCTGAAGAGTTTGTTTGTTTGAACGCGATAATCTCTGGAACTACCGGTAAGATTTGAAAAAAAATTTTTTGCATTTGATAGCCCAATTCTTGAGGAAGGCTATAGGCTATTTAACATCACGCTATGACCCTTAGGAGCCGAGCAAAAAGAAAAAAACTCAGAGTGAACGGTAAGCGAATACGAAGTGTTGCGACGCGACGGGGTGGGGGTACAAGAAATTTCACGCGGACGAAGTCGCGGGCAGAAGCTAGTGTATCATAATGTACTATTTCAACACACTTGCTCGTAAAGTAGCTCTTATTGAACCGCATTTAGGTCCATAATGGCGTGTATTACGAACGCGTGCTTTTTCTTTACTTTAATCCACTTGTGCCACAGATAACTATTTACTAGTCGGAGATGCGCGCTTTTTTACCGACTTCAAAAAAAAAAGGAGGTTATCAATTCGATACGTATGTATGTAATATTATTGGAATTGCATTATATTCACATATGATGATCTATTAGGGCTTCCAAACAAATATACAAAATTTCATAGACGTATGTATGTATGTATGTATGTATGTATGTATGTATGTATGTATGTATGTATGTATGTATGTATGTTTGTCCACGCATATCTCCGGAACTATTAATCGGATCGTGACCATTTTTTTTTATTGGCTTACATTTTCTTCAACTTAGGGAACAGTGCAAGTTTCATCAAGATCGATTCAGTAATTTTCAAGATATGGACTAATACGTGTAAGTGTGACGGCCTGGCTTATTGATAAGAGCTACGGGTGTAGTGTCAAAGGGAAAACATCTCAAAACCTTGGTCAAATACTAGTGCAAAAACTAAAAATTACGAAATAAAAAGTAATTTAAAAAAATTAAACCGACTTCAAAAAGAAATTAACTCAAAATTATGAAATAACTTTAATTTCGGAAGTCGGTGGCATAAAACTAAAATACAGATCCCAAGACACCGACTTCCGAAATTAAAGTTATTTCATAATTTTGAGTTAATTTCTTTTTGAAGTCGGTTTAATTTTTTTAAATTACTTTTTATTAATCTCATCAAAGAGACTTCATGCCAAAAGAAATCCGTGGGCTATATTTCACTTTTTTCTTAAATAGTCTGGATTGTCATTGGTCGCAAAATGAACTAATATTTATTACCGACTTAAAAAAAAAGGAGGTTATCAATTCGATACGTATGTATGTAATATTATTGGAATTGCATTATATTCACATATGATCATCTATTAGGGCTTCCAAACAAATATACAAAATTTCATAGACGTATGTATGTATGTTTGTCCACGCATATCTCCGGAACTATTAATCGGATCCTGATATTTTTTTTTTTATTGGCTTACATTTTCTTCAACTTAGGGAACAGTGCAAGTTTCATCAAGATCGATTCAGTAATTTTCAAGATATGGACTAATACGTGTAAGTGTGACGGCCTGGCTTATTGATAAGAGCTACGGGTGTAGTGTCAAAGGGAAAACATCTCAAAACCTTGGTCAAATACTAGTGCAAAAACTAAAAATTACGAAATAAAAAGTAATTTAAAAAAATTAAACCGACTTCAAAAAGAAATTAACTCAAAATTATGAAATAACTTTAATTTCGGAAGTTGGTGGCTTAAAACTAAAATACAGATCCCAAGACACCGACTTCCGAAATTAAAGTTATTTCATAATTTTGAGTTAATTTCTTTTTGAAGTCGGTTTAATTTTTTTACCTTAAGGTGAATGCGCAGGGACCACGGACTATTTAAGGTGAATGCCATCGCAGCGGTAGACCGCGAAATTTAAATTTTCTTAGGTTTTTTGCAATTTTCAGGTCGGTGTCAGGTTGTATCTTGATCAAAATATGATTTGCGGCTATAACAGGTACCTCTTTACAGAATTATAATCATTAGAATCATTAATACATCTTTCTAAGTTAGATTTGTTCCATCTCTTATGGAAAAAGGAACAAATCTAACTTAAGGATTCAATCCTAATGACTATAATTCTGTAAATACATATATATTATAGGTAGTCGCGAATCATATTTGATCAAGATACAACCTGATATATAATAAGGTGAATACCTTAAATTAGTCCGTGGTCCCTTCCGAAACCAAACGGAAAAGACCCTGACTGGCGTTCTATTATTGCGGATTCTCACTGAACGAATGTATATTTCTCTATGCCAATAGTACTTTCTAATTCCATACTAAATACACTACAAATATGACGTACGATCAGTCTAAACATTAGCTAGTTGGTGTTTTTTTTTTTTTCTATAGGCTGTATAACGGTTTTGTCAGTGCCAAAGACTAATATATTTAAAATGAAAGTCAATATTGCGCGCGCATCGCTAGTGCTGGCTAGCACGGCGCGCGGGAAAACAAAACCAGCGCGCCATTTCCCATACAAGTTAATATTTAACAATACAAGTCTGTTTTTTTTTTCTCGCAAGTGTGTTGAAAAACGTCGTATGAAACGCGTGTGCATTAATCAATATAGCACACATGTATCATAATGTACCCGTTATTGCCGCGAATCATATTTTGATCAAGATACAATCTGACACTGACCTGCAAATTGCAAAAAACGTAAGAAAATTTTAATTTCGCGGTCTACCACTGCGCATTCACCTTAAATTGTCCGTGGTCCCTGCGCATTCACCTTAAGGTAAATAAATATTAGTTCATTTTGCGATCAAGTACAATCTAGACTATTTAAAAAAAAGTGAAATATAGCCTGCGGATTTCGTTTGGCATGAAGTCTCTTTGATGAGATTAAAAAAGCGCGCATCTCCGACTAGTAAATAGTTATCTGTGGTATTACAGCACAAGTGGATTAAAGTAAAGTAAAAGCACGCGTTCGTAATACACGCTATTATGGACCTAAAAGCGGTTCAATAAGAGCTACTTTACGAGCAAGTGTGTTGAAAAATTATTTAAATGAAGGATATGGAAAGAAAATCAGTAGGTACCTACCTAAAATAATGAATCTTGGATAGAGATTGCGGATTGTGTAAGGAGAGTACCAAAAAATATGAAGATTCCAAAGGGAAAGTTACGAAAGATCGAAGGATGCTTATAGAAAAAAATGGTTGCCTGTAAAGTCGGTTTTACGGGCGAAGATTTTACGTGACAACGACCGATCATCCGATCATAGTTGAGTGGGAGAGAGACGCAAGGCATTCGGCGGGCCTCTCTCTCGTTCGGTGACTCATCGTAACGTTACCGAGCGTTACACTTTTTCATAAGTGACTCCCAGTCGCAACCTAATTTAAGACGTTGTCACGTCAAAAAGTTGCGTTTAAAGAGTGTGCGTTACCCCAGCCAGATATTGTCGAAAATCGTCATCTAAGTGCAATAGATAATTAGATATACAGTTTCTGTAAATGGTAAGCACATTTTTGAATTTGGTAAAGTGATAGTTTTTTAATTATTTGATAAAAACAGTTCCGGCTGGAGTAACGTTACCCCAGCCAGATCTTTTGTTTTATAACGGATATATTGAAATAAATTTTATCTAAATAATTAGATATCAATTTGAAATAAATGGTACAACTTAATTTGTATTTGTATTTGCTATGGTTGCGAAGATATTTAAAATCCTGCTGGGGTAACGTTTGCACGATTGCTGTATCTTGGAATTGACTAAACGGATGATTATAATTTTTTTACAGGACATCTGGCTAATTAGTTATAATTTGTTACGCAATAAAAGAATCCACAAAAATGCACCGTTTTGAAGTTATTTTAGTAAATAGAAATCTGCTTTAATAGGTCCTAGCACTTCCAATAAGGGCTCCAAAGAATAACTTGAAACGTTATTATATAGGTAATTACTGTCTGTAAATGGTACTGAAGTTTCATTAGTATCCTATACGTAATTAAAAAGTTATAAAGAAAATTCAATTTGTTCCGGCCACGGCGTGCAGCCGAGTTATTTGACGACCGATTAACCGAGTTTCCTGCAGTAGTGGTAACTGAATCTTATATCAATAATTAGATATACAGTTCAATTATATACCTGTGAAATTTCAGACTCTCACACTAATTAATTAACGAGATAATCGGAAAAACATATTTATGCGCGGTAACCCGACCAAATCTAGGATGTTATAAAAAAGCGGCCGCGCAATACATTATACCAACCTTCTAAAACTTACAGGATAATACGTGAGAATAATACGTGTTTGGTACAGATGGGTACACAAGTGGTAAAGTAAAACATAGTTATAATTAAATATTTTTGTATCTACAGATAGAATAATCATTTCAAAAATAATAATGAGTAGGTAATAAAAAATATGGAGTAGGTACTTACCTACCTATGTAGATGATGATGATCATATACAGATATTAATTAAGGTTTATAATACATGTTTAAATATTTGTATGCCAGTCCATGGCGAAACATGTAAGATCATAACTTTATTTATAAGACCTTAATGTACCATGTTTTAAAGCAAATATATTCTATTCTAAGGTAAGTAAGTGTATATAAATTAACTTCAAAAATAATCACAGATTTTTTTTAATGGACTAATAAGCAACGTTGCTTGCTTATCTGAAATTAAAATTAAGAACTGAAAAACACCTTCACTATTTTCACTGTGTTGTGCTTAGCGTTCCGAATAAGTTAAAATAAAATAGTTGTAGCCATATTTAAAATTAAGTTTTATTGTAAAAAATCACAGATCAACAATAATAAAATGGAATAAAATCACAGTGCAGTAAGTACCTACTAACATATTTTATAGTAGGTAGGTAGGTGCTACTGTTTTTCTAATCTGATTTTAAAAATCACAAATGTCTTACATAAAGATAGCCGTATTCTTAAACTAAGTTTTATTGTATAAAAATAAAAAATCTACAATAGTAAAAATAAACGACATAACAATTCAGTCAAGTTCTTAGAATACTTACTTTTTGACACAGTACAAAGTCAAGCTAAGTCTTATTGAATACAAATCACAGAGCAATTATATAATATCAAGATGCTTCTACTACTTACAACAGGTATACTTTTTACACATTTTTTTTAACTAGCCTATTACCGTAGACAGAGTAAACTATAGACTGCTGCATATCTTCTTTTTCATTCGCACAAGAAAAAGAGAAATATATTAACGTCACTAGCAAAGAAAAGAGACAGAGTAAGAATATTTCTGTCCCTTACTGCGTGTCGGCTAAGCACATCAATGTGCACAACAAGTTTGACGTTTATGAATGAAATAATAAAAACTACACCGCGATTAAACGGAAAATAAGATCTTTTTCGTGCTTAATTCAATAATAGCACATTTGCGCAACTGTGAAAATGGTAAGGTGCAGTGTAATAAGCTGTAAAAATGACAGTATGATGAAGATTGCTGGAATTTTTTGTCCCTTTCGGTGACACGGATACCATGAGTCTATAGATTACTCTGTCTACGCCTATTACAGTGTCCCACTAATGGGCAAACGCCTCCCCTTTGATTTTCCACTCTGCTCTGTTTAAAGCCACCTCTTCTCTTTTTACACAACATAAATGAAAAACATACATAACATATTACATAGGCCTATACTTACCACCTATCTATACCATGTATCGTTATTATGTCATATTAAAATATAATAATAAATTCCTTTACCTAAATACATACCTAATATAAAAGTAACTAAAAACTAATTATGCGCAATTTGTACCTTGTAAATTAGTAAGTAAGTAGGTACCTACCTCATCGATAGAATGGTTAAACGTAGTAGGTAGATATAAGAATGGCATAGTGGATACTTACTTTGAACAATTTAAAGTTTATTTAAAACATTTAGTATGGTAAGTTTAATTTTTCAAACTAATTTTATTCGTGACTGTACCCACTTTTAAGGACAATAATGCTAATAACTTTAGAAGGTTGGTATAATGTATTGCGCGGCCGCTTTTTTATAACATCCTAGATTTGGTCGGGTTACCGCGCATAAATATGTTTTTCCGATTATCTCGTTAATTAATTATTGTGAGAGTCTGAAATTTCACAGTTATATAATTGAACTGTATATCTAATTATTGATATAAGATTCAGTTACCACTACTGCAGGAAACTCGGTTAATCGGTCGTCAAATAACTCTGCTGCGCGCCGTGGCCGGAACAAATTGAATTTTCTTTATAACTTTTTAATTACGTATAGGATACTAATGAAACTTCAGTACCATTTACAGACAGTAATTACCTATATAATAACGTTTCAAGTTATTCTTTGGAGCGCTTATTGGAAGTGCTAGGACCTATTAAAGCAGATTTCTATTTACTAAAATAAGTTCAAAACGGTGCATTTTTGTGGATTCTTTTATTGCGTAACAAATTATAACTAATTAGCCAGATGTCCTGTAAAAAAATTATAATCATCCGTTTAGTCAATTCCAAGATACAGCAATCGTGCAAACTTTACCCCAGCAGGATTTTAAATATCTTCGCAACCATAGCAAATACAAAAACAAATTAAGTTGTACCATTTATTTCAAATTGATATCTAATTATTTAGATAAAATTTATTTCAATATATCCGTTATAAAACAAAAGATCTGGCTGGGGTAACGTTACTCCAGCCGGAACTGTTTTGACGTGACAACGTCTTAAATTAGGTTGCGACTGGGAGTCACTTATGAAAAAGTGTAACGCTCGGTAACGTTACGATGAGTCACCGAACGAGAGAGAGGCCCGCCGAATGCCTTGCGTCTCTCTCCCACTCAACTATGATCGGATGATCGGTCGTTGTCACGTAAAATCTTCGCCCGTAAAACCGACTTTACAGGCAACCATTTTTTTATCAAATAATTATAAAACTATCACTTTACCAAATTCAAAAATGTGCTTACCATTTACAGAAGCTGTATATCTAATTATCTATTGCACTTAGATGACGATTTTCGACAATATCTGGCTGGGGTAACGCACACGTTTAAAGAATGGCAGAGTGAACAACTATCAGGGGATAATAAAGCTCATGTCAGTGTCACATAACATATTATGAAGGTATGGGAGAAAGTAATAGAGAAAAGATTGCGAGAGGAAAGTGAGAATACCCCGAACCGGTCGAGGAACAATGGACGCCTTGTGCACTCCGCTAATTGTGCGAGAAGTAAGTGCAGACAAGCAGCACCTCAAGCTACCCGAAACTGTACAATTTTTCCAATCAACCTTGAAACTTATACTATAGCAATAAAGTTGAAAATCTATTGAATGATTGTAGGTGCTGGCGTCTGTACAGACAAGAACTAGCACATGGTTTTCATTGATCTGGAGAAAGCGTATGGTAGGGTACCTCTAGATGTGTTGTAGTGGGTCTTGAAAGAGAAATGTATGCCCGGTAAGTATGAGGAGTTCATTCATTCTATGTACAATTAATCTAGTGCCTACGTCTGGTCAGCTGCTGGCAATACCGACGAGTTCAGTGTGGCTGTAGGCTTGCACCAAGGGTCTGCTTTAAGTCCTTACCTCTGTTGATTATGGACGATCGAGATCTGACGTTGGACACACAGGAAGAGGCACTCAGTACAAGGATATTTTAAATAAAACAGCTAAAAGTAGGTACAGATACATTTAGTATAATTTTGAGAAAACAAATCAATAGGTAAATAAGTATATAAAACTTGAAAATATACAACAAAACTGTTTGAACGATGAACATGACATACTGAAGAACATAATAATTTATGTATGAGCACATGTTTCAAAATATATTGCTCCTACATTATTTTATGACTATTTCGTCAAGGGTACTTTAAAATCATTGTAATAATGCATTTCCACTTCTTGAGATGGATGTGATTTTAATTTATTACGTATTTCTGTTCGAATCCTTTTCGATGAATCTGAAATATTATCATATTTGTTGGTTACACGAGAAACGACTATATAACTAGATGTGAAATCAGGATCGTTCAGCATGTGTTTTAGTATTTCTATTTCAAACTCGGAATCGTAGGAAAATAAGCTGTTAGTCATTGCATGTAAAGCGGTCGCAAACAGCAAACATATTGAAGGAAAATATTGCTTCGTGTCTTCTTTCAAACACTCAACAATTCGTGTACCAAAGGCAGAAGATATTGCAAAATTAACTTCATTCCACATCTTTTCTTTTTCACCTGTCAACCACGCGTTTCCCATTTCAGAAACATATTGTTCCATTAATTTAGCGTATTCTGTTACGAGTTTCCAACTCGTGTACAGAACATAGTTTTCTAGCAATTGCATATTCTTTTCCATTTTAATCTTAATCTCTGTAAACAATTTAGCGGGAGTAGTTTTTCTACTCAAAGTAAAGTCTTCGTAGTTCATAAGCAAATATTGAATAAATTCATTAAAGTTGGTTTGAACGTAATAAACGTCGTATTTTGTTTTACGCCACGAAAGAAAAGCTTCTTCCATTGCTGGATCTATTACCCTCCTAAATCGCTGAAGCTGATCATCTTCAGATTTAGCCCACAATACATAACGCCCAAATATATCTATGACTTCGCTGTTCCGCATACAAAATTTTGTTCCTGCTGGTGACAACAATTTATCAGTAACAAAATCGTCATCAAATGAATCTACTATGTTTGGAGTATGACTTGCATATGACACTAATGCACTCACAAGACTATTGCACAAGGAGCTGTCGGGCAATGAAGTCAAATACGCGTAACTCTTCATGTAAAATTCTGCTTGCACGCTTACGGGAACTTTCTCAACATTACCTAAACATGTAAGTATTGCTTTATTTGCCCCTGGAGGTAATTTATCAATTAACATACTTAGTGATGTCCATAGTTCTTTTTCAACGGTTGTATTTTTAACCTTACATATATAATCGAAAGTGTTCCTAAAAATAACGGTCCTGATTGTAGAATTAGTTGTAGTGTTCCAAATATTGGTGATAAATGTTTTTAGTTCACAAGGTTTAAGCTTTGCAAACGCTACACGAATTCCTAACTTCCGTAGAGAGACAGGTGCTTCTAATAATTTCAACACATGTTTACGGCTTTCAACTTGATTCAATTTGGACATAATGGAGTTAAGTGAAGGTATCGCATATTGCAAGTAATCTCCATTAGAATACAATAAAACCGCTTCTAAGGGAATCAGTGGCCTGGCTACGTGTAAATGTTGTGCGATGTTTTTCCTTATGATAATTTCCGTCTGGTCAGTCTCACCCCAGTTTATCTTAAAATTGTCGGGAGCATGTTTTTTTGCCATGTCAATTATTTGATTTTGGGAAAGAAGCGTGCAGAGACCCTTAACAACTGCTTTTTGTCCAGTAGGTTTGTTCAGATTTAGTAAGTAGGCGTCGGTCCATTGCTGGGCGAGTGATTGCGGCCAGTAGATGCGCAGCTTGGCGAGCAGACGTCGCAGCGAGACAGCGTCGTTAGTTCGCAACGTGTCTATTTCTTTTTCGTGGTGCGTCAGCAGCTGCGGCTTGTGCTTCAGCGCGTTTAGGCACGCTTCTTCGCTCAGACAGAGTGATAGTGACTCCTCAAACATGTGCTTCCGCCACGATTTCTTCATGTTGTACAAATGGGACATATCTGTTTTCCACATGTAACGTTGTTTAATCTGATTCAGTTCCTGAATTTTCTCAAGTACCAATGGGTACTTACTGATGTCCTTTTTCCAGTCTTTAAGCAAAGTCAAGGCATTCTCTAATTGAAGTATAGTCTCCCTGAAATCGGATTCATTTGCAATGTTTTCAATTTGAACCTTTGTCAACAAAAAATTAAATAAATAAGTAAACATTTTGCTTCTTTGTTCTTGATTTAGTTTTCTTTGGACTTTTTCAAAAGTATTAAATGCCATTTTTTCTTCTACGATTTTCGGCACAGGTTCATCGTGCAAAACCTTATATAGGACTATAGATTCAAAACACAGTTGTACGTCGTATTTTGATTCGGTGTACACTTCTAGGCTGTGAAACAGCTGATCCAAAATGTACCAGGTTTCAACGTCGAACTCGTGAGTAGATATTTGTAAAAGCAGACGATTAACGAACTGAATCTTAAATTTGAACGGTTCATTAACGTGTCGTTCATAGAAAAAATGGAGCAACGTTGTAATGTGCTGCGGGTTTCTTTTTGCACATGTGATCAAAACTGAAAGCATTTCAAATCGTGAACAGGGCGAGTTCTCTGCAAGTATAAGCTTTTTTAATTCTGGCAAAGCAATATTGAATGGAAAGTACTCATACCAAACGTAGAACCTTAAGTCCATAGTGTAGGTATCTTTTTCGTCTTCTGAACGAAGAAAAGTTAGATCAGTTCTGTCGATGAAAGTTTGCTGTATGAATTCTAGCTTTTCTTCTTTCGGCATGTTTTTAACGAAATGCCTCAATTTATTAAATTCGCAAAAATCCTGGCCGTATTTTTTCATTTGTTTAAACAGAAAAGGTTTGATTTCTTTCTTTTCCAAATATTTTGCTACTACGGATAGGTCAATTATGTCAGCGTACTTTTCAAAATTGTCTAATATTCTTTGCGGGCAAGTTTTCATAATTTTCTCTGATTTCTTTGTTCCCAATTCAGGTAAGTAATTGTATTTTCTGTCTTCCAGTACGGTTAATACGTCTGCAGTGTGGGACTTTAACAAAAATAAAATTTCCTTTTCCGCATCGCACAAGTTGCTCTCTTCAACCCTTGAAGAATATGCAATAAAATGAGCAGATCTTCTGCACAAACGTTTAAAAACAGAACGAGGTATGATCCGTTCGTTTTTTATATTTTGTATAACATTTTCTATGAAAGGAATGGAGCAGTTCTGCAACCATTTGTAAGCACTATCCGTTGCCTTAAGGTATTCATAAAAAGCTTCGACTCGACTTTCGTCTTTTAGATTGAGTCTAATGTGAAGCATGAGTTTGTTAAATGTTTTGGTGTTCATGCTAGGTAATAGTTGTGTGTGGAGGTACTCTGGGTTGATGATGTTTGCGTACTGCTGCTCGGTGATTAGCCACGTGGATTTTTTAATAGCTGTCGCCGCATACAGCATGTCGTTAGATTTCATTACTTCGATGATATAGTCTACATTTCTGTTTTTGCTGGCGATGTCTATTTTCAGAAGGTTGTCTATGTCGCTGTCATCGCCACTAATGTTACATAGTTCATAATGTTTATTAGCAACCGCATCTGCGACAAGCTTGTTGTAGTGTTGGCGCTTTTTGCCGAGCGTGTCTCCCTCTAGCGTCACCGGCGGCATTGTGATGAGCTGGAAGTTAAATATTTATGGTGTTAGATATGTACCTACAAATATTTTATTTTATGTCATCTTATTTCGGTTATTCTTATGCAACTTTATTACTACAAGTATTTTTATCTTACGAAGCGGCGCGCGCATTACTTCTTGTCCCGTAAAAACGGGACCCTATTACTAAGACTTCGCTGTCTGTCCGTCCGTCTGTCTGTCACCAGGCTGTATCTAATGAACCGTGATAGCTAGACAGTTGAAATTTTCACAGATGATGTATTTCTGTTGCCGCTTTAACAACAAATACAGAATAAAATAAATATTTAAGGGGGGCTCCCATACAACAAACGTGTTTTTTTCGGCGTTTTTGCCTTGTGGTACGGAACCCTTCGTGTGCGAGTCCGACTCGCACTTGGCCAGTTTTTTTTATTTATTTATCAGAATGATAATGTTATGAGCAGTGATCGGAATAGGTAGAGCTGAAATACCTAAAGTTCGAAAAAGAACAGAGACAAAGTGGAGACGCCTTACGACAAAATATTTTTTTGGGACTAATGTCCCGGGTTTCAACACATTACTTAATTACAACTAAAATTAATAAAGTAAAACAACTATCGAATTCATTTCCTGTTTCTGCTTTTGTTTTGAATATTAACGACAGGATTGCGAGTAGTTACAACATTTGAGCACGGACTAAAATATAAAACAACTGTTTGAATAAAATTCCATAAATTGTTGAATAAAATAAAAAAATAATTAAATTCAAATATTTCGAAAACGGTGCGACCTAGACAAAAAATAACCAAAATTTAACCCCCCCTGTGTAACCCCTGTGCAAGCAGTATCCCAACATGAATTAAAGAAAAAAAAAAATTCGAACGACAAAAAATTTGACCTCATGGTTTTCGACTAGAGCAACGATTTCTTTCCAGAAAAGATTTTCATCCGAGCCAACATTTTGGAAATCTAGAGCGTTTTATACGAAATAAAATTCGGAGGCTCATACTTCGGAAACGGTGCGTCATAGGACCATGCTTCTTAGAACCTAAATAGTTTCTATGGTCAAGGTTAATTCGAAACTGCAATAAAATTGGGACATTTTTGAAAAAAAAAAAACGAAAACTTTTTAAGTCCTCGCGCTAGTGCCCCTGGCTACATTCCAACCGGACCCAGTTCTTTACCTGAATTAATAACAATAGAAAACGTATCTACTGGTTATTGAGAATATTCTCCTTGTTTTTGAAGTCGGTTAAAAAGGAAAATGAATTCAATTAGTACTCTATTAATAACATTAATATTAAATGTACTTAAGTGATGTCCCGAAACCCCGACATTAGTCCCGAAAAAATATTTTAGTCGTAAGGAAGTCTGCGACTTTCGTCTATATTCCTCGAACTTTAGGCAAATTAGCTCTACCTATTCCGATCACTGGTTACTATATGAGTCATCATCATCATCTGCCTAGCCTTTCTTCAACTATGTTGGGGTCGGTTTCCAGTTTAACCGGATGCAGCTGAATGCCAGTATTTTACATGGTTTTTTTCTTCTTTTTTATTGCTGAATGGGCCCGCTCTTGACCTCGATCACGCCTGATGGAAAGCGATGGAGTAGGCCTATGATGGAACGAGCGTGCCCTTCAGCTTCCTAAGGCACTGGAACTCCCACGCATCGACGAAACACAGCAGGCTGCTTGACGCCGGACTCTGGTGGGCGGGCGTTACCACCGGAAAATACGAGCGCCTATCTGACCTCCACAGCCCAGTTACTGGGTAATACGATACCCCTTGGTAAGACTGGTTGTCAGACCAACGCGGCCTAACGTGCTTTCCGAGGTATGGAGGCCTTGGTAGGTATGTTAAAATGGTCACCCATCAAGGGACCAACCACGGCAAGCGCAGCTTAATCTGATCGATCGACCCGTCCGGCTGTTATTACTTAGCCTAAAGCCCCCTTAATGTTATGAGTCAATAACTAATAATATTGAGAACTGCAGTGAACATTAGCGTCATAAACTAATACGTTTACATAGTACCTACCTACTTGTCTCGCTCATAATGAAAATTGATGCTTATGATTTAAGTAGGTAAACTTTAATTTGATGGGTATGTGGTTTTTATTCGACATACCGGCCAAAACGCCCATCATTCTTTGTAGTTACCTACCTACATTACAAAAAGCTTTTTTCCCGTGATAATCTATTTACATACTTACCTACAAAGTACGGAACCCTCGGTGCGCGTGTTCGACTCGCACTTAAGCATTTTTGACGTGACAACGTCTTAAATTAGGTTGCGACTGGGAGTCACTTATGAAAAAGTGTAACGCTCGGTAACGTTACGATGAGTCACCGAACGAGAGAGAGGCCCGCCGAATGCCTTGCGTCTCTCTCCCACTCAACTATGATCGGATGATCGGTCGTTGTCACGTAAAATCTTCGCCCGTAAAACCGACTTTACAGGCAACCATTTTTTTTTTACGTAAAATTGTTTTTTATTCATCATTGTACAATGATGCATCTTTACTTTAAAAAACCGGCCAAGTGCGTGTCGGGCCACGCACAATGTAGGGTTCCGTAGTAGCCCCATTATCACTATATAGTACGATTCTGTTGTTCTTTATTCTGAATATAATTACCTATGTAATGGTAAAGATATTAGGAGGTAATGGTTAAAATAACAATATATGCAAGGGCACAGAACACATATACCAAGGGTGTCCAGAGTAAAGCAACGTTACGTAACCACTGAGGTGCAAGAAAATCTTAACACCGCGATCTACAAAAGTGACGTCACGACACAACGCCATCTGTTATCGAATAGCGATACTAAACACAACAAAATATTGATATTCGAAGATAATTATTTAAACAGATTAGACATTAACTAATAAGAACCACTTTCTTCCTTGTAAAGCTAAAAAATAAGAGTACGATTGCTGCCAAGTTATTATTTCAATTCACAAAATTGTAATTCCATCATTCCATCTAGCGGCAGTATTGTGAAACTTATGATAATTTATTTGATATTTTGTTTTTTAATGCAAGTCTTTACCCGTCATAAACAAGTAACTACTTCGTCTTAGTCACTACTACGGATTTTGTATTTGGTACAAAATTATCCAACACCCAAGTTCAACGACTATTACTGCTAAATTAATAAAGTTATCTTAATTCCTATAGTTTTCCTTTACAGTTCATGAAATGCACTATCATCTTGAATTTTTCCAGATTTTTCAAGCCCGCAGTTTAGCTTTTAGACGGGGAACGGACGCCCTACTGGAACAAAAATTTTCACTTTAAAGTTTAATATTTCGTAAATGGAGCATTAAATCGAAAAATATCTTTAGCAACCCTCAAGTCATTTTAGAATACCTATCCAACGATACCCCACACGATGGGGTAGACGACGAAAAAAATATTCATTCCCACTTCACAAGTAGGGGGAGCTACCCTAAAAAAAAAATATTTTCCAAAATTTTATATTTTTACCACTTTGTCGGCGTAATTTATATACCTACACACTCAATGACGTATTATATATAGACACGTCATGAATCAACATTGCGGCGCTTAAAAACGGCGAAAATACTAGAACTACTTATACGCGTGAAGAAAGAGAAAGAAAATATGACACCGTACGGCGGGATGCCTGTTGCTAGAGGGAGATAAATATACATCTTCAGTTACGTCACAGGATAAGTAATAGTCAAATTACATGCTCATTGGTCGAGCGCATGAGTGACGTAGCTATCAGAGGCATATGGGGAAAAAAGGACATTCGATTTTCTAGAGTTAATAAAATAGTTGATATACCGTATAACGTATTACCTACTTTACGAATAAAGTAATAAAAATATTAATCTTTAAAATATGAATACTGTATTCCGCAACAGTAATTATTGTTACATATTAAATTAAAAAATAAAACAAAATATATTATAAACATAAGAAAAACTTTTATTTAATAATGAAAAAACATTAACATTCTGATAGGCAATCGAACAGTATGGTAATCGAAGTCATATGTTATCGACTTATGTTGCAGATACATATTTTTAAATCCCTTCAAACAAACTTAATTTATTTCTTTTGACGTGACAACGTCTTAAATTAGGTTGCGACTGGGAGTCACTTATGAAAAAGTGTAACGCTCGGTAACGTTACGATGAGTCACCGAACGAGAGAGAGGCCCGCCGAATGCCTTGCGTCTCTCTCCCACTCAACTATGATCGGATGATCGGTCGTTGTCACGTAAAATCTTCGCCCGTAAAACCGACTTTACAGGCAACCATTTTTTTGCCTCTTATAATTTGATTCAGAGCTTTTGTGTGCGAAATGTAGGCAATCTAAAATAAAAAGGAAAACGATAATTAATATTCATAACATAACAAGTACATATTATATTCAAACAATATTATAAATTCTATAAATAAAAAAACACTAGTGTAATAGTATCCCAACCTCCCCTAACGGCACGTGACTATAACTTCATGCGCCGGCCGCCATTAGACGACGTCGTCGAATAAAATGAAATAAAAAATAGGTAGTTTTGTGAACTTACGCATGAAATGACACATTTTTGTCTCTAACTTTTGGGGTATAATTTGTACATCCTCTGAAAACACACGACGGCATGTTTTCTTTATGTTTTGCACAGGTTTACACACACGATATAATACGTAGCGTCGCGCGACAGGTTGGTGCGTAACTAAGCGCAATGTGGCCAATTGGCTTCATTTCATGTTGTCATTTTAGAGTGCGGACAACGTATCTATAGTTTATATATCATTGTACACACTCCTGCAAAATTACAGCTTTTTAGTACTAACGGTCTCTTAGCAAAACCTCGGACAGACAGACGGACATGACGAAACTATAAGGGTTCCTTGTAGGTACTACGGAACCCTAAAAACAATTTTACCTACGTACTTATTATTGGCTCGTGTGCAGTGAGGTTATAAGTAAGTACCTAAGTAAAATTATTTGCGTAGGTTACTACGGGGTTTAAAAATATAATGGTTAATAAACAGTCAATAGTCACTATACATAGTTTAGAGAAACGTTAAATGATTAGAGGGGTAATTCTCTAGGTAATAATAATATATGTCACTTACCTCTTTCAAACTATGAGTTCCCAACTGACTGAACTTCCTCGTGAAACAATCGATAAAACACAATATTAATAATTATTGCACAATCTGGTGTAATCTGATGTGTAATCAATACATTAGCATGAGTCAGAAGTTCTTCTATAGTTACTTTACTTTTTGGTCAGAAGCCGGTTTACAATACTTCACGCTCACCGTCACGTACCGAATGAGTACCTACTTCCAGTTTTACCTACCTACCTATACCAAAATTTCCCCAAGATTTTTTAAAAAATAAACCACAAGTATAGGTTCTCCTAAGTTAAATTTCTTTTAAATGAAGTCTGTGCTATGCTTTGTATGTGTACGTTCCAGACGTTCCACAGTCGTAAACTAGAAAAAGTATTCTATATTTTTGTTTTGCGTCACAGAGCACTTTTAATACTGTTTTGCGTGCTTGGCGTAGTGAACAGATAACACAAAAAAAAAAAAAATGTTTATCGTTATTTTGTCGATAACGTTATATAGCCGTTATCCAACGTATACTTAGAGGTTTAAAAAAAATTGTGCAGTATGGTAGTATGCTTATAGCTTAGCTTAGATAGTTCAGTTATGCAAATCCGTACAACATCGCATAATATATAATATTATAAACTTTAAGCTTTGGTTTACTAAGAAAGCGGTGCCGTCATGTAATTACTGCCGTCAACACTAAAGGTGTTGTTTGACACCAGTATTTCAAAAGACCGGTGAGAATTACCATAAATATAGAGAATTGTATAGATTATAATATCAGCGTATATCTTATGACGTAGTGATAGTCTTGAACAGTCACTTGTAAATTGGAGTTGGATATGTGTTGAGGTACTTTCCCAAGAAATTCTATTGTGAGTAGTGGCAGCAGGTTTGTTGGGCTCCAGTTGCTGGCTAACAACTGGGGCCAGACACCAACCCTGCTCCATAGGAACCTACTACGCTTTGGAAAGGGCAAATACTTCATCTTTCTGGCCGACCGACTTTTCGGCAAGACAAAAGGGCCTGTTAATGTTTAAAATTGAAATAAATGCTTTGAGTTTGAGATATTGATTAATATGATTATTCTAAAATATCTAAAACATTGCAGTTGCATTATTATTACTAAGTATTTTTGAATGGATTTGATTGATTATAATTCGGTAAATACCTATGTGTTACGGTCGCGAATCATATTTTAATCAACGTACATACAACTTAATACTGACCAGTAAATTGCAAAAAACGTAAGAAAATTAGAATTTCGCGGGCTACCTTAGCGCTTCCCCCTTAATAGCTATTAAACTTTTTTTTAACAACAAAATAGACTTTTTATTATTTTGAGGGTTTCGTAATCGTAACACAAACCTAGTGTCACAGACTTAAAGCTAGCTGAAAGTAACAAAATCAATATAAAATATTAAACGAAAATATATTACTGGAGATTTATTTGGTTACGGGGAGTTCCGTGGTTACAGTCTATTGCCACTAGTGTGCTTTGTGTGTACTCTCTTCTCTTGCCCACATCGTCGGATGGGTCGGCAATCCCACAGTCCTCGAAAGAGAGATTAAGCGCAAAAGGTCATAGCTTTACATGCTTTCTGAGGCTAGTGGTTGTAACACCGCCAACTTCTTAACTCTTGACTGCTAATAAGAATCTCTTGATCGGACCTCATTATCCGATAAATCCATACCATAAACTCAACACACCAAAGAGACTAAGGTGGAAGCTGAGTGGCAAAAAGTACTAGGCACTAAAATTTTCGTTATCTTACGTAGTAATATAATAAAGATAACAAACTAGGTAATAATTAACTGTAGCTAAAATATCTGAAAAAAAAAAAAAGTAACATAAACGCGTTATAACGGTTACGAGTATCGTTATTTTAATTTCATCGGTGCCGCTCACCTCAAGCTGTCATGCTCCGCTAGGAGTATAATTGTGTT
Organism: Oligia fasciuncula; assembly: GCA_963082905.1. Taxonomy (NCBI): domain Eukaryota; kingdom Metazoa; phylum Arthropoda; class Insecta; order Lepidoptera; family Noctuidae; genus Oligia; species Oligia fasciuncula. The sequence goes on along the minus strand of OY720406.1, from coordinate 11,214,019 downwards.
CTGTGCTGTCATGTCATGCATGTCCATCCAATTTGATGTGGGTGGTAATGTCAATGTCAAATAGTGATGTGAACCGATTACAATTTTCAACACCGGTTTATACCGATTAGTTAATTATTAAAACCGGTTTTTTAAGGTTTTTTTTAGGTTTTTCCTAAAAAGTCCGTGGTCAGTCGTCCGTACGTCCGTCCGATCATCACAGTCAAATATTTATCAATTTTCTTTTTGTTACTTGCTGCGGTCATTTTCAGAGTAGTATGAAATATGGGGCGTGCGCGTGGAGTCTCCGTTGGTTTTTCTTGTGTTGTGCCAGTAGACGTTCCCTGTGCCTGCGTGTCACCTGGCTGATCACCCACTTCACCTCGATCCACCTCCACTGTAGCCTGGGGATGGTTTCTCTTAATATGTGCCAATATAAATTCGAGGTTCCTCCTCCAACTTTGATCACTTTAGCGCATATCTTACACTTTGCAATAAGATTATCAATCTTCTCAAAATAATTTCTTGTACTTGATGTTACCTTTTACTTTAGGCATTTTCGCAAACAAACATGTCAACTCCAAATAATTCGCAAGCAAAACTTCGGTGCTATTCTGTAAAAAGATCACTGTCATAACTGTGAAGTGAGCTTAGTGAGCTGTCATTCCACCTGATACTAAGGATTGACACTATTGACAGCTCAGTAGCTCACTTTACCTAAGTATTTTCACGGTGAGATTTTTACTGAACAGCTTTACTGGAATATTTAAGTATAGTGAAGTTAGTCATATATTAAAATGGGATATCGGGGGATTCCCGTACCATAGACAATATTTTAAACGGAAAAGACTCATGTTCGGATACATATCAAAGACTCGGATACGTGTTTTGTGACTGTAATCGGTTTTTCAATGAGAACCGGTGATTATCGGTTTTTACTAAAACCGTTTTTTTTAGGTTTTTATGAAACCGGTTCACATCACTAATGTCAAAGACTCGAAGTAAAGTAAAGTTTCAGTTTACATTACACCGGAATAGAACTCTAAAACAAAAGAAGTAGATTATAAAATTGGTAAACTAGTCTTAACTGTGGTAATAAACAATGGATGGCAAGAAATACCGGCCCGCCGGACCCTCTCTCTGAGTCATATCATTATAATTACATTGATTTTCACTAGTTCATGTAAACTTTGGTAGTGCGTTGGAAGCTTAGAACTATCCTCTTATTAGAAGTACTCAGTGCGGCGGGCTGTGCGTTTTTCTGGAGCATATCAAACCGGAGGTGAGTAACACGATTAATACTTTTATATGTACCTAATCTTAAGACTGCTGCGTAAAGTGGCTAAGGTACGTATACGTCGTCTGTAGCCTGTGGGCATGAATTTCTTATAAACTTCAATAAGACGACCCCTAAGTCACCTATCTACCCTAGCGTTATGTTTTATAATTTTGTTGGACTATTTATTATAACAAAGGTCCATAAAAATGTTGGTTGCAGTGGAATTTGACTTTGTCACGGCTAATAGAGTTTATTGTTCCAAAACTTGATGATTATCTTAGATTCTGAATTCAAATATAGTTATATAAAGATGGATGTGATATTAAACCTAATAGGTAGGTACCTACCACTCATCAAAACAAATGAATCATAAGATGATAGATTTTGCTTTGTTATGAAAACTGAATTTACTACTAAGGCCGCATTCTGAATTATCTATAGTCTCCCACAGCACTCACATCATCTCACATGGGTTCCGATTTAGATATTACGATACGAGATAGCCTGGATTCCTGGTCTCTCGGGTTTTGTTGGCAATGAGTACGCTGATTAGAGCCAGCAAATTTTCAATGATATACCATCGTCATCTAAAATCAGTCCTAAACTGTTACCGCCTTCACCGCATGGAGGTGCTCCCAGCTTATGTTATTTTATAATTATACAGTGAAATTAGTGATAGCCTTGATTTCCACATCAGATGTTTCTGATCTTCGATTTTTATAAGTCAACAGGAAATGCACATCAGACCGAACAACTTTTGCTAAGACGTCATTCCTATATGTGTTATGGTGTATGGGAGTTCCACATCAGGTGTTCCAGAACTTCAAATTTATTCTCTCAGCAGAAAATGCTCATCACAAAGAACAATTTTTGCTATGGTACCATTTTTGTATCTCTAGTTTAGCTTGTCTGTTGCGGTTCTGCATCAGGTGTTCAAGTTTCCAAGATAAATTATATGTTGCCCATACATTTAATAGTCTATATTATGTTGCCCAGACATAATACCTATACAACAAAAAAAAAACATTCAAATCCGTCCAGTAGTTCCGAAGATTAGCATGTACAAACAAACAGACACACAGACAGACAGAATTCTTTTTTTGGATTCGTGCCCTATACTACTGTTTCTAAACCCCCTCAATTTTTTTTTTTTAATATATTCAATGTACAGACAGTTTTTTTACTGTTTTATTATATGTATAATGTATAATACCCGTGTATATAGTATAAATCATTGATCAGGCAGGGGTCATAGTTCTTCCATAGTTCTTGGTAACCAGTCCACTTTAGCCACTCAAACCCATACACCCATAGTCCATATCCGTAATAGTCCTACACCAACCGGGGGTTATCCTTGGGTGTACTTGCATAGTGCATACAGGGATAATCGTCGGTTGGTGCCGCATTTCATTAAAATTTCGTAACCTCTGCGAGTTGGCTTCGGCCCCTCGTACGCCTTCCAAAGGACCGGGACCGCATGGTCCCGAGATATGTAAAATAAAATGTATCATACTAAAGAAGAGAGACAGCGAGTTTCGTGAAATCAAACTTACAATTATTTGAAACACTGAAGTCGATACGTCACAATAGTGAGATTTGGACTGATACACACAATCACTCAACACAGTATTATAAACAAAAGGTTTTCTAGGTTTGGCACCCATATATTACAACAGCAGCTACATGAGGCTCAAAGTCAAATAACACAACTGGAGACGACCAATCTTAACATCACCGCCTCGCTGAACCAAAGTCTGTTCAGTGAGTTGATGCCTATTGCCCCGTCAATGGTTTCTACCATAAACCCCACATACACTATGGATTTGACAGCTGATGATGAATCAAAATCATATAATTCAGTGAGGGTAGTAAGCAGTAAAAATAAACTTAAAAAATACATTAAAATTAATAAATACATTGTTAAAACACAAAAAATGGTAAAAAGACAAAAGTTCTTTATCAAAAACGTTAAATTGAATAGAGAAAGGTTGAATTTAATTAAACAATTAGACATGTATTCTTATAATTTGGAGCAGAGTACTAGGAGGTACAACATTGACACAGAGACCTTGCAATCTGAACTTGACCATCTACAGGAGAAACTTAGTTCAATGACCAACAAATATAATACCTCTGAAGACCTAATGAGGGAATATGTGTTGGCAATGAATGAGCTGGTAAACTCACAAAAAAACAACTGTGAGTATTGTCAAACACCAACCAATGTCACACCGGAGCATTCATTGACAACTTGCAATACCACCTTAGTGCAGCCCTGTGTTGATTTGATAATTCCTTCTACTAATAGTTCGTATAAAAAGTGTAAACAAACTTTAAATAATGATATTGTGTTATTTTGTGATGAGATCGGTAAGGACTTAGGACACTTGTTAACAGCTGAATATCCGGGACACTCAATAATAAATTACTGTATGCCTGGTGGTTCTTTGTTTCATATTATGAAAAAAATTATTAAATGTAACTTTAGCCAGGATACAACTTTATTAATTTTTATGGGTAATAGGGGAAATGTAAACAAAGGAGAACTGCTCCAGTATCATAGAACATTATGCAACCTTAGTTTAAGAAAAGTTGTATTGTTTACATTCCCTTATAGTAACAGTTTGCCACAGGAAGAAAATAGCTTAAGATTTGAATTGAATATGACAATGCATAACTTGACATTTAATAATAACATGTTCCATTTAGTTGATATTAACAATTATGTTAGTAATAATTTCTATTTGACAAAAGATAGATATAACATTGTTATGTACTATCTTTCTGACTATTATAAAAGACAGATAGCTGTGTCGCTATCTTATTTTTTTTCTATTACAGCCAAAAATTTGGCTAAACAACTTGCTTCTTTTGAGCAATGCAATGACATTATAAATAATTCTGCCAATAATTTGGTCACTATTAATGACATTGCTAATAATTTAAATTAGAAATTAAGACAATAGAGGCAACCTCTAGCTATAATGTACGCAAAAAAAGCTTAAAATCAGTCAATAGTATCAACCTAGTGCATCAAAATATTCAAGGATTTATGAACAAAGAATTAGAAGTAGAATTATTTATGAATTTTAATAGTATTGACATACTTTGTATAACAGAACATTGGCTGAAAAGCCACCAGTTCTTGTTCAATTTTAATAATCACCAGGTTGGTAGTTCGTTTAGCAGAACAAATGCTATACATGGTGGCTCATTAATTTTAGTAAGTAACCAGCTCAAATTTAAAGATCGTATAGATATTGTGAGCCTATCAGTTGAGCGTACGGTTGAAATTGCCTGTGTAGAATTGGAGCACTCTATTGTATTAAGTGTGTATAGACCCCCTTCAGGATTGTATGACTGCTTTGAAAAGGTAATGGATGAAGTGTTACACAGGATTTGTAACTCAAACAAGTCCGTTATCATTTGCGGTGATTTTAATGTCAATTTATTAGAAAACTCAGGTTCTTGTAGTAAAATTTTAAGTCTGTTTCAGTCCTACAATCTTCTAAACCTATTTTTGGAGCCCACAAGAATAACCCCTACTAGTGCCACATGCCTAGATAATATATATACAGATATTATACCAAGCCACAAAGAAATTATAACTTTACTAGATTCTGATCATTGCGGGCAAAGGATTACTATTCAAAATCAAAACAAAAAAGTGGCTAAAAAGGATATCACTGTTAACCCCAAAACTGCAAGTCGCTTGGAGGCTTTTAAAGTTAAACTCATTGATAAATTACCAGTTTTGTCTATTCATGCTGATCCTAATCATCTTTATGATAATTTTTTTAATGTATACTGTAAACAATTTGATTCCACCTTTATTCCCAAGACTATTTCGGTTAATAGTAATGCATCGTTCAGTGATTGGGCTACCATTGGTATTCATAAAAGTAGAACACGGCTTTATGAACTGTACAATGAAAGGACTTATATTAACACTGATGAATTTAATTTGTATGTTAGAAATTATTCAAAATTATTTAAAAAAGTTTGTTATATGGCCAAGTCACGTTATTTGGGTTCAAAGATTAAAAACAGCAGTAATGTAATTAAAACGACTTGGAATATTATTAATAGTGAAACGGGAAGATCTAGTAACCGAAATACTGACTACAGCCTGTCTATTAATGACAACATAATAAAATCAGACGCACAAGTCGCCGAGGCATTTGAAAATTTCTTTTCAGATATTCCCGTTTCAACTACTAAATCACTAAACTCATCACCTTCTGTTGCTGAGTCTTTGCTTAAAGAAAATGTTAATGCTTGCGATTCGGAATTTCATTTTGAATATATTACCTGTAGAGATATAATTAAAACCTTTCACACTTTAAATGTAAAAAAGACTGCAGATCTGTGGGGTAATTCTGTAGAAGTAGCCAAGTCTATTATTGACATTGTAGCGCCTACTCTAGCTATTATCTTTAATAGTTGTATTGACAATGGGGAGTTTCCTGACCTTATGAAAAATAGTAAAATAATACCTTTGTTTAAATCAGGTAGTACCTCAGACCCCACAAATTATAGACCTATTTCTGTACTACCTACCTTTAGTAAAATTTTTGAGAAATTAATTTTAGACCAAATGCAAAGATTTTTTAATAAACATAAATTATTACATAGCAAACAGTTTGGTTTTACAAGGGGTCGTTCAACTACTGATGCCGGCGTTGAACTATTAGGACATATTTATAATGCATGGGAAGATAAATGCGATGCCTTGGGCATCTTTTGTGATTTGTCCAAGGCATTCGATTGCGTTCTTCACGAAACGTTAATCAGGAAACTCCGCCACTACGGGATCCGAAACACTGCTCTGGATCTTCTTATTTCATACTTGAGTAAAAGGATTCAGAGCGTTGACGTTAATGGAAAAAGATCACCCGGATCTATAGTAACAATGGGAGTCCCACAGGGCTCAATTCTTGGTCCTTTCTTGTTTCTCATTTATATTAATGACTTGCCGTACCTCATAAAGGATCATCATGATATAGTGTTGTTTGCAGATGACACTTCTCTTTTGTTTAAACTTAAACGTCAGCAGTTGGTTACTGACGATGTAAATAGCGCGATCTCGAAAGTAGTCCACTGGTTCAATGTTAATAATTTGCTTCTAAACGAGAAGAAAACCAAATGCATTAAGTTTACGCTACCCCACGTAAGGCAGGTGAAAACTAATGTGTTGATAAAGGGCGAGGAATTGAATCCTGAAGACAACACAGTATTCTTGGGCATAACTTTGGATGCTAAGCTTCAGTGGGGTCCACATATAGATAAATTGTCAAAAAAGCTAAGTTCTGCAGCATACGCTGTTAGAAAAATTCGAAATTTAACTGATATAGAGACTGCTCGTTTAGTGTACTTTAGCTATTTTCATAGTGTAATGTCGTACGGTATTCTATTGTGGGGAAATGCCGCCGATATTCAGACTATCTTTGTTTTGCAGAAGCGAGCTGTTCGATCAATTTATAAATTAAGTCCGAGACACTCTCTCAGAGACAAATTTAAAGAGATTAATGTAATGACTGTGCCTTCTCAGTACATTTATGAAAATCTTTTATATGCCCATAAAAATATAAAATTGTTTAAAAAATACAGTGATATCCATAATATAAATACTAGAAACAAACACAAATATGTTGTACCTACAACCAGGCTCAAGAAAATAGGTGGCTCGTTCAAATGCCAATGTATACGCTTTTACAATAAACTACCAAGCCACGTTCAAGATCTAAGCCTTAATAAATTCAAATCTTTCATTAAACGTAAGTTGTGCCAGAAAGCCTTTTATACCGTTAAAGATTATATTGAGGACAAAAAGGCTTGGGATTGAGCTGCTTCCAATTTCTGCATTTTGAATGATTTTTTTCTTTTTCACATTGACATTGATGAATATTTTTTTTTAAACAATGACATTTGCTTACTTTGTAAAGTATTATATTATTTTTTCATTGTGAATGTGAAGACGATGTGGGTCTTTTTACATAGGTACTTATATTTTTTTTTTTTTTTATTATTCTCTCTGTTCTGTTTTTTTCTTTTTTCATGGTCTGGCAGTTTGAGTAATTTATGTGGCCTACCCAAATGTCCTTTCTTTGGTATTGTTCGTCGAATCGTTGAGCTCCTTAAGTCTTGAGTTGAGCTGCACGATTTTTGACAAATGCGTGCACTGACTGGACAGGTCCTCTCAATCTGTGTGGTTCTTTCCTCAAAAGACCACCTCAGACATCGATCTACATGGTCTTCATATAACCTGACCAAGATTATGTCTGGACTTTAAAAGAGACTGTGACCTCTGAGTTTGTTTCGGCCTTTCTTCTCAGAGTAGTCAGATAGGAAACGCCGACTTCATCTAGTTTAAAAAAAAAACATGATTGACGTGTAAAAGTGTTTGTACAAACCTACTTACAAAAAATAAAATCATTTCATTTCAAAATCATTTCATTTCATTTCATTTCATAATTTATTTAAATATTACACAACAACTTCTTTATCTTTAAGATTTTATTAAAATCAATGATTAATTAATATTTACATAATCTAGGTATAATGCTAGCAGTCTTAAAATAATAATAATATTAATTATGAACAGTACGGAAACTACGTACTAACGTTCGAAACGGCACACTCACACAGACGCACGCATCTACGGTATACGGTAGGTACCCCTAAGCGGCACCCGTGAAGCTGAGAGCACCGCGGCATGCATCGGCATCGGCACCGCGAGTCCGCGACTATCGCTAGGGGTACCGTAGATGCGCGCGTCTGTGTGAGTGCGCCGTCAGGCTAGACTCTGTCGAGCGCCGCTTGGTGGCGCTAGCGTCCCGAATAGTCAACGATTGACTAACGTATTTCCGACATAATATATCCTTTTGAACGCCAGAGCATAAACGCACGCGCGTGCCCTCCACGCCAAGCCACAATTTTAAATATTTAAGGTATATTATATTGTAGTCTGTGGACTAACTATTCCAGTGCACAGTGGCGCAATTGGTTAGCACACGGTACCGTCGCGTCCCGAATAGTCAACGCTCTAGTATTGTAATAGTAGTCTATGAGTCAACGATTGACTAACGTATTTCCGACATAAATATCCTTTTGAACGCCATAGCATACACGCACGCGCGTGCCCTCCACGCCAAGCCACAATTTTAAATATTTAAGGTATATTATATTGTAGTCTGTGGACTTACTATTCCAGTGCACAGTGGCGCAATTGGTTAGGACACGGTACCTACCTACATAAAAGACTATTAATTTTTAACCACAATTTATCACTGTGAGAAACTAAATTAAAACTGTCTATCAGTGAATCGCTGCTTATGCTTTTCTTAAACAAAAACTTCGTGAACAGTAGGTACCTATCTACTTAGCCTTCGTACCTACCTTGTGTTTGTACAGACGCCAGCACATCAAGCTACTACAATCTGTCAGATTTCTTTAACAGATTTTCGACTTTATTGCTTAAGCATAAGGTTCAAGGTTGATTGGGAAAATCTGACAGTTTCGGGTAGGTTGACCTGCTGGCGTCTGTACCTACTCCGCCGTATACACACACCGGTTTTTCCTGACTCATATTTTCATTCTATTGCGCAACAATGTTACATCTTTGATATTCAATAGAGTGGGGAAACTTAAATTCTGTGTGGCGTGAGGCGTCTCTTTGGTAAAACATCGAAAAAGCGGCGGTAAGTAATACGATAACATTTTACTCTTGTTTTGTTTACATCACGTCACAGCACTGCGCAAAGCGGTGTACGGTTCTGCAAGGCCATCAGTAGATATTCATTCGCAAAAAATGTAAGAGAAATATTCAGTCTAAAAATAATAATAAAAATTGATCATCATCATCATTCTCCTGCCCTTATCCCAATTTATTTGTGTCGGCGCAACATGTATTTTTTATCCATACTTCTCTATTACTCGTCGGTTCACTCCCTTTCTAACCATATCATCTTTTACACAGTCCATCCATCGTTTCTGAGGTCTTCCCCTGCTCTTATAGCCAACAACATTCATATTCAAAACTTGCTGGTAAGATTCCGCAGTCTTCCTCATCACATGCCCATACCATGACAACTGATTTCCACAACTTTTCAGTCACCGCTGCTACTTTCAGACATCCTCTTATGTAAGTAGGTAGGTACCTACTCATTTGTTATTTTAACTATTTTCCACATCGGTAACACATAATAATTATATATATTACCTACCTAAACAATTACTTATCTAAATTGCCAAAATTGTAAAGTTATTTTACAATTTTGACTAACGAAAGACATCTTACAAAAGATTTTGGTTAGTAATGCTACTACGGTATTATTGAACTAGCATAATTGTTTGAAGTGATTCATTCTAAACTATTCAGCCATCAACATACTTAATACAAATTAATAGCTATTACCTAAACCTTTTTTAACAACAAAATAGACTTATGATTTTGAGGGTTTCGTAACACATACCTACCTAGTGACACAAACTTAAAACTGGCTGAAAGTAGATCTAACAAAATCAATCATCATCTGCCTAGCCTTTTCCTAACTATGTTGGGGTCGGCTTCCAGTCTTACCAGATGCAGCCGATATCAGTAATAAGTACCTACATAACAATATCACAACGTTTATGAGATGAGCTTCTGTCAGCTTCTACCCGCGGCTGCGTCCAAGTGCATAAGTGGAGGTCGGAAATTAACCCACGGGAACGTACTACCACCGGGATAAAAAGTAGGTACTTATCCTATGTCCTAACCCAGTGGGGTAATTAATCAGTAGTAATGGCTTTCATTATGACAATTCAACAAAATGTTGTTGCAATGTTACTGCAATGAATGCATTGCAGTATCTATGTTGTGGAGCAGACAAACTTTCGAACATATTAACCTTTTGAACGCCAGAGCATAAACGCACGCGCGTGCCCTCCACGCCAAGCCACAATTTTAAATATTTAAGGTATACAAATAAAAACACACAAAAGTAATGATTTAATTGTTTAGTTCATGATAAAGTGAACTGCATATTTTGTCACATATTTGTCTCGCGCTGGCGTGCAAATAGTTTAAGGTGAAAGCGCCACCCACGGTAGCCCACGGTAGTAGAAAATTGCAAAAAAAGTAAGAAAATTTGAATTTCGCGGGCTACCTTAGCGCTTCCCCCTTAATGGGGAACCGATCATTTTTCCTAATTATTATTTTTGGTCGAATTTCATTTTACCGAAAACTATTCGACGTCTTTTTTGGTATAATTATGCATTATTTGACATATTTTTATATCATCGAAGTATCATTATCACCATTTATTTATTATTTTACATACTTACCATTTATTCAGGTTGTTGTACCCATGAATATGAACAACTTTCAATAAGGGACCAACTCTAAAATCACGAAAAAAAAATCAGGTGTTTGTTAGTATCAGTGAAAGTTGTTCGTATTCATGGGTAGAACACCCTCTAAAAATTTGGAAGTGGTAAAAAAAACATCCTGTATGCATACCTCTGCCATCCCCTTCGGAGAATACAGGCGTGATGTTATGTTATATTTATCGATTCAGTATTGTCATAATATTGTTTTTATAATTTATATATTTATTTAGGATCTCCAACAAAAGATGTACCTACACAATACATGACACATAAAATCAGCCAGCGTTATCATATTTATCAGCCTCTATTGTAATTTAATCAACACACGATGCATATCGATAAAGTTTATAAAAAAACTAGCATCTGCCCGCGACTTCGTCCGCGTGAAATTTCTTGTGCACCCGACCCTACTACTACTAATACTTTTATAATTTATTTCAATAATGGCGAGATTGGTGCGTAATACGAGGGGAATATCACGTGGCGGGTCTAAGTTGGTTTACAAGCAATAATAATAAGACGTAGTTGACGAAGCCCCGCTTCGCGGGGCCCCTATTTCTGTGTACAGGGTTTAAAGGAACCTAACACGAAGGAGATGACAGGGGCTCGTTCGCTCGCTTTGCTCGCTCACTTGAGCCTCCGTCATCCCCTTCGAACCCTAACCTGTCCGAGTCAGGGTGCCACAAGTCCCGAGCTCGCTTTGCTCGCTCTTGTATCCTAAGTTCTCATTGCGTTTTACTATGTCAAGAAAGCTGAATGTACAGAATATTTAAAATATATTTAGCATGGTAACATTAGGTACAGCACCGAAACGCGTAATGGCCGACGCTTCAAAACCCTGCCGAATCCTTTGCTCTGCACTCGCACGTAGTTTACTTTGGAAATGACGAGCATAATGTATACTAATACAGAGAATGCCTGTGTTGAAATACATTTTGCTCTTTAGTGTAACGAGCACAAAGCGGATGATGAAGAAAGATGATGATGATACACAGACTATGGATGTTTGTGGTAATATACAGTCTGGCATTACGCGGCTGGGTATGTTTAGTAGTACATAATCACTCAACGCTACGTCCTAAATAAACCCGATTAAGATACTCTAACTCGGGTATATTTAGTAGTTGGAAATTTCGAAAGCCTCATGCTAACTATACCCGACCAAAACCCTATGGGGAGTTTCCACAAGGGAAACCCTATGGGGGTTTCCATTTAGTAAAGACGCGACCCACCCCATAGCATCACTCAGAGCTCGGATCCCTGGTTGCGTTCAGCATTCAAAATAGCGCCCTGCGCCCGCGATATTTTAAGACTGCTTTATCCCCTTAGTGAATAATCTACTATTAACATCTTGTTTACCCACATTTCAGGCAAATAAATTATTTATGAAGATGTAAGCAAGTAGAGTAGTAAGCAAACGGGTAGATATGTCAGGCTCCATAGTTATGAAAATCTTCAATCCCCATAAGTAACCATACATAGCGATAAATATGAATCTATTCAAAACATTCAGAATAACTATCTTCTCCCCTAATCAGGCATTGTGCGAGGATACTTTTAACGAATGCAGGTAATAATATACATAATTATTTAACTTCCAGCTCATCACAATGCCGCCGGTGACGCTAGAGGGAGACACGCTCGGCAAAAAGCGCCAACACTACAACAAGCTTGTCGCAGATGCGGTTGCTAATAAACATTATGAACTATGTAACATTAGTGGCGATGACAGCGACATAGACAATTTACTGAAAATAGACATCGCCAGCAAAAACAGAAATGTAAACTATATCATCGAAGTAATGAAATCTAACGACATGCTGTATGCGGCGACAGCTATTAAAAAGTCCACGTGGCTAATCACCGAGCAGCAGTACGCAAACATCATCAACCCAGAGTACCTCCACACACAACTATTACCTAGCATGAACACCAAAACATTTAACAAACTCATGCTTCACATTAGACTCAATCTAAAAGACGAAAGTAGAGTCGAAGCTTTTTATGAATACCTTAAGGCAACGGATAGTGCTTACAAGTGGTTGCAAAACTGTTCCATTCCTTTCATAGAAAAAGTTATAAAAAATGAACGGCCCATTCCACTTTCTCTTTTTAAACGTTTGTGCAAACGGTCTCCTAATTTTATTGCATGCCATACAAGGGTAATAGAGGATAGAAGAAAACATAATACCGCAAAGCAGGAAATATTGTGTTGTATGAAGTCCCACACTGAACCAGTTCTAGAAGTACTGGAACACTGTGACCTTGATTTTGGCAGCAGTCTTAAGTTGGGCAAAAAGAAAACAGAGTTCCTTATGAAAGCATACCCGCAAAGAGTATGTGACAATTTCATAAAGTATGTATACTTACTCGACCTGTCCGTGGCAGCAAAATATTTAAATAAGAAAGAAATAACAACTTTACTTAAAAAGCAAGTAGTAACAAATAAAAGTGAATGTCTATATTATTTATTTCAATATAATACATTGGCCCATTTCATTAGGAACATGTTAGAAGATGAAAGGTTTGAATTCGTAAGAAAAACTTTTATCAATAAAACTGAACTGGCAGCATTCTATCCAGAATTTGAAACAATTCAGTCGCACATAAAGTCGTACCGGTGGTATGAGTATGCCCCATTTGATGTTGCATGGCACGAATTAAAAAAGCTTATACGTAAAGAAAAGTCATCCGCCGAACGATTTGCTATGCTCTCAGTTTTGATCACTTGTGCAAGAAGAAACCCACAGCATATTAAAACGTTGCTTAGGTTTGTCAAAGACAAACACATTAATGAACCATTTAAATTCAAGATTGAGTTCGTCAATAATCTGCTTTCACAAATATCTACTCACGAGCTTGACGTTGAAACTTGGAAATTTTTGGATCAGTTGTTCCACAGCATGGAATTGTACATCGAATCAAAAAACGTCGTACATAAGTGTGTAGAATCTATAGTCTTATATAAAGTATTACACGATGAATCTGTGCCGGAAATCTTAAAACAAAAGATGACATTTAATACTTTTAAAGAAGTTCAAAGTAAGCTAAATCAAGAACAAAGAAGCAAAATGTTTACTTATTTATTTGATTCCGTGTTGACAAAGCTTCACATTGAAAACATTGCAAATGAATCCGATTTCAGTGAGACTATACTTCAATTAGAGAATGCCTTTGCTTTGCTTAAAGATTGGAAAAAGGACATCAATAAGTACCCAATGGTACTTGAGAAAATCCAGGAACTGAATAAGATAAAACAAGGGAACATGTGGAAAACAGACATGTCCTGTTTGTACAACATGGAGAAATCGTGGAGGAAGCACATGTTTGAGGAGTCGTTGTCACTATGTCAAACCGAGGAAGCATGCCTGAACGCGCTGAAGCACAAACCGCAGCTGCTGACGCGCCACGACAAAGAAATGGACACGTTGCGTACTAACGACGCCGTCTCGCTGCGACGTCTGCTCGCCAAGTTGCGCGTCTACTGGCCGCACTCACTAGCCCAGCGCTGGACCGACGCCTACTTACTAAATCTCAACAAACCTACTGGACAAAAAGCCGTTATTAAAGGCCTTTTTTCACTTCTACCCCAAAATCAAATTATAGACATTGCAAAACAACATATTCCCGATGATTTAAAGGTAAATTGGGGTGATACTGACCAGAACGAAATAAGTTTAAAGAAAAATATTGCAAAACATTTGTACGTCGCAAGACCGCTGATGCCCTTAGATACGGTGTTGTGGTACGCTAGAGGAGATTACTTACAACATACAGTGCCATCACTTAATGCAATATTATCAAATTTGAGTGTAGCTGAAAGCCGTAAATATTTACCGAAATTATTGGATGCACCAGTCTCCTTGCAAAAATTCGGAGTTAATCTTGCAGTATCCAAACTTATGTCTGAAGATCTCAAAGCAATATTTTCAAACCTTTGGAAAACTTCGAAGAATCTTACGACACGGTCAGTGCTTTTCAGACACACTTACGATCAGATACGTAAGGCTCATGATACAAATGTTCAAAAAGAACTTTGGGAAGTATTAAGTTCATTTATAGATAATTTAACTGCAGGAGAGAGTAAAGAAATTTATAAAAAAATGGTTTCCGTTGAAAATGTTCCTATCAGTATCCGAGCAGAATTTTACATGAAGAGTTATGAATTTTTAACCTCTCTGCCTGCTAGCGCTATCTGTGAAAACGACGTGAAGGAGTTAATAGCGTATGCACCAAGTATAATGGAAATACTCGACGAAGACTTCGTAGTCAACAAAATGCTTTCTCCAGCAGACACTAAATTTTGTTCGTATGCGAGCCAAGTTTTAGAAGTATTTGCGTCTTATGTATTGTGCGGTAAAAGGGAGGAAGATCAGCTTCTGAGATTCAGAAAAGTAGTAGAACCAGCGATGGATAAGGCCTTCCAGTTGTGGGACACCACGCGTTCAGGCAGTTATTACGTTAGAGACAACTTCGAAAATTTTTTACACAATCTGGCTTGGCATTTTAGAATTTATTTTCTTAGTTTTAATGAAAAAGCTGTGCCTGTTAAATTGTTTGTAGAGATAAAAACTAAAATGGAAAAAGAGTTGCCATTGTTAAAAAACTATGTCTTGTATACTAGTTGGAAGCTAGTAACAGATTACATTACGGTAATCAACGAACATAAATCTATGTTTGTAAAAAAATTTGATTTGAACAATTATGTCCATAGATGGTGTATGACAAAGGACATGGATTGCGCTTGGAAAGATATTCAAATTAAACTATCACCCACATTAGGTCCAATGTTTGTGAAGCGTCTAAAAGAAGACACCGAGCAACATAATTTTTCAACAATTTATTGCCTGTTTACCGAAGCTTATGTCAAAATGAATGGATTATTTAAATTTCATAGTGATGACTTAGCTGATCTTGAAATTCCACGACATATGCTCAATGATTATGATTTTGATCAAAGTTATTTTGTGGTTTCGAATTTGACAGCCAAATATAGTAAAAACATGTGGAGTAGCAGTAGAACTATGCGATTAGAAATACGTAAAATACTGGAATCACATCCATCGAAAGCAGTGCAGATGCATTATTTTAATGATTTTTGTACAATTGCAGAAGTAACTGATGGTGACGAGTGTGACGACTCTGACGAGTGTGACGACTCTGACGAGTGACGTATTTGTACATTGTTGGTACATACCTAATTCTTATCTAGCTGTTAATATTTTGTTCTATCAAACTTTGTATCCATTAAAACATCAATAGTAAAAAGAGCATTGGTATTTTATTTGATTGCTCCGTCACTACACCTCCTCACAGAGTCAGAGCCCGAGTGTCACTGACTCTGGCAGGGCCACCATCAGGGGCCACCATCAGAAATTTTAATTTTTATAACATAAAAAAAAATAGTCGCCAAGTCGAAATTTTTCGCCAAATATCAGAATTTGTCGGTCACTGGTTCAAAAGAATAAGAGTTTATAGGTGGCCGATCTGGAGAAAGTCTCCCCAGCAGGGCCACATTTATATCTCAAAAACTAGGGCACCTAGCGAAGATCTGTTTTCTCCCATAAGTCGCCAAATGTTAGAATTTGTCGGTCACTGGTTCAAAAGAATAAGAGTTTATAGGTGGCCGATCTGGAGAAAGTCTCCCCAGCAGGGCCACATTTATATCTCAAAAACTAGGGCACCTAGCGAAGATCTGTTTTCTCCCATAAGTCGCCAAATGTTAGAATTTGTCGGTCACTGTTTCAAAAGATATAAGGGTTTGTAGGTTGGCGATCTGAAAACAACTTTGTACCTAACTTTGAAAGATTCAACGTGATTTTGAAAGCGTGTGGACCGTGCACTAATTAAAAAAATAATATTTTTGCGCGCCAAATAAATAGTGTGCGTTACCCCAGCCAGATATTGTCGAAAATCGTCATTTAAGTGCAATAGGTAATTAGATATACAGCTTCTGTAAATGGTAAGCACATTTTTGAATTTGGTAAAGTGATAGTTTTTTAATTATTTGATAAAAACAGTTCCGGCTGGAGTAACGTTACCCCAGCCAGATCTTTTGTTTTATAACGGATATATTGAAATAAATTTTATCTTAATAATTAGATATCAATTTGAAATAAATGGTACAACTTAATTTGTATTTGTATTTGCTATGGTTGCGAAGATATTTAAAATCCTGCTGGAGTAACGTTTGCACGATTGCTGTATCTTGGAATTGACTGAACGGATGATTATAATTTTTTTAGAGGACATCTGGCTAATTAGTTATAATTTGTTACGCAATAAAATAATCCACAAAAATTTACCGTTTTGAAGTAATTTTAGTAAATAGAAATCTGCTTTAATAGGTCCTAGCACTTCCAATAAGCGCTCCAAAGACTAGCTTGAAACGTTATTATATAGGTAATTACTGTCTATAAATGGTACTGAAGTTTCATTAGTATCCTATACGTAATTAAAAAGTTATAAAGAAAATTCAATTTGTTCCGGTCACGGCGCGCAACCGAGTTATTTGACGACCGATTAACCGAGTTTCCTGTAGTAGTGGTGACTGATTCTTATATCAATAATTAGATATACAGTTCAATTATATACCTGTGAAATTTCAGACTCGCACACTAATTAATTAACGAGATAATCGGAAAAAAATGTTTATGCGCGGTAACCCGACCAAATCTAGGATGTTATAAAAAAGCGGCCGCGCAATACATTATACCAACTTTCTAAAACTTACAGGATAATACGTGAGAATAATACGGGTTTGGTACAGACGGGTACACAAGTGGTAAAGTAAAACATAGTTATAATTAAATATTTTTGTATCTACAGATAGAATAATCATTTCAAAAATAATAATGTTTAAACAGTTTTGGTAGATAATGAAATCACAACTTACCGATACAAAAGCACAAAATACCGATGCACCACTAAGCCACTACAAAAGTATAAAACGGAAACGCACACGCACCGCACAAGATCAATTATAATTATCTGACTAATAATTATAATTCGGTCGTTCAGTCCCGAACATAGTCCGTGGTGCAAACTATGCTATGAAGGGGGGGGTCCCTTCGTTCCGCCCGTCCCGCGCGCGACGACGACTGCTCCCGATGTTGTCTTTCTATCTACTAACGATGATAGCGCCGGTGCCGGCGCGCCGCATGCATGATGAACCATTGTGCATTGTTATTGTTTACAATAATCTACATTACTTAGTTATAGGTCGCTTCATTGCAAAACGTTGACCTTGAAAACAGTAATAATTTATAATTATATAGGTACTTAAGCCTACCCTTAGTATTGATTTAGTTACGTTGGTTAACCAAACATAATAAAAAAAATAAAAATAAACAATAAATTTGAATTTCTCTAACTAAATATATAAGAAACATCATGCATGCAATCCATATTTAAATCATTACAATTGTCCAATTAACATTAAAATGAGAATAATAATAAAAATAATATACGATATAAAAATTAATGATGTCAATTCATAAAATTCAATTATATTAAACATATTACATAGGAATATACTTACCACCTATCTATCCACCTATTACGTCATATTAAAATATAATAATAAATTCCTTCACTTAAATACATACCTAATATAAAATTAACTAAAAACTAATTATGCGCAATTTGTACCTTGTAAATTGGTAAGTAAGTAGGTACCTACCTACCTCATCGATAGAATGGTTAAACGTAGGTAGGTAGACATAAGAATGGCATAGTGGATACTTACTTTGAACTATTTAAAGTTTATTTAAAACATTTAGTATGGTAAGTTTAATTTTTCAATCAAACTAATTTTATTCGTGACTGTACCAACTTTTAAGGACAATAATGCTAATAATTTTAGAAGGTTGGTATAATGTATTGCGCGGCCGCTTTTTTATAACATCCTAGATTTGGTCGGGTTACCGCGCATAAATATTTTTTTCCGATTATCTTGTTAATTAATTAGTATGAGAGTCTGAAATTTCACAGGTATATAATTGAACTGTATATCTAATTATTGACATAACATTCAGTTACCACTACTACAGGAAACTCGGTTAATCGGTCGTCAAATAACTCGGCTGCGCGCCGTGGCCGGAACGAATTGAATTTTCTCTATAACTTTTTAATTACGTATAGGATACTAATGAAACTTCAGTACCATTTATAGACAGTAATTACCTATATAATAACGTTTCAAGCTAGTCTTTGGAGCGCTTTTTGGAAGTGCTAGGACCTATTAAAGCAGATTTCTATTTACTAAAAATAACTTCAAAACGGTGCATTTTTGTGGATTCTTTTATTGCGTAACAAATTATAACTAATTAGCCAGATGTCCTGTAAAAAAATTATAATCATCCGTTCAGTCAATTCCAAGATACAGCAATCGTGCAAACGTTACTCCAGCAGGATTTTAAATATCTTCGCAACCATAGCAAATACAAATACAAATTAAGTTGTACCATTTATTTCAAATTGATATCTAATTATTAAGATAAAATTTATTTCAATATATCCGTTATAAAACAAAAGATCTGGCTGGGGTAACGTTACTCCAGCCGGAACTGTTTTTATCAAATAATTAAAAAACTATCACTTTACCAAATTCAAAAATGTGCTTACCATTTACAGAAGCTGTATATCTAATTACCTATTGCACTTAAATGACGATTTTCGACAATATCTGGCTGGGGTAACGCACACAAATAAATAATATAAAATTTACTAACACATTTGCTCGTAAATGGTCTCTTATTTCATCAATTTCAATATCGTATTGTATCTCATTACGTACTTGTGCGTTATTGTAATGTAAAACGCACGAGTTTCTTTCTAATATGGTAAAACCAGTAAAACGCACGGTTTATCAAGATGCTCCGTCTAAAACGAACGGTACTTTTTTAGGGTTCCGTAGTTCCTACAAGGAACCCTTATAGTTTCGTCATGCCAGTCCGTCTGTCTGTCCGAGGTTTTGCTAAGAGACCGTTAGTATTAGAAAGCTGTAATTTTGTAGGAGTGCATAATATCAATTACGCCGACAAAGTGGTTAATAGTATATTTCATTACAAGTGCCAATGATTTCAAAAGTAAGGATACGCCCATCTGAACGTTTTACTTAAACCTTCTTCATACAAGCAAAAGTAGCGCCATCTGTTATAACTCATACGAACTACGTGAGCGCAGCGGTGCATAGGTCGACGACGTAAACTTGTACGTGCGTCTACATATTTTTACCGACTTAGAAAAAAAGGAGATTATTTTTATAACATTTTATCGTGAGTCAGTATAAGTCGATATACATAACGATTTCCTTTATAAGATGATATTTTACAGGTCAGAAAGAAATCGTAAGTAAAACAAATTAATAAACCCAAAGAATTTATTTGAAATAAACTAAATAAAGGCGCCACTTTTGAATTATTGTCAAGGGGTCAGAGAAAGATGATGCTAGTTGCCCATTCCAAAGCGTAGTAGGTACTTTAGGAGAAGAACGGGCAAGAAACTCCACACACTCTTGAAATACTAAAATTGTTACAAAATATTGGGTAAGTATAGCGTACATAGCCCTACTACCTACTAAAATAAATAATCATGTTAAAATTATAAAATTAATAGAAAGACTGAAATAGCCTCGCTAATTTCGCGGGCTACATTAGCGCTTAAACAGAATTTTTAAAAAATGACGTCTGTACAAGGTTACTTCGTTCACTTAGAAAAGCCATTGACCACGCCCACACAATGGCCGCCATTGAAAAATAATAAAATGATCACCAACTTAAAAATGTGTTTATTAAATCATTTAATCGCAACAAAAATAATGTAAGGTTACTTACCGATGATACGATATCCCATGCTCCTTTTTAATTTTTGTGTCGTAGTTTTTGCAGCCTTTTACCACGCAACTAGGCATTTTTATGACACATTAATTCCCGCGCGCGGGGACAACTGTCAACTGAATTGCGTTGGCCCTAAAACGTCATTTTAGGGCCAGCGCGTTGGTGCCATTTAGTCGCGCGGTTAGCCCGGTCCTTACGCTAGTAATATATATGTCTATGACAAGTGCGGAAAGGCTGTCATTGCAAAGCGACAAATGTCTACCCGAGCCGAGGCGCAGCCGAAGGCGAGTGTTGACAGTCGGAACAAGTTGCAATGACGGTTCCGCAGGTGTACTTAACGACTTGCGAAAAAATTAAGCAATTTAATAAAATAATAAAAACACAATACCTATTACTTTTTTCTCTTCTCTCCACGCAAAAAGTTAGTCGTATGTGGATATGTAATGACTTTTTGACTTTTCCGGTAAAATGTTTTCCGAAACATTTTGTGCAATTATACTGAGTTCCGGTGTTGTTAATTAAAAAAAAATAGGGTAGAAATTACTCATTTTGTGCAACAAACAACTAAACTCGCAAAGAAAATTTCTGGAAAATGGCGCCAACCGTAGAATATAAGCAGTTTTTTTTCTTCACCCATTTTGGTAGGCAAAGGGAACTATCCATACAGCTTAGTCTTCAGTATATTTTTTTTATTGATATGAAATGAAAATGAAATTTAATGAGATGAAATGAAATGAAACCTAACCTAACTCATTCAATTAAATCATTAAATCTGATATTGAAATAAATTAGTAGCTTCTTTTTAGAAATATACGTATTTGTATGAATCACAAAAACTCTTTAGTAAAAACTTCATGGTTGGTTTTTCTTTTTAATAGACATTATTTTGACAGTTGGGAAAGACACGCACAAGTTCGGGAAAGGTAAAAAAAAAGCACTAGTATGTAATAGCCCACATCCCGAACGCTATAAGTCCCTGCAATACACCACTTTTTGAGCAACTGTATTAAAAATAAAATTTTGGAATAATTTTTTTTTAAGGTAGCTCCTCTACATATTGTGAAGTGGGGATGAATATTTTTTTCGTCGTCTACCCCATTGTGTGGGGTATCGTTGAATAGGTCTTCTAAAATGACTGGGGGGTTGCTAAAATTATTTTTCAATTTAATGCTCCATTTACGAAATATTAAACTTTAAAGTGCAAATTTTTGTTCCAGTAGGGCGACTCCCCCTCTAAAGCCTAAACTGCTGGCTTCAAAAATCTGGAAAAATTCACGATGATAGTGCATTTCATGAACTTTAAAGGAAAACTATAGTGGATAATATATATAACTTTATTAGTTTAGCAGTAATAGTCGTTGAACTTGGGTGTTGGATTTTTTGTACCAAATACAAAATCCTTAGCATTAATCCTTTAAAGTGACTAAGATGAAGTAGTTTCTGTGTGCGTTACCCCAGCCAGATATTGTCGAAAATCGTCCTCTAAGTGCAATAGATAATTATATAATTGGTAAGCACATTTGAATTTGGTAAGGTGATAGTTTTTTAATTATTTGATAAAAACAGTTCCGGCTGGAGTAACGTTACCGCAGCCAGATCTTTTGTTTTATAATAACGGGTACATATTGAAATAAATGTTATCTAAATAATTAGATATCAATTTGAAATAAATGGTAGGTACTACTTAATTTGTATTTGCTATGGTTGCGAAGATATTTAAAATCCTGCTGCGGTAACGTTTGCACGATTGCTGCATCTTGGAATTGACTAAACGGATGATTATAATTTTTTGACGTGACAACGTCTTAAATTAGGTTGCGACTGGGAGTCACTTATGAAAAAGTGTAACGCTCGGTAACGTTACGATGAGTCACCGAACGAGAGAGAGGCCCGCCGAATGCCTTGCGTCTCTCTCCCACTCAACTATGATCGGATGATCGGTCGTTGTCACGTAAAATCTTCGCCCGTAAAACCGACTTTACAGGCAACCATTTTTTTACAGGACATCTGGCTAATTAGTTATAATTTGTTACGCAATAAAAGAATCCACAATAATGCACCGTTTTGAAGTTATTTTAGTAAATAGAAATCTGCTTTAATAGGTCCTAGCACTTCCAATAAGCGCTCCAAAGACTAACCGCAGCAGGATTTTAAATATCTTCGCAACCATAGCAAATACAAATACAAATTAAGTTTTACCATTTATTTCAAATTGATAGGTATCTAATTATTTAGATAACATTTATTTCAATATACCCGTTATAAAACAAACGATCTGGCTGCGGTAACGTTACTCCAGCCGGAACTGTTTTTATCAAAGGATGGTATTTAAAAGTACTTCAATTTATTCCCATTTCATTTACCTAATTTTGCCTGTGTTCCACCAAATATACTGAATGTGCACCAAAATATGTTCATTAAAATATGTCATAACGAGCATCTATTTAACAACTGTTGCACATTTGTAAAAATAGTAATACACCTAATTTTAAAAACAAGCATTTATTTTTTTAAATAATAATATTTTTTGACGTGACAACGTCTTAAATTAGGTTGCGACTGGGAGTCACTTATGAAAAAGTGTAACGCTCGGTAACGTTACGATGAGTCACCGAACGAGAGAGAGGCCCGCCGAATGCCTTGCGTCTCTCTCCCACTCAACTATGATCGGATGATCGGTCGTTGTCACGTAAAATCTTCGCCCGTAAAACCGACTTTACAGGCAACCATTTTTTTTTAAAATAATCTCTTTTTCCATATTTTTTTTCTTTAAAATTTAGTCGTTTCTGGCACTCGCCGGCCGCTGCCGCGGCACCGCTCGCTTCGCTCGCTCGGCTCGTGCGTAGGAGGTCACAGTTTTAACCTAACCTAACCTAAGCATTTTTTTTTAAATAATTAACCTCGTAACTAATTCGGTTCTCGATAAAGTCCATTTCAAAAAAATTAAAATAGTAAGTTACAAATATTTTGTAATATTTGGTGCACGATCAGTATTTTTCGGGGAAGAATAATATTTTAGAAATGCATACATAGATGTACCTTTAGATTTTTGGTGAACACAAAAATATTATCCTTTATCAAATACCTACCTAATTAAAAAACTATAATCTTACCAAATTCAATAATGTGCTTACCAATTACAGAAGCTGTATATCTAATTATCTATTGCACTTAGATCACGATTTTCGACATTATCTGGCTGGGGTAACGCACACGTAGGTAGTTGCTTGTTTATAACGGGTAGTCTTAGGTAATTGAAAAACAAAATATGTTTTTTTTTTTTTATTATTTTTATATTCAGAATAAAGAACAACAGAATCGTACTACATAGTGATAACGGGCTACTACGGAACCCTACACTGTGCGTGGCCCCGCCCGACACGCACTTGGCCGGTTTTTAAACCTTAGCAAAGAGTTTATGTCAGAAAAGTGGTCAACATTTTATAAAACAAATTAACTTTGGGAGATAAAATATAAGAAATACAACATTTAATTCTTATATTAATTAATTTTGACACCCTACATACCTAGCCACGAGCACCTCCTCTTGTAATTACCTACTCACTAATGGAAATCGAATTCTGACTCAGCAGGTGAGTCTATAAGGAAAGCGTATAGCAATGTGTGCACAAAAGGCGACTAGTAGCTACGACTATTATCAGAGGTTGATAAAGAGGAGCGTTCTTAGTTCTACCAGGCGGTTTCATAGCTCTAACAGGTGCTTGTCCAGTCAGTTTACAACTTGCGGGTTCCTCTATATGGCTACAAAAAATACATAAATGTGTTCTATTTCATAACGTGAGTTCTTAGAATATGAGCAAAGTTCAAAATAATTAACTAGCTACACAGTCGTGAATTCGTGATCTCATTAGTAATTATAACTTAATTTAAAAGTATTTTTTTGATCATAATTATAACATTAATTTATTGTTGAAGGGTTTTTGATTATAATTTTATTTTTTGCATGCTGAAATATGTGAAACTATTTATATAATAATAATAACAACCCCATCGCCGTATCTTTACGTTGACGTTGTGGTAAGGCTTGCGCGCTCCGAACTCTAGGCCTATGCCGGAAGAGTTTACTTTGCCGAACCGAAAGGTGAGGAGCCAGGGGTCTACTCCGAAGCGGTTAACCACTGTATCGGCCGAATGTTCGGTCATTTTATAATACCATTAATTTCCTATATTGACTATTGGTCCCGACCAAACTGTGCCAATCCGAACCTTTTTAGAACCCTTAACCCTTTTTTTACCTTTTTTTTTTTAATTCGTAGTAGGACAACAATATTCGAATCCGAAAATGACCGAACATTCGGCCGATACAGTGGTTAACCGCTTCGGAGTAGACCCCCAGACCACGAGAGATACAGAAACCCGCAGGGTAGCATGTGGCGAGCTGTTGGGCAGTAGCGACCCCACGGACCCTATCACCTGGGAGAAGTCTTGTTCCTCACCTCTGGCTTGCCTTTATTGGCCGGCTGGAGTGAACAATGACGAGGAACAGAGCTCCCACTTCATTCTTGCCTTTATTGGCCGGCTTGAGTGGAGATTCGCAAGAGCAAACGTGCTCTGAGGAAGGAAGTAATCCAGCACGATGCTGGTATACTGGATCTTGACCGTACTTCCGGGATTGTCTTGATAGCCGTGGAATACCTCTCCTCTCCTCTTAAGCACCTCAGGACATGTTGCCCTCTTGTCGCTACGTCACTATGTGCTAGCGACCGTTTCCGGGGGCCCATTATTGTGTGTTCAAGTCACCCCCTGCCATTTTATCCGTGTATATATAAAACATTGGCATGCAACACAGGCATGGGTCATAGTTCTTCCATAGTTCCTGGTAACCAGTCCACTTTAGCTACCCAAACCAATAGTCTAACTTTTTATTTTTCCATAAATATCCTGCAATAGTCCTACACCAACCGGGGGTTATCCTTGGGTGCACTTGCCTAGTGCATACTGTATGCACTAGGCAAGTGCATTCAAGGATACATTCAAGGATGGCCGCAATTCATTAAAATTTCCTAAGGGGCCTCTGCGAGTTGTACCGGTACAGAACCTGTAGGTACTTTTGGTACAGGTTTCAAATCCTCTCAGTACTTAGTAGCGATCCTCATATTTATTGGTTTGCTTAAGTTGAATGGTAGTATCGAACCAAATGTAATTTATCAAATCGTAAAAATCGTGCGAAGCAAGGGCGTGTCGATCGCTAGTATACATATAAATAAAAGTCGTTTTTCTTGTCTGTCTGTGCATCACGATCATTTATAGGTATTCCGGAAGGTATGCGTGTGTACATACAGCTCCACAAAAATCTCACCCCCTAAAATGTATAAAAGGCGACATCTTTTAAAGGATATAGGTACTACATAACGATGGTTACGTGTGCGCCATCTCTGTGACATCAATGAAGTTGGTGTTCTGTAGTATCTATCTATAGTATATATCTACAAGTTCTGTAGTAGGTATATATCTACAAGTAAGCGTGCAAGATAGTTTACGCTATTGATACAATACAAAATTGTCATAAGCTAACTAACATCCGCATTTTTAGGCTACCCGGTGGTAACTGTAGGGCGATAGCGGGGTGTTGCGGATTGAGAGGGGAAGTAGGTGCTTATAAGGCGGTCTTTTGGAATAAAGGAGATTCACATAAATACGTAGTAAGTATTATTTATTCTTATGGTATTCATTAATATAATTATTAACCCATTTAGGCTGATTTTTCAATCGACAGATATTTTTTATTCATAGAATAAAATTGACAATTGACGTCTGACAGTTTTTGTATGGGAGAACTGTCAATAAATTCAAAATTACTGCTCGGATCTGCGTTTCTGGCTCTTTATCCGAGGAATAATTTTGATTTTTTGGGCTGGGCTGATTTTCCAACGATTCAGCCCTTAGATTAACAAATATTTATTTACTGATAAAACTGATAATTTAGTTTTGATGATTTCACAAGAGAACCAACATGTTACTCACGTTTGAAACAAACAGAACAACAATTTACATCTCTCGAGATTTTTCAAAACTGTTTACAAACAATTAACTACTTACTTATAAAAAACTTAACTATAATTTGTGGGGTCAAACCTATATCTACTAATAACGGAGTGGGTAACCTTCACTTTCTATAACTTCTTCTAATCTTGATCTCATTCCCTTTACCATATTAAAACAAATGTCACTTAATCGCATTAATTCCCAAGTTCTCATAACCTCTTCATCTAAATTTTGTCTAGTTCTGACTTTACTTGAGTCCCAATTAAGCACCATTTGACCCTACAAATTTTCTATCGGGTTAAGTCAGGGCTTTTAGACGGCCAGTCAATCAAAGTTATGTCCCTTTGTGTAGAAAACCAGTCCATAACCAGTCTTGACCGATGCACCGAACTATTATCTTGTATAAAATAAATATGTCCATCTGGGTATACGTTGCGCACTGTTGGAATCATCACGTCTTTTAAAATCTCCAAGTAACGTTCGCCATTCATTCGAGCGCCGACTTCGACAAGCTCTCCAGGACCCGTCGAAGACATCCATCCCCAATATCCTGAAAACACACAAAAGTTTTATTACTATACATGACACCGCAAAAACACTTTTTAAGCGTTGGCGTTGTTTACATTTATTATCCTGTAATGATTCATAATAACAATAATTATGATTACTAATAATAACGTATTATTATAATTAGTAATAATAGGCACAGCGCTAATGAGTCATAATTTAGAAAATAAATAGTATTTATTATATTTCAATCAAGTGAGTAGGTAAATATTAATATTTAATTAAATTAACTATTGCTTACCCAGCGTTAACCTGCCACTAGTCCTCAAAGGTAAAACATTTTGAGAGTTGTAGCGTTCGCCTGGTCTTCTCCACAGTATTTTACGTCCATCTTTATCGGACTTAAACGTCTTTTCGTCCGTAAAAATGACTATTTAATTTTCCCAATCAAAATTCTTATATTGGGTTGCAAATCTTATCCTGGCTTGACGATGAGCCTCGGTTAGTTCAATTTTTTTGGCAGGTTTATAATTATGGATCCCAGCTGCATGTAAATGCCTACGGACAGTGGTAAGCGAAATGCCATGTCTTATAGCACTAGATCGTGTGGTTGTAAAAGAATCCGTGGTATGGCTATTAATAATATCACGATGACGGTTGGATTGATTTGTGTAAGCAATCGGACGTGGCCCTTGGCGGTTACACTTCACTTCACCTGTTTCTTGATACCGTCGCACCCATAAACGAACTGTGTTTCTCTACAGGGAAAAAAATAAAAATTAAGATTTCTAATGAAAAAGAAAGAAAATTTAAACGGATTATAATAATAGGTATATTACACTTACGTCAACATTTAATTCTCGAGCAATACTCTTTAAACTTTGATTTTGTTCCCAAAGGACAATCCAATAATAATCGAGGCATGATTTTATTGTAAATAAGAGTAACGATTCGAACAGCACAAGCAGACGAGTAATTACGCTAATGCGACGTCAAGTTTTACTTAGCAAAATAATTATAAGTTTACCCTCAATCTTCTTCATTATGTATTATAAAAATAAAAATGACACGGCCGACATGAATGGTGCGTTGGATGATTCATAAACATAATATAGCGATAAATTTCACAACTATGATACGTAACTGGTTGGTGCAGCGGTCTAACAGCTGGTCTCGTGAGAAATATGGTCCAGGTTCGATTCTTACTTCGGCCTAAAGGTTTTATTACATTTTAAAATTAAGTTGTGTTTTTAGAAATTTGTTAAAAAAATATAATGTTTGTGGAACACGTTTGGAAGTTTAAAAATATCAATAGGAAAAATATCAATAGGTAGGATGCGATGGATAATAACTGGCGGTCGCTTGCATGAGCGCCGTCAGTATTTTGTTTCTAGTTATAATATCTTAGCAGTTTCATTGACTTCACAGAGATGGCGCGCTTTTATACATTTCTATGGGGTGAGATCACTCTGCAGCTGTATGTACAGACGCCAGCACATCAAGCTACTACAATTTATGTCAAATTTCTTTAATAGATTTTTAACTTTATCGCTAAAGCATAAGGTTCAAAGTTGATTGGGAAAATTTGATAGTTTCGGGTAGCTTGATGTGCTGGCGTCTGTACATAAGAAATCTGGATGTTTTGTGTACCTAGTCGTAAAAGTCGATTTTGCGAAATCGAAATTGCGCAATACACTATCTAATCTGAATGATTTTGAAGGATATTGCTAATCCATTGATTCATATGTTCGAAAAACTTGTCTGTTCAACAACATACCTACTTATATAACGCAATAAATGTTGTTGAGCTGTCAAAACGAAAGCTATTGCTACAGATAGTGTGTTACGCAATTCCCCGCTGGGGCGGGTGACTAGTATGAAATAATTCACTGTTCCAATTCATAATATCAAATAATTTAAAACAACCAATTATCTACAATAGACCAGATTGATATATTACGTATTTAAAGTTTAATTGAAAATTACGTAGAAATCAATATTTTACCACAAATTATAAATTAGCATAGTGTCAGAGACATTTGTCGCAGAATTAATGTGTTATAAATATGGCTAAAATATTCTGGCATCTGAGCCCATTTACGTAAAACGTAGATATAGGTATAATAATAATAGATGGCTACGGTATCGTTAAAACATTTTCATTGTTAGAGGAAGACGAAAGAAATGATAGATGGTCTGTGAGAAAGATAATATGGCTAGAAAGGGGGTGACTACCGAAATAACGACCACCAACATCTTCCATGCTCCTCATATGGTATCTGGAATCAATGGTTTCTATGAAAAAAGTTTACGGCAAGAAGTGCTATCTATGAACAATCTGTCAACAGTGCTTCCTATGGACCAAGTTATATACAAACAATGTTTTCTACCAACAAAGTTTTCGGCGAAACGTGCTGTCTAGGAATAGAGATTTCTATGAGCTTTGCTTTCTGTATGTAGTCGTATCGTACAAGCGTGTTTCTATCTTAGGTTCCACACTCTGTCGCTCGTATGCAAAGGTGGTTATATTCTCTTTGCTCGTATGTATGCACACTTAGCCGATACATACGTTATTGTTACGTAGTTTTTTCTATAAGTATCTAACTTAGCCCTTGCGATGTTGAGTTGTCCGATTCGGTCGCGAGCTGAAACATGTTTGATAGTAACTGTCAAAAAGTTTTGTTGCAACGCAACTTGTCATCACACCTGTATAAGCTATTCACAACCACAACACCACTCGATATGCTTCCGTACCGTATCGAACATCAATCAATGTTATCACAGGAGTCCTGTAAACGCTGTTCACAAGTCTAAAACCAGAAAATTTTGTCAGTTAGAATGAAGACCGCTATTTTTTTTTTTTTGACTGAGCAAGTCAAATCAGGTTGTCGAAATGTGTGTCAGTGATAGTGGTGGCCCGGTGATAACGGACACGACTTACGAGTAGTAGGTCGTAGGTTCGATCCCAGACAGGCACTTTACTTTGTGTAAATTATTTCATCACCACTGCTCTCAAAACGGTGTAGGAAAACATCGTGAGGAAACCGGCATGTCCTACAACCAAAAATTCGAATACATGTGACATTCACCAACCCGCACTGTCCCGCGTGGTGGATTACGGCCCACTCCCTCTCACTGGGAGGAGGCCTGTGTCCCAGCGGTGGGAACATTATAGGCTGATTATAATGATGAGTCTGTATTCCTGTAGGTGTAGCAAATGTGTGTGGTATACTATATATAGTATACACATTAACCTCCCGGAATAAATACTCTAAATGATGGTGAAACGGCACCAAAACCCGTTGCGTAGTTTAGAAGAACAACGCGGTCACAGACAAACACGAAAAGTGACGTATAGCTACAGGTACCTATCTAATATTGCGACATATTTAACCATTAGAAAACTCTGTGTGGTCGTGGTAAGTTGATAAGTAAATAAATAGGTTGCACACCAATTGGCCATGGTTCAGGGTGTGGTGTAAAAGGTCAAAATGTAGGTCAATCACATTTAAAGGCCGAATGCCCTGAATAATATAGCTTATTGAATGAATAAGTACGTGTTGGGCTTCGTAACAAAGTGCCTTTCTGTTGTACGGATATCGATCAGTGTTTTGAATACCATTCAAATTTAGCACATCACGCTTTTAATTTCCTGAAGGGTTCGGCAGCGGTGTTCCTTAGCATGTACAGTCACGAGCACTAATATGTCAACACTTGGCAACTTTCAATTGCGATTTTTTTTGTGAAATAGCGAATGCAACGTTGAAATACGACACTTACACAAACCTTTGGGTTCAAAAATACTTTGTTCGTTATAACATAAAATTTCATTCAAAACTGAAGGACAAAATCGTCTTTGAATAAAGCCAAGTGTATACATACTTATGCTCGTGACTGTACAGTCATCAAAAGAGTAAGTAACTAGGGACGTCGGGTATAGTTGAAGTTTAGTAAGAAACCGATGGATGTTTTTGAATGAAATTTAATTTGATAAATTAACTGTTTGTTTTCGATTAATTAAATTAATTTTATTCAAAAACTTCCATCGGTTTCTTACTGAACTTTAACTATATCCGTCGACCCTGGTTACTTATCACTTTTGGTGACCATACCTACGTGACCCCGCCAGTTATGTTTAAGTCCCAAGTTATAGGGGTCGAGCCTTTAACCTGATACAACCAGGCTTCGAGCTGCTACTGAGAAATTCCTGATAGAAAATAACAATAACACTTTGTACGACCTGGGAATCGAACCCAGGACCTCATGCTTAGCAGTAGCGGTTGCGACCACTAGACGAGGCAGTCCACTAGACGAACAAAGTGGTTTAGTTTATATTAGTGAAGAATAGTGGTATTTTTGACACAATTTTCTAAAGCGTTTTGTATGGTATATACTCGTATAAGTATTTTGTCTGACAAAATAATAAAAATAATAATACCTTTCATTTTGAAAAAATAATCCATGGTTTCATTATTTAAAGGCATTCTCACCCAAAGGTGCCAACGAGAACCTATTAGGTACTAAGCCTAGATATGCCATCTATTTTTCGACCGTTTTTTGGGTTCCGTACGTCCGCGTCCGAATGTAAAAACGGAACCGTTGTAGAATCACTCGTAGGTATGTATGTCTGTTACAGCCAGTTTGCTCCGAACCTAACAGACCGATTAAGTTGAACTTTGGAATACATATGAATTTCTGTTACCCAAATATAAGTTTTGACATATCAAATAAAAGAACCTCAGCGTGGGTCTCAAATATTTTTTGAATAATTTTAAAATACCTAAATATAGAAAATAGATTAACATTGACCATTCCTCCCTCCCACTCTCCTTCTCCCTTATCTTCGAAAGTACTGAGCCTTATTTTTTTTAAACTACCGAAAATTGTTCTTTATCTATAGATTATTAATATTTAGACCGTCTATGTATACCTATGTTTTAAACAATAGCTCGAATTCGGTCATTACCTACTAAGTATCTCGCTAAGTATAAAATATCTATGTATTAAACGAAAATGACTCAATTCCGGTGTATAATAAAGCTATCATATAATAATACCTATCCACTAAGGAATTAAAACTATGTCATGTTTTAATTAACGTTTTTTTTATTATAAATAAGTACGATCAGGATATAAATTAACCTGAATATTTGCAATAAAATGTGTATCATATCATGCATTAACAGTGCCGTAATTAGCCTTTTATGCGCCCGGTGCGAGCTGCTATATCCGCACCCTTTTTTTTTTTTTTTTTTTCGGATGGGAAATCATCAAATGACCCGCTCTGGGTGGAGCGGAAGGGAGTGTCAGACTCTTACTGACTAAAACCCACCCGTGTTCCTTCCTTAGCCCTTTATGTTCCGGGCCAGCGGTAACCCTTTGGGACAATATCCCGCTGACCCGGCAGGCTTCAGTCCTAAGGGGCCCATTCCTCAATGCTGACATCTCTTTAAGGCGCGCGTGGAACACGTACGCGCCGTCCGGCACGGGCCTGGTCCTGATCGGACGGTGAGCTACCCATTACTCTCCGCCCGCAGGTCCACGCCTACGGAGGCCGGGAGTCGTCACGCGGCTCCCGACGCCCGGAGCTTCTCCCGCGGCGGCTGGGACGGGAGGCCCTCTCCCTGAGCCGTCCCGCCACCTCCTTTGCTAGCATGACTGCTTCGCAGAAGAAGGTGACTGCCTCCCATTCCCTCTCGCCCCGGACCATGGCTTACACCAGGGCCGGACGCGAGAGGTCGCCGCCGCTGCCGATCGCCTCTACAAGGAAACGGCGGTGCTCCGCCCAAGCGGGACAGACCTCCACCGTGTCCTCTGGGCGATCCTGGCAATGGTGACACCCGGGCGTTTCCTCCCGCCTGATGATGTGCAGGAACCTCCCAAAACTTCCGTGTCAGGCGGATCTGCGTCAGGCGGTAGGTGAGGGCGCCGTGGTGCCTCTCTAGCCACTCCTCAAAGAGGGGTCTTATCGCCACTATCGTGGAGTGCCCTGCGCTGGGTTGCGACAGTCGTTCTTTCCATGTCGCCATGAGGTCACGCCGGAGATCCGTCCGCTCCGCGATTTGCTGCGGAAGCGGATTTTCCCCCCGGCGTATTGCCTCCGCGCGCCACTAATACAGGCGCGCGAGGACTATCCAGATTCCATGGCGGCAGTCCGGCAAGGAAGCTTGCCGCCTCGCCCGAGATCGTGCGGTAGCCCCGGATAAGCCTTCTGGGGCGCGTTCAGGTAGTGGGCGGCTCGCCGCCGCAGTGAACGCGCCCACACCGGGGCCCCGTATAGGGCCATGGACCGCACGACCCCCGCGTAAAGCCTCTGGCAGGAGGCGTTTGGCCCCCTCAGGTTGGGCAAGAAGGCGGTCCCGGCCCGTTCTAGTTTGGGGGCCAAGCGTCGGAAGTGCTCGACGATGTTCCACCGGCTGTCGAGGATGAGACCCAGTATTTCATCGTCGTCTCGACGGCGATATGAACCCCTCCTACCGTTAGTTGGGATCCCGATGGTGGCGCGTTCCGGGGCCCATGAAACGACATGGCCTCGGACTTATGCAATGCCACCTCAAGGCCCAACTGCCGGATCCTCTCCACGACTATCGCAACCCCGCGTGTCATCGCGTCGGCCGCGCCTGATGCGACCTCCCCTGCGCCAGGACCAGCGCGTCGTCAGCGTAACAAACCACGCTGACGCCATCAGGGAGGTCGGCCCACAGCACCCAGTCGTAGCCGATGTCCCACAGGAACGCCCCCAGAACCGATCCCTGCGGTACACCGCACGACAACTCTCGCCGGTTCCACTCTCCGTCGCGACCGGGGTAGATGACGGCTCTGTCCGTCAAATACGCCTCGACTATTCGACGGAGGTAGGTCGGCACCCGGTGATACCCGGAGTGGCTCCACAATGCAGCTCCAGGGCAGGGTGTTAAACGCGATGGCGATGTCGATTGACACCGCCACGACGACCCCACCCCGGGACACCGCGTTCCCCGTAGTGAGGGCTCTCACGCGCATGATGGCGTCCACTGTCGAGCGCCCCTTGCGGAAGCCAAACTGGCTGTCCGCCAGATCCGGCCCCGTCCTCACCAGGTGCCCGACGAGGTGGCCCGCAATCAATCTCTCAAAGAGCTTGCCGACCTCTTTACGCGAGTAAAGACGCTTTTTACGCTTTTCAGGAAAATCGTCTTCGATATCACATTCTTCACAAACTTTTACGATTATTATTTATTTGTAAGAAGAATATACGCGGACGACGCGAATCCACACGTATATAAACAAATAATAGGTATTGTTAGTGACCCAGGTCTGGTCATTTCTGCGCCCCTCCAGGGTCTGCGCCCTGTGCCTGGGCACCGCTGGCACCGCCCTATTTACGGCACTGTGCATTAAAGATTTCAACAACATATGATTGAAAGTCTCATTTTGAGTGGTCTTTGAACAGATCGGATCATAACCGTAAAGAAAACCTGTTCAGGTTTTTCAACCTGATTCCAACTGGTACAAATATGAAGGTCAGCCTATCGCAGTCCACTGCTGGATTTAGGCCCGAGCCTCTCCGAGGCTGCGCCCCAACATACTGTCCTCCACCTTTTTTTTTTTTGAGAGTGGGAAGTCATCAAATGGCCCCTCCGGAAGGGAGTGTCAGACTCTTACTGACTAAAACCCACCCGTGTTCCTTCCTTAGACCTTTATGTTCCGGGGTAGCGGTAACCCTTTCGGCATCCAGTCTGTCGCCTCCTGTCCACCTTTTTAAGTTCGGCACCCATACCTAAGCTTTAAATCAGAACGAAGCAACGCACTTGGTAGCAGACACAGGCATGATGGTATGTAACTCCCCAGATGACCTCCTTCTCTAAGAGCTGCGGCAACTCTACCACTGTTACGTGCCCTATTAACTGCAAGTTCTATGACCTTATAGCCGCTGGACTCTGCTGACAACGCAATAGGTACTTGCAGCAAAGTTCTGGCCTGAGTCAAGATTGCCCATATACTCGAGATCGCCATGAAGTGATTAAGAATTATAATTACAAAAAGTGTAAAAAAGTCGGGCATTGTGTCTATTGTCCAGCAATTTTGAACCATGTGCGGTGCAACTAAGTCCCGTGGCGATTTTTTTTGGCGTACTGGAATTTTGACGCACTTCGCGCTTCACGGGCTTTTCTTAGTGTCGAGCGGTGAAAATCCAACAGTGTTCTTTTGAATCGCTGGTATGCGCTCTGTTGAATTCTCAAGGCTCGGCAACATCGAGAATTGAAAATCCAGTGCGCTATATTTTTACGTCCGTGCGAACATGGGCTAGTACTGACAAATTGACATCTCCTGCGCTTATAGGTACTGCCCTGCAAACGGTTTTGTTCCGAGCCCCGTCTCCCGTAGTTCATATCGTTCTTGCGAGGCAGTCAACATCCTCACCCATTGCTTCAGGTACTCCATACCTTACCAGCCGACCTATTCTGTAAAAATGTTACCATGAAAGCTTAGGTGAACTGAGCTTGCAATGAGCTGTCTATATAATAGTGTAGATCCCTAGCATCAGGTGGAATGACTGGTAATTTCACCTAAGTTTTCACGGTGAGATTTTTACAGAATAAACCCGCTGTAATCCGTCACAGAAATGAGCTAAAAAGCTATAGAGTTTCTATTATGAGACTAGGCTCTTACAGCTGAAGCGGTTAATAATATATTGGGACAAATTGCTTCAACATTTAACTATCAATGGAGATTATGGGAGTTAATAACAGCGTTGGCGTACATTGCTGCTTGAACGTTCGTAGAAACGGAAAAGGTGGTTTTAAGGTTGATGATGCTGGTAGACTATAAGAAAATTATACGTATGCTGGAAGAGATCTCTTCAGAAATAAGCATCACCTTTGTGCGTATTTTTCTGTTCCTTTCCTTTTGTCTGTTTTTATGTGTAGGTAATTGTGTATACCTACATAAATGGTTAAATAAATAAAATTATTAATTATAAATGTTCAAAGACAAAGGTTCGTAGGACATGGAACACGCTATGAGGTACAGTCACGAGCAAAAGTATGTATACACTTGGCTTTATTCAAAGACGATTTTCTCCTTTATTTTTAATGAAATTTTTTAATGGTAGGAATATAGTATTTTCGAACCCATAGGTATATGTAAAGTGTCGTATTTCAACGTTGCATTCGTTATTTTGTGAAAAAAACGCAATTTAAAGTTGCCAAGTGTTGACATATTGGTGCTCGTGACTGTACAGGTATATTCACACACATCCGCTGTCGGCATACGAATATTTACAATCTAATACAGTAGGTACCTACTCTAATTAAAAAATCTATAGATATTATAAATTAAAGTTGCTTTTCGTGGCCGAGTGACCACGTTATTCTTTGAATGTACGCGACGGATTAATATAAGGTTTTCACCATCATTTAGAGAATTTATTCCGGAAGGTACAAACCTTCCTGTATATAGTAATAATAATAAAATAATAATAAAAAACGTTTATTTTTCTCCACCACACAATGAATAGTTAGTAGGTACAATACATAAATGTGAATACAAAAAACATTGATGTTGTGGAGACTGGAGCCTGTACTAGGAATACCTGTGTTACAGGTCTCCAGGCCTCCAAACTACACGGACAAGTCACACTGATACAAACGTCTACTAACAGACAAAGATAATGGGATCAAAGTTAAAAAACAAAAGGAAATGTAAAAAAAATATAAAAGGAAAATACAAATAATTAATTAATTAGACAGCAAAGTACCGTTTGGTTGTGGGTGTATGAGTGTAGGTGTGGGTGTGTGAGTGTAGGTGTGGGTGTGTGAGTGTAGGTGTAGGTGCGTGAGTGTAGGTGTGGGTGTGTGGGTGTGGGTGCGTACGTAGTGAGTGTGTGTGTGATAATCAAAAACTTGTCATAATATGGTATACCTACTTCGGACCTGCCGAACTGCTTTTTTATGAGACGACTTCCAAGAGTCTCTCAGTGGCCTCATAGTCGTGAGATTGAAGCCAATTTTGGACTTTAGTTTTGCAATTGAATAAAGATAAGGAGTAGATGGAAATGGCTTTATTGACTTTGTTGTAAAGGTAATCTCCTAAGAAACAAAAGAATAGTAGTAAGTGTATGTAAACTTACATATAATATTAGTATGATCTATGGATTAGTATGGATAGCTAATCAAGGCTAGGAAGTAGGTACAGTCAACAAAAGAAATAAGTATGAAGGATCGTCGGATATACTTAGTTGAAGTTTAGTAAGAAACCGATGGATGTTGTAGACTGAAATTTAATTTGATAAATGAGCTGTTTGTTTTCTATTAATAAAATGAAATTTTATTCGAGAACATCCATCGGTTTGGCAATGGGCAATGTAGATATCTGGAGGTGTGTATGACACCTCCAGTTAGCTACATTGCCCATTTCTAACTACGCAATGGACTGCCATTACACCAAGGTACCGTCAGACCGGATCGCAGTAGCAGGCCCCACGCCCAACACCGCATGTTTGGCCCAGTATCTAACGGGTACTCTTGACCGGCTGGGTTGCCAGCACGGGGGCCATTTGCTAATTTATCGTAGGGTAACACGCACTGACAAGTGTGTTTATATCTCGATCTGTCGGAATTTAGGATATTTTGTGAATTGAAGGTTATTTTATCACCGTTTATTTGTGTGTAACTTGTTGTAGGATTGTAGTTTTACTAATTATATTTACGGTTGTTAAAGAATGTAGTTACAATTAACTGCTCGTTAGTCTCGTCAAGTGGTCGCAAGCACGACTGCTGAGCGTGTGGTACTGGGTGCGATTCTCGGATCTGATAAAGTGTTATTGGAATTTTTCCATTGGGAATTTCTTAGTAACAGCCCGGAGTTTGGAAGTTGGCGGTGTGATACCCCCGTGCCTCGGAAAGCACGTTAAGCCGTTGATCTCTCTCCGGTCGTGTCGGATTGCCGTCCCATCGGACTGTGAGAGTGAGGGTGAGCTTGCACCTGTGTCTGCGCACACACTTGTGCACTATAATATCTCCCGCGCGCGCCGAAGGCTGGTCTCCGCTGAGATTGGTCGCCATGGCCGAAATTCAGTCTGGAGGACTTTTTTTTAGTTAC
This sequence comes from Oligia fasciuncula, assembly GCA_963082905.1. Taxonomy (NCBI): domain Eukaryota; kingdom Metazoa; phylum Arthropoda; class Insecta; order Lepidoptera; family Noctuidae; genus Oligia; species Oligia fasciuncula. The sequence continues at coordinate 11,175,958 of OY720406.1, read as the reverse complement.
AACGTCGAGACTGAATTAATTGATTCACTGGACGAGAGAATGTATCTTTTTATAATTTATAACTTGATGATATTATCGTGACATATTCCACGTCCATAAAAAGTTTGGCAATACGTGCACGTTATAATGTTATCGTGGACGAATATTTAATTTTATTTAAATTTTATTTATTTTACTTTGCTGTGTTATCGTGATGCCGTGGACGTCTACGATTATATCGTCACGTTGGAAATTATAAAAACGCAAATTCGCGGCGATCATCTGCCTGACCTTTTCCCAACTATGTTGCGGTCAGCTTCCAGTCTAACCGGATGCAGCTGAATACCAGTATTTTACATGGAGCGACTGCCTATCTGACCTTCACAACCCAGTTACTGGGTAATAGGATACCCCTTGGTAAGACTGGTTGTCAGACTTTCGGGCTTCTGACTACCCGTAACGACTGTCAACGATCCACGAATGACAGCCGGGACCAACGGTCACGGTAGGTAAAGATGGTCACCCATCCACAGACCAACCGTCGCCAGCGTAGATTAACCAGATCGATCGACCTGTGCGGCTGTTATTATTTAGCCACGGACCCTGTCCGCAAATTCGCGGCGATATTCTAAAGAAAATTAAGAAAGAAAAGATATAGATGCATCGTCGCGGTGGTATTAATAATTACGCGGCGAAAATTTAAGTGCACGACGACGCGGACGTGGCTAACGCTGGAATTCTCTCGTCTGTGGATGTGACGCCTAACAATCCTTTGTCTAATGGATGGACTAGGCGTCCAGACGTTTGTGCGTAAAGAAGTAACAAACACACTCACAAACTTTCGCCTTTACAATATTAGTCTGCTGTGGAATGATTGGCGCGTGGTAGAGTCTTGTGCGGGTTGGCATGACTCGGCACGATTCGGCACAATATGCGGCAAAATATATGTATAATCGATTTTTCTGCCCGGCTGTACCGAATCAAGGCGACCTGAACAAGACATGTCGAAGTGTGTAGCACCCTTTACTCTCGAAAGTTATGATTTCAGCCAAATAATGCAAAATATCTTCTAAATTCCCATAAAAGTCCAACTCGAACCAATTATTTCAATGAAACCAATTACCGAAACTTTTGAATTGTTAAGGGGTTGATTAAGCTAATTGCCCATTCCAAAGCGTAGTAGGTTCCTATGGAGCAGAACGGGCAAGAAACCCACAATTTTGTAGAACAAATTAAAATGAAACCTTTCCTCAAAGATCGAAATGAAAATGTCTACCTTTCTAAGAGCATATAAAATTTACAATATTCATTTAGTATGAATAGACTGTTATATATAAATACATATTTATTTGTATACCAGGCATACAGCAGCGAAAATGTATCGGTCGAGAATGAAAGTGGAGCTACCTTGCGTGCGTTACGTAACCCTTATCTCGCGGCGGCCACCAGCCGACTTACAGCAATGCTTTGTGTTTGATAGCGACGGTGTACAACGACCACGAAAATGTTTTTGGGCTTTAGAAATTGGCTTTCTTCTGTACATATACCTACATCATCATCATCATCATTTCAGCCGAAAGACGTCCACTGCTGGACATAGGCCTCCCCCTAGGACATAGGACATATACCTCGTCATACGTCACTGGAAAGGAGAAAATGCTAAAGTGACATTTCGGCCAAAATGAGTTAAAAGTATATAATATATCGTTGGATTCACAACAACAACAACAACAAACAAATTGAGCCAATTAAAATTGACTCAGATTGTTTTGAATCCAACGATATATTTATACGAGTATATTACTCATTTTGGCCCAAATGGCGCTTTAGCATTTTCTCCTTTCTAGTCACGATATGTATTAATAAATATTGTTTCATTATAAATTTAGGTAGATGAAACGATGAAGGAAAATATCTTGAGGAAACCGGCATGTCCTAGAACTAAAAATCGAAGACATGTGCACACATCTACCATCCCGCACTGGGCCCGCGTGGTAGATTACCCACTCCCTCTCACAGAGAGGAGGCCTGTGTCCCAGCAGTGGGAACATTATAGGTTGATTATACTAGATGTGTGAAGTGGGCCGGCCATGTAGCTCGACTCCCAGATCAACGCTGGACCGGAAGAGTGACGTCATGGAAAGGCCCGATCGGCAAAAGAGGCAAAGGAAGGCCCATGAGTAGATGGGACGATGAAATAAAAACCGTCGCCGACCCACACTGGATAGAAGTAGCCCAGGACAGGACCGAGAAAATTGGCTAACTTTGGAGGAGGCCTTCACCTGTGAAGGCGCTTCTTGCTAACAAAATTAGATGATAAACTTAATAAACTAACACTAGAATAAGCAATTTAAGGGTAATTCTTCAGGGACAAAATTTTCGATGTCTGTGGGTATATTTCTGTAACCAACTAAAAAAACGGCATGTAATATTTTTTTTTGTACAGTTTAGCTTTATCCCTTACTGGGACAAATGATTTTTTTTTAATAATTGCTGTCTAGGTACAAAATAAAAATATTTGAAGGTCGTTCTTCTGATTCATATAGCGCGTCCGTTTGCCATTTTCCGGAACAAAATGGTCGATGTCGCATTTTCCCTTTGATACATCAATAAAAATTATAATTATATCGAAAGGAAATGAATTGTCCTCTTACAAAAAAAATGTGTATTAGTTATAACTACGTTAGTCTGTTTATAAATAAGTAAAAAAGAAGTGTCCGGCGTATAATACTGATTAATGTGGCGTAAGCTGCGCTTGACCGTACTTGGTCGGGTAATACTAATGAGAGTCTGGCTTCTTGCGCGGGGGGAAGCCAGTCGTGCAACGGACGACCTAGAAGGTGGACGTGCGGCTTGTTGGCTTAGATCCAGTGTTACGAAGGAAAATACCTGATTCATCTGTGTTTGGTTCAGGTGGCATCCTGATTACAATGCCTACTTTATAAAATTTATTTTATTGTTTTAAAACTTCAATCTGTGTTTCGTGTGATGCTTTTGGGTTATAGATTCGTGTAGAAAAATGAAAATAATGAAGTCTGTATGTACGATGAGTTATGCATGATTGTAGGCAAAATCCTGATTCATCTGTGCCTGATTCGTATGGTCGAAACCCCATATGAATAATAAAATAAATTAGTTTTTCCCCTCTCCAGCACGATAGGAGCGCTTTTGTTGCGTAATTCTCCTTGTCCAATTTTTGACCGTGTACAAGTCAGTAGTTTTAATCTTATTTATTATTATTTACTTAGCTATAACCTTTTGAATAATAAAAAATGACAGGAGTATAATCTTGTTCTAAATATGATACTTTTGATATGTCTTAGTCCTATTTAAGAATTAATAATTATTGTTTAGAATTTACATTCATAACTAACGGTGTATTTATTACTTTTTATTTCTGTTTCTGATTAATATGTAACACATTCTGATTCATCTGGGCACAAAATTAATATCTTGAAAACTACTTTATAAAAACGAGTCCCTCATTCAAATATATGTTATTTGGTACACCTATTTTCATATGAACATGTGTTACAGAGCTGAAAGTGAAATTAAATTTTGGCCATATGGATCAGTCAAAGAATCAAATTTCGAAGAACTACCCTTAACTTAAACTAACAAACAATGAAGTAAATGTAAAAGTGCATGCAAGAAATAAAAGGCTTTTTTTTATTTTTATTTATGTATTATACTAGATGAAAGTGGTGGAATAGGTTGCTTCAAGACTCCCAAACTTTTGGTGTTATGCTCTGCCGCAGAGCCACCATTTTAGACTGATGCCTGTCTGTCTGTCTGCTACCTTTCACGCTGAAATCACTGAACCACTGTTATGAAACTTGACACCCATAGCCTGAGAAGCACATGTGATACTTTTCATCCTGGATATTTGTAATAAAAACTGATAAAATCCACGCAGACGTAATCGTGGGCAACTGCAACTATCCAATATACCTTCCTACCGATTCAAGCTTTCTGATTTTTGTAGGTACTTAAAGCGACATTTCAGCATTCATAATTGCATTAAATACATTTCCCTTTTACTCCCAAAATACTAACATTTTCACTTTATCTTAAATTATAAAAAAAAAAACTATAAAAATAAAAGACTATAAAATGTCTCTTAATTCGGCGTGTCTGCTGGCAGGGTCCTCCTTTAACGATTTCCACGGTTGCCTGTCTCAAACAACCCTTTTCCATTTTGTTCCTGCTGTCAATTTTATTTCATCTTCCCACCTTGTGTGTTGATTTGTCTTCTTCGTCTTCTTTTGCCGTCTCTTATGGTACCATTCTATGACTCTTGCTCCATTTCCTCATTTTATCGCGTAATTGCATTAACGGTGCTTATATTCTGCTTTATATGTAAGAAACTTCTTTATTCGGGGTATTGATAATTTGCCTAGATAGAAGTAATAATTTTATATCCGAGGACTGTTCCTACAATTACGAGCTGTGCCTGATGTGATGACCTAATCAGAAGCAATAAATTCGGCAGTCTAGAAATAGGAAAAGTAATACGTTCAACTTTTCTTCGTCACGTAAGTGTTTAACAGTCGATAAACACTAAAAATGTTAATGAACGTTTCTGCTTAATTAACGAAGTATACGTAATTTTAATTACGGAGATTACAGCCTGGTGCTTGAGTAAATTGTTTAGTTAATATACTCTAACGAGGTGTGAATAAAATAATCTGCCAAGCCTTTTCCCTACTATGTCGGCTTCCAGTCTAACCGGATGCAGCCGAATACCAGTATTTTACATGAAGTGACTTCCTATCTGACCTCCACACATCCCAGTTACTGGGTAACACGATATCCCTTGGTAAGACTGGTTATCAGACTTTTGGGCTGACAACCCGTAACAACTCGACTGTCAAAAATCTATGAATCAAAGCCGGGACCAACGGCTTAATAACGTGCTCACCGAGGCATGGGGGATCTCGATATGTAATAGTTACCCATCCACGAATCGACTGCAACAAGCGTAGCTTAACCTTCGATCGACCCTTGCGTCCTTAATAATTTTAGCCACGAGCCCCCCTAACAAGGTGTGAATAAGTACATATTTAATATTAGACTGTCAATTGAGCTTCTGACAATCCGTAACGACAGTCAAAGATCTATGGCGACCGGCGGCTTAAGATGCTTTCCGAGGCACGCAGGGATCTCCATGTGTAATCCGTCCGGCCTGTGCCGCTGTTATTAGTTTAGCCACGAGCCCCTCTAACAAGGTGTGAATATGTACATATTTAATATTTAGACTGTCAATTAAGCTACCGCCGGGTGCAAATTCAGACAACAACATAATTCAAAAGCTGTCAATTCGGTCTCGCGGAATATTTGTGCATTGTGGAGTACTTTCGCCCACGGTAGTACTTACGCAGCGAGCGGTGGGCGCGGCTCGGATCGAAGAATTGTACACTTACACTTATTTATACTAATGTCCGTTTACTATGTGGCAACGTTACAGCAAGCTGGTGCATTGCAACTCTTTTATCTGATCCATTAGCTATTTTTAATGATGTTAATTGTTGACTAATTGATTAGGTGTGTTGGGTCGGCAAGAACAATTAAGCGAATTTTGGGTTGCTACTAACTTGTCGCCAATACTTTCAATTAAAAGTGGGGTTGTGATGATCAGAAATTTAGCCCCAGTATGTACATAAAGACTAGCACTATCGGTGTTCAGGTAAAAAACTGGGACAACCGATGTGGAGAGCGCCACAAACTGTGGTTAATGTGGTTATGCAGCAGCTAGGGAAGCGCCAAGTAACTACAGAAAGGAAAATATCTATAAGAAAGAAAGGAAAAAAATACGTTTATTTAAAAATAAAAAAAAACACAAACAAAAAAACCGGGCAAGAGTGAGTCGGACTCGCGCACCGAGGGTTCCGTACCATCATAATTATGTTTTTAAATTTTCATCGGCGAGGCCTATATTCATCAGAGAATTTTAACACTGTGCACTGCGGTGTAGAATATTGCAGTTTTCGCCAGCGCCATCTCTTGGCCAATAGTGGAACTAATGTAACTTTTGTTGATGATTTCTGAAAAAGTGTGCTATTTAGAGACTCCGTTTTATTTTTCCTGTAATCTTTACACAAACTTCTATCAAATAGAATTATTTCAGGGGATCACACCGGAATAAATCCTACTGTGTGTTACGCAATTACCTCGCTGTTACCCATGATTCTGAATTGAAATGTTTCGTGGGTTATAAAAAAAAATTGCTGTTCCATACCTACATTTAGATCGCGTAGGTATCGCACTTTTCTATGAAACGGTATATTTTTTTTTATTACCGACGTAATATTTCTAGGCTGTTTGGTTGAGCTACTACGCTACAATTTTCTTCGTATCGTCAACACGTTAATAATTACACTAGCTGTTGCAAAATCCAATCAAACGATGAAAGCATATAACTCAGTGCCTTTGCATGTGTACAATCAATAAAGATCTATAGATGCAGTTAGTGCGATATGATATAGATAAGGAGTCTATTGTAATCGGAACTCCGTAAGCCAATATTGAAGAGGAACCCACTGATTAATTTCAAATAATTTTAATGATTTAATCCAATTAAAGCAATTCCGAGCATGCGCGGTGGAGCGCGGCGCACGCGACGCATGCCAACTTAACAACTTATTTTGTTCACTATCTAAATATCGGAAGACGCGGGGCGTGCCGGATTTGATGTGATCGCATAGGAGAAGCCACGGATATCTATGGGAGAAGCCAAGAATGATGCAAAAATTATAGGAAATTGACTGCTTGATCATTTGTTGTTATTCAGGACAATAAAAAGTTGAACCAAAATTGAAGCCTTCAAATCAGTTACACCATATTACCCACAGGGCTACTAACTGCATGCCTACAGCATGTTCTCAGTTACGATGTTTTATTCGTAGATAATACGCTCCACTGCGGACACTGGGACAGGCATCTCGCGCGCGGTCCCGCACCCGCGCCGCTTCCCGCCTCGCGCTGCCAGTCTGGCCGAGCACTTAGAATATCATCAATAGAATAGCATATCTAAATATATAAGTGAAAAATAGTTTATGAACCTATATATTATGCACACGTTTAAAATTTACCTTCAATGTAACTTCAAGGCAGGCGTGGAGTTACCTATATCTCCAATTAGAGGCTTTCCCTGACTTTCGAACATTTTTGTGGTCGGTCGCGTAATTATGTTGCACGCAGCAACTTTCTTTGATTTGGGCTGCTCAACTGAAACACAAATATTATCACAATCATGAGTCTGTTATTAAAAGCACTAGCTGACCCAACGAACTTCATACCGCCATCGAAATCAGTTAATCCGTTCTCGAGATATCATCAAAAAGCCGTTCCATACAAAATGTATGAGAAAATGAATTCTGTTCTTTTTTTTTTTCGTGATATTGTGCACCATGTTTTAATAGTTATTCTGATATTCGGGACGAAGACAAATCCAACAACTCAAAGATCATAAAAATCGGCCCAGCCATTCTTGAGTTTTAAATGGTGGAGCGGTCATGGTCACGGTGAATTGTGTCCAATCGCAGGTGGAATCCTAATTTCCTAAATAATATTATAAATGTGAAAGTATGTTTGGTAGTTTGTTTGTTTGGTACGCTTTCACGCTAAAACGGCTGAACAGATTTGGATGAAATTTGGCACATGGGTAGACCATGACCTGTAGAAGAACATAGCTTTCTTTTCATCCTGGATCGCAGACGAAGTCGCGGATAACAGCTAGTGACAATATTGGTGAAGTGAGCTGTCAATAGTGTCAATTCCTAGCATCAAGTGGAATGACAGCTCACTTCACCTAAGTTTTTACGGTGAGATTTTTCGACCGGCAGGTGTAGTCGTAGCTCGCCTCGCGATCTCTCTCCATCTGGTTCTGTTAGATGATATTCTGGCGCATTCTAACGGGGCCTCCAACCGCGGGTTTAATTTGATTAGTCCGTATCACCGGTGACAACCCGCACCCTCGTACTGTTGAAAACAGGCAGGAAAACTCCTAAGTTGTGCTGTCCGCATCAAACCACAGAATTCGGGATTATCTAGCCGGGGCCTGATCATTAGCTATTCGACCGTTTGGACTAAAAGGGTTCCAACTAAAATTTTTATAAAAATTTATGTTTTAACGTAAAAGGTTTCATGTGACCATATCACCTTTTTACCTTAAAAACATAATTTTTTATAAAAATGTTAGTTAACGATCATCTAGACTGCACGACTGATGCATCCACTATAGGGAAACGCTTCTTCATTATGGGTGTGTAGTGTGAATATTTATTTTAATTTGTAATAGAACATAGGTATTTGTATATTCTGTATATTTATTTTCCTAACTTATGTACCTATTAGGTATTAATGTAAAATTAATTTGCATGGCCTAAACAGGCAAAATATGGACTGTACAGACGCCAGCAGGTCAACCTACCCGAAACTGTCAGATTTTCCCAATCAACCTTGAACCTTATGATTTAGCAATAAAGTCGAAAATCTAATAAAGAAATCTGACAGATTGTAGTAACTTGATGTGCTGGCGTCTGTACATACAACCTACCAATTTTTACAACTGGCAACACCTTTAATTTCTGCAAATTAATGAAGAATTGTAATTCAAAAATTTTGCTGACAAATAGTTGGTTCATTCTTTGTCTGAATCTATAAACCAAAGAATGAGATTTCGTTGTGAATGCTACTTACTTAGCACAGACTACAGAGATACTACATTACTAACTTAGGTACTTAAAACGGGTGATTGCTACGCTTTAAAGAGTTAACTACCGCTTCATTAATTTTAACCACTTCGCGAATAGTTAATTTAACCAACAATGGGTGTCAGTAGAACTGAATAAATTTAGTATTAAGGAAACACTGGCTTTAATTCTCATATCACACCTCTATCTATAAACCAATCTTTCAGTTTGAGACAGCTTTTGAATATTCAACAGTTGGTTATTGACTAATCGGGTTAGCATTATTTTGTCACAGTTCTACAAACATTTCTATTCAGATTAACCTTTACTGGTGGTTTAGCGGAGGCGGCCATTGGAACCTGAGTGAAGTATGCGGAAGCAGTTAGTTCAAGAAATACGTAACTAAATGAGTTATAATTGTGATACATGTTACGTTAATTTATCTTTTTAATGTGTCTTTTATACAGACGTAATCTATTTGTTGGTTTGTGTTAAGGGTGATTTGAAGGGCAAAGAGGTAAAAATAACCGCTTACCCGTCTGCCTTTAAAGCAAGAGTGAACAGGCATCTTCTGGGCACGCTCGTTCCATCATATACCTCATCCATCGCTTTCCATCAGGCGTGATCGAGGTCAAGAGCAGGCCATTCAGCAATAAAAATAATAATAGATGGGTTGGTAAAATCGCCAATATTGGCAAGGAGGTTGGTGATATCCGTGAAGGAACCGAAGCGATGGCATTCTGACATTCTCTTTACCGTAAATTCTTTTTTTTTTCTGATGGGTAGGTAATCATCAAATGACCCCTCCCGCTCTGGGTGGAGCGGAAGGGAGTGTCAGACTCTTACTGACTAAAACCCACCCGTGTTCCTTCCTTAGCCCTTTATGTTCCGGGCCAGCGGTAACCCTTTCGGACAATCCCGCTGACCCGGCAGGCTTCGGTCCTATGGGGCCCCTCCTCGATGCTGACATCTCTTTGAGGCGCGCGTGGAACACGTACGCGCCGTCCGGCACGGGCCTGGTCCTGATCGGACGGTGAGCTACCCATTACTCTCCGCTCGCAGGCCCGCGCCTACGGTGGCCGGGAGTCGTCGCGCGGCTCCCGACGCCTGGAGCGTCTCCCGCGGCGGCTGGGACGGGAGGCTCTCTCCCTGAGCCGTCCCGCCACCTCCTTCGCTAGCATGACTGCTTCGCAGAAGGAGGTGACTGCCTCCCACTCCCTCTCGCCCCGGACCATGGCTTGCACCAGGGCCGGGCGCGAGAGGTCGCCGCCGCTGCCGATCGCCTCTACGAGGACACGGCGGTGCTCCGCCCAAGCGGGGCAGACCGCCACCGTGTGCTCCACCGTGTCCTCTGGGCGATCCTGGCAATGGTGACACCCGGGCGTTTCCTCCCGCCTGATGATGTGCAGGAACCTCCCGAAACTTCCGTGTCCGGTGAGGACCTGCGTCAGGCGGTAGGTGAGGGCGCCGTGGCGCCTCTCTAGCCACTCCTCAAAGAGGGGTCTTATCGCCGCTATCGCGGCGTGCCCTGCGCTGGGTTGCGACAGTCGCTCCTTCCATGTCGCCATGAGATCGCGCCGGAGATCCGTCCGCTCCGCAGCAATTTGCCGCGGAAGCGGAACTTCCCCCCGGCGTAGTGCCTCCGCGCGCCACTCATACAGGCGCGCGAGGACTATCGCCTCCAGATCCCATGGCGGCAGTCCGGCAATGAGGCTTGCCGCCTCGCCAGGGATCGTGCGGTAGCCCCGGATGATCCTTACGGCTACCACCTTCTGGGGCGCGTTCAGGTAGTGGGCGGCTCGCCGCCGCAGTGAACGCGCCCACACCGGGGCCCCGTATAGGGCCATGGACCGCACGACCCCCGCGTAAAGCCTCCGGCAGGAGGCGTTTGGCCCCCTCAGGTTGGGCAAGAGCCGCTTGAAGGCGGCCCCGGCCCGTTACCGTAAATTATTACATAGATATTTTGGTGCGCATATTATATCGGAACTAACCCCGCCATTTTGTTTTTTCAATCCATTTACGTAATTACCTAATTGTTTACCCTGTCAATGTCGTTCAAGCGCTGAAAGACCCTTGGACACTGACCTCATTAAACAGTACTTGTATAATACAGGTCAGTGCCCTTGAAGCACTATACCTAATGCTGTCACCTTCGACATAGGACAGAAACATAGTGAACCCGACCTGCGAGGTAATTCCGTAACACACTATCAGTAGCAATGGCTTTCATTTTGACAGTTCATGCATGTCACATAACTTCGAAGTTTTGGTTCTAGGACAACCGGACCGGTTTCCACACGATGTTTTCCTTCATCGGTTTGAGAGTAGTAGTGATGAAATAATTTACACAAAGTGAAGCGCCTGTCTGGGTTCGAACCTACGACATACAACTCCAAGTCGTGGCCATTACCTTTTGGCCACCACTGCTCAGGTGCATTAACTTGAGACTAAAACATACACTGTAAAAATGTATGACCTATATAACAATATGGTGGCTAGCTAGAACTTACAGATAATACGTGTGATACGGTAACGAGAGAAAAACCAAATGCTTCAACCAGCTGATTTTATATTTAACAAAAATATCTGAGCTCGGACGTGCATAACGTGAATCCTGTTTAGTAGAATGAAGAAACATTTTATTTACTAGGAGATAGGGGAGACCACGAAGAGAGACTAACTTCCCTTTAGGAAATAAAATAAGTCTTCACATAACTAAGGGCTGATTTTTCCAACGCCAGATAATAATAAGAAAATTTTGACTTTTTGACTGTTCTTCCATACAAAAACTGTCAGACGTCAATTTTTTCCACTAATAAACGAATTGTTAAAAATTCAAAATTATTCCTCGGATAAAACTGTCTGGCCCTAAGTTTAAATAAAAAAGTTTCACTCAAATAAAATTAAAACTACTAGCTGATTTTCAAGAAAAACTTTTGTGACAAGTCTTTTACAGAGAAGAATAAAAAAGACGACATTTTATGGCATCTTCGCTTATTTTGACAGCAAATAGCCAGTGTAATTAGAAATGCATAAAAAAGTTATAATTAAAAAGTTTGTATTACATAAAATATCCCTGTTTGAGTTATTTTGATGTTTGGCAGTTGAGAGTACCTATGTCTTGCTCACTTGCATGTCTCACTGATGTGGTGGCGCGTGTGTTGGATCATTCGGATCCCTACAAAATGGTTGAGCTGAATAGTGCCGATCCACGTGTCATGTTCGTGAATGGGCGCCGTCGGTTGAGGCCTGCTGAGCCCGGTCATCTCTTAACTGCCAGGGCTTAATCTTATATTTTGAATATTGTTTCTTAATATTTAATATCTTGATTTAAAAGAGTTTCTTTGGAGTTTCTTGCCCGTTCTTTCTAACTAACCGACCGACTCTTATGACAATTCAAAAGTGCCTCTATATGGTTTAATTGAAATAAATGCTTTGAGTTTGAGTTTTCTAAAACGGCCGACCCAAGCTCAGACTAGAAGCTAAACTTGATCAAATCCAGCCTTTTCCTTGCTGCCCTCCACCAGCGAAGCCCTAAACTTACGTCCCTTAGTTTATACATTTTATGCCCTAGCTATACCTAGGCCTTAATTTATAAAGGCATCCACAGGATAGCCCGGTTAAGCTGCCGATAACCTCATAGATTCAACTGCGTGATAGCATTTACAAAAATAAACTTCAAAATATTTTATTTCTCGTAAACTTACAAACATGGGGACTTGCAACGTCAGATGCTAGGTGCACGGTTCCAATTGGTCGTTTCCTATGGGGTAGAACCGGCAAGAAAATTACACTTACAGTACTCTTTAAAAATAAATTGGTTTTTACCATTGAGTTTTTACAATGTTTTCAAATTACAGTGTAAAAAGGTCTTGAAATATCTAATAATGTATGATTTACGACATGTGGACAAGTTGTCCATCACCTTGGATTTAGTATCGACCACGCCTTACCACCATTAGTAGATAACCATAATTGCCAGTATGAACCTCGCAAGTCGTAAAAATAACTTCGTACATGTACCTATTATTAAAAGTGTGAAAAATTATACGTTTTACAGTCTTTAAGAGTTAAGACTGATTCGAATTATAAGTAGTTAGTTATTAAACTTGATAATTGTTAGTTTGTTATGTATTTGCTGCACCCAGATTCTATTGCGGATCTGTTCCTTCATTAAGTAGTAATATTAGATAAAAATAATAATGCAGTTAGTTTTTTATGATAGGTAATAAATCATAAATGAATAACTATGTAAGTAGATCATTTCATAAAAATTTAATTTATAATCTATTCGGTACAATTTTATTCAAAATTAAAATGTTCTTATCACTTTACTTTCTAATACGTTTTGTTCCATAGATTTATGTAACGATATTCATAATTTTCACGAAAATGTGTAGTGCAGACTTTTTGATGGTACCTACTTTTATTAAAAATTACATTTGAACTGGTCACTTGCTGTCAAAATAATAGAAGATGCCATTAATGTTTTCTTTTTATATATTTTTCTTCATTTAAGTAAACGGATTTTGTATAATTTTTTACCAACAATTCAGCCTGTATTTTTATTTTATTATTTTATAGTACCTAGTGCAATCTTTTTGGATTCCACCTATTTCTGACAGATTTTGCATAGGTACCACTGACCTCTATCATACAGGGATATCTATGATCATACAAGTACCTACGCTGTCTATTACAGGTCAGTGATAGGTAGGTACTTATCTGTGACCTCTTAAGTTTATACTTTTTGCCTGTTTGCTTTTTGTTGTTGATGTAAATGTATTTGAATGTGAAAATTGTTACTTCAGCATGACTTTAGCAAAAATGTTTATATAACATAAAAAGAACCTGTATTTTTATTATGACAGGTTTAAAAAGTTTTAGGTACCTACTTATAATTAGAATTAACAAACGCTACTCTAAGTATTCGAATATGTCTATTTATATTATAATATAATATTATACAATAATTAATATTAGTTACAATAATTTTAGTCGTATCTCAGAATATTCAGTGTGAAACAGTGACAGTATTAACGATACTTCTGGTACTCAAATGGGCTATTCAAGGTATATAAATATGGGCTATGATCTATATGGGTGTATAAATATGTGGTATATAGGTGGTATTATCACCTGGGTACAGCTATTAACGAGTGTTCCGCGTTACTCTGATAAAATAACAATCGTAATGTGTGTAAGTATTGTAAGTACGTACACACCTTTATACAGGGCTGTCCCTAAAGATTTTATAAGCTTTAAAAAGTACGTTTTTAGATTGTTGGGTGTGGAAAAAGTGGAAAGATGAAACAACCAACAACAACTAAAACAAAAATCTCTAGTGGAGATTGTTGTTTTAGAGATTCTCTACAACCTCGCATATAAACGGTATGGTAGCAGTGTGGATGTGATTAAAAAATATTAATTAAATTATTAATTAAACTGTGGTTCAAACTATCAAAGTAAAAATATTTTATTTCACATTTAAAACCTACATACTTAGGCACTTATGAAACGTCAGAAGCTACGTGCACGGTTCCAATTGGTCGTTTCCAATGGAGAAGAGTCGGCAACAAACTCCACGGTTATTCTTTTAATGACATTTATGACAGAGAGTTAGGATGTGGGTCATCCACATTAGGATGTGGACTCTCTGTGCCACAAAAAATGCTGCCATAGTGACCTCTACGCCACGGGAACGTGCTACCGAGACAAAAAATCTATCCTAAGTTACTCCTTATAACATCAGCTATCTAACTGTGAAAGTTCCATCAAAAACGGGCCAGCCGTTTTGGAGATTAGCCGGAACAAACAGACAGACTAAAAATTTGAAACATTGTTTTTTGTTATAAATACCGTATGTATACCTACTTTGTTCTTCGTTATATGCATTTAGTAAAGCTGTTTTTTGACATTACAAACAGACACATCAATTTTATTTATTTTTTTAAATATGTAGGTACCTATAGATTTATTTCATTTATATTAATCACACTAAATAAGGTCTGAAAATCGTAGCTTCAATATTTTTATGGTAAAAACAATTACCTTTTTTAATTGCAGTCTTACATCAAGTTCAAAGGTGCCAGCCCTACTAACGAGCGGTTCAATATTCGCACAGTTGTGTATGCGCATCCGGGAATCAATCCGGCGACCTCGACGGTCATGACGAGTTTGTTTCATGCGCTACTGAGCTCAGGTATGTTGAGATGGACGTGTTAATCTTTTCGCAGACCTAGAATAATGCTCTAATTACGATTCAAGGTATTTTTAATATTAAAGTAGGTCAGTAACAGTAAGATTATTAATATTGAAATTATCTGTATTTAATTTAAGGTCAGTCAGATTATCAATACCAACATAGCTTGCAATGAAATCGTCTCCTCCATTATTAACACCCATCACAAACAACGTCACCGGCCATCGCTCCTTCTTCTCCTTCTTCGCCTTCTCCTTCTCCTTCTGGCCCACTGCCACTTCAGCTTGCTTACTTTGCAAGCTGTGTCGGAGAGTCCGTTAGCGTAGTGTGGCTGTGTAGTATGCCCTCCAGCTACATAGATCACGGATGGAAGTAATGGACACCGGCACAGCTTGATCATTTATCCAAAAGAGGAAAGAGATCATGACTTATTGCACGACTCTTTTTGCGAAGCTTTGGAGAGTGCTTTACCATCGAAAACCATTTTATCTACATTTTATCTACTGAATATAGTAGGTTATCCAATCTCCGCGCCGAACGGTTAGGTACCTTGGTACTATTATCAATGAGCGCAGGACGGGGCGGCGCGGGTCTTTGTACGGACAAACAGGTAACTTAACAAGCTTATAACTTTGTGATTTTTCATGATACAAATTTTGTACATAGATTCTTTACATAAAAATACTAGACGCGTGTTTCGGGTTTCGCATATACTAAAAATAATGTTGTATATATGTATATAAATGTTTCTGAAACAGTTGACAGCAGGAATCGCGTTTGATTTGCTGGCAATTATTAAAGAGTTCCGTTGTCTGTCTCCGATGCTCATCATCCGATCTTTACGAAATTTAATAATTTTCGGAATAAACTTCTCAAAAAAAATAAAGAAGTTTGCAAATGGGTCTAGTAGGACGGAGTTATGCCCGAACATAAATAAAAAAAAAACATCCGAATTGAGAACCTCCTTCTTTTAGAAGTCGGTTAAAACTAACTAATATAATAATCTATGGTTTTTTATACGATCAAATGAGCAATATGAGTCGTGCACTTGATTTTCCAAATTTTTGTAAAATAATGTCAATAGTGTCAATCCCATAAAGATCGGAGACGCTACACTCGAAGTCGTGGACGAGTATGTTTACCTAGGACAAACTGTCCAGTTAGGTAGGTCTAACTTCGAGAAAGAGGTCAATCGTCGAATTCGACTCGGATGGGCAGCGTTCGGGAAGCTACGCAATATCTTCTCGTCCCACATACCGCAGTGTCTCAAGACGAAAGTCTTTGACCAGTGCGTGTTGCCAGTGATGACTTATGGCACTGAAACGTGGTCGCTCACAATGGGCCTTATAAGAAGGCTAAAAGTCACCCAAAGGGCAATGGAGAGGGCTATGCTTGGAGTTTCCCTGCGTGATCGAATCAGGAATTAGGAGATCCGCAGGAGAACCAAGGTAACCGACATAGCCCGAAGAATTGCCAAACTTAAGTGGCAGTGGGCAGGGCACATCGCTCGCAGAACAGATGGCCGATGGGGCCGAAAGGTTCTGGAGTGGCGACCACGTACCGGAAGACGTAGCGTTGGAAGGCCTCCCACAAGGTGGACCGACGACCTTGTGAAGGCCGCAGGAACCCGTTGGATGCGAGAAGCACAGAACCGGTCAAAGTGGCAGTGCTTGGGGGAGGCCTATGTCCAGCAGTGGACGTCTTTCGGCTGAAATGATGATGATGATGATGATGAGTGTCAATCCCCAAGCACCAGGTGGAATGACAGCTTATTGAAGCCCAGCATAGCATTATCTGCCTATAACGTTGCCACTGCGTAGACACAGGCCTCCTCTCTGTGAGAGGGAGCGGGCCGTAATCGACCACGTGGGCCCAGTAACGTGTGACTTGGTAGATGTCACATGTCTTCGAATTTTTGGTTCTAGGACTAGTTTGGACACAAAAATTTTCGGTGAGATTTTTACAGAATAGACAGGCTGTTATATTTTTCGTTCTACACTGATAACACCAATGTTACCCTTATCAAGTAAATCTGCACTTGTTAGTAGATACACATGCATTAATTAGTTGTTGAAACATTTCGTCTACAATAGATACCAATCTCGAGGTCAGTTTTAATTGAGGAGCAATTAGCGAAAATTATTCCCAAAACTAAATTATTGCCAAAAATATCTTTGTTTATCCATACTATAATATTATAAATTCGAAAGTAATTCTGTCTGTCTGTCTGTATGTTACCTTTTCACGCCTAAACCACTGAACGGATTTCGATAAAATTTGGCAGAGAGATAGTTTATTATCCCGATATTCCCACGGGATTGACACTTATGCGGGTGAATCCGCGGGGCGCTGCTAGTCAGTTATAAATATAACCACTAACTAACCAGCCTGTATTGTTCCACTGCAAGAAAAAAGGCCCATCCCCTCTCCCATTTCCACACAATTCTGTCTTTAGCTAGTCGCCAGCTGGCCAGTCTTTTCATCTTCATCTTTACCTTGGCCTGCTGCGATGTCGTCGTGCATTATTTGCAATGGGACCCAATCGGTATTTTTAAGGTCATAGCACACGTATCAAACCGGAAAGGGATCGGCACCGTATCAACTCGAGCCGTTCAGTATTCTTTGTATGAAACTCCCTACTGCAACGCACACTAATAGGAATCGTAACGTAATCGCCTCGCCTCGGGACAAGCTCACGAACCGCGGTGCGGTGCGTTACGGCTCGTCGTGCCCGCGCCTACGTCTCTCCGAACCCGAGCTTACGTCTCTTCGTCCACCCTTGCCCCTCCTTTCACCACCTTCGGCCTGCTGCACCATCAACCAGCGGTCGGCGAGCCGTAAGCGCAGCGTCGCCTAGCCGAAGCCGAGTCGACGTATCGAAGTTTCTGATCCGCTTTGGTTACGTGCTTACGTTAGGTTGACGCCTGTTTGACGACGAGGCGAAAGGCGATACGGTGCCAATCCCTTTCCGATTTGATACGTGTGCTATGACGACCTTTAGCCCACTTCTCTTCTGGCATGGGGAGACATATAAATATAACGCAAACGTACTTACCCCCTTACTAATAAACGTACTAAATCAGATGAATAATTACACACCGATTTCTCTCTTTCAGTCGTCAGTAATTTGACTTTCGAAAGAAGAATACAAAGCGTTGTGTCACTATACAGACGCTATAGGTACAACGTTTATTAGTAAGGGGGTATTAGTATAAGTTTTATTTCACCAATAGAAGGCAGTGGCAAGCTATCTGTATTGTTTTTTTTATTATTTATTAAACATACACACACTATCTGTACAGGATGACCCCAATACAATAGTGGTTTTGTTATCAAATGTTCTATTTTAATTATCCGAACAGAAATATCGTTCAAGCATTTTTTAAATAAAAAAACACGTCGACTTGCTGTAATTGAGTAGGTACAAGAATGTTAGATCAAATGTAATTGTGCGCCTGCGGCCAAATTGGTATTAATGAGACTCTTAAAAGTTTAAATTATGATATTGCAGTATTAAGCGGTAGCTACAAGTACCTCAGAACTAATCCCAAGGAGTATTTATTCCTTCGTTAATAGTCGCCGACTTGATAATTTCAAACATCTATTATGTATGTAATTGTAATGATTTTAATGTTGTTTTGATAAGATTGCTCTGGTTTTTATTGCGATGATAAAGAATATATTTTATCTATAAGAATAATTTATCTTGAGTAGAGTAAACTAGATTTGAGTCTAAATTAGTATCACAATCTATAGTTAGTCTGTTACCAAGTGGCTTTCAAGGACTGGAAGTAGGAATGTCGGTCGTCTCGCGACGAGATGGGCGGACGACATTGTTGCCACCGCGGGTCGAACCCGGATGAGACTGGCAGCTTGGAAACTGATACAGCAAAGGAGAGGTCTATGAAAGAAGTCTTCCAGGCTAAAACTTTAAAAATTGTTCCAGAATACTGAGGAAGGATCGCTAATTCGGTACTCTGTGCATGTCTGAGGCATCTGGGTGGAAATATTCGTCGAAGTACAAAACTCTGGTGAGAGCATGAAGTAGCCTGGCGAAACGCTCACGAGAGATCGCGATTATATACATGGATGCTTTTTTTTTGTGGATTGGAAATCATCAAAACCCCTCCCGCTCTGGGTGGAGCGGAAGGGAGTGTCAGACTCTTACTGACTAAAACTCACCCGTGTTCCTTCCTTAGCCCTTTATGTTCCGGGCCAGCGGTAACCCTTTCGGACAATCCCGCTGAATACCATGGATGCTTGTTTAAAGATTGCCTGCCAAAACTAAGCGACACTGAAGTATGAAGGACAAATACTTATAAAAGGAACAACTATAACCCATCTTACATAGGAAATACATATCTTATCTATCTACAGACAAGCTCTACTGCGATTTAATTGTACCTTAACCTCGACTTTTCCTAATAAACATGATCATAAACAAAGCAGTTTTAGAACAGCCTCCTATTTACCTACAATCTCAGTAAGCAATCGTAATCTCCAACTAATCTGCAGCTTAGACATTTTTCGCAGCGTCGAGCAGTGAGACAGATAAATAATGATAAGTCCTAATCAATAGTGTTGGACTGGCATTTGAAGTATTTACCGTCTGACAGTTGCATTTCCAATGGCGATTATAGGTCTGTATTGTGAAATAGTAAGTAATAATTTGTATTTTGTCTCGGTAAATGACTGTAATCTCGTCCTTCACTTTATCGTATTAAATACAGGTACTCCATGAAACATAGTTTGGCACGTTTCCAAAGTGAAGTTGGACCAGTATAGAACATATAGACGCGTCTATGGCCTAAATTAATCGAAGGAATCCCTACTCAGGCGAGTAGGGTTCTTCCGATTAGTTTGAACTACTTTTGAGGGCGAATTTCACCAATGAAACTGAAAGCGATCATCATCACATCTGGGGGCCTAATAGGCCACTTTGGCAGAATCATAAAAGGAAAACATTATGAATCTTATTGGACTGCTAACTGTTAAGTTAATCGTATCAAATCCCATTGGTGAAGGATTTTTCAGTTATTTTTTTTGTCTTTGCTAAAATACCAATCAATCCAATCCAAATCCAACCTTCTCTTTGATTATACCTACGTAGTGCAGCGAAAAAAGAAAATCACGAAATGTCTTCGCCATATTATGATTCATAATGTTATCCTTTTATGATTCTGCCAAAGTGGCCTTTTTAGGCCCCCTGGAGCACGTTCAAGAGATATCGGTGTCATCATTTTCGGGGAAGATTAATGCTGACAACCCTTGATGTGGTGATCGCTTAGACCATATAACCTAAAAATGATCGCATTCAGTTTCATTGGATAAATTCGTCCTGAGAGCACTCGGGAAGTGCTCTACTGGTCTTGTCACTAGCTGAGACCTTTTTTTTTGCGCGGTGGGAATCCTCATGGACTTGCTCCATCGTGGGGGTGACAGAGGGGCATGCCGGACTCCTAACATTGTCGAAACCTCCCAAAGAAAAATATAGTGCAAAAAATATTTGTTACACGATTAGAATTCAATTAAACTCACAAAACGAAATTATTACACCATTCAATCAATCGTGCACTTCGTAAAAATAAATCGATATTCATTTGTCAAAATCAACCTGTGGTAATAAATAGCTTCAAGGTAACCGCCTAACATTCATACATCATTCAATTCACACCTATGTACAGACAGTTCAAATAATTACGCTCCGGATGGAGAGTATCCGGTCTAGGTTTAATTTTGTTTAAGTATTAATTTTATGTTAATCTAGTATGAAAGATTTTTCGTATATAAAATAATAAATGTATAATAGATAGTGTAGTTCTGATTCCCATAAATTCTGCCACGCAGTAGCTATTACCATATTATTCTGATTACAGGAGTAAGTACCTATGCCTAAACGATGAAAGAGAAAATTGCTGTAACGAAAAAAAAATGTCTAACGGGAATCTTAGTTCCTGTTCAGGAGATCACTGCTTCTTATTAACTTTAACTTCGTAATTGTGCTTGCTTGACCGACCCCTGACACCGCCAAAATAATTTGCGGTGTACTGCTGATGAAAAAACACAGGATTTTTCCACCTTTATAACCGAAAGCACTGTGATTTTTCCGAAGAATCAGAGAGAAGGCATTTTTGTAATGCCTTGTTTAGACGAGGCTCGGTCCATGTCTCGGTGACCTAGCTCTTACAGCACCTTGTTGGTATCTGGGATGAGGTTAAGCACACTGTTGCTTGGACGGATTAAAGCTATGCGAGCTTTGATACTTCGAACGACATAAAAAAATCTTCGACGACTTCTAACCTAAACATAGGCCGCAATCGGACAGAGAAAATCACAAAGGCGGTAGGCAGAGGTGGAATTAAACAGTTCACGTAAATGCCAGCATTTTTTAAGTTCAATCTATTAGGGGGCGAACAGTGAACTTTGTTTCATTACTACAAAATTGCAATCACTTTCTGAACTAAACAGTGTCATATCAATCAAACAGACTAAATCGAAAAAAAATTGAAGTTACAAAAGTATTTGGCAAGAGATCGACAAAAATGGCTTGATTAATAAAATAGAATTTTAACTATATTTTAGCATTATGCCCTGAAGGTATGCGTATGCGCCTAACCCTGTTCTACATGACCGCCATGTTTCTTTACGACAATTAGTTGTGACTTAACGAGACGGCAGTCATTATTACATGTTATGACATGTCATAACAGACACTTCTAAATTACCTATATGAATAGTTGAAATCAAATTGTTCCAATCTACTTTTAATTAGATTGTCACTTGTCATCGTCAAACTTGATGCAGAAACCAGTAACTAAGTGCTTTTGGGCATGTCATTGTTTGTAGTTCCCTCTCTCTTGAGTCCTAGCCATTCAGCGATTGGTTTTAACCGAGATTCGATACCCTGTTGTTGTTTGGCTAAATTTTTTAGACCGACTGTTTCCAGACATTGTGCCTCTTGCACAAGGCAAATATAAAGTACTTACATACACAGGAATAAAACTGTAAAAGCTAACTGCGATTTTGCATAAAGTTGAATTGTTTTTGTTAGGGTTAACTTTCATGTTCTGTCTACATCTCTCTATACAGGGTTATTGGTAAAACATTAACAACCTCTTAAGAGATCATTGTACTCATCATTATGAACAACTAGGTAGGTATTACTATGGGACCAAACCTGAAATCGCGAAAAGAAATCGGTTCTCTACATTTATGTTCGTTTATCTCGTCAAAATGTAGGGAACAGCTGATTTTTTTTCGAGATTTCGGGTTTGGATCCATAGTGTCACCGCACGTGTATTGTTTACGTAGACAGAGTAATCTATAGACTCATGGTATCCGTGTCACCGAAAGGGACAACAAATTCCGGCAATCTTCATCATAGTATCATTTTTACAGCATATTACACTACACCTTACCATTTTCACAGTTGCGCAAATGTACTATTATTGAATTATGCACGAAAAAGATCTTATTTTCCGTTTAATCGCGGTGTAGTTTTTATCATTTCATTCATAATTTTTATTATTTCATTCATAAACGTCAAACTTGTTGTGCACATTGATGTGCTTAGCCGACACGCAGTAAGGGACAGAAATATTCTTACTCTGTCTCTTTTCTTTGCTAGTGACGTTAATATATTTCTCTTTTTCTTGTGCGAATGAAAAAGAAGATATGCAGCAGTCTATAGTTTACTCTGTCTACGATTGTTTATAAGACGATTAAAAAAATACCCGCTTCGGATATGTTCGGCTGTCCTCGGGATGTCCTCGGTTTTAATCGTCAGTGAGTGATGGCAAAGTCTGTTTGTGTTTTGTTTTTACTTCTGTCGGCACTCCCGGAGTGTCACTGTTTTTTTTTCCTGTAATATCATAGGCTGGCCACATCTATTTGTGACAAAAGTTCGCGACCTCAGCGCCAACTATCAAGTAAAGACAGGCGCTAAGATATCACTCAGAGATAACCAAATTGATTACAACCATTAGCTGGAGGCTGGCACAGTCGTTGATCGATTATGATTGATAACAGCCCGTTACACTCTGTTATTAACTCACTGATAATGTATCTGGGGTAACTATTTAAGAAATTTATTGTCCCTACACTGCTTTGATAACAAATTGTTTGTCTGGGCGCCAGCACGTGAAGCTACTACAATCTGTCAAATTTCTTTAATAGATTTTCAACTTTATCGCTGAAGCACAAGGTTCAAAGTTGATAAGGAACATTTTACAGTTTCGGGTAGCTTGATGTGCTGGCTACTTTAAATTCATATTGTATACATGGTCAAATTAAAATAGCTAGCGAAACTCTTTGTCGTACTCAGCGCTTCTCCTCCACGTTTATTATGCGCACAGCCGAAGTGTGGGACTCTCTGGCATCTGTGTTCTCCCTCCCACATTTAACCCGTCTGCCTTCAAAGCAAGAGTGAACAGGCATCTTCTGGGCACCCTCGTTCCATCAGAGACATCATCCATCGCTTTCAGTCAAGCGTGATCGAGGTCAAGAGCAGGCCCATGCAGCAATAAAAAAATAAAAAATTAACAGCTCACTTCATGCTCACTTGACTTATGTTTTCACGGTGAGATTTTTACTGAATAGCACTGCCATACCTATTGCAAAACGAATTAAACATTACGTATCGCTAACATTTAGTAAACTACTAGGTATAATATTCATTGAACAATTTCATTGTTCTTGTACGAATCAGATTTGCACACAAGAAGTAATAAGCTATAACCTCAGGCTATTTCGTATTCCCTATACTTTGATTGCGGTCAAGCAAATTAGGACATTTAAAACGTAATGTAAGATAATCGACGAGTGCCTTTGTATCGCATAGGTAGGTACCGTTCCAGTGTCTTACTAGTTGCGGGCGAGTCACTAGGGCGTTTGAACGCAGCACGGTTAGATCGACGGCTGTTCTGTGGCAGATAGACGTAGGCTGCCGCACGTATAGCCACGATGCTGTTTATAGATAGCAATACGAGAACGAGACGATAACGAATCGATACAGATATCAGTCTAAATCGATACTCAAACATGAGTCTCGATTTGCAACTGTCAGATATCAAACAAATCTCTCATCAAATCTTGTTTTAAATTGTGATTTATGCTTGAGAATTTATCGCTCTTGAATTTATACAGGCTTAGGGCCGGCGCTGACTGACGTCGCGACACGGCGCGGCACGGTAAAGGATTTTTTTCTGATCAAGTTCCTTTTATCGTTATTTCAATGAGTTTAGAATTCATATTACTTTATGTCGATACCTATACCGCGGCACGTCGTAGCATGTCGCGGGACGCCGCGGCATGTCTTGCCATGCCATGCCGTGCCGCGACGTCACTCAGCGCTGGCCCGTAGGCTTGGGGCCTTGTGCTTTTCTATGTCTGTGGTGGCCGCCACATGGCGAAGTTGGTGTGAGCACACCCACACACAAGCAGAGAGCTGGTAGACGTCATCACCGGGCTGCAGGCAGTCCAAGGAAGCAAGCCATCATTAGATGGCAAGCTAACCAGACGTTTACTACGCCTGGACAGGAAAATCCTGCACCTGGTGACGGGGACCATCACGGGACACTGCTCGCTAAACAAAAACTTTCACACAATAGGCATAACGGACAGTCCCCTGTGCAGGGCCTGCATAGAGGCTGAGGAAACCATTGCGCATGTGCTCTTTGAGTGCACAGGCGTCATCCGGATTAGGTCAGAAACCCTCGGGACACCCAGATCTTACACAGATATTCTCAACAGACCAGGAGACTTAGCTTAGCTTAGCTTCTGGATAGGTGGGCTGGTTGGAATAACCACCGAAAGTGCGGAAACCAAACCCATAACTTAGAACAGGTGTGTTTCCCTAGAGAGTGTTCCGTTGTGTGTCAAACTCCGATGCCTCTGTCGTAGGAAAGCTTTAGGTCTATACTATGTATAGTCGGACTTTTAATTAGCTGCAGTAAAATGACAGCTTATGTGTTACAATTAAATGACTGAAATTGGCGTCTTTTTGTTTTTTCGCGGCCATCAACCAAATCTTGTTTTTCTAATACAGAATAGTGTAACAAACTAAACTTATTTGACATGCATATCTCTAAACTCAGTCCGAAATGAGTTCTTAAGAAGTGTCATTTTATTGCAGCTAATTAAAAGGCGGACTATAGATCGCTGTACTGATTTGAGAAACGGTCTAGGTACGTGTCGAACACTGTTGATCCCGTATTTAAGCTGAAGGCCCATTTTCGTAATTTAAAACGTTTAAAATCTACTCGCAGTCTCATCTCGGGCACAGACAAAAGTCAAAAACTTGTCAAAAATTTAAGGAATTTCGAGGTATAAATTTCCTTAAATTTGACAGATTGAGACTGAGATAAGACTGTGAACATTCTTAAAATTACAAGATTTGCCCCTCAGATTATATCACTACATTGGCTCATCTACTTTCTGAGACACGGAGGGGTCTTTGTATGTAAAGATGGTTACCCATCGGCGACCAGTGCGGCTGTTATTACTTAGCCACAAGCCTTTCCTACACACACTTTACACATATACACTATAGTATGTGTTTAATTTATTCTGGGAACACAAACATTATCACTAAATACAAGGACTAACTAAATTGCACTTAATTTTGTAGACTACAAACAAAGCCACATAAAGCCTACCCATAACTGTGGGAAGACCTAGTTACCAGCTCGCCTTCCTCGAGTACAATGACGGGGCACTTGTCAAATGTTGAGTGAACAACATAGTCAACATACCAGTGCAGTTAGCCCAGTTATGTGTTACCCAATACATTTTATTGCTAGCTCAATGAAATTGTATTATTATTGTAATGTTTAATTAGGTTGTAATTTCCTAAATTGACGATATAAAATTTATGAAAATACTTGCACGCTCCTTTGTTGTAGTGGACGGAAATGTAAAAGCGTTTTCATATAATTCCATAAATTTTACTTCCCTGTGCTTCGTAATGCCGTGACGTGGATGTGGACCTCCACAATAATATCGTCACTTTAGCAATTATAAAACCGTACAATAAAGTTTTTATAACTCGGTATAAAAAGGCTATTATATTATAGAGTGGGAATGCTACACATTTCACCTTCACAACCAAAATCATACATCAGGCAGGATATTCCATCATAACCACATCCATAGGAATCGCAAAGTGTTTATATACTAGCGACCCGCCACTGCTTTGCATACATAAATGTGCAATGGGGACATGTTAAAACATCAATGTTTTTGTGCTATATTTATGTTAAATGTTATAATATTCCGAAAGGTTAGTGTTTCTAATACAAATAACACTTACGGAATAAATGTTCTAAATTATAGGTAGTGAAAACCGCATTCAAAACGAATGAGTTTAGAAGCTTTAAGCGCTTAAAAAGACAAAAACGAAAAGTGACATTGCTTTGTTATAGATGATGTCCGTGTGTGTCGCTATTCTGCTCTCTGCCTATCCCTCCAATAATCATAGCCATGACGGTTATAGTTACAAAGTAAGTAAAGCATAATTAATTAGTTGTACCTAATGATAAAGGGCATGCTCCGATTGTTCGTGTTGAAACGCCGGAGGAAAGAGTGACGAAACGGAAGTATTTTAACACTACAGTAACGAAATAGGAAATAACTTATATCAAGATCTAATGGAATTTGTGCTGCGTAATAGGCACATAGGGTGATAAATGATTTTATTTCTGTAAGTAGGTTTGTACAAACACTTTTACAAACACGTCAATCATATTTTAAAAACTAGATGAGGTCGGCGTTTCCTATCTGACTACTCTGAGAAGAAAATGCTACGCGTATTATACATGCCTACAGTCATTTACTCTCGTCCCTGTACTATGTAAAGAGTCTCTCTAACCGCACAAGAACAAGTGAATATCATGCTAGTTAGCTTACGTCTCATTCGATGTTGGGCGTAGTTAGCTGATTTTCTCGCTCGTTATGTACTAAATAACTTAAATATTAAACATTCATGTTGTTTTGATAATCACCTGATCTGTAAGATTGTGTTTATTTATGCTGCAGCGGATTTTCGCACGAGTGGCAGGCCGTATTAATGCTTCATTAATATCGGTAATTCAATATACAGCGTGTCGAGAAACAGTGTTGTTACCGCAAAACATTCGGTTTTTTGTGGTTGTGACTTGTGGTTAAAGGCGAAGGAGACAGCGAGAATCTGTCCTTCAGAAGCATATCATCATTTGGATGGCTTTTCCCACTATGTATATTGGGATCGGCTTCCTAGCCGGATGCAGCTCATCACCATCAAATACCTAGCCTTTTCCCAATTATGTTGGGGTCAGCTTCCAGTTTAACCGGACGCAGCTGGATACCAGTGTTTTACATGGAGTGACTGCCCATCTGAGCCCAATAACCCAGTTACTGGGTAACACGATATCCTTTGGCAAGACTGGTTTTCAGACTTTCGGGCTTCTAACTACCTGTAAAGACAGTTAAAGATCTACAAATGACACTAATGACAGCCGGTTGCAGTTGAATAGAAGTATTGTGTATTTTCAGTAGCTTCAGTAAACACTTTTTGCTTGAGGCATCAAAGGAATCATTCTGTTTGGACAGTTAACATTTTGTTACTTTTGTGGACAAAAAATAATTTCTCGTTTTGTTACTGCGTTTACATATAATTTAATCATTTCAACAATACATAATTTTTTTTTGTGGGGTGGATACCGTCAAAAGGCGCCCGAGGCTTTGGGGATAAGAGGAGTGTAAAATTTTTACCTCACTAAAACCACCCCAGTGGTCACCATCTGCACATGGAAGGGGCACCGATACCTCTCAAAAGACCGATCCGTATTCCTCTCTGTGAAACGCCTGTTAGGGCACGTCTCTGGGGAGACTGTAAACAAGGAGTCTCCTCGAAACCTAGCAGTGCAAGTGTCTAAGGCAGCAGGTGCACTGTGCGCCATTTTCCTACACATGAAACTTAGACAGTTAATTTTAAGGGTGAATGTAACACCCTTTACGATGGTCAAATTACTTTGTAACCTATAGATATACAGGGTTATTGGTAAAACATTAACAACATCTTAAGAGGTCATTGTACTCATCCTTATGAACAACTTTTACTATGGGACCAAACCTGGAATCGCGAAAAAAAAATCAGCAACATTTATGTTCGTATAACTCATCAAAATGTAGGGAACAGCAGTTTCTTTTTTCGAGATTTCAAGTTTGGTCCCATAGTAAAAGTTGTTCATAATGATGAGTACAATGACCTCTTAAGAGGTTGTTAATGTTTTAAAAATACCCTGTATACTTAACTGAATTTCGAATTTTGTAATGTTTTCTATAATATTTAATGAGGTCGATATTTGCTTAAATAAACCACAAATAACTAGGTAGTGTTTCGTTTTACATTTTGTAACAAATGTAGCCTCTGGGCGAGAACTAATAGTTGCGCCTTATTGCATGTCGTTATACAAATCCTGACGCATTGGCAGGTAACGCCTATTTAACTTTATTGATTGACAATTTCCAAATATTATCTCTATGCAAGAAATAACGTAAGGACCCGGCTCCTAAATAATAACAGCCACACGGTTTGATTGAACGTTAAGCTACGGTTGCCGCGGTCGGTTCTTGGATGGGTGACCATCCATTACATATCAAGACCCCACCGTGTCTCGGCTGTCATCCGTGCCAGTCCAAAAGTCTGACAACCAGTCTTACCCAGCGGTATCGTGTAACCCAGTAACTGGGTTGTGGAAGTCAGACAGGCAGTTGTTTCATGTAAAATACTGGTATTCAGCTCCATCCGGTTAGACTAGAAGCTGACTCCAAAATATAAACATCAAAAGTATAGGATCAAGGTATAAAAAAAAATTAATGCCCTATACTGTATTTATCTTATTAAATACATACTGAAACTTGTCATAAGGTTTGATTACTTTACTCAATGAACACTTTGGATCGCTCAGCTTGTTACAAGATTCGAAGATAGATTCCTCGGTCATCAAATGTTGTCAATTCCAATCGATTTCCCGCGCGTCTGCACGAAGACCAATAAAATATTACTAATGTAGGACATATCTTTATAAATTGTAATTAGGGCTTATTTTTCAATCGACAGATAATTTTTATCCGTAGAATAAAATTGACGTCTGACAAATTTTGTATGGAAGAACTGTCAAAAATTCAAAACTATTCCTCGGATAAAATTATCTGGAGTTGGAAAAATCGGCCCTTAGTCTGATAAATTTTATTTATTTAGCAATACAACCCGACGTCTCACGGGTAAGTCGTTACCACCGATATGAACATTTACAATAACAGAGGCATTGCAGATCATCCTCTGATAAAAAACTGTAGCTGCCCCAAGCTCCTAACAAAACTATAATGTCTTCATATCGAGCACCCTTCGTGTCTCGGAAAGCACGTGGTCTCGGCTGTCATTTGTTCATCTTTGACAGTCAGACAGACAGAAGCCCAAATGTTTGACAACCAGTCCTATCGAGGGGTATCGTATTACCTAGTAACTGGGTTGTGGAGGTCAGATAGGCAGTCGCTCAATGGTAAAATAGGTACCTAGGTACTAGTATTCAGTTGCATCCGGTTAGATTGGAAGCCGACCCCAACATAATTGAGAAGTACGTGCTTATAATTACATCAGCACGCAGCCACCACCACCACCAGCACCACCAGGACTTGAAGCAGTACCTATAGCTGTCTATACTGCTTGGCAGCAGAAATACGTTATGCTGTTACGGATTGGTTGAAACCCCTTTTTCTTTTCCAACCCTCTATGCCCCAAAAATTGCATCCATAGTGACCTCTGCACTGACACCGAAGATGCCGTCGAAGTGGCGAAGTTTTGGGCCAACAAAATCGAATTTAGTGTCGTGCCATCGACACGACGAAGAAGAATGTTTAAATATTTTTTTTGAAGACATGCTATGGCACCAAAAAACGGCCATTTTAATATTTTTTTCAATTTTGATATACCCAGTGTCACTCTTACAATTAAAACGAATCTAACGGCACCTCTCAAGCTGAAATCGATCAAGCCGTTTAGGCTACAGAGCGTCCCAAAGAAAATATACATACATACACTCGAAAAACATAACCCTCCTTCTGGCACATCATCATTCTCCTGCCCTTATCCCAATTTATTTGGGGTCGGCGCAACATATCTTTTTCTTCCATACTTCTCTATTAGTCGTCATCTCGGGTAAAAAGTTTCCCACTTTATCTTAAACGAAACATATGAACACGCTGTATAACTAGATTATTAGTTCATAATAGTCACAGAACGGCACACAACAGTTACAGATGTTATTATTGCCACACCCACAGACCACTCTTAGGTAAATATCATAATTACCCACTATTACACTGACTCACAGAAGGTACTACTCTGTAACCTTATTTCTAACTTCTATCTGCGTCCTACTTGCAGTTTACCGCATGCCTGCACCTGCACTGCACAAAGCAAGGATCCGATTTATGATTGACTAGCTTCTGACCGCGACTTCGACCGCGTGCTTGTTTTTACCAAGTAAAATGAGATAGGTAGGTTACCTACCCAACATTCGATCTTCAAAAACGGCACAATGTCATCCTAGGTGGTGGTGTCATCCAGGTGGAAGTATGTCGTAATTATCGGGAGCGTAAAAGAAATAAGATGAAGAAAAGACGATACGTAACATAACCAAGTTTTGACGTGTCACTTGCGGATGTAAAGCTATCAACATATTTTTACTTATATATTATAAGTTTTAACACAAAATATATCCTACCTACATACAAACTTCACAAATTTAACCTCCACCTACATACAAACTTCACAAATTTAACCTCCGCCTACATACAAACTTCACAAATTTAACCTCCGCCTACATACAAACTTCACAAATTTAACCTCCACCTACATACAAACTTCACAAATTTAACCTCCACCTACATACAAAGTTCACAAATTTAACCTCCACCTACATACAAAGTTCACAAATTTAACCTCCACCTACATACAAAGTTCACAAAATTTAACCTCCACCTACATACAAACTTCACAAATTTAACCTCCACCTACATACAAATTTCACAAATTTAACCTCTTTATAATATTAGTATAGGTATAGATAGATTTAATTTGTTTAGGTACAGTCAACCTCACATCAGTGATAACACAAGCACTACGAAAATCACCCTTACTGCTACGACATAAAGGCGTTGACTATGTCAAATTGTTACCTACGGCCTTCTGTACAAGCCAAGCCATCTCAAGTTTGCTTCCGATACTATTGATTTGATCCATGCACATCGGCTCGGGTGGTCACTACAGCTGCATTCTAATTTATCAGTCTTCAATTAACTATTTACGAGTGGCTATGTCCCGTGACTTCATTTGTGTTACATAGTTAACAGTTTTCCGACACGGAAAGTACGGACGCCAGCAGGTCAACCTACCCGAAACTGTCAGATTTTCCCAATCAACCTTGAACCTTATGTTTTAGCACTAGAGTCGAAAATCTATTAAATAAATCTGACAGATTGTAGTAACTTGATGAGCTGGCGTCTGTACTTACCTCTCCATCAAACATCAAAATCAGTTTGTCTGTTTAGTCGTAAATACCTGAAAGACTGAGGTAGTATCACTATCGCTTTTATAGGGCAGGTGCGGTTTAGAGACTTTTATCTGAGTATGAATATAATAGGATAGAATACTCTTTATTATTATACTAGCTGCGCCCCGCGGTTTCACCCGCATAGGTTTCGATCCCGTGGGAATATCCGGATAAAAAGTTGCCTATATGTTAATCCAGGGTGTCAGCTACATTTTAACAAAATTGGTCCAGCCGTTTGAGCGTGAAGAAGTTACAAACATATAAACACACCCCCACACCCCCACACAAACTTTCGCCTTTATAATATTAGTGTGATAAAATTTCTATATTTATATCTATAATTTTATATATATGGGCGGTCTTGTCGATAAGAGCGATCTTTTAAAAGACAACCATAACCTGACCTTTTTGACTTGACCTTTTTTACCGTATGAATGAAGCAACAGACCGAAGAAGAAGCAGATATAAAGCCTTTTTCCTCAAAGAATGAACGAAATGAATGAGTGAACGAATAACCAATCTCACATTAGAACTAGTAAGCAAAGAACTAGTATATACTTTTGCATATAACTCGGTGTTAAATAATTACATAGATATTTGCATAATAGCTTCTATAAGGATACGTTGAGATCCGGTAAAATTGAATTAAAGTGAGACCTGAGTGCTGTGGCGCAACTTGGGTGGGAGACGCCTATATTCAGCAGTATTGTAGAAATCTGAGTATTTTATAGGAAATTGTTTTAATTATTTTAAGATGGGTGGCCATCCATTACAATCTCCGCGAAAGCACGTGAAGCCTCGGCTGTTATTCTTAGATCTTTGACAGTCGTTACGGGTATAGTTCGCGCGGAACTAGTTGGCGCGCCTTGGGTGGGGACGGGGGTGAGGGCGGCGGGGTTGCTTGTACTGAGTAATGACAAAGCCCCTCCTCTCCATCCCACCGCTCACATACCTAAGGCGCGGCCAACTAATTCCGCGCGGACTATAGTCAGAAGCCCAAATGTGTGACCATTAGGGCTATCGTGTCATATATTCACTGTATTGTGGAGGTCAGATAGGCAGTCGCTCCGTGTAAAACCGCACCCGGTTAGACTGGAAGCCGACAGCCGGCAGTTGGGAAAAGGCTAGACAGAATGATTAATTAATGTTAGCAGATTGATTACAGCTAAAGAGTTCATTCGTGATGAACGCTGCAGCACCAATTCATTTCTAGCTAATAAATGTATGTAATGTAGCATATTTTTAAAATTGCTCATTGTTAATTTGTGTCTTAAATGTATTATAAGAATACATTTATACTTTTTGCTGTGCCCTACAGGGTCCATAATTGTACCTTAGCTTTAAGCCATTGTAACACCTCTACAACATTATGGAATGCAAATAAATATATACACACATCAACACGGTCTAGGGATATTTTTAAAAAAGCGAATTACTATCAATGTGTTAATTATTTATATGACATGTATATATTTAAAAGATACGTTATTTAATATTCTACCATTTTTTAATAATGGTTAAGGTACTTAGATTAAAATTTCAGGATTTTATGGAAAAAAAATGAAGCATAGACGGAAATCGTATATGAATGAACTTTTAATTTGTGAGTAAAAACTGAAAAAAATAGAAAAATCATTTAATTTGTGTTTATAAACTTGAAGTTAGTAGTCTGAGAAAGCGCCCATGATGTTCATAACACATCGGCAACGATTCGGCATGCTCAGAACAAGGTTGTCAATGTCTTGCTGCGGAATATTGTCCCATGTCCTTCTGAGGTGCGCAAAAAGTTGATCTTCTGTAGCCAGATTTTCAGGAACTTCCTTCAGAGCTCTTCTTTGCAGCATATCCCACGCATGCTCAATGGGATTTAGATCTGGCGATTGAGCAGGCCAGTCTAAGGCCCTAACATTATGTGTATGTAACCAAGCTGCTAACGTTCTCGCCGTGTGTGCCCGGGTATTGTCGTGCATGAGCAGGAAATCTTGCCCCATTTGTGTTCTGTGGGGCAAGATTACCGGCCCCAGCACCTGTTGGACGTATCGTTCTGCCGTCATATTGCCCCGCACCCAAACGAGATCCGTCCGTCCTCCAAGACGAATTCCTGCCCAAACCATAATTGTTCCTCCTTGGTATGGGTGAACTTCCTGAGGGTTCTGGAGACGGCTCCATCGTCCAGGAACTCGCCAAACACGCGTCCTTCGTGAATCTGGATGGAAGCCGAACCTGGATTCATCCGTGAACAGCACATTGGACCATTGCTCACGGCCCCAGTCCACGTGGTTCCGAACCCATTCTAATCGTCGCCCACGATTGCCTCTCCGTAAAGGTGGGACCCGGAGTGGTCTACGAGAGCGTAGATTGCTTTCATGCAGTCGCCTTCTTACAGTTTGGTCACTCATAAGCACTTGGTGTTCCACTCGCAGCCTTTGGACCAATTGAGTCGCCGTTGCATTTGGTTGTGCTCGCGCAGTAATTTGCAAAAATCGGTCTTGTCTGGGGGTAGTGATGCGACTTGGCCCCCGGTGCCTCTCCGCTACTTCACCTGTGGCACGATAGCGTGTCCACAATCTTGAAATTACATTTTGATGGGTCCCTATGGCCTCAGCAACATTACGCTGAACAGATCCAGCTTCCAGCATTCCCACAGCTCGTAACATCTCCGCCCTCGTCAAATGTCGGCGTTGCATGGCTACAATACCTCAATTTTAACTTTATCTTTCGTTTAAAAATGAAGTAAACGTAATTCGTATTGTTTTCTAAATTTCGCACAAATGAAAATTCCCTCTCCTATACATCAAGACATTTTTTGCCACCGAAACAAAAGAATTTTCAAAAATTTAAATTTGGAATTAGTCTGAGATAAATTACAAACAAATCGGTGTATAAAAGATTCCAATGCGGCCAGTACTTTTCGAGTTATTTAATTGAGTATGAAATATCCCTAGACCGTGTTGATGTGTGTATTATGAATATGTATCGTCATGGGAACGGAACATGTATACCTACTTATAAAAAGTTACAACTTGATATTAGGCCAAGAGGAAGTTGTCCATAATCAAGTAGTTGTACTAAGAAGTGAAAATATACAATTTGGCAAAAAAAGTCACTTATACCGGGTCAAATTAAATTAGCTAGTAAAACTCCACAGACGTGATTGGTATCGATATCTAAACATGATAAAACGAAAAAATAATTACTTATGTTTTTTTTGTGGGGGTTTGACCGCAGTTAGTGAAGTCACGTGAAATATCAGATTAAAAAATCTGTTTTTTTGTGAGTAAACTTCACAGACGTAGTGGGTATCGACATCGAAATACGATAAAACAAAATAAAACAGATTTTCTCAATTTATACTTCAAGTAAAAACGTAGGTATACCCATCACGTCTGCAGAGTTTTGCTAGCTAATTTGATTTCAACTCAGCCTATCGCAGCCCACTGCTGGAGAGAGGCCTCTCCCAGACTACGCCACAGCACCCTGTCCTACGCCTTCCGCATCCAGTCTACCCCAGCCACCTTCTTTAGGTCGTCCGTCCATTTAGCTGGGGGGCGTCCCGTCAGGAATGTCGTCTGCTCCACCGGCCATCGGTCCTTCGGCAGACATGGCCAGCCCACTGCCACTTCAGTTTACTTACAATACGACCGACGTAACTTGGCGGGCCTGAACTTTGCGCAGAAGGCTGCGCAGTAAGATTTTTTAGGAACCAAATGGTGACATGAGGCGAGTGCGAGAGCCACGGGACGACTCTCGGCCACCGTAGGCGCGGGCCTGCGGGCGGAGAGTAATGGGTAGCTCACCGTCCGATCAGGACCAGGCCCGTGCCGGACGGCGCGTACGTGTTCCACGCGCGCCTCAAAGAGATGTCAGCATCGAGGAGGGGCCTCATAGGGGCGAAGCAAGCCTGCCGGGTCAGCGGGATTGTCCGAAAGGGTTACCGCTGGCCCGGAACTTATAGGGCTAAGAAGGGAACATGGGTGGGTTTTAGTCAATAAGAGTCTAACACTCCCTTCCGCTCCACCCAGAGCGGGAGGGGTCATTTGATGATTTCCCATCCGCAAAAAAAAAAAAAAGGCGAGTGCGAGTGAGAGAACATGCGCGAAAGTTCTTATTGCCTATGTTCAGCCGATCGATTCTGAATCTCACCGTGAAAACTTAGGTGAAGTGAGTTTGTTTTTGGTAGGAGTTGACACTATTGACAGCTCACTCCACGATCACTTCACCTAAGTTTTCACGGTGAGATTTTTACAGAATAGCACTGCTGGCCCGCCAAGTTACGTCGGTCGTATTGTACTCTGCAAGCTATGTCGGTAATTTAATTTGACCCTGTATATAAATATGTCAAACCAGTGTCTACATCATATGACCTTGCACTGTGGTATACTTAGGGTGTGACCAACTCTATTTTCAAAACCTTTTTTTACAAACTTCTTCATCTGTCGCAATATCAAGCCGACAATTTCGAATATTTCTACTTTTTCGATCGATTATGTTTGTGGTCTAGTTAGCAAAATTGGCTTATTACTGACGATTATTGAAACAGATAAGCTATTCGAACGTAATTATCACCAACGGTTTAATTTCAGTAAGTGCTCTGTAATTATTGTTCAGTTCTGCTAAGTGTTTTTAGTTTGTGTGTTTGTTATTTCGAGATTGGCGGTTCCGGCATTTAATAATGACAACTGGCAACTAAGTATTTATACCTACTTGACTATGCGACGGGCCCATGGCTAATTGATAACAGCCGCACAGGTCGATCGATCAGGTTAAGCTACGCTTACCGCGGTTGGTCTGTGGATGGGTGACCATCTCTACATACCGAGACCCCTCCATGCCTCGGAAAGCACGTTAAGCCGTTTGTCCCGGCTGTCATTTGTGGATCTTTGAGAGTCGTTACGGGTAGTCAGAAGCCCGGAAGTCTGATAACCAGTCTAATCAAGGGGTATCGTATTACCCAATAACTGGTTTGTGGAGGTCAGAGAAATAAAATACTGGTATTCAACTGCATCCGGTTAGACAGGAAGCCGACCCCAACATAGTTGG
The DNA here is from genome assembly GCA_963082905.1 of Oligia fasciuncula. Classification (NCBI taxonomy): domain Eukaryota; kingdom Metazoa; phylum Arthropoda; class Insecta; order Lepidoptera; family Noctuidae; genus Oligia; species Oligia fasciuncula. Next base: position 11,139,452 of record OY720406.1, on the reverse strand, counting down.
GAGAAGGCTAGGCAGATGATGAGGTACAGCGGGGTGGGTCTATTCTGTAAAAATCTCATCGTGAAAACTTAGATGAAGCTTAAAGTGAGCTGTCAAAGTCAAAGAATTTATTTCAAATAAGCACTTAAGGCACTTTGAACGTCAAAAATTACAACAAAATAGAATTGATTCTAGTCTAGTCATTCCACTTGACACAATTGACAGAGCTCACTTCATCTAAGTTTTCAAGTTGATATTTTTACAGAATTACTAGCTGACCCCGGTGAACTTCGTAGCGACTCAGGTTTTTTTTTTCATGAAATTTTCCCATGTTTTAATTGTTATTCTGCTGTTCGGTGCGGAGAGAAATCCAACAAATCAAAGTTCATATAAATCGGTCCTGCCATTCTTGAGTTATAAATGGTGTAACTAGCCTGACTTTGTTTTATTTATATAGATTACTGCTTAGTTAAAGGAGGTTCCTCGTTCCGACATTAGAACAGTTTTGACGAAAAACAAAACTGCGGTGCTATTCTGTAACCACCTCACCGTGAAAACTTAGGTGAAGTGATCGTGGAGTGAGCTGTCAATAGTGTCAATTCCTAGCAAAAACAAACTCACTTCACCTAAGTTATCACGGTGAGATTTTTACAGAATCGACCGGCAGCATCATTTTGTGCGCAACCTTTCGCAAGTCCAATGCTGAACCAATCCATCTTTAAGCCACGATGCACATCATATCATGTTCTTCAAAAATAGAAAGAAGGAAATCGGAAGACAGCTTCACTTTCATTCAGTAACATATCTATTTGCAAAACGAAACAAAAAAACTGTTGTAACGCTTAAAACTGATTAATAGCTCTTTGATAAATGGAGCGAGAAATCAAAGAGTGCTCACACGCATACATCGGATTGGTACGGCTAGACCGTGAGGCAAACTTAACATGCGGGCTACCCCACCCTTAAAACTACTACTAAAGGTGGAAAATCGTGTGGAGGTTATGTAAATGGATTGGTAAATAGATCTGTGACGTATGACGGACGCAATGCCACAGTTGCCAAAGTGCATGTAAGTCGACGGGTGTGCAACTAGTGGCCTATGGATACAATTACCGTTCCTTTATAATTAAGATTTTTTAACTACAACCGATTAGACGTGTGGATATTGGAATTTTAGTTTCGTAATATGTGATATTTTTTTCAGGGTTGATTGAGCTGAAAGAAAGGTAGCGGAGACTGTTTCACCAAAGTTATTTTAAGGAGTTATACATAACTGCAGAGCGGCCTGTGGCTAAATAATAACAGCCGCACAGGTCGATAGATCAGGTTAAGTTACGCTTGCCGCGGTTCATTTGTGGATGGGTGACCATCGTTACATACCGTGACCCATCCGTGCTTCGGAAAGCACGTTAAGCCGTTGGTTTTGACTGTCATTCGTGGATCTTTGACAGTCGTTACGGGTAGTGAGAAGCCCGAAAGTCTGACAACCAGCCTTACCAAGGGGTATCGTATTACCCAGTAACTGGGTTGTGGAGGTCAGATAGGCAGTCGCTCCATGTAAAATACTGGTATTCAACTGCATCCGGTTAGACTGGAAGTCGACCCCAACATAGTTGGTAGGAAAGGCTAGGCAGATGATGAAAGTTTTGGCCAGCCATCAAAACGTCATCATCATTTCAGCCTCCCCCAAGCGCCGCCGCCACTTCAAACGATTCTGTGCTTCCCACAACCAACGGATTCTTGCGGCCTCCACAAGATCACCTTAGTTTTGCATAAATGATTTGGTTAGGATGTACTTGAGGTCTGTTGGACACCGAACTAAAATTCTTCAGCAAAGCAAGAAATTGAGATCCTACTTTGACCTAATTTGAATCATAGTCAAGCGATTTAAGCTGTCAGACCTTCTTGGAACTTTTAGCTAGAACGTTGGGTAGTTTTACTCTGTTGGTGATTGGAAGAACTATGCGAGGCCAACGCTAACACTGTCGAACTGACTGAATTCTGATCGACACTTATTTAGGATACGAGGATAAGTGGAATCTCCACACAATGATGGACGGCGCCGCCGAGGCCGGCCCAGAAAGAGATGGCGAGATGACCTGGACGCGTACCACGAGGGCTCGTTCGAGGTGGCGCTGGAAAAGAGTTCCTAGAAGGATTTAGGAGGGCTTTGCCCAGCAGTGGCAGGCAAACAAAAAAAAAAAACAAAATGGAATCATCAATACAACAAGGAAGACTGGTTTTCTTACAGTTTCTCAGGTACTTATCTCATCTGCCAGTTAGGTAGGTACTTAAAAACTTAGTTACATTCTTCAGTTTCGTTCGCCGATGTGCATCAGGATCAGCACTGATTCTTTTATAGGTACATAATATCCACGCACCACCTACATTGCATTTCTGTTCTACAAAGCCATAAGATGTTTTATCTCACATATGCGTCACTGGTTGCGTAAAAACCTATGCAATGGAGTAAACGCTACGGTTTTTAACGTGCTATGAATGACTACTTCCTCTCAGTAATAGGACATTATGTGACGTAACAGCTCTTATTACGTACACTATCAGAATATATCCGTGTTGCATAGCTGCTGCGACTGGTCGTGGGAGCTGGCCTTTAGAAATTAGCTGTCTGGTTCTGGGCGAGAGTTTAGGCTCAAGTACTAATGAATGGGAAATAATTATTTAGTTTGCAAGTTAGATATTGAATTACTTTTACAACGGTTTCTTATCTGATCACGGCAGAAAAAAAATGCCGAAGTAAACGTGAAAAGGCTGATTTTAAAATAAGTTAGGCTTTTCAAAAAATAAAATGTTTCTAATGCAGAACAACAGGAGTCGCACCATGCCTTCTGTTCGAAAACCCGGCTTTTAAATCTATTATCACCTGCGGACGGGATACAAGGAAGACATTTTGATGATATTACCTGAATGATTTTTTTGCAACTATCGCAAATAAAATAACCAAGATTCTGACTAATTCAGTTCGGGGCATGGTTATAGAAGTCAATCGTAGGAAGAGAGGTGTCCACCGCCTCAAACCTCGCCAAGCCCCAAGGACACAAGGTTGCAATGGCCTATTTGGAAAGCATCGAATCGATTGCGAACCCAAGTAGGCCGCTGCAAACATAATCTGTTTCTGCTGTGACATAATCTGGTGAAATGGGGCACTGTCGATTCGCCCGTGGATGTTCTTGAACAGACTATATCTGCTCGTGTTCCAAATATTCGTTAATCTACACCCTGGATGATCTGACTGTAGTGCTATGAGGAACATGGTGTAAAGTTCACTCATACTCTATAGAAAAGGGAGGATCCTCCGGCCAGACGGGTGTTGTGTCTGGCGGGCAACTGCCCAATGATTCCTGTCGGGGCGTTGCATCTATACTAGTTGTGCGGTAAACTCTGCTTGCGCGATGCAGGATATTGCGTGACGTCATTATGACGCGTTGTTCGCATGTGGCGTTGTAGATACCGCTACATGACCATCGCCTCTGACGCCGCGCCGCATTAAACGTGGCCACCTACTGGGCTCAAACAGTATAAGCAACATATGTAGATATGCCTTCGAAAGGGAAAGAAGAAGGGCATCGTATTCCTTGTTGACCTAGACCCCTCTTATTAAAATTAATTGACACAATACTAAGATGGGCGCGATAAAAATATAACACCTTAATTTCAGCCATCAATTTAATTCGACGGTAAGCTTACAAAGCGTGAAGAATTAATTTAACAGCAGGTTATCAATATGATTTCGGATATGATGTATGGCGGGGAAATTACTTGCAGACATGTTCGATCCTTATATAGATTTTATTGTGATTTAATATGAACTAGCTTTACCCGTGGAATCATTCACAAATTATTTTTGTTCTTGCGGTCTAGGCCTTTTTCACTCATTTATTTTACTGCGGTGCTATTCTGTAAAAATCTCACCGTGAAAACTTAGGTGAAATGAGCGTGGAGTGAGCTGTCAATAATGTAAATTCCTAGCGAAAACAAACTCACTTCACCCGAGTTTTCACGGTGAGATTTTTATAGAATCGACCGGCTGGAGCGTCAATTCAAGTGATGTGAAACAGATCATGCAGTCGATTTGAAAAGAAATAGACAATCAAGTTGGTAAGGTTGAAGCCGTGGTAGTATTTATATAATATATAAAACAAAGTCGAATTAGTTAAACCATTTATAACTCAAGAACGGCTTTACCGATTCTTATGAGCTTTGATTTGTTGGATTCGTCTTCACCGAATAGCAGAATAACTATAAAAACAGGGGAAAATTTCAGGGAAAAAATTGTTATTAAGATAATTCGTTTTCCCATACATTCGTTTTTATTGATTCTAAGGCGGTACGAAGTTCGCCGCGTCAGCTAGTTTAATATAATATAAATGCGAAAGTAACATTGTCTGTCTGTTACCTTTTCACGCTTTAAGAGGAAATGCGGTCGGAGAGACTTTTGAAAAAGCCTAAGTAAAAAGTCATAATTCGAGGTTTGGCTCTCGCCTATTTCCTCCTCCAATATTGCATCAATTTAAAAGATATTTCATAAACTGAATAAGAAGGATTTAAACTGTGTCCCTATTTTTTCTTTTTTCATTAATAGTTGTCAAATTTGTATACTAGGCCTGTGTTGACAGCGATTTAAATTGGAATTTTTTGATCGTTCTAGTGCTTACAAAAATAATGTATCATCAAAAAGAAAAACATAGGGACATACAAGTAGTTAATATTTATTGTTCTGTAAAAATCATTGCTGTAAGATCATCATCTGCCTAGCCTTTTCCCAACTATGTTGGGGTCGGCTTCCAGTCTAACCGGATGCAGCTGAATACCAGTATTTCACATGGCGCGACTGCCTATCTGACCTCCACAACCCAGTTACTGGGTAATACGATACCCCTTGGTAAGACTGGTTGTCAGACTTTCGGGCTTCTGACTACCCGTAACGATTGTCAAAGATCCACGAATGACAGCCGGGACCGACGGCTTAAAGTGCTTTCCGAGGCACGAACCAGAAAGAAAACAGTCGAGAGCGTTTCTATGGAGAAACGACCTGCATTTCCTCTTAATAGCCTAGCCACGACTTTTGGCTTAGCGGGAAGCGGTGCGGTGTTTTACTGCTAGCGTTGACGCTTCGTGCGGTGCGTCGTGGCATGGTTCATACATTTTTGTATAAGTATTTGTTTTTACCACTCGCCGCCCCGCGCTAAGCTGCCACTGATAGCGGCCAGGTCGTGGTCAGGCCGTAACGGCTGAATGGATTTCAATAAAAGCCACACAAGTAGGCCTTGGCCTGGAAGGACTAAGGATAATTCCGTAGGCCGTTCCTGTGGGATAATTCTCGACCTACACGCCCACAACTCTTTAAACATACATACACAACTTTTAAAATAAATCTTTCTTTTGTTCATACACAACTTTTAATTGAAATGTTTCTTTTGTTTATTTATCATAGGTTATGTTATGGTACGATTAACCTATAACAAACATACTATTGCAGTTAACTCGTATGTAAATCAGGTTGTATTGAATGTAAGTCGTGTGATCGAGATTGAGAACGAACAGATAAGAATGTGAATTATAACCAGCCAGTGATTGGCAGAAAATACAGATAGGTATAATTTAGCCATTTTTTTATACAGGGTTAAATTAGATTTGCTAAAGAAACTCCGTATCTCAAGAACCGCGGTAGCTAGACAGTTGAAATTTTCACAGATGATGTATTTCTGTTGCCGCTATAACAACAAATACTAAAAACAAAATAAAATAAATATTTAAGGGGGGCTCCCATACAAAAAAACGTGTTTTTTTCGGCCTTTTTGCCGTCTGTCTGTCGCCAGGCTGTATCTCAAGAACCGCGGTAGCTAGACAGTTGAAATTTTCACAGATGATGTATTTCTGTTGCCGCTATAACAACAAATACTAAAAACAAAATAAAATAAATATTTAAGAGGGGCTCCCATACAAAAAAACGTGTTTTTTTCGGCGTTATTGCCGTCTGTCTGTCGCCAGGCTGTATCTCAAGAACCGCGATTGCTAGACAGTTGAAATTTTCACAAATTATGTATTTCTGTTGCCGCTATAACAACAAATACTAAAAACAAAATAAAATAAATATTTAAGGGTAATCCCATACAACAAACGCGATTTTTTTGCCCTTTTTTGCTCGATATCAATAATGGCAACAGGTAGGCACTTGAAATATTCACAAAATACTCAGTTGTATTTTTACTTTAATAATAAATAATAAAATTAAAATAAAATAAATATTTAAGGGGGGCTCCCATACAGCAAACGTGTTTTTTCGGCGTTTTTGCCTTGTGGTACGGAACCCTTCATGTGCGAGTCCGACTCGCACTTGGCCAGTTTTTTATATACACATTGACATTGATGATTTTTTTTTTTAAACAATGACATTTGCTTACTTTGTAAAGTATTATATTATTTTTTCATTGTGAATGTGAAGACGGTGTGGGTCATTTTACATATATATATTTTTTTATTATTCTCTCTGTTCTGTTAGTTTTTTTTTTTCATGGTCTGGCAGTTTGTGTAATTTATGTGGCCTACCCAAATATCCTTTCTTTGGTATTGTTCGTCGAATCGTTGAGCTCCTTAAGTCTTGAGTTGAGCTGCACGATTTTTGACAAATGCGTGCACTGACTGGACAGGTCCTCTCAATCTGTGTGGTACTTTCCTCAAAAGACCACCTCAGACATCGATCTACATGGTCTTCATATAACCTGACCAAGATTATGTCTGGACTTTAAAAGAGACTGTGACCTCTGAGTTTGTTTCGGCCTTTCTTCTCAGAGTAGTCAGATAGGAAACGCCGACTTCATATAGTTTAAAAAAAACATGATTGACGTGTTCATCTAGTTTTAGAAAAACATGATTGACGTGTAAAAGTGTTTGTACAAACCTACTTACAAAAAATAGAATCATTTCATTTCATTTCAAATCATTTCATTTCATTTCACTATTATCGGAAGTCGACGGCGGCAAATCAAACAAAACCAAATTAATAATTGAAAAAAAAAAATGGAAAGCAATACTGCCCCGAAAATGATTTTATTTTTTATGGACAGAAAATACATTTTATGTAAATCGAATCCAACAAGTTACTGATAAAAGTTTTTGACCATCCAAATGTTTTTTTGTAAAGATTGTTTTGAGATAAAAGACCAACTATTACTTTTAATATTTTCTGTTTTTCCTGTTAACAACAAAGAATGCTCTACTTACGTACTTGTCATTACTTCCAGGTATTATTCCAACCGGTCACTTCAATCGGTAACCCTTGACACTTGCCTCCATTTCAGCCTGTCCCACGATGGGCAGGTGCTCTGAATGTCAACAGTCATGGGCTCATGGAGCGCAAGCGCATTCTCCCGACCGAAGGCGAAACCCACCGGTCAATTGTTCTGCCGACCATATCCTTTATGTGAAATAAATAAATGTTGATTTAAACAAAGATCTTTTATGCTATCCGTATCGGACGTTATTGAGATTCTTTTCGTTTGTAGATAAAGACGTTCATTTTTTTGTTGGCTTTTGTTTCTGTTAATACATTGTAGTAAGACATACGATTTTATTGCTTGTTGATACTTTACAAAAGGGTTTCTTTTCTTTTTACTAAAAATTACATTCTACGCATTTTCGAGTTTTTATTAAAACAATGTTTGGGCTTGTGACTAAACCAGCCGCACAGGTGAATCAAACGTTAAGCTACGCTTGCCGCGGTCGGTTAGTGGATGGGTGACCACCCTTAACACATCAAGATCCCTTCGTGCCTCAGAAAGCATGGTAAGCCGTTGGTCTCAGCTGTCATTCGTAGTTCTTTGACAGTCGTTACGGGTACTCTGAAGCCTAAAAGTCTGCCAGCCAGTCTTACCAAGGGTTCTGTATTGTTAGTTACTGAGTAACACGAGTGACATGGAGTGACTGAGGAGGTCAGATAGGCAGTCACTCCATGTAAAATACTGGCATGTAGCTGCATCCAGTAATATTTTTGGAAGTCGACCCCAACATAGTTGGGAAAACGAGAGATAAATTTAAGAAAATGTTCATAAAATAATTTTTCCCAAACGAAAAAAAGAAAGAAAATACGTTTATTTGCGGTAAAAATGAATAAAGCAATAAAGAAAATAAACAAAAAAAAAATAATAAGAAAGGGTTGGGGGAAACATGCGTACAATATGTATACATTGTTAGTTCACACGATCGATCGTTCCACTTTATACTGTCGATTTGTCTCCATTGACAGCAAACACTTTATAGAAATTAGCCAAACGACTAGCGGCCATTATAATCGATCAATCGGCTGACAAAACCAATTCACTTGGTTAGCTATCAAAAAAGAAAAGTAAAGTGAACGAATTATTATACAGTCTAGCAAGAAAATAACATAATTGTGAACACATTTTACTCTATTTTTTTTATAAAAACCCCGGTTTAGATAACAATCGCAATAATCTTACGTCTATTATTAATGTTTTATATTTTAGCCGTTACTCATACTAAAGTTGTGTAATTTCGGACATAGCGGAGACTATGGCGGAGATTTCAACAACATTTTAAATATAATAAAATACTGACGGAAATACGCAATGTGTAAACTAAAACTTCTACTCTCTCATGATTTAGGTACCGAAAAAGACAAATTACAGACTATGGCAGACGGCTATCAGTAGCGAAGGGTCAATTTTTGTAAGAGATAAGCCGGAGTAGATATCTTTAAAATTATTATATTATTGGATTGTCTATAGAATACCGACTGTGCCGTTTTTCAAAGGGAAGCCGGTAGGAATCGAGTGGTATGGAACCTTCGCCACTGATGTCTATGGATGTCGATATGGGGGCATCGAGACAACGCACGGGTCGCTTATATTTTTTTTACATTCAATCTAAGAGGCATTTTCTTTCAACAAGCATCTCATCCCCTTCCAGCTCTACAACGCTGAAAGAAATTGCCCTAATTACCTCGCATGACCAACGGATTAGTGATCGCAAACTGTAGTTGGGGAGCAGGTGGTAGCCACTGGGCTACCACCTGCTCCTCAACTACGTAAGTCGGGGTTGTTACCACTGGGTAACAGCCCCGACTTGCTAGTTATAGGTCGTGGGTTCGAACCCAGTCAGGCTCTTTACTTTGTGTAAATAATTTGATTACCACTGCTCTCAAAACGGTGAAGGAAAACATCGTGAGGAAACCGGCATGTCCTAGTACCAACGAATGTATCTCAGCAGTGGAATCAACTATAGGCTGATTATGCCGAAGAAAAAGCTTCCTTGTCGGAACCAGTGCGGCACCGCGCAGGAAGGACCCAACATGCTGCTGCGTCCAGCAATCCCAACGACGCAGCTGTACGTGTCCAGACTGCACCTCTCCACGAAGGTTGAGGAGATCGTGGCGTACATGCGTGTGAAGACCAACTGGACTTTGAGGGTTGAGAAGTTGGAGTCGCGACACAACACGAACATCAAGTCGTTCGTGGTGCGTGTTCCGACACATCATCTCGAGAAGTTCCTCAAGGAAGAGTTCTGGCCGAAGAGTGTAATTATAATGTTGTATGTATTTATAGTATTTTTAAGTTACATTAATATTGTATTGAATGTGTTTATATGGGCCTTGATGCCTGAAATAAATAAATAAATAAAATATGCTAAATTGTAGTTAGTTTTTCTGACATGGTACAGGAAAAGAAGTGGCCATCTTTCCTCTGTCCGGAATCACCCAGCAATGTGTGCTACAATGTTTAAACAGCATGCAATGTCTAGAACTTTAGAACTGTAAATAAATGTAAATATTGCATTTCAAAATATATTAGTAATTTTAGACATTACAAAAACGTATTACTCCTACACTTACTTTTGTAACTTTAAACTACGCGTTAATTTCGACAACGCGTAAAATTAGGTAATAATCTAATTACTTATTCAAGTTTAAAAGTATTTTTTGTTGTTAAAAACTAGTAACTAAATCAGTTAGATTATCTACTAGACAATCCGGTGCATAGCAGTCACGATTTGTGAGAAAACGTTTGACATTTGGAAGCCATTTTGCGTGGAGGTCTAGAACGTTCGTATGTAGATGCAATAGAAAAATCAAGGGCGTGTTCGATTTAGAGCAGTCGTGTTCAATACCCCGCGGGTCTGTTAGTATTGTTGTTTAATTATTTGATTGATTTTTTGTGGTGGTTCGTGGTATGCCAATGTATTGTATGGTCTTAAGACATCGTTTTATTATTATTTTATTTGTTTGTTGAGAGTAAGGTGTACATGATTCTAATTGGTTCTACATCAATCGTTGATACATACAAAAGTATGTCCTTAATGACATTTTTATGGAAATTATTAAGCCATTAGATTAATTAGGTACTTAAGGCTTTATTTCTGTTATACAGCCTTCGACAAACTCTCATACATATGGATAGGTGGAAGAGGATGAATAAAGTATATGACGGAATAATGATTCGAACCGTCAACCTTTTAGTCACTGCCTCACCTAAGTGTTTAGTTAGGTTTGGACTCGTTGAACTTTGTGTTTCGGTACCTACCTACTTACTGTAAAACACTATATTCAGGTTTCCCCAGTAAGACTACAATCAACTCATAGGTTCCTGCCAAGAGATTGGGACACGGCCTAACCACAATGTCTGTAGCCCCCCACACATCAGGACCCGAGGTGGCGACGCGCGCCCCTCTTAGACGTCGCGGGGGAGGGTCAAACACCTCATTCCCCCACTGACCCGACGAGGCCCACAGTGGCGGCCCACCAGTCGGGGGTTGCGGAAGGATCGTACGTTCCCGCGACCCCCGGCGTAGGTGTGAGATGGAACACCGAGGTATTTGTTAGTAAGAGTCTGACAAACCCCGCCACCCGCCTTAGGGCGGCGGACATCCATGAGGATTTTCCACCCGGAAACAAAAAATAAGCCTAATTTAGATGGACTGGAAATCAACCTACTAAACTTATTTTTTTTTAAAGTCGTAACTTTTATTTCAATTAAACTAATTACACGTGCCTAATAGAGAAGTAGTGTGGGACGCCTCCCAGCTAGATGGACCGATGACCTTAAAAAGGTGGCTGGGACAGGTAGTATGCGGAAGGAGAAGGACAGGTTGTTGTGGCGCAGCAAGGTAGAGGCCTATGTCCAGCAGTGGACTGCGATAGGCTGAGTCAATTGTTTCACAATAGAGACGTTAGTTACTATGCTTAAAAGCGTGATGATGATACTGGAGACAGCACAACATAACATCACGCCTATTTTTTACGAAGGATGAATGATCAAGAATATCCATGATAAAAGTTTTTCAATATATTTCGTACCGTTATGATAACAAGGGGCTCGTGGCTAAATAATAACTGCCGCACAGGTCGATCAATCAGGTTAAGCTACGCTTGCCGAGGTTGGTCTGTGGATGGGTGACCATCTTTACATACCGTGACCCCTCCGTGCCTCGGAAAGCACGTTAAGCCGTTGGTCTCGGTTGTCTTTCGTGGATCTTTGACAGTCGTTACGGGTAGTCAGAAGCCCGAAAGTCTGATAACCAGTCTTACCAAAGGTAACTGGGTTGTGGCGGTCAGATAGGCAGTCGCTCCATGTAAAATACTGGTATTCGGTTAGACTGGAACCCGACCCAAACATGGTTGGGAAAAGGCTAGGCAGATGGTGAGTTGTGATAACAAGAGTAGTGGTGCTGGTGGCCCAGTAGCAACGGCCGCGACTTAGAAGTTGTAGATCGTAGGTTCGACCCCAGACAGGCTCTTTACTTTGTGTAAATTATTTCATCACCACTGCTCTTTTGAGAGCAGTGGTGATGAAATAATGATCGGTGAAGGAAAACATCGTGAGGAAACCGGCATGTGCTAGAACCAAAAATTCGAAGACATGTGACATCAGCCCCCTCTCGAAGAGAGGAGGCCTGTGTCCCAGCAGTGTGCACATTATAGGCTGATTATCGTATGATACGTATGATAACGATACCAATATAAAGTCCTTAAACTGTCGCCGCAGGGTCGTGCAGCAATAAAACGTAAATAATTACAATTGCTATAAAAAACATTATCCGTAATACAACTCATAATATGAATTATATGGTAATCGTTATCATTTGACATTTGAATTGCTAGGAGTGTCAAATATAACGGGTTTTTCTTATAATTGCAGGTACTTGTCAGCAGTTCTTCAGAGGTATCTTCCGGGTAGGGATCTAATTACCCAAGTTCGTCGTAAAAGAAGTAGGAGTCTGTTTTTTGTGGAATGTGTGCGATCAAGCCAGTGCATTTTGGGTCGTACTGAAAAGGTCATATAATGTGGCTGCTTATGCTTCTAGACATGTGATAATACCGCTGGACTAGACCGCGGTAGTGTTTTTACTTGAAGTACGAGTTGAAAATATGTATGTGTACTTCAAGTAGCAACAATATTAGCGGTCGAGGACCCAACAAAAAAATCATCAAACTTTTTTTTTTTTTTTTTATCGTGTTTAGATATCGATACCATCACGACTGCAGAGTTATTCTAGCCCATTTAATTAGACCTTGGATAAATTAAAGTTCAGAAATGACAAGGCATAGGCATATTTTTGATCTTATTTTGACTATTAATTATTTATTTACACCAATCTACATGGTCTTCACACGATCTGATCAAGATTTTGTCTGGACTTTAAAAGAGACTGTGACCTCTGAGTTTGTTTCGGCCTTTCTTCTCAGAATAGTCAGATAGGAAACGCCGACATCATCTAGTTTAAAAAAATATGATTGACGTGTAAAAGTGTTTGTACAAACCTAATTACAGAATACAAATAATTTATTAATTGTATTGAACTGTTAATTTTTATGCGATAATTGTGTTTAAATGTTCTTATTTTTTTATTATATAGTTAAAGCATCGTATTCATTAATTTAAATTTTGCATGTCGAATCTTAGGCACAATGTATGACTCAACTTAATTCTTCACGACCTTATTTGTATACTTTGTTTTGATTTGATTTGACCGTGACCTCTGAGTTTGTTTCGGCCTTTCCCCTCGGAGTCGTCGGATAGGAAAAGCCGACCTCATCTAGTTTAAAAAAATATGATAGACGTGAAAAGTGTTTGTACAAACTTACCTACACAAAAAAGTAATTTATCATTAGACTCAATTTTGTCAGAAACCTAAAGAAAACATCGTTTCCTGAAACAACTTCCACTGATTATCACAAAACAATTGAATATAAATCAATTAACCTGCCATGTCTCCTGACCTTACTTCTCTGGCGTACTGTCAACTGCACGTCCACCACACTTGACCTACGAAAACCGCCCTTCCTACTCCGACATAAAGGCCTTATCTGTAACCATGGACGTGAGGTTTGACGTGGGTGGACCAAGGCCAGGGAGCGCCGGGGAGTGGCCATCTGTCAGGCAATCCGATTGAAATAGTCGGAAGACCGATAAATGCTTTTAATATTTGACTGGTCCAAAAATAGATTGAGTTTATTTTGGTGCGTTTAATCGCTAAGGGGATTGTTGTTGATTTATTTGTTGTAGTTTACTGCCGTACCGTAAAAAAACACAACTTGCCTTTGCTTTTAACAGATGACACGTGGGATGCAAGATAAGATGTTTTCTATGGATAATTTATTTTTGTGTCTTGGTTTGCAAAGCACACCGATTAAATTTTGAGAATAACTAAACAAATTAACAGTAAGCCGTTTAGGGGTTATATAAGAGCTGTTATTATAACATTTTAATATATAAGTCAGTTACTAATAGCAATATAACATCATTCGACCCTTTCCAATCTTCATACACAATAAATAATATCTCAAAATGACGAGATCATACAGACCACGAGATAGGTCCTAGTCAGTCAATCCTGCGCACAATAGAGCGGAATACCGGCGCATACGCAGGACAATTATACTAAATATTTGGGGCCACCCACTCTTGATACGTATCGTGGTCGCACTGTCACTCGATGAAGGGTACTCAAGGGGCGTGGTCGCAGATCGTGTAGTCATCGGGAATAATTTGGATTTAGACTTGGCTATTTGTTTTCAGCCAGTGCTTAATTGATAGTGTTTTGTTATTTTCGCTCCATTATTGATTGCAATAACTTGTGTGCTCGTCTACACTTTTCAGGAAGTACATTTAGATCGTCAACTGTCTTAAAGACATCATCAGCCCATAGCAGCCACCTCCTGGACTCTGATGAAATTAGGTTTTCGGATTCGAAAATTCGGTTGCAGCAAAAATAAGGTTCCATTCTGAATATGGCTAGTTATCAGCAAGAAATGGGACAGCCGTGATATGGTATCGTAAAGAGGTTATTTGTGACGAGGATAGGCAGTCGTCCTCCAGCATGTTAATAACAAACCGATTTTTTTATAAATAGGGATTTTCTGTTGCTGTAGAAAAGTAAGCCTTAGCAGATGCACCTTTTTTGTCAAGTAACGCTTACTTTTCTTTATTTCTTGTCCTCGGATACCCTTTTTGTTTAAGGCAGCAGCATTGGAATCTTATTTGTGGTTTAAAAACAAACAATTAAAAAAAAAAAAATTAAAGAGTATTCTATTCTAATGAAGTAATTTAAATCGTAGTTTAGATATGAAATTGTAAGGGATGTAGGGACGTCCATCCAAATCTTCTTCTTCCTTCATCCCTTAATCCCAGTTCTATTTGGGGTCAAGTCTTCTTGTACAGCGGTGCCAGGACGATCTGTCCTGGGTCGTCATAGGACAGTAGTCGACCCTCGACGTCCATCCAAATGCAAACATCAACTCACATCTTCTGCCCATGGGGATAGGCAGAAACGATAAAATCATATCAAACCATCCTAATAAATTAACGATAAATGGTGTCACAAATCAATGTGCCGATAGTCGTGACAGCCGATGGGTTAATAGCCAAGAGCCTCGACAAACCTGAGGAGGCTCTCGTTGGGCAGCTGGATCAAGGGCTTGATTCAGAAAGTGGTACGTCTGGACACGGCCCGCATTGTTAAGAGGTTCCTCTCTCTGGAGCACTGACCGCCGGTGGCTTGGACCCTGTTCCCGATACCGGTGGGCTACTATTTTTTGTATTTTTAAATGTTTTTATATTCTAATATTTAAAAATATAATTTTTATGCACTTCATTAAATAAAGGAAATAATGGTGTCATGTCTATATTCGTAAGTATCATAGACATAAATATCTATTTCCTTCACCTAAATATTGACTCTTATTTTTCTCTAATTGCCATACTAACATTTAATGATATGCAATGTATTCACAGTGCAGGTTCCATTCATCATCATAGCATGAATTATTCATATTTTTGTAAAATTTTGTAGCAGGCGATAGTATGAATTATATTATGTTGTGATATAATAACTACTTGATATAATTTAATGATTTTTCCTTTCAAATTGTTCCTTCTTAAATGACTTCATTATCATCATTATCTCAGCTGAAAGATGTCCATCGTTGGACAAAAGATAAAAGAAACAATTCTCATGAATTAAAACAATGCCTACATTTATCGCTAAGGTTTATCGTTTAAAATATAGATGTGCCGTTATTTTAAGCGATAAATCTCAGCTATTCCAATATCAATTAATAAAAAATAAAACCGTTTAATTAAAAATAAATTGATTTCCAATGCAACCGGCCAGCTCGTTATAAAAAACGTACCAAAGACAATAACGTCAGGCGATAAAAAAGAGTTTGTTATCTAATAATCATTAGAAAGTATTAATACATGCAATGTTAACACATGATCTTTTGCTAAGTAACGCGAAACTAATTAGTGATGGATATTAAAGTTAGCTTCATCAACTTGGTAGATTAATAAGAAGTGGTGGCACCCCACCTGCTGGTAATTGGTTACCACCACCAATGACCATCTGCAAAAGAAATGAAATTGTTTATTCTGTAATAGTATAATTATCGGAATCACTTTTAAACGTCATATTATAAAAAAAAGCTAGATGGAGTTGACATTTCCTATCTGACTACCTCTGCGAAGAAATGGTGAAACAAAGTCTCGTTTAAAGTCCAGACATAATCTTGGTCAGAACATATGCCTAAACATATGCGAGTCCTCTCGTTAGTTAATACCTACAAGTATGTAAATAAGTCAAGTTTACTTTGTGTAAATTATTTCATCACCACCTCTCAAAACCGTAAAAGAAAACATCGTGAGGAAACTCCTAAAATCAAAATTCGAGTGACATTTACCAACTTGCACTGGGTCCGCGTGGTGGATTACGGTCTACTCCCTCTCACCGAGAGGAGGCCTGTGTCCCAGCAGTGGGAAAATAACCTACTCGTACATGCTGATTATACTATGCTTACTCTAAACAATTCACAACAAAGGATTTTAAAAGGCTGCACCTTCTCTCTGCTAGTGATTGTTTTAAAATGCTACCATTCCTCGGTTAACGAGAGCCTGCTCAATTAAACCTATTGTCTACGCCAGGTCAAGTAATTTGATTGTCTGTTGTTATTTTTGGTATCCAATCATAACAGCCAACTATTAACTGAACGCAGAATTAATCAGCCTAAACGGTGTAAGGGATTATTACAAGAGGTTAGTTATCAGTGCATTCCAGGTGCTTTTATATCATAATCAGCCCATATTGTTCCCACTGCTGGGACACAGGCTTCCTCCTGGTGAGAGGGAGTGGGCCACAATTTACCACGCGGGCCCAGTACGGGTTGGTAGATATCACAAGTCTTCGACTTTTTGGTTCTCGGGCATGCCGATTTCCATACGATGTTTTCCTTCACTGTTTAAAGAGCAGTGCTGATTTAAATAATTCACACGAAGTAAAGCGTCTCTCTGGGTTCGAACCTACGACTTACAACTCGTAAGTCGCGGCCACAACTGCTCTTTTTGTACTCTCTCTCTTCCCTCACTCTCATAGTCTGATGGGACGATACGTAATCCGACATGACCGGAGAGAGATTAGGCGTAGGCCCAACGGCTTAACGTGCTTTTTGAAGTGTCGTGGTCGTGGTCGCAAGCGCGAATACTGAGCGTGGAGTCCCGGGTTCGATATCCAGGTCGGGTAAAGTATTATAGGGATTTTCCATTAGTAATTTTTTTGTAATAGCCCGGGGTTTGGAAGTTGGCGATGTGAAACACATTATGCTATAGACATGATGATACCGTTCTGTCGGTCCATCAATCAAATCCTATTAAAAGCCTCACAGAAGTTGCGTCTCAACGCCTGGTTTTCCACCTTCCGCGTGCATGCGGACCGTGCTGCCTTTTCAAGACCATCAG
This sequence comes from Oligia fasciuncula, assembly GCA_963082905.1. Classification (NCBI taxonomy): domain Eukaryota; kingdom Metazoa; phylum Arthropoda; class Insecta; order Lepidoptera; family Noctuidae; genus Oligia; species Oligia fasciuncula. The sequence continues at coordinate 11,122,209 of OY720406.1, read as the reverse complement.
CCCATCCAGTTGGAAACGTCCCTCGCTTTGTTTGTTGATTTATGGCCTCTACTTAATCTTCTGCTCCAATGACCAGCGGTCCTTCGATCCAGTATAACAATAAATGATTGCAAGATTAAAATCACAGCTGCGATCAATCTTTTTTGTCAACGTGACATTATTAGTAATATTAGCTGACATTATGGTCTAGAAAGTTCAAAATCATATTACATAGCGATATTACAGAATTAAATTGAGTAAAATTGACAAATTAAACATACAGCAAAATAGTTGACCGCTATAAGCGACGTTGCCAAATTTCTGAATGCCTCTTAATTAGGTACCTATCTCAAAATAGCACTTCGCAAAAAATTCGCTCTTCGGAATGTTTGAAAACTGTCTCATTTCAAACAAGATTCATTAATAATGACAATCAGTATCTAGGTTTTTATAAAAAGTGACCTTATTGTAGAAGTATTTATATTTAATATTTTTACATAAGCAAATGGTCGTTATATGTCACTTTCCTTTGTATTATTTAGTTCTACACACCTCTCGTAGTGCGATATTTATCTGCTACTGGCCGATTTTATGGGTAATTCCACTTTGCCCCACCAAGCCCGCCACCCTGGTGTGGCAAAGTGGACTGCCTAAAATTTTGCAGTGGAATATGCCCCACTATTCTGATTTGATGGGGCGGATAACACTAGCATAAATACGAGGTTAATTATTTAAAAAAAAATGCTTAGGTTAGGTTAGGTTAAAACTGTGACCTCCTACGCACGAGCCGAGCGAGCGAAGCGAGCGGTGCCGCGGCAGCGGCCGGCGAGTGCCAGAAACGACTAAATTATATAGAAAAAAAATATGGAAAAAAGAGATTATTTTTAACAGGCTATCGAGAACCGAATTAGTTAGACGAGGATAATTATTTAAAAAAAATGCTTAGGTTAGGTTAGTGTTATCCGCCCCATCAAATCAGAATAGTGGGGCATATTCCACTGCAAAATTTTAGGCAGTCCACTTTGCCACACCAGGGTGGCGGGCTTGGTGGGGCAAAGTGGAATTACTCGATTTTATTAGAACATGACGTCTTTTATTTTAAATACATTTTAATAGCCGTATCAATAGCATTCTTTGATTAAAAATATGACAAGCGACATCGCGGCAGTAGGTTCCAGGCGGAGATGAAGAGGCAATGTGGGGCAATTCTCGTAGTTTTAAGAACGTTCACAGTCTGGAATCATAAAAGGATAACTTATTGGACAGTTAACCGCTAAGTTAATCGTATCAAATCCCATTGGTGAAGCATTTTTCAGTAAATTTTTTTTGTCTTTGCTAAAATATCAATCAATCCGATCCAAATCCAATCCCAATCTCTTTGATTATACCTACGTAGTGCAGCGAAAAAAAGAAAAACACGGACTGTCTTCGCCATATTACGATTCATAATGTTATCCTTGTATGATTCTCCAAAGTGGCCTTTTTAGGCCCCCTGATCTGTCCGAAAATATCTCTAAATATTGTACATTTTGGACAAGGGCTTGAAAGAAAGAAAGAAAATACGAATATTTGCGACAAACATGACGCAGAAAAAGAACACAAATAACAAGTGATGAAGTGACATTGATTGACGCTGACATGAGATTGCAAATAGATTTTGATAGTTTTAAATTACGGGAATGGCCCCACATTGCCTCTTCCTCTCCGCCTGGTACCTACTGCCGCGATGTCGCTTGTCATTTTATTCTGTGGGCCTAAAAAGGCCACTTTGGCAGTATCTTAAAAGGCCCCCTGGAGTCCTACAATAAAGACTAGTCGTTAGTAGCTAACTCGACATTCAAAGTTAAAATATATTAGGGAGGCCTTTGCCTTGCAGTTGACCAACATAAGCTCATCAGGCTCATCACACTAATATTATAAAGGTTTGTGTGTTACTTCTTCACGCTCAAACGGCTGGACCAATTTTGATAAAGCTAGCTAAGGTAGCTGACACCCTGGATTAACATGTAGGCTAGTTTTTATTCCGATATTCCTACGGGATCGACATTTTCGCGGGTGAAACCGCGGGGCGCAGCTAGTAAAAAATATGGCAGTGCGAGCATTATTAAAAAAATCATTTTAATTTTACCGTATCGTCCTAAAGTCTAGTCACGGCCGATAAAAATTAAGTAAACGACACCTTTTTGAATTTCCGTTCGAGTTTCATTCAAAATGTCAACATGAAAAATCACGCGTTACATCTTCATAGTAAAGACATCAACGCGTGATCTCGAAATTGTGTTTATTTGTCAAACGTAAATTTTCTATGATTTTTTCCTCTCAAAAGTAAGTTTACGTATTATTATGGTACCTGAACTAGTACAAAAACATCACGCCTTTGCCTCTGGAGAGATAAACAGGAGTGTGCAGCACACCACCTTTTTGCCAGTTTATATATAAAAAATGAAAAAGTATTTATTATAACCTCAGCCAAAATACAAAGCAGTTTATTGGCAGACGTATCTTTATTTTTTAAGATAATCTATACTAATATTATAAAGCTGAAGAGTTTGTTTGTTTGAACGTGCTAATCTCAGGAACTGCTGGTTCGAATTGAAAAAATATTTTTGTGTTGGATAGTCCATTTATTGAGGAAGGCTATAGGCTATATAACATCATGCTACGACCCTTAGGAGCCGCGCAGCGTGTGACACCGCGGGGAACAGCTAGTATTTAATATTTTTTCACCTATTCGTGCCTTCTTTAAATTTTATCTGAAACTTTTTTATTCTTTTTTATCTTATACTGGGTGGGTATTACAATAAACTAAGACCAAATTCAAATTCCGAACTACAATGACTGAGAATTACTAGTAAAACATAATTAAATGGCTGTTGCAGTAGGTACTTTATAATAACACTAGCTTCCGCCCGCGGCTTCGCCTCGCAGGCGATAAAATGTCGATAAAAACTATCATGTCCTTCCCCGGGATGCAATCTATCTCTCTGCCAAATTTTATCGAAATCCGTTCAGTGGTTTAGGCGTGAAAAGGTAACATGCCCAACAAGGTAACAGACAGAGTTACTTTCGAATTTATAATATTAGTGTGAATTATTAAACACGCCTAATAGATTTTTTCTCTGAAGTATCTACATTCTAAATACCATGACATATCACCATACATCGTAATGGGCCAGGTATTCAAGTTCAAGTACACCATAACGGATCTCAGCATTATTTCCGGTTCAAATTGAAAACAAGATATTAAAGCATTAACCCAATACAAACTCCATATTTCGAAAGGTCCAATTCAATAGTACAAAAATGTTCATGAACTTTTTCGACCTAATTTCTTGGAATTTCTCGTTCATAACATTAGTAATAGATAAAGACTGGGCTGAAATGTTAGCCGTTAATTTAAGGTATGTGTCGATTAACGTCTACATTGTTACCGTGTTTACCTTGCCTTACCTAGTAAAATAGCCAAATGCCGATAAATTCCACTGATAATTTCCTTAAATAGAACTTACGATACCTGATAATAATTGCAAAATTTCACTATATTTTTAACCAACATATACTTGCCAAATTGATTATTTTGAAAGTATTTCTATCTATAAGAAATATGGTCCAGTACTTAATGTACAATATTGGTTTTAACTACATTTCCTAACCACAAAACGTATCTAGTTGTGTGAAGCAACAACAATATAAACAAGTAACAAATGGCAATATAATAGGGGACTCCCATTATCTTACTCAACGGGTGCTTAAGCCATCCTTTATCTCCATTATATACTTTATAGACAGAACAAATGTATCGAAATAGCAGCTTTAGAAACACCAATGATTGGGTCCAACATTTGCTCAAAAAAGCAGATTCAATATCACCCTTTGCTGAATTTCTTTTCGATATTTAAAACGCGTTCCGCCGGAAAAACGTATGCCCATCTTACAATTAAAAATTACAGCATTGCACTTGCTCGCAACTTAATTGTTTCCAATTACGAACCGCCAAAGCGGGGTGTTCCATATATAAAGGGGCGTACTGTGGCAAATCGGCATTCCGACTTGGAAGGTGGTTGTATTCACACGTCGCTTACTTAGGCGAAAATTTCTAGGCGAGTTCTGTCTAACAGTAGCGCTTAAGTTAGTTTGTTTGAGATCTCTAAACCTTAGTAATACACACAATAATCATGCAGTCTATGGTGAGTGTTTTGTTTTTTATTTTTTTTTCGCGGTTCAGTTTTGCTCGGTTTTTCGAAAATATTTTGATTCTTAGTCCGAGGGTAGTTTAACACTTTCTTGTCTCTATCTGTACTTTTAAAAACTTTTGTAGTTCTTTTGGTAATTTTACACATTTTTTATTTGACAGTCCTTAGCTTATTCAATTTTTTTATATTCTAATAATATCCAATAATTAATTTTCCAAACTCCGTAGTTCTTCCTCATAAATATACCTAAAAACTCTCCACCATTTTTATATTAAACATTAAAACCCCATAAAAACTCTCCTATAAAGACCATAGCCTATGATCTAATTTCTCTTCTCATTAAAAATTCAATTCTCAATCCCTTTTCTCGTTCATAACTCAAGCAGCCATAATAAATCTTGAACAAACTAATAAATACATACAAGGAAACTATTTCTCACCCACTTTCACCCCTCAGAACATTTAAATATCCCTTCGATACGACTTCCCTTGGTTTCGTAATAATATAAGATATATACGTTATTATTGAGAACAATACTCCGGCACTGCTGACATTTCCTTACAAACATTAATTAATTAAGGAAAGTTTGAAGTTATCGGAAAATCAATTGGTTCTACGTTGTATTGTCTATAGTGTGAAGATTTCCGCGTATCGAAGGACCAACTATAGAAAGGAATACCATTGTTGATGACGACTTTACAATTAATTAAACATACTATAGCAACTCGTAGAAATGCAAGGACAGTGTACATAAAATATAGGATGCAGAAGTGAAAATAAATCGAATAAGAACTTTGAATCGTAAAAATAACTTATTTGTGACAGAAACGCGCCAACAAGAAAATAAAAGTGCATTTAAAAAGTGTCTATTGTGTAACCCAAGAAAATAGTGCAATTGCTTTGAAATATAAAACAGCCAAAAAATTACTAAACGAAATTCCTTCTTCAATAATGTCACAATGAAAGGAAATAAGTACCTTTTGGTAACAAGTATATGACACGCTCATCAAAATGCAATCAACGACTGTTTACCTAAGAAAACAAAACCTATTTCATTTATCGATGTAATAAAAACAAAACCAACTCGATTTAGTGTTCAGCTTGTCAATCAATGTTCAACTTCTATTTGTATGCAAATATCAAAAGTACATTTTAATCAAATATGTAGTAGGTATATTAAAACAATAGATTACTCCATCCCACAATGTGTAAGATACATCCTTGGCTTTTTAATATCAGATAAACATCATGAATGTGACCCCCAAAATTACTATGGAACGAAACGAAACGCGCGCGTTACTTGAACGAAACGCTAGTGGGGCGTCTTCCTGGGTCACCCACAGTCATCATTTCTACCTTACCTATGGTGGCAATGTCACTGTCATACTCAAAGCATTAAGATAATTTTTGGTCTTTTTCATATTAGGTCCTATTGTCCAAAATAATTACAATCGAAATCTCTTTTGAATTTAGTACTTAAAGAATTTACTATAGTTTTTGTCCAAATTGTAAAACGAACTAGAATCATAACTTATGTTTCGTCTGACAACTACCAAAGTGGTGTTTGAAATAGTTTTAATTATGTCAAGGATCATGTAAAACAATGTAAGTGATGATTAATACAATGTATCCGTTTTCTAAACTCGCCTACGTCGAATATTTGAATATTATTTTGTTGTTCACTGCTTCATTAGCTATTCGAGTGTTACAATCAGTTTACGCATAAAAAAAAATAAGTGTAAAGTTATTAGAAAAACGGATTTGATCATTCAACGATTATACAATGACTGGAAATTGTTATTAAACCCGAAAATATTTGAAAATTAAAAAATCGGTAATAGACTAACCAAAAAATAATATAGAGCAAATAATAAAGGATAAAAAAGCGCAACTTTGACAGATTACTTTTCGCGCCCAAATAAATGTCAGAGAGATGCGTATGCGCTCTGGGCGGGCGCGTGTCTTCATTCCGTTTTACTAATGAGTGGGCGGGATCAAGCGCGTCCGTTTTATGGCTGAAGTACTACCGGTGATCGCTTAGCCTCGATATATTGGCTGAATCTGTGACTTCAATGTATGAAGTACTACTAAGATTGTTTCAAAATGTAATTTCGATGTTACGCTAACAAAAGTAGCGTAACAAAAAATCCCTAATAGCTATGCTTATAATATTTCATAACTCCATACTGTTTAGCTGTAAAAAGTTTGACCTAAACATGCGTAACCGCAACAAAAAGTTATGCGATATCGTTAGTTACTCGAGCGCGACCAATTTCTATTTTCAATGTCCCCTTTTTATATGACCTTCGACCACCAATGACCACCATAACACTTCCTCACGCCCTCGGCTTCCTCTTGCAACATCTAACTCGCAATAGCCGGTTGTGCACCAGTTCGTCGAATGATAATTCCGATCTATTGCAAAATGGCGCCTTTTGCAACAGAATGCAAAGGCGAGTCGATATGAGACCCACGCCCACAAATTACGGCCGCGCTCGCTTTGTCTGATGTCCTTAAATTTTCTTTAATAACAGAATCTGAGAGACTGTCCGTAAACTAGTTCAGCAATTGCCTGGTGTTATTACCTTTGTCTGTTCCGGCGAAAAGTAATGCTGTATCATTAAATCCCTTTGCGTTTAAAAAATAAAAGCTCAAGTCTGTTACTCCTTTTTGAATTCCGAACTACATTTGAAAAACAAAAAATGGTTAAGACAATAAACCATTCTGCCAAATCATTCTCGATTCAAATAACGACATGCCTACAAATAGACGCATATCTAAATAATAATAGTTGTTAATCTAGACCTTTCAGCACGAGGGCTGTGGTTCAGCGTTGCGCAAGAGGCGATTGTTTATCAAACAGTTGTAGCTATTTAAACTGCCGATCACTTGTCCAACTATTGGCTTGCGCGCGCGAACAAGTGCTGAATTATGACCACATACATATTTATCTCGGGTTTGTGTTGATAGAATTCATTATTGTCATAGCTAAATATTGATTCATTGGTATTCGTACTTAATGTTGGACATAAGCCGAATTCGACGAGGAAGTTTGTCAATTAAATTTTTTTAAGATTCGGTCTCGAGATTCGTGATCATCTTGTCTATACTATACTCATCTAACTTTTCATTTAATTATTTTTCTAACGCCTTGGTCATCTTCATAGAATCAATTAAAACAAATAACTTTCCATTTATCGTCGCGTCTACATGTGCATAATTAGCACCAAGGCTGCGAAATATGAATTGCAATTTTATGCGTTTACCACTTCGGAAACTGCAATTAATCGTGAAATTGAAGTATTAGAATGTATAAGTCATTAAAGTAAGTGGGGATTATTAACTTAATTTCAAACTACCGTAGGTTCATTCATTCTTGAATTCGTTTACCTATAATAAGTATAGGAAAATGTTTTATAACTGGCTAAACAGGGCGTGGCATGGCATTACGCTATACGCTATTTAAAATTAAAATTATGTTTCATAAGTACTTCGCATTCATAGTTTCGACCTTAGGTAATAAAATAAATTACCTACAAGTCATTTATTTTGCATAAAAAATTATAATAAGAATGTCATAGACTCGAAAGACCAAAAAAAAAACACGCTACTGTTTTTGATAACACTCGCACTTGCCACTTTCTATTTCGTTTAATAAAAGTGTTATTTTGAACGTAACAAGTTATTAAAGCGGTCTGCGGTTTCATATTCGGTGTCAATATATTATATTACGTGCGTACTTGCATTATTTATCGGTAGAAACGCGATACAGATATGTAAGAACAGAGTAAACCACATTCGATCGCGTTTCGGATAGCGGTTAGAACATTAAAAACTTTGCAATACGTAAACGTATATTTTATTGGTAAGTAGCATTCTGATTTCAAAATTCGATTATGAGCACATTTTACTTCTCCTAAGAGGACCCACTGACCCTTCTGAGACTAAAGCACTTCTCCATTCAGCCTTCCGACTTGATTCTATAGCACATTTATTTTGATATTTAAATGTAAAGGCGATAAGTTAATACTTTACTATCAGCCAGTTCGGACTTATTTCTTCACATTTGCCTTTCCAGGCATTGCAGATAACACATGAATGGCTGAATTTTATGTTTTATATTGCTATGTCTAAATTAGGTAAAGGGAAGACGGAAATTCTCGGCTTTATCGAATGTAATTAATAAATATAGACACAATGTAATAATTCCTTTGCCTGTTATGTCTCTAATATGTCATGTTCGACAAATGATCACTGCAGCCGTGGCACTACCTAATTAAACAAGAGATTTCATTAAAATTCCGAACATAGTCGGATAAAGTAGATCACAACTAATGGTACAAATATCTACTCTAGAATGTAAAGGATTTCAAGAAAGATTAAAACTTAATTGTCTATGGCTTCAAACAACTATCATTGCCTTATAAAAAAAAAATACAGCACTGGCTGTTGTCTAAAACACAAAATCAATGTTCGATTTTGAAAAACGAGTTGATACAGCACGCGCGGCTCTTTGTAATGTAATCTATGGTGTTCGATCGCTATCTGTTCTAAAGCGTATTTATAGCTTGTTCGTTTTATTTAAAGCTGTTGTTGTTTATCTGTCATCTGCAATGGCGGGCATAGCCGGTGCGTGCCACGCCTTCAAAGTTTCGCGTAACTAGTTAGCTGCAAGCAATAGTTTTGCAAAACACCCTGGTTTCTGTAAGCTACTTTATAACTGTGCGCCAGAAATGTTGGGCACGAATTATATAAAATTAGATGGAGTTTGTGCGGCGACGTCACAATAATGTTGGAAACTAATTGGGGATCAATTAAAATTCTTTAGGTGGTTAAAGACTACGATACTTTCGGTCGTAGGTATAGTTACTTGTAATATTTTACTTAAATCATTTTTTAAGAGGCATAAATTGAAATTAATGAAAGAGACCTCATTGCATAGGTACATCAGAGTTCCTTAGCCTCAGCCTTACTCCGTTTTTTCTTCTTCATCTAATTTAAAAAAACCTCTTCTAAAGTTTTAACGACACGCTGTTCATCCATTATTATATTTATAAATAGTACAACAGTTAGCATTGCTAAAACATTACTTAGTTAACACAATAATTTACGAATTCACACGCGTTAATTCGGCGTCCATTTTGAAATTAGGTTCACGACGCAACGTTATGATGTCTTGACACATGTGACTGATGCAGAATATGAAGCTCGTGGGAAATCTGACAGTAAAACAATACTTGAATTAATTTGATACGACTAACATTTTATGAAATCGTGCCTAGTAATTGCTCTAGTATTAGCGATGTAAAGTAGGCGAGATAATTTTGTGATTATTATAGATTTTGTATCTTAATCTTGTTGTGGTTTAGAATTATTACTAGTTTTAATGTAATGCTTTGTACTGATAAGAGCTTCTAAGAAATCTTAGCTGTAAACTGATGATCAGGAAATTAGGGTCATTTTCATCGCTCCACTACTGTGAATTCACTTTCTCAAAGACACTATGAAATTTCAAACACGAGGTATTTCTGTAATTTATTCCTCGCTGATAACAAGGATCTTTCGCTACCAAAACTTCAATTGAAGATTTAGTCTCATCGGGCCCATCATATAAACAATGTAGTCTGCAGTTTCGACCTCTTTTTCTTTTTTTTTGATAGACTGTTTACAAGAATACATGTCTATATTAGAAACTAGTGTAATATCCTTTGGCAACATTACGATGGCCGTCGCTGGTCCGTGTAATAGATATAATAACGACATGTCCAAACTGACTGTTGCCACTTTTTGCGCCGCCGTCAGTCAAGCGTGAGCCGTAATGGGTCAGCTTGTATGCAATTTGTGCCCCGGAACTGTAGCAGACGTGTTTTGACATATACTTCCAGTGTATTTGATCTTTATTATAGATATAGGAATGTTCGATGAGTTGATAACGCAGAATAATAAGTTTCTTGAGTTTGGCAAGATAAAGGTTTGGACCAGATGCCATCTGCGGGTGAAAGAAATTATCTATGTTTGAAATATCAGGACCTCTTTACGATAAAACTTTTCCTTGATAAACTGGTTCCTATTATGGGCCCTATTGTCACCAAATAATCCCATAGTTTAGTAACCGTGAGTGAGCTGTCGTAAGCTGCCTAATTACATTCACGTGTGAGTGACTCCGGCGCAGGTGGCTGCGTAAGTGTCTAGGTTTCGGAATGACCGCGCGAAACCGCGAAACACTTTGTTACGCTCCGATAAATATCTACCGACAATGTCAGACTGATCAATTATAATTAAAATAGATGCACTTTAGTTGTTGTTTTTTTCTAGTATTTAGTTCTGTTTGATTTTGATACAAAACTACGCGATCTAAATTTATGGGACAGCTGATTGTTTGTTCCCGATAACGATGCTGGTCCCTTGGAGAAAGTTGTTAAATTTGATGGTCTGTACCACACCCTTAAGGCTACGCCGACAGAGATGTCAGCATCGAGGAAGGGGCCCCTTAGGGCCGAAGCCTGCCGGGTCAGCGGGATTGTCCGAAAGGGTTACCGCTGGCCCGAAACATAAAGGGCTAAGGAAGGAACACGGGTGGGTTTTAGTCAATAAGAGTCTGACACTCCCCTCCGCTCCACCCAGAGCAGGAGGGGTCATTTGATGATTTCCCATCCGCAAAAAAAAGGCTACGGCGACCTTAACGTGTTATTTTCTGCATTTTCGTGCTTATTTTCATTCTAAAATAAAAGAAATAACCAAACAAACGAAGAGGGCGCCACTGCGCGGTCGGCGTTTGGTCGGCGCCCCCTTAATATGACCACACATTTCTGAAGTAAGCTGTAGACATGGAAAGTAATAATGTGGTACAAAGCAGACCATGAAATACAATATTAGTTTGTCATAATTTATTGGCCAGCCATTTAATAGTTTATCATATCATATTTTATGGCATTCCTAGTTTAATGCACCAATGAATATTGAATTCCTTAATTGGTCCTTAATTTTATACACTAATAAATCTTGAATCATAAGCCTGATTAGGTAAACCACAACATAACTACCTATCATTACTATGTTTCATCTACCTACCCACAATGCCTACAATTGGGTCTTTTTGACAAGGTTCTATGCGTCCCTTAAGAAGTTAGACCTATACTTATATATGTAGTTCAGCCAAACTAAAAGTTCATCAATCTAGTTATTAAGGATCATAGACTAAGCATCCCAATAGCAACTCAATCTGCTGTATATTTAGCGATTACATTTCCTTTTTCTGAACATCTTTAACCCTTTCCCCCCTTCTTTCCAGATTATCCTCGCAGCCACCCTCTGCCTGGCTCAGGCTTCGTACTACGCAGGCCCGCCAGCGCACGTTCAACTGAGCCCCGATGGCAAGTTCCTGCTGGACACACCGGAGGTGGCCCACGCTAAGGCGGCCCACGCCGCGGCTCACGCGCAAGCTTCCACATCGCACGGCGCGTGGGCACCCGCCGGAGGATACATTGCCGGACCCGCTTATGGTGCCGGCGGGCACTACGGCGCTCCTGCCGCTGGTAAAAACTTGATGATTTTAGTAATAGAAGCTGTACAATAATGTAGTGTAGTTGTTCAATTGTTTTGTTAATAAAACAAAAGAACGTTGATCGTTTGAATGGATATGAAAAGGTTTCCTAATGATTCCGGATTTTTTAGCATGCTTTTACTTCATAATGGACACATGTTACCCCGATTGAAACTCAGAACTCTACATTCAACATTTATAATCCTCTACTAATCCAATCTTCTTTTCCCAGGTCTTCTGAAATACGGCCCCGCTCCCCTGGCGCATGACGGTCGCGTGGTAGACACCCCCGAGGTGGCCCACCTCAAGGCCGCTCACATCGCAGCCCACAGCGCGGCCCACGCTAGCGCAGCCCACGGCGGCTACGGCGGTGGCCTGGGACATGGAGCTGCCCTCGCCCCCCTCGCATACGGCGGTCTTGGACACGGAGCGGGTTATGCTGCTGGTTACGGCAAATGGAATGGTCCTCAGGTGAATATTTGAACTCGGTTGGAGTATAATGATAGACGGCGCTGACTCCATGATGGATGACATAGAAGGCGTTAGCTTTGGTGTGAGAGACATCATCTTAACTAATAGCAGTAAATCATCTATTCGTATACCAAGATTGTGTGATCGATATTTTTAAAGAATATACCTTTGCTGTCACTTCTGTCATTACTATGACTATGTTGATGATGACGAAGGTCACTATCAATTAGATAATCGGTCTACCTCTGTATACCTCTAGCTACACCCAACTCAACCAAATTCTTCATCATCTAACGATTCTAACCTAACCTTATTTCTCCCCAGGCTCACATCCAGCTGACCCACGACGGCCAATACGTAGTCGACACCCCTGAGGTCCAACACGCACGCGCGGTCCACCTGTCCCAGTACGCGCACGCAGCTCACGCCGCGGCCGCGTCTCCCGAGGAGCCCTGGGGCCACCACGGCGGCTGGCACTAAACCCTACCTCTGACCCAAGCTCAACACTGCCTGACACACTATTTTTTATACAAAACGACCAGAAAAAGCCAAAAAAAATGTTAAACTGTATAAAGTTGAATGTGAACTGTGTATTATAAATGCAAACTCTTGTAGAACGAACTTGAAAATGTATTAATAAAAAAAATCTAATAATTTTATTTTTTGTTGTTTTATTCCTGATTCTTTTTACCTCTTTGATTAATATTGCTCCTCATCATCGTTTGATCAAATGGATCTAGAAATCAGATGAAGGCAATCCAAGAATTCTAACGTTTTGAGAAGTAGGTACATAGAGGTGCAAAAATAAATAATGTAATAATTAATACTGTATATTTCACTTCTAAGCTTACGCAAATATCTTTAAAAGTAGATATGAGAAATAAAGTATATCTTATCTTATCTTATGTAGGTTATTATTGTCCACACTTTTCATAAAACGAAACTTCAAAATCTGTTCTTGTTGTCAAACAAAAAACATAGGAAAACGAGTAAAAAACTTATACTCATAGTCCGCGCGGAACTAGTTGGCCGCGCCTTAGGTATGTGAGCGGTGGGACGGAGGGGCGGGGGCGCTTTGTCATTACTCAGTACGTGCATTGCGAACACTAGGCAACCCCGCCGCCCTCACCCCCGTCCCCACCCAAGGCGCGGCCAACTAGTTCCGCGCGGACTATAGTTATTAGTTCACGAAACTTGTAGGAGAGTAATAAACACGTAATAATTAATGAATGAATATTTGAATGTTACATGCTAGTAAGACATTTCTAATAGGATTTAGCTAAACTAGCTGGTAGTTTAGCTAAATCCTTTAATTATTTTACTTTACAACCTACAAATCTAGATATCATAACGACACGGGTTGGTCTTGTAATGGTTCCATTACAAATGCAAATAATTAGTTAGGTACGTGAAGTACCAACATGATAGGTTAATTAAAATAAACAAAATAACAGACTATAAAATAATCTAATTGGGTATTGATCTATAAACCAAATCACAATTAATAATATGGAATAGGATCTAAAAGAGTGTGCGTGGAGTTTCTTGCCCGTTCTAGTCCATAGGTACCTACTACGCTTTGGAATGGGCAACTAGCTTCATTTTTCTGACTGACCGACCCCTTGACAATTTAAAAATGCGGCCTGTAATTGGTTTATTTGAAATAAATGCTTTGAGTTGAGTATGTTTTTCATATGAATTTCACGAATGAAACTAAACGCCTTCACGACATCTAAATTGCATTCAAAAGTTGTCAGTGTCATCATTGTGGTGGAATATTGACAAACAGCTGTTTTTTTTTAAATTCTATGTCTACGCTAGTGGGTCTAGAATCATATATTATGCTAAAGAAAGAAAGAAATAAAATACGTTTATTGCGGCAAACATGACGCATAAAAATAAACACAAACAAAAAAAAACAAAACAACTACTTTGGGAGAAAATATGCGTCACATCTACGCAAAACGGAATACCTACTTGAGTGCGAAAGCCGTATCATCGAATTTTGTTTCTTCGAAAACCTTTCAACGACATCTCTATACTGCGACGCCTTGATAAATCGACGCCTTGTTACTGCGATGTTTCGTTACATCGAAAAACTGTACTGCGAACGATTTTACTGCGTAAATATCATACTGCGATGTTCAATCGATGTCACGTTACAGTGATGTTACTTAGGAAAACTTACTTCGGACGACCTTACGGCGATAACCAAGAACATCGATTTTCTTTTCCAAATTAATACCTACATTTTTCACATTTCTTTAAAAGCAGAGAGCCTGTGCAAAATTCCACAAAACAAACAAACCCAAACAAACTAAACCATAATGTAGGTATTAATTTGGAAAAGAAAATCGATGTTCTTGGTTATCGCCGTGCAAAATTCGTCAGCAATAAAGGAATGCGAGGTTTGGTTTGGTATGGTTTTGTTTGGTCTGTTTTGGTTTGTTGGTTTTGGTTTTGTTTGTTTTGTAGAATTTTGCACACACAAAATTCGATGATACGGCTTTCGCACTCAAGTAGGTATTCCACGCAAAACGGCCAACGCTCAGCATATTATTATGCTAAATTCAAGCTTTAAGTTTGTGCGCTGGTTAAAAAAATCTGTCTATGTGAAGGGCGGGCGTTTTGGGTGACTATCTTTAATTTTGACGTTCGAAAAGTGCTAATTCTCAGCCTTATTTGATGAATTCAGTTTTTGATATCAATTAGATTTACATCTAACCTAACGATTTTAGTCAGAACAACATAGCTGAACACTTTGTAATACAAGTTAAGTTACACCTTTACGTCGGTTCCGATAAAGTTTACAATGTTATGCATACCTAATGAGAAGTTAAGCGGATCTTATTTTATTAGATCAATCCGGTACTAGGTAATAAATAACTAGATTTAAAGCTAAGGAACATAAAATGGCAGAGTGGTTCCCACCAAATTGTAACGCTTTGGAAATGCCTGCCCGATGGTCATGAGTTTGATAAGGTCACAGTAATCTAATAAAATAGGTATATTAATGTCTAGTAGCTCATTTTCTATAGCTCGTGCTCGTGGCTAAATAGTAACAGCCGCACGAGCCGATCACAAGTTAAGCTACGCTTACCGAGGCCGGTACGTAGACACCTCCGTGCCTCGGAAAGTATATTAAACCGTTGGTTGATCCCGGCTGTCATTTGTAGATCTTTGACAGTCGTTACGGGTATTTAGAAGTCCGCAAGTCTGACAGCACTGAGCAGTGGTGGCCAAGGAGCAGTGGTGGCCAAGTGGTAACGGCCGCGACTTACGAGTTGTAGGTCGTAGGTTCGAACCCAGACAGGCGCTTTACTTTGTGTAAATTATTTCATCACCACTGCTCTCAAAACGGTGAAGGAAAACATCGTGAGGAAACCGGCATGTCCTAGAACCAAAAATTCGAAGATATGTGACATCTGCCAATCCGCACTGGGCCCGCGTGGTGGATTACGGCCCACTCCCTCTCACCGAGAGGAGCCCTGTGTCCCAGCAGTGGGAACATTATAGGCTGATTATGGTTATGGTTATGGTAAGTCTGACAACCAATCTTACCAACGGGTATCGTATTACCCAGTAACTGGGTTGTGGAGGTGAGTTTGGCAGTAGCTCCATGTAAAAATATTGTTATTCAGTTGCATCCATTTAGACTGGAAGAGGACCCCGACATAGTTGGGAAAAGGCTAGGCCATTTTCTAAAAGTCTAAAGCTAACCTGCGGTTAGGCCTAGGAAGGGCCCCCCCTGTCACCCGGCACAACACTGCAATGATTGTGGTAGGACTGACTGTCCTAGATGCGCGTCGGGCGTATACTTACTTTTTAATTGTAATGGACGAACAAGAGGGACCAAACACGTAGTTAATTATTAATGAAGTCGTAGTTATTTCATGCAGGTTTTATTCGATCACAAGCCGTGCGTCCGCCCGATAGGTTTTTTCTTCGGCAACAATTCCATAGACCCTCTCCTCATCTATTTAACTCCTTTAGGGGATGATTTAAAAAAAATCCTTCCTCAATGGTCATTGCTCACCATCTTTATAAAAGAAACTCTTGTGCAAAATGTAATTCATCTAGACTCAGCGGTTTAAAGTCATAGCACACGTATCGGATCGGATAGGGATCGGCACCGTATCGCCTTTCGGTTCGCCGTCAAACAGGTGTCAACCTAACGTAAGCACGTAACCAAGGCGGATCCGAAGCTCCGATATGTCGACTCGGCTACGGCTAGGCGACGCCGCACTTACGGCTCGCTACCGCTGGTGGTGCAGCTGGCAAGCCGGAGGGGTGAGAGGGGCAAGGGTGGACGAAGAGATGTAAGCTCGGGTACACGGCGAGCCGTAAGCGCGGGAACGACGAGCCGAAACGCACCGCACCGCGGTTCGTGAGCTTGTCCCGAGGCGAGGTGATTATGTTACGATTCCGATTAGTGTGTGTTGCAGTAGGGAGTTTCATACAAAACATACTGAACGGCTCGAGCTTTCCGAGGCACGGACGGGCCTCGGTATGTAAATTTAGTCCCATATGGGACAAATTTTAAGAAATTCTTCCTTTGTTCTCACCTTCGTTACTAAAGTAAATCTTGAGCAAATCATGCGTCTAGTCCCAGCGGTTTAGGCCATGCTTAAAATTTTGATGAAGTTTTTCCGTGCGAAACGTAAAGATCGAAATAGAACTTATTTCCCTAAACTAGTTGTCGGCCACAGAGATATTGTCACTAGAACATTACTCAATTGTTTTGCGTAACACGATAAACTGCTAACACGTCTCTTTAAAGCTACAAGATTATCTTTAAGATATTTGCTATGCAATAAGTCTTCCCGCATTGCTGGTTATCTGATAGAGTTACGTTTAGTCTAGTATTAGGTAACTATGAATAGCTTTCCGTAAGGGCGTGGCAGTGAACAGTTTTAGCTACGGGCCTATTGAAGTAGATACCTGACTTAAGAACTATAATATTAGGTAAGTATTCAAATAAACCCCTGTGGTTTGACTTGTTGTTGCTACGGAGCGACAAAACATTGCTAAGTGGCTACGAGTCGGCGGCGCCGCGGTATTAGCGCCTGCCAAAAAAGTAAGATTCAAGACATTTCCCTTTCTGACGGTTGCACGATCCAAAAGCATTTCCTGGCTTCTGCCCGCGACTTTGTTCGCATGTTATTTCTATTTTTAACAAAAAATATATCCTATGACACTCAGTTTCCCATTTTTGGAATCCCGGTCAGTGGTTCCGAACATTACCTCGAATCTACATACAAACACCCTCCTTCTTATATTATTAAGTATAGATTAGTTATATACTCGTAGATGTACAGTTATTCCGTAAGAAACGTTATAATTATAGTCTAAGAACGAACCTGTTTAACTAGGTAAATTGAATGTTTAATGTAAAACCTACACCTGTACTTATTTTGTTTTGATCACCGTCTTACGTGTGCCTTCAAGTGGTTATGATTATAATGCGTAAGCGAAAATAAAGAGTTAAATATAAACTTTTAACAATGTTATAAAGCTACTGCTACTGCCAAATCCTATGTATTATTATTATTTTGTGAAAATGTTAGGAACAGTGTTTTATCACAAAAATATAATATGCTGCATTCCATTGCATAGTAATTAATGATAAGTGGAAGTGCGGAGACTCCAACTCCGGACAAGCAATTCCTTGCTTAAAAGGAGATCTCCAAAAAATATGTATCTAAATGCCCATTGTAATTGATATAAACATTTTTATTTTATTTCTCAAAAATTGGCATATTATTACAATGTATTATAATTATCTGCAAGAGGACTCTTGAAGCGTTGCTTTCACTCTTCAAATATCTACAGGCGCATAATTTGTTTTTGAATTATAATTTATACATGCCTGTAATATTCTTCTAATTACCAATATTTTTTAAAAGACACTGCCGTAACATTATAGCTCTGTAAAGGGTTTCTGTATTCTGAAAAGATTTGCGAAAAAAAATAATTAAATATTTAATTAAATAAAATCAGCTGTTCCCTACATTTTGACGGGTTATGAGAAGATAAATGTAGGCTGCTTTTGCTAACAGCTGGTTTTGTTTTCGCAATTTCAGGTTTGGTTCCATAGTAAAAGTTGTTCATAATGATGAGTACAATCTACCATTTCGATTTGTCGCATGTTTTCAATTTCAGCCTGTATATGTATAATTATGTAGGTAGGTATGTTAAATGTTGAATTCTTATCAACTTGCTTGTTTCCGACGGATATCCTGTATTTGTAACTTGTCACATAATGGGGTCTTTTAATTTAATTAAAACAGATTGAAGTAAACAGAATAAAAGAGTTTAACATTAACACAGAGGTGTAGATACCTACATCCATATTTGTGCCAATTATGTTTAAGTCCCACATAGCTAAAGCGGAGGGGTCCATGGCTAAATAATAACAGCCGCACAGGTCGATCGATCAGGTTAAGCTACGCTTGCCGCGGTTGGTCTGTGGATGGGTGACCATCTTTACATACCGAGACCCCTCGAATCGGGAATCGAACCCAGGACCAGCTTGCGATCACTAGATTAAATATTTACGAATTTGTAAACATAAAAGAGTTTCTATACTTATAAATAATGTCTTATTATCAATATTAGATAGATACTATTGACTTGCTATGTAAATAGTTAAAGGAAAAAAAGGATGATCGAGACGATTGTCCCTTGCTTGCCTGAATTTTATTAAATACTTACCGACGAAAGTCATCATCAGCTGCATCCGGTTAGATTGGAAGCCTACCCCAACATAGTTGGGAAAAGGCTAGGCAGATGACTTACCGACGAAAGTCCCAAATTCCGAATTTATTTTTAAATCGTGTACCGTAGACCTGTAATTGGTACAATGTTTAAGCGTTTGGCGTACCTACATATTTTAAATAAATAATTCCGATGCGACCATTTCTTTGTTATTTTGCAGCGGCAAGTCATGAATGAAGTTTGACGACACGGTTGGCGCAGTGGTTAAGCGATTTACTGCTGCGCTGCGTGTCGCGGTTTCGATTCCTGCACGGAACAAATATTTGTATGACCTACAAGTAGTTGTTCCATGTCTGGCTGTTTGTGTATGTGAGTTTAAATATTTGTATACTCACCCACAATACAGGAGAAATTACTAGCGAGGGGCAACGTTTTTTTTAAAATAATAAAATTAATAGGTAAGTTATGCGGAAAAGAACTGGAGTTATCAACATAGCTTGCAGAGTAAGCAAGCTGAGAGTGGCAGTGGACTGGCCATATCTGTCGAAAAATCGGTGGTGGTGGAGCAGACAAGTCCTGAAGTGGAGACCGCGTATCGTTAAGCGTAGCGTGAGACGACCCCAGCTAGATGGACCGACGACCTTGAGAAGGTGGCTGGGACTGACTGGATGCAGAAAGCGGCGGACAGGGTGTTGTGGCGCAGCCTGGTAGAAGCCTATGTCCAGCAGTGGACTGCAATAAGCTGAGTTGATTGATTGATGGAAGTCATAAATAAAAATTAAAACGATGAATCGATGATGGCGTGGAACCCGATTTGTGCCTAGAAAAGGAGTGCACCTAGCTTCTGACGTTTGCCCGTTTGCTTCTGAAGTGCCCATGTAGGTTTATGTGAAATAAAATATTGTGAATATATATGCAAGTTCACTCTCACATGAGTAAAGATAAGGTGGCCTTTCCCATAACATGATTCACATTTTGTATTTGTCCTAATTAACACACTTGCCCGCATAATCTAAAGAGCGTATGACATAAAGGACAAATCTATCTGTCTGTGTAGCCGCTAGCCTAAATACCTGTAATATTAGAAAACAATATCTAAGTAGGTGTCTATTATCTGGGTGTTAGGTGTCGGTTACACTGCTACCGATCCCACTGACGCGGACGGTGTCACCCACATGTTTAGTAGGTCGCCGGTGTAGACTACACCTGAGATACATCGACGATTCTAATACATTAAAGTATTATCTAGGTTGGTACCCACAGATATGCTATAGACTTAGGCCCTCTATACACACACGTATTTCTTGCCATAAACAAAAACTGTGGTTTATTTGTTGTGTGGCACGGTCGTCAGTGTTGTATGAATCACTATAGAAGCTTGTTGACAGAAGCGTTTTTTCTGCTGCTGAGCTGGCCGCATACGCCCGGTTACCTGATCAGGAATTCAGATTCGGACCCAGAATGCACGCATTTCATACAAAATAGTCTCTAAGCGCATACGTTCTTAAATATTTCCGTCCGGAAAATATAAGAACGTGTGCGAAACCGGACGTATGCGGCATAAACAAACCGTGACGTGTGCAAAGGGCCTTAGAGCCAGCAGTAAAAGCCTTATTACACTACACGATATTCGGGGACCCTTTCCCTAAATCAGGATAGTGAACTAAGACAATGGGAGGAAGATCCCATATAAAAAAACAATCCCGTATAAAAACAAAAGAAAATATGGAAACTGTTATTGTGTGTTGCATAATGTGTACATAAAAATGCATCAATATACGACTAACTTTGACCATTATTGACATTAGAGAACTAGGTTGATAGTGAGATCAATCAATATTAAAGTTAATTGAAATACTTATCCTACTTCAACTTATCTCTGACTCTGTAGTTACCAGCCCTTAATGAATGATGTCGGTGATAGAGATAAAGATAAGAGTCAGTGCTCTGATTAATCAAGACGGTGTAATTGATTGATTCAGGACTTTCTTTAATTAGGAATTATCTCTTTTAAGAGCGTCCAGAGGGCCTAGATAAGCAGCAGTTGCTTTCAAACCGTTTCGTATTTCAACAACGACTTAGGATTGACTTAAGGTTTTCGGTTAGCTACGATGAGTATACAGGGGGTCAAATAGATGGACAAGTTTTAACACATTTTAATAAATTGCATACATTAGTGTATTTTCGTTAGCTGATTATTTTTCTTGTAAGTATCTATGTGTTTTTCTTACATATCCACCATCCTACACATACCATCGTCTTACATACCATCGTCCTAATTTTGGTGGTCTGAATGATTTCTAAAAGTTTGTCCATCTATTTTAATGGGACCTTATGTAAAAACAATCCATTTTTTTATTTATCCATTTATTTTTTATTTATCCATTTATTTCAGGCATCGAGGCCCATATAAACACATACAATTCAATATTAATATAACTTAAAAATACTATAAATACATACAACATTATATTTACACTAAAAACTAACTACTAAAAACTAAAGCACACGAAGTGTCTGCGTCGTGTTTCGCTGACTGGTGTCATGTATCCGGCCACGAAACCGGCGGTACACAACACCCTTCGGCCAATGGCAATGGTACTGCCATATTAGCCGTAGAACCGATTACCGCTGGGGTAGACATGTTCTTGAATGGAGACCACGAATCGGCAAATGTAACGTAGGACGCCCTTAGAATAGGTGGAGCGACTATCTTCGCAGGGTGACTGGTAGCAGCTGAATGAGAGTTTCCGAGAATCGAGCTAAATGGCGTGCTATTGGAGAGGCCTATGTCCAGCAGTGGCTTGCTGTAGGCTGATGATAATGATGTCAATCCGACACATTTTTGACTTTTCCATCATCGTTATCGCTGATGAGACCTTTACTTTTTAGGGTTCCGTACCCAAAGGGTAAAAACGGAACCCTATTACTAAGACTCCACTGTCCGTCTGTCTGTCTGTCTGTCACCAGGCTGTAGCTCATGAACCGTGACAGCTAGACAGTTGAAATTTACACAGATTTTATTTCTGTTGCCGCTATAAGAATAAAAACAGAATAAAATAAATATTTAAGGGGGGCTCCCATACAACAAACGTGATTTTTTCGGCATTTTTTGCCTTGTGGTACGGAACCCTTTGTGTGTGCCAGTCCAACTCGCACTTGACCGGTTTTTTATATCTTGCCTCTAAATGCCTTCACAGTGATCGAATTTTTTGGATAAACCCAATCTTCATAATACCATAACTCATAAGGTAGAACAGTATCTAATCTGGGCTTAAATGATGTATAGGTCTCTGGCGATGCACGTAAGTGCATTTTAAGAGGAAATTCAAATGTCAGATTAGATCACCGAGCGATTTGCAATTAGCTTTTTGTGCGAATTAGTGGTTTAAATACGGGTATAATATCATGAGCGTCAGAAGTGATTCACTCTGCATTTGCCAGAGGAAAAATAAAACAATGTATTAATTAATTAAAAGAGCCTTCTTGAGTGATAATCCATAAATGCGCCTACGCCCGGATCATCCTGACCATCCAAGTCTTACTTAGTCGCAAATACAGGGAGGCAGGGACAACCTGTTACAACATGGATTCAGTACATGATTCTGGATGTCCGTAAGGATTGAGGAGCCACATCAGATTTTTTAAATTTGATCTCACCATTATTTAGCAGCAATGTAGCTTATTTTGCAGCACGAATTCTAGATTTAGCAGCAAAATATATCACTAGTTATTTTAATGCAAAAGTGGCTCCTCAATCTAAATGTTTGAATTGAGGAGCCACCTGGAACTCGATAAGTAATAGATGAATATTTATGAAAATTTTGCATCATTTAGCAGCAATTTTGCATATTACCGTCTAAAAATTTAGGATCTGTAGCGCTAAAATAAAAGAAAATACAATACTTTTAATATGGCTCCTCAATCTAAACTCAAGAGGTGAATTTCTATTGGATGTGAGCGATCAATTAATATATTCGACATATTGATCATTTAGCAGGTGTTGTGTTTGTTTTTGCAGTATAGGAGTAAAATAGTAAAACAGAGTAAATTTTGTATATGAACGCATTTTCTTTGGCTCCTCAATCCTGACGTTCTAATTATATATGTTTGACTGTAGCCACCTGAGATCTCAACGGAATCTAAAGTCAAAGATACTAACATTTAGCAGAAATGTCTGCTAAATATATCTGCACAGTTCAGCAATGTATATATTTTGGATTCTGAAAAAACAATACTTAACTATTTTCTTGTAAATTCAGTGTGTAGGGTGACCACATTTTGGGGGTAGGTACCTACAATAGTTATTTGTGCAACAAGAGAGCAAAGTCGTTTTTTGCTGCGAGTTTAAGATTGAATCACGAGCGTAGCGAGTGATTCTAAAATTGAATCTTGAGTGTGGCGAGGGATTCAAAGGCACGAGATGCAAAAAACTTTGCTCTCGTAACACTTTCAGTCTATCAAAAAGTACTCTGTGTGTAACACACATAACTTTTCACTTCAGCACCGAGAACACTTTCCCTGCGTTCCGAGATAGGGAAATAATCGATGTGAGCGTGCTTAAACCCGTACCGAATTAGCGTGAGCGCGATAACGACGTCCCGTGAATAGTCATACATGACGTCATGACATGCGCCATCTTGCGATAACGCCGACCATGCCCTAGAATAATATCACCGTGAGCGCTGTCAAAAATGACAGTGTGTGTGTGAGGATGTGTCAGTGTGTGTTTTGTTTTGATTTGCATCTTATCATAAAATTAAACTAACGTGGCATTTTCGAAATTGTACTTCTGGCTGATAGTCGCCATCACCTAACCAAAGAAGAAGAAATGTGGTGTTTATACAAAGACATACTGTAATAATATCGTTTTTACATTGAGTAAGCACTGTGAGCGCGTTCACGGGCGTTCCGAATTGTTGACAGCTCTCAGCTGTCATAATCGTAATATCTAAATCGGAACGCATGTGAGATAATGTGAGCGATTATAGCTAATTCGGAAAGCGCCCTTTGTAAGGCGTGTTCGGAAATAGCACCCATGATATTTTATTATTCAAAATATATTACGTAACATTATTGAAACTAGAAATACATATTTACAGGTTAAATATCAGTTTTATTTGCAGTAAATACTTATTTTCGTTTAAATACAACAATAAGTTAAAAATTCAATAAATTACATTAAAAGACATAATTATCTTTTTGCAAAATTTCTTTAATTGGTACGAAATTCCGAACGTGTTTGTCTTTGAGGTCGAATTCAAAATCGGAACTTCGAAAGGGCTGGTCTTTGCTTTGTCTCTCTCACTTTCTAATGGCGGGAAAGAGATAGAGTGTGAATGTTGATTAACCCAAGGCTGAATAAGATATTCGCGGCTAAAAAAAGGATTTGATATCCTGTTTTCAATGTAAGTACATTTGTGCCGACTATTGTTATTTTTTTTACATTTATTTATTTAATATGTAGTATGTTTGGGTTCGAAGTTTACAAATTAAAATACATAAGTACTACGGTCGATTCTTAAAATAGACCAAATTGAAGCACTTTAATGTTCTAAAATATTTGTTAATAATAATACCAGAATTTGTAATGTTTTCGAATAAATCATATAAATAAGTAGGTGCTATAGAATTTATTCCTGCAACTATCGAAACTGGCATAGGCCACTACAAATGTCACTATCTTACACCGAAAGATGAAACGTTCTGTTACGATGATTACGATTCTAAAATTCGTATAAGTACTAATCAGCCAATATTCATTCATTCTATAACTTATAGCGAAATTGATTGCTAAATAACCAATATGTACGATAGATATAATCTGTTATGGAAATATAAATTTAATAAATTACTTATCCTGGTTTCATTAATACGAGTATAATATGGTCACCCTACACACTGAATTTACAAGAAAATTGTTAAGTATTGTTTTTTCAGAATCCAAAATATATACATTGCTGAACTGTGCAGATATATTTAGCAGACATTTCTGCTAAATGTTAGTATCTCTGGCTTTAGATTCCGTTGAGATCTCAGGTGGCTACAGTCAAACATATATAATTAGAACGTCAGGATTGAGGAGCCTAAGAAAATGCGTTCATATACAAAATTTACTCTGTTTTACTATTTTACTCCTATACTGCAAAAACAAACACAACACCTGCTAAATGATCAATATGTCGAATATATTAATTGATCGCTCACATCCAATAGAAATTCACCTCTTGAGTTTAGATTGAGGAGCCATATTAAAAGTATTGTATTTTCTTTTATTTTAGCGCTACAGATCCTAAATTTTTAGACGGTAATATGCAAAATTGTTGCTAAATGATGCAAAATTTTCATAAATATTCATCTATTACTTAACGAGTTCCAGGTGGCTCCTCAATTCAAACATTTAGATTGAGGAGCCACTTTTGCATTAAAATAACTAGTGATATATTTTGCTGCTAAATCTAGAATTCGTGCTGCAAAATAAGCTACATTGCTGCTAAATAATGGTGAGATCAGATTTTAAAAATCTGATGTGGCTCCTCAATCCTTACGGACATGATTCTGGAACCCACGGCGCGGCGTTGAAATTTTTTGTCGGTTATAAAAAAAAGACACTCGTTTTTTAAAAAACTACGCGGTCGAAAACTATGGAAAATAATATATCCTTTTTTAAATTACTGACGAGAAATTATGAGGTCTTCCACTCAGAGCACTGATTTCAACCGCACTTCGAGGAACCAAACCTAAAGACCGATAGCTATTAGTGACTTAAGATATTATGTATTAGATTAAATGTTTGTTAGCTAGATATACTTACGAAGTTTATTGTGATATTGATGTCCCTATATACAGGCTGGCACAGCATCCCGGGACCCTGTTACCATGGAAATAGCACATGATTCTGAATCCCCCTGCGTTTAAATTTTTCGTCAGTTATTTAAAAAAAAATGCTGTTCCATACATTTTGACCGCGTAGGTTGTACTTTTCTATGAGACAGCAGATTTTTTTTATAACCTATGAAAAATTTCTACACTAGAATCATGTGCTGAATTCATGGTTGGCGCGTTGATGTCCCCAGCACCCTGTAGACGTAGATGTAGTGGAGTTATTTTTATAAGTACTAAGTTTGGAATTGGCTATTTAAGGTGTCACTAGTCGATATTTTTTCCATACAAATTTCGGGAGAGTATTACTCCACTGTTTGACATAGTGCATCCAAAGTTAAACGTGATAATCTTTTTTTCTATATCTTTATGAGCCAACAAATATTCGTTTTTCTCGCTATTTTTAACGTAACTTTGAGTGTAAATCTATATATATAAAATGATAAACTGACTGATTGTTGATATATCAACGCACAGTCTAAACCGCTGCTCCTAGAGACATGAAATTTGGAGGGTGTGTTCTTTGTGAAGAGTAGGTATCCACTAAGAAAGGGTTTTTCGAAATTCCACCCCTAAGAGGGTGAAATTTCACGCGGACGAAGTCGCGGGCAGCAGCTAGTAAGTAATAAAAAGACTGTAAAATTTTCAAAACCAAGCCTATTATGCGGTGGTTTTTTCATAAAACTCGATTTTCGAAGCACTATTCGATTTTTTTTCCCTACCGATTACTTCGAAACGGTGTTTCTGTGCGTGAGATCTAGATGTTGTTCGTGTAGACTAGCGTCTAACTGCTCATCACTGATACTAGCTCTGTCAGACACGAAGCCAGGTGAGACAGCGAGCTCTTTGGCCATGACCACTAGTGAGTTCGAGCTCGCGACTAGTTTACTCTTAACGCTTTCAAAATCCTCCTATGTTTTTGCCAGTGTTTTAATTTACCGTCGTACTGCAGTCCTTACATATATATAACGACCAGCCTGGTGCAAATCAAAAAATCCCTCTGTTTTATTAATCAAGAATTAACACTGATATAGGAATTCGCACAAATCGTTCGATAACAAGGACCAAAGAAACAGTTACCCAGAGACCTGTTTCAGAATGAGAACAGGTTGATTTCACTTTTGTCGCTGAACTCCGAAAGTGTACTCGATTTGCAACGTGCAACGGTATGATCATTGCAATAAAAACAGCTGATACCTATATAAAAGTGTGTTGACAAAAATAACTTCAAGTTTTAATTAACTAAGGCCTGATTTTTCAATAGTCAGATAACTTTTATCTGAGGAATAAATACAGCGGCTTGACAGTTTTTGTACAGAAAGTACGAGTAGCAGCGGGATTGTCCCAAAGGGTTAGGTACCGCCGCCACCCCGGAACATAAAGGGCTAAGGAAGGAACACGGGTGGGTTTTAGTCAGTCAGTATGAGTCTGACACTCTCTTCCGCTCCGCCCAGAGCGGGACCCCGGTCATTTGATGATTTTCCACCCAAAAAAAAAAAGTACGAGTAGATATGTCAAACTGTCATAATTATTTTTCAGATAAAAGTTATCTGACAATAGAAAAATTAGTCCTAAGAAGCTGTTTTCTCAATCTTCAGGCTACTTTTATCTGATGAACACATGACGCTT
Source organism: Oligia fasciuncula (assembly GCA_963082905.1). Classification (NCBI taxonomy): domain Eukaryota; kingdom Metazoa; phylum Arthropoda; class Insecta; order Lepidoptera; family Noctuidae; genus Oligia; species Oligia fasciuncula. The sequence goes on along the minus strand of OY720406.1, from coordinate 11,094,794 downwards.
TGACAGCTTTTGTATATCACACTAATATTATAAAAGCGAAAGTTTGTGTGTTTGTATGTTTTATATTTCTTCACGCCCAAACTGGACTGGCTGGACCAATTTTGATAAAATTTGGTATGGAGGCACCCTGGATTAAAACATAGGATCTCACTATTGAAAAATCAGCCCTAGATCATACAAGACGGAGTCGACCATTACAACAGTAAATTAAACTTCGTAAATCTAATAACGTGCTCAGTCTGCACACACAAATTCAGACAAATGTACTATGGCTAGTCCAACCAAAAATTCGAAGACATGTGACATCTCATGGTAGATGTCACATGTCTTTGAATTCGAAATCGAAGGAAAACATCGTGAGGAAACCGGCATGTCCTCGAACCAAAAATTCGAATGTGGCAGAAACCCGCACTGGGTTCTTGTGGTAGATTACAGCCCACTCTCTTTCGAAGAGAGGAGGCCTGTGTCCCAGCAGTGGGAACATCATAGGCTGATTATGTTATGTTGTATGATATAGCTAGTCAAAGAGTGGCAAAACCCATAGTCGGCCCAACAAAAAAATTCGAAAAAAGTGATAAGGTAAAAAATAAAAGGCGCCTTCGACGAGCGGTTCGAAATAGATGGAAAATAACAATGTGGTTCTAAACACGATGATACTACAGATTTTTCCTCGTGGTTTATGGTCTTGCAAGTGTCACGATCAGTCGTGGTGGGTATCCAACGAAAGAGAAAACTTGTGTGGTTTTCCCAGCTTTTTGCCCCATTGTGTGGGTTTAATCAGACACGGTTGATGACGTCCTGTTAGATGAGACAATATTTTTTTATTGGCATTAAAATGTATATATTATTATAGGATTACTAACCGTTTCCCGCGACTTCTTCTGCGATCCACCACCCTAATTGTGTAACACACTATTACTCTCAATTTGAATCATTTTGAAACTTATTGCTAATCCAGTGCTCCATATGTTCGAAAAATGTGTCTGCTCAACAACGTAAATAACGCAATGAATGTTTTTGAACTGTCAAAATGAAACCCATTGCTGCTGATAGTGTGTTACGCAATTACCCTGCAGGATGAAAATTAGCCTATGTATAGCCGGAATGAGATAGTTTATAGTAGATAAGACAGAGATTAAAACAGAAGAAGAACTAGCAGGGAATCGAGGGGGGGTGGAGGGGGGTTCAGGGGAGCAGACCGGGATAACTCGTCCATAACTAGGTCATCGTATCCAAATCCGTTCAGCCGTTTTAGAGTAAAAGCGTAACAAACAACGTATTCATAAAAGATTACGATTACACATTTACAATAAGTAGGTACTAAGTTAAGGGCGTTATACTTAAAGTTAAGTTAACACCCGTAAACATTACATTAAATGCAAGTAAAATTATTAATATCAATAACTAACTTACTGTAGGTACAAGTAAGTACAAAAATAGATGAGATAATTAGATTTGTTGTTTCTCAGCGGAAGATAATCATTAATAATCGTAATACTAGTTTTTTTATCACGATCGGTACTCACGATTGTAAATTGTAATTGTATTGCCCGAAGAGATAAGCCATGCGTCATTATCATCATTATTTCAAGCGAGAGCAAACAACACAACAATAAAATAAATCACACTAATATTATAAAGGCGAAAGTTTGTGAGTGTGTGTGTTTATATGTTTGCTACCTCTTCACGCTCAAACGGCTGGACCAATTTTGATAAAATTTGGTATGGAGGTAGCTGATACCCTAGATTAACATATAGGCTACTATGTATCTCGATATTCCCCCGGGATCGAAACTTATGCGAGTGAATCCGAGGGGCGCAGCTAGTACTAACATAAAATGAAGAAGACATGCAGAAGGCTGTAATTAGGTACATAAGTAATGTGGCGATATACAATGTCCCAACGACAATACGACTATAAATGAAAACAGTGGCAAAACTATTGCGAGTATTTTGAAACTAGCAAATAAATCTTTTTCTTTCTTTTCTTTCTTTTAAATTTTAACAATGATAATAAAATTACATAATTAATAAATTTCAATAATAATATATAATATTAATAATGTTCAATGTGATTGTATGTATTTGAAATCAATTAAGTAATGTACCTACTAAGTATCGCAACCATGCGTGTACTACCAGATGTGTGAACGTAAACGAAGTCAAAGTATTGTGTAAGGATCGTAGCAGGTAGCGTTCTGTAATTTTCTGCCTAACCCCATGGGAAGAAGGCGTGAAATTATGTATGTGTTTAAGTTATGTTATTTTATTAGATATTTGCACACCTATTAAGGTAGGATATGGTTTAAAGAACTGCTGTAATTATGTATCACCTCATGTACCTACCCATATTCAAGCAAATAAATGATTTGATTTGATTTGATTTGATTCATACGGCATTTCATACAAATTTTCAAGCCCTTCTTTTTCGAAATGAATGAATCTATTCGAATGAAACTTCATGAGCATAAGCAGGATACAAAGGTCTAAACAGTTACTTAAGAACATTTTCGAAATGTCTTATTTAAAAAAAGATAACTGGAAATCTCTGTTTCTATGGAAAATTTAAAATCGGTCTGATTTTGGTTATAACACTATTTTTCGAAAATGTTCTCTACTAACTTTTTGTTTTTGTCCAGTATAGGCTGCATAATCTTATTAATTTAAATGTTTACTTTGCAATTACACAAATAACAACACATCCATTACTACCCGCACCTCGGAAAGCACGTTAAAGCGTTGGTTAGAAGTCGTTACGGGTAGTCAGAAGCCCGAAAATCTGACACCCAGTCTTACCAAGGGGTATCGTATTACCCAGTAACTGGGTTGTGGAGTTCAGATAGGTAGTCGTTCCATGTAAAATACTGATATTTAGCTGCATCTGGTTAGACTGGAAGCCCATCCCAACATAAGTAGTTGGGAAAAGGCTAGCCAGGTGATGTAACCTGATGAAGTGATCTGTATAATTATTAAGTTCGTGATTGTGACCTTTTGTAAGGTCTTTATTTTTTAAACCTGGTCAGGATGTTGTGGTTTTAACAACTTGCGTCTGTTTTTAGGGTTCCGTACCCAAAGGGTGAAAACGGGATCCTATTACTAAGACTCCACTGCCCGTCTGTCTGTCTGTCTGTCACCAGGCTGTATCTCATGAAACGTGATAGCTAGACAGTTGAAATATTCGCAGATGATGTATTTCTGTTGACGCTATAACAACAAATAAAAACAGAATGAAATAAATATTTAAGGGGTGCTCCTATACAACAAACGTGTTTTTTTTGGCGTTTTTGCCTTGTAGCACGGAACCCTTCGTGTGCGAGTCCGACTCGCACTTAGCCAATTTTTTTAGATGTCTTTAAGACCATATTTTTTATTAGTTGTACCTACAATTTGGAAACTTATGAATCGTGCGGAACATGCATCAAATGTGAGTAGGGTAACCACATTAGCTGACCAATCATGATTATGTTTTAAAATAAGACTTAAGAGGAAATGCGGTCGGAGAGACTTTTGAAAAAGCCTAAGTAAAAATTCATAATTCGAGGTTTGGCTCTCGCTTATTTCCTCCTCCAATATTGAAATTTCATAAACTGAATAAGAAGGATTTATACTGTGCCCCCATGTTCTTCTTTTTTCATTAATAGTTGTCAAATTTGTACACTAGGCCTCTGTTACAGCGGTTTAAATTGTCTCGAAATTCGATGATACATTATTTCATACAAGTACCTAGTTAATATTTATTATTCTGAAAAAAATCATTGCTTTATGGTCATTAACTAGAAATAAAACAGGCGAGAGAGCATTTCTATGGTGAAAAGACCACCCGCATTTCCTCTTAAGTATCTTTCCTGTTATAATTTTCAGGATATTAAATTGAAGCTTCAAAGAAGCTGTAAGTTTGTACAGTGGACCGCACGTCTCTTTAAAAAGAACCCTAGTAAAAGTTGACCTTCTATTCTATTGAAACTTCGTGCTACACTAGGCCAGCCCAAGGTCAAAGAGTTACCATCATCGTGCGGTCGACTGTACCATACCACAGTTAATCTCTTCGCCTAATTTCTTTCAGTCAATATTCATGGTTTTATAGAACGACCCTGAAATGAAAACAAACGATTGATGAAGGTCGTAGGAATCCGCTTGATCCGGGCAGTGCAAGACCACGACGCTTGAGGAGCCCACTTCTGAGGGGTAATTAGTGTAACACACTATCAGTGGGAATATGGCTTTCATTTTGACAGTTCAACAACATCCATTGCGTTATTTAAGTTATTGAGCAGACAAAGGGGTTAAAAGAGCCGGGCATACCTGCTTCTGTCGCGCCATTTTGAAAATGGCGGCCACGCATAAGACGATAGTTGATCACGTGACTCAATCAACAAGTTTGAAAGTTAATATATCGGAAACGTGGCACTTTACGGGGTTTGGTCTTATTATGTATTCCTTTTGCATTGGTGTCAACTATCGATTTACATAGGTTTCATTCGTGGTCGCACTTTTTCAAAATGGCGCGTAGGTAGTAGGTGTGTGCCTTCAAGCGTTGCACGGGGGGGTTCCGGAATTGGTCTTTTAAGAGGAACCGGGACCACCCCTATGTGCTGATGGTGATCACCGGGGTGATTTTAGTGAGGTAAAAATCCCACACTCCCCGACCGTCCGTGGTCGGGTTTCCCCCCGATATAAAAAAAAAAAAGGTATGCCACGGATCTTCAAAGCCCTTTTTCGAGCAAATGAAGCAATGGATTAGCAATATCTCTCAAAATTATTAAGATCGTTGCTGAAAGTGTGTTACTCAATTAGGATACAGGACATACACCTCTCCATTCAACTCGATTCTCGCCAACTCTCATCCAACTGCTGGACCAGCCACCCTGCGAAGATTGTCGCTCCACCTAGCCTGAGGGTATCTTACCTTACATTTGCCGATTCGGAGGACTCAGTATGAAATAAACGCCGTCCGCATTTCATCCTAACTGATGCAGAAGATATGGTGACTCTAATTACAGTTATTTTATCAGTTTTTGTCCAAACTCCCGTGCAATTTGAATAACAAATCAAGGTATGTTCGTTACGTGTCATAACTTTACTTAACGAGTCTTTGTCCGACTGTGAATGAATTAGACAGATTAGATGAGTTGTTTGTATTACTTATTTAGACAATAAAAACTACAAAAAACTTGTCCTACTAGTATGGTTTGCTTCCGTATTAATTTAAAGATGATGTCTGCTCAACCACGTAAATAACGCAATGAATGTTGTTGAACTGTCAAAATGAAAGCCATTGCTTCTGACCTACTGTTAGTGTGTTACGCCATTACCCCGCTGCTGCTCTGGTAGAAACAGAAAGTGACAGTAATGAGGTACAAGAAAACAATCAGTTATAAACCATGAAAAAGATTTCTTTAATAAAGTTAATACTGTCGCAGCGGAGGTCTTATCAGCCACACTGCTGATCCAAATCCAAAACTTATTAAAAAAACTTGTTATTGCTCATGTCTTATTAATGCGGGCACCATTACTTAAAATAATTTAATTGTATTTTACGATTATCTCTAAAGGTCCCAATCTCAATACTTCAGAAGAAAAAATTCTTCTCTCAAATAACCACGTTGAGAAGTAGGTACAATACATGGGTACAATACGACCGACGACGTAACTTGGTTGGTGTGCCTGAACTTTGCGCAGAAGGCTGCGCAGTAAGATTTTTTCGGAAAAAATGGTGACATGAGGCGAGTGCGAGAGAGAGACATGCGCGAAAGTTCTTATATATAGGGTGACTGGTAATTAGTGACCGATACTTAAACACGTGATTTTACTCATCATTATGAACAACTTTTACTATGGGACCAAACCTGAAATCGCGAAAAAAAAATCAGCTGCTCCCTACATTTTGACGGGTTAAGCGAACATAAATGTAGGGAACAGCTGATTTTTTTTTCGCGATTTCAGGTTTGGTCCCATTGTAAAAGTTGTTCACAATGATGAGTAAAATCACGTGTTTAAGTATCGGTCACTAATTATCAGTCACCCTATAGTGCCTATGTTTAGGCCCGCCAAGTTACGTCGGTCGTATTGTATGTTTTATTTGACGATCGGCGTCCTACAATATTTTTACCGTTACAGCTCGCGACAGAAATTCTTTTGCTTCGAGCAAATGTTACCGTAACATTGAAGACATTGTTTTACATACTAGGGTTTCTCGAACGAAAACACAACTGGTAGGTAAGAGTTTCTTAATATTGCAGATTTAATTTTTTAAAACGAAGAGACAACTGTTTCTTTTAGAAAAAAAAACAGCGGCACTCCGGGAGTGCCGACAGAAGTGAAAACAAAACACAAACTGAATACTTTGCCATCACTCATTGACATATCGTCGTTGATAGTCCAATTCCGCGTAACTAACATTGTTAAATACCGCGTATGTACACTTCTGCTAATTTTACAGGAGGGTTAAAAAACTGATTTTCTAAAAGACTAATAGGCCGAATTTTGAACGAACTTGAATATAGGACCGTTTCGTTCTCCTTAATCCAATATACTATTTTTAAAGTGAATATTCCCAATAGTTTACTTACAAAATCACTTACGCTGTTTAGTTTCGAACGATTCTGGTTCATAGACAGTACTTACGCGAAATTGTAAATGAAATAAAATAATGCCAAAACCTCAATCAATCATGTATTTAATAATATTAAGTGTTTAAATGATTTTTAGTCATTAATAATGGGTATGAAGGTATGAAAGAATACAAGATATCTCGTTTTGTCCATCATCATCTGCCTAGCCTTTTCCCAACCATGTTGGGGTCGGCTTCCAGTCTAACCGGATGCAGCTGAATACCAGTATTTTACATGGAGCGACTGCCTATCTGACCTCCACAACCCAATTACTGGGTAATACGATACCCCTTGGTAAGACTGGTTATCAGACTTTCGGGCTTCTGACCACTCGTAACGACTGTCAAAGATCCACGAATGACAGCCGGGACCAACGGCTTAACGTGCTTTCCGAGGCACGGAGGGGTCTCGGTATGTAAAGATGGTCACCCATCCACAGACCAACCGCAGCAAGCGTAGCTTAACCTGATCGATCGACCTGTGCGGCTGTTATTATTTAGCCACGGACCCCTCATATCTCGTTTTGTCCATGTTCATTTTAAGACCCACTCTTTCGGAGGCTCTACTGAGGTCATCGAGCAGGTCTTCCATAGTCTCAGCCATGACTACGATATCGTCGGCAAACCGAAGGTGAGTAATGTACTCGCCATTGATGTTAATGCCAGCCCCTTTCCAGTCCAGAACCTTGAAGACGTCCTCAGTGCAGCGGTGAACAGTTTCGGAGAGGTATTCGTAACGTCTCCCTGTCTCACACCTCGTTGCAGAAGTATAGGTTTCGAGGTCTGACCCTGGAGTCGGACTGACATAGTGGTTTGGTTAGACATAGTAGTTTTCGTACAGACACTTCAGCACCTTGATGTACCGATAGTCGATCTGGCACCGTTGAAGAGATTGCAGTACAGCCCATGTCTCGATCGAATCAAAGGCTTTCTCGTAGTCCACAAACGCTAAGCAGAGAGGCAGGTTATACTCTTCGGTCTTCTGTTTAACCTGTCGCAGCGTATGTATGTGGTCTACGGTGCTAAAGCCTTTACGGAATCCGGCTTGTTCGGGAGGCTGGAAGTCGTCTAACCTGCGCGCGAGACGGTTCGTGATGACTCTCGAAAACAGCTTGTAGACATGGCTCAGAAGTGAGATGGGCCTATAATTCTTAAGAAGGCCATTGTCGCCCTTCATAAAGAAAAGTATCACCGCTCTTCTGTTGTTTTTGCGTTGCTTCAGAGCCATCCTAATCTCGTACAGGCTGACGTCCGGGATGTCTTCGGTATAGTGTCAGGTCAATCTAGCTCTTGGGTCGTTTGCCAGATTCGTAACGGGGTTACTTGTTGATGTTTATAACTGTCCATAGAATCTCTCTCAACAGCTCAGGTTTGGCGGATACGATCCTGCCATCATCGGTCTTCAGTTTCGTAAGCTGGCTCTGCCCAATAGACAGATCTCTATCAACGACCTTTGACCTTTTATTTCCCTCTATCGCGTCCTTAATACGGTCTGCATTAAAGTGGCGAAGATCGCTTTTCAAGGACTTGGAAATCCGTCTATTGAGCTGCCGGTAATTGAGCGCATCATCTGAAGACTGCAGGATCATCTCGCGCCTCTCCTTCATGAGCCGTAAAGTAGGATCAGAGAGCTTTTTTTTTGTATTCGTAAGACGGATCTTGAAGATCTTAGAACCGACCGTATGGACAGTTTCCACAAACCCATCGTTATAATCGTCCACGGAGCTCCCTAGGCATTCGAAACGATTCTGAAGTTCGAGCTGAAAGCTCATGGGGTTTTGGACCTGGATCGGTGCTGGGCGGAGCGTAGACTTCATCAGTCATCTTTCCAGCTTGATATTTAAGTTCAATGTGCCTCTTACCATGCGGTGAACACTTCCGGTTTTTACCGCATTGATCACAGAGACATCATTGAATACTTGCTTCTTCGTCGACATAATGAAGTCAATCTCATTTTTAGTAGCACCAGTTTCGAGATTGTGGTAATCGTTTCCTACAGTAGTCTACATCCCAATTTTATCTATATAAAGTATAAAATACGTGTGACATACTTACTTTAAAAATAATCCAGTAATTACTTTAAAAAAACAATTTTTACCCGGAGCGTCACTTAGACACTGCACAAACAAATAGAAATTGGCCCGGATACGCGGTTTTCTTGTCGTAACTTGTTCGTCGAAAGATCCGCGGTATTGTTATTTTTGAAATACTCGTCTTCCTTTTGGACGATTAAAAAAATTGTCATACGGGTCGACGCCAATCACAATCAGTTACCTACAGCCGCGAAATCTCATTTTTGATTTTTTTGTAGATTCGCGGTTTTGAATAATGTTAGTTACGCGGTATTGGACTATCAACGACGATATCGCATTTAAAACAGAGTACCTACATCCCGAGAACAGCCGAACACATTCGAATGTAGCGCGCTATCGGTAACAGTGTCGCGAGTTCAATGGTGTTTTCCCATTTCAAAAATGCCCAACGCGTCTAAATAAGTTTTCACTTCAAAAAAAGACATGTTTTGACTCAACATTATTTGAAACCAGAATCGTGTTTTATTGATCTTCCACCATTGCTTTTTTTAAATACAATAGTAATGCCTTGTTGTGCCTATTTTAAAGAGTTTGACAGTTCTTATTTTAAAATTCTATCATGAAACTTCTTTAGTGCAAACGTTCTAAAACCTCTGGACCGTAGATAACATAATTTGGAAAATCATTCGAATGCAAATCGATTCGAGTCACGTCTCCTCTTTTTGTGTATTGAATGTTCAGTTTTTACGAATACAAATACACGCAGCATCGATATTGGAAAACGATATTTAAAAATCAACTACCTATATGTTTTTTCAAGCCTTTTTTGCAAGCTATAAACTTGAACTTGACAGTTATAAGTTCGCGTCAGCTTGGTTCAAGGCTGTGTTATTTATGAATGTTGACTCATTTACATACCTACATAATTATTTACACATGAATGCAATAAAGAGTTTGAGTTTGAGAGTCTCACGCGGTGTTAATTTGAGCAAAATCGCCGTTACACGATTACTTAGTATTGTTCTTTCATGATGACAATAACTTTTATGATGACAATTAAATACATGAATCACTTCAACAGCTGATGCGTGACATCATCAATAATATCAGCAAAATATAGAACCTCTTACACTTGAAAATCCTCTTCATGACGAAGAATCCGCCTGGCAAGACCTGCGTACAAGGAATAGTTTTAAAAACACGTTCACCATAATTGGTAGAGACAAATATGTGAGCAACGGGGTAATTGCTAACACACTATCAGTAGCAATGGGCAAACCCATTGCTACTGATAGTGTGTTAGCAATTACATTTTGACAGTTCAACAACATTCATTGCATCATTTACGATGTTGAGCAAAAACTTTTTCCGAACATATGAAGCAATGGATTAGCAATATCCTTGAAAATGATTCAGATTGAGATTGATAATGTGTTACGCAATTAGGGTGCTGTTTATTGTAACTAGCTTCTGCCCGCGACTTTTCCGCGTGCTTGTTTTAACATATTAATAACTATATCTTATGACTCTCGGCAATACTGTAGCTTTCCATTAGTGTCGGAATCGGATCAGTAGTTCCGAAGATTACCCCCTACATATAAACTTTACCTCTTTTTATTACTATTATCCATACTAATATTATAAATTCGAAAGTAACTCTGTCTGCCTGTATGTTACCTTTTCACGCCTAAACCACTGAACGGATTTCGATAAAATTTGGCAGAGAGATAATTTGCATCCCGGAGAAGGACATAGGTAAGTTTTTATCGACATACCTCGCGGGCGAAGCCGTGGGCGGAAGCTGGACTAGGACTGCCCAGCTGAGTGTGGCCGTTGGTCCTGCGCCTGATCTCTCTCCGGTCGTGTCGGATTGCCGTCCTATCGGACTATGAGAGTAAAGAAACAGAGAGTGCACCTATGTTTACGCATACAGTGCACTCTAGTATCTCCTGCGTACCTGGATAACTCACCGTGACCGAAAACCGGCGGAAGGCTATTATTATAAAGCATAGATATACTGCCGTTCCGTATAAGCGGATAGGAGAGGAGAAGTGCCGAGCTAGCATTTGATGTTGGCACTTCTCATCTTCTCTCCTTCAAGCAGCCTTAGTAAACAAGAGGACACACTTACACTTGCGGTTACCATTTGATTAGTCCTGACAAAAAACCGGAAATTTTGCATAAATACTAAATTTTTACTAACTACACTTTTTTTCAAATCGTAGGTACATCCCGTACGAATAGCAAGGCCGGACAAAGTCCGGACGGGGACAAAAAGGTGATTTAACCCGGTCAAATCTAGACGGATGGTAACTCTAGATGCACTCCTGGTGCTGTCCATCTTTTTGGTGCAGTATCCATAAGTATTATATTGAATAGGTTTAGGTACCATTAATAACTGAATTTCAAAAATACTTATACAACCTGCACTGCTGTGCCCGCTTGGTGGATTATAGCCTACTCCCTCTCGACGAGAGGAGGCCTGTGTCCCAGCAGTGGGAACATTATAGGCTGATTATGAGCGATGAGAGCGCCGCACCGGTCTATCTACTAGGAAATCATAGCTTAACATCCCTATCATAACATTATAAAGGAAAATCAATGGACCCATGAAATTTTCATTCAACCGTACATAGACGAAAATCAATCAGTATCTAGTTGAAAATGTAAAAATGACACAGCATTTTAACACCGTATTCTGTGTACTACAACCACGGTGATACGCCATGATATCCGGAATAGGCATTCGTAATGGTGTTGTATTGTCAACCTATTTCGGTTTGTGGGATGTCTGGCTTCCGTGTATAGAGAAACATATGACGGAAATTAAATGGACTTGTTCCGTGTGACTCCTCGAAAATTTTAAATTAATTTTGTTGTTATGTAATAATAATAACATAGTAGATTTAAAAATAAACATGATTGAACTAATTAATTTAATTAGTTATTAATTTATGCAACTGGTAGGTAACATTTAGATTATATACTTATGTAGATTTGTTTTTTTTCTACACTAAAAATTTACGCGACACAAAGGCACCGCAAGTCGCGCAACAAGCGGTGCCTTTGTGTCGCGCGCGATTATATCGCGTGTCGCGCCTGTTTGTAGGAGCCTTAATGGCAATAGGCTCGCGCGCCCTCTTACATGGGGAAAAACATCAGTGGCGAAATGTGGGTGTACCTCCCTTATATGTATACACTTCTGACTAACTCTTCAGGGATACAGGCGTGATGTTATGTATTCTTATGATTTAATTCCTAGCTCGTTGTTATTTATTCAGTTGGTTGCATTTTTGTTTCTAAAAAAAATTACCTATACCTAGATACTTAATTTCGTTTCTAGTATATTTCGAGCTTTGGTTTTTTGAGACCTCTTTTTGCGTGGTTTTTTCTTTATCAAGAAATAGGATAATGATAGGCACTCAGTACCGTCAAAGCTCACAGGAATTTCCACGTCAGGTATCACACATGGCTATGCCTAGATTAGCGTTGGGATTAACCTATAAGTACAAATGAATAACAAACACTCATACAAACTATGCATAGGACAAACGTGTGAAGCCGGGGTTAGTTTTTAGGGTTCTGTACGTCCGAATGAAAAAACGGAACCCTTATACCCGTGTGTCTGTCTGCCCGTCTGTGACAGTCTATTTGCTCCGATTCTACTGGGCCGATTAAGTTGAAATTTTGATGAAATTATGATGTAACCCAAACACGGACGTGTATGCAACTTAAATAAATGAATTTTGAATATGAGGACACTTTTAGGGGGCAATTTAGGAAATCTAAGAAAAAGTTTGGCAAAACTGTGAGTGTAACATATCAAACGAAAGAACTTGTTGTGAGGGTCTTAAATATTTTGTATTTTATAATTAAAAAATATTTGAGCCCCCCACAATTACATTATTTATTTTAAAATACACAGTTTACAGAGGTATGAGGAACAGGGTGTAAAGTTCACTCATACTCTTTATAAAAGGGAGGATCCTCCTACCAGACGGGTGTTGTGTCTGGCGGGCAACTGCCCGATGATTCATGTCGGGCTGTTGTATCTATGCTAGTTGCTCGGTAAACTCTGCTTGCGAGATGCAGGATTTTGCGTGACGTCAGTATGACGCATTGTTCGCATGTGGCATTGTAGATACCGCTACAGTTTTACAGTTATTTAAGAAAATTGATGAAAATTGACCAATCGCCCCCTTATCTCCGAAACTACGGAGCCTAAAATTTCAGCCGAGCACCGCTTTGAGACGGAACCCACAGGGTGCGAGTCCTACTCGCACTTGTCTGGTTTTTTATGTTGTACCTACCTAGCTTCTGAAACCTGAACAGCTGTGGCTCATGCTAGGTACACACGCAACACACGCAACGACTTTGATCGCCATGTACAGACGCCAGCACATCAAGCTACTACAATCTGTCAAACTTCTTTAATAGAATTTCAACTTTATCGCTAAAGTATAAGGTTCAAAGTTGATTGGGAAAATTTGACAGTTTCGGGTAGCTTGATGTGATGGCATGATCTACAGTCAATTTGTGTCTAGCGATATAAAAATCTATGTGTCAGATTTTGAAATCACCAGGGAGTTACCTGTCGGTCAAAGTCGCTGCGTGTTTACCAAGTATTAGTTAACGGTCAAAAGGTCACTCAATCGTGGATTATAAAAACAAGTGTTTTGGAAAACACAACCCGGTTACAAAATTAGCTGTTTTTATCAGAAAATATCAGGTTTTTATAGTCTAGCGCGCACTAATCCATCTTTATTAAGATAATACCCAGCGAAATTGGCAGTTACATCCTCCTAACTAAAATTATAAATGCGAAAGAACAAATATTTAAGTTTGTTTGTCTGTTACCTTTTCACGCTTAATCCACTGAACCGCACCCTAATTACGTAACACACTATTACTATCAGTTTGAATCATTTTGAAGCATATTTCTAATCCATTGCTCCATGTGTTCGAAAAATGTGTCTGCTCAACAACGCAAATAACGCAATGAATGTTGTTGAACTGTCAAAAGGAAACACATTGCTACCAATAGTGTGTTACGCAATTACCCTGCCTATCGTCATGACGTTTTGCACATACCTACGTTGTCATGCAGGGGTATAGAAAAGGACAAAGGACACCTTTCATCCAGAAAAAAATACTGTTCCCGAGGAAAATAACAATAAATTTCGACGGTCACAATTGCTTTAGGACGCCAGATGGCGCTACGTGTCTTTCGAATCATGATTGAAATATGACCCGACTTTCTGAGCAGAATTCTAACATAAAGTACTAGGCATGCATGAACTCACGATAGTATTTCAATCATTATTTAATACTAGTTATGCTTTTAATAGGATTCAGATGAAATTTGGCACACAGATAATTTATTAAACCCTGGATTAACACATAGGATAATTTTTATCCCGGTAATACGTTTCCGTGGGATAATTTCCAACCTCCACGCGTGCGAAGCCACGGACAAAAGCTAGTGTACAATAATTGCTTCCTTAGATCTGATGAATCGTAAGAACTATAAAATAGCCATGGGCTAAATTATTATTATAAAATTAGAAACAAGGTAACTATGTACCTAAGAAAACCCATAAAAACTGTGTTACGTTTGATTGAATGACATTTGGAAAATCATAATAATAATACCCAGGGGCGTAGCTAGCTAGAGCTACCACCGTATCAGCCGTATCAATGATACGGGGCCCCCGGGCTATAGAGGCCCCTAACGTGTGTGAGCAAAAATTAGTAAAATGTTATCCACAATAAATCAATTTTCCGAAAAAAAAGACAAGAAAAGTGTATATTTAATTTGAATTGTTTGGCTAGCTCAATTTCTAGGAGGAAGCGATAACTTATAATCAATTTTTGTTTCTTTTGTGAGAAGTCTTTACCCTTCATTTGGGCCCCCAACTAATTTAGATACAGGGCCCCTCCAAGGCGTACGCTACGCCACTGATAATACCTGATATATTAGATCGATTTCATTTGTCGACTTCCGTGACATACATTGATATGTTTATCGTTAAATATCGACGACTTTATAGGTATGTTTTCAGTAGGAATGTACCTACCTACTATATAGCCTTCCATCAAGCCATGGGTGAAGGTCGATCTACTTCGGATGTAGACTATTTTCTTAAAACGACAAAAATTAGCACGGAAAAGTGAGCATCTCTTGAAATAAATAGCGAAAATTCAGTATTATTTGTCCTAATAGCCCGCGAAACTCAAAAATTGCGTTTGTTGCAATTTGCAGGTCAGTGTCAGGTTTATGTTGAACAAAATATTATGATTCGCGGCCGTAACAAGGATGTATTTACATAGTTATAATCATTAAAATCAACAATACAACTCTCTAAATTCATATAATGTTAATGATTGATATTTCATGAAATAGTAATTCAATAAGGTATACTTATAACTCAGAGGGTTGAAGGTATTGATGATTTTAATTTAATTGCTTCTTTTAGGCGAGCTGTTCAATTAAAAAAAAACCATAGAAGAGCCCCACAATTTTTTTCAAGGAGTCCTGAACTAAATTGCTTGAAAAATATCGTTAGTCAGCGTACTTACTTTAATTGTCTACCTACTGGAGATCAAACCTCAAAGTGACAATTGTATTGGTACCTACAGGCAGGCGTGGCGGCACACGATTCTTCAATGTTTGTTCTTTCAACGTTATCAAAAACAATATCAGCTGTTTCATAGAAAGGTGCAATACCTACCCGGTCAAAATATATGGAGAAGCATTTTTCTTACTAACCGACGACAAATTGATGCAGGGGTTTGAGAATGAGAAGCATTTTTTTTAAATTACCGATGAAACATTTTTACACCGCACAGTTTGTTCGTTGATGTTCCTGCCAACCTGTATAACTATGTAAGTAAATTATTATTACCGCTACTAAGCTGTCTTCTGAGCTAATATTTTTTACTAAATCTAAATATAATGTTGATGTTACTTGGGTTTACCACAACCTTGGTTCGAATAAACAAAATACGTGTGAGAAAATGACTACATTAACTTCTTTATATTTTTTTTATAGTAGTAAATCAAGTTTTGTTAGTGCCAATCTTATTTTTATCAAAATGAGCCAGCACACATCTGGCAGCAGCGTGCCAGCGCGGCAACGTGCCGCCGCATCTTGGCAGTGTGCAGTCACAGCATGTCAACCGCAGCGCGGTTTTCACTCTTCAGTTTTCGTTATTTGCAAATAAATATAATTTACTGAGGTTGAACTAACTTTCTTCTTTCCCTTTATTATGATAATATAATTAATTATAACCAGTTAGCAAGAACAGTGGTGGCCCAGTGGTCACGGCCGCGACTTACGAGTTGTAGGTCGTAGGTTCGAATCCAGTCAAGAGCTCCACTTTGTGTAAATTATATCACCACCAATGCTGTCTAAACGGTGAAGGAAAACATCGTGAGGAAACCGGCATGTCCTAGAACCAAAAATTCGAATGTGACAGAAACCCGCACTGGGCCCGCGTGGTAGATTACGGCCCACCCCCTCTCACAGAGAGGAGGCCTGTGTCCCAGCAGTGGGAACATTATAGGCTGAGTATGTAGCAAGTCTCGTAAGGAGTCTGAGTACCTACTTAATGCACCCTAATTGCTAAGTTAAGTTACGGTTAAGCTACGCTTGCCCCGGTTGGTCTGTGGATGGGTGACCATCTTTACATACCGAGACCCCTCCGTGCCTCGGAAAGCACGTTAAGCGGTTGGTTTCGGCTGTCATTCGTGGATCTTTGACAGTCGTTACGGGTAGTCAGAAGCCCGAAAGTCTGACAACCGTTCTTACCAAGGGGTATCGTATTACCCAGTAATTGGGTTGTGGAGGTCAGATAGGCTCCATGTTAAATACTGGTATTCAACGGCATCCGGTTAGACTGGAAGCCAACCCCAACATAGTTGGGAAAAGGTAGATGATGATGTTCTCCGGCTTTTCTACGTAAGCGAAGCCGTGAAAACAATTAACTTAGGTCTTATATAGAAACTGTAAATAGTCCTCCAGACTGAATTTCGGCCATGGCAACCGATCTCAGCGGAGACTGGCCATCTACGCGGGAGGTATTATAGTGCACAAGTGTATACGCACTAACCCTCCCCATACTCTCATAGTCCGATGGGACGGTAATCAGATACGACCGGAGATCTATCAGGTGCTGGCTTAACGTGCTTTCAGGAGTATTACACCGCCAATTTTGAAACTCCGGGCTGCTACTGAGAAATTCTTTCACGAAAAACCCAATAACACTTAGTCGGACCTGGGAATCGAACCCAGAACCAAACGGAGCAGTTAAAACTGTGACGACACGGCCTTGGACAAAATATATTTTCAAATGAAATACGTTACTAGGTTCTATAATAATTATTGTACAGACGCCAGCACATCAAGCTACTACAACCTGTCAAATTTATTTAATAGATTTTCAACTTTATCACTAACGCATATGGTTCAAAGTTGTTTGGAAAAATTTGACAGTTTCGGGTAGCTTGATGTGAATAGCAAGTAATTTCGCGCTCTGTTTACTTTTTTGTTTGAAAATTGCTTCAGGTCATACGTTATATAACGCTATAGTGATAATATAGGTACCTAGATACTGTAGGTATGCCATTTCGAAGTACCTAATCCACATTTATATGTTACTAGCTTGCGCCCGCGGCTTCACCCGCAAGGTATGTCGATTAAAACTATCCTATGTCCTTCCCCGGGATGCAATCTATCTATCTGCCAAATTTTATCGAAATCCGTTCAGTGGTTTAGGCGTGAAAAGGTAACATACAGACAGACAGACAGAGTTATTTTCGAATTTATAATATTAGTATGGATGGACTAATAGCTCTGCCCGGGACTTCGTCTGCGGGAAATTTCTTGTTCCCCTGACTCACCCGTCGCATCGCATCGCCTGCCCGCGCCTTACTTCCTTTTCGCTTAGCATTGCTTTATTTTTTGTTATTTTTGCTCGGCTCATATGAGCCCTAGAGTCGTTTTAAATAGCATAATTAAATCCTTTCTCAAGAATTGGGCTGTCAAATCCAAAAATATTTTTTCAAATACAACTGGTAAGTAGTTCCAGAGATTACTTAGCACGTATAAACTAAGAATTTCTTCAGCTTTGTTCATCATCATCTGCCTAGCCTTTTCCCAACAATGTTGGGGTCGGCTTCCAGTCTAACCGGATGCAGCTGAATACCAGTATTTTTTCTTCAGCTTTGTTATTGGTATAAATACAGGAAGATTTTTTTATCACCATCCAAATTTTTACAGGGTGTTCTACCCATGAATATGAACAACTTTCACTATGAGATCAACTCTGAAATCACGAAAAAAAAAACAGCTGTTTCATACAAAAGTTCAATAGGTAGTTAGGTACCTACTTGACCAACATGTATGAAACAGCTGACTTTTTTTCGTGATTTCAGAGTTGGTCTCATAGTGAAAGCCTAGGCAGATGATATATTTGCCTGTTTTTAAAGTGAAGAGGAAACAACGGCTGTGATTTGAATATGAAACAGGTTATTTTTAGGTTGGCAATAAGAAATACGAAAGTGACCTCCCCTCTACCGGCGTTCGGTAACGACGGTTTAAGTCCAACCGCTTTTAAATGATGTTCATTCAAACACACGTTTATTTGTTTGGTAAAAAGACAAACATACACGCAGGAGTATTTTTCAAGAACCCTGACCTACCTGACCTACCTACTGTGTGAGAAAACGTATAAGAAACAAAAAATAAGGAATAAATTAACAAAATCTTTTCGGAACCTGGGAAAACCCAATACTGCAAGTCATGCTTACTACGTAATCAAATGAATTTTAAAGTCTGTGGAAGACGACGCAAGACGCAACGGTAATTCTTATAAAAAAAAAAACAAAGATGACCTGTCGTCTACATAGGAATAAGGCTAGGCTTAAGCTGGGACGCAGGCAACACAGGTCCGCGCAGTGCAGGGCAGAGCAGATTTTGTAATGCATGAATATAAGTACCGAGTGCTGCGTACATTGCGGCGCAGGCACGTGAGACGCAGACATGTGTCTGCCCTGCTCTGCGCCTTGTTGTAGTGCCGTCTATTCTTTGTACCAGCTAGAACGCGAATGCGTCTGTATGTTAACAGCGGCACTACGTCTGTCTCGCCTGCCCTGGGCTGCTAAATCTGTGCTGCGCTGCGTCACCTGCGTCCCAGCATACGCTTAGCTTCTACATGGGATACCTTTATTGCTATGTATCTTTTACCTCTACCTACCTACCGGCTTATGTCGAACCGTTCTTAAATGATGTCCAAACACACGATTATTTGTTTGGTAAATAGACAAACATACAAACAGACGTAATTTTCGGAAAACCTGACCTAAAGTGTGTGAGAAAACGTAAGAATCTAGGTATTACTAATAACAATGCTGAAGGTTGTTTGTTTCTTCGTTTGTTTAAACGCTAATAAAGCTGAAGAGTTGGTTTGTTTGAACGCGCCAATTTCTGGAACTACGAGTAGGTACTTACCAGTCGGATTAGAAAAAATCTTTTTAACCCCCGACGCAAAAACGACGGGGTGTTATAAGTTTTAAGTTTGACGTGTCTGTGTGTGTGTGTCTGTCTGTGGCATCGTAGCTCCCGAACGGATGAACCGATTTTGATTTAGTTTTTTTTTTGTTTGAAAGGTGTATTAGTCGGCAGTGTTTTTAGCTATGTTTGATGAAAATCGGTCCAAGATGGCCGCCGCTGCAAAATGGCGGATAACATATTTTTTCACAAAACCCTCAATATGGGTATCAAATGAAAGGGCTTCAATAGTAGAATACTATCCACTATAACAAATTTTGAATCCAAGTTGGCCGCCACAACAAAGTGGCGAATTACATTTTTTTTTTCACAACTCCTTCAACATAGGTATCAAATGCAAGGGCTTGACAAGTAGAATAATTTACACTATATTGAAAGGGAATGAGGAATATTAATTACCTAACGAAATGAAAACTAAAAACTTGAAAAATATAATAAAACAAAAAAATCTGTTTAGTCTTAAAAATTATTCTTCAACTATAAATGAATCAATATTTTTTGACGGATAAAAAACCTGATTAAACACCAAATTACCAGAATCTTAAAACGGAAGAAAATAAAAGAAATGAAATACAAAAATTTTGGAGTCCCTACAAAAAGCATGAAATAAAAAATTCAATTAAAAATTAAAAAAAAACCCCCGACAAAAATAAAGTTAAGGAATCCCTACAAAAAGCATGAAATAAAAAAATTAATTTGAAAAAATCTTATGGAAGTCGGGGGACCTCAGAAGCAGAATAGAAGGTGTTCCACAGAACGGTCCCCCGACTTAAATTTTTAATTTAATTTTTGCATTTGATAGTCCAATACTTGAGGAACGCTACGTCTTTTCGGAGCCGAGCAGAAAGAAAAGGAGGAAAGCTAAGCGAAAACTAAGTAGGTACCTAATAACGCGGGCAGGCGATGCAATGCGATGTGGGTCGGGCCAACAGGAAATTTCACACGGACGAAGTCACGGGCTCACACGCACGGGAAGCTAGTAAACTAAAGATCTTTTCAGAAACTGGGAAAACCCAACATTGAAAGTCATGCTGCGTTCTTAAACTTACTATGTAATCAGATGAATTTAAATAAGTCTGGGGAAGACGAGATTGTCATCATTCTGAAAAAAAATGTTCTTACGCATAGGGGAAAGAAAGAAAAAAAGAAAAGAATGGAAATACATTTATTTAGCACAGACTAAAATACACAGAGTACACCAGAGTATGTCACTGGTGTACTGTGTGTATTTTGGCCATCAGATATAAAAACAAATAAAAAAAGAGTACCTAAAGTCCGATGTCCGGGGAGTGACTCACTCTAACCTTACCACAGTTGAGTGAGTAAACAATAGTTCACATCCGTGGTCACGACAGTTCGTCATCAATTAAACATAATAAACATCTCATTGTGATTTCGTGAAGCATGCTTTTATTTTTTGATCATATTTTCCCTTTCTGCGTGAATTGGCTGAAATATGACGATGACTGTTGAAGATGTCGGAAAAAATCATGCTGACTGGGAAACAACATTGCATGAAAGGCACACAGATAGCCTGGATTAACACATTATAATCCCGTAGTACGTTCCCGTGGAATATTTTTCGACATCCACGCGTGGCAGTCGCGGGTAAAAATAAGAAAATTATAAACGCAGCGACAACGTTATAAAATACAACATTTTTATTTAAAAAAAGCCTTCAGGCAAGAAATACCTCAAAGATTAATTTTATTTAGGTCTTCTAATGAATGCAAGGTTATGTTGATAATAAAGTACCTATGTTAAATGTCTTATGTTTAACGTGGATAATTGAATTATATTATGTAAATAGGTACTAAAATTACTGACGCGAACGTTTGGAACCTTTATTAGGGCTATCTTCCGATATTTTTGAAACTTTTGAAACTGACACACATTTTTTTTTCTTTATTTAGGCAACCAAAGGTGATTCATATAATGTAGTATGTTACAGAGTGTTATTGGGTTTTCCCATTGGGAATTTCTCAGTAACAGCCCGGAGTTTGGAAGTTGGCGGTGTGATATCACACGCGGTGTATCGCGGTGCTCCGAAAAGCACGGTAAGCCGTTGGTCCTGCGCCTGATCTCTCTCCGGTCGTGTCGGATTGCCGTCCCATCGGATTATGAGAGTGACGGGAGAGAGAGTGCACCTGGTTCTGCGCACACACTTGTGCACTATAATATCTCCCGCGCCGTAAGCTGGTTTCCGCTGAAACCAGAAATCGCGAAAAAAAAATCAGCCGTTCCCTACATTTTAAATGTTCGTATAACTCGTCAAAATGTAGGGAACAGCTGATTTTCTTTTCGCGATTTCCGTTTTGGTCCCATAGTAAAAGTTGTTGTAATGATGATTACAATGACCTCCTAAGAGGTTGTTAATGTTTTACCAATAACACTGTATATACCTACTATAAAGTTGAATAGTTTGTTTGTTTGAACGCGCTAATCTCTGCAACTACCAGTCGGATTTGAAAAATTCCTCTTGCATTTTTATAGCCCAATTCATGAGGTAGGCTATTTAACATCACGGCATGACCCTTAGGAGTCGAGCAAAAATAAAAAAGTCAGAAAGAACGCTAAGCAAAAATGAAGTAATAGCGTGTGCGGGTGATGCGATGCGACGGGGAGGGCCGGAGTAACAAGAAATTTACGCGGACGAAGTCGCGGGCAGGAGCTAGTGTTTGAAATAAACCCTCACACATTTCCAACCTTAGAATGCAACCCAGATCTTTTAAAAATGAAAACAAGGAAAGTTTTTATGAATATGTAGATAAAAATATGCAAAATAAACTTTTTCTGTCGTGTTGAATGCGGGAAATCTTCTGTTATCATTAATGGGTTAAATGTAGCAAGGCTTGACTTATGGGGGCTCGCAGAGTCCATGGCGCTGTTCTAAAGAGTGATTCACAATAAAATAGGCCAATAGAATTTTCCCTAGGATTTTCCACTCACTGCTCTCAAAACGGTGAAGGAAAACTTCGTGAGGAAACTATCCGAACCAAAAATTCGAAGACATGTGACATCTACCAACCCGCACTGCGCCCGCGTGATGAATTACAGCCCACCCACTCTCACAGAGAGGAGGCCTGTGTCGCAGCAGTTGGAACACCAAGGCTAATTACCCGACTACGGCGAAGCAAAAAGGAGGGTTATGATTTTTTGACAGGTATGTATGTATGTATGTTTATCTGTACCCCCAAAATTTCTAAACTACTTGTCATACCTAATTAGACAAATGAGGTGTCGCGAAGCGTCTTGATCGTCCACTGGATACAGAATATGTAATTTCAAACTAGCAACATCTAGCGGAAATAAAGTCATGATCTAAAACAAATTTTTTTTAATTATGCCGTGTTGGGTATCGAATGAAAGGGTTTAATTAGCGCACATTTCAAAAATATAAATATTACTGAAATAAGCCCCAAAATAATTAAATAAAAAATAAGTTAAAAAACTAAAAACCGACTACCTACTGAAAAGGATGAAACTAAAAAAGTACCTTGCCGTGGTCGCATGCTACCATAGCTTAGAATATGTTAGTAGAGCGGCGTGGTTTTTTTTTTTATTTTAGAATTACCATTCGGTATGAAAAAATTATACTTACTATATCTAATTTTACAGGTGTTAGAATTAAATTTAAATTCTACATCCTAATAAATCTCAAGGAAAAAAAGTCGAAAAAAAAAACATGAATAATATAAATTTAACATAACAAGACTATAATAATTCATCTGCAAAAAACTAATACAGACTTATGCATTAGAAAGACTTCTAGGGTGTTTATTTACAAAAAAAGGAATTATGTAAGTATTTCAGTAATTTATTGTTAAATGTATGATGTGCATGAGGCAAATAAATAAATACAAAGTCTTACAGGCAGGTAGAGCAGTGTTGTCCAAGTGGTAACGGCCGCGACTTACGAGTTGTAGGTCGTTGGTTCGAACCCAGACAGGCGCTTTACTTTGTGTAAATTATTTCATCACCACTGCTCTCATAACGGTGAAGGAAAACATCGTGAGGAAACCGGCATGTCCTAGAACCGAAAATTCGAAGACATGTGACATCTGCCAACCCGCACTGGGCCCGCGTGGCGGATTACGGCCCACTCCCTCTCACCGAGGGGAGGCCTGTGTCCCAGCAGTGGAAACATTATAGGCTGATTATGTACAGGCAGGTTGCTCTTTATGGGTTACTTAAAAAGAAGTGGTATGATATGGTATCTCGTCTGCAACGATGCAGACCTTCAACCTCAATATTTCTGCTTCTTTTGGGGACTACGGTAGGAACCGTATGTCATTGGTAGGTAAACTTTGACCAGCGTAGCACGTAGTTTCAATAGATTATGAGACTAGCTTATACTGCAGTGCTATTCTGTAAAAATCTTAGGTGAAGTGAGCGTGGAGTGAGCTGCCAAGTCAATCCCTAGCATCATGTGGAATGACAGCTCACTTTATGTTTTTACAGAATAGCACCGCTGGCTTTGTACTTCTGGAAATTTAATAGTCTGAACCCCCAACTTGACCTAGTTGTTGCCTCTTTCAGAGCGTAATAAATCAGCACCAGCGAAACATACTTTTAATCATAATCTGAATGATTTTGAAGGATATTGCTAATCCATTGCTTCATAAGTTCAAAAAAGTTTTCTGCTCACAGCTCAACAACGTAAATAACGCAATCAATGTGGTTGAACTGTCAAAATGAAAGCTTTGCTACTGATAGTGTATTACGCAATATACTTACCTCGCAGCTTCTCTATACTATTTAGAAGCTGTGGGTACCTAAGTAAAGCTCATCCTTTTGGCCTTACCTAGTTACATCATTAATTTTTTTTATAAACACCGGTTTACTACGTTACGTATCCACCAGTGTGTATAAGTCCTCAGCCCAGTCGGCTCTTCTCCATATAAACAAACCGTGCGCGGGGGCAGTGCGCGTTGTCAACCGCGCATCATCTCACGTGCGCGCATCTGTACGCATCATTAAAATATTTATTTATTTATTCGTGAATTTTGTGATAGTGTTCTTGTGATATAGTGATAGGAATATTTAAGGTGAATATTAAATATTTTAAAATATTTTTTTTAATTATTAGGCAATTTCAACATGATTGGTTGATTGGTTTAAAGGTGGTTTGGGTCCCTGCTGATGCTCTCGTTACATTCATTTTTAAGCTTATATTAACATAAATTATTAAGATATTTGTAGTCCATAGATACGGCATCAGTGAATGGCTGATTTACACTTGCATTTTAGCAAGTTTATCAAGAATTGTGTCCAAACGTCAGTCCAAAAGAGATCGCTTTTTACGGTTCCATTACCAAAGGGTGTCATCGGGACCCTATTACTAAAGCTTCGCTGTCCGTCTGTCTGTCTGACACAGGGCCGTATCTTTTGAACCGTAACAGGTAGATACTTGGCATTTTCATAGGGTGTGTACTGCTATGGTGTTAAAAATTAAAGGGGTGGATTTCTTCGGCCTTTTTTGAAAACATTGTTTAATATTGTAAGGTTGTACCTACCCCTTCGTGTGCGAGATCGACTCGCACTTAGCTGCTTTTTTTATTATAAAGTGTCACGTGTAGACGTCAAAGAACTTAGCTCGCTACTAAACGAATGAAAATGTAAATCAGCCTGAAAAGCTAAAAATGGTCACAGATAAAAAAAAACTTTCTTTCGTTGAAGAATATATTTTCCTTCCGTAAGATAACAAGGAAAGTGTAATACTTACCTGAGTAGAATCGTAAAAGTTGAGTAAGTGAAAGTTACTTTTGTACTAAAGCGTAGTGGTCTGCCAACAATAATAAGTAACCATTGACAGTGGTGCCGATTCTGTTGTTCACAAACTAAACTAAATTTAAGTTCAGTGCATCTTTTTCTTTCTATTTTATTAAGAAAAGGACAGAAGATACATTTTAGTCTAGTCCTGTCAAATAAATCAGCGCCTGACGTTAATTGACGTGATTTTAATAAACAATCACGTCTCTAAACTTCTGTGGAATATGTGATATAAGTGTCAAGTGCTGATTAATTGGGTGTATTATATAGCACTTCTGTCCTTTGGGTAATACAGGCATGATTTCATGTGCTATAACCCCTTTAAGTAGGTAAAAATCCTAAACCTACATAGTCAAACACGATAATAGGATTATTAGGTGCTTCTAATATGTTTATGCCATTCAATGATCTACAGTTATTCGCAGTAAATAAACATTTACCGTATTCTCACATTCCGACACGATATTCTCTACAATATAATAACAGCTGGCTTCTGAGCAATATAATCTTAGACCTGTTTCCGTAATGCTACGTTGTCTTTAAGACATTGAACTTGACTTGTTCTGACATACAACAACTCACAAACAACCCCATAATTTGACGTACTTATTTATGTTGATGTTAAAACAGGTTATTTTATCTATTACTTACCTACTTATGCTAAGTTACTAATGCCAAGGTATTTCTTTACGCGGAATAACGTAAACTCCGCGAACTGAACAATAACTGTTTTATTAATTTCCTCTCGTAGGTACTAAGTCGCGGGTAACACCTAGTAGGTGATAAAATTGATCTTTCACATAACCACGAATCTTCTTTGATATTGGGATTGTAAATATCATCTTATACTATGTATTAAAATGTCAGTGTTTGCCATAACCTGACAAAGACCGGTAGGTAGTTCTACACGTATCATGAGTAGGTAGGTAGATACTACTTATTCACTTCTGCGGTGCGATGCTGTAAAATTCTCACCGTGAAAACTTAGGTGAAGTGAGCGTGGAGTGAGCTGTCAATAGTGTCGATTCCTAGCAAAAACAAACTCACTTCACCTAAGTTTTCACGGTGAGATTTTAACAGAATCGACCGGCTGGACACTTTCCCTTTAAAACATCAAGATGAATTTATAATATTAGTAGGGATTAGGATGCCGCGAATAGTCGAATAACTCGCCATTATTATTCGACATAAAAAAAGGAACATAAAAAATAATTTATTTATTATCAATTATTAATATCACGCTTGTCATAGCAATAATTTATTTGTTACTGTAATCTAAAAAAATGTTCTAAGGTTATGAGCAAAGAAAACAATGAAGTTAAAGAAATCAGTTTTTATGCTATGTTTATGGTCCATAATTGGTTTACTGTAAATAATTGGTATTAAATGAGAAAAGATGAGAAATGACGGTTCCTTAAAAATATATTTATACCCACCAAAAACATTTTCATGTAAAATGTTGCCAAGACGAGTCGTTAAGGCTCGCACTGTCAAAAAGTTATCAGATCTCACGTAGAGCCATATAAGCTTCTAACTCTACACGCTCTAACTGTACAAGCCCTAACTTCACAAACTCTACACCATAATCAAAATATGAGGCTTGGCCGTTTCGCTACTACAAGAACTATAGTATAACAGAATAGTTATTTGTGCAACAAGAGAGCAAAGTCGTTTTTTGCTGCGAGTGCTGATTTTGAATCCTGAGCAAGCTAAGGATTCAAAGATTGAATCACGAGCGTAGCAAGTGATTCTAAAGTTGAATCCTGAGTGTGGCGAGGGATTCAAAGGCACGAGACGCAAAAATCTTTGCTCATAATAACATAATTATCTTTTAGTTAGTATGAAATTTCGAACGTGTTTGTCATTGAGGTCGAATTCAAAATCGGAACTTCGAAAGGCCTGGGCCTGCAGTCTCGACATAGATAGCGACGCTGTCGCAAACTACCGATCGCTAAATAATACCGACAATAATCGCTAGCCTTAACGATCCTTACGACAAACGCAAGTCTCTACATCTGTCAAAAATGCTCGCAAAATATATTCGTAAACATTACGAAAATCGTAAAGTTTGCGACAAACTTCGGTAAGATACCGATGATAATCGATAACTTTGAGAGTCGAGACTACCAAATATCGCTAAATCCGGATCGATAGGACTTTGCGACCGAATTCGGTCGTAAAGCGATCGCTATCTATGTCGAGACTGCAGGGCCAGGTCTTTGTATCGCTCTCTTTCTAATGGTGGGAAAGAGATAGAGTGTGAATGTTTCGAATTGTAAGATTAACCCAAGGCTAATTATGATATTCGCGGCTTTCTGAAAAAAAAAATTAAAAAGTTATCTACTTGTCAGGCAGCAAAACCTACATGTTTGAGCTACTGAAGTGAAAAAGTAATTGACAGTGACCTAAAACCTCCTCATTTTTGAAGTCGGTTAAACAAAGTTTTATTTTATTTTTAATTAAATTTTATCTATTTCTTAATTTTCTTAGTCAAAGTCTAATCATTTATTTCAAATAGGCATATTAAAGGCACTTTTGAACGTCAAAAATTACAACAAAATTGATTTATTAATTACAAGAATTGATTCTAGTCGCCCATTCCAAAAGGTAGTTTTTGTATGGAGAAGAATTTGCAAGAAACTCCACCGTTACCTACTCTTTTAAAATGTTTTACAAGGTTTTGTATATAACATAATATAATAATATGTGAAGACGATGCACCTAGAATAAAATTAGTCAACCACAAAAGGTAAAAAGAATTAAAAATGAAGCAATGACAGGTAAATCAATTATGTGATAGATACATGGTGCTCACATATTTACGAATTATTTACAAATACCTATTGTAAAAGTATGTGATTTTCCTACAATTTTAACAAGTGTGTGAGTTATTGTAGTCACAGATTGTAAAAATCAATGTCATACTTTAAAAAAAAAAATAAATTGAATTAGTTTCACTTATGTATATTTTTTTTTTAAATGTCTTTTTTTGTTATAAATAAAGTAACAAGAAAATATTTGTAAACAAACTTAACATTTATAAAAAATAAATAATTAAAAACACGCCTGTTTGTCCAAAAGATAATAAAAAATAGAACTAAAAAAAATAAAACTAGCTAAATGGTTGTAGTGGTGAATCCCACATGGTAAGTAGTAAGTACTGAATAGATAAAATATAATAATAACATTATAAAATAATGACATTTACTGTGAAATTAAACCGCCATTGTGCCCAAAAGTGGAAAACTGAAAACCAATATTTTCAGCGAAGTCGGGGGACCTGTAAAGTACTGTTCCATGGAACCATCCCCCGACTGGCATTGAAAAGATTAGTTTTCAGTTTTGCACTTTCGTTTGTGTATAATGTAAGTTGCATTCATTCAGACTGTCAACCAACCAACCGCAACCGCTCCAACTTGTCCCTCCAACGTCAAAAGAGCACCAGAAAGAGTTCGAACTCGTGATCCTTCAGTCGCTAATTTGACCTTTTTATCTTTGTACCATTACCACTTATCTAATCAGCGTAAGCATAGCATAATCAACATATAACGATCCCACTCCTGGGACACAGGCCTTCTCTCTGTGAGAGGGAGTGGGCCGTAATCCACCACGCGGGCCCAGTGCGGTTTGGTAGATGTCAAAATGCCGGTTTCCTCACGATATTTTCCTTCACCGTTTTGAGGGCAATGGTGATGAAGTTATCTTGTCAGGGTCGAACCTACGACTTATCTAATCAGTATGTGCCTATTTCTATGATTACTGATCACCATTATACTTACATATAAATAACATGGCCAATCATCTGAAAAAAAAACTATGTGTTAAATACCTTCCTAGCAATGATATTATACCTACCTACGTAACGGTATGTAATGAACGTTATTTTTTATATTGTTTTATATTGTTTCAGCGCACACCTTCACATAAGTCAGCAACATGATAAAAGATCCAGAGGTGAGTTTGAAAATACCTACTTAATGCCTTTTATTGTATTTTTTTTAATTGCTAGGTACCAAATTTCTTCAGTAGGTACCTATCTACCTACTTACTAGGTAGCTTATTTTATCGTTTTAGTTATGTATATTTTTTGGATTCACATTAACAGCTGTTTCAAACGACTACTTGTTCTATAAATGTAACTATTGTATATATATTAAGAGTATGCAACGGCTATGGAAATCATCCAAATTTACCCATGAAAACGCCACCAAAACTAAAGTTAAAAAAAAAGTAAGTATAGTTTTTGCAGCCGTCTTGTTGGATTTTAATTTTGACCTCACTATCGGCTTTAGCACCCTCGGTAACCATGAAAATGACACCAATGATGAAACATGTGATAATGTTCGTAGCCGACATCTTTGGATTTTTATTTAGACCTCACTATTGCGATTGATTGCCCTCGAAAACCATGAAATCGACACCCATGACGAACAGTTTGAAATTTTTTGCGCCATCATGGATTTTCATTGAAAGTTTGTAAAACAAGACAAGACATTGTAGGTACTTAGTTACTAAATAATTTTATAAACCTCAAATGAAAAAAAAGAAAATAAAGAGAAGCTCAATAATTTTAAAAGTTCCTCATCGGCATCACGGTATGTAATTGGTAAGAAAGATTACCTACTTAGGTTTAGTTTTAACTAAAAACCAAAATTGATGATTGAAGATTTAGTTAAAACTAAAATTTTCAATCGTGATTGATTTTGTTAAAACTAATTTGATCACAAAATTTTTAGTTTGACTAATAAATCGATAGAAAATTTTAGTGATTGAGCCCAACATTGATGTGGACAGTGGCCACAAATGTGCTAAATATTTATTCGAAAAGTTAGAATAGTGTAGACTGTAGAGTTATTCATTAAATATCTAGTTACCCAAAATGTCCCGAATTTTCAAGTTTTGATGAAGATACTATAGGCAGATAAATACCTACTAATTGTGTAGGTAAGTTAATTTACCTAATCTGGGGGCACGGGAGTGCCCCCGCCAAGACGAGCCAAGCGAAGCGCAAGGGCACTACCTACCTTTTCTCTAAGCACTTCGTCGTATTTTTGAACCTTCATAACTTGGGTTTGGATTATACCAGATATACAAAATTTTTGGGATATGATGTCAGTGGTTGACTTATTAAACCTATAAAGTTTCAATTGCATAGCTCTTATACTTTAGATTTTATTGATATCTAAAATACCCCGATTTCGTCACTGACTCACTGATGATCATCAATATTCTAAGGGTCTTCCTGAAGTCCTAGAAAGCTGAAATTTGGTATGTAAGCTAGTAATAGTACACAAACAACAAAAAAAAACTCTAAAACTTGGAACTTTTACCCTCCAACCCCTTAAACTAGGGGATGGAAGTTTGTACGAGACTTCCGCAAATTTTGATGCTAAAGTTCTGAAAATTGATATAGGGACTCCTTGTTATAAATAATAAAATATGTATTTCAGGATTTTCAGTAAATAACCCCCCAAAAAAAAAAAAAATTTCATAAGCATCTTTCAAAAAGATGTGAAATCCCACCAAAAACATTTTCATGTAAAATGTTGCCAAGACGAGACCACATATGGCTCGCACTGTCAAAAAGTTATCAGATCTCATGTAGAGCCAAGCTTCTAACTCTACACGCCATAACTTCACAAACTCTACACCTTAGTCAAAATATGTGGCTTGGCCGTCCGAAAATTTGAAAACATTACCAATGATTCTAAGAAATCTTTTATTTCCCGTAAGAAAGAAAGAAAAAGAAAAAAGTTGAAAGAAAAAGAAAGAAGAAGAGACACCAAGAAGTACCTAGGTACCCAGCAGCGGCATCTATGTACCTACTTAAGTAGTATTATTTTACAATAAGGTAGGTACTAGGTACCCTGTTGGAGCCCTCCTTCAATTCCTTGATGAGGTACCTATCTCTAATTTTCTCTAGCATAAAGTAAGTACCTGATTTTGTCAGTTTCCTACCAACATACTAGGAAAACTATAATTGTAAATCCTAGAATGCAAATTTATCACGATGTAGGTGGTAAAAAGCTAGTTTGTAACATGCTAAGTGATTTTTATCTACTAGGTGAGAAATAATAGGTAAACAAAGATACATACGTGGGTAATTATAAAGTCTTCATGATGAGAATTTATGGTATCAACAGCTCATCATCACGATTGGCACGAGAAACCGCAGTTGCTAACATTTCGTCACGGAAAATGATTCGTCAGTGATTGAACTATTGATTATGGTAGGAGGTCCGGTGCGCTTTTGCAGACATGCTTCTTAAAAATTAAATTGTTTATTCTGTAAATAGGTATTTATACGACATACCTAATATAAAAAAATATAAAAAATAAGCTAGATGAGATCGGCATTTCCTAACTGCCGCAACAAACTCAGAGGTCACAGTCTCTTTTAAATTCCAGACATAATCTTGGTCAGATCATGTGAAGACCGAGGTAGGTAGGTACCAGTAGCGAAGGTTCGATTTTTGTTAGAGGTAAGCCGGAGTTTATATTGTCTATAGAATACTGTCTGTGCCATTTTTCAAAGGAAAGCCGCTAGGAATCGAGTTGTTTGGAACCTTCGCCACTGGTAGGTACTTAATACAACTTACAGTACCATCCCCACCCACACCACAGTAAATCTGGCATGAAGGTAACAATTTTGCAGTTTTCAATGTCATGTTCTGTAGTTCTGGTATTCAAGTATTGGTATTCAGCTGCATCCGATTAGACTGGAAGCCGACCCCAACATAGTTGGGAAAAGGCTAGGCAGATGATGTTGATGATGATGTTCTGTAGTTCCTAAGTATTAACTTTAAGTAGTTTTATGACATCGTCACATCGATGAAAACTAGCAAGAAGTCTGCTTAATGATCATGATAGCTGGTAATTATTTGAACATTTTAACTTTGTTTACTTAACTACCTACCTAGGATGTAGATATACTTCTATCCATTCGATTTATAGTTTTTTTTTCGGTTCAAAAGGCGTCTAAAAATTAAACCAGATTAAAACACACTAGGTACTCCCGCCTTTTCTGATCATAAGCCAATCTATGCCTGCCTATGCCTAATGGCAAAAGATGGCGGAAACCTTACAATCCCAATATACCATTTCTGGTAGATTAATAATTTATTGGCCCAATATCTAAGGACCCAATCATTAACATCCTTTACCTATATTTTCAAATTTTTGGAAGCTTTGGTTTGTTTTTTTGGTGGTTTGGTTTTTGGTTTCAGGTTTTGGTTTTTGGCTATTGACAACCACTTGATACGCTTCCGTACCGTAGGTATTGAACATCAATCAATGTTATCGTAGGTGTCCTCTAAACGCTGTTCAGAAGTCCGAAACCCGAAAATTTTGTCAGTTTGAATACGACAGCTATTCTTCCGACAGCTGTGTGCTGACGGGAGCAACGCAAATAAGGTTATGGAGATGTGTTATTTTCGATACGATAGCCTTTCGGAAGCTTGTCAATAGCTATGCAGTTCCTTTTATTAGTAGACAAAAACAGTTTCCTTTAGAATAAGTGAGCGGTTCAAGATTATTCCTTCACCTATCCACTTGACCCTACAATGGAGACGCCAACGTTTTTACTATTCTATTCAATCATTCAATAATTAGCTTCTTATGTCAATACTAGTTGGCAATCCTCGTTTACCAGTCAATCAGTGGTTGTCATTACAAACAATTAACTCTAACATAACCCTTTGTTTTCATTGCGACAGTAAATTCTTCCGTTGCGTGTGTACCTATCTGTTTCCTCATTTGTGGATAGATTTCCGTATTTTGTTCAGAGGTCAAGGTCTTCTATGTTGATGAAAAGTGGGAAATTAGCGTGATAAAGACCTATCAAAAAAGTTAAAGTAACTGTCCTAAAGCATTGGTTTCCTACGAAAACGGTGAAGGGTAACACAATAAAGGCTGTCCAAATACTGAGCGTTTTTGACATCTTAATGTTAAGGCTGCACCGACCGCCAAGTGGCGCCCTCATCGTTTGTTTGATTATTTCTTTTATTTTACAATGAAAATGCAGAAAATAAGCACGTTAAGTTGTGCTCCACAAGATTATACTTGTGGAGCACAACTTAACGTGCTTATTTTCTGCATTTTCAAGTTCAGTTCGCGCTACAACTTCAAACATTTTCATGATTTTTTTTCGTTTTAATCATTTTGAAATCAACTTAATTTACACTTGATTATAGTGGATATTCGTCTAAGGCCTGATTTTTCAATCATCATCATCATCATTTCAGCCGAAAGACGTCCACTGCTGGACATAGGCCTCCCCCAAGGACCTCAACTTCGACCGGTTCTGTGCTTCTCGCTTGTGAAGGCCGCAGGAACCCGTTGCATACTCATACTCCAGGATAGTCATGAAGAGGAGGAACTGGTTCCTGCGGCCTTCACAAGGTCGTCGGACCACCTCGTGGGAGGCCTTCCAACGCTACGTCTTCCGGTACGCGGTCGCCACTCCAGAACCTTTCGGCCCCATCGGCCATCTGTTCTGCGAGCAATGTGCCCTGCCCACTGCCACTTAAATTTGGCAATTCTTCGGGCTATGTCGGTTACCTTGGTTCTCTGGATAAAAAGTAGCCAGGGTGTCAGCTACCTCCATACAAAATTTTATCAAAATTGGTCCAGCCGTTTGAGCCTGAAGAAGTAACAAACATATAAACACATACATACACACACCCCCCTACCCCCTCACACAACTGACACACTCACAACTTTCGCCTTTATAATATTAGTGTGATTAAAAAATCAGCCCTAAGTGGAATTTACAACTTTTTCTATTTAAACTAACATGTTTTTCTTTCACAGGCATGCAGCTGCCCCGTACAGGAAGTAGGACCGACCATGGTATCGGCCTGTCCGAACCAGTTCCTCCTCTTCATGACTATCCTGGAGGCGTACGTCAACGGCCGCTGCGACCTGGCCGACCCCTGCAACCGGGTCACCAGCAGGGACCTGCCTGATGATAACTATGACTTCGTGGTGCTTGGGGGAGGGACGGCGGGGGCTGTCATGGCTGGGAGACTGTCTGAGAATCCTCAGTGGAAGGTACGGATTCTTTAGTTTAGATAATCATTCAACACTCGGGTGTACCTACTCGTATTCTTACTCGTAGTAACTATTTCAAATGTCTGACTTGACTTTAGAATGTTCTGTAGGTACCTAAGTAGGTCCAGATAGAAAATTAATTGTTAAGCTAATTGACACACTACGTCAATTTGCCAAGCTAGAGCCATTTCATAGAACTGTCAAAGAAAGACAGTTGTGATTTGTTTAGACAGACAATTTAGTAGGTAGGCAATTTGGCAATTTGCTTAGCACGTATTAAATTTTACCCGTAAAGTTTTGGAAAAAACGAAACGGTCTCCAAGGTCAGCCGCACGGGTCTATCGATCAGGTTAAGCTACACTTGCCGCGGTTGGTCCGTGGATGGGTGACCATCTTTACATGCCAAGATCCCTCCGTGCCTCGGAAAGCACGTTAAGCCGTTGGTCCCGGCTGTCATTCGTGGATCTTTGACAGTCGTTACGGGTCAGAAGTCCGAAAGTCTGACAACCAGTCTTACCAAGGAGTTTCGTATTACCCAGTAACTGGGTTGTGGCGAATGCTACGTAAGCAAACAGCATGCAAGCGAGAGCATTTCGCCACAGGGGTCTGTACCTACTGTACTATCTATGTAGCCACAATGTAGCTATGTAGCCTTCTTACCTTTTATAGTGCAGGCTGGCTATAATTTAGCGCGGGTTCCATTCGAACATTCACTATAAAGTGTCATATATTTTTATTAGGTATTTTTGTTCAGTTGAGTCAGTACTAGTCACAGATTACTATTAAGTAGCAAGCTAGTGCTAGTTTTAACGTGCCAATGTAAAGTATTTCCATCAATATAATTTATTTTATTTTCTTGGTGCAAAGGTTAGCCATTGCCATCCAATGTGGCAATGCAGCAAGCGTTTTCGGCACCTTTGCGACGGGAACAGTTAGGGGCGGGTTATTTGTCTCGGTTGATTTGTTGTTCTTGTTGTGACTGTTATTATTATTTATTAATAATTACCGTATAAAATTTAAAGAAATCCTCATCATCATCTGCCTCGCCTTTTAACAACTATGTTGGAGTCGGCTTCCAGTCTAACCGGATGCAGCTGAATACCAGTATTTTACATGGAGCGACTGCCTATCTGACCTCCACAACCCAGTTACTGGGTAATACGATACCCCTTGGTAAGACTGGCTGTCAGACTTTCGGGCTTCTGACTACCCGTAACGACTGTCAAAGATCCACGAATGACAGCCGGGACCAACGGCTTAACGTGCTTTCCTATCACTGTTTAATTACATAAGGGGCTCTTCTAGCCTCTTATAGTACCTACCTACGAATTTGAATAAGTGTGACCTAAGTTGTCAGAATTCAAAGTCATAGCAACATTATAACCACCAAATACCTATATCCTGCTTTCCTATAAAAACGGCGAATCATTCGTCTGCACCAAATCGAGTTCCAGGCCTTTAGGATCAGAACAATGGACAGACATTCGCGGCGATTTCACGCTTGAGCCCATGACTTGCCACCACGCATTGTTCAAGCAAGAGTCAGTAAGTACCGTGGACTATCAATGCAAGGTCGCCGATCTTTGTCTAAAACTGCGTCTTCCTCGATTACCATGATTAAGGTAGAGATAAAGTCCTTCGATTAGGATGTCCAAGAAATTATCAATAGGACTTGCTTCGCTCGGGTGCTTCCTACAAAAGCGCCACGAATCGGGTAAAAAACCCATGCTGGAACAAACCATAACCATAATATACAGTGTGAGTCTTCATAATGTGCACATAACGAAATGAGAGACATCACCAAAAGCCAAAAGACGTCCACTGCTGGACATAGGCCTCCCCCAAGCACTTCCACTTCGACCGGTTCTGTGCTTCTCGCATCCAACGGGTTCCTGCGGCCTTCACAAGGTCGTCGGTCCACCTTGTGGGAGGCCTTCCAACGCTACGTCTTCCGGTACGTGGTCGCCACTCCAGAACCTTTCGGCCCCATCGGCCATCTGTTCTGCGAGCAATGTGCCCTGCCCACTGCCACTTAAGTTTGGCAATTCTGCGGGCTATGTCGGTTACCTTGGTTCTCCTGCGGATCTCCTCATTCCTGATTCGATCACGCAGGGAAACTCCAAGCATAGCCCTCTCCATTGCCATTTGGGTGACTTTTAGCCTTCTTATAAGGCCCATTGTGAGCGACCATGTTTCAGTGCCATAAGTCATCACTGGCAACACGCACTGGTCAAAGACTTTCATCTTGAGACACTGCGGTATGTGGGACGAGAAGATATTGCGTAGCTTCCCAAACGCTGCCCAGCCGAGTCGGATTCGACGATTGACCTCTTTCTCGAAGTTAGACCTACCTAACTGGACAGTTACACAGCTGGAGAGAGAAAAACATAGCTTAATTTTATCGACTGAAAAAATATTTGAAAAAATAAAAAAATATTTAAAAGGATCTTTACGTGCTAAAGTATGGTATGGTGATTGCAAGGCTTTTCTTTAACAGTTGATATGAAATGTTTTGATTGAATTAAGTATAAACATTTTTACGTTTAGAAATCTGATACGATGGAGAATAATTTAAAGTAATAAAAAAGGGTAGGTAATCGGGGCTTTTAATGAGTAATTTTACAATTATTGTAAAAATTTATGAAAAAATATCAATTTTTGTTAAAAAAAAAAACATAATTCTCAATTGATTGTTTACACAGGGGTCACAGCAGCGAACAAAAATTTAAAAAATGCAATATTTTTTTCTTTTAGGTTTTTTAAAATATTTTTTTCGTCGATAAAATTAAGCTTAGTTTCCCTCATTTCGATATGTGCACATTATGAAGACTCACACTGTATAGAGTACGGAACCCTTGGTGCGCGAGTCCGACTCACATCCGATCTCATCTCACCGATCTCTCCGGCGCACACACAACAACTTACCAAAGTTTCATCACAATCGCTCAAGCCATTTTTGAGTTTTTGCGCATGGCAATTGATTTTTATAAGGATTATTATTATTCTCAAACATA
The DNA here is from genome assembly GCA_963082905.1 of Oligia fasciuncula. Taxonomy (NCBI): domain Eukaryota; kingdom Metazoa; phylum Arthropoda; class Insecta; order Lepidoptera; family Noctuidae; genus Oligia; species Oligia fasciuncula. The sequence continues at coordinate 11,057,743 of OY720406.1, read as the reverse complement.
AAAATATTAACTGCCGAGTTTTTCACTAGCTTCAATGGAGACGCTTCAAAACCAGTTGAACACAACAACGAAGTTCAGAAAAAATGTAGCAAAAACTTTTTCAACTTGTATAGGGGCTATTATATAATGTGGGCGGTGGAAAATAATAATTACATAAGACACGCAGTAAATAAATACAGCAGAAGGACCGGAAACTGTTAAAATACCTACAATTTATATTACCTACCTACGTACTGTATTCGATTTCCGGGTCGGGAAAAGTGTTATTGGGTTTTTCTATCAGGAATTTCTCAGTAGCAGCCCGGACTCCGGAGATTGGATTCGTGCCCGGTTGATGGTAGGCTCACCCCATATTTCATGGAGCTTGAACATAACAGGACATGTGGGTGTAGTGTAGGTACTATGTATGTATGTACACTTCAGCCTCTCTCTCTGCCCATCTCTGCCTCCCTTCGAGGAAAACAGGCGTCATGATTTACGTTCCTACAGATTACCAAAAAGTGGCTAACTGGAAACGTATTCTATCTAGGCATGTGGCCGAATAAAGCCAATGAGCCAATGCACCCTGTTAGATGGGATGGTGAGTGCCTCTGCCGAACCCTTCAGGGAATATGTACCTAGATCATCATCTGCCTAGCTTTTTCCCAACTATGCTGGGGTCGGCTTCCAGTCTAACCGGATGCAGCTGACTACCAGTATTTTACATGGAGCGACCGCTTACCTGACCTCCACAACCCAGTAATAATAATATCAGGAATATTTACCTACATAACTCCACTAAAATTTTTATACAAACATTTGAATGTGTATGCATTTTTACCGACTTCACAAAAAGGAGGAGGTACTATGTTCGGATGTTTGTATGTTTTTTTTTTGTATGTTTGTTCATCGAATACTCCGCCAATTGTGGACGGATTTTCAAAATTCTTTTTTTGTTCGAAAGTAGATAGTTCTGAGGTGGTCCCACTGTCACCAAGTTAGGATCTGATGATGGGATCTTAGAGAAATCGAGGGCAACCCTCAAATTTTATAGGCTCACTTATTGTTTTTCGCATATTTTATTTAAATAGACGATGCCTGTATATTTTTTCCTCGCGTTCTGAACTTCTGAGCATATTTTTATTTCTTCACAGAATGAAACTCAACTTTGCGGTAAAAAAATGACGTCAATATTATTGTTAATAAAAGAGAAACAAAAAAAAATTTTTTTACATCTTTATTACACAACAACTTGTTTTACATAGGTTTACCTGGTTTAACGACGATACTTACGTTACATTAATTTAAGGTTTTAATTTAGCGTGAAATTATTAATTAAACTTGGGTATGGTGGGACTTTGGGCAGTTAACCGAAGCAAAATGTGTCAAATTAGGTAGATACTACTAGAAGTAATCGTAAACCATACGGTCTATTACGCACAATTTGTGACTGCAAAAACAGCTTTCATATGAATTGAGTGAAGGATTTTTCAAACATAAAAATAAAGATATCTCTCGAGTCTCTCGTTAGGCAGTTGGATCAATGGCCTGATTCAGAAGGCAGTACTTACGCTGTCACTTCTCGATACGGTTCGCATTGTGGGGATGATCCTGTAGCTTCGAAGAGGCTCTCGACGCCGGCGCGCGGCTGACCATCATCTGCCTAGCCTTTTCCCAACCATGTTGGGGTCGGCTTCCAGTCTAACCGGATGCAGCTGAATACCAGTATTTTACATGGAGCGACTGCCTATCTGACCTCCACAACCCAATTACTGGGTAATACGATACCCCTTGGTAAGACTGGTTATCAGACTTTCGGGCTTCTGACTACTCGTAACGACTGTCAAAGATCCACGCGCGGCTGACCACTACTTTTTAATATTCTTAAATGTTTGTTTTATATCATTTTTTAAAGAAATATTTAAAAATGCATTTTATATGCCTCTACTACTTTCCTATGAAAGTCCTCATCATCTATTTAAACTAAAATCAGTTAAAATCGTCGCTACCTAGGCATGTACCTACTAAATAATAACACCGTATCTTCCTCTCCAGGTCCTCCTCATAGAAGCAGGTGGCGACGAACCGACGCAGTCAGGAGTGCCAGCCTGGGTGACCGCGTACTGGGAGCGAGATGACACGGACTGGCAGTACCACACCGAGAAGCAGGAGAGGGCTTGTCTGGATAGCGGCGGAAAGTGCTTCTGGCCTAGGGCTAAAATGTTGGGTAAGTTAGCTCTTATCAGTATATTATGTGGCTTGGTTTTCTCGTAGGTATAGAATCATAACTAATATCATATCACAATCATACTAATATTATAAAGGCGAAATTTTGTGAGTGTGTGTTTATATGTTTGTTACTTCTTCACGCTCAAACGGCTGGACCAACATAGATAAAATTTTGTATAGAGGTAGCTGACACCCTGGATTAACATATAGGACACTTTTTATCCCGATATTCCTAAGGGATCGAACCTTATGCGGTTGAAGCAGTGGGGCACCGCTAATTAATATTATTATAAAAGCGAAAGTTTGGGTGTTACGCTTTCACGCTGAAACGGCTAAACGGATTTGGACGATATTTGGCACATACTGGACCATGACCTGGAGAAGGACATAGGCTACTTTTCATCCTGGATCGCAGACGAAGGCGCGGGCAACAGCTAGTAGAATATAGTTATCACCCCGCCTCGTTGGATGTCCCCTTCTTATTTTCCTAGTATTAAATTTTTTGCACCTTGGCTCGGATACCTAACTACGTTAGTTTTTCTTTTGATCATTCATATAATGGACGCCGCTCATATTTTTTTACTATTAGGTGCGGGGCCCGGGGGGTTACACCTGCTACATGGCTATAATACTCCAGTCGACTATAAGTACCTACCTAGTTACAATAACCTATGAAAATCAATCCTTTGACTGAAAATAGTCTTCCAGACCGTATTACGACCGTGGCGGCCAATCTCAACGGAGATTAGCCGTCTACGCGGGAGATATTATAGTGCACATGTGTGTGCGTAGACACAGGTGCACTCATTCTTCCCTCACGTACTCTCATAGTCCGATGGGACGGCAATCCACCACGACCGGAGGGAGGTCAGGCGCAGGACCATCCGTGTTTTCCGAGGCACGGGGGTAACGCAACGCTAAATTCCAAACTCCGGGCTGTCCTAGCTTAGCTACAATACCTAGGTAGTGGGTACTATACCTGCGATCACCAATCCTTTGGCGAAACGCAGTAACCTTAGCTAAATACCCTCACTCACTGAACACTAACACTCCCCCAGGTGGATGCTCAGTGATCAACGGCATGATGTACATGCGAGGACAGCCAGCGGACTACGACGGCTGGGCAGTCAACGGCGCCACGGGCTGGTCCTGGTACGAAGTACTGCCTTACTACCTGAGAAGCGAGGACAACAAGGAGATCGGGAACGGCGTGTCGGCGCAGTATCATAGTCGGGGAGGACCACTGCCAGTGCAGAAGGTACCTTTATTATAATATCTTCACTGTCGTTTTCGTCGAAATCATTCCTTTAGAATATGACTTATTTACTCCTCACCTTCCCTGACAGAGGAGAGGGCGTTAAGGGTTTGGTGTCAAATCTAAACTTTGCGGCTAAAGGCTTTAAAAAGACACCTACTCATTGGTGATTCATGATTATTTTTATCTTCAAAGTTTACCCATCTATGCATCTACTATACGTGTTAGTCAGCTCCGTCTCCCGTGGTTCATTAGACATAAACCTCTTCTAAAATGCTCCTCAAAACAAAACAAACCAGACCCTCAATAGTAGCTGTAAAGAATTTTGTGATTTTTTTCCTGATAATCTTATTTCTGTTCTTCTGTATGCAGTTCCGTCACGCACCACAGTTCGCTCACGACGTGGTGTCAGGAGCCATTGAGCTGGGCTACCCACCCACTAGCGACCTGAACGGAGAGACCAACACCGGCTTCACTATCGCCCAGACTCTTAATGAGTAAGTACTGTAAAGGTGGTCTGCAAGCCCACCTTACATCATGCAGGCTAGCAGAATAAGATGAATCTATCTGTAATCTATCTATCTATTCCTCATACTCGACCCCGACGTGATATGAACACGCACGAACAATATCATGGTAGGTATAATAATGTGGTAGGCACGTAAAAGTGGTCACGAAATAAATAGCTAAAATTCAGTGAGTATTGCTCGCATCAAATATCTTTGCGTGGAAAGTGTGAAGCAGTCGTTGCGTCGATGCCGAAGAGAGCATAACACAATTATTGCATTAAGTCACATTTTCATTTTCAGAAACGGATAGGTATACTTACGTAGTTTAATTTAGTACCTACAAGTTCTATATTCGAGCCCAAGGCAATTTGTCCACATTTCATCAATCAAATGTGGAATGACATAGTAGGTACTTATGTTCTCAACGTGGGCAATAAACGCCCCTTCGTGAGCGTTTGCTGAGACTTTCAGGGGGGCAGTAGAAGACCCAGAGAAAATTACCTATTTATTATCCTATCTTACGACTGTATAATATTAATACACGTTTAAATATTATAATCGTGGTAAGAGTTGTTTCAGATTCGCGACAGATGGTAATATAATAATCTTCCCTTAGATTAGGATCTAAGGGACAATAGACAATAGATATATTAGATAGATAAATATTTCAATTAAAACGCCGTGGTCCTGTATGTTAGGGCATACAGGACCACGGCGTTTAAATTGAAATATCTCCTACTGACCCCTACAGTAGAAGCGTGGTCCTTCGAGCCGGATTTAAGCCTGTTTTTAATTAACCATCTTTCCTTCTACAGTGGTGGTACCCGCTACACAACAGCCCGAGCCTACCTCCGACCCGCTTCGAAACGAGCCAACCTGCACGTGATGCTCAATACCCTCGGGTCCCGCGTCATCATAGACCCTGTCACCAAGAAGGTCGTCGCCGTTGAATACGTGAAGGATGGTGTTGCGAGGACTGTGGGAGTTAATAAAGAGGTACATAACTACTTGATCTCTAAAGCCCCATTGACACGATGCAAGTTTCTTACCTGTGGCATACCTACAATAAAATTGAAGAAACAAAAGGCTTGCTTCGTTAAACTGTGAGGCCCTTTGTACACACACGTTTTTCGTGCCGTGGAAAACTAAGCTTTATTCGCCATGTGTAGTCATGGTCGTCTGTGTTGTATGGATCACTATGGAAGCTTGTTGACAGACACGGTTTTTCTACGGCGCGGTTTATACACCGTACCGTAATGAAACCGTGCCATGTATAAGGATTGCAACTGGTATGTCGCATACGCGGCATGAGTATCTACTAATTTATTCGCTAACATTAATTTCAGCTGGTACATATTCTACCATAATTAAATCAGTCTATTGTACCTACTGTTTCTCACAAAAACACGTTTCTATTTGTCCAGGCAATCATCACCGCAGGTACTTTGAACACTCCACAAATCCTGATGCTCTCTGGCATCGGGCCCAAGGACACCCTGGACAAGTTCAACATCCCCACTATCCAGGACCTGCCGGGCGTGGGACAGAACCTTCAGAACCACGTGGGAGTGACACTAGACTTCACGCTGACTAAGGAACCCATGGTTCCTGACTTGAATTGGGATGTGGCTACTGAGTACTTGTTGAGCAGAACCGGTCCTATGTCCAGTACAGGAATGTCTCAGGTAATATGCGACCACGACGATATACGATCTTAATGACGATAAGTTTACACCATTCATCCTACGTTCATTATATTTATCTGTATGTCTGTTAGATAGGCGCTGCCTATCTGACCTCAAGAATACCTGAATTCCTAAATACCAGTATTTTACAAGGAGCGATGGAGCCTATTATATAGGCTCCATCGCTCCTTGTAAAATACTGGTATTCAGCTGCATCCGGCTAGAATGGAAACCGACCTCAACGTAGTTGGGAAAAGGCTGGGTAGATGATGATTTTCATTATATATCCGTCCAGTAGAGGCTCATCCTCGGTTGAGCACGACTTGAGGTTTAGATAGTGCAGGACAAAGGTACAACCCAGTCTTGCGACACCATAAGATGAAGTCAGCGTTTCAGTTTTGGATGGTGGGCTACCAAGAGGCAGCACGTTTTTTCGTCATCACGTGATCGTTAAAATGAAAATCTGTTGGTCGTCGTTTTTCCCTCGGCTATGGCTTAATGAAGTATTACGCTTAGACGGGCCATTTGAATTGACCTAATGAATAATTTCTTCTCACAGTTGACAGGCAAAGTGAACTCTCGGTTGGCACCAGCAGGAGGTCGCCAACCCGACGTGCAGTTCTTCTTCGGAGGATACTACGCGTCGTGCGGTAATGGAGTCATAGTCGAACCTCATACATTAGACGATAGCGCAGAAAAGAGACACATCACGTGAGTTTTTTTTATTTTTATTTATGTGAAGTCCCCTGACTTTGAAAGCGCAACAAAAACATAGTTATTTAATCCGCGCGGAACTAGTTGGATGCGCCTTGGGTGGGGACGGGGGTGAGGGCGGCGGGGTTGTCTATTGTTCGAACGCACGTACTGAGTAATGACCAAGCACTCCCACCCCTCCGTCCCACCGCTCACATACCTAAGGCGCGGCCAACTAGTTCCGCGCGGACTATAGTTAGAAATGTGTAAGTGGTCAACTTCATATTTGTCTTATAAAAAACTGGCGTGGCGTAGGTATACGAGATATATATAAAATGTGTTACCGCTTTGCCAAAGATGGCGATGTTTTGTCAGTGGAATTAGCTAAAAATATACTAATTAAAATCATCTTTCTCTACATAGAACTTCCAATCACAAGTAGGCAATACTCGTACCACACAGGTACGCTATGCTATTAGGTACTCGTACGCTGGAATTAACCATATTTTTATTTTGTGAAATTTATTCATTTTTTATGAATTATTGTTTCTTTACCACCCAGGATCTCGGCGATAGCGCTACAGCCGCGCAGTCGAGGTTTCGTCTCCATCCGGTCGGTGGACCCGACGCAGCCGCCGGTGATGCAGCCCAACTACTTCTACGACGAACATGAGCTCAACGTGCTTGTTGACGCCTCGAGAATCGCTTACAGACTTGCTAATACTACCGTAAGTTTGTCCTTGGCTTATTTTCTTTTATTCAAAGAACCACTATTCCAAGAGTTGGTTCCGCAAGAGTTGGCCAAAATAGGAATAAGATGTTCACTTTGTACCTATTGCAAAAAATTAATATTGCTTGCAATTTAGACCTTCGACAATTAGTTTTGGTAAGTACTAAACTGTTGTAGCTATGCCTAGGTACTTGTTATGGTAGCACATTTTGTTTAAATATTCGCACGACCACAAAATATAAACTACTAACTCGAATATTTTTACAAACTAGCTTCTGCCCGCGACTTCGTACGCGGATCCTGTTGGTTATGCCAGCGACAACGGGGTAGTCAAAATCGAAGATCTGAAACGTCTGATGTCGAATTCTAAGAACCCGGGGACTGGATAACAACGGGATGCGCGAGACGATTCGAGACGTCATTTTCAGGCAATAATGAACCAATAGGGTGGTAAACTTGGCCTTGCACTTTGAATGTTGGCATAAATGGGCCTTCTGAAATCTGTTTCGCAACAAAAGATGTCATTTGAAAGGCATTATTGTACGAACGAATGTTGTTCAAGAAATGTTTTGACTGTGATGGTCACCGATTAGCAGTGATCTTAATATTTCTGGAGGATTTTGTAATATTTCAATATGTACTTTCCCACCTGAGCAACACATACCGTTTGTTTCTTTTTGCTATTTAACAGCTTCACAAAAAGTAAAATTTTTAACCATACCTCCGATGGCGGAATATGTGGCGTAGTCAATCATAGGAGTATACGTAAATGCACTCCGTTCCTTATCAACCCAAGGAAGGTCGCCATGCCCTACGGCTATATCTTGAGACACATCCGATTCTTCAGATGATATCGAAATTCTGTTCAGAGAATGTCGAAGTCGATCAGAATTCAAACGTTCGTTGCGCTCTTCTTAATCTGTCTCTTCATGCCGTACTCCAGCAATTCTTTCTTTCTCACTTTCTGATTATGAATATTTTGCTGTGTGCTTGTTCGGAACAATGTATGATAATCTCACCGTATCAGCGGTCAGTCGCGCATCATATTCTTCACTGGTCTCTAGAGATCTGGATGTAGATGCGTAAATACGCTGAGAACGCAGGCGTGCTTCGCGATCCAAAGAGGTTTCCACGGAGCGAGTTGCAGCCTGATGTTCTCAAACAGCATCAAGTCTCTCCTGACGCTCTTCGGTAGATTCTTGGGATCTTATGATCCTCAATCTTTTAGCTCCTTTGGAACATTGGGAAAGATTTGACCTCTTTCTAGGCATGGTTATAGTTTTATTATGAAGATACCTGATCAATTAAAATCTAAGTGACTGCTCCCCTACCAAGGGTGCCCAGACACGGGATCGTCTGGCCCATGTGCTGGTTTGGTCCCTGGGGTGGTCACGGCGTGCTATGTGTTCTGGTGCGCCGGTGATGGGGAGTACTCCCCAGCGGAGGGTCCGGTGACGGACAGCCGCGGCGGGTTCACGGATGAGTGCTAACGCGTGCCCATGTTCCCGCCGTAAGCGGCAGAGGAGGACACCGTGGAGTTTTAGTGGGTTAGAGTCCCACATAACTGCACTATCTCCCCGTGGTAGTGCAGAATGCATGAGCATTTCTTGACGTTAAAAAAAAAATGGGAGTTTTGGCCAGTAGAGTCAAATTTTCAATGATATACCATCGTCATCGAAAATCAGTCCTAAACTGTTACCGCCTTCACCGCGTGGAGGTGAAATTAGTGATAGCTTAGATTTCCACATCAGATGTTTCTGATCTTCGATTTTTATAAGTCAACAGGAAATGCCCATCAGACCGAGTAACTTTTACTAAGACGTCATTCCTATATGTGTTATGGTGTAGCTGGGCTCTTGGAGTTCCCCATCAGGTGTTCTAGATCTTCAAATTTATTCTCTCAGCAGAAAATCCTCATCACGTGGAACAATTTTTGCTATGGTACCATTTTTGTATCTCTTATAGTTAAGCTGGTCTGTTTCGGTTCTGCATCAGGTGTTCAAGTTTCCAAGAAACATTATAGCCTGAATGTTGTCCAGCCATAATAACTATACAACAAAAAAAAAATCATTCAAATCCGTCCAGTAGTTCCGAAGATCGGACGCGCAGGCCCGAGGCGTGTCCGTACTCTGATAGAATACCTTAACAAATGTTCGCCGTGATTCTTTAAATTGACATAACTTTTTTATTTATGAACCGATTGACATGAAATAAACACTAAATGTTAAGTGAAGCCTACTACAATATATTAGTGAAAACCGCATCTAAATCGAATAAGCCGTTTCTGATATTAGCGTGCACAAACAAACAGACAAACAGACAAACAGACAAACCGACAAACAGACAAACCGACAAACAGACAAACAGACAAAAAAAAAATTAATTACAATTTCGGGTTCGGCATCGATATAATAACAACCCCTGCTACTTTTTTTTTATATATTTCCATTGTACAGACACCACTTTTCTACAAATTTATTATATGTATAGATATAGATATAAAATCTATTTCCCTTACTAATAAACGTATTTTACTTATATCAGATGAATAGTTACACACCAATTTCTCTCTTTCAGTCGTCAGTAATTTGACTTTCAAAAGAAGAAGACAAAGCGTTGTGTAACTATACAGAAGCTATACAACGTTTATTAGTGAGGGGGTAAGAATGTGTCTGGTATTTCACCTTTCCCCTTCTCATCAGCAACACAAACAACAAACAAACTTGTTTTAATTTCAGATCCTTCGAGAGAAATACGGCATGATACCCACACCAGGGCACGGCAAGGAGTGTGAGGGCGGAGGCCGGGACCCCACTGACGACTTCTTCAAATGTCTCGCGCAACAGCACACGGCGCCCGAGAACCATCAGGTGGGGACCGCCAAGATGGGGCCCGAGTCCGACCCTATGGCGGTTGTGGACTTGCAGCTTAAAGTTCATGGGATACAAGGTAATTCTGTTATTTTATTAAAATATGACCTGATTAATTTAGAGTTTAATGGCCAAATGTATGTACCAATATCCTATAGCTTTCGATCAACAATACCAACCCTATAGCAAAAACTTCTGCTTTGGCATATAGTCACGAGTTCACGACTGTTAAAAGTTAAAATAGTTTTCATTGTGTAGTATTTTGGATTTAGGATAATTATCGGCATTAGATCTACGGCTATTACCCTTTCTTCTTTGACAGAAACTCCATTTATTTTAGCAACAGTTTCCTGTAATGTTTGTTACTTTTAGTCTTTTTTAAAATAGGTACTATCCAAGTTTTGCTATAAATAACTAATGTATATATTTTGTTTTGCAGGTCTTCGTGTCGCAGATGGATCTATAATGCCAACATTACCTTCTGGTAAGTGTGTCTCGTATTATTTTATTTCTTCAGTAGTACAGTTAAGATACAGTAGTAAAACTTTAGTAAGGAAAGCCAACTACAAGTTTTCATTGATAACTTTTCTGATAAGCGAGCAAGATGGATGGTTTGAAGAATGACATGAACGAAAAGGGAGTGAATGATAGCGTAACGGTTGACAGGGGAGAATGGAAGAACAAAACGTGTTTCACCGACCCCAAGTAACATGGGACAAGGGCAGTGAGATGATGATGAACAGGTTACAACTATTAACTAAACCCTTTACTTTCCACTTTAGGTAATACAATGGCCCCTATAATAATGATAGCAGAACGCTGCGCAGAGTTCGTAATAACTCGTCACCAGCTATCGAAGAAGTCTCCCGGTCAGCTGGGGAACAGGTTCGGACAAGACCCGCAGGTTTCAGAGGACGTTAGCGGAAACTATGCCAGCCATGAAGGACCTGACAGTCAGGAACAAGGGCATCCTGAGTAAGTATTATTGATGTACTGGTAGGAGATCGCCACTAGTAGCCACAGAGCATGTAACTGCAAGTAACCCATATGTAACCTTTCTAGTAGCGTCCGCTAGCCACTAGTGGTAGTCGCTGGCTACTAGTGGTAGTCACTGGCTGGGATCGCCTACCACAAGTGGCAATAGCTAACCACTAATGCTAGGTACACACGCAGCGACTTTAGTTTAGCTATCGAATTGTCGATACCCATCACGTGTGTGGGTAATTTCATTTGACCATGTATACCGGTTAAATCTCACACAGATTTTGACATCGCTAGCGACAAACCGGTTATCAAAAATATTGATGTGCACGTGAGATTTTGAAATCACCAGCGAGTTACCCGCGAATAGGTACTCACTGCGCGCGATCGCCTACAGTAGGTAACGTAGTGGCAATAGCGAGCCAGTTCAAGTGCCGATCGCCTGCCACTAGTGACAGCAACAAAATAATTAAAGTATTTTGTGAAAATAGGACTGGACTTGGAATGCGACTGTAATAAAACCTGATGAATTTAATAAAGTTGGAGTCACACCAGATGCAGATGCAATGCGCAAGCATTACATGCAGCGAGCAGGTCATGTAATTTATGCAACGCTTTGTGAGATGACGCTAAAATTCACCGTACACGCAACCCGGCCACAATGTATTTGACATCGTTTTCATAATTACAAATCTTTCTGCTCGCTGCACAGTGCACCCGTATTCGGCGTGATCCTGCCTTTAATAAATACATCAAAGGCCCTAAAGGGAGGTGTCAGTCAGAACAATGATAACTGACTCTTTCCTACACGGTCTCCAGTCAAAACTCGAATTATAATAATTTATAGATAAGCAAGCCGTGCCCGCCCGATAAAATATCCCATCGGCAAAAATTACACAATTTCATACTTTCATTGCCAATTAAACCCCAAAAAGGGTGAATTTTAAAAAATCCTAATAAAATTTATTGAAAACGCGTCGACGACGCGTTGCCGTCTGTCACCAACGACTGCCTGGTGCGAAGGCAGCACACGTTTTGGAAACCGGGCGGCGCGGGCGGCGCGGCGGCGCGGCGGGCGGTGGCGTGTCGGTCATCCGTCGTCGTAGCGTGCAGGGCTCTGAACCGGTTTAAAAAGAGCGGTTAATTTCGATTAAGTACCTACCGGTAAATATATCGTTCCTTCATTAACCGGTTAAACAAGTGAACTGTTCTTATGAAACCCAAATGATAAAGGTTACCGGTTACTTAAGCACAAACGTTTTTGACACCCAAATTAACCGGTTAATTCCGTAATAAAGTTTTGTAACTAAATGATATCGCAACGTCCAGACCGTGCTCGCAAGAGTGGCGGGGGCCGGGGGGGTTCAAACTTGGTTTTAACCGGTTAATTTCCACTATCAAAACCAAAATTCATGAAAAACCGGTTTCCCGCATAATCCGGTAAAAACCGGTAAAGTGCAAACCTTAACCTAAATCGATTTCGGTTTGGGGTCAATGACCGTAACCGGTTAAGAATTTCAACCGGGTTCCGAGCCCTGGTAGCGTGTGACGTTTTAAAGAGACCGTAGCCTTCGATTGTTTCTTATTTTCGCGCCGCGCCGCGCCGCTTTGCGTTTGCCTCTAGATCGCTTACCTACATAAGAGGACGCCGCGTTAGTGCTCTCTTTCGCTTTCTATGGTAGGTACTCTTGTGCAAAATTACTAAACCCAGTGATTTTTAGGATATACGTTGTCTGTCATTGAATGAATAAATTTAAGATTTTTATTAACTACCTAGGTACTTAGATATTTTTATCAAACTATGAAATATTAAAACTTGCTCTTCCCTATTTCAGTTGGCACCACGGCGGCTACAACGGCTACTCCGGCTACCAGGGCCCGACTCCAAAGCAGCCAGAGAACCAAACAAACAAGAACTACCGATGGGAGCATAGATGGAAGCCTTGGGACAAGAACTGGAACCCCGAGGGGCAGAACAAGAACCAAGACTGGCATAAAAACTGGCAACAGAACGATAAGCACCAATCGCGATAGTTTTTACTTAGAAAATAAAGATTTAAGTTAAGAAACTTGGTGTTGTTTATTTACTTACTTACTTATTTAATTATTCCAGCCAATGCAATCGTCAAATCATACAACGTTTTCAAAACAAAGTAGGTAGGTATTTAATTTAGGACTAAAGTCAACGCGCATTACATTAGAAACAGCGACGTCCACTGGGACCTCAAGATGGAATGTCGTAAACATAGTAATACAAAAATATGTAGCTCATGACAAACAGACTTTATCACATGAATGTCGAGACGATCCAACTCCTTGCCAACACTGAATTAGTGCGAACAGGGCGTGGACCCATGCTACTACGGTACGGCGCCGGCCGCCGTGTGGCGGCGCGGCGCCGCGCCGCTGCCGGGAGACGGCGCGGCGTCGTGCTCGGCACGGTGCCGTGTGCGGTGCACCGCGGGCACAAGGCAGGTATTTTCGAAACTTGATAGGGCCTGGGCCCATGTCTACGGCACGGCACCGGCCACCGTCCAACGGCACGACGCCGCCACCGGGAGACGGCACGGCGCCGCGCCGCATCACGGCGCAGTGCACGGTGCACCGCGGGCACAAGGTAGCAACCATCGTTCAGGTTTTGTCTTGATATGGACCGCGAAATACGTATTATTCTGCTCCTGTTACTAAGGCGACGAATGAGAAAAAACTGAATCAAAGAAAATATTGGGTGAATCCATATCTTTCTATAATGAATGAACTGTGTGATGGAAGTCATTTTGAGAGGAAATCTAAAGCGCTGAAAATATGTGGTCATGAATTTTTTTTTCGAATATTTTAGAACGTCCATAACAAGTTTCGAAAATACCTGCCATATGTGCCCGCGGCGCACCGCACACGGCACCGTGCCGCGGCACGACGCCGCGCCGTCTCCCGGTGGCGGCGTCGCCGTCGTGCCGTTGCACGGTGGCCGGCTGGCCGGTGCCGTATCGTAGACATGGGTCCACGCCCATATGGACGTTCTAAAATATTCGAAAAAAAATTCATGACCACATATTTTCAGCGCTTTAGATTGTTTCTCAAAACATGTCATGACGTCATCTATGACGATTCACGGGACATCGTTATCGCGCTCACGCTAATTCGGTACTGGTTTAAGCACGATCACATTGATTATTTCCCAACTCGGAACGCAGGGCCAGTGTTAACATCGTTATTTCACCACTGGCCACATCAAGAACTAGTGTCATTCCACAAGTGCTGCCAACTTAGAGGAGTTTCCACTATACCTGGTGGTTTAGTTTAGACACCACCAGACACCACTTCTGACGGTGAAATTTTGTTTATAAGGGCTGTTGGTTTTGTCTAGTGGTTAATTTACTTTCAGTTAGTGGAAAATAATACAATCAAGACACTCAAACTTTGTCTTGAGAAAATATAATAACATGATAAATAATGGCATCTTTTCTTTTGACTTTTATTGTTTATGTAAAACCTCCAACAAGTGTTAATACGATTTTTTTTATGGCGAATCCTCACTGGATTCCAATAAAGATCTGAAAAGAATGTTCAGCATGACGATTAGATATAATTATTATGGTGAAGTTTATGGTCGAAAAAAAAAACGACATCATTTCGAAAAATTATCCCACGGGAACATACTACCGGGATGAATAGTTCAGTCGTTATACGGCATTATCTAAGGAATTGACGTGGTTTCGAAGTAAGGAATCGCTAAGTGGTCATAGAAAATTAGGTCCCAGCCCAGCTGGTTTGAAGAACCACCGCAAGTGGACTCCGAAAAAAAAGTTGGCAACACTGCATTCAACCCGAAGTTGACAATCTCAAACAAACTGTTGTCATTCATCCATCAAAACAAATATTCGAATTCGAATGCAAAACGGTTGTGACCCGAAGTGTACTGTACAGTTTTGTGTTATTACTGTTTATCCTTTGTGGAATTATCATAAAACGTCTCATATTTAATTAAAATCGATTTTGTTGCAATAGTTCTCAAAAAGTCAAAGTATTCGTTTCTAAAATGCCTCCAGCGGAGAACGCCGAAGTGCCGCAGCCAGCATCCGCGGTAAAACCAAACCCTCGGAACAATCCAACAATGTTCAAAATATTTCAAAACGTACAATACAATGTGGTTCAACACAAGAAATATGTGAAGGAATTGATTAAATTGTATAAAAAGGTAGGTCTGCCAACTATGTTCAATTGAATCTTGAGATATTATTCTGTTTGCCTTTAGATCTTTAAAATTAATGATTGAACAATGTTACAAACAAAAAGTTAGTTTATTTCTAATAAATTATCAAAACGTTGACTTAGCATTAGTTCTAGTTGGAATAACTAGGTACTAGTAAACTTATACTACATGCATTAAGTGCCAAGCAGTAGAAGGTACTTTTTACTGACTTAAAAAAAAGGAGGTTATCAATTCGACATGTATGTATGTAATATTATTGGAATTGCATTATATTCACACATGACAATCTATTAGGGCTTCCGGTCAGTGGGTCGTCTTAGGGGCGGATTTAAAGTTATTTCATAATTTTGAGTTCATTTCTTTTTGAAGTCGGTTTAATTTTTTTAAATGACTTTTTTACCTGTAAAGGAAAAATAAATAGCATTGTTCAACTAAGGCATATGTAACAAACACTCGGGTCATGAGGTGAGTCGCTGCACAGTAACAAATTCACCTGTCAGTGAGGGTGAGGTACTGACTCGGGTTGTACTTACCATACTGATAGTTTTCGCAAGAGTTAATTTGAGACTTAGCTTGGATGACGTAAGCGCGCACTACTGAGGCGATGGCGAGAGCGGTAACTGCACAGTAGTTTCATCAAAAAGATGACTACAAATACATCTCCTATATTCTTTTCTTTACACAGCTTGACGAGGACAGCTTCCGCGAGAGCTTCAAGAATGCCCTACAATACTTGTTCACTTTTGGAGACACCAGTGCTAATGTGGACCGTGTTATACAGTTTGTGGCAACATTCTGCACCTCTCTGGATGACGAAGAAGAGTTCTTGCTGTTCATATTTGATATTATTTTTGATGTGAGTATGTTTTAATAATGAATTCAGGCAACAAAGACTTATAAACTAACATACTTATAAAACCACAAAAAACTAAGTTTTGGTCCTGTGAAGTCTGTACACAACTCCTGCTGGCCAAAAAGGTAAGTCGCGGCCGTTACCACTTGGCCACCACTGCTCACAGAGATTATATAGATTTAGTAAATTATTAAAGATGAATGCAATATTGAGGAACTCCTTTATATCTCTCTTATATGCATGAGATGATGATGTCTCTGATTATGTTGCATGAGTTGTGAACAACTTTAAGTTTGCATATTTACACAGAATAAAGGTCATCATCTGCCTAGCCTTTTCCCAACTATGTTGGGGTCGGCTTCCAGTCTAACTGGATTCCTAATAAATAAACACATGTTGTTATAAACAACCATGTAATATTACTATCAGCTTTGTGATAAAGAACTACATATTTCATGGAGATAATTTTACACAACAACACTAGCTTCTGCCTGCAACTTCACTCGCATGAAGTTTCTTCTTTTATCATAAAACATATCCTATGGCACTTAGCGATAATGTAGCTTCCCATTCCTGAAAGAATTTTTGTAATCTGGACAGTAGTTCAGGAGATTACCCGTACATACAAGCTCATAAGTTGTACCTCTTCATAATATTAGTATAGACAATAAAGTCCTTTCATGGCCCATTAAAATATACTCAAATAAAGATCTACACCTTCCATTCAATTTTATTTTAATTTTTAGTGCCAATGTGTATCTGGTCAGTCTGTGAGGTACCGAGCCAGTCAGTTGCTGGCGGCTGTACTGTCTGCTCTCGGAGATGACGCCTCATTGGATGATGATCTTTGTGACAAGTTGCTGGCATCACAGGTAAGATATACTTCCATGTTCTGTTGGCATTCTCAAATCTATATTTATATACCTTCTTGTCCTCTACAATTAAAGATATTTATAACATTGAAATCAATGGACGTTGGATGTAGGTACTATTAATTAACTACTGCCGACACTGAATAGGTACTGGCGTGATATTATGTCGGTGTTTATCTTCACTAATTGTTACAATTGTACTCTGTTAGTAAATAAATAGGTATTTAGTTGGCAAAAGTATTATTCTCTGATTTACTGGGTGTGTTTTTGGCAGTTAGCCACATTTTTAATGTCTGTTATGTTAGGTAGCACACTTAATTACCTGATTATGATTGCTTACCTTCTTATGTAGATTATAAGAGTAATCATCTTCACCTGCCTAGCTTTTTCCAATTATGTTAGTGTCTTCTTCCAATATAACTGAATGCAGCTACCAATAGATGTATTTATTTATTTATTTATCCTCACACTGGAACGCCATACAGCAATTACACCAATGGAGCAAAAAATCACTTCATGTGCTGATTTCCATCCATCCTGTGCGCAGTGGATATTGAACGAGTGGCGATGGATCCACCCATGCTCATGCAGCGTGAAGACATTTCTCCATAGCCTGATCACTCCTTCCATACGCGCACATTCATTGCAAATTTTTGAAACTCAATGATTTTTCAAAATACATACATTAAATTTGAAAACACGGAAAATTTGGAGGTGTTATCCTGCCTGACAAACGACAGGCGCCGCGGCTGATAAGTCTTATCAAAACTCGCCGCCGCGCCGCCGCCGCGGCTCTATGTGTAAGGGTTCATATAAATCCAAGGTAACTACACAGCGGCACCGCGGCGGTGGCGGTGCAATTTAGGGCAAAAATTAATTATGTTTTAGAACTATTTGGTGTAAGAAACACCAAATAGTTCTAAAACATAATTCATTTTTACAACTACTCTGAGAAGAAATACCGAAACAAACTCAGTGGTGGTAACACGAAGGATGAGAGTATGGAACAGTCACAATGACATTATTATTTTTATCACTAGATGCAAAGACTACAGGATACGCGCGGAGCGGTGCGTTGTCGCGCCGCCCTCGCACTCCAACGGCTGCAGAACCCAATGGAACAAGACGACGAAGTCACTCGAGCTTACCGCTTTCACATGAGCTGTGACCCTAGCTCTTCTGTCAGAAGGTAAGTACAAAAAATACCTTGACTTGAAGATTTATAAAACCTTGGATCATTAGCTCCTTAGAATAACCCCTAGATACATATAATCAAACAAATTTTACCTCTTTATAATATTAGTATAGATCTGTATTCTTTGTTAAATGATGTTTGCATTGTTTGCAATTTGCAGAGCCATAGTGATGTCAATAGCTAAATGCAGCCGCAATGTGCCCTTCGTGTTAGAGCGACTGTGTGACGTGGACGAGGCAGTGCGTCGCGCCGCCTTCCTGCACATCGCCGCCATCAATGTAACCCAGCTCAGGGTTAGACAGAGAGTGCTCACGCTCAAGGTACCTTATTTCACTACTCATACAAATAATCAGCCTACAATGTCCCCACCGCTGGGACTCTGACATCCTCTCTGTGAGAGGGAGCGGGCTTATATTACACCGTGCGGACCCACTGCTGGTTGGTACCTTATTCTACTTCTGAACATAGAAGGTGATGCTTGTTACAGTTTTGAGTAAACCTATTTCATTTAAATCTATTGTCAAATCCCATGATATTTTAAAACTTTAGAATGATTATTTTCTATTTCCTTTAAATGTGTCATTATTATATTGCGGATCAAAGGCTAATGCTCAAATAGGTGGAGTATCAATTTACTTGATTACTTCTAAGAGCGCCATGCAGGAAATTGTTAGTCTCTTCACTTGGCCAATATTTTCTTTTGGAAAATATGGTTCCACAAAATAATATGCATAACCAGCCTATAATGTTCCCACTGCTGGGACAGGCCTCCTCTCTGTGAGAGGGAGTAGGCCACAAAATAATAAATAAATGAAATCAATTGTAATGACCAAGGAATCACACTAATATTACAAAGGCGAAAGTTTGTTTGTGTGTGTGTTTATATGTTTGTTGCTTCTTCACGCTTAAACGGGACTGGACCAATTTTGATAAAATTTGGTATGGAGGTAGCTGACACCCTGGATTAACACATAGGCTACTTTTTATCCCGATATTCCCACGGGATCGAAACTTATGCGGGAGAAACCACGGGGCGCAGCTAGTAATTTAATAATGCGAACATTATTTTTATCCTCAGGTGGGTCTTACAGAGCGTAGTCTCCGCGTCCGGCGCGTGGTCGAAGAGATCCTGATCCCTGGTTGGCTGAGCACGTTTCAGGGTAACATCGTGGACCTGCTGAAGGCCATACGATTGGACAACGCGCAGGATGCTAAGGACTCGCAGTACGTTGCTGGGAAACTGTTAGAGTCGCTGTTTAAGTGAGTTTACAAAACAATATTTTCTACATTATTATGTTTCTGATGGAGTATTATCTATTTCAACTTTATTTTTAACTTATATTCATATTGGTACTCTGTGGGCAGTATCATGCTATGATAGATAATAAGAAAAACCTTTACCACATTGAAGTGTGACGGAGGGCAGACGCACGAACCTTGTAGCTGTAATTTTGGTGAACTAAGCTTTGTATTATATTATAATTTAAATAATCATTATTATTAATAACATAATTATCTTTCTCGTATAGACGCCTACCAATATCTGAGCTGCTAGAATGGCTGCCCACCGACCAGTCCCTTCGCCTCATACCCGCTGAGAAGCTGAACAAGGAAACAGCGTGGTACTGGCGCCATCTAGCGGAGCATCTACAGAAGATCGACGATGATGAAACGTTGGAGACTATTTTACCCGACTTGGTTGTACTTACGGGATATATTAGAGCGTGAGTTACGTTTGTGTTATCATAAAACGCTTTTTTGCTGTTTAACGTAAAGTGTGCTAATGGAAACGTTTGGCTTTTTAAGGCGACTTCTGTCGCTCATATTGTGTGCTGATCAAGTGTGACGAATCTCTTTTGAAGTTCGATGCCTCATGTTTACCTACATCCTTGACAGTCAGCTTTAATTCCAACTTGTTTGACTGGTTAATCTTTTAACTACTGTATGAACTGTTTGAGGGTAGTTTCAACATTTTGTTTTTTTAAAACATTTTGTAAAACATTTTTTTTTTAAATGATCGATTTGCAATGAACCATACTTAACACTTTGCGGGACACTTACGCCCCTCGACGTAATAATAATAGAACTTCTATTGTGCCTCGTTCAGTGTCCTTCAATGTGTTAAGTAATACTGTCAAAATGATTTTAACTATAAATCTGCACCCATTCTTGCTTGTATTCATAATTATTTTAGAAGTGGCAACAATTGTAACATAACTTTTCTCTTAACAGCATTGTGGAGTCCCCCTGTCCATCAGAAACAGAAGACCCAGTAAGCTTCAGTACCCGTCAATATGTACTGCATGAGTTGGGTACTATGCTACGAGTGTACGACGCTACGGACCCCGCCGGGAGAAGCGCGTTACAAGCTCTTATTACTGATGTTCTTACTGGTAAGACACTTTCACTCTATTTATTTATATATCTATACTTTATTGTACACCACAAAAATACATAACATCACACTCAATGATTTTATAAGTAAATGGTGTAGATAGGTTACCTACACAACATTCGATCTTCAAAAACGGCACACTAACGCACACATAAATAACTTAATATTGCAATAGCACACTACATTACGTTTAGACGTCACATTTGGATGGCATGATTCAATTATCTATATATGTATGTATTTAGAAATATATAAGTATGTTTATCAGTTGTCTAGTACTCATAACACAAGCTCTGCTTAGCATGAGACTAGACGGCGTTGTGTGATAGTTGTGGAATATTATTATTATTATTATTGCGGGCGAAAAAGAGACAAGTATAATTTGCGACAGTACGTCGTCTCATGTACTAGAAACTGAGACACTGAGGTCCAACTTAGTCACTTGACTTCGTTAGCGTGCCACTTGCTGCGCCCTTATAACCTATCTACACTTTTTACACTTATAATATCATTGATCACACTAATATTATAAAGGCAAAAGTTTGTGAGTGTGTATTTGTGTTTATATGTTTGTTACTTCTTTACGCTCAAACGGCTGGACCAATTTTGATAAAATTTTGTATGGAGGTAGCTCACACTCTGGATTAACATATAGGCTACTTTTTATCTGGATATTCCCACGGGATCGACAATTACAAACGACATTATAAACGCGCAAGTTTGTGAGGATGGATGGATGGTGTTACTCTTTCACGCAAAAACTACTGAACGGATTTAAATGAAATTTGGCACACAGGTAGTTTATAACCAGGATTAACGCATAGGTTACACATTAACATATAGGTTTTCATCCCGATATTCCCACGGGATCGAAACCTATGTGGGTGAAACCGTGGGGCGCTGCTAACAGTATAACATAAAAATCTATGCAAAATCTTGACAATTTATTGTTGATCCTCCTTCACCAGGTGATTACGGCCTCCTAAACGCTGAGGTGATCCGTGCCTTCGTGTCGGCTCTCGAGCTGGTCATGCCCGAGGTGTCGGGTCGTATGGAGGTGATCAATGGCGTCATCCAGTCCCTGCGCGACCCGCCCGAGCCCGAGCAGCCGCCGCCGCCGCCGCCGCCGATGCAAGTTGATTGTACTGAGGCTAAGTTACAGGTAACTGTCAAACACCGTAACCCCAATTTCTTTTTCTAAGCCTAGCGTGTCCCACTGCTGGGAAAAGACCCCTCCCATACCTTTCAAGAATTCTTATTTTTCAATTTCTCGCCGTCAATATGATTTTGATTTTAAAAAACGTTGCCCCCCCACACTAGGAATTTCTCCTGTATTGTGAGTGCGTTTACAAACATTAAAACTCACATACACAAACAGCCAGACCCGGAATAACTACTTGTAGGTACATACAAATATTTGTTCCGTGCGGGAATCGAAACCGCGACACGCAGCGCAGCAGTCAATCGCTTAACCACTGCGCCAACCGTGCCGTCAACTATCATTCGTCCGTATAATATCATTCTATTCTAAGGGAGGTTTGCATCACACATGCCAAATCACGATGTACGAAGTGAGGACATCAATAAACCAATATTTTCTATTTAAATAAAACAAGTTGGGTTATACCATTTATAACTCAAGAACGGCTTGACCGATATTTATGATCTTTGATTTGTTTGATTTGAGTCCGCCCCGAATAGCAGATTATCTGTTGATCTGTGATCTGCGACCTCCATGAGAGGTGGCCTACGGGCGCGGACTAGGGGCGACCGTCGTCCGACCAGACAAGCCCGAGTTGGGGCGACCGTCGTCCGACCAGACAGGCCCGAGTTGGGGCGACCGTCGTCCGACCAGACAGGCCCGAGTTGGGCCGACAGTCGTCCGACCAGACAGGCCCGAGTTGGGGCGACCGTCGTCCGACCAGACAGGCCCGAGTTGGGGCGACCGTCGTCCGACCAGACAGGCCCGAGTTGGGGCGACCGTCGTCCGACCAGACAGGCCCGAGTTGCGGCGACTGTCGTCCGACCAGACAGGCCCGAGTTGGGGGGGCGACCGTCGTCCGACCAGACAGGCCCGAGTTGGGGGGGCGACCGTCGTCCGACCAGACAGGCCCGAGTTGGGGCGACCGTCGTCCGACCAGACAGGCCCGAGTTGCGGCGACTGTCGTCCGACCAGACAGGCCCGAGTTGGGGGGGCGACCGTCGTCCGACCAGACAGGCCCGAGTTGGGGGGGCGACCGTCGTCCGACCAGACAGGCCCGAGTTGGGGGGGCGACCGTCGTCCGACCAGACAGGCCCGAGTTGGCGGGGCGACCGTCGTCCGATCAGACAGGCCCGAGTTGGGGGGGCGACCGTCGTCCGACCAGACAGGCCCGAGTTGGGGGGGCGACCGTCGTCCGACCAGACAGGCCCGAGTTGGGGGGGCGACCGTCGTCCGACCAGACAGGCCCGAGTTGGGGGGGCGACCGTCGTCCGACCAGACAGGCCCGAGTTGGGGGGGCGACCGTCGTCCGACCAGACAGGCCCGAGTTGGGGCGACCGTCGTCCGACCAGACAGGCCCGAGTTGGACCGACAGTCGTCCGACCAGACAGGCCCGAGTTGGGGCGACGGTCGTCCGACCAGACAGGCCCGAGTTGGGGCGACCGTCGTCCGACCAGACAGGCCCGAGTTGGGGCGACCGTCGTCCGACCAGACAGGCCCGAGTTGGGGCGAACGTCGTCCGACCAGACAGGCCCGAGTTGGGGGGGCGACCGTCGTCCGACCAGACAGGCCCGAGTTGGGGGGGCGACCTTCGTCCGACCAGACAGGCCCGAGTTGGGGCGACCGTCGTCCGACCAGACAGGCCCGAGTTGGGGGGGCGACCGTCGTCCGACCAGACAGGCCCGAGTTGGCGGGGCGACCGTCGTCCGATCAGACAGGCCCGAGTTGGGGGGGCGACCGTCGTCCGACCAGACAGGCCCGAGTTGGGGGGGCGACCGTCGTCCGACCAGACAGGCCCGAGTTGGGGGGGCGACCGTCGTCCGACCAGACAGGCCCGAGTTGGGGGGGCGACCGTCGTCCGACCAGACAGGCCCGAGTTGGGGCGGGAATGGAAAAAAAGGGTGGAGCAGACGAGACCTGGAGTGGAGGCTGCGTATCGGCAAGCGTAGTGTAGGTCGCCCCCAGCTAGACGGGCCGGTGGCCATAAGAAGGTGTCTGGGGAGATTAGATGCGGAAGGCGGAGGACAGGGTGTTGTGGCGCAGCCTGGGGGAGACCTAAGTCTAGCAGCGTGGACTGCGATAGGCTGAGTTGATGAGTTGTTTGAGTTGGGTTTATTGTGTCAAGTGCATTTTTTTTTGTTTTTATTTTATAACATTTATCAGAGTTCAGCATGACTAATTTTTCTTTTAAAAAATGAAAATCTGATAGTAATTATTGTATTCTAAATCTTTTTATTTCGCAGAGGGCCCGACTACGCGTGTCACTGAACGTCGCCATTGAAGCGCAAGAGGAAGCCGTCAGAGACCAAAACTACGCTCTAGCGGCAGAATGTAAAGCCAAGGTAACAGAATAGAATGCTTATCATGGATCTATCATTAATTACATACATACATATGCAGCCTATAATGTTCCCACTGCTGGGACACAGGCCTCCTCTCGGTGAGAGGGAGTAGGCCGTAATCCACCACGCGGGCCCAGTGCGGATTGGCAGATGTCACATGTCTTCGAATTTTTTTTTGGTTCTAGGACATGCCGGTTTCCTCACGATGTTTTCCTTCACCGTTTTGAGAGCAGTGGTGATGAATTAAGTTACCCAAAGTGTAGCGCCTGTCTGGGTTCGAATCTACGACCTATTACTCGTAAGTCGCGGCCGTTACCACTTAGCCACCACTGCTCCCATATCATTATTTACTACAATAAAACAATTCGCTAAACTATACATGGTGGCAGATACTATCAGCGGTCGTTTTGCATGACCCTTTGCAAAAATTTTCGGATGTACGTTTTAAATCTTAGTTTGCAACGCCTTTTTTTTGTTTGACCAATGAATGAAGAATGAGCCTTTTTATTAAGTTTTTGAACCACTTTTTTATAATGTGCGCCGAAGCGCTATTGGTGGACGAAAACAATGTAGGCGGGGGTAGCCACTGGCCCGTGCATATGAAAAGTGCCCTAATGTGGGTTATGCACAAAAGTCGTTGATCGTCGTCGACAACAAATATATTTAAAAAAATCACTTTAATAAAGTTAGTGTTAGTGGTCTCATACAAATGAAATAAATGTGTCTAAGATATCGTAAACGTAGCGTTTGACATTCACGAAGCAAACAATGAGTTGAGATAAGCTTTTTTTTGAATACGAACCATTGTAAGTACACTAAACTGTATGGTGACAAACTCTTTACTGAGAACGTGATATTTTTTATTTAGGTGGAAGACATCCAAAAGAAGTTAGATGAGTTGTCCATTCAACCAGCGGCACCAGTACCAGTTCCAGTACCCGTTCCGGTAAGTTACTATTTATTAATAAAAAAAAGGGTTGGCTACGCAAAGAGGTTGACCTGTCAAAAAATGAGAGTGTTTTTGGTCATGTTGAATGAAAGTGATTTTCTTGAAAGCAATTTAAAACCAAGGAATTTTATTTATAAAATTGATTAATGTTAGTAGAAACGCTTAGATAAAAAAACTGGCCAATTGCGAGTCGGACTCACACACGAAGGGTTCCGTACCACAAGGCAAAAACACCGAAAAAAAACACGTTTGTTGTATGGGAGCCCCCCAAATATTTATTTAATTTTGTTTTTAGTATGTGTTGTTATAGTGGCAACAGAAATACATAATTTCTAAAAATTTCAACTGTCTAGCTATCGCGATTCTTGAGATACAGCGTGGTGACAGACAGACGGACGGACGGACAGACAATGAAGTCGTAGTAATAGGGTCCCGTTTTTACCCTTTGGGTACGGAACCCTAAAAATAGTCACCTGCTTAAATATTATCATACAACCTATCTATCAATCTGCTAGCCTTTTCCCAACTATGTTGGGGTCGGCTTCCAATCTAACCGGATGCAGCTGCATACCAATATTTTACATGGAGCGACTGCCTATCTGACCTCCACAACCCAGTTACTGGGTAATAGGATACCCCTTAGTAAGTCTGTTGGGCTTCTGACTACCCGTAACTATTACTACCGATAACTGTCAATGGACTACGAACGACAGCTGGGACCAACGGCTTAACATGCTTTCCGAGGCATGGAGGGGTTTCGATGTGTTTCGTACCGACCGCGGCAAGCGTAGCTTAAACCTCAATTTTTAATTGCCACGAGAGCCTACATGTTTTGTTATACAACCTATATGTTAAACATTTCTTTTGCAGGCAATAAAGGAGAAGCTATCAGACGCTGCAACACTTACTAAATGTTTGACTATACTAAACTCTGCGTTGGACACGCCCCAACTAAAAACTGTAACTCCAATAATGCAGATGATATTCAACGAGTTAGAGGTATGTTGCATTACATCTCTAGTGCCGTTTTAGTGCCATCACGATTCCAGTGCGAGAGAGAGACTGAGCTATACACGACCGATAGCTCCATCCCTTTTTTGAACCGGAATATTGATGGCACTAATACCTACTTCATAATTCCCCTGCCCCTGGCTGGTCAAACTGTGAATCCCCAGTGAGATGCGGGACGAAATGCGCTCGCGTCGATTATACCAACTGACTTGTATGGAGATATTCAAATTTGCGTGTCCGGCGTCCTGCGCAGGATTCGGCTCCGTTTGAACAGTCATTTGCCGTTGGTTTCTGAAAGCCTGATAAGTAAGTCTGTCAGATCTTTCAATAAATGAATGAAATTGGTTTCAGGTGGACATATTCCAGAACCCAGAAATAATTGAGACAGCCCTAGAAACTGTGGCTCTATTTGGGATGTTGGACAAGGAGTTCGCTAAAGAAAACAAAGCTTTCTTCTTCGCTAATGTGAGTATTCTAAACATCCGCAGCAAAAGTAATACTTTATTTAAAACATACATTTTCATTTATTTACAAGTCCATTAGGACTTCCTTTCGGCAAGAATTGCTAATTTCCATACAAAATTAAAAATTTAAAATGTTATAATAAAATACCTCCCCACATTCTTCAACTGAATGAGACAAAATTCAAGTCTTGTATAAAACGCACACTATGCAGTCAGGCATATTATAAGTTAGGGGATTACATAGCTGATAAAAATGCCTGGCTCAATGCTGGTCCTGCTCCACAACCACAACTAATTGATTAACACCTGAAAATACTGTTGGAGCTGCTGAAGATTGTAAGACTATCTTTGCATTGTATAAACTCAATTTCATTTGTATTGTATAATTGCATAGCACAGATGTGAGTTCTATGTAAGTACTATACCTTATTTTACCATTTACCGGGTAA
The DNA here is from genome assembly GCA_963082905.1 of Oligia fasciuncula. Taxonomy (NCBI): domain Eukaryota; kingdom Metazoa; phylum Arthropoda; class Insecta; order Lepidoptera; family Noctuidae; genus Oligia; species Oligia fasciuncula. The sequence continues at coordinate 11,030,868 of OY720406.1, read as the reverse complement.
TATGTCTTTCATTGACTCGAATGTGCCCTGGCGGCTGATAGTATGTCATGCTCACACAAATGTCTCGCTGACGGTGGCGTGTATGTTGGATCATTTAGCTCCCTTCAAAATGGTTGAGCTGAATGGTGCTGATCTATGCGTCATGTTCGTGAACGGGCGCCGTCAGTTGGGGCTGGTCATCACTTAGCTGCCTCGGCTTATTTTTAATTATTTTATTTTTATTTTTGGATTGTTGTTTTAGTACTATTTGTTGTACTCTGGACGCTTTTAACGCATACGTCTTGTTTATTTTTACATCGTTCTCACATTATTTAATTATAAATTCAAAAGTAATGATGTAACTAATATTTTTGTAAAATATAATTTAAAAAGAGTGTCCATGGAGTTTCTTGTCCGTTCTTCTCCATAGGTACCTACGCTTTGGAATGGGCAACTAGCTTCACATTTTTCTGACTGACCTACTTCTTGACAATTCAAAAGTGCCTGTAAAATGGTTTAATTGAAATAAATGCTTTGAGTTTGAGTTTGAGTTTTGAGTTTAAATTACCTATGGAGAAATCTGGCCAAGAAACTCCATGGACACTCTTTGAAATCAAAATATTGGTAAAATCATTCAAGTCTAAATTATACATATGAGGACAATGTACACGTTTAAAGTGTCTACAAATTAAAAAGTCAGAAGTGAAAACAAAACACAAACAACATACTTTGCTATTACTCACTGACATATCGGATATACATATATTAAAACCGAGTAAGTACATCCCGAGGACAGCCGAACACATCCGAAGCGGTGTCGGTTACGGTAACAGTGGCGCGAGTTTCCCATCTCAAAAAATGCCTAACGCGCCTAAGAAGTTTTCACTTCAAAAATAAACCTTGGCAGCTAAAAGATGACTGGATCGAACTGATGCAATGGCGCCCGCTCTCGAACATGACACTTGGATCAGCACCATTCCGTTCAACCATTTTGAGAGTATCTTACCGACACTCAAAGTATCATAAGACTAGAGAGGTATGGGGAAAAGGATGTAAAGTTCACACATCCTCCATAGAAAATGGACGATCGTCCGACGCGACACCCGACTGTGTCGCGTCTGGCGGGCAACTGCGGCTGCCCGATGATTCATGTCGGGCCGTTGTATACAGGATTAAAAAATCGCGGAAAAAAAACAGCTGTTCCCTACATTTTGACGAGTTATACGAACATAAATGTAGGGAACAGCAGATTTTTTTTTTCGCGATATCATGTTTCGTCCCATAGTAAAAGTTGTTCATAATGATGAGTACAATGACCTCTTAAGAGGTTGTTAATGTTTTACCAATAACCCTGTACATGCTAGTTGCGAGGTAAACTCTGCTTGCGAGATGCAGGATTTTGCGTGACGTCAGTGTGATGCGTAGTTCGCATGTGGCGATGTAGGTACTGCCGCAAGACTGAAACAAGTGAGAGTGACGTAGTCTATAATTTACCTGATTTCCAGCTAATCGACACATCCAACGAACGAACAGTATCGACGGTGCTCCGCTGTGTCGCCGACTTGCTGTGCGTGCACGGCGCGCGGCTCTTCGAAGATGAGAACAATCAAGAGGACACCACAGTCAACACGACGAAGAAACACAGCACTTTCCATAGCGTTATTGATGATGATGGTAAACAATAACAATAAACCATTTCGTCTTACCCAGTAACTGGGTTGTGGGGGTGAGATAGGCAGACACTCCATGTAAAATACTGGTATTCAGCTGCATCCGGTTAGATTGGACTTATGCGAGTGAAACCGCCCCGCGGTTTCCCCCGCGTTTTAAGATCTATACCGCCTATGATATTGAAGTCTTGGTCTTTTTTTGTGCAGGCAACATTTCGGAGTCGGCCATATCAATGTCGCCAGCTCACAGCACGGTCATCGAACTGCTACTAAAGATTATGGATAGCACTGTAAGTATAACAAAGTGATTTTTACTGTAGACGTTTATACAGGAGGGCTAAAACAGCGACGAGCAAACTGAAACCATGAATTCAGCACATCATTCTAGACTCACTAGCGTAGAAAATTTTCGCCAGTTATCAAAAAAAAAGTAAAAGTATTTAAGTGTCAAAATCTGCTGTTTTCTACGCAGTCAAAATGTATGGAACAGCATTTTTTTTTAAATTACCCTGGAGAAATTTCAGCGCAGTCGGATCCCTGTATAATTATAGTCTGCCTCAAAAAGCACCTAAACTCTATTTAAACTTGTTTGAAATTATTATTTCAAGTTAAACAAATATGAACTTCATTTTACTGCTAATTAAGTTGATTTCAGAGTGACTAGCACTATTGAAAAAGTTATAAAAATGTTTGAAGTTATAGCGTAAACTGAACTTTATTGTGTAGGATTTAAAGTTATTTTTCCATATACTCTTAATTGTTTACATTTTTGGCAAATGAATCGCGAATGCAGATTACGTTTATTGATCTTTAATGCAATGTTTCTAGTGTGCAGCATACAGACTGATAATAGTAGAAGGGCTGTGCCGCCTTCTACACTTAGGACACCTCGAATCACCCGCTATACTCAGCAGACTACTGCTTCTCTGGTTTAATCCAGCCACAGGTATGCTAAAATAAACGTTATTTTGTTAGCAAATAAGATTGTAACTTCTTTAACCATACTCTAAGCTGAGAACAAATTCAGAATTGAACTTTACGATTACGAAGCTAAGGTTTCAAATGATTTAACCCTTAGTATGCCGGAACGTATATACACGCGAGACACAATTTAGTAAAATTTTTGAGAAATTAATTTTAGACCAAATGCAAAGATTTTTTAATAAACATAAATTATTACATAGCAAACAGTTTGGTTTTACAAGGGGTCGTTCAACTACTGATGCCGGCGTTGAACTATTAGGACATATTTATAATGCATGGGAAGATAAATGCGATGCCTTGGGCATCTTTTGTGATTTGTCCAAGGCATTCGATTGCGTTCTTCACGAAACGTTAATCAGGAAACTCCGCCACTACGGGATCCGAAACACTGCTCTGGATCTTCTTATTTCATACTTGAGTAAAAGGATTCAGAGCGTTGACGTTAATGGAAAAAGATCACCCGGATCTATAGTAACAATGGGAGTCCCACAGGGCTCAATTCTTGGTCCTTTCTTGTTTCTCATTTATATTAATGACTTGCCGTACCTCATAAAGGATCATCATGATATAGTGTTGTTTGCAGATGACACTTCTCTTTTGTTTAAACTTAAACGTCAGCAGTTGGTTACTGACGATGTAAATAGCGCGATCTCGAAAGTAGTCCACTGGTTCAATGTTAATAATTTGCTTCTAAACGAGAAGAAAACCAAATGCATTAAGTTTACGCTACCCCACGTAAGGCAGGTGAAAACTAATGTGTTGATAAAGGGCGAGGAATTGAATCCTGAAGACAACACAGTATTCTTGGGCATAACTTTGGATGCTAAGCTTCAGTGGGGTCCACATATAGATAAATTGTCAAAAAAGCTAAGTTCTGCAGCATACGCTGTTAGAAAAATTCGAAATTTAACTGATATAGAGACTGCCCGTTTAGTGTACTTTAGCTATTTTCATAGTGTAATGTCGTACGGTATTCTATTGTGGGGAAATGCCGCCGATATTCAGACTATCTTTGTTTTGCAGAAGCGAGCTGTTCGATCAATTTATAAATTAAGTCCGAGACACTCTCTCAGAGACAAATTTAAAGAGATTAATGTAATGACTGTGCCTTCTCAGTACATTTATGAAAATCTTTTATATGCCCATAAAAATATAAAATTGTTTAAAAAATACAGTGATATCCATAATATAAATACTAGAAACAAACACAAATTTGTTGTACCTACAACCAGGCTCAAGAAAATAGGTGGCTCGTTCAGATGCCAATGTATACGCTTTTACAATAAACTACCAAGCCACGTTCAAGATCTAAGCCTTAATAAATTCAAATCTTTCATTAAACGTAAGTTGTGCCAGAAAGCCTTTTATACCGTTAAAGATTATATTGAGGACAAAAAGGCTTGGGATTGAGCTGCTTCCAATTTCTGCATTTTGAATGATTTTTTTCTTTTTTATATACACATTGACATTGATGAATATTTTTTTTTTTAAACAATGACATTTGCTTACTTTGTAAAGTATTATATTATTTTTTCATTGTGAATGTGAAGACGATGTGGGTCATTTTACATACTTATATATATATTTTTTTATTATTCTCTCTGTTCTGTTTTTTTTTTTCTCATGGTCTGGCAGTTTGAGTAATTTATGTGGCCTACCCAAATGTCCTTTCTTTGGTATTGTTCGTCGAATCGTTGAGCTCCTTAAGTCTTGAGTTGAGCTGCACGATTTTTGACAAATGCGTGCACTGACTGGACAGGTCCTCTCAATCTGTGTGGTTCTTTCCTCAAAAGACCACCTCAGACATCGATCTACATGGTCTTCATATAACCTGACCAAGATTATGTCTGGACTTTAAAAGAGACTGTGACCTCTGAGTTTGTTTCGGCCTTTCTTCTCAGAGTAGTCAGATAGGAAACGCCGACTTCATCTAGTTATAAAAAACATGACTGACGTGTAAAAGTGTTTGTACAAACCTACTTACAAAAAATAAAATCATTTCATCATTTCATTTCATCAATGGGTTTTTAATTGTTTCTGTAATTCCGGCATTCAACCGGTTAAATCATAACTTTCTTAATGAATATTTTTGTGTGCAGTTGATGAAGATATGCTGAGGCAATCTATTGGCGTATTCTTCCAAACGTTTCCTACAACAGTGGATGGCGCACAAGAACAGATTCAGGTACGTTTTCTAACTTTTAATGATGCCTTCTAAATATATTTCCATACTAATTTTATTATAGCGAAAGTAACTCTTTCTGTTTGTGTGTTACTTTTTCACGCCATAACGGCTGAATCGATTTTAATGAAACCTGGCACAGCTAGACCATGACCTGGGGGCCTGCTCCCTAATCACGAAGTAAATAGTTTCGGTCGAAGTTGCGTGAGTTTCCTACTCCGTGTCACTTATGGATATAAGAATAGTTCAGGGCCCGAACTAAGAATGATGACAACACGATTTGACAGTTATCCCTACTCCCCGCATAGCTATTCACAACCATCCGACAGGCTATCGTATCGAAAATGACACATTTTGATAACCTGATTTGCCTTGCCCCCGACGGCAAACAGCAGACTGTCGGAAGAATAGAGGCCGTCGTCTATCACACTAATATTATAAAGGCGAAAGTTTGTGAGTGTGTGAGTGGGGGTGTGTGTGTGTATGTGTGTGCGTGTGTGTGTGTATGTGTGTGCGTGTGTTATATGTTTGTTACTTCTTCACGCTCAAACGGCTGGACTAATTTTGATAAAATTTTGTATGGAGGTAGCTGACACCCTGGATTAACATATAGGCAACTTTTTATCCTGATCTTCCCACGGGATCGACTTATGCGGGTGAAACCACGGGGCACAGCTAGTTTGATATAAATTGACAAAATTTTCGAGTTTTAGAGATATGAAAAGCGTTTAGAGGACTCCTATGATAACATTGATTTATGTTCGATACGGTACGGAAGCGTATCGAGTGGTTGTGAATAGCTATGGATAATGGAAGTGTGTTTTTAATACAGTTGCTCAAAAAGTGGTGTATTGCAGGGACGTATAGCGTTCGGGATGTGGGCTATTACATACTAGTGCTTTTTTTTTACCTTTCCCGAACTCGTGCGTGTCTCTTTCCCAACTGTCAAAATAATGTCTATTAAAAAGAAAAACCAACCATGAAGTTTTTACTAAAGAGTTTTTGTGATTCATACAAATACGTATATTTCTAAAAAGAAGCTACTAATTTATTTCAATATCAGATTTAATGATTTAATTGAATGAGTTAGGTTAGGTTTCATTTCATTTGATCTCATTAAATTTCATTTTCATTTCATATCAATAAAAAAAATATACTGAAGACTAAGCTGTATGGATAGTTCTATTTGCCTACCAAAATGGGTGAAGAAAAAAAAACTCTGCTTATATTCTACGGTTGGCGCCATTTTCCAGAAATTTTCTTTGCGAGTTTAGTTGTTTGTTGCACAAAATGAGTAATTTCGACCCTATTTTTTTTTTAATTAACACCACCGGAACTAAGTATAATTGCACAAAATGCTTCGGAGAACATTTTACTGGAAAAGTCAAAAAGTCGTTACATATCCACATACGACTAATTTTTTGCGCGGAGAGAAGAGAAAAAAGCAATAGGTACCTATTGTGTTTTTATTATTTTATTAAATTGCTTCATTTTTTCGCAACTGTATTAAAAATAGTCGTTCAGTACACCTGCGGAACCGTCATTGCAACTTGTTCCGACTGTCAACCCTCGCCTTCGGCTGCGCCTCGGCTCGGGTAGACATTTGTCGGAACTCTTTGCAATGACAGCCTTTCCGCACTTGTAATGAAATATACTATTTTGCCCGTGGTAAAAATTTTTAGACACTTGTTTTGACAGATCAACTACTTGACACTTGTTTTGACGGATCAACTACTTGACACTTGTTTTGACGGATCAACTACGGGACAGGCCCGTATCTTCGTTGACGGACTTTGAGAGTCAACCCCCTGGACGTAGGACACATTATGTCCCGGTAAATTACCGACCATAGCGCTGGCGAAGCCGAGGCCAAAGTATATTGAAGTCTCCGTCGACTTTTGTGTACAGAAAGCGACGTTGCCTACTCTGCGCGCGCTCGCTAACGCGCCGTCCAGTTCTCCGCTAGCAGAAATCGATCAAGAGGCAGTCGTCAGGTTCATTGTGTCGCTCACCAAAGTCAACCATGAGGTAACTTATGTGTATTCTTTACAATAATCCTTCAATAATTCAAATTCATTTATTTTTTACCAATTACGGAAATAAATTCATGATCCCCAACTATTCATAACATTTGATTACGTTTATTGCAGTCGTCTTACGTAGAATAATCTCACTAAAATTAAACTGAGTATCTATTATTTATTAATTAATTAATTAAATTAAGGACGCGTTTACGAATTGACGCGCTTCAATTTTAGGTATTGAGTCTCACTACTACACGTGCACGGCTCACACACACAGCGACATGCGCAAAGCGGTGAAATTATGAGTAAACTGACACGACTTGATACTTGAGCCTAATTTTATTTAATTTTTGCCATGTATTTTTTTTTTAAAGCTTACGTTGATTTGTTTTCAAATAGTTTGTAGGTAATGTGAAGTGTCCATAAAAGTAGATGCCATTTACTTAATTTCACTGGACAGTGATTAATCAAGTACTTGCCAAAGTACGTACCTATGTATTAATTGCGAACGAGCATAGTGAAAACAAATATAAAACAAGCTTAGAAAATATGTTTATTTGGCACACACCCTTCAAGGCACACACTACCAATGCTACAATATTCATCACACTAATATTATAAAGGCGAAAGTTGGGGTGTGTGTGTGTGTGTTTATATGTTTGTTACGGCTACATGTTTAAAAAAATCGTTAAAAATTTGTAAAACAAATACAACGCAATGGATATTGTTGTACTGTCAAATTGGAATGGATTGCCATTCCAAGTGTGTTACGCAATTATGATAGCGTACTAAGCAGTGGCGTGCATTGCATATAAGCAGTGCCTACCTCGATAAATCACCATAAGCCTGTCAATTACATTTTAGTGTATGTAAAGAAACTCACTAAATTATCATACCTAACAAAAAACAAAATCTTCATACATTTACGCGCGGCAGTAGGCAGTCGCCAGACGGCCTGCCTACTTTAGGGTGATAAATTGCGAAGGTCGAATAACCAACCGAGTATGAATGCTAAAATCGTTCGTAATTTAGCCGTGCGAAGAAAGAAAGTGACGGATATTGAGATCGCCGATAGGATAGTGAGATAAAAATGAAAATCCAAGATGGCGGCTGTAATTTTTTTTTCATCATGGGTGTCGTTTTTATGGTTTTCAAGGGTGCTAAAGCCGATAGTGAGGTCAAAATGAAAATCCAAGATGGCGGCTGTAATTTTTTTTCATCATGGGTATCGTTTTCATAGTTTTTGAGGGTGCTGGAGCCGAAAATAAAGTCAAAATGAAAATCCAAGATGGCGGCTGTAATTTTTTTTTTCTTATTAGATACTTTTGTTTTATGTTTCTGATTAGTGACGGCGTCTGCGTAGACTAGACCCAGCCTAGTGCCTGCCTACCTATTCTGCCACGCGTCATGTTCGTGAACGGGCGCCGTCGGTTGAGACTGGTCATCTCTTAACTGCCAAGGCTTATTTTTAATCTTATGTCTTGAATTAATTCTTCATTTGTGTCTTTTTTACATTGTTCTCACATAGTGTACCCAGGATTTTGTAATATCTTGATTTAAAAGAGTGTCCATGGAGTTTCTTGCCCGTTCTTCTCCATAGAGATCTACGTTTTGGAATGGGCAACTAGCTTCAACTTTCTGACTAACTGACAGACTATTTAATTTTGACAATTCAAAAGTGCCTGTACAAGGTTTCATTGAAATAAATGCTTTGAGTTTGAAAACAAATGCACGCCACTGGTACTAAACCGGACCAGGAGCTGTAAATGATAAAAAATAATAAAAGTGACGGAAAAAAAAACAAAAAAAAACATTAAGTATGACAATGTGAAGAATGTTCTTGTAGTTCCATATTTCTTTTAAATCTTGGATCTATGAAGTTTCTTACCAGAGCTTTTCCCAAACGTCTTAGGTCTTGGCCTAAAATCACAATCGAGTTAAAGAGTTCAAAACTATACACATTCTTATCAGCTAGTTCTACTCGTGTATCAGTTCCAGAAGCAGTCTTCAAAGTACACCTTCAGGTCACTCCATCCAGTCCGGAGGTAAGGTCTCAACATAACTAGGTACCAAAAAGGGCCGAAACTCGGCACACCTAGCTCAGCTCGGCTATTAGTTCCAGTAGCAGTCTTTCAAGTACACCTGCAGATCACTCCATCAAGTCCGGAGGTAAGGTCTCAACATAACTAACGAAATGAGCCCAAACTCGGCACATCTAGCTCAGCTCGGCTATTAGTTCCAGTAGCAGTCTTCGAAGTACACCTGCAGGTCACGCGATCTAGTCCGGAGGTAAGGTCTCAACATAACTACCAAAAAGGGCCGAAACTCGGCACACCTAGCTCAGCTCGGCTATTAGTTCCAGTAGCAGTCTTCGAAGTACACCTGCAGGTCACTCCATTAGGTCCGGAGGTAAGGTCTCAACATAACCAACGAAATGAGCCCAAACTCGGCACACCTAGCTCAGCTCGGCTATTAGTTCCAGTAGCAGTCTTCGAAGTACACCTGCAGGTCACTCCATTAGATCCAGAGGTAAGGTCTCAACATAACCAACGAAATGAGCCCAAACTCGGCACACCTAGCTCAGCTCGGCTATTAGTTCCAGTAGCAGTCTTCGAAGTACACCTGCAGGTCACTCCATCAAGTCCGGAGGTAAGGTCTCAACATAACTAACGAAATGAGCCCAAACTCGGCACACCTAGCTCAGCTCGGCTATTAGTTCCAGTAGCAGTCTTCGAAGTACACCTGCAGATCACTCCATCAAGTCCGGAGGTAAGGTCTCAACATAACCAACGAAATGAGCCCAAACTCGGCACACCTAGCTCAGCTCGGCTATTAGTTCCAGTAGTAGTCTTTGAATTACACCTGCAGGTCACTCCATCAAGTCCGGAGGTAAGGTCTCAACATACCTGCCGGGTCAGCGGGATTGTCCGAAAGGGTTACCGCTGGCCCGGAACATAAAGGGCTAAGGAAGGAACACGGGTGGGTTTTAGTCGGTAAGAATCTGACACTCCCTTCCGCTCCACCCAGAGCGGGAGGGGTCATTTGATGATTTCCCATCCGAAAAAAAAAAAAAAGGTCTCAACTAGGGCTTTCAAATACCGGATTTTTTCAATACCAGTATCAATACCGGTATTGGAAGTCAATACCGTGATCACGGTATTAATACCGGTATTGAACGCAAGTTTAATTAGGACATTAATAAAACCATTTAACTACGTGTTTTTATTACGTGTCTCCTACATAACAATTTGGTATTGGTTGTTATATATTTAGATAGGATTAGGAATTAGGAACGTAATCAAAACTTAACCTTAATCTAGTCTTTTTGCAGGAAGACATTACATAATTAGACTTTGTAAAGTAAAATATTTAAAAAAATATTAACTTCTTACTATTATCGAAATGTCATCATGTCTCATGTAATCAACACAAGTATAAATATTTTTAGAAATGTAAATGTTAGCTAGCAATCATTTGGTGTTCATTTCAGCAACATTATTATAATTATGCAATAAAAAAATCTAAAAGTAACAAAATAAATCAAACGGTAATAAAATTTTCTGACAGTAAAAAAAATGTAAAAGTATATAAGTAACACAATAATACAAAAAAAATATCTGAATTTTAGACGCAGGTAAGTATTATTTTTTTATATTTTGAAAGTGTAATCGCAAAAAGGAATGTTGAATCAGACAGCGAACTTCTCAGCCTGTTACATAAATAGCCTACTGAAGAAAAAGCACGCTCTGCTTCAACACTTGTACTGTTCCACCAATAGTCTTTATGATTTTTTGCATAGGTTACACTTTGCAGTGAGTCAATCGTCAGCGACAGTGAAATTATCCCATATGCCACTAGTAGGTAGTACGTTTATTTAAAAACTTTTTGTAAGTTTTCGAATCCGACCTCTCCGGAGTCGACCTAAACTATGAAAAGATCTTATTACCTTCGATTAGGTTAATAACAGCAGGACGCTTGTGCTGGTGAGAACTAGTGAGAGAATATTTTTTATTTATTTATTTCAACTTTATGCAACAAAAAAGTACATTGGCGGACTAAATAGGATCACATCTAATCTAATGTTTGTAATACCGTAATCACGGTATTGGGGCGTCAATACCGGTATTGAAAAAGGCCCATTTATAATCCGAGATCACGGTATTACGGGATCCCAGAATACCGGTATTGAAAGCCCTAGTCTCAACATAACTAACGAAATGAGCCCAAAATCGGCACATCTAGCTCAGCTCGGCTATAATTAGTTCCAGTAGCAGTCTTCGAAGTACACCTGCAGGTCACTCCATCAAGTCCGAAACGAAATAATAATATTATGAATTTATAATCCCTACTTACTTCTAGAAAAATTATAAGACTGTGAATATAATCTCTCCTTGGGTAGTAGGTACATTATAGAATGCGTGAAGTATCATGTTTGGTATGTCAAATATTTTGTATCCGTACAGCGATCTTTTTCAGCACAAGCTGCTGCTTACAAGCGACACAGAGTCCACTCACGACGGCGGCCGAGCGCAGACTAATATTTCATTACAAATTTTTGTGCAATAAACCAAGACAGTGACCAGTAAAATAATCCTTATTTCAATCCAATAAGATTCACGCGTTACAGCTAAATACGTGAAAAAATAGACTCCGATTTTTATTTTTTTCTGAGCCTATTTGTAACATTTTGATAGTTCATTTTGCTACCTTTTTGAGTTGAACATGTCTGCTTACATAAAATATTTTTAAATAAATAAATTTATGTTATTAAATAGAAGAAAAATATCCCCAAAGTCAGCACGATATCGTCGATTTTGTGTGAAGAGGCAACGGAAATTATTTTTTACTATATTAAAAACCAACATTTTTTAATTTAAAATAGCTACCATTTGAAGATGAAGGAGTAAACTATCTGTGGTAATTATTAGTTACAATTGGTTTAGTCTCATTTTGCTGCAAAATGACCGTAAAACTACTTATTTTTGTCAGATTCGTAAACGCGTCCTTAAATCTGATGTTGTATTTTCTTTACATTGTCTTCATATTATATGGTAAAGTAGCTCATATTTATCTTGCATTGTAACAGAGAATAAGTTAAGTACTTAGTTTATTTTAAATAATCTGTATGTATGTATTTTTTATTTATGTCTAAGCTGTGTACTTCTAATTCACCATACTAATAGATATAATATGGAAGTTTTTAATATGTTATTAGTGAACAAGTCGTTGGAGTACCTAAAATAAATAAAATAAAATAAAATTTAACATACATAGAGTTTTTAAACGTAAAAGTATAGTATGCAGTTCTAACTAACAGAAGACGTACAGCACGGCCGACGAGAGAATACGTTCTTGGAACCTATCAGTTTCATACATACGAATACGTGTTTTGCGAATTGATCTTTATTAGTTACTAGAATTGTCGCACTGACAGAGTAGAGTATTCTCCTCGGGGATACAGGTGTTTTCGTCTTGGGTGAGCTTCGATCCCTCACTGCACTCATGATTCTAGTTTTAACTCCCCCGCTCTGATCAGGTGTTCACTCAGAACTCCCTCGCTGCGCTTGGGAGCACTTCCGATGTGCTCGGGATTTATTATAGCGCCCGCGACATAAGACACTCCTTTATCCCCTTAGACTCCTTAGAGTATTTACTATTGTCACTTCATCTTTTTATCTCTATTTTTATTCTTTTGAATTTGTTGCTCTACTTCTTCTCCCCAGCGAAAGCACTAGGAAGTGGTGAAGGGCGGGCTTTTTGGGGGACTCTCTTATGTAGTTTTGACGTTCGAAAAGTGCTGATTCTCAATCTAATTTGTCATTTAGACTTTTCATATTGATATTGTTCCCCTAGCTGTCGGACAGCCAGGGCGGCATGGCGCTGGTGCTGTGCCAGTACATCGTGCGGCGCCCGAGCGCGCCCGAGGCGGGGCTGGCGTGCCGCGTGCTGGCGCTGCTGGCCACGCCGCGCGACGCGCACCTCGCGCACGAGCTGGCGCGCATGCTGCGGGACCTGTGTCTCGTGAGTATCATATAAGAAATGGATCTTTTTTCGGCTGAAATGATGACGATGCAGTCATCATTTCAGCCGAAAAAAGATCCACTGCTGAACGATGGCTACATCGACCAGTCCCTTGTTCTCACATCATAAAGAAAAGGATGTATACAACATACAAATTCCGTTTCGTTAATGTTATATTCTTGCTTTGTACTTTTGACTGAAGAGTAAAGAAAACGTGGTATTTATCACTGATTCCAGATGATATTTTCGGTATGACAAGTCACTTGTTCTGCTATTCTCTCAACTCACTACTGCTAAACTAGCGGCACTGTACTATGACGAGTTGATGACATATATCTATACAAATAAATAAAATTAAAGTGTCTGTTTGTAACGTCAAAATAACACTAAATTCCTATGAAAGTATAATACGATAATTAACCCAAAAAAAAATATTTCTGTCTGTTTATTGCAGCTAATGTACGAAAAGTCTAGACCGATTTTGACGGGGCTTTCACTGGTAGATAGTTGATGCTATGAGGAGTGGCTAAGGCTACTATTTTAGAGAAAGATAAAGAATTAATAAAGAGACACATTATTGTTTTCCAACATCCACGCGAACGAAGTCGCGGGCACAGCTAGTTTATATGTGTATATATAATTATAAGCTATCTCATAAATTATAAAAATATGAGTCCGATTGCGAAAACAGTCACATTATGAGTTCTTTACAAATATATCATCCTCGTGAGCATCTAACACCATTTTACCATGTTTTACAGAAACTGCCAGACAAGCAGTCATGTCGAAACCTGACGCGATACTTAGGCGCTTTGGAAGCCGCTGAACGAGCCAGTCTCAACAAAATGTCACATACAGGTATAACAAACATCATTCTATGATTCTGAACATCGATTCAGTCTATCTATCCCAATACTTGCGATATTGCATAACTACTGGCTTTTGAAAGTCTAATGAAGATATACACCCGGTTTTTATAACGAAAATCAACGACCTGTCAAACTAAACTCAGGCCAAGTGATCTGCACCATAATAGGCTATTTGACTGGTTTCTGATAAACATCTCAGATTATTTAATGGTATCTAACGAGCCCACAAAAACCTATTACTTCAAATTGCATAATGTATTTCTTTAAAAAAATAGTAAATAAAAATGTACTGTTTAAATAAGCCGCCAAAACGCTATCTTTAACAATATGGCGTCGTGACGTCACGATTCACGTAAACAAACGTTGAAACTGTCGAGATACTAGACAAAAGTCATCTGTTCTGTCAACGATAGACAGAAATTTACTAAATCATGACGTCATCTTAAGTTCAGCCAATCCAGACCGTTTTCGATTACGTGGCGCCAGATTTAAAAAGATGAAGTTTTTTCAGGATTTTTTTTATAAATAATACATTGTTTTGTAGTAAAATTAATGCAAATCGATTTTAAAAGCGATAATCTATACGAGTGTCAATAATTATGACCTTATTTTTTACATTGTCAAATAGCGTATTTTATTAACCGTAACACGCTTTCAATCACAACCTGAATAATTTTGAAAGACATCACTAATCCATTTTTTCATATGTCCGAAAAAATTGTCCTCCCGACAACGTAAATGACGCAATGGTTGTTGTTGAACTGTCAAAATGGTAGCCATTGCTTCTGTTAGTGCCTTTTCACAAGTCCCGGCAACCGGGTAGCCGGTGCCGACTATCCGGTAACACTTCCCAGGCAAACTACGTGTGAAAGCTAACGTACAGTCAACAAAAGAGATAAGTATGCAGGATCGTCGGATATAGTTGAAGTTTAGTAAAAACCGATGGATATTGTCGACTGAAATTTAATTTGATAATTGAGCTGTTTGTTTTCTATTAATAAAATTAAATTTTATTCGAGAACATCCATCGGTTTCTTACTAAACTTCAACTATATCCGACGATCCTGCATACTTATCTCTTTTGTTGACTGTATATCGCTATACACTTCTCCGCCGGGTACCCGGTTGCCGGGACATATGAAAGACACTTAGTGTGTTATGCGGCGTAATGCCCGCTGATTGTCGGATAAAAATAGGTGGTTGGCCGTACGCAAAATACGCGCATTGACGTGGAGTTGCGGAAACCAGCCCGTATTACCTATTGGCTGTTGATAATTCAATCTACCAATCACAGCAGTTGACGTATGTTTGACAATTTGTTAGGTCTTTTTGAGTTGATTTTCGTGCCTCAAACCGCGATTTGGTCTAGTAAATCACAAATAATATCTTATTTCTTTGTTCAGGTGTAACTGAAGGGGTGACTATGCAGGAAGATTCACTGGCCCCGCTCGGCAGAACTACGTCGTCTATGCGTTAGTATT
Organism: Oligia fasciuncula; assembly: GCA_963082905.1. Classification (NCBI taxonomy): domain Eukaryota; kingdom Metazoa; phylum Arthropoda; class Insecta; order Lepidoptera; family Noctuidae; genus Oligia; species Oligia fasciuncula. The sequence continues at coordinate 11,015,658 of OY720406.1, read as the reverse complement.
TTTTTTTTTTTTTTCTTCATTGTATGCTTGAGTGACTATGCCAACCTCATCAGGATCAAACATATCATAGCACAAATTGACTGACTTTAACGGAGCCTTACTGACTAAAGTGCGAATATGAGATGTAAACTAAAAACATCTTCACTGAAATTTTTTAATGATTCGTCCATATGTAAAAGTATGAAACACAGCTATCTTCAACTTTCAGCAACTAGCTTCAACTTTCTGACTAACAGACAGACTATTTAATTTTGACAATTCAAAAGTGCCTGTACAAGGTTTAATTGAAATAAATGATTTGAGTTTGAGTTTATCAGAAAACATACTAAATTAACATTAAATATAGTTTGTTAGCTTTTTAGAATGTAAATTCTTAATTTCTCAATTTAAACCTTAATTTATATTGTATTGTTAGGCACTATGTCTGAAAAATAAATGAATTATTCATTAATTATTATAATAATTATTATATTATTAAGTATAATACTTTTCCAGCTCAACCAATAGGACGAAGCACACACGTGGTCGTCAATGAAACAGTTGAAGAGGAGCCGGAAATAGATGAGACCTCGCCTGCAGACGGTATATCAAGGATCTCTGAAGGTTTGTTCCGGGGTTTATGATATACTAGCTGACCCGACATACGTTGTCCTGTTTATTATTCGAAGACACGTGGCGCCATCTATTATCATAATAACGTTATTGTTGTTTTCCTCGGGAATAGCATTTTTTTTGGGATAATAGGTACCCATTACGACCTGTCTCCGCAGAGTGTTGGAATTTTTCGGCCACATAGCGAGAAAAGACGGCAATAACCTTGAACAACTAATGGTTACTGGCAAGGTGGACGGTAAACGACCAAGAGGACGCAGCCCTTTGCGATGGTCCGATCAGATAAGCTCTTCGCTTGACACGAAATTTCATGATGCGTTGCACCTGGCTAAGGATAGACAGATGGCGAAACATCGTTAGGAAAAAGATGTTTTCAAGGGAGGATCACGACCCTCAGTAATGAGGAGTACGACTTGAGGAGGAGGAGTCCGTTTCTGTACACCTGACAACTTGTATGCTGATGATTGGTTCAGTGGTTTAGGCGTCAAAGGTGACAAACAAACTTACTTTCGCATTTATAATATTAGTTAGGATGTAAGATCATAGTATACGATTCCCCCGACCCGCGTCGCATCGCATCACCTGCCCACACTATCACTTCGTTTTCACTTACCGTTCTTTCTGATTTATTTTCTTTTTGCTCGGCTCCTAAGGGCCGTAGCGTAATGTTAAATTGCCTAAGCCTTTCTTCAAAAGCAAAATAATTTCTCAAAACCGACTGGTAGTTACAGAGATTAGCGCGTTCAGACAAACAAACAAACTCTTCAGCTTTATTATTAGTATAGATATACATAGGATTTGATCAATTAAAAAAAACCTGCCATATTTGGCAATATGACTGTCTAATTTAATAATAATAATTGCCATTGGAATCTTTTGCGACCTCTCTAAGGCGTTCGATTGCGTAAACCACGAGACACTTCTGATGAAACTGGAGCACTATGGAATTAGAAAAGCAGCACTTGACTTGCTAAGATCATACCTGAAAGATAGAAAGGTTAAAGTTCAAGTAAACGGCGTAAACTCATTAGGGTCTGAAATGACAATGGGTGTTCCTCAAGGTTCGATATTGGGTCCATTCCTCTTTTTAGTTTACATCAATGATTTACCCCAATTACTTCAAAATCAACCGAAGATGGTGTTATTTGCAGATGACACATCATTAATCTTTAAAATAGACCGACGGTCACAAAATCTTGACGACGTGAATAACTCTATTCTTCAGGTCCAAGATTGGTTTACGGTAAATAATTTAGTACTTAATGAAAAAAAAACCAAATGCATTAGATTTAAATTACCGAATGTTAGAAGTAGCGAATGTGAAATCATATTGAATGGCCAAAAACTAGAATTTATTGATCAGACAGTTTTCCTAGGAATCACGCTAGACGAGAAATTACAATGGGGACCTCATATAACATCTATTGCGGGGCGGCTAAGCTCCGCCGCTTATGCTGTTAGAAAGATAAGACAGTTAACAGATGTAGAAACCGCGCGTTTGGTCTATTTTAGTTACTTCCACAGTATTATGTCATATGGCATTTTACTATGGGGTCGGGCTGCTGACATTGAATCCATTTTTATTTTACAAAAGAGAGCTGTCAGAGCCATTTACAATCTACGTCGTCGCGAATCTCTTAGGGAACTATTTAAAAAGGTTAATATCATGACGGTACCTTGCCAATTCATTTATGAAAATATTATGTATGTAAGAAAAAATCAACATCTTTTTAATAAAATAAGTGATAGGCATAATTTTAATACTAGAAATAAAGATAAATTAGATCAACCTTTTTTCAGATTATCGAAAGTACATACATCTTTTATGGGGTACTGTGTTAAATGCTACAACAAAATACCTTGTGACATATTGCAATTAAATGAAAGAAAATTTAAAACTCATATTAAAAGTACACTTTGTAAACAAGGATATTACAAATTAGAGGATTATATCCAAGATAAGAATGTTTGGAAACATGCTGGTCCTGCTCCATAGGACAATCTAAAAGTCTAGACAAAATCAAACTTGTTCCTAATTTAATTTATATGTATATTTTTAATTATGACATCTTATTCTAATTCAATTTTACAATCTGCGACTACAGTGGCTCACACACTTGTTAAAGTTCAACTACTTTTGCATTTTTTCATTTTTCTTTTTTTTTTTAAATAACTTGTAAATATGTGAGCACCATGTATCTATCACTTATTTGATTTACCTGTCATTGCTTAATTTTTAATTCTTTTTACCTTTTGTGGTAGACTAATTTTATTATGGGTGCATCGTGTTCACATATAAATTTTATTATGTATACAAGACCTTGTAAAACATTTTTAAAAGAGTAACGGTGGAGTTTCTTGCCCATTCTTCTCCATACGAAAACTACCTTTTCGAATGGGCGACTAGAATCATTTCTATTTAGTTTTTTTTTTGACGTTCAAAAGTGCCTTTAATGTGCCTATTTGAAATAAATGATTTGACTTTGACTTTGACTTTGATTTAAAACTGAGAAAAAAATTTAATCATCATAACTTATGTGATTAACAGCTCAACCACAAGCGGAAAGTAGTAGAGCAGTGCGGGACTCGTCAGAAACCGAACAGACCGACACAGCACCGACTGCAGAACCGTCTGACATTCCATCCGACTCCAGCAGCGGTGTGTCGCCCGTCAAGAAAGCTAAAGTTACTAAAGGTATGTTTCCTGTACTCCCTACTTTTGTTTTTTTTCTTGCACCTTAATTCGTTGGTCCTGCGAGAGAATGTGTTTTTGAGTCCTGTCAGTTTCATACAAACGAATAAGTACAATACGACCGACGTAACTTGGCGGGCCTGAACATCGCGCAGAAGGCTGCGCACGAACGTTTTTTAGGAACCAAATGGTGGTATGGCGAGTGTGAGTGAGAGAACATGCGCGAAAGTTCGCAAAGGCTATACTCAGGGGTCTACTCCGAAGCGGATAACCACTGTATCGGCCGAATGTTCGGTCATTTTCTACTACCATTAATTTCCTATATTGACTATTGGTCCCGACCAAACTGTGCTAATCCGAACCTTTTTAGAACCCTCAATCCTTAGAACCCTTAAATTCGTAGTAGGACAACAATATTCGAATCAGAAAATGACCGAAAATTCGGCCGGTACAGTGGTTAACCGCTTCGGAGTAGACCCCCTGGCCCGCCAAGTTACGTCGTCGGTCGTATCGTACCTACGTGTTTTTCGAATTTGATCTTCATTAGCTACTAGAATTGTCGAACTAGCAGGTGTCAGGAAGGCAGTCTCTCGACGGCCGGACGGTCTGTAAGTAATTTCTTTTTTATTAATTTTTTTTTCGTTCGCAGGCAAAAAGAAAAAGTTATCAATAACCCGACAAACCAGTGGCTCAGACTCCAGCAAGCCTGCTAAGGAGAAGACTGGGAGAGGCAAGAAGGAAGCTAAAGAAGAGAGTGAGAAGGGCGTCAAGAGAAGCAGGTCGCAGCGGTCCTTAGTCGATGTAGAGAGAGGTTAGTTAAACAGAAAAGTAAATAACATATAATGTTCCCCAGAGGTTTAGGTTGAGGCGTATCACATTTTGTCAAAAAAAAACTTTGTAGCTAAAAATCTTGTAACAAAAATAATTAAGTCTAGTTTTTCTAACTGCTTGTCATGGATTTACGCAAATAAACATCTGAGGGGCAATTCTCGTAGTTTTAAGAACGTTCACAGTCTGATCTCGGTCTCAATCTGTCAAAAGTACATATTATTTCGTTTCATAAAAAAAGGAATTAAATTTTATATAAATAAATTTATATATGTAAATAAATTTTCCTTTCTTTCAATGTTTATGTCGGTTAATAACGTGAATAGCCCTAAGTTAAGACCAGGCCTAAAGTCATTTAACAAAAAAAATTGCCCCTTTTTATTCATTTAAACAGCATAATGCTATTGAGTCAGTGTATAATTCTTATAATATTCCTCCCCAGCTAAAGCCAAAGCCGAAGAGAAGGCCTCCAAAGAAAAGGCCTCCAAAGAAAAGGCGTCAATAGAAAAAGCCTCTAAAGAAAAAGTCACCTCAAATGCTAAATCCAAGAAACCAGCCAGCCAGTCACCAAAGAAATCAGCTTCCCCTGCCGAGTCTTCATCCCCCTCTTCAGACCTGGACATGTCCAACGTCACTGTTCGAAGGTCTATGAGAGGTTTACAGTCAGGGTCCAGTACGGACTCTACCGGGTCTACCAAGGGAAAGGGAAAGAGTGTGAAGGCACAGGAGAAGGAGAAACCGGGTAAGAGGTTTTGTTTGTTCATTCGTTTAAAAGTTGTAATTTTTGCATTCAATCTATACAAGAACTAGCAGCGCCCCGCGGTTTCACCCGCATAAGTGTCGATCCCGTGGGAATATCGGGATAAAAACTATCCTATGTCCTTCCCCGGGTTGCAATCTATCTCTCTGCCAAATTTTATCGAAATCCGTTCAGTGGTTTAGGCGTGAAAAGGTAACATACAGACACACAGACAGAGTTACTTTCTAATTTATAATATTAGTATGGATGCGTTATAGACTTGCGTTTTTGGCTTTGCGGTGCGGATAGACTTCAACTGCAATACCTTTCCTAAACGGTCGTTGTCGTGTTTGCCAAACAATTTTAAATTTTTGATCGTTTAGAGCTTGATTTTTTTGAGGAAACGAATGGAAATGCGTGTGAATGTTTAGAACAGTGCATGAAGATGCGTCAAGCCTAATCAAGCGTGTTGGAGAAGCATTTTTGACCGTCTAGGGTGTTGTGACATCACTATTTAGTAACTAATAAATATGTACACCACTAGTGATCATCTATGATGGTCAATACTTCCGGTTCCGGGAGAACATTGTCACTGCCATGTCTGACTGATCCCTTCTGTAAAACTACTCGTCTAATATGTGTGTCCAATAAACCAGTCTCTACAACGGTGTCTTTCATTCAACTCACGAACAGAACATAACATAGGGGTCCAAGTCCAATAAGTTTTATTAGATCATATCCCATAGAACATTATCTAACTCACATTTATTGGTACACATTGTTCCTCTCTGGTTCTCTACCATGTGTTTTCGTTAAGAATTTTGTCACGTGACGCCTCAAACATATTGGTATTCTTATTTCAGCAATTTGACAAAGATGGACCTGTTTTGAGGTCAAAATTGAATAAATTGTTGTTTTTCAGCACCCAGTAAATCAGTCCGTACAACACGTTCTTCAGCTGGTTCGCGACGCAGCAGCGCCGGGTCCTCACGATCAGTGCTCGACGATTCAGACGACACCATGCTACACACCATCGTATATGAACAGGAATTTGTGAGTACTGTTACTTTCACGACTTATTATGTAGCACCTCGCCATTGTTTACGGTTTGGTAGCTCAAAATTAGTAATCGATCTTTACATTCAGTTTCGTATTCACGTTTATTTACGCGACTAAGGGCTGATTTTTCTAACGCCAGATAATTTAATCCGAGGAATAATTTTGAATTTTTGACAGTTCTTCCATACAAAATCTGTCAGACGTAAATTTTATTCCACGAATAAAAATCATCTGGCGATTGAAAAATCAGCCCTCAAATGACTGTTTTTTTATACAACGTGTAACGTTAAATGCGCAACACCTCTTAAGGTACTCATCATTATGAACAACTTTTACTACGAGATTTAACTTGAAATCACAAAAAAAAACAGCTGTTTATTACATTTTGACGAGTTATGCGACCTTATAATGTAGGGAACAACTGATTTTTTTTCGCGATTTCAAGTTTGGTCCCATAGTAAAAGTTGTTCATAATGATGAGCACAATGACCCCTTAAAGCGCCGAATACACTAGGGAACATTTTGTCCCGCAACATGACGCGCAACACTCAATATACGTGACGCTGCAACGTTGCATAGTGTCTCGCAACATGCCCTGCAACATTGTACCTACGTAACGCGGGGCATGTTGCTTGCTCCCGCCTCGATAGCGAGCGCACGTGTCCCGCGTCAGTGTCGCGCCATTTGTCACCGAGTCAAAGACTACAATATGAGTGTAGTCGCGTACGCAACGTGCCTCTTAATATGTCTGTAGTGTGAGGAAATGATACCGTGCTGTCACTTCTGGAGCTTTCTTTACGAAAGTCGTGGATTGTTGTGGGATACTAAACTTCACACCATGATTATCGAAATAAAAAAAAAGGAAAATTACGCGTGGGAGGAAGGCGCTTGAATTGCCTAAAAATATATAGAAACCAAAGTTCATCGTTCAAAGCGCATTCACCACCTTCTCTTTCTCTTACGTTTCAACACACTTGATATAATAGGCTATTTGACTGGTTTCTGATAAACATCTCAGATTATTTAATGGTGTCTAACGAGCCCACAAAAACCTATTACTTTAAATTTCATAATGTATTTCTTTTAAAAAATAGTAAATAAAAATGTACTGTTTAAATAAGCCGCCAAAACGCTATCTTTAACAATATGGCGTCGTGACGTCACGATTCACGTAAACAAACGTTGAAACTGTCGAGATACTAGACAAAAGTCATCTGTTCATACTAAATCATGACGTCATCTTAAGTTCAGCCAATCCAGACCGTTTTCGATTACGTGGCGTCAGATTTAAAAAGATAAAGTTTTTTCGGGATTTTTTTTATTAATAATACCAATGTTTTGTAGTAAAATTTATGCAAATCGATTTTAAAAGCGATAATCTATACGAGTGTCAATAATTATGACCTTATTTTTTACATTGTCAAATAGCCTATTACTATGTACGCAGCACTAATAGCCACAACCTCCTCGGGCGACATTTCTATGAGCATTGACTAGTGTGGCCGGCAAAATGTTCCGCGACAATTGTCTCACTTCACGTAGTTGTTGAGGGACACGTTCCGCAACATGTTTCTTCATTTGCCCCTAGTGTATCCCAGGCTTAAAAGGTTTTGCGCATTTAACGTTACACCTTGTATAGCTTTAGTGTCGGATAGGTAGTCGTGCCGTAGAATACAAGGTGTAATTGAAATAACTAAAAACTATGTAAAATTATGTAGGCACAAACAATCAGCTCTTAGTTTCCGTCACTTTTATTAAAAATGCTTTTCATTGCAGGTACAATCAGTGTTGAACGACTCAAGCGAGCTGGCGGAAACCAGACGCGATTCAAAAGCGAACGTCACCATTCCTGAGACACCTGATGATAGCGAAGAGTAAGTCCTTTATTTCTAACTTTAAATATTTTGTGTTCTCTTCCCCTGGCATAGACAAATAAATGAAACTTCGTATCGAAGTGAACCGCGTTTCAAAAGCGTTCTAAATCGCACTATTACAATACGGTCGAAGAATCGTGTGCGGTCTGAACTATGCGCGAAACGCTGCGTAATAACACTTTTTCGGAGTCAAATGGTGGCATGAGGCGAGTGTGGGTGAGTACATGCGCGAAAGAGAGATAGAAGTTATAATAATATATTTACAAGTTCGGAGAGCCTATGTTCAGACCGGCCACGATTCATCGGCCTTCTTGTTCGTTTTCGATATGATTCTAAATCTCTATATCGAGGGGTGAAAGGCTATTTGTTTGAAGCGACATTTTGGACGATATTGAGTTATATACATATTCGGATTCGGCGAATTTTTCTGCGTCGGTTGAGCAAGTAAAGTTCGTAAAATGTCGCTTCAAACAAAACTACAGATAACTTATTTCATAATGCCGATATTACCACACGGCATTTGGCACACATGTACTACATCTAACCACTCGACTAAAGAAAATGGAACGCAAGCAATATTCCCATAGACAAAATTACAATAAAATAAATACTGAGGGGCTTGCTGTCACAGTGCCTATGTACAGTTTCTATTTTTATGTCTGTAATTTATTTGGTGTACATAATAAAGAGTATTTCTATTCTTTCTTTCTATTCTATTATGGCGTATTTCCGGTCGCGTTAGTTTATGGCAGCGTACACGTTAGTGGTTAATAAACTTTTTATAAATAAACGATTATTATTATTAAATCTTACCACATGCAAACCACCTAAGGTTGTCAAGCGTAGTATTTTGACAGTTCAAACCACGCCAACTTCACGTTCATTTCGCGCGGTTACGTTAATTGTGTCATAGAGAATAAACTATTAGCAGATGTCGTGATGATAGTCCGCGCGGAACTAGATGGCCGCGCCTTAGTTACAGTTCGTTTAATAACTTTGCCGCTCTGAAGCTAGGCTCTTTCCTAGCCGCGCCAATCCGCGCCATGCGCGCTGCTGTTGTATTCATAGGATTAACTACTGCGCAGTGACTTGTTGCCTACTTCAGAGCGGCAAAGTTATTTGACGCGAACTGTATGTGAGCTGTGGGACGAAGGGGCGGGGGCGCCTTTGTCATTACTCTGTACGTGCGTTGCGAACAACCCCGCCGCCCTCACCCCCGTCCCCACCCAAGGCGCGGCCAACCAGTTCCGCGCGGACTATGTAGCTAATGAATTGACGTGGTTTCGAAGTAAGGAATCATTTAGTGGCCATAGTGAATTAGCCACCGACACATTAGTGTGTCGTGTTGTGTCGTGACTCGGGATACACCAATCAAACGAATCTGTTCAGGACTACGTCAAATTACAACGAGTTTTGATTGGCTAAAACTGCGTCAGAACTTCAGAAGGCGTCACGACACGACACAACACAGAAGTATGAATCCGGCTTTAGAGCCCTGAAGTGTACATGATACAATCCGGAATGGTTCAAAGTATTACGATCGCGTATAAATTGCGCTATATAAGCTTAGCAGGGCGTATGATACGCCCATGCCACTTAAACGAAGTACCTTTTTTTTCCATGTTATGCCGGTTTATTCTGTAAATATTTAGCCATGACGACTTAGGTGAAGTGAGCTTGAGGGAGGCGGCGGCGCGTAGTGCTCCACGCGCGCCCCTCTTTGACGTCGCGGGGAGTCAAACACCTCACCCCCCCCCCCCCCCCCCCTGACCCGACGTTTCCCGCAGTGGCGGCACCAGTCGGGGGTTGCGGAAGATTCGTATATTCCCTCGTGGGTGTGAGATGGAACACCGGGGTGGTTTTTTTAGTCAATAAGAGTCTGACAGGCCCCTCCGCCCCCACCAGGGCGGAAGAGATCCATGAAGATTTTCCACACAGTACCAAAAAAAAAAGGTGAATTGAACTTGAGTTGAGCTCTCAGCCCACCAGATGCTAGGGATTAATTAACACTATGACAGCTCACTTTACCTAAGTTTTCACGGAGAGATTTTACTGTATAGATCGGCTGGTCTTGTAAAGGCCTAATCAGATACATGCAATATTTGTTGCCGCTTCTGGAAGCGAATACGCGAGCCGCGAATTCAAATACCCGACTGTTCCAGCGGGAATTAGTAATCGCAGCTAAATCGGCATTAATTACGCCCCACACAAGTAGTAAAGTTACAAAAGGACATCAAAAATATGGTTTTGGTGGGTACTTTTAAACTCAAATAGCAGCCAGGGGATTAATTGTAGACCTACTCTAAATTCAGATATGTTTTATTCAATTAAAAGTTGTTATTTTTTAAATATTATGCTTAAAAGGCTTGTTATAAAAGTTGATTTTTGGCATTTTCAATCTCGAATTTCATTGTAATAGTAAACAATGCTCTAAATGTTAATTTCCATAAGAAAACAGCACTTTTTTTTCTGGCTTAACTTTAATTTATGGTACGAAACTGATGATGTCCTTTCTTAAAGTTATCGCGTAGGTTTTATCTGACATTATCTATTTCTTACAGATCTGAACCCGAACCAGAAAAACCGAAAAAGGGCAAACGACACGCCAAGAAGAAATAATACAGCATTCATTATTCAATTAAGAAATAAACCAATTTTCATTACTTTTGTTTTTTAATGTATCACAATTGGTGATATAATATAACTGAAATTGCTAAGTAACTAAAATATTAAGAAATCGTCCAATAACGTCTACTTAATAATCATTCGATTCACGTCTACCGAGCGTAAACAGTATAACAATAGCAGTGTTCGTAATCTCAGATAATTTACATTCTATCGCCACTTAGTCAGTTATCTACTTTAGTGAATAATTCAAAGTAGGGTGACCAATCGTAACAAAAAGTTCCTAATAACTTTTTGGTTGCAATGGAATTTGAACTTTGTTAAGTATGACATTCAGCTTGCTGTTTCATTACTTGAAAATTATCTCTCTTAATTTAAATATAACTTACCCTTTTAAGGACCAATTTGACCAATGAAACTGAACGCATTTAGTGACTACTCTACAGTAATAACTCTTGACTCGGTTAAGATGAACAAATCGCGTTTAGTTTCGTTGGTGAAATTCGCCCTTAGTCTTCGCACTAATTCAGTGTTGGCAAGGAGTTGGATCGTCTCGACATTCATGTGATAAAGTCTGTTTGTCATGAGCTACATATTTTTGTATTACTATGTTTACGACATCCATCTTGAGGTCCCTGTGGACGTCGCTGTTTCTGATGTACAGACGCAAGCACATCAAGCGACCCGCCAGGGGCGCGGGTTGTTCGAACCCGCCAGGGTCGCGGGTTGTTCGAAAGAGTTACCGTGGCCCCTGGCACAGGCAACTGAAGGAACACGGGTGGGTTTTAGTCAGTAAGAGTCTGACACTCCCTTCCGCTCCGCCCAGAGCGGGAGGGGTCATTTGATGATTTTCCACCCAAAAAAAAAGAAGCATACCAAGCTACCCGAAACTGTAAAATTTTCCCAATCAACATTGAACCTTATGTTTTAGCGATAAAGTTGAAAATCTATTAAAGAAATTTGACAGATTGTAGTAGCTTGATGTGCTAGTCTGTACCATGCGCGTTGACTATATTCCTAAATACCTACTTTGTTTTGAAAACGTTGTACTATAACAGTCAGAAGTCGACTAGCAATCTCACAAAACTATGGCATAAGAATATTAGTTGTACTTATGACCTTCTTCTATAAGAACGTTTGACAACACTACACATTGGCAACTTGTTGCCCGCTTATGATTGTTATTACAAATTTCAATAAGTTAAGTGAGCGTTACGGTGGCCAAAGTAGTTAGCATTGTGCCTCGCATGGCGAACGTTCGGGTTCGAGTCTCACATCAAACATGAAAAATATTTTTTAAGTATTACAATCATATGAAATAAGAATACCTACCGAGTTTCTAACAAATATTTTAAATATTCCACAACTAAACGAATATTCTTTCGTTTTACAATTATAATCTTAGCGTCGTTATTAAAATATGAGGGTAGATTTGAAACAAAGTGATAAGTTCACTTTGTAAATCTACCCTCATATTTTAACTACTTTACTAGTTTACCTAAATTATTCCACTATTCGCTATTGTTGGTTGGTGAACATAGTTACGAACGTTTGTGTTATCTTGTTGTTGCTATTTTAGTATTCTTCTGAATTCAATATGCAGGCTAATATTAGTATTGAAGCCAAGGCAAATATTGTGGCCCTATAATAACATAAATAAGTGTAAAGGATTTATTTTGTATAAAAAATATTACAATGTTACCATATCAAAATTTGTTTCATTTATTATCATATTATAATAATAAATTACCTTTATTGTAATATCTATTTGTTTAAAGTAATTTACTAAAATAAATTACTAAAACATACAAATAATAATAATTATAAAACATTAAAAAAAACTGGCCCAACTAGGACTCGAACCCTACACCTATCCCGTTCACATTAGCGAGTGCAGCCTCGTTACCGATCTAGCTAATGTTAACTTATATTCACTTGTTGAAATTTTGCATTACTATGAAAAAAATAATCAGACTGCGATAAAGAAACAAGTTACTGATATTGTCATCCTTGTCTAGCATTGACCACATCTATGACTACTCGCAGCGCGATGCTACACGACATGTTAGTTTGTAAGCGTTGGAACATCACTCACACGGATAAAAATGCGTATGTGTGTATAGGCGCCGCTGCCCGTATAGCGCAGGCGATAATGGTCATTGCGGTGTAAGTGGACTTCTGGCCGTGACTGTACCTATGATTTGACGATTGCTTTGGCTGGAATAATTAAATAAGCAAATAAAACACCAAGTTTCTTAACTTAAATCTTTATTTTCTAAGTAAAAACTATCGCGATTGGTGCTTATCGTTCTGTTGCCAGTTTTTATGCCAGTCTTGGTTCTTGTTCTGCCCCTCGGGGTTCCAGTTCTTGTCCCAAGGCTTCCATCTATGCTCCCATCGGTAGTTCTTGTTTGTTTGGTTCTCTGGCTGCTTTGGCGTGGGGCCCTGGTAGCCGGAGTAGCCGTTGTAGCCGCCGTGGTGCCAACTGTAATAGGGAAGGTTTTAATATTTCATAGTTTGAAAAAATATCTAAGTAGTTAAATTAATTAATTCATTGAATTAATGAATTTAAGACTGACAACGTATATCCTAAACCACTGGGTTTAGAAATTTTGCACAAGAGTTCCATAAATAGCGAAAATGAGCAACGCGGTGCGCGTCCTCCTACGAAGCGATCTAGAGGCGAGCTCAAAGCGGCGCGGCGCGGCGCGAACACAAGAAACAATCGAAGGCTACGGTCTCTTTAAAGGCTCCTACAAACAGGCGCGACACGTGATATAATCGCGCGCGGCACAAAGGCACACACGATTTGAGGTGCCTTTGTGTCTTGCGCGATTTTATCGCGTGTCGCGCCTGTTTGAAGGAGCCTTAAAACGTCACACGCTACCGATAGCGTGCGATGACGTCACGTCTGATGACCGACACGCCGCAGCCCGCGCCGCCCGTTTGCCAAAACGCGTGTTGCTGCCTTCGCACCTGGCAGTCGTCGGTGACGGAGTTACTTTACTCTTTGGTGACGGACGGCAACGCGTCGTCAGTCGCGATCGGCGTTTTCAATAAAATTTATTAGGATTTTAAAAAAATCACCCTTTTTGGGGTTAAATCGGCAATGAAAGTCAGTATGAAATTGTGTAATTTTTGCCGATGGGATATTTTATCGGGCGGGCACTGCTTGCATAAGTATAAATTATTATAATTCGAGTTTTGAACTTGACTTGAGACCGTGTAGGAAAGAGTCAGTTATCATTATTTCGACTGCCCTTTAGGGCCTTTGATGTATTTAATAGAGGCAGGATCACGCCGAATACGGGTGCACTGTGCAGCGAGCAGAAAGATTTGTAATGTATGAAAACGATGTCAAATACATTGTGGCCGGGTTGCGTGTACGGTGCATTTTAGCGTCATCTCACAAAGTGTTGCATAAATTACATGACCTGCTCGCTGCATGTAATGCTTGCGCATTGCATCTGCATCTGGTGTGACTCCACCTTTAATAAATTCATCAGGTTTGATTACAGTCGCGTTCTAAGTGCAGTCCTAGTTTCACAAAATATAATTATTTTGTTGCTGTCACTAGTGGTAGGCGATCGGCACTTGAACTGGCTCGCTATTGCCACTACTGGTAGTCGATTGCGCGCAGTGTAGGTGTAGTAGGTATTCGCCGGTAACTAGCTGGTGATTTCACAATCTCCGTGCACATCAGTATTTTTGATAACCGGTTTGTCGCTAGCGATGTCAAAATCTGTGTATGGACGTGAGATTTCCCTGATTTACCCTGTATACCGGTACAGGGTCAAATGAAATTATCGACACACGTGATGAGTATCGATAATTCGATACCTAAACATGATAGAACAAGACCGTCGATCGTGTCGACGGTAACTAAAGTCGCTGCGTGTGTACCTAGCATTCGTGGCTAGCTATTGCCACTTGTGGTAGGCGATCCCAGCCAGTGACTACCACTAGTAGCCAGCGACTACCACTAGTGGCTAGCGGACGCTACTAGTGGCGATCGCCTACCAGTACATCAATAATACTTACTCAGGATGCTCATGTTCCTGACTGTCAGGTCCTTCATGGCTGGCATAGTTTCCGCTAACGTCCTCTGAAACCTGCGTGTCTTGTCCGAACCTGTTCCCCAGCTGACCGGGAGACTTCTTCGATAGCTGGTGACGAGTTATTACGAACTCTGCGCAGCGTTCTGCTATCATTATTATGGGGGCCATTGTATTACCTAAAGTGGAAAGAAAAGGGTTTAGTTAGTTGTAACTTGTCATCATCTCTCTGCCCTTGTCCCATGTTACTTGGGGTCGGAGAAACACGTTTTGTTCTTCCATTCTCCCCTGTCAACTGTCACGCTATCATTCACTCCCTTTTCGTTCATGTCATTCTTCAAACAATCCATCCATCTTGCTCGCTAATCAGAAAAGTTATCAATGAAAACTTGTAATTGGCCTTCCTTACTAATGTTTTACTACTGTATCTTAGCTGTGGGTTTACTGAAGAAATAAAATAATACGAGACACACTTACCAGAAGGTAATGTTGGCATTATAGATCCATCTGCGACACGAAGACCTGCAAAAAAAATATACATTAGTTAAAACAAAACTTGGATAGTATTTTTAAAAAGACTAAAAGTAACAAACATTACAGGTAACTTGCTAAAATAAATGTAGTTTCTGTCAAAGAAGAAAGGGTAATAGCCGTAGATCTTTTGCCGATACAATTCCTAAATCCAAAATACTATAATGTACCTATATTTTAACTTAATACAGTCGTGACTGTATGCCAGAGCAGAGTTTTTGCTATAGGGTTGGTATTGTTGATCGATATAGGATATTAGTACATTTGGCCATTAAACTCTAAATTAATCGGTTCATATTTTAATAAAAGAACAGAATTACCTTGTATCCCATGAACTTTAAGCTGCAAGTCCACAACCGCCATAGGGTCGGACTCGGGCCCCATCTTGGCGGTCCCCACCTGATGGTTCTCGGGCGCCGTGTGCTGTTGCGCGAGACATTTGAAGAAGTCGTCAGTGGGGTCCCGGCCTCCGCCCTCACACTCCTTGCCGTGCCCTGGTGTGGGTATCATGCCGTATTTCTCTCGAAGGATCTGAAATTAAAACAAGTTTGTTTGTTGTTTGTGTTGCTGATGAGAAGGGGAAAGGTGAAATAGCAGACACATTCTTACCCCCTCACTAATAAACGTTGTATAGCTTCTGTATAGTTGCACAACGCTTTGTCTTCTTCTTTTGAAAGTCAAATTACTGACGACCGAAAGAGAGAAATCGGTGTGTAACTATTCATCTGATATAAGTAAAATACGTTTTCACACCACCTGCTCGAAAATGTTAAATTATATGTCAAGCAACCTTAACCTAAAGTGAGTCATTAGTGGCCGGGGGCTCAGCCGGTCAATAATGTTGTACTGGATTTCATTATGACCCGCTGGTCAATAATGTGATTTGAATTTGGAATCTCACATGCTCAGCTAAATTGGCAGTATAGTACTAAAAAACACCCTTTGGTGCCAGAAAGAGGAAAGCTATTTTCGATACCCTTACTACGCGTGGATGATATTCTCGATTTCCTACAAAATCAAAACCAAAACCATTCTACCAGCCCTGTATAAAGCTTAGTTTACACAAACGCCACTTCCATGAGAGTGATATCAATAGACACACACGACAAAACCGTAGAAGAGACTTTTTATTTTGAAAATCGAATTGATCGTGTCTTGGCTACTTATTGGTAGACCCAATAAAGGCGCGCACTTTTGGCATTTAAACTTTAAATTTATCAACAAATATGTTATTCTTCTGTTTTTTTATTTAATAAATACTTTGTTTTTCGTACTATGGCTATTATTTTCTCACAGTAGGTGTAAAAGTAGAGTATCCTCCTCTGGGCTAAAGGTGTCTTTGCCTTGGGCTAGCTTGAATCCCTCGCTGCATTCAGGATTCTTGTATTAACTCCCTCGCTTCGCTCGTGAGTTAAATCCCGAATCCTTCATTGCACTCGAGATTCAATATGACGCCCGTGACATAAGACACAACTTTAGCCCCTCGGTGCATAATCTACTATTATTATTAAGGGAAATAGATTTTATATTTGTAAAAATATTCGAGTTAGTAGTTTATATTTTGTGGTCGTGCGAATATTTAAACAAAATGTGCTACCATAACAAGTACCTAGGCATAGCTACAACAGTTTAGTACCAAAACTAATTGTCGGAGGTCTAAATTGCAAGCAATATTATTTTTTGCAATAGGTACAAAGTGAACATCTTATTCCAATTTTGGCCAACTCTTGCGGAACCAACTCTTGGAATAGTGGTTCTTTGAATAAAAGAAAATAAGCCAAGGACAAACTTACGGTAGTATTAGCAAGTCTGTAAGCGATTCTCGAGGCGTCAACAAGCACGTTGAGCTCATGTTCGTCGTAGAAGTAGTTGGGCTGCATCACCGGCGGCTGCGTCGGGTCCACCGACCGGATGGAGACGAAACCTCGACTGCGCGGCTGGAGCGCTATCGCTGAGATCCTGGATGGTAAAGAAAGAAACAATAATTCATAATAAAATGAATAAATTTCACAAAATAAAAATATGGTTATTTCCAGCGTACGAGTAGATACCTACCTAATAGCATAGCGTACCTGTATGGTACGAGGGGTACGAGTATTGCCTACTTGTGATTGGAAGTTCTATGTAGAGAAAGATGATTTTAATTAGTATTTTTAGCTAATTCCGCTGACAAAACATCGCCATCTTTGGCAAAGCGGTAACACATTTTAAATAACAAATATAAAATCTATATCTCGTATGCCTCGCAAGTTTTTTATAAGACAAATATGTAGGTACTGGTGTCAAGTGATTCAGAACAGGTTTTAAACATCTCATTAGAGTCAAAACCAACTAATAGATACATCTTTATATATAAAAAAATCCATTTATATCGGAATTATAAAGAAGACCATTTACACATTTCTAACTATAGTCCGCGCGGAACTAGTTGGCCGCGCCTTACGTATGTGAGCGGTGGGACGGAGGGGTGGGAGTGCTTGGTCATGACTCAGTACGTGCGTTCGAACAATAGACAACCCCGCCGCCCTCACCCCCGTCCCCACCCAAGGCGCGGCCAACTAGTTCCGCGCGGATTAAATAACTGTTTTTGTTGCGCTTTCACAGTCAGGGGACTTCCCATAAATAAAAATAAATAAAACTCACGTGATGCGTCTCTTTTCTGCGCTATCGTCTAATGTATGAGGTTCGACTATGACTCCATTACCGCACGACGCGTAGTATCCTCCGAAGAAGAACTGCACGTCGGGTTGACGACCTCCTGCTGGTGCCAACCGAGAGTTCACTATTCCTGTCAACTGTGAGAAGAAATTATTCATTAGGTCAATTCAAATTGCCCTTCTAAGCGTAATACTTCAATAAGCCATAGCAGAGGGAAAAACGACGACCAACAGATTTTCATTTTAACGATAACGTGATGACGAAAAAATGTGCTGCCTCTTGGTAGCCCACCATCCAAAACATGCATTATCTGAACCTCAAGACTTGCTCAACCGAGAAAGAGCCTCTACTGGACGGATATAATGAAAATCATCATCTACCCAACCTTTTCAGATAGGCACTGCCTATCTGACCTGGGTTTTGGAGGTCAGATAGGCACTGCCTATTTGACCTCCAAATCCCAGTTTTTACCTGGTTAATAACAGACAGACATAAATATAATGAACGTTCAACATAGGATGAATTGGTGTAAACTTATCATCAAGATCGTATAACGCGTGGTCGCATATTACCTGAGTCATTCCTGTACTGGACATAGGACCGGTTCTGCTCAACAAGTACTCAGTAGCCACATCCCAATTCAAGTCAGGAACCATGGGTTCCTTAGTCAGCGTGAAGTCCAGTGTCACTCCCACGTGGTTCTGAAGGTTCTGTCCCACGCCCGGCAGGTCCTGGATAGTGGGGATGTTGAACTTGTCCAGGGTGTCCTTGGGCCCGATACCAGAGAGCATCAGGATTTGTGGAGTGTTCAAAGTACCTGCGGTGATGATTGCCTGGAAAAATAGAAACGTGTTTTTGTGAGAAACAGTAGGTAGCTACAATAGACTGATTTAATTATGGTAGAGATTGTACTAGCTGAAATTTATGTTAGCGAATAAATTAGTAGATAGGTACTTATGCCGCATTGTGGTATGCGGCATACCAGTTGAAATCCATATACATGGCACGGTTTCATTACGGTACGGTGTATAAACCGCTCCGTAGAAAAAACGTCTGTCAACAAGCTTCCATAGTGATCCATACAACACAGACGACCATGCCTACACACGGCGAATAAACCTTAGTTTTCCACGGCACGAA
This sequence comes from Oligia fasciuncula, assembly GCA_963082905.1. Classification (NCBI taxonomy): domain Eukaryota; kingdom Metazoa; phylum Arthropoda; class Insecta; order Lepidoptera; family Noctuidae; genus Oligia; species Oligia fasciuncula. The sequence goes on along the minus strand of OY720406.1, from coordinate 10,996,845 downwards.
AAACGTGTGTGTACAAAGGGCCTCACAGTTTGACGAAGCAAGCCTTTTGTTTCTTCAATTTTATTGTAGGTATGCCACAGGTAAGAAACTTGCATCGTGTCAATGGGGCTTTAGAGATCAAGTAGTTATGTACCTCTTTATTAACTCCCACAGTCCTCGCAACACCATCCTTCACGTATTCAACGGCGACGACCTTCTTGGTGACAGGGTCTATGATGACGCGGGACCCGAGGGTATTGAGCATCACGTGCAGGTTGGCTCGTTTCGAAGCGGGTCGGAGGTAGGCTCGGGCTGTTGTGTAGCGGGTACCACCACTGTGGAAGGAAAGATGGTTAATTTAAAACAGGCTTAAATCCGGCTCGAAGGACCACGCTTCTTCTGTAGGGGTCAGTAGGAGATATTTCAATTAAAACGCCGTGGTCCTGTATGCCCTAACATACAGGACCACGGCGTTTTAATTGAAATATTTATCTATCTGATATATATCTATCTATTGTCCCTTAGATCCTAATCTAAGGGAAGATTGTTATATTACCATCTGTCGCGAATCTGAAACAGCTATTACCACGATTATAATATTTAAACGTGTATTAATATTATACAGTCGTAAGATAGGATAATAAATAGGTAATTTTCTCTGGGTCTTCTACTGCCCCCTAAAGTCTCAGCAAACGCTCACGAAGGGGCGTTTATCGCCCACGTTGAGGACCTAAGTACTATGTCATTACACATTTGATTGATGAAATGTATACCAATTGCCTTGGGCCCGGATATAGAACTTGTAGGTACTAAATTAAACTACGTAGGTATATCCGTTTTTGAATATGAAAATGCGACATAATGCAATCATTGTGCTATGCTCTCTTCGGCATCGACGCAATGACTGCTTCACACTTTCCACGCAATATAGATATTTGATGCGAGCAATACTCACTGAGTTTTAGCTATTTATTTCGTGTCTACTTTTACGCGCCTACCACAATATGATACCTACCATGATATGCGTGTTCATATTACGTCGGGTCGCGAATGAGGAACAAGGTGTTATGTTCACTCATCCTCCACACAAAAGGGAGAATCCTCCGACCAGACGGGTGTCATGTCTGGCGGGCAACTGCCCGATGATTCATGTCGGGCCGTTGTATTGTTTATGCTAGTTGCGCGGTAAACTCTGCTTGCGACATGCAGGATTTTGCGTGACGTCAGTATGACGCGTAGTTCGCATGTCGCGTTTGTAGATACCGCTACAATGATACTCTCTGCAACAGTTTTATTCAAAAACAAAACTTCTTTTACGACTTTAAAACTGTTTCTATATTCACTTGTGTGAGTGAATGCAACCAGATAGATTCATCATAATTTCTGCTAGCCTACATGATGTAAGGTTCCCTCTTGCAGACCACTCTTACAAAACTTACTCATTGAGAGTCTGGGCGATAGTGAAGCCGGTGTTGGTCTCTCCGTTCAGGTCGCTAGTGGGTGGGTAGCCCAGCTCAATGGCTCCTGAAACCACGTCGTGAGCGAACTGAGGCGCGTGACGGAACTGCATACAGAAGAACAGAAATAAGATTAACAGGAAATATTCACACAATTCTTTACAGCTACATACTATTGAGGATCTGCTTTGTTTTGTTGAGCATCATAGAAGAGGTTTAATATATCTATTGAACCACGGGAGACGGAGCTAATTCATCATCATCATTTCAGCCGAAAGACGTCCACTGCTGGACATAGGCCTCCCCCAAGCACTTCCACTTCGACCGGTTCTATGCTTCTCGCATCCAACGGGTTCCTGCGGCCTTCACAAGGTCGTCGGTCCACCTTGTGGGAGGCCTTCCAACGCTACGTCTTCCGGTACGTGGTCGCCACTCCAGAACCTTTCGGCCCCATCGGCCATCTGTTCTGCGAGCAATGTGCCCTGCCCACTGCCACTTAAGTTTGGCAATTCTTCGGGCTATGTCGGTTACCTTGGTTCTCCTGCGGATCTCCTCATTCCTGATTCGATCACGCAGGGAAACTCCAAGCATAACCCTCTCCATTGCCCTTTGGGTGACTTTTAGCCTTCGGGCCCATTGTGAGCGACCACGTTTCAGTGCCATAAGTCATCACTGGCAACACGCACTGGTCAAAGACTTTCGTCTTGAGACACTGCGGTATGTGGGACGAGAAGATATTACGGAGCTAATTAACACGTATAAATAAAATTTAAATTTAAAGATAAAAAAACACGGGTAAATTTTGAAGATAAAAATAATCATGACTCACCAATGAGTACTTAGTTATGGACCCTTGTCTTTTTAAAGTCTATAACTGCAAAGTTTAGATTTGACACCAAACCCTTAACGCCCTCTGCCAGGGAAGGTGAGGAGTATATAAGTCATATACTAACGGAATGATTTCGACGAAAACTACAGTGAAGATATTATTATAATAAAGGTACCTTCTGCACTGGCAGTGGTCCTCCCCGACTATGATACTGCGCCGACACACCGTTCCCGATCTCTTTGTTGTCCTCACTCCTCAGGAAGTAAGGCAGCACTTCGTCCCAGGACCAGCCCGTGGCGCCGTTGACTGCCCAGCCGTCGTAGTCCGCTGGTTGGCCTCGCATGTAAATCATGGCGTTGATCACTGAGCATCCACCTGGGGGAGAGTTAGTGTTCAGTGAGTGAGGGTATTTAGCTAAGGTTACTGCGTTTCGCCAAAGGATTGGTGATCGCAGGTATAGTACCCACTACCTAGGTATTGTAGCTAAGCTAGGACAGCCCGGAGTTTGGAATTTAGCGTTGCGTTACTCCCGTGTCTCGGGAAGCACGGGTGGTCCTGCGCCTGATTCGACCTCCCTCCGGTCGTGGTAGATTGCAGTCCCATCGGACTATGAGAGTACGTGAGGGAAGAATGAGTGCACCTGTGTCTACGCACACATTTGTGCACTATAATATCTCCCGTGTAGACGGCTAATCTCCGTTGGGATTGGCCGCCACGGTCTTTATACGGTCTGGAAGACTATTTTTCAGTCAAAGGATTGATTTTCATAGGTTATTGTAACTAGGTAGGTAGTTATAGGCGACTGGACTATTATAGCCATGTAGCAGGTGTAACCCCCCGGGCCCCGCACCTAAAAGTAAAAAAATATGAACGGCGTCCATTATAGTCAAAAGAAAAACTAACGAAGGTATCCGAGCCGGGGTGCAAAAATTTGAATACTAGGAAAACAAGAAGGAGACATCCAACGAGGCGGGGTGATAACTATATTCTACTAGCTGTTGCCCGCGCCTTCGTCTGCGATCCAGGATGAAAAGTAGCCTATGTCCTTCTCCAGGTCATGGTCCACTATGTGCCAAATATCGTCCAAATCCGTTTAGCCGTTTCAGCGTGAAAGCGTAACACCCAAACTTTGGCATTTTAAATAATATTAACTAGCGGTGCCCCGCGTTTTCAACCGCATAAGTTTCGATCCCTTGGGAATATCGGGATAAAAGTATCCTATGTGTTAATCCAGGGTGTCAGCTACATCCATACCAAATTTTATCAAAATTGGGCCAGCCGTTTGTGCGTGAAGAAGTAACAAACGTACAAACAGACTCACAAACTTTCACCTATTGTGTTAAGATATTAGTTAGGATTCTATACGAGAAAACTAAGCCAGCTAAACCGATAAGAGCTAGCTTGTTTATTTATGTGTCCTGTCGGGAAGCGGCTGCGAGGGCTTTCAATTAAAAACATTAGATGGGACTCCTTATTTTATTATAAAAGTATATTATTTCGAAAAGACAAAAGACTGAGACTTATAATAGACAAGACAAGCGTATCGGTGTTGCCAACCCGAGCTTAGCTAAAACCCATAGACTATAACATGCCCCTTTTTGAGACTTTGACATTAAAGAAAAAAAAAGTTGAAGTTACTTTGACAGTTATGACATTGACATTTTGATTTGAAAGTAAATACTACAAGCTTGTATACACAATAAAGTTTTTGCTAAGAAAAATGATTATTTAAACTTAAAAAGGGACATTTGTTTAAATATAAACTATATTTAAATAAACTAATTATCGACTAAATTATATCTAAGACACTGTGACACATTTTTTTTTTTAAATGAAGTGCAGTCTAAATTTTATGTTTTTATGTTCAACAAAGTTTACATTAAACATTTATATATCAAACGGTTGTTTTTTCTTAATTAACCTTCCTCGACTGCTATACACCGGCGTATCAGCCAGTGGTACATTCTGAGCTGGACTATTCTCAGTTAACTCTTGAGAACTGGTCTCAGATTGGACATTTGAATAAGAAGTTGATGGTGATGGACTTTCTGAAGAATGAACTGAGATTACACTGTTTTTAGAATCATTACTTGAGCTAGTTTCTGCTACTAGAGTATCATCATGACTATCTATTTCTTGTCTTGCATCTACATCAACAAATATTGGAGACTCCATTTCCACATCATCAGATTGTATAGATTCATAAAATGAGTTCATAGACTGATTTGACAAGTTTGAAATTGATGAATGACTGCCTGACCTTGATCTAGCAGGCTGAGGCGGTTTATAAATTAAATATGTAATTATCTCATCATCTTTTTCCTTTTCCTCAGACTGAATTTTTGACTTTGTTTGTGGACTTGAATTTTGACCTGACTGGGAGTGAAAAGTATTATTTGACTGAAATGAGTTATCTAAGTGACTGTGACTGTCTGAGTGTGAGTCTGACTGACTCGAAATCGACTGAGAGTTTGATGGATTTTTATGTGTCAACTGGATATGCTGAGAGCTTCGTCTATAAGTATTTCCTACTTCGTCTTTGACTATGTATGAACGAGGAAATTTAGTTTTAGAAATGACAATACCTTTTGACCAAATGATTCCTTTTGGATCTTTTTTGAAATAGATATAATCATTTATATCAAGCTCTGGATATGTTTTGGAACTCTTGTCATAATACTTTTTTGTTTTCTGTATGTTTGCTTGTTTCTGTTGATTGTGTTCTGAAAATTCAACAACTTTAGGTTTTAGACTAGTCAATTGAGTTGGTAATTTAGTTCTTAATTGGCGAGACATTAGTAGCTGTGAGGGTGACTTTAAATTACCTCTTGGGGTGGTTCTATATTGTAATAGACCTAGATAGGGATCTGTATTGGAATCATCACATTTTCTAAAAATGTTTTTGACTATTTTCACAGTTGCTTCTGCAAGACCATTTGACCTGGATAAGTGTGGACTTGAGACAATATGTTCAATATCCCATTCACTTAAAAAAGATTTGAAATTTATTGAATTGAATGGTGGACCTCCATCACTAACTAATTGCAAGGGGATTCCATGACGAGAAAAAATTGACTTTAATTGTATTATGACAGTAGAATGAGTGGTGTTTTGATTTAATTGTGCTACTTCAAAATAATTTGAGTAAAAATCTACAACAATTAAATATTTCTTTCCATTGTATTCAAATAAATCTGTAGCTAGTTTTTGCCATGGGAGTGTGGGCTGATTATGTGGCAATAAAGGCTCCTTAGTTTTATTTGGACTAAATATTAGACAAGACTCACATTGTTTTATGAGAACCTCAATTTCATGATTCATATTAGGCCAATAGACTACTCCTCGGGCTAACGCTTTAGTTTTTTCAATACCCATATGACCTGCATGTAAGATTGACAGTATTTCAGGTCTCATTGCAGTAGGAATAATAATAGCATTAGTTTTAAATACCAATTCGTTAATTACATGTATTTCATGCCTAATGTTCCAGTAAGGTAATGTGTTTGGGTCACAATTTTGTTTACAACTTGGCCATCCTAGCTTGTAAAATTCTTTTAACTTTTGCAATGTATAATCTGAGTTTGTATTCATCAAAATTTTATTCAATTTTTCTTGTGTGATTGCTAAATTTGATGTTAATAAATTGACATGACTTTCTATATTATCTTCTATTTCTTCTAGAATTTCATTGACTTCAATGTTATTGACTTTTGACCGTGACAATGTATCTGAAATATACATTTCTGTACCTTTTGTATAAGTTACAATTAAATGGTATGCTTGTAAGGTGATCATCATTCTTTGGAGCCTTGTTGGGACATCAGACAAAGGCTTTTTGAACAAGGTTACTAGTGGTTGATGATCTGTTTCTACATAGACTGGTTTTCCATAAATATATTGATGGAACTTCTTACAACCAAATACAATAGCGTATAGTTCTTTCTCAATTTGAGCATAATTTTCTTGACATTGCGTTAATGACTTTGAAGCATAAGCAATTGGATTTTTTTCATGAAAAATTACAGCACCCACTGTATCTTTTGACGCATCTACAGACATTCTAATTTGTTTCTTGACATCATAGTGAACTAGTACTGGTGTGTGACAAATTATTGACTTTAACTTTGTGAACTGTTGTTCATGCATGAGTGACCATTGCCATGCATTTTGTTTTTTGAGTAGGTCTCTAAGTATATTTGTTTCTGTTGACAAATTAGGAATAAAACTACCTAAATAATTGACCATACCTAGAAATCTTTGTAGTTCTTTGACATTTTTCGGACTAGACATTTTGGTTATGACTTCTATTTTTGACATATCAGGTGAAATACCTTTTTCATTGAAAATATGACCTACATATTTTACTTCCTTTACACCAAATTGACATTTAGACCTGTTAAACTTTAAATTAATTTCTTGTGCTCGTTTAAATACACTTTCTAGACGTTGTTTATGTTCATTTTCATTTGAGCCGTATACCAAGATATCATCAATATACACAATTACTCCTGGGAGCCCTTCAAAAAGCTCTGACATTGTTCTATGAAATATTTCTCCACTTGAATTGACTCCATATGGTAACCTTAGAAATTTATATCTACCAAATGGTGTGTTGAATGTACAAAGGTCACTACTCTCTGAATCTAGTGGTATCATCCAATAACCTGAATTAGCATCAAATTTTGAGAAAATTGTGGCACCTGCAATTTTAGAGCGTAAATCATCAAATGTAGGATATGGGTAATGAGGTCTTCTGACTGCTACATTCAGATTTCTCGGGTCAAGACATAAACGCAATTTACCATTGGGTTTTTCAACAAGGACAATTGAATTTACCCATTTGGTTGGCTTTATTACTTTTTCAATGACTCCCAGTTTTTCCATGCTAGATAATTCTTCTTTTAGCCTATCATGAAGTGCAAATGGAATTTTTCTGACCGGACATACCTTTGGTGTGACACTGGAATCAACATCTATGTGTGCCTGAGTAGGAAGACATCCTAACCCTTCAAATGTTAATGAATATTTATTTACAATATCATTTACAGACCTTTGGTTTGTATGACATGTTTCTTCAGACAATGCAAATATTCTTTTTACTATACCCAGTTTTTCACATATTTTCCATCCAAGGATTGTTTGACATTGGGCTTTAACAACAACAAAGCATATATTTGCTGTAAGTCCATTTTCAAAGTTACATTTTAATATACATGAACCTGTATTTGGGATTAATTGTCCTGAAAATGAGAAGACTTTATTATTGGTTTTAAAAATGTTGATTTCCTGACCTGTTGTATACCTTATTTTATCTAATGTATATATCGAAATGACATTTGTGTCTGCACCTGTATCAATTCTACACAATAAATCATGATCATGATATTTGATTGTAATATTCCATTCATTTGACTCTTTACTTACAGCATTTATGATGTAGTGATTCAATTGATTTATTTCTTCATTATTTTGTGACTGAAATGACTGACTTATCATACTTACATTTTTAGTGTTGGTATCTTTATCAGAGAAGCAATATTGAGCAAAATGGTTATACTTCTTGCATTTTGAACAGATTTTTCCTTTAGCAGGGCACTTGAACCTGTGAACTTGACCGCACCTGTTACACGGCTTTTGGTTAGTTGATTGTGACTGTGTTGAGACTTGTAATCTAGAATGGTTATTATTTCTTGTTGGAGACTTTGACTGATTTCTTTGACTTGAGTTGGCTACTTCTTTTTGATGATATGACTTGACGGCTTGGACAGAATTTTCTTGTTCTACTTTTATATTTGACATTTGAAGTTTTTCAGTTTCTCTCTGCGAAATCTCGATGCTTTTTGCGATTTTTATGGCTTTCTCTATTGTTAGTGCCTCTTGTTGCAGTAATTTTTCCTGGGTTTTTCTGTTAGTAATTCCAATTACAAACATGTCGCAAATGAGTTGTTCTTTCAGATTTTCAAATTCGCATCTGATTGCCATATTTGTTAATTTTGTGACATACTCTTCAATTGACTCCTCATTTATTTGTTTCCTTGTGAAGAAATTATATCTTTCGACAGTGATATTTTTGTGTGGAAGGAATTTATTATCAAATTTTTCAATGACTTTCTCGAGTGTTAGTGACGCATCTTTTCTATCTAGACCAAATGAGTTGAAAATTTCTAGACAATCGTCTCCAATTAAACTTAGAAAAATGGCTATTTGTCGGCTTACCGCTTCTTTATTGATCATATTTGCTTCGAGATAGATGAGGAACTTCTGCTTCCATAATCTCCATGCAGTTGCCATTGCTGTGAGATCTGAATCGACGTTCAGCGGTTTGATCGTGGCAGTCATAACCACGCTGAGCCTCGGATCTTCCATCTTCATTGTCGTTACTTCTGACACCATGTTTATTTATGTGTCCTGTCGGGAAGCGGCTGCGAGGGCTTTCAATTAAAAACATTAGATGGGACTCCTTATTTTATTATAAAAGTATATTATTTCGAAAAGACAAAAGACTGAGACTTATAATAGACAAGACAAGCGTATCGGTGTTGCCAACCCGAGCTTAGCTAAAACCCATAGACTATAACAAGCTTACCCAACATTTTAGCCCTAGGCCAGTAGCACTTTCCGCCACTATCCAGACAAGCCCTCTCCTGCTTCTCGGTGTGGTACTGCCAGTCCGTGTCATCTCGCTCCCAGTACGCGGTCACCCAGGCTGGCACTCCTGACTGCGTCGGTTCGTCGCCACCTGCTTCTATGAGGAGGACCTGGAGAGGAAGATACGGTGTTATTATTTAGTATCTACATGCCTAGGTAGCGACGATTTTAACTGATTTTAGATTTTAAATAGATGATGAGGACTTTGATATTATACAGCGTGAAATGTTAATGGTTGTTTTCCCGTGGCAGAACGATTTGTACTCAGTAGTGCTACCGATTCAAGGAGTTTTTTTTTTTTTTTCAAATAATTGTACCTAAATTATAATTATAAAAAAATGGTTGCCTGTAAAGTCGGTTTTACGGGCGAAGATTTTACGTGACAACGACCGATCATCCGATCATAGTTGAGTGGGAGAGAGACGCAAGGCATTCGGCGGGCCTCTCTCTCGTTCGGTGACTCATCGTAACGTTACCGAGCGTTACACTTTTTCATAAGTGACTCCCAGTCGCAACCTAATTTAAGACGTTGTCACGTCAAAATATGATTTCAATTCAAAAGCGTGAGAATCAATAGTAACTCACGTGCGCCCGCCCGCTACCTACCATCTTTGCAGATAGCAGGACGACCATGCGCAGTCGTCCGTTTGCGCTGTAGCTATACTATTGGTTCGAGATCGCGTTGCCATTTTTTAATATTTTATTTTTTTATAAATCGATTGTACAGAAAGCGTCACTATCTCCTAACCCCTCAAGTTTTAAAATGTTACACTGCTACAACATTGAATTCCTTACGAATAATCTAAAGAATACTTCAAAAAGAGTCCATTGTGTTGACTCGGATTCGAACCATCGCATCACCGAACGTCGTCATACTCATACCGGCAGTTTGACGAACTAGCCAGCGAGCCCATATGAATTGCGATGAAATTGTTATCTACTATCGGCTGAGTCATTATATCTTTAGGTCCCTGTCTAATCGAAAGATGTTATAATTTGAGGGTATCCATTAATTTTACTTACTTACGTTGTCTTTATAAAATTAATCCATACCTTCAAGTTAGAACTTTGTATACGTTCACTTAAAACGGCGAAGAGTAAACGACTACTATTTATCAATTATTTTTTTAAATGATTTCTGATTTTATGAGAACTAAAATAGTTGTTCTGTTTGTTGTAAAATAAGATCATAGTTTTGTTAAATAATAGCAATAATAAATATTAATAAATGATTAATAAAGTATTTTATTTTTCTTGATTTTTTAATTCTTTATAAATAATTACTACTTAAAACAAAATAGAAAAATATATCAAAATAATATAATGAACAATAAGCACATTTCGTGCCTATATAGGATTTGAACTTCCAATCTTATGCACGGTAAGCGGTCTTGAAACCTCCAGTCTATTTAGACGATGAATAAGTTGTCGTAAATGTTAACCCTATTATTGTTGCTTGTCGTCGCAAAAGTATTGTTTTATTGAAAAAAACAATAATAAAAACAGAATAAAAAAAAAAATACTTACTTAAACTTATTTATTCACTAAAACAATACATTATTTAAAATAAAATGTTTTTGCAAAATACAAAAACCAACTTGGGCCTATCACGGATTTGAACGCACATGTCTTTTGGTGGGGTAACTACTTAATGCAGCTGTGTGTACTATCAACACAAAATCATTTCGCTTCGGGAAAACAACCATTAAAATTTCACGCTGTCTATATATTGGTACTTAACCTAAGTAGGGGCATATAAAGTACATTTTTAAATATTTCTTTAAAAATGATATAAAACAAACAGTTAAGAGTATTAAAAAGTAGTGGTCCGCCGCGCGCCGGCTTCGGGAGCCTCATTCAAGCTACAGGAATATCCCCACAATGCCAACCGTATCGAGAAGGTAGAGCCTCCGAAAGAGTGGGTCTTAAAATGAACATGGACAAAACGAAGGTCGTGTCAAATGCCCATGTAACACCCACTCTCATAAAGATCGGAGACGCTACACTCGAAGTCGTGGACGAGTATGTTTACCTGGGACAAACTGTCCAGTTAGGTAGGTCTAACTTCGAGAAAGAGGTCAATTGTCGAATCCGACTCGGCTGGGCAGCGTTCGGGAAGCTACGCAATATCTTCTCGTCTCACATACCGCAGTTTCTCAAGACAAAAGTCTTTGACCAGTGCGTGTTGCCAGTGATGACTTATGGCACTGAAACGTGGTCGCTCACAATGGGCCTTATAAGAAGGCTAAAAGTCACCCAAAGGGCAATGGAGAGGGTTATGCTTGGAGTTTCCCTGCGTGATCGAATCAGGAATGAGGAGATCCGCAGGAGAACCAAGGTAACCGACATATCCCGAAGAATTGCCAAACTTATGTGGCAGTGGGCAGGGCACATTGCTCGCAGAACAGATGGCCGATGGGGCCGAAAGGTTCTGGAGTGGTGACCGCATACCGGAAGACGTAGCGTTGGAAGGCCTCCCACAAGGTGGTCCGACGACCTAGTGAAGGCCGCAGGAACCCGTTGGATGCGAGAAGCACAGAACCGGTCGAAGTGGAGGTGCTTGGGGGAGGCCTATATGTCCAGCAGTGGACGTCTTTCGGCTGAAATGATGATGATGAATGATGACTTGCTTATTGAATGTTCGAATGGAAACCGCGCTAAATTATAGCCACGCACTATAAAAGGTAAGGCTACATAGATAGCCTCTGCAGTACAGACCCCTATGGCGAAATGCTCTCGCTTGCATGCTGTTTTCTTACGTAGCGTGAAAAACCCCGTTTCGTTTTTTCCAAGACTTTACGGGTAAAATTTAATACTTAGGTAAAGTCAGTGAAATACATTGATATGCAAATTGCCTACGTAGGTACTATTCAAATCACAATTCACAACTGTCTTTCTTTGACAGTTCTATGAAATGGCTATAAGCAACTCGGTAAATTGACGTAGTGTGTCTTAACAATTCATTTCCCTGTCTGGACCTACTGAGGTACCTACAGAACATTCTAAAGTCAAGTCAGACATTTGAAATAGTTACTACGAGTAAGAATACGAGTACACCCGAGTGTTGAATGATTATCTAAACTAAAGAATCCGTACCTTCCACTGAGGATTCTCCGACAGTCTCCCAGCCATGACAGCCCCCGCCGTCCCTCCCCCAACCACCACGAAGTCATAGTTATCATCAGGCTGGTCCCTGCTGGTGACCCGGTTGCAGGGGTCGGCCAGGTCGCAGCGGCCGTTGACGTACGCCTCCAGGATAGTCATGAAGAAGAGGAACTGGTTCGGACAGGCCGATACCATGGTCGGTCCTACTTCCTGTACGGGGCAGCCGCATGCCTGTGAAAGAAAAAACATGTTAGTTTAAATAGAAAAAGTTTTAATTCCACTAAGGGCTGATTTTTTAATCACACTAATATTAGAAAGGTGAAAGTTGTGAGACACACACACACACACACATGTGTGTGTTTATATGTTAGTTACTTCTTCACGCTCAAACGGCTGGACCAATTGTGATAAAATTTTGTATGGAGGTAGCTGACACCCTGGATAAACATATAGGCTACTTTTTATCCCGATATTCCCACGGGATCGACATTTACGGGGGTGAAACCGCGGGGCGCAGCTAGTAGTCGATTTCATGGTTTTCGAGGGTGAAAATCCAAGATGGCGGCTGCGAACATTTTTACATGTTTCATCATTGGTGTCATTTTCATAGACTTTATCGAGGGTGCTAAAGCCGATAGTGAGGTCAAAATGAAAATCCAACAAGACGACTGCAAAAACTATAATTTTGGTGGCGTTTTCATGGGAAAATATTGATGATTTTCATAGCAGTTTCAAAGTCAAAGTCAAATCATTCATTCATTGTGATTTTCATATCATACTCTTAATATACCTATTTATATTTAAAGGGTGGAATTTTCGAAGCGTACCTGGAGGGAAAGTAGGTATTCTAAATACCTACTGAAGACGGCAAATTTGACTCAAAGGAAACAATCCTTTATTTTAAAAAAGAAGCAAAATTGCTTTTAAATATTTTTGAAAATACGCTTGCCACACCCGGGAATCGAACCGACTAAAATCCGAAAAAATAGCATCCTGTAGGTACTTTTATGGCACCAATCGATAGGGTCAATCATAAGGATCAAATCTAGCAAACATGGCAAATTAAATGCAACAAGAGCCATGAAATCTAAACTTATTTTATTCGAACGGAAAAAACGAGTAAGTAAATTAACTAAATAATTGCTATTATTGTTAATTATTTAGTTAATTTAATTTATTCTTTTAAGGAATTCATTTTGAGTAACTTTTAGTAGCGTGTTGTGGTGAATGTTGAGAACCTCAGTTTTTAGCTCGTTTAGTTGTATAGGATTTTTGGTAAATTAGAGTTTTTACATATCCCCATTAAAAAATCTAAAGGGATCTGGAGATATCGCAGGTCATGTGATTGTGCCGAGATTTGATACTTATGATTGACCCTATCGATTGGTGCCATAAAAGTACAGGATGCAATTTTTTCAGATTTTAGTCGGTTCGATTCCCGGGTGTGGCAAGCGTATTTTCAAAAATCTTTATATGCAGTTTTGTTTCTTTTAAAAAACAAAGGAATGATTCCTTTGAGTAAAATTTGCTGTCTTTAGTATTAGAGTACCTACTTTCCCTCCAGGTACGCTTCGAAAATTCCAGCTTGTATAGTTATAGCCGTAACCGACCCCAACATAGTTGGGAAAAGGCTGGGCAGATGATGATGATGACTCGTAATATAACCTAAGTATATAATATAAGAATCCAAAAAATTTACCTCCTAAAACGATAAAATAAGCTACCCAGTAAGTAGGTAGATAGGTAGGTACAGTCACAAGCATAAGTATGTATACACTTGGCTTTATTCAAAGAAGATTTACTTCTTTAGTTTTGGATGAAATTTTATGTTATTACGAACAAAGTATTTTCGAACCCATAGGTTTGTGCAAAGTGTCGTATTTCGTAGCATTCATTATTTCACAAAAAAATCGCAATTGAAAGTTGCCAACTGTGACATATTAGTGCTCGTGACTGTAGGTACCTACCTACTGAAGAAATTCGATACTTAACAATTTTTTTACAAAAAATAAAAGGCGAATAAAAGGCAATAGGTATTTTCAAACTCGCCTCTGGATTTCTTATCATGTTGCTCACTTATGTGAAGGTGTGCGCTGAAACAATATAAAAAATAACGTTCATTACATACCGTTCCGTAGGTAGGTATAATATCATTGCTAGGAACGTAAACAGAGTAATCTATAGACTCATGGTATCCGTGTCACCGAAAGAGACAAAAAATACGGCAATCTTCATCATATTATCATTTTTACAGCTTATTACAGCAGGCACCTTGCCATTTTCACAGTTGCGCAAATGTACTATTATTGAATTATGCACGAAAAAGATCTTATTTTCCGTTTAATCGCGGTGTAGTTTTTGTTATTTTCATTCATAAACGTCAAACTAATTTTTGTGCACATTGATGTGCTTAGCCGACACGCAGTAAGGGACAGAAATATTCTTACTCTGTCTCTTTTCTTTGCTAGTGACGTTAATATATTTCTCTTTTTCTTGTGCGAATGAAAAAGAAGATATGCAGCAGTCTGTAGTTTACTCTGTCTACGGCTAGGAAGGTATAACGCATCAAAAAAATAAAAATCTAAATACAATTTTCCTAAATCAGGACTTAGGAAAATTGTATTTCGATTTTATTTTTTTACAGGTAGATGCATTAGAAGTGTATATGTTACGGGCAATTTGATAAGTCCGGGCACTATTAATAATGTTCGGTCTGTATTCATAATACCTGACTCAATTGGGCAATGTGATTAAAACAGCATGATTAATCACTTTTCCCGGCCATTATGAATAATGTCCACCATAACTTGGGTAAAGTAATAAAATAGGTGAACTGTAGTGTTTTTGTTTATTAAATGAAATTAAACTTACAACCTCGGGGTGCTTTTCGCTCGCTCTTGCATCCTATGTCGCGTTGTACCCATAACGTACATTCGGCTAACGGGGATTCTGTGTAAAGGATAGTAACATAACCAAACCGAACCTCGGGGTGTCCTTCGCTCGCTCTTGCATCCTATGTCGACGGAGTGACATGATTAATTATCACATTGCCCGGCTACAAGAGTAGGGAATTATTCATACTGCCCGGTCCAAGTGATAAATTCAAGCTATCTCAAACACTGACTTATTACATGGACCACGGGCCGTCGGGCATTATTAATAATGACCGGTCAGTGATAAATTAATCACTTTGCCCATCGCTCTTGGGCATTATTAATAATGGCCGGGCCTTATTAATAATGACCAGTTAATCACGTTGCCTGTAACATATATAGGTATGGTTGTCCCTTAAACAACCATAAAGTTGTCCATTAAAGAAATGAGAGAATATTGCAAATCCGTCTGAAGAATTTTGCAAGTCTGTAGAGGGTGGTCAAAAAATCGTGGATCAAACGAAATATGGACATTTTTAAGCAACACAAAAAACCAAACCAAGTGTCTGGGTTCCTAAGCCGGATAAAGTCAAAGTCAAAGTCAAAGTCAAATCATTTATTTCAAATAGGCACATTAAAGGCACTTTTGAACGTCAAAAAAAAACTAAATAGAAATGATTCTAGTCGCCCATTCGAAAAGGTAGTTTTCGTGTGGAGAAGAATGGGCAAGAAACTCCACCGTTACTCTTTTAAAAATGTTTTACAAGGTCTTGTATACATAATAAAATTTATATGTGAACACGATGCACCCATAATAAAATTAGTCTACCACAAAAGGTAAAAAGAATTAAAAATTAAGCAATGACAGGTAAATCAAATAAGTGATAGATACATGGTGCTCACATATTTACAAGTTATTTAAAAAAAAAAGAAAAATGAAAAAATGCAAAAGTAGTTGAACTTTAACAAGTGTGTGAGCCACTGTAGTCGCAGATTGTAAAATTGAATTAGAATAAGATGTCATAATTAAAAATATACATATAAATTAAATTAGGAACAAGTTTGATTTTGTCTAGACTTTTAGATTGTCCTATGGAGCAGGACCAGCATGTTTCCAAACATTCTTATCTTGGATATAATCCTCTAATTTGTAATATCCTTGTTTACAAAGTGTACTTTTAATATGAGTTTTAAATTTTCTTTCATTTAATTGCAATATGTCACAAGGTATTTTGTTGTAGCATTTAACACAGTACCCCATAAAAGATGTATGTACTTTAGATAATCTAAAAAAAGGTTGATCTAATTTATCTTTATTTCTAGTATTAAAATTATGCCTATCACTTATTTTATTAAAAAGATGTTGATTTTTTCTTACATACATAATATTTTCATAAATGAATTGGCAAGGTACCGTCATGATATTAACCTTTTTAAATAGTTCCCTAAGAGATTCGCGACGACGTAGATTGTAAATGGCTCTGACAGCTCTCTTTTGTAAAATAAAAATGGATTCAATGTCAGCAGCCCGACCCCATAGTAAAATGCCATATGACATAATACTGTGGAAGTAACTAAAATAGACCAAACGCGCGGTTTCTACATCTGTTAACTGTCTTATCTTTCTAACAGCATAAGCGGCGGAGCTTAGCCGCCCCGCAATAGATGTTATATGAGGTCCCCATTGTAATTTCTCGTCTAGCGTGATTCCTAGGAAAACTGTCTGATCAATAAATTCTAGTTTTTGGCCATTCAATATGATTTCACATTCGCTACTTCTAACATTCGGTAATTTAAATCTAATGCATTTGGTTTTTTTTTCCATTAAGTACTAAATTATTTACCGTAAACCAATCTTGGACCTGAAGAATAGAGTTATTCACGTCGTCAAGATTTTGTGACCGTCGGTCTATTTTAAAGATTAATGATGTGTCATCTGCAAATAACACCATCTTCGGTTGATTTTGAAGTAATTGGGGTAAATCATTGATGTAAACTAAAAAGAGGAATGGACCCAATATCGAACCTTGAGGAACACCCATTGTCATTTCAGACCCTAATGAGTTTACGCCGTTTACTTGAACTTTAACCTTTCTATCTTTCAGGTATGATCTTAGCAAGTCAAGTGCTGCTTTTCTAATTCCATAGTGCTCCAGTTTCATCAGAAGTGTCTCGTGGTTTACGCAATCGAACGCCTTAGAGAGGTCGCAAAAGATTCCAATGGCATCTTGTGCTTCTTCCCAGGCGTTAAAAATGTTCTTTATAAGGGTAACACCGGCGTCAGTAGTGCAACGCCCTTTGGTGAAACCGTACTGGTGTTCATGAAAGATGGAATTTTTATTAAAGTGACGTAACATTTGATTGAGCATCAACTTTTCAAACACCTTACTGAGAACTGGTAGAATTGACACAGGTCTATAATTGTTAGGATCTTTACTATCACCGGATTTGAACAATGGTACTACTTTACTATGTTTCATAAGATCCGGAAAGACTCCTTGGTCAACACTGGTGTTAAATATGAAAGCTAAATAGGGCGCAATAGTTTCGATGAAAGATCTACATACTTTTACAGACATTCCCCAGAGATCTTCTGTTGATTTAATGTTAAGATCTCTAAAAGCTTTTATAACAGCCTGGGGGCTTGTATGCTGAAACCTAAACTCCAAAGGGCATGCCTTTACATTCTTTTTAAGTAAGGCAGCAGAAAGCGTGGGGGATGAATTTAAAGCTTCAGTAGTTTTAAGGGGAATATTAGAAAAAAAGTTTTCAAATTCCTGAGCTATTTCTACATCTGAGTTGATGGGGCCATGTGCAGTCTCTAAATTAAATTCAGTGTTAGGCTGTTTTTTCCTACCTGTTTCATTATTTATTATTTGCCAGGTAGTTTTTATTTTATCATCAGCTGATTTTATTTTATTGCTAATATAAAGAGCTTTAGCTTTTTGGCACACACTTTTAAAAGTTTTTGAATATTTTGCAACATACTGATGAAAGTTTGTATTATTCATATGTTGCTTTAAGCCATAGAGTTCAAAAAGTTTTTCCCTGCTTTTACGAATACCTGGAGTCGCCCAGTCACTAAATAAAAACTTTGTGTGAATATTTTTAGTTTTTAGTGGAAAAGTGTCATTAAACTGCGCGTTTAATATTGAAAAGAACTCGGCGTAGAATTCATTTGGGTCACCTATATTATTAAAATTCTGATCACATAACTTACTGGCCAAAGAATTATTTAATTTCTCTAACTTTTTACATGTAATTGTCCTAAACCTTATTTGAATTTTTTGTAAAGGCATGTAGGAGCTAAATGTTATTTTTTGTCCACTGTGATCAGATGGCAACTTATTTACAATTTCTTTGTGTAAGTAATCACAATTACAAAAAACATTATCAATACAAGTGGCAGAAGAAGCTGTCACTCGGGTTGGTTCAATAAAAACATTTGACAAATCAAATGACCTAAAAAGACTTAACAATCTGACAGTATTCGAGTTATTTTCCAATAAATTAATATTAAAATCTCCACATACTATTATTGACTTACTACTAGTACTAAGTTTCTTTAACACATCTTCCATTACAGAATCAAACACCGATAGATTCTGGTAACTTGGAGGTCTGTATACACATACTATAACATGCTTATCAAGCTCAACACAGGACAATTCAATGGTGTGTTCAACAGACAGTCCGATTATGTCTTTTCGTTCTTTTGATTTAATAGAATTTTTAAGTAATATTAATGATCCGCCATGTATCATACGTTTTCGGCTGAAATGGCTAACTACACAATAATTTTCATAATTAATTGACTTTACTTGATGATCTTTCAACCAATGCTCTGTTAAACAAATGACATCAAACTTGGTGTCTTGGTGATAAAGGTATGCCTGCAGAGTCTTGACATTAGGAATTTCTCATTAGCAGACTCGAGGTAGGTTAAATAGAATTTTTTTTTTTTGGAAAACGTGATATTAACTACCTACAGGTGACAGGGACATCTGCAAACTGTAACCAAACAGCAAACGATTCTAGACCCATTAGCGTTGAATTTTTTTGTCGGTTTTCAATTACCACTATTCCATAGAAGTTTAGACGTAATTAAAAACTAGTGTATTAAAATTACGTCAATTCAGGTCAGGCGCTGATTATTTTGACAGGATTAAACTAAAATTTATCTTCTGTCCTTTTCTTAATGAAATAGAAAGAAAAAGATGCACTGAACTTAAATTTAGTTTTGTTTGTGAACAACAGAATCGGCACCACTGCTGTTTCATTGTCAATGGTTAGGTACTTAGGTATTATTGTTGGCAGACCACTACGCTTTAGTACAAAAGTAACTTTCACTTACTCAACTTTTACGATTCTACTCAGGTAAGTATTACACTTTCCTTGTTATCTTGCGGAAGGAAAATACCTATATACTTCAACGAAAGAAAGGTTTTTTTTATCTGTGACCATTTTTAGCTTTTCAGGCTGATTTAAATTTTCATTCGTTTAGTAGCAAAGAGTATAATAATATAGAGGGAAAAGAGAGCCCTCTTACGAGATAAAATTGCAAACCTATTTGACAATACGCCATCTGTAACTTGGCCCCAAAGAAATCACATACCTACTAGACATTGCTATATATAATTATAGCTTTATAAGCATCATGACAACATGTTCTAAATTAGAACGTTTCATGCTATTTCTGTAACATGTTCTAGTAGAACATGTTACACACCCTATCAAAATGCCAAGTATCTACCTGTGTTCAAAAGATACAGCCCTGTATCAGACAGACAGACGGACAGCGAAGCCTTAGTAATGGGTCCCGATGACACCCGTTGGTAATCGAACCGTAAAAAACGGTCTCTTTTGGACTGACGTTTGGACACAATTCTTACTTCTTGAACTAAACTTGCTACTAAACTAATGCAAGTGTAAATCAGCCAATAACTGATACCGTTTCTATGGACTACAAATAACTTCATCACGCTTAAAAATGAATGTAACGAGAGCATCAGCAGGGACCCAAACCACCTTTAAACCAATCAACCAATCATGTTCACCATGATAAAGCTGAAATTGCCTAATAATTAAAAAAAAAAAAATTAAAATCTATACTAATACTAATAATAAAGCTGAAGAGTTTGTTTGTTTGAACACGATAATCTCTGGAACTACCGGTCAGATTTGAAAAAATCTTTTTGCGTTTGATAACCCAATTCTTGAGGAAGGCTATAAGGCTATTTAATATCACGCTATGACTTCTTCTTCTTCTTCGGAGCCGAAAAAAAAGAAGAAAAGTCAGAATGAACGCTAAGCAAATACGAAGTGTTGCGACGGGGTGGGGGTACAAGAAATTTCACGCGGATGAAGTCGCGGGCAGAAGCTAGTATTTAATATTCACCTTAAATATTCCTATCACTATATCACAAGAACACTATCACAAAATTCATGATTATATAAATAGATATTTAAATGATGCGTACAGATGCGCGCACGTGAGATGATGCGCGGTTGACAACGCACACTGCGCCCGTGCACGGTTTGTTTATATGGAGAAGAGCCGACTGGGCTGAGGACTTATACACACTGGTGGATACATAACGTAGTAAACCAGTGTAAAAAGGTTGACGAATTCTGTTTTGGGGCAAATGCGTCTCACAGTCGCAATTGCCCCGTAACGGCAGAGGCATTTAGCCCAAGACATTAATCCTAACCTAAAAATTGGCAGTATAACTTTAACTCCTCAAATAAAGCTAATTCATTAAAAATAACTGTCTGTATAAGCAACTAGGGAATGCAAATCCGTTGTTTTAAAATCCGGATTTTTAAGAACGGATTTTTGGTCCAATCCGGAATATCCGGATTTTACGGATTTTTCATGGAAATAAACATATCTACCCATATTAGTTGGGTAATATGATGTTTCTTATATTTGTGTAAATGGATTAAAATAAAAGCACATGAAAATCAAATCAAACGATTTTTTTAAATTTTTGTTATTTGGAATTATTCAAACTATCATCCTTAAATGCCATAATTACGGTGTTACTGCATTGCATTGCAATAATTATGTACTTATTCTTATTAAAATAATCAGTTTGTGACTCGCGTGCTAAGTAACGATGATAAAATAATTCATCATCATCATTTCAGCCGAAAAACGTCCACTGCTGGACATAGGCCTCCCCCAAGCACCTCCACTTCGACTGGTTCTGTACTTCTCGCATACAAAACTAAAGGCCCCAAGGTCTTTGCTAGAGATCTGTCTAATAGGCAGAGCCAGCTTAGGAAACTGAAGACCGATTATGGCAGGATCGTATCCGCCAAACCTGTTCTGTTGAGAGAGATCGAGAGGTTCTATGGTCAGTTATACAAATCAACAAGTAACCCCGTTACGAATCTGGAAAACGACCCAAGAGCTAAATTGACCCGACACTACACCGAAGACATCCCGGACGTCAGCCTGTACGAGGTTAGGATGGCTATGAAGCAGTTTAAAAACACCAAGAGTGATAACGGAATTATTTTACGACCGAGTGAGAAGGCCTTCAGGAACTCGGCCGTCAAGCGTCAAAAATGTTTAATATTCCGCGCACCATCACGTGTCGTATTTCATTAAAAGACCTAGAATAAAAAAAAAAAAATTATAAATAATTGAAAAGTACAGTTATTTAGTGCGAGTAGGTAAGGAAGGACCATATTTTTATGTAAGAATTTTTTACTATCTCGTCCCTTTCTAGATTTAATTTGATCTCATATCTAGGTACAGGTACCTATTTCTCAATGGAACCGAAGTATTGACTGATTTAATTTTAATAAAGTTTTATATTGTATTCAAGTTTCTTTTTTACTATTAAATCTACATCCTACAGAAGTACTTGAGTTCACGCGCGAGCTCTTTTTTACGTAAAATGTTGACAACATCTGGATTTAGCATGGGGGAAATGCGCCTATTAAAAACTAGACGCATTTCCCCATTTTTACTAAATCGTCTCTGAATTTGTCAATAATTCTTTTTGGCTAGTGTCGTGTCGTACTATTGCACAGAAATTTGAACCGCAAAATACTACCTTGATTTTTTGACGAAAAGGTTACCCATTCAATATTTACTTAATAAAGACGCATTTGCCTCAATCAGGGAAAATGCATCTAAAATTTAGTTTTTTTTAAAACAGTCAATAAGAAACTTATTCCGGCGAAAAATCACTGCTAGAACTATGTTCAAAAATAGTGATTTAATGGTCTTGAGTTTCAAAAAGTGGAATAATGCCTTACATTCGCTCCCATTATGCCGATTATTTGAATTGATCGGAAAATATGACGCAATTGTTGACCTTACTTCTTTTTTAAAGAAATAAGTCGTTCTAATGCATAAGTCTGTATCAGTTTTTTGCAGATAAATTATAGTCTTGATATGTTAAATTTATATTATAGGTAACTACATGTTTTTTTTTTCGACTATTTAACCTTTAGATTTATTAGGATGTAGAATTTAAATTTAACTCTAACACCTGTAAAATTAGATATAGTATAATTTTTTCATCATGATCAGCCTATAATGTTCCCACTTCTGGGACACAGGCCTCCTCTCTGTGAGAGGGAGTGGGCCGTATTCCACCACGCGGGCCCAGTGCGGGTTGGTAGATGTCACAAGTCTTCGAATTTTTGATTCTAGGACATGCCGGTTTCCTCACGATGTTTTCCTTCACCGCTTTGAGAGCAGTGGTGATGAAATAATTCACACAAAGTAAAGCGCCTGTCTGTTCGAACCTACGACCTACAACTCGTAAGTCGCGGCCGATACCACTGGGCCACCACTGCTCGTGTAATTTTTCATACCGAATGATAATTCTAAAATAAAAATAAAATAAATAAAAAATCTCTATAATTAAAATAATGTTTCGTATTTTATTTTAGGTGTTTAGAAAAAATACAAAGACAAATCGAATCTTATAGGACTATGTTTTGATAATAATGAATTCGGGTTAATTCATTATACATTTTCAAATTGGATATCTTATTTTTTATATTAGCCTTCGTTATTCCCAAACTCAAAACTCAAACTCAAACTCAAAGCATTTATTTCAATTAAACCAATTACAGGCACTTTTGAATTGTCAAGGGGTCGGTCAGTCAGAAAGATGAAGCTAGATTGCCCATTCCAAAGCGTAGGTACCTATGGAGAAGAACGGGCAAGAAACTCCATGGACACTCTTTTAAATCAAAATAATATGGTTACAAAGTCTTGTTTACATCATTCATGTTAAAAATTATGCATGTGAGAACGATGCAGAACGTTAAAAGCGTCCGTAATGAAAAAAAAAAAACAATTCAAATATTAAATAAAATTAAAATAAGCCATGGCAGCAAAGAGATGACCAGTCCCTACTGACGGCGCCCGTTCACGAACATGACGCATGTATTAGCACCATTCAGCTCAACCATTTTATAGGGAGCTAAATGATCCAACACACGCACAACAAACACACACTCCTGGGTACAGGCCTCCCTCCAGTCCCTCCATATTTCGCGAACCTGTGCGTCCTCCTTCCAGTTTTGACGGAACCTATCCAGCTCGTACCGCCATCTCCTACATGGTCTGCCGCAATTATATAATTTTATAACACAGATTACTAACGTTGCTTTGTTCAAAAAGCCGCAATTTGGGAATGGGACTGAGCTGGCCACGACTGCCTCATGCCCAGGGAGCTGTGGGCCAAAATACCTACCCACTATGTGAGACCCCATAGAAGAAGGCGGACGAGCTCGACGAAACAAACGACCATTGGTCCACATTAGCTAATGTGGACCCACTGCATCGCAAGCACTGGAAGTCTTGGGGAGAGGCTTTTGCCAAACAGTGGGATGATACAGGCTAACAATAACAGTAAGTATACCTTTTCACGTACAGCCAAAAAAAGAGATAAGTATGCAGGATGGTCGGATATAGGTAGTTGAAGTTTAGAAAGAAACCGATGAATGTTCTCGAATAAAATGTTATTTTTAACCGACTTCAAAAAGGAGGAGGTTCTCAATTCGCCGGAACCTTTTTTTATTTATTTTTTATGTTTGTTCCCCGATTACTCGGAGACGGATAGACCGATTCCAAAAATATTTTTTTTTCTTGAAAGGGTATACTTTCCAGGTGGTCCCATTGTCATCAGGTCAGTATCTGATGATGGGATCCTGGAGAAATCGAAGGAACTCTTCAAGTATTATAGGCACACCTATAGCGATTTGGGTATTTTTTATAGTAACTCGTGAATTTGCTCTCGGAAAGCATCATTTGGTGAAGTGGAACTGATGATGAAGACCACAGATGGCCACCGGAACTACTCAATAATAAGTATTTCCCGGTTTGCGATTCGATTACTTACTTTAATATGGTTGCTAAGCAAGTTATGCTCGTCACGAATGCGAATGGTGAAATGGAGCTGATGGTGGAATACCAGGAGAACTCCTCAACAATTAACGTCCCTGCATCGGGAAAAGCAATATTTTGTAAAAGGCGATGAGCAAGTTGGCATTAGGCTATTGTAACTTAGATAGATAAAACAGACACACTAAAAAGCGAGAAATAAAAACTTAAAATAACTTTTATTTCGGAAGTCGGTGTCTTTGGATCTGTATTTTAGTTTTTTGCCACCGACTTCCGAAATAAAGTTATTTTTCACTTTGTGGTGTTTTTTTTTGGAAGTCGGTTTTTTTTTGTTAAAAAGTTTTATTAATAGAAAACAAACAGCTGATTTATCGAATTAAATTTCAGTCGACAACGTCCATCGGTTTCTTACTAAACTTCAACTATATCCGACGATGCTGCATACTTATCTCTTGTGGACTGTACATAAATCATTCAATGGACATCCACGGACGCTATAACCACCTATGAGGGGAAATAATCATCAGATTATTTCGCCTCATAACTGCCCTGTAAGTTAATTATGACTATGATAATGGTGATCCATTATCATAATCATAATTAGCCAATGATCCAACTGCTGCGACACAGGCCTCCTCTCTGTGAGAGTGAGTGGGCTGTAATTCACCACGCGGGCCTAGTGTGGGTTGGTAGATATGTCACATGCCTTCGAATTTTTGGTTCGGACATGCCGGTTTCCTCACGAAGTTTTCCTTCACCGTTTTGAGAGCAGTGAGTGGAAAATCCTAGGGAAAATTCTATTGTCCTATTTTATTGTGAATCACTCTTTAGAACAGCGCCATGGAGTCCGCGAGCCCCCATAAGTCAAGCCTTAGATAAAACTGGAAATGTAGATATAGCTTGATGTGTCAATCATTTGATTGTGATTTGCCAAAGCATTTGCCTAAGCATTAGGTATATGTCATCATAATCTGCCAAGCCTTTTCCCAACTATATTACCACATTTTGGTCGGCTTCCAGTCTAACTGGATGCAGCTGAATATCAGTGTTTTACAAGGAGTGTGTTTATATCCACTGTGTTTACTGTGTGTGTGTTTTACAGATAGGCATCTGACCTCCACAACCCAGTTAGGTACTGGGGAATACGATACCCCTTGGCAAGACTGGTTTTCAGACTTTCGAGCTTCTGACTAACAACTGGTAAAGATCCAAGAATGACAGCTGAGACCAACGGCTTAACGTGCTTTCCGAGGCACGGGGGGGTCTCGATATGTAAAAATGGTTACCCATCCACGGACCGACCGCGGCAAGCGTAGCTTAACCTGATCGATCGACCCATGCGGCTGTATTACTTAGTTATATGTATATTAATTAAATAAAGGAGATGATAATAAGGCAATTAAATGATCATTAATACAAAATCGGCAAAACAGATACGGCTCGATCAGGTTCATAATTACAAATTAATAATAAAATCTAAATATTGATTATTGTGTAAAAGTTTTATTGTGTCGTTTGGTAATACAATAGTATACATTATAAATAATAATTAACTTAAAAATATTATGTACAAATCACATGATAGCAAAAATGAGTGAAAATATAAGTGGGTAGGTAGTACCTTCAAGTTTATACAGGGTCCAATTACATTAGTTAGCGAAACCCCGTAGACGTAATGGGTATCGATATCTAAATACGATAAAATAAAAGAAAATAGATTTTCTCAACTCTTATTTCAAGTAACAACACTAATTGCGGTCGTTGACCCCCCCAAAAACAACATCAAATATTTTATTTTATCGTGTCTAGTTATCGTCCTCATCACGCCTACAGAGTTCCGCTAGTTAATTTAATTTAACCCTGTAGTGGTAAATGACAATTTAAATTAATTATAAATAAAAATATTAATTATAGAGGAAGAGAGTATTTAGGAGCAAAGGTTAAATTTTTCATAAATTACAAATATTTTGGCAGAAAAAACATCAGCAGTCATTATTTTGCAGATAATATTAAATTATTAAAAAAGCCTTATTACAATAATAATGATAAGGAATCATCATTATAGATATTTAACTTCGATTATCTACAATTATATAATAATAAGAAAGTTATATTCATTGAACTAAGTAGTTCTGGGCCCTAATTCACTAACTTTGAAACCACGTCAATGAGGGATTTTCCTCTTTTTTTTTAACCCTTCCCTAGTCGCTGGATAGATGGCGCTGACCTTGGTAAGTTACTGCAAGGAACGGCACCTCACATAATTTTTTGATTATTTCACTTGGATGTAATTTTGAGATCGTAAAACGAAAGCAAACGAAAGTGTCAGTCAACGAGCGTATGTGACGTGACGCAACGTTTTTTTTTTTCAAGCGTTTTGGCTTTGGCATCTAGTAACGTAGTCAGTACAACGCCATCTACAGAGTTCTTGGAAACTATTTTTTTTTAAATACTCAAAAAGAAAACCCCTCATTCTGCCACGTTCGTTAATCTGCTACGTTTTCTCTATGACACAATGAACGAAACCGCGCGAAACTAACGTGAAGTTGGCGTGGTTTGAACTGTCAAAATACATACACCGGTGTATCTTGGCGAGCCCGAACTTTGCGCAGAAGGCTGCACAGTAAGATTTTTTAGGAACCAAATGTTGACATGAAGCGATTGCGAGTGAGAGAACATGCGCGAAAGTTCTTAGTGCCTATGTTCATTCAGGCTTGCCATAAGTTACGTCCGTCGTATTGTACAGGTTGTCTTGATGTCATGATTCCTTGCCGTTACAGGGTTTCTACAAGAAACGATAGTAACGTGGTTTGCATGTGGTAAGATTTCGCGGGGAATAATAAATACCATACAGAATTGGGGCCCTGTTGTAAGTAGTCACTTAGGTAGGTAAGGTTGACAGTTTTCCTGTATTAAAATCATTTACTTATCGTTTAAGATCAAGATAGGTACCTATGAGATTCGAAAGTGATAAAAAACCAACTGTTTTTCAGGTTAATCGACAACATCAGACACTATCATCGATTGATTACCTATCGTAAGTTTTGGACACATTAATTCAGACATTCTTATCAAATCAATTACAAATTAGCAACGATTAGAGATATCGATAGTGCCATCCACGAATGCGCGCCCCACACTTCTTACTAATCGCTAGTGGTTATCGCCAGATTCCGCTAGTTTTTAGTTTTTTGATACACACTAATTACCCACTACTAAGTAATTATTACTGTGTATCGAGAAATCTAAAACACTAGCGGAATGTTGCGCAATTGTACTGTAAGCGATTAGGAAGAGGAGTGGGGCGCGTCTTCGTGGATGGCGCTATATGTAAATAACTTTGACCAGAAACAATTTGTTAAGTCTGAAATACGAATCGTGTTTTGTCTACAGGTGGGAATTTAGACAGTCCATGGAAGTTCTGTCCCTCAGAAGTAAACAATAGTACTTAATTCCAAATTTTACAAAATCGTGGTTGTTTTAGCAGCTTTCAAAGATGGTTTATAAAGCTAAAGCAGTAAATCCTACAACATAATTTACAGATTTAGTAAACCAAGTGATAAGAATATGGTCTCAGAAAACTTTATGATGTTTTTAGGGGTTTTTGGGGGGCCCGTACAGTCACGAGCATACCTCAATACCTTATTACAATACGACCGACGTAACTAGGCACATAGGCACTAAGAACTTTCGCGCATGTTCTCTCGCTCGCACTCGCCTCATGTCACCATTTGGTTCCTAAAAAATCTTACTGCGCAGCCTTCTGCGCAAAGTTCAGGCCTGCCAAGTTACGTCGGTCGTATTGTACATATAGGTACACAACATTTAGAAACCATTGTCTCGTGAAATAATGATTCCTTTGAGAAAAGACCTAAGCTCTGATTTTGAATTTGCTAGACCAAAATGACAGCTAATATATTCTAAATAATGTCATGTTGACAAAAACGTTATCATAATAGACTAGAAAATTAAAAATCAGAGCATAGGTAGGTATTTCATAATAATAGTTATGGCTTAGCAAAACTATGTTCATAACGCCTTATTTATCAATACTTTAGGAGAAAATCGTTTTTGAATCTTGCGTAAGTGTAAGGTGACCGGTACCTACTGTAAAAATTGAAGTTTTTTATTTCTGAACCCACAGTACTACTGTTCTATTGTCCAAAAAAAGAAGATTCATAGCCTCGTTACTAATATCTATTGTTAGAAGAGTAGTGTGTGAAGTATCAAGAGCATTCCATTACTCAAGATCCTCAATAAGAGAGTCAAGCTCTTTCTGCAAGGCGACCGACTCCTCTCTCTGCTTCAATACATCGTCTTTCAAACGGTCTACGTTTGCCATGAGGAGAGCGTTGCCCTTCTTCAGCGCGTTTACTCTGGTCTCGTGTCGCTTCATCCTATTTGTGAGGTTCTCTTTCTTCTTGGGTAGAGGAGCATCCTGAAACAGCGAAATTGTTACGATAGATGTTTTGGTGTGAACTATAGGTACCACAGTATGAGGGCGTTGATATGGCAATGCGTTTAACACCTTGCCTGACAACTCTAAGGCCATTAGGAAGGCACTTTTATGCTATAATAATAATAATAAAACCTCTATTTTCAGGCTACTATGGCCCATAGATAAATACCTTACAGACTAACATAGAGCCATAGAGCTCTATAGTGCTATAGAGTGTCTGTTTACCTCCACTGCATTCATGGGATCTACCTGACGGACAGAGCCGTGATCTACCCGGGTTGGGAAGGATGGGGTTGCTGAGAGATGTCGTGCGGTGTTCCACAGTGATCGGTTTTGGGGCCGTTTCTGTGAAAGAGCTTTAGAAAGTCTGCCACGACGCTCTTCAACGTCCAACTTTTTCTAAAAGTGGATGCACACATTGCATTTTAGAAAATTTTGGCCTATAAAATAACAAATAATAGTATTTCAGCTAATTTTCTTACTAACAGACAGAATACGGCACGGTTGGCGCAGTGGTTAAGCGATTGACTGCTGCGCTGCGTGTCGCGGGTTCGATTCCCGCACGGAACAAATATTTGTATGACCTACAAGTAGTTGTTCCGGGTCTGGCTGTTTGTGTATGTGAGTTTAAATGTTTGTAAACGTACCCACAATACAGGAGAAATTCCTGGTGTGGGGCAATGTTTAAAAAAAAAAAAAAAATATTATTATTATTCATTTTTGTCCACTCAAAGTACCATGTACATTATTGTCTTATCAAAATAGGTACCTACTTAAATATTTTTTTGCCTTCAACTAATAATTCAAAAAGACAATGTCGCATGAGTGAAAATGTTTTTTATCGTACAAGACAATGAGGGTGCATCTTTTATGTACATACATTCTGGTATAAAATATTGCATTGGTCATTCTCACACCACAGGATATTAGTTCCAGTTGCGTAGGTTGGTGCTCGTTTTCATCTCTGTAGGTACCTACAAGAAGAGTCACTTCCCCTACGGTGGCACAGTTCAGTGGCTTGTAGGTAGGTACTATGTTTTATGCGGTTACTCACCTCGGGTTCACTTTCACTTTCTGTCTCACTCTCCGTGTCCTGTTCTGTTTCAGTCTCAGATTCCTCTTCCTCTGACTCTGACTTCTTCTCCTCTTCCGATTCCTCTTCTTCCTCGTCTTCCTCCTCATCTGATCCGCATTCCTTCATCATGGCTGCCATCTTGTCGACCTCGCGTTTTAGCTCCTTGTATTTTTTTTTCGCCTCTCTGAAATTTATAAAGATTTATGTACTGCCATAGGATTACATGCGTATGGATATCACATGGCATTCTGTAGTTTCTACCTGTAGGAAAAATGCGTGAGTTTCTTGAACTCTAGATAGTGGCTTTTAATCGAATAAGAATAGAGGTTTCGTATCTAGTGGATTCCCAAGTCCTTCACCAGCACCCTAGATTTGCGTAACACACATGTGTTACGCAAATCTAGGGTTAGGAGGTCGGAGAGTTGCGCGCGGTCAGTGCAGACGTGTTTTTTGCTGTTTTTACCCAATTTTTGAAGTAATAACACCTAATAATGTATACAATATTGACTCATGATGTGTATTGACAATAAGTGTAATAAGTACGAAAGTGGAGTGAACTGACTAAGTGAATTTAATCCGCGAGCGCGACATCGCGCTGTCCGAGTTCGCTGAGGTAGGCTCTTCCTCACCTCGAGTGAAAGAGACGGGCTGCGAAAAACAAATAATTCGTCTTTGTCGCACTTCAGTGAACCGCGGAGTGCGCGGCAGTTTATTTACGATTTGAATTTTGATTGTTTATGAAATCGAAAATGTCAAGTAATTGCGGCGCGTGTGGTTCGCAATTGACCGACATTTTTATGGAATGTTATAATGAGAAATGCTAGAAGAAGTATGATTTATCGTGTCTTGAAATAAATATAGCCGCGTTTAAGACATATACTCAGGCATTTAAGAAAAACTGGGTCTGCCCGGAATGTATTTGTTCGAAACCAAAAAAAGGGAACAGTGAAACCCCAGTCCTCATGAATACGCCAGGCTTCAAGACCACGACCTCAGCCATCTGTACACCCAGTAATAATAACGTTAATATGCAGCGTGGGAGTCAGGCTTGTTTTTCACCAACCATTATGGATACAGATTGTGTCCTGCTTGAAGAATTAAGAGAATTTAGATCAGATATGGTAGCTCGCATGGACAGCCAGGCAAATGCCATAGCACTATTACTGAATCAATTTTCTGAAACAAAAACCGAGTTGAATAACTTATCTAGAATTATGAGGGTGCTCGAAGAAAAAGTAGATGCCAAGCTGATCCAGGACAGGGAAACTCGAGAGATCATAAATGAGACACCCGACAATCCTCCTTCTACATCTACTTTTGCAGAAGTCGTAAGTCAATCGAGCCGTTCGAATATACCTAAGAAAAAGTCTGAGCGTACCGGCAAAACGCAAAATGTAAACAAAGGTGGGGCCACGAAGTCCGCCGTGTTACAGGAAAAGACTACGAGTATTACCGACACACAAGAGGCTAAGGAAACAAAGAGTACAGAGATAGAGGATAACGAATCGGGCTGGACGACGGTTCGGAATAGAAAACCTAACAGGCAACATAAAGATGTGAGAGTAGGTACGAATATGGAGTTGAAGGCTATTCAAGCAACGGAACGGAAAAAACACCTGCATGTTTGGCGGTTACATACAGAAACCACTCAGGAAGCCATAATCGAGCATGTAAAAAATGTATGCGGCTCAGATATAATAATTAAAGTAGATAAAATCAAACATAAAACGGAGCGAGATTACTCGTCGTTTATTGTAGGGGTGCCTGAACAATGTTTTGACAAGTTGAATCAAGCAGGAATCTGGCCCTTGAACGCGGAATTTAATGAGTGGATTTGGTTTCGCAAGTCAACCAAAAACACACCAAACTAATACCATCGACATTTTCTACCAAAACGTCAGAGGTCTTCGAACGAAATTAGACGAGTTCAGAAGAAATATAGATACGTTAAATTCAGACTTATACGCAATCACAGAGTCAGGTTGCAATGATTCCATAAAAGATTCTGAAATTATACCACCAGGGTATCAAATACTTCGTTGTGATCGAACGGATGGTCGGAAACAGGGAGGCGCGTTTCTAGTGGCCACACACCGGTATGAGTTGCGAGAAGTACAAGTACCTATCGCCGACGGCGATAGACACCTGCGTTTTCGAAATGGTTTGTGCAACGGTTTATTTAAATAGTAGATTTTTGTTTTTGTGTTGTATAATTTATATCCCACCAGGTAGTTCGGAGAATGATTACATGACTTTATTTAGAATAATAGAAAACCTATGTGATAGATATAGAGAAGTAATTGTGATTGGAGATTTTAATTTGTATTCGTGTCCTTTAAATGTTAGTAATTATTATGAATGTTTTGTATCTTATTGCGAGTTCACTCAAAGTAACAAAGTACCCAATAGTTTGGGTCGGCAGCTGGATTTGGTCTTGAGTGCGGGTTTTGGCGGAGAGGTGTCGGTGGAGGTGGCCGACGAGCCGCTGGTGCCCGTCGACGCGCATCATCCGCCGCTCGCGGTGAGCGTGCGCCTCGCGCGGCCCGCAGGCGTCCCTATCCCCGCCCCCGCCTCCGCCGCCGTCGCCGTAGACTCGCGAGCGCCCGGAACATGCGCACGTAATATTAGACCACAGTGGAACTTTTACAAGGCGAATTATCAATTGCTTTATTCGAGGTTAGTTTCAATCGATTGGAGTAGTATGTATGAAATGAGCGATTTAGAAGCAATATTGGATTTATTTTATAGTAATATTAATGACATTTTGGATGAATGTGTTCCCAGGAAAAAACCTAGTACAAAGTCACGGTACATTTATCCGGAATGGTACACGAGCGAAATAATAAAAGATTTGAGAACCAAAGCCAGACTTCACAAGATATTTAAAACAACTAAACTTAGTAGGGATTATGAAGAATATTCTAAATACAGAGCGCTTATTAAAAAATCTATAGATACTGCTCACAAACTGCATCAACATAAAATCCAGGGTCAGTTTGCTAAAGATCCTAAGTCATTCTGGCAATACATACGATCAATGCAAAATGCAGTAGGCAAAACTATTGTAAAAGATGGTGAGCATTTATCAGATAAAGAGTGTGCTAAACAGTTCGCAAAATTTTTCGAATCCGTTTACAGCGATCAGCCGCCGCGGTTAGACGCTCAAGCGGCGGCGGCGGCGGGAGCAGCGAGCAGTGCGCGGGTACAACTTGACGCACTGAGTCTGGAGGACGTCAGATGTGCACTTGAGCGCCTGAAACCGAAGCGTTCAGCAGGCCCGGACGGTATAACGGCATTTCTTTTTAGAGATTGTGGTAGGGTGCTCACGGAACCGCTACTTTATATTTTTAATATGTGTCTTCATTCGATGACGTTCCCCACTCAATGGAAGATGACGAGGGTCATTCCTGTACCCAAAGGTAAGGCGGGATCGGACATAACTGGTTATAGACCGGTGGCTGTGCTGTCGACGCCGGCCAAGGTGTTCGAGTCTGCTATCAAGCGCGGCATGCTGGAGCAGGTGCGTGGACAACTGGATGATGCGCAGCACGGCTTCCGGCCGGCGCGCAGCACTGCCACCAATCTGTTGAACTTTATGGCGCAGGTGGTGCCGGCGGTAGATGCTGGTGTGCAGGTTGATGCTGCTTATTTTGATTTTAAAAAAGCTTTTGACACCGTTGACAATGACATCTTACTAACGAAGCTCGCCAAAGTTGGCTGTACACCACATCTATTGCACTTCTTCGCCAGTTATTTCCAGGATAGACAGCAGTACGTAGATTATAATGGGTGTGAATCCGACCCATATTACACCTGGTCCGGCGTGAGCCAAGGCAGCAATTTGGGGCCCCTTGAATTCATCCTAATGGTAAATGATTTGCCGGAAGTCGTTAAACATAGCTCTTGTTTATTATTTGCGGATGACCTCAAGTTGCTGCTCGAGGTTAATAATGAATCCGATTGCGAAAGATTGCAGGAGGATATACATAGGGTAGTGGAATGGAGTCAGGACAACGGGCTTTTCTTTAACGTTTCAAAGTGCTCGGTGATGAGTTTTACGCGCGCGCGTGCCCCTATAGTGCACGAATACGTGGTGGGCGCCGCGCCTATGCAACGAGTCTCTAAGGTGCGGGATTTGGGGGTTATCGTCACTCCCGAACTATCGTTTCGCGATCATATTACGGGGATCTGTAAAAGGGCGTTTAGAAATTTGGGATTTGTTCTGAGACAGACAAGGCACTTCACTAACATCGCAACAGTCAGAGTCCTGTATGACGCACTTGTAAGGAGTCATCTGGAACATAGTGCTGTCATATGGGCTCCGCATGAGGCCAAGTACTCAGTAATGCTGGAACGCGTACAGAACAAGTTCACGCGCCACTTGTACAAAAAACTATATGGGGTATATCCGTTTTACCCGCTGATGTACCCCACTCTGTTTGTGCTCGGTATGGTCGGGTACAACCAACTGAGGGTACGACGGGAATTCACGCTTGTTGCATATCTGGTTAGGTTACTTCGTGGCATTGAGCATAACCCAGGAGTACTGCAGCGCCTGAGTGTATGTGTACCAGACCGCTATGTGTGGAGGCGGCGCCGTCCGCCACTGTTGGCCGTGCCGGTTGCCAGGACAAACCTTCTCGCCAAAACACCATTGACTCGCGCTATTCGGGTTATTAACGATCTTCACTTGAAGATCGATGTATTTACATGCCATTTGAGTGAACTCGCAAAAATACTGCTGTTCCTTTTATGTTATAATGTAGATTAGAGTAGGCTGTATAATATGTTGTTGTTTTTATTTTATTTAGGTAATTTGGTGCATACTTGTGCTAATAGTAATGCTAATGTTTTCCTTATTCATAGTTTTAAATTGTAAGTTAAATTAATTTTAAGACCACACTATCGCATTGGGTTGCACCTGTAATGATAGTGGTAGGGAGATTTTAATAAATAAATAAAAAATAAATAAATAAAAACATTCAATCAATCATTCAAACAATCTAAAGGATATTTGAAAGAAATTCCTGAACCATTGCTCATATTTTTGCGAATATTCGTTTGCTCAACAACGTAAATAGCACAATGAATATTGTCGAATTTTCATCGGTGTTAGAATGCTTGGGGATGACCCAGCAGTGGACGTTTTTCGGCTGAATGATGATGAGATATCGATGGGAAGATGTAAATTAGAAATAGCTACCATGGTTACTAGGAGTGTCTACCTAACTATATCTTTACTAATATTATAAAGCTGAAGAGTTTGTTTGTTTGGTTGAACGCGCTAATCTCAGGAACTACTGGTTTGAATTAAAAATATATACTTTTGTGTTGGATAGTCCATTTATCGAGGAAATGAGGATATAACATCAGGCTACGACCAATAGGAGCAGAGCATCAACAAAAAATGTTGCAAAAACGGGAAAAAATATTCTGCGTAAACGGTTAAATTTACGCAAAAATCATATATGACGGAATTGTTCCCCTTTAAAAGCTGTAAAAAAAAGTCCGCGACAGCATATGTCTATCTTTAAGGTTGACTCACTATAACCTTTTTTATGGTATCAAATTTGTTCTAAAATAATGCTATAATTGCGAAGATGTTTTTTTTAAACATGATTTATAGAGGTATGACGAACAGGGTGTAAAGTTCACTCATAGTCCATAGAAAAGGGAGGATCCTCCGACCAGACGGGTGTTGTGTTTGGCATTGTCGGGCCCGTCGCGCGTCGTCGTATATTATGCTAGTTGCGCGGTAAACTCTGCTTGCACTACGCAGGATTTTGCGTGACTTCAGTATGACGCGTAGTTCGCATAATTGGCGTTATAGATACCTCTACGATATTAATCCTTATCCAAATAAATACCTACGTTATTCATCACAAGTATTTAATTTTGAACAAATTTGCCTTTGACGTCTTTTGATTTCAATGATATCTTAGCAGATATCATAGTTTGAAAGCTCTAATCTCTGAAAGTATCGGTCGGATTATTTTTTTTTGCATTTGATAACCCAATTCTTGAGGAAGGCTATTATACATCACGCTAGGACCCTTAGAAGTTCAGCAAAACTAAAAAAAAGTCAAAGTTACACCTATCTAAGAACATGCACCAATCAAATCCAAACCCATCACTGAAAACCGCATCAAAATCCGACTAGTGGTTTTGAAGATAAATGGCAACATTGGTTTGCACACACATCCTCTCACCCCAAACCCTTAGACCGTCTCCGTACCGTCGTGGGATAATTTCAAACTTTTTAAAGACCATAGGTTCATTGTACACATAAAGAGAAGAGAAGATATGACAACCGCATCAAAATCGGACTAGTAGTTTTGGAGATAGGTAAATGGAAATTTGCTTGTACAAACAAATGTTTACTGCAGCGCCCCCCGGTGAGTTGTCACCTATGAACATGCACCAATCAAATCCAAACCCATCACTGAAAACCGCATCGAAATCGGACTAGCAGTTTTGGAGATAAATGGCAACATTGGTTTGCACACACATCCTCTCACCCCAAACGCATATACCGTCTCAAAATCAAAACAACCAATTAGCAGTAACTACCTATCTATCATTTGTTATAAATATAAATGATAATGATGTTAAATGATTTTATTTTTGTAAGTAGGTTTGCACAAACACTTTTAAACGTCAATCATATGATTGATGATTCGTAGCTAATCATCAAAGACTATAATAATATAACCACATCATGATGAAGTAATTATACACGCAGATAAAGCAATGTCAGCTTATAGTACGTACCGACAGTGACTGACGGATTTTCGAAGAATTGTTTCTACCTTACGGTGTTGATAACCTTAATGATTGATTATTGTCATTAGCTAATTCACATGCAACGAATTACTGACTACATGAAGGATTGTTGAGATATGTTATAGTAGGTAGCATTAATTCTATGCCCGGATATTGTATGTCTGGATTTCTGCCCGGCTTATGGCAAGAGGGTCGCCCTACTACATGAGACTACAGGCAAAATGTGATTGCAGTTTTATTTGGTTGTAAGTCCTGTCTGCCCTTCAGACAAATAGATCTGTACCCTAATTGCGTAACACATTATCAATCGGTATCTGAATCATTTTGAAGCAAATTGCTGATCCATTGCTTTATAAGTTCAAACAATGTGTCTGCTCAACACGTAAATAACGCAATGAATGTTGTTGAACAGTCAAAATGAAACCGATTCCTATTGATAATGTGTAACGTAATTGCCCCGCTGATTTTAATTGAAGATAGGTAGTAAAATTTAATAACTGACTTGAGTGCTGCTTGTTGGTTCTTCAGTGACATCTTGAAGCCCATGCGCTCCCGTTTCATTTGGTCTTGCTTCTCCTTCAAGTACCGGATCTTGTTCCTCGTGTTGCGTACCTCCTTCTCCATTCGCTTCTGCTTCTTCTCTTCGCTTTCCTCCTGAAAGAGAATTGTTATAAAATATTCAAGAACTTGTTTGCGACTTTAAGACCTCTTTTCAACTGTGTCAATGTTGCGATATTGCTATACTTACAGTAAACGCAGTATTTAAAAAAAAAAGCGACCTCTTTGAAAATTACAACGTTTACTGCCACAGATTACAAACTTGCTTTAGCAATTATTGCCACACAGACAAACAAATTTTACTTCACATTTAAAGCCAGCCGCGCCTCTCGACTTTCTCAATGTTTATATTTTGTTCATTCTAAGATTGTCTGTCTAAGATCGCTAACAGCTAATTCACCGCCCATTTCAAAATCTGTTCCTCGCCAAGTATAAAATGTAATTTTTCATTTCTTCGGTATGGAATATTTTATTTATATTCCATCTCATAAAAAAAAAACTTTATAGTAAACATTTCAGTACCTCTTCGTCGTCAGAGTCCTCCTCCTCTTCAAAGCTATCATCCTTGGTGACGGAGAGCTGCTTGATGGCGTGGCTCGAGCGCCGCGAACCCATGCTCGTTGGCATGATGCCCTGCAATGTTTACATACAGTGTTATATTGGTCAGAAAGTGTTGTCTGAGTCACGAGTAAAAATACGGTACGGAACAATGCGCGTAATTAGAATGTAGTTGATTGGAATGCTAGAGCGGTTATGTGTTATTTTGGACAACAGTCATTTTATTTTAGGGTGGAGAAATGAAGTTAGTTGAAAAAACATTGGTATGAGAAGGTAAGTTGGTGAAAAGGAAATGAGGAAAGAATAAGATGAAGGAAAATATAAACAATGTCTAGGTAATCAAGATCATGGACGTTTTCAAAATTATTATATATATCAGCAAAAGAAGCACACATCTTCATCTGCCTAACCTTTTCCCCAACTATGTCAGGGTCGGCTTCCAGTCTAACCGGAATGCAGCTAAATACCAGTATTTTACATGGAGCTACTGTATATCTGACCTCCACAACCCAGTTGTACAGCTAATTGGGTTCCAAACCGGAAGGATAGGAGCTGGAGCTTGCAAAGAGCGAGTCTTTCAAAACATTTATTAATGTACGGAAAGGTGTGTGCTATTAATACATGTTTATTTGTGATTGTGATTAAATGATAAAGCCATACCTCATCAGCAGGTGGGTTAGTATTAGAAGCGTCATTCGTTTTAGCGTCATTAGTTTTAACGTCTTTAGCTTTAGCGTCGTTAGTTTTAACCTCATTAGTTTTAGCTTTCGCTTCATTAGCTCTAGCAAGCTCAATGTTAGCATCAATCTTCTGTTTCCTCAGCTTATCGGCTTCCGGCGAGTTTACTTCAATATTCAACAACCTGCATTCCTTAGCGAAATCGAGTTGACGCTTTTGGTAAAATGACAAAGGTTCCTGAGACTCTTCTTCGTCCTGCAAATTGTTAGTGAAGCAGTTATCAAGCAAAGCTTTAGGCTATAGCGCCAGTCAAGACCCGTCTTTTTTAAATAAAATGCCGTCCTGTATTTTGATCATGCACGCAAATCAGGAAGTTTTAGTGTTTCTCTTTGATAAATTTAAAACTTTCTAATTCATTTAAGCTATCATTACTTACCGACATAGCCTGTTCCAATTTCTTCTCTAACTCTGCATTCCTTCTCTTCACTTCTTCTAGCTCTGTGAGCGCTGTGTCCCTATCTTCTGCAGCATCTAGGTACTGTTTCTCCAAATGATCGGCATTCTGCTTAGTCTTTTCTACCTCGCTTTTAAGACTGTTCACTAGTCTTTCGTCGTAAGCGTCAGTGACAGATATGACAGTCTTGTGCTGTTCTTGCTTGATGAAAGCCCTCTCTCTTGCTAACTCGGCTTCTAAGTTCGCTATCCTTGTCAGAAGTCGTTTGTTTTCTCTCTCTTGAGCTTCTTTGTTTCTGTGGAATTGTGTTAAGGCATGTGTTATTGCATTGATCTAATAATGTGTATGGCTTTATGAGTAGGGGAAGATCAAAAAAAGATGAATGGACTGTGTGAACGATGATTTGGGTAGAATGGCGGTGCCTACCGAAATGACGACTAATAGTTCTCCATTAGTTGTCATCTCTGTAGTCACCCCCTTTCCACAACAATTCTACATTTAGGATATGGGCAGGAGAATGTTGATGTTTTTTTTTTATCCGTCATGTTTGCCGCAAATAAACGTATTTCTTTCTTTCTATAATGTAATAATGTTCGTTATTATTTCGTAAAATGAATTTATTTATTTTTAAAAAACAGTGAGGTTTTCCAAAGGAAACGACATATTGTAACCGTGCACCTAAATTCTGAGTTTTCATATCCCCAGATCTGACGCGGCCAATTTGCGATTTTTTGAGCAATCTAACACCCTAGCATTTGGTGTTTGTTTTTTAACTTGCTTCATTAATTTGAGGAAAATATATTAATACTAAGTTCTGATTCATAAAACTTGCAATCTTGATACTTTGATTGCTGTTGCATAAGTAGTTATAATTACCTAAGTCCAATCATGACCAATGTAAACCTTATCTACGTAGACAAAGTGAATTATCTGAATTAATCGATTATAAGCCCCAATGCGGATTGTGATAAGAGTCGGATTAACTTCTCATAATTATTTAATATCTTCTAAACTGGTATAAAACTGGAATTTTCTTAGTTAAGGGTACTAGGCAGTGTGTCTGCGGTAGCTACCATGGTAGCAAGTCTTACCATATCACGTGAGGTCGACAATACGACAATAAATGAAAACACTGGCAATACTTATACCTATGAGTATTTTGAAATCATAATATTAGTGATCGGAACACCCGACTAGCTTTAGTGATTTAATGGATATTGTATTTGTTTTTAGCCTGGGAACTTCATTAGTCGAAATACGAAGTTTAATAAAATTTACTACCCCATTAAGGCTCATTAGAGCCCGCGCATCAAGCTGTGAGAATTTGCTCAATATTTCGGCATTGTATATATAATTAAAATAAATAGAAATCAGAGGTATTTAATGGATAATGCTACATTCTTGCCAGTAGATGATGGGACTTACGGGATTAATATTGAGTAATCCAGCGGGGTAATTTCGTAACACACTACAATTTTAATGCCATTAATTTTCACAATTGAACAATTTCCATGGCGTGGAAAAAAATTCAAACATGAAGAACAGAAGAAATGGTTTAGTATTTAACATTTCAAAAACCTTGGGATTGTGATAGAATGTGTGTTACGCAATTAGCATTCAGATTGTCTCAGCCTTTTATTCAATGGCTTCAATTGGTTAACTGGCACTGGCATTGGCTATCCCGTACGGTAGTCCGTCAGTTAATCTTCATAATAACCGCAGTCCTCAACTTCAATATTGTTTTAGTTTGATTGAAATGATCATACCTTAGTTCAATAGCCAATAACTGCTTGGTGGATTGCAGATCATCCCTGACCTTGTCAATGTCGTCCATTT
Organism: Oligia fasciuncula; assembly: GCA_963082905.1. NCBI lineage: Eukaryota > Metazoa > Arthropoda > Insecta > Lepidoptera > Noctuidae > Oligia > Oligia fasciuncula. The sequence goes on along the minus strand of OY720406.1, from coordinate 10,956,177 downwards.
CATCGATTTCTTCATCTTCTGGCGGTATCATACCAGGTATCTGAAACATTTTAGCTAATTATTTTAGTTAGGGATCATTAATTCTATGTTGTGTTTCATTGTTCATATATGCATGAACAATGAAACAGTGTAAAAATTTACAGATAGGATTTGCAGGCGGTTCGTTATGTAGTCGGATGTTTGAGTAAATTGACTGTTTTTTGTGGTAAGCTGTTTCATCTGACCATGAGTGGTTACTATTTAAGTTATTTCGCCTAATATTTAAAGGTATATAGTCCTGCGATCTGTGTCTGCTTGAGCACGAAATAAAAAGTTAGGAAATTTATTCCGTTTCCTTTCTAACTTAAAGGGTGACTTTCTCTTATTATTAAGTGTACAACCCGTAAGAGTTACCTAACTTGAGACTTCGCTAAGATGTCGTAAGCGCGCGGTACTGAGGCGTCGATGGCGAGGGTGGTAACAGCGCGGGGATCGGGAAGGGCCGCTCAGGTCTTAAGTTAACTCTTGCGGGTTGTAAGTGAAAAAAACGTGTGCAGTTGTTGTACATACATGTGAACTACTAGCATTTGCCGAGTTGAGTCCAACTCCAGAGGGCGACGACGCCAAATTCGCCTGCGACATGCTCTTCTGCACCTGCTCCTCGATCGTCATCTGTCTCCTGAACTTCCTCAAACCTTCCAGATTCGGTTTACTCCTATCATTGGTCTTCGTCTTCTTCAGCCGAATTCCCTTATTAATCTCTTTCAGCAACGCGTTGTGGGAGTTCGGCTTTTCTGACTCGAAGATAAACTGACCCTTGTTCTTTACTACCGCTGATGTTGTTATAATGGGGCTTGATCTGAAATTCCATAATTTTTGTATTAGATATTATTTTTTGTCGCTAAAATAGATAATAATAAACACTTATTTGTTGTTGTTTAAATCTTAAATTGTAAAGCTTCAATGATATACCTTCAAATTAAAAACGCCTGAAATATTAATGAATCTTTACTATCAAATATTATTAGCATTAGCAAATTGCTATTTTGTACTAATAGCGAATTCAGTTATATCATACTTCAGTATTACCAGGTAGATACATCCAACAAAAACGGTACATGACTCTCCTTTTGGGCTTCCCACAGTCGGTTAAAAACGTCACCTACCTACCTGTCATTACAAACAACATGTTTCAACTTCTTTCCTTCTTCCACCTCCTTCATCATGTCAGTCCAGTCTGGTCTCCTCCTGGGCCTGCTGCGAAGCGATTCCAGCTTCTTCAGTTTAGAAGGGTCTACCGGAGCCTTCTTGAACTCAGGGGGAGGGGGCATCTTTGGTGGTAAAGGCGGCGGCGGTGGAGGTGGGGTGGGCTTCAGCAAACCTGAGTTTAGAAGATATATAAGAATCTGCACACATCATCAGCTTAATGCTGTTCACTGGGCACCACATGCCTCTTTTCTCCCTCTCTATCGATAATTAATTGTTTATCAATAATTTATTTGCCAATTTTGATCCTATCATGTTGATTGATTTATTAGTATCGGTCCTAAACTCTAATAAAGCTGTTAGCAATTTTTCGTGCACCTTTTTTTTGTACAATGATAAATATTTTGAGGCATTTATGCATAGTCCAAGTTGGAAGAAATCTATGTATCCAGTGGACTGCTTTAGGCTGGTTGATTAATTAAATCATGAATCGCCAATAAGATACTTATTACATAATTATTTCAGTGTGCAATAATAGTTCAGAAGAGTCACTGATTTACAATTTAACAAAACAGATTAAGTTTTGTTTTGTAACATTGTGAACCAAACAGATGCGATCTCTGACGTTGCGATCGTGACATTTCTAGATAATACATTGCAATAACCCTTTGGGCGCATTATGTCCAATTCGCAAAATGTCCAGTGGGCTCAAAATGTCCAATTCTCACAACGTCCAATTCGCAATTCGTCCAATTCGCAATTTGTCCAACTCGCAAATTGTCCAAAACGCAAATTGTCCAATTCGCAAATGGTCCAGTTCGCAAATTGACCAATTCAAATCACAGTCGTTAATTAGGTATAGATATCTTATATCTCTTTCATACACAGAGATAATTGTGCTGAACCTCATCGCAGTATGACAATTCAAGGCATTAAAAAAACCGAAACTCCAAGCATAGCCCTCTCCGTTGCCCTTTGGGTGACTTTTAGCCTTCTTCTAAGGCCCATTGTGAGCGATCACGTTTCAATGCCTTATGTCATAACCACCCATAACAGTGACTAAACAATTTAAAATCAACAAGTCAAAACCGTCATCAAAATAAACTACTTGAGTATACGCAATGAAGCTATGCAATGCGTGTCATTCAAAATCTAAATAGGCATCAAATTGTCAAGTCCAACGAATCAGTAAATACCTTGCGGATCGTCTCCTGAGTCAGCCATTATAATCAATAAAATCACTAATCACTTAATTAAAAAAACACTTGGCAGAATCGCCCCACAAATATATCACAATTTTCCTCAACACTGTTCACAATTTGTCAGGATAGTTCGAAATAGACTTGTGTTGCAGTAAGTGTGCATGTTAACTGAGGTATGGGTGCATTTACACCTGATCTGCGCAGGCGACGCATGCGGAACTGTGCGGTACTATTTTAGGTCGCATTTAGACCACAAACCAGTCTAGCGCACAAGAGATCAAAAGGTAACGATGTTGTTAGAGGCAACACTTGAAAGAGACATATTAATGTCGGTATTATTAAAAGAGAAGATTGAGATGGGATCGTTAAAGACTGTACACCTAATTATATAGACGATGAGGAAGATAAACATGAACATACTGTAGGGCAAATTAAAGGAATGCCACTCTGAAACGGCAGTGATTACTTCAAAAGGCTTTAAAAAAGTCGAGATAGCGAGAATGACAGAGATTTGAAAAAGAAAAGCTTACAGAAAACTTTAAAAGGTGTAGAAACTGAAGAAAATAAAGCAGAAAAAGTTTATCAAACAATAAGACGAGGCTCTTGGAAACATTCTACTCTACATTTTATTTCAGCCAAGATTATGGTACCTATTCTTAATAACAGTGACTTTATTTTGGATGTTTAGTATTGCTAAAAAAATATAGTCGAATTGAGTACCTCCTCCTTTTTTAAAGTCGGATAAAAACTCCTAGTCACGTGATACTTTTTGTATAAAGAAAGAACTACAGAAATACCGTAAAAGCAGCGGTTTTGTACGGATAATCTAAAAGAAAGTTATAACCAGACAATGAATAATTGGATTAAAAAATCTAAAGAAAGTATAGATGGTAATTCACAGCACTATCTAATAATACAATCAGAGTGCTGTGTTGTTTTTTCAATAAAAAAAGGAAAAGTAATAAAATAAACCTTAAGACCATTAAAATGATATCTGAAAACAATAATCTCATTAGTATCAGACAATGCGCAGTGCCAAAATCGATATAGATTGATGTCACCGCGTATGCGATCGAACGCAATCCAACTCTCTAATAATACGCAAGAAAGTGCCACTGTGTCAATGTTGATGTCACAACTAAGCAAATAGAAAGCTCTTTGTATTATTCTATTCTTGATTTAATTGACTCATGAACTAGTCACTTATCATCTATTTTTAATAGAGTGGAGGAAGTCTCTAGTAATTATATCGTCACTGAAACAAGATTTAAAACGGGCGGAATTCCGAAATTTGGATTACGTAGTCTACGACTGACCGATAAGGTTGTTTGTTAGCCTAATTAAGAGTAATCTTTCAATAAGTTAATTTTAGTATTTACATTTATCATATGATCTATTGATATATCGTATGTGTCTAATTTCCTCGTAGTAGGTACTATCAATGATTCTAAGAATGATTGAAACTTTACAAGAGCTGATGGATGTTACTAATGGCATCAAATTCGTAGCCCAATTTTGGGCCGACTTTATCTGATTGCCATCGACACGCTAAGAAGAAAATGATTGAACAGTTGTAAATTCTACGCCCGCAGTAGCTTTAGTCCTACTGGCTACAAGATTGGGTTAATAAAACGGCATTGCAATAATACTCACTTCTCAAGCTCTCATTTTTAGTCAGCGTGTGACCCTTGGGCACCTCATTGAGGGTCTTGTCAATGTTCTCCTTGACACGCTCATGCAGGGGGTCCCGCCATTTCTTAACAGGCACGTCATCCTTTGACGGTTGCTTTTGGATCGATGGTTTGCGTGGTGGGAGCTGGAAACAAGACCAAGTTAAGAGTTATAAGAAATTCTATAGGAAATTTAGAATAACTGAATTAGAGAAGGAAAGTTAGTGAGATTTATTAGAATCTGTATCATAAGCTATACCTTTGAAGGAGGTGGTTTCGTAGCCATTTCTGTGCTTTCAGATTTTGCTACTACTTTTTCAGTTGCTGCGGTTTTGGGTTCAGCTTTTGCAGCTGAAGGCTTTGCTTCCGCTTTCGACGGTGTTGGTTTAGTTTCAACCTTTTCACTAGGTTTTATTACTACCTTTTCAGGAGCTTTGGAAGCCGGTTTCTCGGCTGCAGTCTTAGACGCAGATTTATCGTTAAGTACTTTAGTCGCGGGCTTAGTATCTTTACTTGCAACTGTATTCTTATTATCAGATTTGTCATTTACCGTGCTATTTGCTTTAGTGGGACCATTTTTCTCTGGTCTCTTGTCTACTATAGTCACTGATTTCTCTTTTGCTTTATCGTCGATAGTCCTGACACTCCTTAGTGGAGGTTTGTCTACTTTGTCATTGCCTTTATCCTCAGATTTTAAGGCACTTTTTAGGCTAGATTTTGTGAATCTTGGTTTTTCTTCGGCTGACTTTGTGGCTTGATCGGCTTGCTTTGCTGCTGAAGGCTTGACTAGTTTTTCTTCTACAGGAGCTGACACTCCGTTTTCTGCTTTGTCTTTGATGGTCGACTGCTTCTTCAGTACGGCTGGAATTTGAATAAATACGTTCGTGATTGTGTGTTCATCAATAAATATTAACGTTCACTAAGTATTTTCTTCTGCCTATTATTATATTTATGTTTTTAAAATTAAAAATACCTAAGATGTTCTCTTGCACGGGACTAATCCAAAATTTACACGCAAAACGCTTTCTAAATCATAATAATTAAGAATAAATAGGTATTTTTCATTGCCATGCTACATCAATGATTTAACAGCAGTTATCTAGATAAGTGATTTGTTTAATTAGTCATCAGGGTGTGATAGTCATAAATAAATAACCTACTATAAGAAATACCATGACTGAAAACAAAATATTTAAAGGCTGAAAAACTAAAACATGAACTAAGAACAGTGAAATTGATTAAAGCACGTGTTTCGGCCCCGACGCGCTGCAGTTTGATGGCATTCGTGGACGTAAATAAACACGGCGTTTGCCAAGATGGCCGGCCTTCGCTATTTTAGCGCGATTACATGTCAAATTCCCCTATTAGATGGCCAAGCGAATACGGAAAATTTATCGTAGGCATAATACATTTAACTAAATACTCTCAGATCCACGGTTTATATTAACAACTGTTTCATTGCTTATCACAGCTGCCAACTTTGTGTTGGCGCCAACTAGGTAACCAAGATCGTGCCGATTGCTTATTGTAACATTTATCTACAAACTTGCTGCTTCGTCTTTGTTAGAGGTACCAACATTCTAGTCAATTGCTGCCAAGATTTTTGAGAGAAATCTAGCAAAATTGTAAAATCATCAGCAGTTCAGAGCTTTTTAGCCGTCTGTATCCTGCACTGTTGACGCATTTCCCGTCGCGTCATTTCAAAATTAGTACTCTCAAATGGTTTAAAATAACGCTCTTATAAACGTAGTATTCTTATAAATCAGCCGCTAACCCCAACATCTCCGTTTATTTTGTAAAAAGTCTCTCGTCTCTAAAAATACCGCGGATGGCGGCGCGTGCGCTCGAAATATCTCCTAAACATCGTCGACGAACACGTCACGACAAACGACCGCGCAAGCTTTTTCAATTCCATTTTTATTTAAACTTTTGTGATTAATCGATTTGTTTTTAAATACATTTACTTAATTTTTTCTTCCGTCTTTTCCTTTGAAAAGCTTGTCAGTTTCGTTATAATCACTAAATACATCTACATCTATTTAGTTTGTATTCTATTTTCATTTACAATAAGCAAATCACACAAAAGCTCTATTTCTAAAGAAAATACATTGTTTTTAAGAGGTTGTCTAGTCACATTTCGTTAACTCGAAGCTTGGCAGGAAATATTCGGACACATTAAAACGTAACACCCGATTTTATAGCTCTGTCCAATACTGTTTTTATTTTCAATGGCACGAACTTTATTGCACGGTCATGTAAACACGTGAAAAATTTGCATTACGACAAGTTATATGCAGAGTTTGATTTACCATTTTAACAGCACTGGACACTATAGAAACTGGAGGAACAAAAGATCACTTTTCAAGCACACTTTTCACTAGTCATACACTAGTAATATTCGGGCGAAATTCGGAATAACACTGTTGGGAAGCGCGTGGTTCTCCTCGAACGATCACGTCATTCGGTTCCGAACTCCAGACTAACAAACTTGTGAACGGTTTCGGAGAGTCAATTATTCAGAACCCGTGTCTCCTGCCAAAGTTTCGGTCAGGTGGCTGACGTCATCATATACTTACACATATGTAGCCTACCCACAAATAAACAGTCACAAATATTATGCACTGTGAAATACTGCTTTCTTGTGTAGCGTCAGGAAAACCGTTCTGGCGGAAATGAGAGATTATTTTTAAAAGACTGGAGCTTTTCTGGTAACGATTAAAGTTGGCGATGCTCATCGGAGCTTCCTGTCGGGAAGTTCAAGTGCACACGGCTAGCGTCATCCTGCAGCTTTAATTTTAGGAAACGCATTGGATGATGCTCATAATATGCACACATATTGTTGAGTTTTTGGTGTCGAACTCGATGACCAATTTTTGCACAAGCATGCAGATGATAAGATGACTGCTATCTCTGAATAAAGTTGGTATTCCTGTCATACTGACTGGTACCTAATTATAAATATATTTTATGTTCGTTTGATGCCGTTCTGACTGCTGCTTCAATAATTTATTCCTTTAATAATAATAATTTTAATAATAATTTATTACCGGTATTTAGGTACCTACCTACATTTGTATAAGGTAAAAACTATTTTTAAAGATGACAATAAGTCGCATGAGTAAGATCAACTTTTAAAAAGTGAACATGTTGAAGAGTTCTCCGATAAAATCAGCTGTATCTATTTCTATGTCTATTTAACATCATCCAGGTTAAATAGGCATCTATTTCTATCCAATATTAATAAACCTATCTCTTCCACCTTGAAAGTTGTAAAATAAACAGAATCAGCTGCTAATATGGAGCAGTACGAAAGAAAATAAATACAAATCTTCTAACCCACATTATTTCATTTGCAGACTCTACAACACACACATACACATACAGGATATGATGTGACACTAGGTGCCAAATACAATTATTCTGACAGAAAAGAACGGAAGAGATTTTCCATGTTTTGAAGATGCGACATGAAAATATTGTAATTTTTTATATAATTTATAATAATTATGTTTACCTTATAGGTACGTAAGATTCGTGAAAAAAAAGAGAAAGATGATGTATGAGCTGTTTTTCATGTTTGTTTAAAGTCAAATGAAGGTTTTGTGACTCGAACTCGTAACTCGAAAAAATAAATAGCTCGAAAAATCATAGATATAGTCCTATATACTCTATTCTTTTTTCAATGTATTCTTTTAAAATCTCACTGTGAAGACTCAGGTGAAGTGAGTTAGAAGTGAGCTGTCAATAGTGTCAATCCCTAGCATCCGGTGAAATGACAGCTCACTTCAAGCTCACTTTACTTAAGTTTTCACGGTAAGATATTTACAGAACAGACTGGCTGTCTATGTTTATCTTCAGAAGAAACAAAAGTTACAAAACAAGTGACATTCGGGACGTCGCGTCGTCGTACAATGTTTGTCTGGGCAAGAAGTCGAACGTTCAAAGTCTCGACCCTGGCTGCGATTTGTAGGTTGTGACGGCTGTAATACGTCTCTATTATATCCGAGTGCAAAACTAAGGCGATGTTCAGATGGACGACATACATTTGCGACAATATCTGTTATAAGTAATGTTCGTTAAATATAATTCTGCTGATTTGGGGTCTTATCTCATCACTTTGGCCAAACGACATTAGTTGCTGGACACAGGTCTACCCCAAGTATCGCCCTATCTAATTCCGATACTTGGCTATGGCTTGGCGTGGCTACTTAAACCGAACAACGCTCCATCATCATCATTTTCTGCCTGCCTTTTCCCAACTATGTTGGGGTCAGCTTCCAGTCTAACCAGATGCAGCTGAATACCAGTATTAAAAAAAATACATATACATAAGTAAAAAAAAAAATTTATATACTTAGTGCCTTTTCACACGTCCCGGCAACCGGGTAGCCGGTGCCGACTATCCGGTAACATTTCCAGGCAAACTACGCCGGTACGTGTGAAAGCTAACGTACATGCCCCGCATGGCATGGCACTTCGCCGCCGGGTACCCAGCACCGGCTACCCGGTTACGGTACGTGTGAAAAGCGCCTTACAGTAATAAAAATGCTTTTTTATATTGTGATTTTTGATTTCATGAACCGTTCAATACACGGTCCAATATTTTTAGGTACTATTTATGTATTACTGAACAGTGCTCTATTTTACTACATTATAATACCGATGAGGCCAACCTACTCACTAAATAATGGCATTTTTAGTGATTTTCTGCTTATGATCGTTAGATATTTATTATTTATTTCGTTTTTCTCAGTATTCTCGTTAGGCGAAGTATACCACCGCTGTAATCTAGAGATCATGAGGAACAATCAAAATGCGTCTCACTATATTTTTGGTGAGTCTAATTGCCGAACAAAAAAAAACTATTACCTTTGAAAGGGTCATGCTGATCACGTCTTTCAAAAAACATGTAAAAAAAATATAGGTACTTTGCCGATTCAACAATAAATAAATAAAAACAAGAATAGAATATATTTTTTTAAGGGCGATGCCTCATTAGTGCGATGCGTTGCGTCGTTGCAACGGATCAACGCATTGTATGCCACCTGCGTTGAGTCATTATGAATATAATAATGATGAATTTTATTGAAATAATAATTAAATTGTCTTTTTATTAATCACTAGTCAGTATTGAGTCGACGCAACGCACTGATGAGGCAGAGCCAATTGTAATAGTAGTCTATGGGCAGAGCTCTATGGTCGTTCGTGTATGACATGTCAAACAAAATAAAGTAGGTACCTAGTTTTTAGGCTATTTCGATTTTTTTGAAAATCTCCGAAACCCGGGTTTTGTTTTCAAAAATAACTTTTGTAGGAGCTTATATGATAAGTGTAGTCTATAAAAAACAAAGTTTGACTTTGATGCAGCATGGTACGGGATTCCATACATCCATGAGCATTGTTTTTTTCGAAAATTACATGTATTATACAGGAAAGAAAGAAAGTTTCGAAAAAAACTAAATTTATCTTTCGCCATTTTCAATGTCAACCCTGTAATACTGGTACAACTTAAAAACTACTTATACTCTAATAAACAATACAAAAAACAACACCACCTAAACACACAAGTGTTCGCGAGACACTCCATCTGAACCAGCTCTTAGTCTCAATCTGTTCCGCTGCTTGTACTGTGTGTTCACACATCGCGTCCAATCAGTTTGGAACTTTGCCTACAGCCGACTACTGCGTAGGCCGCAGCTCCACTAGGAAATTAAGAGCTTTTCATAAAAATATATGAATATTTTTTTCCGAAGCAGTTTTCGGAATTTTGTTTATGTTTTTGGTTTGTAACGTAAACTTTTTAAATACATTTGTACATTACAGATGATGACACAACTAACGCTTTGGACTTCACGACGATCGAACGGAAAATATACCTACACTATTGTCTTCTATTGGTAGATCTTCCTATGCAACCTGCATAGGAAGATCTACCCTATTTATATTAAATTGTAACAAGAGGATGTGCAGTAGCATGAGGAAAAACGTCGCAGCATGAAGAGTCGGTGAAGGTCTCGGGAATCCGCTGGAGACAGGATCGAAGTCCGGGATCGTTTGTTGTAGCAATGCTTGAGAGAGGTCTATGTCCAGCAGTAGACGTATTTCGACTGAATGATGATGAATATACACTAATAATAAAGCTCAAGAGTATGCGCTAATCTCTGACTCTACAAAAAGGATTAAAAAATAATAATTTGCGTTTGATAGCCTATTTCTTGAGGAAGGCTATATGCTATTTAACATCACGCTAGGAACTTTAGGAACCGAGCAAAAAGAAAGTCAGAAATAACGCTAAGCGGAAACGAAGTAACTGTGCGGGTAGGCGATGTGACGCGACGGGGGGGTCGGGGAACCAGAAATTTCACGCTGACGAAATCGCGGGAGAAACTAGTGATATTAATAAAGACTACTTAGTATTTCTCATAAAATCAATTCCGCGACCTTACAACACGCAAGAAACCCTAAAGCTAGGGTTTCTTGAAAGCGTGTTGTATTTTTCTTGAAAGCTCAAGAAAAATATGACAACAGTCCCGAGATGTATGCTATTATTACTGATAATAACTTCATCACGGCGTGGGTTGAGAACATTACGTAGTCTTCAGCGTATGTTGTTGTATTTTTCACTCGGAAACGTCATCCATGGAAGGAACTGGAGTATAAATACGATATCTACGAAGTTTGGAGGTTAAAGTAAGGTCTGACACAGACATGAATTAGCTAAATTGGGTGCGTGTGTGATTGGGTGGGTTTATAGAGGTATGAGGAACAGGGTTTAAAGTTCACTCATCCTCCACATAGAAGGGAGGAGCCTCGGACCAGACGGGTGTCGTGTCTGGTAGGCAGTTGCAACGTCCCGACATCAATCATCGGGCAGCAGCCGACGTTTGATATCGGGACGTCGTAAATGCTAGTTGCGCGGTAAACTCTGCTTGCCAGATGCAGGATTTTGCATGACGATGACGTTAGTATGATGCGTAGTTCGCTTGTGGCGCTGTAGATGCCGGCCACAGGTTGATAGAGACACTGACGCATATCTAGTGTACAACACCTTAAAGTCGACCGTCCACTGCTACGAAGGTTGTGCAGGGACCCCCCTTAGGTACGCGGTTCATTTGTTTACAAGCTACGAATCCGTGCATAGCATGGCCAATTGGCCTTGAGTCGCAATGGTCCATCTAGCCAACTTTTTCATACAAACTAAAGGTGCGTAGCTTAGCCGTGGGCTGCTGTCGACCGGCGCCTTAACTTCTTGATCAGCTGGTGCATTGTTATGAGATTTTTTTTATTATTAGCTAGCTTTTGCCCGTGAAGTCGTTTGCGTGGAAGTCGTGTTGTTTCAGACTTATTTTTCTATTTTTTCGGCTACTAAGGATCATAGGATATTGTTAAATAGCCTATAACCTTCCTTGAGAATTCGGCTATCAAATTCCCAAAGAATTTTCAAATACGACTAGTAGTAGTTCCAGAGATTAACGTTCAAACAAACAAACTGTTCAGCTTTATTACAAGTATAACATTTTATTAATGCGAAATATGTAGGTAGGTACATATAATGAAAGGTGTTCACTTCATTATGTACCCTCAATTCGTGAAACTTGCATGAATAAATGTTTGAAATGCAATACGGTTACTAATAATTAGGTTCATAATGAAGAAGTTGGTTTTCACATGAATTTTTCACTACAAAGTAGGTAAAATTAATGATTTCCTATTTCCGCTCAGAAAATACGTCAACTGCAAGTAAGCTACACTAAAACTGCATAAAATAAATGAGACATTAGATATATAGGTTAGCAACATATGAATATATTATTATGCCTCATTTACAATTGGGTTTTACAGCGTTACGCTCGTTTTGTAGTCAGACTTGGCATGAACAAGAACTTAACGTCTCATAAATCGATAATGAGAGATTTCATAAACACAAAATACATGACACATACACAGAGACATATCAATAAATTATATCCTAAGAATATCAGCGGAACAAAATTTAAAACGTACGTACGACTATGTATCAGATATCCTGACCTGACACCCTTTGCACGACAACATCCTTGTGCCACAAAGGCTGAACAGCCGAAACAGATTTTAAAGTGTATCGTGCCACTCGATCACTGGCGAACGATCAATAGAAATATTACTGAAGCTGTGGCGAGACAATGCATCTTTACTCGTGCCATTTGTTCTACCTGCTGAGAATCTCCCCCCATCTGGACACGAGTTGCCTTGACTTTGGACGAAGCTAGAAAAACCTGTTCAGGTGGACATTCATGGACGACTCCGCCTTGGAGTGCAAATACCTCGCGGGCGAAGCCGCGGACGGAAGCTATAGTAACATAATAAAAATAGCTCTGTGTAGGAAAATATGAACCGATTTTCCAAGCTGGCAGGTATAATCATCATCAAAGCGATGGTCTTACATTTGAAATAGGTACCTGCGGCATTGCTCTGTATCACTTTTAAGGTTTCGTGCTATTCTTTGCTACTGTGGCGGCATCTACATCGCCACATGCGAACTCTGCATCATACCGACGTCACGTAAATCCTGCATCGCGCAAGCAGAGTTTACCGCGCCACTACTAGCATATACACAAAGTCCCGACATCAATCGTTAGGCAGTTTCCCATTAGACACATCACTCGTCTAGTCTGAGGATCCTCCCTTTTCTATGGAGGATAAGCGCATTTACCGCATTGGGTGATATTCTCTAATATGGTTTATGTAAGTAGTTATATAAAAAAAATAAAGAAATGTTGGGGTCGGCTTCCATTCTAACCGGATGCAGCTGAATGCAAGTATTTTACAACGAGCGACTGCCTTTCTGTTCCGAGACACGGAGGGGTTTTGATATGTAATGGGTGGTGACCACCCACCTACGAACCAACCTTCGATCGACCTTTGCGGCTGTTATTATTTAGCCACGAGCTTAAGTATAGGTATTAAGGTACTAAATGCAAAGAATTAGTTTACTGGTCTATGCTTTCTGTTTTGTAATGCTAAATACTATACATACTGCTCGGAGTTCTTCTTCGCAGCTAAAGCCTTAGGAAGTAGTGGGCGGGCGTTTTGGGGGACTGCTGTAATTTTGGCGTTCAAAAAGTGCTGAATCTCAGCCTAATTTGAATAAATGACTTTGATTTAATATCTTACACGAGGAGCTCCTATTTAGGTAGCACGCGACGACACAAGAGCAGATGAAGTGTAATACATACACAAATAACTAACTAATCACACAACTCACGCTTCAACGGCTTCGCAGTCTTGACCGCAGTGGTCGGCTCAGCATCCACAGAAATCGTTTTAGTTGTGCTCTCCACTGGCTTGAGTTTCCTCTGCGTCCAAGGAGGCGGCGTCTCGACATCCTTCTCCTTCACCCAGGGAGGCCTGAAGGATTCCCTGCGAGGCCCGCTGTCTTTACTGACGTTCCCGATCGGCATTGTGAGCTGAAAGGGATGGTTTTTAGATTAGATAGGAAGGTACTAATATTTGTTCGTGTATCGTGAGTGTTCGTGTGGTGTTTATTACGAAATTTTATAAAGGCCATGTCTCCATAATTTAATAAAGTTGTCTCCTACGATTGATTGATATTTATATATCTATTTTTTTTTAATTTTGTAAATGTGAGAACCGTTTATTGTGATATTTTGTATGTATATCATGCTCACTTAAATGTCTCACTGATGATGGCGCGTGTGTTTGATCATTCGGTTCCCTACAAAATGGTTGAGCTGGTTGGTGCTGATCCATACGTCGTGTTCGTGAACGGGCGCCGTCGGTTGAGACTGGTCGTCTCTTAACTGCTAGGGCTTATTTTTTATCTTATATTTTGAATTATTTCTTCATTTTATTTTTTTACATAGTTCTCACTTAAAGAAGCAACAAGAATTTTTAAATATCTTGATTTTTAATAGAGTTTCCGTGGAGTTTTTTGCCCGTTCTTCTCCATAGCGATCTACGTTTTGGAATCGGAAACCAGCTTTTACTTTCTGACTAACTGACCGATTTTTTGACAATTCAAAAGTCCCTGCATGGTCTAATTGATGTAATAATGCTTTGAGTTTGAGTTTGATTTTCGTTTCGTAAATCATTTGGATAAATTAAATGTTTCTTAGCCATCTTATTTGGTTGAATCCTTGCATATTATAAGTTGTAAGTAAGTATTAAGTAGTAATCATTCTGTCTGTGCGTTAGCACTCAGATCATAACTTATGAACCATTTTTTTATGTTTAAGAAGGTATGTTTCTAAATAAAAGCTATCCAATCCTATCGGAATATCGTTAATTTGGAGAAACATCGACGTAACTGCTATTTTACTTTTTTTTACGTTTTTGTTTTTCCTAACGTAAATACCAATTGCTTTGTCATATTTAAACATTTTTGGGAATAAATTAACATTTAATAAATTAACATTTACGTCGATGTTTCTCCAAATGAGCGAATGTGAAATAGTAGAGAGTCTATGACATTGGGAGAGCAGTCAAGTGGTGGTGTGGTGTTCACTATGATCTCGTAATAATTAGGTTTAAAGTAAAACTACCAGATTGACTATACGCTGGGGCTAATTAAAGTCAAATTACAAATAGAAAGTTTGGTAGAATATCAATATCGTGCGTACAGTAAGAAAGTGGTCGGTAGACTGGGATTAAGTACACATCAAAATATTAAACGAATGTTAACTAACAAACGCCTAATAAAACCATCATAATGCGTAGACCTATCGACGTGTGAATTACTGTTTGACAACTATGAAATGCTGCGCCGCCGCCGCCGCCGTCGCAACATTTTAATTAGTTCCATGCGGCGTAAAATGGTTACTTAGAATGGGTGATATTAATCTATATTACGGCATTACATTAGGTTTAGTGATATTTTATTTTAACTAAAACTTCAAAATTTAAGTTACAATAAAGGTGAAATATTAATTAATTTCATCCATATAATGTAATATGCATTTTTCATGTATATGCCCTTGCCAAAATTACACCTTTATGCTCCTAACTAAAACTAGTTATTTTTCCAAGACTAGTTTGTGCTCCTTGGCTCCTTGTTTCACCTTGGAAAAATAAGTGCTTTGTGCTCCTTGGCACCTAGTTTCACTTTGGAAAAATAACTAGGTACTTTGTGCTCCTTGGCACCTTATTTCACCCTGGCAAGACACTCATACACTTTGGTACACTCGCTATGATAATAAAACTGTATTAAATCAATTGGTAGTACATGAACCCATTCCGCTGTAGGTTAAGAGATATTTATATAATGATTGGTGATATTTGACTTATCTGCTTTAACATTACTAACGACATATGAATTACTTCAACCTTAAAACATCATTAATTTAAGAAGAACACGATCAATAGCGAGGTGTTATAATTTACAATAAACATTCTTACTACGTAGGTACCTACCTATTTAAATAGATAATGTCTCTACGATAGATCACGGACTCGGATAGATTATAATTACGCGGACTTACGCGGTAAACCGCAATGTCTATTAACTAAGTTTAGACTAACGTCACAACATATAAAAATGGCTAACGGTGACCATCGAGTAGGTACTAACTTTAAGATTTTACATAACATTTATATAAACAAACTCTAGCTAGCAAGTCGTACAAAGTTCCTTTGATGACGTGCTGTCACTTGACTAACTGCCCGACTGCGAAGCGCGACTGCTGAGCGTGGGGTCCCGGGTTCGATTCCCGGGTCGGGCAAAGTGTTATTGAGTTTTTCCATTAAGAATTTCTTAGTAACAGCCCGGAGTTTGGAAGTTGGCGGTGTGATACCCCCGTGTCTCGGAAAGCACGTTAAGCCGTTGGTCCTGCGCCTGATCTCTCTCCGGTCATGTCGGATTGCCGTCAAATCAGACTAAACATCAACGTTCAAAACAGCCGGTTTATTCTGTAAAAATCTGTGAAGTGAGCTGTGATTCCACTTGATGCTAGGGATTGAGGCTATTGATAACTCACTTCACCTAAGTTGGCTGGTAGTTGATAGGTTAGTTGAAAGTGTGGTGCTGCGCCACAAACAATAGGGCACTTAAGAGGAAATGCAGTCGGAGAGACTTTTGAAAAATCCTTAGCAAGAATTAAATTTAAGTAATTAAGCAATGCAAATCTCTCAAATTATCGTGAAATAGGTATAACGCAAGGTTTCCTTATTAATACGTGCGGTCATTCAACTATGTTGGGGTCGGCTACCAGTCTAACCGGATGCAGCTGCCATGAATACTAGTATTTTTTTTCCCACAACCCAGTAGATATCTGGATAACACGATACCTACTCTTTGGTTGTCTCTGGTTGTCAGACTTTAAGGCCTCTAACTACCCGTAACGACTGTCATAGATCTACGAATGACAGCCGGGACCAACGGCTATAGGTACGTGCTTTCGAGGTCTCGGATATGTAATTGTTCCATCCACCAACCGACCCCGTGCGGCTGTGTTTGTAATGCTAGGAAATCTTTCAAATTATCGTTAAATGGATAGGTAAAATCAAAAGTTTTCCTACGTGCGGTCAATCATCCACCAGATACCGATACGATTTGATATTCAAGACATGACTCATATTAAATCCCAACACCCAATCCCACTTCAGCGGGACATGACGAAATAATTAAATACTTATCTTTATCTATTTACTTCTATGATACAGATCCTTTAGCGTGCACTTAAAACAGGAATAGTCCATGAATCTTATAATATTTCCTAGACTACAGATAGCACACTTATGGCACACGTGCGTAACACGGAAGGCACGCGACGGAAAATTTGGGCACCGGGGAATTTTGGTGCGAATGGATTAAATTGATATAGGTACAATGCAATTTTAATTTACTTTTGGTAATACAGATCTACAAAGCATTGCATAGTTTCATTATTTTACCTATTTATAAAACTTTTTGCAACATAAAAAGTACAAGGGCGGATTTAATGCCTCCGGCATTCTCTATCATTCAACTAAGGAGAAAAAAAAACTGGCCAAGTGCGAGTCGGACTCGCACACGAAGGGTTCCGTACCACAAGGCAAAAACGCCGAAAAAAACACGTTTGTTGTATGGAAGCCCCCCTTAAATATTTATTTTATTTTGTTTTTAGTATTTGTTGTTATAGCGGCAACAGAAATACATCATCTGTGAAAATTTCAACTGTCTAGCTACCGCGGTTCTTGAGCCTACAGCCTGGTGACAGACAGATGGACGGACGGACGGACGGACGGACAGCGAAGTCTTAGTAATAGGGTTCCGTTTTTACCCTTTGGGTACGGAACCCTAAAAAGAGGAAAAAAAAAGGATAAAGAGTATTCTATTCTATTCAAGGGTACCTTTAGTATAATCAGCCTATAATGTTCCCACTGCTGGGACACGGGCCTCCTATATCGGCGAGAGGGAGTGAGCTGTAATCTACCACGCGGGCCCAGTGCGTGTTGGAAGATGTCACAAGTTTTCGAATTTTTGCACAGGACATGCAAGTTACCTCACGAAGAATTCCTTCACCGTTTCGAGAGCAGTGATGATGGAATAGTTTACGCCAAAAAGCACCTGTCTGGATTCGAACCTACGACCTACTACTCGTAAGTCGGGGGCATTGCCACTGGGCCACCACTGCTCACCAAGGATAGTGGACACAGTTATCATAGTCATAAATTCTATATCCAGCATCCATTTGTGTGAGAAATTATCGTTTTTTTTTTTGCCTTAATTTAGACTAACTTTGCCCAGTTAGGCTAAATTAAAGCAAAAATTTAAATAAATAGGTAGGAACAATGATATTATAAGTAAAAAGGTTTTTACACTTATAATATCATTGGGTAGGAAGGTAGGTACAATCTGGTTGTACAACTTAGCCACCAACATTTTTTTTTCATAAAATTTTTCCCCAAAAAGTTTTGCCATCCTTATCCCAGACCATTCGTCTTACAAATCACAGTTGAATTTAGAGTCTGTTCTGTCATCTTGGAAGTCACTTTCCATAAACGATCACTAGGTACTCGTACTTGCCAAGTGAGTGACTATGAGGTCTATAAACATCTCTATGGAAAGATCTATGCTCAGCAATGTTATTATAGGACAAGAAGCATTCATAGTCGAAATAGAAGGATGATTAGATGCTTTGATCGCCTGCCAGAGAACCCATTTAGAATGCTTAATTTAAGGCATGCAAGAATTCACGATAATACACTGAATTATTTATCTAGATACCTACTCATATTAATAATAGGAGCGCCCCTCGGTTTCACCCGAATAAGTGTCGATCCCGTGGTACTAATATCAGGACAAAAAGTATCCTGTGTTATTCTGATGTATAAGCAATATTACTGTAAAGTTTCATTAAAATTCGTTCAGTAGTTTTTGCGTGAAAGAATAACAAACACCCATTCATCCATACTCACAAACTTTCGCGTTTTTAATAAGTATTAGTCAGTTTGTTTCTTTATTTGTTTTTTCGGATTTGGAAAATGCTTTTCGCATTTGATAGCCCAATTCTTGAGGAAGCCCATAGAGGACCCAATCGAGGTCGCGGACAGAAGCTAGTTATGGGTATGTACCTATTATGTATAATTGGGGAATCTGTATCTTTCTGTCCTAACCTACTCCTAACCTAACTGGCAATTGACCAAGATATTGTGTAAACATATTATATTATATAAAATATTTTGGTTTTACTATGCTTAGTATTTTGTTTACGTATTTAGGGGATAACATGGTATGGCAGGTATGCCTACAATCAATCAATGAACTCAGCCTATCGCAGTCCACTGCTGGACATAGGTATACGCCTACTACATTAAAAAAAATCTCTGACCGGGAATTTAAATTAAATGTTTTTTTGTTTTAATTTTTATCGCTTCCCCTACCAAATGTATAAAAAATCGGCCCACAATTGATGAATATGTCGAAGAACATACATACAGACGAACATAGAACCTCCTCCTTTTTTGAAGTCAGTTAGAATAATTTTAAATTAAATCGTTTTCAACCTGTCCCGTGCTCAAATACCGACTCAGTTGTTCCCAAGAGTTACATACACCCATTACACCCTAATCATGTGTACCTATGTGTCATAAAATAAATCGAATAATAATACTGTTGAGAGCTATAACACACGTTTGCAGCATTCATTCAACAAGACTAGATATTTTTAACGCGCCCGTCATGAGCTCTAGTAGACTTAGGGCCGGTGTAGACGAACCACTTCAGAACTCCACTAGAGTCATCATCATCTGCCTAGCTTTTCCCAATCATGTTGGGGTCGGCTTCCAGTCTAACCGAATGCACTATGAAAAACTGCGGTATGCGGAAGGGGTGTATCCATATATTCATCTATATCAGTCACCAATAGCAGCACTTCAAACCTTGAAATAGCCATCCTAGTTGATAAATGTGACCCGTGACAGTGATTTTAATCTTTTTTTTCATAATCGAATTTACATAACTCTCTATTTTTTTATATGCACGTATCTTAGTGACAAGTAAACCTATTTTTCTTTCTTTCCATCGTAACTCTTCGTGCCTCTGCGTTCAAAAGTGGTTCGTCTAAGCGGGCCCTTATCGGAACACTTATTAATATTAAATCTACATTATTATTGTTTCTGTTATTATTTTATACGTTGGTTTATGTGGATGCCACGACTGTTGAGTCATTGAGCTCTATTTCGGGTATTTGTTTAGAGAGTTAGCTAAACAGAAGCTGGTTGAGTGATATCTAGTATTTGGCGAACATTGATATTTACGAAATAAAATATATTAAATATTATAATTTATAATATTATAAAGAGAAAAGATTTGATTTTTGTACATTTGTTTGCTACGCTTTCACGCTAAAACAGCAGAACGGATTTAGATGAAATTTGGCACATGGGTAGACCATGACCTTCATTAGGACAAAGTATACTTTTTATCCCGATACTCGCACGAGATCGTGACATATGCGGGTGAAACTGAGGGGCGCAGCTATCGTTTTATAAAATTAATTGTTATTATAAACCGGCATTTCCTAGAACCAATAATTCGAAGATTTTTGACATTTACCAACCCGCACTGGACCCGCGTGATGGATTATAGCCCACTCCCTCTCACAGAAAGGAGGCCTGTGTCCCAGCAGTGGGAACATTATTAGAGGCTGATTACACAAGAATGTGGTTGGTTACAAAAGAATGTGGAATATTCTCAAATTATTGTTTTTTAATAAGTGGGTATTGTATCATCAATGGATGTTTATTTTGAATTTCAGGAAGTGTCAACAGAACATGATGAATTGTATTCAACTTTCAACACTACGGATTTAAAAACCACAGCTGTGCAAAACGCTCGTACTAATTTTCTACATTTATCTCTACCTAATAATATCTTTTCTTTACTTATTAAAAAACAAAGTCGCTTCCGCTGTCTGTAAGCCTAGATCTTTTAAACTACGCAACAGATTTTAATGCTGTTTTCAGCAATAGATAGAGTGATCTAAGAGGAAGGTTTATATGTATAATCATGCATAATTATTATAGTAGAGAAAACCCGGGAAATTCAAAGATTTGTAATGCGATGTCGTAACTAACATATTTTTGTGCGCTTACATTGCAAAGGCTGGCTAAACCTTACGAGATAGATCAAATTAATTTATTACGGAATTGTATAATAATATCTTAAAAAGATCGACAAAAAGTTTGCGATGGCATATATTTATCTCCTAAGATTAACCCGCAGTAACCATTTTTATCTTTTACATATTACAAAAATAATATGGGTTATTTACCAGAAATTATGGGCTATTTTATACAACACAGTATTATTCCTTCAATTAAATACATTAGATACGTTGTGCATTTTCTGTAGTTAATAATTGCCCCATACAACATATCATTATTTAAAAAATTAATATCTTAGAAGATATCAAGCCGGATAGTGTTGCGAAAAAGTAACTGCTATAAAATTTTCAGAAAAACTACCCCCTCCTAATGGGGTCGCAATCAGGTAAAATGTGCAACAGTGAAACAAAAAACTGGGAAATGTTTCAAAGATCTCTCAACCTAGCACTTGCTTGAGCTAGATTTTTGACAAGCGTCAAACTAGATTTAAAAAGTTGTAAAGCGGGAAACTCATTAACAACTTCTAAACAGCTGACTGCTGCAAACAGTGACTTCTTGCCATGCTATCTGTGTCTTCAATACTAAATTAGTTACTTATTTAACAACACTATTTTGTGATATTTTCTGGGATAGTTTAGAACAAGTGTGCACTGTCAAAATGAAAATATTTTATTCCACATTTTACATGGGCACTTACGAAATATCAGAAGTTAGGTCCACGGTTCTAATTTGTAGTTTCCTGTGGAGAAGAGCCGGCAAAAAACTCCACGGTTATTCGGTTAAAAATAATTGGCTGTTTTTTTTATTTATTTTTTTATCGCTAAATGGACCTGCTCTTGGCCGCAGGAACCCGTTGGATGCGAGAAGCACAGAACCGGACGAAGTGGAGGTGCTTGGGGGAGGCCTATGTCCAGCAGTGGACGTCTTTCGGCTGAAATGATGATGATGGGCCTGCTCTTGACCTCGATCACGCCTGATGGAAAGCGATAGATGACATCTGTGATGTAACGAGCGTGCCCAGAAGATGCCTGTTCAGTCTTGCTTTGAAGGCAGACGGGTTTTATGTGGAATGGTTTTATGTGAACACAGACGCTGGCCTCAGCCAGCGCTACACACTAACACTGTTTTTTGTAATATTTCAAAATAACAATGTTCATAGGTATGGGAGGACAGTGCAGGCCTGTCAACAAGTACCATGTACGTGACAAAATAGAAAATGGTCAATAAATCTAGTCTATTATGCCTACTCTGAACCTAAAAACATTACCGTTAGATTCAAGCAACAGATATGTTATTATAAGCTTGACTTGCTCATGATTAACATAATAATTAAAATGTAGGTAATGTACCCAGGATTCGAACATCATCCATCACGGATGATGTTCGTGAACAAGCGCCGTCGTTTCAGACTGGTCGTCTTTAATCTTATATTTTGAATTGTTTGTTCATATATTTTTTTAGATTGTTCTCACATAAAGAAGCAACAAGAATAATTTACCCAAGATTTTGTAATAGAGTTTCCTTGGAGTAACTTGCCCGTTCTTCTTCATAGAGATCTACGTTTTGGAATGAGCAACTAGCTTCAACTTTCTGACTAACTGACCGACTTCTTGACATTCTAAAAGTGAATATCAATGGTTTAATAAATTGAAGTATTTACCCAAGTTTTGAAACGAACTTTAAAGTCTAGCAACGTAACTGAAGACTTCTGTTCAAAATGTAAAGTAACTGCCAATAAATAATTTCCATTAAATTAAATTTATATATATTTTGCACATAATCCCGATAAGCTATACCATTTTTATTTCAACGTGATATTTAAAATTTATACATTTAGTGGGTGTTTTGGCATACAGTCGTAACCTTTTAGCAGTGATAAATTAGAGACACATTCACGAAACGAGGTGACTTCTCGTTTAGTTTACGTATTTATGAACGCACTTTATGAAATATTTTACCAAGTTTTCGACTTATTTTAAATTTAAATGTCACATGTTTCGATACGAGTAGTCGAGTGTCCTATTAACGTACGCTGCACGTGATGATGACAATTCATGTACATTTTACACAAATATTTAGGAATTTTGCACTTTCTTCCATCTCTACCTTACGTCACCATTTACCACACACACAGGTTACCTAATTTAATATATAATGAAGATGTTACGAAACAAAATAATTAAATGTCAGTTTATTATTAGCGAAACCATTAAACGCCATATACCTACATAATAAGAACACCAAAGAGGAAACCCATCAAGGGTTAAAAAGATTAGTGAGTATCCTAGATTCAGTGCCTATGTAGGCACTAAGCATCAATAGAAACGATAATTATGTGTGGTCATTCATAAAAAAATATACGCGTCGACTTGAGAACCTCCTTCGTTTTTTTTGTCGGTTAAAAACAATATAAATCTATATAATCCTGTTTATCAATTAAGTACTTACATAATTATTATTTCTTTGTCTGTTATTCAATTGTTTTAGAACAAATCTTTTGTTTATTACATTACTGGTCCTCACATAATCTGACCAAAGGATTAAGTACCTCTGGACTTTAAAAGAGACTGTGTGTGTGACCCCTGAGTTTGTTACGCCATTTCTTCCCAGGGGTCAGTTAGAAGGAAATATCGACTCCAACTAGCTCATGCTTTTTTTTAATGTGAAACTTCTTAGTCCATTCGATAATTGGCCGTGAATCGAGTGACATTTCAAGGACGCGTCACGTTTTGTGCACACGTCGGTACATGAGAGGGAAGAAAGATCTCTCTCTGTCTCCCACATTAAATCTTTCTTATTCTTTATTTTATTTATTATCTATTTAAGAAATTTCACTTCTATCAGATGTAGGTACTATTACAGTGCAGCACGCGCAATTTTTAAAATTTAATATGATGTGTGAAAGTGATTCCGATAACCTATGTGGGTTCTTACAGAATAAACAATTTCACTACATTTCATTAATGTGTCCGAATCGATCAAACATTACGACAACTGTTATCAGACTTGATTGTCTTGAAATGTGAATTCCCTGAATTGACGTCATTAGTAATATTCCTTCAATAACTGAAGTAATTAATTTTCATTCAAAAGAAAATCGAGATAACTTAGTTGTGACAAAGCTGTGTGAGAAAGAAAGCGAAAAAGTTTAAGTATGACAAAAGTTTATGGAGATTCGAACTTTCGATTGACAATCTTTTAACAGTTTTAGGCATTAATCTAATTGTTTTAAGTATTAAAACAGCTTCCCATCACGACATACATAAGTTTGGAAACTTCGAAAAGAAAACTTAAAAGCACAAATTCAATTAAAATTTTCCAAAAAGCGAGCCCTAACAATCCTACAGAGCTTTATCACTTCTGTTCTAGTTATCTACGCAAATCCCTATTTCTATCTGTTCTTCAACTAAAATAGATTAATAATACTTTCACCAAAACCATAATTTTGTCTTACTTTATAAAATAAACTCCGTGTGTATTGTTAGTCTAATCACAAATATACGCACTTTACAATTCGAACACCGAACACTCGAATCAACTGATCATATTTTTTTAATTAATACAGTGTGCCTCGGATATTTCGGGGACGCGAAACCGGGAGCGCGTATAGCCCGCGACTAGCATCGGAATTTCATCTGTGAACAATTCCTCTGGAACTTATAAATAGGTGCGACGAACCGACGTGTACCATGAGTTTTAGTTAACGTACACACTATCTTAGATGATTGTGAGGTGCATGGGGATTTTTATGCGCTCCATTGATTAGCGGGAAAATCAATCGTCTATACTTATCCTTTTTTTAAGTCGTTCTTTTTTCTACATAGTGTTGGTGGCCAGAAGCCGATGTTCTTTTTTGAATAGCACAGTGGCCTAATGATGTTTGTTTTTTTTTTATTGTATTGTTGGCGGACTCTGAATTTTCTTGGCAGCATGAGGACCTCATTATGGAGTGAAAATCGAGAAACAATATTGATTTATTAATTGTAATACAATGGTAATACATTTTATTCTGATACAAATGGAACCTAATAACTGTAAATTATAGTCGCTTTTCTGTCTGTCTGTGTAAAACTAGTTAGTAGGTAGGTAATTAAGAAAACACACAATGGTTATTGATTCGGTTTTCACCATTATTTAGAGAATTTATTCCGTAAGGCTTGTGTGTATAAAATATTAAGTAGGTATATTTATTTGACACGTTCGTAGATTGCACCCGTGCGAAGTAAGTGCGGGTCACTAGTGGAACAATAGGTAGGTACCTACATACGGAATTTTATAAACAAGGAAAATTAAACAGTTGTTTTATTTTACCTTAGTTTTCTAGTTCCTAATTTCTCTCGCACATGTCGAAGGATGCTGAAGCATTCAACGTAACCTTGTTGTATGTTGTCACTTTGTTAGCTGCGCGGAATTTGAGATTCCAGTAAGTATGTCGGGGTCAAGCCTGCAGAACTGTCTGCCGTCCTGCGTAATAAGGAAAAAAACAGACTTAATTACTATTTACTAGGAGTTCCAAAAGTTGAAGGTATAAGATTTAAGGCAATGTTCGCCTAAATTGTTAAGGTTTTTTTGCCTTACCATAAAATTAATATTAACAATAAAAAAAAAAAAATAATAAGCAGTCGGGGGATCCCCGGCAGGAACGAAGTTCCTTGCGCGATACTCGCACGCACACACAATCGTATATTCCTAATTAAATTATTATTATTAATTTAATACGCGTTTTTAATACAGAACCATCTCGTATAATTTTTTAAAAGCTCTCATAAAGTTGTCGCCATTTTGCATCTTCATTTTGACTTCGCTATCGGTTTAGCACCCTCAAAAACCATGAAAGAGACACCTGTGATGAAAAATTTGAAAATGTTCGCGGCCGCCATCTTGGATCTTCACGAAACCCTCTCTGTCTCTCTCAAGAGAAAGTCGCATACCTTTTTTTTTTTTTTTTTTTGCGGATGGGAAATCATCAAATGACCCCTCCCGCTCTGGGTGGAGCGGAAGGGAGTGTCAGACTCTTACTGACTAAAACCCACCCGTGTTCCTTCCTTAGCCCTTTATGTTCCGGGCCAGCGGTAACCCTTTCGGACAATCCCGCTGACCAAGTCGCATACCTCCATTGACTTATATCGGTATTACTTACTTTTGAAATCATTGCATACCTCTTTTTCGTTAGGTGACGATATTTACCAGTTACCAGCACAGAGCATGTAAGTTGCCAGTTTACTCCTACTGTGAAAACTTGGTCATTCCAAAAAACATTAAGTACCTACGTTAAGCGGCTGCACCTGTCCTTCGAGCTTTCCGTAACGTTGGTAGTTTGTACAGCGTCAGATTGACTTTTGCCGCGTAGCTAGGGTAGCTATAATAATACATAATTATGTAGGTATTTTGTAAACTTATACGTGAAAGTTGGCGCTTCAATTTTAATGATTAAGGGGGAAGCGCAAAGGTAACCCGCGAAATTCAAATTTTCCTACGTTTTTTGCAATTTGCTGGTCACTATTAAGTTGTACGTTGATCAAAATATGATTCGCGGTCGTAACAAATATGTATTTACGATATTATAATCATTACAATCAGTAATACAACTTGTTAAGTTAGTGTAATCCCCAAAGGTCAAGATTTCATGAAATAGTCATTCTTGGCGATTACTTGGTCTTAGAGAGTTGTGTTGATGACTTTAATGATTACAATTCTGTCTGTTTACGGGGAAAACTACGACTTATTTATATCTTAGACGTACTACTCCTACTTATACTGTCATA
Organism: Oligia fasciuncula; assembly: GCA_963082905.1. Taxonomy (NCBI): domain Eukaryota; kingdom Metazoa; phylum Arthropoda; class Insecta; order Lepidoptera; family Noctuidae; genus Oligia; species Oligia fasciuncula. The sequence goes on along the minus strand of OY720406.1, from coordinate 10,929,771 downwards.
GACGTATTATACCTACTGTATACAAACTTAAAATACAGGTTATAAAACTATGTCTAATTTAGAGTTTTAGACTCAGTTTGGTTGCCCAGGGCAACCAGCAACTTCACCCGTAAACCCCACCGCTGTATTCACGCCTGTCCACACTAATTGGCTGTACGTTAGTTATTAGGTAGGTATGTGGTATAAGAAAGAACGAAAGGCTGGCCTATATATTATTATCTGTACATCCTTTCTATCGTAGAAACTAATTCTCAATCGGATTATCAAGAAAGAATGAAAGAAGAAGAAAGAAAATAAATTTATTTAGCACATACTAAAAGACACACAAACATCGACAGACATAAAATCGAACCCACTGCTAACTCCCAAGAGTCAGGCTCACAAAAAACGTTCGATCTACCCAAGAAAACTCATTCAACTGTACCAAAACCTAGCACAAAATGAATCAAACCCAAAACAATGTATCAAAGTCAATAAATAAAAAAAACAGCCAAATTGTTTATAATTTATTGCTCTATATTTGAATATGAGCATAAATTAGTGCGCAAGAGTGTATTCCTGACAATGGCGGCGCCTGCCTTCCGGACGACGCCGACGACGCGCCCTGGTTGCGTAACCGTCCCTCCCAGATGTTAGGTCAAGTGTGAAATTATTATATGTATGTTACAAGGGCATCAGTGGACCGGGAAAGAGGCGCCGAGCTGACTCCAAGATGACATCGTTCATGGAAAAAGAATTAGACAAGACGGATCTTCCACTTAGGTATCATTAATCTTAAATTCAGTTAGACCACGTTCGCACGAACGTAAAAATATCGGTGCGGGATTTTATCGCGCACTGGATTTTCAACTCTCAGTGTTAAACTGCGCATTGTTAATCCAATAGAGTGCATGCCAGCGCCGTGGAAAAACACACTGTTGGATTTCAACTCTCGGCGCTAAGCATTGTGTTGAAGAATCAGTGTGCGAAAATATACCGCCGCGATATTTTAACGTCCGTGCGAAGCCGTCCTTACCTACTGCAGACAACGCACCGCCTAAAACTCTCATGTCCGTAAGGATTGAGGAGCCACATCAGATTTTTAAAATCTGATCTCACCATTATTTAGCAGCAATGTAGCTTATTTTGCAGCACGAATTCTAGATTTAGCAGCAAAATATATCACTAGTTATTTTAATGCAAAAGTGGCTCCTCAATCTAAATGTTTGAATTGAGGAGCCACCTGGAACTCGTTAAGTAATAGATGAATATTTATGAAAATTTTGCATCATTTAGCAGCAATTTTGCATATTACCTTCTAAAAATTTAGGATCTGTAGCGCTAAAATAAAAGAAAATACAATACTTTTAATATGGCTCCTCAATCTAAACTCAAGAGGTGAATTTCTATTGGATGTGAGCGATCAATTAATATATTCGACTATTGATAATTTAGCAGGTGTTGTGTTTGTTTTTGCAGTATAGGAGTAAAATAGTAAAACAGAGTAAATTTTGTATATGAACGCATTTTCTTTGGCTCCTCAATCCTGACGTTTTAATTATATATGTTTGACTGTAGCCACCTGAGATCTCAACGGAATCTAAAGTCAAAGATACTAACATTTAGCAGAAATGTCTGCTAAATATATCTGCACAGTTCAGCAATGTATATATTTTGGATTCTGAAAAAACAATACTTAACTATTTTCTTGTAAATTCAGTGTGTAGGGTGACCACATTTTGGGGGTTAGTTACCTACAATAGTTATTTGTGCAACAAGAGAGCAAAGTCGTTTTTTGCTGCGAGTTCAAGATTGAATCACGAGTGTAGCGAGTGATTCTAAAGTTGAATCTTGAGTGTGGCGAGGGATTCAAAGGCACGAGATGCAAAAAACTTTGCTCTCGTAACACTTTCAGTCTATCAAAAAATACTCTGTGTGTAACACACATAACTTTTCACTTCAGCAGCGAGAACACTTTCCCTGCGTTCCGAGATAGGGAAATAATCGATGTGAGCGTGCTTAAACCCGTACCGAATTAGCGTGAGCGCGATAACGACGTCCCGTGAATCGTCATAGATGACGTCCTGACATGCGCCATCTTGCGATAACGCCGACCATGCCCTAGAATAATATCACCGTGAGCGCTGTCAAAAATGACAGTGTGTGTGTGAGGATGTGTCAGTGTGTGTTTTGTTTTGATTTGCATCTTATCATAAAATTAAACTAACGTGGCATTTTCGAATTTGTACTTCTGGCTGATAGTCGCCACCTAACCAAAGAAGAAGAAATGTGGTGTTTATACAAAGAAATACTGTAATAATATCGTTTTTACATTGAGTAAGCACTGTGAGCGCGTTCACGGGCGTTCCGAATTGTTGACAGTTCTCAGCTGTCATAATCGTAATATCTAAATCGGAACGCATGTGAGATGATGTGAGCGATTATAGCTAATTCGGAAAGCGCCCTTTGTAAGGCGTGTTCGGAAATAGCACCCATGATATTTTATTATTCAAAATATATTACGTAGGTAACATTATTGAAACTAGAAATAAATATTTACAGGTTAAATATCAGTTTTATTTGCAGTAAATACCTATTTTCGTTTAAATACAACAATAAGTTAAAAATTCAATAAATTACATTAAAAGACATAATTATCTTTTTGCAAAATTTCTTTAGTTGGTACGAAATTCCGAACGTGTTTGTCTTTGAGGTCGAATTCAAAATCGGAACTTCGAAAGGGCTGGTCTTTGCTTTGTCTCTCTCACTTTCTAATGGCGGGAAAGAGATAGAGTGTGAATGTTTCGAATTGTATGATTAACCCAAGGCTGAATAAGATAAGATATTCGCGGCTAAAAAAAGGATTTGATATCCTGTTTTCAATGTAAGTACATTTGTGCCGACTATTGTTATTTTTTTTACATTTATTTATTTAATATGTAGTATGTTCGGGTTCGAAGTTTACAAATTAAAATACATAAGTACTACGGTCGATTCTTAAAATAGACCAAATTGAACCACTTTAATGTTCTAAAATATTTGTTAATAATAATACCAGAATTTGTAATGTTTTCGAATAAATCATATAAATAAGTAGGTGCTATAGAATTTATTCCTGCAACTATCGAAACTGGCATAGGCCACTACAAATGTCACTATCTTACACCGAAAGATGAAACGTTCTGCTACGATGATTACGATTCTAAAATTCGAATAAGTACTAATCAGCCAATATTCATTCATTCTATAACTTATAGCGAAATTGATTGCTAAATAACCAATAGGTACGATAGATATAATCTGTTATGGAAATATAAATTTATTAAATTACTTATCCTGGTTTCATTAATACGAGTATAATAAGGTCACCCTACACACTGAATTTACAAGAAAATAGTTATGTATTGTTTTTTCAGAATCCAAAATATATACATTGCTGAACTGTGCAGATATATTTAGCAGACATTTCTGCTAAATGTTAGTATCTCTGGCTTTAGATTCCGTTGAGATCTCAGGTGGCTACAGTCAAACATATATAATTAGAACGTCAGGATTGAGGAGCCAAAGAAAATGCGTTCATATACAAAATTTACTCTGTTTTACTATTTTACTCCTATACTGCAAAAACAAACACAACACCTGCTAAATGATCAATATGTCGAATATATTAATTGATCGCTCACATCCAATAGAAATTCACCTCTTGAGTTTAGATTGAGGAGCCATATTAAAAGTATTGTATTTTCTTTTATTTTAGCGCTACAGATCCTAAATTTTTAGAAGGTAATATGCAAAATTGCTGCTAAATGATGCAAAATTTTCATAAATATTCATCTATTACTTAACGAGTTCCAGGTGGCTCCTCAATTCAAACATTTAGATTGAGGAGCCACTTTTGCATTAAAATAACTAGTGATATATTTTGCTGCTAAATCTAGAATTCGTGCTGCAAAATAAGCTACATTGCTGCTAAATAATGGTGAGATCAGATTTTAAAAATCTGATGTGGCTCCTCAATCCTTACGGACATAAACTCTCTGGTCTGCTAAGCGTGAAATTCTGCACAAAAGTTCCTTGTAAAACGCAAGTGAGCCCTCAGGAAGGTTTTTAAAAATTCATCCCCTAAAGGGGTTAAGTAGAGGATGATATTTGATATTGAAGTTCGCCATTTTAGCCGAATGGACATTAAATGTAAGATATACTTCACTGACAATGCCACATATTATTTGTATGTGACCAGAGCTGGGTCGTTATACGAATACCTACTTTGACGCCCAAGACGTATTTTGTTTTATGTTTATTATATTTTTTACCGACTTCAAAAAAAAGGAGGTTATTTAAAGTTACATAAACATTTAAACAGCTCGGACAAAGAACAATGCATTTGTTATAATGAACATAATTTTAATATTTTTGTCAACTCTTATATTATTTAATTAAACAGCTTTTCGAAAGGAAGGCCCCTTTCTTAAAGCTGTTTGCTGTAACCTTTACTTTCTTATTTTCTGTCATTGTACCTAGGGACTTTACAAAATCAAGAATGGAATCTTAATGACCTACAAAGATAATGGGTACCTTTTTGTGGATAAATTAAAGTTCACAAAGACGTCATCAGACAACGTAGAATTTATTGTTTTGCGATTTCGAATCGGCTTACTTATCTATTCCTTTTTTAGATAATATCAACAAAAATATACCGAAAAATGTAAACATGAAAAGGATTAATCGCGGATAATCTGCGTCGCCTGAAATAAATGGATTCTTATTAATATTATCTCCTTTATTCAATTAAATTCTTATAAATTATATTTTTAAATATTAGTATAAAGAAATATAAAAACATTTAAAAATATAAAAAATAGTAGCCCACCGGTATCGGGAACAGGGTCCAAGCTACCGGCGGTCAGGGCTCCAGAGAGAGAAACCTCCTAACTATTCGGGCCGTGTCCAGAAGTACCGCTTTCTGGATCAAGCCCTTGATCCAGCTGCCCAACGAGAGCCTCCTCAGGTGTTGATCGAGGCTCTTGGCTATTAGACCATTGGCTGTCACGACTACCGGCACAATGATCGCTGAGTCCACATTCCACATGTCGACAACCTCGTGAGCCAAGTCAAGATACTTGATATTATTATTATTAATTAAGTCAATTTCACAATACAATACAACTCTTTATTGCACAACAATGAAAAGATTAACAATAATTGAATACGAAAATAGGCAGTATTATCGCCATAGAATATAATAGAGGTTTTATATTTCTATGATTATCGCTCTCGGCTACTCTTTTAAGCAACCACTAAGTAATGCACTTACTTCTAACTATTCAAAGAGTGGGAGGGGGGGGGGGGTGAGAGGATGGAGGAGGTGAGTCATAAGAGGGCAGCGCCAAGGTAGCCCACGAAATTAAAATTTTCTTACGTTTTTAGGGTTCCGTACCCAAAGGGTAAAAACGGGACCATATTACTAAGACTTCGCTGTCTGTCCGTCCGTCCGTCTGTCTGTCACCAGGCTGTATCTCAAGAACCGCGATAGCTAGACAGTTGAAATTTTCACAAATTATGTATTTCTGTTGCCGCTATAACAACAAATACTAAAAACAAAATAAAATAAATATTTAAAAAAATCACGTTTGTTGTATGGGAGCCCTCCCATACAACAAACGTGATTTTTTTGCCCTTTATTGCTTGATATCAATAATGGCAACAGGTAGGCACTTGAAATATTCACAAAATACTCAGTTGTAAAATTAAAATAAAATCAATATTTTTATGGCATTCGTGATACAGGGTAATCCTAGTACGAGTGCCATAGCACTCCTTTGACATCTAAGTGCACATTACATAAGACCTAATTTGTTTATTTTTTAAGGAGATTTACTGTACCCATTCTTCTAGTAATAAAGATTTTTATTTTTATTTTTTTTTATTTAAAGGGAAACATAGGTACAACAAACGTGTTTCTTTCGGCGTTTTTTTACTAAGTTAAATATTGTACGTTGGTACGGAACCCTTCGTTTTTCGCCGGTTTTTTCAAGATTTCTGCACGTGTCATGAAAATAAGTTACCTATAAATTTTTTTGACAAATAGGTATACTTATCGCATTGTCAGTTATATTAAATAGGCCCAAGCACTGACCTCTATTAAACATAATACAGGTCAGTGGGCCCAAGTCATCGGCCCTTTTTTTAGGGGGTCTACCCACACAACACATCTTGCAGGCAAGTTTTCTATGTAGGTTGTAGGCAAAATTCATGTAATTCACCTATAAATTGAATGGAATGACATAAATCATCACCTATTTCATTGAATAATATTATTTGTCACAAATAAGTCCCTTATTTAATGAACCAATTAGTGTCAGGTCATGACACTGCTGTGAGTCCCCTAACAAACGATTGTTTACATTGACTATTAAAATAACATGTGATATTCGAAGAAATAGGTTATCAATTGGTGTTGTAGGTTCTGATGTATGGGTGTGGACTAGGGTAAAGTTCACTTCGAACACTACAAAGTACCTATAGTCCGACTTTTAATTAGCTGCAGTAAAATGACACTTCATAATAACTCATTTCGGACTGAGTTTAGAGATATGCATGTCAAATAAGTTTCGTTTGTTACACTTTTCTGCACTAGAAAAACAAGATTTGGTTGATGGCCGCGAAAAAACAAAAAGACGCCAATTTCAGTCATTTATGTAACATATAAGCTGTCATTTTACTGCAGATAATTAAAAGTCCGACTATAGTAAGGCCTTTACACACGATTTTCTTGCCGTGAAAAACTAAGGTTTATTTGCCGTGTGTAGGCATGGTCGCCGTACCGTAAAGACAGCGTGCACTGAAAAAAATAATTTCTTAATACAGCACATTAAAGCAATTTCATTAAGACTTGGGTACTGACTTTATACAGTAGAAGAAATGTTTGGAAAACAGTAGAAGACAAAACAGTAACTTTTAATTAATGAACATACTATTTACTGAAAAAAAACAACAAACAAGGAAAACCACCCTTACTGTTATGAGTTATTACGCAGTTATGAATATTTTGTAAAAAGTGAGGTACACTGTCCTTCAAGATACAGGATTTTCCTAGTTTGAAGGGCAGGGATCTTCTCAAATGTAATAGCCACTTCCATCCCTTATTGAATTAACACTGATGTTACCTAGGCCAAGTCTTTTAAAAAATAAATAATTACTTACTTACTGTAATGTAAGTAAATTTCAATTGTTTGAACGATATCACCAAATGAAGAAAACAGTTAATTTTGTGACCTTTTAGCTACGTAAAACGTTAAAGTTTACTGTCATGACGGTAACATTTTGCCTCAAGCTTTAACTGTTTTCGGATCAGTAAAAAATACTGTTTTGAACGTTATAGGCTCATAAGGAACTGTTTAAAGCAGTTCAGTTCAATGTATTTTCATTTGTATTTACAGCTTATTTATTTCAGTGTGCCGAGCGCAAAGGACCGTTGAGAATAGATTAAAAGAGTAATCTATTCTTAGTAAGAGTAATCTATTATCTACACCAAACAAATTACAAAACATCACGCCTCTAATCCCCGAAGGGTTAGGCAGAGTGTGCCTATAGTACACCCGACTTGTGGCAATGGGTCGGCCATATTAGCCGTAGAACCGATGACCGTTGGGGAAGACGTGTGCTTGAGTAGAGACCGCGAGTCGGCAAACGTAAGGTAGGATGCTAGGTGGAGTGATGATTTTCGCGGGGTGGCTGGTAGCAGCTGGATGAGAGTTGCCGAGAAACGGGCTAAATGGCGTGCGATTGGAGAGGCCTGGCTGTAGGCTGATGATGACAAATCATCATAAAAAGTACATACATCCTGCGTCTTACCTACATTAAAATTTATAAACGGCTCTAACTCACAATCTAGAAAAACCTAATAAGCTAATACATTCGCAAAGGTTAATACCCGGCTACGTCCAAGACACATTTAATAATAAACAATAAATAGATATTATTACGTTTCAAATCACAGCTGATAAGATTGAGTATCACCGAATTAGGAAATCGGAATCATACAAGTAGGACTCCGATTATCAACAATACATTAACATAATATACCTATACATATACTACTATTCATATAAATACTACAGTTTTCCATTGATAGTTCACATTCGTTTATTATTTTATTAAAGAAAATTTTGTGATATTTTTTCATTTTGGATTTATATTTTATTTCAGTAAGGTAAGTCTGCGTGTGTTTGTTTGAAATAACTTTGCTTTAGGTGTACTATTTTTTATATATTTTAATAGAATTGTATCTAATACTATCAAATTTTGACCAATTTTGTTTCATTTCATTTAATTTCATCAAATTTTGTCCAGTTTTATTATCTGATTTAACCTAATTTAATGACTGTGTGACATACGTGTATTAAATATCGACTAATAACTTGTAGGTATGTGTGGTGCAAAAAAAAAAAATATAATAAGAAGATAAGTTTGCATCAAATTTTGATTTTGAGCAAACTAATTAACTGATACTTTATTATTATTAAATAACTAATTAACTTTCTTTTTTTTTGTTTGTTGGTAAATTTAACCGTAGAGTTTCGGCTCTTCTTCATAGTTCTTCATAGAGCTTCAGTTTTGTATTAATGATCGTATTTTTTTATTGTGTATTTTCTGGTGTACAATAAAGTAAGTATATATATAATAAATACAAATAAATATATATATATATATTATATAAAATATATATAGTATAGTATATAAATAAATTGTTCGATAACGCAACTTTTGTTGTAAGTATTATCACATGTTTGTTATCCTGTGACTTCTTTTGAAGCATTTTGTAACGAATTTCTTGAACGCGGCTACTGGTAGGATTAAACGAGTTGAAATCGTCACGTAACGAAAAAGCGTTATCCCTGCCATGCAACTTTATCTCTTGTGGTTTTTGAGGGTGCAGCCGATAGTGAGTTCAAAATGAAAATCCAAGATGACGGCTACGAACATTTTTAATCATGGGTGTCGTTTTCATGGTTTTTGAGAGTGCTCAAGCCAACACCGAGGACAAAATTAAAGCTTTTAAAAGGCAAATTACCTGACTGTAATTAATTTGCTTCACATAAAATTAGATTCCGTCCCAGCCATTTCCCAACTACGAGTATATTTAGTTGGCTTCCAGACAAACTGGATGCGCTGAGTATCAGTATTTTAGGAGTGACTATGGGCCTAATGAAGGTGGCTGGGACAGACTGGATGCGGAAGGTGGAGAACAGGGTGTTATACCGCAGCCAGGGAGAGGCCTATGTCCAGCAGTGGGCCGCGATAAGCTGAGTTGCGACTGCTTATCTGACCAACAATCCAGTTACCTACTGGGTAATAAGATACACCCCTTAGTAACACTCCTTGTCAGACTGGCTGTCAAAGACAATGAATAACTGCCGGGACCAACAGCAGTTAATGTGCTTACCGAGGAGATTTCGTCCGATCCGCTGATTAGTCATACCTGCGTGCCCGCCAAAACCGGATAAAAGTCAACAAATTCATTGATATCATTGTGTAACGTTACATATTAGAAAAATACCCGAAACCCGTAACTAAAGGAAACGGTTACTTTACGCAATCATGTATTTGAGTTATCCTGTACTTCAAACTATTTGTTTGTTTTATTTAGATATTTAAATTATTATAAAACCTTAAATCTATCTTTACAGGTTGCCCCGAAGCATTTATTTAAATTAAACCAACTAAAGGCACTTTTAAACAGTCTAGTCTGTCAGTCACAAAGATGAAGCTAGTTGCCCATTCCAATGCGTATTAGAATTCCGACGGAGAAGAACGGACAAGAAATTTAACGGACACTAACCTAACATATTGTTAAAATATTGGTTAGCTTCCTCTTAGAAGGGCCTTAGATGAGCCAAGTAGATTTTCCATGTACTCTCTTCAATTTTACCAATTTTCTACTATTAGATAAGATAGTACTGGGTAGGTACTTGTGAATATTCATAATACAGATACGTTATCTTTATATCGTTGATTGCGTTTTAAGGTTGCAATTGGCACGGGGTCATAAGTGTACTTGATTAAATATTTCAATGACAATACTGTCAAAATGACATCTAAGTTTTATCTAATATCGTTGTTCTTTTCTATAGGTTTGTGCATGTTTATTCAAGATATTAAACAGCCAAAAACATTTGTTTTTTTTGTCTTATTTTTTGGTGAAGATCAAAAATTGAAATCAAAATATTTATTTCACATAAAGCAACATGGGCACTCATGAAACGTCAGAAGCTTACGAGAATTACACTTAAGAGTTGTAAGTCGTTGGTTCTAACCCTGACAGACACTTTGTGTCAATTATTTCATCACCACTGCTCTCAATACGGTGAAGGAAAACATCGTGAGGACACCGGCATGTCCTAGAACAAAAAATTCGAAGACATGTGACATCTAACAACCTGCACTGGGCCCGCGTGGTGGATTACGGCCCACTCCATCTCTCAGAGAGGTGGCCTGTGTCCCAACACTGGGATAATAGGCCGCCCACTGTATGTTTTATAGTAAAAATCATATTTTTTTTAATGCATTTTCTGGTGTTTATTTAAATAAATAAACAATAATGCTTTTATTTGTTAGTGAAAACGGGCCTAAGAGTGTTATGATTTTGCGCAGACGTCCTAAACTCAAGTGGCCCATCTGGCACTTCCGTTACCTACTTGAGCATATCTACTCAAATAAAGGTACGTTGAATGCAACGTGAATTTAATAGCACGTGCCGCGCCACGGCTAGAAAATTACTTGTCATAAGTATTTAGACACGGCCGATTCACTTCTTTTTTGTGCATCAGGGTTACGCGGAAGGCAGCTAGAACCAGAGATAATGTAATAACGACCTCTTTGTAAAATAGTTTTGCTAGAGTTTCCTACAAAAGAAGGTTACAATCTTTTTCTTTGCTTGAAAGATTTTTTGGCTTGATTTTTCAGTAATTTCCGGGAAATCATAATTAAAAGTAGGTAACATAGCTTTATTTAAACCGCCGTTAATAAATTGTCATTAAAAAGGTTTTTTAACCTGAGTTTCAATGATTTCGTACTACCCATATGTATGTCCATAGTACCTATACCTATACCAGTACCCCAGAAGTCCTTAGTCATAAATAATAATTTTAGTTCGGGGAATTTGTGAGTTTTTCTGCCTATATAAACTTGAACTTACAATCTTCGCTTCATTAAACTGTTTGAATCCTCAGCGATATCAAGTTTTGCGCGCGAATCCGTGTACAACTTGTGAGGGCTATAGAGTTCATAATTCGAAAAACCTGATTCTAAAAAAAAAAAACTATTGATTTATTTTAGTCTGTTACGTTTAATTATTAATTTGAATTAAGAAGGTTACCTGCGACCGGCTGCAGTACTACGTCACGGTACATTTTTTTTAGATATTTTACAAAACTTAACACACTAATATTATAAAGGCGAAAGTTTGTAAGTGGGTGTGTGTTTATATGTTTGTTACTTCTTCACGCTCAAACGGCTGGACCAATTTTGATAAAATTTTGTATGGAGGTAGCTGACACCTTGGAATAACATATAGGCTACTTTTTATCCCATAAGATCGATATTTACGTGGGTGAAACCGCGGGGCGCAGCTAGTACCAAAAAATTTTAACGTAGTGCAATATAATCTTGTTTTCATCATTGCGCCATTATTTATTATTTTTGTTGTAATTTAGATATTAGTTATGTACTAATCTATTCTTATTTTTTCTAGAAACCATGGCCAGTCTATTCTACATATTTTTCGCCTGCTTGCTTGCTAGTGTCGCGGCTCTCCCATCATCCCGAAAAATTCAGTGTTCTCATGGTAAGTTTATAGTTTACACCTGTACCTTTATAAAGCCGCTGCCTTTTAAAATGACAACCGATATGACATCTCTTGTTATACCTGTCAGCATAATCAGCCTATAACGTTTCCACATTCCCACTGCTGGGACACAGCCTCTGTGAGAGGGACTGGGCCGTAATCCACCGCGCGGGCCCAGTGCGGGTTGGTTGATAAACCTATCTTATCTGTTTTATTATATCGATAAATTGATCAAGCTGTCAAGATTACCCATCCTTCTTTGCCAAAAGCCTGATCAGATTTGCGGCCCGATCAAATATGAAGGTCCGTTACCGCGGTGTATGGCTTAATGTTCATTGTTGTGGAGTCAAGCGAGAACATAGAAAGAAAATAATTATGTTTATTTGTGGCAGAAATAACGTAGAAAAAGAACAAAAAAAAAAACAGGTGGGGGAAAATATACGTCACAACAGAAAAAATTTACGCATGTAATGTATTACAATATTCGCTCACTACGGCGAACTTTTGAACAGGTAGGTACTCATTGAATTCTTGAAGAGGTAGACTTGTGAAAGCTATCAAGCTTCTTTCGCGCACTCATTCTCGCTTCCGCTGTCAAAGTGAAAACAGTTGAATGCGTAATTTTGTCATTGATTTTCTAATGGAGTGCACTAACATCAGAGTGAAGTTCCAACAAACTGGAGGTGAACATAATGCTCGTGTCTTACTAATTGTATGTCACCGTGGCTTGACAAAAGTTATGCATGATCGGTGACAATAAAGGAAAGTGTAGCACAGTATGCGCACTCTTAAGGCCCAAACGGACGGCGCGGCACATAAAAATGCCCCTAAAAGTGCATAATCTTTTTGTTCCTCGACTGTACATAACCTGAAAATCAATTTTTCAACAGATTACCCATTCAACTTCGTGGCTCGAGAAACGTGGGGCGCGCGTCCTCCGACCGGAGTCACAAACCTGACCCTGCCAGTGCCCTACGTCATCGTGCACCACAGTTACGTACCCCCGGACTGCGAGACCAAGGACGCCTGCAATAAGAACATGAGGTTCATGCAGGACATGCACCAGATCCACAACGGGTGGCAGGATATTGGATATAAGTGAGTTGAAATGCAGACCTAAAGCCTTTAAAGTTCAAACAAATTGATTCTAAACCTACGAAGGACGGCCATGTCGTCGACCTAATTCATATAAAGTGTAAGTCAAAATTTGGCCCACAAACGGAAAAAAAACGATGGCAACTGATAAGATGTTATCATCGATAGTATAAAAGCCGATAGACGTTAAACATATCGAATCAGGGCCAGATGAAATCGCGTACACAAAATTCCGTTCTGGGGCATACAGAGCTGCAACATACTCAAACAGACGATTTTCATTAAACACGAGTTCTTATAACAACTATGGGCTACATACTGCTGGTACCTACACAGGACTCCTCTCTGCGACATCCCTGTCGCCTGTATCCCTGAGGCCTGTGTTCCAGCAGGGGCGTCATAGGCTTATTATGTTATGCATGCATGCTTACAATAAGCACGCAAGACGTCGTCAAGACCACTCGGCTGATAACCGGGCCATGTAGATGGCAACTGATAAGATGTTATCATTGATACTTTGAAAGCCGATAGACATAAGACAGTAAACAGGATGAATATCGAATCAGTGCCAGTAGTATGAGCCGCGTACCTGTGCACTAATTATATCTTACTACCAAGCGCAGATCTTGCCAAATAATGAGTAAGGCGAATACTATGAAAGTGCACCTGCACACATGTTACACGTAACATAATGTAGGTACGTAGATTTGTTTTAGTAGAAATTATAGGACTGTTTACACCTATTTATAACAGTCGACAATACTTAATGCAGTAAAATATCAACATTCTCTTGTCGTTATCATAAGATCAAGCCTGTAATTTCTGAAGGTTTAGGCACTTTCCCAATTTATGTGAGTTATTATAATTAATGCAGTAGAATAATGTAGTCGAAAACCGTAAGCCTTTTCTTGCAAACAAGAAATGATGGTGTCATTTCTTGTTTGCAAGAAAAGGCTTACAGTTAATTTCCATAATCATTTTTAGCACAATTCTCTCAGGCCTGGTTTCAACAACCAGTTTAGGAACATTCCCTTATGTCAAATTTTCAGAAGTGCACCTACCACTGTTTGTCTCTGCATCACCCAAAGGTTGACTGGTAAAAATGCCTATGGCATTTATTCCACCATTCGTGTGCTTGAAAAAAAAAATCCCGAACAATATAGAAAAATACACACACATACATACACGCACCCCCACCCTCACACACACACACACACAACACACATTAGAATACGTGAGACTAACACCCAGTTGCAGAAACGAACTTTATCTTTTAAAGCTGTCATTAAGTACTAATCTTCCATTAACTTGTTGCAGAAAGCAACATTATAGTCCATTTTAATGGTTCTTTAGTTTTATTTAATGGAAGTGACAAATGAGGTAACATGTCACCTTTTTTGTTGCACAAAGCACCATTAGCGCCTAAAGGACCTTTAAATTGACATTTCGGGCGTCAAATTTTAATGTGTCAACAAACGTCCATTAGCCCAACATTAAAATTGCAGATTGCATTTATAGACTAATGTCAGACGTATCGTATACCACTCTATAGCAAGTGTGACCTAAACAAAAAAAAAATGGACGACATAAGTCACAGAAAAGCGTAATTTAAGTAGCTATCATCTATTATTGGTTTTCCCTTGCTTAGTTAATCTTAATTTATTTAATTCTTAATCTTCTCTAGCACTCTTTGGATTTTAAGCAGATGAAAGTTTTAATAGTTTGCAAAAAATGGAAAGACTCGTGGCTATGTAATTACAGCCGGACGGGTCAATCGATCAGGTTAAGCTACGCTTGCAGAGGTTGGTTCGTGGATATGTGACAATATTACATGCCGAGACCCCTCCATGCCTCGGAATTGGTCCCGGCTCATTTGATAGTCGTTACTGAGCCCGAAAGTCTGACAACCAGTCTTACGAAGGGGTATCGTACCTAATATACCCAGTAACCGGGATATGGAGGTCAGACAGGCAGTCGCTCCATGTAAAATACTGGTTTTCAGCTGCATCCGGGTAGACTGGAAGCGACCCCAACATAGTTGGGAAAAGGCTAGGCAGATGATGATGATGAGTTTGCAAATAATAATAGGTATGGATATACAATTAGTGTTCTTATCGCCAGTCTTTAGATGATACCATAGATTAGTGTAAGTTACACTATTTATGGATGATAATTATAGTACTATTACCTACCATCGCTTATTAAACTTAGTACTTGCAATTAAAATCAATTGATAGAACGTACTTCAAACGTTACGATTGGAGAGTGTCATTATGTTTTTCACCGCATGCACTGTGCGCGTGAGTTTAATAGCACGATAGTTCCAAGAGGCACTTCAGTATTTTAGTTACTTTAATCACGTTATTTGGATGTTATTGGTTAGTTTTACTATTGAAGTACTTAACAGCTAGTGTTTTATACAATCAAGGAAGAATAACAATACCTACGTGTAGTTTTTTTTATTTTATAAATAGCTAGGAAACTCAAAGACGACCTCGTATAGTTTTTAAAATATGATTGACGTGTAAAAAGTGTTTGTATAAACAAACCTATTCAGAAATAAAATCATTTATAAATAATTATTCTCCAGGGTCAAATTAACTTAGTTGGCGAAACTTCATAGGCGTGATGGGGAGCGAATGGAGTGATATAATGTATCTTATGACGATAAAAAAAAAAGATTTCCTAAACTCATAAGTCCACGTACTCTAGCGGTGGCCTTTGACCACGTAATCTGTTGGAGTTACTCTGAATTTGACCTTAATTAAGTAAATAGTTGAATCAAAAATTATTTTTAATAAAACAAAAATTTAGAGCACTGACCGACTATAGACATACATACAACATCTAGGGGTTTGTTTATAAACGATAATTAAAGTTCAGTGATGTTTAAACGTCAAAAATGTATTTTTAAACTAGCGCTAATCACTACTTTAAGCAGCGTTTATAAATAAAGGGGTCAGTTTCCGTGACTGTACATTACATTAAAACTATGTTTCGTTTTTCTTCCAGTTTCGCAGTAGGCGGAGAAGGCTCTGTATACGAGGGCCGCGGCTGGGACGCCGTCGGCGCACACGCAGTGTCATATAACGTGAAGAGTATCGGCATTTGCATGATTGGTGACTTTGTTGGTAAGTCTCTTTCGTCCGTCTCTTTGTGAAGTAAAAAAATAAAACTGAAAAAAAAATACTATGCCAACTTAAACAGTCCGTATAATCAAATCACAACCGTCTTTGACAGTTAGTATGAAATGTGTCAATTTGATTAACAATTAATTTCCCACTGTACTAAACCTCGGCACCGTTGCGTATTAATATGACACTTTAAAAGAAACTGTCAAACAAGTATGATTGACAGAAATTATGCTTTACAAAGTCAAACTTTTCCTAAAAGTGCTATACAGTGTGAGTCTTCATAATGTGCACATATCGAAATGAGGGAAAGTAAGCTTAATTTTATCGACGGAAAAAAAATAAAATTTTTTTTTTTTTGTATTTTTATTAAAATTCTTGTTCGCTGCTGTGACCTCTGTGTAAACAATCGCCCTCAATTGAGAATTATGGTTTTTTTTTATCAATTTTTACAATAATTGTAAAATTACTCAATAAAAGCCCCGATTACCTACTCTTTTTTATTACTTTAAATTATTCTCCATCGTATCAGATTTCTAAACGTAAAAATACCATCCATGTATAAAACTCAATCACAACATTTCCTATCAACTGTTAAAGAAAGGCCTTGCAATCATCATACTTTAGCAGGTAAAGATCCTTTTAAATATTTTTTAATTTTTTCAAATATTATTTCCGTCGATAAAATTAAGCTATGTTTCCCTCATTTCGTTATGTGCACATTATGAAGACTCATACTGTATTAGTTCAGAGGGCCTTTCCGTATTTTTAAGAACGTTCGCATTCTAATGTCAGCCTCAAAATGTCAAAAATACCTCTTTCATTTGTCCCTGAGATGAGATTGCGACTAGATTTTTAACATTTTTAATCACGGCCAGCCAGCAATAAACAAGATTACCTACCTATAATTACCTGATGGTAATTATAGGTAATCTTCTTTATTGCGCAGATAAATTTTGTATCATAACAACTCATCAGGGGGAACTCCATGCCTAATTTATGAAATGTAATAAAACAAAAAATAAAGCCCCAATAAATCGGCACATGGGTACCAAGAGACGCAAGGTGAAATTGTAATAAAATCAAAAATTAAATTATTATCAATAGCTATCAAGGAAACCCCCGAAAATAAGTCCCCGTGCGTAAAATGACACAGACATGTATACGATGCAAGTTTCTTACCACCTGTGGCATACAATAAAATTTAAGCAACAAATTACTTGTATCTTCTAAACGCAGGTTAAACAGTGCATCTTTTATTGTTGTTACAAACTCAACTCGAAGCATTTATTTCAAACTAGCTTCCACCCGCGGTTTCGCCCGCGAGGTATGTCGATAAAAACTATCCTATGTCCTTCCCCGGGATGCAATCTATCTCTCTGCCAAATTTTATCTAAATCCGTTCAGTGGTTTAGGCGCGAAAAGGTAGCATACAGACAGACAGAGTTACTTTCAAATTTATAATATTAGTACGGTATGGAGACCAATTACAGGCACTTTTGAATTGTCAAAGGGTCGGTCAGTCAGAAAGATGAAGCTTCAACTTATGGTATGACACAGGCAAATAAATCACACTGGGTAAATCAGCACACAATTGCGTAACACATTATCAATCATAATCTTAATCATTTTGAAGGATATTGCTAATCCATTGCGTCATAAGTTCGAAAAATTTGTCAACAACGATAATATCGCAAAGAATGTTGTTGAACTGTCATAATGACAGCTACCTATTGCTACTGATAGAGGGATACGCAATTACCTCGCAGGCTTTATACACAGATTCTCACACAGGTCGCGACGCTCTACAGAATCAAACTATTCTTACTATTTTGCCTACATTAATGGCCGAGTGCTGAGTAAGGTTGGTTAATATCTCCAAAAACTAAACTATCTCTCTCTATTTTCTTCCAGAAAACCTTCCCCCAGAAACTCAAATTAAGTCCCTTAAGGAACTGATAGTTGCTGGAGTGAAACTAGGCTACATCTGTCCAGACTACAAGCTGATCGGCCATCGCCAGGTCTCCGCGACCGAATGTCCTGGCAAAGCGCTCTTCAATGAAATCTCCACCTGGGACCATTTCGCACACTCGTAAAGATTTAGGACTAAATCCCGCTTGCATCACACATCACTAAAGTTACGGTTTCCTATCTAGAAGAGCGGTGGCCGCAATATAACGGTCGCAGCGACGGCTATCATGAAAATGATGACACCGGGGTTCGACTTTACGGTGTCAAAAAACACTCCTTGGAAAACAGAACAACTTACTTTCATAACTTTAATGTGTTTAACGCTAAACGTATTTAAAACATCGTTCTGTCTCTGTCCATCGTTTGAACATGATAGAGACAGTGGTGATTTAAATGTATTTAGTGACGTGGTGCAACCGGCCTATCCTGTGATCCAGGAATACTTCTGTATAGTCGACCTCGTAAATGATCCCACTTTCGACAACAATTCCCAGTAAATTGAACCTTCGCTAAGATCGAATATATCTAACTATCACATAGACAAATAGACCTTGTGGTTTTATAACGTGCAAATGACATTCAACCTTAGGGTGGTAAATGAATAACGAGGTCGGATGTACCGATAAATTATGTTAAAGGACCACCGACCGATTTGTAAATATTAATGTCGGGCCAACGCGTACAAAATACTGTGATTCTTATTGTTTTATTAAAAAACTGTTGTTGTTATATTTTGTTTATTTTTAAAATTTACCTATGAACTTACACAATTTCTCATCATCATCTGCCGAGCCTTTTTCCAACCATGATAGTGTTGGCTTCCAGTCTAACTGGATGCAGGTGAATACCAGTATTTTACAAAGAGCGACTGCTTATCTCAGAAATGAAGATCTCTATCAGAAATAAAGAGATCCACAGGAGAACAAAGGTAACCGACATAGCCCGAAGAATTGCCAAACTTGAATTGCAAAATTGCAGTGGGCAGGGCACATTGCTCGCAGAACAGATGGCTGATGGGGCCGAAAGGGTTACTGGGTACTTGACACAATACCCCCTGGTAAGGGTGCTAACATAAAGAAACAGGTTTTCGGTACAGGCAGTCTGTGCGGGTCGGTACCGATCGGCGCAGGTGAAATAGTCCCACAATAACTTATGCGCTCACACATAAAGAAACAGGTAAAACATGTAACCGTTTCCTTCAGAAGATCAACCTGCAGAGACCAGCCGGTCTTAGTTGAAGTGTTGAAGTTGAAGTGAGTTGGTTTTTGCTAGGAATTGACACTATTGACAGCTCACTCCACGCTCACTTCAACTAAGTTTTCACGATGGGATTTTTACAGAATCGACCAGGTGTACCGGGAGTCGGGACCGAAAACCCGCTTCTTTATGTAAGCACCCTTAGGCTCGTAATCCACCAAAGCGGAGAGGAGAGGAGATGTCTCATTTTTCTGTAGGATTTCGTGCCGCTTGCCCGCTTGCTCGCACGAAATTCTATACAAAAATGAGACATCTCCTCTCCGCTTTGGTGGATTACGGGCCTTAGACTGGTTGAAATCGCCAACCCAAGCAAACGTGGTGGTTGTACTCGTGCCTTTTCTATATGAGGAGAGGTCTTTGCCCTGCAGTGGGACGATAATAGGCTGGTATTATAAGAGTGAGAGAGAGCATTGATAGCCCAGTGGTAACGGGTATAGCATCGTGTCGTGGGTCCGAACCCAGCCAGGCGCTTTACTTGCGTAAATAATTCATCACCACTGCTCTCAAAACGGTGAAGGAAAGCATCCGGTGAGGAAACCGGCATGTCCTAGAACAAAAAAAAAAACAGTGGCACTCCAGGAGTGCCGCCAGAAGTGAAAACTAGAAAAAGCATAGTAATTTTATAAATATGTTAGAAGGTCATTCTTCCCAAAGAAAATGTACCGCGCGTTGATGTCTTTATAATGGCCAAAACTTAAAACCGGTGTCGGTTACGGTAACAGTGTGGAGAGTTCAATGGTTTTTTCGCATCTCAAGAAATGCCCAACGCGCCTAAAAACGGTTTCACTTCAAAAATTCGAAGAAATGTGACATCTACCAACCCGCACTGGTAAATATTAATGTCGGGCCAACGCGTACAAAATACTGTGATTCTTATTGTTTTATTAAAAAACTGTTGTTGTTATATTTTGTTTATTTTTAAAATTTACCTATGAACTTACACAATTTCTCATCATCATCTGCCGAGCCTTTTTCCAACCATGATAGTGTTGGCTTCCAGTCTAACTGGATGCAGGTGAATACCAGTATTTTACAAAGAGCGACTGCTTATCTCAGAAATGAAGATCTCTATCAGAAATAAAGAGATCCACAGGAGAACAAAGGTAACCGACATAGCCCGAAGAATTGCCAAACTTGAATTGCAAAATTGCAGTGGGCAGGGCACATTGCTCGCAGAACAGATGGCTGATGGGGCCGAAAGGGTTACTGGGTACTTGACACAATACCCCCTGGTAAGGGTGCTAACATAAAGAAACAGGTTTTCGGTACAGGCAGTCTGTGCGGGTCGGTACCGATCGGCGCAGGTGAAATAGTCCCACAATAACTTATGCGCTCACACATAAAGAAACAGGTAAAACATGTAACCGTTTCCTTCAGAAGATCAACCTGCAGAGACCAGCCGGTCTTAGTTGAAGTGTTGAAGTTGAAGTGAGTTGGTTTTTGCTAGGAATTGACACTATTGACAGCTCACTCCACGCTCACTTCAACTAAGTTTTCACGATGGGATTTTTACAGAATCGACCAGGTGTACCGGGAGTCGGGACCGAAAACCCGCTTCTTTATGTAAGCACCCTTAGGCTCGTAATCCACCAAAGCGGAGAGGAGAGGAGATGTCTCATTTTTCTGTAGGATTTCGTGCCGCTTGCCCGCTTGCTCGCACGAAATTCTATACAAAAATGAGACATCTCCTCTCCGCTTTGGTGGATTACGGGCCTTAGACTGGTTGAAATCGCCAACCCAAGCAAACGTGGTGGTTGTACTCGTGCCTTTTCTATATGAGGAGAGGTCTTTGCCCTGCAGTGGGACGATAATAGGCTGGTATTATAAGAGTGAGAGAGAGCATTGATAGCCCAGTGGTAACGGGTATAGCATCGTGTCGTGGGTCCGAACCCAGCCAGGCGCTTTACTTGCGTAAATAATTCATCACCACTGCTCTCAAAACGGTGAAGGAAAGCATCCGGTGAGGAAACCGGCATGTCCTAGAACAAAAAAAAAAACAGTGGCACTCCAGGAGTGCCGCCAGAAGTGAAAACTAGAAAAAGCATAGTAATTTTATAAATATGTTAGAAGGTCATTCTTCCCAAAGAAAATGTACCGCGCGTTGATGTCTTTATAATGGCCAAAACTTAAAACCGGTGTCGGTTACGGTAACAGTGTGGAGAGTTCAATGGTTTTTTCGCATCTCAAGAAATGCCCAACGCGCCTAAAAACGGTTTCACTTCAAAAATTCGAAGAAATGTGACATCTACCAACCCGCACTGGGCCCACGTTGCAGATTACCCACACCCTCTCGAAGAGAGGAGGCCTGTGTCCCAGCAGTGGGAACATTATAAGACTGGTTGCCGAAATTACTAGGTGTCAATAAGGTCCATATAAAACACATACAATACAATATTAATATAACTTAAAAATACTATAAATTTATACATACAACATTATAATTACACTTAAAAACTAACGCACACGAAGTGTCTGCGTCGTGTTTCGCTAACTGGTGTCATGTATCCGGCCAGGAAACCGGCGGTACACAACACCCATCGGCCAGAACTCTTCCTTGAGGAACTTCTCGAGATGATGTAGGTATCTCATGTATCAAAACACGCACCATGAACGACTTGAAGTTCGTGTTGTGACGCGACTCCAACTTCTCGACCCTCAAAGTCCAGTTGGTCTTCACACGCATTGTACTCCACGATCTCCTCAACCTTCGTGGAGTGTTGTAGTCTGAACACGTACAGCTGCGTCGTCGGGATTGCTGGACGCAGCAGCATGTTGGGTCCTGCCAGCGCGGTGCCGCACTGGTCATTACATGAAATGGAATACTTTTCAATCAATCGATCCAGTTTCCAAAGAATCTTGTAATATTTTAGCTTTGCCTGTAATTTTAATTAATAATCGCGATACACAATCGCAGATATACAATAGTTTTTTTGACAGTTCATCAAGGTTTTCGAGAAGACCGATTACTTACTACGCAAAAAGTCTTCGAAATTAATGTGACACACAATTTGGGTGTTTGTCGCATTGCGGAAACATGTACCTAGAGAATAATGGAAGTGTAAACAAAATTATATCGTTATTGAGTCATCATAGATATCTGGGGGCACGGTAGTGCCCCGCCAAGACGAGCCAAGCGAAGCGCAAGGGCACTATACCTACCTTTTCTCGAAGCGCTTCGTCGTTTTTTGAACCTTCATAACTTGGGTTTGGATTATACCAGATAAATAAAATTCTCGGGATATGATGTCAATAGTGGACTTATTAAACATATAAAGTTACAATTGCTTAACTCTTATAAATACTTTATTATTTTTATTAATATCTAAAAAACCCCGATTTCGTCACTGACTCACTGATGATCATCAAAATTCTTAGGGCTTATTCCTTAAGCCCTAGAAAGCTAAAATTTGGTATATAAGCTAGGTAGTATAAGTACACAAAAAAAAAATCTGAAACTTAGAAAAAAAATGTTTTGTCATAAGTAACTTACAAAAAGAAGTGAAATCTCACCTAAAACATTTTCATGTAAAATGTTGCCAAGACGAAACCATATGGCTCGCACTGTCAAAAAGTTATCAGATCTCATGTAGAGCCAAGCTTCTAACTCTACACGCCCAAATTCTACAAACCCTAACTTCACAAACTCTACACCTTAGTCAAAATATGTGGCTTGGCCGTTTCGCTACCGTCACATGGTGAAAAAATTATTCACTGTTCATTACAATAGTTCAACGAAACGTGTTTATTTTGATTTCAAAATAAACACGTTTCGTTAAGTGCTTTGAGTGTGAGTTTTTTGAGTTTGATAACACCTTTCTGAAACATGCTGTATAGAATAGGGTAAACAATATAATATATTGATTCATCATAGTTAAGTATGTAGGTATACTAGGAAAATACACTCGTAATAAGATTAATGTGTGTTTTGTTTATAAATTACTGTTTTCCACAATATTACTCATGAATGGACATTGAACATATCAAACGCACAGATCTCAACTAAATACTTGATTTTAAGTAGGTACTATAGTAGGTAAATAAATTCTACTTCGTGATGTACTGTATACCTCTTCTCGTGTCTGATTGTCGGCACGAGCTTGCGCTTGTGGTGAAAACGTGAAAAGATAGCATGTGCCGAACGTACACGTACCTACTTGTTTATCTAGTAGTTGTACCTAGTCTTCAATCTTCATGTTGTTGTGCTGACTGGTCTCCAAAACCCTAGTGGACCCTACCGATATTCTAAGGTTTGAAAAGCTGTCAACCTGGACTCTCTCTGGACTTTAAAAGAGACTGTGACCTCCGAGTTTGTTTCGGCCTTTCTTCTCAGAGTAGTCAGATACTAAACGCCGACCTCATCTAGTTTTTGAAAATATGATTGACGTGTAAAAAGTGTTTGTACAAACCTACTTACAGAAATAAAATCATTTATAATTTATCAGACTTCTGAAGTGGATCACTGTCTAAGATATTAAACGAAGCAGTGCGCTACGAAGTGGGGTCGATTCGTAAATAATTTTTCAGACAACTTATTATACATATCTGTCATTCGGCGCACACGCAGTGTCATATTATAACGTGAAGAGTATCGGCAATTGTATGATTTGACTTTGTAGGTACTTAAATCTCGTTTGTCCGTCTCAATTTTGTAAAGTTAGGAAAACTATTTTTTCAGTAAATTGACAAAGTCAAATCACAACTGTAATTTTTTGACAGTTGAATTTGCCTAACCATTTATTTCCTTAACTATACACTACCCCGACACCATTGGATATTGATATGACACTTTAAAATAAATTGTCTCAAAGGTATGACTGATTGAAACCATTTGCCATAAATGTGGGTAGGTACTATAGGCATACCCCTGCCCAGCCCTTTGGGGATTACAGACTTTATGTTATGATATTCCCCTTTATTCATAAACGTTGCTCAAAGTTACTGTTTAACCATATATTTTTGTAGTTTAAACGTCTTTTAACTTTAATCATCCATACTAATATTATAAATTCGAAAGTAACTCTCTGTCTGTCTGTATGTTACCTTTTCACGCCTAAACCACTGAACGGATTTCGTTAAAATTTGCCAGAGAGATACATTGCATCCCGGGGAAGGATATAAGATAGTTTTCATCGACATACGGAAGCTAGTCGTTTATAAATAAACCCCGTCATCATTAATTCAAGTAGCAATCTGCATTTTTTGCACGGATAAACTTTTTATCGTAACCAGGCGCAGGGGAACTCCATTCCTAATAAACCTAATAAAACATAAGCTTGATAAGAATTAAGTCCCAGTGAAGTGGATAACTCTAAGATATAGAAGAATAGGCCGTATAGTACCTACCATTGGCGAAGGTTCCATACAACTCGATTCCTACCGGCTTCCCTTTGAAAAATGGCACAGTCAGTATTCTATAGACAAATAATATAATCATATTATAGATATCGACTCCGGCTTACCTCTTACAAAAATTGACCCTTCGCTACTGGTACCTACTAAGTGGCCTACTTATATGCATTTGACAGACATCTTTTTACAGTTTTTCATTTTTTTTTCGACGCGCACACAACAACTTAGCAAAGTTTCATCACAATCGGGCGAGCCATTTTCGAGTTTTTGCGAGACAAACGCATGGCAATTGATTTTTATATACTTACAGGGTGTAAAAACACCCATCACATAGCCGTCAACTACGTATTCTGTACATCAAACTAAGTCATCATCATCTGCCTAGCCTTTTCCGAACTATGTTGGGGTCGGCTTCCAGTCTAACCGGATGCAGCTGAATACCAGTATTTTACATGGAACGACTGCCTATCTGACCTCCACAACCCAGTTGCTGGGTAATACGATACTCCTTGGTAAGACTTTATGTCAGACTTTTGGGCATCTGACTACCCGTAACGACTGTCAAAGATCCACGAATGACAGCCGGGACCAATTGCTTAACGTGCTTTCCGAGGTACGGAGGGGTCTTTTTTTTTTTTTTTTTTTGCGGATGGGAAGTCATCAAATGACCCCTCCCGCTCTGGGTGGAGCGGAAGGGAGTGTCAGACTCTTACTGACTAAAACCCACCCGTGTTCCTTCCTTAGCCCTTTATGTACGGAGGGGTCTCGGTATGTAAAGATGGTCTCCCATCCACAGACCAACCGCGGCAAGCGTAGCTTAACCTGATCGATCGACCTAAGCAACACACAAACACACACACAACAAACTAACTAACATTGCACAAAACGATTGCTGGGAAACGACTTTTATTTTTGGTGTGAAAATTTTCTGTTTGTGGTACCCAGTGCACAATGTAACACACGCCAAACCGCCAAACATTGTGATTATAATAATAATAATCATTTTATTGTCAGGCAACTAAGGCCCATAGATAAAATACACAAAATAATCTTATAAACTATAATACATAATTAAAAACTATGAACTATACACGTAACATTGTCGGCGTCGTGTTTCGCTGCGTAGTGTCGCGTAAAAGTCCTCTTTCAGACAGGTCTGTAGATGTTGGGTTGGAACTCGTACCACAAAAGACTTGAAGTTGATGTTGTGGCGCGATTCCAACCTTTTGACCCTCAGAGTCCAGTTATGGGTGCATGCAATGGTACAGGGGTTGTGGGGGATATTTAAAGTTGTGTTATAATATCAAAAGCTTGTTTCCGTAACAAAACGTCAGTAAAAGTTAGAATTTTGACTTTCAATATCACTGTAACCATAAGGGTCCCAGGTATGGTCCAGGACAAAAAAAAATTACAATGACGGGGAGTACAAGTGGCTCTCGGCTTTGTTAAGTGTCTTATTATACCCATTATGGGTAAGATCCCTTAACTGTGACCGCTATTGAACTATAGAAAAAAAAATCACAATTTATCGTCTCTGACTAAGCACTAAGAAATTATGGAAGGTATTTACATGCATAGTTGTATTGTGTATTCATAAAGCGCACTAGGTACACACCAAAGCCCGGCGGCATATGTTGGCAACATTTTGCCGGCGGGCTAGGTTGGCGGCTTCAGTCATTGCTAGTCGTAAAACTTTGCCGGCGGCATGTCGGCGGCTCGACATCAGAAAAGTCGCAAAAACAAAAATACTAGCACGTCACTACAGCTCAAATGTCGTCGGGCAACCAAAGACTACAATATAATGCTGCGGGCAACTGAGCGCTTACATACGCTAGCCGCCGGCAAACCGCCGACATGCATCGGCGGGCAACACGCGCGCGCGAAGGTTGCCGACATGCTTTTTTCAACATAAGCCGCCGGTTGTGTCGGCGGGCTGTGTCGGCGGGTCGGCGGCTTTGGTGTGTAGTGCGCTTAATGACTATTTCGCACCTCTATAAAACTATAACTCTATACTATAGATATACTAGAGGTGCTAATTAGACAGGACTTTGTGTTCATGATTTCATCACAACTGCTGTCAAAACGGTGAAGAAAAACACCGTGAGGAAACCGGTATGTCCTAGAACCACCAATTCGAAGACATGTGACGTCCACCAACCCGCACTGGGTCACTGGGCCCGCATGGTGGACTACGGCCCACTCCCTCACACAGCGAGGTCTGTCCAAGCCGTGAAAACGCTGATATGTATGCTTATGCTATACGAGACTTAGATTCTTATAGAATCTATTAACCGGTTGGATGTCGTAATAGGAGGACGTCCCAAATCTTCTGGTCAATAGCAAAAATATTATAATTATACTTTTTTATTAGATGATAATTAAGATTAACTTAAGTTTTTTGTGACTAAAACTGGTTTATTTAGTTTAGGAGTTATTTGTAAAAGCACGTTGGGATTGATATCATCACATAAGCGTACATAAATCCCATAATTATATAAACAATGATTTAAAAAAAATAACAAACCCTTTAAAGATTTTTTTTTTTACTTTTAATTAAGTTTGTAATTACAGGCCACCGGGATTTTTTACAGCCTCACTCTCGGCCCTTGCCTCCTGCCGTTTGGATCGAGCAATCCCAAATATTCTAGTATTTACGAATTATTCAGAATACTACGCAAAACCATTCAAACATATTATTTAACCATGTTTTATATTTTTTTTATCCTCTTTAATAAATAAACTCATTAATTTTAATTGTCAAAGGAAAAACATAATTCATCATCATCTGCCAAGCCTTCACCCAACTATGTTGGGGTCGGCTTCCAGTGTCACCGGATGCAGCTGAATACCAGTATTTTTCATGAAGCGACTGCCTATCTGACCTTCGCAACCCAGGTAATAATACGATACCCCTTGGTAAGACTGGTTGTCAGATTTTTGGGCTTCTGACGACCCGTAACGACTGTTAAAGATCCACGATTGAAAGCCGGGATTGGTCCCAGCTGTCAATCGTGTCAATCGGCTTAACGTGCTATCCGAAGCACGGACAAATGAAAAACATAATTATCATCATCAATTTCGGGTTTTTTTCAAATCTAGGTAAGCATTCGATTTTTTAATTTTTTACATTTAATTTTGGAACAGACCATAGGTAGGTACGTCTTACAGTACAAGTGGTACAGTCACGAGCATAAATACTTATGCTCGTGACTGTACCACTTGTACTGTATACACTTGGCTTTATTCGAAGGCGATTTTCTCCTTTATTTTCGAATGAAATTTTATATTATTAGGAACATAGTATTTTCGAACTCATAGGTTTATGTAAAGTGTCGTGTTTTAACGTTGCATTCGCTATTTCGTGAATAAAGCGCAATTTAAAGTTGCCAAGTGTTGACATATTAGTGCTCGTGACTGTACAGTCATGTGTATTAATCTTGGCCTCAACTGTAATTGCCATGTTCTTCCCCAGACTCGTTCAACTTTTTGTGCCAGTGCACTTGAGGTGCAGACAATGTAGTTTACCGGCGACCCATAAATTCACTGCGTTGCAATTACGTTATTATCGGTACAAATATTATGAGGCATGGTTAAATAATGCCTCATGTGGGGCGAAAATTCACTGGATGCACGAAGTGCTGGGCCGGTCTTTGCGGCGATGCTTAGGGGACGCCCCCTTATGTCCAACAGTGGAAGTCTTTTGGCAGAATAGGGTAAATTCAGAATGTAAATTCAGAAAGTGATATTTTTCGATCAAAATAGAGGAAGACAAAGAACTTTAAACATACTTATTTAGCCATAAACTATAATAAACACTTGAAAGCTTCGTCCAGACTGTAAGTTAGTCATCGGGTTATCACACACTTTATGTGCAACAACACCTGGAAAAACTCAAGAACCTGTATTATCGTTTGATTTATATTATAACTTCGAGCGACCTTCCCCTGCTTGGCACGGTTTTAACGACTTGACAAAACGACGTCGAGATTTCTTGAATAAATGTAACTTTAATACACGTAAATGTATTGTACAAAATATTTCATTAAAGTTACATTTTAGTTTCAGAGACAGAGGTGAAAAGGGGAATTTTATCCAAATCTGTTCAACGGTTTACGCGTGATTGAGTAACAAATATCCAAACATCTTCACAAATTTTCACATTTATAATATTATATTAGTAGTATATTATATACTACTAATATGTGAAAATCTATATACTGTATATACTCTTTCATGTAGGTATTATGTCAACATCATCATAATCAACTTATATAATAATGTTCCCACTGCTGGGACACAGGCCTCCTCTCGGTGAGTGGGAGTGGGCCGTAATCACGCGGGCCCAGTGCGGATTGGCAGATGTCACATGTCTTCGAATTTTTGGTTCTAGGACATGCCGGTTTCGGTTTCGGACTCTTAAAATAAATCAATAATAATTCAAGCAAGAGTGAACAGCTTCTGGGCACGCTCGTTCCATCATAGGCCTCATCCATGGCTTTCTATCAGGTGTGATCGAGGTCAAGAGCAGGCCTATTTAGCAATAAAAAATATCTGCCAATAAAATCACGGCTTAACTTTCATTCACATTTTCCTCATTCAACTAACGACTTTTTCTCCGAATACCGATTCACGGTGTTGACAAATACACATTTGGAGTCCCTAATTCCTAAAAGTGTCAAGTGTATTTTCAATAGCCAACAAATACATGAGTCTTCGTATGACCAAGCTCTTATCGGTGAACCGCTGGGAAAGTACCGCGGGATCGAGACGTATCTTAATATAAAGAACAGGGTGCGCAAACGCAGCTCACTGGTCAGCCAGCCTAGCTCGCTAATACATAACATAACACATCGTAATCTTTTTATTGATTAATTTAATTCGCACAAAATGACGTCATTCAAAGTGTTAGTGTCTTTTGTTTTAATGAGCGCGTTATCTGCGTACGCGTCGCCGAGATTTGCCTTGAAAAGTGAGTTTTAGGTTTGTTTTAATTTGAAGGTTGAGGTCCTTTTTGTATTGTTTGATAGGTTTTTTAATCAAAGTCCAAGTGCGTTAAATCACCTAAAATTGATTTTTAAATCTTTTCAATTATATGTATATTTTTTTAACACTTTTGTAGAATCAACCTTAATGACAAAGATATTTCTGGCTTCAAATTCATTACGCATGCTTGATTAATTATTATTTTAAATTTTAATAGCATGATCAACCTATAATGTTACACTGCTTGCCACAGGCCTTTCTGTGAGAGGGGGCGTAATTCCCCACGCAGCCCAGTGCGGGTTGATGGATGTTACATGTCTTCTAAAGTTTATTAACCAAACCGAAACCATTTAAAAGAACCCCTGTATTAACCAACTTCTTTATTTCAGGTCCACACTCCTTCCCGTTCTACAGCAAGTCCGATTGGCTTGGCCTGCCAACCGATGGAGCTGAACCTCTGAAGTTACCCGTACCTTACGTGGTCATCCACCACACGTACATCCCAGGAGCCTGTTACACAGTGAAAGACTGTTCAGCCAGTATGCGGTCAATGCAGAGATACCATAACAGCCTGGGCTGGGGCGATATTGGTTACCAGTAAGTTTCTTAAGACACTTTACACTTAAGAACTCAACCGCATTCAATACCTACTCGCAAACTGTTTGGACCAATTTATATAGGTATGTTTTGGGCGAATTTGTATATCTTTTGGATCAATCTGGAGCTTATTTGGACCATATTGTTCCAAATGCAGCACAACTAGTTTCAATAATTTTATAATTACTTCTTCAATCAGTCCCTCATTACTAAGGATCGTGGTCACTGGACAGTGGACCCCTTTTAACGGACAATCTGCCTCCATCGACTCCAGTCCAAAGTTGCCATCACCACCTGCTGTTTGTTTGAGGACGTAGTTTCTCCGTGCTGCTTTAATGGCGACTTTTTTAGGAACTTATTTTAATTTTATACGTAATTATTTATTTTTTAATCGGCTTCTAAAAAGGAGGAGGTTCTCAATTCGGATGTTTTAACTAAAATAGCATCTTGGGGCCACCTGTACATGAACTGTAGCTCAAGGGTCATTTGACGGGGTCACGTACTATAACGACACGTTTTATAAGCGTATAATTACTTACGGAACACAAATAAACCTAGCGCTACTACCTAGTGGTTTCATACTTTTTTTCAATAGTTCCATGGACGCCATTCTAGAGTGTCCATGTCCAACGATTTTGGCGCTACATTGTCCTAAGGTTACACGCGCCTTCATGACGATATGCGAGAGATGATAACTCTTATCGAGGAGATAACTCAACCCTATCGCATTGCAGCTCTCATCACCCGGGTTTTGTTCCAAATCATGAGTTTTGTTAACTTTGTATTAATCAATCGGTTTCATCTGCTCACTCCTCAGAAGCGTAGAATTATGACACCTACCTATGTGATTATCTAAGCAAAAATCATCAACCGATTTAAGTATCTAATTACCCGAATCTACAGAGTCAAATTTAATTATCTAAACGTCACGGACGTCCCATCATGTCTGCGGGGTTTCGCTAGAATACCCATCAATTGTATGTAGCTACGTTACTCCTTTTAGGGCCGATTCCTATAATTTAAAAACCGTTATTGGTTAAAATTGAGACTCTTGTATCTATACCAATAAAGTAGCAAAGACCTCGTAGCTTTGCATAGTAACTAGAACCTCCCATATGGAAGTAGCTCTACCATCTAGTAGAATCTACCATCTAGAAAAAATGCTACGGTACGGAAAAAATGCTAGTAAGCAAAACGATCGACTAAACGAACGATTATGAGTGAACAAAAACGAATCGTGTCCCTTTAGGCTCATCACAAACTCCAGACACCTAGGTACCTACGTGTGCTGTGTGATATTTACAAAAGTAGTATCTTTACATAGTATAAATATTTAGTAAAAAAAAGTCGCTCCCGCTGTCTGTAAGCTTAGATCTTTTAAACTACGCAACGGATTTTCAGCAATAGATAGAGTGATTCAAGAGGAAGGTTTATATGTATAATAAACGCATATTATAGTAGAGGAAAGCCGAGAAATTCAATGATCGACCTGTGCAGCTGTTATTATTTATCCGCTGGCCCCTCAACGAAGCTACCTACATAATTATGTGAAACGTACATAACGATTAAGTACTATATCTTGTTTACCTTTCTCTCTAAGTAATGTAGTGTGTGTGACTGATGTGCGCTTTGCCATGTCTTGATAATAGGCAATTTATCAACTGCATAGCGTAGTGCAATGGTAAGTAGTTATATATAATAAATTAATTGCCCAGCGTCTAGTCATATAATTATTTCTTAATTATTTATTGTATGTACATAAAATATAATGTATTACTTATACAGTGATACACATGTTTTTATTTATCTAAACTAAGTATAGAGAAAATATTTGATTTTTTGTACGTTTTTTTGTTACACTTTCACCCTAAAACATCTAAACGGATTTGGATGCACATAGATAAACCATGACCTGGGGGCCTTAAAAGGCCATTTTGGCAGAATCATAAAAGGATAACGTTATGAATCGTAATAATAAAGCGAAGACAGTCCGTGTTTTTCTTTTTTTCGCTGCACTACGTAGGTATAATCAAAGAGATTGGGATTGAATTTGGATCGGATTTATTAGTATTTTAGCACAGACAAAAAAAAACAACTGAAAAATGCTTCACCAATGGGATTTGATACGATTAACTTAACAGTTAACTGTCCATTATGTTTTCCTTTTATGATTCCGCCAAAATGGCCTTATAGAACATTTTTATCCCATATTCTTAAGGGATCGACACATATATGGGTGAAACCACGGTGAGCAGCTACTTTCATATAAAAAATAAAAACTACTTGTTTGAACACGCTAATCTCTGGAACTACCAGTCGGATTTGAAAAATTATTTTTGCATTTGATAGCCCAATTCTTGAGGAAGGCTATTATAGGTCTACTTAACATCACGGTCGGATGCTTAAGAGCCGATCAAAAAGGAAAAAAAGTTAGAAAGAACGCTTAGCTACGAATTAAAAGCGCGGGCAGGCGATTCAATGCGACGTGACGGGTTCGGGACAACAAGAAGTTTCGAATTACCTATACAATATAAAACACAACTAACTATTTACACTAGGTACCAGTTTTTAAAAGACTAACTAACTTACTGTAAGAACACACGGCCACACATCAAGCTAATCAAGCTATAGAAATAGAAAATAGAAATCATTTATTTGCCAAAAATTTAGGTAAGTATACATTTAAGATAGTTATTTTATGGAGAGTCCCAATACATTTTACCTTACGGCATGCAAAATTGTTTAAAATACACGAACAGAAGAGATAGAGAAAAAAAGAAAAAACATACATTATACAATTTCAAATTTAACAAAAAGCAAAATTATTATTCAACACAAATCACCATTAAAATCCATTACTGTCCATACTTAATACAAAGATATCAAAAATATTATAGAGATGTCAATAATAAGAATATACGATAATACCAAAAGGAAAAAAAAAAAAAAGTCAAGAATAGAGAACAGAAACCTTAGGAATTACAAATTAAAATGTCAACAAAATTAATTAATACACACATCAAAAGTGTCTATACTCCATTTATAATAGCATTAGAAAAAAGAGGCTCGCAGAAGCAGGAGTACGAAACCTTTTATTTTCAAGTTAAGTTCAAACGATTTTAATAAATAATGTATGTGCTTTTTTGTAAGTAACAATGTATGGCATACAATAAAGCATATTCCATCCATCTACTCGTCACAATGCTTGGATAGGTACATAAAATGAAACAATTTTTAGTAACAATCAGTTTAGTAAAAACAACTTTATCACAATGGCATGTCCTTATTATGTTTTTAACAAATCAAATAAATCCGACACAAAACGCTACTTGACTGATGGTGACAAGTCATAATTTTAACTATGATAATTTAGAATGCCAGAGGATTAACAAAAATACACTTTCGCAAGCTAAATACCAACTATAAAAACATTTTCCAGAGACATAGAAGTGCGAGATGAGATTTATTGCTATTAAAGAAGAGAAAAAGTTTTGCCACCTTAATGATATAATGGAGATGATAGATGTTCCATTCCCAATTATTCATCATCCTCTGATGATGATGATGAAGAAGTTTCACCAACGTTAATAATAAATCTTTCTACAACATTATCCAAAACCTTTCCTCTTCTTTAATTGTATGAGCAATGCAAGATTGCCATTTCTCTGCAGTTATGTTTATGAGTGCTTGCCGCTTCACTTCTTCTAATTTAAAACTTTTATTGTTTTGGGCTACATACCCCTTCATTTGAGCCCAAACTAATTCTATTGGGTTGAGCTCGCAGTGGTAAGGGGGGAGGCGCAATACTAATATATTTTTTTCTTTAGCCAGTTTGCTGTGGCTCATCCACAGCAAACTTTTGGTACAAATGTTTTATTTGTTTCACTTTTTCTAATGAAGTGGCCCTAAAGTCTTTTTCCTCAAAAGGAATATTTTTGTTTTTTAGCCACTCTTGAATATCTGCCTTTCGTGTGGCGGTAGTTGGCAGCTTCTCCACTTTCCTCGAATGCTATGGCGCATTATCCATAACAATAACAGCACCATTCTCAATTTTTGACAATATTAATTTGAACCACTTTTCAAAATTGTGTGCATCCATTTCAGAATGGTACTCTCCATCACCCTTTTTGGCTTCAAATATTAATTCACCATCCATTAAAAACCCTTCTGTAGATCCTGTGAAATGAAATAAAAGCAAATAAATAATTGTGCACCGGTGGCATAGATTACTTGACTGCTGGAAATAGATCTCAACCTTTAAATAGCAACCGAAATTGACTGCATCATTACTGTCCTTGAACAGGTAAATCTACTACCATAAACCCAGAATCTACCCATAAACATCTTTCTCCGAGGGGAGGCCTTAAATTAAGACTTAATGTCAGTGACAACGGAGAGATTATTTTATTCATGATTTGTTATGTAACAATGGTAAAGTAATTAAAAAAAAAATACATATAAATCAAGTTTTACCAATATGGCCAATGATAAGCCGCCTTCCTTTTCCAGTTAGCTTGCAGAATCTTGTCCAACGTTGGTAACTCATTATCAAAGAAAAAAGAATTATTTTTTCTTGGTATTCCACTTAACGTAATATCATCATAATCATCAGATTTTGAGTATTTCCGTTGGCGAGGAGGTGGCGATTGCAGGCGACCTTCTGTATTGTACTCTTTGAGTACATTATAGACTGTTGCACGAGATATGCCTATAAATTAAGATTAGTAATGTATGTTATTACCTTACAATGCATGTTACTTTCAAATACATTTATTTTTTAAGGTAATCATTTTATGATCCTTACCCGCAATTTCTGCAGTTTTGTTAATTAACTGCGTTCTATAAACAGGAGTACCTTCGGGACCCCTTAACATCTTCATAAATATTTATCACTATTCATTTTTCTGTAGAACGAAGCGGTATTTGCTTTATTCTATTTTTCTTAGGAGACAATAATTTTAACATCGTGATCTACTTTGGGGCCTCGTTTTTTTCGCTGCTGACACTGATCAGCGCTACTAGCAGCGCTTGCAAGCCACTCGGGCCTACACCGGGATCGTCCGTGCCCATAGTTCAACAAAACGTACCGCTTTGTACGAACAACACAAAACTAACACTAATAACGATAACAAAACAATAACAACAGAAAAACAGTAACAAATAACAACTAAACCACGAAAATTCAGCAATAACAAGTATCCACAAGTGAGTGAATGACAATTTGACAACTGCAGATTATTTACGCAATTTGACGTATGGACGGATGATATCATAAACCGACAAAATAAAAAAACACGTGCTGCCACCACTTAGAAGGGAATATGTAACATTTTAGATTTGGTAGAGTTATAGTGACATGAAAAACGTTCCGGGTCCTGTCCTCCCCTGCTTCTTTTAGATTTTAAACCTTGACACGACAATATTTTATGTAAAAACTAAATAATATTAAATGAAAGCCTTGTAATTTCAGAAGGTAGATAGGTTAAATAAGTACAAATAAGTGTGACATCTGTTACTTAAATTTATTATATTTAACTCCACATCAATCTTGACTGTAATAATGTTTGTTGTACTTTTATTACAAAGTGTGCCCCTAAAAGAGTCTTTTTTTACTTCTGTCTAATGCTATTGTAAATGGAGTATAGGGATCAAGCATTTTTATGCGGATTTCTTGAGATTGAGATGTGGCTTTGTAATAAATTTATGATTTTATAAATTTATATGGATCCTTTTTGGTGCATTTCATAATTTGAATCAGGAACTGTGAATCAAATTCGAGTAAAAGATGAAAATCAGCTGTCAATATTTTCCCTATAAAAACATACAACGCATTGAAGACATTATTAGTGCTACTGTTTCCCTACTACTGATTAAAACCAACGTTATTATGGAGCGGCGACGTCATTTAAGCAGGGAAGAAATGCTCAGAGCCGTGGGAATGATAGAAGCTGGTTCCCGGCAACGTACTGTGGCTTTAGCTCTGAATACAAGTCAGAGTGTTATCAGTCGACTTTGGACACGTTACCGAAGCACTGGTACCGTGGCTGAGCGCCATGGAGGACGGTATCGCTGCACCACACGGAGACAAGACCGATACATTCAAATCTTAACTCGAAGAGCTCCAACAATAACCGCCATGATGTTAGCCGTGAGGCTTCATCACTCTTCAGGGAACTTAATTAGCGACCAAACAGTCAGAAACCGCTTGCATGAAGTGAACCTTCATTCCCGAAGACCGCTACGGGTACCACCTATAGCAATGCACAATCGTAGGATTCGATATCAATGGGCTCTTGAACACAGAAATTGGGCAGAAGAACAATGGCGTTTCGTGTGCTTTTCTGATGAGTCTCGTTTTGGTATGAGACCGGATACAAGACGTATACGACACTGGAGAACCCCTGGACGCCAACAGCGATTAAAATCCTGCCAGGAAGTCCATCCTTATAGTGGTGGAACCATCATGGTATGGGCGGGTATTTGGATCGGCGGAAGAACTGAGTTGATTTGGATCAGAGGCAACCTCAACGCTCAAATTTATGCTGAGACGATTGTATCAGACGTCATCGTTCCTCTACAAGTGCAAATCGGTCCCTTATTTCAGTTAATGCATGATAATGCACGACCGCACACCGCAAGAGTTGTAAGACAGACTCTCGCCGCAGCTAACATCAATGTCCTGCCCTGGCCTGCTCAGTCGCCAGACTTGAACCCGATTGAGCATGCATGGGATATGCTACAGAGAAAAGCTCTGCCGAATATGGAGGGTATCCAGTCGCAAGAAGACCTTTTTTTGTTGTTGCAACGAACATGGGCGGCCATTCCACAGCGTGATTTGGATGAACTCATTTTGAGTATGCCAAACCGATGTTCTTGTGTTGTTAGTGTTCGCGGTAGAAACACGGATTATTAATTGTTTAAGTTACCCAATAAAATTTTAAAGAAAACTGTTATTTCAGTCTTTTTTTCGAACTTTTGTGTTAGTGGTTCAAATGTCAAAAATCCCTTTATTAGGAAAATGGCAAATTTCTTTATTAATGCAAAGGTGACTTGGTTTATCGTTACTGTGACAAACGAAAACACTTTATTTGATGAATCCTTAAAGAAAATTTTAATTAATATCAATCAGGAGAAAAGTTATTGCAAAAATATATGTTGATCCCTAGACACTTTTGATGTGTGTATTATGAAGTATTTTTACCGAAAGTTTTGTCCTCTAAAAAATCTTTGATTGTGTTAGCACTTATCCAGTAACCATTTTGTTAAACATTTTGGTGGGTAATTCTTTGAGATTTAAGGGTAGTTTGTTATAAAGAAGGCTGTTTTATGACCACCTGTGTAAAGTTGGTTTTTATATTGGGTCCTTACTGGCCTTGAGTGTTGTCTTGTATCAACCATAGACGTAAACAGGTGTTTGTTCGCTCTTACGAATAAGGCCACTTCTAGTATGTACAAACATGGAAATGTAAGAATTCTTAGGAATTTCAATAAAGGTAAGCTTTCTGTACTTTTAAGACCTGTCATTGATCTAAGGCAGCGTTTTTGGGCTAAAAATATGTTTTCTCTCTCACTGCAGTTACCCCAAAATATGACACCGAATCTCAATAGTGAAGCAACTAGACCATGATAAGCTGTTACTAGTGTACTTGTATTTTTACCTTTTTTTAAAGGTCCAGGTTTTTGAGGTGTCATCTCTAGCGCACGTGCGGTCGTAAAACAGCCAGTCAGCTGTGAGCGGCGGGAGTGAGAGGGCACGCGCGTCTAAGAGCCGACAATATAGAGTGATGTAGTAGATAGGCCGTCTTACTTAATTTTTGGCACACATTTTCAGCCTGTGGTTTCTATGTCTGTTTGCTGTCAATAAGTACTCCTAAGAATTTAGCCACTGAGGTTGTATCTACGTTTTGGTCTTTATATTTAGTCATAATATTATCTGGCTGTAGGCGCTGGTAATAATGCATGATTTTAGTTTTTTGTAAATTAATAACAAGATTATTTTTATTAAGCCAATCTATCATTGTTTTAAGTGTGCTATTTATATCTTTATCGTATTTCGTTTTATCAACGCATTCAATTATGGCTGTGCTGTCGCCCGCAAATAATGCCATTGGATAATGCCTAGCCATATCCAAAATAATAAAGATACAACAACACTACCTTGCGGAACCCCAAATTTTGTTATTCTGCAAGTGGATAGATATTTAACTTCGCTTTTTGTTTTAGTACATATTCTTGATATTTCTGTATGTTGTTTACGATCCGTAAGATATGACTTTATTAAATTTAATACATTGCCTCTACCGTAGTCGTTAAGTTTAGTCAAAAGGGTATCATGTTTTACATAATCGAATGCTTTGGTCATGTCTGTGAATATTGTACATACAGGGTTCTTCATAACCACATTTTTCATAATCACTTTTATTAGATAAAATTTTGCCATGTTTATATTTTTGTTTTTTCGGAAGCCTTTTTGCTCTTCACATAATATATTATTTTTAATTATAAAGTAAATGGATTCTATATTATGTTTTCAAATATTTTAGAAAATACTGATAATAACGCTACAAGTCTATAGTTTGACATGTCTGCCTTATTGTTTTTTTTTGTGTATTGGTTTTATAATAACGGTCTTTAGTTTGTCGGGGAATATGCCTGAGTTTATACATGCATCTATTATATGACATAATGGCTTTGCTTTGACATCAGAAATAAATTTTAAAGCAAAGGCAACGGCAGAAACGCCGTCGTATCCAACCCCTTTTTTTTACTTTTTCACTACACGTATAATATCTTGAGGTACTACCGGAGCCATGAACTTAGACATTTCCAGTTTTAGCTGACCTCGGATTATATAAGTTTTTCGTACAATCAAAAGTCAGCATATGTAGCCGTGTGTACAAATAAATACAAAAACAAAAGGATGCCCATTATACACAATGATAAATAGTCGTTTGATTGCAGACACGACGGGTTTACACTGTAGACATATTTATGCAATTTAAGTTGTAGGTTATCCATAAAAAGTAAAAAACCAATCTGCATATTGCTTAAGAGGACGGGTTTTCTTTATGTCCGCAATGAACCTACTCATATGTGCATAATTAATTTGCATAACTATCCTTGTTCATCAAAGTCTTCAAGTTAAAAATAGAGGAAAAAATATCAATTTTCCTATATTCACGAGGCCAAATTATTGAAGTTGTCCTCCCTTACTCATGTGAGTAGATAAACAACATATAAGTCCCGTTTGATACCTACATACTTATATGTACCTACCTACATTGTGTACACATCGCAAAATAGTTGGGAGTAATGGACTCTCAACTGACAAACACGAAGCCCATCACAGAAGTAGCTATAATCTTCTTTACATAGTCTTTACTTAGATCCGGATTTCAATTATTCAAAAGGAAGGTTTATAAGTATAATAAATACATACTAAAGTAGAGGAAAGTCGAGAAATTCAAAGATGTGTAATGTGATGTGGTAACAACCATTTTTTTGTGCGCTTACATTGCAAACGCTGGCTTAACCTTACCTTAAAGATCGGTAAGCCACAGTAGGTAACCATTTTTATCTTTTATGGGTTATTTATCAAGCTAATATATATATTAATGTGCTGTGATATAATATATATTATAGTAAGCTATCGTATACAGATACTATATTTGCCTTCATTTATCATGGATGGTGGGCCTAGCTATATTATAAATTACAGTATAGGGTGACGTCGTAGAAATATACAGGGTGATTGGAAGATGGGTGCAAAGCTTTAAGGCGAAGATAGTACAGACAATTTAGAACCATATAAGCCATAGTTGTCTTAGACGAAGTCTTACTACTTTTTTTTTACCAATTTATTAAGATTTTTTTCAAAAATTCCTAAAGTTTTAACTAAACTATTTATTTATGGCCAAATTGAATGATAAACGAATTCATTTTTATTGTATTTAATTAAAGTAATGTGTAAGCAATCTAGCAAAACATGTTTTAGGCCTCTGTGTCGTTAGACATTTTTTTTTACAGATATTTAAAGTTCATAACAAATTTTAAAATTCATAAATACTTTTTGTAAACCTTATTTTAAAAATAACGGAGCGTGCTTTTTTTGTTCAAACCTTTTTGAAAACATGCTTGATAATCGCTCTTTCTTTTGAGGTAACATTTACGCAGATATCTTACAAATTATTGAAATTAGAACCTAAAAACCAATTGAAGGGAGAAATTTTAAATTTTAGGCAGTCTAAATAAAACAACATTTGAATTAAATTTATTTATGTTTCATGGTCAAAATGTTGTCCGTGATTCCTAATACAAGCACGGCTCCGTCTTCTCACTTCTGTTGTTGTTATTTTCAACATCATATCTCCAGCTTCATTGTTTCAAACTCTGAATTCATTCTCTCTGTCAGTTCTTCTCTCGTGTTTATTTCAACATTCGTATACACCAGCTCCTTGGCCCGGCCCCACACGAAAAAGTCCAGCAGGGTCAGATCTGGTGAGCGAGCGGGCCAAGGGATGGGTCCATCTCTGCCAATCCAGCTGTCAGGAAAGTAATTATTTAAGTGTTCCCCATGTGTTGTGTGGGTTATGAAAGTTTGTAATGCCCTCCCTAGAAAATTTGAATTTGAAATCAATCTTGTGGACGGATGAAAGCAAATTTTCTAGGGAGGGTATTACAAACTTTCATAACCCACACAACACATGGGGAACACTTAAATAATTACTTTCCTGACAGCTGGATTGGCAGAGATGGACCCATCCCTTGGCCCGCTCGCTCACCAGATCTGACCTTGCTTCATGAATGGGCCGCCAAAGACAACAATCCACATTTTAAGAAGCAGGTGTCGTTTCAGAGGAAATTCTCTGTCAATGTTTGGGCTGGAGTAATTTGCAGGACGTTGATTGGGCCCCACTTCTTACCGGAGACTTTCAATGGTGAAAATGATTTGCACTTTCTACAAGTGGATTTACCAGAGCTGATAGAGGAAACCGGTGTCCCGATATTCGCAAGAGACAGTACAGTCATCTTTCAGCAAGACGGCTGTCCAACGCATTGGATGTTAAATGTAAGGGAACACTTAAATAATTGTTTTCCTGACAGCTGGATTGGCAGAGATGGACCCATCCCTTGGCCCGCTCGCTCACCAGATCTGACCCTGCTGGACTTTTTCGTGTGGGGCCGGGCCAAGGAGCTGGTGTATACGAATGTGGAAATAAACACGAGAGAAGAACTGATAGAGAGAATGAATTCAGAGTTTGAAACAATGAAGCTGAAGATGATGTTGAAAATAACAACAACAGAAGTGAGAAGACGGAGCCGTGCTTGTATTAGAAATCACGGACAACATTTTGAACATGAAACATAAATAAATTAAATTCAAATGTTGTTTTATTTAGTCTGCCAAAAATTTAAAATTTCTCCCTCAAATTGGTTTTTAGGTCCTAATTTCAATAATTTGTAAGATATCCGCGTAAATGTTACCTCAATAGAAAAAGCGATTATCAAGCATGTTTTCAAAAAGGTTTGAACAAAAAAAGCACGCTCCGTTTTTTTTTAAATATGGTTTACAAAACATATTTATGAATTTTAAAATGTTTTATGAACTTTAAATGTCTGTAAAATCTAACGACACAGAGGCCTAAAACATGTTTTGCTAGATTGCTTACACATTACTTTAATTAAATACAATAAAAATGAATTCGTTTATCATTCAATTTGGCCATAAATAAGTAGTTTAGTTAAAATTTTGGGAATTTTCGAAAAAAATCTTAAGAAATTGGTAAAAAAAAAGTGGTAAGACTTCGTCTAAGACAACCATGGCTTAAATGGTTCTGAATTGCCTGTACTATCTTCGCCTTAAAGCTTTGCACCCATCTTCCAATCACCCTGTATAAGTATTACAGCTGTGTGTGTGGTCACATAAATATAGTAGATATTGAAAGTAGATATATCATATTATGCCTAGCTTATGATTTAGGTATAACAATAATATATATATTATAGCTACGTAATATAGGTATATAGATGGGCATGACTATATGCAATTCGCTGGAAATGCAATGAGTAACTATTTTTATATCTATAGACATATTTTATAGTCATTTACATTTACGATTTATTTAAGCTTTGAACAGAAATGTGGTAAAAAATTAATTGCCAATTTTACGTCTCATAAAGTGTGTATTAAAGATGACATGCTTTTGCCAGTGGTATCATCCCGTGGATGTCGGAAAAATATCCCACGGGAACTTACTACCGGTACTAAAAGTACTCTATGTTTTAATCCAGGTTATAAATTATCTAGATAAAAATTTTAGAAACTTTAATATTTTCGCCAGCAGATTCGTTCCCATTCCTCGTAACAAAATTTACTTTTTTTAATACTACACAATAATAATGGTGTGTCAACGACAATCAAGTCAGGTCACTGCGTCATTGTATGGTATCAGAGGTGTCAAATCGAAACAAAAACGC
This sequence comes from Oligia fasciuncula, assembly GCA_963082905.1. NCBI lineage: Eukaryota > Metazoa > Arthropoda > Insecta > Lepidoptera > Noctuidae > Oligia > Oligia fasciuncula. The sequence continues at coordinate 10,887,087 of OY720406.1, read as the reverse complement.
GGCAATCTTTTGACGCAGTAGGGCAAATCTAACGATTTAAATCTTCGGGGCAGGTTTGAGCATTCTCCATGTTGCCTAATAGCAGTGTTCATAACCTCACATAAGTAACAAAAAGAACCTAATAAGTTTTGGTTGCAATGGAATTTGAACTTTGCTAAGAATGACATTCAATTTGTTATTCCATAATTTGAAAATTATATCAAATTCTTAATTCAAATATGACACACCCATTGACATATATATTACTAGCGTAAGGACCGGGCTAACGGCGCGACTAAATGGCACCAACGCGCTGGCCCTAAAATGACGGTTTTAGGGCCAATGCGACTCAGTTGACAGTGGTGCGCGCGAACTTCGAACTTCGAACTTCTATGTAAAATGTTCAGACGGGCGTATCCTTACTTTTGAAATCATTGGACACACCATACTCTTTGGCGAACAGTACTCACCCATCAAAAAGGTCACAATCCTACTGAACTTGGCACTACGCAATGTGCTCTTGAAATTGATGCATGTTTTGTTTATAAAACTGCTATCTATGGCTATCAGAGGTCACACTAGGGAACCACCGCAGCTGATCAAAACTACAAACAAAATGAAATAACAATGAGTCATGAATGATCGAAGATCGTGGGACTCCCGCGCAGATTCGTAGATTTATAGGTACCTGGTCAAGCGCAGCCGCGAACAAGTTTTGGACCCGTGGCATGTCATGTTTGTACGCACGACGTCATAACATATAAACTATACATTTCCAGTATATGTTGATTTCTCATTGTACGAAAAGCCTATACAATGCCAGGTCAGTTAAAACTGTAAATGTATAGCTTGATGTCTAATCTATCTATAATTATATATTACCTATATTAAATTCAAAGTCCTGACTGACTGATAATATCAACGCACAGCCTAAACCGCTGGTCCTAGAGACGTGAAATTTGGAGGGTGTGTTCTTTGTGAACAGTAGCTATCCACTAAAATGGTTTGTTTGTTTGTTTGAACGCGCTAATCTCTGAAACTACCAGTCAGGTTTGAATTTTACCTAAATTATTTTGAAAACTGCATCAAAATCCGTTGCGTAGTTTAAAAGAACATCGCGGTCACACAGACACGAAAAACGACTTTAATTTACAATCATTATGTATGGAAGTTAATTAGTCGCGATCGAGTTTTGGACCCGTGTCGTGGCGGATACAAACATAACATAATAATTATGTAAATCACCTATAATGAAGTGTTTTAAATTATCTTAAGTAGCTTGACTCATCCTTAATCTGTAACGTCTACTTTAATTTCAAATCGTTTTGTGGTTACCCAATCTTATTTAATGACGCACTCTCCTCTGTGTTTTGCTTTTTGATTTACCCTTGTACAATTCCGAAGTGCTTGCGATTATTCAGCTTCCAAATCTAGATAATATTATTTTCTAGGCTAGCAGCTTTCAGTTTTATATAAGTCTAGTTTTCTCGCGACTACGTCCGCTTGGAGTTCGGTTGATAAAAAGTATCTTATTTTCACACCTATTCAAAAAGAGCTAGTGTATTCTTTGTAAACAGGGACTAAAATAGCTCTTTAATCCATAGGGACTAAAAGTGATTTGAATTTGGAATGTGGATATTGTTATTAAAGGTTCCAGTCACCAAAGAGATCAATCACGAACAATGTTTGAACAAGTACCTAACAGGCTGTGTGATAAAGTAAAACGCGCATGAACCAAATTAAAACGAAAGATTGTGAAAAAGTAAAAAAAAAGTACGAAAAGAATTCTGCCTTCGTTCGTACCTAATTGTTTACTCAAAATTGTATGTAAATAAATAAACGTAGGTACTATCCTTATTCATAAGTTGCACTTACCTACTTATTTTTTCATAGAGGGTGATAAAAAGTAGAGTGTCCACCTCGGGAGCAACACTATTTTAAGATCGAGTGACGTTCTTTGAATCCTGAGCGCATTCGCTCCTCTCTGGATTCAAAGAAAACACTCTCGCCTTCAAAATAGTCGTTTGCTCCCTTGGCAAACAATCTACTATTATACCCAGGTCTACATAAGAGCATAATCAGCCTATAATGTTCCCACTGCTGGAACACAGGCCTGCTCTCTGTAAGAGGGAGCGGGCCGTAATCTACCACGCGGGCCCAATGCGGGTTGATGGATATCACACGTCTTCGAATTTTTGGTTCTAGGACATGCCGGTTTCCTCACGATGTTTTCCTTCACCGTTTTGAGAACAGTGGTGATGAAATAATTTGCACAAAGTAAATTGCCTGTCTGGGTTCGAACCTACGACCTAAAACTCGTAATTCGCAGCCATTTCCAATGAGCCACCACTGCTCTCTAGTTACTCAGGATTACTTAATTCTCTGAATAGCGTTTCGGATTCGTCAAAGAAGCCATCAGGAGCACATAGGCGAGTCACGCTATGTATTCAAAGACCAATAAACTGAATACCTAGTCACCATGACTGGTAACTACATGACATTGGACCCCATTTTTTCACTAAACAGCAATTACGTATGCATATCATATAATAGTATATTTATAAATGTTTATGAACAACCAATGAGGAATGAACATTGAGCATAAATGTGACGTCATCGTGCAAAACCACGCCTCACAGAGTCCTGTAGGTATTACTGATAAGTTCTAGACACAATACCTACTGTATATGTACCTTGATATATGTGCTTGTGGCTAATATTAATAACAGCCGCACGGTTCGATCGATCAGGTTAAGCTACGCTTGCCGCGGTTGGTCCGTGGATGGGTGACCATCTTTACATACCAAGACCCCTCTGTCCCTCGGAAAGCACGTTAAGCCGTTGGTCCCGGCTGTCATTCGTGGAGAACCCCTACCCATGTTGGCAAAAATAAATGATTTGATTTGATTTGATCTTTGACAGTCGTTACAGGTGGTCGAAAGTCCGAAACTCTAACAGCCAGTCTTACCGTATTATTATTATATTATCTTATCGTATTACCCAGTCATTGGGTTGTAGCGGTCAGATAGGCTGTCGCTCAATGTAACATGCAGCTGCATGTGAAGCCGACCCTAACATAGTTGGGAAAAGGGAAAAGTACATCATCTACCTAGGTAGATGATGATGTCTGTGATGTGGTGATGATGATGTGGTCTGTGTGTGGTGGTGATGTGATGGTGTGTGATGTGTCGCAAGCGCGACTGCTGATCGTGGGTTCCTGGGATCGATTCCCGGGTCGGGCAGTGTCATTGGGTTTTTCCATTGGGAATTTCTTGGTAACAGCCCAGAATTAGGAAGGTGGCGCATGGCGGTGTGAAGCCCCATGCCTCGGAAAGCACGTTAAGCCGGTGGCCCTGCGCCTGATCTCTCTCCGGTCGTTTGGGATAGTTGTCAAATCGGACAATGAGAGTGAGGGAAGAATGATCAAGAAACTCCACCGACAGTATTTTTATAATTTATTTTTGCATCCCGGGGGTCCAGCGGCCTTCACACTTTGTGGGAGGCCATGTGGAAATGAATATGAGTTTGCTAAATTAGTCACGTGTCGATCATTACTTAGTTTTGAATTTTAGATTTGTGAATGAATGCACAATTACACATCAACTATAAAATAAATATGTCAAGTACTTATTAAAACTACCAAGGTACATAGGTACCCAGGGGAACCACCGGCGCGGCTGCAACTATTTATACCAAACATTTAATAGAAATATCACTATTATGCTATATCCGGTTCCATTATAAAAAAGCGGTTACTGACTTTAGCCAAATTATGTTCTTTTTTTTAAACTCTTGTGGACAAAAAAAGGATGGTGATTTGCGTACGGCGCAGGTGTAAATTAAAAACGAATCTATTTTTAAAGATGTGATTATTTTTAGGGTTCCGTACCCAAAGGGTAAAAACGGGGCCCTATTACTAAGATTCCACTGTCCGTCGGTCCGTCTGTCACCAGGCTGTATCTTATGAACCGTGATAACTAGACAGTTGACATTTTCACAGATGATGTTTCTGTTGCCGCTTTAACAACAAATACTAAAAACAGAATAAAATAAATATTTAAAGGGGGCTCCCATACAACAAACGTGTTTTTTTCGGCGTTTTTTTTTAGGTTTACATACTCACGCCTTTTTCCAATGGGATTAGTCTACTCTGAAACTACCGAACACCTAGGGGAACCAGTTTACGGCGTAATCCTTCATAGGTATTTAGTTGAATTTCAATCACACACAACACTTAGGTACCTAACTGATAGGTATTTTAAATTTTTAATCAACGTACAACCTGCCACTGACCTGCAAATTGCAAAAAACGTAAGAAAAATTGAATTTCGCGGGCTGTCTTATTTAGATGAAATTTGGTGGTTTTGGTTTGAGTCCCGGGAAAGGACATACCTACCTACGGTGCTTTTTATCCCGATATTCCGGGATCGACACTTATGCGGGTGAAACCGCGGGGTGCTGCTAGTATCCATATAAATTTTATAAAATAAAGTTACTTTTCGTGTAGTCTATGTGACCGGACTTTGATGCGGTGTTTACCATCATAAAGAAAATGTATTCAAAATTTATATAAAAAACTTAAATTCAATAAAGAAATTTCAATGTTTTGTCAAGTCGTTAAAACCAATGATATTATAGGTAAAAAGAACCGTGCCAAGCAAGGGCGGGTCGCGTGTTGCATAATGCATGTTTGTGTTTGTTGTTATCCTTTATTCTCTCTTTAACCTCAATACAACCTTTGAATAAATTACCATAATCAAATAACTAACTGGTTTCATTATATTTTCAATTAATATTTTCATGCAAACATGTCAAGTCCAATGCAACGATTTTGACTGATCATTTCCTTGTGATAACCCAAAAAGGTTACATGAAAAGGCCACAGGCTGTCAGTTTTTATATTGTCTGTGGATATGGTAATAAAAACTAAAGGACAAGTCCGTTTATAGTTTTATTTTACCTCTCACAGCAGCAACTCAACCTTATTCTAGTGAAGATAAAGATCACAGTGATTTTGACAGACCTGTCAGCGGCAGCAAACCAATAGCAACCTTATTGAAATGAGAATAAAAAACACTGTGACGTTGACGGTGTTGCAAAAACAGAGGTAAAATAACTGTGGAAGGACTGTAAGTCATCACCTCAATAAGTTGAATAACCCCTGGGGCCCTGGCTGATCAATGAATTTGCTACTTGGTTGATAAGACTTATATTAACCAATCGTAAGTTGACATGAGTTTCTAGAACGGAATGAAGGGATCCTAATATTGAGTAGCATAAAAGACTTTTTGGTTACTTAGTATTTTTGCAAGAAATCTGTAATTTTTATAATAAAACTGGCTGCGCGGTTTCACCCGTATAAGTGTCGATCCCGTGGGAATATCGGGATAAAAAGTATACTTTGTGTTAATCCTGGGGGTCTACTCCAAAGCGGTTATACCACCGTATCGGCCGAATGTTCGGTCATTTTGTTCGGTTTTTTTTTTTTTTTTTTGCGACCAAACTGTGCCAATCCGAACCTTTTTAGAACCCTTACCCTCTTATTACCTTTTTTTTTTAAATTCGTAGTAGGACAACAATATTCGAATCAGAAAATGACCGAACATTCGGCCGACACGACAATCAACCGCTTCGGAGTAGATCCCCTGGTTATAAACTATCTGTGTGCCAAACGTCATTTGTGCGTGAAGAAGTAACAAACATTTAAACACACTCACAAACTTTTGCCTTTATAATATTACCCCATTACTAATAAACGTATAGCGTCTGTATACTTGTATAGCCGACATAGCCCAAAGAATTGCCAAAATTAAGTGGCAGCAGATGGTCGATGGGGCCGAAAGGTTCTGGAGTGGCGACCGCGTACCGGAAAACGTAGCGTTGGAAGGCCTCCCACAAGGTGGACCGACAACATTGTGAAGGCCGCAGGAACCCGTTGGATGCGAGAAGCACAGAACCGGTCGAAGTGGGGGTGCTTGGGGGAGGCCAATGTCCAGCAGTGGACGTCTTTCGGCTGAAATGATGATGTTGATGATGAGCGTCTGTATAGTTACGAACGTCAAATTACTGACGACTGAAAGAGAGAAATCGGTGTGTACCTATTCATCTGATATAATACGTTGATAACTAGGTCTTGAATTCTGATTAGAGCGTAAGGTTTAGGTTCGATTCCCAGGTTGAATAGTTTCCTTAGCCTGGGTTGGGCTCGCCCCCTATAACATGAGACTTAAAACATCACTGATGAAATTTAGTTTAACTAAACTCCTCTAATCCTTTGGGAAATCCAGTTTTGGGAATTTTTTTAAAACATGCTAATTAACACAAAACCTCTCTTTGTCTTTAGTTTTTGCGTGGGCAGCGAAGGCGGTGCCTACGAGGGTCGCGGCTGGGACACCCGCGGCACCCACGCCACCATCGCCAACAGACATAGCGTCGGTATCTGTCTTATTGGAGACTGGAGAGGTAAGAACTGCACTCATAATTAGTATCGTTTTTTTTTTTTTATATTAGGGGCTTGTGGCTGAGGAATAACAGCCGCACGGATCAATCGATCAGGTAAAGCTACGCTGGCCGCGGTTGGTCCGTGGATGCAGCCTTTTTTTGTAGATGATATATTTTTTTAATACAAATAAAGTATTAAAGAATATACATACGTATTTATATTGAAACCAATATGAAAATACACAAAATTGGATGTAGGCAACCTTAATTATACATGAACTAAAAACAAGTTTAAAGCTAAACTCCTCATAATATTGTTATTCGGGGTGTTTCATTGAGAAGAAAACAAATACATAATTATACACGAAGTCGGTTTTAGAGTTAAGTAAAACCGCACTCGAAGGATGTCTAAGCCTATCGAGCTCTATCGTTCTAGTTTTATTAACAGGCAGCTAAGCATAGCATAGGAAATCAGCATAAAATGTTCCCCCACTGCTGTGTCACACGCTTCCTCTCTGTAAGAACGAGTGGGCCGTAATGCACCGCGCGGGCCCCATGCGGGTTGGTATCAGGTGGACTCCACCATTACATTTGTATCCAGCACATAATAACATGTTCTTTTTACTTCTAGTGGAAAAACCTACAAAAGAACAGCTGGAAACTACGAAAGCTCTCATCGCGGAAGGAGTAAAGCTAGGCAAGATCAGTCCTGACTACAAATTGATAGGACACAACCAGGTCAGCGCCACCGAGTGTCCAGGAGGAGCTCTCTCCGCTGAGTTCTCCACTTGGGACCACTTCGCACCTGGAAAGCCTAGCTTCGCTCAACCTTTACCTACTACACCTGCAGCAGCAACCGCAAACGTTTTAGTAGAATGATTTTTTGGCAGTCTTGCCATTGGACTCCTTAAAGACTGCTTTTCAATTTTAATGCCTGAAGCCTGATTTACATGGTGCTTTTTGATTGCCTGTGGCAAGCCAGTTGAGGCAGCAATAATAGTTACTGCGTCTAAATAGTGTTTAAACAATGTAATTTAATTCTCTGTTAGTTTTAATGTTGGTCTGGAGTTTAAGTAGTTTACGCGTCCTACCCAAATGTCCTTTCTTTGGTATTGTTCGTCGAGTCGTTGAGATCCTCAGGTTCTGATTTGAGCTACACGATTACTGACAAATGCTTGCACTGACTGGACTGGTCCACTTATATGTGTGTGGTCCTTTCCTCAAAAGACCATTTCAGGCACTAATCTACATTGTCCTCACATGATCTGACCAAGATTATGTCCGGACTTTAAAAAAGACCCTTGCTGCCATTTCTTCTCAAAGGTAGAAAATGTCGACTCCATCTAGCTTTTTTTTATAGTATGACGTGTAATAGTGATCCCGATAACCTATTTTACAGAATAAACATGTTCGTTTCATTTCTTGCTGCAATTTTATTGTTATCCACAGGCAAGAAAACTCCATCGTGTAAATGAGGCTTTACTTTGAGTTGATTTGGTGATAAGTTATAATCCACTGTGTAGTCTATTTATAGAAGCAGAATACAAAATGTACCTTAACAATTGAGGTTTAACCTATTCAAAATCACACCTTATAACGTTAATTGTTTATGTTTTTGGTTAATTTTACTACAGTACCTTCTTCTACTTCTTCTACTTGCTTGATATTTTGTAAAAAGTCGGTTTAAATCTAATGTTTACATTTTGTCTCTTGTGTCTTTGAATGGACTATACTTAGTTGTATTGGTAAATGATGCTCGATTCAATTTGCGACTGATTTAATAAGTTTCTTCGATTTACATAATAATATGTTTGACCTTTGCTTTGGAACATGGCCATTGCAAGGTGCGCTACAAAACTGTAAAATTTGGTGCGCTAAACAAAAAAAATGTATATTTTTTTCATTATTTTACTGTGATGTGTTTTTTTTTTATAAATTGTAAATATTGTCATATTTGTTATTAGTTACAATTTGGTTACAAGCTTACCTTTTATAGATAAAGTACAACTTAAGGAAAAAATTGTTTTATTTTTTGTCCAATATTGTAGAAGTCTGGTTGTGGTTAACCACAAACCGCAAAATAGGATGATGCACAGCTCAAGCTAAATATCTCACAAAAACGGCTTTTTTTCCTTCGTTCTTTATCCGGTTTAATATTTAGATAGGTACTGCTTCTGTAATGAATATTAATCAAATTCTTAAGGTGTCTATCTATACGAGCCCAGGGGGCTTACCATCACCTCTTAAAGCAGGGCAGAAGTTGAACTGCACTACTTTTTTGTATGACGTCTTAGTACAAAAAAGTAGTGCAGTTCAACTTTTGCCCTGCTTTAAGAGGTGATGGTAAGCCCCCAGTACAGCCGATTCAAACTTTATGGCGGCTCTGAAGTGCGCTACGCGTTGCGCAGTACCCCACCCCTCACCCCCGCTGACACATGTTCGTGATGTTCGTCGTCGTCGTCTGTCATGTTCGTGAACGGGCGACGTCTCAGTAGGGTCTGGTCATCTCTTTGCTGCCATGGCATATTTTAATTTAATTTAATATTTGATTTGTTTTTTTTTTCGTCTTTTCATTACGGACGCTTTTAACGTTCTGCGTCGTTCTCACATGCATAATTTTTAACATGAATGATGTAAGACAAGACTTTGAAACCATATTATTTGGTTTTAAAAGAGTGTCCATGGAGTTTCTTGCTCGTTCTTCTCCATAGGTACCTACGCTTTGGAATGGGCAACTAATAGCTTCATCTTTCTGACTGACCGACCCCTTGACAATTCAAAAGTGAATTAAATAAATTGAAATAAATTCTTTGAGTTTTGAGTTTTTTTTTGACATGCATTTGGGCTTATTCCACAAATCCCCCTGAAAGTCCCCCCTGCGCAGCAACTCGCCGCAGGTTTCGAACCGCCCCATAAGGTTTGAATCGTCTGTACCAAATATTACCGCCTATATATACTGTCACATTTGGTACAGCCCGGTACCATAAGTTTGACGGTTGACTTGCAACTGGGCTCGGTCTCTCAAAGAAGTTGGAGTTTCTGAAATTTCTGTAGTCCATGGTAATCCTTCTGGAACTAAATTTAAACAGCTAGGCAAAAGACTTGTTTTATCGATCCAAGTCTCTTGCCTAGCTGTTTGATTGAATGGCTGAATGTCATTCAGGCCGTTAGTTGAATGGCGCCGTTTAGTAAAAAGGCTAGGCTGTTAGCTGAAAGGCTAAATAATTAAGCGAGTTGGTTACGATATCCATAATGAGAAGAGTTAGCTCAAACAATAATAATGGCGTTTCCATGATAATAAACTCAAATCACTGCGAAATTTTCTGTGTCAGAGGTGTCAAAACGAAACAGAACAATTTTTTGACGCGGTAAGGCGAATCTAATAGTACATTGTTTACCGAGGGGAGAAAGTGACCGATTATAACTGATGAGGGTGTATTTTGAGGCCTAAGGCTCAGCCAAAAGCCTTAATACACAAGCGTTGGGAATCGCATTTTCTTCCAAGTGATAAGTACACACAGCTGCATTAAGTAGTTACCCCACCAAAAGACATGTGCGTTCAAATCCGTGATAGGCCCAAGTTGGTTTTTGTATTTTGCAAAAACATTTTATTTTAAATAATGTATTGTTTTAGTGAATAAATAAGTTTAAGTAAGTATATTTTTTTAAATTCTGTTTTTATTATTGTTTTTTTCAATAAAACAATACTTTTGCGACGACAAGCAACAATAATAGGGTTAACATTTACGACAACTTATTCATCGTCTAAATAGACTGGAGGTTTCAAGACCGCTTACCGTGCATAAGATTGGAAGTTCAAATCCTATATAGGCACGAAATGTGCTTTTTGTTCATTATATTATTTTGATATATTTTTCTATTTTGTTTTAAGTAGTAATTATTTATAAAGAATTAAAAAATCAAGAAAAATAAAATACTTTATTAATCATTTATTAATATTTATTATTGCTATTATTTAACAAAACTATGATCTTATTTTACAACAAACAGAACAACTATTTTAGTTCTCATAAAATCAGAAATCATTTAAAAAAATAATTGATAAATAGTAGTCGTTTACTCTTCGCCGTTTTAAGTGAACGTATACAAAGTTGTAACTTGAAGGTATGGATTAATTTTATAAAGACAACGTAAGTAAGTAAAATTAATGGATACCCTCAAATTATAACATCTTTCGATTAGACAGGGACCTAAAGATATAATGCCTCAGCCGATAGTAGATAACAATTTCATCGCAATTCGTATGGGCTCGCTGGCTAGTTCGTCAAACTGCCGGTATGAGTATGACGACGTTCGGTGATGCGATGGTTCGAATCCGAGTCAACACAATGGACTCTTTTTGAAGTATTCTTTAGATTATTCGTAAGGAATTCAATGTTGTAGCAGTGTAACATTTTAAAACTTGAGGGGTTAGGACATAGTGACGCTTTCTGTACATAGTGCTTTATAATATACCTACGAGGAAAATAAAAGACATTTAAAGTGAAGTGAAGTTTATATTAAAATAAAATTGTTACAGTTAATAAAACTCAATGTAATACTTTTGCCAAGGAGAATAATATTGGTTTGAATGATCAGTAAAAGTATGTGGTTACATACCTTTGCAGATCATTTTGCGCTTGGTGATAAAAACTTTTCTTTTGGCATTATAATTTATGTTTTCATTAGGTTAGAAAAAAAAATCGTATACTTTTTCTGCCCGCTCTGCACGGTTACAATGGATTTTCATACACTTTTCTGAACCGCAAATTTTTTCACCAGTAATGACGTACTTTCTGCCTTATTATTAAACGTAATAAGGTACTTTACGTGCAGGTATACGATAAAAATCTTTCATCAACAGTCATTATTCTGCCTCGTGCCATTTTATGGTAAAGTTAGGCCCTATGAGCATATATTATATGACATAATAATGGTTGATGATAATAATGACGTGACGAATGATACAGAATTGCCTGACATTGACATCATTGCCATTAACTATAAAGACTAAAACGTTTCCGGTCAATCATTGCCTAGCAAGGGAATAAAAATAAATTATTCGGTAGGTACCTAGTTTATGCAAATTTAGTACCTACCTAAGTAAATGTTTAGTTTTTGTAAGAACATTCATGTATGGAACTACTTAACTACGTAGGTACATACTCATAGATAAGCAGCACTGGTATTATATGTAGGTATTTTAAAATTAATGTTCATCATAATTAATTTGAGGAAAGTTGGGCCTTGGGTAGGTACGGAAATTGTTGAAACTGATTCGGTGAGTATTATATAGTTGCCCATTCCAAAGCGTAGGTACCTATGGAGAAGAACGGGCAAGAAACCGAACCCGCGACATGCAGCGCAGCAGTCAATCGCTTAACCACTGTGCCAACCGTGCCGTCAAATATTGACGCCGTTTAGGTTCGTTTGATTGATGAAATTCGCCCCTAATTGAAACAATCGACGTGCGTAGTTGCAGCCGGGCAGCCGGCACCGCGCCGCCGCGCGGCGTCACGTGCCTTTTTGTAGAATGCCTCAGGAGCCGCAAAATCTTATCGAAAGATCGATAGACGTGTTTATTTCAAAATCACAGTTTTAATTTAATTGAATGGCTGATAGTACGTTTCATTAACAGTTTTGAGCTTCAGTAGAAGCTCCACGTAGTCTCAGGGAATCACCTTATCGAAGAGAATCGAATACATAAATTGTGATAAGAAACGTATTTTTCTTATCATAATTATAATTCATTAGGTAATTAAAATAACAGATTACCTACATCATAATTTATGTAACTTCAGTGTTGAATAATAGGTACCTATTAATAGGGAATGTCCTCATCATCATTATCTGCCTAGCCTTTTCCTGACTAACGTTTGGGCCGGCTTCCAGTTTAACCGGATGCAGCTGAGTACCAGTATTTTACATGGAGTGACTGCCTATCTGACCTCCACAACCCTGGGTAATACGAAACCCCTTGGTAAGACTGGTGATCAGACTTTCGGACTTCTGAAGACCCGTAAAGACTGCCAAAGATCCACGAATGACAGCCGGGACCAACGGCTTAACGTGCTTTCCAAAGCACGGAGGGGTCTTGGTAGGTATGTAAAGATGGTCACGGATCCACGGACAACAACAACAACAACAACAACAACTGCGGCAAGCGTAACTTAATCTGATCGATCGACCTGTGCGGCTGTTATTACTAATTAGGGTCAGTTCACACCGAGACGCGACGCGACGCGCAGTTTTCAAGATAGAAATACTATTACAGACCTTATCTACTACACTAAAAGGTACACAATGCAGGGTTTACTACGTTGAGCTACGCCGCGCGTAGCTCACTGCATCGTGTACCTTTTAGTGCTTACTCTCCTTTTAGAGCTGACTCTTAGCCACAAGCCCCGCTTATTGATAAGTAAGTAAGTTAGCATATTATTTCTATATTTCATTGTTTTAAGCATGTGGTGTTTACCTAGGATTGTATGGTGTAACTGTTACACTGGTGCACTGTTATTTTATTAATAATAATTTATTAAGTCAGTGTAATCAATTTATTGTTGGTGAACCTACTCTCTAATTCCGTCAACGGAGATACGGACCCTTCCAAAAGCAGTTGATCCGTCAAAACAAGTAACAAATTCAAATTTTCGAACGAGCAAATACATACCTTTATCGGGTCAACTGTCAAATCGTATTGTCATTCATTCTTAGTTCGGGTTCTGAACTAATCTTTTGTACGTAAATGACAAGGAGTAAGAAACGCCCGTAACTTCGGTCGCAACTACGGGTTTCCTGCTTAGGAATAAGTAACCCCCTGGTTTCTATGGCCTAACCTTGGCCACCTTTCTGTCGAAAGCACTACACTCGAGAATTTTCAAAGTATGTAGGTACTCACGATCGTGCCGTTGTCCGTGTCCATTGTGTGTATGAAAAGTACTGAAAAGTTTCGTTCTACGTAATACAGGGTTAATTTACACTAGCAGCACCCTACGGTTTCACCCGCATAAATGTCGATCCCGTGGGAATATCGGGATAAAACTATCCTATGTCCTTTCCCGGGACTCCAACTATCTTTATGCCAAATTTCATCTAAATCGGTTCAGCGGTTTAAGCGTGAAGAGGTAACAGACAGACACACTTTCGCATTTACCTATAATGTTAGTATGGATAATTATTGTGATAATTATTTTTATTCAATTTAATATCTAAATACGATCAAATTTATTTATTTATTTAATCAGTAGTACACATACATTTTATACATTTAGGTTGGTGCCAACATAAACTCATTAGAGTTTTACCGTGCACCAAAATCATCGACTACATATTTTTTTTTTTTTGTGTTTTTGTTTTTGGGAGGTCAACGACCGCTATTGGTGTACTCGAAGTATGAGTTGAGAAAGACTGACTGTCGGGGGACCGTTCTGTGGAACACCTTCTATTCTAAGAGGTCCCCCGACTTCCATATGAATTTATCTGTTTTAGTCTCGTTACATAAATTCTTTAAGTCAGGGGTTTTTAAATTATTTAATCCTTTTCCAATTACATTTAATTTTATTATTATTCTGTCGGGAGTTTTTTCTTTCTTATTTGCAAAATAGTTGGGCAAACGTAGGTAATCTAAGACTATTCCAAATTACAAGTTGATAGCATAGCATTAGTAGTTATTGAGATATCCAGCTGTGACAGACAGACAGACAAACAGACAGACAGACTTAGTCTCACCATAAGGGTTCCGTTTTGACCATTTTGGTACGGGACCCTAAAAATGAAATGAATAAAATTTTATTAATTTGTTTTGTTTTATCATGTTTAGCCATCGACACTTATCGCGTAGCTTAGCTAGAATCACACTAATATTATAAAGGCGAAAGTTTATGAGTGTGTGTTTATATTATGTTCGTTACTTCTTCACGCTCGAATGGCTGGACCAATTTTGATAAAAAAAATATTGAGGTAGCTGACACCCTGGATCGACACTTATGCGGCAGAAACCGCAGGGCACAGCTAGTTAAAAATAATCTCGAACAGGTATTACGTGATGAAGGTGCCTCATCAAACGCTCGACCCGCGCGGCCGACCGGGGCGGAACCGCGTTCGTGCGAATCTCTTAGGTTACCTTACATCACGCGGTACGCACGGTTAGCTTGATATGTCCTCGTGTGAACCTATTTGCAATACGCAAGAACCTTTACTATCTATAATACTTAGTCAGCCTATAATGTTCCCACTGCTGGGACACAGGCCTCCTCTCGGTGAGGAGGCCTGTGTCCCAGCAGTGGGAACATTATACGGCCTACTAGGGAGTAGGCGGATTACGGCCTACTCCCTAGTAGGCCGTAATCCACCACGCGGGCCCAGTGCGGGTTGGCAGATGTCACATGTCTTTGAATTTTTGGTTCTAGGACATGCCGGTTTCCTCACGATGTTTTCCTTCACCGTTTTGAGAGCAGTGGTGATGAAATAATTTACACAAAGTAAAGCGCCTGTCTGGGTTCGAACCCACGACCTACAACTCGTAAGTCGCGGCCGTTACCACTTGGCCACCACTGCTCTCAATCTATAATAATATTATAATAATAATACCTAGATAATTATATAATACCTATCTATATAATTTTATTATAGTTCTTATCGCCCAGGACATTACCCATTACCTACAATCAATTTATTGTATCTAATATGACGTGACGTATATTATTTAATCTCAAATTAATGTTACAGATCATTTGAAAGAAAACCCCCTTGAAATCCGGTATCATTATTCACTGGACCTTTTTTCATAACTTTAATCTTGTTTTGATACTCGTAACAAAGTAAAAAAAAGGTCATTATGCAACGAAAGCAAGGCAAAAAGGTCAATATGCAACGAAAGCAAGGCAAAAAGGTCAATATGCAACGAAAGCAAGGCAAAAAGCATTATTACCCCCCTTTACTCTTGGTTGGTTGGATGATGCCTTTTTGTGACCTGCGACGAGTGAGGACGACAAGTACTAGTTCGGTCCCGGCGTTGAGCAAAGACTGCATTCAAAATCAAAATATTTTATTTCACATTTAAGCCTACATGGGCACTTATAAAACGTCAGAAGCTAGGTGGACGGTTTCAATTGGTCGTTTCCTATGAAGAAGAGCCGGCAAGAAACTCCACGGTTACTCTTTATTTCCATTTCTGGCAGCTATTTGATTTTGTTGTAAAATATACCTACATATTAATAATAATAATAATACTTTATTTGCCAAAATGTAGGTGTACAAAGTCGTGTGATGCTATTAAAAATGTGTCCCATTTACATTCACATTCATAATTTTTAATTTTTTAATTTTCTTTTTTTTTTGCATTAGAGACATATCACGCCTTCTTTCCTATTACGGTGAGGCAGAGATGTACTTATAGGACACCAACATTTTACCAGTTATGTATAAGTCCCATGTAATAGGGGGCAAGCCTATATGGACATATATGAGCATATTAGAGGTATTCAATAACTTAGAAAAAGTAACAAAAGATTTGCTTACCCGCAATTTCGTGTGAGAGACCTTGTCTATCGCGAAGCAAAACGACCACCAGCAAAATATGGATGCTAACGGTATGAAGTCCTTAGTCCTGATGCAACGGAGATCTCCGAGTAGTTTATTAGATTGACTTCCCCATTTCTGCCCCATTTTGTACTTCTAGCCTCTTGACGCTGTCCAAGAAGGCGCTTATCATTCGATCGACCTGTGCTGCTGTTATTATTTAACCGCATCATCATCGGTCGGCTTCCAGTCTAACCGGATGCAGCTAAATACCAGTATTTTACATGGAGCGACTGCCTATCTGACTTCCACAACCCAGTTATTCACTTAGAATAGAATAGAATACTCTTTATTTCACTTACCCACTTAATAACTTAATTTCCGGTTCCTTTTGCTTAGGGTTTAAAAATGACTGATTCACCGAATTTTATTAATGGCCAGTCCTGCCAGCTGGGATTGACATGTGACAAGGGATTTGACAGTTGATTAATTTGAACAAGCTGCATTTAGAAGCCGGGCTGGCGAATTAATTAAACTAATTAATTCGTTTTTAATTCGGCGGTACAGACCGTGTCATTGATTTACGTTGATAAACCAGTTTGTATGTTCAGGTACCTACTTATTATTAAGTATATCCGAATCTGTTTTGCTGGTGTTACCGCTTTTTAGAATTCCGTAATTTTTATCTTCTTATCTTCGATGTCAATCTATATTATACCTACCGGCTGAATTTTTTACCGTCTGGACCATTGAGCTAAATAACTATATATCAATGGTCTGGACTGGACAAAAACAGGGTATATATATAAAAGATTAACGGTGCCTATGGCACAGGAATATCTTTTGTTTTTCACAAAAAAAAAACTTTTTTTTACATTAAATTCTTTGATTGACGATTGAAAGTCGCTGCTAATTCATTGATAATTTCCGTGCGTAAAATGGCTTCAATCAAAGGGATTAATGTAAAAAGATTTTTTTTTTTTTGTGAAAAAATAAAAGGGTTCTGTGCCATAGGCTTCGTTCACCTTTTATCTTTTTTTTTTCTTTTTGTTTTTGTCCAGATGTTAAAAAAAAGTCAGCTGGTAGAGTCAGTCCAGAATTTGGCTACGAGCTGGCACCTTCAGCAGCGTCCTTTAGCTCCTGTTGTAGCGTGCAGACAGCAGGACATGCTGGGCACGATATCAAGTGTCCCATTGTTCGTGGAACAGCACCACATTTACACGCCAGGGCGGAGTCATCTCTGCATCTCTACCTGAGCTGGTTTTCTTTGCTTCGACCTGAGTCCGGTTTCTAAGATTGAATTGATTATGAAGACAACTAGTTAAGACCCAGATGGAAGAGTTTCAGCTGATGGAACGAACGGGTTGGTTAGGGAAGCACTACCTCGCCACAGCAGCCAACCGACACTGACGTCTTCTAAATTATACAGGGTTATTGGTAAAACATTAATAACCTCTAAAGAGGTCATTGTACTCATTATTATGAACCACTTTTACTATGGGACCAAACCTAAAATCGCGAAAAATAAATCAGTCGTTCCGTACATTTTGACGAGTTACACGAACATAGGGAACAGCTGATGTTTTTTCGCTATTTCAGGTTTGGTCCCATAGTAAAAGTTGTTCATAATGATGAGTACAATGACCTCTTAAGAGGTTGTTAATGTTTTAAAAATAACCCTGTATATAGGGTCAAATTAAATTAACTAGCGAAACTCCGCAGACGTGATGGGAATCGATGTCTAAACTAGGGTTAATGACGATTCCTCATGCTCATCCGGTAGTTCCTCATTTTTTTGTGATTCCTCATCCACGAAATTACGCATAAAATATTCTTCTTCCGTTTCCTCATTCATTAAGAGGCATTCATTTAGGAAGTGTCATTGTATTGATGTATTCAAAAGTATGTAAGTAAGGTGTATGTAAAAGTAATGTTCGTCTTTTGTTCGCTGTATTCGATCCTATTCATAGATATCCGAATCCTATTAGATAGTTGCAGTGAAAAGAGGATAAACATACTTAATATGAATAAGGTACAGTCAACAAAAGAAATAAGTATGCAGAATCGTCGGATATAAGTAGTTGAAGTTTAGTAAGAACTAAACTTCAACTATATCCGACGATCTTGCATACTTATCTCTTTTGTTGACTGTACCTACTTTCACGACGGCATGAACGGTCTATCTGGCGAAACAGCTTCAAAGTTAATTATCATTCAAAGTCAAAGTCAAATCATTTATTTCAAATAGGCACATTAAAGGCACTTTTGAACGTCAAAAAAAAACTAAATAGAAATGATTCTAGTCGCCCATTCGAAAAGGTAGTTTTCGTATGGAGAAGAATGGGCAAGAAACTCCACCGTTACTCTTTTAAAAATGTTTTACAAGGTCTTGTATACATAATAAAAATTATATGTGAACACGATGCACCCATAATAAAATTAGTCTACCACAAAAGGTAAAAAGAATTAAAAATTAAGCAATGACAGGTAAATCAAATAAGTGATAGATACATGGTGCTCACATATTTACAAGTTATTTAAAAAAAAAAAAATGCAAAAGTAGTTGAACTTTAACAAGTGTGTGAGCCACTGTAGTCGCAGTTTGTAAAAATGAATTAGAATAAGATGTCATAATTAAAAATATATATATATAAATTAAATTAGGAACAAGTTTGATTTTGTCTAGACTTTTAGATTGTCCTATGGAGCAGGATTCAATCTTCCTATTGTGAATTTTGACTATTAAATGGTATTTTTTTAATGAATATCTTTTATTTAAATTTTCAATTTGAAATCACAGGTCTCCCTCATCTGCATCCTCTTCCTCATCATATCCTCATCCTCATATACTTCCTCAAAATGTATTTCTAATACTTCCTCATCCGCATCCACTTCCTCATAACCATTTCCTCATCAAACCTTAATCTAAATACAAAACAAAAAAAAAACTGATAAGTTCTAATTTATTTCGGGGTCAACGACCGCTGGTATTGTTGTAATATGAAGTATGAGTTTAGAAAATCATTTTTTTATATTTAGATAACGATACCCATCACGCTTGTGAAGTGTACAGAAACAAAAACAGATATTTGAACTTTTAAGCAAATACACAACAGTGGTACTTGCTACGGTCGTTGACCTCAAAAGAAATAATCATCAAATTATTTTTTTATTGTTTTATCATGTTTTGATATCGATTCCCGTCACGTCTACAGTGTTTCGCTAGCTAACCCTGTATGGCTAGGTACGGTCAGCAATAAAAGTCGAGATTTTTTTAATCTCAGTTATTGAGCAAAATATATTTTGTTCAAAATTGGATTGTACTTCTTCTGCAATTTTGAACAAATATTTTGCTCAATAACTGAGATTAAAAAAACTGAAGTGTTAATCGACTTTTGTTGCTGACTGTATAACAGCCAATGAATAAGATAAGTATTTCTTATATAATTGTGTGTATGTATGTATTTATGTACCAACGTACGTTAACTTTTCGTTCGTTGTTAGTTCTGAGGTCCATTTTCCATAATCAGCCTATAAATGTTCCCACTGCTGGGAAACACGCCTCCTGTCTGTGAGAGTGAGTGGGCCGTAATCTACCACGCGGGCCCACTGCGGGTTGTTGGATGTCACATGTCTTCGAATTGTAGGTTCTGCCGGTTTCCTCACGATGTTCCAGGTCAGACATCCTTGTACTAAACTCCTATTATAACATTATACTATCTAAAAGACCATGCTGTGAGAATTGTGGGCGTAGCCCCTATGGTTACTTCTTGAAACTAGGTATATATGTGACTACGACTTAATTGTGATTCATATTAGTGTTAGTAAATAGTTGGACTTTTTACTAAACCCCTATATTAACACATGATTCCAAGGGCCCTGAATATAGATAAAGGATGGGCTTGGCTTCCCGTGATTAACTCATGTAGGTAAGTTACCATTTAGGGGGCTTACAGAACCTAAACGCAAAAAACGCAAGTTTTAGAAACAATAAAAGT
Source organism: Oligia fasciuncula (assembly GCA_963082905.1). Lineage (NCBI taxonomy): Eukaryota > Metazoa > Arthropoda > Insecta > Lepidoptera > Noctuidae > Oligia > Oligia fasciuncula. The sequence continues at coordinate 10,867,150 of OY720406.1, read as the reverse complement.
ATAGGTATGATCGGCTACAGTAAACAAAATCAGAAAAATATAGGATATTCTTCAGGATATATGCTAGGTAGATAGTGTGTTGAAAACATAATACAACTAATTTGATACAATAGAAAAAAATCATGAAGATACCTGTAATAACTTTCTTTTTAAAATAAAAACCATACTAAAATACATACAATCATTATTATTTTTGTCAGATTATTCTACAAGCAACATACTAAAGCACTAGTGTTCTAATTTTTTAGTCCAAACAATAGATTTTTTGTAAATGGATAATTGCTTCATATTTTGCAATTTACCAGCGTTGTGTCATCACGTTTCTCTTTCTTTTTTATGCAGTCCGACAAAGACCGCGCTTTAGGTCATGTAGTCGCATTAACATATAATTAACGTAACCTTTTCGGAAACAATAACGTTATCTTCATAATATATTATTCTTCCTTCGGTTTTCGTTGATTTTCATTAGCTGGTCACTGCCACTAGGATTTTTTGCAATGCCAGGTATTCTCCCATCAGGTCACCTTCCACTCCTTACCCTGGAACGCGTTAATTGTTTGGTTAGTTTTAATTTAATACTTTTTAAAACTTATAATATTACTAGCAGCGCCCCGTGGTTTCACCCGCGTAAGTTTCAATCCCGTGGGAATATCGGGATAAAAACTATCCTACGTCCGTCCCCGGGATGCAATCTATCTCTCTGCCCAATTTTATCGAAATCCGTTTAGTGGTTTAGGCGTGAAGCGGTAACATACAGACAGACAGACAGAGTTACTTTCGAATTTATAATATTAGTATGGATAAAGAGACAAGATTTGTTTTTTTTTTGTATGTTTGTTTTGTTACTCTTTCACGCTAAAACGGCGGACTTGGATTAAATTTGGCGCATGGTAGTCCATTACCTGAAGAAGGACATAGGCTAATTTTCATCCTGGATCGCTGACGAAGTCGCGGGTAACAGCTAGTGTTAAATATAAACGAAATAAATAATGATTAATTTTGGCATGACATGACGTGTAACTTCCATTATTAATTACCTACTGGGAAATACCCTATCCCCCATTGCAAGTGTGGATATTAAACACCCGAGTTGTGGATTTCCGGGCTACGTACTTCCCACAACTTCCCTATATACTGACGAAATTATTGCAACGAGAAATTGCGGAAAAAAAATTCTCGACTTTAGGAAACTATAAAGACAACGTGGGAAATTTAAAGGTCTTAAGGGACATTTAAATCCCTGTCCCTAACGGTACCTATTTGGAATTTCCTAAATTTCATACGTCGTGTTTTCGGTGTTTGTATAGGTAGGTAGATACTTTGAACTCCGAAACCTACCTCACTTCGATCCTCAACTGGCCTCACTATAGTTGTAAAACGTTACAACGGAGAAAACGAGAATAGATTATGCCTACACAAATACCGGTGATTTAACATAATGAGGTGCTAAATTATGTACTTAGTTACTATTATCTACATCCATTGAAATAAGACAAACACGACAATTTACCTAACGACAACACTTCAAACCAGATCACCAAACATCACTGAAATTATTTGTTCTCTCATAATTTATGCAAAAAAAGCGATAAAAATTAATATAAAAAAACGTCTTCATCATCTTTCTGCCTTGTCCCATGTTACTTGGGGTCGGCGCAACACGTTTTCTTCTTCCATTCTCCCCTGTCAAGCGTCACGCTATCATTCACTCCCTTCGTTTTCGCGCGAGGGTGTCGACACAGGTAGCATCCCACACCAAAGGCCTACCCAACTTCCAAAGCATTATGGTCATTCCATCTGGCCTCTTCCCAAATTCTCTTTTTTATTTGATTTTCATTTGTTTTTATCTGATGTGTCTCTGGTGTACTGTGTGTCTTTTAGTCTGTGCTAAAAAATGTATTTTCTTTCTTACATCTTTCATCCATCTATTCTTTTCTTTGGCCTTCCTCTCCCTCTCCATCCATCGACATTCATATTCATCACTCTTTTAGCACATGCGTTTCCTCTCTCCTCATCACATGCCCATACCATGCCAAACGATTTAGAAATAAAACTTCCCAATTCCTAAAAATCCACTTGAAATAAAATAAGCGGAACCATACGCTAAACTTGACCGCTGTTTCTCAACGCGCTCAGGGGGATTCACCTACGCTGAGTCTGCGCAAGGAAATGCTATATAAAACACAGTGTAGGGTGAATTATACATTTATACAGCGCTCTAACGTGGTGTTGTGAACTTATGAATTGGTGTGCCTTATTATAATAAAATCTGGTTTTACTATAAGGATAATTTGTAGTCAAAAGTGCTTATTGCTAAGTCATCTGTGTGTTACGATTTAATTGGCTAAGGTGAGTCGATACATTTTTATACTGTTTAATTTCGGCGTAATAGTTGAAAATATTGTGATAATTAAGAAATTTTGAGGGAAAAATCTTTTTATATTTTATTATTACCATTAATGACCTACTTACTGCTAGGCAAAGGCCTCCCTACTCTCTTTCCACCTGTCTCTGTCCAGAGCTACCGAGGACCAATCTATAATAAAGGTGTAGAGTCCCAAATTCTACATATTTAGGATATTATGTTTGTCTGTGAATGGGTGACCACCTTTACATACCGAGACCCCTCCGTGCCTCGGAAAGCACGTTAAGCCGTTGGTCCCGGCTGTCATTCGTGGATCTTTGACAGTCGTTACGGGTAGTCAGAAGCCCGAAAGTCTGACAACCAGTCTTACTTACCAAGTTGTATCGTATTACCCAGTAACTGGGTTTTGGAGGTCAGATAGGCTGTCGCTCCATGTAAAATACTGGTATTCAGCTGCATCCTGTTAGACTGGAAGCCGATAAAATTAAGCTATGTTTCCCTCATTTCGTTATGTGCACATTATGAAGACTCACACTGTATATAACAAAGTAAAAATTGTGGATTTTTGACATAAATACTTACTTAAAATATAGTTCGCAAATATCATGGTTTTAGGCCGCATTACTGGGCAAATAGAGTACAAACCTACTAGACATAATATTACTTTAAGGACCTAATATTGATGGCAATAGATGCAAAGTTGCATTACGAAATTTGCCTCAAAAAAACACAACACTTACGGAAAAAATATGGGTTACGACCTCCGTGTGTCGGTCGCAGATGACTTTCTTTTTTTTCAAAATAAACGTGTAAATAAAAAAGAAGGAAAATAATCATAGGGCATCAAAGAATTCGTTCGAATCGCTGTCAACAGGGAAAGTGCTCAAAATAAATTAAACCGTTTTTATGTACGGACGCCAGCAGGTCAACCTACCCGAAACTGTCCGGTTTTTTCCAATCAACCTTGAACCTTATGTTTTAGCAATAAAGTCGAAAATCTATTAAAGAAATCTGACAGATTGTAGTAACTTGATGTGCTGGCGTCTGTACCTATACCTACATAATTAAGTAATATTGTAACGCAAGGGCTGGTTCCTGATAGAGTTCCAGGAAGGACTTCGGGGAGGCCTTTGCCCAGCAGTGGGACAGTTGAACAGGCTAAACGAAAAAAAAAAACGAAAAAAAAAACGTTAACTTAGAAATCGCATCACACTAATATTATAAAGGCGAAAGTTTGTGAGTGTGTTTGTTACTTCTTCACGCACAAATGACAGAAGTACAGAACGGATTTGATGAAATTTGGCACACGCATAGTTTATAACCAGGAGATACTTTTTATTCCGATATTCCCACGGGATCGACACTTATGCGGGTGAAACCGCGGGGCGCTGCTAGTATAAAATAAATGACACTGTCGAGAGCATTTCGCTTTTTATTATAGCAATGGTTACTTTGCAATGTAGCAAAGTTGTAGGAGGTCATAGAGTTTGAACTTTATTAAGCTACCTACCTATTACAAGTGACTTTATTAGCTATTTTACCTTATATCGATATCAAAAATAACCCGTAAAAACGAAACATGAATCAATCAAAAATCGGTACATAAAATGAATCATAAATACACTTAATAGTTGTCAATGTACGGTATTTACATTACTAGTTAGCATATCGTCACCACACATGACTGTAATGTGCACGTGGCATATCTACGACATAGATTCCTTACACGAGGCACCAGTATAAAAATAGCATTTTTATATTTTTATTCTAGTTATCCTGTTGGATATATGTTTATGGGGGATGCTTGGGATACTTCGATACTGTCCGAAATGAAATGAGAATGAAAAAATTATTACCTATTTATTTATTTAACCATTTATGTACACACATAAATATAAACAGACAAGAAAAAAACAGAACAGAAAAATAGGTACAAAGGTGATGCTTATTTCATAAGAAATCTCTTCCAGCATACCTGCGATAGGACAATAAATAGAGAGATGTAGACAGCGTGTGAAAGAGTAAAGGAGACAAAAAATAATGCATAAAATCTAAAAACAATAATAATATAATTATGTGATATGCCAAGGTGGATTTTTGAAATGGGGCAGTAAGGACAGTTTCACCTATAACCATGGTTGCTATAGGAAACGGCCTTAGAAGATGACTGTCCTTAACGTTTTGAAAAAAAAAAAATTGCATCCACAGAATTTAGAAAAGTATGTCAGCAAGAAAATGCGCTATTTTCAACGGTCCCTAATATAGTATTGAGCTACAAAGTGATGTAGCTAGAATGGAGCTCGACGACCCGGCCCTCTGACTCTACCAGATTTACAGTAGGTATCATTTGTGCCTAAACTGTGTATAGCCAACCAACCAAGGTCGATTGATCCATCCATCGCTTACCATGGGGCGTGATCGAGGCCAAGACCTGCACCCTAATTGCGTAACACATTATCAATCTGAATCATTTTGAAGGATACTGCTAGAGCTGGAGCTGGAGCTGGAGCAGACAAACTTTTTAAACATACGGCTATGGATTAGCCGTATGTTTAAAAAGTTTGTCTGCTCCACAACGTAAATAACGCAATGAATGTTTTTAAACTGTCAAAATGAAAGCCATTTGCTACGGATAGTGATTTATATGCAATTACCCTACAGGCCCATTCTGCAAATAAAAAAAAAAACAAAAAATCAATTATGATTCCATCACACATCTCACAAAACCGCAAACATGCTTTATTTCTTAAACTTCTTACTTATTTAAATTTATAGGTACTCAGTGTTTATTTCAATTAAACCATTTACAGGCACTTTTGTCAAAGAGTGGGTAAGTTAGTCAGAAAGTTGAAGCCAGTTGCCCGTTTCAAAACGTAGATCTTGGAGAAGAACGGGTTTGACTCCAAGGACACTATTTTAAATCAAGATTATTACAAATTATTATTCTTTCGTGTCCGATGTCACTACGGACATTCTTTAAACTAGCATTCATGCCAAAGACTATAATATAATATTCTCTTTGATTCAAACGTACGCATTTTGCATATACCTAGGTATATGCCGTTTTTTTGCATTTTTTGGTTTTTGTTTGATTTTTATTTGTTGCAATCTGATGTACCTTTGTATCTGGTGTATTTTAAGTCGGTGTTAAATTAATGTATTTTTAGCCGACTTAAAAAAAATTAGCAGGTTATCAATTTGGTTTATCTTTCATTGTTGTCTTCCATACATCAGCAAATAAAGTAATTCGTTTTCCATTCAACAACAGACCATTCATTTTATTGATTGAATGATTTTAATTGATAAAACTTTAGTGTCGCCTTCGGTTAATTCCCGTTACTACGGCCACAAAATACAGATAGTACTACGGCCGATTACATTTTTACTATACTCCATTTGAAATAAGATTAGACATTTAGGTAAATAAACCTTTTTCACAGTCCGTTTAACCGATTTTGACTTCTATTATAATGTAGGCTTAAGGATGGCATTAAAAGCAAAAAAGTAGTTACAATACCAAATGTTTACTGCAGCTGCCATTTGTCATGCCACCAACGCAATAGAATTCAAAATCGGTTGAACGGCCTGTAAAAAAGGTTTATTTAAATGTGTAATCTTATTTCAAATGGAGTTTAAGTAGATTTATTATGCATGGATTATGCATTTACGCTGTTGAGTAATTCAATGTTGAATGAAAAAGCGTCACCTCAGCATAGGTCACACATCTCCTGAAAAATCAACCACCTTTTTTTGAACCTTCAGTATCAAAATTCATCATTTTATAAAATAAACTATAAATTACGCATTATAGTTCGGCAGACGAGAGAATGCATTTTTGACAGCTGTCACTTTCACACAAACGAAGACGTGCTTTGCGAATTTGATCTGTAGGTAGTATTAGCTACTAGAATAGGCTATTTGACTGGTTTCTGATAAACATCTCAGATTATTTAATGGTGTCTAACGAGCCCACAAAAACCTATTACTTCAAATTGCATAATGTATTTCTTTTAGAAAATAGTAAATAAAAATGTACTGTTTAAATAAGCCGCCAAAACGCTATCTTTAACAATATGGCGTCGTGACGTCAAAATACACGTAAACAAACGTTGAAATGGTCGAGATACTAGACAAAAGTCATCTGTTCTGTCAACGATAGACAGAAATTGACTATATCATGACGTCATCATAAGTTCAGCCAATCCAGACCGTTTTCGATTACGTGGCGCCAGATTTAAAAAGATGAAGTTTTTTCGGGATTTTTTTAATAAATAATACATTTTTTTGTAGTAAAATTAATGCAAATCGATTTTAAAAGCGATAATCTATACGAGTGTCAATAATTATGACCTTATTTTTTACATTGTCAAATAGCCTATTGTCGCACTGACAGCTGTCAAAAACGCATTCTCTCGACGACGGCCGGACTGAAGGCCATTACCTTACCTTAGACCTTTTAAACACGTGTTTAATTTCTTTAAGTCAAAGTAGTTTTAGAGAAAGCCGCCAGTTATAGTTAAGTAGATGACCACTGGAGGTTAAGTCACAGGAAAATAATTATTAAGCAAAACTACCAATTTAAATAGTCCGTAGGTATATTCAAATCACTACTGTCACTCTTTGACAGTGGTACGAAATGGCAAATTGACGCAATAGGTATGTCAATTTGCGTTACAATCAATTTCCCCGTCTAACTAACCTTAATAAGAATCTATGCCTTATACCCGTCTGCGCAAATACGAAAAACAGTGTACCTACGGTCTAATGGTTTTCCACAATTATTAGGCATAGAACAGGCAAAATGAATGGGTTCTAGGTGGACATTGTGTATCCTCTGAGCGTTGATGGAGATTCACCTCTGAACCTGCTAATGACTAGTAAACATCAGCTTGATGATAGATAATTACGTACGTGTTGATAATAATTGATACCGCGTCACTATGACGTGTGTTTCACACGTAGTTACGACGCCCGCGGCCTTGTTTGCGTAGATGTTAAATTGGTTAATATTTAATTTTGATGACTGTACTTTGGATTAGAAGATTGTATTAAATAATAGGTTTTGTTATGGCATTTTTTTTGTTAACATTTTATAGTTCTGACCAAACTGAGGCAAGATCCATGCGGGAACAATGAATCAGTCTGCCTAGCATTTTCCCAACTATGTTGGGGTCGGCTTCCAGTCTAAACGGATGCAGCTGAATACCAGTATTTTCCATTGAGCGACTGCCTATTTGACCTCCACACAACCTAGTTAATGGATAACACGATATCCCTTGGTAAGACTTTTCGGATTCTGTTCCTTCGACCCGTAACAACTGTCAAAGAGCATTACGACTAAGAGCCACGACCAACGGCTTTAGGGGCTTCCCGAGGTACGGAGCCGTCTCGATATGTAATGGATGGAAACCCACGCCGCGCGGGATGAGGGTCTCGGCAAATCTGCTCAGCAACGTAAATAACGCAATGAATGTTGTTGAACTGTCAAAATGAAGGCAAAAATGTCAAAATGTAGCGTGTTACGCAATTATGTTCTGTTCCACCTAAAGAATCTGTTAATCATATCCACTATTTCTAGTCCTACCTTTGAATGAACTAAAAATTTTAGCTAGAACAAAATAGTTTTTCCGAAAATCGGGTTCAAATGATCGATTATTCTGTTCTTAATTTTCTTGCAAACAAACCTACATTTCCTTTCAATTAAGTAGGTATAGATAAAGCGACATCGCGACGCGCTTAAGATAAGGAAGCATTTGAGTAGACACGTGAAAAACAAAATACGATCAATATACATAACAGATAAGGGACTTAGTGTGTTTTGTTTCAGTGTTCACGATAGACTGATGGGCGAAGTGTCCATACCTTCATAAGCAGATGATGATGTGTTTTGTGCTAGTGTTGAGTTGCGTGTACGCAAGTGTTGTAGCCATGCCGAGTATTTATAATACAGGTAAGATTATTTTTTTGTTACGACAATTCATAATTATGTATGTACATTTTTTTATATCTATTAATTCAACTAGGTAGGAACTTAAATATGTTAATTAAAATTAGTCATCTTCAATGCATATATTTTTTTGCAATTGTATAATATATATAGTTTACATCCAGTCCCTATAGTTAGGTACATACAGCTGATAATGACATTGACAAAACAAACAAATCTTTAGATTAAACTATCTAATAAATAAATAAAAACTGCTTCATATTTATTTACCATCGTAGGTAAATAAATATGAAGCAGTTTTTATTTAACAAATAGTCTAATCTAAAGAATATAAAACAACTTTTATTTAACAATAGTTTAATCTAAAGATTTGTTGGTTTTGTCCATAGATATATGAAAGGTTTTGTCAATTCACAATATAATATTGAGTACTAAGAAAATAAATATCCTAACCTAACTAAATTTATGAAAAAAACTAAAATAATGGCGTCAAAATATTCCTCCAAATTGCTGTCGACTGTCGGTTATGTACCAAGAGACTGGCGGCATTGCCACGTTGTATGGCAATGGCAATACCTATCCTCTGGCCAAGGCAAAAGCCGGCCCTTGATCACGGGAAATGTGAACCAGCCGTTTGGAGATTTCGTTGGACAAGCCATGACCACTCGGACCCGAAATCTTCGACCCACCATTTAAAAGATCATATTAACAATATCAATAATTCATTTCAGTTGAGCTCCTAGAGAATGAAGTCCACACCTACAACTTCCCGTTTGTCTCCCGAGAGGAATGGCAGGCCCGGACCCCAAAGAAGACGACCCCACTTAACACCCCCGTGCCTTTCGTGGTCATCCACCACTCTTACACGCCAGCAGCCTGCTATGATAAGGAAAAGTGTTGTTCCGCTATGAGGAGCATGCAGGACTTCCATATGGATGACCGTGGATGGTGGGATATTGGATACCAGTGAGTATTTTTTTACATATAACACAACACCAGTACCTTAATGATTATTGCGTAACACATTATCTATCACAATCTGGATTATTTTGAAAGATATTGCTAATCCATTGCTTTATATGGTCGAAAAATTTGTCTGCTCAACAACGTAAATAACGCAATGGATGTTGTTGAACTGTCAAAATGAAGGGCTTCTAACAACCCGTAAAGACCGACAGTTTACCGAGCTCTCTGAGGCAAGACGGAGTGTCAACTCGTGTGTACTAGAGCATAACATATTGAAATACTTTAACAGCCCATGAATGTCCATTAGAGAATACCAGCTGTTATTAATCGGTGTAGTCGCTGCTATCATATTTGTACAACCTTATCAATATCAGTGGTCAATCGATAAATTATATATTTAAGGGACCGTTGACACGTGTGACGAAACTCTACGTTAGGGCAAAATAATGTATTTTCTTCAGCCTACTAATGTAGTAGACAAAAACTAAGAAGAGCACTGTTTTTTTTGTCAACATTTTTTAAAAGAAGATATTGTCATACAAGTATCTCACCCTATTCTAGCTGTTCCGGGCTTTCACGTACCCAAAATTTACTTTTTGTATTTACGACATTGTATTTATCGTTAATCTTTCATTAGTTTTGGCGTGGGCAGCGATGGTGCAGCCTACGAGGGTCGTGGCTGGGAGAATTTGGGTGCTCATTCACTGCACTTCAACTCCGTCAGCATCGGCATCTGCCTCATTGGTGACTGGAGTAGTAAGTACCTACTGAAAATGTTTCATTCTTATTTTTCATGTGCTCGAATTTAATCACTACATATCTACGAGATAATCGCACAGGAGAAGTTTGGTGTGATTTTCTGCGTTAAATGTGTTCAATTTCTTACCAGACAGGAAAACAACCTGATAAATAGAGCCCCGTCCTCTTGCCATAATGCCTATACACGTAACACCAATGGTTTTTCATCTTATTACTATATGACATCGCAAACCGAATCCTTACAACAACACTTACAACACTTATGCACTGTTGAAACCATGACCTAAAGAACACGAGAACTAATCGACCATAGACATAAATCTCTAGGAGTGACTCTATAGCTGAAGTAAACACAAGACGCACATAATAGCATTATGTAGACCCTACAAGAAATGAATCTCCTTTGGACAACGCGGTTTTCTAAATCCCTCTGAACCCTATTTCTAAAAAAACCCTCCTCCTTCTTTCCAGATGAATTACCACCAGCGTCCCAGCGTAAAACAGCAATGGCTTTAATAGCAGCTGGCGTAGAGCTTGGCTACATCAAGCCAGACTACAAACTAGTAGGTCACCGCCAAGTCAGGGCCACAGAATGTCCTGGAGACGCTCTCTTCAATGAAATCAAGACCTGGGATCACTACTCGCCCTTCCCAAACTCGAATTCAGATTTGCTAGATTTGGTGGAGTTACCGGATTCAGTAAAAAATTTAATTAGAGGGAATGGTACCACAATACCTGCCTAAGGAGAACAGGAATTCTTTTGTAACCTAGTGTTGTGTACGGATATACCTACCTCATAATACAAACATTAAAGTGACGGGCACCAATAGACATTTTTTACATTGCGAAGATCTGGCGCGTTGCTTCTCTATCAGCCACGGTATTTTGCACCGTGATTTTATCGAAATAAGTGAACGGTATAACTACTAGTATAAACCATAGAGATTTAAGCCCGCTTGTACCTTCAAAATCTGGCTCTGACATCTTCAAACGATTGTCAAACAACACAACGCGGCTACAATGCGATGTTTTAAATTCGTTCAACGTTAAATGAGTTTAGAGATTTGTGTTGCCAGCCTTCCTTAAGTTAAGTAATTCTAGTGTAATTTTAGTTTAGTTTTCTAATTTTAAGGACCTAGTAAAAACTGTTATTTTGTTTATAACAAGAAACTCGATGGAAATGATCATGCTCCTTGCACACTCTCAAGTTCCTTTTAAAATACATTATTAAAACTTATTAGTTTTTTTCCTTATACGGTTATAATTTGTATAAGTAATTTTAAACTGCCAAAATCATAATATAAATCAAAGTTTTTGTATAGAATTCTTGATTTAATTGTAATTAATTCCAAAACTTTGTAATACCCTGCATTGTTAAAGATTAATGTTTTTTTATTAATTTATAACTCGTTTTAAAGATCATTACATTGCTTTTTCATTGCAAGTTAGTGATGATCTTCTTATAAGTTTTAATTAAAATAACTAATACCTAACATAATATATAAAGTATTTGGTGTAACAACATGATCTATGTTTTTAGCAAAATGTTATGACATTACAAAAAAAAAAACAACTTCCTTTGTTTTGGAAGTCGTGCATAAATAATTAAACTCTAAGTTAAGTTTATTGAATCTATCTGATAAGGCTGTGATTATAGTAAGAATTTCTTTATTAATACCTATCATTTAAGGGGACTACATGACCTAAAGCGCGGTCACACTGTCGGACTGCATAGAAAAGAAAGAGAAGCGCGATGACATAACGCTGGTAATTTATTTCAAAATATGAAGCAATTATCTATTTACAAAAAATCTATTGTTTGGACTTAATAATTAAAACGCTAGTGCTTTAGTATGTTGCTTTTAGAATAATCTGACAAAAAATCAGAATGATTGTATGTATATTAGTATGGTTTTTATTGTAAAAAGAAAGTTTTTAGAGGTATCTTCATGTTTTTTTTACTATCGTATCAAATTAGTTGTATTGTGTTTTCAACACACTATCTACCTAGCATATATCCTGAAGAAAATCATATATTTTTCTGATTTTTTTTACTGTAGTCGATCATGTACTTTTAGGCATTATAAAACTTGAGTCTTTTGCGTTTAGGTCCTGTAGTCCTGTAGTAGATTTTCCTTTGAGCCCGCCCATAACTCTGTAGATTCATTGTTGTTCATTTTATTGATGACATTTTGATGATACCATGTTACTTACTGGACATTGTATGTAATATAGGTAAGTACCTACTCTTCAGAAGTCTAATCTTACAACCATACGTTTTTCAATAAAATATTTAGATTGTAATTAAGTAGGGAAGTGATATGTAAATAAAAACATATATTAAGTTAATCTTTTGTTTAATTTTTAGGGCATATTTCAATTTACTTAAGTAGTATAGATAACCCGTTGTTTTAATAACAAATATTACACAATATTAAAAAAATAAACGTAGATAGATTAAGTATGTATGTAGGTAGGTACCTACTTTGATACAGAGCCGAGGTGGCCCAGTAGTATATCGCTCTCGACTTACGAGTTGTAAGGCCATGGGTTTGAACTCAGACAGGCACTTTATTTATATTGCTCATTTGAACTCGTAATTTTTGCTAGTGGTGTTAGTTTTCGATTTCGAGAAAAATGAACCACGTAAAACCATGGAGCGCCAAAAAAATAAATGTTTATAAGCAGTACTAGCGGGGTAATACATACTAACAGTTGCAATGAATGGCTTTCATTTTAATAGTTCAACAACATTAATTGCGTTATTTACGTTATGAAGCAATGGATTAGCAATATCCTTCAAAATTATTTATATTGTAATTGATAGTGTGTTCCGCAATTAGGTGGCTGGTATAATAGTAACTGGTCACATTTATCACATTTTTTTTTAATGCATGTACAGTAACCAAAAGAGATAAGTAACCAGGGTCGTCGGATATAGTTGAAGTTTAGTAAGAAAGCGATGGATGTTTGACCGTACCTACACATGGAACTTAAAATTTTATTCAACAAAAAATACTAAAATTATCACACTTTTTTTAATATTTGAATTATTTTGTTAATTCCACCTTTGCCACCATTATCGACTGTTTCATTGGCAATTCTATACCTACATTTTTTTCTCGCTCGATAGCTGATTAAATAAAGATGTTTTCGCCGTAATTTTTTCACGTTTTTCACGTTTTATGTTAGAACAACTTATTGGTTTGAAATGTTACGATACATAATATTAATTTTAGGCTTCCTAACATGTTACACAAGGCCAGCAAAGCCATACAGCCCAAATCATAACGCACACCCAAATTATGACTTCCCATTCGTGAAACGAGAAGAATGGCACGTCAGACACCCCAAGGATGTGACTCCTCTAGAAACGCCGGTGCCATTCGTGGTCATCCACCACACCTCCACAGTACCGAGGTGCTATGACAGGGAGGCGTGCTGTGACTCTATGCGACAGATCCAGGATTATCACATGGATGAGAAGGACTGGTGGGATATTGGGTACAAGTAAGTAAGAACAAATTTTTTCTAAGTGCACTGGGACTTACAATCCTTCAAACCAAAGCATATAGATGTACTAGTATCTTATGGCGCGTGGACCAAAACGGAACTAGCGTCATCATCTTGTTTTATAAACACAACAGTATTGATGACATTTAAATGTTTACTGTCAATATCATTCGAGTGCCAAAATGTAATCAAGTGTCATCCTGGATCTTTTTATTTCAAACTAGCTTTGGCCCGCGACTTCGTCCGCGTGAAATTTCTTGTTCCCCCGACCACGTCGACGTATTCCACATTGGGCACGCGCTTAAATGGCACCTGACACACAGGCCGCTGTGTGTCAGGTGCATTCACTCAGGTGCCATTTAAGCGGGTGCCCCTATACATGCTTGCTGGCGTATCTTAGGCAATTAGCACAGTACCACATTGACAGGCTAAACTTTCCACTGGAGTGGCTAAGACTTTCGTGGGTCTCAACTAGAATGGATGTGCCATTCTAGTTGAGAAACACGAAAGGCTGACGCAAAATAGAAATAATTATAGGACCATTATTTGCTCATACCCTAAATCTGATACAGCTTTGGTGTTGGCAGTGACGGAGCAGTGGCTGGGACATCCTAGGTGCACAGTCACTAAGTACATTTTAATGAAATCAGCATCGGTATCACTTGTATCGGGAACTGGACATGTAAGCGTGCCCACTATATCTTTTGGGGATTACAGGACCTAAACGCAAAAAAACGCAAGTTTTAGAAGCAATAAAAGTTTATGATCGACTACAGTAAACAAAATCAGAAAAATATACGATATTCTTCAGGATATATGCTAGGTACATAGTGTGTTGAAAACATAATACCTACTACTAATTTGATACGATACAAAAAAATCATGAAGATATTTATAAAAACTTTATTTTTACAATAAAAACCATACTAATACGATCATTCTGATTTTTTGTCAGATTATTCTACAAGCAACTTAATAAAGCTCTAATGTTTTAACTTGTAGTCCAAAAAAATTGTTTTTTTGTAAATAGATAATTACTTCATATTTTGCAATAAATTACCAGCGTTGTGTCATCGCGCTTCTCTTTCTTTTCTTTTTTTTTTTATTTTGATCATAATTCTTCTTCTCTTTCTTTTGTATGAAATCCGACAGTGACCGCGGTTTAGGTCTTGTTGCATTAATGACACTTATCAGGAGGATTTCAAGAGGTGCAGTGGTGGCCCAGTGGTAGCGGCCCCAACTTAGGTACGAGTTGTAGGTTTTTGGGTGGTCGAATACAGGCGGCGCTTTACTTTGTGTAATGTATTTCATCACCACTGCTCTCAAAAACGGTGAAGGAAAACATCGTGAAGAAACCGACATGTCCTAAGTACAACCAAAAATTCGAAGACATGTGACATCTACCAACCTGCACTGTGCCCGCGTGGTGGATTACGGACCACTACCTCTCGCAGAGAGGAGGCCTGCGTCCCAGCAGTGGGAACGTTAAAGGCTGATTATGCTATGATTACGCAGGAGGATTTTACTTGCGATAAGAACGGTTGGTAGGACAAGCCGCGGAGGATTTAAAAGGCAAGTCCAAAACTACTTTGACTGGTATGGATTTAGACCCAAGAAAGGTCAAAAATCTAGGTACCTAGATAGGTAGGTGGGTGGTGAGAGAGACAAAGTACTGCTGCGGCTGCTGTGGTGTTGTAATGCGTCAGGGAGGTTTGCGGATAATAATACGCCATTATTAGGAATAGATCTGCATTCTTGATGACGCGTATTCGCGGTAGTAACTCAGTGCATTCGCAGATCGGTGGGATTCCCCGATGTTGCGGAGATGGAAGCAGTTGCACGCTGAATTTTAATTGTATTTTATTAATCTGTATCTGCTGTAACCTACTAGCACTAGAAGTTAAGTAAAATAGTTACTAAACCTATGGAGGTATTCCACTCAGAGCACTGATTTCAACCGCACTTGGACGAACCGCACCTGAGCACTTTCACTAACGGACTCCTGTCTGAAATAAAAAAAATGTGTTCTATTTCTAAAATATAAATAAATAGAACAATAATAATAAAGGTGCTATCTTATGTCCTAACTCAGATTATGGTCTACCTCTGTTCCAAATTTCATCCAAATCTGTTCAGGCGTTTTACTGTGAAAGCGTAACAAACAAACATACAACACAAAAAATCAAATCTTTTCCCTTTAGATATAATTTTATTTATAAATAAGTAATATAATATTAGTTTACATGTTTGGAAATTAAACTGCGAGCGCAGCATAGTCATGTGTACTGAAATCTTGTATTATTTACAGTTGAAGTGCCTCCAGAAAGGCAACTGAACACCGTGAAGGCTCTTCTGCAAGCTGGCGTGGACCTCGGTTATGTGGTACCTGACTACACACTCTTCGGCCATCGAGATGTCAGGGACACTCAATGTCCTGGACACGCACTGTACGGCGAGATACAAACCTGGCCTTAACCCCGCGTGTACACGAAGGTATAAAACATGTCTAATAGATATAAAATATGTTATTTTCTGTTTTCGTTCATCATTCACTCCTAAAACAAGGTGTCAAAACGTTTAAACGTCAGAAATCTAAGGTTAAACAATCGCTAATCATTATTTAACTTTAATCAACGTTTATAATTAAACTCCCAAGTCGTTAACAAAACTTGAAGAAAACTGTCACAAGGAACGGCCATTGGCATATCTAGGGCTTTTTTCCAGGGGAGCCTGGCCCCTCACCTTTTCTTTTTTTCGTTATGAAGTCTTCATGGAAACCCTCCGTCTGGGATGAACGGAGGATTATATCGGACTCCTACCGACTAAAACCCCACTGTTCCTTCTACTACCATACATCGAGGGCCCGAGAGCCTTGAGAGATACTTGTACATTGGCCGCACCCTCGACTGATATCAGCCAGCCATGCCTAGCGGCCAGCGGGCCCCATCCCCAAATGCGGGCGGTCCCACGACTGATCCTTTTCTTTTTTTTAGCACGTTTTTCACTACTAAACATCCTGCTCGTAAAAGAGTTTCGTCAATTTAGAGAAAAAGTGTTTTTGTGTGATGTTATATGATGTAAGTATCCAGCTTAGAATTTAAAATAGGTCCCCAAACATCCTAGGATGGGCACCAGACCATTCTAGGGTGGACATGGCCCACCCCCACCCCCCCCCCCCCCTCTATACGCCTACAGACAGCCCGATTCAAACTTATTGCGACTCTGAAGTGAGCTAAGCTACTCGCTGCGCAGTACCTCACCCCTCACCCCCGCTAACACGTGAATTTGTTACTGCGCAGCAACTCGCCTCACGTTCCGAGCTGCAAAGTTTGGATCGTAAAATGATATCCAAAAGTTTAAATGAAAAAGAAGGATAAGAATATGAATGTTATATTAATTCAACAGGAAGTAATTAATAGACACTGAATATAAATTTAACAAGAAACCACAATATTTTAAATACATCAAAATAAAAAATTAACATAGACATAACCGGAAATACAAGTATTAATTTAATAAATAACATGGAAGTCATATTAGGTAAGTACAAAATAATCAAAACAAGCTTAAAATCAAATAAAAATGGTTTGGCGCCCATACCTATACTACGAGTACGCGTACGTATAACTAGTTAGGTACCTACGTGAAAATTAAAATCTTTGCAAAAACAAATTCTCTGTTTTCTTTGGAAAAGACATCGCAGTGCCTAATTACTAAAGTTGTGTTTCAAATTGATATTATTTCAAGTTAATCAAATATCAACTTTATTTTAATGGTGATTATGTTGATTTCAGAGTGAGTAGCATTATTTAAAAAAAAATGTTTGAAGTTGTAGCGTAAACCGCACTTTAAAATGTTGGAATTAAAGTTATTATTCTATAGGTAAACTCATATTTATTTACATTTATGGCAAATAAGTCGCGAATGCAGATTAGTTTTAGACCAGTACCTACAAGAAAAAAAACACCACGTTAGGTCAAGTCCAATATGAAATATCAATGAGTACAAAGACCGGGAATGGGCCAACATTCACACAGTGGTGCACGATAACACAATAGATAAAAAGGCTACGTAAACACAACGACAAATATTTGGTACCTTAGTATCAATCACTTTTACCTACCTAAAAAATTTTAGGACGAGTGCCTTTTTATCATGAAGTGATTTGCAAACATAGATTAGACTGCGGCATTTTGCGGCAGGTCATGATTGAGATACGGCATCGAGTGGAAAAAAAATATGTCCTTCAAGTAAGGCATAAATAAGCCCACACAATAATCCTATCCTATCGAAAACTTATCTAACGATTAACCTGCCTGCATAGCCTTTTCCTAACTATGTTGGGGTCGGCTTCGAGTCACACCACATGCAGCTGAATACCAGTATTTTATTACATATAACGACTGTCTATCGTACCGTTAGTTACTGGATAAGCCCAAGAATTTATCCAGTAACCAGTAGTCACTGGTCAGACTTTCGGGCTTCTGACTACCCGCAACGACGGTCTACGAATGACAACGGAAGGTTCTCGGCTTGTATCGGATAGCACCCATCCACAGACCAACCTCGGAAATCGTATTTTAACCTTAGACCCACCCTGTTGGCTGTTGGCAATAGGCTCACCCCCTATTACATGGGATTAAACGTAATTGGCTCATTATGGGTGTACTATAGGTAGGTACTTAGGTAGGTACACCTCTGTCTATCCGTTCGGGAAAAACAAGCATGATTTTATGTTATGTTAAGATTACCATCAAACAACTAAGTAAAAATCTGGCCAAGTGCAAGTCGGACTCGCACACGAATATAAAACACCGAAAAAAAACACGATTGTTGTATAGGAGCCCCCCATAAATATTTATTTTATTTTGTTTTTAGTATTTGTCGTTATAGCGGCAACAGAAATATATAATTTGTGAAAATTTCAACTGTCTAGCCATCGCGGTTCTTGAAGTACAGCACAGACAGACGGACGGACGGACAGACGGACGGACAGAAAGCGAAGCCTTAGTAATAGGGTTCCGTTTTTACCCTTTTGGTACGGAACCCTAAAAAATGAACTGACTACGATGTAATACCGCGGTCAACGTATCTTGTGACTCATGCCAATTCGATTGATAACGTTGTTTTTATGTATCCCGCTCCGGGGAAAAACAATTGAAAGATGCCAATTCATTGATCATAATCATAATCTTAGCAGCATCGCGCCGAGATAGGACTTTCCGTTTCATTTTTCTTTTTACCCGACTGCGGCGAAGCCCAAAAGGAGGGTTATGTGTTTGTTGTTACAGTTTTTAAAATGTAATTTGGTTTTTTATTTTTGACTGTGTTTAATTAAGTTTGTAATCTTCCTGTACGAGTCGCAATTTATATCTACTTTTTCTTTCTTTATAGGTATTTGTTTAAAAAAATTATTCATATGCCTACAGTTTTATCCGATTACGTTTAGTGACCCACTACTATTTCATGTTTTCGTCCCCGCAACACAAAAATACGCGCGTAGGTAGGTACTAGTGTCCGACCGAAGCTTCGGCTTCGGCTTCGGCTTCGGCCACCTTCGGCCAAAAAAGCACCTTCGGCCAAATCTTCGGCTTCGGCCAAAAATTTGCCGAAGGTTTGGCCGAAGCCGAAGGTTTGCTAGTTGTCAAAATTTGAAATTTACTGAACGATGCTAGAGCGAGACGGAGAGTGTGCAGAGCAGCAGAGTTTCGCCGCGCCGCCGCCGCACCGGACCAAACGAATCGCAGTTAGTAAACTAAACGAGTCAAAACAAGTTTGAGAGCGCGTCTTAAAATTCTAATAAGTGTTTTGTTTTTAAATATTTCATATTTGTTATTACAAATTATTTTATTTATTACTGTGAGTAGTACCTGTGGTGATACGTTCATTATTGTGAGGCACTATAAGAACCAAAAAACCGTAAGTATTGTCTGGTTTAAAATATTTTATGTTATCTAACGTTAGGTAGGAAACTAAATGGAAACAATGTTGGTATGTTTTTTTATGCAATTTTGACACCTTCAGCTTCGGCTTCGGCTTCGGCCGAAGGTTTTGGTGAATACCGATTAATCGGCTTCGGCTTCGGCTTCGGCCAGAATTGCACCTTCGGTCGGACACTAGTAGGTACTTCACTACTAAAGGTCGTGTCCCTGAAAAGCCTTCATGGCTTTATGTAGGTACGATGTTCTTCCACTTCGTTCGCTTCTCAGCTTATCTCAGGGCGGTCGTAACAGAAAGTCCAGTGACTTGAGTGGTTACTTGGTCTGACCGGCCGCGAGGTCTTTTCCCATCTAGGTAAGTACCTTGCCCATCACCACCAACTTTTCGAGATTATCTGGTTCCTGATGGGCAAAATCAGGCTTCATTAAACTTTAGTAAAATTATTAATAAGCCGAATCACTCACTGCTGCCGCATATTAGCAGCCGGTGCAGCATTTTTAACAATTCAGGTAGGTATTCATTTTGTGAATGATTACGTGTTAACGTCATCAATGAAATGATGATATTGCAGATATTGTGTACTTTTTTATTATCGATACTTACGTACTTATTTTATCGACCGAACTGTCATATTATTATGCGGTGATTACGTTGACGCGCTTGCTATGTAAATACCCTAATCAGTCATCTGAGCCAATCTATTTAATCCTTTCTATTGCTGACTTTTTTTATTATCGTCTGGTACAGAAATATCTTTTTTTTTTTCACAAAAAAATTAATAAAAATCTCTTTTTTTACACTCTATCCTTTCATTGAAGCCGGCGATGGTTTCAATCAAAGGATTGAATGTCGCTACGAATTCAATGATAATTTCCGCGCGTAGAGAAGTGTGATTTTATGTTGAATTTTTATGTTTATTTTTGTCAATTTATTCGTTATAATATATATAAATATTCCTGTTCACCTTTTATAACCTGTTTTGGTCCAGACGGTACATAAAGTCAGCCGGTATAAATATAAAAATAAGTTCCGTGACTAACTGATAGGTAGACAAGGCACAGCCTTCGGCTTATTACAGAACATCTCACCTATATTCCCGGAAGGGGTAAGCAGAGGTAGGTATACCTATACTTAATCATACACCAAAATTTTTCGAAGCTACACATTATCAAGGTTTGAAAAACACTGCAAGGCCCACTAAATACGAATAAAGGCTCCCACAAACATGCGCGACGCGCGACGCGAATCGCGCGCGACCCAAAGGCACCGCTCCTTGCGCGACTTGCGGTGCCTTTGTGTCGCGCGCGATTTTGTCGCGTGTCGCGACTGTTTCTAGGAGCCTTAATAATGAAATCCTTGGGGGCGAGCTTATTGTCATCAACCCACACCCTAATTGCGTAACGCATTATCAATCTCAATCCTAATCCATTGCTTCGTATGTTCGAAAAATATATGTCTGCTCAACAACATAAATAACTCAAAGAATGTTGGTGAACTGTCAAAATGAAACCCATTGCTAGGTACTGACAGTGAGTACCCGGTGATCAACCGGATAGTGACGTTTGTACGCGTTAGTAGGTACATCAACTAGCACAGATAGGTGTATAAACTATATATAAGTATAGAGTCATTGGCATTTCGCAAGACTGATGATCGTAATATTAGGTGCCATACTTCGCACTTACCTAAGTATGGTTTTAGCAGCCATCATGGTCATTGTGGTTATATAGTCACGGCTACAGATGAGCGCTCTTTTATTTATAATTATGATTGCCTTGAAATGGATATGTCGATAACGGAACTGCTGCTACAATGCTGAAAAAAGACTGTAACTGGAAAATTTCCCTATGATAATCTTAATTCTTCTGTACGTGTGTATGTCACTGAACTACTTCTAAACGGCTGGACTGATTTTAATGAAAGTTTTTGTGTGTATTTGAGTGGATCCCTGGATGGTATAGATTCAGAATTGGACCCGCAGGTGACACGGCGATCGTCGTCTGTCCGGTCAGATAGATTGGTAAGTATACAAATTTACAGACCTGTCATTTTGGTCCGCCATAGGTAGGTAGTCCTTTTTATTCTGAACAATTATGGGAAATATCTTGAATTATTATCTGATGACAAATTAGACACCACTAATTGATTATTTAATAACGAATGGATTCAGAACCGTTTAATTTCTAACTTGAGCATGTCTATAAGGGTCAGCGAGATTGTCAGAAAGGGTTACCGCTGGCCCGGAACATAAAGGGCTAAGGAAGGAACACGGGTGGGTTTTAGTCAGTAAGAGTCTGACACTCCCTTCCACTCCACCCAGAGCGGGAGGGGTCATTTGATGATTTCCCATCCGCAAAAAAAAAAGCATGTCTATAACTAATAGCAAAACCTAAACATACTAGCTAAAATAAACCAGTATTTACCTAGGAACAGCATGAGACTCTTCACTTTCGAGTAGCTTAATGCAACCACAGACAATCCATCTAATATAATAAATGCGAAAGAATGTCTGTCTGTCACCTCTTCACGCTTAAACCGCTAAACAGATTTAGTTGAAATTTGGTATACTTAGAGATAGTTTGAGTCCCGGGAAAGGACATAGGATAGTTTTTATCCCAATATTCCCACGGGATCAACATTTTGCGAGTGAAACCACGGGGCGCTGCTAGTTCAACATAATTCCTTATAGTATTTAAAGGTAGAATCATTTTAGTTCCGCTGCCACTAGGTTTGTATAATTATTATATTTTTTATTTATGTGTCAATTTTCCTCAATTTACGATCATTTGCTAGTTATTTCGCGCAGGGACTTCACCGTAAGAAAAACGAAAAAAAAAACAACAATTTAAAATGGAAACACATTTTAATGACAAAGATGACTTTCACAAAAATAATTGTTTACTATAAATCGTTCTTAACTACGCTTTAACGATAGGTACTTATTCATTTTATTTATTGATAGAATACGATAATTTATTACACATTTAGTTTTTTTTTTCCTGTAGATTTTTTTTACAGTGGCAACATAATAAATGTTTTTTTTTATTGGTTTATAAATGGTCAGATGAGTTCGTTTTTCAAAAAACTAAGTTGAATATGAACCACTGGCAATAAGTTATTATTTTTCAGTTTTCATGACGGGTAACATTCAGTAGGAGGTGCTAGACATGCATTTTTGTTAAATTATTAGCATAAATTATGGTTCCTTAGTTTTAGAATGGAGATGAAAGCGATTAGGTACATTTAAAGTTATAATAACTCCTTACGGATTTCCACTAAATGCTACAACGACGACTGTACATTTAATATGTTGGTAAATAAAACTTCCCAGTTACAAAGTATATAAATAGTAATTACATTGATTCTTACAAACATTTATTAGGTACCTACTTAATTTTAGAACTTCAGGAGCATTTTTTTTAAATTATTTTTTAAGCAATTTGGTTTTCGTTTTTGTGGTTTAAAAACTGGTGCTGTAGGTTTCAACAATTGAACGCCAAAAACTCAATTATTTTTACACTCTACAGTAAATAATATCTACGTATTTTTTGTGCTAGGGCTAGGGTGCAATATTAAAAATCCTCCTAAAAGTTCCCCAGTTGAAAGGTGAAGACATAATTTAATATTTTACTAAGTATACCTATTTGACACTAAACGTGTTCATAACACAGATGTGTGGGCCTAAGAAGGCCACTTTGGCAGAATCATAAAAGGATAACATTATGAATTATAATGGTCAGTTAACTGTTAAGTAAATCGTATCAAATCCCATTGGTGAAGGATTTTTCAGTTACGTTTTTTTTTGTCTGTGCTAAAATACCAATCAATCCAATCCAAATCCAATCTCTTTGATTATACCTACGTAGTGCAGCGAAAAAAAGAAAAACACTTTTTTGTTTTCGTTATCCTTTTATGATTCTGCCAAAGTAGCCTTTTCAGGCCCCCTGAATGTACCTAAAGCTTGGCTTAGTTTGGACTTAGGCCTGTCAGAGTACCTACCTCTAGGTTTGTACAGTCCTTTCAGTTATTTTACCTCTGATTTTGCATCACTGTCCAAATAACAGTGATCTTTATTCTCATTCTAATAAGGTTGCTGTTGGGTTACTGCCACTGACAAGTCTGTCAAAATCATTGTGATCTTTATTCTAGTTGCGATAAGGTGGCTGTTTGGTTGCTACTGTCAGAGGTAAAATAATTAACTGTGAACGGACTTTATGTTCACACCAAGGCAAAACTTTTGACACTTACGCAAAAACAGATTCCTAAAGGCTGTATGCCACATTATCGAAAAGCTGTTTTACCTACAATCTGCAGGTTTATTATTATTTTTTTTTTCGTAAAAAATATCGGTCTGTATATTTTTGTCCCTGATGTGAACCATGAAGGGATATATTAAGCGTATGTTAATCACAATATTTTTTTTGATAGACATCGATATTAATAACAGCACAAAACATCTAAGAAGCCTTAACGGTAAAATTACAATATACATAGAAATTTATTTATAAAGACAATATCAGAATATAGTAGCTACACCAAATAGAAACATTAAATAAATACGCTTTGTTCTCGCTTACATTAGGGTTTATAATTTAAAAAATATTCTTAGAATTCTTAACAAATTATTTAATGGATCACTCGACGGTAATAGAAAACGTGCATTTTTATCATTTTCGTGGAGTCATCTATTAAATATTACTTAACAATAAACCAACTTTGGAAGCGCTAACTATAATATATTATAATTAAACCTAACGTTTCGATTAGTATAAATTAATAGGGTGAGCTTGTACTTGTAATACGGACGAAATACAAAAAGCGCGGACACAATTTAACATTAGCATAAAATAATAAAATATATAGATAACAAATAATTATAATCTATAGATAATGTAGTCCTTGACTATCTAAAGTGCTCTTTTAGTATCTTTTAAATACTTATAGGTAGGTAACATATATTTTTCCGCGACATTCGAATTTTTCGGTCACAATTTTTTTCTTTCCGTTTTTTATTTCTCCCTAAATTCGTTTCATTTTAATCTTTCTTGCCGTATTTTTTCAACGCCAATTCCATCTATAAATATGCATGATCGACTTTTGAAGCCAAGTACAGTAATTGTAAATTATAGTATTCATTCATGAAACACTATGTCTATAAAAATAAATAACTAGGCATTGGTTCAAATATTTAAACTGGTTCTTCGAGTTTATAATCTTCTCAGATTTCACTAATAAATAAGTTCGTTTTTCTCACATTGTGATACGCATTTGGTTTCGCATCAACAAAAACTAAATTTTTTGGAGATTTTCAAATCATACGAGCTCGCCCCTATCTTCAAATATCTAAGTCCTTTAAGGGATCCCACCTTTTTTTTTTTCTTCATCATAATTCTCCTGTCCTTATACCAATTTATTTGGGATCGGCGCAACAAGTCTTTTTCTTCCATACTTCTCTTTTAGTCGTCATCTTGGTAGTCCCATCTAGCTATATAATCTTTCTTGTTAATAAATCTTGTTTATTATTAACAAAAAAAAAATTGGTAAGGCGACCCTAGCATAACTTGAATGAAAACAAAGTTTGTATCAAATTAATCTTCATTTCTATCATGCTTGTGCACCTGTTGTCCTAAAAATCGAATGAAAAAACAACAGCTTAAATAAACAACAAAGAAATGTCCGCATTTTCGGCATAATCTATTGATAAGAAATTCATCAGTATAGGAGGAAGGTACCTATCTAAACAAGTTATTTTGATCAGACAAGACGTCAGCCAGAAAAGGGACTTCCCATCACTGCAAAATGATTACGGGCAATGACCAATCTATTGCGCAAAAAAGGCAATAATACCTACTTATTACATAAAGTAAACAGCTTTCGACCCAATCTTGATTGTCCAGTCATTAACATAATCTTCCCTATCGAAGTAATACCTACCGATTTTTTTGAAGCGTCGCCGCGTCGTATCAGTTGGATAACCTGTAATTAGCATATTGTAGGTACCAACTAGTGAATGTATATTATAATGTATGTAATGCAGAATGTATTCATTAAAAATTTTTGTCAAGTCCTCTGGAATTTGGGATTCAAAATCAACAGTTACTTGTTCCCGTATAATCTAAAAGTTCATGTCGACGTCCCATCCTACAAAATTGAAAGTCAATGTTGACTAAAATCCAAAAAAATTGTGAAACATTGTGATGATGCATTTCATTCAAGATGCATTTCATCTGTTTCACATAGTAGTTTTTTATTTCAAGTTGACTAATGTTTTTTCGTTGTATACTTTAAACAGGTTACTTGATGTCCTTGCCTCTGACCATCATAGGTCCGTACCTAAAGATAGATTTTTTACTCATTTTGTATCTAAAACCAATAATTATTATTCGTACCATTCATTAGATTTCTGGAGTTATGTCCTCCTGTTTCTTATCTGTCAAAGTACATAGATTTAAAGGCAAGACTCGCAGTCATAGAACGTAAGAGTAGGACAAAACTTGTGTTGTCCAGCTGTCACGACGTATGACCGCACCTACCACAAAAACAATGCTTTGTCAGACATTCAAGAGAATAGACTGAATTCTTAGATTTCATACAACAGGAAATTACTTGTAGTTTATTTCCCATAAATATTGTGTATAATATGTATGTTTAGATATAATTATTTAGGTAAATGGGCTAGTAATAGTTTAATTATACACTAGAAAACAACTTTTAGGGTTATTTGTGATATGGACAAGGCACAAGAGGAAGGGTGAATTTAAAAATAAGTAAAATAGGTGTTAATAGAGATATTTTCAATAAGAATATTTTTGATATAACTTTTTTATATGCAAATAATATTACGATAAATAGAATACTCTGATTTTATTTTAAAATAGTCACACATATGTCTCAACTCATTTGTTTTGTGGGCATGTCGTTCCTGCTATTTACCTGACGCTTTCGATAATAATATGAGTGACCCAGATGGAAAAAGTTAGAGAGTTGCCCGATAATACGAGCGAGCGAGAGGTAATAAGTTAGAGAGTTGCCCGATATTATGATCGAGCGAGAGGCAACAAGTTAGAGAGTTGCCCGATATTGTGAGCAAGCGAGAGGCAAATAGTCAGAGAGTTGCCCTTTCTAAAAATTTCCATTTAATACGTTAACGTTTTGTATGGCGTTTGAAGCGTGTTCCCACAGTAAGGTTATTTTTGATAGGTCAAGTGATATGGTATGGTATTAGCCCCAGTACTTTGCTTGGAGCAAATAAATAAAGGGTCTGGTCGAATACATTTTATGTTATGTCAAGTTTTCTCCGTACATTTTTTTTGGTCATGTCATCTTAAGATTTTCGTACAATATTTGTCGCGTTTCAAGAGATTTTTCTGCGAATTATATTTACATAATTTTTGAGTACATTAAAATGTAGGTCTTAAATATTTTGGCCTCTCTTTGTGTAGGTACTTTTGTAGGCAAGAATTATAATTATCTATGTATCTAATATCACCGATAAAATGATTTAAAATGTTTTTTTTTTTATAAAGCCTCATTGATTATAATTTTGATATTTAATATTCTGGAACGATCTGAAAACATGAGACAGATTTAAATATTAATTAAAATTTTGATTCACACTGGTAAATAATTTTTATTTCAACTTTATTTAAATTCTTTCGGGTCTATTTCGACAGTATCGATACTATTTATTCTAGTATATAGCCAATATTAAATATTTTGTCTACTTTATAAATTTAAAAATATTTTTTTCTGTTACACTACTTATGCCTACATTTCTGATAGACGCCCAAAGTGCTATCGACTGTCAAATTGGTAGAAAAAGCAAGACAAACAAATTAAATAGTGGAATTCCTGTCATTCAAGGCTTTTTTGTGGCAACAACTTGCAGAAGACTGAATTTTAAAACTTTAAAACATCTTTTATTTTGCACCTTCTACCAGTGAATAGTCATAGTGATTATCGTAGTCTACATAAATGTATTATTCTAAAGTGATGCTTATTTGTTCTCTATTAGAGTCTGAACCTGTAGAACGAGATCCCTCGCGAGGGATAACACTGCTGATGCGTCGTGTCGCTCTGCCATTTCTGTGAACCCAAAAAAATACCCTTTTAGTTTAAATATGAGTCTTCTGTGGAGAAGAGAAGGTTTAAACTCCATAGATAATGTTTTGACATAAAAAAAACATCATAAAGTTACGCTACAGGTAACCGACAAAAATATTGCAATTTTCAAAAGTTTCTGTGACTTTGCAACTTGGGAGAGCGGTTTCTAGCATGCAACATGTAGTTTTTGGGATCAATTGTATGTGCATTTTTTATTTCTGTTCAATGTGTTCAATGCATCTAAATATCTGAGAAAACAAAAAACAATTGTATGGCAAAATCATTTTAAAAGAAACAGAATCTAAACTGACCGTTGAAAAACTTGATGATATCCGTAAAGTCCATGGTGTTGGCGAGGATGACGTCACGGTAGGTCTCGAGTAGTGCCAGCGCTATGAACAGCACCATGTGTTCTGATGCGACATGTCGAGCTGCCCAGATCAACTCCCAAGCCGAGAATACCTACAAAAAGTGTATCTATTAAAATCTCACCTGTGAAATATTTCACCATTGAAAGATTCCCTCCTGCCTTTAGCAGGAAATAACTTATGATTGTCACTTGAATTAAAACCAACAAAAAAAGAGCAGCTGAATTCAGAACATGTTCATGAGCATGTGCCAGATTTGAACTTTATTTTTGGACTATATAGTTTTATGTTCAGGCAGGTTATTTTTTGCTGACTGCACGGTCAGCCTTGCTGGCTTTCTAACTGACTCATGCAAGCCAAGTCAGATGGGCAAAAAAATCGGCTCTGGGTGAGGTGCAGCACTACTCTCTGGCTAAAACATCATCATCATGGCTCTAGAGACATAAACGAAAACTGATTTTGGGGGTCGACGAGGTCTAAAAATCGACCCCTATTAAATTAATACAAGTTCTTATTTAAAACTTTTAAAATAGGTAGGTAGGTACTGTATTGTTTATGTTGTGTTACTTGTACTAAGAATAATTAATATTTTTGTAGGAAATAGCATTGTTGTAGTAATGTAAAGTCTCAAGTTCGTACAAGATGAAAAACTCGGCAAGTCAGCGTGGACAAGTTTGTGCAAGATAATGAGTTCGAGCGTAGGTAATTTGGCCATGGGGGTCTGAGGTAGCAGTTCATTTTCGAAAAGGGGTCACTTGTCCAAAATAGTTTGGGGATCTCTGCTCTAGAGAGTGCGGGTTTCTTGTTTGACTAATACTCTTTAACTCATTAGTTCATCACACACGATAGTAATAGTAGTGTACCTGAATCTGGAAAGCTAACTATATTCTTCTTCTTAGCGTGTCGATAGCAATCTGAATGGACTCGACCCAGAATTCGGCTTCGGTTTGGAGCCATTATCACCAGCGACTATCAGTTCCTGTAACGTGCAGCTGACAGGACACGCAGGACACGATATTAAGTATCTCATCATTTTTGAAACGACCACATTTACACTCCAAGGTGGAGTCGTCTATGAATCTCCACCTGAATAGGTTTTCCAGGGTTCATGAAAGGAGGCTTCCCAAGTGACGAGCACTATACGTCCGGCGCACTCTAGACAATCAGCGAGTTATCCACACTGATTGACTAATCCTTTCACCACGATGGCAATCCAAAGCTAACTATATTATTCAAGGTATACTTACATCCTGGTAAAGCAGTTCTCTCTTGAAGTCAAGCAGGAACCACCGGTAGCAGAAGTAGAAGTGTGTGTAGTCACCGTGAGCGTGCATCAGCTCGTATAGTTCGCAGTCCAGGATCTGGATCAGGGACCTGTAACAATAATATATGGTGAAGTTGGATGGTATATTATGTTGATGATAATTATGGTGGTTAGTTGGCAAGGCGACGGTCGGATCTCCTATGTGCATCAGGCTATTCACCAACACGGAAAATAGCTTCATTTTAGTTTTTTGTTTTACTAGCCTACACTGTCCCACTCCTGGGCAAAGGCCTCCTCCACTCCTTCCAACTTTCGCGAGCCCACGTCCCCTTCCAGTATTGGTGCAACCTATCCAGCTCGTCCCACCATCTCCTACGTGGTCTACCGCGACCCCAGCTCACTGTCTCAGGGCGCCAATTCTGTGCTATTTGTAAATTAATTTAAATTCATTCAGGTTTGCTCTAAGGATCAAGAACCTCCGATCAAAGTTTTGACAGAAAGGGTTTTGTTAGGTTAAGATCGCGCAATTTAGCATAAGTCAACCAAAATCTTAGAAAGAATTACTGTATTTAGGGAAACAGTTATTCAATCAAAACATCAGTGTACCTAACCACTTATTCTTCAAACAGGTCTTCCCAGTTTTGAGCTTACCTCATGTCAGCAAAGTGTGCATCCATGGCCTGTCCTGAAGGGAAGTTATCTGTGGCGCGTCGCATGAGACTGTTGAACAGGGCATGCGCGGACGCCTCCTCTCGCATCATGACCAGTAGCGGAGCCGCCAGGTCACACATGCCTTGCATGTAACCAGTTTCTAGATGCTCCCACACGTATCTGGAGTAATTAGTAATACAATGTGATTAGTTTAAAGCCTGGAAAAAGATCAATCTCTTGTATAGGCTCGATTTTACTCAGACGCTACATACTTCTTATGGCTTTGATTTTGATGTGATCCTCAATAACGACTTCACTTCAACCTACGATTGAGATTATATTGGATTGAAAAAAAACATTAACGGTCTTCTACCTAAAGTTCTGTAATTATAGTAACGGGATTAAGATGGAACATGACGTCAATGAAAAAATAAACACTTACGTGCACATTATATTCCTTAGTTTGTCCAAATTCTCGTCCGTGAAGAATGGATAGTTCCTATCGCATCTCTGAACATCCTTCTCTATGCGATGCAGATTCAGAGCGAATGATTCCACTAATTCATTCTGAAATATCGGAGAGTTCAAATTGGTTAACAGATAGATAAACTGTCTTTATTATACTTTAACAAGCAGCATCAGGATCACGTAGTGAATAAAAATAAGGATGCGAAGAATATCAGATGAATAAGTTTTTCATTTTGAGTTCGTGCACAACATCAATGAGTGCAATGAAGGCCCAAATAATAACTGAACACTAACCTACACCAACTCCTCAAAGTCCCACAAACTTGCAGGGCGCAAAAAGACCCATCACAATAGCCGTCAACTCTACATTCTGTACAGTCCCACAAACTTATCTGGCCCGGTGAGGGAGTCGCTGATATCGCATTTGGTGTCGCCAGGAGAGATAAATTTTGCAATAAAGTGGGAAAGCAAGTCGATGTAACAAAAACATTTTGGTCCAAATCTTGAAAACTACTGAACCGATTTTTTATACGACACCAAATGCGATATCAGCGGCTCCCTCACCGGGCCAGATAAGTTTGTGGGACTGTACATCAAACGAAGTAACATTGCACAAAAATAATTGCTGGGAAGCGACTTTTATTTTTGGTGTGACAATTTGCTGTTTGCGGTAATGAGCAATGTAACACGCCAAACATTGTCCTTATGGGGTGCATACAACGGTACAGGGGTCATGGGGATATTTTAAGTTGTATAAAAACCTTGTATTCGTAAAAAAACTTCAGTAAAAGTTGGAATTTTGAACTTCAATATCTCCGTAACCAGAAGGTTCCGGTATGGTCAAGTATAAAAAAAATATTACAATGACGGGGAGAAGAAGTGATTCTCGGTTTGTGTCCTTTTAAATCCGTTATAGTTAACATGAAGATTGTTTAGTGATTTAAATATTGCTTAAAATGTAGTTTAACTCACCGAGTAAACTCCACCATTAGAGCTAGCAGGTGACACACAATTCGATCGATTATCCGGTGCATTTCTATCAGCCGGCTCCAACGTATCGAAGCTGGCGCCAGCTGACTGCGACTCTTCACGCACCACGCCGAGGGGGCTCCGGGCAGGACTCACTGTTGCTGAGAAAAATATCTAGATTACCATTTATCTATTTATAAAAACTTTTCCTACAGGTAAAGAAAGGAAGGAAAGAAAGAAGAATTGTTTAACTGCCACAGAAATACGTGTACATAAAAAAAAACTTACTGCTAGAATAGAAATCAGATAGGTAACTAATTTATAGGTTTACGACGCCAAAGTTTATCTTATTGATGTTGTCAATATTAATATGGTTTATGAAAATGGATAGCCTTATCTATGTAAATTTTAATGTTGTCACATTTTAAGAAGATGTATATCTACTACAAATGTACCAAAAAACTAAACTCACCAGTAGTCCCTCCAGAAGCAGGAGAACTGCCAGCCGCCAGATCGACAGACGGATTCGTTATAATAACACTCGTGTGCTGTTGAAGAGGACTCGGCTGATTCTCATCTATCGATGACCTGAACTCACTTCCGTTCAATTGGGCACTATCAACACTGCACAGTAACCCTCGACCATCACCTTTCTGAACTATCTCCTCAGCTAGCCTCTTGATTTCGGCTATGCTTTCTCGACGCATATCAGGGTTTTCAACAACGCTCTTCAAATGCACATCCTCATCTTCTAAGTCTTTCAGACTGTCTACATCTACATCCCTACTATCACTGTTCTCAGTCTCTCCGTTCTGTTTAGATTCTTTTTCTCTTTCAGAGTCCAGTTCGATGTTCTCGACCTCGTCTATGCTGGGAGCTCGTGATATGACGGGCTTGTCCAGCCGCTTCTGTTCGGTATCACTCGGTTCGGGGGATACGATTGGTGGGTTGTCGGAGATTACGCTGCAGTCGTCTTCGAATACCTGAGAGAATTAAAGGAACTCCAGAGTATAAAATATTCTCTTAATACTACAGTCAACCGCACGTCTACCTGAACAATTTGATCTACATTACGGGCAACGCTAACGCTGTCAAAGTGGCTGAACTCTGGTCGATACGACGAAAAAGAGGAAGAACAGCGACTTTATATCGTAGCACTAAAAGCGGTCTTTGTAGTTTCAAATGTTACCAGTGACTTGCTGTTGACCGAACATTGGTATTTTGTAGTTCCGTGCTGAACAAAGAATTCTCCAAAATGAGAGGGCCAAAACTTGTCACATCGAAAAATTTGCCTCATGAACCAGAGTAGAATATTTTGACTAATATTTTAGAATAAAAAAAATATACGGTCGAATTGAGAAACCTCCTCCTTTTTTTGAAGTCGGTTAAAAACGAAAGAAGATTTAATGAGCAGTACTTTTGTACTCAATAATTATAATAATGTTGCTTTTCACTGTATTTTGCTGTATAAATAAATAAATAAAATTCGGTAATATCATACTTCCCTTAAATAAGTTACATTTTACGTACCTCACTGGTATCATTATTGTCCGTCGGCTTCAGTTTCCCGGACGCCTCGCTCAGCCTGGCGATGGACGCGGCCGTGGCCTCCCGGTCTCGTTGTCGCACGATGGCTTCCACACACAACCACTCCGACATGGTCGTCTCGTACTGGCGTCGACATGCCGTGTCCTGTTCCACTCGCTCCTCTGCTGTAGAACCGAATCTGTGTAAAAAAAGTTTTATGTTAACTTTTAATTGTTTTAAGAAGGCGAGAAGGACATAAGGACCTTGAGTGGATAAATCTTCTGATTTTTTTTGTACTATTGTTTGCTCGATTAGCATACTACAAAAGTAATTGTTAAAAGTTAAGACTTGTGAACAATTCTTTTATGGAATTCAAATTTTGGTGCAGTCGAATCGTATGCAATAAACACACTATTCAGAACTCCAAAGGGTATGAGTTGCCTTCTCGTTTAAATATATTTATTTCAGCAGCAACCATGCAGTTAACACTTAAACTCAAACACAAAGCATTTATTTCAAATAAACCAATTACAAGCACTTTTGAATTGTCAAGGGGTCGGTCTGTCAGAAAGATGAAGCTAGTTGCCCATTCTAAAGCGTAAAGTCAAAGTCAAATCATTTATTTCAAATAGGCACATTAAAGGCACTTTTGAACGTCAAAAAAAAAAAAACTAAATAGAAATGATTCTAGTCGCCCATTCGAAAAGGTAGTTTTCGTATGGAGAAGAATGGGCAAGAAACTCCACCGTTACTCTTTTAAAAATGTTTTACAAGGTCTTGTATACATAATAAAAATTATATGTGAACACGATGCACCCATAATAAAATTAGTCTACCACAAAAGGTAAAAAGAATTAAAAATTAAGCAATGACAGGTAAATCAAATAAGTGATAGATACATGGTGCTCACATATTTACAAGTTATTTAAAAAAAAAAAAATGCAAAAGTAGTTGAACTTTAACAAGTGTGTGAGCCACTGTAGTCGCAGATTGTAAAAATGAATTAGAATAAGATGTCATAATTAAAAATATATATATAAATTAAATTAGGAACAAGTTTGATTTTGTCTAGACTTTTAGATTGTCCTATGGAGCAGGACCAGCATGTTTCCAAACATTCTTATCTTGGATATAATCCTCTAATTTGTAATATCCTTGTTTACAAAGTGTACTTTTAATATGAGTTTTAAATTTTCTTTCATTTAATTGCAATATGTCACAAGGTATTTTGTTGTAGCATTTAACACAGTACCCCATAAAAGATGTATGTACTTTAGATAATCTAAAAAAAGGTTGATCTAATTTATCTTTATTTCTAGTATTAAAATTATGCCTATCACTTATTTTATTAAAAAGATGTTGATTTTTTCTTACATACATAATATTTTCATAAATGAATTGGCAAGGTACCGTCATGATATTAACCTTTTTAAATAGTTCCCTAAGAGATTCGCGACGACGTAGATTGTAAATGGCTCTGA
The DNA here is from genome assembly GCA_963082905.1 of Oligia fasciuncula. Classification (NCBI taxonomy): domain Eukaryota; kingdom Metazoa; phylum Arthropoda; class Insecta; order Lepidoptera; family Noctuidae; genus Oligia; species Oligia fasciuncula. The sequence goes on along the minus strand of OY720406.1, from coordinate 10,832,829 downwards.
CAGCTCTCTTTTGTAAAATAAAAATGGATTCAATGTCAGCAGCCCGACCCCATAGTAAAATGCCATATGACATAATACTGTGGAAGTAACTAAAATAGACCAAACGCGCGGTTTCTACATCTGTTAACTGTCTTATCTTTCTAACAGCATAAGCGGCGGAGCTTAGCCGCCCCGCAATAGCTGTTATATGAGGTCCCCATTGTAATTTCTCGTCTAGCGTGATTCCTAGGAAAACTGTCTGATCAATAAATTCTAGTTTTTGGCCATTCAATATGATTTCACATTCGCTACTTCTAACATTCGGTAATTTAAATCTAATGCATTTGGTTTTTTTTTCATTAAGTACTAAATTATTTACCGTAAACCAATCTTGGACCTGAAGAATAGAGTTATTCACGTCGTCAAGACTTTGTGACCGTCGGTCTATTTTAAAGATTAATGATGTGTCATCTGCAAATAACACCATCTTCGGTTGATTTTGAAGTAATTGGGGTAAATCATTAATGTAAACTAAAAAGAGGAATGGACCCAATATCGAACCCTGAGGAACACCCATTGTCATTTCAGACCCTAATGAGTTTACGCCGTTTACTTGAACTTTAACCTTTCTATCTTTCAGGTATGATCTTAGCAAGTCAAGTGCTGCTTTTCTAATTCCATAGTGCTCCAGTTTCATCAGAAGTGTCTCGTGGTTTACGCAATCGAACGCCTTAGAGAGGTCGCAAAAGATTCCAATGGCATCTTGTGCTTCTTCCCAGGCGTTAAAAATGTTCTTTATTAGGGTAACACCGGCGTCAGTAGTGCAACGCCCTTTGGTGAAACCGTACTGGTGTTCATGAAAGATGGAATTTTTATTAAAGTGACGTAACATTTGATTGAGCATCAACTTTTCAAACACCTTACTGAGAACTGGTAGAATTGACACAGGTCTATAATTGTTAGGATCTTTACTATCACCGGATTTGAACAATGGTACTACTTTACTATGTTTCATAAGATCCGGAAAGACTCCTTGGTCAACACTGGTGTTAAATATGAAAGCTAAATAGGGCGCAATAGTTTCGATAAAAGATCTACATACTTTTACAGACATTCCCCAGAGATCTTCTGTTGATTTAATGTTAAGATCTCTAAAAGCTTTTATAACAGCCTGGGGGCTTGTATGCTGAAACCTAAACTCCAAAGGGCATGCCTTTACATTCTTTTTAAGTAAGGCAGCAGAAAGCGTGGGGGATGAATTTAAAGCTTCAGTAGTTTTAAGGGGAATATTAGAAAAAAAGTTTTCAAATTCCTGAGCTATTTCTACATCTGAGTTGATGGGGCCATGTGCAGTCTCTAAATTAAATTCAGTGTTAGGCTGTTTTTTCCTACCTGTTTCATTATTTATTATTTGCCAGGTAGTTTTTATTTTATCATCAGCTGATTTTATTTTATTGCTAATATAAAGAGCTTTAGCTTTTTGGCACACACTTTTAAAAGTTTTTGAATATTTTGCAACATACTGATGAAAGTTTGTATTATTCATATGTTGCTTTAAGCCATAGAGTTCAAAAAGTTTTTCCCTGCTTTTACGAATACCTGGAGTCGCCCAGTCACTAAATAAAAACTTTGTGTGAATATTTTTAGTTTTTAGTGGAAAAGTGTCATTAAACTGCGCGTTTAATATTGAAAAGAACTCGGCGTAGAATTCATTTGGGTCACCTATATTATTAAAATTCTGATCACATAACTTACTGGCCAAAGAATTATTTAATTTCTCTAACTTTTTACATGTAATTGTCCTAAACCTTATTTGAATTTTTTGTAAAGGCATGTAGGAGCTAAATGTTATTTTTTGTCCACTGTGATCAGATGGCAACTTATTTACAATTTCTTTGTGTAAGTAATCACAATTACAAAAAACATTATCAATACAAGTGGCAGAAGAAGCTGTCACTCGGGTTGGTTCAATAAAAACATTTGACAAATCAAATGACCTAAAAAGACTTAACAATCTGACAGTATTCGAGTTATTTTCCAATAAATTAATATTAAAATCTCCACATACTATTATTGACTTACTACTAGTACTAAGTTTCTTTAACACATCTTCCATTACAGAATCAAACACCGATAGATTCTGGTAACTTGGAGGTCTGTATACACATACTATAACATGCTTATCAAGCTCAACACAGGACAATTCAATGGTGTGTTCAACAGACAGTCCGATTATGTCTTTTCGTTCTTTTGATTTAATAGAATTTTTAATTAATATTAATGATCCGCCATGTATCATACGTTTTCGGCTGAAATGGCTAACTACACAATAATTTTCATAATTAATTGACTTTACTTGATGATCTTTCAACCAATGCTCTGTTAAACAAATGACATCAAACTTGGTGTTTTCCAAAAACAATTCTATTTCCAATAATTTGGAAGCGCAACCTTGGATATTCTGATTAAATAATTTTAAAATATGTTGCACTCCCTTTGGTTTTTTATTATTATTAATTATATTGCCAGAAGATACCTTTTTATTATTCGTAGTAGATACCTATGGAGAAGAACGGGGAAGAAACTCCATGGACACTCTGAAACAGGTGTTTTCTTCTTCTATTATACCAAGCTACTTACTCATAGTATCCGAGCAGGTAAGGCCACACATGTCGCCTAATGTCATGTTGTACTCCTCCGTAGTACACAAGGCGGTAAACTTCGTCTTTATCGTGAATCGCACCGTTTTCGTCTGTCATTGCAAGCCATCGTTCATCCGTAAGACCGCCATCTGCATTCTCTGCAAAATTTTAAATACACATTGAAAAATTATCCATTTTACTATTATTAGTTGAGTAAATTACAATTCCGTAAATAAAGTTTCTTTTTTAAATATAGCTACCGCATATATTGATCTTCACTTTTACTTTTTCACTTCTCGAGATATTATTAATAAGAATAGTAATCTTATCTTACCCCTAGGAATGATGTTAGGATGTACAAGACCGCTGAGATGTGTCCGCACAGTAGACAAGTGGCGACAGTAAGCCAGCCAGCCGTAAAACGCCCGCGATATTATCTGACGACGCATTGTACTGCACACTAACTCGATTGATGCAGACTGAAAAATAAAGAACGGTAGATTTAGTTGAGTCCCGTGCTGGGCGCCACAATTTTTTATAAAAATGTTGTAATAATTTTCTTTAATACAAGTATTGAGACCGTACTCAAATTTTTAAATTAACAAAACTCACCATTAGACTTTAGATACTCGCAAGAAATGGTGCCCATCTGGGACTTAAATGTTGAGATCCGTGTTAGGCGCCAATTTGTATTGTTACCAAAACGAAATAACTTTGACGATTATACGTTAAATATTTTTAACGATTAATTTATTAAATTGCTGAACCTTTACTTAATGATCCTAAGTTTTGACATTTATTTAGGCAGTTAAATCACAGTTGGCGCCCCAACATGGGACCACATATTTAATTTTCGGTCCCACGTCGGGCGCCAATTCACATTAAGAATCGTATCATTGAACCTATTTTTCTACGAACGCGATCATAACTTCTTTTTCAAACCTGTTCTATGGGTTGATGTGGGATCGGTGTCAGTGGCGGTGGTGGGAGTCCATTGAATCCAGCTGATGGCGGACAGTCAACTGACATTGTCGAGGAGTCTGATGATGTAGTGGATGTAGAGGCTAGTGGGCGACGCGGCGTGCGTGGAGGTGATTGCACTGCACGTTCTAGTAGTGAATGACGCATCGCTGAAAATAATAATTAATACACTCTTCAAAAGATCTGCAAACTTCAATGTAAATCTGTGAATGTTGCAGTACTAGGCACCTAAAAACGGTTAATTAAATGCCCGTACCCCCCTCTTATATCGAGATTATAGTATTTCAGTTTATGAAGACTGAATAAGCACTATCTAATCTAATAATCTATGAACTAAACTGAAGTACCTTCTCTATCAGCTATTGCGTTGTTCACAATCCGGAACACGTAGTCTCCGGCGGTTTCTTCCCACTCAGTCTCCTCAGTTTCGCCGCTCTCGCATAGACTTGGTAGCGGTCGCCGTCTCGATTTTCCACGACCAAACACCTGAACCAAAATGAAGAGTGGGAGGTGAGAAACCCAAACAAATGTTTGTACTTATAAATTATACGAAATGAAATAAATAGCGTCGCGATATTGGTCCTTTTGCGCCACCAGAATCAATACTAATGCAACTGGCATTATGATTAAAATAAAATTGAAAGTAGAAATGTTTTTTTTTTTAAACGTTACCCCGCTCTAGGAATTTCTCCTGTATTGTGGGTGCGTTTTACAAACATTTAAACTCACATACACAAACAGCCAGACCCGGAACAACTACTTGTAGGTCATACAAATATTTGTTCCGTGCGGGAATCGAACCCGCGACACGCAGCGCAGCAGTCAATCGCTTAACCACTGCGCCAACCGTGCCGTCAAGAAAAAAACTGGCCAAGTGCGAGTTGGACTGGCACACGAAGGGTTCCGTACCACAAGGCAAAAACGCCGGAAAAAACACGTTTATTGTATGGGAGCCCTCTTAAATATTTATTTTATTTTTATTATTTATTATTAAAGTAAAAAAACAACTAAGTATTTTGTGAATATTTCAAGTGCCTACCTGTCGCCATTATTGATATCGAGCAAAAAAGGGCAAAAAAATCGCGTTTGTTGTATGGGAGCCCCCCTTAAATATTTATTTTATTTTTAGTATTTGTTGTTTTAGCGGCAACAAAAATACATAATTTGTGAAAATTTCAACTATCTAGCTACCACGGTTCTTGAGATACAGCCTGGTGACAGACAGACGGACGGACGGACGGACGGACAGACAGCGAAGTCCTAGTAATAGGGTTCCGTTTTTACCCTTTGGGTACGGAACCCTTAAAAAGATACATACATACAAAACAAGTGCCATTATTAGAAGAAAATAATATATACAATAATAAATATAGACCCGTACCTTTCCTGTGCCTCTTTGTGACCAAAGGGGTGGGTCTAGTTGACCATGTGGTAGTAGTCCCGTTTCTAAGTTGCTCAAGAAAGAGAGCAGATGTCCTCCTAAACAAAAGACATATCTACTTATCACCTGCGTCATCATCATCATCTTCCTAGCCTTTGGCCAACTATGTTAAGGTCTGCTTCCAGTCTACCCTGATGCAGCTGAATACCAGTATTTTATATAAAGGGACTGCCTATCTGACCTCCACAACCCAGTTACTGGGTACTCTACGATACCCCTTGGTAAGACTGGTTGTCAGTTTTTCGAGCTTTTGAATACCCGTAACGACTGTAAAAGATCCACAGCTAGGACGAACTGCTTAACGTGCTTTCCGAGGATTTGGATCAGTAATACAACTTGTTAAGTCAGTATAATTGTAAAATGTCAAGATTTCATGAAATAGTCATTTAGTGGGATTCTGTGGTCTTAGAGTTGTGTTGATGACTTTATTGATTATAATTCTGTAAATACATATTTGTTACGGTCGCGAATCATATTTTAATCAACGTACAACTTAATACTGACCAGCAAATTGCAAAAAACATAAAAAAATGGAATTTCGCGGGCTACCTTATAGCGCTTTCGCCTTAACCTGATCGATCGACCCGTGTGGCTATTATGACTTACCCACGAGCCCCTCCCTTCACCTACCACCTACTTCGATATTGGTGTTAATGAAAGCTTTAGCAGAAGTACAGAATTCAAAGTTATTCACTGTTAAATGTTTTATGGATGTTTTCTTCAATACTTTCCTCGTATTTTTCCTCATTTAAAAAAGGCCGCCATTCAATTGGTCCAATTTAAAAAGTAATAGCTAACCTTGGCCTTGAAAGCGCACATAATTAAGAAAAGTTTCCTGCCACTTCGGAAGATTCACCACCATTTATTGAAACTCGAGCGCGAATAATTCATGATTTTATTTCCAAACTTTCATTATAATGCTCTTAAATTAGAACGAAACTTGGCAATCTCGAAAGACATTTTGATTGACATTGAAGCCGTTAGCTCTAAAATATATTTTAAGTTCTATCCAGATGGGGAACGAGATAAAAGATTACTTCTTACTTTATGTATACCTACTTCGAATATTGGATAAGTTTAATAATGACTTTGTGTAAGTCTTGATTTACCTTGTGATGGATATAATCCGTCTTATTACAAAACGAAACCTAACTTTAGTTCTAGCCTAAACCTTTGAGCCAGTATTTGTATGTCGAACTTTATTTCGGTATAGGCAAAGTTTTTAATAGGTACTAAAATGATAACTTAGCACCGAACTAAGCTGCAATTTTTGTATATAAAACTGCATTTGTATAATTAATTAACTTAATTCAATAACTGGCTCGGTGGTTTAAACCTGAAAGCCAATTCTCGCACTTAAAAAACGTTCAACTTCAAGTCACAATCTCATCTCACCGATAAATCGATGTCAAAAACTTGTCAAATGTAGGGAAATTGATTATATTTTTGACAGATTGAGACAGAGCTCAGAATGCAACGTTCCTAAAATAAGGGAATCGCCCCACTTATCTAGAGAAAAACCTTGTTTTGTAATAAAGGGGAATGAGTTCTAGAGAAATCTTGTGTTTAGGTATACAATCAAGGCTACACGCAACTTTCCGATTTAGTTCGGTTCAATCTCAGTAGGAGTCTAATAATTCATCTCGTTTTCATTCAGCTGGAGTCTAACTTTAATAAGGACATGTACCTATAATCCTTTGTTTTTAACAGGCATGCTTTACGCCTGTCTATACTATAACCCATGTCATATGAAAAGGGAGAGAGGAGTCTCCAAGACATGTTTCGGGTGTTTAAGGAGACTGACCCTGACGACGTGCCGACCTTTGTGGCAAAGGAGCTGCGGAAGCTGCCCCCCGTCACTTTTGACCACGTCGACGTCACCAGGCTGCTGAAGGATATTGTTACTCTGAAGGCGAGCCTGGCCGAGATGAAGTTCAAGCTGGATGCGTCTCAAAACACCATCAGTGAGTTGCGTGCCGATATGGTTGAATTACGCAATACTGTAGCGGTATGTAGGTCACCTGAGTTCGCATCAAAGGTGAACACTCGTCGCGGTGCAAACAACGCATCGCTGTCCAGTTTCGAGTCAGCGAAATTGGACTTGTCACCGGCCGCTGTTACTGCAAACGATGCATTACCGCGCCCCGCCGATACCGCCTCTACCCCTGTAGAGGCGTCGTCACAAGTTAGCACGGCAACACCTCGCCGTGCTTACTCAGCAGCCGCTGCACAACCTCCCATCCAACAAATGGAGCAGCAACCGAAGAAAGTTTTTGCCAAAAGTGCAAAGTCTATGGAAGGGGCATCAAGGAACCGCAATGGACCGGCTCCCAGCATCTTGGCCCCAGCCCCGAAGAAAGGGCAGGCAGACAAGGAGGGCTTTGTGATGGTGGAATCGAAGCGTAGGAAGCCCACTTGCCGTAATCGATGTGGTACTGCACTGGCGGGACCAAATATGTTGTTGCGTCCTGCAACACCGTCGACGCAGCTGTACGTATCCCGTTTGCATCACTCCACGGTGGCTCAAGACATCGTGGAATACATCAGAAGCAAGACCAAGTGGACCTTGAGAGTAGAGAAGTTGGAATCGCGCCACAACATAAACTTCAAATCGTTTGTGGTGCGGGTTCCAACTCAGTACCTGGAAACCTTCATGAAGGAAGAGTTTTGGCCGATAGGTGTAGCGTACCGACGTTTTCGTGGAAGGTTACGCGACACCACGCAGCGCAACACGACGCCGACACAGTCATCACTTCGTGCACAGTAGTTAGTTTTTATTAAAATATGTATGTTTAGGTTAAGGTATTTATCTATGGGCCTGCGATGCCTGAAATAAATGGATTATTATTATTATTATATTATTATTATATCCGAAGAATTTCCGCAAACCTTCCAAAGTATCGAAATAGTATATTACGATACAGTCATGTGACTATTAAGAAGTCCATTGTTGCACGGCGTGAAATTAAATTAACGCCCGAACGTAGCAAGTGTGCTAAGCGCCGTGCATTACTACTCCTTGTCTTGTCTTGTGCGATCTCTGGCCATGTTGGCCCTGCAAATGTTATCAGATCGTCACACCATCTTTGCCGTATTCTACCTCGACGGCGATGTCCTGCCTCAGGCGTCCAGTGAGTGAAGCTGTGTGCCCATCTCTCCGGGTGCTTTCGTGAGACGTGTCCGGCCCACTCCCACTTCAGCCTGGCTGTTTTTTCCCCATCATCCGCTACTTGAGTTATGGAGCGCAGGGTGGTGTTTCTAACTCGATTTGTAAGTCTTATTTTTATATTTTTATGTCAAGCTAGCTATATGTAGACTATATGGAAATGTAAGAATAACAGTCGCACAGTCGATCGATCAGGTTAAGCTACGCTTGCCGCGGTTGGTCTATGGATGGGTGACCATCTTTACATACCGTGACTCCTCCGTGCCTCGGAAAGCACGTTAAGCCGTTGGTCCCGGCTGTTATTCGTTGATCTTTGACAGTCGTTACGGATAGTCAAAAGCCCGAAAGTCTGACAACCAGTCTTACCAAGGGGTATCGTATTACCCAGTAACTGGGTTGTGGTGGTCAGATAGGCAGTCGCTCCATGTAAAATACTGGTATTCAGCTGCATCCGGTTAGACTGGAAGCCGACCCCAACATAGTTGGGAAAAGGAAAAGGATATGGAAATGTAAGCACTATTTTTGGCAAATAAACATTATCTGATCTATGTATCTTATCGCTGCTTAGGCCAAAATAACGAAGAAAATTTTCTAGTTGGATCTCGGGAGTATTTACTTACCTTTTGGAAAATGTATGGGTGGTCTCTGGACTCCATCTTGACCGACCAGTATGAGAGCGTCGCTGGCCTGTGATCGATGCACGTGGACATAAACCACTTCCCAGACGCAGACTTGAAGGGACATTGCCCAGTACACACTGGAATATAAAAAATACTCTATAAGGAATTTTTTGAAAAAATTACGATGTCGACAGCATTATGTTTCTGTTCGAAAAATATTTTTGTTGTTTTAGCCGTTTCTGTTTTTCTGGAATTCTGCTATCACTTACTTTCTCGGATGTGGTAATTTTATAATTGTAGCTATGATCAACAAATAATCAGCCTATGACGTTCCCACTGCTGGGACATAGGCCTCCTCTCTATGAGGGGGAGTGGGCCGTAATCTACCACGCGGGCCCAATGCGGATTGATAGATGTCACATGTCTCAGAAATTTTGGTTCTAGGACATGCCGGTTTCATCACGATGTTTTCTTACTCATGTACCTAATAGCTACAAATTATTTATTTTTCGATTCTATGATCTTTGAGCTAAAACATGTTTTCGGCAAAACCAATTTTCTCCTTGAAACTAAAACCCTGCAGACCTCATTTCCGAAGAAAGCTCTTCAATAAGGGCAACATTTTATGATATCCGAAGTAATGTTACTGATTGGCTACTATAACGGATTTCCCACTCGTTACTGGAATCCCATCCCTATCCATAAATGTAACAGATATAAATTCCAGTTAACTAGACTTCATATTATGCGTATCCGCCATTTTCTTTCAAGTATCTTCGTAAATACATTATGTAGGTACCAAACCCTATTAGCATTATCATTATTACATTTGGCAAGTGAGGCAGACTTTTTTTTTGTCAGGGCAAGATTCGTAGATCGCATTTGACTTAACATGCACTCATAAACTTACGCCTTCTTTCCGTGGGGTTGGATAGAAACTACAGAACGCCACCTGCTACGATTAGCCACCCTAATTGCGTAACACGCTATAAAACAGAATCTAAATGATTTTGAAGGATATTGCTAATTCATTGCTTCATATTTTCGAAAAATTTGTCAGATCAATACCGTAAATAACGCAATGAATGTTGTTGAACTGTCAAAATGCAAGCCTTTCCTAGGAATAGCTTTCAGTAGTGTTAAGTTCAGTGTGTTACGCAATTGCCCCGCGTTGCGATTACTACATACCTACCTGACCTTTCTGATGAACATCACCATGACTTAACTTTACTAAGTGAAATAAGCGTTTCATACGTTATGAACCTCAGACGCTGCGCTCTCGACTTTTATCCGCCTTTTATGACAACAACTAGCATACTGCATAGCAGAGACTATTAAAACTCTGCCTTCCAACCATGCACTGGTCATAAAATTAACGCACTTAAAAAGTAAGCAGGCACTAAGCTAACACTACACAAGCACTAAATAAACACAAATACATACCAATCAATGCACAGAGGGCCGGCACAGCGTCGCCTGTACACTGTGCAGGTTGGCGCCAAGCTGCACAGAACATACGAGTGTTGGCACGCGGAGGCATGCACTAGGTGACAGCGGAGCACACTACACATAAGCACTACATCGATAACTTAGTCTACGAAGCCACACAACAAATAATAAAGAAAGCAGAGGGACTAGCACTAACGATTTTGACGCTACGTAACATATAGATGCACCATATTTCATTTTGATTTAATTTTAAGCAAAATAAATTTTGGTAGGGTGAAACATATAATATGAGCTAGCTTGTCCGCGACTTCGTCCGCGGAACCGTTCCCCCGACCCAGTACGTCGCGTTGCATCGCTGTCCGCGCTATAGTTTGTTTTCGCTTAGCGTAGTTCTTTCTTACTCTTTTTGCTCGGCTCCTAAGAGCCCTTTTTTTTGTGGATGGGAAATCATCAAATGACCCCCTCGCTCTGGGTGGAGCGGAAGGGAGTGTCAGACTCTTACTAACTAAAACCCACCCGTGTTCCTTCCTTAGCCTTTTATGTTCCGGGTCAGCTGTAACCCTTTCGGACAATCCCGCTGACCTCCTAAGAGCCCTGATGTGATATTAAATAGCTTAAAGCCTTACTCAAAAATTGGGCTAACATAGGCAAAAGATTTTTTCAAAAATATTTTTAGAGATTAGTGCGTTCAAACATACAAACTCTTCAGCTTTATTATTAGTATAGATGTACATTGATATGAAGTAGGAAATAATGATTCTACATTCGTTGACGTCCAAAATGATTCGTGCTAGCCCCATGTATCAATGAAACACTTACATCAAAACATACAAAATTGAGAACGTAGATTCAAGTAGATTGATAGGTAGACAGCAAAATCGTTTATTTCGTGCACACAACATAAATAGCACAACACACAAAGGCACAATTAAATGATAACAAATTACCAACATGAACATGAATATGAAGGTTCCTAGAAGTGTTTTCGAGAAAAAAATATAAGAAAAATCGAAAAATAGTGTTACAGCCAAATGAGACCGATTTTAAAATTTCCATATTAACAGAGATTTCCAGTTATATTTTTTAATAAGACATTTCGAAAATGTTCTTTAGTAACTTTTTAGACCTTTGTATCCTGCATAAGCGTATGAAGTTTCATTAAAATCGGTTCATTCATTTCGAAAAACAAGGGCTTGAAAGTTTGTATGAAATGCCGTATGTCGTAAACGCTCTTAAAGACTTTATAGAAAAATATTTTACAAAACACCGACTTCCCGGTAGCATCAAGAGGTAAGTATTCTTAAAACAAACTTATCACAGTTCTCAGAAAAAGTCTAACGGCGACTGCCTAATAAAGAGAAAACGGACAAGTTGGAGAAAAACTGGAGGTTTTCTAAGTAAAAATAACATGATAGGCTACATAAAACAAACGCTATAACGTACAATATAAGTATAAATAAAGTTGGAAAAGTTCGTGGATAAGAACAGCTACAATCAAGTTTTACTTACACATAAGTTTGTGTAAAAAAATACTGTAGGTACAAAGGTGGACTTAATGCCTGAGGCATTTTCTACCAGTCAACCTTTACCAGTCAACCTTTTTTAAAAATAAGCCTTTTCAAGTAAATGCATCACCCTAGATGCATTTACTTGAAAAGGCTTATTTTTAGAGGTTACGCTTCTTCGGTAATAAAGGGTGAAGTAATAAGTTCGGTACTCATTTAGATTATAAAAAACGAATGACTTTGTTTTCAATTAAAATTATTGCTGTTCTCGACATGAACCGTATTAACCAATCTCAGTAGGTAGATGAGATTTTTATTCAACAGTATTTTTGATAGCATCACACTGGATTCCTCGAAGGGTAAGGCAGAGGTGTAACAACCTATAGTAGGTACACCCACATTTCGTATGTTTAAGTCCCATTTAATAGGAAGCGAACCTATTGCCATCAACTGGGCACAAATACAAACTACGGGCTTCTACTGAGATTTTCCTGACCACTTTGCCTGACCTCGTATCTAGCAGTAGCGCGCGCCTGCGACCACTCCAGACTAACGAGGCAGACAATTTTGATACCTTTGAATTAAACTTTTTATCAATCGGCAATCTACAAGATATATACCTAGTCATAAATATGCTATATACAGTGTGGCAAGGACTTCGATGAATTCAGAACGTGATTCTAGACTAGCGTAGAAAGTTTTTGCCGGTTATCAAAAACAAAATCGCGTATATATTTCACTTTTCTATGAAACAGCATCATCTAAAAGTGCAATATCTACGCGGTCAAAATGTACTGAACGCCATTTTTTTTTAATAACTGACCAATTACGCGTAATTAGTTATTAGGGTGGCAAGGACATCGATCGACCAGTTACCCCGTGGTACCCACCCTGCCACTCTGTATTATGTCTACTCAGTGACCAATCTAACTCAAAAAACATTACGAACAACATAAAAATGCAAGTTACCAACTGGCTGTAATACCTTGCCATATATGTTATGGCAAGTTGGCTAGTTGCATCAATTCTACTTTACCTTTTGTCAATTCCCTCGCTCTCCGCATATCCATTCATCAGCTGATTCGGGGTCCATTTAATGACCAGTCCAGCAGGTGACTGATGCAGACTCAGGTACCCAGGCATCGGCTCTTCAACGTCCTTCTATAATTACAATAGTTCCAAATTCTTCAATGTCAAATTAATCCCAAACGTCTACTGAAATAATAAATCAAATTCTACTTCAAGGAAAATTTTATCAATAAGTACTTCAGTTCCAATTAGGTCTGAATAAATTAATTTAAACTTTAGGACATTTCTCAGAGGGCTCGGCTGTAAAATAACACCAAATTATGAAGATGAAAAATAAAAGGCAGACAATTTAACTTTCTAAGTGTCCTTGGAAATATATTTCCAAAAATTAAAAAAAAAAAATTACGGTGATAAGTATAACAACCGAATGGGGGAATAAATAAGAGATAAGTAATATATACCGGGAAATCTGAAAGAGACATGAGGCAGAAATAGAAAGTTGATAACTTCGTTTTTTTTTTTTTTTTTTTAAGTATATAAATTTTTTCCTTAAGTACCTACAAATAAGGTATTAATTAATTCAGCCAGTTAAATCCAGCCCAACGAAACTACGCCGCGCAATATTTACACAAATTGAATACCTACCCGAAATCGAGAGGATTCGAGTAATTCCAATTCCAAGTACCCGCTCGTATGATTGGCTCGTTCCCAAAGGACCAGCAGATCCGATCCGTTTCCCAAATTTAATAAAACTCAGCACACATCATAAACAAGAGCAAATAAATCTTTAGAAAAAAAAGGTTTTAGTCTCACCGGCTGAACCCGGACGTTGTTTTTTCCATACAAAAGCGTGGCTGTAGAGTTCTGGTGTAAGCTCTCAACGTAGTCTTTGGCACTCGACCCGGCTGCTTTGCCTGTACCTAAAGTAAAAGTTTCACTTTGTAAGCTTCTCTTGAAAAAAAGCAGATTTAAAAAGTCCTGCAAAACAAGCCCTTACGGGGCTTGTTTTGCAGGAAAAACTTGGATGATATATAGATTATTATTTTAATATCATCTATAAAATAATAATCTATATATCATCAAAGTTTTTCCTGATATATTTATAGTTTTACGAGATGCAAAGTTGTTGAAGGAACCTTGTATTAAAAGTAGATAAATTTACCTGGATTATTTGAGCTCCCATCATCGGATGATGCGTTCAAACTTCTTTTGAAATTCAATATTGGCCTTCGAACGGAAGGCGGTGTTGTGGTTCCCGCAGACATTCTGTGTCTTTGCACCTGTTATTTTAATAAGTCACAATTACTTTCCACTTAAACTAAAATCAAATAAAACTATGGTAAATTGCCATCTTATATTTCAAGAAAGATCGACGTATCACTACAAAAAATTATAGGTTTGTAGTAAGTAGGTACATGATGGACTTACAAAGTTATTAGTTATTATTAATAACATGGTGTAGGTACAACGAAATGTTGGGTGAATCGCTACTCTCCAAGCTAGACCACTAGGAGAGACAGCTTCGACTCCCAATTAGAGTATGACAATAATCATGTTATTATGCTTTTGGATCATAAACAATAAACCAAAAAAAAATACATAATCCAAATAGTATCTTGCGTCTTGGCAACCAATTCATTTCAATAGGCTTTACATTCTGGGGACTACATCATGATCAGAATACTCACAAGCTCGTCTGCAGGAGGATCCGTCCAGAAACAAGCCGGTGGTTTAGCTTTGGAGTACTCCAGGGCACAAGGACCAACTAACAAGGAGCTGAGGATGCTCCCGTAGTCCGGGTCTGCGACCAAGGCGTCCCTTTCGTAGTAGCGGTTCGCGTTGCTGACCAGATGCTCGATGATCTTCGCCAGCTGTCGCTCGAATAACGCTATGCGAATCCAAAGGTATCTGTGGACAAAAGAAGTTTATTAAATAAGGTACAAGATATCAACTGACATGATCATGATTTTTTTGCACGAGTGGTGAGCACACGTTTAAAAATCAGACTTTAATACCCACTTGTACGTAACTTCCATTTTTCCGTCAACGTGCCAACATAATAATTATAATATGTTGTGTAAATAGTAATTTCTTATGATTCATATAGCAACCTTATCCTTGTTTTAATCAAATCCGACGTTCCTACATCGTATGTTTGTAACATATTATGTAGCTAAAACCCAATAAACAAGATATGAGCAACGCTGACAAGTATTGGAATTTTAGACAAAGAAGGATTAGAGGTGGGCAACACCCGTCAACCGTCGTTACCCTGAATTCTAAGTACACAAAATATGTTATGTATTAGGTAAACGAATAAGGGCAGAACACATAAATCTTGTCACATATTCCTAAGCGTAAACTCTCACAAGAAATGGTAATATATTTCTTTTGCGTCAGAAAAATCAAAGAAATATGGGAGAAAAATGGAAGCTTTCAGTGTCCGTCCTAAGCCCCAGGAGGCTGCCATTAATGAAGATCGCTGAGACACAATGACTCATCAATATCTTCTTTTATTTTTTGCTTTGAATGCCGTCAGACTTTTCTTTTCCTTTGAGGAGTCTTAAATGGGGAACCAAAAGTTTTTATAATGATTAGGTGATCTAAGAAAAGACAGACCAAAGAAAAGATAAATGACTTGTGTGATAGATAATGCGGTGAGAAAGAAAAGTGAACACGGAGATAACGACTACGGAGGAATAAGACGGGTACCGCTCGGACTACAAATAAATGGGATACGGGCAGGACGATGATGACGACGACTCAAGCGCAGATCGAGGTTTTCGTTCAAGGAGGGGCACATTTTTCAAGCCGAAAAATCCCTTTAAAAATTCAACAATGGCCCCTTTTCGAGGATGACTACGACTAATCAACTATATCTTAGTAATATACTGTATACAAATTAAAATACAGGTTATAAAACTATGTCTAATTTAGACACATTTTTTATGTTATTTAATAATATTTATTCGTATCATTGGTTGTTTATATAGTTGCTTTATATTATAAGTACTGTTGTTTTATTTCATTTTGTTAACTATAGTGCAAATCATTTAATCTGACTTGGTTTCCGTACGTCCGTTTCGGGTAACCACTGAAAATCAGCGCTGTGCTGTGGGTCCCCCTATAGCACAGCATCATGCTGAGTGGAAGGCTTCTTGTCACAGTCATGACGTGCAGCCGTAGACGCGTAGCCGTAGTATTTCTGTTTTGTGCTCGAGACTATAGATAGGTATATTTTGTTTTTATTTTTCCTTATTATTAGAATTCATTATCTTGATATAAGAACGTGTTTCTGCGACATATAAACCCATTTTTCTTTCTTGAAGCCCAGAGGAGGGGCTTCTCAGTTGCCCAAAGGCCCCCACCCCCCCATATCCGCGCCTGCGGTGAGAAGCATTTATCTAATATCTAACACTTAACCAACAGGATCATTAAGAAGCACATATTATTTGGTTAGCACAAAACCTGATGTTTTCTCAAAGAGCAAGAGCTGTTCAGTAAAAGATTCAAGAACATGAATGGGAATGGACGGTTATAGCGTTCATTCCCATCTATGTACAGGAATCTTTTCTCTCTTCATCTTTATTTTGCTTGATGGCAAACCGGTGAACGCAAATACGCAGTCTGGAGCCGCCTTATACGACGCTGAATGGCATACCCGATTCGATTTCTTTGTTTTATGGGTAGTTTAGCTACTGAATGTCTTTTTAAAAGGTGCTTGCATCTTTAATGTCGAAGTTTTATATTTCTGAGTAATTAAATCGATTTTCTTAAGTTTTTATTTCAATGAACTTGAAGTCTCTCAAACAAAGGACAGAAGGACTTTTTTTTTTTGCGGATGGGAAATCATCAAATGACCCCTCCCGCTCTGGGTGGAGCGGAAGGGAGTGTCAGACTCTTACTGACTAAAACCCACCCGTGTTCCTTCCTTAGCCCTTTATGTTCCGGGCCAGCGGTAACCCTTTCGGACAATCCCGCTGACCCGGCAGGCTTCGGCCCTATGGGGCCGTTCCCGATGCTGACATCTCTTTGAGGCGCGCGTGGAACACGTACGCGCCGTCCGGCACGGGCCTGGTCCTGATCGGACGGTGAGCTACCCATTACTCTCCGCCCGCAGGCCCGCGCCTACGGTGGCCGGGAGTCGTCGCGCGGCTCCCGACGCCCGGAGCGTCTCCCGCGGCGGCTGGGACGGGAGGCTCTCTCCCTGAGCCGTCCCGCCACCTCCTTCGCTAGCATGACTGCTTCGCAGAAGGAGGTGACTGCCTCCCACTCCCTCTCGCCCCGGACCATGGCTTGCACCAGGGCCGAGGACAGAAGGACTAAGGTAACATTATGTTAATGTAGGTACTATCAACACCCACAAAACGACGTATAGGTACGGAGGCAATACAATCGAACATTAATCAGAAGTTCTATCCCTTGGACTTTCCGAGATCCGTTTAAATTACTTTCTATATTCTTTATTGGTTAAAATTACTTTAATTAAAATCGGGTACTTAAATTAAAATCGACATAGGTAAATATTTTTTAACGAGAAGGATGTTGTGGCATCCATCTCATTCTTCATCATTGAATAAAATTATACACAACAACTTCAAATATTTTTTTTACATTTTCATAAGTCCTAGTCACTCTAAAATCAACTTAATTACCATTAAAATAAAGTTGATATTGGTTTAACTTGAAATAATATTAATTTGAAACAAGTTTGAATAGACTTTACCTAACCTCACGCCTTCTTCCCATGGGAATAGGTAGAAACTACAGAACGCCACCTGCTACGATCCTTATAATATGTATATACTCCTTTTGCCTCAGTTACGTTCATACATCATAGTACAAACGATTGATTTTCGTTGGATCCCACAAAACATTATTATGTATTTCCGTTGGATCCCAAATTTAAAAAATGCAAGAATATTACGTTTTACTGTCGTTGAATCCCAAAAACTATTTCGCATATTATTGTGTGCATTAAGTATGGCGTAGTTAAACCACATTTTACCTTCAATGTGTGCGTTACGAAGAACATTTTGACAACTGACTCGCCTATGATCTATGATAATCTACCAGCATAGCTATTCACAACCACTCGATATGCTTCCGTACCGTATCGAACAATCAATCAATATTATCGTAGGAGTCCTCTAAACGCTATTCATCATCATCATCATCATTTCAGCCGAAAGACGTCCACTGCTGGTTATTATTGTCAGTTTAAACCGAATCGACGACCACTATAATTCTTCCGACAACTGTTTGCTGTCGCTGGTAAGGTGAATTAGGTTATCGGAATGGGTCATTTTCGATACGATAGCCTGTCGGATAGCTACGTCGTTTCCGGTAGTCAGAAAACCCCGAAAGCCCGAAAGTCTGACAACCAGTCATACCAAGTGGTATCTTATTACCCAGTAACTGGGTTGTGGAGGTCAGATAGGCAGTCGCTCCATGTAAAATACTGGTATTCAGCTGCATCTGGTTAGACTGGAAGCCGACCCCAACATAGTTGGGAAAAGGCTAGGCAGATGATGATGAGCCTGTAGGATAACTGTGAATAGCTATGCAGACTTACTTTGCTCTAACCTAAAAGGCTAACAACACACCTAACCTTTGTTGATTTAGGTCCAATATAAGACGGCACGTACCCACTATTATTTATCGAGGAAAATTACAACGACGTCTCTAGGAAAACATTTGAGAATTCGGTAACCCAACCCCACTCAGGATAAGGATATGGGAACACACTAGAGGAATATATTATCTTCTTTATCACGTAGCATAAAATCAAGTCGCTCCCGCTTTCTGCAAGCTTAGTTCTTTTTAACTGCGCAACGGATTTTAATGCAGTTTTCAGCAATACATAGATTGATTCAAGGGGAAAGTTTATAAGTACCTATAGGTAATACATACATATTATAGAAGAGAAAAGCCGAAAAATTTAAAGATTTGTAATATGATGCCTTATTAAACATATTTTTGTGCACTTAGGTACATTGCAAACGCAGGCTAAACCTTACAAGACAGATCAAAATAATGTACTACGGAATTGTATATCTTAAAAATATCGATAAATAGTCCGCGATGGTCTAAGTTTATCTCCTAAGGATAATCCACAGTACTATTAACTAACTATTTTTATCTTTTACTATTACAAAAAAAATATGGGTTATTTACCAAGCTATTTTAAACAATAATTATTTATTTATTCCTTATCCAATGAAATACATCAGATACGTTGTGCATTTCATGTAGATCAAAATTGCCCTTTACAGATTATCCATCATTAAAATGAATATCGTAAAGAAGATATGAGAGATTTAAAAAGCGGGGGCAGAGTGGCTGGCGGGGCAGTACGAAGTTCGCCGGGTCAGCTAGTATAATATAATCCATATAAATAGTCCTCCAAATCGAATATCGATCATGGCGACCAATCTCAACAGACACCAGCCTTCGGCGCGGGAGATATTATAGTGCTCAAGTGTGTACGCGGACACAGGAGCACTCTCTCTTCCCTCACTCTCATAGTCCGATGGGACTGCAAGCCGATACGACCGGAGAGAAATCTCAAGGTCAAGTCCCGTAATTAAAAACGTTCAAAATCTAGTCGCAATCTCAGGTCAGCAATCAATGTCAATAACTTGTCAAAAATGTAGGGAAATTAGAGGTATTTTTGACAGATGAAACTGAGATCAGACTGTGAACTTAAAATTACGAGATTTACCCGTCAGGGCCAACAGTTAACGTGCTTTCCGAGGCACGAGGGTATCAGACCGCCAACTTCCAAACTCCGGGCTGTTGCTGGAGTAACAAATTACATTGTATGAATGATGACTGCATAACTTTATCTAACAAAAATATTACCTACTCTAATCAAACGATAGTACTCAAAAATCAAATAACAATACTCGTTATTATCTCAGTTACGAGCGAACATAAACCGCCTATAAACTCGGTCCATGTCAGGTAAACCTAACTTTTTACGACAAAGAAAAAGCCACTTTAACACCCCGATATAAGACTTAAGCTACAACAAAATAACTATGTACATCTGTAGGATATAAGATGACGTCATAAACCCGAAACAATCTCGTAAAGAAGGAACATTATACCTAAATGTACACATTTTTTGTAACGTTACGAATAAAATTTGTCCTTTAAAATGTTGTTCAGGTGATTATTCAAAGTTATGAGATTTTAATTCTTTTGTTTCTCAAGCAACTGGAGTTGAAAAACAAAGGAATGACTTTAATTATGCTCTGGTCCTCTAGTAACTTTAACACGGATGTAGGTAATACCTACCTGTATGTTACCTACATTCGGGCAATTCTTTTTTGAGGTAAATCAAAACGTCCTTTAGAATAGAAAACTTTTATTTCAGACAACAATTTTAGGGTTAGCAACAATTTTACTAAAGGCGCTACCTCGAAAATTTAAAATCCTCGAAAACCTACTAAGCGACCGAAAATGATGCAATTATTTTTGAAACGCAAAAGAAAAGTTATGGCTATAATGTGCGTGCGCTCGGAATAAAACAACGTTTGTGCCAAAACGAATTAACTCTTTTTTTAACAAAATAAATGAATTAAATTTAAAACTACTTTGAGTGAACTTTGATATGATAATTCTCTATGTTTTAAAGTAAATTCCATTGAATAACTCTTAAGCGCTACGCCACAGCCGTGATGTCGAAAAAAGTAAATAAATAGATATAACTTTGCAATTTTTTTGTATGGAGAAAATTCATTCAATCGTGTATTCCTTTTACATTATACTAGAGCAAAGAGTCAAAAACATTTACCAAAATGTTAAATCCCTATTCCACATAATTAACAAGTTACACGAAATAGAAAAACCACATTTTAAATATATCACCTTAACTTCTAGTGTTAGTACGAGTAGATTACAAACTAACTAGTTACACATAAAATAATTGAAATTCAACGTGGAGCTGCATACACCTCCGCGAAACCCGCGATCTGCGAATCGTTGAGAATAAAGAAAGAAAGAAAAATTGTTTATTCTGTACTTACAAACAAAACGCACATTAGAAATAAAATAAGACATAAAATATACACATACAACGTAGTCAAAAGCCTCGTACTCAAGCCTAAAAAATGTTGACAATTTCGTCCATTGCTTGTTATAGGGCCAGGGACCAAAGACAACACACATTAATTGACATTGACAATACAAATTAATCCGTGATGCGCCCACGACACTGGCTGACTGGCATAATAATGACAACAAAACAACAACAATCAAAACAAAATTATATTGTTGGAGCTGCCGAGGATACGCGTCATCAGGGTTGCACATCTACTTCGTACATATTATCACACTAATTACACTAATATTATAAAGACGAAAGTTTGTGAGTGTATGTGTGTGTGGGTGGGGGTGTGTTTATATGTTTCTTACTTCTTCACGCTCAAACGACTGGACCAATTTTGATAACATTTTGTATGAAGGTATCTGACACCCTGGGTTAACATATAGACTACTTTTTATCCCGATATTCACACGGGATCGACACTAAAGCGGGTGAAACCGCGGGGCGCAGCTAGTATAATATATAATCCTACTAATATTATAAATGTGAAAGTTTGTGAGTGTGTGTGTTTAGTTTGTTACTTTTTCACGCACAAACGGCTGAACGGGTTTGCATAGCAAATAGCTTAGAGCATGCATTTGTTTTACATGGAGTTGACATCGAGCTAAACCGCGACCGCGAAGTATTGCAGTGAGGCATCTTCGACAAGTATTTAGCCTAAAGGTGTATTCATGTAGAACGCTAGTAACCGGTGTTGATATGCCAGCGTATGAAAACTGCCTGCGCCGACCAGCATTGACAACCAGGCGCTTGTCAACGTTACGCATAATGGTCCACCTGATTACGTAATTCTATATGACACGATGAACGAAACCCGGCGAAATCAACGCGAGATTTGGCAGGATTAGCTTTGGAATTGACGCGTCATAGTGAATTAGGGCCCTGAACGACTATGTGCGGCAACCAAATCCTCTAACATAGAACAAAAGAGACCTTTCGGTATTTCTTCTCAGGGATCAGTCAGCTAGGAAATGCCGGCCTCATCTAGTTTTAAAAATATTGCCGTCTAAAAGTGTCTTAAAATATCTACTTATAGACAAAAAAAACATAGAACAGGTACTTGTCGACGCCGATTACCAGTTTTCTACGTGAATACATACTAAAGACCCTCGATATGTCATATTTACGGCGGGTACCAAAAGAAAATGTCTGCCAACATTTTAGAGTCCTGAAAGTTTTGGGTAGCAATAAATTCTCAGCACGTATCTAAATGTTTCGCATGGTAAATTGGCAGACTGTGTTTTGAAGTTAAAGAGTGTTGAGGCGTAGCTTGAAATGCGATCAATTCAATTTTATGCCAGTTTAGTTCAATGATCGCACGCTTCGTAAGTGTTTTGTCATGGAGTGAATAGCTTATTGGCTTTTCATCTTTATTGACAATAATAATCACTTTACTTTTGATACACAACTTTTGTAACCTATTTCTATATTTTCTTTGTCATAATAATATTGTCTTTTTCTTCCATATTTCTCTATTAGTCGTCATCTCGGTAGTTACCCCCCCCCCCCCTCCAGCCGTCTTAACTTTCAGTCCATCGGTTTCTCTGGTCTTCCCCTACAAACTCACAGCCATAGTAATATTTCAGTCATCTTCTTAAAATATCGGTAGGATAATTTGGAAACTGGAATGATAAGGGCGGGTATCCCATAATACACAAAATATTAATGAACTTTTAGGTCGTAGGTTCGAACCCAGACAGGCGCTTTCATCATCATCATCATTTCAGCCGAAAGACGTCCACTGCTGGACATAGGCCTCCCCCAAGCACTTCCACTTCGACAGGCGCTTTACTTCGTGTAAATTATTTCATCACCACTCAAAACGGAAAACGGTGAAGGAAAAAATCGTGAGGAAAACGGCATGTCTTAGAACCAATCATTCAAAGACATGCGACATCTACCAACCACTGGGCCCGCGTGTTGGATTACGGCCCACTCCCCCTCACCGAGACGCGGCCTGTATCCCAGCAATGGGAACGTTATAGGCTGAGTATGCAGCAACTTTTGTGGTAAGACAATATTTTAAAGTAACGAAGTATGAAGTTATTCATTTGCGCTACCAACTACCACTATTAGTTTTGACACTGTTTTTACCGTCTTATTTGGTAAAACTTTTGAAAGCTAAATTGTACCTTACTGTACCACATAAGGTGAATTATTTGGGAAACAGTAATTAAACCAATATTAACATAAGCATTAATTACTACACGTTTGGGGCCTAACACAAAGGCTGAGGTCTACACCACAGAAAGGGCGAGCTTTCCTCTAAAACCGAGATTTTAATG
Source organism: Oligia fasciuncula (assembly GCA_963082905.1). Classification (NCBI taxonomy): domain Eukaryota; kingdom Metazoa; phylum Arthropoda; class Insecta; order Lepidoptera; family Noctuidae; genus Oligia; species Oligia fasciuncula. The sequence continues at coordinate 10,809,619 of OY720406.1, read as the reverse complement.
AGTTCATCATGTGAAAAGCTCACAGTTCAAACGCGGTTTAAGACCTTTTATAATTACGTTTTTATTGATGGCTTGCCAAATGCCGGTTCTGATAGAATTTACATAACATTACATCGCAACCAATTCCCGAAATGGTTAGGCAGATTGTATGTAGAAGAAGGAATAAAGTTTATTTGGACACAGTTCGTGAAATACATAGTTCCGACACATCATCTCGAGAAGTTCCTCAAGGAAGAGTTCTGGCCGAAGGGTGTTGTGTACCGCCGGTTTCGCGGCAGGCTACATGACACCAGTCAGCGAAACACGACGCAGACACTTCGTGTGCTTTAGTTTGTTAGTTTTTTAGTGTAATTATAATGTTAAGTATATGTATTTATAGTAGTATTTTTAAGTTATATTCATATTGTATTGTATGTGTTTTATATGGGCCTTGATGCCTGAAATAAATGGATAATAATAATAAAAAAATAAATAATACATATATCAGAATAAAAAAGTGAATGTAAAGTTTTAACAACAAAGTGTGTGCCTCACGGCTGCGCCAAAAAGGTTCATTTCAGGATTAATGCCAGACAGATGCTGCCTGATTCTGGTTTTTTATTGAACCTTTATGAACAAGTTTACTTTCGAAGTTGTGTTTCAGTCTCATATTACTTATAGAGTGCGAGTATACAGGTATATCGCGGAAAAAAAACCTGTTGACGAGTTTAACGAACATAAATGTAGGGAACAGCTGATTATTTTTTTCGTGATTTGGGGTTTGGACCTCTTAGGAGGTTGAATGTTTTACCAATAACCCTGTATATTGTCATTAAGTGCACAAAACCAGACACCGTGCTGTAGACCTGGTACTGAGAAATTCCTAATTGAAATCCCGAAATAAAAAACAATAATTGAATTCATGACTTATAAAATCTCTTTTACACGTCAATTTGATCTGACTAATTAGTCCCGCAGTTACCTTGATGTACTTAATAATTGGGCTCACCTCTGAGGAGGTCGGCTCCCTTATCCTTACTATCGCATATAATATCCAATTATAACTCGATGCTAATAAACTACACCTACTATACCACCGCGGAACTATTTGGCCGCATCTTAGGGTATGTGAGCGGTGGGACGGAGGGGCGGGGGTGCTTTGTCATGACTCAGTAGGTACGTGCGTTGCTAACAATAGGCAACCCAGCCGCCCTCACCCCCGTCCCCGCCCAAGGCGCGGCCAACTAATTCCGCGCGGACTACAATCAATTGATGTTCGTAGGCCCAATGATATTATAAGACTTATAATAATTATCATTGCCTAGGCCTGAGTTAATTGAAATGGGTATTTGGTATTCAATCATCGTTGCACGAATGTCGCAATTAAATTAGCTTTCGTTCGTTAGTTACATGTTAGTACAATATAAATATCAAAACACTTCTCTTAGATGATTGTTTACAAAATAAACAACAACACATGTAGGGACTAACGATTATGTAACTTCGACTTCTAGCGAGCTTCCTAATGACCGCTTCAATTTCGTGAAAACCACACATTTACAACTACTTCAGGAGCTAAAGCCTGAAATTGTAAGTTGAACAAGAATATAAAAGGTAGGTCATGATTTTCACAACTTGCTATAACTGATGATAATAGTCACAACATCTTCAATAGACATATTTTCATAAGTATACAATGTGTAACTGAATTAATGCACTTTATGAAAGTAGTTTATTCAGAATCGATTACTGAATCGTTTTCTGTCATTTTAATATACGTACTAAAATAATTAAAACTAGGTATTTAAATATATTATGACATTGTAAAGTCAAAACAAACCAAAATGGATGAAGTAAAGTCCGTTTCACGAAAGAAGTCCCGCGGCAATAAGTGGAACTAATTATTAATAGATCATAGCAACATTCCTAGTCCTGCAACAACCCTCCTACCTCACACACCTTTCTATAAGGAAGAATGTGCATTTTGTTATTTGCCTGTTATGATGTCAAGATAAATAAATAAATCATTATTTATGTTTACGTCGCACGACAGTGGCGCCACGTCTACGAGACTTCTTTCGTGACACGGACTCTACAGACACCAGCACATCAAGCTACTACAATCTGTCAAATTTCTAAGCATAAGATTCAAGGTTGATTGGGAAAATGTGGCAGTTTCGGGTAGCTTGATGTGGTGTCTGTACCTACTACGCTAGACTCGTATAAACTGTGCGGCTGTGTACGAGCGTAGATTTGTAAAGTGACCAGAATTTTCTCCCACAATAATAAATAATTATTGTTTTATATATAAAAATCAAAATTCTGTGTAGTGTATTAAAATTATAACATAATATTCTATATTGGCGTGTTTGGTGGAGTTCGGTAATTCCGGAACATATTGTAAGTATATAAATATCTCCTTTTCTACAAACAACGACGAATACATAATCTATTAGGTACCTAAAGATTATGCAAAAGCGTGTCTCGAATAATTTACATTACATAATACAAGAACATATTTAAGAAGGCTTCCGAATTAAAGCCGAAACCATAATAATATCCAATCTTTCGATTCCTTACAGATTCCACGCGGAATTATATTATTCGATTAATCGTAATGTATTGTTCGATTATTCAGAAGGTAGAACGTAATCCGTGGCTAAGAACCAGCAGTAATGCCATTACGAAATAAGTAATGGAATTGCTTAGTATTATGAATATTTGCATTTTAACAGCATTTAGCGTGTTTGTCGGTGCTCAAAGGCAGTGCCATGCCAACGAAGATCAATCAAAAAGAAAACCTATCAAAACGGTGAAGAATTAATCATGAGAATACCGACATGAAACCAAAAATTCGATAACATGAATGTGACATCCACCAACCCACACTAAGCCCACGTGCTGGACTACAGCCCCACTGCCTCTCACAGAGAGGAGGTTTAGCACTGGACCCCCGTGTCACAGTTCCACTGCCTCTCACAGAGAGGAGGTCTAGCACTGGACCCCCGTGTCACAGCCCCACTGCCTCTCACAGAGAGGAGGTTTAGCACTGGACCCCCGTGTCACAGCCCCACTGCCTCTCACAGAGAGGAGGTTTAGCACTGGACCCCCGTGTCACAGTTCCACTGCCTCTCACAGAGAGGAGGTCTAGCACTGGACCCCCGTGTCACAGCCCCACTGCCTCTCACAGAGAGGAGATCTAGCACTGGACCCCCGTGTCACAGCCCCACTGCCTCTCACAGAGAGGAGGTCTAGCACTGGACCCCCGTGTCACAGCCCCACTGCCTCTCACAGAGAGTAGATCTAGCACTGGACCCCCGTGTCACAGCCCCACTGCCTCTCACAGAGAGGAGGTCTAGCACTGAGACCCCCGTGTCACAGCCCCACTGCCTCTCACAGAGAGGAGGTCTAGCACTGGACCCCCGTGTCACAGTCCCACTGCCTCTCACAGAGAGGAGGTCTAGCACTGGACCCCCGTGTCACAGCCCCACTGCCTCTCACAGAGAGGAGATCTAGCACTGGACCCCCGTGTCACAGCCCCACTGCCTTATTATAGGCTGATTATGAAAAACTTATAAAAGCCGAGCTTGTGATTTTAATCGAAATAGAAATATCTATTACCTACTGAGTATAAAAGAAACTTTTATTTTTCTTTCTTGTATGTGCTGAGTATAATTCTGTTAGCTTTGCAAAACGTTTTCATTATAACATACGCACAATAAATGGATTTTCTCTTTAAAAGCTTTGCCAAAAAATATTCAAATATTTTTCATACAAAAATTCCGGGTATAAAAACACTTTTATATTTTTCATTTACGTCTCCAGTATACACATGGGGGACCCTCCCTCCCTTCAAAATATTATGTAACATGTGGCTCTCCGGGCTATTACAACTTTACACATTTTTTTTGTGAGAGGTCATACATTTGGGTACCAAACAAGATAAGAGCTAATGTAACAAGGGTAGCCTTCAAAGTAATGGTCCATTAATTTAATTTATTTACAAAGTGAACTTTTACGCGTAAAAAGTGTGTAGGTACATTTTTTTTTTAGGTCAAATCAAGATGTCTTTCTTCCGAACTGAAAATGGTTATTAAAATCGTTGTGTTTCTCAAATAACCACTCTCAAATCTGTGTGATTATTTCCTCAAAATACTATTTTAGACACAGATCTACAAGGTCCTTACATGGTCTGATTAATATTATGTCTGGAGTTTAAAAGAGACTGTAACGTCTGAGTTTGTTTCGGCCTTTCTTCTCAGAGTACCTAGTCAGATAGAAAACGCACCGACCTCATCTAGTTTTAAACCACAATTTATTTTTAACATGTAAAAGTTTTGTACAAATAGGTATACTTACAGAAATAAAATAATTTATCATCAATTGTTCTTGTAATATGTAAGTAAGTAAATAACAACGAATACCTAATCACACTAATATTATAAAGGCGAAAGTTTGTGAGGGGGTGTGTGTATGTGTGTGTGTTTATATGTTTGTTACTCCTTCACGCTCAAACGGCTGGTCCAATTTTGATAAAATTTGGTATGGAGGTAGCTGACACCCTGGATTAATATATAGGCTACCTACTTTTGACACTTATGCGGGTGAAACCGCGAGGCGCAGCTAGTTAACAACATTATATCCTTACTTAACTAAAACTATTCACAACCTAAAATAAAGCGTCGAAAAATTTATCCGCATCGCTGTCGACTAGTAAGTAATGAAGGTACCCAAGAGACTGGCGGCATTACCACGTTGAACGGCAATGCTTAGCCTCTGGCCAAAGTAAAAGACAGCCCTTGGGTCACGGGAAGTGTCAACCAGCCGTTTCGAGATGTCCCTAGTCCTTGTTACTTCAAAACCAATAAATTGAAAAACTTTCAATTTAATTCTCAAGATCTAGGTATAAATCCTTCGAACCTTGAAGCAAGAATTTCTCAGAATCGACGGTTTCCAATTAATCGGTGGCCTGTTTTATGCAAATCTATTATGTAAATAGAGAACTTCTGTTTACTTCTACAGATGCTTACTCGTGTTAAAACTTATAAACTTAGCTTATGAAAAGTCAATAAACATAAGTTGTGATGTTGAGACAGAAGTTCCATCATCAAATTAACGTTAAAATGTCAGTAATAGAATCTTGACTGATAAATAGAAAACCCGAAATATATAATGCTTTTCTATCAGGAATTTTTTAGTAGTAGCCAGGCCTCAGATGTGTTCCCGATTAATGGCAACATAACGAAGGTCAGATAGGCCCAAAGAAGAAGCCCAAAAGTCTGAGAACCAAGTCTTACCAAGGAGTATGTGTTACGCAGTTACTGGGTCGTGGAGGTCAGTTAGACAGTCGCTCCATGTAAAATACTGGTATTCAGCTGTACGAGGCATGCCTTTTAAGTTTTGTCGTTTGAAGAAAAAAACACAACTAGAACCTTATAGTACTTTTTATTGTTTTTCAAAGTATTCACCACGTAGCTTAATACACTTTTCCATTCGCTCAAACCAGTTATTATAACATTTATTCCACTCTAAAGTGGGGGTGTTCAAAATGGCTGACTTGAAAGCGTCGACTGCTTCTTCACCGGACTGGAACCTTTGACCACGAAGACTTTTCTTAATTTTAGGAAATGTAAAGAAATCGTTAGGGCTTAGGTCAGGACTGTATGGAGGATGGTCAAGAATTTCTACTTTTTCCTGCTTCAAATACTCAATCGTTTGACGAGCGCTGTGTGAGCTTGCGTTGTCGTGGTGCAGGATGATGCGTCGCTTTGAGTTAGATTTTCGAAGTTCGGCGATGACTTGTGGTAAACAAACTGTGGTATACCACTCTGCGTTAACCGTCCTACGATCTTCAAGTGCAATAGTTGCAACATGGCCGGTTTTTCCAACGAACGTGGCCACCATCTTCTTTGAAGTGCTTCGAGAACGAACAACTTTAGTCGGCTTTGGCTCGTCTTGAAAGACCCAGATTGTAGATTGTTGTTTGGATTCAGGATCGTAGGCATAGATCCAGGATTCGTCACCACTGATGATGTCGTAGACGTGATTTGACTCTCCTCGGTTGAACCTTTGCAGAGTTTTCTTACACCATCTGACGCGGGCCGCCTTGTGATCGTCGGAAAGCAGATGCGGTATCCAACGGCAAACTAGCTTTCTCACACTAAGCGCTTCATGCAAGATCTTCTGAATGGTTGTCCCTGAGATGCCTAATAGAGCCTCTATCTCTCGATACGTCACATGACGATCTTCGAGAATTAGTTGTCTCACAGCAATGATGTTATCTTCAGTGAAGGCGGATTTTGGGCGTCCTTCGCGAGATTTGTCACTAACACTAGTATGTCCACGCTGGAATTCTAAATACCAGCGTTCGACAGTCCGCAGACATGGGGCTTCATCACTGAACGCAGATGTTAGCTCTTCAAAACACTGAAGCCGTGTCAGGCCTCTTCTAAAGTTGTAGAAAATTATTGCACGAACATTTTCCTTAGAAAGATTCATTTTCGTACGTAACCTGACAGATTCCAATCGACGCTGTGACTAAACATTAGCATTAATCCTCACATTTATTATTACCTCTAGTATGTCTTCTGAAGTATTAAAAAAGTAAATTACGATGAAAGTAGCATAATACCTAGGGATAGAAGAACTTTTTCTTTCGAAGTTATAAATCATTGTCATAAAATAATATGCATTGAAAGTGCGGCAGTTTCTTTCATCGAGAATTACCGGGTGGAAAAGTGGTTTTATGGGGATATTCATTGGGTGCCTTATAAATTATCTTAGCAAATGGGTCTAGATCAGAGAAAAAAATGCAAATTTAATAGGTGGCTTTACTGGTAATAAAAAGGTTTGTTTATGAAAACCGAAACCTGGGATAATACTGTCGACTATTACAAACACAATTTAACAAAAAGAAAACTACACAGGGTGGTCGGGACAGCGACGAACAACCTGTTACCATGGATTCAGTGTTTGATTCTGAACCCTATTGCGCAGTTTGTCGGCGGTTATTAAGAAAAAACAGCTGTTCAATACATTTTCACCGCGTAAGTATTGTACTTTTATATGAAGCATGATTTTTTTTTATACCCTAGGGGTTCTACAATCGTTTGCACGTCGATTTCCATGCTACCCTGTACTTTATTTTATGTTTCTACCAAAAAAATCTTATCTCCTGCCTCAAAGCAAACAAATCTTCGTAAGCATTCATCACAACAAAACTTAAAGGTGTCTCCAGCAAATCCTTGAGGTATTCTTAAATAGACAAAGATGGATGGTCCGCTGAATAGAATTAATGAGGTTTCCGAGATAGAAACGGTAGAATACTTCGTGTCCCCGCGGGAGGCAGATAAGAATTACCACAAACCAGCTAGGTACCTACCTACCAACGTTAGTCTACAAAATGAGAAAATTGTTACGAAGATAATCTCAAATTGGCTGCATCCGATAGAATTAGAAAGCCTAAAAGTGCTAAAAAGAGCTGGAATAATGCTGTGTGTGTTGCCAAAGTATTTCATTATGCACCCCCTAGCATAATGAGCAAGATTTTACCCTGTTAGCTTTCCAATGCATGGCAAAATGAAAACCTGTTTTTCTAACACTGTCTAACCAGAGGGTAAATTCCCGTTTTTTTTAAGAACGTTCGCATTTTAATCTGAGACCTTTCAAAAATACCTACCTATTGTCATATATTTTTGATAAAATTTTGATATTGATAATATAGTATCTGTATATTACTGATACTGTACTTACGCTTCATTTTCATTCATTCTCATCATATTTATGATTTTGTATCCTTTTATGATTTTCTTACTAAATATTATATTTCGCACTTTGGCTGTTACACAAAATATAGAACTCGAGTAGTTTCTGTGTTAGCACTCTGCGAATCACTCTTAAACGAATCTTCTCTAAAGAATTAGGTACCTGATTATAAATTATAATTTTCCATCATTATATACAATTATATTCTTGTTATGACATTTAAGTCAAACGCGTCAATCTGATGTCTACTTATTCTTCTAATTTCCTATGCAGTCTATTCAAAGAAGGTTGCAGTAGGATTATATTTTCTAAAAATCATTTTATATCGTTTTGGATAATCTAAATTTGGTTTTTATACCTAATTGCGCTGTCTACTAAATAATGAAATTCTAAATTATAATTATAATATTCTTAAACGCACTCTCGGCATTCACAAGGAGGTTATATACGTCTTGGCTGACAAAACTGGCAGGTGAGACGGAGATGGCGAGAAAAAAAAGAACGGTTTGAAAAATTACGAGAGCGAGGAAGCTAAAAAAACTCGGTAAAAAGAAAACTAAGAAAACATTCTTGTTAAGCAAAGACTACAATATGATGCTGTATTAAGGATAACGGAGAGCTGAGGTGTTTTGTGCGGACGGACCGTGTCGCTAATTCGACCCGACCGACGCCTGTTCTGCCGAGCCAATTCGAACGGTAACTGAGCCGTCGACTGGCGTCGTCACCCGTTCCCCGGAGCCGTCCTGTAAGCCTACTTCCTATCCACTGTGCGTCGGAGTGCGTAGTGAGTGGGAGTGCGTAGTTGTAGGTTTATTTTTTTTTATTAAAATTTATTGAACTGTCTACACCTAAATTATTTGTTAGGGATAAGTAGACACGACAATAAAAAATACCAAAGTTTATTGAATAAATTGGAAAGATAACCCAAAACTAAAAATAACAAAATTAAATTCTAACTTAACTAAAACTACACAGAAACTAAAAAATAGCGTCGAAAAATTCATCCGCATCGCTGTCGACTGGTAATGTACCCAAGAGACTGGCGGCACTACCACGTTGTATGGCGATGCTTAGCCTCTAGCCAAGATAAAAGCCAGCCCTTGGGTCACGGGAAGTGTCAACCAGCCGTTTCGAAATTTCTTTAAAAAGACCATGAGCACTCGGACCCCACGGCCCGAGAGTTTCAACCCCAAACGGCTCGAAAATATAGTTTCCGATGAGGTTATTATATTGATTGACGCTGAGACGAGATTACGACCAGCGCGGCGGGGCAATTGCGTAACACGTTATCAATCGGAATCGGTTTCATTTTGACAGTTTAACAACATTCATTGCGTTATTTACGTGTTGAGCAGCCAAAATTTTCGAACTTATGAAGCAATGGATTAGCAATTTGCTTCAAAATGATTCAGATTCAGGTATTGAACCTGTTTTTATTACAGGAATGGGACTCCAGATTTTTTACCGAAGAACTGTCATATTGTCGGCTTCAACAACCTACAAAACTGTTACAATACTGACATCACAGACATTTGGGCTTCTGAATACCCATAATAATCAAAATCTTACGCATGAAAATGTTTGACAACTGGGATCATTACTTATGAGATCAACGTTTACTCGCTCTACTAGGCAGGAAGAGATCTCGAGAATGTAATAATAGTCACTTATTTAAATCCATGCATAACGCATGAATAAGTAGCTCAGAGCTTTACGAGCTTTCAGGGTACCGGGAGGAATCAATGAAACCACGATTCATTGCATATTATGTTCATTAATTATTATTCCTAGAAATCGTTTTACGTGTTTTACATCCTTTTTTTTCTTCTCTTGTCAGTTTGTCAGTCAAATCTGACGCCTACTGTTTCCTATTCTCAATTCGTATCGGCGTTTATCTTATAAATGAGGGGCCCGTGGCTAAATAATAACAGCCAGACAGGTCGATCGATCAGGTTAAGCTACGCTTGCCGTGGTTGGTCTGTGGATGGGTGACCATCTCTACATACCGAGACCCCTCCTTGCCTCAGAAAGCACGTTAAGCCGTTGGTCCCGCCTGTCATTCGTGGATCTTTGACAGTCGTTACGGGTAGTCAGAAGCCCGAAAGTCTGACAACCAGTCTTTCCAAGGGGTATCGTATCACCCGGTAACTGGGTTGTGAAGGTCAGATAGGCAGTCGCTCCATGTATAATACTGGTATTCAGCTGCTTCCGGTTAGACTGGAAGCCGACCCCAACATAGTTGGGAAAAGGCTAGGCCGAGGGTGATGTTTATATTATAATGTTATGCCTTTATCTTAAAATTACCAAATTATTTCTGAGATTGCTGGTAAACCTGTAATTGGCGACTGTGTAAGACCGAGACTTTTGTGATCTATAGTACTTAAGTTAAATTATACATAGAAGCCGTTGGTGTACCTTAATAAATAACACAGACTCGTACTTAACAGTGCTCCCAGGCTTGCTAAGTACAATAAATGCTGCTTATCTATGTGTGTACGAATTTATAACAAATTACCTAGTAAGTAATCTGAAAATTTTAAACTCGAGATATGCTTTTAAGAATAAATTGTATGAATGGTTAATTGATAAACACTTCTATAGTATAAAACAATTCCTAGAGCGAAAATAATGTTGTTGTAATATAATAATAATTTTGTTAAGGAAATTGTTATTACAAATATTTGCATGCTATGTTTAATCTTGGCAAAACATGTCTGCTCTATTTTTGTACTGTAAGACCTTTTTATACCATGTTTTAAGCAAATAAATCTATACATATAATAAAACAGTAACGAAAGAAAAACTGTACATTGAGAATTTTCGAGAAAAAATAAGTGGCTTTTGTTAGAAAAACGTAACTGATGACAAAAAGTGACTTTTTAGAATTTTTGTCTGTTTGTCTGTTTGTCTGTGTGTATGGTAAGGCTTCACGCCAAAACTACTGGATAGATTGAATTGAAATTTAGCAAAAATGTTCTTTGTAAACCAAGGAAGGCTTTAGGATACATTTTATCACGCCGTATGTTATGGGAGGTAAGCAATATTGATTTCAAAAGGTTTTGGTTCGTAATTTAATGCACAAAATAATTGAATGCCCAAAATGAGATGTTATTTATTTAGTTAATAAAAATTTAACCCTGGAAACATAACAATCACGCTATTTTTATAAAGGAGCGGGGCAGTAATATTATAAATTGCAAGGGAACAGCTATTTCAACAATATGTCAACAGAGAATTTAGCGGTATGGTCAGGCGACCGTTTACCGCACTAAATGGTGCGAGTTCAAATCCCGCATTATTATTATTTTTTAATCGTAAAATTCTTTTTTTTTTAGTTTTTGCATTTTTTATGTGCATTAGGAACGATACTGTTATGAAATCTGAGAACTATACATGTCCTATCTAATTGTATGGGGAGTTTCACACCAATGTTACTAAACAGATTGATTGGTGGTACAATAAGCTACACTATCATAAAGTCAAGTCAAACTTTTGGTTCTAAGTTATATCTTACCAAGCACATTTGTTGTTTGTGGAGTTGACACTCCAAACGCAACAGCAACAGCGACAAAGGGCGAGATTGCTCTTGATTCGTGTGGGATGAATGCACTATGGCGAACAGAAAAGCAGTAGAGGCGGTAAACAGGACTTTGCAGGACATCCGCAGGAACCAGCAAATGATGGGTGGCGTTACAGATCTGTTAAGCGGCGATTTCCGACAAACGCTGCCTGTGGTGACGCGAGGAACTAGGGCTGATGAGGTGAATGCTTTGTTAAAATGCTCTTTCTTATGGCCACATATTCATAGGTTGCGCTTAACGATGAATATGAGAGCATAGCTTGGCGGGAATGTACACGCCCAAGAATTTTCTGACGTTCTCTTAAAATTGGGTGAAGAACGCTACCAGTAGACGGTGGCCAGGTGGTTCTACCTGAGATACTTGGGAGAGTGGTGTCCACCTTAGAAGATTTGATACGCCTGGTGTACGGGGACATCAATAGCCACTAAGGTGTACCGCTTCCCGCGCGAGGCGCATAAGGTCGGTGTCCCAATTATGCTTCTTCGGAATCTCACTCCGCCGAAACAGTGCAATGGGACCCGGCTCAAAGTCGTCTCGCTGCAGAGAAATATCATTGAGGCGGAAATTCTAACGGGTTGTGGTGTCGGCGAGACAGTGTTTATACCACGTATACCACCGATTCCCCACAATTACCCCTTTTTTTTCGGATGGGAAGTCATCAAATGATCCCTCCCGCTCTGGGTGGAGCGGAAGGGAGTGTCAGACTCTTACTGACTAAAACCCACCCGTGTTCCTTCCTTAGCCCTTTATGTTCCGGGCCAGCGGTAACCCTTTCGGACAATCCCGCTGACCCGGCAGGCTTCGGCCCTATGGGGCCCCTCCTCGATGCTGACATCTCTTTGAGGCGCGCGTAGAACACGTACGCGCCGTCCGGCACGGGCCCGCAGGCCCGCGCCTACGGTGGCCGGGAGTCGTCCCGTGGCTCCCGACGCCCGGAGCGTCTCCTGCGGCGGCTGGGACGGGAGGCTCTCTCCCTCATCCGTCCCGCCACCTCCTTCGCTAGCATGACTGCTTCGCAGAAGGAGGTGACTGCCTCCCACTCCCTCTCGCCCCGGACCATGGCTTGCACCAGGGCCGGACGCGAGAGGTCGCCGCCGCTGCCGATCGCCTATACGAGGACACGGCGGTGCTCCGCCCAAGCGGGCCAGACCTCCACCGTGTGCTCCATCGTGTCTTCTGGGTGATCCTGGCAATGGTGACACCCGGCCGCAATTACCCCTTTCAATTCAAGCGCGTGCAGTTTCCTGTGAGCGTGTGCTTCGCAATGACAATAAATAAGTCACAGGGGCAGACACTGAAGGCTGCGGGTGTCGACCTCAGGACGAGCTGCATCTCACACGGACAACTGTACGTCGCTTGCTCCCGCGTCACCAGTCCTGACTCGCTGTATTTACATATTGAATGAGACCGAGGGAAAAACAACGAACGTTGTTTACACAGAAGTGTTACAGTAAATTATAACACTTCCAGTAAATTAACTACATAACTTTCAAATTTTGAGTTTACTAAGCCAAATAATTTTTGAGGGATCTAAGCTATAGTACAGTATGAGACGCATCTTTTCAGTGTTTCTGTAAATCAACAAACTATCACTAATTTATTTTGGAAAATGGAACACCTGATGCAGAACCGCAACAGATCAGCTAAAGTATAAGAGATATAAAAATGGTGCCATAGCAAAAAATATTCCACGTGAAGAGCATTTTCTGCTGTGAGAATAAATTTGAAGATCTGGAACACCTGTTGTGGAACTTCAAAGCCCAGCGACACTATAACATATAGGAATGACGTCTTAGGCTGGTTTTAGAGTCGCGCTGACCGCACGCTGGTCGTCGGCGCGGACAGCGAAACTTATGAGCCGTGAGCGCTGAGCGGTCAGCATTACTCAGAAACGCTACCTTACTACATAGCATATCGACCCATCAGCGCTGACCATCAGCGTGCGGTCAGTGCGACTCTAAAACCCGCCTTAGCAAAAGTTGTTTAGTCTGATGGGCATTTCCTGTTGACTTACAAAAATGAAAGATCTGAAACGTTTCGAATCGTCTCGCGCATCACGCTGTTTTCCCGTCCCCGGGCTCTTAGAATTCGACATCAGACGTTTCAGATCTTCGATTTTGACGACCCCGTTGTCGCTGGCATAAGCAACAGGATCCGCGTACGAAGTCGCGGGCAGAAGCTAGTATATTATATTATTATTATTAATCATAATCTCTACAATACCTATAAGTCGCTTAATCACAGTCAGTCATACAAGACATACCTACCTGCTAGCAAGCTACACTAAATAACTACAGCATCATTCATGTGAACTCGTCTAGAACTGACTCCTATTGTTTGATGTGAGCCTCCCTTTGTACTAGGTTTCATTGTGATCCTGTCTCCCCCTTTTAGTACAAACCTATGCGTACACGTGTAACCTTGGTTATTTCATTGCTCTTTCTCATTTCTATTCAAACTTTGATGGAAAATACACTAGCCGGGTAATTGCGTAACACTTTTGACAGTTCAACAACATATTTTATTGCGATATAATAATGTTGTTGAGCAGACGAATTTTTCGAACATAATTATGAAGCAACTAGCTGTGCCCCGCGGTTTCACCCGCGTAAATGTCGATCCCGTGGGAATATCGGGATAAAAAGTAGCCTCTATGTTAATCCAGGGTCTCAGCTACCTCCATACAAAATTGGTCCAGCCGTTTGAGTGTGAAGAAGTAACAAACATATAAACACACCCCCACACCCCCACACACCCCCACATCCCCACACACCCCCACACACCCCCACACACACCCCCACACACCCCCTCACACTCACAAACTTTTGCCTGTATAATATTAGTGTGATGGAATAGCAATATCCTTCAATATTATTCAGATTGTGATTGACATTATGTAACGCAATTATGATGCTGGGCTATTATTTTCGATAAAATCGAGAACATTTTGACCGACAATATTAAATGTTCAACCATTAAACATTAGAGATAACCCTCAGTAACAGTTACGGACTGGCTATAACTGGCATAACTAAGTTATCACAAATTGACAGATCAATAGTAGCCGCGCCCGCGCCCGCGCCGGTAACTAAGTTAACTGCTTGTTCGATAACTTGACAAAGTCTAGCAATAATTGTGTTTAACTTGATAGAGGTGTGTTGTATGACATTTCCGTGTTTAAAGGTTTCGATTAAATTAAAGAAACAAAATATTTTTTTTTTTTATTTGGGACACAGGAAATAAAAAAGTCAAAAAAAAAGATATCGACGAACTGAGAACCTCTACCTTCTTTTGAAGTCGGTTAAAAAAGGAGCATTTAAAACTAAGTTACAATAAAAACAACAAGAAGAAAAAACAAAAACACACACAGACACGTCAAACTTATAACACCCCGTCGTTTTTGCGTCGGGGGTAAAAAGACATGTGCGAGGCCAAAAAGGCCTTTTTTAAATATCCTAGTATTATGCAGCATTATGCTGGGATATTTAAAAAATAAATACGACAGCGCTGGAGTTCTGATGATAGGACCCGAGATGCCCGATGGGCCGGGTTGGGCCCGGGAGGGATTACGATTAGGAACGCCGCCGCTTATCTCTCTGGACTATCTCGTATTTAATTTTGGTATATTAGTCGCCACCATGTCATTGGAGCAGTATTAATATTATCACTACGAAAAAGAACTACCGTGCATTCGCGATTTATTTGCCAAAAAAGTAAACAAATATGAATTAATGTAAAAATAACTTTAATTTCTACAAAATAAAGTTCAGTTTACGCTAATCGTCTCGTAATTGTCGTAATTGTCTCGTAATTGAGTTGTGGAGGTCAGATAGGCAGTCGCTCCAAGTAAAATACTGGTAATCAGCTGAATCCAGTTAAGCTGGAAGCCGACCCCAACATAGTTGGGAAAAGGCTAGGCAGATGATGAGCCTGGATTATATGTGCTTAGTTAATGACAATAGACACACCTCCTATTACTGTAATATCACCCTTTTCCTTCGGAGAATACACGCATAATGTTGTGTTAGCAACTATACTCAGTGTTAAAACCTTTGTTCCCCAGTAAAACGTTGTAACGTGATATTAATTAATTGTAAACACACTCTTAGAAGGATCCCTTTAAGGATAGCTAATTATAGCACCCTAAGCATCCCATACACACATCAACTCACTCCATATTCCCATGAGGGTAAGCAGAAACTACAGAACAACTACGATCCTTACATACCACCACCACCAGAGTTGAGTTACACGAACACCAACAAATGCACCTGTGGCGTAGCGTGCCTTGTACCAAAATTAGGGTGATGAAGGGTAAAGATTTCTCACAAAGGAAACAAAAATGTTATTATTTTAAGTTATCGCTTCCTCCTGCAAATTGAGCTAGCCTTTTTGTCGGCAAATTGAATTATTATATCATCTATAGCTGAAGACGATTTCAGTTTTACTAAAATGTCTGCCTCTATAGACAATAGTGACAAGTCTGATAGCCGAGATTAAGTGACATTGTGGATAACGTTTTACAAATGTTTGCTTACACACGTTAGGGGCCTCTGTAGCCCGGGGGCCCCGTATCATTGATACGGCTGATGCGGCGGTAGCCACGCCCCAAATCTGTGTGGTGCATCAGAAACTTTGTCTTCAAATGATTATACCAAGATTATGTCTGGACTTTAAAAGAGACTGTGAGTTTGTTTCGCGCTGTCTTTTCAGTAAGTACTAGCGTCAGGCACTAGTTGTCTGGCATTTTTGCTGAACTGGGCCTTTTTGGCCCAGCCATGAGGCACACTTTCCTGCTAATTTCTGACATCGGACTTTGCATTTTTTATTTTTATCTTTATTTTTGTTTTTATCTGATGTACGACTATGTATCTGACTATCTGGTGTATTGTGTGTCTTTTAGTCTGTGCTAAATAAATGTATTTTCTTTCTTTCTTCTTCTAAGGGCTGATTTTTCCAACGCCAGATAATTTTATCAAAGGAATAATTTTGAATTTTTGACAGTTCTTTCATAGAAAAACTGTCGGACGTCAATTTTATTCCAGGAATAAAAATTATCTGTCGATTGAAAAATCAGTCCTAAGTTGTGTAAAAGTGTACTAACCTACTTTACATTTACCATTTAACAGGCTTTGTATGTGTACTTTGTATGTAGACATGGAAGAGGGAGGTCTTCTGTTACAGGTATCGCTACATGTACAATCAATCAATCAATCTACCCGAAACTGTCTAATTTTCCCAACCAACTTTGAACCTTATGCTTTATCGATAAAGTTGAAAATCCATTAAAGAAGTTTGACAGATTGTAGTAGCTTGATGTGCATAAAAGAAGACCTCTAAAATGTATTTGTTAAAACCTGCGGGGTAATTGCGTAACACACTTAAAAATAAAAAGTCCTCCAGACCGTATTTCGGCCACGGCGGCCAATCTCAACGGAGACTAGCCTTCGGCGCGGGAGATATTATAGTGCACAGCAACACACACAACACACTTACAGTAGCAATGGCTTTCATTTTGACAGTTCAACAATATTTATTGCGTTGCGTTGCGTACGTTGTTGAGCAGACAAATTTTTCTAACTTAATATGAAGCATTGCATTAGCAATATCCTTCAAAATGATTCAGATTGTGATTTATAGTGTGTACGCAATTAGGGCGCTGCAGCAGTTACAAACGGGATCCCTTCTTTTCGCATAATGTTCCTTTTCCTAATATACTTTGGCATAACTCTTTTGGTATAATTTGTTTTGCCATAATAATACTTTGCCATATTTTTTTTTCGCATACAGTTTAGGTTGGCATAATTATCTATAAGGCTAATTTGTTTTGGCATATATTTAATTCGCATAACGTTACTAGGCCTAATGACTATTAGCATAATCATATTTAGGCATACAATTAATAGAAATTACGGAAACAAATTTGAGTTATTTTTACGTATTTATTTTTGATTTTCATGCAAATGATTTATTATACATAACATTAATTCCATTTTTAACCCTAAATTAAAATTAAAGTATTGTCTTAAAAAATCATTATGTTGTGCTACAAAAGTTAGTGACAGAACCGAATCGCTGCAAAACCGACTCCACGTAGTCTTGTCTGCCCTACCCCTAGAGTGTAATTTAAAATCGCGTAGGCGCGTAGGGGCGAGGCGGCCCGCGGGCTGAGGAGCAGGCGGCTGGGAGCGAGCCACCGCGGCTGAGGCTGGCCGGCGGAGCCGGCCAGCAAGCCGAAGCTGCGGTGGTGAGCGAAAGCCGTCTGCGACGATTAGCACGCGTGGGGCCGCCGGAGGCCCGCAGCGGCGGAGCCGTGACAGAAACCATGCCTGCTGCATGTTGCATGCTTGCTTGCATTCTGCATGCCTGCTTGCATGCTGCATGCTTGCTTGCATGCTGAATGCTTGCTTGCATGCCTGCTGCATGCTTGCTTGCATGCTGAATGCTTGCTTGCATGCCTGCTGCATGCTTGCTTGCATGCTGAATGCTTGCTTGCATGCTGAATGCTTGCTTGCATGCCTGATGTATGCTTGTTTACATGTTGCATGCTTGCTGCATGCATGGTATATGCTTGTTTGCATGTTTCTTACAACGAAAAAAACCTACAAAATTGTTCAAAACAAATATGTTATGTACCTGCTTCAGGAGATATGGTTTTTTTCCAATCGTCGAAATAAATTGGTATATCCTCTTCGGGCAAAAAGGCTAAGGCCTTTAAACATTTTATTTCTATGGCAAATGATATATTATTTCAGGTGTATTCAGGTGTTTTCAGGCATATTTTACTTCATTGTTATGCCTATAAAATATGCTTTAATATCATTATGCGTAAATAAATTTATGCTTAAGAATGTTATGCTTAATAAAGTTATGCTTTAGAATGTTCTGCTTAATCATTATTATGATTATAGAAATTATGCGTAAAAAATTATGCGTAAGCTGTTATGCGTAAATACTATTATGCGAAAATATAATTAGGACAAACAAAAGTATGCCAAGTTATATTAGGTCTTAAAATTTTATGCAAATGGATAGGGAACCGTTACAAACCTGTTACGTATTACAATACACTACACATGTTTAGACTTAGGCATATTAAATTATGAAACCGGTAAAAAAAGCATTCTGAACGTAGTTAACTTAGGCCCTAAGTTAACTACATACAGAATGATATTTTTACCGGTTTCAAATTGAACCTATGAATATGAAAAAAATGTAATGTATCCTATGTATATAAAGAGTATTTCTATTCTATGAACAACTTTCACTATGGGACCAACTCTGAAATCACGAAAAAAATCAGCTGTTTCATACAAAAGTTCAATACCTACTTGACAAAAATGTATGAAAGAGCAGATTTTTTTTTCTAAATTCGCAGAGAATGTATGTTACATCCACCAACCCGCACTGGGCCCGCTTGGTGGATTACGGCCCACTCACTCTCACAGAGAGATCGCCCGTGTCCCAGCAGCGGGAACTTTGTAGGCTGATTAAGTAGGTTTAACATTATATGTTTCATGCTGCACCTCTTTAACACACCCACAAAAATATACAAGATCTTTTATCCTAACCCATTTCTCATAATCAGCTATAACAGCAACTACATCAAATAAACGTGTTTCTAAGATACACAACACTACAGTTAATATCCTCGCATTTACCCACCGACGACGTTGAAATGGACAGCTATAAAGAAACAAGCGTACCGCGGAGGCAGCGCATTAGTTGCTTATAAAGAATTCAGGACATGTGTGCATTGCTCAGAATGAAGCGACATGTGTCAGTTGCACAGAGTTCTTAGCTGTTTATGTGATCCTAGTACTTCTTGAGTAAATATTTTATAAAAAGAGTCTTCTTCAATAGCGGTGTCAAAGAGAATGAATATCTTTCTTTTGAGGAGGTCGGGAAGTTTATATCTAAAATATAAACTAATATTATAAAGAGTTAAAATTGAGTTTTTTATTATTTTTTTATTGCAGTATGGCTAGCTCTTGACCTCGATCTGGCCTGGTGGAAAGCTATGGATGGCGATATCTATGATGGAATGAGCAAGCCCAGACGATGCCTATTCACTCCTGCTTTGAAGGCTGACGGGTTACACGTGAAAGGGAAGACGATGACAGAAGTTCCACACTTTGGTCATGCGCATAATAAATGTGGGTTATATGTATAAAAAAGTTAATCTCTGAAAGTCCTAATCTGTCGTAAATCGCAGGGCCTGCATGGAGGTTGATGAAATCGTTGCGCATGTGCTCTTTGAGTGCACAGGCGTCACCCAGATTAGGTCAGAAACCTCGGGACTCCCAGATCTTACACGGATGTTCTCAACAGTCCAGGAGACGTAATCAACCTTTGGAGGGAGGTGGGCTGGTTGGAATAACCACCGACAGCCGCCATGCCCCACGCACAATGGTCACTTGAAGGACTAAGTGCGATACCAAACCCATAACATAGAACATAGAAGTCCTAATCCCGATAGAAAGCTATAATATTGGCGAATGTTATAGGATATCAATGTTATATGTTAAAACAATAAACACGCTGTCGAAGTCGCGGGGGTAAGCTAGCCGACTATGTCAAACATAATAATTACTTTTCGTGTTATAAACTATTTCACCCGCATTTCGTCAGTATTAATTTGATCGACCCGGGAATCAACCTTGTTCCCCACACTGAGCAGTCGCGAATCAAATAACAATGCTAAGTATAAATTATAAGTAGGTACTTATAATTTATACTTAGCATTTGTCAGAAGAGCTTTTATCAAAGAACTAAAGAAAATCTTATCCATGATCATGATATCTCCCACAATTGTTGCAAAATATTTCCAAGGAATGAATAAATGGAGGACTATCATTCATTTAAAGTAATGTCATTAGCAAAGCGCGTTGCGTTGCGGCAGATAACACAGGAGCGTAGGGCTGTCACGTCACTGAGGATACGAGCAAGGTAATACTTACTTCGTTGTTCTCAACGACGATTTTGACTTACTTGCACAAATTGCGTAATATCATTTATCACGCTTTCACATTTACACTGACACATCAGCACACCTCACCACACCACACGCATACACACACACACGCGCGTTTACGTGTGTTTGAGTTGTGTGTGGGGACACACAACTCAAACACACGTAAACGCGCGCTAGTATCCACACTCACAAGTACAAAGTCACGACATTCACGTTGACACGATCACCTTATAATGCTCCACGTTTGAGGACTGACTCCCAAAATACAAGCCCTGGCTTAGTTTGAATATCAGTTTCAACCTACCAAATTCCTGTGATTGCTTCTTGTGACAAATAAACTTTTTACTTTTACTTTTTAGGGTTCCGTACTCCAAAAGGAAAAACGGAACCCCTATAAGATCACTTCGTTGTCCATCTGTCTGTTCGTCAATCAAGATCCTTTTTCTCAAGAACGCATGGAGTTATCAAGTTGAAATTAATATCAAATACTTGAGGCTGCAATCCCTTGAAGCAGTGAAACTTCTAAGTCAAAGCAATCAAAAGACACGGGCGTTTATGTTCCAAAATCAAAACCTATAGGGTACTTCCCGTTTACCTAGAATCATGAAATTTGGCAAGAAGCAATGTCTTGTAGCACAAGTAAACGAAAAAATTCGAAAACTGTTTTGTAGTTACATAACAAAAAAAAAATTAAACTAAACCTACAAATTTGTACGGAGCCCTCCGTGCTGGAGTACGACTCGCACTTGACCGGTTTTTTTTACTTTACGAAGCAGGTAATATTATCATGCTACAATTCCCCGTTTGTGTTATTAACATCTCACTTCATTTCACATTCTCACTTTTAATTCTATAGATACTATATAAATTAAAGTGGAAAACATCGTGAGGAAACCGGCGTGTCTTAGAACCAAAAATTCGCAAAAATGTGACATCTACCAACCCGCACTGGGCCCGCGTGGTGGATTACGGCCCACTCCCTCTCACCGAGAGGAGGCCAGTGTCCTAGCAGTGAGAACATTAGGTATAGGATGATTCTTATAAGCTTTTCATGTCTGTCTGTGTGATCGCGTTGTTCTTCTAAACTACACAATGGGTTCTGATCATTGACATATATATTAAATCATTGGTTCTGATACGATTTTCACCATCATTTAGAGAAAATTATTCCGGAAGGTTTATGTGTATTACCTACTAGCTGCGCCCCGCGGTTTTACCCGCATAAGTTAAGTCCAAACATTAATTTAATAATATATTTTCATTCGCTCTGGCAGCCCTAACACTAAGCCAGGAAATATAATCGTGACGGATTTTTCCGAGCGCCATGGCTCGTCCTCTCGGCGACAATTTAATTCTCCTTAATTCTTCCTGATCTGAGCCGAAGGTCAAATATAAACGAATAAACATAATTATTATAATATTAAACATGGAAGACTGTTGTTTGTTTTGGACGCAATCAGCTGTTGTTTATTATTATAATTTGACAGGTGCAGTGATTGTTCCGAAGTTCTGTTTATCTCGGATATTGAAGAGATCAACAACAATTTGGGTGTTTGTTTCAAGCGAATCTGAGATAGATACCTATCTATCGATTGATAGTACCTACTAGCAGCGCCCCGCGGTTTCACCCGCATATGTGTCGATCCCGTGGGAATATCGGAATAAAAATTATCCTGTTTCCTTTCCCGGATCTCAAACTATCACTATACCAAATTTCATCTAAATCGGTTCAGCGGTTTAAGCGTGCATTTCAAAACGGCTCTGTTTTTGATCACACCTAGCTGTAATGTAATATGGCGGATTATACAATCCGACTGCGACATAAATAAGACAATCTAGAATGCAGGAACGAGCGAAGCGAACGCGTAAATGTTAGCACTCTGCCTCAGATAAGATAGATTTTTTAAGCAAAAAAGTTTTTTAAGTCAATGCTGCAAGAGCGCGTGAAGTGAGGTCGAAAACTTTGCCAGCAATACACAGGCCTCCTCTCTGCGAGAGGGAGTGGGCCATAATCCACCACGCGGGCGCAACCCGCTCATACCGTTTGACTACATATAGCCTACGCTAATCAAGTAAGTAGTGATTCCCTCAGTGCGCCCCTCGCAGAAAGATATAATACATATGTGCTGCGCGTCTCATTCATCGCCTACTTGCGGTGCACTGCGTGGTGCACTTTTCTACCGCGCTTGAATTAGCACGGGCCCCGGCTTGCACCCCCCACCCCTAGATCCGGGGCTGCTATCATCATTTTCATGACAGGCCTTCTAGGAAACCATAGCTTAACAAAGTATTTTCTTCTTTCATTCCAATAAACGAGGTGGCTAGCATTTGTTTCAATGAAATATTGTATGGTCGTGATCCTTGATATATTCAAACAACCGACTCTAGATATCGGTGCGCTTAACCGATAGGCTATTTTTCCACACGTCGTATGAAAAACGACGATACTAGAGCAGAAATCCAGGAAATAAAATATCATCTAACACAACTTTGCTGTTTCTCATGTAAAAATCGTATAATTACATTTGTGTAGTACAAGCTCGTGGTTTTTATAATGTCATTAGTTAAACAGTTGTGAGTCAGTTTAACTTTAATCCATTGTACATGAATATGATTATAATTCTCTAAGGAATAAGCAAAGTTGCTAACTGTTTGAACAACGCGTAATTAAAAACATGTCAAGTTGTCTTTGGAAAACATTTGCATAATGTTTGCTTATTAACGGTGTATGTGTAAGTAGTTTTACATGGCTAGTAGTTGATCCCAAGGGGAGGGGCAGTGGTGACGCTCTTTGTACCACGAACAGCTGCGAGGATCATGCCAAGCGTGGTGATCACGGCTGCGGAACCAAGCTTGGTGATCAAGTAAATATCCTCTTCGATCGTTTATTAGCGATCCATGGCTGTTAGCCGGGCTGGCATTCATAGATCTTTGATAGTTTGCATGCTGTGTCTATCGCATCATATTGTACACTATGCTTGTATATTGCTTATATTTTTTAAGGATAAACAGTGTAAAAATTGTAGATAGGCCAATAAATAAATAAATAAATAGTCGTTACGGGTAATCATAAGAGAACCAGTCTTACCAAGGGGTATATTCCCAGTAACTGGGTTGTGGAGGTCAGATAGTTAGTCGCTCCATGTAAAATAATGTTATTCAGCTGCATCCGATGATTCAACGATGTTAGTTTTGACTCTTAGATGATTCTTCTTCTTCTTCGTGTCACTGGCACAGCTTTTCTCAAATCTTGTTGCCCCAAAACTTCGCCACTTCCATGGCGTTGTCGGGGGCAGCGCAGAGGTCCCTTTGACTGCATGTTTTGGAGCACAGAGGGCAGGGTAGGAGGTAGAGCATAGTTTGCGACGTAGCACCACAACCACTCTTAGATGATTATCTAGGTAATCACCATACAAGATTGTCAAAAGTATATTCATGCCAATGGATTCATGCTAGCGTATGGCTAGTCCAAAATAATCGGGTGAAATATTATAGTGTTCTGAGTGACAGTTTTTCCGCTACCTCAATATTTATTATCCAATGATATTCTATCCTTAGCATAATCAGCCCATAATGTTCCCACTGCTGGGACACAGGCCTCCTCTCTGTGTGAGGGAGTGGGCTGCAATCCACCACGCGCACCCAGTGCGGGTTGGTAGATGTCACTTGTTTTCGAATTTTTGGTTCTAGGGCATGCCGGTTTCCTCACTGTTTTCCTTCACCAATTTTAGAGACCTATTTTCCTCAACACTCTAAAACTTTACGCCATTTTCCTTTTAAAATCAAGCCCGCGTGAGGCAATCTTTACACAAAGTGCGAAAATTACTTCGTGCACCATCCCGTGTAAAACGTTCACGAACAAACTTTTCAATCTAGACTGGAAAACTAACCATGTTAAACTTCCCACGTCCAACTCGTTTAGGTAATGTAGGAAGACTTCTAGAGTATTAGGAGTACACAGAACTTTCTGCTAGTCTGCGTGAACACATACATACACAAGCTTTAGAAGTATATACTATAATCGGTAGGTACACCACTACTTCGCGCGGATTTTACAACTTGACAAACATCGGGATTTGTTTATTATATACTAGCTGCGCCCCAGTTTCACCCGCATAAGTTTCGATCCCGTGGAAATATCGGGATCAAAAGTAGCCTATATGTTAATCCAGGGTGTCAGCTACCTCCATACAAAATTTTATCGAAATTGGTCCAGCCGTTTGAGCGTGAAGAAGTAACAAACATTAAACAAATAAACACACACACTCACAAACTTTCGCATTTATAAAATTAGTGTCATAAGTTTAATATTAATGCATTACACACATTAACTTTCCGGAACAAATTTTGTAAATTATGGTGAAAACAGCATCAAAATCTATTGCGTAGTTGAGAAGAACAGCGCGGTCACACAGACAGACACGAAAAGCGACTATAATTTATAGTATACATGTATAGAAGTGTGTGTGGGTAGGTCTACGAAGCTCTACGGCGTAGGCTCATTAGTGAGCTACGAGTCTACGAGGCTACGATTGTTGTAGTTATAATGGCTATGTGGTTATACCTTTCAGAGAGTTGCTAGTGTTTTCTGTAGAATTTAATGAGATTGGAATGTGAACATCTATCTGGCTGGTTTAGTCTACGAAATGCTACGGCGTAGTCTCGTTAGTGGAAGCTACGAGACTACGAAGGACATAGATATAAAGGCTGCAAAGTTGTACTTTTCAGGAAAATCCTAAAGCTTTCAGTTGAATTTAATATTGAGAAACATTAACCCGCCTTCTAACTCGTTTGTTCTTATGCTGTACAAGGAAATGTGTCTTTGCTAAGAAAGATATCTATAATAATATTATAAAGAGGTAAAATAAGTGTTACACAATGGACGGTCTTATCGCTAAAAGTGATTTCATATAGACAACATCTTCTTTTAATGACGCTAGTTGCTTATTGTAAAGCTTAGTAGGTTCTAACTACTAACTTACCTGGAAGTAGGCGGTGACCCTGACAATAGCGATCCTGAGCCCCTCTTGCACAGCGGAGGCCTGGGGACCGAGGGTCGCCGCTCCACTCCGGACGCAGAACGTGTGGCTGGGGCCCCTTCAGCTGCCAACACCCTCGCTGACACCAATGCTGCTTCGGGGCAGTGCTGCAAAAAGGTTCTTATATAAGTATAAGGTAAACAATCACACTTGTAAATCTGCTTGGAAGAAAAATGACAAACGAAATTATACAGTACATCATGTAATTCACCATATCGCATGCGTTTTTTCGTTCAGGTCCTTTAATCCCCACAGGACGCAATAAAGAAGCAATAAAAGTATATGATCGACTACAGTAAACCAAATCAGAAAAATATATGATATTCTTCAGGATATATGCTAGGTAGATAGTGTGTTGAAAACATAATACAAATAATTTGATACGATAGAAAAAAATCATGAAGATACCTCTAAAAACTTTATTTTTACAATAAAAACCATACTAATATAAGTACATACAATCATTCTGATTTTTTGTCAGATTATTGTTTGGACTAAAAAATTATAACACTAGTGCTTTAGTATGTTGCTTGTAGAATAATTATGCTACAAGCAACGTTTAAGTGTTTAAATTTTTTAGTCCAAACATTTAAAAAAAAAAAGTTTTTTTTGTAAATAGATAATTGCTTCATATTTTGCAATAAATGACTAGCGTTGTGTCATCGCGCTTCTCTTTCTTTTCTATGCAGTTCGACAGTGACCAGGTGACCAAGTCATTGGTGGTATGGACGATGTACTACAAATTAGCACCCCTTACGGTCTCGGCGCATACTTATTCAAAAATATCGAGAAATTGCAAAGTACATAATGTACCTCGTATTGCTATAACTCCGATGTTGGCTATGTAGATTTAATTTTGAAGAAATATTATAAATGTTAGTTATTAAAAATATTGTTGTATTTATGTAGTTTTCGGTCCGACACGTGGTCTTTTCTCGTGAAAGACGAAGAAAGTAAGATAAAAGATTGTGGGATGAGGGGTTAGCGGCTGTTGTGTGTGTATTACCACTAGACTGCTATTAACAACCGATTTGTTAACCGGAGCGATTATGGTATCTCACAATAACCGAGTGTATGTTTCAATAACCAAGTATATAACTGACATATTGTATATAAATAGTATATAAATGACATATACTATGACAGGACACTGGACATTTACGAGTTCAGAATAATAGAATTACGAAACAAACAGCTAAGCTCACGCCCCGGACAATATGTAGGCCGTACAAAAACTGACAGCCATGTTTGCTTTTGAGGTTAATAAATAAAAAAACAAAATGGATAGCTGGAAAGTAATTAAATGTCCATCATTTATGTATGCTTTAACAAAGCAGTGGTCGTTTAATGATAACGCCTCCAAACTTCGATGGGGCTAAATTCTAGGCAGTCAGGCACTTTTTGTAGTAAGTTTTCAGTCAACAACAGTTCTAAAACACGTTGTACTGTTTTCCGACAGACCGGTAGAGTATACGCAAGTTTGACAGTTTGAGCCATGTGGCAAAATAAAAACGTGTGCGGTCCCGACCCTCGTCAGGCAGGAACGAAGTTCTTTACGCAGTACTCGGCATTCGCACACACTCGTATATAATAGAAAATTACAGAGACAGAGAACAAAGTGTGAATTTATTACGCGTTTTTAATACACAGCCGTCTGGTATAGTCGTTTCTAGAAGGTTTCAAAAAGTTGTCGTCAGCTTGGCATCTCAATTTGACCTCGCTATCGGCTTTAGCATCCTCAAAAATTATGAAAACGACACCCATGACGAAAAATTTTAAGTTTTCTCAGCCGCCGTCTAGGATTTTCATTCTGGCCTCAATACCGGGTTTGGCACCCTCGAAAACCATGAAAACTATCGCTCACTGTATCTGTGTCTCTGTGAGGAGTTGAGAGAAAGTTGCATGGAGGGGGCATAACGCTTTTTCGTTACGTGACGATTTCTACCCGTTCACTTCTACCGCAAATTGCGTTAAAGAACTTCGTTCCAAAAACTTATTGACGAAGCATAATGTATAAGAGAAAGATAATTAAAATTTTATAGTTTTAATATAGCATATATACCTAAGGTTATCTGCTGCAGTTCAAGCTTATAACTGGGGTTAGTACATGATGTTAAACTTTCAAAGAGAGAGATTGAAAGCGCCGTGGGGAATAAACTGGGTCCTGACTTCATTTGCGGATATTAGATTATTCATCGTCTGCAATTAACAAAGACTATTTCTCAGCTACAAGCCAATATCAGACGTACCAATATCAATCAATCTGCCTAGCCTTTTCCCAACTATGTTGGGTCGGCTTCCAGTCTAACCAGATGCAGCTGAATATCAGTATTTTACATGGAGCGACTGCCCTCCTCCTGATCTGACCTCCACAACCTAGTTACTGGGTAACACGATACCCCTTGGTAAGACTGGTTGTCAGACTTTCGGGCTTCTGACGACCCTGAACGACTGCCGAGTCTTTGGTCAACTGGACCCACTCGAAATGGAGTCACGGGATCACTCAACCCAGTCACATTTTGAATAAGTCGACTGGACCCACTGCCCAAATTCATCACTAGTACGTACAGTCACGGAGTAAAGTCGAATCTTTTAGTTTTATTTCTATGACTTAAAAAACTTTTATCCAAGTATGACAGCTGGGACCAACAGCTTAACGTGTTGTCCGAAGCTCGGAGGGGTCTTGGTATATAGTAAAGATGCCCACCCATCCTCAGATGCAGCTGAATATCAGTATTTTACATGGAGCGACTGCCCTCCTCCTGATCTGCCCTCCACAACCTAGTTACTGGGTAACACGATACCCCTTGGTAAGACTGGTTGTCAGACTTTCGGGCTTCTGACGACCCTGAACGACTGCCGAGTCTTTGGTCAACTGGACCCACTCGAAATGGAGTCACGGGATCACTCAACCCAGTCACATTTTGAATAAGTCGACTGGACCCACTGCCCAAATTCATCACTAGTACGTACAGTCACGGAGTAAAGTCGAATCTTTTAGTTTTATTTCTATGACTTAAAAAACTTTTATCCAAGTATGACAGCTGGGACCAACAGCTTAACGTGTTGTCCGAAGCACGGAGGGGTCTTGGTATATAGTAAAGATGCCCACCCATCCTCAGACCGACCGCGGCAAGGGCAGCATAACCTGATCGATCGACCCGTGCGGCTGTTATTACTCAGCCACGAGCGCCTGATCAGACCTACCAACATAGTTTATAATATTGCGTCTCAAACA
The DNA here is from genome assembly GCA_963082905.1 of Oligia fasciuncula. Lineage (NCBI taxonomy): Eukaryota > Metazoa > Arthropoda > Insecta > Lepidoptera > Noctuidae > Oligia > Oligia fasciuncula. Next base: position 10,781,044 of record OY720406.1, on the reverse strand, counting down.
AAACGAAAAGCACTGGAACTCTGAGAATTTTGAGAGTTTGTAGAATTCCGAATTACAAACTAACAAGTCGTGTTTGGATTACCAAAAAGATTTAGCTCGTCTAAGGTAATCAATATGCGCTTCTTAAAATATGTAAATCAAAATTTAACAACAACAGCAAAATTTAATTTCAAATTCAACAACAAATGCTATTTATCAAACTATAATTAATATAATTGCGCCAACAACTCGGAATGTTCGCTTGTTCACATTTTCCTTACAAACTTCTAAAAGGCGCGGCGCGACGATCGAGCAAAATCGCGAAGAATTTCTTTTAAAACTTTTTTTAATGGTCGCGTAAAAATGCCTTTCTTTGTAGCCAGTATTTTTATGCAAACTTTACCTACGTAGCCAAAAATAAATTTAGGTATTCATAACTTTCGTAATTTGGGATTCTCCAAATTCGAATTCATATTTAACCTTGTTACTATTGACGCGTTCGCAATTAAAACTTTTTCATTTGCGCTTCTTTCACCATTGTGAAACACGTTCGAAAACGATCAATACATTTTAATCTACTGGGACCCTAGACTGGGACCTTCACGAGACATTAGACAGAATCGTTTAAACATCGTCTTGTAACAACAATCAATTTTCAACCAACAAACTCCTAATAATTGCCTTTGAATTTTCTATTTATCAAATAAACTGAAACCTCACCCTTCAGGATTAAAATCTAGTACTTTGTTCATTAGGCTTTCCAACAAGGGAATTTAAGAAATTAACATTACCAATAGGTATAAATGTACCTACCTACTCAGTTTCGTACAACTTGTGTAGGTACCTAGCTCGGAGGCGTTGTCAACTAAAAGTGACTTAAACAAAGGTAAAGAAAGCTACTAGATTCGACCTTGGCATTTAGAAATGAACAAGAATTAATTAATTGTACGCCATTTTCCCACGGCCTCGCTCCTTTGTGACAGTACCTACATGAGTGCCATCAGAATCCGGGCAACAGTTCTTTTGTTGTTGGTAAAGGAGCGGGCAAATGAGAAATGGTCGGAGAACTGTACCTACTTTAGAGCCATAATATAATGAACTTGCTTTAACTTTACTATCAAGATCCTATTCTCTAGAACGAGCTACAGTAAATTAAACTATAATCACACTAATATTATAAAGGCGAAAGTTTGTGAGTGTGTGGGGGTGTGTGGGGGTGTGTTTATATGTTTGTTACTTCTTCACGCTAAAACGGCTAGATCAATTTTGATGAAATTTTGTGTGGAGGTAGCTGACACCCTGGATTAACATATAGGCTACTTATTATCCCGATATTCCCTCGGGATCAAAACTTATGCGGGTGCTTAATATTTTATTAGCCAGTCAGCAAGGTAAGTGGGATAGAATGCCTAATTTCGCAACTCTTGAAGGGTATTTTGAGGTGTTGATAGCAAGGAAGAAATAAAAATATTTTATTTAGGACACGCACAGCATATACAATAGATACAATTTTACATTTTTATGGGATATACAAAAAGTAAAAAAAAATTAAACAAACAAAATTAACATTTTTTTTTTCTAATAAACAAAACATAAAGACCTGTGTGAGGCCAAAAAGGCGCTAGCTCTCAGCATAGTACCGCGGTATTTAAAAAATAAATACTTTCTATGTCTTATTCCAGTTCCTGGTCTACCCATGTGCCAAATTTCATCCAAATCTGTACCGCCGTTTTAGCGTGAAAGCGTAACAAACAAACATACAAAAGTCAAATCATTTCTCTTTATAATATTAGTTTAGATGACTAGACATCAATAACTACTATGTATCCTAAGATACTTATAAATACGTACTCAGATCCGTGGCTAGGACACAGGCCTCCTCTCTGTGAGAGGGAGTGGGCCGTAATCAACCACGCGGGCCCAGTGCGGGTTGATAGATGTCACATATCTTCGAATTTTCGGTTCTAGGACATGCCGGTTTCCTCACGATGTTTTCCTTCACCGTTTTGAGAGCAGTGGCGATGATATAATTTACACAAAGTAAAGCGCCTGGCTGCGTTCGAACCTAGGACCTACAACTCGAAAGTCGCGAAGTTATCACTGGGTCACCCCTGCTCTACTATAATAAGAGAAGATACTTATACAAAACGTTAATTAAATACAAAGCTTGAATAATAACAATGGTAATACAAAGACGCGGTGCTCAAGGTCGCGTGCGTAGTACAAGTATCGATTCGACTCAATCGTTTGTGTCAATACTGTTGGGCTATCAATCGAGATAAACAAACGCTTCAATTGATACAAAATGTTTACATTTACAATGCGTTACGACAGTAGAATTTAGTAAAATATCTTGTAATAAGAGAATCACATTGAACTTTGGTTTAAAACTATTCTTTTTTTTTTTTGGGTACCCTAAACTGTCTTACTGCAGTCTTTCCAGGAACTCTTTTCCCGCGCTACCTCGAACCAGCCCTCACGGTACTATTAAACCTTTTAAATTATCATTCACTAGCTGCGCCCTGCGGTTTCACCCGCATAAGTGTCGATCCCGTGGGAATATCGGGATAAAAAGTAGCCTATAAGTTAAATCCAGGGTGTCAGCTACCTCCATACAAAATTTTATCAGAATTGGTCCAGCCGTTTGTGCGTGAAAAAGTAACAAACATATAAACACACACACACTCACAAACTTTCGCCTTTATAATATTAGTGTGATGTGATATGAAACCTTTTCAATTAAAAAATAAATTGAAATCACCGAAAGAAAACAGCACCCTAATTGTACACACACTATCAATCTCAATCGGAATCATTTTGAAAGATATTGCTAATCCATTGCTTCATAATAAGTTTGAAAAAATTTGTCTGCTCAACAATGTAAATAACGCAATGAATATTGCTGAACTGTCAAAATCTTTGCTACTGTTAGTGTATTACTTATTCACCCCGCTGGGGTCTAAAATACTTAACTTAATAGGGGGTCTAAGTTACGTAAATTATGGAGCGAGCCTATTGACATCAACCAGTCACAAATCCAGGCTCAGGGCTGCTGCTGAGAAATCCCTAACCCCGAGACAATTCACCGAACCAGCGGGGTACGTAATTGCGTAACACAATTACAGTGGCAATACCTTTAATTTTTCGTTGTGTTATTTATGTTGTCGACAAAGCAATTGGGGCGCAGGTCATCGAACCCAGGAGTACCTACATGCTCAGCACTGGCGCTCGTGACTTGCCTTAATTAAACCTTTGCCTTTTCCGCTAACCTTTACTTGTAATTAAAACAAATATTCACACAAAATAGTAAAATAAATATCAAAAGGTCATCGGTCAACTTTCGAGCTTTAGTTTAATTAAGACCATATTAATTGTCATCTGTTGTAGCCTGACGTTCATACTCGGTGTACCATACCAAGCAATCTCTGAGCTAACACATTGGCTATTATAATATGCACGTCAACAGGGATATAAATTACTACTGCATAACGTAACTCGCGCGTATATTCCCCAAAAGGGGTGAATAGAGGTGTTTGTGTACGTATTCCAGGATCTGGGCTTAGTAATTACATGCCGAATATGCCTCACTCCGATACCTCACGGTCGTGATTTAGCTCGCTACCTCACGGTCACCTCCAAGTAAATAAAACAAATGTTTCCGAATAGACACGCACGCACGTGGCAGGCATCGAGGTAAACCCCCAAGTAGCTCGCGCTGTATCGTAGTGGGGTATCCTTCCGTACGTGCGTACGTGTCTATTAGCATGCCTTTGTTTTACATGGAGCTGGCATCGAGGTAGCGAGCTAAACCGCGACCGCGAGGTATCGCAGTGAGGCATCTCCGGCATGTAATTACACTTATTATAAGGCTTATGATACTGGGCCGGGTGGAAGGAAAACGCGCTCAAGGCAGAGCACCGGCAAGACGGTCAGACTGGAGGCAGAATTTACCGAGCGGTCCATATTGCAGAAAACGGCATAACTTGGAGATGTGTCTTTTAAGGTCGCGATAATCAACATTGAGGGAACGACGAATAAGAAGATTCCGAGCTGCTACAGAGAAATTAAGCAGCTAATAAAGAGCAGCGGTGGCTTAGTGGTAGCCGCTGCGACTTACGAGTTGTAGATCGTAGGTACGAACCCAGACAGGCGCTTTTCTTTGTGTAAATAAGTTTATCACCACTGTCACAGATAATACACCATAATGTGCTAACTACTGCTCTCAAAACGGTGTAGGAAAATATCGTGAGGAAACGGGCTTGTCCTAGAACCAAAAAATAGTAGACATGTGACATCTACCAACCCGCACTGGGCCTGCGTGGTGGATTACGGCCCACTCCCTCCCCTCAAAACCAGATACCCAATTTAATGGCCTTTGAGGACTAAACGCACAACCTTATAAGTACTCAGCATTTGCGCTTGCAACAATACCCCGTACTTTAAAAAAAACTTTCATAACTACAAAAAGCCACGTCTAGCAACCCTATTCAAGACTAAAATAAACAATTACCTAAGTAAACTGCAACACAGGCAGACTGGTCATCTGAAAAAGCGAAATCCTCTTTACAGCCAGGCAGGTAAATCCCTGGAGATAAAGTGAACTCGTCTGGATGTAACGTTGGAAAATACCCCAGGAAAACAAGGTGAAAAATGCGGGGAATTCCCCTTTGTTGGATTAAAGAGTCAACGTACTGGTACGTGGTACGTGGGCGTGTATAAATAAATATTGTGCATAGAAAGTTTAACAGGGGTCTTTGTTTGAACTATGAATGAATGCCATTGCTTGTGGGAAGTATTTTGTTTTTTATACAAAAAAGTAGCCTATGTACAGTCAGTTAAAGCAGTTATCTGACCCACCTTTGCATAAATGGTGGAGATTTTTTAGAATACGAATTCTTTTATATTTTATTTACTTTGCTCAAATAAATAAACTTTAAAAGAATTATAAAATTCTATCGATTCGTATTCTAAAAAATCTCAACCATTTATGCAAAGGTATCAGCTAATTGCTATAACTTACTGTACATTCAACTATAACTTGACAGATTTTTTAAATCAAAACATAGATCATCAAGAATGAAAAAAATTACATGAGACAAAAAATAATTATTTAAATAAGCAAAATATTTTTTGTCTCTGAATATCAAATTTTATTCAATCACGTCCCTGCGTAACTTAATAATAATTTCATTCTAGATAGGTATATAACATAACTTCATTGAAACACCCTCTTTTTTCGTAAATATGTAGATGTTTTGAAATGTATGCAAACTCATTTTACACGTAAACCACTTGTTGTTAGCACTTGTAATAATGTAACTTGAGTTTATTACTAGGTACATAATTGTGACACAAATGAACGATGTGGTTCTACCTTATCTAGTCACTCCCCTTAATAATGATTGCTGTGTAAGTCGTAAGGCTGGATTTAGTACTCGACCCACGTTCAGCGCGCACCCGAGCGTTTAGTGCTTAGATGACGACAAACTGAGTATTCACAAGAGAGGTTCCACAACGGCGGAGACGCACCTCAGAAATAACACGCTCGGTGTCGAAGTTCATCGGTCGCTTGGTCAGCGTCGCACTATGCCCGCATATACCAACATCACATGAGTAGAGAACATAGCTCTCATGTGCCAACATAGCGCGTCAGTCAACTGACGGTCCTCGTAAGCGCGATGTAGCTGTACGCGCGTAGCGATTCATCAGCGCTACAGCTGCTGCTGCACTGTGTTCATAAGTTTTCATTGATATACTCTACGTTCGACCGTAGTCTGAAAATTTATTGAAATATTTTTAAGAGTAAGAGAGAACAAGCTTGAAAATCTTTATATACTTAGGTAACGAAATTATTGATCAAAAAGTTTTTTTGTTTCGCCTACAAATCCTATTTACATAAACAGATTGATTAAGAAAATGAAGAAGAAAACAATTTGATAAAACGGCGTGCGTGTCGACACACCTCGAAATATTCTATTAATATTCCTATTTCAAGACTTTTTAATCCTGCTGTGATACCTGTAAATGAAAACGCAGCACATTCACTTGGAAACTATTATGAAATTCGATAGCAAGTGGAATTTCCACGCAGCCGACGGATAATTTAACATTTTAATAAACTTATTAATATGCTCTGTTAATTTTCTACAGAATTTATGTTTCTCCAAAATTGTCCCCATGCAGAATATACAAGGCGTTATTATGGTTGAGGAAAATGTTTGATAACAAGCTGTTAAATATTCTAGAGAAGCTGTGAGACTTTATAACAATACTAACTGTTGTCCTCAGTCTCGCTCGGATACTTTGGAAACTGCTACATGTACGCGGATAAAAAGTATTCTATATGTAAATCCTGAAAGCCAATTCCCGTAATTTAAAAGTTTCAAAATCTAGTCGCAATCTCATCTCAGCGACAATCAATGTCAAAAACTGGTAAAAAAATGTAGGGAAATTAGAGGTTTTTTGACAGATTGAGACAGATCAGACTGTGAACGTTCTTAAAATTTTGAGAATTGCCCCTAAGGTCATAGACTGCCTGTGAGCTAAATTATTTTAAACTTGCAGTGTAATTGCGTAACACATTAGCAGTAGGAATGGCTCTCATTTTGACAGTTCAATAACATTCATTGCGTTATTTACGTTTATGAGCAGACAAATTTTCGAAAATATGAAGCAATGGATTAGCAATATCCTTCAAAATGATTCAGATTGAGATTGATAGTGTGTTACAGTGGCAAAGGTTCCATACAACTCGATTCCTACCGGCTTCCGTTTGAAAAATGCCACAGTCAGTATTCTATAGACAAATAATATAATCATATTAAAGATATGATATATATTAATCATATCACTCCGGCTCACCTTATACAAAACATTTACCCTTCGCTACTGGTGAGGGTGCCGTTCAACCGTTAAGTTAACACATGAACTAACAAGCACAAATACTTCCAAACGTACGAACATCTAAAGTTTCACATTTATTTACCTGCCTATTGAATAGGATAAATTCGTGTCGGAATTACTTGCCTGATAGACAAAGAACGGTCTAAACCACTGAAAACAGAAACACGATATGATTATATTCCTAAGGGGATGAAGAAGCGTACTTCCACTCGAAGAATGTTGGAAGTTTAAAAGTGGCGCTCCCGGGTGTCAAAGTTTATAAGTATGGGAAAATCAACAGAAAGTTTATATCTAAAATCAACAAGGGTAAAGTCACTATATCCGAAATCAAGGTGAAAGGGTCGCTGGCAAAAGCACGTTGAAGATTTATAGCTTTAATAGAAGCGGTAAGCAAAGAAAAATTGTGATGGTACCGTTTCTTTTTTATTTATGTATCTCTTTTTTTATTGCTGAATGGGCCTGCTCTAGACCTCGATCACGCCTGATTGAAAGCGATGGATGAGGTTTATGATGGAACGAGCGTACCCAGAAGATGCCTGATCACTCTTGCTTTGAAGGCAGACGGGTTAAATGTGGAAAACAGATGCGAGAGTTCCACACTTTGGCTGTGCGCATAATTATTGCGGAGGAGAAGCGCTGAGTACGACTAGTCGGGATATCAGCTTTTAACATGCGGCCTTATTCTCGTTCTGACTACAGTTATAACACCACTTTGTACCCGAAAGCAAGCCAAACCTGTAGTTACAAGGGACGAGAAACCATTAAAATGTACACGGTTTTCATATTTCCTTATTCACTTTCCTCTTCAAAATATAATTCCATTCAATATTTCAAAGCGCAATAAATAAATAATTTCCTCTCACTCAAGGATCAAAACACTTGAGGCTCTCTCGCGAAGAAGCACTTAAAGGCTTAAGTCTATAAAAAACACTTTGCTGGAGAAAAACGTGTGACCTTCAAGATGACACCGGTACACTCGATAAAGTAAGTCCAGGTAGCAAGTGCTATTTTTTTTGCGCACTTGATTTTATTAACGCACTGCTTAGCCCCGAGAGTTCCAAACTTAGAGTAAGAAAGCTATAGAGCATCGGGTAGCGTGGCCACACATGAGACAAAAAATTAACATGAGCTACATAAGTAGCTGCCTTGAAAAAACTGGCACGCACTGAGAGACGGAAATAGTATAGCTTTATCCTTTTCTGTTACTTATAATAACTCAATACTTTATTCCTTTTTTGTGGAAATGAATTGGAGCTACCCGCCGTCTATACTTTTCTTTGTCTAAGGTTCCAAATCAACAGAGTTTTTTTGACGAGCTGGGATGCGTTTTGTTGGATTCTCAATGCTCGGCTCAATACCGAGAGTTGAAAATCCAGTGCGCCATAAAAAATCGTCGCGTTAGAAAAACCCCTGTGCGGCTGTTCTCCTTGTTGTTCTTCCTTTGTTCTTGTTGTTGCTAAGGAGCGCCCTACAAAAGATTGGTAGCAATAATAATTTATCAAGGGACCGAAAGGTACCTTTTGGTAAACGAAATGGTAACAAACGAACGGCCTTCAATCAAAATAAAAGTAGGGTAGACAACTATCATCGATTTAATGTCGGTATTATACCTATAATAAAAAAAGGAATTGGGATTGTAGGTACCTATGTACCTACTATCCCATTTTTTTTTTGCCACAGCACGCTCGGCATTTAAATTTTGTAAATGGTAGCAGTTTTGGGAAAGTACAGACGCCAGCACATCAAGCTACCCGAAACTGTCAAATTTTCCCAATCAACTTTGAGCCTTATAATTTAGCAATAAAGTGGAAAATCTATTAAAGAAATTTGACAGATTGTAGTAGCTTGATATGCTGGCATCTGTACATGATTCTGAACCTTCCTGCGTTGACATTTTTCGACAGTTATAAAATAGATTAGTTGATCACACATTTTGACGCGTAGGTATTGCACTTTTTTATGAAACAGCTGATTTTGTTTGATAACCCACGATTTCTATGCTGGGGAATCTAGATGGTTACGCATCGATGTACCCTGCCACCCTGTACCCCAATTGCGTAACACTATCAACCTCAATCTGAATAATTTTGAAGGATATTGCTAATCCATTGCTTTATATGTTCGAAAAATTAGTCTGCTCAACAACGTATACCTAAATAACGCAATGAATGTCGTTGAACTGTCAAAATGAAACCCATTGCTACTGATAGTGTGTTACGCATTACCCTGCTGTATGATAAAATTCATGAAATATACAGCAATACCAACTGTATGAACAAGAACCCAAAAAGTAAGATCAGACAAACAAACACTAATTATTTTCATGATCTGTAAAAATAAACACGAAGCTTGATAAAAATATTTTTAGAATAAAACTTTCTTCAAAAATAAACGAGTATTTAGTAAACGGCTTTAAAAATATAAGTCTAACCCATGTCAAATATAATAACGTCCATACGCTCCTAAACATACATCAAAATATTGTAGAAAGTAATGGATATTGGACCCTTAAAAATTGTATTAGCTAAACATTTTATTAGACAAATCCCGAAATAATTCTCGGACAGTATTACTCTTGAAATATTTAATGAAAAATATTTGGAATAAAGTTTGATAACTTGGGTATAAAAAGATAAAAGCCCTTTCAGACGCCTGTAGATAATTTTCATTACATTTGGAATGGAGAGCCCGCGGCGACACAGTGCGGTCAAGGACTTTTTACGGTCTGCGTGTAGATTTTATGGCTCTTGGTCTTGGTCTCTTCAAGCATAAACCAATCTTCTTATAATTTTTATCCAATGATTATGAAACTATAGATATAATTATGTTATATGTGGTTATAGATATAACTCAGTTTTTAGGGTTCCGTACTCAAAGGGTAAAAACGGGACCCTATTACTGCTATTACTAAGACATATGGACAGTGGAGTATACTCCACTGTCCGTCTGTCCGTCGGTCCGTCTGTCACCAGGCTGTATCTCATGAACCGTGATAGCTAGACAGTTGAAATTTTCACAGATGATGTATTTCTGTTGCCGCTATAACAACAAATACTAAAAACAGAATAAAATAAATATTTAAGGGGGGCTCCCATACAACAAACGTGTTTTTTTTCGGCGTTTTTGCCTTGTGGGTACGGAACCCTTCGTGTGCGAGTCCGACTCACACTTGGTCATTTTTATTTTTGTATGTTGACCAAAAAAAAGGTCGATCGCAGCCGTCATTTTAGTCTAGCATATGAAAAATCAGAGATTAGCTAAGTAAATCTTTCTGAATCACCCACAGCTTGAACTAAACAAAATTAATTTCTGAATTCTGACATGGGTCAATAATAATTGTTTTAAAAAGTGATGAAGTGCGTCTACCTTCAAGCCACTCTGTATACCTACTGAAAACTAGTAGGTAAACGGCGGTAAACCAATCTCTTCGTGTTCAGAAAATCGAATAGGAACCGCAAATCCTGAGTGTGGGTAAAATACATAGCTTAGTGTTAACATAAGCGAAAATCGAAGTTTCACATTACCGGATTTCCCGGCTTTTGTAGCTACCCTCAGAGCTCTCTCGATACCCGAGCATTTGACCGGTATCGGTATCCGTAATGTATCTAATACTTACATAGTAACATAAAGAAAATAAGAAACCTAGAAATGGGTACGTGATGTATCGGGGAATTTTATAGAAAACGTAACGTATTTCCCATCTAGTTTCGCAGCAAAAAAGCTTACCTCATCCGTCTTTAAGATGGGTGTCGAAAATGATGTCTGTGGTATGTATGTAAGTGTAAACTTCTACAAATAAGTAGGTATACTTACTACAACCACACCTACAACTATATAGGTACCTACGAGTTGCGTATGTATTTATTATTTTTAATTACATTATAATTATTAGTATTCTATTATTTACTATTTCTTTAATCTTTATATAATAACTAACTACGCCCTGCGGTTTCACCCGCATAAGTCTCGATCCCGTGGGAATATCGGGATGAAAAGTATCCTATGTCGTTAATTCTCTAAACTTAACTAAATTTAAGTTCAGTGCATCTTTTTCTTTCTATTTCATCGAGAAAAGACAGAAGATAAATATTAATTTAGTCCTGTCAAATTAAGATACTCATAGACAAGTTTAGACGAGATTAAAAAAATGGCTACTAAAAATACGTCAATTTACGTCAGGTGCTGATTAATTTGACCGGACTAAACAAAAATGTATCTTCTGTGAAATAGAAAGAAAAATGCACTGAACTGCAATTTAAATTTAGTTTAGTTTGTGAACAAGGTAATCGGCACCACTGTGGGAATTTATTATTCTGTCTTTATTGTATAAAAAGAGGTCTTATAAATATTACCCGAGGGGCAATTCTCGTAATTTAAAGAACGTTCACAGTCTGGGGGCCTAAAAAGGCCACTTTTGCAGAATCATAAAAGGAATTCATCAAATCATTATAAATCATAATAGACAGTTAACTGTTAAGTTAATCGTATCAAATCCCATTGGTGAAGGATTTTTCAGTAATTTTTTTTTGCCTGTGCTTAAATACCAATCCAAATCCAATCCCAATCTCTTGCAACGAAAAAAAGCAAAATACGTTTATGATTCTGCCAAAGTGGCCTTTTTAGGCCCCCTGATCTCAGTCCCAATGTCAAAAATGCCTCTGATTTCCCAACATTTTTGACAAGTTTTCGACATTGATTGTCGCTGAGATTGCAACTAGATTTTGAACGTTTTGACGTGACAACGTCTTAAATTAGGTTGCGACTGGGAGTCACTTATGAAAAAGTGTAACGCTCGGTAACGTTACGATGAGTCACCGAACGAGAGAGAGGCCCGCCGAATGCCTTGCGTCTCTCTCCCACTCAACTATGATCGGATGATCGGTCGTTGTCACGTAAAATCTTCGCCCGTAAAACCGACTTTACAGGCAACCATTTTTTTTTTAAATACGGGAATTGGCCTACAGGTATTTAGTAATAGCAGATTTATGTTCCATTCGTGACCTAAAATGTATATGTAATAGCTTCTTCAATGTTGTTATAACTTTGCTAACGGGTATCTATCAGGTATCATGTCCTAATTAAAAAAGTTTATAAATATAAATCTAAATTTGGAATGCCTCGTAGGTCCAGTGGTCGCAAGCACTACTGCTGAGCATGAAGTCCTGGGTTCGATTCCCAGGTCGGGCAAAGTGTTATTGGGTTTTCCATCAAAAGTAGCAGCCCAGTTTGTGCTTGGCAATAGGATTGCCCCCTATTACATGGCTACTGGCGAAAATGGGTGTACTATCTCTACTGCTTAACCCTTCGGGAATCACAGATCCCTAATTTATATTTTAAACGGAAAATTTATATAAATTAAAAACAAAAATTTTAAATGAAAAAAAAGTTATAAAGATAAAAGGTTAAAATATAAATTAAAGCGTCAGGTCCGACCCATCAAGAGTTGGCTACCTAAAATAAATAAACAAAACATTGAACTTCAAATTCCATTTCGTGTTTTAATTAAAAACCTTCTTCATTTTCATACAAGCCCGGTATGAATTTCATCCCCACTCATATCGTCGAGTGCCTACTCGGGCAGAAAACTTATTACATACCTACAACCCGTCCGACTTAAGTGTGCACCTCGTTGGAATGCGTTTATGCGCGAAATGTTTATATTTATCACTACGATAAAAAAAATCGTAAAAAATATTTTTACGAAGTTAACCTTTTTTTTCGACAGAGGAACGTCACAGCGCCAGGTGCACAGTTAGAACTGAGTTCTAATATTACCTCTATTTTTTTATACGTATTTTAACGGGGCTATCTCTCGTGTTCATGAAAATATGGCAACTGTAAATAAAGTATTTCATTAGATACTGTTGCTATACGACCTTACCCTTTATGAATTTTTCACCAGTGAAAATATAGGCAACTTACCTTTTTTAACAAATTAAGCCTTAGTTAAATACATAAACGACCTTAGGTATCAGGTCAAGATATAGACGAAACAAAATTCTGGCAGGTTCTTGTATGTCGATCAAAGTTCAATCGATATATTTTGTAAAAATCTCACCGTGAAAACTTAGGTGAAGTGAACTTGATGTGAGCTCTCAATATTGTCAATCCATGGAATGACATCTCACAACCTCATTTCCTACCACATTTCTTTGTTTCCCTGTTTGTTACCGAACCCGATTGCTCCGCAAACCCCATAATTGCTTTGTCACGAGGAAAGTAGGTACTACAAAAGAATGACAAGGAAACGGAAGAGACCTAAGAGTATATATATAAATATACATTTGACTTTATAATGGTGCAGCCACACCGCACTTAATTCCTAAAGAAAAACTTTTTCAAGTGTAGCAACATCTGAATACAGAAATTTATTTATGTATTTTTAATCTGATTACCTAATTAACTAACTAACATTGCCCAACATTTGATAACTTGCGATAACATTTAGTTTTGCTACAGGACAAAAATTACAAAAAAAAACTTTCGACATCTCCACAGTACCTACAGAAAACATTTATAGTTGCTGTGTTGTTTGCGCTAATTGATCCAAAAGCTCACTATAAGCATGTAAAAACTCAAACTCAGCATTTATTTAAACCAATTACAGGCGCTTGTGAATTGTCAAGGGGTCGGTCAGTCAGAGTGATGAAGCTAGAATGATGAGGCCCATTCCAAAGCATGTAACCTACTACGCTTTGGAACGGGCCACTTCTCTCTTCTTCTATGGAGAAGAACGGACACAGTTTATAACTCTTAAAACTTATCATAATCCAGCCACAGAAAGTTAAAATGAAGAAAATAAACTAAACTCATTAACGGAGGTACACTTAACCCAGTAATCTTTAGTTTAACTTGCTACAGTGCATTTAACGGCTTTATAACTTTAACTTATAAATATACACTTACAAAACCCCTGGCTTCACTCGAGCAAAAACGTTTCATGTTTTACCTCATACTTTTATGTATCACGCATGATCGAATAAAGATTCACATGTTAACTTATGTACCTACTTTTTAGGGTTCCGTGATAAAACAAGGAACCCTTTTGGTGTCGCCAAGTTCTTCTGTCGGTCTGTTCGCGGTTTAACTTATAGACTCTTTATACTAAAAAGCTGTAAATTGGCATGTTAGAAGAAGTGGTGGCCCAGTGCTAAGGGCCCCCGACTTGTGAGTAATTGTAGTTAGTGGGTTCAAACCCAAGCAAGCGCTTCACTTTGTGTAATATATTTCATCACCACTGCTCTCAAAACGGTGAAGGAAAACGGCATGTCCTAGAACCAAAAAATTTAAGACAAATATGACATCTACCAACCCACACTGGGCCCGGCGTGGTAGATTACAGCCCACTCACCTTCACAGAGAGGAGGCCAGTGTGAAGTGGGAACATTATAGGCTGGTTATGCTTATGCTACTTTTACTTTGATATTGTGAAGACCGTTTATTGTATCGTAAAAAAAAACTGCGTCACTAAGTACTAAACCCAGTTACAATAGGATAAAAACCTTATATTCCTGCTACTATCACATACTTAGGTCTAAACGAATGCACTTATGTGTGTCAAGTGAAAGAGAGAAAGTCCTAAAGAAGTAATCCTTTAACGAGATTAAAAATACCATATTATTATGTGGTTTTTGAAGTGAAAGCTTCTTAGCGCGTTGGGCGTTTTTTGAGATGGGAAAAATCATGGAACTCGCGACACTGTTACCGACACTGAAGTTCGGCTGTCCTCGGGATGTAGGTACTCGGTTTTAAATCCGATATGTGAGTGAGTGATGGCAAAATATTCTGTTTGTTGTTTACTTCTGTCGGCACTCCCGTAGTGCCACTGTTTTTTTTTTTGACTTGTCTGCACTTAGCATGTCCTAGAATATGTCATAATATGTTTCATAACTTATAATACTAGCGTATTACCGTCATACTGCAGGACAAAATCCTCTTCTCATACAGAGAAGGCACGAGCCTTGATTACCACAGATTTCAGACTTTTATCCATACTCATATTATAAATTCAAAAGTAACCCTGTCTGTATTGTATATTACCTAATGCCTTTTTTTTTTTGTTTGGGTGGGAAATTATCAAACAAGTTCTCCGGCTTTGGGCGGAGCGGGAGGACGTGTCACGACTTTTACTGACTAAAACACACCAGTGTTCCTTCAGTTGCCTGTGCCAGGTAGGTATCTCTTTCGAACAACCCGCGACCCTGACAGGCGACCCCGAATGTTACCTATGCCTAAGCCACTGAATGGATTTTTGGAGTAGGACATAGGCTACTTTTTGTCCCGGAAGCACGTACCCGTGGGACAATCTCCGACATCCACATGGGCGAAGCCGTGGGTAGAAGCTCTAGCGGGGCAATTGCGTTACACGTTATCAATCGGAATCGGTATCATTTTGACAGTTCAACATCATTCATTGCGTTATTTACGTGTTGATCAGAAAAAAAATTCGAACTTATGAAGCAATGGATTAGCAATTTGCTTCAAAATGATTCAGATTCCGATTGATAGTGTGTTACGCATTTAGGGTGCTGATTTCCCCACGATGTTCTCCTTCACTCTTGTCTAAATAGTATCGTAAAAGCCATGCGAAGCAGGGGCGTGTCGCTAGTTTATGTATAAGTAGTTAAACGATATGAAACTAGTTTCCTAACAATGTATTTTATGAATACGACAGGTGCCTTTTTCATATCAATATTCATGACCTTTTGTGTCACTTTTAGACGAGGTAGGTAATATTCAATGTTTTATTCATTTTATTTACTGTGCGTTATTATAAACACGTATTTCATTTCGGATCATATTCACATTAAGGCTCTCCCCCACAGGCGCGTTATTATCGGTCGATAATATCGGATGTGTTATTGCGATAATGCGCCCCGATTCCTTGGCACACAGCTGCGTTTTTATAGTCCGATATTTCTAACGTGTGCGTGTAAACAGCACACGTTAGGTGCAGGTACAGGCTCCCCGCACTATAACTACGTTCTTAGATCTTATATCAGAATATCGCAGGACGGAGAAACGCAAGCGAGCAAGCTACTTCTATTGCGTCGTTATTATCGCAGCAGTTGGCAATTTCGTGGCCGTCCTAATACAAAATGTTCTGAAAACAGATAACGCATCCGATATTATCGACCGATAATAACGCAGCTGTGGGGGAGAGCCTTTAAACAGTTTTAAAGGCTCTCCCCCACAGCCGCGTTATTATCGGTCGATAATCTTGATCTTAAGTTGATCTCATTTTTGCTGAACACGACAGTTCGTGTTCAGCAAAAATGAGATCAACTAAATCTGTTCCTCCAGATACTTATTGTGTCGCAATTAGTCGCAACTCCATGATCCCTTAAAGCGTGTTAGGGATAATCTCACTTGGACCCGTTGGTCACAAGTTGTGATTTAAGATAATCCTCACCCGAATGGTCGACTAAGAGAGGTCCTATATCTTGCTGTGGATTTGGATTAAAAATTAAAACATACATAATCTGCATTCGCGATTTATTTGCCAAAAATGTAAACAAATATGAGTTTAACTTTAATTCCTACATAACAAAGTTCCGTTTACGCTACAACTTCAAACATTTTTATAAATTTTCAATAGTGCTACTCACTCTGAAATCAACTTAATTGCCATTAAAATAAGGTTGGTATTTGTTTAACTTGAAATACCATCAATTTGAAACATACATTTGAATAGACTTTAGTTAAACGCATACATAAACTCATGCCTTTTTCCCACCTGCTACGATCCTTACAAATACTCCATTTGTTTCATTTGCGTTCATACTTCTGCAGGGTAATTGCGTAACACACTATCAGTAGATGGGTTTCATTTTCACAGTTCAACAACATTCATTGCGTGAATTACGTTGTTCAGTAGACAAATTAAACAATGGGACTCGAATTAGCAATATCCCTCAAAAATATTTAAATTCTGTTTGATAGTGTGTTACGCAGGGATGCAGGTCATACACGCGCGCCGGTTGCTAATACTATGCACTTGAACTTTCTAAAGCAAATCACCAACAAGGTCCGTATAAGAAAATTCAAGTAACAAAATCAGCCTGTATTGTTCAAACGTGGGGGTTCAGATTCCTCTCTACGAGAAGTGAGTCGTAAATAAAGGTACTAATTATGCCTTTTCAATCATAAGAACCTATTCACCAGTGTAATTCATTACAATGATTATATTTTCAAGCAATCTGGCCCTTTCACTAGAATATGGGCCTTCCTATGAACGGCTGTAATAAATACAGCTTATAGTAAACCCGCATTGCCATAATCACGCCGCGTGCCAGCCGGATTGCCAATCGCCATTATCACTTCCTCACGAGTCACGGAGCTATAAAAACTAGATTTTACGAGTGTCAATGTTCTAATTAAACCCTTGCTGCATTTTTTAACACGATGCTAACTTTAAGAAAGGTTTAAACCTTCTTATCCCTACTACCTCACCTACCCCATCCACGTGAGACACATCATCATCTGCCTAGCCTTTTCCCAACTATGTTGTGGTCGGCTTCCAGTCTAACCAGATGCAGCTGAATACCAATATTTTACGTGAAGCGACTGCCTATCTGACGTCCACAACCCAGTTACTGGGTAATACCACATGAGTAGACAATGTCTACTCATGTGGTAATACGATACCCCTTGGTAAGACTGGTTGTCAGACCTTCGGGCTTCTGTCTACCCGTAACGACTGTCAAAGATCCACGAATGACAGCCGGCCGGGACCAACATCTTAACGTGCTTTCTGAGGTACGGAGGGGTCTTGGTATGTGAAGATGGTCACTCATCCACGGAGCAACCGCGGCAAGCGTAGCTTAACATGATCGATCGACCCGTGCGGCTGTTACTACTTAGCTACAGGGCCCTCCACCATCATCCACGTGATAAACAATGGTTTTACCTAACAGGAAATTTAAAAGAGAAGTTTAAAAAAAAAAGCCATGAAATTACTTACGGAATCAAAAGGGACTTTTTATTCTTTTTATTTTTAAACACTGGCAGAATAAAACACACAACAAATACTATTTCATAATTAATTGATGCACTCCACCACAATAGCAATATTTTATTCTTTGTCATTATATTCACGGGCTGCAGACTTCAGACTCTCGTTTAGACGTCTTTTGTCTACCCAGGCATGTACGAGTACCTATGCACCACAGCATTATATTGTAGTCTTTGGTATGCACTTTAAATATAGAATAGAGCGTCAACTGATAAGTTGGTTTTTCTTTTTTACTCCAGTTTTTATAACGGTTTTCCTTTTAGCGCGCTTTTGTGTTTCAAAAAGAGAATCGATCATAAAGACTTCGACTTCATTCGCTAGATTAAAGCTTGAGTTTGATCAAAACATTGACAACAAATAACATTGGATTTGGGTCAAAAATACTACCTATACAATTTTCACACTGTCACTAACAGGAAATTGATTTCGTGAGAATAATAGTCCTTTGTCAAACTGATCTTTAACACTGCTATTGAAAATAAAAACAAAAAAAAAACAAAATTAACTAATTGTCCCCTGTCGCCGACACGGTAGGAAAATTCTATGAAACCCAAAGTACAGTGAAAAAAGTGTCAACAAATCCAGTCAGTATTTTGCACAAAGACCTAGGACGCAACAAAGGGATCTGGACGCTAACCAAAAACGGGGATGAAAACACAAAAGTGTTGATCGATTTCACGTGTTACGTGTCAAATCGGGCAAACGGGATAACTGAATTCACAAACAATGGGAACGCAGTCCATTGTTCGGGACAGAAAGCTTTTAACAAGCGCAAGAAATAATCTTTGTTTGATGACAAAGTATAGTTAGTATTCACTTTAAAATAAAATTGTAGTTATGAGAAATACGACTGTTTAGTAAGATGAAGCATATAAATACACACTTCTAAAACACAGGCCTTAGAATAGAGATTGTAATCATTTAGCGTTTTTCCCTTCGGTTTTTCCATATTTAACCCTTCGTATCCAAAACGTGGATCCACGCGAACCACAATGGCTTTTTAATTGTTTCTGTATTGTTTATTTTACCGGTTAATTCCCACTCATAACTTTTCTTTTCCCTCTTGGAAGTAACTTTACACACAACAACACAAAGGTGCGTCGAAGGAAATCGATAAGGAAAAGAGGTCGCATTTTATCTGGTGACACTTCTCAAGCCGAGCAACTGGCCGCCATTGCCGTTCACACAATAAGGCTAGCGTACACAGGCGTACGACACGGCTGAGGAAATGGTTTCTATTTATTTTTGACGTCTAAAACTGTTAGAAAACACTGTTATTATATGGAATAATTTATAATATATACAAAATAAATAATAGTAATATAATATATACCCTATGCTCGAGCTGTTGTTGACCTTGGAATCGGAATATCGTGTAGAGTGAAGAGTGTAGAGTGCGCCTAACTTGAAGAGTATTTTTAACCCCACAGCCCACCTGATACTAAACTACTAATACCAGAGGGTTTGGAAATCCCAGAGACAAAACTGAAATGTCCCATGTGCCTGAATTACACCAGCACATACTTCACACCAGATACAGAAAGGGCTTGGCAGCAGAAATAAGTATTGCGGCAATACAAACCCGGACGAGCTCTTACAAAAAAAAACTCTACTAGTCTGGTTTTAGAAGTAAAACCATCGAGATTATGCATTCTGTAGTTCGATCACATACAGTGATATCTTTATAATATACCCCTATTATAGATAATATAGGTACAACTGCCGTGACGCCAGTCCCGTCCGCCGTTGTGCACGAGCCCTAACTCAGTAAAAATTACCGTTTGATAGAACATTTCGATATTACCTTTTCTTTTACGGTTTAGTAAATAGGTTAGTTGGTACCTCTTTATCTTTCAACTAGACTACATACAGCTTTCAAAGGATTGTTCCACACATTACACAACGCTATTTTAGTATTCAGTGAATCTGAGTAAAACAATGTTGACCTTATCATGCTGAGTTTATATTCAAATTAAAGGTGACAATGGGTTTTCGCGTTTAATTTTTTTATTTATAAAGAGGTAATATTTGTAAGTTTGTATGTAGGGGGTATCTAATAATCTACGGAGCAACTAATCCGACTCCAAAAATTCTTTCACTAATAGGAAACAACAGTATTACTGAGTGTCACACGATTTCACACACAAATTTCACGCAGACGAAGTCGCGGGTAGAAACTAGTTTTGTATAAAACCAATTAGGTACGTCAAAGGTCATGCTTTTAGCAATACAGTTATGTATATTACAAGCAACGATTTCTATATTCTGTATCACATCTCTTCCTCGTGAAACTTCTTAATTAAAAGCGGAAGCCATAGCAGGACTCGTTAAGTGGTTCTCGTGATTAACTAGACTCTAGAGCCAACACTATGCTATCCAATGAGAGGTTTTCTTTTTGAGAATAAAAACAAACATAGTTTCCAAGAACTCTATAGATGGCGTTGTACTGACTACGTTACTAGGTGCCAAAGCCAAAACGCTTGGAAAAAAAATATTGCGTCACGTCACATACGCTCGTTGACTGACACTTTCGTTTGCTTCAATCATATCTTCTTTGGTTTGCTTTCGTTTTACGATCTCAAAATTACATCAAAGTGAAATAATCAAAAAATTATGTGACTTTCCGTTCCTAGCAGTAACTTACCAAATTCAGCGCCATCTATCCAGCGACTAGGGAAGAGTTAAAAAAAAAGAAAAGAAAATCCCTCATTGAACTGTAAAGGCGAGTATAGACTAGAGCATTTACTTGTAACAGAACATCGAGCATTCGCCGTTTTATAATTTTATCGAACCGCACTTCGAACACGACACTCAATGTTTTGTTACAACCTAAGCGTATTGGAGTAATATTTTATCGAGCAAAGGACAAGTGATCAAGAATGCACAATCATCAACAATGAACGCAAGGTAGAAATAAATGTTACAGGTAAATGCCACTCGCCATGAGCATTACCTTATGTAGAACGCAGCGTCGAGCATTACGTCGAACATTCCGTCGAACGCAGCGTCGAGCATTCGCAGGAAAATTAAATTACACGAAAATGCTTTTGGAAACTGCAGAGCTTTTGCCTGTATTGTACCATTCGTTTCTTACGAATGGCAAGCTCACGTTCATTATAAGAAAATGATCGAAAAAATGCTCCAGTGTATACTCACCTTTAAACAACTTATTTTCATGCAGTTTTACTGGGAAACAGCATGAAAATAAGTGCTTCAGTTGTAAAAGCACTGGTTTTTGCTGTTACGTTGGTAACCCTCAAAGTTTCGAGTTGCTGCCAACAGCATCGTGTAGTTTTTCTAGGTTGTTTTTTTTTGTTTTTCTAGGTAGTTATAAAATGTAGAACTATGTTGTAAACAAGTCAAGAATGGCTTGACTACTTTCGGCCTTGATGTCTGAAATAAATGCATAAATAAAGACTTAGTTAAAATCCCTAAAAAGGTGTAAAATAATTACAAATCTAGCTACCTACAAACGGAACGGAAGAGACTGCAACCACTATTTTACTTATAGATTAAAAAAAATTAGAGAAAAACAACTCCACATACACAGTTTCTAAGGATAATCATTTGCCTAGCCTTTTCCCAACTATATGTTGGGATCGGCTTCCAGTAAAACCGGATGCAGCTGAATACCAGTATTTTACATGGAGCGACTATCTGATCTCCACAACCCAGTAACTGGGTAATAACCCTTGGTAAGACTGGTTGTCAGACTTTCGGACTTCTGTCAACCCGTTACGACTGTCAAAGATCCAAGAATGACAGCCGGGACCATCTGCTTAACGTGCTTTCGAGGCACGGGGGGGTCTCGGTATGTAAAGATGGTCACCCATCCACGGACCGACCGCGGCAAGCGTAGCTTAACTTGATCGATCGACCCGTGCGGCAATTATTCCTTAGCCACGAGACCCTCCATAGCTCCTAATTTAAGGATATAGAAACAAAATATCTATCGTCTCTGCAGCAATACACTCAAAATGACGTCACTACTAAACTGAGTGACTCGTAATGAACTAACGAGACTTCATCGCGAAATGTCAGTGCACTCCGAAAGAAATGTGCCGGTCAATGACCCCGTTTACCTACATAGGGGTGTTGTTATACGCACGATGTGTTTATCTATATACGTATGTATGTATTCTATTTGGTAGTTAAATGTTATTCCTACATAATCAGCCTATAATGTTCCCACTGCTGGGACACAGGCCTCCTCTAGGTGAGAGGGAGTGGGCCGTAATCCACCACACGGGCCCAGTGCGGGTTGGCAGATGTCACATGTCTTCGAATTTTTCGTTCTAAGACATGCCGGTTCGACCTCTCGCGCCCGGCCCTGGTGCAAGCCATGGTCCGGGGCGAGAGGGAGTGGGAGTCAGTCACCTCCTTCTGCGAAGCAGTCATGCTAGCGAAGGAGGTGGCGGGACGGCTCAGGGAGAGAGCCTCCCGTCCCAGCCGCCGCGGGAGACGCTCCGGGCGTCGGGAGCCGCGCGACGACTCCCGGCCACCGTAGGCGCGGGCCTGCGGGCGGAGAGTAATGGGTAGCTCACCGTCCGATCAGGACCAGGTCCGTGCCGGACGGCGCGTACGTGTTCCACGCGCGCCTCAAAGAGATGTCAGCATCGAGGAGGGGCCCCATAGGGCCGAAGCCTGCCGGGTCAGCGGGATTGTCCGAAAGGGTTACCGCTGGCCCGGAACATAAAAGGCTAAGGAAGGAACACGGGTGGGTTTTAGTCAGTAAGAGTCTGACACTCCCTTCCGCTCCACCCAGAGCGGGAGGGGTCATTTGATGATTTCCCATCCGCAAAAAAAAAAAAAAAAAAGACATGCCGATTTCCTCACGATGTTTTTCTTCACCGTTTTGAGAGCAGTGGTGATGAAACAATTTACACAAAGTAAAGCGCCTGTCTGGGTTCGAACCTACGACCTACAACTCGTAAGTCGCGGTCGTTACCACTTGGCCACCACTGCCCTTCGTGTTTGAATATTATAGTAGTTTATTACTACTACAACTCTATTTTCAACCCTTTATTAGTGGTTGTAATGGCAACTATGTCATTTGGTTTAAATAGGTTTTTTGAATTTTATTTATATTTTAAATATTTATCTAAACTATGACTAACTTACTATACAAATAAATACAAAAACAAAGGACACTTAGGTGTCGAAGTACTCGTCCGCATCGGTGTCATCCGGAAACGTGCCCAGAAGACTGGCAGCATTGCCACGTTGAATGGCAATGCTAATTCTCTGGCCAAAGAACAACCCAGCCCTCTGGTCTTAAATAAATAAATAGATTATTTAATATTTTGTGAATGTGAGATTGTTGTAGGCCTTGTAGACTATAGATTTGAAAACCATTTTTTAGTTTATTAGGTACCTGGTACTTGTTGCCAGGCCTACACTGGCACTGTCTTCCCATACCTATCACTGTAATGGGATAAAAACTATCCTATGTCCTTAGCTAAAACTATCTCTATACCAAATTTCATCTAAATCGGTTCAGCGGTTTAAGCGTGAAGAGGTAACAGTCAGACACACTTTCGCATTTATAATATTAGTATGGATGGATGAAATATTTTGATTTTGTTTTATTAAGGCCTGCGGACCTATTCTGTGAAAATTTATGTGCCTAGCGTTAGGTACAATGACAGCTCACTTCAAGCTTACTAATGAGATTTTCACAAAATAGACCGACTGTTTCTTCTTATTAATTTTATCTTGTGTAATCCTTTTTTGCTAATTTTTATCTAAGTAGGTACAACTAACACGGCCTATTTAATTAGAGAGAGAAGATTATGGAAGCTCTCGAAGAATTAAGATTATACAACTACCTTTACCGTCAAATATAACCCAACCACGTATTAATAATTGGATTAAATTACACTCCAAATAATTTAGGAATACAAGTAATGTTCGTTCGCAGTTACCGAAGGCTTTCACGTAAAGGAAAATTCCGTGTAAGTAGAGTGGAACCGACAAGGCTTGTTGAAGCCTTGCAATCGGACGGCGTGTACGTGTTCCACGCGCGCCTCAAAGAGATGTCAGCATCAGAGAAGAGGCCCGTTAGGGCCGAAG
The DNA here is from genome assembly GCA_963082905.1 of Oligia fasciuncula. Taxonomy (NCBI): domain Eukaryota; kingdom Metazoa; phylum Arthropoda; class Insecta; order Lepidoptera; family Noctuidae; genus Oligia; species Oligia fasciuncula. The sequence goes on along the minus strand of OY720406.1, from coordinate 10,757,076 downwards.
CCTGCCGGGCCAGCGGGATTGTCCGAAAGGGTTACCGCTGGCCCGGAACATAAAGGGCTAAGGAAGGAACATGGGTGGGTTTTAGTCAGTAAGAGTCTGACACTCCCTTCCGCTCCACCCAGAGCGGGAGGGGTCATTTGATGATTTCACATCAGAAAAAAAAAAAAAAGCCTTGCAATCGAAGTGTGAAATCTGTACCTAGCGAAACTTATTAGTGCTGTGATAACTTGTGGATGAGGGGCCCATGGCTAAATAATAACAGCCGCACAGGTCGATCGATCAGGTTAAGCTACGCTTGCCGCAGTTGGTCTGTGGATGGGTGGCCATCTTTACATACCGAGACCCCTCCGTGCCTCGGAAAGCACGTTAAGCCGTTGGTCCCAGCTGTCGTTCGTGGATGTTTGACAGTCGTTACGGGTAGTCAGAAACCCGAAAGTCTGACAACCAGTCTTGCCAAGAGGTATATCGTATTACCCAGTAACTGGGTTGTAGAGGTCAGATAGGCAGTCGCTCCGTGTAAAATACTGGTATGCAGCTGCATCCGGTTAGACTGGAAGCCGATCCAACATAGTTGGGAAAAGGCTAGCCAGGTGAGTGATGATGGTTAGAAAGGGTGTGTCTGCCGAGATGACGATTAATAGAGAAATATGGAAGGAAAATACATGTTGCGCCGACCGCAAATTAATTGGTATAAGGGTAGGCGAACGATGATGACGATGACGTCCAATTCTACGCGTTAGCATTTTATGTACCTATACCAACTGAAAACAAGTAAATACAAAACATTTTCTTACTTACATAACATTCCACTGTACCTACTGCATAAGATTACAGTAGCTACGCTGTAGGTAGTGGCAAATACGAATATTTGCACAGCACCGATGTCGGTCGCCCGCAGCGAGAACAGTCCGCATACTTCCACTGCTCAGTGTGATATCGAAAAATTCTCGCACTTAAGGCGAAAGCGCCAGGGTAGCCCGCGAAATTCAATTTTTTTTTTACGTTTTCGCAAATTTAGTGGTCAGTATTAAGTTGTACGTTGATTAAAATATGATTCGCGGCCGTAACAAATATGTATTTACAGAATTATAATCATTAAAGTCGTCAACACAATTCTCTAAGACCAAGTAATCCCCAAGAATGACTATTTCATGGAATCTTGACATTTGGGGATTATACTAACTTAACAAGTTGTATTACTGATTATAATGATGATAATTCCTGCTTTCCTTATGGAAACTGGTCAATGATATAAAGACGAATCATCGATTTCTTGGAGCCCTGTGAAGATGTTAGATGTAGCTCCGAGGCGTACCTATACAGGTGCGACGAGACACTAGTAAAACAATTTCTATGAAAACTTCGTGGAATTTGTTATAATAGTGTTGTGTCGCCCGTGTCTGCGGCCCTTAGAGACTGAACGAAACATTTTTCAGAAGTCCCAAAAAAATACATTACGTATGATCGATGAATATTTTTACGAGCGTGTGGTTTTGTCCATCAAAATCAATTAATCAGTTGATGAAAACACACAAAACCTTTCACACAACGATTATTATCATGGCCAATACATATCTGCTGAAGCTAGCTGAACAGTTTGTTTATTTGAACGCAATAATCTCTGGAACTACCAGTCGGATTTGAAAAGTTATTTTTGTATTTGTTAGCCCAACCCTTAAGGAAGGATAAAGGCTACTTAACATCAAGCTAGGACGCTTAGGGGCCGAGCAAAAAGGAAAAAGTCTGAAAAATGCTAAGCGAAAACGAAGTCATCGAAACGCAGGCGATGCGATGCGACGGGGTGGTTCGTGGAACAAGAAATTTCACGCGGACGAAATCGTGGGCAGAAGCTAGTGCATAATAAAATCGTAGCGAAATCAAAACTGCACCTACATTGGTTTTTTTAATTAAAATTATTGCTTCACTAGCTGCGCCCCGCGGTTTCACACGCGTAAATGTCGATCCCGTGGGAATATTGGGATAAAAAGCCTAGCCTATATGTTAATCCAGGGTGACAGCTACCTCCATACAAAATTTTATCAAAATTGGTCCAGCCGTTTGTGCGTGAAGAAGTGACAAACATATAGGTAAACACACACATTCACACACACACACGCACTCACAAACTTTCGCCTTTATAATATTAGTGTGATAGCAATAACTCAAAATGATGAATAAAATGATGATGATGAATGATGATGGCTTCAAAATGATTCAGATTCCGACTGATAGTGTGTTACGCAATAAGGGTGCTGAACCTGAGACACCAATCTTACCTATTGGTTTTGTCCTTGAAAAAGGTCAGGTGCGTAGTACTCACAACCGGGATAACATTGAAACAGGTTCAAGTTCAAGGGTAGATAATAAAAATGCGTTTGTACGAGTATATGTATCTAGGATCAGGTTGTAGAGTCAATAAAAATGAGATATGTTTAACTAATTTGGTTTAATTTCTCCCAACGTCTTTCACACCGTATCGTCGCTGTCTCTTTCACACATGTCATGGATCCGTCGCGTTCCATTCGTAGGAATGGAACTGAGATGTGGCAAAGGCCTCCCTACTCTTTTTCCACATTACATCATAACTATTTAAAAAAAATCGACTACACATACGAGTACATGTAGATGTATGTGTAGTCGATTTTTTTATTGATTGTTTTTTTTATTTACTTTTTAATGGTTAATGATGTAATGTGGAAAAAGAGTAGGGACGCCTTTGACCAGCATTGGGACATTAACGGCAAAAAAAATGTTTAATGGTTCTGCTTCTTTTTGTTTTTTTTTCATTGTCCTGTGGGCCTGCTCTTGACCTCGATCATGCCTAATGGTAAGCGGTGGATGAGGTCTATGATGAAACGAGCGTGCCTAGAAGATGCCTTTTCACTCTTGCTTTGAAGGCAGACGGGTTAAATCTGGAATAATCAGAACCGCTCTAATACCTAAACGTACATATGTAGTATAAAATTTAATTAAACTACGCCCGACTGATATAAAACGAACAAGTAACACTTTCGCAACATATATGTACACCCGCACGTCGTGTGTTATACAAAATCGATACGCAGCGATACCGTGTATAAGAATGGCAGTAAACCCACTCAGAACCACGTACGATCGTTTAAAAGTAAAATTTATTCAACCTAACAATTTACTTGGTAAGTAGGGTGGGTACTTATATTGGTACTGCGACTCTGTTCTATCGCAAACTTACAGACAAAGACAGAACAACCTGAGATGATAAGCTGAATAGTTGAATTATGTATTTCGCTTCCAAAAGTCGCAAAATCACCGAAGAAAGTCGCTATGGGCGCTTTTTGTAATGACGTAGCTGCTACGAAGCTACGATATTTTCGTAGCACATTAAATAATATACACTTTCACAGCACATAACATGTAGGTTCTTAGCTGAGTTGATTTCTGTTCGAAACGCATAATATATAATTATTTATGTTATTTAATTATTTACTAGCGACCCAACCCTGCTTCTGGCGATTTTTACGACTTGAGATTTCTTTATTCTATGTAAGTTCAATATTATAATACTTTCACACAAACCTTCCGGAATAAATTCGCTAAAATATGGAGAACACCGCATCAAATTCCATTCCAAAGTTTAGAACAAGAACGCGGTCACACTGACAGGTACGAAAAGCTACTTCATTTTATGATATAGTTTTTTTTTTGTTAATAAATAACTATTTACACTAAATACTAAATTCAATTACTAAGGGGCCGTCTCCACGAGCGAGAGCAAGTTTATAGTGGATAAGACAGAGGGGATCAGACCGGAATAACTCGAAGTACTAGATTTAAAAGAACATACAAACACTTCGTAGCTATATCGTTTACGTTAAAAAAAAAACCGTTCACAAAACTATCAAGCGTCCTTCGTTGCTAGCCTACCTCTCTCATGGCTACACAAACTATAAGCATAAGCGCAGTCAGTTGATATTCTGAGGCGACACTCCGATAGTCGCTTGTTAGCACTTGTTATTCCGTCTATTGTTACAAAGTCGGTCTAGGGCACCGGTCCCACCGTATGGCGCACGAGGAAGCGACTAACTATTATAAATTACTAGCTTCCGCCCGCGACTTAGTCCGCGTGAAATTTCAACCTCCCCCCATTCACCCTCTTAGGGATGGAATTTAGAAAAACCCTTTCTTAGTGGATACTTACTCTTCACAAAGAACACACCCTCCAAATTTCATGTCTCTGGACCAGCGGTTAAGGCTGTGCGTTGATATATCAGTCAGTCTGTCAGGACTTTGAATTTTATATTGTATATAGATGGATTTTCTCGCTCAAGAAACGTACAAAAGATTGTGGGTCCCGTATAAGTAAAAGAGATACATATACAGGGACATCGAAACGCAAACTAACCATGAATACACATGATTCTAGAAAAAAATTATATAATCATGTGCTGAAAAAAATTTCTACGCCGCTCCGCCCAGAGCGGGGAATTGATAATTTCCCACGCAAAAAAAAAACCGCTTCGTTGCGTCGCGATGCCGCTTCAACAATAAAATAAAGTTAAAATTTAAAGGGGTATAAAAGAAATTTGTTTTTTTGGCGTTTTTTGCCTTGTGGTACGGAACCCTTCGTGCGAGTCCGCCTCGCACTTGGCCAGTTTTAGTTGCTAGCTCGACTCGCTTCTCGTTAATCGCCGGTGGTGGGACACGTGCCTTGATGGGATATAGTAGTTCCTACTCAGTAGTAGTTGGAAAGCTCGCTACGCTCCTATGCATTTACTAACACGTCTGAGCCAGCATAGTTGGATAACAGTTTATATGCTTTTCATTCCAGAATAGGTAATGTTATAGATGAAAACAGTTTTGGAAATTCACAACTACAAAACTGTTTCACCTCATCATCATCTGCCTAGCCTTTTCCCAACTATGTTGGGGTCGGTCAGTATTTTACATTAAGCGACTGCCTATCTGACCTCAGCAAAGGTCATAAGGTCCTCATTAATTCGATCTAAAGAGCTGGAAGTCATGGGAAGAGGCCTTTGCCCATTAGTAGGATGATGCTAAGAGTAACAACAACTCACTAACCACATGCAGGACGTCCTCAGCTCAAAAGCACCTTCTCCAATGCTACACTTTTCGTCTTAATTATTGTAGAAGTTGCGATCACAGTGCTTTCACTGTGATCGCAACTTCTTCCAAAGAACATGGCAGCGAGTGCTAATGAAACTACATTTAATTAATGTAAATTCCCTTTACCGCAGACCATAGTAGGTACCCACGTTGTTGATACTTTGCGAGATATGCCGGCGGCTAATCAAAGGTTTTTGTCGGGTCTCCTGAATGAAAATTTTGCGTACGAATTCGCCATAAATAAAGTTTAGAATTTATCCTGTAGTTCGTAGGAATAGTTGAGGAATGAAAAGATAAAGGTCTTTTAGAGCGATTTTCACTTGAACAGTGCCTGAATATGTAAGTACCTACTGCTAACATTATGCAAATGCAAAATGACAGCTTGAAAAGCGTCTATGTGCCTTCGACAAATGATTGAAGGAATTTGAAAATGGTTTAACCATGTATTCTCCTACATACTGTACGATAGAAGTAATGGCTTTTACTGAAAGATATTCTGCCATACTATACAAACACGCTTAAACATTATCTACTTATTAAAACTTTCCATCCTTATTCAATTCTCCAACTTCAAACGCAAGAAATTCAGAAACTTCATATTTCTCGACTCATCATTATAGAACTACTGGGTTCTTTGACAACTTCAAACAACCAGTCGTACTGGGAGTTGGAAAGGAACTACCTACCAGTATGGAACGACACAAAGTAAAATGATAATCGCGCCAAAACCGACTTGTTTCCCATCTTTTAATTAGTGATGTCGTTAAAAACAGTCGACATTAGGTATGTACAATTAGATAAAAATAAAACCGTTTAGGTACCAAACCGCTTGCCAAGCACGCAATTACACTGAAAGCTGTAAGCCTATTTTCCCTATCCTTATTTATTTTCCCCAATCCCTCGCAGACCTCATTTCGTCGCGTACCTGTTCAAATACCGCACGTTACCTCAGCTGTGTACTTTGACGTTACCCTGTTTGTGTATCGACTTGGTGGTGAACCGTATTGATTAGCCGGTAAAATAGAGAGATCCTCTCAAGGATACAGTGGCTTATCGCGTTTGCTGGCTGAAATTGACGGTTTAAGTTCGTGCCTTGTTTAGTGAGTGCTTCTACAAGGCCTTGGACATTCGTTCTATTCTGTAAAAAAAACCACCGCGTAAACTTAGATAAAGTAAGCTTAACGTGAGCTGTCAACACTAGCATCAGGTGGAAATGACAGCACACGTCAAGCTCACTTAAGATTTCACGGTGATCACTTTACAGCGGGGACTGTAGTAAATCAGACTATAGCTCAATGAAAACAATGATAAGAAAAAAAACAGTCTCCTCAACAAAACGATGTTTTGTCAAAGCGTAGACTTGACTCGAGGTCATCGCAAAGATTATAATATACCAATAGATCTTGAATGTATAATCGTAGAAGATGGTGGGACGAGCTGAAGAAAACAAACGATCGTGGTCCACATTAGCCTTGGAACGAAAGAGCTGGGAGGCCTTTGCCCAGCAAGACTAACAGTAACAAATCTTGCGTCCGTTTCATAAAACACTCTTCAGCAGATTATCCGGACCCAGGTTGGTCGAAGCAAGGAAAACCTATTCAGGTGGAGATTCATAGACGACTCCGCCTTGGAGTGTAAATGTGGTGCTGTTTCACAAACGATGGGACACTTAATATCGTGTGGCGTGTCCTGTCAGCTGCACGTTACAGGAACTGGTGGACGCTGGTGATGGCGCCAAACAAGTAGCCGAATTCTGGGCCGAGTCCATTTAGATGGCTATCGACACAAAAAAAGAAGAAGCAGATATAATAAGTGATTAGTTTCCAATAGCATATACATTATACTAATAATAAAGCTGAAGACTTTGTTTGTTTGTTTACGCGTTAATCTCTGGAACTACTGGTCGGATTTGAAAAATTCTTTTTGCATTTGATAGCCCAATTCTTGAGGAATGATGCTATTTAACATCAAGCTGTGACCCTTAGGAGCCAAGTAAAAAACGAAAAAAAGTCAGAAAGATCGCTAAGCGAAACGTAGTAACAGCACGGGCAGGTGATGCGATGCGACGGAATGGGTCGAAGGACCAAGAAATTTCACGCGGTCGAAGTCCCGGGCAGAAGTTAGTTGTATGATAAATATGACGAAAGTAAATTATCACTCGACAAAAAAATTTGTAATCCCAATATCTATATTTAAATCAGCCACCTGCAAAACCCTGCGGTACACCAAACTGATATCCAGGAGTTATAATACCAATTAATAATTCTATCGGATAGTTCGAAAATCGTACAAATACCCATCTACCTAATCTCACTAACGCTAAAACTTCGCACGATCAATTTCCCGGAGTTTATTAAATATCTATAGAGCATAGAACAACTTTGTTCACAGTAATAATCTGTGGGTCTCAACTACCTATATATTCCTGAGTTAGGAATTCAATATCGGGACGAAAATCCACTCTGAAACTACTTTAGTAGGAACTATAAAGTATCTCGATATTGAACTCAGTATAGATAGATACTAAAGAATGGTTTACGACTGTCTATCAAGTGATTCTTTTATGTAACTTACAATTATATTGTAACAATGTTAAATCAAGTATACAGGGTTATTTTTAAAACATTAACAACCTCTTAGGAGGTCATTGTACATACTCATCATTATGAACAACTTTTACTATGGGACCAAATCTGAAATCGCAAAAAAAAACAGCTGTTCCTCCCTACACTTTGACGAGTTATACGAACATAAATGTAGGGAACAGATGATTTTTTTTTCGCGATTTTGTATACTATAGTATCCTTTACATAGTTGAGTGGGTAGGGTAAACCTCATGAACACCCCACTAAACTACAGTTTAACATCAACGTTTTCCTGCCCTCTTCCCGTGTTACTTGAGGTCGGTGAAACACGTATTTTTTCTTCCATTTTCCGCTGTCAGCCGTCACTTTAGCATTCACTCCATTTATATACTAACAATAAAGCTGATACTAACAATAAAGCTGAAGAGTTTGTTTGTTTGAACGCGCTAATCTCTGGAACTACCAGTCAGATTTGATAAAACATTTTTGTAATTGGTAGCCCAATTCTTGAGGAAGACTACCTGTAAGATCATGCTAGGGCGCAGAGCAAAAAGTAAAAAAAATAGAAAAAACGTTAAGCGAAAACAAAAAAATTTGCTCGAGCAGGTGATTCGATGCGACGAAGTCGCGGGTATTAGCTAGTTCTTTCATTTATAAGGAAGATATGGCAAACATCTTTTCTTTGGCCTTCTTCTCGCACTCTTTTAGTTAATACGTTTTAATATTTCATGTGGAATATGTCACCCTGTCCCGGTAAATCGATTTGTCCTTGATCCGAAAATCGCCTGACTTACATAAATTTGCATGACATTGAAACTGTTGATAACAGGCTAAAACGGAAGACTACGTAATGACGGATAGTGAGTAAACTGGAACAGACTATCGCAGTCGAGCTGGTTTCCAATACCAATGAATTGGTTACCAGTAGTAATGTGATACTAACATGACATCATGCCGGTATATTCCGCAGAGATAGGCAGGGGTGAAGCCTACGGCTATCAAGCAAAATATAGAAGCAATAAAATCGTGTCACGGTAACCATTCAACTGTCCGCGAAAAAGCGATAAATCACAATACACTGAAGAAACGAAGTGCAATCTTAAAGGGCGGGCGTTTTGGGGGACTGTCATAAGTAATTTTGACGTTGGAAAAGTGCAGATTCTCAGCCTAATGTGAATAAATGATTTTTGATTTGATTTGAATATACGTCACTGCAAAACATACAGAACAACCTACTTCAATCAAATTATGTCAAGCTATCTCCGTGAGTAATATACCAGGATAACAACTTTACAATAGAAGCAAATCAACCTGATCGATAATGTTGCCACTTAAGTCTAAATTCAGCTGAAAAGGTGCGAGAAAAACACCTTATGTTTTGGCTATAAACTACTTAACACCCTGAGCTTTGGTGCGTGACTAGAAACGCAATGTCTTTTTTCTCTTCATTCACAGAAAGTGATGTATGTGATTTCATTCAACAGCATGTAACTTAATGATTGTGCTGTAAAAATCTAGGCAGACTTCGTGTCCTATTTTTAACACTAACCTAAAGCAAGTTGGAAAGACGACTGTAACAAATTGAATCTAGTAATAAGGAATTACTTAACAGACCCTAATTAACTCATGATGTCGAACGCAAAGGCAGACAATGAGAGAGACGAGCAAATTATTCAACTCAAAAATATAACTACCATCTTTGTCATCGTCTTCTTCGCGTCGCTGGCACGACAGTTATATAAATTTTGTTGGCCGAAAACTTCGCCACTTCCACGGCGTTATGAGGCCATTACCAACCTTCTTTCAAACATGAGTAATGTCCCTGTTTATGGTCAAAAATATTGCCAGAAGCCCAACAAAAAATGGCATGACAAAAAATATCATGCAGAAGTAGGTGTTCTTAGCTCAAAAAAGAATTCTAGAACGAAAATAAAAACTTCTAAAAAACCTTTCATTTTCTCAAGCTAGTTTTTCTCCCATAAAAAAGAAACAATAAAAGCAAATACCGCCAACCCTAAACGAATTTGCATGAAGTTGAGAGCTATTTAAATATCCATCTCGCACCCAAATCGTGTTAGAAGAGAAAATATTAAGTGAGGCTATTTTTAAAAAATGGTTTTACAGGTTAATCTGAGGTTTTTATATTTTATAGGAATACTCAACAGGGATAATAACAAAGATAAGCTGCTGAAAGAAATTCTAAAGTAAAAATAAGCAATTATCCAGAACTGGTAGATGAGGAGAAGAATGATTGACATATTATTCTTACATAATATATACAAAGCTGATTAACACTCAACTCAAATCATTTATTCCAATTAAACCATTTACAGGCAATTTCGAACTGTCAAGGAGTCGGTCAGTCAGAAAATATAAAGCTAGTTGCCCATTGCAAAGCGTAGTAGGTACCTATGGAGAAGAACGGATAAGAATCTCCTGAACGTGAATTATACTCAATTTATTCATGTCGATACAAGAGCAGACCACCAAATCTATTGAAGTAGAAAAACGAAACTTAAGGCTCAAAGAGATCCTCAAGATTGTCACGAGACGAGACGACTAGTTTACTCCTGGCACTGACACTTAATTTACATAATGTTTTATGGAAAATACTGATGGAAGTCGTAACACAGTCCTTTTATAATGTATAGACCAGGGGGGTAATGGTGTAACACAGTATCAGTAGCAATGGGTTTTATTTTGACTGTTCAACAACATTCATTTCGTTATATATGTTGTTGAGCAGACACATTTTTCGAACATATGAAGCATTGGATTAGCAATATCCTTCAAAATGATTCAGATTGCGATTGATAGTGTGTAAACTGTGTGTTACGCAATTAGGGTGCTGTTCTGTTTAAACAAACTCTTATTCTATATATATATCTAAATCTTTAATTTTCTCTCTTCACAAAGGTTCACATAAACATAGAGACAATAATTAGGTATAGTGTTTTGACAACAATATACAAAAGATGATCCTTTGTGAGAGACTGGCGTCCATAACGCTTGAAAACCAGACATGTTTAAATTAATTATCCAAAATAATAAAAAATTGGTATAGTGTAATGCGTGTGTAGTGTGCAGGTGAGCATGAGGTAAACTGTAAGGAGAGGTAGAACTATGATGTGTGTAGAGTGTTTGTTACAGTCAAAAACCCGAAATTAATCAATATTATAAGGGAACAATGAGTAGCTAGTATCAAAATGCCCTCTTTGTCTAAATAGATGCAACTCTAATAAGTACAGACGAAGAAGAGAAAAAATGGCGCTCTTCTTCTTATAATGTACAAACACCACATGAAGCTACTACAATCTGTCAAATTTATTTAATAGATTTTCAACTTTATCAAAGTTCAAAGTTGATTGGGAAAATTTGACAGTTTAGGGTAGTTTGATGTGCTGGCGTCTGTACCTATAGGAATGAATTCACGATCTAAATATAACTGGTATCAGGAAAAGTAAAAACGCGAAAACGAAACGTTTTCCCTTTATGAAATAAATCAGCCCAAGGCCGTTCCTAGCGTAATTTGTTTCAGCCAATTACGAATCTCTCTTCCAAATTGGCATTACAAACAGAAACGGAAATAAAATCAAAGGCTGAACGAAATTGAAGGCTAAACGAAATTAAAGACTTTGAAATCATATAAAGTAGCCAAAGTAGACAGTTTAATTAAGGAGGACTGAAGTTAGGGTTGTAAAATATCTCTGTTACAAGCGATTTCTTTCCGACGTTAGAACTTTGAGTTTAAATATCTACGTGAAAACTAACCTTTGCGTTAGAAATCATCATCTATAACTTCTATATATATACTAATAATAAAGCTGAAGAGTTTGTTTGTTTGTACGCACTAATCTCTGGAACTACCAGTCGGATTTGAAAAAATATTTTTGCTTTTGTTAGTCCAATTCTTGAGGAAGATTATAGACTATACGACCCTTAACGTCAGGACCCTCCTCGGTCTTGACCCTTAGGAGTCAAGTAAAAAGAAAAATAGTAATTATTCATTAATAATTTTCAGACTATTTTATGGATATTTTGAATGTACTTATAGTTATAGTAAACTTGCATGCGGCAAAGCATAATGTCTGCACGATGCGTTTGCGAACCTACCTAATGTTCAATCATGTTCTTCCACATGTCATGTACAAACTTCACTTCCACATCCCTGTTCTCATTATTCTCATCCACAGAATCATTCAACTGATCCCTAGACTAAACGAAATGTCCTGAACTACGTCTGAACTTCTATCTGCGGCCATCGAGCCATGTCACCCTAGACAGAAACAAATCTAACTAGTCTACCTCGGGGAGGGTATTAACTCAGCACTGGATTATTAGAAAAGTTTATTACAACAAAAACAATAGACTGTGACGTACTACGATGTTGCCAGCTACTAGTAGAGAAAGAGGTTTTAATCAAGAAGTGACTTATGACCTTTTTGCTTTTGTTAAATGACTGGGCATTAAACAGGGTGGCAGAAACATCAATGCGCAAACTGAAACCATGAATTCAGCACATGATTCTATTGTTCCACACATTTTGACTGCGTAGATATTGCAATTTTCTATGAAATAGCTGTTTTTTTTAATAACCGAACAAAATTTTCTGCGCTATGGATCTATAATCATGTGCTGAATGCATGGTTAGTCTGCGCGTCGCTGTCCCTGCCACCCTGTTTAGCAATAAACATAACAAGCTATTTTGTTTGCTATTAATATGTTAGGAGACATGATTTCGTAACGATGGTAACTTCTCATATTTTATTAGGTAGATACCTACTCCAGGCACAGAACAACCTACTATGTTACTATGCAATTCAAAATCGCTCGCTACAATGAACAAATAAAATAACGCAAGAACTCCCGGGAGTCTCTCCATAATGATCGTGTCTCTTAAGTCGACACTTGGGTTATTAGAGTTCACCCAATCCGCTTTAAGGTTCCCTCAGACAGGCGCGACGCGCAACAGTCAACAGTCTTGCAGAACAATTTCTTTGAAAACATAATGAAAATTGTTCTACCGAAATCGCATCGCACTGTCGCGTCACGCCTGTCTGCACCTCAAATGCTTAACTCAACTTAGCTTTGCTAAAAAAAACTCAGTAAAGTATCAAGTTTCAATACGAAACGCGTTGCTAAATTCATTAGAAAATTCGAACATAATTTCTGCACATAATCCACACACCTAATCCTATTACGCTTTACGCTAAACACCTGTCCTGTCTCACCGCGCGCGCCGGCGATTAACGAGAAGCGAGTAGAGATAAAAACAAGTGGCGATTGTGCGATGGCGACGAGCGATTACTCGCTTGTGTTGTTATGTGCCAAGCGAGAGTCTCTCCGAGGGTTCTGCCTGCCAAGCGACACTCGCGTATACTGTCACGAGCACTAATGTCAACACTTGGCAACTTTAAATTGCGATTTTTTCACGAAATAACGAATGCAACGTTGAAATACGACACTTTACATAAACCTATGGGTTCGAAAATACTATGTTCCTCATAATATAAAATTTCTTTCAAAAATAAAGCAGCCAAGCCAAGTGTATACTTTATGCTCGTGACTGTACTCTCTTTGAAAGCTCTTGTCGCTGCGACAAACGTGTACTCGCCGGCGATGTGAACAATCAGCGATCAACTATTAATTTAAGTATATATTTTAGTTACACGATACCTACAAACTTTTATACGTCTTAAGCGAGAAAATTGTTGATAGCTAGTGGATTCCTCGTCCTCGGTGGGACGGGTGCCTTAGCCAACATTTCAGTCTGTTCTCTAGCAGAACATAATTGAGAGCATGTCCGCCCTAACTGAGAGCCCGACAATTTCGCTGAAACTCGTTGAAACCCTCCGAAAGCGCCACGCGGCCGGTCATTTTGAATTAATTTAATACTGTGCTCACTGAGAGCAAATTGGAAAATGTTTGTTGGTACCAGTAATGTTCGAAAATGTACCTACATTTTAGGAAATGTCATGTTACATTATGTGAGTAAAACATTGTTTTGTGCGAGGAAAGTGGGAGTATAATTTATGTTAATATTATATAATTCTTAATGATGGGCCCGTGGCTAAATAATAAGAGCCGCACCGGTCGATCGATCAGGTTAAGCTACGCTTGCCGCGGTGGGTCTGTGGATGGGTGCCCATTTTTACATACCAAGATCCTTCCGTGCTTCGGAAAGCACGTTAAGACGTTGTGTCCAGCTGTCATTCGTGGATTTTTGACAGTCGTTACGGGTACTCAGTCAGAAGCCGGAAAGTCTGACAACCAGTCTTACCAAGGGGTTTCGTATTACCCAGTAACTGGGTTGTGGAGGTCAGATAGGCAGTCGCTCCATGTAAAATATATATTATTATACATATATATATTATTGGTATTCACCTGCATCCGGTTAGACTGGAAGCCGACCCCAACATAGTTGGGAAAAGGCGAGGCAGATGATGATGATGATGAATATATTTTAATAGTTAAAGTTGTTAGTTTATTTTTAGTTGTTTTGTTAATAGTTTTTTAAGTGAATTTAGTTTATGAAGGCCCAGCAGTTCCATTTGAGCTTGGTCGTCTTAGAGCGCAGTATCATGTTCCGTATCCGGTCGGTACTTAAGTCAAACTCGCAAGTATACTGAAATGGATTTCTTTAGGAATAAGAAATAAGCATCACCTTTATACGTATTTTTCTGTTCCTTTCTTCTGGTCTGTTTATAATGTGTGCACATAAATGGTCAAATGGCCAATCGTATTGATCACATCTAGAAAGAGCTTAGTCATGCGAGATCTACGTCATAGGTAACAAACTATTATTCCATCGACATTCTCGTATCTGTCGTCATTATCTTTAAATACCTGCTCTTTCATTTGTTAACTTTTCGGGAATATCAATTGTGTTGTATTCGCTGGTATTTACCATTCGTAACACGTAGGTAGCAATGTTCAAATTCATTACAATCCCGCATTGCCGCTTGAGCATGTATGGATTCATAATACTTGATGCTTGGCAGCATCTAGTCGATAAGTCACAAGCACTTTGCAATTACACTTTGCCCTGCACTCTAATTCCATCATACACTATCAATCCCCCAGGCCCCGAAGATCAGGCGTAGTTTGGGGACCACTGTTCAAATAACTATTCTAGTAATCATACAATGTTATTAATTTTTTAATTTATTTTGTAACAATGGACCAATAAATTATTCTTATTCTAATCATAATCTGAATCATTTTGAAGAAGGTATATTGCTAATCCATTGCTTCATATGTTCCAAAAATATGTATATCTGCTCAACAACGTACCTAAATAACGCAATGAATGTTGTTGAAGTGTCAAAATTAAAGTCATAGCTACTGTTAGTATGTTACTTAATTACCCCGCTGAAGTGAGTAGATGATTAACGTTTTCCTTTCTTGACTGTACTGTGTACTCAGCGGATTTAAAGTACGCACAAAACGTACAGATATGAAACACAGTCGTTTGCAGACAAATGGCGGGGTTCGCTCGGGAATAATGTTTTTGTTTATATTACAGTTGTAAACGGCAGCTGTACTTTTTGTAAAGCGCAGGTAAAGCCACACAATTTGTTTAGCTTTGGGCGCCATTTTATATTAAGATTAAGTATACTTTCTTTTTTTGTTTTTGTAGCTCTTTATTTAGCCAAGTGATGAAATTGCTGCATCTAGGAAAATGGCAGCTTCTTTTTCTTCGTGTCGCTGGCACGACAGATATTTAAATAAATTTTGTTGGCCCATTATTTCGCCAGTTCCACGGCGTTATCTGTGGCAGCGCAGAAGTCACTTAGGTTGCATGTTTTTGGACACAGAGGTCAGGATAGGAGATGGAGCATAGTTTGTGACACAGCTCCACATCCACACCCTGCTGCCGTTCCGTCGAGGTAGTCCCACTTTACGAGGTTCAACTTATATCTTCCCACTTGTGTACGGAAACGGTTCAGGGACTTCCAAGTGGACCACGTAATGTTACAACCTGCAGGAAGGTGCTCGTTTGGTAGAAGATTGTGAGTAGTTAGGGGGAAATAGTTTGCAACGGGCGTCGGCCGGGTTACCTGGTTAATCGCAGCTATCATTTTTAGGGTTCCGTACCCAAAGGGTAAAAACGGAACCCTAATACTAAGACTCCACTGTCCGTCTGTCTGTCTGTATGTCACCAGACTTTATCTCATGAACCGTGATAGCTAGACAGTTGAAATTTTCACAGATAATGTATTTCTGTTGCCGCTATAACGACAAATAATAAAAATAAAATACAGTTAAAATTTAAAGGGGTATAAAAGAAACGTTTTTTTTCGGCTTTGTATGCCTTGTGGTATGGAACCCTTCGTGTGCGAGTCCGATTCGCACTTGGCCGGTTTTTACATTAAATATCACAGTTTATTCGAAGATTAAAAACAAGTTAAACAAGCAGTGCCGTATAATTAAACCTTTATTAATAAACTTCGAAAGAGTTTACGACATGTTTCTGCCATAACTTATTTCCGACTTTATTAATAACGGGACTCTGTAGGCACTCAAACTCAAACTCAAAGCATTTAATTCAATTAAACCAATTACAGGCACTTTTGAATTGTCAAGGGGTCGGTCAGTCAGAAAGATGAAGATAGTTGCCCATTCCAAAGCGAACACTACATTTAAGAACATCCTAGATCGAAACTACAGTCTGTTCACATAGACTGTGATAGTAGCAACCTAACAGTAGGTAACCTTAGTGCAGTGAGAATAAAGATGACTGTGATTTGCACAGTAATGCAAAATCGGAGGTAAAATAATTGTGAAAGGAACGTAAATTTGTATGTAGGAAGAGTGCTTCAAGAATCTTTTAGCGCAACATTGACAGGGTAGCGTTGTTGGTAGGTAGGTAATCATTTGTGAAATTATTACAGAAATTCTATTAAAAATAAAAATAATCGGACTGATCTATATGATAATAATTTGATCATTTTTATTTTGTAGTTGCTAAGAGGTAGGTAGGAGTTTAGAAAATCACCAAATCATGTTTTTTTTTTCTGTTTTAATCATGTTTAGATATCGATACTCATCACGTCTGTGTAGTTTTGCTAGCTAACTTCATTTGACCCGGTATCTCCCAAACACGCAATAATTTAGCACAGCAAACTCTCGAAACTACAATAGTGCGTGTCTCTCTGTAACCGCAAAATAGTATATATAAGTATAAACACACGAAACCTCTCGAAACTTTCTTCGTTGGTCCTTTACGTCCCCATCCTTTCCATTACGTCCATTTTCTCAATGGTCCACTTAGCGAAATAGGTAGAACGTATGACATTGTCGACATTATTCTCGATTTTAGTCGAAACCAACGGAATATGTAGGTACAGACAAATGCAAAGGCAAGTCGGTAATGTTGATTTTATTCTGTACTAGCTGACCCGACGCCGACGGTCTTTGTCCCGTTCTTTACCTATATAGATCGTAGAATTTTGGGTAGCATAAGAGCTTCACTGTCACTAATGAGACACAATTACTTTTTCAATAATGTTACCGAACTTTGTGAATGCGCAGTGGTAGAACGCGAAATTCAAATTTTCTTACGTTTTTTGCAATTTGCAGGCCAGTGTCAGATTGTATCTTGATCAAAATATGATTCGCGACTATAATAGATATGTATTTATAGAATTATAGTAATTAAAATCAGCCGTACTCAAGTGATGCGCTGACCAACGAAAAGCATTTCATTTTTATTTATAGAGAATTAATATAGAATTAAGATAACTGGAATGTTATTCTCACTTTTTATCTATCTTGCCCATTCATTCCCATACGAAAACTACATTTTGGAAGGGGCGACTAGAATCAACACAATTTTATTGTAAATTTTGACGTTCAAAAGTGCATTTTATGTGCCTATTTGAAATAAATGCTTTGACTTTTGACTCTGAATTCATTTCGAAATTCGAACAGTGTCGAAGTGGGAAGTCCCAGTGGTAAATAGTAGTTTGGTTAGATAAGGAATCTGTGATATCGGTCCACAATAACACTATTGGGTAAGTCGAAGATTATGAACATAACATGGGTTTTGTCTTGCCGGACACTAATTCCGAAGCAGTCACAACTTCTGCACATTTATTTTCTAATCGTACTTCACAAGTTATCCTAAACACTTACCTTAGCAATCTTATGCAGCAGAGCAGTAGTGGAGCTTGTCTTGAAGAGCCCTAGGGCTCTGCGCCTCAAGCCTTGTCCAAGGCACGACTCAACGGCGCCGCAGAGAGCAGTCACGCCACCACTTTCTTCATGCACGAATTTTCGCGTAACAGCCTGTGTAAAAGTGATGAAGCTTAGTTATGTACAACTGTTGAAGACAAAGCACGGAATCGCTGAGCCAGCAATATCTAGTGCGCACAACTTATGTCGCGGAACCCATTCTAAGCCGTCAGTCTACATACATAAGTCATTTGAATCTTCGTAGAGTGGGAAAATGGACATATTTGGTCTATATAGAAAAATCTGTTGTCAATGCCAGCTCTAGTACTGTGTCATTATAATCATTACAGCCGAAAGCCGTCCACAGTTGGACATAGGCCTCCCCCAAGCACAGCCACTTCGACCTGGTCTGTGCTTCCCGCATCTTGCGGAGAAGATCATCAGTCCACCTTTTAGGAGGCCTTCCAAAGCTACGTCTAGTACTGTATAAGTACATAGAAATTCCATGCACTAGCTATATGATATCCATGGAATTAGTAGGTAGGTACCTACAATTGATGTTATCCGAACTCATTTGACAATGTCCTGTCCCTGTGCCCTGTAAAACAACGATACCCACATTTCGATCTCAAGAAGTATCCAATGACACAAACTGGATCCGATTCCGAGTCGAGCACAATCTAACCACAAACCACTTAATAAAAAGGAAAAATTACCTTGTACAGTCACGAGCATAAGTATGTATACACTTGGCTTTATTCAAAGACGATTTTCTCCTTTAGTTTTGAATGAAATTTTATGTTATTACGAACAAAGTATTTTCGAACCCATAGCTTTGTGTAAAGTGTCGTATTTCAACGTTGCATTCGTTATTTCACGAAAAAATCGCGATTGAAAGTTGCCAAATGTTGACATATTAGTGCTCGTGACTGTACTTATATTCTGTATTTTGGTTTGTGAACACTACAATATCAACAAATGATCCATAGTTTCCACGTAGGAACTGTAGAGTCTTGTGAGTTCCGAGCTTTAGCAGAAAGGTCTGGCTGGAGATAATATTCCATTCAAAGATTCAAACGAACGTCAAATAATTTAATATGATATTTTTGTTCTATAGATTCAGTGATATAATCACAGAGTACTTTTTGTATAATTACCGTAAAGCTGTAATGTTCTTTTTAACAATATAATAATTCCAAGTCTTAACGTCTTTTATTTAAACTGTGGAGTTCCCGACTGGACCTTCACAGTACCTATCATCCATCAAACAATTCCCTTCAGCAAATGATTTGCAACTGTAGCCGCTATTTCAGTTCACATAATTTAATATTTGGATCGCCCGAGCTCAGTTCCAAGAACCGCTACCGGATTAGCTAGTGTCAGAGTAAATCACTTTTCACTTGAAACTGTTGTCGCTAATATCAAGACATTTCATGACACGTCAGCATTATTAATAAGGAGAACGAGCACTAATAAAAATAATGTATTTTAAAAAGATAAGATACCCTACTGACAGTCTATACCAGATTACTGGCCTGCTTTCAACTAGACAACTGACATCACATATTCAGTCCTAAAAAAACCTATGACACTTTCTTATCATGCAAAAACAATATCAAAAAGACGGAAACACAAAATAAAACAAAATTCGCTGCTATACAATACCACAAACGTTCTGTTCAGCGCTATAATAGGGTAAACAAGGACATACACTACTAAACAACCACATCAATGTAAAAAAAATGCTAACAAATTGGATAAAACTTTTACTTAAGAAGTTACTGAGGCGCTCTTGCAACACATAGTTTAACTCACTCGTTTCTCTCTACACACACACTCACCTACACACACGCACGAATCACACACGAACCCACCCCATTCCCATATACATAAACACAATCCCGTGAATATTATGTAAAATTATCTTGCTATGGAAGAGCGGAGGCTCCAATCATCAACTAGTTGTCTTGATTTGGTTTGGAAATAAACAATGTTTATTTTTTTTTATTAAGTTTTAATAAAAACTTAGTGCTGATTCTTCTATCGTCAAATATTTTTATTCGTGGAGTAAAATAATTGTCGTCTGACATTAATGTAGTATGGAAAAATTATATCAAAAATTCAAAACTCAGGAGATTTAATTCATAAGACTATGAATTAAAGTTTGGTGAAATTCGTGCTTAAGGAGAAAACTCTCCATTTCCATGTCTCGCTCTAATAAATGAGCACTTTATAATGAGTAGAAAAAGGGAACAAAATTTGCTAAAGCCCGATCAAAAAAGATTAACTTCTCGCAAATTAAAGCTGATATCATCAAAGCTTAGAAAGAAAATCCTGTTGAAATTGAAAAGTAATTTTCAGCTGACTTTGTTGAAAAGAGAAGTAAAAAGATTTTCCAGGGGGTTCCCTTTGGCTTTATAAGTCACTTTGGACGTTGTAGGTTGGAGGTGGCATTTGGGGTCGCGGGCGCTTAGACTGGGGAGTCTGTCCGCCCACTGAGTGTCAGGAAAGACGGTGCACAGTGGTCACGTGCTGCCTTGCATACTTGCACAGTTCAGTTTCGGGGAGACCCATTTACAGTCTGCCCAGAGATGTGCCATAGCGTTGATATTGTACAGAAGGGGTTCCGGATCAGTCTTTTGAGAGGTAACGGTGCCCCTTCTATGTGCAGATGGTGACCACCCCCGGTTTTAGTGAGGTAAAAATCCCACACTGCCCGGGCGCCTTTTGAAGGTTTCGCGAAACAACAAAATTGTGGAGGTGGCAAGGAGTTCATTAACTATCAAGCTTGAATACAAACTTTTATTTTTAGCAAGCTTTAATACAAACCCTATTTAACCCCTTTAGAGGATGAATTTCCAAAAATCCTTCCTCAATGCTCAATTTCATTATTTAAGGAACTCTTGAAATCTTTCAACTTTAGGATCCTACTATAATAATAATATTATAAACGCTAAAGTTTGAGAGGACGGATGGATTGATGTTTGTTACTCTTTCACGCAAAAACTACTGTACGGATTTTGATGAACAGTAATATATGTAGCCTATACATTGGAATATCACATAGGATATAATTAAGTAAAAATCATCATCTGCCTAGCCTTTTTCCAACTATGTATTGGGGTCGGCTTCCAGTCAAACCGGATGCAGCTGAATATGTTTTACATGGAGCGACTGCCTATCTGACCTCCATAACCCAGTTACTGGGTACCATAATAATACCATATCCCTACTACCTCACCTACCCCATCCACGTGAGACACATCATCATCTGCCTAGCCTTTTCCCAACTATGTTGTGGTCGGCTTCCAGTCTAACCAGATGCAGCTGAATACCAATATTTTACGAGAAGCGACTGCCTATCTGACGTCCACAACCCAGTTACTGGGTAATACCACATGAGTAGACAATGTCTACTCATGTGGTAATACGATACCCCTTGGTAAGACTGGTTGACAGATTTTCGGGCTTCTGACGACCCGTAACGACTGTCAAAGATCCACGAATGACAGCCGGGACCACCTGCTTTCCGAGGCACGGAGGGGACTTGGTAAAGATGGTCACCCATCCACGGACCAACCGCGGCAAGCTATCGACCCGTGCGGCTGTGATTACTTAGCCACAAGCCCCTCATACTAAGTAAAATTATTTAGGATTCAATATTTTTCCAAGGTAGTGGGAAATTATTTTGTAAAGTGAAGCTGTAACTTAATGCTGCATACTTAAGACTTCGCCCTTCATTAGTGTCGAATCTGTCTACAAACTTTTACCACTCACCTATACCTAAATCTATACAGGGTCAAATTAAATTAGCTAGCGAAACTCCGCATACGTGATGGTTATCAATATCTACTCACGATGAAACAAAAAGAAATTAATTTGATGATTTTTTTTGTGGGGTTTTCGAGCGCAATTACTTCACTTCGACTTCTGGAGAAATAAATGCGTTGGGTGGGTCGGGTTTCGAATATGTTGATTAGTCGGTAACTGGTGATGTCGAACTTTTGTTTTAATTAGTATCTATTGTTCTCAAGTAAGTGACATGTTATGTTTTCATTGAGAATAAAGTTTCTTTAAACCTAATTAGTGTGTTCACTTGAAATATCAGTTTAAAAAACATTTTTTTTTGTGTAAACTTCACAGACGTGATTAGCATCGATATCTAAACGATAAAATATATTTTCTTAACTCGTACTTCAAGTAACAACACTACCAACTTCGTTGACCCTTAAAAAAAACAGTGGCCGGAGTGCAGACAGAAATGAAAACTTGAACAATTACGTGTGTATTTTTTTAATCGTCTTACAAACAAAACACGCGCGGTGTCGGTTACGGTAACAGTGTCGCGAGTTCAATGGTTTTTTCCCATCTCAAAAAATGCCCAACGCGCCTAAAGAAGTTGTCACATCAAAAAAACATAAAATCTTTTTTATTTTCATTTTATCTTATTTAGATATCGAAACTCATCACGTCTGCAAAGTTTCGCTAGTTAATTTAATTTGAGTCTGTATAAGACAGTCATGTTCTCTGTTAACTTACAAAAATTACAGTAGGCGTATACCAAAAGCGGTTGTTATGAAAGTGTTAGGTAGGGACTGATCTCATTCTTTAAAAAACCTTGAGGTAACCGCCATAGACGCCAGTTGTCTAAGAATACGTCCCATTCCTAGCAATAATATCCTTAGATTTGACCAGATTTTCAGGCTGATGTAACGCGTGTAAAAGACGCCTAATGAAGCCGACAGTCACTTGTGCTCCCCGTTATTGTGATCACTTTTTTGGACCATACCTGGAAACCTTTTGATAACGGAGATATTGAAGGACAAAGTTTAATTTCTTTTAGTAATTTTCACGAAAACCAGTTTTATTAAATGTTATAACTTAACTTTAAATACCTCATATCTTCTGTACCGTTGCATGCGCCCATAGGCACAATGTTCTGCGTGCTTCACATTGCGCGCTTTCGTAAAAAGCGATTAGTCGCACCAAAAATAATGTCGGATTCCAGCATTTTTGCTATTTTTTGCCTAAAGTTTGATGTACAGAAAGCGTTGATATCGGCTATGCCATGGGTGTTTTTAAACATGTAGGTAATGAAGCCTTATAACGAAGAATAATTATGTTAGTTAGTTACCTCTTCCATCAACTGCTTGACCTCCTTCTTGACGGCCGCGATGAGCCGTTCCTTCTGCTCGGCGCTGGGGTCCGTTGCCGTGGCCGCCGGCATCTCCTCCGACCCTCCCTCGGCTAGAACAACAGTACTATTGCTTTTATTAATACCAAATACTAATCTCAAACTTGAAGCATTAATTTCAATTAACCCTTTCGAGACCCGCCAACTCCGAAAAGCAAAAGTTATAACGGTACCTACTAACAAAGCAAACGGAAATTCAGGGCGAGATTTGCAGATCGCAATTGTTAAGGCGAAAGCGCCAGGGTAGCCCGCGAAATTAATTTTTTTTTAGGTTTTTTGCAATTTGCTGGTCAGTATTAAGTTGTACGTTGATTAAAATATGATTCGCGGCCGTAACAAATATGTATTTATAGAATTATAATCATTAAAGTCATCAACACAACTCTCTAAGACCATGTAATCCCCAAGAATGACTATTTCATGAAATCTTGACATTTGGGGATTACATGGTCTTACAGAGTTGTGTTGATGACTTTAATGATTATAATTCTGTAAAAACATATTTGTTACGACCGCGAATCATATTTTAATCAACGTACAACTTAATACTGACCAGCAAATTGCAAAAAACGTAAGAAAATTAGAATTTCGCGGGCCACCTTAGAGCTTCCCCCTTAAGTAAAATTTGTTTTATACGAATATTAACCTACTAGCTGCGCCCCGCGGTTTCACCCGCATGTGTCTCAATCCCATGGGAATATCGGGATATAGAGTATCCTATGTCCTAATCCTGCACCCTAATTGCGTAACACACTATCAATCGGAATCTGAATCATTTTGAATTTGATGCAAATAGCTATATACATATCGGTTGACGGACTCGTTTTTCCTTAGGCGCGGTTTATGCGCCATATCGTGAAGAAACCGTGCCATGTACAAAGGGTCTAAGTCACTTATTCTAATCATTATTACTCTAGTCGAGGATTGGTTGCTATAACATTTACAGGTACATATTTAAAGGAGTTGTTAACGAGTTAGTCAGAAGTTGAAGGTAGTTGCCCATTCCAAAGCGTATAAAGTATGGACGGTAGAGGTAAGGAGAACCGTCTCATATGGGGGAAAGTTGAAAAAGTGTCCAGCTATAAGCAGTAAATAACAGATCAAAAACCCTCCAAAATGGCGCTAGCGTAGGCAAAGGGTATGGTATGAATGTAGCAGTAGTTGACGGGGTGAAGTATGCCGAGTTAGAAAATTTTATATTTTTAGTGACTAGAGTAGTTAGTGATGACAGCCCAGTATACCAAACCTCAACTATTTACGTAGTCCAAAGTTCTTCTGTCCTTGTTTATTTTTCTATCCTATTCTAATAACTTTTGGCGCTTTCTTTGAAAACCCTGTTGCTATTAAGGCGCCACCCTAATTTAACGCAGTTTGACGTACACCTTTTCACAACAGAGACAGTTCTCCTTACCTCTACCCTCCATAGTATAAAGCAAAAACTCTATTGTTACAGTAGAAGAGAAGTAGAGAGAGAGAAGAAGAGTGAGAAAAGAGATGAGAGAGAGAGAAGTGGATTTTAGTAGAGACTAGCAGTTTTGTTTGTTGTTGTTGTATTGGATCAAGTTGTAAATTACCAGTATCGGTCTAAAGAGAGACTATTGATTCAACGACAACAGAATGTCTCGGATTAGGTATGCCAAGCATTCAACCGATCGCTTCGAAATCGAAATAGCTGAATAATAAATCTACCGAAGACGCAAGTTCATAATATGTATTTGGATGGAGAAAACACGAACGTTCTTACTACCTACCTTCTTTAACCTTTTGACCGCCACAGTCATGTATAGATGACAAACCAAAATGTGCCCAGCACGCCACGGTTCGACTACATGACAGACTTTGACGCCGAGGGCGATTTAGATTTTTTGACGTGTGGCAGTCAAAAGGGCAACAAACATACGTGTAAAATACTAAGTACAGCAGCAGCAGCAATCTAGCAACAACCTGATTAAAACAACTATATGGATCAGTATGATTTTGACAGACTTGTCAGTAGCAGCAATCTGGCAACTACCTTATTATAACAACTTTAAGGATCACTGGTTTTGACAGACTTTTCAGTAGCAGCAATCTGACAACAACCCTATTGCACACTGTGGTTTTGACAGACTAGTCAGTAGCAGCAATCTGACAACAACCTTATTATAACAACTTCAAGGATCACTGGTTTTGACAGACCTTTCAGTAGCAGCAATCTGACAACAACCCTATTGCATCACTGTGGTTTTGACAGACTTGTCAGTAGCAGCAATCTGGCAACAACCTTATTATAACAACTTTAAGGATCACTGGTTTTGACAGACTTTTCAGTAGCAGCAATCTGACAACAACCCTATTGCATCACTGTGGTTTTGACAGACTAGTCAGTAGTAGCAATCTGACAACAACCTTATTATAACAACTTCAAGGATCACTGGTTTTGACAGACTTTTCAGTAGCAGCAATCTGACAACAACCCTATTGCATCACTGTGGTTTTGACAGACTTGTCAGTAGCAGCAATCTGACAACAACCTTATTATAACAACTTTAAGGATCACTGGTTTTGACAGACTTTTCAGTAGCAGCAATCTGACAACAACCCTATTGCATCACTGTGGTTTTGACAGACTTGTCAGTAGCAGCAATCTGACAACAACCTTATTATAACAACTTTAAGGATCACTGTGGTTTTGACAGACTTTTCAGTAGCAGCAATCTGACAACAACCCTATTGCATCACTGTGGTTTTGACAGACTTGTCAGTAGCAGCAATCTGACAACAACCTTATTATAACAACTTTAAGGATCACTGGTTTTGACAGACTTTTCAGTAGCAGCAATCTGACAACAACTCTATTGCATCACTGTGGTTTTGACAAACTTGTCAGTAGCAGCAACCTAGCAACAACCTTATAATTACAACTATAAGGATCACTGTGATTTTGACAGTGTTGTATTATCAGAGGTAAAAATTACTGCTGAATAATTCCTTTTCTAATTCGTACTCACCATACCTACCTACTTTAAAGTTATGTACTTTATACATAATAAACAATATTGTTCCCAAGAGAGCCAAATTTAACAATAAGACCATTGTCATATACCGTTTAGTCCGTTTAGTATAGATAAATCTTGAGAAAATCATTCCTCAAGGACGTTAGTTATCATGTGCTCTGGAATTCTCATATAAAAATGATATAATTTTCCAGTCAAGGACCTTTTCAGAGGTTTGACCTCGGGAATATTTGCGTCTTAAAGCACCTTCTATACGTAGAAATTCCCGGGATTCTCGAGAGGGATTCGCAAATTTTCAGTAAAAATGTGTGTTTTATTCTTTATTATAATAATGAAATAGTTTTCTGGGATAACATTACTTGTTGTTACTTTTTTGTTTGCATATTTTACCATGTCAAATAGGTACCTATTACTCGACTGGGTTTATTAAAATATTCAAGATACCTATCTTATAGCAAAACGTACGTAACTCTTTGTTACAGTAGAGGCAGAGGATTTTTAACATAGGAACAGTCTTAGGAGAACACAAAAAAGCTAAGCCTCTAAATGCTCACCTGATGATCTTCAACTGTACAACAGGGTGTAATGCATAAATCTTTCAAGTTTCAGTTTATTACACAAATTTCTCTGAAGCTCTTTTTATTAATTCTGTAAAAAGTGTTATTCGTTATTTAACTCTTTGTCCAGACATTTCTTAAGAGTCAATAAAAATGTGAGAGCAATGCGATTCCGTTTGAAAGCTTATCATACACTAGCAGCGCCCCGCGGTTTCAACCACATAAGTGTTATTCCCGTGGGAATATCATAAAAAGTATCTTACGTGTTATTCTGATGTATAAGCTATATTTTAGTTTGTTTAGAGTTTTAGTTTTATTAATTAATTAGGCAGGTATTAGTTATTATGTGCTTAGTTATTTATTATTTTATAAGCTATATTAAGGTGCCACTAGTCGATATTTTTTCCATACAAATTTCGGGAGAGCATTACTCCACTGTTTGACATTGTGCATCCAAAGTGTGATGTTTCCGTACAGACAACATTAATAATAAGACAAAAGGACATCATGATTAACTTTGGATGCACAATGTCAAACAGTGGAGTAATGCTCTCCCGAAATTTGTATGTAAAAAATATCGACTAGTGGCACCTTAAGTCCTGTCCTATAATTTTTCTATGCAAACTTTACCTAGCAAAGTACTCAAAGGACAAAATATTCTCTAAAAAATCGTTCATATTATTTCCATTTATGCTCATTTTCCTTTCTATCATAATAACTTGCCTACCATACCATAACCATAATCAGCCTATAATGTTCCCACTGCTGGGACACAGGCCTCCTCTCGGTGAGAGGGAGTGGGCCGTAATCCACCACGCGGGCCCAGTGCGGATTGGCAGATGTCACATGTCTTCGAATTTTTGGTTCTAGGACATGCCGGTTTCCTCACGATGTTTTCCTTCACCGTTTTGAGAGCAGTGGTGATGAAATAATTTACACAAAGTAAAGCGCCTGTCTGGGTTCGAACCTACGACCTACAACTCGTAAGTCGCGGCCGTTACCACTTGGCCACCACTGCTCTAACTTGCCTATTCATCTTCATTTGGTATTCAAAGCTTTATAATAGGGGGTTTCCGACGATAAATATTAGATGAATAGATTCATAAATATAATATTATGATTATGATGTATGGGATAGGATTTTTTCATGTTTGTGTACAATACACACACACACATACTATCGTCCGATATATCTGTGAAATTTTTAATGTTGCCTAGGGACCAGCCGATGGGACTATCAATATCCTATTTCCTATCCTACTAATCACACTAATATTATAAAGGCGAAAGTGTGTGAGTGTGTTTGTATGTTTATTACTCTTTCACGCAAAAACTACTGAACGCATTTAGATGAAATTTGGCACAGAGATAGTTTATAACCCGGATTAGCACATAGGATACTTTTTTTTAAATAGATTTTTCACAGAAGAGCCAAATAAACATAAAATTAAAGGTATTCCCATGAATTCTTAATTTTAAAAATTCTAATTCTAATCTTACTTAAATCGACAATTAAATAACATTATGAAACAAATAACCAACGTGGAAAAAACAGCTATTAAAGGATATCCCTTATTAAATAAAACCCTGCTACGGAATTTGACCCACATCATACATTTACACAGAAAAAAACTTAGCAATATAAGAATAAGTCCTCCTTAAAACCCTCAACAGACGTCCTTGAAATTGTTTGACAAGACAGTTAATAAGGTTCATGTCTGGTATACCGAAAGACCTTTTTCTTTGAATACAAAGTCCAAATTCAAACCGGGCTTCCCTTAGATACCCGCTCATCATATACCGTAAGGATTAGTTAGGTCAAACTTTGCCTAGTATCAATTAATCGATTAGGTATTTATGTAATTCCTCTATTCAGTGTTCCACCTTCGTAGCAGCGTAGCGCTACGGCGTAGCGGGTGCTACAGGTTAATATAAATTGTAATGCCGTCTAGAACAAGATTATCCAGCTTTTTTATTCTTATAATAATTGATAGTAAAAACTTTTACAAAAAAAAACAACCGCCTCCCAAAAAAATACTAAAAAGTGAAAAATAACTTTAATTTCGGAATTCGGTGACTTTGGATCTGTATTTTAGTTTTTGCCACCGACTTCCGAAATTAAAGTTATTTTTCACTTTGTAGTGTTTTTTTGGAAGTCGGTTGTTTTTTTTTTTTGTATAAAGTGTTTTTATTTTTCACTTTTTAGTGGGTCCGTTTGTAATTTATCTAAGTTACAATAGCCTAATGTCAACTGCTCATCACCTTTTACAAAATATTGCTTTTCCCGATCGTTAATTTTGTCTTTAGGTTTCCTCACGATGTTTTACTTCACCGTTTTGACAACAGTGGTGATGCAATAATTTACACAATGTAAAGCGCCTGTCAGAGTGTAGTGGTGGTCCAGCGGTAACGGCCCCCACTTACGAGTTGTAGGTCGTGGATTCGAACCCCGTCAGGCGTTTTACTTTGTGTAAATATTTTCACCACCACTGCTCCCAAAACGGTGAAGGAAAACATCGTGAGGAAACCGGCATGTCCTAGAATTCAAAGACATAACCCGCACTGGGCCCGCGTGATAGATTACAGCCCTCTCGAAGAGAGGAGGCCTGTGTCCCAGCAGTGGGAACACTATAGGCTGATAAAGCGCCTGTCTGGGTTTGGACCTACGATACGATATAACCTTGGCCACCATCAAGTCAAGCAAATATTACTGTGACTTTCTTACAAACAGAAAAATACTCGCAATTTTCTCTTTGAATGTTTCACAAAAATCTTTTCTAAAATACTCTTTCTGTAATGAGCAAAACTCGACACCTCGAACAAAAGAACTTTAATGGCTAATTTAATTTAATTTGTCTTTGTTCGCTACGTCAGTCAGGGCTTTGTGAAAACTTTTCTATTATGAAGCACTGCGTTTCGCGAAGTCCGAGAAATGCGGAGTGTAATCAAGTGATAAATATAAATAAACTAGCGACCCGCCCCTGCTTCGCACGGTTTTACGACGTGACAAAACGTCCAGATTTCTTTGTAATATTTAAGTTTAGGAATATACACACGCTAAAATGGAACTGGGCTGGACACATCTGCCGTATGTCAGACGACAAATGGGCCAAACTTACGACCCAATAGCGACATCGCAGCAGGCCCAGACGAAGATGGCAGGATGATCTGGACTCCTCCAACAAGAACTGGTTCTTAGCAGCTTTGAGCAGAGAAAAATGGAAAGAGAGTATACCTAAGGTCTTTGCCTTGCTGTGGGGACATCACAGGCAATAATAATAATATAATATACAGATATACCTTCTGGAATAAATTATCTAAATAATAGTGTAAACCACATCAAAATCCATTGCGTAGTTTAGAAGAACAACGGGGTCACACAGAGAGGTACGAAAAGTGACTTCAAATTTTAATACACTAGCTGCGCCCCGCGGTTTCACCCGTCACTCCCGTGGGAATATCGGCATAAAAAGTAGCCTATATGTTAATTCAGGGTGTCAGCTACCTCCATACCAAATTTTATCAAAATTGGTCCAGCCGTTTGAGCGTGAAGAAGTAACAAACATATAAAGACACACACACACTCACAAACTTTCGCCTTTATTATTAGTGTGATACCTATGTATTTTATATCTATAAAAATAAATAAAATAGAAGTGTCTGTTTGTAATGTCAAAATTGCCTTTTACTAAATGCATAATTATGAAAGTACTACCTGACCCGGCGAACTTTTACCATCCATCGAAATCAGACAATCCGTTCTCAAGATATCATCAAAAAAGCCGTTCCATACAAAATGTATGAGAAAATGAATTATCTTTTTTTTCGTGAATTTTCCTGTTACCTCTTCACGCTTAAACCGCTGAACCGATTTAGATGAAATTTATTATAAAGATAGTTTGAGTCCCGGGAAAGGACAGAATAATTTTATCCCGATATTCCTACGGGATCGACACTTATGCGGGTGAAACCGCGGGATGCTGCTAGTATTATAAATGCGAAAGTGTGTTTGTCTGTCTGTCTGTTACCTCTTCACGCTTAAACCGCTGAACCGATTTAGATGAAATTTGGTAAGAGATAGTTTGAGACCCGGGAAAGGACATAGGGTAGTTTTTATACCGATATTCCCACGGGATTGAAACTTATGCGGGTGAAACCTGCTAGTATTCTATAAAGTAAATTTTGAAACGACCGCGAATCCTATATAGATCAACATACAACCGAATATTGACCTGCAAATTACAAAAAACGCAAAAACAATTGAATTCCGCGGGCTTCTCTACCGCCATATTAACCCTAACCGATCGCGTAAATCAAAGGCTGTCAAGAACATTTTTGTTTAAACAAATGTCGGTTTTGCTAGTGGGTATATAATAGATGATGAAAGATTTTTGCCAACATTTTGTAGATAAGGGAAAAAGAGGAAATTACGTTTCCGCTGGCATTTTAAACGTATTTACATCTCTGAGAAAAGAAAATACTCCTTTTATCAATGATTTCAAAGTCAATGCCTTTTATACATTTACTTTTTCATGATGTTCAGCAAGACATTTAATTATGAGAAGAAAATATACCTCGTGAACAACGAAGTCGGAAAAATCTAGATGTCGTTTTATTTAAAA
This sequence comes from Oligia fasciuncula, assembly GCA_963082905.1. Taxonomy (NCBI): domain Eukaryota; kingdom Metazoa; phylum Arthropoda; class Insecta; order Lepidoptera; family Noctuidae; genus Oligia; species Oligia fasciuncula. The sequence goes on along the minus strand of OY720406.1, from coordinate 10,725,843 downwards.
AAATACTTCATCGTTAAAATTCCTGAAAATAAATTAATAAGTAGTAGGTATTAAAACATCTTGCTGGTCCGCTTGCCGCGGTCGGTCCGCGGATGAATGACCATCTTTACATATCGAGACCCCTCCATGCCTCAGAGAGCACGTTCAAAGATACAGGTCGTCAGCAGCCCAAAAGCCGGACAACCAGTCTTATCAAGGGCTATCGTATTACCTACCTAGTAACTGGGTGGTGGAGGTCACATAGGCAGTCGCTTCATATAAAAAACCGATATTCAGCTGCTTCCGGTTAGACTGGAAGCCGACCCCAACATAGTTAGGAAAAGTAGATGGTGAAATACTAATCTTTAACTATGTTGTTAGACGTTAAATTGAAGTAAATTCTATGTCAAAGGAACTTCCCACGCGCTTAAACATTCTTAAATAAACTTGTCTTATGTAATATGTATACTTAGGTGCAATGAATGATGATGAATGATGTGACGTCTATCAACCCGCACCTGGCCCGCGTGGTGAAATATGTCCCACTCCCTCTCACCGAGAGGAGGCCTGTGTCTGATGCTGATTATACTATGCAAATCATTCTACATCTAGACGCACTTTAAGTGAGTGAGTCTCAATGATTGTCTCTCCTAAATATGAAATAGTCTTATGATAATTCATGCCAACAACTTATAAAATATTCGCGGAGTTCGGTTATCAAAGCCAACTGGACAAAACCTCTATAGTACCTCCTCTATATTCTGACACATTACTAACTGGACCTCATATGGTCCGTAAAATTTGACTAGGCTGGAAGAATCACACCTGTGCCTAGAGATATCCTTTTTATGACGCAAATGAGGGTCAGTTCTTTAGAGCTCTAAAGGACAGGCCTCGTGGAATTTGTTCATATTTAAGTGGGTCAAACGTCAAAACAAACAGGTAAGTAGGTCTGACAATCTCATCCCGAATTTATTTGATTAAACCCGGATTTTCCACAGACAACTTAGGTAGGTAATTGTTTTAATTTTGTTTAGGTAATAATACAATTTTGAAACGAATTCATGAAATTCAATTATCACAACCGTCTATTGTAAATGACAGCCACAATTAAATGATTTATGAATTACTAGCAGCGCCCCGAGGTTTCACCCGCGTAAGTTTAGATCCCGTGGGAATATCGGGATAACAAGTATTCTATGTGTTAATCCAGGAAATGGTCTATCTATCTGCCAATTTTCTTCCAAATCTGGTCAATGGTTAACGTGTGATTGAGTAACAAACATCCAAACATCTTCACAAACTTTCGCCTTTATAATATTTGTGTGATAATAAATACACGTTTTAGCACAGCTGGCAATTATAGTTCTAGAGTTGAGACTTCAGCTGGTGTATTCTGTAAAATTCTCATCGTGAAACTTAGGTACCTAAATTATGCTGTCATGTCATAATTGGAAGCCGACCCCAATTATTTTTCACTTTTTAGTGTTTTGTTTGGAAGACGGTTTTTTTTTTTGATATGTTACAAAATAAATGACATAGCTAAAACTACCCAACTTACTGTCGAATAATCACTAGAGTCCGACCGAAACTGGTTTTCCGGCCGAAACCGAAACTGAAACCGAATATTCGGCCGTGGCTTCAGTTTCGGCCGAAACCGAAACTCACGTGGTCAAGTATAAAATTCCTTAAAATACTGAAATTTGGTGCATTTTACCCATTATTCTGCATTAAATAGGACATGAAATGGAAACATAGTATATTAATTTTGTTGTAATCATTTATTTAATATAATATTAAAAATATTAATAATATTTTTATTATTTTTTTAAATTAAGTTCTCATAGCAAAATGTTTATCAGTTATCAATAATCAAATCACTAATTGTTACTGTTTCATTAAATACTAAGTATTGGTATTTTGAAATCTTATTAATTAATACTTTGGTTTGTATTTGTACTTAATTTTGGCCGAAACCAAAACTGCCGCCGAAACTTGATTTTTGGCCGAAACTCGGCCGAAACCGAAACCGAACTTTCGGTCGGACACTAATAATCACACATCACACATCTTAATCCGATTGCATGAAAATTTTGCACGGCCACGCGGGCTACGTGTAACATCTAGGGCTAAGGTACGACAGTCGTACGCATAGATATACCTACCTAGCTTTTACAGTACCAGCACAACCACTTGATACACTTCCGTACCGTATCGAACACCAATCAATATTGTTGTAGGAGTCCTCTAAACGCCAAAACCCGGTAATTTTGTCAGTTTAAATCAATTAAATCAAATAGACGACTGCTGTTCTTCAGACAGCTGTTTGCCGTCGGGGGCAAGGTGAATCAGGTTATCGAAATGTGTTATTTTCGATACGATAGCCTGTCGGATGGTTGTGAATAGCTATGCTGGACATAAACATTAACATCGAGCTTTAAAAAGAGAGTCACACAGAGGTACCAAGTTATCATTCTTGAGGTCCAATCGAACAAGCTAATACCTACTTTGGTATCATGCCGCAAACTTGCATCTACTTTTATACAATTTTGCGAGTGTGCTGAGTAGTCAATTAATTGTGTTTAGGTATCCCAAAAGCTTAATTTATAATAATGAATATTGGCAGTGTAATGAAATGTACCTACATAACAACAGCTATAAATTCAAACGGCTCTCTATCGATCAGCACTCAAATAACTAATCGATTTCGCTTTATTCTCAACACTGAAAGACCGCCCCGGGGAATACCAAAGTAGAAAGTAAGTACGAACGCAGATGGTACAGCCAAGTAGCTTAATTATTTATTGGAAAACTGCCAAGTCTCACATAAAGTAATCAATTACTCACTCTATCTACCTCCAATCTCATCAACCAATTTAATAACGAAGAATTACGAAACTCGATCAAGTTAAAATAAAAACCAGAGCTGTCATTCTCAAAGAAGATTTAATTTGGCACTACCTACATTTAAAAATCGAACCCTGCATTCTCTCTGGTCGTTTACTTTTTTTTTATTTACGCAGGCGGAAGCTTTTAATTTTCCATTGGAGCCGAAGCTGTTTTTTATTTGTTTTCAGTTACAGTTACGTGATTTCAATATTTATTGTGAATCTGCGATGTTTCTGTTTAGATACTTTGCTACGAAAGCCCTATGTAAATTCTAGCTACGTGAAATATGCCCTGAAATGTGCCATGCTGAAAGGACCAGATAATCCGAATATGCAGCGGCTTTACATAGAATAGAAAAGTCTACATTTTTTTTTTTATGTGGAGAAATGCTCATGCATTCTGCACTACCACGGGGAGATAGTGCAGTTATGTGGGACTCTAACCCACTAAAACTCCACGGTGTCCTCCTCTGCCGCTTACGGCGGGAACACGGGCACGCGTTAGCACTCATCCGTGAGGCTCAGTCTACCTAGACCAAGTTAGTTTGAATAGGTATTCAATCTGCTTCCTATTAAAGGATATTAAACTTAGTACGCGGCGGAATTATGTACCTAGTATATACCTACTCCTCTCTTCCTACGTACCTACCTAGTACCTTGTTTACTTTAAATGTTTGTTTCATCGACAATTTCTGGAGGAATTAAACTTGAAAACCGCTATGAAACAAAAAGGCTTCTACAAAACTGAACTATTCCCTAAAAATCCATGTTTACGGCTACATAAATACGTTCACTTGAACTTGGCATTTAAAAGCGAGGGAAAATTTTGCTCTACGACCGGCAACGATTTATCCCAGCTGTCACTAAAACAAAACCTTTTTTCCCCTTTACTTTTAGACAAATAGCTAGCAAAAACGTATCCTTACGTAAAAAGTACATTGGTAGTATAGAACTGTACTTGAAAGAGGTAAGATTAATTGTCTCAAACCGACGGGCGACAGGCCACGAGCAATTTTGTGGAGCACAGTTTGGAGAAAGCCTACCAAATTGCCTGAAGACATCAATCATGTAGCGTAACCCTATATTATATTTGTGTCACGAGCCTTGGAAAGGGTAGCGGAGAAATTAGTTTGAAAAAATCTGCATGGTGGTTGAAATTGTAATGCTATTCCGCGCCAGATATTATGGTTCTAAAATATTTGGCAAGCGTAAAAAGTCCGTTAGAAAAAACCTGCATGGTGTTTGAAATTTTCTAGAAACGCTTTAGTGTCGTTGCAATAGACTGCCGCATTGGAATGTCCTTTTTATCACATCTATTCAAAAAGAGCTAGTGTATTCTTCGCAAACAGGGACTAAAATAGCTCTTTAATCCCTAGGGACTAAAAGTGATTTGAACTTGTAATGTGGATATTGTTAGTAAAAGTTTCGATCACCAAAGAGATCAATCACGAACATTGTATGAACAAGTAACTGGCTATATGATAAAGAAAAAAGAGCGCGAGCCCCATTTAAAAAAAAAGTTTGTTTAAAAATTTCTCAAATCAGGATTTTACTTATTTTTATAACAAATTAATGTGTCTCAAGTAATTTGTACCTATGTAAATAAATAAACGTACCTACTGTTTTTATTCATAAGTTGCACTTACCCTTTTTTTTCATAGAGGGTGATAAAAAGTAGTGTCCACCTCGGGAGCAACACTATTTTAAGCTTGAGTGACGTACTTTGAATCCTTCACTGCGCTCAGAATTATACCGAAACCGACATATCCTAGAACCAATTCGAAGACATGCGACATCAACCAATCCGCACTGGGCCCGCGTGATGGATTACCTACGGCCCAATCCCTCTCACAGAGAGGAGGCCTGTGTCCCAGCAGTGGGAACATTATAGGCACATTATATTAAATCGTGTAGCGGTATACGAACTCCTCCGTGTCCTTACAGACCTCTTCATAGACATTTGGCATGCAACCACATTAGTGAAAGACAGCCCGCCACGAAGATCAGAAGGCCAATTTTCCTAATTAAAAACGTTAAAAATCTAGTCGCAACTCACGTCAGCGACAATCAATGTCAAAAACTTGTCAAAATGTAGGGAAATGTAGAGGTAGGTATTTTTGACAGATTGAGACAGATCCATCAGAGATCAGACTGTGAACGTTCTTAAAATTACGAGAATTGCCCCTCAGGTATACGAAATCGGAGGAGTTTGTATACCTGAGGTCCTTAACAGGTATTTTTAGGTTCACTAGAATAGTCCTAAAGATAGTTAAGTAAGTAGGTATGTAGATACTCTCTTCAATCAAAGCTTCAAAACATCATTATCTACGAGTACAAGATAGATAAGTGCTACCCTAGGTACCTAGGGTAGCACTTATCTTTTCTTCTTACCTATCATGAAAGCAGAAAGATAGCTGTATAGGTAGGTACCGTCCTATTAAGAGGTATTATAATAAAACATTGATTGGATACTTTCACGGTCATCCACAGAGCAACGCGGCAACGGAAACATGACAGAATAGGCATAAATCTATTCTTACAAATTATACTTACCTTCTCGACGAGAAGGTAAGTATAATTTGTAAGATTATATATGCATAGGTACTTAAAAAACGAGAAGTTCTCGTATTATATGTAGGTATGCATATTAACGTAAATTGGAAACATCTTCTATTCTATACTATCATCTAAGCTTACCATCTGAACAATCACTATAATAATTTGCTATTAGATAGAGAGAGTTTGCTGTTCGTGGCCATCATATACAATTTTTAAAGTCCCTAAAGAACTCTATTAAAAAACTTTTTGAGGCCACAATGTAGATAAAACGACTAATTAGCTCCTACGACCAATTTTCTTAATTTTATTTGCTTTTCACGCAAAATTTTCCTTCCCTTCTTTCTTATGAACAAAAATCTTCCACTATAACATTCATCAATCAAACAGGTTTCATGTACAATTGTACATGTATGTTAGTTCTATATTTTTCATGAATGCCTACAGGTTCGGCCCTGAAACTTCGAAACCCGCCCTTATCTCCACCCGCTATAAAAACAAGATTGCAAACAACTCACATGGCCGACATTCGCCTACGCTTTCTGTTATCGTAACTAAGTAACGTCAAAATGACAATTCAATAAATTCAGCGCCGAACTAAATATTTACAAGCACAACCACCAATCATAACAGCTTAAAAATATCTTCAACAATAAAAAAATAAAATAAATAGTTTTATAGACACGTATTTATTTTATTTTTCGGGAAAAATCTGCGTGTAACATGCCTTACCTTTATTTTGGGCGGCCATTGTAATTTTCTACCCGCGGGGAGTGGCGCATTATTTTCCTTCGAAACTTTCACATTTCACAACGTTAATAATTCGTATTATCACGTCAGCGAGCGTCACTTGTTTATGAAACGTGTTTACAATACAACTGTTGGTTGGAAATGGCTTGTTTGGTGGAAAAATCGATGCGACGCCGCGCGCAGTGAGCCGCTACACACGAATGATAAGAGGCAAGAGCCGCGCCAGCAACAGCCTCGTAGCTATCCTATCCTGTCTACATAAATACTTACAGGCTATATAATAGCTATGTACCTAACGAAGTTTCTATAGGGTTATGTTTAATGACAGCTGATTCGAGAGTTATGAGGAAAGCTGCGCGTATTTATCGTAAATTCGTGGATATGGCGGGATACTGATGTAATTTACTGTAAATTGCGCGTAGATAACTAGGCTAAAGAATTTTGCTTTATTACTTAGGTAGGTAGGTACCTATTACCTAATAGTTATAAAAAATGGCACAAATTCTTAAACGCGATTTCAACCCTTAACTAATTAATTAAAATCAATAAACTTTCTATCATTCTACTATCTATTTCAGCCGAAAGACGTCCACTGCTGGACATAGGCCTCCCCCAAGCACTTCCACTTCGACCAGTTCTGTGCTTCTCGCATCCAGCGGTTTCAAAGAATAATATAAAAAAAACTGCGTTGTTTTCTGTTTCAAATCTTACCGCAATTTTATTTTCAGGTGTTGCCGTTTTTTTTCCTTGAGTATTTCAGTCCTGAACTAAAAACATTATTTTGAGTGATAAAATGATAAGTACTTAGCTAAAATAGAGGATTCCAGAAACTCCGTCCCCAAATCAATCAAATTCTACGCAGGACAAGAGGATGTTCCATGTAGTTATCCTTGCCTAACCAATCAAACTGCATTAAAAAAAAATGTGCGTTCCACTAACCTTTTACCGGTGTTTTTTTCTCTGCCTGGCAAAGTAGAAAAAGCCTTTCCTATTTCATTTTCATGCTAAAGATTAAATTTTAGTAAAACTGATTTTGGAGTTTGACATTGGCAGACTGACAATGACAAGTGACAAAACGATAGTGACAGTTGACAGGAAAATAACAACAAAGTTGGTATAATATATATATGTTCTGTGTGTCTGCCCGATTGTGATCAGGGTACTCAATCTTAGTACAAAAAACTGGGGACAGCAGTGGGTACAATGATACAAAATCAGGAAGTATTAAGTTGTATCTGTACAACATAAGTTTGAATGTGTTTTTTAATTTTGTCGGATTATAATTGCTCGGATACAACAAATACGATCACAAGATGGCAGTTCTGAAGCAAGTTCACTATTAATTCGAATAGATGGCTCTAAAAATAATTGCAACCAATCGCAACTTTGATACATCTGTAGCTCATTACTACTAAAATAGTAAATTTTTATTTGACTTCGGTTTTGTGTATCCAAAAAATATTTTAAAATAAGTCAACGGTTTTATTTACATTTATCGCAAAGTATGACATTTCATTATTTTTCGATCAATAATTATTACATATTGCAAGAATTTTCACCAATATTTTGCAAACATTCATTGATGGTGGTAGAATTTCTTTGGTGGTTTTACTATCAATAAATTGGTATCCCCAATACAAATGTCTGATAACTACGTTGGTTTTTTAGCGATATTTTTGTGATCTTTCTGTGTAACGTTGTGCGTTTGTCATTAAATTGAGCAAAAGTTCCTCCGACTAATCCATATTTGTGACCAGAAAGTAATTTTATGAGTGGTTGTGTCATAACTGAGATAGGACTCCAGTATAGTGTTAGTTTCAGATAGGACTCCAGTGTTTGAGCTATGACTCTTAGTGCATCATGTCATCGGATAAGCACTGCTGTGTTCCTGTGTGCAAGGACAGTGGAGGTAATGTCACATTGTCATAGTTTTGCATTTAAAATTTCCTAAGGGGCCTCTGCGAGTTGGCTTTGACCCATAGTACGGCGTCCAACTGACCGGGATCCCAACCACCCCAGGGTGCCGAGATATTTGTCAAAGGAAATCTAAATTAATAATTGTCTGGATTTTTTTTCAGGCATGCATGCATACAGTTCTTCATGGATTTCCGAACCCTGAAAAAGACCGATTTCGACCTGGCACCTACCTATAATAAGTGATATTTTGGGACTTGAAAATGCACACATTTTTAAGTTCCGTCGAGTGTGTCGCAAACACTTTCAGGATCAATATTTATGTCGCAATAACAAGATAAACAATATTGCAGTTCCAACATTATATTTACCAGGTTTGTTCATTACTTACATAATGCTACTTTTTATAATAAAAGAATAAAGTTGCCATTATTCCTTTAACTATTAACACATTGAAGGACACTGACCGAGACACAATAGAAGTTTTATTGTTATTACGTCAAAAAGTGTTAAGTGTCCCGCAAAGTGTTAAAAAAAACTTTATAGCACCTTAGCAAAATTATTAATGCAGTTATTCCTTTATAATTTTTCAGGTCTAATCACAACCAAAGACACTATGTATTGGAAGAAAATCATTGCAAGGACTTGTAAATCAGCCAATCCCATCAACTTCTACAGGTATATATTATGATTTTTTTATAATACTCTTTTAGGGTTCCATATGTCTCTATGGTCTCTATCATACCAAATAAAAAATGAAGGTAAAGTGTAATAGTTTTGGTGGAATGGAATCCTTAGACTTGCACTAATCGACTTGTAATAATCCTACTGATTAGAAATAGTCAAAGTTGTTGTTGTTGTTAATGTTTTACCAATAACCCTGTATATTTAATTTATAAGAGATTTACTTTTGCACTCATACAAAATCATTTTCTACTTTACAGTCAGGAAAATATCTGCCAGGACGCTTAAGCACTGCACAACTATTAATAATAAAATATTTTCGAAAATATTTTCATGATGAAAGGTAATCACAGAGTACTTTTTGATAAGGTTATGTCGATGTGGCACATTACCTTTTGGAGTTTCCCCTCTTCGTAAGTAGGCCCCCTGGTCTCATTTATTAACAAACGTATCGCCTGACGATAATGCATAACGCATCTAATGTATTTAATTGGATAAGGAATAATAATGTATTGTATAAAATAGCTTTGTAAATAATCCATATTTTTTTTGTAATATGTAAAAGATAAATATGGTTACTGTGGGTTATCCTTATGAGATGATAAACATATACCATCGCGGACTTTTTTATCGATCTTTGTAAGATATACAATTCCGTAGAACATTAATTTGATCTATCTCGTAAGGTTTAGCCAGGCGTTTGCAATGTAAGCGCACAAAAATATGTTTGTTACGACCTCACATTACAAATGTTTGAATTTCTCGGCTTTTCTCTACTAATGCATGTATTATACGTAAAAACCTTCCTCTTGAATCACTATTGCTGAAAATAAATTAAAATCGTTGCGTAAGATTTAAGCTTACAGACAGCGGAAGCGACTTTGTTTTATGCTATGTAAAGATTTTGTACCCATACTGTTCTGCTTTATCTTTTGCTTTTAATTTTGATTTCCTTTCCATGACTTTCGTGTATTGTATTGTGATTTATTTTAATGTGTTTGTCCTTGTCAAACTTGTAGCCTCTGTTGGCGATCAAATAAATAAAAACATGATTAGCTAAATAGCACTGTATTTCATTTATCAATCCCTGAAATGAAAAACTAAAAATACCTAGCTATAAGCATACCGGTAAAAAAAAAAAGGTACCTAGGTGTAGTTCTAACTATGAATATCAGGTGGCGCTAGTTTCTTATGACCTGTTCCACGGAACAAGATTGGTCTCTATTACTAGTCTTATCAAAGTACTCTGTGATTGTGATTCAGAAGAAAATTAATTAAAAAAGTACAACAAAATGCGTGAAACAAAGATGAGTACGCACCTTTCTGGTGGTAGACTAAACGTAGCATCTATTCAAGAGTCAATGAGGACTGAATTACTGAATCTACTACAGCTTTATAAAGGTCCAAAAGTATGTATCCTTCTATTGATTCTACATATTTATATACATTATCAAGCATTGGTTTTCCTCATGATAAAGCCAATTAAAAGTACATTGTAAACGATGGCACTGTCAAAAAGTACCTTCTGTACTTTTTGGCATGAGGTGAATTTAAACTATTATCATGATCCCTGATTTAAAATTAGTAACATTAGGACCGAATGAATAAGTCTTTATATGCACAGTTACTGCAGTTAAATCTTAATAATTACAGATTATATACAATAGAAACATTAGACACCAAAATAAATATCTAAGTAGGCATCAAGAACTTAACAAATTCCAACCAGAAAATATTTACTTAGCTAAACCTTTTTTCCTCAATAGGTCACTATATGGGACGAATGGCTAGCAGGTCCAGTGGGCCTAGTGGCCCAGTACTCTCTGCTGAAAGACCATGGAGTGACGGAGATGTTCCCGCTGAAGCCTGGCAGTCTGCCTACCATCTCGGTGAAGCATATTGTATTTATTGCAAGACCTAAACCAGCTCTAATGGACTTAGTAGCTGATTATGTTCTGTCACTTAGGTAAGTACCTAAGCCTGCAACTGAAACAATAAATATGTCATCATGAAAATAAATTTAATGAACATTGCATAGTACTCACAACTGGTGTGCATGTATGACCAGATGCAAGAATGTAAACAAGGCAAAAGAAGTATATAAGGATTGTAACAGGTGGCATTCTGTCGATCCTGCCCACTCCCTTGGAAAAAGGCGTGAGTTTATGTAATCTGCATTCGTGATTGATTTGCCAAAAATATAAACAAATATGAGTTGAGGGATAAATAACTTTAATTCATACACAATAAAGTTCAGTTTATGCTACATCTTCAAACATTTTATAACTTTTTCAATAGTGCTAGTTACTCTGAAATCAACTTAATTGCCATTAAAATAAAGTGGATATTTGTTTAACTTGAAATAACATCAATTTGAAACATAAGTTTGAATAGACTTTACGTACGAGTATTATGAAACTAAACATGTTTTCATAAACTCTCTTACACTTCCACATGAGACTAATTTCTCTTAGAGCTCGCTGTAGCTCTCTAATCCAGTAGAACTCACTTATTTGTGAACAAAATAACAACATACATACAGGTTCTTCATGAAATTGTTTCATTAAAATCTGAAATATCTTGTAATTCCTAGAAAAACCCAGATTTACAAATACTTACAAATGTTACCTTAGTCAAAATACAAGTTTAAAAACCGGAGAGAAGGAGAATATTCATAAAAGCAGTGGGTGGTAGTATGGTGTAATAAGTAGCTGCTGCCAGTGTAGGCTGCTTTAAGGCTGGCATAGCCACCCAGAGTGCACTAAAGCCTCAAAAAAAAAAGAGATTAAAAATTGTCTAGAAAATAATTTAAGTGAAAAATATTTCATGTATTACTATTGTTTGGTTGTAGTCGAGTTGTGTGAATTGACAATCTGTGTTTGTTTTTTTGCTGTAGTCTGAATTCAATAAATAACTCGATAAGTAACTTAACAAAAGACATGAAGATAGCTTCAAAATTAAAATACTGTGGCACCGCTGTCAACACCCCACACAAAATACATGGAAGACCAGAGAAGTTCCAGATTTTCACATCTTTAAAAATCAAAGTTTTATTATACTTTTACATTTTTTTAATCAACAGATCCAAACAGACCACACCGGTGGAGTTCCACTTATTCTTCGTGCCTCGCAAGAGTGAGTTCTGCAAGAACATCCTGACGAACCGAGGAGTGATGGCCAACCTGACCATCCAGGAGTTCAAGTGTGAGATCTTTCCCTTCGAGAGTGATGTCATGTCTTTGGAGCTGCAGAATGATTTCCGGTAAAATTTAAAGATAATATGGTTTGTGTGTCATAATTATTGCCTGCTTATGCCATGGTCACCTTTATCTTGGTCTCATGGTTGCAAGCGCGACTGCTGAGCGTCGGGGTCCTGGGTTCGATTCCCATTGGGTTTTTCCAATAGGAATTTCTAACAGCCCGGAGTTTGGAAGTTAGCGGTGTGATACACGGCTCCTACGCCTGATCTCTCTCCGTTAGTGTCAGTTTGCGTGCCATCCCATCGCTCTATGAGGGTGAGGGAAGAGAAAGTGCATCTGTGTATGCGCACACACTTGTGCCCTATAATATCTCCCGCGCCGAAGGCTAGTCTCCGTTAAGATTAGCCGCCATAGATCAAAAGACCCCACAACTTCGTCTGAATGTAGGTATTAAGTACTTCATAATTTTTTAATACAAATATCCAGGATAAAAAGTAGCCTAAGTCCTTCTTCAGGTCCCAGACTGCCTGATCTGTCAAATTTCATAGCAATCTGTTCAGTGGTTTGAAAAGGTAACAAACTTAAAAGTAACTTCAGCATTTTAAATATTAGTATGGATAAAAGAAAATTGAGATTTCACAATACATATATGTCTTTTACAATGCGCATACGATATTATCTACTTCTAACTAGTCTTATCAATACTAATGTAGTTGTGGGAGTAGAACTCATAAATTACGAACTTTTATCTAAGTACATAATGACGTGAATGTGATGTCATAAATGAATGTTATGAGTTAAACAAATCACATCATTAATAGCTTAAATATGACTCAATGCTGAGCTTTAGAAACGTCTGAACACAAAATGAATTAAAAGTGAAAATGAATTCATTAGTGAACAGGTCCAACGATGTTGGATTTTCACAATTTTTTTTTTAATCATGCTTTTTGTATGTGGATCCCTTTAATTTTTAACTAAATTTTATTTGTTATTATAGCCGTCTTAATGGTAATAGTAGTACACACTGAAAATTTCAAGTGTCTACCCAATACGGTTCAAAAGATACTGCCTGTGTCAGACAGACAGATGGACAGCGGAGCTTTAGTAATAGGGTCCCGTTAGCACCCTTTGGGTACAGAACCCTAACAATTAACCTTCACTCTAGTATGTATCTGATATCGGCTTATGGGACACAATCTCTATTTTTGTATCATAAAATGGTGACTAAAAACGTCACTTATGAACTTTATGTTAAGATAATATTTATTATTACAGAGAGAACTATCTAGAAGGTGATCCCACGTGCGTGTACAATGCGGCGCAGGCGCTGCGGACTATACAACAACTGTACGGGATCATACCGAGGGTATTCGGCAAGGGGGTCGCGGCCAAACAGGTAGAGTAGAATCATGTGACGCTATAATATTGTGAACACAGTCCGTATTTAATATAATATCGAAAAAAAAACCTAAAATCTTTAAAATCCTTCTACTTTCAAGGTATGGGACCTTCTCTGTCGCCTGAACAAAGAGGAGCAAGGCCAGGGTCCGAAGGGCGCCGCGACGTCGTGCATAGACCAGCTGCTACTGCTCGACAGGGCGGTAGACTTCACCAGCGTCATGGCCACACAGCTCACCTATGAGGGACTTATCGGTAACTTCAAAAAAATTACCTAAAATTAAATTAATTAATTTACCTTTGATAATCTGAAGAAGGGGTCGGGTCGTCAGAAGCCCGAAAGTCTGACAACCAGTCTCACCAAGAGGTATTGTTTTATCCAGTAACTGGGTTGTGGAGGTCAGATAGGCAGTCGCTCCATGTAAAATACTGTTATTCTCCATGTAAAGTACATCGAGTTTGAGAAAAAGTCAGGTTTTGTTGCACGCCTATGGAGGTATCAGGAACAGGGTGTAATGTTCACTCATCCTCCAAAGAAAAGGAAGGATCCTCCGAACACATGGGTGTTGTGTCTGGTAGGCAACTGCCCAACGATTGGCGACAAAATATGGGAGTAAACTGATCTTAGCTAGGTGCCTTAGTTTTTGAAATATAAATGCGGCCCTGCTGGGGAGACTCTCCAGATCGGCCTCCTATAAACCCTTATATCTTTTGAACCAGTGACCGACAAATTCTGATATTTGGCGACAAATTTCGACTAATTAGCGACAAATTTTTTGTGTTATCAAAATGAAAATACCTGATAGTGGCTCTGCCAGAGTCAGTGACACACAATGTTCTTTTTTTTTTAATTCATGATTCATGAATTTTTGACCACGAATTGAGTAGTGAGAATGTGGCTGTTTGATGAGTAAGGAAGGGATCGAAAAGCAAAGGAGTTGCATAATTTAATTTAGTACATTAAAACACTCGTTTTGATGATATTATGGTTACTGCGACACTGGTTGTTTTAATGTTGGCAAAAAGCTAACTGTTTCAGAAACAGGATTTATAGCATGGGTGTGATAATATTTACTTTGTCATTACAGACGAGATCTACGGCATAAAGAGTTCGACGGCCACGTTCCCGGGTCACAAGTTCGTGAGCCCCGACGACGTCAGCCCCGAGGTGACCGCGCGCGAGAAGAAACGCATCATACTCAACTCTAGTGAGGAGCTGTTCGCAGAGATAAGAGACTGTAGCTTTACGACGGTGAGTTAACGATGTAGTTGAAGGATAGGAAGAAGGAAGATCGATTTTAGAATTTCAAGAGCTTCAGTAATTTTCAAGATATAGACTAATACGTGTAAGTTTGACGGCCTGGCTTATTGATACGAGCTACGGGTGTAGTGTCAAAGGGAAAACATCTCAAAACCTTGGTCAAATTCTAGTGCAATATTTACAACAAAACTATTAAGTACCTACTTATTACAAACAAATATTCCAGTTTTTACTTAAAACTAAAAATTACGAAATAAAAACTAATTAAAAAAAATAAACCGACTTAAAAAAAAAATAACTCAAAATTATGAAATAACTTTAATTTCGGAAGTCGAAAAAAAAATACAGATCCCAAGACACCGACTTCCGAAATTAAAGTTATTTCATAATTTTGAGTTAATTTTTTTTTTGAAGTAGGTTTAATTTTTTTTATTTACTTTTTTTTATTGTTGAACGGGCCCGCTCTTGACCTCGATCAAGCCTGATGGAAAGCGATGGATGAGGTCTATGATGGAACGAGCGTGCCCAGATGTCTAAGGCACTGGAACTCCCACGCATCGACGAAACACAGCAGGCTACTTGATGCCTCCGGACTCCGGTGGGAGGGTGGTCGCAAACCAGGCGGGCGTTAGCCCTACCACCGCAAGGGAAGAATTGGCCAGTCAAATAATGTGTTGGGTGTGACTGTCCAGGATGCGCCGAGCGCTCGGTTCACCGAATAAAGCCCGTCATAGACATAGCTATAATATACATATATCGAAATATATATTATAGTATAGCAAGCTACCCACACGGGAGCTATACCATAATATATATTTTACCCTCACTTGGTCTGCGGTCGTCCTATGCCAAAATATACCGAGATATATATGTCGACATATTTTGGTGACGTCATAGAAATATATATTACAGCTGCGTGTGCGGTCACTTGCAAATTTATATAGAAAATATGTCGTAATATGCCTTGCCATGATTCATATTAATATATATTATAGGTACGTCTGTGACGAGCTTAAAGTGATTTTTATAACCTCAGGTCGGAGCAGCACTGTCAAAGAAAGCGCGCGTGATCAAGACGCAATTAGACGAGCGACACCGTGACAAGTCGGTGCAGGAGATCAAGCTGTTTGTGTCGCGTCTGCCGCAGATGTTGGCCAACAAACAGTCGCTGGCAACACACACCGGCATCGCTGAGTATATTAAAGAGGTACATAACTTAGCTTGACATACGTTTAGAATGTACAAGTGCATCGCTTACACGGTAAAAGTTTATTGAAAGGAGATAGAAAAGTTGATTCATGTACTTATACAGTACTAGCAGCGCCCCGCGGTTTCACCCGCATAAGTGTCGATCCCGTGGGTATATCGGGATAAATAAAGTCCTTCCTCGGGATGCAATCTATCTCTCTACGATCTACAAATCGTAAGTCGCGGCCGTTACCCCTTGGCCACCACTGCTCGTGTAAATGGGCTTTTTATCTAAATTATTATTCTTTATTTCAGACAACAGACGGTTTCGAGTTTCATGACATGATCCAATGCGAGGAGGATTTCCTCAACTGCGTGGACAACGAGAAAGTGTGCCCTTACATCGAAGATCTCATCGCGCAGAAGGAACCACTTACCAAGGTACCGACGTTTCTCATTTGAATAATCTGCACAGAAATACAATTGAAATTGAAACATTTATTTTATTTTATTTGGGAAACAAACAAATGCAATAACAAACATAAGTATACAAATAGTTTAAACACAATCCAGAAACAGTTTCCACAGATTATTATTTTTTTTTATTGTTTTTTTTGCGCACCCTTCTACCACAAAATACAGATAGTACAGAAGGCAATCACATGTATGTACTTCACTTTTCATACCTACACTCGGCGGTCGCGCTATTAGGGTTGTCAACTTTGGCTTATATGCACAAAAAACTATCGTGGTAGTGGCACTCGTATCTAGTAGGTTGATTTATTTTTGAGCTTATTCTACAATATTAAAACAAAACAATAAACATAGTATTACAATACAAAAAGTTTACAGAACAAAAGCATATAAAATTTTACATTTGTAAATTTTCACTATCGTAAATCCCTAATTACTTCAAAATGGATTACCCTATTTACACAATTTATTTTGCCCTATCAGTTTTAGACCTAAACCTATCAAATGACACTAAAAACAACACAATATCTACACAAATAAAAAGTCATGTTTTCAACTTACGTAATAGTTGACGGCGTGAATTTACCTTACAAAAAAGTTACTTCGTTTATACTTATTCATCAATATCTACGCCATTTGACATAACATACCTATATCACCATTATTTTTCCCATAGGTCCTCCGCCTAATCTGCCTCCAATGCGTCACAGGATCAGGTCTGAAGCCGAAGGTTCTGGAATACTACAAGAAAGAGTTGGTACAGGTGTACGGTCTAAACACCTGGCTCACTCTCTGCAACCTGGAGAAATGCGGCCTGTTGAAGCCACAGCAGGGAACCAGGCAGTATGCTGTGCTGAGGAAGGTCAGATATTATACCTATTAAGGCAAAAGCAGATCTGCCAGGGTCGCGGGTTGTTTGAAAGAGTTACCGTAGTGGCCCAGGGGCCACGCCAACCCACCCGTGTTCAAACACTCCGTCCGTGTGAAAACTGAGGTAACATACAGACAGACAGACACCAGCGGAGCTTTTCAGAGCGTGATGCTCGAAAACTGATTAGAATTTAGAAGAAGTGACAAAAGATGTAGAAAATTTTATTAGCTTTCAGCTCCCTCCCACAAACTGAGAACGCAGCTAAACAGCATAGCTTATACACTTTTTCTGGTGGTTGGTGTCCGTCTGTCTGTTACCGGTTCATGCTTAAACGGCTGAACCGATTAAGATGAAATTTGGTATAGAGATAGTTTGAGACCCGGGAAAGGACATAGGATAGTTTTTATCCCGTTATTCCCACGGGAATGCTGCTAGTACATAGATAAAGTTTCGATAACTCACTCAACGGCTGAACGGATTTGGATGAAATTTGGTAGGTAGATAGATTAGGACCTGGATTAACATATAGGCTACTTTTTATCCCGAAATAACGCGAACAAAGTGGCAGACAACAGCGCACAGCAGCGGCAGTTTCGTCGCCAGCGCACCCGTCGTTTGCTGAGATTGCAAAGCGGCCCGCCCGCGTGCCCCGCAGCCCCGCAGCCCCGCGCCCGGCAACGCGGCTCCTCCACACAATGCCGCCCGAGCCCCGAGCCCCGTCCCGCTGCCAGTGTCTGCAGCCCTAGCGAAGCCCATAGAAAAGGAATCCGCACATACCTAGGGACAACATATCTCGGGACCATGGGGTCCCGGTCCTTTGGAAGGCGTACGAGGGGCCGAAGCCAACTCGCAGAGGCCCGTTAGAGATTTTCAATGAAATGAGGCACCAACCGACGATTATCCCTGTTCGCACTATGCAAGTGCACCCAAGGACAACCCCCGGTTGGTGTAGGACTATTATTATTATTGTTTGATAAAAGTCGTTTTTTCGAAAATTTTCACTTTTCCGGGACGTGTAGTTCGAAAATGTCCTACCCATTTTCGAACTCGAAAAAAGTGTATAAAAAATCGCTTAGGGCCCAGCTCACGCACTACTACTATTTTAGACACCGTTGCTTCAATTTATGGTAACCACAGGCAATTAAAATCGCATCTTGTAATAGAATTTATTCCGACAATACCAACTTCAAGCAATAGTAATTTAAATGATAATCCACAGACGCTGCACCTCACTATGGATGAGACCGAGATGAACGCAAAGGACAAGGGCTACCTGTGCAACAAGTACACGCCGCTCACCGTGCGCCTCAGCGAACATATCGCTAAGAACAAAGGATGGACAGGTGCGATACCACATTTTAGCTATATAACAATAACTAGCTGCGCCCCGCGGTTTTACCCGCATAAGTGTCGATCCCGTGGGAATATCAGGATAAAAAGTAGCCTATATGTTAATCCAGGGTGTCTGCTACCTCCATACAAAATTTTATCAAAATTGCTCCAGCCGTTTGAGCGTGAAGAAGTAACAAACATATTATAAACACACACACACTCACAAACTTTCGCCTTTATAATATTAGTGTGATAATTCACCATTGTCCCCCGGCATGGCCTAGAACCAAAAATCTACTTAGAGAAGGACTACTTTTTGAGGAACTGGGCAGTCACAGCCTATATAATATTAATGTACTGTTGTGGTCTGAGAGAGGCCTGAGAGTCCCAGCAGTGTGAACATTAAAAGGTTATTACCCGACTACGGCAAAGCCAAAAGGAAGGATGTTTGTATTTACGTGTGTCCTACCGTAGCTAAAACTATTGAACCTATTTTCATGAATGAGGTATCAATAGATTCGTAATAATGGTCCTGGTGACATAGGCTATATAAATTCTTCCTTCCTTTAGCTTGACCATTTTTGTACCTATGTATTGATTTCTGTCTGAAATATTTTCTAGTTTCGTAAAAGTGATCTAAACAAGATCACTTTTACTATGTACCTGTGGGCAATGCCACACGGACGTTGCCAATGCGTTGCATCTTCGCAGCGATTTCGACGCAGTGACCGATGACGTCACGGTTGAGGCGCTGCAGCGCCGACGCAACGCATTATCGACATGGCATCGCCCTATGTTGTTTATTAGTTTAGTCTGAATGATGATTCAGTCTCAATTATATTTACCCTCCTTATTCATTTCATAAATTAAACAGTATTATGAAGCTGGTTATTATTGTTCTCGTCCGTTTACGTCAAATTGAATGCATAATCACACTATAATATTATAAAGGCGAAAGTTAGTGTGTGTGTTTATATGTTTGTTACTTCTTCAAGCACAAACGACTGAACGGATTTGGATGAAATTTGGCACACAGATAGTTTATAACCAGGATTAACACATAGGCTACTTTTTATCCCGATATTCCTACGGGATCGACACTTACGCGGGTGATACAGCGGGGCGGAGCTAGTATTCTATATAATTACAGTAATATCTCATTTACACTACAATATTATCACACAAACCCTAATTATCAAAAATCATTCCCGTGTCAGTATGAATCATTTATAGTATAGATAGCAAAAAATACATTTATTTATCAACCACACAGAGTACGCGTTACGTATGCTAATGATGTAGATACCTACGTCCCATATTAATACTCCGCCATTAAGCCAATTAGCCTAACGCCGACCTAATCAACTTCCCCATTTTTATATTTTTAGCCCAACAATGCTATGCTACATTTCAGATAGATTTTTACACAATAAATAAATGATTGCCGTAACGAATCCTCTCTGATCGCATGGTTTGCGAATATAATTCGAGATTTTAATTGATTTTATAGATATTGTGCAAAGTGTTAATTTAGTTTTAGACACTGCACATAGCATTAGTAACGTTACTTCCTGTTATTATAAGGAACAATTTTTTTATTGTTTATACAGTCATTTGTTATCATTTTGTGTTTAATTTTACATGTGTTATCTCCTTATGACTGTTCAGTGTAAAGTTTCCAATTATGAATTCAGTACATAGTTGGCACCCATAAGCTGATAAATACATCATCAAAGATCCTGAACTAGCATAGCATGCAGCATAATCAACCTATAATGTTCCCACTGTTGGGACACAGGCCTCCTCTCTTCAAGAGGGAGTGGGCTGTAATCTACCACGCGGGCCCCGCGCGGGTTGGTAGATGTCACATGTCCCCGAATTGAATATTTATATATCCTGAACTATGTCCTGCCCAAATTGCCTCCATTTACAAACACATATTTTAATCAAATATTTTTTTTTACAAGCTATATCAACTCCACCAATCGCTTAGTGAACACAATTCTAATAAGACAAATTGTACATCTATTCCAGGTATCCAAGATGTCCTAGGGCTCCCAGGGCCCACAGTAGATGAACTACAGACATTACAACCGCGCATGGCGCGTCGCAACTCCATATCGAGCGAAAACTCATCCTCTATGGAGAACCCTCGAGTTATTCTCGTGTTCTTCATTGGAGGATGCACGTATCAAGAGATATCAGCACTTAGGACCATCAGCCAGCAAGAAGACTCAAATGTAGAATTTGTTATATTGACCACTAAACTAATTAACGGGACTACATTCATAGAATCTTTGATGGAAAACGAATAAATTAATCTAGTATCAAAATACTGTGTATAACTCAATTAATTATATTATAATTCCATGTATTATTTAAGTTTGAGTGCAACTTTGTATGATATTGTATTTAATAAAAGCAAAATAATAGTTTAAATAATCTTTTAATTCTCATGACTCCACACATTTCATGAATACGGAATAAAATTAAACATGAACCTTTAATTTTGGTTTATTAAAATTTCATATTCATAACTTGCATATAATATAAACTTCAATTTGATCAGTTTTTTCTTTAAATAAACTTACAAAATTCTGCACGCTTACCTTCTATATATTACAATTTTAAAGCTTTCAGCACAATAAAAATAATTTCGTACACCAACATACATACAAGTGTAATCTAATGACTATTCTCATAAATATTCATTACTCGTGTATTTTGTGATGTTAGATTTCTTTGGTGGTGCTATGTAGACACCAAACTTCTTGGCTAGACTCACCAGCTTCTCGTTATCGTAGCCAACTTCCTCCTTATAACATCTGAGCATTAAAGGCATTACTGTGTCTAAAATAAACTTAAAATTCTTCTGAGCATAACTAGAGTCATTGCCTAAGGAGAGCATAAGGCGAGAGTTGAATACGGCATGGATGCACTCATCCAGTACCTCCATCGAGTCCTTAGTGACCAGTTGCAGCCCAACTTTCTGAATTGTTATGACCGACTGCGCAAACCATATCGTACTACTTGATAAGTCCACCCATGTTTCATTTATTATGTACTTAGCTAAGATAAGGCCCAATTTTTCCATCTGTATTAAGAATTTATTGACTCCAGCTTTAGTGTGCATATTTACAGGGGTCCACTTGTCTTCGGACACTTTACTCTTCATAGAGTCCATAATCTTCTCCCTGTACTCTCTCAGAGCTTTCACTATAGGTGCTCTTAAACAGCTGTTCATCTGAAATCTCAAATCAAGACCAAAGTCACAGAATAGAGTACACTGATCCCTCAAACTCTGCACACAGTCTAAAACAGAATCTAACGCACACTGCGGAGTGAACACTTGTTTAATAATTTGACTCATTAACATTCTAAGTTGCATGCTAGCCCAGACTACAAAAGCACTAACTTTATTCTTAGGAAATAAGGTAATGAATTCTGTTAAGGCATCGCTGAGTGAGCAGAAGAATACCTCGCCTACTTGCTTCACATAAGTGTTGATGGATCCTTCTAGTTGGACCCCTTTCACATGAACCTTTACGGTATGATTGCATATAGCTAGAAATAACTCACATGCCTGACTGGTCATGTTAAACTTATTGAGTATGTGTACAGGCTGTCTAGACGACTGCAAGCCGCTCCTCGGACTCCAATTATGAGTAACATCGAGTTCTTTCAACAATATTTCAATCAACACTTTCTGTTTCAGTTCAATTCTCTTCAATAAATCAGTTCTCTGTGGATGGCTTTTATTTTCTTCAGTGTCTAATGCCTTTTGGGCTGACACCATCAGTTCATACGTTTTCTGAAAATGTCTTTCAACAATTAGTACATCTAACTCCTCTGTGACATCAGCCAACCACTCCGGCAGGGGAGCCACTTGGGGGGAAGGTAATTCTTCAACAGAGAGACTTGGGGACTCCAGTAGCTCTGGCTTAGGCTTATCTAGACCATCTTTTTTCTTTTGCTTCGAATTCTCCTTTTCAATGTACAATTTTTTTGCAACATCGAACTTGTCTAGCCAGTCTTTCTTGATGGCAAAACTATTGCACTGAAACACTCTTGTATCTGGGAAGGCTAACACTTTGAAAGCTTGTTTAACACTTCCCAAGTCTCTTACGTTCACTACTGCTAGAGTACTAATAGGATAGCTAGCTTGAAACTTATATCTATTAGGACCTCTACGGTTTGATATCCATGATGTCAACATAAGGCAGTCATTGAATAAATATACATGCATTCTCTGCAGGGCAGTGTTCTCCTCGGCGTCTATCTCTAATAGGTCGCCTTCGTGAAGCAAAGTTCGATCTGGGACATCTAATAAATTCATGCAACCTTCTACTTTCTCAGATATAAGGTTGAGCTTATTCTTGCGTTGTTCCTCGGCCCGCTCTGCTTCGACGTCGTGGTTGTCGAGTGATTCGCGGGATATCGCGTTTTCGTTACCTAGAACTGACGCGTGGGAGAGAGTCGTGAGCACAGTTCGCTGCTCGCTCAGCAGGTGGGACAGCTTGTACATCTCAGCTTCTAGGTGGGATATCTCCGTCGCCGTCTCGATGAACTGCATGTAGTTCTCGTACACATTCTTCTTGAGGGCACTGGCGGTCTCTTCGGCTAAAGACTGTATCTTATCCTTCTGTTGTTGGAGCTCCTCCCCTCCGACACAGGACTTGGCCAGCTCCTTCACGTAACGCTCGGGCACAAAGTCTGGCACTGCGAACTTCTCCATGTTGATGTCGGACATCGTTATATTATAATATTTACAGTTTCTACTCGTAATTAATAGTTAAAAACACTGGCTCACTCATCATTCGATAATCGAACGACAGGACGTATCAACCCATCAAATTCAAATGTCAGATTTGCGTTCCGTTTATCCGTTACTTCTGAAGGTCTGAGCATAGATAAAATACTAGCTATTTAGTAGTCGTTTACATAATTCATCGTTTAGTTATTATGCGCACATTTGTGATGAGAAATTCCGTTTAAAAATTCTTGTCATCATTTCATTTTATAATCTTTTCAAATTATTTCTATTAATTATCTAAATCAGTAGTTATTTCTCATCTTACCAGTTAATTTACTTTAATCTTCTAGATCTGCAAATGTATTGCAACTTGCGTAATGGAAAATTATGAAAATTAGTAAACACACGGCACACCTTCTAATCCATACATATATAAAATATTATAAATTCGAAATTAACTGTCTATCCGTCTGTATGTTACCTTTCACGCCTAAACCACTGAATTGATTTCGATAAAATTTGGCAGGGAGATAGATTGCATCCCGGGGAAGGACATAGGATAGTTTTTATCCCGATATTCCCACGGGATCGACACTTATGCGGGTGAAACCGCGGGGTGCTGCTAGTATACATATAAATAAAGGATAATAAACTCACTAATGAAATCCATAGAACGGCCTTTCTTTTGGTGTCCTCCATTTACCATATCAGGTTAAATACGTTAGAGATTTTGGGGACATCGGTGGAAGGTAGAGATGGGTGTCGCGTCGAGTAAGGTTCGCGTCAAATAACTTTGCCGCTCTGAAGCTAGGCTCTTTGCTAACCGTGCCATGCGCGCTGCTGTTTTGTTCATAGGATTAACAACTACTGCGCAGTGATTTGTTGCCTACTTCAGAGCGGCAAAGTTATTTGACGCGAACTTTACCCAAAGGGAAAATATCCAGGAAAAAGTGATTACCGGGGCAATTCCATTAAACTTTTAAGTATTAAAAACGTCATAGTAGCCCGCTATCTAGCTGTTACTAATAATAAATGTGTTGATTAGAAACTTTTCCTGACCTCATGAAGAGTATAGTAAAGACTTAGGTTTAGTTACCAGTATTTAAATCAGATAGGTAGTAAAAATAACGTTGGCAATTTCAGGCATATTTTTATGTTACCTGCATTTAGTTAAATATTTGAAAAGTTAATACTCAAGCAGTTGCTAAGACATTTGAATATAAATAGACTCCTTCATGATGACCAATAAGGCTTTACAAAAGGTCATTCGACTACAGATGCGGGTGTTGGCTCTGCTGAAAAACATATTTAACGCATGGGAGATATCGCAAAATTCTATTGGAGTTTTCTATGATCTCTCCAAAGCCTTTGATTGCGTGCACCATGACACGCTTTTGCGTAAACTACGTCATTACGGTATTCAAAATGAAGCTCTCAACGTATTATTAAACTCATAATTACATAATAGGCACCAATGTGTGTATGTTGATGTTGTGAAATCTTCCGGGCTTCCAGTTCAGCTAGTTAGGTGCACCTCAAGGGTCAATACTGGGTCCATTATTATTCTAAGTGTATATCAATGACTTGCCATTCTATGATATGATACCTCTTATCTTTAAACTTTTAACCGCCCGACTTCTTAACAATTGTAGCCCCCAGCGCCCGGCACAGTGAATCGAAAAATAAATACCTGATAGAATAAGCAGATTAAACGACCTGTGGCATTATGGACGGCGATATGGACACGAAAATATTTGGCGTAAGCGGTTAAAAGGTTAAAGTAGACAGGAAAAGACAAGATTTTGACGACGTGAACAGTGCACCCTCAATGGTTACGGTTTGGTTTACCACAAATAAGCTAGTTCTCAATGCCAAGAAAACGAAATGTATAAAGTTCACCTTACCTACCGTTTAACAGAAACCTTAATTGGACCTAACATAATTTTAGATAAGGAAGGTGCTTGGAACTGTAGACTCGGCAGTTTTCCTGGGCATAACAGTTGATGCCAACTTCAGTGGGCATCACATTCAGCAAGCCTAGCGGAAAGGCTCAGTCCGGCCGCCTACGCCGTCAGGAAACTCAGGAAAGTAAGACGATACACTGACGTTGATACAGCTCGGTTAGTATATTTATTTTAATAGCGTTATGTCCTACGGCATCTGAATTCCGACCTGCGAAGCAGGATTTGACGTCACATTTTAATCTTTGCCGAGTGTGCAGTCGATCATCTTTTCTTTTTTTTTATGGGGCCCAGGGATACACCCTTGTGGTATACCACACATTATATTTAACCAAATCGTAGTTCTCATCGTTTAGAATAGAACGTTCCTAAAATTGAGACCGACAGGTAGCAGACCGATCTCATGCATCTTTTAAGAAGAAAGAATTGAAAGAAAGGTTTAGATATGATGCTAAACGGTATCAAAAGCATTAGAAAAGTCATAGAAAGAAACAAGACTATATGGCTACCAGGTCGTATCATAAGTAAGAAGAAAAACACTAAAATAATAGCGACAATTTTATTGGAATTGGCAGTATTCACTTATTAGTAACCATAATTAACAAACAACAGCTTTAATTATCTTTATCGATTGGATTTCGACTTAAAACAAAAAGAGAGCATGATTGTTCAACAGTTGGAGTTAACTGGTAAAACATTAGAAAGCCTAGTTCAAACTTTCAATTCAATATTATCACAATATTTTTGCCTCTTGCTTTTGTTTCATTGAACGATAGAAAAAGAGAGCATTGTGCATCTAAAGAGTACCTACTTGTTTCTTTCGTTTTTTTTTTGTTTTTCTGATTACTTAAACAATTTACAACTTATAAAAATAAGCTTATATTAACAAGTTTTTACATTATCGAATTGAAAGTTTAAATTAATAATTTTGGAAAATCCATTCACTTATTTTCATGATGAAAGCGCGGGCGATAACATTTTTTAATTAATTATTCCATGGCATTACAACAAACATCCTGTCAATATGACATTAGTGATGTACTATTATCAGTCCGCGCTTTTATTACGATACTTTTAGTCAATTGTTCGGTTTTTTTATTCTTTTTTCTCTTCAACTTTCTTTTCAGTTGTGGCTTCTTTGAGCTCTGTGATGACAACGGCGGGTGCTTCGGGGTTTTTGGGTGCTTCGGTTTCAGGCTGGCTGGAGTAGTTGCCGTCGCGTTTGTATCTGTAGTATCGGCCAGTAGCTACAACTGACTGGGAGTCGTAGCAGTTCACTAAAGCATCACCGTTGCGTCCTGATAAAGAAATAGTGTGTGTTAGCAATCGATCAAATCTGTATTTTGGTGAGATTAGTAATCTCAACACGGTCTTCTACAAGTCAATAGTTAGTAGATAAAAATAGACAAATAGATTTAAATTCCGTACCATTTTGGCATGTGCAGACAGCAATATGTCTGCGGGCCATGCATACGGCTCCAGAGCCGCACTGAGTGTTGCCGAGACAGGGGTCCACGCAACTGTAGCCGACGCAAGCCAAGTGGTCGGAGCACTGGGAGTCCAGCTCGCATTCACCCTGCGTAAGACACAATTAATTTCGTAACGATTAACGAAATAAGTACAAAAAATACGGACAGTAAAGGTAGTACGCTACCGTTAACGATTGAGTTCCTTATAAAGTTTGTCTTATAAAGCGTCGTCTCTGTCATAACATAAGTTTATAAACGCCCGGGAAGCATAATACTAACATTAACAACATATTTTTTTTAAATGAATATTGTGTGAATATATTACAAATAACAAGAATGTCAAAGTAGTGCCAGTAACTTACACGTTCGCAAGATACGAGAGCGTTGCCGATATATCCAGTGGGGCAAGTGCAGACGGGACGTTCGGCGCCGGTGCGGTCGTGTCCGGGTGTGCACTTGGCGTTAGCACCGCAAGGGTTGGGCTCGCAAAGGTCACCTGACAATAGCATATTATACAGGTTAAAAATTATAGGACTGAGTATGGTGTCTTGAGGGACACCAGTTATGTTCATATAAATTATGAACATATTTACTCAAAAGTTAATACTTTCTTAAAATTTATCAAGTGCTTCATATGCTTTCATAAAATAATCACAGTCACTATGTAGCAACCTAGACAATCATGTCAAATGCTTTCGCCAAATCATCCAAATTATTATTTTAACAACTTACGGGCTTCGAAAGGTCTGCAGTAGGAGAAGGGATCTCCGGTCATGTTTCTGGGGCAAGAGCAGACGGGTGTGAGACCACGGAGGTGGCACTCGGCGTTGGTTCCGCAGGCGTTGATGCAAGGGTCGATGCACGCGTTGTAGACGCAGGCAGGCTTGTAACTGGGGCACTCGCTGTCAGATGTGCATTCAGCGGAGCAGATCCTGTAGGGATCGCCATGGTAGCCCTTGTTGATGGTAAAAAATAATTTTATCAGATTTTAGAATTCCTGAAACCTTTATCTAGGCTCGATGAAACTGGACTATAGGACATGTTAATGACGTTTACTTTCTGAACACTCCGCTATTCAACACTCTCAGACACTATGGGGTAGCTGTGGTCGGATTTGAAAGTGTTAAGTAATCCGTGTTCCAATGCGGGAAAGAGCATACAGGCTATACAGGACGATTAGCTTCTCTCTTGCTCGCCGGCGCGCGGCGGTGACTTCAAACCCTTTTGTTTAGCTGTTGGGTGCAATATACAAAAAAACCACCCAGCTCCTTAGGTATTATTCAAGCACTACTTACTCTTGGGCACTTGCAGACGGCGCGATGAGCGGCAACAGTCTCGCAGTCAGCGTTGACTCCGCAATCTCCACACGGACTGATACACTTGAAGTCCCGACACGACTGCTGGATGTTGCACTCGCCGTCAGACTCACACTCATGGTGGCAGCCGGTCAGAGGACTACCCTTTACAAAACAAAAGAGCAACGATTAGAATCCGATTCATTAAGGCAAATGGTTAATATTTTAAACACAATCTCCCGTTTTGAGCATGCTAAGTTCTGTCGGACACATAGCATCAGCCTAGATTAAGTTTTTTAAGAGCACCTAAAAGCCAAACTGGAAATCTTAAGTGACGTCAGCACTTTACGTCCGTCGCTTTGCTTCATTGTTAGAATTTTTCCAGAAAAATAGTAAAATGTAGGCGTTTGCCTGGCATACTGCAGCAGCACTGTAGCTAGACAAAGTACCTAACCAGTAAGATCATCATAGGTATTGGCGCAATGTAATAGGTTAGTTAATAAGGCTACAGTATTTGAACACTTACCCTGAATCCAGGAAGACAAGTACAAATAGCCTGGTTGTTGGCGACGTGGCACTTAGTGTTAGCACCGCAGGGGGATGGATGGCAAGCCTCCTCTGTAGACAATAACGAACAATAATGAAGGTAGCTCTAATACAGAATATGACGATAGTGAAGAACCATAGATACTAAATATTGCGATTGTTAAAAATATTGTAATGATCATACCTGGGTCAGCGACTCTGCAGGAGCTGAAAGGACTGCCAGTGTAGCCAGGTGGGCAAGAACACACCGGAATGTGGTTACGGACCTGTTAAACATAATTTATGGAAAAGTTAATAGATTCATATTGAAGGAAAATATTTGAAGAATATTTTATCAATATCACTATAAGACTAAGGAATCTTTAGGTACAATTTAGTGAATGGTAGACTTAGGTAAGAGGACCATATTTATCAAAACTAGGAATGGAAGGGTGCTAAATGGTTGATTCAGTGAAAAACGATAGACGTTACATATTATCTTAGTTATTTAGCTCAATATTATCTTACCTCACAGTTGGCGTTGGAGCCGCATGATCCGGCGCAGGGGTCGATACAGTGTTGGTTGACACAGCTCTGGTGGCTGCGGCACTCGCTGTTGTCTACAGAGAAAATAGTAATTGATTAGATAGGTAGGTATAGTACATACCTATTAGTCATCACCATCTGCCTAGCCTTTTCCCAACTATAGCGGGGTCGGCTTCCAGTCTAACCGGATGCAGCTGAATACCAGTATTTTACACAGTAGTAGTCGCAGTATGATACTGGTGGAGGTCAGATATATCTAACCTCTACAACCCAGTTACTGGGTAACACGATACCCCTTGGTAAGACTGGTTGTCAGATTTTAGGGCTTCTGACTACCCGTAACGACTGTCAAAGATCCACAAATGACAGCCGGGACCAACGGCTTAACGTGCTTTCCGAGGCACGGAGGGGTCTCGGTATGTAAAGATGGTCACCCATCCACAGACCAACCGCAGCAAGCGTAGCTTAACCTGATCGATCGACCTGTGCGGCTTAAGAGTATACCTACTCAAATATTTAAGGAAATAAGTGTCCCTAATTATCAGTTCAAAGATGAATATATTCTAACTTTGCTGGAGACTCGAAAATCCATGAATACGGATATAGCCAATACCTAGTAATTATTTAAACGTTTAATTAATTAATTATCTAATACTATCTTCAATGGTTCAACGTTACTTAGGTACCTATGCACTCGATCTTGACGCAATGGGTCAGCGCATCTCCGGAGTAGCCTGGCAGACAAGCGCAGACGGGCCGCACACTGCCATGGATGCAGTGAGCGCCTGCGCCGCAGGTGTGGGGCCCGCAGGTCACCAGGTTGTCGGAGATCGAGCGCCCATGCTCGTACAAGTCGCGGCCCAAGTAATTCCGGGCATCGTAGTTGTAGTATCGTTGACCTGGAAGAAAAAGATGATATTGATGTAACTAGGACTCGGATAGAAGGACCAATAATCAGTTATTCAACTCACAAAATAATATGGTTGTAATACCAAAATGGATGCCATTTTTGGATCTCCGGGATTTCAACGATGATCAATGAGTGTGTATCGAAATATTTAAATAACTTAATACCAGTTGAACTAGATAAACTTATTTCAAAACAATAACAATAAAAACCAGAAAAGGTAAATGACGTAATTTGCTTGATTTAAAAACCTATTCACGTCAAACTACACATCGATAGAATGATTAATGTTAAAATTATACGAAAATTACTCATTTAATTTGTGAGACTACTTCCTAGTAGTCTAACAAATAGATCACAAAGATAACAAACAACAACATGATTAAGAAACAAAACAAACATATGGAGCAAAAAGTATTTAACCCCCACGCGTAATAATCAATTTGCATGATGCTGGCAATCAAGCAAAAACATCATTAGGAACAATAAAAAAACATAGAGGGGCCTTGGCAACGTTCCATATGTGTCAATATGTGTAGAAGGCTTCGCCTACACGAGTCCTATCCTATCGTCCTTGCCAACGCGCAATGCAATGACGGATTTACCTACTTCATTACCTACATTGTTATACTTAGACCGCACTCACGTTAGGAATGCAGTGTCTGTCTTTTAGTTCGTCGCTTCTAATTAAATTCTGCAATTTCGCACGCAGTGTATTTTTGACAGGTATGGAAAATTGGCTTTATTAGCTGTTACATTTCACAAATACATGCAGCGTAGCGAAGTTCTAATGAAAATGTTTTTCCCAAGTTTTAACTAGGTACCTACCTACTTAGACGTGGTTGTGTAGAATTTAACCGTGTCGTGAACAACTTTTACTGAACTTAAATGTTTTACTTTATTTAGCTGGGCCCCGCGGTTTCACCCGCATAAGTGGGAATATCGGGATAAAGTATCCTCTGTCCTAATAGTTCATGGTCTACCTATGTGCCAAATTTCATCCAAGTCCGTTCAGCCGTTTTAGCGTGAAAGTGTTACAAACAAACAGAAAAAAATCAAATCTTTCTGTATAAACGAGTATGTACTCGTATGTATTGCATTAGTAAATGGCACACCAATGACTGACAACCTACACCTACAGCTCCTTCCCCTTTTTAATCCATCCAAAATTCCAAAGGTTGTCTTTAAAATATCGCTCTTAGCGATAAGACCGCCCAATGTGTCAATACCTAGGTACATATATTTTTTTTTAATATTAGTAATTTATATGGTGTACATAGTAAAGAGTTTCTAGTCTATCCCCTTCCGTAGGTACAATAATACTATCATTACATGATTGATCATAATTAGTACCTACCTAAGAGGCAGGACATGCTACAGCTGATTGGATTTTTATCCGTACCTAATTACACGGTATTAACACGTGTTTTGTACCCAAGTACCTACACAATTAGCAAAATACAACAGCGAATTCCAACCAACTGTTGATTGAAAAATCGAAATAGCTCACAGACCATGCCATAGGACCTAGGTATGTGCTAGAAAGTACACGCGATGTAAAATGCACACCAGGATTTTAGTCAAACAAATCCTACTTATCCCTGGGTCGAAAGAGCGGGAAGTCAATGTGGAGCAGTGGGATGATGCAAGCTGACAGTATCCAATAGTAGGTCATAATAGTAAATCCTAGTGCGGGGTAATTGCGCAACACACTACCAGTAGCAAGAGAGCAGGGGTGGCCCAGTGGCATCGGCCGCGACTTACGAGTTTTAGGTCGTAGGTTCGAACCCAGACAGGCGCTTTACTTTGTGTAAATTATTTCATCACCCCTGCTCTCAAAACGGTGAAGGAAAACATCGTGAGGAAACCGGCAAATTCGAAGACATGTGACATCTACCAACCCGCACCGGGCCCGCGTGGTGGATTACGGCCCACTCCCCTCTCTCAGAGAGAAGGCCTGTGTCGAACATTATAGGCTGATTATGACTAGGTACCAGTAGCAATGGCTTTCCGTTTTACAGTTCAACAACATTCATTGCGTTATTTAGGTACGTTTTGAGCTGAAATTTTTCAAACTGAAGCAAAGGATTATCTAGCAATAAGCGATTCCTTCAAAATGATTCAAATTGTGATTGATAGTCTTTAAATGCCAAGAAAAAAAAATGAGCAGAACCGAATGCTTTTGTAATGTTATGCACGATGAAGAGGGCTGTGGGTGTACTATTCCGCGTGGTCAGTCAGTCTAGAGCTGCTTAACCTTCATGGACTTGATGACATAACAATAGATTCATTATAGTTTATTACTATTTTTTTAATAGTTACGACTGCGCTTTTATGAGTCATCATTGCGTCTTCAAATTATTTTGGACACGGCCCGAATTTGGAGCCGAGATGCCTCGCAATGCTTATTTTCCTGTCCTCAATAGCTATTATTATTCCAAAATACATTTAAAAAAATGCAAATAGCATAAAGATTTATAATAATATGTCGTCAGAGTTCCTTGGTTATTTTACCTCATCGTGGGAAAAGACGAGGGCAAATCCATACATAATATTTTAAATTCGAAAGTAACTCTGTCTGTCTGTATGTTACCTTTTCACGCCTAAACCACTGAACGGATTTCGATAAAATTTGCAGAGGGATAGATTGCATCCCGGGGAAGGACATAGGATAGTTTTTATCCCGATATTCTCATGGGATCGACACTTACGCGGGTGCAACCGCGGGGCGCTGCTAGTATCAAATAAGTTTCTTGCATAAGACGACTTCAAAAACTAGCTTTACAATTCTAAGAACTTTCGATATATGGCAGTCACGTATTAAGTAATAGCAGTGGCGTGCCTAGGGGTCAAACTTAGGGCAAGCCCACTTAATAAAAAAAAAAAAAAAACCTACCGTATCGCCTGTCAAAGTTGAGTCGACCGAGTCGTTTTAGTTCTTAGGTACTAATATGTGTATTTCATAATTATTGTAGGTTTTTGCTAATATCTATTAAATTTGAATGTTTTTAATATCACTATTTTTTTCTTTTATAAATTAAATACCTACTAAGAGTATTTGTTAATGGCTTAATGGTAATCCTTTACAAAATCGTAACTTTTCATTTTCGAGTTATCAGTTTCACGTAAAATATGAGAAGATGTCTAAGAGCCATCTATTAACATTATTGGCATAACAAAGCTCTTCGAGTTAGTTCATATTTCACTCGCCCGCAACAGTCGCTATACGTAAAATATTACAATCTGGCCGAGTGGCCACTAGATGGCGCACACACAAAATTGATTGATTTCTAACTACACAATTGTTTACGATGTTGATAATATTTATTAATTTGAATTACTCACAATGCGAACAGCCACTCTTCATTCTTCGCTTCTTAACCACAGACAGATGACAAACATCAAAGCACACGGAAGGCATGATATTACTAGATAGATTTACAGATACATATCAGCTTCAGCAATGACATACCTTCAGTGGCTTTGATAAAAACCGTTTGTTGTTGTCAATTCGTTAGAGAGCATGATCCTGGCGCCTGCTTTGATTTGTATAATTGATTAAGCGGACTTTACAAAGTATAAAAATTACTTTCTGTATTCTAACTCAAAACGTCTATCTTTCTGTAAAAATGATTTCATTACATCAGCGTAAAAAGTTGGTGAACGTTTTAAGAATTCTGATGTCTTTTACTGGCACCAGCGAAGTTATTTAAATCATCGTAACCTGATGTATTCTAAGCGGTATTTTCTTTTGAGAAAAATATGCAACACCAACAGAATAATTAGTTAATATGAGAGCAGCCTACAATCCAATGAGTATTGTACGCTGATCGACTAAAATGCCTATTACGTGATTTAGATTTCTGAGAAATACTCAAATCGGTTTAGGTGAAGTAATGAGATTATATTTGTCTGTAAAACTCAAACTATTTACCTTTCCGAGTCCGAGTACTTAACGATTGCACACACTTTAATCCATCACAAGGAACAATTGCATGCGTTTCCGAATTCATTTTAATGATAAGAAACTTTTTAATCACTTTAAAACAAAGGTAATCACCGCAAAAACTAATCACAACACTTAACTTCACAGAAAATGAAGAAAAACAAAATCAAAGTAAAAAATGCACCAGTAACCGCTCAAAACGAATTCAAACTAATTTGAAATTGCATTATTGCATCATCATTATAGAGAAATTCAAGCTTGTGCGCAGCGCCTCGCGCACTTATTATTTACACACACACGCTTCGTTACACGTTCATTCATAAAAAATCAAAAGCCAGGCTTGTAAATCAGTACAATTTTCGAAATGAGTACATACTAATGATATCAAGAAAGTGAACAATTTCTATACAAATCGTCCGAGATCTATGTTGTATGGGCTAATAGCCGCGGTGTCAGATTAAGATAAACATCAATGTGCCCTGGCCAGCACCTATAAACACAGATGCGGACCCGCAAGACGCGTTTAAATCGTTCTTATCTGCATGGAACAATTATGATTCCGCAACCCAAATGAACGATTGGCCGGCGGAACAGGAACCGAGAAAGGTGAGCGTCTTATTCAGCGCCATAGGCGTGGAAGCACTAAAAAAATATGGGAATTTTGGTCTTACAGACACAGAAAAAGCTAATAAAACATGCAAGGAGATATTACAGATTATATCTACCAAAATGCTCCCTAAAAAGAACATCATCTATAATAGGTACATCTTTTTAAGTAGAATGCAACAAAAATACGAAATGTTTGATGTTTTCTATGCAGACCTAACAAGACTGATTGAAGACTGTGAATATGCTATGTTCAAAGATGAAATGTTACGAGACAAGATTGTCTTAGGAATAATGGACATGAAAACAAAGAAAGAGTTATTAAAAAAAGATAACCTGACTTTGTCAGATGCAGTCAATTGGTGCCGGGCCGCAGAGGCCACTGAAAAACATATGAAGGATTTATCAGGACCAACAACATCAGAAATTAAGAAAATAGAAGACAAAGATATCAATAAAAAGAGAAAATGCAAGTTTTGTGCAAATTATCATGTTTTCAAGAAAGAAGTATGTCCAGCCTGGGGTAAAGAATGTGAAAACTGTAAGGGTAAAAACCATTTAGAGAAAGTATGTAAGAAAAAGAAACAAGTAAAGGTGGTGAAAGAAGAACAAAATAACAGCCTTTTCTCAGACTCGGACACTGAATATGTTATCAACAAGATCATAAACAACAAGAATAAGAACCTAGCAGAATGCACACTTGAATACTTTGTTCAAAACAAATACAAAACCACAAAATGTTTACTTGATACAGCAGCTGATGAGTGTCTAATTGGTCTCCAAAATGTTAGGGAGATGTTTGGTGAAGGTTATGTACAAGAAAAAATGCGACCTTCAAAGAAAACTCTGTTTGGTTTTGGAGGAAATCATATTATAGTACATGGGGAAATAGATTTAACTTTAAGAACCAATATTTCAGGTCATAAAAACAATCACACTGTTACATTTCAAATAGTACACAACAAACACATTCCACTCTTATCATGCCACGCTTGTACAAATATGGGTCTTGTGAAATTCTGCAAGGAAGTGCGATGCAATTATGCACAGGAAACACAAAAAATTATAAATAAATATAGTTCAGTTTTTGAAGGCAGAGGAAGTTTTTCAGGTGAAGTGGATCTTGAAATTGATGAGACGATTTCACCAGTCATCCAAAAAGCCCGTCGTGTCCCAGTAGCTCTACGACCAATGCTGAAAGAAGAATTAAAGAGATTAGAAGAAGAAGGGATAATTTGCAAAGAAGATAATCACACAGATTGGGTAAGCAATGTACTTATTATAAAAAAGAAAGAAAACTTCAGAATATGCCTAGATCCGATTCCATTAAACAAAGCCATTAAAAGGCCTAATTACCAATTTACCACAGTTGAAGAAATCCTACCAGAACTAGGCAAAGCTAAAGTATTCTCTACATTTGATGTTAAAAAAGGATTTTGGCATTTGAAACTATCTGAAAAAAGCAGTAAATTAACAACATTTTGGACACCATTTGGTAAATACCGATGGAAGGTCCTCCCCTTTGGCATCTCTTCAGCACCAGATCATTTTCAGATAAAAATGAGTGAAATGATTCAGGGGTTAAATGGTATTGAGGCATTGGTCGACGATTTGCTTGTGTATGGAGTCGGAGATACAATGACAGAAGCTATTATAGATCATAACAAAAACCTTGAGAATTTACTAAACATACTACAAAAATACAATTGTAAATTAAATAAAACTAAAACTAAACTACTACAAACTTCAGTAAAATATTATGGACATGTGTTTTCCAACAAAGGCCTCCAACCAGATCCATCAAAAATAGAGTCTATTTCAAATATTCCAATCCCAAGAAACAAAAAAGAAGTTCAGAGATTTCTGGGTGTAGTGACATATCTCAGTAGGTTTATTCCTAACTTGAGTGCCAACTCAGTATATCTAAGACACCTTACACATGATAAAACGGAATGGTTGTGGAATAAAAACGCTGAAAAGGAGTTTGATACACTAAAATCTATGATCTGTGACACAAAAACATTGAAATATTATGATAAAAATGAGCCTCTTATTGTAGAATGTGATTCCAGCGAAGGAGCCCTGGGAGTGGCACTGTTTCAACAGAACCAGCCAGTTGCATATGCATCGCGATGCCTCACTCCGGCTGAAAAGAAATATGCCCAAATAGAGAAGGAACTTCTGGCAGTTCTTTTCGCCTGCAAAAGGTTTGATCAGCTCATTATTGGTAACACAAAAACAATTATCAAAACAGATCACAAACCATTATTAAATATATTTAAAAAACCTCTTCTTCAGGCTCCAAAAAGGCTTCAATCCATGCTTCTGATGCTACAAAGATACAGTCTTGAGTTACAATTTGTATCTGGAAAAGAAAATATTATGGCAGATGCATTATCTCGATTTTATTTAGAATGCAAAGACATTGATAGATCAAAAGACTTGAAAATATTTAAAATTATAGAAAGAATTAATCCTTTGTTAAACTTACCTATATCTGATAACTGCATACAGGAAATAGAGGATGCAACATCAAGAGATCACAATGTTCTGGCTTTAAAAAACTTTATTCTACATGGATGGCCAAAATATTTGAGAGATGTGCCAGATGCCATTAAACAATACCATAACTATAAAACTGAGTTGACAACCTATAATGGTCTTGTACTTAAGAAACAAGCTATACTAATACCAGAAGATTTAAGAAAAAAAATGTTAAGTAAGTTACATAAAGCACATTCAGGAATTGAAAACACATTAAAATTAGCTAGAAATGCTATATTCTGGCCATCAATGTCTAATGACATAAGAGAAATGATTAAAAATTGCACTACCTGTAGTAAATATCAACCAAGTCAGCAAAAATTTACCATGCAAAGTCACAAAATACCTGAATATCCATTCCAAATAATATCTATGGATGTTTTTTTTTTCAACCAAAATGGTAAACAAATTAAATATTTAATAACAGTTGACCATTACTCAGATTTCTTTGAGATTGATGTACTAAAAGACTTGTCCTCCAAACAAGTAATAGAAATTTGCAAGAAAAACTTTTCACGACATGGAATCCCAGAAATTGTTGTCACAGATGGTGGCACTAATTTTGTCAGTCAAGAGTTTTCAGACTTTGCTTGTAAATGGAGCTTCACACAAGTCACATCATCTCCGCATCATCCCCAAGGCAATGGCAAGGCTGAAGCTACAGTCAAGATAGCCAAAAAATTATTAACAAAAGCTACTGAAGATAGTGAAGATATCTGGTTGAGTCTGCTCTGTCTGAGAAATACCCCTAACAAATTGGATTCAAGCCCTGTGCAAAGGTTATTTTCACGCAGAACAAGAGGATTCCTACCAACTATTAAAACTTTACTGAAACCAAATGTGGTTGAAAATGTTTCTGAAAACATCAAGACTAAAAAAGAGAGGGTAAAATACTCGCATGACAAAAGGGCCAAAAGAGCAACCACATTAGAAATAGGACAGCCTGTATCAGTTCAGGTTCACCCAGCATCTAACAAAACATGGACTCCTGGAGTAATTGCAGACATTCTTTCAGATCGTTCCTACTTAGTGGATGTAAATGATTCAACATATAGAAGAGACCTTATACACATTCGTCCACTTTCACCACATTCAACAGAAGTATCTGTAACTCAAAATACCACGAATATCACACCACAACCTCCGGTTGTTAAGGAACAAGAGAATGTAACTTTATCAAACACACAACAAAATAATGACAAAGTTGCATCACTTCCTTGTGCATCTTCAATTAACTTAGATGTTAACCTCCTAGAGGATACAGAAACCCAAAACTGTTTGGTAGCTACCAATCCAAGTTCTCAATCTAGTACTAAGACTCCTTTAGTTAATAAGTCACCTAGTCCAATAATTAATAGACCTAGAAGAGAAAGAAAAGCTCCAGCTTTTCTGAAAGACTATGTATTAGATTAAATAGTTAACTTAGATAAGATTATGTATTAGTTTTTAATGAAAAGACAGCGTGTTGTATGGGCTAATAGCCGCGGTGTCAGATTAAGATAAATAAAAATGTAGCTTTGGACAGCCCGCCTTCTGGGACGTCAGTGTTTGCGAATCTGAGGCACGATTTAAAATGTTGATTGAATTGAGTAATTAAATTACACTGTGAAGTATTAAATTATTAAGACTTTCATTTATAAAACAATCTAGAAGCCTAATCAGAAGCCACCTAGTGCGAGCGAGACGGGACGATATTTGTTTTTGCGTTCTCGCGAAGCAGCATGCATGTGATGCATGGGAGATGTTTGGCAACGTTGCGCATGAC
Source organism: Oligia fasciuncula (assembly GCA_963082905.1). Lineage (NCBI taxonomy): Eukaryota > Metazoa > Arthropoda > Insecta > Lepidoptera > Noctuidae > Oligia > Oligia fasciuncula. Next base: position 10,687,028 of record OY720406.1, on the reverse strand, counting down.
ATGTAAACCTCGCAACCTTGCAAACGTAGGAATAGCGAACGGCCGGGACGCGCGGAGTTTATTTTTGACGTGACAACGTCTTAAATTAGGTTGCGACTGGGAGTCACTTATGAAAAAGTGTAACGCGCGGTAACGTTACGATGAGTCACCGAACGAGAGAGAGGCCCGCCGAATGCCTTGCGTCTCTCTCCCACTCAACTATGATCGGATGATCGGTCGTTGTCACGTAAAATCTTCGCCCGTAAAACCGACTTTACAGGCAACCATTTTTTTTTTTTATTATTATTCGTATCAATTCTTGCGACATGTTTACAAGTTTACTTGTGTAGTTTTTTTTTTTTGTTAGGCTCACGTTAGATTGAAAGCCGGGCTTTTCGGCTTTAGTGAAAGGCACGCCCCTGAGTAATAGAGAACAAAACTCAAAGATCAAAACAGTTTTAGAAGATTTAATGAAGAAGGATAATCCTGAAATAAGTTTAAAAAATATTTCCATAAGGCCTTGTGTGAGACAATATTCGAAAACTAACATTAAAATTCTAAGAACTTTCAATGTATCGCGGTCCCGTATTAATAATAGAGAACAAAATACCAATAACGACACAATTTTAGACAATTTAACGTAATAATAAAGCTGAATTAAAAGATTCAACTAGAGAAGATAACGGAGCAGGAAAAGTGGTCCTAATGGTCGACCAAATCAAAATATTATTAAGGTACACAGGTAACTTTAATATAGGTAATCACTTTTGAACTGCAATAAACATACTTAAGTAGGTACCGATACTAAATAAGATACATCTTCAGCAACTGTTACTCGAAACCAAATGTCACATTGGTCGGAGGTCGTCTTGAATGAGTTGAATGGCACACTACAATATCCTGATTGCAACATAAACGGCACTCCCCAACTTTCGCAATATTTATTTATTGGCAGTGTTTATGGTGTATAAGATTTTACTTAATTTATTAAAAGGTCCATATGCGTCTATGTGCAAGGAGCGAAATACGATAATTGGAAAAATAAAAACACGCAATATAAGAGATATTTACATGCTACCGTTTTATTCTATAAAAAAAATGAAAGGAGAAGAGGAATATATTTAGAAAGGTCCAAGAAAGGTCCCTATTTTTGCACCCCCTAAACAGAACGCAGGACCCCGCGGCTAGTTGGCCCTAAGCTGTAACAGACTGGAGGCTGAATGGAGAGAACCAGGTGTTGTAACGCCACTTGGGATAGGCGCATTTCCAACAGTGGACTGCATGATATTCTAACGGAATGGACTGATATTTCGTTATCTTTTGTGGTCAACTTACCTTCAACGCTTCCTAAAACGAGGAGCACCAGCGGCGCCAACAGCAACACCTTCTCGCCCATCTAGAAGAATTACAGGATTTCACATTATCTCTATTTCATTTTTATTGTTACCACCACTGTTTATATTAGCCATAACACTAATTTTGTCAAAAATGCACCAGATGCACCAGAGTTTTGCAGTCGCAGACTTTTTTCGCACTGACAAAATTGTCTTTGATTTACAACTTATACATGCAACCTTTTTTTTAATCATACATATTATAAGGTCCGCATTCTTCGATCATTATTAGAATATGGTTATGGGTAGGTTAGGTTAGCTACCTAGCTATTAGGCATACCTACATTAAAGTTAATAAAGCGTTCCTGTACTATCAATATTTATGTGACTAGAATTTGATTTGAAGTTAGTCTCAAGTTATCTTCACAACTTTTCGTTGGTTATCTGCTATCTATGTAACCTACATAACTACATACACAAACATAAGTGTCTGTTTGTAATGTCATTAAAACAGCTTTTTACTAAATGCATATGAAATGAAAGAACATACGGTACTTATTTTTTCCGTCTCTCTGTTTGTTTCAGTTAATCTCCGAAACGGCTGGACCAATTTTGACGGGACCTTCCTCTGGCAGATAGCTGATGTTACAAGGTGTAACTTAGGCTACTTTTACTTTAGAAAAACAAAAAGAGATCCGCGCAAGAAATTTAAAACTAATTAATTTCGGACATCCACGTGACGAAACCGCGGCGCGCGGGCCAAATATAAATTCATCGATAAACTTCGTCATCGTATCGTATCATCATAGGAGTTAACAATGAATGAGTTACTACCTCATTGAAGGTTGCATGTGGTTCACTGAGTCATACAATAAATATAAACAAGTACGAATGAGTGACCCCCACATTTTCTTCTTTTTATGGCATAACACCAAGACGATTACAATCTTGTGCAATTTACGTCTCATTCTCCAAAATGAAAAATGATGCAGTGTATTTAAAGAATTAACTTGAAGTTACTTTTATGGCTTAATGGACTTTTTGCATTAATTTTAATTAATTACCTACTTAGCTGTTTCTTTAATTGATGAAATTACAACGACTAGGTAGTTCGATTCTATAAAAAAAACCGGTCAAGAGCAAGTCGGGCTCGCGCACCGAGGGTTCCGTACCAATATAGTATCGCCAACCCGTCTTGAGCAAGCGATGATCAATGTTCGTGCCTTCACTGCCTTCTCTTTACAATAATAGGCTGGCTATTATAATAGGTATTCAAGGGTCTACTTTAATATTTAATCGTTTTTTTTTTCATGACCCCAGGCTTTTCTTTTCAAAATCATTATCAATTGATGCAGAAAATAAATGCGTTATCCTAAACAATATAAGGTACCTACAGGTTGAAATTGAAAACATGCGACAAACAGAAATGGGAGATTGTACTCATCATTATGAACAACTTTTACTAAGCGACCAAAGCTGTAATCGCGAAATAAAATCAGCTGTTCCTTACATTTTGACGAGTTATGCGAACATACCTAAATGTAGGGAACAGCTGATTTTGTTTTCGCGATTTCCGGTTTGGTCCCATAGCAAAAGTTGTTCATAATGATGATCACGTTCTCCCATTTCGATTTGTCGCATGTTTTCAATTTCACACTGTATATAGAGAAGTCGTTTCTAAAGATTTCTAAACAAGTAGGTACACACACGGTAATGATTCACGAACAAATAATTATGATGACATTACACCTCTTTACCTAGTTTACATTATAACCATTACCAAAATGTTAGTATCCAGCATTGTAATTAAAAACCACTCACTGCACTGTCGAAATTTAAAATTAATAAATTTTAATTCATATATTTTTAATATAACTTTTTTTCACTGTTATTTTTTTGTAAAGGCTCCCCACAGCTGACACTTACGTCTGATTCGTGTATTTTCTCGCGGAGAGATAACAGTCCGTGTCGCGTGTGGAGTGTCCTTATACTGTTGGAAGCGCCTACGCCGCCACCTGTAGATGCGAACTTTTTATACAGATGTAAAATTATGCGTAATACTTAGGAGGTGTGACTGACTATAGACAGCCGTTAAATCCAGCTATAGAAAGAAGTTGGTCCTGTAAGCTTAGCAGAAACGGAAGTAATGGAACAGCTCGGAACAGCAGCAGTTGAAGACTCTCCCTCCTCTTCCTCCGCTGGCCGAAAATAAAGTGTAAATCCTGCAACCTTCCCCTGCTCATAAGGCGATGACGCCAGTTTAAGCCTTCCATTGTTGAAGGCATGCATATCGTTGACGTCACACAAATTGAAACAAAAAAACGAACAGAAAAAAAACTGCGAGCTTCCGGACAACCTACTGCATGTCAAAAATCGTGACGAGTTCGCGCATTCCGCACTTACCTAAGCCCTAGACTGAACTTATTAACGAATAAACGAACTTATGTACTTCCTATCTTGCACCCTTGTTTAGGAGAAAAGGTTAGTAACATAACATTACGCTTATATTTTTGAAAAGGACAGCCAGAAATTCCAAATAAGGGTGGTAGTTGCTAGAATATATACGTGCCTATTCTAGCAACTACCACCCTTATTTGGAATTTTAGACCTTTACTCATGACTCATGACTCAAAGTCTTGTAATCAGTGCCGGAATAACCCACAAGCAAATTAAGCAATTGCTTAGGGCATCACGTCTCGTGGGGCACCATAAAGCAGAAACAACACCGACATAGTACCTATTTGCTAGCACATGGCAAGGCTGTTTATCAGCAAGATATTACAAGACCCAAAAGTCACTCTAGAGATGTGCGACCAATCTTTACAAATCGCTCGTCGATGTTTTGGAAAAATACGAGGCGACTAGTGGATATGAGCCCTCATAAAATCCACGCCTGTAGGCCCCTACAGGCGTGGATTGCTTAGGACATCCGGCACTGCCTGTAATGTTTATGGACGAGCCTTTTCCCATCAACAGTATCCGCCGGGGACAAATCCAGGCTACGGGTTGCTACTTAGTTGAGCCCAGAAACTTCAGCAGCTTCGCGACTTCGACCACTAAACGGACTCAACAAAAGAAGCCCTTCTCTTAAAGTGGCCCTCGTAGCTCCAACAAAGACGAGTGGTTTATTTTTGCGATCTCCAAACTAGGATTGTCATTGTCTTATTGACGTAAGAATTAATTAAAAGGCAATATTGTTAATACGCATTGAAATTGAGAGGGTCTGTAACTCTACTACATACATGAATAAACAATTTAGGTAACTAAAATACTTTATGTGTTGGTAATTAATGACAATTTACTTAGTTACCATACATACCTACCAATAGAGATACTAGAGTAAACGCCGAATCCCGTATTAGGTCTGGGTTAGTCCAATAATGCGGTAAATAATCCCTTTTTGATTTCTTATTTGTCGTTAGGGTAAAGTAGGTACCGTATCTTATTACCCAGTAACTGGGTTGTGGAGGTCAGATATGCATTAAAATACTGGTATTCAACTGCATCCGGTTACACTGGAAGCTGACCCCAACATAGAACGGACAAGGGTAGGCAGATGATGAGGGTAGGTACAGACGCCAGCACATCAAGCTACTACAATCTGTCAAATTTCTTTAATAGATTTTCAACTTTATCGCTTAAGTATAAGGTTCAAAGTTGATTGGGAAAATTTGAAAGTTTCGGGTAGCTTTTGATGTGCTGGCGTCTGTAGTCTGTACACAATAGAAACCATATGGAAACCAAAGATATGAGCAGAATCATTATGTCCTTCCTATGAACAATGCCAATATACCTGCCAAATAATTTATCGAGGAACAACAAATCTTTAAAAAAAAAAAATCTTGCATCCTAAAATATTTAATACTTTTCATTTCTAAACACATAAATGCTGTCGGAAAATAATTGCTCCCATTCTCAGTAAAACATAGTAGGTATCACTAGAATAGATTTTAGATCGTTACCCTGTGTAGAAGTGGACGTTTTGAGCTGTTATGAATGGAATAATCAGAGCATATCCATCCATGAATACCACGCCCTTTTACACAGTGAAAGAGCCCAATTCTGATTCAAATGATAAAACCATTAACATAAATTATCCAGCAAGCGGAACGTGGAACAAAATCTAGTCTTTATTTTAAATCTCGGTTGTTTCCAAACGACTTTTCTTTCGCGCCATATTTGGTGCGCGCGAACTTCAACGGCCATGATCGTGAGTGATACAATTCACCAGAGCAATGATGTCATTTCTACTAAGTATTCAGTCTTATGCTGAACTAGGCAAAATATTTATTTAGAAATGGTCACTGGATCGCGTATCGGCAAGTGTAGTGTGGGTTGTCCTTTAGCTAGATGGACCGACGACCCTGGGACAAACTGGATGCGGAAGGCGGAGGACAGGGTATTGTGGCGCAGCCTGGGACAGGCCTATGTCTAGCGTTGGACTGCGATAGGCTGAGTTGAATTGTCACTGGCCTAGGATTTTCCTTTCCTCAACTCCTTAGATATTTTATGCAATTGATGCTGTTATCTCTTTCGCTTCTTACAGTTTTTCCTCAGTCTTTGATGTCCTAAACAGACTTTTGTTACTTACTCGCCAATTTAATTTAAAGAAAATAATCTTTGGATTACCCATAAATAGATAAGTAGGTATATCCGCAATGTTTTCTTCTCAAAAGCTAAAATCCAAGAACTAACAAAAAAACATGGGTACCAACGTAAATATTTTTTTTCCTTTTTAAAGAAGTCACACGTAATGTATATATTCTATACCGAGAATTAGAATTATTATGTTGAAAACGAAACCAATGACAAATCCCCAAATCAACCTTCAAATCACGTCTCACGTCCTACGTAAAGACGCCTAGTAACAAAATAAAAACACCCAGTTCCAATATTGCCGAACCTTAGCAAACATTAGGTAAATAATAAAATCTTCTCAATAATCATCTATATCCTGAAGATTCGGAAAACATAATAAGATTTAAATGCCAACTTTAGCATAAGTTTTTGGCAACGGACTAAACAGTCGTAGATAACTGAGTCAGTTTCAGCCCACACGATGATATAATATTGTTTGCTTATCACACCTGCTCCTATGGGTTTTTTTATCGAAAAATATTCTTGCTATGTATGCAAAATACTGAGTTAATAGAATTTTAAAAACCCTGTCTATTTAAGGTCAATTACCAGGGCATCCCGCGAAATTCATTTGTTTTTAAGTTTTTTTCAATTTGCTGGTACGTTGATTAAATTAAGATTCACGACCGTAACAAATATGTATTTACAGAATTATAATCATTAAACACATCAACACACTCTCTAAGATCCAGTAATCCTATACTGAATGACTATTTCATAAAATCTTGACATTTTAGGATTATACTAACTTAACAATAGTTGTATTACTGATTCTAATAATTATAATTCTGTAAATACATATTTGTTACGGTCGCGAATCATAATGTTAATCAACGTACTACTTAATACTGACCAGCAAATTGCAAAAAACGTCAGAAAATTTGAATTTCGCGGGGTAACCTAGCTTTAACTCTTCGCACGTCGCGTGTAGGCCATAATGTGTACCAATGTGCCTGCTAATTAGACGCGCGACGGGTAGCAATTGTTTGCATATAAGTCTGGCCTTTGTTTTATTTATATCGCGATATCGCTAGTTAACTGAGGATAGTCCTACTGACCAAATTTCGGGCATGGCAGCCAATCTCAGCGGAGACCATCTACGTATTTGGGAGATAATATAATGCACAAGTTTGTGCGCCGTGTGGTCGCCATGTGTGCGCAGCAGACACAGGTGCACTCTCTCTTTCCTAGGGCTCACTCTCATAGTCCGATGAGGAGGGAGTCCGACACGACCGGGGAGGGGAGAGATCAGTACTGTAGTGCTTTTCTGGATATTCTGTAAAAATCTCACCGTGAAACCTTAGGTAAAGTAAGCTTGAAGTGAACTGTCATCCCAACTAATGCTTGGAAGTGAGACTATTGACAGATTTGACAGTTCACTTCATGCTCACTTCACCTAAGTCTTCACGGTGAGATTTTTATATATAGCAAGCACTACAGGAGATGGGATCTACGTTGGATCGAACGAGCGCACCAGCTTCACTTTGAAGATTGACGATGGTCAAGATTTGAAGGTGGTGAAAACAGACACGGTCAGGTGAGTCAGTAGGGTCTCTTTGAAGGCCCATCTTTGGCTGTGCTCATCATAAGTACCTAATCAAAGCTGGTTGATCGAAAGCGCTAAGTGCGACATAGGTAAGTATATTTATCATTGTCAGAATATTTTTGAAGTCTCTATACGGTCTCTCTCTGCCAACACTTATTTTTTAGATAAGCTAGATATACATAATAGAGTAAGACTGTAGGTAGTAAACTCAAAATAAAATTAATAAAAACATTTTACTTAAAACATAGTCCAAGGACATCTCCAATTCCTCCTGTTATTCTGATAAACGATCTTCAATTAAATAATTATACCTACTTAACGACTTCACGTTGCCATATAAAAAAAATATGAGTCTTATTAACGCGGACCATCACGGATTGTATCACTATCATCCTACGTAATAATTAACATATAAAATACCTAATCTATTCCATCTATCCATCTAAAGGAATGGGAGCACTCCTTAATTGGAGACCACAATACATCTATTGATTGTCATTTTTATAGTCCTTTTGTTCATTGAAGTACTTGCAAGTTATTCGTATTTAATTATCATAATTAGGTATACGTGGGACTACCTACGTATCATTAGATACACAGTTTTCATTAACTATGCTGTAATAACATGACATATCCGTATAATCCATTCACATTAGGTGTAGATATCTCGCCTGGTGCTGGGTGCAAAGCGATGGATGAAGTCTATGATGAAACGACCAAGCCCAGAAGAAGCCTGTTCACTCTTCCTTTAAAAGCAGACGGGTTATGCGTGCAAGGGAACAAGGACTCAAAATACAGAGAGTACCTACAGAAGGCAATTTACATACAAAGTGCGCTCGAGCAACGCATATACCTATATCTGATCTCCACAATCAAGTTACTGGGAATTACGATACCCTTTGGTAAGACTTCTGGGCTTCTGACTACCCGTTACGACTGTGAATGCCTGACGGAACCAATGGCAAATAATAATGTTTAACGCATGGTCACCCATCCACGGACCAACCGCGGCAAGCGTAGCTTAACCTTCAATCGACCCGTGCAGCTGTTATTCTTATTACTTAGCCCCAATCCCCCACATTTCAAATCAGTATGCTATTTTATTGATTTTGTAAAAACAATACTTAGGTGGGTACCTAAGTTTACTAAAATTTGGGGGCCCTTTTTTACCCGACTACGACGAAGCTAAGAGGGTTCTTAGCTTCGTCGTAGTCGGGTAAAAAAGGGCCCCCAAATTTTATTGATACAGGCAGGGCCTCTTTAGGGTGTATTAGGTATGTTATTTAATATGTATATATATCGCCAAGCGGTTAGTCGACTCTTCACGTGACCAGAGGGCTGGCCTATTTCTTGGCCAAAGAATTAGCATTGCCATACAACGTGGCAATGCTGCCAGCCTTTTGGGCACTGTTCCTGTTGACAGCGATGCGGACGAATTTTTTGATGCCCTATGATCATTTTGCAATTTTTTTTTTTCATATAAATGTACATATTATTATTATTTTAAATAGGTATTAGCATAAATTATGTAAATATTTTTAAAAGGTAATAAAAAATTAGTCCCATATGTAGTGATTCCTACTTAAAACCTCAAACTTTATGAAGTGTGACAGAACATCAACGAATTTAAATCTTTACTTACCTACCTTACTACTTCGATAGTTGTGACTGACTATGAACCAATGATTTCAAAAGTAACGCCCGGCCGAAATTCGAAGTTCGCGCGCACCACTGTCAACTGAGTCGCGTTGGCCCTAAAACCGTCATTTTAGGGCCAGCGCGCTGGTGCCATTTCGTCGCGCCGTTAGCCCGGTCCTTACGCTAGTAATATATATGTCAATGCTATGAACATTATAATTTGTATAAGTACCTACACATGTCCATTTGTCCAAGTGTGAAGTGCAGATTAAGACGATAGCAAAAAAAAATCTGATTATAATTTTATTAGGTATTCTGACCAGATGGTCTTTTTCCGACAGCTTATGATGTGATGGGTTGTATTTTTTGATCAGACATCGCTCGACGTAGAGATAGAAGTTATCGGTGGGTGATTTACAAATATATTATGTGGACATAAAAAACCATAAACTTTTTGATTTCCCGCCAATTATTACGCGAGGAGTTTCATGGTGGAATCAAATCCGTTCGAAAACTTCTGGAAAGTTCTAATTGTAAAACAATAATAATTGATATTTAGATGTCGAAACGAGGCAAAGGAGTAGGTAAGTAAGAATGATAGCAGGTGGCGTTCTTTCTTTAGTTTCTGCCCACCCCCATGGGAAGAAGGCGTGAGTTTATGTGATGTGAAATCCGCCCATATTATGACGACCCACTGACCAAAGACTCTGTTATGATATCAATTTTTCTTTCTTCTGTTAGGAGACTCATACTACATACTCATAACAGAAGAAAGAATATTAAACATACATACTTACCTATATTAACACCTTTTTCTCGTTCATAAATGATTAAACATAGATATTTAAATTATTAGTCATTTAATTTGAACGATGTAGTTTTAGAACGCTCCTCCACGCGTTTGGTTTACTGTATTCAAAGTTACACCAGTCGCAGTCAATCAGTTAAGAAAAGTTTTCTAGAAATAAAAAAAATCCGAATAACTTTGAAAAACCCTTAAAACGTACGCATACGTAATACGGATGAAGCCATTCATTTTCCACATATTTTTTCTAATGCTGCGGTACTTACACGTATTTTAAAACATTTAAAATCATTTAGGCAACTTCTTTTTTTGGTTGTAACATAAAAATCGTGAAGCTAACGCGCCTCTCACTGTCAACCTATGCTGTCAATGTGACTGTGACAGTAAACAGCTGACCTTCCTGAAAAAAAACCTTGTTGACATTTCTCATTCAGTCTCAGTCATTCTCAACCAAAATGTATTGACAACGAGTAATCGTAACAGAGAAATCAAAAACGATTTCATAAATAAAACTTGTCAGTGAAACAAGCCCTCCGTCCGGGTCACAAAACATGTCGGCTAGTAGGTTAGATGCTGTGTACAGAAGTATACTCCTAACCAAGTTCTTTACTAAAGGATGGGGTAAACCAGAGAACTTACGAAGGTCAGTTGTTCGATGGTAAATCTGGTGCAGCTGTTGTGTAATTAGTTTCCCGCCAAGCTGTAAAGTGGTGTGGTTCTGTGATATCTTGTGTTTGTTTACAAACTGTTCCAATGTTATGTTTTAAGGTTATTCGAGTTCAGGAAAGTCGTATCGAACCGGGATGAATGCTTCAAATTAGTGGAAAGAGACTATCCTGTTACGATTACCAAGGTAAATAGTGCTTTTGATAATATTTTCCTTGATTGATATTAAATGTTTTGATACTTTTGTGTGATAAAAGTGCAGCATGAGTCAACCTTACTTTGAATTTGATTGTTGTCATACCTCCAAGAAAAATACTCGTCAGAAGTGAGGTCATTGAAGGTCAAAGGAATAATAACTGAAAACATTTGAAAACTTTTATTGTATAAAAAAAAATATTTTTGTTTTCTTTGTTATAGCTATCGAACATTCTAAAACTTTATACAATACTGCACACTAGCATAATTATCTAAATAATTAATTACTTAAGTAATACTAAACAAATTATCAAAATTATTATCCATTTATTTGTCAGACATAATTTTTAATGCCCACTCAAAACAACCGCATAACTGTTGATGTAATCATTACTCCTGAAATACAGGTACTTTAACCCAGCTGTGGAGCCAGGGTCTCACATTTTTCTATAAGCTGTTTTTATGGCAAGAAAGAAATTTATTACTTACTAGCTGTGCCCCGTGGTTTCACCCACGTAAGTGTCGATCCCATGGGAATATCGGGATGAAAAGTAGCCTATATGTTAATTCAGGGTGTCAGCTACCTCCATACAAAATTTTATCAAAATTGATCCAGCCGTTTGAGCTAGAAGAAGTAACAAACATATAAACACATACATACACACACTCACAATCTTTCGCATTTCATTTATAATATTAGTGTGATTTATTTATTGCAGCAACAAACACTATCAGACTGCAAGCTTTATGAAGGCTACTTCATAACTCCTCTGGAGCGGTACCTACCCGGCATAGTGCCCAAGATAGCCCGAAAGGCTCATTTCCAAGCATTGCTGCCGCTCCACTGGCCTGAGAAGAATTGCAAGCCTGTGTGTTTACATCTAGCCGGTACTGGTGACCATGTAAGTATAATTAAATTTATTTTAAAGCTTTTTGATGTGTTAAGGCACCCTGTTTACTTGAATGAAACTCGGTCCAGTTGTAATATTTGTGTATTTGTATCACAGCACAGTATTTAAATGACAGCGGAAGTAAATATATGTATACAAACATAGTATAAGAATCGTGTTAGTTAATCACACAGAGTATGAATGTTTACATTTTCATTCCAATTCAAGTTTCTAGTTATTCTTTACTTCCTTCTTTTTCCTGTGAACCAAAGACATCCCGCTCTAGACCCTTTGGTCATGGTTTTAAAAGGTTACATGCTCTGTGTCATGGCAGTGTTGTAACTTTATATCTAACAGTGGGAACCATAGACAATTAGTCTGGTTCACCACAGGCTGATTTTTGAACTGTCTGTCAGAAATTATATTCAATTTTCGAGTTTTTCAATATGAAACTATGAAACATCAATTTTTATTTTTCCCTGATAATAATTGGAAAAATCAGCTTACAAAAGAAATAAATCTATAGAGGTATGAGGAACAGGGTGTAAAGTTCACTCATACTCTATGTATTGTATAGAAAAGGGAGGATCCTCTGACCAGACGGGTGTTGTGTCTGGCGGGCAACTGCCCAATGATCATAGATTCATGTCGGGCCGTTGTATCTATTGCTAGTTGCGCGGTAAACTCTGCTTGCGCGATGCAGGATTTGCGTGACGTAGTATGACGCGTTGTTCGCATGCGGCGTTGTAGATACCGCTACATCACTCCCCGAGACCGGAGGTCGATAGTGGGCTGAGTTTTGTATCTTGCGATGCTTGCCAGGCCAGCTGAGGTTCCAGTGAGTCGGAACCGGTTTTTTTTGTTTAATCCCAAACAATGCACCCGACATGCGGCAAACCTGTCCGGCCCAGTCTCATTTGAGCTTGGCTGCTTTTTGGGTCTGGATTTGTGTCTTAGAGCGTTGTTTCGTGTTCCGTATCCTGTCGGTAAGCCGAACTCCAAGGATACTGCGCTCCATCGCTCGCTGGCAAACCTCGAGCTTGGTCCTCTCCTGAACTGTCCGTGACCAGGCGGGGCAATTGCGTAACACATTATCAATCGGAATCGGTATCATTTTGACAGTTCAACAACATTCATTGCGTTATTTACGTGTGGACCAGACAAATTTTTCGAACTTATGAAGCAATGGATTAGCAATTTGCTTCATAATTATTCAGATTCCGATTGATAGTGTGTTACGCAATTAGGGTGCTGGTTTGAGCGCCGTATGTAAGGATGCCGCCGATATGGCAAATTGGAAGATCTCCTTTTATAAGGGCTTTCATATCATCGACTAATAGCCAGAAATATCTTATCTTCCGTTCTGCGACACGTAGAAAAAGTGCAGAACGGAAGAAAAAATCCTATGACATCAGAGATTACTATTCGTAATTGGACATGATATATCTAGCTTACGATGTAAACAAAAACAAGTGCTTATACCGAAGGCGTTGGCTTGGCACGATAATGATTGTGATGTACACGTCATGTGTTTACGATGCCAGTGAACCAATGACGCGAAAGTAAATGCTGTTCAAAGATTATCGTCGTACGATAATGCGTAGTAGATGATTGATAAGAAAGATTGATCTAAGGCTTGGAAAGGGAAGACTGATCTATATAACATCCTATACTTACCGTATATTGTCGTAGTCACAAAATTAGGCATTGTTGGCAAACGCGACTGGGCCCTATATGTATGTGAAATTCCCAGATCGAGCAAAGTATAAAAAGTTGTTAGGAACTCCTCAGTAACAGCCCATAGCCTGGATTTGTGCCCACTTAAACGATGCCGATTTAAACGTAACTACCGACATGTTGGTGTACCTATTATACTCTCCTGTCTATCCACTGGTAGACTAAGGGGGGGCGGCAGGGGCGATCCCTCCGGTGGCAATCCCCGCGGGGGCGACTGGGAACATACGCCTAAATCTTGAGAAGTAGGTACTATTTATTAATCTAATCCCAAAAAAGGCCGAAATAGGTTCAGTAAGAAGTAGTTGAGAGTTACATATAAAATTATGCAGGGTGCAAACATTTTCGAGCTCGCTTCGCTCGCTCAAGCCATATTCTCTTTTTTTTATGGTTTTTACATAAGTCGACAAATCAATTCCTATTTTCACGTTCAAAACAGACCAAACCGAAAATTCCGACGCGGTCTGTAAAAAATTTCGGGCTGGCCTCACTCGCTCTTACATCCCACATTCTTGCTGTTCGAGAAAAATGTCCGTGAATAGCACAATGTGCAGATGAAAATGCACTTCCCTGAAAACGAATATCCTGCCGGATGCGAGGCCCATCGATGCTATAATAACAATTATAAAGACGTAAAAATTCGTTTGTATGTGCTATATAGGGGGTAATCTCCGGAACTAATGATCCAAATCCATATTACTAATATTATAAATGCGAAAGTGTGTCTCTCTGTCTGTTACCTCTTATTCTTCACGCTTAAACCGCTAAACCGATTTAGATGGTATAGAGATAGTTTGAGTCCCGGGAAAGGACATAGGATAGTTTTTATCCCGATATTCCTACGGGATCGAAAGTTATGCGGGTGAAACCGCGAGGCGCTGCTAGTAGGTTATAAATTATATTTATTATCATCATGCATATTAGCTGAGCTATCACGATTTTTGTCTAGCAAGTCGGAAAAAAAAACCTCTTAAAACAACTAATCGAAAACGAAGTAATAACGCGGATGGGTGATGCGATGCGATGCGGTGGAAATTTCACGCGGACGAAGTCGCGGGCAGACGCTAGTATTTTATATACTTAGAGTAGGTATAAATTGACTGAACTTTATGCAGTGGATTACTGGTTATAGCCAGAAAAACCGACAACAAGTTTAATTTTGAGAAGTGTTGAGTAAACAACTGCATTGCAGAGGTCAGCGCATTCGCACGACAGTACAGATATTTCGCTACACTAGGCGGAAGTTGACCCCAACATAGTTGGCAAAAGACTAGCTAAATTAGGCTTGAAAATGCAGTCAGCGGCCCTAAATTTTCATAAATGTCGCCCATCTCTTACTTGTCTAGTGTTAAGATTTGGTTTCCTATGAAAGCGATTTCGTCATAATTATCATAACGGCCATCTTGAAAATCTCGACATTTTCACCAGTGTTTGACATTAAGGTGTCAAAGAACACTCTGTATTGGCAGACGTTTTTGTGTGACCGTTGCGTTGGCCGATTGGAATACTCGATTTGGACGTGGAGTTATAGATGGGCAATCCACCCGGGTTTAAACCCGGTGCTTCTGATAAACACCCAGAAAATTGGGTGTTTACGGGTGTTTATCAAAACACCGGGTTTAAAAACCCGGGTGGATTGCCCATCTATACGTGGAGTTGAAAACACCAGCCCGATATACAATACTGTTAGCTTACGTCATCTCACAGCCGGGCAAAGGCCACTCCCCGTAACTTTTAGCTCTTTCGATTCAGGGCTTATGTGGACCACTGGTTTTTAGGGTTCTGTACCTAAAGGTGGCAACGGAACACTTTTACTAATGCTCCGCTGTCCGTCCGTCTGTCTGTCACAGGGCTGCCGGCTGTAGCTTTTGAACCCTAATGGTAGACACTTGAAATTTTCAGTGTGTGCGGCTATAACAACAAATAATAAAAATAAAATTATTTTGAATGTGTGTGTATGTTAAATGTTGTTTATTATTAAATATTGTACGCTGGTACAGAACCCTTCGTGTGCCCCGCTATCTTTTACTATCGCGCTAAAAATAAACACAATCATGGTTTTATTTTGTTCATACTCAACTCGATCTATTCTAGCCGACGAAACGTTTTTCCAAACAGTCTGCATAGGGCAAACTGGCCGGAAAGCGAAGCGGAAACTGGGGCATCGCGGTACGGTTACGTAATAGCTCATAGCTGCGCTGCATATATAAAAAATAAAATATAAACTATTTGCATCTACAATTTGCACAACTTTGTACACAATAATTATAGTAATTACTTATTTGTTTTACTGTAAACTGTAAAGCAGCTTAACTTAACGCCGATTTATTTTTCCCTTGTTCGTGAAGTTCGTTACTAATCTACATAGTCCTCACATGATCTGACCAAGATTACTTATATGTCATCATCTGCGTAGCCTTTTCCCAACTATGTTGGGGTCGGCTTCCAGTCTAACCGGATGCAGCTGAATACCAGTATTTTACATGGAGCCACTGCCTATCTGATCTTCACAACCCAGTTAGGTACTGGGTAATACGATACCCCTTGGTAAGATTGTCAGACTTTAGGGCTTCTCACTACCCGTAACGACTGTCAAAGATCCACGAATGACAGCCGGGACCAACGGCTTAAAGTGCTTTCTGAGGCAAGGAGGGGTCTCGGTATGTAAAGATGGTCACCCATCCACAGACCAACCGCGGCAAGCGTAGCTTAACCTGATCGATCGACATGTGCGGCTGTTATTTAGCCACGGGCCCCGTCTGGACTTTATAAGACACTTTGCCCCTGAGTTTATTTCGCTATTTTCTTCTCAGGGGCAGTCAGATAGGATAATAATGTCCACTCCATCTAGCTTATCTTTTTATAATATGACATGTAACAGTGATTTCGATATCCTATTTACAGAATAAACAATTTAATTTAATTTAAATAAAGATGTTGTGGACATTTTAGGCGGGAAAGTAATTTAACAATGACTTATTCTTTTTGTTCCTCTACTGCACATTTAAGTACCTACACCGGTAATTTTATTTTATTTTATACATATATTTAAATGTCGACTCCATCTACCTAGCTTATTTTTTTTATATGAAGCGTAAATGTGATTTCCATAGATTTATAAGAACGTCCAGATGCCTAGTACGCGCTGTCCAAATGCTTCGAATTCAAACACACCAAAATAGCGTATTCGTTCGTAAGCCCCGCCCACAGGCCGCCATTACGCGACAGACGTTCAAAGCGCGTCTACGCTGTTAAATATATTGAAAAAATGACTGTTTGTGCGGTGAAATCGTGTAAAAACTACACTCCAAAAAAAGATAAGGATACGAACATTACTTTTCACTTGTAAGTTTGCAATTTTATGATGAATTTCTTTGAAAATATTACGAAAACTAAATAAAAACAAAACGACTCCATAATATTTGAGTATTGCCAAGGTACAGTGTGAAATATTTTTACCCCTTTTTTGTGCTGCGATATTTTAATATTGTAAAATGTGTAAATGTGAAATAAATAATTTTGAGTTTAAGTTTGAATACGTTGATTTATTTTATTTTTTCTTTTATAGCTGCCTGCGGCTTTACCCGCGCGAAAGTAGAAATACATTCAGTCAGTCGTTCGATCTTTAAGAAGAAGTACCTAACAAACATACACAGAAACATGCACACACACCACTCACAAACTTTCTTCTTTATAATGTTAGTATGATATTAAAAGTTTTTTGTTCATTCACACATGTTTACGAAAACCACAGATATAGATAGATCTAGATAACGCAAGTATCACGAACTGTATGAAAACCAAGCGTGCCATTTTTTGACTACCTACTATGACGTCACAAGCTCGCGCTCTCGCTCACGCTTACCCAGCCAGCAGTACACAGGACTGAGCGCGAAAGTGGCGGCTTATGATTTTTTATCGTATGCTGGTGCGATTTTTGGCACGCGAAGTAGTTGCTCTTGCGTTATCTAGGTGTATCTATATCTATGACGAAAACCATGTTATAAAATAAAATTATAACAATATCCAAAAACTATCATAATAGGCACTCGGTATGAATGTAAAAGGCGGGTTTCATTTTGTACACATATATTAACTACATAATTACCTATGTCAATATGAATAAGAAAACTACCCGAATTTTCCCATATTTTGGGGTAATCATTTTGCGCTGGTATTAGAAAGTGTCACGCACACAAACGCAGAAACGATAATAATACACTTGTGGTGGGCGGTCCGCACGCACACGCGCATTACAAAATGCATTCAATTTGAACGTTGCGTTTTGTACGGTACACTCAATCTGGTTCTTATTAAATCTATGGTGATTTCGATATCCTATTTACAGAATAAAACTTGCCTTTCATTTCAGAGTCTACCTATATTTACATAATTTATTTATCAACTTTGTAATATCTTATCAGTTTATCAGAACATTACTTGTTCTGATAAGATTAGGTACACGACGATAGATGACTACCAATATCGGCATTTTTGTCAATGACAACCGGTTATTGACCCACAAATTCTGTCAATGTTGCAGACAGAAATTAAGACTTGAAAAATCATGATCATGAATGTAGATAGGTATATATTCGTCTTTCTGGCTTTGGGCCAACAAACAAATGCTTCATA
Organism: Oligia fasciuncula; assembly: GCA_963082905.1. Taxonomy (NCBI): domain Eukaryota; kingdom Metazoa; phylum Arthropoda; class Insecta; order Lepidoptera; family Noctuidae; genus Oligia; species Oligia fasciuncula. Next base: position 10,668,968 of record OY720406.1, on the reverse strand, counting down.
AGCCTTGCTTCTGACTTGTTAAATGACTTATAAGTTTTTCGTGTGGGGTTAAAATGTTGGAAATATGCCCAGAGATTACAATTCAATTCAATTTATTTATTGCTGAACATAGATGGTACAAATACATTTAAAGATGTCGAGTAAGCGCCTACGTCTATTATATTGGGACCTAATCTGTTACGATTACAGGATGATGTAGGTACCTATAAGACTGTGTCTGGCCCAAACCAATACGCGAATGCATACAGCACTATATTATTACGTCTATTTTTGAACGTTAGTGACGTGAATAAGTACCTTATTGTGCAACGAAGCACCCACTCCCTACGCTAAAATAACTGTTAATTCATACAAATTGCTCGTGTCTGGCTCACCCTTGTCGCGGCGGCGCGGCGGCGCGGGGCGGCGTAGCAATTCATCTACATTTCTACAACAATGACACGACGCACTAACGAGCATTTTGCTTTTAAAACCGGACAAAAGTGACAATTACAAATTTCTGTAAATGCCATTTAAGTTGTCATTTTATTACACCTGAGTAATGGTACTATCATAAACCGGTCCTATCTCGGACCATTCCCCTCCGCGCGCCCTGTTCAGGTACTCGGAAACTAGTCATTGTTTGGTACGCACGTCTACTTTCACGATACGCTCTATTGTTTTCAAACTTGCATTTGGTTTAAAAAGTGGTTAGAAGTGGATAGTGGAAAGTTTCAACCATGGAGGCCGAAGAACAAGGTATGTACTTAATTTTAATGTATGTTTTCTTTATTACGATTGACTATTTTATATTTTTTGTACCAGTATCTATAGATGGGGAAAAAAAGTGAAAATCGTGTTTTTTTTTTTACTAATTAATACATTTGTAATAGTACCGTGTTAGATCGAGCTATTAATATACCTTTGTGGTAAAATATAGAGTTTTATCTCATCAAAACAGTAACAAAATTTACCACATCATTCCACCACTCCAAAAAATTGTACTTTTAAAGTGATATTAGAAAATTTTAATCGTTTAGCACTTTATCGTTTTTGTTGCAGATTTGACATCAAATGTGATTGAGATGACTCGGAAATCGTTGTATATGCTTTTTAAAGAAAGCCCAGCAAGAAGATTAGATGACAAGTTATCATTTATGGAAAACAAGGTCCGAGAAATTACGAAATGTCCCCAAAACGAGTATCGAACCTTAAATCAAGATTTACGACATTTCAAATCAGATTTAAAGAAGAGATGGGCATCGTGCAATTATATTGAAGATAGATTCATAAAAAAAAACGAAAGTTGGCTTAATGTTTCGATACTAATACATACATGGACGCCAAACACTAAGCCGGGACGCCCAAGCAAGGACTTCCAAGAATTGACTGATCGCAGTAAAAGACGAAAAACTAAAGAACTCCGTGAGGAGGTACCAGTGGAAGTGCTTACCTTCGCAGCTAGCGTCAGTCAACATATGTCGGGAAATGCTGCTGCTTCAAAACTTATAAAAGATGCAACTTCTACACCAACAAGAGCTAAACGGTACAGAAAAGCAATAAATACTGCTCAGAAGCCAAAATTAAAGAAGCAGACACCTGAAGAAGCTTTGCGCATCTTTATAGAAGGTGGCTTTACAAGGAAGCAGTGGGAGTTACTGCATGATGCAACTGCGGGTATATTCCCTTGTTATACCCTTATTAGAGAAGCAAAAAAACTGTGTTATCCAAAACCAGAGGCAGTTCGAGTTACGGAGACTTGTGTGGAAGTTGTGCTCCAAGACTTACTGGATCACACAGCTAAAAGACTCTGTCTTTATCTTGAGGATGTACTCCAAAACTGTGCAATAGAAGAATTGGAAAATCTGGAGCTCATTTCAAAATGGGGATGTGATGGCTCTCATCAAACTGCCTACCAACAAAAGTTTTTAGACAGCTCTCATGATGACTCAAACATTTTTCAAAGTTCATTGGTTCCCTTGAGATTACAATCACGAGTTGGAGAAAAAATTAAGATTTTATGGCAAAATCCGACACCTTCGTCTACTCGTTTTTGTCGACCAATCCGCATTCGATTTCTTCACGAAACAGTAGACATAACAAATGATGAAATAAACTATATAGAAGGCCAAATAGATCATTTGTTAAAGACCGAATTAGAAAATTATAACAGAGCTACTTTTGTGCGACATACATTGCTCCCAACCATGGTTGATGCAAAAGTTTGTAACGCAGCTACTGGCACATCATCTACTATGAGATGTTACATATGTGGCAAAACGTCCAAAGCCTTCAATGACTTAGAAAATTTAAATGTGGAGGATCCTCAATCCTTAAAATTCGGATTGTCAATTCTGCACGCAAGAATCCGTTTCTTTGAAACGATTTTACATATAGCCTACAAACTTCCTCTGCAAAAATGGCAAGCTCGAACTGTAGACGAAAAAGCTATGGTCAAAAAAACAAAAGAAAATATACAAAAGAAATACAGAGAAAAGACTGGCCTTGTTATAGATATGCCGAAACCTGGTTTCGGCAATTCCAATTCAGGCAACACGTCTAGAAGATTCTTCGCCGATCCTGATCTAGCTGCTGAAATCACTGGCATAAATAAAGAGTTCATAATTAAACTTAAGGTGATTCTGGAAGCAATGTCATCTGGACTCAAAATTAATGCAGAGAAGTTCGGAGAATACTGCAAAGATACTGCAAAAATGTATGTCGAACTGTACGGTTGGCATCCAATGACGCCGACTCTTCACAAAATCCTAGTGCACGGAACAACTGTGATCAAATATGCCATCCTGCCTATTGGACAATTATCCGAAGAGGCCGCAGAAGCCCGTAATAAGCACTACCGTTCATACCGGCAAAATTATGCCCGAAAATTTTCGAGGATTCAATGTAACCACGATGTCCTCAACAGGCTGCTTCTCACATCAGATCCTTACGTAAGTTGTGTACGGAAACGTAAACCGAGCAAAAGCCAGCCTTTCATGAGTGAAACCATAGAGTTGTTCGAGGCAGAAGAACTGGACACAGAAGTAGACCAATCATCGAGACATGTTTACTCAGATGATTCCGAATAAGACCAATCATAATTAAATAATTTGTGTTTTTTTAATATTTTTAGTCATGTTCATAAAAATATACGATTTTCTGTATTTACTTACGTATTTTTATTCATTTCCAATAAAATAAAAGTGCTAATTAATTTTGTCCGGTTTTAAAAGCAAAATGCTCGTTAGTGCGACGATGAGACTACGACGATGTGATGAGACTATAATAATATTATGTAATAATTTTACCAATTTTAATACTTACTGAATAAAACATGGTATTTGTTTCGTGACCCATCGGTCACGCGCGGAGCTTTACCGGTGAATTCTTTGTACCCAACAAAGAACTATAATACATGCCTATATCACAACATCTCGCTTGTATTCCTCGAATTAGGAAAATTAAATAGGAAGGAGAACTAAGGGCATTCAGAGGAATACAGCCACATTTCGCTAGTTAACTTCAAGTCCCACGTAATAAAGGAGCGAGCCTATTATTGCTATAACCTGGCACAAATTCCAATGTCGACTCGACTATACGTCATTATTATGTAAGTAGTAGATATTACATGTACCTATAGTATAAAATAAAGTCGCCGAAATGTCTGTACGCGCATAACTTCCGAATGACTGCACCAAATCGGATACTTAATTCTTTTTTTGTTGTGTACAAGGTTTGTATAAATGAAAATGTCGAAACTTCGTAAAAAATAATTACACCCGTGCGAAGCTGGGGCGGGCTGCTAGTAGAATCATAAGATAATAAAAATATGCATGCTGTAAAAACTAGGCGCTTTAAATACAATGCAATAGGTATATATCGAATCCTGCTCAATCAAGCGTCAATGCGTCAAATGCGTGGTATTTGATACATCTGCATTGGTTTTGAAAGGCCAATTGTCTGTAGGACGTGTCGTTTAAGTGTTAAAGGTTTCATAAATTTAAAATGAGTACGAACTTTATAAAATCGCGCCTTCCTTTTCCAACGGGTTAGCCAGAGATGCATAGTGTGTGTCACCTGTAATACAGGTATTTTTCAAAAAACCTACTCCAGGCACCACCATTATATTATAGTCCTATGTCCAGCAGATGACGTCTTTCGGCTGAAATGATGATTATTATATTATTATTATACTATAGGTCTACTTAATTTTGTTTTATGAACATTTCTATTATTTGTCCACAGTTTTTCTGGCGACGGCGGAACCTCATGGTGAAACCGCTGTTGAAGGAAGCCGGTATCGGTGGCATTATTCTGGAGAACCCATTCTACGGACTACGAAAGCCGACTGACCAAGTGTAAGTACTGTATTACATACATTATACATCTCCTGTCCTGTTTTCTGTACAATGACACCTGCACCATGACAGGACCTTTGCGAAACCAACGCAACGCTAACGATAGCTGTGGCTGAATTCCGGTCGAGTCTTACATGAAAATGGAATCATCGATACAAAGAAGTAGGTACTTTATTACGTAACCGACTGTATCGAGATCCTCGACATGAGGGACAGTGATATCACCAATCATTGTATTGTACGGTCCTATCACCATAATATTGGGCTTACGTAAGCTGGGACGGATGACCCAAATACAGGTTTCGACACAACTTGTTCATGAAAAACACGTTATTATATTCTAAGCGCTTCGTCTTCACTAAAGCGATAAAGAACTCGGGGATTAATCGATCATAGATAATTTTCTACGTTAGCTCTTGGTAGAATGCTAAATTAAAGATTTTTTTTGTTGTGTCTGCATCAGCACGATACCTAAAGGCCCAGTCTGTGGTTAAATTTAAGCCAATCAGCAACAGAAAAGAAAGAGAATGAAATAGAAAGAAAAATAGGTTTAATCGTCACAGAAACATGTGCACATAAAAATATAAGTAAATTATTTCGAATAAGAAAACCCAAAGAGATGAGCATAGCTGTTTATAACCATTCGACAGTCGACAGGTTGTCGAATCGAAATTTTTCTTAGCGTGTCGATAGTGTCGATACCATCGTGCATCGTGGTGACATTAATCAAAACCAAGATTATGTCTGGACTTTAAAAAGAGACTGAGTTTGTTTCGGCTTCTATTCTCAAAGTAGTCGGATAAGAAATGGCGACCTCATCCAGTTTTAAAATATGATTGACGTGTAAAAGGGTTTGTACAAACCTACTTACAGAAAGCAAATCAGTTATCACTTCTCCTTTCTAAACCGAGTATATTTAAATAGTTAAAATATTTGGTATATTTGTTACCAGCCGTTCGTCCCTACACAACGTGTCGGATATCTTCGTGATGGGCGGCTGCCTGATCCTGGAATCGCTGGTACTATTCCACTGGTGCGAGCGCAACGGACTCGGCCCGCTCGGCGTCACCGGACTCTCTATGGGCGGACATGTTAGTAGTCACCGAGAACTCGATTAACGCGAAAGCGTCAAGGTAGCCTGCGCAATTATCAGGTCAGTCTCAGGTTGTATGTTGATCTAAATATGATTCGCGGCCGTAACAAATATTAACTTATAGATTATAATCACACAAATCATTAATTCATCTCTCTAAGTTCATAGTACACTATTGAATGACTATTAATTCTAAAATCATGTCATTTGAGGCCATTTCTAACATGAGAAGTTTTATTGCTGATTCTAATTATTATAATTCTTTAAAGCCATATTTGTTATGGTCGCGAATTATAATTTAATCAACATACTACCTGACACTGACCTGCAAATTCCAAAAAAACGTGTTTAATTTTGACTTTCCCGGATTTTCTTAGCGCTTCTTTGTTGAAGGCTAGCGTAGAATATAAGGGCGGGCCCCCAACGCATTGCAAAAATCTTCCTTAACCCAACGCACCCTAAAGACGAGCCGCACCGCACTATTCTGTATGAAAATGCGTTGGTTGCACTGCGGCCCTGCGGCTTGTTGCGGCTGTAATGTACGCATGGCTTATCACTGATACTTTTACACATCTAAAGATAAATGTTTAATTAATTTTTTTTTTGGAAAGGAATTAAAATTTGAAGAACTTTCTTAGATATTTTATGTAATTATAAAATGCTGAAATACCCCTAAAAACTTAATAAGATTCTTCGAAATAATATAATTAGTAAGGCATGCATCCAAAATGTGATAAATAATTTGTAATCCATGGATGAAAACAAGTGACTGTCATTCCGGAATTTTAGAAGGAGGTATTATCCACTCTATATTACTTAGTACGTTGTTCTTCTCCATAGGTACAGTCAACAGCAAAAGTAGATGATCAAAATCAGAAATTCAATTCTAATGAACGGAGTTCGCGTCAGAACTGTGTGGCGTCGAAGTACTACTACTTAGAATACTTGCTACGTAGAATACTTTTGAATCACTTCGACGCCACACAGTTCTGACGCGAACTCCATTCATTAGTATTGAATTTCTGACTTTGATCATCTACTTTTGCTGTTGACTGTACCTACGCTTTGGAATGGGCAACTAGCTTCATATTTTTTCTGACTGACCGACTTCTTGACAATTCAAAAGTGCCTGTAAATGGTTTAATTGAAATAAATGCTTTTAGTTTGAAGTTTAGGTTACTGTACCTATTCCTAACTCTGAATGGAGACATGGCAAATATTTCCAGTCATAATTAACAAAACCGACATCAGTGGTTTGTGTTCTCAATTAATAATTAACAAAAGCATTAATAACGTAATTTGTTGATTCTACAACTGCTCAATAGATGGCGTCACTGGCAGCTACAAACTGGCCCAAGCCTCTAGTACTAGTCCCGTGCCTTTCTTGGTCGACAGCCTCTGCGGTATTTTTACAGGTATGTGTCTTGATTTGGCTACTAAGCTAAAAATATGTCATAACTTCAACATGTTTTCTAAAAACTATTTTAAACTCTATGATCCTAAGTTTAAAGTTCAATATCGAATGGTTTTGATGGCACAAGTTATCTTCAAATTCCAGGGCGTCATGTCGCACTCAATAAACTGGGACTTGCTAGAGGACCAGTACCTATCTGACGGTGAGTACAGAGAGAAGTTGTCCAAGATGGTGACCATAGTGGACGAAGCTTTCCTCGCCGGTAAGAAGTTCGCACGCACCTACTCAGAAACCATCGTGATACCACCAACTGAAAAAACAATAGAAATCAACAACAGTGAAACGAAAAAAAAATTAGACATAACTTACAATGAAAATGGCGCCGAAACTCCGCAAAACATAATAGACGTAAATAGAAATATACTAGAGTCAAAAAACGAAGTGCCTAAAAATGCTGTAAAGTCTGAAACTTTAGCACAAATCAAGAATTTACACGTAGAGCTGAAAAAGTTGTTGGAGGAAAATAAAATTAGTGTCGAGTTATACAAAAAGCTGACTTCGAACGAGAAGTTTGTGCTGGAGCCGGAAGACATCGACGACATCAACAATTTGAGCGAACAGAGGATCAAGGAAGTGTTACTAAAATGTAAAGTTGGTAAGTTTACATTTGTCATTAATAATGTTGGGTGTCCTAAGGCTAGATCTAGTGCTCGACTCGAGTTTCGTGCGCTCTAATCAAGCGTCGGTTATCGTGATCAAGCGTTTAGTGCTTAGCTGATGGAAACTGAGAACTCACAAGAAAGGTCACAAGAGATATAGCTTACGCGCGCACGGTCAGCCTCGCACTAAATATCCGCATATAGCGCGTCAGCCGACCGAAGGACGGCCGATAGACGAGCTCGACGGACGGTCCTCGTCAGCGCGACGTAGCTGTAAGCGCGTAGCGATTCATCAGCGAGCACTGTAGTTGGTTCATGAGTTTCCATTGATATAGCACTAAATCCAGCCTAAGGGAGAACGCAAACGACTGGTCCGTAAAAATTCATTAAAAAAAAGGCCGGAGGAAGAAGATCGATCGCAAAAAAAAAGTTCGTCTGCGTTCTCACCAAATATTCACGCATCTACTCGATCCAATGAAGCCTACGAATAGAAATACGCTATGCTTTTTCGTATCAGTACCATGCATGCTCTGTAATATGAAGGTACAGATACATTAATGCTCTTTGGATCAGCGAGGTAATTGCGTAACACACTAACAGTAGTAATGGCTTTCATTTTGACAGTTCAACAACATTCATTGCGTTATTTACGTTGAATAGCTGAATTTTTTTTCGAACATATGAAGCAAAGGATTCGCAATATCCTTCAAAATCATTCAGATTGTCATTGAAAGTGTGTTACGCAATTAGGGTGCAGTTATAGATGCGCGAATGCAACATCCACCGTTACAGGTAAGTTACAATAACAGACAACACTACTTGAAACTTCTTTTGGCAAAATGTGGTGAGTCAAAATGCGAGACATCCTTTATCTTCTTCGCTGGATCAATCTAGTCCCCGCACTTCAACACTATCATCAGCCTACAGCAGTCCACTGCTGAACATAGGCCTCTCCAACTGTACGCCATTCAACCCGATTCTCGGCAATTCTCATCCAGGTGCTACCAGCCACCGTGCCAAGATCCCCGCCCTTATATGACCTTGATTCTGAAGAATTAGGGCTGGTAGATGGTATCTATGACTAAAAGTTCATAAAAAATACCGCTCGGTTTTTACTACGTCGAAAGTACAGGCCTGTTTAACTTCCACTTTGTCTTTGATGACGTGCGGTGTGCAATAAAGCGTAGGGCACAGCTTAGACAAACGTGACCTACGTGGTTTTGCACATGTAGGTATTAATTTCAGGTGACCTGTCTGCTTTTATATAAATAAAATTAACATCGCCAAACTGTCGCAAATGTTTTAACTGTTATAACCAATGTAAACGGATATGCATAATCAGCCTATAAAGTTCCCAATGCTGGGTCACGGGCCTCCCCTCGGTCGGGCCCAGTGCCGATTGTTAGATGCCACAAACGGATATTTATGATAGAAGAATTGAAAGATTGATCTCATCAAAGCTTTTTTTTTTATAAACTAATAAATTTAATCAGTCAACTCAAAATACTTTTTTTTTTGTTCCAGCCGACCTTCAAGACTTATTACAAACGTTACAAAAACAGGCCGAAGAAAAGGCAGCAGCCAAAGACCACATAGAACAATGTGTCAGCCAAAACCCTGACGTATTAAATAAGCCGGAACCTACCATAGACAGCCCGAAACCTACTATAGACAGTTCGAAAGCTAACAAGGAGTTAATAAAAGTCGTAGAAACGCCAAAGAAAATTATCATAAAAGAGAAATCATGGAACATTGCAGACTTTACATCAGATCTTTGGGTGAACCTGCCATTCTTGAGATCGAGTGCGAAAAGTGGGAAGAAGATAGATATAACTAAAATACACTGGAGGGACAGAGAAACGCTACAGTTCATGAGAGGAATCATGGATGAATGCACACATCTTAGTAATTTCTCGATGCCGTTTGACACGTCTTTGATTATTGGTAAGTTTTTTATAATAATACCATCCTGGAACTGTCCCATGGTAGGGCAAAGGCCTTTTCTAATATAGCTGAGGTACTAGCATCACCACGCTTGCTCCAGGCGGATTGGCGATTTCAAAATAATAAATCCAGGTTCCCTCACTTTTCCTACACAGATGTCAGTTTCTACAGGATGGCGTGGAGATCGACGCCCAATCTTTTATCATGGATTCAGACATAATTCTAAAGCCCCCTGCGTTGACATTTTTCACCGGTTATTATAAAAAAAAAGTTGCTGTTCCATACATTTTGACCGCGTAGGTATTGCACTTCTCTATAGAACAGCTGTTTTTAAAATAACCGACAAAAAAATTCTTTACTGGGCCGGACTTCTAGAATCATATGCTGAATCATGGTTACAGTTTGCGACGTCACTGCGACCGCTGTATAATAGACTTTTATTTTTGGCCCGAAGTGCTAAGGACCTGTTACGAGAAAAAAAGGGAGGATTTATTTTCTAAGCAAATCTTAAACATAACTGTTGGTAAAGGTAAACAGCATGGGCTCGAAATGCGCACAACCACAAACGTAGTATTTTCCTGAAATTAAATACGTAAGTTATCACTCTGCTTGAACCGAAAATTGGTTCGTGGCAGGAGCCACGAACCAATTCGTATTTCGACAGAAGGCTAGGAAGCCTTCTGTCGAAATACGAATCAATGTAGGTATGTCACAATAAATTTTCTCCAAATTCTAAAACAATATTATTCATAGTAACCATATTTCCTAGCGTGGCACATGTTGGCATCAGTCAATTACACGTGTAGCAAGACTAGCCTAGATATAATTAATTGTATGAACAGTAGTAAGTATAATAGATAATAAAATATTTTAGTCGCACCTGCAAATATACAGGGTGTCTTAGAAGTAATTGGCATCCTTTCAGGGCCAGAGGGCAGAAAATTATTCATGAACATGAACAACTTTTTCTATAAAACAAACTTTGAAAAAACGAAAGAAGCATGTCTTTCATACATTTTGATATGTACCTATTGCATTCTTGTATGATTTTTTTTTCTCTATTCCATAATTGGCCCCAAAATAACAGTAATTTATGTGATAAAGGACTTTCACCCCTGAAAAGATGCCTATAATTTCAATAACGCAATGTCGTAGTTTTAATTTCAGATGCCGTTCTAAGTTATATTTATAACTAAGACATGTTTTGGCAACTCCTTCACATTATTAGCATTGAATCAACGTAGCGTGTGCATACGTGATCAATCTTTCAAGTGTGATTTCCGGCGACTGTAGGATAATCAAAAACACATAATCTTATATACATTATATACACGTCCACATTATTTAACATTGCTAACTTTTCTATAGAAACATGTTATATAACTATGTTTAATAACATGTTATGTTACACAATGTGGACGCACCTTTATACGGAAAAGCGAAGTAGATTTATTTAGTAGACTATTTGATCGACGTTATCCTATCTTCCGCAATACCATGCAATGAGTTCTGTAGCAACCATTTTAACGACTGTCCATTGTTAAAATGATTGACCAATTTTTGCAGTGGCAAGTAGAGCTGATAGAATAAGACCTAAAAAGGGTACACCAACCCGGTTGGCTGGAATGGGAAGTCCCATAAAGTTGAGGCAATTTATGTTAACTACTGGGACAGAACCCAGTCTCCGGAGTGCTATTTTGAAATTTCTGATGGAATAACCTCATTTTAGCCGTTTATGTGTCGCTACAATCCCGTCCTACCACTTGTCCCTTCCCTTATTGTCATGCACATTAAATACAACAAAATCCTAAGTAACGTGTGTTGTATTCGACAGCGGTGTGCGCGAAGCACGACGCGTACGTGCCGCGCGACGACGTGGGCACGCTGGAGGAGATCTGGCCCGGCGCGGAAGTGCGCTACGTGGACGCGGGACACGTGTCCGCCTACATACTGCACCAGTCATTGTTTAGGTGAGCGTCTACAACATAATGTTAGATGAATGGTGGTGGTGATACAAATAATGTTAGATGGTCGGGAGCTCTGTCGGACTCGTACAGGTTGGAGTGCGGGGTGAGGCAGGGAGGATTGAGCTCACCAACGCTCTTCAATCTGTATATCGATGGACTTGTTGCCGGGCTCAGCAGCCGCCATGTTGGATGCCATGTTGATGATGTTTGCTTTAACAACATCAGCTACGCCGATGATATGGTGCTGCTGAGCGCGTCAATAGGGGGACTTAGAGAACTAATAAGCTTGTGCGAAACGTACGCTCATACACATGGCCTAAAATATAACGTCAAAAAGAGCGAGCTTATGGTTTTCAACGCGGGTTCTAAGGGTCCGGCGGAGGTTCCACCAGTAAGACTATGTGGGGTGCCCTTGGAGCGGGTACATACTTTTAAGTATCTGGGCCATATTCTGACGTCCGACCTGAAGGACGACGCTGATATTGAGCGAGAAAGGAGGGCGCTGTCGGTGAGGGCGAATATGATTGCCCGCAGGTTTGCTCGTAGCTCCAAGGATGTGAAGATCACCTTGTTTCGAGCCTACTGCACATCTTTTTATACGAGTAGTCTGTGGGTTTCATATTTGCAGAAATCCTACAGCGCTCTCCGCGTTCAATATAATAACGCGTTGAGGGCTCTGCTGCGGCTGCCTCGCTTCTGCAGCGCATCGGGAATGTTCGCGAGTGTCCGCATTGACTGTTTTTATGCCAGCATGCGAAAGAGGGCAACCTCGATAGCGAGTAGAGTGCGGGGCAGTGGCAACAGTCTTCTTACCGTTGTTGCCAACAGGTTGGACGGCCCTTTCATGCTGCACTGGCAGGGCTTACATGCACCCGTTTATCGGGCTTGGGGCAGGTAAAAATTGTGGAATAACCCTTATCATAGGTGTTTTGTAATATTTCATTGTGTTTTGTGATGTTTGCATTTTATATCTTTTTATTCTTAATTTTTTGACATTTTTATAGCATTTTTACATTTTGACAATTTTACATTTGACATTTTGTTTATTTTTATTCGATTCTGGCATTTTTATAATTTTATTATTTTAAATTTAATTGATCACAATTTATTTATTTTTTTCGGTTTTTACCTGTTTTGAATTTAATATTATATTTTATTAGTAATTTTAATGTATGAATTTGAATCTATGGACTAGAATTATGTCTGAAATAAAATTATTATTATTATTATATTATTATAACCTTTTTTTTTTTTCGTGGTTGGGAAACCATCTCATGACCCCTCCCGCTCTGGGTGGAGCGGAAGGGAGTGTCAGACTATTACTGACTAAAACCCACCCTATGTTTTCGCACACGAAGGGTTCCGTACCACAAGGCAATAACGCTGAAAAAAAACACGTTTGTTGTATGGGGTTAAATATTTATTTTATTCTGTTTTTAGTATTTGTTGTAATAGCGGCAACATCATCTGTGAAAACTTCAACTGTCTAGCTATCACGGTTCATGAGATACAGCTTGGTGACAGACAGACGGACAGTGGAGTCTTAGTAATAGGATCCCGTTTTTACCCTTTGGGTACGGAACCCTAAAAACACTGTAGGTATTACTGATGCTATATTTACAATCTATTGTAGTGACGTCAACGTCGTGCGTTTCTCGTTTAAATTGACGTGACGGAACTGATTACCTCCACGCCGTCAATCTTAGCGATATTTTAATTCGCTTGGAAATAAAAAAGGCCCTACGAAGACGTACCTTATTTCAAATGAATTTTGAATCGAAAATACAAGCTATCCTAATACTATTTTAGGTTTAAATTGCGTCTAAAACTAAGTAAATATTATGTGTAAAGCATGTGTTTTAAATTCGTGCTGGGCCAACTTTTGACCACTTTCTTGCCTGACCGTACACTAGGGATGTTCGAATTAGTTGTAAAAAAAGACAGTACAATAAGACCTTTCTAACTAAATTATTTTTCCACAGAGCCTGCATCAAAGAAGCATTCGAGCGCTCAAAGAAACGGTGGCAGGACGGAGAACATATTAACTGACAATCACTTTTATTTTAGCACTAGTACGACGTTCCTTTACATTAAGATACTCAAGTATAAGCTCAACGGTTAAAACAGGACTGTCTTTGAAAGACAAGCCTTCAGCCCCGGTGGCTACTCCCTCAGGTCATATTGACCTGGAGCTAGTTCTAGTGGGCTCATATCCAAAGTGCCAACCCCCTAGATCCACTCTGTTGTTTTGTCATGGTAGCCGAAGGCGTTAATATAAAAAGTGCAATAAACGAACGCTCAAAACAATACATATTTAGCGTATCGTGTTTTGTTATCTGTTATCCTTCTTTTAATATAAAAATATTAAAAAAACAAGGCAATTTTCTAAAAATGATAGTGCCATTCTTGTGTTGTATGTATTTAGCACAAATTTTACAAATAGGAGAAAAGCTAAGAAACTCTCGACACTTCTTAACTTTTATTTGAAGTAGAAGTCGTAGTGATAGATCTTCGAACATTCAAAATATTTGGGTAACGAACGAGTGATATGTGATACATAATACATATTATGAAGTTTATCCGCCTTATTGGCTTTGTAGTCGCAAGCGCAAGTGTTAAACGTTATGTCATGGGCTCGACTTTTGACAAGCGTGTTTTTGAACGCCACAGACGGCTAATAAATGACAAACGAAAATGTCAATAGCCGTCAAAAAAATAACGAAATAAAAATGACAATTTTTTTTTTTCTATTTTCTATCCTTTCTTATGGAACGTGGCCGAGACATAAGGGCTTTTTGATTCTGTAATTACGGCATTAAAACACAACCTAAAAAAAAAAATAAGTGAACTTTCCAGTATAAGTTGACCTCGAATTGTATAGGCTTTCCGTACAATGAGAAAAAACTTATATTGAAAATTTTAATTATGTCGTAGTGCATACGGGCCACGCCAATGAATTTATACCGTGGTGTTCAAAAGTTAGTTATAATATCCTCATTGGAGAACTGGGAATATGTGACATTGACCTTTGTCTTAAGACCTTCTTATGGATCTAAGGTGCTATGGTATTCATATCGCAGCTTCATTTTATGTTAGATGAAAAAGTACAAAGTTTAATTTCGAGTGTATTGTTTAGAGTATAATTTCCAGTTACGCAATGCTTTTAGAGTTATTTATTGTAGACGTTTCTCGATGTATGTAAGAAGAAATTATATATTTCTCTATTGAGATTGTAAAGAGTAAATTGTATTTTTTATAAATAAATGTTTTTATTATAAAACTTTGTTTCTTTGGATCGTAAGTTAATCAATGAAATGCCTTGTAATCTCGGGTCTAAAAACCGTTTTTGCGGCCCTGCGGGGTAATTGCGTAAGACATTATTAGTAGGAATCGCTTTCATTTTGACAGTTCAACAAAATTCATTGCGTCATTTATGTTGAGCAGACACATTTTTCGAACATATGAAGCAATGGATTAGAAATATAACCTTCAAAATGATTCAGATTATGATTGATAATGTTACGCAATTAGGGTGCAGGGTAAATAGTGCCTTACATAAATACCAGTACTGGGTGGTCAAAAATTTGACGATATTTTCATATTAATGTCGTGAAAACTCCTTGGGGGCATACAATTTCATTCGCTTTCTCCTCTACCGATCTTTACTTTTCCTGACAAAGTTTATTTTGATTATATGTATGACATGTATGTAGTAAATATTAATACTCATCATCTGCCTAGCCTTTTCCCAACTATGTTGAGGTCGGCTTCCAGTCTAACCGGATGCAGCTGAATACCAGTATTTTACATGGAGCGACTGCCCATCTGACCTCCACAACCCAGTTACTGGGTAATACGATACCCCTTGGTAAGACTGGTTGTCAGACTTTCCGGGCTTCTGACTATCCGTAACGACTGTCAAAGATCCACGAATAATAGCCGGGACCAACCGCTTAACGTGCTTTCCGAGGCACGGAGGGGTCATGGTAAGTAAAGATGGGCACCCATCCACAGACCAACCGCGGCAAGCGTAGCTTAACCTGATCGATCGACCTGTGCGGCTGTTATTATTTAGCCACGGGCCCCTAAATATTAAGACTAATAAATAAAATAGTATTATACTTATTTTCGAACTATCTATCCCGTATGTTGCACCTGCCAAGTTTTGTCTCTGAATCACCCTAAGGTTGACTGATACAAAAAGCTTCAAGCATTAAGTCCGCCTTGGTACAGTATTTTGTTTACTTGATAAAAAATAAAAGAAAAAAAAACATATATACCAGTAAAACAACTGAATACAACAAAACGCATTTATTTTGAATCATTCTTCGTTCGCAATCACACTGCAACGTAAAACTCCGAATACAAAACAAATCAGTTTAATAAAAACAAAAAATAATTAGATGTTACGGTGTCATAGGGTGCCTGAGTAAATATTGCTACATAAAACGTTGTTGGTAAATGATCATTTACATATTATACGTGAGACTAATGCTATATTATTATGAAATTGTGACTATAATTGAATCACTTAATATATCATCACTAAAGTTCGCATTAAACATCTATGGAATGAATGCGTGTTACACGAAATTAAAGACTCCGATATGGGATATTACTAAGAGGTTTAAAATCTATATTTTACATGGAAATAGTACTCAATATAAAAAAAAAAATTGGGGTTGTTAAAATATCTATTGTTCGGAGGTTGTACAATATTGACGTGCCTTTGCAAAATTTATAAATTCTAATTATTTTTTACCCTGCTTCCAAACATCGACATATTAACAAATTACTTCTCTTACATCCTTATATCAAATCTTAGGGTAATACGCGTAAAATAATTCATCAGGGCCCCAATTTCTGTATTATTCCCCGCGAAATCTTACCACGTGCAAACCACGTTATTATCGTGTATCGAAACGTCAACCCTACAGACAACACGAGACAACATGTATTTTGACACTGTCAAACCGTGCCATTGTGTCATAGAGCATATTATTGTTTTTTTTTTTCCTTTTTGGCTACTGAGACGATGTCGATATATTATTATGTTAATGGTAGATGTCGTGATTAGCTAAGGAATTGACATGATTTCGAAGTAAGGAATCGTTAAGTTGTCATAGTGAATTAGGGCCTTGATCAGGAATCAATTAGTTTTTTTATATAAAATCCTGCTTATATGACAGGTATTTAATGATCAAACATAACATTAGCAATGACAAGATTAAATCCCATAAGTACGTACGTTTCTGCCACTTCAAATGCTGCAAAGACACGTCAATTTCCAATATATACTCAAAAACAGACACAGATCGAAATAACAATTTTAAAACAAAAACTGTAATTTTAATTTGTACAATAAAATACTCTTAACAAAAAAATTGAAGAAGCTTGGTGATTATATTTATTATTTATTGTGATATTTTCTCACAAATAGTACCATTTTCGGTCTCAAAGTCCCCATTCTAATATACCCGGGTTTTATACAGTGTTTTAATAATAATTATAAGTATACAGTCCTTTCACAGTTATTTTACTTCTGACAGCAGCAACAACAGCGACCTTATTGTAACGATAATACAGATCTCTGTGAATTTCACAAACTTGTCAATGGCAGCAACCCAATTGCAACCTTATTGCAACGGCAATAAAGATCACTGCGATTTGGTCAGTGATGCAAACTCAGAAGTGAAATAACTGAACGGACTGTAGCTGTACAAGAATCTTTTGTCGCACGGCCAAAATCGGAACTAACGCCGCCATCTTGTTTTTTTCAATACATTTTACAAAAACACTGTTTACCAACAGCACCCTGTCTACGTTATTTGAGCGCCAAAAGATCCTCGAAGCTTTATAAATAAGACTCGTTGCCGTGAAATATATAAGGGTACATAGGTACTAGCGTTCTTCGCCTTAAAGACTACTGAAGCCACCATGCAAAGAGGATTATTTTTGATCTGGATAAGCTATTACCATAGTCTAGCACTAGGTAGTAAATTCATCCTTCTGGCAATAATTCTTCGAAGGGAAATACGTCATAAATGGTACGGATTTCTAACTAGTAAGGCTATCCTAAAGACAGAGTCATACATGACAGCTTTTAGAGATGTACTGACTCATTCGATAAATAGAGTATGTTTCTGAAAAAGTCAATGGTCATTTCATCAGTTATGTATTTGAGGTAGAATGATTTTTGAAGCCATTCTGGTGAGTGTTTTTCCAATATACTGATAGAAAATGCCCATAGTTTTCAACAAAACTCGGTACATCTCTAAAAGAAAAAGTATCGACACTAATGAGTTTGAAGTTCCACTGTTACCTAACGCGATCGACTTTCAACTCTATTTACAAGGACTAACTTGACTTGACAATCTATTGTTTCTTGAGCAAGAGGCTCCTGAAGTCACTGTTGCTGAGTGGTCGGTTGTCGTCGCCGCTGCTATGGTTACCGTTGGGCTGCTCGCAATTGGCTGAGGAGCCGTTGGCCTCGCTTGTGGTTGGTCGCGCTGCGCTGGTCGATGCCTTTTGAAGGACACTCGGGATAAAACTGCTGAGTTGCGTTCGTCGCCTAGAAATACAATTGATTTTTTTATTATTATTTATTGGGTGGTTCCCGCTTAATAGCAAACGACATCGCTGGAGATGGCGGGATGAGCTGGACTCCTTTTAGGCGAAAGCGCCAGGGTAGCCCGCGAAATTCAATTCTTTTTACGTTTTTTGCAATTTGCTGGTCAGTATTAAGTTGTATGTTCATTAAAATATGATTCACGGCCGCAACAAATATGTATTTACAGAATAACAATCATTAAAGTCATCAACACAACTCTCTAAGACCAAGTAATCCCCAAGAATGTCTATTTCATGGAATCTTGACATTTGGGGATTATACTAATTTAACAAGGTGTATTACTGATTTGACTTGTTTTGACTTTTTTTTTAGACTCATTGTTTTGAATTGAATTGATTATAAACACTCTATACAGATACTCACATGCCACCCCCCGTGTCCCTCTTGGCCAGTCCTAACGCCGGCATGTCGGCAGACGTTGACTGTCGCGGCGGCGGCGCGCTGAGGGCGACGTCTAGCTTCCTGTCCGCTAGCATCATGCCGTGCACCTTGGACACAGCTTCTGCAGCGGAGGATTCATCTTCGTATTCTATGTAGGCTAGGCCTTTTGGTTTGCCGTCTCTGTGAAGGAGAGTTAGGTTATTGTTAGCCTAATGAAGCAGTCCAATTTGTTAAATGTGCGCTATTTTGATTTGTTTTACTGTTTAGTACACTCGTAGTTTAGTCCTGTCAAATTAAGATACTCCTTTATCAAGTTTAGACGTGATGAAAAACATGGCTACTAAAATTAAGTCAATTTACGTTAGGCGCTGTCTAATTTGACAGGACTAAACTAATATTTATCTTCTGTCCTTTTCTTAATGAAATAGAAAGAAAAAGATGTACTGAACTTAAATTTAGTTTAGTTTGTGAACAAGGAAATCCGCGCCATTGCCTAAGTAAATTAAAATAAAATATGTACAATGGCACAAGGATTTTTGACGCGTGGCCAAAATCGGAACTAATGCCGCCATGTTGTGTTTCAAAAACAATCAAACATCAGTCAGTACATTCACGCGCCAAAAGAACCGTGTAGCACAGACCACAGTAGGAATTTCGGAAATTATAGGATAGATCGCTTCACCGAGACCGCCCACAAAGTAGGCGAGCAGTCCGCGGGACGACCTATACCATCCAAAAATAAATTCGCCCTTCTAGGACATTGCCAAGAGTTACCAAGGCCCAATAATTTCCTTACTCAATAGATTGAGGCACAAAGACAACTCGATTTTTTTTCTACTTATACTATCCGTGTGAACGAAACCATAGCGCGATTCAGAAATAGACCCGAATAGTACAACGCCATCTATCGAGCGAAGGGTCAGACTTTTGCGCTTGCTTTTGCGTCTCATTTAGCTGATGATATTGATAATAACATTATTATCTTAACTTCAAAATAATTTAATTTGACCCTGAAATTAAATAAGCTGTCCATATCCAAAACACGATAAGATAAAAAAAAAGATTTTCTAAACACATTTCAAGTAGAGCAGTGGTGGCCCAGTAAAACAGGGCCGCCTTACAAGTGTAGGTCGTGCGGTCGAACCCAGGCACTTTACTTGGTGTAAATAATTTCATCACCACTGCTCTCAAAACGGTGAAGGAAAACATCGTGAGGGTACATGTCCTAGAACCAAAAAATCGAAGAATGGGACATCTACCAACCCGAACTGGGCCCGCGTGGTAGATTACTGGAAATTTCATTCAAATCCGTCCAGCCGTTTAAGCGTGAAAGCCTAACAAACAAATAAACAAACTCTCTTTCGCATTTATAATATTATAACCCTCTCGAACCAACCACGCACCCATCATGTGCAGGTTATAAAATTTTTCAAAGATGTAAACAACAATGGCCGCTCGAAATTGTTCAGGGTTTAGTGATGCGGTAATATAAATGTTAAGTTCAATGATGTTTAATTCAACAATAATAAAAATAAATTTAGATGAGACGGATATCACTCGATTGACATTTTTTATGAATTCAAAATCGTCTCAAATGTTCGTTATTATTCGTGAATGTACAATACGACCGACGTAACTTGGCGGGCCTGAACTTTGCGCAGAAGGCTGCGCAGTAAGATTTTTTAGAAACCAAATGGTGACATGAGGCGAGTGCGAGTGAGAGAACATGCGCGAAAGTTCTTAGTGACTATGGTCAGGCCCGCCAAGTTACGTCGTCGGTCGTATTGTACTTACAGTCCGGCCGTTGAGAAAAGGCGTTCCGGACACAGGTGTCCGGAACGCCTTTTCTCAACGGTGCGACAATTCTAGTAGCTAATAAAAATCAAATTGGGAATACATGTATTCATTTGTATGAAACTGACAAATATCAAGAACACATTATCTCATCGGCCGCACTGTAATAGTTTTGTAGCGATCCACAGAACGAAAAAAGTAAATGTGTGTGCTATTTAGTGCGCTTTTACCAGTGACACGCAGATATCGCGTTCAATTCCCAGGCAAGTTTAATGTTATTGCTTCTGGACCTGATCATCAACATCTGCCTAGCCGTTTCCCCAACTATGTTGGGGTCGGCTTCCAGTCTAACCGGATTCGGCTGAATATCAGTATTTTACATGGAGTGACTGCCTATCTGACCTCCACAACCCAGTTACTGGGTAATATGATACACCTTTGTGAGACTGGTTGTCAGACTTTCGGGCTTGTGACGACCCGTAACGACTGTCCAAGATCTACGAACGACAGCCAGGACGAACTGCTTAACGTGCTTTTCGAGGCACGGACCAACCGCGGCAAGCGTAGCTTAACCTGAACAAGCGACCCGTGCGGCTGTTATTACTTAGCCACACTAGTTACTGGACCTGCTGCCTGTATATGAAGTTTCGTCAGTTAATTTAATTTGTATAATTATCAGCACTTACTTATGAGTGACCACCCGTACATCCTTCAGCTTGCCGTACTTATCGAAGACCTCGGCCAGCGCGTCCTTGGTGCAGTGCGCGAAAGGCAAGTTCTTCACGAACAGCTTGTTCTTCTCCGCTTCCGTCGAGTATTTGAACGTAGGCTTGGACTTCTTTGCGGAATATCTTGAGAGGAACATTGGACGGCCGTCTAAAGGCATCCTGTCGTGTTTGATGGCTTCGTCTACTGCTTCCTATAATAATAAATTAAATAGTGAGTAAACTTGCAGCCTTATAGGCCGACCGCTTAACTGAGACGTTGCCTGAGGTAGCAACGCGGTGCGGGAGGGGTGTGGTGACGTGATGCGAGAGCTCAGTGATACGTCAACTTGTGACAACTATCACCCCTCCCGCACCGCGCAGCTACCTCAGGCAACGTCTCAGTTAAGCGGTCGGACTATAGAAATTTAACGAATCAGTTAGATAACATAACGTCTTCTTTGCACTTAAAATATTAGGGATTGTTAAATAAAAAACAGGGCATCCAATAAGAGAGACATCACGGGTGACGCTAATAAAGTAGAATTCCTTGTCAGAGTGTGTAGTCTAATTACTAAAACCTGCGAGTCAAGTCACGAGTATCTTGTTTATATCTAGGCTAGTGTGCACCGTCTTTGCACGTATTATCGCTTACCACCTGATGAGCAAGTAGTCAAACGCGGCTATTACAAACTTGCCCAAGACGAGATACTTACAGGAGTTTTGTACTGGCAATAACAGATGGATCCTCCGAAAGCTTTGATCCCCTTCCGCACCCGCAGCGAGATGATATCACCGTATTGTGACATCTTGTCGCGAAGATTCTGTTCGTCCACTCTAGAAAAATCAAAAAAATAAATATAATACACTATCATAAACAGATGTGATGTTATATTGTAGTTTCTGAAAGATAGGAAAAGCTCTGAAGTAGAATAAGTTTACTTTGTTTATGTGCGATACTGTGTATATCGTTCGCCAAGACGTATGATAGAGTGCGCGCAAGATAAGTGTGCGCGCGACGTTTGACTTCAAGATTATATCCTGCCAGCACTTTTAATCACTTCTGGCATAATGATGGCGATAATTTGCTTTGGAAACACGGAGCACAGCTTATTTCTCTTGACACCTGAAATAAACATCAAGATAGCGGCAAAGGATTTTTTCTGATTACGGCCGCGCGACTTATTTTACGCGCACTTTACACACAAAGTTACAAGTAACTTTAGGATAACAGCACGCGTAGCATGTCGACGTTTTGTCGACGGAAGAATAGACAAAATGACACATTGCCATGCTTAGACGCGTAGAATGCGTACAAATATTTCTACAATCTGTCATTTTGTCTATTCTTCCGTCGACAAAACCCGTTTCTACGGCGGTCATGCTACGCGTGCAGGGCTTTTTTAAACGCGTTTACATACAAAGTATTATATCTATGCCTATGAATCGAGTCAGTAAATCTGACGTAAAAACTCTTGTGTTTACCGCTAACTTTAATGTTTTCAACAGATTTATAAAGTTGTAAAAAATAACTTGGTAAGAATGTATATTTGATTAGGACCATGCTCACTTGAATTCTAGGTTGCTAATGAAGAGCGTGCAGGCGTCTCTCGTGCCGAGTCGGTGTGGGCTCGTACTGTCGGTGCGCTGGCGCTTGCTCTCTCCAACTAAACATAGAATGACATGATTTTTATAAACCAATATTTACCATCGACGGTATTACCAAAAAGATGGAAGGAAATAATTAATTAAGTTTTTTGGATGGATCGTAACAAAAGTGACAAATAATAAGTTTAACATCAGCGGAAAGGAGCGAAATATTTAATGTTATTATTGATAGATATATTCTTCTGATTGTTCTTCTAACCGCAAATGTGTACTGTCCAATGTGTGAAAGGATGGCCAAGAGCAAAGCACCCTTCAATGTACCTACATCATAAAAACATGTTATTAGCCCTAATCCGTAAGTTTTTTTTTATTTAGGCTGTGCTGTCCCACTCCTGAACAAAAGAGCAACAATTCCGCCCAATTCTAAAAAAAAACTAATAGTTTTAAATCTTCCAAATAAATTGGGATAAAAGCAAGAGAATGTTAACATGGCACACTTTCTAAAAACCTTAAAAAAAAAACAAAAAATCCAATATACCATCATCCTCTTCCTCGTCATGAGACCTCTTGACTCCTCCCGCATTATCCTCTTCTTTCTGATCGACTTCCATCTTAACATCCTTCTTCCGCTTCCCCTTAGTCCCCTCGTCACCTCCGTCCGACTTCCTCTTCCCTTTGCTCTTGTCTTTGGCATCTTCTTTAGTCTTTTTCTTGTCAAATTTGGACTTTTTGTTGTCTTGCTTGCCTTTTTGTTTCTTATTGCCGATCATTTTGTCTTTCATCGCTTGGTAGCTGTCGCGCCATTCTTTCGTTTTTGCCTGGGAATTAAACATAACAAAAAATTTTCACTGACACAACTCAGAGATTAAAAGGCTGGTTTCTGGAGCGTGAAATTTTGCACATGTTCGTTTTTAAGAGCACTAAAGGACTTTTATTTTTTATAACGAAGTAAGCACTAAGGAAGGAAAAGTCATACCCTAACGGGGTTTAATAGGGGATGTTCCAAATGTGCCTATTTGAAATAAATGATTTGACTTTAATTACCTAATACGAGTACATATTATTTAAAGCCTCTCAAAACACATACTAAGGCTTTTCTTTTTTTTTTCGGATGGGAAATCATCAAATAACCCCTCCCGCTCTGGGTGGAGCGGAAGGGAGTGTCAGACTCTTACTGACTAAAACCCACCCGTGTTCCTTCCTTAGCCCTTTATGTTCCGGGCCAGCGGTAACCCTTTCGGACAATCCCGCTGACACATACTTATGCTCTAATAACTGTTTGTACAAACCTCACACGCGTCCAAGCACTCTCGCAGCGTGCTCAGGTGTCCGTGGTCGCGCTCGTAGTCGGTCCACAGCCGCGCGACGGCCGGCGGGTAGTCCTTCACGGCGCGGAGGGCGCGGCGCATCAGATCTCGCAGTTTGTTCTCTGACGGTGGCGGTGAACGGTTGCTTTCTAACATTATGAGAGCTTCCCAGTATTTTGACATTGTTTTATTGTCGCCGTATTCTGCGGAACAGTTAAAAGTTGTATGGATAACTGTAATAATACTAAACGCCAACCAACGCTCGTCGCAGTCGCGGTCATGAAATGTTGGAGTGAGGTTACACGAGATGACGAGACTCAGTATAAAATCCCTTACTAAACGTTTACCATAGTACTCGCACGTTTTAGGTCCCCGACCGCCACAAGTGTTGGCGTTCAGTATAATTTTTATTTGCTTACTTATAATTTGCAACAAAATATGGTTAATTTTTTCAAGTATTTCAAAATCATCATCATTATCTGCCTAGCCTTTTCCCAAATTTTTTCAAGTATTTATATTTCATTTTTTTTAATCATGTCAAAGGAAAAGACTTGTTTTTAAAAACTGGCCAAGTGCGAGTCGGACTCGCACACGAAGGGTTCCGTACCCCTTAAATATTTATTTTATTTTGTTTTTAGTATTTGTTGATAGTGGCAACAGAAATACACAATTTCTGAAAATTTCAACTGTCTAGCTATCGCGGTTCTTGAGATACAGCCTGGTGACAGACAGACGGACGGAGAGACAGCGAAGTCTTAGTAATAGGGTCCCGTTTTTACCCTTTGGGTACAGAACCCTAAAAACTATTTCTAGTGTTTTCGTATAAAAAAGCCAGCAATAACTTACTAAATATTTCCTCGAAGATCATTTTGCCTTGCTTGGGCTCTTTCAAGACCTTGTACTCGAGCCGGGCCCAGTACAGCGGTACTTCACAATCATTCGCCTCTTCTCCCCATGCCTAAAAGAATGAGATAAGAAAGTTTTAAGAAAGTTTGTTAAGGAAGTTGAAGTTTTATAAGTAAGTTTCGTTTAAAAAAAAAACCAGAAGTCATTTATTCAAACTAGGCTGAGAATACGCAATTTTCGAACGTCAAAATTACATGTTCCCCAAAACGCACGCCATTCACCACTTCCTAGTGCTTTCGCTGGGAAGAAGTGGCGCAACAAACTCCCCAGCACCACAGCTGTCTCTTCAGTTAGAAGAACAAAATTCTATAAAATAGTATGCAAAGTATGTAATTAACATTACAAAACATTCAATTATTTGATATGTCATGCAGCACACGCCAATGTTTGGCAGCTTCTTATTTACACACACGTTTGATACCGAAGGGGCCATTTTCGTAATTTTAAGAACATTAGCAGTGTAAATCTGTCAAAAATACCTCTAATTTCCCTACATTTTTGACGAATTTTTGACCTTGATTGTCGCTGAGATGAGATTGCGAGTAGATTTTGAACGTTTTTAATTACGGGAATTGGCCTTCTGAAATCCAATGGACATTATTACAATCAGACCATCGGTATTGTTCCATGGTCAAAGGTAAATGTGTTGTTGATCCGACGTTGATCGTGCCCTGGTCGTTATATTATGATCGATGAAGACTGGTTAATTAACACAAGAAACAGCACCAGTACAAAAGTTGATTGATTGATTGGAGCTACCAATACCCTCTCGACCAATTTCGGTCACGGTGGCCAAGCTCAACAGAGATTAGCCAGGTACGCGAGATTAGTGCGCAAGTGTGTGCGCAGACACAATTGCGCTCTCTGTTCGTTTACTCTCAGTCCGATGGGACGGCAATCCGACACGACCGGGAGAGATCGGGCGCAGGACCAATAGCTTTACGTGCTTTCTGCGGCACGGGGGTATTAAACCGCCAAATTCCAAACTCCGGATTAAGAATTTCCAAATCGGTGTTACTATGGGACCAAACCTGATATAGCGAAAAAAAAATCAGCTGTTACCTACATTTATGTTCGTATACCTCGTCAAAATGTAGGGAACAGCTGATTTTTTTTTCGCGATTTCAGGTTTGGTTCCATTATAAAAGTTGTTCATAATGATGAGTACAATGACCTCTTAAGAGGTTGTTAATGTTTTACCAATAATCCTGTATACTAGTATGTTTGTAACAATGTGGCTTATGATCTATGTTTTTCCGAAGATAGATGGAACCCTAAATATAATAATGTTTCGTACCTCAGCAAGTGAATCCCAAGCGAGTCTGAAGGTGCGCCTTAGTGTCTCCACGTCATCCTCATTGTCCAACTCGGTGCGGCGTCGGGAGTACTCGAGGTAGCCCATCCATAGGGCCTCGTTCTGTTTGTACGTCTCCATGCCTTTGGATAGCGCCGTCTCGAAAATTGACTTGATCTGAAATTGTAATTGGTATTACTATTAGACACGAATTTAAAACATCGTCCTGCCTGAGTCATCTTCAAATAACACGGAAACAGAACGATGTTTTAAATATGTTTAGCGCTATACATATTCAGCCTATAATGTTCCCACTGCTGGGACACAGGCCTCCTCTCGGTGAGAGGGAGTGGGCCATAATCTACCACGCGAGCCCAGTGCGGGTTAGCAGATGTCACATGTCTTCGAATTTTTGGTTCTAGGACATGCCGGTTTCCTCACGATGTTTTCTTTTACCGTTTTGAGAGATGTGGTGATGAAATAATTTACACAAAGTAAAGCGCCGGTCTGGATTCGAACCTACGACCTACAACTCGTAAGTCGCGGCCGTTACCGCTCGGCTACCACTGCTGCTCTATACGCTACGCATAGCGCTATACGCTTTTAGTGATTTGTTGAGCAAGCAGGACTAGGGCTCGAGGTATCGATAGCAGTCAGATTGTATAATTCGTCAGTATACATACGGCGCCGTCCGTTTGCATACTGTCGCCGTTACTAAAGGTAAATTGATGACGGATAGGATTGGTAAATTATTTGAGCTGATTATTCATTTATGTAGATCGACCTTAGAGTCTAACGTAACCCTTCATCAGGTAATTTTCCCTATATCAGCCAAAAGCCACACCGCTGGACGTAGACTCCTAAGTTACACCTTCTTAATTTTGTCCAGCGATCACCTTGATTCGTCATATTCCCACATTATTTAGATTGGAAAAGATTTAGGTACTAGAATTCTAAGCACGCAAAATATTATTTTCCTGAAAATGTTTTGACGAAACACATGGAGGGAAATAGGTATACCTCCTCGAAGTTCTTCCCCTCATGCTCCGCCTGCTGCATGCGCAGCACCCAGAAGGCGGCGCGCCGCGCACAGCGCCGCGCGCACGCGTGCAGCACGCGCGCGTACGTGCCGCGCGACGAGTAGCGCAGCGCGTGGCGGCTGAAGCCCTGCAGCAGCGAGTACGACGACTCGCAGGAGATGCAGTCTGTGGTCGCGCGGTCGTATAGTACCTGGAGGAGAATAAATAAAAATGACTGGCTTCTGCTCGCGAGTTCGTCGGCGTGAAATTTTAACTTATAATATCGCACCTCCTATAAAATAGGTTTGTATACAACTCGAAAAAGTCATTTACAGGAATTTTCAGGTTGTTTTTCAGGAAAATTGAAAAACAGCGTATGCCATTAAAACATATTTTTTGTAACCTTTTCAAGTATGTATAATTTTGATCACATAATAATAATAATAGTGTAAGAATAAAGACTGACTGACAAATCCGTGAGTTTATTTTCGCGTTTCTAAAAATTCAGGTTTTGCGAGTTGTAACCCTATTTTATCGGAGGTGCTATATCCTATGGCACACGGCAAAATATAAGGTTCCATTAAAATAGATAGGCAAACTTTTAGAAATCATTCAGACCACCAAAATAAGGACGATGGTAAAAAATATATAAGAAAAACGCATAGATACTTACAAAAAAAAAAAAAAAACAGCTAACGAAAATACACTAATAGCCGGCAATTTATTATTTTAGGTCCAAATAAAATCACTTTATTCAGTGTTTCTTTTTTTGCTTGGATATCTTTGGTTAAACGAACAGAGCGCTGTGTTAAAATTAGTCCATCTATTTTAATGGGACCCTGTATAGTAATTAGTAACCGTTCTAGTCAGTGAATGAATTTTTGAAATCGGATGAGTACTTTCGCAGATTACTTCCTTTCTACTTACAAACTTCGCCTTTATAATATTAGTATTAATTTGAAGAAATATAATCAATTTCTTTTTGGTACCCACACACAGTTTTGCCTAGATTGGGGTCCTTTATTTTACTTTACACATTTAATTTACATTTTCAAGTATTAGAACATAAAAGCATTTAAAAACATAAAAAATTGTAGCCAATGGTTTCAAGAACAGGGTTATTTTTATTATTATTCTTATCGCGTAAGTTCCTGACGGAGTCCCATGACCGTACACGTTTTTTTTCTTCTTGACTTATTTGGGACCCAGTGACAGATATAATTGACTCGAGATAACTAAATGTGAATGCTAAGTACTGTAGAGGTTCAGAGGAATCCTCTAGAGCACCTCTGGGAGGTACACAAACGATACAACTTTAGACTTGGAAAAATTACTATATTGTAAAAATTGTATGTTACAGCTTCGCGATAATTATATGAATGAATGTCTAGGACAAAATAACATATTAAATCATTTGACATGCATTTAAACCTACGAATCGAATAACATTTCCAGCCAGTGCCTTTTGCTAAAGGCGAGAACACACAGAACACTACATGAGCTACGCCCACCTTTGAATCAAAGTATGGCATAGCTGCATCACTATACAAGACTTTTATTCACACGATTCGGAAATTTACACTTTAATGTTTTAGTGATGTAATTCGGTTTCGTTTCTTTAGAGATTTAAAGAATGATATTTAAAGACTTACCCTCAATATTCCATTAGCATCGCATTCAGCATACTTTTCGTCTTGAGACAGATCCTTCACCAAATCTATATACTCCTGGTACACTTGGCATTTTAGAACTGGATCCCTGAAAACAAAACAAACATTTAAAACATAGGAATTGTATGACTGTAGTCCCATACTCGACTACAATAAACATAATGCATAATAACTGCGTGCGTAATTTATTTATTTTTATTTAAACACTAGGTTTTGCCCTCGGCTTCGCCCGCGTTGATGTCGAAATATATCCTACGGGGACATACTACCGGGATTAAAAGTACCCTATGTGTCCGTCCAGACTGGGGCGAGAGGCGGGCGCGGGCGCGGGACAGGCGCGGGTGCGGGAACACGCGCGGGCATCCTGTCCGCACTGGAGCGTGGCTGCGTTCTGAGCGTTGTCGTGTCCAGTGTTTGTCAAAATATAATATGGATAAAGAAGACTTATTTTTCATCTAAATCCGTTCAGCCGTTTTTGCGCCAATCCGGAACAAACCGGGCATCAGACCCACACCTCATTGTTATTACTATTTTTCAACAATATTCAATTTACAGTTTTGACTTTGTTACTATTTTATTAAAATATGTGTTTGTGTATAGATACTAAATTGGACAGCCAAACAAAATGCATTCAGAAAAACAATGACAAAAAAACTGGACAAGTGCGAGTTGGACTCGCACACGAAGAGTTCCGTACCACAAGGCAAAAACGCCAAAAAAAAACACGTTTGTTGTATGGGAGCCCCCCTTAAATATTTATTTTATTTTAATTTTATTATTAAAGTAAAAATACAACTGAGTATTTTGTAAATATTTCAAGTGCCTACCTGTTGCCATTATTGATATCGAGCAAAAAAGGTAAAAAAAAATCGCGTTTGTTGTATGGGAGCTCCCCTTAAATATTTATTTTATTTTGTTTTTAGTAATGAAATGAAATGATTTTATTTTTTTGTAAGTAGGTTTGTACAAACACTTTTACACGTCAATCATGTTTTTTTTTTTTAAACTAGATGAAGTCGGCGTTTCCTATCTGACTACTCTGAGAAGAAAGGCCGAAACAAACTCAGAGGTCACAGTCTCTTTTAAAGTCCAGACATAATCTTGGTCAGGTTATATGAAGACCATGTAGATCGATGTCTGAGGTGGTCTTTTGAGGAAAGAACCACACAGATTGAGAGGACCTGTCCAGTCAGTGCACGCATTTGTCAAAAATCGTGCAGCTCAACTCAAGACTTAAGGAGCTCAACGATTCGACGAACAATACCAAAGAAAGGACATTTGGGTAGGCCACATAAATTACTCAAACTGCCAGACCATGAAAAAAAAAAACAGAACAGAGAGAATAATAAAAAAAAATATATATAATTACCTATGTAAAAAGACCCACATCGTCTTCACATTCACAATGAAAAAATAATATAATACTTTACAAAGTAAGCAAATGTCATTGTTTAAAAAAAAAATATTCATCAATGTCAATGTGAAAAAGAAAAAAATCATTCAAAATGCAGAAATTGGAAGCAGCTCAATCCCAAGCCTTTTTGTCCTCAATATAATCTTTAACGGTATAAAAGGCTTTCTGGCACAACTTACGTTTAATGAAAGATTTGAATTTATTAAGGCTTAGATCTTGAACGTGGCTTGGTAGTTTATTGTAAAAGCGTATACATTGGCATCTGAACGAGCCACCTATTTTCTTGAGCCTGGTTGTAGGTACAACATATTTGTGTTTGTTTCTAGTATTTATATTATGGATATCACTGTATTTTTTAAACAATTTTATATTTTTATGGGCATATAAAAGATTTTCATAAATGTACTGAGAAGGCACAGTCATTACATTAATCTCTTTAAATTTGTCTCTGAGAGAGTGTCTCGGACTTAATTTATAAATTGATCGAACAGCTCGCTTCTGCAAAACAAAGATAGTCTGAATATCGGCGGCATTTCCCCACAATAGAATACCGTACGACATTACACTATGAAAATAGCTAAAGTACACTAAACGAGCAGTCTCTATATCAGTTAAATTTCGAATTTTTCTAACAGCGTATGCTGCAGAACTTAGCTTTTTTGACAATTTATCTATATGTGGACCCCACTGAAGCTTAGCATCCAAAGTTATGCCCAAGAATACTGTGTTGTCTTCAGGATTCAATTCCTCGCCCTTTATCAACACATTAGTTTTCACCTGCCTTACGTGGGGTAGCGTAAACTTAATGCATTTGGTTTTCTTCTCGTTTAGAAGCAAATTATTAACATTGAACCAGTGGACCACTTTCGAGATCGCGCTATTTACATCGTCAGTAACCAACTGCTGACGTTTAAGTTTAAACAAAAGAGAAGTGTCATCTGCAAACAACACTATATCATGATGATCCTTTATGAGGTACGGCAAGTCATTAATATAAATGAGAAACAAGAAAGGACCAAGAATCGAGCCCTGTGGGACTCCCATTGTTACTATAGATCCGGGTGATCTTTTTCCATTAACGTCAACGCTCTGAATCCTTTTACTCAAGTATGAAATAAGAAGATCCAGAGCAGTGTTTCGGATCCCGTAGTGGCGGAGTTTCCTGATTAACGTTTCGTGAAGAACGCAATCGAATGCCTTGGACAAATCACAAAAGATGCCCAAGGCATCGCATTTATCTTCCCATGCATTATAAATATGTCCTAATAGTTCAACGCCGGCATCAGTAGTTGAACGACCCCTTGTAAAACCAAACTGTTTGCTATGTAATAATTTATGTTTATTAAAAAATCTTTGCATTTGGTCTAAAATTAATTTCTCAAAAATTTTACTAAAGGTAGGTAGTACAGAAATAGGTCTATAATTTGTGGGGTCTGAGGTACTACCTGATTTAAACAAAGGTATTATTTTACTATTTTTCATAAGGTCAGGAAACTCCCCATTGTCAATACAACTATTAAAGATAATAGCTAGAGTAGGCGCTACAATGTCAATAATAGACTTGGCTACTTCTACAGAATTACCCCACAGATCTGCAGTCTTTTTTACATTTAAAGTGTGAAAGGTTTTAATTATATCTCTACAGGTAATATATTCAAAATGAAATTCCGAATCGCAACCATTAACATTTTCTTTAAGCAAAGACTCAGCAACAGAAGGTGATGAGTTTAGTGATTTAGTAGTTGAAACGGGAATATCTGAAAAGAAATTTTCAAATGCCTCGGCGACTTGTGCGTCTGATTTTATTATGTTGTCATTAATAGACAGGCTGTAGTCAGTATTTCGGTTACTAGATCTTCCCGTTTCACTATTAATAATATTCCAAGTCGTTTTAATTACATTACTGCTGTTTTTAATCTTTGAACCCAAATAACGTGACTTGGCCATATAACAAACTTTTTTAAATAATTTTGAATAATTTCTAACATACAAATTAAATTCATCAGTGTTAATATAAGTCCTTTCATTGTACAGTTCATAAAGCCGTGTTCTACTTTTATGAATACCAATGGTAGCCCAATCACTGAACGATGCATTACTATTAACCGAAATAGTCTTGGGAATAAAGGTGGAATCAAATTGTTTACAGTATACATTAAAAAAATTATCATAAAGATGATTAGGATCAGCATGAATAGACAAAACTGGTAATTTATCAATGAGTTTAACTTTAAAAGCCTCCAAGCGACTTGCAGTTTTGGGGTTAACAGTGATATCCTTTTTAGCCACTTTTTTGTTTTGATTTTGAATAGTAATCCTTTGCCCGCAATGATCAGAATCTAGTAAAGTTATAATTTCTTTGTGGCTTGGTATAATATCTGTATATATATTATCTAGGCATGTGGCACTAGTAGGGGTTATTCTTGTGGGCTCCAAAAATAGGTTTAGAAGATTGTAGGACTGAAACAGACTTAAAATTTTACTACAAGAACCTGAGTTTTCTAATAAATTGACATTAAAATCACCGCAAATGATAACGGACTTGTTTGAGTTACAAATCCTGTGTAACACTTCATCCATTACCTTTTCAAAGCAGTCATACAATCCTGAAGGGGGTCTATACACACTTAATACAATAGAGTGCTCCAATTCTACACAGGCAATTTCAACCGTACGCTCAACTGATAGGCTCACAATATCTATACGATCTTTAAATTTGAGCTGGTAACTTACTAAAATTAATGAGCCACCATGTATAGCATTTGTTCTGCTAAACGAACTACCAACCTGGTGATTATTAAAATTGAACAAGAACTGGTGGCTTTTCAGCCAATGTTCTGTTATACAAAGTATGTCAATACTATTAAAATTCATAAATAATTCTACTTCTAATTCTTTGTTCATAAATCCTTGAATATTTTGATGCACTAGGTTGATACTATTGACTGATTTTAATCTTTTTTTGCGTACATTATAGCTAGAGGTTGCCTCTATTGTCTTAATTTCTAATTTAAATTATTAGCAATGTCATTAATAGTGACCAAATTATTGGCAGAATTATTTATAATGTCATTGCATTGCTCAAAAGAAGCAAGTTGTTTAGCCAAATTTTTGGCTGTAATAGAAAAAAAATAAGATAGCGACACAGCTATCTGTCTTTTATAATAGTCAGAAAGATAGTACATAACAATGTTATATCTATCTTTTGTCAAATAGAAATTATTACTAACATAATTGTTAATATCAACTAAATGGAACATGTTATTATTAAATGTCAAGTTATGCATTGTCATATTCAATTCAAATCTTAAGCTATTTTCTTCCTGTGGCAAACTGTTACTATAAGGGAATGTAAACAATACAACTTTTCTTAAACTAAGGTTGCATAATGTTCTATGATACTGGAGCAGTTCTCCTTTGTTTACATTTCCCCTATTACCCATAAAAATTAATAAAGTTGTATCCTGGCTAAAGTTACATTTAATAATTTTTTTCATAATATGAAACAAAGAACAACCAGGCATACAGTAATTTATTATTGAGTGTCCCGGATATTCAGCTGTTAACAAGTGTCCTAAGTCCTTACCGATCTCATCACAAAATAACACAATATCATTATTTAAAGTTTGTTTACACTTTTTATACGAACTATTAGTAGAAGGAATTATCAAATCAACACAGGGCTGCACTAAGGTGGTATTGCAAGTTGTCAATGAATGCTCCGGTGTGACATTGGTTGGTGTTTGACAATACTCACAGTTGTTTTTTTGTGAGTTTACCAGCTCATTCATTGCCAACACATATTCCCTCATTAGGTCTTCAGAGGTATTATATTTGTTGGTCATTGAACTAAGTTTCTCCTGTAGATGGTCAAGTTCAGATTGCAAGGTCTCTGTGTCAATGTTGTACTTCCTAGTACTCTGCTCCAAATTATAAGAATACATGTCTAATTGTTTAATTAAATTCAACCTTTCTCTATTCAATTTAACGTTTTTGATAAAGAACTTTTGTCTTTTTACCATTTTTTGTGTTTTAACAATGTATTTATTAATTTTAATGTATTTTTTAAGTTTATTTTTACTGCTTACTACCCTCACTGAATTATATGATTTTGATTCATCATCAGCTGTCAAATCCATAGTGTATGTGGGGTTTATGGTAGAAACCATTGACGGGGCAATAGGCATCAACTCACTGAACAGACTTTGGTTCAGCGAGGCGGTGATGTTAAGATTGGTCGTCTCAAGTTGTGTTATTTGACTTTGAGCCTCATGTAGCTGCTGTTGTAATAAATGTTTTTGACTAAGAGCTTGTTCATACTCTGTGCTACACTGGCTGAACCCGTCCACAACAAGTTGAAGTCTATCCCGTTCTTCTATGGCATCAGTGTATTGATTATATATCTGAGCCATTTCAATTTTTAACTTCCTATTCTTTTCATGGGCATCAAAGAGCACCCTTTCATTGTCATCTATTTCCTTAATTAGTTGGTCACAGGACTCCTTTGACGCCTTTAAGGCGCTCAAAGCCTCATTGAGTTTGGACTCTCCGAGGCGAGCACGGGCGCTGCGAGTCATAATCATGATTAAAACTAGTAAGGAAGCGACAAGAAATTAGAAGAGAGAAGGTAGTTGTGGCAGCAGTAGAGAAGATGATTAGTTTAAAAGGAAAAATGAAATTTAGATGTAATTCTAAGGAGTTCTGTCACCAAACCAATGCAAGGTTATGTTTACGTTCAAAGGTCATTGGCATCAATAAAAAGCCTTACTAAAAATGAACAAACTAATTGCTGGTTAAATTGTAGTACGTAAACAAACTAATAGCAAGTAAAATATAGAGTATTGTACCTGATATCAAGATGACAATGCAAAATTCACTTACGCCGGTAACTGTCACCGGTTTACATAGAAATATTTACACTTAATTTGCACTAGCTATTTGAATCTAACACAATATACACATTATTATCCTATTTACTTGAGGAGTAGTTGGAAATAGGCCTAAAAAAACAACGAAATTAAATATTTAAGATTAAAAATTACAAGAACAAATTTTAACAGCTGTTAGCTGTAGTGTTGCCACAGGGACTTATTTGTTGTTATAGCAGCAACAAAAATACATAATTTGTGAAAGTTTCAACTGTCTAGCTATTCTTTAGATACAGCCTGGTGACAGACAGACGGACGGACAGACGGACAGACAGCGAAGTCTTAGTAATAGGGTCCCGTTTTTACCCTTTGGGTACGGAACCCTAAAAAATCACTAGGTCCTGGACTTAGTAACTTACTCTAATGTCAGTAACTTGTCCTCAAACGGTGTTATTTTGTGTAAGAAGTCTGCTGCTGATTCATGCTGCTTTTTCACCTAAAACAAAAATAAAGTTTCTTTAGTGTAACAGAGATATTTACACAGTCAGGTCGCCAGCAATTATTAATATTACAAGTTAACACCAATGTCCCACTATGTCTCACTGTGGTATAAAAAGATTTTGCTTTTGTCCTGAAATAACCCTTGCTTTATTAAAGCAAATAACGACTATAATAACGATGCCAATTCATGATGAATGTCTGATCTGTGAGATCTCTTCGGCCTCTCATACGTCTTCTAAAGGTTCGGTACCCCAGGGTCCCGAGATATGGCAAAGATATTATAAAAATAACAATAATTAATATCTACATACTCGGCAAGTACCTTATTACTTCTTTTTTTTAATGAGTCAGAAAGTACGTCATTACTGTTGTAAAAATATGCGGGTCGAAAAAGTGTATGAAAATCTATTGTTAACATGCTGTTTTTTTTATTTTTATTCAAGGCAATTTAGTAGCTAACCTAATTACATATTATAGTATAATGCCAAAAAAATTTTTATCACTAAGTGCAAAATGATACTGGCCACATACTGGCTGATCATTCAAACCAATATAAAATAAGCAAAAGTATTACATTGAGTTTTATTAACTGTAACAATTTTAATTTAACTTCGCTTAAAAAAAAAATCTTTTATTTTCCTCGCATGTATAGTATATAGCACTATGTATCACTCGG
Organism: Oligia fasciuncula; assembly: GCA_963082905.1. Classification (NCBI taxonomy): domain Eukaryota; kingdom Metazoa; phylum Arthropoda; class Insecta; order Lepidoptera; family Noctuidae; genus Oligia; species Oligia fasciuncula. The sequence goes on along the minus strand of OY720406.1, from coordinate 10,632,781 downwards.
AAGAAAGTGCGATTCCCAACGCGTGTGTATTAAGGCCCTCGGCTGAGCCTTGGGCTTCGATCAATAATAGTACTAGATGCCCGATAAGCGCTTCAAAAACGGCCCGAAAAATACGAGCACGAATACTTTTGTGCTCTTATTTCAAATTGGTATGGTCCAATCATAGCCAATGTTAAGACGTCAAAATGCCTCAGTGCGCGTTCAAAAGTTGTGTAAATAACCACCGTAACACCAAGATTTTCGAAGGAATATCTTTTTTTCGGTAAGTTTTTATCATTAAATGTTTTTCATAAAATAATAACACAATTAAATAGCAAATATAAATCAATTAGCAAATATTATGATTGTTTGGCCAATGTTTGCGACAACGCGCCAACTATTCTAACAAACATTGAAGCATTGAAATGTAATTCCAAGAACTACGTCTAGTTCCAAATTCGAGTAAGTACGAAATTGTCAACAAAATGTTTTTAACCTTATTGCTTAGAAGTTAAGTTTTATTTTAGAATAAATATTTTTGTACTTATTATAAAAATGACTTTTTATTTTCAAGTGACATTTTAAATTTATTGCATCGATGACAGAAGGACTTAAATACTAATCATTTGCAAACGTAATTAAACTTAATGTTAGTGTGTTAAGGTTTATAATAATCTGAAGTTGTTAATATTATTAAACTTTTTTCTATAGTTCGTAGTAAGAAATATAAATGTTTATGTTTGTGCAAACGTGGCCACTTTAGCGACTTATTTTTGTTCCTAATCATTCATCTAGTACTATTATTGATCGAAGGCCTTGGGCCTCAAACTACACCCTCATCAGTAATCGGTCAGTTTCTCCCCTCGGTGAACAATGTACGTACTATTATTTCAGACAGTCCATCCATACTAGAACATTTTAAGAGTATATAACTATTGTAAGTTCAGTTACGTTAACCATTTACAGGTGCTTTTGAACTGTCAAGGAATCTGTAAGTTACGCATAGTCAAAGCTAGTTAAAAGAGGTTGTTTACCTTATCGACATACTCTTGATCATGCATTGTGAGTGCGAGTTGTTCCATCTGCTGTAAGGCGTTCTCTCCTCTCAGTAGAGGCCGCGAGACTGTCTCCTCGAGACACCAAAGAACACGTTCTTTCTGTGCCTTGTACTCTTCTGTGTCTTCCTGCCTGATGAACAAATTATATTATTTCAATATACACTATCCCGTCCCATTACAAAACGAGTTCAAACTTTTGTTCAAGCGTTACGTAATGTTTTTAATTCACAATTGACCACTTGGACTCGGCTCTAAAGACGGTTTCCTAAAAGAGCGGTGGCGGCCACATAGCATCTCCAATTTACCGGCGAATGACGTCACTGAAATGTTATTTATGAAAGCAAGTTTGTGTGTTTTCTTAGAGAGCTTTTTTTGATATCGTAAGGTCAAACCACGCTGCCATCTTTTTCATGACAGCCGCCACTGCGGCCGTTATGAGGCGGCCACCGCTCTTGTTACCGTAACCGTAGCTTAAGTCAGATTTTATAATCAGAACTTTAAGTTTTAAAAGCTTTAAGGCCAAAGCGAAGATGGAGGGGCGAATTAGACCCATTTATGATATACTGGACCAGAACAGCAAACAGCTGTGAGAAGTAGAAAGAATGAAGGGAGGCCTTTGCCCAGCAGTGGGACACAAAGTTTTTAGGGTTCTGTAGATTTAGACGAAATTTGGTATAGAGATAGTTTGAGTCCCGGGAAAGGACATAGGATAGTTTTTATCCCGATATTCCCACGGAATCGACACTTATGCGGATGAAGCCACGGGGCTCACACACTTGTTAAAGTTCAACTACTTTTGCATTTTTTTTTTTTAAATAACTTATATTATTTGATTTACATGTCATTGCTTAATTTTTAATTCTTTTTACCTTTTGTGGTAGACTAATATTATTATGGGTGCATCGTGTTCACATATAATTTTTATTATGTATACAAGACCTTGTAAAACAATTTAAAAGAGTAACGGTGGAGTTTCTTGCCCATTCTTCTCCATACGAAAACTACCTTTTGGAATGGGCGACTAGAATCATTTCTATTTAGTTTTTTTTTGACGTTCAAAAGTGCCTTTAATGTGCCTATTTGAAATAAATGATTTGACTTTGACTTTGGGCGCTGCTAGTAAGACATAAAACTCACACATATCGTCGTCTCGTCAACATTTATACGGGAGGAGCCTCCCCGAGCGGCGTTAACATAAATCATACTACGATTCAAAACGCCCGGCACACCCTGGACAGCTAGCATTCGGTAACACAGAGTCAAGCTGACTAATCCTTTCACCACGATGGTACACTTAAGTGGCCCCCCTCAGAGCCATGACCAACGGCCCTTCTCAGGGCCAAATGACAATAACGACCCCTCCAAAGGCAGCCACCATCAGCTATCCAAACCCGCCCTTATTGTCACCTCAATAAATATTGAAGGGTTTTCTCCACTGATGCCGAAATCAACGTCTATCACCTACTGGGCTCAAACAATATAAAATATCGTTCGAGTAACATGAACACGAAAAGAAGAAGATTACATAATAAAAAGTATTCTATATTATTGAACAAACCTGATAGTCTCTAGATGAGCCTTCTCCAACTCGTACTTAGCGTCCCAGAAGATCTTGCCGCTAAAGGGGTCTGCGCCGGCGCGTCGTAGCACCTCGTCGAGCTGCGCGCGCGCCTTGTCAGTCTCACCCACCGTCAGTGAGAATGAACACCACTCGCTTAGGATTGGGATGTCTGTGTGATAAATAATTTTTTCATGTGTATGCTATCATCATCAGCCTACAGCAGTCCACTGCTGGACATAGGCCTCTCCTATTGCACGCGGGTGTCCTACCTTACGTTTGGCGATTCGCGGTCTCCACTCAACCCCAACAATCAATGCTTCTACGGCTAATAATTATGGCCGGCCCATAGAATAATTAGACAGAATAATTTACGTATGAGACTAGCTTCTGCCCGCTACTTCGTCCGCGTGAAATTTCTAGTTCCCCCGACCCACCCCGTCGCATAGCATCGCCTGCTCGCGCTATTCCTAGGTTTTCGCTTAGCGTTCCTTCTGACTTTGTTCCTTTTAGCTTGACCCCTAAGGGTCCTAGCGTGACCTAACCTACTAAATGTCTTCTTCAATAATTGGGCTATCAAGTGCAAAAATGTTTTTTCAAATCCGACTGTTAGTTTCAGATTACTACTTACAGTAACAGTCCAGTGCAGCTTGCTGAAACAGCTTCGCCACTCGTTCACGTGATGTTTCCGTATGCGCCAGGGACACTTCAGTCTGTAGACGAAGCAGCCAGTGTTCCGGCCGCAGCGATGACAGCTGCTGTAGGCGGTCGTAGGCGGAGCGCCACCGCTCCAGTGAGGATAGGCCCCTGTAAAGACAAGTTTTTATGAAGATGGTAATGCAGTTTACTGTAATGGATACTATTTAGTTAAGTTATAAATAAAGTCTGTTTTATAGGAATAATTTTGTATCAATTTGTTTTTTTCTATTCTAAAATTTTTTTATTTTAAAAAAATATATCATAAATATTGTATTTACATTCCATTATACTATACAATATACAAGCATTCAATAAAAAAATTCGTCGGCATTACTGTCAATGGGATATTACCTGGAGAATGGCTCCTTAAAGTGGTGAAATGGTTGAAATGGATGCTCTTAAACCCACACAATTGTAGGCTCAGCATTCATCATCATCATTTCAGCCCGAAATTACCCACTGCTGGGTATAGGCCTCCCCTTTTTTCTACCATACTTCCCGCTTCCGTGCATCCCTCATCCGCTGTTTTCCACTCATAACCCTACACATTTTTATCATTAACCCTACACGCTTTTGGATGTCTGTGGTTGCTTTGGCTCAGCATCAGTATTTTATAAAGCAAAGGTAGACTTACCACAAAGCTTGGATAAGGTCGATATGTTCATCATAGTTGTAAGGATCTTCTGCAATACGCCGTTCCAGTTCCGTGACTTTCCTCTCCAAGATCATATCTTCATCTTCATCCTGATAACAAAATGTTACATTTGTTGTATGATGCTGTCTTTCTTGAATTAGAAACAAAAATAAGCAAATGGAAACTATCTACTTTGTGGAACTTCTTATTGAGTTTGATGAATTGCTAGACTTATGAATGGTCAAATCTTTAAACACATTAAATGTCCGCTTTTCTAATCTCCAACATAACTAGTACTGTGAATGCATGTGCACTTTAAACCATTATATGTATTTCTATATATTTTATTGTGTTATTGTGATGCTGTGACTTGGACGTAGCTATCTACGTTAATATCGTCACATTCTAAATTATAAGGCACAAAAAATATAAATAACAAAGTTGAATGTACTGTGAGTTCTTCATTTGTTTGAGTATTATTGAAAAACAACCTTTTCAAATATCAAAATCACTGAAATAACAAAACTCATGAAAACATTTCTGTAACCACTAATGCTTTGGCCATAGTCATCATCATTTCAGCCGAAAGACGTTCACTGCTGGACATAGGCCTCCCTCAAGCACCTCCACTTCAACCGGTTCTGTGCTACCCGCATCCAGGAGGTTCCTGCAGCCTTCACAAGGTCCACTTTGTGAGAGTTCTTCCAATGCTACATCTTCCGGTACGGTTGCCACTCCAGAACCTTTCGGCCCCATCAGCCATCTGTTCTGCGAGCAATGTGCCCTGTCCACTGGCACTTAAGTTTGGCAATTCTTACTTAAAATAAAAATAAAAAGTACACATTGACAACATCTTACTTTTATAATGTCTATTCTATACTGATCCTCCCTAAAGATAAAGGAGTATTGCTTGATCCAACGTTTACAATAGGATTAAGATTATTGATCTTATGACGGTCACTTTGACATGTAAATGAAAACTGAAAATAATAGTTAAATCACCAAAAGCCACACATGAATGATATCTTTATTCATTTTGTATGTTTCTTTCGTTATTATGGTGTTGCATTCAAGTTTAGTAAGTGTATTTAAGTTTACACTCTGTACTATTTATATTTGCAGACATTTCATCTTGTATCAAACAACAACAAAAAACTTTTATTATTTTTAATACCATAACTTTGACATATCTTTTAAGTAAAAGGCATTTATTAAGTAATTTAACTATACGCAATTGCTACGGTTGAAATAAGTCAGCTAAATCTTTAAGAAACGCACTGTTTGGGCAAACTGCAAATGTTACAAAGGATCCTCTAGTATTGTACGTAATTCACTCGTGAAATTATAGCAATCGACTGTCTTATTAGAATGAGCTCATCCGCCCATCAATAAACAGTGAATTCTGAACAAATAACAAATATTTTCTAGAAAAATAAGTAAGATGTGCCAAATGTTGGATCGTACGGGCGTGCATACATCAGAGTCGTCGGTATCTTCCGGTATATCAGCCTCCTCCTCCTCCACTACCACTTCTATTTCGTTTTCCTCTTCCGATTCATTTCTTACTTCGTCCTCCACGATAGCCATTATTCACTACAAAACTATAAACCCTGGTTTTGTTCGCCTGCTGTTTGATAACAAATTTCGTAAACGACTATGGCGGACGAAAGCATTTGCTTGCCAGTCGCCTGTCAAACTTTTTTAGGGATGTCATGCAAGGTTAGTCAATCGATTTATAGACAAAATCGACTAAATCTTAAATTAAAACTAAAGCATGAAGAGCAAGAGCTTATTTGTTTTTTATTCAAACATTATTCGCCATAATAATAATAAAATAAGCCAAGTCACTACAGGTATGTGCCCGACCACTACAGGTATGTGCCCGACCACTACAGGTATGTGCCCGACCGACCACTACAGGTATGTGCCCGACCCAGTTCTCGAAAATGGTAATATCACATTATATTGGGATCGATCCATCATCACTGACAGGACTATTGTTGCCAATAAGCCTGATATAGTGGTGGTGGATCGATCAGAGCGGCGCGCAATGATTGTTGACATAACCGTCCCGCATGATGAGAACCTCGTGAAAGCCGAGAAAGATAAACAGATCAAGTATCTTGACTTGGCTCGCGAGGTTGTCGACATGTGGGATGTGGACTCAGCAATCATTGTGCCGATAGTCGTGACAGCCAATGGGTTAACAGCCAAGAGCCTCGGCCAACACCTAAGGAGGCTCTCGTTGGGCAGCTGGATCAAGGGCTTGATTCAGAAAGCGGTACTTCTGGACACGGCCCGCATCGTTAGGAGGTTCCTCTCTCTGGAGCCCTAACCGCCGGTAGCTTGGACCCTGTTCCCGATACCGGTGGGCTACTATTTTTTATATTTTTAAATGTTTTTATATTTTCTATATTCTAATATTTAAAAATATAATTTATATGTGATATTTAATGAAATACAGGACATAAAATAATATGAGTGTATAAGTCACCCCCTGCCATTTTACCTTGGATTGTATGTGTAAAACATTGGTCAGGCAGGGGCCAGTCAAAGAGTATAATAATAATACGGGAGGGGCCAGTCCTTCCATAATTGTGTCGTTAGATTTCAAATCGCATCAAGTCCACTTTTGACACAAAGTTAGCTTTTATTCTTATTTAAAAGGCAGGGGAAGTATCTTTCACAATATTTTACCGAATTGTATGTACCAAGTCCCTGTAGTTTTCAAGCAAAATAAGTTTAAAACACACCCCTTTTTTCAAATTGAACCAAGTCCATTTGACATGTTATATCAAAACGCAACAAGTCGCATTGAGCCAATCAGAGCGACGCGATCTGAACGATCGCGTCGCTCTGATTGGCTCAATGCGACTTGTTGCGTTTTGTTGTGTGCTGATTGTCGCATATTTTAATTCAAACTGCACTAAGTCCAGTATTCTGTTAGATCAAATGAAGCTAAGTCCGAAGGACTTGGTTCATTTTGACAAAATAAACCTAAATCCAAATTAGAAATTAGTTTTTCTCGTAATCTATAAACATTTCATAGAAACAATGATAGAAAGGATGATAGAGAATCCGATTTTTGATAGTCACACCACCCTCAAAATGAGATAATAAAAAGCCTTACTCGAACAGAATAAAAAACCGCTTTTTATTAATTAAATCATTTTGGACTTACTTCAATTTGAAATCTAACGACACAATTATAGATAACCAATCCACTTTAGCTACCCAAATCCATAGTCCAATACCTGTGTTTCTATCAGGGATGTTGCGAATATTCGCATCCGCATAATTATGCGGAACATCCGCATCGATTTAGACATCCGCATCTGCATCCGTATAAATTGAGGCGGAGCTGATGCGGATGTGTAGCAAGTGTTCCAACTGAACAGTTATTTAGTACCGCAGGGTTAATATACGAACCCTTGCGAAACAGACTGGGAGTCCGAAAAGGCGGCCATTCTACTTTTCATTAAATATAATGCTCCAATATTCAAATTACTAAAATAAGTCATTAGTAATAGTAATTCACTCACTACTTTATTATTAAAAAGAAAGTATAAATATTACTTAGTCTTTTTTTTTACCCTACCCACACTTAAGTTTTTTGTACAGATCCGCATTCGCATCCGCATCCGCGGATGTGAAAAAATCTGCATCCGCAACATCCCTGGTTTGTTCTACACCACCATCCTTAGAGCATTTAATGCTCTCTAAGACACCAACCGACGGTTGTCCTTGGGTGGTGCATTTGCATATTGCGTACAGGAATAATCGTCAGTTTGGTGCCTCATTACATTGAAACCGTATAACGGGCCTTTGCGAGTTGGTTTCGGGCCCCGTACGCCTTCAAAGTTTAAATTAGAGAGATGTCAAAGACACAATAAAAATAAATTAATCGTTTAAAAAACATTAGAAAAACACGCTTTTATAAATGCACGTAAACACAAAAAAGAAACCTCATCGTGTTCAAAGTCCATTACGTGGCCTTTCTCACAAGTGCAAACACGACTATGATACGATATTCTATCATGGAATTCCATGCGGCTTCATCATCAGACCTTGAAACCTAATCGTGGTCAAAGTTCATTACAAGACTTTTTCTAAGAAATCCAAAACAGCTATAATACGATTTTCCATCATGAAGTTCCAGTTCATATCTTCCGGCTCCATCATCAGATCAGTTCGACAGTACCATATTATTGTATTGTCATCAGAACTCTAAACACTATGTTCAAAAGAATGTGTTTATTGTAACTAACATCGCAATCTTGGTCATCACCTACTGATACTGACTGACAGCATACCGAATTATGCGACCTTAGGTAAGACTTTCACCAGCCAGTCGGGCGGCGCCGGAGTTCGACGTAGCGGATATGCGCGCACGCTGCGGCAGTCTACAGCTGAAATCTGTACCGACAAACGCTACGGCAGCCGAACGCAGCCGCCCACGTAAAGGAGGTGACGTATGAAATAAACACAAGTTGGTATGATTCGTTTATATTTACTATAAAAAATATGATTACATAGAAGTTTTTCTTTTACATAAAAATTACATGGGTACCTAGTAAAAACTGACAATCAAATAATCCAGAAACCATTACTTTTTAAATTAATGATTTTTAAAACAGTATTTCAAAACTTTGGCACCAATTTAACTTCTAGGATTTATTAGATTTAGATTCAATCAATAAGTTTATAATAATGGGTAGTGTTATCAATATCATTAAAGTACAAAATAAATGCACCAACATGGGAATAAATTCTAAATACACGAGATACTAAGAATGTTAAGTACCTACAATATTTTGATAATTCAATTCAGTTAGACTTTCCAAGAAGGATTTTCAGCCTTCTATTCGATACAATCAATGCGATAATTCCTTAAAAATAATAATATATTTTCATGCAACTATCTAGTAGGACATAATTATATTCTAATCTCCTAATATTAAAGAGTAAATTGACAATACAAAAAATGGAATACTCAAATAAAATATAATGTCAGTCATCAAAGTAAAAATAATACTTTTGTCATGAGTGAGAAATGCATGGACAGTATCAACTTCTGAATAAGAAAATCTCGCAAATTCAATACTTTTTCGATCATTGTATTACTGGTATTGAATCACTGAATGTTTTGTAGTTAATAAAACAAGTATTAGGTATACTAGACAAACTTCGGAGGATTTACTTAGTAACGTTTATTAAATCATGTTAAGAACGAAATGGCACAGAGCAATAATAATAAATGCATGTCAGATCAATATCTTGAGGCCATTATTGACAACCTATCGTTACACATTCGACGTGGGGCATTAGTATCTTAATCAATCAAAATCAAGAGTTAAGTCTGCGTAAAAGTTACTTTAAAGGCCGATTTTACAATATTTAGATAACTTTCACCTGAAAAATAAAAATTCCAGTCTGACAGATTTTGTCTGACATAATAATGTCAAACCGCCAAATTTATTCTTCAGCTAAAGAAACTTACAATGCAGCCGATGAAACATGGCTGGTCCGAACTTGCGGCTGTGCAATCAATTCTTTTAGGAACCAAATGGTTACACGAGGCGAGTGTGAGTGAGTGTATATGCGCTAAAGTTCGGAGAGTCTATGTTCAGACCGGCCATAATTCATCGGCCGTCTGACGATTAAAAAATCGGCCCTAAATCGACTAAATACATATTATGTCATATTGTGCATTTTATAATGCATCAGTTCATAGTTTAAATGTGTCTTGGAATTCTTAAAGACATAATTACCTTAGCGCAGACGTAGACATAGTGAGATTCTGCAAAGTATTCCATAGTCATTTTCAGGCGTTAATTGGACTATACTGATCAATTAATTCCGTAGTCGTTAAATAGTTGTCTATTTCGACCACTATCACTTGTGCACTTTTAATTAAGCATGGAATACTTCACTGTGTAAATATTGCATTCATCTTAACACTACTTACTATATAGAGATAAACATTCTATTGTCTATAGATATGGATATACCCATAATAAAATCGTCCTATAAAATAATATGAAAAGGAAAATAATATTTGAGTTACAAAGATAATACTTAATTCTGTAATGTTCACAAAAATACATAGCTACGAATGCTTCATGAGTATTGCACGTAACTATTGTATATTAATTTTATCTATAACTGACGGATATTTTAGGAGACCTCACATGGTTTATTAACCTAAGGGTGATGTCGCACTAAAGTTCGTCCAGGCCCACAAATTACGATCGCCGAGGCTGGCAGGACGCTAGTGGGAAAACACCCTAATAGTTTACACGGCAACACTCATTTCTAGTGATGGGAACAGCTACTACGACTAAACTAAAGTCTATTTAGGCGATTTTATAACTATAATCTCAACACGTCTAATATCTTTTTTAAATCTTAACAGCGAGCGATATATTTGTATGAACGTTACAGGACGTACGACATTTACATCAGTTACATCTAGTTGGAAGTAACGCAATAGGGGATGGCGCGAAGTATCGAGTTGACGAAGTCACACGTAGCCGTCAGTTGGACAGTCGTACTAATGTCCAACTATGGAAAGAAAACATGATATTATAGTAGCAATCAGAGCGGGATTTAAATCAAACATTTATCACCTCCGATATTGACAGATCCGCCAGCGATCACCAAACCCTGTATCAAGCGTGGTGATAATATTGTCACTGTCAAAACATGAATACAAGCCCGTCCATATATATTTTTTTTATAGCACTATAGAAGCTGCTTTACCGACTCAGTAATATAATGCGTTCATCGTAGCCATCTTCTTTACATGTCAGCCCGAATTAAAAATGTGACACTGACAAGTATAATTTCATATTGATCAAGGTGTATGCTATTTTGATCTTTGTTATCAAGTAATTAAATATATTTTTCTATGCAATAGTCTGCTCAGTGCCGCAGCAAAGATATACGTAGGCTGACTAGATAAAGGAAAGAATTTGAAAACTGATATAAGAGGCGTATGCAAAATACGCGTATTGACGTGAAGTTACAGACACCAGCCCGTATTACCCATTACCTAAGAGGCTTGCCTGTACCAGGGACACATATTCGCCGGGGATGTCCAGATGTTAGGTTACCTGTGCGGTGCGCGTGCACTATGCGGTGGTGGTGGTGCTGGCCCCGCCGGCGGCCTGCAAGTTCATCTGGCGCTGCATCTGGTCCAGCATCTCCTGCATGCGACGCAGCTCAGCCTCCTGCAATGTTAGCGGTTTAGGATTTACTCATTAGATACTAAAGCTTGCTTTCGGAAGCGGGGAGAAAGTCTAGTGCTCAATATTTAATTCGCCACCCTAATCGCGTAACACACTTACAATCAAAATCTAAATGATTTTGATTGGTTGAGTTTGATGGTGTAGCCAAGTTTGTGTATGCGAATGAATCATCGCATCAATGCGGTGCATACCCGGTTCCGGCGCGGCGTCGGTGCGGCTCCGGCGACATGTAGTTTATCTCAGATAGTTATCTACATCTAACTGGAGTTATGTTATATCAAGCCGTAACCCTGATTAACTTTTTTGTTGAACTTACCTTTTCACGGAGCACACGATCGCGGTCGCCCGTGGCTTCAGATCCGTTCATCATTCCGTTGGCGTCAACCTCGCTGAGTCCGCTCTCAGTCGACCTATAGATAGATATAGAGTATTCTTTAGCATTCGTATTTTTAAATGCGACAATTTTTTATCGCGCACTGGGTTTGTAACTGTCGGTACTGAACCGAGCTTTGAGAATCCCACCGCGTCAAAAAAGCGCATTGTTGTATTTTCGAGTTTCGGCGGTAAGCAGTGCGTCCAAAAACTAATGCGCGTTAAAATATCGTCGTCTTAAAAATTCATAAGCACAATTAAGTAGCTTTATTTTAATAAATTAATATGGTCGGTTGATTTTAATATACAATAATGCAGAAAATCTATGTATTTTATAAACATTAAAATCGTAAATTTTTCACCATTTACGCATTTACAAGTCATCTAGAAACTTTACACCGTCACCTTGGCATCAATTTAACTCAATTAACAGTCAAATTAATGCAATAAGAGATCAACAACAATGTACTCATACTCAAGTACAATGTAAAGTCAAACAAACTATTTGGTATACAAGCAGCTAATTTTCAAGAACTTGTAGCGGTATCTATAACGCCACATGCTAACAACGCGTCATCACGACGTCACGCAAAATCCTGCATCTCGCAAGCAGAGTTTACCGCGCAACTAGCACTTATACAACGGGCCGACATGAATCATCGGGCAGTTGCTCGCCAGACACAACTTTAACTTTCAGGGCATCCAAGTCGCAGTTACTTAGCTATATTTAGTACTAGCAGCGCCCCGCGGTTTCACCCGCGTCAAGTGTCGATCCCGTTCGAAAGACACGTGGCGCCGTCTATTATCATAATAACGTTATTGTTGTTTTCCTCGGGAACAGCACTTTTCGGGTTTTTTTTTTGGGTGGGAAATCATCAAATGACCCCTCCCGCTCTAGGCGGAGCGGAAGGGAGTGTCAGACTCTTACTGACTAAAACCCACCCGTGTTCCTTCCTTAGCCCTTTATGTTCCGAGCCAGCGGTAACCCTTTCGGACAATCCCGCTGACCCGGCAGGCTTCGGCTCTAACGGGCCCCTTCAGATCATGCTGACAACTCTTTGAGGTGCGCGTGGAAAACGTACGCGCCGTCCGGCACGGGCTCGGTCCTGATCAGACGGTGAGCTACCCATTACTCTCCGTCCGCAGACCCGCGCCTACGGTGGCCGGGAGTCGTGCCGTGGCTCCCGACGCCCGGAACGTCTCCCGCGGCGGCTGGGACGGGAGGCTCTCTCCCTCATCAATCCCGCCACCTCCACCGCTAGCATGACTGCTTCGCAGAAGGAGGTGACTGCCTCCCACTCCCTCTCGCTCCGGACCATGGCTTGCACCAGGGCCGGACGCGAGAGGTCGCCGCCGCTGCCGAATACTTTTCGGGATGAAAGGTACCGCTGCCGAACACTTTTCGAGATGAAAGGTACCCTATGTCCGTTGCTGTACACCTGACAACGTATATGCAAATTTTCAGGATGATCGGTTCAGTGGTTTAGGCGTGAAAAGGTAACAAATAAACAAAAAAAAAACAAACTTACTTTCGCATTTATAATATTAAAATAAAGATAGTAAGTTAGGATTTTTAGGACAGCAAAATAGGAATGATTTGGATGTTCACCAAAATAGGAGCAATCATTATATTGGAGTGTTCAATAATATTTTTAGGAGCGCAAAATGGAAATCATTAGAAGTTCGATTAAATACATGCGAAACAAAAAAAAAAACTACGCACACAAAAATAAATGAATATTGGGAGTGAAAGCTGAATATTTGTACCTGTATACTAATATGAAATAGCTGGTTCGACTGTACTCAAATACAATGCACGCTAATTCCAAGGAATGGTGCTTCGTTTACGCAATGTGCTCGGTTTACTTTCTCAACAGAATTTCATTTTCATACCTCAGTGATTCGAATTATTCATGCATGTAAATTGTCAAGCATTCTGAGTAAAAAACTGGCGAGATTTGTTTGGCCATACATGGCGACTTTATGTGAACGAACACGCTCGTTTCAGATGATTTATGCGATAGTATAACATCACTTCTGTTTCAGGTAGGGGCACATTGTACCTACACCAGCCTACGCTACCTAGCTCCCTTTATATTTTATTTTCGTTTGACCAACTGCCTTGGCACTTTGTGCCACTGCAAGATTACAACAACATTAATAATAATAGCGTCCCGACCGATTTCGGTCACGGTGGCCAATCTGAACGGAGATTAGCCAGGTACGCAGGAGATGTTATAGTGCACAAGTGTGTGCGTTAAAACAGGTGCTGCACTCTCATAGTCCGATGGGACAGCAATCCGACACGACAGGGAGGGGAGAGATCAGGCGCAGGCTTTACGTGCTTTCCGAGGCACGGGGGTATTAAACCGCCAACTTCCAAACTCCGGACTGTTAATAAGAAATTCCTAATGGAAAACCTAATAACACTTTGTCCGACTTGGGAATCGAACCCAGGACCCCACGCTCAGCAGTCGCGCTTGCAACCACGAGTGACAAAATTTAGAACTAAAATCTACAATCTGACGTTTCATTTCACGCTGTTTTACAAAACCGCTAAATGCAAAATGTTTATGCAATTCTGCGCGTTCAAGTTCAGTAATTATGGCAAACCGCTAACGTTGTTCAATTGTTTTACATAACGGAGTTGTTTTGTAAAACAGCGGATTCTACAATCCATCTGCGTCATCTGCACTCGACCACTCGTGATGCTTATCTAGAAGTAACCTATTCACTCGAGACTCGATCACCAGGCTATAACTATCTCTAAAGACATTCAGTCCACCTCATAATCAGTGTATAATGTTCCCACTGTTGGGACACAGGCCTGCTCTCAGTGAGAGGGAGTGGGCCGTAACCCACCACGCAGGCCCGTTGGGGTTGACAGATGTCACATGCCTTCAAATTTTTGGTTCTACGCCATGCCAGTTTCCTCACGATATTTTCCTTCACCGTTTTGAGAGCAGTGGTGATGAAACAATTTACGAAAAGTAAAGCGCCTGTCGGGGTTCAAACCTACGACCAAGTAAATCCTGTAAAGTATATAGGTACTCACGTGTGTCGCTTGGGTACTTGCCCGCTGCGCGCGAGTCGCTCGGACCTGTAGTTCTCGTAGTGGACCTCTTGAGTCACCTCTTGCAGGTCTTGCATGTGGGTGCTGTAAAAAATTGGCTTGTTATAGTATCTGGACGGAAGTATAACATATTGAGCATTAGAAAGAGACTGTCACAAAGGTGTGAGTGAAATAGACGACGCTCTACACATACATTTTTTTAAAACTCGATGCTGTATTATAGTTGCTTAGAAATAATACTTTATATAGAACTTTCAAAAAAAAAAAATCTGCTCTGCAAATTTTTCTCTATTTTTGTATCTGTAATTTATATGCTGTTCATAATAGGAGTATTCTATTCGCCTACAGTTTTAGAGGCCCCTTTTTGTGCGCATTCGAAGCATTGTTTTTTTTATGACAAAGGCTCCTCCTGCATAAAGTTATTGACAACAAACTTAGGTAAAATGATTGATTTCTGCCCGTTTTCACTAACACTACGCGATACCTAAACGTAATGCCTAAATAAAATCGCACTGTTGGATTTCCAACGCTCGGCTCAGCCTCGAGAGTTGAAAATCCAAAAGTGGATCTTTGACAGTCGTTACGGGTCTCAGAAGCCCGAAAGTCTGAGAACCAGTCTTACCAAGTGGTTTCGTATTACTCAGTAACTGGGTTGTGGAGGTCAGATAGGCAGTCGCTCCATGTAAAATACTGGTACTCAGCTGCATCCGGTTAGACTAGAAGCCGACGCCAATATAGTTGGGAAAAGGCTAGGCGGATGATGATCGGTTAAATTGTTACTGTGTAGTAAACATTTTAAACAAGTCAATAGCCTAAGTGGGAAAGTTATTCCGCTATTTACCGTTTGTCATGACTTCGTTGTTTGCTAGCACTCATTACGTGTAGTGAATCACAATACTAATATGTTAAAAATGGTTCCCTTATCCATTACACACTCTGTTTAATCAGTGATGTCAGACTGTCAGTAATGTAGTTAGTACAGTTAGGACGTTTCCCCTCTACAATATTTTCGACGATACCCGCTTCAAAATCAAAATATTTCACCTAAACCTACATGGGCACTTATGAAACGTCAGAAGCTAGGTGCACGGTCGTTTCTTAAGGAGAAGAGACGGCAAAAAACTAGACGGTTACTCTTTAAAAATAATTGGCTTTTACAATGTTTTCAAATTACAGTAGGTATAGGAGGACAGCGTAGGTCTGTCACCAAGTACTAGGTACTGTAGAGGGGAAGCTCAAATAAGACGACTTTAAGACTTTGCAAGAATAATTATATTGTCTAAGACACGCGTACAACTTTGCGGTAAAAATATCAATGAACGCTTCTAGAATAAAAGAACATAATAAATAATATTTGACATACGTTTAAACCTACGAATCGAATAATAATTCTAGCCAGTGCCTTTTGCTAAAGGCTTCCAGCCAGTGCCTTTTGCTAAAGGCTAGAACACAAGAACACCACAGTACTTAGTAAAAAAACAAAATGGTGTACAGATCTAAAGTCTGCAAGGCCGGGGTTAAATCTACAGGGTGGCGGGGACAACGCGCAACCTGTTGCCATGGATTCAGCACATGATCCTAAACCCCCTTCGCTGAAATTGTTCGTCTGTTGTCAAAAAAAATAATCTGTCGGTCCATAGACAAGTGCAATACCTACGCGGTCGAAATGTATGGAACAGCAAATTTTTTTTTTAATAATCTGTGTAAAATTTCTATGCTAGAATCATGTGCTGAATTCAATGTTAACAGTTTGCGCGTCGATGCGCGTCCCTGCCATCCTGTATACCGTATAGGTAATGATATTATAAACAGGTCATCAACTTCATCTGCCTAGCCTTTTCCCAACTATGTTGGGGTCGGCTTCCAGTCTAACCGGATGCAGCTGAATACCAGTATATTAAATGGAGCGACTGCCTATCTGACCTCCACAACCCAATTACTGGGTAATACGATAACCCTTGGTAAGACTGGTTGTGAGACTTTCGTGCTTCTGGCTACCCGTAACGACTGTCAAAGATCCACGAATGACAGCCGGGACCAACGGCTTAACGTGCTGTCCAGAGGCACGGAGGGGTCCACAGACCAACCGCGACAAGCGTAGCTTAACCTGACCGATCGATTAACATTATAAACAGTTAAAATTCGTAAAACACGTATGCATCTTTACTCAGCGTTTCAGTTATTTCACCACTGATTTTGCATCACAGTGACCTTTATTATCGTTGCTACGAGTATTGAGGTTGCTGTTCCTTACGCACAACCCGCGCTTTGATGTAGAGTTGCGGACACTAGCCCGTATAAATTATGTTTTATTTTACCATATTCTTGTTCATATTTTATAAATACCTACGTTTTCTTTTCAATCAAAGTAATAAATATATTGCAAACGACAATAAACTTTATGTTTGAGTATTAAGGTTTATAATCAAGTTATATGCAATCGCGGCCACTTGAGCAAGTGCTATTGTTGACCGAAGCTGAAAGGACTGTATTTAACTGACAGGTATCAGGAACGCAATTTCTCATCAGCAGGCGTATAGTTACGTGAACAATTACAAGAGAATAGAACTCACATGAGCATAGTCCTGAGCTTGATAAAGTCGCAGTGCTCGGGGTTCTCGACCTCAACGACCCCCCAGGGGTACAGGCGGCCGCGCACTCGGCGCCCGCGCACCTCCAGCTGTTGTCCCGCGCCGCACACGGCGAATGGAACTGCTGCTTTTAATTGACGGACCTATGCGACGAATACAAGGTTTAGTTTACTGTGGACAGTCGTTCATCACTCCGTACTACCCATACTAATATTATGAATGCTAAAGTAACTTCCTCTGCCTGTCTGTATGTTACCTTTTCACGCACCACTGAACCGATCGTTATGAAATTCGATAGATACGGATCTGGACCATGACATGGGCTGCTTTTAACCGGCTTAAAAAAAACGAAGAGGTTACGCATTTTGCTTACACTGAACAGTATGTTGATGGTATAATTATAAGCGAGCTTCCTTGAGAAATCGGTGTACACTTTACACCGGTTTCTTTGTGATTAGGTACCTACTGGGCCGATTTACGTGATTCTTTTTTTCATTTGGTAGAGGAAGCTCGCTTTAAATAATAACATCATCAACATACACAAAGTGAATTAAATACGTATTATTAAAGCCAACTCAAAAATGACACTATAAAGGACACCCGCGGCCTTCTACCAAATGAAAAAAGAATAACGTAAATCAACACTCGCCGAATGCAGTGATAAAACTAACTTATAAAACTCATGCGTGGAAAATAGGTTGAATTTATTACTTTTATAAAATTACAAAGGTGGACAAAAATGGACTTGCCGGTTGGAAACATGAATGCAGAGCGAAAGTTACTAGACATCAATAAAAAGTAATTTAAAAAAATTTAACCGACTTCAAAAAGAAATCAACTCAAAATTATGAAATAACTTTAATTTCGGAAGTCGGTGTCTTGGGATCTGTATTTTAGTTTCTTGCCACCGACTTCCGAAATTAAAGTTATTTCATAGTTTTGAGTTGATTTCTTTTTGAAGTCGGTTTAATTTTTTTAAATTACTTTTTATTTCGTAATTTTTAGTTTTTGCACTAGAATTTGACCAAGGTTTTGAGATGTTTTCCCTTTGACACTACACCCGTAGCTCGTATCAATACGCCAGGCCGTCACACTTACACGTATTAGTCCATATCTTGAAAATTACTGAACCGATTTTGATGAAACTTGCACTGTTCCCTAAGTTGAAGTAAATGTAAGCTAATACAAAAAAAAATGGTCACGATCCGATTAATAGTTGCTGAGAAATGCGTGGACAAACATACATACATACGTCTATGAAATTTTGTATATTTGTTTGGAAGCCAATTGTATGTAGATTGTCATATGTGAATATAATGCAATTCCAATAATATTACATACATACGTATCGAATTGATAACCTCCTTTTTTTTGAAGTCGGTAAAAACTGGCCAAGTGCGAGTCGGACTTGCACACGAAGGGTTCCGTACCACAAGGCAAAAACGCCGAAAAAAATACGTTTGTTGTAGGTATGGGAGCCCCCCTTAAATATTTATTTTATTTTGTTTTTAATAATTGTTGTTATAGCGGCAACAGAAATACATAATTTGTGAAAAAAATTACTGTCTAGCTATCGCGGTTCTTGAGATACAGCCTGGTGACAGACAGAGGGACGGACGGACGGACAGACGGACGGAGAGACAGCGAAGTCTTAGTAATAGGGTCCCGTTTTTACCCTTTGGGTACGGAACCCTATCAATGCTAAGGTTGATCACAATGTCATTGTTGCAACATAATAAATGACTTAATAATTACTAAAATGACATAATATTACAGATTGAGTATTAAATTGATATAAAATTAAGTTTATACTTAATATTTATGTTGAATTTACTTTAACACATAACCTCTACCTTTTTTTGAAGTTGGCTATAAAAACAAATAAAATTGAAGTGTCTGTTTGTAATGTTAAAATAACAGCTTTTACTAAATGCATATGGAAGTATATACGGTACTTAAAAAAAAAATATTATAGACACCAAACTTTCTGTCTGTTTGTCCTGGCTAATCTCTGAAACGGCTGGACCGATTTTCACGGGACTTTCACAAGCAGATGATGATGTTATAAAGAGTAACTTAGGCTACTTTTATTTATTAAAAACGAATTAGGATTCCACGCAAAAAATATACACCCATAAAATCGAATGTTTTCCTGAAAAATAAAGGTATGTGAGTCAATTTCCTATCTGCTTCACATTATCCTGAATGAACTCATCAAGCGGTGTTATGGCAGATACGTATTGCATACTGATCGCTGAGTTGACTCACTGTACCTACTCACACATGTGGTTAGAATTAGGTCAACATCCTAGATCCTACTTATATTATAAAAAACACTATAAAGTGAAAAATAACTTTAATTTCGGAAGTCGGTGTCTTTGGATTTGTATTTTGTTTTTTTGCCACCGACTTCCGAAATTAAAGTTATTTATCACTTTATAGTGTTTTTGGAAGTCGGTTGTTTTTTTTTTGTAAAAAAGTTTTTATTTTTTACTTTTTAGTGGGTCAGTTTGTAATTTATCTAAGTTACAATAGCCTAATCTCAACTGCTGATCACCTTTTACAAAATATTGCTTTTCCCGATGCAGGGGCGTTAATTGTTGAGGAGTTCTCCTAGTATTCCACTCTCCTAGGTGATAATCCTGGCTGCAGCATCAGGCCAGACTTATGTCAACATTGCATTGAACTTAAAATTTAGTCCTGTTTAAAATGAGCCCAAACACGACTACGGTGCTGTAATTTCAAGGTTCGTACTTTTCTGATGCTTTAGCATCTTTCAAGGCTTTAGCATCAGGTCTCTATGTACTTCGGTGTTCCTCATTAACAGTACGTTTATCCACACATCGAGCCCTTTTCAATGAGCCTAAACACGATATATCTGCTGTTAGTTGTCGAGGAATTAGGTACTCTGCAGACTATCCTGACTGCAGCATCAGGTCATGACTTGATGATCATGAGACCAAATGTGGCAAATGCCCTATCAAACATCAAAACAATTTATTAAAACAGTCCTTGCCTGTTCGAGTAACTTCTTACTGTTAAGGAGTTGTACCTTCCATCATCAGCCCAGCTACCTGAGATGGTGACAACCATACGCAAATACACAAGATACTTCATAAAATATGCGAAAAACAATAAGTGAGCCTATAAAATTTGAGGGTTGCTCTCGATTTCTCTAAGATCCCATCATCAGATCCTAACCTAGTGACAGTGGGACCACCTCAGAACTATCTACTTTCGAACAAAAAAAGAATTTTGAAAATCCGTCGACAATTGGCGGAGTATTCGATGAACAAACATACAAAAAAAAAAACATACAAACAGCCGAACATAGTACCTCCTCCTTTTTGTGAAGTCGGTAAAAAATCTAGCTTCTGCCCGCGACTTCGTCAGCGTGAAATTTCTTATTTAGCCACGGACCTCTTAGTGTTATATATATACAATGCGTAACATAATGAACGCAAGACCTCATACACCCCAATTAGAGTATTGAGTTAAAAGCATAATACAATGATCAAAACAATTTTTTTTTAAAGCTAACTATTTTTATTAAGTAAATTGTGTTGACCCTATCATTACTTTATGCATTCAAAATTGAGTCTTATTGCCTTGACATAAGATTTAATTTTCTTTGGCTCAATCGGCGATCAGTATGGCAAAATACATAATTTAAAAAAAAATACCTATCTTAAATGTTACCGAAATTGATTCAGTAATCAATTATGAACAAACTTCAGGACTTGCGTTTATTCTGTTACACCTTGTATAATATTTGTATTATATAAAGCTTCTGACTTATTCGTATTATAAAAAGCTTCTGTCTGCGACTTCGTCCGTGTGCAATTTCCTATAGGTATTCTATAGTAACAAACCTGTTCTTTATAGTCTTCATCTTCGTCGCTGTCACAATCAGGCAGAGGGTAGATCTTAATGCCTTCGCGTTCGATTTCTTCCATAACCTTTACAACAAAATTACTTCACCAATTAATCATTAAAAAAATCTAATTTACTGCACCCAAAGATCTGCAAATGTTCATACATTCAATTCAGTAATACTTCAATTCTTAATGTCAGATAATTTACATTCCATCGCCTACGAAGGGCGATTTTTCAAACAAAAACCTAATACAAAAATTTGAAAGCTTATTCTAAATTCGCTTGACTGTTCGAATACTTCGAATGCAACCAGAGCTATTTAAGGGCCTGTGCACACCACGTTTTTTAAACGCGCCGTTGACGCGCGTTTGTAGCGATACAGACGCTATACGCACGCGAGTCAGACGCAGCCTGTAGACCTTCTGTAGGATAAAAGCGCGCCATCGACGCGCGTTTCTAAAACGCGCGTCAACGGCGCGTTTAAAAAACGTGGTGTGCACAGGCCCTTACTGCCAGCCTGCACTATATAAGGTCGACTTATGCAGACCACCTTTATATACACCTGTTTATTCTGTAAAAATCTCATCGTGAAAACTAACCCCCTTAATAATAAACGTATTATATCAGATGAATAGTTACACACCGATTTCTCTCTTTCAGTCGTCAGTAATTTGACTTTGGAAAGAAGAAGACAAAGCATTGTGTAACTATACAGACGCTATACAACGTTTATTAGTAAGGGGGTTAGATGTTATCTTTCCACGTAATGATTGACACTATTGACAGCTCGCTTTACCTAAGTGTTCAAGGTGAGATTTTTACAGAATTGATCGGCTGTGCCTATTCCCTCAGGGAATATAAGCGTGAAGTTATGTTGCTCTGTTCTACGTAGTACTTACCCTGGTCTTCAACCTCTGCACTTCCTTCTTGGTGAGACAGTCGGCTTTGGCGATGACAGGCACGATGTTCACTTTGTTGTGCAGTTGCTTCATGAACTCGATGTCTAGAGGTTTCAACCTGGCAGTTGGGAGGGCACATTTTGTAAAGTAATGGCGTAGTTTTGAACATTTGTGTATGAAAGTGTAGCTGTTTAAATTATGTGTTACAGCAGCTACATTATTTACGATACATATAGTTATAGTGCCGCACACTAGGCAGTGGCACCAGCCAGACTGCGTCAGCCGAAATATTGAGAAAATTCTTGGCTGCCTAGTGCGCGGGCTCCAATTAGCCATTGTATGTTGGATTGGCTGCCACACCCTGGCTGCCGTAGCCAACACCCTAATCGAGTAACACATTATCAATCACAATCTGAATCATTTTGAAGGGCATTACTAATACATTGCTTCATATGTTCGAAAAATTTGTCTGCTCAAAAAGGTAAATAACGCAATGAATGTTGTTGAACTGTCATAATGAAAGCTTAGTGTGTTACGCAATTTCCCCGCTGCTAGTGCGCGCCTGCTCTTACATTCTAAGTTTTCTTTTTGTCGACTTTCGACCACCTTACTGGCTAGAAGGTGGTAAACTGCATACAATTGTAATGTCACTCCTAATCTCTAACTCAGTGGGAACAGGTATTCGGAGCTAGTAAACTAACGAACTGCTAAGTGAAGAAGAATCCAGCTTGTGCAGTACCTTTGTCGCGTTTAAACTTACTTTTGGGTTAAGGGCGAATTTCACCAATGAAACTAAACGCGATCAGCACATCTAAACCGCGTTCAAGAGCTGCCAATGTCATCATTGTTGGGGAATATTGACACTGACAGCTCTTGAACGTAGTTTAGATGTGCTGATCGCGTTCAGTTTCATTGGTGACATCAGCCCTAAGTCAAAACCAAAAGTAAAGAGGAAAAGGAGTAAAATTAAATAATTACCCATGTCCGAAAGGCGATATGAAGTAGAAACAGCAATGTATGCGGTTATCCACAATGTTGCGTCGGTTGAGCCCGCTCTCGTCGCGCAGGAACCGCTCGAATTGTTCGTCGATGTATTGAATTATCGACTGTAAACAAACAAACGTATCACATGCTTTCGCCTTATAATTACGTACTTTTGCATATTATAGAGAGAAGAATGTCACTTCTGAATCAGAATCGCGGGACATTCTTGTCCCCTACAGAAAGCATGGCAAGTCAATGGAAAACAGTTCAAACTCGTTAGCAGAGCCCAACACAAAAATCATACCATACTAGATATAATATTCTAAATTCAAAAGTAACTCTCACCCCCTAACGACTGATCTGATTTGGATGAAATTTGGCACACAGATAGACTAGGCTATGACCTGGGTTACGAGTAGAACATAGGATACTTTTTATCCCGATAGTATGTTCCCGTGGGATAAAGGCAATACTTAATGGCTATCTATTTGCAAACTTACCCGGAAACAGTCGGTGTTATCAATAGCGTCTCCGTAGCCGGGAGTGTCGACCACGGTCAGACGCAGCTTCACTCCACGCTCTTCAATCTCCACCGTCGACGCGTCCAGTTTCACCGTCTGATTGGTTTTCTCTGGAAACGGTACAGGATGTAAAAAAAACTGGCCAAGTGCGAGTCGGACTCGCACACGAAGGGTTCCGTAGTTCTGTACCACAAGACAAAAACGCCGAAAAAAACACGTTTGTTGTACGGCTCCCGTACAACAAACGTGTTTTTTTCGGCGTTTTTAAATATTTATTTTATTGTTTTTAGTATTTGTTGTTACAGCGGCAACAGAAAAACATCATCTGTGTGAAAATTTCAACTGTCGGTATCACGGTTCATGAGATACAGCCTGGTGACAGACAGGTAGACAGACGGACAGTGGAGTCTTAGTAATAGAGTCCCTTTTTACCCTTTGGGTACGGAACTCTAAAAAGACCCCTAAAGTTGCCGTCATCTGCGCATTCTGTACATCAAACGTAATTTTGGAGGAGCTCGTGTCTAAGTAATAACAGCCGCACGGGTCGATACATCAGGTTAAGCTACGCTTGCCGCGGTCAGTCCATGGATGGGAACTTAACATAGGTACGAGACCTCTTCGTGCCTCGGAAAGCACATTAAAGGCTCCTACAAACAGGCGCGACACGCGATATAGTCGCGCGCGACACAAAGGCACCACTCGTTGAGCGACTTGCGGTGCCTTTGTGTCGCGTGTCGTGTCGCGCCTGTTTGAAGGAGCCTTAAGCCGTTGGTCACGCGCGCCTCAAAGAGATGTCAGCATCGAGGAGGGGCCCCATAGGGCCGAAGCCTGCCGGGTCAGCGGGATTGTCCGAAAGGGTTACCGCTGGCCCGGAACATAAAGGGCTAAGGAAGGAACACGGGTGGGTTTTAGTCAGTAAGAGTCTGACACTCCCTCCTTCCGCTCCACCCAGAGCGGGAGGGGGTCATTTGATGATTTCCCATCTGCAAAAAAAAAAACGCCGTTGGTCCCGACTATCATTCTTGGATCTTTGACAGTCGTAAGGGGTCGTCAGAATCCCGAAAGTCCGACAACCAGTCATAAGGGGTATCGTGATAGTGTTGCCCAGTAACTGGGTTATGAAGGTCAGATAAGGAGTCGCTCATCCGATATTAAGCCTGGAAGCCTGGAAGCCGACTCCAACATAGTTGGGTTTTTCCAACCATGTTGGAGTCTGCTTCTTCTCAAGTATTCAGTCGACGACGATTTTTATTTTTGGTATAAAAATTCACGGTAGCAATGTAACGCACGCAAAACATTGTGCTTATGGGTACACGCAACGGCATTTCATACAAACTTTCAAGCCCTTGTTTTTCGAAATGATTTTAATTAAACTTCATACGCATAAGCAGGATACAAAGGTCTAAAAAGTTACTTAAGAACATTTTCCTTGCTTCTTGCCAAATTTAATGATTCTAGGTCAACGGGAAGTACCCTATAAATTTTGATTCCCTTGAGAGTGTCAAAATATACGTTTTTTGCGGCTTATACGGCCGTATTTTTTTTTACGTTAACTTAGAAGTTTGATTTTTTCACAGCTTCAAGGGACTGTGACCTGAATATATGGTTCTCGATACCTCCATGCGTTCCCGAGACAGAGGGTCTTGAGTGACAGATAGACAGACGGAGAAGAAAGTGATCCTATAAGAGTTCCGTTTTTTCCTTTTGAGGTACGGAACCCTAAAAATGTCTAAATAAGTTTGACATTCAATAACTGCGCCTCCTAAAAATTTGTTAGGTACCTACTTATATTAATTTAGGTGCTTAGTCAGACTAATAGTTTTTTTTTTTTCGTTATTTAGTTTCTTTTTCGTCAGTTAAATTTTTAATAAAAACGATTTTCCTTTCCGTTGCAGGTCTCCGTACCCCAAAGGTTCAAAGCGTTCTGTATGTGACGTCCCACGTGTTGTATTAGTATAACAGGAAAAATGGACCTTAAGTAATAAAGATTTCAAAACCAGTATTTCCTTGTAATACTTAAAAAATGTGATATAAAACAATAAAGCAAAAAGTGTTGTATTATTACTAGATAATTTATCAGCACTACAAAAGTTCTATTGCGGCTCTGGGTACCAAATTTCAAGAGCAATTAATTTTTTTCCATAAATTTTGAAGCTGAATACCAGTATTTTACATTATTTTACACAACCCCCATACTGTGTAATACACCCCTTAGTAAGACTGGTTGTCAGGGTTTCGTGCTTCTGACAACCCGTGACAACGGTCAAAGATCCATGAACGACAGCCAGGACAAACAGCATGTAAAGGTGGTCACCCATCTACGGATCAACTGCGGCGAACGTAGCTTAACCTGACCGGTCGATCTGTGCCACTAAGTGTAACTATTTCATCTGATTTGAAACTTACCAATAGCATCAGGTATAACACGTTCAGGGTACAAGTCAGTCAAAAACAATGAATTGACAAGCGTAGACTTTCCCAGTCCACTCTCACCAACTACCATAAGAGTAAATTCAAAGCCCTTCTTAACCGATTTACGGTGCACCTGGTTGGGAAGGTTTGCGAACCCAACGTATCCTGGAGTTTCCAGGTTGGAAAACTGAAACAAAAGAGAAGATTAAAACTCACAGTCTGATGTTCTTGTAATTGCTTGGCCACCCAAAGGTTGAATGCCACTTGCATGTCATAGAACAACAGGGTCTATTCGTTTAAGTGATGATTAGAGAGTTCCAACCTTAGTGCAGTATTAATATCATGGGAATTATTGTCAAATGTGGTACGGCAATAAGGTTGAGTACTGACATTATGCATTGATCAAGAAGCAATACTTTTAAATAATGAAATGCTGTAAAGCTCATTTTCAGCTGAGCAATATGCTGAATGCTAAGACCATTCTTTTTACTATCCATTTGTTTTTCTATACTTCAGTATCATTTGACTTGTGTTTAATTATCTCTAACGAAAGCACCATAACCATAACCATAATCAGCCTATAATGTTCCCACTGCTGGGACACAGGCATCCTCTCGGTGAGAGGGAACGAAAGCACAATATGGAAAAATATGTAGAGTAAAAAAGTAGGACAAAATAAATAAAGAATAGACATTCATTCAAAAATTGGGTCAGTGGGTCGTCTTAGGGTTGTTAAATTGCTGTTAAATCTTAATTTATTAGAGTTTTGTAAGGTCAATGAAGTTGTATACTATGTTACATTCTGTATCTGTACCTACTTCATTAAAAATGACATACTTTAAGAATATCTTTAACATCGCCCAGAGGCCATGTCGTCTGTGTTCTAAAATTAAGGCGAATGGGTAGTTGAGACGGCGAAATTCAAATTTTCTTATGTTTTTTGCAATTTGCAGGTCAGTGTCAGGTTGTATCTTGATCAAAATATGATTCGCTACAGTAACAGGTACATATTTAGATTTCTACCATTAACACTTTTCCATAAGAGATTGGTGGTTGGTGGTAGAAATCTAACTTAGAAAGATGTATTAATGATTCTAATGATTATAATTCTCTAAATATGTACCTGTTATTGTCGCGAATCATATTTTGATCAAGATACAATCTGACACTGACCTGCAAATTGCAAAAAACGTAGGAAAATTTGAATTTCGCAGTCTACCACTAGCCATTCACCCTAACACTTAAGTTCAAAACTACAACACAAGTAATAAGTATTGATAATAGCACTACAGCTATCCACAAACAGCTTAGATTTTTCATATCTACAAGAAAATTAAACAGAAGAACTCACTGAGGAAGGAAACTAATTATCATAAGTACCATACCAACATATTCCCTAATCACAGGACTTGATAAGAAGGGAAGCCGCTCAAACATCAACAATATTGATACCTCGAACAGGCACAAATATTAGTTACGTTAATGCACTGTGTGACACATTCACAGAAAGTCACAACTTAAATATTCAGTTCGCATTCTCACCGACACACTTTCCTGACAAAAATAACAACACCAACTGTCTTAAAATTAGTTAAAAATACTTGAAATTAAACACAAACAGGATGTTGTTGCAAGTACACGTTAAAATATTTTTTTAACTTTCATCAGTATGTTGCAAAATATTCAAAAACTTTTAAAAGTGTGTGCCAAAAAGCTAAAGCTCTTTATATTAGCAATAAAATAAAATCAGCTGATGATAAAATAAAAACTACCTGGCAAATAATAAATAATGAAACAGGTAGGAAAAAACAGCCTAACACTGAATTTAATTTAGAGACTGCACATGGCCCCATCAACTCAGATGTAGAAATAGCTCAGGAATTTGAAAACTTTTTTTCTAATATTCCCCTTAAAACTACTGAAGCTTTAAATTCATCCCCCACGCTTTCTGCTGCCTTACTTAAAAAGAATGTAAAGGCATGCCCTTTGGAGTTTAGGTTTCAGCATACAAGCCCCCAGGCTGTTATAAAAGCTTTTAGAGATCTTAACATTAAATCAACAGAAGATCTCTGGGGAATGTCTGTAAAAGTATGTAGATCTTTTATCGAAACTATTGCGCCCTATTTAGCTTTCATATTTAACACCAGTGTTGACCAAGGAGTCTTTCCGGATCTTATGAAACATAGTAAAGTAGTACCATTGTTCAAATCCGGTGATAGTAAAGATCCTAACAATTATAGACCTGTGTCAATTCTACCAGTTCTCAGTAAGGTGTTTGAAAAGTTGATGCTCAATCAAATGTTACGTCACTTTAATAAAAATTCCATCTTTCATGAACACCAGTACGGTTTCACCAAAGGGCGTTGCACTACTGACGCCGGTGTTACCCTAATAAAGAACATTTTTAACGCCTGGGAAGAAGCACAAGATGCCATTGGAATCTTTTGCGACCTCTCTAAGGCGTTCGATTGCGTAAACCACGAGACACTTCTGATGAAACTGGAGCATTATGGAATTAGAAAAGCAGCACTTGACTTGCTAAGATCATACCTGAAAGATAGAAAGGTTAAAGTTCAAGTAAACGGCGTAAACTCATTAGGGTCTGAAATGACAATGGGTGTTCCTCAAGGTTCGATATTGGGTCCATTCCTCTTTTTAGTTTACATTAATGATTTACCCCAATTACTTCAAAATCAACCGAAGATGGTGTTATTTGCAGATGACACATCGTTAATCTTTAAAATAGACCGACGGTCACAAAATCTTGACGACGTGAATAACTCTATTCTTCAGGTCCAAGATTGGTTTACGGTAAATAATTTAGTACTTAATGAAAAAAAAACCAAATGTATTAGATTTAAATTACCGAATGTTAGAAGTAGCGAATGTGAAATCATATTGAATGGCCAAAAACTAGAATTTATTGATCAGACAGTTTTCCTAGGAATCACGCTAGACGAGAAATTACAATGGGGACCTCATATAACATCTATTGCGGGGCGGCTAAGCTCCGCCGCTTATGCTGTTAGAAAGATAAGACAGTTAACAGATGTAGAAACCGCGCGTTTGGTCTATTTTAGTTACTTCCACAGTATTATGTCATATGGCATTTTACTATGGGGTCGGGCTGCTGACATTGAATCCATTTTTATTTTACAAAAGAGAGCTGTCAGAGCCATTTACAATCTACGTCGTCGCGAATCTCTTAGGGAACTATTTAAAAAGGTTAATATCATGACGGTACCTTGCCAATTCATTTATGAAAATATTATGTATGTAAGAAAAAATCAACATCTTTTTAATAAAATAAGTGATAGGCATAATTTTAATACTAGAAATAAAGATAAATTAGATCAACCTTTTTTTAGATTATCTAAAGTACATACATCTTTTATGGGGTACTGTGTTAAATGCTACAACAAAATACCTTGTGACATATTGCAATTAAATGAAAGAAAATTTAAAACTCATATTAAAAGTACACTTTGTAAACAAGGATATTACAAATTAGAGGATTATATCCAAGATAAGAATGTTTGGAAACATGCTGGTCCTGCTCCATAGGACAATCTAAAAGTCTAGACAAAATCAAACTTGTTCCTAATTTAATTTATATATATATTTTTGATTATGACATCTTATTCTAATTCATTTTTACAATCTGCGACTACAGTGGCTCACACACTTGTTAAAGTTCAACTACTTTTGCATTTTTTTTTTTTAAATAACTTGTAAATATGTGAGCACCATGTATCTATCACTTATTTGATTTACCTGTCATTGCTTAATTTTTAATTATTTTTACCTTTTGTGGTAGACTAATTTTATTATGGGTGCATCGTGTTCACATACCTATAATTTTTATTATGTATACAAGACCTTGTAAAACATTTTTAAAAGAGTAACGGTGGAGTTTCTTGCCCATTCTTCTCCATACGAAAACTACCTTTTCGAATGGGCGACTAGAATCATTTCTATTTAGTTTTTTTTTGACGTTCAAAAGTGCCTTTAATGTGCCTATTTGAAATAAATGATTTGACTTTGACTTTGACTTTGATTTATCAAGCTCGTTTCCTTCGGTAAAAGTCACATAAACATTATTAGACTATAACACTTCGTCGTGTTATTACGAAAACCTTTACTTACGTTCTTGTTAGCTGTTTCACTGGACATTTTGCTTCTTTCAGTGGAAGTGTCGATATCGCTTTTCCGCACTGATTCGTTAGCTTAGTTATTTACTTTTATTTACGAAAAGGAATGGAAATCCTGCACATGTCGTATCTACCTTCCCTTTACTTTTTTTGGATGGGTCTGTTTGACTCGTTTGACTATTAATATTATAGTTATACTCTTCTTTGGTTTGAATAGTGACATGAAATCATCACAGAATTCACAGACAATGCAAAGAGTATAATAATAATACAGAGCAGACAATGTCCCGCAGGCTAGTGATGTGAACCGGTTTCATAAAAACCTAAAAAAAAAAAGCGGTTTTAGTAAAAACCGATAATCACCGGTTCTCATTGAAAAACCGATTACAATCACAAAACATGTATCCGAGTCTTTGATATGTATCCGAACATGAGTCTTTTCAGTTTAAAATATTGTCTATGGTACGGGAATCCCCCGATATCCCATTTTAATATGCGACTAACTTCACTATACTAAAATATTCCAGTAATGCTATTCAGTAAAAATCTCACCGTGAAAATACTTAGGTAAAGTGAGCTACTGAGCTGTCAATAGTGTCAATCCTTAGTATCAGGTGGAATGACAGCTCACTAAGCTCACTTCACAGTTATGACGGTAATCTTTTTACAGAATAGCACCGAAGTTTTGCTTGCGAATTATTTGGAGTTGACATGTTTGTTTGCGAAAATGCCTAAAGTAAAAGGTAAAATCAAGTACAAGAAATTATTTTGAGAAGATTGATAATCTTATTGCAAAGTGTAAGATATGCGCTAAAGTGATCAAAGTTGGAGGAGGAACCTCGAATTTATATTGGCACATATTAAGAGAAACCATCCCCAGGCTACAGTGGAGGTGGATCGAGGTGAAGTGGGTGATCAGCCAGGTGACACTCAGGCACAGGGAACGTCTACTGGCACAACACAAGAAAAACCAACGGAGACTCCACGCGCACGCCCCATATTTCATACTACCTACTCTGAAAATGACCGCAGCAAGTAAAAAAAAGAAAATTGATAAATATTTGACTGTGATGATCGGACGGACGTACGGACGACTGACCACGGACTTTTTAGGAAAAACCTAAAAAAAACCTTAAAAAACCGGTTTTAATAATTAACTAATCGGTATAAACCGGTGTTGAAAATTGTAATCGGTTCACATCACTACCGCAGGCACCATTTGACATAGAAAAGTTCAATGCGCAGGCACCAGTGTTGCCAACTGCTATGTGCTAGACATTTTCAAAATGTTGCTAGATTGCCGGTTTTTTTTTAACCCAAAAAGTTGCTAGAAGTAGCTAAATGTTCTATTCTATTCCATTTTTAATAAATGGCAAGCAAAGCCGATGTCGACTATTCTGCCAATGTCAAAAGTGAGCTGAAAAAACAAGTGTGCATAAGGAAGTAGCTAAATGTTAAAGTAGTAAAGTAGGTAGGTAGATTAAAATAAAATGTCAATTTCTGACAACAATTTTTATTTTCATTATTTCCAACAAGAGAATTAATTCTTGTGTACAGTCAACAAAGGAGTTGTATACAGGAGCGTCGGATATAGTTGATGTTTACTAAGAAACCGATGGATGTTCTGGACTGAAATTTAATTTAATAAATGAGTTTGTTTTCTATTAGTAAACTAAAATTTTATTCAAAGCCTCAAAGAGATGTCAGCATCAGATGAAGGGGCCCGTTAGGGCCGAAGCCTAGGTCAAGGTCAGCGGGATTGTCCGAACGGGTTACCGCTGGCGCGGAACATAAAGGGCTAAGGAAGGAACACGGGTGGGTTTTAGTGAGTTAGTTAGCGCGGGGAGCAATGAAAGAGTGGACTGTATTTTTAGGCAATGGTTTACTGCCGCTAATATTTACAATCTTAACTTTCCCGGACAAACAATAAGTTATTGAGAGGAGTATCGTCCGTCGCGGTGGAGTCCGTGGAAGCGAGTGGTCGTCGGGCCGAGCCGTGTCGCCGCCGCGCCGCGTCTCAACTCGCCGATGACGCGCTGATCACGCTGCCTACGCATGCAGACCGCGTGCAACGCGCTGTGTTGGGTTCGATTCCCAACAGTCAGTAAGAGTCTGACACTCCCTTTCGCTCCACCCAGAGCGGGAGGACACATTTGATGATTTCCCATCCGAAAAAAAAAGCCGATGTCGACTATTCTGCCAATGTCAAAAGTGAGCGGAAAAAACAAGTGTGCTAAAAAAGGAAGTAGCTAAATGTTATAGTAGGAAAATGTCAATTTCTGACAACAATTTTTATTTTCATTATTTCCAACAAGAGAGTTAATTCTTGTGTACATATGCTATTTAATAAAAAAATAAGTTTAAAATTCATCAAAGAAGATGTTGATGGTTGCGGTTCTGTGCCTTTCGTCGTTAATTTCGAATATTATTCAGCTGTGCCCATTTTATGCAGTACATCTTTAAGCAAAACACAGTTATAGCAGCATTTACCACTTTTCCTGAGGTAGTCTCTAATGCAGAGGATTGAGTTCAGAGCTATCAAACTGATTCGGTTTCTTTGCTTCTACGTATCATAGCATCTATGACCATAGATTCGCGTTTAATTTTTATTTTTTCTTTCGAGTCTCGGTCTCATGATGAAATGAAACGTTGCTAGAAAAAGTAACTGAAAAGTTTAGCTACAAATTTAATTAAATTGTAGCTGTCTGTCACCAAAAAATAGCTAGATCTAGCTATAAAGTTGCTAAGTTGGTATCACTGGCTGGCACACAACTGAGGGCGCTTTCCGAATTAGCTATAATCGCTCACAGCGCTCACATCATCTCACATCCGTTCCGATTTAGATATCACGATTATGACAGCTGAGAGCTGTCAACAATTCGGAACGCCCGTGAGCGCGCTCACAGTGCTTACTCAATGTAAAAACGATATTATTACAGTATTTCTTTGTATAAACACCGCATTTCTTCTTCTTTGGTTAGGTGGCGACTATCAGCCAGAAGCACAATTTCGAAAATGCCACGTTAGTTTAATTTTATGATAAGATGCAAATCAAAACAAAACACACACTGACACATTCTCACACACACACTGTCATTTTTGACAGCGCTCACGCTGATATTATTCTAGGGCATGGTCGGCGTTATCGCAAGATGTCATGCGCATGTCATGCGCATGTCATGACGTCATCTATGACGATTCACGGAACGGCGTTATCGCGCTCACGCTAATTCGGTACGGGTTTAAGCACGCTCACATCGATTATTTCCCATCTCGGAACGCAGGGTGACACAACAACAGCACTGACATGACATGACAATGACACATTTCACTTTTCAGGGTTACCACAGTAGTTTTTACGAAAATTATTTAGAGCCGTCATTCTGAAGTTGGTTAGTTATTAAATAAATAAAATTAAGAGAGTTTATTAAGAGAGTTTGCTGGTCTTGTAACCAAGCATAAATATTTACAAAAGTAATTATTTTCTTAGTTGCTACCTTCATGACTTAGAAGTTAAATATTTGACTGTTCGGTCAATTAAATATTTTTTACCATATTTAACATTTTTATCTCCTGGCAATTGAGAAAAAGGGACAGACTTCTGAATCCGAATGAAACCCTGCGTTCCGAGTTGGGAAATAAAAGATTTGAGCGTGCTTAAACCCTTACCGAATTAGCGTGAGCGCGATAACGATGTCCCGTAAATCGTCATAGATGACGTCATGACATGCGCCACCTTGCGATAACGGCGACAATGTCTTAGAATAATAACACCGTGGACCGTGAGCGCTGTCAAAAATGACAGTGTGAGTGTGAGGATGATGTCAGTGTGTGTTTTGTTTTGAGTTGCATTATCTTTAAATTAAACCAGTGTTACCAGATGAGAAAAATGATATTACAGTGTTTCGTGCTCAAATTTACAGTGTTTACGACAAAATTACAGTAAAAGGAAAAAAAAATACAGTGAATTTTACAGTAGATTTCAAGAAACTTTTATAAACTAAAATACTGTTTTAATTTCGTCATTTAGAATAATGGATGGATATTTTTTGCTCTGCCATAAAAGCGGCCAACTTTATCTCAGATGCTTTGCATTTATCATCATCGGACTGCTTAACCTTTTCAAATGCAGTAGCACTCGAAGATTGAGCTGGAGCTGTTGTAGTTCTTTTTACATGCTTAGCACCTTCACCATGTCTTTTTATCACTACTCTGTCAGCTATCAATTTTGCATCACACAGAACACAAACTGCACGATACGGGTCTTTTGGGTCACGTTTCAGCCAATTTTTAAAACTATTGTCTTTTAACCACTCGTCTCTGAATTTTTGTTTATAATGTATCTTTTTTGCTTTTTTTGGAGTTGATGGTCCGCTTTGATCACTATCATCAGATGAATTAGGCATTTTTAATTCACAAGTCCTCAAACAAAATAACCACTTGCACCAGTTTCACAGAAAGGATTGAAAGAGCCAAATAAAAACGTAACGCATTGCATACGAAACCAATTTACAATCATACTAATTTAAGTTAGTCCCAATAGGCTTGAAAACTAAATTAAAACACGGTTGACACAATTTGGGTGGTTAATACTAAGAAGTGGTTTTTAGTCTATGACGGGAAATTACCGCGTAGTATCCACCGCCGCCGCTAATCATGCCCGTTTAAAGTAAGACATATTCGTTCTTATTTCAATAGACACAAGGGTTGTGACATATGCAGAGAGGTGGCGCGAGCTCTACTAGCCAGTTGCGTTTTGTTATGTTCATGTTATTTTTTCTTTTCACAAAGGCTGCGTTCAGTTTACATTAAACTGTGTTGAATTTTGCCTGTAGAAAAATTACAGTGCTCTCCATACACTGTAATTTTAGTATTACAGTAGACAGTAGATCGTGTGAAAATACAGTAAATCTGCTGTAATTACAGTGTATCTGGCAACGCTGAATTAAACTAAAACGTGGCATTTTCGAAATTGTGCTTCTGGCTGACAGTCGCCACCTAACTAAAGAAGAAGAACTGAAGAAGAAATGTGGTATTTATACAAAGAAATACTGTAATAATATCGTTTTTACATTGAGTAAGCACTATGAGCGCGTTCACGAGCGTTCCGAATTGTTGACGGCTCTCATCTGTCATAATCGTAATATCTAAATCGGAACGCACGTGAGATGATAGATGATGTGACCATGTACGTATTATATAGAACTATATTTACGTCCATGCGGCCATGGAAGGAGTAATAGTGTTCTGTGACGTGACTGCTGTGAGCGATTATAGCCACAGAGTACTTTTTATATCTGATTATAGCCAATTCGGAATGTATGGTACGGACGCCAGCAGGTCAACCTACCCGAAACTGTCAGATTTTCCCAATCAACCTTGAACCTTATGATTTAGCAATAAAGTCGAAAATCTATTAAAGAAATCTGACAGATTGTAGTAGCTTGATGTGCTGGCGTCTGTACATCACCCATATATTAATCTATGCGATCACCCGCCTAGGCAGTGTTGCCAACCCTACTGTTTTAACAGTAGATTTACTGTTTTCACCATGACAGACCTGTTTTCTGTTTAAGTACCAACTTCTACTGATTTTATTATAATATTTAGGTACTGGAAATTTCGTCTAAAACGATAAAACCTCCCGTTAAAATACCTAACTTCATGATATGCATGTATGTATCCGAATTAATTTATATCTATGTCTGTCTAACAAAACAGCAGTAAACATTTTGAAAACTAAACTAAGAATTAAAATGTCCACGACGACAATCAAAGGCACATTATATAGTAAAACAGAAATAAAGGAATGCTATACATTTAATGCAACTGAAAAGCCTACGAAGAAATTCAATAAAAGTAGGTACTTATGTATAATTTTATTTAAAAAAACGAGGCACAAAATATCGAAGACAGAAATTGAAAATGATAAATACCTATTTATTTGTAAGAATATTTCTAAGAATTTGTCAATTATTCATATTTTGAACATAATAAATAAATAATAATGTTAAGTATGTACTTACGTTTTCAATACTATTAAGGGAGTCTATAAAAAAGTACTCTGTAAGGGTTTCATTTTCAATTTTATTATAGTAGTAGACTTATTTTAAAGCTACCATTTTACTGTTTTCTGCTGTTTTTTTAAGATGCGTCGGTTAGGTTGGCAACACTGCGCGTATTAATATAATATAACAATAAACAATTAGCTCCGCCCTCCGCTAGGAGTAATAAATAGTGCAAGGAATATACTTGAAATGAAATAGTGTAAACTGTAAGTGTTTTGTTCTGGGATAACACAGTCAGAGTTCAGAGCAGAAAACTTGAACAAACAGCAATGAATTCGGCTCCAAAAACCTATGGTAACCACTTTTTTATTGCTCTAATGCGGGGATAGTAGAAATACATATTTTAAGGCATACCTACTTTAAAATCATTTTTTTAAATTTCATTTTTTCTAAAGCCCTTGTGGTGAGTAAGTTGTTGTGTATATACAGTGTGAGTCTTCATAATGTGCACGTATCGAAATGAGGGAAACTAAGCTTAATTTTATCGACGGAAAAAATATTTAAAAAAATCAAAAAAAAAAAAATATAGCATTTGGTCAGTGGGTCGTCTTAGGGGTTTTTAAAATTTTTTTTCGCTGCTGTGCTGTGACCCCTGTGTAAACAATCGCCCCTCAATTTTTTTTTTAACAAAAATCTGATATTTTTTCATAATTTTTTACAATAATTTGTAAAATTACTTTAAATTATTCCCCATTGTAAACGTAAAAATACCATGTTTATAACTCAATCACAACATTTCCTATCAACTGTTAAAGAAAGGCCTTGCAATCACCATACTTTAGCAGGTAAAGATCATTTTAAATATTTTTTTATATTTTCAAATATTTTTTCCGTCGATAAAATTTAATTAAGCTATGTTTCCCTCATTTCGTTATGTGCACATTATGAAGACTCGCACTGTATTTACTCAGTGTTAGTAAACTATTATGTCCATTAAAACACTGTATTTCGGTAAATACGTTTATTGTGCTAAGTAGCAAACACAGTATGAAAATCAACTGATTAAAACTCACCTACCCACTACTTAGTCAATATTATTATTACAATAAGATTTGACAAGTACCTATGCTAAATATACAACATAAACTTTGGTTGTCTTGCTTATTAAAGTAATTGGACTAATAAGAGGCTTTTGACCCTTTTATGTAGTAATCTAAGTTTAATTAGAGACATTTTTTAAACAGGAGTAAAATAGCTATCGGAACAAGCGGAAGTAACACCACTAATTCTTTTTATTATTATTTTGAATAGCCGTCCCTAAGACGACCCACGGACCTAGTGTTCCTTTTTATCTATATATCATATCATTTACATACCGAGACCCTCTGTGCCTCGGTAAGCACGTACGTTAAGCCGTTGGTCCCAGCTGTCATTCGTGGATCTTTGACAGTTGTCATGGGTCAGAACTCCGAAAGTCTGACAACCAGTCTTACCAAGGGGTATCGTATTACCCGGTCACTGGGTTATGGAGGTCAGATAGGCAGTCGCTCCATGTAAAATACTGGTATTCAGCTGCATATGTTTCGACTGGAAGCCGACCCTAGTGATGGCTAGGCAGATGAGTTATCAATGGGGCAATCAAATGATTTGAAATTATTGAAGCGGATTGAAAGTGATGAGTATGCGGATATTGCAGAAGGCGAAGCCCTAGGATTAGAAAGGAGAAATGAACTCACGGATAGCTAGTAGCGCACTGACGTTTATTTTTACAAGTCAAGATGACATATCATAAAAACCATAGATCAAACATAAACTATACAACATTCCTTCCCCTAGTTTGACAAAATAAACATAAATAAAAAACTCTAATAAAAACGCTTATAGTCTACTCTAGGCACAGCTCGCAGTATTTTTCCATCAACCGTTTGTCTTGATTCCACAGGAGTATCACCATGAGTCGCATCTGCTGCATCATAGAAAACTTCGTCTTCTCTATTACCCTCCCCTCCAGTGTCCGACGCACTACCATCCCCTGGAAGTGCCGGGTTCGGTTCAGACTGTTCCGAAGTTCCTTGTAGATCTTCAAATTCAATAGGACATTCACTCGGCCCGTGAATATTTCTTACTGTGCCGTGGAATGCTAATAATTGATTCTTGTGTTTTTTAACTTTCAATAAAGTATTGCAATCCTGGACAATATAAACAACTTTTCCTAT
Source organism: Oligia fasciuncula (assembly GCA_963082905.1). Lineage (NCBI taxonomy): Eukaryota > Metazoa > Arthropoda > Insecta > Lepidoptera > Noctuidae > Oligia > Oligia fasciuncula. Next base: position 10,594,500 of record OY720406.1, on the reverse strand, counting down.
TTTTTTAATTATTACGCCTCTATTCCAAGTCCCTTGTTTATTAGTGCTGTTTTTTTTATACAATACATTGTCTCCTTGTTTAAAGCATTTAATAGTTTTGTCACTTTTCACTTTAGACTGCAAAAACTGTTTGTTTTCGACGTTTTGGGTGAGAGTGATAGACGCCGGTGAAATTAAATCTAACCGTGATCTCAGTTTATGACCGAATACCAACTGGGCAGGTGAACAGCCTGTTGCAGAATGTATGGAATTTCTATAATCAAATAGATATTTCAGCAAGTTATTGTTTAATCCCGTAACATTACTACTACTTAACATACATGATTTGATTCCTTTTTTAACCACCTTCACGTAGCTTTCCGCCTGCCCGTTACTAGCGGGATGATAAGCCGGCGACGTCACATGCGAAATACCATTTGAAACACAAAACGTCCTAAATTCTGAAGAAGTAAACTGTGTGCCATTGTCACTGACTATAGTATGCGGTAAGCCAAATCGTGCCATGTATTCATACATTTTATTAATCACCGTTATGGATGACGTACTCGTTCCCATATCATAAGCTTCTACCCATTTCGAGTACGCATCCACAATCACCAAATAGGAACGGTTATGTATGGGGCCGAGAAAATCTATGTGAATACGATAGAAAGCTTGCGGTGGATGTGGCCATAGCGCTGGCGGCGCACGCGCTGGTAGCTGTCTCAACTGTAAACAGACCTTACAATCCGCAATCATTTTCTCTACAGCGTTATCAATTCCTGGAAACCAAAATCTACTGCGCGCTTCGGCTTTCGTTTTCACTACACCCAAATGTGACTTATGTAGCTCAAATAATAATTTTGTCCGGAGAGTCTCTGGAATAACCACCTTGTGCCCTCGCATAATACAACCGCCTTCTAACGACAACTGATTTTGACATAAAAAATAAGGCTTAATTAATATATCTGATAGTCGCTTAGGCCAGCCTTTAACAATATATGATAAAACTTTAATTAATACTGGATCTTTCTGAGTTTCATCACGAATTTCACTAAGTGTAACGGGTAAACTACCATCGGTAACAAAATTAACATAAGATGCGCGATCTTCTACAGGGACTAAACTATCGTCGGCCCTGTAGCCACACCCCCCACTAGCCGCCGTTGACTCACTATCAGGCAGACTGGCGCGCGATAAAAAATCTGCGCTGTTGTCGGCGCTGCGTATGTATTCGATGGTGTAATTGTAACCACTCAGGAACATCGCGTAGCGCTGCAACCTATTTGCCGAGACCTCTGGAATACCCTTATATGGACCAAATATAGATAAAAGTGGCTTATGGTCGGTACGGAGCACAAACGGAACTGATCTTCCATATAAGTACTGGTGAAAACGACGCACTCCGAAAATAATAGCTGTGGCCTCTTTTTGTAACTGAGAATACCGCTTCTCTGCTGCATTCAGTGTACGTGAAGCGAACGATATAGGGCGCTCCACTCTGTCTGACCCTATCTGTGACAAGATAGCTCCTAAGCCGCTGGGCGAAGCATCCACCGTCAAAATTATATGAGCATTTTGATCAAAATGAGCAAGAACCTGATTTGAGGCTAAACATTTCTTAATTGCTTTGAATGCATTATCTTGTATCACGCCCCATTTCCATGTATTACCCTTTTGCAACAATGAATAAAGCGGGCTCAAAATGGATGATGCGTTAGGGACAAAGTTCCTATAATAATTGACTAATCCCAAAAACGATTGTAACTTATTTACGTTTTCTGGTGTAGGTGCTTGGACTATAGCTTTGACCTTTTCATTTGATTTCCTTAAACCATTCTTATCTATAGTATAACCTAAATATTCTATTTGGTTCTCGAAGAACACGCACTTATCTTTACGAAGTGTTAATCCTGCGTCTTGCAGTCGTTGCAAAACCGCACATAATCTCTCTAAGTGTTGCTCTTTAGTTGTCCCTGTAATACAGATGTCGTCAAGAAAACACATAACACCGTCCAATCCCGACAGTAAACACTCCATAGCCCGCTGAAAAATAGCAGGAGCACTAGCAAGACCAAAAACTAATCTTGTATAAACAAATAAACCGCGGTGAGTATTGATACAAGTAATGTTCTGAGACGTCTCATCTAACACAAATTGTGAGTAAGCTTGCGTTAAATCCAACTTGCTAAACTGTTGACCCCCGTGTAATTTTGTAAAAAGTTCTTGAGCAGTCGGTAACGGATACTGTTCGACGACCAGCTGTTTGTTTACGCTCACAGAGTAATCAACACACAACCTGATTGAACCATCGCGCTTTAATATAGGGACAATTGGTGAAGCGTATTCTGAAAATTGAACCGGTTTTAACACACCTATACGTACCAAACGATCAATCTCACCGTTTATTTGATCTCTAAGTGCAAAAGCTATAGGACGAGCTTTAAAAAAAATTGGCTTTGCGTTTTCTTTCAACTGTAACGTTACTTTATATTTTGTAAATAAGCCTAATTCATCTGAGAAAACCGATGGAAACTGTAATTTTAACTGATCAGCAATTTGAGTTGTTTTACAATAATTGATTTGCAACATCTGTAAACCAAACAAACTAATAAAATCTCGCCCTAAAATTGGGGGACCACCATCGCGAATCACTCTAACATTAACATCCTGTGTCTTGTCCAAGTATGTAATAGGCAATTGCACTATTCCTAAACAGTGAATAACACACCCCGTGTATGTAAACAATTGATCCGTCGTTGGTGATAATGGCAACAATTTAAAATATTTTTTGTATATTTTTTCTGAAATCGCTGTGACTGCCGATCCGGTATCTACTTCGAACTTTAGCTTGAAACTTTGAATCGATACTACTAAAGTCATAGGTTCACCTCTGAATGAACATATTTTTTTTTGTCTTACCGTCATCGTCACTCTCGCCCGACCCGCCAGTTCCTACGTAATTAATCTTTTTGCACATTCGGCGTAGGTGGCCTTTTATGTTACATTTCTTGCATGTATAGCTTGCAAACCGACATTGAGATGTTTTGTGGTTCTTGTAGCCGCAAACTGAACACTTTTCAATGTGAACACTTGATTCCTTTGAGTTGGTTTCGATTTTGAATAACGCCTCACTCGACGGCGGCGCCTGTACCGCTGCCAACGACGAAGCTGCTGCTCCCTTGCGTGCGCTGTGCACGCTCTCCGCCAACTCCACTGCTTTAGCCAGTGTGGTATCTTTAAGTTCACGCGCGAAAAGCTTTTCTTTCTCAGGTCCCGGCCGCATACCCATAACAAATCGGTCGCGCAGCGCCTCTTCAACATTCAGAAATCCGCAATGCGTGGTCAGACCGCGAAGCCTAGCAGCCCACTGCGAAAATGTTTCTTCCAGACCTTGAGTAGCAGCATAAAAATTATACCGCTCGCCAAAACCGCATTTTTTTGGCGTGAAGTGATTATCCAGAAGAGTAAGAATATCTTCGAAGGGCACCTGCGAAATTTCCTTTGGCAAAGCCAAATCGGCCGCAAGCTTGAATGTGCCGTCGGCGAGTGCGCTCAACAATATTGCCCGTCGTTTAATACCTATTGGGTCTTTCGCACTGTCTACATCGTTTGCAATGTACCATTGCAAAATCCTCTGCTTAAAATTTTCCCATGTCTGGTTGACATGGTCAAAACTTGACAAAATACCGAAATGAGCCATGTTTTTTTTTTTTTTTTTGTCGTGGGTCCTCGTCGCCAATGATGAGTATGCGGATATTGCAGAAGGCGAAGCCCTAGGATTAGAAAGGAGAAATGAACTCACGGATAGCTAGTAGCGCACTGACGTTTATTTTTACAAGTCAAGATGACATATCATAAAAACCATAGATCAAACATAAACTATACAACAGAAAGTATTGAAGCGGGGTATCGCAACCTTAGCAGCTTCTTGGGCTTAAAGTCTGGATGGAGACATTGTATTTTTTATGTTTGATATATTCTCTCATTGGTCCTAGTTACCTATTTTTTTAGGTCGAAGAAATGACAAGCTCAGATATTATGCCTTATTGCTAGGAATTTTAATAGCAATAATATGTTGTATAGTCGGAGCAGTATTGCTGATTAACAGTACCGTAAGCAATGTTTATTTTTTATTTTAAAACAATTTGTCACATTGATTATTGGGTTAAACAGATAATCCATATTTATATTAAGATCTCTTAGGATTTAATATAAATAATTCTAAAATTAGGATCTTTTTTTGCAGTATGAGGAAGGCTATGAAATTGAAAAAGATTACACTAACTGCAAAAATGACGACCTTCCTTATCCATTAAAATGTAAGGACCGTTACAAAGACAAAGAATGCACTTGTTATATAGAAATGGAAATAAAAGAGCTAATGAAAGCACCTGTGACTGTTTTCTACGAGTTGGATTCTTATGAGCAGATGATCAGCAATTATGCTCAATCAAGGTAAGAAGTATTTAGATCATTTATTATCTAGTGTGTAAGATTACAGCCCCAATAATATCACACTGCTCAGCTGAGCTGAGGCACAGACCAGAAGGCCAATATTCTCATAATTTAAAACATTCAAAATCTTGTTGCATCTTGGTGACAAAAAAAATGTCAAAAATGTAGAGAAATTATAGCTAAACTCGGACTTTTAATTAGCTGCAGTAAAATGACAGCTTATGTGTTACCACTTTTTAACGAAAGGACAATGACCAAAAGTCGTACCAAAAACTCTCATGCATCTAGACTAGATCAAAATATGATAGTAATTATTTTCATAATTTTTACGGCATTACGCGTCGGGGATTTGATTTTTGGACAGGGAATTTAATTTAAATTTAAAAAGTGTTGATATTGTTTTATTCCCTTTACATGACGTTCCGTTTCAAAACCTTGAATGGAGATAGTTTTTTTTGGGCCCATTATAATATTGTAACGTCTTTTAATCGTATTATACTTAAAAAAACGTAACCAATTTATCATTTAAAATGGTTGATTTTTTCAACAGTCTAACCGGGATCAAGAAATCGTAATAAAAAGAAAATATTTTGATAATGCACTCAATTGATTCAATGCCAGATATGGTCGTCAATGTCAAGTATGATTATGAAGTAACATATCAATTATGTTGGGCAATGATAATAATCCGGTTAATATCCATACCATACCATAATCAGCCTATAATGTTCCCACTGCTGGGACACAGGCCTCCTCTCGGTGAGAGGGAGTGAGCCGTAATCCACCACGCGGGCCCAGTGCCGGTTGGTAGATGTCACATGTCTTCGAATTTTTTGGTTCTAGGACATGCCGGTTTCCTCACGATGTTTTCCTTCACCGTTTTGAGAGCAGTGGTGATGAAATAATTTACACAAAGTAAAGCGCCTGTCTGGGTTCAAACCTACAACTCGTAAGTCGCGGCCGTTACCACTTGGCCACCACTGCTCTCTATTTAGCGGTTAATATCATTTGGCTAATAATCGATTAAAAGCCAGTTAGTAGCCATTAATAGCAATTATGGATGATAAGTATGATAACCCTGCTGTTAATGTTATTTTAGTGATTGAAAATTTCCCGTCATGGTTTTCAGGCTTAGGACTGTCAGATTAGACTTCATTTTCATCATCTTTCCTTGTATAGTAAATAAATGTGCAATTTAAAACTAATCTGGCCCATTTAAAAAATTTCAATCAGCTATTTAGGTACATTGATTTTTGATAATTAGATTTTTTATGTACTTAGTTTTTTTTTTTAATTCTTGTTCAGTCATTTATTTGGGATATTTTTTTTGGGATTTTTTTATTTTCGTTTTTGTTGTTTTTTTTTTGTTTGTTGCTCAAAAATAATTTTCAGCCTAATTACTGCTAGAAACACTGGATTCTTCTAAATCTCCTAAGTTTGGTACATCGATTGGATCGGACGCTAATGTTGCTGTTGTATTAAGAAGTACAGGTTCATTGCAGTCACAGGATATTTCATCGATTTCTGATGTTGGAGAGAAAGGTTCCGAATCCATGTGGAATAGTATATATTTAATTACAAGTGCGGAAAGGCTGTCATTGCAAAGAGTTCCGACAAATGTCTACCCGAGCCGAGGCGCAGCCGAAGGCGAGGGTTGACAGTCGGAACAAGTTGCAATGACGGTTCCGCAGGTGTACTGAACGACTATTTTTAATACAGTTGCGAAAAAATTAAGCAATTTAATAAAATAATAAAAACACAATATTGCTTTTTTCTCTTCTCTCCACGCAATAAATTAGTCGTATGTGGATATGTAACGACTTTTTGACTTTTCCGGTAAAATGTTCTCCGAAGCATTTTGTGCAATTATACTGAACTCCGGTGGTGTTAATTAAAAAAAAAATAGGGTCGAAATTACTCATTTTGTGCAACAAACAACTAAACTCGCAAAGAAAATTTCTGGAAAATGGCGCCAACCGTTGAATATAAGCAGAGTTTTTTTTTCTTCACCCATTTCGGTAGGCAAAATTATCCATACAGCTTAGTCTTCAGTATATTTTTTTTATTGATATGAAATGAAAATGAAATTTTGTGAGATGAAATGAAATGAAACCTAACCTAACTCATTCAATCAAATCATTAAATCTGATATTGAAATAAATTAGTAGCTTCTTTTTAGAAATATACGTATTTGTATGAATCACAAAAACTCTTTAGTAAAAACTTCATGGTTGGTTTTTCTTTTTAATAGACATTATTTTGACAGTTGGGAAAGAGGCGCACGAGTTCGGGACAGGTAAAAAAAAACACTAGTATGTAATAGCCCACATCCCGAACGCTATACGTCCCTGCATTATACCACTTTTTGAGCAACTGTATTAAATTAAAAATCACTTTCCGTATCTATACTTGACGGTCTGTTTTCCAAATTCCAGTTGTGTGATATATGTATAAGTTATTTTTCCTGCTCGTTCAGTAGTTAGTTTACAATTTCTTTTTTTTGTATGTACATCAGCTTGAGTACTAAAGGTCCTTTCCGTAGCTGCTGACGTGTAAAGAGCTGATAAAATAGCAACTGCAATTTTATGAAGCTTAGTAGAACTGCAAATACCCTTCCACCAGCTAAGGGCGTCTGTTTCTTCGACTTGAGACCAAATAAAGCGATTCTTCCAAAAATTATCTTTTGCTTTGTAATCGGCTAATTCTTTCATGACGTTTATTTTTAAATGTTGGCCCAGTTCATAAATACATTGCATTGCTTTTATATATCTTTATTATTATTATTTTTTTAGAGATTTGTTTTCCTCGGCCTAGCCGGATAGCTGATGGCACGGGCCTAAGCCAAGTGTTCATCAGTGGGATTAAGTGTTGGAGTAATATTAGATACTGCGTGGTTATCCGCAGTAGGCTGTATGTTAGCCGAAACTATAATTGAGTGGGAGGGATGGTGCAAGTTATCGGACTCACACTGGAGGAATTTTCTTACTAGCCTACATGTATTGAGAATCACTGCCTTCTGCAGCAGGTGGTAGGTGTTAGATGGCAGGTTGAGAGAACTAAGGGACTGATGAAGCTGTTATTATTATTATTATTATTGTTTATTGTTAATTAAAACGGTAACACCAATTACATTAATTAACATAGAATAAAATAAAAATAAAAACAGCTAAGGTAGATACAAAATTTCAAATACTAACATAATATAATAGAGGACACCCTAGCATACTTCTTCTCACAAAACATCAGACATACCCGCATAATTCTACTCCATTCATCGGCAAACAGATCACATTCAGGATTGGTGGCCAGGAGGGCATTAAGCATCCTTAGAGTACGACACACAGGGGACTCAGCTCTGGCGACAGTTTTAGATGACGGCGGTGCAAACAGATTGTGTCGACGGCTTTGGCGATGTCCGATGTATTTGTCGGGAACAAATAGCCTACAGAAAAGATCGTGGAGTTCAGGACTGTCGATGCGTCCTCTGAGAGTTTTGCAGGCTACTGTGAGCTGTTGAAAGCCACGTCTAACCTCCAACGAGTTGAAGCCCAATAGACCTAGGAGGCAATTAGTAGGGTACATGAAAGGGAAGAAGTGAAACGCCTTTTTATGTAGAAATCTCAAGAAAGTTTTTTGTACCTTTTCCAACGTTAACGTTTGAGTCGCTGTGTAGGGATGCCAGATACAGGCACCAGCCTCAAGTTTACTACGAACCAAAGTGGTGTACAGAAGCTTAATTACATTTGGGTTCTGAAAATCACGGGCATTTCTCAAAACAAAACCCAGGCGCCTAAAAGATTCCTTGGCAAGAGAGGAGATGTGATCTCTAAATGTCAGAGCAGTGTCAAAGGTCACGCCCAGGTCCTTTATTTTAGTGACACGAGCTATTAATTCACCACCCAATCTGTAGCTATAGTGGAGTGGTTGAAGTTTTCGACCATACGTCATGACGTAACACTTTGTGGGATTAAAAAAGAGTTTATTCTCCATGCTCCACTCATATATGGCATCAATGTCCCTTTGTAGGAGTATGCAATCAGCGACCGTATCAATTCGAACCAATAGTTTCAAGTCATCAGCGTAGAGCAAGCATTTTGCAAACTTAACCTTATTTATAAGATCATTGATCATGATAAGGAAAAGCAATGGACCAAGCACGGATCCCTGACTCACGCCTGAGCGGGTATTATAAGGTTCGGACTCAAAGCAACCATGCCTAACAAATTGCCTGCGGCCTCGCAGATAGTCCGCGAAGAAGTTCAGGAACTCTGACGAGAAACCCGACTCCTCCAATTTCATCAAGAGCACGTCATTGTCAACCCTGTCGAACGCTTTACGGAAATCAAAATAGAGGACATATATTATAATTTATTTGTAAGGTATACACTACATATTTAGCTCGCTTTGTTAAGTCAAGTAATTAATTAGGTAGATGTTAAATCACAAAGCTATGTGTTAATAGTAATCACAAAGCTATGTGTCAATAGTAATAGTAATTTTTATAATAGTATTGGATCTCTAAATTAACAAAACTGAATTTCCCGAAAAATGTGTATTTATTTTATTATTAACACTTTTTCACATACAAAAAGTGAAAATAAATAAAAAGAATAACAATACATTGAATCACACTGCGTACTCGCACCCAATTTATGTTCACACCCACATATTTTACAATAAAACAAAAAAAACATTTATTTTTTTAGCAATACATTAATAGCAGGGGAAAAACGACGAAAAAACATTAATGTCAGGAGAGCATTTTTTTTTTACGTTAACGTATATAAAAAATGCTCTCCTCTTAATGTTTTTTTAGCTTTACGACCTTATGCGTGAGAGGCATCGAATTGGTCAATTTCGAATATCTAAATTAAAACAATGTTTCATTGCGTTTAAATTACGTCACTAGTAGAGATAGTGTGGCAACATTTTTTAACGAAATGACAGTAAGAAGTGTCATTTTACTGCAGCTAATTAAAAGTCGGACTATAAGTATTTTTGACAGATTGAGACCTGAGATCAGAATGTGAAGGTTCTTAAAATTACGAGAATTGCCCCTCAGATAAGATAGACATTATTATGATTTCCTTGTGCAGCTTTAAATACATCACAAACTGTCTACACAGTACTTCTATTGTCTGAATAAAACTCATAATTCAGAAATAAGCCTTCACTAGGATTTATTTCACAATGGAGAATGCCCAATAAACCCTCGTCGATAAAAAAAAAATATATGTACGATAGTAGGGCTCTACAAATGGTAGATATCAAATAATGTGAAATTAGGCTCTCACAAAATAAAAACAATAAGCGTCACAGCGTACACAAAGCGGCAACACTGCAAGCGTCGAATAAGGAGTTTCTTATGTAAAAAAAAAGAGATAGTACACTTGTACAGCAGTCCACTGCTGGACGTAGGCCTCTCCAATTCCACAATTGTATGTACTTTATAGTGCTGACCAACTTTATTTATCTAAAGAAAGCAAGAAAATCATTATTATTAAAAAGTACATAGCCAATAAAGGGGATCATTAAAAAAAGTAATTTCACATTTGATAGCTACAATGAATGTCCTGTTACCCTAAATAAGCTTTTTTCAATCGATCGACTCTTGCTTTTTTCTCATACAGTTTTGAGCATGCTCCAACCGACTTCATTCTGGGCTATGTATTGTTGCGCGGCACAGTTAATGCCTGGTACATGGCGACATTAGTTACCACTAGCGCCATCTAGTATCGAGTAGCAGAACTAGTCGAGTCACGATCGTTCTAGAAAATTCGATACTAGAACTTTGTAGAACTTTCTCGAACTATCGACACCTAGTCGGTCGGGGCCGGTATGTACTCGAACATTCTAGATGTTTCTACAATGGAAGGTTCTAGAACTATCTGCGGCACTATATAAGGCCGGGATGCGCGCCGACCGACACAGTTTGGATAAAGCGACAAGAGCGAAAACATCTAAGCGATATTCAAGTGCGAATTAAGAGTGATCAATAGTGTAATTGTGTTTTAATAATTAGTCTGTTTGAGCTGTAATTAGTGTTGTAAAATAAATTGTTATTTTTGGTTATTAAATCGGCAGTTTTTATTGTCACGAACCCGAAGCTCGTAACAATTGGTGTCAGAAGCAAGGATTATGCCGGTTTTACCCAAAGACGACACGGAGGGTATCCGTACCCGAAGTCAACGTCAGCAGGAGACGGACCAGAGGCGATTTGGTGGAGTTACGCCACAGAGGTCGGAAGGCCAGCTACCGACCACGGAGGCCGGCCCGTCCACAGCTGCTCCAGCATCATCAGCACCAGATTTGGCTGCTCTGATGATGATGCTGCAGGAGCAGGCCCGCCGACAGGAGGAACAGGCTCGTCGGTTGGAGGAACAGCTCCAGCGGGATAAGGAGGAACAGACCCGTCGATTGGAAGAACAGCTGCTGCGTGACAGGGAGGAACAGGCTCGTCGACATGAGGAACAGGCTCGTCGACAGGAGGAACAGGCTCGTCGACAGGAGGAACAGGCTCGTCGACAGGAGGAACAGGCTCGTCGGTTGGAAGAACAGCTCCAACGTGATAAGGAGGAGCAGGTGCGCCGCCAGGAAGAGCAAATGCTCCTTATGAAGGACCTTCACGCTACCTTCGGGAAAGACATGAAGGAGGTGAAGGATAAGGTTGCTCAACATGACAACCGCCTGTCGGAAGCTGAAACCCGAATCGACCAAGTAAATAGTCGGGTTGACAACGTGATGGCTGACGTGAAGGTAACCGTGATGGCTGACGTGAAGAAAACGCTGGATTACCTCAAACTTGGGGATGGAATCGCAGCTCCCGTAGCTACAACACCTTCGCTACGTGGATTCAAAGTGCCACCGTTCGACGGTACTTCTTCCTGGTCGGCCTACAAAATCCAGTTTGAGGCTGTCATGAAGGCGAACGGGTGGAATAAAAGTCAGGCCATGACTGCCCTCACCCTAGGCCTGCGCGACCAGGCCTTAACTGTTCTGGAAGCTCTCGGTAAGGAAGTGACTTACGAGCAGCTCCTTGAGGCATTGGAGGCTCGGTATGGCGACGCTCACCTGGAACACGTGTTTCGTGCGCAGCTCAAGGATCGCGTGCAACGCAGTAATGAAAACCTGCAGCAGTGGGCCCTTGAAGTGGAGAAGCTGGTTCGTAAAGCTTACCAGTCCGTACCTGCGCTTATTGATGGAAACCTGGTGCAGGCATTCATCGACGGCATCCGCGACCTTGAAGTGAGAGCTGCTGTGAGGCTCGGGCACCACGGGACGCTTAAGGACGCCTTGGCCCACGCACTGGAGGTGGAAGCTGTGCGGCAGGATCATCGTTCCCATCGCGTCAGGGAGGTTGCAGCGGCTACAGTTCGCGACCGCAATAAAGGATACAGCCCTAGGTGCTACGGCTGTGGGGAAAAGGGCCACCTTCGATCCAGTTGCCCTAAGCGAACTGCAGAAAGAGAAGACGGCCGGTCTACAGAGGGTAGTGCGGCTAACAGCACCGCCCAGCATCAGCAGCAGGGAAACGAGTAATAGCCAGGACTGCGGGGCGGGTGCTGGCTGATGTTCAAAGAGCCCCAAGGGTTTCAATCACACAAACCCATGACGGGAACAGCCTAATCATCAAGGGCGAGGTCAACGGAACGCCGTGTAAGCTGACCATAGACACTGGAGCTTCTCGCACGGTTGTCAGTTCCCAACTTACAAGTCGGTCCCTTGGGGACTCCGCATACAACCGAGAACGCATTAATTTGGTAACAGCCACCGGTCAGCGCATACCCGTCCATGGAGAGAAGAAGATGGAGTTGAAGCTAGGCAACAGAATCTACCTGCATAATGTCATCGTGGCCGATATAATGGACGATTGCATCCTGGGCCTTGACTTTATGAGGAAGAATTGTTGCGAGATTGACGTCAAGCAAGGCGTTTTGAAATGTGGACAAGAGGAACTTTTCGTGGAAGGGGCGTTACCAGGGAATGTGTACAGCCTTAAGAAGATTGTTCTTCCGCCGAGATCGGAAACTATTGTGCCGGTTAGTCTTCCTCGGAATCCTGGGCAGACTCATCGTTGTGTACTCGTGGAAAGGGTAGACAATGACCTTCCATGGAAAGTGGCACGAACTTTGGTCAGAGCCACCGACATCTCAGGGGTACGTGTGCTGAACCTTTGTGATCAGGAACAGACTATAGAAAAAGGCACACTAGTTGGTACTTGCGAGGAAGTGGATTGGTTGCGTCGATGCCAATATCTATCGACTGGGACCCTCAGCAAGGATGCACAAACGAAAGTGACCACACTCTTAGAAGACTGCCGCAGCGCTCTGTCCCAAAATGAAATGGTCAAGGCGAAGAAGATGTTACTCAAGTACGCCAATGTTTTCTCATCAAACGATGCTGACATCGGGAAGACTGGCTTAGTTCAACACAAAATAAACACAGGAGAAGAACTGCCTATCCGTCAGCGGCCAAGGAGATTGCCGGTAGCACGTGAAAAGGAAGTGGAAACCATGATTGAGGGAATGGTGAAGGATGGTGTTATTGAACCTTCATCTAGTCCATGGTGTTCACCTGTAGTGCTGGTAAGAAAGAAGGACGGCAGCATGCGGTTTTGTGTTGACTATCGTCGTCTGAACGACGTTACAAAGAAGGACAGCTATCCTTTGCCAAGAATTGATGACACGCTGGACATGCTTACTGGGGTAAAGTGGTTTAGCACGCTGGACCTGAAAAGTGGCTACTGGCAAGTCGAAATTGACCCTAAGGACAAGGAGAAAACTGCATTCTCGACAGGAAAGGGTCTGTGGCAATTTAAAGTTATGCCGTTTGGATTGTGCAATGCTCCGGCAACTTTTGAAAGGTTGATGGAACTTGTACTTACTGGACTAATTGGCGATGCCTGTTTGGTCTACTTGGATGACATCATCATCGTAGGCCGCACGTTTGAAGAACATCTTCAAAACCTGGAACGCGTGCTCATGAAGATCCAGAGTGCCAACCTCAAGTTAAGTCCGAAGAAGTGTTCACTATTCAAACGACAGGTTAGCTTTTTGGGATATGTAGTGTCTGAAGAAGGTATCCGCACGGATCCAGAGAAAATCGCCGCTGTCAAGGATTGGCCAGTTCCAAAAGACAAGACGCAGGTCAGAGCATTTTTGGGTTTGTGCTCCTATTATCGGCGATTTGTCAAGAACTTTGCAGACATAGCCAAACCCCTGCATAAGCTAACCGAAGAGAAGCGACATTTCTGCTGGGATGAAAGTTGCGACATCGCATTCCAGGAGCTAAAGGACCGTCTGTGCAAAACACCTATTTTGGGTTACCCTGATGCGAGCAAAGAATTTATAATTGACACAGACGCAAGTGACATAGGACTTGGCGGTGTGTTGTCTCAACGGAACGGTGATCAAGAGGTTGTGATAGCGTACTTCAGCAAGTCGTTGTCAAAGCCGGAAAAGAACTATTGTGTCACGAGACGGGAATTGCTTGCTGTGGTAAAGTCATTGCAGCATTTTAGCAAATATCTTCTGGGGCGGAAATTCCACGTACGAACTGACCATGCTGCACTGAAATGGCTATTGCAGTTCAAAAATCCAGAAGGACAAGTTGCGAGATGGATTGAGCTACTACAGGAATACGACTTTGAGGTCGAACATCGCAGCGGAAAATCTCATGGCAACGCAGATGCATTGTCAAGAAGACCTTGTCCTGAAGACTGCAAGCATTGTACTAGGCAAGAGGGCAAGGAAGTCGTACCTGTGAGGATGCTCAAGACAGACCTCAGCGACGAGTGGAAGGAAAGCCTACAACGTTCACAGCTGGAAGATTCGGACATCAAGCCGATTCTGGAGTGGATGAAGGCCAGAGCTCCTAAGCCCAGGTGGAGCGACGTCTCAGCGATGAGTTCGATCACTAAAAGCTATTGGGCCCAATGGGACAGCTTGATGATTCAGGATGGAGTCCTGTGCCGTAAATGGGAAAATGCTCGGGGAGACAGCTGTCATTTGCAAATGGTTGTCCCTAAAGCTCAAGTACCGGATGTTCTACAGCTGTACCATAATGGTTGTTCAGGAGGTCATCTGGGAGTAAAACGGACTCTACTGAAGATACGAGAACGGTTTTACTGGGTCCACTGTCGGGACGATGTCGAGGACTGGTGTCGCAAATGTACAAGTTGTGCAGCTGTAAAGGGACCTCAGACTCGCAGTAGAGGTGCATTGAAATTGTACAATGTTGGTGCACCATGGGAGAGGATAGCCCTTGACGTTGCGGGGCCGTTTCCGGAAAGTGAAAGTGGCAACAAGTATTTCATGGTTGTGATGGATTACTTCACCAAGTGGCCGGAAGTCTTCGCCATTCCAAATCAAGAAGCTTCGACAGTTGCAGATAAATTAGTTCATGAAGTCTTCTGTCGTTTTGGAGTACCTTTAGAGATTCACAGTGATCAAGGAAGGAATTTTGAGTCACAAATATTCCAGGAAACTTGTCGAGTTATGGGTACTCATAAAACCAGAACAACTTCTTACCACCCACAGTCGGATGGAATGGTGGAACGATTTAATCAGACATTGGAGAGGTACCTAGCCAAAGTTGTGGAAAATCGGCAACGAGATTGGGACAAGCACATACAACCGTTTTTGTTGTCATATCGAAGCGCTGTTCACGAAAGTACATCAGTGACACCCGCTTTCGCAAACTTTGGAAGAGAATTACGGCTGCCTGCAGACCTGATCACCGGAATACCACCTGATGCGCCACGCAGTATAACCGATTATGCGCATGACTTGCGAAATAAAATGAATGACATTTATGAGCACGTGAGACAATCGGGCCAGCAAATGTCTGAAAAGATGAAAACCCGTTATGACCGCAAAATGAACAATAAAGGGTTCGACGAAGGTTCACTAGTGTGGTTGCACAATCCAGTCCGCAGCAAAGGGAAATCTCCTAAGCTTCAAGCTAAATGGGACGGACCGTACCGGATTGTGACCAAGATCAATGACGTAACCTACCGAATACAGAAAGGTGCAAGAGGTACTCCTAAGATCGTCCATGTGGACCGACTGGCGCGTTATTATGGGGCTGATAATGCTCGGGACGAGCATGTCTTAGGAGGGGGCAGTGTTGCGCGGCACAGTTAATGCCTGGTACATGGCGACATTAGTTACCACTAGCGCCATCTAGTATCGAGTAGCAGAACTAGTCGAGTCACGATCGTTCTAGAAAATTCGATACTAGAACTTTGTAGAACTTTCTCGAACTATCGACACCTAGTCGGTCGGGGCCGGTATGTACTCGAACATTCTAGATGTTTCTACAATGGAAGGTTCTAGAACTATCTGCGGCACTATATAAGGCCGGGATGCGCGCCGACCGACACAGTTTGGATAAAGCGACAAGAGCGAAAACATCTAAGCGATATTCAAGTGCGAATTAAGAGTGATCAATAGTGTAATTGTGTTTTAATAATTAGTCTGTTTGAGCTGTAATTAGTGTTGTAAAATAAATTGTTATTTTTGGTTATTAAATCGGCAGTTTTTATTGTCACGAACCCGAAGCTCGTAACAGTATGACGCAAACATTGAGGATATCATTGGGTGAATAACTAATTAATTACGCATTCAATGTAATATATGGTAGTAAGTAACTGCATTTAGTTATTGATAGGAACCTAATATCGTATGCCTAGTGTATCTATACCATGCATACAATATAAGGTAGAGGTTATGATGTGCATTCCCTTATTTACTTCTACTTAATCGTCGCCTTGCAGTGAAAACCTTGTACCGAAAAGAGTTTGTTTTTGTCTTTTATTTATTAGTTAGGTAGAAAATGCATATTTAGAAGAGGTAACAAAATGACAGACGACAGACACACTTTCGCATTTATAATATTAGTATTTCATCTAAATCGGTTCAGCAGTTTAAGCGTGAAGAGGTAACAGACAGGCAGACACACTTTCGCCTTAATAATATTAGTAAGTACTTATGGATTCATTGCTAGGTATTTTATTTTTAACCGACTTCAAAAAGGAAGGAAGTAATCAATTCGACATGTATGTATGTAACATTATTGGAACTGCAATATTGTATTGACATTTAAGATAATCTATTAGGGGTTCCAATCAAATATACAAAATTTTATAGGTTTCCGAAATCAGATCGAAACGGCAAATCTAACTTAAGGAGATGTTTTGATGATTCTTACTGTTACAATTATGTAAATACGTATTTGTAATTGTCGCGAATCATATTTTGATTAACATACAACCTGATACTGACCTGCAAATTGGAAAAAACGTAAGAAAATTAAACGTAAGAATTTCGCGGGCTACCATCCATAACGCATTCACCTTAACCTTTTCAAGTGCCGAAGTTTCGAACGACATTCGGACGGGCCCGTACCTTCGTTGACAGACTTAGAGTACTTAGGCAACCATACACTGACGCCGGTTGCGAGTAGATACCTACTATAGGCCGACCGCTTAACTGAGACGTTGCCTGAGGTAGCAACGCGGTGCGGGAGGGGTGTGGTGACGTGATGCGAGAGCTCAGTGATTCGCCAACTTGTGACAACTATCACCCCCCCCTCCTATGTGTATACCTATGTATAATAAATTCTGCTCATTAGTAGTTCAAGCTCGTACATTTCGCTTTGTTCTGATAATGACGACGCGGTCAATATTATCGAATCGTACCTATAATCATGTTATTTTCCTCCTAACATTTTGTTTGGACTTTCCTATTTTGAAATAACGTAGTTTATTTCCTGCTACCAAAGAAATATTACCTATAATATTCATTTCGTACCCAAAAATTAAAGCCAGAAAAAAAATTGTTTTCCTATGAGAAATAACATCTAGAGCATTTTTCACTATTACAACAGACGTCTACAATTAACCCCTCCGGGTCCGGCTGCTATTTGAGATTGAAAATTGCGAAAATTCAATTTTTATGTAGTGTTTTAAGCCTTTTAAAAAATACCGACTTGTAATTGAATATAACATCCCGAACATGTTTTAGCTATTACAACATAGAGCCCCTAGCTGCTATTTGAGTTGAAAGTGCCAATAATTTTATTTTTGACAACAATATCTTGGACATACGTTGAAAGACGTAAACAGTTATTGAATCGTTGGTTTTCAGTCAACAAAAATATATTTCGTTCAATCTTTTTGTCGTTTTTTTTTTTTAAACCTAGTAGGTATACTGCCTTAGCTCATCTCCATTTTTATTACCATGTAACAGGTTTAGCACTGAAAACCGGCCGGAAGCCGGCAATTTCCTTTCTGGATGTAAAATGTTCAACAGTTGAATGATGTCCTTAGTAACATTGATGTTTTTTGGTACGAAGTTCCTTAACGCGGCTTGCGGTAGGAGTTCGACTGGTTGAAATTTTTATGCCCCCTTCATGCGCCTTTCTCTTTCTCTCAGTCTCTTCCTATTATATACGAGTGTGTGTGCGTGCAAGTATCGCGTAAGGATGATAAGGAACTTTGTTCCTGACAGGGGTCTCCCGACCGCACACGGTATTTTATTCCTTCGATAACCCGTTAGGGTAACCCACTGAGCAGGCTTGGTGATCAATGCTCTTTCCCTCTTCGAATGAGTAGGGTCCTTTACCTTGCATTGGGACAATTATACCATATTATTTCGATGAAATAAACCATAATTCTTACATGTTTCTTAGTTACATTGCAATGACTTACTAATGGTTTAACGTCGATCTTGAATGTACTACCTTACTTAGGATATCTATATTTTCTGTGGCAGGGATGACAATCAACTGGCAGGCTATCTCTCACAGAAACCGTCGGCTAGATGCAATCCATCCACTTACAACTTAACAGAAGGAGTGAAGACGCCCATAGCCCCATGCGGACTGCTCGCTGACGCTATGTTTAATGGTAAAGTAACTTTAGATAGTAAGTTTCTAATGGTTATTAGTGCCGCGAATCTGCGATGGACTTGAAGGAAGCAATTCGAATTATTGGCCACAATAGGTGGTGATGCGTTCGGGACAGCCGCACCACGCGAGACACGAGTCAGCCAAGGGTGAAGAGATGACTTGAAAAAAAAACTGACTTCCAAAAAAACACTACAAAGTGAAAAATAACTTTAATTTCGGAAGTCGGTGGCAAAACCTAAAATACAGATCCAAAGACACCGATTTCCGAAATTAAAGTTATTTTTCACTTTGTAGTGTTTTTTTGGAAGTCAGTTTTTTTTTTTGTTAAAAAGTTTTTATTTCTCGCTTTTTAGTGGGTCTGTTTATAATGTATCTAAGTTACAATAGCTTTTCCCGATGCAGGGACGTTATTTGTTGAGGAGTTCTCCTGGTATTCCACCATGAGCTCTATTTCACAATTCGCCGGCGAAGCGCGGTTTACCCTGCGAAACAAATATCAACATTGCATCTCCTAAATTAAAATTGAAAACAATTTAAATGGGGTTATCACCGCTGCACTGGAGGATGTCTTCAAGGTTCTGGACTGGAAAGGGTTATTGGTAAAACATTAACAACCTCTTAAGAGGTCATTGTAGTCATCATTATGAACAACTTTTAAATCGCAAAAAAAATCAGCTGTTCCCTACATTTTGACGAGTTATACGAACATAAATGTAGGGACCAGCTGATTTTTTTTCGCGATTTCAAGTTTGGTCCAATAGTAAAAGTTGTTCATAATGATGAGTACAATGACCTCTTAAGAGGTTGTTGGTGTTTTAAAAATAACCCTGTATACATTTTTTAGATTTTAGTTTTTGTTTTATACTTTACTAGCACTTTGCCCGCGACTTTGTCCGCGTTTATTTCGTACTTTCCTCTCAAAATTTCGAATATGTATGTTTATGATCTTTATCATTTATTTAGATTAATAAGTATTCGGGCCAATTTTTAAGTTTGTAGATCAACGGAATCAGATTTTTCAAATAAACAGGATCCCCGCTTTTCACCCCCACAAGGGTGGATTTTTAAAAAATCGTTTGGGATGACGTGTCCATAACTTGACTCAAAGACCGATACCTACTCATTTTCGAGTTAATGGAAGCAAGCAGTAAAATCAACCCCTTCTTCTTCTTAGCGTGTCGATAGCAATCCTAAATGGACTCTGCTACTTGCAAAATTTTACACCCCCAATCTCCCTTTAGTTTTAAATTCATTAACCAAATGAATAAGGTTTTCATATAAACTGTATCCTCGCTTACCCCCCCCACCCCACACAGGGGTGCAATTTAGAAAAATCGTTAAGGATACACGTTATTCTCTATTTTTGGTCTTAAGTATAAATACTGAGTTTCGAGTTAATCGGACAGTCCTTTAAAATTGTTCCATACAAATTTTGACACACCCCAATCCCTCTTTAGGGGGTAGTTTAGAAAAACAAACATTGCCAAACTTCATAATTTACTTAGATAAGTATTCCTGCCAAGTTTCAAGTTTATTAACCAATTGAATAAGATTTGTCATATAAACTGTATCCCCGCTTTTCACCCCCACAGCGGTGGAATTTCGAAAAATCCTTTGGGATGTGCTCATGACTTGATTCAAAGATTATTTATACCAATTTTCGAGTTAATCAAGCCACGCAGTAAAATCCTCCCCTGTAAAATTAACTACCCCTTTTTACCCTGTTAAGGGTACATTTTCGAAAAACCCTGATACACGTTATTATCTATTTTTAGTCTTAAGTATAAATACTGAGTTTCAAGTTAATCGGACAGCCCGTTAAAATTCTTCCATACAAACTTTGACACCCCCCAATCCCCCTTTTAGTTAAGAAAAACAAAAAATGCCAAACTTAATCATTTACTTAGATAAGTATTCGTGCCAAGTTTCAAGTTTATTAACTCAAGGAATAAGATTTTTCATACAAACGAAATTCCCCCTTTTCACCCCCTTAAAGGTTGAATTTCCAAAAACCCCTTCTTAGTGCTCCCCTACATTATAAAAGGAAGCCGTGTGCAAAATTCCACATTCCTAGACCCAGTAGTTTCGGCTGTGCGTTGATATGTCAGTCAGTCAGTCAGTTTCTCCTTTTATATATATAGATTTCTCCTTTTATATATATAGATTGTTTACTTACGCACAGAATAGGCGCTGGGCTCGGGCGGCAAACTTAAAAAAATACATGCATTCTATAAGAAAAAAAAACAAAATTTGTCTTTCTTTTTACCCGACTGCGCGACGCAAAGGAGTGGTAATGTGTTCATCAGCATAGGTATGTATGTATGTATGTATGTTTGTTTGTATGTTCCTTTGAAGCACTATACAGACCAAACGCCTGGGCCGATTTTTATGATTCACACGTCAATCGATTCCTCTTGGTCCGGCGAGTGTCACTAAAGACATGACGTTAGTGAAAATTCAATATGGCGACTACTATGTATGTATGTCTTCAAAAAAATTTTTTTTTCTCAAAAACTTTCGAGTGGGGTATCAAAATAAAGGGCTTTAAAAGACGATTACAAAAATATAAACAACTTATATGGTTAAAAGTAATTCGAAGTGACAAATCGTAAAAAACACGTACCAAGAACTAAATCGTCAGCGAAATCTTTCACATTTAATTTTGTAAACTAAAAAGCTGGAAATAAAAAAAGTTATTAAAAAAAATAAAAAACCCGACTGCTTAAAAGAACTAAAAAGCTAAAAACAAGCCCATTTTAAATTAAATAAAAGTTGGAAGCAGGCGGGACCCATTTGAATTTGAAAATATAATAAAAATGGTGGAATAATAGAAACAAGCGAGAGAAAAAAAGTACAAAATTCAGGAAGCTCCTAAAGATTTTCGTTGATAGCAAGAAGGGCCTTGGCTTCATCTAAAAGTACTTTCGATATTGTTTCTGAGGTATTGCTCAACTTGATATATATGGATCAGAAGTGTACAATAAGATATGGAACACGTATTCATTGATAGCCGCTCTTGAACACTTTCTAGAATGATGAAGTCTGAACTTTTTGTAATCCCTATTTCGGGATTCTTCGGACAATTTATTGTCCGATAGGTAAAATAGCATAGTACACAACGATTTTTTCTCCGTGAATAAGTATTTTATGCACAGAGGAAGGCATATAATACCAATTATAAATATTTACGTACCTCTATGCGTATTCACAGGAATATTCTAAAAAAAGAATTAGCGAAATCGGTTCAGCTGTTCTCGAGATTTGCGCTTAGCAATACATTCAGCGAATATTTTTTTATATTATAGATGAAATAGTGCTTTATGCAAATAGATAAGATAGGTACTAATAATTTGCACTCTCCCCATAACCAACCTGTTTTTATTTCGACCCTAATAGATAAGTGAGAGTGACCTTATTTTATCAAGTAAGGTGGACAAAACTGTATCAAAACCACAAAGAACTATTAATAATACTCATCACTGTAATGAACTTTTTATCAATTTGACCTTAATAGATAACAAATGATTTTAAGAGAAATAGAAAAATATATAATTTTAGGTACAAAAACATTTCTCGCGATTTATGTTTTTGCACCGTGTCAGAAAAAGGGCAAGTATGGGCAAATTTTTTTGGCCTTAATACAACAAATAAAAGATCTTAATACAACAACCATATATGGCAAGCAGCGGTAAAGGATGTCTCGATAAAAACTAAAAACACACCATCTTTAACTATATTGGTTAATTTTATTTTATCAAACCAATTTATGTAATTATGAAACGTTATGAGGGGATTATAAGCATTCCAAAAATGTATAATACTTGTACATTTGTATCAAAAACTTTCGAGTAATATGGCGTTGAATTGTAGTAACGTATTGCTTTAAAATTACGTTATTGAACATGAGTTAGCTTTGATGCCTATTTATAATGCATTATGATTAACTCAGATTATAGGATAAAGACAGATAGACCGCGCGGAACACCGAGAGTGCGGCCAAAAAAGCAAATACAAATTCAAAAGCGAATACAATCTCGAGTCAGTGCAGTACAATCACGAAGCGCGCGCCGCATCGTTAGTACGTCACTGGCTCGTTCAATATTTTTGATAATAATGCCGTCTTATGTTTTTAAACATTGCAAAAACTGTTCCCAAAAACAAAAGAAAGAAGGTAGAGTATCTTTTCATAGGTAAACATTGATTATTTGTCTGTTTGGATATTATTTTACGTGTTTATTGTTAGTGACATCTTGAATCACAAAACCTTGACAGAAATCATTCGGTGTTGCTAGTTTACATTGAAACATTTACCCAGTAATTTGGGAATAAGTATAGAATACAGGAATATCAATTTATAAAAATATTAATAAATTAAGTATGTAGGTATGTGGATATTAGAGGTGTGCCTAGCCATTTCGGTAAGATTTCGTTTTTTAAACTCCCTGCTGATCTTGAAAGGTCGATTATAAGTACCTATTCGCTAACATCAACAACAACAAATTATTTTAAAATCTAATAAAAATTAAATATTATGGGTAATTTTTTCATTAGCCAGGCAACCGTACACGCACACAGAGGCACTTGTTCTTATAGTGATGTCACGCACACAAGTCTACAAACGTGCCTCACTTTATTGTTCGGCGCGGTCTATCTGTCTTCATTCTATAATCTGAGATCTAATCTAACTAGCCTGAACTGTGCCACTGCAGGGCAAAGGCCTCCCTCTCCCTTTTCCACACATTTCTGTTTTTTGCTAGTGCTGGCCAGTCCTTACGGTAGGAGTCAAGCTCGTCCTGCCATCTTCGTCTTGGCCTGCCGCGATGGCGTCGTGCGTTTAGTGGGACCCAATCGGTGGTTCTCTTAGCCCAATTGTCATCTGACATGCGGCAAACATGTCCAGCCCAGTCCCACTTAAGCTTAGCGGCTTTTTGGTTAATCTGAGATGATTAACAAAAAAAAAATGCGAATAGAAAGCTTATTTATTGGACTATAATTACTTTATTATTTTTATTTGAGACTTTTGTGATGTATATAGTACTTAAGATAAATTATACATAGAAGCTGTTGGTGTACCTACCTTAATAAATAAATTTGATTCCATAACAACAACTTTCACATGAAACGGTTTTGAGACGGCTTTATAGGGGCTGTGTTTTTTTCCCCATAGTGCGGCGGTCCGGACCCGCACCCTAATTCCGTAAGCCACTATCAATCACAATCTGAATCATTTAGAAGGACATTGCTAATCCATTGCTTCAATAAGTTCGAAAAGTTTGTCTGCTCATCATCGTAAAAAACGCAATGAATATTGCTGAACTGTCAAAATGAAAGATTGCTACTGATAGTGTGTTACGTTACGCGTACCGTGGTCCGCCATTTGGTGACTCCTGAACTAGCCTATATCACTCATATCGGAATTTTCAGCCGGTCGATTCTATAAAATCTCACCATGAAAACTTAGGTGAAGTGAATTTGTTTTTGCTAGGAATTGACGCTATTGACAGCTCACTCCACGCTCACTTCACCTAAGTTTTCACGGTGAGACTTTTACAGAATAGCACCGCAGTAATCCACACCTACAAGCGATGATAAAAAGTTTTACATTTCCTTTGTTAGGTACATTTACGATGATTTAAAATAGTTATTGTTTTTTTACAGATTCGTTTACTTTACAAATTAACAACGATTATGTTCCAAAAATCGCCTATGGTTTAATATCAGAAGATGATAAGAAACAGTTTCACAATCCGCCTGGAGACCTCGCAGAAGGTTGGTATTCGTTATCTACTTACAATGTAAAGTAAAGGTGTAGATATTAAAATAACTGAAAACCAGAAACCAGTCATTGTATGTACTCGTCATTATATGAACAACTTTTATAATGTTCTACCTTTATTTATTAATGGGCTTACAGGACCTAAACGCAAAAAACGATGAGCGAGTCGGACTCGCGCACCGAGGGTTCCGTACCATCATATTTTTAAATTTTCACCGGCGAGCTACTTACTAGATCTCGTTCAAACCAATTTTCGGTGGAAGTTTACATGATAATGTACATCATATATTTTTTTTAGTTTTATCATTCTCTTATTTTAGAAGTTACAGGGGGGGGCACACATTTTACCACTTTGGAAGTGTCTCTCGCGCAAACTATTCAGTTTTATTAGAAAAAAATTATATTAGAAACCTCAATATCATTTTTGAAGACCTATCCATAGATAGTAGATACCCCACACGTATGGGTTTGATGAAAAAAAATTTTTTGAGTTTCAGTTCTAAGTATGGGGAATCCCATAATTTCTTGTTTTTTTCTATTTTTTTGTGAAAATCGTAATGCGGTTCACAGAATACATCTACTTACCAAGTTTCAATAGTGTAGTTCTTATAGTTTCGGAAAAAAGTGGCTGTGACATACGGACGGACAGACGGACATGACGAATCCATAAGGGTTCCGTTTTTGCCATTTGGCTACGGAACCCTAAAAACGCAAGTTTTAGAAACAATAAAAGTATATGATCGACTCCAGTAAACAAAATCAGAAAATATATGATATTCTTCAGGATATATGCTAGGTAGATAGTGTGTTGAAAACACAATACAACTAATTTGATACGATAGAAAAAAATCATGAAGATACCTCTAAAAACTTTCTTTTTACAATAAAAACCATACTAATATACATACAATCATTATAATTTTCTGTCAGATTATTCTACCAGCAACATAATAAAGAACTAGTGTTTTAATTTTTTAGTCCAAACAATAGATTTTTTGTAAATAGATAAAATTGCTTCATATTTTGTAATAAATTACCAGCGTTGTGTGTGTAAGGGGCTTACATGACAGCGGTCACTGTCGGACTGCATTGAAAAGAAAGAGAAGCGCGATGACACAACGCTGCCGCTGGTAATTTATTGTCCCCCAGTCGCAAAATTCTTTTGTAAATAAATAATTTTTGTTTACACAAAAACTAGTTCGAAGGAACTAAATTGTTAGTAACCCTTGATACTTGAAAATAAACTTGTATTATTGAGAGCGTGAGGACTAGGGCTTTCATCCCGGGAATCTCGGTCTCGAAAATTTCGAGAGTCTCGACGATTTTTTGGTATTTTCGAGACTCGAGACTAACATTTTCGGTCTCGGGAATAACGAGACTTTTGAGACTTGAGTCACATAATAACAGTATTAAATAATCTACTAAACCAACAGTCATTTTTATTATGGTTACAGAATTCACTGAGTCAGAGTATACTAGGCTACATTGGAAACAATCTGAAATTCACTAGGTATTATGAAAGTGATCTTATAAGCCCTGTGTAGACGAGACGTTACTCTTGTAACAGCGGATACTGCACTAAATTTCAGCCTAAAGAAATTGGACTTACAACAAAGTTTTTTGAGCGTAATCCACTGCGCATCCTTATTAAGGAAAATAGACTGATTGAGGCAAGTTACAAGTATCTTAGTTTTTTTTTTACATTGTTCTCACATAGAGAAGTAACAAGAATAATGTACCTACCCAGGATTTTGGTTTCTTGTCCGTTCTTCTCCATAGAGATCTACGTTTTGGAATGGGCAACTAGCTTCAACTTTCTGACTAACTGACAGACTATTTAATTTTTACAATTCAAAAGTGCCTGTACATGGTTTAATTTAAATAAATGCTTTGAGTTTGAGCTTACAATACTTGCACAGTCCTTCTCAGTTTTTTGAAAAAAAGCTTGATGCATCAGCTTTTCAAACATTAAGCAACGACGAAATTACAGTGTCTTTAAAAGAATCGTGTGTAATTGTTGTGTAAAGGTTAAATACATCCACAACTGACAAATCTGACAAATGATGCGACGATTGCGGAGCTCACAAGTTTAACTACAGAAGAATAGCTGGAATCTGAGCTTAATAATTTGTTAAACCCCCAGGAAGACAAAGGACAGTATATAACTTCCATGTCTATCCATAACTTGCAAACAACCTTGCACGTAGAAAAAGCTCTCTTTGAAAATGAGGGCGACAGAGGGAATACCTAAATTATTGCTACAATTATTTAATGTCTATTCCCCCACTAGCAGAAGCAGAGAGAGTTTTTTCTAACGCGGGTTACTTTTGTAATAAAATTAGGTACAGAGAGTACCTAATTTTATTACAGAAGTAACCCGCGTTCTGAAACCACATGCCCACTACTAAAATGAAAAAAATATCAACAAAAGGTTTTTATTTTTTTATTTACGTTTTTTTAATAAAGTTCTTGATTAAAATATCTTGTTTTGACTGCCTAATTGCATAGCCTATAAGTAAGAAACGTAGTTTTGAAATAGTCTCAATAGTCTCGTTTTTCCCGGGAATTTCGAGACCACATCGAGTCTCGTTTTTTTTTTCCCGGGACTCTGTAATGCATCGAGACTGAAAGCCCTAGTGAGGACCGGTATATTATGTATAATTTTTTATTTTATTTTAGCGTTTAAAAATTTCTCGAAGCCAATAAACTGGAGGAAGGACGTGTATAAGTTGGATACTAATAATCCTGAAAATAATGGATTTCGGGTAAGTTTATCATATCAATTCTTACAATAAGCATATCCCAATTACCATCTTATTTCCAAAACTTGCAACATCACCTCCCAGAATACTTGAATCAAAATAATAGATAATCATTTAAATTGAAATATTTTCTGCAAACCTTTGCCAAGGAACGAAAGCTGTGGTGAGATTTCAAATATTATCAGTTATTTTTTTAAATATTATTAACTTTTTGTCCGTACTTACTAGGCCACAAAAAATTCATGTCCTTTAAGTATGTTACTATCCCCTTAAAACACATATTTTTGGGTGCAAGCGCTAACAACCTTTTGTTGTCTTTAAAAGTTTCGAAGCTAGTTTTTCATTCGAAATTGTGATTTGAATAAATAAATCGTTTTTTATTAAATTTATGAACGACTAGCTTCTGCCCGCGACTTCGTCCGCGTGAAATTTCTTGTACCCCCACCCCGTCGCGTCGCAACACTTCGTATTCGCTTACCGTTCACTCTGAGTTTTTTTCTTTTTGCTCGGCTCCTAAGGGTCATAGCGTGATGTTAAATAGCCTATAGCCTTCCTCAAGAATTGGGCTATCAAATGCAAAAAGAATTCAAATCTGACCGGTAGTTAAAGAGATTATCGCGTTCAAACAAACAAACTCTTCAGCCTTATTATTAGTATAGATAAAAAACTCTATGGCCCATAACTCCTTAATAGGTACCAACTCTTAACATCTTACACACGTGATAACTTTTAAACGAAATATCCGATTGAGATGAAACAAAAAGTATTTTACTTCTTCATAAATACTCTTGATAACATAATGCTTAATTTCGATAAACATTAATATTACGATACATATTTAACGTAGTTTTTTTTTCTTCAGACGATTTAATAATTATTTTGAACACAAAATCGGTTATTGTGATTAAACCATGATAGCTAGACATATGTTCTCGCGGACTTTTTTGTAGGTCTTAATAGGCTCTACAAACCCGTAGTACATTATTTTGTTCTATTGTCAATAGTTTTTGCAGCGCACGCAAAAATAGGTTTTCGATTTTACACCTTGTGTTACAAAATAGCAATTTTATTACGGATCCCTAATTTTGAAGAAAAAAAATATAGCCTATAGCCTTCCTCGATAAATGGACTACCCAACACTAAAATAATCATTCAAATCGGACCAGTAGTTCCAGAGATTAGCGCGTTCAAACAAACAAACAAACTCTGCAGCTTTATAATATTAGTATAGATTTGTTTCTCTTCTCGCCACTGCAGATTCATAGCCTAAAAAACTCAACGAAAGTTGAAGTGGGGGGAACAGAGAGTAAATAAGAAATATTTTGTTTTTACATTTGGTACATAAGCTATGAGATGCATTTTTAAACGTAGGAGGTTCTCAAGTCGACGCGTATATACATATATATATATATTTTAAGTATATATTGCCTTTTTGTCTTCACATGTCCTGTCCTACCCAAATGTCCTGTCTTTGGTATTGTTCGTCGAATCTTTGAGCTCCTCAAGTTCTGGGTTGAGCTGCACGATTTTTGACAAATGCGTGCACTGATTGGACAGGTCCGCTCAATCTGTGTGGTTCTTTCCTCAAAAGACCATTTCAGACACCAATCTACATGGTCTTCACACGATCTGACCAAGATTTTGCCTGGACTTTAAAAGAGACTGTGACTTCTGAGTTTGTTTCGGCCTTTCTTCTCAGAATAGTCAGTTAGGAAACGCCGACCTCATCTAGTTTTAAAAAAAATATGATTGACGTGTAATTTAAAAGTGTTTGTACAAACCTACTTACAGAAATAAAATCATTTATCACAACTGGTTTATCTTAAGCATAACTATATTTTTCTCTGAAAATTCTTTATCTTTATTAATAGATTTTCTTTTTTGACTTGAAGTACTTTCCAATAAGAGTCTTTTTTTGTTTTACGCATCAGAATTTTTAAGATTTTAGTATCAAAAGAAAAGGAAAAAAAAAAATGCTTTTAGACAATTTTTGTGTATAAATCCGCATCGTTCTTGAGAAATAAACCGTAAAAATTATTATATTTTATCTAAGTCAGATAATTAGATCCATGAGACAGTTTTTTTTTCAAATGTAGTTAAGTCCATGAGAGCCAATCAGTTAACTGCGGTTGTTCAACATGGCCGTCAGTCGACGATAAAAATAATCCAGATAAATACAGATCTATTAAAGTCCGCGCGGAACTAGTTGGCCGCACCTTAGATATGTGAGCGGTGGAACGGAGGGGCGGGGGCGCTTTGTCATAACTCAGTACGTGCGTAGCGAACAATGGCCACCCCTGCCGCCCTCACCCCCGTCCCCACCTATGGTGCGGCCAACTAGTTCCGCGCGGACTATAAATCAATCTAAATATTACATTTTTTAAACGATGAAAGCGGGTTTAAACTGAATTTGCTAAACAGGATCGTTTTCTTCAACGGTTGCCATAATAAAAAAAATACTGCCTTTTAATTCATGGAATTGTGGCGCGATGAATTTTACCTGAACCACCACCTTAGATTCAGGAGCGAAACCTATCCGCTTATGAACCTTGTCCCACACTCGCAAATCATACGAATTTCTTGTTTGTCATCGAGTGCGAGTGCACTCCCGCTTACACGTGCCGCGCTCAGCCACTGCGCGCGTCAGAATTTTACTGAACCTCATATCTCTTGAATGGGCAACTATGGGCACGCGCTAATAGCGTAGAATTATAGCCAACAAGCCAAAGAATAAGAATAAAGTAGTTTTAAAGCAGGATCTGTCAAGACTTGGCCAAATTTTAGCAGTTTCTGTTTCGTTCCATACAACAAAAATTTAAAATATTTTTTTCCGGGCAAACTATCAGTTTTAGAGAAAAACGTTTCATAACAATTATTGCTCAGATTATCAGATCTTTCGATAGGTATTTAAAAAAAATGGAATTTAGAAAAAAACCCTATGTCCCTCATATAGCAGTTTCGACCCACTGTGCGTCGGCTATCAGCCCATCCACTCGCGCCGCGCTTTGTTTTGTTTATATAAATTTTGCTTGTTTTTTATGTCCTACTAGTTTAAGAGCGTTTACGCCGTACGGCATTTCATACAAACTTTCAAGCCCTTATTTTTCGAAACGAATGAACCGATTTTAATGAAACTTCATACGCATAAGCAGGATACAGAGGTCTAAAAAGTTAGTAGAGAACATTTTCGAAAAATAGTGTTACAGCCAAATTAGACCGATTTTAAATTTTCCATAGAAACAGAGATTTCCAGTTATCTTTTTTTAAATAAGACATTTCGGAAATGTTCTCTACTAACTTTTTAGACTTTTGTATCCTGCTTATGCGTATGAAGTTTCATTAAAATCGGTTCATTCATTTCGAAAAATAAGGGCTTGAAAGTTTGTATGAAATGCCGTACGGCGTAAACGCTCTTAAGCTTAAATCAATATATATTCATTTCATTCTTCTTCTAATAATAACATTCATTTCAAGTATTTTCAACGCTTATTTCCATCATTCTTCCTGCTTCGCTTCGTACACTATAATAACGCTTAGTGGCCTTGTTATACGGGTTAAATTCCCGTGCGACGTTAGTGCCGTTATTGCACATACGGTACTACAGAATTAAGACTATTATCACTTTTTTGGGTTCCGTAGTTCTGACAAGGAACCCTTATAGTTTCGTCATGTCCGTCTGTCTGTCTGTCCGAGGTTTTGCTAAGAGACCTTTAGTACTAGAAAGCTGTAATTTTGTAGAAGTGTGTATATCAATTACGCCGACAAAGTGGTAAAATAAAATTTTGGTAAATATTTTTTTTGAGGGTAGCTCCCCTACATGTGTAGTGGGGATGAATATGTTTTTCATCGTCTACCCCATCGTGTGGGGTATCGTTGAATAATTCTTCTAAAATGACTTGGGGATTGCTAAAATTATTTTTCGATTTAATGCTCAATTTACGAAATATTAAACTTTAAAGTGAAAATTTTTGTTCCAGTAGGGCGTCGTCGTCCCCCCTCTAAAAGCTAAACTGCTGGCTTGAAAAATCTGGAAAAAATCACGATGATAGTGCATTAATAGTCGTTGAACTTGGGTGTTGGATAATTTTGAACCAAATACAAAATCCTTGGCATTAATCCTTTAAAGTGACTAAGATGAAGTAGCTGCTTGTTTATGAAAAACGTACTATATTGTGATAACGGGGTACTACGGAACCCTACAATATGCGTGGCCCGACACGCACTTGGCCGGTTTTTTTAATATCTCCTAGAGTGGATTTATCCGAGTTTGAAGTTAAGCAAAGCCACACATTTGTCGAAAATAATACGTTATTATAAAGTACTAGCTTCCGCCCGCGGCTTCGTCCGCGAGGTATGTCGATAAAAGCTATTCTATGTCCTCCTTCCCCGGGATGCAATCTATCTCTCTGCCAAATTTTATCGAAATCCGTTCAGTGGTTTAGGCATGAAAAGGTAACATACAGACAGACTGACAGACGGACAGTTATAGTTACTTTCGAATTTATAATAATATATTAGTATGGATGGTTGGCAACCCTACCCATGACGTCTGCAGAGTATCGGTCTTATTTTGCAAATTAGTTTTTTCAACCATATTGATTGGAAATTGTTTTATTTTTCCATAAATATTTTTATTCTTATTTAAAAAATATGTTTAGTTTTCAATCGAAGTAGTAAATATATTGCAATCTATAATAAAGTTTATGTTTGAGTGTTAAGGTTTATAATCAAATTATATGCAAACGCGGCCTCTTCGGCGATGTGTTTTTTTTCTAATTTCTTAATCTAGTGCTATTGTTGATCGAAGACAATTAATTATAGTTTTAAATTAACGATATTACAGAATGAGGCGTTTATAATATGGATGAACACGGATTTGAAACGGAAACCTGCTTGGCGTGTCAATCACACTGGCGAGTACGAAAGCGGAGTTTTCCCAGCCAATTACACCCTAGGAGTTACCCATGGTATGTGTATATAGTTAATTTTTACCCGACTACGGCAAAGCCAATGGGACCCCTCATTGGCTTTGCATATGATTTTAACAGGCTTTGTATGTATGTATATTTATTTATCTGTTATCTTGTCTCATAACAACTACTCAACGTTTTATAAAAACGGGGGGATCTTTGGATGTGCATCTGGATTTAGGGCCTATTTTTGAACCCTTTACGGATCGAAATAAGATTTATAGGGAAATTAGTAAAAACTTTAAGCAATGGGCCATGAATTTCTTAAACGTGAATTAAAACTGTTATGATTAAATAATTTGGGCCCTCAATCCAGACGCGTGCATAAAGTGGCATAGCCTAAATCTCAATAAGTACTATCTCTGGGTTAATAATTTCTATTTAAAAATTTAGTTAAGAATTTCTTAAATATATTAAGAAATTCCCAAATCTGTAGAATATTTATTTATTTATATATACTTAATTGTACACCACAAAAATACATAACATGAAAAAAGATACATCAACATTACAAAATATACAATGGGCGGCCTTATCGCTTATGACATTACAGATTTATGGCGGTATATCTAGGGCCCTCACTTCATTAATGTCTGTACTGAAGAATCTGCAAAACATTAATTTATCTGAAGAAATACATAAACACGACTTTAACATATTTTACTTAGATACCTATGTGAATTTGTTAAAAAGTAATAATGACAAAAAAGTTAATTGTTAAGAAGTAAATGAATGTCGAATTTAACGAAAACGTCTGCACTGAGAGCCCAATATTTTCGGCTTTATTGACTAGGCTCAACCTCATAGATTAACGCAAATTAGAATAACATTTTTAACTATTTCTTAACTAAATTGTAACATATCGTCCGTTTTTCTAAATGTGATACTTTAAGAGAAATCTGATTTTCAACTTTTTCTAGGAGAAAATTTTGTAGGGTAGATACGATTTGTTACTTTTATGGACTGATCAGTATGTACCCTCATACTTAAAAGCTATTTTTAAGCGAATAAGTAGGTAAATATTTGTTGCTTGAACTGTCGGAAGCGTTTGTATTTTGTGTGGTGCAATAATTAAATAGTGCAGTAAATATTAATAATATCAGTTTTTCCGTTTTGTGATATCGAAGTAAGTACCTACTTACCTAGATCACTTTAATATTGCCTATTTCATTTGTGTATTTTTATCGTTATCGAGAATAGCTGATTACTGGGTTTAAACTTAAGCGTATATTATTATATTTTTAAATTTAAATAATTATTGACAAAAAAAATCGAAGAAACCAAATGTTGGTGTAATATAATTTTATCAACTGGATAAACAACAAATAGCCGTTAGAGTTATTTAATGTACAGTCAACAAAGGAGTTAAGTATACAGGAGCGTCGGATATTGTTGAAGTTTACTAAGAAACCGATGGAAATTCTCGAATAAAATTTTAGTTTATTAATAGAAAACAAACAGCTCATTTAATTAATTAAATTTCAGTCCAGAACATCCATCGGTTTCTTAGTAAACTTCAACTATATCCGACGCTCCTGTATACTTAACTCCTTTGTTGACTGTACATTCGATTGGTGTACGCTTTACAAAATGTACAGGTACCTACTTACTATGAACATTATGGTCACCCTACAAATTTTTCTCTTATAAAAAGCTGAAAATCAATTTTCTCTTAAAGTATCACATATAGAAGAACGGACGATATGTTACAATTTAGTTAAGAAATAGTTAAAAATATTATTCTAATTTGCGTTAATCTATGATGTTGAGCCTAGTCAATAAAGCCGAAAATATTGGGCTCTCAGTTCAGACGTTTTAGTCAAATTCGACTTTCATTTACTTCTTAACAATTAACTTTTCTGTCATTATTTCTTTTTAACTAATTCACATAGGTATCTAAGTAAAATATGTTAAAGTCGTATTTATGTATTTCTTCAGATAAATTAATATTTTGCAGATTCCTCAGTACAGACATTAATGAAGTGAGGGCCCTAGATATAACGCCATAAATCTGTAATGTCCTATTCTACAGATTTGGGAATTTCTTAAAATATTTAAGAAATTCTTAACTAAATTCTTAAATAAAAACTATTAACCCAGAGATAGTAGTTTTTGAGATTTAGGCTATGCCACTTTATGCAGGCGTCTGGATTGAGGGCCCAAGTTATTTAATCATAACAGTTTTAATTCACGTTTATGAAATTCATGGCCCATTGCTTTAAGTTTTTACTATTTTTAACTAATTTCCCTATAAATCTTATTTCGTTCCGTAAGGTTTCAAAAAATAGGCCCTCAATCCAGATGCACATGATCTTTGGAAGCCTCATGTTATTCCGTGGGTAATAAATAGGCTTCATGACGTCGCATAAAATCCAAAATGACGTCTTATAGCGGATTTAAATTAAAAAATCGTGTTTTGTATGTAATGAAAACTACAAAAAAAGTGTTTTGAATCTAATGAAGACTTCGTTAGAAAAACACGTAAATTTTTCATCAAAGACAAATTTTTGTTACTTTTATAATAAAAACGTAGAAAACACTTACAGAATGAAAATTGTAAATAATAATAGTAATTAAAACAGAAAATAATAATAAAATAGTGATTGTTAGTATAATAATAATAGTTAGGAGGTTCCTCTCTCTGGAGCCCTGACCGCCGGTAGCTTGGACCCTGTTCCCGATACCGGTGGGCTACTATTTTTTATATTTTTAAATGTTTTTATATTTCTTTATACTAATATTTAAAAATATAATTTATAAGAATTTAATTGAATATTGATAATAATAATAATTTATTTATTTAATCACATAACAATGTTAACTTAAATAGTAGTTATCTGTAGGTACACTTGAGTTATGCTAGTTAACTAATCAGGTAGGTTTTGCAACCAACACCCCTACTAAGTTATAAAATAACTTGTGTTAAGGGCAGTGGTACAAGCCCATACCAGGCCTCCGTCACTCCATGTACTTGCGCGCTATAAGTGCCTACCGCCCAGCCGAGCGGTCTCGGTCCGCCGGCGGATCAAATTCAGTGCGGTTTTCGCAAGCGAAGCGCGCGCACGCCGATTTTAATAGTGCTGTTCGTTCGTACGCGTAACAAAACAAACTTACAAATATAATAAAACAAATTTTAAAAAAGAGAACCGACTTCAAAACACTAAACCGTAAGAAATAATTTCTTCTTTGATGTCGGTGCTTTTTCGATTCGTAATTACCAGCTGTTAGCACTAACATAAAAAAAAAACAAATTATTTCTTACGGCTTAGTGCTTTATTTGAAGTCGGTTCTCTTTTTTTAAGTCTTTTTTTTTTCATTTCTAGTGAACATCTCCGAAGATCATCAACAAACTAAGAAGTATTATACTTATTTTAAAACGTTCTCCTAAATGTAACAAATCCTTTTCTGAAAACCGCATCGATATCGGTTTAGCCAAACGCGAGATTATCGCGCACAAACATACATACCTACAAACCATACAAGTCAAACATCTCAGTTTGGCCTGTATGTCTGATCACCTCCTTTTTTTTAAGTTGGTTAAATATTTTATAAATGATAAAATTTTTAACTGCCACATAAAAGTCAGAACATATTCACAGTTCTCAATAACATAGATAAAAAGTTATGTTAATTTAATTTTATCGAAGAGGCAGCCCTGCGATTACTGTGGAATCGCGCGGTGCGAAGCAATCACTGCTGTACGCTTGAGCATTTAGGCGCATTTTAGCATACAGTGGTTGTTGACGCGAGGGAGTAGGCAATTATCGTAATAGGTATTGGAAATTTTCTACTGAGTGAAGTATCTGTTACGTAGTAACTATTCAGTAATCTGTGCCCATACATATTTAGGTTTCACAAATGAATTGCAGGAGAACAAGTGTTTTTTTTTTTTTGTTAACATAATACCATAATTGCAGAACTCAGAGAAAAAAAAACGGTTTACTTATAACAATTGGATTATTCGCTATTGTGTGTGTGGGTGTATGTGGGGGTGTGTGTGTGTGTGAGGTGTGTGTGTGTGGTGTGTAGTGTGAGTGCGTTATGGTGATTGTGTGTATGTTTGTTATGGTGATGGTGTGTGTTATGTAGTATATTTATTTAATAATTTAATTGAAAAAGAAAGTTAAGAACTAAAACCCGTCTACGACAAAAATACCGACTAAAAACAACATCGGTTGTCGTATAGATCTGCGTCACAATATGGTGCAATTCAGGTCGCACAGCGCTTATTGCCTACAGTTATATTCGCCTAAAAGAAGCCTCTCTTTCTATCGCGTTATCTTATCTTCTGGTTGTCTTCTTTTAAAGACTAATTTAATCTGAATATTTAATAATTACGAGTACCTAGTTGCTTAATTAACATTGTTTTTATATTGAAAACAATATAATATTATTACTCATAACCACAGTTCAAATCATATCAGCTGCCACAAAATACCTAGCTATTGTGGTACATAATGGCTTTATCAATTTAGAATATTACGCGTGTGTTTTTCCTTAAAACTTACTAGGTACCTATTTTTGGTCATGACCGCGTTACTTTTTAATTTATAAAATGTATTTTCCAGTCACTGATCTCTATCATACAACTTATATAATACAGCGGTGCTATTCTGTAAAAATCTCACCGTGAAAACTTGGGTGGAGTGAGCTGTCAATAGTGTCAATTCCTAGTAAAAACAAACTCACTTCACCTAAGTTATTATGGAGAGATTTTTACAGAATCGACCGGCAGGTTAAAGTACGTACTTATACGGGTATCGATCCGTTCTAATATGCGAGTGAAACAACGTACCTGTAATTGAATATTGAAGCTTTGCAGCATTGCTATTCACAACCATTCGACAGGCTTCCGAGTCGAAAATCATAGATTTTCAGTTAATAAATAATAAAAAATAATATTCCACAACCAATGGATGTTCTGCACTGAAATTTAATTTAATAAATGAGCTGTTTGTTTTCTATTAATAAACTGAAATTTGATTCGAGAATATCCATCGGTTTCTTAGTAAACTTCAACAATATACGACGCTCCTGTATACTAAACTCCTTTGTTGACTGTACGTTCAAAATAAAAAATTATATCAATTTGTCTTATAATTATCTAGCCCTGTATGGAAACAAAAAAGAAAAAAAAACATATAAGTATTTGAAAGTTATGAGCGTCGAAAATTCCATATTTCAACACTAATTTTAACGCATCTTTGGGCGGAAATAAATACCATAAGAAGAAAGAAAATTGCAAAATAGTTACCATACAGGGATAGATTAGTTGTTAAAAAATGCAAATAATGTTATTTTGTACAGATACATTCAATAGATTTTTCATGATATCCATATTCCCAAAGGTCTACAACAAAAAATTAAAGTCAATGAAATCGCGCATGTATTCGTCACTCAGCGTTAGCAGTGTGTATGTGTACGCGCATCAGCGTCTTACTGCTCATCACAGCGTCTATCCCTTTCGCACGTGATGTCGGTTGAGATAGCATGCATTTTAACCCCGCCCACCAACTAGTTCGTGCCGCCGACTTGTATAGCCTTAATGTCAAATACTGGTGAAAATGACAGATATTCATGACGTCCGTTATAAATATGACGGAAACGGTCTTCTAGGAGACCGTAGCTTGACAGCAAACAGCTGCCGGAAGTAAAGCGGTCGTCTATTAAACAGTCACCGCAGCCGAAATCGGTATGGGACTCCTACACATGTTATTTTTGATTCGCACGTGATGTGCTTTGTAACAATATTTTGATTTAAAACAGTGTCAAAATCCGTGGAGCTTCTTGCCCATTCTTCTCCATAGGAACCTATTGATATAGAACGGGCAATTACCTTCCCATTCTGAACTCGTTCGACAATTCAAAAGTGCATAAGTAAATAACTGCTTTGAGTTTCAAACGCTATCGAGGGCAAACTAATTGTCACTATTTAGTATCGTAGCCAGTAAATTACACCATGTTTTACATGGGTTTTTTGTAATGATGAACTTCAATAGATTCTTCCTCTTTTTCTTAGTTAAAATTGTATATTTTTGTTGTCATGCGTCTAATTTTACCCATTGTTTACAGAATACCCAACATCGCGCTACGACGGTCGACGAAAATTTATAATTAGCTCTGTTCATAAGTTCGAAGATTCACTAAAATATGCGTGGGGTGTCGCCCTATTGGTCATCGGTGTGACGTGTTTTGTTTTTGCTGCTGTTTTATTATTTTTTATGAAAAGATCTATCAGCCGGCAAAAATCTATCAGCCGGCAAAACTCGTAGAGACGTCATGGATTGAGGGGTATGCTATGAGGTAGCCCGCGAAATTCAAATTTTCTTTTTGTTTTGTTGAATGACTATTTCATAAAATCATGATATTTCAGACCCATTCTGTCTAGAGATAAAATAACTGTAAAAGGTTTGTAATAGCCTAAGACGTTGAATTGGCGAGCTAAAACTCACCCCTGTGCACTATTGACGCGAGCACCCACTTGCACTAACTGCACCCCAATTGCACTAACTGCATCCCAATTGCGTAACACATTTTGTATCACAATCTGAAGGATACGTATTGAAGAAAATACCTAATCCATTGCTTCATATGTTTGAAAAATTCTGCTGCTTGACAACGTAAATAACGCAATGCATATTGTTGAATTGTCCAAATGAGTGGCGTTATGCAATTTCCCCGCTGGAGTAGTAGTTTGTAATGGTTCAATTAATCTCGAATCGAACTAACTCAAGGGATAACCCTAAAAGTTTCACTCAGATCATAGAAACAAAACAGTCAGGTTGTATTTTCAAACACTTACCACAAAACGAATTCTAACTTTGGTCCAAGCTCAAACCTTTCAGCCAGTTTTTGTATTTCGAACCTTATTCCGATTGACGTAAAGTTCTTAATAAAAGATTGATAACTTAGACACTGGTTTAAAATCCGTTTTGGCATTTAGAAACTTAACGTTGTCGGAATAAAATCCGTAATAAAAAAATGGTTATACATAGTTGACGTTTTTCGTTTCTTAACCAGACCGTAAAATAACCGTCACAGTCACAGAAGTTGCCGTCTGAGTTCATGTGTTCATAAGACATGTCATGTCTGTTTATTTCTATGATCTGAGTGTTATAATATTTTATATTATATACTAGTAACCCGCCCCTGCTTCGCGTGGTTTTCATGTTTAATTATTATATATAAGTTTAAAATATATACCTCACAGCGATTGAAATAACGGGTAATTTAGTCGATAATTTCTACCAATCTATGTTCTCTTGCATTCTCCTTTGATAGATAAATTTATTACATTAAGAGCCTATACTACCTCAGCTAAAATTCAATCTTTATCTCGCTCGCACGATACTGCTCGCGGACTGTGTGAGAGCGAAACAGAGTGCGGTGCTGGGCGAAAGGCAGCGCCAATAGTTTAGGTATTTGCTTCTTACGGTGAAAATAAAGGTGAATCAAAAAAACTAGCTATCATAAGACCTGCTTTATAGTTAGTTCAGTTAGTATACAAAGTTTCATGATCTAATTTGAAGTATTTTTTTAATACCAGCGGTTTATTGTTCGGTTTGGAGGTAACTTTGGATTTTTTTTCTATCGAGAAAATTTTATGGAATCGTGTTTTCGTCTGACATAGTACCTAACATTAATCCTCAAATTTAGCATATATTTATTTCAAAATTAATGCTCCGGTATTTTCGACATAACGGAGGATCATGCTAAGCCATTTGAGGTAGTATAGGCTCTTAAGGGGAAGCGCCAGGGTAGCCCGCGAAATTCTAATTTTCTTAGGTTCTTTTTTTGCGATTTGCAGGTCAGTGTCATGTTGAATGTTGATTATAATATGATTCGCGAGCTTATCAGCACAGAGTTACAATAATTAAAATATCAATAAAACCATCTAAGTTTATATAAGCTTATTGAATGACAATTTCGTGAAATATTGGGAGATTGATGGTTGTATTTTTTTTAATGATTATAATTCTGTAAATACATACTTGTTACACTCGCGAATCATATGTTGGTCAACATACAACCTGACACTGACCTGCAAATTGCAAAAAAAACCTAAGACAATTTTAATTTAACCTATCGCAGCCCAAGAAATATAAGCTCGAAATTTTTTCTCGAAGTTTTTTAATGATCAATGATTCGCTAGTTATAAAAGTCATAATTATTATGTTGTTTTAAGAAATACTTTTTGATTAATGTTGTACATGGACATACTTTTAATTTTTACATGTTCAAAAAGAAATGAACGTGCACAATATATTTTGTTTTGTTTGTGTAGAATAAACATTTTTTCTGAATTTGAACTTGGACAGACAGAAGTATGGATTAATATTATTATTACACTTTTTTAAAAGACTGAATTTGTAGATACGAGGTCTTGACGGTTAACCGTCGATTTGTTTTGTTTGTGTAGAATAAACATTTTTTCTGAACTTGAACTTAGACAGACACATTTATATTATGGAAGTATGGATTAATATTATTATAATGTAATTAAGGTTATTTATAATTTTTCAACACACTTGCTCGTAAAGTGGCTCTTAATAAACCGCTTTTAGGTCCATAATGCAGTATATTAAACACGCGTGCTTTTTACTTTATGTTACTGTACTAGTGCGGTAACGCCACACATAACTATTTACTAGTCGAAGATTTGCGCTTTTTTAATCTCATCAAAGAGTAGAGTTTTTATGTAGTCTGAATTGTCCTTGGTCCCAAAATGAACAAATTTTATTTAAGTACCTTAAATTGTCCGTGGTCCCTCCCGGAACCAAACGGAAAAGACCCTGACTGGCGTTCTATTATTGCGGATTCTCACTGAATTTAACCATTAGTTACTATTTTTAACAATTGGTAGAGTTAACCACGGATCAAAAAACCGGCCCTTAGACTTTAAAAATCGAATACTACATAACTATGAAACCTTTCTTTACTGATTACTGTGGAAGCATGATAATTTTAATATACCTAACACTTAGTATTATTTATTTAATTAACTAAGTATAACTTAACGCTGGATTGTAGTTAGTAGTGTATACTTAACCATATTTGTATATTTACACTTTTGTACACAGTGACTTCGTCTATATTTTTATTTCACGAGTGTAGCTCCATCATGAGACCTTGGACTCCACCT
This sequence comes from Oligia fasciuncula, assembly GCA_963082905.1. NCBI lineage: Eukaryota > Metazoa > Arthropoda > Insecta > Lepidoptera > Noctuidae > Oligia > Oligia fasciuncula. Next base: position 10,553,502 of record OY720406.1, on the reverse strand, counting down.
TAGGCCACAGTACTTGTCTAGCCGATACCAACGAGCTCGAACAAAAGGGACTGTCTTATTTACTTGAGTTCCTTTGGCTTCCGGCTGCATTATCAGACCAGGTCCATGGTACCATATTACCAAAGAAGTGTTCGTTGCGTTCTCACCGAAGTCACATAAGTAACTATGCCAAGTTTGAGGTCACTCGATTGCCAGGAAGTACTTGAAAACTGGATTACAGAGTAACCTGAAACACACGAAAGAAGCAAGTTAAAATAAAATAGCTTATAAAAATAGATACTTAATTATTATTTTTATTTAATTTTCGTACATATTTAAGTAATAAATTTATAAATATTTCTTTAGAAAAAGAAAATGGGTCTGGGACACATAACTGTACTCTGTACTACAGCACTTCCGATTCTACAAGGTTGCATTTTAGAGCCTGGCTACAAGGTTGTGTCTATGCAAGTTCTCTTTAGCTAGACGCATTACACATCCGGAGATTGTCAGATTGATTCCCCCGGATGGTGGCATGCCCGACAAATGTCAACCGTGTCTTTAACAAAAAATCTCCGGTGATTTCGTTATGATAGCTTTATCCATAATTGCACAGAAAAAACCTTCGGTTTTCCCTAAGAGGTTACCTAGCAACTCTACTTAGAGTCCCATGGAGGGCCCGGAAAAACCGTCCGTGATGTTACTTACTCTGCCATACCTCCCTGCAATCGTTACTTCGTTAGTGTCAATAACTACAGGTACAGGCTTGTGCCAGTTCTCTTTAGCCAAAGAGAGTGAGGTCCCCTTATTATTATAGTCTCTACTGTCTTTCCACTTCTCTGGATGTATAATAAGGCGACTAGGAACAGTAGGAACCAACCTTTGTTGAAGGCGTGAAGCTCGTCCCGCCATCTTCACCTGGGCGACTCTCCCACCTTAGGCCCTTCAATATCTTACCATGCCGGAGTAGGGACCCATAGGGTCATGAGTTTGGCCCGTTGTTCGTCTGTCATGCGGCAGATATGCGTCCAGCCCAATTCCTTTTTTTTTATTTATAATTAAATAATGTTTTTTTTTTCTTGCACAAAAAGTCGTCCTTTTTTTTCTCAATCTGAGTCGTACAATACCTATATATTATAATTATTGTCAGTAGAATACCTACCGCACTAAAAGTTTTGCTAGCTACTGAGTGCATTGCGTGTGTGTATGTATGTTGTTTTAAATTATTTCGCATGTCAAATTTATATTTTTTTACTAAATATTATGACATGTATGTTGTTTTGTGTTGTATCGTGTGTTTTTAATATCTAATGTTTACATAAATTATTTGCATGTCAAATTTATATTTTTTTACTAAATATTATCACATTTCGTGAATAAGAACCAATCAAGGTTACGGTCCGCGACAGCCACAATAGTTAAAAAATCCCTAGTGCCTATTAATATTAAAAGACATTTTTTACTGTCAAATAATGAAAACTAGAGTACCGCCTTATTGTATATTTTTTGTCAATACTGTTAGATATAATATGTAAGACCGTATTTTATCGACGCCAAAATAATATGGAATTTGTGATCTCTGGTTTAACATCGATTTTTCGGTAGAGGAATTTATCATAATCCTCCCACCCAGGTCCTGGCTATACGTAATAATAATAACGTATCGAACTATCGACCCCTATGGAACGGACGCGGGGATAAATATTTACAACCGATACCAACGAATAATTACTACTTATTACTAAACCTACCAGATTTTGATATCAGATTATTTTTGTGTCGTAATTATACTTATAGATATTTTTTGTACCAACTTTCGATAATATTATACTGGATACCCACACCATTTTATAGAAATATTTATTAATGTTTGTATAACAAAATACTTAATAAATGTTTATGGCAAGATTTTTTTGCTTTTTAGCTGAATAACCTTACCTCTCTTGGGGTCCTACCACCAACAGTAATTTAGGATTCCGTACCTCAAAAGGAAAAACGGAACCCTAAGGCGCGTTGGTCACTAGTAAGTCGAGGCGACGTCGCGGCGCGGCGCGGGCGTCGCGTCACGTTCGGTTGAGGCGTGGTCTCCTATAGTTACTTTTCTCTTTGGTGTCTACGTAGAGTCGAGGCCCGGGCGGCTATGGTTCCTTCACACATTCCAATTCATATAAGTCTTCGTCAAAAGATGTACGATTGTACCTACTTGCACTCATACGAGTAAAATCGTACAATTTCGATGAATTTCACATTGTTTTCAAAATCTTCACGCATTATTTTAACTGTAAATACGTCTACGCCCGAAATAAAATGACAAAATGGCGGTGGAGTCGCGTCGCGGTCGGGCACAGCGCCCCCGCCGCGCCTCCGCCTCGACCCCGCGCCGCCACCACCTTGTCCGTGCCGCGAGTCTAGTATATGAGCGCACTGCCATTTATTCCTAAAGAAAACGTAGATGCGGATGCGGCGCGCCGCTTGTGCGCCCGCGCCTTTACGCCGCCTCGACTCTAGCTCGTGTGGGGTGAGCGATCCGCCATATAGGAATCACTCTTCGTTGTCCCTCTGTCTGTCAAGACCTTTTTTCACAGGACCGCGTGGTGGTATCAAGTTGTAGTAATGATCAAATACAATAGGTAACTGCGCCGAGTTTTGAGGCCTCGACAATGAAAATTTAAAAACATAATTATGATGTTACGGAACCCTCGGTGCGCGAGTCCGACTCGCTCTTGCCCGGTTTTTTTTATTGATTCCACTCAGAAGTATGGCTGTTTTGGCCTTAAGGGGGAAGCTCTGAGGTGGCCCGCGAAATTCAAATTTTCTTACGTTTTTTGCAATTTGCTGGTCAGTATTAAGTTGTACCAGCAAATTGCAAAAAACCTAAAAAAAAAATGAATTTCGCGGGCTACCCTGGCGCTTTCGCCTTAAACCCGCACCCTAATTGCGTAACACACTATTACTCTCAATTTGAATCATTTTGAAGCATATTGCTAGTCCATTGCTCCATAAGTTCGAAAAATGTGTCCGCTCAAAAACGTAAAAAACGCAATGAATGTTGTTGAACTGTCAAAATGAAACCCATTGCTACTGACTGATAGTGTGTTTACGCAATTACCCTGCGGTTCCAGGCGTAGACAGAGTAAGATATATCCTCATGGTATCCGTGTCACCGAAAGGGACAAAAAATTCCGGCAATCTTCATTAGACTCTCATTTTTACAGCTTATTACACTGCACCTAACCATTTTCATAGTTGCGCAAATGTACTATTATTTAATTATGCACGAAAAAGATCTTATTTTCCGTTTAATCGCGATGTAGTTTTTACTAATTCATTCATAATTTTTAATATTTCATTCATAAACGTCAAACTTGTTGTGCACATTGATGTGCTTAGCCGACACGCAGTAAGGGACAGAAATATTCTTACTCTGTCTCTTTTCTTTGCTAGTCACGTTAATATTTTGACGTGACAACGTCTTAAATTAGGTTGCGACTGGGAGTCACTTATGAAAAAGTGTAACGCTCGGTAACGTTACGATGAGTCACCGAACGAGAGAGAGGCCCGCCGAATGCCTTGCGTCTCTCTCCCACTCAACTATGATCGGATGATCGGTCGTTGTCACGTAAAATCTTCGCCCGTAAAACCGACTTTACAGGCAACCATTTTTTTTTTTTCTTTTTCTTGTGCGTATGAAAAAGAAGATATGCAGCAGTCTATAGCAAAGAGTAATATAATAATACGGAAGGTCTATAGTTTAATCTGTCTACGGTTCCAGGATTATAATAATAATTATTACGCTTTGACAGAAGATTTGAAAATTGCGAGTGACAGTGACATGTAGCTGAGTCACTGGATGGTACGCCATGGACGTAATAATAATAGATGTACAGACGCCAGCACATCAAGTTACTACAATCTGTCAGATTTCTTTAATAGATTTTCGACTTTATTGCTAAAATATAAGGTTCAAGGTTGATTGGGAAAATCTGACAGTTTCGGGTAGGTTGACCTGCTGGCGTCCGTACTATACTATGTCTTGTCACAGTGATGTCTATCAAAAAGTACTCGGTGATGGTAGGTATGCGGTACGTGCATGGACGTAATATATGTATAGATATTTATTACGTCCATGGGTACGTGACTAATGCATGGACGTAATATATAGAAGTCTTAGAAGTAACATATATTACGTCCATGGACTAATGTTACCCTGCATTATATTATAGTCGGACTAATGTTTTCAGTCTATCAAAAAGTACTCTGTGACTAATGTCAATTACTACTATAATGTACTCTGTGCTTTTATCTTGCCAGTATGGACGTAATATATAGAAGTATATTACGTCCATGCTTGCCAGTTGCCAATATTGAGCGCGGGTTAAGGTTCCATCATTGAATGGCAGACATTTTGTAGCCTAGGTCTGTCGGGTCCCTAAATAAAATACAAGTCGGGTCTGCCTGACAGTGACATCACGAAGAAAGCAAGCAGCTCAGAATACGCTTTTTATTCTGGAATTTACCTAAGGATAAATAATGGATTTAGAATGATGATTTACCAATCCAATTTTAAATATACAAACAAGTTTACGATCAATTTCCCTAAAACTAGAGATAATAATTGTTTTGTTTGCATATTCGATTATTCATATAATCGCTTAATCGGTGTGATTTAATTATTACTGCTTGCAATACAAGATTGTGACACTTCCACAATGACACAACGAAATTGATGTTGCCACCCTAAGTCTTTAACTTTACCCGCAAAAGTTGTTTTTTTTTGTCAACAGCGTAGTGGGGATATAATCTGATATTATGAACACTGCTATAGTAACATGTCATACAGTCCTGCATCATCATTTCAGCCAAAAGACGTCCACTGTTGGACATAGGCCTCCCCCAAGCACTTCCACTTCGACCGGTTCTGTGCTTCTCGCATCCAACGGGTTCCTGCGGCCTTCACAAGATCAGTCCTGCATAGGATAGATTATTCTCAGCCTTTTTGGTAAGGTAACTCTAAATGAGTCTTAATTTGCATGGATGCTTATTCTGAGACATTCATTGAATAAGCAATTGTAATTTTCATAGAATTTTGACATTTGGGCCAGGGACTTGAAAAAGAAATGAATTTCATTCCGTTACCACTAATGTTATCGCATAACGTTCCAAAATTTGTAACGATACTAAAACTTAAAAATATCAATAACGTTACAAAAAAAAACGTTATAGAATATCATTTTTGTAGAACAATATTATAGGTAACAGTAACATTAAGCTTATCGCTTGTAATAACGTTACACGTTAAACGTTACAGATTCAGTTGTAACGTTATTCTTCATACTTTTTCCTCATCTTTTGTCATGAAGCTGGCATAGTTGAGTAACGAAATGAATAACGTTATTATGTCGTTATACTAATAACGATATATTGATCATATTGTTAGTGAACAGTTTAAGATTTAGTTCCGTCAGTATCGTTATAGCCAAAGAATTAATTTTGTTACGATCTTGTTGGAACGGTACAAATTATCGGTACGCGTAACGTTATTTTGAGTAACGTTTCATGTCCGTGATTTGGGCTTATATTACTGGGAATTATATCCTTATTAGTTGGTAACACTACGGAACGATACAGTGATTTGATTGTGATGTGTTCGTAATTTTTAATTTTAGCTTGGATTGCTTACAAAGTTACAAAAACCTAAAGTTGGATACGATGGCGACGTCCAGCGAAGCGTCCGATCAAAATGTGAAGTCCAGGCGTCCTGCTGGTAAGGTTTTACCTGTCGCACCTATAAAATGGCCTTGTGGTATCGATTGGGTTTGACTGACTCAATTATTGTTTTGGTTGTAGAGTCTGCGTTCAAACAGCAGCGCCTGCCTGCTTGGCAGCCGATCCTGACCGCGGGGACAGTCCTGCCGACATTCTTTGTCATTGGTATTGCTTTCATACCTGTCGGTATAGGCCTGCTCTATTTCTCCGATGAGGTGCGCCCTTGTTGACTAATGTCAAATTAATTTACTAATAATTACTCGTCGAATTACTCAATATCTAATTTACCAGTCGTCGTAGCTGTGATTTATTACAAAGAGCTAAGATGACCCACTGACCAAGATTTTTTCAGAAATATAAGTAAACTAGTTGCGCCCCGCGATTTCACCCGCATAAGTGTCGATCCCGTGGGAATATCGGTATAATAAGTAGGCTATGTGTTAATCCAGGGTGTCAGCTACCTTCATACCAAATTTTATCAAAATTGGTCCAGCCGTTTGTGCGTGAAGAAGTAACAAACTTACAAACACTTAAAAACTTCTGCCTTCAAAATATTAGTGTGATAACTAACAAGTTTGATTGAGGTGGCTATAAATAAGGATGCCTGGAAGGATTTGAGGGAGGGCTTTGCTCAGCAATGGACAGTGTAGGCCAAATTAAAAAAAAATAACAAGTTGCTATTTAATAATGATTATTCTTAACTTCCTTCCTACTGGCTTTTAACTTTTGTAATTTTGTTATTTATCCTTATGTGGTATGCTATATCCTGCAGTATCCAGATACTGAATGATTGGGTAAGCACTGAAATATTATATATCTGTAACTTCCTTGCAGGTCAAAGAACATGTCATAGACTACACAAACTGCATGAAAGAGGGTGAAAACATCACTTGTGCTGATTACATCAAAAGGAACTCCATGGACCAATGCTTTTGCCGCCTCTCCTTCAACTTGACCGAGGATTTCAAAGGAGACGTGTACTTCTACTATGGGCTCAGCAACTACTACCAGAATCATCGACGATATGTCAAGTCTAGGTAATGACAAGACCATTATAATGCCATTACAAAACAGATTTAGTTTTAAATCTTTAAATACTCTGGCAGTCCTGTTGCATGCACCGATAAGGAACCATAAATGTTTTGTGTGCATAATGTTGATCACTAAAGTAAACAATGAATTTTCCAATCAAAAATAAAAGTAGTGTCCCAGCAATTATTTTTACAGATAGTTACTTTGATGTACAGAATGTGTAGATGGCTTCGTGATGGGTCTTTTAAACTTAGTAATAGTATACCACTCAATGACAAAATGAAGAATGACTAATATCCACCTTAAATATTTTGTTCTATTATTTTGGCAGGGATGACAGTCAGCTTCTTGGTCGCCTGTCGTTGACACCTTCATCTGATTGCCTGCCGTTCGCTTTTGCGGTTGAAGATGGAAAGCAAAAACCTGTGGCGCCATGCGGTGCTATAGCTAACTCTTTATTCAATGGTAAGCCTTTTTAAGTCTTTAATTATTTTGTGTTGATTTTCAGCTTCTAATCAATCAATAAATAATTTGAGGATACTGTAACACATTATTTAAGTTTATTGCAAACATCGGTATTTTTTAGGGTTCCGTATTAACGGACCCTTATTTATAGGATCACTTGTGCATCTATCTGTCTGTCCATCTGTCACAGTCAATTTGCTCTGAATCTACTGGACCGATTAAGTAAAAATTTGGTACACATATAAATATTTTTTTTCCAAAAACGAATGTACATTTTGAGTACATTAATTTTGAATATGTATAATGGGGCGAACTAGAAAATTAAAAACAAAATTTTTGCGTAATTATTACTGTACCATGTGACATATCAAATGAAAGGGATTGTTGTGAGGGTCTCAAATATATTTTTTGTATAATTTTAAAATACATGTCAGTGTTATTCTAAAACCAATCCAATATTATTAGTAAAATCGTATTATAAGAAAACTAGTGACCACCCCTGCTTCGCACGGTTTTTATGACTTGACAAAACATCGAGATTTCTTTATTGTATGTACGTTTTTTATGTAATTATTAACAAATTGAATTGTATTTTCTGTAAAATAAACCATGACTGATTGATTCATTGATATGTTTTATAGAAACAAACCTTTGGGAATAATTTCTCTAAATGATGGTGAAAACCGCATCGAAATCCGTTGCGTAGTTTAGAAGAACAACATGATACACAGTCAGACACGAAAAGACTTTAATTTATAATCTATATTAATCTAAATACATAAAATAAAGTCGTCTTAGTTACACCATTTATAACTTAAGAACGGCTGGACCGATTTTAATGATCTTTGATTTGTTGGATTTGTCTCCGCCCCGAATAGGATAATAACTAATAAAACACCGGAAAACTTCTCGAAAAAAAGAATCATGAAAATAAATCACTTTCTCATACATTTAACATGTACGTCGGATTAGTAGGGTAGGGTCATGTAGGGTAGCGGTTGCACACCACGCGAATGATGTCGCGCCGGGCGGCTAGTATTATAGATAAAGAAAGGTTTTTAGGCGGCTTACGAGTTGTAGGTCCTAGGTTCGAATCCAAACAGGCACTTTGTGTAAATTATTTCGTCACCACTGCTCTGAAAGCGGAGAAGGAAACCATCGTGAGGAAACCGGCATGTTCTAGAACCGAAAATTCAAAGACATGTGACATATACCAACCCGCACTGGGCCCGCGTGTATGGATTACGGCCCACTCTTTCTCACCGAGAGAAGGCCTGTGTTCCAGCAGTGGGCACACTATAGGCTGATTATACTTTAAGAAAGTAAAAAAAAAAAGATATGAAAGCTGTACTACGAATGATTATTTGTTTCACCAGATACATTGACCGTCCGCTCACAAGATCTGAACAAGGATGTGCCCATCCTTCGCACAGGGATCGCATGGGACTCGGACAAGGAAATCAAGTTTAGAAACCCACCTGGAGACCTCAAGACTGGTATGTACTGTTTCAAGTAGTGCACTATTAAAAAGAAAATCTATTGAAAAGCAACTGAAATATGTGCGTTTTAGTTTAAGAAGTCACTGCAAAAAATTGAAACAGTGTGAGGCCAAAGCCACTAACTTAGATACGTTTTGGATACGAAGAGGTATGTACGCACGGCGATATATCAAGCTGTACTAAAAATATATATCTTAAGAAGATACTTGTAACATTCTAGTTTGAGCGATGTTTCACAAACGGCAAATTTACTAATTTAAACACTTTGTTGCAGCATTCGCAAACTTCACGAAACCAGAGAACTGGCGGCTCCATGTTTGGGAGTTAGATCCTAACAACACAGAAAACAACGGCTTTCAGGTAATTGATCCTTAAAACATTATATCGCGCCTTTATTCCCTGTAGGCAGATGTGTACTTTTAGTACCATCAGCGTCAACATTTTAGGGAGGATTAGCTTTTGCCCGCGAGCTCGCCTGCGTGGTTGTCGGAAATCATCCCGCGGGAACTTACTACCGGGATTAATCCTCGATACTCGTTATTACCCGACTGCTCCAGAAGGAGGTTTATGTTTGTATGGTAGTCATTAGGGTGACCTTCCAAATATAATAAGCCGGTCTCTCAGATCTGGATCATACATAATTTACATATTATATTGCTATAAACTTAAGTCTTGTATTATAGTCCAAGTTGATTTTTGGTTGGCCATTTGTAATAAATAAAAAAGGTCTTTTGAACTTCGAGGGGAGGAGGCCTGTGTCCCAGCAGTGGGAACATTATAGGGAGACTAGCTTCCGCCCGAGGCTTCGCCCGCGAGGTATGTCGATAAAAACTGCCCTATGTCCTTCCCCGGGATGCAATTTAAATTAAAAATTAAAAAAAAAAAGTTAAAATTTTTATCGAAATCCGTTCAGTGGTTTAGGCGTGAAAAGGTAACATGCAGACAGACAGACATACTATCGAATTTATAATATTAGTATGGATTATAATAACCATTGCAAATTAAACGTTATTTCACTTTCAGAACGAAGACCTCATAGTATGGATGCGCACGGCCGCGCTGCCTACGTTCCGCAAGCTGTACCGCCGGGTGGATCACACGCAGGTCGGCTTTAGCACCGGACTCGTCAAGGGACCCTACGTGCTCACTGTGGAATATAGTGAGTCTTATATCGAGTACTATTACCAAGAGGGGATTGTGGCTAAGTAATAACAGCCGCACGGGTCGATCGATCAGGTTAAGCTACGCTTGCCGCGGTTGGTCCGTGGATGGGTCTTTTTTCGTGGAGGGATCTTTACATACCAAGACTCCTCCGTGCCTCAAAAAGCATGTTAAGCCATTGGTCCCGGCTGTCATTCGTGGATCTTTGACAGTCGTCAGAAGCCCGAAAGTCTGACAACCAGTCTTACCAAGGGGTTTTGTGTTACCCAGTAAATGGGTTGTGGAGGTCAGATAGGCAGTCGCTCCATGTAAAATACTGGTACTCAGCTGCATCCGGTTAGACTGGAAGCCGATCCCAACATAGTTGGGGAATAGGCTAGGCAGATGATATATAGAGTACTACGCACCTGACCTTTCTAAAAAACATTACTAATAAGGTCGGACTAGTTAAATAATAAGCCATAGGCAGCTCCTTTCCTATTATTTATGGTAATATACAATTTAAAAATGCTTTCATAGTGTCAATAATGTGCCAATAGAACAGTACTTATTCGATATTTGATATTCTGCTGGTTATTTAACGGCCGAACCCAACAACCTATTGACAGATAGCTACTGATGATTGACAGTATTATTGTAACTGTCAGTATAATTATAATCATACAGATCGCTACTGATATAGATTATTGGGACGTACTGATGACGTAATGATGTAAACAGTGAGCCTAGCACGAACGGACGGAGTTCACGCAAAGTAAATTTGAACGATTTTAAATGTGAAAATCTTAGTTCCGCACACAATATTTATTTAGTTTTAAATTGTGCTTGGCGCGTAAAAACCAAAATCGAAAATTTTATTTCGAATTTACTTTTACTTCGCGTTCGTGCTAGAGTTTTTGACAAAATTCAATTTTCATGGCCATTGTAACTATGTTGGGGTGGCCTTCCGGAAATCATGGAGCTATCAAGTTGAAATTAATATCCTACAATACCTTGAAGCAGTGAAAAAATCAAACTTCTAAATCAACGCAATCAAAAGATACGAGCGTTTAGGTTTCATTTATTTATGCCGCATACTTTGACACTCGCAAGGGCATCAAAACCTATAGGGTACTTCCCGTTGACCTAGATTAATGAAATTTAGCAAGAAGCAATGTCATGTGGTACAAGTAAAGGAAAAAATCCGAAAACCGTAAATTTGTAGTTACATACCTACTTGAACCCTCCGTGCTCGAGTCCGACTCGGACTTGACCGGTTTTTTATCACGTATTTTGTTATTTTGTAAGATTATTTGTGTATTTTATCTATGGGCCTTAGTTTTCTGACATTAAAGCAATTATTATTATTAAAACAAAATTATTCCGCAGACTACCCGGTAACTGACTTCGACGGTACCAAGTCATTCGTGATATCGACGACATCGTTGTTGGGCGGCAAGAACCCATTCTTAGGAGTGGCCTACGTGGTGGTCGGTACTCTGTGCCTTTTGCTCGGAATTGTGCTGCTCGTCATTCATGTGAAGTGCTCCAAGAGGTACGTATGGTCTTACAAAACTTGGGTTTAATGCGCGGTAGTAAAATAAGCTATGTCGTTAATGTTGTCGAATCTGCAGTGCCAACACGTATGGCCGCCTTTAGCCCGTCTGTATACGTCCGTTTTTAAAATCAGAAAACGGACCGTGGTTTTCACCAGACTTGCGGTGGTGTTAAAATTACAATGGAAGTACGCAAACATGAAATTACGTATGTCCAGTGAAAACGAACGGACGTCTTCAAGCGGCCTTACCTTACACGAACTCGACTCAAAGTAAAGCATTAAAATGTGAGGTTCAGATTGTGTGATATTTATTATGTTACACGAATGGATAGAAGTCTGAAAGTGGCACTGGTAACTGAAAAGTTGTGTGGAAATCGGTTGTCATGGTATGGGCATTTTAAGATAATGTTTTAATAATAATAATATTTCTTGACATTTGCACGTCACATCGTGTGGCAAACATGCCTGTACCTAATAATGTTGTTACCATCTTGCTTGCATGAATTTTCTTGTATGTCAGACACATGTTTAAGCAAATAAATGTTATCTTATCATGTGCTACGGAGGAATGAGGAAAATGTCGTGAGGAGAGTTTTGAGTATGAATGTCGGTAGCTATAAGAGCAGGGGAAGACCAAAGAAAAGATGGATGGACTGTGTGAATGATGATGTGGTTAGAAAGGGGGTGACTACCGAGATGACGACTAATAGAGAAGTATGGAAGAAAAATACATGTTGCGCCGTCTCCAAATAAATTGGGACAAGGGCAGGAGAATTGTGTGACATATATATGCTGCGCCCCGCGGTTTCACCCTCATATGTGTCGATCCCGTGGGAATATCGGGATAAAAAGGATATCCCATATGTTAATCCTGGTTATAAACTATCTGTGTGCCAAATTTCATCCAAATCCGTTCAGCCGTTTGTACGTGAAGAAGTAACTAACATACAAACACTCACAAACTTTCGCCTTTATATTGTGTGATTGAAATAACTGATAGCCTTCTTCTTTTCGTTTCGACGAGACATCTATGTTACTTATACGGTTTGGGCCCAGCAGGTGGCCATGTTTGTTTACGACGACGTTGTAATCTCGAAAAAATCAGCTGTTCCATACATTTTGTTTAGTTATTCGAACAATTTTGTTTTACGTCGACATTCCAGGGGGCTCTACTTTCAAGTCCGTCGACGAAGACACGGGCCCGTCTGAAAGTAGTTTGATACTTCGGATTGAACCTTACTCCCGATCAGTTAACTTTTTCGGACGGGCAAAAACACGGGAGTAGGAACAGCTGTCAAATAGTGATGTCATTAATTCTTAGTTCGGGTCCCGAATTAATGTTATGTCTTAAGTTGATAGGGTGTAAGAAATGCGGATGCTTAGAAGTGCTTAGAAGGTAGTCCCCTGGCGTCATCCCTATTGTCACAGAATTTTGTAAAAGTCACTGTAGTCACACGATATAGAGCTCATATTGCAATGCTTTATTTGACTCGATTAGTAGGTAATTGAGTTGTTTCGAAAGGTGACGATGGTGAAAAAGGCACTAAGACCAAACCATGCCAAAAATCATCATGGTTCATGCCTTAAATCGCCATCTCACCCAGTTAGCAAGGTGGTCGATGTTAATTCCCAAAAATATGAAAAGAGGCCATAGTCCTGCAGTGGAGCAATGACAGGTACAGTACCCGGCCGTAAATAAAGAAATAAAAACGTCAAATAACGTAGGTGCGGCTTTGTAGAGCGTTGTCTATGTCACTAATACCCGTGTGACGGTGTCTTTCTAACACTCTTTGTGCCAACGTCACGACTGGGTACTGTACTAAATATTATGGTATGAAGACTACGATCAATGCTCACCAACATTGCTGTTTGGCCGTTGAAAAACGTTGGCCTATCAAAACCTTGAGAATACTTAGAACTATGTCATATTAAACGTACAAGCCATAAAGACAGGTACTGCAGATGAGATTTAAAGGACTTTAAGTGAGTTAAATGTGACAAAGTCCTTTAGTGTTTTCATTAGGCAATTATACATTCGCAAAATGAAAAGATTAAGCAATTTCTACGAATGCATTCATGTCCTGTATCACCCATGTCACTTTTTCGTACTGACATTTTCAATCATGGTGTCAATAATGGGTGAATAATAGATCTCACGCGTGTTGCAAGTAAGAATAAATTGATCTAAATGTGCTTAACCTTGTCATTTCCCGACTGTACATGTTACATCTAACAATCACAAAATTGCACGACCCATACGTTAATATGGCACATCGGGTTTTAGAGAGAGACCGTTAAAGTGTCACACAGGTATGAGTGAGATGCAGAAACGACGCTTAACAAAACCGAACATTTTCTTGAACCCGATGAGCCATATTAACGGCGGCGTACTGTACATACTTGCATGTGACATCAGACACAACCCTCCTACCCAATCCTACTTCCTACACGAGGAGCCCGTGACAGAAGCGCCCACTCCGTAAGTCTTTATTTTACGTTTTTTGTTCAAGGGGAATGCGCTAACGTAGCCCACGAAATTCAAATTTACTAACGTTTTTTGCAATTTGTAGGTCAGTGTCAGGTTGTATGTTGATTAAAATATGATTCGCGACCGTAACAAATATGACAGAATCAGCACTACAACTCCATAAGTTAGAATTGAATGATTTCATTCAATAGGGTAATATGAATTTAGAGAGATGTATTGATGATTTTTATCATTATAATTCTATAAAAAAATATTTTTTACCACCGCGAATCATTTATAGATCAATACAACTTAATACTGACCTGCAAATTGCAAAAAAACGTAAGAAAATTTGAATTTCGCGGGCTACCTGACGCTTTCGCCTTAACTCACTATAAGAATGTAGGGTTATATCCCACTAAGATGTCATGGCGAAGTCGCTAACAGTCTCGCTGGACAAATAGAATTATGTAACAATTTATCTGTGGTCCAAATTTTAACATAGAAAAAGGTGTCAAACAAGGCGACCCACTCTCACCTAAGCTGTTCGAACACAAGAGCATTGCAGGAGGTTTTTAACAAGTTGCTTGATTCGTGGAAGTCACGAGGCAAACATGGTTGCGGCCACCAGCTAACAAACCTCCGAGTTGAAGATGACATAGTGTTATTCTCCACATCACCTTCAGAAATTGAGGAAATGCTCCAAGATTTGAGCACGGCAAGTCTTGAGGGTTGCAATATGTCGATGAGTACACATACTTGGGCCAGATTGTGTCTTTCAAAAACAGACAAGATATGGAAGTCTAAAGACGAGTCCAAAATACTTGAAAGACCTACTGGGTCCTTAAAGAACACATGAAAGGTACCTAGTTTTCCCATATCATTAAAAAAGAAACTCCTCGACATGTACATCCTGCCCGTCCTAACCTACGATGGACAAAGTTGGTCACTTACTGAACAACAGAAGTCCAAACTCAAGATTTGCCAACGGGCAATGGAGCGCAGCATATTAGGTGTTAAGCGTACAGATCGAGTTAGAAACACCACGTTGCGCTCCATAACGCAAGTAGCGGATGTTGGTGAAAAAACAGCCAGGCTGAAGTGGGAGTGGGCCGGCCACGTCTCACGAATGCACCCGGAGAGATGGGCAAAGATCGTCACTCACTGGACGCCTGAGGCAGGACATCGCCGTCGAGGTTGTGTGACGATCTAATACCATTTGCAGGGCCAACATGGCTAGAGATCGCACAAGACAGGGAGGTTTGGAAGAAAAAAGGCCAACAGTGGGTCACAAAATAGCCTAACAAAAAAAAAAGAAATTATCTGGGAGGACTCAAGGATATGCAACTGTGGCCGGGCCAGAATTACCGACTTTGCGCTTGTGCAAAACCCGCCATATTGACGTCAAGATGGCGGGGCATTATAGGCTGACGATGTGTGATCGTGTTTACTTATACACAAGACACGGTTGTTTTATGCCTCAAAAACTATCCAACTGATCAAGTGTGTTTTTTTTACTTGGGGTACTTTTTAGGTTCAATTATTTGGTGTAATTTTATTTTATGCGTAATGGTTAAATAATAAAATACTATAGAACACCCGCCATCTTGACGTCAATATGGCGGGTGTACAAAATTTCGAAATAATTTCGTTCTGAAGAAGGTACAATATTTTTAAACCTAGGTACTAAATAGTACAATTTAGGTAAATTTGTTTGGTAAATGGAAGGATTCCATTAATTAAGGTACACCCGCCATTTTGACTCTCACCATTTGGGGTCAGCGCAAACAGAGCAGCGAAATACACGAACGTGTGTTTTGGTGCCACTCCACAGGGAATAATCTCTTGCACGCTATTTTGAACTCTATTCTAGTTTTGATTTAGTTCATTATTAATTTATCAATGGAAGACCCTTGACGTGCAATCCCGAATTTTAAACCAGTTGGCAGACTGCGGCTGTGACTAACCCGTAACAGGTTCCATAGATTAGTTTGTCTCTGTAATGTGCTCTCCGAGGCATGGTTGTGTCACCGTTACTAGGTAATATAGAATAGGCTGGCAACCCTCAGTCGCCTAGCTGCGGGCGAAGTCGCCATGGCATCCATCGTTACTGGAATATTTGTCTAAACGATCAAAAGTCTTGTACAATCCAGTTATGTTCGGGCTAAAAACTCATGTGACATAATAATATGTGGCAGTGCATAGTGTGCTTCTACATCATAGACTCTGCGATAAGACACGAGACGTGCAATGTTGTTATCGATTATTTGTTATTATATTGCGTTTTACCGATAACATACGCGTCCATCACTATGTCCCAAGGCGTGTTGGAGCCGTCATAGTTTCGGAGAGATAGAGCCACACAAGACGTATACCACCATCCTTTTTTCGAAACGGAACCGTAATGGCTTAGATATTTCAACTGTGAATTGTTTCAACTATGATATGAATGTCATAGTACTTTCGATCCCTGTTTTTAGGAAAGTGAGTTGCTGGCCCGAGCATGTTGAGTAGGTAATAGTGCATCAACACTTGAATCAAATTGTTGTAGCGAGATATGGAAACAGTACAGCGATCAGGTTGAAGTCGGTAGCTCGAACGAAGAACGAAAAAAAATCGAGAACAACGTGTACGTAACGTACCACTTTATGGTCTTTAAAAGTAGTTTTTTTTTTTCATTTTGTACTACAGGGCTCTCCTTTTTATTAATCCCTCCTTTCCTCTCCATCATTGACATCCATTATTCATTTATAAAGGATGATGGGCGTTTTGGAAAACGTTGTTTATTGTTATAAAATGTGTTTTTTTATATTATAATAAATAGTATGACCCAGATGATGATGGTGGCGATAATGATGTCCATCAAAATCCGATATTTGATGGTGATAGTCCATCGTTACAACCGTTAATTCGGCATTAGTGAACAATAATCAATAAAAAAACAGATTCAAAATAACTCGAAAGCGGTAACAAAACGAAACAAGCTAAAGTACCTATTATTATACAAAAAAATACCTATCTAGTCATGTAAGAAATATTGCTGTTGGAGCGGGTTCCATACATTTTAGCCCATCATCCTTTAGAATGCTACAAAGATCTTTTGGCAGTCGAATGACGTTGACTGGGAGCGCTGTTGGTAAACATTTGATAAAACAAAATGGCGGCGTTAGTTTCGATTTTGATCACGCGCCAAAAGATTCTTGTACTGCTATAACTTTCTACGTGATTTGTGTAACGGTGCAACTAGATTGCGGTCGATCGGTAATGTTGAACGTTCAGGTCCATCCAATGTGTGTACGGCAGCCGGATTACGGCTCGACTGTTTTTATTCGACGTCAATCGATAGTGTGGTATTTATCAGAACCATTCAGTATGTTCCAAACGTGTCTGATGAAATGTAAACAAATGCACTAGAAAACGTACCTTTGGATGTCAATTTGTAGTGTCACTTACAAGTTGAGTGCTTTGATTTGATTGTTTGAATACTTAAACCCGAAATACTAATTTTAAATCATCCTTAAGGTGTCATTTGACAAATGATATTAGTTTTATAACCGCAATGTTTGTCGATGATTTTTCAATTACAATTTAATTATGTTATTCAAACCAAAATTGTTGAAAATAGTGGTGTGATAATATAAAGTTGAAACCTAAAAACAGATGAATTTGTTACTAATTCCCTTTAGTGAGTGATTGCGTAAGAATTTCAGCTGAATAGAATTTGTTTACACTCTCATTACATACTTTTGGTGCAACCCTTATACAAAGGACATAGCTAAACTACTGCCCTAAGCAGATGCTTAGGGCAGTAGTTTAGCTATGTCCTTTACGAGCTAGCGTTTTTACAAATTTCTGTAGATATAGAAAGTCAGTAGCTCGTAACATTAAAATATTCATTCATTAAAATTATTACGTGTTTATTATTCTCCTAGAACTTTCGTGAACAATTAAATATTATTTATTTATTTTTTTACTTCAGTCGATGTATATTTAGCAACACACTAATTGTGTTTAGTTGAAACGTATCTAGTGCCAACATTTTATTTAACTAGTTGATAATTTTTGTTCTCCATTTCAGTACCACCGAGATGATCAACGTGAACCCTCGCACGCCCTACTCTTAGGCAGTGACGTCACCCGCAGGTGAATACAACACTTAGGTACTAGTTATGAGATTATTTTATGTTTATTATATTTTGTTGTTGACGACCACAGAGCATAGAAGCGCCGCGCCGCTAGAGTTAGCACTACTAATAAAATTCATGGCGCCGAAAATGGGTTGAGCGAACAACTCTGATTTTACATCGCGTCCAAATCACAGTGACCTTTATTCTCATTCATATAAGGTTGCTGTTGTTTTGTTGCCATTGGCAAGTTTGTCAAAATCCTTGTAATCTTTATTCTCGTTACAATAAGGTTGCTGCTGTCAGGTAAAATAACTGAACGGACTGTAATTGTTGATACAACTGATTTGTATGGCAAGTGTTGACAATACCGCCTCTGGCAGAGGCAGCCGGGGCGTCTCCGTGCTCTGTGGCGACAACTAAATACTTAGCAGGGCCGTAATTCTCTATGACAATGAACGAAACAGCGCGGAATCAACGCGAGCTTGGCGGGATTAGCTAAGGAATTGACGTGGTTTCGAAGTAAGGAATCGTTAAGTGGTCAAAGTGAATTAGAACCCAGGAAAAGTTTAGATTTTCGAAAAAAAGATTTTGAGAAGACAGATTTTGTGGCTCTAAGAATGTTTTAAGTCCACGCTATTAACAATTCTTATTATTATATTTTTTATACAAGATGTTTGTCGATAAAGGAAGGAATGCTCGGACGTACTCAGCCCCAAAAAGGTGTATACACGGACTAGGAAACATTTTATTGTCTACAACATACACACACACGACATAACATTGTGTCCACCTTAAGATGTGATCGTTGTCATGACAATAATAATATGTGTCTGATTCGTTAGAGTAAATGGCAATAGTTTATGACATGGCATTTTCTACTAAATACTTATTTCTAACACCTCTTCTAGAAGTTGGACCTTTGAATTGAATGAATATTTAGATTTGTTTACTTCGTTATTATATTGAATGATTACGGTATGTATAATACATATTTGTGAGATTTATGCAGATTGTAGACTGGTTTTGGTCACAGGATGTTAAGATGTTTTGGGCCAAAATGTTTGCTTTGTTTTGGTGAAATAAACAATGTTTGGTACCGATATTTACGGTGGATACAATGTTATGGAACAAGGGTTGTAGGCAATCAAATGGTTTCTTCTCCGTCTATACATCCTTTTGGGGCTGTCTGTACAATGCAATGACTTGCAATGTATTCGAATCAAAGTTGTTATAATTTTATATTTATATAGCTTGCCTAAATCGAGTCTATGTAGAATGAGGTAGATTGATTTTATTGTGATAAAATATTGTTAATTATTCCGTTGTATTATGTGTTAATGTTATTTAATTTTCAAAAATTTTGTTAGCTGAGTTTTAGTGAATAACACACTTCGTATAGATGGTATTAAACTGCTTTTGAATAGTTTCTTAACTCATTTCTTGGGTTTGAACAAAGAGACAAAATGGAAAACTAATATTCATGTCAGAAATATAATAATTTTACTGAGTGTAACTCTAAATATAAAATACTGGGTTTTGGATATCCGTTTTTAACATCAATAACATTAATATTGACATGAAAACAAAGTACGCGAACGGGCCCGAGCACATGTACAACAACCTCACCACAACCACAACGACAACACGTAAACGGGCGCTAATTTGTATGAAAACTAATACTTTATTCACACGGACCACCTTTGGCCGTCAAAATCAACCGTGTAGGCGATACCGACCACATTACGGCCACGTCGCCGCGTCGGCAGTCACAACGTAACCACTACCGAGTCCGCGCACTAGAGCGGCCCGCCACATCGCAGGCACAACGATCTGTCTGTCTGCAAACACTAGCCATAACATAACCACATCACAACTACTAGTGACAACGCAACCATATCGAAATTTTATAGTTACCACAATGCAACTGCAAGAAGCTGCAGCGAAACTTCACACGTAACCACTGCTTGCCCACATTTTGTCGCTGCGATGTGGTCCGATTTGGTACGTGTGTTCGGGCCCTTGACAAACGCATATTTCATGTATTACATTTTAAAAGAAACCAACTAAGTAAAAAAGTGGGCGTATTACACCTCCATTATAAAGATATTCTGTTTGCGAACACTTCTGTTGTTCTTGTTATCTTAAATCATCCATAAATCAACCCATTATACCGCATGTGACCGCACTTTAATTGATAACGACTATGGATCATTCATCGAGTGATTACTTTTATTAACATTAACAAGAGACCTTTGCCCAGCAGTGGGACAATCAAGGTTAGCGGAAAAAAAAAGTATGAACAAGACAAATGTAAAAGTTGTTCATCTGGCATGATTAGTTATTATTAAACAACTATAGGTCCTACAGTAAAGACGTTTCATATAAAAAGAAAACAAAAAAAACAAGATCTCAAATAAAAAACATCGTCTTAGAAACAGAGTCAACATGTAAAATTGCAACTCTGTAGGATTAGAGGAAGAGAGGGAGAGGTCATATTTCAGCTTGCAAGATTTTAACAATGGATACTAGGTAACTAACTAGGCAAGTTAAATAAAATCTTCTAAAAAGAGGATATTGTGTGAAAACTTACAGTAAGCGTGGCTGACGACTAGTGCCGAGTATACGCGATTCAGCGCCTAGTATACGCGATTCAGCGCCTAGTATACGCGATTCAGCGCCTAGTATACGCGATTCAGCGCCTAGTATACGCGATTGAGCGCTTAGTATATGTGATTCAGTGCTTAGTATACGCGATTCAGCGCCTAATATACGCGATTCAGCGCCTAGTATACGCGATTCAGCGCCTAGTATACGCGATTCAGCGCCTAGTATACGCGATTCAGCGCCTAGTATACGCGATTCAGCGCCTAGTATACGCGATTCAGCGCTTAGTATACGCGATTCAGCGCTTAGTATACGCGATTCAGCGCCTAATATACGCGATTCAGCGCCTAGTATACGCGATTCAGCGCCTAATATACGCGATTCAGCGCATAGTATACGCGATTCAGCGCCTAGTATACGCGATTCAGCGCCTCGTGACGGTTCAGTTTAGTTCACTGCTCAGAAAGAGCGCAAGTACACCTAAAGAAGTTTTCACTCCCAAAAATGTTCCAGATGATTTTTAATCATGCTGTACTTAGGACACGAGAATATTAATTTAGGTATTTATTCTACGAAATCTGTACTTTACGCATATGTCTACTTATGTCTCCTATTTTTCCTAAATTAAGCAACGCCAAATAAAACCTGCGAATGTTTCAATATTGAGGCTAACCCGGCGTCCTATTAGAAAGCGATAGTTGCTCGAATACGCAATCGAAATCGCATTAATTATATTCTGTGACTTTTTGTTCGGGAAATCGGAAGGCGCCCTCTGACAGCGGCGAGTTAACACATTCCAAATCAGCGAACAAAAAGTGACATATGAATGCGATGATCGCTTTCTATTAGGTCACGGCCTAAACCTGTGCCAATCGCTTTGTAAAGTAAAAGGGCAGAACTCCGAATTTAATTTTTTAACGCCAAAAATACAATTCAATGTTTTATATCTGTTTCTTCGTGTAAACTTTGTCATAAGAACACTCTAAAGGACATCGTCCTTTTACTCAGCATGGCCTTTCCTGACAATGGAATATTGAAAACTAGACTTTAAATTGTGTGCCATAAAGGTCATATTTCAAAAAATGTGTTTTAAATCTTCGAAAATTATAGCCAACGATTGGATACCGCGGGGATGACGCGCGTTCCACTAATACATACATAAAATAATAGATATAGATCACACGTCTCACTTAATATTAGTAAAACACACCTTCCAAATTACATTATAATTAAAAGGATAATAAACATTATTATTGATATCCTGAAAACGGCCTTTCCTTTGATGTCCCCTTTAACCCTAACAGGTTCTGTTCCTAAAATATGTGTGCTACAGAAAGATTTAAATACATATAGGGTTAATGGATGAACACCAATGGAAAGACCGTTCTAAGGATTTCAATAATACGTTTATTAATCCTTTTATTTATATATACTAGCTGCGCCCCGCGGTTTCACTCGCGTAAATGTCGATCCCGTGGGAATATCGGGATAAAAAATAGCCTATATGTTAATCCAGGGTGTGAGCTACCTCCATACAACATTTTATCAAAATTGGTCCAGCCGTTTGAGCGTGAAGAAGTAACAAACATATAAACACACCCCCACACACTCACAAACTTTCGCCTTTATAATATTAGTGTGATTGGAAGGTGTGTTTACTCTATTAGCCTTGTGTGGGATCACACGTCTCACGTATTTAAATCTTTCTGTAGCACACATATTTTACAGCTGAAGTCCGTTTTTCAATACTCCACTGAACGCCAATTACGCGCTGGTCTGTAAATGGACGAAATATTTAAAATTAAAACCTAGTTGCAGGTTTAACCTATAACTTTATTGTTAGTATTGGAATTCTAAAGAATGTACTAAATGGTAGTTTTATTATTATTAACAAAGTCTACTAAATGATAGTTTTATTGTTATTGACAAAGTGCCTTTGTATGAATAATTAAACGCTTTTGTATCTCGTTGTCGCTATTTTAAAGTATTTAATATTATCTCACCTAAGTATTATGCTATTTATTATTGTAAGGAACTTTTTGCGCTGCGTGAATGTTGCGTTGTAAAAAAAAAAGAGAATTAGTTCATTGATGGACACTAAACGCCCCCAGCGGGTGTAGCATGACCACCATAAAAACGGGTTTCGTCGACAGAAGGTGGTCATGCTACGCGTGGCAGGCGTAATAACAATAAAACTGCAATTTTGTCTCGTTCATTGTTCTATAACCGATTAAATTTACTTTTAATATTAAGATCTACAAAATAGATTTCAGATTTTGTTTCTCTTTTGTAATTTTAAAGGAACAAATCTCTAATAAAAGATTGCACCTCTGCCTAGGTGTGTTAAAAAGATACATTCTCTACTACGTTTATATAGGGTGACTGGTAATTAGTGACCGATACTTAAACACGTGATTTTAGGTTTGGTCCCATAGTAAAAGTTGTTCATAATGATGAGTAAAATCACGCGTTTAAGTATCGGTCACTAATTACCAGTCACCCTATATACAACGTAACATTTGCGCAGCCGCTACAATACAATTAAGTAATGATCACACATTCGAGTTAATTTTAAACACAAAAAATATAACCACTGCAATTTTTTCTAGAGAACCTTTTTCGTAAATGACTTGAAGGCCGAGATAAATACACCTTACTTCTTTATTGCATGGCTAAGCATTATTCCTGTCACTGTCGCACAACTGACAAACTGCAAGTGCAAGATAGTGACGGGAACATATTTATGGGGAAAGCCCCGGGATTTTCTTTTTTTTTTTATGGCCTACGACTATTAATTAAATATCAATCAATAGGGTTATATGAACTTAGAGAATTGTATTGATGATTTTAATGATTGCAATTCTGTAAATACTTGTTACGGTAGCATATCATATATTTTTGTTCAACATACAACCTGACACTGACCTGAAAATTGCAAAAAAAAATAAGAAATTTTTTATTTCGCGGGCTACCCTGACACTTCTCTCTTAAGTCAAAGCTAGTGCTTAGCATTTGTTAATCTCGGTGTACATTTTGGGTAATAAAAGTACAACATTTTAGCGTTATCCCCTTATATAATTATGACGGTAAAATTTTGCACTTTGTAACACCATAGGTCTTAGGCTGTGGCTTAGATACCGCTACGGTAACGACATCATGTTCTAATACCGCTCCAAATAATTTTAAATATGTACTTAATTGAAAAAACAACAAGAAAAAGTGCAGTAGGTGTGCAAAAAGTGCACTATACCATCTTCTTAAGCTTGTATAATTAACATTGCATTTAATTGTCTTATCTATCTATAATCACTTACCCCCTTACGTATTATATCAGATGAATAGTTACACACCGATTTCTCTCTTTCAGTCGTTAGTAATATGACTTTCAAAAGAAGAAGACAAAGCGTTGTGTAACTATACAGACGCTATACAACGTTTATTAGTAAGGGTGTAATATTATAAGTATTTTATAGAAATAGATCATCTTTTGTATGAGAGCACGAAATTAATGTGAACTTCTAGTTGAATAAATGTTTAAAAAATAATTGTTGGTTTTCTTTGTAAATCGCCCTAATTATTTTCTGAATAATAAGTAATAATACATCTCATGGTGATTTCGGCTACGGTGACTGTTCTTGTTTCCGACAACTATAGATTACGGGTGTGCTCTGAAGTGGCTAATGTAACCTTTAATGACTGTAAAGGTGCGTCCACACTGTGTAACATAACATGTTTCTATAGAGAAGTTAGCAATGTTAAATAATGTGGACGTGTTATATAACATAAGTTTATGTGTTATATTATAACGTAATGTAGACGCACCCTAAACGTACGTGCACAGTGCGGACACGTTAGAATGCCATTGCAGTATTTATACCTATTGTATGTTGGAAGGTCATTTACCCTTGAGGTGATCTCGCTTGCCGTCTAGATCTTTCCTACGATGGTCTTCAGTCATAAATATTGTCTTAACCCGTAGTATGTCGGAACGTAGATCCACGCGAGACACAATGGCTTTTTAATTGTTTCTGTAATTACGACATTCAACCGGTTAATAGCCAATGATTATTAATTCAAAACAGATAATAAGATTACTTGACAGATTATAAATTTTATCCACGTCATGGTCTATCTGTGTGCCAAATTTCATCGAAATCCGATCAGGCGCTTTACCGTCAAAGCGTAACAAACAAACTCACTTTCCCATTTATAATATTTATAGTTGGGATTTAGATAGGATACAGACAATTAAATAACGGCTCCCAAGCAACACATAAGCCAGATATAACAGAATATATGTGTACTAATAAGCAGTTTACAGCTCTATTGCATAGTTATTAAAGCTTACGGGACAGACAAATGCTGTATTGAATGGTTTTTGGGCTATTATTACTCTTTAAGCTTAATAAAGTTTTTATAGCACTGATTACCTTTTTTGAAGCTTAATATTGGTCATAAACAGAACTAATAAAGATAGATACGCTATTCAGTTTAAGGCATCCGAGACCACTGAATGCTGTATAATAGCTGATTTGATAGCATTTATCTGCATAACTTTGGTATCGATTTTCATTATACTGCTTGATGCTGATAAACTATGTTCTGTTCTCTTCAAGCTGTATTGCACTTCAATCATAACCACTTATTCAGTAGCTAAATATTTGAGGTTTATTTAGCCCCAATTCTTGAGGCAAGGACCCATGTCGAGGGCTCTCTTTTGCATCATTCTTGAACCCGGGAACCCACGCAGTGGGCTCTATTAAAAACTAAATTGTTCTCAAATAAATTGTAATAAATTTTGAAAAAAATATAGCAGTTTATATTTAAAAGTCACTTTTTAGGGTATGCGTTGGTTTTAAGATTGAAGGATATTTTTCTACAAATTATTTTGAACCTCATCCTAGGTGCTGAGGACCCACGTCGTGATATAGGGATCGAAAACATTTTTTTCCATGCATGCAATTTTTTCATATATATGCGTCCTTAAACATGGTTTGACATGCTTTAGTTCTTCGAATACCAATCGTGTAAAATGTTCATTTATCTTATCATTTTCTTCTGTAGCCGCTTTTTCGATAATGTCGCAATTGTTACATATATTTTTATTTACTTCAATAGATTTTCTCATTTTCTTATTAGGTTTATTATTATTCTTCGGCCTTAACAAAGACTGTAAGTCATTCGAGTCTTCAGTGTCAAGCACACTAGGAGATATTGAACGTTTGGTCGCTGTAAAAATAAATAAATATTTTTTATGAATTTCCTAAAAAGGTTGAACACCAATGCCTCGGACAAGACCAACATAATAAAAATTTGTTTACTTGCCCATTTTTCACTGATTGGAAGTCTTTACTGCCACTGAGCACAAGATAACCTCCAGGGATGGTGTTTTTAGCAAAACTACGGCTTCGCTTCTACGTGCGGGAGTGTTTTACATACCATATACCACAAACCCACGTCGAGGGTTCGGTCTGGCGACTTTATTTATCTATTCCGTGGGCGCATCCATAATGCCGAGGCACCCGTTAGCGGGTCCACTAGTGAAATGTACGGCGGCATAGCGTATGAGGTACTCGAGAAGTGTAGAGGAGGCGAATGTGTTAACATCATGGTAGGATCCTTAGGAAACGAGCATAAAGAAAAAAGTCTGAAACACCTCTAAGCGAAAACGGTTAAAGCGCGGGTGAACGATGCGATGCGACGGGGTGGGTCGGGGGATCAAGAAGGTTCACGCGGACGTAGTCGCGGGCCGAAGCTAGTAGCCTACCGATATAAAAAACGCAAACTCGCGAAATCAGCAGGGAATTAGACAATCTTAGCGTTAACATAATGTAAATTCGCGTATCAAATAATACCAGCATATATATGCTGGTATTATTTGATACGCGAATTGCCGTGATAACGCTCGGTCCCTGGAGGAGTGTGCTGTTGCTGCTGATCCAACATGGTGCAAGTTCTGTGGGTGCTAACGTTGCTGAGCAGCGCAGTGCTGGCCCAGGTCGACAGTGGGTTGTTCGAGCTGAATATAGTGCATTACAATGACTTCCATGCGCAGTGAGTATTTTTAACATATTTTTTGTAAAAACTGATACACGTACGGTATTATGTCTGTCAGAAGTCATAAATAAGATAATTCAATAAAATAATTATTTTATTACGCATTTTAAAGTTAACTTTTACGTAATCTGGAATAGTTAGGCACGTTCACGTTCTAAGGCAGCTGTCAAAAAACGGTTAACCTAGTGGAGTGTTTTTTTAAGTCCAAATTGGGAGTCCAAAGAAACACCAATTTCAGTTTTGGGATTTGAATTTGTCGGACAGATCCCCAGATCTGACGGCTACAGACTTCTTTCTTTAGGGCTTTTCGAGAGTTCCAGTTTACCAGAACAGCCCACGAACCTTGCAAGTCTTGAAAGTTAACAATTGAAGAAGAAATCACCAATTTCGAGGATGTTTTGAGAGCAATTTCAAAATACCGTAAAACGAGCACAATGTGCATCAACTCAGGACAAATGACCACCTCATTTGACCTATAGGTAATTTTTTCGTCTTTACAACTTTAATAAGTATAAACATTCTGTGAAGAGAGCCCAATTTTTTTTCCAACTTAGTGGCAGCCAATTCACTTTATGACTTTTGCCCCACTTTGTACTTTCTTGCCTCTGCGTCTTAGTAAGGAGACATAGGGATATAGGTACCCCACTAACCCACTGGCCACTACCTTCCACCATCGTTCTACCGAACAGCCCGTAGGTATGCCGCGAAGGTACCTATAGGGTAGGCTTTTACATGAAAAGATCGAGGATATGTTCCTGTAAGAAAACAGTTGCTTTCGAGGCAAGGTCCCGTAGACAGACTGAGTTGTGCGGAATGGTTGGGTTGAACCAGATTCAGCAAATAAAAATAGAAACTTCCTGATGGGTTCCTAACATGCATCTATCAATCTATACTAATAATAAAGCTGAAGAGTTTGTTTGGAACTACCAGTCGAATTTGATTTTCTTTTTTTTGTATTTCATAGCCCAATACTTGAAGGAAGGCTATAGGCTATTTAACATCACGCTAGGACTCCTAGGAGCCGTGCAAAAAGTAAGACAGAAAGTTAACCGAAAACGAAGTTATAGCGCGGGCAGGCGATGCGATGCGACGGGGTGGGTCGGGGGAACAAGAAATTTCACGCGGCCGAAGTCGCAGGCAGAAGATTATTTAAATAAAAACACGTTTTTTTGTGCCGTACTACCCACAAAGCGACCAAAGTAGGCTTGTGGTTGATGTGTTAAGGGGCCGCATCCACGAGCGAAAGTATCGCGGCGATATTACCTATCGTCGTGCCACGTATTTCTATACATATACTCTCTTAGAACGTGACTCCACACGGCGATATCGTCAAATTTGATGGTACGGCGAGACTATCGCCGCGATTCTCTCGCTCGTGGAGGCGGCCCCTTACAAAGAGTCGTAATCATCAGGTATTAGGTCCTGATATCAATTAATTTGTTTTATGACTTGATTAGTATGTAGTTAAGTACTTATCTTGACATTGAGTTAACGTAGGTATTTGCACTAGAAGCATCTAGGTAGAGTTTATCAATGCTATGACCATAACGGATCAAAGAGCAGTAGTAGCCCAGTGGTAACGGCCGCGACTTACGAGTTGTTGGTCGGATGTTCGAACCCAGGCACTTTGTGTAAATTATTTAATCACCACTGCTCTCAAAACGGTGAAGGAAAACATCGGGCCGAAACAGGCATGTAGGTAACTAGAACCAATTTCGAAGACATGTAACATCCACCATTCCGCACTGGGTCCGCGTGGTGGATTACGGCCCACTCTCTCTCTCACAAAGAGGAGGCCTATGTCCCAGCAGTGGGAATATTATAGGCTGATTATGCAAGGACCATACCTTTAATTTATACGGAAAAGAATCTGAGCATCCTTTACAGCCATAGAAATATACACACTAGTACACTATTAGTGCACTAGTGGCACTGCACCTTCCCCGTTAATCAAGCAAACTTAGATTCACTTATTAATAGGGTGCTTGCTCAGGTAATTATCTATCTTTCCCCCGCTCCAGTTTCGACGAGGTGAGTCCACAAGGCACAGTATGCGTCCCCGCGGAGAACCCCTGCATCGGGGGCTTCGCTCGTCTGTACACGGCTATCAGACAGGCCTTCGAGGCGGAACCGGAGTCTATACTGCTGAATGGAGGGGACACCTTCCAGGGCACCATCTGGTACAACTTCCTGCGGTGGAACGTCAGTCAACACTTCATGAATATGCTGCCGCATGATGCTCATGTAAGTGATGACACACACACACACAGTGATAACATACCGAAGATGCCTCACTGCGACGAGCCGTAACGCACCGCACCGCGGTTCGTGAGCTTGTCCTGAGGCGAGGCGATTACGTTACGATTCCGATTAGTGTGTGTTGCAGTAAAGAAAAAAAAATTAAAGAATAAAGTTAAAGTTACAAAGAATACTGAACTGCTTGAGTTGATACGGTGCCGATCCCTTTCCGGTTTGATACACGACGTATGACCTTAATAAAAACGCACGCACATGTTGGAGGATACCTCACTGCGATACATCTCGGGCTGCTTAGAGGTTTACCTCGATGCCTAGGGCTGGGTATCCTTGAAAGGCCCTAATTGGGAACCTCGATGCCTATAGGGCTGGGTATTCTTGAATGGCCCTAATTGGGATTATAAGATGTTGCAATTTTATTCAATTAGAAAGTTTTTTTTACCGTAGTAAATCGTTTGGTTGTTTACCGCAGGTGCTAGGTAACCACGAGTTCGACCACGGCGTGGCGGGTCTGGTGCCCTATCTGACCCGGCTGGAGTCGCCTATGTTGGGCGCCAATGTCAACACCACGTTCGAACCCAGCATGACGCCCTACATCAAGAACCACACCATCGTGACGCGACAGGGCAGGAGGATCGGGATCATTGGCGTGCTGCTGAGAACCGTAAGATACCTTTAATCCATACTAAACAGGGACATCGACGCGCAAACTGATACCTGGGTTCAGTACATGATTATGAACCTAAAACATGACTATGAAATTCGGTTGTTTCATAGAAATATGCAATACCTACGCTACGAGGTCAAATTGTATGGCACAGCTAGAGATAAGTAAGTCGGATAAATATCCAGGTATATTTTCCAATCTGAAAATATTTAATAACAGTAGGTAATGTGTTGATTTTTTTTATTTATTAAATGGACAAACTTCTAATCACACTAATATTATTAAGGCGAAAGTTTGTGAGTGTGTCTGTGTGTGTTTTTATGTTTGTTACTTCTTCACGCTCAAACGGCTGGACCAATTTTGATAAAATTTTGTTGCGTATCTATTTGTGGTTGCGCATCGATATAAATGCCACCCTGTTTAAAATATTTTATACCTATAAATGCGAAAGTAGCTCTGTCTGTTTCCTTTTCACGCCGTATACCGGTGTAAATGCGGAGAATACAGGCGTGATGCTATAGATATATTCTATGAATACTCGATCCAAGCGAGAATCAAATAATCGACCCTTGTCGTCCAAAATATTGATTGTGTTTTATATGAAATTCACAAAATGCGATAGTTTTCAGCGCCGATCGGGCAAGTGATAATGGAAGATGAGTTAGAGGCTGTGAACCGCGAGGCGGCGCTACTGACGTCTATGGGCGTCGACATCATCATACTGCTGTCCCACATCGGGTACACCAGCGATTTGTGAGTACTTAATTTGTCGCTTTACAAAAATAGTTCTAACTTTACTCCAAACCCTAACCTTCGAGCCAGTTAATGATGTTTGAACTTTATTGTCAGTTACGTACAGTTATTGACAACTTGGACTCTGATCTAAAATAAATGCTTGGGTTTACCTCGATGCTTACGAGAATGTGATTTTTAAAGGGTTTTTTGATAGTTCTATTAAGATTTAAGAGCGCTAAATTCGAACAGTCGCACAGGTCGATAGATCAGGTTAAGCTACGCTTGCCGCGGTTGGTCTATGGATGGGTGACCATCTTTACATACCGTGACCCCTCCGTGCCTCGGAAAGCACGTTAAGCCGTTGGTCCCGGCTGTCATTCGTGGATCTTTGACAGTCGTTACGGGTAGTCAGAAGCCCGAAAGTCTGACAACCAGTCTTATCAAGGGGCATCGTATTACCCAGTGAATGGGTTGTGTCGTTCCATGTAAAATACTGGTATTCAGCTGCATATAGACTGGAAGCCGACCCCAAAATAGTTGGGAAAAGGCTAGGCAGATGATGATGACAAAGTTTTTTTTTCTTTTTTTACATTCACTTTACCAAATTGTTGTTTTCAGACAGCTAGCAGAGCGCGTATCCCCGACAGTGGACATTATAGTGGGCGCCCACTCTCACACGCTGCTGTTCACCGGAGAGACGCCCAACGGTGAAAACGCGTTTGGAGAGTACCCCACAGTCGTGACACGCGCGGACGGCCATAGGGTTAGAACCTTCATAAAACTATGCACAGACGCCAGCACATCAGCAAGCTACTACAATCTGTCAAATTTCTTTAAGGCTACGCCGACCGCACAGTGGCGCCCTCATCGTTTGTTTGGTTATTCCTTTTATTTTAGAATGAAAACGCAGAAAATAAGCACGTTAAGTTGTGCTCCACAAGATTATACGTTAATATTATTATAAACGGTAGTTTTACATTGTTCAGTTTTATTATAATCACTAAAACGGATAATTTTTCGTTTCCGAAAAACCGTTTGTTCCACCCGCTGAAGACCTCCCACATGGACATGAGTTACCTTGCGTAACCTGGAAGTCAATAAACAGACTCCGGACCCAGGTTAACCGAAGCAAGGAAAACCAGTTCAGGTGGAGATTTATAGACGACTCTGCCTTAGAGTGTAAATGTGGTGCTGTTCCAGAAACGATGGGACACAACATCGTGTCCTGCGTGTCCAGTCAGCTGCACGTTACAGGAACTGGTGGACGCTGGTGGTGGCGCCAAAGAAATAGCCGAATTCTGGGCCGAGTCCATTTAGATTGTTATCGATACGCTAAGAAGAAGCCTATTATGTTCCCACTGCTGGGACACAGGCCACCTCCCGGTGAGAGGGAGTGGGCCGTAATCCACCACGCGGCCGGGCCCAGTGCGGGTTGTTGGATGTCACGTCATGTCTTCGAATTTGTTGGTTCTAGAACATGCCGGTTTCCTCACGATGTTTAAAGGAAGGAAATTAGCTGATATTGTACTTAAAATGGTTCAAAAGATATTCCTTGGCGGGCCACTTTTGTCTAATACTAAACTCAAATTCGTGTTTCAATTAAACCATTCATGCACTTTTGAATTGTCAAGGAGTCTGCTAGAAAGATCAGTTACCTATTCTTATTATAGAGTAAAAGTGTAACAAATCACATTTTTTATTAATTCATCCCCTAAATGTTGTTAAATACGGGGAAAAATATAACATCGGGCTAAAAGCCCCAAGTAGCACAAAACTGCATTATAAGATGTCACAAGAGGTAACATCGGTAATTTTAGCACTTATGAAGACTTATTACAGTACACTCGACCTGCAATAGGTGAAAAGTGAGCTTTCACCTGAATAAGAACGTTATTATGCGTCACGGAGACCACAATGTAACGCTTGCAGCGTTAATATAGGTAACAAGTTCAGTATTATACAGCTTTAAGCAATTTAAAGGATTTTTGTGGACTTTAACTAAGCTATATTCTGAATTGAAGACCACAAGTGTACTCTTAGACCACTTGCATTTTAAGAAAGAACACGTGAGCTACTATAATGTAATCAGTTATTCTGTGGCTTCAAATAACAAAGATATAATGCCTTTTGCTGCACACGGTGGAATTTGTGTAATGTTAATCAGCTTGTTACACGCAATCGTATAATAGCTCTTATAAAGCCCACATGATCACTATGGGTGAACATATATGATGCTAAGTTAAAGCAAACTGCTCTATATTAGCTCACATGTTACCCATAATCTACACACATTACCCATAATCTAATCACATGTTACCCATACCTACAGTTATTTGCGTACATGTTACCCACTATCAAGCTTTACATGAATTTGTAGCTGACTTGTGTAAAACAAGAACCACTCGTAACAGCTCGTTACTGATTCATGTACCACGAGTGGACACTTAAACAGCTCATGCTGTTTAATTGTGGTTAATACGGTACACATAGCTTGTCTGCCATTTTTTAGATTCTAACCTATGTATACAATATAATAACAATTTGTTTTTGTTTAGTCAACGAAAATAACAACAGAATTTGAATAGAAAATGTAATGATTTTATACGTAAACAGCTTATTGTCAAATTACAAAGGAAAAATAAAAATACGTAATTTTTTATAATAATATCATCAACCTATTTTATACTATAATTTTCAAGTAAACAGTGATATTTTGAGAGCGCGTGAAAATTTTCGTCTATAATTATATAGTATTTGACAATAAACTCTCTTTCCCATTCGAATTTCATGCACACAAAACATATCAAAATAATAAGTAGTAGGGTGAAAATTATTCACAATTTTGCCACTTGTGAATTGTCAGATCCATAAAAGAGTTACTGTTAGTTTAAAAGGTATCCTGGAGTGTATTTTGTGCTGAAAAATAGGTAATAAGTAGGTACTCTATTATTCAGCCCTTGTGGTGTACAAAAGGTAACACATACCCTGATAATCAGTCATTATTCAGCTCTTGGGGCGACTGTTACCTTTAATAATGCTCAAATAACGCTGCTATATTGCAACCAGCTACATTATTCAGCTAACAGCTGATTAATTTGTGCCCAAATCAGAGTTATATCAGCTGAGTAGGCGCCTCTAACGCTCTTACTCAGCAGGTTTATTCAGCTGAAATTTCCATTGTGAACAGTGATTCAGCTACTATTCAGCGCTTCTGTGCTACTTGGGGCTTGTGTCGAATTAATCACACTAATATTATAAAGGCGTGTGTGTGTGTGTTTGTTACTTCTTCACGCTCAAACGACTTGCCCAATTTTGATAAAATTTTGTATGGTGGTAACTGACACCCTGGATTAACATATAGGCTACTTTTTATCCCGATATTCCCACGGGGTCGACATTTACGCGGGTGAAACCGCGGGGCGCAGCTAGTACCTAAATAAATATAAAAATCCACAGATCCCGATAGTGCAAGCGTCGTGCTACACGCGGTACCTCGGCAACATCAAGTTCTACATCAACGACCAGGGCCTGGTGGAGGACTGGGCGGGAGAGCCCGTCTTCTTGGGCTCTTCTATCGTGCAAGGTAATATAAAATATTGCAAATCCTATGTGATTTAGAGGAGTTACACACATGATCTGGTTGGCATGATTCAGCACAGCCGGGCGGCAAAGTCGATGTAAAATAGACATTTTTGTTCGGGAAAAGTCGCTCGCATAGCATGCATAGACAGCCTATAATGTTCCCACTGCTGGGACACAGGCCTCTGTGAGAAGGAGTGGGCCATAATTAAAAAAAATTAAAAGCGTCTTAAAGACATTTTCCCTATTTGATACTATTCCATTTAATGACAGACCCCAGGATAATGGCGCTACTAGAGCCATGGCGTGAGGAAGTGGACGCGGTTGGCAAGGAAGTGCTGGGCGTGTCCCGCGTCACCCTCAACCGCTCGTGGTGCTCGCGCGGAGAGTGCAACCTGGGCAGCTGGTCCTGCGACGGGTTCCTCGATGAGGTAATTTATTATCTAACACTCGGAAAGACAATCCCTTACATTTACAACAAAATCCATCGTGTATTAACTGAGTACCAGAGGCATAAGTGTGAGTTTTTTCATTCACGTTCGATTGCGAACGCGTTAGAATTTTATATGGGAAAAAGTTATAGCGCCACCTGGCGGTCACTAGGAGAAACCTAGTTTCCCATACAAAATTCAAACTCAAACTCAAAGCATTTATTTCAATTAAACCAATTACAGGCACTTTTGAATTGTCAAGGGGTCGGTCAGTCAGAAAGATGAAGCTAGTGTGTTGTACTTCGTAGCATTAATTATAACTTTTGATGGTAATAAAATCCTTTTAATTTATACTATTTTATACCACTCATTAGAAATTTTATACCTCTCAATTATCCTAGATAATACAGGTCGTGCTGGGAAGATTCCTTCCCAGCACGACCACGCTAAAATTCTAGCTGGCATTATAGCTTTAGATGGTAATAAAATCCTTTTAATTTGTACTATATTATACCACTAATTAGAAATTTTAAGATAATACAGGTCGTGCTGGGAAGATTCCTTCCTAGCACGACCACGCTAAAATTCCAGCTGGCATAAAAGTTGATGAAACAGGAGTATGCCTAAAAATTTTTACTCTTCATTTACTCCTATTTTATTACTGGTAAATTGTCGCAAATTGTTAGAAAAGCAAAAAAACATTTTCTGCCTATAACCAACGCCATCTAGTGTCAAGTACAAAAATCATAATTATACAGGCTTATAGGCAGAAAATGATTTTTTTGAATAAAAAAACTAAAAAAGTAGTAGTAGTAGTAGTGTTTTTTTAAACTTATGCATGTGAGAATGATGCAGAACGTAAAAAGCGTCCGTAATGAAAAGACGAAAAAAAAACAATTCAATTCTAACGCGCTCGCAAATGAACGTGAGACGAAAAAACTCACACAGGCCACTGTACTAGTGGAGGAGGTTATTGAACACACCATGAATTGCGCCCCGCTATCACACTAATCATAATCAGCCTATAATGTTCCCACTGCTGGGACACAGGCCTCCTCTCTGTGAGAGGGAGTGGGCCGTAATCCAACACGCGGGCACAGTACGGGTTGGTAGCAGTGGCGTGCCTAGGGGTCAAAATTAGGGCAAGCCAACAGATTTTCAAGGTATAAAAAAAACGCCCAACTGAGGGATTGGATTGATTTTCTTGTTGTTAATGGTTGTTAGTAGTACTAACATCATTATTATAATTTTGGTAAGAAAACCTTTAAAATACGAAGACCAGGTACTACTTATTTCAAGCATCAGTACGTAATTGTCATAAGCGCCATCTATATTAATGAATGCGTAAAATAAATGAACCACAGCGCTTAGCCGGACCTTTTTTCATTTTGCTTGTCACTTGCAAAATTTGTTCAATCAAAATGCACTAGATGGCCTCCAAATTTTACTATCGATTTATTGTTATTTTCTCGTACGCATTATTTTATGAATTAGGTACTTACATTTTAAAGTCAATTGATAATTTTAACATAGGTTTGTCATATCATATTCATACCTAATAAACGATCGAATGAGTAGGTACCTATTTTATTTATTCTGTCTTCTTGACTGACAAAAATACTTGTTTTTATTTCCGAGAAGTACCTACCGACAGTCCGACAGTAATTTAAGATTGGCTACAGTGAAGTAAAGAGTTATTTATTGGCAGAAAATTGCAGAAAACTCAATGTATTTACGTACCTTTTCGATGACAGATTCCGAACACAATGATAAGAGAACACTATATTCATTAACCATTTACAAAATCATAGGGAATGACATCACCAATCACCACAATCAATATTTTTTTCAAATAATAAAACTAATTCTCAAAGTATTCAAAACTTCAAAACAATAACAATTTGTTTGAGTCGCGTCGTGTCATCGACTCATCGCGCCCGCCACACGTGCTTTCGCAACTAACTTTACGCAGGTCAACGCAACGCGCGGATAGTGCATTTGCGCGAACTTCATGCCTCTCAAAAGCCTGGCTTTTCATTTCATAGAACTCTGTGTATAAGTACTTACCAATATCAACAAATGTAAACGTTTCTATAGCAATTTGTATGCGAAAACTGCGAGACAGAGAAAGGAAAGGCAAGCCAGGTAAAAGCCAGATTATGTGTGAGCGAGATGGCGCATTTGAACGCATTGTGTAGCGTTTAGAGCCGAATTCCGAATTTGGCGCGAACCTAGCCCAAAGTTAGCGCTAGTTCGGATTTCGAAAAGGTATTCCTATGTCATGAATGTTTGAGTTCGAGTTAATTGACTGGAATTTTTTGAATATATTTTTTATTGATTTTGTTGTTGTGAATTATGATTTTATTAGGGCAAGCCGGGCTTCTCTGCTTCTATGAAGGTACCGCCACTGACTTGGTAGATGTCACATGTCTTCCAATTTTTTGTTTTAGGACATGTCGGCTTTCTCACGATGTTTTCCTTCACCGTTTTGAGAGCAGTGGTGATGAAATAATTTACACAAAGTAAAGCGCCTGTCTGGGTTCGAACCTACGACCTACAACTCGTAAGTCGCGGCCGATACCACTGGGCCACCACTGCTTTACATGCTACTGCGACTAAATTCTAAACCTCTTTCTACCCGTTCGGACAATACAAACGTGTCGTTATGCAAGTTGAACGTTGCATTACAGATGGTACCTCTAGCAAAAGGCACGGCATGGAACAACGCGCAGGTGTGTCTGATCAACACCGGTGGACTGAGAGTGCAGATCAACCCGGGAGGTGAGCTTACTTCTGTCGTGTTGTATCCCCATACTCATCATCATCATCTGCCTAGCCTTTTCCCATCTATGTTGGGGTCGGCTTCCAGTCTTTGGTTGCAGCTGAGTACCAGTACTTTACATGGAACGACTGCCTATCTGACCTCCACAACCCAGTTACTGGGTAATACCATACCCCTTGATGAGACTGGTTGTCAGACTTTCGGGCTTCTGACTACACGTAACGACTGTCAAAGATCCACGAATGACAGCCGGCACCAACGGCTTAACGTGCTTTCCGAGGCACGGAGGGGTCTCGGTATGTAAAGATGGTCACCCATCCACAGACCAACCGCGGCATGCGTAGCTTAACCTGATCGATCGACCTGTGCGGCTATTATTATTTAGCCACGGGCCCCCCATGTTGTATCCATACTAATATTATAAATTCGAAAGTAAGGAAGGTGCTGCTGGTTTATGATAAGTCGCGAAATTCAAATTTTTTCCATAAGAGATTGGTGGTTGGTGGTAGAAATCGAACTTAGAAAGATGTATTAATGATTGTAACGATTATAATTCTCTAAATATGTACCTGTTATTGACGCGAATCATATTTTGATCAAGATACAACCTGACACTGACCTGCAAATTGCAAAAAACGTAAGAAAATTTGAATTTCGCGGTCTCAACTACCCATTCACCTTAACTATGTGTTCTGTCTCCTATTCCACAGCGGTGACAACAGAAGCCCTATTAATGGCGATGCCGTTCGAGAACTACGTGCAGGTGTACGATCTCTCGGGGCAACACCTGCTGGAGGCGCTCGAGTTCTCCGTCGGCGTGTCCTGGAGTGACACCTTCTCTACTTCACGGATGCTGCAGATCGGAGGTACGTAGCTTACATAATAAACCTAAAATGTTCCAACGTTTTGACAAAAAAAAAAAAAGAAATGCTGGGACATAAACCTCCTCGGTGTGAGAGGAAGTGGGCCGCAAATCCACACGGGCCCGATGCGGGTAGGACTTAGTGGACTTTATTATGTAACTTGGGTATAGACATGCTGAATCTTTTCAATGCTTTGTTGTTTTTTTATGTCCATGCCTCTTTCATTCGTGGTCGCAAGCGCGACTGGCAATTTTCTCCTGAGCCTAAGTCGGAGGAAGTAGTTTTGGGTTTTTCGATTACAAATATCTCTGTAGCAGCCCGGAGACTGAATTCCTGCCCGGATGTTGTCAATAGACTCGCCCCCTATAACGGGAAAAATTTAGGAAGCACTATACACTTCTGTGACGTGATACAGCGTGACGAATTGGACGCCTACCTAAGGGATTGGCCAGATTTAGCTAGAGACAGGAAAAAATGGAAAGACGGAAGGGAGGCCTTTGCCTTGCAGTGGGACATAACAGGCTCATAATAATAATATACACTTCTTCTGCCTACCTCTTAAGGGGATACAGGCGTGATATTATGTTACAATGTTATGTTCTCAGGCATGCGCAACACGTACAACGTGTCGCAGCCGGTCGGCTCCCGCGTGACGGCAACGGTGCGCTGCATCGAGTGCGAAGTGCCGCGCTACTTGCCGCTCGATGTCAACGCCACCTATCGGGTGATGTCGCAGAGCTACATCGGTGATGGCGGCGGCGGGTACTCGGTATGTTTGCTAAAGCTACGGTTTCCTATAAAAGCGGTGGCTAGCACATAGCGTCTGCAATTTACCGGCGAATGACGTCACTGAAACGTTATGTATAAAGATAAGTTGGTGTGTTTTACTAAAGAGCGGTATTTAAATCGCTAGATTTGCCCTCACCATACTAAATCACGCGAAAGTGTTCAAGGGTATAGTTCATACCTCCGTGGTTCATACATATAGCGTTTCCATGACAATCAAGCCAAGTAACTGCATCATTGTGTGTCAGAGGTGTCAAAACGAAACTGAAACGCGACTATCTTTTGACGCGGTAGGGCGAATCCAAAGACATTTAGGGCTGATTTCTCCAACGCCAGATAATTTTTGACAGTTCTTCCATACAAAATCTGTCAGACGTCCATTTTGTTCCACGAATAAAAAATATTTGCCGAAATAATTTTTGTTTAAAAATTTTTTACGATCGTTGTCGTTCTTATCGCGTCGACAGCGCACTGCATTCATAGTACCTAATTGGAATGCATTTCATCGAAACTCTTCTAACAATTCCCACTTTGAGCTACTAAAAATATTATATATAATGATTGTGCCTCTTTTTGTGAACTTCTCTAATTATTCCTATTATGGGGTTTTAAAAATACTTATCATAGCGGGCTTAGGGCTGCTGCCGCGGCACCACCCGTGTGCACAATTAGAAAGGTTCATTTATTTTAAAAAATGTCCATCATTAGATCACGAAGTTAAAAGAGATATATTAATGTGCTACATATATTTTACAGATGATATCAGACAACAGAGAGAACTTGGAAAGTTTTGGAGTAGACTACGTGATGCTACAAAGTTACATGCGGAGACAACGCGTCGTCACTCATGGCGTCGACGGAAGAATACAAATAGTTTACTGAGGCTTTTATAACAATAATAATGTATTTTTAATAAAATATAAAGAGCAATCGTTTTTTATTCATTGTATTTTATCTTTTCGTAGAAAAAAAAGGTACAAAGGCGGACTTAATTCTTTAGGCATTCTCAACCAAGTTATCATGCACTATACGAGAAGTAAAGCAACTACTATTTTCAATAATCAGGTGGTGCTTACCAAAAGAAGAGGTAAAAAGGGCTCTCTAAATACAACAAACTTTTGAGTACCTACAACTCGAATTAATTTTTTGTTCAGATAAAAGCTATCTGATGACAAGCAGTGATCCGATGGGATTTTTTATAGTGACGAACTTGCATACCTACAAACTTATATCCTTTATTTTACCATTTTAGGAGATGTCGTTTCAAAAAATCCTTCTTGAGTGATCATTTTCGCAATAAGGGAACGCTTGTGAAAATTTCATGCTACCAAGCGGTTTCGGCTGTGAGTTGTCTGTCAATGAATGAATTTAGACAAATCGTGTGCTGTGCGTGGAATTTCCCATCAATAAAATGTCGAACATTTCATCCCTTATAACTAGGGGATGCATTGTCAAAAATCATTCCTTAGTGCTCATCTTCGTTGCAAAAGGAACTTTTGTGCCAAATTTAAGGCTGCCATCAGACGGACTGCATCGCAGCAACCGCGCGCAGTCGATATATTCAACTGCATACAGTTATCTGCAGTCGGATCTGACTTTTTTTTGACTGAATTCCAAATGCCGACTTTACTTTTTATTAAAGAAATAAATAAGACCGTATTAAAACGTATGTCTAATAAAACAAATCTGAAGTATAAGTTGTCAAGTAAAATACAAACATTTGTGTCCTATTTAGACTATTTATTTAACAAAAATTAATCAATTTGACAGTCATTCTTTATTTCATAAATATTTTACGAAACGCAAGATATTGTAGTTTTGTTTCCGCGGTGGTGAGCAGAAGTTTAAGTACAATATTTACAATCAGTTACATAATATTATAAACTTTGCTGTTTTTTATGTTTTTGTTACGTATCAATTTTTTTATATATACAATATAGGTATTAGTACCTAATGCCTTAATTACACTTTTTTAATACAATAAAGTAACCTATATAGAGGATAGGCATATTATTAACATTATAGTATTCTGTACATAGCTTTGGTGGAGATGTAACAAGCTAGTCATGCCAAATAATTGGAAACTTTATTAAGCTATCTATATTATTTTATGAACTATGTTTTAGTGTGCATTTACTTGTTATCTGGTATCTAGGTACACACTGCTTGCGAACGTGTCACTTAGGCGATGTCCGTATAAAACGTATTTACGAGAAACGTGTTTACGAGTTCGCGCGACTTAATTTATGTGAAAGTGTGTTCAAACGTATAGGTGTCGAATTGGTCTCTTTTATTTATTAGGTATTCATAATGGTTGATCGAGTAATCGCGTTGTATAAGGTGCCTTAAGCTGACAAAGACAAAATCAAATTGGTTGCTAATTGTCTAGTTTTTTAACTTTTATGACATCGATTTTTACATTCTACAACTTTAACT
The DNA here is from genome assembly GCA_963082905.1 of Oligia fasciuncula. Lineage (NCBI taxonomy): Eukaryota > Metazoa > Arthropoda > Insecta > Lepidoptera > Noctuidae > Oligia > Oligia fasciuncula. The sequence continues at coordinate 10,512,273 of OY720406.1, read as the reverse complement.
CACACACTTGTTAAAACACCATGTTGAGCACCGTGTATCTATCACATTGCTTTACCTGTCTTTATTTTTAGAAGGGGCGACTAGAATCAATTCTATTTTATTATTTTTCACGTACAAGTGCCTTTTATGTGCCTATTTGACCTTGACTTTGCTGGCTGCAGGTTGTGTGGAAGCTGGTGGACGTTGCCAAAATAAGTGGAACACACTCGAAGTGCCGCCTTCTTTAGAAACAACCACTGGACGTATATCGTCACATAATGTCATGTAAAAATCCCTGTAAGACCCATCATAACAACTTCTGATTGGTAAATACCATAATGGTATGCAAGCTACTTGCATACTTTTGCAAATTACAGGTGATATTCCGGGCGTAACTTGAAAAAAAAAAAGAGAAACAATAAAATCTTAAATATCGATATACCTCAAGTGGTTGTAAGTAAACTTAATAAAGTAGTAAGGATATAATTATAATCTCCTAAGCCTCGATAAAACACGTACAAAAGTAAATGACAATCAGAAATGAGCTTTATGACGCGAGGGTCCCGATCGTCCATTAAGAGATGTTTATTCTCACACACATCTCAAAAAGCGGGGACTGCGATTGGTCGATAGACTTACACGATGTGATCAAAATAGAGGTTGATCGTTGGATATTTATTGCGGTATTTCGCATGCCAAAATAACTTCAGTTGACTCTGAGTAGGATAAGATTTGTAATCCGACTCAACCAAGATTTTTACTCTTTAGCCCTACGCTTTAGCCCAAGTATTCTCATCACGAGTTTTCCTGAAGTAGGTACATCTCCGTAGTCAATAGCACCCGGTTTCTAAAATCCTCATATAATAAACGCGAACGTTCGTTTTAGGCTCGGTCATAAAACATGAGACCGAGATGACACGAGCCTAATATTCACCGTCCTTCTCGCACGTTTTATGACCTCCACTTCCTGGCAATTTTAATTAAATCTGTTTAAACTCATCGCTGTAGTGATTGGCAAAACAAACAGCCAATGAAATCATTGGAATATGACAACAGATTAAATAGACGTTCTCCGTATCCGGGACTTAGGCTGGATTTAGTGTTACTCTGACGTCAGTCCGTCGGTCACGCGTACCAAGTCGCTGACGATAAATGGACGTTGATAGTGTAGCGCCGACGCGACGCGGGCGGTCTGAGAGCGCGAGTCCATAAAAATCAGTACGCGACCGATGTCAGCGCTGACCGTCGGAAATCCAGCCTTAGCACCTCAGCATTGGCTTAAATTGATTTTAGGTACGTGTATGTACGGCAGCTCGCCCTTAAAAGTGTTGATATCGCGAATAAAGTCCGCGTTATTTTCACTAGTGTCTCCTATAGGCTGGCTCGCGTCTAGGTACGTTAGTCCGTAGTGTTTCATCGCGACGGTGCCTGGGGAAATCACGTTGCTTGATTTGTGGCCCATTATCTGGGGAGGAGAAAAAGTATGATTAAAAGGTGATTGGGAAGTAATACAATTATAGTTATTTCAGCATGCTAGCTAGCGGCATTGCTCTGAGGGCAGGAACGCTTGTAAAATTGTGTAGATAAGACTTTTAAAAGAAAGTCCTCAAATAAGCAAACAAGTTGAGGACTTTCTTTTACAGTACACGACTGTAATGTGATAAATTAAATGTTTTTTTTTAAAGTTCGGATTTCCTAGTGGCATACTACCGCTGTTTTCACCCGGGTACTGGCCACACACACACACACCACGTGCTTTCCCGGCGTCTGAAAGCACGTTAAGCCGTTAGTCCCGGCTGTCATTCGTAGATCTTTGACGTACGGGGGTCAGAAACCCGATAGTATGACCAGTGACCACCACTCTAACTCGTACCAAGGGGCATCGTGTTACCCAGTAACTGGGTTGGGGAGGTCAGATAGGCAGTCGCCCCATGTGAAATACTAGTATCCAGTTAGACTGGAAGCTGACCCCAAACATATTTTGGAAAAGACTAGGCAGATGATGACTGTAAGTCCACACAAAACCCATTACATACCTGCACAGACAGTTTCCTGAACTTGGACTTGTTGCCGGTCGGGAAGTGGTCCTCGACCCAACTCTTGACGTCCGCCAGCTTTATCTTCTCGATCGCGCCAGCCTGCAATCGGTACCATTATTATAATACCAGCCTGTTTTTGTCCCACTGCAGGGTTAATACCTCTTCTCATATTGAGAAGCCACGACCCAACGCCGACGACCGGCGCTCGATGTCACGACGGGTTGACGATTTAAGACTTATATTAACTTTAAGTCCAGGTTTCCTCACGATATTTTTCCTTTACTAATGTCAGTTACGACCAATATAAACTCATAAAGTCCCACAATCAATATCAAAAATTTTTTTTGAGGCTCCTTGGATCACAATAGCATGCAGCCTGCATGCGACATCATAAGAACTTTTTTAGACAAAAACTATAGCAAAAAAAATGTAAAGGTGACGTAACAATCGTCGTAACAATATGGCGTCTTACCTCTGTGAACAGCCGGTGGAACATGTACTCCCTGCTTGTAATCTCTCGCCAGTTCCTCTCAACCTGAAACATGTTGAGTCAAGTTTATTTTCACATTCCAGTGCTAAAAGGTATTCCAGGCGACCGACAATAAGTCGGCGAACATAGAACATGAATATGCTGCCATTTTACAGTAGCATAATCAGCCTATTATGTTCCCACTGTTGGGACACAGGACTCCTCTCTTCGAGAGGGAGTGGGCTGTAATCCACCACGTGGGCCCAGTGCGGGTTGGTAGATGTCCACATATCTTCGAATTTTTGGTTATAGGACATGCTGGTTTCCTTCAAGGTTTTGAGAGCAGTGGTGGTGAAATTATACAGTACTTGCAGCGCCCCGCGGTTTCACCCGCATAAGTATCGATCCCATGGGAATATCGGGATAAAAACTATCCTATGTCCTTTCCTGGGACTCAAACTATGTCTATACCAAATTTCATCTAAATCGGTTCAGCGGTTTAAGCGTGAAGAGGTAACAGACAGACAGACACACTTTCGCATTTATAATATTAGGAATATTAGTATGAATTTTTCGGTGTCAGGCCGTAAATATTGCACATCAAGTTGTAAGGCTAGTAGTTTCGAATGTTAAGGTATCGTGGACCACGGAATAGAAGAAACAGTAGACATGCAGCTATCCCGCGCTTGTCACAAATAGGTAGAGATGTTCAACATTAGCTTAGTCGCGATGAGGATTACCATTTTAAAATTGAAAAGTCCTGACAAAAAAAAATAAATTGAAAAGTAATAATGTCGAAAGTCCGGACCAAAAATAAGGCTGGACAAAGTATGGGGTTATTCCGTTTATCCACCCCAAGGTGTATACGCGGAAACGCAGGTCCGAGAATCCCCTAACCCTACAACCCTTGGCCCTAGGCGTAGTTGGATAAACGGAATAACCGAAAGTATGGATGGAAGGCCAAAAAATCAGCTGTTCCCTACATTTATGTTCGTATAACTCGTCAAAATGTAGGGAACAGCTAATTTTTTTTTCGCGATTTCATATTTGGTCCCATAGTAAATGTTGTTCATAATGATGAGTAAAATGACCCCATAAAAGGTTGTTAATGTTTTACCAATAACCCTGTATATTGCACTTTTCTATGAAACAGCAGATTTTTTTATTGATAACCGGAGAAACATTTCTATGCTACGTCTAGAATTATGTGCATCATATGAATCATCAGAAGGTTGCGTGTTCATATCGCATCAGGGTCACCAGTATAGAGGTATGAGGAACAGGGTGTACAGCTCACCCATACTCTATAGAAAAGGGGAGATCCTTCGACCAGACGGGTATTGTGTCGACGTCGACGTCGACGGGTTCATGTCGGGCCGTTGTATCTATGCTAGTTGCGCGGTAAACTCTGCTTGCGCGATGCAGGATTTTGCGTGACGTCAGTATGACGCGTTGTTCGCATGTGGCGTTGAAGATACCGCTACAGTTTTATGGTTTCAGTTTGCGCATCGTTGTCCTTGTACCGTGAGCTGTCATTCCAACTTATGCTAGGGATTGACACTTTTGACAATTCGCTTCACCTATGTTTATCAGAATATCACTACTGGCACTATTTATAGATCACTAACCTCTTCTTTAAGCTCGTAGTCGATGGTGTATTTGAGCTGCACGAGGGAGTGTTTAGTCGCGGACAATGTCTTCTCTGTGAGCCGCTTTATATCTCGCGTGAACTTTTTCAGGAATTCTTCCACACGCGCGTCTACGTACGATACGCTGAAGAAAGGAAAAATGTTTTATTTATTTAATACTAGCTGCGCCTCGCGGTTTCACCCGCATAAGTTTTGACCCCGTGGGAATATCGGGATAAAAAGTAGCCTATATGTTAATCCATATAGGCTACTTTTTATCTATCTAGGTACTATTTATAATCGATTTTTTTATTGACGTTGCCCTACTGCCGCCACAGATAATAGGGTTCGTCGTTTGTACTTTTCTTGTCTTAAATTGTTTACATAAAAAGTTTCAATGATTATTATAAATAATGAGTTATTCATTATTTATAATAATCATTGAAACATTTTATATAATTTTATATACCTGAACTTGTCCACCTGCGTGTTGACGGTGATAGAGAAGCCTAGCACGCCGAACGTGTAGCGCATCATACTGAACACGCTGTAGCCGAGCTGCTCCTTAGTGCGCAGGTTATCGAATACTGGCTCTTCCATCAGTAGCTAGAAAATAAACTAATTTGTCAACAATTTGCCAAAAAAAATACGATTGACGTGAAGAAAATAAATCATTTATTTATCATTAACATATTCATTGCGTTCGGCATATCTTAGGACTGCACAAAATTAAGAAAAGTTAACAAATCAATCCGGCGAAAGAATTGTTAAGACGAAGAGTTTCTCGCCCTTTGAAAGGCTGAAATGATCCATGTATGTCACGTAGGTGAAAATCATGACTTTTGCACACATTGTGCAAACATGTGCAAGATGTTTGTGTGTGCGCAACATGTTTGCACGAGCATCTTTTATACGAGCCTCCAATCTTCAGGCGATTTCTTGAAACTTTCATTTGACTACTGCTAATATAATTTTTAGTTTAGGTGGTCAATTTTAAAAGCCAACGTGATACTATCGGCATGTGAGTACGGTACAGATAATAAAAGTTAAAATAAAGCAACAAAATAGCATGTTTTTTTTTACCATAAGCACTTCAAGCGTGGCGGTATCCTTGGCGTTGGTAGCCTCTCCCTGGTAGTAGTTGGTGATGATGCTGTTGGTGGAAGCCTCGTTAAGACTCAGCACACGGATCTTACGCTCGCCCAGAGGCAGCTGGTGGACTTTCACCTGTATTTGTAAGGACAGTTGCTTTACACATTTTATGCCTCCTCAATTTCTAGGTTTCTAAGGAAGCGGTACATAACTTCGTGACAGCGTTGATACAGAGAGCGTTTTATTTTTTGACAATGTTAAACGCCCACGGTAATTTTCATGACTCCCGTCATTTTGCGATCGCTATATGACACTACCAGTTTCAAGCTTTACGGCACATAGTATAAGGACACTTTTAGAATACATATCGTCGGGCCAGAGAACGCGTGTCGACGTAATAAATGAACACATCAGGCGAGTTCACTGGCGCTGTATAAAAATGTAAATGATACCGCTAGTAAGCGCGAATAATCAGCTTCATTTAAATCTAAAAATGACATTGGCGCCGATTCTGTTGTTCACAAACTAAACTAAATTTAAGTTCAGGCATCTTTTTCTTTCTATTTCATTAAGACAAGGACAGAAGATAAATATTAGTTTAGTCCTGTCAAATTAGTCAACGCCTGGCGTAAATTGACGTATTTTTAGTAGCCAATTTTTTAATCTCGTCTAAAGTTGTTGGAGTATCTTAATTTGACAGAACTAAACTAATATTTATCTTCTGTCCTTTTCTTAATGAAATAGAAAGAAAAAGATACATGAACTTAAATTTAGTTTAGTTTGTGAACAACAGAATCGGCACCATTCTCTTTTAAGATTCATAATTGCCCGAATGATCAGTTAAAACCATGATATAAAAACAACCATCTTACGTCTGGGAATTCATCTTCGGTGAGTGCGTCCCACTTGAGATTAGCGTGCACATTCTCAGCTATTTTGATAGCTTCGTGCCACGGCAGGTTGCCTTGCATCAGTATCTAATAAAATAAACAATATTGTTTTATTATTAACCAACATTTGCACATTATTTTGTAACGCACTTAGCTCTAAGCGGCAATAACTTAGAAATAGATTGCGCAAGTATTGCATGAGATCTACCGCAAATGTTATGTATGAATGTATCTACCGTGCATTCGCGATTTATTTGCCAAAAAGGTAAAAAATATGAATTAATGGAAAAATTACTTTAATTCCTACACAATAAAGTCCAGTTTACGCTACAACTTCAAACATTTTTATAACTTTGTCAATAATGCTAGTCAGTCTGAAATCAACTTAATTTTCATTGAAATAAAGTTGATATTTGTTTAACTTGAAATAGGGTAGGAGTGTGCAGCACTGCGCACTTTTACTTTAAGTGGCATTGGGCAGGTCAAACGCACTGCCTAGCGCCCAGAGTTGAAAGTCCAACAGTTATATGGTATAGACCAAGTACCGAAGGGCGCAACGTGTGTTGGCCCCTCAAAAGGTGGACCGACGACCTGATAAAGGTCGTGGGAATCCACTGGATGCGGGAGGCCTATATCCAGCAAGTGGCATCTTTCGGCTGGATGATGACAATTACTAATGGTGATTTCATAATTTTTTCACGAACAGGAATTAAATAATATGTTTTTTTTTTACTCTTTTAATATGATGTCCGTGAAGTTTTGCCAGTGAATTTAATTTGACCTTGTATACTCACCTCACAATACAACTTGCTGAGCAGCCGGTCGCTGTACTCCTGCAGCTCAGATAGCGTGATATTGTGTATGATGGCAGCCTTCTCGCGGGGAGAGATGTACGGCATCAGGAGGATGTTCATTCGGACGTCTCTGTGGTAGGCAATAGCATAAAAGGTTAATGTTATGGAACTAGGAACTAATAAGATTGTATTGCCACTTGCCGGCAGTTTCATCACTGCTGATTCGTAACACGCGAAACAAAACCTGCTTTAATAGAACTATAGAGGCATGAGGAACAGGGTGTAAAGTTCACTCATCCTCCATAGAAAAGGGAGGATCCTCCGACCAGACGGGTGTTGTGTCTGGCGGGCAACTGCCCGATGATTCATGTCGGGCCGTTGTATCTATGCTAGTTGCGAAGTAAACTCTGCTTGCGCGATGCAGGATTTGCGTGACGTAGTATGACGCGTTGTTCGCATGTGGCGTTGTAGATACCGCTACAGAACTGTACTAATTGCGAAACACACAATCTCCATCTGAATCATTTTGAAGGATATTGCTAATCCATTGCTGCATAAGTTCGAAAAATGGGTCTGCTCAACAACGTAAATAACGCAATGAATGTTGCAAAAATTGCACTGTCAAAATTAAAGCCATTGCTACTGATAGCGTGTTACGCAATAACCCCGCCGCTTACACTTGCTCGAGTATCTGTTAAAAGTACAGAGTATAAATATCATAATGTGTGCGTTTTGTACTTCTCTTTTATTCGGATCCCTTAGGTGTATTTTTCTTACTATTTATTTTTACCCTATGCTGTGGGAACTACAGATTGAAATTGAAAACATGCAACAAACCGAAATGGGAGATTGTACTTACTCATCAATATGAACAACTTTTACTAAGAGACCAAAGTTGCAATCGCGAAAAAAAAAATCAGCTGTGACCTACATTTTGACGGGTTATGCGAACATAAATGTAGGGAACAGCTGATTTTGTTTTTGCTAGCAAAAGTTGTTCATAATGATGAGTACAATCTCCCATTTCAATTTGTCGCATGTTTTCAATTTCACCCTGTATACAGGGCAAACAAATATGCTGAGATGTCAGTTTTGACAAAATTAATGTGTCAATAAAATGCTGAATCCGAAGCTGTTCTTGTTGAATTCAGACTATGTGTCTAATACAAAGAGCAAGACAACATCATTATCAACTCAGGGCTGATATTTCCATCGCCAAATAACTTTTAGGTATTCGTGGAATAAAACTGACGTTTGACAGTTTTTGTATGAACAAACTGTCAAAATTTCAAAATTATTCCTCGACCAAAGTTATCAGATGATTGAAAAATCTGCCCTAAGTCGATATTTTCATCAGGATTTTTTAACCAGTAAATATTTATGAAGACATGTAACATCCACCAACCCGCACTGGGCTCGCGTGGTGGATTACGGCCCACTCCCTCTCATTGAGAGGAGGCCTGTGTCCCAGCAGTGGGAACATTATAGGCTGATTATGGTATGGTAAATATTTATAATAATAATAATTCATTTATTTTTCAGACAAAGTCCATTTCCATTTATGCAAGTACACGTTTTCCGCACACTTACTTGGCGAGTTTGTGCGGTTTAATGAGCACGTTGTGGTACGTCCGCGCGCGCACTTCGCGCACCGCCTCGAACATAGCGCTCGTTAGGTTCTGCGCTGAGGACCGCATCTCTCGAGTGATTATTTCCACTAGTAACTGTATATACAAATGTAGTGTTTATGATCAAAACAAAAAAAAAACAGCTGTTCCCTACTCATCAGCGGTTCGCATAACTCGTCAAAATGTAGGGAACAGCAGATTTTTTTTTCGCGATTTCAGGTTTGGCCCCATAGTAAAAGTTGTTCATAATGATGAGTACAATGATCTCTTAAGAGGTTTTGGGTTAATTCAATAACACCTTGTTTACTTCTCTACAAAAAATATGTAACGTTGATATAAAAACACGATTAAACGGCTGAACGGATTTGGTTGTTACCTGGCACAAAAGTAACACATATCCTGGATTAAAATATAGCATACTTTTTGTCAGGATGGACTAAGCTAGGCTCTTTTTCGGGCTTCAGCTAGCTTAAATAAAATGATATGTGTACTCACGTGTAAATTCTGACTGTAGCCAGTCACTTTCATTGTGAGTCCTTTATCACCGACATACAGTGAGTGAGACAAGTCCGCCATATTAGCTGGGTACACTTCTTCCTGTAACCAAGGTTTATTATGACCACTGCCTACTTATTTAAGACTTTATTTTAACGGGCGTAGGCATAAAAGTATAGTATTACCTTTAGCCCTTGTTGTAACACGTCCGTCCAAAGATCGAGAAGACACGAACTGTGAACAAAGCACAAAATTATTTTTATTAAACTTTATATTTTACTTGCAAAAATATTAACTACGAGTAGTAATAGCATAACACCACGCCTGTATTCCACAACGGGTAAGGCAGAGATGTCCCTATAGTACACAAACATTTTACCAGTTACGTTTAAGACCCATGTAATAGGTGGCGAGCCTATAGCCATCAACTGGGCACCTAGGCACTATGGCACTGGCATCTAGAAGTTTTTTTTTAAGTTTAGGTGTGTATTGCTGCAATGATGTTGTATTTGGAATATTTTGAAATATTGTCAGCTATGGGCAAATATACTTATATCTTCTTGAGTCAATTTGTATTACACAGACTAACGCATTTTTTTGTTGAGTCGTTTCTGCTAAACTACGTCCAATTCTCGTAATTTAAAACGTTCAAAATCTAGTCAGTCGTCAGTCTCATCTCGACGACACACAAAAATGTCCGAAACTTGTCAAAAATGTAGGGAAATTAGAGATATTTTTGACAGATTGAGACTGAGATCAGACTGTGAATGTTCTGGAAATTACGAGAATTGCCCCTTTGGTCGTATGTATACTCACTCTCTGGGCGACTTCAGACTTAGCGGCGAGATGAAGTAGAAGTACAGTAACGCGGTGGGGAAACGGAACTTGAAATCTGGTTTGTACCACAGCTCCATGTGGCGATTCTTACGGATCAAGTTAGGCTGGTCCAGTCTGTGGAAGTAAAAGGAATGATTAGATATGCATAGATTTGTAGAGATATATGACCGCCTATTGTCCCATATGAAAGCGTCAAAAGTTCTTGTTTGTAATTTGTTATGCTGTACAATTGAGAGTATTTTATCCATCTATCTATCTAAGGTGGATTTCACACTACAAGACGCGGGGCGCGGGAAACGGAGCCAAATGCCCCGCGCGGAGACGCGTTTGTATTGAATTTGTATGTACAAACGCCAGCACATAAAGCTACCCGAAACTGCCAAATTTTCCCAATCAACCTTGAACCTAATGCTTTAGCGATAAAGTTGAAAATCTATTAAAGAAATTTGATAGATTGTAGTAGCTTGATGTGCTGGCGTCGTTACACAACACGCGCGGGGACGCGGGACACGCGCACCGCAGCGTGGCGCGTGCTAGTGTGAGATCCGCCTACAGCTTCATTCGAGTTGCAGATGATATTGTGACTTCGACTTTCCTATGTATATCTTTAGGCGAGCTCCTAAGATCTATGCTCAGTTTATAAGCGGTATCTGTGTATGCATAATTACCAAAAGGTTGACTGGTAGAAAATGCCTATGGCATTAAGTCCGCCTCCGCCTCTGTACATTTATGTGCTTGAAGTATTAAATAAATAATTATGCACTATGGTCCGGTTAGTATTTTAAAGATATCAAATATAGACGAAACTAAAAAAGTTAACGAAAACTTACCTAAAATGATTGACAGTAGCAATAAGGTCACCGTGGCTCAATATCTTAGTGGCATCCTTATTCGCACCTTCCACTTTCCTATGTATATCTTTAGGAGAGCTCCTAAGATCTATGCCCAGTTCCTGCGCGGTCTCTGTATATGCTGGGTCTGGTTGGATCAGGCTGAAGTTTGTGGTTATGTACACGTTCTTCTCCGGAAGAAATAAATTGCTGTAGGGGTCCACGTTGAGCCAACGGTCAAGCCATTTGCTGGGGATTTCTGTAATAGTGAAATGATGGTTAATATGGCTGTATAGTAAGGGAATTTTATAAAGCATAATTTGTCTATAATGATCTGATGCTGGGACACAGGCGTCCTCTCGGCGAGAGGGAGTGAGCCTTCATACGCAGCGCGGGCCCAGTTCGGGTTGGTAGATGTCACATGTCTTCGAATTTTTGGGAATTCTAGGACATGCCGGTTTTCTTACGATGTTTTCCTTCGCCGTTTTGAAAACAGTGGTGACGAAATAATTTATAATATTCTTTTTTATAAAGCTCGATCGCGGAATACGGAGAATTTCGGTGATCTGGACACTGAATCCAACAAAATTCATCGGAGTAATAGACACACGACCGTAGTTGTTTAAGTCAGGAAACGAAATTTTCCATATTCTGCGGTCGCAGTTTAGATAAACTTGATGATACTTGCCCCAATTGATATTGTATATTTCTAAAGGTAGAGAAAGATACATATTTTTTATTTACAGATAGAATAAAAAAAGTGTGAGGATATGAAAAACGACAATATTGAAATATTAATGTTCAATTTATAAAAATTAATATTAACTTACTGTTTCTGAAATGCTAATAAATAATGAATGACGATGACCACCAATTATAACTTTCAGAGTTCATTTAATATTAGACCTTATTACAAACAAAATAAGGTATATTTTCTCTTGTTATTTATAACAAGAGCCAACAACAACAATAACCTTATTACGTGTGGTTTGTTAACAACACACACGTATTTTCTTGTATTCAGAGCCAAACTGCTTCTAATATTGAACTTTATATACTACACCTAAGGTATACTTTACAAAACTCACCCATTTTCTTGTATTCAGTTCCGAACCACTTTTCTTTGGAGTCGTAGTTTATAGGCGTCGAATGCTTGTTGGATAGGATCATGATATTCACCGTGTCGGCGCGCATGCAGTCCAGTAGCTCTGTTATACCCTGAGAGACGAAAATAAGGTACCATTAGTAGCTAATAAAGGCCTATTCAGATATAAGCAATATCGTTAGGGATACCGAATCGGTACGCAATATCGCTGTTGCGCTGTAGCGATACTGGTCCGCCTTCTTGTTAGTCACTTTGGATCTTTATTTGAATGTTTTGGTTCTAATACACGTCGGTTTTCTCACCATGTTTTCCTTCACCGTTTTGAGAGCAGTGGTGACGTAATTAAATATAAGTAGAGTGCGTAGCTGAGGTCGACCTTACGACCTATAACTCGTAAGTCTCGTCGTATACACAAAAACTTACAAGATTTTACAATCCAGCAAGAAGAAACAACTCGCCTACGATTATGTCATTCGAGTCTGGCGATTTACTTTCCCCTAAGGGTGGGCAGAAACTCGAAATAGGATTTTATTTTGCGCGGACGCTCACTTGTTTTCTAATCTTATGATCCCCTTTCGTCATACGAGTATCTTTCATACTATTTATACGAGTCATCCTTTTAATCTCCTTTCAATAAAGGCCTATTCTATATTTTTATCTTACGAAGTGACGCGCGCTTTACTTGTGTTAACCAAGTGTACAATCACGCTGTGAATGTGTGCGTGCAGACGTGTAGCATCAGCACACAACACACGCACACACACACTTTTACCACCACTTGTACCAAAAGGCGCGCGTCGTCAAAAAAAAATACTGCAATTGGACGGACGAAATTGGTTACATTTTATACGTACGTATAAAAATACAGTAAGATTGTTTACCTTGGGGTCATACTTGTAGTAGAGTCGGTCGCCGGTGATGTAGTGCTGTGGCGGGTAGAAGTGCATGTTCTCTGACAACGTCTCCACATACTCTGCCGGCTGAGACTCTTCCTCGAAGCGGAAACTTGTCTCTTCTATTGTCTGTTGAAAGAAATAAATTAAAACATTATAAATTGGAGTCGCCTTTCGTGTCTGTCTGTGTGACCGCGTTGTTCTTCCAAACTACTCAACGGACTTTGATCACCCTCATTTAGAGAATTTATTCCGAACATAAAAAACTACATACTTATACAACGTTATTTTTAGTATATGCGAAACCTGAATATAGTTTGTTCAGAATAAGTAACTGAATCGATTCCAATAATTTTTACCCCATGTTATATTTTAGCCCAAAAATATTTAAAAAAAGGTTAAAAGCAGCCACCGAGCGGCACTAAGTCGGTGATCCAATCTCCACGCCGAACGGTTAGGTACCTAGGTACTATTATCAATGAGCGCAAGACGGTGCGTCGCAAGCGGCGCGGGTGCGCATGTTTTTGTACGGACAAACAGGTAACATAACAAGCTTATAACCTTGTGATTTTTCATGATATTTGAAAATTTGTACGTAGATTCTTTACATAAAAATACTAGACACGTGTTTCGGGTTTCGCATATACTAAAAATAATGTTGTATAATACATTACTATTAAACTTACGTATAAAAAAGAAATCTCGGTAAGTTGTGAAGTCGTAAAAACTGCAAAGCAGGGGCGGGTCTCGTATAATAATCTGCGATCGCGATTTATTTGCCAAACATTTAAACAAATAATGTTAATGGGAAAATAACTTTAATACCTACACAATAAAGTTCAGTTTACGCTACAACTTCAAACATTTTTATAACTTTTTCAATAGTGCTAGTCACTCTGAAATCAACTTAAATATGATTGAAATAAAGTTGATATTTGTTTAACTTGAAATAGGACGGGGGTGTGAACCAGTACGCACTTTTACTATAAGTACGTTTGGATTTGAAGAGTTTCATCTCTTTAACTCATAACTGTGTCTCTTTTGAAGTGAAACTTCTTAGGCGGCGGCGATTCGATACTTGGAGGTGAATTGAGAGTGAAATTCCAAGGACATGAGAGAGAAAAAAGATATAACTCTATGTCTGTCTCAGTTTCATTTTGCAGCAAGCGCAATTTTTTTAAAGTTCGCGGCCTATTATGCAAGTATTATAAACCTCTGAACGCCAAGTTACTTTCAATTGACCGCCACAAGTCAAAAAATCAAAAACGTGCCCTCGGCGTCAAAGTCTGTCATGTAGTCGAACCGTGGCGTGCTGGGCACATTTTGGTTTGTCATCTATACATGACTGTGGCGGTCAAAAGGTTAAAGGGTAAAACGTAGAAACATTCGTTAATGTTATTTACCTTTATTTCGTCGTATATTCTTTCTGAAGGTCCAATTTGTTTGAGCATGTTTATGTACGAGAAAATTGCTTCTAGTACCTAAAAACAAACAATTGTTACGCTGTTAAATATCAATTCTTAAAAATAAAGCAGTGTCTGTTGCGTTCGCTCTGATATAGCCCGCGAAATTCTTTTTTTCTTAATACGTTCTTATGCATACAAGCCTTTTTCTTTTTTTAAAGTTAGTCTACACTGTCCCACTGCTGAGCAAAGGCCTCCCAAAACCAACCAACCAACCAACATAGCCAACCTTCCAGCATAGCTATTCACAACCGCTCGATACGCTTCCGTACCATATCGAACTTCAATCAATGTTATCGTAGGAGTCCTCTAAACGCTGTGCACAAGTCTTAAAACCCGAAAATTTTGTCAGTTTAAATCAAATAGACAACCTCTATTCTTCCCACAGCTGTTTGCTGTCGCGGGCAAGGCAAATCAGGTTATCGAAATGTGTGATTTTCGATACGATAACCTGACGAATGGTTGTGAATGCTGGCATCCTTTTCTAGCGCCATATCGATCTAACTCTTAAGAAAGAAAAAGTATTTATTGCGACTCGTAAAGGAAGATCACAAACTAAACCCAGTAAAAATTAAAAAACCAAAGTACATATAAGAACAGAAAGTCTTATACGAGGCCAAAATGCTCCCATCTCTTGAGATACGCGTGTAGGTCCTACCTCCACCTGTCCCTGGGCCGGCCTCGGTGGCGCTGCCCACCCTCAAGCACCACGGTGTGGAGACTGTTGGCGGTTGCCCAGGATAACTTAGCGAGGTTTTTTTTTGCAATACTTTGCAAAGAAAATAATTTCGCAGGCAGAAATAATCTATATTTCTTTCTTTAGAGCATTTCATAACTCACTGAGACGTGTGAACTCACCTCATCAACATGATCCAGTCCCTCTTTGGTGAGCACAACTTGCGTGGAGAACAGACTGTACATGGAAGTGTAGTCGATGCCGCTTTCTGAGTTACCTGTGTAGATGCCGAGAGCCCACACCCTGTAGATTACCAAAACAATAATATGATTCATATTCATGTGGATTTTATAGGAAAAACAGAAGAAGTTGGGAATAGAGGGATGGATCTTTGCATGTACAGACGCCAGCACATCAAGCTATAACAATCTGTCAAATTTCTTTAATAGATTTTCAACTTTATTGGTAAAGCATAAGGTTCAAAGTTGATTGGGATTTTTTGACAGTTTTGGGTAGCTTGATGTGCTTGCGTCTGTACATTCAAGGAATGAAAAAGTTCAGCACATTTTTGGTTTTTCTGTGCCGGGAGGCACACTTTCCTGCTAATTTCTTACACCTGACTTTTCAGTTATTATCTGATGTATTATTATATTGACTGCCTTTAAGTCTGTGCTAAGGAAATGTATTTTCTTTCCTTCTTTATTTTTAACTGCTTGAGGTTTGTAATTGTTCCGACTGTGACGTCCGGACGCGTCATTCTTGACGTCAAAATTTGTATCGTTTAAAATGACAAGATTCTACGTATGGTCATGTTTTTCATATGCCGATTAGTATTCATTACAATTATAAATGTAAAACAACAGAATACATACTTTTTCCTGAGGTACGACAGCAAACTGCCTTTCCCCTCGTGTCCAAGTAGGTATGAGATGTACTGGTGCGGCTTGGACTCGTATTCAGAGAGCAAAGACCTCATGCACCATGTCAAATGTACCTGCAAATTAAACTAATTTATAGGCAAATACTTAAAACGAGTAAAACATGTGCGGAAAACTAGTCAACTATTGCGTAGTTCAAAATTCGTTCAGGATTATTATTTTACATGTATCACACACATTGTGTGTTTCATTATGTATGCCTGAAGTGATTTCCAAAGGACAGGCAAACATTTCGATCTTCAATACCAACTTTCTTGCTTTACTTAACTTTCAAGCCCTTGTTTTTCGAAATGAATGAACCGATTTTAATGAAACTTCATAGGCGTAAGCAGGATACAAAAGTCTAAAAAGTTACTTAAGAACATTTTATAAATGTCTCATTTAAAAAAAGACAACTGGAAATATCTGTTTCTATGGAAAATTAAAATTAGTCTAATTTGGCTGTAACACTATTTTTCGAAAAGTAACTTTTTAGACCTTTGTATCCTGCTTATGCGTATGAAGTTCATTAAAATCGGTTCATTCATTTCGAAAAACAAGGGCTTGAAAGTTTGTATGAAATGCCGTACGGCGTAAACGCTTTTAGGGCGGATGAATTTCCAAAAATCCTTTCTTAGTGCTCACCTTCGTAATAAAAATTTTCTGCTCAAAGATCCAGCGGTTTAGGCAGTCCGCTGTGCGTTGTCTGTCAATGAACGAATGAATAAATTTACGATTTTTATATTATAACTAACCTCGGTGGTATCGCCCACAGGCTTGACGTAGTAGATGCTCCTGAACTCGGGGGTGACGGTGTCGGCCTTGAAGCTGAACTGACTGAAGTCTGCAGAAGGCAGCTTGTTGGCGGGAATGTGGCCGAAAGTGTTCACCACGTAGTCTTCGAGGGAGGACAGGTCCATCCGCGCCTGGGGATAAACGTAGTGTAAGTAAGTGATAAATATCACCCTAATTGATAAACGTAGTGTAAGTAAGTGATAAATATCACCCTAATTGATAAACGTAGTGTAAGTAAGTGATAAATATCACCCTAATTGATAAACGTAGTGTAAGTGATAAATATCACCCTAATTGATAAACGTAGTGTAAGTAAGTGATAAATATCACCCTAATTGATAAACGTAGTGTAAGTAAGTGATAAATATCACCCTAATTGATAAACGTAGTGTAAGTAAGTGATAAATATCACCCTAATTGATAAACGTAGTGTAAGTGATAAATATCACCCTAATTGAAAACGTAGTGTAAGTAAGTGATAAATATCACCCTAATTGATAAACGTTGTGTAAGTAAGTGATAAATATCACCCTAATTGCGTAAAGCTCCGTCTTCTTAGCGTGTCGATGGCAAATATTGTTAGAAAAGTATTCTTTTTTGTTTTGCCCAGTACAGCTAACCATACCACCGCTGACGCAGACATTAGGTCCTCACGTGTTCAGGTGCCAGGGGATGGAAGGTGGCCAACCTTGGCTAAGTGGCCAAGGTTGGCCATGGTTTGCGGGGAGACTCCGCAGATAATCGCGCATTATTTCATCATAAACATCTCGCAACATCAAACGTCGCGAGATGTTTTTTTGTTTACCAAGAATACGGAGCATTTTAGCCCGATTCAAACTTTATGGCGGCTCGGAACATGAGGAGAGTGGCTGCGCAGTAACAAATTCACGTGTCAGCGGGGGTGAGGGGTGGGGTACTGCGCAGCGAGTAGAAAGCAAAAGTATTGATTTTGACTCGCACAGGAAGATCACAAATTAAACACAATCATAAAAATAAAAATTGTATAAAAAGAAAGTCAAAATAAACCGGTCAAGTGTGAGTCGGACTCGCGCACCGAGGGCTCCGTACTGTAGGTATGTAAATAGTTTAAAAATTATTTTTTTGTAATGTAACTACAAATTTCAAAATTTCGGATTTTCCTTTACTTGTGCTGCATGTCATTTTTTATCTTTTTGCCAAATTTCATGATTCTAGGTCAACGGGAAGTACCCTATAGGTTTTGATTTCGGAACATATATACAGGGTGATTGGAAGATGGGTGCAAAGCTTTAAGGCCAAGATAGTACAGACAATTTAGAACCATTTAAGCCATGGTTGTCTTAGACGAAGTCTTACCACTTTTTTTTTACCAATTTCTTAAGATTTTTTTCAAAAATTCCTAAAGTTTTAACTAAACTATTTATTTATGGCCAAATTGAATGATAAACGAATTCATTTTTATTTTATTTAATTACATTAATGTGTAAGCAATCTAGCAAAACATGTTTTAGGCCTCTGTGTCGTTAGACATTTTTTTTACAGATATTTAAAGTTCATAACAAATTTTAAAATTTATAAATACTTTTTGTAAACCTTATTTCAAAAATCACGGAGCGTGCTTTTTTTGTTCAAACCTTTTTGAAAACATGCTTGATAATCGCTCTTTCTTTTGAGGTAACATTTACGCAGATATCTTACAAATTATTGAAATTAGGACCTAAAAACCAATTTAAGGGAGAAATTTTAAATTTTAGGCAGTCTCAATAAAACAACATTTGAATTAAATTTATTTATGTTTCATGGTCAAAATGTTGTCCGTGATTCCTAATACAAGCACGGCTCCGTCTTCTCACTTCTATTGTTGTTATTTTCAACATCATATCTCCAGCTTCATTGTTTCAAACTCTGAATTCATTCTCTCTGTCAGTTCTTCTCTCGTGTTTATTTCAACATTCGTATACACCAGCTCCTTGGCCCGGCCCCACACGAAAAAGTCCAGCAGGGTCAGATCTGGTGAGCGAGCGGGCCAAGGGATGGGTCCATCTCTGCCAATCCAGCTGTCAGGAAAGCAATTATTTAAGTGTTCCCCATGTGTTGTGTGGGTTATGAAAGTTTGTAATGCCCTCCCTAGAAAATTTGCTTTCATCCGTCCACAAGATTGATTTCAAATTAAAGTTTTCTAGGGAGGGCATTAAAAACTTTCATAACCTTCATGAATGGGCCGCCAAAGGCAACCATCCACATTTTAAGAAGCAGGTGTCGTTTCAGAGGAAATTCTGGAGGCTGGAGTAATTTGCAGGACGTTGATTGGGCCCCACTTCTTACCGGAGACTTTCAATGGTGAAAATGATTTGCACTTTCTACAAGTGGATTTACCAGAGCTGATAGAGGAAACCGGTGTCCCGATATTCGCAAGAGACAGTACAGTCATCTTTCAGCAAGACGGCTGTCCAACGCATTGGATGTTAAATGTAAGGGAACACTTAAGTAATTGTTTTCCTGACAGCTGGATTGGCAGAGATGGACCCATCACTTGGCCCGCTCGCTCACCAGATCTGACCCTGCTGGACTTTTTCGTGTGGGGCCGGGCCAAGGAGCTAGTGTATACGAATGTTGAAATAAACACGAGAGAAGAACTGATAGAGAGAATTAATTCAGAGTTTGAAACAATGAAGCTGGAGATGATGT
This sequence comes from Oligia fasciuncula, assembly GCA_963082905.1. NCBI lineage: Eukaryota > Metazoa > Arthropoda > Insecta > Lepidoptera > Noctuidae > Oligia > Oligia fasciuncula. The sequence continues at coordinate 10,493,076 of OY720406.1, read as the reverse complement.
TGAAAATAACAACAACAGAAGTGAGAAGACGGAGCCGTGCTTGTATTGGGAATCACGGACAACATTTTGACCATGAAACATAAATAAATTTAATTCAAATGTTGTTTTATTGAGACTTCCTAAAATTTAAAATTTCTCCCTTAAATTGGTTTTCAGGTCCTAATTTCAATAATATGTAAGATATCTGCGTTAATGTTATCTCAAAAGAAAGAGCGATTATCAAGTATGTTTTCAAAAAGGTTTGAACAAAAAAAGCACGCTCCGTGATTTTTAAAATAAGGTTTACAAAAAGTATTTATAAATTTTAAAATTTGTTATGAACTTTAAATATCTGTAAAAAAAATATCTAACGACACAGAGGCCTAAAATATGTTTTGCTAGATTGCTTACACATTACTTTAATTAAATACAATAAAAATGAATTCGTTTATCATTCAATTTGGCCATAAATAAATAGTTTAGTTAAAACTTTGGGAATTTTCGAAAAAAATCTTAAGAAATTGGTAAAAAAAAAGTAGTAAGACTTCGTCTAAGACAACCATGGCTTAAATGGTTCTGAATTGCCTGTACTATCATCGCCTTAAAGCTTTGCACCCATCTTCCAATCACCCTGTATACACCCAAATCTTTTGATTGCGTTGACTTAAAAGTTTGACTTTTTCACTGCTTCAAGGGATTGTAGCCCTGAGTATTTGATATTAATTTCAACTTGATAATTCCAAGCGTGCCTAAGAAAAAGGGTCTTGATTGACGGACAGACAGACGGACAACGAAGTGATCTTGTATGGGTTCCGTTTTTCCTTTTGAGGTACGGAACCCTAAAAAACCGAAAGTAGCGCACTTCAGAGCCGCCATAAAGTTTGACGCGAACTATAGCATTTTGCTATCAATACTGCAACATTCTACGTGGCCAGCAACGTTGTTTTGCGCGAAACATAAACGTGTTGCTGAAACAATGTTGCGCAACTTTATTTCCGGGGTATAACACTCGGAATGACAATCCTTTTCGTTATGACAATTCAAAAAGTTTTTGAAGCCTATGAAGTATTATATTTTTTATTTTGGTCGAAAAAGGTTTTGTTTTTATCGCTATTTTCTTGAACAAACAATAACATAAGAAGCGGGTGGACCCCACAATCCGATCCAGCCTGTCCCTTGCTGCCCTCCCCCAGCGATGCCCTATGCCGAGGCCCGTAGCCCACAGGAGGTACCTTAGCGTGCTCAGTTTTTAAGCCATGGAGGCCCGAATTGATTGGCTGGCTCCTATTCCTTCTTTATTATTCGCCCTGCGTATTGTCTGACCTGCAGGTCATGCTATTATGAAATATTATTAAACTAGTAACACAATATTTGTCTTTGATATCATAATGATCCCACGAATGTTATTGTTTATTTAATCTCCGAACTATAGACAATTTGAATTTTATTATTAGACACAGAACACTTTCTTTATAACATGGTTGTTATCGTGATTGTTAATAATAGTCAATGGATAAATATAAAATAAACCATTTTACAATGGGATAAGCAGAAAGAGCAGGAAGGACCAATAAGGTTAGTCGCTTTCTGTTTATGTTCTACAAGTCCTCCCGTTGTCTACTAATATCCATATTTTTTATTATTCATAATCATTTATTTGCAATAGGTATTGGTACAGCATTGGTCTTAAAATTTAAATAATTTTCCTAACTCAGTCAGACATTTGACATGCAAAATCTTACAATAAGTAGTTAATGAGTATATTTACGTCCAATGGCATGCTTTAAATACTAGTTTCTAACAATAATTACTTTTTTCAATACATTGAATAATTTTAAAATTAAAATAATTAAAATAAATTTAATGTGAAGATAATGAATCTTCACATTAAATAATTTAAAACACATTATTTATAAATTCATTTAACTATAGAATAAAATCGTTTTTCCAGCAGTCATAATTTAAACTTTATAAAAAATAAATTATTCGGTAAATCCTTATAGTTTTTTTGATATTTTATTATAGGTAAGATAAGATATAATAAAATACCAAAAAGATTTGGTATTTTATTATAGATAATTCCTTTTCATCTATAAATTTTATCCTCTCAACAAACATGACTAATCCATCTAAGATTCCCAGGTCGGCTAAAGTAGGTTTTCAAACAGTATTTTTTCAGTACCTATGAACCGTGAGTTTGGAGTAATGCCCGTTTGAGAGCAATAGGCTCGATTTCTTTACCTGGGACTTCAAGATACCAGGCAAAATGTGGCTGTCCCTACCCCTGCGGGGATAACAAGCGTGATGTTACATTTACCTGCACAGCAACAGTCATTCTATGCGCGCTGTAATGCCTCTTCCTGAAGGCATGCGCGGCGAGGTGAAGTCGCTCATCGTCATCTATATCGTCCTTCAGACTGCGGAGGTTGCCCCACGTGAATGTTCGCGCGGGGTGACCTTCGGGGAACAGACTGGAGAGCAGCTGGTCCTTGCGGTTCGAGTCCGATGGAGAGGCTATTGCGAATTCTGTGGAGAAGAGACATTTTTTGTTGATCGTTTTCTGATTTTTTAAAGGCATACTCAGTAGATTTATGCTATCTAGTTTGGGCTTTAGAGCGTGCATACTAAAAGTTGGCAACGTCACAAATGGCTGACAAATATTTACAGACATTACTATACTATTACTATATGGGGGTCAGACTTAGTTCAGTGTGGGAAAAAAATTACAACTAAAAGAAAAATCTGTATGTGTGAAAAAAAAAATGCATGAAATCTTCGAAATGCCCTTTCATTTAGAAGATTTCATGCATTTTTTTTCCATCTAAAACTTAATAGTAAGTGTCCGTCCAGACTGGGGCGCGGGTAGGGCGCGGGCGCGAGTGCGGGAACGCGCGCGGGCTGCCTGTCCGCACTGGAGCGCGGCTGCGTTCTGAGTGTTGTCGTGTCCAGTGTTTGTCAAAATATAATAAGGATGAAGAAGACTTATGTTTACTACAAAAAGCTCAAACTAGTTTGAGAACCCCGATCCCCGCGCGGCCGGCCACTTGTATGAACGAGCTATGGCGTGAGATGCCCGCGCGCTCGCCGCGCTGGCGTGCCCACTATGGACACTCAAAGGAAGTTCATATGTTTGAGATCGCAGCGCCGCGCCCGCCCCGCGCCCGCACCCCAGTCTGGCCACACATTAAGTGTTACGATATTAATTATTATTGGGCCCAGTGCGGGTTGGTGGATGTCACATGTATTTGAATTTCTTTACTATGTTTTCTTTAGTTCTAAGAGTATATCTTTGTGAGTATACATCACAGTCAGGAAGTAATCTGGTGGACTGTATGTAGCTAAAACCACAAGCAATGGATGGTTAGTTACTCATTCATTACTATTGATGAAGCGTTTTTCAAACCCTTATATGTAACTCTCCTCAGCTAAGCCTCAGTAACGTGTCCAGTTTATTAATTAGAAGACTACATTTGTTTGTAAGGTATATTTGGCGTTTTGTAATAATGTTCCTCATTAATGGCCTATCATAGCAGTCTATTGCTGTACACCGGCCTCTCCAACCGCGATTCCCGACTTTTCCTATTCAGTTGCTACTAGCCAGAGTAGCCACCCTCCGAAATGCGCCGCTCAATTGGGGGTCTCCAAGCACAAAATCCGTAGTTTCGGCCGAAGATACGAATGTTCGCAACTCCGTACCACCGACGACCGTAAGATTAGTTCGGGCCATCGAAGTAAGAACAAATGACAACAGAATTTGACAGTTGTACTTATACCCGATGTGTTTTAACCCGTCCGATAAAGTTAATTAACCTTTCAAGCTCCGCTGAGAGATGAGACACAATTGATTTTCTATTGTAATGTGTCACCAGTGCTACGCCGCGTCGGGCCGGAGCGATATATCGTGAGTAGGGTTCACTTCGAAGTATCTAACTACTTTAGAGGGTGGGCCCCCTGAGCCTTAGTGGGTCCTATCATACGTCAGTCAACTCAAATGTTCTATTCTGCTGATACATTTATTAATTCCCACAACCTATTGACTTCTAAGATTTATCTTTACACTTTTACCGTCCGCGATGCAGTCAAGATGGTTTTATTTTTCCTTCTTTGGCTACTGAACCGATGTCGACTATTCTGCCAGCGTCACGTGGTGGCAACGCAGCAAGGTGAGCCTGTACACTTCGTTTAACAAAGCAGAAAGAAAGTGTTATTATGTATATTTGACAAAGACAAGTTTATGACATGACAAGACGTAGCGAAAATGAAGCTGCTGTTATTAGTATCCACGGATATTTACATTATTAAATACTTAAGTAACGTGTTGTTATTCTTTCATAATTAAAACAATAAGGAAAACCACAGTGCTATTGATCACTGGGTACTAACTATCTTACTCATTGCAGTGATGTTACCTAATACTTTAAACATGTAAGTTCCATTATGTGGACTTTCGATTGCCATCGTGGTGAAAGAATCACACTAATATTATAAAGGCGAAATTTTGTGAGTGTGTCCGTGTGTGTGGATTGCCATCGACCCGCTAAGAATATGTTCTATTAGAACAGTAGAAGAGTTCGGTCAACGAATGTAAAAAAATCAGGAGTTAAGATCTCTTAATTTCAAGTACAACTTAATATAAATTGAGAGATATCAAAGTTCATACAACTAATATTTATTATTATTATTATGAGCCTGTGGCGTCCCACTGCAGGGCAAAGGCCTCCCTTCCCTCTTTCCACTTTTCCCGGTCTACTGCGATTGTGGGCCAACCCTTTAAGAAGTCCAGCTCATCCCGCTATCTCTTTCTGGGCCTGCCGCGCAGTCGTTTCCTGCCATTAGGGATCCACTGAGTGGTGGCTTTTGCATATTGCTGCTCCGACATGCGACAGATATGGCCAGCCCAGTTCCACTTTAGTCCAGCAGCTGTGAGGCCAGCGTCCGCTATTTGTGTTTTGGAACTAAGTATAGAGTTCTTAATGCGGTCTGTGAGTTTGACACCTAGTATACTTCGTTCCATAGCCCGTTGGCAGACTCCAAGTGCGGACTTTTGACGCTTTGTAAGAGACCATGTTTGCGCTCCGTAGGTGAGGGTGGGAAGAATGCACATATCCATGAGCTTTCGTTTAGTGAAAGCGGGAGAGGTCCTTTCATGAGATGTTTATAAAAACCGTTTAACTAGAAACGTTGTAATCATGAAGAAAATCTTCAAAAATTTTTCTTGATCAATTAATTATTTATTCAGCAGTTTACGCCAAACGATCCGATAAACCTAAGCCCAATCGCGTGTGGAATATGACCTTTCACATAGCTATTGGATTTATAATAACTTATAAGTTTTCTTTAGAACATAATCGCCGCAACCATTCAAGTGCGAATCAGATTATATACTACAGAAAATATATTAAATAATAAACATTTTATAAACATTATCAAAAACACTGTTCAAGAACTTCGTTGCTACTTATCATAAAATAGCCATCTTTTTTCAATATCTGCAGGGAAAAGGGACTATAGTTTCATAATATCACGATCGCTAAGTACATTTAATGACGTACCAAAAATAAACTGTGCAACATTATGCAACCATTATTTACTCGAAATCTTCCTTCCAAAAAATCGAAATCTTTCTTCTTTTTTTTCGTTTTTTTTTCTTTTTATGCCTACGGCATTAAGTCCGCCTCTGTACATTTATGTGCTTGAAGTATTAAATAAATACTAATATGGTTTTTTTTCCTTCTCTCAAACGAGTTTAACAACACTGACCGTACTCTACCTGTTGAGGCGACCATAATTTGGGCAGTTAGTGTAACTGGATTACTATCGTCTGATTACCTAATCCGTAAGTAAACCAGCTGTGCTCAACGTCTTTATTCGTGCGCAAGTAATCGGTAAAATGAGGAACAATGAGGAAAAATGTTAAAGACAGTCTGATCTTTCCAGAATGGGAATATGCGTGTTATTTTTAATTGTTTACCATTAATCATAACAGTAAAAAAATATTCAACCCCGAAAAAGCAATTTAAAGTACTTTAAAAAAAAGTTAAAAATAGTCAACCGACACGAGCACCTCCGAGAGAGAGTCATCATCTGCCTAGCCTTTTCCCAACCATGTTGGGGTCGGCTTCCAGTCTAACCGGATGCAGCTGAATACCAGTATTTTACATGGAGCGACTGCCTATCTGACGTCCACAACCCAATTACTGGGTAATACGATACCCCTTGGTAAGACTGGTTATCAGACTTTCGGGCTTCTGACTACTCGTAACGACTGTCAAAGATCCACGAATGACAGCCGGGACCACCGGCTTAACGTGCTTTCCGAGGCACGGAGGGGTCTCGGTATGTAAAGATGGTCACCCATCCACAGACCAACCGCGGCAAGCGTAGCTTAACCTGATCGATCGACCTGTGCGGCTGTTATTATTTAGCCACGGACCCCTCTCCGACCTCCGAGAGAGAGTACTGACAAAAAAAACCGGCCAAGTGCGAGTCGGACTCGCACACGCCCTCCATTTTTGCGCGCTTGGTGTGACGTCATAGCCTATGACATAGACAACGAATCTGTCGCAAACACTCTTTTATAACACTAATTTATTGTTGTCACAGACTTTTTACTCTCATTCGCCCTGAACAATGGCGTGGCTTTTCAAATATTTGAATTTCCCATAGTTTTATTGCACTATTTAAAAAAAAATTCTTGCTCAAAAAGACATTTACTTCAATAATGTGTTATCTTGAAAATTTTAATTGTCGGAGTTATTACGTTATTGAAGCAAAGAGGCGACAATCAAAAATACTAATGAAGGCATTATAATTCTGAAGAAATACCGTCAAACTGGTTGAATAGGGATGCAGGGGTGAATCGGGACGAAACTTTAAAAGCGATTTTAACATTGAAATAATATAGTTTGTTGCCAAAAAGGAGTCTAATGTGTTTATTGTATTATAATTAACGATTAAGTGTCCTTTTCGGCAACAAAATGTATCCTTTTATGATTCTCCAAAGTGGCCTTTTTAGGCCTCCCGATATGTGGTAGTGAAGTGAAAATTTTGCGATATATCATAATTTGCTCCTTATTATGGTCTATCTAACAGTTGACTGACGCTGACGCTACTTGTCGATTAACTAATAGTTATGTGTTATTTATGTTAGGATCTGGTTATTCTGTGTTTTTTTGACGGAACCAGTAGGTATATAACGTTGCAAATTAGTTTAGCTTCAAAAGGCAGGGCAATCATTTCCTGATGTTCGCGTAAAATTCGCATGTTTTTAGTTCATTCATAAATAATCATTGCTACAACATTATTTATATTAATTGCAACGGTTACTGATCTCTGGCGAAAACAACTTTCTCAAATTAAATGCAGGTGTCAGTTATTAAAATACATTACTAACGTTTGCCTTCAGAGTAAAATTACTCCATGATTTAGATAGATCTTAATAATCTTTTTTATTGTAATTCTTTTTGTGATTATATTTCTAACTAAGTGTCTATAAAAATTAGCTGTTCCATACATTTTGATCGTATAGGTATTGCACTTTCCTATGGGACAGTGGACGTTGTCTATCATTCGTAATTCTTTGACAATCTTTACGGGTAGTCAGAAGCCCGAAAGGCTGACAACCAGTCTTACCAGGGGGTATCGCGTTACGGTGTTACCCAGTGGAGGGCGGGTTGTGGAGGTAACATAGTTAAAAACCCAACATAATTTGGAGAAAAGGTTAAGCTGATGATGAACACATGTATTTTGAAGGGTTAAAACTGACCTGACTCAATGGCTTCCCTTTCTCTCTGCATGGCTTCCTTGTTCATGAGGGGGCTGACGAAGAACTGGCTGAACATATCCATGGCCTTGGGCAGGTGCTTCTCTTGGATCTCGAAGTAGAACGTCGTCACCTCGCAGTCAGTTGACGCGTTGTCGGAACCACCTTTTTTCTAAACAAGATGTACGGGTTTGATATGTATAGGTTTTAAGATTATAAAGGTAAATCTGATGTTACCATGCTGTACCTGTCAAGCATTAGCATTTAAAAAAACAAATCTTCTTTCGTGTTTACGGGAAAGGCTTACAAGTTATTTGGACAACATTATGAATATGAAACTGTTCGTCCGAGGACGACCAGGGCAATAGCAAACACAAGAAATCCATACTAATATTATAAATGCGAAAGTATGTCTGTCTGTCTATTACCTCTTCACGCTTAAACCGCTGAACAGATTTAGATAATAGAAACAGTTTGAATCCCGAGAAAGGACATAGGATAGTTTTTATCCCGATATTCCACCGGGATCTCTTAACTTATGCGGATGAAATCAAATCAAATCATTTATTTTTGCAGAAAACACTGTTATAAAAATAAATGGTGTTATAAAAATGTACATGTTCCAAGTGCTTCTACCGTAAGGCATGCAAAATGTAGGTATACAATCATAAAATTAAATTATAAAATTCAGTCAACAAATAATAGAAACAATCATAAAATATTTTAAGATACGAAATTAATGCAATGTCATACAGATTATTGATTTAATATTAGTAATATTTAAAGTTTTTTAATGTCATTCCTGGTATTATTACAATCTTTAAAGATACATGCATAGTCACAAATTGTTATTACTTGATGTCACTGTGAGGTCATAAGTTTTTTTTTTAGAGGTATTAGGATAAGTAGGGAAAGACTTTTCGAGCTGTATGGCCTTAAGCCTTACATCAATACTGAAACTTTCAGCAAGTATGTTGCTACATATTCCAAAATTTTTAGAAATACTTGCAAAATAGCCAAAGCCCTGTACATTAGCAATAAAATCAAATCAGCAGAAAATAAGATAAAAACGGTTTGGAAAATTATAAATAACGAAACTAGTAGGAATAAAAAACGAAACACTGATTACACATTGGAGACTTCACGTGGTGCCATAAGCTCTAACTTAGAAGTAGCTCAGGAATTTGTAAATTTCTTTACTAATATACCATCAAAAACGACGGAAGCCTTAAATTCCTCATCCGACGTATCAATTGATTTATTAAGAGCGAACGTTCCAGCCTGCCCGGTTGAATTTCAATTTAAACATATAAACCCCGCTTCAGTAATAAAAGCTTTTAAGCAAATTAAGATCAAATTGACCGAAGATCTTTGGGGAATGTCCATTAAAGTCTGTGCCTCCATAATTGAGACTATTGCACCTTACTTAGCCTTAGTATTTAATTTGTGTGTTGATCAAGGAATCTTCCCCGATTTAATGAAATACAGTAAGGTAATACCACTTTTCAAATCTGGGGACAGTAAAGACACCAATAATTATAGACCCGTATCCGTGTTGCCGGTTTTCAGTAAGGTGTTCGAAAAGATAATGCTTAATCAGATGCTCAATCATTTTAACATGAATAAAATCCTTCACGATCAGCAATTTGGTTTCACCAAAGGACGTTGTACGACTGACGCTGGTGTAACCTTATTAAAACACATTTTTAACGCGTGGGAAGAGGCCCAAGACGCCATTGGAATCTTTTGTGACCTCTCTAAGGCATTTGATTGCGTCGATCACGAAACCTTGCTTTTGAAACTTGAGCATTACGGACTTGGAAAACTTGCGCTTAGTTTAGTTAGTTCTTATTTAAATGACAGATAACAGCAAGTCCAAATAAATGGTGTCAATTCATATGGTTTAAAAGTAAAAATGGGTGTGCCACAAGGCTCGATATTGGGTCCTTTCCTCTTTTTAGTGTATGTTAATGATCTACTCCATTTATTAAAAAATCAACCACAAATGGTGTTATTTGCTGATGACACTTCCTTAATTTTTAAGGTAAATAGACGTGCTACAAATTTTGACGACGTAAATAACGCCCTACTGCAGGTCCAAAATTGGTTCACTGCTAATAATTTAGTATTAAATGGAAAAAAAACTAAGTGCATAAGATTTTCTTTACCAAATGTCAAGGGTAGTGATTGTGAGATAATATTGAATCAAGAGAAACTAGAATTCGTCGATAAAACTGTTTTCTTAGGGATCACGCTCGACTCAAGGCTACAATGGGGTCCTCATTTAACATCTCTTGCAGGACGGCTAAGTTCAGCAGCTTATGCTGTCAGAAAAATCCGTCAATTTACTGATGTGGATACCGCGAGACTAGTCTATTTTAGTTACTTTCATAGTGTCATGTCTTACGGTATTTTACTTTGGGGACGGGCTGCAGACATCGATTCTATTTTTATTCTGCAGAAAAGAGCCATCAGAGCCATATATAACCTCCGCAGGCGCGATTCTCTGAGGGAACTGTTTAAGGAAATTAACATCATGACGGTACCTTGTCAATATATCTACGAAAACATCATGTATGTAAGAAAAAACTTACATCTTTTTAGTAAAAGAGGTGAAAGACATAATTATAGTACTAGAAATAGGGACCTATTAGTTCAACCAGGTTTCAGACTGGCTAAAGTAGACTCATCTTTTATGGGGTACTGTTTAAAATGTTATAATAAAATACCTCCCCACATTCTTCAACTGAATGAGACAAAATTCAAGTCTTGTATAAAACGCACACTATGCAGTCAGGCATATTATAAGTTAGGGGATTACATAGCTGATAAAAATGCCTGGCTCAATGCTGGTCCTGCTCCACAACCACAACTAATTGATTAACACCTGAAAATACTGTTGGAGCTGCTGAAGATTGTAAGACTATCTTTGCATTGTATAAACTCAATTTCATTTGTATTGTATAATTGCATAGCACAGATGTGAGTTCTATGTAAGTACTATACCTTATTTTACCATTTACCGGGTAATATGTCTTTCATTGACTCGAATGTGCCCTGGCGGCTGATAGTATGTCATGCTCACACAAATGTCTCGCTGACGGTGGCGTGTATGTTGGATCATTTAGCTCCCTTCAAAATGGTTGAGCTGAATGGTGCTGATCTATGCGTCATGTTCGTGAACGGGTGCCGTCAGTTGGGGCTGGTCATCACTTAGCTGCCTCGGCTTATTTTTAATTATTTTATTTTTATTTTTGGATTGTTGTTTTAGTACTATTTGTTGTACTCTGGACGCTTTTAACGCATACGTCTTGTTTTTTTTACATCGTTCTCACATTATTTAATTATAAATTCAAAAGTAATGATGTAACTAATATTTTTGTAAAATATAATTTAAAAAGAGTGTCCATGGAGTTTCTTGTCCGTTCTTCTCCATAGGTACCTACGCTTTGGAATGGGCAACTAGCTTCACATTTTTCTGACTGACCTACTTCTTGACAATTCAAAAGTGCCTGTAAAATGGTTTAATTGAAATAAATGCTTTGAGTTTGAGTTTGAGTTTTGAGTTTGATGACAAATTATCGTTTAAGAATTCGTTCAAGTTATAGTAACATTTATTACCTAAAAGGCTCTTTAGAGTTTTCTTAAATAAGGCAGTATTCATTGCCCTTATTTCTTTAGGTAATTTATTGAAAATTACAGGAGCCATATGAAACACACTTTTGTACATTAAAGCAGTATTTGTTCTGCGGACACAGAGGCGAAAGGCGTCACGTTGTTGTCTATTATTTACTTCTGAGGCTAATGTAAATAATTCTTTATTGATCTTAACAAATACTGAGACTTCATAGATATAAAGGCTTGGGAGAGTTAAAATTTTATACTCCTGGAAAAACGGTTTACAGGTTTCGATCATTTGAAGTCCAAACATAGCCCTTATGCACCGTTTTGGTGCTTTAAAAATTAAATCAACATCAGTTGAATTTCCCCAAAAGAGCACACCAAACCTCAGAACTGAAGCAACTAAACCATGATATGCAGTTAACAATGTATTAATACTTGCAATATGCTTTAACTCATGTAGCGCATATACTGATTTATTAATTCTTTTGTTTAATGTTTCAATCTGGGATTTCCATTTTAATTTGTTATCCACCGAAACTGCGGGTTATCCATAACCTTCCCGCCCAGATTCGCATTTTCTGGTTACTATAATCCCTTTCGCTCAGAAACATACCCGCATAAAGGGATAGTCATAATTATATAAAGGGATAGACATACATACATACATAAACTCATGCCTTCCTCCCTTGGGAAAACTAAAAAACGCCACGAGCACCGATCCTTACATACCTACTCCTTTTGCCTCGTTTATCTGGTCATATACGCACCCCAGTTAGGAGTAAAAATAATCGGATAAAGAGAGAATTACGAGAAAATGCGAAACCAGATGGATAAGTCTGGTTCAGGTTCAGCCCTCAGCAGTGAACATTAAAGGGCTGGTATTACATCTACTAACGTACTAGAAGTCAGAATAATAATTGTTTTATTTATGTTTACTCTCCAATACTGTGTACTTTGTCGTCCAATGTTTGCCGCGACATGTCACATTTATTTACTACACAAACAAATGCTCGTTTGTGCCGCCGGTCCACTTACAAAACAATAACTGTTTTACTTTATAAGTATGTTTATCAAAGCTTCAGGTAAAAACGAGAAGCGTGTAAGTATGTAAAAAATAACTTAAATGTCAACTTCATTAGCATGCTGCCAAATGTTCTGCTTTCACCGCTTTCGGAGAAGTTATATTTCTTAGAGTTATCATCGGTGTCGAGCATATAACCAACTACCTGCGCCCCGCGATTTCACCCGCTTATGTGTCGCATAATATCGGGATAAAAGCAGCCTATGTGTTAAACCAGGGTGTCAGCTACCTCCATACCAAATTTTATCAAAATTGGTCCAGCCGTTTGTGCGTGAAGAAGCAACAAACATACAAACAAACTCACAAACTTTCGCCTTTATAATATTAGTGTGATCCTCTTTATAATTCATACCCAATACTACTAAAGCCTAGATTATGACAGGAAAGTTAGTGGAACTTTTCATTCCTACAAAACGGTAGGGTATTTCAGTAGGTACCTATAACTTTGCCACTGCTGGGACTCAGACTTCTCTACGAGGGAGATTAGATCTACCACTCAGGTATTAATTAACATAACATAATTGGTATTGATACATCCAAGTACGGATTGGTTTCTACACCAGAATGACACCTCATACTCATACAGCCTTGTGACAGTAACAGATTACTAACATTTTGGTGATAACGTTTATCTTACCTTGATAAAAGAATCAAATTCATTCTCTTTAGGGTACTTCTCGCTGCCCATGAAGACCATGTGTTCGACGAAGTGCGCCAGTCCCTGTATGTCTGCGGGGTCGCTGTAGCTGCCCACGCCGACGCATATCGCGCATGCTGCCTGTGCCAAGGAAATAAGGAGAATTAATAATAGGGCGAGTTTGGTCTAAGCCGGGGAAAACGGGCGAGAAACGGAAGGAATTCAGCACATTGAGCTAGAACATTCTGTTGCAAACTCCTTGGGAATGGTTAACTTTTTAGAAGATTTTTATTTGGTTGAATGTTATTCTTTTTTTTTTATTGCTTCAATGATTATTATTCCTGTAAGTAGGTTTGTACAAACACTTTCACACGTCAATCATATTTTTAAAAACTAGATGAGTTCGGCGTTTCTTGTCTGACTACTCTGAGAAGAAAGGAAGTCTCTTTTAAAGTCCAGACATCAACTTGGTCAGATCATGTGAAAACCATGTAGATTGGTGTCTGAAATGGTATTTTGAGGAAAGAACCACACAGATTGAGTGGACCTGTCCAGTCAGTGCACGCATTTGTCAGTAATCATGCAGCTCAACTCAAAACTTAATGACATTTGGTTAAGCCGCATAAATAACTCAAACTGCCAGACTGATGACTAAAACTAACTGAGAAAAAATAAAGATAAAAGAAAATTAAACAAACGAAAACTTCTTCTTGTATCTGTCAAAAGGTTTGGTTTGTGTTTCCGATTTATGTTATAATTTTTTTCTCTAAAATCCTTTTAGCACACTTGGATTTAGTTTTATTTAATTCCACCAACCACTATTACATACAGCAGGGTAATTGCGTGACACACTACTAGTAGCAATAGGTTTCATTTTAACAGTTCAACAACATTCATTGCGTTATTTACATTGTTGAGCAGACACATTTTTCGAACATACGGTGCAATGGATTAGCAATATGCTTCAAAATTATTCAAATTGAGAGTAATAGTGTGTTACGCAATTAGGGTGCTGTTCACTTGCATTGCCTTCAATAACCTTTGTTGCATAATTATAAGATCATCCTCCAGTCGTTATCCTAATATACATATTTGGGGTCGATGCAGCATGTCTTCTTTATTCTTCATTTACTTAACGCGTATGGTCAATACTTGCGAAATACATACATAGATACATAAATAAACTCATAAACGCACGCCTTTTTCCCATGGGGTTAGGCAGAACCCGTGGCAGAACCTTTAGAACATCACCTCATACATGTAAAAAAAAAAACGTGATACGGATGGGAATCAATATAATTATTTTTTACTGGTTCACCTTCACTCAGACTTACGTGAAGTTTTTATCAGCAGTTTCTATAAAGATGTAACACAGGTGAAAGAAAAAGTTATTTTGGTATGAAATTGACATGCCGCGTAGTGCATTCAAATCCGAACTTTCTCCTTTCACGCCAACACGTTACAGGATCTTTTATGGAAATATTTAACCATAATAATCTCGATCAAGTTAATAACTTATGTAACGAAACCGGTTTAGATAAATAACTACATGTTAGTAAATTAGGCATGTAGAAAATCATCTCGTAACATAAACTATAAGCTCATAATATTCCATATCAGCGGTGAATTGTTCATGCATAGGTACTTAGATAGACCACTTCGAAGAGAAGAAGAAGGAATCATACATTAAAGTATTTTAATGCGTAAGCGTCAGATTGATCTAAATATTTAGATCAAACTACAACCTAAATAAGCGTAAATATTTAGATAAAACTAAACAAACCGAACAGCAACTGTCCATAATTTCGTAAATCTTTAACTTTACTTTACACTACGCAAGATTCTTACCCATGGCATATGGCAATGCAAGTCAATTTTTGCTTGCAACAATGGAAGTGTTTAGACGGTGCAACTTTTGTTGTTGCTTCAAGCTATGGTATGCCACAGGCAATTAAATTGCAGCGTGCAAATCAGGCTTTAGACTAACTCCTGACCTACTTACTGGAACTGCACTTTTGCGTAACACTAGATATCAACCTCAATCTTAATCATTTTGAAGGATATTAAAAAAAAATCTGCTGTTCCCTACATTTTGACGAGTTATACGAACATAAATGTAGGGAACAGCTCATTCTTTTCTTTCGCGATTTCAGGTTTGGTCCAATAGTAAAAGTTGTTCATAATGATGAGTACAATGACCTCTTAAGAAGTTGTTACTGTTTTACCAATAACCCTGTATATTCTTATGTTTGAAAAATTGGTCTACTCTACAACGTAAATAATGCAATGGATTTTGCTGAACTGTCAAAATGAAAGCTTTTTCTACTGATAGTGTGTTACGCAATTACCCTGCCGGAATTCTACCCGCCTAACTACTGAATATACAGATACGTCCTACCAACTAATAGAAAGCGATACATTTTATTTCAAAGATACAACTTGTGTTACTAGACATATCGTACCGTATCGAGTGTAAGTTCATTCATAAAAATCTTGCATCGCTTTCTTATAGCTATTTTCTCGTACGCGTTCTTCAACATTCTAATCAAATTTCGTTTGGTGCGACCGATGTCCTGTCGAAAGCATATTGTATTAGTAAGTACTATGTTTGTACGGTCAGCAACAAAAGTCGATTAACACTTCAGTTTTTTTAATCTCAGTTACTGAGCAATATAATTATTTAGTCAAAATTGCAGCAGAAGTACAATGTAATTTTGAACAACTTTTTGCTCAATAACTCAGATAAAAAAAAAACTAAAGTGTTAATATTTTGCTGATTATCTGAGATGAAAAAAACAGAAGTGTTAAAAAAACAGAAGTGTTAATCGACTTTTGTTGCTAACTGTACAAGAGCGTCCATGGGGTTTCTTGGCCGTTCTTTTCCATAGGAACCTACTACGCTTTGGAATAGGCTACTTGCTTCACCTTTGTGACTGACCGACTCCTTGTCGATTCAAAAGTGCCTGTAATTGTTGTTGAAAAAAAAAAATGCTTAGAGTTTGAGTTTTCTTTCATGTCAGAAAAGATAGCAACAACACAGATCCAACCAAATCAAAAACAGTGTTGATGAACTTTGTTGGATTCTCATCTCAGTGCTTGGCTCAACACCTAAAAAACATCCAGTGCGCAATAGCCAACCCACATTTCTGTATCAATGACGTTGAATTCTTCAACTTGAAAAGTAGTCTTTCAGGAAACTTCATTAATACGCAACGAACAGGTGACTCGATGGCTTCAATAAGCCACTATTAAATAATAGTATCGTTCTATATAGTTAACAGAGTGTAAAACTATTCAACTGTTCTATCATGAATACAATTTCGACAGTCTGACGCAATTGGATGGATGCAAGACTTCATAATACTGCGGGGCTATTATTTGAGCGTACATTCGCTTGGATAGGCAAGGTCGTCTGCACTATCTGTTTGTTTTACTAATTGAAAAGTATACGCTATGGTTGCGCCTTAAATTGAGGAAGGTCTTTCTTTTTAGAATTTGTTAGCTGGATAGTTAGGCTTATATCTCACCAGGGCACCATGCTGGCGCAACCATGGTCGCGCTGCCAGCAAAATATACACAACTTCAATAATATTATTTATTATGGTGGGTATCTCACCAGGCGTCCGATCGGTTGCGCAAACAAGCATACATTTTTTGGCAGTGCGACTATGGTTGCGCCGCGGCTGGTATCCTAGTGAGGGTCCGAATTTGAAAAATTACAGTTCGAGACTTGGCTAGATGTGGTGATGCCAGGTAAAGCAATGGTTGCGAGCCCTAAAGCAATGGTTGCGCAGGGACGTCAGAAGGAACGTGGGCAGTCCAACATCAAGATGGGTGGACGACCTTACAGAAGGTCGAGGGGAAGACCTGGATGAGACTCGCAGATACCAGGGAAGCATGGCACGAAAGGAAGGAGGCCTATATTAAGCAGTGGTGGCCCAGTCGTAATGGCCACGACTTACGAGTTGTAGGTCGTAAGTTCGAACCCAGACAGGCGCTTTACTTTCTGTAAATTATTTCATCACCACTACTCTCAAAACGGTGAAGGAAAACATCGTGAGGAAACCGGCATGTCCTAGAACCAAAAATTCGAAGACGTGATGTGACATCTACTAACCCGCACTGGGCCCGCATGGTAGATTATAGCCCACTCGTTCTCAAAGAGAGGAGGCCTGTGTCCCAGCAGTGGGAACAATATAAGTAGGCTGATTATGATGGGTGGAACAAGGCTGCCAATGATGATGATGGAGGATGACAGTTGAAGATCTTTGAATTGAATTTATGTCTTGAGGCGTATAACATTTTTCGACAAGGCAATTTAAATCTATAATACGAATTATTTATGCAAATTCTCTACAGCATGTCAATTGTCAACAAAACGTTGATGTAAGTACCTACTCGCGTTTTCAAGGTCTGTATTTGTTATATGCAATGCAAAGCTATTGTCATTTATGTGACTGCAATTCACAATTTCAAAGCATTCAAGTAATTCCGAGATAATTTGATACACGCCGTGCATTGTTAAATAACCTTGGCAGTGGTTTTAATCATAAATATTATGACCTGAAAGCGAAAGCGCCAGAGTAACCCGCGAAATTCAGAACTTATACGTTTTCTACAATTTGCAGGTCTGTATCAGAGGACCAATTCCCGTAATTTTAAGAACATTCACAGTCAATCTTAGTCTCAATCTGACAAAAAATTAGTTTTTGACATTGATTGTCGTTGAAATGAGATTGCGACTTGTTTTTGAACATTTTTAATTACGGGAGTTGGCCATCTAGTTGTGTGTTGAATAACACAAATATGTATTTACAGAATAATAATCATTCAAATCATCAATACTGTTTACATTAACAACCGCAGGCTGCCTTGCCTTAGCCACAGTATAAAGATCATCTTTATACTGTGCCTTAGCGCACCCCCTTTAGTACTCAATTGTCAGTAGAATCAAAAGGTACCTGAGGTGGTACATGTACACAATTTAAACGAAATATAATATGGAACGTGTAAGTAGGTAGTATAGTAAGTCATAATAAGGAAGGGCCGTTAAACTAAATTAAATATTATAAAACTACAGAGGAATTGTTCAAATGTAATCACGTACATGTTTTGAGTACATGAGTAAATCTAAATTCGCACATTACAATGTTTAAAAAAAAATGTAAATTCTATGCATATATTAGTCATAACAAATTTGTTACACATTTCATGTAAAATAATGAATTTACCGTTGCCAATAGTGGCAAAAACTGTTTTATGATTAAGGTGTTTTATGGTTTTTTAGTTTCATGGGTTGAGCTACCGCCGAGGTGTCGTTATTCCAATAATACACGTTGATTATATTTGGTATCTTAGTTTTAGGAACAAGACGTGCCTGTATTGTGCCCGATAGTTTGAAAAATACTGTTACAATCACATCTAGGTATTGATTTGAGGTTTAAGCCATGGGTAGGTGAACAGACTATACGATTAGCATATTAAAGAATTGTTTTGGTGATGTTTTTGTTTGCATATTAGTGTCCTAGCTGACACAAGGCAAATAATTGAATTTAAAGTTTTGTGCGTCGTCGCGTCGTAATGTCAATTACTTTGTATACTTATTTATTTATGTAATACTTTAAGCACATAAATGTGTAGAGGCGGACTTTTTTCTACCAGTCAGCCTTTGGGTGATGCAGAGACAAACAGTGGTAGGTGCGCAATCATGAAAAATTTAGTAATAAATATTTTAAATATAAAGGATACGCATTAACTATTGTATACATAGATATAAGTAAGAAGTAATATTTTTATGATTGTATAGAATCAAGTTATTCTAACTAAACAGAAAGTTGTGCTGCTGGGGGGTTGTTACGCCACTTCTTCCCAGTCAAAGCACTTGGGGCGTTTTGAGGGACATTCTCATGTAATTTTGACGTGCTAAAAGTGCTGATTGAATAAAAGTCGGTCTATGTCGGAATACATGACGTCTATCTGTAGGCAGACATGCCATAAAATCTGAATAACCTTAAAGACTTTCGTAGTCCATCCCGAAAAACGGTTTTAAATGGGTAAGGAGGAGTAAAGACCTAAGCTGAAAGTTATTGAGTTCATGTTTTGGCCACAGTCAATGGCCTCAGTATGTTCAATGGGCCATACAATGTACTCAATACATACAATAGTTGTTAAGGCAGCTGCGTAGGTACACAATTGTACAAATATATGCACTTCATGGTTACCTAATTATGCTTTGTATTCACCTTCATTCAAAATTAGCCTCTTTATCTGACACAAAACATACTATTTATTACACAATAGAACCGTATCGTGTCGTGAGAATATGTTCTTTTTCGTAGAAAACGTAAAACGTAATCACGTCATTCGTATCAAAGTCGATCGAACGATCGCGTTTTACGATCGATTTAAAACATCGATTATGTTTTATAACGATCGTAAAACGCGATCGTCGATCGTTCAGAAAAATAAACGTTTTTCGTCATGTGACTGAGATACAAATTGCTTAGGTACAGTCAACAAAGGAGTTAAGTATACAGGAGCGTCGGATATTGTTGAAGTTTACTAAGAAACCGATGGATATTCTCGAATAAAATTTTAGTTTATTAATAGAAAACAAACAGCTCATTTATTAAATTAAATTTCAGTCCAGAACATCCATCGGTTTCTTAGTAAACTTCAACTATATCCGACGCTCCTGTATACTTAACTCCTTTGTTGACTGTACATACAATGCAATGAGCAATTTGTATTACGGAAAATGTTAATTATTGTAATTTAATTACTCTTAACTGACGGTTAACGTAATTATATATTTTTATTTGTTTTAGGGCTGCCTTGCGGTTCGAGTGCGAGCCCGACTCGCACTTGGCCAGTTTTTAACGTTTTCTCCTTGAGAAAAGCTACGCGCGGTAAAAAGACAATTAGGTAAACGACAATAGCGCATCGCTGCAACAAATAAGGTTCAAAACAGCAATGCGTTTGATGTTAGTTGCATCGAATGACCACCAAAACAAAAGTAATTTTACAGTTTTAATTTAATTAAAAAATAAATGCACAGCTCAGTGGAACATTTTTTAGGTATTCCTCTAGTTGATTGAATTTCCTTTATTATCATTACATAAAATATGAGTTTACGCCAATATTTTGAGATTTTGTCAGGATACTATTTTATTTTTACGTAACATTTGACAATACACTTATTTTTTTTCTGGCTTGTAATAATATGTACAGTACGCCTAACTGTGCGACAAAAAACTGAGCGTTTTACGGTGTCCTACGTTTGAACAACGCCTTAACCAGTATGAATCTTGTCTTACAATTCACTTTCTAACAGACACAAGGCCGAAGAACGGAGATCTTTAGCACTTTACCCTACTTATTGCTTTCAATGTTGAATCTGGGACTAGATAAGTTTTCCGTTTTGAATTCAATAGTTTATCTATGTATGTATATTCCTGACCTACATTCACCGCTATTCAATGTAGGATTGGTTGCCATTGGCCATTGGTCGCGGTTCAAGGCTCCAAGTTGGCGCAGATAAAGGCGACGACTTTTCACGATGAAGTTAATAAGGAAGTGAAAAATCTATTACTTCTCAGTCGGAAGATGCTTCTGTACTAGACTAGTTTTTCTCATTTTACAAACTTCACAAGACTTAGTGCCGGGGTCTAGCCGGATGCGCCTGATATTCTAAAGACACGTTGTATGTGTTTTTGTTTATAGCATCGCAAAGAGGTTTTTAGCAAATATCAGATACCTATTTGAGAAAGCTTAGCATCATAGATTGTTCAGGTTTTAGAGGAGAAGGAAAACGGTGTGAAGTTCCTCAATCGAACAAGGAGGATCCGAGGAGGGAAATCCTGTTCAATCCCAACCGGGTGTTGCGTCTGGTTGACTACTGCCAAAAGATTCATCCGTCCTTGAGTTTAGCGAACTTGCAGCTAAATAACAGCATACTTTCGCTGTCAGTTAGTTATTTTGTTGTTAATTAACAACAGAAAAAAGGCAACTCACGTGTTGACTACTCACTGAGCCGTGAACCGTGTGGTTTATTACCACCGCATGTAATCACATCTCTGCTCAAGTAAATACGTTGTAAGTATACCATTATTGTTGCAGCCGGAAATACTATGATATGACAGACTAATTGTATGTTAGGGCAGACAGGAAACCTAGGTTTCCAATTATTCTGGAATTGTATGGATCGAGTTTTCGAGAGGTCTCAGGTCGAAGACGAATTTATCGGGTTCTCTTAGACCAAACTAGGCAAGGTAGATAACTCAGACGTGGTTATTTATGGTATGCCTTGTAAAGTTCAACCCTTTTCTAAACTTGCTGACTGGCAGTGGCAACTCTTGTCACTACTACTGGCTTTAAGATCGCAGAGTAAAAATAACTAGACAATAAAAGAAGATACGTGTCCCATGACACCGCCGCTTATGAGGGCCGGGGCCGCGAGAATCCGCTGGATGCGAGAAGCACAGAACCGGTCAAAGTGGCGGTGCTTAGGGGAGGCCTATGTCCAGCAGTGGACGTCTTTCGGCTGAAATGATGATGATGATGAGGTGTTCGCATAATCATTTTTCTCCTGTCTGTATCCCAATCTGATATCTCAGCCTGGAAAGATCCATGCGATTTGACCGAGTCGTTTAAATTGCAGGCTTATCTAGTCGTATCTAGAAACGTAGCATGTGCTTCAATGCAATTGCCAATTTATTTCGCACTTGACACAGAATAAATTGAAGAAGTCATGACAAGGTTCACAGAAATGCATTTATCGTGGGTTGCGCCGACGACGGTGGGAGGTTGATAAACTATCTCCGCGACCTTTTCCTGATGGGTTTGTAAGTGGCTTGAGTACCTATAGCTACGGTTTCCAAGAAGAGCGCTTCCGTCATGTTATAACGGCCGTCAAGAATATCTGTCCGTCACCAGTATTTGACATTAAGGTGCCACTAGTCGATATTTTTTCATACAAATTTCGGGAGAGTATTAAATACTCCACTGTTTGACATTGTGCATCCAAAGTTAAACATGATATCGTTTTGACTTATTATTAATTTTGTCTGTACGGAAACAGAATAGTAAAATAAAAAGCCATTAAAAAGTTATGAGCCAACAAAGATTCGTTTTTCTTGCTATTTTTAACGTAACTTTGGGTGTAAATAAGTAATAAAAGAACTATAAAATCTTCAAAACCAAGTCCGTACCGACAAAGTTAAGTTATCGAAGAGTTCAATAAACTTTATTTGTAATTGATTTATGCAGTGGTTTTTTTTCATAAAACTCGAGTTTACGAAGCACTTTGAATTTTTTACGCGCGTAGTTCGGAACGGTTTTTCTGTGCGTGAGAACTAGACGTTGTTCGTGTAGACTAGCGTCTAACTGCTCATCACTGATACTAGGTCTGTCGGACACGAAGCCAGGTGATACAGCGTGCTTTTTGGCCATGACTATCAGTGAGTTCGAGCTCGCGACAAGTTTACTCTTAAGGTGTCAAAAAACGCTCTGTGTTTGAAGTTTGGACAGCCGATAGGGTGCTTGCAAAAAGAAGCGGGTTCCCGCTAAAGACAAGTCGGTACCGATCGGTGCGGGTGAAATTGTCCCACATTAACTTATAAGCTCACACTTAAAGAAACAGGTAAAACATGTAACTGTTTCCTTCCGAAGATCAACCTGCAAAGATGTACCGGGAGTCGGGCCCGGAAACCTGCTTCAATAAAATGTAAGCACCCTTATTGTGTGACCGTTCACCGCTTTAGAAAAAAAATCATGAAGAACTTTCTGTTTACAATAAAAACCATACTAATATACATACAATCATTCTGATTTTTTGTCAGATTATTCTACAAGCAACATACTAAAGCACTAGTGTTTTAATTAGTCCAAACAATCGATTTCTTGTAAATGGATAAATTGCTTCATAGAAGAAAACGTGTTGCGCCGACCCCAAGTAAACATGGGATAAGGGCAGGAAGATGATGATGATGATTTTGCAATAAATTACCAGCGTTATGTCATTGCGCTTCTGCTTCTTTTCTATGCAGTCCGACAGTGACCGCGCTTTAGGTCATGTAGTCCTCTTTGCTATGGCTATGTTGTCGAGATAACGCGAACTATCTTCGCGCGCTCTCTCTCCTCACACCTCTCGCTGTACAACAGAGAGCGTGTGTAGTTCGCGTTATCGCAACAATGTAGCCATAGCACCGGGAAACCAAAGCATACGAGATGCGTAGGTAAAGAAATAATGGATGAGGATGACGGAAATATTACAAGTAGTTAAAGGTTTATCTGGCGTTAAAGATGAAGGATAGTGTATAAGAGCGGTTACTCATTTTTGCAGTGACGAAGCGACCGCCCAGCAGCAGGAAACAATTTAATGTAACAATGTATGCCATTGGATCGATTCTATCAGAAATATGAAAGGGCTTATTGAGTTGCATGATTCAAGCAATCCATACTTCGATACTAATTTATAGGTTGGCAGGGACAGCGACGCGCAAGCTGTAACCATGGATTCAGTACATGATTCTGAGCCTTTTTTTCTGGGTTATTTAAAAAAAAACACACTTTGACCGTATAGGTATTGCACTTTTCTCTAGATGATATATTTTTTTATTATAAACCAACGAAAAACGTATACGCCAGGGGGTCTAGCATCTTGTGCTGAATTCATGGTTACAATTTGCACGTCGATGCCACCCTGTATTAAATGCGAAAGTAAGTCTTAGTGCTTATAGCACAGGAGTCCTCATAGTTTAAGCCCAGTTGCATCATGTCTTGTATCTTGCCACTGAGTTACAAAGCCTAATTGAATAAGGTACAAAAATGTAATAGGTTTAAGTCTTGAACAAATAAATATTGTTTATTGTTTGTATGTTTATATGCTTGCCTGTCTGTTACATTTGTCACATGGATAGGCCATAACTCGAGTTAGGATATAGGATACTTTTTATCCCGGTAGTATGTTCCTATGGGATAGTTATCGACCAACACGCGGGCGAAGCCGCGGGCAAAAGCCAGTTTTTTTTTATTTCACTTATTTGCTTCAATAAATGTGAAAAATATGAAAACGAGCTTTGGCACGTGGCATTTTTTTTAAAACGTAACTGTTTATGAAAAATATATGTAGATAGGTACTTATCTGTTCAGAATTATCTACCTTAAAAACTATAGGTACAACTTAGCTATTTTCTTTACCTATTCTATAAAACCTTGAACTATTCAACTTTAGTGAAACTTTCCAGTTTTGACTTAAAAGAAGTTGGTTAAAAAAACAAACAATGCTAAGGACACGCCTTATGCTAATACAATTGATCTGAATCAAGGTCAAACAGCGGTGTCGTATTATGATGCAAGTCTCCAACCCAAGGTCTAAAGTCAAGGTCGTAACGAGTCTATTTTTATACATAACACTACAATCAAATGCTATTTATAATATTATGGCTAAAATTAATAAAGATAGAGTGGAATTTCACATGTTTTTCTTCTGTAGTTTAGTTTCATATAGGTATCTTTAATTGTCATGACTAAGCTGTAGGTAAAGTCACCAAAAATACTTCATTCATACTTCTATTTAATGAAAAACCAGTACATAGAACCCTTTGTTTAAACTGATTTTTTAACTTTCATATAAGACTTAGGATTCTTTACATTTTTGTCTGTTCTGATTTTAATTAAATATTTTGCCCAATAGGTAAACAATAAAAAAAAGTGTCCTTTTAGACTTTCGTTGCCAAATGCCTATCCATAAATATCAATAAATTTGTAATTTAGTAGGTAGGTTAGCCTGTTGTTGTTTATAAAGATGGAATTTCATGTGAAGTAGTTTATTGTTTAAATAGATTATAACTAAGCAAATTAAATTTATAAGTTTTTGACTATTAAAAACTGATCCCATAATGCTGATGCTAATTTATATTTTTCTTGGTACTTGTTTGAGCATTTCTTGAGATATTCTAGTTCCAAACAAGATTCAAATTAGATTGAGTTTTTTTTTGTGTTCTAAATGAAGGACATCTCACCAGGCATTACACCTCAATAAGCATTAAGATAGGTAAGAGGAAAAAAACATGCCCAGTTCAAAATATTCCCTTAATAATGCTCTGCTTTTGTATGGAACTTATTTTTTTTTTATCCAAACAAATATTGTGACATGATAATGTTTCTATTTCTACTACCTACCAAAGCAAACCAAACCTGTATAAATAAGTAGTACCTATTACCCTGTGTTAGTAAGATGGTTAGAAATTCACCAAGTAGGTACTATTTTTTAGGAATTCTGCCTTTCATAAATCCGGTTTTATTTAAAAAAATCCTATTCTGTCATTAGATTATTTTTTTAAGTTTCACCTTTTCATCATTATGTAAAGATCTTTTCTTTACATAATGATGAAAAGGTGAAACTTAAAAAAATATAGAAAAAAAGTCAATTATAGAAAAACAAAGAATGAGTATCAAATATTGTAAACCGCACTAATTATTTTGCCTCATATAGATTAGATTCTGTAACACTAGCCATTATTTTGAACTTACATAAGTGCAAGCATTCTTAGCATACACATTCATTTTACGCATTTTTTCACTCTTAAATTAACTTTTTTTTATGCATTATTTATGGACAGTTGCAGTTGAAAAAAAGGAAATAAATAATTTAGAATGATTTGGGATTAAAATTATCATACTGACCAGTTTCTCCTCGTCGTATTCGCCGCGTCTCTTCGTGCCATGGTGGTCGCTGGCCGCAGATTGTGTCGACTTCCCACTCTCACTCTCAGGGTCTGTGCTGGTCTCATCAGAGCCACTGCTCTCCTCCTCACTGGAGCTAGTTTCGTTACCCACCGCTGGACGGCTAGGGTCTGATATCAGAAGCGCTGTTAGACCATTCTGCAAGCGTATAGTCCTGCAGAAACGTTCCAAAATATTATACAATTATTTGGTTATAAATCATTTTGTAAATAAACGTAGCACGTATTTATTTATACGTCACAGGCCATATAGTGTTTAAAGCGAGTTAAAATATATTTTTCTATTTATTTATTAAATGCTACTCACTTGTAAAGTTTTTTATCAGCTTCTGATTTGATAGGTTCAGGCAACACATCAACTTTCTCCTGTCGTAGCGACATGTTCATGGTTGTTTTGGGTTTATTATTGATCACCTTCACTTCGGGCTTAAACTTAGGAGTTTTGTGGAAACTACTTCTCTTAGACATCGCAAGTAATACGTGATTTGTGCCCAGATAACCAGATGTTTTTTGAATAAAAATGGACAAGAATTTTGACATTTATTGGCGCATGGGCTGGTGTTACAAGTTACAAGATATCTTTTAAAATACTACCATATCTAATTCTACTACTATTTTCCGTGGTAGAAACGTTACTAACCACGACAAACCATCACGAATTCAAACGTGTGGATAGGGCATTTGGTTGCAGTAACTTGCAAGCATATTTTGCTTGTTGTCGGCGGCTAAGCATAACCTGTTTCAATGGTGGTTTGTGAAAACTGAAGAAATACCCAAGCAATTTCAGAGGTCACAATCTCTTAAACTTCAGAGTTCCAGTTCCAGACTTAAGAGGACCATGTAGATTAGTCTCTGAATTAATGTTCTTTTGAAGAAGAATCAGGGGCGCCGACTTTTAAAAAACCTCGTGGGTGCTCTGATAATACTCATGATGCCCCTAATGCTTACCAAAATATACAATGAAAACAATCTAATCTAACTACCCCAAATTCTAAAGCAGTCTTTTTACACGTGGTTTTATTCTTGTTAAAGTGCATCACCAACCAGCAAACATGTTGTTAGTGTCTGACGAAACAGTTTGTGATGGCGAATCCGAAAACTGAACTGCGAGCGAAGCAAGCTCGGAAATTTTAGCACCTCGTTTAAATTAAGTTTTCTTTTTACCATTTGTACAGAAATAAGAGTTAAAGCCGATTGATTTAACAGAAATAACTAAACAAACGATGAGGGCGCCACTGCGCTCCCGATTTGTCGCTACTCTAGCGATGTCACATTTGTGTGTGCACCGTGTGGACGTAAGATGTTGAGTCGCCGGTGATCTTTGATAGTTGCGTGTGTACCTAGCATAAGAAAACTTGCGGCAAGCGCTTGCGATCTTCCGATGCCTCCACTCGCTTGTGCATTTGTAGTTTGCAGTAAGTGCGGAAGCCCTAAGGTAGCCCGCGAAATTAAAATTTTCTTACGTTTTTTGCAATTTGCTGGTCAGTATTAAGTTGTATACGTTGATTAAAATTTGATTCGCGGTCGTAACAAATATGTATGTACAAAATTATAATCATTACAATCAGTAATACAACTTGTTAAGTTAGTATCCCCAAATGTCAAGATTTTCTGAAATAGTCATTCTTGGGGATTACATGGTCTTAGAGTTGTCTTGATGACTTTAATGATTATAATTCTGTAAATACATATTTGTTACGGCTGCGAATCATATTTTAACTTAAAACTGACCAGCAAATTGCAAAAAACGTAAAAAAAAAAGAATTTCGCGGGCTACCCTGATGCTTTCGCCTTAACAAGTGAAGCCAGCTTTATTTTTTTACAAGCTTATTTTGAATTTCATACGGAAATGAACTTCTTTGTTTTATTATCTGCCGCCAACTTTCATTTCATCATTATTATGTTGGTAACCTGTTTTGTAGCTGTCAAAGTTGTCAATTTTCAAAAACTTTGTGACGTTGGGTGTTTTCGTTATTTATTTTGTATAATTTTGTGTTTGTTTCAAATAATGTATTAACAAACTAACGAATATGGATGAAACGTACTCAGAGAGTGATGTTACGCTCTCTCCCTCACAAATATTGGAACGTTTGCAAGTGTTGCGACAACTTCAGCTACTACAGCGCGGGAAGCTACAAAAACAACGATTGGAGTACAAAGAAGCCTCTGAAACTTCATCAAGTATCACTGAAATTGTCAGCCATTTCAGTAACAACACCAGTTATAACACATTTCGTAGTTTACTGCAATCATCTAATGATATTTCGAGTGAGGGTACACCGCGACCCAACACCAGCGATTTATCGTATAAAGTGCATGAAAGAGACCTAATAGAAGGTGTTTCAGTGCTAAACCTTTCTCAGGAGTCGGAGTTTATTGTCAATTCATCTTTATCAAACGGAAGCAGAGCATCAGCTCCATCCAGGAACCAAGAAGGCATTCAAGAACTTGATGAAGCACCCCCATCAGAAAGATCTCAAAATAAAAGTAACAAAACGTCTGTAAACTCTTCTATGAATAAAAATTCATTAATTCAAAAACAAATATCACTTGATGAAATGCCTATTTTATCTCCTAAAAAAGATTTTGAGACACTGCTGTTAGAAAAATTGCAGAATGAAAATAATGTACCCAAAGCAAAAACCCCAGAGGGCAATAATTCTATCAAAGCTCATAACAAAAAACCTTTTCTTAGACGAGGTGAAGGAATAACCCGGCTTGGTCTTAAGAAAGATGACTTTGTAATACAGAACACTAAAGCCCTGCCATGGAAGAGAAAAACTTTCCAGAATAAAACAGAAGCACCATTAAAATTAAACCTAAAAAAACTTAAGGAAAAAAGCAATGACATTCAGAAGGGCAAAACTAATAATGTTCATAAGAATGTCACCAATAATGTTCAAAAGAATGATTCTAGTAATGTTCCAAGGATCATAAATGTACAAAAGATTACAGATACTGATGTGCAGATGTCTGAACCTTCAATAATAACAAATGATATACGGCAAGCAAAATTAACGAGAAAGTCTCAACCTACTCAGAAGGTTTCAGATAATAATGATGAACCCTCAGAAACTATCAGCAATAATACCGGAAAACAGACTTTTGAATCTGTAAGCACAAACAGTAGTCATATTCAAACTACTAATAAAACCGCACAAAGATCCGAGTTCCGCAGAAATAAACACCCATTAGTAGTCAATAAAGGCAAATCATGGGCGGCCGTACTAACTAAAGAACAAAATGACTTCCTAAGCCAACTCAAACAGAGTGACTATTACAAAAACTTTGCTTCGCCTACAAAAAGTGTGGTTTCAGATGTTAGCTGTGACGAGACAATGACTAGGTTAAGGTATGAGAGAGAAACGGCGGAACAGAACATGTTCAACCTTCTCGAAAACAAAGTCAGTCATGAGAGCTTTAGTTTAGAGAACTCATTCTTTAACCGCTTTCTTCGAAGTAACTTAGAATGCTCTGGAGAAAGCACTCCTTTAGCACTGCAGAAGTGTCTGTCACAAAATCCTGATTTGAGATATATTTTACCAGGATACAATGGTGAAGCCAGAAACGAGAATTCTCACAGTGAAGCTGAAACTTGTTGCAGTAACTGTACTGACTGCTGCAGTGACGCATGCTCGTCCGTGTCATGCTGTTCCTGCAAAACTGTTGAACAAACAAAGGGTTCACCACAAACTCAAAATAATTCTAAAGAGAAGAAAAGAAAGAGTATTGATCCAAAGAGTAAAGCAGTCAAAATTAATCAAAAGGAGGTTGATAACACAGATTGTCATGATGACACAATGACAGAAACTGATGCCATGAAAGCGAATATTGCAGAAATGAATGCCAAGCTAATTTCCACAAGTGAACTGTTAAAAGATAGACTAGGTGAATTAGAAGACGAAATAGAAACATTTAGAAAGGAAAATGCCAGTTTGGCTAAATTACGCGAAGAAGTTGATCAAGATAGACAAAAGTTTTATGAAGAAAAGTCGGCTTTTGAACAGAAGTTCAATGAAGAGAAAGTTCTATCAGAATACTATCTAGCAGAAGAAAAAGAGAAACTAAATAATCAGAAACAAATGTACGAAAGATATGTGAGGGAAATAAGAGGCAGGCTAAACAAGAAAGAAAAAGATGAAGTTGTTAATTTGAAGAAGGAAATAAATGATCTCAAAGATGAGATACGACTCAAAGACGCGAAGTCGACCTCCACAATAGCCAGACTCCGGAACCAAATCAAAATTATGGAAAAAGAGAAGAAAGACTTGCAGGAGGAGGTTGAGAAATTAAAGAAACAAAACAGACGAATTCAACACAGCAATGAAGTAACAAGAAGATTGACAAATATTAAGTATCTTGAAGAAATAAATAAAAAGTTAACGAATATGTCCAACAAGGACTCGCAGCCGACAGTAAGCATAGACCGTGACGTGAAATATAAAGCTTATGAGATTGAAAGACAGAGCAGAAGCAGAAGAGTTGACCCTGTTAATAAAGGCCTCATAAGGCCTAGAGCTAAAAGTGTTCCCAATCTACATGTCACTTCTAGGTATGCTAAATATTTCAGCCAAAGAGACACCATCAGTCATATGGATCACAACAAACTGGCAAATGTGGAAAGGTTTGATCATTGTGATGAAGAGAATGTAGGAGCTGATAATGACTCTATTTCAAATGAATCCCTAATTGACGATGATGACAGAAATGAAGATAACAATAATTTAGAAAAGATATACATTGAAAGATTTAGAACAGCATCACCTAAAAGCAATCAATCAAGCAGGTCTAGTGGTTCGAGCATTAACTTTGAGCTTAATTTAAATGATAAACCAATGAACGAGAATGCTAAAGGTTTCTTCATTCAAAAGTCAAGTTCAGGATCATCAAGAAATTCTAAATCCCCTAAAAGAACAATTTCGCCTTGTTTCAATAAAAATGAAACAAATGTGCACAGATCTAAGTCTCCAGTTTCTATACTGAGCAACAGAACAAGTACGAACAAATCACCTCCTTCAAGAAACTCTGTTGAGTACTTATCCAATCATTCTGGTTTAAACATGTCACAGAACAGATCCAAGTCACCCATATCTGCCTTCAACCATTCCTCCCTAAAATCAGTGACAGTCATCCACAATGAACAGTACAGGGATAAACTGCTGACTTTAAGTCCAGAACCTTCTGTTAGTAAGACTAGTTTTACTAGAAGCACCCTAAATCCTACAGAAGTAAAGAAAGCGGATGGTTCTAGAGAATTGAGGTTTCCAAATGGAAACATAAAGCATATATCTCCAGATGGAAATTATAGCAAGTTTGTGTACTATAATGGAGATATAAAGGAGAACTTCTATAGTGAGGGTAGAATTAAGTATTTTTATGCGGAGACTAAAACTTACCACACTACCCATGCTGATGGATTGGAAGTTCTGGAGTTTTCAGAGTGAGTAACATAATGTAGCAACTTATGTTGGCCTTTAACAGCCCTGTTGGTCTTGTGGTCGCAAGCGCGACTGCTGAGCGTGAGGTCCTGGGTTCGATTCCCAGGTCGGGCAGTGTTATTGGGTTTTCCCATTAGGAATTTCTTAGTAACAGCCCGGAGTTTAGAAGTTGGCGGTGTGATACCCCCGTGCTTCGGAAAGCGCGTTAAGCCGTGTCCTGCGCCTGATCTCTCCGGTCGTATCAGATTGCCGTCCCATTGGGCTCTGAGAGTCAGGGAAGAGAGAGTGCACCTGCGTCTGCGCACACACTTGTACACTATAATATCTTCCGCGCCGAAGGCTAGTCTCCATGTAAAGATTTGCCGTCATGTCCGAAATACGGTCTGGAGGACTATTATTCCTTCATCTTCCTGACTTAGGCAAGTCTTGATCATGCATGATACAGCAAATATCTGAATAGTATGTATCCCGTACATTATATAATACTAGCAGTGCCCCGTAGTTTCACCCCCATAAGTGTCGATCCCGTGGGAATATCGGGATAAAAACTATCCTATGACCTTTCCCGGGACTCAAACTATCTCTATGCCGAATTTCATCTAAATCGGTTCAGCGGTTTAAGCGTGAAGAGGCAACAGACAGACAGACAGACAGACACACTTTCGCATTTATAATATTAGTATGGAATGCTTAGCAACCGGGTATGGTGGTTACCAGGCAATATGTGCTTTCCATACATTCTTAGATAAACTCTCGTCTTTTTCCAATGCGTGTTGGCAGAAACTACGGAACAGCAACTAGTAAGATCCTTATAGTAATCATCCATCCAGCATACTGCCCTCTGTATTAATATTTATTTTTGTGTGCTGCATGCGCTTATATTTCAAACGGCTAGATACATGTAGTTCCAGAACTAGCAGTAGAGCAGGCCTGTACTCAAAGGAAATAATATGGCCTGACCAAGAATATGTCTGGACTTTAAAAGAGACTGTGACCTCTGAGTTTGTTTCGGTGTTTATTTGCATAGTAGTCGGATAGGAAACACTCTAAACCCCATGTGAAAGTTTATTTTAACCAATTTTTAGAAATACATACTTATCATTAACACCGTCGTCTTTTACAGTGGTCAAGTAGAAAAACGCTACAAGGACGGTTCCTCAGAGATCCGGTTACCGAACGGCAGCGTCCGGTACTTCGATCCGAAGAACGAGCACGTTCGCGAAGAGTGGCGGTTTCCGGACGGCGCGGCGCTGACCGTGGCAGCCAGTGGCGAACAGCGCATTGTGTTTAGTAACGGGCAGGTTGAAGTGCACGCTAAGGATCATAAGGTGAAGAGATGATTGTTTTATTTACCTCAACGTTACGCCTGTTTACCCAAAAAGGATTGGCAAAGATGTAACATAACATAATCAGCCTATAATGTTTCCACTGCTGGGACACAGGCCTCCTCTCTTGGAGAGGGAGTGGGCGTGGTAAACTACCACGCGGGCCCAGTGCGGGTTGGTAGATGTCACATTTCTTCGAATTTTTTGTTCTAGGACACGATGTTTTCTTTCACCGCTTTGAGAGCTAGTGATGAAATTATATACACAATGTAAAGCCTGGGTTCGAACCCACGACCTACGACTCGTAAGTGGGGGCCATTACCACTGGGCCACCACTGCTCCACTGGGAAAAATGTGACAAATTACATTTCGCTAGTTAAAGTCCTATGACATAGGGGCGAGCCAATTGCCATTAACCGGTCATAAATCAGCACTCCAGGCTGTTACTGAGAAATTCCTGGTTAGGAAAACACTGCCCGGCCTAGGAATCGAACCCAGGACCGCACGTCAAGCGGTTGCACTGAACACGTAGACCAACAAGGCAGTCAGTTAAATTTTCGAGTCCGTTTGTGCCATTTATAAATAATAAAATAAATAAAATAAAATAAAAATAAAATAAAATCTTTTTAATTCAGGCATTATTTTGCCCATAATATTGTTAGTACCTACAACTTATAAACTATGTTAGACACATTACAAAAGAATAAAATAAATAAAAGAATAAAAGAAAAAATCAGAATTAAATTAAATTAATTAAATTTTTTAAAAATTACTATTAAAATTAAAATCAGAATCAAAATTAAAATTAAATCAAAATTATAAGAAAAATTAAAGAAAAAATTAATTTAAGTATTTGCCGCCCGCTGGCGCCCCGGGCACACGCACTTGTGCTTGAACCCAGTGCCCCAGAAGGGGGCTGTCCAGCTTGTGGCTGAGCACGTTCAGGATGGTGTTGGCGCTCCCACGCGTGCGGAACATCAGCGAAGCGATGCGACGCCGCAGAACAGTATGAAATCCGTCTGTGTGCGCATGCGCAAACATCGCAGACGCACTACAGTATCGTGGGAGCCCCACCAGCACCCTGAACGCATTATTATATTGTATTCGGAGAGCGTTGATGGCCCGCTGCGTGTAGTTGACCCACAGATTGCAGGTGTAGAGAGTTTGGCAGAATGCTTTAAACAGAGTGATCTTTACCTCTAAACTACACCTAGCAAATCTGCGCGCCAACATGTTACAGCGGACCGCCATCGCCCTCCTCTCCCTTTCAATGTCCCCATCGTCTTTTAAATCCTCGGTGACCACATGGCCGAGGTATTTAAATTCTCTTACTCTTCGAAGAGCGACAGCGTTAAGCAGCACAGGTGCCACGTCCCCCAGTTTACGACCCCTGGCTTGAAATACCAAGAGCTCGCTTTTCTTTACATTGTATAGGAGACCGTGAACCCTCGCATACTCCTCACACACGCCTATCAGCTTTCTAAGCGCAGCCATTGATGGGCTGAGCAACACCATATCATCGGCATAACTTATACTGTTGATACAGTGACCATCGATCGAGCAGCCTACTCCGATGTCGCTCAGCTCAACAATTAGCCCGTTCACGTACAGGTTGAAGAGTGAGGGAGATGTTAACCCCCCCTGTCTCACCCCACACTCCAACCTGTACTCGTCAGAAAGTTCGCCAAGCCATTTGACCTGGTTAGTTTGGTGGTCATACCAATATTTAAAAATATTAATTAACTCACCCGGCACACCTGTATCCTTCAATTTACGCCAGAGAATATCATACCTAACCAGGTCAAACGCCTTGGAGAGATCAAGAAACGCTGCATATACAGGCGTGCTCCTATCTGTGTAGTACCTGACCGTCTGCTTGAGAGACATAACCGCACATTCCGTCGAAAGTCCTGGTCTAAAACCGAACTGTGCATCATTTAAATTTAGGTGTTCTTTAAGCTGTCTCTCAAGCAGGCTATCAAGCACCTTAGATGTGGTAGTAGCTAATGATATCGGGCGGTAGTTGCACTTGTCAGAATTATCTCCAGTCTTGTTTTTAATTATAGGCACTACCACCGTCTTCATCAGTTCACTTGGCAGGTAGGAATGCCTAATACAGAGCGTAAACAAAAGTCCCAGGAGCCTCGGGAGGTGTGACCCCGCATGCTGCAAATGTTCGATGCTAAGGCCGTCGTGTCCGGGAGACTTCCCTCGAGTCATGCCCTTTATTATTAGAGCCACTTGTTTTGCTGTGACACGCTCAGGCACCGCTGACACGACGACCCCCGCATCCCCGTTCTGCTCACCTTTAAGCGGAGACTCCACTTGAAAGTGACATCTAAACATATTAGCAATGTCTTTTGGTTCGCTGATGCCGTCGACACTCACCGGGACGCTAGGTTTTGGGTTTAACTTTCTTGTTTGTTGCCAAAATCCTTTAAAATCTTTATTCTTGTGTTTGGTAGCTAAAATATTCATTTTTATTAATTCTTGGTTATTCTGACAATAACGAAGTTTGCTTTTAAATATTTTTTTTGATTCATACATTTCATTATAAATGTTACCACTGTTAGGTCGACCACACCACACCCAGGTTAAAAACTTCTGCCTAGCCTCCCCGTGAGCGTCACGAACATACTTGTTCCAGCCGACAATATGACGACCGCGGTGCTGTCTACTGCTACCCCCACGACCAACATAGCTATCAACAGCTGCCTCCTGCAACGTTCTCACAATGTCACCGTAAAGCGCATCTATCGCTGCCAAGTGATCCTTGCTACTATCACTACACATGCTATCACCACACTGGTGGAATTCTTGAGGGAAGGCAAATTCCCTTAGTTTATCATTACAACATTTGGTATATTTTGCTATTTGATTTAAATCCCTGTCTCCCCATAGAACTTTATTTGCTTTGGTGAGCGGAGGCTTAATGGTTCGACAAAATGATTTTAAGTTACACTGAATCTCTACTGGATAGTGATCAGACCAGAAGATGTCATAGCATACCTTTACCGAAGATACCGTGTTTAATGCAGCGTCAGTAACAATACAGTGGTCGAGCCACCTGCGGCTACCGTGCGCTTCACTCACAAAAGTGTAGGTATTAGAATTCAAGCCCAACATCTGTAGGTCCACACATGTCCAGTTTTTTTATGTATGCAGGATGGCCCGTAAAACGGAGTCCAAATAAAAATTTTATAAGCTTCAAGAAAACGTTCACGATCTTCCCGAAATATCCCCATGTATGTTCTTTGATTATTTATAGTTTAGGAACTAGATGGATTTAAATATTTTTTTGGTAAATTCTCACTTTATTTCAGGTTTTTTTAAAATTATCCTTAAATTATGTTTATGTTCTACGATCGATAAAAAATAGTATCCGTCTAAACATCGCCCAAAGTGGTTAAAACTAAGCTCAAAGGGAAAAAAAACTCGACAAGATTCGTCCTAGTTTCTCAGTGTTTAAAAAAATAAGGGTGGCAATGACTCCTAAGTAGTTTTAAAACTTTCTCGGACCCTCAGCTTTCCAAAGCAATACAAATAATAAGTACTTTTCGGGACATAATTTGGTAAGAGTTCGAACTTGGTAGGTAAGGCGAAAACATATTTTTTTCATACTTGGTTGTAGGAGTATTGTATGTGTTGCCGCTTGGAGTAATCCATTTCTTATGATCTTCCTAGCATCCGATTAAATATTTTCAAAAATACGACACAGCAAGAGAAAATTTAAAAAATCTGATGCCAAGTGAGAATTTTCCAATATATAAAAACCCGATAAACCGCCTAGCTCCCGAACTAAAAATAATCGCGGAACATACACGAAACTATTTTCCACACATCCATACTAATATTATAAATGCGAAAGTGTGTCCGTCTGTCTTCCCGGGGTGGGGACGACCTCCCAACAAACGGTGAGTAATAAATTCACCGCTACCTTTAAATGTCATAATATTCAATCTAATAACTTTTCAGCGTCGTGAATTCCTCGATGGCACAGTAAAGTTAGTCTACAACGACGGGACGTCTGAAACACGGTACGCGTCTGGACGCGTGCGTATGAAGGACAAACATGGCAACCTGATCATGGACTCGGCCCCTGGATGAAGTTAGGTGAATTTGACTGTTGATTAATGTTGATATTGTAATGAAGTGCCTTGGAACTTTTGTCGCTGTTGAACTGTTAGCACAATAGAATTAATTAATGTTCGAATGCAATTACTGATGCTTGTGTAATTTTTAAGACTTTTTGAAGTGAAAACTTTTTTATGCGCCTTTTCCGCTCTTTTTGAACAGTGAACAAAACTGAACCGTCACGGTCGGTTCGGTGATGCTGAATCGGGTATACTCGGCTCCAGTCGGTCGGTGACGCTCAATCTTACGACTGTTTTCGGTTCTATCGTGTGATCATACGCAGTTATCTGGACTCTATTTTATAGTAAATGAACTCTTTTATTTCTTGTTTAGAACACTCTATTAAATTCTTAAGTTTTCTTTCAATTATTCGGTAGTACACTGCATGTGACATTTTTAAACAGTTTCATTGTGATAAATAGCTACAACTTGTTTATATGATTATTTTTAATGATCAATGTTGAATGTTATTTATAGGAAAATTTTATTTAAGTTGTAAATGTGTGTAATCATAAATTTTGTAAGGGAAATGTCGAATTTAATAAACAATGTTATATTTTACGTATTTTTTTTGTTTTATAGCTTACTGGCATATTTTTGAAGTATTTTGCTTGACTATTTCTTCATACTTATTTGGAAACGCCCTTTGGCATAGAGAGCGTTATGTGGCATCAGTAAATCAAACATTGATCGTCATTTTGTGGCCGTTATATTACGGTAGCCCTATCTTAAGAAAGCCAAACTATGAGCCGAGCTTTTTGCCAGTTACAGTCCGATACAAACTTTATGGCGGCTCTGAAGACTCGCTGTGCAGTACCCCACCCCTCACCCCCGCTGTCACGTGAATTTGTTACTGCGCAGCGACTCGCCCCATGTTCTAAGCCGCCATGAAGTTTGAATTGGGGTGTACTTCTTATCAAGTAAAAAAATCAACATAAATAATATACAATTTTAATCCTAATTCTACACTACAATAAAGTTCTAATTTAACTGGCAGATATCTGGTAGCGTGTTTGTGAGGTTGGTTTGGGTATGCCCTCTAGTTTGAAGTTGATTGGTTTCATGGTGTCTTCTGTACCGAATATTCTTTTGAGTGCTTCCCTAGCGGCCATCTCCTTGGCGATCGCTACTGACTCGCCGAAACCTGGAATGTTGAAAATTTTGATAGATAATTGAATGTTGGATAGAAAATGCTGCAGTTATGATAAATATCAGCAAGTATTCTTTTGTATGCTATGGGCCATGGCAGAGATTCAGAGATTTAGGGTCAGTTCACACCGAGACGCGACGCGACGCGCAGTTTTCAAGATAGAAATACAATTACAGACCTTATCTACTACACTAAAAGGTACACAATTCAGTGTCTACCTACTACGTCGAGCTGCGCAGCGCGGCGCCGCCGCCGCGCGGCGTAGCTCACTGAATCGTGTACCTTTTTGTGTAGTAGATAAGGTCTGTAATTGTATTTCTATCTTGAAAACTGCGCGTCGCGTCGCGTCTCGTTGTGAACTGACCCTTACATAATTAAATAGAGAAATTGTTCACTTAATAATGAGATTATTGATAAACTCCCATAGTCTTCTTTCTTTGCAGAAGAGCAACGATTATAATAAAAAAAAACTGGCCAAGTGCGAGTCGGACTCGCACACGAAGGGTTCCGTACCACAAGGCAAAAACACCGAAAAAAACCCTTAAATATTTATTTTATTTTGTTTTTAGTATTTGTTGTTATAGCGGCAACAGAAATACATAATTTGTCAAAATTTTCACTGTCTAGCTATCGCGGTTCTTGAGATACAGCCTGGTGACAGACAGACGTACGGACGGACAGACAGCGAAGTCTTCGTAATAGAGTCCCGTTTTTACCCTTTGGGTACGGAACCCTAAAAATAGTTCACGCTGTGGTGAAAATATACACAGTTGGCAAGGTGGAAGCAGGGGCCCGGCTGCCTAGGTTGCGCCGGAAAAACACGTTTTATTGCTCATTTCAAGTAGTCAGGAACCAGTTTTTCTTACCTGAAGACACCATTTTCTTGTCTACATAAAGACCGACCCTGTAGCAA
The DNA here is from genome assembly GCA_963082905.1 of Oligia fasciuncula. Lineage (NCBI taxonomy): Eukaryota > Metazoa > Arthropoda > Insecta > Lepidoptera > Noctuidae > Oligia > Oligia fasciuncula. The sequence continues at coordinate 10,454,287 of OY720406.1, read as the reverse complement.
GCCAGCATGGTGTTCCTGCCCGTCTCGCCAATCAGCCGGGGTTCTATTTGAGCACCATCCTTCTGGACAAGTGATCTCAGCATCGACCAAGGGTCTTCTATCGGCAGGTACTCGTTGACGTCTTGACCTGAAACATTGACAGGCAAATAATTAGCTGTAGTTTTTATTTTTTATAGTAATTAACGGATTTTTGACTAGCATCCAAAGACTACAATATGATGCTGTATAACTAGCATCTGCCCGTGTCGACTTCGTCCGTGGATGTCAAATATACCATAAACAACATAATTATGGAACTTGGTAATAGTGTAGCACTCAGAGAAATAATTTTTGTAATTTGATCAGTACTTCCAGAGATTACTTCTTACAAATAAACACAATCTTACCACTTTATAATTTTAAATTCTCTTTCTAGAGACATGTTCATATCACACATCACACTCTTGTTACTTTTTAATTTTATCTATTCTAGGATAATAATTGGTTTTATAGAACAGACAGTAATCTTTCACACAAAATTATTTCAGATTCAATCAGTATTGCAAGGAACACAGGGTCTAGTATAAACAAAATGTTTTGTTCCTTGAAGTGTATTGAGAGTAGACTGAAAGAGTGAATGCTAATTTTAATTCCACTCTATCAAATTCTTCTTACGTCAACAGAAAAAGAGTTATTCTATGCATACTGAAATATAAAGAAAATCAGGTAAAGAACGCTCTTGCTGGTTCTGTTTGTCTGGTCTAACTTTATACTTACATAAGCTCTATATGATAACAAACCTTGTAACTGTGTGATGACAAAGTCCCTAACAAAGTGCGCAGCTCTCTCTTCTCCTGAGGAGTCTAGTAATGCACCAACCAGAGCCTTGAATGTATTTGCTAGAATGAAGTTATCTACTGGATATTCCTAGAAACAAAATAAATATAATTTAGTCAAACACACATCTACAATAAAACCTGAATTACATACATACATACCTCCTCTCCGTGAGAAGGGGTGGACTGTAATCTACCACGCGGGCCCAGTGCGGGTTGGTAGATGTCACATGTCTTCGAATTTTGGTTCTAGGACATGTTTCCTCATGATGTTTTCCTTCAACGTTTTGAGAGCAGTGGTGATGATATAATTTACACAAAGTAAAGCGCCGGTCTGGGTTCGAACCTACGACCTACAACTCGTAAGTCGCGGCCGTCACCACTTGGCCACCACTGCTCTACAATTCTATTATTCATAATCGGTGTTCATTTGTTGATTTATGAGCTGGGCGCTGGGGGCACGCCACTTGATATAAAACCAAGGGGTCAATAGGTTAATAATAGTGTTAACTGTCTAATTACTTACAGCAGCCAGAATAATATCTTTGGTGCCTAAATGCAGGGATATATTTGCTAGTGTGGCCTCACTGGTAAGGAACCTTCGGACTCCCTTCACACCTTCTATGGGGAATTTAGGCAGCACTGTCTCTAGGTAGTTCTGAATGTAGGCATTTATGAACTGGTCTCCTGGAAATAGATATAACTTATTTTAAAGAGGAGCCTGGAATAGAAATGATTGCGTGTGTCTATTGCAAATGAAATGGAATCATCACAAGTTTTGTATATTTATGAAACAGAAATTACTTTCACAACTATGGTAGAGTAGATATTATGTATATGTCACACTGGAATTTATATTATATATGTCATTCTAGACAGAATTTCCGTTTATAATAATTTATTAAAATATTGTTTAACCTATGTCTATGAGGTCCCTGTTGTCCTTCATTTTGATATCAAACTCCATTTCCTTCTGTTTCATCTCTTCTTTTATAACGTAAGATCTGTCTGTGAATGCCTGCAGTAGCAAATCTGAATCAAAGTCTTCATTCAATCGCTGTGCAAAAGCGTATAGTTCAGCTTCTAAGTTCCATTCAAGAAACGTATTTCTTGGGTTGGTCTTCTTCCCACCGAGCTTGTCTTCGCGACGTTTGAGGACCATCAGTGTTGGAGCCACCCATCGATGTATCTTTTGAGCTAAAAGACATCAAATAGACGATAAAACTTCATAAATAAGAATGTTAAGTAACACGAACTTACGTTATAGAAAGACAAAACTTACCTTGAGTGGTTACAGGATAAATTTTAACAACCTTCGCAAAAAGCGGTACGCAACGTCTTAGTAGAGCCATATTTATTTAAAATAAATTGTCAATTGTTCTCAAAATATTTCAATTCAAAACATTGCAAGCAAAGCAAGATTCAAAAAACAAACGTCAGATTTTGAGGTTAGTTTTTTTGGGTTAGGGTTGCTATACTTGGCGTCGTTGATATTTGGTAGAAAATAGGGACTTGAAACGTTACTCAAAATAACGTTACGTTACGCATAGTTCCAGTACCGATAATTTGTACCGTTCCACCAGGATCTTAAAACGGAACGAAATCTTAAACTGCAGGGTAATTGCGTAACACACTATCGGTAGCAATGGGTTTCATTTTGACAGTTCAACAACTTTCATTGCGTTATTTATGTTGTTGAGCAGACACATTATTCGAACATATGGAGCAATGGATTAGTAATATGCTTGAAAATGATTCAAATTGAGAGTAATAGTGTGTTACGCAATTAGGGTGCTGGGGGCTTACTATCACCTCTTAAAGCAGGGCAGAAGTTGAACTACATTGCTTTTTTGTACTATGCGGTCTTATTAGCAGGCCTGCAACAGGCCTGCTACGCTGACGTTTACAAAAACTGTTCACCTTGTTTTTTGTATAGAATTTTATACTATGGCGTGCTAATTGACAACAGTAAAACGACTGCTGAACGTTTGTAACGTCAAATTATACCCATCTTGAATAAGTTACTATTAGACAAGCTTTTTCAACTTTGTTTTGTAATTCAGTGCCCATACAACACTTACTTTTATTATTTCTCTAATTCTTTTGTAGATGTGTGACGAGCACGAAATATTTGGAGAGTGAATATCGAATAGAAAAAAGAAACCGACCGACGACGGCGCGGCGTCGCACTAGGAAAATAAATAACCCTTTTGAAACGAATAAAGGGAATTTATGAATCAATATTTTTCTTATTTGACCTAGTACCTACTAAAAATAAAATAATAGTGACCACACGTAGCAATGCCTAGTGTAATCAATGTACTGGCCCCTCTGCTGTTTAACATCTACACTAATGATCAACCGGTGAGCTCAAATACAACCCTCTTTCTGTACGCAGACCTCTTGCCAAGCCACTCACTTTGAGGAGATTTAAAACAACCTTTCCACCGCCATCTCAGCAACGCCCTGAAACCTGAAACCAAATCCCTCTAAAACGCAGTCATGCGCATTCCACGTTCGTAACAGAAAAGCGGGACGAACATTAAATACCTATCTTATGGCAAGGGGTTCCAATCACCTACATTGGCTACAGTACTCACCCAAAGTATCTTGGCATCACTTTGGATAGGTCCCTCCCGGAGAAACTGCGAAAATGTCAAACAGAAAGTGCATCCCAGAAATCACTTACTCTATCGCCTAACATCCACCAGATGGGAGGCATCTGCTCAAGTCGTGCGAACAACTGGAATGGCGCTTTGTTTTTCCGCAGGCCTGTCCAGTATGGAGCCGATCAGCCCACGCTAAGTTAGTGGATACAGCTCTAAATGAGACATTATTGATTATTACTGGTTGCTTATAACCGACCCTGTTGCGAATGCTGTATTCACTGACTGGCATCGCGCCTCCGCAGGACTATAGCCAGCCGCATCGAGGGCGAAGCTGCAAGATGACCCACGCCACTCAATGCACAATTTTACTTCAGTGTCACAAGCTGCAGGTTTATTTTATTCCCTAGGATGTCTACATTACAGTGGTAATAAAGAATAGTTCAACTTGTCGAACGGGAATACCTACTGAGAAATACGATCATAACTTATAGCACACTAAAACAGCTATTGTTTAGTGAGTAGTTTGGCCTCGGTTTTATAATTTAGTAAAATAGTGCACTTTTCAGTAATAAATAGTAGGATTAAACAATTTAAAGGTGTATAAAACGGTTCATGAAATCAAAAATCATCAATCAATCAATCACATAATTAACAAAATATTTTTATTACTAATATGTAGGATAACAATTTCAACGTCGGACGACTTAGAAGTAAATAGTATTTCACTTCGATCAATAATAGTACTAGATGCCCGATAAGCGCTTCAAAAACGGCCCGAAAAATACAAGCACGAATACTTTTGTGCTCTTATTTCAAATTAGTATGGTCCAATCATAGCCAATGTTATGACGTCAAAATGCCTCAGTGCGCGTTCAAAAGTTGTGTAAATAACCACCGTAACACCAAGATTTTGGAAGGAATCTTTTTTTCGGTAAGTTTTTATCATTAAATGTTTTTCATAAAATAGTAACACAATTAAATAGTAAATATATATAATATATATAGAATATCGCCAAGCGGTTAGTCGACTCTTCACGTGACCAGAGGGCTGGCCTATTTCTTGGCCAAAGAATTAGCATTGCCATACAACGTGGCAATGCTGCCAGCCTTTTGGGCACTGTTCCAGTTGACAGCGATGCGGACGAATTTTTTGATGCCCTATGATCATTTTGCAATTTTTTTTTTTCATATAAATGTACTAATAGTAAATATAAATCAATTAGCAAAAATATTATGATTGTTTGGCCAATGTTTGCGACAACGCGCCAACTACTCTAACAAACATTGAAGCATTGAAGTGTAATTCCGAGAACTACGTCTAGTTCCAAATTCGAGTAAGTACGAAATTGTCAACAAAATGTTTTTAACCTTATTGCTTAGACGTTAAGTTTCATTTTAGAATAAATATTTTTGTACTTATTATAAAAATGACTTTTTATTTTCAAGTGACATTTTAAATGTATTACTTCGATGATAGAAGGACTTAAATATTAATCATTTGCAATCGTAATTAAACTTTATGTTAGAGTGTTAAGGTTTATAATAATCTGAAGTTGTTAAGGTGAAAGCGCCAGGGTAGCCCGCGAAATTCAATTTTTTTTAGGTTTTTTGCAATTTGCTGGTCAGTATTAAGTTGTACGATGATTAAGATATGATTCGCGGTCGTAACAAATATGTATTTACAGAATTATAATCATTACAGTCATCAATACAACTCTCTAAGACCATGTAATCCCCAAGAATGACTATTTCATGAAATCTTGACATTTGGGGATTACATGGTCTTAGAGAGTTGTATTGATGACTTTAATGATTATAATTCTGTAAATACATATTTGTTACGACCGCGAATCATATTTTAATCAACGTACAACTTAATACTGACCAGCAAATTGCAAAAAACATAAGAAAATTTGAATTTCGCGGGCCACCTTAGAGCTTCCCCCTTAATATTATTAAACTTTTTTCTATAGTTCGTAGTAAGAAATATAAATGTTTATCTGTGTGCAAACGTGGCCACTTTAGCGACTTATTTTTGTTCCTAATCATTCATCTAGTACTATTATTGATCGAAGGTATTTCATCTAAAATTATGCAGGTCGCTCCACTTCTCATCTTGATACCATGTCTACATGTGCACAAGCACAACAGCCAACGCCAACAATGTCTTCATTGTCTTCGCACATTGCGTTGAAATCTTACTGAACAATTATTATTAACACAACATCCTTCTGGAGTAAATGCTGTACCGTCGTGAAGATAACCCTTCAATTACACACAGGAAAACAGAAATATCAATTTCATGCAATTCGAAAGAAACTGACTAAATCAAAGACTACAACATTATGATGCTGTATAATAAATGAATGAAATGTTTTTGGACACTTCTTGAAATCTTGACACTTGTCTTTTTGACAGTGTCAGATAGATAGTGCTGCAGCTTGATTATAATATGTAACTCATTACTCTAAATAAAGGATCGAGTCCATTTTCTCTCGATGTGCCACTTGATGTAGTCGCGATTAGATAAAGTATTCAAACTAAGCTGAGAATCATCACTTTTTGAATGTCAAAATTACAAAAGAAAGTCGCCCAAAACGCCCGCCCTTCACCACTTCCTAGTGCTTTCGCTGGGGAGAAGTTGATAACGTGTAATTTGTCATTAAAATCGTCGTCGTATCGTCATTGATTTTCTGATTGACAGTGGAATGTGAGTAGGAGAAACACTCTTTACAAAGCCGATCTTAGTTGAATGTTACTGACTTAAATCAAATGTATGTACAGACGCCAGCAGGTCAACCTACCCGAAACTGTCAGATTTTCCCAATCAACCTTGAACCTTATGCTTTAGCAATAAAGTCGAAAATCTATTAAAGAAATCTGACAGATTGTAGTAACTTGATGTGCTGGCGTCCGTACCAATAAAGAACGGTTGCTTTATTCTGGATCACAGAGCATGTAACCTTTTTTTCTAGATCTTGCTTTAAGGTAGGTACTGGAGGGAGGTTCCCTCTAGTACCTACCTTAGATTCAACTTGAATTGAGTTTTCGAACTACATAATCAGGACAATCGAGTGCCTGACCGTTAATCACAGATTAAGTACTAATATGTAGCAACCGTTAATAACTGAGTACAACACTAGAGTCAAACTGACAAGAAACCAAAAACTGCAATCCGTTTCACGTTGTTTTTACTAAACTCGAGAGTGTAAACTTAAAAAAATGGGATTAAACACAGGAGGACCTGCTGCAGCGGCAATGGTTTTTCTAAAAATAGATTTGGTTACCACCTCGATCTGTATAAATATAATAGGAATATAATATATTTTTATTTAAAATAGTTAAAATATACGCTTCAATACAAGTATTTATTACACTGACGACCATAACGGGAATTGAATCAATTGAGTGCATTATCAAAACATTTTCTTTTTATTGCGATTTCGTGATCCAGGTTAAACTTTATTTCAAAAATCGACAATTTAAAATGATATTAAGGTTATTTTTTTTAGGTATTAATTAATAGACGTTACACTATAGCGGGCCCAAAAATAGTATCTTCTCTCTGCAACCATTTTCCACATTATTTTGCTGTTCCCATTCTTGGAAGGATTTGTTATACCTAACTGCATTTATTTCTCTAGGATTATTTAAGAACTCCCGGCGAAGCAGTTGGGTCATAATAACACGACTTGTTCGTGTTTTACTAGAAATAAAATTCACCACATTAATTGTTATAAAATCTGAGCGACATTCCAATCCAATTAAAAATGCGTAAATTAAGTACACCATTAGGATATTTTCATCATGTAAACAAACTTACGACATTGTGAAGACAATACAAACATACAAATAAATAATTATTATTTATTTGGCGCGCAAAAATACATTTTTTTTTTAATTGTTGCACGACGTAACCACACACGTTCAAAATCACATTCAATCTTTCAAAGTTACAAAGTTGTTTTGAACGTGAAATTGAGCTCTATAGTGCTTTTAGATATGGTATCAAGGTAATTTGTTATACATAATCATAGTTAGAATATGTATTTAGCTAAGAAAATCATGTTTCTATTATTTTCAAAAAACCGGTAATAGGAGATTTAAGTTTTTGAACGATGCCTATTAAAAAGACAATGGCGTTACAGCAGGCCACAGACAAGCATTACCATTCAACTTCGGTGAAATTCGTGCAATAGTCGTTCACTTTTAATACTCTCCTAGTACGATTATTAGCAGAGCAGAAGTAGGCCTGCTTTTGAACTGAATGGAAATTGAACGTTTTTATAAAAGGTGATAGTAAGCCCCCTGCACTAATAATAATATGATCAATATATCGTTATTAGTATAACGTTACATTTCGATACTCAACTTTGCCAGCTTTATGACAAAAGATAACGAAAAAGTATGAAGAATAACGTTACAAATGAATCTGTAACGTTTCACCTGTAACTTTATTACAAGCAGATAAGCAAAATTTTACTGATACCTATAACGTTACTTATTATAATATCGTTCTACGAAAATTATATTCTATAAAGTTTTCTTTTGTAACGTTATTGATATTTTTAGGTTTTAATATCGCATCGTTACAAACGGCGGCCATGGTTAAACCTTTACAACTTTCTGAATATTGAATCTACGAATTTGCGAGTTTCATTGTTATCCTTCGTAATGTTGACGTAGTCGTTTTTCTTCTACAACACTGTGGCCGAGCAGTCGAAACGGACACTACAAATTTTGGAACGTTATACGATATTAGTGGTAACGGAACGAAATTCATTTCGTTTTCAAGTGTAGAAAAACGTTACTATTCTTATGCGTATTTCAAACTTGAAACTGCCATTGTTTAGGTATCAGTTTTCATTTCACTTTCAGGGTAGTGAGTGGGTAGTGCTAGTGATAGCTTTTAGATCGGTTGACGGTTTTCACTAGTTTCGTTTCCAGTGATATTGCACCGGCAAAATGTCATCGGAAGTGCTGCTGGACTGCTGGCGATTATACCAAAGCGGAGACGAGAAGAGAGATGTGTTAGAAAATAACTAATACGATTTCGTTAATTACCTACCTACTTAACAAATATATTTTTTTCTGGGTAAACCATGAACGACTCGTGACTCCACCCCTAAGACGACCCACTGACCAAGTAGAGGCCGTAGCCAGCTGGGCGCAGTGGGCGCTTAAGTACTGCTCCAAAAAGTAAAAGAAAACGGTCTAGTAGCAAAGTCTTTAAATAATTATACATACTTTTCATAATAAAACAGTATACAACCACATTGAAGAATACGAGTTCATTCATGTGCAACAAAGTATCAAAATAAAAACTCATAAAAACATTAGGTACAGCATCAGCTTTTCAGGTTGGTGAGGAAACCTCTCACTGAGTTATAGAATCCTCTTTTTATTTTGCTGTTTATTGGAATGATTGTGTGGTTGCTGTAGAAGGACGCCGACGTGTCGTAGATCGATGAAGTTACTTCCATAGCCTGAGAAAAAAAAAACAAATTGGTACCTACTTTGAAAGAGTTGTAACGCTTGCTCTCTGAAACACGTCTGATCAGGCAAGACCTAAGAATGAACCAAAGAAGCGAGGAAGATCTAAACGTGGATGTCCAACATCGTCCACATGTCTGGCGATGACATAGCTTCTGCCCGCGACTTCGCCCGCGACTTCGTCCGCGTGAAATTTCTTGTACCCCCACCCCGTCGCAACACTTCGTATTCGCTTAGCGTTCATTCTGACTTTTTTTTTTCTTCTTGCTCGGCTCCTAAGGGTCATAGCGTGATATTAAAAAAATAAAAATAGCCTATAGCCTTCCTCAAGAATTGGGCTATCAAATGCAAAAAGATTTTTTCAAATCTGACCGGTAGTTCCAGAGATTATCGCGTTCAAACAAACTCTTCAGCTTTATTATTAGTAGTATAGATAGATATAGATATTCCTATTTGTCGCATAAAAATCTCTTGCCGTTTCGTGCCGCCAGTGGGTACAGGTCCTTATGAATAAAATAGGTACTCACACCAAGTGAAGTACTGATGTGATATGAATCAATAGAACTATTGACGCTAGGCAGTTTAGGTGGGGGGGGCCCAATCGGTAGTTTTAGCTCTGAGTTTCTGGCCGATCTCATGACTAAGCACGACATAAGTCTCCTCAAAAACGGCTTTTTGGGTTTTGAATCTGGCGGCTCTAACTTAGCACATTTAGTTTCTGAGTTGTGTACGTCTTTTGAATATAATGAGTAGACAGAAGTTCCTAGATTGGGTGTGGCGCATTTTCTGTGTCCTGAAAAAGAACAAATGTTGGTAATTAAAGTTGATGAGTAATGGCACCCTAATTGAGTAACACACTATCAATCACAATCTGAATCATTTTGAAGGATATTGCTAATCGATTGCTTCGTACGTTCGAAAAATTTGTCTGCTCAACAACATAAATACCTAACGCAATAAATGTTGTTGAACTGTCAAAATGAAAGTCTTTCCAACTGATAGGTAATGTGTTACGCAATTACCCCGCGGGTTAATTTAAGTTGTAATGAATGGTTATCAGTTTGAAAATTTATCGTTTAAAGTTGAGAATTCATTTGTAATTGTGTCCTTATATTGATTTATGCAAAAGTAGTGCAAAGGTCTGATCATGAGTCCAATTTCCTCAATCGTCAAGCGCATAGGTTCTCGATCTTATTTTGTCCACCGCCCACTTTGAGACTTTTTTTTTCTAGACCCCCAATTTTTTCAATCCCGCTGACCCGGCAGGCTTCTAGTGGGCTAACTAGCTTTAAGCCTCATTTCGCCCTTCAAAGTACGTACCGCGTTTTCGCAAAAAAAGAGTAGGCCTGGCAATATCAATATACATAGATTTAACACAATATTGGCCTATGAGCGCATCTACGCTCGTACGAGATGAGTATATGGGCAAAAGCGCGCGTATATAGTAAGTACAAAAAAGTGCTTATACGCGCAGAAAAACGCTAGTGTGTAACGCTGTTAGAAGGGGCTTTGTCCAAATGTAGAATTTCTAATACCCACCTCTAAATAAAGTATGAAATGAGTTCAAATGACCTATACTCGAGTCGGACCGGGCTCCTACATCCGTCGACGAATATGCTACCTGCTTCGTAGTAGCAACACCCGCGTAATGTATCTCCACTGAAGACATGGTTTTTCTAGTATTGCCAACATGCTCTGCTTCTTCAGCGTGTTTTAAATTGTCTTTGGTATGTTCAGCATTAAACAAAACATAAGTTTTAACTTCAGTCTCGTTCCGTCCGTCGATATTTTGGGATACGCAGCATGCAGAACAGTCTTTCATTGGAGGCTTAGCCTTGTCACTATCGGGGCTTTCTTCTGGTGAGTAGTCGAAGTCGCCTATTTTATCAAAATTTGCGTTGGCTTTACGAGTTCTGCGATCAGTTCTACCCAAATGTTTAATTTTACTTTTACTGCAGGGAAACTCAGTCTGTGCTGCAGTTTCATGTCTTGATACCTGGCTTATGTCTGCTGTTATTGGACTCAGGGCCTTCTCCACTTTTTTAGGCGGCGGTGCCCTGTCCTCTTCTTGAGGCGACTTTAGTTGAAGCGTGTCAACGGCGGCGTGCTTAGCCTTTTTGGTTCTAACTTTACCGATAAATATTTCACTACATTCACGCTTTGTCAACAGTGGCTTTCGTTTATTGTGAGCGCTTTTCTTCATAATTATGGTATTCTGGATTGTTTTCTTTACCTTGTCGTATTGTTGGCGAGACAGGATGATAGGCTTTTGCTTCGAGACCTGTTCCACTTGCAGTAACACTTTGATGTTTCGGTTTAGTATTAATTGTTGATAGATAGCAGATTTGTTTTCGTCTTTCTTTTCTCCTACATTATAATTGAAATCATCTTCTTGCGAGGTTTTTTTTGAAAGACGTGTTTTAACATTTTTAGGCCGGACCTGAATAGACACATTTGCCTTATCTTTTGAAGGACTTGGTTTGAAATAAGGGCATAGTTTATGAAACTCATAATTAATTTCCGTGACTTGGTTTTCTTCGCTAAAAAAGGAAGTTTTATTAAATATAATTATTGAACAAACAAAAACATTGCAAAAAAAAAAAAATAAGAAAGCTTAAAACCATGTTTGCCGGTATAGACACTGATACGGAATTCCGACATCGTTTCCACAAAAATGACCCTAAAAAAAAAAAGAGCACAATATTAAGTTAATAAAAGTAACTATAATAAAAACTGAAAATAAAAAGGTTTCGCTGTTTTGATGTTACCGACTGCAAAAATAAGTTTGTATTTCGTAATATTTCTCAAAAAAACTATGAAAAACATCCCATAACTCACATACTATTGACTTAAATAAAAAAGTCATATAAAAACATCACAATCTTTTAAATTATGGGATCTAATGATGATATATGATACACGCTTTTTTATTTACCCTTTTGATAGATTCTTTTAAATTTTGTAAATTTGAGGACTTTGTAGGCCTTGTAGACTTTATAGATCTGTAGACTATTTTTTATTATTTTATTAAGGGTACCTGCGCCCCAATTCCGTAACACACTATCAATCACAATCTCATTTTGAAGGATATTACTTACTAATCCATTGCTTCCTATGTTCGAAAAATTGTTCTACTGAACAACGTAAATAACGCAATGAATGTTGTTGAACTGTCAATTTTTGATAGTTATCTACGCAGTTACTGTTTATTTCTGTACTGACACTATCAAATAACTAACTGACCTGACACGTTTTAGAGTAATTGGATTTTACTTTATCCACACCAAGAAGTTCCCGGATCTGTTTGTCTCTCTCAATAGGATCAATTATGGAACAATCATCACCAGTGAAGTGCTTGATTGGAGCTGAAAAATAATCATTTAAACTATTTAACTGTGCAGTATACTTAAATGATTTTTGCACCTAGAGTTTAGCAATAGACAAGTCACAGATTATTAATAATATTAGCTTCTGCCCAAGTGCCCACGACTTCGTCCGCGTGAAATTTCTTGTTACCCCGATCCATCCCTTCGCATCGCGTCGCCTGCTCGCGCTAATACTCCGTTTTTGCATAGCGGTCTTTCTGACTTTTTTTTATTTTTGCTCGGCTCATAAAGGTCCTAGCATGATGTTAAATAGCCTTATATAGCCTTCTTCAAGAATTGGGCTATCAAATGCAAAAAGATTTTTTCACATCCGACTGGTAACTGGTAGTTCCAGAGATTAGGGCGTTCAAACAAACCAACACACAAACTCTTCAGCTTTATTATAAAGTTTATACTATTTACCTATTATAAAGATATAGATAGTATAGGTAGTAGTAAATATAGGTATGAGGGGCCCGTGACTAAATAATAACAGCCGCACAGGTCGATCGATCAGGTTAAGCTACGCTTGTCGCGGTTGGTCTGCGGATGGGTGACCATCTTTACATACCGACCACTCCCTGCCTCGGAATGCACGTTATTAAGCCGTTGGTTCCAGCTGGCATTCGTGGATCATTGACGGCCGTTACGGGTAGTCAGAAGTTCAAAAGTCTGACAACCAGTCTTACCAAGAGGTATCGTACTATTCCCCAGTAGCTGAGTTGTGGAGGTCAGATAGGCAGTCGCTCCATGTAAAATACTGGTAAATATTTAGCTGCATCCGGTTAGACCGGAAGCCGACTCCAACATACATAGTTGGAGTAGGTAAGGCTAGGCGAATGATAATGAGTAGTAGATATAAAAGGAGACAAGGACACACTTATTAGATGTAGGGGTAAAAGTAAAAGAGGCAGAAAAAAAATTAATAGGTATCTCCTTCGCGTATAAACTCCTTGACTGACCCAAGTTGTTATAGAAAACAACTTACTAGGGACCAACTATACGACTGTCACGGTACGATGTTTGGAAAATATTAGGTACGTTTTTCGTACAATCAGAGGCCTTAGTGTGACTTTTTTCGACTCACGTCCGATTGCGAGCGCGTTAGAATTTTGTATGGGAAATTTGGTTTCTCCTAGTGACCACCAGGTGGCGCTGTAACTTTTTCTCGTATAAAATTCTAACGCGCTCGCAATCGAACGTGAGTGAAAAAACTCAGTCAGGGTTATTTATAGCTTGATGTGTAGCCGTGCGTATTCACGAGTGACGACAAAACAAACTAAGTATGACAAACTTGTGCGGTCGGGGCTCGGGGATCCCCCCGTCAGGCTCAGGAACGAAGTTCGTTACGCGCACAAAGTCTGTGGTTAGGCGATCCTCGCAAGCACACACACTCGTATACAATATGTAACAAAAACCCTGTTGTTCCTTCTACCTATGTTTTAAGAATCGGTATACATACGCAATAAAGCAAGTCATTTACAAAAACTGTTCAACAAAAATAATTATAAAAAATATTTAATTAAGTATTAATATTTGTACCTAATGCTAATTTCTTACCTCTGCATGAAGCGATGACGCAAAACCAGAATGAGATAGAACGTTTCCGCCACTCTTTGATAGGTGCCGCTGCGCCGGTGCACCCCCGGCGCTGAACTACCTATTTTGTACACAAGTTCGTGACCTTGTCAGCTGTTGTTTATCACCTTAACGCATGAATCTTTCAAAATATTGGTTTACACAGTATTTTTATGGACAATTCATAATTTTTAAAACTTCATTTAATTTTAACACGTCACTACATTAAAAAAAACAAAGTCGCCGCGTCTGTCACATAAAACCTGTACCTACTCACATTTTAATATTAATTTATTAAGATATCTACTTGACGGCCACGGAGATGCTGTTCGATATGACCACCACCTTGTACCTCTACACATTTGTTGCAACGCCTAATATTATTCTCACGTAGAAAACATGTATGTACTTATAAACTCAGATACTCAACATTTTTTTGAATGTGTCGATTTTAATAGATAATTGATTTTGACCTCTAGCACAAAATACAGATAGTACAGAAGGCAAACTACAGACAAAGTGCGCTCGAGCAACGCACACATAGACACCGCTCACGACACGTTATCTCGGACGGGTTGGGAGTAGTGCGAGCGCGGGTGCCATCCGATTGAGACACGCGTCTGTGAAGTGCAAAAATGGAGCAACAAAAAATGCCTATAAAGATTATCGATAGTGAAAATTGACAAATGTAAAATTTTATATACTTATTTTTGTTCTGTAAACTTTTTGTATTGTAATACTATGTTTATTGTTTGTTGGTTTGTTTGTTTTTTGTTTGTTGTTTGGTCGCTACAGTTTTAATATTGTAGAATAAGCTCAACAATAAATAAAACAACTAGATACGCATACGAGTGCCACTACCACGATAGTTTTTTGTGCATAAGCCTAAGCAAAAGTTGACAACCCTAGCCCGACCGCCGAGCGTAGGTATAAAAAGTGAAGTACATACATGTGATTGCCTTCTGTACTAATCTGTATTTTGTGCCTCTGGGCTAGCCAATGATTACTTTTTTTTAATTATAATTTCATCAATGTTGTGCTTGTAGGTAATTGTATACGTCCCTAAAAAGAACAACAGGGTTTTTGTAACATATTGTATAATAGAAAGAGACAGAGACTAAGAGATCTCTTATAGTTGTCGCCATTACATACGACACCACGCAGCGAAACACGACGCCGACAAAGTTACGTGTATAGTCATAGTTTTAAGTTTTATCGGGAACAGGGTCCAAGCTACCGGCGCTCCAGAGAGAGGAACCTAGCTCCTAACAATTTGGGCCGTGTCCAGAAGTACCGCTTTTTGGATCAAGCCCTTGATCCAGCTGCCCAACGAGAGCCTCCTCAGGTGTTGGTCAAGGCTCTTGGCTATTAATCCATTGGCTGTCACGACTATCGGCACAATGATCGCTGAGTCCACATCCCACATGTCGACAACCACGCAAGCCAAGTCAAGATACTTGATTTGTTTATCTTTCTTGGCTTTCAGGAGGTCTGAGTCCATTTGAGTATGCCGAAAGAGTGCATCAAAACTGGCATGACCCAACCGTTGAAGGCGCGTACCTTGTTTCAGGGCCCCGTTATCGATGGGACCCCGGGCATGTTCTCAAAAAATCATTCTTTGCATCCGCCGTTCCATTCCACGCTCATTAGTACCCAATTCAATGACAAAATAATTAATTTGCAGTGCAAATAAGCGCTAACCTGTGAATGCTAAAAGTTACTTTTCCGAATCATATTACAATTATCTATTCAATTATTGTGATTGTAATGAAATAAAAATAATTGTTGAATATTCTTTGAATTTTTATCTACTCTCTACTCACCGGGGCCCAGTATTCCTTAAGTGCTTAGAGCCTCCAATAGGTTTGAGACGGCCCTGTGGGCCGCTTGTGTATTTTTGCACTTATTTATTGCTCTCCCTAAGATACAGCTATATTCAAAGAGGTTCTAATCATTCTACGAATAATTAAATATTACCTAGGAATTCCGATTCATCTGGACCGATACCGGCAAGATGAGCCCTAAAACAAGTTTGTGTGTTCTTTATGCTATGATTACTTTTACTATCTTCACGCCTGAAAAAAACAAAGGCTAATTTAGAAAAAAATTGTCGTTAATAGTCTATAATATAAAAATGAATCGCTGAATGTGCTGCTAAGCGCAAATCTCGAGAACAGCTGAACCGATTTCGCAAATTTTTTTTTAGAATATTCCTTGAAGTACGAGGTGCTTGAGGTACGAGGGTAGGAGTAGGGTAGGGTAAGAGGTAGGACACCACGCAAACGAAGTAGCGCCGGGCAGCTAAAAATAATGTATCTAATAAATAAAAATAAGTTCGATTTGAAAAAATGGTCAGGTTAGGAGAACACTCGAAAAGCAATAAAAAATAAATCTACCTGTGACAAATCTCTAGACTATCTCGTATTGTAAGTCTTGAAACATGTTGCATTATTGGTAATGGAAACTCATCTTCTGAAGGCTGAAAATAAAAAGCAAGAGGTTTGGAAGTTTTTATGAAACACCTGAAGCTTTTCTAAGGGTACCTACGCACTATGCGGTTAGCCAAATTTTAAAAATCAATCAAAAATATGTACGAGAAAGTACTTAGTTTTTATCCGCACTGCGATGTCGGACGGTCCGTGCCGTTCTTCAGCCGGACGGTTGACCGCATTCCGGCTAACCGCATAATGCGTAGGTACCCTAAGACCGGTTGCCGCGCTTCACCGACCGTCGTGTCGGTTCTGACGATACGCAGTGACCGGCCGTTATACGTACGGTCGGTTCGCCGGAAGGTTCAGCACTGAAAGCACTCTTTATTTTCATAGCACGTTGGTCGATCGACGTACGGCATGCGGAAGCGCTCAACCGACGGTCCTCGTACGCAGTGCCTCGTATTGTGTGCGTAAGTACAGTCAGTGTTACACTGTAACGTTTAGTGAACTTCCGTATAAATTATTGACAAACGCGACAGACGTAGGCACCGACGGTAGGCGAAGCACTGTAACTGGCCCAAAAGCTAGATGATGGTTATTTGATGTTACGATTAGATGATATTACGAACATTATGGTACTTAGATACGTTGGCATTATACTCGTATACAATTATAATGTCAGCGAAGTGGAGCGATTTCAGATGCTTACGATGTTCGTCTTAAAAATTGTGAATACTTACGTTGTCAAGCTCAATTGACGGACATTTCGTCGGCGATTTATTTCCAGACTCAAACCCTCCTCTGTCTAGCGCGCTATCGGGTAAACCCAACAAACTTCCCAACGATGGTTCATCGAAAAACTTTTGGGAACCCATATCTTTTATGGTCTTTCGAATCGTCAAGTCAGTTGTCATTAATTTATCTCGATTAAACAACACATCGTAGTAGTCTGTGTCGCCGTCTATATTTATATTGACCTTAGAACTGTCAAACCTGGCAGGATGTTTCCGAGTCATTTGTTCAGTCAGTTTCTTTGTATATGTGTCTACTAATACTTTTTTAGCCCGAGCGCGATCCGTATTAGTTCCAGTTTCGGCCTTTGCTTTTGAATTATGTGTCGCGGTTTGTTCCCTTTTGAAACCTTGGGTTGGTTTAGCAATAAAAGTTTCTTGATGTTTGGCCATCCGCGGTGTAATAACATTTGTTCGATTTTTGGAGACCTGTGTCGCACAAGAAATCGTTAAAGGATCACTTCTAGTTACTTGCGTTGCATGATTGGAATGGTATTGTTGAATTTTAGGTACCTGCGTTGCATGAGACACCTGAGTCCTGAGATGTTTAATAGGTGGAGGCTTGCGTTGTGGATATTTTTGAGACGCCACTGCTTCATTAATCGAATGTTTAATAGGAGCTATGTCCTGCAGACTGCCAAGAGTATCCCCGCATTGCGTTCCATTGGATGTTGTGAAACTTTCCGCCTCATTAGAACATTGAGTTGCATTGGACGTAGTACAATTTTTATTTATTTTGGCTGTGACCTGTGTTCCATTAGATATATTGTTACGTTGATTTTTTTTATTAGACATTTGTGTTGCATGAGACGAAGTATAAAGACCTACATTTCTTTTAGATACTTGTGTTGCATTCGATACAGTTAGATTCTTAAAGTTGTTGGAGACCTGTGTTGCATCAGACATATTCAATTGTAATGGTAGTTGTTTTCGTGAATTAGAGTCCTGTTTCAATTTATCTTTTTCTCGTATCTTTTCTTTTATAGCTCTCAGCGCTTTTTGACGATCAGGACTTCTCTTTTCGGTGATTGAAGGCTTCTGCGAGTCGTCTGGCAATTTTTGTTTTGATACCTTTCTTACAGGTGATGGCGAACGACTCATTCGAGGACTTTTATAGTTTAGTGTTCTTGTATTACTTTTATTCGAAGCTTTCTCTGTTTTTATAACGTGGTTACTTGTATTCGTGGCCATTCCCGCCGGTGGTGGTGTGTGGTTGGTACTTCCTGAACTTACGGCAGAATAATTTACAGCTTTCAGTAAATCTTGCGGGTTTGATTTAGGGTAAACAGAGATGATGACCATAGGGCTTTGACAATCTTTAAGAGTGTTATATTCCGACCTGTTGCCACAACAACTGCACTGAACCATCTTGTCTGAAAATGTTGCACACTTCCCTTTGGGCTCAACAATTTGAACATTAAAGTTGACTTGAGTTCCTTGTGATTCCTTGCTGGAATCAAACGTAATTTTGACATAAGTAATTTTATCGGTACACCCTTTCTTCTCCTAAAATTGATTGTCCGAAAATCATTATCCATAACACGTTTGCTCCATAACTTCAGTACCTAACCATAATGTTCAAAATTTCGACATTTTGTTTTACATAATTATCTTACTTCTAAAGGCGATTGGCACACTGCTGCGTTTCACGCAGCGGTGTGCGGGAAACGGAGCCAAATTCCACGCGCGTGAGTGCGTTTTTATTGAATTTGTATGTAAAAAATCACGCGCGTGAGTGCGTTATCTGCGACCCGCTGCGTGATGCGGTGCAGTGTGCCAATCGCCTAAGGGTTCCCTACTTGATTTCGAAAGTTGATGATTCGATTTTTATTATATCGAACACGGTGTGTCGATAATTCAGTTGTACAATGTTTTATTCCATCGATGCTTTATTGGTGCGATGTAACGTTTGTGCGAAAAATCTTGTTGCGAAACACCCTACAGCGATTGCTCATTAGGTAGTTCGGTAATTTATTAGTTCGATAGTATGTCGATTCGAAACGCCTACTGTTGTCCGTGACATTTTTTAATAATCTTAGTGAATTTGTTACCCGTCTTCCTCATTTTAGGAAAATAGACGTGAAGATATGTATGTTATTTAATGTATTGCCTTAACGTCTATAATGCAAAATAAGATTATTAATTAAATGTCACGGACAACAGTAGGCGTTTCGAACCGACATACTATCGAACTAATAAATTACCGAACTAATGAGCAATCGCTGTAGGGTTTTTCGCAACAGGATTTTTCGCACAAACGTTACATCGCACCAATAAAGCATCGTATGGAATAAAACGTACAACTGAATTATCGACAAACCGTGTTCGATATATAATAAAAATCGCATCATCAACTTTCGAAATCAAGTAGGGTACCCCTTTTAAAGCTATTGTCATAATATTGAGTAGGTACCTACTATAATAATTAAATCTCCTAATTTTGCATTAAACAAAGTCATATGTCCTAAGTATTGTATTATATTGTGTATTATTCCGAATGTTCATAATAAAATTGTTAGTCCTAAAACATTAGCTAAAAATTAGGTTTTAGTGACAGCAAGCCGAAGCTGCGGTGGCGGACAAAAGCCTTCTGCGACGATTAGCACGCGTGGGACCGCCGGAGACCCGCAGCGCCGGAGCCGTGACAAAAACCATGCCTGCTGCAAGTTGCATGCTCGCTGCATGCTTGCTTGCTTGCCTTGCATGCTGCATGCTTGCTGCATGCTTGCTTGCATGCTGCATGCGTGTAATACAAATTTGTTTTAAAAACATTATTATTAGGATAAATAAAAGTTTAAATAATTTGAATTTAGGACTTTTAACTTTTATTGAAAACTGTTATATGTCTTTTGTTTATTAATATTGATTGTAATATTTATGACAGACTTTAGGGCATATTGCATTTAGGGATTTCAATTTTATCGCATGTGACATTAAGTTCGGGCAAATTATCATTCGGACAAATGATGATTTAGGACAAAAAAAAAATGGCACTTTAGATTAGGTATACAGGGTTATTGGTAAAACATTAACAACCTCATAAGAGGTCATTGTACTCATCATTATGAACAACTTTTACTATGGGACCATACCTAAATGAAATCGCGAAAAAAAAAAAAACAGCTGTTCCCTACATTTTGACGAGATAAACGAACATAAATGTAGGGAACAGCTGATTTTTTTTCGCGATTTCGATTAAACTTAGTGATTATGTTTTTACCTTAGTACTTCCTTCACTGGTGGTTTTTCAATTTTGAGGTCATATTTATAGTCAGCTTGTAGACACGAGTCTTGCTGCCTGTAGTAATTATTAAAAAACCTTCTATAGTATATCTATTTTACTTCAAGAAAAAATTAACAGAATTCTAATCATAACTAAGTCTTAACTTCGTCGAGCATTTCCGACGTTTGGCCCCCAAACTGGAACGGGCCGGGGCCGCCTTCAAGCGGCTCTTGCCCAACCTGAGGGGCCAAACGCCTCCAGCCGGAGGCTTTACGCGGGGGTCGTGCGGTCCATGGCCCTATACGGGGCCCCGGTGTGGGCGCGTTCACTGCGGCGGCGAGCCGCCCACTACCTGAACGCGCCCCAAAAGGTGGTAGCCGTAAGGATCATCTGGGGCTACCGCACGATCTCGTGCGAGGCGGCAAGCCTCATTGCCGGACTGCCGCCATGGGATCTGGAGGAGTCCTCGCGCGCCTGTATGAGTGGCGCGCGGAGGCACTACGCCGGGAGGAAGATCTGCTTCCGCGGCAAATCGCTGCGGAGCGGACGGATCTCCGGCGTGATCTCATGGCGGCATGAAAGGAGCGAATGTCGCAACCCAGCGCAGGGCACGCCGCGATAGCGGCGATAAGACCCCTCTTTGAGGAGTGGCTAGAGAGGCGCCACGGCGCCCTCACCTACCGCCTGACGCAGGTCCTCACCGGACACGGAAGTTTCGGGAGGTTCCTACACATCATCAGGCGGGAAGAAACGCCCAGGTGTCACCATTGCCAGAATCGCCCAGAGGACACGGTGGAGCACACGGTGGAGGTTTGCCCCGCTTGGGCGGAGCACCGCTGTGTCCTTGTAGAGGCGATCGGCAGCGGCGGGACCTCTCGCGTCCGGCCCTGGTGCAAGCCATGGTCCGGGCGACAGGGAGTGGGAGGCAGTCACCTCCTTCTGCGAAGCATTCATGCTAGTGAAGGAGGTGGCGGGACGGATGAGGGAGAGAGCCTTCCGTCCCAGCCGCCGCGGGAGACGCTCCGGGCGACGGGAGCCACGGGACGACTCCCGGCCACCGTAGGCGCGGGCCTGCGGGCGGAGAGTAATGGGTAGCTCACCGTCCGATCAGGACCAGGCCCGTGCCGGTGTTCCACGCGCGCCTCAAAGAGATGTCAGCATCGAGGAGGGGCCCCATAGGGCCGAAGCCTGCCGGGTCAGCGGGATTGTCCGAAAGGGTTACCGCTGGCCCGGAACATAAAGGGCTAAGGAAGGAACACGGGTGGGTTTTAGTCAGTAAGAGTATGACACTCCCTTCCGCTCCACCCAAAGCGGGAGGGGGATGACTACACGTTCGAAAAAAAAAAAGAGGTCATTGTACTCATCATTATGAACAACTTTTACTATGGGACCTGGAGACCATACCTGAAAACGCGAAAAAAAAAATCTGCTGTTCCCTACATTTTGACGAGATAAACGAACATAAATGTAGGGAACAGCTGATTTTTTTTCGCGATTTCGATTAAACTTAGTGATTCTGTTTTTACCTTACTACTTCCTTCACTGGTGGTTTTTCAATTTCGAGGTCATATTTATAGTCAGCTTGTAGACACGAGTCTTGTTGCCTGTAGTAATTATTAAAAAAAAACCTTCTATGTAAGTATATAAATTTACTTCGAGAAAAAATTTAAAGAAATCGGTGTGTCACTATTCATCTGATATAGATAATAAAAATAAAAAAATAAAAATTTGCACGCTTGCTTGCAGGCAGAATACAGTGACACGTAAGTTATAAGATCTCACCTTTACCAAAACCGTAGACAGAGAAATCTATAGACTCATGGTATCCGTGTCACCGAAAGGGACCAAACATTCCGGCAATCTTTATCATATTATCATTTTTACAGCTTATTACACTGCACCTTACCGTTTTCACAGTTGCGCAAATGTACTATTATTGAATTATGCACGAAAAAGATCTTATTTTCCGTTTAATAGCGGTGTAGTTTTTATTATTTCATTCATAAACGTCAAACTTGTTGTGCACATTGATGTGCTTAGCCGACACGCAGTAAGGGACAGAAATATTCTTACTCTGTCTCTTTTCTTTGCTAGTGACGTTAATATATTTCTCTTTTTCTTCTGCGAATGAAAAAGAAGATATGCAGCAGTCTATAGTTTACTCTGTCTACGACCAAAACAATGTATTTCTAGCAAAGAAACGTTTGATTTGAGTTTATGATTCCAAAAATAAAAGTATGATTCCGACGGCGCATGCGAAATTTTAGGTTTATAGTGAATATTTTGCATAATAGCGACGCGGCCCGATGCACCGTCAATACCGTCATCGAGAGCTGTGCTGCTAAAAGTTCGTTGCGCCACTTCTTCTTCCTAGCTAAAGCAATAGGAAGTGGTGAAGGGCGGGCGTTTGGGGGGTTATGTAATTTTGACGTTCTAAAAGTTCTGATTCTCATCTTAGTTTGAATAAATTACTTTTGATCGGAATCGGACTTAACGTCCTTAAAAAGGAGGGGATGAAAAGTTTCTAACTACTAAATTAAACAGAAGGGTAATTGCGTAACACACTATCAGTAGCAATGGGTTTCATTTTGACAGTTCAACAACATTCATTGCGTTATTTACGTTGTGGAGCAGTCAAATTTTTTCGAACATATGGAGCAATGGATTAGCAATATGCTTCAAAATGATTCAAATTGAGAGTAATAGTGTGTTACGCAATTAAGGTGCTGGACCAAATTAAATTAGCTAGCGATACTGCACAGACAATGGCGTAACTAGTCCCTCAATGTGCTGTGTGCACTATGCTCAATCAACGTTATAGTTTTTTTTTTACTAGCACTTTTCCGCGACTTCTTCCGCGTAGATCTCATATTTTCCCCTACAACATTTAACACCCGACTGCTTCGTTGGTCTAGTGGTCGCAAACGTTACTGCTGAGCATGAGGTCCTGTCCAAAAAAATTAGACAAACAATGGGAAAAAGGTACAAAATGTTCGAAGCCTGAATGATGTCCTTTGTTGCACATTAAAAAAAAAAAGTTTGCATTTATAAACTTATGTTAGGATTCTCCTGTGCTTACGGCCCTCTCGGGCCGGGGGCCCCCTCTGGCTGGGGGCCCGTGGCATTTTGCCCCAATGCCACCCTATAGTTACGCCACTGTCCGCAGACGAGATGGGGTATATGATATCTAAACATGTTAGATCAAAAAATAAATTAATTGGATGACTTTTTGAGGGTCATCGACCGCAGTTAGTGTAGTCACTTGAAACATCAGTTTAAAAATCAGTTTCTTTTAGTCTAGTTCATAGTAGTATCGATATCTAAACTCGATAAACAAAAGAATACAGATTTTCTCGACTCGTACTTTAATTCAGTAACAGCTCTCCCGGCGGTCGTTGACTCCCACAAAAAGACATAATATATCACGTCTACAGATCTTCGTTAGCTAATTTAATTGACCTTGTGTTTAGTCAAATCTTACGTTGACTGTTCTTCAGTGGTGCCGTATGACGTTTCAGCAATAACAGGCGAAAAATCGCGAGTTAACTGAGCGACATCCGACATAACTGTAATAAAATGAATAAGACATTAGCGTTCATATCGCTAAACTGGACTCGCAGTAATGCCTCGTAATATTTTTCTGACATAGATTCGTCATACCTTGTTTATCGTTAACAGTAGCTCCATATCTTAGTATATACTTCTCATCTTCAGAGATACCGAACTGCCCGAATATGCGCACGTGACTTTTCTTATGCGGATCGTTTTGTTCATCCATGCAGATGCAGTTTGGGAAAAAATTCCAGCCCAACCCACTCTTCGGCTGTTCGTCCGAGGACGCCGCCGCTTCCGGTACCTTCTTCTCTTTCTTCTTCTTTCTATCCATGTTCAGAGATTGGAGCAGATGTTTGAAATTTGTCAGTTCTGTTATGGGTACCTCTTCATGTTTCGCGTAATTATCGTGGTCGCTGGAGAGTTTTGCGCTGCCCGTGGTCTTGATCTCATAAATTTTCTCTTTTCGTCGTCCCGCAACTATTAAATAAACGTTCTTAGTTTGTATGGAATTCTTGTGATTTGACGTAGTACTATGAACTCTTTTTGGTATGTATCTCCGTCTTCTGAGGAGCTTTGCCGCTTGAACTTGATCCTTTTTCGGTATGACTGTAACTTTTATGAGTGGTTTGGCATAAGTATTTGGCTTTTTTTCTGATTTGAGTAAGGCAGAACTAGTCCTCTCCGTTTTATGTAAGCTCGGGAAACTTACAAACGAATACTGCTGTCCTAGAATCTGTTGGAAATCAGAAAAATGCCTTTCAACGGAATCTATATATAGGTACTTATAATAAATCTGTAGAATTGAAAATTCTGTACATTGAAAATATCAAAAAAATAAATGGCAGGGGGTGTTACTAGGCCGACACCGAACCCAAAAATGTGATTAAAAACATTTTTGTCTGTCTGTCTGTTTGTTCAGGCATCACGCAAAAACTAGCGGTTCGATTACGATGAAACTTGGTATAATTATTCTTTAATATCCTGGGCACCGCACTGGGTACATTTTAACCCGGAAAAGTATCTATATATATATATATATAATTTAAAGTCCTGACTGACTGATATATCAACGCACAGCGGGTCCTAAAGACATGAAATTTGGAGGGTGTGTTATTTGTGAAGAGTAGGTATCCACTAAGAAAGGGTTTTTCGAAATTCCACCCCTAAGAGGGTGAATGAGGGGAGGGTGAAATTTCACGCGGACGAAGTCGCGGGCAGAAGCTAGTTAAATAATAAAAAATCTGACTATGAACGTATTGAATTGATGCCCAATTTCACTAACGATAATAATATTGTAGTCTGACCTGTCCCTCAGATGTTTTCTTCAGTACCAAAGATGTAGAAGATTCAGAATTTTTGATGACTTTACAGTTTTTTGCGACGCCGCCGCCGCGTGTTAGTTCGGCGATTTTATGGCGGAAATCCCGTAACAAGTGCACGTCGTTGGTGTTCGTATTAGAGGAACTACCGAACGCCTGCTTGTTGCTGCTGATCCTTTTCACTGGCGGACTTAAGAAGTCCAGTGATTCTAAACAAACAAAAATATGAATAAATGTGCAGAACAAAAAAAACTAATAATTTTGAATAAAATAAAACAGAAATTAAATCAGACCGATAAATTCAGACTCTGCGCTGTAACAGTCCATAATGAATTTCGAGCCTGCATTAATTATTAATTAATATTAAATACGAACATCGCTACAAAACAACGTTTTTCGGTAATAAAATTTTGACAATGATCATACTTTGACAACGACAACTGGCATTAGTTGTTCTTGTTTTTGACAAATGGCGGTTGATTGGCGAAAAAGATTAAGACATAAAGAATGTCCAAAGGTTTTATTGAAAATACCTCGAAGCTCCGTGCAAGTCACAGAGTTCACAGACTTTTTGATAGACTGAAAGTGTAAGTTAACTGTCACGGAATGACATTTATTATCAATTTCGGTTTCGATCACTGCTGATTTCGATCAACTCAACCACACGAGACTTTCCCTATTAAAATTTTTCCTCTATAATACTTTATACTATAGTGAAAAACTCAACCAATTATGCTATTGAAATCAATACAATAAGATAAAATTCAGGTTATTTAAAATCCAATGAGTATCTCAACAATAAATTTGGTACCATCTACCAAACTTCATGAAATCGAAATTTTACTGTTGGAAATTCTAAGCGGAATCCAGTAAGAAGAGCAAAATGTCTAAGCAAATCGACGAGAAGACGCTGACGACTTCGTTGATACTGCCGGAGAGGATTAGAACAGGCATGATAATCCCGAAGTCCAAAGAAACGTATTCGAACACCCAGTGGAAGGCGAAGGCGGCTCCTCTATGTGCCTACGACATGCTGTTCCACCCTCCCGACTATAACCCCAAAGCTGCGCGCACTGATCGACAGCAACCGGAGATCATACGACAGAATATTTGGGACCAAGTAATTTTATTCTTTGTTTTTAATAAAACAGGGTATAATTTACTGTGGTTGATAGTGTCTTCAACAATCATTATAGCCTTTGTTCTCGCTGCATATTTTATGAACAAAAAATAACGTCACCCCTGTACCTATTCTCCCAAAGGGTTAGGCAAGACCCCTCGTGCCTCGGAAAGCACGTTAAGCCGTTGGACCCGGCTGTTCGTGGATCTTTGACTGTCGTTACGGGTTTTCAGAAGCCCGAAAGTCTGACAACCAACCTTACCAAGGGGTATCGTATTACCCAGTGACTCGGTTATGGAGGTCAGATAGGCAGTTGATCCATGTAAAAAATACTGGTATTAGCTGCATCCGGTTTGACTGGAATCCGACATCAACATAGGAAAAGGCTAGGCGGATGATGATGATGTCTCTGGGATAGCAACGTATCTGGGATGCGCCTGGTATTGCGGTGGTGATCAGAAAGAAAATGTGTTTATTCGTACTGGCATGATCACTTACCAAGTTACCAACCGGTGGACTGGCTTGCACTGCACATTTGCGTCTCTTTTGTCACCGCGTGTCATTTTGTCACCTTTATACATTAACTATTTTGCAACAGGAATTTCACAAGGGCATACCATCAACAACTCATTTTACCCTTGGAAGGCCCAAGTGGCCCATCCCTGATCGGCCTACGAAGCTGTTCGTGAGGGTTGTAGGTAAGACATCCAATTAATAAACACAGTTTCTCTGTTAGAGTTAAACAAAGAAAACTATTGCAACGTAAAGAAGCGACACTCACACCAGTCAATTTATATTGTATTCCGCATCGTAGCATAATTGGCCTGACAGCAGTACTGTGTCGTGATTCGTTTAGCGCAACCCAGTATATTGTATTCTGCATGGTAGCATTAGGCCTGACAGCAGTGTTGTGTCGTGATTCCTTTAGCACAACCCAGTATATTGTATTCCACATCGTAACATTAGGCCTGACAGCAGTGCTGTGTCGTGATTCGTTTAGCACAACCCAGTATATTGTATTTCGCATCGTAGCATTAGGCCTGACAGCAGTGCTGTGTCGTGATTCGTTTAGCGCAACCCAGTATATTGTATTCTGCATCGTAGCATTGGGCCTGACAGCAGTGCTGTGTCGTGATTCCTTTAGCACAACCCAGTATATTGTATTCCACATCGTAGCATTAGGCCTGACAGCAGTGCTGTGTCGTGATTCGTTTAGCACAACCCAGTATATTGTATTCCGCATCGTAGCATTAGGCCTGACAGCAGTGCTGTGTCGTGATTCGTTTAGCACAACCCAGTATATTGTATTCCGCATTGTATCATTAGGCCTGACAGCAGTGCTGTGTCGTGATTCGTTTAGCACAACCCAGTATATTGTATTCCGCATCGTATCATTAGGCCTGACAGCAGTGCTGTGTCGTGATTCGTTTAGCACAGCTCAGGGTTTCAGCCAGCTCATTGTGAGAGAGAGGCTCCACCATCCCTTTTTTGCAGTGGTATATAATGATGGCATTAATACTTTATAATACGCCCCAGACAATAATAAAGCAATGGTTTCCTATAAGAGCGGCGGCCGCCACATAGGTAACGGCCGCAGTGACGGCTGGCATGAAAAATATAGCAGCGGGGTTAGACTTGACGGTATAAAAAAAATCTCTAGAAAAACACACCAGCTTACTTTCATAAATAATGTTTTGGTGATGTCATTCGCCGGTTATTTGGAGACGCTGTATGGCCGCCACCGCTCTTCTGGGAAACCTTATGGGGGAAGCGCTAAGGTGGCCCGCGAAATTAAAATTTTCTTACGTTTTTTGCAATTTGCTGGTCAGTATTAAGTTGTACGTTGATTAAAATATGATTCGCGGTCTTAACAAATATGTATTTACAGAATTATAAACATGTAATCCCCAAATGTCAAGATTTCATGAAATAGTCATTCTTGGGGATTACATGGTCTTAGAGAGTTGTGTTGATGACTTTAATGATTATAATTCTGTAAATACATATTTGTTACGAACGCGAATCATATTTAATCAACGTACAACTTAATACTGACCAGCAAATTGCAAAAAACGTAAAAAAAATTAATTTCGCGGGCTACCCTGGCGCTTTCGCCTTAAGGGGACTACAGGACCAAACGCAAGTTTTATAATGCCTAAAAGTAAGTATATGATCGACTACAGAAAACAAAATCAGAAAAATATATTATGATATTCTTCAGGATATATGCTAGTTAGACAGTGTGAACTAATTTGATATGATAGAAAAAAGTCATGAAGATACCTCTAAAAACTTTCTTTTCGCAAGAAAAACCATACTAATAGTCTAATATAAGTACATAAAATAATTCAGATTTTTTGTCAGATTATTCTACAAGCAACATACTAAAGCACTAGATTTTTTAGTCCAAACAATAGATTTTTGTAAATAGATAATAGCTTCATATTTTGCTATAAATTACCAGCGTTGTGTCATCGCGCTTCACTTTCTTTTCTATGCAGTTCCGACAGTGACCGCGCTTTAGGTCATGTGGTCCCCTTAAGGTGCCACTAGTCGATATTTTTTTCCATACAAACGGGAGAGTATTACTCGACTGTTTGACATTTTGCATCCAAAGTTAAACATGATATCGTTTTGTCTTATTATTAATTATGTCTGTACGGAAACAGAATAGTAAAATAAAAAGCCATTAAAAAGTTATGAGCCAAGAAAGATTTGTTTTTCTTGCTATTTTTAACGTAACTTTGGGTGTAAATAAGTAATAAAAGGACTGTAAAATCTTCAAAACAAGTCCGTACCGACAAAGCTCAGTTATCGAAGGCTTCAATAAACTTTATTTGTAATTGATGTATTTTTTTCATAAAACTCGATTTTCCAAAGCACTTTTAGAATTTTTTTACGCGCCTATTTTTTTTATTATTTTATTTTTTGTCATCGCTGATACTAGCTCTGTCGAACACGAAGCAAGGTGAGACAGCGTGCTTTTTGGCCATGACCACCAGTGAGTTAGAGCTCGCGACTAGGTTACTCTTAAGTTTACCCATACACACAAAACGTGTCGGATTGCCGTCTCATCGGACTATGAGAGTTAGGGACCTCACTGTGCACCTGTGTTTGCGTCCTATAATATCTGCTTGTCACTAGGCTAGACTCCGTTGAGATTCGCCGCCCCGTGATCAAAGGACATAATTCAGGTGTCGAACAATTTGTACGGTTTGTACCCAAACATTATAAGTCCAAAAGGGCCAGAGAAAAAAAATATTTTTGGTACCTTCAAACTCAAATAGCAGCCATGAGGTTAATATTAGACCTACCTATGTGGTTATAGTTAAAATAATATGTTTGTACTAGACATAGTTATTTTCAGTACAAAGTCCGTATTTTTTTTAATGATATGCTCGACACATTTTAAGCCAAAACATCATAATTCATGAGGAAGGCAGTCCGTGTTTTTCTTTTTTTTTCGCTGCACTACGTAGGTATAATCAAAGAGATTGGGATTGGATTTGGATTGGATTGATTGGTATTTTAGCATAGACAAAAAAAAATAACTGAAAAATCATCCACCAATGAGACTGAATGGGACTTGATACGATTATCTTAACAGTTAACTGTCCACTAAGATTCATAATGTTATCCTTTTATGATTCTGGCAAAATGGCCTTTTTAGGCCCCCAGGATTTTTTTGAATTTTGAAACTTAATAGCAGCGGAAGGGTTGATTGTACACTCTGAAAAAAATGTCTTGTAAAAAATGTTCAAGATGTTATTTGCCATAAGAAAACAGTATACTTTAGTTCTGGCGAGCACTTAATTTTTTGAGTACAAAATGATGTCGGGATGATAATAAATGTATTGTTTGTTTTTCAGTCAAAAACGAGAATCCACATATGCGGTTGTATCATGTGTTGGAATGGGCTGCGCTATCCAGTGAGGGAATGATGAGTTTCTGCTATTCGTAGATCCCTCAAAATGTTTAGATCATCATTGGCAGCCTTGTTGCGCCCACTGCTAATATAATTCAATTAAATAATCATAGTAAGCCGTAAAACCCCTAAAGTATCGATGAGTATTAAAGTATTGACAATAGTTTTTTTTTTTCAAATTAAATTATTTGTAAATTATTGTTTTGTTTAATTTATGTAAAACTAGCTGCCCGGCGCTACTTCGTTCGCGTGGTGTCCTACCCCTTACCCTACCCAACCTCTGCCTTACTCCTACCCTACTTCTACCCTACTCCTACACTACTCCTACACTACTCCTACCCTACTCCTACCCTACTCCTAACCTACTCCTATCCTACTCCTACCCTACTCCTAACCTACTCCTACACAACTCCTACCCTACTTCTACCCTACTCCTACACTACTCCTACCCTACTCCTACCCTACCCCTACCCTACTCCTAACCTACTCCTACCCTACTCCTAACCTACTCCTACACAACTCCTACCTTACTCCTACCCTACCCTTACCCTACTCGTAACCTACTTCTACACCACTCCTACCCTACTCCTACCCTACTCCTACCCTACTCCTAACCTACTGCTAACCTACTCCTACCCTACTCCTACCCTACTCCTATACTACTGCTACCCTACCCCTACCCTACTCCTACCCTACCCCTACCCTACTCCTACCCTACTCCTAACCTACACCAACAGTACTCCTACCCTACTCCTTCCTAAAAAAAAGAGTATCGTATAATGTCCGTCTCCTGGTTCTAAGCTACCTCACCACCAATTTTCAGGCAAATCGGTCCAGCCGTTCTCGAGTTATAAATAGTGTAACTAACACGACTTTCTTTTATATACAGGGTGTTAATGAATTATCCCAAAACCTCTGAAGAGGTCATCATCATGAATTATCCCAAAACCTCTGAAGAGGTCATCATCAGGAAGTACTCATCATTATGAACAATTTTTACTATGGGGCCAAACCTGAAATCGCGAAAAAAAACAGCTGTTCCCTACATTTTGACGCTGAACTGAACAGCTGATTTTTTTTTACTTAAATCCTAAACCTTCAAAAATTCTTTTTTTTTGGGCACTTATGAAACGTTAGAACAAAGACTCTTTAAAAAATGGCTTTTACAATACTGCTATTTTTCAGGAAAATTCGCTTTGTTGGTATTGTTAGTAAGCCTACATAATTTTCACTGTAATTCCGGATAAGGTATCTTTCAGACGAAATAAGAAATGCAAAGTTGAAATACGACACTTTACATAAACTTATGGGTTCGAAAATACTATATTCGTAATAACATACAATTTCATCAAAAAATTAAGGAGAAAATCGCCTTTGAATAAAGCCAAGTGTATACATACTTATGCTCGTGACTGTACAGCTAGCAACAGAAATAGATTAACACTTACCTAAATGCTAGATGATTTATTTTCTGTAACAATTATATTTTTTTTAACTTGATGAGGTCGGCGTTTTCTATCTGACTATTCTGAGAAGAAAGGCCGAAACAAACTCAGAGGTCACAGTCTCTTTTAAAGTCCAGACAAAATCTTGGTCAGATCGTGTGAAGACCATGTAGATTGATGTCTGAAATGGTCTTTTGAGGAAAGAACCACACAGATTGAGCGGATCTGTCCAATCAGTGCACGCATTTGTCAAAAATCATGCAGCTCAACTCAGAACTTGAGGAGCTCAACGTCCTAAACGTGTGATCTAACCCCGTTACTAATAAACGTAGTAGTCTGCTTTGTCTTCTTTCGAAAGTCAAATTACTGACGACTGAAAGAGAGGAATCGGTGTGTGTGTAACAATTCATCTGAATACACGTTAATTAGTAAGGGGGTAAATAGATAGACCAAAAATTATTTGATACACAATTTTCTGCATTTCTTCTAAGTGTGTATTAAATATTATCTGAACTTAACAACTTTTCGAGTTTTTATTTCAATTACTAGTTTATGCCCGCGGCTTCGCTCGCGTTTATGTCGGAAAATATCCCATAGGAACGTACTACCAGGATATATTAATATAGTAGGTACCGTGGATGGGTGACCATCTTTACACACCGAGACCCTTCCGTGCCTCGGAGGGTTCCGGCCCCGGCTGTCATTCGTGGATCTTTGACTGTCGTTACGGGTCGTCAGAAGCCCGAAAGTCTGACAACCAGTCTTACGAAGGGGTTTCGTATTACCCAGTAACTGGGTTGTGGAGGTCAGATAAGCAGTCGCTCCATGTAAAATACTGGTACTCAGTTGCATCCGGTTAGACTGGAAGCCGACATCAACATAGTTGGGAAAAGGCTAGGCAGATTATGATGTGTTAATCTAGGTTATAAACTATATTCTGTGTCAAAGAAGAAATGGCGCAACAAACTACCCAGCAGCACCGCTGTCAGTCCAGTTAGAAGAACTTGATTCTTATACAATAGTAAGTTCTTAATTGAGATTTGAAAATTGCTAACGTGGGTAGCTAGCTATCGTGTTTGACAGCATTAGGAATCCTCCATAGATAGATATGAACCGAAACTCATACGAAAAGTGCTCATTTATTTTATCGCTGAAAGATACGCATACACAGTTCAAACAGTTTTTTACATGTTCGAAAAAACTCGCGCATGTAGAACAAGGAACAATTATCTAATCGAGGTGGCATAAATAATGTGACTCGATGGGGCGGATAATTTACGCATTTGGACCCTTTTTGGTCTAGACGGTAGTGCGTAGGCGCACGCTTATTTTCGAGTTGCGAAAGTTGTGTTATTTTAATTTGGAGGCTTGACAAGAATTTTTATTAATGTAAGTGGTATTTTTAGATTTATATATTAATTTTTTTATAAAGCTTACACATTATTATCATATTAAATAGTAAACGGTGAGGCGGTTAAAGCGAAAAAAAAATCCAACCATTATTGATTACAACTCGATCTTTACTACCTTATATAAATCCAATACAATATTAACGCAATTATAAGAGAACCACTAGTGTTATATCTAACCTATTGCTAAAGAAAACAACTATCGTCGTTATCTGACGTTACCTTGTGCTTCTTTCTATAATAACGGTGCTAGTCAATAGCGTAGAACGGCGTAACAAGAAGCGTAGAACAGCATAGCCTGAATAGCGTAGCATTCTATACCAGGCGCGTAGCCCTGAAAAGCGTAGCGTTTCGTAGAATAGCGTAACCTTGAATGGCGTAGCGCGTCGTAGACACATATCAAGCCCTCGTACCTTGATACAGCTCGGTTAGTCTATTTTAGTCATTTTCATAGCATTATATCTGTAAGGGGCTGACGTCACAGAATTGTAATGGCTGACGCCACAGTATTGTAACGGTACGTACGACGTGGGGCTCGGGAACCGAGCTGTTATCCTCTCGCCTCGAACCAAGTAGGTCACTGTAAAAAATAAATAAAATAAAATTTGTTACTTGTTTCGGTGTATAACCTTGCCTATTAATTATCTCCACCACCTGTAGGGGCGTAGGGTCTAACTCACATGTCCTACCTCGGCATTCTGCTGTGGCCTGTGGGGCACAGCCGCTGATATTCAAAATATATTTGTTCTTCAAAAATAAGCTGTACGAGGAATTTACCAGCTAGGTGCTTGAGAGAATATTGGTATTCTCACGGTAGCATCACAATTCATCTTCGCCAACATCTAATATTATATGTATTAGGCAAAATATACACGTATTATATACTAAAATCAGTGATAATCACAATATTAACACTAAAAATAAGGACAAACTACGTGCTCCCTTTCACCTGCTTCATAAGGTTCATAACTCATTTGTTGGGCTTAGTAGAGCTTCCCTCTTCTTTGCTCTGAGCGGCGTAACATTGTGTCTAGTAGAACAGTGCGTAGCCCTGAACGGCGTAGCATTGTGTAAACCAGCGCGTAGCCTTGAACGGCGTAGCATTATGTAAACAGAGCGTCGTAGAGCAGCGTAGCGCGTCGTAGAACAGCGTATCGTGTCGTAGAGCGTAGCACCGCATAGCCTTGAAAGCGTAGCGCGTCGTAGAACATCGTAGTCTGAACCCGTAGCAGGGTGTAGAACAGCGCGTAGCCTTGAAAAGCGTAGCAGGTCGTAGAACATCGTGGTCTGAACCCGTAGCACGGTGTAGAACAGCGCGTAGCCTTGAAAAGCGTAGCAGGTCGTAGAACATCGTGGTCTGAACCCGTAGCACGGTGTAGAACAGCGCGTAGCCTTGAAAAGCGGAGCAGGTCGTAGAACATCGTAGTCTGAACCCGTAGCACGGTGTAGAACAGCGCGTAGCCTTGAAAAGCGGAGCAGGTCGTAGAACATCGTAGTCTGAACCCGTAGCACGGTGTAGAACAGCGCGTAGCCTTGAAAAGCGTAGCGCGTCGTAGAACATCGTAGTCTGAACCCGTAGCACGCTGTAGAACAGCGCGTAGCCTTGAAAAGCGTAGCAGGTCGTAGAACATCGTAGTATGAACCCGTAGCACGGTGTAGAACAGCGCGTAGCCTTGAAAAGCGTAGCGCGTCGTAGAACATCGTAGTCTGAACCCGTAGCACGCTGTAGAACAGCGCGTAGCCTTGAAAAGCGTAGCAGGTCGTAGAACATCGTAGTCTGAACCCGTAGCACGGTGTAGAACAGCGCGTAGCCTTGAAAAGCGTAGCATGTCGTAGAACAGCGCGTAGCCTTGAAAAGCGTAGCAGGTCGTAGAACATCGTGGTCTGAACCCGTAGCACGGTGTAGAACAGCGCGTAGCCTTGAAAAGCGTAGCAGGTCGTAGAACATCGTAGTCTGAACCCGTAGCACGGTGTAGAACAGCGCGTAGCCTTGAAAAGCGTAGCGCGTCGTAGAACATCGTAGTCTGAACCCGTAGCACGCTGTAGAACAGCGCGTAGCCTTGAAAAGCGTAGCAGGTCGTAGAACATCGTAGTCTGAACCCGTAGCACGCTGTAGAACAGCGCGTAGCCTTGAAAAGCGTAGCAGGTCGTAGAACATCGTAGTCTGAACCCGTAGCACGGTGTAGAACAGCGCGTAGCCTTGAAAAGCGTAGCAGGTCGTAGAACATCGTAGTCTGAACCCGTAGCACGCTATAGAACAGTGCGTAGCCTTGAAAAGCGTAGCAGGTCGTAGAACATCGTAGTCTGAACCCGTAGCACGCTGTAGAACAGCGCGTAGCCTTGAAAAGCGTAGCAGGTCGTAGAACATCGTAGTCTGAACCCGTAGCACGGTGTAGAACAGCGCGTAGCCTTGAAAAGCGTAGCAGGTCGTAGAACATCGTAGTATGAACCCGTAGCACGGTGTAGAACAGCGCGTAGCCTTGAAAAGCGTAGCAGGTCGTAGAACATCGTAGTATGAACCCGTAGCACGCTGTAGAACAGCGCGTAGCCTTGAAAAGCGTAACAGGTCGTAGAACATCGTAGTCTGAACCCGTAGCACGCTGTAGAACAGCGCGTAGCCTTGAAAAGCGTAGCAGGTCGTAGAACATCGTAGTATGAACCCGTAGCACGGTGTAGAACAGCGCGTAGCCTTGAAAAGCGTAGCAGGTCGTAGAACATCGTAGTATGAACCCGTGCCACGGTGTAGAACAGCGCGTAGCCTTGAAAAGCGTAGCAGGTCGTAGAACATCGTAGTATGAACCCGTGCCACGGTGTAGAACAGCGCGTAGCCTTGAAAAGCGTAGTAGGTCGTAGAACATCGTAGCAAAGCATGTCCTTGAGAAACAATTAGTTTCAACAATACGTTGATAATTATGTTACAAAGAGAAACAATGAGATATTGTCTGTTATTTGTATTACATGCTAATTGAAACAAAAAATGTATTATGTAATTAAAATATGCATGTAAAGTTGTAAATAAAGCGGCGGCGCCCACCGCAATGGAAATTATCAGTTTGCGATGTTTTTAGGGTTTCGTACTTGAAATAAGTACCAACGACCCTATCTTCTCCTTCTTAGCGTGTCGATAGCAATCTAAATGGACTCGGCCTAGAATTCGGCTACTTGTTTGGCGCCATCACCAGCGTCCACCAGTTCCTGTAACGTGCAGCTGACAGGACACGCAGGACACGATATTTTAGTGTCCCATCGTTTGTGGAACAGCACCACATTTACACTCCAAGGCCGAGTCTTGAGAGCGGGCGCCCCGCACCGCCGCCGCGCACGCTCCCCGCGCCGCCGCCACCGCGCCGCGCGGCGGCCGCTTACCTACTTCGTATCCGCAGCCTAATGTATCCTTGCGTCCGAATAGAACTCGGCCTTTTTCGCCGTTTGAATAGGTAATCTTTTGCTGTTCCCACGTAAATTTTTTGGGAAGTCTGTTACCAAATTAATTACCTACCATTTTTTACGATTTTGTTATCAGATGAACTAACATGATTGAGAAGTTGCGAATTGCGATTAACTAAAATTGTAGCAAAGTAAAATTAGGTTAATTAACATTAAACTCATCAGTGTAATCGTGATAACTAAACGGGACAATGCGTGTTTCACATAGATTTATCTTTGGGTTCTGCAGTTCTAAGATCTTATTTGGTAGGTATAGTTACTACCCTTTAGCCTTTCTTCAGCTTTAATTTATAGGAAATTAGTTTTTTCCTGCGGCATCGCCTGCGTGGTAGTCGGAAGGGAACGTTCTACCGGGATTTAAAGTACCCTATGTGTTATTCCAGGTTATAAAGTATCTGTGTACCAAATTTCATCAAATGTTTACGCGCCGCACGCCATCGCCAGTACCTAGAACTCGCAGTTGGCATGATTTTTTCCGACATCTTTAACAATCCATACTAATATTATAAATTCGAAAGTAACTCTGTCAGTCTGTCTGTATGTTACCTTTTCACGCCTAAACCACTGAACAGATTTCGATAAAATTTGGCAGAGAGATAGATTGCATCCTAGGGAAGGACATAGGATAGTTTTATCGACTTACCTCGCGGGCGAAGCCGCGGGCGAAAGCTAGTCATCGTCATATTTCAGCCATTTACACAATAACCTTTGAACCACTCCGCCCATTGGTGAAAGCCGTATGAAAATCTGTTCAGTAATTTTTGAGTTTATCAGGTTCGGATAGACAGACAGTCAGTCAAGCGGGATTTTGTTTTATAATATGAAGTGATAAATTATCTTTCAAAGCAGTAAAATTATGGGTTTGCCACTCGATTTTAAGAATTATAATATATTATAATATTATTATTATTTTTCTGGTTAATGGAGGAACAAACATTCACATATATATAGTCTGATAAACACATAACCCGCCTTTGCGTCGCGCAGTCGGTTATAAAGGGTTTTTATTTTCGAAATAGCTTTAAGACCCTTCGCGAAGGCAGACTGATTATTTAGTTGATGAATTACTTATCATCTAAACAATTTTTCATGTTTCAGGGTTCCGTACTTAACTGTAGGTGCTCTTTGTTTTTGATATTTGATACTAGGGACTTACTTATTTATACCTTTTTATTTCTGTTATTGAAAACTTTCGGGTTTTAATAAAATTACACAATTTCTTTTTTTCTCCCAATTTTCCCAGGCCCGAATTCAAGCGTTTGGTCAAAGGCGAAAACAATAGACACAGATATTGTAAAAATTCTCTAGATGAACGTCTCGTTAATTGCTACAAAACAAATGGCAGTAACTCATCAAAAAATTTTTTTTTTTGCTAAAAAATGTTGTTAGCTCCTCCGTTTTACCAGCAAAAACAAAACTTCTCAAAGAAGGAACCATAAAAACGTTAATTCCACACACACATTCGTAATTCAGATTATGAATGGTCAAGCGATTCGCACCGTGTTCGAGGTAGTAATTATGATTCAGTCAGTTCTCATAAAAGATAAGTAGCTGTGCATTAAGCACCTCAACTACTTGCTTCTCTAAGTTGCCATAAAAGTGTAAATAAGTAATATAGTGCAATGTTCGTTCGACTGGGGAAAATGTATACGTAAACTTAGGTATGTACGAAACATATAATACTTTTTTTTTTTTGTGATAACCTATACTGTTCCACTGCTTCCACTGCTGGGCAAACGGCTCCCCCAAGTTCTTCCAGGAACTCTTTTCTCGCGCCACCTCGAACCAGCCCTCGCGGAAGGCGTCCAGGTCATCTCGCCATCTCTTTCTGGGCCGACCTCGGCGGCGCCGCCGTTCATCTATAAAGTATTTACGAAACTTAGGCAGTTGTCTAGTGAGTAGCGAGTAGAACTAGCAACTGACAACGAGTTGGCGAGAGCAGCGAGCAGCGAGTGTGTAGTTCCGATAGTTTTGTCCGAATGCGACGGGCGATTACTCGCACCACTCGCTCGGAGCGGTTAATCGCTGTGGGGCTAACCGGCCAACCAGACAAACCCCGGGTTTGTCTGGTTGGTCTCTCGGCGTGAGCTCTGACCGCCAAGTGAGCATCGCTGAGCGAGTATTATCTTTGATAGCTCTTGTCGCTCAGCGACAAACCAGTGGAGCGAGTCCTCGCCAGCCAGTGTGAACAGTCAGCGATCAACTACATATTAATATTTGCATCCCTTTTGTTTACACGGAATGTAATATGTATATGTATTGTATGTACGTTTCTTGAGTGAGAAAATAGCCGATAGTTAGTGGCTTCCTCCATAGATTAATATTGGCTTCCTCGCCGGCGGCGGCGGGAGAACTACCTTAAGTAAAGTGTTTTTTTTAAAGCTAAAAGTAAAAAAAAAACAATAAATACTTTTTCTTTCTTTCGTTCTTTCTAAGTTCATGCAGTGTAGGTACAGTCGCCAAAGAGATAATAATAATAATCTTTACTATTAGGTATATAAGATTTACGTAAATGAATAAAGGAAATAATAATCATTTTATTGTCAGGCAACTAAGGCCCATAAATAAAATACACAAAATAATCTTATATGGGCCTTAGTTGCCTGACAATAAAATGATTATTATTTTTTTAATTTTTTTCACTAAAATGATTATTATTATTTTTTTAAAATAATAATCATTTTATTGTCAGGCAACTAAGGCCTAAATAAAATAATCTTATAACTTATAAACTAATACATAATTAAAACCTTAAAACTATGAACTATACACGTAACATTGTCGGCGTCGTGTTTCGCTGCGTGGTGTCGCGTAACCGTCCACGGAAACGTCGATATACGACACCTTTCGGCCAAATGTCCTCTTTCAGACAGGTCTGTAGATGTTGGGTTGGAACTCGTACCACAAAAGACTTGAAGTTGATGTTGTGGCGCGATTCCAACCTTTGGACCCTCAGAGTCCAGTTGGTCTTCACCTTCAAATACTGCACGACTTCCTCAGTTGTCGTGGAGTGATGCAGACGCGAAAGGTACAGCTGCGTTGTAGGCACAGCAGGGCGCAGCAGCATGTTGGGACCACTCGGTGCGGTGCCACGCAGGTTACGAGAACAGGGCTTCTTCTTCTTCCTTTCCACTTTTGTGAAACCCTCCTCATCAACCTGGCTGGCTCTTGGCAAAGAGCAACGGACCGCAGTCAGGGCATTTTGAGCACCCTTTACCAGTTTTTCCCCTTTTCTGGTTTGTCGCTTAGGCTGCGACGCATCTGATTTGCCGCTGGTGACAATAGCAGCGTAGGCACGTTTAGGGGTCGACGTACCTACTCGTGACGTTTCCGCAGCCGGTGTTGTGGCGCGGGCGATGGCGGCGGCGGGCGGCGCTTGCTCAGCGTTAACGGCAGCTGGTGACGCACTTGTGTTCGCCGATTCAAGACTAGACTGCGACTAAAGGATTGGAAAAATTTGACAGTTTCGGGTAGCTTGATGTGCTGGTGTCTGTACTATTAGATAAAACATATTTTACAGGAAAATTATAGCTGTTTCCTCCGACACCGCCTTGCAGAAAAACAAAAACATAAATAGGTGTTTACTTACGAAGGTCCTTTGACCTGTGTAGTATTAATATTTTTCAAATAAAAATTGTTAGTTAGCTGAATCGTATAGTGCGGATATTGTTTTTCCTTGACACTCTTTCCTTCAAATGTATGGTTAAGGAGCTAGGCTAGCGCAGGTTTATTAATTACGCGCAGTTCAGTAATTACGGCAAACCAGCGAGTGACCGTTCCGCAGACTGCTCAGTGTACACACGGCGACACATAGATAGATAGATAAACCATTTATTTGGCGCACACAAAAAGACAGCACAACACACAAAAGTAGGTACAATATTAGATGATAACCAAACTACCCACATTATTATAATATAAAAGAAACAAGGTGCCGATAAAAAAACAAAATGAAAAACACAAATATCGAAATAAAAGTGACACTATGACGAATAAAATTAATAACGAAATATACACAGTGCGGTGTGCATCTCAAGGTTCACATCAAGCTACTCGTATATGTACATTTCCACTGACCTCGCATTGTATATAAAGTCGTACAATCAGAAGTCAGCTAAATAATACTGCACCCTAATGGCGTAACACACTATTACTACCAATTTGAATAATTTTGAAGCATATTTCTAATCCATTGCTCCATATGTTCGAAAAATGTGTCTGCTTAACAACGCAAATAACGCAATGAATGTTGTTGAACTGTCAAAATGAAACCCATTGCTACTGATAGTGTGTTACGCAATTACTCTGCTGGTTTGTATAGCTTGACGTGTAGCCGTGCGTACTTTTACACGTAATATTTTAGGTCAATATCGTAAAACTACTAAAGGCGCAGGTGTATTTCCTAACTGTCTGATCCCTGAAAAGTAATACCAAAACAAACCCAGAGGTCATGGTCTCTTTTTTAAAGTCCAAACATAATATAATTAAGATACATAGTAAGAGAGAGAGAAGGGCTTGTGTTGTGGCTAAGTAGTTAATAACAGCCGCACGGGTCGATCAGGTTAAGCTACGCTTGCCCCGGCTGGTCCGTAGATGGGTAACCATCTTTACATACTAAGACCCCTCCGTGCCTCGGAAAGCACGTTAAGCCGTTGGTTGATCCCCACTGCAATTTGTGGATCTTTGACGGACGTTACAGGTAGTCAGAAGCCCGAAAGTCTGACAACCAGTTTTACCACACGGTGTAACATCGTGTTATCCAGTAATTAGGTCGTGTAGGTCAAATACAACCAGAGAGCAGTGGTGGCCAAGTGGTGACGGCCGCGACTTACGAGTTGTAGGTCGTAGGTTCGAACCCAGACAGGCGCTTTACTTTGTGTAAATTATTTCATCACCACTGCTCTCAAAACGGTGAAGGAAAACATCGTGAGGAAACCGGCATGTCCTAGAACCAAAAATTCGAAGACATGTGACATCTGCCAATCCGCACTGGGCCCGCGTGGTGGATTACGGCCCACTCCCTCTCACCAAGAGGAGGCCAGTGTCCCAGCAGTGGGAACATTATAGGCTGATTATGGTAGGTCAAATAGCAGTAGCTCCATTTCAAATACTGGTATTCAGCTGCATCCTGTTAGACTGGAAGCCGACCCCAACATAGTTGGGAAAAGGCTAGGCAGAAATAAACTTAATGTGAGTCTAACAATTCAGGGCCATATATTAAACTATCCGGATTACTGGACATCGAACCCGCGATTTTGATTGGGAATTGAATTACTAGTGTTCTTAATAAATGTAATTGCCTTAAAACTAATCATAAGCGAAAGTCTGACAACAACCAAGGGGTATCGTGTTCCCAGTACCAAACTAGGTTGTGGAGGTCAGATAGTCGGGTATTTGGTAGATACGATCAGTATCTCACCCAGTATCCGACTATCTGCCCTCTCCTTTGGGGTCGGCTTCCTGTCTAACCGGATGCAACTAAACACATACATAATCAGCCTATAATGTTCCCACTGCTGGGACACAGGCCTCCTCTCTGTGAGAGGGAGTGGGCCGTAATCCACCACGCGGGCCCAGTGCGGGTTGGTAGATGTCACATGTCTTTGAATTTTTGGTTCTAGGACATGCCGGTTTCCTCACGATGTTTTCCTTCACCGTTTTGAGAGCAGTGGTGATGAAATAATTTACACAAAGTAAAGCGCCTGTCTGGGTTCGAACCTACGACCTACAACTCGTAAGTCGCGGCCGTTACCACTTGGCCACCACTGCTCTCACTAAAACTAAACACACTGGTGTTTTAATTATGTTATTCAGCTAAACAGAATTCAGTATTCCATTTTGTTTTAAACTTAATTTTAAGGCTCGTCTTGATTAGTTAAGGCCAACCTGTCTAGACAGGACAATAAAAAACAAAAATAGTTTATTCCGCACAACAAAACATACATTACAAATAAAAATAAAATAAAAACCGGGCAAGAGCGAGTCGGACTCGCGCACCGAGGGTTCCGTACCATCATAGGCATGTTTTTAAATTGGTTAGTGTTGCTGTTAGAGTATGGGGACCGGTCACCGGTGCGGCGGGGTAATTGCGTAACACATTATCAGTAGTGTTATGAATCAGTTAGGAATTGTTATACCTAGTAAGTCATACGAGTATATATTTAATTTTATAAGCGTTAAAAATCATTTTAGAAGTAGGTATGTTTTTACGTATAATTTTAGACTATTTTTCCGGACATAATCTTTGAGGACCATGTAGATTAGTGTCTGAAATGGTCTTTTGAGGAAAGAAGCACACAGATTGAGTGGACCTGTCCAGTCAGTGCACGCATTTGTGAGTAACCGTGCAGCTCAACTCAGAACATAAGGAGCTCAACGATTCGACGAACAATACCAAAGACAGGACATTTGGGTAGGCCACATAAACTACTCAAACTGCCAGACCATGATTAAAACGGAAACAATGACCCACATTGTCCTCGCATTCACAATAATTAAGATAATATAATACTTTATACAGTAAATGTACATGTCATTGTTTAAGTAAATAGATACTTAAAAAAAAACAAGGAAAAGAATTAAAAGTGTAAAATAACAAAATAAAAACAACATTAATTGTCTAAACCTATTGGAGCAGCTCAATCCCAAGCCTTTTTGTCCTCAATATAGTCTTTTACAGTATAATAGGCTTTCTGACATAGTTTAGTGTAGCAATGGATTAGCAATATCCTTTAAACTGATTCAGATTATAATTGACTAGCTTCTGCCCGCGACTTCGTCCGCGTGAAATTTCTCGTTCCCCCGACCCAACGCGTCGCATCGAATCTCTTACCCGCGCCTTTACGTTGTTTACACTTAGCGTTCTTTCTGACATTTTTTCTTTGTTTTCTGCTCCTAAGGGTCATAGCATAAATATCTGCCTGTCTCAAGAATAGTGCTACCAAATGCAAAAAGAATTTTTCCAATCCGTCAGGTAGATAGTTCCAGAGATTACCGCGTTCAAACAAACAAATAAACCAC
This sequence comes from Oligia fasciuncula, assembly GCA_963082905.1. NCBI lineage: Eukaryota > Metazoa > Arthropoda > Insecta > Lepidoptera > Noctuidae > Oligia > Oligia fasciuncula. The sequence goes on along the minus strand of OY720406.1, from coordinate 10,410,741 downwards.
TCTTCAGCTTTTTATTAGTATAGAAGATTAACATTAAAATAAATTCTCCTTATATCCAATATATCCAACGGACTAAGGAAAACATACACAGATTAAGGCGCTACCACGCGCTACCTCTAAAATCCTCGAAAACCTACTAAGCGAGCGAAAGTGATGCAATTAGTTTTAAAACGCAAAAGAAGAGTGATGGCTATAATGTGCGTGCGCTCGGAATAAATACTACGTATGTGCCAAAACGAATTTACTCTTTTTTTAACAAAATAAACTAATTAAATTTAAAACTACTTTTAGTAAACTTTGATATGATAATTATCTATGTTTTAAAGTAAATTCGATTGAATAACTCTTAAGCGTTACGCCATGATGTCGAAAAAAGTAAAAAAATAGATATAACTTTGCGTTTTTTTTATCGAGAATATTTAGTTTAATCGTGTATGCCTTTTACATGGTACTAGATCAAAGAGTCAAAAAAATATACCAAAATATTAAATCCCTATTCCACATACTTATTTAACAACTTACACGAAATAGAAAAACCACTTTTTTTTTCAATATATCACTTTAAAGATATATTGTAGAAATAAATATTAGGGCCAATTTTTAAGTTAAACTACGGTTTTTCAAATAAACTGTCCTCCTTTTTCACCACGAAAGGGCTTGTTTTTAAAAACGCGTTTGTTACGTCTTTCCATTTTTATGACTTATACCCATTTTCGAGTTAACGGAAGCAAGCAGTAAAATTTACCCCTTAAACTTTATTACCCTTTTCTATAGCCCGTTAGTAGTAGCCGATTTTTTAAAAACCCTAAGACACATACCTACTTTTTTATTTTAGTAGTACTGAGTTTCGAGCTAATCCGACAGCGGGTTACATATTTTTCTAACCTATTAACATTGTCACCCCCTAAATCCTCTGTGAGAAGTTTTTTTAAACTAAAAGTGACATTCTTTATTATTTACTGAGCCAAATATTTATGTTACTATTACTTGACTTAAAGATTATTTTAAAAGTAAATGTAAAATTTACCCCTTAAACTTTATTACCCTTTTCTACCCCGTTAGTAGTAGTCGATTTTATAAAAACCCTAACACACAAACATACTTTTCCGATTTTTCAAATAAACTGTCCTCCTTTTTCGCCACGAAAGGGCTTGTTATATAAAAAAGCGTTTGGTACGTCTTTTCATTTTTATGTCTTAAAGATTATTTATACCCATTCTCGAGTTAACGGAAGCAAGCAGTAAAATTTACCCCTTAAAGTTTATTACCCTTTTCAACCCCGTTAGTAGGAGTCGATTTTTTAAAAACCCTAATATACTAACATCATCATCTGCCAAACCTTTTCCCAACTATGTTAGGGTCGGCTTCCAGTCTAACCGGATGCAGCTGAATACCAGTATTTTACATGGAGCGACTGCCTATCTGACCTCCACAACCCAGTTACTGGGTAATACGATACCCCTTGGTAAGACTGGTTGTAAAATTTTCGGGCTTCTGACTACCCGTAACGACTGTCAAAGATCCACAAATGACAGCTGGGACCAACGGCTTAACGTGCTTTCCGAGGCACGGAGGGGTCACGGTATGTAAAGTTGGTCACCCATTCACAGACCAACCGCGGCAAGCGTAGCTTAACCTGATCGATCGACCTGGGGCCTAAGTCTGCTATTTTTATAAATTCGTCAGTCCAACACGACCCCATTGTCATTTTGCTAAAAGTTCGTAATCTGCTAAATTCATAATGGTCGATCATTGGTCGGTCAATGTCACAGAACATTACGATACTCGTAATGAATTAAAAGCAATGACTGCACAATGACGTTCTAATGATAGGTCACTGATCAAAGGAACTGTCAAAATTTTAGCAGATTCCCCCATAAGACAGTAATTCATTTGTCATTGTGTACGAGATTACCATTCTATGCCATTTCTTTCAATGGAGTGTCAGTGGTTCACCATAGGAAAGTCATAATTACCAAAGTGGTTACAATCAACAATTATGAAATCAATGATAGACCATTCTGACACTATTGTAATAGCAGACTTGAGGCCCTGTGCGGCGTGCGGGTGTTATTATTTAGCCACGGGCCCCTCAAAAACCCTAATATACTAACATTCTTTTTATTTTAAGTAATAACAGTACCGAGTTTCGAGTTAATTCGTCAGCGGGTTAATATTTTTCTTACCTATTAACTTTGTCACCCCTTAAAACCACTGTGAGGGGTTTTTTGAAACTAAAAGTAACAATCTTTATTATTTACTGAGGCAAATGTTGCCAAATTTCAAGTTACAACGGAATAAGATTTTTTCATATTAACAAAATCCTCCCATTTCACTCTCTTAGGGATAGAATTTCGGCAATACAATCATTCTGATTTTTTGTCAGATTATTCTACAAGCAACATACTAAAATACTAGTGTTTTAAATTTTTGGTCCAAACAACAGATTTTTTGTAATTAAACAATTACTTCTTATTTTGCAATATAATAAATTACCAGCAGCGTTGTGTCATCGCGCTTATCTTTCTTTTCTATGCAGTCCGACAGTGACCGCGCTTTAGGTCATGTTTAGCCCCTTAAGGAATTAATTTTGAGTAGGTACTTAACTTTTAGTAGCGAGTTGTGGTGAATATTGAAAATTGTATTGTGAATCTAAATAAACGTAGAAATATAAAGACATAGGTATTACGTTACAAACACGTGTAAAGATAAATGCAATTTTCTTATCTAAGTAGTTCTTAATAAATTACGTCAGAGATAATTGTTAATTACAAACTTAAGTAAACTCGATTGACCCTTTTTTTTTTTTGGGGTAGGAAATCAAATGACCTCTCCCGCTCTGGGCGGAGCGGAAGGGAGTGTCAGACTCTTACTGACTAAAACCCACCCGTGTTCCTTCCTTGGCCCTTTATGTTCCGGGCCAGCGGTAACCCTTTCGGACAATCCCGCTGACCCGGCAAGCTTCGGCCCTAAGCGGGCCCCTTCATCTGATGCTGACATCTCTCTGAGGCGCGCGTGGAACACGTACGCGCCGCGCCGTCCGGCACGGGCCTGGTCCTGATCGGACGGTGAGCTACCCATTACTCTCTGTCCGCAGGCCCACGCTTACGGTGGCCAGGAGTCGTGCCGTGGCTCCCGACGACGCCCGGAGCGTCTCCCGCGGCGGCTGGGACGGGAGGCTCTCTCTCTCATCCATCCCGCCACCTCCTTCGCTAGCATGACTGCTTCGCAGAAGGACGTGACTGCCTCCCACTCCCTCTCACTCCGGACCATGGCTTGCACCAGAGCCGTACGCGAGAGGTCGCCGCCGCTGCCGATCGCCTCTACGAGGACACGGCGGTGCTCCGCCCAAGCGGGGCAGACCTCCACCGTGTGCTCCACCGTGTCCTCTGGGCGATCCTGGCAATGGTGACACCCGGGCGTTTCCTCCCGCCTGATGATGTGCAGGAACCTCCCGAAATATCCGTATCCGGTGAGGACCTCCGTCAGGCGGTAGGTGAGGGCGCCGTGGCGCGTCGCTATAGCCACTCCTCAAAAATGAATGAATGATTTTATTTAATCCCTTTACAGTTCATAACAATAATACATTGCCCCACAAAACTGCTTACGCAGTTTAACTGTGAGATCGAGGAGTCTCTATTATTATCGCGCCGGAGGTCCGTCCGCTTCACCGCGATTTGCCGCGGAAGCGGAGTTTCCCCCCGGCGTAGTGCCTCCGCGCGCCACTCATACAGGTACAGGCGCACGAGGACTATCGCCTCCAGATCCCATGGTGGCAGTCCGGCAAGGAGTCTTGCCGCCTCGCCCTACCAATATCGCACAATACGCTGCAAGCAGCCGAGCGCGGCGGACTATTTTCGTACAGTTTGCATCTTGTGTGAGTTTTAAACTTGTCTTAGCTGTTGCAATTGGTGTAATGCAGACTCAGGGGATATTTCAGCTTTGTCTCTGGGATTTCACAGCATCTGCGATGCCTCTGATGTTGCTACCTATGGGCGGCGGCGGGCACCGGACCGCAAGTTTGTGAATACGAATGAATATCGTATATTCGTATCAATACATGATATCGCGTTTCGAGTAGCGGAATATCATCGAACAACAGTTGAATTGTAGCAAAGGGAGCAAAATTTCGTCAATTTCGACTTGGTCATTACAGCAGGTTTATTCCGGACCTCTTGGATTAGTTTTCCTTAAAATCAACATCCAAAAACTGGATGTTGATTTTAAGGAAAACTTCACTTTTTAGTGGGTCAGTTTGTAATTTATCTAAGTTACAATAGCCTAATGTCAGCTGCTCATCACATGTTACAAAATATTGCTTTTCCCGATGCTGGGACGTTAATTGTTGAGGAGTTCTCCTGGTAAGAACAACAACCATACGCATTGTGACGAGCATAAATTGCTTAGCAACCATATTAAAGTAATCGAATTGCAACCCGTGAAATATTTGTCATTGAGTAGTTCCGATGGCCATCTGTGGTCTTCATCATCAGCTCCACTTTACCAAATGACGATTTTAGAGAGCAAATTCTCAAGTTACTTTAAAAAATACCCAAATCGCTATAGGTTTGCCGATAAAATTTGAGGGTTTCCCTCGATTTCCATGGGATGCTCTCATCAGATTTTAACTTGATGATAATGGGACCACTTCAGAAGTATCTCCTTTCGAACATAAAAAAGAATTTTGAAAATCGGTCCACAATTATTGGCGGAGTAATCACGTAACAAACACACAAAAAAAAAATTTCCGTCGAATTGAGAACCTCCTCCTTTTTTGAAGTCGGTTAAAAACTGAAGCTTCGTTTTATAAACTTGTCGACTGCTACAGAATACGTGCGAAAAAAAACGCGGCACCGCAAAAGAATGGCGGAATAAGCGCGGAAGTGTAGCCGGCTTTAGAGGATCGGCGAAATCACGCAGGAAAGAAAAGAATCATAATCAAATCTGTACGTTAGAACAGGCAGTTTCGCTTCTGTTTCGCTTGTCGTACAACGGACAGACAAGTCACGGTTGAACTAACGCGGTTTCGCGGCGGAACTGTGATGCCTGCCTTAGCTACATAGAAATAAATAAAAAAAGTTATTAAAAAAAATAAAAGACCCGACTGCGGTAAAAAACTTAAGTTAAAAGAACTGAAAAGCTAAAAAACAAGCCCATTTTAAATTAAATAAAAGTTGGAAGCAAGCGGGACCCATTTGAATTTGAAAATATAATAAAAATGGGTATGGGTCTTCCAACTATTATTTAATTTAAAATGGGCTGTTTGTTTTCTATAAATAAACTAAAATTTTATTCGAGAATATCCATCGGTTTCTTAGTAAACTTCAACAATATCCGACGCTCCTGTATACTTAACTCCTTTGTTGACTGTACCTACCTACGTATTTAATTTTGTGATCGATAATCTTTTTATTAAAATTTAAATCGCGGGCTCAACGGGGGTCGAGTCAGTATTGCAGCGAAAGTAGTCGCCATATTGAATTTTCACTAACGTCATGTCTTTAGTGACACTCGCCGGACTAAGAGGAATCGATTGACGTGTGAATCATAAAAATCGACCCGGGCGTTTGGTCTGTATAGTGTTTCAAAGGAACATACAAACATAAATACATAGGCTGATGAACACATTACCACTCCTTTGCGTCGCGCAGTCGGGTAAAAAGTAATTTAATCCGCAAATAAACACATGAGTTGATCATGATGGAATTATGATTAATAATATCATAATTCCTATTTGTACTGATAACGATAGATATTACAGACAATGACAAGCTAATAAAGACGTGATTGGAAAAAAAAATTACCTACTTCCTCCTATTATCATAAATCTTGTTAGGTACCTTTATAGCTTTTTTAAAGTACCTACATGAGTGGAAATTTTTAAACACAGTAGATAGGTACCTAGATATACCTGGATGTACCTACCTACCGTATTTAATTTTGTGATCGATAATCTTATTTTTTTTTTTAAATAGCGGGCTCAACGGGGGTTGAGTCAGTATTGCAGCGAAAGTCGTGTCGAATAGACGAAAACAAGTCGTAGTTTGCCAAAAACCGAAATTGTGGTATAGTTGCTGTTTGAAAAATTAAGATAGGTATGTACCTTACAATGTACACTGTTTTAATTACAAATACAACTAATGATATTAGAGTTGTGATTATTCTTTATTTTCAACAAAAATAAATGCCTGTGAATCAATTTGGAGTTTCCTTTCAGTAGGAACATTCATTGTGTTATTTACGTTGTAGAGCAGACAAATTTTTCCAACATATGAAGCAATGGATTAGCAATCATCATCTGCCTAGCCTTTTCCCAACTATGCTGGGGTCGGCTTCCAATCTAACCGGATGCAGCTGAATACCAGTATTTTACATGGAGCGACTGCCTATCTGACCTCCTCAACACAGTTACTGGGTAATACGATACCCCTTGGTAAGACTGGTTGTCAGACTTTCGGGCTTCTGACTCCCCGTAACGACTGTCAAAGATCCACGAATGACAGCCGGGACCAACAGCTTAGCGTGCTTTCCGAGGGACGGAGGGGTCGCGGTATGTAAAGATGGTCACCCATCCACAGACCAACCGCGGCAAGCGTAGCTTAACCTGATCGATCGACCTGTGCGGCTGTTATTATTTAGCCACGGGCCCCTCTAATCTAATGGATTAGTAATATCCTTTAAAATTCGTTTATTGCTGCGAGTGCTGATTTTGAATCCTGAGCAAGCGAAGGATTCAAAGATTGAATCCTGAGTGTGGCGAGGGATTCAAAGGCACGAGATGCAAAAATACTTTGCTCTCGTGTAACATACATAACTTTTCACTTCAGCAGCGAGAACACTTTGTAAGGCGTGTTCGGAAATAGCACGCATGATATTTTATTATTCTAAATACTTATATTACGTAACATTATTGAAACTAGAAATAAATATTTACAGGTTAAATATCTGTATTATTTGCAGTAAATACTTATTTTCGTTTAAATACAACAATAAGTTAAAAATTCAATAAATTACAATAAAAGACATAATTTTATTATCTTTTTGCAAAATTTCTTTAGTTAGTACGAAATCCCGAACGTGTTTGTCTTTGAGGTCGAATTCAAAATCGAAACTTCGAAAGGGCTGGTCTTTGTCTCTCTCTCTTTCTAATGGCGGGAAAGAGATAGAGTGTGAATGTTTCGAATTGTATGATTAACCCAAGGCTGAATAAGATATTCGCGGCTTTCTGAAAAAAACTACGAGAGCAAAATCGCATTTTGCTCACTGATTTCAGGCAGCAAAACCTACATGTTTGAGCTACTGAAGTGAAAAATACATTGTCGATGCATAAAGCTGAGGTTGCTGTTATTCTAGTCGTTTCATTAAATATACATTTTAAATTAAATTATTTAAACAATGAGATTAGCTTTCACTTTTCCGGTGAATTAACTAATAAATCAATATTTAGGTCACCACAAATAAAAACTAATTTACTATCTTTAAAAAGTTTATTTAGTATTTCTTCCATTATGATCAAAAATGATGACAAGTTAGAGGCTGGTGGTCTATAAACACATAAGAAAGGAACCCGTTGGATGCGAGAAGCACAGAACCGGTCGAAGTGGAAGTGCTTGGGGGAGGCCTATGTCCAGCAGTGGACGTCTTTTGGCTGAAATGATGATAATGATGAAACTTTTTATTGTCTTTAGGTTTTCTGGAGCAACACCAACATGGTACATCCTAGCATTTTAGCAGCCCAGGTGAGTGGATGTTTTTAACATTATTGTACCTTTCTGCTGTATGTACTCTGTTTTAAAGAAAAGGTTTCGGAGGATAATATTTTCGGGGGTATTTCCCATAAGTTGATAGGTACGTAAAACGTTATTGACAAAGGCCGCTGGCGAACCTGGGCGGAAGAAAGAAAGTGACAGAGGCAATTACTTTCACGTGCGAAAAAAGAGAGCGCAACAATGCGCTGCGCTGGTACCAAAATAAAACAACGGAAGCGCCAAACCGCCATAAATATTGTTTAAAAATAAATTAAACTGTCTAACAAAAATATTTTCACCCAGTTTTTCACCTATTACGCACATTTTAAATGCAATTTTGTAATGAAATTACTTGGGATTTAAGAATAAGGTACAGAAAAAATTATAAAAAAGTAGACGTCTTTTCGGAATTAAATTCTATCGAGGAAATTTAACCCAAATGCGTTTTCCTTCAGTCAGAGTGTTAATTAAATAGTCAATCATTTATCCAAAAAATAAATCCATATGCTGTAATCATCACACTGTCACTTTAATATAATATTATAAAGGCGTAAGTTTGTGAGTGTATATATATTTGTTACTTCTTCACGCTCAAACAGCTGGATCAATTTTGATAAAATTTTGTATGGAGGTAGCTAACACCCTGGATTAACATAATATAGGCTACTTTGGGAATATCGGGATAAAAAGTATCCTGTGTTAATCCTGGTTATAAACTAGCTGGTTGGTTATCCCGTCAGCTACCTCTAAACCAAATTTTATCAAAATTGGTCCTTTTTAGGGTTCCTTACCCAAAGGGTAAAAACGGGACCCTATTACTAAGACTTCGCTGTCTGTCCGTCCATCTGTCTGTCACCAGGCTGTATCACAAAAACCGCGATAGCTAGACAGTTGAAATTTTCACAAATTATGTAAGTATTTCTATTGCCGCTTTAACAACAAATACTAAAAACAAAATAAAATAAATATTTAAGGGGGGCTCCCATACAACAAACGCGATTTTTTTGCCCTTTTTTACTCGATATCAATAATGGCAACAGGTAGGCACTTGAAATATTTACAAAATACTCAGTTGTATTTTTACTTTAATAATCTATATACATATAATAAGACAGTAAAAAAACTGTGTCTGTACATTAAATATATATAAAAAAAAAAAATAACTGAGGGGGTTTAGAAACAGTAATAGAGCACGAATCCAAAAAAAAATTCTGTCTGTTTGTTTGTACACGCTAATCTTCGGAACTACTGGACGGATTTGAATGTTTTTTTTTTTTGTATAGGTATTATGTCTGGGCAACATATAGCCTATAATTTATCTTGGAAACTTAAACACCTGATGCAGAACCGCAACAGACCAGCTAAACTATATAAGAGATACAAAAACGGTACCATAGCAAAAATTGTTCCACGTGATGAGCATTTTCTGCTGAGAGAATAAATTTGAAGAGCTGGAACACCTGATGTGGAACTCCAAGAGTCCAGCTACACCATAACACATATAGGAATGACGTCTTAGCAAAAGTAGTTCGGTCTGATGGGCATTTCCTGTTGACTTATAAAAATCGAAGATCAGAAACATCTGATGTGGAAATCAAAACTATCACTAATTTCGAAAAAAGAAGGCGGTAACAGTTTAGGACTGATTTTCGATGACGATGGTATATCATTGAAAATTTGACTCTACTGGCCAAAACTCCCATTTATTTATTTTTTAACGTGAAGAAATGCTCATGCATTCTGCACTACCACGGGGAGATAGTACAGTTATGTGGGACTCTAACCCACTAAAACTCCACGGTGTCCTCCTCTGCCGCTTACGGCGGGAACATGGGCACGCGTTAGCACTCATCCGTGAACCCGCCGCGGCTGTCCGTCACCGGACCCTCCTCTGGGGAGTACTCCCCATCACCGGCGCACCAGAATACATAGCACGCTGTGACCACCCCAGGGACCAAACCAGCACATGGGCGCCAGACGACCCCGTGTCTGGGCACCCTTGGTAGGGGAGCAGTCACTTAGATTTTAATTGATCAGGTATCTTCACAATAAAACTATAACCATGCCTAGAAAGAGGTCAAATCTTTTTCAATGTTCCAAAGGAGCTAAAAGATTGCGGATGATAAGATCCCAAGAATCTACCGAAGAGCATCAGGAGAGACTTGATGCTGTTTGAGAACATCAGGCTGCAACTCGCTCCGTGGAAACCTCTTCGGATCGCGAAGCACGCCTGCGTTCTCAGCGTATTTACGCATCTACATCCAGGTCTCTAGAGACCAGTGAAGAATATGATGCGCGACTGACCGCTGATCGTGAACGTCATGCATTGTCTCGCGAGTCGGAGACGTTCACGGATAGAGAATTGCGCTTGAGTTCCAAGCGTATCTACGCATCGACTTTTAGGTCTCCAGAGACAAGTGGGGAACGTGATGCGCGACTGACCGCTGATCGTGAATGTCACCCATTATCTCGCGAGTCGGAGACGTTCACAGATAGAGAATTGCGCTTGAGTTCTCAGCATATCTACGCATCTGCTTCTAGGTCTCTAGAGACAAGTACGGAACGTGATGCGCGACTGTCCGCTGATCGTGAGCGACATGCATTGTCTCGCGAATCGGAAACGTTTACCGATACAGAATCACGCTTGAGTTCTCAGCGTATTTGCACATCTACTAACAGGTCTTTTGAAACAAGTGATGAACGTGAGATTATCATACATTGTCCCGAACACGCACACAACAAAATACTCATAATCAGTTAGAAAGTGAGAAAGAAAGAATTGCTGGAGTACGGCATGAAGAGACAGATTAAGAAGAGCGCAACGAACGTTTGAATTCTGATCGACTTCGACATTCTCTGAACAGAATGTCGATATCATCTGAAGAATCGGATGTGTCTCAAGATATAGCCGTAGGGCATGGCGACCTTCCTTGGGTTGATAAGGAACGGAGTGCATTTACGTATACTTCTATGATTGACTACGCCACATATTCCGCCATCGGAGGTATGGTTCAAAATTGTACTTTTTGTGAAGCTGTTAAATGGCAAAAAGAAACAAACGGTAGTTATGTGTTGCTCAGGTGGGAAAGTACATATTGAAATATTACAAAATCCTCCAGAAATATTAAGATCACTGCTAATCGGTGACCATCCACAGTCAAAACATTTCTTGGATCATACGTTCGTACAATAATGCCTTTCAAATTACATCTTTTGGTGCAGAACAGATTTCAGAAGGCCCATTTATGCCAACATTCAAAGTGCAAGGCCAAGTTTACCACCTTATTGGTTCATTATTGCCTGAAAATGACGTCTCGAATCATCTCGCGCATCCCGTTGTTTTCCAGTCCCCGGGCTCTTAGAATTCGACATCAGACGTTTCAGATCTCCGATTTTGACGACCCCGTTGTCGCTGGCATAAGCAACAGGATCCGCGTACGAAGTCGCGGGCAGAAGCTAGTAAATAATAAAATTAAAATAAAATAAGTATTTAAGGGGGGCTCCCCATACAGCAAACGTGTTTTTTTTTCCGGTGTTATTGCCTTGTGGTACGGAACCCTTCGTGCGCGAGTCCGACTCGCACTTGGCCAGTTTTTTATTTTTTGGTGCTCGGTGGAAATGCTCATGGACTTCTTCCGTCGTGGCGTGGGGGTGACAGAGGGGCATTTACTAGCTTAAACCACCGCGGTGTTCCACCTCTGCCTATAGCCGGGGGTGCGGGATTCGCGTAAGCATTCACCGCTCCCCCGACAGGCCTCGACCCGCTGTTCCTCAGCGGGTCCCAGCCGTTTGTGCGTGAAGAAGTAACAAATATACAAACACACTCACATACTTTCTCCTTTATAATATTAGTGTGATGTTACCTATTTATCTCTTTATTGCCACCAGGATTGCGGGTGCCCGATAATCCAAGAAGGGCCGAGTCTAGTCAACTCCCCAGTCTGCAGCGGTAACATCCTATTCATGGCACTCCTGCAAGCGTACCTGTGGGGACGCTGTGACATCTCCACACCCTGCAAGAGGATCGAATCGGTGGACGAAACAAATGACGACTACGACTTCATTGTCGTGGGCGCTGGAGCCGCGGGCTCCATCGTGGCTGGAAGGCTGGTCGAAAATACTACATATACAGTAAGTGAATATTTTTTTAAACTAAGGCTAAGCGCGCATTGCGATGCGATTTTATTAACCGCATGTTCATGCGAAATAAATTCCCGACACGAAACCCTTATGGTGAGACTAAGTCTGTCTGTCTGTCACAGCTGGATATCTCAAGAACTACTAATGCTATCAACTTGAAATTTGGAATAGTTTTAGATGACGTTTGCCCAACTATTTTGCAAATAAGAAAGAAATAAAAATATATGTATATTTTTTGCAACAAGGACTGAAAGGGGGTCTGAAAAATTCGAAGTGGAGCTTGTGGGGTATCATAAGAAAGAGCGCAGTTTGCAAATTCTCAAAATTTTTTTTCTTTATTTTAGGCCGCATAGTTTTCGACTTTTGATGAAAAATGTAAAAAAAAAATACCGTTCCCCCCCTTATCTCCGAAGTTTGCAAAGAGAAAAATCAGAAATAATTCTATGTGATAGAAGTTTATGTAAAGGTTACAGGAAAAATAAAAAGAAGTCTCTAAATAGCACACTTTTTCAGAAATCATCAGAGATGGCGCTGATATAAAATTGCAATATTCTACACCGTAGTGCAGTGTTAAAATTCTCTGATGAATTTTACCTTGCCGATGAAAATTTAAAAACATGATGGTACGGAACCCTCGGTGCGCGAGTCCGACTCGCTCTTGCCCGGTTTTTTTTCAAGCGATTATTATTTACCGCAGTGCGCTAACTCTAGTATATAATTGGTATTGTTCACAGTTTAGCGATTATTTTCCGCAACGATTATATTTCGGGGCGCGCACTTAGCCTTAGGCTAAGCGCGTACCACGAAATACATTCGTTTGAATTTGAACAATAACAATATACCTACCTACTAGTCCGCGCACCGCGGTAAATACCTAATCACTTTAAAAAATATATCAGCGGTCGGGAATTTATTTCGCATTGCTGTCTTGCGATCAGGTTAAGCTACGCTTGCCGCGGTTGGTCTGTGTATGGGTGACCATCTTTACATACCGAGACCCCTCCGTGCCTCGGAAAGCACGTTAAGCCGTTAGTCCCGGCTGTCATTTTTGGATCTTTGACAGTCGTTACGGGTAGTCAGAAGCCCGAAAGTGTGACAACCAGTCTTACCAAGGGGTATCGTATTACCCAATAACTGGGTTGTGGAGGTCAGACAGGCAGTCACTCCATATAAAATACTGGTATTCAGTTGCATCCGGTTAGACTGGAAGTCGACCCCAACATAGTTGGGAAAAGGCTAGGTAGATGATGATGATCTTGCAGTGGTGGCCCAGTGGTAACGGCCCCGGCTTACGAGTGCCTGGGTAGGCAGGTGGTTTACTTTGTGTAAATAATTTCATCTGATCTCAAAACGGTGAAGCAAAACGCATCTTGAGGAAACCGGCATGTCCTAGAACCAAAAATTCGAAGACATGTGGCACCTACCAATCCACACTGGGCCCGCGTGGTAGATAGAGAGCCCACTCCCTCTCGAAGAGAGGAGGAATGTGTCCCAGCAGTGGGAACATTAGGTGTAGGCTGATTATGATAGATACATATAATGATTAATTAATGACTTCTTCCCGTGACTTCGTCCGCGTGGAAGTCAAATATCCCATAAAATTTATCATTTAGCACTTGGCAATAGTGTAGCTTGTTATCAGTGAAAGAATTTTTGAAATCAGTTGAGTAGTTTCGGAGCATGATTGAGCATTTCCTCCTACTTACAATATTTATATCTTTCTGATATTAGTGTAGATTAAAAAAAAAACTTATGCAAAACTTGGTAGTAAGTCCCACTCAGACACTCGCCCAACCCCCGCAGACCCGTCCGACTGCCTCATGATCAGCGTTCTCCCAGCACCGGATATATCATGTATGTATCTGATACTGCCGTGCTATTCTGCAGCGGCGGCCCTAGATTTTTTTTAGGTGGTGCTAAATCTTAACGTGGCGCCCCTCTATGTACCATGTTTTTATGATATATGCATTTGCTTGCTTGCTTTTGCTTGCGTGTGGAGTTATTATCATCAATGACTGGTGCCTGGTGGACAGTCCACCAGGCACGAGTCATTGATGATAGTAACTTTAACTTACTATAAAACCGATCGTCGAGGCGCTGAAATCAACCAAGGTGGTCGTATTTCGGTTTATTTCAGCGCCTCTCCCATGACGGCGCCCGGTGCCGTAGCACCGCTCGCACCGCACGAAAACTTAGGTGAAGTGAGCGTGGAGTCAGCTGTCAATAGTGTCAATTCCTAGCAAAAACAAACTCACTTCACCTAAGTTTTCACGGTGAGATTTTTACAGAATCGACCGGCCGCTGGGAGCTACCTATTTTTGAGTCGGTATCATCGCTTTTAACTGCCTCATCGGACTATAGTGGTCGCCGGCGCTATTCCTGAGCATGATGGTCCTGGTTTCGATTCCCAGGTCGGGCAAAGTGTTGTTAGGGGTTTTCCATTTAAAATTTCTTAGTAACCATGTGCTCGGTTGATAGCAGTAGGCTCACCTCCTATTACATGGAACAAACCATAACTGGCGAAATATGGGTGCACTCTAAGTAACCCAGAGGCTTTTAGAGGGGAAGCAGACGTGATGATATGTTATGACATCGCTCGTAATCTGCGTTCGCGATTTAATTGCCAAAAATGTAAACAAATATGAATTTATGGAAAAATAACGTTACTTCCTACACCATAAAGCTACAACTTTAAACATTTTTATAAGTTTTTCAATAGTGCTGCAACTTAATTTACATGAAAATAAAGTTGATATAAATTGTTCAACTTGGTAATAACATAAATTGGAAACATTTTGTAAGTCCTGATAATAGACATATTTTTGGGTGAACAGAATACCTAGAGCAGATTATCTCTTGCAGGTGCTATTATTAGAAGCAGGTGGACCAGAACCTATAGGTGGACGAATCCCAGGGTTCTACAGATCGTTTTGGGGTAACGAAGAAGTGGACTGGCGAATTCGCACAGTCCCTGACAATTACTGCCTCGATCAAGACGGACGAGGATGCCAATGGCCGCTTGGAAAAGGCTTAGGTAAGGTATAGCAAGTTTTTTCATGTAATTTTGGCTTTCAAAGCCTACCAATTACATGAAAAAACTGTACCCACAGTAGTATTTAAATGCTTTCTCCGTTCCATTTAGTTGGAACACATAATGTCGATGGCTAAAAATCAACTAAAAAAGTAATTTAAAAAAATTAAACCGACTTCAAAAAGAAATTAACTCAAAATTATGAAATAACTTTAATTTCGGAAGTCGGTGTCTTGGGATCTGTATTTTAGTTTTATGCCACCTTCAAAAAAACGGAGGTTATCAATTCGATACGTATGTATGTAATATTATTGGAATTGCATTATATTCACATATGACAATCTACTAAGGCTTCCAAACAAATATACAAAATTTCATAGACGTATGTATGTATGTTTGTCCACGCATTTCTCAGCAACTATTAATCGGATCGTAACCATTTTTTTTGTATTAGCTTACATTTACTTCAACTTAGGGAACAGTGCAAGTTTCATCAAAATCGGTTCAGTAATTTTCAAGATATGGACTAATACGTGTAAGTGTGACTGGCGTATTGATACGAGCTACGGGTGTAGTGTCAAAGGGAAAACATCTCAAAACCTTGGTCAAATTCTAGTGCAAAAACTAAAAATTACGAAATAAAAAGTAATTTTAAAAAATTTAACCGACTTCAAAAAGAAATCAACTCAAAATTATGAAATAACTTTAATTTCGGAAGTCGGTGGCAAAAAACTAAAATACAGATCCTAAGACACCGACTTCGGAAATTAAAGTTATTTCATAATTTTGAGTTGATTTCTTTTTGAAGTCGGTTTAATTTTTTACCGACTTCAAAAAAAGGAGGTTATCAATTCGATACGTATGTATGTAATATTATTGGAATTGCATTATATTCACATATGATGATCTATTAGGGCTTCCAAACAAATATACAAAATTTCATAGACGTATGTATGTATGTATGTATGTATGTATGTATGTATGTATGTATGTATGTATGTATGTTTGTCCACGCATATCTCCGGAACTATTAATCGGATCGTGACCATTTTTTTTTTATTGGCTTACATTTTCTTCAACTTAGGGAACAGTGCAAGTTTCATCAAGATCGATTCAGTAATTTTCAAGATATAGACTAATACGTGTAAGTGTGACGGCCTGGCGTATTGATACGAGCTACGGGTGTAGTGTCAAAGGGAAAACATCTCAAAACCTTGGTCAAATTCTAGTGCAAAAACTAAAAATTACGAAATAAAAAGTAATTTAAAAAAATTAAACCGACTTCAAAAAGAAATCAACTCAAAATTATGAAATAACTTTAATTTCGGAAGTCGGTGGCAAAAAACTAATAAAATACAAATCCCAAGACACCGACTTCCGAAATTAAAGTTATTTCATAATTTTGAGTTGATTTCTTTTTGAAGTCGGTTTAATTTTTTTAAATTACTTTTTATTTATAAAATTACTTTTTTCATCTTAAGGAGGAACAAGTCAACTGAACGGTATGATGTACCACCGAGGCCATGCTGCCGACTTCGATGAGTGGGTGGCAGAAGGCGCCGACGGCTGGTCCTGGGACGAGGTCCGGCCTTTCATGGACATGGCGGAAGGGAACAAGCAAGTTGGGTCACTCGTGAGTGCGGAATACCACTCCGACAGTGGTAAAATGCCTATCCAAAGGGTACGTAGTAGATAGTTCCTACTTAATAAAGTTCAGTTTACGCTACAACTTCAAACATTTTTATAACTTTTTCAATAGTGCTAGTCACTCTGAAATGAACTTAATTACCATTAGAATAAAGTTGATATTTGTTTAACTTGAAATAACAATTTGAAACATGTTTGAATAGACTTTATTCCGTATTTAAATTTTTTCCTGACCGTCTTAAGGTTGCCATTGTAAAACCAGTTTTAAAAAAAGGAAATAAACAGCATATAAACTACAAACCTATTGCCCTTTTGCCCTTTTGCCAATTTTCTCAAAAATATATGAGAAATATATCTGTAATGAACTATATGCATATTTAGAAAAACATATGAACAACATATGAACAACGAACAAAAAGGTTTCCGGAAAAATAAGACAATAAGTATGGCAATATATGACTTCTTGAATACTATTATGACTAATATTGATAATAAGACACCTGTTTGTGCTATGTACTGTGACATGACACAGGCTTTTGACTATGTTGAAAATAACATACTAAGAAACAAACTTGACTCCTATGGCATAAGAGGTAATATTCTGGATTTATTAATGACTTATCTCTCTAATAGAAAACAAAAAACTGCTATAACAGACTTAAATTTAAAGACGAAGGAAGCAGTCACATACCTATCTAAAGAACGTACTGTTTACTTTGGCGTACCACAGGGCAGTGTTCTGGGTCCTTTGCTTTTTTTAATTTATATTAATGACCTGCCCAAAGCCATAAATTACCCTATAACCCTATTTGCTGATGATAGCACGGTAACAGTAGCTGGTAATAAACCTGGCCTTATGAAACTGATGTTAATGACGCGTTAATCGGAATAATCTCTTGGCTTAACGACAACAACCTAAAAATTAATTTAAGTAAAACTTAGATTATGCATTTTGGCCACAAAAAATCCAGTACAAAAATGATCGTAAAATTCCAGAATAATGTAATTAATGACGTGGACAGTGCAAAATTCCTGGGTCTTATAATAGATAGCCAGCATAACAGTAAGAATCATATTGAAACATTAGGTAAGAAAATAAGTTGTTCATCGCCTTGTATAAACTTGCCCCAACCGTTAACACGGATGCACTACTCACAGCTTATCATGGTCTTGTTGCATCTGTGTTAAGATACGGCATCATATTTTGGGGTAACTCTACTAATAGAGAAGTCGCGTTTAAGGCGCAAAAGCGCTGTTTAAGATCTATGTTTGGGCTTCAGATAACGGACAGTTGTGTACCATATTTCAGAAAGCACAAAATTCTGACGCTACCAGCCTTGTATATATATGAAGCAGCCTTATTTGTAAGATTAAACCCAAAGTTGTTTCCTTACCTATCTGATACTGTACAACGTAACAGGCGAAATGACATGCTACGCGGACGCAGAGCCAAGTCAGCTCTCATGCAGAAAAGCATATTCTGCAGAGCCCCGAAAATTTATAATAAAATTAAAAAATCAATTAGAGAGTTAGATTTGGTTGGATTTAAGAAGCAATTTAAAGAATTTTTATGTAATAAATGCTACTATAATTTAAATGACTACTTAAATGACACTTTGACATAGTAATGTAATTCAATTATTAATCCTATTATTTTATTTCTGACTGACATCCCTAATTTGACCTTTTACTATTATTAAAATGTATCAACTTATTTAACATTTGGACGCCCATGTGGTAGAATATTGAAGAGATTTTTTGTGTAAAGTAGAATGTATTTTGGTATGAATAATAATATTAATGATAAAATAGATTTTTAACTGTTAAATATTGTACGCCCTGTGGATATGTTACAGCGATCTTTATATAACTATGATAATAACTTTCCACCTGTGACAAACAAATAAATGAATTTGAATTTACATGCTTAGATAATAAACTCAAGCCTTCTTCCCATGGGGGAAACTACAGAACGCCACCTGCTAATACATTTTCCTTTTGGTTCGTATACCTACTTCCATAATTCTGGTAATACACGCATGCCTGTTGCGAGAACATACTACGCACCTAACCTTTCTGAAGAACATCACAAATAAGGTCACTTTAATATTATGTCCTTCTAGGGCGTTTCCACTCACATCTGTCTTGTAAATACCTTTTGTTGGTCGCCCTTCATTCGAGTTATTCCGTTCTGATCCCCTGACCCCCCCTCCTCGATCCCCTGCTTGTTCGTCTTGTTTTAATTTCTGTCTTATCCACTATCTATAAA
Organism: Oligia fasciuncula; assembly: GCA_963082905.1. Taxonomy (NCBI): domain Eukaryota; kingdom Metazoa; phylum Arthropoda; class Insecta; order Lepidoptera; family Noctuidae; genus Oligia; species Oligia fasciuncula. The sequence goes on along the minus strand of OY720406.1, from coordinate 10,391,906 downwards.
CGTTCTCAATCGGCACCCTAATTGTGTAACACACGATTATGCTCAATTTGAATCATTTGGAAGCATATTGCTAATCCATTGCTCCATATGTTCGAAATGTGTCTGCTCTACAACGCTAAATAACGCAATGAATGCTGTTGAACTGTCAAAATGAAACCCATTGCTACTGATAGTGTGTTACGCAATTGCCCTGGGTTTGATCCGCTTTTTCTTTTGTTTTTGATCCTGAATCCTTCAGCAACAAAAATAAATACAGTTCTCAACATGACCAAACCATCGAAGCATACTCTTTTAAATTTTTGTCACGTGCTACATCTTCTTTCTATCGTCGTTTATCGTCCATAGTTCCACCACAAAGTAGGTACAGAAAGCGTCACTATGTCCTAACCCCTCAAGTTTTAAAATGTTACACTGCTACAACATTGAATTCCTTAAGAATAATCTAAAGAATACTTCAAAAAGAGTCCATTGTGTTGACTCGGATTCGAACCATCGCATCACCGAACGTCGTCATACTCATACCGGCAGTTTGACGAACTAGCCAGCGAGCCCATATGAATTGCGATGAAATTGTTATCTACTATCGGCTGAGTCATTATATCTTTAGGTCCCTATCTAATCGAAAGATGTTATAATTTGAGGGTATCCATTAATTTTACTTACTTACGTTGTCTTTATAAAATTAATCCATACCTTCAAGTTAGAACTTTGTATACGTTCACTTAAAACGGCGAAGAGTAAACGACTACTATTTATCCATTATTTTTTTAAATGATTTCTGATTTTATAAGAACTAAAATAGTTGTTCTGTTTGTTGTAAAATAAGATCATAGTTTTGTTAAGCAATAATAATGAACAAAAAGCATATTTCGTGCCTGTATAGGATTTGAACTTCCAATCTTATGCACGGTAAGCGGTCTTGAAACCTCCAGTCTATTTAGACGCTGAATAAGTTGTCGTAAATGTTAACCCTATTATTGTTGCTTGTCGTCGCAAAAGTATTGTTTTATTGAAAAAAACAAGAATAATAAAAACAGAATTTAAAAAAAAATACTTACTTAAACTTATTTATTCACTAAAACAATACATTATTTTAAATAAAATGATTTTGCAAAATACAAAAACCAACTTGGGCCTGTCACGGATTTGAACGCACATGTCTTTTGGTGGGGTAACTACTTAATGGACTTGTGTGTACTTACTAGTACCCCATAGTATATTTCAAGCATTTCAAACGTGTTTTTTTGTTTGTTTGTTGATATCCTCATGAATCCTTTGCCCTGATGCGGTCGGAGGGATCTGTCAGTTTGCTCTCATACTGACTAAAACCTGATGATGATGATGTTCAACTACCTTTAGCCGGGGAGCTGCACTTGCGCGGTTCGTCCTGCTCCCCGGAAGCTTTTCAGGCTGTGTATGTCCTGACATGTTTCTGCGGAGGAAAATTGAAGGGAAGATTATGAACTTGACAATAATTTTGTTAGCAGACACGAGGAAGTTGCTACTACTGCTAGATCCTGCTGATATCTTTCTTTTCGCTGTTTATTACGAGTACGACATCTAGTAGTGGAAATGGAGTGGCCATGGACATTTTTTTTCTTTACTTTTTTGGTATTGGAAATAATACGACGCGTTATTCTCCTAGTTTATTATACCGTACACACACATCCCTGTGTTTGTTATTCTAGCGTATGGCACTCGCGGGTTGCAGTTGAAAATGGGTGTGCCCCCACCCTGTGGTGTCATCTGACATTATGCTGAGCTGAGGCCCTTTTGGCATTATAATGTTTGTTTTCTGTGTTTTATAGTTTTAAGGTGTATTTTTTTGCGTCGTTTTTCCCAGGAAACTTTGTATATAGGTACTATAGAGGTATGAGGAACAGGATGGATGGATTCACTCATCCTCCATAGAAAAGGGAGGAACCTCAGACCAGACGGGCGTTGTGATCTGCCAGTTGCGCGGTAAACTCTGCTTGCTAGATGCAGGATTTTGCGTGACGTCAGTTTAACGCGTTGTTCGCATGTGGCGTTGTATACCGTTACAATACTCTGTAAACATGGTGTTAAGTTTTTTCAATAATATACACGGTAAAAGTAGAGACAAAAGAGATAACAACGTGTCCTTTCTCTTCCAGTTCCCCTACCAGCCACCGGCGCTTCATGATCTGATTGAAGCCATCGACCAGGCAGGGTTTCCGATCATCACGGACATTAACAACCCCAACACTCCCGACGGATTCGGCATAGCACAAGCTTTCAATGAGTGAGTATTGCTTAAATATTAATATTTATTAGTTTTCAAAACTTAGAATGGAACTTTTTCTATTTTGCATTTGACAATGAAGCAAACCCTGACCGTTTGCAATAGGTAACTAACAGGCAGTTTAGAGGTGTACTAACCATACTTATTAAATATACAGTATACCTAAGCCTCCCCTTTGCCCTGAAACTTATTCGTCGGTTATTAAAAAAAATAATTGCTGTTTCATACATTTTGACCGCGGTAGGTACACACAGCTCCTTTAAGTAGTTACCCCACCAAAAGACATGTGCGTTCAAATCCGTGATAGGCCCAAGTTGGTTTTTGTATTTTGCAAAAACATTTTATTTTAAATAATGTATTGTTTTAGTGAATAAAGAAGTTTAAGTAAGTTTTTTTTTTTTTAATTCTGTTTTTATTATTGTTTTTTTCAATAAAACAATACTTTTGCGACGACAGGCAACAATAATAGGGTTAACATTTACGACAACTTATTCATCGTCTAAATAGACTGGAGGTTTCAAGACCGCTTACCGTGCATAAGATTGGAAGTTCAAATCCTATATAGGCACGAAATGTGCTTTTTGTTCATTATATTATTTTGATATATATTTCTATTTTGTTTTAAGTAGTAATTATTTATAAAGAATTAAAAAATCAAGAAAAATAAAATACTTTATTAATCATTTAATAATATTTATTATTGCTATTATTTAACAAAACTATGATCTTATTTTACAACAAACAGAACAACTATTTTAGTTCTCATAAAATCAGAAATCATTTAAAAAAATAATTGATAAAATTAGTAGTCGTTTACTCTTCGCCGTTTTAAGTGAACGTATACAAAGTTATAACTTGAAGGTATGGATTAATTTTATAAAGACAACGTAAGTAAGTAAAATTAATGGATACCCTCAAATTATAACATCTTTCGATTAGACAGGGACCTAAAGATATAATGACTCAGCCGATAGTAGATAACAATTTCATCGCAATTCATATGGGCTCGCTGGCTAGTTCGTCAAACTATGTACAACGTATGAGTATGACGACGTTCGGTGATGCGATGGTTCGAATCCGAGTCAACACAATGGACTCTTTTTGAAGTATTCTTTAGATTATTCGTAAGGAATTCAATGTTGTAGCAGTGTAACATTTTAAAACTTGAGGGGTTAGGACATAGTGACGCTTTCTGTACCTACCCATCCATTGCACTTTTATATGAAACGGCAGATTTTTTTTTGATAACCTACGAAAATCTACGCTACATGGACTAGAATAATGTGCTGAATTCATATGGCTGTACCTAGTTAGCGCGTCGAAGCTATTTATTCTGTGGTCGAAGTCCGTGCCATCCTCATGTGTAGGTATAACATAACAAACTACACACATCAAAAGTGTCTAGGGATCAACATATATTTTTGCAATAACTTTTCTCCTGATTGATATTAATTAAAATTTTCTTTAAGGATTCATCAAATAAAGTGTTTTCGTTTGTCACAGTAACGATAAACCAAGTCACCTTTGCATTAATAAAGAAATTTGCCATTTTCCTAATAAAGGGATTTTTGACATTTGAACCACTAACACAAAAGTTCGAAAAAAAGACTGAAATAACAGTTTTCTTTAAAATTTTATTGGGTAACTTAAACAATTAATAATCCGTGTTTCTACCGCGAACACTAACAACACAAGAACATCGGTTTGGCATACTCAAAATGAGTTCATCCAAATCACGCTGTGGAATGGCCGCCCATGTTCGTTGCAACAACAAAAAAAGGTCTTCTTGCGACTGGATACCCTCCATATTCGGCAGAGCTCTTCTCTGTAGCATATCCCATGCATGCTCAATCGGGTTCAAGTCTGGCGACTGAGCAGGCCAGGGCAGGACATTGATGTTAGCTGCGGCGAGAGTCTGTCTTACAACTCTTGCGGTGTGCGGTCGTGCATTATCATGCATTAACTGAAATAAGGGACCGATTTGCACTTGTAGAGGAACGATGACGTCTGATACAATCGTCTCAGCATAAATTTGAGCGTTGAGGTTGCCTCTGATCCAAATCAACTCAGTTCTTCCGCCGATCCAAATACCCGCCCATACCATGATGGTTCCACCACTATAAGGATGGACTTCCTGGCAGGATTTTAATCGCTGTTGGCGTCCAGGGGTTCTCCAGTGTCGTATACGTCTTGTATCCGGTCTCATACCAAAACGAGACTCATCAGAAAAGCACACGAAACGCCATTGTTCTTCTGCCCAATTTCTGTGTTCAAGAGCCCATTGATATCGAATCCTACGATTGTGCATTGCTATAGGTGGTACAGTCACGAGCATAAGTATGTATACACTTGGCTTTATTCAAAGACGATTTTCTCCTTTAGTTTTGAATGAAATTTTATGTTATTACGAGCAACGTATTTTCGAACCCATATGTTTGTGTAAAGTGTCGTATTTCAACTTTGCATTCGTTATTTCACGAAAAAATCGCAATTGAAAGCTGCCAAGTGTTGACATATTAGTGCTCGTGACTGTACCCGTAGCGGTCTTCGGGAATGAAGGTTCACTTCATGCAAGCGGTTTCTGACTGTTTGGTCGCTAATTAAGTTCCCTGAAGAGTGATGAAGCCTCACGGCTAACATCATGGCGGTTATTGTTGGAGCTCTTCGAGTTAAGATTTGAATGTATCGGTCTTGTCTCCGTGTGGTGCAGCGATACCGTCCTCCATGGCGCTCAGCCACGGTACCAGTGCTTCGGTAACGTGTCCAAAGTCGACTGATAACACTCTGACTTGTATTCAGAGCTAAAGCCACAGTACGTTGCCGGGAACCAGCTTCTATCATTCCCACGGCTCTGAGCATTTCTTCCCTGCTTAAATGACGTCGCCGCTCCATAATAACGTTGGTTTTAATCAGTAGTAGGGAAACAGTAGCACTAATAATGTCTTCAATGCGTTGTATGTTTTTATAGGGAAAATATTGACAGCTGATTTTCATCTTTTACTCGAATTTGATTCACAGTTCCTGATTCAAATTATGAAATGCACCAAAAAGGATCCATATAAATTTATAAAATCATAAATTTATTACAAAGCCACATCTCAATCTCAAGAAATCCGCATAAAAATGCTTGATCCCTAGACACTTTTGATGTGTGTATTTACACTAGGTACTAAATTAAATGACTAACTAATACAGCAGATTTTTTTTTCATTAAAATAAATAGGTAGACACACATCATAATTTAGTGCCTAGTGTAAGTAAATAGTTTGTTGCGTTAAATACACCACATGAAATAATAATTACTTATTTATTATTTTTTTCTGAAGCTCTATTTGTGTCTTATTATTATGGAGTAGATAATTACCGTAGCTACGTACAAAAAATAAGGAAATAAAACTGATGGTAGATTATTAGGTAGGTATCTGATTCGTTATCAATTTAAATCCATGTTACCATAATTTTATGGTTATTCTATAGTCTTGAGCAGACAAATTTTTCGAACATGTGAAGTAATGGATTAGCAATATTCTTCAAAATGATTCAGATTGTGATCGTAACAATGATTTCAAAAGTAAGGATACGCCCGTCTGAACATTTTACATAGAAGTTCGAAGTTCGCGCGCACCACTGTCGACTGAGTCGCGTTGGCCCTAAAACCGTCATTTTAGGGCCAGCGCGTTGGTGCCATTTAGTCGCGCCGTTAGCCCGGTCCTTACGCTAGTAAATATATGTCAATGGATCGTAAAGGATGATTTCCACCAAACGGCTCGCATCGCGTCGGAACGGAACGGATTTTACAATCTTTAAACGATATTAAATCGTGTACACAGTAAATATTTAAAGTCTATCTATAACACCAAGCTGCGCACAGCAGCTTAAACGCGGGCGTCTTTCGCGACACGCGATCGTAGCCGAAAGTAGGTATGCTGCGACGCGCGTACGGCTCCTTTCGCCTGTCGTCATATCCGATCGAATCCTTTCGGCTGTCGTCCAAATTTTTCTTTTCCTCTTGTGTCATGTGTTTTAAGGACGCCGGATACGAGTGAGTTGCATCAGCTAACTATAACCATAACCAATCCCATGACAGCCGTCAAATCTCCGGTTAAGCAAAATTCGGGTTGCATCGTTTTGAGAATTGTTAAAATGACGTCATAAATAACTATATGTTACAAAGACAAAAAATCAATGGGGATTATTTTCTTCTTCTTCTTCTAGCCAACAATACTACGTCAACTTCAACCATTTTCAAAAATTAGAACACGTCAACACGGTAGGAATGAAGCTATTTGAAGTTCAACGACTATTACCTACTGCTAAACTAATAAAGTTATCTTAATCGCTATAATTTTCCTTTAAAGTTCATGAAATGCACTATCATCGTGAATATTTCCAGATTTTTCAAGCCAGCAGTTTATCTTTTAGAGTGCCCCCCCCCCCCCCCCCACTCTAAAAGATAAGCTGCTGGCTACTGGAACAAAAATTTGCACTATAAAGTTTAATATTTCGTAAACGGAGCATTAATTCGAAAAATAATTTTAGCATACCAAAGTCATTATAGAAGACCTATTCAACGATAACCCACACGATGGAGTAGGCGACGAAAAAAATATTCATCCGTACTTCACATGTAGGGAAAGCGACCCTAAAAAAAAATATTTTCCAAATTTTACCATTTTGTCGGCGTAATTGATATCACACTCCTACAAAATTACAGCTTTCTAATAGGTACTAACGGTCTCTTAGCAAAACCTTGTCAGAACTACGGAACCCTAAAAAGGTACAAAAACCAGCCTAACCATAATATCCTGCTTCTGCCCTTCAGCAATGGCCAGCGCTACACCACAGCTCGGGCCTACCTACCTCCGAAGTCCGAGCAACCTAACCTTGACGTGAAGCTCTTTGCCCACGTGACTAAGGTCCTTTTCGACGACGACGCAAGAGCCTATGGAGTTGAGTACGTGGACAATCAAGGCAACACCAACACTGTTAATGCTACCAAAGAGGTAAGAGGCACTTTGTATTTTGAAGAAAATCAGGGCCACCCGCCACTTGGCTCCACCCCACTGTGTAACACACTTTCAACCTTCCGTGCTTTCAACCACAATCCCAAGGATTTTTTTATATTTTTATTTTTTTCTTCGTAATCATTGACTGCTCGACCGCGTTGTTGAACTGTCAAAATTAAAGGCATTGCCATTGTAAGTGTGTACCTAAGTGATTAAAGGGTTCCTTCTATCTGGCAGAATATTGATGCTCCGTTTATTTGGCTTTTTTTCTTTAAACGAATATTTTTAAGGCATAAAAATTATTTAACATAATTTTTGTTTGGCCGAATGTTTATATGTCCGAATTTACAATGGCTGGATTTTATTTGGCTTAATTTCACTTGGCATATTTATGAAGAATACAGTAGAATTATTTTTTAAAGAATATTGTTTGTTCAGTGTATTTGAATGAACTATAAAAGTAATGGTTTCTTTATGCGATCTCGGGACTTGGGGCACCCCGAATTGGGTTAGGTTAGGCTCCTAGACAGAAATAGGGGCCCCGCGAAGCGGGATCTGTAGATTGCCTACCTCGTATTTATTATTGCTTGTAAACCTAAGTTGGTTGACAAGCAATAATACCCCTAATTAAATATTTAAAAAAAAATATGGTTAGGTTAAAACTGTGACTCCTTTGCACGAACTCACGTAGGTATGCCAAAAGACGATTCTGACTGTGAACTTTCTGCGATATAATGGTTCTACTTTTTAATTCATAGGGATATGAAATTTATGCCTAAAGATGATTCTGACTTACAAAATTATGAGTTTTGAATGTATGATATTGATAAATGAGTGTACTTATGTCAAACGATTTTCTGCGAAATGAAGTTTACCTATGCTATGCGCTGTTATGCAAAATAATATTATGACATAAAAAGTTCTGCTATACCTAAAGGTGGTGATTAAAGGCTCCCCCCGCAGACAGGGCGACGCGAGACAGTGCGACGCGATTCTGATTGTTCGTCGGGTCAGCTGGATATTATTATTTACAAAAGTTTCAAGTATTAAAATTAATTCTGATCTCATAATATCATTTGCAGGTAATCCTCAGTGCAGGATCCTTAACCAGCCCCAAAATCCTGATGCACTCCGGAGTAGGACCGAAAGAGGTCCTAGAGCCATTAGGGATCCCTGTGCTAGCCGACCTTCCTGTTGGCAAGAGCCTGAAGAACCACTGCGGAGCCACATTGTACTTCATGCTGACCGCAGTGAAGAACACCGAAGCCCTGGACTGGAATGCCTTGGTTGAATTCCTGCTGACGAATAAAGGACCTATGAGTTCTACTGGACTTACTCAGGTTAAATCTTTGACGTAGTTTTAGCGCTCGTATACATTTGAGGAGCAGTGGTGGCCAAGGGAGTCGGCCGTGACTGACGTGAGTTGTAGATCGTAGGTTCGAACCCAGGTAGGCACTTTGTGTAAATTATTTCATCACCACTTTGGTCAAAACCGTGAAGGAAAACATCGTGAGGAAACCGCCATGTCCTAGAACCAAAAACATGGAAGACATGAGACATCTATCAACCCGCACTGGGCTCGCGAGATGGATTATGGCCCACTCCCTCTCACCGAGAGGAGGCCTGTGTCCCAGCAGTGGGAACATTATAAGCTGAATAGTGAATATGCTATAAAATTAAGGTAACATAAAATGAACAAGTCGAATCTAATCCAGTCCGTCCCTTGCTGTCCTCGAACACAGAGGATGCCCTTAGCGTGAAGTCGCTTAAATTACATGTTTTTGACCTTAATTTATTATGGCACCAAAAGTATGGTTAATCAGCTGTCAAGGTTTTCGCAGTCTCGCAGGTCAGCGAGACTGCGACAAAATAGAAGATGGAAACAACCAGTACCACTTTGATGGTAACACGTAATTAAGTTCACAGTCGTCACAGATTCCCAGATCACGCAAATAAAGTTTGTCAAGACACAGGTGCTGCTGGAACTTCTCTCTTTCTTCACAAACTAATATAATAACACATTGCTTCCCCCATCCACAGCTCACGGGCCTCCAGTACTCCAGCTACGCCGATCAGAGTCTCAAGCAGCCAGACCTACAGTTCTTCTTCAACGGTCTCTATGCTGAATGCTCAAAAACTGGTGTCATGGGTGAGCCAGCTGGAGACTGCCCTAGCTCCGGCTACAACGTTTCGTAAGAAGATTGTTTATAAAGCAAATCATAGTTTTCATTCATGAAATACAATGTGTCGTTAACAAAGTCAACCAAAAGCTCTCAAAATTTGTCAGCAAGAAAAACTATGTTGGAAACTTTGAATTGACCGCGTAACTACTTGAAACATTTGGAGACACTTTGTCACTGCTCATTGTCACAACATAACTCAATATAATTCTCATTTCCAGAGCAAACGCAGTGGCCCTCCTACCGCGCAGCACGGGCTGGATGACCATCAACTCCACCGACCCCTTCGAGCAGGCGCTCTACTACCCCAACTTCTTCGACCACCCTGACGATATGGAGATCATCAAGGAAGGCCTCCAAATCTTGCACCAGATATTTAATAGTGAGGTAAGGGACATAATTATGGAGAGGTTCTCAAGTCGACGTGTATATATTTTTTTTATGTATGATCACGCATAACTTTTTACAGAGTAGTCCGATTTTGATAATTCTTTTTGACGTGACAACGTCTTAAATTAGGTTGCGACTGGGAGTCACTTATGAAAAAGTGTAACGCTCGGTAACGTTACGATGAGTCACCGAACGAGAGAGAGGCCCGCCGAATGCCTTGCGTCTCTCTCCCACTCAACTATGATCGGATGATCGGTCGTTGTCACGTAAAATCTTCGCCCGTAAAACCGACTTTACAGGCAACCATTTTTTTTCCTTTGAAAGGGCATACTCTCGAGGTGGTCCCATTGTCATCAAGTTGGAATCTGATGAGAGAATCCCATGGAAATCGAGGGAAACCCCCACATTTTATAGGCAAAGTTATAGCGATTTGGGTATTTTTTAAAGTAACTTGAGCATTTGCCCTCGGAAATCATCATTTGGTGAAGTGGGGCTGATGATGAAGACCACAGATGGCCATCAGAACTACTCAATGATAAATATTTTACGGGTTGCGATTCGATTACTTTAATATGGTTTTTATTTTATTTTATTTATTTTATGAAAACTTACCTACAGCTAAACAAATACAGTAAGTAATAATTTATACAAAATAAGGCCAATTACAGGTTGCTAAGCAATTTATGCTCGTCACAATGCGAATGGTGAAACGGAGCTGATGCTGTAATACCAGGAGAACTCCTCAACAATTAACGTCCCTGCATCGGGAAAAGCAATATTTTGTAAAAGGCGATGAGCAAGTTGACACTATGCCATTGTAACTTAGATAGATTATAAGCAGACACACTAAAAAGCGAGAAATAAAAACTTATTAACACAAAAATTAAACCGCCGAAAAAACTAAAAAGCAAAAAATAATAAAGCTTTATAGGGTTCCGTACCAAAATGGTAAAAACGGAACCCTTATGGTGAGACTAAGTCTGTCTGTCACAGCTGGATATTTCAAGAACTACAGACCTACTAATACTATCAACTTGAAATTTGGAATAGTTTTAGATCACGTTTGCCCAACTATTTTTCAAATAAGAAATAAAAAAAAATATATGTACAATTTTTGCAACAGGGACTAAAAAGGGGTCTGAAAAATTCGAAGTGGAGCTACTAGGGCACGTGGGGTATCATATGAAAGAACGGAGTTTGCACATTCTCAAACATTTTTTCTTTTTTTTAGGCCGCATACTTTTCGACTTTTGATGAAAAATGTAAAAAAAACAAAGTTTGCAAAGAGAAAAATCTGAAATAATTCTATGTGATAGAAGTTCATGTAAAGATTACAGGAAAAATAAAACGAAGTCTCTAAATAGCACACTTTTTCAGAAATCATCAATAAAAGTTACATTAGTTCCACTATCGGTCAAGAGATGGCGCTGACATAAAACTGCAATATTCTACACTGCAGTGCATAGTGTTAAAATTCTCTGATGAATATAGGCCTCGCCGATGAAAATTTAAAAACATAATAATGGTACGGAACCCTCGGTGCGCGAGTCCGACTCGCTCAATTTGCTGGTCAGTATTAAGTTGTACGTTGATTAAAATTTGATTCGCGGTCGTAACAAATATGTATAATTACAGAATTATAATCATTACAATCAGTAATACAACTTGTTAAGTTAGTATAATCCCCAAATGTCAAGATTTCCTGAAATAGTCATTCTTGGGGATGACTGGGTCTTAGAGAGTTGTGTTGCTGACTTTAATGAATAAACCTAATTCTGTAAATATTCGCGACCATAACAAATTGTATTTACAGAATCTCAATGTTTTGCTGTGTTTAGCACAACAAAATATTGATTTTCGAAGATAATTATCTACACAGATTAGGATTAATGCTAAGGATTTTGTATTTGGTACAAAATTATCCAACACCCAAGTTCAACGACTTTTACTCAGTGCCGTAATTAGCCTTTTATGCGCCCAGTGCGAGCTGCTATATCCGCGCCCTTTTTTTTTTTCGGATGGGAAATCATCAAATGAATGACCCACTCTGGGTGGAGCGGAAGGGAGTGTCAGACTCTTACTGACTAAAACCCACCCGTGTTCCTTCCTTAGCCCTTTATGTTCCGGGCCAGCGGTAACCCTTTGGGACAATATCCCGCTGACCCGGCAGGCTTCGGTCTTAAGGGGCCCATTCCTCGATGCTGACATCTCTTTAAGGCGCGCGTGGAACACGTACGCGCCGTCCGGCACGGGCCTGGTCCTGATCGGACGGTGAGCTACCCATTACTCTCCGCCCGCAGGTCCACGCCTACGGAGGCCGGGAGTCGTCACGCGGCTCCCGACGCCCGGAGCTTCTCCCGCGGCGGCTGGGACGGGAGGCCCTCTCCCTGAGCCGTCCCGCCACCTCCTTTGCTAGCATGACTGCTTCGCAGAAGAAGGTGACTGCCTCCACTCCCTCTCGCCCCGGACCATGGCTTACACCAGGGCCGGACGCGAGAGGTCGCCGCCGCTGCCGATCGCCTCTACAAGGAAACGGCGGTGCTCCGCCCAAGCGGGACAGACCTCCACCGTGTCCTCTGGGCGATCCTGGCAATGGTGACACCCGGGCGTTTCCTCCCGCCTGATGATGTGCAGGAACCTCCCAAAACTTCCGTGTCAGGCGGATCTGCGTCAGGCGGTAGGTGAGGGCACCGTGGTGCCTCTCTAGCCACTCCTCAAAGAGGGGTCTTATCGCCACTATCGTGGAGTGCCCTGCGTTGGGTTGCGACAGTCGTTCTTTCCATGTCGCCATGAGGTCACGCCGGAGATCCGTCCGCTCCGCGATTTGCTGTGGAAGCGGATTTTCCCCCCGGCGACTTATGCAATGCCACCTCGAGGCCCAACTGCCGGATCCTCTCCACGACTATCGCAACCCCGCGTGTCATCGCGTCTGCCGCGCCTGATGCGACCTCCCCTGCGCCAGGACCAGCGCGTCGTCAGCGTAGCAAACCACGCTGACGCCATCAGGGAGGTCGGCCCACAGCACCCAGTCGTAGCCGATGTCCCACAGGAACGACCCCAGAACCGATCCCTGCGGTACATCGCACGACAACTCTCGCCGGTTCCACTCTCCGTCGCGACCGGGGTAGATGACGGCTCTGTCCGTCAAATACGCCTCGACTATTCGACGGAGGTAGGTCGGCACCCGGTGATACCGGAGTGGCTCCACAATGCAGCTCCAGGGCAGGGTGTTAAACGCGATGGCGATGTCGAGTGACACCGCCACGACGACCCCACCCCGGGACACCGCGTCCCCCGTAGTGAGGGCTCTCACGCGCATGATGGCGTCCACTGTCGAGCGCCCCTAGCGGAAGCCAAACTGGCTGTCCGCCAGATCCGGCCCCGTCCTCACCAGGTGCCCGACGAGGCGGCCCGCAATCAATCTCTCAAAGAGCTTGCCGACCTCTGTACGCGAGTAAAGACGCTTTTAACGCTTTTCAGAATAATCATCTTCGATATCACATTCTTCACAAACTTTTACGATTATTATTTATTTGTAAGAAGAATATACGCGGACGACGCGAATCCACACTTATAAATAAACAAATAATAGGTATTGTTAGTGACCCAGGTCTGGTCATTTCTGCGCCCCTCCAGGGTCTGCGCCCTGTGCCTGGGCACCGCTGGCACCGCCCTATTTACGGCACTGCTTTTACTGCTAAACTGATAGGTAAAGTTATCTAAACCGCTATAAGTTCATGAAATGCATTATAATCGTGAATTTTTCCCGATTTTTCAAGCCAGCAGTTTAGCTTTTAGAGGGGGGTGGGACACGCCCTACTAGATAAAAAATTTGCACTTTAAAGTATAATATTTCGTAAATGGAGCATTAAATCTAAAAATAATTTTAGCAACCTCCAAGTCATTTTAGAAGACCTATTCAATGATACCCCACACGATGGGGTAGACGACGAAAAAAATATTCATCCCCACTTTACATGTGAAGTGGGGATGAATATTTTTTTATCTACCCTAAAAAAAATATTTTCTAAAGTTTTATTATAGGTACTACTTTGTCGGCGTAATTGATATACACACTCCTACAAAATTACAGCTTTCTAGTACTAACGGTCTCTTAGCAAAACCTCGGACAGACAGACAGACAAACGGACGGACATGACGAAACTATAAGGGTTCCTTGTAGGAACTCCGGAACCCTAAAAAGAGTTTTTCCGATTCCGAGGAAGAAAAACTGATAAACCAGGTGGCCTATATATGCTGCACTGTACGATGATGCATCTCACAAAAACTATACACATCAAAAGTGTCTAGGGATCAACATATATTTTTGCAATAACTTTTCTCCTGATTGATATTAATTAAAATTTTCTTTAAGGATTCATCAAATAAAGTGTTTTCGTTTGTCACAGTAACGATAAACCAAGTCACCTTTGCATTAATAAAGAAATTTGCCATTTTCCTAATAAAGGGATTTTTGACATTTGAACCACTAACACAAAAGTTCGAAAAAAAGACTGAAATAACAGTTTTCTTTAAAATTTTATTGGGTAACTTAAACAATTAATAATCCGTGTTTCTACCGCGAACACTAACAACACAAGAACATCGGTTTGGCATACTCAAAATGAGTTCATCCAAATCACGCTGTGGAATGGCCGCCCATGTTCGTTGCAACAACAAAAAAAGGTCTTCTTGCGACTGGATACCCTCCATATTCGGCAGAGCTCTTCTCTGTAGCATATCCCATGCATGCTCAATCGGGTTCAAGTCTGGCGACTGAGCAGGCCAGGGCAGGACATTGATGTTAGCTGCGGCGAGAGTCTGTCTTACAACTCTTGCGGTGTGCGGTCGTGCATTATCATGCATTTAACTGAAATAAGGGACCGATTTGCACTTGTAGAGGAACGATGACGTCTGATACAATCGTCTCAGCATAAATTTGAGCATTGAGGTTGCCTCTGATCCAAATCAACTCAGTTCTTCCGCCGATCCAAATACCCGCCCATACCATGATGGTTCCACCACTATAAGGATGGACTTCCTGGCAGGATTTTAATCGCTGTTGGCGTCCAGGGGTTCTCCAGTGTCGTATACGTCTTGTATCCGGTCTCATACCAAAACGAGACTCATCAGAAAAGCACACGAAACGCCATTGTTCTTCTGCCCAATTTCTGTGTTCAAGAGCCCATTGATATCGAATCCTACGATTGTGCATTGCTATAGGTGGTACCCGTAGCGGTCTTCGGGAATGAAGGTTCACTTCATGCAAGCGGTTTCTGACTGTTTGGTCGCTAATTAAGTTCCCTGAAGAGCGATGAAGCCTCACGGCTAACATCATGGCGGTTATTGTTGGAGCTCTTCGAGTTAAGATTTGAATGTATCGGTCTTGTCTCCGTGTGGGGCAGCGATACCGTCCTCCATGGCGCTCAGCCACGGTACCAGTGCTTCGGTAACGTGTCCAAAGTCGACTGATAACACTCTGACTTGTATTCAGAGCTAAAGCCACAGTACGTTGCCGGGAACCAGCTTCTATCATTCCCACGGCTCTGAGCATTTCTTCCCTGCTTAAATGACGTCGCCGCTCCATAATAACGTTGGTTTTAATCAGTAGTAGGGAAACAGTAGCACTAATAATGTCTTCAATGCGTTGTATGTTTTTATAGGGAAAATATTGACAGCTGATTTTCATCTTTTACTCGAATTTGATTCACAGTTCCTGATTCAAATTATGAAATGCACCAAAAAGGATCCATATAAATTTATAAAATCATAAATTTATTACAAAGCCACATCTCAATCTCAAGAAATCCGCATAAAAATGCTTGATCCCTAGACACTTTTGATGTGTGTAGGTATGTAATATCTCTATACTTGTATTAATTGTATACCTAATAAAAAAGTATAGGTACGCGTCGACTTGAGAACCTCCTCCGTTTTTTCGTCGGTTAAAAACAAGTCATCGTCGTCTTCTTGCTCTTCTAACAAAAGATAAGATAAAGTAAATCAGCTCCCTAATTGTGTAACACAGTATCAGTCGCAATCTGATTCATTTTGAAACAGATTGCTAATCCATTGCTTCATATGTTCGAAAAATGTTGTCTGCTCAACACGTAAATAACGCAATGAATATTGTGGAACTGTCAAAATGAAACCGATTCCGATTGATAATGTGTTACGCAATTGCCCCGCAGGATCGCTAATCCCAAACAGCTCAGACATTTGTCTCACGGAAAATTCAGAACTAACTGGAATACGGCGCTGCCGTCTGCTGTAGCCATCTGCGGTTTGGTTCGGAATCATGACTGCAGCGACATGACGCTACGACGGTCGGTACGACATGATTGTCGTAACGTCACGTCGTCTGCTGCTGCTGTACCTATGCGGTCGGCTACGAACTCGTACCTTTGCTCACAATGGCACAATCACCTTTTTGGCTAGGGCAATGAATAAAATAAGATTATGTAGGTACTTAATATTATCTTTCAATCAAACAGATTCTACAAAACAAATACAAAGTGGAGTTAGACCCTAAATACTCGGAGGTTTGCGATGAGAGAGCCGAAGCCTGGTCTGACGACTGGATGGAGTGCATGATTCGAGTGCACACGGACCCGCAGAACCACCAGCTCGGTACCTGTGCTATAGGCAAGGTCATCGACCCACAGCTCATGGTGTACAACCTTACGGGTAAGTTTATACTAATTTAGTAATAATAATAATAAATCGTTTATTTCTTAATTCAAAATTACAATATGGAGGTATCGCTGGTCCCAAACTACGCACGGCCTGTGTCTTGGGCACCATTACATTTACAATACATTACATTTCATGCTAAGGCTTGCTTGGTTTAGCATAGCAGGACTTGACCTCTTAGCCCTTAGCTCGCCAAATGTTATCTTTTACTAATAATAAATCTGAAGAGTTTGTTTGTTTGAACGCGCTAATCTCTGGAACTACCAGTCGGATTTGTAAAAAAAATATTTTTGCATTTGATAGCCCAGTTCTTGAGGAAGGTATCTATACGCTACTCAACATTACGTTACGACTCTTAGGAGCCAATAAGTAAAAAGAACGCTAAGCGCTAACGAAATAACGGGACACAGGGTATAGGATATATTTCATAAAATATCACGGACTAAGTCGCAGGCAGAAGCTAGTGTTGTAGATATTTAGAAAAAATCTGTGCTTGTCCAACTAAAAAAATATTTGCCAGTATAATTTGGTGCCCAAAACATTTTTTTATACACCTTCATCATCTTCAAAACCCTGTGCAATCTCAGGGGTGGACATTGAAAAAGTTAGTTCACCCCCAAGCCCTCTATTCAACACACGTCTTCCAAAATTCATGTTCCTGTCTTCAGTTTCAAGCTTGATACCAATAAGTTATATTACTACCTCCATTAATGGGGCTTGTGGCTAACAATAACAGTCACATGGGTCGCTTGCCGCGGTTGGTCCGTGGATGAGTGACCATCTTTACATTCCGTTGGTCCCGGCTGACATTTGTGGATCTTTAACCGTCGTTACGCTTACGGGTCGTCAGAAGCCAGAAAGTCTGACACCAGTCTTACCAAGGGGTTCGTATTAGGTACCTAGTGACTGGGTTGTGGAGGTCAGATACCTAGGCAGACGCTCCATGTAAAGCTGCATCCGGTTAGACTGGAAGCCGAGCCTAACATAGTTTGGAAAAGGCGGTAGGCAGATGTTATGATCAACTCCTAACCCTCTGCTAAACACACATCTTCCAAAATTAATGTGTCTATCTTCAATCAAGCATAAACTTATCAATAATTGTGTGAACTTTCAGATATACGAGTATGTGACGCGAGCTCCATGCCCTCGCAACCGACCGGCAACCCTCAAGGCGCTATCATGGCAGTCGCCGAAAGATGCGCACACATCATCAAAGAAAGATGGCAATGAACCAATACCTAACGATTTACTTGACTTTATTTAATATGCAACTTTATCTCAAGTTAATACCTAACAAAATTCCTGACCGTGGAATAAAATTGACATCAGACAGTTCCAATATGGAAACACTGTCAAAAATTCAAAATGTTATACTCAGAATAACACTTATTCTAGGTATAAAAGTTTGTTAAATCCACCCTAAATAATACGTACTTAAAGCTTTGTTATTGTTACTTCGAAATTGAATAAAATGTTGAATATTCATGAATTTATATTTTTGTTTTTATTGTTTTCTAGCAGCGCCCCGCGGTTTCACCCGCATATATGTTTCGATCCCGTGGGAATATCGGGATAAAAAGTGTCCTGTGTGTTAGGGTGCCACTAGTCGATATTTTTTGTATTCAAATTTCGGGAAAGTGTTACTCCACTGTTTGACATTGTGCATCCAAAGTTAAATATGATATCGTTTTGACTTATTATTAATTTTGTCTGTACGGAAACAGAATAGTAAAATAAAAACCGGGCACCGAGGGTTCTGTACTATCATATATAACGGCGGAGGATTCCCACTTAAATTTTTAGAAAGAGTGACATCAGCATTGCTGACGTCACTACTCTCGCTATTATTCTTAGACATTGCAGGATAATGAAAACACCAAACAATAGAATAACACTTTTATAATTTGGTACACTTTTACATAAGCACTTAAAATAAATTAATAATATTCTTAAGCACAGCTATTTAAAAACTATAAAAACTATTTACTCACAGGATCTCCTGAGTGTTCCACTCTCAACAATTTCCAGCAACCAAATAGGCTGTTTAAAACTTCTCAACGATCCAACTGAACTCGGTACAAGAAAACAACATGGCCGATCGCGCCACAGGAAATTACATAAATGTTTAACATTTTAAACCAAACAATGAGTGACGAATGTAATCGCTATTATAAATCGACAAATACTAACTTAATTTATTAGTAATTTTAAAAGGTGAAAATAAATTTTAGCTTTCTTATTTTAAAACGGATGTGTTTTTATCAAACGTAGCAATATGGACGCCATTTTAGTTTCAATGTTATTTTAATCAAATGTTCCTTCAGTTAGATAAAAACACACCGATTGATGTTTACAAATCATAATATGAATTAACAATATGGTTTATGTAATAAATCGTCTTATGTAACTCACATCTTAATTTGTGGTTTTATAAACTTGGTATATTGACCATCTAAAACATCCTAATTAAAATTACAAAATCAAATGAATTGACAATAATGGTTAGAAAAGCTACTAAGCAATTATAGGATTTTAAAATTGGTTTGATTAACCTGAATTATTTAATTAGTAAGCAATTGCAAACTATAATTAATTTGACGCGTCGACACGGCCATTCTGCGAGGTGGTGCGCGCTCTGCACCAGCCCGAGGTAATCATTCTGAAATGTGAAATGTTAGGTTGTAGTCTAGCGCCTCTACACAGGCTCGCTAGCTGATAACTTGGGTCGGTTATTATTATTATTATTATTTTAATTTTTTATTATTATTTACTCAAGCATTTTATTGCAAATTTCAATTTTACTTTCAAGTAGTATAGCTAAACAACTTCACCAAGTCATCAGCTGCATGGAGCGATAATTATAGTTCAATTACACATTCTCAACATATTAGCACAGAATAGCAATATAATGAAATACGTTTATGTGACAATGCAACCGCATCATGCCACTACATAATTATGATTTTATTTTAATACAGTTACTCCACGTAACACTGCATTGCTTATGTTTTCGTAGATAACGGATGATGCTGTGGTCTGGGCGGTACTGAACGCCGTGGTCCACAAAGGTCCTAAGGGAAATGGGTATAGGTCGATGGTGTGGTCTGGATCATTTAGCATGATCGTGGTCCACACGGGAGTAAAATGATGATGCTGTGGTCTGGGCGGTACTGAACGCCGTGGTCCACAGAGGCCCTAAAGGAAATGGGTCTAGGTCGATGGTGTGGTCTGGATCATTTAGCATGATCGTGGTCCACACGGGAGTAAAATGATGATGCTGTGGTCTGGGCGGTACTGAACGCCGTGGTCCACAGAGGCCCTAAAGGAAATGGGTCTAGGTCGATGGTGTGGTCTGGATCATTTAGCATGATCGTGGTCCGCACGGGAGTAAAATGATGATGCTGTGGTCTGGGCGGTATTGAACGCCGTGGTCCACAGAGGCCCTAAAGGAAATGGGTCTAGGTCGATGGTGTCGTCTGGATCATTTAATATGATCGTGGTCAACACGGGTTATTAAGGAAACATGAAACAGATCTCGTATCGTATGTGTTAGAAACTCATAGAATTTCATAAAACAAAATCGATTTTCATATTTTCTACCTTTTATAAACATGGGCCATAACTCTTCATAAATATGAGAAAAGACCGAACTCGCCAACATTTTGCAAATACAGTAGGTACTGGTGAGCAGGTTCAATAAACTTTAGAAATTTGATAGGTATGGCAAACAATTTGCCACACCCAATAAGTTTGTGATGTTATTAGTTAAAATTAAGTTTTCTATTAACGGATAGAACTCACCGAACTTATTAGGCATCCACAGGACAGTCTCCTAGAGTTGTAGATGGTAATGATGGGCTTGATGTAGATGCTTGTGATGCACGAAGCTCAGGTGTTGGAGTTATCAGCTGCGATGTTCCAGGTTGTTGCTCATTCTCCTCTTCAGCTTCCGTCGACACGGTAGCCTGGTCGCCTGGCTGAGGAGCTCTACGTAGTTGATCGTGAGCCACCTTACGCGGTCGTCCTCGGCCTGTGACCCTTTTCACCATGTAGCGGTCATTGTCCAACACTCTGTAAATCTCAAATGGTTCACTGTATTTCAAATCAAGGGAAGTTTGATTACGCGGGTTGTTCTTAATAAGGACGTAGTCTCCCCTTTGGAATGGTTTGAGTTTTGCTTTATTTTTATCAAAACGCTGTTTTTCATATGCTGCTGCAGTATACATCTTCTCATTTACATGTTGCTCTAGTAAATCGAAATCCATTGATTCGTTGTCGATGTTAACCAATTTCAAGAGCTCTGGTGGGACACAATGTTGTCGTCGTGTGAGGAGAGTGAGGGGTGCAACGCCGGTCACTCGATGTGTAGTGCAATTAAAAGCGAGCTGCAATGCTTCTAATGCAACTTGCCATTTCTCGGTGTTATAATTTTTAATCATGGTCAGAGCATTTTTTAAGGTACCCATTACACGTTCCACCTGTCCGTTCGCTCGGCTGACTCCTGGCGCTATTGAATGGATATCAATACCAACCCGATCACAATAGGCCTTGAATTCACCTAGGAACTCCCTTCCACCGTCAACCACAATCTGTATAGGTGTTGCAAATAGATGTACAAGGCGTTTCAAAGCAGCAAGACTACTACTCTGGCTTTTGTCATTGGAGTAACTTAAAAGTATGTACTTTGTATATGCGTCAATTATAACAATGACATATTCATCACGTCCTTGAGAGTCTCTGGTGCCCAATTTTCCAGTGATATCCATATGGATCACTTGGAATGGTGCAGTGGGTTTTTGGATAGGATGTAGTTGTACCTGAATTGCACCAGAAGGCCCCTTCGAAGTTCTGCATATGACACAGTTGTCCACAAAGTTCCTCACGCCGGTGCTCATCTTATCAAACCAGTAGGATTGCTTCAGTTTTTGTAGGGTCTTCTCCCATCCCGGGTGATGTAACGATGTGTGGTATGAATTAATTAGACTCCACTGGAATGCCTTTGGAACTACTGTAAGCTTATACGTACCAAGCACAGTGTCTGTGCAGATCTTCTTTAGGACACCGTCTTCCAGTTCAAAACCAGGGGTAGGGTTTTCTATGAGTGAACGCAGCTTTTCATCACGTCGTTGTTCTATTTGTAACCATTTCATGTTGGATGTTAATGTATTGGTGCAAAACTCACCTGAGGGATTTCTGCTGAAGAAATCTGCGTGTTGCAGCCTTTCACCTTTTCTATATTCTACCTCAAAACTATAATTCTGTAGAAAAGCCCACCAGCGATGTACTCTAGGTAGCAGGTCTTTCTTGTGTTTGGATGCCTTGAGAGCATTGCAGTCTGTAATAACTTTAAACTTACGTCCATACAGATACTGCCTAAAGTGTTTGATTGCTCTCACCACCGCCAGTGTCTCCAGCTCATATGAGTGATAGCGGCTTTCCGCGTCAGTGGTACGTTGACTCATATAAGCGATCGGGTGCTGGCGTCCGTCGATTACCTGGACCAGTACAGCTCCGTATCCAAGGCTGCTGGCGTCAGTATAGAGTTCAATTGGAGCATCTTCCTGAAATAGAGATAAGGTAGGCGCAGTAGACAAATACTGGATAATTTTGTTGCGAGCCTCATCATGTCTGCCGTTCCATTCCCATTTAGTGTCTTTTTTTGTTAACTCGTAAAGTGGCATCATAACTCGGGAAAAATTGGGAATGAAACGCCTGAAATAGCTAGCGAGGCCATTAAATTGTCTGACTTGCTTAACTGTAGTCGGTACTGGTGCCATTGTTAAAGCCTCTACTTTCCTTGGACTTGGACCAACTTGCCCATCAGCTATTATATTGCCCAAGTACTCTATGGAACGTTTAAAAAAAGCAGTTTTCTCAATATTAATTGAGAAGCCAGCCCTTTGCAAAGCAATTAATATTTGCTCTATGTTAGAGAGGCCTTCCTGGAAATCCCTACATTTTGAGAGGACGTCATCTACGTAAACCTGGCATACCTGCTTTATCAATAGCGGCATCAACGCTTTATTAATACAACGCTGGTAAACCGAGCAAGCGTTGCTTAGACCAAATGGCATGGCTAGATATTCATAAAGCCCATCGGGCGTGACAAATGCAGTCCTTTCAATTGACTCCTCTGCAACTGGAATCTGGTGGAATCCAGCTGCCATATCAAAAGTAGAGAAGAAATTACCACCAGCCAGTTGGTCTATTTGGTCCGAAATTATTGGTAAAGGGTAGTGGTCCCTAAGGGTATTTCTGTTCAGTTCCCTGAAGTCTACACACATACGATCCTGACCATTTTTCTTTTTGACCAATATTATTGGACTCGCAAACGAAGATTTACTTTCGCGTATGATTTTGTGTTCAAGTAGCTCATTTACAATATTGCGTACTTTCTCCCGTTCAACCAGGCTTAAACGGTATGGTCGACGTTCCACTCGCTTATTAGGGTCTTGTAGCCGGATTTCTAATTCACCGGTATTCACCCTAGTCTTTGGGAACCCGTGAATAAATACATGTTCATATTTGTTAAGCAATATTTTCAATTGGGCTACTTGATCGTCATCAGTTAAATCACAGTCTAAATTATCAAATTTATTACTATCAGATCGTATGTGGTTTACTATCGGTTGGTGAAACAGTTTAGCACCCCGTGATGTCACTAATACTCCAATGTTTGTATTGTCGACAAGATTTATGCCAATAATGACATCAGCACATATCTCATAATCTGCTACTACATGAAATTGAAGCTCTACTCGTAAATTGTCGATAATACATACTGTTGTTATTTTTGTTAGGGAAAGCACCGTAAATTGACCAATACCTTTTAAATAGCTAACCTCATTCGTTCTTTTCCCAGGCAATTTAGCTGTTACAGACTCGCGTATAAGTGAGCATTCTGCACCGCTATCAAACAAGGCCTGAATTTGAACGTTACCAATTTTTATTTGTATAAAAGCCAACTTATTTGCACCCACACAATTAATTTTAGATATTACTGCACGTTCACGCTTGTAACATTTATCAAATGTATGGCCTATCTTTGAACAAAATGTACACGTTGGCTTGTCTGTTTCGGTACTAGCTGACTGAGAAGCCGATTTGTTTTCTTGAGGACGTGGTTGGATACTATCAGGTTTTTTATAGAAACGACAGTCCCGTGTTTCATGCCCTAACTTTTTACATACTTGGCAAAATTTTTGCTTTTCAGAAAATCGTGGTCGCTTGTTGATAACCGACTGAGTATTAGATGAATCTGGGTTTGGTCTTTTAATACGGCGAATAGATGATGCCACAGAAATAAGTTCTGGAACCGATACCGCACGTGCATTCAATAATTCGATCCTCAGTCGATCATCTCCAATACAGCCAATAACCGCCTCAACCGCGTCCTCATTAGATAATTTATCTTTTGTGATGCGGCGCCAAAGTACCCAAGCTTGAGACAAAAATTGCGCAATATCCTTATTATTGTCATAAGTATGCTCTCTGAATCGAAGAATGTCTCGAGAGTACCTATTTTCAGGTTCAAATGTGGTTATTAATAAATTACGCAATTCCTGCCACGTGGATGTGGAAACCAACCAGTTGTCCACCCACAACCTGGCACGACCTTTAAGTAGACTTCCAACTTTCATTCTAACATCGTAATCGGTCAGGCTGTAGGCTTCCATGGCTGTACTCACGTGTTGACACCATTCACGTATTCCTATATTGGCATCCGGATCGTACGACGGTAAAAATACGTCACTAATTTTAACTTTCTCAGATTGTTTAGAAATACGATCGGTCATGCCCTTCATCACCTGCAACATCTGTGAGAAAAACTCGGTGGGTACGCCGATAGCAGAAGCAGAAACATTTTCATTGTTTGCACTAGAATGTCCGGCAGAAGGGGGTGGAAATCCCACTTCTGATAACGGCGGAGGATTCCCACTTAAATTTTTAGAAAGAGTGACATCAGCATTGCTGACGTCACTACTCTCGCTATTATTCTTAGACATTGCAGGATAATGAAAACACCAAACAATAGAATAACACTTTTATAATTTGGTACACTTTTACATAAGCACTTAAAATAAATTAATAATATTCTTAAGCACAGCTATTTAAAAACTATAAAAACTATTTACTCACAGGATCTCCTGAGTGTTCCACTCTCAACAATTTCCAGCAACCAAATAGGCTGTTTAAAACTTCTCAACGATCCAACTGAACTCGGTACAAGAAAACAACATGGCCGATCGCGCCACAGGAAATTACATAAATGTTTAACATTTTAAACCAAACAATGAGTGACGAATGTAATCGCTATTATAAATCGACAAATACTAACTTAATTTATTAGTAATTTTAAAAGGTGAAAATAAATTTTAGCTTTCTTATTTTAAAACGGATGTGTTTTTATCAAACGTAGCAATATGGACGCCATTTTAGTTTCAATGTTATTTTAATCAAATGTTCCTTCAGTTAGATAAAAACACACCGATTGATGTTTACAAATCATAATATGAATTAACAATATGGTTTATGTAATAAATCGTCTTATGTAACTCACATCTTAATTTGTGGTTTTATAAACTTGGTATATTGACCATCTAAAACATCCTAATTAAAATTACAAAATCAAATGAATTGACAATAATGGTTAGAAAAGCTACTAAGCAATTATAGGATTTTAAAATTGGTTTGATTAACCTGAATTATTTAATTAGTAAGCAATTGCAAACTATAATTAATTTGACGCGTCGACATATATGTATTCAAGTTTTCATCGGCGAAGCCTATATTCGCATAGAATAGACGTATATAGGGCTTGGGCCGTGCCCACCCTAGAATGGTCTGTTGCCCACCCTATTATGTTTGGGGACCTATTCGAAATTCTAAGCTAGATACTTACATAATATAACTTCACACAAAATCAATCAATTAAATAAATCTACCACCAAGACCTACACAAACTTATTATTACCTACATAATATATTCCATTTACTTAATTAAGTACTTTTGAAATAACAAAAATAATTGAATCTACTAATACGCAACGTAATAAGCTAGAGTCAATTACGTCATTGGCTAGATTAGGTAGGTACAGACGCCAGCACATCAAGTTACTACAATCTGTCAGATTTCTTTAATAGATTTTCGACTTTATTGCTAAAGCATAAGGTTCAAGGTTGATTCGGAGAATGTGACAGTTTCGGGTAGGTTACCTGCTGGCGTCTGTATGCATCACACTTAGCTACGGCACAGTATAAAGATCATACTTTATACTGTGGCTACGGGCATGTTTGTTGATCCCTCGTACAGTATTGCTTGATATATCGATCTCTTCCGTGGTTCTACACCGTCTCCACAGATGGCGCTATTTCCAATAATGCGTATTATAGTTTTATGTAGTGCTATGGTATAACGACACCATAGGGCGACACAGGGGTAAATAGACTGCGTTCACTTTTTGACAACACTTCAACAATAAGTTTTTTTTAACGGATTCACTGAAATGTTTGTTATTTATTTTTGTTTAGGGTAGATTTTAGTCACTGTACTTATTATAGTTTTAAGTTTAAGTTGTAATTGTATTTTATACACTGTACTTCGATACTGGATAACGTTGTAGGTTATGTATCACTGTATATATTAAAACTTTCTGTAATATATACTAACTATAGAACGACCGCAAGAAGCACGGGCTAACTTGACATCCGTGACGTCACCGTGAACATGGCAACACTTGGCAACTTTCAATTGCGATTTTTTCGTGAAATAACGGATGCAACGTTGAAATACGACACTTTACACAAACCTATGGTTTCGAAAATACGTTGTTCGTAATAAAATAACATAAAATTTCATTCAAAACTATACATTTAAAGGAGAAAATCGTCTTTGAATAAAGCCAAGTGTATACATACTTATGCTGGTGACTGTACAATGACCTCTTAAGAGGTTGTTAATGTTTTACCAATAACCCTGTATATACGGTCTAATTGAGAAACCTCCTCCTTTTTTGAAGTCGGTTAAAAAAAACAGAGCCATTTTCATACAAAGTTAGTGTAGGTAACGGGGTTGAGTGGCGTAGATATGCTGACCAAATTATTTCAGCAAGTAGCAAAAATAGGTACTCATTAGCACGCATGAGTGACGTGGTCGTAGCAGAGCCTAAGGGCTCCTGGAAGGTGAGATGTTTGAGGACGCATCCAGCGGGGATGGAAGAGTCAAAGTCGACGCCGCGCCGCGCCGCCGCCGGCTCGACGGCTTTCGTCGTCGGTATCTCCACCAGCACGGCGCGTCTGGTCGCGCGCACTGCGTGCGTTCAACCGAGCTAGACAAGCTGGCAATAATGTGCCACATTAGTTTTATAGTATAGTTATCTATTACATTGTTAGTTTAAGATATATCGGTTGTGATTAGTAGACTTGATGAGGAGAGATGTGACATCGGTCGGTAGGTACTTATAATTGTATGGTGGTGGGGTTTACGTTTGCAAATATATTAGTCTGTCGTTGACCCACGTATTTTATTGACGTTACACTATTCAGTTTAGAAAAAAATGATATTAGAAACCTCAATATCATTTTTGAAGACCTATCCATAGATCATACCTACCCCACACGTATGGGTATATGATGAAAAAATTTTTTGAGTTTCAGTTCTAAATAAGGGGAACCCACAAAATTTACTGTGTTTTTTCTATTTTTGTGTGAAAATCTTAATGCGGTTCACAGAATACATCTACCAACCAAGTTTCAACTGTATAGTTCTTATAGTTTCGAAAAAAAGTGGCTGTGACATATATACGGACGGACAGACAGACATGAATCCATAAGGGAACCCTTATGGATTCATGTCTGTCTGTCCGTCCGTATATATGTCACAGCCACTTTTAGTATATATGTTTTTTGCAATTTGGCTACGGAACCCTAAAAAGTAATTTAATCCGCATATAAACACATGAGTTGATCATGCTGGAATTATGATTATCTAATATCATAATTCCCATATTTGTACTGGATAACGATAGATTACAGACAAGTTAATAAAGACAAATTGTAAAAAAAATACCTAATCCTAACCTATCATAAATCTTGTTAGGCATGAATAGCTTTTTAGGGTTCCGTAGTACCTACAAGGAACCCTTATAGTTTCGTCATGTCCGTCCGTCTGTCTGTCTGTCTGTCGGAGGTTTTGGTAAGAGAAGTACTAGAAAGCTGTAATTTTGTAGGAGTGTGTATATTAATTACGCCGACAAAGTGGTAAAATAAAATTTTAGAAAATATATTTTTTTAGGGTAGCTCCCCTACATGTGAAGTGGGGATGAATATTTTTTTCGTCGTCTACCCCATTGTGGGGTATCGTTGAATAGGTCTTCTAATACGACTTGGGGTTGCTAAAATTACTTTTCGATTTAATGCCCCATTTACGCAATATTAAACTTTAAAGTGCAAATTTTTGTTCCAGTAGGGCGTCCCCCCCCCCTCTAAAACCTAAACTGCGGGCTTGAAAAATCTGGAAAAATTCACGATGACAGTGCATTTCATGAAATCTAAAGGAAAATTAAGCGGTTAGGATAACTTTATTAGTTTAGCAGTAATAGTCGTTGAACTTGGGTGTTGGATAATTTTGTACCAAATACAAAATCCTTAGCATTAATCCTGTAAAGTGACTAAGATGAAGTAGTTGCTTGTTTATATAAAGGGTGAAGACTTGCATTGAAAAACAAAATATGAACTTTTTTTTTTTTTTAATATCAGAATAAAGAACAACAGAATCGTACTACATTGTGGTAGCGGGCTACTACGGAACCCTACACTGTGCGTGGCCCGACACGCACTTGGCCAGTTTTTTAAAGTACTTGAGTGGATCAACCTAGATCTACCTAGATGTACCTACCTACGTATTTAATTATGTAATCGATAATTTAAATTGCGGGCTCAACGGGCAAGGGGGTCATTTCGGCTGCGAAAGTCGTGTCGTCGTCGTCGTCGAAATAGACGAAAAACAAGTCGTAGTTTGCCAAAACCGAAATTGTGGTATAGTTGCTGTTTGAAAAATTAAGGTAGGTATGTACTACTGTTTTAATAACAAATAACCGTGGAGTTTCTTGCCGGTTCTTCTCCAAAGGAAACGACCAATTGGAACCGTGCACCTAGCTTCTGACGTTTCATAAGTGCCCATGTAGGCTTATGTGAAAGAAAATATTTTGATTTTGATTTTGAATACAGCTAATGGTATTAGAGTTGTGATTATCCTTTATTTTCAACAAAAATAAATGCCTGAGAATCAATTTGGAGTTTCCTTTCAGTAGGAACATTCATTTATTTATTTTATAATTTATGTAGGTACACACAGTAAAATACATAGGGATATGACATGATCTTTATTATTATTTGTGTTATTTACGTTGTAGAGCAGATAAATTTTTTAAACATTATGTAGCAATGGATTAGCAATATCCTTTAAAATGATTCAGATTATAATTCTTCTTTTTTTTTTTTTTTAAACGTTGGAATAGGAATTTCTCCTGTACTGTGGGTGCGTTTACAAACATTTAAACTCACATACACAAACAGCCAGACACGGAACAACTACTTGTAGGTCATACTAATATTTGTTCCGTGCGGGAATCGAACCCGCGACCCACTGCGCCAACCGTGCCGTTGACTAGCTTCTGCCCGCGAATTCGTCCGCTCGAAATTTCTCGTTCCCCCGAACCAACGCGTCCATCGCATGATCTCCCACCCGCGCCTTTACCTTGTTGTTGCTTAGCATTCTTTCCGACATGTTTTCTTTGTTTTCTGCTCCTAAGGGTCATAGCATAAATATCTGCCTGTCTCAAGAATAGTGCTACCAAATGCAAAAAGAATTTTTCCAATCTGTCAGGTAGATAGTTCCAGAGATTAGCGCGCTCAAACAAACAAATGGGAATCGGGTATCGACTCCCGACGCCCGGGGCGTCTCCCTCACGCGCTCCGCCTCCTCCTTCGCGAGCATCACTGCTTCGCAGAAGGAGGCGATAGCTTCCCATGCACTGTCGCTCCGTACCTCCGTACCATGGCCCGGACTAGGGCCGGACGCGAGAGATCGCCGCCGTGAGGGCACGGCGGTGCTCTGCCCAAGCTGGGCAGATCTCCACCGTATGCTCCACCGTGTCCTCCGGGCAATCCACATAATGGTGAAACCCGGGCGTTTCCTCCCGCCTTATTCGGAACCTTCCGAAGGAACCTTCCGAAGCAGCCGTGTCCGGTGAGGACCTGCGTTAGGCGGAAGGTATAAGGACGCCGCCGGCGCCGCCGCCGTGGCGCCTCTCAAGCCACTCCTCAAAGAAGGGACTTATTGCCGCAATTGTGGCGTGCCCAAGTATGGTCAGACCTCACGCCACTAATCAAGAACGAGAATTTACAATTAGTAAATACATTGTCGATGTTGTCGATGCATAGCTGAGGTTGCTGTTATTCGTCGCTTCATTAATCTCTCTCTGTAGTCGGTCCCTCATGTCTGAGGATCGTGGTCAGCTTCGGAGTTACATCTGGAGCGGATGATCCGTCTCCACCGGTTTCTGTCCAGCGCATCCTTTACCACCGTGTAAAATTTTGTGGACGATGATTCCTTCACCTGATCGGTCCATCGTGTTGGTGAACGACCGCGCGATCGTTTGCCTTGGGTGTTCCCAACCACAATCAATTTTTCCAGACTTTCATCGCCTCTGCGCTTCATTAATATACATTTTAAATTAAATTATTTAAACAATGAAATTAGCTTACATTTTTCCGGTGAATTCCTAACTAATAAATCAATATTTAGGTCACCACAAATAAAAACTAATTTACTATCTTTAAAAAGTTTACTTTAGTATTTCTTCCATAAAGATCAAAAATGATGACAAGTTTGAGGCTGGTGGTCTATAAACACATAAGAAAGTATGTCCTTCAACCTCTGCTCATCCTGTCACGCGATCAAGAGAGCAAGCCGTGATACCCTTTCTTTCTGCATATCTAAAACAACTATTACATAATATCAAAGTACCACCCCCTATTGAGCACCTGTCATTCTCATTTTTAAGGATATTGCTAATCCATTGCTTCATTTATGTTCGAAGAATTTGTTTGCTCAACAACGTAAATAGAGCAATGAATGTTGTTGAACTGTCAAAATGAAAGCGTTTACTACTGAGGGTGTGTTAGGTACACAATTACCCCGCTGTTGTACGCACTGGCAACTGAAAAATTATTTATATAAACAGCATTGTATCCGGTTAATACCAGGAATATTTTTTAATGTTTAAACTTTTTTTAGGTTTTCTGGAGCAACACCAACATGGTTGATCCTGGCATTTTAGCAGCCCAGGTGAGTGGATGTTTTTAACATTATTTTATCTTTCTGCTGTACCTACTCTTTTATTTAAGAAAAGGTGTCGGAAGATAATATTTACGGGGGTATTTCCCATAAGTTGATACGTAAAACGTTATTGACAAAGGCTGCTGGCGAACCTGGGCGGAAGAAAGTGAGAGAGTCAGTTACTTCCACGTGCGAAAAAGAGAGCGCAACAATGCGCTGCGCTGGTATGTACGAAAATAAAACAACGGAAGCGCCGAACCACATAAATATTGTTTAAAAATAAATTAAACTGTCTAACAAAAATATTTTCAGCCAGAGAGCCAGAGTTTTCAATTACCTATTACGCATATATTTTGAATGCAATTTTGCAATGAAATTACTTAGGATGTAAGGATTACTTACAGATTTTTTTTTTAAATTACAGGTCTTTTCGGAATTAAATTCTATAGAGGAAATTAAACCCAATTGCGTTTTCCTTCAGTCAGAGTATTAATCAAATAGTCAATAAACATTTAACCAAAAAATAAATCCCACCAAAACCATTTTCATGTAAAATGTTGCCAAGACGAGACCACATATGGCTCGCACTGTCAAAAAGTTATCAGATCTCATGTAGAGCCAAGCTTCTAACTCTACACGCCATAACTTCACAAACTCTACACCTTAGTCAAAATATGAGGCTTGGCCGTTTCGTTACTACAAGAACTATTGTATAACAGAAAAGTAATGAACAGTGAATAAATTTTTCACCTTACGCCCATGTGATGGTAGCGAAACGGCCAAGCCACATATTTTGACTAAGGTGTAGAGTTTTTGAAGTTAGGGCGTGTAGAGTTAGAAGCTTGGCTCTACATGAGATCTGATAACTTTTTGACAGTGCGAGCCATATGTGGTCCCGTCTTGGCAAACGCGATTTTTTTGCCCTTTTTTACTTGATATCAATAATGGCAACAGCGGTGCTATTCTGTAAAAATCTCACCGTGAAAACATAGGCGAAGTGAGCGTGGAGTGAGCTGTCAATAGTGTCAATTCCTAGCAAAAAACAAACTCACTTCACTTAAGTTTTCACGGTGAGATTTTTACAGAATCGACCGGCAGGTAGGCACTTGAAATATTCACAAAATACTCAGTTGTATTTTTACAGTAATAAATAATCAAGTTAAAATAAAATAAATATTTAAGGGGGGCTCCCATACAACAAACGTTTTTTTTTTCGGTGTTTTTGCCTTGTGGTACGGAACCCTTCGTGTGCGAGTCCGAATCGCACTTGGCCAGTTTTTACCGGCTTAAACCACCGCGGTGTTCCACCTCTGCATATGGCCGGTAGTGCGGGATTCGCGTAAGCATTCACCGCTCCCCCGACAGGCCTCGACCCGCTGTTCCTCAGCGGGTCCCAGCCGTTTGTGCGTGAAGAAGTAACAAATATACAAACACACTCACATACTTTCGCCTTTATAATATTAGTGTGATGTTACCTACTTATCCCTTTATTGCCACCAGGATTGCGGGTGCCCGATAATCCAAGAAGGGCCGAGTCTAGTCAACTCCCCGGTCTGCAGCGGTAACATCCTATTCATGGCACTCCTGCAAGCGTACCTGTGGGGACGCTGTGACATCTCCACACCCTGCAAGAGGATCGAATCGGTGGACGAAACAAATGACAACTACGACTTCATAGTCGTGGGCGCTGGAGCCGCGGGCTCCATCGTGGCTGGAAGGCTGGTCGAAAATACTACATATAGAGTAAGTGAATATTTTTTTAAACTAAGGCTAAGCGCGCATTGAGATGCGATTTTATTAATCGCATGTTCATGCGAAATAAATTCCCGACAACTAATATATTAGGGTTCCGTACCAATTTGGTAAAAAAAACGGAACCCTTGTGGTGAGACGAAGTCTGTCTGTCACAGCTGGATATCTCAAGAACTACTAATGCTATCAACTTGAAATTTGGAATGGTTTTAGAAGACGTTTACCCAACTATTTTGCAAATAAGAAAGAAATAAAAATATATGTATATATTTTTTGCAACAGAGACTGAAAGGGGGTCTAAAAATTATATTTCGTGGCGCGCGCTTAGCCTTAGGCGAAATACAATAACAATACCCTATACTAGAAGTCCACGCACCGCGGTATATATATATAATCGCTTGAAAAAATATATCAGCGGTCGGGAATTTATTTCGCATTGCTATCTTGCGATCAGGTTAAGCTACGCTTGCCGCGGTTGGTCTGTGGATGGGTGACCATCTTTACATACCTTGACCCCTCCGTGCCTCGGAAAGCACGTAAAGCCGTTGGTCCCGGCTGTCATTTGTGGATCTTTGACAGTCGTTACGGGTAGTCAGAAGCCCGAAAGTCTGACAACCAGTCTTACCAAGGGGTATCGTATTACCCAGTAACAGGGTTGTGGAGGTCAGACAGGCAGTCACTCCATGTAAAATACTGGTATTCAGCTGCATCCGGTTAGACTGGAAGCCGACCCCAACATAGTTGGGAAAAGGCTAGTTATGTAGATGATAATGATCTAGCAGTGGTGGCCCAGTGGTAACGGGCCCGGCTACGAGTTGTAGGTCGTGGGTCAAAGTAAAGCGCCTGCCTGGGTAGGCAGGTGCTTTACTTTGTGTAAATAATTTCATCACCACTGATCTCAAAACGGTGAAGCAAAATGCATCTCGAACCGGCATGTCCTAGAACAAAAAATTCGAAGACATGTGTCATCTACCAACCCATACTGGGCCCGCGTGGTAGATAGAGAGCCCACTCCCTCTCGAAGAGAGGAGGCATGTGTCCCAGCAGTGGGAACATTAAGTGTAGGCTGATTATGATAGATATAATGATTAATTAATGACTTCTTCCCCTGACTTCGTCCGCGTGGAAGTCAATTATCCCATAAAATGCACTTGGCAATAGTGTAGCTTGCTATCAGTGAAATATTTTTTTAGTTCGGATGAGTAGTTTCGGAGATTACCTCCTACACTTAAACTTACAGTCTTTATCTCTTTCTAATATTAGTGTAGATTATAAAAAAACTTATGCAAAAACTTGGTAGTAAGTCCCACTCAGACACTCGCCCAACCTCCGCAGACCCGTCCGACTGCCTCATGATCAGCGTTCTCCCAGCAACGGATATAATATCTTGTATGTATCCGATACTGCCGTACTATTCTGCAGCGGCGGCCCTAGGATTTTTTTAGGTGGTGCAATATCTTAACGTGGCGCCCCTCTATATATACTTATATAGGGTGACTGGTAATTAGTGACCGATACTTAACACGTGATTTTACTCATCATTATGAACAACTTTTACAATGGGACCAAACCTGAAATCGTGAAAAAAAACAGCTGTTCTCTACATTTTGATGAGTTAGACTACCCTATATTATAATGTACTCTGTGAGTTAGACGAACATAAATGTAGGGAACAGCTGATTTTTTTTTCGCGATTTCAGGTTTGGTCCCAAAGTAAAAGTTGTTCATAATGATGAGTAAAATCACGTGTTTAAGTATCGGTCACTAATTACCAGTCACCCTATATGTACCATGTTCCTATGATATATGCATATGCATTTACTTGCTTGCTTTTGCTTGCGTGGTGAGATTATCATCAATGACTGGTGCCTGGTGGACAGTCCACCAGGCACCAGTCATTGATGATAGTAACTTTAACTTACTATAAAGCCGATCGCCGAGGCGCTGAAATCAACCGAGGTGGTCGTATTTCGGTTTATTTCAGCGCCTCTCCCATGACGGCGCCCGGTGCCGTCGCACCGCTCGCACCGCCCGAAAACTTAGGTGAAGTGAGCGTGGAGTGAGCTGTCAATAGTGTCAATTCCTAGCAAAAACGAACTCACTTCACCTAAGTTTTCACGGTGAGATTTTTACAGAATCGACCGGCTGGGAGCTACCTATATTTGAGTCGGTATCATCGCTTGTAACGGCCTCATCGGACTATAGTGGTCGCCGGCGCTATTCCTGAGCATGAAGGTCCTGGCTTCGATTCTCAGGTCGGGCAAAGTGTTGTTAGGGGTTTTCCATTTAGAATTTCTCAGTAACCATGTGCTCGGATGATAGCAGTAGGCTCACCTCCTATTACATGGGACAAACCACAACTGGCGAAATATGGGTGCACTCTAAGTAACCCAGAGACTTTTAGAGGGAAAACAGAAACAAAACAGAAATTTGAGGTGTTTATCTACCAAAACTCAATCTATACATATACATATAATAAATTTGTAGAAAAGTGGTGTCTGTACAATGGAAATATATAAAAAAAAAGTAGCAGGGGTTGTTATTATATCGATGCCGAACCCGAAATTGTAATTAATTTTTTTTTTGTCTGTTTGTCTGTTTGTCGGTTTGTCTGTTTGTCGGTTTGTCTGTTTGTCTGTTTGTTTGTGCACGCTAATATCAGAAACGGCTTATTCGATTTAGATGCGGTTTTCACTAATATATTGTAGTAGGCTTCACTTAACATTTAGTGTTTATTTCATGTCAATCGGTTCATAAATAAAAAAGTTATGTCCATTTAAAGAATCACGGCGAACATTTGTTAAGGTATTCTATCAGAGTACGGACACGCCTCGGGCCTGCGCGTCCGATCTTCGGAACTACTGGACGGATTTGAATGATTTTTTTTTGTTGTATAGTTATTATGGCTGGACAACATTCAGGCTATAATGTTTCTTGGAAACTTGAACACCTGATGCAGAACCGAAACAGACCAGCTTAACTATAAGAGATACAAAAATGGTACCATAGCAAAAATTGTTCCACGTGATGAGGATTTTCTGCTGAGAGAATAAATTTGAAGATCTGGAACACCTGATGGGGAACTCCAAGAGCCCAGCTACACCATAACACATATAGGAATGACGTCTTAGTAAAAGTTACTCGGTCTGATGGGCATTTCCTGTTGACTTATAAAAATCGAAGATCAGAAACATCTGATGTGGAAATCTAAGCTATCACTAATTTCACCTCCACGCGGTGAAGGCGGTAACAGTTTAGGACTGATTTTCGATGACGATGGTATATCATTGAAAATTTGACTCTACTGGCCAAAACTCCCATTTTTTTTTTTTAACGTCAAGAAATGCTCATGCATTCTGCACTACCACGGGGAGATAGTGCAGTTATGTGGGACTCTAACCCACTAAAACTCCACGGTGTCCTCCTCTGCCGCTTACGGCGGGAACATGGGCACGCGTTAGCACTCATCCGTGAACCCGCCGCGGCTGTCCGTCACCGGACCCTCCGCTGGGGAGTACTCCCCATCACCGGCGCACCAGAACACATAGCACGCCGTGACCACCCCAGGGACCAAACCAGCACATGGGCCAGACGATCCCGTGTCTGGGCACCCTTGGTAGGGGAGCAGTCACTTAGATTTTAATTGATCAGGTATCTTCATAATAAAACTATAACCATGCCTAGAAAGAGGTCAAATCTTTCCCAATGTTCCAAAGGAGCTAAAAGATTGAGGATCATAAGATCCCAAGAATCTACCGAAGAGCGTCAGGAGAGACTTGATGCTGTTTGAGAACATCAGGCTGCAACTCGCTCCGTGGAAACCTCTTTGGATCGCGAAGCACGCCTGCGTTCTCAGCGTATTTACGCATCTACATCCAGATCTCTAGAGACCAGTGAAGAATATGATGCGCGACTGACCGCTGATACGGTGAGATTATCATACATTGTTCCGAACAAGCACACAGCAAAATATTCATAATCAGAAAGTGAGAAAGAAAGAATTGCTGGAGTACGGCATGAAGAGACAGATTAAGAAGAGCGCAACGAACGTTTGAATTCTGATCGACTTCGACATTCTCTGAACAGAATTTCGATATCATCTGAAGAATCGGATGTGTCTCAAGATATATAGCCGTAGCCCGGGCATGGCGACCTTCCTTGGGTTGATAAGGAACGGAGTGCATTTACGTATACTCCTATGATTGACTACGCCACATATTCCGCCATCGGAGGTATGGTTAAAAATTTTACTTTTTGTGAAGCTGTTAAATAGCAAAAAGAAACAAACGGTATGTGTTGCTCAGGTGGGAAAGTACATATTGAAATATTACAAAATCCTCCAGAAATATTAAGATCACTGCTAATCGGTGACCATCACAGTCAAAACATTTCTTGAACAACATTCGTTCGTACAATAATGCCTTTCAAATGACATCTTTTGTTGCGAAACAGATTTCAGAAGGCCCATTTATGCCAACATTCAAAGTGCAAGGCCAAGTTTACCACCCTATTGGTTCATTATTGCCTGAAAATGACGTCTCGAATCGTCTCGCGCATCCCGTTGTTATCCAGTCCCCGGGTTCTTAGAATTCGACATCAGACGTTTCAGATCTTCGATTTTGACTACCCCGTTGTCGCTGGCATAACCAACAGGATCCGCGTACGAAGTCGCGGGCAGAAGCTATACTTTAATACGTGATCTACGTAAAGCTTGGAAAATTAAATGTTTTTCAAATTATCTACACAATTAATCCCTCTCAAATCATTACGGTGTAGCGGTATCTGCAACGCCACATGCGAACAACGCGTCATACTGACGTCACGCAAAATCCTGCATCTCACAAGCAGAGTTTACCACGCAACTAGCATAGATACAACGGCCCGACGTGAATCATCGGGCAGTTGCCCGCCAGACACAAAACCCGTCTGGTTGGAGGATCCTCTCTTTTCTATAGAGTATGAGTGAACTTTACGCCCTGTTCCTCATACCTCTATAACGGCAAATTGACGTAGTGTCGCAATTTGTTATACAATTAATTTCCCTCACTGGACCTACCCTGGCAAATGAGCTCAGCTTCTTTTATGGTAGGTAAATAGACGATATACATGGTCTTGCAGGAATGAGAGTTAAAATATTGCTTTGATCATCTCAATGTGTTGATAAAATTGTGAGCCAATTGGTAATTGCTTCTCTTTTTGAACAGCACCTTAATTGCGTAGCACACTATCAATCACGATCCGAATCATTTTGAAGGATATTGCATAAGTTCAAAAAAGTTGTGTGCTTCTGAATTGAACTAAATGATGCTTAGAACGTATGATTCAAATCCTACTCCTACTAATCACACTAATATTATAAAGGCGAAAGTTTGTGAGTGTTTGTATGTTTGTTACTTCTTTACGCACAAACGGCTGGACCAATTTTGATAAAAATTGGAATGGAGGTAGCTGACACCCTGGATAATACCTACATAGGCTTTTTATCCCGATATTCCCACGGGATCGAAACTTATGCGGTTGAAACCGCGGGGCGCAGCTAGTTTTTAATATTTTTATTTTGACTAAGTACTAATTTAATTGTAGTAAAATATCTAAATAATGCCTTATAAACCGATGCGCTCGCTCGATGCATTCAGTCGCGCCCAAAGACTACAATTAGACTAGATAGATAGGTGATATACTTGTGTATTTAAAAAAAAAGAAATTTGCGCTGATAAAAACAGATTTTTCTGTTTTTAGTCCGCGAAATTGATTAGGGACTCGTTGATTTAGATTGTTTAATTTGAAATAACATAAATTGGAAACATTTTGTAAGTCCTGTTAATAGACATATTTTTGGGTGAACAGAATACCTAGAGCAGATTATCTCTTGCAGGTGCTATTACTAGAAGCAGGTGGACCAGAACCTATAGGTGGACGAATCCCAGGGTTCTACAGATCGTTCTGGGGTAACGAAGAAGTGGACTGGCGAATTCGCACTGTACCTGACAATTACTGCCTCGATCAAGACGGACGAGGATGCCAATGGCGGCCTGGAAAAGGCTTAGGTAAGGTATAGCAAGTTTTTTCATGTAGGTAATTTTGGCTTTCAAAGCCTACCAATTGGTAGGCTTTGAAAGCCAACATTATTTAAATAGGTACTACTGTGTAAAATTATTGTGTGTAAAATTATTTAAATAGGTACTACTGGTAGCCAAGCATTTAAATAGGTACTACTGTGGGTACAGTTTTTTCATGTAATTACATGAAAAAACTGTACCCACAGTAGTACCTATTTAAATGCTTTCACTTCAGTAGCTCAAACACTGAAATCAGTGAGCAAAATGCGATTTTGCTCACTGAGTGAGACAAAGTAACTTTTTAATTTTTTTTTTCAGAAAGCCGCGAATATCTTATTCAGCCTTGGGTTAATCATACAATTCGAAACATTCACACTCTATCTCTTTCCCGCCATAAGAAAGAGAGAGAGACAAAGACCAGCCTTTTCGAAGTTCCGATTTTGAATTCGACCTCAAAGACAAACACGTTCGGTATTTCGTACGAACTAAAGAAATTTTTGCAAAAAGATAATTATGTCTTTTAATGTAATTTATTGATTTTTTAACTTATTGTTGTATTTAAACGAAAATAACCACTGCAAATAAAACTGATATTTAACCTGTAAATATTTATTTCTAGTTTCAATAATGTTACGTAATATATTTTGAATAATAAAATATCATGGGTGCTATTTCCGAACACGCCTTATAAAGTGTTCTCGCTGCTGAAGTGAAAAGTTATGTGTGTTACACGAGAGCAAAGTTTTTTGCATTTCGTGCCTTTGAATCCTTCGCTTGCTCAGGATTCAAAATCAGCACTCACAACAAAAAACGACTTTGCTCTCTTGTTGCACAAATAACTATCTCCGTTCCATTCAGTTGGAACACATAATGTCGATGGCTAAAAATCAACTAAAAATAGATAGAAAAATAAGAACTCTATCAAAGCATGACTGCAACCCGTTTTAACATACCCTCCCTTTTTTCATCTTAAGGAGGAACAAGTCAACTGAACGGTATGGTGTACCACCGAGGCCATGCTGCCGACTTCGATGAGTGGGTGGCAGAAGGCGCCGACGGCTGGTCCTGGGACGAGGTCCGGCCTTTCATGGACATGGCGGAAGGGAACAAGCAAGTTGGGTCACTCGTGAGTGCGGAATATCACTCCGACAGTGGTAAAATGCCTATCCAAAGGGTACGTAGTAGATAGTTCCTACTTAATAAGTTTCCGTTTACGCCACAACTTCAAACATTTTTATAACTTTTTCAATAGTGCTAGTCACTCTAAAATCAACTTATTTACCAATAAAATAAAGTTGATATTTGTTTAACTTGAAATAATAATTTAAAACCAGTTTGAATAGACTTTACATGCATAGATAATAAACTCAAGCCTTCTTCCCATGGGGGAAACTACAGAACGCCACCTGCTAATACATTTTCCTTTTGGTTCGTATACCTACTTCCATAATTCTGGTAATACACGCACGCCTGTTGCGAGAACATACTACGCACCTAACCTTTCTGAAGAACATCACAAATAAGGTCACTTTAATATTATGTCCTTCTAGGGCGTTTCCACTCACATCTGTCTTGTAAATACCTTTTTCACTTCAGTAGCTCAAACATGTAGGTTTTGCTGCCTGAAATCAGTGAGAAAAATGCGATTTTGCTCACTGAGTGAGACCAAGTAACTTTTTAATTATTTTTTCTGAAAGCCGCGAATAATTCGAAACATTCACACTCTATCTCTTTCCCACCATTAGAAAGAGAGAGATAGACAAAGACCAGCTCTTTCGAAGTTCCGATTTTGAATTCGACCTCAATGACAAACACGTTCGGAATTTCGTACCTACTAACTAAAGAAATTTTGCAAAAAGATAATTATGTCTTTAATGTAATTTATTGAATTTTCAACTTATTGTTGTATTTAAACGAAAATAAGTATTTACTGCAAATAAAACTGATATTTAACCTGTAAATATTTATTTCTAGTTTCAATAATGTTACGTAATATATTTTGAATAATAAAATATCATAGGGGCTATTTCCGAACACGCCTTACAAAGTGTTCTCGCTGCTGAAGTGAAAAGTTATGTGTGTTACACGTGAGCAAAGTTTTTTGCATCTCGTGCCTTTGAATCCCTCGCCACACTCAGGATTCAAAATTAGCACTCGCAGCAAAAAACTACTTTGCTCTCTTGTTGCACATAACTATTGTTAG
The DNA here is from genome assembly GCA_963082905.1 of Oligia fasciuncula. Taxonomy (NCBI): domain Eukaryota; kingdom Metazoa; phylum Arthropoda; class Insecta; order Lepidoptera; family Noctuidae; genus Oligia; species Oligia fasciuncula. Next base: position 10,351,019 of record OY720406.1, on the reverse strand, counting down.
TCGCCCTTCATTCGAGTTATTCCGTTCTGATCCCCTGAACCCAACTCGATCCCCATGCTTGTTCGTCTTCTGTTTTAATTTCTGTCTTATCCACTACCTATAAACTTTCTCAATCGGCACCCTAATTGCGTAACACACGATTATGCTCAATTTGAATCATTTGGAAGCATATTGCCAATCCATTGCTCCATATATTCGAAATGTGTCTGCTCTACAACGTAGGTACCTAAATAACGCAATTAATGCTGTTGAACTGTCAAAATGAAACCCATTGATACTGATATAGTGTGTTACGCTATTGCCCTGGGTTTGATCCGCTTTTTTCTTTTGTTTTTGATCCTGAAGGATCGTCAGCAACAAAAATAAGTACCTACAGTTCTCAACATGACCAAACCATCGAAGCATACTCTTTTAAATTTTTGTCACTACATCTTCTTTCTATCGTCGTTTATCGTCCATAGTTCCACCACAAAGTACTTACTCTTACCCCATAGTATATTTCAAGCATTTCAGACGTGTTTTTTGTTTGTTATTGTTGATATCCTCATGAATCCTTCGCCCTGATGCGGTCAGAGGGATCTGTCAGTCTGCTCTCATACTGACTAAAACCACATGGTGATGTTCAACTACCTTTAGCCTGGGAGCTGCACTTGCGCAGTTCGTCCTGCTCCCCGGAAGCTTTTCAGGCTGTGTATGTCCTGAAATGTTTCTGCGGTGGAAACTTGAAGAGATGATTATGAACTTGACAAATATTTTGTTAGCAGACACGAGGAAGTTGTTACTACTACTAGATCCTGCTGATTTCTTTATTTTCGCTGTTTATTACGAGTACGACATCTAGTAGTGGAAATGGAGTGGCCATGGACATTTTTTTTCTTTACTTTTTTGGTATTGGAAGTAATACGACGCGTTATTCTCCTAGTTTATTATAACGTACCTACACACACATCCGTGTGTTTGTTATTCTAGCGTTTGGCACTCGCGGGTTACAGTTGAAAATGGGTGTGCCCACCCTGTGGTGTCATCTGACATTATGCTGAGCTGAGGCCCTTTTGGCATTATAATGTTTGTTTTCTGTGTTTTATAGTTTTAAGGTGTATTTTTTTGCGTCGTTTTTCCTAGGAAACTTTGTATATAGGTACTATAGAGGTATGAGGAACAGGATGTAAAGTTCACTCATCCTCCATAGAAAAGGGAGGAACCTCAGACCAGACGGGTGTTGTGTTTAGCGGGCAACTGCCCGATTATTCATATCGGGTCGTTGTATCTATGCTAGTTGCGCGGTAAACTCTGCTTGCTAGATGCAGGATTTTGCGTGACTGTTCGCATGTGGCGTTGTATACCGCTACAATTACTCTGGAAACATGGTGTTAAGTTTTTTCAATAATGTACACGGTAAAAGTAGAGACAAAAGAGATAACGTGTCCTTTCTCTTCCAGTTCCCCTACCAGCCACCGGCGCTTCATGATCTGATTGAAGCCATCGACCAGGCAGGGTTTCCGATCATCACGGACATTAACAACCCCAACACTCCCGACGGATTCGGCATAGCACAAGCTTTCAATGAGTGAGTATTGCTTAATATTTATTAGTTTTCAAGATTTACAATGGAACATTTTCTATGTTGCATTTGACAATGAAGCAAGCGGTCAGACAATAGTGCGGGTTCCTTGTTCCTACGGAACCCTAGTAAGGTACAAAAACCAGCCTAACATAATATCCTGCTTCTGCCCTTCAGCAATGGCCAGCGCTACACCACAGCTCGGGCCTACCTACCTCCGAAGTCCGAGCAACCTAACCTTGACGTGAAGCTCTTTGCCCATGTGACTAAGGTCCTTTTCGACGACGACGCAAGAGCCTATGGAGTTGAGTACGTGGACAATGAAGGCAACACCAACACTGTTAATGCTACCAAAGAGGTAAGAGGCACTTTGTATTTTGAAGAAAATCAGGGCCACCGACCACATGGCTCCACCCCAACTGTGTAACACACTTTCAACCACAATCCCAAGTTTTTGGTTTTGGAGTTTTTTTTTTTTTTTTTTTTTTGTCCTCGTAATCATTGACTGCTCGACCATGGCGTTGAACTGTCAAAATGAAAGGCATTGCCATTGTTCCTTCTATCTGGTAGAATATTGATTGCTCCGAAATATGATTATAAGTACATTATTATGTTCGAATTTACAATGGCATACTTTTAAGATGGCAGGATTTTATTTAGCGTAATTTCACTTGGCATACTATGAAGATGGCAGAGTTTTATTTGGCATAATTTCACTTGGCATACTATGAAGATAACAGTAGAATTATTTTTTAACGAATATTGTTTGTTCAGTGTGTTCTTCCATGGTATTTGATTCATTCGCAAGACATATTCATCACTGTTGAACAATTTTTTAAAACGCAAAAAATAACCATTTTCGCTCTGAATTTGAACTTAGTTGCCATAAAATGAAATAAAGTACACTTTAAGAGCTTTCATATGACTATAATTCATCACTGTTGAACAATGTTGAAAAAGTGGGCCCAAAATGACGCATTTAAAAAACGCATAAAAAACCGTTTTCGCTCTGGATTTGAACTTAGTTGCCATAAAATGAAATAAAGTACACTTTAAGAGCTTTCATATGACTATAATTCATCACTGTTGAACAATGTTGAAAAAGTGGGCCCAAAATGACGCATTTAAAAAACGCATAAAAAACCGTTTTCGCGCTGGATTTGAACTTAGCTGCCATAGAATGAAATAAATTACACGCCAAGAGCTGTCATATGACATAGGTTTCATCACTGTTGCACAACTTTGAAAAGTGGACCCAGTGTTCATTCAAAAGTGGCCATAGCCCTTTAAGCCTAAAGATGATTCTGACAACATTATGAGTTTTGAATGTATGATAAATGAGTGTATGCCAAACGATTTTCTGCGAAATAAAGTTAGCTATACGCTGTTATGCAAAATAAATTATGAAATAAAAAGTTCTGCTTTAAAGGGGGGACCCGTGATTAAAGGCTGCCGCAGACAGGGCGACGCCATTTTCGTAGAAATTGTTTTACAAGAGCCAAATCGCGCTGTCGCGTCATGCCTGTCTGCAAGTATAACTACTTAGATGAGTACCTACGAGCGCGCGAGCTAACTGAAGGACCTTTGGGAAGTTTCTTTTATTCTACAGTCTCCCTGAAGAAATTGGCACTTGAGTGTACATAATCTAATTCTACACTAATATTATAAAGAGGAAAGATTTGTATTTTTGTGTGTATGTTTGTAATGAATAAACTCTAAAACTAGATACTGTGCCGATTTAAAAAATTCTTTCACCATTAGAAAGCTACATTCACCCTGAGTAACATAGGCTATATTTATTGCTAGAAAAAATTAGGGATCCTTACTAAAACTTTAGTAACGTAACCCAAGGTGTAAAAAAATGCCATAAAACTTCTTTCGTCTCATATGCGCTGCGGAAACTATTGATGATAGAACAAAAGTACCTAATGCGTAATAAGGTTTATTTCATGTTGAAAAAAAGTCAATATTGTAAAAGCCGCTCGCGCGCTCGTAGCGCGGCTTGCTTTGGAGTAATTCGACAAATATAAGAAGAGCTCTTGTGAGCAATGGTGGCCCAGTGGTCACGGACACGACTTACGAGTTGTAAGGTCGTAGGTTCGAACCCAGACAGGCGCTTTACTTTGTGTAAATTATTTCATCACCACTGCTCTCAAAACGGTGAAGGAAAACATCGTGAGGAAACCGGCATGTCCTAGAACCAAAAAATCGAAGACATGTGACATCTACCAACCCGCACTGGGCCTGCGTGGTGGATTACGGCCCACTCCCTCTCATCGAGAGGAGGCCTGTGTCCCAGCAGTGGGAACATTATAGGCTGATTATGGTAAGAAGAGCTCCAGATGCTATACAAAATGTATGGAAAGCGGAGCTCTTTTTACGTTGGTCATTGAAAATGCCGCGGCCGGCCATCGCGCGCGCCGAGTGGGGCTCCGAAGCGAGCGGCGCTCGGCGCCCCCTAGGACCGCTGCGCCCGTGTGCAACGCACACCCTGCACAATAGGTAAAGACGGCCCTGAGACTATGTTAGTCATACTTCTGTTTAAATCCTTATCCAAATAAATCATATAATTGTTTTCAAGACTGTCTCAATTCATGTATATTAATTTTTGAATTGTTCAAATTGGCTATTCCATTCAATAGATACTCGTATTACGAATGTAATAAGTCATAGAAATAGAAAAAAAATAAACACATCTATGAAATAGGTCCCTACGCAGCGGACGTAGGTAACCGACATTGAACATTTTTTTGACCATTTTATTTGCAATTTTTTTTTTCCAAGTAAAAAAGTTCTTCTCAGATCTACCTAATTAAAAATTGTTTATTCACGCTTTACTGTTTATTTTTTATAGTATTCTCTCACTTTTTCAATAGTAAGTATTTATCAAAAGTTCTAAGTAGGTACCTATTATTATTTTATCTGATTTAAAAAAAGTCAACAATATGTAATCAGGTTAAATTTTATATGGGTGTATACCTGAAATAAAATGATTTGATTTGATATGCCTAGGAAAAAAGGTCTCGACTATCTAAAAGTTGCTCCCAAGCGAGATTAGCAAAAATACGACGTACCTACGTATTGGAGAATCATCTTCTGAAAATCAGAGCGTATGCGTCGTAATCGCGGGCCACAGAATCTAGCGCCGAACGTTCACAACGCCTTGCTGAAAATAGTGAACGAATCTCACGAACACGTACAAGGGAATCTAGCGCCGAACGTTCGCAACGATTGTTCAAAATAGTGACAGAATGTCACGAGCACGTACAAGGGAATCTAGCGCCGAACGTTCGCAACGCCTTGCTCAAAATAGTGACAGAATGTCACAAGCACGCGCGAGGGAATCTAGCACCGAACGTTCGCTTCGTCTTTCAGCACAAAATGCCCGATCATCACAACTACACGAACGACAATCGAGTGCTGAACGCTCGCAGCGACTTGCAGAAAATAGAGCTAGAAACTCGCAAGCACGGGCAAACGAATCTAGCGCAGAATGTTCGCTTTGCCTTGCAGAACAAAATGCCAGATCATTCCAACTATACGAACGACAATCTAGTGCCGAACGCTCGCAGCGCCTCACTGATAATAGAGTTAGGTTAGGAACTCGAGAACGCGTGCCCGGGAAACCTAGCGCCGCCGCCGAACGCTCGCAGCGACTTATTGCACAGAGAGAAAGACAACAGCAGTCGTTAACAACTAGGACGCGTAATGGAATTTTAGCTCATAGTAAATAGATCGGCATTCAGTTACGATCCACATATAGCATCAAAAAATATAAATAAAAGGTAAAAAAAATATTTAAAAAATCATGTCCACCCGTGCGAAGCCGGGACGGGCCGCTAGTAATCTATATAAATAAAACAAAGTCGGGTTAGTTACACCATTTATAACTCAACACGCCTGAGCTGACTTTTAGCCAACTTAAGTTGAATTTGAGATTTTTTTTTTAGGATTTATCTCCACCCCGAATAGCAGTACCTACCTGTAACTATTAAAACGGGATTTTCACGAAAAAAAAAATTATGAAGATAATTCATTTTCTCATACCTTCATTTTGTATTTATTAATTCTGAGGCGGTACGTTGTTCGTCGGGTCAGCTGGTACCTACCTATTATTATTATCAAAAGTTTCAAGTATCTATTAAAATGATTTCTGATCTAATAATATCATTTGCAGGTAATCCTCAGTGCAGGAGCCTTAACCAGCCCCAAAATCCTGATGCACTCCGGAGTAGGACCGAAAGAGGTCCTAGAGCCATTAGGGATCCCTGTGCTAGCCGACCTTCCCGTTGGCAAGAGCCTGAAGAACCACTGCGGAGCCACATTGTACTTCATGCTGACCGCAGTGAAGAACACCGAAGCCCTGGACTGGAATGCCTTGGTTGAATTCCTGCTGACGAATAAAGGACCTATGAGTTCTACTGGACTTACTCAGGTAAAATCTTTGACGTAGTTTTAGCGCTCGTATACATTTGTGGAGCAGTGGTGGCCAAGGGAGTCGGCCGTGACTTACGAGTTGTAGATCGTAGGTTCGAACCCAGGCAGGCACTTTGTGTAAATTATTTCATCACCACTTTGGTCAAAACCGTGAAGGAAAACATCGTGAGGAAACCGCCATGTCCTAGAACCAAAAACGTGGAAGACATGAGACATCTATCAACCCGCACTGGGCTCGCGAGGTGGATTATGGCCCACTCCCTCTCACAGAGAGGAGGCCTGTGTCCCAGCAGTGGGAACATTATAAGCTGAAGAGTGAATATGCTATAAAATTAAGGTAACATAAAATGAACAAGTCAATATAATCCAGTCTGTCCCTTGCTGTCCTCGAACCAGCGACGCCCAAAGCCGAGGCCCGTACACAGAGGATAGCGTGAAGTCGCTTAAATTACATGTTTTTGACCTTAATTTAGTAAGGCACCAAAAGTATGGTTAATCAGCTGTCAAGGTTAACCTGCGAGACTGCGAAAAAATAGAAGATGGAAACAACTAGTACCACTTTGATGGTAACACGTAATTAAGTTCACAAACGATTCCCAGATCACGCAAATAAAGTTTGTCAAGACACAGGTGCTGCTGGAACTTTTCTCTTTCTTCACATACTAATAATATAATAACACATTGCTTCCCCCATCCACAGTTCACGGGCCACCAGTACTCCAGCTACGCCGATCAGAGTCTCAAGCAGCCAGACCTACAGTTCTTCTTCAACGGTCTCTATGCTGAATGCTCAAGAACTGGTGTCATTGGTGAGCCAGCTGGAGACTGCCCTAGCTACGGCTACAGCGTTTCGTAAGAAGATTGTTTATAAAGCAAATCATAGTTTTCATTCATGAAATAAAATGTCTCGTTAACAAAGTCAACCAAAAGCTCTCAACGGCATTTGTCAGCAAGAAAAACTATGTTGGAAACTTTGAATTGACCGCGTAACTACTTGAAACATTTGGAGACACTTTGTCACTGCTCGCTGTCACAACATAACTCAATATAACTAATTCTCATTTCCAGAGCAAACGCAGTGGCCCTCCTACCGCGCAGCACGGGCTGGATGACCATCAACTCCACCGACCCCTTCGAGCAGGCGCTCTACTACCCCAACTTCTTCGACCACCCTGACGACATGGAGATCATCAAGGAAGGCCTCCAAATCTTGCGCCAGATATTTAATAGTGAGGTAAGGGACATCATTATCTTTTTAACCGACGAAAAAACGCGGAGGAGGTTCTCAAGTCGACGTGTATATTTTTTTTTATGTTTGATCACGCATAACTTTTTACAGTGTAGTCCGATTTTGATAATTCTTTTTTCCTTTGAAAGGGTATACTTTCGAGGTGGTCCCATTGTCATCAAGTTGGAATCTGATGAGAGAATCCCATGGAAATCGAGGGAAACCCTCACATTTTATAGGCAAACTTAAAGATTATTTATACCAATTTTCCAATCAAGCCACGTAACAAAACACTCTCCTATGAAATTGACTATCCCTCTTTATCCCGTTAGGGGTAGATTTTCTAAAAATCCTGATATACTTTATCATTTATTTTGGTCTTACGTACTGAGTTTCGGGTTAATTAGACCGCGCGTTAAATTTTACACCCCCAATCTCCCTTTAGTTTCAAGTTTATTAACCAAATGAATAAGATTTTCATATCAACTGTATCCTCGCTTTTCCCCAGGGCTGGAATTTCGAAAAATCGTTTGGGATATGTTCATTACTTGACTCAAAGATTATTTATACCAATTTTCGAGTTAATCAAGCCACGCAGTAAAATCCTTGCCTGTATAATTAACTACCCCTTTTCACCCCGTTATGGTTAGATTTTCGAAAAACCCTGATACACGTTATTCTTGGTCTTAAATACTGAGTTTCGAGCATTAAAATTCTACCCTACAAATTTTGACACCCCCCAGTCGGTAGGGGGTAGTTTAGAAAAACAAAAAATACCAAACTTCATAATTTACTTAGATAAGTATTCGTGCAAAGTTTCAATTTTATTAACTCAAGGAACAAGATTTTTCATACAAACGAAACCTCCCCTTTTCGGGGGTGAAAAGGGGGTGTCGCAGGGAAATGAGGATATCAGGGATTTCACGAAATCCCTAGGGATAAGTATCACGAAATCCCGGTAGATGTCGAATATTCTTGTTTATTACGTCTTCCTAGTAAACTATCTAGTGATATGACAAAACACCAATTTATCGTCAGTGATATGTCGTTTCACTAAACTAAATCTAGTAAAATGTCAGAAAAGCGGATACTGCCGAATAAAATATTTTAGGCATAGTATTGGAGATAAAAAATGGTCTTTAAAAAGTTGGATCTTCATCTGGTATATTAAAAGATTGGTTACCCCGAAACTCAATTCTAAAAGCAGATACAACATTCACAGATTCAGTGCCACAAATTGAACTGTCATTGCCTTAGACTTAGCTGGAAGAATTTCTACATTTTGAAGGACAAGGCTTTAAAAAATGTAATTGTGAAAAGTCAAAGGTCCAGTGCAAAACCAAAAGATGTATTTGCAAGAAGCTAAATGTTTTGTGTAATTCAAGGTGCCACAAATCACTGCCTTGCTTAAATAAATAAGAAGATTTTCCATTTTCCATCAAGAGTTAGTCGTCGTCATATTTGTTGAGCCTCGCACTCGCATACTTTTAGAAGTCTATATTTTTTTTATACTTTTTTTTTTTTTGTACCTAATGAACGAATCCACGTAATAGAAAAAGGTATAATACCTGATATCATTGTCACCTTATTGTTTAGTTGATTAAAATGCACCAGATAATTTGTAATTTTGTTTTATTACTTTATTCATCAACAGTATTCTTTATTTCACTACATTTAGTTTAGTGAAATTACATATCTCTGACTTTATATTAGTATTTTGTCATATCACTAGATAGTTTTAGTAAGAATTTTTACCGCTAAAAATAAACGTATACCAGATTTCTCACCTCTTAAAATAAATAACGAAGTAATAAAACGATCAACCAACGAAAAATATCTTGGATTAAGGGTAGACGAAAAACTAACTTGGAAATTGCACATCGACCATCTTAGAAATAAATTAACATCGTTACTGGGGGCATTACGGAAAGTAGCAAATTGTATTCCAAATAAAGTGCGCACATTAATTTATAACTCGTTAGTCAAATCGCATTTAGAATACCTATTTAATTGAGATATGGGGATCCGCAGCAGTCACTAATTTAAATCCACTTCAAAGAATTCAAAATAAAATAATTAAAACTCTGTTCCGTTATCATTATCTCACTCCAACAAAGACCTTATACGAAAAAACGAAACTATTAAATATAAGACAGCTATACATTTACTACACTTGCATTCTTACTACAAATTCAATACAAACTAACATACAAATAAAGAAGAAAACAATGTCACATAACCTGAGAAATAGATATAAAAACAAACTTGAAGTCATCAGTGCACGCACTAATTACGGTAGAAAGACCATACTATTTGAAGGAGCACGGCTGTACAACGAATTGCCAGACGATATTAAAGAGTGTGATAACGTGAATACATTTAAAAATAAGCTTAAGAAACATGTATGTACACTATAACTTCTAATACTCTGGAGGAAATTGTATTGTACTGTATTATCTTACCACTTTGTATCTCATTGTAAGCGGACTGTAAGTTCTTATGAGAAATAAATTTCTTTACACCGAAGAAGACGTAATAAACAAGAATATTCGACTTCTACCGGGATTTCGTAATATCCCTAGGGATTTCGTGAAATCCCTGATAACCTCATTTCCCTGCGACATATACATAGAATAGATGGTAAATGAAGATATTAGGAGTTAATGGTTAATTGGTTATACTATCAATATTATGACAAGGGTGTCCAGAGTAAAACACCGTAACCACGGATGTCATACCTTGCAAGAAAATCTTAACACCGCGATCTACAAAAGTGACGTCACGGCACAACGCCATCTGTTATCGAATAGCGATACTAAACACAACAAAATCACGGAATAGAAAAAACGGTTTGGTTCGGAATCATGACTGCAGCGACATGACGCTACGACGTGTCGGTACGACATGATTGTCGTAACGTCACGTCGTCTGCTGCTGCTGTACCTATGCGGTCGGCTACGAACTCGTACCTTTGCTCACAATGGCACAATCACCTTTTTGGCTAGGGCAATGAATAAAATATGATTATGTAGGTACCTACTCAATATTATCTTTCAATCAAACAGATTCTACAAAACAAATACAAAGTGGAGTTAGACCCTAAATACTCGGAGGTTTGCGATGAGAGAGCCGAAGCCTGGTCTGACGACTGGATGGAGTGCATGACTCGAGTGTACACGGGTGGGCAGAACCACCCGCTCGGTACCTGTGCTATGGGCAAGGTCATCGACCCACAGCTCATGGTGTACAACCTTACGGGTAAGTTAATACTAATTTAGTAATAATAATAATAAATCGTTTATTTCGTAATTCAAAATTACAATATGGAGGTATCGTTGGTCCCAAACTACGCACGGCCTGTGTCTTGGGCACCATTACATTTACAATCATTTCATGCTAAGGCTTGCTTGGTTTAGCATTGCAGGACTTGACCTCTTAGCCCTTAGCTCGCCAAATGTTATATTTTACTAATAATAAATCTGATGAGTTTGTTTGTTTGTTTGAACGCGCTAATCTCTGGAACTACCAGTCGGATTTGTAAAAAATATTTTTTGCATTTGATAGCCCAGTTCTTGAGGAAGGTATACGCTGTTTAACATTACGCTACGACTCTTAGGAGAAAGAAAGAAATAGTAGTACTTACCAACAAGTAGTCAGAAAAAAAACCGGGCAAGAGGGTTCCGTACCATCATATGTTTTTAAATTTTCACCGGCGAGCTACTTACTAGATCTCGTTCAAACCAATTTTCGGTGGAAGTTTACATGATAATATACATATATTTTTTTTAGTTTTATCATTCTCTTATTTTAGAAGTTACAGGGGGGGGGGGGGATACACATTTTACCACTTTGGAAGTGTCTCTCGCGCAAACTATTCAGTTTAGAAAAAAATTATATTAGAAACCTCAATATCATTTTTGAAGACCTATCCATAGATACCCCATACGTACGGGTTTGATGAAAAAAAAAATTTGAGTTTCAGTTCTAAGTATGGGGAACTCCCATAATTTATTGTTTTTTTCTATTTGTTTGTGAAAATCTTAATGCGGTTCACAGAATACATTTACTTGCCAAGTTTCAATAGTGTAGCCCTTATAGTTTCGGAAAAAAGTGGCTTTAAAAACCCTGTGGGATCTCAGAGGTGGACTTTGAAAAAGTTAGTTCACCCCCAAGTTCAACACACATCTTCCAAAATTCATGTTCCTGTCTTCAGTTTCAGGCTTGATGCCAATAAGTTATATTACATACCTCCATTAATGGGGCTTCATCATCATCTGCCTAGCCTTTTCCGTCGGTCGGCTTCCAGTCTAACCGGATGTAGCTGAATACCAGTATTTTACATGGAGCGACTGATGATTTTTATTTTTTTTATTTTGATTAATGGTGCTTGTAGCTAACAATAACAGTCACATGGGTCGATCGATCAGGTTAAGCTACGGTTGCCGCGGTTGGTCCTTCGATGAGTGACCATCTTTACATACCGTTGGTCCTGGCTGACATTTGTGGATCTTTAACAGTCGTTACGCTTACGGGTCGTCAGAAGCCCGAAAGTCTGACACCAGTCTTACCAAGGGGTTCGTATTACCTAGTGACTGGGTTGTGGAGGTCAGATAGGCAGACGCTCCATGTAAAGCTGCATCCGGTTAGACTGGAAGCCGAGCCCAACATAGTTGGGAAAAGGCAGATGTTATGATTAACTCATAACCCTCTGCTAAACACACATCTTCCAAAATTCATGTTTCTATCTTCAATCAGGCTATGCGTTGTCAATCAAGCATAAACTTATCAATCATTGTTTAAACTTTCAGATATACGAGTATGTGACGCGAGCTCCATGCCCTCGCAACTGACCGGCAACCCTCAAGGCACTATCATGGCAGTCGCCGAAAGATGCGCACACATCATCAAAGAAAGATGGCAATGAACCAATACCTAACGATTTACCTGACTTTATTTAATATGCAACTTTATCTCAAGTTAATACCTAACAAAATTCCTGACCGTGGAATAAAATTGACGTCAGGCAGTTCCAATATGGAAACACTGTCAAAAATTCAAAATGTTATACTCAGGATAAGACTTATTCTAGGTATAAAAGTTTGTTAAATCCACCCTAAATAATACGTACATAAAGCTTTGTTATTGTTACCTCGAAATTTTTGAATAAAATGTTGAATATTCATGAATTTATATTTTTGTTTTTATTGTTTTCAAGCAGCGCCCGCCACCCGTATATGTTTCGATCCCGTGGGAATATCGGGATAAAAAGTGTCTTGTGTGCTAAGCAAATTTCGGGAAAGTGTTACTCCCCGTGGTTACGATACTCCACTGATTGACATTGTGCATCCAAAGTTAAATATTATGATATCGTGTTGACTTATTATTAATTTTGTCTGTACGGAAACAGATAGTAAAATAAAAACCGGGCAAGAGCGAGTCGGACTCGCGCACCGAGGGTTCTGTACCATCATATGTATGTATATTCATCGGCGAAGCCTATATTCGCATAGAATAGACGTATATAGGGCTTGGGCCGTTTGCCCACCCTAGAATGGTCTGTTGCCCACCCTATTATGTTTGGGGACCTATTCGAAATTCTAAGCTGGATACTTACTTACATAATATAACTTCACACAAAATCAATCAATTAAATAAATCTACCACAAAGACCTAGGTACACAAACTTATCCCACCAAAAACATTTTCATGTAAAATGTTGCCAAGATGACACCACATATGGCTCGCACTGCCAAAAAGTTATCAGATCTCATGTAGAGCCAAGCTTCTAACTCTACACGCCCTAACTTCACAAACTCTACACCTTAGTCAAAATATGAGGCTTGGCCGTTTCGTTACTACAAGAACTATTGTATAACAGAAAAGTAATATTGAACAGTGAATAAATTTTTCACCTTACGCCCATGTGATGGTAGCGAAACGGCCAAGCCACATATTTTGACTAAGGTGTAGAGTTTGTGAAGTTAGGGCGTGTAGTTAAAAGCTTGGCTCTACATAAGATCTGATAACTTTTTGGCAGTGCGGTCTCGTCTTGGCAACATTTTACATGAAAATGTTTTTGGTGGGATTTCAAATCTTTTTGAAAGTTGCTTAATTTTTTTTGGGGGGTTCTTTACTAAAAATCCTGAAATTGTATTTTATTATTTATTACAAGGAGTCCCTATATCAATTTTCAGAACTCTAGCATCAGTCTCGTACAAACTTCCATCCCCTAGTATAAGGGGTTGGAGGGTAAAAGTTCCAAATTTTAGAGTTTTTTTGTTGTTTGTGTACTATTATTAGCTTACATACCAAATTTCAGCTTTCTAGGACTTCAGGAAGACCCTTAGAATATTGATGATCATCAGAGAGTCAGTGAGTCAGTGACGAAATCGGGGTATTTTAGATATCAATAAAATCTAAAGTATAAGAGCTATGCAATTGAAACTTTATAGGTTTAATAAGTCAACCACTGACATCATATCCCGAAAATTTTGTTTATCTGGTATAATCCAAACCCAAGTTATGAAGGTTCAAAAATACGACGAAGTGCTTCGAGAAAAGATAGGTAGTGCCCTTGCGCTTCGCTTGGCTCGTCTTGGCGGGGGCACTCCCGTGCCCCCAGATACTTAGAAATTTATCCAAAAAGAATATTCCCAAAAAAAAAATGTCCTTGCCTATCTTTCAAAGATTTGGGATTAACAATAGAAGAATAGGACGGAAAGAAAACTATAAAATAAGAGATAATAAAATTTATTATGTAAATAAATGAAAACAAATACATACATACAATGATTACACAACTTATACACACATTATGTTAATACTATAAGTTAATTTTATTGAAACCTAAGACTAAACAATTCATAATTTAAAAACAAATAGCTTTGTCATTTAAACTTAAAAAAAAACTTCATTTTTGAAAGAACTGTTAGTATCTAATTCAAAGAATGATATACTAATATTTCGCTAATTAAATGTTTGAATCAAATGGCAACACTGATTCTAATAAGGACTTGACTACAACACAGGAAACATTTACAAACAATTATTATCCTTTTAATTTAGCGAAAGATATCTTACTGTTATGCTTTGTTCTATTTTATTTAACACAAATAATTTTAAAGGGAACACATTCAATAAATGCCAATATGGAATAATATTGCACTCAAGAGGCTTCTGTATTTAATACCTAATTCACTTATAGGAATCAATCTTTAAATACAATGTTTGCACATCATAATGCATTCTTTCTACAGATGACAAATAACAGTGTTGCCAGCAATACTAACAACTTTAATTAAAACTAAATTCTCAATACATGGATAGGGATACAATATAAGCAAAATAAACACAAGCCAAACTTAAACTTATGATGGTCCAATAATATGGAATTACAATTCTCGTTATGTCGTGTTTTCGTTATGTGTATGCGAGATTGGAAATGCAAAATTCGTAAAAACTAGGGTATATTTAGCACCTCAGTAACTTTAAGAGATTATTCTGAAATCCATATGAATCTAACTTAAAAGTCTAATGATTTTATCTTACCATTTTTTTATTTTGGCAATATATTATATTTATTAAAATGGCGGCGGGTAAGGCGGGTATCGTACTTCAGTCAGAGAGAAATATTATCATGTCATATTTTACCAATGACAAAGTCATAAGAACCTTCTTCATAAACCTCTGACTGATTACATTAGAGAAAATCTATGAATAACATAGTCCTAAAATTGGGGCGTCTAAAAATTTAAGTACATACGAAAGTGTAGTCTGGTCTTTAGTATTGTCATCCAGTCAATTAAATTTTAAATCTCCAAACTATTGCTTGAATAATTTGATTCTTATTGGTGTAGGTGACCGTTATCAACCGTTGCATACGAATATGAACATTAAGTGTGTACAACTAAGGTTTATTTTCGTATGAAACTCTACTGTTCTTAGCTAAAGGCAAAGTTCGCTCTAAAGATCTTAGTATCTGAATAGTTAAGTAATCCTAATACTTTCTGCTCAAAACTTTAAGTATATGCACTATATTTATTTAAAAAAAATATCAATACTTAGCTACATTTGTAACTGGAGGCCAATTTAAGAGACCAACTAAATGGGATATATGATTTCGTTAATCCATTAGTTGCTACACTTGCTACATGATTACCAATCACTCTAATGTTGCCACCCACCTTATTTTTAAATCCTTACTGCTCATCCTTATCCTTGGCGCCATGTTTGAGAATGCGTGTGAACTCGACATAGTCGAAAAGCCCGCCTCGGATGGGTGCTTCGCGTAACATCTCATCGACGTCATCGTCTGTGAACCGGTCGCCCATGGTGGTCAGGAGCTCACGGAGGCGCTCCTCATTGATCACACCCTGGTTCTCTTCATCGAAACATCTGGTGGTACAAGTTTGTAAATGAGTTTTGTATAATCAATCATAGATAATTTACAATAACTAACACATGACGTCACGCCTTGTTTGCCCGAAGGGTTGGGCAGAGGTGTACCTTAGTACACCCACATTTCGCGAGTTATCTTGAAGTCCCACGTAATAGGGGTCGAGACAATTTCCATTAACCGTCTACAAATCCAGACTCCAAGCTGCTACTGAGAAATACCACCAGAAAAACCTAACACTGCCCGACCCGGGAATCGATCCCAAAACCTCATGCTGAGCAGTAGCGCTTGCGACCACTATACCTACGAGCAGTCAGTTTAGTGCCAAACGAATGTCAAACATCGTTCTGTTACAGTCAATCTTTTAAAAATGACAGAGACAAAATTATCCTTTTATCACATCTATTAAAAAAGAGCTAGTGTATTCTTTGTAAACAGAGACTCTCAGAGCTCTTTAATCCCTAGGGACAAAAAGTGATTTGAATTTGGAATGTGGATATTTGTTAGTAAAAGTTCCAATCACAATCAACAACATTGTATGAACAAGTAACAGGCTGCATACAGCCTGTTACTTGCCTTTTATTACATTATCATAATAATGTAATAAAAGGCGCGCGAGCGTCCAGTCGTAACAACTGTGCGAAGCAGGGCTGGGAGGATAGTTAGTTATTGAATAAAAGTGAAATTCTAAGTTTACACGTAAAGTGCGTCAGCAAGAGTCGATGCGCGAACTGTGTGAAATGCGGACTTGACCTTTTTTGTAAACGTGCGTCCACGTTCGTTTTACGTGCCGATGTGAGACTAAGAGGAAGTGCAATAAGCGATTAAGCGATTGACTGCTGCGCTGCGTGTCACGGGTTCGATTCCCGCACGGAACAAATATTTGTACGACCTACAAGTAGTTGTTCCGGGTCTGGCTGTTTGTGTATGTGAATTTAAATGTTTGTAAACGCACCCACAATACAGGAGAAATTCCTAGTGTGGGGCAACGTTTAAAAAAATAAATAAAAAAAAAAGCTTGGCACCAACTCTGCATTTGATACCACAACAAATGCTGATTTGAAATATGGCAGTGAAGCGAAAGATGATTTTGGTGACAGATTAACCTTTTGACCGCCACACATAAAAAAATCAAAAACGTGCCCGTGTAGGCGAACCGTGGCGTGCTGGGCACATTTTGGTTTGTAATCTATACATGACTGTGGTCAAAAGGTTAAGTAGAAGATTCGATCATGCCGCCCGAAGATGACTGTGTGTTATATGTATTATAGCAGTTAGCAACCCTTAGTGTATAGATGGTAAAAAGTTTAAATATTTTCCAAAATTCAGCTACGCGAACTCCGCTCACTGACGCAATCGTAAGATCACCCCACATGTTATAGGATTTCATAATTTTGATGTCTGGATGAGAGTAGCAGAGGATCGAGAACAATGTCGGCGATTATTTATTTATTTATAGTTAATTAAAACAGTACAACCCCAATTACATTAATTAACATAGAGACAATTATATAACATATGGCACTGTGGATTCCTTGTATACTTTCTCTCACAGAACACCAGGTTCCCCTCCTTCCCACTGGGCACTCTGGGCAAGTGCCCAAGGCCCCGCGATCGACGGGGGCCCCAGCCTGCCCTACTAATAATCATTCTTTGTAGCCGCCGTTCCATTCTACGCATTATTAGTACCCGATTCAATGACAAAATAATTGATTTGCAGCGCAGTTTAAGCATCAACATGTGAATGCTATGAGTTACTTTTCCAAATCATAATTATTACAATTATCATAATATGATTGTACACCTATATAATTGATCGTATTTTCTTTCGTTTTTGTTTTTATTTTTCCTCATTTCGTTATTTGCCTACTTGTATGTTTATGTCATGTAAGGGAAGAGCGGAGTCTTCAACTACAGGCATTTTCTATGCCTAAATGGAGACTCCTCGTCATGCAATGTAAGCCAAAATGATATGAAATAAACTTATTTTATTTATTTTTATTTGAATATTTAGCACCTTTAGAGTAAGACAGACTGGGGATTCGGCTCTGGCTACAGTTTTAGATGACAGTTGCGCAAACAGATTGTGCCGTCGGCGGCTCTGACGGTGTCCGATGTATTTGTCGTGCTCAAATAGCCGGCAGAAAAGGCCTGAGTCCAACAGTGGACTGGTATAGGCAGAACTGATTACGATGATAATTCCATGCACATACTACTCTCTGCTAAACTTGAAGCAGTCATTAACAGTCGTTAACATGAATTGTGGATACAGGGTGTGTTGAATAAATAAATACTTCAGTGTGGCACTAGCCTAGCTCCTAGCTGTACCATTGTTATCTACTCAACAACAAGGACAAAAATAAATTATAATAGATTATGTCACGCCTTGAAGTATTTTGTGGCGATAAATTCCATGTCATTATAAATTACGTGTTCCTCGAACTAATTACGGTAAAAGTATTTCCTTTTATAAAGACAACATTTCAGGAGATGGCTGGATGAGCTGGACTCCTTTTTTTATTAAAGAATTATCCCACAATATTGCAGTATTTATTTATTTATTATCCTCTTACTACAACTATCTTTACATCAGACCTAATTTGATATTGTGGTTATCAACAGTATCAACTATTATTAATATAATAATAATCTATAATAATACTAAGTAATAATTAAGCTGAAGAGTTTGTTTGAACGCACTAATCTCCAGGACTACTAGTAAGATTAAAAAATATCTTTTTGTATACAGGGTTATTTGTAAAACACCAGCAACCTCTTAAGAGGTCATTGTACTCATCATTATGAACAACTTTTACTATGGGACCAAACCTGAAATCGCAAAAAAAAAGTCAGCTGTTCCCTACATTTATGTTCGTATAACTCGTCAAAATGTAGGGAACAGCTGTTTTTTTTTTTCGCGATTTCAGGTTTGGTCCCATAGTAAAAGTTGTTCATAATGATGAGTACAATGACCTCTTAAGAGGTTTCTGGTGTTTTACAAATAACCCTGTATATGATAGCCCAATTCTTGCGGAAGGCTTAGTTAAGCTCCCATTAAGAGCCATGCAAAAAGAAAAAAAAAGTAATAGCGCGGGCAGGCGACGACGTGATTCGACGGGGTGGGTCATGGTAACAAGAAATGTCACGCGGATTAAGTCGCGGGCGGAAGCTAGTCTATACATATAATAAATTTGTAGAAAAGTGGTGTCTGTACAATGGAAATATATTAAAAAAAAGTAGCAGGGGTTGTTATTATATCGATGCCGAACCCGAAATTGTAATTAATATTTTTTTTGTCTGTTTGTCTGTTTGTCTGTTTGTTTGTGCACGCTAATATCAGAAACGGCTTATTCGATTTAGATGCGGTTTTCACTAATATATTGTAGTAGGCTTCACTTAACATTTAGTGTTTATTTCATGTCAATCGGTTCATAAATAAAAAAGTTATGTCAATTTAAAGAATCACGGCGAACATTTGTTAAGGTATTCTATTAGAGTACGTACACGCCTCGGGGCCTGCGCGTCCGATCTTCGGAACTACTGGACGGATTTGAATGATTTTTTTTTTGTTGTATAGTCATTATGGCTGGACAACATTCAGGCTATAATGTTTCTTGGAAACTTGAACACCTGATGCAGAACCGAAACAGACCAACTTAACTATAAGAGATACAAAAATGGTACCATAGCAAAAATTGTTCCACGTGATGAAGATTTTCTGCTGAGAGAATAAATTTGAAGATCTGGAACACCTGATGGGGAACTCCAAGAGCCCAGCTACACCATAACACATATAGGAATGACGTCTTAGTAAAAGTTATTCGGTCTGATGGGCATTTCCTGTTGACTTATAAAAATCGAAGATCAGAAACATCTGATGTGGAAATCTAAGCTATCACTAATTT
The DNA here is from genome assembly GCA_963082905.1 of Oligia fasciuncula. Taxonomy (NCBI): domain Eukaryota; kingdom Metazoa; phylum Arthropoda; class Insecta; order Lepidoptera; family Noctuidae; genus Oligia; species Oligia fasciuncula. Next base: position 10,331,493 of record OY720406.1, on the reverse strand, counting down.
CACCTCCACGCGGTGAAGGCGGTAACAGTTTAGGACTGATTTTCAATGACGATGGTATATCATTGAAAATTTGACTCTACTGGCCAAAACTCCCATTTTTTTTTTTTTTAACGTGAAGAAATGCTCATGCATTCTGCACTACCACGGGGAGATAGTGCAGTTATGTGGGACTCTAACCCACTAAAACTCCACTGTGTCCTCCTCTGCCGCTTACGGCGGGAACATGGGCACGCGTTAGCACTCATCCGTGAACCCGCCGCGGCTGTCCGTCACCGGACCCTCCGCTGGGGAGTACTCCCCATCACCGGCGCACCAGAACAGATAGCACGCCGTGACCACCCCAGGGACCAAACCAGCACATGGGCCAGACGATCCCGTGTCTGGGCACCCTTGGTAGGGGAGCAGTCACTTAGATTTTAATTGATCAGGTATCTTCATAATAAAACTATAACCATGCCTAGAAAGAGGTCAAATCTTTCCCAATGTTCCAAAGGAGCTAAAAGATTGAGCATCATAAGATCCCAAGAATCTACCGAAGAGCGTCAGGAGAGACTTGATGCTGTTTGAGAACATCAGGCTGCAACTCGCTCCGTGGAAACCTCTTCGGATCGCGAAGCACGCCTGCGTTCTCAGCGTATTTACGCATCTACATCCAGATCTCTAGAGACCAGTGAAGAATATGATGCGCGACTGACCGCTGATACGGTGAGATTATCATACATTGTTCCGAACACGCACACAACAAAATATTCATAATCAGAAAGTGAGAAAGGAAGAATTGCTGGAGTACGGCATGAAGAGACAGATTAAGAAGAGCGGAACGAACGTTTGAATTCTGATCGACTTCGACATTCTCTGAACAGAATGTCGATATCATCTGAAGAATCGGATGTGTCTCAAGATATAGCCGTAGGGCATGGCGACCTTCCTTGGGTTGATAAGGAACGGAGTGCATTTACGTATACTCCTATGATTGCCTACGCCACATATTCCGCCATCGGAGGTATGGTTAAAAATTTAACTTTTTGTGAAGCTGTTAAATAGCAAAAAGAAACAAACGGTATGTGTTGCTCAGGTGGGAAAGTAGATATTGAAATATTACAAAATCCTCCAGAAATATTAAGATCACTGCTAATCGGTGACCATCACAGTCAAAACATTTCTTGGACAACATACGTTCGTACAATAATGCCTTTCAAATGACATCTTTTGTTGCGAAACAGATTTCAGAAGGCCCATTTATGCCAACATTCAAAGTGCAAGGCCAAGTTTACCACCCTATTGGTTCATTATTGCATGAAAATGACGTCTTGAATCGTCTCGCGCATCCCGTTGTTATCCAGTCCCCGGGTTCTTAGAATTCGACATCAGACGTTTCAGATCTTCGATTTTGTCTACCCCGTTGTCGCTGGCATAACCAACAGGATCCGCGTACGAAGTCGCGAGCAGAAGCTAGTATCAAATATTTTTCAAACTCAAACTCAAATCATTTATTTCAATTAAACCTTGTACAGGCACTTTTGAATTGTCAAAATTAAATAGTCTGTCAGTTAGTCAGAAAGTTGAAGCTAGTTGCCCATTCCAAAGCGTAGATCTCTATGGAGAAGAACGGGCAAGAAACTCCATGGACACTCTTTTAAATCAAGATATTACAAAATCCTGGGTACATTATTCTTGTTGCTTCTATATGTGAGAACAATGTAAAAAAGACAGAAATGAAGAAACAAGAAAGAAGTAAACCAATTATGAACCATAAGCATAGTGTTATTTACGTCGTCAAGCTCCTGTGCACGTCTGCTTACTTTAAAAATCAGTGATGTGTCATCAGCAAATAACACCATTTGTGGTCGGTTTTTCAGTAAATGAGGTAAATCATTTATATATACTAAAAATAGGAATGGCCCCAATATTGAGCCCTGCGGTACACCCATTTTGACTTTTAAGCCCGATGAATTCTCACCGTTAATTTGAACTTGCTGAAATCTATCATTTAAATACGATTTTATTAAGCTAAGAGCAAGTTTACCTAGTCCGTAATGCTCAAGTTTCAAGAGCAGTGTTTCGTTTTAAAACGAAATATGTAGGCCCTGCAGTACAACAACATAGAAGCAGTGGCGTGCCTAGGGGTCAAAATTAGGGCAAGCCCACAGATTTTCAAGGTATAAAAAAAAAAAAAAACGCCCAACTGAGGGATTGGCTGATTTTCTTGTTGTTAATGGTTGTTAGTAGTACTAACATCATTATTATAATTTTGGTAAGAAAAACTTATTTCAAGCATCAGTACGTAATTGTCATAAGCGCCATCTATACTAATGAATGCGTAAAATAAATGAACCACAACGCTTAGCCGGACCTATTTTCATTTTGCTTATCACTTGCAAAATTTGTTCAATCAAAATGCACTAGATGGCCTCCAAATATTATCGATTTATTGTTATTTTCTCGTACGCATTATTTTATGAATTAGGTACTTACATTTTTAAAGTCAATTGATAATTTTAACATGAGCCACTACATAGGTTTGTCATATCATATTCATACCTAATAAACGATCGAATGAGTAGGTACCTATTTTATTTATTCTGTCTTCTTGACTGACAAAAATACTTGTTTTTATTTCCGAGAAGTACCGACAGTCCGACAGTAATTTAAGATTGGCTACGGTGAAGTAAAGAGTTATTTATTGGCAGAAAATGGCAGAAAACTCAATGTATTTACGTACCTTTTCGATGACAGATTCCGAACACATAATGATAAAAGAACACTATATTCATTAACCATTTACAAAATCATAGGGAATGACATCACCAATCACCACAATCAATATTTTTTTCAAATAATAAAACTAATTCTCAAAGTAAGTATTCAAAACTTCAAAACAATAACAATTTGTTTGAGTCGCGTCGTGTCATCGACTCATCGCGCCCGCCACACGTGCTTTCGCAACTAACTTTACGCGGGTCAACGCAACGCGCGGATAGTGCATTTGCGCGAACTTCATGCCTCTCAAAAGCCTGGCTTTTCATTTCATAGAACTCTGTGTATAAGTACTTACCAATATATCAACAAATGTAAACGTTTCTATAGCAATTTGTATGCGAAAACTGCGAGACAGAGAAAGGAAAGGCAAGCCAGGTAAAAAGCCAGACTAAGTGTGAGCGAGAAGGCGCATTTGAACGCATTGTATAGCGTTTAGAGCCGAATTCCGAATTTGGCGCGAACCTATCCCAAAGTTAGCGCTAGTTCGGATTTCGAAATTGTGTTATATGTCATGAATGTTTGAGTTCGAGTTAATTGACTGGAATTTTTTGAATATATTTTTTACTAGCTTCTGCCCGCGACTTCGTACGCGGATCCTGTTGGTTATGCCAGCGACAACGGGGTAGACAAAATCGAAGATCTGAAACGTCTGATGTCGAATTCTAAGAACCCGGGGACTGGATAACAACGGGATGCGCGAGACGATTCAAGACGTCATTTTCATGCAATAATGAACCAATAGGGTGGTAAACTTGGCCTTGCACTTTGAATGTTGGCATAAATGGGCCTTCTGAAATCTGTTTCGCAACAAAAGATGTCATTTGAAAGGCATTATTGTACGAACGTATGTTGTCCAAGAAATGTTTTGACTGTGATGGTCACCGATTAGCAGTGATCTTAATATTTCTGGAGGATTTTGTAATATTTCAATATCTACTTTCCCACCTGAGCAACACATACCGTTTGTTTCTTTTTGCTATTTAACAGCTTCACAAAAAGTTAAATTTTTAACCATACCTCCGATGGCGGAATATGTGGCGTAGGCAATCATAGGAGTATACGTAAATGCACTCCGTTCCTTATCAACCCAAGGAAGGTCGCCATGCCCTACGGCTATATCTTGAGACACATCCGATTCTTCAGATGATATCGACATTCTGTTCAGAGAATGTCGAAGTCGATCAGAATTCAAACGTTCGTTCCGCTCTTCTTAATCTGTCTCTTCATGCCGTACTCCAGCAATTCTTCCTTTCTCACTTTCTGATTATGAATATTTTGTTGTGTGCGTGTTCGGAACAATGTATGATAATCTCACCGTATCAGCGGTCAGTCGCGCATCATATTCTTCACTGGTCTCTAGAGATCTGGATGTAGATGCGTAAATACGCTGAGAACGCAGGCGTGCTTCGCGATCCGAAGAGGTTTCCACGGAGCGAGTTGCAGCCTGATGTTCTCAAACAGCATCAAGTCTCTCCTGACGCTCTTCGGTAGATTCTTGGGATCTTATGATGCTCAATCTTTTAGCTCCTTTGGAACATTGGGAAAGATTTGACCTCTTTCTAGGCATGGTTATAGTTTTATTATGAAGATACCTGATCAATTAAAATCTAAGTGACTGCTCCCCTACCAAGGGTGCCCAGACACGGGATCGTCTGGCCCATGTGCTGGTTTGGTCCCTGGGGTGGTCACGGCGTGCTATCTGTTCTGGTGCGCCGGTGATGGGGAGTACTCCCCAGCGGAGGGTCCGGTGACGGACAGCCGCGGCGGGTTCACGGATGAGTGCTAACGCGTGCCCATGTTCCCGCCGTAAGCGGCAGAGGAGGACACAGTGGAGTTTTAGTGGGTTAGAGTCCCACATAACTGCACTATCTCCCCGTGGTAGTGCAGAATGCATGAGCATTTCTTCACGTTAAAAAAAAAAAAAATGGGAGTTTTGGCCAGTAGAGTCAAATTTTCAATGATATACCATCGTCATTGAAAATCAGTCCTAAACTGTTACCGCCTTCACCGCGTGGAGGTGAAATTAGTGATAGCTTAGATTTCCACATCAGATGTTTCTGATCTTCGATTTTTATAAGTCAACAGGAAATGCCCATCAGACCGAATAACTTTTACTAAGACGTCATTCCTATATGTGTTATGGTGTAGCTGGGCTCTTGGAGTTCCCCATCAGGTGTTCCAGATCTTCAAATTTATTCTCTCAGCAGAAAATCTTCATCACGTGGAACAATTTTTGCTATGGTACCATTTTTGTATCTCTTATAGTTAAGTTGGTCTGTTTCGGTTCTGCATCAGGTGTTCAAGTTTCCAAGAAACATTATAGCCTGAATGTTGTCCAGCCATAATGACTATACAACAAAAAAAAAATCATTCAAATCCGTCCAGTAGTTCCGAAGATCGGACGCGCAGGCCCCGAGGCGTGTACGTACTCTAATAGAATACCTTAACAAATGTTCGCCGTGATTCTTTAAATTGACATAACTTTTTTATTTATGAACCGATTGACATGAAATAAACACTAAATGTTAAGTGAAGCCTACTACAATATATTAGTGAAAACCGCATCTAAATCGAATAAGCCGTTTCTGATATTAGCGTGCACAAACAAACAGACAAACAGACAAACAGACAAAAAAAATATTAATTACAATTTCGGGTTCGGCATCGATATAATAACAACCCCTGCTACTTTTTTTTTATATATTTCCATTGTACAGACACCACTTTTCTACAAATTTATTATATGTATAGATTGATTTTGTTGTTGTGAATTATGATTTTATTAGGGCAAGCCGGGCTTTTCTGCTTCTATGAAGGTACCGCCACTGCATAGAAGTACAAACAAACATGTAAATCAAAATAAATAGTGCTTGGTGTACTCGCCCAAATGCATTCTTGATGACATCCTCGGGGTCCGTTCCTTGCAGACGCTCGCCGAAGAGGGTGAGGAACATCGTGAAGTTGATAGGACCGGGAGCTTCATTCATCATACCCTCCAAGTAGTCCTCCGTTGGGTTCTTACCTAAAGCAATAAAAGTAATCACTGGATTTAAGGGGAATGATGGTGTTTAAAAACATAACCCCTCTTGGGCTTTAAAACAGTCAGGGGCTGTATTACGAAGTATTAATGCCATCATGATTCCTGTGCGAAAAAGGGATGATGCTATTGGTCATGTAAAGCTGTCTCTCTCTTACACTGGAATCATTATAGCATTAAACCATCATTACACAGGACCATCACCCAGGATTCTCCACATAGCACTGTATTTTGAGAGAGTAGTGTAATTTTTTTTTTGCCATGTAGACATGCTCTAAACCTCCGCGGTCAAAATAAGGATTTATCATTCAAGAACACAATTTTGTTGATATGTTTTATGAAACTCATAATACTGAGAAAATGTGATTATCATTTTTAGGTTTAAATAATATAATATTCATAGTAAACTTGACATGTTTGTACATAAAACAGGATAATTTCAAATTGTTGAGGCAAACATTTATTAGAATATTTTTTCATAGGGAAAGTATCTGTTTGGCCATTTACCCCTTTATTCACAAACATTGCTTAAAGTTAAGTAGTGATTAGCAACTGTTTAACCATACATTTTTTACTTTAACCATCATTTATAAATAAAACCCTGTGTGATTAGTGGTTCTTTTTGTTCTGATCCACAACCATTCTGAAAAATAAATAAAAATGTACTTACCAAGGGAAGCTAACATGTCATGGAGGTCATCTTTGTCCACAAAACCATCTCTGTTTTGGTCTATCATGTTGAAGGCCTCCTTAAACTCAGCAATCTGGGCCTGGTCGAACATAGCAAAGACATTGGAAGTGGCACGCTGGGCACGCTTCTTGTTGGTGCCACGGCGACCAGCTGTCTTGCGGGACGACATTTTGATATCTAGAAATATAAATAGTAGTAATAATACAGAGAATGTGGAAACAGATGGTCAACTTTTAAGAGATTGGGCATGACTCACAGTTTTTCGACCATATAGGGACAAAAACAAATGCACAACAAAGAAATTGTTACAAAACCTGTTATACCTATTTAGATACGAGAATAAACTTCCTTTTGTAACGTAAACGCTGATAAGCCAGGTAGCGAACACTCGACTGCGACAACTTTTTGAGCACACAAGAAAAATAAGTTTAAAAATAAAATTTAATGAAGTTGAGGTGTCACTCAGCTTATCGTCAATTCGTCAGTTTCTTGCGCTAACGAGAAAGTGACTCATTGCCAAAACCGCCTTCCAGTATTAGTAACGAAGTTTATCTAGGGCACACGGTGTCAACACCAAGGAGGCAAGGACTTCCATAAATGGACATGCATTTTCCACTTAACATCTGCTTGAAAATAGGCAATAATAGGAACTGCTTTACTTTAAAATTAAACTTACCTGTATTTTTAGACTAAACACCACAGGAAACAACGGTTCCTAACTGAAATAATATGATTTTAGCGTATATTTTACTCGGTCGGTGACTAATTTATTTGACGTCAGATGCGTGCATTCAAAAACTTAATTTAAAAAATATTTATATCTTCTAATTTCTAAACTCAGTTCGATGATCACAAAAATTCGAGCTCAGAAATTCAATGATATATTTTTTCTTTGTGCAATAATATAGTAACTGTATGAAATTCAAAATACCTGCTCTTTAAATTAGATTTTTTCAGCCTTGCACTGAATTTATTAAATATAGATTAATTTTTTTATAGGAAGTTTGGAACGCATACTTTGTATTGCCAGTTGACTAAAAGTCTAAAACTTGACGTACATACACTGAAGACGAGGCGGTATGGTCCAAGACCTTAGCCTGCCCAAGTAGGGCGAAGGAAAAAAAAAAAAAAAAACTAAAACTTGACATCATCATCATCATCATCATTTCAGCCAAAAGACGTCCACTGCTGGACATACAAGTAATAATAATAATTATAATAATCGTTTTTATTATCTCAGTGTAAAAAAACGATTTATGAATTTAAGAAACATTTTTACCGACTTCAAAAAAAAGGAGGTTATCAATTCGATACGTATGTATGTAATATTATTGGAATTGCATTATATTCACATATGACAATCTACTAAGGCTTCCAAACAAATATACAAAATTTCATAGACGTATGCATGTATGTATGTTTGTCCACGCATTTCTCAGCAACTATTAATCGGATTAATTATTAAGTCGGTGGCAAAAAACTAAAACTAAAATACAGATCCCAAGACACCGACTTCCGAAATTAAAGTTATTTCATAATTTTTGAGTTGATTTCTTTTTGAAGTCGGTTTAATTTTTTTAAATTACTTTTTATAATAAATAGTATCATAATTTATTTTTTACGAGTTAATAACTAGTTTTTTTTTCTAAACAGATATTATAAATTTTTTTATCAAGACCAAACAAGATTGACGTTTGTCCAGCCTTGTGATTTGACCACAGACTAAGAAGTGTATTTGACTTTGACCAGTGACATGTGTGACATTTGACATTTGTTTTGACGGAAGTTTTTCAATTTTTAATGTCAAAATTGTCAAAATCAGTTCTGTATTTCAATTTACATTAAATTAATATTATTTCCCCACTTTTATATAACTTAATGCCTTTTAGTGCATTCCATAGATTTTTTAAAATCAATTGTAGTTGAGCCAGTAAGTAAATTACATTTTTTGTCATTTTACTGTGCTTGGCGGTAGACTTGAACTTCAATTTAATCGATGTATTTTATAGATGCTCTTCTATACCTCATCGAGACTGGTGTGTGGCGTAACTAGCATAGTTCGGAAGCTGAGCACGTCCTCGCCTCGATACGGTTCCAACCACTATGACGTACTTGGAATTACTCCTAAAGCGACACAGGGCGATATCAAATCTGCCTATTACAAATTGTCAAAGATTTACCACCCGGATAAATCTAATAACGTAAGCTCTTAGTCCTCACAAAGAGTGGCTTATACTTCCTTGGAAATAGCAAGCATGCTATTATTATTAAATTAATTTTATTTATTTAAAACAAATTCCATGTAACATCGAAGAACTGCTTTTTCAGGATGAAGCAGCAGCAAAAAAGTTTAGAGCCATCTCCGAAGCATATGAGGTTTTAGGAAATATACAATTAAAAAAGATGTATGATAAAGGTTTGTTTCTTTCACTAGGAACTTAATTGGTTAACACATTATTCCAAACATGGAGAATAAAATGTAATTATATTTTTCAGTCACAATAATATGTAATTATAGTCAGCCAGCTTCAATGTAGCGAATATGAATAGTTGCCCTTGAATAAATATTTCTGTACTAGATTCTTCCTGAGAAATATATATAAAATGATTGCCATTGCCAAGAAAGTCATTACATAAGTAGAGAAGAAATATAGACTGCAGCATTCTTCCTTGTCTATTCCAGGGTTTCTAGGAGGAAGGGTTACTAAGTCAAGAGTTGAATATCAGCCAGAACCTGAGCCTACGGACCCTACGCTGAAGTTCTATAAGTCCCGCTCGCACCGCAAGGTCGTGCCAACTATGGATGGCAGACAACCTATTTATGACTTTGACACATGGTATGTTTTGCACCCAAAACCCTATATTGCATACTCGTGCAACAATAATTTTAGCAATTTGCAGGTCAGTGTCAGGTTCTATTCTATTCTATTTTTAATAAATGACAAGCAAAGCCGATGTCGATTCTGCCAATGTCAAAAGTGAGCTGAAAAAACAAGCGTGCCTAAGGAAAAAAAAAAAAAAAAATTGAAAAAGTTTTAAACAAATAAATATTGATTGAGCCAGTTGATACAATGTAGATCTTGCTGGGTTAGTATGGGACTGAAACAAACAAAAAATAGAAATAAATAAATATTATAATTGTTAAAACATAAAATACACACATACCACACCCACACACAGAATAATTCATAATTTTATGTTATTGTGACGGATGAAGGTCGTATGTTGATTAAAATATGATTTGTGACCTTATTTATAATATACAAGCTGATAAAAGGAAAAGGGAGGAGCTCATTGGGCATCCAAAAATTTATCCGCATAGCTGTCAATGGAATAAGTGCCCATACGGCTGGCACAGCATTACCACATTGGATGGCAATGCTAATTCTTTGGTCTAAAAATAGGCCAGCCAACATTTTCCGCGAAAACGTTTTTGAAACTAATGTTAAACCATACTGCCCAAAGATTTAAATTGTTAGATTGGCCTTGCCATAGTTAGTCATGCGACAAAGTGTCCATACTGAAATGATGAGCTAGCAAGGATCACTCATCACTGTGCGTCATTGTGTCAGAGGTGTCAAAAGTCAAAACGAACCAGAAACGTGACAATCTTTATGCCCCTGTATGGCGAATCTAACGCGCTACAATCATTTTCATGACAGCTGTCAGTGCTGTCACTGCGCGGACGCGGAATTGATCCGCAGCAACACTCTTCTGTGCTTCTACTTAAGAGTAAACTAGTCGCGAGCTCGAACTCGCTGGTGGTCATGCATGACTAAAAAGCACGCTGTCTTACCTGGCTTCGTGTCTGACAGAGCTAGTATCAGTGATGAGCAGTTAGAAGCTAGTCTACACGAACAACGGCTAGTTCTCACGCACAGAAACACCGTTCCGAACTGATAGACGCGTAAAAAAATTCGAAAAGTGCATTCGAAAGTCGCGACTCTAATAGATAATTGCATTTACAGAATTATAGTCATTAGAATCTATATCTATATCTTCTATACATACAATAAATCTGTAGACGAGGCGTTTCTGTACATTGAAAGTAAAAATAAAAGAAAAAGTTGGGCTGTTATAGGATAACCAACAGATGCCATTTCATAAATTTTTGGAATTTTTGTCTGTTTGGATGTGACAGATTTTGAACAGGCTCAACGTAAAAAGTACCAAACCAATATGGTTCATATTTATACTCAAATATAGTGTAGAACTCGGAGTAGTTATTAGTCTTTGTTTCATCGCAATCGCTTCAGTCTATCAAAAGATATAATCAATTTAAAGCATTCTATAACAATTTTTTATTGCAATAAGTGGAAACACGTAACGACATCTATTGGCGCGATATAGTACTAACGAAAACATATTGTTATCTTTAAAACATTATTATGTGTTTAATCACGTCGCAAAGGCTTGCCTTTATGACGAAATAACTCTGATCCATACGTCTGTGTTATTTAAAAAAGTAGATAATGATAATGTTTAAATAAATAATATAAACATAGGTATATAAGTAATAAAATCGTATATAATAAAATCGTAGGAAAGGCAAAACTGTACATTGAATATATAAAAAAAAAAATACTTGGGGCGTGATCTACAATCGATATCAAAGCCAAAAATATAGTTTTTAGAATTTTTGTCTGTTTGTCTGTATATATGTCTGGGCTAAACTCAAAAAGTACTGCATGGATTTACTTCACATTTTGCATGAATATTACTAAGAGGTCGGGTCAACATATAGGCTACATGTTATCACGCTATCACCTACGAGGGAGGAGCTGTGAATCTTTATTTTCTTACGCATTCTGTGGCAGCGTGTAATCTAACGACGCATATTTAAATGTTGTTTTTGAGTAAGTCATGCTATTATCTAACTTTACACTATAAAAACTTTTACGCCATTTAAGTAACTTGGGCAGAGAAACATAGCAATTTTGAAGCAGCGCCATCTATGAGATTTCATAAAAATCAAATCAAGTTACATGTCAACACTTTTTGGAAATTAATAATTTAAATTTGATCATGTTGGTGAGGTTACCGGTTAGTAGTTAGTTATTCTTAAAATTCATAGATGGTAATGTGCATTTTCAGGGAATTATACAATCAAGACGTCCTGATATCATAAATTAAGCCACGAAATTCTATAAAAACCTCTACAATGCCACAGATAGCGCTTGCCACTTCTTAGGTACATACTCGAACACTTTTAATGGAAAATATACAAACGCAGACACGCCAACCATTCTCAGATCTGAAATCGAATATGCAATAAAATCTCAGAAAAATGACAAGACCCCAGGAAACGACAACATTACCAACGAAGTCCTTAAAGCACTATCTAATGCACTTTTGGAACCCCTTCAAACATTATTCAATAACATACTTAGGACCGAAGCCACACCAGATCAATGGTCAAAATCTACAATCACACTACTGTTCAAAAAAGGAGATAGAAGCGATCTAGGAAACTATAGACCAATTAGTCTCATGACTAATACAGTGTGTTACGTAAAGGGTATGGACATATCAAACACACTGATTCTTTTGGTGATAATGAGCTACATAGCAACATTTTTTAATACCTATACCTACATAATTAGAAAGTTAAAAAACATTTAACTAAAAATCCAAATGCTTCCAATTGAATTCTACACATCACTAAACCAAGTCAGCTGATCGGTGTCAATAAACTACACACAAAAGAACAACTCGGTAAAAGATTTGTTTCTCCTGGTACTATTTGCTAAATGGGTTCCGCATGTTAGTTTTATTCCACAAAATATTACACATTTGAACACAAATGAGTTACTTGTTTTTTAGTAAAAAAACGTGCTGCCTAGTATGTATCTACGTAATTATTAATACAGTACTTATGAGTATTTTTTTTTCTTTCATAAAATCTTTTAAATATCAACTAAAACACTCCTATAAGCTGTAGCCCAAATTTTCTATGAATTAAATGACTACATGCAGTCATCATCAGTTAACCAACTAAGTTCAATAAATTTTCTATGTCAGCAATAATAACAATTTTCGTGCAAATCTCCTTTAAGTTTAGCATAATCATCCTTTTTTGTTTTTTTGACTAACTGAGATAAATGGCTGTCAAAAGTGTGTTAAAACTGCAATAATAGGAAACTACAAAACTACTCAATACAAAAAAAAAATATTCGATAAAGTTTAAAATGAACCCTAGAAAACTTTCTTACGTAACTTATGTGTGTCCTGGTACAAATAATGCCAAAGGGTTCAGCACTTAATTTTATTTTTAGTAAATTTTTAAATTGAATATGTAGGTGTTATGGCTGTAGTGTTACTTCTTAACAACCGCTGACATCGCATACCGCTAATAATATCAAAAACAATTGAATTATTAAATGTATCCAAACACGTCACTTTGTTTACAGTTGTCCCGTTGTCCGATCGTCGATGACAGGCGCGTGCGCCGTGTTTGAACGGGAAGTGTTTAAATTTTCCGTAATCAGCGAATGTCTCCATCATATGCAAGAGAAGTTATTCACTTCATGAGTAACGGAAATTTTCACAGTAATAATACTGAACCCTAATTTCTGTACTTTTACAATCATGTAGGATAACAAAGGTTACCCACACAGTGATGTTTAGGGTCAATGAGGCAGTTTTCTGCTTTTTATGAAATTATTTTTTCATTTTGATTTATAGCAGCATTTTGCTTAATTATGTTTTATGTTCAAAACTTTTGTTTATTTCCTGATTATCCCCAATAGGGGAGCGTGGGTCACAGTGGATCCTGGGTCACAGTGGATAAATCATTGTAGGTGTGTATTTAAAGCAAACAGACGCGTACGCGTTCGCGACGTTGCCGTTCTTACACTCCCCCCGCAACCGAGCTAGTCGCCATCTTAGTATCGGAGTGGACGCACGCGGTACGGAGCATCCGTCGACAAGTAAACCACAAACTTTTATTTTACGTGTTTTTGTAAAACGTTTTGCCTTTCCGTATATTAGAATTTTACAAGTGTTGATAATGTGATATGATCTAAAGTTACTGTAGAGAATTTTTGTTACTCTAATATGTTTATTTGACAAATAAATAATTTGGTAGGATTTTTTAATTAAGACTTCTCCAACTGGGGCACAGTGGATCGTTTTGAATTGGGGTACAGTGGATCTTGTATCCACTGTGGAGGATTAAGAATATTATGATTGTAATTGTTTTTTATTGTTTGTAAGAGGTTTAGTTATGTCAACCTTATCAGTTGAAGGACAGCAGATGTGTTCTATTTATTGATCGTTTGATTTTTTCATATTGTGAAACTAGTACCTAAGTTTAAAGTATTATAGGTACTTTCCAAATACAAAGTCCACGTCTAAATTACCTCAAATAAAGATTTATGTTATGATTACAATTAAACGCATGTTTAATGATTAAAAATAAACCACTTAATTTAAATACACGTTTTTTAATGAATATAAATTAATCATTATCCAGTGTGACTCACAGGATCCAGTGTAACCCAAATCAGTATCCACTGTGCCCCTGTTATGGGGCACAGTGGATAATTTATCACTTAAAATAAAAAAAATAAAAAAAAAATACTGAGTGCTTTTAGGTCTGTTTTTGTAATACAGGTTCAAATTTAAATATATTTTCTAGGACTCAGTCAACATGATAGAAAATTTGAGGTAAAAAAAGTAAAGTTACAAGTCATTGAAAGAAAATGGATCCACTGTGCCCCACGCTCCCCTATCCATGTAAGCAAAGTTTAGCAACTAAAACTTACTTGTTCATTTCAAAATAAACTTTTAGTGAACAATAATTACAATGTTTGTAAGTATTGTTCATTTAATTAAGGTTAATTTTCAAATGGATTTATCATTTTCGTGTATTAACGCATGAAAGATGCTTCTTATGACGTGTTTCGTGTCGTAAGTCGGTCAATTTATTATGAAAGAAAAAAAAACTCGAAAGCAATAATTGGGTCAGTTACCCTTAGTACTAGGATAATAGGATATCCGACTTTTTTCGTGTGCTTTTTAGTCGCTCTCTGTCTGTATCGGTGTGAAGTTGTGATTAGCAGATCAGTGATCGTTGTAGAAATTTTCGTGAAAATGTCGTCACGCAGTAATAGCGAATACTATGAGATGATGATGTGTACGCAGTGGAGTGTGATACCGTGCTCGAAATGGAAGTGCGAATTAAAAACGCCTTCAGGAGTGTAACGCCGGATATGCTCCGCAATGTTCAGCGAAATCTGAACGAGCGTGCGGCTTTGTGCGTACAACGCCAAGGCCAGCACATTGAACCTCACCTTTAAAATGTAAGTTACTTTAAAAAATTTCATTTATCAACTTATTCTTAATTTTTTACATAATTATTACGTTTCCCGTAACATCGTAGGCAAAGAAAGGGGCCGCGCCGCGCGCGGTTCTCTTTTACGATTCGGGGATTTCCCGATCGCCGCGGCGCGGCGCCGCCGTGATGTGCGTGTGTGCTAGGCGCACAGACACGTAATGGATAATGTTAATGACCCTCGTAGTGCGGTGACACATTTGTTATGATTTCAATTTAATAAACTATCGAAATAAAAAAAATATTATGCATTTTCAAAGTTATTGCTTTTGAGCTGAAACTTTGCACATAGATTCTGGACCAGATACACTCTTCAACCCGTTTGTATGGATATACCCTTTCCGTAACACGCTGTATATATAATTTTTTTTCAAAGATCATACTAAATAGAATAACAAAGAGTCTCGATGAAAACCAACCACGAGAACAAGCAGGTTTCCGCAAAGGGTACTCGACTACAGACCACATACAAGTAATAACGCAACTAATTGAAAAAGTAAAGGAATATAAAAAGACGTTATATATGTGTTTTATAGACTACACAAAAGCATTTGACTCTCTACACTTCGATGCTATATGGACATCACTAGCGGAACAAGGTGCAAACCAGAAATACATAAACTTAATTAAGAGTATTTATACAAAATGCCACGCAAAAGTGCGCCTAGAGCGAGAAGGTACAGAATTCCCCATACAAAAAGGAGTAAGACAAGGAGACCCTCTCTCCCCAAAACTATTTTCAGCAGTGCTCGAATCCATCTTCAGACGTATAAATTGGGAAACGAAGGGAATACAGATAGACGGAGAACTACTGAATCACCTGCGTTTCGCGGACGACATTGTGGTCTTCGCAGAAAGCGCCACCGAATTGGAGGGTATGGTGATCGAACTGGCTAAGGAAAGTGAAATAGTAGGATTGTCAATGAAGAAATCGAAAACCAAAATTTTAACAAATGGAGTACCTCGGGACTCAGTGGCGGTACCTTCATAGAAGCAGAAAAGCCCGGCTTGCCCTAATAAAATTATAATTCACAACAACAAAATCAATAAAAAATATATTAAAAAAAATCCAGTCAATTAACTCGAACTCAAACATTCATGACATAGGAATACAATTTCGAAATCCGAACTAGCGCTAACTTTGGGCTAGGCTCGCGCCAAATTCGGAATTCGGCTCTAAACGCTATACAATGCGTTCAAATGCGCCATCTCGCTCACACTTAGTCTGGCTTTTACCTGGCTTGCCTTTCCTTTCTCTGTCTCGCAGTTTTCGCATACAAATTGCTATAGAAACCGAAACGTTTACATTTGTTGATATATTGGTAAGTACCTAAACACAGAGTTCTATGAAATGAAAAGCCAGGCTTTTGAGAGGCATGAAGTTCGCGCAAATGCACTATCCGCGCGTTGCGCGTTCTGAGGACATTTGATGGCGTGGAGTTTCCCACTTACCGCGCAGCCTGCGTAGCACTGAGCACGTCACCTTCTCGACGGTGACCAAAATTGGGATGACACCCTCGCGGAGGCGAGTCAGTGACAGTCCCAGCCGCATGCGTCATCTGTTTGCCGTCATCTTGGTGTTTTGCAGGCGCGGTCGCAGCCTGAAATTTTGGAGGGGGTCACTCACTACACTAATAAAAAATAGGTATCTGGAATAAAATAAACATTATTGCACAAGACAATTTTATTATTATAAATTTATCGCTGTTATTATAAATTTATAGCTAGAAATTTCCTTTTATTATTCGGCAAATTTTTGAGATTTTTCAATTTGACCTTAGATTTTGGGGGGGGGGGGTCATGTCCCCTGTGACCCCCCCCTTCGGACCGCGCCTGGTGTTTTGTGGAGTCGCGAACCCGGTAGCTTTGTGGGAGAAGTATCGCCATCATCTGTCTGAAGATTTTCTACGAGCTTTCGGGTCTGGTTGTTTGTGTATGTGAGTTTAAATGTTTGTAAACGCACCCACAATACAGGAGAAATTCCTAGTGTGAGGCAACGTTTAAAAAAAAAAAAAATAATGACACCGTCCTTGAAAGCGTTTGGCAAAACCAGGGTAAAATGTTTTTCTTGGATGCTCCTGGTGGAACGGGAAAAACATTTGTTACCACTGGCATACTTGCAGAGGTCAGGAGGCAAGGCAAATTTGCTATTGCTGTAGCGTCGTCGGGAATCGCTGCCACACTGCTTCCGGGATTGCAAGACAGCACATGCCATGTTTAAAATTCCCATCGATTTAGAGAGCGCCGAAGCGCCTGTTTGTGGTGTGTCACGTAACAGCGATAAGGGACACGTGCTCAAGGATTGCTCTCTGATCGTATGGGATGAGTGTACGATGGCCGAGGATCGAGGGCTGACGAGGTGAATGCTTCGTTGAAACGATCTTCGTTGTGGTCACGAGTTCGTACGCTGCGCTTGACCATTAATATGAGAGCTCGTCTCGGCAGCAATGCACGTGGTGCTTCCAGAGTCTCTCGGTAGAGTGGTATCCAGCTTAGAAGAACTCATTCGCTGTGTGTACGGGGACATCAGTCGTATACCGCACCAGCAGAATTCTTGGGTGTGTGAGCGGGCCATTTTGACGCCCAAAAATGATCAGGCTGCAGCAATTAACGAATGCATTCTCTCGGAAATTGAGGGGAATGAAATGGTCTACACCTCGATAAACACTGTTGTCAAGCAAGATGACGCCACACATTATCATGTGGAATTTCTGAACTCCCTGTCAGCAAGTAAACTTCCAGCGCATACCATCAAGCTGAAGCGGTGTCCCGATTATGCTTCTTCGGAACCTATCTCCTCCGAAGTTGTGTAACGGGAGCCGCCTTAAAGTCATCTCGCTCCACAGACACACCATTGAGGCGGAAATTCTTACGGGTTGTGGCGTCGGCGAGGCAGTATTTATACCACGCATTCCCGTCAACCTCGTAACTTCCCGTTCCAGTTCAAGCGCGTACAGTTCCCCGTGCGTGTTTGCTTCGCGATGACCATCAATAAGTCGCAGGGGCAGACACTGAGGGCAGTGGGTGTCGACGTCAGGACGAGTTGCTTCTCACACGGGCAACTGTACGTCGCTTGCTCCCGCGTCACCAGTCCTGACTCTCTTTACATTTTGGCTCCTGGCAGCATAACTACCAACGTAGTTTATAGGGAAGTGTTGTAAGGTATATATGATACCTTTGAACGTATTTTTACTCTTTTGTGTCCTGGAATGTGTTCCTGCATTATTTTCTCTATTTCCTTCAGTCACATCTTATGACTGAACTCAGCAGGATTCCCATATAACTATCTTCACTTGCTTCGCTTGCAAAAAAAAAAACTTATATTTTAATGCTATTTTAAAAGTTGTTTACTTTATAATGCTATAGCGACACTGGCATCTTAGGTATTTTTGGTGCTGTAGAGCCTTCACGCAGACGACGTCGCGGGCAGCAGCTAGTATTATATAAAATTCAAAGTCCTGACTGACTGACTGATATATCAACGTACAACCTAAACCGCTGGTCCTAGAGACATGAAATTTGGACCTTGTTCTTTGTGAAGAGTAGGTATCCACGCACTTTTCCATAAGAGATTTGTTCTTATGGTACAAATCTAACTTAGAAAGATGTATTAATGATTCTAATGATTATAATTCTGTAAATACGTACCTGATAGAGTCGCGAATCATATTTTGATCAAGATATCTACAACCTGACACTGATCTAAAAATTGCAAAAAACGTAAGAAAAATTGAATTTTGCGGGCTACAACTGCGCATTCACCTTAAAAGAAAAGCGTAATTGCAACTTAACCTCTCGAATGTCTTATGTTACACAGTCCGACATAAGCAATTGTCTTTCTATTGTGTCTCTAATTACGAAAATCAAAGAGTTAATCCTCTTTAAAGAAAATGTTAACTCTGCTAATGGTGATGATTAAGTATATCAGATATTTCATGTTTCAGGTCTAAGAGCCACTATGGAGATTTATTTGAAAAGGCTAAATATAACAAAGAATTTCTGAGGAAAAAACGTGAGAAGCAAAGAGATGTAGAACACTCAAATAGGCAAGAAGCTTTCATCTACTTTATGATGGGGTTAGGAGGCCTGTTTCTTTTTCTGATAGCTAAAGGCACCGACGATTATGATTTAGACAAAACTGCACTAAAACAGAAGGCATCAAACGCGGAAACACAACCGAAGGACTAGAGATATTATAATTATTGAAGCAGCGGGGTAATTGCGTAACACATCAGGAACGGCTTTCATTTTGACAGTTCAACGACATTCATTGCGTTATTTACGTTGTTGAGCAGACATATTTTTCAAACATATGGAGCAATGGCAAAGCAATATCCTTCAAAATGATTCAGATTAAGATTAATAGTGTGTTACACAATTCGGGTGCTGTTTTGTCTTAAATCTGATAACTACTCGTAATTTATTAGAAAATTCTTAGTTAGCATGAAACTTTATTTTTGTGATACCTAATTGTACCAATCAAATATTCAGCTATATTTTGTCATAATGTATTGTATATAATGTACATAAATTATTTATGCACGAACCACAGTAGGTTGTAGATAAAATGTGATAACAGATTTAAAAATATACTACAATCAAATTCATTGTTTTTTTTTTAGAAATCATCTATAAGTAATTACTAATTAGACAGCCCGCATATTTGAACGCAAAGGTGCAAAAACAATGTTTTATTGGAATTCGTACGTGATCTTATCAAGAGATCCGTTTTTCTTAGACGCTGAGCAGGCGATGGTAAATTTTTCCGCGACGTTATAACGTATAGAAATCTATGCAATAACGCACACGTAGGACAAATACATTGCCCGGATTTCCATGCGTCGCTATCGTCGCGGACATATTGTCCATCGTCGGCTCAGCCCACAGAGTATTTTTTAATAGACGGCTCAGCCCCATAGGCCCCCATAGCCCCAGATTGATAACCTTAAAAACAATTAAACTTTTACCTATTACTCCAGTTGAAATCAATCATTTGCTTTGTTGATGTATGATTCCTGTACTGGTCTAAAATTTACTGTCCCCCAGACAGGTTAAAAAGCCAAACGAGATAGCTGCTAAATTGACCACGAGCGCCGAACGCTATCACACTTTGAAGTCTCAGCCTCATAAAGTAAGTTGGAATCTCATGAATTCATAAGTTCTCCCAGGTTAATCCATCTGTCCATAGCCCCCTGCATGCTAGACCTTTACCCCTGTACAGCCCGATTCAAAATTTCAAACTTTATGACGGCTCGGAAAATCAGGCGAGTCGCTGCGCAGTAGGTAACGAATCTGGGGGAGAGCCAAGCTAACTCTACACGCCCTAACTTCACAAACTCTACACCTTAGTCAAAATATGTGGCTTGGCCGTTTCGCTACCATCACATGGGCGTAAAAATTTATTCACTCTTCATTACTTTTCTGTTATACAATAGTTCTTGTAGTAATAATAATAATAATAAATCTTTATTTTCAGACCATTGATCCATAATGTACACATAAAAACACGTTAAAATTAAAATAACAAGAAAAAATAACAAATAAAATCTAATCTAATTAAAACCTACAAAACAAAACCTAAAAAATAAAAACCTACCTCACATATCTGAATGACGGTCTGTGCGCCGCCATCCAGTGACCTATTATTTGGCCATCTACCCTGCCGGCTACAGTACCCACGAGGCTGTTGGGGCTGTCGCGCACCCGACGCATCAGTGATGCGATTCGCAGACGCAGCAGCGACCCGAAATCCGGAACGCGTGCGTCCGCGAACATCCCCGAAGCGCTACAGAAGCGCGGCAACCCCAGCATCACCCGGAACGCATTATTATATTGGACTCGTAAAGCGTTGTACGAGCCCTGTGCATAACTGACCCACAGGGCGCACGTATACAGCGACTGGCAGTAGGCTCTGAACAATGTTATTTTAACCTCTCGCGTACACCGTGCGAACCTGCGGGCCAGCATGTTACACCTGACAGCCAACGCTCTACGTTCCCTTTCCAAATCGTCGTCATCCGACAGCCTATCGGTGACCCAGTGCCCCAGGTATTTAAAACGAGTGACTCTTTTCAGCGGAACTCTGCCTAAAGTAACCGCTGGAACAACGTCATACATTTTATTTTGCGCCTTAAACACTAAGAGCTCGCTTTTAGTTGAGTTGTACCTGAGACCATGAGTCACCGCATAGTCTTCACAGATTCGGAGGAGCTTTCTTAATGCACTGATCGATGGGCTCAGCAACACCATATCATCCGCGTAACTTATATTATTGATGCATTGTCCGTCAATGGAGCAACCGACTTGGGTGTTGCTGAGCTCACATATCAGCCGATTGACATACAGGTTGAAGAGCCTGGGGGAGCTAAGCCCCCCCTGCCTCACGCCGCACTCCAACCTGTACGCACCCGATATGGCACCAGCCCATCTAACGTAGTTGGACTGGTTGCTATACCAGTACTTCAGTACAGCAATCAGTCCCTCTGGAAGGCTAGTGTCATGGGTGAGCTTCTCCCAGAGGCAGTCATAAGACACTAGGTCGAATGCCTTGGAGAGGTCCAAAAAACACGCATAAACAGGTGTTTTCCTTGCTGCATAGTATTGGACAGTATGCTTGAGACAAAGAATCGCTGTTTCAGTCGATAAATGTGGCCTAAACCCAAATTGGGCGTCATGTAGGGTGATATATTTATCCAACTGCCTGTCAATCAGACCGTCCAACACCTTTGCAGCAATGGTCGCCAAGGAGATAGGCCTGTAATTATTCTTGTCACTCGTATCTCCAGTCTTGTTTTTTATTATAGGAACGACAATCGTTTTCATAAGGTCCTCTGGAAGATAGGAGTGACTCATACATAAGTTAAACAAGAGAGCTAAGACACGGGGCAAGTGCTTACCTGCATATCGTACGTGTTCTACGCTTAAGCCGTCATGTCCAGGAGACTTACCCCGCTTCATCTCCTTCAAAACAGACCCAACCTCCCTAGCGGTGAACATGATAGGCGTGCCCTTGAACCCCTCCCTAACATCCGACCCGCCCGTCGATGGACCTAGTGGTGACTCTGTCCTGAACGAAGCCATAAATAAATTAGCAATAGCCTCTGGTTCGTTTACGCCACCGACGCACACTGGCAGGCCCGACTTAGGATTCAAGCTGTTGGTGGCTTTCCAGAAACTACTAAAATTTTTAGCTTCGTGATGACTCGCAATTTCATTCATCTTTAATTGATCCGCATTGTTTTGGCACCACTTTAGCTTACTTTTAAAATTTTTTCTACTTGCCACCATATTTTCATATAGCGACCCCGTTCTAGGCTTACCAGCTGCCGCCCAGCTCAAAAAATTAAGCCGAGCCTGCCCATGCGCATTTTTAACGTGTTTATTCCAACCCGGTTTATTATATTTTTTGCGCTGAACTTGGTAATTGTGACTAGTAGTTGCAGCTTCGCAAAGAATATCTACAATATTTTTATATAATTTGTCAACTATTCTATGATGTTCCAAGTTAGTACAAATATTTTCACTACGACTACAATTAATAAACTCTGCCGGAAAGTCAATTTCCCTTAGCTTTTCATTGCAAAGTTTGGTGTACATAACCGTTTGCGTAGGGTCCCTATATCCCCACTTTACTGTATTACACTGAGACTGAACAGAGGTACACTTAGATTTTAACATGTCCAGTTCACAGTTTATTTTTAAGGGAAAATGATCAGACCACGTCACATCATAAGCCACACTAATGTCCTTAATAGTGTCCCAAGCCGCTTTAGTTACTACACAGTGGTCTAACCAGCTAGTCGTACCATGAGCATCACTTACATACGTGTATGTGTCCGATCCACTGCCCAGTAGGTTAAAGTCAGCGCACTGCCACTGCACTTCAGAGGAAAAGTTGCTAAGTTCTCTACCGAACAGTCCACTTGGTTGCGCATTATAGTCCCCAAGCATAAACACTGCATCCACCCCGAACGAAACGGCCAAGCCTCATTATTTTGACTAAGGTGTAGAGTTTGTGAAGTTAGGGCGTGTAGAGTTAGAAGCTTGGCTCTACATGAGATCTGATAACTTTTTGGAAGTGCGAGCCATAAATGTGGTCTCGTCTTGGCAACATTTTACATGAAAATGTTTTTGGTGGGATTCATATGTCAGCCGGGGTTAGGACTTTAGGAGTGGAGTATTGCGCAGCGAGTAGCGCACTTCGATGCCGCCATAAAGTTTGAATCGGGGTGTTCCTATACCAAATGTAAACCTGAAAAGGGGTCATCATGCCCGCATTGCTCTTAACTGAAGGTTTAAAAATACATATATTTTTGGCGTTCTCTAATAATAACGCCTCACCTAGGAGAATCTTTGTCGGCTTATTCAGAGAAGTAAGAGGTTTAGAAATATAGCATAGGTATAATTAATATAATGCTGGAGCAAGCGAATCGAGCTCTAAAATTACACTCCGGATAGGTTCAATTTTCTTTTGAACATTTCTAAGAACAGAAATGGGAATTACTTTGTTTGAAAAGTTTGATTTGAGAATGTAGAATGCAAGAGTAAGCGAAGCGACCTCTAAAATTTTAGCATCCGGATAGCGGGATAGGGCAAGCTTTTTGTTTTGACTATTCATACGTTGTACCTATAGGACTTAGTGTGTCGACTTACGCAGAAAAGTTTGAGTACATTGTCTTCTTTGCAAGAGCGAGAGAAACGAGGTCAAAAGTTTAGATAGGTATATTTAGCATACGTTACGTTAGTCTGACAACCAGTCTTATCAAGGGGTATCGTATTACCCAATAATTGGGTTGTGGAGGTCAGATAGGCAGTCGCTCCATGTAAAATACTGGTATTCAGCTGCATCCGGTTAGACTGGAAGCTGGCCCCAACATAGTTGGGAAAAGGCTAGGCAGATGATGATGATGATTTAGCATACGTATGGGGCCTTCAACTACTGCCTTTTACTTACTGGATAATATATATTTTGGCCTTGTTTGAGATTTGATTAGAACGTATTTTATTTAAAAAAAAAAAAAAAAAAAACGTTTTGAATTAATATAATCAATATAATTTGATAAAATCACATCAATTTTCAAACTATTGTATGCCTAACATGGTGGAGCAGTGCAAACGCACACCAAAACTTACAACAACAACAACAACTTTGTAACCACTGTCTCTCAAGATCTTTGACTTTGTATTCCGTGACATTTGGAGACCTTCAGGAATGGGGTCCGGGGCACCCTCCACCCCTTTAGTCCGCCACATTCCTAAAGCAATCTATTACGGTATTTCGGAGATAAAAAAACGAGGGTACACGTATTTTCTTTCTTTTTTCGATTTGTCTTCTCTATTTATAGTTCTGTTCATAGACTTTCCATATCTATTACTATACTCTTTGTATACACTTATAATCCTGTTTAATCTGTGTATGGACTATGGTCGTATCTCTAGTATTTAATACACGGAATAGAAAATTCTATTACGTGATTTAAGGCGAAAGCGCCAGGGTAGCCCGCGAAATTCAATTTTTTTTACGTTTTTTTGCAATTTGCTGGTCAGTATTAAGTTGTTGATTATAATTCTGTAAATACATATTTGTTACGACCGCGAATCATATTTTAATCAACGTACAACTTAATACTGACCAGCAATTTGCAAAAAACGTAAGAAAATTTGTATTTCGCGGGCCACCTTAGAGCTTCCCCCTTAATAGTAGTCTATGCGTATAGTACTCTGTGTTCGTAATATTACTAATCTGTGGTTGTGGTGACAAAAGCCGCTCTAGGAGTAATAGTGTTCTGTGGACAAAAGTCATAGGCAAAGAAGAGGAGACATTGTCAATTATTAAAATTATTATTTTCCTCGTTTTCACTTCTGAAGCCAAATTAGAATTTTACTTTGTTTTTTTATTGTGATTTGGGTTGGACTATTGATTCACACAACAGATAGTGCCAGAATTACTAAGGAATAGCCATGGATGGTCTTGTTGGTTACGGTAGCGAAGATGAGAATGAATCGGAGCGTTATGGAAGCCAACAATCATCGGTAAGTTTTGGCGTCCTTGACAATTTTTTCTAAATGTTAATTTATTTTATTGCTTAAGTGATTTGGGTGTTTTTTTAGTATGTTTTGATGCAATTTGTATGAGAATCATGGATATTAACCTGCGTTCTCTGCTTGACAATAGAATGATATTATAGGTGGCAGCGGGTGGCGCTGGAGGCCGCCGCAGAGACAGCGATACCAACTACGATGACGTCAACATGGACATGAGCGAGGTAAATGTCCCATATGTACGTCTACCACCATCACATATGCTAGCACAGTGAGAGCCCCAGTCAGTTCACTTGGTAACAGTCCACATGATGGGGTCCTTCACTGTTATACTCTCCTTAGTTATGTGATGAAGCTAAACAGTAGAAATATTGTTAACTAAGTAGTCTATTCTTCATCTATATTCAGGCGTAAAGCCAAAATCCTTCGCAGCATTAAAATAGTCTTAATTTCTCATAATAGTAACTAAATAATTATCATAGTACACTTTTATAAATAGAGTCAAATAAAAAAGCAACTTTGCATTATGCTGTTTTCAACGATGATATTAACACTTTTATTATTTTATATGTTACCCATTTGTAAATTGACACAAAACAAAAGTCAAATACCCCTTGAGTACGTGCCGAGGCTTCAAGATGACCGACCGAGTCCATGCACACTGCGATCCTTTAACTACAGGCTCACGTGAGTACATAGCTATAAGATAACCCAAACTATTTGGCATCATGATTTACTCATATTATCCATGTTTATTTTTTGTTTTAGAACCGTTTCTATTCTAAATTTAATACAAGCAGTATGATTTTACTGAACAATACCGATTAAGAAATGTTTCATAACATCCATATAATTATCATATTTATTTATTATATTATGTACTTTCTATGGAATTTATCACTCTTATACTATAATTATTAAAACATAATTTAGGTTCTCAGCTTCCCTATCCCCTTGTTCTTGGTATAAACTTGTTATTTTTATTACAATAAAGTAAGAAGTCATCACAATATAAACCTATTTTAGTAATCGAGATAATAACTTTCCTCTACACATTTTCCCCCCTTATTATTAAAATAAAATACGGAATTTTTGTTACACAAGAGAAATGTGATCTTAACCATAATTTTTTTTAGCAATTTTACTCAGAATTTACTAATAAGGGGGTTTATGTTGATTTAATAGTGACCTATGATTCTTATAACTTAATGATGTTGTAATAACATCAAAAGTCGATATTCGAGATTATAAACGGCCAACAATGCTTGCTTGTCTGGCAAAAGAAATAACAAATTGTCACAACAAATTACATGAAGATGAAATCTGTGTGTGGTTAAAAGGAACCCTAACTAAATACGAGCCGCAGCATTGAAAAATGCTGCAGTACCGGTTTGATTTTCAGGTACATACTACAAATTATAAGTTTCAAAACATGTAAAGTTTTGACTGTGGTTTTGAGGCATACTGACTATTTTCAAGCAGAAGTAGGTATGCAACAATTTTACTGCTGGCTTCATGGCCCGGCCGGTTGACAAGTCTGAAGAAATGCTCATATGCACCCTGTTTTTATATCCCCACCACAGAATTCTTCCCATAATATGTTTTGCAGATATAATAATCTCGTTTTCTTGCCAGAAGGGTAGGCAGTACCTACACAATGCTTCATCAAGCCATGGTTAACAGAATCTGAAATCTATTTCAAACATAATTATATGGTAATCGTAACTAGGAAACGCAGAAACCAAATTCTCTCATTAAAATTGTTTAGTCCGCCTGTGCTGCACTACAATATGAATGGGAAACACAGAAAAATAATAACATTTTGAAACTGCACTGCAACTGGAATTTCAGAACATTTATAAATCACAAGGGAAATAAAACTAAAGTTTCCTTTATTTTTTACTCAAGGCGTAAACCAATATTACATCAATTTTTAAATTTACCGAAAACAAATTGAAAACACTTCACATTTTGTGATACCATCATGTATGGCACAAAATAAATACTCTATGAATATTTTTAAGCTATAATGTAGTGTAAGTGTTGTGTTTCTTGTCGCAGGATTCGCAGGCAGAGTCGGAGCCCGAATTGCCGCCGGCGGAGCCTACGCCCCCGGCACAGTCATCGCGAGACGACCGCAGATCTAGTGAGTTTTTTTTTAATTATTTACTAGCGACCCGCCACTGCACTGCTGCACGGTTTTTATGACTTGACTAATCGAGATTTCTTTAATGTAGGTGGTAATGTAATTTATTATTTACATAAACCTTCCGGAAGTTTAATGCAGTTTTTACCATCGCCATCGTTTGATGACGATGGTAAAAACTGCATTAAAATCCGATGCGGAGTTATAGTGGCTAAGTAGTAACAGCCGCACAGGTCGATCGATCAGGTTAAGCTATGCTTGCCGCGGTTGGCCTGTGGATGGGTGACCATCTTTACATACCGAGACCCCTCCGTGCCTCGGAAAGCTAGTCAGAAGTCCGAAAGTCTGACAACCAGTCTTATCAAGGGGTATCGTATTACCCAGTAATTGGGTTGTGGAGGTCAGATAGGCAGTCGCTCCATGTAAAATACTGGTATTCAGCTGCATCCGGTTAGATTGGAAGCCGACCCCAACATAGTTGGGAAAAGGCTAGGCAGGTGATGATGAGTTATTGACTTCTTTTTTTAACCGACTTCAAAAAAGGAGGAGGTTCTCAATTCGACGGTGTTTTTTTTTTTTGTGTTTTTTACGCGATTACTCCGCCAATTGTGGACCGATTTTCAAAATTCTTTTTTTGTTTGAAAGGGTATGGTCTTGAGGTGGTCCCATTGTCACCAACTCGGAATCTGATGAGGGCATCCCATGAAAATCGAGGGAAACCCTCAAATTTGATAGGCACACCTATAGCGATTTGGGTATTTTTTATAGTAACTCGTGCATTTGCTTTCGGAAAGCACCATTTGGTGAAGTGGAACTGATGTTGAAGACCACAGATGGCCACCGGAACTACTCAATAATAAGCATTTCACGGGTTACGATTCGATTAGGTATGTACTTTAATATGGTTGCTAAGCAATTTATGCTCGTCACAATGCATATGGTGAAATGGAGTGTGACTTCTCAGCTCCAGTTCTCCTGGTTCTTACTAGGAGAACTCCTCGACAATTAACGTCCCTGCATCGAGAAAAGCAATATTATTGTAAAAGCTATTGTAAATTAGATAAATGACAAACTGACCCACTAAAAAGTGAAAAATAAAAACTTTTTTTACAAAAAAAAAACAACCGACTTCCAAAAAACACTACAAAGTGAAAAATAACTTTAATTTCGGAAGTCGGTGGCAAAAAACTAAAATACAGATCCAAAGACACCGACTTCCGAAATTAAAGTTATTTTTCACTTTGTAGTGTTTTTTGGAAGTCGGTTGTTTTTTTTTTTTTGTAAAAAAGTTTTTTTAATAATACAATATGATTTGGTAGAATGTTCGGCATTTTTGCCGAATAATCGCCCTTATACGAATATTCAGTAAACCTGCCGAACATGCCGAATACCGAACATAAATCGAATTTTTTGGCCTATCCCTGAGGGAATGAGAATTTAGTTTGGCCCATTTCAAGGCCTCTGGTTTTTTATTGCATAATAAAACATATAAATAACACATTTCTAAGAATATTTTGCTCAGCTTTTCTATTAATTTGTAATGTGGCTTTTATTATAAGTTCTCTGTAATGCAAATGCTAACTAACAAAATAGCCTCCATTTAAAAGGTAATGACCAAAACTGCGGGGTAATTGTGTAACACACTGTCAGTAGCAATGGTTTTCATTTTGACAGTTCAACAACATTCATTGCGTTCTTTCATGGGCAGACAAATTGTTCGTCCTTTCCCAGGGTTCAAAAAGTTTTAACTGCTAATGCGGTACACCATCTGATTGACTATCTAGCGCAAGAACTTGACAAGGGTAACCACTAGGGCTTGTAAATATTCGAAGTTTTTAGATATTCGAATATTCGAAGTTTTTACAGGCAGTATTCGAATTATTCGAATATTTATTCGAATATTAGCTTTTTCCTTTGAAACCAAGTTAAAACCTTGAAGGGACAACATGCATAAACAATTAATACACAAGTTTGAGTTGAGTATTTTTATTATATGTAATTGAATCACCTTTAACCTCTCAGGTGTCGCGCGGCTAGAGCATGGACTATCGGAATATTCGGAACCTTTTTCCAATACCGCTTTTGTTTCGATATTAAATTTTTGAATACCGATATTCCGGTATTTCGATATTTTTCCGATATTATGGCAAAAAAAGATCAATTTCGTTTTAACGTTGTTAGGGTCCAAATATTAGAAATAAGAGACTAGTGCAAAGTAAATCAACGAGATTTATTATTAAAAATCTTTCATTGCAATCTTATAAAATAATTAGAATTTAAAAAGTATGAAACACATAAAAAAACTATTTCCTAACATACTCTGCTAAGTCATAAAATTAAAAAAAAACAACACAAGTTAAAATAAGTAATTGATTAACATAAAATATAGGTAAATATTACAATAAACACAAAGAACTGGATATTAAATTGGTGGGCCTACACAGTCGTCATCTTTCAATTCACGAGATCGCGATTGTTGAAATATGGAACGTAAGTAGCAGAGGGCATCCAAGGTATTGTCTTTGAGAGACGATCTTATTTTGTTGCACGTATATGCCGCAGACGAGAACGCGCTTTCAGACTCTACACTCGTGGAGGGTATCGTCAGTAAATGTCTGTACGCCATGTCTAAATAGAACCCGCGGTTGCCACCATTTTCAAACAATGCCATTTCAATTTGAATTAACTTATATGCTTATCGTTTTCACCATAGCTCTGTTAGCTTCATCTTCTGTTTCATTTCTATTAAGCATATTTGTATTTTTCTCCTACTTCAATGACTTTTCAATTTCTTTATTTAGTTCTTTCGCAAAATCAACGCTTTCGAAATCTCCACACACGCTCCGGCACTGTGTGTGTACGTGTGAAGCGCGGTCTGTAGGTAACAACTTGTAAGACAGACGTAGTTCGTATTTTCAAACTTAACTAAAAATTATTCGAATATTCGAATTTAACATCAGTCAATCTTCGAATAACAAAAATGATCGAATATTCGCATTATTCGAATATTCGAATTACAAGCCCTAGTAACCACACAGTAGGAATTTTCCTGGACCTCGCCAAAGCATTTGACACAGTTTACATTCCAATCCTGTTGCGCAAGCTTGAGCTCATGGGTGTAAGAGGCACCCAGCTGAGAATGTTGACTTGAAAGAGCATGGCAGTTGAGAACGTGTCATGCTCACTTAAATGTCTCACCGATGGTGGCGCGTGTGTTGGATCATTCGGTTCCCTACAAAATGGTTGAGCTGGATGGTGCTGATCCACGCGTCATGTTCGTGAACGGGCGCCGTCGGTTGAGATTGAGACTGGTCATCTCTTAACTGCCACGGCTTATTTTTAATCTTATGTCTTGAATTGTTTCTTCATTTCTGTCTTTTTTACATTGTTCTCACATATAGAAGCAACAAGAATAATGTACCCAGGATTTTGTAATATCTTGATTTAAAAGAGTGTCCATGGAGTTTCTTGCCCGTTCTTCTCCATAGAGATCTACGCTTTGGAATGGGCAACTAGCTTCAACTTTCTGACTAACTGACAGACTATTTAATTTTGACAATTCAAAAGTGCCTGTACAAGGTTTAATTGAAATAAATGATTTGAGTTTGAGTTTGAATGTTCAAAAGTTATTTAGAAGATCGTTCCCAGTCCGTAAAGATAAGATTTATTTATTTGTATAAACATGGTATACATACAAGAGCATGCAAGATGATAATAAATTACATTATAGGTAGTCCAATCATGTTTAAGCCTTATAATATATTGTCGTACAAATATTTTAGTCACATAGTTTGACCGCCACACATCAAAAACGTGCCCTCGGCGTCAAAATCTGTCATGTAGTCGAACCGTGGCGTGCTGGGCACATTTTGGTTTGACGTCTATACACGTCTGTGGCGGTCAAAAGGTTAATCAATAGGAATTAATAAACATTATAATAAAACTAATGTCAGACAAGTTTTTCGACCAAAAATTCAGACACACTATAATATGCCTTTTGCGATAAAAACACCATCAACTGACGTTTGAGCGCATTGATACTTAGCTCCTTTCAATGCTTGGGTAGCTTGTTAAATATAGTTGGGGCCATGCAGATGATACTTTTGCGCATGAGTGCAGTTTTAGCAGGATATACGCGAATTATGCTCATATCCCGTCTGTTACCTGGGAAAGCGTCCTGTAAGCGTGGAAATAATTTGGGATTCGCTTTAACAAACATTACAGTTTCGAGGATATACAGACAAGGCAAAGTTAATATCTTGTATCTTATAAAATACGGTTTACAAGTATCATCAGTCTTTAGCCTAAACATTGACCTAATGCATCTCTTTGGGCCTTGAATGCGATGTTGAAATCGGTAGAATTTCCCCAAAAGATTATGCCGTATCTTAAGTGAGACGCAGCTAAGCCGTGATAGGCCGCAATTAAGGTATCTACATTATACGACTGCAGCTAGGGAATGCAAGGCGAAAGCAGAACTACAATTTTTTTTTACAGAGATTCTCTGTGTGATTTCCAGTCCAGTCTTTTGTCAATGATTAGTCCGAGGAATTTAGTTGTATTAACGCTTTCAATGGTTTTATTATCAATACTAGCTTCTGCCCGCGACTTTCTTGTACCCCCACCCCGTCGCAAAACTTCGTATTGGCTTAGCGTTCATTCTGACTTTTTCTTTTTGCTCGGCTCCTAAGGGTCATAGCGTGATATTAAATAGCCTATAGCCTTCCTCAAGAATTGGGCTATCAAATGCAAAAAGATTTTTTCAAATCTGACCGGTAGTTCCAGAGATTATCGCGTTCAAACAAACAAAGTCTTCAGCTTTATTATTAGTATATATATAGATAGATATAGATTTATGTCCAAATTACTACTCGTCAAACGTTGGCTAAAATGCATGATAATATTAATTTTATTTAAATTATTATAGTCTAACAATTGTATTACAGATGTCAAAGAGTTGCAACGTAAAGGTATATAGGTAAAGATTGGCAATGTTCTCAGCGCTGTTAAAAAAAAAACATTTTTTGGTGTTCCTCAAGGAAGTATTTTAGGGCCCACTCTGTTTTGATCTACGTAAATGACCATTGCAATCTAAAGCTAGAGCATGGCACTATTATAACTTACGCTGACGACATTGCTCTACTTTTTTCGGCTGACTCAGAAAAAGAAAAAAAAAGTATCCCCATACCATATTTCATCAAAATCAGTCCAGCCGTTTTGAAGATTAGCCGGAAGAAATAGACAAACAAAAAAATAATAAAATGTTTTTTTTTTTAGTTATAAATACTTACAGATGATATGTTTTTTTTTTAATAATGTAAAGTTCGAAGCACGGCTTTAGAATCATGTAGCTACTGATTCCATGGTAACAGGTTACGCATCGATGTACCTGCCACCCTGTATACTTTCAAAAGCATTTGGTAAAAAACTGTTATGACGTAACATTACAGACCCTTCAATTTTATTAATTGGTATAGATGTATAGATATTGTATGAGAAAACGCAATTAGTACCCAAAATTACTTCAGAGGCGAGCCTCGGAAATCGAAATGCCACGATATTGTTTAATTCCATGTTCCAATCGCGTAGGCACACTACTTTGTAATCTACTTGAATGCATTAAATTATCAACGAGTCGTAAAATATTGCATGTTCAATCGAAATTACTGATTTGTAGTTCCTATAGTCGACCATGCTGTAGAAAGTTACAACATTAGTATTTTATCATGAAAATAATTTATTGAAATGGTTAGGTTTGCTATCAAAAAGTACTGAAGCAGGGTCCTAACCTCCTTACTAAAAAATAAAATATCTTCGTTATTTAAGTATAAACTCGGTAAAAAATAGCGTATTTCAAAATTTTTCTTTGTTTACAGATGGTAGTCGTGAACGTGACCGCGGTGACCGCGAGTTCGACCGGCGCGACAAACGCCGCGACTCGCCCGTGCGCGCACGCAGCGATAGAGACCGCTCAGATAAACGGTCACCGCGCAGGGATGATAAATACAGGTACTTACTGTTGAATTTCTCATCATTTAAAACTTCTTTTTTTAGTGCCTCGTGCCTCTCCAATTACTGAAGGTTACATTAAATTTGAATATCCTTTACGAGGTAGAACAACATTTAAAACTAAGCGGAGCGCGTGAGGGATAGGCAATCTTTGTGCCCTCACGCCCCTAGTCGCCGCAGGAGACGCCCTGGGCGTCGTGAATCGAGAGCCGATTCCCGGCCACCGTAGGCGCGGGCTTGCGGACGGCGAGCAATGGATAGCTCGCCATCCGGTAAAGACGAGGCCCAGGTCGACGGCGCGTTTTGTTCCACGCGCGCCTCAAAGAGATGTCAGCACTGATTGATGAGGTCTGCTAGGGCCGATGCCTGCCAGGGTCGCGGGTTGTTCGAAAGAGTTACCGTGGCCCTGGCACAGGCAACTGAAGGAACACGTCCTATCCCGCTCCGCCCAGAGCGGGAGAAATTATTTGATAATTTCTCACCAAAAAAAAAAGTCACGTTAAGATTATGACGTACTCTTTAGTCTAGAGTGTCTAGTCTATACGGACGCCGTAAATGAGAATCCCAACAAAAAAAAATCTGATTAGAAATTCTCAGTAGTAGTTTGCACCCTAATTGCGTAACACACTTTCAATCACAATCAGAGTCATTTTGAAGGATATTGCTAATCCATTGCTGCATATGTTCGAGAAAATTGTCTGCTCAACAACGTAAATAACGCAATGAATATTGTTGAAATGTCAAAATGAGAGCCATAGCTACTATTAGTGTGTTACGATGACCCCGCCATTTTATGAAATTCAAATATTGATTAAGTAGTGCCCAAGGCATTGACGTGTAAAAGTGTCTTAAAAGATCTGCTTACAGAAATAAATATAATGTAATTTCATTTCAAAGATAAATACTTATAATTTTAGCAGAAGTTTAAAACTATTTTTATATTATTATTTATAACACAGGTCAGACCGTGACCGCGACCGCGGACGCGCACACGAGCCAGTCCGCCGCGGTCTGCTAGGCGACCGGCCCGATGACCGCGAGAAAGTGCCCGCGCTGATGGACCTCAAACCTTACGCCAGTGAGGTTCCACCACCAGCTGACAAGAGGTCTCAGGATGCTAGGGATGCTGTGTCGCCCAGGTACCGTATTCAAGATCAATTTTTTTTTTCAAGTATTATTTAAAAGCCATATAAAAAGTGCTCGAACCTTTATGGCCTATCCGACCCGCCCCCGCGTTGCCTGCTATTTTGATTTTTTTTTAAAGCTTCCGTGCTCGATAAATGTAATATACGTATATATAGGTAGAGTACACATTATACAAATAAAAAATGTCCAGTACTAAGAGTAATTTAAAGTATCACGTTCCCGATATATTTGGAGGTCACCATATGAACACTATGAAAATCATTAAAAATGCAGTAATTACGAGTTTATACGCATTTGATTGTATAATCTATTCAAATAATAGTTCCCAGGTTAAATTTACTATTTTCTGAATACCAGTATTTTGTTAACACAGTCAAAATAATTGTAGTCTCAATCATTATCAGCGCCTGCTGGAAATATAATTGAAATAACCTATCTGTCCATTTAATTTCATCAAAGCCTTTATTTTGTTTTAGATTCATAGACCGCGAGCGTCGCGATAAAGAAAAGGACAGAGAACGTGAACGTGACAGAGATCGTCATGGCCGACGCTCTGAGGAAAAACGGTAAGCATCAATTTGTTAATAAAACCCTGGCTGGCGCCACACTTTGGTCCAAATGCTCGCGCCGTCATAGATCGCCGCGTTGGCAATTATGCTTCTTATGACTTATATCTACATAGTATAGTCTTTCTATGATAAAACCACGATACTATGGTGAATTTCTGCTGGCGACATCTATAGAAATAAATAAACGTAAAGTGTCTGTTTGTAATGTAAAAAAAAATAATACCTAATAGCTTTTTTATGTAACATGCTGATATTACAAATTAGAGGATTATATCCAAGATAGGATAATAGGACCATAGGACAATTTAGAGTCTAGACAAAATCAAATTTGAAAATATGTGAGCACCATGTATCACATAATTGATTTACCTGTCATTGCTTCATTTTTAATTCTTTTTACCTTTTGTGGTAGACTAATTTTATTCTAGGTGCATCGTCTTCACATATAATTAGATATATTATACAGGGTTATTTGTAAAACACCAGCAACCTCTTAAGAGGTCATTGTACTCATCATTATGAACAACTTTTACTATGGGACCAAACCTGAAATCGCGAAAAAAAAATCAGCTGTTCTCTACATTTTGACGAGTTATAAGAACATAAATGTAGGGAACAGCAGATTTTTTTTTCGCGATTTCAGGTTTGGTCCCATAGTAAAAGTTGTTCATAATGATGAGTACAATGACCTCTTAAGAGGTTGCTGGTGTTTTACAAATAACCCTGTATATATACAAGTAAAACATTTTAAAAGAGTAACGGTGGAGTTTTTTTGCCCATTCTTCTCCATACGAAAACTACCTTTTGGAATGGGCGACTAGAATCAATTCTATTTAGTTGTAATTTTTGACGTTCAAAAGTGCCTATAATGTGCCTATTTGAAATAAATGATTTGACTTTGCATTACTATTAACTCTGTCTTAGTTCATCAAGCCATCGCCACGACCGCCGCGACCGCTCGCGCTCCAAGTCCCGCGGGGCGCAGTACCCGGCCGGCCACTCGTCGGAGCGCCGCGCCTCCCCGCCCTCGGCCGACTACCGGCCTTCGTCCTACAAGGTCAACAAGAAGCTAGAGGTTATGGAGAAGATGGGTTAGTATTGTAATATTGTGTTCTTAGGTGACTCCGCCCTGGAGTGTAAATGTGGTGCTGAGTGTGCGGACCCTCAAACAATGGGGTACTTGATATTGTGTCCAGCTTGTCTTGTTGTCTGGATGTTACTTAAGGAGCCAAGTTCGTAGCCAAATTCTGGGCTGACTGTATATAGATTGCCATTGACACGCCAAGAAGGAGGGGGATACGTAGAACAAACCCTCTTTAGCGCTACTACACTACTATTGAGGTATATCCAGTGATGATACTTCAGATTTCTGTAGTAAAATTTTCATCTTCATTTGTATCGGAACAAACTAAATTGGTGAATAAGAATAGGTGCCGTGGTGAAAATATTTGCCAGGCAGTATCAGGGCGGACTACCTAGAGTGCAGCTAATTCACTATTAAGAGACTTTGTTCAGGTTTCATGACTTCAAGTATCAGGCGCCATATAAGCCTTCGATCAACAATACCAACTAGATATCGGGTCGGCGCAAAAATTACGTCTCGGTAAATAACAGCGCACTTGAGAAGTGAGCTCTTATTTTGTTTAGTTCGCTTGAAACACAGCCAATGTAAACACGTTTCACAATGCCGCAATGTGTATTTAAAAGTTGCAAAAATAATGCCCGAAAAAGCAATTTATCGGCCGGAGTGTCTTACTTTCGGTAAGTACATGTAAAATAAGTTATATTATAAGCTTTAAACTAGTAAATAATATCAAATTTTGAACAAAATTACCATTTAAACCACCGCTACAAATGTTTGGCCAAGGTTGGCCAATACATGCCCAAACATACATGTTGGCCAATACATGCC
The DNA here is from genome assembly GCA_963082905.1 of Oligia fasciuncula. NCBI lineage: Eukaryota > Metazoa > Arthropoda > Insecta > Lepidoptera > Noctuidae > Oligia > Oligia fasciuncula. Next base: position 10,294,847 of record OY720406.1, on the reverse strand, counting down.
CAACAAATATTCGACAAAGCAAACCGAAACGAAACAAAACGATGTAGCTCGCAAGGCCATAACAGGAAAAAGTACTTTATTTGTTGCTGCCTAAGGTTGATTTTACACTAAATATTATTTTACTTGTCTTTTCATTTCTAAGTGACAGAATAAAATTGCTTTTCTCGTCTTTTGTGACGAATGATCGTAAGTATAAGATAATATTTTGAAGATTTGTGACTTTATTACTAGGTGCCATGGTTGTAATTAGGTTAACTTAAAACTGTTGTAAAACTTTTATCTCAGTTCGTTACTAAACGAATGCTGTATAGGTATAAATTCACGCGGACAGCATTTAGCTTTGATTTTGTACGTGACCCGTTATCTAGTTGGTATTGTTGATCGAAGATATAAGCAAATGAAATCTGTCATTAGATTCTTGAGCGTTTACCTTCGCATCACAAAAAAGTTCAACTATTGGTAAAACATTAACAACTTCTTAAGAGGTCATTGTACTCATCATTATGAACAACTTTTGCTTTGGGACCAAACCGGAAATCGCGAAAAAAAAATCAGCTGTTCCCTACATTTTGACGAGATAAACGAACATAAATGTAGGGAACCGGTTTTTTTTTTACGATTTCAGGTTTGGTCCCATAGTAAAAGGTAAAATTGGTAAAACATTTCATCATTTCATTTCATTTCAACCTCTTAAGAGGTTGTTAATGTTTTACCCTGTATTCTTTATCAAAATGAAAACATGTCATTAAATATAAGATTCTGATAATTTGTTTATGTGGTTCACAAGAAGTTAGTCTTCATTTTAATTTTTATATCTGTTCTCACAGGTCTTCAGATCAAGACACCAGACGGCTCGATGGCCACAGCGCAGCAACTTCGAGCAGCGGCCTGCGAAATACCGCCTCCGGGATCGCACCTGCCTTCATACTACAATCCCACCGCTGTCAATGCTAACAAGATTATGGACCAGGTATGTTATTAATGTTACAAGAAGGAAAATCACATTTATTAGGCAAATGCAAGAAATACAAGAATAAAAAGACTCCAGTTAAGAGCTCAACTGTCACTAATGATGCACAATTACTGTATTGTTACCGATCTTTATGAGATTTCGTGACATCGGAGTGGAAAATCGTGCACATCAAAATCAAAATATTTTATTTCACATAAACCTACATGCGCACTTATGCACCTAGCTTCTGACATTTCGTCAGAAGCTAGGTGCATAGTTACAATTAGTCGTTTCCTATGGAGAAGAACCGGCAAGAAACTCCACGGTTACTCTTTAAAAATAATTGGCTTTTACAATGTTTCCAAATTACAGCAGGTATGGGAGGACAGCGTAGGCCTGTCAACAAGTACCAGGTACTTGATAAAATAAAAAATGGTCTACAGATCTAAAGTCTACAAGGTCATCAATCAATGTTTGCTGAAACTGTTTCTTTCTATCTTTCATATTATAAACTAAAGTCGCTTTTCGTGACAGTCGGGTAAAAAGGGCCCACAATGAATTTTTATGCAGGGCTAGCTACGCCACTGGATAAGTGTCAAAAAAGAAAAATTAAAGACTAGAACGCCTGCCAAGATCTTGCCAGGCGAGTTCTAATGAATAAAATAATCAGCATTAAACAAAGGGTCACATGGTGATATAGGATTATGACAAGCTTACGTAGGTTTAAATAATAATAATAATAATAAATCGTTTTAAAGATACACAACTCGCTAGAAACGTAAGTACTTACGGCAAAGTTAGAGTAAAAACCGGGCAAGAGTGAGTCGGACTCGCGCACCGAGGGTTCCGTACCATCATGTTTTTAAATTTTCATCGGCGAGGCCTATATTCGTTTAATTTCGAGAATTTTAACACTGCGCACTGCGGTGTAGAATATTGCAGTTTTAGGTCAGCGCCGTCTCTTACCGATAGTGGAACTAGTGTAACTTTTTGTTGATGATTTCTGAAAAAGTGTGCGATTTTGAGGCATTGTTTTATTTTTCCTGTAATCTTTACATAAACTTCTATCACTTAGAATTATTTCTGATTTTTCTCTTTGCAAACTTCGGAGATAAGGGGAGAACGATATTTTTTTTTTTTCATCAAAAGTCTAAAACTATGCGGCATAAAAAAAAATGTTTGAGAATGTGCACACTGCGCTCTTTCAATACCCCACATGCACTAGTAGCCCCACTTAGAATTTTTCAGACACCTTTTCAGTCATTGTTGCAAAAAAAAAAAAACATATTTTTTTTTTCTTATTTGCAAAATAGTTGGGCAAACGTCATCTAAAACTATTCCAAATTTCAAGTTGATAGCATTAGTAGTTCTTGAGATATCCAGCTGTGTGTGACAGACAGACAAACAGACTTAGTCTCACCATAAGGGTTCCGTTTTACCATTTTGGTACGAAACCCTAAAAAGGACAAAAAAAAATCTGTTTGTGTAGCCCCAGGCGCAGCTTTATATTCGCACAGCTCTGAAACAAACAGTATGATCAATGGCAATTTTTAGGGCTCCGTAGCCAAACGGCAAAAAACGGAACCCTTATGGATTCGTCATATCTGTCTGTCTGTCCGTATGTCACAGCTACTTTTTTCCGAAACTATAAGAACTATACTGTTGAAACTTGGTAAGTAGATGTATTCTGTGAACCGTATTAAGATTTTCACACAAAAATAGAAAAAAAGAATAAATTTTGGGGGTTCCCCTTACTTAGAACTGAAACTCAAAAAATTTTTTTCATCAAACCCATACGTGTGGGGTATCTATGGATAGGTCTTCAAAAATGATATTGAGGTTTCTAATATAATTTTTTTCTAAAATTAACAGTTTGCGCGAGAGACACTTCCAATGTGGTAAAATGTGTCGTCGTCGTCGTCGTCGTCCCCCCTGTAACTTCTAAAATAAGAGAATGATAAAACTAAAAAAAATATATGATGTACAGTCAACAAAGAAGTTAAGTATACAGGAGCGTCGGATATAGTTGAAGTTTACTAAGAAACCGATGGATGTTCTGGACTGAAATTGAATTTAATAAATGAGCTGTTTGTTTTCTATTAATAAACTAAAATTTTATTCGAGAATATCCATTGGTTTCTTAGTAAACTTCAACAATATCCGACGCTCCTGTATACTTAACTCCTTTGTTGACTGTACATTACCATGTAAACTTCCACCGAAAATTGGTTTGAACGAAATCTAGTAAGTAGCTCGCCGGTGAAAATTTAAAAACATATATGATGGTACGGAACCCTCGGTGCGCGAGTCCGACTCGCTCTTGCCCGGTTTTTTTAAACATCGTTTACACTCTACAGGTACAGAAGCGCAAGTTGTTGTGGTCGAACAAGAACAAGTCGGAAGCTGAGGAGGCTGCCAAGTGGAGCGGCACGCGGTTTGCGCAGGACAACGACGGCAAACAGGTCTCCAAGTTCATGAGGCTTATGGGCATCAAGGAGCCAGGTGAATATTTTGCCAAATATATCGTTATGTAGGGCCTGGTTCAAGGCAGGCATTAACGTTTAAAACCAGCGACGAACTGCGTAACAACTTAAAATGTCATTATATTTTGACATTAAAATACAGCAACATTCATTAGCTGGGTCTACATTGGACAATACTTAGCAGGGATACCCCGATGATACTCGGATTCCCCTGACAGTGCGCTCAGATCGCGCGCGGCACCTTCATTCCGACCGCGCCTGGTCGGAGCGCGCTTGATCGTCCGGTGTGGACCCAGCTATTACCTACGTGGTTTACGTTGTCGAGCATACGAATTTTTCCGATTTCCTTAAAAATACTTTTTGTTTGTGATTTTGAAAGTATGAAAGTCTCTCCATTGTGTTGTTAAATTAAATTTTATCATAAAATATATTGATTCTCTTAAGATGACGATGTCAGAGAAGAAACAACAGTAATAACCTAATAATCCCTGCATGCAGTTTCTCATATTAATAATAATATATATTTTTTTTTCATATTGGTAAGAAATCATGGCATGATGGCTTGTTTCAGCCAATTCTCATTTTAATTCAAGATTCAGACAAACAATTCACTAATTAATATCTCTATTCCAACAGCCGCAGTCAAGCCTGAGCCTCCAGAAAAAGCGGTAGATCCAATCAAAAAGCAAGAAGAACTCTTTCAAGCAATGCAAGCACAGTACGAAGTCGCCAGAGCGACTACCCACACCATGCGTGGCGTAGGACTGGGTTTTCAAAGGGGGCAGTACTAGGGTCCAGTACTGACTACTACCTAACTTCATAGTGATAGTGCCTAGTGTTGTGATGTCCTTGTGCAACCTGAGTGTGCCGTGCCTAGTGCAATGGAAAGGAAATGAAAGGTGAACGAAACAGTGCGTTGGTGTTATAGTGCGCTCCAAAGGTGAGCTAGTGTTTTGTCATAGATTATGTTGTGTATGAAAGGTGAACGAAACAGTGCGTTGGTGTTATAGTGCGCTCCAAAGGTGAGCTAGTGTTTTGTCATAGATTATGTTGTGTTTTTACCCAAATTATACTGGAATAACTGTAATAAGCAATAAATTGTATGAGCGTTGTCTCCGATATGCGTGTTATTTGTGACAAGCATTTGTAAAAGAATGATTTTTCCATTTTATTAGTGCTTTTTGAGTTGATACTGTTTTCCTAAAGTAAATTATGTTACTGCCATTGGTACTCGCCTTCGCGATGTCTCTGTAGAGAGCTCAACAACCTGTCAACGTATGCAATTGATCTTATGAATGTTAATACTTATGTATGTTTGTATTTCATATTTAGGGATGTTTGCCTAGAGGAAACAGAAAAGAGGATGTAAAAGAATTGTTGTAGTTTGTAAAATATTAGGGTACTGGAAAGCACTAGCTAAAGATTAAAAAGGCTACTGCAAATAGTTAAGAGAGATGTGCTAAGGTAACCCGCGCAATTCATTGTTTTTTATGTTTTTTCAATTTGCATGCCAGTGTTAAGTTATATGTTGATTAAAATATGATTCGTGAGTGTAACAAATACGGCTTTACAGAATTAGAATCAGCAATACAACTCCCTTATGTTAGAACTACCCGCGCAATTCATTGTTTTTTATGTTTTTTCAATTTGCATGCCAGTGTTAAGTTATATGTTGATTAAAATATGATTCGTGAGTGTAACAAATACGGCTTTACAGAATTAGAATCAGCAATACAACTCCCTTATGTTAGAACTGGCCTCAAATTTCACGATTTCATTCAATAGGTTAATGTGAACTTGAGAGTTGTAAGAAAATTTGAATTTTGCAGGCTACCCTATCGCATCCCCCTTAAAATTCTGTAATCCATGTAGCAATGGATTTGGATCAATCAAATGTAGCAACTAGCAAAAAGGTCTTGGAAAGAAAAAGCTAAATCAGATACTTATATCATATTTTTACCATAGCTTTAATACTTCACGAAAAGATGTAAATTATATTGACGAAAACAAAAGAAATGTCCATAATAAATAAAACGAAATATATACCTAGATAATCTGACATTGAAATTATCTAGATAAATGAATTGAAAATTGTAAATAGCCATGACATGGCATTGTGAGTAAGCGTCTCAGATTATAAAACTTGCAGAGTATCATGGAGCAAGATGAATTATATTTTCAAAGTAAATTTGGAAATGCGTCACGCAAATCGCGTGGGTTTAGCGAGTGGGTGGAGTTTACAAAATGTAATGTGAAGTTCTATAGCTACTCTTGAAACCATATCAAGAGTTGTAAAATATTATAATAAAGATTTATAGGATGACTAGCTGTGCCCGCGACTTCGTTCGCGTGGATGTCTCAGATGTCTGAAAACAATAATGTGTCTCATTACTAAGGCCGCTTTCATTTTAGAACGTTAGCAGCACGACAGTAGCACGGCAGAAGCAGAAACCTTCACGCACGCTTCTGTTTATAATATGAAATTCTGACTGGGCGACCGGTCGCGCGTCAGTCGCGCTGCTAAAGTCGCCTAAATGTGAAAGCGGGCTAATTCTTTTTACAAAAATAAAAGTATCCCGAGTTACTCCTTATAACCAGCCAGTGTCAAAGTCCCGTCTAAATCGGTCAAGCATTTTCGGAGATTATCTGGAACAAAAACAAAGATAAAAAATTTAAAAATTGTCTTTTTTTTGTTATCAATACTGTATATAGTTTCATATTATGAATTTAGTATAAAGCTGTTATTTTGACATAATAAACAGACACTTCAATTTTATTTTAACAATAGAAAAAGTAATTGCATCTAATTAGTGACAGTTTAGCTCATATATTATAAACAAAAGGCTATCTCTGTAATTAGGTTGCCACTTCATTTGATTATGATAAAGAATTGTTCATTGTTAAATGGCTTTACTTGGGTAAATTCTCATTTTGTAATAGAATTTAATTTGTTGTGAAATCACAAATCAAGTGATGCAACTGATTTGGGCTTTACTTAGGTAAATTCCCATTTTGTAATGGAATTTAATTTTTTGTGAAATCTTTGTGGTTTTTTCCTACTCTAGTTAACTAATCTATACTATACTAATAATAAACCTGAAGAGTTTGTCTCTGCGCTTATCTCTGAAACTAACAGAACTGAAAAAATATTTTGCATTTGATAGCCTAATTCTTGAGATAAGCTACAGGCTTGGGAGGTTTATGAAAATGTGACTGTTATTTTAGTATAGGCATTGTGTATCTTACCACTTCCGCGCGAACATAGTAGTGGGCAGGAGTTTGTTACAAATATTACAACACCTTTGATCTGAGATACTTGAAGAAATGTTCTTACAGTGGTTTCAAATAGCTATGGAACTCAAATATTCTTAGAATAAGTCCTAGATTTACTGCTATGTGTGATATAATGTTATTCAATTATCTAGTTATGATGAAAATAATGATCAATGCATGGATAACATTTTATCCATTGAGATCTTCCTCTATGTTCCTAAGTTCTATTGAAATTGATTGCGAGTAAGTAGACTAAGTGTTCCTTTGTAGACGTAGTAGATTATCCAGCCAATGATTATTATTTTTGTTGTTGTTTAAGTAAATAAAAGATTACTAAAATATTGGAATTTTTATTTTGTTATCGGGTTTTCAAGACTATGGAATGGCGAACTTCATGTAATTGTAGAAAAAAAAACAGTGGCACTCCGGGAGTGTCGACAGAAGTGAAAACGTGTGTATTTTTTGACCCGTCTTATAAACAAAACACAGATAGAATACTTTGCTGGCACTAACAACTTGGTTAAAGGTACATTAACCTTTTAACCGCCCGACTTCAGAACAGTTGGCGTGTCCCTAGCGCCCGGCACTATTAACTATGTATTTACCTAATATAAACATATTTTTGATAGAATACAGCGTAATTAAATAAAAGAGCTGATTAAACGAGCAGTGATATTTTGGTCGTAAATATACGACCCGAAAATATTTGTCGGATTAATCCGACGTAGGCGGTTAAAACCGAGGACAGCCGAAGTGCCGAACACATCCGTATGTAGCGCGGTGTCGGTTACGGTAACAGTGTCGCGAGTTCAATGGTTTTTTTCCATCCCAAAAAATGCCCAACGCGCCTATAGAAGTTTTCACTTCAAAAACACTAAGGGGCCTGTCCTACTAACTGGCGACTTGCGTTATAGGACAGGTCAGCGGCCTAGTCACGATATAATTTTTGCAATTGCAAGTGGATGATGGAGTCGTGGAGACAGTAGTCAGTCGTAAACAACACAGTGAGGCTATACGCGCACTACGATTTTAATCGTTGCGATTTAGTTATAAAATCGCAAACACGAAAATTTTTAAAGCGAATTCTCATGCGATTTTTTTCCGCAGTGCGCGCATACCTTAACACAATATTATACTCTTTGCCTTAACAGACGCCAGCACATCAAGCCCATTGACATAAAAAAGTATGGACTGGAAATACCTACAAAAAAGGGTACATACCTACAACTCGTATTGTCTCATAAAATGGCTGCCATTGCTAGGGTTGTGTCAATCAAGGAACTGAAGGAACATAGGTGTTACTATTATCGAGTATCGATACTAAATTTGAGTCTTACTAGCTAACACGTTTGGATCATAATAACGTACTAGGATTGCCAACCATACTTTATAATAACGTATCTTACTTTATTTTCAATAAATATACTTTATAGGTTTGCATAAAAATAAAGTGTGCTAAAATACTTTATTTCTAATCTTTTGTGATGCGTAAAACGAAAGACTCATGGTTAATTACTGAACTATTTATCGATAGGTACAGACGCCAGCACATCAAGTTACTACAATCTGTCAGATTTCTTTAATAGATTTTCGACTTTATTGCTAAAGCATAAGGTTCAAGGTTGATTGGGAAAATCTGACAGTTTGTTAAAAAAGAAAATCTTGTATTAAAGTTAGAATTTTCAGAGAAAAATATTATAGCTAAGCTTAAGACAAACCAGTTGTAAAGACAAATTTTGTACTTATAAATAATGCATCTGATAGCGTAAGTACCAAATGTAAAAACAAAATATTTCTTAGTTACTCTGTTTACGTGAATTCAGCTTTCACTGAGTTGAATCTGCAATGTTTTCGGTAATGAATCTGCAGTGGCGAGAAGAGAGAAACAGATAGTCCATAAATTTAATAAAAACTGGCCAAGGGCGAGTCGGACTCGCACACGAAGGGTTCCGTCCCACAAGGCAAAAACGCCGATAAAAACACTTTTGTTGTATGGTATTAAATTAAAATAAAATAAATATCTAAGGGGGGGAAAATAGCGTTTGTTGTATGGGAGCCCCCTTAAATATTTATTTTATTTTGTTTTTAGTATTTAGCGGCAACAGAAATACATAATTTGTGAAAATGTCAACTGTCTAGATCGCGGTTCTTGAGATACAGCCTGGTGACAGACAGACGGACAGACAGCGAAGTCTTAGTAGTAGGGTTCCGTTTTTACCCTTTGGGTACGGAACCCTAAAAAACTAGTTATTTATTTATTAAAATCAGTACCAGGTACTTAACAAATTAGAAAACATTGTAAAAGCCAATTATTTTTAAAAGAGTAACTGTGGAGTTTCTTGCCAGTTCTTCCCCCTATGAAACAACCAATTGGAACCGTGCACCTAGCTTCTGACGTTTCCTAAGTGGCCATGTAGGTTTATGTGGAATAAAATATTTTGATTTCGGTGCTGTGAACCAGGGGCCGTACCTAGCAAGGTCACTCGGACCGAATAAGACAGGATTATTTATGTTCACATCGCAGACTATACCGATGACGTTTCAGCGGAGGAACCACAGAGCATGTAACCTCTTAGTTTACGGAAACTATTACGCCAACGGTACACCCTATTCCATTTGACATAATATTGTAAACAAACGAAATGGTTAACAAAATATACTAAAAAGATCTGTTATACGGAAATGAACCCAATTATCAATACTTTAGCCATCATGATCACGTTACAATTGTATCATCGAATGTGAATTATTAATGTATTATTGCATGAAAACCGGCTATTAACCTGTGCAAAGACAAAGGTTGATTTTCATTCTTTCTTGCACTACACTTCACAATACAGCACACAGGCATGTTGAATTGCTGTTTTCCAACATTTGTATGCAGTTTTAAAAGGTAAAATCCTAGTAATTTTCTCGCAAATTTTAATATTACAAAAAATAAACAACCATTTGACAGCAAAACTACCACAAAACTTGTCGCAAAAAATGGCTGCTACGGCACTAACCTACAACTGTCACGACAAAATGTTGCCAAAATTAGCAATAACTTAAAATATTGTTGTCTCTTTTATCAAATACGATTATCTTATTAGAAAGAATGAGACAAAATGATATTTCATATTCTGAATCATATTTCACTCATATTTGTATAAGCAAATGTATATAAGGAATAACGCGGCGTCTCCATGTTTTTCCTATCTCAATGCATCAAATCAGGTACCCGAAACTGTCAAATAATCAATTTTTTTGGGTAGCTTGATGTGCTGGCGTCTAGCCGCGTCTGTATGTACGACATAATATGTGTAGTGTAAGTAATGTAGGTATTTAAAGAATGATAGACGAAGCAGATTGAAACATAAAATGCGGCTGTAAAACCATTACGGGTACACCAGTTCCGCTTAAAGCTGCGTAAAATACAAGCATTATGGATTGATTACTACTTTTCGCAAAAAGGTGAGGAATTATCACGTCGTTGCCGCCTTTGACAACGTGAGGTTAAATCGGAACGGTGCACGGTGTGGGAGAGACTTGGTATCGATTTTACACCGCCAACCGCCGCCATTAATATGATTGGACATCACTATTCACTATCACTCATGGACGTAATATCGTCCGTCCATGCTATCACTCTACTGAAGAGTTTATCATCTGTCTCTGTCAGTCCTGCTGTCAAGTGTCAAAGACATGAGTGAAGTTGGCTGCGCTCCCTATTATTAAAATAGTATAGTCTGTGGTTATGGGATTCACCGAAAAGTGTTCACAAAAAATGTTTTTATTTGAAATCAGCAGATAAGGTCGAATAATAAATTATTTAACATTCAACATTTGAGCCCTAACTACCACGGTATTAGCGCAAAATAAAAACATATCCACGGTGAATTGTGAAATAGGTTAAAATTGCAATTTGTTACAGTGCGTATGTAAGTCTAAATAGATATTATAAAAATAAAGGATGAATCGCGAAATGGAAGACGTCGAAACAAAACTGTGTGAGAATTGGTGAGTTTAATGAGTATTAAGCGTGTTATGTTGTCAATATTAGTTCTATTTCAGAGTACACACGTTAGCCGGCTATTTTTAGATTATTTGGAGCATTGCGAACATCGCAGCTGTCTCGGGATCGCTTGTTGTTTACCTTACATCGAAATTATTGTTATGAAAAACTTCCTTACATTCATTGTTTATTTGTTTAGCCTTTACGGAGATGTTCTAGGCATAGATTTGAGTGTGAAAAATATTTATTCTTTTGGTATTTTATTGTCTTGTATGATTTTTCCTTTTTACCTGTGTAGCTAAGGGTCGATGATCGTTATGACCTATTTTGCCCTGGACGACCTACATTGCTGGGTACAAAATCAATTATGCACTTGGAGGTGGGGGATGAATTCCAGGAAATGTCTGGCTGGTGCCGAGATTGGTCGGGCCGCGCTCTGTGAAGCTTCTAAAAAATTGCATCACAGTTATGGTAGTACCTACATAGCTACATTTTCTATGTTGAATGTATTTTATAGCTAGCTACACACCTTATTAATCTAAGCTACCCAAATTATATTTTTTCTTCCCGCCATAACTTATACCTACATTTAATTTTAATCGAAAAAAAAAAACGACAAATAAATCCGCTCAGCGAAATTTGTTGGTTTAGTTAAATAAGAAGTAGGTAGGTAGGTAAGGACACTTGAAATAATAGGTACAAGTAATAAGTAAAAATGTTTTGCGAAAATTATCCACATGACAAACACTTCGTGAATAAGTACAATGGAAATCGCTAGTTTAGGTAGGTACCTACTTGTAACAAGTTTTTGTCATACATTTGAATTCCTTCAATTGTTTTGATATAAATGCTAATGTAGGATAGGATAGATTAATTGTCATTCACGATTCATTATCTAATTTTAAAAAACATGATTGACGTGTAAAACTGTTTGTACAAACCTACTTACAAAAATAAAGTCATTAATGAAACGACTAGGTACCTACTTTGCTATTTCATTACGCCCGACCTCCGCGCCCAAAAATACGTCAACTTGATAATCTCGAAACGGAACGCCATCCATGGCATCCATCTTACTACAATTCATAAATGTCAGCCTACCATCCACTGCTGTGTATAAATGGGTATGACATTGTAATCGTTCTACCAAAAACCGCTCCGTATAAAGGTATATTTCCTAGTCGCACGCCCTACCCGCTCTCTGAAAGGCTAATTAACGCAAACAATTTAGCTAACAGACTAAGTGCTTAAACACACGATGCGCAGAGGCAACCACAGCCGTCGACCGTCGACGGCTGTGGTTGACGCCTGTCGCTCGTGTGTATGCACACTAAAACACTAATTAACGCAAACAATTTAGCTAACAGACTAAGTGCTTAAACACACGATGCGCAGAGGCAACCACAGCCGTCGACCGTCGACGGCTGTGGTTGACGCGTGTCGCTCGTGTGTATGCACACTAAAACACTAATTAACGCAAACAATTTAGCTAACAGACTATGTGCTTAAACACACGATGCGCAGAGGCAACCACAGCCGTCGACCGTCGACGGCTGTGGTTGACGCGTGTCGCTCGTGTGTATGCACACTAAAACACCGGGTGTAAAACCACAGACACATTACTGTGTCGTGTTGTGTCGTGGTCGTGACTCGGGATACACCATTAAAAAAAATTTGTTCAGGACTACGTCAAATTACAACGAGTTTTGATTGGCTAACACTGCGTCAGAAGGCGTCACGACACGACACGACACAATAGTATGAATTAGCTGTAGTTATGCTATGCATATATTGTAATTACCTAGGTATGTTTTTCATAATTATTATAATCAGGGTGTAGTCGTCTTTTGATCTCGCAATAGCCCTATTTTCGTCTGTCGTCCCTTTCAACCTTCACCCCAGCTGCTCACCAGCCATCAGACGCAATCCGTAACTCCGTGTCAAATATTTCTTAAAGTCTTTATAAGATTCCATAGACCGAAATTCCGAATGATTGCCAACCGAAATTCCGTGTGATTCCAGATCGAAATTATGCGTTATTCGCGGCTCAAATGTAATAGGCCTCCACTTAAGTATGACTATGAAACTGCAATCTGTTTGACGATATTTACAAAAAAAATATTTATACAAAATTTTGCCCAGTGGTTTAGATAGCACGTAAGACTTACAAACATGCATTTTGAATTAGGTTGCAGAATTTTGCTTTGCGCCCTCCGCCGTCCCGTCCTTCTGATTTGTATGCGTAGTCCGTAGATCTAAGCCACAATGCTTAGTGCTACGCTGATATGCTCCTAGCGAACTATGTAATTACCTACGCGTGGGTTGGCTTTTGCAATGTCCACCTAGCTACTGCTATATGTATGTATTGCATGAATTTGTCACTTGTTCGATCTACGCGCACAGCATAGCTCCTATAGTCTGTTCCAAAAGTATCTGATGAAAGTGTAAACAAACCCTGTTCAGCCGGTCGATTCTGTAAAAATCTCACCGTGAAAACTTAGGTGATGCGAGTTTGTTTTTGCTAGGAATTGACACTATTGACAGGTCACTCCACGCTCACTTCACCTAAGTTTTCACGGTGAGATGGTTACAGAATCGCACTGCAGGTTAAATTCTTACGCAATCACTCACATACACACACGTAATCAACCTATAATGTTCCCACTGCTGGGACAGTGCGACACAGGCCTCCTTTCGGTGAGAGGGAGTGGGCCGTAATCCACCACGCGGGCTCAGTGCGGGTTGGCAGATGTCACATGTCTTTTAATTTTTGGCTCTAGGACATGCCGGTTTCCTCATGTTTTCCTTCACTGTTATGAGAGCAGTGGTGATGAAATAATTTACACAAAGTAAAGCGCCTGTCTGGGTTCGAACCTACGACCTACAACTCGTAAGTAGCGGCCGTTACCACTTGGCCACCACTGCTCTCACTCGCTAAAGGGAATTAACAACACATTCATGTGTATTTGGAAAGTTCCTGGTATTGTTGATCGAAGGTTTCAACTTTATATCTCACCGGTTCATAACATTATTAAATGGTAATTGAAAAATCATCGATGACAATTGAGGTTATTAAATTAACCTCAATTTATTTTCACAGGAAACATCTCTCAGATGATATAAAATAGGCTTTGCTATCGCGGGCAAAACCTGGATAAGGGTGGCACAGCGTGGGGATTGGCACAAGAAAAGAGAGGCATATGGCCAGCAGTGAGTGAAGTCGGGCTGTTGATGATGATGATGAAGGCTCGGCCACGTTCCCGAAACTGGGAGTGTACTCCCTAAGCACGAAATCCGTTGTTTCGTCCGTAGTTACGGATGGAACGGATTCCGTAGCACCTTCTTCTTTTCGTGTTGATTGTACTCTTCCTATTTGTTTTTTTATAGTTTTGAGCCCATGTTATGTCCGTAACACCTACGGATATAATATTAGTTTGGGGTTCCGAGCTAAGAATCAAACATGACACGATTTGAAATTTTCCCCTATACCCGATGTGTTATTTCCCGTCCAATAAGGCAAATTAAATTGGTGTAGGGTTCACTACCAAGTTTCTAACTACTTTCGACTGGATCCGTATCTTCGTTGAAGGTCGTGGAAAGTAGGCCCCCAGGAAACAGATTCCGCCAAAAATGTCCACTCTTTACCTGGGCTTCACTATGACAACTTAACGATTCCTTACCTCGAAACCACGTCAATTCCTTAGCTTATTCTGCCAATGTCGCGTTGATTTCGCGCGGTTTCGTTCATTGTGTCATAGAGAATTACGGACCTGTATAATAATATACTTAATTATAATGACGGGTAACTACGTAAAACTTTTCACAGATATCATCGGCCATTTGTCCCTGTTTCGGAGGTATAGGTCTACCAGAATCTCATGGCAAAAACAAAAAAAAAAACATTGTAATTTTCATACATTGGCAATGTCAATCCCTAAGAAAATGACAATTTTTTTTTGCTATGAGATTTTGGTAGACCTATACATGAAGATCTTAGATCAAAATATGACTGCAAATATAGTACATATTTGGTTACTTATAGGTAGGGCTCGGATGATATTATAATGATAAAGCCCGGACTCCACTGAAGCGGAGCTGGGCGGAGCGGAGCAGAGACGTGCAGGAATCGTCCAATCACAGACGAGACGAGTGACGCGATGAGGATTTCAACCATTGTGATTGGTCGATTCCTGCACGTCTCCGCTCCGCTCCGCCCAGCTCCGCTTTTGTGGAGTCCGGACCTTAGTCACCGCCTACCACAACCGCACGCCCCCAGTGTAAAGACATGTAGGTTCGTCCAGGGGCGAAGGATCACATATAACCCGTCAGCGTTTAAAGCAAGTCTGAACAGGCATCTTCCGTCTGAGCACGCTCGTACCATCGTAGACCTCATCCATCGCTTGCACGCATCGTATTTCATCAGACGAGACCGAGGCCAAGATCAGGCCCATTAAAGCAAAGTATGTAAGGAAAAAAATCGGGCACTTTCACCGCTGGTACTCGAAGGTTCAATTCTCTCAACATACTAAAGGCGGTTTTAGGCCGGAGGTTTTATTCCCTCAAGATCATACCTAAAACTGGTTTAGTCTGAGTTGAGACGGACGGAACATCAATGCGGTAATGACAATACTTATTTTGATTTAAAACGACTGTCCATGGAGTTTCTTGCCCGTTCTTCCCCATGGGAACCTACCTACTACGCCTTGGAATGGGTAACTAGCTTCATCTTTCTGACTGACTCCTTGATAATTCAAATGTGCCTGTAATTGGTTTGACCACTTGTAAAGGCCCTGCAAAGAACAGCCTAGTTTGCTTTGCTACGTCATCTGCGATCAACGTTCTGAGGTGTTCCAGAGTTCTAATTTCCCTTTCGATAGGTAATCTATTTGTATCCGGTGCTCTCCTGCACGCGTAGCATGGCCGCCGTAGAAACGGGGTTTGTCGACGGAAGAATAGACAAAATGACAGATTGTAGAAATATTTGTACGCGTGGTAATGTGTCATTTTGTCTATTCTTCCGTCGACAAAACGTCGTCATGCTACGCGTACTGAACGACTGACCCAAAAATTATATAACTTGCCTGACATTCGACTTATCGGAAGCTCTATTTCTTTTATTTCGGTATGTAACTAGCCTGATTTCTGTAAGCCAGAGCGCGCTGTCGCCTAGACGACCGTAGAGGTCAAAAGCATTACTATATTTAACAGGTATTGGTTTTCTGATAGAGAT
Source organism: Oligia fasciuncula (assembly GCA_963082905.1). Taxonomy (NCBI): domain Eukaryota; kingdom Metazoa; phylum Arthropoda; class Insecta; order Lepidoptera; family Noctuidae; genus Oligia; species Oligia fasciuncula. The sequence continues at coordinate 10,278,915 of OY720406.1, read as the reverse complement.
TGTCTCTAGTAGCAATGTAAAGCTACATTCTGAGAAGAAGTTGTGTCTTACACACCTTTCTATAAGCCTCTTCACAGTCTACCTTCATTCGTAAGTTTGTTTTATACTACGGGCCCATAAGATTCAAAAGTAATAGCAGAATTCGTAAGCAGTACCTATAACTATAAGAAAACTTTTGTGATATCCTTATAATTGAATAGGTTTAACAGAGGTTTTTAATTTAAGGTACGAACCTAGTTACCGTAAGATGAACCGCCTGCATGCATAAGCATAGCATAGTCAGCCTGTAATGTTCCCACTACGGGGACAGGCCTTCTCTGTGAGAGGCAATGGGCTGTCTGTCCTAATCCATCAGGCGGGCCCAGTACGGATTGGTAGATGACACGTCAAGTCTACGAATATTTGGGTCCAAGATAATACTGGTTTCCTCACGGTGTTTCCCTTCACCTTCAAACTCACAATCTGCAGTTACCACCGGGCCACCAATATACTCTTGACCGCCTGTATCATGGCCACAGAATAATAAAAAAAAAGAATCTAAGCTTGATCGAATTTAGCAACACGTATGCCATTTTATTGTACTTCATTTGTTTTCTTGCGCAGTAAACGCGAGATCCCGACGGTGAACTTCACGATCCACAGCGTGCACTGTGCGCGCAACATCCGCGTGTGTCCCGTCTGCAAGGAGCCAGTGCTGGGCGCTGACCTCAAGGGACACCACGAGACGCTGCACAAACTGCGTAAGTACAATAACGTCGTCAAGCACCATATCCTACCAATATTACAAATGTATTTTGATGATTGTTACTCCATCACACTTACTGCTGAATGAATATGAACGAAGGCACACATTAAGTAAACTGTAAACTGGACTGGATTAACATATAAGCAACTTGTTATCCGGGTAGTTTTCCAAAGATGTGGATAATTTCCAATTTCTCAATGCAGTTTCTTGCTGACACAATTGGCATCAAAACCGTTTCTGGGTCCACAATAATTTTTGTTTTTTTAGAAGACATGAATTTCCCTAAGAAAATGTAAAGTTGGACAATAAAATAATTCCTCAAAAGTCCTGCCCTGATATGTAAATCGAGGATTAAAGTTTGTATGCCACAAAATCGAGCTGTATTGCATCTAATCTGAGATTAAGACGCAATTACTGATAGTGATAGGACGTTCCTGAAGTAGCACGGATGCAACTGCGTCGCAACCGCAACGTCATGCTACGTTGTCCATGTGTCACGGACTGACGACACGTTAATTATGTCCGCCAATTTTAAATCAAATCAAATCAAATCAAAATATTTATTTGCTAGAATATGGTACATAGGGTGTTACAATGAATTTGTTTCAGCATATCCTGCCATAACATGGCGTGCAAATGTCACAATCAGCGATGTCAATTAATCTAGCTTACAAATTACAGGTTCTATTGACTTGTCTTCTAAATAGTCCTTAATGGTATAATATCTTTTAGATAGTAATAGTTTGAAAAGTATTTTTTTAAATATTGTCAACGGTAAGTCTTGCAAACTATTTGGTAAATGATTGTAAATAATAATCGACATGCAGTATACATTTTTCTTAAATAATTTTAGTTTTACTGGCGGCAGCCGAAGTCTATCTTTATGCCGTGTTCGGCTATTTGGCCTGTCCGTGCTTGTTTCATATAAATTGTAGTTCCTCTTAACAAAAATACATATTTCAAAGATATATAAACATGGCAAAGGTAGAATATTAAGTCTTTGAAACAGTGGCTTACAGCTGTCTAAAAAGTGAGCTCCACAAATTGCTCGGATACATTTTTTTGGGCTTTAAAGACTCTGTCCAGATCTACTGAGTTACCCCATAATACAATGCCGTATCTAAGTATGGATGATACATAACCATGGTAAGCCAGCATTGCAGTATCACAGTTTACTGTTTGTCTGATTCTTTTCAAGGCATATATAAAGCGATCTATTTTTGTCAGAATTTTATCAATGTGCGTTTTCCAGTTGCAATATTTATCGACCGTTATACCTAAAAATACACAATTATCGACAGTGGTCAATTGAGAATCTTTATAATGAATGTCAAGTTTATTTATGTTTGCGTTGTATGTCTGAAATTGTATTAAGTTTGTTTTAGTCATATTTATTTTTAAGTTATTTTTTTCTAGCCAGTCGATTGCATTATCCAGAGCTTGGACGATTTCATTTTCTAAATTCTTGTCATTATCACTCTTAATCATTATTGTCGTGTCATCAGCGAATAGTATTAGGCACTACATGGCTTGTACTCACTCGTCTATAGAATGGCCTCTATAACATGTGTCTTAGCCCAGGTACGCACGGGCGTGTTTTGCTCGCGGCGTTTTTTTTCCCCGCAGTCTGTTCAACGCACAAGCAGTGCCTGGAACAGACTGCGGGGAAAAAGTGAAGAGGGGGAAGTGCCGAGAGTTCAAAATGCAACGGTGTGTTTTGTGTGTAAGGAACAGATTTTAGAAGGAACGACCCAATGTCCTGCACGTAAACTAATCGTAGATTTGTCTATCTTGTCGGGACAAAGTATGAGAATAGCTGCTCATGCCGTAGTGAAATTATAGCAGTATGAAAATTACATAGTAGTGTGAATTTGAACAATACTATGATGGTCGATGCAATAATATGCAACATGCGGTAGGTTTACATTACACCCCTGGGGGAAATTACTTCATTCGTTACTTCAGTGTGCGAAAGAGATGTAGATAGCTACTTCTACTTATACAGGCCCACAGATATAGATACACCTAGATAACGCACAAGAGCAACTACTTCGCGTGCCAAAAATCGCACCAAGCTTACGTACAAAAATCGTAAGCCACCACTTTCGCGCTCAGCTCAGTCCTGACTTCCTGAGTAGGTACTGCTGGCTGGGTGAGCGTGAGCGCTGGCGCTAGGCCCCGGGGGTGGGGCGAGACAGTGCCGCAAGCGGGCGGCGGCGGCGGCGTGTTTGAATCGATTTGATTTTCCCATCACTAATAGTGCTTGTGACGTCATAGTAGGTAGTCAAAAAATGTCACGCTTGGTTTTCAAACATATCGTGATACTTGCGATATCTGTCTATCTATACAGGGTGGAAAAAATCAATGGGCCCTGAAGGGAATTAACCACTTTAAATCCTTAAGATAGATGATTTTACCTATATGAAACATTCCTTTATTTTTAAAAAGAAACAAAACTGCATTCACGGATTTCTCGACAAACTTACCCAGCTAAAAATTAAAAAAATTAACACTCGCTATTTTATACGATATCGATAGGATTATTGTTCTGGATGAAATCTTTCTAATAAACATTTGGTCTTAGAAATAAAAAACTGGCCAAGTGCGAGTCGGACTCGCACACGAAGGGTTCCGTACCACAAGGCATAAACACCGAAAAAAAAACACGTTTGTTGTATGTTTTTAGTAGGTATTTTTGTTATAGCATAGCGGCAACAGAAATACATAATTTGTGAAAATTTCAACTGTCTAGCTATCGCGGTTCTTGAGATACAGCCTGGTGACAGACAGACGGACAGACAGCGAAATCTTAGTAATAGGGTCCCGTTTTTACCCTTTGGGTACAGAACCCTAAAAAGATCACGAAATCTAACATTAAATTTATTTTATCATCAATTCTAATATGAAGGACACGACGTAAACATGAAAGAAAATTACCTAAGTTATGGTGGTCACTATGGTGAGAGGGCCATGTAAAAAATGTTAGCTAAAGCCACTGTAGAGCTAAATTGCAATACTTGTTGTTTGAAAACTAAACTTCTAATAAATCGAATTGTTCTTGATGGCGTATCAAGAACAATTCGATTTATTAGAAGTTTAGTTTTTACACAATTATGACATGGAAGCAAAACAAAACAAAATCGATAAAAATGTCCAAAATGTTCGTTCGAATTTCAAAATTGCAGCTCCGCACCGCAAACCAATTTTTAAACTTTTCGTCAGGCCGCCTCGTCGAAGGAAATGTGCATAGAATCATTGTCACCAATTAAACGATTTTCTTAGCTAAGTCTTCAACAAGGTATTTAGAGATAAATTAGCAAGCTTGTACTTTTTATAATGTCTTTGGATGTTAGAGTTATAAGAAAATTATAACGTGTCTTTTATTTGTTGAAAGTGAACAGTTGCTAGTCTAGGAAATGCTGTTAAAGCCCTTGAGTACCTACTAAATATTAGATTTCATGGATATCTTGTACGACAGACGAGTGTAAGACCTAACGTTTCTTGGAGTAATTTTATCTTTAACATTGACTGTATCGACTAGTGAAATAAAATAGCGTGTTTACTTTTAGCTGGTTCGATTCCCGGCTTAGGTAAGCTTGTCGAGAAATGTGTGAATGCAATTTTGTTTCTTTTAAAAAATAAAGGAATGTTTCCTTTAAGTAAAATAATCTATCTATTTAAAGATTTAAAGTGGTTTCCCTTCAGGGCCCATTGATTTTTTCCATCCTGTATATATGTGTACAGGACGGAAAGCTCCATCTCTTTCTCACACACTGAAGTAGGTTAAGGTGAATGGGTAGTTGAGACCGCGAAATTCAATATTTCTTACGTTTTTTGCAATTTGCAGGTTTTCTACCATTAACACTTTTCCATAAGAGATTGGTGGTTGGTGGTAGAAATCTAATTTAAATATGTACCTGTTATTGTCGCGAATCATATTTTGATCAAGATACAATCTGACACTGACCTGCAAATTGCAAAAAACGTAAGAAAATTTGAATTTCGCGGTCTCAACCTCTCAACTACCCATTCACCTTAAAATAATACTGCTTTAAAAGATGGTGATAGGCACAGGAAGGTATAGTGAAACCATGGTAAGTAGATAGGTCGGGATTTGGATGCTGTGCACAAGCGCCGTAAGGGCCTGTGCACACCACGTTTTTTAAACGCGCCGTTGACGCGCGTTTGTAGCGATACAGACGCAATACGCACGCGAGTTAGATACTGGCAGGCACTGCTCTGTAGGATAAAAGCGCGCCGTCGACGCACGTTTCTAAAACGCGCGTCAACGGCGCGTTTAAAAAACGTGGTGTGCACAGGCCCTTAGAGTTTATCGAGGTGTGGAGACTAAGTGTATGTTTGTCACCAGAACCATGTAAGAAATGCGGCGAGAGTGTGTGCGGCACCGACTTGGAGGATCACATCCGGGACTCTTGCGCACATACTATCAAATCATGCCGGTAAGTTCAATTTGCTTGTTTCAGGGGGATAAGGTTCGCAGTGTATTTCGTTTTAAGTAAGCTACTATGAAAGCAAATCAGTTGCTGTACAGTCACGAGCATAAGTATGTATACACTTGGCTTTATTTAAAGGCGATTATCTCTTTTATTTTTTAATGAAATTTTATATTATTACGAACATAGTATTTTCGAACCCATAGGTTTGTGTAAAGTGTCGTATTTCAACGTTGCATTCGTTATTTCACGAAAAAATCGCATTTGAAAGTTGCCAAGTGTTGACATATTAGTGCTCGTGACTGTACACTGTATTGAACATAGTACAATAGAACCCTTTAATTATTATAGAACAACGTTAATGCTAAGGTTTCCTAGAAGACCGTTTCCGTCATGTTTGTAACGGACGTCATGAATATCTGTCATATTCAGCAGTATTTGACAAAAACGCTTTGTATTTGGACATTACGGCCAAATGTGGCGGTCACCGCTCTTCTAGGAAACCGATCATTCAGCGCCAGATCTGCGGGCACAGCAGTGCCCCCGTCAAGACGAGCCAAGCGAACCGCAACCGCTTTTCTCATAGCGCTTCGTCGTTTTTTTTGAACCCTCATAACTTTGGTTTGGATTATACCAGATAAACAAAATTCTCGGGATATGATGTCAATAGTGGACTTATTAAACATTCATAAAGTTTCAATTGCATAGCTCTTATACTTTAGACTTTATTGATATCTAAAAAACCCCAATTTCGTCACTGACTGATGATCATCAAAACTCTTAGGCTACTTCCTGAAGTCCTAGAAAGCTGTAATTTGGTATGTAAGCTAGTATTAGTACACAAACAACAAAAAAATTCTAAAACTCGAAACTTTTACCCCCCAATCCCTTATACTAGGGGATGGAAGTTTGTATGACTTCCGAAAAATTTGATGCTAGAGGTCTGAAAATTGATATAGGAACTCCTTGTTATAAATAATAAAATACATATTTTAGGGGTTTTAGTAAATACCCACCAAAAAAAAAAAAACAGATCTCATCTAGAGCCTAGCTTCTACGCCCTAACTTCACAAACTTTACACCTCAGTCAAACTATTTGACTTGGCCGTTTCGCAACCATCACATATAGGCGTAAGGTGAAAAATGTATTCACTCTTAATTACTTTTCTGTTCTTGTAGTAACCAATAACTAAATAAAAAAAGAAACAGAATTTGCATAAAATTTAATACCCGTTTGTTACAAAGGTTCTGCGAGCTAGAACTGCCGCGCCGCGACCTGCCAGCTCACGAGAACTACTGCGGAGTGCGCACGGAGCAGTGCCCCGACTGCCGCGAGTGGGTCATGATCAAGTACCGCCAGCTGCACGTCGATTCCAACCATGGCTTTATTCGACTGGACGACGGTAAGCAGGAGTGAAAGTGACCGACACAGTACAACCTTAAAAGAGTGTCGCTGGAGTTTCTTGTCCGTTCTTCTCCATAGGAACCTACTACGCTTTAGAATGGGCAACTAGCTGCATCTTTCTGACTGACTGATTCCTTGACAATTTAATTCAGATTTAATGGAAATAAATGCTTTGACTTTGACCTTGGCAAAATATGAGCGAATACGATTGGATACCACGGATATGTGGCCGACTCAATACATGGCATGCTGTTCGCCACGTAGCTTTGTGTCCGCTTTTTACTAAAGTCTGTTCTAAAAAGCGCTGCTGGTTTGTTAAATGGACAATGCCCTGTAGTCGCTGCTTAGAACAGGCTGCAGTCAAAATTTTGCATACATTTTCCATGATTTCCTTTTTATTTCGCGTCCGATACACGAGCAACTATTTGCTGTCGGGAGCAAGGCGAATTAGTAATTAAAATGTGTCATTTTCGATTCAACAACGTGTCGAATGGTTGTGAATAGCTATGCAGGATCTAAATTTGAGTTTGACATAAACCGTTTAAGATCCCGCTCCAGCACCAAAGAAGGAGCTACCAAAGAGCCCAGCAAAGCCGATGGTCAGCAAGATGACGAACACCAACGCTGTCGCCGTGAACACCAACAGGCCTTCCACAAGCAACAATGGTTTCTCCCGACCAATCACTTCCAACGTCAACAACAGTGTCTCTCGGCCAACCACCTCCAATATTAATAATACACCTAATGGCTTGAAGAACATTAACTTGCCCAGGACTAATGTGCCTAGGACGGCTGGTCCTGTAGATACAAGGTAACTTAAATTAGAACAGAATGTTATCTTTATTTGCCTGAAATATGGTTCATACTAGGTTGCCTGACATTGAGTGTGTATGAAATCGAATATGATTCGAATAATTGACGACAATTATTTGATTCAAATTCGATAATATTCCAAATACATATACTTCAATTTCGGGGCATCTGTATCTGTACATTTAGCGGTCTCCAAAAATTTTTTGAAATTTTTTTCACTTCAGTTCCCTATGAATCCTTCGATATGAATTCGATTCGATTCCAATGTTTCAGTTTGCAACGTACCTTTTTGCATCTTTAATTGTTGACAACATAAATTACTGGCAGTACATAAGCTCGTAATTCTTTATTCAAAGCTACTTCAGCAGTGGAAGTTCAAGCTCATCTTCTTCTTCCCTGGCTGGCGAGGGAGCATCCACTGATTGGAGGACAGTCCAGGCCGCGCTAGCCAATGGCTCGAAGAAGAGGACCAATGATCAGCCGCAGATTAACACCAACGTTGCAGCTACCAACAAAGTAGAGAAGGATTTGTAAGTATATTTTTACTAGCTGGCTTGACCACGGCGTCGACTGTCAGCTTAATTACTAGGTAAAATTATAGTTCTTCGGTATGGTCTTAGTGATAGATAAGCACGGCACTATTAATCAGCGTATACATTCATTACATTGCTGCACTGTAAAATAAAATATATATAATTTGAAAATGGCTTGCAAAATACTGTTCATAAATATCTAATAATATATCCTCCCGACCGATTTCGGTTACGGTGGCAATCTCAACGGAGATTAGCCAGGTACGCAGGAGATATTATAGTGCACAAGTGTGTGCGCAAACAGGTGAACTCTGTTCCTTTACTCTCACAGTCCGATGGGACGGCAATCCAACACGACCGGGGAGAGATCAGGCGCAGGACCAACGGCTTAATTTGTTTTTCGAGGCATTAAACCGCCAACTTCCAAACTCCAGGCTGTTACTAAGAAATTCCTAATGGAAAAACCAATAATACTTTGCCCGACCTGGGAATCGAACTCAGGACCCCACGCTCAGCAGTCGCGTTTGCAACCACGAGACCAACGGGGCAGTCAAAATGCAAAAGTGTGTCTGTCAGTATGTTACCTCTTCACGCTTAAACCGCTGAACCGATTTAGATGAAATTTGGTATAGAGGTAGTTTGCGTCCCGGGAACGGACCTAGGATACATTTAATCCCGATATTCCCTCGGGATCGTAACTTACGCGGGTGACACCCCTGAGCGCAGCAAGTATGTAATAAAAAATAAATTAACTCGGAATTTTAGATGATTGGGCTATTTTCTCCCTTCTATAGTTATTCTTCTTCACCGTAATCTTCAAAGGACCTTACGTTGCCCTGCAGGAGCATTTCCCGCGGTGCTGTGAAGAAGCGGCCGGCTCCCAAGCCGCCCATCCGCGACCTGCCGCCCGCGTCCCCGCAGCGCGACCTGCCGTACTACAGCGCGCTGCAGCGGCAACAGCGGGAGGAGCGAGAGAGACAGGAGCAGACGGCCTACAACTTGTCTGTGGGTAAGTCACACGTGCAGAATCGTTTTATACTGAGATAAAGAAACTTAGAACATGCTATAAATTATAATACGAGTAATACCACCCTATGATTGTCCCACTGCTAGGGAAAAGGTCTCTTTTCTTAAAGAGAAGACCCGAGCATTAATCACCACGCTTGCTCAAAACGGGTTGGCGATATCAGGCTTCTATTAACTATAAAGTCAGGTTTCCTCACGCTGCTTTCCTTTACCGATGTTAGTGATGTCCAAGATAAATTTGGAAAGATGAATTGAAAAAGTCACATTGGTACTTGCCCCGATTTGAAAACAAAACCTCGAGCATGAGAGGCGAGGCTTTAACAAATGTGCCATTACAGCCAATATGCTATAGCTAAGCAATATCTGTGCCACTGTCGCACAACAATAAAACTGTAAGAGAAAGACAGACATCTATGCCAAAGCACATGTTAAGTAATGGTTATTTTGTTTTATCTCCGCCTCAATATACCTACTACAAAAGGTAATAGTAGTCTTCTTTGATCTCTCCAAAACCTTTAATTGTGTACATCATGACACGCTTTTACGTAAACTACGTTATAATACTGCCCAAACCGATAAATCACTAGTGTAATTGATTCTTATTTATATAATAGTTTTCAATGTGTAGATATGAATGACGAGTAATCTTCCAGGATATCAGTTCAGTTAGGTGCACCTCAAGGCCCAATACTGGGTATATTCTTATTCTTGTTTTGTATTTATGACTAACCATATTATTTAAAGGACAACGACGACGATGATGGGTGACGTTGTATTGTTTACAGATGGTATCTGACGGCTAAATGTTGTCTAAGTTCGAGCGCTCTTAATGTAAAGCTAAAATTACAATTACTGAAATTATACCTGAGTCTGTCAGTTTTGTGTTAAGAACTTTACGCTTGTCGGAATAAAGTTCAAAATACAATAGCTCGAAAGTTTAGACTTTGACTAAAGTAAGAACTCGTTTTATACTAAGATGGTATGTCTATTCCAGGTCTACCACCGGTATTAAGCGCAGCGGCGAAAGTCGAGAAACTACGCAAGATGGACGCTCTTCAAAACCCTGAATCCCACGTAGACTACAAGAGTCGCCTGCAGGGTCGCATGAGTAGAAGCTCAGAGAACCAGGTCCAACCTGGTCACGTGCTAGGCTCTGCAGTGAATGAAGATCCTGAGAGGCGACGGCAGGAGTTCAGGAACTTGAAACCGATGACTCCTCAGGAGTTCCTGGAGAGGTTCAGTGAGATGCAGCTGAGGAAGGATGAGGAAATGCGAAGGAACAGCGGGCAGGAGTTGGGGAGGAAGAGTGGAGATCGGTTCAGTGAGATCAAGTCCTCGCTGAGGGAGTTGCGGAGGGGATTAAATGAGGTGAGATTCTCGACGGTTTTCTTTTTATATTATGTTTTTTGGTCAATACTATTATTTAATGTCATTATTAACAAAAAACAAAGCCACGCGTGTATTCGCAAATGGTAGTTGTTTTTTTCCTCTGATTAGCCTTTAAAAAACCGTGACTTTCATAGATTTTTAAAAATAATAATGCTCTTTATGTATGTCTTCAAGGTAACTGCTCCGTACCATTCGAATCCGAACATCAGTGCCAATCCAAACAACAACAATAATAACAATGGGTAAGTGTAATGCAGGGATTATTCTCACTAGTTCCACCAGCAATTAGTTCCATGGAACTAGTGAGACTTTTTTTCTCAGTAGTTCTTAGTAGTTTAGTTTTGTTCTTCTTAGTGGAACAAGTGAAACTAAAGTTAATCAACATCATTCTCGAATTTACTTTTTACCAAGCTCCGCAAAAATCCGAGCAGTCAATATTTTAGAAAAAGGCTACCTAGAATATCTACCTAGATGATGACATCAGCCTGTCTTTTTCCCAACTAGGCTCGGGTCGGCTTCCGATCTAACTGAATACAGCTGAATACCCATTTTACATGAAGCGGCAGCCTATCGTTTGTTCCCGTTCAGTAACACCATACTGTGTTACACTGTTACCCACAGCTTTCTGTTGAGTGTTAATAAATGGGAAAAAAAAATGTGGTATTGAGTTACAGTGTTACTTGTCGGGATATTTTCTCCCAGTGGGTAACAGTGTAAGAAAACATGGTGTAACTGAACGGGAACAAACGCAGCCTATCTGACCTTCACAACCCAGTCACTGGAAAACACATACGCGGGCTGGTGGCTCCATGTATTTAACCATTTATGTACACACATATATAAACAGACACGAAAAAAACAGAACAGAACAATAGGTACAAAGGTGATGCTTATTTCATAAGAAATCTCTTCCAGCATACCTGCGATAGGACAATAAATAGAGAGATGTAGACAGCTTGTGAAAGAGTAAAGGAGACAAAAAATAATACATAAAATCTAAAAACAATTCACTTAATAAAACTAAACAAGTAGTATGAGAATATACTTACATACATAGGTACAAATACACATACATATTTCTAAATAAATATCACTAGAATGTTAATAAATATAATGTAATCAAAATGACTGGTGGTGAAACTAAAGATATTCAAAGACATCATCATTCTCTTGACCTTACCCCAATTTATTTATGGTCGGTGCAACATGTATTTTTCTTCCATTACTTCTCTATTAGGCGATTACCTCACGGCACCGCGCACCGCCGCGCCGCGGAGGGCGGTGGCGGTAAAGCGGATTTCGTAGCGGTGCCCCGTGCGGTAAGGCGATTTACGCGCCTGTCCGCGCGGATGGATTTAACACGGTTTTGACATCGAAATCCATTTTTAAATTGCAACACGTCCTGCACCCACGATGATCCGCGCGGTTATGCGGCGCCCCGTGTGTGAGGCGCCGCCTCACCGCGCGGACGGCAGCGCGGAGGGGCGGTGGCGGTGAATGCACCGCTCGACTGCGCGGTCAGGCGGTGTACGTGTGTTAGGCATCTACGGATTTATTAGAGACCAATGCGACATGAGATCCGCTTCACCGCCTACCGCGGCGGTGCGCGGTGCCGTGTGTTAATCGCCTTAGTCGTCATCTCGGTAGTCACCCCCTATCTAGCCATATCATCTTTCCCATAGTCCTGCCATCGTTTCTTTGGTCTTCTCCTACTCTTAACCATCCACATTCTCAAAACTTTCCTTAGATATTCAAAGTCATTATTAATACGTATTTTAGGAATGAACGCGGCGGCCGTGCGTCGCCTGCTAATGAAGACGTGCGACTTCCGTGCGAGTTCTGTAACTCTCTCATACCGGCACACAACCTTGTGCAGCATCAGGTAATACTACACTCCAATTCATAATCTAATATAAGTTGCTTCACCACTGACTTTACTGTCTACTTTAGCTTTACTTATAAGTATTCTAAGTTGATTTCGGAGAGGACCACTAGTAATATAAAGGTCGTAAAAAATTGGTTTTAAATGAAATTTAAACTTTTGTTGTCATAAAACGTAATAATAAACTCTGCTGATTCTGCATTAAAATAATGTTAATTTTGAAAATTTTCGAAACTTCCATCTTGAATTTTCATTTTGACTTCACTTTCGGCACAAACGACACCCACGACGAAATTTTTTTATAATTTCATAGCCGCCATCTTGGATTTTCTTTTTGACGTTCGAAAACCATGGAAATAACACCCTTGACGTGACAACTTGTCCTTTGTCTTTTTCGTTACGATGCTTCAACGCGTATATCTATCATGTGTGTTCGACCCTGTTCTGTCGCCAGACCGGCTGCCGGCCCGACCTGGCGCAGCTGCGGCCGCGCAGCACGTCGCCGGTGGGCGCGGCCGCCCTTGCGCCCGCGCCGCCCGCGCCGCCCGCGCCTGCGCACGAGCCCGAGCCCGTCATCCCGTGCGAGTTCTGCGCGCAGTCGCTGCCCGTCTACCTTATCAGCGAGCATCAGGTAACACCCGATTACAAATCACTTTGTTTAGCCGACAAGCCTTAGTATACTTGTGAGCCGAAATCGTGGTCGCGGTACTGTTTTTTTTTTATTTAAAATGGGTTTGCTCTTGGCTCTAGTCTAGGTCAGTGGTGACAGACAAAGTCGACTACATACTGTAAGCATCGAGGGGATGCTAACTGTACCAGGATAAATGAATTTATAAGACTATTTATTTTATATAGCACTAGCTGCGCCTTTAAATAATCTTTCGCCTTTATAATATTACTTTGGCTTGTCAGTCAAATCTGACGCCTATTGTCTTCTAATCATAAACTAAATTAATGTTTGTCTCGTATTTCTTGCCAATACCTTTTAACGGACTCGCGGAGGTTGCATGTAAGCTCCAAATAGGCTTTAATCTCAACAGTACTAGTTCAAAGTAGGACATGCATTCCTAATAATGTCTTAATGTTTTTCAGGAGCGCTGCGGCAGGGAGGCTAATCTTCTGTACCCCGACTGAACTAGTCTTCCTAAAGTATTTACCATTTTTATAAATTAGCTATACTTACTCACTTTTATTTCATTCTTAGGACAATTTTATTAAATTGTCTCTCCATTGCCAATGTTCTGAAACTCCAAATATTATGTGTTGCACTTCTGATATTTTTTATTGAGCCAAAGTTTCAACTAATTATTTTGTCTTTGTAGAGAAAAAACCTGATTTATTTTGGCATTTGTCTCCTTTTGCAACTCCTACAATTTAATACTTACATTACACGTACATTTCATACTTAATATTCCTTTTAATTTAATGTTCTTGATTCAATAACTCTGTTTTTCAATTCGATTCGAATACTGCATTCCTATTGGCCACGTCGCGAGCCAATCAAAACGCATCTATGCCTGCGCAAGTAATGATGCTATTTCTGAAATTGGCTTTTCCTGTACAAAGACGATTTGATCTCTAAAAAAAATATTTGAAAGGAATCGAGGTAGTTAGAATAGGAACTAAAAAAAATGGACGTCCTATAGATATGATTAAAAAAATGAAAGAAAGAATGAAGAAATAATAAGAGTGAATAGATAGACTTGAAGGAAGTGACTTATTAAAATGCTCGTGACCTGTCAAGCTCTGCTAACTATTGTATCGTATTACATAGGATACGCGCGGAGCTTGACAGGTTAAGAAGAGCTAGGTATACGACCCCAGTGGTTATAAAAGAATTTCCTGTACTAGGTATGCAGAGCATAACATTACTGAGGAGAAAGGGGAAATCTGAAAGATGTATTAAATTTTTTCTGTAGAATTTACGAGCTTAACGCCAAAAACTTAGTTAATAACGTCAACCCTAGAAAAAAATTGCGCGAGGATCATACAGGTGCATTTGACAACTGTTTAAGAAGGATGACTGATGGTTTGGCAACTGTGATCGGTAGTCGCATTTCAGTAGCTGTTAGCTCTAACCTACGCATTTAAGAAGGGTATTTTAAATAAAAGATCATGTCTAATATGTTACTAGCACGCTAAGAAACAAACGAGGTCTTATACAAAACAAGTTTTGTCTTATAACGTGGTTTTGGGTACCCAGTTTTTGTACAGATACAACATAACATCACGCCTGTAATCCCCGAATGGTTAGGCAGAGTAGTACACCTGTAATACATCTGTAGTATACATGTAGTACCTACACCTATACACGAATAAATTTACTTTTGTATGTCATTGTTAAAAAAATATTTTTTAATAAAATGAATATTTAAAAATTATAGTTTAAATCAGATCAAGATGCAGATTATAATAGTACACCTGTAGTACTACTGTAGTACACCTGTAGTACATCTTTAATACATCTTTAGTACATCTGTAGTACACCCACATTTCTCCAGTTATGTTTAGTCCCATGTAATTGGAGGCGAACCTTTAGCCATTAACCTGCACTCCGAGCTGCTACTGAGAAATTCCTAATGGAAAAACCCCAAGGCCTGGAAATCGAACCTAGAACCTCATGCTCGGCACTGCAGTAGCTCTTGTGACCATTAGACAAACAAGGCCAATTTTTGTAATAAGAAAATAAAGTGTGTTGTAGGTAGTACAGGGGGCCTAAAAAGGTCACCTTGGCAGAATCATAAAAGGATAACATTATGAATCATAATGAACAGTTAACTGTTAAGTTAATCGTATCAAATCCCATTGGTGAAGGATTTTTCAGTTATTTTTTTTTTCTGTGCTAAAATACCAATAAATCCAATCCCAATCTCTTTATCTACGTAGTCTTCGCCATACTATGATTCATACTGTTATCCTTTTATGATTCTGCCGTAGCGGTCTTTTTAGGCCCCCAGTTCTGATTACAAAACTGACAACTTAGATCGATCTAAGCTGTCAGTTTTGGTTCAAGGTTGTGGTTGAATCTTCCCATTTGGGTTCGGAGTGGGTTATTCCAAGTGGACTACGGGAGGTTGGACCTGCAGGAAGATGCGGAATACTTACTTTATATACTGTCGTAACATGCCGTGACACGACGAAGTAGTTTTGTAGACTACAATAGTTGAAATTAAGTTCAAAATTCAAAAATAACTGTGGTTTAAACCTGGTTCTGAAGAAAAATCTTGTTTTGTAAGGACGGAACATGTTGAAGGGCTAAGATGTTAGTGCCAAAATGCTGATTATGGGAGACGCAGGAGTCTTATTTGTTTTTTTTTCCTTAGGAGTTGATAGTATTATTAAGTTTGACAATAAAGCAAAGCTCAATTTTAGATCTATTATTGTTTTTTTATTATGATTTATATGAAACTATATCAAATCGACTCTACGGTTACATTGAGCTACACTCGTAAAATGTTTGTTGTGTAATGAATTATTCGATTTTTCGCCAAACCATAGGCTGTTTGATATAAGTGTAATTAGGTAGGTACCGACAGGAGGATAAATATATTGCTAAGAACAGCACGGCAATAATATCAGATTTTTTGCATTATCAGCCTGTAATATTCCCACTGCTGGGACACAGGCCTCCTCTCCGTGAGAGGGAGTGGACCGTAATTCTTCACGCGGGCCCAGTGCGGGTTGGTAGATGTCACATGTCTTCGAATATTTGGTTCTAGGACATGCCGATTTCCTCACAATGTTTTTCTTCATCGTTTTAAGAGCAGTAGTTATGAAATATTTTATACAAAGTAAAGCGACTGTCCCCGGGTTCGCAAATATAATAAAACTTACAGTGGCAGCACGAATATGCGACATCGAAGGGTGACAAAACTGTCTGACGAGATAAGCGACGACAAAATATTTTTGCCGATCTGTCCGTAGTAATATGCTTATGACTGTATGTAGATATTATTAATGCGCCTGCGCAAAAGATCGAAATCTAAAATAAACTGTTGCCAACTGGCGTCATATTATGTAAAGCAGTTTAATTGATCGTTTGCGCAGGCACTGAAGGTGCCACTCTTGAGAAGAAGAAATAAAGTCATATAGTGTAAATAATCTGCCTTTTGGCCATGAGGATGTAACATTTTGCCTGTTCGAAACATCTAGGAGCTTCCACGAGATTTACGCTGAGCTTATATTTTATTAAAATCGTTTAGGCAAAATTAACAATACTCTTATCTATCATTATCTGCTTAACCTTTTCCTAACTATGTTGGGGTTGGCTTCCAGTCTAACCGGATACAGCTGAATACCAGTATTTTACATGGAGCGACTGCCTATCTGACCTCCACAACCCAGTTTCTGGGTAATACGATACCATTGGTAAGACTGGTTGTCAGACTTTCGGGCTTTTGACGACCCGTAAAGACTGTCAGAGATCCACGAATGACAGCCGGGACCAACGGCTTAACGTGCTTTCCGCGGTACGGAGGGGTCGTGGTATGTGAAGATGGTCAGGTCACCCATCCACGGACCAACCGCGGCAAGCGTAGCTTAACCTGATCGATCGAACCGTGCGGCTGTTATTACTTAGCCACAAGCCCCCCCTCACAACAAAACTTTGAGCTATCTTTAGATATTGATATCCATCGCGTATGTGAAGTGAAAATGGCCACCTCTCTTCTAGCAAACCATAGCTTAACGGAAAACCATAGACACGATACAATTAGAGTGGCACCTTCTTTGTTAAATGTATAGGTAGATTTATAAATACCTTTTATACATGTAAAACTTTAATGTCTGAACGTTAGATGTAAGATTATAATTTTTAAAGCTATGAGCGTTCAAGCATTTAAAATATTTTTGAAAATTTATGTAAAATTCCTCTTAAGTAAAAAATGAGTTGTAATTATTTTATTTTTATCAGGTTCGAATCTCATACATTAATCATTTTTTTTTTTTTTACTTTTAAGTATAAATTTTTTAATTGTATTTATTAAAACATTAAAATACTTGTCATATCTACGAAGTTAATAAATGTTTTAAATCTCAATGTTAATAGAAATATCGATGTGAAAAATAATTAAAATACCAATAAAGTAAAATATACATATTATGCCTGATTGAAAGTTTATGGCGGCTCGAACCATGCGGCGAGTCGCTGAGTAGCGCACTTCAGAGCCGCAATAAAGTTTGATTCGTGCTGTATTATTGAATTCTAATATGTGTTAGCCTAAACATTAAGCGTACCGAACGTTAAAGCATTTGCCATAACTCGTACTTCATAACCATAAATCTATTTAAGGCCAACGTCACATGCAACACACAGTGGCATGGCTGCATGTCGATTCTGTAAAAATCTTACCGTGAAAACTTGCGTGGAGTGAGCTGTCAGTGTCATTCTACTGATGCTAGGGATTGACCAAACAAACATTAACAATCATAATCGAGATTTTAGTAATATTTTTATACTAATTCTATTGAGCATTTTATTATTTATTGTTCTTGCGTGACGCGCTCACGCTTTAGGCTATATAAGGACTAGTCTAGGAAAAAAAAGAAAAAAAAAAACAACATTGAGGTTCTGACTAAGTTTCTGTTTTGCTATTTTAAAGTGGTAATGTTTTGACAACTAAAATACTACATTTGAAATCATTAATGATCAATAGAATTAGCATAAAAAATATTATTAAAATCTCGATTATGATTCTAAATGTATGCTTGGTCAATTCCTAGTATCAGGTGGGATGACACTGACAGCTCACTCCACACTCACTTTACTTAAGTTTTCACGGTGAGGTGGTTACAGAATCACAATCAGTATAGTATTTTCCATCTATCGTTGGTGCGCTAGAGCATGGTCACCTAGCACGTAGCGTTGCTTTAAGCTGCTAGCGAAGCCTCTCCCTGTGTGGCGTCGGCCTTAGATCATTTTGCCACCGTGTGCCGAATTCAGCCAAAGTGCCGATCAAATGACAACCTATGACAAAAAGTCAATCTACCCTAATGTAACTTAGAAGCTGCTATCATAGGGAAACAAGTGATGTTCAGAACTCCGTATCTAATCTTGATTAGGCCACAAACTTGTTCGGGCGCACATTTGATGGGCAGTACTTGTTGAACAACAAACCCGACCCGAAGCGACGATTATATATTCGACTAGATGACCCGGCGAACTTCGTACCGCCTAAATGTACGAGGAAATGAATTATCTCCATTATTATTTTTTTCGTGAATTTTTCCCATTTTTTTATAATTTTTTTTATTACTAAATGGGCCCGCTCTTGACCCCGATCACGCCTGATGGTAAGCGATAGATGAGGTCTATGATGGAGCGAGCGTGCCCAGAAGATGCCTGTTCACTCTTGCTTTGAAGGCAGACGGGTTAAATGTGGGAGGGAACACAGATGCCGGCAGAGAGTTCCACACTTTGGCTGTGCGCATAATAAAAGTGGAGGAGAAGCGCTGAGTACGACTCGTGGGGATATCAACCAAGTGCGGATGGTACACTGCAGTACGTCTTGTTGTCCGGTGGTAAAAGGGCGATGGTGGGACCAGGTCGTGAAGCTTCTGCGCACACTCTCCGAAGTACAGTCTGTAGAAGACCGACAGGCAAGCAACATTACGCCGATGAGCTAGGCTGTGGAGCGTAGCTACCAACGTCTCGTCGCCTATAAGCCTTTTGGCTCTGCGTTCCACCGAGTCAAGTGCAGCAAGCTGGTATTTTGCTGAGCCATCCCACAAGTGGCTGCAATACTCCATACAGGAACGGACCTGTGCTTTGTACAGACTTAAAAGCTGTCCTGATGTGAAGTATCGCTTCACCTTATTTAGGATGCCCAGCTTCTTGGCTGCAGTCTGAGCTTTTGATTCGATGGTTGAGCCGAAGTTGAGATCAGATGTCAACTCCATGCCCAAAAGCTGTAGGCGGTCGGCAACCGGTACAGATGCACCTCGGAAAGTAGGACATAACTGGAACTGGCTCCTTTTCGCAGTGAAAAGACATGTCTGTGTTTTCTGAGCATTGAATTTGACCAGATTATCATCGCCCCACTGGGAAACGAGATTTAATCCCATGTTTTAATAGTTATTCTGCTATTCGGGGCGAAGAAAAATCCAACAAATCAAATATCATAAAAATCGGTCCAGCCGTTCTTGAGTTATAAATGGTGTAACTAACACGATTTTGTGTTATAAACTTATATATATTTTGCGGCCCGGCTGTTTGCTGATTCGCACGGGCGATTTTTTTTCGCGCACCTGGATTTTTAACTCTCGTTATTGAGCCGAGCATTGAGAATCTAACAGAGTGCATCCCAGCGCGGCAAGAGCGAAAATCTAGTGCGCGAAAAAATCGTTGCGATAAAAATACCCACCGTGCGAACCTGGGCTAATGCCAACCTGAACAAGTGTGTACCACGCCTTACGAAGCAAGACTCGCTTTACCCTACTTGTACTAACATAATTATTGTATGCTGTATTTCGGTCTTCGTATATGATCCTATTTCGCGCTGTGGCTAATTCGGTATATGACATCGATAATTACGATAAAATAATAGATCAGTAAAATTTCAGTGTGTATAAATTTAAATAAAAAAATATAGAAATAAGATGCATTACTCTGTTAATTTTACGATGATGATAATGATGCATGAAATGTTAAAACACTTTTAGATCAAAGTTATTATTCAATCGGGATATTTAAAGGCAAAAGAATTGAACCCAGACAGGCGCTTTACTTTGTGTAAATTATTTCATCACCACTGCTCTCAAAACGGTGAAGGAAAACATCGTGAGGAAACCGGCATGTCCTAGAACCAAAAATTCGAAGACATGTGACATCTGCCAATCCGCACTGGGCCCGCGTGGTGGATTACGGCCCACTCCCTCTCACCGAGAGGAGGCCTGTGTCCCAGCAGTGGGAACATTATAGGCTGATTATGGTATGGTATACTTACCTACAAGGTCCAATTATATTAGTTAGCGTGATGGGTATCAACATCTAAACACGATAAATTGAAAATGAACAGTTTTGATGTTTACACAAAACATGTTTTAAACTATATTTCAAGTGATTTACACAAATTGCGGTCGATGACCCCATAAAAAATTATCAAATTATTTTCTTCTTTCGCTAGCTAAGTAATTTAATTAGACCCTGTAGGCTGTATTGAGTCTTTTATTATACTTACATTGAGTGTGGGTTACCTCCCCGATTATAGATTCCTTAAAAGATGCGTCATCTTAAAATGAACGGAGTATAATAACGGTGGGCATGTTTAGTTGATAGTGGATGTTTATATTCTTGTAGGACAATGACTGTTTATGTAACGTTGTATATTTTTGTGATAACTTGTAATTCTATATATCTACTACTATGACGAATTAAATTGTTTAAATTCTGAATTTTTGTCTCATTTTACAATCAATCTGTCTAGCCTTTTCCTAATTATCTTTGGGTCGGCTTGCACTTAAGGCGCTACCACGAAAATAAATCGTAGCGACTTATCTACTAAGCGAGCGAAAGTTATGCAATTACTTTTGAAACGCAAAAGAAGAGAGAAGGCTATAATGTGCGTGCGCTTGGAATAAAACGACGTATGTGCCAAAACGAATTTACTCCTTTTTTAACATAAATTAATTAAATTTAAAACTACTTTGAGTAAACTTTAATAATATGATAATTCTCTATGTTTAAAAGTAAATTCCATTGAATAACTCCTAAGCGTTACGCTGTGATGTCGAAAAAAGCAAAAAACAGATATAACTTTGCAATTTTTTTGTAAGTATCGAGTAAAAATCCATTGAATCGTGTATTCCTTTTACATGATACTAGACCAAAGAGTCAAAAAACATATACCAAAATGTTAAATCCCTATTCGACATACTTACAAGTTACACGAAATAGAAAAACCAATTTTTTTTCAATATATCGGAAGCAGCTGAGTACCAGCCGACCTTAAGGGTCAGTTCACACCGAGATGCGACGCGACGCGACGTGACGTGACGATACTAGAACAGGCCAGTGACGTCGCGCTGCGCCGCGAGACGCATCCCAACGTCGCGAGGTCGACGCCGCGCGGCGCAGCTAGACGCCGCCCGGTGCAGCTAGACGCCGCGCGGCGCAGCTAGACGCCGCGCGGCGCAGTGGGACGTGTGACGGAAATAGTAGAGACAAGTCGCCACGGCGGCGGCCTCGGCTGCGCCGCGCGGCGTCGCGCTGCGCAGCGCCGCTCTCGCACGCCGCGCGCTGCCGCTCTACGCTGCGAGGCGCAGCGCGACGCCGCGCGGTGCAGCGCGACGCCGCGCAACGTATTCTGAACTCTCACAATGCAATGTGTACCTTTTCGTGTAGAAAATAAAGTATATTTTGAGTCACTCTTTTAAAAGTGTGCGTGCAGCGTCGCGTCGCGTCGCGTCTCGGTGTGAACTGACCCTAATTCTGTAAAAAATTCGTCGTGAAAACTTAGATGAAGTACGTGTGCTGTTAGTAATGTTATTTCAAAAATTATGCTCTTAGATCAAGTGCTGGCTTTTACCTTGGCCAGAGGCTAAGCATTGCCATACTGATACAACGTGGCAATGCCGCCAGTTTCTTGGGTACATTACCAGTCGACAGCGATGCGGAGGAATATTTCGACGCAATATTATAGTTTTTTAATAGGTACCTAGGTAGTTTTAGTTAGATTAGGATATTATATTTTTATTATTTTAATAATTTGTAGTTTATTTATAGACCGACCGTTGCCTGAGATACCACGGATTGTACTGATTTTTTATGTTTTGACATTTGGGGTCAAAGAATAAATATTACAGGTTGCACGACCGCGGTAGGTTTCCGCAGAATACAAATTTATTTTAAAACAAATCCAAACCTAGTCTAAATGAGCGTAATTTCCACGGTAATTTTTAAAAAAGTTAATTATGTAGGTACCTACATAATTTACGTTCATTTTGAGTTGTCCTCGTCCGTCGACGTATCTCGACCGCGGTGTTCTTGATAATTAGCGGATTATAGAGGTAAGAGGGACAGGGTGTACCTAAAGTTCCTTATTCCCCATAGAAAAGGGAGGATCCTCCGACCAGACAGGTGTTGTGTCTGGTGGCTACTGCCCGACGATTGATATCGGGACGCGTCAAAATTCGCTTGCGCGATGCAGGATTTGTGCGTGACGTCAGTGAATGCGTAGTTCGCACGTGGCCTTGTAGATGCCGCTACAGAATTAATGAAACAACACATAAATATGAACGTATTTATTCCAGTCGCAAAACAGAGCAAACATTAACTTTGCGATGAAACTCCTACTTATAAAAAATAAAAACTAATTAGGAACAAGCTACCTATTTGGTACCTACACATGCAAAAATATTCATCTTTTCACTATGGGTACTACAAAGTTCATATTTATTGCATGCGTAATATTTATTGAACTTAACTTTTACTTATTTTATTTTTTAAGCTTACGGCGTACTTATGCATAATCAGCCTATAATGTTCCCACTGCTGGGACACAGGCCTTCTCTCGTCGAGAGGGTGTGAGTTCACCACGCGGGTCCAGCGCGGATTGGTAGATGTCATTATGTCTTCTAATTTTTGGTTCTAGGACATGAAAAAATTGACTAGGTACTCAGCATACCTACTCAAAACATTTTTTTAAATTAGTTCCATGTATAGGTACCAAATAGCTTGTTCGACACGTAACGTGTATAATATGTAGGAGGTATAACTACATTAATTTATTATTCTAACGAGGTGACACATGCATTTAATGTTCATCTAATGCATACCTCTACGTAGATATCTGTCTCGACATCTCAATTAGGTATCATCAATCAAATCGAATTTGATTATAATAATCTATTAATAGAAGGTAGAGAAAAGTAACCAAATATGGAATAGTATCCCTAAAATGGAATACCGCCATTTCTCGGAAACGAATACTCCTAGTTGCAAAAGACAGTGATCTTCTGTCTCTTTCCATCATTATACTCGCGTACAGGATTCGACTTGTCAGTCGGGTCGGGCGAACGTTGCGGCCGCGGTGAGAGTTTTTTGTTTTGGCGCTGTGAGAAAAGTTTTAAAGGTACGGACGCCAGCACATCAAGTTACTACAATCTGTCAGATTTCTTTAATAGATTTTCGACTTTATTGCTAAAGCATAAGGTTCAAGGTTGATTGGGAAAATCTGACAGTTTCGGGTAGGTTGACCTGCTGGCGTCTGTACGTAAAAACTAAGTATTTCTCTCAAAACGTGATTGGAAATAATATTGTATATTATGACTATGCAATGATTACATGTTTATTTGATTGTTTTAGAGGTTTTTTCTTGTCTAATTGTGTTTAGTAAAAAAATCTGATATACGTTTTGATTAGTTTGAAATTTCCGAATATGGACAGTCCGTGGGGTCTAAATATGGACTATGAAGAAGAAATACGTTTTGACACAGACAGTGAGCCTGATGCCGTCATAGGACTGGAAGTTCCTGACTCAGAAGATGCAGAGTGTATGTTCTGTAACAGCCTGTTTTCTCAAGATACTCGAGGAGAGACATGGATCAAATGCCTCATGTGCGGGCTCTGGGCACATGGTGATTGCGCAGGTGCAGAGTTCGGTACATGGATATGTGATTTTTGCAAGTAACTTAAGTACCTTTTTAAAATTGACCAAAGTTCTTGTAGATCTCCTAAAAGTAAAGGTTTATTATAGTAGTCCATATTTGGGTACCTATTCCATAATTAGGTGCCTTTATGTTGATTTTGTTTTTGAGAAAATTTTATATTTTGAATTAATATATGTAAAACAAAACTGTCAATAAGTTAAGCGCAACTGTATGACTGATAATAAATAAGAATAAAAGTTTTTGATTTACAGTATCTTTTTTTTCTATAACACAAAAACAAAATGGTATTCCATATTTGGTTACTTTCCTCTACCTAAAACAAAGTCGAGATGGATTTTGATGCGTTTTTACCATATTTGAGAATGTATTCTATGGGCCGCGTCCTAACCAAAAACGAATGTACGAATACGCTATCGTCGCGTTCATGTCACTTTTTTTCAGAGAACCGAAACGCGTGGTCGCTTTCCGGTTTTCCGAACAAAGTTTTTTGGTTAGGACGCGGGGGTAAAGTTTTGGCTTAAATATTTAACAAAATTACTAAAGATATATACTTCATTAACACATACAACTCGATGTTTTGACATTTCGCCACACTCCTGTGTGCGAAGTAGTCCCGGGCGTGTCATGGAATTCGTAAATAAATATTACACTGAACTAATTTAAATAAAGTATTTATAAATAATACCAGCCTAATAAGGTCCCACTGCAGGGCAATAGAATTTTCTCATACAGCGAAGGCATGTGCATGAATTAATTCAGAAGCTTACATAACAACTTAAGTTGGTATTTAGCATAGCATGACCAGCCTATAGGACTCCCACTGTGGAACACAGGCCACAGGCAGTGCGAGTGGGCCGTAATCCACCACGCGAGTCCAGTGCGGGTTGCTAAATGTCACATGTCTACGAATTTTTGGTTCTAGTAGAACAGAAGTTTTCCTTCACCGTTTTGAGAGCAGTGGTGATCAATTAATTTACACAAAGTAAAGTGCCTGCTTGGGTTCGATCCCACGACCTACACGTACCTAAGTCGCGGCCGGCCGATCGTTACCACTGGGCCACACCATAAGTCGCGGCCGGCCGGTCGTTACCACTGGGCCACACCATTTCCGTGGCCACACCACTGCTCTTTCCACTTAGCATGCTTATGTAAAAAAAAAAAACAGTGGCACTCCAGGAGTGGCGACAGAAGTGAAAACAAAACACAAACAGAATACTTTGCCATCACTCACTGACATAAATCGGAGTACATCCCGAGGACAGCTGAACACATCCGAAGCGGGTATTTTTTTTAATCGTCTTATAAACAAAATACGCGCGGTGTCGCTTACGGTAACAGTGGCGCGAGTTCAATGGTTTTTTCCCATCTCAAAAAATACCCATTGCAACGCAAAAAACTAATTACAAGTTTCCTTAAATAATAATAAGTTATAAAGTGATGTGCGTTGATTTACACTGATTATTCAAAAGCCATCGTCGCGTTAATTTATGTCACTTTTGTTTGAAGTCGCCCTCTGTTGAAGCGACCACGCGTTCAGGTTCATCAAAGGAAAAGTGACTTTAGGAACGCAGCGATCGCATATTCGCACGACATTCGTTTACGGCATATTCTCTTTGGTTTACGGGGTGTCCTGCGTGAGCGACGAATACGACGCGACGCGATCAACTCAACGGCATACCCTGCTTGCGGCCTATGTGTGGCAGTTTGCGGCAAGACGCGACGTCACGTTTTGAGGGCGACCAGACGCGACACCACGAACTACAAAATGGTTGATTCAGAGCGTTGATCGCCGCAGTGCGTGAGCAAAGATTGTTGTGGGACAAAAAACAAACTTTCAAGCGAAATTGTACTGTAGGTACTTCGCCATGATTCGAGAAGTAATGACCAAAATCACGTAGGACATTTGTCGCGTGTAGCATCGCGTCGCGTCGAATTCGTCGCTCACGCAGGACACCCCGTTAGGACGCGGCACAACGCGCGCGCGGCGCGGCTGATTTCATAATATTGCTTAAGAGTTCGGTGGGTTTATCACTAAATCAGTTCAAAATTATGGACACTCATTTGCCTATAAACAACACATGAACATCTCCGATGGACATCTTGGAACACTTATTTGTAGTTTCGCACAGTTTTGTATCTTTGCACACCGACACCGAGACCGAAACCGCCTTTTTCCAGGGTGTGGGATGAGATTTTGCGAAAATGATCCGATGGTAGTCTTTCCAAAGTGACTTAGTTTCGCCAATTGCCTCGGGGTCGGTGCTTTCGTGGTTTCCTCGTCAACTACGGTAGTTACTGTCATGTCTTCCTCGTATTTCTCTGTCACAACCTCGTCGCTCTGTAGGGCGTCTGCTTCAGAATTAAGTCCTGTGTTATCATTTGTTGCGACTCTATCATTGAGTATGCTTTCTGCGGGCACAATGTCAGAATTATTAGTTTCAGGGAGAATATCGTCGAAATTATTGCTTTCAGTTTCTTTAACTTCTTCGGTTGGTTTGTTCTTTTCTGTGCTGGTATTAGTTTTAGGTTTGGTCTTGATAGAATATATTCTGTCCGAGTAGTTGTATGTAGGTAGGCTGTTATTGGCCTGCGCAGTCTTCGTAGTTTCTTTGCTTTTGCTAGCGTCTGCAGCAGGTTCCTTGTCGAGATTGCCGGGTATGATGAGCGGTACATTTTCTATTCTAGATTCCCTCTCTACGGTCTTCAGTTCAGGTTGTGAATATTCCAGGTCGAGTTGCTTGACATACGTGATGTTACTGTTCTGCTGAGGTGCTGGCGATACCGTGCTTGCGCACAGTAGCATCGGGATCAAAGTTCTGAAAAAAAGAAAGGCAATGATTTATATAAGTTTTTGGCTTTGCATCGGAAAGTTTATTTTACATTGTGTGTGTTCATTATTTAGTCATAAATTGTTAGTGTGTGCCTTGCTTTGTCAGGCTGTAGCCGAACACCTTGTGAAATGTCCATTTATTGAGTGAAATATCTGAACCTAAGAGTCTTCATTAGCATGTCCGTTACCTTTGCCACAAATCAATTCGTTCTAACCTTGGTAGCAACGCACCCATGAAACGTTTAATGGGAGTCTATAATAAAATTGCTACTCAAACCAAGAGCATCGAAATCTACTCCAATCCAACCCTTTCCGTGAACTCCGTACGAGACTTTTATGTTTGTTACTTCTTCACGCACAAACGGCGGAACGGATTTTGATCAAATTTGGCACACAAATAGTTTATAATCAGGATTAACACATTGGATACTCTTTATCCCGATATTCCCACGGGATCGACACTTAGGTTATGTGTGTTAAACCGCAGGGCGCTGCTAGTAAATTAATAAATGACTGGGTTACTGATCTAGTGGCACGTCACTTGGATAACCAGCTAATGTAAGTATTAAAAATACTGGTTGTATTTCCGTTGCCATTATATTATATCGATAAAATATAATTCTTTGGAATACAGTCGAATTGAGAACCTCTCAATTCGACTGTATTTTTTTTGTATGTGTGTTACTCGATATCTCCGGCAATTACAAAACGATTTCAAAAAAAAAAATAATGGATTGGGATATTATTTATTTAGGGTATGGCTCAGGGGTGGTCCCATATAAATTTTATTAACTTTGCTTGGGTAGTTCTTGAGTTAGCTTCAATAATACGTATTTTTGCTACTTAGTTTAAAGTTAGGATGTTATAATAACTTCCTGTCACTGATACTTACATAGCAAGTAGTGTTATACGAATTTGTGTGGGGTAAGTAGGTACAACTTATAAATGAAAAATAAAAGTACCTACCTATTTAGTCAGAAGTCGGTGGCAAACAACGAAAATGCGAACCCAACGACATTGACTTCCGAAATTAATAGTAGATTATGCACCGAGGGGCTAAAGTGGTGTCTAATGTCACGGGCGTCATGTTGAATCTCGAGCGCAATGAAGGATTCGGGATTTAACTCACGAGCGAAGCGAGGGAGTTAATACAAGAATCCTGAATGCAGCGAGGGATTCAAGCTAGCCCAAGGCAAAGACACCTTTAGCCCAGAGGAGGATACTCTACTTTTTACACCTACTGTGAGAAAATAATAGCCATAGTACGAAAAACAAAATAGAACTGGTTCCGAAATGGACTTGACGCCTTTCGTACTTTTCCATTTTTGGAAATTGTCGTAGGATTTTATATAAGTTTCCTTTGACTTTTCCGGCAGTAAATCATTGGAAATATGATTAGCTTCGGTTGTAATGAATTCAGGAGTACAATCACTTTCATCACTCGACATTTTATAATACTTTGTTGATAAATTTAAAGTTTAAATGCCAAAAATTCGCGCCTTCATTGCGTCTACCAATAAGTAGCCAAGACACGAACAATATTCGATTTTCAAAAAAAAAGTCTCTTCTACGGTTTTGTCGTGTGTGTCTATTGATATCACTCTCATGGAAGTGGCGTTTGTGTAAACTAAGATTTATACAGGGCTGGTAGAATGGTTTTGGATGATTGGCTGTATGCATTTTGAATTTAGAACGTCATTGGAGACGCTCGTGAAAATAGAGTATTTTTGATAAAATGTGATAAATCGACTGTAGTATAGATGGTTTTATTATTTATTTATTTATTCACAAAATACACAGCAATCTTTGCGCAGTTTACTTAAAATAAATTAACTAATGTTACAGCCAATTACTATTACGGTATTACGGCGCGGTACGGTATTTGTTATTAATAATGCCAGTTTTAATGTTATTCCATTCCTTTTAAAAAATGGTTCGTAGTTATCTAATTATTCTTACAATATTATGTCTTCGAAAACATGGCAACGATATGAAGAAGCAGTCGTTATGATTTTGTAGGAAATCGAGAATATCATCCACGCGTAGTAAGGGTATCGAGAATAGCTTTCCTCTTTCTGGCACCAAAGGGTGTTTGTTAGTACTATACTGCCAATTTAGCTGAGCATGTGAGATTCCAAATTCAAATCACATTATTGACCAGCGGGTCATAATGAAATCCAGTACAACATTATTGACCGGCTGTGCCCCGGGCCACTAATGACTCACTTTAGGTTAAGGTTGCTTGATATATAATTTGACATTTTCGAGCAGGTGGTGTGAAAAGTTATTTTTCACTTTGTAGTGTCTTAATTGGAAGTCGGTTGTTTTTTTTTCGTATAGTTTTTTCTCTGAAATAAATATTGTACCACGTTTCCTTTTCAAACTCATTTGGTAGTAGCTAATTGAAATAAATAACATAGTTTATTATCTTAATTAAATCAGTAGGTAAGTGGTTATTAGAAATTCGACAATAATTTTTTTATAGCACTCTAAACTTTGTGAAATAGCATAGTATGGGTAGATTAGACTTTAAAAAGATGCAAGGGCGCCAGAAAATAAAAAAATATACTATAATATCTTTATTAATTGGTAAGTAAAATATTATAAATTTTTAGGTACCCCCACACAAACTCGTGTAGGTAGGTAATTAGGTACCACTACCTTGTGATGTGAATATTATAACAATCACATCTATACAACTAATAAAAAAACCGGGCAAGAGCGAGTCGCGAACATCATATTGTTTTTAAATTTTCATCGGTGAGGCCTATATTCGTCAGAGAATTTTAACACTGTGCACTGTGGTATAGAATATTGCAGTTTTATGCCAGCGCCATCTCTAAGTGGAACTAATGTATCTTATGTTGATGATGTCTGAAAAAGTGTATAGCACACTTTTAGAGACTTCGTTTTATTTTTCCTGTAATCTTTACATAAACTTCTATCATATAGAATTATTTCAGATTTTTCTCTTTGCAAACTTCGGAGATAAGGAAACGGTATTTTTTTTTACATTTTTCATCAAAAGTCGAAAACTATGCGGCTTAAAAATAAAAGAAAAAATGTTTAGGAATGTGCACATGCCCCAGTAGCCCCACTTTGAATTTTTCAGACCCCCTTTCAGTCCTTGTTGCAAAAAGTATATATATTTTTATTTCTTTCTTATTTGCAAAATAGTTGGGCAAACGTCATCTAAAACTATTCCAAATTTCAAGTTGATAGCATTAGTAGTTCTTGAGATATATCCAGCTGTGACAGACAGACAGACTTAGTCTCACCATAAGGGTTCCGTTTTTACCATTTTGGTACGGAACCCTAAAAAGAGTAACCGTGGAGTGTGTGTGGGGGTGTGTTTATATGTTTGTTACTTCTTAACGCTCAAACGGCTGGGCCAGTTTTGATAAAATTTTGTATAGAGGTAGCTACTTTTTATCCCGATGGATTATCGGGATAAAAAGTAGCTACCTCTATACAAAATTTTCCCGTGGGATTCACGGGATCGACATTTACGCTGGTGAAACCGCGGGGCGCAGCTAGTGTGAAAGAACATATTTTGATTTTGATTTTAATAAAGTTAAGGAGTTTGTTTGAACACGCTAGTCTCTGGAAGTACCGCTCGGATTTGAAAAGTTCTTTTTGCATTTCATAGCCCAATTCATAGGGAAGGCTAACAACAATAACTATACTACTAGGATACTTATCATCACTCTAGGGCCCTAAGGAGCCGAGCAAAAACAAAATAAGGTACAAAGAACGCTAACTGAAAACGAAGTAGGTAATAGTGCAGGTACTTAGGCGATACGTCGAAACGCAGAGGGGTCGTGGGGGCAAGTTTCACGCGCATGAAGTTGCGGGCAAAATCTAGTAATAATAAAATAAAAATAGTAACGAATTTAAGTCAAAACTGTAAATTGAATATTTTTAAAAAAACCTCCTCCTTTTTTGAAGTCGGTTAAAAAAGTAGTTCCACCAAAAACATTTTCATGTAAAATGTTGCCAATACGAGACCACATATATATGGCTCGCACTGTCATAAAGTTATCAGGCCTATTGTAGAGCTAAGCTTCTAACTCTACACGCCCTAACTCTACAAGCCCTAACATCACATAGGTACTCTACACGGTCTACACCTTAGTTAAAATATGAGGCTTGGCCGTTTAGTTACTACTAGAACTATTGTATAACAGAAAAGTAATAAACAGTGAATACATTTTTCAGCTTACGCTCATGTGATGGAAGCGAAAAAGTTCCAAGTTTTAGAATTGTTTTGTTGTTTTTACCGACTTCAAAAAAAAAAGGAGGTTATCAATTCGATACGTATGTATGTAATATTATTGGAATTGCATTATATTCACATATAATGATCTATTAGGGCTTCCAAACAAATATACAAAATTTCATAGACGTATGTATGTATGTATGTATGTATGTATGTATGTATGTATGTATGTATGTATGTATGTATGTATGTTTGTCCACGCATATCTCCGGAACTATTAATCGGATCGTGACCATTTTTTTTTTATTGGCTTACAATTTCTTCAACTTAGGGAACAGTGCAAGTTTCATCAAGATCGATTCAGTAATTTTCAAGATATGGACTAATACGTGTAAGTGTGACGGCCTGGCTTATTGATAAGAGCTACGGGTGTAGTGTCAAAGGGAAAACATCTCAAAACCTTGGTCAAATACTAGTGCAAAAACTAAAAATTACGAAATAAAAAGTAATTTAAAAAAATTAAACCGACTTCAAAAAGAAATTAACTCAAAATTATGAAATAACTTTAATTTCGGAAGTCGGTGGCATAAAACTAAAATACAGATCCCAAGACACCGACTTCCGAAATTAAAGTTATTTCATAATTTTGAGTTAATTTCTTTTTGAAGTCGGTTTAATTTTTTTAAATTACTTTTTATTGCACTAATACACTTCTGGACACATCTATTGGCCTACCTTGTATTTTCAGTTTCGTTTGGTCCTAGCTAAAATTTTATATTAGGTCGAGCAAAAAGTTTTTATGCAGTTTTGAACCTGGCACATTCACAATTTCATTCAATAGTCTTTTTTTGAATTTCGAACACAGAATTTAAAGAAACAAAAGACAATTTGGAGCCTGTTTGTTGATATTAAACAATTGGTTTTATTGGTTTACTTGGATTTAATTCTTGAAAAAGTGATTGATATCTTTGGTTTTGCAACAAACATTACTTATTCTTAACATTAAGGTGAGGTTCTATCAAATCTATGGATACTTCACCTGAAGTCGCCGCCCAAGCTGTGGCACTTATTCAGGCCGGACACAGCCAAAGAAACGCGAGTGCTCAACTTAATTTAAGTCGATCTGCGGTCCGAAATGTTTATCGGAGGTACCTAGAGACTGGCGGCTTTGTTCGTCGCCAAGGAAGGCCACGATCTCGGGTCACAACTGAAAGGTAGGATCGATTCATCGTGACGACCAGCTTGAGAAATCGTCACCTTACCTCCATTGAGATACAAAACCAACTTCGCGACTTCCACGGAGTATCTGTGAGCGCTCGAACTGTTCGGAGAAGGTTAAAAGAACGCGATATGGTACCACACAAGCCAGCTAATGGGCCCAAACTAACGCGAGCCCACCGAACAGCGCGCCTTCATTTCGCACGCAGTCATTTAAATTGGACACAGCAAGATTGGAGCCGTGTACTCTTTTCTGATGAGTCTCGTAAGGGAGAGCGTTTCGCACAATGCTGCTTTGAAGAGAGGGTTGCTTATGGCGGTGGCTCATGGACTGTCTGGGGCGGTATATCCGCGAGCGGCAAAACTCAACTTGAGGTTGTTACAGGACCACGGCTGCCAACATTAAATGCTGAAAGGTACATTCGTGAGTGCTTAGAACCTCAAGTGATACCATACGCGGACTATGTGGGCCCAAATTTCGTTTTTATGCATGATAATGCAAGAGCCCATGCGGCCGGCATCGTCAGGGAATATCTTCGGGATGTGAACATCACAGTTATGGACTGGCCAGCCAGAAGCCCAGACATGAACCCCATTGAGCACATGTGGGACGAGCTAAAAAGACGTGTTAGGGCTCGTCAGCCAGTTGCCCAGACGATGCAGGAGTTGAAAACTGCCATAGAAGAGGAATGGGAGATGATCCCTCAAAATTTCATAGAGCGGTTGATAAACTCTATGCCCAATCGTATGAGAGCTGTGGTAGATGCCCATGGAGGCAACACGCGTTATTAAATTAAACCTTTATTTGATAAAACATGTTTTTTATTCAAAAATCAATTGCCTTTAACATGGCGCATATCCGACTTGTTAGGCGTAGCTCCATGTCGTATGGTATTCTGAATTCAAATTTAAAACAATACGATCGAAAAAGATGGTAAAATGTATCAGGTTTAAAACTGCATCAACAGTTTTTGTTCAATCTAGCAATCATATTTCGGTAGGGGCCATCGAAACCTAAACTCTAAGGTGGGCCAATAGATGTGTCCAGGTAGTGTACTAGCTTACATACCAAATTTCAGCTTTCTAGGACTTCAGGAAGTAGTTACCTACTCTAAGAGTTTTGATGATCATCAGTCAGTGACGAAATCAGGGTTCTCTGAATTCTCATTGTACAAAAAGCCTTTACAACGATGGATATGATGGAACCATGCCCGAACATAGATACCTACATAAAAAAAAAAATAGAAACATCTGAATTGAGAACCTCCTCCTTTTTAGAAGTCGGTTAAAAATTAAACCGACAACTAAAAAGGAGGAGGAACTCAGGGCTGTGGAACAAACAGGGCTGGCACTGAAACTCCGTTGACGGTCCGGGCAGCCCGGGGCCTCTCCCTAAGCAGAAAATCCGCAGTATCGGGCGAAGCTACGGGCGCTACCTTCGCTGTATCACTTTCGGACATATCGGATCATTACTTCGGGTCGATAGATCAGGTTAAGCTGCGCTTGCCGCGGTTGGTCCGTGGATGGGTGACAATCTTCACATGCCAAGACCCCTCCGTACCTTGGAAAGCACGTTAAGCCGTTGGCCCCGGCAAAAAAAAAAAAAAAAAGGTAGGTAGTCGCTCCATGTATGTATATATGGTATTATGGTATTCAGCTGCATCCGGTTAGACTGGAAGTCGACCCTGAGAGTTCAAGTTTCGGAGTTTGAGTGCTGGAGTTGGGAAAAGGCTATGCAGATTATGATGATTACTACGGGGCCCGAATTTAAGGATGAATGATGTATTTGCCCGTCCGAAAAATTGATTTTGTCACTTGTTTTGACGGATGAACTAGTTTCCGGATGATCCCGTATCTTCGTCGATGGACTTGGAGAGTGGAATCCCGGACACGGACGTGTGTGAACGAGTTCGTATAAAATGTACACGCCAATATTTTTTGAGCTCCTGAAGTAGCACGGTCTGTCCATGTCCCTGATATGTGATAACTTGGGCAGCAGTGAGTGGTGGCTCACCGGTAAGGGACGCGACTTACGAGTTTAGGTCGTGGATCCGTATCTAAGCAGACACTTTACTTTGTGTAAATTATTTCATCACTGCTCAATTTCAACACTGCTCTCAAAACGGTGAAAGAAAACATCGAGAGGAAACCGGCATGTCCTAGAAGCAAAAATTCGAAGACATGTGACATCCTCGAACCCGCAACAGGCCCCACAGGCCTCCTCTTACATCACGCAACCCGCGTGATGTAAGAGGAGGCCTGTGTCCCAGCTGTAGGAAAATTTAGGCTGATTATGCAAAGTATTCTGGTCAAACGGAGATAGCAACATTCATAACGATTGTTGGACTCGCTTCGACTTGCAATTGCAAGGTCCGTTCGCTTTTTTGCATGTCTCTATAACACTCTAAACTTCGAAATCTGGGCATATTTCTCCTTTTCTGTTGATCTCATTCACATAGGTAGCTACTACTACTCCTACTCCTGCGACACAATCATGGTCTACTAGCAGCGCCTCGCGGTTTCACCCGTATATCTGTCGATCCCGTGGTAATATTGAGATAAAAAGTATTCTGTGTTATTCTAATGTCTATGCTATATTACTGCATAGTTTCATCAAAATCCGTTCAGTAGTTTTTGCGTAAAAGAGTAACAAACATCCATCCGTCTAGATCCATCCTCACAAACTTTAGCGTTTATAATATTATAAAAGTAGGAAGGATAGTAGGAAGTAGGATAGGATAGTAGGAAGTAGGATAGGATAGTAGGAAGTAGGATAGGATAGTAGGAAGTAGGATAGGATAGTAGGAAGTAGGATAGGATAGTAGGAAGTAGGATAGGATAGTAGGAAGTAGGATAGGATAGTAGGAAGTAGGATAGGATAGTAGGAAGTAGGATAGGATAGTAGGAAGTAGGATAGGATAGTAGGAAGTAGGATAGGATAGTAGGAAGTAGGATAGGATAGTAGGAAGTAGGATAGGATAGTAGGAAGTAGGATAGGATAGTAGGAAGTAGGATAGGATAGTAGGAAGTAGGATAGGATAGTAGGAAGTAGGATAGGATAGTAGGAAGTAGGATAGGATAGTAGGAAGTAGGATAGGATAGTAGGAAGTAGGATAGGAAAGTAGGATAGGATAGTAGGAAGTAGGATAGGATAGTAGGAAGTAGGATAGGATAGTAGGAAGTAGGATAGGATAGTAGGAAGTAGGATAGGATAGTAGGAAGTAGGATAGGATAGTAGGAAGTAGGATAGGATAGTAGGAAGTAGGATAGGATAGTAGGAAGTAGGATAGGATAGTAGGAAGTAGGATAGGATAGTAGGAAGTAGGGTAGGATAGTAGGAAGTAGGATAGGATAGTAGGAAGTAGGATAGGATAGTAGGAAGTAGGATAGGATAGTAGGAAGTAGGATAGGATAGTAGGAAGTAGGATAGGATAGTAGGAAGTAGGATAGGATAGTAGGAAGTAGGATAGGATAGTAGGAAGTAGGATAGGATAGTAGGAAGTAGGATAGGATAGTAGGAAGTAGGATAGGATAGTAGGAAGTAGGATAGGAAAGTAGGATAGGATAGTAGGAAGTAGGATAGGATAGTAGGAAGTAGGATAGGATAGTAGGAAGTAGGATAGGATAGTAGGAAGTAGGATAGGATAGTAGGAAGTAGGATAGGATAGTAGGAAGTAGGATAGGATAGTAGGAAGTAGGATAGGATAGTAGGAAGTAGGATAGGATAGGATTCTTTCCAGGTCTAAATGCTCATGGCCTTTTATTGTTTTTAAAGACAAAATAACAGCAGTTAAATAATTATTTGTTTACAGTTACATTTATATTGCGTATAGACTTCGCCGATGCAAAAAACGTCAAATGGAAACCGGGAAATGAAAATTACAGAAGATTTCCCATTGACAGAACTTTGCAAAATGACGGAAGAATACCAACTGGCCAAAGAATACAAAATGACAGAGTAATACAGCTTGAGCAAAAAATACAAAATAACAGAAGAATTTCCAATGATAGAATATTACAAAATGGCAAAAGAATTCCAACTGGAAAAACTATACAAAATGACAGAAGACAGCAGATTGACGGAAACATGCAAAGTGACAAAATAATATATAACGACAGAATATTGCAAAACGACAAAAGAATTCCAATTGGCAAACTAATAGAAAATGACAGAAGTTTGCAGATTGACATGCAAAATGACAGAATAATTCCCATTGACAGAACATTTCAAAATGACAGAAGAATTCCCATAGACAGAACTTTGCAAAGTGACAGAAGAATTCCCATTGACAGAACTTTGCAAAATGACAGAAGAATTCTAAATGGACAACATGACAGCATGCTTAATGACCGAAAAAAAAAAAAAAATGACAGCGATGAATTAGAAATGAAATATAACAGAAGAGTCCATGGTGCTAGTTTAACTGATGGAATCATGGAGGAAGACGGAAGAAAAAGAATAAACAAAATTTTGAATAATGACCGTTTAACCAAAAATGAGTTACAAAAGAAAATTGATAGTTTAACGCAAAACATAAATATACAACAAGATGGCAGAAGAATGCTAAATGTAACAATGCAGAATGATAGACAAACACAAAATGATTTAGAAGTGCAAAACGCGAGAAGATTTTTAGATGAGCGTAACCAAGAAATGATAAATGCCAGAAGAACGGGATATGAGAAAAGAATGTGGGCCGGTACCCCTCAGCGCATAGCGCGGCAGCGCGCCTCGGCCGCTAACCTTCAGCGCAACGTGCGGCCTCGCGACTGGGCCGCTAACCTTCAGCGCAACGTGCGGCCTCGCGACTGGGCCGCTACCCCTCAGCGCATAGCGCGGCAGCGCGACTTGGCCGCTAACCTTCAGCGCAACGTGCGGCCTCGCGACTGGGCCGCTAACCTTCAGCGCAACGTGCGGCGCTGGAACCCCCCTAGCAAAATCAAGAAACACAAAACAGGAAAATCTAAGTTCAATGAATCCGAATTTAGACTTCGTAAGTTTCAGTGTTTACCTACATAACCTCATAATTACTTTACCACATTTGACAACAGTTTCCATTAAACGGTTGATTGAAACCATTCTGATTGCAAATATAGACCTTAAGGCCCTAATGACAATTCCAGTATTTAAAAACGTTCAAAATCAATTTGTAGTCGGCGACCATTATGTACCTATGTCAAAAACGGGTGTATAATGTTTGGTATCATAATAACAGATACCTAGTCTAATTTCATTTGACACAACTTTCATATGATATAATTTTCATAGGCTATAAAAACATTTAACTTAATTTTCTTTTTTTTTACCACTTAAAATTTTATTTTACCACTTTGTCGGCGTAATTGATACCCATCAAAAACATTTTCATGTAAAATGTTGCCAAGACGAGACCACATATGGCTCACACTGCCAAAAAGTTATCAGATCTCATGTAGAGCCAAGCTTCTAACTCTACACGCCCTAACTTCACAAACTCTACACCTTAGTCAGAATATGAGGCTTGGCCGTTTCGTTACTACAAGAACTATTGTATAACAGAAAAGTAATGAACAGTGAATACATTTTTCACCTTACGCCCATGTGATGGTAGCGAAACGGCCAAGCCACATATTTTGACTAAGGTGTAGAGTTTGTGAAGTTAGGGCGTGAAGAGTTAGAAGCTTGACTCTACATGAGATCTGATAACTTTTCACATCTTTTTGAAAGTTGC
This sequence comes from Oligia fasciuncula, assembly GCA_963082905.1. Lineage (NCBI taxonomy): Eukaryota > Metazoa > Arthropoda > Insecta > Lepidoptera > Noctuidae > Oligia > Oligia fasciuncula. The sequence goes on along the minus strand of OY720406.1, from coordinate 10,241,083 downwards.
TTATGAAATAAATAAAAAATTTTTTTAGGGGGTTGGGGGGTTCTTTACTAAAAATCCTGAAATATGTATTTTATTATTTATTACAAGGAGTCCCTATATAAATTTTCAGGACTCTAGCATCAAAATTTGCGGAAGTCTCGTACAAACTTCCATCCTCTAATTTAAGGGGTTGGAGGGTAAAAGTTCCTTAGACTTACTCGGACTAAAGCCGAGTAAGTCAGTAATTAATAATAAGTCAGTAATTGCTGCGCTCCGGCGCGGGCGGCGCGCCGCCGGAGCGCAGCTATTGAAAAATCAGCCCTTAGTTTAAAAATAAACCTTCCGGAATAAATTCTATAAATAAATTAATCTAAAGCCGCGGCGTCTAAATACCTCGTAGGTATGGGAATTGATTCCTTTCGATACCCTTGTATAACAATCTACTATTAATTGTTTCAGCTAATTACACCATGCCAAAAAAACTGGGCCCCGAACAGGATGCTTTTATACCGGGTGAACAACACCAAAATCTGATAAAAGCTTTGGAAGAAGTACACTTCACGTTCCCATACAACCACAGTTGGATGATATCGGCGGCTTGCCATATTATTTCATCAACACAAATCAGCGCGTGAGCCTTACTTCAAAGTTATTTTTTGTTTACGGGATACCCGAATGAATAGGGTTAATTTAATACGAGTATATTCATCACTAGCTGGCCCGTCAAACGTTCTACAAGACAGCCAAATCCTATATAAAAAAGAACGTTCAGTTTTTCCCCAATTTGAAAATGTTCCGTGAAACTTTTTCAGTTTTTATTTCCTTAAAAACCTAATTCGGACTATTACGAAAATTTTAATACAAAAAATAGGCAAATCGGTTCAGCCGTTCTCAAGTGATGCGTTTACCAACGAACAGCATTTTATTATAAATAACTAGCTTTTGTCCGCGGCTTCGCCTGCGTGGAGTTTAGAAATTATCCCACGGAAACGTAGATTACCGGGATAAAAAGTATCCTTTGTTAATCCAGGTGTTGCGTATAGCACGCAGGTACGCGATTAGTCGGTTAGGTAAATGAAACAGTTTTTAATTAAATTATGTTGAAAGTGTGAGGCCTCGCAGCGGCGACAACTCATGATCGATGTAGATCGCGTTCGCGGGAGTGTGCAATCGGCGACGTGCGAGCTATGCAAGGACTGAAGATGAACTTCCTTTAAAGTTACGTAACTTTACTCTTTGAGATGAACTGCCGTCCGGCACTCCGGCTCCGGTCGGAGGCTCGGAGCGCGCGCGCATAGCGTGGGTGAAAATTTTGCCAAGCAAATGTGCGCTCTATGGCTTTTGGTGTGGTAACAAGACTACGTTATCTCACATTTTTATATTGATATACCTACTTATTTATTTTAAGGAAAAATGTTAACATGCTTAAGGTCGCAGTGGCACAGTAAAGATATCTATGAACAGTACGGAAACTACGTTGAAATTCGCGGGTCTCTTCGCGGGTGTATGAGGTCTTCCGTTAATTATGTTACTTAATAAGTAGCTAAATAGATAGATTATCAACAACTATTATTGGGATGGAAGTGACCTTACAACACTTGGCTCGATAGCCGAGTGTTGCACCCACCACAGTGTTGGTCCGTCCAGTACCAGCGGGGTAAAGAGATTCCTTTATAGTTACTTTACTCTTTGAAGAGAACTACGAACCGTGCGCGGGCCACACAGAAGGGACGTGTGAAGAGAGCGGCACCCTAATTGCTACTATCAATCTCAATCTGAAGCATTTTGAAGGATATTGCTAATCCATTGCTTCATATGCGTGAAAAAATTGTCTGCTCAAGAACGTGAATAACGCAATTAATGTTGCTGACCTGTCAAAATTAAAACCATTGCTACTGGTCCTTGTTTCTGTGATCTGTGCTACTGATACCTAGTGTGTTATGCAACTACCTACCCCGCGGGACGCAGACGCGGCGTCCCTTTCATTGCACGTATCTTCATTATTCTTCATACAAGACATACCTATATTAACAATTTCTGGCACAAAACAGAAAGGACAAGTTGCAGGCTCGTCGCTTTTCCATCTGCATACTACTTATTGCCGCGTCTGCGTTCCGTCTTCGTCTCACGTCCCTTTTGTGTGGCCCGCGCCTAACCGCTTATCACACAGTTACACCACTCTCCGGCGGGTCTACCTACTCCCTAAGCACGATGTCCGTAGTTTCAGCCGACGGACGTGACGGGCATTTCCAATCCAACACCGTAAACTGTACGGACTTATGATTAGTTCAGGGCCAGAACTAAGCATGAATAACAGACAGCACGATTTGACAGTTCTGTTGTCCCTACTCCCCATGTTTATTACCTTCGATCAAAGATTGATCGAAGTTTATTACCTTTCGAAAAACTGAATTAAAATTCAGTCTGATCAACTTCTGTCGGACGGGCTCGTATCTTCGTTGACGGACTTAAAGAAGAGACCCCCCCATTCTCCACTTAGGTATTAATATATAGTTTATGCGGCCTACCCAAATGTCCTGTCTTTGGTATTGTTCGTCGAATCGTTGAGCTCCTCAAGTTCTGAGTTGAGCTGCACGATTTTTGACAAATGCGTGCACTGATTGGACAGGTCCGCTCAATCTGTGTGGTTCTTCCCTCAAAAGACCATTTCAGACACCAATCTACATGGTCTTCACACGATCTGACCAAGATTTTGTCTGGACTTTAAAAGAGACTGTGACTTCTGAGTTTGTTTCGGCCTCTCTTCTCAGAATAGTCAGTTAGGAAACGCCGACCTCACTAGTTAAAAAAAAAATATATATGATTGACGTGTAAAAGTGTTTGTACAAACCTACTTACAGAATTAAAATCATTTATCCTTTATTTTACAGGAAATTAGATATTAGAAAATTTTTAACTGTCCGATATTTTTATCAAGAGAATTTAGAGTACGAAATCGGATACTTAGTAAACGAAATAGTATTGAAATATCAGAGAATGTTAGAATTATATGACTTGGCAACGCATTACTATTACAATAATCGAGCAAGATTTTATGCACCGAGTACATACGTTCTGTATCTGTACACGAATGTATTGGAAATGGGAACGGTCATATCACATTTGTGTAATATGCTAACTGAGATAGAGGATAGGTATAGGTATCACCCTAGTGTCAATAAGTCAGGCTTCTTGGATTACCATTTACCGAAAGGTGAGTTGGTCAAAGGAATAATATTAGATATGTACTTATATTATAAAAGTCAGGGAAATTAATGTTTTAAGTTTTACTACAAACTTATATCGTTCGTATAGTCAAACCACAACTGTCATTCTTTGACAGTTGTATGTAATGGCTATAAACACGGCAAATTGACGTAGGAAGTCTATTTGATTTACTATTAATTTCCTTTACTGTACTGTACCTACCTACTGTAGCGGAAAAAAAAACAGATATTCTTCGCCACAGAACACGTTTAATTTTTGTTTAAATCATGAATAAATATCAAAAATAGTTTAAAAGATGTAGAAAATACAAAAACTCGTAAAGAAACTTGTCACATTACACTGTCGGGTTGGTAGAAATTAAAGAAATGTAAGAAATACTTTAGGTTTTTGTACCATAGGAGCCATAGATTACCTTAGATATTATAAAGATTAATTGGGCTTCGCGACCAGCAGGGTAATTGCGTAAAACACTATCAGTAGCAATCGGTTTCAGTTTGACAGTTCAACGACATTCATTGCGTGATTTACGTTGTTGAGCAGACACAGTTTTCAAACATATGGAGCAATGGATTAGCAATTGCTTCAAAATGATTCAAATTGAAAGTAATAGTGTGTTACGCAATTAGGGTGCAGTTTAAAATGTGGTTGCAACCAAAATTTTTACTACGTGCAACATTTTTTAAACGCGGCCTAATTTCAGCGCGCGTCGTGCGCGCTGAAATTAGGCCGCGTTTAAAAAGTATCGAACCCGCTGTATTCTGTGCTTTAAAAGTTCGTAATTACAAAAAAATATAAGTAATAGACCGGTAATATTGTATCGAACCGTATGATCGTTATTAAAAATAAACTAGACTAGGTACATAATCGCTAAAGGGTGACTGAGTACCACTGTTGTTATTATTAAATATCACCTAGAAGTACTGTAGCGGTATCTACAACGCAACATGCGAACAACGCGTCATACTGACGTCACGCAAATCCTGCATCGCGCAAGCAGTGTTTACAACTAGCATAGATACAACGGCCCGACATGAATCATCGGGCAGTTGCTAGGAGTAGAAAAAAACGAATAAATTATATCTGCTAGGTCTTCTCGTCTCGTCTCTCTCTCGTACTCCGTCAGCGTTCATTTAGAGCCCAAAAAAGATGCGTTAGGGCGATTTGCGGGATTGTAAGCACAGATAGCTGCAAACCATTTTTTGTAAATCTTCGCATATTAACAGTACCCTGCTTTTAACATATAATTATGAGGTGGTTCTATTTGTGAAAAGTAATCCTCACTTGTTTGAAACATTTAGTCGGGCGCGACACAACAATAAAATAGTCAGTAGGCAACATAAAAAAGCGATTTTCCAGAAAAATCTCTTAGGCATGGCTCCTAAAATCTACAATAAAATGCCTAAAGCTTTACTAGACTGTAACGATTACAATAAATTTAAAAGACAATTACATAACTCACTAATAAATAAGGCGTACTACACAGTAAATGAGTACATGAAAGACAAGAACTTAATTATGATGTCTATTGGGATTGACGTGAGGGTTTACCGAGTCCGATTTGTTACCTATCTACTATAACGTTAATTTGACCTTGGACCAATAAGATAGTATAAGATTTGTTATAGGTACATATTGACAGTGTTTTGACCAAAATAATATTCTGACATCGTATTTTTATTTGACATAATTATGATTAATTTCGCTGACATTACATGTATAATAAGTAATTCAAACTACAATAATTTCTATGAAACGTATAATTTTTGGCAACTGCTATATATAATCAATTGTTAATTTAATTTAGATTTATTTTGTGATATTATCGTTCTTTTAAATGATTTTTTATTTATTTAATTTTAATTTCTCCTGTTTATAAAAATTATTTTGCATGCCTTAATTGGTAGGACATATGAACTGCGCATTTACTCGACATCTTTAAATGTATTTTACCATCTATGTTCAGCAATAAATAAATTGAATTGATTTCACTGCATCCATGTAGAGGACCTCATAAGCTTTTTAGGTGGTGGAAAGATTAAATCTGCTTGGTTCCTACTGCAAACCAGTCAGGTGCAAAATAGTAGGAGCCTGGGAGGGGTAGAGCCGAATGAATCGGCTTGCAAAATCTTCGAGCATAAACCCGAGGCAAAAAACGAACCACATGAACCCGAGTAGCTCTAGCTAGTAGAATCTCACAAAAAAAAAAAAAACCGGTCAAGAGCGAATCGGACTCGGAACCCCCGCGAGGGTTCCTACCATCATGTTTTTAATTTTTCATCAGTGAGGCCTATATTCGTCAGAGAATTTTAACACTGCACTGCGGTGTAGAATATTGCAGTTTTACGTCAGCGCCATCTCTTGACCGATAGTGGAACAAATGTAACTTTTGTTGATGATTTCTGAAAAAGAGACTTCGTTTTACTTTGCTTGTAATCTTTACATAAACTTCTATCACATAAAATAATTTCAGATTTTTCTCTTTGCAAACTTTGGAGATAAGAGGGAGAAACGGTATTTTTTTTTACGAAAAAAAAAATGTTTCAGAATGTTCAAACTGCGCTCTTTCATATGATACCACCACACATGCCCTAGTAGCCCCACTTCGAATTTTTCAGACCCCCTTTCAGTCCCTGTTGCAAAAAATATACATATATTTTTATTTATTTCTTATTTTCAAAATAGTTGGGCAAACGTCATCTAAAACTATTCCAAATTTCAAGTTGATAGCATTAGTAGTTCTTGAGATATCCAGCTGTGACAGACAGACTGAGTCTCACCATAAGGGTTCCGTTTTACCATTTTGGTACGGAACCCTAAAAAGGGCGTAGAATTATACATACCAGAAAAAAAGTAAAAACGAATAGGTACACGGTTTGTTTTTCAGCGGTAGTCATAACTCGTTGACTTCGTTGAGGAACGTCCCCGATTCAATAAATCACATAATGGAATAAAAAGTAAAATATTCTGCAAATTTTAGTATTTGTATTCCGAAATAAAATAATACAGCAGTCGCCCGCCCCGTGACAAATTTTCAACAAGTGCACACAGAGCAATGTGATCAATGAAAGAGTCGGCATAAGTCAACCAAAGGACTTAAGCCAGACAAATTACTTAAGTCAGAAAAAGAACCATAAATCTAATAAAGGGCTAAAGTCGAGCAAAGGACTTTAGTCAGAGAAAAAACTCAAAGAAATAAGAAACAATCATAAGAATAGGAAAAAGGGTAGGTAATCGATACTAAAATTGTAATGATGAACAAAAGAGAAAAATAAATAAAAACCCTAAATTATTGTGATTTCATCGATAAGAGTACATCCAGTGTCCCGACACTAAACTGTAGTTATCGTTAAGTGTTTATCGACAGTATCCCGACACTAGAGCTGTCATTATGTCATTATCGGCTCGACAGAAGTAACAACATCTGCGGGCCATGTCTGCTCTCCAGCCCATCTTGCCAAACTTCATATCATCGATGACCCCATCTGTCTGTGTGGCACAGACGTAGGCGACTTAAATCACATTTTTTTCTCCTGTCCCCTATATGACCGTTCATCCTTTCTTAGTAACCTCTTGTCCCTCAGTATTCCTTTTCCTACCTCAATACTTTCTTTACTTTGTACAAATAGCTTTTCTGTATATAAATGTATAGTCTCATTCATTACTTTAAATAATATTAAGTTATAATTGTTTCTCCATTGTATTTAGCTCATTATTCTATCCGTTATAAATACTGATCCTATAGTTATTATCCATTTATCCCGATATAATTAATTCGAATAATAATTTTATTTTTTGTTTCCCTACCTTTATTGCCTTCGTATTATAAAACAAAACGTGACATTGGCTAAATGCACAAACCGTGCGAAGCCAAAGAAGAAAAAAAAAAAAAAAAAAAAAAAAAACATCTGCGGGCGTAAGCCAGAACTACAACACAACAACAAGAAATTAACATGCATGCATAAATAAACAAATTGTTTCAATTCGGAACAACTATAATAAACAGGGTGAATTTTCCAAGTGGGCGTGGTGGATGGCCAAATCCGAAACTATGAGGAATAGGGAAAAGTACTCAAAGGAGTCGCGGGCTCGATTTTGATGAAAACTAAAACTGCATCATTGGATTTTTGAAAAATCAATATTTCTAGCCAGGAATCGAACCCGTTGATTTTGAAAAAAAAACATTGTATTATTACACCATTCGATAGTGTCTCTGATAAGGATCGAATTCTGGGAAGTAATGAACATACGGTAAAACTAAAGAAAAGAGCTTATTATATTTAACAAAATACTTTTTTATTTTTCATACGTTACCTACCTATTAAACCTTAACTGATTAATTGTTCAAAATGATGACCATTGTTTTCAATACATATCTGGATTCGACGTCTCAAGGATTGTACCGCATTCAAAAGAATTTAGAACATAATGTTGTGAAGGTGACTGCGCTGCGGGTATATTGAGCATCATTTCGAACAAGGTACAGGTAATCTCGGTATGAATACTTTAAAATAAGAAGAAGAAGATTATTAAAAACTAATTAAAAGCTTGTAAAAATCCAACATTTTCTTTAAGTTTAAACCACGCTAACCACGCCACGTAACCACGTAACCACGCTTTGATTATAACGTTTGACACTATTTGCCTGAGGCGTATAATATAGGTCGGTTATTCGATGTGGCAAAAAACGAACCTTAAGAACCCGAGTGCAAGCAGAATCTCTTATACCAAAAAAAGGGGGAAGAATATCTGAGTTTTATTTTTTTCGCTAGGCGAAAGCGCCAGGGTAGCCCGCGAAATTCAATTTTATTTACGTTTTTGCAATTTGCTGGTCAGTATTGTATATTATATATGTGACATCTACCAACCCGCACTGGGTCCGCGTGGTAGATTACGGCCCACTCCCTCTCATAGAGAGGACGCCTGTGTCCCAGCAGTGGGGACATTATAGGCTGAGTATGTATGTATATGTATACAGTCCGCTCTCTAGGGCCCTATTTCTCGAAACTATTAGTTTACTGGTATATTAGTTAATAGTTACCTACTAGTGTAACAAGTCCTAATTTCTAGTTTCTCAAAAACAGGTACCGGACGCGGACTAATAACTAATAGTAACAGACTAATGAAAAATATTAGGCTGGCTTGCCTGAATACACATAATATATGTACCCATGCCTCTTTCCTTCTTAAAAAAAACCGGGCTAGAGCGAGTCGGACTCGCGCACCGAGGGTTCCGTACCATATCATATATTTTTAAATTAAATCAGAGAATTTTAACACTGCATTGCGGTGTTGCAGATTTATGTCAGCGCCATCTCTTGACCGATAGTGGAACTAATGTAACTTTTGTTGATGATTTCTGAAACAGTGTGCTATTTAGAGACTTCGTTTTATTTTTCCTGTAATCTTTACATAAACTTCTATCACATAGAATTATTTCAGATTATTCTCTTTGCAAACTTCGGAGATAAGGGGGGAACGGTATTTTTTTTACATTTTTCATCAAAAGTCAAAAACTATGCGGCCTAAAAAAAAAAGAAAAAATGTTTGAGAATGTGCAAACTGCGCTCTTTCATAATATGATACCCCACATGCCCTAGTAGCCCCACTTCGATTTTTTCAGACCCTTTTTCATTTCCATTTCTTTCTTATTTGCAAAATAGTTGGGCAAACGTCATCTAAAACTATTCCAAGGTTTAAGTTGATGGCATTAGTAGGTAGTTCTTGAGATATCCAGCTGTGACAGACAGACAGACATACCGACAGACAGACTTAGTCTCACCATAAGAGTTCCGTTTTTACCATTTTGGTACGGAACCCTAAAAAATACGGAAAGTTCCCGCCACTTTTGGATTTGTTTGATTTTGTCTTTTGCACACCGGTAAAAGTAAAAGCGGATTGTTTTATTTAAAGTAAATTACATATTTTATTAAATTTAATTTACCGTAGACCTAAAGTTAATGGTTTTGAGAAGTGTATAAGAAGCAAAATACATCATTATCCCCCCGTCTGTGACGCCTTGCGGAGCGCAAGGCGGCGAAATTTTGTTTAACTGTGACTCCTTGCGCTCCGGTAGGCGCAGCACTACCTCAGATTATTACTAAAATTCCTAATATCAAGTGGTGCCGCATTTATGCCGCATTTACACAATCGCGCGAACCGCGAGGCGAACCACGAGCCGAATCACGAACCCGCATGTGTAAACAGTGGGCTCGCTATTCGGCTCGTGGCTCGCCTCGCGATTCGCGTGATCGCGTTGGGAGCGGTTTTTCGGACGCGAATCAAAGGGCACGAACCGCGAACACGAACTTACTGTTTACACATTCGCCGCCTGCATTCAGTTGACTGCTAGCGCCCGACCCAACAGGACGTGTAGACAAAATGGAGTGGGCGAATTTTAGAATTCCTAGAACTGTATCAAAAGGAAGAGCTCATTTGGAACCCAAAACATCGCAATCATAAAGACAGACAAAAGATATACCTACGATGCATGGAACCGTATATCAACTAGTATGAGATTGCCAGTCAGCAACTTAAAATTAAAGAAGAATTTTTACTTTAAATTAAAGAATTTTTTTTTACTTTTTTACGCAGGATACCTATCTAAATAATTGTATAAACTCATTAGATATTTAGATGTAGCGCGCATGCCGCAATTATTTCCTAGTCCTCCATGTTCGTGTTGTGGTTCGTGTGCGATTCACCCCGCGAATGTGTGAACAGTAGTTCGCGACGGGGCTCGTATACGAATGGTTCGTCGAATAGTTCGTCGAGCCACGAGGCGAATAGCGAGCACGATTGTGTAAATGCGGAGTTACACAATCGCGCGAACCGCGAGGCGAACCACGAGCCGAATAACGAACCCGCATGTGTAAACAGTGGGCTCGCTATTCGCCTCGTGGCTCGCCTCGCGATTCGAGTGCTCGCGTTGTGGCTCGCGTTGTGAAAATACTTCACCCCGCGAATGTGTGAACAGTAGTTCTCGAAGGCCCATGGTTCGTCGAATCGTTCGTCGAGCCACGAGGCGAATAGCGAGCACGATTGTGTAAATGCGGTATAAAACGTTTTATCAATATTTCGTAAGTGTTTCTGGTTAAAAAGACTCGACGAAGGCGAGTTATTATTGTCTATCCTTCATTGTCGGAAGTGTCCGAATCTGACTACATTTTATGAAATTTGTTTGGTAATAAATAATAATAATATTTTGTCTAATAATTTTGGCTAATCTTTTTTACAAGCCTCCTGAGTAGTCCTGACTACTCCTGAGACTAATTACCATTTTGCTAATTTTTTTTTAGTTGTCAACTAGTAACTAATAGACTACCGTAGCTTCGAGAAACGCACATTAGCAAACTTGTAAAAAATATTCGTTCATGAACTCATATTATTAGTCTAATATGTTTCGAGAAATAGGGCCTAGACGTTATACGATGCGACCGCGTCGTGACGCACCCCGACTCGACGGCGCGGCGGGCGTCAAAATGTAAAAGGACTGAACCAGCCAGATTCGTTTGCATTGTCAGTACCTTATACTATAGCCCAATTTCCACCGCGAGCGGAGCGGACGGTCCGCATTAATGACTTCTTTTACCTCGCAAGAGAAAACTGCTTACATGTGTTTCCACCAACAAAGAGTTGAACGGAAATGACTCAGCGGGCAAAAAGAGTAAAAATGAGCTCGCTCATTCTTCTGTTCCATTTGTCTTTTGCGGTGGGAATCAGACCACTAAACTCTTTCTTGGTGGAAACGCAAACCTATTTCATGAAAACGAAGTCCGCTCCGCTTAGCCATTTCCGGCTCATTACTCTTTCGTGGTGGAAACTGGGCTTATCGTATTATCCAGTAACTGAGTTGTGGAGGTCACATAGGCAGTCGCTCCATATAAAATACTGGTATTCAGCTGCATCCGGTTAGATTGGAAGCACATGTCAGTTTACTTAGGCACCTACCTATATTCGTTTTTTTTTAATTCAATGTTTTTAAAAGTCTGTCACAAATAGCTAGGTACAATAAAAAAAATATGAGTAGTCAATGGAGCCAATAAAATATCAGATTGGTGCGGCTTTCTTAGGAAGAATTAATGTAAGTAGCTTCTAATTTTACAGTGATTAAAATGCATAATATGTTACAATGTTTAGGTCAAAAAGTATACATCGTAAATAATAAAGTGTCTGCGCAAGTAGCGGCTTATGAGAAGGCACTGGCAAAGTTAAAGAGGGGCCACCAAAAACAAATTAGAAAGGACCGAAAAAAGAACTTAAAACTCAAGAAACCGATCGTGACAACTGTGGACAGGAGACCTAAGTTCCAGTGAGTAGTAGCACTAATGTAAACTCGACAGGGTCGTGACTACTGTGGACAGGAGACCTAAGTACTCGTGAGTAGTAGCACTAATGTAAACTCGACAGGGTCGTGACTACTCCGGACAGGAGACCTAAGTACTCGTGAGTAGTAGCACTAATGTAAACTCGACAGGGTCGTGACTACTGTGGACAGGAGACCTAAGTACTCGTGAGTAGTAGCACTAATGTAAACTCGACAGGGTCGTGACTACTCCGGACAGGAGACCTAAGTACTCGTGAGTAGTAGCACTAATGTAAACTCGACAGGGTCGTGACTACTATGGACAGGAGACCTAAGTACTCGTGAGTAGTAGCACTAATGTAAACTCGACAGGGTCGTGACTACTATGGACAGGAGACCTAAGTACTCGTGAGTAGTAGCACTAATGTAAATTCGACAGGGTCGTGACTACTCCGGACAGGAGACCTAAGTACTCGTGAGTAGTAGCACTAATGTAAACTCGACAGGGTCGTGACTACTCCGGACAGGAGACCTAAGTACTCGTGAGTAGTAGCACTAATGTAAACTCGACAGGGTCGTGACTACTGTGGACAGGAGACCTAAGTACTCGTGAGTAGTAACACTAATGTAAACTCGACAGGGTCGTGACTACTCCGGACAGGAGACCTAAGTACTCGTGAGTAGTAGCACTAATGTAAACTCGACAGGGTCGTGACTACTGTGGACAGGAGACCTAAGTACTCGTGAGTAGTAGCACTAATGTAAACTCGACGGGGTCGTGACTACTCCGGACAGGAGACTTAAGTACTCGTGAGTAGTAGCACTAATGTAAACTCGACGGGGTCGTGACTACTCCGGACAGGAGACTTAAGTACTCGTGAGTAGTAGCACTAATGTAAACTCGACGGGGTCGTGACTACTCCGGACAGGAGACCTAAGTACTCGTGAGTAGTAGCACTAATGTAAATTCGACGGGGTCGTGACTACTCCGGACAGGAGACCTAAGTACTCGTGAGTAGTAGCACTAATGTAAATTCGACAGGGTCGTGACTACTCCGGACAGGAGACCTAAGTACTCGTGAGTAGTAGCACTAATGTAAATTCGACAGGGTCGTGACTACTCCGGACAGGAGACTTAAGTACTCGTGAGTAGTAGCACTAATGTAAATTCGACAGGGTCGTGACTACTCCGGACAGGAGACTTAAGTACTCGTGAGTAGTAGCACTATTGTAAACTCGACGGGGTCGTGACTACTCCGGACAGGAGACCTAAGTACTCGTGAGTAGTAGCACTAATGTAAATTCGACAGGGTCGTGACTACTCCGGACAGGAGACTTAAGTATTCGTGAGTAGTAGCACTAATGTAAACTCGACGGGGTCGTGACTACTCCGGACAGGAGACCTAAGTACTCGTGAGTAGTAGCACTAATGTAAACTCGACGGGGTCGTGACTACTCCGGACAGGAGACCTAAGTACTCGTGAGTAGTAGCACTAATGTAAATTCGACAGGGTCGTGACTACTCCGGACTGGAGACTTAAGTACTCGTGAGTAGTAGCACTAATGTACGCCACCACCCTAAATGCATAACACACTATCAATATCAATCTGAATCATTTTGAAGGATATTAAATTACTAAAAAAGGTAAATAACGAAATGAATGTTGTTGAACTGTCAAAATGTAAAGCCATTGCTACTGTTATTATAATAGTGTGTTACGCAATTACCCCGCCGGCGCCGCTCTGTTCACACTTTTTTGTATGTATACGAACAATAGGCCTCCCACAAGGTGGTCCGACGACCTTGTGAAGGCCGCAGGAACCCGTTGGATGCGAGAAGCACAGAACCGGTCGAAGTGGAGGTGCTTGGGGGAGGCCTATGTCCAGCAATGGAAGTCTTTCGGCTGAAATGATGATGATGAATGATGATACGAACAATATGTCCGGCTTAAAGTACGGTTTCCTAGGAGAGCGGTGCCCGTCTTATTGTATCGGCCGTCATGAAAATTTGTCATTTTCACACAGTATTTCAGATCATCGGCTAGCTTCTCGTGAAAGCTCGTGTGGTATCGTGCTATTGTAAGTATATGGCACAGTTGACGTGAAAACTCTTAGAGACGGCCAGGGATCCAGCAGGAACGTGTTTACCATCATTCATATACCATCTGCTAACCTCTCGTGAAAGCTCATGTGGTGTCGTTCTTTTGTAAGTAGATACCTATACGGCACAGAGATACGTTCCTCTCATGAAAACTCTGGAGACGGCTGTGCGTATTACATACCAAGTAATTTTAGGAACATGATTTCAACTGCCGACAAATTGAGTTTTAATAACGGCTCCGCTTTCGCTTCTTCAACCGATTTTCCAGTTCTCGCAGACGTTGTCTTTTATGTTTTCCCATCTATTTAAAACTTTTCTGAACTATTACGAAAACTTTTAATGAAAACGTGATCAGCGCGCGGCACAAAAATGTACAATGATGACAGATGTCAGGAGAGCGCGCCAACGACTGGCGCGTGAGCCGATTCATCCGCGTTCACAGAAGTGGCACCTGAGCCTGACATGAGCTGGTGCGGCCAACACGCTCTGCATTTGGAGCGCGGTTATTGTTTCACCATTCACGGCTTTCGTAGTAACCAAAGCTAGGGCTGTTTCCGTAGTCCATCCAAAAATCTTTAGCTTAACAGAAAAATTATAATCATTCTCCTGCCCTTATCCCAATTTATTTGAGGTCGGAGCAACATGTTTTTTTCTTCCATACTTCTCTATTAGTCGTCATCTCGGTAGTCACCCCCTTTCTAACCATAATTATCATCATTCACACAGTCCATCCATCGTTTCGTTGATCTTCCCCTACTCAGTACCCCTCAACAGGAAAATATCGAGAATTAACTAGGTGATAAACCGCCCCAAGTGAACCCGCTCAAGTCTAGTTGCACTGGGAGTTTTTGTCAAAAACGGTTAAACAATTACGAGGTCGACCGTCCTACGCGCACACAGCACAGTCCGCTATCCTGCAGACTGGCCAATATTTTTAACGCGTTATTATTATTTTTGCCGGAAAAAAGAAAGTTATAAACGTTATTTGTATTACAGTTTATTTTTTATTTTTTCAGGAACTTCCCCTTAGTCTATGGTTGGTCGATCGAGGATATCTGGTGATACGCAATAATTATTTACCTACATGGCAGTGGCAATTTATTAAAACCTTCACTACCTACTAGCCACGAATAAAATACATCATGAATAATTTTTTTAAATCATTTCAAACTCAAATTCAAAGCATTTATTTCAAACTAGCTGAGACCGTGACTTCGATCGCGTGGATTTATTTAATTGCAACTGCAACTTTATCTGTGACGGGTGCATTATGTGTCTCCCGCGGTGTTCACCAACAGCAGTGCGATTCTGTAACAATCTCACTGTGAAAACTTAGGTGAAATGAGTGTGGAGTGAGCTGTCAATTCCTAGCAAAAACAAATTCACATCACCTAAGTTTTCACGATGAAATTTTTACAGAATCGACCGGCTGGACGTCTATCTGCCTTGATGATTATTTTAAAATCATTGCTGTCGGGCGGAATGGACTTCAATGCAGTTTTAAAATTATGCACATACTGATTTAATTGATGCAGCATGTTCTGTCTTTGTCTCGGACGGTATCGAGAGCTCCTGCGCTTACACACACATTCACAGCATGTTTGTCTTCTTGAAAACCACAATTAAAGTGCGTGTAGCTTTGTGTGATAAAAATACTGTACGTGTGCCCGTGTTGATCTTTATACATATAATCAGCCCTATAATGGCTATAATGTTCCCACTGCTGGGACACAGGCCACCTCTCTGGTGAGAGGGAGTGGGCCGTAATCCACCACGCGGGCCCAGTGCGGGTTAGCGTCACATGTCTTTGAATTTTTGGTTCTAGGACATGCCGATTTCCTCACGATTTTTTTCTTCACAGTTTTGAGAGCAGTGGAGATGAAATAATTTACACAAATTAAAGCGTCTGTCTGGGTTCGACCCTACGACCTAGGTACAGGCCTGGGGGCCTAAAAAGCCCACTTTGGCAGTACCTATCTTATAAGGATAACATTATGAATCTTAAAGGACAGTTAACTGTTAAGTTAATCGTATCAAATCCCATTGGTGAAGGATTTTTCAGTCTTTTTTTTTGTCTGTGCTAAAATACCAATCAATCCAGTCCAAATCCAATTTCTTTGATTACACCACGTACTGCAGCGAAAAAAAAGAAAAACACGGACTGTCTTCGTCGTGACACGTCACAAATCTTTGAAATGGTAATGGTGGTGGTAATAAGTAAGTATCTACTGAATTACTGAGTGACATATCTAATGGTCAAGTGACATAAAGGCGCAAGGAACAGCGGTGGCCCAGGGGTACCGGCCTTGACTTACGAGTTCTAGGGGCCTAAAAAGGCCACAGAATCTTAAAAGGATAACATCCTTGTAAGATTCTGTGGCCTTTTTGTAATTCAGTAGATACTTACTTATTACCACCACCATTACCATTTCAAAGATTTGTGACGTGTCACAAATCTGTTAAACACACATTATAGGTCAGTATCAAGACCAGCATGACTTAAACTTGTTCACGATAGGTTATCTATACTGTAGGTATATACTATAATAATATAATCTATACATTCTATACTATACTATCTTAATGTAAATAAAAATCTCGTGTCACAGTCACAGTGCTTGTTATCGAATTCCTCCGAAACGGCTTGATCGATTTTTATGTTTTTTTTTTTGTTTATATTAAGTAGGTCTGAGAATAGGTTGTTGGCAATTTTTTATACGCCTTGGTGATAAGGGTGGCCCCCTCCAGATTTTTTTTGGATTCGAAACTTACGCGGGTGAAACCGTGGGGCGCAGCTATTAATCTATACCTACTATATTATATACTATATTATATACCTACTATAATATTTTAATATAGACCCGGCGAACTTCGTACCGCCTCAGTCAGAATCAATAAGAATCTATCTCCCCTTACTAATAAACGTAATAAGAACAATAATAATTAAATTATATGTATAATAGTAGTTACTTTACACACCGATTTCTCTCTTTCAGTCGTCAGTAATTTGACTTTCGAAAGAAGAAGACAAAGCGTTGTGTAGGTACAGACTATACAGACGCTTTATAACGTTTATTAGTAAGAGGGTTAGTATGTATGAGAAAACAATTTTTTTTTTTTTTTTTGGGAATTTATTTCCGAAAAACAAATTGCCCCCGTGCGAAGCTGGGGCGCCCCCACTAGTAGGTAGAATAGAGGTAGTTTGTTTGTACAACGTTATTTTTAGTAATATGCGAAACCTGAATATACTTAGTTTGTTCAGAATAAGTAACTGAATCGATTCCAATAATTTTTACCCATTTTGTCCCAAAAATATTTAAAACAGGTTAAAAGTTGGACACCGAGCGACACTAAGTAGGTTATCCAATCTCCACGCCGAACGGTTAGGTACTTAGGTACTTACTAATAACAATGAGCGCAAGACGGCGCGGCGCGGGTGAGCATGTTTTTGTACGGACAAACAGGTAAGCTTATAACTTTGTGATTTTTACCGACTTCAAAAAAAAAAGGAGGTTATCAATTCGATACGTATGTATGTAATATTATTGGAATTGCATTATATTCACATATGATGATCTATTAGGGCTTCCAAACAAATATACAAAATTTCATAGACGTATGTATGTATGTATGTATGTATGTATGTATGTATGTATGTTTGTCCACGCATATCTCCGGAACTATTAATCGGATCGTGACCATTTTTTTTTATTGGCTTACATTTTCTTCAACTTAGGGAACAGTGCAAGTTTCATCAAGATCGATTCAGTAATTTTCAAGATATGGACTAATACGTGTAAGTGTGACGGCCTGGCTTATTGATAAGAGCTACGGGTGTAGTGTCAAAGGGAAAACATCTCAAAACCTTGGTCAAATACTAGTGCAAAAACTAAAAATTACGAAATAAAAAGTAATTTATTACCGACTTCAAAAAAAAAAGGAGGTTATCAATTCGATACGTATGTATGTAATATTATTGGAATTGCATTATATTCACATATGATGATCTATTAGGGCTTCCAAACAAATATACAAAATTTCATAGACGTATGTATGTATGTATGTATGTATGTATGTATGTATGTATGTATGTATGTATGTATGTATGTTTGTCCACGCATATCTCCGGAACTATTAATCGGATCGTGACCATTTTTTTTTATTGGCTTACATTTTCTTCAACTTAGGGAACAGTGCAAGTTTCATCAAGATCGATTCAGTAATTTTCAAGATATGGACTAATACGTGTAAGTGTGACGGCCTGGCTTATTGATAAGAGCTACGGGTGTAGTGTCAAAGGGAAAACATCTCAAAACCTTGGTCAAATAGGTACTAGTGCAAAAACTAAAAATTACGAAATAAAAAGTAATTTAAAAAAATTAAACCGACTTCAAAAAGAAATTAACTCAAAATTATGAAATAACTTTAATTTCGGAAGTCGGTGGCATAAAACTAAAATACAGATCCCAAGACACCGACTTCCGAAATTAAAGTTATTTCATAATTTTGAGTTAATTTCTTTTTGAAGTCGGTTTAATTTTTTTAAATTACTTTTTTCATGATACAGTTTTAAAATTTTGTACATAGATTATTTACATAAAAATACTAGACACGTGTTTCGGGTTTCGCATATAAGTACTAAAAATAATATTGTATACGTAGGGGGTAATCTCTGGAACTACCAGTTGGAATAAGAATATCTTTTTGCATTTGATAGCCCAATTCTTGAAGAAGGTTATAGGCTATTTAACATTACGCTACGACCCTTAGGAGCCGAGCAAAGGAAAAAAAGTCGGAAAGAACGCTAAGCGAAGGCTCAGGGGCCGAAATTTCACGCCGACGAAGTCACGGGCAGAAGCGGTGTCTGACCTTAGGTATCTGTAATAAGTCTCACGACGGCAAGTTTCAGCGTTGCAAAATTTCAGTGACATTGACATGAAATAAGAAAATTATTGTTCAAGGTTCAAAGCGCAACTGTGCGTTTTGTCTCTGCGTCTTGACGCTGCGACCAGACGCAGAGTTGTCGTATGCATCGGCATCTTGTCGCTGCGACTAGACGCAGAGGTGTCGTATGCATCTGCGACTAGTCGTTACGACAGACGTCGTGCAGGATCATTTTCTATAAGTATTCGGCGCGCTTCGATGTTTTGAAAACATCGACTACCAACGCAACGTTGAGATTGGCAATAGAAACGACCGACGGCACGGTTGGCGCAGTGGTTAAGCGATTGACTGCTGCGCTGCGTGTCGCGGGTTCGATTCCCGCACGGAACAAAAATTTGTATGACCTACAAGTAGATGTTCCGGGTCTGGCTGTTTGTGTACGTGAATTAAAATGTTTGTAAACGCACCAACAATACAGGAGAAATTCCTAGTGTGGGGCAACGTTTAACTTAAAAAAAAAAAAAAAAAAGAACACGTAGGTACCTATACCTTCCTTAGCGCTCACAATAAGACTGGAACAGTCGTCGTGTCATTTTGTGTACGCGTGCACCGTGGGGCGTGGGTCTAGTCGCTGCGACAAGTAGCGAGAGCCTGCGACTTCCCTATCTTGTCGTTGCGACTCTGCAACTCGACGCCAAGTGTGCGGAGCTTTGAACAAAATAATATCCGATTGGCCGAAAGGGTTACCGCTGGCCCGGAACATAAAGGGCTAAGGAAGGAACACGGCGGGTGGATTTTTGTCAGTAAGAGTCTGACACTCCCTTCCGCTCCACCCAGAGCGGGAGGGGGTCATGTGATGATTTCCCATCCGCAAAAAAAAAAAGGCACATGACAGGATGTTGTTGGCGCAGCCTGGGAGAGGTCTATGTCCAGCTCTGGTATGCGATAGGCTGCCTTGATTGAAAGAACTGAGTACCTGTAGTAGGAACATTGTAGGTTAGATAATGCCTAGCCTATAATGCCTTTGGGGCGAATGTTTCGACAAACGTTTCGATAAACCTTTTGCACAATAACACCTCAATATAGACTATGAATGAATGACAATTCTTGTGTCCGTTGAGAAATGAGCTAAGTAGGTGAGCCTGAAACAATGGCTGCTGTCGGACTCGCTTCAACGACGGCAGATGGACTAGATTGTTGAAAATCTTCTACTAGATGGATGGCTATAGTGTCCAGCTTAGGCCAGAGTGTAAGTATAGAGAACTTTTGGCCGAAAGGTGTCGTATATCGACGTTTCCGTGGACGGTTACGCGACACCACGCAGCGAAACACGACGCCGACAATGTTACGTGTATATTTCATAGTTTTAAGGTTTTTAATTATGTTTTAGTTTATTATTTTATAAGATTATTTTGTGTATTTTATCTATGGGCCTTAGTTGCCTGACAATAAAATGATTATTATTATTATTATAGTCACAACTTCACAAGCATACACTACTATGGACAGTTCGGCAATAATATTTTATTTCGTGATGATGACGGCAAATATATGTATATTATGTGATAATTTTTGGAAGGCAAGTGGGAAGTGAGTCTATGTATGTGCCTATACAAATACAATATGTAAGTGCATATATTTTATTTTGGGACGCTATTGTAAACAAAGTAAAGTGGGTAATATAAGGACCAGGTGTCAAGGTCATAATTTTACCTGCTGCATAGTGTTTACCTACGTGTTTTTGTACAGACGCCAAGCACATCAAGCTACCCGAAACTGTCAAATTTTCCCAATCAACTTTGAACCATAAACTTTAGCGATAAAGTTGAAAATCTATTAAATAAATTTGACAGATTGTAGTAGCTTGATGTGCTGGCGTCTGTACAACTGAAGGTAGTTTTTTTATTTAAACTTTTAAACACTTTGACATTTAAACTTCAACAAATACGAAAGTTCAGAAACATTGGTGGGCCTAAAATAAATCCTTCTAAAGTAAATCATCTTCTTCCTAGCCTTTTCCCAATTAGGTTGGGTTCGGCTTCCTGTCTAACCGGATGCAGCTGAATACCAGTATCTCAGTTATTAGAGACAATATGATACGACAATAGATGTATAGGGTAAACTCGCCTAATTGTGTGACTCACTTAATTCGGAGATACAACGTTTGGACTCTTTCACAGCGTTATAGGAGTAAAATCCAATACATTAAAATGAACCCTATAGTATGGTAATAAAGCTTCTTTTCGTGTACAAATTTTTGTTAAGATCGTGCGAGTGAGATAGTAACCATCACGGGATTTGTCATTAATGTCATTGCGCCCGCCATGTTTGACGTTTCACCGGTAGCGTGCGACTGTGCTGTCATTATTTAATTCATTTTAAATAGAAAAGGTGAGTGTAAGTTCATGATACTTTGACAATTAGTTGTTAAAAACATAATATACTTGTTGATACCGATAAAGGTTTTAGTAATTTTTCATTTATTATTTTAGAAGTAGGTACTATCATCGAATTATGGTGTTTGTCGCAGAATTAGACAAGTCATCGCGATTTTACGCTGAGTTAATTCATAGGTATGTGTTAAGATTACACTTGCTCCTAAGATAAATAGAAGACTGATTAATGTTCCTATTAAAAATAAAACTTATAAAGTTTAACTTGTTTTTTTTTCCACATTCTGTTTTGTCACAGAATTAGATGAGTTGACCCAGTTGACCCTACCTATGTTATGACAAATGATACCTACCGCTTGATAAGACTGGTTGTCAGACTTTTGGACTTCTGACTACCCGTAACAACTGAAAACATCTACAAATGACAGCCCCGGGACCAAAGGTTTAACGTATTATTGAATAGAAATAGAAAATATTTATTGTCCAATAATACAGTAAACAGATTCACTAGTTATTAGCAAGCAAGACGACATGAGTAGCTTAAAATATTACAGCAGCTAGGTTACAATATAGTATTTTGCTAGTGAGCCCCCAACTAGACAGTTCATCGTCATCATTTCAGCCGAAAGACGTCCACTGACGGACATAGGCCTCTCTCAAGAACCTCCACTTCGAACGGTTTTGTGCTTCTCACATCCAACGGGTTCCTGCGGCCTTCACAAGGTCGTCGGTCCACCTTGTGGGAGGCCTTCCAACGCTACGTCTTCCGGTACACGTTCGCCACTCCAGAGCCTTTCAGCCCTATCGGCCATCTGTTCTGAGAGCAATGTGCCCTGCCCACTTAACAATTCTTCGGGCTATGTCGGTTACCTTGGTTCTCCTGCGGATCTCCTCATTTCTGATTCAATCACGCAGGGAAACTCCAAGCATAGCCCTCTCCATTGCCCTTTGAGTAACTTTTAGCCTTCTTAAGGCCCATTGTGAGCGACCACGTTTCAGTGCCACATACACACACACACATATGACTAACTAGACAGTTAGTCATATGTTTATTTTAAGACGATTACTTAGTGTTTGCTGATCCACAAACGTGACAAAGCTAACATAGTTTTAACAGCAATTGAGGCTAAAGTGCTAAAGCTGTCTTATATAATTTTTATCTTAGTTGTTAACCTTGCATTGTCCACAAAATGTGCAGCATGCCTGGGAGACGTGATCGTAACAGATTATACAATCGTTCAAGAAAATTTTCAATTAAGTTCATTAATTATATTTAAATTTAAAAATATATTCCATACAAATAAATAAAATTGAAATGTCTGTCAAAATAACAGCTTGTTACTACATGCGTATGAAAGTATACGGTACTTATAACAAAAACACATTTTTTAACATTTTTGCCCGTGCGTTTGTTTGTTCTGGATAATCTCCGAAACGGCTGGAACGATTTTGACGGGGCTTTTACTGGCAGATAGCTGATGATACCACGTTTATACAAAGTAGGCTTTATTTTACAAAAACAATAAAGTCTCTTTAGATATATTCTTGTTTCCCGAAATCCACGCGAACGAAGTCGCAGGCACAGCAAGTTTATAATATTTTATTCACACAGCTGCTCGGTAACGTCAAATTATATGTCATGCAAATCTCACCTAAAGCAAGTCATATAAGCCCTATGCCCTAGGCCCTAGCCGGAAATTAACATTGTACTTACTGAATTTAATTATGACCCGCTGGTCATTAATGCAAAGACTACAATAAGATGCTGTATAACATTAATGTGATTTGAATTTGGAACGTCAACTGAGAAAAACACGGAAACCAAAAAAAAAATGGTTGCCTGTAAAGTCGGTTTTACGGGCGAAGATTTTACGTGACGTCTTTTTCTCGGTAGAATATTTATTGATATGAATATAATTAAATTGCACAATAGGAACAAGGAATTAAATGAAAATAAGAACGTAACGTTACCGAGCGTTACACTTTTTCATAAGTGACTCCCAGCCGCAACCTAATTTAAAATAAGAACGTAACGTTACCGAGCGTTACACTTTTTCATAAGTGACTCCCAGCCGCAACCTAATTTAAGACGTTGTCACGTCAAAAACTTTTTTTCTATTAATGTAAGTACATACAGGTCGACCAAAGAGGTCTTACTTCATAGGTATTAGTCGCCGTCGCCGAAAAAATTATCGGTTGCTGTGGTGCGTACCTATATCTCCCCGCGTTAGATTGTTGGATTTGAGCTGACGCTCCAGTGACGATAATTAATATTGTTTAATTGTGTTTTTGATGAAAATGCATGAGAGGTTGAAAAAAAAAACCCGACTGGCAGCAGGTATGTTATTTTAGTTCAATCTCAAACAATCTTTTCGTGAGTGTCATGTGTCTTTAGTCGGGTATATTGGTCCTGTTCCGCTCAGTGTCTGGGCAAGTTTATTAACCGCTATTTAACAAAAATAAAGTTAAAAATTATAGGACCCCTTTTAATTTTTCTTGTATGGGGAGGAACAATCTAAGGGGCATACGAGAATCTGTTTTTTTCTCAATCTTAATAATGGCAATAGATAAATATAATTGGTACGGAACACTTCGTGTGCGAGTCCTACTCGCACTTGGCCACTTTTTTTTAGTACCATCGAATTTTTCAGTACTTCTGTTTACATTTTACTGGGTCATCCTTTCAAAATGGTCAGTATGAACGTGACACTGTTAGATGTAGATAAATTCGTTCGAATTTAAGGAACCACCTCGTCAATTTTTAAAGAAAAACTACATTTTAAAATTAGAAAAAAAAAGGTTTTTCATGAAGGTATTTCAGTGTAGTAGTCAGATAAAACGGATAGTGGCTTGGCCGGATATTGGTCATGCTTATAGGAAATGGTTTCTGAAAACTTCTCTACCTCTAACTTTCCCATATACAGATACGATTCATCATCACGTCTCAACGGCTCACCCGGTAAAAATTTGAAGTGAACTGTCATTCCACCTGACGCCAGGGATTGACGGCTCACTTCAAGGTCACATTTTTACAGAACAGACTGACTGGTATCTTTCAAAAGTAGGTATCAATTATGAGCTTCAAGAAACTTGCGAAGTTTTTTGGTAGTTACATACCTAATTACATTATCGATCGCGAATAACCAGGAAAATGCACATTTTTATTGATTAGGACCAAAATAAACCTGTTTCTAATCACCCAGTGCCGCTCGAACCATGAAGTAGTATCTAAAAATCAGTAAGTTAATCATTCTGTCTGTATTTAATTACCGCATAATGCCATTCCCCTTGTATTGTTTGAATAACAATGAATAGTTTTTACTAAGTAATACAATCATGTTGAGTTTTATCGCTCCTAAGCTGCGAATGTGTGTTTTTAATTGTACTATATCTACCTAATGTACGAGCAGCGAAACTGATTAAGAATTAAGTTAGGTAGAATTTTATAGGATGCTGCGTATCTAGTAGCCAAAGTATAGGAGTTAAATTCCAGCCAGCACCCTAAACACATCCATTGCTTCATAGGTATGACAAATTCAGCTGCTTAACAACGTAAATAGCGTAATGAGCGTGGCTGAACTGTCAAAATGAATGGCATTGCGATCTACAAAACGAACCGCAAATTCAAGGACCGGTTTTTTCTTCATATGGATTAGATTAAGGAGATCAGATCAAAGTCGGGATGAGAGTCGCCGAGAATCAAGTTGAATAGCATGGGATTGGAGAGCAAATGGCTTGATGTAGGCCAATGATGTTGAAAGGTAGGATCTACATACCTATACACCCTTTTTACCCGACTGCGCGACGCAAACTACCCAGTTCACCAGCATATGTATGTATGTATGTTTGTATGTTCCTTTGAAGCACTATACAGACTAAACGCCTGGGCCGATTTTTATGATTCACACGTCAATCGATTCCTCTCTTAGTCCGGCGAGTGTCACTAAAGACATGACGTTAGTGAAAATTCAATATGGCGACTACTATGTATGTATGTATGTATATCTTTTTGGCACGATCTGTAGCCTAAACGGCTTGATCGATTTCAGCTTGAGAGGTACCGTTAAATTCGTCTTAATTGTGCGGGTGACACTGGATATCAAAATTGAAAAAAATTAAAATGGCCGATTTTTGGCGCAATGTTATGTCTTCAAAAAAAATTTTTTTCTCAAATAAATAATAGTACATTATGATACATGTGTGCTATGTTGATCATTATGCACGAGGCGATATTATTCGCGCGAGCCGCAGGCGAGAGCGATAAGAAAGCCGAGTGTATATTGATTAATGCACACGCGTTTCATACGACGTTTTTCAACACACTTGCGAGGAAAAAAAAACAGACTTGTATTGTTAAATATTAACTTGTATGGAAAATGGCGCGCTGGTTTTGTTTTCCCGCGTGCCGTGCTAGCCAGCACTAGCGATGCGCGCGCAACATTGACTCATTTTAAATATATTAATCTATGGCACAGACAAAACCGATACAGCCTATAGAAAAAATATAATAAACACAAACCTGAAAATTGCAAAAAACCTAAGAATTTCGCGGTCTACCACTGCGCATTCACCTTAAATTGTCTGTGGTCCCCTGCGAGTTCATTTTGCGACCAAGGACAATACAGACTATTTAAAAAAAAAATATATAGCCCGCGGATTTTTTCTTTTGGCATGAAGTCTCTTTGGGCGCTTTCCGAATTAGCTATAATCGCTCACATCACAGCGCTCACATCATCTCCATGGACGGCATCATCTCACATGCGTTCCGATTTAGATATTACTATTATGACTGCTGAGAGCTGGCAACAATTCGGAACACTCGTGAACGCGCTCACATGACAGTGCTTACACAATGTAAAAAAGATATTATTTCTTTGTATAAACACCACATTTCTTCTTCAGTTCTTCTTCTTTGGTTAGGTGGCGACTGTCAGCCAGAAGCACAATTTCAAAAATGCAACGTTAGTTTAATTTAAAGATGATGCAACTCAAAACAAAACACACACTGACACAACCTCATACACACACTGTCATTTTTGACAGCGCTCACGGTGATATTATTTTAGGGCATGGTCGGCATTATCGCAAGAAGGCGAATGTCATGACGTCATCTATGACGATTCACGGGACATCGTTATCGTTATCGCGCTCACGCTAATTCGGTTATTTCCCAATTCGGAACACATCGATTATTTCCCAATTCGGAACGCAGGGTTTGATGAGATTAAAAAAGCGCGCGTCTCCGACTAGTAAATAGTTATCTGTGGTATTACAGCACATGTGGATTAAAGTAAAGAAAAAGCACGCGTTCGTAATACACTCCATTATGGACCTAAAAGCGGTTCAATAAGAGCCACTTTACGAGCAAGTGTGTTGAAAAATTGTTTATTGTTAATTAAAACGGTAACACCAATCAAAAAACAACAAAACCTATCGAGTGGGGTATCAAAATAAAGTGCTTACAAAAATATTTAAAACAACTTATATTTTTTTTTTTTTTTATAACTTTTTTTTGACCTCTTCGTTGTGCAGTCTCATAAAGATTTTATAACTTTCTCATAAATACACAGCATACCATAACATCACGCCTGTATTCCCAAAACGGTTTAGCAGAAGGGTACATATAGTAAATACACTTACATATTTCGCTAGTATAAGTAAGTCTCATAGTAATAGGGGGCGAGCCTATTGCCATCAACTGGGCACAAATCCAGCCTCCGGGCTGCTATTGAAGAATTCCACATGCAAAAACCCACTATCAGTTTACCCAACCTGGGAGTCGAACCCAGAACCTCATGGTCACTATGCCAACGAGGTAGTCACAAACAAATATTTAGAGGTAGTGTATATTTATATCGAATTTTTGCTATCGTACCCATTAATTTTAAATAAGTTAAATAACAGCTTAGGTAAACTAATTAAGTTTATTTTTATCGCTAAAATAATTTAAAGGAAGGTTATTTGCATAATACTAATGAAAATTAAACACATAATGTACGCAGTTACCTACTTATGATAATCTGTGTTCATTATAATTCATAGACAAATAGTCATTTAGTTCACAAAACTGGTTGAGGTTTGCCATGGGTGTACTATTTTTCCGAATTCTCTATTAATGGTTTTCTAATCATCATCTGCCTAGCGTTTTCCCAACTATATTGGGGTCAGTTTCCAGTCTAACCGGATGCAGCTGAATACCAGTATTTAACATGGAGCGACTGCCTATCTGACCTCCAAAACCCAGTTACTTACTGGGTAACACGATACCCCTTGGTAAGACTGGTTGTCAGACTTTCGGGCTATGTTGACCCGTAACGACTGTCAAAGATCCACGAATGATAGCCGGCCGGGACCAACGGCTCAAAGTTTTATTATTATTATGTGATATGACTTATTATTATTACCTATTTCTGATTGCTGTATAACATGTACCTAATTGGCGACGGTGTAAGTCCGAGAAGCTGTTGGTGTAACATAATAAATATATAAAATAAGTCATATTTGCCGATAAGTCTAAAAATAATGTTAAAAAAAAACCACTGTCACTGATGAATCACTAAACTTTGAACTTGAACTCAATCGATCAATTTAAAATTAAAGAATCACTGACAGACAACTTATAAATAAATAAAAATTAATATGTGCACTAACCGGTACATAGTTTCTTCGGACAACAACGATACTCTCGAGCGATTCACGGTAAACAACGCGAAGAGATGCGCCACACACCTTATAAACAACCTATTTATACAAAACGACGCTGTAAAATACCCAATGTACGGACCACGGAGTGCGTATGTTTTTTTCGCGCCAAACGGTAAACGACTGAAGGCAGCCGTCCGTACAGCCTCTAGAAGCAAAATGGTAGGGCGTGGGATGGAATATTATCTATCAATGATAAGTTGATTCGTATTTTAGAGTTCTTAACTGAAATTAATAGGCCTCTATCTGACTTATGATTTTTTTTGTAGGCTTTGAGATTTTGTTCAATGCCAGGGGGAATCTAAACGTGATTAGTTAATAATTAAAAAGATATTAGGTATCGGTAGCTTAATCTGTGAAAATCTTGTAAAATAATAGGTATCAGACAAGATGCTACTATTTTTAGTGCAGGAAGTGAGGTAAGACTCCCGGGAGTCTTGTAACAAAAGTTAAATAGAGCTTGAGTTAAAAAAATTTATGGAAAAATATTACACCACCTGTTAGGTGTTATGGACTAGGTAAGTAAGTACGTAAATAAAGTAGCGAGTTACTGCTAACACACATGGCTTTGAGTTGTGGTTTCGTACTAACAGCACTTAGGTAATAGTTACTGAGCGTTAAGCAAACAGTGCTAAAAGAGCTCGTCTTCGTACTTTTTCATATTTTGAATTATGTCGTGAGCAAAGTTTTGAGAATGAATGTGGTTATTATAATAAGAGTAGCAGAAGACCAAAGAAACAATGGATTGACTGTGTGAAAGATAATATAGCTATAAAGGGGGTGACTATCCAGATGACGACTAATAGAGAAGTATGCAAGAAAAAAACATGTTTAGCCGACCCCAAATACATTGGTTCATTGGCAGGAGAACTAAATAACTTTTACATTTCGAAAATTCCTTCTTTGATTTCCATTCCCTGTAGAAAGTTCAGACGTGAGGTTTTTGCGGAGATTTCCAAGATTATAGAAGTTGGTGACATACACAGTGATTATTTAATGAGTTAATTAAATAACCATTACGCAGACTGGGTGTGAAATTGCAACATCCGGGATTCCGAGTCATAAGTTACTGTTAAATAGTATGGTGTCATCGTTATGGTACCTATAAGATTTTTTTATATTTCTATGGTGTCGTCCCAAGCAAAAACGAAGGTTAAAGCCAAAATGGAAGTTTATAAAAAGAACAATCTCAACGCATTCCTTGAGAAACGCTTTTGTTTTCAATTAGCACTAGCATAAAATGACTTAGTATGTCGGTCGTGGGATCGGCTGCACTTGTTGAGCCACCCGCTGGGCATGGTGGGCTGCATCTAGTCGGGGGTGCGGTGAATATACAAATATCTCCTGGGCCCCCGATTCATGGTAGTAGGAACACAGGGGTTTTAGTTGGTAGGAGTCCGACATAACCCTGCGTTCTTTCCAGACGGAGGATATCCATGAGGATATTCCCACGGAAAAGATGGACCTATCTGTAGCAGAAAAGCAGCCCTCGTGATGGCTACACAATACAAGCCTAAAATTAACAATTCTCGTTAATTTCGTGTAGTTAAATGATTGCGGAACCCGAACTGCTGGTTATTAAAATTAAACATGTCATTGTATTTTATTTATTACAATAATTACTTGAACTTGAGGTAACTTCCCATCTCTGGGAATGTTTTTGTGGAAGCATGAATATATTAAACATATTCGTTGTATAGACGTTGCGTAATAAAGTAGTAAAACTGTATATTTTGGGTAGGTACTTATTTAGCTTCTGGCCGTGGTGATAATATTATTATCAAAATATTATGTAAAAATCATTTATTCAAATTAGGTTGACAATAAACCCTCTTTGATCGTCAAAATTACATAAGACAGTCTCCTAAAACGCCCGCCCTTCACCACTTCCTAGTGCTTTAGCTGGGAAGAAGAAGTGGCGCGACAAACTCCTCAGCAGCACAGCTGTCTGTTCAGTTAGAAGAACGCGTTGCAAGTCACCAATGGCATGTAATAACTGGGTGGAAAGTTCCTCCATTAAAAAAGGGAGGATGTTCAAATTCAAACAATGTTATTTCACATAAACCTACACGGGCACTTATGAAACGTCAGAAGCTAGGTGCACGGTTCCAATCGGTTATGGAGCTTATGGAGAAGAGTGATTTGTCTATGATTTTGGCATGCATTTTATGGCAGCAACCGTATCCATATTGTGATAAGAATAAAGATCACAATAACTTTGACAGTGATGCAAAGTCAGAGGTAAAAACTTCGAAAGAACTTTAGTGTGAGGACAGACAAGCCTAGCTTTTCTCAATAAAAACAATCTTAGTTCTTGAGAGGAATAGTCTGTTATTTTCCTTTTAAAGGCCTGTAGCGGATAATTTATAAAATGTGGTAATGTAAATAATATTGCACGGCATAATTACCTAGGGTAATTGTCGGCTAGTAGATCTTACACAACCAAATGCCTTTGTAAAAATCTGGAATCTGGTAGAGATTCTTTTATGTAAAGTTTATTTTTACCTATATTACCTACAGACCTACCTACCTACTGAGCAGTGGTATCCCAGTGGTAACGGCCACGACTTTGGAGTTGGTCGTGGGTTCGAATTCGAACCCAGGCAGGCGATTTACTTTCCATGTCCTAGAACCATCCTAGAACCAAAAATCCGAAGACATGTGACATCTACCAACCCGCACTGGGCCCGCGTAGTGGTTGGCGGCCTGATCCCACTAAAAAAAGAGAGGAGGCCTGTGTCCCAGCAGTGGGAACATTATAGGCTGATTATTATATTATTATAATGCAGTGATTCGCTTTTAGAATGTTCGATACATAGTAGGTAGGAATAGACGCTATGAAAGCGCCAGAAGAAGAAATGTAAAAATACTATACTAAATGATTGAAATATATAAAAAAAAGGTCGAGAAAAATATAAAAAGCCGTAACGAATGCGCCAAATCGCCAAATCATCGAATATCAATTGATCGACCACTGATGTTTATCGAATGTCTGGATAATCGAACGTTAATTTTGTCAAATGTTTATTGAATCGAACAAATAAATCTTACACCCAATACCGACATAATGGGTTTCCGATTATTGAGCGTACACTCGATAGTGTTCAAAATATCGAATGTTTGTTTCGAGTCACAAACGCATCGCATATACGTTTGGAATTTTTAACATACTTATAATAGGTACGGACGCCAGCAGGTCTACCTACCCGAAACTGTCAGATTTTCCCAATCAACCTTGAACCTTATGTTTTAGCAATAAAGTCGAAAATCTATTAAAGAAATCTGACAGATTGTAGTAACTTGATGTGCTGGCGTCTGTACTATAATCGCAACTTGAGTGTACGATCTATTAAATATACGACACCACTACGACAACGCTACGACGCGCGACGCCTCCAAGATGTCGCTACGACAACGCTACGACGCCGCTACTACGATCCTACGACGCCGCTACGCCGTCGCTACGATAACGCTACGATGACGCTACGACGATAATGCTACGACGCCGCTACGCTGGTGCTACGACAATGCATCGAAAAAATAATATACGATAACTTTTCTTTGAATGAATGAAATGTAAATATTGATTGGCGAAACTTTTTTATTCAACCACGACCGAAAATAATAATTTTTTTCGGGCAAAAATGAAAACGGCCAAAAATTGCCAAAAATCTAAAAACTGTTACTGTTACTTGCAGACCGTCGCAGAGACGAATCACAGCAACGCTTCCATTATCACACTAATATTATAAAGGCGAAAGTTTGTGAGTTGGGGTGTGTTTATATGTTTGTTACTTCTTCAGGCTCAAACGGCTGGACCAATTTTGATAAAATTTGGTATGGAGATAGCTGACACCCTGGATTAGCATATAGGCTACTTTTTATCCCGATATGCCCACGAGATCGACATTTACGCGGGTAAAACCGGGGGGCGCAGCTAGTTACTCTATAAAGTGTACAACAGTTATCAGTTGGATGTGTTCCAGTGGAACGGAACTGCAAGGCATAGCCGACGGCGTTGGCAACCGCCTGTAACGGGGCCCTTAGATTGACGAGTGACGTATCTAGGATTACTTAGCCGTGGACCTGAATACATTTTTGAATCAATCAGTAGGCTAATACAACGTCCGGACGACAAAATGTAAAAACCGTTTCTCAGATACCATACAATGTGTGTGTTTGGATACATTACACATACAGGGTGGCAGAGACATCAACGCGCAACTGTATTTGAGATGGGTGTAGTACATAATTGGGGACCCCCCTGCGTTGATATTTTTCGTAATAGCAATATTTTTTAAATAACCGTTTAAAAAAATAAAAGTACGTTTCTATACATTTTGACCAAGTAGGTATTGCACTTTTCTATGAAACAGAATTTTTTTTTTATTACCGGCGAAAAATATATACGTGGTACGTAGTATAGACTTCGGTAAACTCTGCTTGCGAGATGCAGGATTTTGCGTGACGTCAGTATGACGCGTTGTTCGCATGTGGCGTTGTGGATACCGCTACATACGCAAGCATGCACGCAGCTACATCCCATTCTTCCAAACCAGTAAATATGTATATATTTTCATCAAAAATAAAATTGATTGCTAGGTTTACCATATAATACTTTACGTTCGGCCGGCCCATAAAATTATTTATTTACATGGATCAACTCAAGGCCATAGGCCCATACAATATTGTATGGTCAGTGGCCATATAACCCGATCTTTTCCGGCTTACTGGCGCTCAAAAATTAGCAAGCCACGTGACCTGAGTGTGTTTGAATTTGAATAAAACTAAACAATGTAAAACTACCGATTATAATAATATATTAACGTATAATCTTGTGGAGCATAACTTAACGTGCTTATTTTCTGCATTTTCATTCTAAAATAAAAGAAATAACCAAACGATGAGGGCGCCACTGCGCGGTTTGCAATGTTTTAATTTTATAGTGTACTAGCTGCGCCCCGCGGTTTCACCCTCATAAGTTTCGATCCCGTGGGAATATCGGGATAAAAGGTAGTATGCTAATCCAGGGTGTCAGCTACCTCTATACCAAATTTTATCAAAATTGGTCCAGCCGTTTGAGCGTGAAGAAGTAACAAACATATAAACACACACACACTCACAAACATTCGCCTTTATAATATTAGTGTGATTAAATACCTACATATGATAATTATGATTATATTTCAATGATAAATTGACTATAGAATAGAGTGGTTGTGTTCTGAATTTTTGAAGAGAATAAGTCGGTGGGAATCGGCTTAGAACCTTCGCCACTGCTATAGAATAAGAAATGAGTACATAGGAGGGAGTCTGAAAGTGGCACCGTGGATTTTTTAAATATGACTGTCGATGGCTATATGAGTACGGGAAGACCAAAGATACGATGGATGGACTGTGTGAATGATGATATGGTTAGAAAGGGGGTGACTATCGAGATGACGATTAATAGAGAAATATGTATGAAAGAAAAAGGCATGTTGCGCCGACCGCAAATAATTTGGGTTACAGTCACTGACCTCTATCAGTAGAGGTCAGTGGTTACAGTAAAACAATGATGAGACTAACTAAAGAAGAAACAGAACTCTATAGAATGAAAATAAAAATGTTGACATTCTGAGCTGATGATAACAAAGTTCTGTCAGCTTGTCACACTGTATAAATTTATTGACAGCACTGGATGGGCAATTTGACCGTTCGGGGCGACTTAATAGAAGGATATGACCCGGATATGACCTTACTTCACAAAATGTTTATGACGAATACACGGATATGACACCTTAGTAGGGGAGACCGGGTACAAAAGTAACGGCGGGTCGAAAGTAACAAATGCTCTCTAGATTTATCCAATGGGCGAACACCGCTTTGCCGCTGTCAGGCGATAGCCGGGAGCGCCCCCCTCAATTGCATTTAGTCGCCGCGTACGCCACGCGCTGTTAGGCTGTGTGACAGTAGGACGCTACGTGAATTTACAAACCAAAAGTAAGTTTTTTGACGTTTTCTTATTCAATGTTTTGATAGGCTTAAAAGCATGATAGTAATCAGAATGTTTGCATATCTATTCTGTATTAAAGTGATTGTACATTGCGTAAATTCATTTTTGTGTAGCACGTTCCGATTTAAGGTTATGTTGCACGGTTTTACAAAAATGTGGACGGGTACAAAAGTAACATAGCCCTATGGGTACAAAAGTAACATGTTACTTTTGTCCTCGTGGTGATTTCATTATTCACCATATTTTTTTTTTTTTTTTTTAACAGAATGCCGCGACAACGCATAAGAACAACTGCTGAACGAGGAACTACCGACACGGAAGTGTATCAAAAAGCGGCTGAAGAGCATTTTAAAGATGCTGCAACAATTAGAGGCCTGGCAAAAAAATATAATGTTTGCCATGTAACATTATATAGATTTATAAATTATATAGATTTATATATTATAAATTATGTGTGCCATCATTGCGATTCTGATTAAGATTAATGACTGAATTATAAAAGTCTAATAATTATAAAACTAAATTGATCTCATTACTTAAACTAAGAATTTTATTGATTTGTTATTAACTTAACATTTATAGTTTTTGAACATTTATAATATAGAAGTTAATTTGTGTTATTAGTTTAAAGACTTTAAATAAATATTTTTTTGATTTACCTTGTATAATATTATATTCATTACCAACCCCTGTGTCTTGTTACTTTCAACCCACAACGTGTTACTTTCGACCTGCCTACGTGGTCGAAAGTAAAAAGTAACGATTTTTTTTTTAATTTCTTTACTTCATATAAAACGCACTATAATGTAATAAATCGAGTTGCTAGAGTAAAGAAGATAAACTGAATTTTCATATAGTTATATTAATTTAATGGCAACAGTAACACCTATCCAGAAATCAAGGTAAAAGTACAAAGTGTTACTTTTGTACCCGGTCTCCCCTATTATGATTTTGACTAATGAATACTGAAGACGTGGCTTTGGCCTAAAATAAATTTAAAATAAGGTATAAACTACTAAGGACGAGGCTGTGGCCTTATTTACTTTTGGACAAGAAGGATGAAACTAAAGACGAGGCTTCGGCCTTAGGTACTTACTTTTGAACAAGAAGGATGAAACTGAAGACAGGCTTTGGCCTTATTTTTAGTCAAGAAGGACAATAAACACTGAAGACGAGGCGGTATCGTCCAAGACCTTAGCCTGACCAAGTAGGGCGAAGAAAAAAAAAAAGAAATGTCGAAACTAAGCATAGAGGAAAACTGCATTACCATGGACGTATGCTGATGGCTGCATTACATTGTAGTCCACAGAGTACTTTTTGATAGACTGATGATAGTCTGTGGAGGAAAACCTATCAAAAAGTTACTCTGTGAGGAAAACAAACACTTATCAAAGTACTCTGTGAAAACAAAGTTCAAACATGGCTCACAGTGCACACGTTTTGTCGAAATATTAAATAAAATTTAACAATGTTACATTTTTAATAGAAAGACCATTAAATTAAACCGAATGTAAGAATCGGAACATGAAGACTAAAACAGTACTCGTGGAAATGGTGCGAAAGTAATGAAAACTGTTGTTCGTCATGGGTTATGCGGTAAAAAATACAAAAAATGCCTCTTGATTGTCCCAAACCAAATTCGCCTTGGTTTAGAGCCGGGGCGAAAGCCGCATCTAAGATCTCGGCTAAAACCAAAACTGGACTGAAAAATATTCCAGTCAAAGAGAAATTTAGTTTTATCTCCGCTTTCCAGGATGCCAGAAGCGCTCGACGAAACGCCATTCGCGTTTCCAACAACGCCATACCAACCTCCTACTCCTCTACTTCATCATGTAAAAGGATAGGAAGCCACGGCGGGTTGCAGGCGGGGGCTATTTGGAGTCGGGCAACTAAGGCTTATGCGCTGGGACTGGGCATACTGACCTTGTTCATCTGGTTCCTGCTCAAAAAAGCTTGCCGGAGAAACCTTCGCTCTGGACAGTGTGGCCGGTGTGGAGCGCCCATAAAATAATTTCCTCCCTTAATAAGTTCCAAATACAAGCTGTTAAAATATTCTTGACAATAAATAACGGTGAATACTTACACTATTGTTTTATTTATTTCGTGCTAGTAGTAGCCTAGTAGGCACGGATTTGTATAATAATGAATCTAAAGGTACAGCCAGCGAACATTATTTATAGCCACAGTTTGTTACCTTTTTCGTACTACCATTTGCTCTCAACGTGTAGGCAGTACCTACCGGTGTAGTCAAAAATAGTGCATTACGATACAACGTGTGACTTAAGTAGTCCATTATTGTACTAAACGCCAGGCATTACTAGACTACTTCAGTCACGCGTATAAGTGCGTCGAGTTGAGCCTTGGGCTCCTCCCCTTACTATTGGGACCTTACTCCGAAACATAACTGTGCGATAAAGACGCTTTGTTCTGTGCGCTATATGTAGACATTGGGATAATTGGGAACAATTTTCATTCCATTGGGACTGTTTTGTTTCGTCCTATTTCTGTAATATGTTCTACTAGAACATGTTACAGAGATAGGATGAAACGTTCTAATTTAGAACATGTTGTCATGATGCATATAAAGCTATATAATATATATAGCTATGTCTATGTAGGTATGTGATTTGTTTGGGGCCAAGTTACAGATGGCGTATTGTCAAATAGGTTTGCAATTTTATCTCGTAAGAGGGCTCTCTTTTCCCTCTATATTATTATACTCTTTGGTGTAGTGTATAGTCTATGTTTCCAATCATGATCAAAGATCATGATCAAAGACTACAACAAAGACTACAATATGATGCTGTTCATGCACAGAGTACTTTGATAAGACTTGTTCATGATTAAAACAATGATTTCAAAAAGTAACATACGAGTATTTAAGGCAATGGATTAAAAATATCATTATTCAATTTTAAATAAAAAGATCCGTTACTCGTGTGCCTATCTAAAAATAAGTAAAACCCTACATTCTTGAAAATGGTGTGAAAGATACAGTGACTCAATATTCGCCGAGGGTCGGGCGTAACCATGCCGTCAAAAATAGGTGTTGGTTTGCGAAAAGAAGCTGGTGAGGTCAGAAAGTTCTTCTCCACCTGGTGTGATTGCATAAAAAAGCAGAAGGAGGAGAAGGGACATTTGAGATGTCCTACATTAATAGCCATGCTCATTATATTGCTGCTTTTGCTTTTGATCTTGAACAAAAGATTGCTGGCCCTCGGGGGACGTTCTTCCTCTTCCCCTCCCCTCCCACGTAGCCGAAAATATTGCAAAAGACAATATAAATCCGCCAGGAAACGCCATCGCTGCGGTGGCGAGTACAGACAGGGAGTAAGAATTAACTAGCAAAAGTAAGTGATACCTAATACAGGGACATCGCGCAGCGACGCGCAGGAACTGTAACCATGAATCCAGCACATGATTCTGAAGCCCGTAGCATAAAAATATTTCATCGGTTATAAAAAAAAAAAGGTCTTTCATAGACAATACGGGGGGCAATCGGGCATAAATCCCGTCAAAATGCATGGAATAGTATTTTTTTTATTATTCAGAATTATATGTAGGAGGTACTGAATCCAATGGTACAAACGCTAGCACATTAAGCTACTACAATCCGTCAAATTTCTTTAATAGATTTTCAACTTTATAGCTAAAGCATTATGTTCAAGGTTGATTGGGAAAAGTTGACAGTTTCGGGTAGCTTTATGTGCTGGCGTCTGTACATAACAGGTTGCCCGGCCACCCTGTATAGTGGTTGACGCAATGTAATATTCAAGTATCTAAGATTGATAAAGAAGTACTTAAATTACTTCAAGTGCCTCATCATCATCACCATTTCAGCCTGGAATCACCCATTGGTCTCCCTTTTCTTCTGCCATACTTTCCGGTTCTGTGGGTCCCTCATCCAGGTGTTTCCCGCGACCTTGACGATATCGTCAACCTAGCGTAGGTATCAAGTGCCGCTAAACAAATTATTTAAAAACTTTCATTTCAGAAACGATGCGTGATTTTCCAGATGGAAAAGAATCGGAATCGAATCATGGAATCTTCAGTTTAAGATGAGATCGTTTAATTTTATACGAAAGTGATTTTACCAAGATAACAATAAACCAGTAAGTCATCATCTGCCTAGCCTTTTTTCCAACTATGTTGGGGTTGGCTTCCACTCTAACCGGATGCACCGACCGCAGCAACCGTAGCGTACCCTTCGATCGACCCGGAAACGTCCTACCGCGTACCGGGATAAATAGTAGATTGTTATGCAAGGGTCGAAAGGAATCAATTCCCATACGAGGTATTTAGACGCCCGAGCGCAGCGAGGGCGGCTATAGTCCGAGTGGGAATTGATGTCTTTCACCCGCGTTAAACACTCTACTTTTCATTTCGAATTAAGGAAAGTAAAATATAGTAGTAAAAGTAGTAGTCTAAAATATTTATTGATGACATGAACATGAATACTATCTACCTATTTAATAGTCTCTTTTAAATTTGAAATATGGAACAGTAGGTAGATTCTGTTCCCATTCCCGCCGCGACGGGCCGTCCCACTTACAATTTTTTTTTTAAATTAACACTGGCTGTTTATAAACTCAGAAGACTGCTGCAATTTTCTTAATTATTAAAAAAAAAACGTAGCTGACTACCTAAGCAAATATAGTTCTATTTTTAAAATTCATTCCCGCCCTAGAGAGGGAAGCAATTACTATGAGTCGTTCCCGCCCTAAGGTGGGAAGCAGCGTCTTCCACCCGCTATTCGAATCAAACAAACACTACTTTCCGAGCATGAGAAATGAAAAAGTATATCCTGTCCTAACCCAAGTCATAGGACCTGGGTTAGGACAGGATATACTTTTTACATACATAACGGATTTCAATGAATTTTGACACACAGATGTCTATCTATGTGTCAAAATTCATCGAAATCCGTTCAGGCGTTGAGGAACAGACGGACCAATTTACTTTCGCATGAATATTTTTTGCTCAGGTTGGACCATAGCCTTTGGAAAGTTTCTCGGGCCTTTCTTTAGGATTGGGGAAGGGCCGGTTATTGTAACAGAACTAAGAGAGAGAGAGAGTGAGAGTCCGCCTCTGTACATTTATGTGCTTTAAGTAATAAATAAATAAATAATAATAACTAAAGTTCCTACCTAAGGTAGCTCTGTATCCTAAAAGTGTTGATTACACTTTCCTAAATATCTATAACTTAAAACAAGAAGAATTAATGCGTACTTAGTAAATAGGTATCATTATCTGTGTCTTCGATATGTCTGTGTGTGTGTGTGTCTGTCTGTATATCTGTACTTCTACAGTTCTAATTTCATAGAAACGGTGGGCAAACGCTTTGTAATTATAAAGAAAGCTTTTAAAATCTATCTTCCGGCAACGAAGCTCATTCCACCAGCTTTATCTTGTAAACTACATAGGCAATAACTGCTTATTTGTTCATTTTGCATTTACTCGCTTTCGAGATGCGCTCGCCTCTTGCACTAGCAAGTAATTACATAGAGATATATTGAAGTTTTCCATTTGAGTCGACATCGGGTCGCTTTATC
Organism: Oligia fasciuncula; assembly: GCA_963082905.1. NCBI lineage: Eukaryota > Metazoa > Arthropoda > Insecta > Lepidoptera > Noctuidae > Oligia > Oligia fasciuncula. The sequence continues at coordinate 10,201,947 of OY720406.1, read as the reverse complement.
GATTTGAAATCTACAATATACCTATTAATATCTATGGATGGCTTTGGCAGAGCTTTTATAAACAAAAACGGGTTTTCTAAGAAAACAGGAACTCTTAACATCATCATCATCATTTCAACAGAAAGACGTCCACTGCTGGACATAGGCCTCCCCCAAGCACCTCCACTTCGACCGGTTCTGTGCTTCTCGCATCCAACTGGTTCCTGCGGCCTTCACAAGGTCGTCGCGTCGGTCCACCTTGTGGGATGCCTTCCAACGCTACGTCTTCCGGTACGCGGTTGCCACTCCAGAACCTTTCGGCCCCAAAGGCCATCTGTTTTGCGAGCAATGTGCCCTGCCCACTGCCACTTAAGTTTGGCAATTCTTCGGGCTTTGTCGGTTATCTTGGTTCTCCTGCGGATCTCCTCATTCCTGATTCGATCACGCAGGGAAACTCCAAGCATAGAACTCTAACAGAGCAGTGATAAAGGTTATTACCTATATCGGTGATCAAAATGGTTGATGCTTAATTGATTACTAACATGACATTCATCATTATCCTGCATCCTGTAATTGCGTCACACACTATCAATCTGAATCATTTTGAAGGCATTGCTTCATAATATATTTGATGCTCAACAACAACAACAACGTAAATAACGCAATGAATGTTGTTGAACTGTCAAAATTAAAGCCATTGCTACTGATAGTGTGTTACGCAAGTACCTACCAGCCATACCTGTACCTGCCATAGATCTAATAGTACCTGCATACTAGACGTCCTCTCCGTAATAAATTAACTGCATTCAGAATATTTTAAAGTAGATAGTTATACATCCATTTCAGATGCGTTGTGGAGAAGCACATCGTCGTGAATTAACGTCCTTGCTGTCCTTGCTGTTGAACTTGGCTGGCATTGAGCCGGGTTCTCGTTTACAATACACAGGTTATGACAAGATGCCTTGCCTTGAACTTGCTAGCCAATTTTCGAAATATTACTTTAGGTATAAATACTGGTCGATATGAAAATGGAAACCGGTCATGCGTGGCCGTGGCCATGTGTTTATAAGTTGGTGCGTTTTACCATGATTTACGGGCATTGTCCATTCCCTAGATAATACTTCGTAGGATCACTTGAACAATAAATTATGTTATGGTTTTTCATTCTTGAAAAATGTTGACCATCACACTAGAATTGATTAAAGAGTAGAAAGGACTTTATTTCAGTCTTTGAAATAAAGAATGCTAGAAGTGGGTCAATGATGGCCGTTGTCATGGCTAAAATGCAGTCAACTATTCCTAATAGCCCACCTAAGACTCCGAAACTGGATAAAAAGAATCGCATCTTACAGATCATAATGTAACATTTCTAACTTTACGTTTAAATTATGGTAGATGCGTAGTATTTATTATGAACACCTGTCCTGTCCAAATTTCAATAATTCATGTAAAATAAACTACAGTCCGGAGTCTCCCACTTTCACTGTACAGTCAAAACAATATTCAAAATTATGTACCTATAACTAAGTACTATTAGTTATTCCGTGCTATAACTATAACTTACTTAATTAAATAACCATTCGCAACTCGAACGAACTTTACCAAAAAATACGTTTTTTTCCTTACCACTTAATACATAATTATTATACAATATAACCAGTTTATATTTAAATATATTTTATGTAACACGGAGGTCAATCACTTGTTTTAAAGCCTAGACCTTCTATTTTTGCAGCTATTATATTGATTTTAACGGCAAAATTCTAGATATTGATGTGAATGAACTATTGATACCTAATACTATTTTTGTAAGTATCAGTTGGTTTTCCATCATTTAGTGATTGACGATTTAGTGACGTCTACATATTCATATAAGCAGCTTATACAACCTATTTACGCACAAAACCATGTCTGGGTTAGTTTATGTCAGAGGAAATTATCATGTTTCCTATTTTTGAGGACTTTAGAAATAAGAAGTCTCCACGTCTTCGGCAAACGGCAAGACGTGACCGAAAAAAAATATTAGGAAGGGCTCTAAAATGGACCCTTGCGGCATTCCCGGCTGCTCGCATTATACGAGAGATTGTGCAGGGTTAATAACTTACCAATATGATTATATGAACTACAACCGAGACTAAAAAGGTTTACTATTTTAGATACTGTATTGGCCTAGATTCTGAGTAATGGTAGCATGTGGAGCTCAATCGAAAGCTTCAGCCAGATCTCAGACTCTCAGACCAATGAAAGCGTGAATTGCTAATTAAGGCAGTGTCCTAATTATGATATGGACATGGTCATAGGTATAATTTATTTATTTATTTTAGTACATGGAGAACTTACAGCTAATAAAAAAAAACACAAAAGGAAATCATAGTCACCCGAAAGTCAATTGCAAATCCTCACGTATAGACTTATAATAATAATTTATGGTGTGAGCACAAAAACAAAAAACACATCGCCTAAATTAAAGTAAGAAGCAATATAAATACTTATGCCCAAGATAATGGGGTAAGTACATAACTCTATGTCAGCTACAACTACAAACTTATGTTTTCATGTAGACCAAAGAGAATAGTGGTTATATCGTCGTTGATGTAGACCAACCAATCGATTAATTTTCCGTTGTCGCGCATTCATTTTGTCGTCAAATAAGTAGGTATTATATTGAAAAAAAACGTAGTTTTTCTAACTGTTTAACAGTTTAGCTTATCGTGCAACTTGCAACGGCCGTTCTGATATCGTCATTTCGTACCTACTCGTTATAATGGAACGTATGATAACAAATAATTTACGCTAAAATATAATTTTGGGTTAAGTCGCAACTCCGTTAAATGTTAAACACAAAAAAATATCTGCATACAATGTAGACATAATACAGGTGAGTTTTTACATAAATAATAATGTAACTTTCCAGGTACATTCTACCATTTGTCATGCAAAAATTTTGCGCGATATTTGATTGGTTTCTTTAATCTCTTTATCATAGTTTCATCTGTACAGAAGTCCTTGGCTCCTTGGTCCTCTGCGACATTGTAAATTCAAGTAAAAGCATTTTTACCTAAATCTACTGATTCGGTAAAAAGGAGTTTGGCTGTAAAAAAAGAGAAAATAAGGTATCAAATAATTACGCGACGTAGGTAGGTAAAGTGAGGGAAATTAATTGAAAGGCGAATCGACTACCAACTATAATTGTCCACATATTGAGATCATAACTGTAATTTTTTCACAGTTTTATGAAATGGCTATGGGTAATTCTTCAGGGACAAAATTTTCGATGTCTGTGGGTATATTTCTGTAACCAACTAAAAAAACGGCATGTAATATTTTTTTTTGTACAGTTTAGCTTTATCCCTTACTGGGACAAATGATTTTTTTTTAATAATTGCTGTCTAGGTACAAAATAAAAATATTTGAAGGTCGTTCTTCTGATTCATATAGCGCGTCCGTTTGCCATTTTCCGGAACAAAATGGTCGATGTCGCATTTTCCCTTTGATACATCAATATAAATTATAATGATATCGAAAGGAAATGAATTGTCCTCTTACAAAAAAAATGTGTATTAGTTATTACTACGTTAGTCTGTTTATAAATAAGTAAAAAAGAAGTGTCCGGCGTATAATACTGATTAATGTGGCGTAAGCTGCGCTTGACCGTACTTGGTCGGGTAATAATAATGAGAGTCTGGCTTCCAGCGCGGGGGGAAGCCAGTCGTGCAAAGAACGACCTAGAAGGTGGACGTGCGGCTGGTTGGCTTAGATCCGGTGTTACGAAGGAAAATACCTGATTCATCTGTGTTTGGTTCAGGTGGCATCCTGATTACAAAGCCTACTTTATAAAATTTATTTTATTGTTTTAAAACTTCAATCTGTGTTTCGTGTGATGCTTTTGGGTTATAGATTCGTGTAGAAAAATAAAAATAATGAAGTCTGTATGTACGATGAGTTATGCATGATTGTAGGCAAAATCCTGATTCATCTGTGCCTGATTCGTATGGTCAAAACCCCATATGAATAATAAAATAAATTAGTTTTTCCCCTCTCCAGCACGATAGGAGCGCTTTTGTTGCGTAATTCTCCTTGTCCAATTTTTGACCGTGTACAAGTCAGTAGTTTTAATCTTATTTATTATTATTTACTTAGCTATAACCTTTTGAATAATAAAAAAATTACAGGAGTATAATCTTGTTCTAAATATGATACTTTTGATATGTCTTAGTCCTATTTAAGAATTAATAATTATTGTTTAGAATTTACATTCATAACTAACGGTATTTTTTTTTTTTGTATTTATTACTTTTTATTTCTGTTTCTGATTAATATGTAACACATTCTGATTCATCTGGGCACAAAATTAATATCTTGAAAACTACTTTATAAAAACGAGTCCCTCATTCAAATATATGTTATTTGGTATACCTATTTTCATATGAACATGTGTTACAGAGCTGAAAGTGAAATTAAATTTTGGCCATATGGATCAGTCAAAGAATCAAATTTCGAAGAACTACCCCTATAACACTGCAAATTGACTTTGGGTGTCAACTTGCTTATCAATTAACTGTACCTAAATCGTGCAGAGGAATTGAGAAGTAAAACAAAAAAACCGGGCAAGAGCGAGTCGGACTCGCGCACCGAGGGTTCCGTACCATCATATGTTTTTTTAAATTTTCATCAGCGAGGCCTATATTCATCAGAGAATTTTAACACTGTGCACTGCGGTGTAGAATATTGCAATTTTATGTCAGCGCCATCTCTTGACCGATAGTGGAATTAATGTAACTTTTGTTGATGATTTCTGAAAAAGTTTGCTATTTAGAGACTTCGTTTTATCTTTCCTGTAATCTTTACATAAACTTCTATCACATAGAATAATTTCAGATTTTTCTCTTTGCAAACTTCGGAGATAAGGGGGGGGGCATGGTATTTTTTTACATTTCTCATCAAAAGTCGAAAACTATGCGGCCTAAAAAAAAAAGAAAAAATTTATGAAAATGTGCAAACTGCGCTCTTTCATATGATACCCCACATGCCCTAGTAGCCCCACTTCGAATTTTTCAGACCCCCTTTCAGTCCCTGTTGCAAAAATATACATATATTTTTATTTCTTTCTTATTTGCAAAATAGTTGGGCAAACGTCAGCTAAAACAATTCCAAATTTTAAGTTGATAGCATTAGTACTTCTTGAGATATCCAGCTGTGACAGTCAGACAGACAGACTTAGTCTCACTATAAGGGTTCCGTTTTTACCATTTTAGTACGGAACCCTAAAAAGGACCGGCCGATGTGGCGACGCTTAGGAGAGGCCTATAGTCCAGGCGCTGATTGCGTAACACAATTTCAATCACAATCTGAATGATTTTAGAAGATTTTGCTAATCCATTGCTTCATAAATTCGAAAAATTTGTCTGCAACAACGTCAATAACGAAAAAAAGAAAAATAAAGCGGATTATAAATACGCTTCAAAATGATTCAAATTGAGAGTAATAGCATTTTTACTATGGTAATAATGTGTTACGCAATAAGGGCGCTGTAATCAAAACGAAACTAGCAAAATGCCCTTTTAGAAATTATCCTAGAGTAGTTCGCCCTATTAGCAGAACATCCTATTTTTAAAGACTAAATAAGTATGTACGTAAGCAACCATACAACTTGTAAAAGATGCCAAGGAGGTGAACAAAATACTTTAGTTAATGAAACATGTCTGAAACAACGCCAATGCCTACTTGCATATAATAATACTATATCTATTACTATATCTATTAATAATACTATATTAATAATCTATAATAATAAAGCTGAAGAGTTTGTTTGTTTAAACGCGATAATCTCTAGAACTACTGGTCAGATTTGAAAAAATCTTTTTGCATTTGATAGCCCAATTCTTGAGGAAGGCTATAGGCTATTTAATATCACGCTATGATCCTTAGGAGCCGAGCAAAAAGAAAAAGTCGGAATGAAATTTTAAAAAGAAAAAAGAACGCTAAGCGAATACGAAGTGTTGCGACGGGGTGGGGGTACAAGAAGTTCCGAAGTCGCGGGCAGAAGCTAGTACTTATATAAAATATATTTTCACGCTGTATATACCTATATATAAGCTGAATTCTCATTGTACGAAAAGCCTATAACAATGAGAAGTCAGCTTTAACTGGAAATGTACAGCTTGATATGTCGTCGTGTGTACACGTCATATACGTTCTTACAAACTAAACACCTTAACTTAAAAAGATATATTCTCGCAGAAATTCCGAATCTTCTTCTTGTCTCAGCGTTCGAAGAACCGTAGATCAACTCAGTCATTTGTTGCCCTTCGCTAGGCAGCTGGCAATAATACACAGCAAACTGCCATACGATGAGCCGCAACCGACAAGAGTTTTGACGATATCTTCTTTTTTCTTCATAATTTTCAGGTTCTTAAGTTTTTTCCCAGGAATAGTGTGGATTGGGTTTTTCCATCAGTAAGTTCTCAGTGGCAACCCGCGAGGTAATTGCGTAATACACTATCAGTAGCAGTGGCTTTCATTTTGACAGTTCAACAACATCCATTGCCATACATTTTTGATGTTAACGTCACTTTAATCATCGTTTATAAACCCCCCTACATGAAGTGTGAGCCAAATCCCTACTTATAAACTAAACACAATAAAGAGCACGGATACAAACTAATTACAACAAAATTATGTTCAAGCACATCAGAGAAACATTCAAATCAAAATTCCAGGTAATCAACCGTTCCATTCCATCACAAACCACCGTTATTTCAATTTCGAAGCATCCACCATTTTGTTTGATCGTGTATTTATGGCCAAGCCAAACGTTGCACGATAACATTAGCAAGTTTTTTCGATGCTTTAAAACTTAATTATCATAATCAATTAGTTATTATTTTTGTTAGTTAGTTGTTAATGCAATTTTCTACAACATGTTTCATGGACGATTTATATTTAAATTAAATACCTAGTTTAAAATATTCAGTTAACTCACCCGTAACATGGAGGGTTACCAGACGACACTGCTGATCAAACCAAATGGGTCACTGTAACAATTTTTCCCGTCAACCGTTGTTATAAACGACATTTTATCTATAAGGAAAGCCGCGTGTTTATTTTATGCAGCCAATTAACGTATTTCATGACGGCTATGCGGACAACTCACTAACAAGTAACACTCTATAAAAATGGTGGCCGTAGTGATGTGGTCCTGAACGATCCCGGAAAAAGTCCGGGGTTTTAGGTACCTACTTAAGTATATGTTGCGGACCAACGGGATGATAGTTTGCTAATTAATAAAGCAACGAATGTTAAGCACTGCACATACTAGTACGAATGTACTAGTATGTGCAGTGCTTAAGAATTAAGATTCGTAGTTTTCGTTATTAAAGACTTATGGTACCCCGTACCACCAACAGTCTTCGGCATGTTTGATCTACATTTTCGATCTGTTGTAATTTTTTTTGTCATATGTTCATGGGAGCAAATTGAATCGTTACATTCTGGCATAATTTTTTTGCGAGTAAATTTACGACCGAACCCGATCGTACTAGTGAAGGTGCATGAACTTTACCACATCTGACTAATTTCATGCTATCTAAGCTCAGTTAAGTAGTACTGATTCACCTCAAGTAGGTAGGTATTTAAAATCCTTGCTCTTCTAACTACGGTCTTAGTTTCGTCGATAGAAACATTTTAAAAGTGACAATCTAATGGAAGAATTAATGTTGGTATGTTTGCTAGTACTCTTTCAGAGGCTGCGTGGTGGTCACAAGCAGTCAATCTTTTTGCTCAATGAAAGAAGCAAGTTCCTTGACTGTACAATATACATAAGTAGGTACCTAGTTAAGATCGAACATCATCGAACTGGCGGGCTGTAGTATCGTTGTGAAAAGAATAAGAAATTCCTACAAATCTCCTACCAACCCTTATCAGCAAAATTGAAATCCCGCTTTTTCCCCTCACTAATCCAGCAACGAACACAATTCGTTATCGAATACACAGGAAATGTGACAGGAAGACCGGACCGTGGCTGATATAGAATAACTCCCTACCATATTACAAAATCGTATTTTACACTAATCTAATTGGTATTCTTTGACATAGCAACCGGTAGACGAACGCGTAATATGTAGGCTCTTCCCCAATATGGGTTTTTCCTAAAGCCAGCTAAGTACCTAAGTAGGTAAAGCGACAGCTGGAGAGCGTGGTTTCTATCTAAATTATAAATGATTTTATTTCTGTAAGTAGGTTTGTAAACACTTTTACACGTCAATCATATTTTTTTTTAACTAGTGAGGTCGGCGTTTCCTATCTGACTATTCTGAGAAGAAAGGCCGAAACAAACTCAGAAGTCACAGTCTCTTTTCGGTGTGGAACCTAATATAGAAACACGCTTGTACGATACGACTACATACAGAAAGCACAGCTAATAGAAATCTCTATTCCTAGACAGCACGTTTCGCCGAAAACTTTGTTGATAGACAACATTGTTTGTAGATATCTCGGTTCATAGGAAGGACTGTTGACAGAGATATCTGTTTATATATAGCACTTCTTGCCGTAAACTTTGTTCATAGAAACCAGTGTTTCCAGATACCTTGGTTAAAAAAGCGTAACGTAGGATGCAAGAGCGAGCGAAGGGCACCCCGAGGTTCGGTTGTGTTAGGTTACTTTAAACCCTTTCCACAGAAATAGGGGCCCCGCGAAGCGGGACTCCGTCGACATAGGATGCAAGAGCGAGCGAATGGGAATGGGTAATTCTTCAGGGACAAAATTTTCGATGTCTGTGGGTATATTTCTGTAACCAACTAAAAAAACGGCATGTAATATTTTTTTTTGTACAGTTTAGGTTTATCCCTTACTGGGACAAATGATTTTTTTTTAATAATTGCTGTCTATGTACAAAATAAAAATATTTGAAGGTCGTTCTTCTGATTCATATAGCGCGTCCGTTTGCCATTTTCCGGAACAAAATGATCGATGTCGCATTTTCCCTTTGATACATCAATATAAATTATAATTATATCGAAAGGAAATGAATTGTACTCTTACAAAAAAAATGTGTATTAGTTATAACTACGTTAGTCTGTTTATAAATAAGTAAAAAAGAAGTGTCCGGCGTATAATACTGATTAATGTGGCGTAAGCTGCGCTTGACCGTACTTGGTCGGGTAATAATAATGAGAGTCTGGCTTCCAGCGCGGGGGGAAGCCAGTCGTGCAACGGACGACCTAGAAGGTGGACGTGCGGCTGGTTGGCTTAGATCCGGTGTTACGAAGGAAAATACCTGATTCATCTGTGTTTGGTTCAGGTGGCATCCTGATTATAATGCCTACTTTATAAAATTTATTTTATTGTTTTAAAACTTCAATCTGTGTTTCGTGTGATGCTTTTGGGTTATAGATTCGTGTAGAAAAATGAAAATAATGAAGTCTGTATGTACGATGAGTTATGCATGATTGTAGGCAAAATCCTGATTCATCTGTGCCTGATTCGTATGGTCAAAACCCCATATGAATAATAAAATAAATTAGTTTTTCCCCTCTCCAGCACGATAGGAGCGCTTTTGTTGCGTAATTCTCCTTGTCCAATTTTTTACCGTGTACAAGTCAGTAGTTTTAATCTTATTTATTATTATTTACTTAGCTATAACCTTTTGAATAATAAAAAAATGACAGGAGTATAACCTTGTTCTAAAATATATGATACTTTTGATATGTCTTAGTCCTATTTAAGAATTAATAATTATTGTTTAGAATTTACATTCATAACTAACGGTGTATTTATTACTTTTTATTTCTGTTTCTGATTAATATGTAACACATTCTGATTCATCTGGGCACAAAATTAATATCTTATAAACTACTTTATAAAAACGAGTCCCTCATTCAAATATATGTTATTTGGTATACCTATTTTCATATGAACATGTGTTACAGAGCTGAAAGTGAAATTAAATTTTGGCCATATGGATCAGTCAAAGAATCAAATTTCGAAGAACTACCCGAATACAGCTTACCTAAAAAAATAATGATCTAATTGGTTTCCGTGAACCAAAGGCGCTTTCTGTGAAACAGTGGTTTCTATGAACAAAGTTTCCGGCAAGAAGTGCTATCTATGAACAGAGATCTCTGTCAACAGTGCTTCCTATGAACCAAGATATCTACGAACAATGTTTTCTATCAATAAAGTTTTCGGCGAAACGTGCTGTCTAGGAATAGAGATTTCTATTAGCTGTGCTTTCTGTGTGTAGTCGTATCGTACAAGCGTGTTTCTATCTTAGGTTCCACACTCGTCTCTTTTAAAGTCCAGACAAAATCTTGGTCATATCATGTGAAGACCATGTAGATTGGTGTCTGAAATGGTCTTTTGAGAAAAGAACCACACAGATTGAGCGGACCTGTCCAATCAGTGCACGCATTTATCAAAAATGTATCTACACTGTCTACATTAACGATCTTCTCGTTTACTCTACATTGCGTTTTTTGTTCGCGCATAACTCCGTCATTTACGAACCGATTTGGAAAATTCTTTTTTTTTTCCAAAGCCTATGGGGCTAATCGATTGCGAACAGAAGATATACGATGATCGTAATCTTCTTGGCTTTCAGTGGCCAATCGAGTACGAATCAAACTAAGCCGACGATTATAACCTTCTTGACTTTCCTTATTCAACCTACGTAACATGTAGGTCTTCTGCTTTGACAGTCTGTTTTCGCGCTGGTCAGGGTTCTTATTCGAAATGCGTTGAGCATTTCTTTCCCTAATTTCTTTTAATTTCCTTTTTCATTCTCAGTTTCAGTTCTACTGTACTACCTAATTACATATAAATATAAGCACAAATAAATATACATAAATAGGTACATGAATATATTTACTAAAGAGAAATAATACAAACAATGAGAAAATATTACCATTGTAACTATACTGCCAGCTTCTTGCGAATGTACTCGCGAACCTTTACTTTAAAGGATAATCGGTTGGTTGCCATCCTGATTTCCTGGGGGAGCGCATTCCACAGAGAGATAGACTGAACGAAGAAGGAAGAGTGAATAAAGTCTGTGCGGTGAGTGGGACATTGGAGAAGACGTTTGTGTGATGAATGTAGATTTCTATTGTGGTTGGCGCAAATGTAGGTACTGAAAATGGGGGGCTAGATAACCAGGAGAAGACGGAGAATCAAGAAATGAGAACAAGGTGGTCAGCGCCCTTAGCTCTCTGCACTGGCGTATGGGCAACCACTTTAGAAGCGACCGATGCGCAGAGACATGATCATATTTACGCAGATTGAAAACGAATCGAATGCAGTTATTGAGAAGACTGTCAAGTTTGTTGAGCAGATCTGCATTCAGGTCATAGTAGCACACATCACCATAATCGATGATAGGGAAAATAAGGGACTGTACAAGCATGGTCTTCGTACTTGATGGTAATAAATTTTTCAAACGGTACAGAGCCCGCAGCGTTCCAGTAACCTTCTGCCTCACCCTAGCGACTTGAGTCCGCCAGTTCAGGGTACAATCAATGTGCAAGCCTAGGTCCTTCACGGAAGTACTAGAAGGAACGATCGTACCATTGAATAGAACTGGCGGCAAGGTTGTACTATCTACCTTGCTAATACTACGAGTACTGCCAATGATGACTGCCTGAGTAGGGTTTACAGCTGGGCCAAATCTATCAGACCATTTTTATGGCTATCAAGTCCTTTAATTTGTCGATAGCGTCAGGTAATTCATTAACCTTCCCTTGACAGTACAACTGCAAGTCATCTGCATACAGGGGGCCTAAAAAGGCCACTTTTGCAGAATCATAAAAGGAATTCATCAAATCATTATAAATCATAATAGACAGTTAACTGTTAAGTTAATCGTATCAAATCCCATTGGTGAAGGATTTTTCAGTTATTTTTTTTTTTGTCTGTGCTTAAATACCAATCCAAATCCAATCTCAATCTCTTGCAACGAAAAAAAGCAAAATACGTTTATGATTCTGCCAAAGTGGCCTTTTTAGGCCCCCTGATGATACGCACACTGAAGTTCGGAAGTTATAAGATTAATAAAAATTTAAAACAGAAGAGGAGAAAGTATACCGCCTTGAGGAACGCCAGTTTCCAAATCAGGGTATTTACAAAATGACTAAAATATCAAATAGGTAGGTATACAATAGATGCGGTTTTGAATCTATGCATTGATTAAACCACACAGTATATTAATTAAGTTGTTGTAAGTTCATTTACCAACTGTTTATAAAGATTAGGTGGGTACGCTCGGCTACACATCAAGCTGTAGATAACCAGTGTAAGCTGACCTCTGATTGTACGAAAAACCTACAATCCGAGGTCAGCTAAAACTAGAAATGTGTAGTTTGATCTGTAGCTGCTGTACCTACCTACATAACAATAAACGCTACGTCACCCCATGAGTACCTACCAATTAATTTTTTTTTTAAATCATTTATACAAAAGAATACAGGATTATTCATATTAAAAAGCAACCAACAACCAAAACAAAAACCACTAAGGTTTAAACTTTTGCTATCATGAGTTTATCTCAATATCGAACTAAAGTATTTTATATGTAGTATGCGTTTTAATCGATACAATTAATAACATCTTTAGGTATTTATATAGTAACAATCATTCCTACATAATACTTAAGTAATATTGCTTGAGTTTACATTTGATATTTTTCTGTGTAATACATATTTTGTTTATTTTTGATGGTAGACCGGATATATCTGGGTTACTCCCGTTTGGGAACGCTCCCGTTTGGTAACGCTATACACACATACCTATGGGGTCGACTATTAATAAGTCTCGATATAATAACCGGTAGTTCGTTCGCCATACGTATTGTTGCTATAGATATATTGAAAAATTGTTCTTTTAATAACAAAAAAAATATTTGTATATGAACTGGTAAGACATTAAGTACGGTGTTTAAAGAGGCCATAATTTATATTGTCGTTTTATTTCTAATTTTGGGAGATAATATTGTTTTTAAAATTCGAAGTTGAATTTTAAAAATACTATCAAGGTAGGTTTTATAGGTACGATGTGCCTTACAGGCGTTGCACGGGGGGGTTCCGGAATTGATCTTTTAAGAGGAACCGGGACCACCCCTATGTGCTGATGGTGATCACCGGGGTGGTTTTAGTGAGGTTAAAATCCCACACTCCTCGACCTCCCTCCCTGTTTCCCCCCGACAAAAAAAAAACGGTAAGGCCATGCTGGATGTAAGATTCAGTGTTCGTGATGCATTTACTCATATCATTTATATACGACAAAAAATGCAGGGGGCCTAATACTGAGCCCTGAGCTGTTCCCTCAGTTATACCAATGCGTTCACTACAGATGTTATCAATTTTTACAGTAAAGGTTCGATTAATTAGATAATTTTTACACCAGTTGAGTAATGGACCACGCACTCCGCAGTCGTCTAATTTATCAACTAGCTGATTATGAATTAATGTGTCAAAGGCACGTGAGAAGTCAATGAGATAACAACATGTTTTTTCTCATCTAAGTGCTTATTGACTTCATCGGTGAAGTTTGACAAGAGGTTCGTGGTGCTTTTGCCGGTCTGAACGCCAACTTTTTCCGGTCAATTACGTCGTGCTGCCTATAAAATGCATGAATTTGTTCACAAACATATTTTTCAACTATTTTATCAATAGACGAGAGCAAAGTTATTGGACGATAGTTTGAATAATCGGTTACATACGATAATGTCATAATTTCCTATAAATACCAGTTAATTAAATATATTAATAAAGCTATCCATACTTTATTATTGATAATTTTATGCTCCACAATAACAAAATGAGTTCGAAGGCCATAATTCAATTTATCATCGTAAGGAAAACCACAATTTGAAATTAATGTAAGTAGGTACCTACTTACAATCATTTGGAAAATCCCAAAAAAGGGAAATGTTGTTACAATTTTGTCAAGCTATGTTAATATCCTACTATTTTAGTTTTGTTTTATTTATAGGTACCTAAGCTTTTACCTCCGTGTTCCTTTGTAATAAAAACCAGTGGACCGATATCATTCAGTAACAACAAGTGTAATCAACCATGAGGACTATCCTTCTGGTGGCTTTTGGCTTTCTGGCCATCGCCGCCCTCAGTTCCGCCAGGGAGCTCCGAGAGAAGAGGGACGCCGATCTCGAAACCGCTGCATCAGGTCACAAGTGGGACAAGGGTGACGGCCACGAGCACCATGGACCACCACGACCACGACGGTGAGCACCACAAGGGAACCAAGGGACACCACGAGCACTACCACGGCATGCAAGGGCACTACCACAACGAGGGACACAAGGGTCACCACGGAGAGCACGGCGGACACGAAAAGCACCACCACCACGACGACGGCCACCACTACCATGAACACCACGGAGAGAAGGGTGACCACGGCTACGGGCACGACGAGCACGGCCACTAGCACAAACAAGGTACACGACACCAAGGGACACCAAGGCATCGAGAAACACGACGAGTTTAAGAAGGACAAGAACTTCCACCACCACCATGGAGATAAAGGCTTCAAGGAGCACCACGGCGGACACCACCACGAGGGCGGACACTTCCACCACGGACACAAGCACGGCGGCCATCACGAGCACCACCACGGCAAGAAGGGCCACCATAGCGAGCACGGCCAACCGCCAACCAACCCCCGTTGGTTGGAAGTCCAACTGGACTTTGAGGGTCGAGAAGTTGGAGTCGCGTCACAACACCAACTTCAAGTCGTTCGTGGTGCGTGTTCCGACACATCATCTCGAGAAGTTCCTCTAGGAAGAGTTCTGGCCGAAGGGTGTTATGTTACCGCCGCCGCGCCGGTTTCGTGGCCGGTTACATGACACCAGTCAGGGAAACACGACGCAGACACTTCGTCTGCGTTAGTTTTTAGTGTAAATATAATGTTGTACCTATGTATTTATAGTATTTTTACGTTATATTAATATTGTATTGTATGTGTTTATATGAGCCCTCATGCCTCAAATAAATGCATATAAATACGGCCACCACGAGCACGACAAGAAGGGGGGCCATGAGGATCATAAGCACTGGGGACACAAGAAGGGCCACTATTAAGCTGTTGCTGAATGTTTTTGTTATGTTCTTGCGTCAAAGAATAAAATGTTGTACAAAGTAATATTGCTTATATTAAAAAAAAACTCGTAGCTGCGCCTCGCGGTTTAATTCGCATCAAGATTTCCACAGGAACCACTTAAAATTTTTCAGACCCCCTTCAGTCCCTGTTGCAAAAAATACACATGACATATATTTTTATTTCTTTCCTATTTGCAAAATAGTTGGGCAAACGTCATCTAAAACTATTCCAAATTTCAAATTGATAGCATTGGCAGTTCTTGAGATATCCAGCTGTGACAGCCAGACAGACAGACTGAGTCTCACCATAAGGGTTCCGTTTTACCATTTTGGTACGGTCTGAAAAATTCGATTTTTTGCCACAGGGACTGAAAGGGGGTCTGAAAAATTCGAAGTGGCATAGGGCATGGGGTATCATATGAAAGAGTGCAGTTTGCACATTCTCAAACATTTTTCTTTTTTTTTTTGACCGCATCTATGTGATAGAAATGTATGTAAATATTACAGGAAAAATTAAACGATGTCTCTAAATAGCACACTTTTTCAGAAATCAGCAACAAAAGTTACACTAGTTCCGCTTTCGGTCAAGAGACGGCGCTGACCTAAAACTGCAATATTCTACACCGCAGTGCGCAGTGTTAAAATTCTCTAACGATTATAGGACTCGCCAATGAAAGTTTAAAAACATTATGATGGTACGGAACTCTCGGTGCGCGAGTCCGACTCGCTCTTGCCCGGTTTTTTAATCCCAGATACTAATCTGATATTTAAATATTTTGTGTTTGCGTTTTTTTAGTAAAGTTTAACATTACACCTGTCAAAATAGTATCTGGGTTTAAAAAACGAACTTTAGTAGCCCATTTCAAATTGTAGATCTTTATGTAGAAAAACGGGCAAGAAGCTCCAAGAACACTCTTATAAATCAAGATATTACAAAATCCCCAGGAATTTGTAAAAATAATTTTAAATAGGTACCTATAAGTTTCAAAATAAGCATTGTTTGCGGCTATGTCAAAAATTACAACGGGCATAGCACTGGATAAGAGGGCAGACGAAGGCAGGTTCAAATTCGCGCTATTTCCATCAATGCTAAGGAACTACTAATTACTATTATTTTTCAAGTAGTCAACATTGTCGTTCCTTCTTTAATAGATAGGTAGTTGTTTCGGTAAAACTTATACAATCAAAGGAACCACTTATCGATAAAGTGCAATACCACGCAATACGTACCTTCTCAAAATCTCGGTCAAGGTCACTTTTCATCCGGAACGTTGTAGATTCCCATTTACTCCTAATTATATCGATTTTATTTCCCAAAATGCACCAATAAACGCTCAAGCTAAATAAACACTATTTTAAGTGGCATTACTCATTGGTTTTGATAAAAACGTTTTGACGTGACAACGTCTTAAATTAGGTTGCGACTGGGAGTCACTTATGAAAAAGTGTAACGCTCGGTAACGTTACGATGAGTCACCGAACGAGAGAGAGGCCCGCCGAATGCCTTGCGTCTCTCTCCCACTCAACTATGATCGGATGATCGGTCGTTGTCACGTAAAATCTTCGCCCGTAAAACCGACTTTACAGGCAACCATTTTTTTTGTTTATAAAATGAAGGATGCTGGGATAACTGTGGGTCACTGGTGGATGTCAAGTTCTAGGTGAAGGCCAGTTCAGGACCTGCGCAGACGGGAGGACGGGAATGTTGCCAATTTTCGCGTTAAGCGCCTGAATTCTTTGTATAGCAATATGTTGAGGTGTTGAGCTTTTTTATAGCTAAGTAAAATATTATAGGCGTTAGGAAATCTTTTACGATGTCTGTTTGATTCGCCTACTTCTTTTGTGAGGAAAAATTAACATATTACCTACTTTATTAATACTTGTAAGTTTCTATATCATAGTTTTATTCCCATAAGAGAGCTCTGTGAAAATTAGACGTTCTATTATAGTTATTAACCCATAGCCGCTTTGGGAGACTATATAATACCGTTTTATATTTCTGCGCGCCAATGATAATATGCTAGCGACTTCTTTTGTCGCGTTAATTTTAAGTTTCATCGGAGATTATGTAATCTTTTGTCAATTTGATTTGATTTATGCAAATATTTAATACATGAAGTAGACATGCAGTAACATACTAATAACGTACAGTTCAAATTCTTTATTGCGAACTAAGTGGTACAGAATTTTGAATATGTTAACAATAGGTAGGTTTTTAGAACTTTAGGCATTGCAATTTAAATGTAAGTTAATTAAATTAACAAAGAATGACAAATAATTTAAAAAAATATTACAATGCATTTCTGAAGTGGTAGGGGTGGGACTGTTGAAGGGGTTATAGGGGGGCCGGCCAAACTCGAAACCCCCGGCTCTCAACACTGCCCCATCTGGTAATCGATCCCATAAGCCCATAACCACGTTCAGAAGGCGCGCTTGCGACCTCTACGCCAATGAATCACCCATCATTATTATTTTATTTTACAAATAGACATTTATTATGTCATGCACCGAAATAATAGGTTTAATCTCTAAATAGCTGTTACACAATGGATTTTGATGCGGTTTCCACCATAATATAGAGAATTCATTCCGGAAGGTTTAATTCCTTTAAACTTAAATATACAGGGCGTCCCACGGCTATGCCACATGGAGGGAAAGTACCTTGAATATTGTAGATGGAACATTTTACTGAAAGAAGACATTATTTTAATTTAAAAAACAATTTAAACTGCATTCATAGATTTTTAATTAATTACATGGTTGAACCGGGAATCGAACCCACTACACGAGAAAAAATTACCCTGTAGCTTTATCATTCCGATGGAAAGGCTTCATCATAAGGATTATTTTTTGCTTAATAAAATAGTGTCAGAAATAAAAGGAAGACCATGAATTTTTACATTTTGAATACAAAATTAATCAATTTATCAAATGCTCATTATGAGTCCCATACTGTTGAATACAAAGTCGCACTCTTTTGATTATTTCACTCCCTGTCGATTTTTTGATCTTGTTGTGGTGAATATTTAGAATAATACGTCTAAGTTCTGTTTGTAGCTCGTGGACATTTTCATACTGGTTCTTGTAAACTAATTTTTTTACATAACCCCATAAAAAAATCTAACGGGGTTAGATCTGGGGATCTCGGCGGCCATCTTATCGCGTCTTTCGGTTCCAGGATACGGCTCGATTTGTTACATACAACCAGGTACCTACTAATTACGTGTCTCTTTATCATTTTATCATGCACATTTATTAGTAATATAATAGGTACTTATGATAATGTCAGTTGTATGTCCTTACGGCAATGTCAGCTTTTCATTTTTCTGAACAAAATTTCACATCAAATGTTAAAATTCATGGTCTTCCTTTTATTTCTGACACATGTTATTTAGCAAAAAATAATCCTTATGATGATGCCTTTCGATCGGTATGATAAAGCTACAGGGTAATTTTTTTCTCGTGTAGCGGGTTCGATTCCCGGTTCAACCATGTAATTATTTAAAAATCTATGAATGCAGTTTAAATTGTTTTTTTAGTTAAAATAATGTCTTCTTTCAGTAAAATGTTCCATCTACAATATTCAAGGTACTTTCCCTCTCCATGTGGCATAGCCGTGGGACGCCCTGTATAATATGATAAAAAAAATCTCGATGTTTCGTTAAGTCGTAAAAACCGTGCGAAGCAAGGATTGGTCGTTAGTTTACAATAAAACACACTCCGTAAATATATAATGTATAATGCTATAATAATCTAAGTAAAATAACGTAATAATAAAATCAAATAGTACATAAAGGAGGTCACAAAAACAAAAATAAACCAAATAAAATATTTTACACGGGGCGGATTACACCATACTTAACGATCGCTTAACGTAAGTTTAAGTCGGTGGCTAAGTTTACACTTCCTATGCACGTGGCAGCAATATTAATTACATTTTTGAGACCCCAAGATAATAGAATAAGCAAATAAAATAAAAACAACCTGCTTGTGAACTTAAAACAATCTTAACAGTAGTAAGTTGCAGTGCCTAAGTCGCAGACATCAGATTTATTCACAATTTGATACATCATTAGGTTTAACAGCTCGAAATATTACATGGACGTTGACGTTAATATTTACAAAGCATCGAATAAATTCTCTCACCAAATTGAATAGCGTTAGAAAGCTAATCAATTTAACCAGATGCCTGCGACATCTTCTAACTTAAAGTAAAATGAACTATATAAACATTTTTACTCTGTCAACCAGTTTAACTTTCGCATGGTGTAATCCGCCTATACCAGCGATCAGCTGCCTTTTAACATAAAGTAATGATGAGCGACAATGTCTAACATTTTATTATTTAAATTAATAATAAGACCTTTTGCACACAACGCTAGGCAAGTCTAAAATTCCAGACAATTTAGGACTAACCCTTGGTTTTTAAAAGCCTAATTATTATATTATGTTGTCAAATCATTTAGCTGTTATGATTGGTTCACCAAAAATAAATAAAAATGATACCAGTTTTTTTTATTGGAGAGAAGCTTGACGCTTCTAAAAACCAGGGATTAGTCTCTTGATGACTACAATTTTGAGGATTGCCACAAAACTTACATCTATTTGAATTCAGAATCTGAGATAATTACCTACTATCAAGTTTTAGAAAAACAAGCTCAATTTCGTGGTAACAAAGTTCAAATTCCATTGCAACCAAATTATTTTAGGAGCTTTTTTAAAAACGGTCAATCAAAAATCAACGCAGAATATATAGCACAAAAGTTAAATATATAGTTGCGTAAGTGGCGCCGAGATTATGAATTCAAGTATAAATGATCAAGTATGGGAAGACTTTTCTACTGCTGTGTACGAAGGGCCCATTGTTACAGGTATCGCAACACCAACGAATTAAACTAAATCCATTAGGCCGTTTACATAGCAAAACAAGTAATATGGCGTGTTGGTAGCCAACTATAAAATCTAGGAGTGCGTATGCGATGTCTGATTCTAAACTACGAAACACGATGTTTTGAACGGAAGAAAACTTAATTTTCTGGGTCTTCTAGTTTCATACGTTTTGTCTGTCGAAATGAATGGACTTATTTTAATTAAACTTCATACGCATAAGCAGGATACAAAGGTCTAAAAAGTTAGTTCATTAAAGTTAGTTACATTTTCGAAAAAAAATGTTACAGCCAAATTAGACCGATTTTAAATTTTCCATAGAAACAGAGATTTCCAGTTATCTTTTTTTAAATAAGATATTTCGAAAATGTTCTTTACTAACTTTTAAGACCTTTGTATCCTGCTCATGCGTATGAAGTTTCATTAAAATCGGTTCATTCATTTCGAAAAACAAGTGCAAGTTGAAAGTTTGTATGAAATGCCGTACGTCGTAAACACTCTTAATAGTCTGAAATCGCTAACCCATCAACTCTGTATTAAAAGAGGCCTTTGCCCAGCAGTGGACAGTCATAGACTAGTATTATTTGATTATTATTATTCTAAAACCTTCGTGTTTCATACTCTAGCATTTGACGCAATAAGCAATGGGATCCTTTTACCCTGATACACACAGTCGGCTTGACATTCTCACTTAGCATTGTAACATCGCCTTACGTTACGAAAGATCCAAAACTGTTTACAAGCTTCTGATAATGTCAACATGGTCGATTACATCGTCACGGAAAGAAGTCTATAGGTACTACGAGAGTTATTTCATCTAAAAAATTCTCATACAATCTTAGCCTAAAATGGTCGTAGCTTCATATTCGCATGTGTATTACAAAACAACAAACGCTTTTTTTTTATTTTATCACCTTTTCTACATCACAGCATGTCGTTACGAACGTTGTTTGATATTTCTAGTTTATTTCGAACTAACAGACCACGTGAATGATATATGCAGCGTTGTCGTGGCGAAACTTGATCTCAAAATAGGACACCTAGCTTTTTAAACCCTGCGCGGTTTATTGTGGTACTTATAATACTCCCATATAGACGTCGTTCCGCAACTGCCAAAATCAACAGACTACCGCCCAGGTCATCTGTCCGACTTCCCGGCGTTGTGTAAATGATTCGGCGCGTCCGCGAATGCGAATTTCAACCTATACGCCTCAGCTACCAACACACTTATATTCGAATCGGTCCAGTTCTGAGTGGGGACATTTTGTAGGAGTATCATGAGCCCTTGGAAATCTCGTTCTAGCATGAGTCTTTCCCGCCAATGGAGTAAGAAAGCCGCGCAGACGTATAGTTGGAAAGTCGCGAACCCGTCTGATTCGGCGAGGTAAGTGTCCCACAGCCGTATGGTGCAAGGGAGAGGTATTTCTCTAGTGAGGAGGTTGTTCATCCACCTGAAGGAGAACTGGAGGTAGTCCACGCCGTGTGTCTGCAGGTGCTCGTGGAGGGGTAGGTCTATGCGACGTATGAGCTCCTTCAATTGATTCACCTGCAAGCAAAAAGTATAATGTGAAACTGGTTTCTTTAACACATGAACACACCATAAAAATGTATAATTTCGCGATTATTTTCTACAACATATTTCAAAATGCATATCCAGTAGCACCACACCAGTAGTGCATTTAAGAAATATTACTTCCATATACAGGGTGGTAGGGACATCGCCGCGCAGCCTGTTACCGTGGATTCACCACCTGATTCTGAACCCCCTGCGTTAGAACTTTTCGTCAGCTATTTAAAAAATAAATGCTGTTCCATACATTATGACCGCGTCGTAGGTATTGAGCTTTTCTATGGAACAGCTGATTTTTTTTATAACCGACGAAAAATTTTGTACGCTAGGGTCTCTACAATCATGTGCTGAATTCGTGGTTACTGTTTGGCCCTGCCATCCTGTATAAATGTTAAAAATATGGATCTTCCATCATTAATCAGTCTATTACTTCTATCTATAGATCTTCTAGAACTCATAAGAACTATTGGATTTTCTTTGGAACGTTTAAGAAGTCAACGCCTTTTCGCAGATTTCAGAGTAAACAAAAGGTATATAAAATACTATTTATTATTGAAGTCAACGGCCGTTGCGATATCATAACCTATTAAAATACCACAATGCATGTACCCATTACATGTTATATTTACCTGTTTGGTATGTCTATTTTAGGTTCTATCATTTTCCTGAGTTCCGAAGCTCTAATTGTTGTTATCGTAATAAATGACGCATAATATTCAGAGGGAACAACAAACTAGGGTTGTGGTTAGTGGCCAATTAGGGCGGTATGTGGTAGGGAAAATATTATTATTAATGTGTCTGTTTCCTTGTTCAGTAGGTAAACAAGTGACTGGGCGATATTCGGTGCACGCGTCCTTGATAAGTTGGTCGAGAATGTTCTGGTACGAATTGTTTTGGTAGAACAGTCAGCCTCAAAAAGACGTAACTTATACATCGACAAGAATTAATTTGATCTACACTAATATTATAAAGAGGTAAAGTTTGTTTTTATGTAGGAGGTAAAATCTGGGTTGTGCAAATTATTTCATCACAACTGCTCTCAAAATGGTGAAGGAAAATATCGTGAGGCAAACGGCATGTCCTAGAACAAAAATTCGAAGACATGTGACATCTACGAAACCGCACTGGACCCGCGTGGTGAATTACGGACCACTCTCTTACCGATACCGAGAGGAGGCCTGTGTCCCAGCAGAGGGAACATTATAGGCTGACCATGCTTATAGCAATAGGCTCGAGCAATAATACAAGGAACAGAAACATAACTAGTACACCCACATTTCACCAGTCTCTGCCCAATTCTTCGGGGATACAAGGCGTGATGATAATTATGGGTACAAAAAAAATATTGCGCACAATAATCAGAAAGATTATTCTTTACTACCAGCGCCCTGCGGTGTCACCCGCATAAGTGTCGATCCCGTGGAAATATCGGGATAAAAACTATCCTATGTCCTTTCCCGGGACTCAAACTTCTCTATACCAAATTTCATCTAAATCGGTTCAGCGCTTTAAGCGTGAAGAGGTAACAGACAGACAGACATACTTTCGTATTTATAATATTAGTATGGATTGTAAACACAATTAAAATACAGATAATAAATAATACATTGTTGTGAATAATACTACAATGGGCGGTATTATCGCTAAAACGCGATCTCTACCAGACTTGTTTTATTTGAAATAATATAATATAATTATAAAGTATTTCTAACAATAGTTATTATGTAGGTAATTCGCTCGCACGCCAATCTTAATAAGACAAAGAATAAACTAATTTGAATACTTATTTGAGTCACCTAGACGTGACTTCGGTAACGTTTGTAACTGATAAATGGGTTGGCATACCAACGATTATACGCCAACCAGCCGTCGATACAAAGCTAAGAATATTAAGACCAAGCCATTGTTGAAGAAAGAACAAAGCTGTGTTCTACACATCAATGCAATCAAGCCTTTTGAACCATATCATTATCACCACGCGGACCCGTGATGAGAAAGTTTATAGTGGATAAGACAGAGATTAAAACAGAAGACGAACAAGCAGGGGATCGAGGAGGTGGGGGGGGGAGGCGGGTTCAGGGGATCAGGGGGCTTACCATCATCTCTTAAAGCAGGGCAGAAGTTGAACTGCACTACTTTTTTGTATGACGTCTTAGTACAAAAAAGTAGTGCAGTTCAACTTCTGCCCTGCTTTATGAGGTGATGGTAAGCCCCCAGAACGGAATAACTCGCGGGTTGGTAATAAAATACCTCATGGTTATAAGGATTACTCTGTAAACATTTTTAAATCTAAGCCTAAGGTAACTGCACTACTTCGTATGTTCTTCTCCATAGGTACCTACGCTTTGGAATGGGCAACTAGCTTCATATTTTCTGACTGATCGACTTCTTGACAATTCAAAAGTGCCTGTAAATGGTTTAATTGAAATAAATGCCTTTGAGTTTGAGTTATGTATGACCAAAGGCCAATTCCCGTAATTAAAAACGTTCAAAATCTAGTCGCAATTCCATCTCAGCGACATGACAATCAATGTCAAAAACTTTTCAATAATGTAGGGAGATTATAGGTATTTTTGACAGATTGAGACTGAGATGAGATTGTGAAGGATCCTAAAATTACGAGTAAGTATTGCCCATAGATATAGACACACCTAGATAACGCAAGAGCAACTACTTCGCGTGCCAAAAATCGCACCAGACGATAAGAAATCGTAAGCCGCCACTTTCGCGCTCAGTCCTGTGTACTGCTGGCTGGGTAAGCGTGAGCGAGAGCGCGAGCTTTTGACGTCATAGTAGGTAGTCAAAAAATGGCACGCTTGGTTTTCATACAGTTCGTGATACTTGCGTTATCTAGGTCTATCTATATCTGTGGTATTGCCCCTCAGATGTATGAACGTACAATACGACCGGCGCGACGTAACTTGGCGGACCTAGACTATAGCCTTTGCGAACTTTCGCGCATGTTCTCTCACTCACACTCGCCCCATGCAACCATTTGGTTCCTAAAAAACGTTCGTGCGCAGCCTTCTGCGCGAAATTCAGGCCCACCAAGTTACGTCGGTCGTATTGTAGACGAATCAAAAGCAGTAAGGATCGAAGCAGGTGGCGTTCTTTAGTTTTTGCCTACCCCCATATGTGTATGTAAATAATCTGGTGTAAAAAAGGTAGATAAAGGTCAAAACTGTCACGTTTTTCTTGATAACACAAGAAATGTAATATTGTGACGTCATAACGTTACGATCACATTAACTTGAGGTCAACCAGTTACAATAGAGCGTAAACCTACAGTGCGGAAATCAATTTACTTTGTCCGTGTTTAATCAGTTTTGTTAACTTGTGTTGCTACGCTGATATTTTAACTGCACACTTCGACGAAACGTAATCTTTAAAATAACATAGAATTACAATTTGGTTTTCCTTAAACATAATAGGATCGATTTGAATATTTGTACAGTTCATTATTTTCCTTTTTTATTTGTCCTGCTTGTAGCTGAATGATAAGAGCCGCAGGGGACTATCGAAGGTCAAGCTACGCTTGCGGCGCGGCGGTCGGTTTGTAGATGGGTGACCATCCATTATATAAATTGAGAGTCGAGACCCCTCCGTGGCTCGGAAAGCACGTTAATCCGTTGGTCCCGGCTGTCATTCGTAGATCTTTGACAATCGTTACGGATAGTCAGAAGCCCAAAATTCTGACAACCAGTTTTTCCAAGGAGTATCGTGTTACCAATTAACTCGGTTGTGGAGGTCAGATAGGCAGTCGCTCCATGAAACATACTGGTATTCAGTTTAGACTGGAAGCCGATACCATACCAGCTGGATAGCCGCTGTTGGGAAAAGTCTAGACAGATTGTTATATTCGATCGAATATTTATACAGTGTGCTTTTTTGACTGTTTAATTTGTATTGCTTGCCGTAGCCCAGCTGGAGAAGTGAAATAAAAGGCACGTTGTAATAAGTAACTGCTTTAAATTAAAGTTTTTTTTTTGGTTAAACATAAAATTAAAGAACAAAGTCACTGTTTGGTCTGCTCTATATGCTCTTTTCAATTAAAACTGGTCAAACTGGCCTATTTTAGTTGGGTATATATATTAATTTATATAACACATAACAACATGGCTGCTTTCCCCAAAGGGTAAGGCAAAAGTGTAGTGAAGAGCTGATTATAACCTATTTGGTGCTCTTCTTCGTGTCGCTGGCACGACTGTATTTTTTTAAATATAGTTTTCCCAAAACTTTGCCACTTTCACGGCGTTGCCGTTGTCGGTGGCAGCGCAGAGGTCAGTTTGACTGCATGTTTTGGGACACAGAAGGCATGATAGAAGGTGGAGCAAGGTTTGTTTGACATAGATCCACAATCACACCCTACTGCCGTTCCGTCAAGGTAGACACTTTACCAGGTTGGACTTACATCTTCCCACTTGTGCCTGACACAAGTATTACTGATTGTAATGATTATAATTCTGTAAATACATATTTGTTACGACCGCGAATCATATCCCCCTTAACAATAACCTATCGAATCATTGATATGACAACTGATTAAAATTAATAGGTATTCCGTAATCAGAGGCAATTTACTAATTCCTTGCTTGAACTAAAGAGCTAATGGCTTACAAAATATCAGTTTGTAACTTTGTACGCAATCGTAGTAATAAGCGTTGTTTAGTTACAATCAGTGCTTATCAATCATTTGATTAGCTGCCGCTGACACAGATAGCTCTATTTTTATTATGATAATTTTATATAGTAGTATACAGAGTCCCCGCTTAAATAATAATAATCATTATATTATCAGGCAACTAAGGCCCATAGGTAAAATACACAAATAAACTAATACAAACCTTAAAACTATGACTATACACGTAACATTGTCGGCGTCGTGTTTCGCTGCGTGGTGTCGCGTCACCGTCCTCGGAAACGTCGATATAATGCGACACCTTTCGGCCAAAAGTCCTCTTTCAGACAGGTCTTTAGATGTTGGGTTGGATGTACTGTACCACGAATGACGACATTAATTTAACACAAGTATACGTCTTCGCGTTTACGTTTTATGAACATATTTTAATTTCATTAAACGTTATTAATTATTTGTTTACGATTTTCTAAAATAGCATCTTGGAGCAACATGTACTTAAAGAACTGTAGCGTGGCGTGGTGTAAGTCACGGATTATAACATCGCATCAATGAAATTAAAACGAATAACGTGCAAAAAGTAGGCGAATTGGAGGAACGAGAGAGAGTCCTATGTCGGCGAGCGGTGCAGGCAGTAGTTCTATTTTCATATCTGCGTATGGATGGGTGACCATCTTTACATACCGAGACCCTTCCGTGCCTCGGAAAGCATGATAAGCCTTTAGTCCCGGCTGTCATTCGTGGATCTTTGACAGTCGTTACGGGTAGTCAGAAGCCCGAAAGACTGACAACCAGTCTTACCAAGGGGTATCGTATATCCAGTAACTGGGTTGTGGAGGTCAGATAGGCAGTCGCTCCATGTAAAATACTGGTATTCAGCTGCATCCAGTTAAACTGAAAGCCGACCCCAACATAGTTGGGAAAAGGCTAGGCAGATGATGATGATGATGATCTGTGTGCATTGATTTTCTAACGTTATAATAATAGTCCTCCAGACTGCATTTCAGCCATAGTGGCGAATCTCAACGGAGATCAGCCTTCGGCGCGGGGATACATTATAGTGCACAAGTGTGTGCGTAGACACAGGTGCACTCTCTCTTGCCTCACTCTTCTTTCTTCCAAACATATTTACTAATTATATTTTTAAACAGCTCCAGCTTCGATTCCCATTTGGTACGAAATATTTTTACAACCGACTGATAGTTGTATCGGGTATGTGCACTATGCAAATGATGCCCCAATAAACACGGAATCCTTTTAACACCACCCAAGCAGCAAATTGGCAAAAGCAAAATTATATAATAAAAAAAACAAAATCAATCTTTCACTTACCTTATACTGAATACCGAGTTGAGCAAATATATAATTGTCCTGGATGCTGTCCAGGAACTTGGAGAGGCACCAGAAGGAGTCAGCCTCAATGATGTCCCGCTGTTCCTCCGTCAGCTTGTCCAGGGGGAAGTTGTCCAACTCCTGGCCCGGAGCCGCTTCCTGCAGGAAGACCATGAAGAACGGCGTCACCAGGTCGTTGATGCCTTGCACGTAGCCCGAGGCCGGGTGCCTGATCGCCCAGATGTACAGGATGCGTTCAAACATCACCTGTAAGGATAAAATGTTAATTTGTAGACTTTTTTAAATGTAAGGCGGAAGTTAGTTTCGGAGCAACTTGGGATAGTAGGCCTATCTGAAATGCATGTAAGAAATCATTGATTTGGTTTAAGTAATTGATTGATGTTAGATAAAATCAAATTTTCCAAATGGTCAGGGTCAATGACCTAATTTTTGATAGAAAGAAAAATATACCTATACATATATTTGGCACAGAAACACGTGCCTAATATAAAAAAAGCTAGAGCTTAGTACTAGAAATGTCTACTGGTATTAGATAGTTCGTCTTCGTTTTCAGACGTCTCGAGGTTGCGTATTGGCCAGTCGTCCAAGCCGCAGGTCGAAGCTATTACGAGTACCTATAGTATCACGCGGTCACGCCATTACTCCATACGTTTTAACGCCATTCTGCTTTAATGAATAAACCAGTGCCACCACCACACTGTGTAAAATATACCTCTGTGATATTACTTCTGCAAAGTATCTTCATTACCCAAGATGAACATCAACATCAGATGTCAACTGGGTAAGTAAGATGAGTAAGGAGCTGGCGAAAGGGTTTACGATTGAGTAAATGGTTTCAAAGATGAATGCAAACCCACCTGTACAGTAATCTGTTGGAACAAAGCCACAAGCGGGCTCATTCGTGGTATGTCTATATGGATCTGTCGGTAAGTATCGTCGTCTCGCTCTGCGTCGTAGTATTGTCGTACTAGGTGCTTGTAGTCCGCTCTCTTTCGCTCCAGGGTCTCCACGCGCCGCTCTGCGTTGGGGGGCAGGTAGCCGGCGAGGAGACGCCATGTTATAGCTCTAGCCTGGTTGAAGAAGGAAATGTATGGTTACATATTGTTTGTGGTTCCTGGAAAAAATACCACATTTTCCTGTTGTATAATCAACCAATAATTTTCCCACTGCTGGGACACAGGCCTCTTCTCAGTGAGAGGGGGTGGGCCGTAATCCACCACGCGAGCCCAGTGCGGGTTGGTAGATGTCACATGTCTTCGAATTTGTGGTTCTAGGGCATGTCGGTTTCCTCACGATGTTTTCCTTCACCGTTTTGAGAGCAGTGGTGCAGTGAGATAATGTACCTACAGACGCCAGCACATCAAGCTACCCGAACTGTCAAATTTTCCCAATCAACTTTGAACCTTGTTTTAGCGATAAAGTTGAAAATTTATTAAAGAAATTTGACAGATTGTAGTAGCTAGATATACTGGCGTGTGTATACAAAGTAAAGCGCCTGCCTGGGTTCGAACCCACAACGTACAACTCGTAAGTAAGTCACGGCCGTCCCCACTGGGCCACCACTGCTTTTCCTGTTGAGCAAAGTGTTATTGGGTTGGGTTTTTTCCTGGAATTTCTCAGAAGCGGCTCGGATTATTGTGTGTGGTTGATGGCAACAAGCCTTCTATTATTACATGGGACTAAAATATGCTTAACTGACGAGAAATGGCTGCACTTCTGTCTACCCCCTTGGGGAATAACTACAGGTGTGACGTAGTGATAAAGTTAAAAACTGGCCAAGTGCGAGTCGGACTCGCACACGAAGGGTTCCGTACCACAAGGCAAAAACGCCGAAAAAAACGTTTGTTGTATGGGAGCCCCCTTAAATATTTATTTTATTTTGTTTTTAGTATTTGTTGTTATAGCGGCAACAGAAATACATAATTTGTGAAAATTTCAACTGTCTAGCTATCGCGGTTCTTGAGATACAGCCTGGTGACAGACAGACGGACGGACGGTCAGTCTACAGACAGCGAAGTCATAGTAATAAGGTTTTTACCGTTTGGGTACGGAAACCTAAAAACCAGGTCCAACGTTTATTATTAAGGCAATCAATGGATTAGCAATATCCTTCAAAATTATTCAGATTGTGATTAATATTGTTTTACGGAATTAGGATGCGACCGGCGTGTGAGTATGTTCTATACTCGCACGCCGGTTACGAACTTACGAGTACTATGCA
Organism: Oligia fasciuncula; assembly: GCA_963082905.1. Classification (NCBI taxonomy): domain Eukaryota; kingdom Metazoa; phylum Arthropoda; class Insecta; order Lepidoptera; family Noctuidae; genus Oligia; species Oligia fasciuncula. The sequence goes on along the minus strand of OY720406.1, from coordinate 10,172,194 downwards.
TGCATGCACCTGACATTTCTGAAGGTGTGTAATAGTCCTATTATAGTTATTAACACGGTAGTGGCATAACTGCTGGCTTATTAATCGATTCGCACGAATTTACTCGCCCGAAACGGGCGAACGTCACTTTTAAATGTTATTCTTTTTCTATAGGCGAACCGCACGCAGTTAATTTATTTGTTGGCTAGTCGACAACTCCAAAAATATGTACCTAAGCAATTGGCACATTTTGAATTTTATGCAATAAAGTACAGACGCCAGTAGGTCAACCTACCCGAAACTGTCAGATTTTCCCAATCAACCTTGAACCTTATGCTTTAGCAATAAAGTCGAAAATCTATTAAAGAAATCTGACAGATTGTAGTAACTTGATGTGCTGGCGTCTTTACATAACTATTATAGAGTTGTCCACTCGCCCATAAATAAATTAATTTCGTGCGGTTCGCCTATAGAAAAAGAATATTATTTAAAAGTTACGATTCGCACGAATTTACTCGCCCGAAACGTGAGACTCGTATAAACTTTTAAATAATAATATTTTTAGTCGACAACTCTTTAGAGATACTTTATCGCATAAAATTCAAAATGTGCCAATTGCCTTTTCCCTTGACTCATAAGCCAAACTGTTACCTCTATTATATTACCATGAGAAAAATAAGAAAATTATGTTTTACACAAGGTTGTCTTAATACAAGGTTGAATTAATTGCAGTATTAAGTAAGATATCATGTAAATAAACAATAATAATTACTGTTTGCTTCATTATACGCTATTGTTGAATATGCAGTTATGTTTTTAGGGTTCCATACCCAAAGGGTAAAAACGGGACCCAATTAGGTACTAAGACTCCACTGACCGTCTGTCTGTCACGAAGCTGTATCTCATGAACCGTGATAACTAGACAGTTGAAATTTTCACAGATGTATGTATTTCTGTTGTCGCGTTAACAACAAATACTAAAAACAGAATAAAATAAATTTTTAAGGGGGGCTCCCAAACAACGAACTTTTTTTTTTCGGCGTTTTTGCCTTGTGGTACAGAACCCTTTCCAGCCGGAACCCTTGCCCAGTTTTTTTTTAAACAAATATTCTTATGAAATGTGGGAGTACTATGAGTACACCTCTGCCAACCCTTCGGAAATTACAGGCGTGATATTATGTTATGAAATTCCTATGAAAATAAAAAATTGTCTGATTTATGAAATAAGATAAAAAGTTGAGTTTTCTTATTGTGTTTTCTTGAAATTACGTTGTTGTCTTTAATATAATATTATAAAAGCGAAAGTTTGTGTTGTCCGTGTAGTGCCGGACTTAAAGAATAGCACCACCCCATACTTCCCGTGGGTGTCGTAAAAGGCGACTAAGGGCCGTACCGGAGAATGGGCAGCAGCGTTCTCTGTGCATTCCACCACCATACCATACTGCGATCGCCAACCCGCCTGCCAAGCGTGGCGATTATGGCAAACCCCCCCCCAAAAATGACAAGCACAAAAAACACTTGGCCCCTAGTACCCGGCGGCCCGCCTACCCTTGGTTACGGTAGCGGCCAAGGCCACGGTGAGGCAAGGGGTGCTAAGAATCCCCGGAAGAGATCCGGCTACCACAATCACCGAAAACTGGACCTGGCAACATACAACACGCGTACACTCCGGACCGACGAGAAGATCACCGAACTCGAGGAAGAATTGAGCAAGATACGATGGAGTATAGTCGGGGTATCTGAAGTCCGAAGAGAGGGGGAGGACTCGATAATCCTCAAATCCGGAAACTTGCTCTATTTCCGGGAGGGCGACCAGCAGTCCCAAGGTGGTGTCGGGTTTATCGTCCATAAGTCCCTTGTGAGCAACGTGGTGAAGATCGAGAGGGTGTCGACCAGGGTGGCGTACCTTATACTCAGAATATCCGAAAGGTATTCGCTGAAGGTCGTACAGGTTTACGCCCCGACCTCTTCACACCCCGACGATGAGGTAGAGACCATGTATGAGGATATTTCCAGAGCCATGCATGGGTCTAAAACTCACTTTACCGTTGTCATGGGGGACTTTAACGCGAAACTGGGTAAACGAAACGATGATGAGCTGCGAGTGGGGCAATTTGGAGTTGGACGCCGGAACCACCGGGGCCACCTACTGGCCAGTTTTATGGAGAAGGAAGGCCTCTTTATGATGAATTCCTTCTTCAGAAAACGTGAGCACAGAAAGTGGACCTGGCAGAGCCCGGATGGTGCAACTAAAAATGAGATTGACTTCATTATGTCGACGAAGAAGCAAGTGTTCAATGATGTCTCTGTGATCAACGCGGTGAAAACCGGAAGTGATCACCGCATGGTAAGAGGCACATTGAACTTAAATATCAAGCTGGAAAGATCTCGACTGATGAAGTCTACGCTCCGTCCTGCACCGATCCAGGTCCATAACCCCGAGAGCTTTCAGCTCGAACTTCAGAATCGTTTCGAATGCCTAGGGAGCTCCGTGGACGATTATAACGATGGGTTCGTGGAAACTGTCCATACGGTCGGGTCTAAGATCTTCAAGACCGTTCGTACGAATTCAAAAAAGAGGCTCTCTGATCCTACTTTGCGGCTCATGAAGGAGAGGCGCGAGATGATCTTGCAGTCTTCGGATGATGCGCAAAATTACCGGCAACTCAATAGACAGATCTCCAAGTCCTTGAAAAGCGATCTTCGCCGCTTTAATACAGACCGTATTAAGGACGCGATAGAGCGAAATAAAGGCTCCAAGGTCTTTGCTAGAGATCTGTCTATTGGGCAGAGCCAGCTTATGAAACTGAAGACCGAAGATGGCAGGATCGTATCCGCCAAACCTGAGCTGTTGAGAGAGATCGAGAGGTTCTATGGACAGTTATACACGTCAACAAGTAACCCCGTTATGAATCTGGCAAACGAACCGAGAGCTAGATTGACCCGGCACTATACCGAAGACATCCCTGACGTCAGCCTGTACGAGATTAGGATGGCTCTGAAGCAGCTCAAAAACAACAAGGCGCCGGGTGATGACGGAATTACGGCCGAGTTGCTGAAGGCCGGCGGAAAACCCGTTCTTAAGGCCCTTCAGAAGCTGTTTGGTTCCGTCATACTCGAGGGCAAAACACCACAGGCATGGAACAGGGGTGTGGTGATACTTTTCTTTAAGAAGGGCGACAATGCCCTTCTTAAGAATTATAGGCCCATCTCACTCCTGAGCCATGTCTACAAGCTGTTTTCGAGAGTCATCACGAACCGTCTCGCGCGCAGGTTTGACGACTTCCAGCCTCCCGAACAAGCCGGATTCCGTAAAGGCTTTAGCACCGTAGACCACATACATACGCTGCGACAGGTTATACAGAAGACCGAAGAATATAACCTGCCTCTCTGCTTAGCGTTCGTGGACTACGAGAAAGCCTTTGATTCGATCGAGACATGGGCTGTGCTGCAGTCTCTTCAACGGTGCCAGATCGACTATCGGTACATCGACGTGCTGAAGTGTTTGTACGAAAACGCCACTATGTCAGTCCGACTCCAGGATCAGACCTCGAAACCTATCCTTCTGCAGCGAGGTGTAAGACAGGGAGACGTTATCTCTCCGAAACTGTTCACCGCTGCACTGGAGGATGTCTTCAAGGTTTTGGACTGGAAAGGGGCTGGCATCAACATCAACGGCGAGTACATAACTCACCTTCGGTTTGCCGACGATATCGTAGTCATGGCTGAGACTATGGAGGACCTCAGTACAATGCTCGATGACCTCAGTAGAGCCTCCGAAAGAGTGGGTCTTAAAATGAACATGGACAAAACGAAGGTCATGTCAAATGCCCATGTAACACCCACTCCCATAAAGATCGGAGACGCTACACTCGAAGTCGTGGACGAGTATGTTTACCTCGGACAAACTGTCCAGTTAGGTAGGTCTAACTTCGAGAAAGAGGTCAATCGTCGAATCCGACTCGGCTGGGCAGCGTTCGGGAAGCTACGCAATATCTTCTCGTCCCACATACCGCAGTGTCTCAAGACAAAAGTCTTTGACCAGTGCGTGTTGCCAGTGATGACTTATGGCACTGAAACGTGGTCGCTCACAATGGGCCTTATAAGAAGGCTAAAAGTCACCCAAAGGGCAATGGAGAGGGCTATGCTTGGAGTTTCCCTGCGTGATCGAATCAGGAATGAGGAGATCCGCAGGAGAACCAAGGTAACCGACATAGCCCGCAGAATTGCCAAACTTAAGTGGCAGTGGGCAGGGCACATTGCTCGCAGAACAGATGGCCGATGGGGCCGAAAGGTTCTGGAGTGGCGACCACGTACCGGAAGACGTAGCGTTGGAAGGCCTCCCACAAGGTGGACCGACGACCTTGTGAAGGCCGCAGGAACCCGTTGGATGCGAGAAGCACAGAACCGGTCGAAGTGGAAGTGCTTGGGGGAGGCCTATGTCCAGCAGTGGACGTCTTTTGGCTGAAATGATGAATGATGATGATGAAAAGCGAAAGTTTGTGAGTGTGTTGGTATGTTTGTTAAGTTCTTCACGCACAAACGACTGAACGGATGTAATTTGGCATACAGATAGTTTATAACCAGGAGTAACACATATGATACTTTTTATCTCGATTTTCCCACGGGATAGACATTTATGCGCGTGAAACCGCGGGGCGCTGCTAGTACCTTGTAATAGGCATACAGACCAGTACTTTTATTTTGTTATTGTTTTCTGCTATGTCCTTGTTACATATGTATAAGGAATTCATAAAAAACATATGCTGTTGGTGCCAAATAAATTGTTTTTCGGAGTAACTCATCTACATTTTGGAATGGCCAACTAGCTTCAACTTTCTGACTAACAGACATACTCCTTGAAATTCAAAGTAACTGTTGTTAGTTTAACCTGACAAATTTCATATCAATCAGCGATTGTTCATAAGAAAAACGGGTGTGTCACGTTTGATATAGAAACAAAAGTTCTAACGATCATAAGACCTAATTTCGTTTAATATAATTTTTATTTAATATAACGGTCAACGGTCATAATGAATTATTGATATAACTTCTTTTTACCTAATTTCATATGGTATAATGAACATTTTACCTAATTTTATATGGTATAATGAACAGTTTATATAATGCACATTTGAAATAATATTCACATAATATAATATTCAGTTGCTATAATATTCAAAATCTATAAGTAACGTTTAATATAATTTAGAAATATCTACTTTTATTTTTGCAAAAATGTTTGTTTTCTTCTTTTACTTGTTATGTTGTGGCTATATCGTTGAATTAATTATATTACACACACAACACACACACATAGGATACAAGACACACGACACACACGACATAGGATGCAAGAGCGAGCCAAGGGCACCTCGAGGTTCGGTTGTGTTAGGTTACTTTAAACCCTTTACACAGAAATGGGGGCCCGCGAAGCGGGGCTCCGTCGACATAGGATGCAAGAGCGAGCGAAGGGCACCCCGAGGTTCGGTTGTGTTAGGTTACTTTAAACCCTTTACACAGAAATAGGGGCCCCGCAAAGCGGGGCTCCGTCGTCATAGGATGCAAGAGCGAGCGAAGGGCACCCCGACGTTCGGTTATTTTAAACCCTTCACTCAGAAATAGAACACACACACATAGAACACAAGAGCGATTCTTTACATATAATGCTGGAGCGAGCGAAGGGCAGAAAATTTGTTAATATTAATGTTAGATCAAATGAAAGTTATATAAAAGGAGCATTATACAATATGAAAATTATATGAAATGAATGTTATACTAAATGAAATTAGAGAAAAAGAAAATTATATCAAATATAACATTCGATCATATGACATTAGGTTAAATGTTTTTATAGCATATGAAAATTATATCATATGAGAGTTATGTCAAACGAAATTAGACCATCTGTTGTTATACCAAACATTACACACCCAAGAAAAACACACTTCAAATGACAGTAAATGTAATCGTGAAAACCATTGAGCGCTTACATGCAAATGGCTTCTTGAAGGCGATAGTTTGAAGGGTTAATTGAAATAAATGCTTTGAGTTTGAATACTTAGCTACTTATTCAAACTATACTAGACCCTTTTCTTAAATATGACTAAAACAAAGATAACATCTAAATGCAAATTATGCAACCATCATTAAACAAGGGGGTGTCTGAGACAATACTCGTCCATGTTATATGTACAAGCTGATAAGAAATGAGATAAACAAATTCATTATTTACTATTAGGTTATTGTAAATGACGTTTACTGCTTTAAGGCATTAACCTGAAAGCAGTAAACGTCATTTAATACGAATGATAATTATATAAACACACCAAAAACATGGCTAACACTTTGCCGGATACTTTATAGTATCCAGCCAGTAGTAGTAGTAGTGGGGATTATTTCCCAGACATAATAACAATAATACTACTATTCTGTCTCGTTCAATGTCTTTCAAAGGGTTAACCCTGAATTATGTCCTTTGTTGCACATTTTCAAAAAAGTTTAAATTTACAAACTAATGTAGGATCCTTCTGTGCTCATGGCCCTCTCAGGCCGGGGGCCCTCTCTGGCTGGGGGCCTGTGGCATTTTGCCCCAATGCCACTCCATAGTTACGCCACTGGATATAATGCATACCCATATTTTATATATGTTATGGTCCCATGTTACAGGGACCAGCTTATTACCTTAAATAAGCACATTTCCACAGTCCTGCTAATGTAATGTTATTACATCTTTTTCATACTTATCCCTTCAACTGTCAAGAAATCTCCTAGAGATCGGCAACAATAGAAAAAGTAACTGTGTCTCATTAGTGACAGTCGAGCTAATATGAAATAACATGGCCTACTGATTATTTTGAAGATGATAACATACTAAAGTCAGGCCACCCAAAATTACAATAACAATACATCTGTACTGTCAATGCCATACCTAAAACAATAGTCACTAGCAACCACCATATCCAATCAAAATAATAGTAATTAGTGACTCATCTGAAACAGACACCAATTAAAACTTACTTTGACTGGAATGCCAGACCAACTGATCTGCTTCAGGTCATCCAGGTCTATCACAGTGCTATCGTGCATTTGCTGGAACCTCTCGAGCTTGGATTCACTGCTCTCTTCGCGAGATGTCAATGCCGACAGTCTCACAGCCCGCGGCCGCCCAGGGTAGTGTCGCATCGGCCCCGAGCTCCCAGCACCCACCCTACGGACCTCATTTTTCTTCACTTCCACCGCCTCAGCCTTTGGCTTCACAATCTCACTCTCAACCTTTACGTCATTTTTGTTTACGGTCCTACTGCTATTTCTATGCGAATTTATCACGTTCAAAGCAGCAGTTTGCGATATGGCCTTCGATATTTTAGTTTCAGCGATTCCAGATATGATGTCGTCGTCGCCCAGGTCCCAGGCGTCGTTCACAGACGCCTGGAACTGTTGATACGATGACCCAGACATAACCTCGGTCCGTTTGACCGTCTGCAAAGGTCTGCCCGGGACCGCGCGCTGTGGTGTCTTCCAGAAAGTGTCAGACAATAATCCGTTCTTGTCATATTCGGGTTGGTAGCTTTCCATAATAAAATACAGCCGTGAACATTCTAAATAACTTTGTTGGACAACAAAAAATTACAGTAAAAATGTTGTTGATATGACATATCACTAGACTAACCAAAGACAATTTGCATTCCAAGATTCCAACCTACATAATTATTCTACTTTTGCTTGTGTGACGTGCCCGGTACATCTCTCTTTTTCCGAACACTTGAAATAGAAAGAGACAAACTGTTAAACATTCCGTTTTTGTATGTCAAACACATTGATGTTATTTAGCTCAATGGTCAAACATGTGAGTTCAAACCAAAACGTGTCAGTTTGTAACACCTTGTACTATTTATTCTGTGGTAACACTATGAATCAAGATGTATATTTTGTGTTTTTCATCTATGCACCAGTTAAATCCTCATAAAAATCACGTTTTGATCACCCACATATAAATCGCATTTTGATTTTTTACTTTAGTTTTAGTTTGTTGCTGAGGTCATTCTTTAGAGGTTAGAGGTCTATGAGGTCAGTGAACTGAACAAACTATCAATAAAAATGTTAGGTTTAAATTTTAATTAATAGTTATTGTGCGGCAGTCGGTAAATAACACAAAACCTCTATCAAGATGTTAGGTATATTACAAAATAAAGATACGCTAAATAATTGTTCTATGATGTCTACTGATCTAACTTTTTTATGTAGCCCCAGCACATCAAGTTACCCGAAACTGTCAGATTTTCCCAATCAACTTGAACCTTATATTTTAGTGATAAAGAAAGTTGACAGATTATAGTAGCTTGATGTGCTGGCGTCTGACATGGCTGCACGGATCGATTGATCAGGTTAAGCTACACTTGCCGCGGTTAGTCCGTGGATGGGTGACCATCTTTACATATTATAAAGACCTCTCTGTGCCTCAGAAAGCACTTTAAGCCTTTGGTCCCGGCTGTCATTTGTAGATCTTTGAAAGTCGTTACGGGTCGTCAGAAGCCCAAAAGTCTGACAACCAGTCTTACCAAGGGGTATCGTATAACCTAGTAATTGGGTTGTGGAGGTCAGATAGGCAGTCGGTCCATGTAAAAAAGTACTGGTATTCAGTTGCATCCGATTAGACTGAAAGCCGACCCCAACATAGTTGGGAAAAGGCTAGGCAGGTGATGAACATTAGCCCTTTAATGTCGTGTAGCCGTAGATTTGTTATTTATTTTTTGCATTTCTGCGCCTGGTAACTATTGTAGGTATATAGGCTAATTATGATAGAGGCATGGACGTAATATATAGAGTTACTTCTATATATTACGTCCATGGATAGAGGCGTAAACAGAGTAAACTATAGACTGCTGCATATCTTCTTTTTCATTCGCACAAGAAAAAGAGAAATATAGTAACGTCACTAGCAAAGAAAAGAGACAGAGAATGAATATTTCTGTCCCTTACTGCGTGTCGGCTACGCACATCAATGTGCACAACAAGTTTGACGTTTATGAATGAAATAATCAAAATTATGAATGAATTAATAAAAACTACACCGCGATTAAACGGAAAATAAGATCTTTTTCGTGCATAATTCAATAATAGTACAGACGCCAGCACATCAAGTTACTACAATCTGTCAGATTTCTTTAATAGATTTTCGACTTTATTGCTAAAACATAAGGTTCAAGGTTGATTGGGAAAATCTGACAGTTTCGGATAGGTTGACCTGCTGGCGTCCGTACATTTGAGCAACTGTGAAAATGGTAAGGTGTAGTGTAATAAGCTGTAAAAATGATAGTATGAAGAAGATTGCCGGAATTTGTTGTCCCTTTCGGTGACACGGATACCATGAGTCTATAGATCACTCTGTCTACGGATAGAGGTCAGTGAGGTAGGTACGGACGCCAGCAGGTCAACCTACCCGAAACTGTCAGATTTTCCCAATCAACCTTGAACCTTATGTTTTAGCAATAAAGTCGAAAATCTATTAAAGAAATCTGACAGATTGTAGTAACTTGATGTGCTGGCGTCTGTACTTTAGGAATTTCAAACAAAACGATGGAGTACCCTCACCACGAATCCAACCTTGAGTCAAAGACAATATCATTTCGTAAAAGATGAAAAAAAATAATATGTCAAGTTATTTTAGCCAATATTACAGGTTATGCCGGGATTTTTTTGGTTTTGTAAATAATGCAAATATTCATTTTGTTTGAGTTATAAACAACAGCAGTTTATTTTAAATTGCTCGTAGTCTTCACAAAAAAAACATTATATAAGTAGTTATTTATTTTACTTTTGCAACTAATTATTTTTTTGTTCATATTGTCAACAAGTTACCTCATCGATTTATATCTCTGGTTACCAGTCAATACTTTGATATCAAACAGCCGTTTCTAGGAGGCTTATTAGATCAATGAACACATGAAATTCTCAGTCAAATCTATAGCGTGAATAACGTGATTCAAAATGTCTAATCAGCGCCCTGAACCCAATTCTATGTTTATGCAAAGGGGCGATGGACCCAGAAACAGAAGCCCCACAAGTTCCGAACCTTCGTCACGACGACATTCGTCACCCAAGAAAGTCGATTCAGCTGAAACGATTACCGTCAAAGACTTTTTTGATTTTATGAAAACTGCGTATCAAGTTTACGAGCACTTGGAGGGCGACGATGATGAAACCAAGATAGACTGGGAAGAACTTACGAAACTGACAGTTATCAACCATGTCATCGAGCAGCAAGAGCGAGATCTCCTTTATCAGACCGCTTTCGCTGAATGCAAGGCGTCGGTCAGCAAGAGCGAATGTACCGTTGAAACGAAGAACAGCGAAGATCGACTTGAAAAGAGATTTAGTTGCAGTGAACTTGAAGGTAATGTGACTGAGGGCCATGAATACAACCTACAGCTTTATTAAATCCCATTTCAAAGTGGGCCTCCCTGTAGAGCCATGACGATGAGCATTGATCAAATATAATAGTTTTTGCTGTGTACAGGGACTGCACATTTATCTGCTCATACTATATAGGGTGACTGGTAATTAGTGACCGATACTTAAACACGTGATTTTACTTATCATTGTGAGCAACTTTTACTATGGGACCAATCCTGAAATCGCGAAAAAAAAAATCAGCTGCTCCCTACATTTTGACAGGTTAAGCGAACATAAATGTAGGGAACAGCTGATTTTTTTTTTCGCGATTTCAGGTTTGGTCCCATAGTAAAAGTTGTTCATAATGATGAGTAAAATCACGTGTTTAAGTATCGGTCACTAATTACCAGTCATCCTATATATTTTGGGGTGGCTCGGTGGCTCCTGAGTCCCATTTTTTAGGGCATAACTAACCTTCCATACCATACCATAGACTGAAGATTTTTGTTTTTTTATTATTTTTATGTTCCATTCCCAGTTGACAAATAAAATGTAGGTACAGACGCCAGCACATCAAGCTACTACAATCTGTATTTTTTTTAAAATAGATTTTCAACTTGATCGCTACAGTATAAGGTTCAAGTTTGATTGGATAAATTTGACAGTATCGGGTAGCTTGGTGTGCTGCGTCTGTACACTCTTGTAGTACTACTAGTGCCATCTAGTTTCCGCCAGGATAACTACTTACGTGCTACGGTTACGGTTTCCAGGAAAATCAGGACGACGGCGGTCGTTACCTCCTGAAGCGAGAGTTGAAATGCTTGGTATTTGGACTGAAGCGAATCTGAATTGCAAACTGAATGATGCAAGTCTAAAAATGATATTTTAGATGGTTGATAATTGTATCAATAGATGGCGCTAAAACAAGTTTTCATTTTAGGTTGTAAACGAAGGGATTCTGGATTCTATTCTGCCTTACCTTGTTGGATATAAAAAACCTTCTAAAACAACGAGTGTTTACACTCCAATAATCAAGAAGGTTTCATCAGGAACAACTGTTGAAATAAAGAAACCAGCAAGTTTTGAAGGTAAAATTAATAAATTAAACGCCTTTACTTGCAAACTTTAAGTTTCAATTTTCATTTACTTACAAATATTTCAAGGTTTTGTGGATGAAAAAGAATCGAGGGATCGCTTGGGGAGGCGCAAGTCTTCAGTAACCTTAGCTCAAGAACGTAATAATGCAAAACAAGAGTAAGTAAAGTGTGTGTCTTCCTACCGATCTACATAATCTTTCTTTGTAATCGGGTAAAATAATAATAATTACGAAATAAAAATGATCGAAGCAGTACGCTGTGTTTAAAACAACAATTTCAATAGCTTGAATAACATCCGATATGGTCTAGTGGCTAGGATACCTGGCTCTCACCCAGGAGGCTCGGGTTCGATTCCCGGTATCGGAAAATTCTTTTTGTATTTTTTCACATTTGAAAAGTATTTCTTTTCAGTGGGGACGTAGAAATTCACGTTTGCGATGAAGTGAAAGGTCTAAAGAAAGATTTTAGATGCCCGCAGAAGTTGTTGGTATCGAAGATGGGATACTTCGCCGATGTCACAGCCGGCCAGAGATTGGAAGATATGGATATATCTGTACATTGCGATATACAGGTAGGTAATATAGTAAATATAATATATGTATACCTACAGGTAATTACTGAGAAATGCAATCAATTTTAGCCATGTGGGATGGCCAGAATAGCCAACATAAATTATTAGTCCTTCTTTTCACATTGGTCCTTTCGCAAAAAAAAGGGTAGGTAGGCAATACTTAGTCCCCGGAAATCTTATTTTCCTAACTAAGCATACCTAATAAGTATGACAATGAGAAGTTACTTATTTAAATTAATTTTAGTTATTAATTAGTGGGCATTAGCAGGGACATTAGTTTGTATCCTACACATAACATAATAATAATCCTTTTTTATCAGATTTTCGACTGGTTAATGCGCTGGGTGAAACGAGATAGTATTTTGGTTGCCGACTGGCCTCTGCTCGACCCTCATAATGTGGTTCCTATCCTGGTGTCAGCATCATTTCTACAGGTAAAGCTATCATCTAAATGATATGATACTTAATTAAAACAATAAAGATATCGAAATGCTTCGGCTAGCTGAAGTATTTGTTTATTTTATTCAGGAAAACAAACAGTTACACAAATGTAATAATAAACAGCACTTTGTTGTACTATCAATCTCAATCTGAATCATTTTGAATAAGGATATTGCTTATCCTTTGTTTTTTAATATGTTCGAAAAAATTGTCTGCTAAACAACGTATAGGTAGGTAAATAACGCAATGAATGTTTTAAACCTGTCAAACTGAAAGCCATCATTGCTTCTGCTAGTGTGTTACGCAATTACCCCGCAGTTATAATTGTGAGAGAGGAAATCAAAATACCTACTGCTACTAGGTATCTTATAGTTATTATGCAACTATTTACACACGAGAATGAAACAACTTTTTTTTTAAAACAATAATGAAGAGAGAACAAGCCTATAGTTCCTGTTTTAAAACTCTTGAGTCATTCATTTAAGTATTTTATCAACGAGCTTCTAAATAATCCGTTGGTAATCTCGGAGTCGAACTCAAAAGACCATAATTAAATAAAGAATGTGTACAGATGGAGCCACTGCTGCACGACTGTCTGATCTACTGCCACGCTCACATAAATGACATCGTGAAGACCTCCACCAACTTGGCGTGTCTTAGCGACGCGCTGCTTAACAGGTATACGATGCTACATTAATTAATAGTACCTACTTAGTATTAATATCAGTGGGGGACTTAACGCTCGTAGGACCAAGGGCGGTCTTCTACAAATAAAATAAATAAAAATAAGTAGGTTTATTTGACACAGGACCATCGAAATGCAATTAACTTCCATTACTGTCAAAACTATACTTAAGTTACTACTCGTACTTACTATAAAATATACTACTACAACTACTAAAAAAGAAGAGTTGTGAAAAAAACAATGAAGCTTTACACGCTTTTGAAATGATTCTTCTATTGTTGTTACAATACGACCGACGTAACTTGGCGGGCCTGAACATAGGCACTAAGAACTTTCGCGCATGTTCTCTCACTCACAGTCGCCCAATGTCACCATTTTTGGTTCCTAAAAATCTCTGCGCAAAGTAGATCAGCATGTAAGTAGATCTCGATACTGAATGGCCATTAAAACGCATACAACTTGGCATTTTTTAAGACACTTATTTAAAAAAAAAATGGGGCTTAATCTTTTTCGAAAATAAACAATAGATTGAGCATCCTCAAGTATGCCACTGATTCAATCCACACTATGGGAAAAGTCGTGAGTTTATTATGGCTGCGAACAAAAAAAAAACAAATTTAAGAATAATTTACCCAGGTTATCAGCCATGTACACGAACGCTGAGCTGGAAGCCATCCGGGACCGGAAGGACAAGATCCAGTCGCGCCTGTTCTGCAAAATGATCCTATCCCTCGCGGAGCCGATGCCCGAGACCATCAGGGGACACTACTCCAGTCTCGCCACGCTGTTCAAGTGCAACAAGTACGTATAACACAAGACCATTGGACGAAATAGGAAGTGTTCTTTACCCACTTATGTTAAAATCAGGGCCTATCCAACAGTGCTGGACATCGTCATATCAGTGCAAGTATCCTTAAGGATACCTTAAGGTAGGTACTTATTGTGTGTGGATCTTCACATGACTCATACCAGCAAGTACTTCAAGAACTAAAACAAACGTCAAAGCTCAAAGCTCATATAACAAAATTTCCATTGAGACTACGCCGGAGGATACATTAAGGACCGTATATATTTGCACCATAGTTTTCAAATTTGACTCCTTCATCTTTGTTCCCTTTGACTACAGATGCAACAAGCTACTAGGACGCCATATCGCCGAGCAGGTACCGTGCCAGCCCGCTAGTATGCGGATAGATCGACGAGGCAACGTAGTGTCTTCTCATACCAAGTAAGCTCATTCACACTAGCACTAAGTACAACAGTAAAGTGCCACGCATGTAAAGACGCCAGCACATCAAGCTACCCGAAACTGTCAAATTTTCCCAATCAGCTTTGAATCTTATGCTTTAGCAATAAAGTTGAAAATCTATTAAAGAAATTTGACAGATTGTAGTAGCTTGATGTGCTGGCGTCTGTACCATCATTTCAGGCCTCGATTTTGTGGCACTCTGGATATCATGTAGTTCACTTTTCATCTGTAGGAGTTAAACTCGAGACCCCAGCGGCCCCTCCCGACGCCCGCGCTGTTAACGCTCTCGCCGTCGACGCCTCAGTACCGCGCGCTTACGTCATCCGAGCGAAGTCTCAAGTTAACTCTTGTGTGTTGTAGACGTAGTAGTTACAGAATGTTCTCTACAAAAGTTTTCGCTAATTACTGTGGTGCATACCCTAGGGACCAATCGTGGAGTCTGAACGATTACATAACCTGGTTGTACGGGGAGCTGCGCTCATGGCGCCGCGTGTACTGGCGCCTGTGGGCAGACTGCCACTTCTTGCGCTGTCAACTCTGCGACAGCTACTTCCCGGCTTATCAGGTAAGGGTCGTTTTAAAGTACTTCAATCAAAATTTGTTTTATACCATGTTAAACTACATCAGGCTTCATTAATACCTACTCAGTTCCTGAAACCAAAAACAACACAAAAAATTGTAAAAAAAAACTGTCAAGCGCGCGTAAATTGCTGTGTGTGTAATTGATGTGTTGACTGAATTATCAAACAGCCAATCAGACAACTTGACTTGCCATTAGGCAAGGAAAATTTAATTTTCCTTCCAGAAACTGCGTAAGAGGGCTTAATCAAAATGAACTAGCATAAGACTAAATATAGGTAAATAACACATACCTAATTTAATAAGAAATAACAGTTTCAACAAATATGTATTTAAAGAATTATAGTAATTAAAATATCGCTACATTTTTGCTTTCATTCTAATTGCATGACAATATCTTTGACGATCGTCCAGATGGAGTGGTGTTCCCATCACGAGCAGCCGGCTCACATGTTCGCGCTGGAGGGGCGGCCCTCGCTACCAGCTGGTCGGTACCCATGCTGCGGCGAGAGAGCTTATCGCTTCGAGACCCTCACCAGAAACACAGTGAGTTGGAACTGTTCTGTTCTCAAACAACAAATTCACGAAGTTTTAGAACTGCCTAAATTATTATGTAAGGAGGTTAAATTCTGGTCAGCCAAAAGGATACGAAAGCAGCTGTACGGAAAATTTCCATAGTCACGGTTTGCTTGTCGACAGAAAAATAGCTCAAGTCCGAAAAGGTTCCAAACGGACCCAGAAGTAGTGAGCGAGCACTAGTAAGGTTAGCGAGTGACGAGGCCGATTAAAGCTTCTACTTTTACACATCATCTAAATTGACACAAAATTATTCGATATATTGTATTTCCGCATTCAGCTGCATCCGGTTAGACAGAAAGCCGACCCCAGCCGATAGTTGGGAAAACGAAAAGGCTAGGCAGATTGTATTTAAAATAAGCTGAGAGTCTGTTCCGATTTTAATAAAATATTTAGCTCAATTGGTTTGAGGCCTATGTCCGGCAGTACACTGCGAATACTGCGATAGGCTAAGATTAAGGTTTGAAAAACTGAAGTGTTTAATCGACTTTTATCTCTAACTGTACATGAACGTAACTTGTCTGTCCGAAACTTAATTAAAGGTCCATACATAATCAGCCTCTAATGTTCCCACTGCTGGGACACAGGCCTCCTCTCTGTGAGAGGGAGTGGGCCGTAATCCACCACGCGGGCCTTGTGCGGGTTGGTAGCTGTCACATGTCTTCAAATTTTTGGTTCTAGGACATGCCGGTTTCCTCACGATGTTTTCCTTCACCGTTTTGAGAGCAGTGGTGATGATTTAAAATTTACACAAAGTAAAGCGCCTGTCTGGGTTCGAACCTACGACCTACAACTCGTAAGTCGCTGCCGTCACCGCTTGGCCACCACTGCTCTCAATTTTTTTTTTTATTAAAGGTCCATCAGTGACAAAAACCATCAGTTTTTGCTATAGCCCTTATCCAAACTTCTTGATACACAACCAGGGCTGTCAGTTCCGTGAGCACGTGCCGGATGAGCGCCTGACGATGGATTCCTCAGTCATGGAGCTTTACAACAAGTTCCGGGACATCATCTCCATGAGACCGCCTCAGCTCATGTTCCCGGAGAGACTCACCAGGCTTGTGGGCAGAGGTACTCACGATGTACAGTATCTTATAGTGTTTTGGTTTCCCCGGGTTAATCGGTCTCCTATTTTTGTAGTTGATCTAAGGCGAACTTTTATGCTAAGGGTACATGCCGAAGATGCCTCACTGCGATCGCGGTTTAGCTCGCTACCTCGATGTCACCTCCATGTAAAACAAATGCATGCATATATAGACACGCGAGCTGCTTGGTGGTTTACCTCTAAGCCTGGCAAGTACGTACGTGTGACATCGAGGTAGCGAGCTAAATCATGATCGCGAGGTATCGCAGTAAGGCATCTTCGGCATGTAATTACCTTGTCGATGAAGCCAATTTCGATCCATAGAAAACCAGAAATTATAACCAAGTTATGTGTATGATGGAACACTGACTGCTGTGGTAATAACTTCTCGTGCGTATTGAATTTTCTGAATGTTTTGACTTCTAGTGGATGGCCATAACAGTAACACTGATTGTAGATAATTTTAGTGGATGCACAACAATGATTGTAAATAGCACGAAAATCGTTCTAATTGTGTAAATAGCACCAAAATCATTCTAAGGTATTTAAAGAGGCTGCAATCGAGAGGTAACATTAAAAAGCCCAGAGGTACAACCTGCAAGAGTTAACTTGAGACCCGAGCGACTCCTCCCGACCCTCTCGCTGTTAACGCTCTCGCTATCGACGCCTCAGCGCGCGCCTACGTCATCCGAGCGAAGTCCCAAATTAACTGTTGCGGGTTGTAGTTATAAATCCACATTCCTAGGAGTTGAAACTTCCTTGATGTACGTTTCTTTACCAAAGCAGATCTTGTCCATCAATAAGTCTACATATATCATAAAACAATGACTAATTTCCTCGGAATTGTACATAAGGCCAGCTTCTAAGTTTAACCCTAGAACCAGGCGAGGACAGTAACGGACGGCTGCAGTGCAAGGAGGTGTTCTGGTGGGAGGGCATCATGCTTGTGCCTCCTCGTCCCCCACTCGGCCTGCTCGGGAAGTTGTACACCAGCAACCAGAAGTTTAATCGTGAGATTTGCACTTTATTGATGGGTAGAAATCGGGGGTGGTGTGGTGACGTGTAGGACTATGTTGTAAGGCGTTTTGCGAACGACGATGCAATTGCATTGCTTCATACCTAAGTATTTTGAGGGGAACAGTTCCGATGCTTAACCTGGCTGAACCATCCGTATGATAAATAAAATTGGACTGAAATAATAATTGTTTTTCCGCCAGCCTTTAACAACGCTATATTATTTTCTTATTACCTGCCTTTTAATATCTATTCAACACAATTTTTAGAAGGGCTATTTTTTTTTTTCATGATGCACGTCACCGCACCACAAGAACTAATGGGAAAAAACCGCTGTAAATACGCTGAAACAATTGGCAATACATGTAGCGGCCATGGGGACACGCTTGTAAAATTATAGGGACCGTGCAATTGGCAACAGACAATATAGTTTTGAACAGTAACTAATGTAAATACACAAAATTCCGTAATTGTATATTCTTTGGCTCAAAGGACCAGTATTAAAAAAAAACTGGTTATTTCTGGCAGTGCGCAATCTGCGCCCGCCAACTTTGATTTTACGAAAATTAAATGATTTCCTCGTTCACTGAAAAGAGCCAAAGAATCAAATAATATGTCTGTACCTATAGTAGCGTCGACATTTTGGTTTTGTAATTTTTGTTTGAAGGTCTGCAAAGATGTGGTCAGCGATTAGACATCGTTTATTACATCGGTAACTTTATATCATAAGTTCAAACACAATACTTTAGTTTCCTGAGTACAATATTAACCAAGTCATTTTTGCCTCATTTATCGATGGTACACAGAAAACTTTGTAAAGCCTACATTAATCGACACACTTGTTGGGGAAGTACGAGACGGGGGGAATAGTAACAGAAATACATTCCAAAACGACGCATACACAGCCAACGTGAGACCTGGTTCGCCCGCACTGGGCACAAACCATGTGTCTCCGCAGTCCCTCGCCGCGAACTGCTGCGCCGGCACCGTGGTCGCCCCGGAGAAAGATGTCAAGACCCTGAAACCCGTCTCCGTGAAGGAGTCCAAGGAAGAGACCCATAAGACCAAGGTAAGCCTCGACGGACCAAAACCAATACGATCGGGCAGTCACGAGACCTTCTGGTACTGAAGGTTCTGCTACCTACTGTTTGTGGTGGTAAATAGTACTAATAGTGTTATATTATGTAATCTGTAGCAGTAGTTAGTGTAGAAGAGGCATGGTAGATAAATGTTTTAATTCGAAAAGGTAGACGAAATATTTAAAATCCAGCCTTTGAGAGAAAGCGTTCCTGACACTTGTCAGTGCGACAACTCTAGTAGCTAATAAAGATCAAATTCGCAAAACACGTATTGGTATGTATGAAACTGACAGGTGTCAGGATTTCTGACACCTGTCAGTTCGGCCTTCAAAAGAATGCGTTCCTGACTCAGGAACGCATTCTTTTGACGGCCGAGCTAGTAATTTTGCATGCAACTGATACCTAGGTTGTTGAATATTTTAGAAAAGCAATAGATACTTAAGTACCTAACAACTATTCTTTTAAGTACTTTAAGGTTTAGGTAAGGTAGGTACGCGCCTTGCTTTACAAATACATACTTAGGTACCTATCTACACACCTACTTACTCAAAAATTCTTCTCTAACTGACTTACTTATTTAGATATTATTATAGTAGTCTATCTCTACTCTATTACTTTCTTCTAACATACTAAGTAAGTCCTAGTGTAAAACATTTTTTTTATTGTTTCTTTTAGATATTATTGCTTCAAAGAGTTTCTCTGAAGAATGTATTCTGTAGATGAGAAGAGTATATTTGCTATAACTAATTAGAGTTTATAGTAGAATTATTTCGATAAAGCCACCCAAATGGTGTAATTTTTTTTTCTTTTCCTAAATAAGTAATGGCATGATTGCAATACCCAAAAACGCAAAGTAGAAATATTATTATTTTATAAGACGGTATTTAAAACTAATTATTGCGGGTTACTTAGATAATAAGCCAAAGCCAATTTCACAAGTTGCTCTAATATTCAGGTTAATTTTAAAGTTTTATATACCAAACAAGCTTTTTCCCATACCTTGTAATGGTATCTGCATCTCTCTGATAGTTATTCGACAATATTGCAGCAAGTAGTAAAACAGGCCCAGGTTCTTAGGCCGTAAGCAGTGTGATCGTACGACCCGTCGCAATGGATGGTGTTAAGGAGTAGTAGGCATCTTAAATCGATAGGTACAGTCAGCAACAAAAGTCGATTAACACTTCAGTTTTTTTAATCTCAGTTATTCAGCAAAATATTTGTTCAAAATTGCATTGTACTTCTGCTGCAATTTTAACCAAATATTTTGCTTAATGACTGAGATTAAAAAAACTGAAGTGTTAATCGACTTTTGTTGCTGACCGTACCTAGGTATTTGAACTCTGAACTACAATTTTGTTGAGAAGTCTGCTAAAACCTTCGGCGCTGTGACAGAGCTCTGTTTCTCTAGCTCTATTGAAAGAAATCGTGCAATTTTTTTTTCAAAAACATGGTAAGTAATTCTACTACCGATCGTCAAATCGCACTGTTTACGGCCTTAACAAAACGTAAATGACAAATACTGCTGTATACAAAGAAAGGCGCCCCGGGAGGCGGCGACTCAGCGGGCGAGTCGGGCGGAGAGCAGTCGAGCTCGTCGGACGATAGTGAGCAGAGCTCGGCGAGCGCGCCCAGCGACGAGGAGTGCGCACCCAGACGCACGACGCGCCGCGCCGTCAGGAAACACTCGCATTCACACAACACTAATCCCGCCACCAAGTAAGTAGCTATAGATAGCGTCAAAATGAAGAACTTCGATTCTGATCCTTATGGGCTGAACCAGTCCTATCCGCCTTCGGAATATAAACCGCAACCCCTGCCTCGTGCTTTAAATTTACCTAGTCGTATGTCATATTTTTGAAATTTTCTTGCGACCGGAGTCGTTGTCCTATTGAAAGCCCGGAAAATTGTTGAACCTATTCCGTAAATAAAACAAGAGGGGCAATTCCCGTATTTCTAAGAACGTTCGCATTCCAATTCTCGATTTTGTCAAAACTAACACGAAATTCGTGGTCCACGTTTTTGTTGACAAGTTTTTGATATTTATTGCTGCTGAGATGAAGTTGCGACTAGACCGTGAACATTTGAACGAACGTTTAACTTTTTTTTTTTCCCCAGGAGAACCCGCGTGTTGGGTCGTCAATGGATCTCATGCCTGTCGGCACGTAGCAACCAGGACGGACAGCGACGGTACGAGGAGCGCGCCGCTCGACAGATGCGGTCTGCCCTCGCCAAGACCGCCGCCCTGCATCAGCACACCAAGTCCAAGTTGCCGCCAGGTCAGGATACCTTGTTTCGTCTGCAGTTGAATCATGTTTTCAACACACTTGCTCGAAAAGTGACTTTTATCGCACCGCTCTTAGGTTCACGATGCAATGTGCTAGCTAGTGGAACAAAAAAATTTATGAAATAGGCACTGCGTCTTATTCATACATCGTGCGAAAAAAAGCAAAGCGGGTCTTACAAATATAGGGATCATACCCATAAATTGATGTGACTCAGGTTGGCTGGACAAATCTTCAAAATAGCTCGCATTTTACTAGGTCAATAGAGCACTTTATGTGACGGCTAAACAGAAACACCCTTATTTCAGAATTTGTGACGCTACAGAATCTTAGATAATCGTTCGAAAACGTGTCCAGCCAGCTTGAAAAACCACTTTTCGCTGGTCTCTTAATCTCGGTAACGGAAGTGATTTTGACGACTTTTTGCATATCAACGGGCGTCACATAAATTTGTGACAGGCATTGAACTCAAAGTTTTGTGATACGTACAGCGGTTTAGTAGAAAAATTCTGAGTCTTGTTCTTAGGCATACAGCATTCTCGACACGCGGTTTAGAACATTTTACTTTCAAGGGATATTAATGTGATACATGCATCTTCTTGTTCCTAGGTGGAGTATACGCCCGTCTGGAGTCAGAATGGCGCGAGCGTCACGGCCAGCGATCACGCAACGCTGTGTCCGCGCGCCCGCGGCCTCACCAGCCCGCCAACAAGTACAAGTGAAAAAGTAATAAACATTTTCATACACAAGCATTGTTTTATTTCTCGAATAGCATGTGTCGGAACAGTTGTGGCCCAGGGGCGTATCTACCCAGACATGCCAGTTTCCTTATAAAAACATCGTGAGGAAACTGGCATATCCTAGAACCGAAAAATATAAAACACCAACCCGCAATGGGCCCACGTGGTGGATTATGGCCCACTCCGTCTCACAGAGAAGGCGTGTCCCAGCAGTGGGAACATTACAGGCTGATTATGCTGTCGAAATATATAGTTATAAATTCAACAATAAAATTTATATTTTTGTAACAATAATGTCCATGGAGAGTTTCTTGCCTATCTCTTACGCTTTGGAATGGGCAATGTAGCTTCATATTTCCAACTGAATTAATCCGTGCCTGTAAATGGTGAAATAAATGCTTCAGAGTTTGAGGCCCTCTGGCATCTTCTGACAGCAGGATACTCGGCCAACGTGGCCGCGTGGGTATCCCGCGACACGTGTCGCGTCATGTCAGCTCTCTGGAGGGTTTGTGTCATAGCATAGTGAATGAAGTTTGTGTGTGTTTGTTTTAAGTACCATCCGAGGACGTGCGTATGAATACACAAGGCACGACCGAGGACCTTTTCAAAGCGAGGACCTTTTCGAGGGTCCTCGGTTTGACTTGACCAAAGATTCGTATTCTGCAAGCGATTTTGAGTCTTTCTATATACTTAATACGAAAAAGTTGTCCGAACCTCGGTTTGATCAAGATTATTCATAATCTTACACAGACTTTGTGTATCCACCAGATGGTGCCACTGTCGCCTCATACACAGACTCTTTACACTCATTTCACGTTTGTTGTATTATCCGAGGACCTATGTGTTAACTTTAACACAAAAGACCTCGGTTAGGTAGCTTTTCCAGACAATGTGTATTTAAGACCTCGGTTTGCTAGATTTTCCGAACAGTGTGTATTCTAGTCCTCGTTTCGACAGTTTTCCTTGTGTGTAGAAGACAAATTATATGCTATCATTGAAATAAAATTAAGAAGGAGAAAATCGAAGGTAGACTGAATCCTTAAACAAATCGTTGGTAGCTACTAGGTGCACGAGGAATAATCAGGCTTCTTCTGCAGTATATGCTAAGTACCTAGGCCCGCTTAAATTATACAACATTATGATTTGCACCATAAAATATTGTATTGTCATAGGAGCCAAATACGTGTGCTTTTCATAAAGAATATAAATGCCTTTATTAACTACATAATAAAATGCGCTGGTTCTTGGTAGTAAAACAAAAGTAAAATGTCAATCAGAAGTAGAAACAAAAAGGTAGAAAAAGCATAGACAAAATTAATAAAAAGGTAAAATATCAAAAGGAAGAAAAGGCTTGCACAGCCTTCCTAGGTGAAATGTCTGCAGCAAGATTTGAAACAAATATAAAGTACAAACAAATACAGAACATGAACGTACTAAAGGAAACCACGTCATAAACTTTACTGAAATAAAAATAGGTTTATTTTAAAATGAAACAAATTATTTATCAAACTTTTACCAACGATCTACTTATAGAAATAATCATCAAGTTTCAATAACATCTTTGAGAAGCATGATTATGAAACTTACATAACAGTTAATAAAAAACGACTCAAACAAAAAGACTTAAGTATAGAAACAATAATTAAAAGAAATCGACATAATTTGGGCTAAAAACTTAACATGAAATTTCATAACACAATGCTTAGTGAGATCTAAATGATTTGGGAAGCATGCAAACTTAATAACTTAATGGCGCCGATTCCCTTGTTCACAAACTAAACTAAATTTAAGTTCAGTGCATCTTTTTCTTTATATTTCATTAAGAAAAGGACAGAAGATAAATATTAGTTTAGTCCTGTCAAATTAAGATACTCCATAGCAAGTTTAGACGTGATTATAAACATGGCTACTAAAAATATTTTATCCCCATAGGGGTGTAGTTTTGAAAAATCGTCTGCGATGTTTCTATAGCTTAACTTAAAGATTATTTATACCAACTATCCTATCAAGCCACGCAATAAAATACTCCCCTAAGAAATTGACCCCTCCCTCTTCACCCCGTTAGGGGTAGATTTTCTAAAAACCATGATATACCTACTTTAATAATTATTTTGGTCTTACATACTGAGTTTCAAATTAATTGGACCACGCGTTAAAATTCTTCCATACAAAATTTTACACCCCCAATCTCCCTTTAGTTTCAAGTTTATTAACCAAATGAATAAGATTTTTAACGCTACCGCAAAGAAGCCCGTGCCTGAAAAGGCATCGAACCGGGCTGATGATGATGGTTTTGTGACGGTGCAGAGGAAGAAGCGCCGACAAAGAACCAACAAGAACCGCTGCGGCACAGCTCCTATCAAGCCCGACATCCCTGTTCGAGCCGCCCAGCCGAACACTCCCGTATATATTTCCCGTCTACATTATACCACTAAGGCCGAGGATATCGTGGAGTACGTGTGCCAAAGGACCAAGTACAGGCCGAGAGTGCAGTTGCTTGAATCGCGCCGCAACGTCAACTTCAAGGCGTTCATGGTGCGAGTACCTACATGCTACCTGCACCTCGTCATGGCAGAGGACTTTTGGCCGCAAGGTGTAATGTTCCGTCGCTTCCGCGGACAAGTGCCACACGATCGCACAAAGACAGTGCTCGAGTGAAGTGAGTTTTACTAACATAGTTTTAAGTTTATACACTATCACACATTGTACTATTATAATATAATATGTAAGTAACTCAAAACTCTGTAAGGTATTTATGTATGCCATAGTAGCCTGAAAATAAAGGTTTTATTTATTATTTATTTATATAAACTGTATTCTTGCTCTTCACCCCCACAGGGGTGGAATTCCGAAAAATCGTTTGGGATATTATTATGTTCATTACTTGATTCGAAGATTTATTTATTAAATACCAATTTTCGAGTTATTCAAGCCACGCAGTAAAATCCTTGTCTGTATAATTAACTGCCCCTTTTCACCCCGTTGGGGGTAGATTTTCGAAAAACCCTGATACACGTTATTCTTTATTTTTGGTCTTCTGACAAGTTTTTTAACTCAAGGAATAAGATTTTCATACAAATGAAATCCCCCCTTTTCACCCCCTTAAAGGTTGAATTTCCAAAAACCCCTTCTTAGTGCTCCCCTACATTATAAAAGGAAGCCGTGTGCAAAATTTCACAATCTCAAACTCAACTCAAACTCAAAGCATTTATTTCAATTAAACCAATTACAGGCACTTTTGAATTGTCAAGGGGTCGGTCAGTCAGAATCAGGAAGATGAAGCTAGTTGCCCATTCCAAAGCGTAGAAGAAGAACGGGCAAGAAACTCCATGGACACTCTTTTAAATCAAAATAATATGGTTACAAAATCTTGTTTAGATCATTCATGTTAAAAATTATGCACGTGAGAACAATGCAGAACGTTAAAACCGTCCGTAATGTCTAAAATCACATTCCTAGAACCAGTAGTTTCGGCTGTGCGTTGATATGTCAGTCAGTCAGCCAGTTTCTCCTTTTATATACACAGGGTGAAAAAAAACACTATTCAAAATCAAAATATTTTATTTCACATAAGCCTACATGCGCACTTATGAAACGTCAGAAGCTAGGTGCACGGTTCCAATTGGTCTTTTCCTATGGAGAAGAACCGCCAAGAAACTCCACGGTTACTCTTTTTAAAAATAATTGGCTTTTACAATATTTTCTAATTACAGTAGGTATGGGAGGATAGCGTAGGCCTGTCAACAAGTATCAGGTACTTGATAAAATAAAAAAATGGTCTACAGATCTAAAGTCTACAAGGCCTAATTACACCATTATTATTACACCATTCGATAGTGTCGCTGATAAGGATGGATTTCTGGGTTTTTGTTTACGTTAAAAGCAACAATCACGAGTGTTTAACAAAATAAAGCCGTTAGTTTCGGCTCTCTTTAATCCTTTGAGAAGCGCTGACAAACGTAAAGACCGACTCGTCCTCGCTTAGTACTTCATTTTAGAAAAAGTGTGTAAGAAATAAATCGGAACATTCTACTTACATTGATATAATTATTATCTTACACGTAAATGTTTTAGGTAGGTAGATTTTCCAAGGTCCTCGGTTTGTACAAGTTCTACGCGAAAAACTGTCCTCGGTTTAGTGATATAAAGTCTAACACAACGTCCGCACTTTGTACAAGCTTTAAGAAATATTGTGTAAAAATACGTCCTCGGAAGGACGTCGCAGGGCTTACGTAAGAGGTCCTCGGTTAGCTTACACAAAGTCCTCGTATGTGCATCGCTGATTACATTTAGCTGTGTATTTCAGGTCCTCAGTATGATAGCCGAAATTCATACAGAAAAATGTTGAGATAGCATTATCCCAATAAGCTCATCACTATAGATTTACTCACCTGTCTCTTTCTATCTTATTCTAAAACGCCTAGGAGGTATCTAAACCAGTTTTTTGGAGGGTCCTCGGTTCGTTCTAGGACTAACAAGGTCCTCGTAAGGGTGTCTGTACAAACAGGGGTGTGTGTGTGTGTGTGTGTAAAGCACATGAAATTGTTTACAAGTGCTACTTTAATCGTGTTCCCAATCACTTCCGTTCATTTCAATGTTTAGGGAAAATAAGCTAATAAATAAAAGTCAAGCGTTAGTCACAGATGTTTATTGTGTCTTACAAACTAGAATTGCATCCTGTGGGGGAACTGGCTGGAGCGGAGGCCGAACGACGACTTGAGGTAGCCTCGCAGCACCTTCTTGTCGGCGCGCTTGCCTATCGCCTTGACCACAGTCTCGTCGACCGACTTCTGGTCTGTCTTGCGCTGCTCTGATGGAACGTATTTCTGGAAAAAGAAAAAAACAATTTATTTTTAATATTGATTTGTATGTTGCGAGTCATTTCTCGGCTTCATGGCAATGTCAATTAAATTTTATGTTGTTAGATGGATATAAATATCGTAATGACTAGAAACTAGTTATTTACACTAGATACTAAATTAAATTACTAACTAACTTACTATACAAATAAATACAAAAACAAAGGACACTTAGGCGTCGAAGTACTCGTCCTTTATTTTATTTTATTTACCTGCTTACCCAGCATGAAAGTACAAAAGGTTTAGGTTCTCTTTAATAAAAATCTTCTCATACTCTGAAATCATAGTATTTTGGTTTGCAACACTTAGCAGCAATCACTTTACATTAACTTTGGAAGTAGGGCCTGGTTTTCACTTGCACATACTGCAAATTGTTTGGCAAAATTTGCAGATTCTTAGCCTAATTTATAAACGATTTTGATTTATCATAACTGTTGGTTACCTAGACCTAGACAGGCAAATCTCTAAATAGTATTAAAGCAAAGCAACTTTTTGTACCTGTCTGTCCGTTTAGTTCTTCTAAAATATACAAAAACTGTCAGACGATCAATTTTATTCTATGAATAAAAAATATTTGTCGAATGAAAAATCAGCCCCTAGCTGAATTACTGAAATGTCGATGTTATGACAGTGTGAAGCAGGCAGGTTGCTAGAGTTTTAATAAAGAACACTACAAACCTCTTTCTTGGAGGCAAAGATGTCCTCGCCCTGCTTGCGCTTGACGCTGCGCTTGGCGCTTTTCTTGTTCTTCTTGAAGTACTCATCGTTCAGGTGCTCAGGCAGCTTGAAGTCACCGAGGTCTATCTTGGTGGACGTGCCGATGACGTAGCGCTGGGGAATGCGCCTCAGGGGGCACGAGTTGAACTGGAAGGAGAAGGGTTATGATTACTTTAAGGCTGCTTTATGATTATGGTGAAATAGTTACAAGGCATTTTATAATCTGAAACTTAAGTTTTTAAATTTCAAAATTTCTGAAGATTTCAGTGCTTACTGAAGACACAAAAGTTCCTGTACTATCTGAGAGGTAAATGAACAATGATTTTAGTTTTTAGCCCAATCTTCAGTCAGTCGGCAACTTGGTTCATTCCCAATTTATTGCTTAGCTGCATTTAAGCTCACGAAGTAGAACCTTTGTGATGCTGATTTAAGCTAAATACTAAAATATATAATAATTCTAAAACATGAATTCCTAGGCTTCCCTGGATTTCCTTTCAAAGTACCAAGCAACAGAAGCCAGTGCAATTTCCCAATGAATGCCTTTCATTTGGAAAAGCTTGCATTTCACAATATCACTATTTAAGAGCGTTTACGCCATACGGCATTTCTTACAAACTTTTAAACTCCTAAATTTTTTTAATGTATGAACCGATTTTAATGAAACTTCATACGCATAAGCAGGATACAAAGGTCTAAAAAGTTAGTAGAGAACATTTTCGAAATGTCTTATTTAAAAAAAGATAACTGGAAATCTCTGTTCCTATGGAAAATTTAAAATTGGTCTAATTTGGCTGTAACACAATTTTTGAAAAATGGTCTTTGTAAGAAATGCCATATGGTATAAACGCTCTTAAATGCAGATCTGATGTTCCATCATAAATGCTTACCGAGAAGGGACCAGTGACGAGCAGCAGTCCGCTGGGCAGTACACCTACAAGCACAACACGCTTGCCGGAGTGGCGACCAGCGAGCAAGATGCACACTGTACCAGGGGTGAGGGTTGGCCTCGTCCTGCGGATGTGCTTGCTGAACGTCTTGTGGTGGGGACGAGTGAGGATCCTGGAGAAAGGAAATGGATAATTAGCATGAATGCAGAGTGAATGGGTGGTTAGACAAAGACCTTTCACAATAAGTATTCTTTCGTATTTTAATCCTTTTTGATTTTTTTTAGATAGTTCACTAATAGGACACAAAAATTGGAGTAATAAATGAGAAGCATCTTTATCAATTATTGTGTTGTAATAAAAAACAAAATGCCAGCTTAATTTTGTTTACCAGCAGGTTATTTTGTTTGTAAATATTTTTTAAGCTGTAGCAGTTACAGCATAATACGCAATTTACATTCTTTCCTGCACAAAAAGCCATGAATACTATACCAGTGAAACATATTCCAGCAAATATTTGGGATAATCCACATGATGCAAGTAATAATGTATTACATTTATGTATACTTGTTAGATAGAAAAGAAATGCAAGTTTTAGTTACTGTTATTCATAATGCATACTTAGTGTTGTGTCATTAGTATAATAATTATCAGTGTAATTGGTTATACGTTGCTCTGATTAAGTAAATAGAAAACAAATTGGAACTCCTTATTTGAAAAAGAGCACACTTACTTGTCCTGAGTGGGGTAGAACGACTTTCTGCGGCGCAACAGTACAGTACGGGTTCCGCCATTCTTCTCACCGCCGATCTGCTTGACAGCCACGGAGGGCTTCTTGGGCTTTTCTGGCTTGGGGTTCTTTTTGCCCACAAACCTGTACTTAGCCTGGAAATGGAAGAAAGAGGTTTAAGTTAGTTTCAAATAGAAAATTATGATTAAAGTAAATATTTATTGAGTTTGAAATGTATTCAACTGTGAACCAAGTAAAATTTATTTTATACATGTTAATAAATATCTACTGATATGGATATCTCAGATGAAGATACTGCTCTCATTACTTAAGGTGAATGTATAGTGGTAGACCGCGAAATTCAAATTTTCTGACGTTTTTTGCAATTTGCAGGTCAGTGTCAGATTGTATCTTGATCAAAATATGATTTGCGACAATAACAGGTACATATTTGGAGAATTAAAATCATTAGAATCATTAATATGTATCTTTCTATCACCAACCACCAATCTCATATGGAAAAGTGTTAATGGTAGAAATCTAACTTAAAAAGATGTACTAATGATTATAATGATAACAATTCTCTAAATGTACCTATTATTGTCGCGAATCATATTTTGATCATGAAACAACCTGACACTGACCTGCAAATTTCAAAAAACGTAAGATAATTTGAATTTCGCTGTCTCAACTACCCATTCACCTTAACTTAAGTAAAGTTCATTTTACCACACTATCAATGCAACTTAACCACAAAGTAATAACATTGCGCAACAGCTATATACAAGGTAGACTTGTAGCCATTTATAAGATGACTCCATCATCAAGATGAGTAGTAGATGGCCATGCACCAGGTTGTGAGACAATGCCACACATGGACAGTTCACACTCTGCAGGTCACAATTGTTGTTACTGCATGTTATTTACTGTCAGTAAATACCTGTAAGTAATTTGTTATCTACTAGTTATGCCAATGATATATCAAAGAAACTAGCTGACCTTCTTGTGGAACATCTTTGACTTGGAGAAGCGAACTACTCCATTTCCCAGGTCGTAATTCCTTGGTTTGCCAACTTTGGCCTTGGATACGCCACCCGCGGGTGCCGCAGCGGGCTTGGCCGCCGCCTTAGGCTGTGGTGGAGCCATTTAGAATCTGAACAAACAGAAACACAACCTTTAACAACAAACTCACCACCTGACTTAAAATTTTGAGGTTATAAATGTTTCAGCACTTCTCCATACAAACAAGTGATTTAGGACACGATTCATAAGCTTTTACACTGCGGAACTGTAACAGCTACACACGAATACCTATCCGTTCACTGTTTTATCACAATCACTTGGCGAACGTCAAAACTTTCGATGCGAATTTCAAAGATGTTGAGTTCAGATAAATCAAAAATATAACACACAATCACTTGTTTGTAGGATCCTTTTCTTAATTCTTACATGGAATAGAGAAAATTAGTTAAAAATAAATCTATTCGTTTGGATTTATTTTCATCGAAAACAACATCAACTCACATTCCAACCGGGATCAAGAAAAAAAGAAATTGACATAGAAGATTTTGTCTATGGCGATTGTACAAACCACAGATTACATTATATTAAAGGGATTGACTACAGAACTTTTAGCCTTACACGATTCGATTGTCAAGTTTGTCGACTGTGTTGCTCTAAGTTTTTGCCTAAACTTCGTTTGCTGTTTCAGGGAGGGCGATGAAAGGAAGGAACCAAACGATTAAAATAAAAAAGTCTACTAAACAACGACATATTTTGGGAAACTCAACAATCGGGTGTCGTTAGGATCGAGTTGCCACTTTAGGCATTCTCAGATTTTTGGGCTTGGAATCTTGAAACAAAGATTTTGTTAGCTCATTGTTCTTTACGCTTATTATTTTTCAGTACATTTGATTAAATTCTCAAGTTAGTGGAATTCATAAAAAACTATTGTTTTTGGTTGATAAATAATTAAATGAACGCGATCAGAGCGATCACAGAGAACGCGCCGATAATTGAATGTCAAATTAAGTAAACGTCAAAAATTTCAGTGTTGAAAAATGGCTTCTTTGAGGAGCCCGTCTTCGCCGTCCGACGGTTATAAAAGGTTCAGTGATGATTTCGCAAACACCAGCGTCAACAATTACGGCTCGAACGTCACAAGTAAACGAGAAGCTATGATTTTTATATGCACAGTAGCCGCAAGATTATGTGTACGCTTTTGTTTTATTAACAATACATTTTGTAATTCATTTAACATTTTGTTTTAATTTATTTCACCTTGTTTTGAGCAATAACTGTTAAATATCCATCCATATGTGGTCCAGTGAGATCGATTAACTGTTATACTGATGCCAAATCTGCTATATGACGCATTAGAATGACTCATAAAGCTGTATAAACACTAACCTATGCATAAAACAAACAGTAAGATGCTATATGCTTGCCCCAAATACATAGATTCAAAGCTTTTGTCTTCTGTTAATTTTCTAAACACTTTTGCACTTAGTAAGTAAGATGTAGTTGCTTGTTTTGCATGGCGATAATTTTTTTATCAACAATATTTAAATATCTCGATCTTTTTGAATAAGATATACCTACCTGTTCGTATTTACGTGATTTTCCAATTATACCTACCAGAAAAAAACCGCGCGTCGTAAAAATAATGTATGAAAGAAAGAAGCTTCTTTGTAAATTATATATTATTATTTGGGCTATCCTGTTTGGTGTATGATGTCCTCAGACAAGGTTATCTAGATTATCTATCCAGTTTCATCCAGTTGCAATGCTAATGATTGGATAAACCGGAGTGATCCTATTTGTACCTCTATCAATAAAATAAACATTTTGCTTCTATGATAACAGGCTACCTACTACTAAAAATCTAATATGTAAGTACTGCATTTACATGCCAACAAGAATATTTGATTGGTGTGTTTACATCTAACAGGAGCTGAAATTGATAAGTTCCACATGGAATAATAGTTTTTATATTGCAAAAGATATGGACTGTTTCTTGGCTAGCCTTTTGCCAACTATGTTGGGGTAGGCTTCCAGTCTAACTGGATGCAGTTGAATACCAGTATATTAGTAAACTATCTGTAAGTAATCACAAACAAACTAGTAATTGCAGATTTATTGCACATTTTTAAATGGGCTTAATTTTGTCTGTTATTTATTTAAAGAATGTAAATTTATTTTCAGTGTACAATAAAAAAACAAATTTATTACTGAAAAGATTATAAAGGGTTTATATTGTCCCCAAAGTAGGCAAGCCTGTATCTTGGGCATCAAAAAGTGGGCAGAAAAAACAAATGTTTATAAGTAGGTATGTACATCTAAAACCATTGCACTTTTATAGTTACTGATACACAGTGTAGTGCTTAAACATCTAATCAACACTATCAAATACATGAGGTGTTCCACACAATAGATACATATTTTATCTATGTTATCATTATTGACAGCTTTTTATCAGCCAGTGGTGATCAATTCTTGGTTGTTTGGGAGTGTGCTGTTATGTTGGCTGAGAAAATTAATAGTTTATTAAACTAGGAATTTAAAAACAATCTATTGACCAATTGTGATTATTATTTGATCAATTTTCAATTATAAAAAAATATTTAGAATATTAGTAAACCCAGGTTCTATCTAAGGCATAATTTTAAATAAAAATAGCCTAGATAAGCCAAAATGCAGTTAAAGGTTTCTAACCACTGGCTTCTTTATCGGAGTCTGTATTTCATTCCCATCATGATTCAGTTGTAAATCGCGGAAGAAAAATGGCATACCTATAGGAATAAGTAAATTACTGAAATACATTATAAAATCAATAGACATAGCAGTGTTGTGTGATCAAAATGTCAAAAGCAGTGAGAAATGTGGCTGACACAGTGTATTATAGCATCAGGTATCAGTGGTACAGATTGAAGTCATGTGAGTTTAATTTAATACAATTTTAGAGTTCCTAAGCTAGGCTTTAAAAGATAAGTGTCTATCCCGTGGGAATATCGGGATAAAAAGTATCCTATGTGGTATTTTGATGTATAAGCTATACTGAAAAGTTTCATCACAATTCGTTCAGTAGTTTTTGCGTGAAAGAGTAATAAACATCCATCCATCCTCACAAACTTTCGCGTTTTATTAGTAGTATAGGATTAGAAAGTAGGTAGGATTTCCTTCAAATAATTTGTAAGAATATCTTTTTGGCGTCCACCCAGCAAGGGGTCGGAGAGGATAGGACTCGAGAAAGGGTATCAGGCAAAACAGTGCCAGTCTACATAAAATCAATGCTATGGGAAACGTGTGTGACCCGTGGTCCCTCCCGTAGTCCCCGAAAGGTACCACAGGCATTTTTTTACCCGTGGTCCCTCCGAGGAATACAATGCTACCGAATCAAAATGGTAGTCCCTCACGTAGTCACTGGAAGGTATCCTCCCTCCGAAAAATACAATGCTGAATACTGAAAAAGTAGCGACAGGACTTATTTTCTCCAGCGCTTAATAATTGTGGCTTGTCCACACCTAACTTTCAGCTTAGCATAAATAATCTGTCCAGTGTCTGGCTGGCTATTGACCCATCGCCCTTCCGGAGTTCCGGATCAATTCTCTACGCTAAATTCGTTTTTCGGTAACTTCAATAGCCAGTCCGTTGAATACACGGCTCATATAAATAAGCCAATTCACTTCAAAAGCGAAAACATCGTAATCCATCAAATTTAACACGGTTTTAGCCTAACAAATCAATTTATTCTGTCTTTATTAAATTGACGCCTAGCGATTTTCGTGCATTATTTAGCTATTTGACAGTTTATTTTATCGTCCTATCCATGTTAGGGTTGTCTGTTTGGCAAATATACTCAGTGATAAAACCCTCATTATGCTCCTTAGCCTACTGTTCATGTTTGCTGAGCATGGTTTCCTCGTATGATTCCCAGGTCGCGCTAAGTAGATATTGAGTATTGGGTTTATCAAACAGGAATTTCTCAGTAGCAAACTGGACTCTGGATTTGTGCCAAGCAACTTACAGCCCTGGTATTACATAAGAACAAGACATACCATGTGTGTGACTAAAGGTTTACTAAACACCTCTCGCTTTTTGTACCCTCGGGGAATACATACTGGCGAGAGGCGTGATGTTATATTTTCTATATATTATTGAAGATCTAAATTTAGCGTGAAACTGTGTTAAGTACAGCTCAATCAATACCTACTAGGTAGTTGTATTGCAAAATCCATTGTTTGCAATGAACACCCGCATTGAACAAGAAATTCGCCGACAAGGTCGCGCGGACAATCTGTGAAAGCGATTGTGAATAGATAGTTTGTGGCTACTATACACGATGGCCCATGATTGGCATATTGACAGGTTTCTAACTGCCCTGATTAACGTGTCTGAGGAGAAATGGAACAGTTATACACAAAGGCTTCCTGTTCCATTCAAGACGTCAAATTCTATTCTTTGCTCCAAATTTGCTATTGGATAAATATTTGCAAAAATTTCCATTAAAGAGCGAGAACGTTATTGTCAGTCTTAATAACTCAAGCGTCGTCGACTAATGAGACACAATCAATTTGTTGCGAGACTCCCGAGGGGCCTGTGTCTCTTTGTACGGACGCCAGCACATCAAGTTACTACAATCTGTCAGATTTCTTTAATAGATTTTCGACTTTATTGCTAAAGCATAAGGTTCAAGGTTGATTGGGAAAATCTGACAGTTTCGGGTAGGTTGACCTGCTGGCGTCTGTACGTACACTGAAATTCCCAAATGGCTCTAAATAAATACTACACCAACCATGCCAGCTATAATGTCTTATAACTAACGGGTTGTCCATCCATCCGGTGGACAATCAGAAGCAGTCACTGCACTCAGAAATGAGAGATGGGAATCTTATCGGCAAAAACAATATAATTATCACTGACGTGAAATGACTCATATTTCGTATAGGTACATAGTATTATTATAATGTTACATTTCTATCATCATCTGCCTAGCCTTTTCCCAACTATGTTCGACCATATTCAGCTGCATCCGGTTGGATAGGTACAGCGGAATATCAGTATTTTACATGGAGCGACTGCCTATCTGAACTCCACATACCAGTTACTGGGTAATACGCACAGACTACAATATAATGCATGGTAATACGATACCCCTTGGGTAAGACTGATTGTCAGACTTTCGGGCTTCTGACGACCCGTAACGACTGTCAAAGATCCACGAATGACAGCCGGGACCAACCGCCCCAACCGGCTATTATTACTTAGCCACATGGTACATTTCTATGTCCCTTGCAAAGGTACTCGGTGTCTTTGCATCTGTACTAATATTATAAATTCGAAAGTAACTCTGTCTGTCTGTATGTTACCTTTTCATGCCAAAACCACTGAACGGATTTCGACAAAATTTGGCAGAGAGATAGATTGCATCCCGGGAAGGACATAGGAGAGTTTTTATCGACATACCTCGCGGGCGAAGCCGCGAGAGGAAGCTAGGAGGCTATAAAATATCCAGCATTTTATGACGCAACTTTTCGTTAACCTGAGTACCTATTTGCAAAGTGGGTCTGTTTTTTATGAACTCTGTACCTATAACGTATCTGATAAAAAATAGGTAATACTTTCAGTCTTATGATCTACTAGCATTTGCCCGCGATTTCGCCCGCGTGGATGTCGAAAAATGTCCCATGGGAACGTACTAAAACCGAGGTTTAAATCCAAGTTTTAAACTGTGCCAAATTTCATCCACGCCAGTAGGTACAGCTCCAAGTCGGCATGATTTTTTCCGACATCTTCAACAATCATAAACAAATACACTTAACCTTCCTCATGAACCACTCCGTCCATTGGTGAAAATCGTATAAAAATCCGTTCGGTAGTTTTTGAGTTTATCGCGTTTAGGCAGACAGACAGGCGCGACGGGACGGACTTTGTTATATAATAGGTATGTAGTGACGAAGGAATAAGTATACCTACCTACCTGTTTTACGTACGAAATTGAATGTGGAATAGTATTCAGTCCCATGTTATCAAATAATACATAGATGGTATGGGCCGTGGGGCCGAGTAACTATTCTAAACTGAGAATTTCCTCTTATTTAACATTGCCTGATCCGGGAGTCGAACCTAAGGCTAGGAACTCACGGAGCGATTTTCGCCCGCAACCGCCGCGGTCGTGGATCTGCGGTTTTATTTCAAAACTCACGAGACCGGTTATTCGCGCGGTTACGCGGCCGCCGCCTCCCTACCTCCGTACCGGCCGGCCGGCCGTACCTCCCGCCGCGCCACCCGCCGGCCCCCGCGGTCGCCCGCCAACCGATCGCAAAGCGCGCGGGCACCACCCGCCGAGGCTGCGGGTAACCGCGGCCCGCGCGATTCTACTAGTTGCCCGCCGGTACAGCGGGAGCCGCATACAACCGCGAACACCGCGGGCGTAAAACGCGTCGTGAAATGTGCTTTAATTTTTTATATAAATATTTGCATTCTACAGAAGCTGCGGGCCCGCAACCGCGGCGGTTGCGGGCGGAAATCGCTCCGTGAGTTCCTAGCCTAAGTCCGCCGCACTAACGACTATTTGACCTATTCTAGGACCAGCTAATGCGGTAACCTAGTCCATGAAACAAAAAATATTTATTTTCGGAAAGCGAGAATGATGAAATCACCACCTCCGTTCGATGACCGACGCATGATGTCATCAGCGTTCACTCATACCCTGACCTTAGTCCCCACTCCCAGCACGGCAGCATTCACCGGAACTTTAAAAAATCTTTTGTAAGAATTTGTGAAGTTGTGTGACGCAACCACGTGTGTATGTGTATCACTTTTTTCCGGGTCCATGAAGCAGGGTGAAATCTCGGACAACAATTGCGGACAACACAGCTAGACTCGAGACTCAAAATAATTTGGACCCATTTCTGGCCAAGGCAAAACACATAAAAATGCATAGTAACAAGGCAAAGCAATCCTCTAAATCAAATAACGATATTACAACATAGTCTTGAACTTAATTAAAATCAATTAGCGTACAACAAAGTCTATTATAAAGGTGAAAAGAATTAGCCAACATTGCTCGGAGTCAGCGCAAGTTCGCGATATTAAATCCGCTCGAGGCTGGATAACTATGACCTCGGAGTTACCCCACGCGAAACAATGGGTCTAATAGTTTCAGTTCTAAGCCCCGAATAGATAGAATAGCTAGTGAATTTACACGGCGAATTAGTTTTAAAAGTGATAGTACATAATTATTTAATTTATTGTATTTACTAGCTATGCACAGTTTTTGCTTTCTTGAAAACAAATTGGATCATGGGTTTAATTTTTTTGGGGGGAACCCCTTATTCTTTTTCTGAAATATAAGTAGCCTCGGTTGCTCCTTATAACATCCGCTAAGTATTTGCCAGTGAAATTCCGTCAAAATCGCATCCAGCCATTTTGGAGATTAAGTGGAACAAACAGACAGAAAGACAAAAAAAATTAAAATGTTTTTTTTTTGTCTTAAATACCGTAATAAACTTTCATATGCATTTAGAAAGAAGCTGTTATTTTACATTACAACTAGACAGTTCAATTTTATTAATTCGTATAGATTTCGCATTTAGGCAATCATATGCGTAGGTAGGTAAAGTGTCATGTAAGTACCTAGATCCCTAAGGGTGCTTTTAAACGACCCATATTTTTACACGATTGCCCAAAAAAAAAGAGTTATGTTTCAGGGTTCATGTAGGTAAATGTATGTGTGTGACTTTCTTTACTCCACGATAACTTGGGTAAGGTAGCCCGCAAAATTCAAATTTTCGTAGGTTTTCAGCAATTTGTGGTCAGTATTAAATTGTATGTTGATTAAAATATGATTCGCGACCGTAACACATATGTATTTACAGAATTATAATCATTAGAGTCAGTAATACAACTTGATAAGTTAGTAGAATCCCAAAATGTCAAGATTTCATGAAATAGTCATTCAGTGAGATTACTTGATCTTAGAGAGTTGTGTTAATGACTTGAATGATTATAATTCTGTATATAAATATTTGTTACGGTCGTGAATCATATTTTAATCAACCTGTAACTTAATACTGACCAGCAAATTGCAAAAAACGTAAGACAATTTGAATTTCGCGGGCTACCTTAGCGCTTCCCCCATAATGCAATATGAGGTTCATCATCATCATCATCAACCATCAAATGGAATCAAAGAGAATCATAGTCTTTGGTTGGAATACAGTCCGGTCACTGACCTCTATAATACATGTAATATAGACGTAGACAGAGATATTCTCAGTATACGAATATAGAGTTCAGTGAGTGCGGTCGGCGAGAGAATGCGTTCTTGACACCTGTCAGTGTCACAAACGAATACGTGTTTGCGAATTGACTTTTGAATTAGCTGCAGTAAAATGTAACTCATTCCGGACTGAGTTTAGAGATAAGCAGGTCAAATAAGTTTCGTTTGTTACACTATTCAGTACTAGAAAAACGAGACTTGGTTGATGGCCGCAAAAAAACAAAAAGACGCCAATTTCAGTCATTCACGTAACACATGAGCTGTCATTTTACTGCAGCTAATTAAAAGTCCGACTATAGTTACTAGCATTGTCGCTTATACAGCATTATATTGTAGTCTTTGATTGTCGCACTGACAGGTATCAGGAACGCATTCTGTTGACAGCCGGAATGTTACTTCTTTATATTACGTCCATGAGTTTACTATATCAAAGTCTATAACAAGATCTCCAGGAAAAAAAAAACGATTTCTGTAGAGTAAAAAATAAGTTCTTTTTATAGCCTGCCATGCTCGTAAACGTTGACATTGAACTTCACTCAGAATAGACTTGCTAATAAGATTAATATTTATTATCCTATATCGGATTAGTCATAGTGTACTGTATTGATTTCCATTTTCTAAACTTGTTACCTACTTGTTTTTGTTGACGCTTTTCCTGTTCCAGATGTGTAAATAACAGCATGGTTTGAAATGCATACACAAACATTTTGTGCAAGGTTGCTTACACAGACCTACATGTGAAGGTGGAGTCGACTATACGACACTAAATTAAACATCGTACGTAATAACGTTCCCAGTCTACGTGCAAAAATTCAACCAAATATATCTACCTAACTTTGTATGACTATGGATACTCTTTGGAACTCTCAAAATGGGTATCAGGTCTCACTTACTCCTCTATCCTTCGTTTCTACAGCTAGCTGCGACGCTGCGAGTGACTTTACGAGTCAGCAGCACGATTAAACTTTCTACACAATACACATTAGGTATATGCCCCTAAGGAGTAAACAAAGGTAGCCTAGATTCGATACAGCGGAGTACGCCAGTGAAAGTTAGTCCACAGGCTCTCTGGAAACTTTCGGAAACTGTCCGGATTGTAAAGCATTGTTACATTATCTATCAAACTTTTATGGCACATGCCACGAACACTTTACTTTCGACAGATTTATTGGATCAGTGAATCGCCGTAAAAAGTTTAGAGCGTCTAGGTTTCCCCAAAGAGTACCTAAAGCACTGCACTGCCCTAGTACATGATAAGTTCCATGAGGCAGGGGTTCCGATGCGTGAGAGGAAACCGATTAGTTATACCTGTTACCTTGCCAAACCGTTAGAAGTTCCAACATTTTGATAAGGGGGAAGCGTCAGGGTGGCCCGCAAATTCAAATTCAATTTAAGTTCATTTATCCCTATTGAATAGAAAAAGAAAGAAAGAAAATAAATTGATTTGAAACCGGTTAAGGCACACAAAAAGAGAAATCAGAAAAAAAATTGAATGACTGTTAATATCAATTAGTGGCTTCAGCTTCAATAGGAGTATTGTATATAATGTATAGAACTTGGAAGGCTGTATTCATGATTTTAATTAATGATTCATCATCATCATCATTTCTGCCGAAAGAAGTCCACTGCTGGACATAGGCCTCTCCCAAGCACCTCCACTTCGACCGGTTCTGCGCTTCTCGCATCCAACGGGTTCCAGAACCTTTCGGCCCCATCGGCCATCTGTTCTGCGAGCAATGTGCCCTGCCCACTGCCACTTAAGTTTGGCAATTCTTCGGGCTATGTCGGTTACCTTGGTTCTTCTGCGGATCTCCTCATTCCTGATTTAATTTAATTATTATAATTCTGTAAATATATACTTTTTACGGTCGCGAATCATATTTTGTTCAACATACAATCTGACACTGACCTGCAAATTGCAAAAAACGTACAGGACCTAAGAATATTTGATTTTTTCTGGCTACCTTGACGCTTCACCCTTAAATGCCACTTTGTCTCGCTCGAGGTCGTTAAAAAGAAACCCTCCGGTATTATAGTGAGTACCTCGTGACTTATTGCTACAGCCCTCGTCTAATAAATACTCATAATGTCTATCCATTGGATAGAGCGCTAAAGTAAGAGTATTACTCACCAAATATAAAGTCCATGACCTTGTAACATGAACTCTCCTTCAAGTAAGGTTTCACCCAAATACTTAGTAAAACTGTCCATTTAGCAGCGGGGTGATTGCGTAACAAATTATCAGTAGAAATGACAGTTCAACAACATTCATTGCGTTATTTACGTTGTTAAGCAGACACATTTTTCGAACGTATGAAGCAATGGATTAGCACTGTCCTTCAAAATGAATCAGATTGAGATTGATAGTGTGTTACGCAATAGGGTGCAGGTTTCATAAGAAAGCGTTGAACGGTCACACAATAAAATTACGGCTGTCCAAATACAAAGCGTTTTTTGACACTGAATGTAAAATTGGTACTGGTGAAAATGACAGATTTGCATGACTTACAGCCGGTATAATATGACGGAACCACTTTCTTCGAAACCGAAGCTTTACTGTATTCCCGAACAAGAAAGACAAAATATCGGAAGACATGAGTCATATTAAATTGCGTAGTGGTTCGAATACTGCATCTAAATAAACGATATAAGCAAAATTCCGACGATATAGTACACGGTTACTTGCTTTAGATAAAGTAACTTCATCAAATAGGTACCTATTTGTACCGTTGCTTGGTGTCTGGTACAATTAAAGCAACCCATCGCGTCTCCCACGGGTCATATAAGAAGCCACTTTAGTAGATTACGACAGTACAAACGGGCGTGGGAGTTAGTAAGGCCTTTAGAGGTAAAATGCCTTACTAACTCCCACGACTAATGTTTTACAGATGGTTTTAATGTCTAAATCATTAATCATCCACTTTGGACTTACTTACCTAACTATAAGACTCTTAATTCTTTAGTAAGATACATTAAAACTTGAGCCAAAGTCATAACCTGACACAAAACTAGAAGCCCTGTTTCCCGGAAGGGTTGGGCAGACAGAGGTGTAACTTAGTACCTACACCGACATTTCGCCAGTTATGTCTATGTCCCACGTAATAGAGACGAGCCAAAATCATGCTTATGCCTCCCAACCCAAGAAGGTACAGTCAACAAAAGAGATAAGTATGGGATCGTCGGATATAGTTGAAGTTTAGTAAGACACCGATGGAGGTTGTCGACTGTTTGTTTTCTATTAATAAAATAAAATTTTATTAGACTTTCTTACTCAACTTCAACTATATCCGACGATCCTGCATATTTATCTCTTTTGTTGACTGTACGTAGGTAGGTAGGTACATTTTAGTGCATTTCATAAAGCCCCATGTAGCAATTTCCAATTTATAGACCACTTGGTCGCGCCGGTCCTCATCTAATCAAGTATTTACACCTTCTCACAATGGCTTCCCTTTGTCTTGTCTCCCTCGCTCGCAGTACATTGTGGCAGGCGTGTACGGAGCC
Source organism: Oligia fasciuncula (assembly GCA_963082905.1). Lineage (NCBI taxonomy): Eukaryota > Metazoa > Arthropoda > Insecta > Lepidoptera > Noctuidae > Oligia > Oligia fasciuncula. The sequence continues at coordinate 10,130,446 of OY720406.1, read as the reverse complement.
GAGTCATGGTCACCACCATTCAATGCTTACTTACGTGAAGCCGCATATTATGTACTAGCTTTTGCCCGCGACTTCGTCCGCGTGAAATTTCATCTTCCCCGCGTTCACCCTCTTAGGGGTTGAATTTCTACATTATAAAGGGAACCTCTGTGCAAAATTTCAGCTTTCTAGGTCCAAGGGTTTGGGCTGGGCGTTGATGAGTCAGTCAGTCAGGACTTTTCTTTTTATTGATTTTCCTCTAAAAATTTCGAAAATGTAATCTAATTATCATTTATTTAGATAAATAAGTATTCGGGTCAATTTTCAAGTTTATTAACCAAACAAATGATTAGGATTTTTCATATAAACTGTATTCCCGCTTTTCACCCCCACAGGGGTGGAATTTCAAAAAATCGTTTGGGATATGTTCATTACTTGACTCAAAGATTATTTATAACAATTTTCGAGTTAATCAAGCCACGCAGTAAAATCCTCGCCTGTATAATTAACTACCCCTTTTCACCCCGTTAAGGGTAGATTTTTGAAAAACCCTGATACACGTCATTCTTTATTTTTGATCCTAAGTATAAATACTGAGTTTTGAGTTAATCGGACCGCGCGTTAAAATTCTTCCATATAAATTTTGACACCCCCCAATCCCCCTTTAGGGGGTAGTTTAGAAAAACAAAAAATGCCAAACTTCATAATTTACTTAGATAAGTATTCGTGCCAAGTTTCAAGTTTATTAACTGAAGGAATAAGATTTTTCATACAAACGAAATCCCCCCTTTTCACCCCCTTAAAGGTTGAATTTCCAAAAACCCCTTCTTAGTGCTCCCCTACATTATAAAAGGAAGCCGTGTGCAAAATTCCACATTCCTAGACCCAGTAGTTTCGGCTGTGCGTTGATATGTCAGTCAGTCAGTCAGTCAGTTTCTCCTTTTATATAAATTGTGATTAAACCATGATAGCTAGATAAATGTTCTCGCGGACTTTTTTGTAGGTCTTAATGGGCTCTACAAACCCGTAGTACATCATTTTGTTCTATTGTCAATAGTTTTTGCAGCGCACGCAAAAATAGGTTTTCGATTTTACACCTTGTGTTACAAAATAGCAATTTTATTACGGAACCCTAATTTTGAAAAAAAAATATAGCCTATAGCCTTCCTCGATAAATGGACTACCCAACACTAAAAGAATCATTCAAATCGGACCAGTAGTTCCAGAGATTAGCGCGTTCAAACAAACAAACTCTGCAGCTTTATAATATTAATTAATATAGGGTGACTGGTAATTAGTGACCGATACTTAAACACGTGATTTTACTCATCATTATGAACAACTTTTACTATGGGACCAAACCTGAAATCGCGAAAAAAAAATCAGCTGTTCCCTACATTTATGTTCGCTTAACCCGTCAAAATGTAGGGAACAGCTGATTTTTGTTTCGCGATTTCAGGTTTGGTTCCATAGTAAAAGTTGTTCATAATGATGAGTAAAATCACGTGTTTAAGTATCGGTCACTAATTACCAGTCACCCTATATATAGTATATAGATATAGTATAGATGAGGATTGTACCTATATTAAAATGTAGGTGTATGAGTAATCTCTATTTATATGCCTATAACATATACTTAAAGGCTATAAGGTAAGCAACCTACTGGTTGATATTCATAACCAGCCTATAGTGTTCTCACTGCTGCTAGGTCACACAGACACAGGTTTTCGAGAGGGAGTGGGCTGTAATGTAATCTACCACGCGGGCCCAGTACGGGTTGGTGGATGTCTCATGTCTTCGATTTTTTAGTCCTAGGACATGCCGGTTTTCTCACGATGTTTTCCTTCACCGTTTTGAAAGCAGTGGTGATGAAATCACTTACGAACGTTCGAACCCACGACCTACAGTCGGAGTTGTTACCACTGGGCCACCACTGATCACAGCTGGTTGATAATAAAAGACTCAAAACATAATTATATTCCATCATCATCATCATTTCAGCCGAAAGACGTCCACTGCTGGACATAGGCTGGATATATTCCACCAGTATCAAAAAATCAAAACCCAAAAGATGGGGGCAATAATTGCTATAATATGTCATGCTCATGTCCTTTTAATCTTTGTTGACTTGTTAATAGGTAAGTGTAGAAGTTCTTTAATCATTAATCATAAGAATGTGTGTGGCAGAATCGCACCCATTTCTTGCAACCTTAATTAGTTTACAGAACGTTTCTATATTATTAAATTTCTAAGTAGATAATATATACTATAAATATAGGTACCTATCTAAGTACAGATTTCCTGTCTATTTTTTCTGCAAGAACCCCTCTTTATGTGAAGACCTTCTTTTTTTTCATCAAATGACCCCCTTCCGCTCTGGGTGGAGCGGAAGGGGGAGTGTCAGACTCTTACTGACTAAAACCCACCCGTTGTCCTTTCTTAGCCCTTTATGTTCCGGGTCAGCGGTAACCCTTTCGGACAATCCCGCTGAGTGTGAAGACCTCCTCTGAAGATAATTTATCCAGTCTTCTGTAGATGTTAGTGTTTGAGAGTAGCATTTAGACACACCTTTTTGTACTCCAAAGTGCTCTGCCCTGGCAAAATTAACACCTATTTTAATCAGCACCCTAATTGCGTAACTCGCTATCAATCTCAACCTGAATCATTTTGATGGATATTGTTAATCCATTGCTTTATACGTTCGATTTTTTTTCTGATCAACAACGTTATTCACGCAATGAAAGTTGTTGAACTGTCAAAATGGCAGCCATTGCTACTTTGCTACTGATAGTGTGTTACGCAATTAGATACTCCGCAGGTATGATTTAACTTCTTACTACCTATTTAACTGCCGCTTTAGTTTTAATTTGCACAAGTTTGCATGCAGTTTAGTGTCATCGTAATCTACTTCCGCTGTCGTGATTGTCACGTAGACGGTAGACAGTAGACTGTCGCCTGTCGTCATTGCCCCTGTCCTACCCGCCACCACAGAGCATGTAACCTTTCCCGCCAGCGCCCGCCGGGCGGACTGTATCGTACTAACCTAATTCTTTCATTTATCCACGTAAAAGGCTTCAGAATTCTTTGTGTAGCTAAGTGGGTTATTTTCACAATGAAACTACAGAAATGGAAATGTTTTAGTGCCTTGTATACAAATATTATTATGGATCTATGCGTTTTGTACTGTTTATTAGCTTTTAGTTCAAGAAAAGTAAAAATATTCTTAATAACGCTAATCTTATTTATTACCAACCTCCCGCAGAAATAACTAACGCTACCCCGAATTACTCCAGAAATAACGCTAATTAGTCTCTAATGGCAGTGGTGGCCAAGTGGTAACGGCCGCGACTTACGAGTTGTAGGTCGTAGGTTCGAACCCAGACAGGCGCTTTACTTTGTGTAAATTGTTTCATCACCACTGCTCTCAAAACGGTGAAGGAAAACATCGTGAGAAATTGTTTCATCACCACTGCTCTCAAAACGGTGAAGGAAAACATCGTGAGGAAACCGGCATGTCCTAGAACTAAAAATTCGAAGACATGTGACATCTGCCAACCCGCACTGGGCCCGCGTGGTGGATTACGGCCCACTCCCTCTTACCTAGAGGAGGCCTGTGTCCCAGCAGTGGGAACATTATAGGCTGATTATGTAGTCTCTAATGAACCCTAGCCCGAACGAACAACTGAAAGCTGCTGTAATAATCAGGAACCACAGACACCGGTTCGGAGGGTATTCGTCATTCCCTTCGTGTTGGTTTTATTTAGCCCTTATAAACATGTGCTCCGTCAAACTTTTCACCATTTTTTTTCTGCACATACCTAGTTAACACCGTATGGACCACAGACTTAATATAAGTCTGTGGTATGGACTCAAACCGAACCTGTCAATAACATAGCTATGTTTATTTATTTGAATACTAGCTTCTGCCCGCGACTTCTTCCGCGTGAAATTTCGGTCCCCGACGACCCATACTCCGTCGCATCCATAGATATCCGGTCGCATCGCATCGCCCGCCCACGCTATTACTTCGCTTTCGCTTAGCGTTATTTTTGCTCGGTCCTAAGGGTCGAAGCATGATGTTAAATAGCCTATAACTTTCCTTAAGAATTGGGCTATCAAATGCAAAAAGTTTTTAACAAATCCAACTAGGAGTTCCAAAGGTTAGCGCGTTCTTACAAACAAACAAAAAATCGCTTCAGATTTATTAGGTACTAGCATCTGCCCGCGACTTCGTCCGCGTGAAATTTCTTGTCCCCCACCCCGTCGCAACACTTCATATTCGCTTAGCGTTCAATCTGACTTTTTTTCTTTTTGCTCGTCTCCTAAGGGTCATAGCGTGATATTAAATAGCCTATGGCTTTCTTCAAGAATTGGGCTATCAAATGCAAAAAGATTTTTTCAAATCTGACCGGTAGTTCCAGAGATTATCGCGTTCAAACAAACAAACTCTTCAGCTTTATTATTAGTATATAATATATATAGATACTTTTCCGGGATAAAAAGTACCCAGTGTGATGCCCAGGATATTAAAGAATAATTATACCAAGTTTCATCTTAATCGAACCGGTAGTTTTTGCGTGATGCCTGAACAAACAGACAGACAGACAAAAAATTTTTAATCACATTTTTGGGTTCGGTGTCGGTCTAATAACACCCCCTGCCATTTATTTTTTTGATATTTTCAATGTACAGAATTTTCACTTCTACAGATTTATTATAAGTAGGTTTAGATAATACTTATTATAATATAGATTTACGGAAAACCTCCAGCAAACTCCTACACAATCACAATGCATTTTATTAGCCTATAAAATCTAGTTGCACGTTATTTTTAGTCACAGACTACTGGTAGTTTCATCTCCTCGTTATCATCATAATAAATTATCTTGCAACACTAAGATAACACTACAAAGTAGGCTTTATTAAGTAAACTGAAACTCTGAATTATTATCGCCATTTTGGATGTACGGATAGACAAAAAACCGTTGTTAAAGTTGATCTTTATTCAAATTATAACTTCTACCGTGGGGCTAAATTTAAGATAAAAGTTAGAACGCGAGTTTCTCTACCTCATAACCTTTATAAAGTTTTGTGGTGCATAAAACTAGATAAAGGCCATTACGCTACTGAAACCTTATAATTTAGACTAAAATGGACCTGAAACCAATTAGTGGAGAAAGCTTGGAAGTACTTCAATATCAAATATTGTCGCTGTGAAGTGAAAACCTTGCAAGGAAAAATCAGTGAACTTATCTGTTTATTTATTGGTTGGTTACAACTTTTTTATTTAGGTAGTAATAAAATAATATTTACATAAATAATAAGGGTAAGGTAACCTTTAACCCCCCCCCCCCCTCGGTTAAAGGTGTACCAACCATAGAAATGTAAAAGTTCTTATATCTATGGTACCTACCTACCCAAATAGTACACTCACCACCTACCTACCTAATTCCCTGTGTTATTTCAAAAACCTTATATAAGTAGATATATTCTACTAAAGGGTTGAAAAGTAAACGACGACGGTAACGTACGCAAGTTACGTAAGCATTTTCCGGTCGTCCTAGAATCAGTGCGAAGCCTGATAAGGCTCCCCGACACCTAATGACATCAACAGGCTGGATCGATAGCGTCACCTTTTCACGTCTGCCCCACTGTCCGGGCACATACGTTATCCTGCTAAAGCTTTTATATATTTCGTAAAAAGGTGACTGGGATAAACTGGATGCGAAAGGCGGAGGACAAAGTATTGTGGCGTAGCCTGGGAGAGGCCTATGTCGATTGCTTTATAAATTACTAGCCGCGTGCAGTGTGACAACGGCCGTGATTTACGAGTTGTAGGCTCGTAGGTCATAGGTCATAGTCCAACCCTGACAAGGGGTTCACTTTGTCTAACTTATTCCATTACTAATTCTCTCAAAACGGTAAAGAAAAACGTGGTGAGGAAACTGGCATATCCTAGAACCAAACATTTGTAGCATGTGACAGCCCCAAAGAGATTTAAGATAGGTACTTAATGTCTTTGGACAGCCCGCACTGGGCCTATTACGATGTACTAGTGGTGTATCACGGCCTACCCCTCTCTTCATTGAGAGGAGGCCTGTGTTCCAGCCGTGCGCTCGCTATGTACGCCACGGCTCCGTGTGCCCGATGGGGTTTCTCACCGGCAAAAATGACGAACTTCCATATAAACTTTCATCCCTTGTTTAACTTCTTTAAGTACTCATATGCTTGTCATTGTAGTAAGCCTCAGGCGTGTTTGGAATAGCATTGAGAGTCATTATCTATGTCTCAATGTATAATCCTAGATAAAGGTCTTCTTATACAGCATCATATTGTAGTCTTTGTTCTCTGGTGCTTGGTTTGACATTTACGGGATGAATCCATACTAATATTATAAATTTTGAAAGTAACTCTGTCTGTATATCTGTCTGTCTGTACGCCTTTCACGCCTAAACCACTGAACGGATTTCGATAAAATTTGGCAGAGAGATAGATTGCGCAGCCCACCATGCCCAGCGGGTGGCTCACCAAGTGCAGCCGATCCCAGGACCGACATAACTAAGTCATTTTATGCTAGTGTTAATTGATAACAAAAACGTTTCTCAACTAATGCGTTGAGATGGTTCTTTTTGTAAACTTCCATTTTGGCCTTAACCTTCGTTTTTGCTTGGGACGACACTATAGAAATATAAAAAAATCTTATAGTTTTTATCGACATACCTCGCGGGCAAAAGCTAGTTTTCAATAATTCCTCCTTAGCTCATCTTCGTTTTATAAGGAACAAGGGCAAAATTTGATTCTTCTAGCTATACTCAGCGGTTTAAGCTGTGCGTTATCTGCCAGAATTTAAGATTTTTATTAAGTAGATTTTTCATTTTTAGAAGAATATGAGAGATGTATATGTGCTTCTTGCATAGGGTGATTTGTTGCCCTCTCTCATATCGACAAACAATCTAACGTAAAATAAATAGTGATAGAATTATGTTGAAACAAAGGACTGTAGCTAATTAACCAGTATCTAGCATCTTCCCTCATGTCCGTTATGTTATGTCCCATGGTAGCTATGTAGATATTAATAACAACGAAACAGTTTAATACTATAATGCACTTTGTATGCACGAGTTTCTGTGATAAATAAACCTAATTTATTTCTTTCTTTCAATGATGAGATTCAACTACACTACAAAGTACCTACCTAATCGTTATCAACTTCCTCTTAGGAACAACAATTATGTCAATTGTCATCAAATCTTTATGAAGTGGTTGAATCTCTCTAGCTTTGAAAAGCGAACTTTAACTTAGAACTAACTTATGCAAAGGGAATAACTTAACCCTATAACCGAGATAAGGGTGTAACTTCCAAGATGACGAGAAGTACCTAATCAGAACATTCAGAGCGCTTTTTGTTTGACCTTTCAGGGAAATCCTAACTTAAGACAAACTTTCATGGAAGAAAGAGTTACCCAACTGCAAAAGTGATACCTACCTACTTACTATTTAGGTCTAGAATTCTTCGATGCTCTAAATAATGATCGATGAATTAAAAAAAATACAGTCGTATCGTCATCCTAAAACATTTAGTACCTATAGATACGGCCGATACGGGTCAAGTTATTACACCACACGTGTCGATGAGGGCTACCGATTTTGTGCTCACCAGTTGGCGCCACTGTGTCGAGGAAGGTCCTGAAGTATAGCATAGCTCTCAAAGTTGGTTATTACGGGCATGAAAACAAAGTTTAATTTAAATCTAATATAAACTAACAAAAACTGTGTTTGTAAACAGTAAACTAACTAACCTGTAAATTAGCAGCCCGCTCAATTTTGCACCACTTTTTCTTAGCTCCGCTTTTAAAGCACTCACATTCACTAACCCGTAACTCATATTTTGCCATAATTAGTCTCGAGTATTGCAAACTATTCACAACATTAAACTGACCACAAAACTGACATTTGACATTTCGGAGACCTCACACTTTACTAGCTTAAAACCCTTCCAAAAGCAGAAGCCTTCATTAGAAACGTTCAAAATCTAGTCGCAATCTCATCTCAGCGACAATCAATGTCAAAAATGTAGGGAAATTTTTGACAGATTGAGACTGAGATCAGACCATCCTGGATATAATATGAAAGGACTGAACGTTCATAAAATCCGCAGTCGGTCTGTGGATAGGTGACCATCGGATATCTATATGGTGACCATCCTTACATACAGAAACCCATCCGTGCCTTGTGGTCCCGGCTGTCATTCGTGTAGCTTTGATAGTCGTTATGAGTCGTCAAAAGCCCGAAAGTTTGACAACCAGTCTTACCATCATTACCATTATTTTAATTAAAATTGTTGGGACAAAGCTAGGCAGATGTTGACGGGTGCAGTTTTTGAACCACCAAGAAAACCACTTTATGGTAATTAATATTCTATTTAACAATTTAATTCTCTCAGATAGGTATTTTCTTCGTTCCTATAAAAATAATTCAATATTAGTTTAGTGATTAGAATCATGCTAAGTTGTTTTGCTATCCGTACCTACAGCAGCACCTACATTTCACTATTATCTTGTGACAACTTTGCAAACACTACTGCTTCCAATGTGCCCATTAATTCAGTTCATATCTTGCTTGATTTGGGTCCGGTGACTGTTCTTAATACTATTAATTAGTGATTATTAATTTATATTAAATGTAATAATGAAGATTGATAGATTTGTGAGCAGTGTTAGAAGTGTTTCTCGGAATGTTTACTTGACTGTTAATGATTTTATAGGTAAGTTTAACCATTCTGAAGGAATTTAATTGGAAATTAACTAGTGCGCTGCCTCGTAATTCACATTATCTAAACAGTACAGCGGTTATTAGATACATGTTGTTATTTGTTATCACTGTTAAAATAAATAATTTTACTAAAAATAGAAAACTGATTTAAAAAAATATATATCTTAAAAATTAGCACGAAATAAACCACACTTGATATTATGGCATTCTAGACACATGCGGGCCGATGGTATTAACCATTCATATATCTATGGTGCCCGCGAAATTCAATTTTTTTTACGTTTTTTGCAATTTGCTGGTCAGTATTAAGTTGTACGTTGATTAAAATATGATTCGCGGCCGTAACAAATAAGTATTCACAGAATTATAATCATTACAATCAGTAATAAGTAGGGTAAACTTGCCTAATTCGTACCCCTTAAGAGAAAACCATCATATTTAGAAAATTAGGAAAGATAAATTAGTTTTAATTAAAAGTAATTATTGTTTGCTAAATGTTTTATTGCTTCTATAATCAAATTTAACATAAACTTTATAAACTTCTCAAAAATAAACAATTTAAAAAAAAACTAAAAAAGTACGATTTAAGACCATTCATCCCAAATCGTACTTACTATAACCTTAATTCGTACTTTGAGATCTATTCATTGGTATACAGTATTGAGAATCAGCATCGTAATTAACAATGTGTTATTAAAATAAGTAGTAATTCTTAACAAATTCGACGGATGGTCTTCGCCAATTCTCGGCATTCATAAATACTTTTCCTAAATCGTACCAGTACGTTTTAAGAACTTAACTAAGTACGAAATAGGAGCAAGAGCCAAAAAAAAATTAAATTTACCGCCAAAAAAATTGACAACAGTCACGAGTATGATAACACGTCAGATGAAATCGCAAAGGTACACATTAATACGTATCAAATCGTAAAATAGGTTATACACGACCCTATTTGAATAAAATTCTTACGAAATGTGTAAAAATATTACAACAATAGTTGAAAAAAACTTACTTTTTCAATATTTCTTTTCGAGAGCAACTTCACGAGTGTTATCTGTCAGGTGGTGAAATGGCCGACTGTTATTTCTATGTTTTGACACTAGAGGCGCTGATAGCTGTTACCAAAGCCGAGTTTTAAGTGGAGTACGAATTTGGCGTAAGTACGAATTAGGCAAGTTTACCCTACAACTTGTTATCATGACAAGCGACACTAAGATTAAAGCTTTATTTTTAATACTTCCCTTGAGTCTTGCAATGATTTGTGTCTCCTCTCCGATAAGTACCTACTTGAACCGATTAACATCCAAGTACAACACACGTTTGGTCCTTGGGTACGAATGTGTCGTAAAAGGCTGGTCTTGCCGCGGAATTTAGTCCCAAACCCTTTAACACCTTGGGGCGAGGGAATTGTTGCCCTTTATTACTTAGGTTTGGGTTTGGTACCTACTTACCTAATAAACGCATTTGTGCCAATGCTTTGCAAAGCGTAGAAGGTAATTTTCAGGGTCAGAAAGAAATAATTATAAAAAAATAGTTTTTATTGGGACTCGCATAGGAAGATCGTAAACTAAACGCAATCATAATCACATGTCTCACATGAAACAAAAAAAATCATATAAAAAACTGGCCAAGTGCGAGTCGGACTCGCACACGAAGGGTTCCGTACCACAAGGCAAAAACGCCGAAAAAAACACGTTTGTTGTATGGGAGCCCCCCTTAAATATTTATTTTATTTTGTTTTTAGTATTTGTTGTTATAGCGGCAACAGAAATACATCATCTGTGAAAATTTCAACTGTCTAGCTGCCGCGGTTCTTGAGATACAGCCTGGCGACAGACAGACGGACGGACGGACGGACAGCGAAGTCTTAGTAATAGGGTTCCGTTTTTACCCTTTGGGTACGGAACCCTAAAAAAAAAACGATCTAGAAACTGTGTACGAAAACCGTGCGAAGTCAAAAGAAAAAATAACTGTATTTTCTTGATAAATAATCCTTTAGACATTTCTATCATTCCTAACAGTCCATACCTTGTTTGCGGAACATAAAGGCAGAATAAGTAAAAGCCACGACGCTCTGCCAAGATTCCAATACAAGAAAGAATTCCTCATATCGTGAAGCTCGGGAAATTTTGTAGCGAAGGCATGAAGAGTATTCCAACTAGTTCGGAAACTTGTTCCTTTACATCAAACAGCGGAATTACGTTTACTCGACATCTTTCAGCGAATAGAATTTAATTCAAATAAAGTCAAACTGAAGAGCAGTGGTAACGGCCCGATTTACGAGTTGTAGGTGACCGTAGATTCGACCTACAACTCGTAAGTTGTAGGTGACCGTAGATTCGACCTACAACTCGTAAGTTGTAGGTGACCGTAGATTCGACCTACAACTCGTAAGTTGTAGGTGACCGTAGATTCGACCTACAACTCGTAAGTCCTGCCCTTTACCCACTCCTCAATAACAAATATCATCATCATCTGTGATCTGCCTAGGCAGATGACGATGATATTTGTTTGTAGACTAGCCTTTTCCCAAATCTGTTGGGGTCGGCTTTCAGTCTAACCGGATGCAGCTGAATACCAGTATTTTACATAGAGCGACTGCCTATCTGACCTCCACATCCCAGTTACTGGGTAATACGATACCCCTTAGTAAGACTGGTTGTCAGACTTTCGGGCTTCTGACTACCCGTAACGACTATCAAAGATCCACGAATGACAGCCGAGACCAACGGCTTAACGTGCTTTCCGAGGCACGGAGGGGTCACGGACCACGGTATGTAAAGATGGTAACCCATCCACAAACCAACCGCGGTAAGCGTAGTTTAACCTGATCCATCGACCTGTGCGGATGTTATTATTTAGCCACGGGCCCCTCTCAATATCAAATAGGTATGTATGTATTTACAGAATTATAATCATTAACATCATCAATACAACACTCTTTTGATCTACATATGTACAGTCACGAGCACTAATATGTCAACACTTGGCAACTTTCAATTGCGATTTTTTCACTAAATAACGATTGCAAAGTAGAAATACGACACTTTACATAAACCTATGGGTATGAAAATACTATGTTCCTAATAATATAAAATTTCATTAAAAAGTAAAGGAGAAAATCGCCTTTGAATAAAGCCAAGTGTAGGTATACATACTTATGCTCGTGACTGTACAACCTGATACTGATCTGAAAATGCAAACGGCGAGTTGCGTTTGGAATTACTTAGGTAACAATATAATATTCTACTCACACATTCGGAATCATAATAGCCGGAACATAATAATTATTAATCATAAAGTTGGTAGCTCAAATATTTTCATTGCTTTACGGTTGCCGAAATGTGGTGCAATGCACAATGATGAACTGTAAATTGACAATTGTGATTTTCTGTTTCGTTCGCAATAGGCAAGCAACCGATGAGCGCGTGGTCCTAGTCTGCATTCGCGTTTTATTTGCCAAAAATGTAAAAAAATATGAGTTTATGGAAAAATAACTTTAAATCCTACACAATAAATTTCAGTTTACGCTACAACTTCAAACATTTTTATAACTTTTTAAATAGTGCTAGTCACTCTGAAATCAACTTAATCACCATTGAAATAAAGTTGATATTTGTTTAACTTGAAAAAATATTAATTTGAAACATAAGTTTGAATAGTCATTAGGTTCAATCACGGAACAGATCTATTCCGTGGGTTCAGTCCACGGGTCGGGAAAAGTGTAATAATTGAGTTTTTCCACCAAGAAATTGATGCTCGCCCCCTATTTTATGGGACACAACTAGTGATAGGTGGATTCTGCCTACCCCTTTGGGCATACAGGCAGTTATATTATGTTAGGTACCCACGCAATATCTAAATTAAAGTGGAAAAATTAAGCCAAAAGCACCAATAATAGTTCAACAATTAAGTTCAACAGTACCTACACCTAGTAATTAAACTTTTCTGAAAAGTGCAAAACTGAAATTCATTTCTACAGAGCACTTTTCAGTGTTCGTTCCTGCACCCATTACAGTAACAATAAATGTATGATCAAAGTGAAGATAGACTCCTAGATAACCCTGTCGTATTCGTAACCCATTCGACATTTGTCTCATGGTCGATTGACTCGATCTACCAAGCGTGGTATCTATGACAATATCCACTGTGGATTGTTTGTATGTTAAAGGAGTGCATGTTTAGCGTTTGATACCTATCGTTGGTTCGACTGTTTACTCAGCCATTAAGAGCATGTGTCTTTGTTTGTGTGTAATTTTATTTCTGTGTATTTTACACAACTTAACATGACGCATTCACATCTGTATTTAAAGAAAGAAAGAAATTACATTTATTTAGCACAGACTAAAATACAAACAATGCCTACACCAAAAAGATACATCAATTTAAAAAATGGCGGCGCTTCCCCCTCCACCGCGCGCGATGCGTCACAGTACTCACAGTCCTCACTTGACGTACCTAATAAATTCTTTGATCCTTTAGCTATCCAATGGTGTAACTGAATTTAGGATGGAGATGATAGATATGAAGCTGCAACACCAAACTGTGTCCCCCGATTTTGTTATCAATGTTTTCATTGGTTTTATTGCCTTGCCTCCCAGTATCGAAGCAATTTTAAAAACGTATTCACGTCAACAAATAAAAAAATCAAACAAAAAGTGTAAAATAGCAGGAAAGTGTGCCTAATTTCCCGAAGTTTTAGGCCAGTTAGGCAGAAGTGTACCTACTTAAAGTAGGTACACCCACATTTTGCCATTTGTGATGTTTAAGTCCCATATAATAGGGGGTGAGCCTATTCCCATCAACCAGACACAAATCCAGATATCGGGCTGCTACTGAGAAATTCCTGATATAAAAAAAAAACCATTAGCACTTGCCCGACCTAAGAATCGAAACCAAGACCGCATGCTCACCAGTAGCGCTTGTGACCTTTTAGAACAACATAAATATTTTACAATCTACTTGAAACAGTAGGCAAGTCAAGAAAGAAAGAAAACGTTCATTTGCGGCAAACAATGACGCATAAAAAGAAAAAAAAAAACAAGCTGAGCACGCAAAACGGCCATCGCTCAGCATAATGCTAAGACCCTATACGAGACAGAGACCCTGTAAGAGAAGAAGAGAAGTAGAGTGCCCGTGAGTCGTGACGTCGTCTGCCAATATCTCGGACCTTCCCATAGATTGGCATAATAACATCCTATTTGACTTACTAATAGATTCGGCAGTTTAGCCGTTAAATCGTAAGAAACGGACAAATAAACACTTTCACATTCTTCATCTTGGCGCATCGATGGCAAAAAGTTCAGATATGTTTGGATTTACGAGTAAGTACATCAGAATGGCAGTATAGATTACTAATTGAGTAAATTATCGTCGAAAACGATTCACATGTAATAACGATACCTACCTCCAAACACGTCAAGGAAGCTGGGAGCATGTTCTAGCTAGATCATAATTATTACAATTTTACATTTAATTGCAAGAACCTTGATTCTTAGCATTACCTAACAATGAATTGGACTCATGCATTGCAGTTTCCTGCTTCAAAATAATGTTTTCACTGACATAAGGCCAACGTATAACTTATGTTAAACTTGATGGTAGGGCTACCACACTAAATTAATCAAATATGTAAATCATTTAATTAAACAAGGCTGAGAATCAGGACTTTTTGAACGTCTAAATTACACGAGGTAGTCCTCCAAAACGCCCATCCATCAATCACATCCTAGTAGGTGTACTCAGTGTGACGCAACTCTCTAATAAAAAAAGAAACTATCGCAACTGTCTAATAAAAAAATAAACTATGAAACGTGCGCTAATCATAGATAAAATACTAAAAATTTAGTGCACGTTTCATACAAGCGACGTTTTTCAACTTTTTCTATGGGAGTTCCGTCTCTTATATATGTTTACAGGTTTACTTACTCTATGGGTGTACTTTAGCTGGGAAGAAGTGCCGCAACAAACTCCTTAGCAGCTAATTTTTAACCTAGGTACTGTTAAATGATTTATTTCTGTTAATTGGTTAAAAAATCACTTCTACTCATCAAAAATAAGTTATGTTTATACACTAGATGAGTTCGGTGTTTCCTATCCGACTATTCTGAGAAGACCGATGACGAAAAACTCTCTAATTCAAGGCTCTCTTTCTGCATTACTCATTGTGACAGAAGACCACGCTCTTTTCTGTCTTTCGCGTGTCTGCTAAAAATAAATAAGTTCTCTTAATTAAAAAAGTACCTACTGACCTAAAGTATACAATGTTGGCTTGTTTATATTCTTGTGTTGGTTGTAAAACCAGACAATGGGGTTACGACCTTACGACGGGCACTGCGCTTGTTGACTATGTGCTAATATTACATTTGCGCGCGCATTTCGGTCATAGACATCCTAAATATTTAACGTGGCCTACGCCATGTTGTTTGGTTTAAAAAAGTTTGTAATAATGCTAGAAGGACCAACATTTTGGCTGTGTATCAAGAGTTGACATGAAAAATTTCAACCAGTGACGTTGACATCGATCATACCCTGCTTTATAAAATGTTTATTAAAAACGCCAAAATGGTAGAGCTAGTTCTTTAAAATGACTCACAAAACACACCCACAAAGTGAACAATCGCTAATTTTAGAAAAGACATCGGTGGACTTAAAGTTTAAATAAGCATTAAATCACGTACTTCATGAATGAATGATGCACCACGAGGCCCAGGCCACGATCATATATCTAAATAGCAGATTCTAGCAAAATATAATTGTCACCGTATTGCAAATCCTGTAACATGGCAATAAAAAAATATACAGTGACATGTGAGCGTTTTTGGTCCTAAGGAAATACATAGTGGAAATACACAGTATTAAGTTCTTCAATGGCTGTTTATTAAGCGGTTAAACCCTACTACTTAACTATAACGTTACGCAGATTCTGTTAGTTCCGTTAGTTAGTGCTACCGTTGTCTCGTGACAGCCCTGACTCGTGGTCGTAAGTTGGTTAGTAGGTTCAGTAGAGCGATGCATTCCGTTTCCATGCCAGCTGAGTGCCGCGTGTGTTAAGTACAGCACTCATGGATAAACAAATCGCGAAAGGTACGATTTAATTCAGTTAGTAGGGACACTATAGTAGTAGATTGTAGAACAGTGCGAAGAAAGTTCATAATGAATAATCCTGTAATTATTTTTCCGTTTTTATTTGTCAGTCTTGGGACACTGTTCCCAGTGGCAGGGATTGGACAGAAATAGCAAGATCGATAAACAAAACTTTACTAATTATTCATTTTTAAACGGCAAAGCGTTATAATGATCTACCATAATAGGTCGTCCATCATATTATTAATACCTGAGTGCAGCTAACAAAGTTTAATCACCCAGTTTCGAAAGTTTCCTCTAAGCCGTTGAGGCGAGTCTGAACATCTGAATTTTTAATCCGATCGAAACCAGTCTGCCTCCCACCTCTTCCGTTCACACGGAGCCGGAATACAACAATCAGTGAAGACTGAACTCAGCTCCAAGTTTACAGTGTATTATTTCATTCTCTGTGAGCTAAGGACCGCGTTACTGTTTAAAAACTCCATAAAAAAAATTTTGAACACTCTCTAAACGATTTACAAAGTGTATCTGTGTGACTCAGCGGTCACCAACCTTCAGCGGTGTTGTGACCTAGCATAATTTTTTTTTTTGCACAAAGCCTTCGTTTTTCTGTATATTTCGTGTGGCCAATCCCGACTTCCCGGATCGAAGGACCAGAATTTTTACACATTGGATGTTAAATAACGGGATTAAATCATGTGTGGTGCAGATACCCGGACTGGCACAGATGGCGCTGGCGACTCCGGAACCCTGGACATGGGCAGCCGGTCCTCACTCCACACTGGCCTCAACATGTCGGAGGATGAGCATTGGGAGATGAATTACCATGAGGCTGCTATCTACTTAGAGGTAAGTGTAAAAAGACGCTTTCGAAGTCGAAATTCGCTTTTCCTCCCGGTCTTTGTGACCTGCCCACCTTCAGGTTACGGAGATATTGAAGGTCAAAGTTCCAACTTTTTTTAACATTTCTTCACGAAAACAAGTTTGACTTGCCATAACTCCTGTAGGTACCGTTGCATGCACCTATAAGAACAATGTTTCAAAAAATAAAAGTCGTTTCCCAGCATTCATTAGTTTCATGTACAGAATGCGTAGATAACGGCTATGTGGTGGGTCTTTTTATACCTATAGTAAAACTGAACACCAGTAATTATTCATTACAGGCATTTTCATTGAAACCTGAAACAATAAATGCTTTACGGCCTGTTGTTTCCAGTGAATGTGGTAATCAAGCCTAGTTTTGTTTCGTGATTTCACCAAACTAAAGTGTGATTACGTCATGCCAGGATTTGTGATAAATTAGAAACTTTTCGTGACATAATACCTAATGTTGTAAAAAGATTTCACAAAGAGATACTTCGAGATTCTATTTTCCTAATGCCTAATATCCTACTTTACGCAACAACTAGATTATGCGTTCATCGCACCGAATATTCTACAGAAAGTTAGACGCACCATTTATAGACATTAAAATTTCGGGACAAAACACTCGAAAGAAACTCATAAATTCAACCGACACTGATAAATTGGCAGGCTAATGACGAGCCATTAATTTGGCAGTAGCCGAAGTACCTCTAGCCACGCAGTTTGAAGCAGCCATCAATAAAATAACTCTGAATTCAATGGAAACAACACAAAAGACCAACTGCGTAAATAAGGACACGTAAATAATGGTCTTATTTCACACTATTGTTTGAAATGGTAATAACCTACTTTTCACAGTTTTCATAGTCATGTCTGTGTGGGAGTTGTGTGTTTTGCAAATTGCATTTGCAGACGATGATTCTGAGCTCGGTCCAACCGTTCGATACGCTACCGTGCCGAATTGAACGTCAATAAATGTTATTAAAAGAGTCTTCTAAAGGCTGTTCACAAACCCAAAACCCAAATTTTGTCAGTTTAAATCAAATAGACGACCGCCATTCTTCCAACAGCTGCAATGCTGTTGGGTACAAGGCAAAGTAATAATTGAAAATGTGTAAGGAATGTCGAATGGTTGTAAATGGTTATGCAGAAGCAGCAGAAGGTCCAACAAAGTAGATGGGGTCTTCACTAAGAACATTCACAGTGAGACCGCTGTCACATGACGCTATTGCTATTCAAAATACACTAATTAAATATTAACTCGGATTGATCTAAGTGTAAAATATGTACGCGATAGTGCCCCTATTCAATGAGTTTCATAAGGTTAGCGAGCCATTGTGCATGTTATTATAATAAATATATAAAATCAGCCTTTCGCAATCCACTGTTGATTATGATAAGCGCCACAAGCACCTTGTCCTCTAAAAGTCATCAGCGATCAACCTTGCAATTTCAAAAGTATATATGCAGAGCGAGATGCAAGACGGTAACATCATATTCTTCTCTTTCTAGGAAGGTTTAAACAATGAGAAGTTCGACTCGCATCCGTCGAGTCCCGAAGAGTTGCCAGCTTACCTGAGAGTCCACAACCCGTGGTACCATGGACTAGACCTGCTGGCTTCCCTAGTGCTTATCCTCTTAGCTTTTACTGAAGATCCTGCTGTGCCTACGTTTGAGGTAAACATATTGATTTATCTATACAGGATGGCATCCCACATCGACGCACAAACTGTTACCATGAATTCAGAACATGATTCGTTGACATATTTCGTCGGTTATCAAAAAAGACGAAAAATTTCAGCGCACTTGTTCAGAATCATGTACTAAATTCATGGTAACAGGTTGTGCGTCGATGATGCCACCCTGTACCTAGAGTGTTTGACTATCCCGAACGCGTAGCATGACCATCGTAGAAATGGAAGAAACGAAAAACAAAATTACAGATTGTAGAAAAATTTCTGCGACGCGATGTCAAAACTCAAGAAAACAAATGTCACTTTGTATGGAAAAGGATTAATTAAGTATGTCGCACGTCGCTTCGTGAGATAAAAATACTATGAGTGACAAGGACGAAACCCTCTATAGTCGAACTTATTCTTAAAACTCGATAGGCCATCAGCCCAAGTTCTTGCGTGCAAATCCTAATACAAGATATCCTAATTCCAGTTACCAGTATGGGCACACGGCACGATAGAGTTGCTGGCACTGACAGTTATTGGCGTGGAACTGCACTTGAAGCTGAAGTGGATCGGATGGGGCACCATACTCAAACACAAGAGGACGATGATAAAGGTGCGTGTCTTAACCAATGGCTTATTGGAACAGTTGTTTCATCTTAACCTCTATCTTGTTTAATCTTAAACAGGCGTGAAGGTCATTTTCGGTCTGAAGACGATTACGTTGGCGACGGTGTTTAAAAAAAAAATAGTATTTTCGCTAAATCGAATTAATTTCTACTTACCAGAAAGATACTTGTTCGCTTATCTCGTGCTGTTAAGAAAACGTGATATGAAGAGTTACTTACAATAAGCCCAATCATCATCATCTTCATCAGCTTACAGCAGTCCACTGCTGGATCTCTTCAATTGCACGCTATTTAGCTTCATTCTCGAGAACTGTCATTCAGCCGCTAGCAGTACCAGCCACCGCGAAGATCGTCGCTCCACATAACCTGATGAGGGCCCAATATTTCCATTGCTCGAATAATATACATAAAAAAGTTATAGGTCCGTCGTACCGTATGGTATATGAGGCAATACTTTTGATAATAAAAATTAAAAACAATAAATCGGTTTACATTTTTTCAAGAGGTCTATCGTCATTTGCTCTGATTATTGACATCTCATTTCCTGTATCCTTAATTCCAGGGTATAACATTACTAATAATGGTCCTGGAAGCCGTGGTTGTGCTGTGCCGGCAGTCTTCGCACTTTCGTGTCACCAGGGCGCTGCGACCCATCTTCTTAGTGGACACCAGGCATTGTGGAGGAGTCAGGAGGTTCATCAGACAAATTCTACAGTCGCTTCCACCTATTATTGATATGTTAGGTAAGCTTGGATCTATGTGATTTATTTATTATCAGCATCCGCGTACAGCAGTCCTCTGCTGAACATAGGGCACCCTAATCACACGCACGCCAGTGTGGCCTAGAATAATTAAGAAAATACAAAAAACTTTTTTGTTAATTACCTTTCCTCTCTTTTCGTTTTGAAAAGGTTCCAATTTCTTAGGATTGGGAGCTACGTTTGGCTTCTGGAACATCTATGAGTATCCAAACCGCAATTCAAACTGGAAAAATGAAACGAAAATTGGAATAAAAGAAAAAACGTAGAAAAATATCAAAAAAATTACACAACACAACGTCCATACTGGACGTTTTACCTTCTTTTTCCAGGGTTACTGATGTTCTTCGTGGCAACATACTCGCTGCTGGGTTACTACTTGTTCTCGGAACATGTGGACAACGGACACTTTCAGACTATCAGCGATTCCTTCGTCAGCATGTTCGTCTTACTAACGACCGCCAAGTAAGTGTGTTTTGTCTATGTGTACTTACCTTTTTAATGAATTTTGTATATATCTGAGGTTTCTAAAAGCCTAGTGACTATTTTGTATCCGGGTCATATTCAAAATAATTGTAAGTTACGGATAGGAAACAGATATGAATATTATTTGATTGTAACAGAAAAATAACAGAAAGGAATTATTAGGGCAAGTTTAAATAGCACACGTTTATAACAGGCTACGAGTGCGAAGTCGGTGTGGGTCGCTAGGTGGGTACATAATGAAATAACATTTTGGTGATCGTATTTTAGTTGGTATAATTGCCATAAATTCATCATCATCATTGCCATAATGCCTTATCTCCGAAACTACCGAGCCTAAAATTTTGATATTAATATTAAGGCAAAAGGATTCTAATGATTAGAATTATGTAAATATTTGTTACGGTCGTGAATCATATTTTAATCAACATACAACTTTACACTGACCTGTAAATTGCAAAAAACCTGAGTCAATTTGAATTTCGCGGGCTACCTTGGCGCATCCCCCTTAACTGATAGGTACTGAGACGGCCGACGAGAGGCTGGGTACGCCTCGGCGAGGCTGCGCGGTTAGTATAAAAGGCTCAAGCAGTGAGGACTGAGGATACGCAGTAAAACATGCACACACAGACAATACATGGCACAGCAATGCAATACATGGCACAATATACGCAAACTTTACATACTTCAAATAAATTTAAGTAAGTAAAAAAAAAGTTTTGGCTAACCTGCGGTGCACTAAGTACCTATTAATATTTTATTTTCATTAATTCATACATGAGACAATGTGAATAACGCCTAATCATTCATATCTGTTACGTAACGGAAAAAAGTGACAGATAAAATAACGTATCTATATGAATTAATTGCACGTGTCTATCCTACAAATCTATTTATTTCCACACCAATTCACATGATTATACGAATATTTTATAGTTATAACAAATATCACAATACAGCCCTTTCCTAGTATGAGTAATAAAACAGTAAGTACTTACCGCTACTGTAAACGACTCACATTGAATATTTACTTTTAAATGTCTAATTTTCTTCGACAACGAAACGAGCTGAAAAACTATATTGAACAAAATGGCAAAGCGTTTATTCTTACGCGTCGTGTAGTAACAGCTAGTGAACTAATTTTGCCAGTATTTCAAATTTCTTTATTGCCATGGAAATAATGTTAAAATAGCATAACAGAGAAGAATAACAGATATGTGCAAAATCAGGACACTCATTAATAAATTAAATTTGGAGTACACTAAATAGTATTTTATATTTTGTTTAGTAAAGTGTTGAAAGTTTAAACAATATTCTCTGAATATATTTTTTTTTTAACTTTTGTAGAATGGTTCATAATTAAATTATTTTTTTTAGTTTACCGTTAAAGACGTGGACATAGAATACTTGTATGAAACGGATCCTACGCAATGTCTGGTTTAATTTTTTTTAATGAATTGTTTAGGTTTACCAAATGTTTCGTTGTTTTTTATTAAGCTCAAATAAATATTTTATCTGTTTGTTTATGAAATTCTAGTCAGTTGCATCTCGTTATGAAAATAACTGGGTTGGACATTAAGACAGTAGTAAATATACAATTATTTTGAATATGACCCATCCGCTATCGAATATCCGAATGTAATGTAAACTTGACCGACCCAGTGAGTCCCGCTTAATGGCAAACGACATCGCGGCAGGCCCAGGCCCAGTCCCAGACGGAGATAGCGGGATGAGTGACTCCTTTCATAACGATTGGTCATTGGCAGCTGTGGACAGACAGAGGTGGAAAGAGAGTAGGGTGGCCTTTGCCCAGCACGGGGACATTAACGGCTAATAAAAAAAAAGTAAACTTGATAGAACCGGGTGTTATTGTTTTGTTAAACCATGCTCAAACCATTTTAAACATCTTTCGTCATCGCTTTAGTGACATGAATCTAAATATAAACCATAATAAAATTGTAATGTTTGTTTACAGTTTCCCTGATGTCATGATGCCATCATACGCTAAGTCTAAATGGTATGCCGTGTTCTTCATTCTATACATCATCACAGTTCTCTACGTGCTTATGAATTTGGTAAGTCTACACCTAAATTCCTCCTGTGTGCAAGTCCTTGTGAGTAACCCTCACAAAAACGAGCCTGCGTTAAATTTTCATCTACGCGGCTCGAAGGACCAAAATATTTTTTCGGTTATTGCAATCCTGGTGGGTTTCATAAAAATGGCCGGAAGATATTAATAAACGGGATAAGAATTTCGTTACAGCATTTATTATACAAGCAATTTGATTACACAATACGCACCTTTTCCAGATGTTAGCCGTAGTGTACGAGACCTTTACTCGCATCGAGCGTGAGAAGTGTCGCGCCCTCCTGCTGCACAGACGTCGCGCCGCGAGGCATGCCTTCAGACTGCTTGTGTCAAGGCGGGCGCCACATGCTGTCAGGTTGAGGCACTTTGCTGGGCTAATGAGGCATTATGCACCACATTATAGTAAGTATCACAATGTTAGAGCACTAATGAAATCTTACAAATTTTAAGAATCGGGAAATAGCTCAACGAAATGGCGTGAACTAGCTGGAGCTAGTCGAGTTATACGGAGGTGTTCAACTTTACAACCTCTAGGTCGTGACTAGTCGTGAGGTTGAACCGCCTCCGTCGTACTTACCTAGCCTCCTGGGTTAACGAATACTAATGATGTGCAACCCATAGCTTCAATATATTTATAAATAAAACATCTATTCAGTCAAGAATGTTAGAGCCGTTACTTGAAAGTTAATCGTGGGGTAAACCTAAATTGATCAATAAAAACGATTTTATTTGAGTAGTCCTCTGTATTCTTCTTTAGGTGGTCTCGACGTATACCTGATGTTCAAGCAGCTGAACCAGTCATCTTCAGACGGGCTCTCCCGCAGTGAGTTCGCGAACCTGTACGAAGTGTTCGCGTTACGATGGGCGGGCCAGCAGTCCAGGGCTCCGTGGTACTCGCAGTCTCCTCTGGAACCGATTGGAAGGGCTGCTGCAGCAGCTGTACGGTGGCCTTACTTCGAATATCTTATCTGTAAGTTCTTCAGGAAACACTTAAGCAACTAGTGTTCACTGGTCTACCACTCAAGTATGGTGGACCAAATAGGTCGTCACGAGAGTTTATTGAAAAACAGCGAATGGCTTTAGCTAACTGTAGCCCTTCAATTGTTTTTTAACGTTGCTTCGACTCTGTTCAAGGCTTACCAGTCAGAAGCCTTGACTCACTGCTAGTGGTCTTGATGTCGGTTTACAACTAGGAGCTCTAAAATTAGACGTGTTCTGTTTCAGATGCTCTAATAGTTGGTAATGGAGTGGCGATGGTACTCCGTGTATGTGAAGCGGCAGGTGACCTGCAGGACAGTGCTCGTCTACTCTGCGCGTCCTGGGACACTTGGCTATTCCTCACGTGTAAGTATGGTGGCCAGTAGCAGTAGTGGACCAGTAATATCGTGCCGATTTAAGAGTTAAAAAGAAAAAAAAGTGGTGACGAAAAATGAAGTAAATGATTTCATTACCACTGCTCAAACTTCGGGAGAGAATTGAACATATTAAAATTTACTCTAGAATTCAAATTCAAAGACATCTACCAACCTGCACTAGGCCCACGTGGTTAATTATGGCTTGTAGTCTCAGAGAGAGGCCTGAGTTGTAGCCGTGATCGAATGAAACCGTGCTTCAATAACCCTTAAAATTAACTTTTCCTCAGTATTCCTACTGGAAGCAGCTCTCCGCATGATGGCGTCAGGTCTACAAGTATACCTGGAGAGCGGCTGGAACGTGTTTGACCTGAGCGTGACACTGCTGGCCCTCATGGGAGCCGTGCTGCTCAGCATCGCGCCTAAACTCTTCATCGTTGTTATATTTAGGCCACTGAGGTATGTTCTGGCTCCGTTATTTTTGCGTCTAAGAGCGAAGCCACATCATGTGTTGCCGGTGCGTTGCGTTGCGACGCCTGAGCGGTGACCATAGCGCGGTGACCCTGCGTCATCCTACATACAAATCAAGTAGCATGCCGCACAAGGAGACCGGCACTCGATGCATTGAAATCATAGTGGAGCGACGACGTAACGGACCGGCAACGTCCGTGTAACTTTACTCTAAATCTGGTTCTTTAAGTCTTTGGTAGCAGTAAAACACTTGTCTTTTAACTGAAATGCAGATAATGATGACTCGGTTTGGTTAAGGTTGTAAGGTAATTTATTAAGTCTTCAATTATTAACAGATTGATGCGTCTGTACAAGTTAAAGAAGCGTTACCGCGACGTGTTCGGCACCCTGGTCCTGCTGTCTCCCCTCATGTCTTCCGCTGGGTGCGTGATGCTGGTCATGTACTACTTCTTCGCCATCATCGGGATGGAGCTGTTCGCTGGCTATGATCTTAGGAACTGCTGTGTGTGAGTATACTTTGGACCTTTGAACTAAACTTTTCACGTCTGGGTCTTGATTAATTATATTATCAAAGGAAGTCTGTGTAAACTTGCGTGTTACGCAATAAGGGTTTTGGGGTTGTATAAAGATAGTCAAAATCACACAACAGTTACAGTGCAAGATTGGGTAGCGCTATACGATCCTTATTGCTTAATCTTTTTTTCGAACTCTTGTCTTTCTTATAAAGGTTATGGGGTAAGAGCCAGACACAAAGTTAATTGTAGCATTATGAACGATGTTGATCTTTGTTGCCCTCTTAGACTAGTTTAATGAATCCTAACAGAGCATGTGTCAAGTCACTTGGAGAAAAAAGATATGTGAGGAAGTTACATTGATTTAATAAAGGGAAATATTTAACTTATCCTCTAAAAACTTATTCGCCTGCTAAAATTGGACACTTTTTGAAATTAACGAACCTCTAAAAACTTTTTGAGCTTCTAGTAGTTTCTAGTAAGTAGTTATTCTCTAATCGTTCTCCTTTCTTCATTCTCAGCAACACAACCGTCGAAGACTTCTACAAGTATTCCCTGAACAGCTCCACGGCTCTCGGCTACTACTACCTGAACAACTTCGAGAACATCGTGACCAGCGGCGTCACACTGTTCGAGCTGACCGTTGTCAACAACTGGTTCATACTCATGAACGCGTATGCCACCGTCGCGGGGCAGTTTAGCAGGATTTATTTTATGGTAAGACTAGATTCCGATAAGACTGAAAGAAAAGAAATTGAAAGATCAGCTTGTTGTACCTACATAGCCTATCTTGTAAAATAAGCTTTGCTCGACATACTTGACAATGCAAGTATGAATGGGGACGACTAAAAACATCGGAGCAATGAAAGAAGGCGAATTTTAAAGCAGGCGATTTTGTACCTGTATGCTAGGAAATGAACTAGAGAGAAAGCTTATTATCACACTAATATTATAAAGGCGAAATTTTGTGAGTGTGTGTGTTTATATGTTTGTTACTTCTCCACGCTCAAACGCCTGGACCAATTTTGATAAAATTTTGTATGGAGGTAGCTGACACCCTGGATTAACATATAGGCTACTTTTTATTCCGATGACATTTACGCGGGTGAAACTACGACGGGGCGCAGCTAGTAGACCCATAAATATAATTACTACAGTCGTAATCGATTTCAATCGTGCTAACGCTGCCGATTACCACATTTTGCTGAAAAGACTCTGTTGTAGACTTAATTTAATTGGCTTGTTTTTCAGGTATTCTATCTATTCACGATGGTGGTGCTGACGATCGTAGTGGCGAGCGTGCTGGAGGCCTTCAGGTTCAGGATACAGTACAAACGCAGCACGAGCAAAAGAGACGGTAAGAAGAAACTGTAACCAAAATAATCTCAGACTACTCACATAGAGAGTCGTATTCATGTGACATCCACCAACCCGCACTGGACCCGCGTGGTGGATTATGGCCCTTTCCCTCTCACAGAGACTGTGTCCCACCAGTGGGAACATTAACGGCTGACTATGCTTATGCTAAATTTTGGGTATCTGCTGTATTGGTCTTTTAGGATATGTTTAAGATTTCGGACTATAAGAAGTTTTATGGGCAGGTACTCCTAGCTTTACGACATAGTCATTGCAAAAGGCATCTAATCTAAATTTTGATCATTCACAGAGGAGAAGCTTCTTCACGAAGAAGTGCACACAAGTTGGGAAGAAGCACAAAGGCTGGGCGCCAATGGGGACCTGGCGGATGAGCTGAGGCCTAACCTACCACCCGGGGTAAGATAAACTGCTTTATATTGGAATAATATGAATTTATCATCAGCCATTATTGCGATCAGAGATTTTTTTTAAATTTTTTGCTAATCTGTCAAGAGAACAAGACCAAGTTGGTCCACCGTTTATTTTGTAATCTAATATAGGAATAATGCCGTTGTTACCGATATAAAGCCGGAGGAGAAATGTTTTCTGATATTTAAAATATTTTAAACTATGCAGGTGGAGGTAACGTTCATCGGATCACGTCCGCGAACGAAGGAAGTACTACAGAGGAGAATGTACCAGACTGACATACAGAAGTGGCTCGCAGAGGAGGATGAAAATGAAGGTTAGTATACCAACTACTGCTGTGCGAAATTACTTTATCAGGATCAAAAGGCTATTTAGATGGATAAATCACCCATCAAAATGTCCCGATCATGCGATGCGAGACGTCGAATTTTATTAGAAGCTGTTTTACCTAATGTCGATCGTATACTATTTCTTAGAGGATCCCTTTTATGTCTCCAGGTGTACCACCCTCAACAACAATAACTTCCAGTGAGGACCCCCTCTCCCCGCCCCTCATCCACCAGCCCGATAGTGAGAACAACCACCAGGTGAGAACAGGCTACCAGTTGTAGAACATAATACAATTAGCTCTGTACCACAGGCTAATGTTCATCTGGGACGCACTCAAGAACTTATGATGGGCCTTCTGAGGATGGGCCCTGAGCTGGCTTCACGCTTGACCAAGGGTACAGGACGCTAAACAAACATAAAAAAACTTTTGTTTATGGATTTGACAGATTGGATTTGACGTTTAATGCAGTGATTTGTTTGTGAATGTATCCGAACGAACTATTCCATAGTTTTATAGTTTTTAAATGTAATCGAACAAGCAAAGGTATTTTGTTTAGCTGTAACAAGTGAATGGAATACCAAAGAAATTCCATTTTTAATGTTAATAAATTAATGAAGGATTATGTGATGATTTATATTTATGTATACTCCAAATTGTTGTATAAGGTTTTTCTCGTAGGAATTCTATATAAAATGCGTACCTAATTGTTGTAGTTAGATGCATCCTTTACCCGCCAGCAATTAATAATACTCTGCCAGTTAGGACATTATTACCGTGTAGTATACTAAATTAATAATTAATATATTCTGAGTGTTAGTTTAACATCTGTGATAGAATTTTATTAACTTAATTATGAGGGTGTAATTCGACTGTGTACAGGCAGATAAATGTGTTAATAGAGGGACTAGACTTTCTCATTTAGTCTAAAATAATATTTCTGGTAGAATATAATATAAAAATGACCTGGTTTTGTGGAATATTGAATAACAATCATGTTGATTTTGTAGAAATGGCAGCTTTACTATTCGCCTCTTACTCTCACATAACGTGTATGAGTGAAAGGCTAATAACAGTAGAGCCACAGACTATATCGAATAATGAATACAGTTAGGATTTGACTAATTTTTGTTTTATTTTGGGTTGTGTGTGCTACTTTTGGTTGTATTCGTTTATTTCGTTTACCAATGGAATAAGCATAATTTTGCGAAAGTACACTTTCTGTAATTTTAATTGTTTAATTGACTCAGTATCTACTCATGTTGATTATTAAGTTAATATTATTAATGAATAAATAATCGTCATGTATTTTAATAAATTGTGGAGTCGACAATTTAATGATATTAAGAATGAATCGCCTTCGTAGGTTAGGTAGAAATGTATTAAAATAGTCAGCTCCTAAAAAACTCTATAAAGGCATACAATAACGAAAAATCTTCCAATGAATTGTGATGATAATCATCATCACAATTCATTATTGGTAGATTTTTTTACATTTTAATTAATTATGTTTGGTGACTATTATGGTTTGGAACGCTAGTATTAAAGTTGGCAATGTAAAAATAACGAAGTTTAAAGAGATCAAATTTATTTATACAGTAGTTAGGTACAGTATTATAAGTACCTAGGTATTTATAGATAAGTAGGTATTGCCAAAGAGGTTTAAAGCCATTTTGATTCATTTGCCATTACGTACCTATTGAACAATTATGTAAGAACCGAATAACTGAAGATTATATTACGAAACAATAGTTGCATTAAATATATTTATTCCGTAAGATATCTTCCCTAAAACTGTAGAAACACCATAACTAGTACTGACGCCACGGGCGGTAGCGAAGGCGGACTAACCTTATTTTACCTTAGAATTTTCATAAATAGCCTTATTTCGGAATTAAAAAGTAATTTCGTAATAAATAATTCGTAATTCGAAAATGATTAAGTGTAGAGCCGCTTCGCTTTGGGCCCTATTTCTTAAACCTTGAAGAGTTGTAGGTACATAAAGTAGAGGAATAGTAGTCTAGTGTGATATCTAAAAATATGGACCATAAATCGAATTATTTATACGCTTTACCTAATTTATTTTATTTACCTTTTAACCAAATATTTCTTTGTGATTTTTCCTTTATTTTGCTACTCAGTAGAACTTTTTTTTCTGTTTTTGTTGTTACTGTATGTACAATATTTAATTTTTAAGCGAAATTTTATCTAAGTACCTAATTAAAATCGAAATATTTTTTTTAAGTACCTATTGAATGTTTAATATTAGGTAATTGCGCAAAACTATTATTACAAAAAAAGTAATAGTAAAACAATAGATAAACCGAATTTCAGATTAATTATATGGAAAATAAAATGTCTACCGATATAAAAATTCTTTGATTCTAAACTAATATAAATATGAGTGTTTAATAAAAATAATCGAATGCGTACGTTACAAATCAATTAAATTTAATTATGCAATTAGGGTGAAGGCACATGTTGTGGGAGGTACAACCCGCAAGAGTTAACTTGAGACCCGAGCCACAGAATATTTAGTTTCAAGATGGTTTCAAGTTAACCCTTGCAGGTCGGAGGTATATCTAATTACCACTTATTATTCTGGTCAGTCCCTTTTCATCAAGTCGTCATAAGTCGATGTGATTATTATAATTATTTCAGACAACATATGTACCTAAACAAAATATATTCTACGTGGTTCATCCCACTCCTTTTTACATTCAGAGGTTTATTGTGAGTTTTTTCACTCACGTAAAAAGTTATAGCGGGTGATCACTAGGAGAAACCTAATTTCCCATACAAAGTTCTAACGCGCTTGCAATCGAACGTGAGTCGAAAAAACTCACACTAAGACCACTGATGTGTCTTGGACCTAATACCGCATGATGAGAAATCTCTGTAAATATTGAAATAATGATACATAAGTGTAGTATGTAGGTACAATATTAAAATCCTATCACTCCCCTCACCCAATACTAGAACATTCGAAGATAATTCTGTTTCGAGGTCTGTTTCACCACATTCGGATAAGTTTAGATGAACTTGTATGACAGATAACTCAAGACAACACCCACATTTCGCCCGTTAAGTTAAAGGTCCCAATCTGCACCCTAATTGCGTCACTTTCAATCCATTGCTTCATAATATTCGAAAAATGTGTCTGCTCACTATCGTAAGCTCAATGATCGTAAGTAACGCAATGAATGTTGTTGAACTGTCAAAATGAAAGCCATTGCTACTGTTAGTGTGTTACGAAATTAGCCCGTTGTTCCTTAATCGAATGTCTGGTACAGTCAGTACAAATTGATACTTGAAAATTAAATAACAAAGATTGTAGATTATTTTCGATGTAGGATATACTTACATCTTTTTGAGGCTGACTGTACACAGTGCCTCTTGCCCATCCGAAGTTGGCGGAACAGACCCATAAATCCATAATTTATAATAGCTCATAAATTGTTTCATGTAGACATTAAAGTGACGCGAAGGAGATATGATATTAAATGGTGCTTTCGCTTGTATGTTCAATTTCGGAGATAGCTAGACAATCAATAGTTTAATGTTAGATTAAGCGGTAAAGTCTGCTAATTCGCTTATTGTGTAGTCACCTATAGCTTTGTCGAATATTCATGGCATTGCATAATCAGCCTTTAAAAGCCCCACTGCTGGGACACAGGTGTTTTGTCAGTGAGAGGAGTGGGCCGTAATCAACCACGCTGGCCTTTTATGGCCTTTATGACCTTACGTTTAGTTACGAGACATTTCAATCCATGCGGGTTTTGCAAAAATGTATTGCCCATGCCCATATTAATCGCGATAAATATTCGCCAAAGCCTTATTATTTAGGAATTTGTATTTCGTTTGTGAAAAAGTGGACTCATTTTGTATTTTCTGGATATTTGTACTGCTGTAAAAAATACTGTTTTACGAAGAGCACAGAGGGAGCTACTATCGCATGTTCTGTCTTTTTATCTAACATGCGTTGAGGCTACGTACGCACTGACATGTGGCTTGCTTAGCACCTAGACTCTAGAGAGCCTAGCACTGACCTGTATCATACAAGCGTACTTGTATGATAGAGGTCAGTGGAGCCTAGCGAGTCACCTTGCGAGTAGTGAAACTAACGCTCTAGAATTTACGCAACTGGCCGCACTGCGCGCTTGTCGCTAGTCGCCTAGCGCGTATGTAAGAATGCCTGTTAGTACGTCTACGTACGTAGCCTTAAAGAGTCCTACAAGGATTTTTTGCGTTGTTGGTAACCATTTTGTGAAATTGACATTGACACATAAATCGTATTTAGAAAACAACATGGCGATGTTAGTCCCGATTCAGGCCACGCGCCAATAGCGCGCGTTGTAATGATGTTCATGATGCTCATTGATTGTCCAAATCCTTGTAAAATAGAATTGTTCGTAGGAAAAGTTGCAGTACCTTTAGTTTTTATCTAGCATCACTAGTATGATGGCCAGTCGACTATTTTATTAAGTTTTGGATAGAATGTAGGAGATGCAGGGTTTTTAAGTCAAAGGTATTTCTCGCTTTATGTTCGAATATTTACTTTTATTGTCAAAATATCTCTGATCATTCATTCCATTGTATCCCGCCAAGACAAAGTTTATTTTTAGCCCGGATACGCAGGGGCGACTTTTTCCCGCGGCGTTTTTTTTTATACACTGGGTTTTGGCTCAACACAGAGAGTTGAAAATCCAGTGCGCAAAAAATCATGGTGCGATATTTTTACTCCCGTGGGTATGGAGGCTTATAAAGATTTACATATTTTGAGTAAATATAAATAAAACAAGTAATACCAAAACCCCTTTTCAAAAGTTGCTTTGTCTTCCATTTATTTAAAAAATGTTCAATGCACCTATTTTTTTTCAAATTTTTATTGTTGTAAATTAAGTATTATGCTCTGAGATTAGAACTGTGATTGAACTATAAAATAATAGTTTTGAATTGATGCGGCTCCACCATTGTAAAATAATTTAAGTCAGAGTGAAGTCTTATTTGTCACAAGGTTTGTGACAAGGTTTTAGTTCGTCTAGCAGTATTAATCGATGAGTTTGTGACACTGGCTTTATAGTATGTTTTATAACTCACTTTGTTGATATGCAACTGTAGTTGTAAAGATGTGTTAATTTATTATGAATAAATGCACTTTTAAGTACATGCCTTGCTTTTTATTTCTGGACGCATCTGTATGTGTAACCCCGCGTCATAACCTAATGCGATCGTCGCGTTCATATGTCACTTGTTCGATATACTGTAGACGGTAACGCGTGATCGCGCCGACAGAGGGCGCCTTCCGGTTTTCCGCTAGAACGCGGCCTTAGATGGAAAATTATGTATTACTATTTACAGTCCGTCCAGTTATTTTACCTCTGACAGCAGTTAACTAACAGCAACCTTATTGTGACGAGAATAAAGATCACAATGATTTTGACAGATTTGTCAGTGGCAGAAACCCAACAGCAACTCTATTAGAATGAGAATAAAGATCACTGATTTGGAATGAAATGAATATCATCAATCAAGTGTGAACGGACTGTAGCTTGTTTTTTTTACCGTGGAGTAGAGGAAAGTGTGTTATAGGATTTGATGTGTAGTTGCCACAGTTAAAAATTAAAGATTGCATAATATTCAAACATTTTATTCTGTTTCAAAAATTACTAAACTTTTTATTTACTCAACTTTTCTAAAATACATTTTTCTTTATTTTATTCAGCACCAATTAACACTAAAATATTGAGCGCGAAAATATAAACACATACCTACTTAATGTAATATAACAATAACTATTATGAAACGCTAATACCCAAGATAGAAATCTTTCGATATTTTAGGAATGTCCTATTTTGAGACAAAGATTTATCTCAAGTGTTGCCAAGTAATTTTCCAAGATACTAATTACGCTCAATTTAAACACACAGTCAAAACCGCGGGTAGAATTAGACTTTTTAACAGATAGCAACACTGGCCCCGCACCAAAAAGGTTGTTACATAAGCGTCAGTGAAGACATTTAATCAGATATATATGTTTTATCACAATTACACTGGAATAATAACAAATAAGCTGTCTCATGGAAGACAGGCGTATGATATACAGTTTAAATTAAGTCCCGATTGACACACATGCATACACTGAGATATTTTTATATTAACAGTAGGTATATAGAAGCTATCATCATCTGCCTAGCCTTTTCCCAGCTATGTTGGGGTCGGCTTCCAGTCTAACCGGATGTAGCTGAATACCAGTATTTTACATGGAGCGACTATCTGACCTCCACAACCCAGTTACTGGGTAATACGATACCCTTTGGTAAGACTGGTTGTCAGACTTTCGGGCTACTGGCAACCCGTAACGACTGTCAAAGATCCACGAATGACAGCCGGGACCAACGGCTTAACGTGCTTTCCGAGGCACGGAGGGGTCTTGGTATGTGAAGATGGTCACCCATCCACAGAACAACCGTGGCAAGCGTAGCTTAACCTGATCAATCGACCCGTGCAGCTATTATTACTTAGCCACAAGCGCCTCATTATATAGAAGCTATTTTAAACATAAATACTCTTTGTTTATTGCGATGTGTGCATTATTATTTTATAAGTAGGTCACACTGTTTTCCGGCGCTGAGTAAATTATAATTTGGGGACGTTAGCACTTGCAGTGAATAAAATAATTTCAGAATTTTTTCACAGAAAACATAATTAAATAGCAACAGAATAATTATTTCACGCGATACCTACTGGGATTGTACAAAAATATGCGAAACTTTTAAGTTTTTTCTATATTTCTAATGTCATTTATGAATAACGACAAACTTGATATTAAATTATTATTCGATTTTTATTTACAAATAATCCATCTTCATTTAATTTTAATGTAGAGTAAGAATAAGGACACCATTTATATGACAATATATTCCGAAATGACCACTCACATGTAAAACGATTTAATTTGTGGATTCAGAAAGCCATTTTTATCCATCCAGAATTGAACAAAAAACTATTTTTTATTAAGATATAATATGACGAAAAAAGGATTTTGAAAAGAAAACATTGTTATAAATTATTAAATAACACGTAAAATATTAATAAAAATGACAGTTTGAGTCCACAAACGTTCTACATTAAACACCCGTAATAATAAATTATGCGAAGAAAAAAGGTGGGTACTATAGAGAATTAAACTAATAATATAATTATTATTCTATAATAAATATAATAATATCATTTATAATCATAATTAATAATAATTGGAACCGAAGTATTTCGACGTGATGTCAAAATTGCCACGAACTAGAGAAAATGCGTTGGATTCATATTTTTATGTACCTAACTTGTGTGAATCAAACCACATCTCGAACATTTTTTTTTATAAGTAATGTCGGTATCTTTAGATTTTATTATTTATACTTTCCTCTCATTTGCCTTTTTGTTATTTAAAATAATAATTATCCTTTTTTTTATGTAAACAAAGGAGTTAATCATTCTCAGTAAAAAATCCTAATTGGACGAAATCCCCGTACCTACCGAAGTAATGATTTATAATGACAGGGCCGATTCAATAAAATGAACAAAATTACAATCAAACGGTAAAAATATTTCGATGATAAATAAGTCAAGTCTTGGCAGTGACAATTTTGACGTACTATAAAAATAATTACGTATTGTACTGTGTACCTAAATATTATATAAATACAACCTGTCGATAGATATAACATAACAATATTTTAGAGTCAATAAGACGAAGATGTCCATTCTCTTGAAACTTGTAATAAGTTCAAATGCAAGATGTTAAGGGCTTATGCAGACATTTTTTGGAGCCAGACAGTTGCCTAAATATGCAAAAATTTTCACCCTTCCCTCATACTCAAATCCCCGCAATCAATGATATTATAAGTAAAAAGAAGTAGGTAGATAGGTTATGCGCGCTTCGCAAGTGGCACGTTAATCCGATCCAACCTGTACTTTGCTGCCATCCCCCAGCGACGCCCTACCTAAGCCGAGGTCTGTACCCCATAGGGGGTGCCCTTAGAGTGTAGTCGCTTAATTTATAAATTGTATGCTCTGGCTGGAGCCCTTAATTGCGCCCTTAGTTCCCACAGGAAAGTCCGGTTTAGCAGCCACCGGAGAGATGCCATTTACACAAAAAAAAACATGAAATGTTGCGCCGGCGTCAACGGAAGCAACATATGCTACCTCTTTTCGCTCCCGATAATTACGACATGAAGTCCTCTCGTTTTTGAAGATCGAATATTGCGTAGTTAAACTATCTACCTCTTTTTACATACAATATGATTACCTGCAATTGAGTGTTGCGCAACTATAGCGACACAAAAAAAATTGTGTGCACAAGCCCTAAAAAAGATTTTGGAGGTAGAAAATATCATGTATGATAGTTTACACAGACCTTTGAATGACAATATTAGTCATAATAATATGTACTTTCCATCATAAACTGGAAAGACACATATCGTACACACATCCAGTATTTCAATTCATTCTCATTTGAGTTTGTAAACTCGCAGTGTTGAATTAAATATTAATTCTTTAAAAGCTATACTAGAATAGCCGATTTCATTGATTCAAGCGATAGTTTCTCTTTTCCCTTGAACCTACAAAAGAGATTACTTCATGAGGAATACAACAGACACACAATCATTGCACATTGGAACACTATAACCCTCTTCCCGACCTACTCCTGCAAATAATACTGTAGTTGTAGTGACTACAAACATTTTAAACGTACCCAGGTACATGACGCAAACCGAATCCCTTCCCTTCCCTATGGACAGTCCATTAGTTGTTATAACAAGCAATAACTTGATTATACAACTGGCTTACTTAACACTAAGACTCAACTAATCGCTGCCATAAGCAAAGCAAGTGTCGCACGAGAATCGTTGAAAAATCGCGCGACTGTCGTGCGACGCTTGTTTGTTTTTTAAATAATGTAGCATAACGAGTGTGACCGTGGCTATGCGATGCGCGGGCGCTTTCCGGGCGCACGACGTCACATCTCTATGGAGACGCCAGAGCCGCCGAGGCGCGTCTCTTTGACTCGGAAGCCATTTTCCAAGAGCTCACCGCAGAGGGAGTCGACTATGTTGCGAGGCGTCGTCGGCGGGATTAATACCATTGCGTATCTGTAACAAAGATTTTATAAATTAAAACATTTTTACGTATTAAACAATTGGTAAAGTACAGCCTAATACAGGAGCATTATTATTATAATAATAAGCTTTTCAAATATCTCGGGACTATAGGGTCCCGGACCTTTGGTACGATACGATACGAGGGGCCGAAGCGAACTAGCAGAGGCCCGTTAAGAGCCTATACTACCTCAGCTAAAATTCACTCTTTATCTCGCTCGCACGATACTGCTCGCGGACCGTGTGAAAGCGAGACAGAGTGCGGTGCTGGGCGGAAGGCAGCGCCAATAGTTTAGGTATTTGCTTTTTACGGTGAAAATAAAGGTAATTAAAAAAAACTAACTAACATAAGACCTGCTTTATAGTTAGTTCAGTTAGTATGCAAAGTTTCATGCTCTAATTTGAAGTATTTTTTGAATACCAGCGGTTTATTGTTCGGTTTGGAGGTAACTTTGGAATTTTTTTCTATCGTGAAAATTTTATGGAATCGTGTTTTCGTCTAACATAGTACCTAACATTAATCCTCAACTTTAGCATATTATTATATTTATTTCAAAAGTAATGCTGTGGTATTTTCGACATAACGGAGGATCATGCTAAGCCATTTGAGGTAGTATAGGCTCTTAAACTCTATAAAGGAAACTAAGCACAAACCGGCGATTATCCTTGTATGCACTATGCAAGCGCACCCCTCGGTTCGTGTTGAACTATTGCAGGATATGGATAATTTTTTATTAAAGTACAGTCTAAACTAATGATCAATTATTGAGATTTTTCGAAACTCCTCCAACGTAAAGTCGATGTTTGTTTTTGAACGGAGTCACGGGCAACAACTGGTCGTTATTATATTTCAGTTAAATATCCTAGATTGATTGAATAGATAGGTGGTATTATAATTTATAAGAGTGAGAGAGTATCGACCACATTTAATTAGGTTTTGCAAATAATTTACGAAATTGAGTTAGAGAACATGAACCTTTTAGTAGAATTAATTTCATCATTATTATAAAAACATTACAAATTGAATCAGTTCGAACATTCGAGTCACGAGTCACTTCATAGTTTTTGTTAGAATATATGAAATGCTTCATGAAACAATGCTCAATAAATAATATAAAAGTCTCAAGTCTGAGAAAATCACAAATCTCTATTCACAAAATAAATTATTTTAAATCAAACATGGATTTTTATATCCGTGTTTAACTTGTTTACATAAAGAATTCAAGTTTTGTGTGAACCTGGTTGAGTGACTTTCGCGAGTTCATTCAACTTGGATTCACGCATTTATGACGGATTATGCGATGTCTAACCAAGAGACAAAAGAGTAATCTCCTAAAAATATTTTTCGCTCAAATGTCAATTAACAGCTTCTACAAGAATAAGGGGTGCTCTGGGCTACACACTTAAAATATCATCCCGCCCGGGTGTGCCGAATCATGCCGACCCGAACAAGTGTGGTAGCACTCCTATGTTACAGTGAATGCACCTTTTATTCGAAAATGCAGGTCTTGCTCATCTTAGACCTTACCACCACGGAAATGATCCCTTGTAAACGTACTCTAATCAATCTGCCGAGCCTTTTCCCAATTATGTTGAGGTCGGCTTCTGCGTCGGCTGTCGTCTACGTCTTCGACTACCCGTAACGACTGTCAAAGATCTACGAATGACAGCCGGGACCAACGTCTTATCAGATAACCACTTATTGAGGTGTGTAATGGATAGTCACCCACGAACCGACCGCGGCAATCATAGCTTAACCTTCAATAGACCCGCGGGGGAATTGCGTAGCACATTATCAATCGGAATCGGTTTCATTTTGACAGATCAACAACATTCATTGCGTTATTTACGTGTTGAGCAGACAGATTTTTCAAACTTATGAATCAATGGATTAACAATTTGCTTCAAAATGGTTCAGATTCCGATTGATAGTGTGTTACACAATTAGGGTGCTGGAAACATACTACCGGGATAAAAAATATCCTGCCCGGGTCATAGTCTATCCGTGTGCCAAATATAACAGACAGACAAATATGCTTTCGCATTAATAATATTAGTGTAGATATAAAGTAAAAAGAAAAAGAAAGTTGTATTTCTTACCCGCCCCCACCGGCGCCGGTGAGCTTGCAGGCGAGTCCCTTAGCGCGCGCGGCGGCTCGGATCACCTCCAGCGCCGGGTGCGACACGCCCAGAGCTGACAGCAGGCAGTGGTTCATGTCCCATAGTTCCTGAAAACAATAATAAAATATTATATTTAGTGAAATTAAACAGAAGTGCTTAACCTAGATGTCCGTTTAGAAATAAAATCTACGATATACAGGGTGGCGGCATACATCGACGCACAACGTGAACTGAACCCGCTTGCGTTGAAATAGTAGATTACTAATAAAAAAAATTGCTGTTCCATACATTTTGACCGCGTAGGTATTGCTACGAGTCCTGGAGCGGAGACCTCGTATCGGCAAGCGTGGTGTGGGACGCCCCCCAGCTAGATGGACGGGACGACCTAAAGACGATAGCCGACGAAAAAATTTCTACGCAGCGGGGTTCAGAATCATGTACCTACTGAATCCATGGTAACAGGTTCCACGTCGATGTCCCATACCACCCTCTATATGTATGTTAATGTGATAAAAATCATAAATCTAATAGTTTTTTTCAAAGGATGTACTGAATTTGCGATTGATATCGCTGAACAATCAATGATTAAGCCTAACTTTCTAATAGACGTCAAGATAATTTTCTAAACCATTAGAAGAATCATGAATGTGCCAGATTTACACATTTTTGAGAAAAACGACGACGACTGATGACTCTCAAGTTTATTTATATTCCAAGTAGGCATAGAAACTAACGAGAAATCCTTACAAGCGATGCGGAAAATAACAAACATATTTGTCATAATCCAAAAACAACAACACAGCTATTTTAGTACTATGCGCTTACGCACGCAATGTAACAAATACAAAAGGTAGGCATTGAAAATTTCGCATCGTAGGTAATAGAAAAACCACGTAATAAAATAATGTCGCACGTGCATCATGGGACTACGTTGATTTAGATGCGTCGACAAAACAATTTTATAGCAGTGTTCATAACCTCAGATAATTTACTTTCCATTCGCCACTTAGATCAGTTATCTACTTTAGTAAAATGTATTCTAAGTTGATTTTTGTACAACCATTTGTAACAAAAAGGTCCTAATAAGTTTTTGGTTGTAATGTAATTTGTTGTTCCATTCAGTTTGTTGTTCCAAAACTTGAAAATTAGATCTCAAAATCGTAATTCATCTATGGTACACATTTTATTTCACAACAAAGGTGTGATTGCAGCTGACGTCACTTAGTTTACTTTAGGTTGTAAAAATAGCTATAACACTTTCCATCATTCATTTTGCTATCAACCCATGTCAGTTGTTGGAAAGTTCCCATACATTGCTTTGGCACGATGTTGTGGGATATTGCCATGATTCATACCATTCCAAGTAGAAGGGAATGTTTAAAATGAGGCTCGTCTAACACATATACCGACTTCCGAAGAAGTGTCATTGAGTTAATTGCCTTTTTTATTTTGTCCATTAGAAGCCATTGACTCGAGAGGAAATTTCTTTGTGAAGTTAAATGAGTATTTAAGAGTAAACGCAGAACACTACTTTAACGTTTAAGGTGGTAATGGTGGAAGTATGTAGGATGAAATAAGGTACTTACTGCTAAATGCTGGTATTCTGCTTCAGAATCAATTTCACACTTGCCACTGGAGAGTTTTTCCAAAACCTTGAATGGAAGAAAGAAAAAATATTTAAATCATGTACATGTTAGAGACGTATGTTACAATACAGGCAATTAGATTTATCAATGTGACACTATTTTGAATTTGCGATGACACTCAGGCTTATATCTCACTAGGACACCATAGTGGCGCAACCATGGTCGCGCTGCCAGCGAAATATACACACCTTTATGGTAGGTATCTCACCAGGAGTCCGATCGGGTGCGCAACCAACCATACATATTTTTGCAGTGCGACCATGGTTGCACCGCCACTGGTGTCCTAGTAAAATAGGGCCCTTATAATCATTTACAGAAGTCACCTATGCAGTTATGACTGTGTATAACATAATCAGCCCATAACGTTCCCACTGCTGGGACACAGGCCTCCAGTCTGTGAGACAGAGTGGGCCGTAATCCACCACGCGGGTCCAGTGCGAGTTGGTAGATGTCACATGTATTAGAATTTTTGGTTCTAGGACATGCCGGTTTCCACAATGTTTTCCATCACCGTTTTGGGAGCAGTGGTGATGAAATAATTTACACACAGTAAAGCGCCTGTCTGGGTTTGAACCTATGACCTACAACTCGTGAGTCGCGGCCGTTACCACTGGGCCACCACTGGTGTCGCTGGCTGTATATGGTAATACATAACCATAGTAAAATATATTCGATGCAGGTATGTAAGACAATGAGATAGAGACCAAACGT
Organism: Oligia fasciuncula; assembly: GCA_963082905.1. Taxonomy (NCBI): domain Eukaryota; kingdom Metazoa; phylum Arthropoda; class Insecta; order Lepidoptera; family Noctuidae; genus Oligia; species Oligia fasciuncula. The sequence goes on along the minus strand of OY720406.1, from coordinate 10,090,029 downwards.
AAGTGTTCAATAAAGTAGCACAAATAAGGTACTATGCGTAGAAGGGTAGATTTTCAAAATAGCATTTTTTGCTGTTCTTCCACAATAAGGCTTAAATATCCATTAAGCATTGCGTAAAATTTACTTCAGTTTATAATTTGTATTTTTTTTTGTAACTAGTAATAAATAAAATCATAATATAAGTATGATAAAATATTTAAACTTACAAAAAACTATCCTGGAAATCATTTACCTCTCCGTTATTTTCTACACTACATTTATTGATCTCATGAATACTCAAAGTTCTTGCCTAAATTTTGTTTAATTTCACCCCATATGTAAAAATTATAGTGTATACTGAACAATTACTATATTAGTTACATCGGAATTTACCCCTTATGTTATTATTTAACCATTTAAAATTTTGTCACAAAGATTTCATCATTAACTTCGGCGATTTTTGTTTGATAAATTTTGTCGATCAAAAGAACTAAATTCAAGTATCCGAACGCATTCCGGGGGCCTTACCCCGCGCGGCCCCTCAGTCGTCGTTGATTTGTCCACCAAGCTAATAAAAAATAATAAAATTTCTCACAAAAATTGTCAAAATAAATCATAAAATGAAAATCTACCCAGAACCTTAATACCTTACCCCCTTACTAATAAACGTATGATATCAGATGAATAGTTACACACTGATTTCTCTCTTTCAGTCATCAGTAATTTGACTTTCGAAAGAAGAAGACAAAGCGTTGTGTAACTTAGCAAGGGGGTTAGAACCTAAGAAGCCGGTTCTAGGATTAAACTAGCCCAGAGTGTGTCAATGTTTACGATAGTACGCAAGTTGTATCTGACTGAGGCGAACGGGTTGTTTGCGAGGTAAGCAACCTGTCAGTAAAATACATAAGGTGAGTATAGACTAAACTCTAGAGCATTTACTTGTAACAGAACATCGAGCGTTCACCGTTTTTAAACTTTATCGAACCGCACTTCGTACACGACGCTCGATGTCTTGTTACTTGTTACATTACAACCTGATTTTAAAAACCAACGAGCGTATGGGTGTAACATTTTATCGAGTAAAAGCACGAGCGGTACATGTAGGTCCGACATTTCAACAATGAACGCAAGGTAGAAAGAAATGTCACAGGTAAATGCTCACTCACCGTGAGCATTACGTCGAACGCAGCGTCGAGCATTCGCAGAGACGTTACATTACATGGAAATGCTCAAGAAAATGCTCTAGTGTGTATACTACTCACTTTTAGGTATAAATTTATTGGCGAATTACGCGCCGTCATATTGACATATAGAAATAGATGTTTGGACACTTGCTTACTATTATACGCGCGATTCAAGGTACCTATACTATCTTCTATACTACATATTATATATAATCGACTTTGACACTGCAAGCCTTCAATGACAGGATAATGAAACTCGGAACATTGCATAATGACACGATATGACACTAATCACGGAAACGTGTCGAAAGTTGTGGCGCTTCGCAGCTGAAATGCTAGGAATGAGTGAATCGTCAGGGTAGCGTGAAATTCAAATTTTCTTACGGTCCTTGCAATGTGATTCGCGACCGTAACAAATATTTATTTATAGAATTATAATCATGTACAAATCATCAACACAACTCTAAGTTCATATTACCCTATTTACTATTTCATGAAATCATGACATTTGAGGCCAATTCTAACTCAAGGTGACAAGTCTTATTCGAATGATTATAATTCTGTAAAGTAAAAGAGATTCGCAGTAGAATCCGAAGATTTGCCAAACTTAAGTAGCCAGCGAGTGGCGCGACTATACCGTTTGGGCCCCGTGGCAAAATCAAGGGATGGGCTCCCTGAAGAAGCTCAACCAACGTCATAGTTTTTTTTTACTAGCACTTTTCCGCGACTTCTTCCGCGTAAATTTCATATTTTCCCCTACAACATTTAACACCTGACTGTTTCGTTGGTCTAGTGGTCGCAAATACTACTGCTGAGCATGAGGTCCTGTCCAAAAATTTGACAAACAATGGGGAAAAGGTACAAAATGTTCGAAACCTGAATGATGTCCTTTGTTGCACATTTTCAAGAAAAAGTTTGCATTTATAAACGTATGTTAAGATCCTCCTGTGCTCATGGCCCTCTCGGGCCGGGGACCCCCTCTGGCTGCGGGCCCGTGGCAATTTTGCCCCAATGCCACCCTATAGTTACGCCACTGTAAGTAGCAGTGAGTGGGGCACATTGCTCCTGGAGTGGCGATCGTGTATCGCAACCGATACCTTATGCACGTTAATAGTAATTAATTCCTTGCGTTTAAACTGCGGAGAGGTAGCGACCTAACTTTTAACACTTTTCTGTGTTTTGGTGTTTTTTTTTCCATTATTCTGTCGTATCACGACCGAAGCCAAAGAAGCATAGGACTGGTCGCGGTCGAACGTGTTTCGCCTGAATTATGGTCTTGTGTAACTTTTTACCTTCAAAAAGTGCAGATTTTTTGCCTTATTGCAAACATAGCTTTGATCTATAGCTAATCAAATATAACAAAGACAAATAAAATACCTTTATGAAACCAACCTGTGTGGCTGTATGAGCAACATGATCACATGCATCCATGATATGGTCCACTGCGGCGGTGTTCCTCTGCCTCAAGGCGGCGACCTTCACCACCAGGGCTCTGGTCTCCCTGGAGACGCGAGAGTCCACCAACAGGACTCGTAGGTCCATCTTTATGTCTAAGTGACGAGGCTTGCTGCCCTTTTTGAAGGAGACCAGAGAGCCGAAGGTGCAGGTGGCGTTGTCTATGCCTGTGGGTGTAAAAAAGGTTGAATTAGTATATGATGTCACTGTAAATCTAAACTAATATAATAAAAAGAAAAGATTTTTACGCTTTAACGGTAAAACGGCTGAACAAATTTCGATGAAATTTGGCACATGGGTAGACCATGCCATGGATTAGGACTTATGACACCTTTTATCCAGATATTCCCACGGGATCGAGACTTATGTGCGTGAAACCGCGGGGCGCAGCTAGTAAACGATCAAGTTACCTGTTTAACATGAGTCTAATAAAGAATAAACTGTTCTTTTAGACGAAATTGTAATTATTTGCGTTGCTAGTAACTAAAACTGCTCTAGAAAGTCATGACAGAATGTCATTATGGTCACGCTAAGCCAAGAGTTTGGTGTTTATGGGTCGCCTACTATTTTCATTTCGTTACGTCCTGATAGTCTGCATGTGGATTGGACACCAATACAATTTTCGGAACTCACAGTAGAGTCTAGCTTCATTTCGGACACTTATCACGAAAAAACTCAATAACAAAACAAATCTGAAAGAGTGGGAAAATCACGAAACATCTGGTTTTTTTGTGTACACGTTCAACTAGTACAAGTACATATGGTAGCGGTGTGGGTAAGCAAATCTGAAGATCACTAAGTACCTACGTCATACTGGTTGAACGTGTTGAAATATTAGTTGTAAGTAAAACAAATACTTTTAAACCTAATATACAAACGGAAAGCCAGAGGAGCAGATTTTTCCCTATGAGGTAGACCCGTGGAAAGATATCGGATGTTTTAACGAACAACATGGTCGGTCAGGTTATGGTATCCTGCAATGTAGTTTCCAAAAATGTAAATAAATATGTGTTTATGGACAAATAACTATAATGTTCAGCTTGCGCTAAAATTTTATAACTTTTGAAATAGTATTAGTCATTCTAAATTAAACCTAATACAAACTTACATAAAGTTGATATTTGTTTAAGCAAGGATTTGAACATGGGATAGATAATGTATCATCCAAGTCATTGTATTTAATTACCTATGACGGCTATTACACACCCACTACTCAAGTAATTTGTCAGGCAATATTAAAACATCTTAATTAACATATATTATTCATGTTAAAAGATGCAGTATGTATTCAATACAGGGTTTAACAATATTTTATAAATCAATATATGCACGCTATGATGACGTATATAGTAAAACCACGATATATTTGTTTAAATATTAAAATGTGGTAATTATACTAACATAATAATTAAAAAGGGATCCGGTGTAATTATGTATTGGTTGTGTTTTAATTATAATTATTTAACGTATTTCAAGTCAATATTTAAAATGTGTAATTTCAATGTTCGAAGTTTGCCATGCCCCGCCGTGCTATACATACCAATTATGAATGATGTATAAAAAAGTAAATTATTTTCACACTTTTAAATTCATTCATGTCCATGATTATTATTTATTCATTGAAATTATCTAGCTTATGAGCCTATACTACCTCAGCTAAAATTCACTCTTTATCTCGCTCGCACGATACTGCTCGCGGACTGTGTGAAAGCAAGACAGAGTGCGGTGCTGGCTGGGGAGGCAGCGCCAATAGTTTAGGTATTTGCTTTTTACGGTGAAAATAAAGGTAATTCAAAAAAACTAACTAGGTAACATAAGACCTGCTTTATAGTTAGTTCAGTTAGTATGCAAAGTTTCATGATCTAATTTGAAGTATTTTTTGAATACCAGCGGTTTATTGTTCGGTTTGGAGGTAACTTTGGATTTTTTTTCTATCGAGAAAATTTTATGGAATCGTGTTTTCGTCTAACATAAGACCTTACATTAATCCTCAACTTTAGCATATATTTATTTCAACTTTAATGCTGCGGAATTTTCGACATAACGGAGGATCATGCTAAGCCATTGGAGGTAGTATAGGCTCTTAATTAAGCCAGTTGGGGCTGTTAATCACTTAGCTGCTTCGGCTTCTATGTTATGATGGGTTTGGTTTCCGACTTAGTCCTTCAAATGGACCATTGTGCGTCACGCTGCCTCGACTTATTTTTAATTATTTTAGTTTTGGATTGTTGTTTTGTTTCTCTAGAGTCTAGACGCTTTTAACGCGTACGTCTTTTTTACATCGTTCTCACATAATTATAAATTCAACATTAATGATGCACTTAACTAATATTTTTGTGAAAATATAATTTAAAAGAGTGTCTATGAAGTTTCTTGCCCGTTCTTCTCCATAGGTACCTACCTACGCTTTGGAATGGGCAACTAGCTTCATATTTTCTGATTGACCGACTTCTTGACAATTCATAAAAAAATACAACCGAATTGAGAAGCTCCTCCTTTTTTTGAAGTCGGTTAAAAAGCGCCTGTTAATGGTTTAATTGAAATAAATACTTTGAGAATGGCTCGCAACAAAATCTGTTTACATAACAAATAAACTTAAAAAAAAAAAATATGCACCATTTCTTAAAATCCGACCTAATCTATCTATCTATATGTATGCAGGGTTATTGGTAAAACATTAACAACCTCTTAAGAGGTCATTGTACTCATCATTACATAACAACTTTTCCCTTGAACAAAATCAGCTGTTCCCTTGCGATTCAGGTTTGGTTCCATAGTAAAAGTTGTTCATAATGATGAGTACAATGACCACTTAAGTGGTTGTTAATGTGTTACCAATAACCCTGTATACTCCCGACGAATCAATGGCAACTAAAGTGGTCCTTTAATTTCGAGCGTTAAAATGTCTTTCTATATACTGTTACAGAGAAATGATTAATCTTAACTTTAATTAAACTTCATAAGCTCTCTGGACCTTCTACAAATATTGATTCCGTTCTTTTAAAGGCGCCGATCCCCATTGTTTAATGAACGAAGATAAACATTGCTACGTGGTCCATGCTCAAGGCAGCCCTTGACTTGTTATCTCATTATCTGTATTATTAGCTAATGTCTGTTGCGTGTCTAGATCATAAACAAGCTAAAAAATAGATTAATAGATTCTCTTCGAATCTGACTTCTGACGGCCTTGTTGGTCTAGTAATCGCAAGCGCTACAGCTGAAAATGAGGTCCCGGGTTCGATTCCCAGGTCGAGCAAAATGTTATGGAGTTTTTCTATATTAGGGATTTCTCAGTAGCAGCCTGGAGGAACGGGGAATATGTTATTGGGTTTTTCCAATAGGGATTCTCAGTCTGGATTCAGGATTTGCGGCCGGTTGGTGGCAATAGGTTCGCCCTCTATTACATAGGACTTAAACATAACTGGCGAAATGTCGGTGTTAGTACTATAGGTACCTACACCTCAGCCTAACCCTTCAGGGATCACGAAATCACATTTATCTATTCAAGTACAACTAAAGCTATTACTAGTACAACTATAGTAGGTAGTGTATAGTATTTAAGTACAAGGTGAAAATATCCTTCATTGTTTTCTTCATCGTCGTGTCGATGATTCCATTTATATAACCTACTAGCTGCGCCTCGCGGTTTCATGCGCATAAGTCTCAATGCCGAGGGAATATCGGGATAAAAAGTCGTATGTCCTAATCCAGGTCACGGTCTACCCATGTGCCAAATTTTATCTAAATCTGTTCAGCCGTTTTAACGTGAAAGCGTAAAACAAAATTAGATACAAAAACTCTTTTCTCTTTGTAATAAGCATTTGTTTAAAAACAAGTGTAGGACCAGAATTCGCAAGGTCTTCCATAGTGCAGGTGTTTGCAGAGTGAGCACGACAAATCCTTCATTATAATTTATTTAGATTCAACCGTATAGCGAGTCTAGTCGAAACCTCGTGCGAGTTTCGTTTTTACCCGACTGCGCGACGCAAAGGAGTGGTAATGTGTTTATCATGTTTTGGATTCAATAGCCTTCTCAAACATTCGTGAGTGCGTTCTACAACCACATATTGGTCAGTGGTCCCAAAGTATGTCAAGGTCTGTGTCGCTTTCTATCGACACCGTACGGAGGGATATGATGATGTCCAAGCAGCGAACTTGCCCCACTTAACTATAATATATAGATTCAGTTGATCTGTGGATGGTAAACACGAGCCTTTCAATTGGGGCTTGAGGGCAAAGACACCGGTACAAACAGAAATATTTGTAGAGGAAAGTTTTGATTGTTTGTTGACTCGAAAACTGTTTCATACGTTTGACTATTGATATCAGTCGGCAAAGTCTCGCGTGTTTAGAAATCTTTAGAGAAAAACATTGAACTGATCGGAGGAGAATTATCGTTAAGATGTCCTTCCACAATAGCATTCAATCAACACCTCATCTAAATATTGGGATAAAAGCCATATACAACAACACCCGCCTGCCCTATTACTTCGTTTTCTTGACTTATTTTTTTCTTTTTGCTGGGCTCCTAAGGGTCTTAGCGTGATGTTAAAAAGCATATAACCGTCCTCAAGAATTGGGCTATCAAATGCAAAAAGAAAATTAATTAGTAATTTAAAATTCAGTAGACTTGGCATTTATCGTCTCAATAAGCTATTTGAAAGTGAGTTATTTGAAACTGAACATCTTTTTTGAGGTCAATGTAGAAGAAGTGTATGGCCCGTAATCTCGGATATATGGCCAAGCAGTCAAGGTTCTCGTACATCAAACAATAAAAGTACTAGCAATTTGGTCTTATATAATTTGGCAAAACATCGGCAATTCTACTTAGGAATTCAATCTTCATAATTCTTCTATAATTTGAAAAATTCTTATATAATTTGGGGCTGTTGAGACCTTGCTCGACACATTTACGGCAAAGTCGAGGTCAGTGTTTTCATAGCAGCTAAAACTAAGAAGGACTTAAAACCTCTGCAAGAAAGTATATAGTCCTTTGGTGTGCAGAGAAATGAGTCCATGTCTTCGATAAGCCAAATTTTAAACGAAGTTATAGCACAGAAAGAGTAGATCCTTGATTACGAAATTTTATATGACAGGGTAATTTAGTGTTGGGAAACGTGAACCATTCTGAGACAAAAAATGGTCTGTACCATTTGAAATTAAATTAAGGGGCTTACACGACCTAAAGCGCGGTCACTGTCGGACTGCATAGAAAAGAAAGACAAGCGCGATGACACAACGCTGGTAATTTATTGCATAATATGAAGCAATTATTTAATTACAAAAAATCTATTGTTTGGACTAAAAAATTTGTTGCTTGTAGAATAATCTGACAAAAAATCTGTATGATTGTATGTAAATTAGTATGGTTTTTAATGTAAAAATAAAGTTTTTAGAGGCAGACCCGAAACAACTACTTGTAGGTCATACAAATATTTGTTCCGTGCAGGAATCGAACCCACGACACGCAGCGCAGCGGTCAATCGCTTAACCACTTCGCCAACCGTGCCGCCAAATTAGTTGTATGTATTATGTTTTCAACACACTTATCTACCTAGCATATATCCTGAAGAATATCATATATTTTCTCTGATTTTGTTTACTGTAGTTGATCATATACTTTTATTGTTTTTAAAACTTACGTTTTTTGCGTTTAGGTCCTGTAATCCCCTTAAAACATAAGCTCGTGTAATTTGCACACTATTTCAGCAAGATCTCGGTCCAATTAATGGTAATAGGATATAGATTAGTTTCCAAATTTCAGGTTCATAGGTTCAATGATCGATAAAAATATTTCGGAAGAAACACGTTTTTTTTTTTTTTAAATTAAACAGCTTTAAAAACCTTATCAACGAGACAAAATCGACCCTTGAACTTTTCTATCTTTTCTATATATTTTACCTATCTCTTCATTTTAATGTGTAACGGAAATCGAGCAATAAATTCTATCAACTACTACAAAGTATTCGAGGCTGGAATACCTAGAATACTTTGTAGTAGTTGATAGAATTCAGATAGTTCCAGATAGCCCCTCTGACGTCATTAACAACTTTGTTTAAACTGAAGAATATACTAATATCGACTCTGCCAGAGTAACCAAAACATTACAGATGAAAGATTTACCAATGATTTCGAAATTTTATTTACCAGACTAAACGATCAACACATTTGGATTTAGACAGCTTAATATACGCTTTACTACAGAATTACTATAGTTTAAGCAAATAGAAACATGGAAGCTTTTAATTGACGGTTCGATATAGAATTGAGGTCACCTAAGGTTAATGCAGACTAAAATTTTATGTTCTAGGATAGTTTTCGAGCTGATCGAACAGTTTTTGTTAAAAATGGTTGATGGTATTTAGAAAACGTCGATGCACGTCGCCATCGCTACTAGGGCAAAAGCTTGGTTTATTGTATTTGATACTATTTTAGACAAATTATGTTAAACAGGAAAAATATCAAAGATTAATGGAGGTTAGGTAGGTAAATGTGTTAAGGATAACTCACCTGATGGAGACCCGTGCATTATTCTCTCGCAGTTAAACGCCCATTCCGATATAATTTCTCTCTCAGTCATACTAAAATCTTCACTGGTCTGATCGTAGAACGCGTCAAAAGACGTCGAACTCTTCAATTTGAGGAGCTGGATCAGAGCACCCGCTAAACACACGGCGAAAGACGCCGAACTGCCGGTTCCTGCTCCAATAGTTAGTTCAGATCCTAGTGAGATCTCCAACGATCTGACAGGAAGACTGGTACTTCCAAATATTCCGGAATAGACGTATAGGAAACTGCGTAAGGAATTCTTTTGGTTGTTTTGTAATGCGTCGAAGTTTGGCTTGATGAGGTGTAGGAACTCGTCAACTCTTCGCAGATGGTTGTCGTGGTCCAGTTTGTCTGGCAATCTCCAGGAGAATTTGCCTGTGATGCCTGGTGCCAGCTTCGGGTGGAAGAGGCTTTTGACTGTGGGTTCCAGCGGTAGGGTTTCTTCTAAACCGACACATGGTAAGTGGATCCGTATCGTCGGTTCAACGTGATAGTTTACTTCCTGTAAAGGAGGAAAATCGCGTGTTAATCTTACAAAGCTTTGATGATATTTAAATTGGGTTTTAGATATCAGTTGGTGGCTTTGTGGCTTTCATTTACTTTTATGTATTTCCTATAAGTCACGTTTCTTATAAAGAGCATAAAATATTGCAGTTCAAAGAGATTTATCTTCGTAAAAATATAAAATCCATTACGTCTATTCAAGTCATAATGGCACATCATTTTTGTAATATTTTACATATTCATAACACATAATTCCTCTGGTTATTTGCTACCGTACATCTTCATATTTTAATATTAATAGGGACATTTAGTAAAACGACCATCAATTTATTTGACTTAATCCCTTATTATATTATATATTTATACAAAATGAATTGTTTACGTTAAGTAAATAGCTTCTGAAGTTATTAAATATACTGTGGCTATTAAATTAATTGTTGATGAAGCTATTAATAACTGAATAAGTTATTCTTTGGGACTTTAGCAAACCCTACATATTAAACAGTAAGCTTCTATTGTTGACTAGTCAAATATTTCAAGTTTTTTTTTATAATTTTGGAAAAAATTATGATTTTTGTAAAAATTTCATATATAGAAGTGGAAGCACCAAAAATGGTGTACTTACTATGTATTACATAACTTGGTCTTCAGTTACTGTTTCTATCAATAAATAATTACTTATTAAAAACGAATCCTGTTTTTCTAAATTTATTTATAGATCTACCTCCCTGACAAATCAATATAAAATTTCTTCCTCCGTATGCTCAGTCAGTAACTGAACTAGGTATTGCCAAAGTTAGCTTTCTAAGTAACGATGTAGGCTATGCACCTAACGGCTATGTGAGCCAATACATTGGTAATATTTAGACGCCTTATAGGGACACCTAACACACGACCAGTAATCGTAGTACTACACACAAGCGGATGTTAGTCTATCAAGTTTTCGGAAATGTTTGAAACTTCCTTTAAATCTTCACTGGTAAATATTTATTTTAATATATTTTTTATTCTTACTACAGCTTATAAATATATAGCTACTAGCAGCGCTCCGCGGTTTCACCCACATAAGTGTAGATCCCGTGGAAATATCGGGATAAAAACTATCCTATGTCCTTCCCCGGGATGCAATCTATATCTCTGCCAAATTTTATCGAAATCTGTTCAGTGGTTTAGGCGTGAAAAGGTAACATACAGACAGACAGACAAACAGAGTTACTTTCGAATTTATAATGTTGTATGGATGTAAGTAATAAGATGGAATCTTTCCAAATATATAAATATACTAGACTACCAAAAAATTCAACTTTTCTAATTAAATATATAGGTTAAAAAAACCTATAGCAAAGCCAAAATCTACGCATGTTGTACAAGTCCAACTAAGCAACAAAGAGCAAAAACAATATACCTACTAATAGTAAAACAAAGGAAGCCAAAAACTCAACACAACAAAAACAATCTTAACTCAAAATAAAATAAAAATGATTAAATAAGTACCTTAATAACAATCGAGCTCCTGAGTCCCAGACTGACAGCCACCGCAGTCTTCCCGTACACAACCGAATGCTCCCCATGCAGGATCACTTTACCGGGAGCAGACACACTTACTGTGTATAAGTTATCTATTCCGTTCAACATTTTTAATAAGTCTTTACACGCAAGGAACCAATAAAAACAACATATATTTTGTGCTACTTCATTATTATTTCCAAGTTACATTTCAAGACTTCTGCGCGTTCCACTGTTCTACCGTTAGCGTCTTTTGCGTGAATGCGTGTATGCTCTTCAGTTCTTCTTGAAGCACTGAGTTCACCAATCTGTGGAGCGAATTATTATACTATAATAAGTATAATGGATCGATTGTTATTCTAATGGGGACGTTTGAACGTGTTAGTTCGAGATACTAATCTTGCTGAATACAAAACGGCTTTATCATCTTATCGTTCGGGTGTTAGATTTTTATGAATGGTTTTTCCGTATTCATTGACTTTTCAACCCTTAGTATTTTGTGTGCAGTTTCAGTTGCAAGCGTCATCAGTCAGGGGTTACGTATTGTTAGTTCTCACGTATTTAAATGTTAAAAAGAGTGCCCTGAATTTTTATGTCGAGTTCTTTGTCTAAAAGTGCACAGTGTCCGATGACGTCTAAGATAGGTCCTAATTTGCATTCCCTTTGAATTTATATTTAGCAAGATTATCTTTGGATTTTTGCGCTGGTTTTCCTCAAGAGGTTTAGAGTAGTATTAGCTAAGAGGAAGTTTATGACAACATCGATACTGATTTAGATACAGAACAGAAAATAGTTTCGTTTTATTATTAATTTGATCCATTATGAAAATGCTGTTACTAGACTGACAAGCTCAGGCTTTTTTCTCTTTTTTAAAGCTTTTCTTTTTCTGTGCGAATATGCCTTTTAGATCTTTGTATATCGTAAAAATCTTCTCTGTCCAAAATCTCTTCTTTTTATAATTTCGAGATAGACGCCGTGGTTTGGCGCAGTCAGCAAACTAACAAAACCCGATGCATTAAGCTGTACTATGACTACGATTGCGTATAAACCGTTGCCATCACACATGCATACATTGTATCCATTTTGTCAACTGTCCTGGCACTCAGCCAGGGTTTTTATTGCAATTTTTGCACGCACGTCGTATGCACAATGACCTTCTCATGGTCTCATTACGATTCAATATCGGTAACAACGCTACTATTATGCGATATTGTTGGATTGTATATGACTTGGGACACGTAGACGGGTTGTAAAGTGGTATTCTTGGGAATACCAGTGTGTTTTAAGATAACTTATAATCGAGTTTATTGTACCAGGAAAGTCCAGCGAAAATATCGATAATGGTTTTTGTCTTTTCCAAGCCCACGCCTACTACTTACGTATGTAGTTAAATGGCGATAAACAAATTGCACCGGTCGAAGTGGAGATTAAGAAATGTATCAAAAAGAATGAGCAGTATCCTCATACAAGTGGGAAAAACTATTGATTGATTGATCGTTGTCTTAAAACAACACAAAATAATGTGCGGACTAATCTAGCAGACCCATTGTAACGCTTGTATGACTTGACCTAGGGAAATAGAGTTCCAATTACTATTTTTAATGGCTTCGACGACGGGTGCCAACCTGCCAACGTAGTTTAATTACATACTGTTTGCTAATTTTGAACCAGGTACGTACACGAATCAAAATTCCCGATGCAAATACTGTTTATAGCTTCGGACTTCGTAGCTTCGTTAAAAAGGGAACAAATGAATCACTGAATGATTTGATCCCGGTGTTGGTGTTACATTACAATCAGTGCACCGCCATTGGATTCTAATTTGCGTTCATGGTCTGTGCGATTCAAAGTGATTGTTTTATTAATGATTTGCTGATATTTTATAGGGTCAATTATCGCCTACACGTGACTTTCGCTTGTTTGTTGTTATCTTTGTATTATTGATGGGTGTCCACTTGACTAGCCTGAAATGCGAATTTGGTTCCAAGAAATGATTAATTTAAATGTTATGTTGGCGATGTTGGGTTGGCGGTTCTGGACGCGAAAAATAATAGTTCAAGGATATCTAGATGCACCGCAAAATCTATTGTTTAAACGTAATGATTAATCATACTGGTTTCGACTATAAATCGGAGAAACACGTGCTTACGTGCACTCAAATATGAAATACTAGACACTTACAACTGAAACGTTTCACTGACGGGATTGTTTCTAAATATTGCAAAGCTTTAAAGAGCAGTCTCACATTGTAATTCCAAGCAGTTTCCTCAACACCATAAAAAATCTGCGTTTGCAATCCATAGGTAATTGAAACAATAGGTCAAATACTCGACGTTTGGGTTTTGGCAGCTCACAATGTTTTTGGGGACACGATTTGTTTACAAGAAAACCTTACGTTAAAATGTTCTCATAGTTTGGGGCTCACCTATGCCTGGCAAGCAGCGGTTTCCCCTGGAACTTATCAGACACGATAAGCACAGAAAACTTCGCGCCACAGCCGTCGCTATCATCCGTCACCTCCTGTTGGCAAAGAGACAGAACGTCAGCATTATGTCACACACAATACGTTGCGTCATGGGCCGTTAGACTAAACACGATTATTTCATAAGACATCGAGAGGATCATTAGTTAATTAGTCATCCTGTATGTAAAACTAGGAAAATAATGACCGCCGTTCTATGAAAGGACTCGTCCGGGGGGTTCCTTCATAAGGGACTCGTGCCTAAATAATAACGGTCGCACGAAGGTTAAACTTCGCTTACCGCGGTCAGTCCGTGGATGGGTGACCATTCATTACATATTGAGACCCCTCTGCGCCTCGGAAAGCACGTTAGGTTAGGCCGTTAGTCCCGGCTGTCATTAGAAGATCTTTAACAGTAGTTTTCTTTCAGACGCCCAAAAGACTGACAACCAGTCTTACCAAGAGGTATCCTACCCAGTACTAGGTTGTGGAGGTCAGATAGGTAGTAGCTAGATGTTGGGAAAGGCTAGGCAGATTGACTTCTATTTCTGCCCTCAAGCAGAAGTGCTGTGTTCTATTTTGGACACAAGTGCTATTAAAATTATGGGCAACTAAACACAGGAGCCATTTTAATTTTTACCCGACTGCGCGACGCAAAGGAGTGGTAATGTGTTCATCAGCCTATGTATGTATGTTTGTATGTTCCTTTGAAGCACTATACAGACCAAACGCCTGGGCCGATTTTTATGATTCACACGTCAATCGATTCCTCTTAGTCCGGCGAGTGTCACTAAAGACATGACGTTAGTGAAAATTCATTATGGCGACTACTATGTAAGTATGTCTTCAAAAAAATTTTTTTTTCTCAAAACCTATCGAGTGGGGTATCAAAATAAAGGGCTTTAAAAGATGATTACAAAAATATAAACAACTTATATGGTTAAAAGTAATTCGAAGTGACAAATCATAAAAAACACCTACCAAGAACTAAATCGTCAGCGAAATCTTTCACATTTGTAAACTAAAAAGCTGGAAATAAAAAAAGTTATTAAAAAAAAAAAAAAACCCGACTGCGGTAAAAACTTAAGATAAAAGAACGGAAAAGCTAAAAACAAGCCCATTTTAAATTAAATAAAAGTTGGAAGCAGGCGGGACCCATACCATTTTTATTATATTTTCAAATTCAAATGGGTCCCGCCTGCTTCCAACTTTTATTTAATTTTAAATGGGCTTGTTTTTAGCTTTTCCGTTCTTTTAACTTAAGTTTTTACCGCAGTCGGGTTTTTTATTTTTTTAGACTGCCAATGCAAACTTCTTGGTATAAGAGACGCATTTAATGCACATAAATGGCGCTAGCCCGTCTCCAACAGGTGTCAAGAGAATGTCATCAATGCATAATCAGGTCATAAAATCCTCAGTTTACAACACACATTGGATAATATGACCGGCGCCAACTTTGTTTGTGAGATAGAAATAAGGCAACTGTCTGCTTTCATTATAATGTCGAAGAAAAGCGTTTAAGCTGTCGAGTACCTATTCACAGTCATGTAAATTGTGCTGTTTTCTATTACTTCTATGTGGATACTAAATAAAACCGCACCTAGGTATACACTACATACCTACTATTTGTTTGGCGTAACTTCCTACGCAACTCGTAATGGAGGGAACGAGTTAGGTTGCGCGGGAAAACGGGCTAGACCCGTCGCCATACTTGTGAAATATTAACCTACGCGGCTACGTCAATTATAGAATTATTGAACAGAAACGGCAGACAGGTGAAGTGTGTAGGGGTAAAGGGTATGCTGAGGTTGAAGACCTCTTCCAAAAATAAACTGATAATAGCGTTACTAATGAGGATGACGCCACACAATTCTAAGACAAAAATAGAATAAAAAATGACATAACAACAACACGCCCTCTACAGAGGACGAGAAGTATAATCCGAAGATTCAAGCTTTTACCAACTGACCTACGTTACTCTACAACGGTCACAGGTTAGATTATAGCAGTTAGATATATATCTAGAGCATAGTATACATTACGGGAGGCCCTGACATTGATTGGTGTCCAGACAAGAGAAATTGATGCAAATTGATCACAATTGCCTTGGAAAAGTGCTTCCTCCAGGATATACTGGTAATTGGAGCAAATGTAGATCGAACTTCAAGTATTGGGTACTTTAGTGTCAATTAAATGAATCAAAGGTCTGTGTGCATTGACAGCTTTTAATTTAAAAACAATCAAGAAACGTGACTGAATGAAAATGCAGGCATATTATTTGCATCAGCCCAGGGTGGCATGGCAACAATAGGTGGGAACTAAGGACTGCACCATTTAATTTTGGATGTGCTCATGTTATAGTGAAAAGAGATGATTGGCCAGAAGACCAACTCAATCTTTAATATTGCGGCCCAGTCCCTATATCTAGTAAATCACAGAATGATGTAAACATCCTCTTCAAAGGAACCCATAAATCAAACTAATCCATTAGAAGATTACCCATCCGAATCTAACACAGATTAATTACCTATAATTATAACAATATTTTACAATTACGTAGATTGATGATTATCCGAAAGCGGTTCAGTTCGTATAACACATACCTACTGGTTCTTCTCTCTCCTACTATACTGTGCCAGACAGGGTCCATAATTGTATTCCTAAATAATTTTAAGCCTACCAACTGTTTTACCAACATTATGGAATGCAATAAAGAATTGAACATTGTGGTTTCGGCACTAAATCTTTTATATGTAGTCGCCTGTTTGGAAATATTCTCACCATCTGTGTTTCTTTATCCGGTCTTTTAGGTTACTAACTCCAGTGCATATGACAGGATCCGTGTGTTTCCCAGCCAGATGCGCATAATCTGGATACTGTCCGTTCCGAGGTTCCGAGTGTTATTTATATTCAAGGAAGCTTCAGTATTGGTAAGACACAGAACTTCAAGAACTTCTTCTTCCTCCTTTCAAGCACTGTTGTTACCTTTAACTTTCAAGATTATTGTCATAGTCGATAAGTCGAGGTTTGTTTAACCATCCCTAATGTTTTCCTTGCGTCTTAAGGCGGTAACACATTATTAAAACGCGACGCCATCCCACGCTTACTTATTGGCCAAATTACGAAAATACCTCAACGAGATAAAAATGTGGCCAATGAGTAAGCGTGGGATGGCGTCGGGTGTTACAAGTGTTTTTCTGCCTTTATTTGCGTAGGCAAACCAGTCGTAATTGCAGTTCAAGTAATTACGGATTCACCCGAGATTTTTTGAAAATGATAAAAATCCTCACCCACACAGAAGTTAAAATTTTTTATCAATAGATACTTCGCCAGGTCATGATATGGAACCGTGGTGAACACGCTTTTAGGCAATTTATTTATCGCTTTGTTTTACACCGATTCCGAGTACTATCCCCGACGTATAAATGAAGAAAAAACAGATAGTGTCTACCTTCCCACGCCAAAACCGTCAACTAGGAAAGATGTAGTGTAAAGTATAGCTCGGAAACGAATCATTGTTTTATGAACTGCATCCATAATTCCGCATACATTATGTAGATGTTGCAATTTATGGTCTAGGATTAACTTTATTCTATAGATAACCATTAATTTATTATTACAGCATTATCATGAAAGGTTGCCAGGTCGTCATCTTTTGCTGCTGCAATAACACTATATGTATATACTATATACACTCAAATTATAATTATGTCATATCCCTATGTATTTTACTGTGTGTACATAAATTATAAAATAAATAAATATATCCTTATCCCATTTCTTTGAAAAACACGATGTGAATGTGTCTATCTCTATACTATAGAGACAAACCAACTATACAAATTCATAATTTGTAAAAATATTAAGTACCTACTTAATAGTTTCTACGTTAATTAATGTAATTGGTATTTTACCGTTTTAATTAACTACAAATAAATAATATCATTATTTCCCAACTGGTGTTTTATGAACAAGGTGACATTTGACAACGTTAGACAGATAAGAATTAAATCAAAATGTAACCTTCATTCCGCGACATTGGTCTTTCACATAACGACCGGCATGGCGGGCGGCCGCGGCGGCAGGGCGATCGAAGTTATTTCATATTGACCACACAATTGTAAGGTTAATCGTTCTTTCAACTTAACCTTGAATAATATTTAGGTAAACAAAGATTACAGTAGCATATCATTACGTTATGATACATTTGAATTAAACGGATACGCTCTTGACCGAAATGAACATACATAATAATCACGCAATTTTATATGCAAGCAGAGACTTAGCTTACAAAATTGAATAATTCAAAACCTTCACGAATATAAACTGCTGTACCTACAACAAAACATGGGAAATAATTTAAGAACAATAAACAATCTATGTGCAGCCTTCGGAATACGTAGCAAAGTCAGGAGTCGTCTTTCCGCCACTTACAAAAACATGACGCAAACTTCTTAAATATATTATGCTGATCAAGTCTTTGGTAGCATCTCAGTTTTAAATGACAACAGAAGACCAATTCCCGTAGGTAATAAAAAACGTTCGTATTCTAGTCACAATCTCATCTCAGCGACAATCAAATGTCAAAAACTTGTCAACAATGTAGGGAAATTAGAGTACTTTTGACAAATTGACACTGCGATCAGACTGTGAACGTTCCTAAAATTACGAGAATTGGCCATCTGAGTGACGAAATCTGGTTGCCTTTTAAATTTGCACTTTGCCTAGTCCAGCAAGGAATATGTACGGGCGTGCGTGAACTTATGTTGCATGAAAATATTGCAAAGTTTTGGATGAAATGGAACGGAACAAATCGATATGTAAATAAAAAGGAAACAAGAAGTTTTATTTCAGAATCCATACAGCAATGTACCTCCTGAGTGCGATGGATATTGTTGCTTACTTGCATGCAAGACGAACGGTCAACATGTTGTTATGACAAGTCTATTCTGCTCATTAGGAACCAAGATCTTTAAAATTCACTATCATTAAAAATAACTGCAAAAATTACATTAGATAGCCACAAGCAAATTAAGAAGAATTACATTTATTGCCTAAACAATTAGTAGGTACTAACCAGTAATTTACATGCAACCTTAATATGACCCCATTAGGAAGGTCGTGTACAACCTCATTCAACTAATATGGTGAATCTACTCTTCAAACCAGTCCATTAGTATAATTAGGAGTATCAATCAGAATAATACATCACGCATGGTGTTTTAATTAAATTAACAAGATTTACATCCAGAAGAGTTTTCGTGGAACAATAACAAAGGAGTTTGGATTGGAAATTTTTTCTTTTACAGATTAATCTGACAAGGGACTGCACATGATCAATGTGATTAATGGTTTAAGTGACAATAAGCCATGCAAGGGGAATGGGACCAGTTAGGACAGAACTGTTGTCTTTTACAGATTAATCTGACAAGGAACTGCACATGATCAATGTGATGAATGGTAAGTGGCAATAAGCCATGCTAAGTGCATTAGAACCAGTAAGGAATGAATTTTTGTCTTTAACAAATTAATCTGACAAGGGACTGCACATGATCAATGTGATGAATGGTTTAAGTTGCAATAAGCCATGCTAAGTGCATTGGAACCAGTTACGACTGAACAAATGTCTTTTACAGATTAATCTGACAAGGGACTGCACATGATCAATGTGATGAATGGTTTAAGTGGCAATAAGCCATGCTAAGTGCTTTAGAACCAGTAAGGACTGAACTTTTGTCTTTTACAGATTAATCTGACAAGGGACTGCACATGATCAATGTGATGAATGGTTTAAGTGGCAATAAGCCATGCTAAGTGCATTAGAACCAGTAAGGACTGAACTTTTGTCTTTTACAGATTAATCTGACAAGGGACTGCACATGATCAATGTGATGAATGGTTTAAGTGACAATAAGCCATGCTAAGTGCATTGGAACCAGTACCGACTGAACAAATATCTTTTACAGATTAATCTGACAAGGGACTGCACATGATCAATGTGATGAATGGTTTAAGTGGCAATAAGGCATGCTAAGTGCATTAGAACCAGTAAGGACTGAACTTTGGTCTTTTACAGATTAATCTGACAAGGGACTGCACATGGTCAATGTGATGAATGGTTTAAGTGGCAAT
The DNA here is from genome assembly GCA_963082905.1 of Oligia fasciuncula. Lineage (NCBI taxonomy): Eukaryota > Metazoa > Arthropoda > Insecta > Lepidoptera > Noctuidae > Oligia > Oligia fasciuncula. Next base: position 10,070,259 of record OY720406.1, on the reverse strand, counting down.
AAGCCATGCTAAGTGCATTGGAACCAGTAAGGACTGAACTTTTGTCTTTTACAGATTAATCTGATAAGGGACTGCACATGATCAATGTGATGAATGGTTTAAGTGGCAATAAGCCATACTAAGTGCATTAGAACCAGTAAGGACTGAACTTATGTCTTTTACAGATTAACCTGACAAGGGACTGCACATGATCAATGTGATGAATGTTTTAAGTGGCAATAAGCCATGCTAAGTGACCAGTTAGGACTGAAGTACTTATATATCTATGGTTCAAATAATTTATAAGTTATCTGGTTGACCGAAAATACACGATGACCATAAAATCATAGACTTATAGGTTACGCTAAGGTCAGATCTAAGGTTATCTTTGTGCTTGAAGTTAAACGTAAATTAAATAATAATGTTTTATTACTGCAAACGGCAAATATTATATTTTGGGTAAAGAATAATTATACTGCGGATGAGAGATATAAACTCAAGTTCTTGCGCGCAAGTACTAGTCTCAAGTTGAAGTTGAAGAAAGTGGGAAAAGCAAATTTTAATGGTATCTATGTAAGTGTTTGTCAGGATAAAGTGACCTGTTTCGTCTCCCTGTTGACTTTTACAATCATGCTAGCAATGCGGATGCACTAGTCTATATCCCCATGTATTTTAGGGTCATTTTTGATTGATACTTTTTCATTGCTGAGTAGTAAACCGTCGGAATGTTGAGGACTCCCAAAATCCTTTGATCAATAGTCTTCAATAAATAAATCATTTAAGACGTGGGCATTATAATTTTCACAGTTTAGTGGAGTTTAGGTTAATCTTGGCGCTGGGGCTCTGTCTCGCCTATGCATGGTCGTAACATTATGCTGAGCGATGGCCGTTTTGCGCAGATGTGACGCATATTTTCCCCCAACTTATTGTTTTCTGTGTTTTTGACTGCGTCATGTTTGTCATAAATAAACGTATTTTCTTACTTTCTTTACACGGTATGAAAAATCAAAACAAGGTCATTCTATAAACATAAATATAAAATCCTACAGGTAAGTAAAACCCGCAAGAAATTCGTCCCGGAATCGTGCGGCCCAGTTGAGGTAAAATCCGTGTAATTTGCCCATTAGCCGGTACAGACGAAACGCGAAGCTCACGCCGTTATTTTAACTCACAGTTCTCGACTTCTCGTAAATCATTTTACAGACAATTATAGCGTGCATTTTAAAAGGATGCTGGTGAAAAACAAGAAATGTGGGATGCTTCAGGCAGTTAGCAGTCTTATCTTAATCCCGAATCCGTATAATTGACTGCACCAAATTTGAATAATTCCTTTTTGTTGTGTTCGGTATTGCCCGGACAAGGTTTGTTTGAAAGATAATAGCTGGTGCTGTACGGACCAACTTCTATTTTAGAAAAAAAAAAATAGGGATCCGCGCAAAAAAATAGAACTTAAAAATCAGGAACAAGATTCTTCATTTTCACTGGAAAAGTGTTACCTTCTTTAAGCGACACTATTGATAGCCGACATCCACAAGAACAAAGTCGCGGCACAGCTAGTCTCATAATATGTCTGATTTTAATGCTAAATGCAAAGTCTATCTAGAAGAGACTGCTTAGGAGCATTATGTGATCAAGCGCAGTGCTCCAGAAAGCTGACAAGGATTGATTGAGACGATACATCGAGTGCATTAACAGTAGCAATTCTGTCATGATACCACCGACTACGGAAGAGGAGCATGACTAACATGTAACCTATACGGCTTCGAATGTCGACCTACTAAACTTTCGAACCGTCTGTAAACGTGAAGATGATACACGCGAGAAACAATTTTATTTGCGTCTACCATGGCGTCTACGAACTACCAAGGAGGATAAAGTTTTATTTACTTTCTCTTCTCTTCGGCTAGGTATAACTGAAAGCTATGCTTAACCGTTACAAAGTGTTGTTTGTGTGTAGAAAAATGTTTACAGTTCATTGTATTGTTTACATTGGAGTCGTAACTCGCTTCAGCGCTCATTCAGCGCAAAGACCATCCATATTGTTATAATTTCAAGTAACTATAAACGCATCGTAAGCAATGGTACCATATTAATATGTGGATGACTGATCAGTTAATCTTTCAACTAAAAACACTTCAATAAGATCTTCAACAATAATATAAGTCTCAGCAAGTCAAACGGATGTTTTCTTTTAGAAAATAAACTTTCGAAGTAAACATACATCTAAAGTATTAGCAGTTTGTACGGCAGACATCGATCGTGTACACGCAGTGAAAGCCGGACTTTAGAAATCACCAACCACTAGTTTTTAGAATAATTATTATTTATTTATAATTTCTCTGTTAGAATAAATTTTTTGGTGATTATGTTTTCTGGTTTGACAGGCAGCGATAGATAACTTTGATATTGCTGTTTTGTAAGTAGGCATCGATACTTCTGATTACTGAGATATTGAAAAATAACTTTTTCTAAGTTAAGTTGTATTAAGTTTTAGTCTCCGGCAAAATTAATTAAGCGACCATAGGTCATACTCATCAATAACACTTCGTTGCTGAATAGCTAGCTAAATAAACCGTTAATCATATTTAAATTACCAATAATTTAAATATTGAACACAACCTTACTAATGTTATTGATCACAAACCTTGAATGGCGAACATGCGATAAATAATTTAGAAGAAGAAACATTATAAGCGTAGATTAGGTACACTGAGGCCAACGACACGTAAAACAATCTTAAAATACACGTACCTAATTCTTATCACTTAAAAAAAAAGAACTTCACTCATAAATCACGGATCACTTTGTCTATAGTACGATTTTTTTTTTATTTAGAACGCGTTTGGATATGTGCAGCTGCGTGCACCGACCGCGGCCCGCTAAGTCCACCGACTGACTTCCCGCGCTACTCGCGGATGCGGCTGAATGACCGGCTGCGCGATTGTAAGCGTCTTGTTGGCTCGTAAATCATCAGGTTCAGTGAAGACGAGCCGTCTAGTTTTCGAGTAGGTCTCACTTGGGTTATTACGTACATTGGATGACTGGACCCCACATATAACGATCTTGTCATGTTTCTTACTCAATATTTTTTGCACATGTACAACGCACATCTGTTGAAAGGATGATGATGATAGTTAACAAAAAAAATATTTAACCGACGAACACATTCATTCTTCACCACGATTCCTATACGAGCTAATCTCCTGCTTCTACATCACCTTGACATTTTTGTCAGCAAAAATAGGAAAGCATGGACGTGCCGTTCTCAATGTATTACTTTCGGTGCTCAAGGGCCAAACTGCGCAAATATATCTTGCGTCACAAAAACTTGTTACAAAAAGTGTGGATTCTGAGTAGAGTACATTAACTTACCATGTGTAGAGCCAAAATCAACATTAGTAGCACGCACGCAACACAAAACCATTGACAGGAAAGTGTGCTCGCACGCACGGAAAATAATCAAACATCCTCATTTGTGGGCCGGAGGAAAACCGATTAGATTAGTTTGTACCTATTAGGATTTAATTTGTTTCATAACGCAAACAACCCAAAATTGCAGACTACCGACGTTTCAAAACACGATACATGAGAGAGTTTTGACTGAAATGTAAAATTTGCATAATTCCTGTTCAGTCACAAAGGCGTGGGTGGCTCTTTTTATTATTATTTAATAAATCACGTAAGCAGTGCAGTGCAGAACAGTGGTGTCCAAGTGGTAACGGCCGCGACTTACGAGTTGTAGTAGGTAGGTCGTAGGTTCGAACCCAGACAGGCGCTTTACTTTGTGTAAATTATGTCATCACCACTGCTCTCAAAACGGTGAAGGAAAACATCGTGAAGAAACCGGCATGTCCTAGAACCAAAAATTCGAAGACATATGACATCCACCAACCCGCACTGGGCCCGCGTGGTGGATTACGGCCCACTCCCTCTCACCGAGAGGAGGCCTGTGTCCCAGCAGTGGGAACATTATAGGCCGATTATGTATGCACGTAAATTATGTCAGCAATATATTGTAACAATATAGGTTCAAAGAGTGTCCTTGGAGTTTCTTGCCCGTTCTTCTCCATAGTCAAAGGAGTGGGTCAGCAGTCAGACAGATGAAGCAGTTCCTGCTTCATCTGTCTGTCTGCTGACCCACTCCTTTCACAATTCAAGTGCCTGTAAATGGTTTGACTGAAATAAATGCTTTGAATTTTGTTTTTTTATGTTATGTCATCTCTTTTAATTGCCGTCTAATACCGAGTTGCCCAGACACGATTCTGATAAATAGCTAACGATTTCGTTGATGATGTTTTCGCAGATGTAGAAATAAATCTAACGATCTTCAGAACGACTGACGTCTCTAAAAACAAATTATAAGATACAGAGTATCTACATAAATCAGCTTTCAAAATACTGTTCTTGACATCACACAGGTGTTTCAAGGCTATTTCAGGATTACTGGGAACTTAACCATACTATTAGATACTCAAGGGCATAAATTGGATGAAGCGGATGCGATTCGGAAGTGGCATCTTCTGTTCTAGATCAAATTGTGGGTGACATTAATGAAACCAATAATGTTTCAGCTTCTTGCACCACCACGTTTCGCAATCTATTACCTGATGGTCATTAAACCACATACCATAAAACCAATTAAATTGTAAAACAAACACATAAACTTGGAAGATGTCGCGCGGTTTCATAATACGTTATAATTTGCCGGGACCTTGCCGCAATACCGGTGTTGAATGTTGATATTGCGCAACGCAAAGATGCGTATTTTAGCATACACTTGATGTTGACTCCACGACTTAGCTCTTTTGTTTGCTTGAGGACGCCAGATAAACGTGACATTGGCATCTGTGCCGATCCATCATTCTCTTAAATGTATTTTTTTTTATGAAGTTTCGTAGAAAGCCATGCGTTGTTTGAGAATACACAATATCTGTAGTCCTGACTCAGCGAGTCAAAGTGTCATCGCGACTTTCAGTTACTCTAATTAGCATATTAGTCATTTACAAATGCAGATACGTTATTGCATGTGCACTATCTGTATCGGCTTTAGCGATTAAAATAAACTTAGAAACTCATTACGTTACGAGTAAAGCTGAAATTACAAGGGTACTTAAGATAGGCACTCCTACTTAATATCTTGACCTAGATACTAGTTATATAGACCGATTTCAAGTTTTTGTAGTAAATATTTGTTATGAACTGTAACGTAACCTGTCAAACCATTGCGTAAAAGCTATTACATTATTACAATTCGGAAAAACTGGCATGGCAACGGCATTTTTCTTTATTAAAGGCTGATATAAAAGGCATTGTTTGTATATTATTTATTGCCATATTGTAATTATTAAGTACATACATATCGGCCGGTCCTTCCTAACTCGTACTGTTCTTATGGAGACCGAAACTCTCAACGTGCTTGGCTCGCAGCCAAAATGCCTTCATCACATGATCAACTTTTACTAAACTCAGATTACTAACAGGTTGTTCGACAGACCTGTGTAACTACAGTAATTATTTTCCTTTTACAATTTGCATAACCCATAGCAGATTCAGAAGTCAAAACCCCAAACATTTCTTCCGAAGTCCTTTGCACAATGTAAAAAGAAATTTACTCATAGGTGTTACCGTGTTACATAAAATGATAATTTTTAAGCGCCCCCGCACTGCGCCGTTCAAGGCCTACTGACGTCGAACGATAAGAAGCGGTTACGTTATGCCAAGTTCTTATGACCGATACCAGAAGCCAATAAAAAATTCGACCAAATAGATAAGAGTATATGAATGGTATATCTACTTTCTCGATGCCATGCTGATGCAAGACAATATTACTATTAAGTAGGGTAATGATTTCGAGTCAAAAATTCACATGAAAATTATTGAGGCTTTGTGTACCACAGAGAGCATACTGGGACCAAGTATGCTTCCCTAGCAAAAATACCAGACACAGTTTGAATAGTTTTGGTTAAAGACACCTAATGTAATATAACCAAAGAGCACAATATGGAACAAAGGCAACAAAAGGGCACGAATGATGATTCAAGCTCGCATCCAGCTGTTATAATTATGATACGTGAATTTATTGAAATAATTCAAGACCTTTGGCTCTACGATCACAGTTCCTTTACTTACGTGCATTACGTGCATACCATAGTGGTATTTACATTGTTTATTGTTCTTTATATTGCGCGATTATTTAATCATTAATCCGGCCCGTTACGCTCCCACTGCCTGGCAAAACGATTAAAACAATAAATGGCAAGATTTTACCTAGTTATGGATAATTTTACAATCACGAAAAGGAAGGTAAAGGCCTTTACCTTCCTTTTCGTGACGTTAAACTATTGTATTATATATTTAGCATACTACAATAAACCAGCTCTTTTTAAGTAATGGGGCGAGTTTATGGCTATTTACCGGGCACAAATCTAGAGACCATGCTGCTTCTAAGAAGTTCCTAATGGGAAGTACAGAATATTATAAACTGATACGAATGTTGTAACTTACAACCGATCAATGATCAATTTCATATCATAATTTTCCTTGTGACCGATCAGAATGGTTTTCCTCAAAATAATAATTGTATTGTATTCACCGAGGACAAAAAACAACCAACTAACTGACTAAACTAATTCATAATATTTATGAATTAGTTTATCTTTCTTCAATGTCTGAAAGCAATACTTAATGTAATAGGAAAAAAATGTCGCTTCGAATCTAAAGGCTAAAAGTTTCTATCTAAAATTTGGCAAGACCTTGACGAAATGATTACACGTTACCTTGTTTTTAGAATATCTATAGTTAATTTATGATTGTACGGCTGGACTTTGTAACGTTAAACGAATTATCAAAACATATGTGAAAGTGAGGAGGTATGTCGCTCTCGTTTTCCACAGTGAAAGGAGATTTGGGGCAAATTCTTAATGCGTAATTACTTTGTCTACGTTGCGCAGCAGTAGCTGAGATGGCAAAAACATCTCTTGCTTTCTATTTATACATTTAAACCTATTTGGTTTCGTTAGCAGATCTAAAGCTAGTTTCTTAGAAGAGCGGTGGCTGGCACAAAGCGGAATTTGACTTTACGGTGGCAAAAAGCGTTCTCTTAAGAAAACACACCAACTTACTTTCATAAATAATGTTTCTGTTTGACGTCATTCACCGGTAAATTGCGGACGCTATGTGCTAACTAGTAGTTATCATATTAAGGGTTTTAATTTTAATAGCTTTAAGTTTTCTTCATAATTATAGTTGACGTTAATCAGACTGGAAACTGGTCGTCAGCCTGATTTTCCCGTTCAATAACATCAAGTACTTACGTTTGTTAATCAATTAACAGATTTGGAAGAATGTGGAAACTTGCGAAAGGCATTTTTTGTGTGTGATGTCGCCTGTTTAGCAGCTGATGTGATTTCCATGGGCCCTGATTCATTAAGCAAATCTTCTAATACTTACTCTATCAATTTCATAATAATCGTAATTATTTTGGATAAGAACAATTAAAGCTCTTGTTGTTTAGACAATTCAATAACAATGATTAGACTAGGTATATCAATTGCCAAGATGTGATAAATTGTGCCATGGCTATTGTATAATGTTTCAGAAAAGTAACAAAATAATTATTCTTAAATACATAACTAATGCATGTTATTATTGCCGTGTTAAACGTTATACTACTTACTTTTGTTGCTGCCAATGTCTTTGTTTTTGTTGCTGCAAATGCAGTGACTTAAACAAGAAATGACATATATGAAAGTAAGGTCAATTGTCAAGTTTAGCAAACGACAATATAACTCCAAAAGCAAAATACAAAAGAATTAATATAAACCATTGAAATCACAAAGCTACTAATTCAATCAGGCTACATCGTAGGAAACGCAACATTTTCCAATTACAATTCAAGGCAGTTACAAAGACTGACAAGATTGATCTAGCTAAATGAATGAATTCTAATTTGATACACGACTGCAAATAGCAAATACAGTGTTGAATGTTCATGATCATGACGTATAATTATGTTTGGCTGACGTAGCAAGACGAACCGGATAGGCTGTAATCCTATTAGCAAATCTGATGGGTGCGGGAAACGAGACAAGAAAGTTAGTACGGAAGACAACATTGCAAGTTAGTATGGCCTTGGAGATATCGTTGACGACCTAGATAATGGTTGGCCCAGTGAGAGATATCAAGCCAATGAACTTGACGATAACTTTGGCACAGTTCAAAGAAAGAATCGGCGAATATTGAAAGGGAAAGTTCTTACTTTCTTACGTTTTATAAACATAGACAGTCATCGTTATGGAGATGCGTGTTTTGCGCAATCGGTTTCATCGATTACCTTTCTTTTTTGACTTTACTTGACTTACTTTTTTAAATTTTTAACAAAACCTTGTTTTGGAACTAATGCATTTTTAGTTACTATTTATGTCAATAACTTCTTACACATTATTATGTGACGTCATTCATAGCACCCACGTCAATATATTTTAAAATATTATTTTAACTCATAATTACGTCATTGTCATTGACTTTTTAATCGACATCATTTTCATTTTCCTCAATAACCACAAGTCACAAGATCCTGCATGACCAAATTATTTGCAGGTTGTTTATGTAGAAATTTTATGCTTGAACTTTCTTCAAGTAACATAATTGCAGGGTTGTGAAAACGCACATTATAATTTTGAGATCAAAGCCACTCTCTTTCTATGTTTTTTTTTTGGGTAATCGATAAATTACTTTTATTATATCAAAACACAAAACAGATAAAATTTTATGTATGACTTTGTGTAGCATGAAAAAAGCGAAGTTAGGTACAGTGAGAATTTCAACTGAGTGTTATATTTTACTGCGAGTGCAAAACGCATTAAATCCGTCTGGTGATGCAACTGCAATTATGACTAAATCTTGACATTACACGTCATACAAAAACTTCTACAAAAATTTAAGCCGCTATGAAAATATTATTATTACTTATCTAAATCGTCAGGTAAACTGTTTCGTAATTGGTTGCAAGACGACCATTGTCTCTGGACAAATGTAAATGCCCGTCGAAGTATGCACATTAGGATAACTGTAAGCGTGGTAAGCATGTAGCACATGTGCAATACTGTTGAAGGTTACCCTAAGTAGAGCAACATATTATTATATCTCTTTTTCTAGCTGCAGTTTTCTCCACGGATTCAGCAATTTGTATGAAGCACCTAGGCGGGATATACCGGTGTTGCTTGATGGAGCGTACGGCAATCAAGTCTACATTTGTGATGGATAGCATGTACCGTAACCCGGTTCTTACGACAACAGTTAGTTTGTGAGATAATCAGCTGAGGAAAAGATTAGCACTAAAAAAAAGCTAAAAAGAAATGTTTGTAAGACGCCAGATGCAGATGTATCTTTCATTTTATAAAGAACTGAGAGTGAAAGAAGTGCAGACTTACATATACTGTTTACTTTGTGGGAGAGCCAGAACTCATAAATTATTTACTTACTTTTTATAAACAATTTATATAAAAGTAAATCAAGTTTTTCTGATTTCAGAAAACGTGATTTACTTTAAACACGTGAATTGTTTACAATAAACAAAACTAAAACAACAAAAACCCAATAATAATATAATTCATGTTTTTATTATTCAAGAGTTTAAAATTCTATAGAAACAATATAGGTACGTAATAAATTGCATCGATTTATCATAGTTACGAAATAACAAATACTGAAAAATAAGTTTTTGCAAGGTACCAACAAACTACAAAGACATCAGATAAAAAGTATTTCGACATTTTTGAATTTTCATTTCATTTCGTCACAAAGGGAATGACCGATGAGCTGACCACCTTGCAAGAGACCAGTTCCTTTTAAGCTGGTGACCTTCGCGGCTAGTCAATCAACTTAAGAATAATGTCGAAAGAAAACCTTTACAGTTTTTTTTTTGGATTGGTAATTCTGCGGGATTAAGCGACATTTCACAAACAGGTTAATATTTTACCTACTTTTCGCACTTTTATTTAACTGGATAACCTTACCTTAACACCTGACAGATGATACACATGACAGATTCCTTGCCCGCTATGAACTATGGCCACTGTTCGTATTTGTTCAGACTAAGAAAGTGATAAAATATTTCAAAAATATACTAGATACGAAGGATTTTTGAAAAATGTTGACCTTGTAATCTTGAAACCCATCAGTATTTCCAACCAACATCAAAGGCAGACTGTCTTTGTTCTAAAAGCAGCGTATGCAAATAAGGATAGTCAATATTCATAATTATGAGAATTGAGAATGAATAATTAGCACCATTAGAATTTTCAGGAGAGCGTGTCATCGGAACAATGAAACTAGCAGAGATTTCTTGGAAGCTATTAACTTACTATCATATGTCATCTTAGTAATCAGAACTCCTTGGTATTGCCCCATCTGCATACGTGATATACAGCATACAATATGAAGTCAGTGAATTGTGAGAAATGGAGTGCTGTCAAGCAAAGTTAAGCCTGAAGTTTTGAGTTGAGCTGCACGATTACTGGCAAATACAAATGCGTGCACTGACTGGACAGGTCAGTGTAAGTCCACTCCGTCTGTGTGGTTCTTTTTTGGTCTCTACATGATCTGACCAAGATTATGTCTGAACTTGTAAAGAGGAGTTTGTTTCGGTCTCTCTTCTCAGAGTAGTCAGATAGGAAACGCCGACTTCATCTTATTTTTAAAATCATTTATCAATTTTATCATTTAAAAAGAGACTCACGAATTTGTGTAAAGGCTCTCGCAGATAGGCGCGGCGCGACTCTGATAGAGCCATTTCTATGAAAACTTCACGGAAATTGATCTACCAGAGTAACGTCGCGCCTGGCTGTGAGAGCCTTAAGGTGACAAATAAAAAAGAAAGAGTTCTTTGAAAAAAATAAAAACTACCTATACTATATCTGTTTGCTTTGCCCTCTATGTATGGATTTTCCTCATCTGCATCGATACGCCTCATGCATAAGGCACTGATATGAATAAATTTAGAGCAGCTGGTGACGTCAACTTTGAGTTCTCATTTGATTATAATGGGTGTCATTGTCTTAGATATAATGTACCGACTAGTTGCAATGGTGGGGTTTCGTAGTACATTTTCGCAGAAATCAGTTGGTGCACCAAAGAAAGAAGAAACCGAAGAAAAAAACGGATGGTTTGTGTTACCTATGGGATAATCTGTATGCAAAAGGAGTGAATGATAAAACCATGGCTGACAGGAGAATGGAAGAAAAACTTTTAGCGCCGATGAACCCCAAGTACCATAGGGCAGGGGCCAGAGCAGAAAACGAAAGCAATCTACTTACAAAGAGGACCTATCTAAAGCATTTACCTTAACCTAAACTGAAGCCAATCGATATTTAGACCGCAACAAGACTCGTACGAGCCTAGAATTGTCTGTCACCAATAAGGCATTACGTCATCCTTTTAATTCGCTTACATTTTCCGAGTTTATTTATTACTTAAAATGAGTTACATATTATTCAGATATTCATTACGCGTTGCGGTCAAAGGAATCGAGGCCTGAATTAAAATGAAATAATCATCGTGTATGTATTTATATGAGTATTAAAAGGATGGAATGATTCATTAACCGCCTCATTAATAGCTATTTGACGGGGTTTATTATTAATATCTTAATGTTGTTTGATGTTTACTTGAAAACATCTGGTTTCAGAATTCTGAGTTATTGGACGAAAATACTTTGAACGTTGTTGGATTTAAAATGTTCAATCGTATGAATGTGTCTTATTCATCGGATTATTTGTTTTTATTGCAACGGCTGTATTAGATATGACGTTCCTTTCCAAGACCAACAATTTCGACATCAAAGTATGGATTAACATTGAGCATGACTGTCTTGAATATTATTGATCAATCCAAATTTCATGAGTCATCTAATTGAAATATCGATGAATTACCTACGTGTACGAGAAGCACTTGTGAACAGTCATTGTCCAATAGCCTCTCAAGGGACCACAGACGAACATTGAAACAAAATTGTATTATATCTTCAAGGTCTAAAAGACCGATGGTCAAGTATTCACAAAGGGATCTAGGGAAAGGGAATGTCATGTTCGATAAGGTCAAATGTTCTGTTAAAAAATTATAGTGGCACAAAACTGGTGGAACTTGTTATGGGTGCCCAGGTAACTACAATAATCATAAAATTCCATTACGAACAGACGGTTCTGCCATTTGACGTCAGTTTGCATTTCAGGTTGGTAAAATACCATTGCTGTGACCAGTGCCGATCAAAATTTGACGATCGCTTAAATAAATGAGTTTCTAACCACACATTGGCACAGATTCTTTCATGAAAGCCACTTTATTAATATCGATGATAAATATACAGGACCAAATTGGATCAATCAAATTTTATTGTAGCTCCGTATAATATATACAAACAACAATTTAATTGACGCAGGCGCCACTTATAGAGAAGTAAAAGAGCAATAAGAATAATGAAACGGGAGCAGTACCAGCCGTATCAGGCAACAATAAAACTGCTTTCAAAAGATTTCAAGTATCGAAACTTAAAACGTTTTAAACGTAAATGGATCACTCGTATGGACTCGATTGATGTATCAGCATCGGCCATCTCTTTCTTACGACATACTAACAAAAAAGGAGCATGGAAGGGTTATTTATAAATCAAACCACGTGCACACAAATTAGTTCCATTGTTCTGGTGGTCGATTTGTCTATCGTGAGTCAATAATTCCTGGGAGTCCCAAAAATCATTCCCATTTTATCATGATCATCATACGATATTGTTTCTTAGTATTTACTGGGTGACGCAAGTTTGGCAGTACTCCTACTTACTAGCATAACGGCACGCTTCAACGAATCCTTTTGGGGAATTTTGGACAGCAGTGACAGTGACAAAGTTGGCCTCATGATGTAACTATAAGGTGGAATTGTAACGGAAATGTAGTGACACATCTGATCTTTAAGATGTTGATCACGTAAAGCGGCTCTTTTAGTTGGACTTTTGAACAAAAGAGTCATACTATTCTCAGTAAACAATAACAGTCAATTCACAGTAAATGTAATTTTGAGTTCCTACATTCACGAACCCGATCATTTTATTATCTGGAGTTCAATATATCTTGTTGGCAGAAAGTAGTACAAAATTCCGAAAATATTGTTTTTCACACAGTATGCATTGGTATTATATTATTTGTTTTCCTTCCGGTGTTGTGGAATGCCTGGCACTCTGTGTATAATTTACAATGCGCCGGTAGATCAGGGTGTGTACACGCTATAGGTACATCAATAACGCATATAATAGAATTATTATGTTTCCTTTGTTTTCATCCACGTTTGATTTGAATCTAGCCATAAATTTCGATTATGCGTCTACAAATGTTTGTACAGACGCCAGCACATCAAGTTACTACAATCTGTCAGATTTCTTTAATAGATTTTCGACTTTGTTGCTAAAGCATAAGGTTCAAGGTTGATTGGGAAAATCTGACAGTTTCGGGTAGGTTGAACTGCTGGCGTCTGTACTAAGACGTTTACGTCCGATTCTCATTGCCATAGCCCTGCATCGCCGCTTCAAATAGTCAGGGCTAGTTGGTTTATCTGTTTATAATGCAGAAATAGTTCAATGTAACTAAGATTAGCATTTAATGATAACAACAGTGACATTTTAATTAAGTGTATGCCTACTGTAGCTAAATTTATATCCTAGTTGTCATTAATCTTGCTGCTTTACTTCACAGTAGCACCGCTTTTCCAGTGCAATAGCTCTGTTTAATCTCTGTCAGTCACGGTCCACTTCTAGGTGTCTGATATAGGCCTCTCCCATACTCCCAGTATGGGAGAGGCTTTGTTTATCTTATCTGAAGCACCATTGAAATATCTAGGTGTCTGATATAGGCCTCTCCCATACTCCCAGTATGGGAGAGGCTTTGTTTATCTTATCTGAAGCACCATTGAAATATCTAGGTGTCTGATATAGGCCTCTCCCATACTCCCAGTATGGGAGAGGCTTTGTTTATCTTATCTGAAGCACCATTGAAATACGATTAGCGAAATCAGAGATAAATAAAAAAATGATACAGAATAAGAGTTAGGTAAGTACAAATGTTTTAACATCGCAGTTAATTACTAACAGCAATGATCAGTAGGTGCAATTACCAACAGTTAATTTCTTTACCTAATTATGAAGAAGCGAAGGCTGAAGCTAACCACAGCGTCAGTCCTAATATCTCCAATTTACTCTTAATGGCTGCCCCTCCTCATTAGCCTAGCTAACGCGGCGCGACGCAAGCGCATCGTTATGGTGGCTAGTCTCACACGCACACTGGTGTAATGATGTGAATTTGCTTCAGTGGTGTGCCTTGTATATATTTAAAATGACATTAATTTATAGCACAATAATGGGAATGAAATTAGCTGATATTGTTTTTTTTAGATTTTAACAATAGTTTCCGGTGATTTGAGCACTTTTCTTATTGCATTATTACAAGATTTCAAGGTTTTATCTTGCACTCAATTAATTTAGGAATTCTACGGATTAGTTTCATAGCCTAGATGAAATATTCATAACCTGCCCTTAAAATATCTAACAGATATAATACGGGAATACTGACATTCTCAATGAGACTTCAGGCATTTATGCACTGCTTTTTTTTGTGCAACCGCCCTTCTCGTTGAATTTAATATTTCCGACAGTTTTTGACGCCCATGTAATTCGAATGCATTGGCGCCATTGAACCAAACGCAAATCTGACTCCCAGAAGTCCCAGATAACATCGGACTACGCGCATAGTTTTTTTTCTTATCTAACCATTGACAAATGGGCAAGTAAATTGATTCACATCACTGTTCGGGCACGTGCATGCCCAGTGAAATCATGCGTCAAATTATGCAACGCACAGTGAAAACAGCACGCAGGCCGCATACCGAGCGTTTGTGGGTTAGATAGATTTGTGGCAGTATTCCCTGTTGCATACTGGTTAAAAGTCGTTTAAAAAGTAGGCCAAACATGATTTTAATTATGTCTAAATAATTAAGTAACAGTGCGCTAAGCCGGTGAAGACGGAAGGAAGTCTCTTTGATTGAGTTATGATGTTCATTTTAATCTGGGTCACATTGTTTTAACTTTCTTTTACATGTAGAAATGGAAAAACTGGTGACCTGTATCTTGTTTTACTATCATATAAAACACGATTGGATAAACAATTTCTGTTCTAAGAGGGCAATTTTCGTATAATTTTAAAAAACGCATTCTAGTCTTACTCTGAATCTGTCAATAATTCCCAATTCTTTATTCATTCCATACTGTGGGTAAAACAGTTGATAGGCTTAAAATATTTATTAACAATTATGGACCCTATCGGGCACAGCATAGTAGGAGAGAGGAGGAAGAGCGCTTACCTATTCTTTTATTTTAATTTCTCTTCTTGACTGACAAGTTTATAACATTGATTGTCGCTGAGATGAGATTGCAAGTAGTTTTTTTAACGTTTTTACGGGAATTGATATTCAGTGATATTCTGCCCTGACAAGTCCTGCTGCAACGGACAGATCAGTTAAACTGTACCTATTGCACCATCCAGTAATTCCTAACTTCCTTATCGTTAATCAATCACACAAGATTCAACCGTCGCGAAATATTGGAAATAGGGTAGTCTACAATGATAATATTAAATATAATATCATTGGTAGTCTGCGATAAAAAGTCGGTCATTCGCTCCACTATTCAGATCACATTACTGTTCTTGAAATAGAAGTCATTTGTAAGTCTCGTGACTTTGTTTAACAATAAACTAATGCTCACGAGGTGCTCCTAATAATCACATTTGCTCTTATACATTCCACACTTTCATTCACAATTTTATTTTTATTTACATAATGACTATATTGTGTGAACTTGGCCTCATTTTCGGTCATTATTTTTTTCTCTTCATAATTCTAATCAATGTAAGTTCAACAAACTTTCTCGCCGCGATTTTTGTAGGTACCTTTTGTATTGAGTAATAATAATAGCACATTTTAGCAATCACACTAATATTATAAAGGCGAAAGTTTGTCAGATATTTTTTACTTCTTCACGCACAAATGGCTGAACGGATTTGGATGAAATTTGGCACACATATGTATAGTTTATAACCAGGATTAACACATAGGCTACTTTTTATCCCGATATTCCCACGGGATCGATACTTAGGGAGGGTTCACATCTGACGGAACATGCGTCGCGTATTATCGGTCGCGTAACGCCAGAACAGACCAAATGTATAGAAAAACACTTGACCGTTCACACTCAACCGATGATGCGTTAGTGCGTCGAGGGAACAATCGCAGTTACGCCCGACGTATTTTCCGTCAGATGTGAACCCTCCCTTAAGTGGGTGAAACCGCGGGGCGCAGCTAGTAAAAAAGTATTTTGCCTACTATAATGCGGACTGGGGAATCGATTTTCCCTTGAGCACTGTGATGTGACAATTAATTAATTTATAGCGCGGCCTTATCGTCTCTTAGTCGAAGGTTTATCTTATGTAGTAGTTAGATAGATGTTGTAATTAAATCATTAATACTCACCAGTTTATATGCCGTTGGTTTCTCCTACAACCGACTGACCACATTCCGAAATCAGATTCTTTTAACTTGAATGAAATGTACTTTAATGCGCACCTTATACATTTTATTATAATTATGTGACAGACAAGGAAATGCCGGTAAAATGTTAATAGCATTATCAATTTATTAATTTCTTGAGAAGTTTTACCTACCCTTTTTGCATGCGGAAGCGAAACAAGTCAGGGTATTCCCTGCAGTATTAAAATTAATTGCAGATATTAAAACATTCACCAAGATTTGTAGTTATAACAATCTCGGTGGTTTTCTTCTATTATTATGATAATAATGACCTTAACCTTAATGGTGCTATGTTCCGCGTAATGTCTTGTATTATTTATTCTGTGGTAATGTCTCGACATCTATACTAATATTAGAAAGCTGCAGAGTTTGTTTGTTTGTTTGTTTGAACGCGCTAATCTCTGGAACTACTGGTCCGATTTGAATGATTATTTTAGTGTTGGGTAGTCCATTTATCGAGGAAGGCTATAGGCTATATTTTTTTTCTTCAAAATCAGGGATCCGTAATAAAATTGCTATTTTGTAACACAAGGTGTAAAATCGAAAACCTATTTTTGCGTGCGCTGCAAAAACTATTGACAATAGAACAAAATAATGTACTACGGGTTTGTAGAGCCCATTAAGACCTACAAAAAAGTCCGCGAGAACATATGTCTAGCTATCATGGTTTAATCACAATAACCGATTTTGTGTTCAAAATAATTATTAAATCGTCTGAAGAAAAAAAAACTACGTTAAATATGTATCGTAATATTAATCTTTATCGAAATTAAGCACTATGTTATCAAGAGTATTTATGAAGAAGTAAAATACTTTTTGTTTCATCTCAATCGGATATTTCGTTTAAAAGTTATCACGTGTGTAAGATGTTAAGAGTTGGTACCTATTAAGGAGTTATGGGCCACAGAGTTTTTTATCTATACTAATAATAAGGCTGAAGAGTTTGTTTGTTTGAACGCGATAATCTCTTTAACTACCGGTCAGATTTGAATTCTTTTTGCATTTGATAGCCCAATTCTTGAGGAAGGCTATAGGCTATTTAACATCACGCTATGACCCTTAGGAGCCGAGCAAAAAGAAAAAAACTCAGAGTGAACGGTAAGCGAATACGAAGTGTTGCGACGCGACGGGGTGGGGGTACAAGAAATTTCACGCGGACGAAGTCGCGGGCAGAAGCTAGTTAGTGATAAGTATTGCCTAATAATTACGAATACACGGCAGTACACGCGTTATTATAAAAAGCTGAACGACTTGCCGTAAAGCATATACCCTTCACTTTTACAAGCTGCGTTTGAGCGTCATGGACTCTACCATAAGCGGGAAGCGCTAAGGTAGCTTGCGAAATTCAAATTTTCTTACGTTTTTTTTGCAATTTGCAGTTTAGTGTCAGGTTGTATGATTAAAATATGATTCGCGACCGCAAAAGTAGAAGGTATGGCTTTACAGGATTATAATATTTAGAATCGGCAATAGGTACAATTTTTTAAGTTAAAATTGTCCTCAAATGTCATGAATTCATGAAATAGAACTTAGATAGTTGTATTGATAATGTTACGGCCGTGAATCATACATATTTAGATCGACATACAATCTGATACTGACCTGCAAATTGCAAAAAACATAAGAACATTTGAATTTCGCGGACTACCCTGACGCTTTCGCCATAATCTAATTTATATGCTCAACATCTGGCTTATGGGGTAGCCCCCAGGGAGGCTCCTATCCTAAACTTCAGAGACCACGTAGTCTTAAGGTACTTCATGAAGATGACAGAAGTGCTGCAGTTATGAGTGGACAGTACAGTATCAATTCGCCTACCCAGCATAATTTCTTTGGGTTTCACCTGCCTTTTAGCACATGCGTAGACATAGATTCACAGTGTCCAAGGATTATACCGACATTTCACAAGATTTGTTGGATTGCAAGCTATAAATCAATAGTTACCTAGTTGGGGAAATATGGTGAGTGAAACGTACAGGAAATAAAATCAAGTAAGTAGGATATCTACATAGGTATACAGATAGAAACTGTAATCAAGGCGTTAATTGATATTACGTAGAGATATAACTATTAGGCATATGACGCGTTTCCTGAAAACTTATGGAGCTACGTGGCTATCCGTACAAGGATCCGGCTGTCATTTCGTCAGACGTCAATGGCTATCAATCTAGTCACAAAGTTAAGACACAAATCAGGAATACGGAGAAGGCTCAATGATTAGTAGGTTAACGCTGCTTCTTTGGTATTGTACTGATCTGACCAAGATTATGTCTGGACTTTAAAAGAGACTGTCCTACGAGTTTGTTTCGGCGTTTCTTCTCTGTAAGTATAGGAAACGCCGACCTTATCTCGTTTTTAAATTGACGTGTAAGTGTTTGTACAAACGTACTTACAGAAATAAAATCATTTATTATAAATTAGTGGGCATTTTTGATGCGATGAGGACCCTATCTCTATTTATTCTGTGGCCCTATGATAACCACTTACAGGTCAAGGTGTATTTCGCAAGCACAAGGACAAGGTTTTGGAGTTGATTCCCAGATTGACCCAAGTGGCCAAGTGGCTCTTTAGTAGTAGCCCGGCGGCGTTTGAATTTGTTTGAAATAAAGGTTAAAAAAAAATAGTTAAGGTATTGACACAGATACGGTCGTTGTTTCGGCGTCTACGAGCCTGCTTTTTATCTAGACCTTCTACATATCTATTTGTGGCGAATTCGTACAGCACTATTATCTAATACTAATACTGCTATAGTACTATGACGTCATAGCACGTTGTAGGTCAGCAGTGATTGGAAAGCCATACACCTTGGCCAATGGTTCCAATTAGCAGTTACCTATTAAAGTTATCTAATGGCCATTGTACATTATGTACTGACCTTATGTGACTTAAATCTATGTTTGGCTAGAGGTCTTGCAGGTTTACTCTTAAATATAATGTTTTATTAATAAAGGTAGGGAAGGAAAACCATATTTGTGCAGTCTACTAATTTGTTAAAATCTTTATTGGAAAGCATTTTAGAAAATTTAAATAAATGAACTACTTACAGTACTAATCATTATTTACTTAATACAAAACAGAATTATCAGTTTCTATTAATTACAAGCTATTATTAAAATAGTATAGAACACTACAAAGTGGTTGAGAAAGTATAGAATATAAAAACTCTTAAGTACTTAATTGAAGTTTAAAAATGGTTAAGACATAAAACTCTTATCTAAGGCAGTTCAGTTGTTCATATCTTTGATCTATATTTTCTACTTTCTTTTTTGCTTGGGAATAGTAATACAAGGCAAGCACACTGGAAGAGAAAACTGCTGGTAATAGAAATAGCAGAAAAAGAAGAGAAAATGTCCGCAGGAATATGCCGCTATGAGTAGTGAGAATAGATCAGGTAACTGTGGAGGTGGCTCCACAAACACTGTGCCCACAGTCAACAGGATCATACCAACTACAGATATCACAAAAATAAGACTCACAAAGGTCAAAAATGGAGAGGAATCTTTCTTATTCGGCTGCAAAATCTTAGCCACACGGTTAGCATTGAAAATTGAGAAATAACCAGAATTTGGCTGTGTCAACTTCAAGCAAATGCTGTAGAAAGATGTATAGATCAGAGTAGTAGCAACGAAAGGTAAAAGAAGACCATCCTTCATCAACAATGGAAGCATACTAAACGTGGACACCAGCAAGAACCAGAAACACATGAAAGGATCTTCAGGGAAATGTAGAGCAACTGGTATTGCCGCTAACAAAATAGTTTTCTCATGGACTTGGAATGAGAACAAGAAAAATGCCAAAGACACATTGATCAAGCATGGAACAAACTTTTTTATGTTGATTCTAAAGAAAATATCTGCACATGCTGGCCCCGCAGCCATAGCTGTGATCAACAGACATGTTTTTGCCATTTCTTGGTTACTGTAAATTGTCTTGAGTTTGATAAAAACATTGACCATACACCACACATTTGAAACCTTATCTTCAAAAATTCCTCTATTCAATGGAAATAATCTATGTACAAGCTGGAATACATTATCCCAACCTTTTAAGAATGGATACCAAATGATAACAAAGCAAGCAACAACGGCAATAGCGAGTTTGTTAAAACAGCGGACAAAGTGAGACAACTTGCCTCTCCCCAGTGGCATACCTATGAAACATTTTCTGAACAAATAAAAGAAAAATGGCAAAGCATGATACAGTTCCATTTGCTTATAATTAAGCGCACAAACAAAAAAGATTGTAGCTAAAGTGTCATTCCTAATGGCTATTATAAAGAAAGTAGCCCATAAAAAGAAACCAAGAGATACACAATTGTATTGAAAGTGACCGTAGTCAATCAATATGATGCCGGGGTACAACAAGAATAGAGTAGTTGAAATGTCCGTTCTTTTAAGAACACACTTTGGTTCTTTAGGTTCTTTGCCCAGCACTCTTTCGGCATCTATACATATGCACAGCACTGCAGTCACATACAAATAAATATCACTTAGGAAAACAGTCCATCTCATGAAGGTTTTATGGGCGTCGCTTTCATAACCTCTTGACGCAAAAAGACGCACAGATTCTGGCTCGAGCCAGTCCGCAACCAGCCCCATGAGTAAGCTGTGGTATGCA
This sequence comes from Oligia fasciuncula, assembly GCA_963082905.1. Classification (NCBI taxonomy): domain Eukaryota; kingdom Metazoa; phylum Arthropoda; class Insecta; order Lepidoptera; family Noctuidae; genus Oligia; species Oligia fasciuncula. The sequence goes on along the minus strand of OY720406.1, from coordinate 10,049,040 downwards.
GTGAGCGGTGGATAGTCCAAACCCCAGTACTGAAGATCATTTTGCGTCGTATTATGATACCATTTATTGACAGGCGTGTGCACTGTTATTTCTTGCCAATGTCTTTGCGCTTCATAATCGCCGTACATTGGTGGTTTTTTATATCCGGAATACGGATAGGCAGCCACGCACCATCTCACAAGCAAAGAGAATAATAAACCGGGAAGTAACGCCTGTTTTGTCACGGTAAATTTATCCGGATCGGCCCTTCTCGTCATTGTCCCCGTTTATGAGGTTATTAATTCGATACGGACACTTGTTTTCATTCAAAAATTACATGAAACTTTACAACGCGGCACAGGTTGTTCGATAAAATTTTGACAGATTACTTACGACGTGAACGGCGTCCAAATCCTTGGTCAGCTTCTCCTTCAAATATCCCTCTGTATACACCATATTTTTTGATAAAAATCCATTTAACGTGAAACAAATACCATGCACGGTTCACGAAAATTATTTAACACTTCGATGGAATTTCCTACAAACAGAAACGGGTTTGATTCACACAAGTAATGAATTTTTTCGAAAGTGATAAAACGAGAAAGCGCCTCACGAAAGTGAAATTGCGGTCGCCGAACTGACGAATTTCACACCGGGCGAGTTCGAGTTCCCATGCGTGTAAACCTACAAAATTAGATCATCTCCAATCGCTGGTCTAAGTTCTTAAAACATGAGGGTAATACAATTTAGTAGCTTAGCCGTGACCTTGACCACTGCTGCATCAAGTATTCGGATTATTCGTTTTAGCTTTTAGCACTATTATCACAGTCTATAATGTTTTTATACTGTGCTATCAATTAATAACTCTTTACTCTCAACAAGTTAAAAATAAAGAGAGCAAAATACGATCTATGAAACTTTGAGTGTTTTATTTTTATCATGCAGTAATTATGTATTCTTTACACAATAAAAATAAATAAAAAGTAAGACTTTCATTTTGAAAATTTACACGAATATGAGAATGTCAGTCTTCATAAGTCGTGTGTACGAGAATATCTTGCAAGAAAAACGAAATTTTAATGCTAAAGCTCGCCATTCATGCCGCGATTTTGTTTAGTAAGTGGCTCAAACACCGGGTGGGGCGGAAACAAAAAAGGAGATGAATAGTTTTCATTATCTATTGTTTTACCATAGACTCATAAATGGCGGTTCATTCAATCTTTTATGATTCGTGATCACAGAGGACTTTTAAAATATTTCGTGATGCATTTTTTCATGTGTTCTTTTATTAGTTCTCAGCTAATCGGGTAATAATTCCGCTATGAAAATGGAAGGAGAAAGTTCTCCATTGAAGAGAAATTTGACCGAGTGGAGATTTAGTCAATATCCAAAATATATTTTGTTACCGATTGATGAAAATCATGACCAAATTAGATCGAATATAAAGAACGTAGTTTTTTCCGAGGTAGGTAAATATTTAGCATAGCACAAAGGTAAAGTTTTATGAAATGTGATTAAAATTTGAAAATCCATAGAACCATAGGCTGACAGAAATATCTTTGACTATTTAATTTTTGAACAATAAAAAAAGCTATGATTACCAGGTAACTCCTCGGCCACTGGAACGGAACATAAGGCTGGTATGCGCGTCACAAGATGCCTTGACCAATATCTTGGACATGGATCCGGACATGGTGAACCGCGAGGAATTCGCGGAATTCATTGCAGGACGGAAACTGCCATACGGAGCTTTGCCTGTTGCACATAGGTAAATTATAATCAACAGTATTTCCTTACTACTTCTGAACACTACCCTACTATCCTTAAAAAACAAAAGACTTATTCCGATATTATTCTAGATACGGTGGACATCAATATGGACTGTGGGTAGGACAACTGGGTGATGGCAGAGCGCATATTCTCGGAGAATATGTTAACAGGTAAGATGTTTCAAGCTGCATACTACACGACTTCACTGTGGTTCTATAGGTTCTAATCAATCGGGGCTCTGATGACTGTACAGTGTACCTACTCCTCAAGAACTTCAACTCTAAAGCTAAGTCTGGCGTAAGAACACCGGTAATGTCAACTTGCATGCCCAGGCACATTATTAATTGGCACAAGTTCTACATATATCATTATTGATATTTTAGGCGCGGTGAAAGATGGCAGATCCAGCTGAAGGGTTCTGGACAAACTCCGTATGCGCGCGTCCACGATGGTCGCACTGTATTGCGGTCTGCTATCAGAGAGATGATAGCAAGTGAAGCTTGTTATTTCCTAGGCATACCTACTACGAGAGCTGTCGGTTTAGTAGGTAAGTTGAACCTTGAACCCTTCAATCCATCTTCAAAATATGTAGGTACTTCATCTGTAAATTTTTTTCACGTTTTAATTTTCCATGTTATTTCCTTTTCGATTGTTTCGTTTTTGTCCAGGCATTATAACTATTATAATGTATTCGGTACAAATTGACAAGGACGTGGTTGGAAAAAACCATCATTATCAACCTCACAGCTACCTAATCTAACTCACTTAACACAATTTCCAAAAGGAACTCAATAATTTCCGACGAAGAATAAAAAAAACTTCATAAAAATTACAGTGAGCGATGAAGCTATCATCAGGGACATCTACTACAACGGATGTCCTCGTCGAGAGCGGGCGGCAGTCATACTCCGCCTTTCTCCAAATTGGTTCCGCTTCGGATCCTTAGAAATCCTTTCTAGGACTGGAGAGATCGCTGTACTGAGGCAGCTCTCCGATTTCATTATAAAGGTAGGTCAAATAAACCCATGTTATCCCCATATCTCTAGTACTATGAGGCACATTTTCAGCTTTATGTTATGATTTCTAGGAGTATTTCCCTGACATCCAGCTGACTGATGAGAATCGTTTCATTAGAATGTTCTCGGAAATTGCACATAAGACATTGGATCTCGTTGCTAAGTGGCAAGGTAAGCTACGATTATTTATATCCATCACTTTTTGACTCTTCTGCTGGTCTTTTACTCAAGTTATGCACTAAAGCAAGGCATCATAATATTATATAAGAGTTAAATATTCATAGCGAGGCCTTATAATGCAGGTCTGGGTTTCACCCATGGTCTCCTGAACACGGACAATATGAGTCTTCTGGGCCTAACTGTGGACTACGGACCTTTTGGTTTCGTGGATTCTTACGACGGTGGTTTCGTTCCCAATTGCTCAGACGGAGAAGGGAGATATGCACTAGCCAAGCAACCTGATGTGAGTTGCTTATTTAATTCCTAATAGAAATGATTTATTATCTAGCTTAGCGAGAATGTATCTCATTGAAATCACGGTATTTTAGGTGGTGGTGTGGAACATAGGCCAGCTTGCAAATGCTCTGAAGCCTCTTCTATCTTCCTCGCAACAAGTCCACATGTCACATATCCTGAAAACCTTGGATACTTACTGTAAAAACAAGATATTGTGAGTAATAACTATTCATAATTTTATGAACGACGATATTATTATAGGTACTCCTTTAAAAACTTACATAAAATCCTTCAGGGAGACGTTCCTCATGAAGATAGGCTTGAAAGAAGAACGTTGGGGCGACGAGCAGCTGGTAGAAAAGCTACTGGACATGATGCAGCAGACAGGAGCTGACTTCACTGCTACTTTTAGACAACTTGGTGAAGTAAGTGTTAGAGCCAATAGCCACGCAGTGGAAAATGTTTTTTTTATAACCCCTGTTATTTTCTGATTGATTTCATTGTGAGGTCTACGAAAACAAAAATATTCCACCTTTTTATGATACAGCTGGAACCCTGTGAGATGGTAAGCGAGATCAAATTGGATGAAAAGTGGTCTTTGAAGCGTCTGTCATCTCACGCGTCATGGGGCTGCTGGCTGGACCAGTACCGTGAGAGACTCGACAAGGAAACCGGTAAGGAATCACATGTAGACATGTTTATTTGGATTCCCTTTGAAATTAAAACTAATGAAAAATGTATCCTTTTCTGTTCTGTCCAAAAACATTCTCAATATTAATAAAAGTGTAATTTAGCACTAGCGCCCCGCCCCTGCTTCACACCGGTACCGTGCTATCTACTGATGCGGCGACTTGCTGCTTTCTATTCTACCTTCCGGGATTGAATTTTCTACATGATGGTGAAAACTGCATCAAACCCCATTGTGAAGTATAAAAGAACTAAGCGGTCACTCACACACAGATGCGACTTTATTTAATTTATATTATTTATTAGATTCGTAGATCAGTTAAGAGAGGCTTGTACAGGCAAGGTACTTATAGCGCAGTAAATCTTAACACCGCCATCGACACCACGGAATTTGATCTTTCCGCAGTTTTAACAATCATCCATCTCTTTTGGATTAGGTGTTCTTCCCGTAAACAGTCGTGATTGTGGCGTAGCTGCAGTGGATGCCAGCTCTTCAGGCTTGTTCGAGGATGAGCGGCGCCGACGCATGTTGAGCGCCAACCCCGTCTACGTGCCTAGGAACTGGCTGCTGCATGAGGCCATTGTTGATGCTGAGCAAGATGATTATCAGAAGGTTCAAGACTTCATTTTTTAGGGTTTCTGGGTTTTATTCACAGAAACGTCTAGTATTTAGTGCATCCTGTCAAAAAAATGGTAGGACAATCGAACATCTACTTTACATTTTAATGTTACCCATCACAAGTTTTATCAGCGACTTGGGCTCATAATCCAACCGCTTACTGTGACTGATGATTGGTCTTGTCACAGATAATCTTGAACGAAACACGTTACTTCTAACGTATTATTGTGATCTCATTTAATAAGGCCTTATTTCTCAGGTACGTTTTCTGCTGGACGTGCTTAAGAAACCGTTTGAAGTTCAGGCCGAGGCTGAAAAGCAAGGCTTTTCTGCACAGCCGCCTCAGTGGGCGTACGCTCTCAAGATTAGCTGCTCTAGTTAAATATTCTTGTCTTAATTAAATATTTATTTATTTTTCATCTTTATGTATGGTTATTATTTTTTATTTCCACATATTTTAACTAGTGTGGCTTGGGATAGAGTGTAAGAGTAAGGTATTACTCTCTATCCCAAGCCACACACCACCACCACTGCCGCCACTGTTCTAGAAACATGTTAGCATGTTTAACGCTCTTTTTGTAACGATTTCTATAAATCTCTAAGCCTGAACATTATCTTGGTAACTTCAACCGAACAAGAAGCATTTACCCATTTTCCGTTTTATAGTTAAATATCTAACGAAATTAATTACTAACAAATCTCTTGAGCAAAACGGCGATATGCACATCCACAGAACACTATTACTCCTTGGCTGTGGCGGACAGTTCTATCTTGTAATGTAAATTATTCTACTCTGTATTGTAATGTCGGTTACTTATTTTATACGGAGCTATTCAAACCCATGGTATACATTCCTACCAAAGACTACAATATAATGATTCCTACCGTCCGCCACTGCGCCCACCACCCAACACAAACTCTAAGACTAAGTAATCCCCAAGAATGACTAATTCATGAAATCTTGACATTTGGGGATTTTACTAACCTAACAAGTTGTATTACTGATTGTAATGATCATATCGTTTCGCGGTCATATTACTAAGATCTGCAAAAAGGCATTTAGAAACTTGGGGTTTGTTCTGAGGCAGACGCGAGACTTTACCAGCATCACAGCCATCAGAGTCCTGTATGACGCATTAGTCAGGAGTCATCTGGAACATAGTGCTGTAATATGGGCTTCACATGAGGCTAAGTACTCAATGATGTTGGAGCGAATCCAGACAAATTTACGCGCCACCTGTATAGGAAACTTTATGGGGTAGGTATACCCATTTTACCCTTTGATGTACCCCACTCTATTCGTACTGGGTATGGTGGGGTACAATCAACTCGGGGTGAGACGGGAATTTGCACTAGTGTCGTACGTGGTGAAACTGCTCCGAGGCATAGAGCACAACCCGAAAGTGCTGCAGCGGTTGCACTTATACCCGATCGTTATGTGTGGAGGCGACGCCTCCCCCCCCACTGCTGGTCGGCCCGACTTTCTGGCCAAAACCCCTCTGACTCGAGCAATTCGCATCATTAATTTTATTCAGGTCGAAATTGATATATTTACATGTCATTGGGGTGGATTCGCAAAAGTACTATTGTTCACAATATGTTACAAACAATAACCTTTATTTTTAATTATGTGTGCGTGACTTGACTATCGCATTAGGTTTAGACCTGTAATGGTAGTTTTAAGGCATTTAAATAAATAAATAAATAAAATATTTGTTACGACCGCGAATCATATTTTAATCAACGTACAGTCACGAGCACTAATTTGATAACACTGGGCCACTTTCAATTGCGATTTTTTCACGAAATAGCGAATGCAACGTTGAAATACGACACTTTACATAAACCTATTGGTTCGCAAATACTGTGTTCCTAATAATATAAAATTTCATTCAAAAATAAAGGAGAAAATCGCTTTTGAATAAAGCCAAGTGTATACATACTTTTGCTCGTGACTGTACCTCTCTGAGTCTTTTGACCTTTTGTGACCTTTTGACTGACTGAATTGATCAAAAAGTACTCTGTGCTGAATTGCAAAAAACATAAGAAAATTTGAATTTCGCGGGCTACCTTAGCGCTTCCCCCATAAGGGGTTTATTTATAAACTAGCTGACCCGGCAAACGTTGTTTTGCTCCTACACTACTCCTACCCAACTCCTACACTACTCCTACCCTACTTCTACCCTACTCCTACCCTACTCCTACCCTACTCCTACACTACTCCTACCCTACTCCTACACTACTCCTACCCTACTCCTACACTACTCCTACCCTACTCCTACCCTACTCCTACCCTACTCCTACACTACTCCTACCCTACTCCTACACTACTCCTACCCTACTCCTACACTACTCCTACACTACTCCTACCCTACTTCTACCCTACTCCTACCCTACTCCTACTATAAAAAAAAAAAAAAAAAAAAAAGTATCCTATGTCCGTCTCCTGGTTCTAAGCTACCTCCCCACCAATTTTCAGCCAAATCGGTTCAGCCGTTCTTGAGTTATAAGTGGTGTAACTAACAGAGTTTCTTTTATATATGTAGATAAACTTATGTGACGTCATTGTGAAGTTAAAAAAAAAACAGTCGCAAATCACTACAATACTTTATCTGTTTGCAACGTTTATGTATGGCGTTTATGAGTCCATGGACTACCCGTTATATTACTTTACTCTATGGACTAGTGTACGTACGAAATGTCAATGTCAATTCTCTTGTTTTGTCATGACGACTGGCAAATGACAGATAAAAATCTTGTTGCTTTTAATTGGCATTGGGAAAATCAACTTTAAGCTCATAAGAATAAAGATAAATTTAAAGTACAAAATATTCGGCACATCACATGTTTACAATAATAAATAAATGATTAAAGTTTCGCAATAATTACACAAAACAGGAACAGGATTTGGTGAAGGTACTATTAATTTTATCCATGAAGCGAGCTTTCTGTGTGCTAGCAGCTCTTATGAACGAACAGAAGCCTAGTTTAGTTGGAAAAATGATACCAGTGACTAACTTTAAGGAGTGGAAGTTCAGGGACACCCCAAACTACGCCGTGCTACCTATTGATGAGAATCCTGAGTATAATGTACCGACGGCTGTAAAGGATGCTGTGTTTTCTAAGGTAGGAATCTGCCTGTATTGTTTTGTACCTATAGTACATCATATTATTATTATACTAAGTGTTGTCTTGGTCAGAGGGTCATATAAGGAAGAGAAAATAACCCAATTTTTTTTTTTACTATTAATTAATAGGTAGTAATTATTTTGGTCAGTGGGTCGTCTTAGGGGCGGATTTATGAATACAGTTATAAGTTTGTTTTCCTAATACAGTTATATTTCTAAAACTAGAGTACAAATAATGTAAGTGAGTATTCATATGTATAGGTGCCAACAGAGCCTTTAGCTGGTAAGCTACACCTAGTATGTGCTTCTGATGACGCTCTCAAAGATGTGCTGGACTTGGACCCGGCTGTGGCGGACACTGAGGAGTTTATCAACTTTGTTGCTGGCAGGTACCTGCCTGATGGAGGCCTGACTGTTTCACACAGGTATCACTATTTTAATGTTAATGTTTATGATAATCCAAATGAATTTAAGCGTTTATGTATTTAATCTTCTGATTACCTAATACATACAATAGTAGAAAAAAGGATTTTGTAAACTATGTCTTTTTTCAAAAATACGTCTGTGAGTACCATAAGTACCTTAACTCACGCACTTATTAATTATCTGTTAAAATGTTAGGAATAATTGTCTGCGGTTGCAATATTTGTAAATAAATGAGCACAATGTATGATCTATCAACATAAATAATGCAAAATTTGTCATTGCTTATTTTTTAATACTTATTGTAATTACAGGTAGATTGTCTTCACATATAAATACAAAATATTGTAAAACATTTTAAAAGAGAAACTATGGAGTTTCGTGCCCATTCTTCTCCATACAAAACTACCTTTTGGAACCATCTAGAATCAATTCTATTTTCTTGTAAATTTTGATGTTCCAAAGTGCCTTTTAATGTACTACATGAAATAAATGATTTGATGTTCTACAATGCTATTTTTCAGGTATGGTGGTTACCAATTTGGACATTGGGCTGATCAACTGGGTGATGGAAGAGCTCATATCCTGGGAGAATATGTGAACAGGTGTTTAATTTGCTCAAAACAACACACAGCTCACACCACACCCACCTATCCCTACACCTCTGTCTAACCCTTTGGGGAATAATAGGCTTGATGTTATGTTTATGTTATGTAATAAAAACAGCTGGTTGCCTAGAAGTATGAGTTTATTTCTTATCTATCTATGATATTACCTCTATGTCATAGATAGATCAGAAGGTTGCGTCAGTGTTCAAATCACGTGGGGGTCACCCGTATTGAAGTATGAGGAACAGGCTGTAAAGTTCACTCATCCTCCATACAAAAGGGGGGATCCTCTGTTCAGACGGGTGTTGTGCCTGGTGGGCAACCCGTCGATGTTGGGATGTTGTACCTATATTATGCTAGTGGCGCAGTACTCTGCTTGCGCGATGCATGATTTTGCGTACCGTCAGTGTGATGCGTAGTTCGCAAGTGGCGATGTAGATGTCGCCACATTTGAAAGAAAGAAAAAAGTTTATTTGGACACAGTTTGTGAAACACAAAATTAACAAAATTAAAAAAACTGTGTTACAACAACAATAGTGTTTAGAGTGGAAAACCACTGCAAATTACCGTATTCCACGATCATTAAGGCTATCTCGGGACTTTGGGTACACAATAAAGCCGAAAAACCAGAAGTTAAAGTAACTTATATACAGTAAATAAAAAAAACGACGATAGTGTGACGATGTGATAACGTTTTCAGGGCCAACATGGCCAGAAATCGCACAATACAGGGAGGTTTGGAAGGAAAAAAGGGAGGCCTTTGTCCAGCAGCTGGTCACAATATAGGCTAGTTATTGTGACCAGCTGTCAAAAACCAACACCAACCAATTTATATTTTACTACAGCAAAGGTGAATCTTGGCAGCCGCAACTAAAAGGCTCAGGTGAAACTCCGTACTCTCGCTTCGGCGACGGTCGCGCGGTGCTGCGGTCTTCAATCAGAGAGATGATCGCTTCTGAAGCATGCTACTACCTCGGGATGCCGACTACTAGGGCGGCAGCATTGGTAGGTAAGGATTGATGTTGTGTTTGTTTTTAGTTTTGATTTTGAAGTTAAGATTTTAATTTGTATCAGATTTTATTTTTTATTTTAAACTAGATTTTGAACCCGGCTTCGCCCGCGTAGAGGTCGGGAATTATCCCACAGGAACAAACTACCAGGATAGGAAGTATCCTATGTGGTAAACCAGGTTATAAACTATCTGTGTGCCAACATCGCAATCTGTTCAGCGGTTTTTGCATGATTGAGCAAAAATATACAAACTTTCACATTTATAATATTAGTAGGATAGTAGGAATTAAATTCAGTTACAAATTTTTGTTAATAATTATTTGAATTGTTATAATCAACCATAGAGCCTTGTAGCAATATAAGGCCACCTATGCAGCTTAGCATACTCTGTAAAAGAAGATATTCCCAGCTTACGTCTAAAGACAAATGGCGATACTTAAAGAAAGGTAGGCAGAAATCGTCTAATTTAAATTGCACTCTCCTCCACTGCTTATTGCATGCACATCTCAAATGTTTGTATAGAAATTTTTGTGGAGGTAGGCGTGGAATTTTAAATAAGACTATCTCTACCTACATCTGGAACACCCTGGGCATTCCGCCCCTCTACTACCTTGCTGAGCAATATTTTTCTTTTTATTAGTGAGTGACGACCACAAAGTATGGCGAGACAAAACCTACAGCGGTCGAGCGCGTCAAGAACGCGCCGCCATAGTGATGCGCCTAGCCAACGCGTGGTACCGCATCGGATCGCTAGAGATACTGGTGAAGCGACGGGAGCCGCACACTTTGAAGACGTTAGCCGACTTTATAATAAAGGTAAGTACATCTCCACACCGATTATGCCTTTAGAATTCAGTAAGTCTATCTTCTGTCTATGTGCCATTTTACAGGATTTATTATTATGTGTTTTCTTTGGTTATAGCACCATTTCCCTGAAATTGAGAACTCTAGTGAAGACAAATACGTAAAGTGGTTTTCCGAAGTGGCACATAGGAATCTTGATATGGTGGCGACCTGGCAAGGTAAGTTAAAGTTAAAGAGTGAGCTACGAAACTGTTATATTATATATTTATAATAGTATTAGTTAACTAGCTGCGCCCCGCGGTTTCACCCGCATAAGTAAAAGTATCAAACTCAAAGCATTTATCCTATGTCCTAATAATTTCATTCAAATCTGTTCAGTCGTTATAGCTTCAAAGCGTAACAAACAAACATACAAAATCCAGTCTTTTATCTTTATAATATTCTAGTTTACTTTAAATAGTATGGTGTATTAAAATATCCTCAACGATTGGAGATACTTAACAAGTACGTCCGGTGCATTCTGGGTACTTGGGTAGTCGTCCCAGCTTCCGTCTTGATCATCATCTTCCTCCCGACGCATCACGTTTTCTCCTTCCATTCTCCCCTGTCAACCGTCACGCTTGCTTGACATGAAAGCGTGACGGTTGACAGGGGACAATGGAAGAATAACCAAAAAATAAACTGTTATTTTATTTCGTAGGAGTAGGCTTTACGCACGGCGTTTTAAATACAGACAACGTGAGCTTGTTAGGCCTGACCATAGACTATGGCCCGTATGGGTTCATAGACCATTACAACCAGCATTACGTGCCCAACACTTCGGATGATATGGGACGATACGCATTCAACAGGCAACCTGAGGTGAGTTAATTGATTATCTAGGCTAATTAGAGCTCCGAGGGAGTGGGGTGTAGTCCACCACGCGGGCCCAGTGCGGGTTGGTGGATATCACGTGTCTTTGGAATTTGAATTTTTGGTTCTAGGTCATGCCGATTTCCTCGTGATATGCTCTTCTAGTAGTAATCCTTAGTAATTGTTTCACGAAAGTTACAAACTTACAATGTATAGGTATCTTGTTTTGATAGTGAACCTTTGTTGAAATTGTTATTTTACTTGCAGATTCTTCTATGGAACTTGGACAAGTTCGCGCAAGCTCTGGAACTAATTCTATCGGAGCAACAGAAGCAAGAGATCAAAGACATTCAAGCTACCCTCGAAGACTACGTTAAAACTAAAGTATTGTAAGTTCAAGCTTAGTTAATGCATAATCAACTTTATATTAATCAGAATAGGGTTGTGGCGCGATAAGTTTTACCTGGACCACCACCTTAGATTCAGGAGCGAAACCGCTCCGCTTATGAACCTTGTACCACACTCGCAAATCATACGATGTCTTGTTTGTCATCGAGTGCGAGTGCACTCCCGCTTACACGAGCCGCGCTCAGCCACTGCGCGCGCGAGAATTGTACCACCGGAGGCGGCAACGGCCTTGAGCGGCCGGACGACGGCGTGCGCGCCGGTTACGTGTGAGGGAGCCGAGCAGCGAGCACCAGTCCACCGTCGGCTACCAGCCCATCTACTCGCGCCGCGCTTTGTTTTATTTTATATACATTTTGCTACCTTTTTATGTTATAGTTTAAGTTTAAATCAATATATTCATTTAAACTTAAACTAGTATAACATAAAAAGGTAGCAAAATGTATATAAAATAAAACAAAGCGCGGCGCGAGTAGATGGGCTGGTAGCCGACGGTGGACTGGTGCTCGCTGCTCGGCTCCCTCACACGTAACCGGCGCGCACGCCGTCGTCCGGCCGCTCAAGGCCGTTGCCGCCTCCGGTGGTACAATTCTCGCGCGCGCAGTGGCTGAGCGCGGCTCGTGTAAGCGGGAGTGCACTCGCACTCGATGACAAACAAGACATCGTATGATTTGCGAGTGTGGTACAAGGTTCATAAGCGGAGCGGTTTCGCTCCTGAATCTAAGGTGGTGGTCCAGGTAAAACTTATCGCGCCACAGGGTATGTTTTGTAACGGGAATACTTGGAAAAATACATCGAGCGTATCTAATGCTAGTATCATAGATAAGATATCCCTATACAAAATTGGTCTTTTTAAAACCGTACTACCTTCAATTACAGGAAAACTTATCTACTAAAGCTTGGACTCAAAGAAATTAAAGAGGGCGACGAGAAACTCGTTGAAGATCTGCTTGAAATGATGCAGTTGAAACTGGCGGATTTTACAGCAACGTTCAGACAACTTGCTGAGGTAACTGCTTCATATCAAATGTTTGTACTGTTTTATTTATATCCGTGCATCGTAGATGACTCGGCTCAGACCCGGCTCGTTTTTACAAAAATCATCTTTGTCTTCTTTTTGGGATGGTGATGGGTATCCAATGGGGTTAAAAACTGAAAGCTCGTCATAGGTGGCAGCACTGTTCAGCGTCTAAAAAGCGCTATTGTTTTCTGTATCTTTACTTTTGTGTCGATGATAAATTAAACGAAAACTTAGATAAATATTTAGGAGACTTGGAATGCAGCAGTATTAAAAGACCATCTAATGAAAAGGGAAATGTCTACTACTACTTAGTAAAAGTAGTGGAGTTGGATAGCGACATCTGAAGTTACTTTCTAAATAACTACTATCGTTCGTCTGACATGCCCGCTTTGTGTTCGGAGCTTCTCGGCCAAGCTTGGATATGCTATTCAAACTGTATTCACATGAAAGAGCAGCACGTCTATCTAAGCTCTCAACCACCCTGAAAAGTCATCGAATGCAGCAGCTGTAGCCGTAATCGGACATCATCATCACTATCGTTCGAACACTATTTTCATGTAAACTCATTTCAAAACGTGTTTTTGTTTCAGGTAGCGCCAAATGAGTTGACAAATAAGACGGTACTGGAGACGAAGTGGTCTCTCAATAAGATAAGGGAGGCGCCAAATTGGGAGAAGTGGGCGCAGGCATACAATACTAGACTAAACAAAGAGAATGGTAAGCACCCATGTTTCTTTATGTATACTTAACCGGTAATAATGATATCGACTCAACGGGAGGCCTGTCCCACAATCAATGAGGCACTTAATATCGTGTCCAGCGTGTCGTGTTGTCTGCACGCTACAGGAGCTGGTGGGCGCCGCTGAAGGTATAGTCAAGCTCGTAGTCAAATTCTGGGCTGACTCTGTATAGATTGCCATCATCGACACGCTAAGAAGAATGGGGGGTGGCTTGTTTTTGTAGTATAGTGCGAGTAACTACATTATTTTGTCTTTATAAGATGTTCTCATAAAACACAGAAGCGGCCGAAAGACGAACACTTCGTAGTCGTTGATTTTTTAAATTCAGGAATGTATTGTAAGTCCAGACCGGGCACAAATCCGGACTCCGGGCTGCTACTGAGAAATTCCAGATAGAAAAATCACCAGATGAAATAACACTGCCCGACATGAATCGAATCCAGGACCTGAGCTCAGCAGAACGCTTGCGACCAACGAGCCAATTTACTTTATTTAAAATTTTTTGTTCTTCTTTAAATCCAAATAAAGTAAATGGTGTGCGTGCCCGGTTGATGGCAATAGGCTCTCCCCCTATTACTTAAACTGGGTAAATGTGAGTGTACTATAGGTACACCTCTGCCCAACCTTTTGGGAAAGCAAGGCGTGATGTTATTATTTTGTCATGATTACAGTGTTCGAAGAAGAGCGAATCGAGCGAATGGTCAAAGTAAATCCAGTTTATGTGCCGAGGAACTGGATCCTAGAGGAAGCTATCAAAGGTGCTGAGAACAATGATTTTGAAAAGGTATTATGTGCATTATGTTAATTTCTAGTGTCCCCAGTAGCATCACACAAACTGGCCACAGGGCAAAAGCGCCGAAAAAAACACGTTTGTTGTATGGGACCCCCCTTAAATATTTATTTTATTTTGTTTTAAGTATTTGTTGTTATAGCGGCAACAGAAATACATAATGTGTGAAAATTTCAACTGTCTACCTATCGCGGTTCTTGAGATACAGCCTGGTGACAGACAGACGGACAGACAGACAGCAAAGTCTTATAAATAGGGTCCCGTTTTTTTACCCTTTGGGTACGGAACCCTAAAAAGACCTATTTCCTTAATGTTGAAAAAACTGCGACAGATTGGATTACCCATGGACACGAAGAAACCCTAATCTAACTTTTAACAACAGTCCATTTAATTGTTGCTTTCCTAATTAATCCCATTAATTTTAGGTACGATTCTTGCTGAAACTCTTCAAAAATCCGTTTGAAGTGAACGAGGAGGCCGAAAAGCGAGGATATTCAGCACAACCACCGAGCTGGTCCTATGGACTTAAATTAAGCTGTTCCAGTTAAATATAAAGTTCATACTACTAAAGCACATGAGTGTTGTAAAACGATGCTATGTAAATTAGGCATAGATTGTGATCAAAAATAATAATATCAAAATGTTCTGTAGATATAAGATTTTCTCTCGCTCTTACGCACTAGCGGTTAACCGTGGGGGCGGCTAACCGCGCGGCTAGCCGCTTTTCCAGTTTAATGTGCAACCGCTTATGATTGTACGCACTAAACCGCAACAAAATTTCAACCGCGGCGGTTGAATGGAGGGCCGCGGCCCGCTTTGCGGCTAGCCGCCATCTTGTGTATACGCACTGGCCGGTGAAGTATGCACGTGTTTTGAGTTGCGCAGCCATGAACTTCGACACAGAGAAATTCATTGTTGAAATTCAACAACGAGAAGCTATTTGGAATTGTGAAGGAGAAGTATATAAGAATATCTTGGTGCTTCTTCAGTTCTTGAAAACAACTTGCGAACTGGCCAAATTCGTTGCGTGTTTCTAGGTAAAGGATGAATCCAGTATCTTTTTTTATTTTTCTTTCGTTGTTTTCGGAAGTAAAAATAAATAAGACAAGCTATCTCGACGGCATCCATTTTGTTTATGGGCCACGCGCCTTCGAGCGGTCCAACCTTGGACCGCTCAAACGAACCGGCTAGGCGGCCAACCGCTAGTGCGTAAGGACCTTAGGGGCTGCTTCACTCCAAATGCACCTACAGCGTGAAATTATTTTAGCACAAAGGAGTGGTAACATGTGATTTTTTCGAATGAAGTTAGAATCGTTAGTACTTTTGTAACGTAGGTAATTTCTTAAATGGTATTAGATTAAGATGGTAGTTTATTAGTTTATGACTGTAAGGATCATAGTTAATTATTTAGTATATATCTAATTTATTATTTTTGTACCAATTTATTTGCTATTATATGATGTTATGTTTATAACTAGCTTCTGCCCGCGACTTCGTACGCGGATTCTGTTGCTAATGCCAGCGACAACGGGGTCGTCAAAATCGAAGATCTGAAACGTCTGATGTCAAATTCTAAGAGCCCGGGGACGGGAAAACGGCTTGATGCGCGAGACGATTCGAGACGTTCCAGATCTTTCATTTTTGTAAGTCAACAGGAAATGCCCATCAGACTAAACAACTTTTGCTAAGACGTCATTCCTATAATTATGTTATAGTGTCGCTGGGCTTTGGAGTTCCACAACAGGTGTTCCAGATCTTCAAATTTATTCTCACAGCAGAAAATGCTCTTCACGTGGAATATTTTTTGCTATGCGATGCAGCTCGTCCTGAGGTCGACACCCGCAGCCTTCAGTGTCTGCCCCTGCGAGTTATTTATTGTCATGGCGAAGCACACGCTCACAGGAAACTGCACGTGCTTGAATTGAAAGGGGTAATTGTGGCCGGGTGTCACTATTGCCAGGATCGCCCAGAGGACACGGTGGAGCACACGGTGGAGGTCTGCCCCGCTTGGGCGGAGTACCACCGTGTCCTCGTAGAGGCGCGTCCGGCCCTGGTGCAAGCTATGGTCCGGGGCGAGAGGGAGTTGGAGGCAGTCACCTCCTTCTGCGAAGCAGTCATGCTAGCGAAGGAGGTGGCGGGACGGATGAGGGAGAAAGCCTCCCGTCCCAGCCGCCGCGTGAGACGCTCCGGGCGTCGGGAGCCACGGGACGACTCCCGGCCACCGTAGGCGCGGGCCTGCGGGCGGAGAGTAATGGGTAGCTCACCGTCCGATCAGGACCAAGCCCGTGCCGGACGGCGCGTACGTGTTCCACGCGCGCCTCAAAGAGATGTCAGCATCGAGGGCCCGAAGCCTGCCGGGTCAGCGGGATTGTCCGAAAGGGTTACCGCTGGCCCCGAACATAAAGGGCTAAGGAAGGAACACGGGTGGGTTTTAGTCAGTAAGAGACAGTCCCTTCCGCTCCACCCAGAGCGGGAGGGGTCATTTGATGATTTCCCATCCGAAAAAAAAGGGTAATTGTGGGGAATCAGTGGTATACGTGGTATAAACACTGTCTCGCCGACACCACAACCCGTTAGAATTTCCGCCTCAATGATATTTCTCTGCAGCGAGACGACTTTGAGCCGGGTCCCATTGCACAGTTTCGGTGGAGTGAGATTCCGAAGAAGCATAATTGGGACACCGACCTTTAGCTTAATGGTGTGCGCTGGTAGTCCACTTGCACTGAGGGAATTGAGAAATTCTACGGGGTATTGAGTGGCGTCATCTTGGTCGACAACAGTGTTTATTGAAGTCACTTCATATCCCTCAATTTCCGCGAGAATGCATTCATTGATCGCTGAAGGTTGGTCGTTTCTGGGTGTTAAAATGACTCGTTCACGTCACACCCAAGAATTATCTTGGTGCGGTATCCTATTGATGTCCCCGTACCAGGCGAATCAAATCATCTAAGGTGGACACCACTCTCCCAAGTATCTCAGGTAGAACCACCTGGCCACCGTCTACTGGTAGCGTTCCCTCACCCAATTTTAAGAAAAGATCAGAAAATTCTTGGGCGTGTACATTCCCGCCAAGCTGTGCTCTCATATTCATCGTTAAGCGCAACCTATGAATATGTGGCCATAAGAAAGAGCATTTCAACGAAGCATTCACCTCATCAGCCCTAGTTCCTCGCGTCACCACAGGCAGCGTTTGTCGGAAATCGCCGTTTAACAGAACTGTAACGCCACCCATCATTTGCTGGTTCCTGCGGATGTCCTACAAAGTCCTGTTTACCGCCTCTACTGCTTTTCTGTTCGCCATAGTGCATTCATCCCACACGGTTAAAGAGCAATCTTTAAGCACGCGCCCTTTGTCACTGTTGCGTGACACTCCACAAACAACAAATGCGCTTGGTAAGATATAACTTAGAACCAAAAGTTTGACTTGACTTTATGATAGTGTAGCTTGTTGTACCACCAATCAATCTGTTTATTAATATTGGTGTGAAACTCCCCATACAAGTAGATAGGACATGTAAAGTTCTCAGATTTCATAACAGTATCGTTCCTAATGCACATAAAAAATGCAAAAACTAAAAAAAAAGAATTTTACGATTTTTTAAAACAATAACAGTTTTTTTTTATAACCCGGGATTTGAACTCGCACCATCTATTGCGGTAAACGGTCGCCTGACCTTACCGCTAAATTCCCTGTTGACATATGGTTGAAATAGCTGTTCCCTTGCAATTTATAATATTACTGCTCCGCTCCTTTATAAAAATAGCGTGATTGTTATGTTTCCAGGGTTAAATTTTTATTAACTAAATAAATAACATGTCATTTTGGGCATTCAATTATTTTGTGCATTCAATTACGAACCAAAACCTTTTAAAATCAATATTGCTTACCTCCCATAACATACGGCGTGATTATATGTAGCCTAAAGCCTTCCTTGGTTTACAAAGAACATTTTAGCTGAATTTCAATTCAATCTATCCAGTAGTTTTGGCGTGAAGCCTTACCATACACACAGACAAACAGACAAACAGACAAAAACTCTAAAAAGTCACTTTTTGTCATCAGTTACGTTTTTCTAACAAAAGCCACTTATTTTTTCTCGAAAATTCTCAATGTACAGTTTTTCTTTCGTTACTGTTTTATTATATGTATAGATTGAATAAGATTTTTCATATAAACTGTATCCCCGCTTTTCACCCCCACAGGGGTGGAATTTCGAAAAATCCTTTAAGATGTGCTCATTACTTGACTTAAAGATTATTTATACCAATTTTCGAGTTAATCAAGCCGCGCAGTAAAATCCTCCCCTGTAAAATTAACTACCCCTTTTTACCCTGTTAGGGGTACATTTTCGAAAAACCCTGATACACGTTATTCTCTATTTTTGGTTTTAAGTATAAATACTGAGTTTCGAGTTAATCGGACAGCCCGTTAAAATTCTTCCATACAAACTTTGACACCCCCCAATCCCCCTTTAGGGGGTAATTAAGAAAAACAAAAAATGCCAAACTTAATCATTTACTTAGATAAGTATTCGTGCCAAGTTTCAAGTTTATTAACTCAAGGAATAAGATTTTTCATACAAACGAAATCCCCCCTTTTCACCCCCTTAAAGGTTGAATTTCCAAAAACCCCTTCTTAGTGCTCCCCTACATTATAAAAGGAAGCCATGAGCAAAATTCCACATTCCTAGATCCAGTAGTTTCGGCTGTGCGTTGATATATCAACAATCAGTCAGTCAGTTTACCATTTTATATATATATATATATATAGATTTCTGCCTTTTTAATTTACCCGAATTTTGATCCATAGAAAAAAACATTTTAAACTTGTAAGTGTTACGGGCTCAAAGTCAAACAAAGCACATTAAGCATAATCAGCCTATAATTATTCTCACTGCTGGGACACAGGGCCCCTCTCGGTGAGAGGGTGTGGGCTGTAATCCACCACAAGGGCCCAATGTGGGTTGGTAGATGTCACATGTCTTCGAATTTTTGGTTCTAGGATTACCAGTATCCTCACAATGTTTTCCTTCACCGTTTTGAGAGCAGTGGTGATGTGAAACAAAACACAACATACAAAAAAATACTGTAATTAAAATAATATTCTTTCCCTAATAAACACAATTAAACTTAAACAAAAACCTATTTACAATCAACATAATTTTCTCTCTGGTATAAAAATGACCAGCATTAAATATTCACTTGTAATCTTCATCGCCACTATCATCAGGTTCAGAATAATCTTCATCAATTTCTACTTTCCTTCTTTTAGGTTCTGGAACATTCTCTTTCTCTGCTTCCATAGCCTTCTGGGCTTCTGTTTGGGCAGATCTATGGTGGAAAACAAAAGAAATAGTCTTTGCTAAGTCCCAGCATTGTTTTAATACTAAATCTGCTAAGTTCTTCTTGTCTGCACAATGGTACCAGTTCGACAAATCTGAGGTGCAGTCAGAATTTTCTGGCGGAATTGTGACTTGGATATTGTTGACACATCTCTTGCATTTGAACTTGCTGTGTGTGTCTGATAATGTGTTTTCTTCTAATCTAAACAGATCTTTCAAGTCCTCAGAAGTGAAGTGTCTAAGAGATTCTTCATTTTGATCAACTACAGTGTCACTTAATGCCTTTTTGTGTGCTTGCCTTTGGAAGATCTTTTCCTCAATGGTTCCTGTTGCAAGGAGTCTGTATATGTAGCAAGGTTTCTTCTGCCCATCACGCCACACTCTTGCCATGGCTTGGTCATCATTGGCAGGGTTCCAGTCAGGGTCAAACATGATAAGTCGGTTTGCTCCAATAAGGTTGAGTCCACAACCACCAGCTTTGGAACTCAGCATGAATATCCATTCTTTATTCTCCTTGTTGTTGAAACTCTCAACTACCTTAGCTCGCTTCTTGATTGTCATGGAGCCATCAAGTCTGACATACAAATAAGATCTCTTTCTACATAATTTCTCAAATAAATCTAAAGTTTGTGTATAATTAGAAACCAGTACAATTTTGTCATCAGTATTGGTTTTCAAGTTAGCCAGGATACAATCTAAGATCATGAGTTTCCCTGACAATTCTGGCTTCACATCTTTGATGTCATAATTGCTTGGTAACAGGCTCAGAGCCTTTTCAAAACCTTCAGATCTTTCCACTATCTTGTCATAAACTAAATCAGGATGGTTACATAGTTTCTTAAGAGTAGTGATGCTTGAAAGAGCGCTGAGGGTGTTCTTGTCTCCATTGCCACTGAACTTGTTGCGGATAGCATCAGAATTTATGAAGTTTTTGTACAGTTGTGTCTGAAGGGGAGTCATCTTCACACATATGACTTGTTCAAACTTAACTGGCAGGTATTTAGTGAGAAGACTGCTTGTTCTGCGGATCATACATTTGTTGACAATAGAGGTTAAAGTTGCCAGGCATTCCTGCGCTTTTTCTCTTTCTGAAGCAGTTGCCAAAGCATCTTGCCCTCTTAGAATTGCATTTTCATATCTCTTTTTGAATTCATGAGCAGTTCCAAGGATACCTTCATTGACAAAATGAACTAAACTGAAGTATTCTGTCAAATCATTCTGGATTGGAGTTCCTGATATTAAAATTCTTCTTTTAGCCTTCAAACCCATTAAAGCTTGGTATGTTTGGTTCTCAGAGTTCTTCAGTCTGTGTCCTTCATCACATAGGACTAATCCCACTTCAGATGAATGAAGAATATTGGTGTAAATTCTAAATGTTTCATAAGAGATGATTAGAACTGGGGTGGCTACTCGAGTTGTGGTAAATGTGTTCATATATTGCTGTAATTTTAAAGTAATGTCAGCTTTAGACCCTCCATCCATGGCCAGAGCATTGATTCTTTGCCCTAACCACTTATGTATCTCATTGTGCCAATTCTTGACCAAACTACTTGGACAGACAATGATTGCCTTACAAATTGTAGGCTTACAGTCGGGTCCTTGCCTCAGAAGTGTCCATAACAGAGTAATACATTGTAAAGTCTTTCCTAAACCCATTTCGTCGGCCATGATGCACCCATAGGCGTTCTCTATCTGTTGTCCAGTAACGCAGTCGTACATAAACTTCACTCCTTCTCTCTGATGAGGTCGTAAGATGTTCCCCAGCACAGGATCCACGACCACAGCCACCCTGATGTCGTTAGGACTCATCTTCATCTTCTCATGTTCAGGGATGTAAGGTGGGCGATACAATACCAATGCATTCGGTTCATCTGGATCGTGTAAGGCTCTTCTAACCTGCGTCCTTTTCAAACCCAAGCTTTTACCACAAAATGAGGACACATAATTTGGTATGGGAACTTTAAAAGGCTTATTGAGTATCTGCTTAATTAAATTCTCGTGTTCAGAAGCAGTTAACAACGCTTGAGAAGAAGATTTCTGAGCCAGTGGTATCTTCGTACATTCCCTCCGTTTATTTCGTTTGGATTCTAGCAGCGGGCTTTTGAAGACGTTTTCGCTGGAGCCGACCTGACTCGGCGCCAGGCTGCGCCGCATTTTAAATCTTTTTATACCATTTATACCACGGAAGTTAAACAAAACCTCACACACACCTGTTAGAACTTGTTTTGAAAATTATAAAAATTTGGGATTTTTGACACTGACGTTGTAACTGCAGTGTTGCAATATAAAATATTTGCAAGCATCGTTCTTTTTGGAGCTAAAGGCTGCCATACATACACGCGTAGATGCCATTTTGATTTTATGGTCTATGGACATGGTACAGTCAGCAACTAAAGTCGATGGACACTTGAATATTAGAGCAAAGACAAATATTAATAATTTGGCGACGTTTTTGTTTCAACATCATCAATTTGGCTCTATATTGTGGTTGGACGGCAATCCGACACTACCTACGACTATGAGAGTAAAGGAACAGAGTGCACCTGTGTTTGCGCACTATAATATCTCCTGCGTACCTGGCTAATCTCCATTGAGATTGGCCACCGTGACCGAAAACGGTCGGGGAGGCTATTGTGGTTAGAATCGGCTTTTAGTCTAACCAAATGTTGGATGAATATTTTATTTTCCATGGAGGCGGAGCGTCTGCCATCTGGCCTACACAAGGAAACACCGATATTCACAGCATTTTTGGCAGCGAAAAGAGTTTGCATAGAACTTGGCACCATTTTTTTTAAATCCGTGTAATAGGTGCCAGAAAACCAGCATTACTGCAGAATTCAGCGATATTTATATCAGACGGACAAAAAGTGGGGTTAAGAAATAAAACAAAACAAAGGTTACAAAAATACTTAGTATTAAAATGAAAACATTTAACAAAAACTTTCTCTTACTTTTTAAGTTACAATCATCGGTACTTATCGATGTGTCAGATCATCTACTACCATGATTCATCACAGACAATTTATTAACTTAAAGCACACTGTAGCTAATTTTAAGTCCGAAAAATAGTTAGGACATGCGATTATAGCTTTCGAAAATATTAAATTACATCAGAATTGATAAACGTATTATAAAGTTTATAAAACTTCAGACACACAAAGCAACGCATTTGAGCGAATACGTGAATGCATTTTAATTTTAAACACAACATTTTTAACTTAAGAAAACTTTCATCAAAATTATAAAACTAAATTCAATCATTCACTCATTAAAAAAAAGTAAGTTCTCATTTTCGGACAAGCAAAGATTACCAACCCGCACTGGGCCCGCGTGGTGGATTACGACCCACTCCGTCGCACCGAGAGGAGGCCTGTGTCCCAGCAGTGGGAACTGTAGGTATATGCTGAATATATAAGTAGTGAATAAATTATGTCCGACAGTCGACTAACATAGCCTAAAATGCGTAATCCATTATTTAAAATATGTTTGTGCGATAACATAGCTGGGAAAAGGCTAGGCAGATGATGATGATGTTTGTGCGTAACTGGTATATATTTATTTATTCAATGTAACCACAAGGCATTATTTTTATTGCTTTTTTGTTTATATTATAAATGTTCCATTAGACAGTGTTAAAGTATAGGAATTAAGTTTTTTTGGTTGTTTTTGAAGCCCATTGGCATAACTTGACACCTTGCGCTATACTGTGACGTCATAATAGCGAGGTGCCAAGTTACAGTACCCGGGCGTTAATATGGCACATCGAATTTTAGAAAGAGACGGCGCTCTACAATCCCGGTTTGGAACGAAGTTTCATAACGCACTCTGCACACGTGGCGAATGAGAGCTAGACAGAATAAAACGTAACATGTAACATTTGTCGTGACGGTCAAAATGTTACACTTTTGTGTTACGTAACAAAAGTGTTGTGTCTAGCTCTCATATGCCAAGTGTGCAAAATTTAAAGGAACGTCGTTCCGACCGGGTGTTCCACGACAAGTCTGGGCTCGTTTTTTTTACTAACTCGATGTTCCATATTAACGGCAGCATACCGTAAGTCAATGGAACGAGTCTTTCGCAAATTCCTTCAATGATTTCTCGGCAATGGCATTCGGATAAGTAACGTTGTAGAATTACTTCTTGTTATTACGTACGACCCTAATGTTAGTGCCTTCGAAGACGCAGTCAGTCCGCGATGGGTACACGTTCTTGAGGTTTCCTTCAGGATCGACTACTTTCACCTGGCGAAGGAAACAAAATATTAGGATGCGGATAAAAGCGGATGGACAATGGACTAGTTACAGCACTCTTAACAAAACATTTGTCTTGGCTTATCTGTGACCTTGGATGTGATAGTATCATTTAGAAATCATAGATAAATATCATCGTTGCAATAACTTGATTGTGATAGCGAGGGTGCTCTCGCCGATTTTTATCACAACATCTCGCTATGTACGCCCTAGAAGTCGGCAGAGGTGTTTATTTCTTGGCTATGTAGGTTACAAGCTCCATTTAATAGAGGAGTGCCTTTTGTTAGTTGTTTTATCACTGTAGCTTCATTGTAGTGGATGGCTGTAAAAAATAGGCAGGCCCTAGGAACGCTCTGTGTGATAATATGCCTAGGAAGAAAGTGAATTGTAATGTAACAGCTGACAGAGTCGTTTGGACGAATAAGGGTCAGTTCACACCGAGAATTACAGACCTTATCTACTACAATAAAAGGTACACAATTCAGTGTCTACCTACTACGTCGAGCTACGCAGCGCGGCGCCGCCGCCGCGCGGCGTAGCTCACTGAATTGTGTACCTTTTTGTGTAGTAGATAAGGTCTGTAATTGTATTTCTATCTTGAAAACTGCGCGTCGCGTCGCGTCTCAGTGTGAACTGACCCTAAGATCCCTGCACCTACCCCAAATACTTTTTTTTTTTGTTTAGCTTATACTGTCCCACTGCTGGGCAAAGGCCTTCCCCAAGTCCTTCCTGGAACTCTTTTCCCGCGCCACCTGGAACCAGCCCTCATATACATTTAAGATTTTTATTTATGGTAACATGATAAGAGGATGGGGCATTATCTTACCTGCTGCACAGTGAGGGTGTGGTAGGCAGCGTCAGGCTCTTGGGGTCCAATTCCCAGCAGGAGGCACTCTTGCAGTAGTTTGTTCATCACAGTCTTGCAGGCGCCGAGAGACGTGTGTGACGTCACTTCCACAAACATTGACTTGCTCTCTTGAGACATCTGAGGAAAAAGTGTTATCTTGTATATCTATACTAATAATAAAGCTGAAGAGTTAGTTTGTTTGAACGCGGTAATTTCTGGGGCTACCAGTCGGATTTGAAAAATTCTTTTTGCAGCCTATAGCCTTCCTCAAGAAATGGGCTTTCAAACCCAATTCTTGAGGAAGGCTATAGGCTATTTAACATCTCGCTAAGAAAAAAGTCAGTAAGAACGCTAAATGAAAACGAAGTAATAGCGCGGGCAGGCGATGCGATGCAACGGGGTGGATCGGGGGAATAAGAAATTTCACGCAGACGAAGTCGCGTGCAGAAACTAGTATAAAATATTGAAAAGGGTGTGTTTTTCATCTCATCATGTTAGCCTAGCTTTTTCCCAATTATGTTGGATTTGGCTTCCGGTCTAACCAGATGCAGATTTATTTAGCATTTTTTTTTGATTTTGCAAGAGTCCGTTATGATGTGCGAGTTCCTTTTGCATGATCAAAACCAGAAGGTATAAAGTGAAAAAGATGATGTCTGGAAACAGAATATCTACTCTACTCTTTATAAATACACACTTTACACAAAGACTAGTTTCCTTCAGTCATATTTCTTTATCAGATATTGGGAAAAGGCTAGGCAGATGATGATGATGATCAACAATTTTTTTAGGACATACCTTAGTATCCTCGGAGTTAGTAATTGGGGGGAAACTGATAACTTTCCCGCTAGCGTCTTGCAGACAAGGGTATACAGGCTTGCCTTCCAACAAGTACAAGTATCTGTAACAAAATTATTATAATGTGACTACTTGTACAATAACACAACCACTAATAATCTTTCATCAGGGATATGGATAGTCACCTGGAATAGGCAAATGCAGAAATATCATTACCTGAAGCAACCCTTTCTCAGTTCCAGTAACAGGGTATACCCGGTAAAAAAAAAATCCACAAGTCTTCACAGATCTCATGTAAGTCAAGTTATTTTTTAAATAAACAATAATAATGTATGGTACATACTTGTGTATCCCAGAGTAGACATTCCTCTTCTTTTCCTTGCGCAGAGCCTCAGCCTCCGCTGTAAGCTGCTGGAACAGTTGCTCGCCGGAGTAGGGTCGCAGCCTTGACAGCGGGACCAGTTTCAGAGCTGCTGGGGCCTTTGCTGTGTATACTAGGTCACCTGGGAACATTGAAATAGTAATTATAGCTTGAAGATATTTACTAGAAGTCACTATAAATATTTGTAGGGTGAAGTGAGCAAAGTATTCTTATGACTGGTAAATTGTATTACTTACAATTATTTAAATTATTGAGGTCCATACAGTTTGGAAGCTACAACTTGGAGCTTGTATGTTTTTGAA
The DNA here is from genome assembly GCA_963082905.1 of Oligia fasciuncula. Taxonomy (NCBI): domain Eukaryota; kingdom Metazoa; phylum Arthropoda; class Insecta; order Lepidoptera; family Noctuidae; genus Oligia; species Oligia fasciuncula. The sequence continues at coordinate 10,022,813 of OY720406.1, read as the reverse complement.
ACAGTCTTTAAAATCTTGAAAAGAGAAATATCTGGCCCCTAATTATAATAAAGAAAACACAAGTATTTTTTATAAAAGGAGTCCCTGAATGAAAAGCTTGAAAGGGCGGATCTCCTCAAAACAATATTCTTGACAAAAATAATTAAGATATTAAAAACCTCGCGGCAGAGCTTCTATTTAAGGCCAGATGTATAGATATATCAAATATAAAGTATGTGGTAATGAAGGCACCCCAAGCAGTCCATTAATTTTGGATATTTTTCAAAATCATTAAAAAACGTTGTTGCTGATAATGTCACATTGTGAGAATAATGACGTTATTGTAAAAAATAATGACGCAATGTTGCCGACAATGAGTTGAATAAGTATTATAAATATGGAGATGAATTTACATGTGACGTAAATACTATTTTGGGTATTATTTTGTTATGATATTATGATATGGAGAAGGAAAATAAAATGCAATATTATAATAAAATAATATTTTTTGACAAAACATTTAAATTGACATTTGGCAAAAACAGCTTCTTTTAGCCTTCTTATAAGGCCCATTGTGAGCGACCACGTTTCAGTGCCATAAGTCATCACTGGCAACACGCACTGGTCAAAGACTTTCGTCTTGAGACACTGCGGTGAGACGAGAAGATATTGCGTAGCTTCCCGAACGCTGCCCAGCCGAGTCGGACTCGACGATTGACCTCTTTCTCGAAGTTAGACCTACCTAACTGGACAGTTTGTCCCAGGTAAACATACACGACTTCAAGTGTAGCGTCTCCGATCTTTATGAGAGTGGGTGTTACATGGGCATTTGACATGACCTTCGTTTTGTCCATGTTCATTTTAAGACCCAGTCTTTCGGAGACTCTACTGAGGTCATCGAGCATTGTACTGACTCTGAGGTCCTCCATAGTCTCAGCCATGACTACGATATCGTCGGCAAACCGAAGGTGCGTTATGTACCCGCCATTGATGTTAATGCCAGCCCCTTTCCAGTCCAGAACCTTAAAGACGTCCTCCAGTGCAGCGGTGAACAGTTTCGGAGAAATAACGTCTCCCTGTCTCACACCTCGCTGCAGAGGGATAGGTTTCGAGGTTTGATCCTGGAGTCGGACTGACATAGTGGCGTTTTCGTACAGAAACTTCAGCACCTCGATGTACCGATAGTCGATCTGGCACCGTTGAAGAGACTGCAGTACAGCCCATGTCTCGATCGAATCAAAGGCTTTCTCGTAGTTCACAAACGCTAAGCAGAGAGGCAGGTTATACTTTTCGGTCTTCTGTATAACCTGTCGTAGCGTATGTTTGTGGTCTACGGTGCTAAAGCCTTTACGGAATCCGGCTTGTTCGGGACGCTGGAAGTTGTCAAACCTGCGCGCGAGACGGTTCGTGATGACTCTCGAAAACAGCTTGTAGACATGGCTCAGAAGTAAGATGGGCCTATTATTCTTAAGAAGGGCATTGTTGCCCTTCTTAAAGAAAAGTATCACCACACCTCTGTTCCATGCCTGTGCAGGTGTTCTACCCTCGAGTATGACCGAACCAAACAGCTTCTGAAGGGCCTTCAGAACGGGTTTTCCGCCGGCCTTCAGCAGCTCGGCCGTAATTCCGTCATCACCCGGCGCCTTGTTGTTTTTGAGCTGCTTCAGAGCCATCCTAATCTCGTACAGGCTGACGTCCGGGATGTCTTCGCTATAGTGTCGGGTCAATCTAGCTCTTGGGTCGTTTGCCAGATTCGTAACTGTGTTACTTGTTGACGTCTATAACTGTCCATAGAATCTCTCGATCTCTCTCAACAGCTCAGGTTTGGAGGATACGATCCTGCCATCATCGGTCTTCAGTTTAGTAAGCTGGCTCTGTCCAATAGACAGATCTATAGCAAAGACCTTGGAGCCTTTATTTCGCTCTATCGCGTCCTTAATACGGTCTGTATTATAGCGGCGAAGATCGCTTTTCAAGGACTTAGAGATCCGTCTATTGAGTTGCCGGTAATTTAGCGTATCATCTGAAGACTGCAGGATCATCTCGCGCCTCTCCTTCATGAGCCGTAAAGTCGGATCAGAGAGCTTCTTTTCTAAATTCGTACGACGGGTCTTGAAGATCTTAGACCCGACCGTATGGACAGTTTCCACGAACCCATCGTTATAATCGTCCACGGAGCTCCCTAGGCATTCAAAACGATTCTGAAGTTCGAGCTGAAAGCTCTCGGGGTTTTGGAACTGAATAGGTGCTGGGCGGAGCGTAGACTTCATCAGTCGAGATCTTTCCAGCTTGATATTTAAGTTCAATGTGCCTCTTACCATGCGGTGATCGCTTCCGGTTTTCACCGCGTTGATCACAGAGACATCATTGAAAATTTTCTTCTTCGTCGACATAATGAAGTCAATCTCATTTTTAGTTGCACCATCCGGGCTCTGCCGAGTCAACTTTCTGTGCTCACGTTTTCTGAAGAAGGAAAACTCCAAATTGCCCCACTCGTAGCTCATCATCGTTTCGTTTACCCAGTTTCGCGTTAAAGTCCCCCATGACAACGGTAAAGTGAGTTTTAGAGCCATGCATGGCTCTGAAAATATCCTCATACATGGTCTCTACCTCATCGTCGGGGAGTGACGACGTCGGGGCGTAAACCTGTACGACCTTCAACGAATACCTTTCAGATATTCTGAGTATGAGGTACGCCACCCTGGTCGACACACTCTCGATCTTCACCACGTTGCTCACAAGGGACTTATGGACGATAAACCCGACACCACCTTGGGACTGCTGGTTACCCTACCGGAAATAGAGCAAGTTTCCGGATTTGAGACTTATCAAGTCTTCCCCTCTCTTCGGACTTCAGATAACCCCACTATACTCCACTGTAACCTGCTCAATTCTTCCTCAAGTTCGGTGATCTTCTCGTCGGTCCGGAGTGTACGCGTGTTATAAGTTGCCAGTAGCCAGTAGCCAAGAGTAGGCGGGCCGCCGGGTACTAGGGGCCAAGAGTTTTTGTGCTTGTCATTCTTGCGGGGGGGGGGGGTTTGCCATAATCGCCACGCTTGGCAGGTGGGTTGGCGACCGGAGTATGGTATGGTGGTGCAATGTATAGAGAACGCTGCTGCCCATTCTCCGTTACGACCCTTAGTCGCCTTTTACGACACCCACGGGAAGCATGGGGTGGTGCTATTCTTTAAGTCCGGCACCACACAGACCAATCCTTTACGTACTGGTACATATTTTGTATCTGCTCCGGACTGTTACCGTCTAGCTCAATTTGAACACTTTCGTATCTAAGCTCATTGCTTATATTGTAGCTACGATATAATTTCAAATTTTGCTAGTCTTCACAGAGTGCCTTACGCAGACCACCTTGATATGTTGCAATTATAAATTCGAAAATGCTAAAATATTGGTGAACTGATTAACGTTCACATTCTATTCATGTGTATTACAAAGACATAATGTCAGCTTAATTTTTCGGCTAAAATGACAATAAATTTCAAATAAACGTTATGCAAACAAAAAAAAATAACAAAAACCTCGAAACGAACAATAGCACCATGCAGACAGATAAAATAAATAAAATAACGCAATTAACCATACATTCATTATTTTGTTAAAAAATAAAAGAAAAAGTGTATTTTTCCGAATTTGCCAAAAAAATATGTTATTGTACCAAGCTTTATGCCGAAATTAACGGAAACCAACAAAAACACGATATATCTAACTATTAGGTCGAATACTAAAATCATTATCGGTAACAACCGTCATTGCTCAATCAAGACAATATAATTTTTAGCAACACGTGTCATTGTCGTCTCATGCGACGTTGCTGAAAATGATGTTGCCAATAATGACGAATTCTAGAAAGTTCACCATTTTACAAAATAATTAGGTATATTCGTCGGAGAGAGTGCCACATGCAGTATTAGTTTCACGCATACTTCAACTTTGTTACATAAAAACACTTAATTATGAAGAAATAATTGAGATACAGTCAAAAATAAGAATGACGATTGTGATGACAAACTTTGGAGAATCAAAATGAAATACTTTCTGCTCAAATCACGCGATGTCCTTACACTCCAAAGCGTGTCAGCCGACTGAGGCGCGGGGTGAAGCGTCGCTTAAACATCATTTGACTATTCGGTCGCGTTTCGTTATAAGTAAAAAAATTACACACAACATTGTTGCCGATAATGATGCTTATTTTTTGAACATTGTTTGATTACATTTTAAAGTAACTTTTAATACAGTTTTCTAACATTATTGTAATGAAAAACGTTCTTTATTTATCTAAGTTTAATATTTATTCACACAATGTATCACATTCAATACACTGAATTTTTTATGTCACGAAATGTTGGAAACTATACCCAGGCGACACGCCAAATATTGCCGATTTTTAAAGTAATATTTGAATATCTTTATTTTGTGTGATTTAAAGCTCAAAATGGCTCCGATAGCATCTTTATAATTTATTTAAGTAATGGAATAAAAATGTTTGACTTTGAAATTCTTTAGTATTGATGAGTATTGTAGCGAGACATAAATTTTGGCCCTCTGAAATATTCACCCGAAAAAGAACAAAAGTAAAAACAAACCTGGCGCAATTTTGTTCAAGTCATGAGTAGCAATTGTAGCAATATTTCTCTTGTCACAGACCGTATCATGCAACTTTGTTTGCAGCTGTATGAACTTCTTGAAAGACGTCTCGTTGAAGGACAGGTCATTCACAATACAGCACAAAATATATGGACGGACTACTGCAACTTGGGACTCAATAATCTTAACTCGTTGAGTGTCATCTTCTACGTGTAAAATATTCAAAGAATGACAGAGATCGCACTCCGTTTCTTCAGGCGTGGGTTCTTCTTTCTTTCCCTTCTTTCCTTTACCCTTGCTGGCAGGCTGGGTCTGGTCTGTCTTGGGGCAGTGGTCCCGGATGTAGTCCAATATTTGCTTGGTACGACACTGGTCAACGAGCTTCATGAATCTCTTGTCGGTGAATTTGTTGCCTTTCAGGTTAATTTCTGAGAGAAAGATACAAAGTGAGTCAGTACAATGTTTTGCTTAGTTTTACAATAATGTTATGCAATATTTCATCAAAGGTTTTAATATTTCATAATAGCAATGTCAACAATGACTTAAACAAAGTATTTTAGATTTTTACACAATTATGTACAGCATGCGGTAAAATAAATGATTTACCTTTCAATTTAGCCATGTTGGCTAATTCCCCAGGAACAGTCTTCAGCTGATTGTCTCCAATGTCGAAGTTCTTCAATGATGGCAAGCTACGGACAATGTAGCTAGGCAACACCTCGATAGAATTCCCTTTAATCTTCAGATCAGTCAAATGAAGCAGCACAGCATTCTCCAAGTCCAAGAAACTCTTCAATTTGTTATTTGACACATCAACAGTAAGCAAACTGGGAAAATCATTGAATTTCGGCATTTCTTCGATTTCATTAGAACTTAAATTGATACTGGTCAACTCTTTCATGTCGTTCAGACTCTCCGGAATACTCTTCAGTTGGTTTCTCGATAAATCAAGCACTTTCAATTTCTTCAGAGAGGTTATGTTTTTATTGAAATCTGCTATTTTGTTTCCGAACAACAGCAAGGATTGCAGGTTCACCAGCCGACTTATATCGTCCGGTATAGCTGTGAGACACGTGTCACTGATATTTAGAAGGTTAATATTAGTTAATTGAAATATACCTTTGTCTAAACCACTTTCCGAAATACGTTTCGAAATAGCCGCACCCGCCAATTTGATTTCATGGCGATTTTCCGACTTTGCAGTCGTTACTTCTGGCCACGCACTCATTTTTGTGACAAAATTATTAATTAGTAGTGTCTACGTAGCTAAATAGGGATCAAATAAGAATTTAATTAGAAAAACGCGCGCCACGACGGTTGCAAACAGAAAACATGAGAGAAAAATCAAATGAGATGAAATGACTTTTGTTTGACAATTTTGACAGTGACAACAATTTTTTTTTTATAATTTTTATTCATGATAGATACAAGTCTTTCAGACGAACACATAGATGGGTTTTAACTTAGATGTAATAATATTACAATAGTTAGAGATACTTAAAATAATGCACGTTTTCCACTAAATAATATAATACATAATAAATTATCCACTTGCCTCCTTTCGGGTTGAGTGAATACACTGAATACATCAAATTCAAATTCTTTATTGCGAGAATTTTGAGATGTTAACAATAGGTAGGTTCTTAGAACTTAGTTGCCTGTTAAGGCATTGCAATTTAAATGGTTAGAAATATTAAAAAAGTATGTACTAATACTCATTATTACAGTTAAGTTTACATTATAATAATTATAAATATTCAAACATTTTATATCATATTCTTTGCATACTATTCATAAAATTTATATCACATTTTAGGTAGATATCACAATAATTTTAATATTAAATAATTATTTTTCATCAAGGAATTCTCTACCAGAGTAATATGCCTTTTAATCAGGAAGTCGTTTAGTTTCCTTTTAAAAATAGCAATTGAATGCAGGTTCCTAATGACTATGTGTAGCTTATTATATATTTTTATACCCATACAAAAAATACTATTGCTATAGACTGCAGTGTGAGATGTTTTATTGCGTAATGTATTTTTAAGTCTACTGCTTGTTAATGTGTCATAGATGCTGATGTTTGATTTAACTAATATTGAGGCCGCGTAGATATACTGAGCAGGGAGGGTTAATATCTTGAGGTTTATGAAATGAGGTTTCATCATCATCATCATTTCAGCCAAAAGACGTCCACTGCTGGACATAGGCCTCCCCCAAGCACTTCCACTTCGACCGGTTCTGTGCTTCTCGCATCCAACGGGTTCCTGCGGCCTTCACAAGGTCGTCGGTCCACCTTGTGGGAGGCCTTCCAACGCTACGTCTTCCGGTACGTGGTCGCCACTCCAGAACCTTTCGGCCCCATCGGCCATCTGTTCTGCGAGCAATGTGCCCTGCCCACTGCCACTTAAGTTTGGCAATTCTGCGGGCTATGTCGGTTACCTTGGTTCTCCTGCGGATCTCCTCATTCCTGATTCGATCACGCAGGGAAACTCCAAGCATAGCCCTCTCCATTGCCCTTTGGGTGACTTTTAGCCTTCTTATAAGGCCCATTGTGAGCGACCACGTTTCAGTGCCATAAGTCATCACTGGCAACACGCACTGGTCAAAGACTTTTGTCTTGAGACACTGCGGTATGTGGGACGAGAAGATATTGCGTAGCTTCCCGAACGCTGCCCAGCCGAGTCGGATTCGACGATTGACCTCTTTCTCGAAGTTAGACCTACCTAACTGGACAGTTTGTCCGAGGTAAACATACTCGTCCACGACTTCGAGTGTAGCGTCTCCGATCTTTATGGGAGTGGGTGTTACATGGGCATTTGACATGACCTTCGTTTTGTCCATGTTCATTTTAAGACCCACTCTTTCGGAGGCTCTACTGAGGTCATCGAGCATTGTACTGAGGTCCTCCATAGTCTCAGCCATGACTACGATATCGTCGGCAAACCGAAGGTGAGTTATGTACTCGCCGTTGATGTTGATGCCAGCCCCTTTCCAGTCCAAAACCTTGAAGACATCCTCCAGTGCAGCGGTGAACAGTTTCGGAGAGATAACGTCTCCCTGTCTTACACCTCGCTGCAGAAGGATAGGTTTCGAGGTCTGATCCTGGAGTCGGACTGACATAGTGGCGTTTTCGTACAAACACTTCAGCACCTCGATGTACCGATAGTCGATCTGGCACCGTTGAAGAGACTGCAGCACAGCCCATGTCTCGATCGAATCAAAGGCTTTCTCGTAGTCCACGAACGCTAAGCAGAGAGGCAGGTTATATTCTTCGGTCTTCTGTATAACCTGTCACAGCGTATGTATGTGGTCTACGGTGCTAAAGCCTTTACGGAATCCGGCTTGTTCGGGAGGCTGGAAGTCGTCAAACCTGCGCGCGAGACGGTTCGTGATGACTCTCGAAAACAGCTTGTAGACATGGCTCAGGAGTGAGATGGGCCTATAATTCTTAAGAAGGGCATTGTCGCCCTTCTTAAAGAAAAGTATCACCACACCCCTGTTCCATGCCTGTGGTGTTTTGCCCTCGAGTATGACGGAACCAAACAGCTTCTGAAGGGCCTTAAGAACGGGTTTTCCGCCGGCCTTCAGCAACTCGGCCGTAATTCCGTCATCACCCGGCGCCTTGTTGTTTTTGAGCTGCTTCAGAGCCATCCTAATCTCGTACAGGCTGACGTCCGGGATGTCTTCGGTATAGTGCCGGGTCAATCTAGCTCTCGGTTCGTTTGCCAGATTCATAACGGGGTTACTTGTTGACGTGTATAACTGTCCATAGAACCTCTCGATCTCTCTCAACAGCTCAGGTTTGGCGGATACGATCCTGCCATCTTCGGTCTTCAGTTTCATAAGCTGGCTCTGCCCAATAGACAGATCTCTAGCAAAGACCTTGGAGCCTTTATTTCGCTCTATCGCGTCCTTAATACGGTCTGTATTAAAGCGGCGAAGATCGCTTTTCAAGGACTTGGAGATCTGTCTATTGAGTTGCCGGTAATTTTGCGCATCATCCGAAGACTGCAAGATCATCTCGCGCCTCTCCTTCATGAGCCGCAAAGTAGGATCAGAGAGCCTCTTTTTTGAATTCGTACGACCGGTCTTGAAGATCTTAGACCCGACCGTATGGACAGTTTCCACGAACCCATCGTTATAATCGTCCACGGAGCTCCCTAGGCATTTGAAACGATTCTGAAGTTCGAGCTGAAAGCTCTCGGGGTTATGGACCCGGATCGGTGCAGGACGGAGCGTAGACTTCATCAGTCGAGATCTTTCCAGCTTGATATTTAAGTTCAATGTGCCTCTTACCATGCGGTGATCACTTCCGGTTTTCACCGCGTTGATCACAGAGACATCATTGAACACTTGCTTCTTCGTCGACATAATGAAGTCAATCTCATTTTTAGTTGCACCATCCGGGCTCTGCCAGGTCCACTTTCTGTGCTCACGTTTTCTGAAGAAGGAATTCATCATAAAGAGGCCTTCCTTCTCCATAAAACTGGCCAGTAGGTGGCCCCGGTGGTTCCGGCGTCCAACTCCAAATTGCCCCACTCGCAGCTCATCATCGTTTCGTTTACCCAGTTTTGCGTTAAAGTCCCCCATGACAACGGTAAAGTGAGTTTTAGACCCATGCATGGCTCTGGAAATATCCTCATACATGGTCTCTACCTCATCGTCGGGGTGTGAAGAGATCGGGGCGTAAACCTGTACGACCTTCAGCGAATACCTTTCGGATATTCTGAGTATAAGGTACGCCACCCTGGTCGACACACTCTCGATCTTCACCACGTTGCTCACAAGGGACTTATGGACGATAAACCCGACACCACCTTGGGACTGCTGGTCGCCCTCCCGGAAATAGAGCAAGTTTCCGGATTTGAGGATTATCGAGTCCTCCCCCTCTCTTCGGACTTCAGATACCCCGACTATACTCCATCGTATCTTGCTCAATTCTTCCTCGAGTTCGGTGATCTTCTCGTCGGAAATGAGGTTTACATGAATATAATTATTTGGTGTATCCCACATAATGATCTAATACACTTTTTTTGTGCCTTGAACGCAATATCTTTATCAGTTGAGTATCCCCAATATAATATTCCATAAGATAGAGTGGATCCCACATAGGCATGATATGCACTAAGTAGCGTGGTTTGGTTAGATACTTTTTTGAGCATGTAAAGGGCATAGGAGAATTGATTTAATTTGCTACATACACTATTTACATGTGTTTTCCATGACATATTAGAATCTATATAGATACCTAGAAATTTTGTACTTGTAACCTCAGATACAGTTGCATTATTGTACTCAATAGATAATGGAATTGAGTTTGCGTTTTTGTTCTTGAAATTCATGTAATGTGTTTTTGTAAGATTTATTTTAAGATTGTTTATTGTAAGCCAATTTATCAATTTAGATAGGGAATCATTTATTTCTAGTTCATGATTTATGTTTTTGTTATTTGTGAAAAGAGCCGTACTGTCATCTGCGAATAAAACCATAGGGTGACGAATAGCGTTAGGTAGATCATCAATATAAATGAGAAATAGTAATGGACCTAGTATCGACCCTTGAGGTACCTACACCATATTTTATATATCTTGGGCTCGATGTATATTTAATTTCTGTTTTTGTGGATGGACATAATTGTGTTATTTCAGTGAACTGTATTCTATTACTGAGATAGGATTTGATTATTTCTAGTGCTTTACCTCGAACTCCGTATATTTCTAGTTTATGTAGTAGTAGTCCATGGTCAACATAATCAAAAGCTTTGGTCATGTCCATGTATAGGGCTGTGACCTGATTTTTTTATCTAGTTCCATTATAATTTTTTGTATAAACTGATGCATTGCTGTATTAACCGATTTCCCCTTTCTAAATTCGACTTGATTATCTATTATTATTTTATTTTTTTCGAAATATTCATTATGATTATTAAATAGTACTCTTTCAAATATTTTAGCCATTATTGGAATGAGAGCGATAGGTCTATAACATCGTATATCTTCCGTCTTTTGTTTTTTGAATATTGGTGTAACTACAGTAGTTTTCAAATATGTCGGGAAAATTCCTTCTTCAAGACACTGATTTATTATGTAGGTTATGATAGGAGTAATTTCGTGTACTACACGTTTTATTATTTTTGTGGAGATTCCATCACAGCCTGTACTGTTAGTGTTTTTTAATGTCATGATTATTTTGGCAACATCGTAATGGGTAACGGGTGCTAAGAAACAAGAGTTTTGTTTGTTATAGGTTAGAATATTAGCGTAGTTTATTGTATTATTCGTTAGTTTTGAAATGTCATCAATAAAAAAGTTGTTGAATGTTTGTGCTATAGTATCAGGAGCAGTTATAAGTTGGTTATTATATTTTATTCTATTAATTTTTTCAGGGGGGTTATTGTTTTTGTATTTATTGATTATTTGCCACACTGCTTTGGATTTATTTGTGGCTGTTTGGATATGATAGTTGTTTTGCGACCTTTGAGTGAGTTTTATGATTCTTTTAAACTTTTTTGCATATTTCTTAAAATCACTCCTATCTCTATTATTACCTGATAGTAGTATTCTTTTACGGAGGGAACATATTTTTAATCCTTTACTTAGCCATTAAGTATTTCTTATAATTGGGACTTTAATTTTTATGTTCGGAAAGCAGAGGTCATAAAAAAGTTTAAATAGTTTATGGAATTCTTTAAAAGCAGCATTTGGGTCACTTTTACCATAGCAATCACTAAAAGTTAGGGCTTTTAAAAATTTAATACATTTTTCAACATTTTCGTTGCTATAGTCTCTTCTAAATTTGTACCAGTGGGTTATTGAGTACGTTTTCCTAACAGGACATGATAGTATTTGTGCTGTATGATCAGACAGTGCTAGTTCTAAGACACTTTGTTTACAGCCTCTTTTATTATGAGCAATGTTATCAATGCACGTTTTGCTTTGTAAACGAGTTGGTTCATTTATTGCAAGTTTTAAGTTAAAGCTCCGTAATAAGTCTTCAAACTCTCTCGATACAGGAGTATCTTTTAGTCGATCAATATTATAATCACCACAAATAACAAGTTTCTTACATTTGGTACATAATTTTGCAAGCATAGCCGTTAAACGGTTAAAAAATATTTCTATACAATCCCTTTTAGTCTTTGGAGGCCTATATACAGGGTTATTTGTAAAACACCAGCAACCTCTTAAGAGGTATGTAGGGAACAGCTGATTTTTTTTTTCGCGATTTCAGGTTTGGTCCCATAGTAAAAGTTGTTCATAATGATGAGTACAATGACCTCTTAAGAGGTTGCTGGTGTTTTACAAATAACCCTGTATACATATGATAATAATTAACTTATGCTCTAACAATTCAATAGCCAAACATTCTATGAGGTTGGATACATCTCAGTGATATCATCGTTTTCATACGAATTTAAATTACAATTAATTAACTTATACATATTAAACAAATTACAGAATGAATGATTTTTTTTCTACCGTATTACAAATATACCTAAACAACATACCTACTAAAATACTAAATTCTAATATGCTGTGCTATGCTGTGCTGTGATGCCAACATGTTTTTTGGAATTCCTTAAAATATGTCTACAAGGTGTTGATTTGCATCCTCGTCAAATTTCAGGAGGTTGTCATAAAATACATTTTAGTACTTTAGTACTTAGTAAAGTAAAAGGCGTTTGTTTGTGTGTGAAAGCGCGGTTATAGGCTAGTAACAGACAGGCCGCGTTTAAATACGGCTGGTTCACACTTTCGGATTTCCGTAAATAAGAAAAAAAAAAACTACCATTTTATTGTTGATTTGGGTCGAGAATCATTACCATAATTGCGTCCTTGAATTTGACTAGGATGCAAATCAACACCTTGTATAAAATTAAAAATAGGTATAGCAGTTTTCGTTTTTCTTTTTGTAAATTTCTATTGAAATAAGTTTGCAAGCCAACTATGGCCTATTATGGTTATCACCTATGATCACATTTGATCTTACAATAGACTAGATAGCAAAACAACGCTGAGGGACCAAATTCTTTTGCTAAAAAACAAAAACAAAATTACAGACCATATATATTACACTAAAAGGTACCTACACAATTCAGTGCCTACTATGTCGAGCGCCGCGCGACGCCGCGCGGCCTAGCTCACTGAGCGTATAGTTGGGCACCCCCCAGCTAGATGGACGAATGACCTAAAGAAGGTAGGTAGGAAAGGGACGGACTGCATGCGGAAGGCGGAGGACAGGTGTTGTTATTATTGCTTGATTTAATTTGATATAATCGCTCCTCCCATAGCCACGGATTTCATCCCGCCATTCTTTAAATTCTGTCGAAAATGGACATGTGGGTTTCGCTTTAAATCACGATTTTCATAATTTATTGGATTATGACATCTGTGAACTCCATCTGATAACTCTTAACTCTTAAACATAGAGCAATGATATAGTTTAGGTAGTTTATATCTTTGAATTATAGCCCTCAAAATTTAAATTTTACGTATGTATTATAGGCATACATAATGTCTCTGTGGCGACATTTACCACATCACTAATGGCATAACTGGCAACACGAGTTCGCCACCTGACGGGACCGCGCGCGGTCACGTCCGGCACGCACGCCCCTAATGCCGGCGCCACACATTGGCTTCAAATTGGGTCCAAACTTGGCTACGAATTTATGGCTAATTATTGTATCCAAGTTAATGCGGCCACACATTAACTCCAATACCTTTTGGCAAACTTACTAGCCAAGAGCATTGGATGGTTGGACCGCAGCTCAACTCGTCATTCTCTTGCGTTCAGTCCATGTCATACGTCCGATTCGCACTCGGCATAGCGCGCACTGATACCAAAGACTACAATATGATGCTGACTGATACAAACAATTTGGGGACCGGGGAGCGACGAGCGACGTTGGATCCAAGTGGCCCTACCCCCTTCACTCCCCTCGCCTTTGTTGGTGTATGAAAAACCGACACATCACGGGTCGACATTGGCTATTTTACGCAATGTTACGTTTATGGCCAGTATAGGGCCAAGACCGATCCACACATTGGTGTATTGGATCCAAGACTATAACTTGTAGCCAATATATCCAATGTGTGGCGCCGGCATAACTAACAACAAGTTCCGGCCGTCGACGTTCAGCTACCGACATCGGCCAGCCAGGGGGTAAAATCCACAATCCGGTGGGCGAACTCGTGTTGCCAGTTATGTCATTAGTGATTAAATGTCGCCACATCTCTTTTATGGTAGGGCCGTTGCCCTTAAGGACAGAAATCGGCCTGATAAGCTAAGGTTGACCCATGGTTGACCCTTACCGATGCAAGGGTTCCCCTCAAAACCCTTTGAAGAAGGTCCCCCGCGTACCTACTTATATATTAAATCACTTTCCCTCTAAGAAACGTTAAGGCTGCACCGAGCGCACAGTGGCGCCCTCATCGTTTGTTTGGTTATTTCTTTTATTTTAGAATGAAAATGCAGAAAATAAGCACTATAAGTTGTGCTCCACAAGATTATACGTTAATATTAGTATAAACGGTAGTTTTAAATTGTTTAGTTTTATTATAATCACTAAAACGGAAAATAGTGGCCGCCACTATTTTCCGTTTTAGTGATTATAATAAAACTAAACAATTTAAAACTACCGTTTATACTAATATTAACGTATAATCTTGTGGAGCACAACTTATAGTGCTTATTTTCTGCATTTTCATTCTAAAATAAAAGAAATAACCAAACAAACGATGAGGGCGCCACTGTGCGCTCGGTGCAGTCTTAACAGAAACTGGACATAGGCAATACAAATACTATACGCTACGATCAAAGATTATTATTAATTGATATTATTGATTATTAGGTATTAATTGATCAAAGATTATATATTGATTGAAATTATTAATTGAAGATAATTTATCCAGTCTTCTATACCTAGACTAGGCCGTTAGTGTTTGAGAGTGGCATTTAGACACACCTTTTGGACTCCAAAGTGCTCTGCTCTGGAAAAATTAACACCTCTTTTAACCAGCACCCTAATTGCGTAACTCACTATCAATCTCAATCTAAATCGTTTTTAGGGTTCCGTACTAAAATGGTAAAACGGAACCCTTATGGTGAGAAACAGTCTGTCTGTCTGTCACAGCTGGATATCTCAAGAACTACTAATGCTATCAACTTGAAATTTGGAATAGTTTTAGATGACGTTTGCCCAACTATTTTGCAAATAAGAAAAAAAGTAAAAATATAATTATGTATTTTTTTTGCAACAGGGACTGAAAGATTCGAAGTGCGGCTAGAACTTTTCAACTTTTCAACTTTTAAGATACTTGAACTAGGTCATGTGGAAAAACGCAGTTTGCACATTCTCAAACATTTTTTCATTTTTTTCAGGCCGCATAGTTTTCGACTGTTGATGAAAAATGTAAAAAATACTGTCACCCTTATCTCAGAAGTTTGCAAAGAGAAAAATCTGAAATTATTCTATATGATAGAAGTTTATGTAAAGATTACAGGAAAAATAAACCGAAGTCTCTAAATAGCACACTTTTTCAGAAATCATCAATAAAAGTTACATTAGTTTCACTATCGGTCAAGAGATGGCGCTGACATAAAACTGCAATATTCTACACCGCAGTGCACAATTTTAAAATTCTCTGACGAATATAGGCCTCGCCGATAACAATTTAAAAACATATGATGGTACGGAACCCTCGTTGCGCGAGTCCGACTCGCTCTTGCCCGGTTTTTTTTTTGGGGTCATCACTGACCTCTATTATACACTTGTATAATACAGGTTTTATTTACTAAAATCCTGAAATATGTATTTTAATTATTTATAATAAGGAGTCCAGCCCTATATCAATTTTCAGACGTCTGGCATCAACATTTGCGGAAGTCTCATACAAACTTCCATCCCCTAGTATAAGGGGTTGGGGGATAAAAGTTACAAGTTTTTTATTTTTTTTTGTTGTTTGTGTAGGTAGGTACTAATACTAGGTAAATACCAAATTTCAGCTTTCTAGGACTTCAGGAAGTAAGAGTTTTGATGATCATCAGTGAGTCAGTGACGAAATCGGGAATTCTAGAAATCAATAAAATCTAAAGTATTAAGAGTAGGTATTACAATTGAAACTTTATATGTTTAATAAGTCCACTATTGACATTATGATGTCAATAATAGTGGACTTATTAAACATATTATAAAGTTCCCGAGAATTTTGCTTATCTGGTAGGTAGGGGAGACTGGGTACGGTTGCAACAGGGTACGGTTAAACCAACGCTAATAACTCGTAAACTATTAGCGGTGTGTTGAGGGGTACAAGGGGAGAGAGACGCGGCCGGTGAGTCCGGACATGAATCACAGTGACGCGTTGCACTTCGCGCGCTCTATACGTTTCCAGGGGACCCTATTATATTTTTTCGACAAAAAGTAAGTATTTTCTATTGTTTTCTTTTTCAAATTACTTTGTTGATATTAGCATTTGCATTTTGAGTGATTTTCTGTTTTATTGTTAGATTTTGAAGGTTCGAAAACCGTGATTCGTTTTTGTTTATGTTGTTTTGTTTCGACGCTATGTTTGTTTTATTAGCAGTTGAGGGGTATGGGGACGGATGAAGCAATTATTGTGGGTACGATTGAAACAATGATAACCGTTGCTTTTTTCGTTCTAGATGCCCAGACAACGTATCAAAAAAACTTCAAGAGGCGAGTGTGATATAACTCAGTACGAAAATGCGTATGAAGAAGTCAAAAAAGGGACTTCTTTACGAAAAGCTGCAGAGATTTACGGAGTTCACCATTCTTCTCTTCTGCGACACAAGAAAAAAAGAGATGCAGCGATCGAAGAAGGTAACCAGGCTGATGTTAGTATGGGGTATGTAGCCCACAACCGAGTATTTACCCCTGACCAGGAATTTAAACTGTCAAAATATTTGATCCGCTGTGCGGATATTTACTTTAGTTTAAACCTGAGCAGAAGAGCTCTTTTTTTATGTTCGAAACAATTATTAAGACTGATAGAAATTGTGCCATAATAGAATTCAACTATTTCTTGTTTGTATGAATAAAGAAACTGATTTTTATTACTTATTTGTTTATGTTTCAACTGACCCCCATCGCTGTTTCAACCGCCCCTGGTATGGGTACGGTTGAAACAGTGGCACAATATTTTATTAAACTCTTCCTATCTAGTAAATATGGCAGTTGAGCCTCTACTTCTGAGATGTATTTGAAGACAAAAGTCTATTCTCTCATTGTATGTATTTTGTTGTTTGTTATGTTTCAAAATGGCTGTGCTACGAGCGTTCAAAGCAAAATTGTTTCAACTGTACCCAGTCTCCCCTATAGGTAATCTGAAGAAGCTGTATTGTAAACGTTAAATGTCATTGTTCCTTATTATTTTATTTTGACTTAACATTTTGCACAATCGTAAGGTTGAATATAGTATAACAAACAAACTGTATAACATCTACCTAACCTATATTCTAGCAAATAAAGATATCATTCATTATAATCCAAACCAAAGTTATGAGGGTTCAAAAAAACGACGAAGCGCTTCAAGAAAAGGTAGGTATTAGTGCCCTTTGTGCTTCGCTTGATTCATCTTGGCGGTGGCATTACCGTGCTCCCAGATACTCTTAGGATCAGTCTTTTGAGAGGTTATGGTGCCCCCTTCCATGTGCAGATGGTGACCACCGGGGTGATTTTAGAAATCCCACACTCCCCAGTCTAAAAAAAGAAAAGATAAGTAGGTAGTGCCCTTGCGCTTCGCTTCGCTCGTCTTAGCGGGGGCACTCCCTAAAAGCCTCATCCACTCATACACGAAATACTGCGATCACGACCATTGTGACACGTTTTATGTATACTTTTTATAATACAAATAATGCAGTTCGAATTTGAGGAAGGAGCGTAGAAAATACTGTTGGTTCGACGACATTAATGTTGACTTAGTCCTTACAAAACTTCAATTCAAGGATTATATAATATAATCAGTTAGAAAAGGCCATCTGACGTCATTTGATTATCTATTTCGAAGACTTTATCACCTTATCACTAGATAGAGAATAGTCAGATAAAACACTAATTAATTAAGCTGGATTAACATTGTAGGTAGTTCATCCAAGTAAACAATGCCTACTCGTTTCATATAAATTGGTTTTTTAGACTGACCGAGGTGCAGAGCGACTTGTCTTTTTCTAGAGAGCGAATAGCGTGTTGTACAAAAAATTCCAGCCTAAAAATCTTTTATCACCTTTTTCCATGACCTACGGGGTCAAAATGAAAACCAACCGCGCCAAGCGTAGCTTAACCTGATCGATCGACCTGTGCGGCTGTTATTATTTAGTCATATTATACGCAGGTAAATAAAAAGGGGACCTACAGTAAAAAAAATTGTTAGGGTCATCATTAATTTAACTAGAGAAGGAAAATGGCATAGGTACCTACCTACATTCTTTATGCATATAATATGTTACAAGATTATTTTAGTAGTTATATGCGAAACCTGAAACACGTGTCCAGTATTTTTATGTAGAGAATCTATGTACAAAATGTCAAAATTGTATCATGAAAAATCACAAAGTTATAAACTTGTTAAGTTAGTGTCACTGACTCTGGCAGAGCCACCAACAGGGATTTTAATTTTGATAACACAAAAAATTCGTCGCTAATAGTTGAAATTTGTCGCCAAATATCAGAATTTGTCGGTCACTGGTTCAAAAGATATCAGGGTATAAAGGTGGCCGATCTGGAGAGTGTCTCCCCAGCAGGGCACAATTATATCTCAAAAAACTAGGGCATCTAGCGAAGATCTGTTTTCTCCCATGTTTAGTCGCCAATTAGTCGGAATCAGTCAGAAAATTTCAGAATCATGTGAATATTTAGTAACAGGTTGCGCGATATCGGTCATGTCCATAGGTAGTATGCTACCATTACATGAACAGTCACGTTTGATCAGTCTTTGCCAACATGCTGAATTTGAACTTGAAATAACGGCACTAACGTCAAAGACTACAATATGATGCTGTGTTGACTGCTAACTTAAATCACTGGCTAGTCATCATCATCATCATTTCAGCCAAAAGACGTCCACTGCTGGACATAGACCTCCCCCAAGCACTTCCACTTCGACCGGTTCTGTGCTTCTCGCATCCAACGGGTTCCTGCGGCCTTCACAAGGTCGTCGGTCCACCTTGTGGGAGGCCTTCCAACGCTACGTCTTCCGGTACGTGGTCGCCACTCCAGAACCTTTCGGCCCCATCGGCCATCTGTTCTGCGAGCAATGTGCCCTGCCCACTGCCACTTAAGTTTGGCAATTCTGCGGGCTATGTCGGTTACCTTGGTTTTCCTGCGAATCTCCTCATTCCTGATTCGATCACGCAGGGAAACTCCAAGCATAGCCCTCTCCATTGCCCTTTGGGTGACTTTTAGCCTTCTTATAAGGCCCATTGTGAGCGACCACGTTTCAGTGCCATAAGTCATCACTGGCAACACGCACTGGTCAAAGACTTTCGTCTTGAGACACTGCGGTATGTGGGACGAGAAGATATTGCGTAGCTTCCCGAACGCTGCCCAGCCGAGTCGGATTCGACGATTGACCTCTTTCTCGAAGTTAGATGTTTACCTCGGACAAACTGTCCAGTTAGGTAGGCCTAACTGGACAGTTTGTCCGAGGTAAACATACTGGCTAGTAAAGAATCCTTATTCCATTAAATCACCCGTGTTACACATAAAAGTTTACAACAGACCAAGTAGACAATGAGAAATTATTATAATTATGTACTAGCTGACCCGGCAAACGTTGTTTTGCCATATAAATTATTTCTAGCTGCCCGGCGCTATCGTTCGCGTGGTGTCCTACCCCTTACCCTACCCCACCCCTACCCTACTCCTACCCTACTCCTACACTACTCCTTCTCTACTCCTACACTACTCCTACCCTACTCCTACCCTACTTCTACCCTACTCCTAACCTACTCCTACCCTACTCCTACACTACTCCTTCTCTACTCCTACACTACTCCTACCCTACTCCTACCCTACTTCTACCCTACTCCTAACCTACTCCTACCCTACTCCTACACTACTCCTATTAAATACTATGTCCGCCTAAAACCGGATAAAAAGTATCCTATTACCGTCTCCTGGTTCTAAGCTACCTCGCCACCAATTTTCAGCCAAATCGGTTTAGCCGTTCTTGAGTTATAAATAGTGTAACTAACAGGGCTCGGAACCCTGTTGAAATTCTTAACCGGTTACGGTCATTGACCCCAAACCGAAATCGATTTAGGTTAAGGTTTGCACTTTACCGGTTTTACCGTTTATGCGGGAAACCGGTTTTTCATGAATTTTGGTTTTGATAGTGGAAATTAACCGGTTAAAACCAAGTTTGAACCCCCCGGCCCCCGCCACTCTCGCGAGCACGTTCGCTCGCTCCGTTTGTGCGGTAACCTTTATCATTTGGGTTTCATTTAACCGGTTAATGAAGGAACGATATATTTACTGGTACTTAATCGAAATTAACCGCTCTTTTTAAACCGGTTCAGAGCCCTGGTAACTAACACGACTTTCTTTTATATTTATAGATTATAATCATTACTTTTTTAAATAACACAGACTTATGTATCAGAGTTAATAATACACATAATAATGTTTTAAAGATTACAATATGTTTTCTTTAGTACTATATCGTCCCAATAGATGTCGTTACGTGTTTCCACTTATTGCAATAAAAAGTTGTTATAGAATGCTTTAAATTGATTATATCTTTTGATAGACTGAAGCGATTGCGATGAAACAAAGACTAATCACTACTCCGAGTTCTACACTATATTTGTGTATAAAAATGAACCATATTGGTTGGGTACTTTTTACGTTGAACCTGTTCAAATAAAAAATCTGTCACATCCAAACAGACAAATATTCCAAAAATTTATGAAATGGCATCTGTTGTTTATTCTTTAACACCCCATAATTTTTTTTTGTATAATTTCAATGTACAGACGCCTCGTCTACAGATTTATTATATGTATAGAATAGATTACTAGCGGCCCGTCCTAGTTTCGCAAGTGTGCAATTTTTTTTTTGAGTTTCCGAAATTTTCTTTCATACAAACTTGCCTTGGCAACCCGAACACAACTTTTGGTGCAGTAATTCGGAAGTTATGCGCGTAGATACAGCAGTAATTTTGGCGACTTTGTTTTATATTATGTAAGGATTCACATATAAAAAATATAGGTACATAATTCGGACATAAACTGAAATGAACTAACTTTCTAACTATGTCGGGATCCCGTATCGTGTCGATCCCGAAAAAAATCTGGTGAGGGAACTGCACCTTAGCCTCCCATCCGGGAGGCTAAGGTGGGCCAGTTCCCTCACCAGATTTTTTTTTCCCTCACCAGCTGGGCCTTTGTTTGGTGACCCCCGCAGGACGCGTCTTCGGCTGTGGAGGATCCATTCTGAGGAGGATCCCCTTGATGCGCTCGGGATTCTACTCTAGAATCCTTCACTCCGCTCTGGATTCAAAGAAACACTCTCGGCTTTAAAATAGTTGTTTGCTCCCTTGGCAAACAATCTACTGTTTTTTTGTTAATGTTTCCATCCGATTTTTTCAGTTGACGTTCCAAATTCAAATCACATTAATGACCAGCAGGTCATAATGAAATTCAGTACAATATTAATGCCGGCCTCGGGCTTAAATGACTTGCTTTAGGTTAGGTTTGCATGCAATATAATTTGACGTTATCGAGCAATAGTGGTAAAAAATATTAAACAGCCGGTTTTTTGTCATCGAAGCTCCGGACACATAATAAGTAGGTATAGACACTTTTGTAGGTTATAATGTGCACGCTTATACCAATTAGAACTTCTACATTTTTACCCAGTGGATTTTCCATAATTATTAATCGTCATAGTCTGAGTAAATCCTCAAAATATCAGGTACGAAAACATATCGTAGGATTATTAAGATTAGACTTAATGTGTTATCATTTATTCATTACCTACATTTTATCAATTAATTCCCAGCCCTGAATTAATATAAGCTAACATAAAACAAATTTTGGTTAGTTTGAAGGTAAAATGGCGATGTGGGGTGCAGTATTTTTGTTGGCTGTTGCTGGGACGACGGTAAATATAGTTTTGTTATGATATTTAAGGGTCCGTTCCATTGGCGTAGCTAGGACTTTTTTCCAGGGGGAGCCTGACCCCTAAACTTTTTTTTTTTTTTCGTTGGGTATCCTCATGGAAACCCTCCGTCTGGGATGAACGGAAGGTTACGTCGGACTCCTACCGACTAAAACCCCACTGTTCCTTCTACTACCATAAGTCAGGGGCCCGAGAGCCCCGAGAGATATTTGTACATTCGCCGCATCCTCGACTGATGCCTAGCGAGCCCCATCCCCATGAGCGGGCGATCCCACAACCGATTCTTTTATTTTACCCCGTTTTTAGGATTCCGTATCAAAATGGTAAAACGGAACCCTTATGGTGAGACTGTCTGTCTCATGTCGGTCTGTCTGCCCAACTATTTTGCAAATAAGAAATAAATAAAAATATATATATGTAGATATATTTTTTGCAACAAGGACAGAAAGGGGGTCTGAAAAAATCGAAGTGCGGCTACTAGGGCATGTGGGGTATCATATATTATGAAAGAGCGTAGTTTACACATTTGAATAGTAATTTGCACATAAAAACTAGGGCATCTAGCGAAGATATGTTGTCTCCCATATTTAGTCGCCAATTAGTCGGGATCAGTCGCCAAGTCAGATTTAATCGGGTCTTAGTAAGATATAGTCCAAGAGCTAGTCGAAGAGTTTTTTCGTGAACTATTCGATCTAGCTCTTGGACTATACCTACACCTATAAACCCTTATATCTTTTGAGCCAGTGACCGAAAAATTCTGATATTTGGCAACTGATTCCGACTAATTGGCGACTAAATATGGGAGAAAAAAGATCTTCGCTAGGTGCCCTAGTTTTTGAGATATGAATGTGGCCCTGCTGGGGGAGACTCTCTCCAGATCGGTCACCTATAAACCCTTATATCTTTTGAACTAGTAACCGACAAATTCTGATATTTGGCGACAAATTTCGACTAATTAGCGATTAATTTTTTGTGTTATCAAAATTAAAATCCCTGATGGTGGCTCTGCCAGAGTCAGTGACACTTATTACGTTGCGTATTAGCATAGACAGTATTAGTAAGTAGAATCAATTATTTTTGTTATTTCAAAAGTAATTAAATGGAATTTAATGTATTATGTAGGTAATAATACGTTTGTGTAGGTCTTGGTGGTAGATTATTTAATTGATTGTTTTTGTGTGAAGTTATATTATGTAAGTAGGTAGGTACTTATCCAGCTTAGAATTTCGAATAGGTCCCCAAACATCCTGGGGTGGGCACCAGACCATTCTAGGGTGGACACGGATCCCCTATCTACGCCTATGGTCCGTTCAAGTCTGTTAGGTCGTTAGTAGAATATGACAGTCCATCAGTCCATTAAGAAATGCTTGCTTGCTGCGTCTGCTAGATCATGCAATTTCTGGATCGATCTATAAACTAGGAAAAAATCTTGACTCCTGAATACTCCTGATTGAATTGAATACAGGAATAGCTTTGATTCGATTGAGAATTCGGTGCCCTGTGAATAATGGGAGAGTTTTAAAATTTATAATAGAGTAGGTACGTACCTTATTCACCTATTCCGTACATTTCAGGTTCTCGCCGATCCCAGCCTAACCTTCCCTGAAGTAGCGAGAGGTAAGCCAATCAATCAAACGTACTAAGTATCTTAGAGCAGATTTTTCTATAGTCAGATAATTTTTATCCGTGGAATAAATATGGCGGTTTGACAGCTTTTGTTTAGAATAGGTATTATGTCAAACTGTCATAGGTACATAGGTAATCTTCAGATAAAAGCTACCTGACTATTGAAAAATGTGCACTTAGTAGTATTAACTATATCAAAAAATAAAGTTATTTAGTCGCTATCAAGTTAATTTGGCGATTTGTGCACGTAATGGGCTAAGTATAAGCTTACTGGTTCTATGCTGAAGACGGCAGTGAGAGCAGTGATGGCGCAGTGGTAAAGGAATTGTAGGTCGCGGGTTCGGACCAAAGAGAATATAACCACACGGTGAAGGAAAACATTGTGAGGAAACCGCCATGTCCTAGAACCAAAAATTCGAAGACATATGACATCTACTAACCTGCACTGAGCTCGCGTGGTAGATTAGAGCCCACTCGCTCTCTAAGAGAGGAGGCTTGTGTTCCAGCAGTGGGAACATTATAGGCTGATTATGCTATGCATGATTTTGCTATAATTGTGACAAAAGCTGGGAAAATTATTTTGTGGTGTACATAATAAAGAGTATTCTATCACATATTCACACACCCATTCGCAACTCCTCATGCACACTCCTACACACTCATTCACACTGTATACTTAGCAATGCTTAGATGGTGCTAGCCTCTTTGTTGTACAGGGTTATTGGTAAAACATTAACAACCTCTTAACAGGTCATAGTAGGTACTCATCATTATGAACCACTTAAATTTACTATGGGACCAAATATGAAATCGCGAAAAAAAATCAGCTGTTCCCTACATTTATGTTCGTGTAACTCGTCAAAATGTAGGGAACAGCTGATTTTTTTTTCGCGATTTCAGGTTTCGTCCCATTGTTAAATTGTTCATATAGGACCTGTTAAGAGGTTGTTAATGTTTTATCAATAACCCTGTAGGTATATAATATCATTGTTTAGAATGTCATTGGTGCTACCAGTTAACTTCATTCTGTACATCTCATCATAGCATCTGACCTTTTCACGCCTAAACCACTGAACGGATTTCGATAAAATTTGGCAGAGAGATAGATTGCATCCCGGGGAAGGAGATAAGATAGTTTTTATCCCGATATTATCACGGGATCGACACTTATGCGGGGGTAACCGCGGGGCGCTGCTAGTAATAAATAAATAAATAAATCTATTTATCTTTCCGAGATTTTAAAAACCTTTGACATCTTCGTATTTTCTTTTGACTATTCCACAACAGGTGCTGCACGTATCGTGTCAGGATGGGAAGCGCAGCCCGGCCAGTTCCCTCACCAGCTCTCCCTCCGTATGGTGAACGCTGCTGGAGCCGTCTCCTCCTGCGGTGGTACTGTCATCCACGCTGCGTGGGGTCTCACTGCCGCTCACTGCACCGCTGGGTAGGTGTATAGTCCATAGACTAATATTTTTTATTTTTCTCGACCGAAGCAGTATTAGCGACAGTTTTGTATGACAAGCGATCTACATTTATATCGAATAAGTTTGGACTTTGGTACAAGTCGGATCAATGACTTTTGCAGCTGCAGTTAAATGACAGCTTATGTGTTGCTGAAATTACTGAAATTGGCGTCTTTTTGTTATTTTGCGGCCATCAACCAAATCATGTTTTTCTAGTACAGAATAGTGTAACAAACCAAACTTAATACTTAATTAATTTACTCCGAAATGAGTTATTAATTATGAAGCGTCATTTTACTGCAACTAATTAAAAGCCGGACTATAGTACTAGCGCTCTTTTCAACCAGAACTACTTTATGAACTGCCTCGTTCGTTTGACGGCGCTTGTAATTAAAAATCAATGCCCTCAATAATGTATTTGTCTGTGTTGAAATCAAGAGGCTATATGGATTGAACACGTTTATTTAGACCACAATTATTATAAAATAAAAACGACTTTTTCTCCTTGACGGAACAGTTTGTAGTGACATGTTCTAATCTTAAACATTGTCATGTAAGTATACAATATACAACCTCCATCAGTCTGAAGCATGACTTGACCTGACTGGCCTGGCTGGCCTGGCTGGCTGGCCTGGCTGGCTTGCCTGGCATGACTTGTTTGTTTAGTCCTTTGTTCGATTTCTAGGTTGGGACAAATACAAAATACAAAAATGTTTAATTCATCTCAAACATTATGATCATCATACATACATTGAGGCAGACCCAGTAAGTTACTATAATAGCATAATAGGTATAATAATAATATGTAAGTACAGGTATATAGAAAAAAAGTAATAAAAAAAATTAAACCGACTTCAAAAGAAATGAACTCAAAATTATGAAATAACTTTAATTTCGGAAGTCGGTGTCTTGGGATCTGTATTTTAGTTTTAGTTTTTTGCCACCGACTTCCGAAATTAAAGTTATTTCATAATTTTGAGTTCATTTCTTTTGAAGTCGGTTTAATTTTTTATATTTATTAAATTACTTTTTTAATTCGTAATTTTTAGTTTAAAGTAAAAATTGGAATATTTGATTGAGTATTATGTAGGTAATAGTTTGGTTGTAAATATATTGCACTAGAATTTGACCAAGGTTTTGAGATGTTTTCCCTTTGACGCTACACCCGTAGCTCGTATCTAGTTTTTCCCTAAGTTCAAGTGAATGTAAGCCACTATAAAAATGGTCACGATCCGATTAATAGTTGCGGACGGAGAAATGCGTGGACAAACATACATAGAGACATACACATAGTATTTTTTTTTTTTAAGTCGGTAAAAAATAGGACGGGAAGGAATCATAATTATTATGGCATCAAAAAATTCGTCCGCATTGTCTGCATATCGCTGTCAACTTGTGTTACAAATACACTTTGTATTGGGTTTTTCGCCTGATTTTGACAATATATAGGCTATAATTATATAACATAAGTTCTATCGAAATCAGGGTGTGCTATGAAACCTCTGCTCGTTCCTACGGAGAATACAACAATGCTTTGAGATCATAGAAGAATTTTCCCGCACCGTTTCAAAAATTTGTCCAATTCCACAGCCGAGTGACCCTCGTCATCCGCGCGGGCACCACCAACTTGACCTTGCCGACCACTTTCTTTGAGACCAGCAAGTACTACAACCATCCCCTGTACAACGAGGCTTTGCCGTCGCTGGTCCAGCCCAATGACATCGGTCTTATCGAGTTCGGCTTGGAACTTCTGCTCAGCGGTAAGATTTACATTTCTTATTTTACAAAGCACAACACATAGCATACATTACATTTATTCTAGCAACAATCATATCAAATAAAGGACTAATGCACTTTTTTTTCGGATGGGAAATCATCAAATGACCCCTCCCGCTCTGGGTGGAGCAGAAGAGAGTGTCAGACTCTTACTGACTAAAACCCACTCGTGTTCCTTCCTTAGCCCTTTATGTTCCGGGCCAGCGGTAACCCTTTCGGACAATCCCGCTGACCCGGCAGGCTTCGGCCCTATGGGGCCCCTCCTCGATGCTGAGATCTCTTTGAGGCGCGCGTGGAACACGTACGCGCCGTCCGGCACGGGCCTGGTCCTGATCGGACGGTGAGCTACCCATTACTCTCCGCCCGCAGGCCCGCGCCTACGGTGGCCGGGAGTCGTCACGCGGCTCCCGACGCCCGGAGCGTCTCCCGCGGCGGCTGGGACGGGAGGCTCTCTCCCTGAGCCGTCCCGCCAACTCCTTCGCTAGCATGACTGCTTCGCAGAAGGAGGTGACTGCCTCCCACTCCCTCTCGCCCCGGACCATGGCTTGTACCAGGGCCGGGCGCGAGAGGTCGCCGCCGCTGCCGATCGCCTCTACGAGGACACGGCGGTGCTCCGCCCAAGCGGGGCAGACCTCCACCGTGTGCTCCACCGTGTCCTCTGGGCGATCCTGGCAATGGTGACACCCGGGCGTTTCCTCCCGCCTGATGATGTGCAGGAACCTCCCGAAACTTCCGTGTCCGGTGAGGACCTGCGTCAGGCCGTAGGTGAGGGCGTCGTGGCGCCTCTCTAGCCACTCCTCAAAGAGGGGTCTTATCACCGCTATCGCGGCGTGCCCTGCGCTGGGTTGCGACAGTCGCTCCTTCCATGTCGCCATGAGATCGCGCCGGAGATCCGTCCGCTCCGCAGCAATTTGCCGCGGAAGCGGAACTTCCCCCCGGCGTAGTGCCTCAGCGGGCCACTCATACAGGCGCGCGGGGACTATCGCCTCCAGATCCCATGGCGGCAGGACTAATGCACTTGACAGTTAAGGCGTACAGAGTGTTCACCACAATATACAGGGTGGGAGGGACATCGACGCGTAACCTGCTACCATGGATTCAGTCCATGATTCTGAACTCCTGAGGGGTTCTATGTTCTATGTTATGGGTTTGGTTTCCGCAATTATTCCTTCAATGGACCATTGTGCGTGAGCCATGGCGGCCGTCGGTGGTTATTCCAACCAGCCCACCTCCCTCCAGAAGCTGATTAATCTGTTGAGAACATCTGTGTACGATCTGCGTGTCCCGAGGGTTTCTGATCTTATCTGGGTGACGCCTGTGCACTCAAAGAGCACATGCGCAATGGTTTCATCAGCCTCCACGCAAGCCCTGCACAGGGGACCGTCTGTTATGCCTAATGATATATAAAAATAAAATAAACTCCAGAGGGGTTTATTGGGTTCATGAGAGGTTCGTTGAAATTTTTCGTCGGTTAATAAAATAATAATTTGCTGTTCCGTATATTTTGACCGCGAAGGTATTGCACTTTTCCATGAAAGCCGAAAGGCTTACTCTGCTGGACTTAGGCCTCCCCCAATAATCGATACAGGTACCGTTATTGTGCTTCCCGCATCCAGCGGTTTTCCGCAACCTTCACCTGGTCAGCGGTTCACCACGTGGGAGGCCTACACACAGTACACACGATAAACCGTGAACTCATAATACAATGAATATAAATACTGTTTACTTTTATCCTTGAAGCATCCTTTAGTATACATATTTTATTTTGAACTTTATTCCGTGGCTCGGTAAGTAGGTACGATAAGCCATTGATCCCGCCTGTAATTTTTTTATTATCATCATTTCGATCTTTGACAGTCATTACAGGACTTACAGGTACGTAGGTAGGTACTCAGAAGCCCGAAAGTTTGACAACCAGTCTTACTAGTTACTAAAGGGTATCTTACACAGTAACAGGCAGTCGTTCCATGCAAAATACTGGTATTCAGCTGCATCTAGTTAGACTGGAAGCCGACCCCAACATAGTTGGGATAAGGCTAGACAGATTGATTGATTGATTCCGAACAATTTTTTAATAAAAATTGTCAACTTAGACTCGGGTTTAACGTCAGTTTTTGTAAAATTAGAACTTTAATTTAAAAAATGGTACGATGGATTAAACCTGGGTTTAAATATAAACAATTATGTTTTGTAATGAGGCCGAAAACTTTTCTTTTGTAGACACTATCCAGCCCATCAGGATGCAGCGCTCCGAAGCAAGGGATCAGGACTTCTCGGGAGCTCAGTCCATTGCCAGCGGCTGGGGACGCACCTGGACTAATGGTAAAGCTTTAGTTCTAGTTCTAAAAGCATGTTTTATTCGTTTGATGAACGTACATTTGAGTATTCTAAAGCGCCCATTTAAAAGAAACCGGCCTAGAGAGAGTCGGACTCGCGCACCGAGGGTTCCGTACCATCATAATATGTTTTTAAATTTTCATCGGCAAGGCCTTCTTCAGACAATTTTAACACTGCGGAGTAGAATATTGCAGTTTTAGGTCAGCGCCATTTCTTGGCCGATAATGGAACTAATGTAACTTTTGTTGATGATTTCTGAAAAAGTGTGCTAGCTGTATCATGTATAGAGACATCGTTTTATTTTTCCTGTAATCTTTACATAAACTTCTATCACATAGAATTATTTACATAATTTATGCTAATACCTATTTAAAATAATAATAATATGTACATTTATAGAAAAAAAGATAAGCAAAATGATCATAGGGCATCAAAAAATTCGTCTGCATCGCTGTCAACAGGAACAGTGCCCAAAAGGCTGGCAGCATTGCCACGTTGTATGGCAATGCTAATTCTTTGGCCAAGAAATAGGCCAGCCCTCTGGTCACGTGAAGAGTCGACTAACCGCTTGGCGATATCTCGAAAAACCAAGTGGGCACTCGGACCCCATGGCCCTAGTGTTTCAACCCCAAACGGCTCGAACATATAACTCCCAATCAGGTTGGAATATTTTCGCCGTTTGAGGTTTTCTGCACCTGCAGCAGCCGCCCCAGCACAGCCCACCGTGCTAGGAAGATGGGATGGCGCAAGGGTGTCGACACATGTTGCATCCCACACCAAAGGTCTGCCTAACTTCCAGGGCATTATGGTCATTCCGTCTGGTCTCTTCCCATCGTCGCGTGCCAGGCCGTTGGGTTCTAAAACAGCTGGCACCCCGGCGGTGACAAGAGCTCGGCGGATGATGTCATTAATGCTGGCGTGCCGTGCTATCCGGCCTGCGCTCCTACTACAAGATAGGCCATGGTGCCCGAGGCAGTCGACAGCTTCACCGCACTGACAGCGATGCGGAGCCCCGCAAGGAGCGCCCAAACGCAGACAGGTAGCGAGCCGGAAGGTGGTGTCACCCAGCATAGTGCCTATGTTGGGTGACGGGAGTGCTTGAAGCCAGAGACCCGACTCCCACTCACCCACAGCCAGCAGGCGGGCACGCTCAGCAGAATTGGTGGACGTATTAATAAGATTATTTCGTACCAACCTGCAGAGCGGCTCATCCCACTGTCTCTGGGAAGATGGGTTTACGGGCCGATCTGTATCCGGGCAAGCCGCTTTCCAGGCGTTCACCGCGTCGGTCAAGCACGGCACTTCAGAGTCGACTAGGCAAGGGGCTAAAATTTTCCCGGTCAACTTTTCAGTGCTGTGGACAGAAGACAGGAACGCCGGTAAGCTAATACTGGTAATTTTGCGGACGCCGAGGCCACCAAAACGGATGGGTAGTGTGGCTTGAAGCCACGCTCGGTCGTCCAAGGCCACATTTAGAATGGACGTTAGCGTGCTGCGAATAATTTGGTCAATTTTGTCCAAGAGGTGTGGTTGCTTCCATAAAGTGGAAGATCGTAGAAAATACATAAAATTTGGGCCAAAACAACAATATCTAATCAGGGTGAATGCTGAATGTAAATAAAAGAGAGGGCGCTACTGTGCGTAAATAAACATCTGCTCCGTGAATTTCAAAGTTGTAAAAATAGTTTGAGTGACAAAACAGTTTAAAAAAGTAACTAAAGTTATGATACTACGGTGCCTACAGTGATTAAAGTTGAAGTACACAAGTTTTGGACAATTTCTATGAAGATTTCTTCTAAAACAAAGTGCCAATAGTTTTAACGAACAAAATTCAAAACGAATTTCTCATCGGCCGCTCCAAGTGGAGCCCAAACATCCTCGTGGCCATCAGAAACAGTATGTCGGATTAAAACCTAATTAAGGTACGATATTGATTATAGAATTTGAATAATTGAAACGTATTTAAATATTCAAAATCTGCTCGTCATCCTAGCCAATTACCCATAACAGCGCCATCTACCATCAAGTACACGAAATAGCTACAGATCAACCGATTGACAGAAGTAGATAATTACCATAACAGCGCCATCTATCATCAAGTACACGAAATAGCTACAGATCTCTCGATTGACAGAAGTAGATAATTAAACTAGTGGCTGCTAGGTGGCAGCACCAGTACCAGTAAAAAATAAAATATTCAAAATGGCACAAAAATGCGCAGGTTGTACACAAGACCTCAAAACCAGCGAATATCTTACCTGCTCTTTATGTAGCTTTATGTATGACCTAGAGTGTGCAAACGTCTCCAGAGACCATTTCAAGGTAGCAATGACTGCAGATCATAAAAAAACATGGGAATGTCAGGATTGCCGCTGCAAAATGCCCAAAATAGGAAACTCGAACACCCCCATACGCCCACCGATTTCTTTTCACAACCAGCAAGCACCTTCACCCAATGAATTATGCAACGTCACACTTAGGAAAAGAACCACCTACCCCAGCAATGATTCAATTACTTTTGATGAACTCAGTCTACTAGGAGATACAGTCCACCCAGATGAAAAAAACTCTACAACAAATACCAATATACAACCTGAACTCTCACTGCAAAGTTTGAGTCAAATGATTGTGATACGTCTGAAGGAAAACAACGAATCAATAATTTCGGAACTACGAAGCACTATACAAATAGAAATTAACAAAGCTATTGCCAAACTCACACAAGATCTCGAGCAAAAAACCAATTATCTATCACAACAAAATGATCAAAGGAAACTTGAATTGGAAAAAGTCGACACCAAAATAGAAAACCTAATAAAAGAAAATGAAAAACTTAAAAAAGAAATATCTGAAATAAAAACAAAATCTGTTACCCCCGTTATTAAATGTACAGACAGTAAATCTAAGAAGATAGTTCTATACGGCTTCACAGAGTACCTAAAAGAACCGGAGGTAAATTTGCATGACAGAGTAATCGATATATTCCAAGATGTTTTGCATGTAGACCTAACAGGCTACATAGAAAATATGTATAGATTAGGCAGGAATACTACCAATACTCGACCACTGGTAGTAGAACTACTAAGCAAAAGAATGGCGAAATACCTAATTAAAAATAGCCACTACTTTCAAGGCACAAGACTATCCATATCGGAGTTTTTAGATGAAAATGAACGCAAACAAAGGCAATTCATGCGAGAAGAAATGTTAAAAGCACGGAAGAAAGGCCTATATTCAGTGATCAGGAACAATCAATTATATGTAGAGGGAGAACTAATAAATTTGAGGAACAAAACCTACCAATCAAATGATAGAACTGATGAGATAAACGATACTACAATAATAGTAACCCAGGAAAATAGTAACAGCAACGACCAACACAAGGACACAATAGGTGACGTAAATACAGGAAACAACTCCTTTCGTAGTCACGGGACAACTTTTTAACATTCTTTTCCAAAACATACAAAGTATTTGCAATAAACAAGACATACTTGAAGCTTTTATCGAAGAAAACCCATTATATAACGCAATATGCTTATCAGAAACCTGGTTATCGAGGGAAAAACAAACCATGATTCAATTAAGCGGATACAAAATAGCAGCATCATTCTGCCGAAAGACGCGAGGAGGAGGCGGCGTCTGCATCCTGGTCCAAGATCACGTCGATTTTAGAGAGAGGAAAGATGTTACAGATATGTCCATAGAATATGTAATAGAATTATGTGCAATTGAATTACCCAAAGAAAATATATTACTACTAGTGATATATTGGAATAAAAGAGAGGAAGATTTATTTATAAGTCAATTAAAAAATATTTTAAACTACATAAACAATAAATATTATAAATTTGATATAATTATTGGCGGAGATTTCAATATAAATGTTTTAGAGAGCAACAGGAAAACTAGTCAATTCATAGACTTAATGTTAGAGTTTAAACTTACACAACACATAAAAAAACCCACTCGCATTACTGAAACTACATCTACATGCTTAGATTTGATATTCACGAACTGTAACACAATAAAAATATCTACAACCATAGAAGAATTTGGTTTCTCAGACCATAGCGGAACAGCAATACAAATCTCTATGCCACATGTAACCACATCTAAACCGAGTTGGTACGCAAAAAAGAGATTATTTAACGATATCAATATATTAAAGTTTAAATCGGCATTACAAGCCATAGACTGGGACAAAATAATAATAGAAGACCAAAATATCAACGATAACTACAAAGCATTTAACGATGCGCTAACTTATATCCTAAACAAATGCATACCCTTACGAAAAATCAAATTAAAATCTACTTTTAAAAAAAAATGGCTAACCAAAGGTATCAAAACTTCCTGCAAAAATAAGAGACTTTTAAAAATTCTTACACTTAAAATAAAGAACCCAATACTATCACTTCACTACAAAAAATATGAAAAAATATTAAAAAAATCAGTAACAACAGCAAAGAAACTACAATATATTGACAAAATAAAAAAATCTAGTAATAAAGTAAAAACAATGTGGAATATTATAAATGAGCGAACCAATAAAACAATCAAAAAAGACAAATTTAACATAAAACTACAAATAAATAACAATAAAACAACATCGGAGCCAAAGGAAGTAGCCAACACTTTTAATAACTTTTTTGCATCTATTGGCGAGGGAAGTCCGGTACAAGCAAATTATATATCAAAAAGTATACCAGTGCTTTCACATACTGAAAATACAATGTTCCTTACTCCAGTAGATCCTTACGAAATAAATACTATGCTAAAAACACTAAAAAATAAAAAAAGTCACGGCATAGACGAACTCCCACCCTGTTTACTCAGAAAATGCGCAGATGAGCTTACATTACCGTTTTTTAAATTACTAAACCAATCTTTTGAAGAAGGCGTATTCCCGGATCAGCTGAAAGTAGCATTAGTGAAGCCATTACATAAGAAAAATGACAAAACAGAGCCAAGTAATTACCGTCCAATAGCTTTACTTCCTACAGCTTCAAAGATTTTCGAGAAAGCAATGTGCAACCGCGTGTACGCTTTCTGCGAAAAATATAAAATCTTTGATGAATGCCAAAATGGCTTTCGTAAAAATAGATCAACAGCATTAGCAGTCTATAAATTTATACAGGAAGCCTTAAGCATAATAAATAATAAGAAATACGCAGTAGGGTTAATGCTTGATATGACCAAAGCGTATGATAAGGTTCAATATGGTATTTTATTAAATAAATTATATAGATTAGGGATCCGCGGAAAGGCACATGATTGGTTTAAATCATATCTGGAAAATAGAGCACAGCTAGTAGAAATAGAATACTTCAATAACAATCTAAATGAGCTTCAAAAGATCCGGTCTGACAGAAAGGCGATTAACGCATCAATACCACAAGGAAGCGTTATTGGATGTCTATTATTTCTCATTTACATCAATGATCTCCCTAAATTTATAGCAGAATCCGGACCGTGCGTTTTGTTCGCGGACGACATCTCCATTCTCACTCAATGTCATGACAACATAAACCTAAACAGTACCCTTAATGAAATCTTTAATAAAATAATAACCTGGATGACCGAACACAATCTTGAAATCAACTTTGCAAAGACAAAACTAATAACTTTCCACCCCCACCAAAAAAAACCTCTAAATGTA
This sequence comes from Oligia fasciuncula, assembly GCA_963082905.1. Classification (NCBI taxonomy): domain Eukaryota; kingdom Metazoa; phylum Arthropoda; class Insecta; order Lepidoptera; family Noctuidae; genus Oligia; species Oligia fasciuncula. The sequence continues at coordinate 9,988,225 of OY720406.1, read as the reverse complement.
GTTTTTTCCTTTAATAATCATATAATAGAAACAGTAAATGAATTCACATTATTAGGCATAACCATAGACAAGAATTTAAATTGGAAGTCACACGTACAAAAAATAAAATCCAAACTTTCAAAATTTTTATACGCTTTTCGTGAAGTTAAAAAAACCACAAATTTACAGACTGCCCTCGTTACTTATTACGCCTACGCCTATGCATGGCTTAGTTACGGCATAATAATGTGGGGATACAGTACAGACGCTCTTGCACTGTTCACGGTTCAAAAGAAATTTATCCGTATCCTAGTAAATATACAACAAATAGATAGCTGCAAACCCCATTTCATAAATCTGAATATTTTAACCCTGCCTTGTTTATATATCCTTGAAATATGTAAGTTCGCTCACAAACACCAAGACTTTTACACAAAACGAGAAGACATACAAACAAGATACACACTCCGACACAAAACACGACTCAACATACCAACATCCCGCTTAAAAATACACTCGACAAGCCCTCTAGTTATGTCAATCAAAATTTACAATATGTTACCCGAATACATAAGAAATGAAAAAAAACTCCATATATTCACGAACAAATTAAAAAAGCTACTATTAAGCAAATGTTATTATAGTGTTAACGAATATCTAAATGATAAATCCTTGAAAAAATTAAGTAGGTAAACAATAAGTAAAATGTTAAATAAATTATTAGTATACATTAATTATATTATAAAAGTGTGTTTAGAATAAGTTTACAATAAGTTAGATTACATAAGTGATAAGTCCTCTTCTCCACATACCTATCTATCTTTTGCTGTGCCCGACAGGGTCCATGATTGTTTCTTTTGGCAAATGTTTACCACCTAAGCCTACATTGTGGAATGCAATAAAGAATTGAGTATTGAGTATTGAGTATTAAATTTTGGAGAGTCTGTCCGAAATCTCGTTGAAATTTTGAATTTTTTCGTCGATGAAAGGAGTAAAACTATCTTCGAAAATCGGGGAACCTAGGAGGTGCAGTGAACTTTTGTCTAAAATTTTGATTTTTTTTTTGAATTATTTGAGATTTTTCTCTATGCAAACTTTGGAAAATAGGGGGGGGGGGGGGGGGTTACGGTATTTTTTTTAAATTTTTCATCAAAAGTCAAAAAATGTGCGGCCTAAAAAAAAAAGAAAAAATGTTTGAGAATGTGGAAACAGCGCTCTTTCTTATAATATCCCACATGCCCTAGTCCAGTCCCTGTTGCAAAATATGTATAATTATATATATTTTTTTATTTCTCTCTTATTTGCAAAATAGTTGGGCAAACGTTATCTAAAACTATTCCAAATTTCAAGTTGATAGCATTAGTAGTTCATGAGATATCCAGCTGTGACAGACAAACAGACTGAATCTCACCATAAGTTCCGTTTTACCATTTTGGTACGGAACCCTAAAAAAACTAAAAGCAACAAAAAAAAACTAAAAACTAGAAAAAAAATTAAATTCTTCTGTTTTATTTGATACACATATTATAAATCTTAGGTATACATAGGGAGGGCTTGTGGCTAAGTAATAACAGCCGCACGGGTCGATCGATCAGGTTAAGCTACGCTTGCCGCGGTTGGTCCGTGGTTGGGTGATCATCTTTGCATACCAAAACCCTTCCGTGTCTTGGAAAGCATGTTAAGCCGTTGCGGGTCGTCAGAAGCCCGAAAGTCTGACAACCAGTCTTACCAAGAGGTATCATATTACCCAGTAAACTGGGTTGTGGAGGTCAGATAGGCAGTCACTCCATGTAAAATATTGTATTCAGCTGCATCCGGTTAAACTGGAAGCTGACCCCAACATAGTTGGGATGGTGATAAATCTTAGGGATACAAAGTGAATTTTATTATTTTAGTAGGATTTAGAACTGGCCTACTTTAAAAAGATACACTGGTGAACGTGGTACTCACAACCTTTCATTATTAACTGTTAACTTTGTAAATTCAGGTGCTGCTCCCGAGATCTTGAACTGGGTATACCTGACCATCACCTCCAACCTCCAGTGCTTGATCGCATACGGCGGCAGCTCCATCATCCAGGCATCCACCATCTGTGCCAGGAGCTACAACGTCACTAGCCAATCTACCTGCCAGGTAAAGAGTACAGCTGGCTTTGCCAATATTTTTTTTTAAACCTGTATTTCGGCCGAATTTTTTAACCGTCTGGAACTCTGGACAAAAACAGGGTATAAAAGGTGAACGGCGCGGCGCGGCGTAGAAGCCTATGGCACAGAAATATCTTCTCTTTAACAGAAAAAAAAATGTTTTTTTTTTTGGATTTAATGACGAATGAATGATTTAATTTTTATATTATTTGTCGATTTATATGTTTTGTTTTAGTATGAAAAGTTTACTTCAAATAAGTTTAGTAATAGTATTCATTGATAGGTTAATGTCATTTTAGGTTTTTGATAAAAAAAGGGATTTTTCTTAGTTTACCTTTTATACCCTGTTTTTGTCCAAACGGTAAAACATCAGCCGTTATATACATATAGTCATATACCAACATATAAAAAAAAAAACAGATTGGTGCTAGGTTTGCAAATGTCTGTATAACTACCAAATTAACTAAGACTAACAAGTGGAAGGGAGGCCTTTGACTCTTAGTGAGAGGCCTTTGACTCTCAGGGAGAAGCATATTATCAATAAAATATAATTATTCATGTAATTCAGCGGGGTTTGCAGTACTTAGACAGATTTGATACTGTTTAATAAAATAAAGGAGATCACCCATTTTGTTCGGCGACTTGGGATAAAAAATAAAAAGTCGGCGGCCAGGAATGAATTAGGTACATTTTATTTAAATGATCGCAGTAGTAGAAACATTTATTTGTATGGCGACAACGCTGTAATGAATTTGAGAACAAATATACAACATTAGTTTTTGTTAATACTAAACCCGAAAAGGGGTCATTGTACTCATCATTTTGAACAACAATTCTATGGGACCAACCTTGAAATCGCGAAAAAAAAATCAGCTGTTCCATACATTTGTGTTCACTTTAATCGACAAAATGTATGGAACAGTTGATTATTTTTTCCCGGTTTCTAGGTTGGTCCGATAGAAAAAGTTGTTCAAAATGATGAGTAGGTACAATGACCCCTTTTCGGGTTTAGTATAAACAAAAACTAATGTTGTATAATTACGACGATTTTATCTTTCGATCCGCCTCCAAATATAGATATATAATACTAGCTGCGCCCCGCTGTTTCACCCGCGTAAGTTTCGACTCTAAAAAATTCTGGAGAGCACCCTTATCACCTAGGGGTATCAAAAATAGCCTACGACCTATTATCAGACCTACCAAATATACACAAAAAAATTCATAAAAATCGGTCAAGCCGTTTCGGAGGAGTTCGATAACAAACACTGTGACACGAGATTTTTATACATAAGGTACCTCCGAATCCAAATTGTTCTCAACTTCGACACCTTAGGAAAAAATTATGAGGTACTTTAAAAATAATTAATGATGGCAGCCAAAAACAAATTCCAGAATGGGTGATGTCCATTCCCGATATAGGTCTTTGGAATTGGTATTTGGACCAAAGTTTGCCAAGATTCCTTCGTCTTTTAAGAACAATTTATACTAAGACTGATGTCGTTCCACAGGGTGACAGCGGTGGCCCTCTGACCACCATTGACATCGACGGTGCCCTCACCCAGGTTGGAGTTACCTCCTTCGTTTCGGGCTCTGGATGCCACACTGATGTCCCAGCTGGTAAGTAAAGAATGATTGTATTTTATTCAATGCGATATTAAGTAGTTTCATTTACTGATTTTTGGAAGTCAGTGGCATTTCCCTTTTCACATTTAATTGTTTACATACCTGCTTATCTACTTAGCAGTTTTAATGCAAAACGCTAGTCAACGCTAATTGTAAGTTAGGTGCCTATTTGTTTGTTGTTGACTATAATATGTAACTTACATTTAGTTTTATTTTCATAGTAACGTTTAATAGTTCGTATTTCATGATAATCCCATAAATTTATTTATTTATTTATTTATTAACACTTTATGCACAAGTAAAAGAAATACTGTACAAAGGCGGACTTAATGCCTGAGGCATTTTCTACCAGTCAACCTTAGGGTGATGCAGAGACAAAACATGGCAGGTGCAACAAAAGGGATAAATAGCTAGGAAATGTCTATAAAATACAAGAATAAATACTAATACATAGATAGATACATACATACATACATACATATAAACAAAATCTTTGAGGAGAAACAAATTATCGGTAGAGGAGAAAACGAATCCAGCAAATCAGCGCTGAGATGTAACGGCCAACTTTTGACGGATATGTTCACGTGCCTTCACTTTAAAAGATAACCGACTGGTTGCCATCCTGATGTTCAGAGGGAGCGCATTCCAAAGAAAGACCGCTTGGACAAAGAAAGAAGACCGAATGAAGCCAGAACGGTGAGAAGGACATCGTAGAAGACGATTGTTAGTGGATCGAAGATTCTTAGCATGGGCAGAGCATAAATATTGAATTTGGGAAGTCAAGTAAGAAGGAGCAGTGGGATTATCAAGAATAGAGAACAACGTATTCAGAGCCCTTAACTCTCTGCGCTGGCGAATGGGTAACCATTTTAAAAGCAGCCGATACTCGGATACATGGTCATATTTACGAAGATTGAAAACGAATCGAATGCAGTTATTCAGAAGACGGTCAAGTTTATTGAGGAGATCTGCATTCAGGTCATAATAACACACATCACCATAGTCAATTATGGGAAATATTAGGGATTGTACAAGCATTGCCTTTATGTGTGAAGGAAGAAGGTTTTTCAACCGATAGAGCGACCGCAACGTTCCGGTGACTTTATTACATACAGTCGTGACCTGCTTTCGCCAGTCAAGACAAGTGTCGACATGCAAACCAAGATTCTTAACATCAGAGCTAAACGGGATGACTGACTTGTCGAAGATTACAGGTGGCACAGTCAATCCATTCAGCTTCCTCATGCTGTAGGGGCTGCCTACTACGATAGCCTGACACTTGGTGGGGTTAACGGCCACCCCAAATCGGTCAGACCAGTTTTTAACGACATCTAAATCCCGGTTTAGCTCGTCAATCGCATCCGGTATGTTGTCGACACCTGCCCGGCAGTAGAGCTGCAAGTCGTCAGCATAAAGATGATACGCAGTTCGAAGCTGGGTAGTAATGAGATTAATAAAAATGGAGAATAAGAGAGGAGATAATATACCGCCTTGCGGGACGCCAGCTGCAAGATCACACCAATTTGACGAAGAGTCTCCAGCATAAACAGACTGCTGACGTCCCCGAAGATAGGAGGAAAACCATTCCAATACCCTTGGAGAGACCATAAGATAGGACAGGATGGATAAAAGGATTTCGTGACTGACGGTATTAAAAGCATTGGAAAAGTCAATTAACACTAAGACTGTGACTTTAGTGTCTTCCATTCCCCGCCTTATATCGTCGGTCACTTTAAGGAGAGCTGTAACGGTACTGTGCCCGGGCCTGAAACCGGATTGAAATTGACTGATGAGGGAGTTGTGGTGAATAAAGTGGGAGAATTGTTTGTGAACACTGGCCTCGAGCACCTTAGATAGAAAGGGAAGGATGGAAATTGGGCGAAAGTGACTAGGAAGAGAGGGATTGGGAATCTTAGGCAGGGGCCGAACAAGGGCTTTACGCCACAGGGAAGGGAAAACACCGGTGTAAAGGGAAAAGTTTATGATATGGGAGATTGCAGGGAGGAATTGGTCAAGAGCCGTCACGATCATATGGCGGCTGATATTATCGCAACCCACGGCTTTGGATTTAATGGATAGGATAATCTTTTTGATCTCTCCCGGGTCGATTGGGGTGAAGACAAAGGGGTTAATGTTGGGACGCGTCAGACCAGCAAGGTAGTCGAGAGTTTGACATTTGGTTAGACTATCTAATGCTGGAACAGTAGAGAAATGGCGATTTAGATCGTCCAAACCAATTGTGCTAGGAAGGTCTGAATTTCGCGATTTGCCGATTCCTAAAGTTCCAAGAAACTTCCAAATATCGGCAGGAGAAGAAGAAGTGATATTACTTAGAATGTGGCGGCGTTTAGCGTTGCGTATCATCTGGTTACACCGATTTCTAGCAGCCTTAAAGAAGGTCCAATTGTCCTCCGAACGATCCTTTTTAAATTTGCGAAACGCGCGGTCCCTCCGTCGCATTGCCATCCGTACTCCCCTGTTCATCCAAGGAGCAGGCGGACGCTTCATCTTTATTTTCTTGACAGGAGCATGGGCGTCATATAGCTTGACCACAACATCGTTGAAGATACTAACCTTTTCGTCAACCGAAGCAGCTGCTTCCAGAGGTGACCAGTCAATATTGGATGCATCATGTTGAAGCCTCTCGACATTCATTCGTGCAAAGGCACGCCTGTACTGGAACGTGGGTTTAGGTTTAGGGGGTTTAAGGACGTAGCATAGGAAAATAAGGTCGTGACGGGAAAAGCCAGGAGCATCATGTTGACCATGTGAGGAAACTAGGGAAGGATTAGAAGTAAGGATCAAGTCAAGCCATGAATCATCACCTGCAATATTATGATGAGTAGGTTGGAGAGGCAATACATGCAGACTGGCTGACTCGACGAGGTGCAGGAGTTTACGGGACCGAGGGGAGTTGTGGGCAAGGAGGTTGGTATTAAAATCCCCCATAACAATGTGATGTGCATACTCTGAACCCAAAGATTCCAGAACCGATTCGAATTCAGTGAAGTAGTCAATGGTAGGGGGGCAATAGACGACACCCAGGACGGTTTTAGCTCCTTTGACACAAACCTCGAGGAAGAGAAACTCTGCGGATTCATTAGGAGATAAATTATTATTAAAAATATTTTATATTTTCAGGTTTCATCCGTCCCGGCTTCTACCACGACTGGTACACAGAGGTAACAGGCATCGATTTCGACTGGAGGTACACCCCCACAACTACTGAAGATCCTGAAACTACTGCGGCTCCCGAGCCGGAGACCACTGTGGCTCCCGAAGAATCTAGCGAATCAAGCTCGTCTTCCGATTCAAGCTCGTCTTCCGATTCAAGCTCGTCTTCCGATTCAAGCTCGTCTTCCGATTCAAGCTCGTCTTCGGATTCAAGCTCGTCTTCCGATTCTAGCTCGTCTTCAAATTCATCTTCCGAATCTTCTGACTAAGAACTCTGCCTTCTAAGGCTGATGATTAAGCACACAGACTTTTAAATATCAATAAAGTGTTCTGTTGGAATCAAATCAATCTATGTTTACATATTATTAATAATTATTTATAATTACATAACATTATTTAATTAATAAAGTGTAATTATATTTTAGGAAGGCCTTTGCCCTGCAGTGGGACATCACAGGCTAATAATAATAATATTTTATATCCCTATCTTTTATTTTTGTTTATTCGACAAATTGTCTGTAATATTTCATATCATCTCACTGTGTTCTACGGTTGCTTGGTATAAAATAGTTTTTGTAAAGTTTAAATATAAACCGGCATGACCTAGAACCAGAAATTCGAAGATAGGTGACATCTACGCACTAAGCCCGCCTGGTGGGTTACGGGCCACTCCTCACAGAGAAGAGGCCTATGTCCCAGCAGTAGGAACATTAGAAGTCCAGAGGAATCTAAATCTAACTCACTCTGCCTTTACTGATGACAGCTTTCCTATCCCCCAGTATGTCAGCCTCGTCCATGAAGTGTGTCGTCAGTAGTAACACCTTCCCGTGTCGAGTTCGCTGTAGGATCCGCCATGTTTGTCTGCGGGACACCGGGTCTACGCCCGCTGTTGGTTCGTCCAGGATTATAATCTAGGAGATAATATTTTTTTACTGATTTTATAAATATACGCTAGGCCGTGGCTGGTAACAACTGGATAGCAAATGATATACGATTGGAGAGACCTTTGACCAGCACTAGACTGTTTCGTGTGGTGAAAAGTCCATCTGGGACATTGTGAATAAGGTCATTAACTGTCTCGTGTAAATCAGAAAGCTGGTGGTTAGGTCAAAGAAAAAGTCGTTGAACGTCTTCATATTAGTAGACTTCAGCTGGAATCTTGGAACAATAACTAATAGACGATGACTAAATGATTTAAATGGCTTACCTTAGGGTCCCCAATAAACGCGATGGCAATGCTAAGTTTCCGCTTCTGTCCGAAAGAGCTTTGTGAATTTCTTCCGGGAGCCTTTTATGAGGAATCCCTACAACGGAAAATGTTACCATGATTAAAAGGCAGTACCGTATACAACATCCAGCTTTCGTACAGCAGAATGACGGGAAATCCAGTGATTTGGACAGGAAGTGATACCTATTATCTAAATCACCGGTATATATGTATTTCCAAAGAGGAAGTCGTTACCGCCGATAACCAATACACTATATACTCACAGCCTAACAAATTATATTCATCAAGGTTTAATTTCACATAATTATGCCAATACAACTAACCTTAACAGTAGCGAAGAACTGCAGATGCTCCTTAACAGACAGCAGTTCGAAGAGCACGTCTTGCTGAGAACACACACCGATCATCTGCCGGATCTCGTGCATATCGTTGGGGTCCCTGCATTGCATCGAGAACACGATCATTATGGACATTTTAATAGGTGAAAAGAATAGAGTAATAGACCCATGAGTCTACCACAGTCTATATTAGCTGCTAAGAGTCGGCCAACGCAAGCGTTTTCGCAGAGCAATAGTGCGAGAGGTAGAAAGGAAAGGGTGCGGAGCAAATCTGCAGTACCTACACCATTTTGGGATATAATTTTGTGATTTCACAATTTCCTTGCCACTTACCATTGTAAACCACTTACAATGGTTAGTGGCATTACTGTGACTTGCCATCTTCGTTTTCGGAAACCTGATAAATTCTATGCTGTCAGGTTGACAGGCACATCAGGGCACAACCATGGATTCAGTACATGATTTTGGACCACCCTGCAGCAATTTTTTTTTAATAACCGACGACGAAGAATATCATCGCAGGGGAGTTTAGAATTATGCCATGTATTGAATCCTTGGTTACAGCACGTTACAGTTTGTGCGTCGATGTTCCTGCAACCCTGTATACCAAACTGACCATAACACACATAAGTACATAATCATATCATAATTAGATTTGACCTCCAATTTAATTGTTGGGTGTATGAAACAGTCACTTACCTAACATCGAGTCCATAAACAGGCAGTTCCATTAGTGGGAGCCGTTAGTCCCGTCAGGATGTTGAAGAGCGTGGACTTACCAGCGCCATTGTGGCCAGTGATCTGGCCTTCGTAGATGCTCAGGTCGATGTTGTCAATTGCCTTGATTTCAGGCTTGCGACAGTGCCGGAAGCTTTTTTGTAGACCCACGATTCTGATGGCTTCCTTGTCTTGAAGCAAAAGAAAAAGTTATTAGTTTATTTTAGACTGTTGTGACCATAAAATTAAAACATTTCTTTTGGAATTATATGGGGATGTTTGTGACTATAAAAATTTTGGTTGAGTCTAAACTCCAGGCTGCTACTAACAAGGTCCCGTTGGAAATACCTGTATAAATGGTGTGTTAAAGTTTATACAATTGGTAGAGTAGAATTTAGGTCAATTCACCTACTGGGCAGATCGCATTGATATCTATCGATCCGGAAATAAAATCGTAAAACCATTCGATCGACGATGTTTTTGTTTTGTTTTGATTTAGACTCGTTAGGAGCATGCTTTGTCTTGTCTTTAGAAGTATAATATATAATATCACGCATGTATTCGCCGAAGGTGTAAGCATAGGTGTATGGAGCCATACCTAAATTTCGCGAATTATGTTTCAGTTCCGTGTAATAGCGAGAAAGCCTATGTTGCCTTTACACTAACATTTCCACTCCGGGCTGTTTATTGAGTTTCTCTTTACAGAAAGAGTGAAAAGTAAGTGAAAAGCAGTGGTGATCCAGTGGTCACGGCCGTGTCTTACGAGTTGTAGCTCGTAGGTTCGAACCCAGGCAGGCGTTTTACTTTATGTAAATTATATCATCACCACTGCTCACAAAACGGTGAAGCAAAACATCGTGAAGAAACCAGCATGTCCTAGAACCAAAAATTCGAAGATATGTGACATCTACCAACCCGCACTGGGTCCGCGTGGTAGTTTACGGCCCACTCTCTCTCACAGAGAGGAGGCCTGTGTCCCAGCAGTGGGGACATTATTGGCTGATTATGTAACAGAATATCCGATTAACTATCCGCGACGGAAGCATCCCACGCTTGTTTCCAAATCTTGGTAGCTTTGCATTCTTGTTTCATGGTTGAATAACTTGATCTTTATGTTAATCCTAATAATATCGGCGTGTGCTAGTTGACTGTTTGTTTGTTTTATTAAATAATATTAATTAATTTGCATAATATTGTATATACCAAGTTCTTCTAACGTAACAGATAGACGTGCTGCTCTGAAAAGTTCGTTACGGCAGTTTTTCCCAGCTTAATCGTTAGAAAGTGGTGAAGGGTGGGCGTTTAGGGAGACTGTCTTATGTAATTTTGACGTCCAAAAACTGCTGATTCTCAGTCTAATTTGAATTTATAATAGGGGTTTGCTTCCACATACCTGGGCACTGGTTCGATGTCCTTGTTATGAGATGCCGCCTCGCCGTTGGAATGGAAGTGAACTGCGGACACCCTGCCTCGTCTGCTGCCGATCCAGAAGGATGGTAGTATGCAGAACCATAGCCACATGAGTAGACAAACGGTACCATAGCTTCTGCTTGATTCCGTACTCGCCTAGAAAGAGGTTGATTAAGGTTAGCATCATTTTAGGGCTTCTACGAGACCCACGAGTACTTGATTTGACAAAATCATCATTATCTTCCGCTCTTATCCCAATTGATTTGGGGTCGGCGCAGCATGGTTTTTATTATTCCATACTGTCACTTCCTTACTAATCATACCATGATACAAAATAGTATAGCATAGCATAATCAGCCTATAATGTTCCCACAGCTGGGACACAGGCTTCCTCTTTGTGAGAGGGAGTGGGTTGTGATAAAAAGTACCACGCGGGCCCATTGCAGGTTGGAGGATGTCTGATGTGTTCGAGTTTGTTCTAGGACATGCTTTCTCACAATGCTTTCCTCTACCATTTACAAAATATCTATTGAAACTGATAATAGAGAGATACTTGAATTGCCTCTAGAAAATTAACAGAAATGATACTTGTTTCTTTAAGTATTTTTAAGACATTTTTAAGGAGTTGCAAAGAGAGCACTATGAGTCTAGGGGCTAAGATAAGATAACAATTTTGGAAGACTTGGAGTGCTTTTAAGTATTAAAAAAAACTCCCTATTACGGAATAATAATACTGTATTGCAACTTCCAACCATAATTCAACTGTAAACTCTGTTGAAGTATGGTCAGAAGTTGCAAAATAAAATAAATATAATCTAGACAATTTCCTGACATACTAGGTATTACAGCATCCAGCCAATACCCGGCCAGGCCTTACAGCACCGTGTCAATGGCCATCATGATGAGGCTGCATGAAGGTTGTCCCACGTCACTCCGACGCCTGCCATGTCCAGGACGAAAGTTGTGGATAGGACATCAGTTTTATTGTTGTAATTACGCGCTTACGCTTCCCTACGCTTATCAATTTGGGGTCGAAGTATCATAATAAATTCTTCCACACATCCTTAATACCTCGACTAAGTATTGAGATAAGGTATGTCACAGATCACATCCAAAAACATATTCATTTTCGTCGTTTATGTTAATAAGAAGCCCCCTGTAAGAAAAATCTTATAGGGGCTTCTTAAATAGGCTATACTGTATTACTATCGGGCCTTATTTACCCCCACGGAATACTTCTACGAAAACTTCTATTTTAGACTCGTCTAAAAAGTTCGACGAAAGTCTTTTAAATATATTTTATACATAGGAAACTTTACCTTATCCATAGTGAGTGCGTAACAGCTGGAACTGATGAGTGAGACAAACCAGAAAGCGAGCGAGTCTGCGTTGGAGACAAAGACTTGGATGAAGTACAGTCCACTCATCAGATTCACCGCGAAGCAGCCCAGGATGCCCGCAGTCTGATGGAAAAGAAGTATTTTAAAAGACATAAATAACCTGTTATAACGCCACGAGTAACTGATTCTCTAACAATACTTAGGCACCTTTTACGGAACTCATGATAAGGATTTTTTTTGCGAATGTACTTACTCTACATCAACATCTATACAGTCGAGCTTCTTGCCGGCTCGTTTCCATAGGCAACGACCAATTGGAACCGTGCACCTAGCTTCTGACGTTTCATAAGTGCCCATGTAGGTTTATGTGAAATAAAATATTTTGATAGGTATTATAATGGCAAAGTAGTATTAATAATAAAAAGGTCCTTACCCTGGCTCTATCAAATAACGGACTAAGTATGAACGCGAAGGTGATTATCGTGAAACCAAATAACAGCATCAATAGAAATATAAGGACGTAAGATGAATGCTGGAACACCTGAAACAACATAAATATAATGTTATTATTAATTTATGCATAAATCTTCGATTAAAATATGGTTTATTCTTTTATTTCGATTTTATTTAAACGCGAGCTGGCGCGAACTTTGAAAAAATTTACCGCTAGTCGTCATTTGTTCTTGTGAAGCAAAATAAAAAGCACACGCTGGAAAATGACAGCATATTTTTTTCTGGCCAGCATTATTTATCAACTTCGTACATGGTAGGTAACGAAACTCTTTTGTAGCACCGAATTTGGATCATTGGGGCACGATGATTTTGAAACTATGAATTAATTTTATTTATTAGAGTAAAAAAAGTAGTACTGTACTGACGATGGACAATATTGTAACGAAGACAGCGTATATTAGGAACCAGGAACCCCTGAAAACAAAATTATAATATACAGAAACTGCGAAATAGACGTTAAGTTCAGTCTTCACAATTTTAATAAATCATAATTGTTTTTGGTTACGTTATAACTTCTTTCTAAAGCGAACATATAATTTCAAAACCCATAAATATAAAGCTAAACATTTTATTTCTCACCACAATGTTGTATACCTACATGGTAGTACATTTACAAGTTATCAAGAACAATACAGTTCGCGTCAAATAACTTTGCCGCTCTGAAGCTAGGCTCTTTCCTAGCCGCGCCAATCCGCGCCGTGGGCGCTGCTATTGTATTCTTAAGATTAACTACTGCGCAGTGATTCGTTGCCTACTTCAGAGCGGCAAAGTTATTTGACGCGAACTGTACATAGGTAATAGTTTTAATTATACTGTGGCAGATTGGTGCCTAAGCTGCGTAAGGCCTGTATTTCAGGACACGAGAAGGCCAATTCCCGTAATTTAAAACGTTCAAAATCCAGTCGCAATCTCATGTCAGCGCCAATAAATGTCAAAAACTTGTCAAAAATGTGGGGAAATTAGAGGTTTTTTGACAGATTGAGACTGAGATCAGACTGCAGTAAACGTTCTTAAAATTACGAGAATTGCCCCTCTGGTTTCCACACCTTTGGAAGCCGGGCGGCTTCCGAAGGAGTGGTGAATTATAATATGGCGAAGACAGTCCGAGTTTATCTTTTTTCGCTGCACTGCGTAGGTACAAATTACAATCAAAGAGATTGGGATTGGATTTAGATTGGATTGATTGGTTCAGATTGGTATTTCAGCACAGACAAAAAAAAAAAACTGAACTTTAAAAAAAACTTAAAAAAAAAAACTTACTGAACTAAAAGAACTGAACTGATACGATTATCATAACAGTTAACTGTCCATTATGTTGTCCTTATAAGATTTACTACTACTCGGCATGCGTAACTCTTGGAAAGAAGACATCCAAGACACGCCTGCTGAGCTTGTGTATGGTGAAGCTCTCCATTTACCTAGCCAGTTTCTGTCTGCTACACATTACACTGCAGCCGATGTCACACAGTACGCAACCCGCCTTCGTGCACACATGGCTAAACTCACTCCCAGGCCGACATCCTGGCATACAACTTCTCCCTTCTACATACCTCGAGATCTGCATTCCTCTACACAAGTCTTCCTACGCCACTTGAGCAACCTTACGCCGGCCCCTACAAAGTGATACAAAGGCATCCAAAGTATTACACAATAGAGGTAAAAGGAAGGACAACTAACGTCTCTGTTGACAGATTTAAACCCGCCTAAATGATGAAAGAAGAGAAAAGCAACCAGAAGCCAGATCAACACCAACAGCCGCTCCAACAGCCATTACAACACCAGCAACAACAGACACAGAGAAGAGGACAAGAAGCGGGCTGCGAGTAAAATTCCACGATTTTTATCGACCGTAGTTACGGTCTGGCCGGGGGGAATATGTGGCGGAACAATAACCTATTGGACCACCACCTTACATTTTAGAGTGGAATCGCTCCGCTCATGAATCTTGGACCAAACATAGAAATCATACGATCGGTTGCATCGAGTGACCGCACGCTTACACGCGCCGCGCCCACTCATGGTGCGCGTGATTATTGTACTGGCGGCGGCGTCAACGACCTTGTGCTACGAGAGACTGGGTGCGCGCGCTGCCACCGGCGCATGAGCCGGACTGCGGACCACCAGTCGTCATTTGACCGTCTACCGAACCATTCGGATCGCGCCGCGCTAACTATGCTACTACTATAGTATACTCTTGTGTAATTTGCTAATTTAATTGTCCTTGTAATTTAATTTAAATATACCTAGTTTTCTCATTGCTTAATAATATCCTTCATTTCTTCATCTGTATTCGCAACATTATTTCATCCTTCCGCTTACGCTACGCCTTACGCTTTAAAGCTAAAATAATCATACATTTTTAGGCCCCCTGGTGTCCTGGTGTTTGCGGTTTGCGGTCAGTAGTGTACGGACTCTTCTATCCAGGGCGTCGAGTTCGGTCTGAGTCCATTTGAGTATGCCGAAAGAGTACATTAAAACCGGCATGACCCAACCATTGAAGGCGCGCACCTTATTTCCGCCCGAAAGAAGACTACCTTCTTCAGGCGTCAAAAGAAGCGCTCCTTCAACGATTGCTTCATGTCAGCATCGTTGATGCCTAACGCTTCCGACATACCCAAATACTTATAGCTTTCGGATGAGCAGAGGGATCTGAGGCTTATGGAATCGGAGAGTTGAATTCCCTCGGATTCCATAATCTTCCCTCGCTTTACATGCATGACTGCACATTTGTCCACACCAAATTCCATCCTGATGGCGCTACTGAAAGTTTCAGTTACCTTCAGTAGCTCCATCAGACGCAATTTGTTGGGGGCAAAGAGTTTTAAATCATCCATGTAAAGGAGGTGAGATATGACCTGACCACCTCTCTTCAACCGATAGCCTAGACCTGAATCCTCCAGTAGTGTAGAGGATTCAGGGCTAAGCAAAACCAAAGTGGACTCAAACTGTCGCCCTGAAATATTCCCCATTTAATCCATACAGGCTCATCATTCCCCTGGATCTGTCGACATCGTGGCTAACGAAGGACCGTCTTCCATTGCCTCATACACAACTCAAGGAAGATGCGTAGAGTTGCATCTATCTTGTACAACTCCAGCACCCTCATAAGCCATGTATGTGGCACCGAGTCGTAGGCCTTCTTGTAATCTATCCAACATGTCGACAGATCCTTGCGAGATCGACGAACCTGTTGGCTAATGGCCATGTCTATGAGGAGTAGCTTCTTAGTACCGCGGGACCCATTCCTACATCCATTTTGAGATGCAGACATAATCGAGTTACTCTCAATGTGTGTATTAATTTTCGCTCTCAAAATGGATGTAAGAAGTTATAAACCGTCGACAAACACGTGATCGGTCTATAATTCTTGGGTTCCGCGGGACTACCTGATTTATGGAGCAGGTGGGTAACGCCTGTTGTTAGAAACTGTGGTAGCGACCCAGACTCTAAGGATGACTGGAACTGAGATGCCAGGCAAGTGTGTGAACTAATTAGCCATTTCAGCCAAAAATTGTGCAGTCCTTCCGGTCCCGGTGATTTCCAATTTGGTAACGGACGGACCGCTCTGGCCACGTCTGATATATTAGTATTTAGTATTATGATAAATATAAGCAAGCAATAGAAATGGTTCAGAAAAAAATTCTCAGTGCCATGCACTACAAGTGCTTCCGTACTAGGATTCCCTACGCAGATTTGCTAAAGCATTATAAGTTATTGAGCTTGGATTCCAGACGTTCACTGATCATGGTTGTGATGCTGCACGGTATATGCAATAACAAATTTAATTGTACTGAGCTCTCGAATAGATTGTGTTACGTAGTACCTAGAACTGTTATTCGGCGGGAGGAGCGCGCACCTCGACTATTCTACACTGAGCGATGTAGAACGAAGGCCGGGGTGCGAGCCCCTCTCCGCCGACTTTCAGAAACCTATAACTCACAATTCATTGATTTTGATATTTTCGCGCTGTCGCAATCTAAATTTAAAAGAATGGTTTCGCAATTTCTTGCAAGTCGCCCATAAGACGGATGCTCTTGTCATCCGCTTCCTACGATTTGTTGGTAC
Organism: Oligia fasciuncula; assembly: GCA_963082905.1. NCBI lineage: Eukaryota > Metazoa > Arthropoda > Insecta > Lepidoptera > Noctuidae > Oligia > Oligia fasciuncula. The sequence continues at coordinate 9,971,694 of OY720406.1, read as the reverse complement.
ATAGTGTTCTTCTTCTAAATACCTATGAACTCTTTTTTTTTTGTTTTTTTGTTCTCTCATTTAGCATGCGTTCGTTTTCGTTATCTTAATCAGATGTCACGTCGTGGACAATAGTATGGGTTATACGTTTTTTAAACTGTAATATAACTACTTTTTGTAAATGCTGTAATGTATAACTGTTTTTTGTCCCAAATATATAAAAAAAAAAAAAAAAATGAGCTTTCTCCCTCAACAATCACGCGAGAAGTATTTGAAACAGTCCGATATGTTTAACACGTGGCGACAAGCTAAAGGAGCCAAAACTTTCTCAGAAAACGTTTTGCTGGCATATTTTATTGAATTATCCGAAACCAAGAAATCAAGCACTCTATGGAGTACGTATTCAATGCTAAAAGCAACAATAAAGATGAAAAAATACATACATATCGACACCTATCCTAAATTATTGGCATTTTTAAAAAGAGCCTCATCAGGTCATCAACCAAAAAAATCGAAGGTTTTAACAGCATCTGAAATTGAAAAGTTTCTTAACGAAGCACCTGATTCCGTATATTTGGCGACAAAAGTAAGTCAGTTGGACATTCAGTATCTACTTAAGTACCTATATTAATCAACTACTTAACATAATCTAATACGTACTTAGTAGATTCTGATAGGCATAATTATGCATGCATATCAATTTTATTAATTTATCTACTACAATACTCTTTACGTTACAGGTTGTTCTTATTATTGGTATAAACGGAGCATGTCGAACTAATGAACTAACACAACTTAATGTCAAAAACATTGAGAAACATTCAGATGACTTACTATGAATTAATTTACCCAATACAAAGACAAAAAGAGACCGCAACTTCGTCATTCGCAAGGAATACCTTACAATTGTTGAGAAATCCCAACACTCCAATCAATCGATTTTTTCTACAATATCGCAACGGAAAGTGTGTAAGACAGCCTATGGGTGCTAATAAAATTGGCAGTATCCCACGAGAAATAGCAACATTTCTTGAACTTCCAGAACCCCTTTTGTACACGGGTCATTGTTTCCGACGAACTTCAGCCACACTTTTGGCCGATTCAGGAGCTGATCTCCTGTCCCTTAAGCGCCATGGAGGCTGGAAGTCCAATGCGGTTGTAGAGGGATACATAGAGGATTCCATCCAAAATAAGTCTAAAATATGTAAAGGCATCGTAGGAGCCATTACACTGAAAGAGCCTCAGTCAGATCCTTGGACTGGCCCTTCTACATAAAAAATGAGCCGTTACGAAACACCTAACCATCGCCCTCTCTCGCCAACATTTACGCCAAGGGAATCTGATGAATCGGTACAACTATAAATTAAGTATGACAGATAGTTTACCGAAAAACAGTACCTACACAAGTCACCAACACTAACAACAAAAATATTACTCTCAACTTAAGTAACTTTATCAACGTTACTTTCAATTTTTCTTAATTATACCTAAGTATTATTAGTTATAATTTAAAGATTATTCTGTAATACTTACCTATCATAATGTAGTAGTTAATACCTAAAGTGAAATAAAAGTAGGTATCTTGTGATTGTAAATATTTTTACCGACTTCAAAAAAAAGGAGGTTATCAATTCGATACGTATGTATGTAATTATTGGAATTGCATTATATTCACTCAAACTCAAACTCAAAGCATTTATTTCAATTAAACCATTTTACAGGCACTTTTGAATTGTCAAGAAGTAGGTCAGTCAGAAAAATGTGAAGCTAGTTGCCCATTCCAAAGCGTAGGTACCTATGGAGAAGAACGGACAAGAAACTCCATGGACACTCTTTTTAAATTATATTTTACAAAAATATTAGTTACATCATTACTTTTGAATTTTTAATTAAATAATGTGAGAACGATGTAAAAATAAACAAGACGTATGCGTTAAAAGCGTCCAGAGTACAACAAATAGTACTAAAACAACAATCCAAAAATAAAAATAAAATAATTAAAAATAAGCCGAGGCAGCTAAGTGATGACCAGCCCCAACTGACGGCGCCCGTTCACGAACATGACGCATAGATCAGCACCATTCAGCTCAACCATTTTGAAGGGAGCTAAATGATCCAACATACACGCCACCGTCAGCGAGACATTTGTGTGAGCATGACATACTATCAGCCGCCAGGGCACATTCGAGTCAATGAAAGACATATTACCCGGTAAATGGTAAAATAAGGTATAGTACTTACATAGAACTCACATCTGTGCTATGCAATTATACAATACAAATGAAATTGAGTTTATACAATGCAAAGATAGTCTTACAATCTTCAGCAGCTCCAACAGTATTTTCAGGTGTTAATCAATTAGTTGTGGTTGTGGAGCAGGACCAGCATTGAGCCAGGCATTTTTATCAGCTATGTAATCCCCTAACTTATAATATGCCTGACTGCATAGTGTGCGTTTTATACAAGACTTGAATTTTGTCTCATTCAGTTGAAGAATGTGGGGAGGTATTTTATTATAACATTTTAAACAGTACCCCATAAAAGATGAGTCCACTTTAGCCAGTCTGAAACCTGGTTGAACTAATAGGTCCCTATTTCTAGTACTATAATTATGTCTTTCACCTCTTTTACTAAAAAGATGTAAGTTTTTTCTTACATACATGACATCACATATGACAATCTACTAAGGCTTCCAAACAAATATACAAAATTTCATAGACGTATGTATGTACAGTCACGAGCACTAATATGTCGACACTTGGCAACTTTAAATTGCGATTTTTTCACGAAATAACGAATGCAACGTTGAAATACGACACTTTAAATATACCTATGCGTTCGAAAATACTATGTTCCTAATAATATAAAATTTTATTCAAAAATAAAGGAGAAAATCGCCTTTGAATAAAGCCAAGTGTATACATACTTATGCTCGTGACTGTATGTATGTATGTATGTATGTTTGTCCACGCATTTCTCAGCAACTATTAATCGGATCGTGACTATTTTTTTTGTATTAGCTTACATTTACTTCAACTTAGGGAACAGTGCAAGTTTCATCAAAATCGGTTCAGTAATTGTCAAGATATGGACTAATACGTGTAAGTGTGACGGCCTGGCGTATTGATACGAGCTACGGGTGTAGTGTCAAAGGGAAAACATCTCAAAACCTTGGTCAAATTCTAGTGCAAAAACTAAAAATTACGAAATAAAAAGTAATTTAAAAAAATTAAACCGACTTCAAAAAGAAATCAACTCAAAATTATGAAATAACTTTATTAAAGTTAAAGTTAAAAAAAAAAAATAAAGTCGGTGGCAAAAAACTAAAATACAGATCCCAAGACACCGACTTCCGAAATTAAAGTTATTTCATAATTTTGAGTTGATTTCTTTTTGAAGTCGGTTTAATTTTTTTAAATTACTTTTTATTTTTGCATTTAGTCATTTCCTCGCTGAGGTGGGATGAAAAGTTACGTGTTGCACTCGAGTGCAAAGATTTTTCACCTCGTGCTCTTTTGATTCCCTCGCTAACGCTCAGGATTCTAATTTTTTAATCACTCGCTGCGCTCGTGATTCAATTTTAGAATCCTTCGCTTGCTCGGTCATCAAAATTGAGCACGCGGTTAAAAAGCAACTTTGCACTCTTGTATAACAAATAACTATTTTATTGTTCGATTGCACATAAGTTTAAGTCCCATGTAATAGATCAAGACTAATTCCATCAACCGGACACAATTTCAGACACCGGGCTGCTACTGAGAAATTCCATATAGTACCTAAATCCCCATTATTTGCCCAACCTGGGAATCGAATCCAGGACCTCATGCTCAGCAGTAGCGCTGGCGCCCACTAGACCAACGTGGCAGTATACCTCTGTATATCATATAAATTACCTACTTTATAACAAGGATCATGAATCACAAGAAGTGAGCAACTTTTCATCTCAACCACAGAAGTGACGTCATTATGTCTAAAACCCGATCGTAAGTACTTAGTGAATCATTTATTTGTTTGAATATGGGTTATATCTACATGAAGTGACGTCGCAGCCAACTGGTTTAATTAGCCGTTTAGTCGCCTAGCCTTTTAACTAAACGGCGGCCGTTCAACTAACGGCCTGAATGATATTCAATATTATAGTTTAGATTGGAACTGTAACCAACCACGCGAGAGCCGAATTGGTCGCAGTAACTAAGCCAGGGCGCGTATTGCCATTGTGTATATCAGTACAGACACCCATAGTCTGTACTCGATCACTTTATGCTCTTAAAAATAACAAATACTCTAAAGCAAACTACGTATGACTACAGACCAGTCTGTCTAAGTATACAGTTTGCTTGCATATTTTTAAAGCAAACTACGTATGACTACAGACCAGTCTGTATAAGTATACGGTTTGTTCGCATATGTCTAAAGCAAAATGTGACCGTGTTATTGTTTGTATTGTAGGGTATGTGAAGTCATAAGACTTTAATTATATGTTGCAGTGTACTACGTAACAATATTGAACATAAGTATGTTGTACGTGTTTATATTCTCTGAGGGAAGCTTCGTGCGACCCCCTCCATAGAAAAGGATACAACATTTTTCTTCTTCTAAAGATTTTCCGATCTCTATGCTGTTTAAGTATGTTTATCAACATAATTAAAAACTAGGTTGAAACGTTTTATTCTCTATATAAAACGTATAAGCCTAGGTGTTTATTATGAAAATAACATTCTTAAATATAATGGAAATGGGAAAATATTTAGAAGTAGAAAAACGTTTCCTTCTTTTGTATCGAGGGCTCCGCAAAATAATTCCCACGTAATGACTGATGAAAAAAAAATGCAGTAGCTATGTAAATAAAACAATATTTAAAAAACATTAAAGATTTATTTTTGAAAGGATAAATCAACATTATTAACTATTTAAAACGAAACCTTATTTAATGTTTTTTTGCATTTGGCTGCGTGCGAACTCGTTTTATTAGGTCAAGGACACTGCTATAATGCGAAGAAAGCAAAGAATGTAAAGGATACAGTACCTATCTATCTTTGGTGCGAAAGAGACAGAATGTTACCTATCTATCTTTGGTGCGAAAGAGACAGAATGTGTTTGCTCTGCACTCGCATGTAGTTTGCTCACACTGAAGCATGCCATTGTACATACCACGGCAGCCAAATTGTCTGTACTCGTATGTGTTTTGCTCTCACGGATTAGAGCAAAGTGTATTTTATTTCAGTCTGTCTCTGTACTGATATGCAGTATGCTCTCTAGCTACAAGAGCATATTGCGTGCGATTACAGAGCAACCCCTGTCTGTGCTAGTATACATTATGGCAATACGCAGCCAGGGCACCCCGACCAAATAGGATATGTTAGGTTAGAACTGTGCCCCCCCCCGGTGGGTTCCCGCATTGTCGGGGCTCAGTAGCCGTGGCTTGGACACCCACGGTGAAGCGAAGAGGAACCCGAGGAGGGGCCGCTCGTCAGGGCTTTTGCCGAAAAGCCGACAACGTAGCGGCCAACAAGTAGGTTGCGGTGCCGCTTCGGCGACATCGCAACTGTGTGATGTCGTATGGGAGGCATCGCGGCTGAGGGTTGGAGGCCGCGGCGGGAGAGGAGTGCCGGTATTGCGGTGCCCCGCTCTCCCTACCTTCCGCGGGGCACGGCCACTGTAACGTTTTGCACCTCTGTAGCGTTGGGGGGCACCTGTGTAGCGCATAGGTAGTGTATGTAAATGATACTCCAGATGTAGTTATGAGCTTAGGTATAATCAAGTCTAGGCATAGCATCACAGAAATATGTACAGGTCTTATAGATAAATACATGGGCACAAGTAGTGGATTTCCTAAGATGTATTTACAAAATATACAAAATGTAGTTGTACAATAATACGTGTGGTGGCGCACAGGTCGCAGTTGTAGATCGCTTTCCTTGCGCGCGCCGCGTATAAATATCCCCTCTCGGCGCGCGGAGCGCCAGTACACGGTTGGCAGCGGCAGCGGACGGATGTATGACTTGACCTGTAGCCCTGTAGCTACAGTACTCCCCCCCTAGTGAAAACGTACAGGCATCTTTACTAGTCGCCCTGATCTGGTGCGGCGCTCGTTGGTGTTGGCCGGGAGTAGGCTGGTGTTATCTTCGCTGGTAGCTGCAGCTGACTGGGACTTCTCACTACTCGTGTGGTCGTGATCTTCAATGCTGATAGTGAATGCCGGTTTGAGTCTATCGATCGATATTGTGCTAGATCTTCCTGGTAGTTGGATGGTGAAGAACTTCTCGCTGCGCTCGATGACCTTGTACGGACCTTTGTATGGCTGTTGTAGCGGTTTGCGGACGGTGTCGTCGCGTAGCAACACATGGCTACAAGTTTGTAGATCATTGTGCACGAACATACATCGCTTGTTGGAGTGCGATTTGTATGTTGGTGTTAACTTCGTGATGACGTCATGTAGTTGATCGACGAAGTTGTGATCCATTGACTTCGCTGCTGGTGATGGTGCTATGAAATCCCCAGGCAGTCGCAATGCTTGGCCGTAGGTGAGCTGCGCGGCGCTGGTGTCGGTGTCTGTACGCACGGCGGCTCGTAATCCCATTAGCACTGTAGGTAGCTCGGCGATCCATTTGTTGCTATTTTGTAGGCGAGTCATAAGTGCGGTCTTCAGTGTTCGGTGCCAGCGTTCGACAATGCCGTTGCTCTGCGGGTGGTAGGCAGTGGTACGGGTTCGTTCGACTCCCAGTAGATGTGCGAGGTCTCGGAACAGACAGCTTTCGAACTGTCGTCCTTGGTCAGTCGTTATTCTTGCAGGGCACCCGTAGCGAGATATCCACGTTTCATATAGCTTTTTGGCGACGATATCGGCAGTGATTTCCCGTAAAGGTACTGCTTCGGGCCATCGTGTGCAGCGGTCGATCATTGTCAACAGGTAGCGATGTCCAGACGATGAAGTGGGTAGCGGACCAACGATGTCGATGTGTACGTGTTGGAATCGTTCGCTTGGTGGGAACGCTGCAACTTCACTGTGGTTGTGACGTTGTACTTTCGAGCGTTGGCAAGATATGCACGTTTTCGCCCAATTGCCAATGTCGGTGTTCATTGCGGGCCAGAAATAGCGTTGTTGCATGAGCTTGCGTGTAGTTCGTAACCCGGAATGACTTGGATTGTGCACGGCGTTGAATGCGATGCGACGAAAGTCAGTTGGTAAGTACGGTCGAACGTGTGACGTAGACGTTTCGCAGAATATCGGCTTGTTTGAAGCGGGCATGACGATTTTCTTGAGTTGAATATTTGTTTGCTTCAATAAGTTGGGTATATCGCTGTCCCTTTCTTGTGCTTGAGATACGTCATCGTAGTTAATTGGCGATGGTAGGTCGACGGTTTCGATGCGTGAGAGTGCGTCGGCGACAACATTGTTTACTCCACTCACATGACGAATGTCCGTAGTGAACTCGCTGATGAATAGCAATTGCCGAGTGCGTCTTTGTGTGTCGTTGTCTGACGGCGGCTTGCGAATAGCGTAGGTCAGCGGCTTGTGGTCGGTGTAAACAATGAGTTCTCTTCCTTCGAACATTTTCCTGAAGTGTTTGATCGCCATGTAGATGGATAGTAATTCTCTGTCGAATGTACTGTAGCGCTGTTGTGTGTCGGAGAACTTTTTCGAGAAATAGCCCAGTGGTATCCATTTCTTGTTTACAAGTTGTTGTAGTACGGCTCCTGCGCAGGTATTCGATGCGTCACACATTAGGGAGATGGCGTCGTTCGGTGATGGGGATGGATGAGCGAGCAAAGCAGCGTTTTGTATGCCGGCTTTGCACAACTCGAATGCTTGTAAAGCTTCTGTGTTCCACTCAATTTTGGTTTTGTCACGCTTCTTAGTGTTATGCAGGTACGCGTTGAGTGGTGCTTGTATGTGTGCGGCATTTGGAATGCTGTCGCGATAGAAGTTTACCATTCCGATGAATCGACGTAAGTCATGAATTGTCACTGGTTGGGGGTAGGCAGTGATTGCAGTGACCTTTTCTTGTGGTGGCTTAATTCCGTTACTTGACACTTCGTAGCCCAGGAACTTGACATTTTCTTTGCTGAAGACGCATTTCGATGGATTTATTGTTATTCCATAGTCGTCTAATCTACGTAGTACCTTTTGTAAGTCTTCGATGTGGCCTGCTTCATTATCTGATGCGACGATGACGTCATCAATGAATGGGAATGCGTAATCTAACCCGATGAGTACTTCATTAATGAACCGTTGGAATGTCTGTCCGGCGTTTCTGAGACCTGGACACATTCGAGGGAATTCAAATAGACCGAATGGAGTGGTGATGGCGGTCTTCTCGATGTCCGGTTCATATACAGGCAGTTGTTGGTACGCACGATTCAGGTCAAGCGTAGTAAATATCTTCTTGCCGTGAAGTAGGTATGTGAAGTCCTTGAGTCGTGGAACTGGATAGCGGTCTGGTTTAGTGACGTCATTGAGTCTGCGGTAGTCGCCACATACGCGAATGTCACCGTTTCTCTTTGGTACGACGTGTAACGGGCTGGACCATGGACTTTTACTGGGACGACATATTCCTTGCTGCATCATCGTCTCGAACTCCTTCTTCACGGGCAGGTATCGATGTGGTGGTAATGGTCTGGTCTTGCTGTACACTGGTGGGCCGGTAGTTTCGATGTGGTGTTCCACACGGTGCTTTGGAGTGTCCTTCATACATGACGGTCGAAGGATGTCGGGGTACTTGCTGAGTAGCCGGTGATAAGGCTGTTCAACATCAATACTTCTCACAGTAGGCTCGGCGGAGTAGGTGACTGGTGCTCTGGCGGTTAAATTGGTAACTTTGTCGACGAGACATCGGCCGGCTACGTCGACAAGAAGTTGATGGTGCGTTAAAAAATCGGCGCCAATGATGGGCTTGGTGACTGCGGCGATGATGAACTTCCACGTGTAAGGTCTACGTAGGTTGAGATCCAGTTGTAGTGTCTTCTCACCATACGTTGGAATCACTGTGTTGTTCGCGGCATATAAACAGAAATCGGTTGGTGCTGCGTTCCCGCCTTTTCTCTTCGGTATCACGGATACGTTGGCGCCAGTATCAATCAAGAAAGATAAACGTGAGTTTTTGTCCGTTATAAATAGGCGGTAAGATGAGTTGCTTGCGCCGGTTCCCGCCTCGGCCAACGCAGGTGTTAGTTTTCCGAGCGGGCGCTGCTGTCTTCGTAGCTGCACGGCCGCGTGCACCTTCTCGCCTCTTTGCCGAACTTGCGATGGTAAAAACAGATCGCTGATTGGTCGTTTCGCGCGCGATCGTGGTTGGTCCGGCTCGACGAACGCGATCTCGATCGTGAGTGTCGCCTGTTAAACGATCTGCGTCTATAGCTGTGTTGTTGCGATTGTTTTGTCTTCAACTCAGCAATTTCTCGTGTGAGAGCGTCGATCTTCGCTTCCAGTGACGTAGATGCTTGCGAGGTGGTGGGAGTGGAGCTAACTGCCGCGACAGTGCCGTATGGTTGCGTCTGCTCGAGGATCTTGTCAGCCATCACTGCCAGCTCGTGGATGTCTGATTTCTTAGCGATATTATCGCTGACAGCGAGGACTGCTCGAACGGATTGCGGCAAATGGTTGGTCCACATGATTCGCAGCGCTGAGTCGGAGATGTTGTCCGCGGCGAGGTTCTTCATCCGACGTAGCAGCTGCGAAGGCTTCATGTCGCCGAGTTCCATCTCAGACAACAATCTTTGTACTTGACGCTGTTCAGATTCTTCGTAGACTTGGAGCAACCGACTCTTCAGTGCGGCATACCTTTGGTTTTCTGGTGGATGGAGAATGATGTCCGATATTTCATCCAGGTCTTGCCTCTCAAGGTGTCCGACAACGAGCTCGTACATGGCTTGATCGCCCTTTTTCTGCGGTGACATGATGGCTTCAAATTGCGCAAACCACAAGTGTATTCTGTCACGCCAGATGGGTGGAATGCGCAGTGACGTCGACACACCTGATAATTCTGGTTCTCCTTCGTTAGGCATGGTGAAAACTTGATCTGGAGGTCTTCACAAAAATCAGTATCACGTCGGGGTCACCACTGTAGCGCATAGGTAGTGTATGTAAATGATACTCCAGATGTAGTTATGAGCTTAGGTATAATCAAGTCTAGGCATAGCATCACAGAAATATGTACAGGTCTTATAGATAAATACATGGGCACAAGTAGTGGATTTCCTAAGATGTATTTACAAAATATACAAAATGTAGTTGTACAATAATACGTGTGGTGGCGCACAGGTCGCAGTTGTAGATCGCTTTCCTTGCGCGCGCCGCGTATAAATATCCCCTCTCGGCGCGCGGAGCGCCAGTACACGGTTGGCAGCGGCAGCGGACGGATGTATGACTTGACCTGTAGCCCTGTAGCTACACCTGTAACGTTTAGGACGTTAGGTAGTGTGTAGTGGTAGATGATATGGAATAAAAGAAGAATTACGTTACAAGATTAGATTTATTTTGATAGAAATACAAAGCCGGTTGAGCCGGGTGTGGGTACGATATCGAGCGCACGCGTAGGTTATAACCGTCTAAGAACACTACTGCCCTGCAGAGCCTCCAGACGTAGGTAGCGGGAACTGGAGGTAGATGTCCAGGGTCCCGTAACGCCGCGGCAGGGTCGTCCAGCCGCTCCCCTGCGGCGACGGCGGTGGCAGTATTAGTAACCGCCTCCGGGCCTCAAGCCTTCAACAGCGCACGTAGACACGTACGTCTGTGCTTCTGCGGGGTGATGACGGGGTCGCCACCGTCTGATGGCGGACGCGGTGGGGCCGCAGGGGAAGAGGAGTGTTGGTATGACGTTGGCCACTCTCCCTATCCTCTGCGGCCGAAAATTGGCAGGCGGCGGGGCCAATGATCTGACCCGTCGAAGGGGGACCAAAGGTGCCCAGACACGGGGTCGCCTGGCGCCCATGTGCTGGTTTGGTCCCTGGGGTGGTCACGGCGTGCTATGTGTTTTGGTGCGCCGGTGATGGGGAGTCATAGATATCCGTGGGGAGTACTCCCCAGAGGAGGGTCCGGTGACGGACGGCCGTGGCGGGTTCACGGATGAGTGCTAACGCATGCCCGTGTTCCCGCCGTAAGCGGCAGAGGAGGACACCGTGGAGTTTTAGTGGGTTAGAGTCCCACATAACTGCACTATCTCCCCGTGGTAGTGCAGAATGCATGAGCATTTCTCCACGTTAAAAAAAAAGAAAGGTTAGAACTGTGCAACCGCGTGCGAGCAAAGAGAGCGAAGCGAGGCAAGTACTCCTTCAAAGGCCAGGCGGTTAACTAAACGGCTGCGACACATACCTACATAACAAAAAATCTTTAAACCACATCCTACCATACAGCTGTTTAAATATCTATAGGTAAATACAGTTTTATTTCTCACATTGATCATTGATTTTTCGGTTACAAATATTAAAATTATAGTTTTATTTATAGAATTTTAATATTAAATAAATACAACATGGCAATCATACTGATATTATAAAGGCGAAAGTTTGTGAGTGGGGGTGTGTTATATGTTTGTTACTTATTCACGCTCAAACGGCGACTAATTTTGATAAAAAAAATTATGGAGTTAGCTGACACCCTGGATTAACATATAGGCTACTTTTTATCCCGATATTCCCACGGGATCGACATTTACGCAGGTGAAACCGCGGGGTGCCGCTAATTTTTAGGGTTCCGTTGCCAAATGGCAAAAAACTGAACCCTTATGGATTCGTCATGTCTGTCTGTCTGTCTGTCCGTCCGTATGTCACAGCCACTTTTTTCCGAAACTATAAGAGCTACACTGTTGAAACTTGGTAAGTAGATGTATTCTGTGAACCGCATTAAGATTTTCACAAAAAAACTATAAATTATGGGGGTTCCCCATACTTAGAACTGAAACTCAAATTTTTTTTTTCATCAAACCTGTACGCGTGGGGTATCTGCGGATAGGTCTTCAAAAATGATATTGAGGTTTCTACTTAATATCATTTTTTTCTAAACTGAATAGTTTGCGCGAGAGACACTTCCAAATGATATAACCTCCCTGTAACTTCTAAAATAAGAGAATGATAAAACTAAAAAAAAAATATGATTGTACATTATCATGTAAACTTCCACCGAAAATTGGTTTGAACGAGATCTAGTAAATAGGTCGCCGTTGAAAATTTAAAAACATATGATGGTACGGAACCCTCGGTGCGCGAGTCCGACTCGATCTTGCCCGGTTTTTTATAAATCTTAGATGTCGTGCAATATACACTGGAGTCCAGTAAATAAATGAATAATGATTACATGATTTTATTTCTGTAAGTAGGTTTGTACAAACACTTTTACACGTCAATCATATTTCTTTTAAAACTAGATGAGGTCGGCGTTTCCTAACTGACTATTCTGAGAAGAAAGGCCGAAACAAACTCAGAAGTCACAGTCTCTTTTAAAGTCCAGACAAAATCTTGGTCAGATCGTGTGAAGACCATGTAGATTGGTGTCTGAAATGGTCTTTTGAGGAAAGAACCACACAGATTGAGCGGACCTGTCCAATCAGTGCACGAATTTGTCAAAAATCGTGCAGCTCAACTCAGAACTTGAGGAGCTCAACGATTCGACGAACAATACCAAAGACAGGACATTTGGGTAGGCCGCATAAACTACTCAAACTGCCAGATCATGATTAAAACTTAGAAGGAAAAAAAAATGACCCACATAGTCCTCACATTCACAATAATTAAATAAAAAAATAAAAATTACTTACAAAGTAAATATTCATGTCATTGTCTAAATAAAATTCATCAATGTCAATGTGTATATAAAAAATCCGGACATAATCTTTGAGGACCATAGATTAGTGTCTGAAATGGTCTTTTGAGTAAAGAACCACACAGATTGAGCGGACCTGTCCAGTCAAAATGAGTTTTGCAGGGTACAGTCTGAACTTTTTCTCTTTAGCTAGCACTTCGGAATTTTTCATACTTAAGCATATTACTTTTGACAAAGACTGACATCTCGTAAATGAACAGGCTGGGTAAAGTAAAAATGTTAAGTTTTTTGAAATATGGTTCACAGCTATCAGGGGTCCTTAGTCTACACATTGCCCGTATGCTCTTTTTTGGGCTTTAAAAACAGACTCCCATTCCGTCGAGTTCCCCCAGAAAATTACACCATATCTCAGCGTGGACACCACGTATGCATGGTAGGCTGTCATGACAGTGGATTAATTTACAATTTTTGTGAGTATTATTTAATTTCAAGCAGACAGATTCCGCATGTGATTTCCAATTTAAATTACAATCTACATTCAAACCTAAGAATTTTGTTACATCAACTTCATTAATTTTTGTTCCAGCATAATTTATGTTTAAGTCTGTTGGTGGTTTAGTCCTGTTTCTGAAGATCATGAAATTAGTTTTCTGTAAATTAATTAGAAGGTTGTTTGTTCTTAACCAATCGACAATGCGTGCTAATGTGGTGTTAATGTCATTGTCCAATGATGCATAATCTTTGTTGCAAAATATGACTACTATCGTCTGCAAAAAGAATCATTGGAAAATCCACGGTTTTCGGAAAGTCATTAATGTAAATTTAGAATAATAAGGGACCTAGGACACTGCCCTGGGGTACGCCATATATCACTTCTACGTAGTCTGAAACATGATCAGTTTCTCGCTTTATATTAGAGCAGAATTTCGTTATTGATGTGGCTTGTTTCCTCTTACTTAAATATAACATAATTAGATCCAAGGCGTTGCCGCGAATGCCATAAGCATAAAGCTTGTTTCTTAGTGTCTTATGGTTCACATAGTCGCACGCTTTGGTTAAATCCATGTTTAATGCCTGGCTAGAGCCTCTGGCTTAAATTACTTGCTTTAGATTAGGTTTGCATGACATATAATTTGACGTTAGCGAGCAGATGGTGTGAAAAAATATTAAACAGTCGGTTTTTTGTCATCGAAGCTCCGGACACATAAGTAGGTATAGACACTTTTGTAGGTTATTTATGTGCACGCTTATACCAATTAGAACTTCTACATTTTTACCCAGTGGATTTTCTATAATTAATCAAGTGCTACAATTAATAGGTACTTACGTCATCTTAATCTGAGTAAATCCTCAAACCACGGAATATATAACCTTATTTATCTATTCCGTGCCTCAAACTATCAGATGAAAACAAATCGTAGGATTATTAAGATAAGACTGAATGCGCTATCATTTAATCATTGTATTTAATCATTGCATTTTATCAATTAATTCCCAGGTCTGAATTAATATAAGCCAACATAAAACAAATTTTGGTTAGTTTGAAGGTAAAATGGCGATGTGGGGTGCAGTATTTTTGTTGGCTGTTGCTGGGATGACGGTAAATATAGATTTGTTATGATATTTAAGGGTCCGTTCAACTTCAAGTCCGTTAGGTCGTTAGTAGAATATAACAGTCCATCAGTCCATTAAGAAATGCTTGCTTGCTGCGTCTGCTAGATCATGCAATTTCTGGATCGATCTTTAAACTAGGAAAAAATCTTGACTCCTGAATAGTCCTGATTAAATTGAATACAGGAATAGTTTTGATTCGATCGAGAATTCGGTGCCCTGTGAATAATGGGGAAGTTTTAAAATTTATAATAGAGTACGTACCTTATTCACCTATTCTGTACATTTCAGGTTCTCGCCGATCCCAGCCTAATCTTCCCTGAAATACCGAGAGGTAAGCCAATTAATCAAACGTACTAAGTATCTTAGAGCAGATTTTTCTATAGTCAGATAATTTTTATCCGTGGAATAAATATGGCGGTTTGACAGGTTTTGTATAGAATAGGTATATATATGTCAAACTGTCATATTTATTCTTTAGATAAAAGCTACCTGACTAGGACCAAATAAAAAACCAAGACAGAAAAAATCGAAGACATGTGACATCTGACGGCACGGTTGGCGCAGTGGTTAAGCGATTGACTGCTGCGCTGCGTGTCGCAGGTTCGATTCCCGCACGGAACAAATATTTGTATGACCTACAAGTAGTTGTTCCGGGTCTGGCTGTTTGTGTATGTGAGTTTAAATGTTTGTAAACGCACCCACAATACAGGAGAAATTCCTAGTGTGGGGCAACGTTTTTTATTTAAAAGAAAAACAAAAAAAGAAGAAAGAAAAAAAATCTACTAACCTGCACTGGGCCCTCGTGGTAGATTACAGCCCACTCCCTCTCTAAGAGGACGCCTGCGTCCCAGCAGTGGGAACATTATAGGCTGATTATGCTATCCATGATTTTGCTATAATTGTGACAAAATCGGGGAAAATTACAACAAAACAAATGGCAATCGCTTTCAAAGCGTTTCGTATTTCAGCAACGACTTTCAATAGGATTGAGATAAGATTTTCGGTAGATTATGTCAATCTAACACATTTTTTACTTTTCCATCATCGTTAGTGCTGATAGAATACCTCATTGTTTAGGGCCTTTTCCATCATCGTTAGTGCTGATAGAATACCTCATTGTTTAGGGCCTTTTCCATCATCGTTAGTGCTGATAGAATACCTCATTGTTTAGGGCCTTTTCCATCATCGTTAGTGCTGATAGAATACCTCATTGTTTAGGGCCTTTTCTATCATCGTTAGTGCTGATAGAATACCTCATTGTTTAGGGCCTTTTCCATCATCGTTAGTGCTGATAGAATACCTCATTGTTTAAGGCCTGTCCCCTAAAATAAAACTTCCTTATAGAGTCTTGTGCTGAATACAAATGTTTTTTTATTCCAACTAAGTATTTATATTCTTCTTTTTTCTTTATTATTCTTCCTTTTTTCATTTTTAGGGTTCCGTACTTCAAAAGAAAAAACGGAATCCTTATAAGATCACTTCGTTGCCCGTCTGTCTGTCCATCAGTCAAGACACTTTTTTTCAGGAACGCGTGGAGTTATCAAGTTGAAATTAATATCAAATAGTCAAGGCTGCAATGCCTTGAAGCAATGAAGAAATCAAACTTCTAAGTCAACGCAATCTAAAGATACGGGCGTTTATGTTCCGAAATCAAAACCTATAGGGTACTTTCCGTTCACCTAGAATCATGAAATTTGTCAAGAAGTAATGTCATGTAGCACAAGTAAAGGAAAAAAAATCCGAAAGCCGTAAATTTGTAGTTACATTACATAATAATTTTAAAACAATTTATACAGGGTTATTGGTAAAACACCAGCAACCTCTTAAGAGGTCATTGTACTCGTCATTATGAACAACTTTTACTATGGGACCAAACCTGAAATCGCGAAAAAAAATCAGCTGTTCCCTACATTTATGTTCGTATAACTCGTCAAAATGTAGGGAACAGCTGATTTTTTTTTCGCGATTTCAGGTTTGGTCCCATATATCCCATATATAGGTTTTTATCCTGATATTCCCACGGGATCTACACTTATGCGGGTGAAACTGCGGGGCGCTGTTAGTAATAAATAAATAAATCCATCTATCTTACCGAGATTTCAAAAACCTTTGACATCTTCTTATTTTCTTTTGACTATTCCACAACAGGTGCTGCACGTATCGTGTCAGGATGGGAAGCGCAGCCCGGCCAGTTCCCTCACCAGCTCTCTCTCCGTTTGGTGAACGATGGTGGAGGCGTCTTCGCCTGCGGTGGTACTGTCATCCACGCTGCGTGGGGTCTCACTGCCTCTCACTGCACCGCTGGGTAGGTGTACAGTCTATCTATTCTGTAAAAATCACACCTTGAAAACTTAGGTGAAGTGAACTGTCAATAAAATTATGATTGAGATCTAGCAAAAAATAAAAGTCGTTGACAGCCGTCTACCAATGTTTTCCAATATTTCAAATGTAAAGGCAGTGTCGCTAACACGGTCAACACAAACGTATCGCACTAAGGGGCGTCCTTGACGCTATTATGAAACTCGACCGAAGCAGTATTAGCGACAGGTTTATATGACAAGCGATCTACATTTATATCGAACTAGCTCCTGCCTGCGACTTCGTCCGCGTGAAACTTTACCCTCCCCACATTCACCCTCTTGGGGTAGATTTTCGAAAAACCCTTTCTTAGTGGATACCGACTCTTCACAAAGAACACACCCTCCAAATTTCATGTCTCTAGGACCAGCGGTTTAGGCTGTGCGTTGATATATCAGTCAGTCAGTCAGGACTTTGTATTGTATAGATAGATAGATAGATAAGTTTGGACTTTGGTACAAGTCGGATGTATGACTATGACTTTTATTTTTTTGTTATCTGGCGGCAACCATAGTGTAAATCCCAAGCGTCAGGTGGAATGACAGCTCACGCTCACTCAAAGCTCACTTCACTTATGTTTTCACGATGAGATTTTTACAGAATAGACCTGGTGTTCTATAGTCGGACTTTTAATTAGCTGCAGTAAAATGACAGCTTATGTGTTACTTAAATGACTGAAATTGGCGTCTTTTTGTTATTTCGCGGCCATCAACCAAATCTTGTTTTTCTAGTATACAATAGTGTAACAAACCAAACTTATTTGACATGCATATCTCTAAACTCAGTCCGAAATGAGTTATTAAGAAGTGTCATTTTACTGCAGCTAATTAAAAGTCGGACTATAGTACTAGCGCTCTTTTCAACCAAAACTACTTTATGAACTGCCTCGTTCGTTTGACGGCCTGGGGGTCTAAAAAGCCACTTTGAAGAATCATTAAAGGATAACATTATGAATCGTAATATGGCGAAGATAGTCCGTGTTTTTCTTTTTTTCGCTGCACTACGTAGGTATAATCAAAGAGATTGGGATTGGATTTGGATCGGATTGATTGGTATTTTAGCGCAGACATAAAAACTGAAAAATGCTTCACCAATGGGATTTGATACGATTAACTTAACGGTTAACTGTCCATTATGTTGTCCTTTTATGATTATGCCAAAGTGGCCTTTTTAGGCCCCCTGATTGTAATTAAAGATCAATGGCAGTTTTTTTTTTTGCGGTTGGGAAATCACCAAATGACCCAAATAACTCCTCCCGCTCTGATGATCAAATCACCCCTCCCGCTCTGGGTGGAGCGAAAGGGAGTGTCCGTGTTCCTTCCTTAGCCCTTTATGTTCCGGGCCAGCGGTAACCCTTTCGGACAATCCCGCTGACCCGGCAGGCTTCGGCCCTAAGGGGCCCCTTCCTCGATGCTGACATCTCTTTGAGGCGCGCGTGGAACACGTACGCGCCATCCGGAACGGGCCTGGTCCTGATCGGACAGTGAGCTACCCATTACTCTCCGCCCACAGGCCTGCGGTGGCCGTGAGTCGTCACGCGGCTCCTGACGCCCGGAGCGTCTCCCGCGTGTCCCACAAGTACAAAATGTATAAAATACAAAAATGTTTAATTCATCTCAAACATATTTTGATCCTGATCATACATACATTGAGGCAGACCCAGTAAGTTACTATTTAGAGCTTAATATAATTACAGTCATGCATCAATATTGCTTATGCATACTAAAGTTGTTTCTGTGAACATGCTGCGCGCCGTCCCCGCGCCCGCACCGTCGCAGGCCCGTATCTACATCTGTGTGTGTACACTGGCTAACGTCGAACGAAACAAAAACATACCGTCGCTTTTTTACGTATGACCTTGGTTCGTTCTTAGCATTGCTAAAATTCACATCTTTTTATCAAGCGCAGCTAGCGGGTAGCGTTGCGTATTGGATTAGTAATCACGCAGGCCTGGGTTCCAATCTCAAGGTGAAGCATTATTTATCTTTTCAATTCAACAATAATCTTATATTTTTTTATTATTATTCGATACATTAATACACGAGAACAATAATTTAATAATTATTTTATTTGTATATTGTTATTGAAATATGGGGTTAAAGATAAAAAAGTTTTTATTTATTTTTTAAGGTACACCAACAGCTTCTATGTATAATTTATCTTAAGTACTATAGATCACAAAAGTCTCGGTCTTACACAGTCGCCAATTACAGGTTTACCAGCAATCTCAGAAATAAGTGAAAAATTAAACTAAAGGCTAGAACTTAAAAATTTGTATGGCAAGATACTTCTTAAACTTAAGAATAATAACACAAAGTAAAATAAAAAAAAACTAACAACATTGCAATTTTGCCCACTTACTTAAGACTAAGTAAATAAATAATATAAGTAGAAATGAGATCATAATGGAAAGTATAGCTTCTAAAACAAATTATAAAAGGGTGAAGGATTTCCAAAGTATGTTATAAACATAACACATTATCGGATTGTGTTTTTCGGGACTTTAGTATTTTGGTTTTATAGACCTTTATGGAATCATGGTATAGATCAACATCTGGTACCAATTTTATCAAAGAATTCATCTCTCTGCTGAGTCGGTTTAGTGGTGAGTTTACTCCAATATTTGTCTTGGATTCTCGAGTGTGGAATACATCAGTTACAGGGTATCTGGGTATTTTGTAAGGAACTTTTAGTCCAATACGCTCAACTAATCTGTCACAGTCTAATTTATTATTGACCAATTTGTAGAGAAACATTAGACCCTGTGTCAGTCGACGGTCGCGCAGAGAATCCATATTTTAGCATCGAACACGTTGTTCATATGGACACCGGGGAGATATTTTACCGAAGGTATACGCTAGATGTTTCGTGAAGGGCCTTCACGAAACATCTAGCGTATATGCGGATGCTTTCGACTCTTTGTGAGTGCATAGCATAGTGCGGGTTCCACACTACTCTCGCAAACTCAAGGTGGCTTCGAACTAAGGCATTATATAACACTATTTTAGTTCTAATACATAGAAGCTGTTGGTGTACCTTAATAAATAAATAAAAACTTTTTTATCTTTAACCCCATATTTCAATAACAATATACAAATAAAATAATTATTAAATTATTGTTCTCGTGTATTAATGTATCGAATAATAATAAAAAAATATAAGATTATTGTTGAATTGAAAAGATAAATAATGCTTCACCTTGAGATTGGAAGCCAGGCCTGCGTGATTATTAATCCAATACGCAACGCTACCCGCTAGCTGCGCTTGATAAAAAGATGTGAATTTTAGCAATGCTAAGAACCAACCAAGGTCATACGTAATTACGCCGCGCGTGTGAAAAAACGACGGTATGTTTTTGTTTCGTTCGACGTTAGCCAGTGTACACACACAGATGTAGATACGGGCCTGCGACGGTGAGGGTGCGGGGACGGCGCGCAGCATGTTCACAGAAATTTAAACTTTAGATGCATAAGCAATATTGATGCATGACTGTACATATTATATTAAGCTCTAAATAGTAACTTACTGGGTCTGCCTCAATGTATGTATGATCAGGATCAAAATATGTTTGAGATGAATTAAACATTTTTGTATTTTATACATTTTGTATTTGTGGGACACGCGGGAGACGCTCCGGGCGGCGGGACGACTCACGGCCACCGCAGGCGCGGGCCTGCGGGCGGAGAGTAATGGGTAGCTCACCGTCCGATCAGGACCAGGCCTGTTCCGGATGGCGCGTACGTGTTCCACGCGCGCCTCAAAGAGATGTCAGCATCGAGGAAGGGGCCCCTTAGGGCCGAAGCCTGCCGGGTCAGCGGGACTGTCCGAAAGGGTTACCGCTGGCCCGGAACATAAAGGGCTTTCTTTAAAGTGATTTCAAAAATTTTATTCGTTATAATTTTATAAATAAACTTTTAAAACAGTTTATTTTCTCTTAAAGAACAATTTATTGAAGTAAAGCAGGTAATCAGTGAACTACGACTGAAAAAAAATTTGTAAGCTTAATAATAAAATAATATTGCGGTTATAGCTGAAGTATTAATTTTCATTATGAAAGAAGATTGAAACTATAAACCTCAAAATAATCCTTAATACCTACGGATATGACACAATATTATTTTAATATTACTAAAATCAATTTGTAATTTATAACATAATACGTTGTAGTTGTATAACCCTCATTATTATCCATGCTACATAATTATTAAGTAAACTCTGGCGTATGGATAATAATTATGTCTGCATATTTCCTTGCAATGCAACTTCATCTGGTAACTAGTTGTAGTTTCTTATTCACTGACTAGCTGGGGCCTTCCACTTACTTTCGACTGGCAAGGCTACGGTCTTCCTTCCTATATCTTTTGACCCTCCGACTCACAGTAGATAATTTCTCTAAAACAAAAAAGGAATATTGTAAGGCTACTAGCAAAATGATAAAATATTATTAAGTACCTTTTCAACACACTTGCTCGTAAAGTGGCTCTTATTGAACCGCTTTTAGGTCCATAATGGAGTGTATTACGAACGCGTGCTTTTTCTTTACTTTAATCCACATGTTCTGTAATACCACAGATAACTATTTACTAGTCGGAGACGCGCGCTTTTTTAATCTCATCAAACCCTGCGTTCCGAATTGGGAAATAATCGATGTGTTCCGACTTGGGAAATAACCGAATTAGCGTGAGCGCGATAACGATAACGATGTCCCGTGAATCGTCATAGATGACGTCATGACATTCGCCATCTTGCGATAATGCCGACCATGCCCTAGAATAATATCACCGTGAGCGCTGTCAAAAATGACAGTGTGTGTATGAGGTTGTGTCAGTGTGTGTTTTGTTTTGAGTTGCATCATCTTTAAATTAAACTAACGTGGCATTTTTGAAATTATGCTTCTGGCTGACAGTCGCCACCTAACCAAAGAAGAAGAACTGAAGAAGAAATGTGGTGTTTATACAAAGAAATACTGTAATAATATCTTTTTTACATTGTGTAAGCACTGTCATGTGAGCGCGTTCACGAGTGTTCCGAATTGTTGCCAGCTCTCAGCAGTCATAATAGTAATATCTAAATCGGAACGCATGTGAGATGATGCATGGACGTAATATTAC
Source organism: Oligia fasciuncula (assembly GCA_963082905.1). Taxonomy (NCBI): domain Eukaryota; kingdom Metazoa; phylum Arthropoda; class Insecta; order Lepidoptera; family Noctuidae; genus Oligia; species Oligia fasciuncula. The sequence continues at coordinate 9,949,875 of OY720406.1, read as the reverse complement.
GTAATATTACGTCCATGGAGATGATGTGAGCGCTGTGATGTGAGCGATTATAGCTAATTCGGAAAGCGCCCAAAGAGACTTCATGCCGAAAGAAAAAATCCGCGGGCTATATTTCAATTTTTTTTAAATAGTCTGTGTTGTCCTTGGTCACAAAATGAACTCGCAGGGGACCACAGACAATTTAAGGTGAATGCGCAGTGGTAGACCGAGAAATTCTTAGGTTTTTTGCAATTTTCAGGTTTGTGTTTATTATATTTTTTCTATAGGCTGTATCGGTTTTGTCTGTGCCATAGATTAATATATTTAAAATGAGTCAATGTTGCGCGCGCATCGCTAGTGCGCGCATCGCTAGGCGCGCGGGAAAACAAAACCAGCGCACCATTTTCCATACAAGTTAATATTTAACAATACAAGTCTGTTTTTTTTCCTCGCAAGTGTGTTGAAAAACGTCGTATGAAACGCGTGTGCATTAATCAATATACACTCGGCTTTCTTATCGCTCTCGCCTGCGGCTCGCGCGATAATATCGCCTCGTGCATAATGATCAACATAGCACACATGTATCATAATGTACTATTTTTGTTGTAATATTATTAAGTTATTTTTTTTTATTTTGAAACAAAATTATTTTGAAAATAATTCAAATGTTACAAAATGATTATATGAATATAATGAATATAATGCAATTCCAATAATATTACATCCATACGTGTCGAATTCATAAACTCATTTTTTTTTGAAGTCGGTTAAAAATAGGACGGGAAGGAAAGGAATCATATGGCATCAAAAAAATCGTCCGCATTGTCTGCATATCGCTGCTGTCAACTTGTGTTACAAATACACTTTGTAATGGGTTTTTCCCCTGATTTTGACCATAGGCTCGCCCACTATAATTACACTGTGAGACAAATAACTGTCGAAATCTGGGTGTGCTATTAAACCTTTGCTCATTCCTACGGAGAATAGAAGAATGCTTTGAGATCAAATAAGAATTTTCCCGCACCGTTTAAAAAACTTGTCCTCTTCCACAGCCGAGTGACCATCGTCATCCGCGCGGGCACCACCAACTTGACCTTGCCGACAATTATCTTTGAGACCAGCAAGTACTACCACCATCCTCTGTACAATGAGGCTTTTCCGTCGCTGGTCCAGCCCAATGACATCTGTCTTATCGAGTTCGGCAGGGAACTTGTGTTCGGCGGTAAGATTTATATTTATTATTTATCAAAGCACAACATATGGCATACATTACATGTATGCTAGAAACAATCTTATCAACTAAAGGACTAATCATGGATTCAGTTCATGATTCTGAACTCCAGAAGGGTTCATTGGGTTCAAGATAGGTTTGTTGAAAATTTTCGTCGGTTAATAAAATAAAAATTTGCTGTTCCGTATATTCTGACCGCGAAGGTATTGCACTTTTCCATGAAGCCGCAGATTTTTTTCTTCTGTTAACCGACGAAAGATTTCTACAATCATGTGCTAAATTAATGGTTTCTGTTTGCACGTCGATGTCCTTGCCACTCTTTATTGCTGCCTTGAGTAAATTGATTATCATCATTCAGCCGAAAGGCTTACTCTGCTGGACTTAGGCCTCCCCCAATAATCGCTACTACCGCTGGATGCGGGAAGCACAATAACGGTACCTCCGTTATTGTGCTTCCCGCATCCAGCGGTTTGGTGTTGCTGTGAATATTTAGATAAAGCCATTGTAAATTATCTCCCTTCGGATCACAGTGGTCAAACCGTGTCTTTTGAGTCCAACACACCGATACAAAAAGTGCAGATTCAAACTAGACCAATAACATTAGGTAATTTGAATAAGTTTAATAACACTTTAATGAGCAAATTAACTGCTCAGGGCCTAAGTATGACTTATGGTAACATTTTGTATGAAGAATTCTTTTCATTAGTGCAAACAGAGTTCAATAATTCCTTTAAGAAGAAATCTAAAACGATTTGCCCTAAGTTTTTATTCAGTGACTGGGCAACTAAAGGAATCAGGAAAAGTAGGGAAAGATTATTCGAACTGTGTGGGCCTAAGCCGTATATTAACACGGATACTTTTAATTCGTATGTTGCTACTTATTCTAAAATTTTTGAAAATATCAGCAAAGCAGCTAAAGCTTCTTTAATTAGTAACAAGGTTAAATCAGCAGACAATAAATTAAAGATAGTTTGGAAAATTATAAACAATGAAACGAACAGGAACAAAAAACATAATACTGATTACACACTGGACACTTCCCGCGGTCTTGTAGCGGTATCTACAACGCCACATGCGAACAACGCGTCTTACTGACGTCACGCAAATCCTGCATCGCGCAAACAGAGTTTACAATTTAGAGTTTAAAATTGTCAACTTAGACTCGGGTTTAACGTCAGGTTTTGTTATTAGAACTTTAATTTAATAAAAAATGGTACGATGGATTAAACCTGGGTTTAAATATACCTAAACCAAGTTTTGTAATGAGGCCGAAAACTTTTCTTTTGTAGACACTATCCAGCCCATCAGGATGCAGCGCTCCGAAGCAAGGGATCAGGACCTCTCGGGAGCTCAGTCCATCGCCAGCGGCTGGGGACGCACCTGGACTGATGGTAAAGCTTTAATTCTTTATGTTTTATTGTTTTGATGAACGTACATTTGAGTATTACCACATTTACATTACCCATTTAAAAAAACCGGGTAAGAGCGAGTCGGACTCGCGCACCGAGGGTTCCGTACCATCATAATATGTTTTCCAATGGGACGGCAATCCGACACGACCGGAGCGAGATCAGGCGCAGGACCAACGGCTTAACGTGCTTTCCGAGGCACGGGGGTATCACACCGCCAACTTCCAAACTCCGGGCTGCTACTAAGAAATTCCTAATGGAAAAACTCAATAACACTCTGACAATGACAATGAGACTCGGACAATGAGAGTGAGGGAAGAGGGAGTGCACCTGCGTCTGCGCGCACACTTGTGCACTATAATATCTCCCGCGCCGAAGGCTAGTCTCCGTTGAGATTGGCCGCCGTGGCCGAAATACGGTCTGGAGGACTTTATAATATGTTTTAAAATTTTCATCGGCGAGGCCTTCTTCAGACAATTGTGTAGAATATTGTGGTTTTAGGTCAGCGCCATTGCTTGACCGCTAATGGAACTAATGTAACTTTTGTTGATGATTTCTGAAAAAGTGTGCTATAAGCTTGTATAGAGAGAGACATCGTTTTATTTTTCCTGTAATCTTTACATAAACTTCTATCACATAGAATTATTTCAGATTTTTCTCTATGCAAACTTCGGAGATAAAGGGGGGGGGAGACGGTATTTCTTTTACATTTTTCCTCAAAAGTCGAAAAATGTGCGGCCTAAAAAAAATAAAAAATGTTTCAGAATGTGCAAACAGCGCTCTTTCATAATATCCCACATGCCCTAGTAGCCACACTTCGAATTTCAGTCCCAATTGCAAAATATATACATATATTGTATATAAATATATTGTTAATTCTTTCTTATTTGCAAAATAGGTGGGCAAATTTCAAGTTGATAGCATTAGTAGTTCATGAGATATCCAGCTGTGACAGACAGACAGACTGAATCTCACCATAAGTTCCTTTTTAGCATTTTGGTACGGAACCATAAAAACTAGAAAAAATTGGAAATTTTTCCGTTTTATTTGATACACCTATTATAAAGTGCGTTAAGTTATATAAGCGCTAAGTATTAACAGCCGCACAGGTCGATCGATCAGGTTAAGCTACGCTTGCCACGATTGGTCCGTGGTTGGGTGACCATCTTTACACACCAAGAGTACCAAGACCCTTCCGTGCCTCGGAAAGCACGTTAAGCCGTTGGTCCCAGCTGTCATTCGTGGATCTTTGACAATCGTTGCGGGTCGTCAGAAGCTCGAAAGTCTGACAACCAGTGTTACCAAGAGGTATCGTAAGTATTACCCAGTAACTGGGTTGTGGAGGTCAGATAGGCAGTCACTCCATGTAAAGTATTGTATTCAGCTGCATCCGGTTAGACTGGACGCTGACCCCAACATAGTTGGGAAAAGGTTAGGCAGATGATGATAAATCTTAGGGATACAGAGTAAATTTTATTATTTTAGTAGGATTTAGAACTGGCCTACTTTAAAAAGATACACTGGTGAACGTGGAACTCACAACCTTTCATTATTAACTGTTACATTTCTAAATGCAGCTGCTTTAAGCGAGATCTTGAACTGGGTATACCTGACCATCACCACCAACCTCGAGTGCTCGATCGCCTACGGCAACAGCTCCATCGTCCAGGCATCCACCATCTGTGCCAGTGGCTACAACGTCACTAGCCAATCTACCTGCCAGGTAAAGAGAACAGCTTGCTTTGCAATTTATATATTTTTTTTTAAGCTGTATTTCGGCCGAATTTTTTAACCGTCTGGAACTCTGGACAAAAACAGGGTATAAAAGGTGAACGGCGCGGCGCGGCGTAGAAGCCTATGGCACAGAAATATCTTCTCTTTAACAGAAGAAAAAAATTTTTTTTTTTCAGATTTAATGACGAATGAATGATTTATTTTTTATATTATTTGTCGATTTACTTGTTTTGTTTTAGTATGAAAAGTTTACTTCAAATAAGTAATAGTACCTATTCATTGATAGGTTAATGTCATTTTAGGTTTTTGAAAAGAAAAAGGGATTTTTCTCCGTTTACCTTTTAGACCCTGTTTTTGTCCAAACGGTAAAACATCAGCCGTTATATACATATAGTCATATAGCTACATATATAAAAAAACAGATTGGTGCTAGGTTTGCAAATGTCTGTTTAACTACCAAATTAACTAAGACTAACAAGTGGAAGGGATGGAAGAAGGTGGAGGGAAGGGATTATCAATAAAATATAATTATTTATGGAATTCAGCGGGGTTTGCAGTAGACAGATTTGAAAATGTTTAATAAAATAAAGGAGATCACCCATTTTGTTCGGCGACTTGGGATAAAAAATAAAAAGTCGGCGGCCAGGAATGAATTAGGTACATTTTATTTGAATGATCGCAGTGGTAGAAACATTTATATGTATGGCGACAACGCTGTAATGAATTTGAGAACAAAGATAAAACTAATTACAACGATCTTATCTTTCGATCCGCCTCCAAATATAGATATATAATACTAGCTGCGCTCCACTATTTCACCCGCGTAAGTTTCGACTTCAAATTATTCTGGAGAGCACCCTTATCACCTAGGGGTATAAAAAATAGCCTACGACCTATTCTCAGACCTACCAAATATACACAAAAAAAAATCATAAAAGAAGCTTTTTGCTTTTTTTTTGCTTTTGCCGCGCGTGATGGGATGGCGGGCAAGTAGAATAGGAATAGGGCTGTAGAATTACAATGTTAATGTGTCCACGAGAACACTGCCGACAAACTGTCCTGCAGTTTGGCAGAAGATTTGTGTAATACATATATGTAACTTTTGTTGATATAAATAAATTAAAAAAAAAAAAAAAAAAGATATCTCCGAATCCAAATTGTTCTCGACTTTAACACCTTAGGGAAAAATAATGAGGTACTAGATACGTGTACTTTAAAATTATGAAATAATTAATGATGGCAGCCAAAAAAAAAATCCCAGAATGGGTGATGTCCATTCCCGGAATAAGTCTTTGGAATTGGTATTTGGACAAAGTTTGCCAAGATTCCTTCGTCCTTTAAGAACAATTTATACTAAGACTGATGTCGTTCCACAGGGTGACAGCGGTGGCCCTCTGACCATCACTGACATCGACGGTGCCCTCACCCAGGTTGGAGTTACCTCCTTCATTCCAGGCACTCAATGCCATATTGGTGTCCCAGCTGGTAAGTAAAGAATGATTGTATTTTATTCAATGCGATATTGTGTAGTTTCATTTACTGATTTATGGAAGTCAGTGGCATTTCCCTTTTCACATTTAACTGTTTACATACCTGCTTATCTACTTAGCAGTTTTATTGCAAAACGCTGGTCAACGCTAATTGTAAGTTAGGTGCCTACTTGTTTGTTGTTGACTATACTTACATTTAGCTTTATTTACATAGTAACGTTTAATAGTTCGTATTTCATGATAATCCCATAAATTATTATTAAAAATATTTTATATTTTCAGGTTTCGTCCGTCCCGGCTTCTACCACGACTGGTACACAGAGGTAACAGGCATCGATTTCGACTGGAAGTACACCCCCACAGCTACCGATGATCCTGAAACTACTGCGGCTCCCGAGCCGGAGACCACTGTGGCTCCCTCCCGAAGAATCTAGTGATACAAGCTCGTCTTCCGATTCTAACTCGTCTTCAAGTTCATCTTCCGAATCTTCTGACTAAGAACTCTGCCTTCTAAGGCTGATGATTAAGCACACAGACTTTTAAAGATCAATAAAGTGTTCTGTTGGAATCAAATCAATCTATGTTTAACACAACATGACATAATATTAATTATTTAATTAATAAAGTGTAATTATATTTTAGATCCCTTTATTTTATTTTTGTTTGTTCGACAAATTATCTGTAATATTTCATGTCATCTCACTGTGTTACGGTTGCTTGGTATAAAATAGTTTTTGTAAAGTTTAAATATAAACCGGCATGACTGTTGGAGCGCCTACGCAATTGGTCTTAGCTTTAAGTGTTCCGTCCTTTCTAAACTATTATGTTTTTGTTATGTGCTGTCATGGACGTAATATATAGACTTCTATATAATACGTCCATGTGTGCTGTACGCACATCATCATTCATGTGTCATTCTTTTAACAATTATTAAAAACTCATACACGTTACATGTTCCTGCTGTCTTTTTAGGGTTCCGTACCAAAATGGTAAAAACCAATGATTTCAAAAGTAAGGATACTGAACATTTTACATAGAAGTTCTTCGTTCGAAGTTCGCGCGCACCACTGTCAACTGAGTCGCGTTGGCCCTAAAACCGTCATTTTAGGGCCAGCGCGTTGGTGCCATTTAGTCGATACGATAGTAATATATATGTCAATGGTAAAAACGGAACCCTTATGGTGAGACTAAGTCTGTCTGTCTGTCTGTCACAGCTGAATATCCCAAGAACTCCTAGTGCTATCAACTTGAATTTTGGAATAGTTTTAGATGACGTTTGCCCAACTATTTTTCAAATAAGAAAGGAAAAACATATGTATATTTTTTGCAACAGGGACTGAAAGGGGGTCTGAAAAATTCGAAGTGGGGTTACTAGGGCATGTGGGGTATCATAATTATGAAAGAACGCAGTTTGCACATTCTCAAACATTTTTTCATTTTTTTTTAGGCCGCATAGTTTTCGACTTTTGATGAAAATTTAAAAAAAAAATACCGTTCCCTCCCCTTATCTCCGAAATTTGCAAAGATAAAAATCTGAAATAATTCTATGTGATAGAAGTTTATGTAAAGATTACAGAGAAACTAAAGCGAAGTCTCTAAATAGCACACTTTTTCAGAAATCATCAACAAAAGTTACATTAGTTCCACTATCGGTCAAGAGATGGCGCTGACATAAATCTGCAATATTCTACACCGCAGTGCACAGTGTTAAAATTCTCTGATGAATATAAAAAATTTAAAGACATATGATGGTACGGAACCCTCGGTGCGCGAGTCCGACTCGCTCTTGCCCGGTTTTTTATTTAAATTACACTAATTTCCGCACAATGACCTAGAACCAAAAATTCGAAGACAGGTGAAATCTACGCACTGAGCCCGCCTGGTGGATTAGGGGCCACCCCTAATCACAGAGAGGAGGCCTATGTCCCAGCAGTAGGTATAGGTACAGTCATACACAAAAGCTAGTGATTCATCAATATGTAGATTTGAATCTTGATTCCGCAGCTTTGTTCCCAAAGCTGTTACCAAAATGCATTATTGATAAGCTTGGCGAACCAGCAACTGGAGATCAAAGACCACAGCTGTTGAGGTCACCACAGGTCGCTGTCCTACTTCTTGTGACACTTTGGCGACCTATACTTCTAATTAAAGAAGGCCTATTCAACTGAATGCTTAATTTTTCGGTTAACCAAACAGCATGATCTAGCTTTCAAAAACTGTTAATAGACCTTTTTACAAGACAAAAGACAATCGCTAAACTACTCTTTTGTTAGGTCTTAAGCAAAGCGTCTGGTAGACTCCTCCTAACCTTATCCCTCAAAATTGCCGACACCGGTCGAGATCGATTGTAACGCCTAGGGGTGCTATGAACCGAGACTCTGATAATATTTGACTTATCACAGACAGAACAGTGTAGATAAGGCAGATTGGATAAAGAAATGACGTAGAAAATATTGTTTGTATAAAACTTTAAGTATTTTATGTAATTTTCCATGGTGTTCTTGCAAGATAAATTGTGTCGGAAGCTCGCCAACGCAGGTGCGTCGCCGGTCGCGTGTAGCGGCGACAAATCGCACGAAAATAAAAATAGGCGCATGGTGCTACAGCGTCGTATTGCAGTGGCGAGCGACCGCGCATGCGTCAAAGTGCTGCCAGGGGAGAAACGAATTCACCCACGTTTTTCGATTTTTTATTGGGTTTTATGTTTTTTATAGAAATAAGGTATTGTTGGTTTGGATAAGATTCAGAGTTGTTGTACTTAAAAATGCAATGGTGTAGAATTACAATCAATCAATGTTATCGAAGGAGTAGGTACTCTAAACGGACTAAACGGTGATCACAAAACAAAAACCCAAAATTTTGTCATTAGATCAAACATAGACATAGTCGGGGGCAAGATAAATTATCAGTAAGACACGACTGCCTGTCCAAAGGTTGTGAAGAGCTATGCAAAGGATTAACTAGTTTAGGCCAATTAATAATATCGACCAGTTTTTAAACCACAGCTATTTCACAATGAATTTGACTTTGGGCACTGTCAAATATAAGTCAGAAATCGGTTACTTTCAGAAAATTCAAACCAGTTAACTACCTTTAATTAGTGGAAACCAGAATAGCGTGGCAACACACGATTGCATTTGGCGCGCGCGCGAATCGCCCTTCCAAATCAACATGGCGAACGCTCGAGGAGCGCGCCTCGTCTCATAAAACAACCGGATAATCTCATTCTCAGTTCACCACACGCAATTATTATTTCTACCAATCGTTCGTGGATAAAATGTTATAGTGTCCGGTCTACGGGTGTGAATAGTGAATTATTTTGTGTACAAAGTGAGTTATTGTTTATTGCATGAGTGGCGCTCATGGGGTGGCTGACGTACGGGACGAGGGACGCGATTCACCTGCCAGCACCGAACAGCTAACGTAAGAATATTAAATGAAAATCAAATATTTAACGAAACCTTCGCAAGCGAAACTTCTACGTCTCCCCGATCGAATTTGCTGTACTTAACAGGTACTCTTTTGTGGGGAACTGTTACCTACTATGCATAATGAAGGTTTACCGCACCCCTAATGGCAGCCTTCCATCCGAACCAGTGTGATTCTATAGATAGAACAACTCGTGTGTGGTTCGTAATTGGTGGAAAATGTTGACAATACTTTGCAATTTAATGGACTCGTAAGGCTTCGGCGAAAACTCGTCATTTTTATAAATACGTTGTGCTTTAGTCACATTGCGAACATTTGTTCGTTGCGGATGTGAATCAACGAAAAGATATTGTGTTTTAATGTAGATCTTACTTAGAATTCATACGTTGAGTCAAGTTCTCGGCTTTTCTTTATCTGTTTTCATCGCATTTTCTGAAACATAAGTATTAAAAGTCACATTACATGGTTACGTTACAAGACAAAACCAACCTTTGATTTTGTCTTGCTGTGACGAAATATAAAGTGCGTCACCGACTTCTCAATTTTTTCCGGGTCTAGTTCAGGACTGGGTCAAAAAGCGGATGTGCACACGAGGCAGAATCGGGGACGCTCTCACCGAAGCGGTTAAAACATGCGACTTATTAAATAAAATGTATGTCCAAAATACTTTCAATGAAGGACACATTCATAAGCTCATTATCACATTACAACACAATCATGAAATTGCCTAATGACGCGTTGAAAGCCATTTCATGTGTTCGACTAGCCGCCCGCCGGCTGTCAACAGGACTGTCTATACAAACTACAACAACTTGTCACGAGATGTCTACACATTTAATAGGTAGGTACTCAATTATATTGTAGACGAGATATTCTAATCGTCGTCGTGTGAGCAATTTTCTATTTGTTTTTATACGGGGCGGTTTTTTGTGATGGCTTTGGGCGAAAGCCGAGGCTTTCGGTTTGAATGAAATCATGAAATCTATTTTATTTGAAACCAAAAGAAGTCCGAGATACTCGAGAAAGTCGAGGTTTTTTACAGGTATCTATACTCATATATACCGGGACCATGAAACCAGCATAGTACAGATGACCATCGAGCCGAAGTAACGCGCCACTACTCGGAGGACATCCCGGATATCGACCAATGCGAGATTAGGGCGGCTTTCGAGCGGCTAATGAACAACAAGGCACCTGGGAATGACGGAATAACGACAGAGCTCCTTAAAGCGGGTGGGGCTCCAGTCCTGAAAGAGCTAGCGAGTCTCTTTAACTCCGTTATCCAAGAGGGTACAACGCCCGAGGGGTGGAGCAAAGGTGCGGTTGTTCTATTCTTCAAAAAAGGTGACAAATCCTTGCTGAAGAACTATAAACCCATCTCACTTCTTAGCCACGTATACAAGCTGTTCTCGAGGGTCGTCATGAACCGTCTCGCCAGGAGACTTGACTAGACTTGAGTTCTAGCCGCCAGAACAAGCCGGTTTTCGAAAAGGCTTCAGTACCGTGGACCACAAACATACTGTTCGACAAATTGTACAGAAGACCGAGGAGTACAATCAGCCGCTGTGTATGGCATTTGTGGACTACGAGAAAGCCTTCGACTCCATCGAAATATGGGCAGTTCTGGCCTCTCTGCAACGATGTCAAATTGACTGGCGCTACATCGAAGTGTTGAGATGTTGACTTGATGACTGTCCAAATCCAGGATCAGAAAATCAGCCCCATCTAACTGCTCAGGGATGAGACAGGGGATGTAATATGCCCTAAATTGTTTACCAACGCGTTGGAAGACGTCTTCAAGACGCTGGATTGAACTGGACAGGATATCAACATGAACGGCGAATACATCTCACATCTTCGATTTGCCGATGACATCGTCATAATGGCAGAGACGCTAGAACAGCTAGACCAAATGCTGCACAGCCTAAATGGAGCCTCCCGGCGGGTTGGCCTCGGCATGAATTTAGACAAGACAAAAGTGATGTACAATTTGCACGTTTTGCCGAGTCCAATCCACATCGAAGGGTCGCTTCTCGAAGTTGTGAAAGATTATGTCTAAATAAGGCAAGTCATCCAGCTCGGTAGACACAAGGACCGATGGCCGGTGGAGCAGACGAGTCCTGGAGAGGAGACCGCGTATCGGGAAGCGTAGTGTGGCACGCCCCCCAGCTAGATGGACGGCCGACCTTAAGAATGTGGCTGGGGTAGACTGGATACGGAAGGCGGAGGACAGGGTGTTGTGGCGCAGTCCAGCAGTGGATTGCCGATAGGCTGAGATGATTGATTGATTAAACCTAGGTAATTTTAAAAATAGGTTGAAGTTGCATTTGGCTAACCAAACGATAAGAATAGTATAACCCTGTATAAATCGATAGATCGAACGGAAAATAGTAATATTTAAGAATATTATTGTAGTTTTTTTATTTTCTCATATAAGTGAGCTATGTTTGTTCTTTTTCAGAAATAAAAAACAATCTTTAAACCGAAAAAAAAAACCTTTAAACCGAAACCAAAAATATAGTTTTGGGGTTTCCCAAAATCTTATTCTTGTTTTTACATGAACTCTCCTACACCAACAGACCCTGAAGACTATGATTCATGTAGGTAGGTACTGCTTAGTCATTTTGCTACAGCTTGTATTTCATTACCTCACCAAAAACTAACACCAATAAAAAGTCCTTGAGCCCCCAAAGACACGAAGACTGAGGATATTATTTTCACGAAAAGATTAACCTTCTATTCGTGAGATCTAGTTGTTACCATAAAACATTGTTGTCGAACGAATTCAGCCAGTGTGTCAGTCAGGTTGGCTGACTGCCAGGAAGACGACGGTTACGCCTCAGACGGAGTCTACGTCATCTTTGCGTAAAAATCCATACGTATTGTGTAACGCGTAAAGTTGTCAGCTTTCTATAGCGTCACTGCGATTCTGGACTATCTTCGCAGACAGTTCCGATATCACAAGTAACATAATATGTCTCTACAATATATGTGGGGATGGAAGTAGAATAAAAGATTGTGACTAGCCAGACATGTTGGTAATAAGTCAATTTAATTTTGTAGCAATGATATGGTTAACTTACAATGCCAAATTGTGGACTAACAGTGGTGACAAAAATTACTATCTATCTCCTCTAAACTATAAGAGGTCTGCGATGGCCATTAGCGTTAAAACTATCTTTAAATTCAAGAGTTTACACGGAAGACCGATTTTTTTGAGATTGCGCCAATTTGGCAACATGGATGTGTCGCCCAACATTAGATCTTTAACTTCTCTTTGTTTGCCTAAAATCCAGAAGTACAAAATAGGTACTACTTCTACGAAGTGTAATCTATGTTATCCTCTAGGATATCATTAATGTTGATGTTCTGAAAGCATTTTATATGGGTCTCATTATTCCGAGTCGGTTTTTAGACTCGACTCTGAGGAAGAGCTCATTACAACGATTCTACTTGTTTGTGTAGGCGCGCATTCTTGCAGTACCGCGTGTAACTACTTATCTAGAGGTGCCTTCTTATGATATAGCTGATGAGATTCTTAATTGTTTATGTTGTTATTGTTGATACCTCGAGTTCAATTACGTCATTTGACAAATCAATGCTCAAGATATTTTTTTTTTTACGTGCAATAAAAAGGAGGTAATTTGCATTATAGTTATACTGAGCAAAGTCATTCGCTGTCAGTATTTAATTTCATAGGCATGATATTATACGAGACTACGTCCGTTCCTGCTATTTTTTTTTAAGTTTTTGACATCAGCTGGTTTAGACAATAAAGTTGTTGAATTATTTAGTTCGTTACAAGGACACATTGAGTTTTGCATTATGTAATAAACTAATGTTATTTCACTTTAGAGGGTACAGAATGTTTACGAGATTTTCGAAGGCATATTGCATTAAAGTATCTACGTATTGCATTTTAGTACTTAGTAGCTTCGGTATGTTAAAAATTGTTTTATTGTTATATACAATGGCTTCCAAAAGTTAGTTGTCATTTTTTCACTTCAGCTGTGATGCCACATTACGATTGAAAATAGAAAAAATATCACGTACTCCTAAGTTACTTGAGGTAGTTGAATTAATATATAAATACGTTATAGCGTTTCAAACATTTTATCAATAAAATTTTAAATCTTAATGTGGTGTGTCACAGCTGAAGTGGAAAAATGACAACAAATTTTTGGAGGGTATGTACCTAAGTACCGTATATAGGGTGTTTGGTAGCTGGTTGCAAAGCCTTAAGGGGGTGATAGTTGACACCATTTTGAGCCATACTATGTCTTATACGAACTATGTTTTTTAATTCCTTTCCCAGTTAAAGTTGTCATGTTATTTTTGAGTAAAAGTTTGCAGTTAAAAATAAAAAAAACATAAGTACTTCGTCTAAGACATGTATGGCTCAAAATGCTGTAAATGGTGTCAACCAACACTGCCTTATATAAAGCTTTGCACTCAGCCACAGAATAACTAATGTATAATTTCATATGCATTTAGTAAAAAGCTGTTATTTTGACATTACGAACAGACATTTAAATTTTATTTATTTGTGTAGATGTAAAAGTACGGTAGAAAAAAGAAAGAAAAATCTTCAGGTTTAGTCCTTGATGCATTTTCCACCTTTCTATGGCATTGTACTAAATAATAAACTTATTCAGAATGTTTATGAGATAAACTAAATATAAATCAGTTTATTTCAGTAACAATAACGGTATATTTAGTTCAGAGCTATATTGGGTCCAAGTTGACCGTGAGCGACTCTAGCGGGTGGCTTGTGGTCTTCAAAATAAGCTGGGTTATCGACTTTCAGTTACGTATTTATGTCGTCTTTCAAGGATTTGTAAAGACTGAAGTTTGAGCATTGAGCATGGTGGTGATGGTAATGGCTGAGAAATAAATATGAATTCGAGAAAACATGGATTTTAATTTGCTCACTCTACCATAAACCTTTTTTTGGTTTACGATTCTAATCTTGTTATTTGAGCAAAACTAAAAACCAGTTGATATCTTTTGTGCATTACGTGAATTTAAAATAAGGTCTAAATTTATGCATTGTTACCTATTGATTTTGTTCATAATGGGGTGAGCCGATCGAATATCAGTTTGCATAGAAACTTTATACGATAGCTTTTCTGTTTATTTAAAAAGCGTTGTGTAAAACATGGGTGACTACGAAAATCCACAGCCTATCAAGAATATATAATCATCAATTGCCACAACTGAAAATTTGTCAAATAGAATCGAAGATTGATTAAAAACAAATTCATAAACATAATGTTCATTGCCATTACGGTTGACACAAATATTATAATAAAGATTTCATCCACGTCTCTGATATAATAGATAAATAAAACTGTACTGGGTTACTGAGTCGGGACACATGCCAAGGCAAACAGACCTACATACTTCATGCACGAGTTTCGTTCGACGCCGACATGTCTGAGAGCGCTTAAAGGAAAAATTTGCCTTTTAAATGAATTATGAACTTTCAGCGCTCGTAACAAAGCCTATTATGACGATTTTAAGGATAAATGACGGTTGTAACTTATATGAGAATAAGGAAGCATTTTCCTGTTGGCGCCCAGCGTGGGACCAGTGTAGACATTTGGCGCCCAACGTGGGACACGTATATTGTTGATATTCGAATTCACAAACAATTTTGTTGCTGCCAAGCTGGGAGTCGATTTAGGAATTGGCGCCCAGCGTAGGTCATTACTAAATTCCCTTTATATAGAAATGAATCAGTAAATCCTCTAATATCTATATTTCCTTACCCGCATTAACCAAGGTTGATGCTTTAGCCGTATTCAATTACAGCCGGTCGATTCTGTAAAAAACTCACCGTGAAAACTTAGGTGAAGTGAGTTTGTTTTTGCTACGAATTGACACTATTGACAGCTCACTCCACGCTCACTTCACCTAAGTTTTCACGGTGAGATTTTTACAGAATAGCACCGCTGGACCTATTTTCTCATTTACAGTTGCCACAATTTCTTTATTTTAAATACCAAATCACTGTCCAGCAAAGTTATTTAAGATTTTTTCTTTTGTAGGCATTCATTTCTTACTGTTTAAATTCTGAAATCATACAGCAATCAGTACAGCCCGCAATCTTAACGGCCATCATTACTTCGCTTAACAACCCGGCCGTGGGGACTAATTTCAGCTCAACACCCACTACCCCACTTCGGTGTTTACTCGCGACCCTCGCTTACGGCTTCAGACGTAACGTCACTGATCTAAATGTCAATTAACTTGTAAGTTTCGCGAACATTCGCGTTAATTAGTTCAGTAATTATGACACTTGGATGTTTTAGGAAAGTTTTGCTTGAAAGGAGGTTAGGTAGACCAACTAGTTAGAGTTTAGCGTTTCAATTTTGCAAAGCGCGAAATAATGTCCGATGGTTTGATAGGGTTTACAGAATAGCAGTTTATAAGCCTGACGTTTCAATGAACAAAATGGCTACTTTTGTAAAATATAAACAAATTGGTTTGGTCTATTACGTCAACCTAACAAATCAACATTAAACCTCTATCAGGACTACGAAGCAGTCATTTACTTAACTTCAACGCTTTACATTACTGTTAGATTAAATAATTATAAATCTATATAGTTAGCCTTGTTTACATGACGTTAGAATGTTCTTATCTAATCTGTGGTCACTGTCATATAGCCACGTATTATCTCGCTCGTCCTTTTGCACTTCCGCCATTGCTGAGTTCGCGTGACGTATGTCGCTCTTGTATTTTTACTTTTATTCAATAAACCACTGTTACTAATGTTACAAATTAATATTTGTGGCCTCTTACGACAATCTAGGTAGGTGGTTAGGTATCAAAATAAAAGTAAACTACACACTAAGTCAAACACTGTATATTTAAAAGGGTATAAATTAGAAATAAATTAGGTAGGTAAATTTAAATAAATTTGATTATTGCCAGCCAGCTTAAATTTCAGTAGAAAGAGCTATGGGCGTGGGGAGTGGAGATAAACCCAGTACTGTTCCGTAATTAGAATTAAATATTATAAATTGAAAGTTCAAGATACATAACCTTCCAGTTATTATAAAAACGTTACTAAATAATAAATGGGCGCCAGGGACAATAAGGGTCCCGGATCCCGGAGCCGATGAAGGTGTCCAACCATTATACTTCCTGATGCACACCGAATCTCGAACCCAAGATCCTTAAGTATAAGACCGGTTTCCACCAATGAAAACCGGACCACAGTAAATAACTGGTTCTTATAAAAACCGTATTAATTGTAAGTAGGTAAATTGTCTATTATAAAAAAAAACCGTCCCGCCTGCGCTATCGCTAGACGGACTCCGCCTGCCGCACAGTCGTCTCCGCAAGAGGCTTCGGTGTGACTCGAGGGACGGGTCTCGCGTCCAGGCCCCGGACGCTACTCCAGATCCTGGCGGCGAGACGAACCTCTCGAGGTGCCTCTCCTGGAAACGACAATACGGAGACCTCAAAATGTACTACTGATGTTTTCAGGTAAATGCTACTTTACTTATTAGTAACGCAGCTGTGTAGGTACAAAAAAAACAACGTAACACTAATTTTATAATTTATCCAAAACCGTAAAATATAATCGTAAAAAATTACACAAACTTTGTGAATATTAACCGGTAGAGTTTTTAAGAAACGTTTATCTTTAGAGTCTGTGTTAAATATCAAGTAGCCTTTAAAATTCTGCGGCGCCATTGTCCCTCAAAAATGTCCCCCCCTCTCGAACAGGAGGGTTCTACTCGTTCTCATAAAAGAGGACCTTGGCATTTATTTTTACAAAGCTGCTAAACATTATAGAATAATACCGGCTTCCGAACAATTTATGCTTTTGTTAGGTAATTCGTACGGTAGGGTTGACTTGTATATAGTTAGATGAATAACTAGTGTACATTAGGTACAATACTAATGTCCGAATGACATATTTTATAGAAAAACTATTAAAAACATATACAACAAAATATAAAGTTGACCGTATCAATTCCTGAAAAAAAACCTACTCGAAATCGACATGGATAAACTTAGTGATATATATAGGTACCTTGTTTATGGTGGAATTGAAGTCTAGGACTCTAGGTTCTGTTGAAATTACTGTCTCTAAATACCCTATTTGGAACACGGTTACTTTTACCATACCAAAGAGATAGAGTAGCTTTGACATTTAAGTTATATTGCAATTATCGTAAAATACAATACAACATTTAGCGGTAACGAGCTTCTAACTAGTACATTGTAATGCACCAACCGACGATTGTCCCTGTTCGCATTATGCAAGTGCACCCAAGGACAACCCCCGGATGGTGTAGGACTATTGCAAGATATGGAATCAAAGATATTGGATTATGGGTTGGGGTGGTTATAGTGAACTGGTTATTTAGGACTATAGAAAGTCTAACTACTAACTATTATTATTAACTATTATTACGAAAATACTTCTGAAATTTTCGATCTACCCTCAAAATATGCGACATTATTACTTTACAAAAATATATATATCCTCATACATAATTATAGGTGCCAGTTTAAAACAATAAGCCAGTGGGGTGGAAAAGCGTTTAGACTACACTGCTGAGTTACGCTCGGCTGGATTTATTGTTATCAGCTCTACAACTGAGCGCCATGCACATGATAAACAGGTACTGTAAAGGTTGTCCACTAAAGTCAACCGTATGTAGTGCAGGCTGGCTATATCAATAGTAGATCTAGTTTAAATAATTTTGCTTTCGTGAGACATCTATAGGTTACTTCTATCTTCTGAATCTTTGGAACTACTGATCCAATTCCGAAAATGCTTTCACTAATGGGAAGTACAGTTACCGAGTGTCATGAGATATATAAAACAAGAAATGCCCATATGTAATAACTTTATTACTTAAGGGCAGGTATTTTAAAAGCACTTGCTTTTTTATTTTTATTATAAACTTTATTTTGGTCTGTATAACAGCAGTTTGTTTGCTATAATGAACATTACGAGATTAATTACTTACCTACTAAATGCTTGTGTAAATCCCACAAAATAATATATATATTATCAGAGCGTTGCAATCCTAGGATATTTGCTCATATTTGTAGAAGCTTTTGCGCTTTTCGTTAAGAGGTTAATAGCATTTATGAAAGGTTATTCACAGATAAATATACCGCACGAGTAATTAAATTAGAAATATTATACCTAGTCCTTAAATACTTTATTGCCTCATATATCAACGCGTATATGCATATTACAAATTAAATACATTCGTTCCTAACTCTTATATTAGGTATTTCGACGTAAAAGAAGTCCACTGGAGGCACTGGACTGGGTTCTAAATATAGATGAAAGTGTTAAATCTTATCGTGATGTGGAGTCGCGATACTAAGTAAATAGTAGTAGCTTTAGCTTGTATAGTAAAAAAAAAAAACTTAGAAAAAACACGGTACAATATAAAAAACAAAAACTAGTAGCAGATTACAAGGAGCCTTAGGTGCTAGGTTTTTACAAATGCCCTGGACGGCCTGGACCCAACACTAGGATTCCCTGTGACTTGGGGTCCAGCCTCTTCCCAAGTAAAGCAAACATTTTCATTTACGTAAGTTAAGTACATATATAATTCGAAAAAAAAATAAAACAATAGAAAAATAAACAGAGTGTATAAAAAACTAAAAAAATAACTAACAAAAATTATTATGTCGTAAAAGACGGTTTAATGACAAGAGTTAAGTGCTTTTGGGTGTGAGTGTGTGTGTACCTACTGTAGGGTGTGTAAAATGTGTGGGGTGTATGGGGTGCATGTCGGGTGCATGTGGGGTGTATGTGGGGTGTGTGGGGTGTGTGGGATGTATGTAGGATGTATGTGGGGTGTGTGGGGGTGTATGTGGTTAAAAAGGGTTGGTGCGCGCATGTTGTTTTTTATTTATGTTAAACACTAGCTTTAGGTTAGGTAGTTTCTTGCGTAGCTTAAACAATCTATATTATATAAAAATTAAATGACGTTTGAAATTGTGTGTTGTGTTTTGTCTTATTTTTGATTATTTTATTTTTATTTAATGTATCTGATGCTTATTGTATTGTATGATCCAACTGTTGGTCGAACTCGAAATAAAGGAATTGAATTGAATTGAATTAGTGACTAAAACTCAAGAACGGCTGGACCGATTTTTTTTTTTTTTTTTTAAAAACGTTGCCCCACACTAGGAATTTCTCCTGTATTATGGGTGCGTTTACAAACATTTAAATTCACATACACAAATAGCCAGACCCGGAACAACTACTTGTAGGTCATACAAATATTTGTTCCGTGCGGGAATCGAACCCGCGACACGCAGCGCAGCAGTCAATCGCTAATGGCTAATTTTGCTATTTGGTTAATTTTGGTTTTGAAATATTTGTAGAAGTCCAAGAAAGGTTTGAAAGGTGAGAAAATATGAAGAAGTTATAAGGAAAATAGTAAAAGCAACAATTTTATTATCCCATAAAAAACTGTTTGGTCCTGTCAAACAGGGTGCGTTAAGAAATTAAATAATACAGAGGTAATAAAATTAGATAGTTTGATTTATTCAATTGTTTGATCTGTCCTTTACTCTTTTATTTTATTCCTATTTTAGTTTATTATCAAGACAGATTTTTTTTTATGTAGCTTGATTACCTACATATATCTTTCTAAGTTTAGTCACAAAAAACACTTCTATCATTATTTGTATTACTGTTTCACCATGAGCAATGGCACCAAAATGTAACGTGCGGCGCACACAGACTCACAGCGACCTTTCAGGCTATTGATTTTGTACACCAAGTGAACGCCACGGCTTGTTTTAACTGATCACCGTCTTTATAGAGCTGCCTTGACATTATCTTGACAATCGGGGGGCTAATAAACTTGGGGGAATGGAAGAAAGACGTCGATGTTTTCAAAGCGGTGTAGTACGATGGCTGGGACTGGAAATCAGACAACATTATTGTCTTGCTTTGGGGTAGTTACTTACAGTTCGAGTTTATCTTTTTTATATAGTACAGACAGTTATAGCAATTATCTGACCCACCTTTGCATTACCCCTCCATTATTTCCTTTACCTTTGCATTTGTCTTGTTTAGGTATCGATACCCATCACGTCTGCGTAGTTTCACTGGCTAAGAACGTATACCTAACGAGCGGACACGATAAACGAAAATCTGTGTTTAAAAATTCTCGGAAAGGTGTAAAAATACAAAAAATCTGCTGAATTCCGTTAGCAAGTACAGTCAGATGAGTAAGGACCATCAACATTGACATTTATTTCAGCATTGCGTAATTCGAATACCCCGAGAGCGGGGGAACCCACATCCAGAAATGGACCTGTCAGTGTCACTTCCAGGTACTCTATTGTGAGATTTCATTCATCTATTATACTTTAACAAAATGCTAAATTCGGCGACCTACGCAATTATTAGGTACTGTTGATAATAATACGTGGGTGAATCTCGTTGCATACGTCAGAGGAGCGGTTGGCATACGCTAATAGACGACATTTATGACGCAGCTAGCCGGCGAAGCCCCATGTTTAATTTTTTTTCAGTGTCTCTATGTTTTGTTACTTGGGTACGGTAGGTACGGCTTCTTTGATCATGAAGTGATGAAACGGACGCGGAACGTTGAGGAAGCGCCTGCCGCATAATTAGTTTATAGATTCAAATAGTTCATGCAAAGAGGGCCTTGGTAATAACAGTCGCATCGTAGGTACGATCGATCAAGTTAAGCTACGCTTACCGCAGTTGGTCCGTGGATGGGTGCTGACGGCTATCATTCGTGGATCTTTGACAGTCGTTACGGGTCTTCAAGTTTTCACAAACCGGGTCAGATTACACACAATGACCTTCATTCACGATTTAGTTTACTTATGTCCAGAATTAAACTTGGAAGGCTCGAATATTCTAACATCATCGTTTAGATGAGTTTCATGAATTTAATCGTTTTCACTCAGGCAATTAACCTAAGTTTGCTAAACGAAGTGCTACAAAAACTCATTAAACGATACCCTTTTGGTGGTAAATGAATTAATAGTCTGGCTATTTGCGCCTAAAGCGTCTAAAGGCTTATTTAAATTAACATATTATTTTGAAAAAATATAATAGGGCTCTTGTTTTTTGTCCGCATTTAAAGAGCCATTATAGAGTGCCATTATAGAATACTAGCTTCTGCCCGCGACTTCGTCCGCGTAAAATTTGTACTTTCGTCTAAAAATTTCGAAAATGTATATTTTTGATCTTTATCATTTATTTAGATTAATAAGGTTTCGGCCCAATTATTAAGTTTATAGATCAAAGGGATCAGATTTTTCAAATAAACTGTATACCCCGCATTTCACCCCCATAAGGGTGGAATTATGAAAAATCGTTTAGGATGTGTTCACTTCACTCAAAGACCCATACCCATTATCGAGTTAATGGAAGCAAGCAGTAAAATCCACCCCTTAAACTTTATTACCCTTTTCCACCGTGGTAATGGTCGATTTTTGAAAAACCCTAAAACAGGGAACAGACAGCGGATTACATATTTTTCTAACTTATCAACTTTGCCACCCCCTAAATCCTCTGTGAGAGGTTTGTTTAAACTAAAAATGACAATCTTTATTATTTACTGAGCCAAATATAGCCAAGTTTCAAGTTTATTAACCAAACGAATAAGATTTTTCATATAAACTGTATCCCCTCTTTTTATACTCATAAGGGTGGCATTTTGAAAAATCGTCTGGGATGTTTCTATAACTTGATTAAAAGAATATTTATACCGATTTTCCAGCTAATCAAGCCACGTAATACTCCCCTGTGAAATTGACTACCACCACTCTTCACCCCGTTAGGGGTAGATTTTAGAATAACCCTGGTACACTTTATTATTTATTTTGATTTTACATACTGAGTTTCGAGTTAATTAGACCGCGCGTTAAAATTCTTCCATACAAAATTTGACACCCCCAATCTCCCTTTAGGGTAGTATAGAATTCCAAAAAATTACGAACTTTATAATATACTTAGATAAGCATTCGTGCCAAATTTCAAGTTCAAAATTTATAAATTTTTTTTTTCATGCATATTCCCCTTAAAAATCGTATTAACACTTTATCCCCGTCAGGGGTCAATTTCCGAAAACTCCATAGGTACACTTATTATTAATTATTTTCTGTCAAAAACTTATTAAAACTGAGTTTCGAGTTAATCGGAACACGCGTTAAAATTCTTCCACACAAACTTTAACACCCCTAAACCCCCTTTGAGGGGTAGTTTTGATAAACTTTATTACTTGCTTAGTCAAGTTTAGTATTCTTGACCAAGTTTCAAGTTTATTAAATAAATGAATAAGACTTTTCATATAAACTGTACCCCGCTGTTTACCCCCACAGGGGTGGAATTTCTAAAAATCGTTTGGGGTATGTTCATTAATTGACTCAAAGATTATTTATACCAATTTTCGAGTTAATCAAACCACGCAGTATAATCCTCCCCTGTAAAATTAACTACCCCTTTTCACGCAGTTAGAGGTAGATTTTCGAAAAACCCTAATACAGGTTATTTTTTATTTTTGGTCTTAAGTATAAATATTGACTTTCGAGTTAATCGGACCGCGCGTTAAAATTCTTCCATACAAATTTTGACACCCCCCAATCCCCTTTTAGGCGGTAGTGTAGAAAAACAAAAAATGCCAGCATAATTTACTTAGATAAGTATTCGTGCCACGTTTCAAGTTTATTAACTCAAGGAATAAGATTTTTCATACAATCAAAATCCCCCCTTTTCATCCCCTTAGGGAGTCAGTTTTGAAAAATCCTTTCTTAGCGCACGCCTACATCACAATAGCTATATGTGTGCCAAATTTCAGCACAATCCGTTCAGTGGTTTGAGCTGTGCGTTGATATATCAGTCAGTCAGTAACGGTTGCCTTTTAAATAATGTATATAATATAGAGTATAGAAGAAAACAAAATTTTATCCCCCTTTTCACCCCCTTAAGGGTTTAAATTCTGACAACCCCGTTGCGTTACCTTCCAACCATAAGCCTAGATAATAAATTTAGTGATTTTTACTTCGAAAATTAAGGACTCTCCACACACAACTTCATTCCCCTTTTTATCCCTTCGGGGGTAGAATTGTCAAAAACGCTGAGACACGTATAAATTCATTTTCAATCCTCAGCCTAAACACAACATTTGAAGATCCTAACTTCAAAACTGACGGACTTTCATATAAACTTCCACCCCTATTTCACCCCTTTAGGGGTATAATTCTCAAAAATCCTTACTTAGTGGATACTTACTCTTTACAAAGAACACACCCTCCCTCCAAGTTTCATGTCTCTAGGACCAGCGGTTTGGGCTGTGTGTTGATAGATTATAATAATTAAAAACAAAATTTCATCCCCCTTTTCACCCCCTTAAGGGTTGAAATTCTAACAACACCGTTGCGTTACCTTCCAACCATAAGCCTAGATAATAAATTTAGCGATTTTTACTTCGAAAGTTAAGGACTTTCCATACACAACTTCATCCCTCTTTTTAACCCTTCGGGGGTAAAATTGTCAAAAACGCTAAGACACGTGTGAATTAATTTTCAATCCTCAGCCTAAACAAAAAATTTGAAGATCCTAACTTCAAAACTGACGGACTTTCATATAAACTTCCATCCCCTATTTCACCCCTTTAGGGGTAGAATTCCTAAAAATCCTTTCTTAGTGGATACTTATTCTTCACAAAGAACACACCCTCCAAGTTTCATGTCTCTAGGAGCAGCGGTTTGGGCTGTGTAATAATATCAACAATCAGTCAGTCAGTCAGTCAGTTTACCATTTTATATAATTATATAGATAGAATAAAGAGCCATTATAGAAAAAAAAAGCAAATGAAGTGATTATTATGGAACATAGTAGGTACTTTCGTTGACAGTCTTTACGGGTAGTCAGAAGCCCGAAAGTCTGATAACCAGTCTTACCAAGGGGGGGGGGGGTATGAGAGGGGTATGGGCTGTAGAGGTTACAGCAGTCGCACCATGTAAAATACTGGTATTCAGCTGCATCCGGTTAGACTGGAAGCCGACCCCAACATTGTTGGGAAAGGCTACGCTGATGATGATGAGGTACCTTTAGAGGAGCTCTTTGTTAAAACCATCCATTTTCAAGATTTTCTAATCTACATCCACACAATACGTAATCTTGTACAAAAAGACCCTTTGATATAAAAACCAACATCCGTGAAAACCAACATTTTATTGAAATGTTTACTTTTCGTTAGCTGAGTCTAATGTTGTTGTTTGACTGTTTTTTTGTTATTTTTTGTCTTTAATTTTTCTAAAAGTTGGCCTATCAAACTGGCCAGACATAATAATTTAGGTACCTACCTACCTATAATAACTTTACTATCAAGATAACAATCAATCTGCCTAAGCTTTCCCAGATACAGACACGAAAAGCGACTTCAAATTATAATTTGTATCGAAAGTTAAGTTGAAACATTGTTTGTTTAAGGTCAGCAATTTTTCACGACAGATGAAGGTAGTTGTAACTTTTCGTAATGAAAATATATCTTAGGACGACTGATTTTCGTATTATAAATACTTCGAACATAACAATATTATTAAAACGTAGTTAATTAACTTGATTGATATTATAGCGTCAGAAACGTTGAAGTTCCAGAGCAATGTCAGTTTTAATTACTTTTAAAATTATTAGTGGCGCCCACCGTGGGACTAAATTACAATTTGTATTACGTAGCATAAAACTTTAATTAAAGTCTAGAAATACCTTATGAAATACCTTTTGACCATTACCCTTTTTCCATTAGTTATTTTAGAAAATAAGTATTCTAATAATATACATATTTAAGTGCTAGCTTCTAAATTGTAATTTTTTTGTCTTTGAAAATAAGTGATACTAGTTCAGCGTGGCTAAAAAATAACAACTTAATGTTGCTCGTGCTTCCGAAGCGAAGCGTTAAAATTCCGTTTTTATTCAAGTTAATAATATTAGATGGGTAGATATAAAAAAATATATATTATTATTATTATTATTATTTATTTATTTCGAACACATGATTCATATTGTTGTTAGTAACACGTTATACATATACGTTAGTAACATTCTAAACAAAACAAAACTAAAATGAAATATAAAAACACTAATTCATATACCTATAACTATAACTATGCCCCCTTCCCGCTGCACCCGACCCGCAGCTGTGCACACGGGTCCAGTACCCCAGGAACGGGCAATCTGGCTTATTCGATATCACCTTCAGAATGCTGTTGGTGCTCGCTCGAATCCTGCGCATCAGGGATGCTGTCCTTTTTCGCATAATAGCATGAAAGCATATATATATGAAGGTTCATCGATCGGAAAAATTACGAGGCTACAAATTCTATACTTAACAACTTCTGGGTAAGGATTCCTTGACTTCCAAATTGCGTTAAACGCAAAATCAAGTAAAGTAATAGTCTTTACTAATTTGGCCTCAGCTCTTCTCGCCTTTCACCATCATTTTCGCGGTTTGTCTTGTCGCCTCGCGCCGCTCTTCTGTGCTGCTCAGATAAATTAAGCATTTTAAAACTTACCTATAATAATTTATAACTGCGGCTTTAATTTCAGACATTATTTTAACAAAATGTTTCGCCGGTATTTATTTATTTAGAATAAGCACACTAACAGCACTGTCGATTAACTAACATCTAAAATTGGTATTTCAGTAACCATGAAAATAACAGGTAAGTATGCATGACATTAACATAATGAATACTAGAGACAAAGGGGAAAAAATCAACTGTGTCTATTCGACCTAAATCTAGAACACTACAAAACAAACCAATTTGGGCTATAGGTATAGACCTGGTCTCTATGGAGCCCAAATTGGTTTGTTTTGTAGTGTCCTAGATTTCCTACTGTCTAAATAAAGAACGTCTGTATGAAGCGAAACTCGTGGAGAACATATATATCAATGGTTAATCGTAAAGGGTATAATATAGTAGTATTAGTAAACACACCTTCCAATATATAAATAAAAGGATTTATAAACGTATTATTGAAATCCTAGAACGGTCTTTCCTTTGGTGTTCATCCATTAATCCTAACAGTTAGACACTATCATAAACTCATAGTTAAATTCCTTATGGCCGTCGTTTTAATTACATTAAAGTTTCAAAGCCCTCCAACCGCTAATGATCAGTGTGTATTAGTTATTCTGTGACTGAAGCTGAAATCGATATCTTAATTGTATTAACATATTACTTTCATATAGCATAAACACCCACGCCGGCACTAAATGGTACCGTGTAGGTATAAATTATTGTTAAAAGCCTCCATTAATAATTATTGTTGGTACAGACGCCAGCAGATCAAGCTAACCGAAACTGCCAAATTTTCCCAATCAACTTTGAACCTTATGTTTTAGCGATAAAGTTGAAAACCTATTAAAGAAATTTGACAGATTGTAGAGCTTGGTGTGCTAGCGTCTGTACTTTTAATATACAGGGTATATAATAACTACTTACCACAGATTCAGTATAATTATGATTCTAAACGCCCCTGCGTTGAGCGTTGTACGTTGATGTGGGATGCCATCCTGTCATACTTACTTTATTTCTTGTACAAAGAGTTGGCAACCCTAGGTCACACCGACGGTATTTGTTTTATAATTACTATCTACTTAATTGAATAAAAAGTTGGACTGTATTTACCGATGAACGAACTGCAGTATCTACCTACAGTTTATTACACTTCCTAATGTACTTATTTTTAAAGCCAAGCATGGCTGTTGGCGTTTCGTCAGCCTTGACCGCAGGGTGCAGCGGGCGCGCCTTCCTCGGACTCCATAGAAATGCCATTTAACCACGAGTCGCTGCGTCATACGACGTTCAGTACCAAATTACTGATGGGTGGGTCAGGGCCGAGCACGACTGATCAGAAAGATATATTGGTATACTGGAAGATCAGCAATAGGTAGGTACTATGCTCATCATCAACCTAGCCTTTTCGCAACTGTGTTGGGGTCGGCTTCTAATTTCCAGGTATCTGACCTCCATAACCCAGTTACTGGGTAACACGATACCCCTTGGGAAGACTGGTTGTCAGACTTTCGGGCTTCTGCAGACTACCCGTAACAAGTGTCAAAGATCTATGAATGACAGCCGGGAAAAATGGCTTAGCGTGTTTTCCGATGCACGGAGGGGTCTCGATATGTAATGGATGACCATCCATGTGTGCTTGCCGCAGTTAGTTCGTGGATGGGTGACCACCACTAACTGCGGCAAGCACAGCTTAACCTTCGATCGCTGTTATTATCTAGCCACGAGCCCCTCTCAGCAGTACTATGCTATTAAAACTCGATACCTACCATAGAAATCCAAACCATAATAATGTTACTGCGACAAACGGCGTTTGTGCCAAATTACTGATGAGTGGGTCAGGGACAAGGCATGTTTGTTCTGTAAGATAAACTGGAATACTATGCTATTCCTAATAAAACTTCGATAACTACCAAAGAAATGCCTTATACCTAACCATAATATGTTTCTGCGACATACGCGTTTGTGCCAAATTACAGATTTTTAGATCAGAGAGAAGGCAGGATTGATGACAAAAGTAGATTGGTATAATGGAAGATGAGCAGTGCTGTACTATTCCATAATAGTTCGATACCTAGGTACACCAACCATAGAAATGCCATATCCTAACCAGTAAATATAAGTTTTAATAGTACGTAGTTGCTATGGGATTGTGTCGCCAGAAAATAAATGCAGTTTTTATTTATATGTTTCTGCGACATACGGCGTTTGTGCCGAATTACTGTTGAGTCGGTCGGGGACAAGGCAGAATCCTCAATATAAGTACTAATCTATCGTTCAGATTAGAATGATAGGTATATTCGTATATTGAAAAAATTGTAGTGCTATCCTATTCCTAATAAAACTCCGATACCATAATAATTGTCAGATAACCAGAAGTTCTTGCGACATACGGCGTTTAGTTGCCAAATTACTGATGCAAGGTCAGGGATGGCGCAGGACTTACAAGAAAGATATGATAAATTGGTATACTGGAAGGTTGGTAGTATGGAAAAATTTAATATACAATTCATTTTGACATCCGCAGTATTGATTGATAGATAGATAAAATACCTAATCTTTATGGTACACCCTATAAAAGTGAAGTGGTCACACTGGTCACTATAGGCGATAAAAAACTCCGTGCATATTTGGAAAAGTCCATTAGGTACCTACTTAATAAAATGTTATCAGTCCTCGACGTAAGTTGAATACTGGCAGTAGCGCTGGTGTAGGTAGATTAATTATCTATGTATACATAATTAATAATAAAAAATATTTCAATGAATTCAAAACTGTACACTGAATATTTTAGATAAAAATTAATTGCTACGAGGTGTGGGAACGAGACTGATGCTGAATATATAGTTTTTAGAATTTTGTCTGTGGGGCGTTAGAGTAAAGGCTCCTACAACAAGACGCAACACGCGACGCGAATCGCGCGCGACACAAAGGCACCGCAAGTCGCGCAACGAGCTGTGCCTTTGTGTCGCGCGCGAATATATCGCGTGTCGCGCCTGTTTGTAGGAGCCTTTACGTTCCGGATTGGCGCAAAAACGGCAGAACGGATTTAGATGAAATTTGGCACACAGATAGTTTATAACCTGGATTAACACACAAAGGTTACTTACTTTTAATCCCGGTACCGTAGTACATACGTTCCCGTGGGACATTTTTCGACATCCACGCAGGCAAAGCCACTGGCAAAATCTACTTATTTTTAATAAAAAAAAATAATTGTAGATATCCGAAAAATCTACAAACATAATGTTATGCAAGAGACGACTTTGACGACTTTTAGTATCTAAACATTTACAACAATTATTGTAAACTACCTATTGAAACCAACAAAATAGCTGCCTAGCTTTTTCCCAACTATATATTGCTGTCGGCTTCCAGTTGAACTGGATGCACCTGAATACCAGCATTTTACATGGAGCGACTGCCTATTTGACCTCCACAACCCAGTTACTGGGTAACACGATACCCCTTGGTAAGACAGATTGTTAGAAGTTTGGACTTCTAATTACCCGTAACGACTGTCAAAGATCTACAAATGAAAGCCGGGCCCATCGGAGGCGGTGAGGGGTCTCGATTGAAAGTTTACCCATCCACGAACCAACCGCGGCAAGCGTAGCTTAACCCTCGGCTGTGCGCAGCTGTTATTATTTAGGGAATATAGGAACCACGCATTATAAATTATTTAAGCAGATAGGTACCGTCCTTGGCGCCCACGTCTTAAAAAGTAGTACTTTCAGTTATTACACTGATATTGAGGTAGGTATGTGACGCCTGCCACCAGCTGTATCCTCAACCTTTTGTGGAGGAGTATCGTAATGGACTCGAATCGCGAAGAGCTCTCACCTTATTACATTTTCACCGATACAGGGTGGTGAAACCTCTGCGAGCTGTGTAGATGTGTGGGTGGTCAATATTATCGAAAGCTTTTACATAGACAAGGTACCAATTGAAGTTTTATTTACGTTCAAAGACTGGAAATAGATAGAACTACTTCCGCAATTAATTGTATTGTGGTATTTTGGTGTGACATGTGTCCGTCGTGTCCGTTCGGTGGTAGGTACTTGTAGATATTGTTTTCAGGCACACTAAATAACTCACTTAATTTATTATTTATAGATTTTTTATTATTATATAGATTTACACTCTATGTACAATAAAAAAAAAAACTGTACAAAGGCGGAATTTTTCTACCAGTCAACCTTAGGGTGATGCAGAGACAAAACATGGCAGGTACAATATAATTATTATCAAACAAACTCACTTAGGCTTCCGCAGACAGACAGGCGCGACGCGGGCGGCGGTGCGACGCGGGCGGCGGTGCGACGCGATTCTAATGAAATGAAGTTTTCATAGAAATTGTTCTACTAGAGATGAGTTACGCTATCGCGTCACGCCTGTCTGCGGGGAGCCTTTAGAGTTATTTTCCTATTTATCTCATTGAATTAATAATGTTTTTGAAACCACATTTTTTTCGGTGAATAAATTCATATTTTGTCATTTTATTAGCTGGCAATTATTTTGTTGATTGATCCCTATCCCAACAAATTATTTACTTACAAACTATAGAGGTTTGACGGCACGGTTGGCACAGTGGTTAAGCGATTGACTGCTGCGCTGCGTGTCGCGGGTTCGATTCCCGCACGGAACAAATATCTGTATGACCTAAGTAGTTGTTCCGGGTCTGGCTGTTTGTGAACGTGAATTTAAATGTTTGTAAACGCACCCATAATACAGGAGAAATTCCTAGTGTGGGGCAACGTTTTAGTTAAAAAAGAAAAGAAAAAAAAAGGTATGACTCATGACTCTTACTCATAAATGTAAACGTCTAGCAGCGCCACAAACAACACACTCTAGTCTAGCCAAAGACTATATAACCACATTCTCTTTGAGTCTAGCGAAGGTATACAATTACCTATGGTGGGCGCTATAATATGTAGTTCATTCTCGGTAAACGGTGCGCAGTCTGGCATAGTTTTACGTGGAAGCCCGTTCTAGACACATTCCAGACTTGGCTCGTTAACCTTTGTACCGGCGGCGTGAATTCCTTGTGCGGTGTACCTGTAGATACCAAGGCACTTCGTGAGGTATGATCAAGGAAAACAGAATAGTCTTAGTTTATAGTGTGCTAGCAGGTTTCACCCGCATAAGTCGATCCCGTGGGAATATCCGGATAAAAATATCCTTTGTCCTTCCCCGGGATGCAATTTATCTCTCTGTCTTTTATCGAAATCCGTTCAGTGGTTTAGGCGTGAAAAGGTAACATATATATACATACAGACAGACAGACAGAGTTACGATTGAATTTATAATAGTACCTAAGGATATGGATAAAAAAAAGGTCAAGTCGAAGGGTTTGTTTAGAAGTGCAGGCATTGTGCGCATTTAGGTATAACTTCTAACGTCTCGATATTATCAAGGAAGTCCCCGCGTCCACGTCCTTAAAACGTATGCAAATTCGTGCACGTTATCGTGGACGGAAAGGGGATCGAAGAGTTTTATGGCCGCCATTTAGAAAAAAAAACAAAATGGCGGGCAGGTAGGTACCTATGCCACGGACCTTCAAAAGAGTCTTATATATTTCCATATACCTAATTACTTCCTTGTTTTATCGTGATGCCGCTGCCGTGACGTGGACGTGGACGTCCACGATAATATCACTATGTTAGAAGTTCTAAAAGCGCACTAAAGTGTCCACAGCGGTATTCCTTTGTTTGTATTTATAGATTCGCGAATATCGAACGGAACGTTGGGTAGGTAGGTATATGGCATAGATATATGAAAGAAGTAATAGGAAAGAAGAAGACTGTTTTTTATATTTCTATGGTACATGACCTTTATTGTTTTTCTTGCGTGTATTGAAAAAACATAATATTAACCAGCAGGGGATCAGATCAGGGGATCCGACCAGAATAAATCGAATATTCCTTTTCATGCCCCATGACATAAGACACTTGGCATGATAAACAACCCCTGCTTACTTTACTATGTCAATTTATATGGAAAAGAGGTAGTATCGTGTCTTTCATCTACTTAATCACAGTAATCACATATGCATATTACTTTCATAATGTGTGGGATAGTATAAACGGCGGCGTAATTGCGTAACACACTATAGGTAGCTTGGCTTTCATTTTGACAGTTCAACAACATTCATTACGTTATTTACGTTGTCAGGGCCGTCTTTACCTATTGTGCAGGGTGTGCGTTGCACACGGGCGCAGCGGTCCTAGGGGGCGCCGAGCGCCGCTCGCTACGGAGCCCTCGCGGATAACTCGCGTAAAAAGAGCTCCGCTTTGCATACATTTTGTATAGAATCTGG
This sequence comes from Oligia fasciuncula, assembly GCA_963082905.1. Lineage (NCBI taxonomy): Eukaryota > Metazoa > Arthropoda > Insecta > Lepidoptera > Noctuidae > Oligia > Oligia fasciuncula. The sequence continues at coordinate 9,917,721 of OY720406.1, read as the reverse complement.
AGCTCTTCTTATATTTGTCGAGTTACACCAAAGCAAGTCGCGCCACGAGCGCGCGAGCGGCTTTTACAATATTAACTTTTTTTTCAACATGAAATGAACATTATTAACGATTATATTTGGTGTAGTAGCGAGTGTCGCATCGCTCGGCGGCACCTGTTTCAATGATTAGTTTGAAAACACGCCGACAATCATATTGCGAATAATGCGAATTCAACAGTTTTGGGATAGAAAATAAAGTACTAATTACCATGGACGAACGTCAAGCGCGCGGCATTTCTCAAAAGCGTGAGTAAGCGCCCCAGAAGGTGGTAGCCATAAGGCTCATCCGGGGCTATCGCACGATCTCGGGCGAGGCGGCAAGCCTCATTGCCGGACTGCCGCCATGGGATCTGGAGGCGATAGTCCTCGCGCGCGTATATGAAGTGGTGCGCGGAGGCACTACGCCGCCGGGGGGAAGTTCCACTTCCGTGGAAAATCGCTGTGGAGCGGACGGATCTCCGGCGCGATCTCATAGCGGCATGGAAGGAGCGACTGTCGCAACCCAGCGCAGGGCACGCCGCGAAAGCGGCGATAAGACCCCTCTTTGAGGAGTGACTAGAGAGGCGCCACGGCGCCCTCACCTACCGCCTGACGCAGGTCCTCTCCGGACACGGAAGTTTCGGGAGGTCCCTGCATATCATCAGGCGGGAGGAAACGCCCGGGTGTCACCATTGCCAGGATCGCCCAGAGGACACGGTGGAGGTCTGCCCCGCTTGGGCGGAGCACCGCCGTGTCCTCGTTGAGGCGATCGGCAGCGGCGGCGACCTCTCGCGTCCGGCCCTGGTGCAAGCCATGGTCCGGGGCGAGAGGGAGTGTGAGGCAGCCACCTCCTTCTGCGAAGCAGTCATGCTAGCGAAGGAGGTGGCGGGACGGATGAGGGAGAGACGCTCCGGGCGTCGGGAGCCACGGGATGACTCCCGGCCACCGCAGGTGCGGGCCTGCGGGCGGAGAGTAATGGGTAACTCACCGTCCGATCAGGACCAGGCCCGTGCCGGACGGCGCGTAGGTGTTCCACGCGCGCCTCAAAAAGACGTCAGCATCGAGGAGGGGCCCCATAGGGCCGAAGCCTGCCGGGTCAGCGAGATTGTCCGAAAGGGTTATCGCTGGCCCGGAACGATAATTTCCAATCAGAAAAAAAAAAAAAAGCGTGGCGCGTGCCGCACTTTGTGTTCTACCGCTCGCTACACGTAATTTTGCGAAATAAGCCTTGGCGCAATGGATTAAGTTTTATATTTGAGTAAACATGTAAATATGTTTACTTCATATTTGCGGCTTTTCTTTTGATTGAAATTGACCTAATAAGTAAGATTTAATTTTGATATTAGCTGAATTAGTTGCCAGTCTGCCACAAGCACAACTGTTGCGAATTTCGACCGCGTCGGAGCACTCGTCAAAAATTGCTACCAAATAAGTCTGAAAACAGAAAACATTAAAAAAAAAACATAAACGTGTGCTTTGTTTTTCTTGTCACTCTTTCCTTCCTAAAAATACTTTTTACCCGTGTACAGTGAGCCTCGCTCGCAGTGAACTTCCCAAATTTGTCAAATGATCCCAATTGATATTGAACTTTGTTTGATATGAGGTCGTAATTAGAATGAAGAAATTTCAAAATTTGGGTGTAACATAACATCTATAAATAGACATGTTAACATGGGTACGTTTTGGCTTGTTAGGGTAAACACCAGAACACCCTGTATAATTCTAAATACATTCAACAGCACCAACACTGACGAATTTCTTCTTCATCTCCAAACAATAGAGTTTATTATCCATTGGGGAAATTTGACAGTTTGTGGTAACTTGATGTGCTGTTACTTGTACTATATACCCATCCATTTTGACCGCGCGCTTACTAGGGGGCGCTTGGGTAATGTTTGCACACGGGCGCAACATGGGCTAGAGACGCCTCTGTACGTTGTTGAGCATACAAATTTATCGGACATATAAAGCAATGGATCTTTTCGACGTCACAGAAGTGTCTGAAATTTTAACTTAATTAGGCCCGTAATCCACCAAAGCGAAGAGGAGAGGAGTTGTCTCATTTTTCTATAGAATTTCGTGCCGCTTGCCCGCTCATGAAAATGAGACATCTCCTCTCCTCTCCGCTTTGGTGGATTACGGGCCTTAGTACGTTATTGTATTTGTTCTAAGAGCGATTACCGGTAAACGGTCCTTAACCACTACTCATTTTACACGTTAGGGTCAGCGCAGACCGAACTGCAAAATGCTCGCGCATGATCGACCAAAATGTAGAATGCATACTCGAACACGCAGTTGGCTTGCTCGAGCATGGTCGAGCATCAAATTTGGGTGTATTCAATTTTGCGAAGTATGATAATAATCATAAGATATTTTTTTCAATAATCTCAGAAAATGCTCTGCTCTGTTCTGCTCTTGGTGTGCGCTGACCCTTACGTAGAGGCAGACTCACTCGTCATGATACAATCGTAGTAGGTATCATTTGGTGCACATACATAACATGCATACATAATAATCAGCCTATAATATTCCCACTGCTGGGACGCGGGCCTCCTCTCTGCGAGAGGGAGTGGGCCGTAATCTACCACGCGGGCCCAGTGCGGGTTGGTAGATGTTACATGTCTTCGAATGTTGTGCACGTTTTGATCTAATTTTAACTTCCATTAAAGAACTCGGTTTGTACGATGAAGGACTTGTAGAGTGCAGCGGGGTTACTTGTGTAGCACACTAACAGTAGCAATAGCTTTCATTTTGACAGTTCAACAACATTCATTGCGTTATTTACGTTGTTGAGCAGACACTTTTTGCGAACACATGAAGCAATGGATTAGTAATATCCTCCAAAATGATTCAGATTGTGCTTGATAGTGTGTTATACGCAATTAGGATGCAGGTCACGTGACCCATTTCTTGGTCCTTTCCCCGTATCCCAATTCATTTAGGATCGGCACAATATGTCTTCGACTTCCATTTATCTCTATTAGCCATCGTGTATGTGACCAGTATTCCAGCTATTTCATCTTTAACACTATTCTGGATTTAGGCATTCCCCTACACTTGCTTCTAAACTGGAAATACTTTTACTAAAACTAATCCTACTTTTGAGAGCAGTGACAATGGCCCCAATTTTTGAGTTGTAGGACGTGAGTTCGAACCTAGGTAGGCGTTTTACTTTGTGTAAATTATTCATTACCACTGCTCTCAAAACTGTGAAGGTAAACATCGTGAGGAAACTCGGCCGGCATGTCCTAGAACCAAAAAATAAAGATATATAACATCTACCAACCCGACTGGGCCCGCGTGGTGGATTACCGCCCACTCCCTCTCACCGAGAGGAGGCCTGTGTCCCAGCACTGGGAACATTATAAGCTGGTTATGCTTATGCTACTTTTAAATCTAGTCCCCAGACTATTTTAATGAAGTCATTCTGTACCTACCACACGCATCTCATTACGAAAGTTTGAAGAGATGTAGGTACAGTCAACAAAGGAGTTAAGTATACAAGAGCGTCGGATATAGTTGAAGTTTACTAAGAAACCGATGGATGTTCTGGACTGAAATTTAATTTAATAAATGAGCTGTTTGTTTTCTATTAATAAACTAAAATTTTATTCGAGAATATCCATCGGTTTCTTAGTAAACTTCAACAATATCCGAAGCTCCTGTATACTTAACTCCTTTGTTGACTGTACCTTATTACGTTCATGTGTGGCCTATAAAGTAAGTGTGCTCTGCATTTTAAGTGGTAGGTAATTGCTCAATCCACAAGGGAGAATAAGAGAGATGATAAATTATGGAAATAAACTACAGAATCTCTTGCGTGACATAATTAGCACTTAGATAAAAGCGGTACTTATCTATACCTAAGTCAGTGTTCAAAGAGAATATAGTCTTTGAGTGGGTTGCTAGGTGTGGCTTTCGGCTGACTATTTTTACCTACTCTACGCGCGGAAATGATATAATATCAATGAATTCGTACATTCAATATTTTAATTAAAGGATTGAGTGTAATTTTTGTAAAAAAGAAAAGAGATTTCTGTGCCATATGCTACTACTCCATTCATCTTTTATACCCTGTTTTTGTCCAGACGGTAAAAAAGTCAGCCGGCATATCAAGTAATTCTGTAGGCAATTAGGATCATAGGGATGATGATATATTTCGTGATCTCAATACGGAATAACCAAGGAAGATTGTGTTGTTAGCTAAGCATGGAAAATTGGACTTCTGCTCCAAATGCATCCAAACTTTCGCTGTTTGCGTATATCTTTGATGCATATCGTAACATATGCCCAGTTTCGCTTAGATATGAAAACGATTTGATATTCTTTTAAAGTTGCAGAAAAAAAACAAAATTTATGAAGTTGAAAATATCCTCAGAAACGTTTAGTCGCTCACAATTCCATGTAAGATACTCCTTAAAATCACTTATGGTAAGTAATTCCTTTCATAAAACACGTAACTAATATAAATGTCTATATATACTCCAGCATTAAACAGGGGGACGCGGGGTTTACCAGGTCATGGCGTGTCACTTTAATTGTCATTAGGAAGACAGGCAGGGTGTGTCGTATAAGTCACTGAAATGAAGGGAGCTTTGATTCCATTGGATATCGGTCAAACTCATTTGGTTCGTCACTAATTAGAACGTAAATAAGCTTTTACCATTTCTGGGTGAGGCATGTGCCTGGTAATAATAATATAATATATGGCATGCAGTAAAAGCTGTAGAAATAGGTACCTACCTACTTATGACGCGTGGTTCTTGTTTCATAAAATACCGTCCTAAAAAATGAGGGGACGACAATAAATGAAAGCACTGACATTACTAATGCATTGGATTATTTTGGAACTAACAAATAAATTTCATTTTTTTTTTCAAACACTTTAAATACCTAGTAGTAATGAACCGACTATGGGTGTTGCCAATCTTTCACTAGCTATAGTGACAACCATTGGATATATTTGGTTGAATTTTTGTGTGGAGACTGGGACCGTCATTATACAGGGTTATTGGTAAAACCTGAGCTGACCTCTTAGGAGGTTGTTAATAACCTCCTAAGAGGTCATTGTCTCATAAGTAGGAACAACTTTTACTATGGGATCAAACATGAAATCGCGAAAAAAAAATCAGCTGTTCCCTACATTTATGTTCGTTTAACTCGTCAAAATATAAGTAGGGAACAGCTGATTTTTTTTTCGCGATTTCATTTAAATGTTTGTTGTTAATGTTTTACCAATAACCTTGTATATAAGTACTAAGTTCAATTATTTACAGTCAATTGTCGTCTCGACTTTGTTAGCACTCTTTCCATTTTGCCTCTATCGCATTGGAAATTCCTTGTTAGTTGGAGCGATATTTCGAGGGTAATTTCTTCCTGTCAGTAGAAAGTTGCTTGTTTACTAGTCAAAACTGTAAAATATTAAAAAGAAAGGCTGATTTTCTTTTGCTATTATTTCAACCATTAATAAGAATAACACATTCATCATCATTTCTACAACTGCAGTTGTAATATGGTGAATTGGTAGTGCGGTATTTGTGCTACATTGAAAGGGCGCATATTAATATGGTGTTTTACGGCTTTCCTACTACTAGATATATTTCCGGATTATTTTGCTGAAACGCTTCTTTTTCAACTTTTAAATACCTCGGGCATTGTCTTGCCGCTGACCTCAGGGACGATGTGGATATTGAGAGGGAGCGCAGGGCTCTAGCGGTCCGGAGTAATATGTTGTCCCGTAGATTTGCGCGGTGTACGGACCAAGTTAAAGTAACACTTTTCAAGGCCTATTGCCAAAGTCTGTACACGGGTAGTCTATGGGTCGATTATACTAAGAGATCGCTGGATGTCCTGCGCGTCCAATATAACAATGCGTTCAGGATGTTGTTGGGGCTGCCTCGTTACTGTAGCGCGTCGCACATGTTTGCGCAAGCCCGTACTGACGGCTTCTATTCAGTTATTAGAAAGAAAACTGCGTCGCTACTGAGGAGAGTGAGGGGCAGCCATAACAGCATCCTGAGGACTGTAGCGGAGAGCTTTGGCTCTCCGATTTTTCAACATTTTGTGCGGATTTTGATTTATACTAACACTAGGCAATAAGTTATTTTTATTTTATTTTGTTACTAACACTTTTTATCTGTCGTTGTTTTATATGGGTCTCGGACCTGAAATAAATGAATATTATTATTATTATTAATACTAATTTAAAAGGAGATATGGGCCGAAAAGTGGTACATTCACAGAATTTTTATAAATGCAATAACTGAATCACAGCATGGGTTTTCCGGTTTTTCAACTTCTCTGTATTTACTTTTTGTTAGATACGTCTTTCTTGTTATCGGGGGCAGCATAGCCTTTTCCCAACTAGTTGGGGTCGGCTTCCAGTAATAACACACACACATTTTCAAAAAACATCCGTAAAGGTAATTTGGTGTTCTCTCTGTCTATTCTTCAACGATTAAAATTCAGCAGAAAAAGACAATATTTGTTCACTTTAAATCCCTCTATCACAACAAAGAGGGATTTGTGAAAGAAAAACTAAAGACCCATTAACCAACCTTTGAGTCTTCACTAACTTGGACAAGGAGCTTTTACGTTTGTATTAAAGTTTGTAAACGTGAAAATCAAATTTTCTTACGTTTTTTGCCGGTCAAGTTGTATATTGATCTAAATATGACTCGCGGCCGTAAATAGTAGATTGTTTGCCAAGGGAGCAAACAACTATTTTGAAGGCGAAATTCAAAGTACGTCACTCGAGCTTTTACTTCAATCATCAAAACATTGTATGAAAAAGTAACAGGCTGTATGATAAAGGTAAACATTGCGCGAGAAAATTAAAAAAAAATGTATGTGAATAAATAAAAACCGGTGAAGAGCGAGTCGGACTCGCGTACCATCATGTTTTTAATTTTTCATCGGCGAGGCATACATTCGTCAGAGAATTTTAACACTGTACTGCGGTGTAGAATATTGAAGTTTTATGTCAGCGTCATATCTTGACCGATAGTGGAACTAATGTAACATTTGTTGATTATTTCTGAAAAAGTGTACTATTTAGAGACTTCGTTTTATTTTTCCTGTAATCTTTACATATACTTCTATCATTTTCGTTTTATCGTTCGAGTCTGCCATTCAGCGCTGTGTGCAAGAGCAAGTGCGCGGACAGTTATCGGATGCGCAGCACGGATTCCGGCCGGGGCGCAGCACTGCTACCAATCTCCTTGATTTCATGGGACGCGTGGTGCCGGCGGTAGATGCTGGGGTGCAGGTGGACGCAGCTTATTTTGACTTCAGAAAAGCTTTTGACACCGTTGACAATGACATCTTACTGCGGAAACTAGCAGAGGTCGGATGTACCCAGCATCTATTGCGGTTTTTCGCCAGTTACATGCAAGGCAGACAGCAGTATGTGGACTGCAACGGATGTGAATCCGACTTATATTACACTTGGTCAGGTGTAAGTCAGGGCACCAACTTGGGGCCTTTAGAATTCATAATTATGATAAACAATTTGCCGGAAGTCGTAAGACATGGCGCTTGTTTATTATTTGCTGATGACCTCAAGTTGCTGCTAGAGATTAGGTCCGTGTCTGATTGCAGGCGCCTACAGGAAGACATCGATCGAATAGTACAATGGAGCCATGAAAACAAACTGTACTTCAACGTATCAAAGTGCTCGTTGATGAGTTTCACCCGTGCTCGTACACCTCTGCTCTATGAGTACGAGATGGACGCGGCACCAATGCAACGAGTCACGGAGGTGCGAGACTTGGGTGTTTTCATGACCCCCGATCTGACATTTCGTGAGCATGTAACCAGGATCTGTAAGAAGGCCTACAGAAACTTGGGATTTGTTCTGAGACAGACACAAAGCTTCACAAACATTACAGCAGTTAGGGTCCTGTATGATGCACTAGTCAGGAGTCATCTGGAACATAGTGCAGTCATATGGGCTCCACATGAAGCTAAGTACTCTGTAATGTTGGAGCGTGTTCAGAACAAGTTCACGCGCCATTTGTACAGGAAATTATATGGGGTATATCCGTTTTACCCACTGATGTATCCCACTCTGTTTGTCCTGGGCATGGTTGGTTATAATCAATTGCATGTCCGACGGGAATTTACGCTGGTTGCCTACATGGTGAAGGTGCTTCGTGGAGTGGAGAGTAACCCGGGAGTATTGCAGCGCTTGAGTCTGTGTGTGCCTGACCGCTACGTTTGGAGGCGGCGCAGCCCGCCACTGCTACTGGTACCTACAGCCAGAACTAACCTGCTTGCCAAGGCACCCCTTACCAGAGCTATTCGTGCCATCAACGACCTTCAAACTCAGATTGATGTGTTTACATGTTGTGTGAGTGAATTCGCAAGGGTATTACTATTTATATTATGCTACAAGCAAAATAATACTTAATTTTTTCTTCAAACTGTAAAGTATGTTTGTGTTTATATGTATGTGTATACTATGTTTTTGTGACTTTAATGGTGTAATAATTTAATAATGTTGTTAGTTTTAATTTTTTATAATTTAATTATTGTAAGTATGTAGCTTAGTTTATTAGTTTAAGTTCTTAACTGTCGCATTAGGGTAAAACCCTGTAATGGTAGTTTAAGATGTTATAAATAAATAAATAAATAAATAAAATAAAATCATATAGAATAATTTCAGATTTTTCTCTTTGCAAACTTCGGAGATAAGGCCCCGGGGGAAAGGTATTTTTTCATTTTTCATCAAAAGTCGAAAACTATGCGGCCTAAAAAAAAGAAAAATGTTTGAGAATGTGCAAACTGCGCTCCTTCATAAGGATACCCCACATGCCCTAGTTCGAATTGTTCAGTCCCTGTTGCAAAAAATGTACTTACAAGCATAGGTATATATTTTTTATTTCTTTCTTATTTAAAAAATAGTTGAGCAAACGCCATCTAAAACTGTTCCAAATTTCAAGTTGATAGCATTAGTAGTTCTTGAGATATCCAGCTGTGACAGACAGACAGGCAGACATACAGATAGACCGAGTCTCACCACAAGGGTTCCGTTTTACCATTTTGGTACAGAACCCTAAAAACGCGCGAAAAGTATTATGCCTTCGTTCGTAATTGTTTACTTAAATTAGGATTTCACTTAGTTTTATAAAAAATGAGTACCTATGTCTTTCTCAAGTAATTGTATGTAAATAAATAAACGTAGGTAGGTACTATTCTTATTCATAACTTGCACTTACTTATTTTTTCATAGAGGGTGATAAAAAGTAGAGCGTCCACCTCGGGAACTATTTTAAGCTCGAGGAGTGACGTAGAATAGAATAGAATACTCTTTATTATGTACACCATATAAATTACAGACATATATATAGAAACTGTACAAAGACACTGTGACGTCCTTTGAATCCAGAGCGGAGCGAAGGATTCTTGAGTAGAATCCCGAGTGCAGCGACTACTTAGATACGTTTAATTTCATGCTGTTTTACAAAACCACTAATCGTTGACCTGCTGCATTGATAAATGCAAAACGTTTAGTTACGCAATTCTGCGTGTTCAAGTTCAGTTATTATGGAAAACCACTGAACGTTGTTCAGTTGTTTTACATAACCTAGCTGTTTTGTAAAACGGCGGATTCAACAATCCATCTGCGACAGATACATTAGCCAGGCAGTAAGGTTGGGAATTACTCTGGGAACGTAGGTAACTACTAAAACATAGTATTAACGCATTCGATGATATATGTATATAAACAAAGAACAAAGTAAATACTCTGCTATTAAAACACGAACCATTACAAATGTATCGTGTGAACTCGACAATACGTGTGCCAGAAATTTCTGACTAATCAGAACAAATTAACTAATCAATATAATATTTCCAAGGGTACTGCATGGCAACAGTTTTAAAGCAGCCCACAAGCACCCCTTGCAATACAAAATGACGCGACTTCCGGGCGCCGCGCGCACCCCTTGGTTTCGCGGGCTCGGCCCTACCCTGACATCGACCTGCCATTTCCGGTGAAATTTGAACATGGAAAAAATAAACAAACTGTTTTTTATTACCAGATTTAGTAGGTACTACCATAATACAGTTTTGGTGAAACGTACCCTTCGAAATGGAAGTCGGTGTACTGCTGAGTTCCATTTCGAAGGGTCCTGGTGAAAATGCAGGACTAGAAGCTAGTGCATGTATAAATTTCAAGCGGACGAAGTTGCGGGCAGAAGCTAGTGCATGTATAAATTTCAAGCGGACGAAGTTGCGGGCAGAAGCTAGTGCATGTATAAATTTCAAGCGGACGAAGTTGCGGGCAGAAGCTAGTGCATGTATAAAAGACTCAATTTATCAAATCCAAACATAATTAGCAGTACGGCTTTTCACAGTAAAAAAAACTGGTTCTAATCATGTAACTTTACAAAAAATCGCACAGAAATGGAGAGAGATTGATGAGCATCCAAACCTTCGCAGTCTTAAAAGCAACATAATAAGATAAGTGAGCAAGACATAAAGACGCTGGAGCTTAAAAGGATTTAAAGTCCGGAGGGATTAAATAATTTTCCTTCACAATTTTCCCCGTCTCCAAGCGTGAATAATGTACATACGAAGCAGCGTAATATAACGAATTAATAACAATATAAAACAATTAAGCAAACTGCTTTACGTTTAGCCTCGGGAAGGGGAAACCTAAGCCATAACGTATAAAGCTTTTAAATAAAATACAAGCTGTATTTTCTAGCACTATATTTTTAAAAGTTATGAATACTGAAAGAGATTGAAAAATGTTCGTTTTATGCGTCGGCACGCAAGCTAATAACTAAACGCTAGCTAAACGGGGGAATCTAGCTTAGGACAGCAGCAGAAGTCGTAAATTCAAACTCGTATTCAGTAAACTCGCGCACAAACCTAAGCTAGGGTTACAGGTCTATTAAACGGGGTTTTAACATTCACATTAGAGCCTTATTTTCTCTATAAATAGTTAAGGGGACTACAGGACCTAACGCAAAAAACGCAAGTTTTATAATGCCTAAAAGTATATGATCGACTACAGTAAACAAAATCAGAAAAATAATTATATTCTTCAGTACCTATTTAAGCTGGTTAGATAGTGTATTGAAAACATGATACAACTAATTGGATACAATAGAAAAAAAATCATGAAGATACATCTAAAAACTTTCTTTTTACAATAAAAACCATACTAATACCTAAAATCATTCTGATTCTTTGTCAGATTATTCTACAAGCAACATACTAAAGCACTTGTGTTTTAATTTTTTAGTCCAAACAATAGATTTTTTGTAAATAGATGCTTCATATTTTGCAATAGATTACCAGCGTTGTCATCACGCTCTTTCATCTCTTTCTTTTCTATGCAGTCCGACAGTGACCGCGCTTTAGGACATGTAGTCCCCTTAAATGGTGATGATGTTTATTTCTGTATGTAGGTTTATGGTAATAGTAAGACGAGCTGGTCTTTGCAACTCCACGTCAAAGCTTGTATTTTTCGTGAGTAGGTTTATACAAATACTTTTCATAAGCATACTCATAATCGGCCTATAATGTTCCCACTACTGGGACTCAGGCCTTTTCCCTTATAGAGGGAGTGGGCCCTAATCCACCACCCGTGCCCAGTGCGGGTTGGTAGATGTCACATGTCTTCGAATTTTTGGTTCTAGGACTTGCCGGCCGGGTTTCATCACGATGTTTTCCTTCACCGGTTTTGAGAGCAGTGGTGATGAAAATATTTATACAAAGTAAAGCGTCTGCCTAGCTGGTTTACCTTTATGTCTAATTGATGACTTGCTGACATGTCATTTAGATCATAGAAATTATTTCATAAAGTCTTCATTACAACGCTCCACTTACAGACAAAAGCGCACTTTCGTTGAATATTATAATATTGTTATCTTATATTTAGTCGTTTCTTTCTTTCAGTCCGTTTGTCGGTCTGTCTACGTCAGGAAACGTGTCATTAAACTGAAACTTGAAATAGACGAACAGCTGTTCTCAAAATGACGACACATCTACGAGGAGTTTCTAACACACCTTTGAGCTTTGGCATCAAACCCATTCTAAAAATGCTGCCAATATTTGTTATAGATTTTACTCCATTTTGTCGTGTGTTTGGTCATTACCCCCACAGACCAGCTGATTCTGACAGTGACGCTTATTTTTTTCGTCTAGGTAAATTTAAGTAGTTAGTAGTAAGGGGACTACTTGTAATGGGAGAAATAGTTGTTGAATTATGTCGCTGATTAGACCTAATTAGTTATATTAACCAACAGCTATGAAACTATTGCATACCTTATCAGCCCATAACGTTCCCACTGCTGGGACACAGGCCTCCTCTCTGTGAGAAGGAAACTATGGTGAAACTATTGAGACAGGTACTTAATGTCTTATTGTGATTAAAAGTCAAGACATGGTCATTAAAGTTTAATTTTGATTTCGATAGCTTTTAAAAAGCTTTGTCTCTGGAATGGCAACGGATCTACGATGCCTATGGACATCTTGGCTAAAAGCATCGGTTACCACATTCTATCAGGTGGGTGGGCTGCCTGATTGCTTGCCAGTTAACATAATTTCGAATTACTTATTAGAGTAATAGCTTCAACGTCTACTTTGATAATGATATCTACCAATTTTATGTCCGTTAACAAAATTAACAAAGTCTTTAAGTATTTATACCCTAGCCTAATTAATGATCAACATCAGCTATTTATATTTTTATTAGCATTGTAGCCACACTGAAACGAGCAAACTAGGCAGTTCAGGAGTTGTAGTTTATCTTCATAAAACAATATTTGCTTTTAATTACTACAGCTCTTGTGGACAGTGTGATAAGCTAGCTCAGCGGCGCATTACATTCTGATTCCAATTAAGATTTCGCGCGTCTGCTAGTTTAATTTCATCATTACTTTTGATGCCATGATTGATTTACATATCTCTAATTATAAGTATAGCATAATGCTGAACTTACTACCATCGGACTACGATATTAAAGGAACAGAGAGTGCACTTGCGTCTGCGCCCAGAAGAGGACAAGAGCCATATAATATCTCCTACGTAACTATGGCATTAATCTCCGTTGAGATTGACCGCCCTGACCGTAATTCGGTCGGGAAGATATTATTACTTTATGCTTCCACATTCCACTGATTATGGGTATCTTTTTTCAGTCTTATATGTTGCTCAAAGTCAAAACATAAAACACCATTGCTTCTCGGTCACGGCTGACATGCCCGGAAGTGTTGGCAATGGTAAAGATGTGAGAGAATATAGATAATAATATGTAAATCAGGGTTTTTAGATTACAGTTTGCATTGTTCAAACCCGGCCAAAATGCTGATAGAACAATTTACCCCTTTATTAATAAATGTTACTTAAAATTAAGTAATAATTAGCTATTTTTTAACCAAACATTTTTGACGTTTAAACGTCTGATAACTAATAAGCAACGTTTATAAATAAACCCCTTAATTTTAAGGTCCATCTTGATCTTAGATATCATGTTATCAACAATCGCGCTCAAGTTTGGTAACAAGACCAAAGAGGAGACAAGAGCTATCCTCTTTTATAACCTTTTACCTCTTCACAATGATTCCTAACCAGAACCTCTTATTTCCAGGAAATGCGGAGAGAAGGAGGTGAGCGACCAGGACTGCTTGGCGATAGGTAGCCGGCTGCGGGGCGCGATGGGGACCCGCCGCCCAGCCAAGTTCTGGCCGCAGCTATGGGCTACCGTCGTCAGAAACCTCCTCCTCAAGAAACGGGATACCAGGAAGACTCTTGCCGTACGTATTCTTTAATTCCTTTTATGTGTGAGTGATGCCTTATTTTCATTTTGGATTCAGCTGCCTTCATTTTTATTCAAGTCCATGTTTCGCAGAATCATTTGGACATTACTGAAGTTACGGCTCCTTATAATATTATAATCTTCGATTTGTTCTTGTACCCCTTTCAGCGAACTTTTTTCCTTTCAATTTTATATTCAGATATTCAATTTGATTCTTATCCTTGTTATTTAAATCAAATATTTATGTTGGACAGATTGAAAGCCTCTGAATTCTAAATCGAAAGTATTTTTGTGAAAATCTGAGTTAACAAGGTTGAAATTCAGTTATCTACAGAAAAGACACTTCTAACTCCTGCTTCATTTTCTTCCAGGAGGTGCTAGTCCCGCTGTACTCTCTGGGGGTGCTGATCTTCTTGAAGATGCTGGTGCCGAACCCCAACTTCCCGGAGGTGCGGAAACCAGGTCGACTGCTGAGGATTCACCACGATGCCTTCCCAGAGAACCATTCCGTTGCTGTTGTTGCTGACTGGCTCAACGCCAACGGGACTATGGTATGAAAATGTATTCTTCGAATGTTTATATTTTATTTATACTTCAATTCTATTTAGAATCTCGATTTAAGTCCTTATCATGCTAAATATATAATAATATGGTATGGTATAGCTAATATCATAATATGGTATCATGTGTATGGTATGACTGTAAATAGGTTTTTTGAGTAATATTTTATCATGAGCCTAGATTTTTCCCAAAACACTTCCCTTTATAGCATCTCGTCTAGCCTAGACATTGCTATGCATCGTGACTATATACCCATTGCATGTTTGCTTTCGATTCCGGTTTGGCCTAAATCCAAAGCTGAGTGACAAATATTACTACTGATCAAGCAATGTGTGTAAAACATTATTTAGTTAATCTTCTACATTTCTATTCCTTTGCAGGGTTTCCTGGAGGAGATAAACTCATTCCTAGCGGAGTCTCACCAGCACCCAATCCGCTGGATCAAGTACAACAACAACTCTGAGCTGAACGACGCGTACCACAACGACGCGAAGAACTTCCCCATCGCCGTCATCTTTCATACTGATCCTACATCTAATACTGAAGCCCTTCGGTAAGGGGACATTTGGGAATTCAAATTATAGCGTAGTAACCACGAACAATAAAAAAAATGGGATGGTATGATGGTTGTCCTGAAGGATGGGAGGATGGTTGTCGTTGGGTTTCTGTAAGTGTGTGTGAGGACATAGTTTGCGTTGCGTCGCGCTGTGGTAAAAAACAATAGCCAGCCAGAGTTAGGTTTATTGAGGGGCTAAGTAGTCCTCCAGACCGGTATTTCGGCCAAGACGGCCAATTTCTACCTAGCCTTCGGCGCGGGAGATATTATACTTAGTGCACGAGTGTGCAGGATGTGCGCAGACAGACAGGTTGGCTAAGTACCCAGGGTGTGTACACATGCATACTGGCATGTATTTACCTATTATTTGGTACCTCAAAATAAGAGCAAAAGAATGATGATAGTACAGTTTCATGGTACAATAAAGGGAAAAGTTATCCTGGTTTGAACCCATCATCCGAAGTTTTGATTTCAAAGTATCAGAAATTGCATTTGATACAATGCCTATGCCGAATAAAGCAAGTAAAGTCAAAATTACTTCGCCATTCATCGTTCCAATCAACAATCGTTCAATTTATAAAAGATGCACTTTATGCATTGATTACTTTCAACAATAAAGAACGGATGACAATCGCCCAACTACGCAAAAAGTTAATGTTACGTGGGAAAATGGCGCAGTCTCGAAATTGCGTATTTATCAGATGTAGATTATGTAACTACTCTTATCTATATCTATCTATCTTCTTCTTCTATACTAATAGGAAATAAAGCTGAAGTTTGTTAATATGCTCTACGACTCTTAGGAGCTGAGCAAGAAGAAAAAAAAACTTAGAAATAACGCTAAACAAAAACGAAGTAATAGCGCGCACGGGTTATAATATCACGAGGACGAATTCGCGTGCAAAAGCTAGTATATATCTTAATATCTACTAATAATAAAGCTGAGAGTTTAATTTGTTTGAACGTGTTAATCTCTAGAACCACCAATCGGATTTGATGAATCTGTTTGCATTTGTTAGCCCAATTCTTGAGGAAGGCTAAAGGCCCGCTACGACGCTCAGGAACCGAGCAAAAACAAAAACGACGACGACTTCCACGCAAATGAAGTCGCGGGCAGAAATCCATACTGATATTATAAATTCGAAAGTAACTCTGTCTGTGTCTGTATGTTACCTTTTCACGCCTAAACCACTGAACGGATTTCGCTAAAATTTGGCAGAGAGATATATACAGGGTGATTGGAAGATGGGTACAAAGCTTTAAGGCGAAGATAGTACAGACAATTTAGAACCATTTAAGCCATGGTTGTCTTAGACGAAGTCTTACTACTTTTTTTTTACCAATTTCTTAAGATTTTTTTCAAAAATTCCTAAAGTTTTAACTAAACTATTTATTTATGGCCAAATTGAATGATAAACGAATTCATTTTTATTGTATTTAATTAAAGTAATGTGTAAGCAATCTAGCAAAACATGTTTTAGGCCTCTGTGTCGTTAGACATTTTTTTTACAGATATTTAAAGTTCATAACAAATTTTAAAATTTATAAATACTTTTTGTAAACCTTATTTTAAAAATCACGGAGCGTGCTTTTTTTGTTCAAACCTTTTTGAAAACATGCTTGATAATCGCTCTTTCTTTTGAAGTAACATTTACACAGATATCTTACAAATTATTGAAATTAGGACCTAAAAAACAATTTAAGGGAGAAATTTTAAATTTTAGGCAGTCTAAATAAAACAACATTTGAATTAAATTTATTTATGTTTCATGGTCAAAATGTTATCCGTGATTCCTAATACAAGCACGGCTCCGTCTTCTCACTTCTATTGTTGTTATTTTCAACATCATATCTCCAGCTTCACTGTTTCAAACTCTGAATTCATTCTCTCTGTCAGTTCTTCTCTCGTGTTTATTTCAACATTCGTATACACCAGCTCCTTGGCCCGGCCCCACACGAAAAAGTCCAGCAGGGTCAGATCTGGTGAGCGAGCGGGCCAAGGGATGGGTCCATCTCTGCCAATCCAGCTGTCAGGAAAGCAATTATTTAAGTGTTCCCCATGTGTTGTGTGGGTTATGAAAGTTTGTAATGCCCTCCCTAGAAAATTTGCTTTCATCCGTCCACAAGACTGATTTCAAATTAAAGTTTTCTAGGGAGGGCATTAAAAACTTTCATAACCTTCATGAATGGGCCGCCAAAGACAACAATCCACATTTTAAGAAGCAGGTGTCGTTTCAGAGGAAATTCTGGAGGCTGGAGTAATTTGCAGGACGTTGATTGAGCCCCACTTCTTACCGGAGACTTTCAATGATGAAAATGATTTGCACTTTCTACAAGTGGATTTACCAGAGCTGATAGAGGAAACCGGTGTCCCGATATTCGCAAGAGACAGTACAGTCATCTTTCAGCAAGACGGCTGTCCAACGCATTGGATGTTAAATGTAAGGGAACACTTAAATAATTGTTTTCCTGACGGATTGGCAGAGATGGACCCATCCCTTGGCCCGCTCGCTCACCAGATCTGACCCTGCTGGACTTTTTCGTGTGGGGCCGGGCCAAGAAGCTAGTGTATACGAATGTTGAAATAAACACGAGAGAAGAACTGATAGAGAGAATGAATTCAGAGTTTGAAACAATGAAGCTGGAGATGATGTTGAAAATAACAACAACAGAAGTGAGAAGACGGAGCCGTGCTTGTATTAGGAATCACGGACAACATTTTGACCATGAAGCATAAATAAATTTAATTCAAATGTTGTTTTATTTAGACTGCCTAAAATTTAAAATTACTCCCTTAAATTGGTTTTTAGGTCCTAATTTCAATAATTTGTAAGATATCTGTGTAAATGTTACTTCAAAAGAAAGAGCGATTATCAAGCATGTTTTCAAAAAGGTTTGAACAAAAAAAGCACGCTCCGTGATTTTTAAAATAAGGTTCACAAAAAGTATTTATAAATTTTAAAATTTGTTATGAACTTTAAATATCTGTAAAAAAAATGTCTAACGACACAGAGGCCTAAAACATGTTTTGCTAGATTGCTTACACATTACTTTAATTAAATACAATAAAAATGAATTCGTTTATCATTCAATTTGGCCATAAATAAGTAGTTTAGTTAAAACTTTGGGAATTTTCGAAAAAAATCTTAAGAAATTGGTAAAAAAAAAGTGGTAAGACTTCGTCTAAGACAACCATGGCTTAAATGGTTCTGAATTGCCTGTACTATCATCGCCTTAAAGCTTTGCACCCATCTTCCAATCACCCTGTATATTACATCCCGGGGAAGGACATAGGTCCATAAGTAAAAATAGCGCGTGTCTTTAGGTCTTATCGGTAACATAGACTAAACGTAGGTTGGACATGAAAACCATTAGCGATGAAATGAACAATGTAACATATGCCAAGAAAACTGTTTGCAGTGTGTTGATGACTCAGGTAATGTAGGTGACGATGTATTTAGACGTACTAATACCAACAGATGTTATAAAACACTAGAAATATCAAATGTCATAGTTTGACCCGTTTGTGGCGAAGATCCAAAGGAGGGCGACATTTTCTCAAATCTGGCGTCACGGGGTCATCGTAGTTTTGAGTTCAACTCCAACGAAAGGGTGATCTGGTAGACTCCTAAAGTCCTAACACATAATAATAATATAGTAAAACATTGATCAGACAGGGGCCATAATACTTTGATAGTTCTTAGTAACCAGTCCACTTTAGCCTTGGATGGCTAAAGTGGACTGACACACTTATTCCAATATCTTTGTTTCCATATCCTGCAATAGTCCTACCGGTTAGTACCTACCGAGCTACCTCATTTCATTAAAAGCGTCTAACGGATTTCTGCGAGTTGGCTTCGGCCCCTCGTTCGCTATCCAAAGGTCCGGTACCCCAGGGTCCCGAGATATGTCAAAGACACTCTAAATATAATAATTCATTAAATTTCGGACTACTAAGAGATCCATAATTTGTTAAAAGGTTTGCACTTAAAATACTATTTGTTAGTAACTTAAATGAAATAATAGAAAAACCACCCAACAACTATCAGTTTTCTAGCAAATCGTCTTATTGTGGCGGAGGAAGTGTCTGCCGCCACAGCCTTCAGGATGCGTGATTGTGACTGCTTCTTATTCTGCTCAGGAGTGAGGCCGTTTTTTGCGGACTATGGCATGAAATCCCACGGTATGGGCTATCGCGAACATTTCTGAGGCACTGCAAAAACGAGGCAGTCGCAGCAGCATCCTAAAAACGTTATTATATTGGTCGCGTGGAATCGCCAGCAACCTTTTCGTGTAGTTGACCCAAAGATAATACTAAGCCTTTCTCTCAGATACACCATCCGAACCAACCCATCGCACATAGGCACTCCATCAACTCGAACCCTCACGACCTCTCCAGCCAAATGTCGTGAGAGAACTGCCTCCAAAGACTGGTCATCTGACTGGTCGAGAGGGGGCCAGCTGATACCGCTGTCGGAGATGCATGGAGAAGACACCTGTCCTGTGCTGCAGTATTACTACTCTGGGTTCCTGGCTTTGCAGACGCTCATCGATTATATTAAGATTAAGGTATGTAAGGGTTCATGATTTAATCATCCAAAAACAAGTACTTAAGTAATAATAAAATTCTATAAATAAAACTATAATTTTAATATTTGTAACCGTAAAATCAATGATTAATGTGTGAAATAAAACTGTATATAAAGATATTTAAACACCTGATATGGTAGGATGTGGTTTAAAGAATTTTTGTTATATATGTGTCGCAGCCAACTGGTTAAATTAGCCGTTTAGTTAACCGTCTGGCCTTTGGAAGTAGTGCTTGCCTCGCTTTGCTCGCACGCGGTGGTTCACAGTTCTAACTTTTTTTTTTTTTTTTGTTCCGGGGTGTATAATTCTCATGGATGTCCGCCGCACTGGGGTGGGCGGCGGGGTCTGTCAGACTCTTACTGACTAAAAACCACCCCGGTGTTCCGTCCCACACCTACGCCGGGGGTCGCGGGAACGTACGATCCTTCCGCAACCCCCGATTGGTCACAGTTCTAACCTAACCTAACCTATTTGGTCGGGGTGCCCTGGCTTAGTTACTGCGACCAATTCGGCTCTCGCGTGATTGGTTACAATACAACAGTTCCAATCTAAACTATAATATTGAATATCATTCAGGCCGTTAGTTGAACGGCCGTCGTTTAGTTAAAAGGCTAAGTGGTTAACTAAACGGCTAATTATACCAGTTGGCTGCGACGAAACTTCATGTAGTTAGAACCCATATTCAAATTTAACAATTAAATGATTCAATAGGTACTTATGATCGGGTTTTAGACATAATGACGTCACTTCTGTGGTTGAGATGAAAAGTTGCTCACTTCTTGTGATTCATGATACTTGATATAAAGTAGGTAATATGATATAAGCATACTGCCACATTGGTCTCGTGGTCGCAAGCACTATTATACTGCTGAGCATGAGGTCCTGGTTGATAGAATTAGTCTTGCCCTATTACATGGGACTTAAAAATATAGCGTGAGGTACCTATATGTTATTTTGGGAATCTTTTCTTTTTGGACATCAGAATGTTTTCTTTTTGGGGTGATGCTGTGGATTGGACTTGGAACCGACCACGCACTTTACCTTTTCTATTTCGATGTTCCTAGTTATTGTTCTAAAATTCTCTCGACCATTATCATCATCACTTCCCACAGCCAGTCATAAAATGATGTTTAAAAAATTCCCACAGTTTGACACAGACGCAGCAATCCCGCCTCCCCGAATAGATCTCCGACAGTTCCCGAAGCGCCAGCACACCGGCGACTGGCTGGTCATCTTCAGGGTCATCATGCCCATGTACATGGTGATGACGCTTTCGCAGTTCATCACCTATCTGCTGATGTTCGTCGTGGGGGAGAAGGAGAAGAAAATCAGGGAAGGCATGAGGATTATGGGACTGAAGGAATCGGTGTACTGGTTAGTGCAGACTTTTTTGTGACTACTACTATTTAAAAGGTTACCAGAACAAGGCAGCAACAAGCCGCCCGGCTTCCGAAGGTTTGGAGACCTGGTGTCCTGAAATACAGGCCTTACGCCTACCTTAGGCACCAATCTGCCACAGTATGATTAAAACTGTTATGTATTGTTCTTGATAACTTGAAAATGTACTTAAGTAGGTATACAACATTGTAGTGAGAAATCAAATGATTAGCTTTATATGGGTTTTGAAATGATATGTTCGCTTTACAAAGAAGTTATATCGTAGCCAAAAGCAATTATGATTTATTAAAAGTATGAAGACTGAACTTAACGTCTATTTCGTAGTTTCTGTATGTCATAATTTTGTTTTCAGGGGTTCCTGGTTCCTAATATACGCTGTCTTCGTTACAATATTGTCCATCGTCAGTACAGTACTACTTTTTACTCTAAAGGTAAAATAAAATTAATTCATAGTTTCAAAATCATCGTGCCCTAATTATCCAAATTCGGTGCTACAAAAGAGTTTCGTTACCTACCTACCATGTACGAAGTTGATAAATAATGCTGGCCAGAAAAAAACAAGCTGTCATTTTCCAGCGTGTGCTTTTTATTTTGCTTCACAAGAACAATTGACGACTAGCGGTAAATTTAATTTTCAAATTTCTCGTCAGCTCGCGTTTTTAATCAAATCGAAATAAAAGTATTTACCATATTATTTTAATTGAAGATTTACGCATAAATATTAACATTATAACTATTTATATTGTTTCAGGTGTTCCAGCATTCATCTTACATCCTTATATTTTTGCTGATGCTGTTATTTGGTTTCACGATAATCACCTTCGCGTTCATGCTTACTCCGTTCTTTGATAGAGCCAGGGTAAGGACCTTCTATACTACTTCAAGATATCTAGGTATATGATATCAAGATATTTTATTTCACATAAACCTACAATAGTATCTTGGCGAGCCCGAACTTTGCGCAGAAGGCTGCGCAGTTAGATTTTTTAGGAACCAAATGGTGACATGAGGCGAGTGCGAGTGAGAGAACATGCGCGAAAGTTCTTAGTGCCTATGTTCAGGCCCGCCAAGTTACGTCGGTTGTATTGTACATGGGCACTTATGAAACGTCAGAACGAGAGCTAGGTGCACGGTTCCAATTGGTCGTTCCGTATGGAGACGAGCCGGCAAGAAGCTCGACTGTATAGATGTTGATGTAGTGTAGTACATTCGCAAAAAAAATCCTTATCATGGGTTCCGTAAAAGGTGCCGAAGTCTTGTTAGAGAATCATTCTACACTCCTGGCGTTATTTATGTCTTTAAAAATATTTCTTTTCCATCAGACTGCTGGCATCCTGGGCAGCTTCGCGGTGAATCTGATGAGTGGACTGTACTTCATCCAAGTCTTTGTCTCCAACGCAGACTCGCTCGCTTTCTGGTTTGTCTCACTCATCAGTTCCAGTTGTTACGCACTCGCTATGGATAAGGTAAAGTTTCCTCTGTAGAAAATTTATATAAAAGACTTTCGTAGAACTCTTTAGACGAGTCTAAAATAGAACTGTTCGTAGAAGCATACTGTAGGGATAAATAAAGCCCGATAGTAATACAGTATAGCCTATTTTTAAGAAAAAATCAAATAAACATATAAATTTTCGTGGTTTATCCACGAAAATTTATGTTTTTGGATGTGATCTGTGACATACCTTATCTCAATACTTAGTCAAGGTATTAAGGATGTGTGGTAGAATGTATTATACCGAACCCAAATACGACGAGACGACGAGACGATTTGGGGTTGTACGTCGACCCCAAATTGATAAGCATAGAACAATAAAACTGTGATGTCCTCCACAGGCTTTAGTGCTAGACATGGCAGGCGTTGGAGTGACTTGGGACAACCTGTGGAGTGGTCCAGGAGTTCCCTTCGGAGGCAGCCTCATCATGATGGCCATTGACACGGTGCTGTACGGCCTGGCCGCGTATTGGCTGGATGCTGTAATACCCAGTAAGTCAGGAAATTGTCTAGATTATATTTATTTTATTTTGCATCTTCTGACCATAGGTACTTCAAAAGAGTTTACTGTTGAATTATGGTTGGAAGTTGCAATACAGTATAATCCGTAATAGGAAGATTTTTTTTTAAAGCACTCCAAGTCTTCCAAAATTGTTATCTTATCTTAGCCCCTAGACTCATAGTGCTCTCTTTGCAACTCCTTAAAAATGTCTTAAAAATACTTAAAGAAATAAGTAAGTACCATCTCTTTTAATTTTCTAGAGGCAATTCAAGTATCTCTCTATCATCAGTTTCAATAGATATTTTGTAAATGGTAAAGGAAAACATCGTGAGAAAACCAGCATGTCCTAGAACAAAGTCGAACACATCAGACATCCTCCAACCAGCAATGGGCCCGCGTGGTACTTTTTATTACATCCCACTCTCTCTCACTAAGAGGAAGCCTGTGTCCCAGCTGTGGGAACATTATAGGCTGATTATGCTATGCTATTTTATATCATGATATGATTAGTAAGGAAGTGACTACTGAGATGACGGTTAAACAGTATGGAATAAAAAGCATGCTGCGCCGACCCCAAGCGGAAGACAATGATGATTTTGTCAAATCAAGTACTCGTGAGTCTCGTAGCAGCCCTAAAATGATGCTAACCTTAATCAACCTCTCTCCAGGCGAGTACGGAATCAAGCAGAAGCCATGGTTCTGCTTACTACCATCTTTCTGGATCGGCAGCAGACGAGGCAGGGTGTCCGCAGTTCACTTCCATTCCAACGGCGAGGCGGCATCTCATAACAAGGACATCGAACCAGTGCCCAGGTATGTGGAAGCAAACCCCTATTATAAATTCAAATTAGACTGAGAATCAGCAGTTTTTGGACGTCAAAAATACATAAGACAGTCCCCCTAAACGCTTCACCACTTTCTAGCTGGGAAAAAGTGCCGTAACGAACTTTCCAGAGCAGCACGTCTGTCTGTTACGTTACAAAAATTTGATTATATACAATATTATGCAAAGTAATTAATATTAAACTACTTGACCGTCACTGGAAGCTTTATATTGAGAGAGCATATCCGTTTCCGTCGATTTCTTATCAATTTTAGTCCTACCCAGTGGCGCCACCTGGCGTTTGCTTGCCATTTTAGTTTCATAAAATGTAACGAGCTACTTTTTATTCATTGGCGTTTCGTCCTCCGTCGAAGCAACTTGTGCGCATCGGTTCACAACCGATGCCAAAAATAACAATATATTTTTTACTAAACTAAATTCAAATGTTATATTTCATAGAAAAGTACGTGATCATACTTTTAACGGTTTTTTCCGTTCGGATCACTATCTTGTAAATACCAGATAAAGTAAATTAAATATTTCATTTAAGTTTAAAAATATAGTGCGGTTTTATGGTGAGCTATAAAATTATTTTTTTCTGGAGAAAAAACTGTAAGTACCCCCTACCTTGAAAAGTAAGTGATCATTACTTTGAACGGTTTTTTCTGTTCGGATCACTACTTACATTGATTATTTACCAGTTATTTTCAATATATGTGTGTTTTTAGATTTTTATTGTGAGGCAAGCTCAAGAGGGCTTATATTTGTTACGGTATATCTAACGTAACTTTTATTTCGATTATGGATGACCACGTAAATGTTTCGGCTGCCGAGGCACAAGCTGTGGCCGGCCCGAGTGGAGTGACTCGCAAAAGGAACTTTAGCTGCTCTAGCAGCAGCTCTACGAGCAGCAGCTCTTCAAGCTCGTCTTCTCCAAAACGCGGTAAGCGGTCGCGCCGCGCACGCCGCAAGAAGAATAAGCGCGCCCAACGGTCTAACCCGACATTGGACAAGCTTATAAAGGAAGTCAGTGAGCTACGCCAACAAGTTTTTGCAAATAATATGCATACTGCTTGCCATGATGGGGTATCAGTTTGTTCTGGGGTCAGTGGGGAACTAGGTATATGACCAGCATAATATTGACGAACAGTGCCCTGATGTTGAAGGTCCAAATTCAAATTTAGACTTCACTTTTGATATCGAGACAAAGCTTAAGGAACCATCAGTTCCGAAAACACCTGATACTTTTTTAAAAATGCTACTAGAGGTCCAGCGCTTAGGTAGTACATATTGGTCCGAGGTAAGGTATTCTGATACTCAAAAGCTCTACAATCATACCCCAGGTTTCATAGACTTGGACACAAACGAAGAGATAAAAATGTATGATACTTTACGTCACTTAGCACATGCTGATAAATCATATGCAGCAATTACTTTTTGCATCCTAAAACAAAAAGAATCATTACAAGAAGCTATTCGTAATCTCCTTTTGTGGGCTAAAAATACAGAAGTCAATTTTGATAATTTAAGCGGGAAGGTTGAAGAATTATTTCAAAAAGGTGATTTGCATAAAATCTCTTCAGACCTGTTACAATTAGTTTGTGGCCATCGAGCCGAAAGTATCTATAGAAATGCGTCGAGAGACCATTACTAGTCAAATTCGAGATCCATTAGTAAAAGCATCGTTGAATAGAATCCCCCCATCATCTACTTATTTATTTAGTCCCGAGTCTTTTACGACAGCATTAGAAAAAGCAGGCGGTGTACGAAAAGCTTTTTGGCCTCCAAAAACTGATTCGCATACCAGATCTAACCAATCTAACCGCCGCCCCTCGCGGGGGCAAGGCCATAAACCAGTAGCTCCATCGCGTGAAGCTCAATATTTTTGCCATGAACCAAGCATACCGATGCACACACATGGCTATGACAACTCACCCTCGCGGGGTGGACATTTTCGCACCAACTACACAAAGAAAGGTCAAGGTTTACCATCCTTTCAATCTGATCAATATACCAACAGTAGAGGTTCATTTCACAACCGAGGCTCGCGGCCCGATCGTGGAAGTAACAGAGGTCGAGGACGCTCAGTTAACCCTCCAAAAAGCTCTCGAGCAAACCAAAAACGATACAAACAATGACTCGAATCGTTTTCGAGCAGGTCAGTTAACGCACTACCACTCGAAATGGAAGGAAATGGGGGCGCCAGAAATTGTTTTAAAATTAATTCAAGGGTATCGCATACCATTTACCCACAAACCTCCTCTGATATATCCAAACGTAACCAATGGTCCCTTTCAAACATCTGTCTCAAAAGAAATGTCTGCAATAATAAACAAAATGAAAGCTCAAGGCATTCTAAAAGTTGTTCAACTCTCACCGAGTTTCATTTCCCCTCTATTTTTGATACCAAAACCAGACGGAACAGCTCGTCCCATATTCAACCTAAAAGCGTTAAACGAATTTGTAAAGACCCAACCATTTCACTTAATGAACATGTATCGCATCCCGGACTTCCTGCAACCACAAGATTGGATGTGCAAAGTGGATCTATCACAGGCATATTTCCACTTAAAAATTGCGAAACCACACAGGCGCTTCCTTCGCCTTGTATACAACCAAGAACTGTTAGAGATGACCTGCCTTCCATTCGGTCTAAGCACCGCACCCAAAACCTTTTCAATACTAACGAATTGGGTTGCCCAAATATTACGAGAACGCTGGAACATCCGAATCATCGTCTATCTCGACGATTATTTAATAGCACATCAAAATGTAGACGTTCTTCGAGATCAAGTCGAGCTCACATTGGACACGTTACAAAATCTTGGGTGGCAAGTAAATTTCGAGAAATCTGTTCTTTGTCCTCAAAGGACTATTACATATTTAGGGATATTGTGGAGTCCCTGGGACAATTCAAAATCCCTGCCAAAAGAAAAGACTTCTTCAATAATCAAAAAAGTGAGTCAAGTTCTCGAGCGAGGAATAATAACTCAAAAGGAATTGCAGAGAATAATAGGACTCCTGAACTTTGCCAGTTATGTTGTTCCTCGAGGCCGGCTCAATCACCGGCAATTATTAATGTTCATGAACTCCCTACCAGACCTTGTATCGAAATCGTACCCAATACCACAAAATGTTCGAAAGGAACTGGAATGGTGGACTCTGAATTGTCAGTTATCAACACCCTTACATTACCCTGCTGCAGTAAACTTTCTGACAACAGATGCATCAAATCAGGGTTGGGGAGCGCAATTGAACAATCTAGCTGTTTCGGGCAGTTGGACACAAGAGGAACAGGCACTGCACTGCAATCAAAAAGAAATGTTAGCAATATTTCGCGCCCTTCGAGACAACGTTCACCTGCTCTACAACAGCTCGATCCTGATACAATGCGACAACAGGACGGCTGTCAGTTACTTAAGGAACGAAGGAGGTACGAAATCATTACCCCTAATAGAACTAACATATCAAATTCTGAATTTACTGGACCAATTTCAAATTCACTTCAGCATACACCATCTCCCAGGCAAGTACAACAATCATGCCGATCACTTGTCACGCTTTCGTCAACCTCCGGAATGGCACCTAATGCCAGCGTGTACGGAAATAGTGTTTTCAAAGTGGGGAACCCCAGTAATAGATTTGTTTGCCTCTGCAACAGCTCACGTAGTTTACAATTATGTATCCCGAGACCTGACAGATCGACAGGCACTATTTCACGATGCATTCAGTGTCCCATGGAACTATCCACTCGCATGGGTATTCCCACCGCCGTTCTTAATCCCAAAAGTCCTAACACACCTCAATCAGTCAACGGGAATATTTTTATTAATAGTACCTCGATGGGAGAAGGTATTTTGGCGTGCAGACCTCAAAGTCCGAGCGCTAGCACCACCTCTAACTCTAAAAAAGTTACAGATACACCTGGTCGACACATCGACGGGACTTCCACCACCACAAGTGGACAAAATCATCCTCGAAGTCTGGAAATGTGGGGGTGGTCCAAGGCGATAGGAACATGGACCGCTGAACAACAGTTATTGCTCAAAAATTCCTGGCGTGAGTCTACCTTAAAAACATATGAGGTGGCTTGGAAACGATGGACTTCCTGGTCTATATCTAAAAATATTGACACGAATAATCCTACAGGTACGCAATTAGCCCAATTTTTAGCTGATTTGCATCTAATTCATAAATTATCATATAATACAATTCTTTTACATAAATCTGTCGTTTCCACTTTGTGTAATGTTGAAAGATCAAGTCAATTAAGTTCACATGTTCTTGTAAAACATATTTTAAAATCAATTGCTCTGAAAAATCCTAAGTCTTCTAGGCCACCGATTTGGGATGTTAGTAAATTGGTTACCTTTCTAAGCAATTACACTGTAGACGTAGACAATCCCTTTCAAATATCACGCCATACTGCAACTATATTATTGCTTTGCTCAGGTAGACGCATACATGACTTAACGCTGCTTAGAGTTGATTCTGACCATTATATTAGATCAGATGATAGTGTTATATTATGGCCTCAATTTGGTTCGAAAACAGATCGCAGTAATCACAGACAGTCCGGCTGGAAACTTCTTGTAAATCCCAATAATTGTAACCTAAATCCTATATTTTGGCTAGAAAAAACTACACAATTATTAAATGAAAGACGTAATGCTGCAAAATCATTTAATTTGTTTATTACAGTTAGAGGTGTGCCAAAGCCTGCTTCGCGCACCGTCATCGCAGGCTGGGTAAAAACCCTATTCAAGGAAGCTGGCATCACAGCAAGTCCAGGAAGCACACGATCTGCAGTAGCCTCTAAAAGTTGGCTAGAAAATCATCCTCTTGACGAAATCCTATCTCGGGGAAATTGGCAATCGGCTAATACTTTTCAAAATTTCTACAGAAGAGAAGTCGTAAGAAGTGGTGATTCAAATATAAATGTTACACAATTGTTTAATCCAATTAATTAACTGAATATTCATTATAATTTAATAATGTACTTTTTCTTTTGTAATTTGATCACCAACAGATTAATCCAATAAATATATACCTATGTACCTTATTACATGTGTTATAAATATAATTTCTGAGTTTAAATTAAAAATTCCTTTCCACTGACCTCTAAAATACATTGTATTATAGAGGTCAGTGTTCCTATCACATTGGCGTTGTCATATTAGTGGCGACACCAGGCGATAACAAACAGGTCTCAATATAAAGCTTCCAGTGACGGTCAAGTAGTTTAATAGAAGCGTTTTACCTGAAATAAAACGCATATTAAAATACTTACCTCACTGGAAGCTTTAAGTTTACTTCTGCCTGGTTATATTGAGCCAATGAATAAAAAGTAGCTCGTTACATTTTATGAAACTAAAATGGCAAGCAAACGCCAGGTGGCGCCACTGGGTAGGACTAAAATTGATAAGAAATCGACGGAAACGGATATGCTCTCTCAATATAAAGCTTCCAGTGAGGTAAGTATTTTAATATGCGTTTTATTTCAGGTAAAACGCTTCTATTATAAAACAAAGAAACGGTCAGCTACCACACGCTAAAGACGACAAGACAAAGCATGCTCCAAACGAGTCTAAATCAAAACAATACAAAAACATCGTCACCGTATTTACAATCAATTACATGGCATATGTAGCTGTAGATGCTGATGATTGGGCTTAATGCCAAATTGTTGAAGCGCCATTGCCCATTGCATTAGAACTAAGTGCCAAAGCGCCATTAAATGACTCGTATTGCTTCTTCTATGATTAGATACAATTAATTTACTATCATCGTATGAGGCTCCGAGAATAGTTTGGGACATTTCTTCTTCTATTTTTAATGGATTGACAAAGTCCATTTCCGACTAAAAGTATTGCAAGAATCCTGATGACATTTGTATGACAAATGGATCGAATGGTTTTACGATTATTTCCGTATTCGACGTGCATTCTAGTCTATCTATCAATGAGATCTGCCCAGTAGGTGAATTGACCTAAATTCTACTCTATCAATAGTATTTATGGTATTTCCAACGGGTCCTTGTCAGTAGCAGCCCGGAGTCAAAAACCAAAATTTTGATAGTCACAAACATCCCCATATAATTCCAAAAGAAATGTTTTAGTTTTATGGTCACAACATTCTAAAATAAACTAATAACTTTTTCTGCAGGGAGCTTCAAGACAAGGAAGCCATCAGAATCGTGGGTCTACAAAAAAGCTTCCGGCACTGTCGCAAGCCTGAAATCAAGGCCATTGACAACATCGACCTGAGCATCTACGAAGGCCAGATCACTGCCGTGCTGGGCCACAATGGCGCTGGCAAGTCCACGCTCTTCAACATCCTGACGGGACTAACGGCTCCCACTAATGGAACTGCCTATGTTTATGGACTCGATGTTAGGTAAGTGACTGTTTCATACACCCAACAATTAAATTGGAGGTCAAATCTAATTAAGATATGATTATTACTTATGTGTGTTATGGTCAGTTTGGTATACAGGGTTGCAGGAACATCGACGCACAAACTGTAACGTGCTGTAACCAAGGATTCAATACATGGCATTTATTCTGAACTCGAACTCGAACTGAACTGAAATGTTTCGTCGGTTATTAAAAAAAAATTGCTGCACCACCCGGTCCAGAATCATGTATTGAATCCATGGTTGTGCCTCGATGTTCCTGTCAGCCTGTATTATTTTACAGCATAGGATATAACAGGTTTGCGAAAACGAAGATAGCAAGTCACAGTATATGCCACTAACCTTTGTAAGTGGTTTTCAATGGTTAGTGGCAAGGAAATTGTGAAATCACAAAAATATATCCCAAAATGGTGTACTGCAGATTTGCTCCGCCCCTTTCCTTTCTACCTCTCGCACTATTGCTCTGCGAAAACGCTTGCGGTAACCGACTCTTAGCAGCTAATATAGACTGTGATAGGCTCATGGGTCTATAATCAAACTATTCTATTCTTTTCGCCTATAAAAAGGTCCATAATGATCGTGTTCTCGATGCAATGCAGGGATCCCAACGATATGCACGAGATCCGGCAGATGATCGGCGTGTGTCCTCAGCAAGACGTGCTCTTCGACCTGCTGTCTGTTAAGGAGCATCTGCAGTTCTTCGCTGCTGTTAAGGTTAGTTGTATTAGCATAGGTGAAATTAAACCACAAAATTATGATGAATATAATTTGTTAGGCTGTGAGTATAGTGTATTGGCTATCGGTGGTAACGACTCCTGTTTGGAAATATATACCGGTGATTTAGATAATAGGTACGTCACTTCCTGTCCAAATCACCAGATTTCCGTCATTCTGCTATACAAAAGCTGGATGTTGTATGCGGTACTGCCTTTTAATCAAAGTAACATTTTCCGTTGTAGGGTATTCCTCATAAAAGGCTCCCGGAAGAAATTCACAAAGCTCTTTCGGACGTCGGCCTACTTGACCAAACTAATGTGTTTGCCAAACATCTATCGGGAGGACAGAAGAGGAAACTTAGCATTGCCATTGCGTTTATTGGGGACCCTAAGGTAAGCCAAACGCATCATTTAGTCATCGTCTATTGGTTTTTGTTCCAAGATTCCTGCTGAAGTCTACTAATATGAAGACGTTCAACGACGTTTTTCTTTGACCTAACCACCAGCTTTCTGATTTACACGAGACAGTTTATGACCAAATTTTATTCACAATGTCCCAGATAGATTTTTCACCACACGAAACTGTCTAGTGCTGGTCAAAGGTCTCTCCAATCGTAAATCATTTGCTATCCAGTTGTTACCAGCCACAACCTAGCGTATATTTACCAAATCAGTAAAAAAAAAAATTATCTCCTTCTAGATAATAATCCTGGACGAACCAACAGCGGGCGTAGACCCGGTGTCCCGCAGACAAACATGGCGGATCCTACAGCGAGCTCGACACGGGAAGGTGTTACTACTGACGACACACTTCATGGACGAGGCTGACATACTGGGGGATAGGAAAGCTGTCATCAGTAAAGGCAGAGTGAGTTAGATTTAGATTCTTCTGGACTTCTACATAGAGAAACAGAATCGCGCTCTTGTAAAGGAAAATATTTGTGTGTTGTATATTATAATAATTAAAATTATAAAATTGTAATTTTGTTCTGCAGGTACGATGTGCTGGCACTTCACTGTTCTTGAAAAACAAATTCGGAATCGGATATCATCTAACTTTGGTGTTGGACGGTAAGCATTTTTTAAATACTTTATATACCTAATAGTGCTATTACTTCGGTTCTAACAGAAACTGGCTGATCTGATCACCTTTTAGGGCGATCTTCGCCGAGTTGCTGGTCGCATCTGGAAAAGAGTAGCTGAGGATCGAGCTGACTGGCCTGCGATTGGAAAGCCGTTATATCTAGCAGTGGACTATTATTGACTGATAATGACGACTTGAGCATCCGCATTTGTTTTATTAATTTCCTTTAATCAAGAATCCTCTCCATTCAGGAGTATGTCGTGAGCACCAGATAACCCGCCTGGTCCGGGGCCACGTGCCCCGCGCGGAGAAGGCACGTCGTCACGGCAGAGAACTGTCCTACATCCTGCCGCACTACGCGGTGCATCTGTTCCCGCCGCTCTTCAACGCGATAGAACAAGAGGTCAAGGAGAAGACTAATAGACTTGGTGAGTTGAAGAAACAAATGGAGAAAGATGGAGTTTACGAGTAGTAGCAAAGTGGCAACGCCTTTTGTTAAGATCTGTCTGTGAAGTATTACCACCATAAGATTTTTGTTGCCAAGCATCAGCATCACGCTTTGTTCCGGTTAATGGATAATTACTAGTACCTAAGTCATTGTTACGACTGCCTCGTTGGTCTGTTGGTCGCAAGCGCTACTGATGAGCATAAGATCCTGGTTACATTTCCCGGGTCGGGTAAAGTGTCATTGGGTTTTTCCATGTGGAATTTCTCAGGAGCAGCCTGGAGTTTGGATTTGTGCCCAGTTGATTGGGAATAGGCTCGCCCCCTATTACATGGGACTCAAACATAACTGGCGAAATGTGGGTGTACCTACTATAATTACACCTCCGTCTGACTCTGACACTTCAGGGAATACAAGCGTGTTGTTATGTAAAGACATGTTTTCAGCTTTGTATCTATCTCCCTTGCCTTTGTAATACATACCTATCCATAGATACTGGCGGTTACCACTAACCATCAGGTGGTGCACCTATTTATTTGCCAACTTTCAGAAAAATCTATCCTTATCCCTTTTACTAATAAACGTTTTATATCAGATGAATAGTTACACACCGATTTCTCTCTTTCAGACGTCAGTAATTTGACTTTCGAAAGAAGAAGACAAAGCGTTGTGTAACTGTACAGACGCTATACAATGTTTATTACTAAGGGGGTAAGATTCAAACTGTTGCCAACTACAAAATATTAGATATTTAATTAAATACTACCCTTTTGATTAGGTAGGCTGATGACGGAAGCCTGAAGACGGAAGAATCAGGGTTTGACTATGACTTTGATATAGACTGCAGTTGTACCAAAAATCTTAAAAATCATTTGACCAACCTCTCTTTTCGACTGCTACAGGTATCACAAGCTACGGTGTATCAATGACAACCTTAGAAGAGGTATTCCTCAGTTTGGAAGGTGAAAATGCTGAAGAGACGGAGGCGGTGGAAGGAGTGTCCTCCGTGAAGCTGGTGAGGGCTCGAGCTCTGTCCAGGAGTCTGTCGCTACAAAGCAAGACATTGAGTTACCAGGTACGTTACCTATACTTTAAGTTAATTATTTTTGCTGTCTAGTGTTCAGAAGCTTGACAGCTAAAAGTTAACCTGGGTTAGATCTTGCGGGTTAAACAAACTGGGGTTTTCCCTTAGACATTTCTCAGGAGCAGCTCGATGTCTGAATTCATCCCCGTTTTCGGCAATAGGCTTGCTAATATTACTTGAAACTTAAACATTAACCCCATATTAACAAAGGTTAAGTAAAAATACATCCAGTTTTATCTCCAGAAAATTAAAATCATTTAACCAAATTAAGCTGAGAATTAGTACTTTTCGCATGCCAACATTACATAAAACAGTCCCTCAAAACGCCTTTCACCACTTCCTAGTGCTTTAGCTGGGAAGAAGTGGCGCAACAAACTCCCCAGCAATAGAGAAACCATACATTCTAAGTTTTTATTTAATTACTTTACTGCACGTTTATTAATACGAGACAGAGAATACAGACGCGATGTTTGAAGAAAAAAATGAAAAATTGTTTATTCTGCACAAACAAAAGGAACACTACAAAAAAAGACAGAAAATATACACATAAGAAACCAAAAACCAAAAGCCTCGTACTCAAGCATAAATGAAACACTGACTATGACTTCTAAATAGTTGTTTTCCTAGGAACTAAACGACAAGGACGGCCAGAAGGCGACATCCCTGCCGACCCCACCTGCGTCTCACGCGCTACATTCGACCACCCACGGCGTTGAACATGTCAAGGTAAAGTCAATGTTCAAATTAATATTAAAAACTAAAGCGCTCCATTTGCTTGAACAGGCAGGATCTTCAATATTATAGAATTTATATCTATTATTTTATGTACATTTATTTTTATTTTTTCTCTAGCCGTTGCTGACCCAGTGCTGGGCAATGACCTCCAAACCATTTCAGGTACTCTTTTCACGCGCGCCTCGAACCAGCGCTCTGGCCCCAATGGTCTTCCATCTTCATCTTCATCGTGTAGAGATTCTAGCCCAGCGGTCATTGTATTATATCCATAGTAGCGACCCACCTCTACCTCACACAGGATTGACCTACTGATGTGGCAACATGTCAAAACATCGAGTTTTATGTGGTTTATACGAGTTAGATGACACATAAACCTTCTGGAAGATTTTCTCCAAATGTTGGTGAAAATCACATCAAAATCCATGGTGTAGTTTAGAAGAACTAACACACAGACTGACCCGAAAAGCGTTGTTATAAATTAATATAGTATACAGGGTGGCACCGGCATCGACGCGCAAACTGAAACCATGAATTCAGCACACGATTCTAGAACACCTAGCGTAGAAATTTTTCGACGGTTATCAAGAAAAAATCAGCTGATTCATAGAAAAGTGCAATACCTACGCGGTCAAAATGTATGGAACAGCTCTTTTTTTTATACAGTCGAACTTTTCCAACGTAGGTGGTTCAGAATCATGTATTGATTTACCACCCTGTATAGATTATAGATATAGACTACACTCTATTTTAAAGAATTAAACTGCTTTCAAACCAACCTCCTATGTCCAGGTTGCTCCCGAGGTGCCGATATCAGTAGACGCTCTCGGCGAGACGGTGAAGACCAACCCCACATGTTGGAGAACCTTCTGCGCGCTGGTCTACATCCGGATGGTGAGGATGATCAGGGACCCTTACAAGCTGTGGGTCATGATCTTGATGCCTATCAGTGAGTATTATCCTAAAGATGCGGTTATTCTAAGGGTCTAAACAGACAGACTGCATTTGAACTGCATGTCAGCTGCAACATCGCAGTTTGGATGCAGTGGACATAACTAGGTTTCGAAGCAATTAAGTCAAGTGCATCCAAACTGCGATGTTGCAGCTGAAATGCAGTCCGTCTGTTTAGACCATAAGTCGTAGAATAATTGAAAACAAAAATTGTACGAATTAGGTAGGTACAACGTGCTGAAGCCTAACGGCTAAGCAGGCGCCCAGCGGCTTTGGTATGAAGACACCAGGGGGCCTAAAAAGGCCACTTTGGAGAATCATAAAAGGATAACATTATGAATCGTCATATGGCGAAGACAGTCCGTGTTTTTCTTTTTTCGCTGCACTACGTAGGTATAATTAAAGAGATTGGGATTGGATTTGGATTGGATTGATTGGTATTTTAGCACAGACAAGTGGCCTTTTTAGGCCCCTTATCTTACTGCGAAAGCTTATGATAATAATATTTAGAATTACAAACTTTTTACAATTTATGTCATGCCATACCAAAGGTTGTTGTATTATTTTAATAATATTTTGTTTAAAAATAAATATTTAACCTTTTTCTGCATTATTTTCAGTATCCTGCGCTTTGGGTCTCTACATGAAGTCTCGACAGATTGTCTTCTTCCGGATGCAGCCGCTCAAGCTGGACCCCAACGCGTACTTCAATAAGACCCCAATAGCCGTATACAGTGAACAGGACAATCTCAAAGAAATAACTGACCTTAGAGACTCCCTAGAGTCTTTAGGAGCCTTCCCAATAATAGACTTTGATGGGAATTTCTCAAGTCTTCTGGATATGGAGAATTTTGGAGCGTTCAGTCTGAGAGATAGTTTGATACCCTATGGAAAGTTAATGGCCTATTACAATAGTACATACACGCACAGTTTGCCTATCATTGTTAATTTGTTGGATAATAGTGTTTATAGGTAAGTTGGAGTACCAAACCAGAACCAAAACATATATGACCTATTGGAGTCCCACCTTCTTCTTTCACATTGTCTTTAATAACTTTGTCTGAATTTTTAACGTTATTACAGCAACGATCTCGTTGTAAAATGACTTTCATCCAATGGCTATCCATTATTATATGATGGAGTTGCATTGTTCAATTCATTGTCATCTACCAGATACCTAAGTACTTTGTTTTACGTTTATAAGAACCTGTGATATAATTGCGTAACACATTAACAATAGGCTTTCATTTTGACAGTTTACAATGCGTTATTTACGTTGTTGAGTAAACAAATTTTTCGAATATGCAATGGATTAGCAATATCCTTCAAAATTATTCAGATTGTGATTGACAGTGTGTTACGACGCTATTAGGATGCTGTTCTAAATCAATCTATTCAACTTTGGACTTAAAGCCTCTTCTAACATTCTAAAGTTGCATACACAAGATCTAAGAATTCTACCATATCTCCCCAGGGTCCTAATGTCAGCATCAGGTCTAATAGAAAGCTTCAAGCCTATCGAGGTGCTAGCCCACCCGTTCCAGCAAACGGAACAACAGGAGGAGTTCAACCTGGGCAACGTGGTCTGCGCCATCTTTATGGGCATGATCTTCGCGTTGGTTCCCGTCACCTTGGCTGTGGACATCGTGTATGATCGAGAAGTAAGTTGGAATTTGGTTAAGAAAAAAATAAGTTTTAACTTCTTTTATGAGAAAACACGTGCGAAACACGTGCGTACGCACGTGTTTATTTCCGAAGGCACGACTAGTTTTGACCTCGAACGGATCTCTTCCTTTAAGATCGAATCTAATAGCGCAGGAAATGTGAAATATATAAACATGGAGATTAGCATGAAAATGTTAGATTTCTACATTGATATAAATCAATGGATTTCTAAATTACTGCTTTCAAATTATCTGCTTTGCGGTCTAATGTAGGTGTACATACTATAGATACAGTCACGAGCTTAAATGGACAGCTCGGCAATAATATTTTATTCATGATAAATCCATCATTATCTGTCGTCAAGATTACGGCAAATACATATAATGTGATCATTTGTGGAAGACATATACAAGTGGCAGTACAAATATGTGACATCGAAGGATCAAGCGACGCCAAAACGCGATGCTACATCGGCTTTGAAAATATGCATCAATGCAATATTAATGGATATGTAGATCGCGTCATAAATATCAGACAGGCGCTTTACTTTGTGTAAAATATTTCATCACCACTGCTCTCAAAACGGTGAAGAAAAACATCGTGAGAAAACCGGCATGTCCTAGAACAAAAATTCGAAGACATGTGACATCTGCCAACCCGCACTGGGTCCGCGTGGTGGATTACGGCCCACTCCCTCTCGCCGAGAGGAGGCCTGTGTCCCAGCAGTGGGAACGTTATAGGCTGATTATGTGTCATAAATATCTGCCTACTCAGTTAAATACAGAAAAATGTGATACATTGTTGTGATCGAAAAAATCTGACATCACTTTGACAGCTTGTGTCGTAGTACATACCTAGGACTAATGGAATCAAACTTCTTCTACCACTTCAGATAAAAGCCAAGAACCAGTTGCGAGTGAACGGGTTATCAATGAGCATGTACTTCCTGACTTACTTCACGGTGTTGATCTTCATCATGGTGCTCACCAGCATCGGAGTACTCGTGTTGGTGAGTATAAGTTTATCAAATTATTCATTCATGGATTGCGATTACATCAGGATAAAACTTTCATGTTTGAAATTATCTCTTCAACCGACATTGATTTAATTTCATTGAGCGTTGTTTAATTACCTGTCTAATCATCTGGGCCTCGGTGTCTGGCCTATTTCATTCAAACTATGACTACAGTTTTATGTATATCTTTTCTGGTGGTCAACTACATACAAGACAACGAGACCTCAGATTTACTGGGACTTATCAGGAGCCTTATTAGGAAAGTTTGAAGAATCGCTGTTCTCGAAAAAGTGATGGTGCTGATTTGTCCTATAATGTAGTGTTTATATAATTATGTACCTCTATCTTTCTCTTACACGAATTCTCCAATCAAAGTGTATATTACTCATGCGCAGGTCATCCTCAACGACATCCCCAGCTTGACCAACGGCTCAGCGATCACGATGCTCTCGGGCCTCCTCCTTCTCTACAGTCCGTCCGCCATTTTGTTCAACACGTGCCTCTCCTACATCTTCGACAAGATGGACTCCGCGCAAAGTATCATGCCGAACATCACCACTTGGGTTGGAGTTATACCCTTCATATTGGTTGCTGTTCTGGATACTTTCAAATGGGGTAAGTTTGTTGTGATGTTCAGTATGCCTTCATTTCATAAAGAGAGGAGAGGACCAAATAAGAAACTGTCAATTAGCCGGAATTTGTCTATGTCGGAGTTTTTGTTATGACCGTAAAGTTTAAAGACCTACACTTAGGCATATTATACACTACAACTTAATATAAAAGCAAAATGTGGTTTCCTAGCATATGTAGGTACACCATTATGTGTCCTGTATCCTGTGTCATTAATATTACCTAATTTATTAATGTTTAACCAAGTTTTATGTACGTATACCATTTTTGTTTTTTGTATGTGCTGATCTTATACAATGGTAAAGTACAACATCATGGAGAAAACTAGGACTTACTTGATCAAAACCTTTCATTATCTGCTTGTGAATGGGCATTTTGTTATGCATAATCAGCCTATAATGTTCCCACTGCTGGGACACAAGCCACCAGTGCTCTCATTTTGACAGCATGGGAAGAATTACAGACGAATATTAGTACTAAGTATACCGATTAAATTTTCAACCTGTTTTTCCAGGTAGTGACATCGCGTTCTACTTGCACCTGGCGTTCAGTTTCCTGGACGTGATGTACATACCTTACGCGATCATTTACTACGTTGATAGGTACGTCTCTCTCTTGACGCAGTCTTCATTCATTCAAGCCTATGAGCCTTTACAAGTTGGTTCATCCACTTTTTTTGCCTTCAGAGTGTATCTAACCTGTAACCTCCGCGGCCTGTGCACGACGCCGCCGCTCAGCAGCTACTTCACGGCGGAGGTGTGGGTGCTAGTGGCGGCCATGTTGTTTCACATTCCGGTGTCAGGCGCCGCGCTACTCGCCGCCGACCGCGTCAAGTCTGGCGGCAGGATATGTCCGGTGAGTGACGGTAGTACCTGTCCAATTGGTACAGCACCCAAACGAAAGAGACTGGCTAAGTTGGGGAGGAGCTTGTGGATAAGTAATAACAGCCGCACGGATCGATCGATCAGGTTAAGCTATGCTTGCCATGGTTGGTCCGTAGATGGGTAAATATCTGTACATAACAAGGCCCTCCGTGCCTCGGAAAGCACGTAAAGCCGTTGGTCCCGGCTGTCATTCGTCGCTCTTTGATAGTCGTTACCGGTCGTCAGTAGCCCGAAAGTCTGACAACAAGTCTTACAAAGGGGTATCGTATTACCCAATAACTGGGTTGTGGAGGTCAGATCTAAGACAATCGCTCCATGTAAAATACTGGTAATCAGCTGCATGCGGTTATACTAGAAGCCGATTCCAACATAGTTGGGAATAGGCTAAGCAGATGATGACCAAAACAAAAGAGACTGTCACAGTTATGATTGGCTGGGCAAACGTTTTACAAAATCGAACGTTTCTTTAAGTCGATATGTCACATTAAATGCAACATCGATAAAGATGACAACATCGAATAGATATTTTGACCGAATGAAACGTCACGTCGATTGTATTATTTTTGACGGTTTTGGGGCTGATCCGTAAAAAACAATTATATTTAGAGTTGGTCCCAATAGCCCCTTTTTCTTTCAGAAATAACCATTTGGTTGTGTAAAGTTTTTCGGCCTTTAACATCAAAAATGTGTACTTAATTAAAGAGCAGCGGACATTGTGATATAAACCCTAATTCCTTTACTTCTTTCCCAGCGCAAGAAAAGCACTTCGGAGAGTAGTGGTGACGCGGAGCAGGAGGTGGGCGGCGAGGCGTGTGAAGACGAAGACGTGCGGCGCGAGCGACGCCGCGTGCACACCATACTGCAGCAGCCCTCGCACAGCGCGCCGCCCTTAGTGGTGCATGTACGTGAAACATATTGATATCTCTAAATGACGATTACTAGTCTTCTATGCAGACCCTTACCAAAACGATCATGTACAAAATCTACACAATATTGCATTTAAAAGCACATATGACCTAGATTTTGAATTGATTACCCCGTTTTCAACTTAAGGCAGCAGTTTTTTTTACTTTTTTGTGCATTTAATAACAAAAATACTACATTTCCTAGCACAAAGCTGGTTAATATATTATAATTTTGGTCAATTTATTTTATACCTCGGGACCATGGGGACCCCATGGTCCCGAGATATGTAAAATAAAATGATGGTCCTTTGCAAGGCGTACGAGGGGCCGAAGCCAACTCGCAGAGGCCCTTA
The DNA here is from genome assembly GCA_963082905.1 of Oligia fasciuncula. Taxonomy (NCBI): domain Eukaryota; kingdom Metazoa; phylum Arthropoda; class Insecta; order Lepidoptera; family Noctuidae; genus Oligia; species Oligia fasciuncula. The sequence goes on along the minus strand of OY720406.1, from coordinate 9,877,131 downwards.
GGAATTTTTAATGAAATGCGGCACCAACCGACGATTATCCCTGTATGCACTATGCAAGTGCACCCAAGGATAACCCCCGGTTGGTGTAGGACTATTGCAGGATATGGAAAAATAAAAAGTTGGGCTATGGGTTTGGGTGGCTAAAGTAGACTGGTTACCAAGAACTATAGAAGAACTATGACCCCTGCCTGATCAATGTTTTATATATACACACACGGATAAAATGGCAGAGGGTGACTCAGTAATGAGTTATTATTATTGTTATTGTTTCAGTACACGTCAAACTATTAATTGCTAATCTTTTATGCCAGGCATTTTTACACACAAAAGTGACCTAGTAGGGCTTGAGTAGGACGTGCTATGAAGATGCGCTTTCCGCGTGTGTAAAAGAACTTCGCTTCATTCAACCCTTTTCGATCAGAATAACTAATATGCAATGGAAATCAAACGATCCTATAGGTTGAAATCAAACACATCCATCGCTTTGTAGCTTTTCTGGTGGAAAGGCTGCCTTTTAAGATATTTATAAACATCTGGAGTGGATCTATCAGATGATTATAACTGTAGCAGCCTAGCTTCACCGTAACATAACATTACATAATCAGGCTATAATGTTCCCACTGCTGGGACACAGGCCTCCTCTCTATGGGAGGGAATGGGCCATAATCCACCACACGGGCTCGGTACGGGTTGGTGGATGTCACGTGTCTTCGAATTTTTGGTTCTAAGACACGCCGGTTTCCTCACAATGTTTTCCTTCACCGTTTCGAGAGCAATGCAAAGTAAAGTGCCTGCCTGGGTTTGAACTCACGACCACAGCAGCTTCACCGAGGGGTTGGAACTTCATTCTACGGTTCCTTATTTTATTCCAGTCATTTTATGCCTAAAAATTCCTGGAATACATATTTTTTAATGACACCGATAAAGATGTATATGACTTAGAAAACATTTTTTCCAGAACCTACGCAAAGAATACAAAGTGCGAGGCACGGGCAGTGGTGGTTCGTGCTGGTCTCATCAGGAAGAAACAGCATCGCACGTGCGGTCCCGCTTCGTGGGGCTGGCACGACTCAGCCTGGCCGTGGAGGGGGGGGAGGTGTTCGGTCTGCTCGGACACAACGGGGCGGGGAAGACCACCACTATGAAGATCATAACGGCGGAGGAGAGGCCCACACATGGCAGTGTGAGTATCGATACGTTTGTCATAGTTACGAGCATTTGAAACAAAATGGCAGTTATCTGTGGCTTATGGATTTGCATTTTTTATGAACAAAGTTTGTGGTATGCTCTCCCTTATCGCACATGGGAAGTTTAGTCACTGGTTATCTGGTTAATGTTTCGTTGTGCCATCCAGACTGGCTGCCTGGATTATGGAAAGTAGTTTTGAGGTCTCAATTTGGTTACAAGTGTGTTTCTTGCAGGTAATGTTGGGCAGTCAGAACATCGACGAGTCGCAGACGTCTGCGTTCATGATGCTGGGCTACTGCCCGCAGCACGACGCTCTCTGGAAGAACGTCACCATCCGCGAGCACATCGAGTGCTACGCCGCCATCCGGGGCGTCAGCAAGGCGGACACTCCTCGGTAGATTAACAATAATGAAAGATGCATGAATGATAAAAAAAAAACTTATTTATTTTACACCTTGCAGGATTTTCTCGCTAATCTCCTATGCGCCGAGAACTTGCACTCGAAATAAAGTTTTATTTACACGTAGAGAGTTTTACCACGTGAGACTGGAAGACGAGAGTTGCCAAGGGATTTATTGCTCATGTGCTCATTGCCTATAGTGTAAACCATGGTGTAAACGATACGTGAAGCCATTCAAATAATTGTAGCGAGCCTTCGGCCGATTGACCCGGGTTCAGTCTATTAACAATCTACTTTTGTACACAGGATAGTAGACGCGTACCTAAACGGTCTACAGATAATGGAGCACGCGGGTAAGAACGCGGAGGAGTGCTCGGGCGGCACGCGGCGCAAGCTGTCGTTCGCGCTCGCCATGGTGGGCTCCCCGCGCGTCGTGCTGCTGGACGAGCCCTCCACCGGCATGGACCCGAGGAGCAAGAGGTTCCTCTGGGACACCATCCTGGCTAGCTTCCAGGTGAGGCAAACATTTTAACGTTCTTGGCTCTAAAGAAATAACCTGACCTAAGTAATTTTCTTCTTCTCTCGTAGAATAATTCATATTATGCTGCGTTAAAAATACAAGTAAATATAAGTGAGTTCGAACCCAGGCAGGGACCTTACTTTGTGTATAATTTAATTTCATCACCAATGCTCTCAAAACGGTGAAGGAAAACATTGTGAGGAAACCGGCATGAATTCGAAGAAATGTGGCATCCACCAACCCGCGCTAGGCCCGCGTGGTGGCTCACAGATTCACAGCCCACTCCCTTTCGAAGAGAGGATGCCTGTGTCCCAGCAGTGGACACATTAAAGGCTGATTATTATGCTTATAAGTCAGTAAGTCAGACAAATTTGGTAGCAGGGATGATTGTCCAGCGTGCTCCGAACGTACAATTATGGTTAAGTTCATTTCAAGCAAAAATTGACAACAGCTTTTGACTGTCCCTATTAGTCCGTGTGGTGAACTAACTTATTTATTGTTCCAGGGCAAAAAAGGTGCTATACTAACGACACATTCCATGGAAGAGGCTGATGCTTTATGTTCCAGAGTCGGCATCATGGTCAAAGGCGGCCTAAGGTAACTGAAACAAACCTTTGCTTCGGTTATTGAGCCCTCATCCCAAAAAAAACATATAAATATTATTTTATTTTATTTAGATGTATTGGCTCAACACAACATTTGAAGAATTTGTACGGTGCGGGATACACGTTGGAGATGAAGATTGGCCAAAGTAATCAAAAGCAGGTTAGTTACATTAACAACCTTTTCCCATGATGATTGACATTTTCTTTAATAGAATGGTTCTTTATTAGAATGGTGCTTAAATACTAGGGCCCCGAGATAAATTGAAAGTTAGTTTTATTTTAATTTCACGTAGGTTATTAAATACATGAAACTATTCGATTAGATATAAGTAATACAGTTTTAGATCGTTTCTCTTGAGTAGGCAGAGTCCACGATAGGCAACAATACCTACTACTTTCAAAATTCTAACAATAAATTTATATCCTAAAAATAATTATTCTTTGTTTCGATAATCAGATGATGGAGTCAGAGTCGCTGTCACCATCCCCGCTTAGATCGAATATAAACTCGCCATCACTGGGAGAAGCAGATGAAGGTAAGTTAATTTTTGCTTACTGTTCAACATAAATAATGCCTTTGAAAGAGTCATTCTCGACAATCTATGTATTTTTAAAATCGATAGTCGTAATTTTTTTTGGCCAATCCTGATTTTTGGCAATGTTTTTTCACATTCATCTTGTACAAATATTCACGTGTTGTTCTCTCGGCAGGAGGGTCGGGTGCGGTCTCAGTGTGCGCGGAAGCGGAGGGAGAGGCGGAGGCGGTCGACGCCAGTATACACACACCACTTGTAGCCGGCACGCCGCCGCCGCCGAGACTGCAGCATCATCGGTACCTATGTCATACATTTACATACCGATACCAAAATCTAGTACCAGACTAGCTTAGATGCATTATTATAGAATTTATGGAAAAGTGTCCTGAAGTAGTCGTAAGATGATATTGAAGTAGTATTTTACTACCATTTTATTCTTCAAGTATAGTTTTCAAAAGCTATGTACTATTATTTAATAAATATGCTATCGTAACTTACAAATCTGTTTCTCGCAGGACGGAGTCCGGTGGTGGTGGCGCAAACTCAGAAGCGGTGATAGCTCTAGTTGGCCATATGTTCCCGGCAGCAATCCTAGAAGAAAGCTTCGCGGAGAGGCTGGTGTTCTCCGTGCCGCAGTCTGCTGTGTCCAGCCTCGCCAGGTGTTTCCAGCAGATTGAGGACGGTAAGTTTTACTACTGGTCCCACGTTGGGCGCCAAGTAAAATGTTGCTCAAGTTTGTCAATAGTATGGCTTAGTGAAGTGGGTAAAGCTCTTCATTTTATTGCGTATTGTTTCGTGCGTTGCCAGTTATTTGCAGCAGATAAAGGACCGTAAGCTAGTCTAATAGTCCCATGCTGGGCGCCAAAAAGAATTTGGCTCTAGTTTTATCTTCAAGAATGAGGAAGAACATAGTTGAGAGGTTAAGTTCTATATAGATAAGACTGTTGATTCGGGATTTGCTAGTTTTTCTACCAGATTAGAAACAGTAGGATTATACAACGGTCCCATGCTGGGCGCCATTAAATGCTCTGATTGAGCGTGACAGTGGAGAAGAGTTTTTCTCTTTCCTTTGCAGGAAAGAGTAATTGTACAAGTTACATGTGAATGAATATGCATTATTACAACACATATAATTATTATAACATTGTTTTATTTACAGCGAAAGAAAAACTAAACATAGTAGAGTACAGCTTCAGTCAAACGACATTGGAGCAAGTGTTCCTGAAATTCGCACAAACTGAAAACGTAGATTCATCAGACTAAGAACATTAAACCGTTGATAGTATTGTAAGTATTACGTCACTGTTCTGACTTCGCTTAATTTGAAAGGTAGAAAAGAAAACAGGAGCTAAGAGTAAAAATGGTCAATGTTTGACTTTTTATGGCTTAGCGATTTGTTATTTGCTATTAAAAATCTTTGACTAGCAAAAATGTTATTGAATAGAAACTAAATAAAACTCATTCTCCTGGCTAGTTTAGTCGATTAACATATTGAGCTAAGTATATCAAAGATATATTTTTGACTTGTTAACTGTTACAATGTTATAAGATTCTCTTAAATATGGCAGCTAATAATGCTAACTTAGAAAAACATTAATGCTAAAGCATTTTTGGTTGTAAAGGACGGCCAAGTCAAAACAGTGAAGTATTTCGTGCTTTTTTGAAAAGAAAATGAATTAATAATAAGAATCGCTTCTGATATTACAATATTATGTAGTTCATCTATTTGAGTTTTGTTTATAGCCTAAGGACTGATAGGAAACTTTTGGTGTGTGTTTGATATTCCTACAAATTGATGCATCCATATTTCCTTGTTTAAATGTAAACACTATCAAATGTTCATTATTGACCTAATAGCCCTATGTCTACTGTACTTACCTTTAAAAATATATTAAGTAGACGATTTAATTGACTGCATCGTTGGTCTATTGGTTGCAAGCGCTACTGTTGCGCATGAGCTCCTGGGTTCGATTCCCGCGTCGGGCAAAGTGTTTTTAAGTTTTTCCATCTGGTATTTCTCAGTAGCAGCTCGCAGCTCAGCAGCTCAGCAGCTCGGAGTCTGGATTTGTGCCCGGTTAATAGCAATAGGCTCGCCCCTATCACATGGGACTTAAACATAACTGGCGAAATGTGGGTATACCATAGACCATGCACCCACACCACTGCCTAACTCTTCGGACAGTACAGACGTCATGTTATGATTTAATTAGAAAACTATTAGAAAAAAAAAAAGAAATTTTTGTTTCTTAAATTTTGACAGGGGAAATTATATTTCCCCGGGACAAACTTACAGTAAAACAGCACCAAAAGTTTCCAATCACGTCAAGGCTACAAGCTTTGTAATATTTCCGGTGGATGAGAGAATATTACCTATAATGTGTAGACATAGGACATGTTGACTGTGTGACGTTTTATAATGATTTGATACTTTTATTAGCCAGTTTTATATTGTATAAGGTACGCGGTACGGTAAGTATTGTGCTGGTTGTTTATAACCTATCTATTTAAAAATTTGGTGCAAGAAGGTACCTACTTGAAACGTTTTTTTTGTCGCCATAATTTCTTATAAAAAAATGGAAACAATATTTTAAAGTACTTAGGTACTTACGTAAAAATCTAATGGGTCCAACATGACCCAATATGATTGCGGGTACTTTACACATCAACACTTAATAAACTTTAATTGTACAGACGCCAGCACATCAAGCTACCCGAAACTGTAAAATTTTACCAATCAACTTTGAACCTGAGGCTTTAGCGGTAAAGTTGAAAATCTATTAAAGAAATTTGACAGATTGTAGTAACTTGATGTGCTGCAATTTCATATTTAGCCTGCCTTTTATAGTCACATTATTATCCTATTCTGTCTATAACCGGAGAATTGTGATTTTGAGTAGTTTAGTTTATCGTATAGGTATTCTTATAGGTATTCTTTAATCGGTTTGATAAGGTAGGTTGAACAACAAACACAATGCTTACGACCTTAAAAATAGTATAAAGTCATTCACTGCAGTCTGCATACGGTCTAACAGTGCCTAAGAACATATTGCTGTCTAACCAAATGTAAGTAAATCTTTACAACAAAATATGTGATTTTTAGTTTTAGAGGAAACTTTTGTGATTGATTTTCTAGTCGGCAACACTGTAAGTATGCTTCATTTTGTATTTGGAAAGAAAAAAAGGATAAAGTTTGACTTTACACTGTCAGTTGTTTGTAAAAATAACTAGTAAAATTATAAGTAGTGATGCCTACATCGTAGACAAGCTAGGTAGAGTATTTATGACCTTGTACAAACTCCGTCATTTTGTATTACCTATAGGTACCTAAGAAATGTTATGATCTGACAATGTAGTCATTCCCCTGTCAAATTAATATCTAAAAAATATTATTATCGCCATTTCTATGCTATCTCTTGATCTTAATAATCGCCAGGGAAGTGACTTAAGGCTCCCGCAGACAGGCACGACGCGACAGTGCGCTACGCCGCGCGTCGTGACTCTAGTAAAACAAAGCTCGTCGCATCGTCGCGCGTCGCCTTGCGCCTGTCTGCAAGAGCCTTTAAAAAGTCAACGGCATAAACCCAAATACAAAATGACGTAAACATAATGTTAGATTAATTTATAGAATTTTACAATTTCATATATGTTGCTATGTTTCATAATGTCGAAACTACGTATATTATACTGCGATTGTTGACAAGTTGTCTAAAAACCTAGTCTTAAAGTAATACGGACTATAAAGTAGGTATATGATCAGTTTCGATTACATTCGCCGTGTCGGGTGTGAGATTATTGTAGCGTTGGCTGGAGACTGGTATGGCAGGGTAATCTTTAAAAAATATATTGGGACCTACGTTATCCTTTAAATTGTGGAAGAAAAGCGGCTGGAAGCCAGAGGGAAAAGGAATCGATCGGAAAGGCTTTGGTTATGGAGAGTAAGGCGCTAACCTAACCTAAAAGCGATCATCGCGTTCTTATGTCACTTTTTGTTCAGTGAACCGGAAGGCGCCCTCTGTCGGCGCGACTACGCGTTCCGGCCGACGACGATAGCTTTTGGTTAGGACCGGACACCAAGTCAAACTTTTAATAATAATAATAATAATAATCATTTTATTTCAGGTATAATACACCCATATAAAATACACCCATATAAAATTTAACCTGTTTACAAATTCAATAAAAAAAAAAAAAAAATACAAATTAAATATTAAATTAAATTAAAATTAAATTAAAAATCCTATCGAAAATTGAAAATTATAAATTATATCAAACATTACATATTAAAAACAACACAACAACAGAGGAATAGATAGGTGGTGTTATTGCCGCTGGAATATTATTAAGCCCACTTGCATTACAAATCACTAAATGCATTTAACGGTTAACGTATTTTAAATACTTATCATTCAGTCTCTGTCATTTTTAAAGGATTGACAAAACTAGAATGATGTTTTGAATTCGTTTAGCGCTAAAATTACATGCAATCTTAGTTATGTGTGATGCAAGTGGACCTTGGATTCATAGGAATGAAGCCCATGCAGCCTCGCTATTTAATGTTTTGAAGGGTAGGTACATCAATGGTAGGTAAGTGCATTTATGTTCGTATCCATTTAATAAATAATACTTAATCAATTTTAAAAAACGTGCATAATTAGCGCAAAAAGTTTTTAGAGGTTCATTAATTTAAAAAAGTGTCCAACATTAGAAGGTCAATAAGTTTTTTAGAGGATCTGTTAAATATTTCTCCAAATCAATTCCAATAGTAGGTATTTATGATACCCAGCTCTAACAATCTCCCAGCCAATGAATACTTATAGCTATTTTAATATTCTGTTAAAATATAATGAAGGGACTTGTAAATGTTCGGACAAACGTTACTCCAAAGAATGAGTTTAATGTTACTGTTGATAGGTTAAACATTCTAGGGTTAATATCAGTATTAGGTTAAGATCGCTTTTGTATCAGTTTTTCTCAATCAAAATCTACAATTTTATCAAATCTTTTATTTTTTGCTGCTTTTATTGCTGTTTATTATTTTTAATTATACGACAATTTAATTTGGTTTTCAAAATGTAAGGTGCCTACTTTTACCCGCCTTGAAATGTCAAATAAAATTTTCATAGACAATAAACAACACCTATTGTAAGTTTGTTAGTAAACCTCTTTATTATCTCGTTATTGGTCATAAACAAAGTATTTCGTTGCTTACAAAGCCAGAGGAATGAATATTGTTCATATCATGGTTATTGTGTTATTCTTTAAACATTCAAGAGCCGTGTTTAGTGATAGATCTAAAAGCAAGCCTATTGTGATTCTTAAAACAACACGTGTCTCCAATCGTTTACCTAAGAAAAGAAGTAGTATAAATATCAAGTGTTATCATTGTAAAAAGGGTTATTTTATAATCATGTATACTTTGATAGTGACAGAATACAAATATGCGTAAGATAACTAACCGTTTTCTTAAAATGGAAACGCGTTAAATTACCTAAATATTTATGTACAGAATTTCAGTAAAATATTTGTCTGTAAAATGGTTCCTCTACTGTCCTAACTAGCTGATTAAAACTTTACATCGTCTAACAAGTTATTACTTCTGTCCATTTCATGTTACTTAGCGACCCTAACCTAGAATTAAGTTCCTCGAGCCTACTTATTAGTATTTTATAGTATAGTACCTACATAATATTAGTTTTATTTAAGATCATCTCTATCAAACTCGGAAGCCTCATCAAGATATTTCCTCTTGGCTTTAAGCATTTCATATCATTTACTATTTAGTTTTCCTAAAGCAATGGTACAATCCTAATTATCAGCTGTGTTAAAGATTTGATGTTAAGAGAAAGTGTAAAAGACTACAATTTGATGTGTGATTTTAGCTTTCGAGGGAACGAGCGAGACGGTGTTTACCTACGCTTATTTTATTGATAAGTTTAATGTGAACATTTAACACTTAACATTAACGCAGGGTAATTTCGTTTACTGCAAATCCAGGGTCAAATTGGTTCTGTAAAAGGTAATCTGTCAAATAAGGTTAATGGTTACGATCGTTGCTAACACAGAGTACTTTTTGATTGGTTGCTAAGATACTGAGAAACAGAATTATTTGTCAAACAAGTGTCTCTGTCAGTAGCAACCTAATAGCAACCCTATTGTAACAAAAATAAAGATCATTGTGATTTTGCCAGTGATGCAAAATCAGAGGTAGAAAAAGAAACATACCTACTTATATAAAGTCGGACATATAACCTCCTCCTTTTTGGAAGTCGGTTAAAAAAATAACTGTGAAAGGACTTGTAATTGAACAATCATCTAAAAACACAGTTTTACTATCATACTAACATTTGCATCAATTCTCTTCTGACAGAAAACCTTGAAACGTAATATTTACCTACGTAAAACGTGCTTAGATTCATGACATCAATACCTACTAGTATAGGAAGAAGTTACATAATTTCCCGAATATCTTCAATGTCTTGTTATTACGCCTTCTCAATGTTAATTGTTAAATCGTTCATAAAAATATATTAGTATTTTTATTTTCGCATTTAAATAGAAAATTTTAATGTAACTTGAGATTGACAAATCTGAGCGGATAATAATTAAAACATTGACATTTAGCTGCATCTGGGTGATACTGGATAGCTGAACTCGCAATATTCAGATAAAGTCGATCCATAAGATAAATATCAGAGAGCAGCAGGTCTATTCTCAAAATCTCATCATGAAAACTTAGGTGAAGTCAATAGTATCAGTCCCTAGGTTCTGGTGGGATGACAGCTCACTTCAAGCTCATTTCACCTAAGTTTTCATGATGACCTCATCATGAAAACTTTTATAGAATCGATCAGCAGGTACGAAATAGAAAATAAAGTTAAGTTAAGTTAAAATCTGTCAGTCAATATTATGTAGGTACACGTCGCCGCGTCGTGGTTATTTATTTAGTTAAGTAGTTAATTAATAAAAATAAATAAATGCTGAAAAGTATTTTGAATTTGCTTTGGCCATGTGTAGGTAATAATTTATAAAATATTTATTTACAATGAGTGATTGTGATTTATTGTGGTGTGAATTATAAAATGTTTTATATCATTTTGTCAAATTATATTCTTATCATTAGTGTTACCTACGTACAATTATTAAATTAAATTGTGGAGTTGAGTTTTAGGTAAACTTTACAGATTAAAGAAAAATATGGTTTGTGTGTTTGGTGACTTTAGAGGAAATCTTTTTAGCTAATGTGAGATCTTTGCCCAAGAGTGGGACATTATAGGTTAAAATGCGAAAATAAAAATATTCATAATAATATTAAGAAAGCCAAGTCGGGCAGTCTGTAACAAACGTGCTGTTGTTTTTCTTTTCATTTTGTTTGTTAGTGAATTTTAGTCAATTAATTTAGTACAGAATAAAACATCCGACACGATTAAACGTTTTTTGTTTTATTTGTTTACCCGAAGCCACCACCAACAGCACCTTCAAATAATTTTTTAACGAGCCTTACAGGTAGCTTTAACTCTGTAATTTTCAACAAAGGCGCAGGTATTTATTATTCCATACAGATACTCAATAATTACCAAACGATACATTAACACGCATAGTCGTGTCCCTGGCACCAATTAACAAAATCATTAAAACTAATAATTTTTTGCTGATGTACCTATTCAACCAGGAAATGAAATACATTACAATACATTATCCTTTGTAATAATTATTATTTCTTAAAAAGGATTAGGTATTTAAAAAAAAAATTATCCTCCCAGACTGGGAGAAGGATCCAATTTTTTTTATATATTTATTTTTTGTTCAATTATTATAAAAAGGTTGCTAGATACAAAAAAAAACGTAAATACACTTACACGTAACACGAGATACTTTTACGTAATCTTTTTTTTAGATTACGTAAAAGTGTCTGATGTTTTTAATTCTTATGTCGATGGTAGCTAGTATAAATCAAAATATTATAGGTATGTAGGTGCCTACTAAGGTATTTGCGTATTACCATTGAAGACGCAACAGGTGCCACGCCACGATTACTTACTTTTACTTAAAACAAATCAATGGAGAGCAATAATAAAACCGCCTCTTAGAGAAAACCGATTGAGTATCGAGAACTCAACTAAATTTATGTTCAGTGGATCTTTTTCTTTCTATTTCATTATGAAAAGGACAGAAGATAAATTTTAGTTTAGGCCTGTCAAATTAATCAGCGCCTGACACTACTTCATACAAGTTTAGACGTGATTAATAACTTGCCTACTAAAATTACGTCAATTTACGTCAGGTGCTGATTAATTTGACAGGACTAAACTAAACTTTTCTTAAAGAAATAGGAAGAAAAAGACGCACTGAACTAGTTTGTAAACAACAGAATCGGCTCCAATTATCTATCAGCGCTTACCTAAACTTAGTTGAAATTCAAAGAAAGGTATAGGTATGTCATAAAAAACAAACTTCTTTCATAATTATATCTATGGTATAGGTAAGTGGACGATAATAATTATACTACGAGTATAGCCAGTTACCCCGGCTCTCATTCGTAGATTTTTGATAGTCGTTATATACCTAGTCAGAAGCCCAAAAAGTCTGACAACCAGTCTTACCAGGGGTATCGTGTTACCCACGGAGTGGGTTGTGGAGGTCAGATAGGCAGTCGCTCCATATAAAATATTGTACCTAGTCAGGTGCATCCAGTAAGACTGGAAGCCGATCTAAACATTGTTTGGAAAGGTTTAACATTCTTCTTGACAGTATACCCACTGAGGAACATAAATATTTCCTCGTTTTCCATAACCCGTAACAAACATGTGAGAAAACCGTAAACAAGACTTCAAAAACTACATAATATCACGACTGTATTTGGACAGAAGTGTACCTTTAGTAAATACTTACAGCTGTTCCCTACATTTAGGTATGTTCGTCTAACTCGTCAAAATGTAGAGAACAGCTGTTTTTTTTTTCACGATTTCAGGTTTGGTCCCATAGTAAAAGTTGTTCATAATGATGAGTAAAATCACGTGTTTAAGTATCGGTCACTAATTACCAGTCACCCTATATAAGTAGTAAGTACTTTATTTTACACCACAAAAATACATAACATCAAACACAACAAAATATACAATGGACGGCCTTATCGCGTTCTGCGATCTCTGGCAAACTTAGAATGAACAGTGATTTTCCTGGACATAAAATGGGGCTGTCGTTGGTGCAATGACACGGGGCCTCCGGGCTACAGAGGTCCCTAACGTGTGTAAGCAAAAATTAGTAAAATGTTATTCAGAATGTCACTTAATCTCGTGCTTCCCTGGAAAAAAACATTTAAAAAAACTGTCATACGTGCCTATAGAGGAAGAAATTTTAGAAAAACTGAAATCGTCTTCAGCTATAGATGATTTAATAAATCAATTTGCCGAAAAAAAGGCAAGATAAGTATATATTTCATTTGAATTGTTTGGCTAGCTCAATTTCTAGGAGGAAGCGATAACTTATAATCAATAAATATTTATTTTAATTTAATGCAAGGATTTTTGTTTCTTTTGTGAGAAATCTTTACCCTTCATTTGGGCCCCACAATTTATTTTGATACAGGGCACGCTACGTCACTGTATGGAGCTGAAAATTAGTAAGTCATTCTGAATCAACGGGAGGGGTCATTTGATGATTTCCAATCCGCAAAAAAAAAAAAAAGCCCATCAAAAAGTGCTCTTTGTACATACACGTGGAATCGCATCCCAACAGATGTACAATAAAGTTTCACCATCACATTATGTAGATAGTTTACTTACCTACGTCAAACTCTTACGTCTGTTAAAAAATATTGAAGATAAAACTGACTCTTACATATCTGAGTTGTGTGATGCTACATAAACAAGCTCGTCACTCTAGTTGCTAAGAAGTCATCTTTTTATTTACACATTAATCCGTGGGCATCATACATAAATTACCTAGTTTTTATAAATACAGATATTTACCATGCAAACTTCGGAAGATACCAATATTTATTCAACCCTGTTTTATTGAAAAATATGTATAATAAAATATATTTTTTGTATTAATGAAAAAAAAAAGTACCAACGAAGTCAAGCAGCCTGCTGTGTTTCGTCGATGCGTGGGGAGTTCCAGTGCCTTAGGCATCTTCTGGGCACGCTCGTTCCATCATAGACCTCATCCATCGCTTTCCATCAGGCGTGATCGAGGTTAAGAGCGAGTCCATTCAGCAATAAAAATAAAAAAATATTTGTTACGACGCGTGGAAACGAGTGATTTGGCTGTTTATCTGGGTGTATGTTCCGGATTGGAGCAAAAAGGGCTGAACGGATTTGGATGACATTTGACATTGGCACACATTTGGCATTAGCTTACCTATAACCTGGATTAACACAGAGAAGTTTTAATCGCGGTAGTACTTTCCCGTGGAATACTTTCGGACCACCACGAGGGCGAAGCCAGGAAGGAAAAAACCTAGAACATGAATATTTTCTCTTGTCATAACTCATGGTAATTTACCTCCATACCATAATCAGCCTATAATGTTCCCACTGCTGGGACACAGGCCTCCTCTCGGTGAGAGGGAGTGGGCCGTAATCCACCACGCGGGCCCAGTGCGGGTTGGTAGATGTCACATGTCACGATGTTTTCCTTCACCGTTTTGAGAGTAGTGGTGATGAAATAATTTACACAAAGTAAAGCGCCTGTCTGGGTTCGAACCTACGACCTACAACTCGTAAGTCGCGGCCATTACCACTTGGCCACCACTGCTCTCATGGTAATTTATCGAGACTTATTTATGACCCAAAACAATATATCGTAGATTTTAAGTGAAATGACATGTTTTTCCCGCGCTATTTATTAAAACAATGAAGTATTCGTTATGGGTCATGGGTGGGTTTAAACAGTCATCAGCAATTTACGTTGCAATTTACGTAACAGAAGCAGACACGTGCAAATATTTCAGGAGATAATAGTTATCAGGACGTACCTAATGTCAAGCACATACATACATATAATCTGCCTATAGTGCCTATTATGTTCGCGGACACAGACCTCTCACTTAGAGAATTAGGCCGTAATTTATTCTGGCTTTCCGGGTCCCTTTTTATAAAAAGCATAGAATAACAAACTTAGTAAGTCATCATCAGGCTGCATAGCCATTTCCCAACTATGTTGGGGTCGGCTTCCAGTCTAACCGGATGCAGCCGAATACCAGTATTTTACATGGAGCGACTGCCTTTTTTTTTTTTTTTTCGCTGAGAAATGACTTTACGCATCTCCGCTCGTCGGGGGAAGAGACGGAGTATGTGGGACTCCCTGCCAGGGTGGCAGTATACCCACTAAAACTCAGCGGTGTTCCCTCATCGCCTTGATGGGGAGGTCATGGGTATCCGGCTCAGCCTTTGCATCCACAATCCCCCCGGCGCATGCCCGCCTAGCTGGCGGGCCCCGCATGTCCCCCCGTCTGGGGGGCTACGGGAATGGCCGGGAACACCTGGCCATTCCCGTCCGGCACTGGTGGAAGCCTGTGCAATACAGGCGAGGGTGCCCCCGCACCCGTCGCCTGCTGGCTTCCCCCTGACTGTCATACTGACGTCTTCTTCGACCCCTCCTCCGCCTTCGGAGCGCCGCCGCGAGAGGGTCTTCCTCCCGCACGCGCTCCGCCGCCTCCTTCTGGGACATGACGTGTTCGCAGAAGGAGGCGACTGCCGCCCAGGACCCCTCATCCCCTAGCATGGCGTTGACCAAGCCGGGGAGCGAGAGGTCCGTTCCGATCGCCGCGGTGAGACTGCGGCGCGGCTCGGACCACGACGGGCACACCTCGAGAGTGTGCTGCGCCGTGTCCTCCGCCGCGCCACAGTCGTGACACGACGGCGTCTCCTCCCGCCCGATACGGTGCAGGTACGATCCGAAGCAACCGTGTCCGGACAGCACCTGCACCAGACGGAAGGAGAGGAACCCGTGCGACCGCTCGAGCCAGTCTCGCAGGACCGGCCCAATCGCGTCGAGGGTTCGGCGGCCGAAGGCTGCGGCGGCGAGGTCCCGCGTCCAGTGGACGACTATGGCGTCCTTTGCCTCCCGCCGGACGGCCTCCCGCTCTTCCGGGGTTGGGCGTTCTCCTCTCGCCCTTCGCCCCGCCGTCCATTCATATACTCTGGCGAGCACCCACGCCTCGAGTTCCCAAGGCGGGGTGCCGGCCAGAGCACATGCCGCGGAGAAGCCGACCGTGCGGTAGGCCCTCGCCGCCCGCTGGGCTATGACCCTTTGGGGGGCCCGCAATGCGGCGGCGTTCTCCCTCCTGTGGAGGGAGTCCATGGAGCGACTGCCTATCTGACCTCCACAACCCAGTTACCTACTAGGTAATAAGTACGATACCCCTTGGTAAGACTGGTTGTCAGACTTTCGGGCTTCTGACGACCCGTAACGACTGTCAAAGATCCACGAATGACAGCCGGTACCAACGGCTAAACGTGCTTTCCGAGGCACGGAGAGGTCTTGATATATAAAGATGGTCACCCATCCACGGACCAACTGCGGCAAGCGTAGCTGAACCTGATCAATCGACCCGTGCGGCTGTTATTAGTACTTAGCCACAAGCCTCTCCCATAAATTTAGTAAGTAGTATTATAATATGCTCTAATTACGACACCGTCCAAAGCATCATGCAGAAAGTGCATCAAAATCAACAAAGTAAAACTAAAACCACCCAGAGTCCAAGACATTACTTAGAGCATTTATTATGGAAATTGGTGACAATTCATTGCTCCACGTCACTCAGATTTACAAACTGATGTTCCTTATCAAAATTCACATACAGTGTAAAGATGTTTACAGTAGACACACAGTAAACAATCATAAAAGTTGACACATCATGTTATAGGACGTATAATTCCATGGCCTTCTGTTTTGCAACAACAGTGGCGGAAGGTTAGATTACAATGTTTATTACATTTCTCCATGACTTTTGCAAACCAACCAAAAAAAAACGATAATTTCGCGTTCACATCACCTACACGACGGCAGTGTTATGATGTTGCCAAACTAATTTAGTGTCTCACCGCTGCGTGAATACCTCGTCTTTCTCCTTTAAAATCCCTCAATTTTCTACAATAGGTATCTCGCCTTAGTCTGCCCTGCAAATTTACAACCAGATGAGAGAGCGAATGTACCTCACACCACCTTCGTCAATTAAGTGAGAATCTTTGTCCATCTATCCAGACATGACGAGACTCGTCACCTGAAAAATTATGAATTCAAAGATAATTCCCATACTTTTTTTTTCTCTCGGGGGAAACCTTCAAAAGGCGCCTGGTCTTTGGGGATAAATCCAGGGAGTGTGGGATTTTTACCATCCACCTGCACTATGGAAGGGGGCACCGTTACCTCTCAAAAGACCAATCCAATGCCCATACCTACATATGAAAACAAAATGCATTCACCCTGTAGATCCCTATGCCTAGCCCGGATCTCCCAGCATCAATCAGTAGGTGCCAAGTATCAGAATGACCCTACGGTAGGATTTAGAAGGATATTTAGTTTGTCTTGTCTCCATCTAAAACCATTCCAGTACCTTCCATGTTTAAAAGATTATAGCTTGCTCGTGTGAAATAGGCTATCTTGAATTAAATAAACTTCTTGCACTGATTTATGTCTAGGATTGCAAAGATTAGGATTGCTGTTAAAATTAAATATCTATGCTGTGCATAGTGTTCATGGATGGATAGTGGATAAAGAATTAATTGATTTTAATCAAAATAATGCTAGATCTAACAGCTCAGAGAAAATGCAAGGTGAAATCATTTTCCGCCAGCCCTAAGGTAAAATGGGATAAGAACAGAAAGAAGAAGATGATGAATCTGCATAAGTATGTAAAGACCAGACAAAAATTGGCGCAAAAAGTTAATATCACAAAACAGCTCCTATAGAAAAACTCAGACTTTAGGAAGAGATCAATAAAACTTACTTCGTTCTAACTCCATTTCAGAATTTAAGAATCACTTCCGTGCGACGATTCTTCGACTACGAAATTCCGGTCCTGAGTTCCTGACATCGTCAGATCGCCACTTAAGGACCACATGATTTTTATTAACATATTTAAACTTAGATATTAATATTTTTTTTTTTTTGCTTTTGTAAACGAGAATTGTTAAAATGATAGTGTACAATAGAGCATATTTTATCTTTAAATCTATATATAGCCTTTACCTATAGGTAACACTCCTATGAACATAACTTTGGAGCCATGACCATCAAAAACCTTGCAATTTTGGTAACGAAAATAAGAATGACTACGACAATGCACCAATATCAAGGCTATTAGAAATGCCCGGTGTACTGCGGTGAAGATAGTTGCAGTGAACTTGCTAAACCCTTGCAAGCACTAGGCCACTTTATGTAACGGAACTTGGGGTACGGTACAAATGAATTATTGCAGCGATATTGATCCCTATTTCTAGTATATTGGAGAGCTCATATCATACTGATCGGTATAAATCAGAAATGCAGTATCCGGAAGAGAACCGGAGATACCGACATAGCTTGTAAAGTAAGCAAGCTGAAGTGACAGAGGCCATATTTGTCGAATGACCGATGGCCGGTGGAGCAGACGAGTGTACGTGAACGAGACGAGTGTGAGTGAACGGTGAGGGATGGCCCCCAGCTAGATGGACCGACAACCTTAAGAAGGTGACTGGAACAGACTGGATGCAGAAGGCGGATGACAGGGTGTGGTGGCGCAGCCTGGGGCGCAGCCTATCGCAGTTCACATTTGGACAAAGGCCTCTCCCCTTTGTCCAGCTGTGGACTGCGATCTAGGCTGAGCTAATTGATAGTATAACAAAAGTAGAGGTTCTTCTTTCTGTTCTTCCTCTATTTAGACAATGCATGGTCTAAAAAAATACGAGTATCTCTAACCGCGTATCCATAAATTCAGTAGGTACATAAATCATTTACTATGCGTTGATGACGGGTCTCATGTTGCGATAAATAGCAATCTAATTAAAACGTGAGGAACGTTAAATTAATTAATATTTGTTCCAGCGTATGTGTAGCCTCCAAGTCAACCAATGGTTGATCGACTATTTTTAAATATTGGCTAAAGGTACCTTTCATTGTTGAGCGTATAAGAAAATACAAAATCTATCCCACCCTTGTTCTATTTATATTATAACCTCATTAAAAACCTACCCAATAGTAAACAACCACACAATATAATGACAAATGTTTAGATACTAGTACAGTAACCGCTCCGCTTATATCTTACACCAAGTGCTATCACCTATCACAGCAGCCCGGGTGGCCACACATCGGCGCGGCGGCGGCGCCGCGCAGTAAAGAAACGCAACAGGGTTGTGCGCACGCGCAGACGTTACATAAAAGTACTAATAAAAAAACACACGAAGTATTTTCTGTTTAAAATGACTGTTTAGTTCTAGTGAAGTGATATTGAGTTAGTTTGATAAATTAAAAGAGGTTTGTACATTTCAATTACTATTGAATTCACCCTTCATAGGTAATTTTGTTAATCTATCACCGTGTCCTTACACACATTATTAAGAATCAGAATTTAGTTATAGTGTGTTTGTTGAAAATTCTGGTACTTATTTCGTTTTCATATAAGACTTATTTTTATGTGTGATTATGTTGATAATGGTTGCGACAACCGGTCGGCTTTCTACGTCCAGTTTTCAGGACGACTTGGATATATTATATGTACTGCATTTTACCATGGGCTAGATAATAAAGTGTCTAGATCCAGGAGAGTTCCAACTTTGCCTACCTACTATCTATTAATTTTGATTAAAGGTTATTGGAATTCTAGGAGCCCTGGTGGGACCAGAACTTCAATGGGGTATGATTATTATTATAACAGAATAGTATTATAAAAATATCAATAGGTTAAGAGAAACAATGTCCTAGAACAAAAATTCGAAGACAAGTAACTTCCACCAACCAAATGGGCCCGTGTGGTGGATCCACTCCCTAACCAAATGGGCCCGCGTGGTGGATCCACTCCCTCTCACAGAGAGATAGCCTGTCTTCCAGCAGTGGGAACGCCATGGACTGATTATTATGCTAGCTAAAGAGAAACAATACCTACTTGAAATAAAAACAAAAACTATCAATCTCATCTTCTTTAACATTTTTGTAATGTCGTCGTTGGCAATGTTCTTAGATATCCTAAGCGTTTAGTTAAACTTTAAGGATTGTGTCCATATTGAGACTACGTTGACAGCTGTCTTAAAGAAATCAGTGACGGATGTTATACAGAGTCGAAAGCTTTTGTTAAATCGACTCGGCGTACCATAAGGGTCTGTTCAATATTCTTGTCTTTTTACCCATCTGAGGAATTAAGAATCTTAAATGTACCTATTTAGGGTAGCCCGCGAAATTCTATTTTTCTTAAGTTTTTCGCAATTGGCAGGTCAGTAACAGGTTGTATACTGATCAAAATATTCACGACCGCAACAAATATATATGTAATTTACAGTTATAGTCATTAGAATCAGCAACACAGCTCCTTAAGTTAGAATAAATTGGCCTCAAATGTCATGATTTCATGAAATAATCATTCAAAAGAGTATTAATTATGAACTTAGAGAGTTGTGTTGATGAGTTTAATGATTACAATTGTATGATTAGATACATGTTTATTACGGTCGCGAATCATATTAGTCTATCAACATAGAATCGGATACTGTACTGCAAATAGCAAAAAACGTAAGAAAATTTGGGTTTCGCGGGCGCTCTGTTGAATTATTAACGAATTTTTACGAGTTTATCTATGTGGCAATATTGAATTGCTTGTTCTATTGATATTCTCTTCAATTCTTTCTCTTTCAAGAATTCGCCATGCGTTGGTTTATATATAGCGTGAATTGTGATTTGTCAACAATTATAACATTCGATCTTATTGTCACTCCTATAACTATGTGGTATGTTTAGAAGTGTGGTGTGAACTTGAAAATAATCCATACTAATATTATAAATGCGAAAGTGTGTCTGTCTGTTACCTCTTCACCCTTAAACCGCTGAACCGATTTAGATAAAATTTGGTATAGTGATAGTTTGAGTCCCGGGAAAGGACCTAGGATAGTTTTTATCCCAATATTCCTACGGGATCGACACTTATGCGGGTGAAACCGCGGGGTTAATAATAAACTGTTGTGCAAACTGACTGTGCGTTGTTCGCAAATCTGAATTATGGTTATGGCCTCGAGTTTGAGAATGTACAGATTCCTTGACATCTTGAACACTTAACTGCAGGTATCCACTCCACATAGAAAATGGCACATGCGTTAAAACTGTCAATAATTCCGTTAAATTCTCATTTATCTAATAAGTATCTATCATGAGCTGTTCTTGACAACATCGTGTTGACACTCTAGCATAAAAAGTGGGACGAGTGTTTCATCTGTATTTACAATTTATTGGTTTACAAGCTGATCCGGGAAAACTTCGTACCGCCTCAGAATCATTATCTATCGAAATCAGTTAATCCGTTCTCGAGAAATCATCAAAAAAGCCGTTCCTTACAAAATGTATGAGAAAATGAATTATCTTCATATTTTTTTTTTCGTGTTATTTTTCTGCTATTCTGGGCGGAGACAAATCTAACAAATCAAAGATCATAAAATCTCCAGTTCCAGCCAATAAAAGTGGTGTAGGTAACTAACCCGACTTTGTTTTATATAAGTAAGTATTATATACCTACATATAGATTTTATTTTCATCTGCATTTTACATACCTGTGATGGTATTATTCTAAATACTTGCCTTAATACCTGCCAAAGTTGATCTCAGTTGCATAATTACTTATGGTCTGTAGGTACGCAAAGACTCTTTAGTTCTCGAAAAATCTGAATGATCTTCTGCTGTTCGATGACTTAATGTTGTTTATAGAACTACCTAAACCCGCATTTACCTAAGTCACGCTTTTTTGTGACTTAAACTAAGTAGTCCATTAATATCCCGGTATAAGTAGCGCATTGATCGGGTTGCAGCCGAATTGTTCGACAGTCGGCCAATAAACTACCTCAGTATTTACAGGGTTATTGGAAAAACACCAACAACCTCTTAAGAGGTCAATGTACCGACTCATCATTATGAACAACTTTTACTATGGGACCAAACCTGAAATCGCAAAAGAAAAATCAGCTGTGCCCTAGATTTTAGGTCACACCCCAAGTAGCACACCGAGGCTGCTTATCAGTCGAATAACGGATTCCCATCATGCTTAAAGCTGAATAAAAAAGCTGCATAAGGGCTGTATACGGCCTTATACAGCTCTTATACCTCTTAATTGGGCACAAATTATTCAGCCTTAAGTTCACGTAGCTGCTTAGGAGCTGTGTAGCAGCAATTTAACAGTGTTATAAAGGGTAACAACAGTACTATGCGCTGAATATCGACTGATAGGAGCTGTGTAGCAGCAATTTAACAGTGTTATAAAGGGTAACAACAGTACTATGCGCTGAATATCGACTGACTAAGAGATCACAAGTTGCTCTTTATTCAGTAAATATGTCACATCTACGCTCTTAATATATGTTTTAAACCGGGAAAGGCTGCTTGCGGCCAGTGTAAAAGTGAACATTATTTGTGTAGCAAATTTATAGAAGCAAATATTATAAACTCTACTTATGGCTGCCAATTGAACACTTGTTTCGTGGATAATATTCATATTTCCTGGTAAGTACATTGTTTTACATATTAATAAAAGAAAAATGATTGGGAATGTAATTTCACTGACATTATACATATATATTGTCTAAGAAAATTTTAGTGCGCCACGAAAATATTCAGTTTTTAATTAATTTTTTGATATAAATAAGCCGTGATGAAAATTTGAATAAACAATTTTTAGTGCTTTGAAAAGAATTCTAAGATAAAAAGTTATTATTATGTTATTAGGAAGTAAAAACGAATGCAATACATTCCTAATTCATACACAAAACATCATAAAAGTTGAAAAATGAATCAGTATATTTTATATGTTATACAATAAAATGTTAAACAGCGACGTGAATAATTAAAACTCTTATATGCTGCAGAAGGCTGTCTAATAGTTTACTAGTGTACTGTTAATCAGAAAAAAACTGAATAAAATTAGACATGTGAACTGTATGCAGCTATAAGTTGTTTTCTTTACTGTTAATGGTTCACAAGCTCTACCGTTAGCTATAATGTGAACAATTAAACAGTTGTTGTACAGACTCTTTAGGGATCCGTAGTATTATATCTAAAACCACCGCATGGATAACTTCTAGTTCAAAATTGTCAAAGTGATATTATTTTACACACCGTTTTACGCGAGCGCGAACCTTTCAAATTGGGTAGAAAGATATTAATATATAAACAGATATTTTATTTTTTCATTGTAAAATAAATTGTACAGCAACATAAACATAAATGCAATATATGATCCTAAACCTACTTACCTAGTTCTGTTTTTTACCTCTATTCGCAATAATGTTTACGATTGACATAAACAAGCAGGTACCTACAAACTGTAAAAAGCTTATGCAAACAATACTACCTACCTACCCAGATGATACCTATGTACAAGTTATGTATTTATTACTTATAACTGATTGTTTCTTTTCTTTATTACAGAATAATGCCTTTTAAGATCGTTAGTACTACAGAACCGAATGGTGAGCGATTGAGCATTGTACCGTCACTTTGAAAGTTTAATGGAATATTAAGTTGGCCTCCAAAGAATAAAAACATTTTGAAACTGATCAAGGAAGAACGTTCGAAGCAGAGTCCTGATTGGTCCAAAATTATAAGTGCTAAATGAATCAATAAATATGTATAAGTTCAATCATTTATTTTGTTTTATTTACAAAGTATGTAATAATGGAATAAATTAATAATGGCATTCTTTATATGATAAATGATTTATTTTCTGTAAGTAGGTTTGTACAAAAACTTTTACACGTCAATAATATTTTTTTTAAACTAGATGAGGTCGGCGTTTCCTTTTTGACTATTCTGAGAAGAAGGGCCGAAACAAACGTCTGAGTTTGTTTCGGACAAAAGACAAAATCTTGGTCAGATCGTGTAAAGACCATGTAGATTGGTGTCTGAAATGGTGGAATAAATTCGTTGATAATTGTTGACAGATCTTTTAAAGCAACATGGTTAATACTCTTTTCTACAGCCCACGTTCTAATTTTTTCCCTAAACAGTGAGTGCTTTACATCATCGCTATAGTTGCCGTCGTCATCATCTTCAGAACTCGATATTTTTTCTGAGTTATAATTGCGGGTGTTTAGAATTGAACAATTAATATTTTCACCGAGGTTACTGGAAGAATAACTTGGACATACATAATTTGTTGAATGTGCAACATCTTCTGAGCTATTGCGACTAACATTCTGTACGGAACCATCCTGTTCCAAACTATTTGTCACGCTTTGCGTTACTTCCCGACTTGAAAATTTCATTTCTTCTGTCTTCATAATTCTTTGGTACTCTTTCGATAATTTTCTTCTAATGCCTGTTCTAACTTTCATTTTCCACGATTTAGTCGAATTCATATTTATAAAGCAATAAAATATATACGTCAGTATAATCGCCATCATCAACTAGTTACACTGACTGATTACAGTACCACATGTTACTTTTATTCAGATAAAGTCTGATTAAAGGTACTTATGTGAACCACTTTAAAGTAGAAGCCGTTAATTCGATACACTAGTGAGTCTCGAAGCAGCTGCGAGGCATCTAGTGAATGTTTAAACAGCCGCTATGCAGACACTATCAATGGCAGTATAAAGGCTGATTAGCAGTAGACATATTCAGCAATAAGCTGTAATGTGGGCCACAACCCATCCATTAAACAGCTATTAACGTCATAATAGTTCACATGTGCCCATTTAATAAGTCAGTGTAATAGGAGTTCACAAATACCTTCTTATACAGCATTTGGCGTAATTTCATCCATTAAACAGCCCTTACTACGGTTAAGGCATTAGAAAAGGTTAAAAGCTGAATAGAGTCGTTGAAAATATACCTTTATAGCACTCTTATCGTATTAATGGTAGTTTTGTCGGTCTTAATCAGCCTTTAATGCAGCTCTTAATCAGCCTAAGCTGTTTAAATATCACTGACAGCTATTATGCAGCTGTAGGATCACCAGTGTACTCTTAAAAGAGTCTTAATACGCATAGAGGTTCAAAGTGAGTAGTTATACAGCAAATCTGTGCTACTTGGGACGAGCATACGATAGTATACGATAAAACAAAAGTATACGATACGAGTGACTTATGTAATATTTAATGCCCACAATAGACTACATGAGTTACACTTATCGTAACGTTACTTATTATTGGTGTCAATCTTTTGGAGACATCAGACCTTAATGAGACGAGACTAATCTCAAATTCTCAACTATTTCTTTGATCTGCGCTAAAAATAATTAGTTAACAATATGTCACGCAAGTTCGCATGATGCACGTCTACTGTTCAACGCGTTTTTATTACTAGCGCGTGGCCATTCATTGTTTAGAAGTTTTGAACTACGTATTCATCAGATTTCTTTGATTAATAGCAAAAAAGAATAATAAAGTCTATACTGAAGTTGTTACCAAGCGACTGAAGATCTTCTCAATGCAATCAAATAGAGGTATTTAAAAACATAGGAGTTTATATACACATTACACAATCAGTCACCCGTGCACTACTTATCAACTTTTAAAAATTATTCTCGTTGTCCACCACCGGGGGACACTTCATGGTTTGAATAGGTCGAATCTGTCCCAAAACCAAATCGGGGCACCCCCGACTTCACGTAGTCTTTTGGCTGCCACCGCTAGAGTGTAGGTACTATAGAAAAACTGGAGGCGCGAAGGGCGGAGGGGTTTCACTTCCCGCATCGCCAGAGATGATGGAGCAGCAGAAGCAACTTTAAAATGTTTTGAGGTTAGGTTACAATAAATAGATAGGTGAGTACAGAAAGCGTCACTATGTCCTAACCCCTCAAGTTTTAAAATGTTACACTGCTACAACATTGAATTCCTTACGAATAAGCTAAAGAATACTTCAAAAAGAGTCCATTGTGTTGACTCGGATTCGAACCATCGCATCACCGAACGTCGTCATACTCATACCGGCAGTTTGACGAACTAGCCAGCGAGCCCATATGAATTGCGATGAAATTGTTATCTACTATCGGCTGAGTCATTATATCTTTAGGTCCCTGTCTAATCGAAAGATGTTATAATTTGAGGGTATCCATTAATTTTACTTACTTACGTTGTCTTTATAAAATTAATCCATACCTTCAAGTTAGAACTTTGTATACGTTCACTTAAAACGGCGAAGAGTAAACGACTACTAATTTTATCAATTATTTATTTAAATGATTTCTGATTTTATGAGAACTAAAATAGTTGTTCTGTTTGTTGTAAAATAAGATCATAGTTTTGTTAAATAATAGCAATAATAAATATTATTAAATGATTAATAAAGTATTTTATTTTTCTTGATTTTTAATTCTTTGTAAATAATTACTACTTAAAACAAAATAGAAATATACAGGGTGTCCAGTAAATAGCACGACATACTGCAGGGGGTGATAGCTAGGGTCACTACCTATCAATACAACACAATATATGTTCAGCAAAATCTTACGGATTTACAGTTTTACAAAATTTTCCGAAATACCGAAAAATCTCTACCTTGAAACAGATTTTTAAGCATATCGTAATGAAAAAATCCTTTTCTAGTACTTTTTTTTACATCAAATTATTCGTGAATAGTTACTTTACTCATTATAAGTATTTTTTTGATCAAAAACAAGAAAGTTTTGAAGAAATAGTTTTTTTTGTTAAAATTTTCACAGAACAATTTTCTTTTCGCATAACTTTAACCTACAGTGGTGAAAAAAAAATGTATGTGGCAGTTTTGTACAATAAACTTAAAAGATAGCCTGTTTAATGGTGATTTAGGAAAGATGCAATACTAGTGCATTTTCATTAAAAAAATACAAAAAAATGCTATTTTAGTTCCAGAGACGCTGATTTTGTTGAAAATGTAATTAACGTAATTTTGACAAAAACCACTATGAGAATAAGTAATAGCTGCTCATTTACGCGAATTATTATGAAACTAGTTGTGACACGTAAAATGCGACATGCACGCGTAATGACTAAAGGTTTTTACCTGCTCGCCGACCGACCCGACCCGACCGGTTACTGTCTAACAAAAGAAGCGCATGTGCTATCCCGCTCTTTCTTGCATTGTGATTTTGTGTCTCACTCTCAACCTTATTTGCGACAATTGTCAGTACGCTACCTTAAACCGTGCGCAACGCATCTCTGTGTTCACAAATTATTGAGCATACTCTCGCTGCGTATAACCAGGAAAAACGCGGCGGTTGGCCATGTTATAAAACACAAAAGTCCAGGTGGTCGCCAAGTCGTCGTAGTGATCACAATAAAAAATCCAAATCGTAAGGCAAACAAAGTCCGGGGTCCAAGGCACAAAACAGTCGTTAGTAGGTACGAAACAATAATTTGTGAACACAGAGATGCGTTGCGCACGGTTTAAGGTAGCGTACTGACAAGTGTCGCAAATAAGGTTGAGAGTGAGACACAAAATCACAATGCAAGAAAGAGCGGGATAGCACATGCGCTTCTTTTGTTAGACAGTAACCGGTCGGGTCGGGTCGGTCGGCGAGCAGATAAAAACCTTTAGTCATTACGCGTGCATGTCGCATTTTACGTGTCACAACTAGTTTTATAATAATTCGCGTAAATGAGCAGCTATTACTTATTCTCATAGTGGTTTTTGTCAAAATTACGTTAATTACATTTTCAACAAAATCAGCTTCTCTGGAACTAAAATAGCATTTTTTTGTATTTTTTTAATGAAAATGCACTAGTATTGTATCTTTCCTAAATCACCATTAAACAGGCTATCTTTTAAGTTCGTTGTACAAAACTGCCACATACATTTTTTTTTCAGCACTGTAGGTTAAAGTTATGCGAAAAGAAAATTGTTCTGTGAAAATTTTAACAAAAAAAACTATTTCTTCAAAACTTTCTTGTTTTTGATCAAAAAAAAAACTTATAATGAGTAAAGTAACTATTCACGAATAATTTGATGTAAAAAAAAGTACTAGAAAAGGATTTTTTCATTACGAGATGCTTAAAAATCTGTTTCAAGGTAGAGATTTTTCGGTATTTCGGAAAATTTTGTAAAACTGTAAATCCGTAAGATTTTGCTGAACATATATTGTGTTGTATTGATAGGTAGTGATCCTAGCTATCACCCCCTGCAGTATGTCGTGCTATTTACTGGACACCCTGTATATCAAAATAATATAATGAACAAAAAGCACATTTCGTGCCTATATAGGATTTGAACTTCCAATCTTATGCACGGTAAGCGGTCTTGAAACCTCCAGTCTATTTAGACGATGAATAAGTTGTCGTAAATGTTAACCCTATTATTGTTGCTTGTCGTCGCAAAAGTATTGTTTTATTGAAAAAAACAATAATAAAAACAGAATTAAAAAAAAAATACTTACTTAAACTTCTTTATTCACTAAAACAATACATTATTTAAAATAAAATGTTTTTGCAAAATACAAAAACCAACTTGGGCCTATCACGGATTTGAACGCACATGTCTTTTGGTGGGGTAACTACTTAAAGGAGCTGTGTGTACATGAAATTAGAGCTTTCATTGACCAAAAACAACAATAATAAGGTAATTTTATGTTCAATTGTAAGTAGTAGATTCAGTCGTCAATTACATGCTAACTTAAAAAAATATAGGTGACTCTAAGAAATTAGAGTAGGTACGTTGTAATTATTTTATAGATCATGCAGTTGATACACTTATTAGAAGCTGGCAATGTGTAGACATATTACAAAAGTTGCTCACCATGCTGCGTCATATTAACAGTAGGTAGCTTGTTTTACAATTTATGGTCGCTTGAAAAGCATTTTTTAGACGCTAAAAGTTCGTCGCTGTAGGTCAGCGACGAACTTTTAGCGTCTAAAAAATTATTCATTCAAAAAATTATTAATTCATTAGACAACTAATTATAATTGAAGACGAGAATGACATTTTAAAGAAGCTTCCGTAAATAAGTAGCTAATGTAGTTTATGAATTTTGTTTTTATTACTTTTATTGTTTATTTAATGTATTTTTTATAAGTTCATCATATTGCATGTAGCACGTTCGAAAACGCTGTTTTTAATTTTACCTAGTTTGGAAGGCCGTGTTTGTGATACAATGATTTTTTCATTAGTAGGTACCTACAGACACCAACGATGATACACTTCTTTCTGAAATGTTCTATTTTTACTTGGAAAATTGTTTTTGTGAACCGTTATTGTTGTTATTTGAAATTAAAAAAAATGTTATTATTTAGATTGTAGATAGTATTTGATTGTAAGACGAGTAACGCTCTCTATAAGTAGTTAAAAGAAACTCGATTTTCACAATCATTTAAATAATTTTATTTTCCCAACGTCTCTCTCTACCTGCCGTCATGTTCGTATGCACTCCCTTCCTAGAAATGCATAGTTAGGTACACACTCATCATTCATTTATTTGGGACAATTGACAATAACAGGCGTTATCTCAGTAGTTACCCCATTTCTAGCTGTATGGTCTTTCACACAGTCCATCCATTGTTTTGTTTGTTCCTTGGTTAGGTGCACCCACTGTTATCCAGTTAATAGTTAGAAGGAGATGGCATAGTGGTAACGACCGCAACTTACGAATTCTAGGTCGTAGGTTCGAACCCAGGCCCCCTCTCTGTGACAGGGAATGGGCCGTTATCCACCACGTGGGCCCATTGCGGGTTGATAGACGTCACATGTCTTAAAATTGTTGGTTCTAGGAAATGCGGCGTTTCCTCACAATGTTTTCCTTTCACCGTTTTGATGAAATAGCGGTGAACTGGTGATGAAATAATTTACACAAAGTCAAACGCCTGTTCAAACCTATGACCGCCTATGACCTATGACTCGTAAGTCCGCCGCTTTTCCACTGCGCCACCACACATTGAACGGAATATTTATTCAATAACTTATATTACGCCACGCCAGTTGTTATAACCTCAAGGTTAATGATCTATATATACTATGCCCATGCCAGATTAATTGCGATTGTTTTACACTAAATAAATACCCGTAAATCTTAAGGTATTATGTTACACAATGTATCATTACGCATTTAAATACTTACTTTAATTAAAAGTGTATTATATGTACCTACCTACCTATATCGAGACCGACCGTACCGTCGTACCGTCTGTGGATGGGTGACCATCTTTACATACCGAGACCCCTCCGTGCCCCGGAAAGCACGTTAAGCCGTTGGTCCCGGCTGTCATACTTGGATCTTTGACAGTCGTTACGGGTCGTCACAAGCCCGAAAGTCTGCCAACCAGCCTTACCAAGGGTATCGTACTATCCAGTAACTGGGTTGTGGAGATCAGATAGGCAGTCGCTCCATGTAAAATACTGATATTCAGCTGCATCCGGTTAGACTGGAAGTCGACCCCAACATATTTGGGAAAAGGCTAGGCAGATGATGATGTACCTATATCAAAGACTGACCTACACCTAACCTACAAAGAAAGGATGGAATGAAAGACTGTGTGAATGATGATATGGTTAGAAAGGGGGTGACTACCGAGATCACGACTCGTGCGACTAAAAGTGAAGTAATGGAAGAAAAATACATGTTGAGGCGACCCCAAATACATGTTGCGGCGACCCCAAATACATGTTGCGGCGACCCCAAATAAATGGGGATAAGGGCAGGAGAATGATGATGAAGATGTACCTACACTGAAAGAAATAAGCAGTACCTAAGCGTATTTCCGGTTGCGTTAGTTTTTAGCAGCGGACCACTAGTGGCTAATAACGTTCAAAACAGTATTTTTTACTGATCCTGAGGCAAAATGTTACCGTCATGACAGTAAACTTTAACGTTTTATGTAGCTAAAAGGTCAAAAATTAACTACTTTATTAATTTGGTGATATCGTTCAAACCATTGAAATTTACTTACATTACAGTAATGATGGTTTTCCTTTTTGTTTAGTTGTTTTTTCAGTAAATAGTATGTTCAATCATTAGAAGTTACTGTTTTGTCTTTTACTGTTTTACAAACATACCTACTTACTGTAACTCAGTAAGTCTGTCAGTCTGTATCTCAGTAATGTGGTGTATTAAGAAATTATTTTCTTCAGTGTACCTATTTCGTATGGTTCTGTAGCGTGTGCGTGTGCTTGGACGCAGGAATCGAACCTACCACCTGGTAGCGAAGCATGATCACCACAGCAAACGTTCCGTACCATCATATGTTTTTAAATTTTCATCGGCGAGGCCTTATTCATCAGAGAATTTTAATCCTCCTAGCCCCACTTCGAATTTTTCAGACCTGTTGCAAAAAATATACATATTTTTTTATTTCTTTCTTATTTGCAAAATAGTTGAGCAAACGTCATCTAAAACTGTTCCAAGTTTCAAGTTGATAGCATAAGTAGTTCTTGAGATATCCAGCTGTGACAGACAGACAGACTTAGTCTCATCATAAGGGTTCCGTTTTTACCATTTTGGTACGGAACCCTAATGACAGACATGTTTAACAAAATACACTAAAGCAGCGGCGGCCCTAGATTTTTTCTTAGGTGGTGCAAAATCTTTACGTGGCGCCCCTCTATGTACCATGTTCCTATGATATATGCAATTGCTTGCACGTTTACGATAGGCTTTATAAGTAGTAAGTTACTATCATCAATGACTGGTGCCCGGTGGTCGCATTTCGGTTGATTTCAGCGCCTCTCCCAGGACGGCGAGCGGCGCCCGGGTGCCGTCGCACCGCCCTAGGCCGGCCGCTCTGACTAAAGTACCTATTTAAATTATATCCGAGCCTGCGGGGGTAATTCGTAACATAGGTACTATTAGTAGCTTTCATTTTGACAGTTCAACTTTTTTTAATGTTCAGACGCCAGCACATCAAACTACTATTATACAATCTGTCAAATTTCTTTATTAGATTTTCAACTTTATCGCTAAAGGGTTCAAAGTTGATTGGGAAAATTTGACAGTTTCGGGTAGCTTGACGTGCTGGTGTCTGTACATGTAGATGTACATAACCAGCCTATATTGTTCCCACTGCAGGGACACAGGCCTCCTCTCTTCCAAAAGGGAGTAGGCTATAATCTACCACGCGGGCCCAGTGCGGGTTTGTAGATGTCACACATGTCTTCGAATTTTTGGTTCTATGACATGCCGGTTTCCTCACAATGACTTCCTTCACCGTTTTGAGAGCAGTGGTGATGAAATTATTTACACAAAGTAAAGCGCCTGCCTGGGTTCGAACCCACGACCGTAACTCGTAAGTTGGGGTCGTTGCCACTGGGCCACTACTGCTCTTTTTAATGTAGGTACTTTTTTTAAACTATTTTGTCCCAATGCTGAGCAAAGGTCTCGCCATACTCTTTCAACTTTATCTTTCGCCTTCTCCGGCCAATCGCTCAGAAACGAGTCCAAATCGTCACGTCAGCGTTTCACTGACCTGCCTCGGTGACGACGCGACGCGACGCCCGCGTCTTCAGGCACCCTTACCCACTGTTTAAAGCAACTTCAAATTAAATAAATATTGTTATAATTAATTAATGACCAATTTAACAGGTAAATGATGTTTTAATGCTAATAAGGATCATTCAGCTGAATACATAATGAGACCATTTGTTTTAGTCTCCAAGTTATTTTTAATTTAATGAGGTATCTACTTAAAGAATTTCGGTAATTATAATATATAAACTAATAATAAAGCTGAAGAGTTTGTTTGTTTGTTTGGACGCGCTAATATCTAGAAATACCAGTAGGATTTGATTACTTAATAAGTTTTTCACTTGATGGCCCAATTCTTGAGGAAGGTTATACTTTTTTTATTTTTTTGCGGATGGGAAATCATCAAATGACCCCTCCCGCTCTGGGTGGAGCGGAAGGGAGTGTCAGACTCTTACTGACTAAAACCCACCCGTGTTCCTTCCATAGCCCTATATGTTCCGGGCCAGCGGTAACCCTTTCGGACAATCCCGCTGACCCAGGAAGGTTATACTTAGGCTAAACATCATGCGGCGACCCTCGACACCAACAATTTATACTACGTTAACTCGAATTTTAGGTAAATTCGTTGTTTTTTGGTTTAAGTTGCTTGTATGTTATTAAAAAATCGTGAAGAAATATAAAAAATAACGAAGTTGCAAATCTTAAACAACGCTAAGTAAAGGTACTTTTTGAAATCATTCGATGTATATTACTACTGTAAAGTACACTTTTAAGAGTTAGTGCTGGTGTCGCTTAGGAGCCGAGCAAAAAGACGCAAGCGGTCGAAGTCGCGGGCAGAAGCTATTACTAATAATAAACCTGACGAGTTTGTTTGCTTTTTTTGTTTGTTTGTTTGAATGCACTAACCTCTGGAACTACTACCTACACTTTGAAAAAATATTTTTGCATTTACTAGCCCAAATCATGAGAAAGGTTATTACGGGCTACTATTGGCTATTAACGCTACAAGACAACAAAAAAAGGACGAAGCGAAAACGTAGTGGCCGAGGGAGTTTCATAAAATTGTGACTGTTACAAAAGTCGATTAACACTTCAGTTTTTTTAATCTCAGATATTGAGCACAATACCTATTTGTTCAAAATTGCATTGCACTTCTGCTGCAATTTTAAACAAACGAAGTCATGGTCAAAAGTTAGTAAGTATGGCGACGATTTACCTATACCTACTTACTTATCAGAAATACAGTACAGACTCATTGGGCCCTAGATATAAGTACTGTAAGGTAGCTCGCATTATAAGATCTTAGTAAGTATTTGAGTGTATGTTGACTAGGTTGTGGTCAAATGAAAGTAGAAAATGATGTGAAAATGTGTTCCTAGGTTCCTAGCTAAGAGTGTATCGTGAATTGCTGTTTTTCTTTTTCCTAAATTGGAAGGAAACCTAGGCACATATTATTATCTACGGTAGTAGTATTTTCTAAGCTTTTTGCCACACATCAACTGTGTTTGGGTCATATCATAATGGACATCAATTCCCATTAGTGAAGGATTTTTCAGTTATTTTTTTTTTGTCTGTGCTAAACTTTCAATCAATCCAATCCAAATCCAGTCCCAATCTTTTTGGTATATACCTACGAAGTGGAGCGAAAAAAACAAAAACACGAACTGTCTTCGCCATATTATTACGATTCATAATGTTATCCTTTTATGATTCTGCCAAAGTGGCCTTTTTAGGCCCCCTGACCTCTACAACCCAGTTTCTGAGTAACATCTTGTCCCTTTGGTAAGACTGGTTGTCAGAGTTTTGACAGTTTTGAGCCTCTGACTAACCGTAACGACTGTCAAAGAACAACGAATGACAGCCTGAACCAACGCCCGGAAACTAAGCTTTTTTTTATTTCAACCTTTACATTGCAAAAACCATTACCTACTTCAAAACAATTTCGACATTGATTTGAGAATTTGTCGTTACCCTCTCGTCCGCACAGTGTACCTACTTACCTATTAAAAATAAAAATCGCACCGGTTTTGTAATTTGATCCTGACCGAATCGTTTGTGATTTTAATAATTTTAATGGCCTTAATTAATTACCTATTAATACAAATAAAATCTACTTAAAACAGCTAGTTTTGCTACAAAATCTTGCGTATTGCGTATCTTATAAGTATCAAGTAGTTTTAAATTAGCTCACGTGAATATTTATAAGCAGTTGGGCAGATTGGTGCCAGGCCAGGAGTAGGTAGGTACAGACACAGCACATCAAGCTACTACAATCTGTCAAATTCCTTTAATAGACTTTCAACTTTATCGCTAAAGCATAAGGTTCAAAGTTGATTGGGAAAATTTGACAGTTTCGGGTAGCTTGTTGTGCTGGCGTCTGTACATGAATAGTCATAAGTTTCTTAGGAAATAAGTAGCGAATTGCTGATCAATATCTAACATGGTAGGTCTAAACGGACTTGTACCCACCATTAGTGTAATCCATGTAAATGTTCGATTTACAACACACAATTTTAATTTTATCATCTAGTTTCTGCCCGAAGTTCTTGTTACCCCGATCCATCCCGTAACATCGCTTCGCCTGCCCGCGATAATACTTCGTTTTCGCTTATTAGCGTTCTTTGTTCCGTTTATTCGTTTTGCTTGACTCATAAGAGTGGTGCCGTGATGTTAAATAGCCGGCTATATAGCCTTCCTAGAGAATTGGGCTATGAAATGCAATCAAGAATTGTTCAAATCCGACTGATAGTTCCAGAGATTATAGCGCGTTCAAACAAACATACTCTTCAGCTGTATTATTAGTATAGATATAAGTAGATAACATCACGCCTGTATTCCCCAAAGGGTAAAGCAGAGGTGTACCTATAGTACACCCACATTTCGCCAGTTATGTTTAAACCCATGGCACAGATATACCTACCTAGATATATAATATCTGTAATAGGGGGCGCGCATATTGCCATCAACCTGGCACAAATCCAGACTCCGGGCTGCTACTGAGAAATTCATGGTGGAAAGACCCAATATACTTTGCTCGACCCGGGAATCGAACACGACCTCATGCTCAGCAGTAGCGCTTATTTGCGACTACTAGACCAACAATGCAGTCATTTTTTGACGTAAATACGTCTTTAAAATTGCTTCCCTATTGGGCTTCCCTATTGGGAGACAAGTCAAAAAAACCAATGATAACAAAATCGGGGGATACAGTTTGGTGTTGCAGCTTCATAACTTAAATAAAAAGGTTCTACTGGGGTGTTCTGTGTAGGTATTCAGCAGGTAGGTACAGTTTTACCTAACCCTTCGGTAAATGCAAGCAAGCGTGATGTACCTACTACTTAATGTTGAAAGGTTCTCAAAGCGCAGGAGTCGTCGAAATTCTGTTTACATAAATAGGTACCTACATTACAAAATCTCCGAAGATTTGATGCTACAATCGGATCCTTAATTCAATTGATACCTAGTTACCAATTCTCTTAGTTCTAAAAATACATCCACCGTATCATAGAGTATCACTGTTTATTTATAACTAGCTGTGCCCGCGACTTCGTTCGCGTGGATGTCGGAACACAATAATGTGTCGCTTAGGAAAGGTGTAAAAGGAAAAATCTTCCGATCTTGTCTGGTAACGCTTTCCTTGCCTGGGGTTCTCAACCATAGCCCTTTCGACTGCACAGCAGTCACTGCGTCTTCAGGGTTCATAATGACAATGCGACGAAGTGTCACTTTGATTTTTGAGGATAAATAAAAATGAAAGCGCCTGCTCGAGGCTGATTGTCTGACCAAATAGCCATATTATGTCCATTTACCATAAGATACCTTGACGGTCGATATGGTGCATTTCCGACGTTTGGCCCCCAAACTGGAACGTGTCGGGGCCGCCATGGGATCTGGAGGCGATAGTCCTCGCGCGCCTGTATGAGTGGCGCGCGGAGGCACTACGCCGGGGGGAAGATCCGCTTCCGCGGCAAATCGGTGCGGAGCGGACAGATCTCCGGCGCGATCTCATGGCGGCATGGAAAGAGCGACTGTCGCTACCCAGCGCAGGGCACGCCGCGATAGCGGCGATAAGACCCCTCTTTAAGGAGTGGCTAGAGAGGCGCCACGGCGCCCTCACCTACCGCCTGACGCAGGTCCTCACCGGACACAGAAGTTTCGGGAGGTTCCTGCACATCATCAGGCGGGAGGAAACGCCCGGGTGTCACCATTGCTAGGATCGCTCAGAGGACACGGTTGAGCACACGGTGGAGGTCTGCCCCGCTT
The DNA here is from genome assembly GCA_963082905.1 of Oligia fasciuncula. Taxonomy (NCBI): domain Eukaryota; kingdom Metazoa; phylum Arthropoda; class Insecta; order Lepidoptera; family Noctuidae; genus Oligia; species Oligia fasciuncula. Next base: position 9,841,079 of record OY720406.1, on the reverse strand, counting down.
GTGCGGAGCACCGCCGTGTCCTCGTAGAGGCGATTGGCAGCGGCGGCGACCTCTCGCGTCCGGCCCTGGTGCAAGCCATGGTCCGGGGCGAGAGGGAGTGGGAGGCAGTCACCTCCTTCTGCGAAGCAGTCATGCTAGCAAAGGAGGTGGCGGGATGGCTCATGGAGAGAGCCTCCCGTCCCAGCCACCGTGGGAGACGCTCCGGGCGTCGGGAGCCGCGTGACGACTCCCGGCCACCGTAGGCGCGGGCCTGCGGGCGGAGAGTAATGGGTAGCTGGGTTTTAGTCAGTAAGAGTCTGACACTCCCTTCCGCTCCACCCAGAGCGGGAGGGGTCATTTGATGATTTTCCATCCGAAAAAAAAAGGGTCGATATGGTTTTAACCAAGACAATGGCTAAAAATTTAGTTATTGTCTCGAAAACATAATTTACAATACCTTTTTACGACATGGCAGTGCTACTTGTATTGGGTGTGCACCTTGACGTATCGCTGCCGGCCGTAGTCGAGTCGACGGCAGCGAAGAGTCCTGGGACGCGGTGGTTTCCTTCTGCGAAACGGTCGTCTCGCAGAAGGAGGCTGTGGAAAGGGAGAGGGAGATCTCATCCACCCACCCGGCCCGCAGTAGGCGCATCGGGCGTCGGCGGAGGGCGTACAACGCCCTCTTCCAGCCCCCCTAAACGGGTCCAGGGGCGACGAATTCGGGGACGTCTGTCACCGCCAACACATCAGGACTTGAGCTGGCGGCGCGTAGTGTTCCACGCGCGCCCCTCTTTGACGTCACCAGTCGGGGGTTGCGGAAGGATCGTACGGTCCCGCAACCCCCGACGTAGGTGTGAGACGGAACACTGGGTTGATTTTTAGTCAGTAAGAGCCTGACAGACCTCGCCGCCCGTTCCAGGGCGGCGGACATCCATGAAGATTTTCCACCCCGGAAACAAAAAAAAAGCGTGTGCACCTGCCGAACCTATACTCAATAAATCAACAGCCCGTCTTGAGGTGTGCGTTGAAGCGTTATCATGGTAAAGAAATTTAAAAAAATTCGAGAAAAAAGGCAAAAAAACTATGAAAGTATGATAATTATGATCTTAAAACCTTATGTCACTAAGAAAATGCTTCTCTGTTAACAATGTTAGAAAGGTTGCTTGCCCCTCGAAAGAGCTCCTAAATAAAGTTGCCCGTGTGTGTGTTTGTTTCGGCCTTTCTTCTCAGAGTAGTCAGATAGGAAACGACGACTTCATCTAGTTTAAAAAATAAAAACATGATTGACGTGTAAAAGTGTTTGTACAAACCTACTTACAAAAATAAATTCATTTATCATTGCAATCTTTATCACTCAGAACACCACATCACATAATATTATCTTACATTATCCTCACTTTTTATTTGAAATTCTTTTAGCGCCACTAATCAACCAACAATCGAAAGCGATTAACATTATATTATGTAATCATTATCATTACTTTTTCAAATAACACAGGCAGAAGTGACTGTGATAGTCATCTTATAGGTAAGCCTGCATGATGTGATTATTCACATAATAATGTTATAAACACAATAATTATGTTTTCGTTAGTACTATAAAGCGCCAATAGATGTCATTACGTGTATCCAACTTACGTAATGAAAGTTGTTGTAGAATACATTAAATTGATTATATCTTTTGATACAGTGAAGCGATTGCGATGAAACCAAAACTAACTACTACTCCGAGTTCTACACTATATTTGAGTATAAAAATTTACCATATTGGTTTGGTACTTTTTACGTTGAACGTGTTCAAATCAAATTTTGTCACATCCAAACAGGCAAACAGACAAACCGACAAACCGACAAACAGACAAAAAATCTAAAAATTGATGAAATGGCATCTGTTGGTTATCCTATAACAACCCAACTATTTTTTTTTTTAATATTTTCAATGTACAGAAACGCCTCGTCTACAGATTTATTATATGTATAGAAGATATAAATAGATATATCACTCAGGGGACGACACCAAAGATCACCTCTCCGGCTTATCGATAAAATCGCTTTAAAGACAAGCATAAGCATAATGAGCCTATAACGTTCCCACTGCTGGCGCACAGGCCTCCTCTCTGTGAGAGGGAGTGGGCCGTAATCCACCACGCGGGCCCAGTGCGGGTTGGTGGATTTCACATGTCTTAGAATTTCTGTTCTTACTACGATTAGGTACCTATGGCCCACTCCCTCTCACAGAGATGCGGCCTCTTTCCAAGCAGAAAAGGATACATTGCTCTGTGCAAGCAGTGGGAACAGTAGATATAGGCTTAATATGCTATGTCGTATTTATTAACTTTTATCCCTCAAGATCGAATGAACCGCCACTACAAAAGATAAGGAACTATTAGAAAGTCTGCTAATTCGATGCAGTCATCCAGGTTTCACGGATGATGGACCGATCATAGATTGCTAATGAATGCATGCTAAGTAAAACGGATAGGTGCCAAGATAGATAATCTTCAGTCTCGTTGAGCTAGTCAAGTGGTATGAAGAATGCCTTCTGAACGTGGCGGTACTCTTTGAGCTCCGGGACAGAATAGCGTCATTTCCATTAGGCTTTACCTAGTACTAGTGAAAATGGGCAAAGGACCTAAGTAAAATATGTGTATGTAGGTACGGCTGTGCAAATGTCGATTAACGTGTAAACATGACACAACAGGTGTTTACGAATATGTCGTGAGAACCAAACGACTCAAAACATGTTTTGCTTATCTTAAAATACAAATGAATAGGTTGATACATAATAGTAGAGTATCATGTATTTCACTTCCTCTTACTAGTTAATGTAAGGAACAATATCTAATGTTGTCATCACAACAATAAAGATAAAGATAAAGATAATTTATTTGTCAAACATGCGTTTACATACAAATTAGGCATGCAAGATCTTAAATATAGGTAACAAGTCCTTACATGTTTTGCCTGACTAGGCGTACAAATTTTATTTATTTTTTATAGATAACAAATAGATAATTACTTCAATAAAGCAAAGACTAAATACGGGTTCACCAACATTACATTACATTACATTATTACATTTTATGAGAATAATATTAGTCAGAAATAATATAAAAGTTCAATCATGTCAAAAGGTATCTGTCAAAAAGTCATTTATATTATAATAACATTTATCTGTTAGTAGATTTCGAATCTTATTTTTAAATTGATTTGTTGTCATGGCTTTATATGACTGTGGTATTTTGTTGTATATTTTCGGGGCCATACAAAAAAAGCTTTTCCCCATGAGGGCAGTTTTTGCCGAGTGTAGGCAAATTTGACTATTGTCACGTCTGTTTCGCGGAAAAATATCAGATCGTCGTGGAAAGAGTTGGGGGTTAGACTTTACAAAGGATGCAACTTCAAAAATGTATAAAGACGGTAAAGTTAATATTTTGTGTTTTTTAAACAATGGTCTGCAACTTTCTGTCGATTGTAGTTTAAACATAGCCCGAATGCATTTCTTTTGGACTTTAAACGCTATTTCTTTGTCTGTAGAGTTACCCCAAAATATGATACCGTAGCGCAGAAGTGATGCCACCAATCCATGATAGGCCGTCACCAAAGCATCTGGGTTAACTTCTGAGGACAGTTTATACAAGACATAAGTGAATGAGCTCAGTTTTTTGCTTATATATTCAATGTGCGCTTTCCAGTTCAGTTTTGCGTCTATCATTACACCAAGAAATTTTGTGTCGTCGACTTTATTTAATACTGTGCCATTGTAGAGGGCTTTAATGTCACTATCGGCATGAACCCGTTGACTAAAATGCATTATCGTCGTCTTATGTAAATTAATTTTTAGATTATTCCTATCTAACCATGATATTATTGATTTAATAGTTTTATTAATGTCATATTCATAAACGTCCTTATTATTACATGTTATAGTCACTGTGCTGTCATCTGCAAATAGGGTCATGGGGTAGTCAATAGCATCAGGCAGGTCATTGATATATAGGATAAATAATAGTGATCCAAGCACGCCCCCTTGTGGGACACCGTAAATAGGCGTTCGTTCGCCAGATATGTAAATTTCCTCTCTTTTTGTCTTAATATTTATTTTTGATATTTCTGTGTACTGTTTTCTGTTAATTAGGTAAGACTCTATAAGGTTAAGTATGTTTCCTCTTATACCATATGCCTCTAATTTCTGAAGTAGAATGTTATGGTTAACATAGTCAAAGGCTTGCGTCATATCACAGTAAATAGCGCATACTGGGATTCTAGCGTCCATATTTATCATTACCTTATGCAAGAAGTCATAAATAGCCATATTGGTTGTCCTGTTTTTCCTAAATCCCTTTTGCTCATCGATTAATATGTGTTTCTTTTCCAGGTATGAGTACAACTCCTTATAGATATACTTTTCAAAAATTTTTGATATGATCGGAATGAGTGCAATTGGTCTATAATTGCCCATGTGTTCCTTATTATTTTTTTTAAATAACGGCTTTACTATAGACACTTTCAAGGCATTTGGATATACACCTGAACATATACACAGATTTATGAGATAGCTCAAGTGGTTACATATAAAGTCAGATACATACTTGATTACCTTCGTAGAAATTCCGTCATAACCTGTACTATTTGTGGATTTTAGTGATTTTATAATGTTTTTAATGTCTATAGGTATACTGGGGGCAACATAAATTGAATCTTGACGTGTTGTTATATTTACTGTATTATTTCCTGAATATGGAATGGGTTGATTTTTGTCAACGAAAAAGTCGTTAAATGCGTTTGCTATTTCTTGAGGGTCATTTAATACTTTATTATCTAAATTGATCTGTCTAATGGACTCTTTAGGGAAACACGGTTTTGATTTGTTTATTATATTCCAGGTAGTTTTTGACTTATTGGTAGAGGTTTTTATAGAATAATTGTTTTGGGCACGTCTAGTAAGTTGCATAATTTTGTTAAACCTTTTTTTGTAGTTTAAGAAACTTGCCTTATTCGTTATATTTGGTTTTAGTCTATAATTCCACAGCAATTTCCGTTTCTTTTTGCTGCATAATTTTATGCCGTGTGATATCCATTTAGGTTTCCTTATCACCCTTATAGTTGTCCATTTAAACGGAAAACATAGGTCATAAAACAGTTTAAACGTGTCAATAAATATGTCAAATGCGTCATTAGGATTATCCGTTTCATAAATTTCTGAAAAAGTCATTTGTTTTAAACAATCTTTAAATTTAATCATATTCTCTGCATTGAAATCACGTCTTTTTACGCGCCAATATTTTAAAATCGCAGTTTTTTCCACGGGGCACTGTATTATTTGAGCTGTGTGGTCTGAAAGTGCAAATTCAGTCACCTCAGTTTTACATTTGGTTTTAAAGTTATGTGCGATATTGTCTATGCACGTTTGGCTACGTATCCTGGTTGGTTGTTTTAATGCTAATGTAAGATTGAAATTTAGTAACAGATATTCAAATTCCAATACAATATTATTCTTCTTCATGACATCAATATTAAAGTCTCCCGTCATTACAATATGCACATTTTTTTTTTTACATATGATTCGTAATATTTTTTCTAACACCCCATAGAATGTATTTATATTATTTGTTTTTGGTACTCTGTATACACATAAAATAATAATATTATACTGTATAAGCTCTACACCGCAACACTCAACTACTCCAGTTATTGACAACTTCGCTATCTGCGGCACCTCTTTCCATTGATGCCCGTTTCTAATTAAGATGCAGGCACCACCACGCTTACTATTTTTTCTACAAAACACTGATGCTAAACAATAATTAGGTACCTTTAACTGACTTTCGTAACCTGACATCATAAAATGCTCTGTAATACACAGTGCGACAATATTAATGTTCTTTGCTTCTAATTCCTGTAGGCAAACAGTTAAAGCATCTGTCTTATTTAAAAGGCCTGCTATATTCTGATGCATCACGTATATACTATTACTAACGAAAAAACTGGTTTTCTGTTTCTAGCACATGTGTGGGTTCATGGGTCGTTAATGTAATTAGGTGATTCCTTGAAGACTGAGTATTGAAATATTGTATGTTCATAATTAAATTGAGAAGACTAACAAAAACGGTACGCAGTCCAAAGTTATTTAGTTGACCAGATTGCCTAAAGAATATGTTGTAGTTATACTCGATATTTGCATTTGAATCCAACACATATGCATACTTATGTTTCCTAATATCTTCATACAAAAGTTGATTAAAGCTCATGACTCGCCAATTATACATATTTGAATTAGCATTATATTTATATGTTGGCAAACAGATAATAATGTTAGTATGTGTTATGGCACTGAGAGTATTCCTTATGTCTAATATAAGTTTAAAGTAGTTATTACTAGTTTTAAAGTCCTGTTCACCAATAAAAATTACACAAAAATCACTCTTCGTATAATCCTCAAGTTTATTGCATAACCCTTCTAGCAGATTACATGTGGCTCCTCCTGTTGTAAGATAGTGACAAAAGTCAAATTGCCTCTCAATCGTATCTTCTGCTATAGACGTTGTCTTGTTCTGTTTATTAGTACTCAAAATGCATATTTTGTTTTGTTTAAACTGTTCGTTTTGTTTGTTGTTATTTTCTTGCCATAATGAAGACTTTTTACATCGAGAGTCGTAGTCACTCGGTTTCGTACACTCGCTGGGATTCTGACCGCTGATCTTTGGCGGCGACTTTGCATGATGACAATGACTTTGTAATTGTAATAGTTAGATACCTACTAGGTAATTATATTTAAGGTCAATTTGTAAATAGTAGATTATGCACCGAGGGGCTAAAGTGGTGTCTAATGTCACGGGCGTCATGTTGAATCTCGAGCGCAATGAAGGATTCGGGATTTAACTCACGAGCGAAGCGAGGGAGTTAATACAAGAATCCTGAATGCAGCGAGGGATTCAAGCTAGCCCAAGGCAAAGACACCTTTAGCCCAGAGGAGGATACTCTACTTTTTACACCTACTATGAGAAAATAATAGCCATAGTACGAAAAACAAAATAGAACTGGTTCCGAAATGGACTTGACGCCTTTCGTACTTTTCCATTTTTGGAAATTGTCGTAGGCTTTTATATAAGTTTCCTTTGAATTTTCCGGCAGTAAATCATTGGAAATATTATTAGCTTCGGTTGTAATGAATTCAGGAGTACAATCACTTTCATCACTCGACATTTTATAATACTTTGTTGATAAATTTAAAGTTTAAATGCCAAAAATTCGCGCCTTCATTGCGTCTACCAATAAGTAGCCAAGACACGAACAATTCGATTTTCAAAAAAAAAGTCTCTTCTACGGTTTTGTCGTGTGTGTCTATTGATATCACTCTCATGGAGGTGGCGTTTGTGTAAACTAAGATTTATACAGGGCTGGTAGAATGGTTTTGGATGATTGGCTGTATGCATTTTGAATTTAGAACGTCATTGGAGACGCTCGTGAAAATAGAGTATTTTTGATAAAATGTGATAAATCGACTGTAGTATAGATAGGTTTTATTATTTATTTATTTATTCACAAAATCCACAGCAATCTTTGCGCAGTTTACTTAAAATAAATTAACTAATGTTACAGCCAATTACTATTACGGTATTACGGCGCGGTACGGTATTTGTTATTAATACTGCCAGTTTTAATGTTATTCCATTCCTTTTAAAAAATGGTTCGTAGTTATCTAATTATTCTTACAATATTATGTCTTCGAAAACATGGCAACGATATGAAGAAGCAGTCGTTATGATTTTGTAGGAAATCGAGAATATCATCCACGCGTAGTAAGGGTATCGAGAATAGCTTTCCTCTTTCTGGCACCAAAGGGTGTTTGTTAGTACTATACTGCCAATTTAGCTGAGCATGTGAGATTCCAAATTCAAATCACATTATTGACCAGCGGGTCATAATGAAATCCAGTACAACATTATTGACCGGCTGTGCCCCCGGCCACTAATGACTCACTTTAGGTTAAGGTTGCTTGATATATAATTTGACATTTTCGAGCAGGTGGTGTGAAAAATAAATTACAAATTAAGGCGGGATAATTAGAGACTGGTAATCATATTTTGTACTATTTGAATCTCAATCTAACTTGGACTTGATATTCGACCGTTTTGTACCGTGTTATTGTTATACTGATCGCAATACTTACAGGTAATTGCTAAAAATAAAAATTAACATAGCGCCTTTCAAAATGTTCATAGCCACAAGTTGCTAGAATTCATTATGCTTGGAAATATAACACAGTGAGAGGCCAACTCTTTGGCCTGTCGACCCTGGTGTGCTAAATCAAAATCTAATTCTAATTCAAGTCTATATAAACAGTTTGATTTTTTTTAAACACTCACACATCACGAGAGGTAGATTAGAAAATTATTCTGATTTCTACACGACGAATGTTTCATACAACAAACAACAAATACAGGATAATCTTTAATAAAAAAAACACGGCATTGCTACGATCTTGATATTGATGGCAAATATATCACAGGCTTTCCTGTAAAAACTTTCAATAAAACAACAACCATAGACATAATTCAGATTTTATTTAACAGTTAACAAGAGCTATAAATAATAAATAACAGCGTTAATTTACTTACTATTTCAAATCAACTAAAACAGGTAATTTATCTAATACCAACAAAAATTTAACTTAAGTTTCGTCAAAATAAATCAACTAAAACAGGTAATTTATCTAATACCAACAATTTAACTTAAGTTTCGTCAAAATAAATCACTATGAAGATTCGCTAGATATCATACTTTGGAATTGTATATCACAGACTATAAAACGTATCTAAATAAGCATTTGTAATGTTTTCTTAATTTTTGGGGGGCAATTAAGATCGTTCGCATTCTCAATCGTAATCTGTCACAAATACAATCAATTGACATACATTTTTGACAAGATTTTGACATTGACTGCCGCTAAGTTATGATTGTGACTTGAATTTGAACGCTCTTTTTATGTACAGACGCCAGCACATCAAGTTACTACAATCTGTCAGATTTCTTTAATAGATTTTCGACTTTATTGCTAAAGCATAAGGTTCAAGGTTGATTGGGAAAATCTGACAGTTTCGGGTAGGTTGACCTCCTGGCGTCTGTACGAGAATCGTTGGCCTTCTGAAATATTCTGCACGTCAACCAATGATATTATAAGTGTAAAATTACACTTACCTATAATATCATTGACGTCAACAAGATAAACTGTACAATGCAAATATCAAATAGATGGAGATTACAAAAATATAATAAATTTTCAAATGCTCTCCAAATTATAGTTAAATGTAAAACATTTAACTTATTTTAAGGACACTTTACAGATCCTTTGTCTGTCATTATTGCAAAGATTTGCTAGTAACTATAGCCATTCCAGTAGGTACATTAGGACTAATAATACTGTCAGAATTATTATCATATTATTATACGTCTTTGTAACATTACAAATCTAAAAACAGTTCTATAAAAATTGACCTTCTATGGTGAATTAATGCATAAAATAACTTGCTAATTGTACGTTTATCCAATTGTATAGGATCACGATGTCATCAGTGTTGTTGTTGTACTAACTGATGAAATCAATTTCCTTTCCTAAATAAAATCTAATTTGGTGTAATTGTTGGTGCCTTTTTTTTTAATTAAAGCTTTATGTCTAACACATAAAGATCTGGTAAATGTTACAATCTACATTCATAATTCGCATGAACACTTTTCTAATTGAAAGCTACTACCTAAAACAACCTTTTGCTTTCTATTCGTGATCATACAAACATAATGCAAGAGCTCGAGTGTGATGAAGTGATCTTGATTACTTGACGAGAAGCCATGCACACTTTATTTCTATCAAAATGGACATCATAGAAATGAAATAAACCAACACGATATTATTATGTGGGTAGAGTAAAAAGTCTTGCAAAAAAAACTCGTCATCATTGATACACCGTTTTTAGGCGATATGACTGGGATCAGACTAAGAACCTATTACATTTTAGTGAGAGACTACACAAACCTTGTGATCTTAAACTCCAGATCTTGCTAAAAGATTCATACATTATTTTATTACAGTTCGTTATATTACATAGGTACATTCATAGGCCGCGTCCTAATAGAAAGTGATCGTCGCGCGAATACGCATTCGTTGCATTCATACATGATACTTTTTGTTCGGTGGTTGCACTGACAGAGGGCGCTTTCCGGTTAACATATGACGCGACCATCGCATATTCGCGCGACAATCGCCTCCTATTAGGACGCGGAGTTATGCTGGTCGCACATTCGCAAAATAGCTCGGATTCTGAATCGGTTGCTAAAGCACCGAAATCGACCGACAACAAACATCTAAATAATCGCGAAGATGCAAGCGCCAGGTTGCGTTATACAAAATCGAGTGAAGAAAAATTAAATAGCCCTTCATACAGTCCAATGTGCGTTCAGCCTTAAACTTCTAATCGTTATTTTACTAAGTTCGCAGGCGTTCTGTGGCGTTTTTGTACGAACGTCTAAATGTTAATTGGTATTATAAACACATAGCGACTTTGTCCTAATGTGTGAAGTTCGCTCTTGGAGCTCATTCTGTAAAACCTAATCGGCCTAGCTTTTCCCCAACCATGTTGGGGTCGGCTTCCAGTTTAACCAGATGCAGCTAGAATACCAGTATGTTACATGGAGTGAATGGCTATCTGACTTCCACAACCCAATCACTGGGTAACACGATACCCCATGGTAAGACTGGTTATCAGACTTTTTGCTTCTGACTACCCGTAACGACTGTCAAAGATCTACGAATGACAGCCGGGACCAAAGGCTTAACGTGCTTTCCGAGGCACGGAGCGCTCTTGATATTTAATGAATTACGCCGGCAAGCTAAGCTTAGCCTTGATCGATTGACGTGGTTACTTACCAGCAACGGGCTGGTATCTAAGTAGCCATTAGCCTCTCTAAACTCATTCTGTAAAACATGACATACCTAAATATAGGATACCTATTATGTATAGTAGTAATTGGCTAGCTTGGGTATACATTAAATATCAGTATGTGGTAACGAGGCAATACTTGTTATAAATATTTATGCTGGAAAACATTATTTGGACACTGGCATAAATGGAAAGAATATGTAAAGAAAAATAAATAATACTTCGTATAGATGACAAAATGGACCATGCCATTATCAGGATTGTAGCCGGTACAATGCTGCCCTGAAAAGGTAGGGAAACTGCAAAAGCGCGAAATTAAACACTTTCGGAGCAGCACGCGTAGCATGACCACCATAGAAACGGTTTTTATCAACAAAAAGAATAGACAAAATGACAGATTGTGGAAAAATTTCTACCGTCTTAAGGTGAATGCGCAGTGGTAAACCGCGAAATTCAAATTCTCTTACGTTTTTTATAATTTGCAGGTCACTGTCAGGTTGTATCTTGACTTGAATAACATATGATTCCCGACTCTAATAGATATGTATACCTATACAGAATTATAGTCATTAGAATCGTTAATATATCTCTTTAAGTTAGATTTGTTCCATAAGCACTTTTCCTAACTTAGAAAGATGTATTAATGATTCTATGATTATACTTCTGTAAATACGTACCTGTTATAGTCGCGAATCATATTTTGATCAAGACACAACCTGACACTGACCTGAAAATTGCAAAAAACCTAAGAAAACTTGAATTTCGCGGGCTATACCGATGAAGAGAAGAAATGTCTCTATTCTTCAGTCAATGTCAAGCATGACGAACAATTTTTCTCTACTTTTGACACTTGGGGGTAGAAAAATGTCCTCTCAACAACAACATTGCCATTGGACCTAGAAAAGAATCCATATTGATTTTTATCACACCTATTCAAAAAGAGCTAGTGTATTCTTCGTAAACAGGGACTAAAATAGCTCTTTAATCCATAGGGACTAAAAGTGATTTGAATTTGGAATGTGGATATTGTTAGTAAAAGTTCCAATCGCCAAAAGAGATGATCAATCACGAACATTGTATGAACAAGTAACAGGCTGTATGGGTAAAACGCGCGCTAGCCAAATTAGCTAAGCTACTTTTAAAATTTGCTCACCGTTGCTATGGAAAGAATTAAAAAAAAATAAAGAAAAAAGGAAAAGGCTTTGTCTTCATAGAAACGCGAGTCTACGGGTCGCTCGGGCAGAAGAGATGCCGAGTTAGATAGAAATAACTATTTTTGGTAGAATAGATATCGAGTCTAGATTCTATACGTAGTATTATTTCTTGATTATGAAATAGGTTCGATTCCTGTAGAAAAGGGAAGATGGGTAATCTCGTTGAAATATCACTTTATTCCTACTTATTTTATTTCCGTCACACAGTCCAAGCCCTTCTTCCCATATTTCTTGCTGCTAGGGGCAAGATTGACATATCACATCGCTTTCATATACAAATATGAACATTATTTTCGAAAGAATAAAGTTAATATTCGTATGAATCGCTTAAGGCGTGTACAGACGCGTGTAATGTAATTTATCGTGTAATGTAACACGAATTCTACGTGTGGAGTGACTACGAGCATTACTTACATTTGTAACGCTCGCGCTGATCCATCGGCTGGTTTTTAGCGCGAATACAAACGTTCACGCAGTTGAATACATACAGGATTCGTGTTGAGTTTCTATGCCTTGCACACTATTCGCATTACGTTACACGATGCCTACATTACATTTACATTACACGCATCTGAACACGGCTTTACTTTAATTACAGTCCGGCCGTTGAGACAATGCATTCCTGACACCTGTCAGTGCGACAAATCTAGTAGCTAATAAAGATCAAATTCGCAGAACACTTACCCCTTTGTTCATTAACGTTGCTTAAAGTTAAGTAGTTATTAGCCACTGTTTAAACAGTAATCAGAAAAAAATCAGAAATGTATGTTCAGTCCGAAATGTATGGTTAACCATACATTTCTGACGTTTAAACGTCACTTAACTTGAATCATCGTTTATGTACATTCCTCTGGTAAATATTAGGTAACCATAAGATATCCATTACCTGCATTCATTATCAGTAGTCACCCGTCATTCTGACTGTCAGGACTGCGGCTCACTATAAACCTCGTATTCGTTTGTATGAAACTGACAGGTGTCAACGACGCATTTTCTCGTCAAGTAAAGTCAAAGTATGCTCTATAAATCTTGCCCTAGGACACATTGCGGAACTTTCCTCGTGCATTAGTATTTTTTCAGTATCAAAATATATTTATGGCATCCCACGAACTTATTAGCTGCTGCCCTTACAACTAATTTCTACTTGCACCCACAAATCACTGAGCTCTAAACGAATTCAAAACATCGTACTATTACTGTCAATCGTTTGAAGAAGGCAGAGACAACGATATTTCAAATTCATCTAGCGATAAGTGGGAAGCGCCAGGGTAGCCCGCGAAATTCAAATTATTGATTGATACTTTATAAAATAGTAATTCAATAGGGTCATATGACCTTAGATGGTTGTATTGGTAATTTTAATGATTATAATTCTGTAAATACATATCTGATACGGTCGCGAATTATATTTTCTTCAACATCTAACCTACAAATTGCAAAAAAAAAAAATAATTTCGCGGGCTACCCTGGCGCTTGCCCCTTTATGATTTATGGCGTAAGTAATTTTGAAAAATAAATAAAGCCTTTAATAAAGAGGCTCAACTGTTCAGAGTCCACTGAAAACTCGTCGGTACGTGACGTTCATAAACCATGTGGTTGTGTTGTCAATTGGCTTCACTATGAAGGGAATGGAAGCCAGGCCCACGCCCACAGCGACCCAATTCCGAGTTTTCCGAGGGATCTTAGTGTACTTTCTCAAAACATCTGTGGAGTAGAAGCATAACCTGAAAAGTAGGAAAAAAGGGTTAATACCACTTTTCTAAGGTGGTCCAGAAATAGTTTTAGTACACGAGGTTGTATTTGTTTTGTTTAATTCTTATATGTATTGTTTAAAATGTAGATAGAGATAATCCATTTCTTATGGAGATCTAGAAAAGGATCCTCCGACCAGAGGGGTGTCGCTGGGCAACTGCTCGACGATGTTTTTTTTAATGGCATCTCGCAGTTCAACCAAGGAGGTTGTCGTCTGCTTAACGTGACTTGCCTATGGGTGCCTCAATAAATTAAGGCCTTCAGCCAAGGCTTAAAAAACTTAAAAACTAAGCGACTACACGCTAAGGGCACCCCCTGTGTGGTACGGACCTCGGCTTAGGGCGTCGCTGGGAGAGGGCAGTAAGGGACAGGCTGGATCGGATTATCCGACGATTAATGTCAGGGCGTTGTATATGCTAGTTGCGCGGTAAACTCTGCTTGCGCGATGCAGGATCTTGCGTAACATCAGTATGATACGTAGGTCGCATGTAGCGATGCACATGTAGATGCCGCCACATTATTATTAACTAGCGACCCGTCCCTGCTTCGCACGGTTTTTGCGACTTGACATAACGTCGAGATTTCTTTATTATAATTATGTAAATTGAATATTGATGTTGCAGACATATAAACCTTCCAGAATGGATTATCTAAACGATGCTGTAAATCGCATCAAAATCCGTTGAGTGGTTTAGAAGAACAACACGGTTACAGTGACAGACACTAAAAGCGACATTTAATTATAATATGTATAGACGTACCTGTTAATAACATATCCGGGTATAACAACAGACGCCAGCGTCTGCCATATCAGCGCGTCTCCTCCCTCTATCGCCACGGCTTGTGGTCGCCCATCTCTCTGCATTCAGAAATTTTAACGTATTAATCTATACTAATATTATAAAGCTGAAGAGTTTGTTTGTTTGAACGCGCTAATCTCAGGAACTGCTCGTTCGAATTGATAAATTATTTTTGTATTGGATAGTCCATTTATCGAGGAAGGCTATAAGCTATAACATCACGCTACGACCCTTACTCATTTTTTTCAACCAATGTGGTCCCACTAGTTTTTTACGGTTCCGTAGCCAAATGGCAAAAACGGAACCCTTATGGATTCGTCATGTCTGTCTGTCTGTCTGTCCGTCCGTATGTCACAGCCACTTTTTTCCGAAACTATAAGAACTACTTACACTGTTGAAACTTGGTAAGTAGATGTATTCTGTGAACCACATTAAGATTTTCACAAAAAAACAATAAATTATGGGGGTTCCCCATACTTAGAACTGAAACTCAAATTTTTTTTTTTCATCAAACGCATACGTGTGGGGTATCTATGGATAGGTCTTCAAAAATCATATTTAGGTTTCTAATATATTTTTTTTTTAAACTGAATAGTTTGCGCGAGAGCACTTCCAAAGTGGTGAAATGTGTGTGTGTCCCCCCTGTAACTTCTAAAATAAGAGAATGGTAAAACTAAAAAAAAAATATATGATGTACATTATCATGTAAACTTCCACCGAAAATTGGTTTGAGCGAGATCTAGTAAGTAGCTCGCCAGTGAAAATTTAAAAACATATGATGGTACGGAACACTTGGTGAGCGAGTGCGACTCGCTCTTGCCCGGTTTTTTTTTTTAATAAAGTTTGTGCCACTACCAGATGTAGTACCTGTACTATTGGTATAATCTGTACCAGTACCAAAAAAATATTTCCGTATAGTTAGTATTCCAGATAGGTAATAGTAATTTAAAAGGTTACGAGGTTCCTCATACAAATATGTCAGGCCTTGAGATATCAGGTACGTAGTTACGTACTGGGTACCTCAATTTGGCATAACATAGCAGATACATTGTTTATGAGTGTGAAAACCAAAAATAAAATAGGTACAGAAGTACATAATTATAAAGTGTACATATGCAGTGTAAAGATAGGAATCAATAAGTTGGTTGTGTTATTATAAGTAAATGATAGGCATAATCATTTACACATACTTACTTTATATGTTTTGTAACTTTTGTCCACAGTATCAGCAATTGTATAACCAAACGCGACTCCATAGGAGGCGCGTACAACCGCACTGGAGAAAATTGGGCGGAAGGACTCCCCGACCTCGTTGGCATACCCTGAAACATGGACCTGTTCAGTGAACGATACATAACGCGGGATGAAGGGTGAGTACACATGTCAATGTTTTATTTAAAGCTTTTCTGCCAAGGAAAGCTTGAAAATCAGCCAACAATCTTGGTTTGATATCTGACAATATTAAATACCTGTGACAGACAGACAAAAAAAGGGGTATTTTAACCAGTTATCTGCCGTAATTACAGAAACAATTAAAACGCTATTGTGTCTCTCGTGGATCCACATTCCCAGTTATGAAGGTTTAAAAGCTAATTTTTTTTTTTTTTTTGTTTTGAACCATAAATACAAGAACTTAGGCATTATATTAATGAAATAGTGATAGAGTTACAATACTGAAGAATTATACTGAAGAAAAAATTTAAATTTTACATAGTGGAAAATTAATTTGATACAAATCTGCCCTTGACAACTGGGGGCTTAAAAAGGCCACTTATAATTATAAAAGGATAACATAATGGACAGTTAACCATTATCTTAATCGTATCAAATCCCATTGGTGAAGCATTTTTCAGTTATTTTTTGTTTGTCTATTCTAAAATAGCAATCAATCCAAATCCAATCCGAATCTCTTTGATTATACCTACGTATTGCAGCGAAAAAAGCAAAACACAGATTGTCTACGCTGTATTACGATTCATAATGTTATCCTTTTATGGTTCTCCAAAGTAGCCTTTTTAGGCCCCCAATACCCTTTTTTTTTTTGCGGATGGGAAATCATCAAATGACCCCTCCCGCTCTGGGTGGATACCCTTTATGTGATTTAATTTAACTGTAATACTGAACCTAATTTCCTTTCAACTAACAACTAGGTACATCATGGACAATACTCCTTATCTTTTAAAATCTATGAGGCCACAATATAACTAGAAAATGGGTAAAACTGTCTCAAGTCCTAATATTGATCATAGTTCCATCTCCAGGTTTTTCAATAGAAATTAAACATTAAATTATTATATTTACCTAGGTATCGCAGCCATGTGTCCCTCCAGATATCCCTTTCAACTGATTCGGTCATTATTAGTACAATTTACAGTCTTCTTCGAGCCAAAACAATTATGTTACCTATTTTTTTACTTTTTACTCCATCTTAGGAATAAAAACCACAATAAAATTAAATGTAATTGGAAAGGCGGATAAATAAAACTATTAGGTAACAATAGAGGATATGGCAGATCTTACGGCTACCTACTACTTTATACGGAATGTTTTACTTTTACGTTGCCATCTGATAAATTTAATGTTTCAACATAATATTCTGTGTCTTCGTCCCATTAAAATCGCAATAAAAAGAGCAGCTCTGCTTTTATAATTTTGAGAAAAACACTATCACACTCAAAACACTAGCCCTAGCCCGAAGCGACTTATTGATTAATTTGACATTGACTTGACTTGACATGACTGATGACACATTTCCTTGCATTTGACACTAACCCTGCGTTCCGAGTTGGGAAATAATAGATATGGGCGTGCTTAAAAATAAAAAAAAACCCATGTCATGATATGCGCCATCATGCGATAACGTCGACCATGCCTTATATTAATATCACCGTGAGCGCTGTCAAAATTACAGTGTGTTGGGGTGTGTCGGTGTGTTTTGTTTTGAGTTGCACCATATCTTTAAATTAAACTAACGTGGCATTTTCGAAATTATGCTTCTGGCTGACAGTCGCCATCTTGACGGCACGGTTGGCGCAGTGGTTAAGCGATTGACTGCTGCTCTACGTGTCTCGGGTTCGGTTCCCTTACGGAACAAATAATTGTATGATCTACAAGTAGTTGTTCCGGGTCTGGCTGTTTGTGTACGTGAGTTTAAATGTTTGTAAACGCACCCACAGTAGTACAAAAGTAAAAATTCATTTTTTAGAAATTCCTAGTGTGGGGCAACGTTAAAAACAAAAAAAAAACAAACAAGAAGAAATGTGGTGCTTATACAGGGCTTTCCGAATTAGCTATAATCGCTCACAGCACTCACATCATCTCTCATGCGTTCCGATTTAGATATTACGATTATGACAGCTGAGAGCTGTCAACAATTCGGAACACTCGTGAACGCGCTTACAGTGCTTGCTTACTCAATGTAAAAACGATATTATTACAATATTTCTTTGTATAAACACCACATTTCTTCTTCTTTCGTTAGGTCAAGGTGGCGACTGTCAGCCAGAAGAACAATTTCGAAAATGCCACGTTAGTTTAATTTAAAGATGTGCAACTCAAAACAAAACACACACTGACACATCCTCACACACACACTGTCATTTTTGACAGCGCTCACGGTGATATTATTCTAAGGCATTTCAGGTCATTTATGACGATTCACGAGACATCGTTATCGCGGTCACGCTAATTCGATACGGGTTTAAGCACGCTCAAATCGATTATTTCCCAACTCGGAACACAGGGTGAGTACTGACTGTCAAGTGGTGACACTGACAGTTGTTTGGGGCTGCGAGCATTAAACCTGAGAATTCCCACTTTTCTTATAATAAAACTTTCCTACTCATGAAAACTTTAGCAAAATGATCCTTGTACAAAAACTTTTTCTATGGTGAAGAAACTTTTTCTATAATCATTAGAATCAATAATACAACTTGTTAAGTTAGTTTAATCCTAAAATGTCAGGATTTCATGAAATAGTCATTCAGTAGGATTACTTGGTCTTAGAGAGTTGTGTTGATGACTTTAATGATTATACTAATTCTGTAAATACACATTTGTTACGACCGCGAATCATATTTTAATCAACGTACAACTTAATACTGACCAGCAAATTGCAAAAAACGTATGAAAATTTGAATTTCGCGGGCTACCTTAGTATCTCCGAAAGTATTAACATTTGATCATAGTTTTATTAGTAACTAATGTTCCGCTTAAAAAGCCCTATCCAACGGTAGATCAAATGTTACTATTGAAGGGTGGACCCAGACCCCAAACATTATTTGTTTCCCACTCCCCTTTACGCTTTTGGTTTATTTGGTAAGAAATAAAAAATTATGTGTTACAATGTTTTTTTGTAACATAGGGGATGATTTTAAAATTCAAATGTTACCCATATAAATTTTTGTGTAGTACTACTTTTAAAGAGAATTATGAGATTCAAAATGTAGTCTTAATACGTGTCTTGAGATAACATTTAGTCTGTATTTATTTAAATATATCAGTAACCTTTTCACTCCTTATCGGCTAAACGAATATGGATGAAAGGCATACGGATAGGCCACGATTTGGTTTAGGACTTAGGATACTTTATCCCCGTAATACGTCACCGTGGGACGATACCCAACAATCACGCGAGCGAAGCTGTGGGCAAAAACTAGTCTTATAAAAATTATGAATATATTAACCATCGAAGCCCTCCATTATTGATTTTTGACTGAAACGATAGGAGATACCACAACAAACAAGAAGTACTAATCCTTACCAATGGTCCTCAATAAAAATCCCTGATTTCTAGGTTAATTATAAAAAAATATGTAGTAACACAAAAGGTGTGCAAAGTTGCCATACGTGAAAATATAACTTTTATACTTTGCCATCATTCATTAAAACCTTTTCCTTTGTTCAGCTGTTGCGATAAAAAAGAATCAAAATAAAAAGAAAATAACCGCTCACGATTATCAGACAATGACGCTTCAAAGACAAGTAATTTTAAAGTACGGACGCCAGCAGGTCAACCTACCCGAAACTGTCAGATTTTCCCAATCAACCTTGAACCTTATGATTTAGCAATAAAGTCGAAAATCTATTAAAGAAATCTGACAGATTGTAGTAACTTGATGTGCTGGCGTCTGTACCTAACTACTGTTTAGTACCTATATAAGACAATGCTGTTTGCCATGGACGTAATATAATAGAAGGCTGTTTGCAGTCTCCGTGATCAAAATTATAAACTCACACTCTATCTTAAAAAAAATAAGTTTATGGGCAATAAAGTAATCCTACAATAAGTACCGTAGAAATAAAAGTACTAAACTAAAATATAACTAACACGAAAAGCTTTGAAAGGTCTCATGAGAGGCTACTCTGAATTTTGTCTTTAAATAATAACTAAAAAAATGAAAAAAGTTATGTAAGTACTTTTAAACAACGCGGGCTGCATATCGAATCGAGTAGGTACGCACGGCTACACATCAAGCTATACAGAACCAGTATAAGCCGACTTCTGATTGAATTGATCTGACTGAAAAACCTATATAATGCGAGGTCAGCTAAATAAAACTGGAAATGTATAACTTGTTGTGTCGCCGTGTGTACGTCGCCTAATAAAATAAGCAACCATAATATTATTAACAATGCCTAAAAGCAATTACTCAGGAATTTAATTACGTCCATTAAAATAATCATTATTCGCTCGAGTTCATTCAGAGAAAATTCTAAAGTTGAATAGGGGTTGATTTTTCCATCGCCAGATATTTTTTATTCGAGGAATAAAATTGACGTTTGACGATATTTGTATGAAAACTGTCAAAATTTCAAAATTATTCCTCGAAAGTTATCAGATGATTGAAAAATCAGGTAGCGAGGAATAATTTTGAAATTTTGACAGTTTTCATACAAAAATCGTCAAACGTCAATTTTATTCCTCGAATAAAAAATATCTGGCTGGCGATGGAAAAATCAGCCCTAAATCAAATAAAAATTACTTACCTTCTTTCAATGTCAAGACAGATCGTTAATAAAATTGGCAAAGTACCTTAGTTCACAAAGTAAGTACAATCGTACAGAAATGTAGACAACGCAAAGTGACGTGCGCGCGTGCGTGAGCCGCTTGCTTACTTCAAATACTATACTTCATAATCAGCTGTTCACTCACACTGAGTGAAGTAGGACGTGTGTTTAGGTTATTTATAGCTTTGTCAATACCAACAAACAATTCCGTGTTAGACGCATTATTCTGTGGTGAAGTGTACTAAATTTGAAGAAAGTTAAAAGTGGACAAGGACAATAATCGTGTTGTGTGCTATCGTGTGTATCGAAATTACCATCAAAATATTTCCAATTTGAAGTGATATGTTAGCCGTCGCTAACAAGGTATTGGTAGGTAATAAATAACTCTGTTGTTTTGTGTCTGAAAATGCAAAAATACAATTGCCAAAATTAAAATTAACCTTGACTAGTGATGTGACATTGACGACTTTATAAAACGAGATTTGAATTACTTAATTTTTACGCGATAATAATTTTGTGTTAGAATACTTTTTTTAGAACCTTTTATTCTGTTTTTATTTGCCCATTGATCATCATAGTAATTTAATCCAAGGAGAAATTTTGGGCCGATGGGCCAAAATGGTTGCCTGTAAAGTCGGTTTTACGGGCGAAGATTTTACGTGACAACGACCGATCATCCGATCATAGTTGAGTGGGAGAGAGACGCAAGGCATTCGGCGGGCCTCTCTCTCGTTCGGTGACTCATCGTAACGTTACCGAGCGTTACACTTTTTCATAAGTGACTCCCAGTCGCAACCTAATTTAAGACGTTGTCACGTCAAAAAACAAATTAAAAAGTAACATTCTATAGCTCTGCGGTGTATCGTTTAATTTACCATTGAAAACAGTGACGTAATAGAACGATTTATTTATAAATCCCGTAGTTATTTCGCACGTTAGCACAAACCTACCTTAAAAAACCGCGTCCTCGAAACAGCAGCAAGTCAATTTAAAACGAAGCTGGTAGATAATTCAAATTGCATTGGTACTCAGAGATCTACAAGTATGTTACTAGAGTAAATACAACGACAGGCGATTAGGTCATCATCATCTGCCTAGCCTTTTCCTTGTATGTATGTTGGGGTCGGCTTCCAGTCTAACCGGTAGCAGCTGAATACCGTACATGGAGCGACTACCTATCTGACCTCCTCAACCCAGGTACTGGGTAATATGATACCCCTTAGTAAGACTGGTTGTCAGACTTTCGAGCTTTTGACAACCCGTGACGACTGTCAAAGATCCACGAATGACAGCCGGGACCATCGACTTAACGTGTTTTCCGAGGCACGGAGGGGTCATGGTATGTGGAGATTGTCTTCCATCCACGGGCCAACCACGGCATGCTTAACCTGATCTATCGACCCGTCCGGCTGTTATTACTTAGCCACAAGCCCCTGTAAATACAGGGGCTTGTGGCTAAGATTCCAAGCCCCGCGATCAGGTATATATATCACAATAATATGCTTGTGCAGATGTTCGCGACTTGGTCTGGTCACGGACGCAAACTCTCTTCATCGTCATTATTCACACCCTGACTTCACCCACAGCTGGGGAATATGCCTCTTTTCGGTTGTGCCAATCTCCACGCTTCGATGCTAGTGAACCAGCAGAACTTGGTTGCATGTGCACCGTCGGCCGACTGGCAATCCAGTCGTTGATTGCCAGTTTGCCACTAAGTCACCTTACCCCATATGAAATCAATCGCTTTATCAGATTCGTTTTGCCGAAGCTCCAACTCCACTTTATTTCCATTACCTAATCGTTTCCCAACATCCAAGATCTTTGTGCGTCTTCAGATCTCGACGTTTGGTCCTCGGTCACCTACTTTCTATTTCATTATTTTCTGTGCCATAGAAAGAAAACAGGCCTTGATGTTGTCCTGTCAGTCAAATCCTCGTTTTTCATTGACACGCAACGCCTGGCCAACATGAGGTGGACCTCACTGTAGCGTACTATTTTTATTAGTGGGTAGGTTTTCTTTCCTCTATGTTTGATCTCCTGAGATCGATAATGAATGGTACACGATTGCCTAAACGGAAATAGCGTATTCACAAGAGACATGAAGACTCAAAAAAATTCAAATATCTTTCATTTATTATTATTACCTTAGCTTATCAGCATATTTTGAATGCCAAATGTTACAAAAGAAAGCCCCCAAAACGTCCACGCTTCAACACCTCCTAGTGTTCGAGCTAGGAAGAAGTGGCGCTACAAACTCCACAGCCAAATTGAGATATAAGCAAACTGAGCCTCCGGCAAGAAGTTTTACTCCTAACGTATTCAGATAGAATCCATTAAGTAGCGCAATAATCGTTAGATACCGCAAGACTAGGTCGAACTTACCATAAATTTGCATAAAAAAAAACTTAGTGTGATTCCGTTATCGCCATGTATATTGAAACATTTTTGCAACACTTTAAAAGGTTTTTGGGTTTTTGGTAAGCTCCTACATCATCTCTAAATACTCTAAATAGCACCTAAACTGATATCTACTCCATACTCCTAAATCATCCTCCTGCACCCTAATTGCGTAACATTATCAATCACAATCTGAATGATTTTTAATCATATTGCTAATCCATTGCTTCATAATGTTGGAAAAATTTGTCTGCTCAACAACGTAAATAACGCAATGAATGTTATTGAACTGTCAAAATGAAAGCCATTCCTACTGTTAGTGTGTTACGCAATTACTCCTGCTGCCGTTATCCTAATTTTATTTGGGGTTCGCGATTTAAGTCCTAGATAGGAAAGGTGTGCTTCCTTTCCTTCTTACTTTTTAGCTACATATTACGTCGTTCTTTCAACCATATTTTGGTCCGCCTTTTTTCTTATAGCATCTACATTTCGACTCATGAAACAGAAATCTGTATTATTCAGCTGCACTGGTGTCAAATGCCAAACATATTCTTTTTGTCATGTAAATAATAATTGCCAATACTGTGTACCAATAATTCATGCGTAGCGTACTAAATAATATCGTTTATGATTTATGAATAACAAAGTAGGTACTTATGTTTCCTGGATCTGGTCGGGCGGCCATGTTGTGTCCATTTGTTTGTATGTTGTTTTGTCTTCACATATGAACAGACAATAGCCAATGTATTCTGTATTCTGGAAATGGAAAGTACAATGCGCGTTTGTAGGACTTGTATTATTCGCTGCGTCAATCAAAAAGTAAGAGGTTCTTTATGTTTTTGATCAATTTGTTAGTCATATTATTCTGCAACAAGTAGGTATGTATCGGCTAGTATTCTGTTGTCATGAGCAATTTGCGATAGAGATAGACTGTTTTAAGAATTAGTCTCTTACAGCCCCGGCGGTGGTGCTACGAAAGTTAATCAAGTAACTTCTAACTTCGTCTGTTAATATTGCATCGTCTATCTACTACTGCCAATAGATCAACCAGAAGCCTCGATCTTCTACCAACCTCTCTTCTTAGCCTGAAAAGTCTCAGGAAAATATTCCGAACTCCGGATTATTCCAGAGTTCGGAATAATACAGAAATACGAGAATCTGTTATAGACTTACGCATTATCGACACGCAACGATACATCACTGGCTCTAATCAAAAGTAACAAAGTTAAATTATACCGACATTATTTTTACGGTGCACTTTTTTCGATCTTCCTTCGTACACGATGTTATCGGGGAAACTGCATGATTGCATAGGGACATCATACATATAAGATGATGAAACTACTCGTATACCTACCCATACCATGTACCTAGTCTATGTGTCATACTCATTCCTAGGTGACAATGGTTAACAATGTGATAGGTACAACTAGGTTAAAACCATACAGGTTATATACACATAGGTTGTTTAATTTTCCTCATAATAATGATGTATGGTAGGTAGATACGTCTCTTATTTCCACATGCCATAAACCGTTTGAACTGCGTTTTCCCATTTTGCTTCCTAACTCAATCTTCGTTCGTGACAGCATACTCTTCGCAAGTTATACCTACATACGAGAATTTCCCGTGGTGAACAGATCATTCAGTCAAGTAAGCAAGGATGATAGATACGTAACTGTCCACAGCTACAACTACAGACAGACACAAAGTCAATGTTTCTATTGACTTTGTGTGAATGAACTGAATCACAACGAACGGAACTCATCACTATTACAATAAATATGGCTTAGCATCTGTCAGTTTACTCCAGTGAATTAATAATTACACTATAATTATAATTTACATTAAAACTTCAATGCATAGGTAGCTTTACATAATACATTATGTAGATACCCCAATCCCAAAGCAAGGTCAACAAGTAATGAAAATAAAAAGTAATTTAATAAAATTAAACCGACTTCAAAAGAAATTAACTCAAAATTATGAAATAACTTTAATTTCGGAAGTCGGTGTCTTGGGATCTGTATTTTAGTTTTATGCCACCGACTTCCGAAATTAAAGTTATTTCATAATTTTGAGTTAATTTCTTTTTGAAGTCGGTTTAATTTTTTTAAATTACTTTTTATTTCGTAATTTTTAGTTTTTGCACTAGTATTTGACCAAGGTTTTGAGATGTCTTCCCTTTGACACTACACCCGTAGCTCTTATCAATAAGCCAGGCCGTCACACTTACACGTATTAGTCCATATCTTGAAAATTACTGAATCGATCTTGATGAAACTTGCACTGTTCCCTAAGTTGAAGAAAATTTAAGCCAATAAAAAAAAATGGTCACGATCCGATTAATAGTTCCGGAGATATGCGTGGACAAACATACATACATACATACATACATACATACGTCTATGAAATTTTGTATATTTGTTTGGAAGCCCTAATAGATCATCATATGTGAATATAATGCAATTCCAATAATATTACATACATACGTATCGAATTGATAACCTCCTTTTTTTTTTGAAGTCGGTAAAAAACTGGCCAAGTGCGAGTGGGACTAGCACACGAAGGGTTCCGTTCCGTACCACAAGGCAAAAAAGCCGAAAAAATTGTGTCATCATCTGTGAAAATTTCAACTTTCACGCTAGCTGTCACGATTCATGAGAAACAGACTGGTGACAGACCTTTGGGTACGGAACCCTAAAAAAGGAAAAAATCACGGTAAAAAGTTTAACAAAGATGAGAATTTATTTTTCCTTATGTGATTATGATTACCGAACACATTAATATCTAAAGTAATATTAGGTATTTGAAAAGATTTGAATGTTTGTATGGTTGGAAGTATATGTATCTTTTACGCTAAAACTCAACAGATTAAGCTAACAGTCTTAAAATAATAATAATATTATGTACAAGTATATAAAAAAAAGGGGAAATAATCGAAGGGCATCAAAGAATTCGTCCGCATCGCTGTCAACAGGAAACGTGCCCAAAAGGCTGGCAATGCTGATTTTTTGGCCAAAAAATAGGCTAGCCCTCTGTCACGTGAAGAGTCGACCAACCGCTTGGCGATGTCTCGAAATACTAAGTAGGCACTCGGGTATTTATTCTGTGATTTGGGCCTAGGGTTCCCAACCCTCCCGGATTGCCCGGGAGACTCCGGTAATAATGGTTAACCTCCCGGGGTGCAATAATTTCTCCGGTTTTTCTAAAATTATATGCATCCGTCGCGTCGCTTACACATTGCTACTCGTCACGTTTGTTCTTTCCATTTCTGTCTATAATGCTTCTTGCGAACGCGAATTCAGCATGACGGAACAAGTATGGAGCAAGGAAAGAAACCGAATGAATATTTCTTTAGTAAAAGCGGAGTTACAAATACTACTTTTATGATTTTGTGGTAAAAAACCGTCAATTATTAGATGCTGCTCGAAAGCAAAGTAAATATAAAAAAAAAACTAATAAATGATTGAGATTTTCTTTCAACACCCCCTACTCGATTTTTTTAAATTCTCCCGGGTTAGTCCTTTCGAGAGTTGGCAACCCTACTTGGGCCCCATGGCCTTAGTGTTCCAACCCCAAAGGTTCAAACATATCAGTTCCAAAGAGATTGGAGTATCCGATCCGCGCCGTTTGAGATTTTCCACACCTGCATTTCTGCACCTTAGGATGTTATATTATAGCTTTATTTTTATCCCGATCGAGACTTATGCGGGTGAAACCACGGGGCGCAGCTCGTAATACATAATCACATTACGCTGCCGCGTTGGTAGAACACGAATCATATAAGAATCAGGCGCTAAGAACACTATTTAGCACCATTCTTATAAGTCAAGTTCTACGGAGACTATGCATATAGTATAAATGTTACATGCAAATTTACATAGTAACAAATGCCGTTTGGGTTTTTTGAGCCGTCCGTAAATCATTCAGTTATGAGCGCGTCTGTAATGTTCTAAAAACACAAATAGCTGGCCAAATACTAAATTTTATAGGGATCTACGTACCCTTCTGTAACTTTAACTACAGGAAATATATTCTGTACCTATTCCTAAATACGGTCCATATTGTCAACTCCTGCTGATCTTTTTGATTTTAAAACGCCAGTAATCAATAAAAGCAGCAGCATAATAAATCACCTTCTTCACCTTCTTGCTCTGTCCTATGATGGCATTTTATATCATTGACCCTGTTTCTATTGTGACATAACCTCAAATAAAAGGAAAATGTCGATAATATTTCATTTTATCTGTGTCCCAACACTATCAACCTCACACTGGGCTTTCAAGAAATTATTATGACTCATTTTGTGAGTCTTTTGTTCATTTATCGATGTGTTGCCAAATTATTCTTCATTTGTTTTATTTGTTTCTTCCATACAAAATCTGTCAGACGTCAAATTTATTCCAGGAATAAAAATTATCTGAGATTTCGTTTCTTCATCCTTCTGCGCTCATCCCAGATTTTTTTTGTTTCGGCACAGACCGCCTCTTAGTTTTTATTATACATACCAATTTAGCATCTCAGAGAACACTTCATTCTTTCAGTCCGCCCGACGAGAGAATGCTAGAGTGCGACAATTCTAATAGCTAATAAAGATCAAATTCACAAAACACGTGTTCGTTTGTCTGAAACCGACAGGTGTAACGCATTCTCTCGGCGGTCGCATTGTAACAATATCATCTTTCACAACATCCATGTCATTCTTCTCCCCTAATTCTCTATTAGTCGTCAACACAGTACCTAGTCACCTCCTTTCCAGTCATATCATCTTTCACAAAGTCCATCCATCGTTTCTTCGGTCTTCTTCTCCTACTCTTATAGCCCCATCCACTGCATCCACATTCAAGCGCGAAATACACGGTTTAAAACCAGTCTACAAACCAAGGTGACCTTGAAGTTGTTGCTGTTCCGAGATGCCTGCTAACCAACATTTTCTTCTGCCACTGGTTAGCAACGCAGGCCTTTCTACCAAGGACATTTAAAGGTCATACGAAATTGGTTTCAAACCACTGTCTACACTGTTTTAAAACTTTCTGCACGACAAGAATTAGTAATCCTACTCCAATAGATTTTCCTTGATAAAGAAGGTTTAATGGCAAAACTGTTCTTTACACACGCAAAGATTTACCATGAAAGCTTTTCCTTAAAATGTCGCCTTTTTCAGTGTCTAGAAATTGGAATAACCTTGTAGTACTTACTTACTTACCTGATTACCTACATGATATGTTTTTTCAATTCCAATAGCGTCAGGTTTTTATGCTGCCAAAGTGATGTCAGATATTTCGATTACAACGAGGTACATAGCACATTCTTCAGAATTTAACTGAGTAGGCAGATATATAGGACGCGAGACATGTCGGTTAATCAATATTGAAGAACATGTTTAGCGGCATCAAAAATATGTGCCAATGCAATTATTTTTGAAGCTGATACTGCATCCTACATTTTGGCGTCGCTTGTTAGTCTCGGTCAGATAGTTTTGTTGTTCCTTCGATGTCACATATTTGCGCTGCCACTTGTGTATGCCTTCCACGAATGACCACATAATTATATTTGCCGTATATAGGACGGCAAATATAATTATATAGTTATATATATTATTACTAGCTTCCGCCCGCGGCTTCGCCCGCGAGGTATGTTGATAAAAACTATCCTATGTCCTTCCCTGGGATGCAAACTATCTCTCTGCCAAATTTTATCGAATTCCGTTCAGTGGTTTAGGCGTGAAAAGGTAACATACAGACAGACAGACAGAGTTACTTTCGAAGTTATAATATTAGTATGGATTAGTGGATCTATCTATTAGCGTCTTAATATAATATCTATTATAACCGCGAAAGTTCGTGAGGATAGATGGTTGGATGATGGTTGAATGGATGTTTGCTACTCTGTCCCGCAAAAACTAATGTGAAACTTTACAGTAGGGTCAGTAGGTATGTACCTAATATAGCTTGTGCATCAGAATATCACAGGATACTATTTATCCCGATATTCCCACGGGATCGACGCTAATGCGGGTGAAACCGCGGGGCTCTGCTGGTGATCACATATTTGCCGTCATACATTACATGAAATCAGATAGTTATTTATTATTGCCGAGCTGTCCATAGTAATAATACCTGTGGTAATACATTATGCTCGGGACTTTATCTAGCTACCAAATACAAATCAAAGAGGCGTGGCTGCTCTTCTACATAGATTTTAAGAAACAAACATTTTTTAGTTTTAGTGCATTACGCAAGTACTACCTAGACTAGCATTCATATATTAATAAGTACTCTGCTAACAAACTATTCAAATAAGTATAAGTACGACGAACGTTCTTCGACGTATTTCCCCGTGCGAAGTTGTTATAAAAACCTGTGGTACCAAAAATAAGATAAGGATAATTCAATATAATATTTTTTGATAAAGTTAATATTATGAACATCGTCGCCGAGTCAGCATTCAATTAAATTACTTACCGGTCGTTAAACTGGTTGCGCAGCGTGTTGTAATTTAATTAGTAATTTTCTTTTTGAGAATTCCACAACCTCGAATCTCTGAAATGAACTTGGGATTCACTAGTATGAACTTTAGATAGATGACGTAGCGTAGATTATGTGTATGTCGCAGCCAACTGGTTAAATTAGCCGTTTAGTTAACCGCCTGGCCTTTGGAAGTAGTGCTCGCCTCGCTTCGCTCTCTCGATGCGGTTGATCACAGTTCTAACATAACCTAACCCATTTGGTCGGGGTGCCCTGGCTTAGTTACTGCGACCAATACGGCTCGCGCGTGATTGGTTACAGTTCCAACCTAAACTATAATTGAATCGTTCAAACGGCCGCCGCCGTTTAGTTAAAAGGCTAGGCGGTTAACTAAACGGCTAATTAAACCAGTTGGCTGCGACATGTATGACACATTATGTATTTGAATTAAGAATTTGAGGTTGAACTGTCAAAATGAAAGCGATTGCTACTGATAGTATGTTACGCAACTCCCGCAGGTTATATTCTTACGCAATCACTCACTAAAGGGAACAGTAACACATTCATCTATATTTAGAAGGTTTCAACGAAAGAACCAATCTCAGGAAAAGTGCTTATGGTAGAAATCTAACTCAGAAAGACGTATTAATGATTCTTATGATTATAATTCTCTAAATAGTACCTGTTATTGTCGCGAATCATATTTTGATCAAAATACAACCTGACACTGACCTGCAAATTGCAAAAAAACCGGGCAAGAGCGAGTCGGACTCGCGCACCGAGGGTTCCGTACCATCATATGTTTTTAAATTTTCACCGGCGAGCTACCTAGATCTCGTTCAAACCAATTTTCGGTGGAAGTTTACATGGTAATGTACATCATATATTTTTTTAGTTATAACATTCTCTTATTTTAGAAGTTACAGGGGACACACATTTTACCAATTTGGAAGTGTCTCTCGCGCAAACTATTCAGTTTAGAAAAAAATGATATTAGAAACCTCAATATCATTTTTGAAGACCTATTCATAGATACCCCAAAGTGCCCCAAACGTATGGGTTTGATGAAAAAAAAAATGTTGGGTTTCAGTTCTAAGTATGGAACCCCAAAAATGTATTGTTTTTTTTCTATTTTTTTGTGAAAATCTTAATGCGGTTCACAGTACCAAGTTTCAACAGTATAGTTCTTATAGTTTCGGAAAAAAGTGGCTGTGACATACGGACGGACAGACAGACAGACAGACATGACGAATCCATAAGGGTTCCGTTTTTGCCATTTGGCTACGGAACCCTAAAAATGGTCACGATACGATTAAAAGTTGCGGAGACATGCGTGGACAAATATGTATACATAGGTACATACGTCTATATAATTTTGTATATTTGTTTGGAAGCCCTAATAGATTGTCATATGTGAATATAATGCAATTTCAATAATATTACATACATACGTATCGAATTGATAACCTCCTTTTTTTTTTGAAGTCGGTAAAAACCTACTAAAACCAAGTGATTGCCATTAAAACCACTAATAAAGAGGTGAAAAATTTGAATTGTCTGTATCTAATGTCAAAGATGAAAAAGATTATGTCAAAGAAGTATGTAAAAAAGAAATAAAAAATAAACATCGTAATTTGAGAGCAGGTAATAGACATTTACATAGTTATGCCGTTAATGAGGTGTCAGGGAAGCCACATGTGGAGAAGGAATTATTGCCAAACTACCTTGTCTTCAACGTAGTCTTTAATCTTATAATAATTATGCTTTTTTGATAAGAACACGTTTGATGAGGGTTTTGAACTTTCCATCGCTAAGTTCTGTAACCGGCTTTGGCAACTTGTTATAAAAACGAATGCTGTTCACAAAAAATGACTTGCTAGTTTTAGTTATACTAAATTTAGGTATCACCAACACAATTTCATTTATATTATGGAAATCGCTTCTTATTTGGAAAAGTCCTAAGTTTTTGCGGACATACATACCTAATACTATCTAAAATATGAAGAGAAGGCAGAGTTAGTATTTAAAATAAACCTCAATTGTCAAATGAAAATCAACTTTTGTTGATTTAAAATTAGACGTTGGGAAATGCACTAAGGTAGGTAACCCGCGAAATTATACGCAACATAACTCCTTGAGTTAAAATTAGCCTCAAATGTCATGATTTCATGAAATACTTCTTCAATAGGGTAATAATATGAATTGATGATTTTTATGATTAAATTCTATACTTAAATAAATATTTGTTAAGGCCGCGAATCATATTTAGATCAACATACAACCTGGCGGCCTAAAAAGGCCACTTTGGCAGAATCATAAAAGGATAACATTATGAATCATAATGGACAGTTACTAATCGTATCAAATCCCATTGGTGAAGGATTTTTCAGTTACATTTTTTTTTTGTCTGTGCTAAAATAGCAATCAATCCAATCCAAATCTAATACCAATACCTACGAGACGTAGTACAGCGAAAAAAAGAAAAACACGGACTGCCTTCGCCATATTATGATTCATAATCTTATCCTTTTATAATTCTGCCAAAGTGGCCTTTTTGGCCCCCTGATTCCTGATTCTGGCGTGCAAATTGCCAAAATGCATGACAATTTAGATTTCGCGGGCCACCCTGACGCTTTTACCAATTAAGTACCTATCCAAACAATCTGGTCAGACCAACTGACCAAGTAACCTCATTGGACTCTCTGTTACGACCGCTCTGAGAAAAACTGAGAACCGCAACAAGTGGAAGAACACCATGCATCGTGCAGATTCGTGCATAAAGCCACGAAGATCTTTCAGGGACACGACCTTCAGTAATGAAGTAGGTACGCGACCAAGAAGAATCCAAATAATATGAAAATATCCAATTTGTAAAAGGCACTACAAATAGCCATCCCATGCACATTACCTATCAAATCCATTTATTTACATTCGCATCACACACTTTTCGAACAAACCATAAATGAAAATTACCTACATTGTAAGCGGTATTTGGCTTGCCCGTGGTCCCCCAATCTAGTCCCCCTTGGGGTACCACGAACAAATATTTTATCCAGTGGAAACCCCAAGGAGGACAAAGTGGTCATCATCATCATCATCATTTCAGTCGAAAGACGTCCACTGCTGGACATAGGCCTCCAAGCACCTCCATTTCGACCGGTTCTGCGCTTCTCGCATCCAACGGGTTCCTGCGGCCTTCACAAGGTCGTCGGACCACCTTGTGGGAGGCCTTCCAACACTACGTCTTCCGGTACGCGATCGCCACTCCAGAACGTGAAAAAAGAAAGTGATACCATGGGCAAATTGTTTGCCCCCCGCTAATTGTTATAAAAATAAAATGCAAGAGTAGTATTTTTCCACTAAGGTCAAGGCAGTCGCGAGAGCTCTGCGCGCGGGCAACCCACTGCACACTGCAATAATCAATATGATTGCTCTCGAGTCTCGACCACGCGTGTTCTTCACAATGTCACACGATTCCACACGTGACACCGAGAAGCTATCAGCAATTCTTGCGTGCAAAAAATAATCAGTGTCAAGCAAAAAAAAAATTTTTTGACGTAGGTACTTTTATAACAGTGTGGAAATTGGAAAATTATGAAAATTTTGTACCACACGGCTATACATCAAGCCAATTCTAACCACGCATTGTCTAAGTTTTTCGTACATTCAGAAGTCAGCTTATACTGGTTATGTACCTATAGCGTGATGTGTAGCCGTGTGTACTAAATATCTATAAATAGAATAAAATAAAGTCGCTTTTCGTGTCTGGCTGTGTGACCGCGTTCTCCTCCTAAACTATGAAACCGATTTTGATGCGGTTTTCAAGTTTCACCATCATTTACAGAATTTATTCCGGACTTTAGTATGTATAAAAATTCGTTAATATTTTACATAATTTAATATTATTATTACACGTACAAAAAATTAATATTTTTTTATATTTTGTAAAGTATTAACCGTGCGAAGAAGGGACGGGTCGCTAGTATAAAAAGAAAAAACAATAGGTACCGATAACCGGGTTATTATCATAGATATAGGAAAGAAGATTATTTTATAACCATCGAATTATATCAAGATTATTGATATGATAAGCTATCGACATTATCAAAACACATTTTCGCAAAGATAAAATTTAGACAAGTGTCAATGTTATGAAGATACGATCACACATGCCTATCCTATTTATGATAAATAACAACACGTTGGACATGACAACTATGACAAGAAACAAGTTTCGCCCTTGTCAAGTAATAAATAATAACCGATTTGTACCTTACCCTATCGGTCTTTACGACCCATTGACTTAAATTATACAACGTTATTTTTAGTAAGTATAATTATGCGAAACCTGATTAGAGTTTGTTCAGAATAAGTAATTGAATCGATATCAATAATTTTTACCCCATGTTATATTTTATACGTAATTAGTTGACTACGCTTGCACAATGCACATTTATAAATCTTTGTTAGTCTTGTCTCTAAAAGGTCATAAAGGTGACAATACACGGTTCAACCAAATTGGTTCAACAAATTGAAAGATGTCCAGGAAAAGAAATTGAATTTCGTTGATTCATCCACATTGAATAGCTTAATTAGGTTCTTTAGGGAAAGAATTGCCATGTCTGTCGTAAATAAAAACTATCAAAAAATTAAATTGATACCCCTGATACTTTTTTTAAATGATTTGTTTTCTTTGAGCACCGAAATTATTGAAAAAAACAAAAATTGGTCATATCGTTTGAACCGTAAAAAAATTCACCGACATTCTCAGGATTAAAAAGTTTGGAAATGAAAGGTCATTTCCAAACTTTTTATTTGATTTGATCCATACTTCCAGGGACACCCTGTATAGGTACCTAATTAGTAATTATTCCTTATTTACTAGACCACTAGCATGGATAGATTGTGTAGGAGTCTGTATTTATGTGCTACGGATATTTTTTTAGGAACATGATAATTTATAATGGCAATGTCGGCTTGGCTTGAACGCTCCATTCATACTAATATTATAAATGCGAAAATGTGTCTGTCTGTCTGTTACCTCTTCACGCTTAAACCGCTGAACCGATTTAGATGAAATTTGGTATAGAGATAGTTTGAGTCCCGGGAAAGGACATAGGATAGTTTTATCCTGATATTCCCACGGATCGAAACTTATGCGGGTGAAACCGCGAGGCGCAGCTAGTGAGTCCATAAATATCTAATGTTTGTATCACACATCCCAAAATAAATAATTCGAACCGACAAAGATACAGAGTAAATATTTCGATAGAGTGTCAATTTATTAAAATGAGGAAGTCTTGTTATAGCCATTTTACGATATTTCTGACAGTTTACCAAAGATTTGTGTATGAAATTATCAGCATTAGGTTATCTAACGTTATGAGATGATCGCTATCACGCACGAGTCCGCACGACAGGTCAATTCATTTCACACGTGATAATCGTGTTACGTGTTAGCCTTATCACATTTTACGTTTATATTGCGCACTGACGTCAAAATCAAAAGTCATGATATTATTATGTAGTATTAAGTAAAATGTGATACGATACGTTACTTTTCACAGACAGAGGAAGAGAGAACTCCAGTGATCTATGAATTTCATTGTTGTCAATCTGCAATACATACATACTAAGAAATATGAGATACCTACCCACACAATTCTAATTGGGTACCTTCCATAAATAATAATATATGTAGTTCGACTGATCATAACCTACCTACTTAGTTAGTTACCTATAAGCGAATAGTCAGAGGGCGGGTGGTGGGGAGGTGTTCATTTATTACGTAAGACCACGGAATAGATAAACCTTATTTATCTATTACGTGCGTAAGACAATTTCAACTAATTTCCGACCCCCCCTCCCTCCTACTTAGGAAAAATAAGAGTTGAATGAACTCACTCTCTGAATCTTCGTAAGATCAGTATCTACAACAATTGCAAAAAAAAAAAAACTTATAATTTTTGCTTACTTTTGTGATCTTACGTAAGAATAATCTAGCTAGACCCCTTCCACCCCATATAAGAAAAAATCGTCAAATCGTCTTACATATTAAATGAACAGCCCCGAGGTTGCTATTTTGGAAGTCAAAAGAAATAACGCGTATTTAGCCGTCCGTAACCTGCTTACATCCCGCTCGCGCCTGGTGGTCTACTCCCTAATCACGAAATCCGGCCGAAGTTACACGCGTTTCCAACTCCGTATCACGTACGGACATTAAGATTAGTTTGGGGCCCGACCGACCTAAGAATTAATGACGCCACGATTACACAGCTGTTGGTCCTTTCATTTATTCGACATAATAATATCCGAGATGTATTTGTCCGTCTGAAAAAAATAATTTGACACTTGTTTTGAGGGATGGACTACTTTCGGATGGGCATGGTCTACTTCCGTCAACGAACATACGGATGTTCGTTGACGGACTTGAGAGTAGACCCCCTGTACCTTTTCAGAGATAAACGGAAAACTTGAAACCATTACCTACTGCTCTTACAAGCTGAACTGTACGAGACTTGAATAAGTTAATATATCGCATTGTAATGCTTATCAAAACAAAAAAGACGGAGTTATCTGCCAAATCCTGACCTTCGCCGTGCAGAATGGCCAGTAATTGATCTGCTATTGATTTACGTCGACGCGTCGCGGAAACGACTGTGTCGCCGAAAAGTGATCGGCATTTTCGCCCGCGATTCGCGATAGTTGAATTCTAAAGTGGTCAATTTGTCATAATTTTACTTAGAGAGATATAAATTTGTAATAATAAAAGGTTTAATACAATACACATAGGATTACAAGTGGGTATAATTTTGAGTAATCGTGATTAAATTAACAATTAACAAAATTGACTTTGACAGGTAGGTATTGAATGATTTTTTTTAATTATCGAAACACCTGTTTCTCAGGCATAGGCCATATTATTGCAAGTACTAAACAAAGGAAATAATGTTCAATCGCAGAGATAATTGAGCTTACATTAGCCGATTCTGTGACTGTGTGGAAAACTGGCTGCATTGTTAAAACAACAATATCATAACTTGAGACAATTCAGAC
This sequence comes from Oligia fasciuncula, assembly GCA_963082905.1. Taxonomy (NCBI): domain Eukaryota; kingdom Metazoa; phylum Arthropoda; class Insecta; order Lepidoptera; family Noctuidae; genus Oligia; species Oligia fasciuncula. The sequence goes on along the minus strand of OY720406.1, from coordinate 9,804,465 downwards.
AATCAGTGTACTGATTTGTAAATAAAACGTCCTAGGTTAATATACAGGCTGCTGAAATTATAACACGAACAATAGAATCTCATCATGTCATGTAACTTAGTATACCGATTCATCAAACAAAATATTTGTCTAAAAAAATATTGTCAAAAATGTTAGAAATAACATGAGTTTTGGACACTTTGTGCAATGAGTACAGATAATCAATTTTGATTAGCTGTACCATGGAACAGATGAAATATCTGTTCTGAGGGCTGTATCACCCACTTGCTTTGTTGCGGTTGTGTGTACCCTTCGATCAATATCATTGATCGAAGTGTGTACCCGACCAAAAGAAGTGGAGATCCAGCCTTAAGTTTTTCAGCAGCCCAATATTAATGTTAACGATATAATATAATAGTATATATGGTATGGTATAGGACTTCATCATCACATCAGCCCGGAAACACCCAATTCTGGATATGTGGGTATAGGCGTCCCCTTTTTTCTGCCTAGTGGACGTAGATAAATTAGTCTATCTAAGGAATAGGATTGATTTCGCAGTTAGTATCGTGAGCATAACTGGACAAATTAACGTGGATGGACATAGGCACATCTCTGCCAAACCCTTCGGGTAATACGGTCGTGAATCGTGACGTTATGTTATCTCGGGCAAAAACTTCCAGTGAGAATTTGTAAACTCCGATAGTAAAATCTTCTATCACAAGTACCTACCTAGCATTGTTACAAATTCCTCTTTACCCTTTCCATTTTATAATATTTACGACTTTTGTGCACATATTAGCCTCGTTGGTAATAAAAGTCCTATCACTTCATTCGTTTACTTAACAGACAATGGTAAAACGTTGACATGGTTCAATCAGTGAAATCAATGGATAAGTTACAAAATGTTGTCTCCTGTTCTGTAAGGTACGTAATGACTTGTTAGTTACTCTAATGGATTCATCTGAATCCGTCTACCTATTTTGATCTTTTTTGCGTATTTGGCGCAATTTATTCGTGCATCGATCGTGACTTCTATTAGGAACACTCCTAATTTCCTATTTTGTTTAGTACCTGATGCTTGTTCATCGTCATTTTAGCCCGAAATCACAATAGGCTCCCCTTTCTTCTATCATACTTCCTGGTTCAGTGTGGGGGGCGCACGGTCCAGGTGTTTTTCGTGACTTTACCGATATCGTCAACCCAATGCGCTTTTGGACGGCCCTGATTTCTCTGGCGTAACCTTGGCCACCATTCGGCCACATCGGCCATCTCCTCGTTTACTGTTACTTGTTGACAGGCCTTAAAACAGTAACCGTGGAGTTTCTTGTCGACTCTTCTGCATAGAACGGCCAAGTGGAACTGTGCACCTAGCAGACGAGCTAGCTAGACGTTTCATAAGTGCCCATGTAGGTTTATGTGGAATCAAATACATATTTTGATTTTGAACGAAAAACTATTTAATATTTGATTAGCAAATCTGCTGTAGATCTCAAGTTATCTGATGCTCTCGAAAAAACCGTGAAGGAATGGTCTGATGCGTGAGTGACTAGATATTTGTAAGTTACGCGCTGAAATGGCAAAGAAACTTCAAACAAAGCTCAGCACTTGTTTCAAAACTAGGTTTTGTTTTTACTAATTTGGAATAAAGTGTATATATCACTAGATATTGAGCCTAGTAGAAACATTTTTATATTTAAGTAATACTTAATTGGAAATTATTTAAATGTTGGCAAAAAATACATCTTAGTTTATAACAGTTTGGCAATCAGTATTATTCGAAGCGGATAAAAAGTAAAGTTCAATGAACTTAAAAATGTTAATCGCAAAATGCACACAACACGATATAGCCATAATTATCTTGGAAGTCGATTAGCAGGTTAAAATCTTTTCTTATAACCATAGTGAAACTATTTTGAACTCTAACCAGGCTAAAATTAAGTTTAGTTTGGAAAGACACATCTTTTAATATTTTAACGATTTCCTTGTTTCGCGATGGTCAATAAAATAAATAATTAAAAACTTATTAACACAATTAGGCACCAAACTTAATTTTATTTTGAAAGCTAAGTATATTGAGATTCTTCATTCCTGTATTTTTGGTTAACAACCTAGATCATTGCACAAAGTTACAAAGATGGTTTAAAACGTTAGATTAAGAAAACTTGTAAGTATTAATTAAAGTTTTTTTTTTACAAGTAATGTATACAAGTAACTATTATTTATACATAATTACGTCTGTTTAACGAGATGATTCACGAAAATTGTGAGAAAAATTTGTGTAGGTAATATTTACAAATTGCTCTAATTGTTTACATGACGTCTACCATAGTTTTGACACATCATGCTCTTACAGCTTATCTTCTTCTTATATCTATTTGCATTTCTCAAGTGTGTGTTGAAAAGATAATGTCTAGCTAGTATTATCCAGCCAGTGTCATTACCTTTTCTCCCGCCATCACCAGTCTGTTTCTGCACAAAGAAATAAGTGACGCCGCTAAGTCACGCTAAGTGCTGTGTTTAAAATAATAAAGTTGTTTTGTTACTAAAGAGTTAAGATTGTTTCGGTTTTCTTAGCGTTGGGTATAAATTAACATTAAAATCATTTGAATACATACAGTAAGATTTCACAGTTATTCGCTGTATTATGAGCGAAGTATTTGGTCGGAGTCCGTTCGATGCGGTGTTAGCAAAATTATTCGCAGTATTGTTTTGGTGAAGCAGTGTATTAACGTAGAATATATAAATATGTTTTAGGTATTAAAATCACATGTCTAGGCGCTAGGCGAAATATAAAAGATTCTATAAAGACTATAAAGTGTTATATATATTATATGTGTTAGAAGCTATGTTATCTTATCATTCATTCATATTATTTCTCCATCGCCATAATACCATATCATTAAGTTAGTTTCGCAAGTACTACCTACTTTCTGAATCATTACTTTTGTCTCCATCTTCATTGTTTAGACTTCCAACAATTTGTTGATCTATGTTATATAAATATAGATTTTATTAACAATGAAAATACTAGGCCATGCTACGTACGTAACGTATATCAGAATCTGTTATAAAAGAATAACATAGCAAGGTACCTAGTGAAAAATCTTTGTCAAATTGCTAAAATTGCGTGAACGTGCCTAAAATAATTTTGCAATTTTTCAATTCATGCAAAACTCGAATTAGATGATGTCAGTACAAATACATAGGCTGCCAAAAGTGAAACCATTCTGAGAAATACATTGCTGATGACGATAAAAAATATTTTCCTTGTCGTCGTGTCTTTAAAAATTTCGAAATGTCTAAAACTCAAATCATTTGTCAACTTACTCCTAAATAATACGGTTCGCTTTTGCGAATTTGGAAGAACCGGCCTAATTGAATCGTGTGAACACAAAATAGTCGTGCTCGTGCGTGAGTATCTTGTGACACCCGCGGGTAATTGTATACACACATTCCATTGTACACACTTTGCATTTGCATAATACTTATTAATAACAGTAGCAATGGCATTCATTCTGACAGTTCAACAACATTCATTGCGTTATTTACGTTGTTGAGCAGACCAATTTTTCGAACATATGAAGCAATGGATTAGGAATATCCTTCAAAATAATTCGGTTAGTGATTGAAAGTGTGATATGCTATTAAGGTTCCAGTTGGAACGAAGTTCCTTAAAAAGTATAACATTTTTGTTACGTAAACAAAGTGTCGGTCGTGACGGTCAAAATGTTATACGTTTTTCGGTCTAGCTCTCATTCACCAAGTGTGCAGAGTAGGTATAACTTGCGTTAAGGAAGTTCGTTCCAATACTTGAAGAATCAATGCCACGAGTGCCACGAGCCAGGACCATAATTATCCTTAATTTCTGCACCTTTCAACCAAAATGGATCAATTTGGTTGAACCGTGCATCAATAGTCCTTACTAACTTCAATCAATTTTAACATTGAAGCTTATCTTCTTTTTATCCATCGTGGAAGTGTTAAATACTCATCACTCCCATCCCAACAAAACCACACACAACACACTGCCACAAACACCCCTCGCACACCTCATTAAAAACTCACCCAACCACCCATTAACCCTACACTCACCACATTAACTCAACGTCAAAATACATCCCAAATCATAAGTCCTGTACTGTTTATGTTTGTCTTTATTTTTATTATTAATTAACTAAATCTAATTTAACTTAATTGTCTATTAGGTAATTACTTTTTGCATGGAACATCATTCCATTCTGTATCTGGAGAAGGTCGTTGTTAGCTGCGCTAAAGTTTATACTTTTGCAGCATCATCGTTTTATTTGTTGTAGACTTGTAGGTACGTACTTCTACTTAGTACCTATTGTATTATTGTTCCGAAATAAACTTTTTATTACAACAGAGTTACTTATTAAATATTAACCTAATACTTATCGTGGAAGAACAAAGTGATGATTTTATGACCACTATTTACTTGAAAAGTAAATATTTTTAAGCGTTATGTGTGACGATGTAGTGAGCCTATAATTAGTGTGAAAATAAATAAGTGACAACAACATGAGGAACGGTGATAAAGGAGCTGATTGGGAGAGTGAGAAGCTGGACCCTAATGGATGGTAAGTTTTATAGGATAAGGTTTATCTAATGCGCGTCAGGTTGTATGTTGATTAATATATGATTCGCGACTGTAACAAATATGTATTTCTATCACACTATAAATATTATAAAGGCGAAACTTTGTGTGTGTGTTTATATGTTTGTTACTTCTTCATGCACAAACGGCTGAATGGATTTGGATCAAGTTTGGCACACTGATAGTTTATAATCAGGATTAACACATAGGCTACTTTTTATCCCGATATTCCCACGGGATCGAGACTTATGCTGGTGACACCGCGGGGCGCAGCTAGTATTTCATAAAATAGTCCTTCTCCAGGTGATGGTCTACCCATGTACCAAATTTCATCCAAATCCGTTCAGCCGTTTTAGCGTGAAACCGTAGATAACAAGCAAACATACAATTATAATTTTTTTTCACTTTATATAAAATCAATTCTTTTTTCATTGCCCAGGCTACAGCCACTTTTTTTTTTTATTATACATATTTTATTTATTTACATGTATAGCACAGCATACTATAATATTATTCATTTACTATTTATACACTATACTTATGGTTACAATGGTTTTCAAGAGATGGCGCTGACCTAAAACTGCCGATAATGGAACTAATGTAACTTTTGTTGATGATTTCTGAAAAAGTGTGCTATTTAGAGACATCGTTTTATTTTTCCTGTAATCTTTACATAAACTTCTATCACATAGAATTATTTCAGATTTTTCTCTTTGCAAGCTTCGGAGATAAGGGGCGGAATAGTAGATTGTTATGCAAGGGTCGAAAGGAATCAATTCCCATACTAGGGATTTAGACGCCCGAGCGCAGCGAGGCCGGCTATAGTCCGAGTGGGAATTGATGCTGTTTTTAAACTCAGAAGACTGCTGCAATTTTCTTAATTATTAAAAAAAAAACGTAGCTGACTACCTAAGCAAATTTAGTTCTATTTTTAAAATTCATTCCCGCCCTAGAGAGGGAAGCAATTACTATGAGTCGTTCCCGCCCTAAGGTGGGAAGCAGCGTCTTCCACCCGCTATTCGGATCAAACAAACGCTACTTTCCGAGCATAAGAAATGAAAATGTTTTTTTTTTAATTTTTCATCAAAAGTTGAAAGTCGAACTATGCGGCCTGAAGAAAAAAATTTTGAGAATGTGCAAATAGCGCTCTTTCTTATGATACCCCCCCACATGCCCTAGTAGCCCACTTCGAATTTTTGAGACCCCCTTTCAGTCCCTGTTGCAAAAAATATATAGGTAATTATACATTTTTATTTCTTACTAATTCGCAAAATAGGAACTTTAACGGCTGATTGTAATAAGATAATAATGCTGGCTTCATACTTTGAACAGCCACCACTGTCCCTCTGGATATAATTAAGAATTATCGATTGAGATGCTTACAACTTTGTCGATTGATACTCATATCGATAATTTTATCGACTGCCCAGAGCCATTACTTCAAGAAAATGGAATACTATTTGCGTTTGCATGTCAGAGACGGACCGGACACAATACATAAATCAATTAATAAAAGTGTTACAAATGCAAATGCCTTTAAAAGTATCATTACAGCACATACATTATGTGACAGTACAGCTTTGACTGAGAGCAGTAGTGGCTTAGTCGTGGTGGTGACTGGTGATGACATATTATGGCAGTGAAATGTGGTCGCTCACAATGGGCCTTATTGGAAGGCTGAAAGTCACCCAAAGGGCAATGGAGAGGGCTATGCTTAGAGTTTTCCTGCGTGATCGAATCAGATACCGCAGGAGAACCAAGGTAACCGACATAGCCCGAAGAATTGCCAACTCAAGTGGCAGTGGACAGGGCACATTGCTCGCAGAACAGATGGCCGATGGGGCCGAAAGGTTCTGGAGTGGCGACCGCGTACCGGAAGACGTAGCGTTGGAAGGCCTCCCACAAGGTGCACCGACGACCTTGTAAAGGCCGCAGGAACTAGTTGGATGCGTGAAGCACAGAACCGGTCGAAGTGGAGGTGCTTTGGGGAGGCCTATGTCCAGCAGTGGACGTCTTTCGGCTAAAATGATGATGATGATGATGATGAGTGATGGCCTAGTGGTAACGGTCGCAGCTTCCGAGTTGTAGGTCGTAGGGTCGACCGTCGAACCCAGACAGGGGTTTTACTTTGTGTAAATTATGTATTTCAATTTTTGGTTCTAGAACATGCCCGTTTCCTTACGATGTTTTTCCTTCACCGTTTTGAGAGCAGTGGTGATGAAATTAAATACACAAAGCAAAGTGCCTGCCTGGGTTCGAACTCTCGACCTACAACTCGTAAGTCAGGGCCGATACCACAGAGCCACCACTGCTCTTTGATGAGATACTGAGATACCATCTAAGACAAAATAAATACCTACTTACAAATAGCAGTAGCTGGCTGGACGCACAAGACTTGTGAAGGCAATAAAGATAAAATAATCAATACGCTACTGTTATCAGTAAGTGACTGTCTTTGATAGTAGCTGACTGCGGATAAACTCGTGTTTTACATCGTGTTTTTTTTATATCACCAGGTACCATGCCGGTACATGGTGATATTAAACTCCTAGGGCAAACTTATGTGAAGTGAGTTGTCAATTCGTAGCATTAGGTGGAATCCCTTCTTCTTCTTCGTGTCGCGGGCACCACTGTATATATTTTAGATCTTGTTGGCCCAAAACTTCGCCACTTCCACGGCGTCGTCGCCGTCGTCGGTGGCAGCGTACAGGTTCATTTGGCTGCATGTTTTGGAGTAGAGGAGGTAGAGCATGGTTTTCGACATAGCTCCATATCCACACCCTACTGCCGTTCCGTCGAGGGAGCGCCACTTTACAGCTCTCTAAAGCTCACTTCACCTTAGTTTTCGCGGTGAGATTTTTACAGATAACACCGGCTGCTACCTATTGCTGTCGAGTGAGTGAGGTTCAATTACACGAGCCAGGCAAATGTAATTAAATTAACTATGGTGATGCCATCGGTCGTGAAAGCACTACTCCACATAAATAATCAAACACAGTGCTCACAGTTCAAAGAGAATAAATGAGTTATGTTCTCTATCGACCAGAAGAGCAATTCTCGTAATTAAAAACGTTCAAAATATACCTAGGAGTCGCAATATCATCTCAGCGACAATCAATGTCAAAAATGTAGGGAAATAGAGGTTTTTTTACAGATTAAGACAGTTGACAGATCTGACTATGAACGTTTATTAAAATTACGAGAATTTCAATTTTCCCTCTGATATAGTTAGGTAGGTACTTTATCCTCAAAGAGGACCAGTATTGAGATCACTCATTGTTTTATGTTACACTGTCTGTTTGTAAAAGTAGAAAGATTTTAAAATAATCAGATTATTTCCTCATACGACCAGCTGATCTAAACTTTAATTATGTATGTATATAATGTAATTAACTTTACCATATATCAAATCAGAGATACCATATAGGTACTGCCTCGTTGATCTAGTGGTCGCAAGGGCCACTGCTGAGCATGCGGTCCTGGTACGATTCCCAGGTTGTGATAAGTGTTATTGGGTTTTTCAATTAGGAATATCTCAGTAGCAGCCCGGAGTCTGCATTTGTCCCCAGTTGATAGATGATAGTAGCAGGCTCATCCCCTATAACAAGGGACTAAAACATAATTGGTGAAACGTGGGTGTTACTATTTATTTATTAGGCTTTTCAACAATGAGTACACTGTTACTTTATAATAGGTATACCTCTGCTTTAGCCTTCGGGGATTACAGGCGTGTCATGTTATATTATCAAATCAACAAACCATATTTATCCATCGATGATCGAATTGAAAGGCTGGAGGAAGCCTTTGTGTTCGCCTGACAAAACTATCATAGCAACGTGTAAAATATTGCTCTTGTTGTTAACGTAGGCGCATTTATATTTGATCTTATAAACGGTCAGGCGCTACGGTGCGCGGTGCTAACCTCGCTTGGGGTTAGGTCATTCAGTCCAAAAGGCGAAGTTGATCCAGATCAATGTAAAGTTCCTGAAGAAAGGCAAACAACAGTTGAAGGAAGCTTGCCATAACAATTTCTGCAAACCTCTACAGCATACAGAAAGTAAGAGAATGTTTGCATAAATAACGTAATCTGACTGGAGTTAAATAATAACTTACACAATGGATCATTGTACTTCGTCACCGTTTCATAATATTTGTACAATTTGATTAATCAAAAAATTTGGAAAATCCAAAAGTGCACGACTATGCTCATTTGATCGTATAAAAAACCATAGTTATAGGATATTATTATTAGTAAACTACTTTGAATAAAAAAGAGCCATTTTCAATAGGGTTCCTCCTACACTATTACGGGAGAAACGAATCTATTAAAAAAAATTACTCAATTAATTTATGTTTTCGCAAGTTACAATGTTTTCAGGTTCTTGTTGTTCTTTTCGTATATAAATTTTTGGAAAGTACAGAATTAATATCCATTAAATTATCTATACAATGATAATTAAGTTTCTGTTTGTATTGTTATACTCCTGCTAAGGATTATTACAATAGACACAGTTGCAGAAAGGAGGCAAAAACAAAATTCGATCGTAGGTAAAGCATTCTCTAATGCTTCGCATTATTAAATGTATGAGTCGTGCAAAAGATAACTGGTGAATCTACTTGTACTTCTTTGTTGTTATCAAAATTATGATAGTGCAGTATCCTTTACTGATAAGAGCATGTAACAAATCTTAGGAACAAAGCCTGAAGATCTTTTACAGGATTCTGACTGTCTCGCCGTATTTTCTTAGGCTAATTACTTTACTGCTGAGCATAAGTGTATTGTTTATTATTAAAACCACTTGAGTGAGTAGTAACACATTTATTACTTATATCAATAAGTTGTCTTAATCTAATAATCTTAGAGTGAGCGTTCCCTCGCCAGCCCTCTAGTATCTGTGGTTATGGCGCCTCAGGCGCGTTCCATTACACACATTGTTACAATAAGATACTGGGTTCAAATCCCAGGCCGGACAGTGTTATTGGGTTTTTCTTTCCATCGGGAATTTCTCAATAGTCAGGCTCGTCCTCTATTACATAACAGCAGTGGTGGCCCAGTGGTAACGTCCACGACATACGAGTTGTAGGTCGTGGGTTCGAACCCAGACATTATTTCATCGCCACTACTCTTAAAAGGGTGAAGGAAAACATCGTGAGGAAACCGGCATCTCCTAGAATCAAAAATTCGAAGACATGTGACCGCTACCAACCTGCATTGGGCCCGTGTGGTAAATTACGGCCACCTCCTCTCACAGACTTTCGGCGAGACACGGTGTCGCGTCGTTTAGGTTCGCATTTTCGTTGTTTGCCACCGATTTCCGAAATTAAAGTTATTTTTCACTTTGTAGTGTCTTATTTTGGAAGTAAGTAGGTTGTTTATTTTTGTAAAAAAGTTTTTTAATTTTTCACTTTTAAGTTGTACCCCACACAAATTCGTATAACACTACTTGCTAGTGCTACGTAAATATCATTAGCTATTATAACATCATCAATATAAACTACTTAAATGGCAAAAATACGTAGGTACCTATTATTGAAGCAACTCAAAAACTACCCAAGCAAAGTTAATAAAATTCTTAATAAAATTCTTTTTTAGGGTTCCATACCCAAAGGGTAAAAACGGAACCCTATTACTAAGACTTCGCTGTCTGTCCGTCCGTCCGTCCGTCTGTCTGTCACCAGACTCACCAGGCTGTATCTCAAGAACCGCGGTAGCTAGACAGTTGAAATTTTCACAAATTATGTATTTCTGTTGCTGCTATAACAACATATACTAAAAACAAAATAAAATAAATATTTAAGGGGGGCTCCCAGGCCATACAACAAACGCGATTTTTCTGCCCTTTTTTGCTCGATATCAATAATGGCAACAGGTAGGCACTTGAAATATTCACAAAATACTCAGTTTTATTTTTACTTTAATAATAAATAATAAAATTAAAATAAATATTTAAGGGGGGCTCCCATACAACAAACGTGTTTTTTTCGGCATTTTTGCCTTGTGGTACGGAACCCTTCGTGTGCGAGTCCGACTCGCACTTGGCCAGTTTATTTTTTCAAATAATTTTTGAAATCGATTTACAATTATTGCCGGAGATATCGCGTAACAAACATTCAAAAAAAATATACAGTCGGATTGAGAACCTCCTCCTTTTTTGAAGTCGGTTAAAAAGAAACCCTATTGGGCCGAATACACTACTTATCCCTTAAGCACAAGGTACAAATGATATCACGTGAAAGCTCTTAGACCCACATAAATCGTGAATAATGACGTCATCATTAATTGATAAAAGCTGCGCAGGCGCACACGTCACTCAAGAAATTGTGTGATGTGATCATGTGACTTGATGTGACCCTTATTATCTGTGAACTCAGTATCGAATCGTGTCAGTGGGCTACAGGCATAGTAACAGGGCTGCAGGACTTCCTGAAATTACATTTGTTTGATGCATTGGAACGCGGCATATCCTGGAAGCGAAGAAGAGGGAAAGAATTATAATCATTAGAATCATTAATACATTTGCAAAAAACGTAAGAAAATTTGAATTTCGCGGTCTACCACTACCCATTAACTTATTACTATCCGTTCACACGGTGGGCTAAAATATTCGTGGACGCAAGATTATAAATTGATGATGGTCACAACAGTAACAAGGGTCATGCAGGCACCTGAATCACACTATCACACTAATATTAGAAAGGCGAAAGTTTGTGAGTGTGTTTCTATGTTTGTTACTTCTTCACGCACAAACGACTGGACCAATTTTGATGAAATTTGGCACACATAGTTTATAACCAAGATTAACATAACATACGTTTTCTCCCGATATTCCCACGGGATCGAAACTTATGCGGGTGAAACCGCGGGGCGCTGCTATTAAATAAATAATTAATTATTTGACAGCAGCGTGTATTGCTAATTATCGGTTACGATTTATCGAGATGATTATAATAATAACGTTGAATTTAGCTGAAATAGTTTCATAATATTCTAGTCAACAAAATAAGCCCTTGATCGATGGAAAAAAATAGAACTGCTAAGTACGCAAAGTAAAAGGTTATAGTATAGAGGTATGAGGATCAGGGTGTATAGTTCACTCAACCTCCATAGAAAACGGAGGATCCTCTTTCGGGTGCTGGCGGGCAACTGCCCGATGATTCATGTCGGGTCGTTGTATATGTATATCATGTATATGTTACAGTCATAGTGATTAAATAGCTATTATACATAATGACTGGTCATTATATTTAAAGTAATCTAATCAAACTGAACCTCGGGGTGCCCTTCGCTCGCTCTTGCATCCTATGTCGACGTAGCCCCACTTCGCGGAGCCCCTATTTCTGTGTAAAGGGTTTAAAGTAACCTAGCCAAACCGAACCTCGGGGTGCCCTTCGCTCGCTCTAGCATCCTAAGTCGACGTAGCCCCGCTTCGCTAGGCTTAAGTTATATTTCTATTTGTCGCATAAAAATCCTCAGCCGTGCCGATCGGATAGTGGGCGGCGGCGGCGGGCCCTAATGTGATTAATTCTGTGTCAATTATCACTTTATCTATAAATTGAGTAGACATTATAAATAATGGCTAGATAATAATATAATATCCGGATTTATTACTTTGTCTGTAACATATACGCTAGTTGCGCGGTAAACTCTGCTTGTGAGATGCAGGATTATGCGTGACGTCAGTATGACGCGTTGTTCGCATGTGGCGTTGTAGATACCTTAATTAAAAAATTGTATTACAAAATGTCCAAAATAGTTGGTTACAAGCTATGTGCCCGATGGAATTTCCCATCAGCAAACAAGGAGAACTGCTATCAATCTTTCATCCCCTATTAACCCCTTCCTCAATGCTCCCTTTCGCTATTCTTGTATACGGAACTCTTGTGCAAAACATGCTTTTAAACCCAGTGGTTTTCGTTGTCTATTTTTTTTAGGACATAGGTACATACCTATATATTATATACAAGGTGTTCTAAAACTTGCTATCTAATTCCCACTGGCTTGCTATTTGCTTAGGGTCGACACACTATAAATAAATAAAGTTCGATCTACATCACATGACTATCCAGAAGCAAGTGATAAGGGGTCAGAGACACCGCACCCAGCTGCTTCTTGTATATACTATCGTACGAATTTTTTATTGTCGCAGTTTTTAATTGTCAAGAATTTTATTGAGGAGCACCATTTTTAACCGACTTCCAAAAAGGAGGAAGTTATATGTTCGACTTATGTTTTTTTTATTTTTTTTTTTATTTATGTTCACCGATTACTCGAAGACGGCTGGCCGGTTCCAAAAAATATTTTTTTGTTTGAAAGAGTATACCTACTCTCGAGGTGGTCCCATTATCATCAAGTTGGAATCTGATGAGAGGATCCAATGGAAATCGAGGGAAACCTTCCAATTTTATAGGCAAACCTATAGCGATTTGGATACTTTTTATAAAGAAACTTGAGCATTCGCTCTCGGAAATCATCATTTGGTAAACTGGAGAAACTCAAAAAACTAAAATACAAATCCAAAGACACCGGTTTCCGAAATTAAAGTTATTTTTCACATTACTTATAGTGTTTTTTGGAAGTTAGTTGTTTTTTTTTTATAAAAAAGTTTTTGCTAACCGGGAGATGGCGAAAAGGCGGTTATAACATGTTCCATCGAGACCATAAAATGTACAGTCCGTTCACAGTTATTTTACTTCTGACAGCAGCAACCTAACAGCAACCATATTTTAACGAATATAAAGATCACAATGATTTTGACAGACTTGTCAGTGGCAGCAACCTAATTGGAATGAGAATAAAGATCACTTTGATTTGTTGGACAGTGACTTGCAAGTTCAGAGGTAACAGTGATCGACTGTATTGTCACAAATGCTATCAATTTGCAATCTTTTGACATTGAGCACCTTTAGGTCGTAGTGGTAAGGACGATTTTCGTAGTGCAAGTACCTACATACTCATAGGGTTCCCACCCTTGCTGACTTCAGTACGCTCGGGTATTCCAGAGGTTTTCAAAGGTCCTCCGATGTGTGTGTAAACACAATAAATAATCATCATATAAAATACATAGTTTACGTCAGGCAACAAAAACTAGAGCACAACGCGAACGTTACAACAGCAATAGATTGTTGTTAAAATAAAACTGTAGTTAAGTAATTCCTCTTTCAAGTAAAAGACACATACATTCTTATAATGCAAGTTGTTGACGTTGTGATTCCTCTTACAATGACGGTAGATGTAAAATCGAGCAATTTTTTTACAAATCTGCGTGTTGAGTTGAGATTGCATTAATTTCTAAGTTACCCTTTTCTATACTTAAAGCGGTGTAATTTGTGAGTTCTTTTTCTAATAAGTACAGATAAGTTTTCTTAAACCTATCTTGAAACTTATGCCACTACATAATTTCAACAGTACAAGGTCATTTTTAAATGAATTTCTAATAAGTGCCCAATCGTTGAGCGCCCAGCCATGTCGGCTTGCGTTATCTCGACCAGCTAGACTCAGTTCGAAACTAACCGGTTGGCTCATTAAACGTCCACGAAGATAATAATAATAAACGTTAATAACATTAAAATAATTATTTGAACAAAACTGGTTACAATTTGATAATAGAGGTGGGAAAAGAGTGGCTGAAAAAGAAGTGCTTTTTTTGTGTGATGAAAGTGGTGTCAGTGAATAATTAAGAATAGCAAGTGATATTATTAATTAACTTTCCCGTTTATTACATAAAAATTGTCCTGCTACGGCCACATTGGATTGTTTATCGTGCTATTGTGGACTTAACGTATAAAACAATTGTCTTATGTCATAATTTCTGCGTAAAAACTAAGAATGCGTATGACAAAGACGTTTTTGATATTCGAAAAAGATTTTAGACGTAACGATGAACAAGAACCTCTGCTAAACGATGACGACGACAATATTAACGAGAAAAGGCAAGTTTCTCTGTTAAATACCTATTTTATTTTGAAAGAAAAAATAAATTTAAATAGTTTATTGAACAGTTCAATAATTTATTTTTGATGAATTGAAATGAAATGAAATGCTAAGTACTCACCAAGGGGTATGATAACACCATACCATACCCCTTGGTGAGACTGATTGCCGTTTGATAAGACTTTCGGGCCTTAGACTACCCGTTACGACTTACGAGACGACTGTCAAAGATCCACGAATGACAGCCGGGACCACCGGCTTAACGTGCTTTCTGAAGCACAGAGGGGTCTTGGTATGTAAAGATGGACACCCATCCACGGACCAACCGCGGCAAGCGTAGCTTTACCTGATTGATCGAACCGTGCGGCTGTTATTACTTGCTCTTTAAGCTTCTATAAATGTGTCTCCGTCGGTGTCCTTTAACCGATTTATAAATAAATCAAATAAGTAGCTAGAACTAGTTTATTTCGATCGAACTTGATTGTAAAATATATAATTAATTGATAAAAAAGTGTTTATCAGCTACTTCCTAAGTATTATTTTCTGAAGACCTTTACATAATAAGCGATAGGCAGAAAAAAAATCCACTACGTTAATAGTAATATTCTCCCGTCCGATTTCGGTCACGGTGGCCAATCTGAATGGATATTAGCCAGGTGCGCAGGAAATATTATAGTGCACAAGTGTGTGCGCAAACTCAGATGCACTCTCTGTTCCTTTACTCTCATAGTCCTATGGGACGGCAATCCGACACCAGGCGTAGGACCAATGACTTTATGTGATATCCGAGACACGGGAGCTTCATGTCACCAACTTCCAAACTCCGTGCTGTTACTTAGACAATCGTAATGGAAAAATCCAATAACGCTTTGCCCGGCCCGGGAATCGAACCCAGGACCCCACGCTCAGCAGTATATACTCACTACCACACAACAACCTACATTCAGATTCTAGAAACATGCAATTTTGAACAAGAGTTTCTTATACAGGGTTATTGGTAAAACATTAACAACCTCCTAAGAGGTTATTGTACTCATCATTATGAACAACTTTTACTATGGGACCAAACCTGAAATCGCGAAAAAAAATCAGCAGTTCCCTACATTTATGTTCGTATAACTCGTCAAAATATAGGGAAAAGCTGTTTTTTTTTTCGCGTTATCTAGAAGCAAGAAAATTGAACAAGAGTTTCTTAAATGACTAAGGAAGAATTTTTAAAAAATCATCCCCTAAAGGGGTTAAATAAGGGATGAACGTTTGCATGGAAGTTTGTCATTGTTGCCGATGGGACATCCCATCGGGTACCCGGCTCGTTAATACTTATAGTAAAAGTGCGCAGTTTCAACAAGTTAAACAAACATCAACTTTATTTCAATGACATTTAAGTTCATTTCAGAGTGACTAGCACTATTGAAAAACTTATAAAAATGTTGAAGCTGCAGCGTAAACTGATCTTTATTGTGTAGGAATTAAAGTAGTTTTTCCATTAATTCATATTTGTTTAGATTTTTGGCAAATAAATCGCGAACGCAGATTAAATCTAAACATATTATGGCACAATAAAAGATCTGTAAAAATAAATAAGTCTTAGATTTAAATAAACACTATGTTTTGCTTGAGTGAGTGTCTGCAATAGCCCTAACTAAGCGTGGCATAGTAGAATGTTGCAAATCAATGCAATCAGCGGCAAAACCCTATCGTTAGCGGATGAAACAAGGTTTCATGGTTGAATGATAGGCTCATAATATCTCATCTAACTTATTAGGCTTACTCTTACCAATGCGTATCGTGTTACCCAGTTACTGGGTTGTGGATGTCAGATAGGCTGTCGCTCCATGTAAAGTACTGGTATTCAGCTGCGTCCGGTTAGACTGGAAGCGGACCCCAAGACAATGAAGTTGGGTAAAGGCTAAACAGGCAGATTTTTGCTACCTAGTGCCTCTAGTGCTAGTGGGCCACAATTAACATTTTGTTTATGAAAATAGTAGATATGATTCTTTTACATAGAGAGAGAGCATGCTATAAATAAACATATAACTTAGGTAGATAAGTACTAACAAACAAACATGCTTTTAATAGCATTTGTATTAGAAATATTTTAGGTATTTATAACGTAAGTTGTAATGTTAAGTTTTTTAGAAATCACACTAATATTATAAAGGCGAAAGTTTGTGAGTGTGTGTGTGTGTGGGAGAGGGGGTGTGGGGGTGTGTTTATATGTTTGTTACTTCTTCACGCTCAAACGGCTAGACCAATTTTGATAAAATTTTGTATGGAGGTAGCTGACCCTGACACCCTGGATTAACATACAGGTTTTTTTATAGACTTTTTATCCCGATATTCGGGTGAAACCGCGGGATGCAGCTAGTAAATAAATAAAATAAAAATAAATTGGAAAATTCTACCTCAAATATCATAACTCTCCTTTGGCTGCTTTGGCGTTACACCTTCCATTATCTCCTCCTGAGCTTTATCGTATACAATATATTACCTAAGCAAAATGAGGTCCAAATATAATTAACAAATCTATGCATAATCTACTTAATATGGTAACTATATCGTGAAACAATCTGTGGCCTGCAGTTGCTGTCAAGTCAAGGCCAAATATTCTAGTCGCAGCGATGTATCCCTGTAAACAATAAAGAAATTGCATGTCTGTAACATTTTATGAATTAATCAACTAATTATTAGGACTCTAATCAGTACTACAATATGTACTTTACCATATATGACGAGGGCGTATGTAAATTATTTTTAATTATGGACCAAACAAAGTTGTGACACCGTAGTTTTTTTTTGTGGTATCATCTTCGGACTTTTTAAAGAGTTTAAGAAATTCCAAATCAGTGATATGGTATTTTATGGTAATTTCTGATCCTAATACATGTCAGTGGTTACTAAAAAAGATAGTTCTTTCATAGCTTCTAGTACCTACTTCTTTGGCAAGTATACAGAAACATAATTAGAAATCTTCATCAGATCTCTCAATTTTCATTATATTATTCTTTTCAAGAATAGGTCATAGGTACTAATGAAAACTTCCAGACACGGAACTATGCTACCTATATACCTACAAATTATTACTTTGTAGGTAAATGTAAGAACACTGCAATTGCAATGTGCTAAACATACAAAATGGACTGGTTGGTAGTGTTATTCACTCATTTAAAATATTTTCGCTGAAACGTAAACAATTACGGCAATAACTTGGGTCCTATTGAACATCAAAGAGAACGAACTAACTCATTCTAATACAGTTCATCAAATTATTCAAATTGCAGATAAAAATGTTTATACGACGTTTTCTCTAGAATAATTTTATAATAGAGCTCACGTTGATACAGCGATTACAGAGCCTGATAATAAGAACCATGATCAAAGGCCCGATTCAAGTCTGAAGTCAGTCGAGATCCCGAAATACAATTGCAAAAACATTCCTTATAAAGACTATCCTAATTAAAGAGCTTAAGACTAAGGGAGAGAGGCTAGAGGGGCTTGTGGTTAAGTAATATCAGCACCCTAATTGCGTAACACACTATCAATCGGAATCGGAATAGTTTTGAAGCAAATTGCTAATCCATTGCTTCATAATTCGAAAAATTTGTCTTGCTCAACACGTAAATAACGCAATGAATGTTGTTGAACTGTCAAAATGAAACCGATTCCTATTGATAATGTGCTACGCAATTACCCCGCAGGTTTTATTAAGCTGCGCTTGCCGCGGTTGTAAATATATAGGATACACCCAGAAAACAAAGATAATAATGCCAAAAGGAACTCAGCTCAGCATAATGCAAAGCAAAGCCCTCATAGCTAGGTGGAGATTCCAGTAGCCTAGTGCCTATATGATCTACGTCCTGTGAACCGATCTTCAAGACTCCTAAATAACCTTGAATATCTTATTTGTTCCCAGGGCCCAGCCTGTTTCCAGGACCAGTTTGCAGCAACTCAACATAGTCAGACGCGTGTACCATCAGGACACCCTCAATAAAGATGCAGACTATAAATTACCTGACCGTCCACGTAAGTTTCATTTACAATTTCTGCTCTAGTATCGGCACGGATTATCAGCAGTGCTATTCTGTAAAAATCTCACCATGAAAGCTTAAGTGACGTGAGTTTGAAGTCAATAGTGCCAATCCTTACACTTTAAGCTCACTTCACCAAAATGTTCACGGTGGGATTTTTACAGAATAGACCTGCTAGTCGGACCACAGAGAACCGAGATGCCCCGGCAGCCACTGCTAGAGGTGGCATTCACAACAGTCTCCGTACAAACCCAACGTGACACCGTTTACTCGCACTAGGGCACCAGTGACGTATAGAAATTGACGTTTTTGAATGGCGTCCTGCACCCTAATTGCGTAACGCACGATTAATCGGAATCTGAATCATTTTGAAGCAAATTGCTAATCCATTGCTTCATAAGTTCGAAAAAATTGTCTGCTCAACACGTAAATAACGCAATGAATGTTGTTGAACTGTCAAAATGAAACCGATTCCGATTGATAATGTGTTCCGCAATTGCCCCACGGGACAGAAGCTGCGGGGTAATTGCGAACACACTATCAGCAGCAATGGGTTTCATTTTGACAGTTCAACAACATTCATTGCGTTATTTACGTTATTCAGCAGTTACATTTTCGAACATATGAAGCAATGGATTAGCAATATCGTTCAAAATGATTCAGGTTATGATTGATAGTGTATTATGCAGTTAGGGTGCTGTTCGCTCAACGCACTTTTGGCGCCACGAATTTCATTAGGTACTGCCGTCTCTAGACGTTGCCGGCGCGACGATTCCGTGCTCTGTGCCAACCAGGCAGCACGTAGCAGGGTAGAATATGCCATGTGTAGAGGTGCCCAGAATACACCAGCCACCCTAATTACGTAACCCACTTTCAATCTGAATAATTTTAAAGGATATTACTAATCCATCACACTAATATTATAAAGGCGAAAGTTTGTGGGGGTGTGTCTGTGTGTTTATATGTTGGTTACTTCTTCACGCTCAAACGGCTGGACCAATTTTGATAACATTTTGTATGGAGGTAGCTGACACCCTAGATTAACATATAGGCTACTTTTTAACCCGATATTTCTACGGGATCGACATTTACGCGGGTGAAACCGCGGGGCGCAGCTAGTTGCTTCATAAGTTCGAAAAATTTGTCTGCTCAACAATAACTATAGAACTGTTAAAATGAAACCCATGGCTACTGTAAGTGTACGCAATTACCCCGCAGTTATACAGCCTAACAAGCCATTTGGTATAAAGGCAGCTAACTTTTAACTTGTTTTAAACAATGTTGTGAGTGTGCTGAGTATCTAAGTCAATTCTTTTTCATCTTGTTTTTTTCTTGCGTATGCCGTATGCTAAAAAAAATATGCACATGACCACTGACCCCCCAGGGCTCCAATAATGATTAATTTATACTGTATCTAATGTATGTAAACATTTTTCACAGTGAGCCAGAAGTGCAAAAAATTTGTGAGGAATTGTGGTTTTGGCGAATGTCTGCTGAACTCGATCCCATTGATGCGATGGCTTCCAAAGTACAGTTATCAGAAAAACATGGTTGGCGACGTGGTTTCAGGCGCTACCACAGCCGTCATGCACATACCACAAGGTAAGGAATAAACGAAGTTCTAATGACCATAAAGCAGTTCTAAGGCTCCGTTTTAGGGCTAAGGTAAGGCCCTGGTGCAAGCCATGGTCCGGGGCGAGAGGGAGTGGGAGGCAGTCACCTCCTTTTGCGAAGCAGTCATGCTAGCGAAGGCGGTGGCGGGACGGATGAGGGAGCGAGACCCCCGTCCCAGCCGCCGCAGGAGGCGCTCCGGGCGTCGGGAGCCACGGGACGAATCCCGGCCACCGTAGGCGCGGGCCTGCGGGCGGAGAGTAATGGGTAGCTCACCGTCCGATCAGGACCAGGCCCCTGCCGGACGGCGCGTACGTTTCCACGCGCGCCTCAAAGAGATGTCAGCATCGAGGAGGGGCCCTATAGGGCTGAAGCCTGCCGGGTCAGCGGGATTGTCCGAAAGGGTTACCGCTGGCCCGCAACATAAAGGGTTAAGGAAGGTACATGGGTGGGTTTTAGTCAGTAAGAGTCTGACACTCCCTTCCGCTCCACCCAAAGCGGGAGGGGTCATTTGATGATTACCCATCCGAAAAAAAAAAAGCTCCGGTTTAGGGCTAAGGTTTCTGTCAATTGTTTGAAGATGACAGAGAGAGCCGCAATGTGA
Organism: Oligia fasciuncula; assembly: GCA_963082905.1. NCBI lineage: Eukaryota > Metazoa > Arthropoda > Insecta > Lepidoptera > Noctuidae > Oligia > Oligia fasciuncula. The sequence continues at coordinate 9,783,694 of OY720406.1, read as the reverse complement.
TTCTGCTGAACCCTCATCTTGATCACCAAAAACCAAATTTCGAGCCTTTTATGCAAAGATTCAATTTTACTGAATAGGGCAAACTATTCAACTTCCCACCTTATGGGAAATTGTAACCTATGTACTGATAGTAATTAATGCCTCACCGTACGAAACCTTTTTAGTAAAAACTCTTTTAATAAAAACGCTTTCAGTAAAAACCCTTTAAAAAAAAAATCTTCCATTAAATTAATCAGCGACATGAATATTTCCAGGTATGGCATACGCGCTGCTAGCAGAAGTACCACCAATAGTGGGACTGTATATGGCGTTCTTCCCGGTCCTCATCTACGTCATCTTCGGAACCTCTCCTCACGTGTCCATGGGCACCTTCGCGGTAGGCTGTCTCATGGCTGGAAAGGTAAATACTAAATATCAGTTTTTTTGTTCTACCTAATATCATCATCATATTAAAATACCTATTTATAAAGGGGTTAAGTTGGTAAGTTTGTATGTAGGGGTTAATATCTGGAGCTACTAGTCGTATTTGAAAAAATCTTTTTGTATTTGATAGGCCAATTCTTGAGGAAGGCTATAGGCAATTGAACATCACGCTATGATCCTAAGGAGCCGCGCAAAAGGAAAAAAAGTCAGAAAGAACGCTAAGCAAAAACGAAGTAATAGCGCGGGCAGGCGATGAGATGTGACGGGGTGGGTCGGGGGAACAAGAAATTTCACGCGGACGAAGTCGCGGGCAGAAGCTAGTAGGATATAAAGTGAGCTAGCGTTGGGCTACTAGCATATAGCATATAATCAGCCTATAATGTTCCCACTGCTGGGACACAGGCCTCCTCTCTGCGAGAGGGAGTGGGCTGTAATCCACCAAGCGGGCCCAGTACGGGTTGGTAGATGTCACATAGCTAGAATCAAAAATTCGATTTTTGATTCTAGGACATGCCTGCTCTAGGACATACATGTTTCCTCTCGTAGAGACCAATGCTATTCTCTTGCAATTTTGATACCCATAACGTTTGTGGAGTATCGCTAGCTTATTTAATTTCACCCTGTGTTATCTGTTGTTTCCAGGTGGTAACACAATACGCGACGCCTGTAGAAGTACCAAATAGCAATGTGACTGATTTGTCAGGTATGTTACCTTTCATTGATATAATTTATGCCTTTAAGACTAAATTCGAAATTAAATCAAGACGCTGTAATTTCCACATTTCGCCACTTATGGCGCGCACCCGATGGGGTTTCCTATCGCCGAAAATTATGAACTTCCATACTTACAACCTTTCATCCTCTATTTAAGGGCCTTATCACACGCTTCGCTTTGGACTCGCTTGCAAATCGCCAGTGTGTTAAGGCCCTAACCCCTTCAGGGGATGCATTTTCAAAAATACTTCCTTAGTGCTCACCTCCGTAGTATAAGGAACCCATGTGAAAAATTTCAACCTTCTAGACCCAACGATTTGGCTGTTCGTTGTCTGTCAGTGAATTTAAGATTTTTAAGTTTCCTCGCTCGGTTTCGCCCGCGTGGTATGTCGGTAAAGAGTCGATAGTAGCCTATGTTCTTCCCCAAGGTTTAAAGTATCCCCATACTAAATTTCTTCAAAATCGGCCCAGCCGTTTCGGACATTAGCCAGAACAACCAGACAGACAAAAATTAAACTAAAATGGTTTTGTTTTTATAAGTACCGTATACACCTACATTTCGTAGAAAGCTGTTATTTTGACATTACTTACATTACGGCCGATTTATCTTGGCAAGTCTGAACTTCGCGCAGAAGGCTGCGCAGTAAGATTTTTTAGGAACCACACTTGCACATGAGGCGAGTGTGAATGACAGAACATGCGCGAAAGTTCTTAGTGCCTATGTTCAGACATGCCAAGATATTTCGGCCGTAATGTAGGTACTAACAGACGCTTAAATTTTATTTATCTGTATATTTATATAAGTCCAGTGAAGATAATATGGCTAAAAAAGGTTGAAAAATTTAAGGTGAATAAAAATATATCGAAGAAGAAGACTGAATGTTGTTGATGTTGTGTTGTGGTGAATGTTTAGAGGTAAACCTACTACCAGCCAAAATTGTCGCTACGGTGTAACTTGAAAATGCTCCTATGAAAATATGAATGTGCGTTTATCCAAAAGGGCCTCAGCTCAGCTTAATCTCAGATGGCAATACTAGGCACTACCTGACTTTCAGGTGCAGCCCACGAGTGCCATACCCTCGAATACGTTTAACAATTTAATAAAAAAAATAAACAACTTTAAAATGCACCTAATCTGCATTCGTGATTTATTTGCCAAAAATGTAAACAAATATGAATTTATGGAAAAATTACTTTAATTCCTACATAATAAAGTTCAGTTTACGCTACAACTTCAAACATTTTTATAACTTTTTCAATAGTGCTAGTCACATTTCAACTTAATAACTATTAAAATAAAGTTGATATTTAACTTGAAATGACATCAATTAGAAACATAAATTTGAATAGACTTTATACGTTTTGTTTTCATATGTCATTTTTTTATTTACAGTTGCCGCGTTAATACCAGGGGTAGGGGATACTGTGCAATACACGCATTTACAAGTGTTAAGTGCGGTATGCTTGAGTGTGGGGTTATTCCAGGTAACTATATTCTTCCATTACAAGTTAAACTTTTCAGGGTGAAAGTATCTTTGGTACCTGTTGTCGTTGGTAAAAATCATGAATCTAAATACTAATATCTGTCACCTCTGACCTAGACTAGAGTCAAGAGCAAACCCATTTCAAATAAAAAAATGAATGTAAGTTTTGTATTTCTACTAACACTTTGTCCGGTTGAACTTTGTATATTCCCCTAAAAACTTCACTCAAGGTGTATAGTTTGGCCTGCGGGCGGAGAATAATGGGTAGCTCACCGTCCGATCAGGACCAGGCCCCTGCCGGACGGCGCGTACGTGTTCCACGCGCGTCTCAAACAAAGAGAAGCAGCAGAGAAGGGGCCCCTTAGGGCCGAAGCCTGCCGGGTCAGCGGGGTTGTCTGAAAGGGTTACCGCTGGCCCGGAACATAAAGGGCTAAGGAAGGAACACGGGTGGGTTTTAGTCAGTAAAAGTCTGACACTCGCTTCCGCTCCACCCAGAGCGGGACGGGTCATTTGATGATTCCCCAACCCAAAAAAAAAAGTGTATAGTTTTGACAAAAGAATAATGATTAACCTAAATAAGTATTCGTTCCAAGATTCAAGGAATGAGGAATAAGATTCTACGCCGTCTGCCTGTCTGTGGGCCGTGTCTGTACAGAACTGTTATAGTTTACGTATGGTGTATTCAAAAAGTGTCTGATGAAAATGTAAATAGATGGATCCGAAAATATACCTGTGGATGCCAATTTGTAGTGCTACTTACAAATCTAGTGCTTTGATATTGAAATCACCATTTTCATTATTATTATAACAATTGACGTTAATTTAATAACCTCTATTTTTCAATTACAATTTTAATAATTTTATTCAAACAATAATTGTTGGAAAAAGGGTGACGTATACGTTGAAACCTACTAAATACAGATTAATGTGTTAGTAATTCCCTCTAGTGTTTTTTGTTTACACTTTCATCAGATACCTACCTACCTTACCTTTGGAACAGACATTCGCTACCTACAAAAATAACATCACATTCCGTTCCCCCAGGTGTTGATGTGGATGCTCCGGCTAGGCTGCGTGTCCACACTGCTGTCGGAGCCGCTGGTGTCCGGGTTCACCACGGCGGCCTCGTTCAACGTGTTGGCCTCACAGCTCAAGGACCTGTTCGGAATCAAAATAGCCAAGCTGTCCGGAAACTTTAAAGTTATATTGGTGAGTAGGCATACATTTTAGCTTTACGTGGGTGCCAACCTCAAACTGCATTTTACTTTACTGTGTGGCGCCATCTACATCGCCACATGCGAACCACGCGTCACACTGACGTCACGCAAAATCCGGCATCGCGTAAGCAGAGTTTACAGCGCGCCTAGCATATACATATACAACGTCCCGACATCAATGGTCAGGCAGTAGCCCACAAGACACAACACCCGTCTGGCCAGAGGATCCTCCCTTTTCTATCGAGGATGAGCGAACTATAAACCCTGTTCCTCATACCTCTATAACTGAACAAATTTCGGTCGTGGTAAGCTGGTCCCGGCTGTCATTCGTGGATCTTCGACAGTCGTTATGGGTCGCGCTGGGGAAAAGCTGGGCAGATGATGATTTCGGCCTTGTTAAGAATTTGATCTAAAAAGATTTCTCAAGACTTGGAAGCCCCCCAGGACCGAAGGCCCGGAGCCTTCCACTCTTTAAAGTATTCCACATTCCGTTATAGAGTGTTATTCTTTTGTTTTCAGACTTTTATAGAAGTATGCAAGAACTTGCCGAATCTCAACTGGGGAGCGTTCGTGATATCCTTCGTCACGTGCCTCATCATCGCAGTCAATAATGAAAGGTTAAAGGTAAAAGAAAACACATTTTTTCCCCTGATCGTACCTATACTTGAGTTTAGGACTTTATTTACTTAACAGATTTTTTTTAATAACAAGTCTTATTGCCATGACCTCTGAGGCTTCGGTCTCGAAGTCAGCGATTGCGGGCCGTGGGCGGCGGCGGCGCGGGGAGCGACGTGGCAGCGCACACCCCGGTCTCGAAGCCACCGGGCAGACCGCGCGGCGCTAGAGCGGCGTAGTGCTGTGTTACGAGAAATTAGTGTCTTTGTTAGCGAACCGCGAACGAAATGTCTTAACAGCGACGACACCGTCATTTTGAAACGTCTGTCGTTAATAAGCTGAAAATAAAATGAACTACGTCAATGCAGACGCGCGGGCACCGCTAGACTGGTGCGCATCGCTCGTACGCCGCTCCCTGCGCAGCCGCGCGCCGCCCCGCGCCCGCTGACTTCGTGTGCGTCTCCGTAGCCTGAAGGTCGTGTGCTAAAAAGCTTAAAATTCCTTAATCAAGCTGTCAATAGAGTCAATCCCATCATCAGTCGGTCTGTTCTGTACAAATCTCATCGTGAAAAGTTTGGTGAAGAGAGCTGTCATTCCACCTCGTGCTAGGGATGGACACTTCCCTTTTCTCCCCTTCAAAGTACTTTGAAAGCATTTCTTTCTTTTTCAGCCGTGGGTAAGCAAGCGCTCCCGAGTGCCGGTCCCCATAGAGCTACTTGCCATTGTCATCGGCACATGTGCCTCCAGATTCGGACGCCTGCATGAAACCTTCGGCATCACCCTCGTTGGAGACATACCTACCGGGTAAGTTAACTTACTTTATGAAAAGGCTTCTGGAAAATATAAACCTGTCTTTGTGTCATGTCGAGAAAAAACCACGCTTTTATTCGGTAGTGGCTACTTTTTCGATCTAGCGTAGTCTTGACAGTCAGCCCCGTAAGACCATTACCACTTTGCGCACTGGCTGTTAATTTTGCTACGGCATAAGCATTTTATTTATTGCTTGCTATAAACGATTGAGGAAAAGATAGCGAGGGGACCGCCAAGTCCTGACCAGACGACCTGGTTTAGGACGTATGATACTTTATATCCTGGTAGTACGTTCCGACATAACGTTAACGTTCCGGAATTATTTTCGACCTTCACGTGGGCGGTAAGCTATAAACTAGGTAGCCTAGAGCAGTGGTGGCATAGTAGTAACAGCCGCGACTTACCGAGTTGTAGGTCGTAGGTTCGAACCCAGACAGGCGCTTTCCTTTGTGTAAATTATTTCATCACCACTGCTCTCAAAACGGTGAAGGAAAACATCGTAAGGAAACGGCATGTCCTAGAATTAAAAAATCGAAGACATGTGACATCTACCAACCCGCACTGGGCCCGCATGGTGGATTACGGCCCACTCGCTCTCACAGAGAGGCGGCCTGGGTCCCAGCAGCGGGAACATTATAGACTGGTTATGCTAGGCAACCTATAATCAGCAGGCCCCACTACTACTTTCCTGCGGACTGGCTAAGATCTTTACCATAATTTATATTCCGTGCCGATACAAGAAGGGTCTATTTATTTGATTTTATTTTAATGTTTTCAGGCTCCCCGAGCCACAACTCCCTCCCTTGGAACTGCTTCCAGAAATTGCCCTAGATGCGTTCACGATCACCATGGTAACATACACCATCACGATGTCTATGGCGCTTATCTTTGCGGGCAAAGACAAGTACGAGATCGATGCCAATCAGGAACTGTTGGCCATGGTGAGTTGGTCTTGTTGGTGTTGGCGTATTGGCCGAATTTTGCTTGTGTGCGTTTGGACAAAAACAGGGTATAAAAGGTGAACGGAGTAGAAGCCTGTGGCACAGAAATATCTTTTTTTTTTCAAAAACCTGAAATGAAATTAATATATCAATATCTAATAATATAATTTTTGGCTTTTTTTTCGTGGGGCTTGTGGCTAATTAATAACAGCCGCACGGGTCGATCGATCAGGTTAAGCTACGCTTGCCGCGGTTGGCACCACTCCGTGCCTCGGAAAGCACGTTAAACCGTTGGTCCCGGCTGTCATTCGTGGATATTTGACAGGCGTTACTGGTCGTCAGTAGCCCGAAAATCTGACAACCAGTCTTACCAAGGGGTATCGTATTACCCAGTCACTGGTTTGTGGAGGTCAGATAGGCAGCTGCTCCATGTAAAATAAGCAGTATTCAGCTGCATCCGGTTAGACTGGAAACAGACCCCAACATAGTTGGGAAAAGGCTAGGCATGTGAGGATCTAATAATATTTATTGAAGCCATTGCGTGAGGGCCAAACCACACGGTGCGGTGCGGCGCCGCACCGCAAAGATTTTGCCGAATCGGCGGGTACAGCAGCTCAGGTGACCGCCGATTCGTCGAAATCTTTGCGGTGCGGCGGTTAATTAAAGAAATAAATACATATAAAGCACTAAACAACGAAATCTCTTTATTTCAGGGCGCAGGCAATATTTTCGGTTCATTCTTCGGCTGCGCACCTTTCTGCGCCAGTCTGTCACGATCCTACATACAATATCAGGTGAGTTCTAGTCTAGTTAACACTGAAAACACCCACACACAACAAACGCAAGTAACTACACAATAAACGCAGTTAAATGTATTGGAGTTCGTAAACGAGTGACTTTATGTAGTGAAAACTTCTTTAGACATTTTTTGACGTTGGGCATTTTTTAAGATGGGAATAAACCATAGATATATGATATTTCTATGGAAAAAACCATTGAACTCGCGCCACTGTTACCGTAAGCGACACCGCGCGTGTTTTGTTTATAAGATGATTAAAAAAATACCCACTTTGGATGTGTTCGGCTGTCCTCGGGATGTACTCGGTTTTAAAGTATATCCGATATGTCAGTGAGTGATGGCCAAGTATTCTGTTTGTATTTTGTTTTCACTTCTGTCGGCGCTCCAAGTGCCACTGTTTTTTTTTTTGTCATATCATTAGCACCTGTTATAAAAAATATTTTAGTTTTAGTTTATTTTTAGACACTACAATTGTATGGAAAATTTGCTACTCTTGGCTAAATGTACACCTTTTGTAAACGTTTTTAATAGGTAAATAAATTATAATTATTATTTATGTAATTTTTTTTATAAGAAATTACTGATATTATGACAAAGAAGTCACTCGTTTACGAAAAGTCGATTTTACCTATGGCTATACCTTAAATAATAGCAGTACTCTACTGACTATGGCAGCGTTCATTCCTGTTTTCTTTCCCGAGCGTACAATACGACTGACGTATCTTGGTGGGCCTGAACATAGGCACTAAGAACTTTCGCGCATGTTCTCTCACTCGCACTCGCCTCATGACACCATTTGGTTTCTAAAAAATGTTACTGCGCAGCCTTCTGCGCAAAGTTCAGGCCCTCCAAGTTACGTCGGTCGTATTGTACTCTAGACCACCCCTCGGTGTGTTGTAGGCAGGCGGCAAGACCGGTATAACTTCGGTGGTGAGCGCGGTACTGGTCCTGTTCGTGCTGCTGTGGATCGGGCCATTCTTCGAGCAGCTGCCGCGCTGTGTGCTCGCCTCCATCATCGTCGTGTCGCTTAAAGGCATGTTCATGCAGAGCAAGGAGCTTGAAAAGTTAGTATTCTCATGTACAGACGCCAGCACATCAAGCTACCCGAAACTGTCAAATTTTCCCAATCAACTTTGAACCTTACGATTTCGCGATAAAGTTGAAAATCTATTAAAGAAATTTGACAGATTGAAGTAGCTTGATGTGCTGGCGTCTGTACTTGTTTCTCTCTCTCACTCATAAAAATTTCCTTCAGACTACTCTCCTTTGTCTTTCTAATACTACCTATATATTTTTCGTAGTAGGTAAATACCTACCATGTAATAGTAGATTATGCACCGAGGGGCTAAAGTGGTGTCTAATGTCACGGGCGTCATGTTGAATCTCGAGCGCAATGAAGGATTCGGGATTTAACTCACGAGCGAAGTACAAGAATCCTGAATGCAGCGAGGGATTCAAGCTAGCCCAAGGCAAAGACACCTTTAGCCCAGAGGAGGATACTCTACTTTTTACACCTACTGTGAGAAAATAATAGCCATAGTACGAAAAACAAAATAGAACTGGTTCCGAAATGGACTTGACGCCTTTCGTACTTTTCCATTTTTGGAAATTGTCGTAGGCTTTTATATAAGTTTCCTTTGACTTTTCCGGCAGTAAATCATTGGAAATATTATTAGCTTCGGTTGTAATGAATTCAGGAGTAGGTACAATCACTTTCATCATTCGACATTTTATAATACTTTGTTGATAAATTTAAAGTTTAAATGCCAAAAATTCGCGCCTTCATTGCGTCTACCAATAAGTAGCCAAGACACGAACAATTCGATTTTCAAAAAAAAAGTCTCTTCTACGGTTTTGTCGTGTGTGTCTATTGATATCACTCTCATGGAAGTGGCGTTTGTGTAAACTAAGATTTATACAGGGCTGGTAGAATGGTTTTGGATGATTGGCTGTATGCATTTTGAATTTAGAACGTCATTGGAGACGCTCGTGAAAATAGAGTATTTTTGATAAAATGTGATAAATCGACTGTAGTATAGATAGGTTTTATTATTTATTTATTTATTCACAAAATCCACAGCAATCTTTGCGCAGTTTACTTAAAATAAATTAACTAATGTTACAGCCAATTACTATTACGGTATTACGGCGCGGTACGGTATTTGTTATTAATAATGCCAGTTTTAATGTTATTCCACTCCTTTTAAAAAATGTTTCGTAGTTATCTAATTATTCTTACAATATTATGTCTTCGAAAACATGGCAACGATATGAAGAAGCAGTCGTTATGATTTTGTAGGAAATCGAGAATATCATCCACGCGTAGTAAGGGTATCGAGAATAGCTTTCCTCTTTCTGGCACCAAAGGGTGTTTGTTAGTACTATACTGCCAATTTAGCTGAGCATGTGAGATTCCAAATTCAAATCACATTATTGACCAGCGGGTCATAATGAAATCCAGTACAACATTATTGACCGGCTGTGCCCCCGGCCACTAATGACTCACTTTAGGTTAAGGTTGCTTGATATATAATTTGACATTTTCGAGCAGGTGGTGTGAAAAGTGTATTTACTACTTTCAAAAAAGGTAAAATGAAATGAAATACTTAACGTTAATTTCTGTAATTAGATCTTTTAAGATACACGTCAGTTTGTGAGTGATGTAGTACCTAAGTAGTTCCAATTTTTAAAATTTAATTATATAGATTATGGGCCATTCAAGTATTACGTAAGCACTAAAGAGGGGCGGGGGTTCTTTGCTTTGCTTATTTTTGATAGCATGAGGGCTGGGGGAGGTCTGGATGGTGATTACGTCAGCAGTATTTATTTTTTACTTTTTTCGATTTTGATTTGAACACATATGGCAACCCTACTTGTCTATTTTTGAAAACTAAACGCATGTAACTGCTGCTCATGAATCAATAAAGAGACCAGAACACATTGAAAAATGCATGTAGGTACCAATGTTTACGTAAGCATGGGGTAAGCGCTTTGTTTACTTTTGCTGAGGAGGGGGAGGGGGGGGGGGTTAATAATTGCAAAAATCTGCTTACGTAATACTTGAATGGCCCCTAATCGGTAGTACCTAGTATCGGAGTAGGAAAAGTACTCTCTCAGCGTAGTGTGTTGGCTATTCAAAGAGTTCGACATAGGTTTGTCAGTAAAAAGTATATAATAATCGCTAAAACACAGTTAGAGGCACAAACAGGTAAAGATGTAAAAAAAAAAATACGAGCGATTCGCGAGCGTGACGTTCGTTCTCGAAGGTTTCGTTCGACGAAGGATCGCTCCTTCGTCTACTGGCGGTTAGCGCGGGTGTATGCTCCCCGTCGCCGCACGTTCTCACACGTTTTGATAAGGCTATGCTACATCTATAAAATTCGTCACCCTGTCTCACCCACCATATCATTTCGTATCCATTCTGCCTAGTCTGTGCACACAGTCCTATATAAACAGTGCTACTTTTGTCTCGGGAGAAGTGCTCCTAAAATTCGTTTATTTGTTTCAGGTTCTGGAGGCTCAGTAAATTGGATGCCTTGGTGTGGATCGTGACCTTCCTGGTCACGCTTCTCGTCAATATTGATATCGGGTAAGTTCGAACAATACACTGGTCAACGGAGAAGATGGAGGAACTTGAAAGAATGATGGACTTCTCACGAGAAACATTTTAAGCATGAATGTGGCTACAATATAATATTGTAGGTACTATGAATTAAAATTTACTTACCTTCTTTTATAGTATTCTATGAACCAAACTTCAAACAATTCCGTTGAAAAAAACTGAAAATAAATCGTAAAAGTATAACTCAGACGAAAACAGGAACGAAGCGCGTCTGCGCGGCGCGTGCTCAACAAAATGGCGGAGCTCTAGCCAGTTAACGAAATTCTCTTGTTCTAATGAGAATAGAAACATTTTAAGCATGAATGTGGCTACTTATAACTAAGCCCACGTTTACATGGACGTAAAACTATCGCGGCGGGATTTTATCGCGCACTGGATTTTCAACTCTCGGTGTTGAGCCGAGAATTGAGAATCCAACAGAGCGCGTTCCAGCGCGTCAAAAAATCACTATATGATTTTCAACTCTCGGCGCTGAGCAATGCGTTGAAAATCCAGTGCGCGAAATGCTATCACCGCGGCAAAAACGCGCCCGTGCGTATCTGGGCTTGTATGAGGAACAGAAAACGATAAAAGTGTTGTATGAAAGATGACTTGGCTAGAAATGGGGTGAATGGTTGGTACAGATGTATGGAAGAAGAATACAATCAAACAAATTGTCATTTGGGTCCACCACCTCTGTGCCCCTTTGTTTAGGTTCAATATTCATAGAATTGAATGACTCGGTAAAGTTTTCAACCGGATCATCATCTGCCCTGCTACCATCCTAACTGGATGCAGCAGAATTCCAGTATTTTCAAACACGATACCCTACACATACACGATACGACTTTCAGGCTTCCGAGCCGATAACGACTGTCAAAAGTCTACAAACGACAGCCGGGACCAACGGGCTTTTGCGCAAAAACATAAACAACCTCTCAGGACTATAATACTAACGTCATAAACAACAACTTTTGTTCTATGACTTTTATTAATTCGGATCATCAGACTTTCATACAAAAATAAAAATATTTCAATTCGTTGAATTGAAATATTCGATTTTCTGTTACGAACTCTACACGAAGCAAAAGATAGCGCTAGTTGGTACAAACGAACTGCCGTGTTTAGTATAAAATTCAGTGGAGGGGAGCGAGGGGGCTTAGATAGAACAACGATATCTATCATAAAGGTTTGTTTTTGGTATTATGTTTTGTAAAAAGTCATAGAACAAAAGTTGTTGTTTATGATGTTAGTAATCCACTCCTGCAAGGTTGTTACCAATGATACGTGTAAAAAATTATAAGTGTAAAAAGGTGTAGATAGGTTATAAGGCAAGTGGCACGTTAAAACGAAGTCAAGTGACTAAGTTGGACCTCAGTGTCTCAGTTTCTAGTACACGAGACGACATACTGTCGCAAATTATATTTGTCTCTTTTTCGCCCGCGATAATTGAATCATGCCATCCAAATGTGACGTCTAAACGTAATGTATTTTTTATGTGTGCGTTAGTGTGCCGTTTTTGAAGATCGAATGTGGTGTAGGTAACCTTAGATAGGTTACCTACACCACATTTTTACCGCCACCACACCTTTTTACTTATAATATCATTGGTTGTTACCTATATGTTTTACCAATAACCCTGTATAATGGATGGCCACCCATCCTTATTTTTGCCACGAAGTTTTCAACCGGAGATAAAGGAGTTAAAAATGCAGTGTCAGTGGTGCTTCTAATTAACATCTTGCCATTATCTTTCAGACTTGGCGCTGGTCTAATAGCAAGCTTGGGCGCGCTGTTCATGCGCTCACAGAACCCGTACGTCTGCCTGCTGGGGAAAGTGTTGGACACTGACCTTTACCTGGACATCAAGAGATACAGAGCTGTAAGTATTTCTTCTTATATAGTATCTATGAGTACCTACTAAGATGACCGCGATGAAGCGATCTTCGCAGCAATAAGCGGTCGTCATTTATTCGGAACTCGAACGCGCAAACGGCACGATGCGTGACGACGCATACTTTATGACATACATACAGTTCGCGTCAAATAACTTTGCCGCTCTGAAGTAGGCAACAAGTCACTGCGCAGTAGTTAATCCTATAAATACAACAGCAGCGCGCATGGCGCCGATTGGCGCGGCTAGGAAAGAGCCTAGCTTCAGAGCGGCAAAGTTATTTGACGCGAACTGCAATCGCCACAGAGTACTTTTTGATAGACTGGTAATCGCGCAATTCGCTTTCAGTGAGGACGCGGCCGAAGGCTTCAAGCATACAAATGTTAATGCCTGAGAATAATAAATGCCAAGATAAATTATTAGCCTTACGATACCTAGTGGTTACGTGCCCCGGCCCTTTATTTTGTGCAATATTAAGGTATAAAAATCGTGGGGAACTAAACATGACCCTATTTACCAAATATTCGAAGACGTCTACAGTCAACAACAGATAAGTATGCAGGATCGTCGGATATAGTTGAATTTTAGTAAGAAACCGATGGATGTTGTCGACTGAAATTTTATTTGATAAATGAGCTGTTTGTTTTCTATTAATAAAATACAATTTTATATGAGAACACCCATCGGTTTCTTACTAAACTTCAACTATATCCGACGATCCTGCATACTTATCTGTTTCTGTACTGACTGTACGTACCATCTCATCAGATCATCAGGTTCTGCTTTTACAGACTTTTTACAGACTTCAAAAAAAAGGAGGTTATTTTAAATAATATCTTGACATTAAGTCACTAACCGTTTTGTAAATTAACATGTCCTATCTATAAGAGAGCCGGGGGATCTGTAACTCAGGACCCTCCTACCTCAGGCACCTTTCTCTATTCAAGATTGAGCATTTTATTAACCAGTGGCGCCGATTCCCTTGTTCACAAACTAAACTAAATTTAAGTTCAGGCATCTTTTTCTTTCTATTTCAATATGACAAGGACAGAAGATAAATATTAGTTTAGTCCTGTCAAATTAAGATACTCCATAGCAAGTTTAGACGTGATTAAAAACATGGCTACTAAAAATGTTTGTAAAAGCACCCACAATACAGGAGAAATTCCTAGTGTGGGGCAACGTTTAAAAAAAAAAAAAAATTACGTTAGGCGCTGTCTAATTTGACAGGACTAAACTAATATTTATCTTCTGTCCTTTTCATAATGAAATAGAAAGAAAAAGATGTACTGAACTTAAAATTAGTTTAGTTTGTGAACAAGGGAATCGGCGCCAATGTCTGTAATATGATTTTAAGATAAAGATTTATTTGATAACCATCCTCACTGGGCCTGCGTGGTGGATTATTGTCCACTCTGACTTAAAGAGAGGAGCATGAGTCCCAGCAGTGGAAACATTACAGGCTGATTATAATAAGGTAGCTTTGACGAATTGGGTTGTTCCGTTTATCCACCCCAATCCACCCTAAGTGGGCAAACGCACTAGCGGTTAACCGCGGGGGCGGCTAACCGCGCGGCTAGCCGCTTTTCCAGTTTAATATGCAACCGCTTATAATTGTACGGCGGTTTAGTGCGTACGATCATAAGCGGTTGCATATTAAACTGGAAAAGCGGCTAGCCGCGCGGTTAGCCGCCCCCGCGGTTAACCGCTAGTGCGTAAGAGCACTTAGGATACTCGGAAACGCATGTCCGAGAATCCACTCTAGGCCTAGTTGGATAAACGGAATTTATAGGCAGGCTTTTTTTTTTGTGGATGGGAAATCATCAAATGACCCCCTCCCACTCTGGGTGGAGAAGAAGGGAGTGTCAGACTCCTAATGACTAAAACCCACCCGTGTTCCGTCCTTAGCCCTTTATGTTCCGGGCCAGCGGTAACACTTTCGGACAATCTCGCTGACCCGGCAGGCTTCGGCCCTATGGGTCCTCGATGCTGACATATCTTTGAGGCGCGCGTGGAACCGGGCGGTTTCATGAGTTCAAGCCTGTAAACTTGAGCTAGGTATAGCTAGCTCAAGTTTACAGTATAAAATAAAACAGCAACAAAATAAGGTTCAATACATATGCACTATTTTTTTAAATAACATTACTTTTGATAAATGAAATCACTGGTCAGGCCGAGCTCGGCACATACCCAGCAATAGTAGTACATGGTCGTCAATTGTTCACACTGGACAGCATCCCATGAGTAGCCATGTCCATTTCATGGTTATACATAGCAAGGATTATGAACTGGGCGAAGCACATAACCACTATATAGATTACCGTGAATAGAATCCATTTTATGAAGTCGCATAACCCGATGTCGTAGGTTGTAGCGTAAGGGTACAACTTGTCCGAGCACAGGCGCATTTTAACCCTCCTATTTTGGAAGAAGGGTTATGGACGGGTTATGGAACATTTTATTTAGTTTTTTTTGTAGATTTATCTTCAGGATATAATGTTGTTACTTTTTCGAGACGTTTGTGATGAAGTGACAGGTCAGGTTTGTTGACGTGGAGTTTATTTTTTGTTTTTTCAACTAAAGAATCTTGTGCTTTTGGTATGTAAAACCTTTTTGGAGTTCTAAAAAGGTCTTGTATTATTTTTATTCCAAAGTTCATAAAATGTGATTTGAAAAATTCGTATTCTCGTATGTTGTCAATGGTTAATTATAGGTAATTTGTCTATACTAATATTATAAAGAGGTAAAGTTTGTAAGTTTTTACGTAGGGGGGTAATCTCTGGAACTACCAGTCGGATTTGAAAACAGCTTTTTGTATTTGATAGCCCAATTCTTGAGGAAGGCTATAGGAGGCTGGCCTTAGGAGCCGAGCAAAAAGAAAAAAAGTCAGAAAGAACGCTAAGCAAAATCGAAGTAATATTGCGGGCAGGCGATGCGACGGGGTGGGTCGGGGGAACAAAAAATTTCACGCGGACGAAGTCGCGGGCAGAAGCTAGTTTAATATAAAATGGCCAGTGGCCTATTAGGTACACATTACATATACGTATTAATTACATTACATATATTAGTTATATTATTACATTATACTCAAAAACTAATGGTGGTTTTGCTTTATCACTACTTGCTATGTGAATATCAGTGACAGAAAGCTATTGAACACATCTGCCTACCCCTTTAAAGGGTACAGGCGTGATGTTATGTTGTGTGATTGCGTAAACAATGCATATATATGCTATAGCAGCAATCGCGGTTGATTAAAAAAAATAGAAATTCCGAATTGAGAACCTCCTCCTTATCAGAAGTCGGTTAAAAAAAAAAGTTTCAAACAACAATATGTATATAGGTTTTACCCTTCGTTCAATAAATTCTTGATCGAAGTCTTCACCGTTACTGCACTGCCTACTAGTTTTAAGTAGAACGAAATTCAAGACTTAATGTTTCCAGGCTGAAGAGCTCCCAGGCATCAAAATCTTCCACTATTGCGGCGGCCTGAACTTCGCCACTAAGAATCTGTTTAGAACGAAGTTGTTCCGAAAGATCGGGTACCTGAAGCCTGCCGAGACGGCCCACGATGAGGACAACAACCTCACCAAGAGCGAGTCCTACGAGTGGGACCCTAATATTAACCAAAGAGTAAGTACATATTTAGTGAGAGAATATTCACAGAAACGAGATAAGCCATCTTCAAATTAGAATTCACTGAGACACAGATAAAGATGTATGAAAGACGAAGGCATGCTGGCTAGGGTAAGTTCTGGCATGCATCCTCCATGACGGGGAGGATGATGTTTTCTTTTATATAGGGTGACTGGTAATTAGTGACCGATACTTAAACACGTGATTTTACTCATCATTATGAACAACTTTTACTATGGGACCAAACCTGAAATCGCGAAAAAAAAATCAGCTGTTTCCTACATTTATGTATGGCAGGGACTTTTGTGTAAATTGTTTCATCACCACTGCTCTCAAACGGTGAAAGAAAACATCGTAGGGAAACCGGCATGTCCTAGAACGAAAAGTTCGAAGACATGTCACATCTACCAACCTGCACTGGGCCCGCGTGGTGGATTACTGCTCACTCCCTCTCACCGAAAGGAGGCCTGTGTCCCAGCATTGGGAACATTATAGGCTGATTGTTTAGCCTAAATTTAAATGTGATTATGATTTATTATGTGTTATGTATGTTATTTTGAATTGTAAATGTATTGTAATGTAATGTGACTGCATGAGTGTATTATTATTTTTATGAGTCAATGATACTCGAATTAAAATGTTTTTTTTTTTTTTAAAGGACGTCGTATACTTCCTTCGCCCATTCGCGATTCGGACTCCACTCAAGGAGACGTTTCGACGTTTTGACGTTCTACTGGCTCATCTATATACACCGTGTTCTTCACGTTATTCATAAACTTTGTCAAACGCCTCTATAGCTTTTACAAATTAAATTAAATAGGAAGTAGTATTTAAAAAAGCTTCGTTGCAAAGATATTTGTAATTTCATTATATGAAATTTAATTGAGCTATGCAGTAAGAAAGGGTCTTAACTTAGTTTTGACAAGTTTCAGCCCGCCAAATCTTTTGAATGAAAATACGTCGTTGCCAATTCGGATAAAGCGGCATGCATACCAGGTGATTTACGTCAAGGTATTTAGTTTGTATGAAAATTAACAAAAAATAAGGTTTATGAAAAATGCTTATTTCCATGGTCTGAACATCTGGTCAAAAAATTTATATCGTCTGGAACACGGTGTATAGGTAATATATAAAAGAAGAAACTGACCGACAGACGGAACGTGGATTTTTGCACACGGCTTCCTTTTATTATGTAGGAGAGCACTAAGAAGGGGTTTTTGGAAATTCGACCTTTAAGGGGGTGGAAAAGATTTTGTTTGTATGAAAAATTTATTCCTTGACTTAATAAACTTGAAATTTAGCCAGAATACTTATCTAAGCAAATTAGTAAGTTTGTCATTTTTTGTTTTTCCAAACTACCCCCTGAAGGGGGATTGGGGGTGTCAAAATATGTATGGAAGAATTTTAACGCGTGGTCTGATTACTTATATACTTAAAAAACCTAAATAATAAAGATCGTAAACATACATTTTCGAAATTTTAAGAGGAAAGTACGAAATACACGCAGACGAAGTCGCGGGCGAAGTGCTAGTTGTCCTATATGGGCTTGTAGGTACCTGTGGAATAGATATTTGTTATATAATGGATTATTTGTCTGATTGTTATCATTCTGTTTACAGGTACAATGTGTGATAGTAGATATGACAGCCCTGTCGTACGTGGACGCGCCGGGCATCAAGGGTTTAGTCGCCATAAAGAAGGAACTGGCCGCCTGTCAGATCTCTATGCTTCTGGCGGGAGCCAATGGTAAATCTATACTTCCTTACTTATATTGTGAATGCGAAAGCAACCGTTTGTCTGTCTGTTACCTTTACTGCACGGATTTCGATGTTTGATACTATAGAAAAAATCATAAAGATACCTCTAAAAACTTTCTTTTTACAATAAAAACCATACTAATTTATATAAAATCATTCTAATTTTTTGTCAGATTAAACACTACAAGCAACATACAAAAGCACTAGTGTTTTAATTTTTTATTCCAAACATTAGATTTTTTGTAAATAGAAAATTGCTTAATATTTAGCAATAAATTACCAGCGTTGTGTCATCGCGCTTCTCTTTCTTTTCTATGCAGTCCGACAGTGACCGCCCGCGCTTTGACCGCACAAATTAACCGACTTAAACCTTTTTACAATAATTTAGTGGGTAGGTACACCACATGTGGCTTATAAAATTTTCGGTTGTCCTATTTTTTTTTTATTTTAGTGTATATGTCGGTTCTCCTTAGTTAGAGAAAAGGGCCGTACACCACCCCGTACGGGCCTGTAGAGCTTGTCTCCAGATTAGACACTCTCCTACCAAATGTAATTCCCATGAAGTATTTTGCCTTGTAACTATCAACTTTTTGTAATGAAAAAATTTGAAAATGATAATAATCCTTTTTTTTTCAGCTCCAGTCCTAGAAATGATAGACAGGTACAACTCCTTAGAGATAGACCAACTACAGATCGAAACGTTCCCGACAGTTCACGACGCGGTCATTTACCACAAGTATTTAGAATCTAAGAAACATGTGGTTACCGTGACCACGTGAGACCGAATCACCTCCCCTTAGGGGATTTTATAGTATTTAAATACCAAGAAGGCCTTTGTAATGTAAGGTCTTATAGCTCAATCATCTTTTACCCTTTTTATTTTTTAATTACCCTGATTTTCTTTTTTTTCCTCGATTTTAATTTTTATTTCTTATGCATCAAGTTTGACAGACGTGCACCGAACTGTTGATACAACGCGTTTGCGTAAACCATTGTTATATTTATGTTACCTCAATGGCGTGAACAGTAACCAGCGGTTTTTCCCGCCAAAAATAAAAAAAGTGTCAAATTTTACATGTCCAACGTTTTTTTACTGTTATTTGCTAATATTGTAATTTTCTAAAGAAACAACCCATAATATAAACCTATTCAGGCAGTGTCAGGCAGTTAGCAGTTCCTATTTCGGATACACTGTTTTTTTATCACAATATTTTTTAATAAGAAACACGCAGGGTAAATATAAAAATAAAATGTAAAACAAACCTATTTTTAAATTATATACATTAATGTCTTCAATGTAGTTCATTAGCTAAACTTGGCTAAGCTTAATTATTATATTAATAACACGTGAAATACTATAATTTTATCATATAAAGATAATAAATCAAGTTGACTTGACAGTGATATTGAAGCATTAATTAGATCACGTTTTATTTTATTTTATATATAGATATATTTCTCTGCCCCATATAATATATTAAACTTATTAAATAGATTAGCAAAATATCGAGTACTTAAAGGTACTTAATCGCTTTAAAGATTTTAGTTAATTATTTAAGAAAAGTTCACTTTGATCAAGATTCTGTTGCTATTTTATAACAGTCCTATTATTAATTTTATTGTACAATGTCTAGTGTCATAATTTATAATCTTATAATTACTTGCAAAAAACTGTACCTACACTATTGTATACTACTACACTACACACACACACTACGTAGTATGTGTGTAGTTTTTTTTTTATTGTGTATTTATTATTACTGTTTTTTATAAACGGGCGTAGCTATATAGCGTGCAACATTTTTTTTTAATTATCGCTCAATAATCCTGTATCATTATTCGATAATGTAAAAAAAATCACAAAAAAAAACACTAGACGAGCCTAGTGTTTTTTTATCCTAGATAAACTAAAAGATTTTTTTGTTTGTACCATTGTACAGGGGGCCTAAAAAGGCCACTTTGGCAGAATCATAAAAGGATATCATAATGGACAGTTAACTGTTAAGTTAATCGTATCAAAACCCATTGGTGAAACATTTTTCAGTTTTTTTTTGTCTGTGCTAAAATACCAATCAATCCAATCCAACTCCAATCCCAATCTCTTTGATTATACCTACGTAGTGCAGCGAAAAACAGAAAAACACGGACTGTCATCGCCATATTATGTTTCATAATGTTATCCTTTTATGATTCTCCAAAGTGGCCTTTTTAGGCCCTCTGACCTACCATAGTTTCGATTTTAGCCCCGAACCACAGAACTGAATTCCTATCTCAAAATTAAAAAAAAAAGTAATAAAAAATGCAGTATGTAGGTAAATGCAATACTAGTTAGTAGGTACTTGGTTTTAAAACAGAATCTTATATTATATACGTACCTACCTGCCTATTTTCCCGATAGACTGCAAAAGACAATAATTATTGCAATATATTGTATTTACAAGCAGGTATGTGTGTGCAGTTTTTTGCCTGTAAATGTTTTATTTCTAAAATCTGTTGTGATATTTAGTACGTAATGCGATTGTACAGAATGTACTTAGATTATAATATAATGTTGAATATATTTTACATTTTGTTTTTTATTCCTAACCCTTAAGTGATGCACCTTCTCACCATTCTCATATCCTCATCATTCCCTGGTCCTCAAACACATCATCAGCATTTTTTAATTTTCATTTAGTTTTTTTTTATCATCGTTTTTTTTTCATAATTTTAGGTCCGATCAATTTTTTTTTAAATTACGGTACTTTAAACCTCTGCTTAATTGGCTATCATCAAAATTTTCACTGCACTCTTCTTTTTTCCACCTTGTATACATGTCAGAGCATGGTCAGAGACATCCCTTTCACATTCGAGCGTAATATCTAAGCTGATTTGGCTCAGAAGAAGCGACACTAAGCACAAATCAGAGTAGGTACGTACATACCTACGTACTCGCGTAAAGTCCGTTTCATGAAAGACGTGTCGCAGACGCGACGCCACAGGCATGCGACAGTGATATGAATCTTTCACATTACAGGCACTGGTTAATAAAGCACAATCTGAAATAGAGTAAGGTGGCTGAGGCTGGAGGGTTGTTGTAGGAATGTTGCTAACTATATAAATTAGTTCCACTTATTGCCGCGGGACTTCTTTCATGAGACGGACTCTACATACCTATTCCTAGTACAGATTAGTAAAAAAACTAATTGAGCATGTCGTTCACGGTCAGGGCCGTCTTTACCTATTGTGCAGGGTGTGCGTTGCACACGGGCGCAGCGGTCCTAGGGGGCGCCGAGCGCCGGTCGCTTCGGAGCCCCACTAGGCGTGCGCGATGGCCGGCCGCGGCACTTTCAATGACCAACGTAAAAAGAGCTCCGCTTTCCATACATTTTGTATAGCATCTGGAGCTCTTCTTATATAAAATTTGTTACACCAAAGCAAGCCGCGCCACGAGCGCGCGAGCGGCTTTTACAATATTAACTTTTTTTCAACATGAAATAAACCATAGAGTACACATTATTAAAGATTATATTTTGAGTGTGTAGTAGTGAGTGTCGCATCGCTCGGCGGCACCTGTTTCAATGATTCGTTTGAAAACACGCCGACAATCATATTGCGAATAATGCGAATTCAACTGTTTGGGATAGACAATAAAGTTCAAATTGCCATGCCATGGACGAACGTCAAGCGCGCGGCATTTCTGAAAAGCGTGAGTACGCATGGCGCATTCCGCACTGTTCTACCGCTCGCTACACGTAATTTTGCGAAATAAGCCTTGGCGCCATGGATTAAGTTTTGTATTTGAGTAAACATGTAAATATGAAATTTACTACATATTTGCGGCTTTTCTTTTGATTGAAATTTACCCAATAAGTAAGATTTAATTTTGATATTAGCTGAATTATTCTGCCACAAGCACAACTGTTCCGAATTTCGACGGGGTCGGAGCACTCGTCAAAAATTATTTAGCTACGCTACCAAATTTCAGTCTGAAAACTGAAAAAACAAATCATTTTTTGAAAAAAAAAAACCATCACTTGTGCTTTGTTTTTTCTTTTCACTCTTTCCTTCCTAAAAATACTTTTTACCCGTGTGTGCAGTGGCCCTCGCTCGCAGTGAGCTTCCCAAAGTAAAATGTTCCCAATTGATATTGAACTTTGTTTGATATCAGGTCGTACCTAATTAGAATGAAGAAATTTCAAAATTTGGACATTGATATGATGTAACATAACAAAAAAAAATCAGCTGTTCCCTACATTTTGACGAGTAATATTATGCGAACATAAATGTAGGGAACAGCTGATTTTTTTTTCGCGATTTCAGGTTTGGCCTCTTAAGACCTCTTATGAGGTTTTGGGTTAATTCATTAACACCTTGTAGACATGTTAACATGGGTACGTTTTGGCTTGTTAGGGTAAACACCAGAACACCCTGTATAATTCTAAATATACAGTCAACAGCACACCATGGTATCCAAAACCGACGAATTTCTTCTTTATCTCCAAACAATAGTTTATTAACCATTGGGGAAAGACAATTTGTGTTAACTTGATGTGCTGTTACTTGAACTTTGTACCCATTCCATTTTGCCGCGCGCTTACTAGGGGACGCTTTTTTTTTTAACTAGGGGGCGCTTGGGTAATGTTTGCACACGGACGCTACATGGGCTAGAGACGCCTCTGTTCACGGTTCAATTGGAGTCCGTACAAACAGAATAGGTCTGATATCATTTCAAATAGGCAAATATTGTTCGAGCATCTTGTTCGATTGCTAATACAAGTCAACGTAAGATAAGATTTTGTAATTTGTACAACTTGTGGTTGTTATAAATCATGATGCGAGCAGCTTTAACGTAGGTTTAGGTATTATGAAATCAAATGCCCCGTTGGTCTTGCGGTCTTCGTCTTCGGAATTTCTCAGTAACAGCCCGGAGTTTGGAACTTGGCGGTGCTACCACAGTAAAGATATGAACAGTACGGAAACTACGTACTAACGTTCGAAACGGCACACTCACACGCGTACGGTACCCCTAGCGATAGTCGCGATGCTCTCAGTCACAGGTGCCGCTTAGGGGTACCGTAGATGCGCGCGTCTGTGTGAGTGTGCCGTTTCGAACGTTAGTACGTAGTTTCCGTACTGTTCATATCTTTACTGTGGTGCTACTGAGACCTGCCATGATTTGTCTCTGCTGCACCCTAAGGTTGACTGGTAGAAAATGCCTCAGACATGAAGTCCGCCTTTGTACAGAATGTTTTTACTTGTGCATAAAGTTTTAATAAATAAATATATCCCTGTTGGTCTCGTCATCTCGTGGTCGCAAGTGCGACTGCTCAGCCCGGAGTTTGGAATTTGGCAGTGTGGTGCACAAGTGTGTGCGCAGATCAGATACAGGTGCACTCTCTCTTCCCTTCATCTTGTAGTCCGATAGGTCAGGACGGCCTGGACGACCTGGCAAAAAATTTAGTTCTTATCGAAACACGGCTGTCAAATAAATAAATAAATCAGAAAGCACTAATGATATAATATGAGATAAAATTACATCACTTAAAATAACGGAGTTCTGAGGTAACAAACATTAAAAAAAATACATTCAACCGAATTGATAAGCTCCTCCTTTTTTTTAAGTCTGTTAAATTCATGTTTTTGTCAGGTTTTGTCCGTCCCGACTAGGTACTATCACGTCTGGATTGAGGAGCAGACCGGTATCAGCTTCGACTGGAATGTCTAAGACTTGGAAACCAAGCCAGAAGATGTAGTGGCATGAGACCAGCCTGTTTTGCCAATTAAGCATAACATATAATAAATAATGTTACGCCTTTTTGTATGTTTCTTTCAATCTCCTACATACAATGTAAATCTTAATTCATTCATGATTCATTCATTCACTGACAGACAACGAACAGCCAAAAGCCGGGACTTAAAGAATAAAAAAAAAATCAGAGACATCGATGCGCAAACTGTAACCATGAATTGAGTATGTACAGATGCCAGCACATCAAGCTACTACAATCTGTCAAATTTCTTTAATAGATTTTCAACTTTATCACTAAATTATAACTATTATAAGGTTCAAAATTTATTGGGAAAATTTGACAGTTTCGGGTAGCTTGATGTGCTGGCGTCAGTACATACAATGACTTGATTCTGAAATACTTGCGTTCGTTTTCACCGGTTATTAAAAAAAAAATTTCAACTGTTCCATACATTTTGACCGCGAAAGGTATTGCACTTTTCTATGAAACAGTAGTTTTCTTTTCCATGAATGAAATTGAATCCATGGTAACAGGTTGCGCGTGGGTGGCCCTGCCACCCTGTATCATAAACACTAATGAAGAATTTTTGAAAAGTCGTCCCTCAAACTGATGATTTTTTAAAGGGGATGAAAGTTTGTAAGAAGTTCGTCATTTTTGCCGATGAGAAATCCCAACGGACACACGGTTTGTATTTCCTTAAGTCTCTTGTAATAGGAAACCGCAAGGCCATATCAAATTCAGACGGCTAATTCTGAGCATTTCGTAACAGAAAAAGACCAAATAATATTTCCCCACAAGGATCGGTTCGATCGGTCCAAAGTCAAAATAAGTACAGACGCCAGCACATCAAGTTACTACAATCTGTCAGATTTCTTTAATAGATTTTCGACTTTAATGCTAAAACATAAGGTTCAAGGTTGATTGGGAAAATCTGACAGTTTCGGGTAGGTTGACCTGCTGGCGTCCGTACTTATCTACCTAATTGAAAATAGAAAGACATCATTCGTATCAATGATTCGTATAGCTAAAATATTATGTAAACTTGGTGCATGTCACCCAATTATATAACTTCCAAAGATAATTATGGAGGTAATCTGCAGGCTACCTCCATAATTATCTTTGCTTTTTTGTTATCTTTTCTTTTTATTTTTGCTTGTTTTATTATCTTTTCTTTTTAACTTTGATTTAGCCAGTTTATGCAATAACAATTTCTGCTGCATAGTATAGTACCTATACCTATGGACTGAACAAGACGTAGAGATAAACTACGATAACATGGCGCGCCCCTCCATTACTAATAATAATGAGCGATTAATGACGTGACTAGTCGAGCAACAAATCCGTGGTTTTTTTTTTTTGTTTGACGGCCGTCTCATTACGCACACATGCGTTGTGAATCTTGGTGGTGCATTGTAAATACTTTCACAAATAAGTACTTTCAAACGTTTTGAATTTTGGAGGGGCGCGCCATGTTATCGTAGTTTATCTCTAGCATTCGAGAATCGAGAATCGAACGTCGACTTCGATCAAGTCCAAGAATCTTTTAGCGCATAGCAAAAATCTGAACTAGCGCCGCCATCTTGGTTTTGTTTGGTGTTCATAAAACAAATGCACAAAAACAATAGTGCTGACTTGTCAACATCATTCGCAGTCAATGTGTTTTCGAATGGTAAAGATTCAAATTCTTCCTATTTCTTGGAAATCTACAGAATACAATCTATACTTAGATATATATTTTTGGATACTCCGAAAGTTTGTACCTAGAGGCTCAGGGTACGATGGCTGTCCATTTAAGTATGGCCACGCGTTGTGGACTTGATCATATCTCATCTTCCTTTGAGTAAAACGGGGGTGCGGAGCATGTCTAGTGAATCCAGCACTACTGAAGTCCCGGCTCATGATCAAGTCAGAGGAACACCGCGACGTTCTAAGTAGGATTCCGACATAGCTTTCCGTCTCCGTTCTCTACCGACAAAAGCCATGAAGATTTCCCCACAAAAGAAGGGAAAATTCGGAGCAACATCTTAAGTTATACCCAATCTATTACATTCTTATTTCTTACTTAAAACGACTTACGGTTATTACAATATCGCTTGCCAAGCGTGTTAAGTACCCATAATCATCAATAAAGGTCCATGTTCAAACGCAAATATTTATAGACTACTAGCAGCGCCTCGCGGTTTCACCCGCATAAGTGTCGATCCCGTGGGAATATCGGGATAATAACTATCCTAGTATGTCCTTCCCCGGGATACCTACAATCTATCTCTCTACCAAATTTTATCGAAATCCGTTCAGTGGTTTAGGCGTGAAAAGGTACCATACAGACAGACAGACAGATTTACTTTCGAATTTACAATATTAGTAAGGATACTTAAGACTAATATCAAGAAATACATATTTGTCGTATGTTCCATATATGGGTATACGACAGATAACGGCAAGTATTTATCCATTTACCTATTGAGAAAAACACATTCAGGTAAATTAAATAGGTATTGTTTTTCATTAGTGCTGTTGTGTTATGTAAAGCTGGGTAAAGCCAGCGTCCGCTGCAGACACTGATAGGCGATAGATATTGATAGTACTGCTGTACTGTGCGCACGTGTTATATCCGCTGTAATCTGGGATTATCTGCTTATTATAAATAACACAATGAATGACGCAGCGTAAAGACACCATGGGTTGTGGATATTTTGGGATAGGACCCGATTCTTGATCCAAGCCGTATCTGATGTAGGTACAGTCAGTTATAGCAATTAACTGAGCCACCTTTGCATAAATGGTTGCTATATATTTTTTTTTTTATTTACTTTGCACAAATAAATAAAATATGTAATAATATGTAGGTATGTTTAAAGTAATACAATAAATGAAATGACGGCGTTAGTTCCGATTTTGGCCACATGCTAAATAAACCTTATAGTGTTGTAAGTAATGGCCTTCCACGTATAACCCGAGTGTAAGAGTGAACAGGCATCTTCTGGGCACGCTCGTTCCATCGTAGACTTCATCCACCAGGCGAGGTGGAGATCAAGAGCAGTGGGGTAATTGCGTAACACACTAACAGTAGGAATGGCTTTCACTTTGACAGGTCAACAACATTCATTGCGTTATTTATGTTGTGAGCAGACAAAGGTTTCGAATATATGAAGCCATGGATTAGCAATATTCTTCAAATTGAGATCGATAGTGTGTTACGCAATAAGGGTGCTGGGCACGCTCGTTCCATCGTAGACTTCATCCATCGCATTCCACCAGACGAGGTCGAGATCAAGAGCAGGTCCAATTAGAGTCGCTAATCGCTACTTAACTTTAAGCCATAACCATAATCAGCCTATAATGTTCCCACTGCTGGGACACAGGCCTCCTCTCGGTTAGAGGGGGTGGGCCGTAATCCACCACGCGGGCCCAGTGCGGATTGGCAGATGTCACATGTCTTCGATTTTTTGGTTCTAGGACATGCCGGTTTCCTCACGATGTTTTCCTTCACCGTTTTGAGAGCAGTGGTGATGAAATATTTAACACAAAGTAAAGCGCCTGTCTGGGTTCGAACCTACGACCAACAACTCGTAAGTCGCGGCCGTTACCACTTGGCCACCACTGCTCTCTTGTCTTTAAGCAACGTTTATGAATAAAGGTGGACTCCTAGTTTATATTTTTCATACCACACAAGTCCTTCCTCATTCCTACACAAAGTTTGGTAACCCTAACAAAGCTGAAATACCAAACAGTACCTAGCGTAAAAATCCTAATTAATTATTGATATCATAATCCCGGATAATGAGAAAATATTATCATTTATAAAGAGATTAATTATATACTTAGTAATTAGGTACAGTACAAGTCATTCGCAAGGCTTTGGTTCAAGATGGCGGCCGCGTACCTGTTAGGACTTTTCTTCGTTTTGGGCTTTGTGCAGGTAAGAACTTAGAAACATTATGTAAAATAATAAAGTTCCTACTCCTTACAAATAAAAATTATTAAAATTGCTTCAGTAGTTATTGAGAAAATCGCGGACATACATACGTAGGTATGGGTCGAATACAGAACCTCTTTTTTAAAATCGTGCAAAGAAAGCGATGAACAATGTAAGATGGAAAGACTGCTGGTATAAACAATATTAAAAAAAAAATGGGCTATGATTTCCTAGTCAATTAATTGATCGCTAGGTGACTGTCTCATTTAATATTTACTTACTAGACATTTAAATATGAAATACTAACAAAAGCGAATTTCCTTTATTTTAGGGAGGTGTCCTCAATCCTGAGCCGGCCATTATCGAGGACTTGAGTAAGTAAATATTAATAATATTATAAAATTGATAAAAAGTAAATTTCTAAAACTGTAGGTCATTTTTATCGGTAATCATATATTAACAGCACTAGAGCAACACTGCGCAAACAAGACCCTAGACATTGTTTCATTTCCCTTCTGTTATTTTTGCTTTTGAGCTGACGAATTTTCTTAGAATGACAATATATATTACGCTAAGTTACTGGCGATGTTGGAAAAATACAAAGAGATTTACGATACAAGTTAAAACTTTCATCGGAATTTGTATTTAAAACAGCTACGCCGTAGCTTTGCGGTAGCGCTCTGTGCTACGGGAAACAAAATGGGAACCGCGGTCCACCTGCTACGGCGTAGCGCTACGTTGCTACGAAATCGAAATAGTATATTTCATTACAAGTGCGGAAAGGCTGTCATTGCAAAGAGTTCCGACAAATGTCTACCCGAGCCGAGGCGCAGCCGAAGGCGAGGGTTGACAGTCGGAACAAGTTGCAATGACGGTTCCGCAGGTGTACTGAACCACTATTTTTAATACAGTTGCGAAAAAATGAAGCAATTTAATAAAATAATAAAAACACAATATTGCTTTTTTCTCTTCTCTCCACGCAAAAAATTAGTCGTATGTGGATATGTAACGACTTTTTGACTTTTCCGGTAAAATGTTCTCTGAAGCATTTTGTGCAATTATACTGAGTTCCGGTGGTGTTAATTAAAAAAAATAGGGTCGAAATTACTCATTTTGTGCAACAAACAACTAAACTCGCAAAGAAAATTTCTGGAAAATGGCGCCAACCGTAGAATATAAGCAGAGTTTTTTGACGTGACAACGTCTTAAATTAGGTTGCGACTGGGAGTCACTTATGAAAAAGTGTAACGCTCGGTAACGTTACGATGAGTCACCGAACGAGAGAGAGGCCCGCCGAATGCCTTGCGTCTCTCTCCCACTCAACTATGATCGGATGATCGGTCGTTGTCACGTAAAATCTTCGCCCGTAAAACCGACTTTACAGGCAACCATTTTTTTTTTCTTCACCCGTTTTGGTAGGCAAAGGGAACTATTCATACAGCTTAGTCTTCAGTATTTTTTTTTTATTAATATGAAATGAAATGAAATTTAATGAGATGAAATGAAATGAAACCTAACCTAACTCATTCAATTAAATCATTAAATCTGATATTGAAATAAATTAGTAGCTTCTTTTTAGAAATATACGTATTTGTATGAATCACAAAAACTCTTAAGTAAAAACTTCATGGTTGGTTTTTCTTTTTAATAGACATTATTTTGACAGTTGGGAAAGAGACACGCACGAGTTCGGGAAGGTAAAAAAAAAGCACTAGTATCACAGAGTACTTTGATAAGTGACTAGTATGTAATAGCCCACATCCCGAACGCTATACGTCCCTGCAATACACCACTTTTTGAGCAACTGTATTAAAAATTAACGTTTTATATCCCTTAGCTGACTTTCAAGCATCAAGGATCGTAGCTGGCTGGCCTGCAGAGGAAGGCCAGATCCCGTACCAGGTCAGTGTGCGTATGGTGAACACCGCTGGTGGCGTCAGTTCCTGCGGGGGCTCGGTCGTCCACAAGAAGTGGGTGCTCACCGCCGCCCACTGTTTGGCTAAGTAAGTACTAAAAGTAGGTTTTGAAACAATTTTTTCTTTAATAAATATTTCCTAACTCCGAAATTCGTGAAATTGGCTGTAGGCAAGGCAACTTAGATAGTTTCGAATTCTAGATACACTAAACCATATTACACATTGAAGCAGAATTATGGAACAAAAATTGTAGACAATCAAATGAATTTTTGTCGATCTCATCGTCTTTTAAAGGCCGATTGTACATACTTAATCACCATAATATATAACATGTAGTTTAAAAAAAACTAGTAAATAGTTTAACAGTTTTAACTCCTGGCTCCATCATCAGATCAGCTCCAAGATACCAAATTATAGTTTTGTCTTTCGAACTATATAAACATACAAAGTTTTATTTCGATGCGACAGCTAGAAGTAGGTTAACATTGACTTCTAAGCTTTTGTTACATAGTTACAAATGAAGCTAATAAAAGCGTGATAGAAAGGCACATATTAGCCATTTGTTCACATTGTGCTTAAAACATGCTTAGGCCTTAGCTGATGTGTCCACAAGTCTTTCTTCAGTAGGTTCACTGACTGACACATGACTGATTCTGTTGCATACAACCTTAACTAAAAGAATATTCTGCGTTTTTTCCTGACAGCCGTATTACGTTCATCGTCCGCTTCGGCGTAACCAACCTGACTCGACCTGAGGCCATCGTAGAATCCTCCAACAAGTACATCCATCCCGAATACGATGAGATCAGGGCTGGAGTCCAGACTGCTGACCTTGCCATGATCGGGCTGGATGAAGAAATCGACTACTCCGGTTAGTGAGAATAACATTTCTCTTGTACTCAATGCTTGTACTCTTGTACTTGAACCTTTTATATTTAACAAAGTAAGGCATTTTTCTTACGTTTTTTGCAACTTGACCTGTCCTGTCAGCATCAGGTTTTTGTTGATCAAAAACCTCCGAATAAAATGATTCGCGTCCATAAAAAAATATTATGTATTTACAGAATTAAAATCATCTCAAGGTTCAGGGCCAGCTCTTAAGTGCCCTTTACCATCTCCAAAATAATGCCGGGTACATATCTGGCAATAACTTTTTACTACACCTATTTTTATTTTTATTCAGCTGCATCCGGTTAGACTGGAAGCCGACCCCAACATAGTTGGGAAAAGGCTAGGCAGATGATGATGATGATGAACTTTTGACGTGACAACGTCTTAAATTAGGTTGCGGCTGGGAGTCACTTATGAAAAAGTGTAACGCTCGGTAACGTTACGATGAGTCACCGAACGAGAGAGAGGCCCGCCGAATGCCTTGCGTCTCTCTCCCACTCAACTATGATCGGATGATCGGTCGTTGTCACGTAAAATCTTCGCCCGTAAAACCGACTTTACAGGCAACCATTTTGACGTG
The DNA here is from genome assembly GCA_963082905.1 of Oligia fasciuncula. Lineage (NCBI taxonomy): Eukaryota > Metazoa > Arthropoda > Insecta > Lepidoptera > Noctuidae > Oligia > Oligia fasciuncula. The sequence goes on along the minus strand of OY720406.1, from coordinate 9,752,765 downwards.
ACAACGTCTTAAATTAGGTTGCGACTGGGAGTCACTTATGAAAAAGTGTAACGCTCGGTAACGTTACGATGAGTCACCGAACGAGAGAGAGGCCCGCCGAATGCCTTGCGTCTCTCTCCCACTCAACTATGATCGGATGATCGGTCGTTGTCACGTAAAATCTTCGCCCGTAAAACCGACTTTACAGGCAACCATTTTTTTTTACTATACCTGACCAAACTGTGAACACAACCAAATTTAAAAATAGCCAAATTTTATGTTGGGTTTCTTTAGAGGTGCTTCTTCAATAAAACGAAGTTTGGTACTATTACATTAGAAATGGGTGCAATAGAAAATATTCTTAGGACATAATTATGTACTTCGTGCGCACTCCGCGGCGGTCTCTCTAGACCGCCACGGAGTGCGCACCCTCTGGTCTCTGTAGATCAGACGAGTCAAGACAAGGTACATTTTGTAGCGGCGGCCTAGGGGGCTTCAAGCACTTCTGTGTCCTCTTCTGAAAGGGAAACATTCGCCGCGCAATCGCGCGGCGAATGGTTCCCTTTGTAGTTTCCATGTCCGCAACCCTGCTGCAGTCGTCTGTCCCAGGATAGAATCGCTTGATCTTACAAGCGGCCATTTGGCCTGGCCTGTTGGTCTAGTGGTCAGTGACTATGACTGCTATGCCGGAGGTCGTGGGTTCGATTCCCACCCAGGACAAATGTTTGTGTGATGAGCATGATCATTTGTTCTGTGTCTGGGTGTAATTTATCTATATATGTATGTATTTAGAAATATATAAGTATGTTTATCAGTTGTCTAGTACTCATAACACAAGCTCTGCTTAGCTTGAGACTAGACGGCGTTGTGTGATAGTTGTGGAATATTATTATTATTATTATTATTTGAGTGGCCTTAGAATCCTAGTTGCATCAAATTAGTTAGCTTCCAGTCGATTTCGATGGCGGCTCACTGTGATTTTCATAGCCCTGCCATGTATCCCATTCCCAACACAACAACCTACAAGCAGCTTTATTTAACCACCTACAGCAATATTCTCCAAAGCATTTGTCTATACTTACTATAAAGTTTATACCTATCATACTCTGGGTGGAATAAAAGTGACAGCTACTCAAGAAAATTCGCACTGTTCGACCATTTTGATATGGATCTGTAGGTACTCAAGACTTCATTATCATCGTTTTCTTTATCACAGACAACGTGCAGCCAATCCGTCTCATGAGCAGAGCTCAGAAGAACATCAACTTCGCTGGAATCGCGATGGTCGTTAGCGGATTCGGACGTACCGACGATCTCTGGAACGGTCAGTATCATAAAGTATAACTCTACAGTCATAACAGTTACTTACAGCCCGATTCAAACTTTATATATGGCGGCTGATGTGTCGCTGCGCAGTAAAAAATCGTTGCGCCGTGCCCCACCCCTCACACCCGCTGACGAATGGATTTGATATATATGACACTTCATGTTCCGAGCCGCCATAAACTTTCACGCGAACACTCTAAAAAGAAAGCGAAGGGTTTTCTTAAAAACTACTGAAAAAATATCTTAGTATTTCTCGCACAGACCAAAACATTGTTGGAAAAGTTGTTTGTCAGTCGTCCGAAGGCGTGATGATGGTGGTAGTCCTTGCTATCGTCCTGTAATATTGTACTAAATTCCCCAGGTGGTGCTGCCTCCGAGATCCTCCTGTGGACAAAGCAGCGAGGAGTATCCAACGCGGATTGCATGACCTGGTACCCCACCAGCCAAGTCATCAAGGCCGAGACCATCTGCGCAGGATTCTACGACAACCCCTCACAGTCCTCTTGCCAGGTATATAGTAAGAACTAAATATTGGGGGGCGGCATCAAGGCTGGTCCACCCCTCTCCAAATCTCGATGCTTTTTAATAAAATCTCAAACTAGGCCAAAATGTGTTCAGTACGAAAAAGGCAGTTTGTATTTGGTGGCCCCATGTACGCAAAATATAAACGTAGGTATCTATCTATTCTGCTTATGTCAACAAAGTAACTCCTTAATTATTTCTTTATGAATGCCTATGGTCAAAAGAAAACCTAATTATTCGAGGCGAGGTGCTAAAATTTTTTTCGAACTCTTCGCTCTCTTTTGGCATCCAGAGGCGGAGGGGGTTCTCTAATGATTTTAAGTAATAAATTTATATGTCAATTGGGTTCTCATTTTGTAATAAATTTATATGTCAATTGGGTTCTCATTTTGTTTTGCCGCACCGTTTCTCCGACAGGTTGAGTCCGCCGCTGATTTTGACCACAGCTTAGTATTAGGTACAGAAATATGCGAGCCTGTAAACTTCGACTTTGAAGAGAGTCATCTCATCTGTGTGACAGTTTTGTTCTACAACTCATCATGCCACATTATAGAACGCCCAAGTGATGTACTGTCCGTTCAGTTATTGCACCTCTGATTTTTCACTGTCCAAATCAGACTGATCTTTATTCTCATTCTTAGAAGGTTACTGTTGGTTTGCTGGCACTGATAAGTCTGTCAAAATCATTGTGATCTTTAAAAACGTTAAAATAAAGTTGCTGTTAGGTTACTGTTATCAGAGGTAAAATAAATGTGAACGGACTTGTGAAGTGCTACGAGGATCTTTTGGCGCTTGAATAGAATTGACAGTAATGATGTTGGTAAACTTTTGTGAAATTGAAACAATTTCATAACGTAGTTCCAATTTTTGCCACACCCCAAGAGAGTCTTTACCTCTTAATCTGTATATTATTTAAGACTTCATTTTTTATCATTCAGGGGGACAGCGGTGGTCCCTTGACCTTCGTAGACGCTGACGGTACACCCACCCAGGTCGGTATTGTAAGCTTCGGATCCAACTCTGGATGCAACAGCCCCTGGCCTTCTGGTGAGCAATGTTAACATACATCTAGCTTTTATCATATCAGCACGAAACTTACCTTAAAACTCTAAACGTGAATGAAGGATAAGCCAATCAGCAAAATTAGTAACGAGATCGTCACTTGTTTGTCTCTCAAAGATCTATGCTTGCATGTACCTACATTCTTCTTTTGTTGTGGTCACCCTCGGAAATTATAAATCCATCCCATTCCCATTCCCATTTCAGCCAGCAACTTTCAAGGATTTCAGCACCGAATAGAATTATATTCTAGCAAATTAGTTCCAAAATTTATTGAATTACCTACTGAATACTTCTGATAATTACTCAAAGGAAAATATCGGTAGTTTTCCGCGTAAGTTACTTACGAAGCTATTGCCGTAGGTAGTTGAAAGTTATTCAGTGTCACATGCCTGTATTGTGTTGGTTTAGTACAGACGCCAGCACATCAAGCTACCCGAAACTGTCAAATTTTCCCAATCAACCTTGAACCTTATGCTTTAGCGATAGAATTGAAAATCTGTTAAATAAATTTGACAGATTGTAGTAGCTTGATGTGCTAGCGTCTGTATATCCTTTTCCCCAAAGTCCTGGCTGGCTTACCTACTAGGTACCTACAGGAAATTTAATTATAGGTACAGCCCGATTCAAACTTTATGGCGGCTCGGAACATGAGGCGAGTAGCTGCAGACCAGAATAAATCGTGTTGAAGGGTGAGATACTGCGTAGCGAAAAGCATACTTCAGAACCGCCATAAAGTTTGAATCGAGCTGTAGTTTATAAGAAACGAAAAGGTATTTATAACTACTTACAATTAAGAAAACAAATTAATGCCCTAGAAAACACTGAAAACTGCCGTAAAGAACACCAAACTCATTGTCTCAAAACCTCGTTCCTCAGGTTACGTCCGTCCCGGCCACTACCACGACTGGTACACAGAGGTGACCGGCATCGACTTTGACTGGGATAGCGATGCTATTAAGCCCGACACTTCTGAGGAAACTGACAGTCCCTCATCCGAGGAAACTGACAGTCCCTCATCCGAGGACACCAGTTCTTCTTCCTCGGAGGGCGATGACAGCAGCTACGACGCTCAAAAAGTGCATGTTGTCGACTACTAAGTTGATATGGAAGAAATAAAAGTTTTTTATGACTTCAAAACCTTCGTTTTTTTTCGTGGTATCCCTTCAAGTCGCGGGCTTTTGGGATAAGACTGGGGAGTGTGAGATTTCTAAAACCACCCCAGTGGTCACCATCTGCACATAGAAGGGGCACCGTAACCTCTCAAGAGTCAGAGTAAGAGTGATCCAAAGAGTATCTGGGAGCACGGTAATGCCACCGCCAAGACGAGTCAAGCGAAGCGCAAGGGCACTAATACCTACCTTTTCTTAAAGCGCTTCGTCGTTTTTTTGAACACTCATAACTTGGGTCTGGATTATACCAGACTAGCTTCTGCCCGCGACTTCGTCCGCGTGAAATTTCTTGTACCCCCACCCCGTCGCGTCGCAACACTTAGTATTCGCTTACCGTTCACTCTGAGTTTTTTTCTTTTTGCTCGGCTCCTAAGGGTCATAGCGTGATGTTAAATAGCCTATAGCCTTCCTCAAGAATTGGGCTATCAAATGCAAAAAGAATTCAAATCTGACCGGTAGTTAAAGAGATTATCGCGTTCAAACAAACAAACTTTTCAGCTTTATTATTAGTATAGATAAAAATCTCTATGGCCCATAACTCCTTAATAGGTACCAACTCTTAACATCTTACACACGTGATAACTTTTAAACGAAATATCCGATTGAGATGAAACAAAAAGTATTTTACTTCTTCATAAATACTCTTGATAACATAATGCTTAATTTCGATAAAGATTAATATTACGATACATATTTAACGTAGTTTTTTTTCTTCAGACGATTTAATAATTATTATGAACACAAAATCGGTTATTGTGATTAAACCATGATAGCTAGATATATGTTCTCGCGGACTTTTTTGTAGGTCTTAATGGGCTCTACAAACCCGTAGTACATTATTTTGTTCTATTGTCAATAGTTTTTGCAGCGCACGCAAAAATAGGTTTTCGATTTTACACCTTGTGTTACAAAATAGCAATTTTATTAAGGATCCCTAATTTTAAAGAAAAAAAATATAGCCTATAGCCTGGACTACCCAACACTAAAATAATCATTCAAATCGGACCAGTAGTTCCAGAGATTAGCGCGTTCAAACAAACAAACAAACAAACAAACAAACAAACTCTGCAGCTTTATAATATTAGTATAGATAAACAAAATTCTCGGGATATGATTTCAAGAGTGGACTTATTAAACATATTATAAAGTTTCAATTGCATAGCTCTTATACTTTAGATTTTATTGATATCTAAAAAACCCGATTTCGTCAATGACTCACACTGACTCAAAATTCTTAGGGTACTTTCTCAAGGCCTAGAAAGCTGAAATTTGGTATGCAAGCTAGTATAGTAGTAACTATACTAGCTTGCATACCAAATTTCAGCTTTCTAGGCTACTGTGGATAATAATAATAATACAGGAGAAGAGAGCCCTCTTGTGCCATTTCGAAGCATACCGATTCGAAACGCCATCTACATATCTTAACAGGAACTAAGGAAATAACATAGAAACAAGATTTAGCAAAACGTACTGGATTCGAACTTTACTTACACTGACCTCTACCATACAGTACTTGTATAATACAGGTCAGTGTTTACTTACGACACCAATTGACGGTTACTGGACTATGTGAAATAATGCTATAAATGCCGCGTCTCGTAGCAAGTTAGGTGACCTGGTGATGGGGGAATTATGAATCTAATAGTTCCTCGGTTTAGTAAAGTAGATGGCGGCTCTTTCTTTACTGCAGTGTTGCTTGTTCTGTCTCCCCCCGGACTGATCCGAAACCCACTCTGTACAACGCCTATTAGGGCAGATCTCTGGGGAGACTGTAAAGGGGGCTGCGTAAAACCTAACTGTGCAAGTGTGCAAGGCTGCAAAGCTGAGATTTCACCTAATGCTAGGGATTTACGCTATTTACTTCAAGCTAGTTTTCCCACCACCTGTTCCGTTTTATAGACTTCTGGGATAAATAGTATAGGTATCCCTTTACAGCCCTATGTCGTTCCTCCATCTAACTTCAACCACCTAACTAACATCAAAATCAGGTCGCTAACCCTGAAAACCTAAAGACAATAGCGGTAAACGGTTGTAAAATAAAAAAGTAAAATTAATTTATAACTTAAAACTTTACTAATAATCACATTATGAAATTGTTATTGTTTTATTATGTGTGTAAACAATGTAAAGGTTACAGTTTCATTCATATGTAGATAGGTACATAATAATTATGTAGATCAGAGACAAACATTTTTGTGTCTGTGAGTGCGCTTTCGCGCACTGTATCGGAACTACATGCTGCAAAAATCATACCGCGCACTCATTACACTGTAGCTAATTGGAAGGACTTCATAAATTCAATTAATATACAAACATTGGCAGTAATAAATTTCCATGTACTGGGGCCGTATTTTGACGTTTAAATACCATCACGATTCGAGTGCTAGAGAGAGACGAAGCTATACATGACCGGTAGCCCTGTCCCTTTCTCTTTTTCTTAATACGGGCCCTAATCCAGGCAAACAAAATGTTAGCTATCAGGTACTTATAAGCAGATTACATAATATTAGCTAAAACACGAAACGACAGAACCATTAATACAATGTTACACCAAAAGCATCATTAGAACATTAACTTGCATCAATACATAAGTACTTATTGTATATTAATTGTTTCATGTTTACAAAAATGTATAAATACACCTCTTTATTTATGTAGGTATCTTATTATAGTTATAATATTAAGTCCATATTAATAACTTGTTATCACCATTTGCATTTACTTATCAATAAGTGCTCGCAAAAAAATAACCCTTCACGAAAGACTATATACCTTAGTATATCAAGCGCCCTCTAGTCGCTACCAACTGTACTGGTTTATATTTTTGTTATACAGTACAAATATTCCTTATACAGTAATGAATGTATAGGTAGGCCTATATAATTATAGATTACTGCTAAGTAACAAGATTACTGCTAAGTAATAGGATAATCGCGCCGCACAGTATGATAAATGCCTCGAAAAACGGACATCGACATTTTTTATTCGTCTAATCGATAGTATACACTGTTTTGAATGATAGAGTAGAACTCCCAGAAACCAATTCAGCTCAGAACCAGAGCTATATTTTTTTTAAATATTTTATTCTGGTTATCCACAGAAATCAAAAGAATTGTAATAACTTATTATGTATGCTACGTTTAAATTATAGTATGTGATAAAGCCAAGTATCTGCTATTATTATTATATAAAGTTTGCAGCGCGTTTTTTTTTTTAAACAGTCATGTTGTACCTTATTAACAAAGAGTACAGACCACAGATTTTACCATTTGTACATCTACACAACACAATCAGCCTATAATGTTCCCATTGCTGGGCCACTCAGGCCTCCTCTCTTTAAGAGGGATTTATACAGCTATCACAATGAAAAAATTATGGTGGCTCCGCTTATAGGCAATATTCGACAATTGAAACACAAGCATTAGTGTTTAATAACTACGATCATTTACACCTGAAAAATTGTATGTACAAATAAAGAAACGTCTCTTTTCTATACTAAATATTATTTATCAAAAACCAGTATTAATACAATGTTTCAGAACAAATACATATAAATCTTCTTTATATTGTTGCTCATTGGTATTGCAGGTTAAACTAACCATTCTCGGACATTTTTATTATCATAAACACAGTTTATGATTTTACAATAGAACTGTGATGTGCCATTTAATGAATACAGGCTCAAATTGAATTAGTTAGCGAAACTCCGTAGACATGATACCTAAACATGATGAAACTCTCCATCTCTTTCTATTATATACGAGTGTGTGTGCGTGCGAGTATCGCATAAGGTACTACGTTTCTGACGGGGACCCCCCGACCGCACACGTTATTTTTTTATTTCATCGTATTTTGGTATCGCTATCACGTCTGCGGAGTTTCGCTAACTAATTTAATTTGACCTTGTACAATTTAGTACAGAAAAGTGACCATACGAACGATATTATCAACACTACCTATCAGCTTGTTCCACATTAACCTCCCTGAACGGCGGGTTACTCATATTATTGCTTGCAAAAATTGTCGTCAACAGATTCTGACAATACTCCTTCTCTTCTAAAAACCTATCATCCCTAAGTTCTGGCCTCTTCAGGTGGTCTTGTAGAACATTCTTAAGGTTGTACCTCGGGTCCCGACACAGTCGCAAGATGACTGGGTCATTGGTGCTCACTAACACCTGCAAAATGCTCAGCAAATGTTCTGTGCTGTCGTTCCTTCCGGCTTGAATATCTCCTGCTATTACCTTCACGATGTTCAGTTCCACGAATTGTTCTGAAAATACAACAGAATGTTGTTATTAGAGTACGCTGTATTACAACGCAGCCCAACCAACTTTGATTCCGTGTCAGCCTGCGGACCATTTATTTATACTAATAACAAAGTTGAAGAGTTTGATAGTATTTTGTTTGTTTGTTTGAACATGCTAATCTCTGGAACTAACATTCATGTCGGATTTGAAATATTATTTTTTCATTTGATAGCCCAATTCTTGAGTAAGGCTATAGACTATTTAACATCACGTTAGGACCCTAAGGAGCCGAGCAAAAGTAAAAAAAAAAGTCACAAAGAACGCAGTTATAACAGGCGATGCGATGCGACGGCGTGCGAACATCGGGGGAATAAAAAATTTCACGCGGACGAAATCGCGGGCAGACGCTAAACTAGTAAATAAAACTTTCCAACAGTTATGGTAGATATCTAGCTGTTAATATTAAACAAAACTTTAACTTGATCAAAGTTTGAATTTTTTTTTAAAACTTCTGATACCTTTAGAAGGTTTATGCTAGTAACAACTTGAGTATCAATATTTGGCGACAAATCTGAGGTCGATAATAAAATCAAATCTGAAAATATGCAAGCGATGCGATACGACGCGGTGGGTCGGAGGAACAAGAAATTTCATGCGGACGAAGTTGTGGGCAGAGGCCATACTAGATAATAAACATAGTGTTCTTACTTCTTGCATCAATGAAATTCTGGCAGAAATGTCTGATGAGAAAAGCAGCCTTTGTCTTGGCAGATGGTTCAGATGACGTCAGTAGCTCTACGAGGACTGGGCAGCCTCCCTGCTTGATCAGCTCTAGAGAAGCCGGGTCATACCCGCGAGTCATACCTGCAGGGATAGAAAATTATATTATTTACTACTATAACATAAAAGAGGAAGAAATATCACTATGCTAAACGGGAAGATCACAATCTTACTCTATGAGCACATCTATCAGATGTGCTTATAGAGTAATATTGTGGTCTGCATTGATCTAGTATCAATGTTTCTTTTTAATTATGTTAGTCATTTCAATGCATGATTTATAGTTTACCTAAAAATTTTTAAAAATATATGTGAAAAAATTAATTAGCGGTGTCTTCTTATTCTAGCGGAATCTTTCAATAGTCAGATAACTTTTGTCTCAAGAACAAATACAATTTGACATAATTATTTATTAACATCTGTCAAAATATCAAATTCAAAAATTCGGCCTTTAATTAATTTAAACATACTTAACTAAGATAGTCTGCTAAGATTACCGTTACTTATTTATTGCGAAATACTACCCCACTCTCTCTGGTGCTCTTGACCACGATCTTGGTGGAATACGATGGAGGTCTATGATGGAACCAGCAAGCCCAGAAGATGCCTATTCACTCTTGCTTTGAAGGCTGACGCTACACTTGCTACGGCTATGCTTACTGTTTTTAATAGTCCTGTTAAGGGTTCCATACCCAAAGGGTAAAAACGGGACCCTATTACTAAGACTCTACTGTCCGTCTGTCTGTCTGTCACCAGGCTGTATCTCATGATCCGTGATAGCTAGACAGTTCAAATTTTCACAAGTGATGTGTTTCTGTTGTCGCTATAACAACAAATACTAAAAACAGAATAAAATAAATATTTAAGGGGGGCTCCAATACAAGAAACGTGATTTTTTAGGGGTTTTTTCCTTGTGGTACGGAACTCGCACTCGGCCATTTTTCTTGCTTCTTCTTCTGTGTGATATTGCCAGCCTCATATGGTCAAACACATTACAGCACAAAATAGCATGCAGCCAGTATACTACCAATTGCACCATACTAGCACCCTCACATTTATATTAATAATACTTTCTCTTCCTCAGATCATTTTGAACACATATCCATTTCTTTGTTTCATACATAGTTTCAGAAAATTATAAATACTATTACAATCTTCACATGAAGGTTGGCTGTTACTTACATGACAAAGCATACAGACACTTGGCAAGTGCGGTCCCCTGTTCCGTCTGCACCAAATTGAGCAGCACCGGCAGCAGCCCACTGTTCAGAGCCTTCTCCTGACAGAACGGGTTGTTCTGACACGCCGTGCCCAGCACCGAGCTGGCACGAGCTCGCAAGTCCTCATTCTGACTGGCGTAGCACATTGGGAACATTGCAAACCCTCCCATTTTGTAGAAGTCTGAAATGTTAAGTTTAAATTAAGAATTAATAAAATAAAAGTTTGGTTAGATATAATAGCCAAACTAATTCAGTCATGCGGTTTATAATATGAATAAGCAATAATTTGATTTGTTTCTAATGACAATGTGTTTATGCAGCCAAACTTTTGGTTGAAACGATGATGATGAATGAGAAAATGTGGTATTTGTAGATTTTAATTGTCATTAGGTTCTGCAAGCGCTGAACAGTTACACAGCTGACTCTGGGCTAATATACGAGTGTCACCAGCGCCTCAACTAGTTGGGTAACCTCAATAATATAACCATTCAATGGATCAAATGACACAGCGGTTCGCTAGGCAACGATGCAGCCGACGAACTTGCCAGAAGAGGGTCGAGCATGGCACCAGTGGGACCAGAGCCCATCGCGCCACTCCCCTTCGGGTACATACGCACTCTGGTAAGGAAACGCACTAGAAACCAACATAGCAAACTATGGACGGACCAAGGCGATTGCAGGCAGGCTAGGGAAGCACTTCCCACACTGGATGGCCGCTTTCACGAAACAGGTTCTCCGTCTAACTAAGCAAAAGCTGCGTATAGTTACCGCAGCTTTAACTGGCCATGGGTCATTCAATAAACACCTCTTTGTCATAGGAGTAACAGACAGTCCGCTGTGCAGGGCCTGTATGGAGGACGACGAGACAGCGGCACATGTGCTTCTAAACTGCCCGGTGGTCGCCACGTACAGGGCAAAGTACTTCGGTAACCCAGGTACCCTACGTGAGACGGTCAGTAACATCAAGGCCTTGCTGGCCTTCCTTGAGGAGCTGGCGTGAATCGAATAATCGATTTTCCCACCCGTACGCAAAATACGCGCATTGACGTGGAGTTGCGGATACCAGCCCGTAGTACCTATTACCTATTAGGTTCTGCCAGCATATAGCGATAAAAAGTAGCCATGTCCTTCCCCAAAGTTCAAGGTATAGTTTAAAGTATATACCAAATTTCATCAAAATTTTTTAAAATTGTTTTATTGTTTTAAGTACCGTATAAATACTTTCATATGAATTTAGTAAAAAGCTATTATTTCAACATTAATAACAGACACTTAAATTTTATTTATTAGATAGATATGAATGTATGACACAGGCACTAGTATTTCTTACTAATTTGAAATCAGGCAAATATTTAATCTGTGTTAAAACTCTAGGGTATTCTATTGAAAAGGTTTAAAGCTGAACTGAATGCTAATTTGTATGTTTACACAGTAGTGTGTAGTAGTAATGAATCAAGCAACCAAAATTGATTCAGGATGCGATTCATAGTTTTGTTGTTAAAAATCACTCTTATTTAACTAAATTCAGGAGGTGGATCCAGTCTAGGCACACAGTTATCAGTACAGTTTCCCAATTAGATAGTGTAGAAGAACTGACAGTAACATCACAGTATCGCAACTAAGAAGCTTATTTTTTTATTGATTAAGAGGTATTCATGAAAGTGTTGTGAAATATTTGTTTTTATTATGTTTTAACCTGAACATTATAATTTTATATTTTCAGTTTTATGTGTGTCTCTTTAATTACTGTATTTGGTGTTTAACCATGTTAATTAAAGTGAATAAATAAATAAACAGTTACTTGTTACATAACACCATCCAATTACGACTATAATGCTATGTAAATTAGAACAGTAAAGAGTACTTCTTACCATTAGCCACATCTAGGTCATCAACATGATCCAGTAGAATGGTGAATGAATTCCTCACTTCATCTGGCAATGCGTCGCCTTCCTTTATACTGTCCAACACTTCCCTGTTTGTCAGTACTTTGATAGCATTATCCAGCACCTCGGACACATTCACAGTTAAACCCCTCAGTGCTTCTTCAAGGAATCTACGCCTCTGTAATATTATGATGTAATGTTTTAAAAAATTGCTGAGGTTATGTATTATGTAAACATTATTATATTTATGTTACATTTTATTTAGCATATATGTAGTTTAATATTAATTCTAATATTTTTAATAAAAAACGTAAAAAGTTGGCATTTAAAAAAAATTACTGAACTATGTTTTAAAAACAATTAAAACTTACAAAGTTATAATTAGCATTCATGCTTACGAACCTGCTCATCCATAGGTGCTCTATCTGCGGTCCCTGGAGCATCTTCCGCGTGCGTTGCTTCCATAGCAAACTTTAACAGACCCTGAAAGCACCACATGGAACATAACATGATGTAAGTAATAGAACAGCGTTCTAAAATATGGTAAATTATGGCTTGTTATTTAGTCACTTACCTGTAGATTTTTAGGTTGTCTTCGGTTCCCAGAGCCCTGACTACCAGCCGGTAATGTTAGCAAAGATCCACAAAGTGACAAAGTTTCATTTTGTGTATTTTGTTGATTATTGGCAGCAGGAAAAGTCAATGCTCCAGTAACACCTTGTACGGGTTGGGCATTATCCTGACTATTAGCAGGAATAGCAACCCTGTTATTCTTGCTGGGGAGATTATTTGAACTCATTTTGAATAACCCAATGTTATCTTAAAACACAAGTTGAACTTAACATTAACTTTAACAACAAGTCACTCGATAGATTGTTGGTACACTACTAACAATGTACACACAGACCAACAAGCTTTTATTGAATGCGATGAATCACCTCTAAGACTACAACTTCTAGAAAATCTAAGAAATATCGAGAAGCTAATGTGAAGCACAAAGTTTACCACATTGAACAAACGTCAACGTCTTACTAGTCTTATCAAAGTACTCTGTGGTCAATTTGATTGAAATGACAGTCACGTCAACTGTACAGTGATGCCACCCTCAGATTTTGGATTTCCCCTAGCTTTTCGCAAAAATTCTGATCCAAAATACAAATTAGCACTTCGCCCGCGACATCGTCCGCATGGATTTCGTATTTTTCCTTACAAAATTCAACACCCGCTCCACCCCGTTTTAAAAGGTTGGATGCCGAAATTAATGATTACGATCTTTATTATTTATTAGAGGGGTAACACACTATGAATGACAATGGGCTTCATTTTGACATTTTTGACAGTTCAACGACATTCATTGTGTTAATTATGTTGTTGAGCAGACACATTTTTCGAACATATGAAGCAATGGATTAGTTAGCTATTATCCTTCAAAATGATTCAGATTGAGATTGATACTGTGTAACGCAATTAGGGTGGCGTATTTACTAAATGTACAGACGCCAGCACATCAAGCTACCCGAAACTGTCACATTTTCCCAATCAATTTTTAACCTTATGCATAAACGATAAATCTATTAAAGAAGTTTGACAGATTGTAGTAGCTTGATGTGCTTGTGTGCTTGTGTGTCTGTACCTTGTAAAGACGCATTAGGGTGCTGTTTTCAAGTTTATTGATCGAAGGAAAAAAACATTTTTTTTTAATGTATACCAACTTTTGAGTTAATTAAGCTATGCAATCAAATCGTCACTTAAAAACGTAATTACCCCTTCAAAAGGTTGAGGGATAATTTTGAAAAACGAATAATGACAACGTTTATTATTTACTTTAGGCAAGTGTATTCATACCAAGTTTCAAGCTTATTAGTTATTATTACCCTATTAAAATAGGTTTTTATTCAAATATAACCGCTCCTTTTTACCCCCTTAAGGGATGCATCCCTAAATTATAAAAGGAAGCCTTGATTCACTTAATAGAAGCTGGCAATGCGTAGACATATCACAAATTTAGTTGCTTAAAAATTATCACAATGCTGCGTTATATTAACAATAGCTTGTTTTACAATAAAAAAGTTTTGAAAAGCATTTATTAGACGCTAAAAGTTCATCATTGACCTATTATTTCATTAGACAACTAAATATATTTGAAAACGAGCATTACATTTTAAAGAAGCTGCCTCAATTAGCACCCATAGATAAGTATGCCTCTAAAAGATTTAAGAACCATTATTTATTGTTAAAGATTCAAACTCCTCAGTTGACACTGAGGAGTTTGAATCATTTTCTCACTGTTCAAGGTTTAGAAGTCCTTATAATACATACAAAACATACGAATGCTATTTATTTTTGAAGTGAAAACTTCTTTAGTCACATTGGGCATTTTTTGAGACGGGAAAAACCATTGAACTCGCGACACTGTTACCGTAACTGACACCTCTGTTTTAAGTTTTGGCCATTATAAAGACATCAACGCGGGGTACATTTTCTTTGGGAAGAATGATCTTCAAACATAATTATTATATTACTAATGCTTTTTCAAGTGTTCACTTCTGTCGGCAATTCTGGAGTGTTTTTTTCTTCTTCTAAAAACACAATATTTTCAGTCCTCTAAACATGTAAAAAGCCCCAAGTGTTAGGGGAAAATACCCTGAGGTGGGAACACTGACTGTCAAACTGACACTGATAGATATGGCGCTTGCATAGATCATAAACTAAAAAAAAGGTTTCACAATATTAATAATTTACTCTGACAATAATTTGTGGTATCCAGTACAGAGCATAGTCTTTTTGCTTCATAAATATGCGAAAATATGTTTTTTTTTTTCACTGATACATCGACGCGCTTTTCTCCCCATCATAACATAACTAATTAACTATCCAACAGAATTTGGGTTGACAAACTGCCGTATGTCTAGATTTATCAATAACCAATAAATAACTAGAACGCCAACTTTTATTTCTATATTTGTTAAAACGTGTTTTTATACACACCTACTTCTATTTTCTAAGGAAAAGTTACAGCGCACTCAAACTGTGAGCACCCTAACCATGTGCCTATTACAATAATGTGATTTAATAAAAGCCACAAATGAAAGTTCCATCTTAGATATCTTAGATAGCCATATTTTGTAAGGTACGACTATGGCTATGATCAAAATTCGTGCACTAATGTACTGCAAACGAAACGTTAATCTCTCACAGTTACTTTTGATACTAGCTTATCGGACATAAGTTACATAGGTACACCCATCCTTTTTCTTTTGTATGGAAATCCGTAATGATGTCTATCCTGGGGCGCACGCCAAGTTCTGTAAGATTCTTACTGATTACCTGTGGCCGGGGCACTGGAATACTCGCGTAATTCCTCTCGTTACCCCCGGCAGTTGACCGTCACTTTTTGTAGCCATCATTCAGGTCGTGGCAGTTCAACTCTGATGCCTTGCCTGGCCTATTTTGATGAGTATAGAGAGAGAGAGATGTTGATGTTGTAGCCTCACGCTCTTTCAGCCGCCTCCTTCGCTCCCGACCATGGACTTAACAACGACCAGATGAGTCATCTTTTTTCCCTTGTTATGATTAGATATTGATTCCCATTATATCACAACACACCAGTAGTTTCGCCTGCCAATTGTATAGCCTATATGAAATCCATTCCTGACTACTGGACAATGGTAAATAAGTATATTTCTTTTGACCATCTTTTTCCGTTTCTCTAAGAATGTCTCTTAGATAAAAAAAAATGGTTGCCTGTAAAGTCGGTTTTACGGGCGAAGATTTTACGTGACAACGACCGATCATCCGATCATAGTTGAGTGGGAGAGAGACGCAAGGCATTCGGCGGGCCTCTCTCTCGTTCGGTGACTCATCGTAACGTTACCGAGCGTTACACTTTTTCATAAGTGACTCCCAGTCGCAACCTAATTTAAGACGTTGTCACGTCAAAATTTCCGAAACCCAATTGCTTACCCAACCTTTTACTCCATGACTTTAGAATAAGACAGAACATTATGATAGTTCAGTAGGTAAGTCTATATCACCTCACCTCTCAGCTCAGGTTACTGAAAGTCGTTACTACGATAATAAAATGCCTGGATTATTTGCTGCCTCGTATGATAATATCACTTCAGATAACTTATCATCACAAAGATAATACTTAAGCGAAGTAACATGTTTTCACAATAACATCCCACGCACCGGGAGATCCCACGAAACACCTTATTGTTTTAGAAATTAACATTTTAAATTCTTTTTTCGGTGAAATTTGATAACGTGTGGTGTTTTTTTTTCTCTTTGCACTTTATTACGTTTATCAAGATAAAAGTTGGTCGAAAAGATCGTCGTAATTAGTTTAATTCATTAATTATCGCAAACAGGTAAGTCACATGATGTTTTTATTTTTACTCGACTGCAGTAGTGACAAAGAAAGAATAGTTTGTAGTCTATGTATCAAAAAATACTGTAAAAATACCATGGAGTATTTTTTAATAATACGTACTTTAAACATAACATAATTATACCTAAATGCAGGATTTGAGCGGAATTATAACAGCCAGGGCTCTGCAGTTAGTGCAGTTACTTTGCTTCATAACCATATATAACCAAAGAAAATAATAAATAATAGTGTAGTTATCGACATGATTGATGAAACGATAAGACAACAGCATGATACGATGCTTATTTTAGAATATTTATGTACTATCATAACGATTTCTTTTCGTAATCTGAAATGACTGCCTAGAATAATTTCACTGTCTTTAGATAAGTCTACATAGTGCAGATATCTAATACGTGAACCGTATCCTACATCACGTTACGTGGACAGGTGGACTATCTACCTACATACATTTTCAACCGTTAATGGGATTCTTTACTCACTATACTTTTTAATTCCAATAACTTTGACGATATAAACCCATTGATCAAAACTATATTCCCCGATGAGATGTGCAAAGGTGTATGTACATATAGTACTACCACATTTATTGTAAGTTACTTAGTTATTGTAATAGAGGACGAGCGTATTGTCATCAACCTGGCATAAATCCAGACTCGGTGCTACTACTGAGATAAATTTAATGATCAAACTATACGACAGACCCTCAGCCTGTATCGCAATAACAGCGCATATTGCGCATCGTTATGTAAAAACCAGATATTGTTTCGATAACACAATAATTTTATATCAAATAAGTAACAATGTTTTTCGTCGCATCGCATGCTCTAGACTTCTAGAGAATAAAGTAATGTTCGTCGCACAAGGACGACCCGTCTTATCGGATAAAATTATCATGTATCATATAATATGCAAATCGATAACGTGAATAAACAGTTTCAGTTACGTTATTGTACAAATATTATAGCGAAAACCAGAGCTAGTTACCTACCTACTCCTGTTTTGCCATTTTCTTTACCGACTATGATAGAAAACTCTAAAGTTCCATTTATCTTTGTTAACAATGTTGGGTTTTTTCCTTTACTAACTAGTTCGTCAATCGATTTCCAGCGATGGCGCCTCGGCAGGACACCGGAGCCCAGCCGCAGCCGATCAGAATAGAGCAGGGGAGGCAGCCCCCACCCCCACCGCGCCCCGGCCGCCTCCAGAGACCCCCGCACGACAACCCCACTGTCTACATAAACAGGCCCACGAATATACCTCGCAACAATGTCAACACCAATGAAATCGCTCGCACGTAGGAAAACATAGTGAATGAAAACAAAAATGTATTTTCAGGCTAGTCAGTGCCATGATTAGTTTTTTTTTTAAATGAACGCTACACCTTAAGAAATGAAGGCTAAAAGGCTCGTATCTGTATATCGTAAAAAAAATGCGTTCTTTTTTTGATGAAAAGTTCTAGGTATTACGTATTACTTTTGTCGTGATCGTTTCCGGTTTTTTTTTTGTAATAGCTAGGCTAACTACCGCGGAACGAAAACATCGATTTTTTTGTAGTTATAGTTCACTGTACCTACTGTTTCTAGGTTATCACTCCCCACCCTAGCATAGTTACCTAGACAGCAGTAGACAATACCTACCTTCTCAATTCAAGGATGGTATTGTCCGCATATAAAGGAAGTATTGAAAGCCTACATTTGTAAAATTTTATACTAAGGTAGGTACCCACCTACTAGCCTACCTATTATAAATACATGTACCTACCTAAATAGAACAAAATTAAGTAAAATAGCCAAAATATAGAACTATTAAATTCGTCTAAATGAAACCTAATTGTTATTTGTTAGCGTTAGATATTAGATATGTAGAGAAATATCATGTACATGCAGGAATACCTAAAGTATTATGTTAGGTATTTGTATGATTAGTAGATTTTCAATATTTGTCAGACAGATCGATAGATACTTAGCAAACCTAATCTGTGTAGTTTTTAAGCATTATATTATAACGTAATACGTAGGTACGTATTGTAGATTCTGTATTTATACGGAATTAATATAGGCATTGGAATTAGGTATATTTTAACTGTATATCATCAATGAAATAAAATAATACTTATTATTAATCCTTGCGGTTTTTGATAATATAACTAAAATAATATAAGGTACCTACTCTACGTCTCAATGCGATTATTTACCACTAACAGCGCCCCGCGGTTTCACCTGCGTAAGTTTCGATTCCGTGGGAATATCGGGATAGAACTATCCTATGTCCTTTCCCGGGACAAACTATCTCTATATACCAAGTTTCATCTAAATCGGTTCAGCGGTTTATCTAAGCATGAAGACGTAACAGAGAGACAGACACACAGTTTCACATTTACAAATAGGTATCAGTATGGATTGAAAACAATGGCAATACTATGCATTGGAGTACCTACCTAATTTGAAAGTAAATACTTAGCAAATAAATCCTAACACCGAAGTTGAAAAAGTGATTTGTCTAAACAAGCTACCTAAAGCAGTATTAGGTATTAATGGACTGACTATGGGCACCTGGGTTTTGCCGATCTTTGACTTAACTTGAACCAGTCAGCCCATCACTAAGTACTATTTTAGCTAAAAAATCGTCTATTTAAAATTATTTACACTAGATACTAAATTAAATGACTATCTAACTTACTACAAATAAAAACAAAAACAAAGGACACTTAGGCGTCGAAGTACTCATCCGCATCGCTGTCATCCGGAAACGTGCCCAGAAGACTGGCAGCATTGCCACGTTGAATGGCAATGCTAATTCTTTGGCCAAAGAATGACCCAGCCCTCTGGTCACGCGAAATGTCGACCAGCCGGTGAGAAATTTCCTTAAAAAGGAGACGCGCACTCGGGCCCCATGACCCGAGCGTTTCGACCCCAAACGGCTCAAAGGTGTAGTTGCCCATAAGGTTACAGTATTTACGCCGCTTGAGGGTCTGAGCAGCCGCAGCAGCGGCGCCAGCACAGCCCGCCGTGCTAGGAACGTGAGATGGCGCAAGGATATCGACACATGTTGCGTCCCACACCAGAGGCCTACCCACCTTCCAAGGCAACAACGTCATTCCGTCTGGTCTCTTCCCATTGTCACGTACCAAACCGTTTGGTTCTAACACCGCTGGTACGCCAAATTGATTAATAATTGTATTTATTGCCATACTAAAAATGACTGGCCCAAGAGGGTCACCCTGTTGACAACCAACGGCTGATTTCAAAAGGTTGTCTTTATAAAGTAATTTAGAGGGTTGCCTGTAACATTGATAGAGAAAACTGTAAATTTTGAGTATTTCTTTTTGAACTTCTGTCAACAATGTGTCCCTGTATAAGGATGACCTCACCTTTATCGCTATTGAGGTAAGTGGATAATGCATGTACCGCAGCCTCGCAGCCCCCTTTGGACCCAAAACCTAGCTGTAGGGGCTGGAATTTGCTGGCTACTGTTTTTAGCTTGTTTGTTATTTAATAACCACTATTGTGGATAGATTTGATTGAATTTTTGTATGCAGACTGAGAACGTCTTTAGTTAGACACAGTATGGCCGATTTATCTTGGCAAGTCTGAACTTCGTGCAGAAGGCTGCGCAGTAACATTTTTTAGGAACCAAATGGTGACATGAGGCGAGTGTGAGTGAGAGAACATGCGCGAAAGTTCTTAGTGCCTATGTTCAGACTTGCCAAGATATTTCGGCCGTAGTGTCTCAAACACGATCTACACGGTGGTTTCAAATCTAAGTTTAATAAAACAGTGTAGAGTGGTTTTAAACCAATTTCGTATGACCTTTAAACGTCCTTGGTAGAAAGGCCTGCGTTGCAAACCAGTGGCAGAAGAAAATGTTGGTTTTAAACCGTATAGCAGGCATCTCGCAACAGCAACAACTTCAAGGTCGCCTTGGTTTGTAGACTGGTTTCAAACCGTGTAGATCGTGTTTAAGTCTACGAAGTTTAGTTTATTGACGTATTTATTATCTTGTATAACATTTTGTCAAGAAAATTATGCTATTCAACAGCTGCGTAGCTATTTAAAATCATCCAGAGATCGTAGTAAGTTAGGTACCCACCTCCCTACCTATGACATCTGCAGCATTTTCCCAACGACATAATTATGTTGGGGTCGGCTTCCAATCTAACCGGATGCAGCTGAATACCATGGAGCGGCTGCCTATCTGATCTCTACAACCAAGTTACTAGGTAATACGTACGATACCCCTTAGTAAGACTAGTTGTCAGACTTTCGGGCTTCTTCGTGTGGGTACCTACCTAAAATAATTAAAAGTGCAGATGAATGAGCATAAAATTTTTAAAATCGTGGGATACCTTATTATCTTTGCGTAAGGTATAGGTACCGACTTCGACTGAAAACAGTCCATAAAATTCTATCTAAGTACTTTCTTATAAAACTTTTTTATTATTGCGAAGTAAAATCTAAGTCTCGTTTCTTTTTAAAAGTCTGAAGTTATTTGAAAGAACTACTAAGAAAAATTCCTGTAATTTAAAACTGTGGAAAACAGCTTTAAACTTATAAAAGTTGAAAAAGTAAAAAAGATATAAAGTTACACCAGCCCGATAGCTTACATGTGCAGCCTATAATGTTCCCACTGCTGGGACACAGCCCGATAGCTTACCGGCTGCAAAATGTAATGCCTTCTATGAGTTTTAATGTCCAAATCCTACTTACTTTAAATAAACATGGAATTCCAATTACAACCGAAATAAATTATAGTCTAATGACGAAACCCAAAACTTGGGGCCATGTGGAACAACTAGTATTTATAATTTTAATGTCTTTGGGAACAACAAACCACCAAAAACATTTTCATGTAAAATGTTGCCAAGACGAGACCACATATGACTCGCACTGCCAAAAAGTTATCAGATCTCATGTTGAGCCAAGCTTCTAACTCTACACGCCCTAACTTCACAAACACTACACCTTAGTCAAAATATGAAGCTTGGCCGTTTCGTTACTACAAAAACTATTGTATAACAGAAAAGTAATGAACAGTGAATACATTTTTCACCTTACGCCATGTGATGGTAGCGAAACGGCCAAGCCACATATTTTGACTAAGGTGTAGAGTTTGTGAAGTTAGGGCGTGTAGAGTTAGAAGCTTGGCTCAACATGAGATCTGATAACTTTTTGGCAGTGCGAGCCATATGTGGTCTCGTCTTGGCAACATTTTACATGAAAATGTTTTTGGTGGGATTTCACATCTTTTTGAAAGTTGCTTATGAAATAATGTTTTTTTTTTTTGGGAGGTTCTTTACTAAAAATCCTGAAATATGTATTTTATTATTTATTACAAGGAGAGAGATCCCTATATCAATTTTCAGAACTCTAGCATCAAAATCTGCGGAAGTCTCGTACAAACTTCCATCCCTTATTTTAAGGGGTTGGGGGGTAAAAGTTCCAAATTTTATAGTTTTTTTGTTGTTTGTGTACTATTATTAGCTTACATACCAAATTTCAGCTTTCTAGGACTTCAGGAAGACCCTTAGAATATTGATGATCATCAGTGAGTCAGTGACGAAATCGGGGTATTTTAGATATCAATAAAATCTAAAGTATAAGAGCTATGCAATTGAAACTTTATAGGTTTAATAAGTCAACCACTGACATCATATCCCGAAAATTTTGTTTATCTGGTATAATCCAAACCCAAGTTATGAAGGTTCAAAAATACGACGAAGTGCTTCGAGAAAAGGTAGGTAGTGCCCTTGCGCTTCGCTTGGCTCGTCTTGGCGGGGGCACTCCCGTGCCCCCAGATATGGAAATAAAAACTGGGGGCTAATTGCGTCAACACACTATCAGTAGCAATGGGTTTCATTTTGACAGTTCAACAACATTCATTGCGTTTTATAGGGTTACTGGAAAAACATCATGGTACCTACTCATCATTATGAACAACTTTTATTATGGGGCCAAACCTGAAAATGGGGGAAAAAAAACAGCTGTTTCTTACATAAATTTATGTTCGTATAGCTTGTCAAAATGTAGGGAACAGCTAATTTTTTTTTTCGCGATTTTTGGTTTGGTCCCATAGTAAAAGTTGTTCTTATTGATGATCATTTTAATTTTAATTCCGAAGTCTATTCCATCCTTACTAATATTAGAAATGCGAAAGTAACTCTGTCTGTCTTTACAGGCATACCTACTTACCTAAATAATGTTTCGTATTCTTCGTAAATACGAAAATGATATGAAGCACTAGCTGCGCTCCGCGGTTTCACCCGCATAAGTGGCGATCCCGTGGGAATATCGAGATAAAAATTATCATATGTGTTAATCCAGGGTGTCAGCTACCTCCATACAAAATTTTATCAAAATTGGTGTAGCTGTTTGAGCGTGAAGAAGTAACAAACATATAAACACACACACTCACAAACTTTCGCCTTAATTGTAGTTTTTATACTGTGGTAATACTATGTGATATATTCTAGGTACTTATAGTAGGAAGATACTTCGTAGAATTTGTAGGTTGAAGCGTTTAACTATGTTTATTAATTCCCTAGTTTCTTACCGCAGGAACGCCTACAGCTTCTCCTCCACGGAACTTATTTATCTCTTCCGTGTTCTCCTCCTACCTCCTGTGGTATCTCCGTTACAAGTTCACGACAGATTTCTCCGCCACTCTGCAGTGACGCAACAGTCCCGAGCAGCTTTTTAGGGTTTCGTAGTACCTACTAGGAACCCTTATAGTTTCGTCATGTCCGTCCGTCTGTCTGTCGGAGGTTTTGCTAAGAGACCGTTAGTACTAGAAAGCTGTAATTTTGTAGGAGTGTGTACATTAATTACGCCGACAAAGTGGTAAAATAAAATTTTGGAAAATATTTTTTTTAAGGGTAGCTCCCCTACATGTGCAGTGGGGTTGAATATTTTTTTCGTCGTCTACCCCATCGTGTGGGGTATCGTTGAATAGGTCTTCTAAAATGACTTGGGTGTTGCTAAAATTATTTTTCGATTTAATACTCCATTTACGAAATATTAAAGTTTAAAGTGCAAATTTTTGTTCCAGTAGAGCGCCCCCCCCCCCCCCCCTCTAAAACCTAAACTGAGGGCTTGAAAAATCTGGAAAAATTCACGATGACAGTGCATTTCATGAACATGAAAGAAAAATTATAGCGGTTAAGATAACTTTATTAGTTTAGCAGTAATAATCGTTGAACTTGGGTGTTGGATAATTTTGTACCAAATACAAAATCCTTAGCATTAATCCTGTAAAGTGACTAAAATGAAGTAGTTGCTTGTTTATAACGGGTAAAGACTTGCATTGAAAAACAAAATATGAACTTTTTTTTTTTAAGTAAGTATATCAGTATAAAGAACAACAGAATCGTACTACATTGTGATAGCGTGCTACTACGGAACCCAACACTGTGCGTGGCCCGACACGCACTTGGCCAGTTTTTTTATCTAACTAACACAACAAACGGGGCGTAGGTAACTACAAACAATATTAACATTGCGAATATAAAAGTTACTTACAGTTATATGGCCCATCTCGCTTCGTAAACTGCACCCAACGACGATAATTATATTCTCTTTGACTGCACCCTAGTTGCACACTTTGAATCACAATCTTTTGCAACCATTTTGAACCATATTGCTAATCCTTAAGCTTCATATGTTTGAAAAAATTGTCTGCTCAACAACGTACCTACTATAACGCAATGAATGTTGTCCAACTGTCAAAATGAAAGCCTTTGCTACTGTTAGTGTGTTACGCAATTGCCCCAGTGGTTTAGTCTATTAATTTCTCTTTTGATCAGATCTACATGGAACGTTTTCTACTTTTAGTTTAAAGCTAATAACTCCAAAGCACCATGAGTTGCCTTATTTAAAAACTTAGACCATGTTTGCCGTAAAGGGAAGGAAACCACTTTGACTCTAGTTAAAGACATAACGAAGGCGAATTTCATGTTTTGGAAAACACGTTGATCTGTTACGATACGTTGATATTTGGTTGCTTTATAGACGAGTGTAAGTATAAAGGTCTAACCACACATATCAGGACCTTGCCCGGGACGTGAAAAAAGCTGTGGCATGACACGGCTCCGTCAACGGCCGTGTGACAACAAATTTATATAAAATCATTGATTTTAAACTTGTATAAAATGTACAAACCTACCGTGCATTCGCGATTTATTTGCCAAAAATGTAAACAAATATGAATTCATGAAAAAATTTTTAAATTCCTTCACAATAAAGTTCAGTTTACGCTACAACTTCAAACATTTTTATAACTTTGTCAATAGTGCTAGTCACTCTGAAATCAACTTAATTTTCATTGAGTAAAATTTGATATTTGTTTAACTTGAAACAGGGTAGGGGTGTGCAGCACTGCGCACTTTTATTTTGTATTTCTTTGAGCCCCTGACGAAGCACGATCTGATCACGTCCCGGACACGGGCCTATGGGATGGTCACCACCACGACCACACTTGAAAATCACCATGCTTGGCAAAGGGATTAAGTAAGGAAACAAAACGCAACGTATGACATGACATCAATTAATTATTTAATAACGGCATTGTAAATAAAACTAATATCGCTAAAATCTTAAAACACACACACACACACACACACATAACTTAACGCCTTGTTACCCCAAAGGGTTAGAGTAGACAAAGGTGTATTGTGGGTATTCACATTTCCCCATGAAGGCGAGCTTATTGCCATCAACCGAGCACACAACCAGACTCCGGGCTGTTACTGAAAAATTCCAGATGGAAAAACCTAATAACACTTAGCCGGACGAGTGGGTCCAGTTGACCAAAGACTCATCACACCCAGGACCTCATGCTCAACAGAAAATCAAAAAGACGTATTCCACATTGGGCACCCGCTTAAATGGCACCTGACACACAGCGGCATATTATGTACTTAGCGGGTGCCCAATGTGAAATACGTCATCAAAAACAGACAAATACCTGATTACATCATGCATATACTGATGAATGTTTAATAGAGATTTTTTGTCATAACTTTAAAGTTTATAAGTTTGCAACAGAAAAACATTTCTTTGCAGATCGATGTTTGCTAAACTCTTCATTGTTATATTTGACTGTGATGTAAATTCTGATCCTAATGTACAATTTTTTGGCGTAGTTAATTGGGAAACAGGAACACGGGGGAATGTAATTTATTTGATTCATGCTTTCGAAAATAGATTTCGCTATCTTACAATTTATATAGAAGTTATTGAAGAAGCTCTGATAATGCCTTTCCATCTCGTCTACAAAATATACGAAATCTTCCGGTGGAATAACTTGAATTTTATAAGCTTCGTTGTTCGCCAAACCGTCCTCGTCCATGTTATCTGTTTCAATTTTATCATCGGGAAATAAAGACGCTTTCAACTGATGACAATC
The DNA here is from genome assembly GCA_963082905.1 of Oligia fasciuncula. Taxonomy (NCBI): domain Eukaryota; kingdom Metazoa; phylum Arthropoda; class Insecta; order Lepidoptera; family Noctuidae; genus Oligia; species Oligia fasciuncula. The sequence continues at coordinate 9,726,780 of OY720406.1, read as the reverse complement.
TCCGTGTAAACTCGCACATTTGTTAAACAAGTAACCACTAATGAATCTCAATTTATTATCTTCAGGTAATTCGATTTTACAATAATCTGAACTGGAAATTGAAGGAGTACTGGATTCTATAATGGTTTCGTTATAATCTTCTTCCATTCGTAAATTCTCATCAGTTTCAGTGCTCAACATAAATCCTAATTTTTCTGTATTAACAAGTAATTGTGTTAAGTCCCCCGAGCCTTTTCCTTGTTTACCTGGTTTTATAATGTTGGTAAAGAAAATTTTCCTAAATGCTGACACAAACTGTCTGGTAGTCGGCTTTCTCCTCTTGCTTCGGACTTGTCCAAAGAAAATGTCTGTAACATCTTGGTTTAACCGTCTAGTTAGTAGATTGTTATACCCCTCCACCCTGAGGTCATCAAACAAAAGCAAAATAGATGTTATCGTAATCTGATACCCCGTAATGAACTTAGCAGTTGGCGTCACATCGCGCCCTGTCGTTGAACTAATTAGTCTCAACGATTTAAAAAACTGAAGCATTTCATTCATAAACGTTATTTGTGTAACACTTCCACAGAACGCCTGCTGGTATTCGTATGTCGAGTGGACGGATGAAGAATTTAAAATGTCGAACAAGTCATTCATCAGTTTGATGAATTTAACAGTTTCCTTCGCAGATTCATGTAAAGCCTGAAAATCTATATAGCATGATATAGCTGTTGCAACAGTATGGCTTAATAGTTCTGTAGCAAACTGGACCTGAATTTTCTCAAAATTGGTGGGTTTAATGTGACTCTCTGTCAACTTTGGAGCAAGTCTTAAAGTTTTGTTCTTCTCGCTTTCATAAAACTGTAAAATATGTTCGTATTTTGCAACTGATCCATGAAAATAAAAATCATTCGTCATGAGATTGTTTCTCAATGATTTAATCAAGTGCAGTGCGTCAATTATGTAGAATATTTTTCTGTTTTTAATGAAAAAGTAAGGTCTTTCAGTTGAAATCATATTCCTTTTATCTTCACCCAACAGATCGGATCCAAGATCAGAAACGAATGTTCTAATATCTAGCCCAACATCAATAAGTTTTTCTAATAATTGCTCAATCCAATTAGATATGTCATCGCTGTTTTTGGATTCCCCAAGCAGTGCAAAACCAATAGGTTGTTGCCAGTTTCCAAATATGCCCCTTATTATAACTACTAAAGCTTTTTTTGCCAGCACGGGGGTTTGAAGTCCGTTCACCTCTTGCAATCCAATGATTTTGTCTAAATTTATATTGTAAAATAGACTACTTTTCAAACTAATGGCATCAACTACCACGGAGCAAACTTTTTCGGAATTCGTCATATTATTGACTTTCACCTTCAAGGTAGTCATCAGATGCTCATTAACTTCCGTGCTGATTGGCAATGAGTGTCTGGCTAAAGTCGTAGCGTTTGGGAGGCACAGAGCTTGCTCCAGTAAGTTGTACGCCTGTGGACTAGTATAGTACAAATTAATACAAAACTGTTTATATTTCGGCGAGTATCTATTCCCTTTACCGTGAAATTTCAATTTTGTCTGTGCTTTTACAATTTCTGCTAAGGGTTTCGTCAGGAATTTGTCGCAAAGCTTGTGGAAAGTGTCTTTGGTAAGGCTGCTTGATGCGGCTGACTTCATTTGTTTCTTGCACGTTATAAGCTCTTCCTTCAGTTTTTTCACAGATGGCAGGGACGTTGTAAGAAAATTCGCCGTTTGCGCTCCTTTTTCTATTTTCAATACGTAAAAGTCTGTTTGTGCGAATTTGTTGAGTGTTTCTTTTATTTCAGTTTGTGTTTGTTTGGCTACGCACCGTTTGGCAGGTAAATTTAGGGAGGGTACAGAGAATCTCCTCAGTCTCTTTCGTTCGGGCGTCCCCTGAATGCTGCCAGGGTCGAAATGCTCTTCACAGACAACGTAGCTGTGCGCTTGCTTGTCCTGCAACTCCTCCCTTGAAATTAAGTGCAGCCAAATAGCACGTCTGGAAAAAAAAAACATTAGTTTACTTCAGGTTCACTTTCGTATATTAATGACAGATGTTTAATCCGTTTAAACTGGGTTATTGGAAAAACTCCCACAATTTTACGCATCATTATGAACAACTTTTACTATGGGACCAAACCTGTAATCGCGAAAAAAAATCAGCGGTTTCCTACATTTTTGTTCGTATAACTCGTCAAAATGTAGGGAACTGCTGATTTTTTTTTTCGCGATTGTATCTCAGACGAGCCAAGCGAAGCGCAAGGGCACTACCTACCTTTTCTCGAAGCACTTCGTCGTATTTTTGAACCTTCTTAACTTGGGTTTGGATTATACCAGATAAACAAAATTTTCGGGATATGATGCCAGTGGTTGACGTATTAAACCTATAAAGTTTCAATTGCATAGCTCTTATACTTTAGATTTTATTGATATCTAAAATACCCCGATTTCATTACTGACTCACTGACTCACTGATAATCATCAATATTCTAAGGTTCTTCCTGAAGTCCTAGAAAGCTGAAATTTGGTATGTAAGCTAGTAATAGTACACAAACAACAAAAAAACTCTGAAACTTGGAACTTTTACCCTCCAACCCCTTAAACTAGAGGATGGAAGTTTGTACGAGACTTCCGCAAATTTTGATGCTAGAGTTCTGAAAGTTGATATAGAGACTCCTTGTAATAAATAATAAAATACATATTTCAGGATTTTTAGTAAACAACACCCAAAAAAAAATATTTTTCTTAAGCATCTTTCAGAAAGATGTGAAATCCCACCAAAACATTTTCATGTAAAATGTTGCCAAGACGAGACCACATATGACTCGCACTGCCAAAAAGTTATCAGATCTCATGTAGAGCCAAGCTTCTAACTCTACACGCCCTAACTTCACAAACTCTACACCTTAGTCAAAATATGTGGCTTGGCCGTTTCGCTACCATCACATGGGCGTAAGGTGAAAAATGTATTCACTCTTCATTACTTTTCTGTTATACAATAGTTCTTGTAGTAACGAAACGGAAAAGTAAGCACTAAAGAATCCGCTGTATCCGAGAAGCACAGAACCGCACCCTAATTGCGTAACACACTATTACACTCAATTTGAATCATTTTGAAGCATATTGCTAATCCATTGCTTCTTATGTACGAAAAGTGTGTCTGCTCAACAACATAAATAATGCAATGAATGTTGTTGAACTGTCAAAATGAAACCCATTGCTACTGATAGTGTGTTACGCAATTAGGGTGCTGGTCGAGGTGGCGGTGCATGGCGGAGGCTTATTTCCAGCAGTCGGATGTTTTTCGGCAGAAATAATGATGATGAAAATGAGATACAGAAACCTAGAAACGAAATGAAAATTAAACTGAATATGGTCTGGTGCAGCTGTGTGTCTATTGTATATAATATACATGTAAATTAGTACATAATTATGTGCGTATTTGTATTGTAAAATGGCTGACACGTCACGCGGGTGACGCGACCCCTACGTCCGCCGCATACCGTGTGTAACACGAGCGAAGTGTGTGTAAATGTAGGCAGACGAGCATTCAAACAACAAGTATGTAATTAATTACAGAAGGTAAAGTGCAAATAGGTCGAGTTCGGGGTGCGGATACTGCGAATTTCAAAGAATAGGACCAAAATGAGTAGTCACTCTAGGGTTACCATTTAAAAATTTAAAAGTCCTGACAAAAACTCAGATAGTCAGATTCCGTGCCAAAAATTCCGGACATTTTACTTTTATTACAACCTTTTTTTTCCGTTTTTCAGTACTTAGTTACACAATGAACGTTTTTATTGTCCAAATAAAATCCCCTAAAAATCCGGACAAAGTGCGGATAGCCATGTCCGGACAAATCTGGACTGATGGTAGGTAACATAGAGTAAGTAAACATGTACCTAAACATATATAAGAGACGGAACTCCCATAGAAAAAGTTGAAACACGTCGCTTGTATGAAACGTGCACTAAATTTTTAGTATTTTATCTATGATTAGCGCACGTTTCATAGTTTATTTTTTTATTAGACAGTTGCGATAGTTTCTTTTTTTATTAGAGAGTTGCGTCACACTGGTAGGTAACCTTAGAAGTGACTGACTGAAAAATTGAACCAAAATCTACCTACCTGTCATCTTCTGAAGGCAGCGAAAAAAACGATATCTTGGGCTTGTTGACATTTGTGTTGCTGCAGCCAAACACAGAACAAACTTTTTTTGCCATTTTAATACAGGCTGCAATAAAATGGCCGTACGTTCACAGCAAGCAATGTTCCTGACGCGACTGGGTTCCCCCCGCTAAATTCCGTATTAACGGAGAGTTGTGTATGTGTGCGTGATAAGCCGTAGCCACACAAGTGCAAGAGATACGAGTTTTAAATATTTTTGTACATAAGCAAAAGGAAATCACTGTTGCAGCTTGCGCAAATAGAACTTTTCATATTATTCTTATTATAGCGTTTGACCAACAGATTTGGATTGGTTGACTGAAATTTTGTGGATAGCCAAGTCTAATTATTTAAATACTTAACATGATTAAAAAAATAAAAAGGATAAAACATGACAAATGCAAATCATACACGAGTTCACAAAACATAAATATTGCCATTGTAATAAAATAATTTCCCTAAAATTAGGGCAATTTAATTAAATTAGTAGGTACCAGTACCTCCCTAGTACGTGCGACATAGTTTATTTTTATTTTATGCCTATTTTTAACTATTCTAATTTTGTACTCATCTAAGGTTACGGATTTGGCCTTACATTTAAAATAAGTTTCGTAGGTATTAAAAATAATAAATAGGTAGGTATTTGACGACAGAAATCTTTTTTCCAACAGTGCTATTGGTGGGAAACATTGACTTATATATTAGATACTAGGAAACGGTTTCTTTGTGTATGTTTTTTAATAGGTAGACTTTGGATATCTTACCATCTGACAGTTGAATAATTATTATTGTTCTCATTGTCTGTGAATAACTGACGACTGCTATGTTATGGTTCTGAAGAGGCGTTGAAAGGTCATCGAGTCAATACATGTGGAGAGATGAACAATTAGCTATGCAAGTCAAGTCATGACTGTGAGTTGTGACTGTATTGTCCTCAGCCTTGGCTTTTCTGTGGACAATCAACCAATAAGTACAATTGTTGTACAGTTCAGATTCAAAATCCTATGAATCAAGAAATGACGGTGTTCTTTTTGTCTCTTCAAACATTCAAACAATTTATAATTAATAGTTTCTTTTAAAGAAAATTGTTCCTAATTATTTTATTTTTATTTTAATTATATTATGTTAAAATTGAATATCAATTTATTAATAGGTAGGTACCTACCTATTAATAAATTGATATTCACACTTGAACTTCAAACGTTCACAGGAAAATAGACATTAGGGTACCCATGGACTTTTGCAGGTGACTGTACATAGATAGACTATATATGAGTTTGGATTCCCAGAATTCTGACAATAACAATAGGTAGGTATTAGTACTTTTAACTTGCAATGTAGTCTGAATTACTCACCACAGACGCCACCTCCGTAAATCATTAATGTATCTAGGTAAATTAGAAACAGTTTTCTTTCAGACAGGGACAGGGGTCCCTGCCTGGAAGAAAACTGTTTCTTATTTTAACGGTTATCTATAAGCATACCTACCTACATTTCAAAAGTGATAACGTTTAAAATATTCAATTGAGAGCGGAGAGGTTACCTAATATGTAAGTACGCAGGTGTCATTATTCCTTCATAATAATTGATTGGCAACAATAAAAATAAACAGTAAGTTTTGCGGAGCGGGCGGCGGCGGCGGCGGGCCCGGCCACAGAGCGGCAACGTCGCACGATCGATCGACGCCGCGTTTAAGGCCAACAGGAGTTTCCCCGTACGAGAAATACACTCAGAGTTTCTTTACAATCAGACTTCTTTCGTTGAGTTGAGTGTTACGTAAATACCTACTTATTTGCTGAGAAAACATTTCTCAGAAATTCTGGACAAGTTCGAAGTTAGTTGAAAAACATTTAATTAAAGAGACGTGGAAGGGAATATAGGAGTATTTTATTTATTCACTGTCCGAGAAACACTTCAAGTTCCTTCATATCAAATTGTGAGCTCAATGATTGTTGATTTGTACCTACATGTAAATGATACGAGGGCACTTGATCTTTAATTTTAATTAATTACCTAGTTAAGCAACTCCGTCATTCTACCTAATAATATCCAAGCAAAGCTCATTTTTTGGATTCCGTACCCAAAGGTAGTGTATTTCATACTAATAACTCTGGGCTTCCTTCAATTATTTGGACAGCCTGGATAAAATTAGCTTGAGGGGAATATTGCAAAATTCTGCCTGATAAATAAAATGTTTCACTGGGCTAAAATGGCGAACATAACAACTTTGTAATGTGGTGTCGACGTCAAAGAAATCCGTCATTCATTATTCTGTCGTAGATAAATAATTCGCCCACGTTATGGACGGTTCATTCAATTACTGGTTCTGAAAAAAATAAGTCGTTGTCAAGAAAATTTCGGATATTATGGCGCATGAATTGCTAGGTTGGAATTTTTCCTGGCTTCAATTTTCTAACGTTAAATGAAACGTTTTGAATATCATGCAGTGTGAGTTGAGGAGGCAGACACATTCTGCCGGTCGATTCTGTAAAAATCTCACCGTGAAAACTTAGGTGAAGTGAGTTTGTTTTTGCTAGGAATTGACACTATTGACAGCTCACTCCACGCTCACTTCACCTAAGTTTTCACGGTGAGATGGTTACAGAATCGCACTGCTGGTGTATATTTTCGACCAATCTGTAGCATAAGGTACAAATTCACTCAACAAAGCTTTCAGAATGGAGTCAAGTCAACGACAACTTGCAAGTCACAAGCTGTCTGTCATTATCATTAAGTACACATAGATAATGACTTATTTTTTTCTTGTAACTAACTATAAATTAGAGTTCCTACTTAGGTACACTGTATTGCAGCATTTGCGATAGAAGTTTTTGTTGTTAGTTGTTTTGAAGAATCTCAGCTTCTACACCTCTAAATCAATAAAGCAGACGAATGAAAGACCTTCGTTTGTTAGAAGTTACCAAAACAATTTCATGACCTTAAATCGAAGATCACGCATGAGGAGCTAAATGAATGTGCATAGCGAGAGAAGGAATGCAAGCCGTAAGACGCCGCAAGGACAAAGCCAAGCGTTGTTCCCTTCTCTACCTGTGACAGATCTAAAGTGTTAGTAACAACGGTAGCCCATGTTGTCGATCGACGATAGCTAACGTGCCTTGTAACGCGCCCACATCGCGTTTTGCACCGAGAACTGGTTGCAACTTCAGTGGGAAGCTGGTAGGTGAAAGTTACGAATCTCTACAGTTAGTAGAACGACTTAAACAGACATTATAAGCGGAAGAATGAGATTATTTGAATCCATTGTTTCCATTCACACCGTTGTGATTGTGACGTCAAACGGAGAATTAATGACAGTAAATAACTAAGTACCTGAATCTAACGCCTAGAATCATTTCCATAATGACAAAGGCTACACAAGTGAGTCTAAATAAGCTGTTTTTAAAATAACATTAGGAGATGACACATCGATTGCCATCTACCGATCATAAATTGCTTTGAGGCGAGAAACAAGAATGATTTGCTGAAGAAATTACAGTTTAACACGAGATGACGTGGCTTAAAGATAGACGGCATCCTGGTGATGATAGCAACGGAGCAGAGCGGTAATTGTCACTAGTCTAGATTCCCGTTTGTCGTCCGAAAACAGGTGATCCTGAATTCTGACGCTGGTTACACATTTTTTCTTTTAATACCACGCAACGAATGCCAAAATATCATATTTATACAATGCCACGGCCCTATTCACAGTACCTATCTGCATAATTAAAATTACTTTTATGTGCTGTGCCATGAACACTATCATATTTTATTAATAATATACATAGATTGTATGTACTTAGATATGGGGTCATTGCGGCGAGTTACGACTTCGCATATTATATGCAGTTATGTGATGGATGAGCTATGTGAACAAAGTTTTTACTCTCTGTAACTGATGAAATTAGGAACAGAATATTATGTAAGTATGGGATATTCCAATTTCGACGCGCCCAGAAGCAGATTCTGTTTTAATGAATGGACTCACTTATATTGATTTATGCAATGAATTCCAGTTGTTTAGAAGTCGTCAGCCAGGCGTCAGCCAGTACCTACATAAATGTAAAAAATGAAAAGCGTCTTGTCAGGCCGAAGCTGAAGATTATCTTGGCAGTTAGGAACCACCCACCTATTTATACCGCGTTGTGTCGGTCGCCGCGACGTTGCCAGCTCGCACCCGCTGGCGAGCACTTTGAATTTCGAACGTGAACCGGTATTATTGCTAGCGCACAGAACTTGCCCATTTTAAGAGAAAACGAACAGGAATAGATTTTGTAGGCGTTTCTATTTTTTGTATAATAAAATAATAAATAAAAATACTTTGACGTTATTGTGGTAGACGTGTAGATATATATACCGTACTAAACAAGAAGAAAATGAAACGTAATTGAGTAAATGAAATAGCTGAAAAGGGACGTCAAGGAATTCCACAGGTAAAAAGTGGTATTCGAAAGTCGATAAAGTTCCAGCAGAAACAGCATTTTGCTTTCATTCAAACTTGAAAATTCATAAACCGAATATTGTACTTACATAACAGCACATGTCAATACCTTCTGCAATATTATGACGATTCTGTGGTGTGAGTCTAAGTAGCACTCACTGATTGACGGTGTTCAACTTTTTATGCGTAGCTACTCGAAAAGTCAATGATTACCTACGTTCCACAAAAACCCCAATAACGTAAACTGCCGGTCGATTCTGTAAAAATCTCACCGTGAAAACTTAGGTGAAGGGAGTTGGTTTTTGCTAGGAATTGACACTATTGACAGCTTACTCCACGCTCACTTCACCTAAGTTTTCACGGTGAGAATTTTACAGAATAGCACCGCAGGATCTATAAATCTTGCAGCGCGAATGACATGAGCACCTAAATATTTTCACTTAATTTCTGGGGAGATTTATCTTTGAGCTGGCAGCCCCGACATTCTTGTGCCGAGTTCGGCTCAGGCTCGGCCAGGCCAGCCCAGCACTCGGCGCGCGGGCCTAGATGCGGTAGCGCGTATGCATACTCCATTCCCAAGCCCGACACAATTTTAGTCGCGTATTTTTTTACGATAAGTAACAACATGAACCTCGGATGGAGGTGTATGATTTCTGAAATGTATTTTAGCATTCTTTTATCTGCAGTATCGCTGTCTGGAGGCTATTCTAATGATTTAGGTATTAAAATACAGTTGAACAAAATGAGATGCTTGCATTCATTTGCAAATACCTACACATTTAAATACGCTGTTGGTTATTGGGTTATTGGTATCTACTGTGGCAACGTAATTCATTATCTCGAGTTCTTTAGTTCATTTTTATTCCAAAGACCTAACAAAAACTGCCATGAACCTATAAATAGTGACTAAGCAGACACATAGGAACAGACATCTAGCTATCTTTGAATTTTTTTTACAGGTTTCCTACACATAGATAGCAGGATCAATGAAGTATTCACGTCGTTTTATAACCTTTAATTAAATACGCAATATTAAGTTGCAAGTGTGGTAGGTACCTACTGAATACTAATATCCTGCACCCTGCATCGCGTAACACACTCACAGTAGCTATGGCTTTCATTTTGACAGTTCAACTACTTTCATTGCGTTATTTACGTGAATGAGCAGACAAATTCGAACATAATTATGAAGCAATGGATTAGCAATAACCTTCAAAATAATTCAGATTGAGGTGGGGATTGATTCGGGTGCGGGTTTCCTAAAAAAATTGCAGTAGGTACTTTACTAATGAAGCGTTCATGTTGTTGTAAACACTCTTAGGTAGGCACATAATATTAAGTTGGAAGTTTTAAAGGCACTGCTATCCTGAGCAATCCTTCCTGAGGACTATAGGAAACCAAGAGGCTTCCACCACTGGCTTGGTGGTAGGTACCGTAGTTGGAATGCCTCGTCTAATTCCGTCTGTAGAACATGATTAAATCTGAAATTGGTTCTCGGTAGGCAGTTCTCCTCTTATGACATTTTTGTTTTCGATAATTAATCTATACAAGTACCCACAGACATAGTCTGTGATGAAAAATCAGTTTTTTTTTTCTACATTTATATGCTCGCTTAACTCGTCAAAATTACTAAACAGCCATTGACATATATATTACTAGCGTAAGGACCGGGCTAACGGCGCGACTAAATGGCACCAACGCGCTGGCCCTAAAATGACGGTTTTAGGGCCAACGCGACTCAGTTGACAGTGGTGCGCGCGAACTTCGAATTTCGAACGAAGAACTTCTATGTAAAATGTTCAGACGGGCGTATCCTTACTTTTGAAATCATTGTAAACAGCTGATTTTTTTTTGCGATTTCCAGTTTGGTCTCATCTCAGATTATAGAATAATCTGAGGGTCCCATAGTAAAAGTTGTTCATAATGATGAGTACAATGACCTCTTAAGAGGTTTTGCGCATTTAACGTTACACGTTGTATAATATGTATTTGCACAGTACACTATGCATTCTCAGATATGGTAGAGTTGTATGTGTGTGTACTTATGATGATACACTATCTACTTACAGCATATATTTTAGCCAGTGCTGCGTAAAAATACAAAAAAATTTATGTCTGTCGCTCTGTTGTGCCTGAAAGGCATAAAATTTTTCGTCATCGTAGCTAGTTTCAAGTGTCACGTACTATACACGGATATTCCCACTCACGGGATCGACACTTATGCGGGTGAAACCGCGGGGCGCAGCTAGTGGATAATATGTATACCTACGTGGGACACTCGGAAAGTTTTGCGAAAGTAAAAAAAATGTTCTATTAGTATTGGTAAAATGTAATATTTTGTTATTAAATCTTTTCAAAGTAGGTACTCTCCACTAGCCTCTACACAAAGGCATGCGTCCGAACCAGTTTTTTGAACACTTTTTCCAGTCCGGCCGGCGCAGACACCTCGTTTACAGCCTGCTCGAACGCTGACAGCGCATCTTCCGGCGACGATAATTGTATATCCCTTTGAGCTGATTTTTTTATTTTTGGGAATAAAAAGAAGTCACACGGTGCTAGGTCAGGGCTGTAAGGATGGTGACCTAGGAGTAAGACCGGTGTGCTGTCCAGGAAGTCCCTCGTTTTGTACGCTGTGTGCGAAGGCGCTTGTTCTTACAACAGAGAAAACTTCTACCAAGCATTTGGTAGTATACCATTCAGCGTTGATGCTTCTTTGCAATGCTTCTTTGTTTGGTTCCGTAAAGGAATTGACACCAAGTAGCCAGTCAAATTGAAAAAGCTCACGATCAAAATCTTCCCCCCGCTTCTAGATCACTTCACTTTGGTAGGCGTTGACTCGTTTTGAAACACCCAAACCGTCGACTGGCGCTTCGTTTTTGGATCATATTGATAAATGCAAGACTCATCACCTGTAATGATTTTTTCTTCATCCCAAAGTTAGTCGACCGCGCTAGAATTCGTTATACCAACGATACACGGTTGCCTAAGAAGGGCCTTCATCCATGAATGCCATTTGATGTCTACCGTAGGATTCGTCCGGTTTCAGGCGACACTTGAAATCGTAAAAAAAATCATAGCGCGAAAATGTTTCCGGCGAAGATACTTTTTTTAATGAGACACGATAATTTAAATTTGCTCGCAAACAATGTGAAGGAAATTTTGAAATTGGAACGGTACCTATTTTTACTTACAAAATCATATTTTCAAAATAGATTATAACTGGCCAGTCTCTCATACATAAAAACTTTTTGTCGCAATACTTTCTGAGTGGCCTGTAGTATAGTTACATAATAGTAAGTAAGTATGGATGAGTAATAACTTTGAAGTAGCTGTTGTTAGGAAGGTATTACATACTTACATAAGCTCACGCCTTCTTCTAATGAGGGTAGGCAGAAACAGCAGAACGCTACCCGCTACGAACCTTACATACTCCAAGGTTGGTAATTGGTATGCATCATCCAAACTAATAATATTTGGGGACTAATATTTTAGATCTATGGTAGATACCGTAAACATAATATACTCTGACGTAAAACACACAGACTTCCTAGCCAACTAGTACTAAATTGTGTACCAACGATCTGATCAGAAATAAAAACCTAAGTTTAGCGTCAGTGTGGACATAAACCGCTGGAGTCAACTCAAATGGGTCACCGCTCGGTGTAGTCTGAAATCAATAAACTGGATGCGTTACTACTGCATGTGACCGGCCAGTAACAATATACTACGTATTGATATGCTATGCTCCTAGTGGCCATGTTCGGTTCTATGGCACTTCTAGGCACGGTAACGATAATGTTCTACTTACTTATAGTGGTTGTGTGAAGTGTGTCTTTGTTTTCTTTGTAGGTATAGCGCGCTATTAGGTAGACCCATAGATCTTGCTGGATACTGTTAGGGTAGCCTCACTAAAACCAAACCGGTCGTCACCATCTGGACCCTGGTTTCTTATGATTATGTTATGACTGTACTCCCGAAAAAAGGAAAAGAGGTAATTAGGTACTTGACTTATTCGCTGGAGTATCAATAAGGCGGTCGTTTCTTCTTTTCCTTTTTTCGAGCTCAAGACTTGGCTAAGTACCTACCACTGTGCTTTGGTGAGGTCACATAAAAGTCAATGGCGCCAACGCGCCAACATACACTGCAGGCGCTGTTATTAAAGATAAATTGCGCCATTTTTTTGTGAAATTTATTGAAAAAACATGATGGCGGCGTTAGTTCCAATTTTGGCCGCGCGCCAAAAGAGCCTTGTACACTATACACACTGAGAAGAAGTATGGCTATATGATGCGTCAGTTGTCTGTCTTCCCACGAGGCCATAAGGGTCGTGGAAGGCATCAGGGCGATGACGTCCGTTGTAACTAGAAGCTCACGTGGCTGTGGGAGGTACTGGCTGGAGCAGAGAGAAAACTAATAATAGAGAACTTTGAGAGACCGGATATTTTATCAGTGCGATTTTTTGTTTTCTTTTCTCTTTTGTCGCTACCATAAAAAAGAACTGAATAATTATCTGGCTTCATTTGTATCTATAGAGCTATACGTTATTGATTTTGATGCTTAACAAGATAAAATCAATATCCTGGTGAAAGCTGTCAACAAACCAGCAGCATGATAAGATAAGAACCAGGACGTACCACTAATTACTATCAGTAAGTACCTACCTAGTTATGTAAATGCGATAGTTTATATTTATTGGTTGCTGAAAGCGACGAAGTTTAGGCAGGATTCCTAGCAGTAGGTAGCTCGTTAATACCAGCGTTTTTAGTTGGGTATCTTATTCTGGCTTGGATTACCTACCACCACCATAAAAACTTGGAGATGATTCTAGTTCTAATCTAAATACCTACGTAGGTAGGTAGGTCATAAGTTCATAACGTAGTTACTTTACAAAAGTAAGTTGAATGCATGAAGAGAAAGATGTTTTGCTTAGATTTGGACAAAGCAAGACTGACGATTAAACGCGAAAGCACTAAACAGTTTCTTCAATCATTTTACGGTTCACCGCGCTCGCTCCTGGCATGGCGTCACCAGAATTTATTTCCAAAATGGCGCACCTGTCACTGCTTTGAAATTCGAACACGCCTCTCCCGCCTTCGCTCGCTACGTTGCACACATTTCACTTTTCACAATGAAACACGTGTCGCGTACATGAAATAAAAGGGCTCAATAATGATATCTAATTATGTCATTAAAATGCTCCCCTATTGGCACATTATAAAAACCAGGAAGTTGTTTCCATGCAGCGTTCTTTCGTCACGAAAGGCAGTGTTTTCAACGTAGGTATTAGGTATTACAAAATCTGTGCCAAAAATAGCCAGCAAATTATACGTTTAAAATATTTTTTTTCTTGAAAATGTTGTAAGATGCTGTATTTTTGTTTCATATCATAGTAGAATGCCCCTCGGTGAGTCGAGAATGTTCTTCCCCTTTTCATCCCAGTGATCCCCTTCGCTATTTAATCAACCTGTATCCACCCGCCGAGCCTCTATATAGGTCTCCGCTCTCCACGCTTGCCTGAATAACTCGGTTGGTAAGTACCTATAGTATCGATATTTTTAGTACCTATATGAAAGTACTTCTTAACTACAAAATTGAATCTATGGTTTTGAAACCCAATAAATAATCGTAGGCACCGCCCGTATTTAGAAGGCATTGATTTTCTAATTTTAGATAGGTATTGTTAGTACCTATCCAAGAAGCTCTTTTCCATTACCTACCTACTTCTTCTAAAAAAATGTTGCAAAACCTGCTTTGCTACATTAAATTGGGTACCTGGTAGATGGTACCTACCTGGTTTCGGAAATTAACCGTTATGAATCGACATGCGACACCCGTTTTCCGAGCCGAGATACGTACCTACCTACGTAAAAAAAAAAAAATTTAAAAGTTCTCCATCACGAACGGGTTGCGTAAATTCTAAAGGACAGCTATTCGTTTGTTTATTTTAGAAATAAAAGCACCTTCCAGTTTCCACACCCCGGGCTCGGTTGCTGTAACCATGCTACTGTTTTTCTGCGGATATTTTTTTTTCTAACTCGAATATAAAAATACTAACAGTAAATAATACTGTAGATAATTAGATTGAGTAACGAGATCATTTCCATTGCAATAATTCTCTTTTAATAATTAATATCTAAACAAACTACTCGTTATGACGTAAACAAATCCCTCCCTAGGTAAGACTTTCAAAACTCCCGTTCAATGTTTCAAGCTTTAAATTACTCACCGCAAATCCACGTGTCATGTTAAGTATTAACGTATACGTGAATGTTGGTGGTTCTAGTGTGGTATGGGGGTGAAAGAGGGGCGATGCGGGTCGGGTGAGGCTCTGCCTGGTGTGGGGCGGCCCGGGGTGACGACCTTCGCGGAAGTCCTACTCGCAGTAATTACAGAAACGGCCTCAGCAGCCCTCCAACTCAATTTTCTTTGGGCTACATTGATTTTCACCCGCCAACGCGAGCGACACGTACTACTTTTAAGCTCATGCCTCGCGTGCCCTGTTGATCTTTGTAGAATAATAAGAAAACAGCTGGTAGATTTTTCACGTGAATTTATTTTGAAATAAAACTTAGTTATGATTTCGCAACTTTCATTATCCCAGGAAAACCAACAGTTTAGCTTTTCGTATGGATGGAAAATCTACGCATATTAAAGCGACCGTTACGTAAATATGCGGTATGGCCGCTGCCATTACCTACCAATTAAAAGAAATAAGTTAACTTGTTTAGGCTTGGCAAGAGTATGCCTATGGCTTCAGTAAAATAGTAAATGGTTGGAATAGTACCAAAGAGAACAGCATTCGTGGCCAAGCGAAAACTGGCCTTTTAGCTAAGTTGGATCAAGCACAGTGTTTGGACTTACTGAGAAACTTCCACGGGTAGTAAAAGTAAATAAACAGGCTACTTGAAGAATAAATAAAACTGCTTGTCCGTTTAAAAAACTGAGATTTTATCGTGCGATAAAATCTCAGTTTTTTAAACAGGCTTCGTGCACACATAGGCATGTATGTCTGTGTGGTGTATGTAATTGAATACACGATACCGCATCCAACTCAGCGTGAAGATGTGATAACGTTTCCGTACACCTAATTGGTCTTGCAGTTACATACAATTAACCATACATGCTTTATTATGGTCAACAGTTTCTAGACTCAAGCCGTAGTTACTTTTAAATATAGGTATATAATATACATATACATACATATGAGTGGAATTGAAAGGAGTGCTAGTTTAGCATAGACAATTATGCATGCTTTGTGGTTCGTTTCTATGGAAACATGCAACTATGATAGGTACAATGTTCGGACTGTGTTCGTAATTATTTATGCAAATAGAAAGCAGAGACGAGTACTCTAGCGACATACAGTCTCCTCATTATAGCATTTTATGTTTTAATTGTCAAATGAGATGACTACACTACACTACTGATTTATTTGGTACAGTTCGCTTCACAAATAAGGTACCCCCCTTGGTATTCATCAAACCTATTTAAGTTTTTCGTAATGTAACGTAAGTGGCGTGTTGGTCTAATGGTTAACACTGCGGCTTGGCGATGCGGTGGTCACGAGTTCAAATCCAAGGATGAGAAGATTTCTTTTTCCTTTATTTTATTTATTTATTTATTTACCCTTTTTTTTAGTTTCTTTATTAGGTGATTTTCGTTAATTATTATTTAAGAAATCAAATGGAGGTTTGTAATAAAAGCTAGGCATTTTGATAAACAATATTCATTTATTTTTCTAATTACATTTCTAGGACTTCATGGAATCCACTTCCAGGTTGAGTATACAGTTTTCTATCTGTGTTAAATTGGGGTTATTTACTTACAATATTAACTAAACACAAAAGAGATATCCTGGATGAGGTTTAGAACGTTTAACACTAGATAAAGGTTCGTTTATATATATATTTATAGAAACATAACTACAATAATATCTATTTATTTAAAGTTGTGAAAACAGTTTTTTTTATACTTACTTATCGGAAAAGACCTTTAAAAAAAAGAAATTTTGTCTTTTGTGTCTGTGAATTACAGAGGAAGAATCAACATGCTAAACTATAATAGTATAGCAATATACATCTTTCTCTTTTATCACATTTTCTAATAACCCTTATTTAACACAACATTAGAAAAATATATGAGGTCAGATGGTGCATCGTTAATACATTACAAGACTACTTGTAAACCAGATTATCTGGATTGATAATAATTATAAAGGTTGTTTGTTTTTGATTAATTACGAGATAAGGATCCCACAAATATTGGGAATTAGTAACACTTGCTCATATATGTTCCAACGCAATTTTATCAGATACGTTACACAATCAATCTGCCGAGTAAATTGCCTTATAATAACGGAGAGGATGTCACAGTCTATCACTTCTTGAAGTTTTGAAGGGTGCCACTAAATGAACTTTCACAATATTACGTTGTCGCTCCATTTGTATTTTCTCTGGCCTTGGCGATCACATTTCACATCACCCGTCGCTTGATACCTTTGTATCCATCTAAGAACTGTTTTTCTCTGCAATGAAAATAATAATATTAGAAATACATAAAAACATCCAACTAGTAAGTAATAATGCAACATTATTGCAACAATAAATAGGTATTAAGTGGAAGTATAACATAAATCTTACCGTTATGCCCATAACTCGTGCTATTTTCTTTATGCTTTGTTCCTGTTCCCAGATAACAACAATTTTAGCCTTCAAAAAAGTTGTTAATCAAACCATACCATCGGTTAATAGAATCAACTGGTCAAAAACTTAATAAATTTGATAATATTACGACGAAGATAATTACACACAAGCGAATCGGCACGAAAACGAAACCATTTAAAAAATAATTATACCCTCAATCACAGTTTACTAAATAAAGCGAAGAAGTATTCTAAATTCAACCTTAACTCGCAGTTCATACAGCAGTTAAGTTTCTGAAGTAAAATGACGGTAGTGCAACAATCGGAATCAACACATTATATTCAACCAAACAAGCTAATTTCAACCTTATCTTTTAGTTAATTGAGGAGTTAATGCGTATTGCATTTTGTAAAACTAAGGTATTAAATATAAAACGAAAGTTGAAATTTAAACCTTATTATCTAGAAGATTAGACCGTTAATAACCTTGTTCGTTTTATGGAGTAATACTATTCCAATTTTCGTTGAGGTTGACAACTGAGCCAATAGGCTAGTAGTATAAGACACGGTCTCGATGATCGGCTGGCGCCTGGTGATGCGGGTTCGTATCTTAATCGCACGCAAAGTGTCTTTTTGTAAGTTATTCTTGGTATACGGTTCGGCCAGAAGGAAGCCGAAAAAATACCTTAAAGAATTATTAAAAACTTGAATGAAACTTGCAAATAATATCTGAGGCGGACCGTTGGATGCGCTCGGGCAGAGATGGGTGCGGCGGCGGGGGAGGGAGCTCCTCAAGGCTCACGTGACGCGCCAGCGCCGCCGCGCCGCCGCCCGCCGCGTCGCTCGAGCGACGAGCGATGGCGGGCCCGAGCGTGCTCGGGCGATAGTCTTTAAGTCTTGGGGGGGTTCCATTTCTCTGACGCTGACTGTACATTATATAATAAAGAGTATTCTATTCTACATACTTTGACAATTATGCCTTGCTTCAGGCTAGAACTGTCAAGAAGATCAAAAAGCTTTGATAGTTGGCAGGGACAAAACACCACGATATCCGACGAGAGCCAAAAATGTAATCGTTGAGGATGCCAAAAACAAGTGAACTAGAGATAAGTGGATAACTTAGTAGGAAGGCAGATCTGGCAATGGGCACGCCCATTGCCAGATTGTGGCAGACAGACTGTGGTTGTGACAGACTGTGGCAATAGAAAAAATAAGCAAGCAATAATAGAAGTCTAGAGTTGTCAACAGGATTTCCAGCACCCTAATTGCGCAACACACTATCAATCGGAATCTGAATAATTTCGAAGCAAATTGCTAATCCATTGCTTCATAAGTTCAAAAAATTTGTCTGC
The DNA here is from genome assembly GCA_963082905.1 of Oligia fasciuncula. NCBI lineage: Eukaryota > Metazoa > Arthropoda > Insecta > Lepidoptera > Noctuidae > Oligia > Oligia fasciuncula. The sequence continues at coordinate 9,708,191 of OY720406.1, read as the reverse complement.
TCAAAACGTAATAACGCAATGAATGTTGTTGAACTGTTAAAATGAAACCGATTCCGATTGTTAATGTGTTACGCAATTGCCCCACAGGTTTCCATATTCAATGCAATCAAGACGAATTCAATTATAGTGGTAATCAAATTCAATGGTTTTTTGGACACTGGCCTACAAATTATTAAAGCCACAGTCAAACTACAGTCTATTCCAGCTTAATTGAATTGAATACAAGTCCACTGTGTTTATATTTTACCTTGTAATACTTAGATCTTTTGTTGAAAGGGCATTTTATAATTGGGTCATATTCAAAATAATTGTAAGTTACGGATAGGAAACAGATATGAATATTATTTGATTGTAACAGAAAAATAACAGAAAGGAATTATTAGGGCAAGTTTAAATAGCACACGTTTATAACAGGCTACGAGTGCGAAGTCGGTGTGGGTCGCTAGGTGGGTACATAATGAAATAACATTTTGGTGATCGTATTTTAGTTGGTATAATTGCCATAAATTCATCATCATCATTGCCATAATGCCTTATCTCCGAAACTACCGAGCCTAAAATTTTGATATTAATATTAAGGCAAAAGGATTCTAATGATTAGAATTATGTAAATATTTGTTACGGTCGTGAATCATATTTTAATCAACATACAACTTTACACTGACCTGTAAATTGCAAAAAACCTGAGTCAATTTGAATTTCGCGGGCTACCTTGGCGCATCCCCCTTAACTGATAGGTACTGAGACGGCCGACGAGAGGCTGGGTACGCCTCGGCGAGGCTGCGCGGTTAGTATAAAAGGCTCAAGCAGTGAGGACTGAGGATACGCAGTAAAACATGCACACACAGACAATACATGGCACAGCAATGCAATACATGGCACAATATACGCAAAATAAATTTAAGTAAGTAAAAAAAAATGTTTTGGCTAACCTGCGGTGCACTAAGTACCTATTAATATTTTATTTTCATTAATTCATACATGAGACAATGTGAATAACGCCTAATCATTCATATCTGTTACGTAACGGAAAAAAGTGACAGATAAAATAACGTATATGAATTAATTGCACGTGTCTATCCTACAAATCTATTTATTTCCACACCAATTCACATGATTATACGAATATTTTATAGTTATAACAAATATCACAATACAGCCCTTTCCTAGTATGAGTAATAAAACAGTAAGTACTTACCGCTACTGTAAACGACTCACATTGAATATTTACTTTTAAAAGTCTAATTTTCTTCGACAACGAAACGAGCTGAAAAACTATATTGAACAAAATGGCAAAGCGTTTATTCTTACGCGTCGTGTAGTAACAGCTAGTGAACTAATTTTGCCAGTATTTCAAATTTCTTTATTGCCATGGAAATAATGTTAAAATAGCATAACAGAGAAGAATAACAGATATGTGCAAAATCAGGACACTCATTAATAAATTAAATTTGGAGTACACTAAATAGTATTTTATATTTTGTTTAGTAAAGTGTTGAAAGTTTAAACAATATTCTCTGAATATATTTTTTTTTTTAACTTTTGTAGAATGGTTCATAATTAAATTATTTTTTTTAGTTTACCGTTAAAGACGTGGACATAGAATACTTGTATGAAACGGATCCTACGCAATGTCTGGTTTAATTTTTTTTAATGAATTGTTAAGGTTTACCAAATGTTTCGTTGTTTTTTATTAAGCTCAAATAAATATTTTATCTGTTTTTTTATGAAATTCTAGTCAGTTGCATCTCGTTATGAAAATAATTGGGTTGGACATTAAGACAGTAGTAAATATACAATTATTTTGAATATGACCCAATTACATATTAATTCATCTTTTCGTTGAGAACTGAGAGCTAAGCAAGGTATTTTTCTCTGCCGGATTTATTTACCCCAATTTCGGACATAGCTTCAGTGACACCATAACTTTATTTTCTTTTTACGACTGTTTATAAAAAACCGGTAAAGTGCGAGTCGGACTCGCGCACGAAGGGTTCCGTACCACAAGGCATAAAACGCCGTAAAAAAAAAAAACGTTTCTTTTATACCCCATTTTATTTTTATTTGTTGTTAAAGCGGCAACATAAATACATCATCTGTGAAAATTTCGACTGTGTAGCTATCACGGTTCATGAGATATACGGCCTGGTGACAGACAGACAGACAGACGGACAGTGAAGTCTTAGCAATATCCTGGTCCTAGGTCCTATTTTTTCCCTTTGGGTACGGAACCCTAAAAAGAATAAAGTGCGAGGCGTCTCCTTTCCTCACACGGTCACACCCCACTTATACGAGATCTTGTATTATTAGCAGTAATACAAGTCATACAAGCTACCGATGTCTTTTCTATTTGTATTTCCAGCTTCTGTTTTGATATAACAATAAAACACGATTGTATGTATGTCTATAAACAGCATAGATGACTAAGAGCGTTCGCTTGGTCGAAAGTAAACAAAGGAGTAATATAATTACGGCATGCTGACTCCTTTGACTTTGCCCGCGTTGTGTTCAGTTAACGAGGAGTTTAGATAAGAAGAAAAAGTTAAATAAGGCTAGCTCTGTTAGAACGTGAAGTTCTGGCTATGTTAGACCGGTTTTGAGAGTTTAGATAAAGCAGGTTCCTGATTTCAACTAATGATAGGCTTCTAAACTTTCTCATGTTTTGTCCGTTTTCTGTTGTTCTGTTTTAGATCTAGTTTACCGGTTTACTTGCTCTACGTATGTGCTCTAATGTACTCGCTAATGGAAAACAGCAACTCCATCAGAGTCGTCGGCTTGTCGACAAGTTAGGCCAGTCTAGACGGCTGGCTGCTACAAAATAATTACAAGCACTGTCTAGTTTTTGCTCTTTATCACAAGCCACACTGAAACTGAGATCACAAACAGATAGCGCAATCTTATTTATTTGTGCATACAGATAGGGACACAACGCTCTGGATACAAGCCAACTTGTTTGAATTGTATTAGATATGGTTTTATTGCAACATTATAATTAATATCAGTCGTAGAAATGGTACGCTAAATTTCGTAACGAAGAATAATCGAGCTGTTTGTGCCAATAGGTAGATGGCGCTAGTAAGTCTGGCGCATTTTTTAGAATTTCTATGACGGCTTTTTAATTTCTCAAAATCAATGGCTGCTTCATAGATTCCTGCAAATTTTATTTGTATAAACGTGATTAGTCTACTTCATTTAATTTTTTTTTTTCATCTAGTTTAATCATTTTTATTTTTTATTACTTACCTGTCTGTCATTAAGCTTCTACAATTTAGCAATAATAATTAGTCTTGTCTAGGCATAATGTTTTTATTATTTCCATAAATAACTTATTGCAGAAGTGTCGAACATCATTCGTCGCTCAGGTAATTCATTTACGCAATGCCATATTTTAATTAAAACAAAACATGATAGTCATTTTTCAATATTTCCTACTCTACTTTCAAATATGTATACAAATGGGTATAGATTTCATTCACGACAGAGAATGCCTGCAACCAGGAAATCTAATTCGAAACGCTTCGAACGTCAGTCAGTTTGAAAGAATGTCAGACTATGTGGCCGACCGAACGCGGTATGTCCATCAAATCCGGTACCGGCCTGTGTCGTGGTTACCCTACTCAAAAGTCAAAACGGTCGGGAAAAATGTGCACTTTTAATTTTTAATTTCCTATTTTTTTACATTTTGTATTTTATGATATGGCACACATAAAGCAGACAGCGCTCCGTTTTATTTTATGTATTTAAATGAGAATTGAGAAGCTACTGTAATTTTTTGGAATATTTTATTTTTATTTTAAAAGTACGTAGAGATTTCTCCCCCAAGGCCCTGTTACTTTACATTACATCGCATAGATCTGTGGAAATGCTGACAACATGGAAGGAAATGCTGTCGTCATCGCTTAGCTGGCCAGCTAGCACCAGCTAGTAATTTATAAGTCAATTATGACAGCCCACTCCCTCTCAAAGAGAGGGGTGCCTGAGTCCCAGCAGTGCACAGACTACATAGTTACTTTACTCTTTGACTTAGACATACTACAACAGTGGGAACATTATTGGCTGATTATTGATTATGCTATGCTTACGCATGGTCGCGTCTAACAACGCAATATAAAGAATAATACACACAGGAGCTCTTCTACTTTATGGCAGCTACAATGTGATGTCTATGGTTGATCTTTGGTTTTAACGACCCAGCTGGTGCCAGCTTTTCTGCGAAAATCGTGTGTGGTCTGCTGCACACACAAGAATAGCGTCTTGACACTATTAGCATCAGCGCTGCTGTCACGCATGCACTGAATTAAACTACCTACCTACACAATAAATAAATATTACAGCAGAAAGTAGGCAATAGGACCGACGTAACTTGGCGGGCCTGAACTTAAGATTTTTTAGGAACCAAATGGTGACATGAGGCGAGTGCGAGTGAGAGAACATGCGCGAAAGTTCTTAGTGCCTATGTTCAGGCCCGCCAAGTTACCATGATAAACTTTTGTTTGTAGCCAGAGAACCAGAAAGTACCTACCTACTGCCCGTATTCACTGACACTAGGCAACACCTAAATAAATGCCCAAATAAAAGAGCAGGCTGCTGGTCTTTCAACGCTCGGATCAGTGCTGACTCTGAGCAAAGGCTAAGTATATAATTCTCTTTGGTGCTGAGTGTGCAAAAGTACTTGCTTCCGCCCGCGGCTTCGCCCGTGAGGTATGTCAATAAAACTATCCTATGTCCTTCCCCGGGATGCAATCTATCTCGCTGCCAAATTTTATCGAAATCCGTTCAGTGGTTTTGGCGTGAAAAGGGAACATACAGACAGACAGACAGAGTTACTTTCGAATTTATAATATTAGTAAACGATGATCTACACGTTAAACTTACTTATTTTTTTATGTTCTTTAATAATTTAGTTTAAGTATGTGAAGGATATTGCCCTTTATTTTGTGTGGCATGTATTGTGAGTTGTGAGCATTTTTTGTTGGAGATCCTAAGTAAATAAAATAAACTAAAATGGCTGTTCCATCAACTTCCATGTTTGACTGACGAATCCCGAAATTATCAAGTTGCGTCGAAAAATTACACATGAACAAATCAACGTGCTACCAAGGATTCTGTAGGTATATGATTCTGAACCCCCTTAGGGCGAAATATTTCGTAGGTTATTAAAAAAAAAAATACCCGTTCCATACATTTTAATCGCATACATACTGTATGTATTGCACTTTTCTATGAAACACTGTTTTCTTTTTTGATAACCGACGAAAAGTTTTTACTCTAGAATCATGTGCTAAATTAATTCATGTCCGGCAGGGACATGAATTAATTTAGCACATGATTCTTCCCTGTATTTTATGTTAAAACAAGAAACACGCAGTCAGTCGCAGGCAGAAGCTAGGTAGTTATAAAATATTTTCCAATACATTAAGGAAACTGGCATACCTACCTAAGCACCAATTATATATATTATTTGACTCATCCTTGTTTCAAGGAAAGACGATCAGCATAATTGAATAAGTTCACATCTGCGCTGCGGCACAATTTAAATTCAGAGTTTTGATTTATCGCAAAGAAATCATATTTTTATCTGGTAACCATAATACGTCATCTGTTATTGCATATTTCGCTTCTTCGTATCTTGTTATCTCTCCGATTATAATACATAGTTTACTCGTAGACTTCATATCTACGGATCTACCGATATGCTTTTGTCTGATTTCACTGTACACACGACGACAATCAAGCTTTACATTTCCAGTTTTATTTGACCACGCATTGTAGGTATAGGGTTTTCGTACAATGAGAAGTAGGTAAGCTTATACTGGAAATGTATAGCTTGATACCTAGATAATATGTAGGTGAGTCCACATATCACAATATTCAATGATTAACACCTGTGTCTGTGTTCAACACAATACCTATAATCAAGGCTCTTGTGCAGTGAGCTCCACCTAAACGTCATACTATACCTACATTGTGGAGTGCCCCCTTCGCTTACAGCTCTCTAGATCCAACCATTATGCTCATAAAATATTACCAACTGATTTAAAGCTAAGCGAACACGTTCCATACCGCCACAAAGTTCTTCGTGAGCACTGCTGTTATAAAACTATAAATACCTATACTATAGCATGACTCGGGAAAACGCTCTAATGGCTAGGTACGGCGCAATAGCACATAGGGACTCCATACCTATCTAACCGGGCTTACTAAGCACAGAGTGCTGCATTGAAGCTACCTAATTCCTCCCTGGGGTGTCCTATTTCGCAAAAATTGTGAAACCTGGAACGGCGCCATAGGGGGTAAGCCATCGTAATAACTCTCATTTTGCACCATTTTCGCATGAAAGTTACAATGTTAAGTCGAAGTGGCTGCGTGTTGTGTAACGCCGACCGTTTGCTTGTCTATATGTAGGTTAGCGCATGGCTTCGCGTGTCTAGGGCTAGGTTCGTTAGGCAGGTACCTATCAAAGGGCCACGGGGATTTCGCCGACTTTCGTAATCTGTGGAAACGTGGGCTCGAATGCCGCAGCGAGTTGGCAACGTCGCGCGCTCGACCTGGCTCGACCGACGACCTCGCGTTATCGCCCGCGGTGACGCGATACCAACGATACGCTGAAAAGGTCACCAGTCGCCACTCCACTCGCCACCATCCGCTAATGTCTTCGCCATCTAAACAGTTGCAGTTTCGACATAGAATCTCATAAGTACACCGTGAAAAAAATATTGTTGCGACGGCGGCGACGTGGCGTCGTCGTGGTGCGTAGCGGCGTCTCGCTCGCGCGCCCGCCGTGTCCCGCTCGGCTCCGCCCCCCTCCGACCGCAGCGCCGCGTAGCGGCCGCGCCGCGCAATGTACACGTCGCATATACAGCGTTGCCATTCCGTACCTATAATTTCGCTGGACGTAAATTTCAACCGAAACAGTTCAATGGACTTTTCGAAAACTCTAAACGTGTCATTTTACGTAAAAAGTCCTGTGTTACATAGATTATTGTAGGGAGTGGTGTGTGACCGTCTGTTTTGTTTCTATCTTGTGATATTTGAGTGTGAGTTGCGTGTCCGTGCTTGTAATCCGTGAACAAAGTCCCGTTGGGAGCTCACACGTCTGTTTTCGGCTCTAAGGTGAGTACTAGAACGTTATTTTTATAATACACAGCTTAGGTTTCATGCACATTGACCGTTAGACGTGGTGAAAACTATCTCAAAGTTCCCCTACTTTTCCTATTCCGTCATCGAAATCAAGTTTCTAGGTAACTGCGCAAATAACCGTGGCGTCAGTTTTCTCTTGTAAAGTGTAGTTATATAAATGCGTGAGGCACGGCGTGGTACCCTGGTGGTGCACATGCTGGCTCCAGCTTATGTAAGCCATGATAAGCTCAAGATAAGTTGTCGCGACAGCCGCCGGTGGTAAGGTATCGTTATTTTTATCTTGGAATGCCCTTTGGCCAAACATTAAAATAGCTGTGCATCCGACACCAGCACCATGTGCCGATCAGTAGTGCGTGTGTAATTGGGTTGTGGTGTGAACGGCCAGCCTCGATCGCTGCCGTAGGCCTATATCGGTTCAGGGCTCGCGGCGCCAACGACAAACGACGTGCTAGCACTTGCCCGTTCCTAATATAAACCAGAGTAGTCCTCGAACTACGTTACTGAAATGTCTGGCCAGTTAGAAAATAGTGAAAAGAAAACAAAGATAGTTACGAACATGAAAATAGGTTGAGAAAAGTAGTTTCTTAACACAACACCCCACTCATAAAACAGCCAGTGTTGTCAAGATCATGCCAGGTTATTTTCGTTCATGCGTAAATTATTGCGAGATAGTGCTCGGTGGCACTCAAAACCCCTTTCTTCACAATGCAAGTTGGTCTCGTAAATATACTGTCTATTAAAAGTGACGTGGCTAAAAGTGCTATCTCGTGAATATCAAATAAGACGGCTTATCGTCGCCTGATAGGTACCTATATTCATATCTCGACCTCGCCTCATTGTCGGTCACCCATCCGCATAGCAGTACTCAGTACCTATCAATACCTAATTCAGTATGTACTAACTTACCTAATAGTGAACATAGTCAGTAGCTAGGTACCTACCTACTTTACAAAATACACCACTAACACTACACAACACAGACTATAGACAGTACCTAGACGGTTACTCGTCACGAAAACTGACTTTTTTTTTCTGTGAGCACCAGGCGATTGCCAGTTGCCAGTGTCTACTTCCAAGTTTTCGCAATTGCAAAGTTACTCAGTCGGTCGGTACCCTGTATTCTATTCTATTTCTGATTATGCCAAGCAAAGCCGATGTCGACCATTCTGCCAATGTCTAAAGTGCATTGGAAAAGCAAAAGCGAAAAAACTGACCAAGTGCGAGTCGGACTCGCACACGAAGGGTTCCGTACCACAAGGCAAAAACGCCAAAAAAAACACGTTTGTTGTATGGGAGCCCCCCTTAAATATTTATATTATTTTAATTTTATTATTTATTATTAAAGTAAAAATACAACTGAGTATTTTGTGAATATTTCAAGTGCCTACCTGTTGCCATTGTGAATATCGAGCAAAAAAGGGCAAAAAAATCGCGTTTGTTGTATGGGAGCCCCCCATAAATATTGATTTTATTTTGTTTTTAGTATTTGTTATTATAGCGGCAACAGAAATACATAATTTGTGAAAATTTCAACTGTCTAGCTACCGCGGTTCTTGAGATACAGCCTGGTGACAGACAGACGGACGGACAGACAGCGAAGTCTTAGTAATAGGGTTCCGTTTTTACCCTTTAAGTACGGAACCCTAAAAAGCAACCTTGTATTTGATTATAGTGACTTACCATACTCTCACCAAGAAGGTAGGCTACGTACCAATAAAAAAATCGATGTGTTCCGTAGCCCCGTATGTATCCCTAATGCTATCAACTAAAGTAATCATCGTAAAATCATGGTGAAGGTTAATGACTCCCACAATACCATGGTACGGTCTAAGAAGCAATGTTCTTATTTTTATTTCTAGACGTTAAAAAATCGAAATAGCCCGGTAGCCATATCTTTTAAATGTGAACTTAAAAAATTCGATGTGCAGTGCAACCCAAATTACCTACCATTCTACGTTCAAAATTCCGATAGTAGGACGGATATTTTTAGCAGAATGATAATACAGTACGAGTAGGTATGTTTTGAAAACTTAAGCAACCCGAACATGTTCGCATATTTTGTCGATGGGTAACATACATGTGACCAAAATTGTACGTAATAATAGCTACGGATAGAAACCTACATATCAACATACTACGTAGGCAGGGCCGGATTAACCATGTTGGGGCCCTTAGGCAATGCAATTCTCGGGGCCCCTTTTCAGCCGTTTGAATATAAAGTTGATAAAGGGATGTGAGTAATGGCATCAGTAGCATCACCGGACTGATGCTGAACTCCTCAGGAACTTACCGTAAAAGATTTGTATTTGGGCTCATCGAAATGGTCTTAACGAATAGGTTACACATACGGGATGAACTGATGATCCAGGTCTTATTAGGAATAGTATATGAGATGAGACCGTCTCACTGTCTCATGTCATGATGGAGCAGGAAAGAAAAATAAGACGCGGGTGATTTAAATACAACTTTAATCTTGTTAAATGCAATAAATATAGCCTTTTTCGAGATGTTTCTGCATAATTGCCCAGCTATGAGTTGACGCCGAAAAAAACAAGTATAGTGCCTGTACAAATCCGAAGAATAAAATTGCTCCAACGCAGCTCTCCGCAGCACGTACTCCAACCAAATTCAGTGCGAGATTAATTATTTTCTTCTTCTTGTGTCGCCTATCCTATTACGAGCGACACAAATATGTGACAAAAAATGCGGTGCACTTTATCACGAAATAAACAATTAAATCATTACTTTTGTGTTTTTATTTGTATACCTTAAATATTTAAAATTGTGGCTTGGCGTGGAGGGCACCCGCGTGCGTTTATGCTCTGGCGTTCAAAAGGTTAAATATGGGCCTGCCGACCATTGTAACATTTGTAACAACCAGACATATTTGACGCATTATCGTAATTCTGACCTCTCGCATTTTTATATCAATGTAACATTGATTTAAATAAAATTGTAGCGGTCAGTTCTTCCTCTTTGTGACTTACTAGGTATAGGAATAAATGTAAAAAACGTTCTGCTACTTCTCCATTTGACGTAACGTATCTCAGCACAAAGTGATCAGTACGAGGAATGTCTGTTGCCAAAAGACAAAAAAAAACTTTAAGTACTTCAGACCTTGATCCATATGATGGTAGTAATACTTTGTTAGTAATAATAAATTGTCTTTACATAAAAAACGTTAAGTCTGTATTTTTATGATATAAAGTTATTACTGTAAAAAAAAAATACACAAAACCTTACTTCTTAATATTTCAATAAGTTCCTCGCAAATCGTTGAAGACAAATATGATTGTCTTCCTTTTTTTTTTTTTTTTTTTTATTTGGGTGGAGAAAATGCCTAACGCATACCACGTCGTCCGGGGAGACGACGAGGTTATGTGGGACTTGCACCCACTAAAAACTCCACCTGTGCACCTACTTTTGCCTTGATGGGTGGGCCGCGAGAACTACAACGTATGACATTCGCGACCCATCCAGCGTGGCCCATTTCTGGGCTCCCTCTTCTTGCCCCGCGTCCGGGATCTATCCTCTTTCGGCGATGTCCGGGTGCACTAGGACATCACCTCAACTCCAGGGACCGTGTAGCGTAGACGATAGACTCCCCGATCTATCATCCGCTGGCCCCTCTTATGGCGGCATCAGGTCCGCATTTCGCCGCCTGCGCCGTCCTGCCCTCCTGCGGCGAATCGGGTCAGCGTGAGAGTCAGCCTCCCTGACCCGCTCTGCCGCTTCCTTCTGCGAGATTACGTCCTCGCAGAAGGACGCAACCGCCTCCCATGCCCTTTCACTGCCGACCATAGCCCTGACAACGGCCGACAGCGACAGGTCTTCCCCAATTTCTGCCGCCAGAACACGGCGCTGCGCCTCCCAGGCAGGGCACTGCTCGAGAGTGTGCAGGGCCGCGTCCTGGCTGCAACCGCAGTGGTGACACACGGGAGTCACCTCCCGTCTTGCCACCGTGTGCAGGTATTTACCAAAACAGCCATGCCCCGATAATACCTGCACTAAACGGAAGGATAACGTCCCGTGCCGCCTCCGTACCCACTCCAATAGGATTGGCTGGATAGCCCCAATAGTCCAGTGACCAGCACTGGGAGTTTCAAGCCTCTCCGCCCACTGCCTCATAATGGCAGTCTGCGCGTCTCTGCGCCACCTCATCATCACTTCAGGCGGTGGGCCCCTGCCGCTCTCCGCCCGAAGTTCCACACTACGATGGTAAACTTCGGCAAGCACTCGCGCCTCCAGATCCCACGGGGGTGTTCCTGCCAATGTGAGCGCCGCTTCGGCTGAGATTGTGCGGTATCCGCGTATCACCCTGATAGCCATGACTCTTCTTTTCCTCTCCCAACATATATGGCTAAATGCGAACTAAGGAACGGACCGTACTCCGCGAGTAATTCTATAATTCCCAAATAGTTGCCATTATGTTGAGAGAACCTAGAATTTCGTCATCACCACGAAATGCTAAATTACTTTTATGCGCGCCGGGCCCCTTAGCCGATGCGGGGCCCCTAGGCAGTTGCCTACTCTGCCTAATGGTTAATCCGGCCCTGACGTAGGTAGGTACCTACCATATTGCGCAGTAATATAAATCCGTCTGTAGTTACTAGTTTCAGTTTCCCAAACTGCTTTTGTTATTTTGTTGTCCCGAAGTTCCCCCTGCCTGCCTTACAATTATTTACAGGTGGGGTTTTACGAATGACGTAAGCAAATCGACCATTAAGACGGATAAGAACTGGTTTCCTATTAAATAGACTCTGACAATAATCCAAGATGAATAAAGTCGGTTTACAGCATTTGCAATTGTAGCTAACCCCCTCTGTGACCATTCCGCCATCTTTTATAATGTTAATAAGCTGTTCAACCAGTCTATAACGAATTGGTAATCCCCAAGTCCCCTCAAATATAAATAATACCAGCCTGTTATTGTCCCACTGCAGGGCAAAGGTCTTAAAGGAAAAGGCACGAGCATTGATCACCACGCTTGCTCATGACGGGTTGACAGTTTCAGGCCTTATACCCGTAATATCTGTGCCCCACGGTTTCACCCGCATAGAGGCTCCTTCAAACAGGCGCGACACGCGATAAAATCGCGCGCGACGCGACACAAAGGCACCGCAAGTCGCGCAACGGGCGGTGCCTTTGTGTCGCGCGCGATTATATCGCGTGTCGCTCCTGTTCCCGGAGGAATATACATATAAAGTTTCCTATGTCCTAACCCAAATTTCATCAAAATCTGTTCAGCCGTTTTAGCCTTAGAGTGTAACAAACAAACTTACAATAAAATCAAATCTTTTCTCTTTATGATATTATTAGTTTAAATTAACTGTAAGTCCCAAGTTGATGATTTCCTTCACCGATTTCAGTATGTCCAAGATAAACTCTGAAATTACATAATATGAATTCAAAATAACCTTTTATTATTGTGAGTCACAGTATTGCCATACTGAAATAGTTTGTATACCTATGCCAGGCATGACGACTAAAAATGTTATGAAAATAAAGACGTTTTTATTTTTTTTTAATTTTTTTTTTTTTTTACCTATGGGCGATTGCCAAGCGCAGTTGTTGCGAAATCGCCTTACCACTGTTTATGATAACTATGCTATGGGTGAGGGTGACCCAGGCCACTTCTGGCTGTAGTCAGGATGGTATGATGCTGAATATATTTTGTGCTATCTATCTACCCTGATTGCCCACATAATCAGCCTATAATGTTCCCACTGCTGGGACACAGGCCTCCTCTCTGTGACATGCCGGTTTCCTCACGATGTTTTCCTTCACCGTTTTGAGAGCAGTGGTGATGACACATTTTACACAAAATAAAGCGCCTGTCTGGGTTCGAACCTACGACCTACAACTCGTAAGTCGCGGCCGTTACCACTTGGCCACCACTGCACTAATACCTGATTGCCCAGTGACCAGTCTATCTATGCTTTGTTTGCATTACGTTTTTAGGGTTCCGTACCAAAAAACAAGGGTAAAAACGGGACCCTATTACTAAGGCTTCGCTGTCTGTCCGTCCGTCTGTCTGTCACCAGGCTGTATCTCAAGAACCGCGATAGCTAGACAGTTGAAATTTTCACAAATTATGTATTTCTGTTGCAGCTATAACTTCCATAAAACAAATGTGTTTTTTTCGGTGTTTTTGCCTTGTGGTACGGAACCCTTCGTGTGCGAGTCCGACTCGCACTTGGCCAGTTTTTTTTAGTTAAATATGCTGTTGCCTTGCTGCTCGCTTTGCTGTAACCTGTAAGTGCAGCAAGGAATTGTTATACATAATAAACAAACTAGCTTCTGCCCGCGACTTCGTCCGCGTGAAATTTCGGCCCCCGCCCCATCGCATCGCATCCCATCGCTCACCCGCGTGCTACTACTCCGTTTTCGCTTAGCGTTGTTTCTGACGTTTTTTTGCTTTTGCTCGGCTCCTTAGTGTCGTAGCGTGGAGTTATATAGCCTATAAACTTCCTCAAGAATTGGGCTATTAAATGCAAAAAGAATTTTTCAAATCCAACTGGTAGTTCCATAGATTACCCCCTACATACAAACTTACAAACTTTACCTCTTTAAAGTATTAGTATAGATAAATAAATGTATTTGGGAATGGGGAAGTATAAACAAACCAATAGAATTCCACTAAATTCTCTTGATGTGAATTTCGTGAAAATATAGTGGTTGCTTTCTCTGCATTTCTCCGATTCCCATCGCCTCAATGATCGAGCAGTCTGTAGGTAACGATAGTTGATGATAGAGCTCTGCCGTGCCCCTACGGATTACAAGATTATGTTATGTAACACTAAATTAATGATATCCCCTGAGATTCACCACCCGTGATTGGAATCTACTGAACTATATAATAATATATTATATCAAACAGATTAAATTACTTTGATGGTATACATCATGTATATCATCATAATTATATCCTGATTTCTGCTTAAAAAATACACAAAACCGTTGGTCCCGGCTGTCTATATAGTCGTTACGGGTATTCAAAAGCCCGAAAGTCTGATAACCAGTCTTACCAAGGGGTATCGTATTGCTCTATTACCGGATTGTGGAGGTCAGAGAGGCAGTCGCTCCAAGTAAAATACTGGTATGCAGCTGTGTCCGGTTAGATTAGAAGCCGACCCCAACATAGTTGGGAAAAGGTTAGGCAGATGATGATGATCCTGATTTCTGCTTGATGATCTCAACGTAACAGACAGCTTACCAACACACCATGCTCTGTTCCTGCATCCATGTTATAGCTTCGTGTCTTGTTCACAACTACTTCTATTTATTAACTCCTCAACTCTCAAGGAAAGCGGTGTTGACAGTATACCTTATTACCTAGTATAAAATAAGACAAGGGAAAAGTTATTTTACTGGACAAAATACCTTTGTCACTTCTCATGGTAATCATGGGAACATATGCCTATAGACTGCTGCTACTGCCTCTAACCAACTTACCAGACAATGTCGTGGTTTCATCGTGATTGCTTGTTAATCATGGTCCTAGTAAGTAAGATGTTCTTAGGTCCTTGTAGAAGGCTCTTATGAACCTTCATCTAAGGAATCTCCACGATACGACTTGCCAGTTCTATCACTTCTATCTACTTCTAAAGGTCGTCCCCTGAGACCTAAAACTTACTAAGCCAAATGGTCAATTCTGAAACGTTAGCTTGAAACCATCTACCCTATAAAGAGAAAAACGAGCGTGCAGATACGTGATCAATTTCCCCATTATCTGGTTACAAATAAAAATAAAGTTGGTAAATATACCGCGTGACCTAGTTTCCGTCTGAAAGACCTATATTTTATATCCAGCCAGCCATATACATTATTGGGTTGGTATGGCTGTTTTTCAACCACTTCGTAATTTTAGCACCGATATTATTTGGATTGGATTCTACATATAAACGTTTCTGCAGTTTTCTTTCTTTTGGTAATTTCGTTTAGGCAGTAGACACAGACTCACCTAATCAACAATCGTCTATATGTGTCATAGACTTAAAATAGAACCTTGAACATGTAGGTTCTCGGTAAAAATACGTTTTCCCATGCTATAAAGACGACAAAAAAATTACAATAGAAACAGCAGTATGACCACTATTGGATAGTTGAACTGTTCAACCATCCGAGAGATTAGGAGCCTTATGTTCAACTTGAACATGAGGCTCCTAAGCTACCAAACTGAATTTACCCTGCTTACGCTGTCATTTGGAAACAATGTCAATGATTAATCCCAGCGGGACCGCCGCAATCCATGTTTCCTGTCGTAATGACTTCGTTTTTATACCCGAGGGCACGTCAGCAGACAACCGTTAGTATTAAACACGCTCACCTTTCTGTCTAATGGGCGACATACAAACTCGACAGCAGCAAAATGACCTGCAAACACGTGGACAAACGACACCACTGGTGTGTGTAATTGGATTGCCAAAGTGTCGCCTTGTGGAATGTCAGTGTCGCAGCAATGCAAAACCCTATATATTCGTGATGTGACTCACTTCTTTGTAGAATTGTTGCTGAATTATAGTATGATTAGACCCAGTCCTTGTTTTGGCCCATCAGTATCCTATTCTAATCGTTAAGATTTTGGGTCTGTCTTCCAGCTACATCTTTCTGATTTTGGAATTTTATTTCGAAAACACCAGAGCACACTCTTTTGACAACAGCAGTGCGATTCTGTAACCATCTCACCGTGAAAACTTTGGTGAAGTGAGCGTGGAGTGAGCTGTCAATATTGTCAATTCCTATCAAAAACAAACTCACATCACCTAAGTTTTCACGGTGAGATTTTTACAGAATCGACCGGCAGTTCTTCAGCTTTCAAAATAGCTTCTATCATAGTGAGAAAAGAGGTAACGCTTTTATATCGTTACCAAAGTGATATAAGACTACCGTTATTTTACCGTTACGTTATAACGTGGTTCTAATACTAAAAATACTCGCGCTAACTGCGTCATATCTATTCTCTCTCCCACCTGCCCACATAGACGGTGTTTTTGCGTCCATCGACACCGTTGGTATTAATACCATAGATAAGGGGAAAAGGTTTAACAAAGTGAACAAACACGTTGCACTTCACATTTACTATAGAAAATATTTGTAGGGTATTCTCAGCAGATATGCACACATCCCGAATCCCTTCCGGAGTACGCCCATGATTCGTTCTTTAAAATTTTCCCAAGTTTTGACTGCACGCCAAAAAACTGGCAGTTTTTTTAAGGCTTTTTTTAGCACTTACAAACCTGATTGTTGGAACTTGGAAGCGTCTCGACTTCGACATTCAGGTGTCATCTAAAAATATCAAACCAATTTGGTATGAGTCATCCGAACGAAATGCAAGGAAATCTTCAATAATAGTTTATAAAAGATCCTGGCTTTTAACGCTAAACTTCTCTCTATAGCCACTATCTTAAGAAATAATCACTAAACATGTCGAAACGTTTCGGAAAAGAGAAGTCTACAATATCTAATTGGATGATTCTCCCGGATTTCTGATTTAGTCAAGCCCTACTGCTTTTATAAATCTGGATGGGCACGTCCCACTCATCATTCTCGGTTTATTATTTCTATTTCAGGACCTAGCCATAATAAAACCTTACTAAACACAACTCCCTCGAGGATCCAAAGACCTTTTATTTTATAAATCAAGGACATGCAAGGCCCTCATAAGTCACTCACTGAAAAGTTTTTGACATGGCACCGCCTCATCAGTCTAGTGATCGATGCTTGGCTGTCAAACTGAATTCCAGAGTTCAATCCGCAGGTGTAATTGATTTAGGAAAGATGTATTGGCCTTTTGGGTGACTCTACTGAGCTAGCGGGCAAGGGTCACCTCACCACTAATATCGTTAATGGAACTGAAAAGCCCTTGTATAATTTCTGGATGTGTAAAAAACTTTTGCTAATTTGATTTTCGTGTTTTGTCTATAGCCTATCGTGTTATTGGGTATCAGTACTGTGCTGGGGGCATTAAGGCTACCTTCATATCAATAATAGTACTGAAAGGATCTTGTAAAGTTTCTTGATACGTAAAAAAGATCTTTTGCTTTTATGGATGTCGTGTTTTGTCTTCTGAAATGATACTTTAGGAAAGATGTACAGACGCCAGCACATCAAGTTACTACAATCTGTCAGATTTCTTTAATAGATTTTCGACTTTATTGCTAAACCATAAGGTTCAAGGTTGATTGGGAAAATCTGACAGTTTCGGGTAGGTTGACCTGCTGGCATCTGTACATATCAGGTTATTCGTTATCAGTACTGTGCCGGGCTTTAGGGTCACCTCGTGTAATGGGACTGAAAGAACCTTGTACAGTTTCTGAGAACGTAAATTTTTTTCTTCTTTTCTGACAGGTTTTTTTTTTGTCGGCAGGTTATCGGTGCAGTGTCGTCGGTCGTGTGCAGTGGTGTGTCGTGTGCATCCGTGTTTGTGTGTGTTGTGCGATTTAGCGCCGGTATGGCGCGTAGCTAGCGAGCCGCGCCTGCCGCGGCATGCGCGCCGCCTAGCCATGCCTGCTGTGCAACACGAGACATGGCGCAGTACTCGCAACGGACACAGCCAATGCACAGGTACATAGTCTTAGATTGTGGGGCAAGGAGACCTTTATGTGGCACCGACTGGAGCCCACAGGCGCCATAGTCATCATTCTAAAGTTTAAATTGGACCTTGTGTGAGACTAGACGGCCTTTGTCGTCACTCGCCAGGATTTTTTTTTTTCCATTATTACGGCGCGTCGACTCACTTTCCTTATCAAGCATTCCCTGATGTTGCACGAATATCATTGTAACAACTTTAATTGTATTTAGAAACGTATATTTTACTTATTCACCTACATGTATGACGTTAAGTACAGCCACGGTCCGAACGAATCGAACGAAAATTGGTTCCGTTCAATTTTGCTCCGATTAAAATTGGGTCCAATTTCATATTATCTCCACGTGTAAGTACGACTAATGTATTCCTTTGAATACGTTCTTTTTAAAAACAATGAGCAGAATAGCTGAATAATCAGACATACGTGAGTTTTCATCGACGTCTAGCACATTCTTTACGTTAATCATTACTGTACCGGCAGATTAATAACGGTTGACGTGCAGAGTTAACTGGCATGCTATATTGAATTTCAATTAAACAATAATGTTCTCGTTGGTTAGTTCATCTGTTCATCTCAGTTTTACTGCTAGGCAGGTGTTGGAAAGAACAGTAAAACCGGTGCGTTGAGCCGGACTGGCATTGTTGCGAGCTACGGGCTTGCGAAGTTGCGAACTTACGACATAGGTACCGCACCCATATCGCGTCATAGTTCGAGTCCCTCTCACAAATCGGATACTCTTTTATAACAGGAAACTCTCATTATAAAGCCTTCATCCAAGTTCGTAATTGCCATCGGATAATTTTATTACGTGAGATAATTTGACCTTGAAACGAAATCGAGGTCTACCACAGTTTAGCAACTTGCTAAATCCTTTTGTGTGCGTTACATATCGTAATCCCAAACCTTTTATATTCCAGATCATGAAATCCTGAAGATCCCCCATCCCAAGATCCTTGATGAATGTTGTGAAGGTCCATTGAAGGAGTACCTAGCCAATCTACGTAGAACATTTGTGTTTTTTTTTAGACCGCTATATTATACACACTGACCTAATGAAAAATTTAAAAAAATAGCTGAACTAACAAAGTGAAATTCAGAAACATTTTGTGTTTTCTTCTTTTTTTGCGCCTGGCTTACTGGCTAGACGTTGGGCCTGACAGTCTGTATAATTAATAATAAATAAATTCGCAGACAAAAACCTGAACGTTTTTTGTTCAACTTTTTTTATAAATTACACGTTTACATTATTTACGAAATAAAATATTTATGTAAGTATAATTATTATATTTTAATGCAATTTGCTTGGACAGCTAATTTGACGTGCGGGATCCCTAGCTGTTCGCCGTCCATTGTTACCGAGCAGTCAGCAGCTGTAAATTATCATGATGTACTAATAGGTACCCACTAATAATATAACACGCAATATTTTAATGTCTTCTTTATAGTTGGCGTATACGAACTGACGCGGACGTCCTAATAGGCAGGTGATTCGTGACGTCGTGACGTCACCACCAGTTGTATGTAGTATCGTTATTACACTTATTATACGAGTACGACACATGCCATTTAATCTATACAAATTATGTGTGACGGTGTTGATTAAAAAAATGTTCCTGTAATAAGTATTGAAATATTTTAACTTGTTTTGTACGTAGGAGTTTTTTTATTAACGACTAGCTTTTGCCCGCGACTTCGTCCGCGTGAAATTTCATCTTCCCCGCGTTCACCCTCTTAGGGGTTGAATTTCGAAAAATCCTTCCTTATTCCTTGTCTACATTATAAAGGGAACCTCTGTGCAAAATTTCAGCTTTCTAGGTCCTAGGGTTTGGGCTGGGCGTTGATGAGTCAGTCAATCAGTCAGTCAGGACTTTTCTTTTTATTTATAATAGATTTTCCTCTAAAAATTTCGAAAATGTAATCTAATTATCATTTATTTAGATAAATAAGTATTCGGGTCAATTTTCAAGTTTATTAACCAAACGAATGATTAGGATTTTTCATATAAACTGTATTCCCGCTTTTCACCCCCACAGGAGTGGAATTTCAAAAAATCGTTTGGGATATGTTCATTACTTGACTCAAAGATTATTTATACCAATTTTCGAGTTAATCAAGCCACGCAGTAAAATCCTCGCCTGAATAATAAACTACCCCTTTTCACCCCGTTAAGGGTAGATTTTCGAAAAACCCTGATACACGTCATTCTTTATTTTTGATCTTAAGTATAAATACTGAGTTTCGAGTTAATCGGACCGCGCGTTAAAATTCTTCCATACAAATTTTGACGCCCCCCAATCCCCCTTTAGGGGGCAGTTTAGAAAAACAAAAAAAATGCCATACTTTATAATTTACTTAGATAAGTATTCGTGCCATGTTTCAAGTTTATTAACCAAATGAATAAGATTTTTCATATAAACTGTATTTCCGCTTTTCACCCCCATAGGGGTGGAATTTCAAAAAATCTTTTGGGATATGTTCATTACTTGACTCAAAGATTATTTATACCAATTTTCGAGTTAATCAAGTCACGCAGTAAAATCCTCGCCTGTATAATTAACTACCCCATTTCACCCCGTTAAGGGTAGATTTTCGAAAAACCCTGATACACGTCATTCTTTATTTTTGATCTTAAGTATAAATACTGAGTTTCGATTTAAACAGACCGCGCGTTAAAATTCTTCCATACAAATTTTGACACCCCCAATCCCCCTTTAGGGGGTAGTTTAGAAAAACAAAAAATGCCAAACTTCATAATTTACTTACATAAGTATTCGTGCCAAGTTTCAAGTTTATTAACTGAAGGAATAAGATTTTTCATACAAACGAAATCCCCCCTTTTCACCCCCTTAAAGGTTGAATTTCCAAAAACCCCTTCTTAGTGCTCCCCTACATTATTGTTACGAGCTTCGGGTTCGTGACAATAAAAACTGCCGATTTAATAACCAAAAACAACAATTTATTTAAAAACACTAATTACAACTCGAAACACTAATTAAAAGAACACAATCACACTACTGATCACTCTTAATTCGCACTTGAAGATCGCTTAGATGTTTTCGCTCTTGTCGCTTTATCCAAACTGTGTCGGTCGTCGCGCATCCCGGCCTTATATAGTGCCGCAGATAGTTCTAGAACCTTCCATTGTAGAAACATCTAGAATGTTCGAGTACATACCGGCCCCGACCGACTAGGTGTCGATAGTTCGAGAAAGTTCTACAAAGTTCTAGTATCGAATTTTCTAGAACGATCGTGACTCGACTAGTTCTGCTACTCGATACTAGATGGCGCTAGTGGTAACTAATGTCAACATGTACCAGGCATTAATTGTGGCGCGCAACACTGCCCCCTCCTAAGACATGCTCGTCCCGAGCATTATCAGCCCCATAATAACGCGCCAGTCGGTCCACATGGACGATCTTAGGAGTACCTCTTGCACCTTTCTGTATCCGGTAGGTTACGTCATTGATCTTTGTCACAATCCGGTACGGTCCGTCCCATTTAGCTTGAAGCTTAGGAGATTTCCCTTTGCTGCGGACTGGATTGTGCAACCACACTAGTGAACCTTCGTCGAACCCTTTATTGTTCATTTTGCGGTCATAACGGGTTTTCATCTTTTCAGACATTTGCTGGCCCGATTGTCTGACGTGCTCATAAATGTCATTCATTTTGTTCCGCAAGTCATTCGCATAATCGGTTATACTGCGTGGGGCATCAGGTGGTATTCCGGTGATCAGGTCTGCAGGCAGCCGTAATTCTCTTCCAAAGTTTATGCAGGGGTTTGGCTATGTCTGCAAAGTTTTTGACAAATCGCCGATAATAGGAGCACAAACCCAAAAATGCTCTGACCTGCGTCTTGTCTTTTGGAACTGGCCAATCCTTGACAGCGGCGATTTTCTCTGGATCCGTGCGGATACCTTCTTCAGACACTACATATCCCAAAAAGCTAACCTGTCGTTTGAATAGTGAACACTTCTTCGGACTTAACTTGAGGTTGGCACTCTGGATCTTCATGAGCACGCGTTCCAGGTTTTGAAGATGTTCTTCAAACGTGCGGCCTACGATGATGATGTCATCCAAGTAGACCAAACAGGCATCGCCAATTAGTCCAGTAAGCACAAGTTCCATCAACCTTTCAAAAGTTGCCGGAGCATTGCACAATCCAAACGGCATAACTTTAAATTGCCACAGACCCTTTCCTGTCGAGAATGCAGTTTTCTCCTTGTCCTTAGGATCAATTTCGACTTGCCAGTAGCCACTTTTCAGGTCCAGCGTGCTAAACCACTTTACTCCAGTAAGCAAGTCCAGCGTGTCATCAATTCTTGGCAAAGGATAGCTGTCCTTCTTTGTAACGTCGTTCAGACGACGATAGTCAACACAAAACCGCATGCTGCCGTCCTTCTTTCTTACCAGCACTACAGGTGAACACCATGGACTAGATGAAGGTTCAATAACGCCATCCTTCACCATTCCCTCAATCATGGTTTCCACTTCCTTTTCACGTGCTACCGGCAATCTCCTTGGCCGCTGACGGATAGGCAATTCTTCTCCTGTGTTTATTTTGTGTTGAACTAAGCCAGTCTTCCCGATGTCAGCATCGTTTGACGAGAAAACATTGGCGTACTTGAGTAACATCTTCTTCGCCTTGACCATTTCATTTTGGGACAGAGCGCTGCGGCAGTCGTCTAAAAGTGTGGTCACTTTCGTTTGTGCATCCTTACTGAGGGTCCCAGTCGATAGATATTGGCATCGACGCAACCAATCCACTTCCTCGCAAGTACCGACTAGTGTGCCTTTTTCTATAATCTGTTCCTGATCACAAAGGTTCAGCACACGTACCCCTGAGATGTCGGTGGCTCTGACCAAAGTTCGTGCCACTTTCCATGGAAGGTCATTGTCTACCCTTTCCACGAGTACACAACGATGTGTTTGCCTAGGATTCCGAGGAAGACTAACCGGCACAATCGTTTCCGATCTCGGCGGAAGAACAATCTTCTTAAGGCTGTACACATTACCTGGCAACGCCCCTTCCACGAAAAGTTCCTCTTGTCCACATTTCAAAACACCTTGCTTGACGTCAATCTCGCAACAATTCTTCCTCATAAAGTCAAGGCCCAGGATGCAATCGTCCATTATATCGGCCACGATGACATTATGCAGGTAGATACTGTTGCCTAGCTTCAACTCCATCTTCTTCTCTCCATGGACGGGTATGCGCTGACCGGTGGCTGTTACCAAATGAATGCGTTCCCGGTTGTATGCGGAGTCCCCAAGGGACCGACTTGTAAGTTGGGAACTGACAACCGTGCGAGAAGCTCCAGTGTCTATGGTCAGCTTACACGGCGTTCCGTTGACCGCGCCCTTGATGATTAGGCTGTTCCCGTCATGGGTTTGTGTGATCGAAACCCTTGGGGCTCTTTGAACCTCAGCCAGCACCCGCCCCGCAGTCCTGGCTATTACTCGTTTCCCTGCTGCTGATGCTGGGCGGTGCTGTTAGCCGCACTGCCCTCTGGAGATCGGCCGTCTTCTCTTTCTGCAGTTCGCTTAGGGCAACTGGATCGAAGGTGGCCCTTTTCCCCACAGCCGTAGCACCTAGGGCTGTATCCTTTATTGCGGTCGCGAACTGTAGCCGCTGCAACCTCCCTGACGCGATGGGAACGATAATCCTGCCGCACAGCTTCCACCTCCAGTGCATGGGCCAAGGCGTCCTTAAGCGTCCCGTGGTGCCCGAGCCTCACAGCAGCTCTCACTTCAAGGTCACGGATGCCGTCGATGAATGCCTGCACCAGGTTTCCATCAATAAGCGCAGGTACAGACTGGTACGCTTTACGAACCAGCTTCTCCACTTCAAGGGCCCACTGCTGCAGGTTTTCATTACTGCGTTGCACGCGATCCTTGAGCTGCGCACGAAACACGTGTTCCAGGTGAGCGTCACCATACCGAGACTCCAATGCCTCAAGGAGCTGCTCGTAAGTCACTTCCTTACCGAGAGCTTCCAGAACGGTTAAGGCCTGGTCGCGCAGGCCTAGGGTGAGGGCAGTCATGGCCTGACTTTTATTCCACCCGTTCGCCTTCATGACAGCCTCAAACTGGATTTTGTAGGCCGACCAGGAAGAAGTACCGTCGAACGGTGGCACTTTGAATCCACGTAGCGAAGGTGTTGTAGCTACGGGAGCTGCGATTCCATCCCCAAATTTGAGGTAATCCAGCGTTTTCTTCACGTCAGCCATCACGGTTACCTTCACGTCAGCCATCACGTTGTCAACCCGATTATTTACTTGGTCGATTCGGGTTTCAGCTTCCGACAGGCGGTTGTCATATTGAGCAACCTTATCCTTCACCTCCTTCATGTCTTTCCCGAAGGTAGCGTGAAGGTCCTTCATAAGGAGCATCTGCTCCTCCTGGCGGCGTGCCTGCTCCTCCTGTTGGCGGACCTGTTCCTCCTTATCACGCTGGAGCTGTTCTTCCAGCCGACGAGCCTGTTCCTCCTGTCGACGGGCCTGTTCCTCCTGTCGACGGGCCTGTTCCTCCTGTCGACGGGCCTGTTCCTCCTTATCCCGCTGGAGCTGTTCCTCCAACCGACGAGCATGTTCCTCCTGTCGGCGAGCTTGCTCCTGCAGCATCATCATCAGAGCAGCCAAATCTGGTGCTGATGATGCTGGAGCAGCTGTGGACGGGCCGACCTCCGAGGTCGGTAGCTGGCCTTCCGACCTCTGTGGCGTTGCTCCACCGAATCTCCTCTGGTCCGTCTCCTGCTGACGATGACTCCGGGTACGGATACCCTCCGTGTCGTCTTT
Source organism: Oligia fasciuncula (assembly GCA_963082905.1). Lineage (NCBI taxonomy): Eukaryota > Metazoa > Arthropoda > Insecta > Lepidoptera > Noctuidae > Oligia > Oligia fasciuncula. The sequence continues at coordinate 9,683,665 of OY720406.1, read as the reverse complement.
GGGTAAAACCGGCATAATCCCACTTCTGACACCAATTGTTACGAGCTTCGGGTTCGTGACAATAAAAACTGCCGATTTAATAACCAAAAACAACAATTTATTTAAAAACACTAATTACAACTCGAAACACTAATTAAAAGAACACAATCACACTACTGATCACTCTTAATTCGCACTTGAAGATCGCTTAGATGTTTTCGCTCTTGTCGCTTTATCCAAACTGTGTCGGTCGTCGCGCATCCCGGCCTTATATAGTGCCGCAGATAGTTCTAGAACCTTCCATTGTAGAAACATCTAGAATGTTCGAGTACATACCGGCCCCGACCGACTAGGTGTCGATAGTTCGAGAAAGTTCTACAAAGTTCTAGTATCGAATTTTCTAGAACGATCGTGACTCGACTAGTTCTGCTACTCGATACTAGATGGCGCTAGTGGTAACTAATGTCAACATGTACCAGGCATTAATTGTGGCGCGCAACATTATAAAAGGAAGCCGTGTGCAAAATTCCACATTCCTAGACCCAGTAGTTTCGGCTGTGCGTTGATATGTCAGTCAGTCAGTCATTCAGTCAGTCAGTCAGTTTCTCCTTTTATATATATAGACTCCTAAATAGTTGGGAAAAGGCTTTGTAGGTAGTGTACGTAGGAGTTTCTATCTAAACGACCGATTTGATAAAATCCTGCTTATCAGTGATGCGTATTTCATTGTTTCTGTTTATGTTGTATTAATTAAAATAATATTACAATACAGATATTGACACGCTATCGATACCGCGAATACGTTTGTTAAAAAACATGTTCATTCTACATATATATAACTGACCATTATTCTATAACGTAATGATTTGTTTCGATTCTCACATTATGTTCCCTACATTGCGTTAGCCACGTATTCCTACGTATAGTTTTCTGCATGACGATTTAATTTAATTAATACGAGCAGATAAATACACACTTACTAATGGAAGTTAATTAATTTCGTTGTAATAACATTAAATTGTATCGTTCGGTTCACGTCCAATTACTTAAATTGATTAATCATTGAATTTTTATGTGCTTACAGAATAAATTTTATTTTTTGGCAATCATGGTGAATCCTCAGAATACAGAAATGATGAATCATACTAATTTCGAAATTTAAGTGATTACGGTTTACTCAGTATCGAAGTCGTAATGATTAAAAAAAAAAACAATCATGGATGTAAAACCTCTAAATCTTACCCAGAGAGTATTGGAAAAATGAAGAGACGAAATTATTAACTCCACCACTCACACCAAAGTGACATATTGACAAAAAAACATTTGCAGCTGTCATTTTAGTCTAGCAAGTTAAAAATCAGAGTTTAGATAGATTGGCACAGAGGAATAAATTAATAGCAACATCGAACACGTAATAGTGATAATTTCTGTTCTGTATTTAAATTTAAGTCTGACAGAATTATCGGCCAGCCTTTCTTCGTTCTACTTTCAAAATTGTCATTCGTCGCCATTTCAAAATGGATGCATTTGAAATGGAACTACGACGTAATATTTTTATCTCATTTTGTAAACACTACAATATGTCTAGATTCGTTCGTTGACCCTACGTGACATCACGACATGCGGCACGTGCCATCTTGGAATTCTTGGATTAGTTTAAGGCAAAAGCGCCAGGGTAGCCCGCGAAATTCAATTTTTTGACGTGACAACGTCTTAAATTAGGTTGCGGCTGGGAGTCACTTATGAAAAAGTGTAACGCTCGGTAACGTTACGTTCTTATTTTAAATTAGGTTGCGGCTGGGAGTCACTTATGAAAAAGTGTAACGCTCGGTAACGTTACGTTCTTATTTTCATTTAATTCCTTGTTCCTATTGTGCAATTTAATTATATTCATATCAATAAATATTCTACCGAGAAAAAGACGTTGTCACGTAAAATCTTCGCCCGTAAAACCGACTTTACAGGCAACCATTTTTTTTTACGAAATTAACGAAAAATATAAACCTTTTGAATGTAGTCTGCGGTAAGCATTGACATATATATTACTAGCGTAACCTAAGGACCGGGCTAACGGCGCGACTAAATGGCACCAACGCGCTGGCCCTAAAATGACGGTTTTAGGGCCAACGCGACTCAGTTGACAGTGGTGCGCGCGAACTTCGAACTTCGAACGAAGAACTTCTATGTAAAATGTTCAGACGGGCGTATCCTATTTTTTATATATTTGAGTGTTACGTGCCAAATATTGATATTAGTAAATATTTTCGCCGAAAAAGGATATTTGTAAGACTTTATGTCAAGCGAAATAAATAACTAACACGGATTAATTTAATAAGCAGAGTCAGGGAAATGAATTATTTTGCAGTTTGACCTAAGTACTTGAATTTGTCTTTCCATACGACTGGCAAAGAATGACCGTTTGCGAAGCAACCATTTTACCTGATTTTGCATAGCTATAGAATGGATAGGAAAAATATATACCTATGAACTGTGTGGTGATGAAGTAATTTACACAAAGTAAAGCGCCTGTCAGGGTTAGAACCTCCGACCTATATCTTGTAAGTCGAGGTCGTTACCACTGGGCCACCACTGCTGTAGGTATATTCACTACCTATTTACCATTTTATCGGAATAAAACCGTTCGGGCAATGGTTTCCGGCGAGTGGTAGGTGGTACCAGCAAATCGACCGTTGAATAATTAACTGTCATTCATTTTAATACGTTTCACGCAGAAATTGGAACGGTGCTCAACAGTTACTGTCTCTCAAGCATTGTGGTTTTTTTTATAATTTCTAACGTAACGATATTAAGTACCTACTGCACGGCATCACGATAACACAGGAAAGTAAAAATATGGAAATATAAGAAGACGCTTTTCGCCGTCCACGATAACGTTATAAATATAACATACTTAGTTAAGTACTTACATTTTATGGACGTGGTTCTCGATAATATCGATTAAAAAAATCATTATAGATTAATTATAAAAGAGAACATTAGTAGGTACCTAGGTATTATCTCTGCAAGTTTGAATCACATTGGTCAATAACTTATTTATAATTGATTACTTAAAAATTACGTCAGGTATCGAATTCTTGTGACATTGAACAAACATTAATTGGTTTGTTAATTATTTTCATTTTCTACCCTCTGTACGGAACATTGACCCCTGATATAGAAAAAACTACACTTCTCGGCCTCCTCGGCCTTTCCAAGCTACTGATTGGCAGACGTAGCCAGTAAACAGGCCCATAGACTATGCTTCTGACAGTTATCTGTCTTTGAAAGGCTGTCAAACAGCACGTGGCGTGCAACGGGGATGCTGATGGATCCATGGACGTAATATATAGAGTTACTTCTATATATTACGTCCATGGATCCGTCCATGGAATGGATCCTATTCCTATGACTTATTCCGTATTAAATCTACGTCACTACATCCCACTAGTTCCTGAAAACCTAAGAGACCCGGCCGATTCGACAACGGACCAGAGGCCCGCTGGGTTGATTTGAAGAAACAGCCAGCATTATAATTATAACGAAACTAAAAAATAAAATTAAAAAACATCTTTATTTCAGACCTGAAAGTCCATAAGTTATTAGTTGTTAGTAACAGATTGTGCTTATATGCTATAAAATACTTTGTCCTTTTCTATAATTATTATAATGATCTACCCACCATTATTCTCCGTTGTTTTTTTAACTGCATTGAGGAGTGTATGACTGCTGATTTGCTTTTATTATCTATAGCATACTTTCGTATTACTTATTACTGGCCATCCACAAACTCTGCTCACAATATTGCACTGAATCGATATAATAAAAAAACCGGGCAAGAACGAGTCGGACTCGCGCACCAAGGGTTCCGTACCATCATTATGTTTTTAAATTTTCACCGGCGAGCTACTTACTAGATCTCGTTCAAATCAATTTTCGGTGGAAGTGTACATGATAATGTACATCATATATTTTTTTTTTAGTTTTATCATTCTCTTATTTTACCACTTTGGAAGTGTCTCTCGCGCAAACTATTCAGTTTAGAAAAAAATTATATTAGAAACCTCAATTATCATTTTTGAAGACCTATCCATAGATCACGTAAAGGTTTGATGAAAAAAAAATTTTTGAGTTTCAGTTCGAAGTATGGGGAACCCCCATAGAACATTGTTTTTTTTTTCTATTTTTTTGTGAAAATCTTAATGCGGTTCACAGAATACATCTACTTACCAAGTTTCAACAGTGTAGCTCTTATAGTTTCGGGAAAAAGTAGCTGTGACATACGGACGGACAGACAGACAGACATGACGAATCCGTTTTTTCCATTTGGCAACGGAACCCTAAAAACTGGCCAAGTGCAAGTCGGACTCGCACACGAAGGGTTCCGTACCACAAGGCAAAAACGCCGAAAGAAATACGTTTGTTGTATGGAAGCCCCCCTTAAATATTTATTTTATTTTGTTTTTAGTATTTGTTGTTATAGCGGCAAGAGAAATAAATACCTAATTTGTGAAAATTTCAACTGTCTAGCTACCGCGGTTCTTGAAATACAGCCTGGTGACAAACAGACGGACGTACGGACTGACAGACAGCGAAGTCTTAGTAATAGGGTTCCGTTTTTACCCTTTGGGTACGGAACCCTAAAAAGGAGTATTATAATAGTAGTAGTAGTATAAGTACAATGTACTAGCACTAACACTTAGAGCAGACTGTAACATCTCACTTAACAAAATCAAACAAACGCGACATATTCCAACCAAATTAATAAGTACTTACATCGAACTTTAAAAACAACCTGCCCTTACACTTTTTATTATTAAACGACAAGGTTGAGTGAAAGTGAACTACAAATACTATGACCGTACCATAATACTTCTGCAACAAAAATATCCGCCGTCAAAGCAAATCGTCCCTATATATGACGATCTGGCAACGTCGCTTTGTACCGAAGGTAGACGAAGCTACCCGACCGAAGCCTTGAACGCGACGGGCGGCGGCCAGTGGCGCGACGCGGCGCGGCGAGGCGGAGCGGCACGGGGCGGGACGCTAGCGTGAGCGGCACAGTTAGCTCGTAGAGTGCGGGATACGCGCATCGACCGGCGTCTACATCGCTATTACGATTTCCCGCCAAAAATGATTGATATAGAAAGATTAATTGAAGTTGTCAAAAAGAACGAGTTCCTGTACGATATAAGTCATAGGGATTACAAAAACCCTAGCCTTAAAACTGTGACATGGGAGTTAATTGCGAGACAGTTGAATGCAACAAGTAAGTGCACATTTTATGTCCAACAAATTAACAACATGGTGTACCTAAACCCCAGTCCTAGCAAGATGCCATGTGACTGAAGGTGTACCTACAATACTTAGGTACGAACTAGGAAAAAGGCTTTTTATTAACCCCCGACGCAAAAACGACGGGGTGTTATAAGTTTGACGTGTCAGGGTGTGTGTGGCGAGGGGGGGTGGGGGGGTGTGTGTGTGTGTGTAGCATCGTAGCTCCCGAACGGATGAACCGATTTTGATTTTGTTTTTTTTTTGTTTGAAAGGTGTTAGTCGGGAGTGTTCTTAGCTATGTTTGGTGAAAATCGGTCCAAGATGGCCGCCGCCACAAAATGGCGGATTACATATTTTTTCAGAACTCCTTCAATCCCATATTGAAGGATTGATATCAAATGAAAGGGCTTGAATAGTAGAATACCGACCGTTCTGTGATTCTGTGCAACTCCTTCTATTCTAAGAGGTCCCCCCGACTGCCATATGAATTTATCTGTTTTGGTCTCGTTAGATTCTTTAAGTCGGGGGTTTTTAAATTATTTTAGCATTTTCCAATTACATTTAATTTTATTATTATTTTGTGTCGGGGGTTTTCTTAAAAGATTTTTTTTAAACAGTTATTTTCTACACAAACTTTGTTAATGACAATCGTTCTGTTTCCAACTTGGTCACGACCATCATTTCACGTATTATCCGTATCTTTTCAGGTGAGGTTTGTAAACTGAAATGGAAGACCGTAAGAGATAGCTATATAAAGTACAAAAGGCTATTAATGAATTCAGATGGTACAAAAGACATCGACTATATTTGGAGTGCCAATTTGAAATTCTTAGATAATTACAATGTGAACCGGAGAAGTTATTATCATACGCTTAGTAAACAGATAAAGACGAGTAAGCGAGCCGCAGGTGAGCCGGTTCGGGAAGAATTAACAAATGAAAAATCATCTTCACCACCGCCTCTGACGCCATTGGGAACGTTAACTATGGCGGAAGGTAGCTCTGCATCATTCCAATCCAATCAAGACTTACGAAACAATAAGGGCGACCCAATAACAAAATTTAAGGAAATAGATGCCACTGACCTTCTATTCCTGAGCTACTCGGGAACATTCAAGAAGTTTCCAGCGAGACAGCAAACCTTTATGAAGTTAGAACTTGCCAAGTTATTTGCAAACGCAGAACTGCAACAATTAGATGATGCGGAACAATCTAATGTAGAAGCTGCAGAAAGTTTTCCTGTCATTATTAAAACGGAATATATTGACATTGACAAAGATGAATCAGAAATGTCGGAAGCATTCAGTGATGATGTCATAGAAGTGAAGCCGGCTAAACGCAGGCGTCGTAGTTCTAAGCCACAAAAGTGTTAGAATTTTAGGTTATAAGTACATCCCCTAGATAAGTAAGATTAATATTGTAAAAATAGCAGTTATTATATAGGTTCCAAATAAAAATGCCACTTCTGGCGTAGAGAGTCGGATTCATGAAACTGAAAAGTTGTTCTTTGGTATGTTTAAATAGAATTTTAAGTATACTTAGGTGCATTTAATTGTTATTGATAAAAAGAGTGAGCTTCAAAGACTAATTTGTCCGTCAAGAACTGCTAACCATATTTATCTATGATTTTAAAACTAGTGTAGTTTCTAAGTTCCCTTAACTTCAGAAAGCGCTAAAAGACTATATTTTTTTAATAAAGAAAATGTTAGTGATTAAATTCGTGTCTTCTTTTGGCTTTGTTTTCGCTCCGTTCAATATGATTCTTTCCGAGGATACTACACGCTTTACAAATATGATCGTTGTGGGAGAGACAGTTCTCCGAACTATAGTATTGTTTGACCCAATACATCTCAGGTAGTTATGACATCAGTAAGTCACCAGGTACTCTGACGTATTGTAATAACTGCATTGTCCGGAGCTCGCCCACGATACGCTCGGCTTTGAAGCCATCGAAATTCTTTTTTGCTCTACATATAAACTTTAACTAAATTCTTGACTAGTCCCCACGATATTATACCTATAATTTTTTTAATACATCTTCTTGTTCCTGACTAAAAAGGTTTTTGCACAAAAAATAAACAAACTGACACACCATATAATGTTTTTTACGAGCGTACAAGCCAAAACTATAACCGAAAAATACAAAAAGTAAGTATGTCACGAAAATACTTTAAAGGAAATTGAAATACCTTGACATCGTTACGACTATCATGGCAACGTTCCTTCGATCGCTAGCCAGCCATAGCTATCGGAAATACGGAGTTGCATGACAAAACTCAGAAATGTTCAGAGAATTTAAAGTGGGAGGTTTCTATGCCAGCTACAAACGAAGCCGCGTCTAATATGTAGTCTAGACTAATTTCACGAACGAAATAATACATAAATGTTTATTATCAGTTACACTGACACAACAGCGATTTCTATTGAAAAGCGCGCCGGCTCGGCCGTGACTCCGGACGACGACAGTCAAGGTTTCACTCATTGAAACTTTTGCTAAGATTCAAGTTTATTACACGTGATTTGTTTAAATGTACCTCTTGGTAATAAGTTTTCCTAGAATTTCTTCTTATTAAAATGCGCTGGAACTTGATTATGAAGACAAGTGTTTGTATTTGGCACTATCAGAAATTGCTAATTAAGGAGCGAGAAACGGGTTTCGAGCAAGATTGCACAACTTATTAAAATGTTTTTATGAAGTTTGATCAAGGAAGCCTTCGCAGAGTAGTCTGCGAGCGCGACAAAATGTTTGACAGCTGTTGGAACCGCGTCGCGTTTACGATTGCTTTCTTATAAATTCTAAACATGCTTCTGACGTCACTGGTGATGGTATTATCGATATGAACCCACGCCTTCTTATATACGTTTCAAAGGTATGGACTTGGGATCTGTCTTCTATCTTACTATCTTAAACAGTGGCGTATTTATACAGGTTAGTTAAAAAATATTTCCATAACCCTGTAAGTATATTAATTTTTATGAGAACGAAATAAATCACAAAAAAGGAGAATGTCAGCCTATGTCATGTGCACATTTACAGCCATTAAGTACTAGCATCGTCGCCAACTCATTAGTTTCGCAAACCAATGTATAAAATAAAGCTGAAGTTTGTTTTTAGTTTTTTCCGTACCCAAAGGGTAAAACGGAACCCTATTACTAAGGCTCCGCTGTCCGTCTGTCCATCTGTCACAAGGCTGTATCTCATGAACCGTGATAGTTAGACTGATGAAATTTTCACAGATGATGTATTTCTGTTGCCGCTATAACAACAAATAGTAAAAACAGGATAAAAATAAATATTTAAGGGGGGGCTCCCATATAACAAACGTGTTTTTTTCGGCGTTTTTGCCTTGTGGAACGGAACCCTTCGTGTGCGAGTCCGACTCTGACTTGGTTAGTTTTTTGTTTGAACGCGCTAGTCTATGGAACTACCAATCGGATTTGAAAAAAAAACATTTGATAGCCGAATTCTTGAGGAAGGTTATCTTATATGCAATTAAACATCACGCTACGACCCAAAAGAGCCGAGTAAGTAGAAAATTGTTAAAAAAAGAACGCTAATCGAAAACGAAATAATAGCGCTGGTTGGCGATTATTTCCCCACAGAAGCTAGTTTACGTATAAATCTATACATTTCCTGCTACAATAAAGCTTTAGGTATGACATTTGCAGAGTGAGATCACTGAAACATTGTTTTTTCCTCGCATTAGCTAGTCGTGCCTACAGCCTATGGCATGGCATGACGCCCAACTGCCGTGCCAACGCCAGGCGCTACGACGCGCGACGCGACGTTCGTATCAAATGACTTAGTTAACTAACAACATTTGAGTGACAGATTCCGACTTGGTATATTTATGTGGCCCGAGTTCTTTGATGGTTTTTTTTAGCGCTGTACCTACCTTTGAATAAGGCGTATTTTTGGCAGCCCTGTCTGAATTTGATTTGGATCTCATCTTGTACGTTATTAAAATATAAGTATATTATTTATGGCTGAAGCCGCAGGTTCCATATTTGAAATCAACGTAATCTGCCGATCTATCTAAACTATAATAATTTTAATTTTAACTTCATTTCCTTTACTTATAAGAGTCTATGGCGCCCCTCGTATCCCTAATACCAATAGTCCGGGATGCTATGGAGCATAAAAATTTAATATGTATTAATAAAAAGAAAAAATATGAGTTTTTGTATGTTTGTGTTTCTTTAATTCATGCTAAAACGGTTGAACGGATTTGGATGAAATTTGGCACACGGGTAGACCATGACCTGGATTAGGACATAGGATACTTTTTATCACGATATAACGGGATCGAAACTTATGCGGGTGAAAGCGCGGAGCGCAGCTAGATCTTCAGAATTCTTACAGAGAAAACTTAGGTGAAGCGAGCACTATTGACTAACTTCACCTAAGTATTAACGGAGAGATTTTTACAGAATAGATTTGCTCATTTCATAAGTCTAGGTACCACTACCCTATGTTAATTCATAATCTGGTTGTAAATACTACATTCTTCAAGGCTGGAGCTGTAAATAACAACAACAATCTATCGTTGGCGTCGTCGGCCCTAATACCAAACTATTGATTTTTCATTTAGCGAAATGCGGTCAGCAGAGAGCTTGAAATACATCCGTCATTGATTAAGCAAAGTCTGCAACTATTTGACTATTTCTATTTGTAATAGAACGTTGACCTGGCCTTATTTTCTATTTTCTGATGCCTGCACTATGCTATGACCCGCTGTGACCCGACAGCCAGAACTAAAAAGGGAAACGCCGAACATGGTAACGCTTACTGGCTGAAACCGAACGTAGAGTTAGTGAAATTAATTTCATTTCATTTTTTTTTCATTTCATTTATTCATAAAAACAATTTACATTGTGTTGAATATAATGTACACATGCAAGAATAAATAATTAAAGAATAATACAAAGAACTATGAATTATTAATAACAATCCAAGTGACCAACTGTTTTAAATAATTATAATGTCAAAACGTTTTAGATGTAATGTCACAACAGTTTTAATACAATGTCAAACAGGTATATAGATGATGTCAAACAGTTTTCAATGTAATGTCAAATAGTTTTAAATATAATGTCAAAAGATTCTAGAATATATTATGTATAGATTATTCATTTATTATTGTGTGACATTAGTTCCGATATATTATACAGACATTTTTCTAATAAAAAGGCTTTTAATTTTGTTTTAAACAAGTGGGCATCATAAATCAGGATCTTTAGCTCAGGAGGCAACCCATTAAATATCTCTACAGCTTGGTACTTCCAGCAATGCTCTACTATATTAAATTTTGGTGCTATTTGTTGCTTAAAAATTTTTCTTCGCGTGCTCTCTCTAATCTCACGTTCTTCTTGTGATTCAAATTCATGTAAATACTTAGCAAAACGACTTAAGAGGACCAATATATATAAGCTAGGTACTGTTAATATTCCCAATTTTTTAAAGTAATCTCTACATGAGACACGTTGCGAAATTCCGACTATTGTCCTTATGGCTCGTTTCTGTAAAATGAACGCTCTCTGCCAATTATAACTGTAACTATTTCCCCAGAGCACAAATGCTATACCTTATCCTATTGTTGATCAGATTGACACACTATGTAAATTGACCGTGTTATAGACATGCCATACGACTAGGTAATGAATAGATTACAGGTGTGCGTGTGATTAGAAAATACGGAACATTTAAGTTGTTAGTTAATTTGGTAATTAATTAATTTCCCTGCTTCCTGCTTGTACCTGTATCTATCTTATCTGCTCGACGTCCGTATGTCACTTCAGGGATCCAGCAGAATATCAGTGTCAGGTACATTTGCCTGACACATGCTGAGCTGGACACCCATTTGGCGCAACCTTGAGACGCACCGCACTTTGTATATTCGTTATTTTGATTCAAAGTCACATCATAATGTCACTTAATTTCTTTTGTTATATTTTTATTTTTTGTATGTTGGCACCTTGTTTTTATATAATCATGTAATTTTTTAACATCCGAATATTAGTAGGAACAGGAAGTCGGATATACATGATTTTTTTATCACCATACAAATTTTTACAGGGTTTTCTGCTCATGAATATGAACAACTTTCACAATGGGACCAACTCCGAAATCACGAAAAAAAATCAGATGTTTAATACAAAAGCTCAATAAATAACTCATCTACATATACTCGTGAGCAAATGAGTAAATGAACTATGGGACTGTCACTAACCAAAAAGTCGGCCTATAGTTATTAGCACAAAGGAGAACGTCCACTTCTTACAATTCACATACTCTTTTGCCACCTACACCAAAACCCGTTACTTATTTCAAAATTTTGTGCTTTTGTGTGTTGTTCGGTGTCTTTTGTGTGCACTGAATAAATGGTTTATCTATCTATCTACAAGGTCGACTATAAGTACTGCGTACAAAGACCGGTTTATGTCTACTACCAAAACTATACAGTTTAGGTCGGCCGGCTCATGATTCCAGTGTAAGAGAGAGACGGAGCTACACATGACGGATAGCACCATCCCTTTTTTGGACTGGAATTATGTAGGCATTAATTTTTCGTAATACGGCCCCGTCCACTATTAGCATAAGATAATCAATAGAAAACAAAGCAGTGAATATCCACTAATTTCTGTCGCTCAATCTACTTATAAACATAATACGAATTCAAAACTGCTCATTGAAAATTTTTGAAAAAAAGTTATTGCTACGAGACAATATATATTTTTTAGAATTTTTGTCTGATAAGATAACCTGAATGTATGTTCCGGATTGGCGCAAAAACGGCTGAAGGGATTTGGATAAAATTTTGCACACAGGTAGTTTATAACCTGGATCAGCACATACATAGGTACCTTTGTAGGTATACCTATACATACCTCCCAGTAGGTATGTATACATTTCCATTATAAGCTGACATCTCATTATACGGAGTCGGCTAAAACTGAAAATGTATAGCTTATTATGTCGTCGTGTGTACTTTTAATCCCTGTAGTACGTTCCCGTGGTATATTTTCATCCATGCGGGCGAAGCCGGGGCAAAACCTGCTAATTTATAAATTATATTTCAGTAAGTAGTTATGTATGACGTCTCACGAAAAGTTCAATAGGTATATATAGGTTACATAGATAACAGAGCAATTCTGCATAGAAAATAGAAATAAACCAGTAAACCAGTCTTGTCTAGCGGGTGTCAGGTCACCAGTATTTATGGACCAGCCACCAACTGAATGGCTATCGATTTTGAATTTATTAAAATAAGCTGGACGCCATTCGTCGCAGTGTGCGATCGTAAATAGAACGCTCTAACATATTAATCCAAGCTCTGGAAATAAGAGTTTTAGCAAGAAAATATATTTTTGAGAGTGACGTAAGTCTATTTGTTTTGACTGTGCAGTCAAAACAAATAAGACTGTATTGTATGGACAAAGAACGTGGCCGGTGTATAATTATGTGACTCCGCTGCCGCTGTAAGTATTATGTTAAAAAACATTACCGATCTTCCTTTTAAGACAGTCTGCTAAAAAGTACTTGGTGCAATTTAAAACGGTTTCGATGTGTGCTGAAGCAGTATTTCAAAGAATGGCTAAGAACTACCTACATAGGTACATCTATTGCTCTTAGCACGATCGACGAATCGACATAGATCAAATTATGATGTCTTTGTGAATTTGTCAGAAATATCACAGGTATAGACTGTGGCAATATGTAGGTATAGCCTCCACCACAGCCTCCACATTGCCTCCACATTGAGGGGCCCGTGGCTAAATAATAACAGCCGAGCAGGTCGATCGATCAGGTTAAGCTACGCTTGCCGCGGTTGGTCCGTGGATGGGTTACCATTTTTACATACTAAGACGAGGGGCTTAGGCAACTAGTTCCGCGCAGACATTATGATAATCATTAGAATGAGCAATATAACTCCTTGAGTTAGAATTGGCTTCAAATGTCATGATTTCTTGAAATACCTAGTCATTCAATAGGGTATTATGAAATTAGATGTATGAATGATTTTTATGATTACTTATATAATTCTCTAAAAAATATTTTTTACGGTCGCGAATCATAATTTTAATTAAATTGAATTTTGCTGGTTACCTTATCGCAAACCCCTTCAACTCAAGAGTCCTAGAAATCGAGATTCCAGAGCAATAAATACTGTACGTAGCGTAGACGCGTGTTTGCGTGCGTTTTCGCTTGTTATATGGAGTCGGCCTTCTGTACAGTATCTATTTCGTGACTAGATGCGATAGCACGATCATATATTCATATCGTCTCGCGTCGGCCGTCCGTCGGCGAGGCGCTTGAAACCGCCTCACAAACTCGCCAGAACCCGGCAGTATTGATCGCGAGCTCGTCGCGTGCGTACGTACGTGCAGCTCGGCCGACACCATGACTCCTAAACTAAAGAACAATCGCTTAGGATTAGAGGACACTGTTCTAATTAAAGTTTTAAAAAAGTATAAAAATAATCCTTGTTTGTGGAATACCACACATAAATATTACCATAATAAACCAATCAAAACTGAAGCATGGGACTCATTATTACAACTATGGCGGAAATGCCAGCCAAGCGCAACACTGCACGATGTAAAAATTAAAATATTTCATATGCGGACGAATTACACACGGCAGAGAAGAAAAGTAAGTGAAACTTTTTTTTTTATTTCATTTAGTAACAATGATGTGGGATGTGGGTATTTCGTTTATTCGTTTTATTTATTCCTAACTAAAGTCAGGGATGTTAATTGTTAAGCAAACTGACTACCAACTTGAATTGTCCTTAGGTATATCCGTGAGATCAATGCTCCTGCCTTCTCTGTGTGAGAAAAGGCCTTTGCCCTGCAGTGGGACAATATGCTGGTATTATTATTACAGGTACAGACGCCAGCACATCAAGCTACTACAATCTGTCAAATTTCTTTAATAGATTTTCAACCTTATTGCTACAGCATAAGGTTCAAGGTTGATTGGGAAAATTTGACAGTTTCGGGTAGCTTGATGTGCTTGGCGTCTGCACCTATATTCAAATCATAATAACTGTCATCTTTGACAATTGTATGAAATGGCTGTAAACAACTATTTATAGTACATACTAATTCCATGACTGTAAACAACTATTTATAGTACATACTATTTCCATAGATGTAAACCACCATTTATAGTACATACTATTTCCATGCTGTAAACCCGGGTCCACACTGGTGATTTTTTTTATGGCGTACTGAACTGTTACGCAATTAGGGTGCTGCTAACGGAGATTATTTCACTGATAAGAAGCTACACTATTACTTGTACAGACGCCAGCACATCAAGCCACTACAATCTGTCAAATTTCTTTAAGAAATTTTCAACTTTATTGCTAAAATATAAGGTACAAAGCTGATTGGGAAAATTTTACAGTTTCGGGTAGCTTGATGTGCTCCAGTCTGTACTATTTATTCTGTGCTATTACTGAGTGACAAAGGGAAAACTGGGAAAAAAAACACTAGGTACTACTAAATACTAGGTATTTATGTATTTTTGAAAATTCGAGTCTAATAAAACCCAGATTGGCTTATTTACATGCGCGCTGAATCAAAGATTTGATTGATGTATAATTCTATAGGTATCTAAAAATAGTACCTATATTAAAAAACGAAATCGCTTTTCGTGTTTGTGTGTGTCCTTCCTTAGTTCTTCGAAGTACGAAATGGATTTTGATACGGTTTGCGGAATTTATTCCAGAAGTTTTATTACTTTTTATAACATAATATAAAACATTATTATTATTATTAAATAAGTCATTATGATATGAAAATAAACAACATTTGAAAAATCCAAAAGTGCACGACTAATATTTTTGAAAATCGAATCGAAAATCAAGGACGCGTCACGTTTTGGTACATTTCGTTACATGACAGAGAAGAAAGATAATAATATGCGATGTCACGGGAGTGGTGCAAAAGAGAGCGACGTATACACTCAATACGAACTTACGAAGTGAAAGAATAAGGTAGAGTTGCGCATGCGTACGTTAAAGAACTTGGAGATGACGTCAGATGCTATGTATGAACAGCTGAGGTTCGACGCGTTTAGTGTAATTAATATTAATGATTGCATTTTGTGATTATTAACGTTTATTACGTTTGTGTCCTGTGTTTGACTATAATAAGTGAACAGTTATTATGTAAGTACATTAATAAACTTTTTAAATTTTATCAATAATGACGTTTCTAAGGGCCAGTGCACACCACGTTTTTAAAACGCGCCGTTGACGCGAGTTTTAGAAAAATGCGTCGACGGCGCGCTTTTATCCTACAGACAGAGCAGTGCCTGCCAGTATCTGACTCGCGTGCGTATCGCGTCTGTATCGCTACAAACGCGCGTTAACGGCGCGTTCAAAAAACGTGGTGTGCACAGGCCCTAAGCTGAAACGCACACTGACTCATGTAATTTGTGTGTATGAGCGACACATTTGTGCGTCGGTGTGCGTTCATTTTGTTAAAGGCTCCTTCAAACAGGCGCGACACCCTATAACATCGCGCGCGACACAAGGCACCGGAAGTCGCGCAACGAGCGGTGCCTTTGTGTCGCGCGCGATTATATCGCGTGTCGCGCCTGTTTGTAGGAGCCTTAATCCGGGCAAACACTAAGATTGCGATTAGAATTTAATATGACAATTAAAACAGCTCTTTTCAACAAAACTTCTCACTAAAATACAATTTTACAGCGACGAATTAAGGGAAAGTACTTCCGAAAGTCTGTGGATTACTCGTACAATTGCCTCAGGAACATTTCCCTGATGGTCCCGTGATCCCGTCCCCGTGCGATCAGTAAATAGTTTAGCCGTAATTGAGGTTCAAGTTTGCATTTTACTACAAAATGTCTGTATTATACAATCAATAAATATGCGTAGATTAAAGGCTGATTTTTCCAACGCCAGATAATTTTATCCGAGAAATCGTTTTGAATTTTTGACAGTTCTTCCATACAAAATCTCGTCAATTTAATTCCACGAATAATAATTATCTGTCGATTGAAAAATCTGCCCTTAGTCAAAACTGTTTTTTTTAATAGCTAGAGTAGGCACCTATGTCCTAGTATGACCTACTTAATCTAGGTAGCGAAGATACGTGTGACATACGAGACCAAGCCGAATCTTTTTACAAGTCGATTAAAAATAAAATAGCAAAGCAAAAAAAAATATAAATAAAAAAAAAAGCAAGCCCCACAAGAAAAAGTTTGACAACCAGGGGGACTGATCATTCACACTGATGGCTTTTAATTAATTTTTGGAGTGGAACTTCTTTGGCGGCGATTCGATAATTGGAAGAGTATTGAAAGGAAAATTTCAAGGACGCGTCACGTATAGGCACATTTCTTTACATGAGGGAGAAGAAAGATCACACCAAAACACGATATACACGGTAACCTAAGTATAAAACAGTGTAGACAGTGGTTTGAAACCAAATTTCGTTTAAACGTCCTTGGTAGAAAGACCGACGTTGCAAACCAGTGGCAGAAGATGTTGATTTTAAACCGAGTAGCAGGCATCTCGCAACAACAACAACTTCAAGGTCACTTTGGTTTGTAGACTGGTTTCTAATCGTGTATATCGTGCTTTAATCTCTCTAATTCTTTATTTTTAAGAACTTCTATCACATGTAGGTACGGTGCTGAACGCGCTTTTTTTAATCAGTTTAGCCCGAGATTTGTGATATTGCCATGATCTAATGGCCATTTTATTAGATTAGCCTGATAATTATTATGATTGATTACCTATTACCTTAGTGTTTACGCGACAGAACTACCTATCAACTAAGCGGCTATCTGTTATAGCGGCGGTAGGCGGCGCTAGTGTATGTGTGGTGGAGACACTGTCTGCACAAGTACGTGCGTAAACGGCATGTCGCGGTTGTGACTGTGTGTGTGACGGAGACTTTCTGCTCATGCGTAATGCGTAAAGGTCGCGTAGAATGAAGTCAATAAAAAATATGAATTACTTAATTTGCTAAGTTCAACTTCCAAATTAAAAGTTTTACAACTTCGCGACACATACCGTGGCGTTCTTAAGACCATAATAAAACTTCGGGAACCATTCAGGAAATACTTTCCGTGATTCCATGCTGTATATGTATAGGTCACGATAAGGGCTGATTTTTCTAACGCCAGATAATTTTATCTGAGAAATAATTTTCAATTTTTGACAGTTATTCCATACAAAAACTGTCAGACGTCAATTTTATTCCACGAATAAAAATTATCTCTCGATTGAAAACTCAGCCCTAAATGACACAACTTTCAAGCGTTTTTCTACTCCACAGACTTTGCCATGTCAAAAAAAGTAACCGAACGATCCCGAAGGAGTCGAGAAGTAAATAATGTCCCGAAGGTGAGAAAAGTAGCGAAAACAGGAGCAGAGCGCATTCGTGCATACAGAGCGCGAATAATGGCTCTCGAGAATGCAGCCGCAGCTAGATCTGCAACTAATGTTGAGGGTATGGTGTATCACAAGGCATCTCAACAAAATTTGGAAATTGAAAATAAACATTCGCTACTTTACGGGGCCCTCAGTCGACAAAGCACCCAAGATGAACAGGAAGTGGGTGACAACCATCGACAATTTGTCGCTCAAATGAATGTACATCAACAAGATTCGCCTTTCCTTTCGGAGACTCTATCAAATAATACTATGCAAATACAGTCTAGCACTAAAAAAGTAACAAAGTTGAGGATACATTCGAAAATTGCTAAAACAGCAGCAGAACGTGCTCGCGCTTATAGGAACCGGAAAAAAGCTCTAAAGAAAGCAACCAATCAACAACTCACAACTCATTCACACATCGAAGACGCAGCTGAGCTTGAAGAAGTATCTCAAGAAGCAATCGACGCAGGAACATCACGCAGTCGACATTGCGGAGCGCGACCATACGAACTTGTTGTCGAACACCTATCTAGTCCATCCACTCCTGCATCTTCAAACAGTGGGGTATATATTGACAATTATGTGATATATCGTGAAACAGCTCTCCTTAGTTTGACTCGTCAAAATCCTATACCCAACATCATTAAGGATCAGAACACACCGCGACGAGACGCAGCGCAGTTTTCAAGATAGGAATACAATTATAGACCTTATCTACTACATAAAAGGTACACAATGCAGTGAGGTGGGCCGCGCGGCGTAGCTCGACGTAGTAGACACCACCTCACTGAATTGTGTACCTTTTACTGTGTGAACTGACCCTAAGGGGCATGCTCTAGGTAGCCCGCGAAATTCAAGTTTCTTACGTTTTTTGCAAATTGCAAGTCAATGTCAGGTTGTATGTTAAACAAAATATGATTCGCGAGCGGAATAACCTTCTATTGAATGACTATTTCATGGAATATCAATCAATAAGATTATAATGAACTTATAGGGTTATATTGATTATTTTAATGATTATAATTCTGTAAAGTCATACGAGTATTTGTTACGCTCGCAAGTCATATTTTAATCCACATTCAACATGATACTGAATTACTGACCTGCAAATTGCAAAAATATGTAAGAAAATTTGGATTTTGCGGGCTACCCTGGCGCTTCCCCTTAAATAGAGTACCTAATGTTACTGATTATGATAGTTTGAATGACAGTTCATACCGCTGACTTCCTACAGACGGACTGCAACATCGCAGTTTGGATGCAGTTGACTTAAACTGCTTCGAAACCTTCAAAGCAGCATTTTGCATGCAGTTCAAATGCAGTCCGTCTGTTTAGACCCTAATTCGTGTGGGCCTTATAGTGAATTCCGTCGTCTTTTATCATCATCATCAGCCTATAGCAGTCCACTGCTGGACATAGGCCTCCCCTAATGAGCGCCATAGCGCCCTGTCTTCATCTTCGTCTTTTATATGTTGTTATTATTATTTATTGATGCCCGTCTTAAACAAATGACTGGTGATTTTGACAAAATATTTTTTGTTTTATCTCCTCTACCTAGATCATCATTTGCCTAGCCTTTTCTCAACTATGTTGGAATCGGCTTCTAGTCTAACTGGATGCAGCCGAATACCAGTATTTTACATGGAGCGACTGCCTATCTGACCTCCACAACCCAGTTACTGCTGTTTTATTACCTAGATATAACACAGAATTCTTGATGTTTTGACAACGTCGCCAGTTCGCCACATCAGTAGATGGCACCCGTGCAAAGCAAGGGTGAGTCGCTAGTAGTAACAATATTATTATGTTTGTAACTGGTTATGTCTGGAAATATAGATCCGATTATAAAACTTCATTCACTGATAGAAAGCTATAGCTATACATAATAATGTCTAAATTTAAAATGGGTAAATCATACGCATGATAAATACGCATATTGCTAACTAACGCCCGCCTGGTTTGCGACCACCCTCCCACCGGAGTCCGTCAAGCAGCCTTGATGTGTTTCGTCGATGCGTGGGAGTTCCATGAGTGCCTTAGGCATCTTCTGGGCACGCTCGTTCCATCATAGACCTCATCCATCGCTTTCCATCAGGCGTGATCGAGGTCGAGAGCGGGGCCCATTCAGCAATAAAAATAAATAAAAATATTTACAAGGAAAAGTTCAGCTGCCAGAAAATAAAGACGCTCGCGTGCGCCGTGTATGGGGCGCCGCCGCCGCCGTCGATCGAATGTGTTGCGGCGGCGATTTGCGCGGGTTTGAGTCCGCGATGTCGCCCGAGCAGCCCGACTCGCCAGTTCCACGCCAGCGGTTCCATTGGCCAGACGCGTCGAGCGCCGCGCGCCCGCTGTGTTTTCTGTGTGCTATATAATCGACATGTTGAGTAAATCAATAAAACGAGAACTATTATATAAATTCGTTAAACAGTTCAAAAGATCACAGTGCTTGTGGAATCCTAAGAATATTTACTACTATCATAAACCTGCAAAGCTAGACGCTCTCTTAGTTTTATTAAAACTATGGAATGACTATGAGTATATGACATTAAAAGGTCTAAGAGTAAAAATTCAGGGTATGCGGTCACTTTATCGAAGAGAAAGGAAAAAAGTAAGTGATAGCATGTTGATAACTACTATGTATAACTAGAGAGCGAATTATATGCAATTTAAAACGGCCGAAGTATTCATGCAAAATGCTTTATACATGCTCGAAATATGCAGCAAAATGTGCCAACCTAGGCAACATGAAATGCAACAAAACAATTTTTTTTTTGTTTACTAAGAGTAAGAAATACACAAGGGCTTACAAAAACTTTACAAATTACCTAACTTGCTACATTCTAACTAGATATTATAATTTTTGATCTTCAAAAACGTACAAATTGAATGTTCATTATGTAAGATTGTGCTTTCTTACCCTTATTTCATTTTTGTAATACATTTTTATATTTTTCTCGTTAGAATAATACAGAAAACTGCATGTTTTTTTTTATATTATCCTAACTAAAAAAATACAATCAACAGATTTACGTGAAACAAGCAAAAAGTAACGTAAAAAAATGCCAACTATATGCAATGCATTTTGCAATCATGCATTTGCAAAAAATCCGGTTTTGATAACTATTTGAAACTTTCTTGTAGAAAAACATTATAGCTTACTAGCAATGATTAAATTAAATGAATAATTAGTCAATCATCAGTTCTTTATTTTGATAAATCTTTTATGAAAGAAAGAAAGAAATTTTATTTGCTAGAACATTTGTGTACTTATACTTAAAGAAGTAAATTTTTTCTTTACTTCAGTGCAATGTTTGAAGGTATTCTAATGCTACTGAATAAGAATATTAGAATAGTGAAGTCATTTTTAACTAAAACATGCCTTTTATCATGTGCCTAACAAAATGTTGGGTCAGCAGCATAAAAAAACAACCGGCCTAGTGCGAGTCGGACTCGCCCACGAAGGGTTCCTTACCACAAGCCATAAAACGCCGAAAAAAACGATTCTTTCATACCCATTTTAAATTTTAACTTTATTTTATTTTTATTATTTGTTGTTATAGCGGCAACAGAAATATATCATCTGTGAAAATTTCAACTGTCTAGCCATCACGGTTCATGAGATACAGCCTGGTGACACACATACAGACGGACAGTGGAGTCTTAGTAATAGGCAGCGCTCGGAAACCGGTTGAAATTCTTAACCGGTTACGGTCATTCACCCCAAACCGAAATCGACTTAGGTTAAGGTTTGCATTTTACCGGTTTATGCGGGAAACCGGTTTTTCATGAATTTTGGTTTTGATAGTGGAAATTAACCGGTTAAAACCAACTTTGAACCCCCCCCGGCCCCCGCCACTCTCGCGAGCACGGTCTGGAGTCTGGACGTTGCGATATCATTTAGTTACAAAATTTTATTACGGAATTAACCGGTTAATTTGGGTGTCAAAACCGTTTGTGCTTAAGTAACCGGTAACCTCTATCATTTGGGTTTCATAAGAACAGTTCACTTGTTTAACCGGTTAATGAAGGAACGATATATACAAGGTGTAACAGAATAAACGCAAGTCCTGAAAGTAGTTTGTTAATAATTGATTACTGAATCAATTTCGGTAACATTTAAGATAGGTATTTTTTTTAAATTATGTATTTTGCCATACTGATCGCCGATTGAGCCAAAGAAAATTAAATCTTATGTCAAGGCAATAAGACTCAATTTTGAATGCATAAAGTAATGATAGGGTCAACACAATTTACTTAATAAAAATAGTTAGCTTTAAAAAAACATTGTTTTGATCATTGTATTATGCTTTTAACTCAATACTCTAATTGGGGTGTATGAGGTCTTGCGTTCATTATGTTACGCATTGTATGTATCCTAAGACATGTCTTTACAATAACCTTTTCTTTAGGTAGGTATCTTTATCTTTTGGAGTTTGATTTTAAAAATATACTGATAAAAAAAAAATACTGAGATATATTTACCGGTACTTAATCGAAATTAACCGCTCTTTTTAAACCGGTTCAGAGCCCTGGTAATAGGGTCCCGTTTTTACCCTTTGGGTACGGAACCCTAAAAACCGCTAAACTACTAGTTACAGATATATTAAATATTTTAAGCTAACGACCCGTCTCTGCTTCGCACTGTTTTTATGACTTGACAAAACATCGGAATTTGTTTATTATATCTAAGTTTATTATTTAAGTTTTACCTATACATAAATCTTCCGGAATAAATTCTATAAATGATGGTGGAAACCGCATCAAAATCCGTTGCGTAGTTTAGAAGAACAACGCGGTCACACAAACACGAAAAGCGACTTAATTTATAATATCTAAAGATACGAGGAATAATAAGAACTATACTTACTCCATTTGTTTAGGTAGGTAATTAAATAAAAGTATGTAAACAGAAAAATCACGTGACTTAGTTAACCGACTAAACGAAATATCAATCACTTCAGTTGTCATGCTACGTCACAGCTGTACTCTTCAATTTAGCAATATTATTAACGAATTATAACGTTGCTAAATTAAAGAGTACAACTGTGTCGTAGCATGACAACTGAGTAGACTAGTATTACGTTTAGTCGGTTAACCACGTCACGTGGTTTTTTTGTTTACCTTTATTTAATTAGGTACCTAAACAAATGGAGTATAGATACGCTACTTTATCCCTGAAGGATTTGACGCATAGCCTGCCGTGGTAGGCTCTTCTAGTATAGAATACTGATTTTTATTTTCTTTTTAGGTTGAGTCGAGTGCTGCAGCCTCTGTTCACTACAAACCAACACTATGGTACTATAAGCATCTGAACTTCCTCTCTGGCAAGGAGGATCCTGATTCTGACGATTCGGATTCAGACCCTAATGAAGTAAGTAGCACGATGATACACGTACGTAGATGAAGTATTTTGTGGTGCGAATGTGGTTAAAGCAACCAAGTGAAGAACAGTCCAGAAAATCAGGGGATACAATTTATAAATAATATAGTCTAAACTCTGCCTGAACTCTAAATCCAAAATTCAATTCAATTACACAACTCGATTGACAGACACTACAGAGACAGACTTATTATATTTTGACATGAATGTCAATACGTCTTTAAAATTGCTTCCATAGTGGGAGGCAAGTCAAAAAACCAATGATAACAAAATCAAAACTATATCCCCAATACAGTTTGGTGTTGCAGCTTCATATCTATCATCTCCATCCTAAATTCAATTACACCATTGGATAGCTAAAGGATCAAAGAATCCATTACGCCAAGTGAGGACTGTGACTGGGACGCAACGCGCGCGGTGGTGGGGGAAGCGCCGCCATTTTGAGGCAATTTTGCTGCGTATCGAGACTTCCACTTAGTATGACTTTTGACTCTGAAAAGCTACGACGTTCGTTTAAGTTTCAATCGTCAGCTCTCGTCAAAATCTATCGATTGTATACAAAATATTAGTGTAAAATAGTGACAGTGAATACAATTTGTTAAAATAATATCAAAAATATATAATGTCGGCCTATACGCGTAAAAAAGCCAAAGCCAAATACAGAGATCGTATACGGTTGGAAAGGGCTGCTCAAAAGCAATCGAATGGTACCAAAAAAACACCATATGAACGAGTCAAGCAGTGCCGGGAACGTAAAAGAATGAATGCGGCCGAGCAGATCAACCCTGTTACGTAAACGTATTCACGTACAATACATGGCCGTGTCCATGACACAGCCATACCCCATTTTATTTGATTCTACCTACCAAACGATCAAAAAAATAGTCTATGGAATCTGGCATTTGCACTGACTCACTGATAAGTGATAACAGAGTCAGTGTAAAAAAATCCCAGTACCTACCCTAATTGCGTAACACACTATCAATCACTATCTGAATCATTCTGAAGGAGCTTATCTATTGTTTCATAAGTTCGAAAAATTGTCTTCTCATCAACGTAAATAACGCAATGAATGTTGTTGACCTGCCAAAATTAAAGCAATTGCTACTGTTAGTGTGTTACGCAATTACCCCGCTGGTTTGTCTAACAATGTAGATATTGAGTGGACTCAGTTTTATGTTGCCCTGATAGTTACAGATGGTTCAATAAGCTAAAACCTAACAAACAAAATAAACCTTGCTATCTACCGTACCTTTACCAAGGCTTGTGAATCTTGTGATACGTTTAAAAAGTTTAATTTACTCCAATTGAACAAAAATTTTTGGTAATGTTTAATTTTTCAATTGCTAACCTACCGTTTCATTTCCAGGACACAGTATACGTGCAAATTCCTCGTGGTCAAAAAAAACCAGCATCAACATCAATCGATCAGGAAATAGAACCAGATACATCGATGGACGCATCCGCAGCAGCCTTCGGAAGATCAGTAGGAGCTCAGCTGCACCACTTGTCAAAAATGCAGAGATGCATCGCAGAGAAACTTATCTCTGACGTCATATACCACGCGAAAATGGAGCAGTTGTCTTTGGACACAAATATTGATGTTAAAGAAGCTGCAGATGATCCAGTTAATAATATCTTGATCCCACAAGCGGGGCCATCTTGGTATGACACAGATACACCTCTCGAGACCGGTGAACAAGAATCTTCGTCCAGCTGCACGTTACAGGATACCCACGAAGATCTCGTCAAAAAGGAAATAGCGGAGACAGAAAGTGCAGTGAATTTTATTAAAATGGAAAGCGCCAATACGGAAAATTACTATTTTCAAGATGATGAGGAGCAAAACCATGCTATAGATATTATTAAAGAGGAATTGATGTAGCTCTAGCATTATAATATTAAGCATTTTTTTAAAACCAGTTCAGTCCATTTCGAATATATCTTTTCTTAATAAGTTGTCTTTAGTTTTATTAAACCTCCATAATTATAATACTATAAAAACCGACCAAGTGCGAGTCGGACTCGCACACGAAGGGGTCTTTTAAACTTTATTTTATTTTTATTAACAGACTTCAATAAAGGAGGAGGTTTCTCAATTCGACCGTATAT
This sequence comes from Oligia fasciuncula, assembly GCA_963082905.1. NCBI lineage: Eukaryota > Metazoa > Arthropoda > Insecta > Lepidoptera > Noctuidae > Oligia > Oligia fasciuncula. The sequence continues at coordinate 9,658,505 of OY720406.1, read as the reverse complement.
TTTTTTTTTTGCTATACTACGGCAATAGAAATACACATTCTGTGAAAATTTCAACTGTCTTCCTATTACGATTCATGAAATGGTATACAGCCCGCTGACACGCGGGCGGGCAGCGGGGCTTAGTAATAGGGTTCCGATGGCACCCTTAAAAAATTAATATCTTCTCGTATCAGCACGAAACATTTGAGAGTAGCTCATTCCTAAGGCCACGACGATCCCACGATGAGCTACTCTGCACTCTAGCAACCGGTAGCGGAAACGAGTGGCCGAAGTATACATCACATACATAATTTTTTTTCTAAAACTAGCTAACCCGACATGTTGTCCTGTCCAAACAATGTTAAAAAAAAAAAAACAGAAAAAGGACGTTCTGTTTTTGTCGAATTTGAACATTTTCCGATACCTAAACTTTTCCAACTTTTCTTTCCATAAAAACCTAATTCGGAGCATTATGAACATTTTAAAACAAAAACTGCCAACTCGGTCCAGCCGTTCTCAAGTGATGCGCTTACCAACGAACAGTTTCAATTTTATTTATAGCATACGACTTAATGACAGTACTGGCAATACTAATGCATATAGGAACAAATAAATCACCTACAATTGAAGTTAAAAAAGTGTTTTTCTAACAAACTAAATAGTAGTGACGCGGACGGGCCGACTATGAGTTTGGTAATCTTTGACTAGCTATAGTGACTAAACCATTGGATACCACTGATTGAATGTTCGTATGCCGACTGGAAACGTCATTTGCAGAATAATATAAAGGCGTATTGTCGTCTCCACCTTGTATATGTATACATTATTGATAATGTAAATCAAACCTTAGATACCTATTTACTTTAGAAAAATGTTCCACAAGAATGTGACCGACTTTCTTTTTGTTCTGTGAACAATGACAGTTTTACACGTTGTGCAACATCTGTATTGGTCATCTGTATTGGTCATCTGTATTACCGTATGCGTTGGTCAATGTTCGAACATTTTCTACATACTCACGCTAAAACCGCTTTGACGTTCTACGGTTCATTTCATAAATGCCGAACATTTTGGCAATTTCCATCGTCAAACATCTACCTACCTAAATTCCGTCGGCAAATAATTCGCGTTTGAATATACGCCGTATAACGCAAGGCTAAATGGCCATCCGAATTCGGCGAATTTTCGCCATCAAACGTAAAAGTTTGGCGAGTTTAGATTTAAGTTACACCTCTGTATTTTGAATAACATTAAATAAATTTAAAAAAAAAAATACTCGGATTGAAACCTCGCTCGGAAAAGCCAAAAGCATTTTATCGAAATGTCCATAAAAACACATTTTTTTAAACTTTTAGAGAATAGAATTAGGTTCATATTATTTTGTGGACTTTGTCTCGTTGTATCTTCATTATTGCTGTATTTCAGGTTCAGGTCAAGAGTCACAAATATCAATTAAATAAAAACAAACGATTATGGCAGTTACAGTTACTCCTTTGCAGTTTTATGCGAACTAAGCTTTTAACAACGAAAACATTAATCTCCCACTCACGTACTTATGTAGGCTCGGGGCAGGGTAGGTATACCCCGCCCCGGGCCCCGAGCAGAATCCTAACTAAAACAGAATCCAGTCCTAACGCACACAAACAGACATAACTCGTACGCGCTGTAGTAAACATTCACACAGACGCAAGGTACAGCTGATCTCGCCCGATCACTTCGAGACGGGTAGCGAAATAGCGTTGTGCGGCGTTGCCGCTCCGTGCGCCAGACGTTGCCGCTCCGCACACCACACAACAGAAGTAAATATTCGAACTTGGATGGCATTGCGAATTGGATAACGTTCAAACTGGTGTAAGTATGTATTATGTGTATATTAAGTAGGTATTCAATAACGGTTCTCTGCCAATTAAATGGGCCGAAACTGGTTTTAATTTCGGGCGTTTGTTAATTGGACGGTAAAGAGAAAAACATCGGACGTGAATGCGTTTTAATGAGGTTTTTTATACACGGTTGCTGTGCAGTACTTGCAGTATCTCTTGTAGGTTTGGTAAAAGATTCGGTACTTTCAGCGCATAAAATGCAAGATCATTAAATTGTAATCAGAAATTTTATGGCAAGCCAACTGCACGATAACCGGACCACCTCGACTGGTTATTTTTTAACTTTTCCATGCCTCGTGTGCTTTGAACGATAGTTGACGAGTCTATTAGGAATCTAGAATGGAGTTTAAGATCAATAAGCGGCTTTTTAGAGCAGTGGTGGACCAGTGGTATCGGACGTTACTTACGAGTTGTATATCGTAGGTTCGAACACAGACAGGCGCTTTACTTTAAGTATGTAAATTATTTCATCACCACTGCTTTCAAAACGGTGAAGGAAAACATCGTGATGAACCCGGCATGTCCTAGAACCAAAATGATGAAATGTGACATCTACCAACCCGCACTGGGTCCGCGTGGTGAATAATAACGGCCCACTCCCTCTCACAGAGAGGAGGCCTGTCTCCCAGCAGTGGGAACATTATAGGCTGATTATGATGCCTCTTGTCCAAAAGTAACAAGCTGGTTATAGACAGATAGAAAAATATACAGTTACAGATATAAATCGAAGATGAAGTGACAAGAACTCGTAAGTGACATTTTTGCGATTTTAATTTTTTATCTTAAGTTTATTTTATTGTATAACTTTTAAGTTTATTGTATATACACTAGTCTCATATATCCTACTATACCCGCTCCTTGTATAATATATAACCAATAATAATATTTTTCATACCTTGCGTTTAAAATAAATAAAACGTTTTTTTCGTTTCCTGTAAAATTATGTTCTGGTAGATAAAGGTTCTTGTCACTTCATCGTCGAAATGAAGAAAGTTTACAAGGCCCGACACAATCGCTAAAAGCGATATTTTTAAGACTACCTTTGGATGGATTAAGGGAGGAGAGACATTAATGCAGGTGGTCTGTGCCTACCATGTCTCTTGCTGAATCTCCACTTTACAACATTTTAGAATAGACTGCTAACAGTTGAAACTGTCCTCCTCCCGTTTGATTAATTTTGGGGCGCTTGAGCATCCCCAGCGTTCATGTTTGAGCTTTCAGAGTAGAAACGTCACCTTCTGCCAACGCTTTTGGTGCCTTGGTTTCTGTTTGGAGATCCTTTTTACAAGCTGTTTACACAGCAACTTATGCAGCTATGATTTAAGAATAAACGATTGTGTCATCCAGGTAAAAAAACTCCTTCGTTATCTAATTTCTATAATATTATGGACATTCTAGATGCTACGACTACGAATGTAAAAGGGATTACCGTAACATTCATTCTTGGTCAGCTATAAAATTCCTCTGCTCCAAACGACCTTAGCCATGGTGACTAATAAGTTTAGAAAGTGCGCAGAACTAGTCAAGGCTATTGTCAATTTAGTTTTAACAATAACAATATGGTCACGTGGTTGTAAGCAGCTGCCGCTAATCGTGACTTTGAGCTTGTTAAGTAGTTATGGACAAAATAATTGTACAGACCTACTCATACCTTTATACTACTAACCAACCTTAACTAATAAGACTGGAATGATTAAAACTTTGGATTGTGCGTCAATCTGAGCTAAAAATACAATATTTTTAGCTTTGTGGGTTTCCTCTTCCACATACTCGAATCTCACATGCACAACAATGATGCTTCTCCTATGCTGGGAAATCATGGTGGAAAAGAGCAAACCCATTGTAACTATAGTTTCGGTAATAAATCAAAGTAATAATAATATATAACATAGTTACACTAATATTATCATCTTCCTGTCCTTGTCCCATGCTACTTGGGGTGGCGCATTACATTGTCTTCTTCGATTCACCCCTGTCAACCGTCACGCTATTATTCACTTTTATTCTTTTATAATCATTCCTCACAATCCAACCATCTTTTCTTTGGTCATCCTCTCTATAGACCTAGCAAGATACACGAGGGTTTACGTAAACTAGATAAACAAATATAGACTATACTAATATTACCTCTACATAGAGCCTCTATATAGAGGTAATATTAGTATAGTATATATACTTGGCATCGTCCTCATTCTTCCGTGTGCCTGCCAGGAAAACGCAAGAATGACTGATGAATTCCTCGCAATATCCAAGGCGAGCCTACGCTTATGGGAACTAGTCATGCATATATTCGGTATCGGAGCCATCGCACGAATAGTCCCTTCATCCATGAACTCCATGATGTGGCAAGTTTACACCTAAGATGATCATACATAAGCATGCCTATCCCCCTGGGAAGAAGGCGTAAGTTTATGTATTTATGTGTGAGAGTCTTGAATCCTCCATGAAGACCGTATTGATTTTAAATGTTCGTTGAGTTGTGTGAAACTAGGGTGGGCCTTACCTTCTAGCTACGAAAATAGAAAGGATAAGATCAACAAGGCCTTAAAACTACTTCAGTTAATATCTAGTCGTAGTAACTAGGAACGCAACGCAATTGGAGAGAACTAAATAAAACGTCTAGGAGGATGTCTAAGCTATGAAGATTCCAATTATGTCTAGAGATGAATTTAGAAATTAAAAAATAGAACGATTGAAGAAATGTAGTGCTAGTGCCAGTCTGAACAATAAAAGTGGACTGAAATACAAGTGCTCCTTTACAATCGACTTGAGCATTCGAGCAAATATAGCCTACTTTCTCGTACTCGTAACTGTTGTTTTTTGACTTACTCTATTTTCTTTCAACCATAAAGATATTTCTTCTAAACATGAAATGGAAGCTGGAGCGTGCGATAGTATTCGCACATCGCAGTCGGGTAAGCCTGAGGCCGACAAAACAAAGTTGGAGCCAGCCGATAAACGTGGCGCGGCATCGATCGGCGATGTTGCCGCTCCGCCAGCGCTGCGCGTTGCCGGCGTTGCCGCTCCGCGCGCCTATTATTATTTATTATGTTACGCGCGGCCGCTGCACGGCTTGCGTCACTCGTCCATTGCCCGGACTCGAGTGTTTTATGTCTTTAGAAAAGAGGATGATGGAGAACTTGTCAGTACATGTAAAACTTGGAGGGATAGTCCCTACAGCTCATCCTAGACATGACTCAGTCTACGGCGACCTAGATCTGTCAGAAACAAAAGTATAAAATACAAGACTATGTCCAGTCCAGCCATTCTAGAAAAACCTAAACTTTATTGTTTCGAACAGCAGAATTCTTTTCTTCCGCGGAAAGGTTTCAAATGAACGTGTCCATTTGCGCTAGATATCTTTTTAGTAGTCAACAACGATAATAAAAAACATTCTAATGTAACTTTCACTTTTGTCAACAAAAAATATTGTGAACGATTTGAAACTTGGTGTGTTTTCAATATAGGTGTATTATTTCTGAAAATACTTAATTATAATCTCGTGTAGTCTGCCTTCATCTTTGGCTTAGTAATCTTCAGAGTGTTTTGGGCCCTCTCTAATCCCAACCGATGCCGGTTGGGATTTGCGAAGTATAATTAACGTAAGACAACTAGAGAACCAATTTTACGCGATGTGTGTATCATTGATTCATTGCATTGCCTGCCTGATCATTGATCTAATTAATGAATGATCTCTTTTAAAATTGTCTAAATTATTAATTAGTGCAGAAGATATACAATGTAATCATGAGTGCAGGAAATACTCTGCTCTAGAATTTATCATAAATTCTTCGCTATCGTCGTACTAGCAAATGAATTGGAATTCCATTCGCAAATCATATCGTCGAGGTAAAACAAGTTTTACAAGTCGAACACAAAAAATAATAACAACGCCAGTTGGCAACAAAAGACACCACATTCAATACAATATTACCTGCGTTGAAAAAGGGGAACATTTGTGTGTAAGAATACACCCCAATGGATTTGTAAGACTGGAACTGGATACATTGAAGGCAAATCTCGTAAAAAATTATATAAGGTTTGACGATTTCTTGCTTCAAAATCTCAATTTTCAACATCTCTTAAAACTTATCACACTTACATCATATTTTTTTTTGGGAATTCGGCAGTCTGTCTTTGTTAAAAGAGACAAACACAGCAATTTGGTGTGACCTTGCATACCTCCCTCGCTTAGTCTTCGTCCATTAATCTCTATTCGGTAGCAGTCGGTGTAAATACATTTTTAACAGATATAAACTGGATTGATCTTGTTATTTTAGGTCTAAAACATCCAATTTTTTTTACTATAACTTAAAATATTTCATTTAAAAATCGGAGTATTTGTATTGTTAGTAGCAGCTTTTCGGTACAGAACTAATGAAACGTAAACAGCACTGGAGTTTTAGATTAAAGAACATGCTAGAAGGTTATTGTATTACAAATGATCTCAACGCTTGATTTGTAATTAATAATACATCACAGTTACATCACTGGCGCTGGTCTATCAATCAGGATGTCGACATAATGGCTAGTGTTGTTTTTATAGTGTTAATCATACATATCAAAGAACATAAGCAGATATTTTCTCGTCTGGTATCTAATGGGGATTGACATATGACCTAACTAAGCTAGGGCAGCAAGAATTTAATCTTAGAGCAAAATATTGAAGAGTCGGAACTGGTTCGGACATACGTCGTTGGTTTTCATTTTGTTGATGATACAAACTATAGAGCTAAAGTATTGTGGTCAGACAAAAACACTAGTAATCAAAACATAACAGATTTAAAAAAAAAGGTATGAACCGCTACGTCCAGACTCCAAATTTGCATGATTAATAAAATAAAACATGAAACAAATAACGATCCTATTCTATTTGAAGCAGACGAAGTTGCTCGAATTTGTGGTGGACTGAAGAGCCTGGCTAATTTAGAACTTTCCGAACCCTAGTTGCTAGTTAGTGATGCCAATCACTTGGTGCTTGTTATTTTCGCACAAAAATTGGTCATTTTATATATTCCTACAGCACTTCTACGGGAATCATTCAATCTTATATCGTTTTAATAGGTACAAAATACAGCCTAAGAAAATGATCAAGTAATATTTGCTTACCGACAGCTGTTGCTTCCAAAATTATTCAGTTAACATATGGTTTAAAATTTAGCTTCAGACGTAGAACGAATCAGTTGCTTTGAATGCAAAACTGGCCTTGTCTACAAGTGTATTTCTGTTGTTATGACAATATTTTTATTTTGTGGGGATATTGCAAAACATGTGGTGATTGTACGTCATGCATATTGCTCCAATAATGGCTTCAATAATGGCAATATTGTCAAGGAGTTTATTTTCATGCAACGATTTTACCACATTACCTGATTAGGGATAAAGAAAATAGGTTGCAATTAAAACTTTGAAAGGGATTAGGCATACTCATTTCCTAGCAAAAAGATTAGATTAATGGATGCATTACCGCGTTTACCTAAAAAATAACATTATATTGTAGCTTGTAGCGTGATCCCTAATCCGACATTAGGACTGCTGGTAACTGGTCTTCACCTGTTTGCAACGTTTTATTACAGGGCTCTCAAACCGGATGTTCCACGCCCGATGAGCATAAAAAAGTCTAGGGCGATCTCCGAACAAAAAATACATCCTACTTATTACGCAGCTGCGCTGAACACCCTGCTCTCAGCCTGCCCGTTGTGTGGCAAACAAAGCGCTAAGTGGCAGGTACTGTCGTGTCCTCGGAGGGTGACGGACGCCGAGCCCAGCGTGCTATAAACATTATAGATTTTCTGCCTCGCCCGAGATCTAGTCCAGGCACACCCAGTTTCTTGTATCTCTACTCGTACCTCGCTTGCGGCTGCGTACATATCTGTGAACATTGTGCAGCTAGAATTTCTGTGTGAACCTATTTCTTATTTGTTTACTTACATCTAAGAAATATGTATCAGCTGTTATTTCATTTGCCAGAGTATGCAATTTGCCGGCAGGTTCTAGCGAAAAAAATCCAAGAATTATTTATTAACTTTTTAAAACACCTGCGCAATCTTATAATTGCTGAACCCGTTAAAGCACGTACGGAGTAATCAGCTGTGCGGTGCAATGTGTCACGGGGAAAAGGCTTTATTATAAGCAACCTTATTGATTGAGCACTATCACGCGATACTGACATCAAGTTTTATGTGACTCATGGACTATATAGGGTTCCTTGCCTCTGCTATAGAGGCGAGGCCGTAATGTGCCGCCATGCCGTAAAGGCCTTCGCGTCATTTGGGCTAGAGTAATGTATGTTTATGTCACACGACCTTTTTTCATAAACAAAGCAGCCATAGACACTCTCGCGTGTGTTTACTGCATCAATTTTCCAGTGTTTGCGCATATCGGGTGCCTAGCTTTGAATGTACTGATTGCTGTGCTAAAACGAGTTAGTAGAGCAATTCATTAGCAGCTCTTAACCTTATTAGTAATTAGTTAGAGTTCAAACTAGCTCTGTCCTATAGAACATGTTTCTGGCTTGTAAACAAGTATAAATCCCTGAGTACTTTTGTAATTATCTTCTAAACTGCTTCGTCATTTGGGACCAAGATGGTAAGACGTATATTTTCAACTCTCACTCGTTAAACGTTAATAAAGCCCTAATGTCCCTGATTCGTGGTAGGACACGTTTTCACATAAACGATTTTAATTACAGAAATGAAGGATCTCCCTAACAAATTGGAGATTTTGGCATGCAGCATTGGTGAAGCGAGAAATAAACTTTAGACCTTCTACGAGATAGTCTATTTGTTTAAACTTCTGTATTAGTTGATAGTCTGTCAATAACAACGTAATACCAAAAAAACGTGTCTGAAAAAATTGGGCAATAGGCGTTGTCGATGTTGATGATGTCATCATTCCTAAAACTCTTCGATCAACAAAATGCCATTTCGTGTAATGAGAAAGTCGGAAAGTTTTTGAAGAGTTATCTATACGACTTAGCAGCAGATAAGAGTAGATTGTATTGTATATTCTAATATTATTCTGAAAATCTTACACCTATCCAGATTCTAATTCAGAAAAACCTTACGATAATGAACGATAAATTCGGGTGTAAGTAATTACATATTTGTGAAGAATAAAACAGACAGTTACATTTTGATTTGTCGCATTTCGCCTCCATGATAACCCGTTGGCTGCACGTTCGATGTCAACCAAACACGTGCTTCAGTACGCTCAATGATATACGCAGTAGGTATAATGTATGTGGTTGTCGGAAGGGTCAGCCGCCCCGCACTGCGCCGCTCCCCCGCGTTCTATCGATCGCGCCACGTTGCCGCCCCGCTACTTTCCCCGCGACGTTGCCAGCTCGCGGTTACTATTTAGACAGATTATTGTAACAAGACTGACTGGTGTATCATTACTTGTTGCCTGTTGCCGGCGCTCCTCGCTATAATCTTAGAACTAGGCCTGGCATGCCTTGGATGTTAACCATGTTCAAATTAGCTATACTTTGTAAGCTAGCCTCCGTCTTGGCCTTTTTTGCTCGTCTGAGTTTAAAATACATTCCTCCTAATCTCGGGTGTTTTCGTATTTATTAAATTAGGAATCTGTTTATCTTTTCAGCGATAAAACGATTAACGGGCAACGTTCTTACACTTGCTCCAAATATTTAGGTATCGTCAGTGCTCTATTTATAAATTCTGATGTTTATAAACTCGTTTCATTCATTTTTATACTTGTATTGGGCTGTACTTACCTAAACAGATGGTGCTTTTATTATTTTAGCATTTCAACTTGACTGAGTTGTTCTCCTGAGGCAATTTTTACTTTCATATTTGAAATATTTGACTAGATTAGAGTATAGATTAGGTACTAGCTTCTGCCCGCGACTTCGCCGCGTGAAATTTCTTGTTCCCCCAACCCACCCCGTCGCATCGCATCACCTGCCCGCGTAGCGTTCTTTCTGACTTTATTTCTTTTTACTCGGCTCCTAAGGTTCATAGATGTTAAATAGCCTATAGCCTTCCTCAAGAATTAGAGATTACCCCCCACACAGACAAATTTTACCTATTTATAATATTAGGTATAGATCGTTAATAGATTCGAATAATTACGCCATTTTTAGAAAATAATTTTGAACTTACCATTGTTTAGACACCTAAATATTCATTTCAGAGCAATATAGTAATTGAAACAGATGAATTACAAAAGAATGAAATTAATAATGATGATGATGATGGATTGATGGCAGCGTTGAAGAAAAGAAGAAAAACACATGCTCCACCAAATATATTGAGATAATGGAAGGATTCAGGGTTAGGTTAATGACAACGTATATTTTATTATTGTAAGGGTGTATTGGCCCATTAATGGGTATACCTTTGTTCTCTCTTTCCATTTCTCTCTATTTATAGAGCTACTAAGAAGTAAAGACCAGACCTATAAAAAGTACCACCATTTCTGTCAATTAATACAACAATATTTGCAAAAATGAACGTTTATTTATTATAAAAAATGGAATGATGAAAGAAGCAGAACATCAGTTAGGAGAAATCACCTGTCGATGGGTCCAGCTTTATATAGTTCCGTTTACCGTTAGACGACCTTAAACCCTTAATTAAACACAGCACTTCACTCCTAAATTCTAGTTTTTGGTCCATATTAAACTCCCTAACTGCAGGTAATAAAGATTCGAAGAAAGACCGGTCTTCATCCTCAGCCGGAGTATTAAAACTAACTGTAGCGTCCGGGAATGGCGTATCTACATATTCTATGTCAGTTTCCTGCTTCGTGGATCTTTTTCTTTTTAAATTCTCTATAGTGGATGGAGAATCTTCCGGGTCACTGCCCCAGATGCTCGAGTCATTTAACAAATCGAATTTTCTCGTTCTAACACCTATTTTTTTTAGCTTAGGATCTTCTTCCTCGCTCTGGTCATCGTTATCACATTCCACGTCGCTTCCCGACTGGCTGTTCTTATTATTGTACAAGTCAGTAAGAAAGGACAAATGTTTCGCGTACACATAACCCTTTTTGCCATATTTCCTTTTACGATGACGCACGAATGAGTCCCTTATATTTCTCCATTTTCCGTGCAGTTTACGATCTGGAATGTGGAATATTCATATTTTATAGTAATTTTATAATATTTCATGTTAGTAGATCTCTTTCTCTTTTATCTTATGTTAGTAGGGAGATACTTGTGGTTTTTTTTTTTGTTAAATTCTCGTCACACATATTATTATAATATAACATTCGCTAGGTTTTACTTATGATTATTCCTTAAGATATGATTATTCTATTGATTATTATAGTCTCTTTATAAATATAATATAAACATGGTATGTAAGAATATTTAATATCGTCACAGTCACAGCACAGCTGTTGAATGAACCATTCTTGTCAAGGCATGAAAAAAGGAATAACATCTTAACGCCGAGAAGACTACAAATGACCAGTAAAACACACGTAGTCTGGGTTACTAATAAAAAAAACTACCAAACAACCTGTATAGATATTACTGCAATTTAACACTTAATACTGCGCTAACGCTCACATCGAAAAAGTCTGTACAAGCTGTAACAAAATGCAGAAAAGGTCCCAGAAAGCACCTTTGCTACTAATTTGACCCAATTGATTTGTCTACTGTAACGAGTCAAGAGCTTAGAAAAAGTCGAAACTGCACCCTAACTACGTACCACACTATCAATCACAAATTTTGAAGGATATTGCTAATCCATTGCTTCATATGTTCGCTAAATTTGTCTGCTCAACAATATAATTAACGCAATGTATGTTGTTGAACTGTTAGTGTGTTACGCAATTTGGTAAGTATCACAATTGACTATAATTATTGAAAAGCTTACTTCTGCAGGAGAGAATATATTATTCTCATAATATGTTTTTATAGCATCAATTTCTAACTCTTCTAATCAATTCAGAAAAGATTTCGTATCACCATTTTGTTAATCTTATTTTTATTGCTTGGAAATCTTCGACTGTCATCGTATATCGTCGTCTATCCCATCGTGTAGGGTATCGTTGAATAGGTCTTCTAAAATGACTTGGGGGTTGCTAAAATTATTTTTCGATTTACTCGTAATGCTCCATTTACGAAATATTAAACTTTAAAGTTCAAATTTTTGTTCCAGTAGCGTCCCCCCCCCCTCTCTCTAAAAACTAAACTGCGGGCTTGAAAAATCTGGAAAAATTCACGATGATAGTGCATTTGATGAACTTTAAAGGAAAATTATAGCGGTAAGATAACTTTATTAGTTTAGCAGTAATAGTCGTTGAACTTGGGTGTTGGATAATTTTGTACCAAATACAAAATCCTTAGCATTAATCCTTTAAAGTGACTAAGATGAAGTAGTTGCTTGTTTATAATATATATTATGATACTTCAAATTTAAAGTCCTAATATCTTTACCATTACTACTTATATTCAAAATAAAGAACAACAGAATCGTACTTTATTGTGATAACGGGCTAGTACGAAACCCTACACTGTGCGTGGCCCGACACGCTCTTGGCCTGTTTTTATTTAAAGTGAAATTACCTATTATGTAGCTATGTGTTTGTATGTGTGCTATACGTAAAATCCCCAAACTCCCAGAATCAGCGTTGTTGTGCATGTGAGATTTGCATCTGTTAATCCCACCAGGTTGATGGTACACACGACGACAAATCAAGCTATATTTTCCAGAAATCAGCTTATACCTACTGGAAATGTATAGCTTGAAATGTCGTCGTGCGTACAAGATATCGGCCTACGTGGACTTACTGAACAGAAACCACATGAGTAGACAAATTGTCAACTCATGTGATAGAAACTGAATAGTTGCTTTTTATGAAGTTAATTGATTTGCACAAGTCAAGAGTCGGACTCATAAACTAGATTTTATTAAAAGTTACAAACGCTGTAGAAGCACAATGTATATTTTAAGTACGCATGTAAGTATTTTGCTTATTGTGAGCACCGAGAAATAACCTGAAGTGAATGAATGCGTTGAAGTTACATTGCACGGCGAAAGGCAATCGCTTCGGAGCGACCACGAACGCGATCGGTCGGCCGACTTGTTGCCCAACCGCGAGCCGCGACCTCTGCTTTCAAGGTGACGCATTTCACAGGTAGGTAGGTATACGTTGGATCACGCACGTTGTTTTTATGTAAATAAAGTATCGAGATTGCCTATTCACCACTAGACCTTTCTGAATATTGACGCCACTGAGCTATACCGACTGTAGATGATTCTTAAAACGTGTTTATAAGTACTTACGAACTTTTTGGTTCGTCAATATTCAATGACGTGTTGTTTTTGCTAAGTCTAAACTTCCAGAAAACTTTTTCTAGACTTAAACCTACCTAATGTGTCACTATCTTATCTAGCTATAGCTACTTGTTATTTGTTACACTTCTTGAAGAGCTGATAAATGTATTTATTCTATCTGATTTGTATGCGTATTGTATTAATGGAAAGTGTCGTCATACTTACAAACATCGATTTTTTCCTTATCGGGAATTTCTTCAAAATCAGATATAAATACTCGAGCTATTTCCGCCCACGCGTTCTGCTTCTTACTCTTGAATCGGTGGTCTTCACTGTTTATGTCCCAAATTTCTGGATACTTCTTCACTTCACTTATAAACGATTCAACGTCAAGGCAGTATGAGCTCATGATTGGCACTTGGGAAAAGCCGCGATTTTACTGCGACAAACAAACACGGCAGCCGGTACGGACGATCGACGCGGAATGACGCAGCGGGGTCGCAGCGGCCCGCCGCCACGCCGCACCTCAGCTGCGTTTCGTGCACGATCTGGCAACGTCGCACGCTCGCACGCCGATCCGCCGGTCGTCCTCAGTTTTTGTTTTAATTTATTGGAATTTATTTGTTTACCGTATTGTCTAGTGAGTAGTAATCCGAGTGACGTGGGTAATTTAAGTCATTATTATTACATGATATGTATAATCAAGTGAATCAATTAGCTTGCAAAGGTTTATTTTTATCTCCGTGATTGTAATTCGTCGTGTGTCGTCAGTCTTATTATCTACGGCCATATTGGTAGTAATGTTATGTACAGTTATTCCACTGTCAATGCCGCCACTGTGGATATGTGATCTATTACGTAGGCACATAAAGTTACGATACAAGCCGGCAACGTAGGAAACATCAAAGGAAATACCTACCTATGTAAGGACCGGGTCATGTCCAATTGCTATTTTTATAAATCTTGTCTAGGTCAATTTAAATTTTATTATGTTTATAACGATATGATGACGGTGGTTACTTTTATACTTTACCGTAGTAACTTGTTTCAATGGGTTTACCGGATTCGTCCAAAGTTTATACTACAGGTACTTACATACAATCCGGATACTTAATATAAATCTTTAAAAGACTTCTACAAAGAGTTTACTTACTAATATTGCCAGTATTGCCACATAACATGCAGCAATATGACTAGACTACTAGTTATATCTTTAGGTACTTATAAAAACAAAGAAAAAATCGTTTTTTTTAAATCCACTTAATCAGGACACATAAACTAATTAAACAGGGCTTTGACAAGGTTTGGCTTGATGATGTCTTTTATAAAGGGGGAATTATCACAGTAATATTATAAAGGCGAAAGTTTGTGAGGGGGTGTGTTTATATGTTTGTTACTTCTTCACGCTCAAACGGGTTTACCAATTTTGATAACATTTGGTATGGAGGTAGCTGACACCCTGGATTAACATATACTTAGGCTACTTTTTATCCCAATTTTCCCACGGGTTTGAAACTTATGCGCGAAACTGAGGGGCGCAGCTAGTATATATCGTGCCACATTGTCTTTGATATTCAAAACCACAATTTTCCGAAAGTTTATTTCAACCAACAAAAACTGTCGACCTCTACCTTCAGCAGCTTTTGAGCAGCGTACCTCGGGCATCTATTTTAGGACCAACGTTAAAGACCCGGACACAATGATCCGGTTTTCGAACTCTCCTTGTCCTAATTTTATGAATTTATAATAACAGTAGCCTTGCCTGATAAAGCATACGTGCCTCGCATAACTGCGTTCTTTAACTAGGTAGGTACACCTCTGCTCAGTGGGTGGTCTTATTTAATCAAATAACTCCGAGACCGAATATTACCTATTCCATTAATTTAACATTGCGATGTAGTATTTATAGGTGTCACTTATGATTTAAGAGTTGCATTGCTAATTAATATTCTTGTTTTTTCCTCTAACTGGTTCGAAATATTACACTTATGGTTTAAACAGTTGTGCGCAGTATTAATTGCATTAGTCATGTAAATAAAGGTGTGTTTCTAGATATGTGCCAAAGTTGTAATAAAACTATATCAGGCACCTGTTAGCAGTAGGTACAACGAGTAGTGAACCACACAACAGGGACAAACGTACTTAGGTATGTATTTACTAAACTTGATGAAATTGTGTATTTAACTAAATCTATGATTTTAGTATTTTACATAAGTACTATTTTAACTTAATTATGGAACGTTCTGAACGTTCTTGCTTACAAAAGCAAGCTGGATAATCAGGGCTCGGAAACCGGTTGAAATTCTTAACCGGTTACGGTCATTGACCCCAAACCGAAATCGATTTAGGTTAAGGTTTGCACTTTACCGGTTTATGCGGGAAACCGGCTTTCCATGAATTTTGGTTTTGATAGTGGAAATTAACCGGTTAAAACCAAGTTTGAACCCCGGCCCCCGCCACTCGCGAGCACGGTCTGGACGTTGCGATATCATTTATTTACATCATTTTATTACGGAATTAACCGGTTAATTTGGGTGTCAAAACCGTTTGTGCTTAAGTAACCTTTATCATTTGGGTTTCATAAGAAAAGTTTACTTGTTTAACCGGTTAATGAAGGAACGATATATTTACCGGTACTTAATAGAAATTAACCGCTCTTTTTAAACCGGTTCAGAGCCCTGTCTGTGGATAATAAATGAATTTGACTAAGTACCTATCAGTTGAATGGAGATGTTACAAATATGTATTTGAAAAATGATCAACTTCAGCTACGCTAGCTGTCTCGAATTGTTGACAGCTCAAGACCAGTGCTTCCAGTCTCTTCCTCACTAGAAGCGGTGCAAAAGATGCTTCTGCAGCCGCATTAACCGTGGTTATAGCGGTGGGGAAATGAGAATATCCCACTAATGTATAAGCCAAAGCGCACAACTCCAAGAATTATTGCAAAACTTTAGAATAATCGCACAACTTTACAATTTAGGGCGCCAACTTCCTACGAACTGTGTTCCAAACGCGAAGTTTTGCATTTCGCCAAAAGATATGGCGGAAGCCAGAAAAACTGGCCGCGTTTTCATAACTTTTCTCACTTATACTTATAGTGCCAACTTCGCTTTGTTCGAGAATTTACTAGGACTTTTTTTGTGGTTCTGTGTTTTTTTCTGGTTCGCTTTGAATTAAACTATGTACCACTACCTACCTATTTATTTATCTCTAAATAATATGAACTGATAACAACATCCTATTGTATTACTATTACTGATGCTAAATTGACCTTCAAAACCCATTGTTTAAAAAAAATGCGAAATAAACTAACGAATGTTATTTTTGTTACAGGTATAAACCCATGAAATGGTCGTCAATCGTGTGTAACATTGAGGTAAAATAATACAGCGTTATTTGATAAATCCGATAACATTTATTAAGTAGGTAAACATGAAACAAGGATATGAAAAAGTATTATAATTATTATTATAATTATGCAGGTTATTAATATAAGTGTTATAACTGAGGAAAATAACCATTTTATATAAGTGTCGTTTTTGTGACTAATGTTTTGTCACACAAGCACAACGTTAGAAAACATAACAAATATTTAGTTAATACTTTTGGAAGCAATGTCGGATAATCTGGAAGCAGAATATTTTAAAACCGCTTAACGAAAACGAGATATTCCTATTAATATATTATTTATTTATCTAGACTATTACTATATCTAGACTAGAACAAAAAAAAACCTTAACTTTTTCCTTCAATAAGTTACATAAAAGAATAGGTACTCATGGTAACATAAATAATATAATTAAGTTATTAATCATCAACTTCTGACTGCAACTTTTGGTAACTTGACATCGTTACAAAATAATAGATAAAGAACTAAAAACATCAACATCTTACAAACTAAAATGGATGGACAATCCCAAAACTGAAAATACCACACAATCAGACACTGCAGTCAAAGACAAGATACATAGCAAAACTACATTTTTTTTTATTTGACCCATTGCCAGAAACGGGTCCGTTTATATTAGCGTAACTAATAACAAAACAAAGCAACACTCGTAAACTCTCTGTTTTTGCCAACAGACTTGGATATTGTCCATATATATCAGATATACTTTTTTTTTTTTTTTTTTGAACTTGGCGAACTGTTATGGGAATAAGTAATGTGGTACTTTGTATAACATATCGTCGTATGGACCTATATTTTCTTGAACATAATGTAAAGCAATGACTATATTTTTCATTGAATACTATATTTATGGAACAACTACTAAGAACAGTTATTCCATCTATGTCCAAATAATCAAAGAAATCTGTAAAGAAAGACCTGTACTTTTTTCTATGAAAGCCGTAACAAGTCTAAAAACTCAACGTATTTTTAATACTAGAAGACCTTTCTCATCTCCCTAAGACGAGTCTCAAAAATACCAACAAAAATATACATTAGAAACTTAAACGAAAAACAATTATTTATAAAAGAGCACCAATAAAACTGTTTGGATGAATCCGAAGCCTATTCTGTACTGTCATGCCTTTGCCGTTTGATGTCAATGAAGTTTTTATCCCCTGAAGTTCCTGGCCTGGTGTTATTATAATGGCAGGAGACCGCTTCCTGCATGACATTGGCTATCTGGGCTCTCACCCACATCTTTATATTGATCGGGAGCTGCCTCATTTCAGGAAGAAAGGATAGTAGGAATAGTCTATCGCTGTCTGTTTCACTCTCAGCCATTTCGACGGGGAACATGGGCATTTCGAGCTCCTCTGGAGGCTGGTGACTCATTTCACTGGACTCCCGTTTCCTCTTTTTCCTTTTAACCTTCTTCACTTTGACGACAGGCTCGATGAGGATTTCTTCTTCTGGGTTCGGCCCCGCTAAGATGTCTTCATCCAGCTCCCTGGTGACAAGACAAATATAATTAAGTACTTACTACAAAGTTCCATGTTTCTTTGTTGAAACATCCACCAAACCAAACCCCCAAACCGTGTAACCAAATCTAAAGGCGTTAAAGTCTAAGCAATTTTGATAAATGTTTTCTTAAATCTATTGCCATCTCTATTTTGCACTTGTAGTTTGACAGTTGTACGACAGTGACAGGAAAAATGCTTATTCAGTGGTAAAGTAACGTTTATTTTAACTAGGACTTAAAATTTAGAATTTGCGTTAATGAAGAATGAACCAACTTTTTATTCGGAAGAAAGTCAACATACTCTTCCTCGCTGAGACTGCCCTCGAATCCTCCGAGGAAGCTCATCCTTTTGAAGTAGCGGTACACCCGCCTGTTGATCCTGACACCAGAGCGGCGCGCGCGCAACTCCCGGTTGTACGCGTCCCTCAACGACCGCCATTTTCTTTGCAACTGTAAAACTTTATTTAAGAAAATTGTGGGAATTAGGACCTAGGAAACTTTAAAGTTCTTATAGTCAGTTTTCTTATTCTAAACTAACATCTAATAGATTTCTTTTTCATAGAGCCAAGACGCCCTGCGACTCTGCGATTGAACGTGTCGTTGTAATTTTGCGCGTTTGCTCGCGCAAGACCATTTTGTCTTGTATGAAAGTGCGCGTTCAAAATGTTTGGTCGCAGTGTGCCTTGACACTCGTTTCTCTCAGTATATATAAACCAGTCCCAGAGCCTCGAAAGTCTAGTGGTCGCACTCGCAAATGCGACAGCGTAGCGTGGGGTTCTTCGTTCGAGCCTCGGGATAGTGGACTGTTATTATTGGATTTATACATTAGGATTTTCTCTGTAGCACAGCCAAAAGCGAGCCCAGCACGCGTAGCATGACCGCCGTAGAAACGGGTTTTGTCGACGGAAGAATAGACAAAATGACAGATTGTAGAAATATTTGTACCTACGCATTCTACGCGTCTAAGCATGGCAATGGGTCATTTTGTCTATACTTCCATCGACAAAATGTCGTCGCTGCTGCTACGCGTGCTGGGATTTAAACCAAAGAGTTACTTTTGTCAGTCATACTAGCTGCCATGAAGGTCATATCACCATTTACCAAGCAATGACCATATTATTATCATGTATTGAAAGCTAAAAAAACCTACGCATCATTAAATCAAAGTGCCGTATCCTATAACTAGAAATTTCCGCCATCATCTGGCCGTTATGAACATTGTGATTCATACTAAATGGCGTAACATACTGCGTTCATATTAACGAACTTCACCCGTTTCGCACACGCGTCACGCCATGCAAATTACAATAATGTGTTTGTTGTAGGACTTGTAGGCACCCATTATTATATCTAATGTACCTACGCTAGACTATTTTAATGCGGTCAAATACCTGAACAGCGTAACGTTTATCAATTTCTTTATGTCAGTAATTAAGTGAAATAATAATTAATAATGATAGATGAATGTTAAATATGCACACGCAAAATAGAAAGTTCAGTGTCATGTCCACGAGAGGAGCACAAATGACGTTATTTTATTATAATTATTCATTTTTATTTATTATAGTGATAAACTCGTAATTGCGTTTAATTCTCACGAAACATAAGCAACATGATAATACAAAATTGTTATTACGATGTACGTTACCCTATTTCCTTGAGTTTTGTTATTAAATCGGTAAAACAATGTAACAAGGGCAAAAGGGCGGGAAACGGATAATGGAATGCGGTTATCATTCATCGCGCAGCCGCGCTGCATGCGAAACATTGAACGACTGACTTGTATCAAACTTCAGTGTTGTTGTCGCTGTGTATTTCGGATTTTAAACGACTTGTTTCTGTTTATAAACCAAAGCTTAAAAACATTACGCGTTTCTTCTACTAACGTCAAATTAAACACAAGCTAGTAAATCGAGTTAAAAAACGATTAGAAAATAAGAAAATAGTGTGTGACTCATTTCGCGTTCTCAGTCTTGACATTGACGTAGGTGGACGTAGGTAACAGAGGTTAGGGTCGTGTATTTTCCAATACTAACCTCTGTCATACGCTGTCGCCTTGTTGAAGTGTTCCCAACCATGGTAAATAACCGATCCTATTTCCTTCCATAACGCCAACTTCTCCTCACGGTCGGCAGGATGGTCAGCCTTGTATAACCCGGGTCGTTTTTTGACTTCATCTATCAATTGAACAGGATTAAAGATTGACATTTTGACAAATCACTTCAATCGTCGGTATAAAGGCGTAGTTACGATTGCGACGAAAAAAACGCGCCACCTCCGCAGCGGGGCGCGATGCGACTGACGCATTATCGCGCGTTTGTGCGCACGCTCGACTCTCGTGATTGGCCGCGTTGCGACTCCGCTGACAGAATGCCCGCCCACTGCGACTGGCGTGTCGCCGTGTCGTAAACTTTGTCGAATCGATTCATTTTAACACGATAAGAACCTATGTTATTTTCGTTTATAGTTATTGATAAATTATAATTATTGTTTTCATACCTTGCACGACAGATGTCCGTGAAAAATAAATAAATGCTCGCATCTGTTGGTTAACAATGAAACTCCAGTATTTAATTACTTTTGAAGAATAATTACTAGGAAATATTAAAGCCTAAACTTTTTTAAACTATATTCGATGAAAACCAACGCTTGACTCGGTGGTGTATATTCATTAAGACTATGTCTGATAGAAAATATAGAAAACAAATCATTTTCTGAACGATAAGATTCCAACTAACTCTACCCACCTACCTGCCTTAAACCTGGTATGTGAGCTATTCATAAGCCCATGTTGCAGGTATATAAAAAAACATTTAAAATAAATAACCCTTTGTGGCTCGGCACGACTCACGAAGCAACCGCAACGCGTCTTGTGTTTGGCGTGTTTGCAGCCAGCCAGCGTGCGGCCGGGTCGTGCGACGTTGCCAAATCGTGCACGCACGGTCCGCGGACCGCTTCTGTTTTTTTTTTTAATTTGATGCACTTTTCATGTTTTCACGCTACAGGCTAAACCTTCGACACGCTAAATATTACACAAAGGATGTTGTTTTTCGGAACTTATAAATATTTCTACATAACTTTAATTGACGTGTAGATAAATTACGTTTTATCTGCAGAGCTATTTCGGTTGAGTAAACAGATGAGTTTTGCGCTTTGTTGTATTTTTTACTAAGGTAAAATTTTACTACGTAATTCTGTAAAAGAAGAGGCGAGGGTTTTTCCATTGAATATCTGTCAAATAGTTTATTTGATCAATAGAAGATAAGTACCGAAAGTAAAGTGGAGAGATCTGAAGAGACCCAGCACTGAATTCTATCATCCACGTTCAGTTTGCCTAGCCGTCGAACCGGAACACTTCTCACCTACAAACAAGTATCGATTCGGCCGACTCTAACTTGCCGCGCGAACGGACAAGCTGCAGACATTCCTTGTTTCTATTCTTATATGTTTCTCTTTTAACACATGAAAAGAGTAAGGCAGAAATAGAATGTTTACGTGTTGTAACGTTACCATTATTCAGGGAATTGCCACGAAATGTGCTGTTTGTTTTCCTTTCATATCACATTCATGAGCTTTGGACGATAGTTGAGAATCCATTAGGAATATAGAATGGAATTTCCGATCATTAAGCGGCTTTTTAGAGCAGTGGTGACTCAGTGGTAACGGCCGCGACTTACGAGTTGCAGGTCGTAGGTTCGAATTAGAACAGAGCCAGGCGGTTTTACTTTGTGTAAATTATACCATCACTACTGCTCTCAAAAAGTTGAAGGAAAACATCGTGACCGTGACGCCGAGGCATCTCCTAGACCAAAAAAATCGAAGAAATGTGGAATCTACCAACCCGCAGTGCGGGTTGGTAGATTCCACCACGCGCGCCCAGTGCGGGTCCCGCACTGGGCCCGCGTGGTGGATAACAGTGGGAACATTATAGGCTGATTATGTTGTATGAATGTTGCTGAAGCGGCTTTTTTGCATGATATTCCTTTTGTCCAATCTCACACTTGTCTGCTCCTCAACTGTAGGTCCCAGCTTCGTCAAAGCGTATTACTAAGTATTACTGCTGCATGCTGGCTGCAGCATCAACTTTAATTACCCAGTCTTAGTTTGAGGTTCTTGGACCTCAGACTTCCAACAAAGTTAGTTTTACTAAGCTCTGTTTCACGACTTTGATATTTTGGGCACATAAATGCAGACCATTAAGTCAGGCCAGAAACTTCTATCCATGTAAAGGTAATGTTTCTACATAATTATACTGTACCTACTTCTTTGAGGTGCATGAACGCCACTGCGATTCTCAAAAATTCTAGCGCATCCTGGATATCTAGGCTTTGGAAACGAGGTTATAATATGACCAATTTTTCTATAACGATGATCATTCATCCAAAATCCTCTTACCTTAAGCCCACAGCCACACCAAATATCCTTTTAATTTTCAGGGTCATTACAGTCACATCACATACCACGCCGTCACACACACAGTCATTCCAGTTACTTCATCCTTTCTTCACGATGATCATACAGCCAAAGTTCTCTTCTGAGGCCTCAGCCTCACTCACTACAAGCCTTACGAAGCTTCTCGGGGTTATCATCACAGCCTCAGACGACATCCGTAATCAGTATTAATGTATAGTGCATAGCCAATGTGCCTTTGAAAGATTAAAGATTTGAACACCCGATATATTCAAATCAAGGCCTGGCTTGCAAAGAGATGCGTCAAAATATTTACCATTACGTATGACGATTGACGACTAGCATCACGATTCCAAATTGCTTTTTAAGTGCAAGTTTCCATATTATATCAAATTATTACGATTCTAGACAATTATTTGGTGTTATATTATGAATGTTTAATTGATCGTTTTTGTTACTTGCAGATGCAATAATAGGCGTTCATTGCTATGATTTGTGGTAACGTGAATCGCTAAAGTAATTTATAGTCACGGCCCGTCATATTTAACTACATATTACTCGGCCATAAATTAGATATAATACCTACATGCATTAGGTAGGTCTGCTGCAGTATTTTACTACTTAGAGCAAATTGCACGTACAACTACAGGTACTTACTTACTTAAATATATGTTTTCGGCCTTTTTAATGACCCCATTTTTGTCAGTGAATGAATCAAACTTTTTATCTAGTACCTCTAGATAAAAAGTTTGATTCATTGAGCAGAATGATTGATTAGCACTGACTGTTCAAAAGAATCTACAAAAATGTTAATGAATGGCTCCCCTTTACTTGAACGTATTGAGCCCGAATTTATCGACGATACATGTGGCAGCGCTGCACCACGCGGCGTTGCCGTTCCGCGGCCGGTACCGCTATGCGACGTTGCCGCCTCGACCCACTTCCAAGGCGGCAACAGGCGCACTTTTTTCAATCGCCAAAATGTCGGAGTTTATTATTAAAGCTTTAATTGCTTGCAATTTTAAGATATCAAAGCTCTGTTTGGTAAAGGCTTCGATATTCGTGGCCTTTACTTTTCCTTTTGTTGTTTACGTCGTGAGCACAAGTAAGTAATTCAGGTTGAAACGCTTTAGAGTATTCAGAATTAGGACTAGTTTCGCAGTTTATTACCCTTCTAAAATTGTTACAGGTATTTATTGCTGCATTTAATTTAATACTGGCTGGAGACGGTGCTACAGCTACATATACAAACATATCCAGTACTTTGTCATACATAATAATTAGATAACTCAAGCATTTACTTACCTACCTATTCTATTTCTCATCACAACTCTGTGTATTGGATACTTGGAAATATTTATCTTTTTGGAAAGAATGAGCTAGCAGCCGGTATGATGACAAAAATAATATGAGCTGGGTTGAATTTCCACTCGAGCCATTTCTATTATTTTTGGAGTGTTCACCTACCGTATGTTGTATATAGATTTCTGTTTCAGCATTAATATTAAATCAATCTGTTTCGGTATAGTTTCCGTTTTAGTTCAGTTATAAATCTACTTGAAAATGTACAGTAACATCATATAGGTACACGAACTTATCCCGCGAAAAATAAAAACATCTGCTGTTAGCTTGTCCTTCTCCCTTACCCTTGCGTGCGTAACACACTATCATCAAAATCTGAATCATTTTGAAGGATATTGCTAAACAATTGCTTCATATGTTCGAAAAATTTGTCTGCTCTAAAACGTAAATATCACAATGAATGTTGTTGAACTGTTAAAATGAAAGCCATTCCTACTATTAGTGTGTTACCCCACAGGTCTCACTCTCAGGCTCTCAAATATGATAACGATCGCTACAGTAGGGCGTAAACAGGTAGGTACTAACAGAGTTACTTTCGCATTTATAATTCATTATTATTAGTATATTTAGTATCGATTATCAAAAGAGCTGCACTTATGTCAATATTCTTGCTATTTAATACACAAGCGTGCGTCACTATTGGTTAGGTACTCAAGTTGTTCTCGGGGTTTCTTATCTTGGTCCAACTTTCTTTGAAACAAGTCTGACGGGATATGGCAGCGGGTCGAAGCCTCGCAGCGGTAAGATACAACATCCCAGCTTTGCTCGTCATCGCCCAGGCTCGCACCGCCTCCGTCTCACGTAGAAAGATATCTACATTTCAATTCGATCATTTGAGTGCCGAGAAAAGTGACAAATTGGATTTTAAAACCGGAATTAAGAGATATTGGTGGTGCGGTGGTGCCATTTCGTTTTCGTGGTCTCGAATCTGTTGAACTTTTACTTGAAGCTCTGCATTTGTAACCTCCGGACAAATAAAATTCAGCATATTAATGGAACTTTAAACTTTTTCAAGTCTGCTAGTGACTTGGAACAGTTGGAACTTCTATAGTAGTGCTATGGGTAAGGATACTTTCCGTAAGCTTGTAATGAAAATTTCGGCTTTAGGCCAAAAAAAATCAGCCAGTATCAATTACACTTTAAACTTTTTCAAATCTTACAAGATTTAGTCTTAACTTGGAATTTCTATAGTAGAGCTACGGGGCAGTAACTTGGAATTTCCTATAGTAGGGCTACAGGGAAGGATAATTTCGGTAAGCTTGTATTGAATACACCGACATAATAACAAAAAACTGGCCAAGTGCGAGTCGGACTCGCACACGAAGGGTTCCGTACCACAAGGCAAAAACGCCGAAAAAACACGTTTGTTGTATGGGAGCCCCCCTTAAATATTTATTTTATTTTGTTTTTAGTATTTGTTGTTATAGCGGCAACAGAAATACATCATCTGTGAAAATTTCAACTGTCTAGCTACCGCGGTTCTTGAGATACAGCCTGGTGACAGACAGACGGACAGCGAAGTCTTAGTAATAGGGTTCCGTTTTTACCCTTTGGGTACGGAACCCTAAAAATCACTGAGGAAGGATAATTTGTCATACCACATGGTCATACCTACACAGTAACAACAGGCGTTTATCTAGCTAGACGATATACTCATTTCTAAAATATTGTGAGTTTGATTTCAAAATACTACTGTTTAGTATCTTCTTAGGGTCTTGTAATCTTTTACTAACGATGATATGAAGGTGTGCCATATTATATCCACATATATACTATATTTTTATGTACTTGCCTACTTTTTTAGCAAATAAACGATTGTGATTATGAGTCACCTGGATACTCATAACCATAATCGTTCTCTGTCAACTCAGTTGCCAAATCCTATTAATTATCCGAAAGATTAGATGGCAATAAAGTACGTGTCTACAACGTACTTTTATTGCCTAGTTCTCACTAGTTGACCAACGTACTTACCATCGTCGGCTCCAACATGAAACGAGGAGATATTATCTGAAATTAATGTCTGCGCAAAATCACATAGTAAATTACATCGTGGAGCTAAATAAATTGCCTGGGGCAAAAAACATCATGGCACAGTCATTAGGCAAATCTATATTGTTAAAAAAGTGCTAGATAAACAGTTCATTACTAAATTACTTTCGGTAGTAGATAGGAAGACTGGCAGTCGAGCTAAGCAATTATTAACGACATTTTAGTTCACCCATCCTGTATCTTTTTCTATTTCTCATGCATAACTCGTATCGGAATCCCGGGAAATATGGTTAACCGACGCAAATGTGTAATTGTATACAGAGCCCATACAATTGAACAACCGGATACATCAGTTCCTAGAACCCATAAATGCAGATGTTTTCTTTAATTTCTGTTTGATGATTTGTACAGACGCCAGCAGGTCAACCTACCCGAAACTGTCAGATTTTCCCAATCAACCTTGAACCTTATGCTTTAGCAGTAAAGTCGAAAATATATTAAAGAAATCTGACAGATTGTAGTAACTTGATGTGCTGGCGTCCGTACTTTGATTCATAATTTCCCACTCATCGTTTTGATAGCGAGATATCGATAAATTACATCTAAATTAACTTTTATTTTCGATCTCAAATCGAGAACTCGTAATTTATTTAGATCTTCAATCGAATCATGGATTACTTTGCACATAACATTAGCTAAATCTGTACAATAAGTTGAATTTAATGTTTCGTCTATAATTTCGTATACTGCAGACATCGCAGCATGCAACACTAGTTTAGCAATATGCATGTGCATATTGTGCATGTGTGCGATGTTTTTGTGTTAGCATCAGTTGCGGCTACGGTGCACATCCGGTGCATTGTCGGTGCCACACAGATCTGCATCTTTATGCTCCCTCGCATATGCAAGCGCAGAGGACGGCCACTTGCCATGAAACGTTCGCTACATTGTTTTTAGAATGGAACTTAGATTTCATGGACATTTGAAAAAGAACAGACAGCTCCATCCACAGATTCAGGTAGGTAAAGCTAAAGAACGGAACAATGAAGCCATAACCAAAATACTTAAACTGTAGATTTGCCAATCTTATGAAGATTATGTGCCAAGAGCATGGGAAGAGAACCCTGCCAGCTAAGTGTTTCTCGGGATGGGAAAAAATATTTTACAGTTTTTTCTATCAGACACATTATAATCCTCTATTGCAGAAACACTGACTGGACCTCCAATGGAAAAAGCATCCAAATCCACTCTTTAATTTTTTACTTTGTTTTATCCTAAAAGATGAGATGCTTAGATACCATCCTAGCCTAGCCTAGTATAGCCAGGTGTAAATAAAAGTCTAAAAGATAGAAGCATCCTCTTATCTCTGCCCATTTCCCTATAATCTTGGTCGTGTGTCGTAGCACAGGTCAATGCGGTCGAGCGCCAGTCTGCTCATCAGCGCCAGTAATTGGATTCGTGAACGTGCAGTAAATGGGATTACGTAAGTCCACAGGCTTTTAAAAAGCATTCAAGGACTTGTGCAGCTTCAGTTCTCAATGCTCTCTAAATAGAAAGTTGCTTTCTAAAAGATTATTGCAAAAAATGCTGTTTTTACGAAAATAACAACTTTTTTTTCTAGATTGTGTGGTCTGTGGTTAGGTTATATATTCTATTGATTTCCATGCACTCAAGGTTATTAGCCATTATTTGTTTTAGGATACGTTATTCAATTAGCTTAAACACTTATTTATTTAATTAACTAAATACAGAGAAACCAGTTAAATTTTTCTGATGCACTCAGTTCATGATCAGAAATCCGCGCAATAGGTATTATAAGAATGACATATGCGTTATTTTTTTGCTATCTGATTCTATCAAAGCTGAAGAGTTGAAGACGTCAATAATAAATTTTATGACTTTTGCTACGCCCAAAAATGTTATCTTTGAAGCGGCGAACATGTTTACTCGGCAAACGACATTGACCTTCACTGGCAAAAATGTCTGTCTCTCTCTACTCTACGTACCTACATGATAAACTAGGATGAAGATACGATGCTAATTTAATTACCAAGGGACATGCAAATGGAATTAGCTCCTAGTGCTCGGTACTGGTTGTGAAATTCGCAATTTTGCGCTATATTCTGGGTAACGAACGATCAAAAAAATCCATTTTGAAATACGGTATCATAAACATTTTAAGTGAACGTGTGAATTTGCAGTCTGGAACTGGAACTGCACCTTGCGTAACACACGTCCAATCACAATCAGGAATAATTTTGATGGATATTGCTTCATAAATTTAATGTTCGAAAAATTTTTCTACTCAACAACGTAAATAACGCGGCCCGGGTTTACTCCCTGCCCAATGAATGTGGTTGAACTGCCACAATTAATGCGATTGCAACTGTTCGTGTATTACGCAATTATCC
This sequence comes from Oligia fasciuncula, assembly GCA_963082905.1. Taxonomy (NCBI): domain Eukaryota; kingdom Metazoa; phylum Arthropoda; class Insecta; order Lepidoptera; family Noctuidae; genus Oligia; species Oligia fasciuncula. The sequence goes on along the minus strand of OY720406.1, from coordinate 9,630,312 downwards.
CGCTGGAGTTACGGAGTGTGGAGGACGTCAGAACGGATTAAAAGACAAAGAACAAGGAGAACGCATTTACAATGCGGAAAACTAGAAAAAGTTAGAACGTAAAAAAATCTTAACTATCTCGAACCTGCCAAAAAGAAAATAAATTTTATTACAGTTAACCCGTAAATGCATTGCGCATCTGATTGAATGCGCAGAGCAGTAGGTAGGACATCAATTAGAAAAGTTCTTGTTGAGAAAAGCAAACCACATTATTGCGTAACATAGGTTTGGTTTGGCCTTTAGCTGCTTAGCTTATTCTGGCTTTTAATTTCATGTCAACCATTAACGGAGTTCTAAGTGCCTGGTGGGCGAAAAACTAATCACGTTAGACAAAATGATTTAAAAAAATTTGCAATTACGCTTTTTTTTGTTTTTGTGAATACCTAGGTACTCTAGTGGCTACGTACATTATGTTTAGCGGAAACACATGTCATAAAAACGCAGGTACTTACTTATGCTATTTGAAATCCAATCGGTTCAGGAAAACTATAACATGTAATAACGCATGCGGCATGTCGAATAGTCGAAGCGTCGGTCGAGGGAAATACATAACGTTGCGTGTAAGATCTGAGTCATGCTGAGAACAATAGGTTTTAAAAAGGAATGACGATTTGTAATACTTAATCAGTCGATAAACAAACAGGTTATAGATAATGCCGTCTATAGAAAAGTCTTTATAGGTAGGGAAGGGACCTATACGTGCCTATACTAACCAGTAACAAAGACATAACGAAAAAAAAAAATTCAAACAAAAAAATCACGCTGTATTTTTTATTTCGTTCCAAGCTCTGCTTATTTTTTTTTCTCAATCGAAATCCATGAAAGTTTCATGTTTGGTAGGTACCTAAACATTTTGTTTACCCAGCCGAGCAAAGTTTTTTAAAACTAGTCTGAACTGCCAAAATGTGCGCAGCGAGTGCCTACGTGACAATCAACAGTGAGAAGTCTGAGATTTTTGTGAGGTCATGCTGCCATGCTGCTATCATACTGTCTAACAGGTCTAACTAAACAGTTTTTAACTAGGTAGGTACTTGAGTTAGGCGAAGGCTTTGGTAACAGAAAACCAGAGAAACCAAATAAAATGTGGCAACAGTGTGGTCCCCCCTAACTTAACTTGAAATTAGTAAAAATTGCACTCTCACAAAATGATATAGATAACATCAATTAGGTAGGTACTCAACTATCAATACTTAACTATAACCTTCAATTCCCTTGAAAATTAAAACAACAACTTCTATACAAATCGATGCTATCTCCGTTGAATGTTAACTGCTGAATCAGTGCGAGACGTTGCCGTTCTGCGGCGCGCGTTGCCGCTCTGACGGATACGAGGCGCCACGTTGCCAGCTCGCACGGTGCGGGCGGGCGCCACGCGCCGTTGCCGTTCAGCGCGGTATAAACCGTAAAATACCATTCATTCAATTAGTGTGTAGAATAGCAACATCAAACTTTTAATGAATTCACAAAAGTTACATGCGATTGTTAGAACGCGTTATGTTAATGTAATCAAGTGCGTTTTAGTTGTGCGTGCTATTTTGGAGAAATATTAAAAATAACTTTATCATGCCATTCGTTCTACGTTTCAAGTGTATCGCCAAGTCCATGACAAATCAACGATAAGAGTAAACAGGCATTTATTTAACAACACGCGATTGTGACGTGTCTCAGCTCAGATCCGAATTAAATTACGTGTACAGAGCTGTCGCTTCTATCAAACTGTGTCGACTGCAGTCACGTATCACACACACCTCTGAAATAATTGTAATCAACCAAAACTAGTGATTTTCATCATTTTAAATATCGTCTCCGACTGCCGCAGGCTTACCCCGTTGTCACAGTCTCATAAGTGTGCACAGTGGGCACAGAATAAAATCAATAGGAGCTATCTGGTAACTTTTTTTTAAAAGAGTTCCCAGCTCTCGTGTTGCTGGCTGCTGGTGATTCAAGAATCGAGACCAATCGTAGCGTTAATGGTCCGGAATTTAGATGATGGCGCGATTTCCGTACCCCTTCGTCCCGTTTTATCGCCGCTCTAAATCCCTTCATCCTTACATAGGACGCTAGCCGCTCCAAACCCGTTTTTAGCTGGATCATTCCTATTTGTGTCAGCGGAAGGGTTTATGCCCATTCCAAAATCCATTCTCCCAATCTCGGCGCTCCATAGCGTCGCGAAATTATTTCCCCCTCTACTGCATAAAAACTTTTGTTTCTAAGGATTTTATCATAGATTTATAAGAATCTATGGATTTTATCAAGCCAAAACGGGTTTTTTTTTTAATAGTGACAGAACCATATTGTTCGAGTTTCCAAGAAGAATATCATACCATACATATTCATTACTTGCGCTGATACACGACACAACTATGCGAGAGCGAGCATAAAATCTTAATAAAGCTGAAGTACCCACTGGTAGCAATTTATGACGCAAATCTAAATATCCCTTGCGTTGCCACGCTTGCGCTCGGGGTGAAATTTATTCACATATTGCGGTATTTTTTGCGTTGATTTCAGGCTATTAGCCAAACTGACGACGTTGCAGGCTTGCAACATACGCTTAGAGTTATTACGTAACATGCAGAGATTGTAGTTACTATTTTAGTCAACAAATAAAGAAGATAATAGGTACATACATACTCTAATTGAATCTGCAAATGGAAAATGCTATAATTTTTCACAGTAATCGACTTTTTTCTTTAAATATTGCATATAGCCTAGCATAAAAACAACGTGCCAATTGAGATTTTTAAGGTAACGTTGAGCTTGATGGAGCTTTTAAGGCACAGGTTTAAAAATTTGAACTGAATCTGGCCGAACTCAGGTAGAAAAATGATTTTTGGGAGAGTTGCCATACATACATATATATAGCTCTCCAATGAAGAAGAATATATTCTAACGAACATTATTATTATTATTAGCCGTTAATGTCCCACTGCTGGGCAAAGGTCACCCTACTCTCTTTCCACCTCTCTCTGTCCAGAACTGCCAAGGACCAATCTATAAAGATTGATTGAGATTGCGGGATGACGAAGAAAGAAAGGAAAGAAAGGAGTCTGGCTCATCCCTCCATCTCAGTTTGGGCCTGCCGCGATGTCGTTTGCGGGACTCACTGGGTCGTAACTCGTAAGTTTGCCCATTGAACTAACAGGAAAAAATATATTTATTTCTTTTCACGAATCCGCTATGGATAATTATTTAACCGAGAAAGTTTTGTTCTATACATATATACTTCTTTTCGCCACGTGCAAGTACTGCCAGTAATAGTATTACTATAAGTAGGTGTATAATAATGTTTATTTCAGTTACTGCGGCTCTGCCAGAATATATAAAGATCAGTTCAGATCGAGTGTTGGCAAGAGGCTCCCATGTTTATAACAAATAACTGAAGCACTTATTCCTGGCATATATCCACCATGCGGCTTACTATGCCATGGTCTGTTACAATATTTCCGTTTCATTCATTTTTACCGAGTCTGCCTTTTTAAATTGGCATTCTTTGCCAAAGGAAAGAAATGAAAGTATTCGTTCGGACCATAAAGCTTTTGCAACATACTTTTTTGCTCATTTTTTATTTTTACTGGTTCTTTTCTGCTAGTACTTACTTTTATTTTGCTTGTGGCATAATTATGCTGTGAATTTAAAAAGCGATATTGGGTATGAATAGATTAGTTTCACAATCACATAATATGTGTGACTAGAATTCTTCTTCGCAATTTAATCATAGGTTATGGCAAGTTAATAATTTGGATTCATGAAAATATAGCATATATGTGGGAATTTCGCATGGCTTCGTGAAAGTCTATACTTACGTCCGTTGGTACTGCAGAAACCTGATCTGACGGCCGCGACTGACACGCAGCAAGTTAATAAATATATGTAACATGTAGACATGCAACTTACCTGTAGACTACAAACTGTATATGAGTGTCATAGTCATATCACGTAAGATTTTTGAGAAGAAAAAGACTTGGGCGAAACCCCATGCTAGGACCCCAAATGCATTGGAATAAGGGCAGGAGGACAGGATGAAAATAATACTATGCGTAGGTACGGTATTAGATATCTCTAAAGTAACTGCGTAGTTTCTGTGGATCAAGAACTTGTCCTTGCATTGCCACGCCTTCGAAGTGATAGTTGGTTATGAACTAACGAATTTAGCACAATAACTGACATTTGAATGCGACTAATAAATGACTTAGCTGAGTAGAGAAGAATAACGAATTAATTCCTTTGTAATTTTGTATCCTATTTTTAATTATTGCCTGACAGCACTGTGTTTAATCGTGAGAATGTTAGACTTCGTTTGCATATACTCAAAGCGGTTTCTAAGTTTACTAGGCAGGTGATTTTTAATCATTTGATGTGGTCATTAATAGCTTTATATGCCTTAACGATCAGTTTGGTACCCAAACAAAGTAAGATATAAGAAATACTTAAGTACTTCTAGTTTCGTCTGGGAAGGATGTAGTTATAAAATGTTGCCAATTATAATTCTGTACCTACAAAGGATCTTTAAATTAAGTCGTTTTCATACAATGTCAACTAATTATCTTATGAGCAGTTGCAATGTGTCGTGCGAAAAACATTACGACGTAATTAATTATTTCATAAGTCAAACACAAGTGCAATGACGCGAGACTGATTATATTAGCAACACACATTAGATTCGCCATAATTTATTAGGTACTAAAACATTGTTTTTATTTTGAGAATGTGTGGCGTAACAAGTTAACAACTGACTAGCTCTCATCTGAATTGCAAATGGCCGCCGGCGTGGAGACGCGGCAACGTCGCGTCGTCGGTCGCACGGGTGGGTTGTTGCGGAGCGGCAACGTTGTCTCGTGCGTATTTTTATCAAAGCAACAATCGCGGAGTTATCTGTTATCAAAAAGAGGTATTGTGGTGTTCGTCTCGGTCGGTCGAGTTGTGGCCGCTCCAACCGTATACATGCTGTATATTTCGTACCCCAATTACTCTTGGCACAGTTCAAGCTAAAATATCTTTAGTGGAAAATAACAACATAGTGGCGGGACTGGGCTGACTCAGTTACATATGATAAAACGGATGTTATTAGATTTATGCGAATTTTACGACGCGACGTTGTTTAGAAAGTTCTTGGATGAATGAAAGTTTTTAGTCTTCTAGATAAAATGAAGCAAACATAAAAATGCAATAAAAGAATCTGACAGGACCGTTTTTAAATTTGTTTTTCTCCATTTTAAAAAAGAGCCTCTGCATACAGTGCACAGTGTAGGTATTCTAACTTTTTGGTCTTCATATTTTTTAATGGTAGGTAGATTGCAGATATTTATGAAATTCATCACGTTTTCTTTGTTTCTTCAAAAAAAAAACCCGACCAGGATAATATTACTATATTAGAGAAATTTTTTCACACCCTCATATTTAGCTCTCCTTTCCACCAACCAATAGTGCTCATAAACATTGATTTCTACGTTCATACAAGTTTGTCGACGAACCCGACCGGTTTAGAGCGAGACAGGCGAGGGGGGGGGAACAGGGCGCGGGAGTACAGGGGTGCTAAATTAGATTTCTCCCGGGGTGCCGGGGTGCGCCTCCCCGGGACCTTGAGGCGACTCCGTGCCACAAAATCAGCTGTTCATGTACCCCGCTGAGTTTTACGTTATTGGTACTTACTTATTTTAAATATCAAAGTTGCACGTGTTGTAGGAACCGTGGGTTTTGTAGGTTGTGCAAAGTTTTGACTTTGTTTGCCTAACTAAATTGGCAGTGCAGTGACTAAGGGCTGAGTTCACCAAAGTCAGATATCTTTTATCCGTGGAATAAAATTGACGTTTGACAGTTCTAGTATAGAAAAACTGTCCCATATTCAAAAAATATTCTCAGGATAATATTATGTGTTATTCTAGGTACCTAGGTACTAATACAAGTTTGGTGAAAGTAAAAGTTTAATTGCAAATCAATCAAATTAAGCTTTTAGTTAGGTAGCTACAATTTAAATAAAATTATGTTTTACAGTAAAATGGGTGATTTACTTTATACTAGCTTCTACCCGCGACTTAGGGGGTAGTTTAGAAAAACAAAAAATGCCAAACTTCATAATTTACTTAGATAAGTATTCGTGCCAAGTTTCAAGGTTATTAAGTCAAGGAATAAGATTTTCCATGCAAACAAAATCCCCCCTTTTCACCCCCTTACAGGTGGAATTTCCAAAAAACTCTTCTTATTGGATACCTACTCTTCACAAAGAACACACCCTCCAAAATTCATGTCTCTAGGATCAGATAAGTATACGTTTTTAATACAATTTTATATCAAATCAAATTTATTTCTGAATCAAAAATATCTTTAATTATCAATGATCTTTAGTCAATGATCTTTCCATCCACAGAGTACTTTTTGATAGACTGAAACCATCTTGTGTCATAATATGCTTGTCAGCTAATCTGAATAAGTACCTACTACCTTTTTTAAATTAATATGTGTCTTGTGCCATCTACATATTATAACGGACTCGCGGAGAGTTCATGCTACAACCATGTCACATTACAGCCTCTACAGTACATTATGTACGTGGGTTTACTGTATGTGGGTTTACTGGGTATGTACTGTACATACCAAGTAAACCCACAACACAACCACTGTACCTTTATATTTTAGTTTAGTGCATTAGGTAGGTACTTTCATAAAACATTAAAAGGAATGAATAAAAAGTCGCGGCCCACGATAGGTATAAAAGCCCTACCCTAAATCATAGGCTGGAAAAACTGGTGGCTGGCAACATTGGTTGCTAGGCAACGGTCGCCCTCAGAGGACGCGCCCTCCCTACGCAATTAATCGCGAACCCTCCTGGAATAGGGTCGACCTTGCTTGCCCTGCTTGTTTTATTTCGTCATTTGTGCCGCCAAAATAGCTGTGATTAGATACGGTAACCATGTCTTTAACTTTTTTTTTTTTTTGCATTTCGAATTCTTTTGACAGCTCATTTAAAGGCTCCTGCAGACAGGCACGGCGCAACGCGACTGTAGTAGAATAATTTCCATGAAGTTTTCATAGAAACTGTTAAGCAATCGTTTTTCTTTCAACGTTTATGAAATTCTAGAGATAAGTACCATTATGGTTCTCATTTAGAAGACTGCACTTAGTTATTTGATCAAAACTAACCATTGAACTCTATTTAGATCTAAAACAAACCGTACATGTGAAGTATTGGAATGTGTCTGGTAGTTATCAAATTATATTTATAGGCAGACAACAAATCCTTAATTCAGTCCAGCACTTAAAATCAAAATAGCACAGAAATTATTACGTCATCGGTAGCAACTAGAATATTATTTATGGCCGATTCGTATAATTTACAGACCGTTTTTGGTAAAAATTAAGACTCTTCTATCTTTAGCAATAATGAACCAAGCAAAGATCTCATAGCTTTGTTTAATAGACCCTCCCATGTGGAAGTAGCTATCACAGGTAAAAGCTTACGAATCTAAGCAAAACGGTTCGTTTGTGTTTAAAAAAGGGACCAAGAATTAGCTGTTGGTTTTTCACATTGAGATTTGAGATATTCTTTCCCTAAAATAACATAAAACGGTAAAACATCTACAAACCAAGAAAAACCGTTGTTTTTTTTCTTGAGGTCCGAATAGCAATAAAGCCATTAAGCAGACCTCAATGTCTCGTAACGATGATATAAAAGTCATGATAAGGTCTTCGGTTGCGCATTGTCGCATAACAGTCATATTAGAGCATTTAAAGCGCTATAAACGAATGCAATTATTTAGCTTTATAAAAAAAATAATTGACATGGTAATATCATGTTCTAGAGCTGAGTAGCTCCTATAAAACTATTGTGATTGGTTTTACAAGAGCTACATAGCATGCTAAGTGTTAAACACAATCAAAACCTGAATACAACTCATTTTGTTTCGTAATGTCTGTTTCCGTAGAAGAGTATAAACTAAACTCATACCCAAATCAATTGCTTGCATAAATAAACTCACTCCGTACCGCATGCATATTTGCTGCAATCAATATCCCAGATATTGAATAATGCAAATGTCCAGCATAATTGCAGATAGCTAGCAAGGAAAACGTCATTTACTGAGAGCGATGCCTTAAACAGGAAAAGTTTATTTTGCATCGCATACGGATTCATACACGAGTGTGTGTAGTGCGCACTTTCGTTTTGCGCGTGTGTGCGTTAGTGCGCAACGCCCTCATGCGCCCGCGCTCACCAGACGCTCACGTTATCTCGCATTCCACAGATACTATACACCTACATTGTAGCCACCTACACATACATACATAATTGTAACCCAAATAGATATAGCGAGTTCAATTCGACGTTTATTCGTGTTTGTCGTGGACTTGTCCTCAAGGGCATGCTTCTGAGTATCTCGGAGGCTTGGAGCACGTAAAAGAAAGAAATGGTCATGCATTGCATGATCGTCTTCATCTCAACATTTTGTGCCTATTGCCAGAGTCGGCTTTGCTGAGAGGAACTGCGCTTATTAGCAAGCACATGACTACTTTGTTTTTGTGGTCATGATACAGTGAGATTCTGGTTTTAGTAACTCATAACAGCTCGGAGATGTTAGATGTTCTTTGATGTAACGAAATTATCTCTTAGTCATGCTCGGTACATCCACATGATAATACATTATAATTCAGTATGGCCTCTCTAGTCTCGACCTATGATCAGACCTAGATTCTTAGCTGAGGATCATGATTTAAATGTCACATCGTGCATGTTTATTTAGAGTGAACCTGGAAGGCGAGATCTTCATCCTTTGGCCCGCGTTGAAATAATAAGCTAGCAATTATATCTTAGAGGCGGTTTTCGATAATCCCTTAGACTATTGCCACATCTTGTGTAAACTGTACCCACGTATACTTTATTCACCTAAGAGATAAAATTCATTTGTTAGCTGTTATTCCTGGTTGCATCAGCTTCGTTGTTCGAAAACTCAGCTGAATAAATGTGTATGTCCCAGAACTCCCAGACCAGACTCTCTTGTCTGACTATAAGGTGTACTGTTGTTAAATTTAATCAGCGTATGACGTAAACCGATGTTTACATAGGTCTTGATATCTTTCTGGATTTGGTCAATACTCCAGTGGCGCAGGATTTCTGTAGCATTGGAGCTTCTATTCCTCTGATATTGAACGAGACTCCAGTCATCGAGTGTCGGTCGGTCGTAAACATATGACGTCTAGCTGGATTTCTGGCAAATGTCTGTAAAGTGTTTTCTTCTATTCTAGCTAAGTTGTTCTATTCTTGTTGACTATCTCGCTTCTCTATCTTATTGAACCTATTACCGTTTCTGTGTAACTAAAATCTACAACATAACGTTTTAATTGCTTAAGAGCGTTTACGACGTACGGCATTTCATACAAACTTTCAAGCCCTTGTTTTTCGAAATGTATGAACCGATTTTAATGAAACTTCATACGCATATGCAGGATACAAAATAAAATGTTCTTAAGTAACTTTTTAGACCTTTGTATCCTGCAAAAGCGTATGAAGTTTCATTATAATCAAGGGCTTGCACAAGTTTGTATGAAATGCCGTACGTCGTAAACGCTCTTAACTAATTTGGGCATATGACTAGTTCGAAATTCTAAAATAGTTGTACTTATATGTTTTGAAACCCCATGTTTCAGATTTGTTTAACCTTTTTACTCTGTCTAAATACAACCATCTAAAGGTGTAGCACGTGGCGGTGTCTTAAATTATTTATGAAACTTTTTTTTTCCATACTTACTTTGAAAATCGGTCCAAAGTTCATACCTGCTGCTATGAAACGAGAAAAACACAGAAAAAAAAATCTTAAAATTCCTCAGGAATATATTTAATTTATCTTTGAATTCATTTAGATAAAAAAGATAGAGTTCAGATTAGATTATCCATGTTGCTATGCAAAAAAATATAATTACGAACCTATCTTATAGGACTACTATAACGCTACTGAACTTGTAGGTAAATAAATATTGCACATAAAAATCTATGATTGGTTTGGGTGTTGTTTGCCTTTGCTCACGATTGGAAGGCTATTTCGATGAGTTGGGTACGAGTACTATAAGTTCTTCGAATTTGGCTATAATTAATTTTGATAAATCAATTGAAATCGATAAAAAAACACGTATGACCTAATTAGTACCTAACGTTATTTTTTTTTAATTTATAAGCACATTTTTACCAAGGGTATTTCTAGGTTATGTTTATTTACATATTTGCAGAATAAATGATTTTCTTTGTTGACGTTCAAAACTGTTATTCTATTGTACTTAAATAAATAAGCAGAGGTAGTTCTGGCAGAAGCGTTATAATAACATCGATCGAAAATTACTATGTCACACATGTTAGTCAGAAAATAATTATGGTTGCATTGTTTATGTTTCCAAAACATCACTGTTTTTCACAATTCTACCAATACTCATGAAACTAATTTGATTGTTTCAGGTACAAGTTAAATATTGCTGCTGTCACTGATATTTTTTTGGAAAGGTCCCGTTTGTTCACTCGAGTAATGGACCAAACAGATTTGAACTTTCAGAATATTTGCGAGAAATTATAAAATGCAAAGACACGTTGCTAACACATGTAACTCACTAATATTATCTTCAATTTTTACCTTTTTTTTCGGCGTATTGATACTTTATTTTTAGGTTATGGTTCGATTTTGTTTTTATTTTTTTACCTTAAGTCTACAGCAGTACTGTATTCGTAGCGATTACATCGATTTAATAAAATTATTTAGCTTCAAGAGGTCACTGGACACTCCGAACACATCCTCGAAAGCTTCAATCATCCCTTGTCTATGTTGTATCGAACACTTTCAACACGTTCGACATCCGCAGCACGACTGCCGCGAAATCCATTCAACAGGCCGACAGGATGTGGGCGGGGCGTGCGGGACGCGGCGTCATTGGGCGAACTCGCGACTCGCAGTGATGGCCGCCGTCGCATTCAACCAATGAGCGGCGCGCGAGCCGAACGCACGTCCGTCCGGCGAACGTGCGACGTTGCCAGCTTTTACCAGAAAAAAAAAAACCAAATTCGACCTTCTTAGGACCCCCGGTTTTTTTTTGTTTGGCCGCGTTATCATTCGGGAACGTGTACTGAGGTCCTTATCCGTTTGTGAGATGGTTCTACGCAGGTGGATGTGTTGTGTTGTGTTATAGTTTATTATGGTGTGGTCCACGCAAACTGGAGAAGTGTTGATTGACATCGTAACGAGGTACGGTACATACATAATTCGTTATATTTTATATTGTGTAGGTACATAAAACACGTCTGAGTCATGTGACATTACAATTACCTCATTCACTAAACTGCGTGAGTATTATCACGGCTAGTGACTGTTTATCGCTTAATTCGATGTTTTGAATAAATAAAGTCAGTGATAAGTATCGTTTTGTCGTTGTAGCTACGTATCAAAGGTTATTGACGTTTGTTTCACAATCTCATTCGAGATGGGACATAGAAGTATACTCAAGTTGCATTCTTGCATCGTGGAGGTCGTTGACACCATCAGTGCACCTAGCATAGTGTTGTAACGTGAACTTTGAAACCAACAACAGCTATTATAGGGTCATAGCTAGACAGCTACTGGCCACTAAGGAATGTTATCTCTGAATCTTCAATTTGCCTTTAGTCAGTAAGGCTATTGCAGATTAAACAGTCTGCAGCTTCAGTGTCCAATAACACTGTACCAGGACCGAACGTACCTACCTTTAACAAGGTAGGCAGGTACTTGCAATCGAAATATCTGCATCAACGATGGAACTCACCACATGCTATAACATCCCTTCCTAATACAAAAAGATGAACACCTATGTTCATCTTTTTGTATCGAGATCAAAGTTTGTTTGATCTTGTTGGCAATACCTACCTTATAGGATTAACTATTATGATGACATAATATCACACTGAAAGTCCTCCTGCAATCATCATCAACATCACTGGCAGCCTTCTTATACCCACTGCTGAGTAGAAATAGGCCTGCAGCTTTTTGTGCCATGTTTTTACCTGGTCTGTGTGAGGCTCATCCAAGTCTTCACAGCGATCTTCTTCTCCACCTGCAATATCTACCTTCTAATTGAGAAGAGTTTCTACGATACGTTTTTAACTATAAGATAAACATAACACAAACAAAGCATCAGTTACAGCTGTTATAAGAGTTATAACTTTACAAGACTTCTAGTCTTAAAGTTTTGTTAGTTACAACACATAACATCACGCCTGTATTGCCCCAAGGGTGAGGCAGAGAGTTATTAGTGGTATTAGTTACCATCTTCATTCTCCGGCCCTTATCCCAATTTATTTGGGGTCGGCGCAATAAGTCTTTTTCTTCCATACTTCTCTATTAGTCGTCATCACGGTATCATATCATCATTCGCACATTCCATCCATCGTTTCTTTGGTCCTAATCTTATAGCCATCGACAATCATACCTCAAAACTCTCCTCACGACATTTTCCTCATTTCACCGTAACACATGCCCATGACAACCGATTTCCACACAACTTTTCAGTTACCGGTGCCACTTTCAAACTTCCTCTTATGTACTCATTTCTTATTCTATCCATTCGTGTAACACCACACATCCCTTTTAGAATTCTCATCTCAGCTGCATGCAATTGCCTTCATAAAACATCAATAAATGTAATCTTGAGTAGCCTATTTGACTTTAACTTGACATGTAAACGACTAGAGGTCCTAAGGTTTTAGTTACGGTTGTTTTATAACTTGAGTGAGTTATTCAGATGAAAGTTTACAGTTCGTCAATACGTCATACGACTTTTGTCTGACTTCCTAAGTATGCCTGGGTATAGCTGCCAGTATGTCTAGACTACTTTCTGTATCAGGAGTTCATCAGCTAGGTACCTTATTCAGACCAACTCTGGGTTGTAATACTAGCAACCCAATATATTGAGTACCTACTAAGTACCAAATATTAATATGCAACGCAGAGTATGTAGCAAAAGTACAACATACGATTTCTCAAAATTAAATTCCTCAGAAGTAAAATTTTAGTGATCGTCAGAATGATTGGGCCAAGTGACAGATAATTAATTATTATTCAATTTACTATAGTCATCGAGGTACTTATTATAAAATAAAAATTCATTTATTACATAAAAGCATTGCCTTAAAATATGGTTCACAGTAGGTATGCACAATTGTAACTAACCTACTTATTGGAGCCTCGTTGTCAGCACTATTATTATTTACGCTGCGGCCATGTGCTGCTGCAAACCTTTCATGAGAACGAGAAATATAGGTTACAGTGTTACATCATCATGTTTTGTGGTCAATTTAATTAAATTACACAAGGAACTCATTATGTACTTGAACGTACCTAACGTGATATGCCTTCTTCTGATGACTGACCTCAAGGAGTATTGAAAGGCTGATACAAGACCTACCGATGTATTCTGGAAAAATCTCACCGTGAAAACTTAGGTGTCACCACTCCACACTTAGGTGTTAGGTGTGTGTGTTAGGGTCCACCTGGTGCTAGGGATTGACACTATTGACAGCTCACTTCAAGCACGCATCACCTAAGTTTTCACGATGAGATTGTTACAGAATAAATAGGTCGGCTGATATTTTAGTTGTTATATCACAATCGTTTTATCAACTTCATTTTGATAGCTTCATTAATGTTCATTATTAATAGCTCAACTGTCACTAATGAGACAGTTACTTTTTCTATTGTTACCGATCCTCAGGATTGTTTTGGGAGCCATCTTGTAGAATGTGGAGGATTTCGACTTGAGGACTGTTGGTTGTCTAGAACTCTAGAATACTGTTCAAATGTCCAGATTAAAGCAATTCCGTGGTCGTTACCTAACTTAGAAAATGATGGAGCTATATGGCACTATTCAATTAGGTAAGTTCTCTAAACTTTGCTAATTGAATGGTGCCATCTACGAGAGATGATCAGACTGAGATAGCAAGCACGATTGTATCGAGATTTAGTTTACTGATTACATCTGATATCATAGGTTGATTAAAGTCATATTAGCCCAAACAATAGACGCTTCTCTTGCTTGCGACACAATAGCTTAGATCCAGACTATATACCAGCGGGGTAATTACACACTATCAGTATGGCTTTCATTTTGACAGTTCAACAACATTCATTGCGTTATTTACGTTGGTAAGCAGACAAATTTTTCGAACATATGAAGCAATGGATTAGCAATATCCGTCAAAATGACTCAAATTGAGATTGATAGTCTGTTACGCAATTAGGGTGCAGACTTCAGCGAGTCATTAGATCATCAAACTGCTACATTATACTTGATTAAACTTACTTAAATCGTATTCACGTCAAACAAACACGAACCTAATCACGTATTATACAAAGCATGTTGTAATGATTTACAATCTTTATCGAATTACCTACTGCTCGAACGTGCAATACAGCAGCTGATAACAAAGGTTTCCATTCCACTCTCAAACGCGTTATCAACGTATTTGGTCATTTAATTAAAATATTGTGTCTTTCGATAAAGGAAGGTGACCCTAGCTAATTCTACCTGTTTATGAAGTCTAGGCACTGAAGGTTATTTCGGACTGACCAGTTGACCGTCACTTTACTCACTCTGACACTATGTCCTTGGTTTGGTATAACGCGATAAACTAACCGAATTATATGCGCTTGCACGTCTGTGCTGACGGCTTTAGCTTTAAAAAAAGAAAGAAAGAAAAAAAATAAAGAACAAGTCTTCTAGTTTGAACGTTGAACAGTCTTTGGAAGGAAAACATAACTAATACCATCGTGGTTATAGGAAAATCATAACTTATATAAACCTGCCATGTTAGTCTATGGAAATAAGTAGAGAATATTATTTATGTTGAAAATATTTGTACTTTAGTTTTCCCTGTAAGCGGATACATGGCGGAATGGGTAAATGGTTCTACCAAACTACTTGGTTATTAATGTAGAGATTTATTAATAGGATTAAAATTAGCATTGCTAGCGGTTTGCGTACTAAAAGGCAGCTGAGGCAATTTAGGGCATGTATGTAATAAAATATGATTCATTCTGTAGATATATAGTGTATCTGTTTAAGTCTAGTATCGAAAGTAATCATTTGCAGATCAGAATGTTGGGAGTAGTGAAGGTCCTTTCAGTAATTTCTGCCAGCTGACTCATGAAATACAACAAATTAGTATTAAGATACTGCTTTTTACAACGAACGTAGTGGATGGTAGCAAAACATCGGGTTAAAAACGTAAAAGAATATATGTGAAAAAAATGGGTTTTATTATGGAGTCATTTTCACAATGAAGAGGTCTGTATAAAAAAAATCTTTTCCAAATGGACTTATATTAAAAAAATAATATCCGAGTCGACAATATTTTTTAACATGCACTTGTAACAGCAGGAGGCAGACATTGCATGATACTTTTACAGCCCAACGGTCCCTAGGGAAATCCACTGGAAATGAAATTGAATTGACTGTGCAACTTTTTTCCTCTGTTTAATTTTACGGTCATATAATATACACGAATGTCGTTTATGTACAAAAGCTATAATATGTATCAGATTTTAGGGTTCCGTACCAAAAGGGTAAAAACGGGACCCTATTACTAAGACTTCGCTGTCTGTCCGTCCGTCTGTCTGTCTGTCACCAGGCTGTATCTCATGAACCGTGATAGCTAGACAGTTGAAATTTTCACAGATGATGTATTTCTGTTGCCGCTATAACAACAAATACTAAAAACAGAATAAAATCAATATTTAAGGGGGGCTCCCATACAACAAACGTGTTTTTTTCGGCGTTTTTGCCTTGTGATACGGAACCCTTCGTGTGCAAGTCCGACTCGCACTTGGCCAGTTTTTTTGTAAGATAACCTAGATTTTGGTGCTTAAAAATATAGGAAGTAGCTAATACAGCCTTTATATGACTTATAACGTGCGGGACAGCCTGTGTAGGAATGTTTAAATTTCTTCAGTGTTAGTAGGGATATTCGGAGTTCGCGCAACTGAATTTTGGGCCAAAAATAATTTAAAAAATTGCCATCGGTACGCTAAGAAGAAGACCGTGTACTTACATACGGCGACACATCAAACTATATTTCTAGTTTTAGCTGACCTCGCATTGTATAGGTTTTTCGTACAATCAGAAGTCAGCTTATGCTAGTTATGTATAGCTTGATGTGTAGCCGCGCGTACACCATAAAAATGGCTGTAAACACTATCATGCTCTAATGATCTTAATTGATATAAATAGAACGCAAATCTCGAGACTTATCAGTATCACACGTAAAACTGGTTTACTTGCCCTTACAAATACAAATATACTTAGCTACAGAATACAGATAACCCCTTTCTAGTAAATATAGACTTAAGATACATAGTATAGTACATAGTGCAGTTCGCTGATAAGCTCGTTCGCTAGGCATTAGTACATAGAGACTTAATACCACCCTCGCGGAACCACGTACGTATGTAATTATGTATATGTAACTATGGGTGTATGATAATGATAGCACTAGGTGTTGCTTGCAATTTCACTTGCATCCTATAGAAACTACTACAAATACCTAGATCAAAAGCCTCCCTGTGTGCTAAATTTCATCCAAATTCGTTTAGCCGTTTAGGAGTGATTATGTAGCAAACATACATACTTAAGTCCTTACTAAGTTTATAATATAACCTGTTCCAGGTTTGTGGACTGATAGAATAGCCGTAGTCTAAAAATATATTATAAATGAAAATTTAATAAATATTCATAAGCCTGTATAATGAAAACACAGTTATTGCTTACTAATTGTAATATAATAATGCCATACAAAGTCCAACCACGCGCCGCGGTCGCGCAGTGTCGATGACACATCGAATATCGATCGACTTGCGAGGAGGTTCTAATTCTAATCGTCTGTGTGACCTCATAATTATTACACCTTGGGTAACCAATAGAGAACTATATCCTGGATGGATGAACTGTGAGCCCAGATAGCCTTGAAAATATCATAATGCTTAAATAGTCAGGAGTTTTACTAGCTTCCCCTACAACTTCGTCGTATCGATGATTTACATAATCAGCCTATAAAGTTTCTACTGTTGGGAGTTTGGAACACAGGTCTCCTGTCAGATTCGAAAAGTTATGTTTCTCCAAATTGAAACTACATCAAAGCTACATCTCTGCTAAATCTCACCAAGCTAAGTTCTCCAGTTTAGCTGTAAAGACGTACCAAACTGATAAGCTCACATACTCAATATAGTCATAGTATGCTATAAAAGGGTCAACGAATTTCGTTCCGGTTCCAAGAACTGTTACTATTACTAGGGACTAAGGCTTTCTAGAAACCCTATAAATACTCAATATTACTGGAAAATAACCTGGTTTCAACATTCGACAGTCCCTCTCCCTCCATCTATGTAATTTTAGAACCCAGATTCATATAGAACCTTTCCTCGTAGTTTCTCAGAAAAGGCCCGTACATGCAACGTGAACATTCGTGGAAAATTACAAAATTCTTGAGTTTTAAGAATTGTTGCTGTAAAGACCGATTTAATTGCTTTTTTTGTTGAGTCATTATCATGCATGAAGGTATTTATGTTCAATGTTGGTCATGGGTCTATCCCACAACCACAACCCACGTCTTTGACCAGGTGAATCATTAAGGCGCCTGGCTACTCGAGTATCTATTAAATGATGCTGCTGATCCTATAAATAAAGTCCTGGTACTCAGCCACATTTAACGTATTTGAAGTATTTGGGACACGAATAGCACCAATATTTGGAGAAAAGTTTAAATGAAGCAATGCAGATGTTATAAGCATCGTTGTGTGTGTATATCAACCAAGAAATAGATTCCAGCCATCTAAAATTCCGTTGAGTCCGTTGTCAATTATTTGAAAACACTGTAGCTGTAGCCTGTGTGTATGCTAAAGTAGACTAGGATTATGTATTTGTCATCTTCCAAGTACACAGTGTTCTTGTGTAGAGTACACAGAATACATAGATAGACAGTAGATATAGATATAAAACTGTATAAAC
Source organism: Oligia fasciuncula (assembly GCA_963082905.1). Classification (NCBI taxonomy): domain Eukaryota; kingdom Metazoa; phylum Arthropoda; class Insecta; order Lepidoptera; family Noctuidae; genus Oligia; species Oligia fasciuncula. The sequence goes on along the minus strand of OY720406.1, from coordinate 9,612,273 downwards.
GTACTTACAAAACAATATTTGGGCATTTTGAGCGGTCTATTTCGAGGCAGAATTATCTAATGACAGTAGAAAACTGAGAGCAAATAAAATAGTTACAGGTATCGATACTATTGTTGCGCGCCACAATTAAAGCCTGGTACATGGTGACATTAGTTACCACTAGCGCCATCTAGTATCGAGTAGCAGAACTAGTCGAGTCACGATCGTTCTAGAAAATTCGATACTAGAACTTTGTAGAACTTTCTCGAACTATCGACACCTAGTCGGTCGGGGCCGGTATGTACTCGAACATTCTAGATGTTTCTACAATGGAAGGTTCTCGAACTATCTGCGGCACTATATAAGGCCGGGATGCGCGACGACCGACACAGTTTGGATAAAGCGACAAGAGCGAAAACATCAAGCGATCTTCAAGTGCGAATTAAGAGTGATCAGTAGTGTGATTGTGTTCTTTTATTTCTTGTTTTGAGTTGTAATTAGTGTTGTAAAATAAATTGTTATTTTTGGTTATTAAATCGGCAGTTTTTATTGTCACGAACCCGAAGCTCGTAACAATTGGTGTCAGAAGCAAGGATTATGCCGGTTTTACCCAAAGACGACACGGAGGGTACCCGTACCCGGAGTCAACGGCAGCAAGAGACGGACCAGAGGAGATTCGGTGGAGCAACGCCACAGAGGCCGGAAGGCCAGCTACCGACCTCGGAGGCCGGCCCGTCCACAGCTGCTCCAGCATCATCAGCACCAGATTTGGCTGCTCTGATGATGATGCTGCAGGAGCAAGCTCGCCGACAGGAGGAACAGGCTCGTCGGTTGGAGGAACAGCTCCAGCGCGATAAGGAGGAACAGGCCCGTCGACAGGAGGAACAGGCCCGTCGACAGGAGGAACAGGCCCACCGACAGGAGGAACAGGCTCGTCGGTTGGAAGAACAGCTCCAGCGTGATAAGGAGGAACAGTCCCGCCGTCAAGAGGAACAGGCCCATCGATTGGAACAACAGCTCAAACGGGATAAGGAGGAGCAGGTGCGCCGCCAGGAAGAGCAAATGTTCCTCATGAAGGACCTTCACGCAACCTTCGGGAAAGACATGAAGGAGGTGAAGGAAAAGGTTGCCCAGCATGACAACCGCCTGTCTGAAGCTGAAACTCAGATCAGCAAGTTTAATGACGTCATTGCTGATGTGAAGCAGGAGTTGGGTAATCTTAAACTTGGGGATGGAATCGCAGCTCCCGTAGCTACAACACCTTCGCTACGTGGATTCAAAGTGCCACCGTTCGACGGAACTTCTTCCTGGTCGGCCTACAAAATCCAGTTTGAGGCTGTCATGAAGGCGAACGGGTGGAATAAAAGTCAGGCCATGACTGCCCTCACCCTGGGTCTGCGCGACCAGGCCTTAACTGTTCTGGAAGCTCTCGGTAAGGAAGTGACTTACGAGCAGCTCCTTGAGGCATTGGAGGCTCGGTATGGCGACGCTCACCTGGAACACGTGTTTCGTGCGCAGCTCAAGGATCGCGTGCAACGCAGTAACGAAAACCTGCAGCAGTGGGCCCTTGAAGTGGAGAAGCTGGTTCGTAAAGCTTACCAGTCCGTACCTGCGCTTATTGATGGGAACCTGGTGCAGGCATTCATCGACGGCATCCGCGACCTTGAAGTGAGAGCTGCTGTGAGGCTCGGGCGCCACGGGACGCTTAAGGACGCCTTGGCCCACGCACTGGAGGTGGAAGCTGTGCGGCAGGATCATCGTTCCCATCGCGTCAGGGAGGTTGCAGCGGCTACAGTTCGCGACCGCAATAAAGGATACAGCCCAAGGTGCTACGGTTGTGGGGAAAGGGGCCACCTTCGATCCAGTTGCCCTAAGCGAACTGCAGAAAGAGAAGACGGCCGATCTCCAGAGGGCAGTGCGGCTAACAGCACCGCCCAGCACCAACAGCAGGGAAACGAGTAATAGCCAGGACTGCGGGGCGGGTGCTGGCTGAGGTTCAAAGAGCCCCAAGGGTTTCGATCACACAAACCCATGACGGGAATAGCCTAATCATCAAGGGCGAGGTCAACGGAACGCCGTGTAAACTGACCATAGACACTGGAGCTTCTCGCACGGTTGTCAGTTCCCAACTTACAAGTCGCTCCCTTGGGGACTCCGCATACAACCGAGAACGCATTAATTTGGTAACAGCCACCGGTCAGCGCATACCCGTCCATGGAGAGAAGAAGATGGAGTTGAAGCTAGGCAACAGAATCTACCTGCATAATGTCATCGTGGCCGATATAATGGACGATTGCATCCTGGGCCTTGACTTTATGAGGAAGAATTGTTGCGAGATTGACGTCAAGCAAGGTGTTTTGAAATGTGGACAAGAGGAACTTTTCGTGGAAGGGGCGTTGCCAGGTAATGTGTACAGCCTTAAGAAGATGGTTCTTCCGCCGAGATCGGAAACGATTGTGCCGGTTAGTCTTCCTCGGAATCCTAGGCAAACACATCGTTGTGTACTCGTGGAAAGGGTAGACAATGACCTTCCATGGAAAGTGGCACGAACTTTGGTCAGAGCCACCGACATCTCAGGGGTACGTGTGCTGAACCTTTGTGATCAGGAACAGATTATAGAAAAAGGCACACTAGTCGGTACTTGCGAGGAAGTGGATTGGTTGCGTCGATGCCAATATCTATCGACTGGGACCCTCAGCAAGGATGCACAAACGAAAGTGACCACACTTTTAGACGACTGCCGCAGCGCTCTGTCCCAAAATGAAATGGTCAAGGCGAAGAAGATGTTACTCAAGTACGCCGATGTTTTCTCGTCAAACGATGCCGACATCGGGAAGACTGGCTTAGTTCAACACAAAATAAACACAGGAGAAGAACTACCTATCCGTCAGCGGCCAAGGAGATTGCCGGTAGCACGTGAAAAGGAAGTGGAAACCATGATTGAAGGAATGGTGAAGGATGGTGTTATTGAACCTTCATCTAGTCCATGGTGTTCAGGTTCACCTGTAGTGCTGGTAAGAAAGAAGGACGGCAGCATGCGGTTTTGTGTTGACTATCGTCGTCTGAACGACGTTACAAAGAAGGACAGCTATCCTTTGCCAAGAATTGATGACACGCTGGACATGCTTACTGGAGTAAAGTGGTTTAGCACGCTGGACCTGAAAAGTGGCTACTGGCAAGTCGAAATTGACCCTAAGGACAAGGAGAAAACTGCATTCTCGACAGGAAAGGGTCTGTGGCAATTTAAAGTTATGCCGTTTGGATTGTGCAATGCTCCGGCCACTTTTGAAAGGTTGATGGAACTTGTACTTACTGGACTAATTGGCGATGCCTGTTTGGTCTACTTGGATGACATCATCATCGTAGGCCGCACGTTTGAAGAACATCTTCAAAACCTGGAACGCGTGCTCATGAAGATCCAGAGTGCCAACCTCAAGTTAAGTCCGAAGAAGTGTTCACTATTCAAACGACAGGTTAGCTTTTTGGGATATGTAGTGTCTGAAGAAGGTATCCGCACGGATCCAGAGAAAATCGCCGCTGTCAAGGATTGGCCAGTTCCAAAAGACAAGACGCAGGTCAGAGCATTTTTGGGTTTGTGCTCCTATTATCGGCGATTTGTCAAGAACTTTGCAGACATAGCCAAACCCCTGCATAAGTTAACCGAAGAGAAGCGACATTTCTGCTGGGATGAAAGTTGCGACATCGCATTCCAGGAGCTAAAGGACCGTCTGTGCAAAACACCTATTTTGGGGTACCCTGATGCGGGCAAGGAATTTATAATTGACACAGACGCAAGTGACATAGGACTTGGCGGTGTGTTGTCTCAACGGAATGGTGATCAAGAGGTTGTGATAGCGTACTTCAGCAAGTCGCTGTCAAAGCCGGAAAAGAACTATTGTGTCACGAGACGGGAATTGCTTGCTGTGGTAAAGTCATTGCAGCATTTTAGCAAATATCTTCTGGGGCGGAAATTCCACGTACGAACTGACCATGCTGCACTGAAATGGCTATTGCAGTTCAAAAATCCAGAAGGACAAGTTGCGAGATGGATTGAGCTACTGCAGGAATACGACTTTGTGGTCGAACATCGCAGCGGGAAATCACATGGCAACGCAGATGCGTTGTCAAGAAGACCTTGTCCTGAAGACTGCAAGCATTGTACTAGGCAAGAAAGTAAAGAAGTCGTACCTGTGAGGATGCTCAAGACAGACCTCAGCAACGAGTGGAAGGAAAGCCTACAACGTGCACAGCAGGAAGATTCGGACATCAAGCCGATTCTGGAGTGGATGAAGGCCAGAGCTCCTAAGCCCAGGTGGAGTGACGTCTCAGCGATGAGTTCGATCACAAAAAGCTATTGGGCCCAATGGGACAGCTTGGTGATTCAGGATGGAGTCCTGTGCCGTAAATGGGAAAATGCTCGGGGAGACAGCTGTCATTTGCAAATGGTTGTCCCTAAAGCTCAAGTACCAGATGTTCTACAGCTGTACCATAATGGTTGTTCAGGAGGTCATCTGGGAGTAAAACGGACTCTACTGAAGATACGAGAACGGTTTTACTGGGTCCACTGTCGGGACGATGTCGAGGACTGGTGTCGCAAATGTACAAGTTGTGCAGCTGTAAAGGGACCTCAGACTCGCAGTAGAGGTGCATTGAAATTGTACAATGTTGGTGCACCATGGGAGAGGATAGCCCTTGACGTTGCGGGGCCGTTTCCGGAAAGTGAAAGTGGCAACAAGTATTTCATGGTTGTGATGGATTACTTCACCAAGTGGCCGGAAGTCTTCGCCATTCCAAATCAAGAAGCTTCGACAGTTGCAGATAAGTTAGTTCATGAAGTCTTCTGTCGTTTTGGAGTACCTTTAGAGATTCACAGTGATCAAGGAAGGAATTTTGAGTCACAAATATTCCAGGAAACTTGTCGAGTAATGGGTACTCATAAAACCAGAACAACTTCTTACCACCCACAGTCGGATGGAATGGTGGAACGATTTAATCAGACATTGGAGAGGTACCTAGCCAAAGTCGTGGAAAATCGGCAACGAGATTGGGACAAGCACATACAACCGTTTTTGTTGTCATATCGAAGCGCTGTTCACGAAAGTACATCGGTGACACCAGCTTTCGCAAACTTTGGAAGAGAATTACGGCTGCCTGCAGACCTGATCACCGGAATACCACCTGATGCCCCACGCAGTATAACCGATTATGCGAATGACTTGCGGAACAAAATGAATGACATTTATGAGCACGTCAGACAATCGGGCCAGCAAATGTCTGAAAAGATGAAAACCCGTTATGACCGCAAAATGAACAATAAAGGGTTCGACGAAGGTTCACTAGTGTGGTTGCACAATCCAGTCCGCAGCAAAGGGAAATGTCCTAAGCTTCAAGCTAAATGGGACGGACCATACCGGATTGTGACAAAGATCAATGACGTAACCTACCGGATACAGAAAGGTGCAAGAGGTACTCCTAAGATCGTCCATGTGGATCGACTGGCGCGTTATTATGGGGCCGATAATGCTCGGGACGAGCATGTCTTAGGAGGGGGCAGTGTTGCGCGCCACAATTAAAGCCTGGTACATGGTGACATTAGTTACCACTAGCGCCATCTAGTATCGAGTAGCAGAACTAGTCGAGTCACGATCGTTCTAGAAAATTCGATACTAGAACTTTGTAGAACTTTCTCGAACTATCGACACCTAGTCGGTCGGGGCCGGTATGTACTCGAACATTCTAGATGTTTCTACAATGGAAGGTTCTCGAACTATCTGCGGCACTATATAAGGCCGGGATGCGCGACGACCGACACAGTTTGGATAAAGCGACAAGAGCGAAAACATCAAGCGATCTTCAAGTGCGAATTAAGAGTGATCAGTAGTGTGATTGTGTTCTTTTATTTCTTGTTTTGAGTTGTAATTAGTGTTGTAAAATAAATTGTTATTTTTGGTTATTAAATCGGCAGTTTTTATTGTCACGAACCCGAAGCTCGTAACACTATGTTGTTGATGAATACGTCATAAATGAAAGTAAAACCAGCAGGATGCGCGTAGCGCGGCGTTTCTCAGAACTATGCGATTATTGACCGCCCGGCCCGCTTCCTGTAAACACCGACTATGCGTTGCTATGCCACTACCTACTGTCTGTAGTCTAGCTCGGATCTAGATATCAATATCACCGTAGTACGCCTACCTAGCTAAGCAGGTTGATTGTCTACATGTCTTCTTCGTGGCATTCGTCGCGAGAATCAAAATATTTATAAAAGAAGTTATTGTTATGAAGAATAATCGTAATGACGTGATGTTGGATTGGAACTCTGTTATGAAACCCCGAGCAGTGTTTCCACGTAGATTCTGTTTTATACGAGCCGCACATTAATGTCAATCTGATAGTAAAGAGAGAAATACTGTGTTTTTCCACGCGCCGGTCTCACGAAAGAATGTTTTGATTGCGTTACTGAGTTACGTGTCGTTTCCTGCGAAAGTTGATTAGTTTGTAAAGTTATCGGCTGCTGATTGGTTGTGCTTGTAGACTGTCCAGTTTTATTGGTTTTGCTATCTTTAGATAAAAGCGTTCGATAGATAAAACAGCGCCATAACGGTAACAATTTCTGTTATACGACTATAATAGGCTTCTTAGTTTTAGACATTATTTTGTTCTTTATCTCTATAATTGAAGACGAATAAAAAGGTGCTTAAAAACAACATAAAACCTTATCTCTATAGTGGGAACTGGGAACTACGGACGTTATTGAGAGAACTGAAACACGTAGACACGCCACGTTTACACGACCTCAATACGACTGTATTCTGTAAGCATTTTCGCATGCATTTGCATGAGACCGTTAACAACATGAAAACGGTACAAAAGCTGAGCTATTGACTTTTAAAACGGTCTGCTAGGGTTGCCAGTATCCTGCCTTCTATTGTTTTTGGGGATTTTATTAGAACATTCAACTCACCAAGTGAATACCTACCTGCTAAGGCCTTATCGTACGTGGTTTGGTTTAGCATTCACCTTAAAATTTGAGATTGCACAACCATGTGCAATGTTATAGCGGGAAATTCTTCTTTAGTAAGTAAATAACAAAGATTGTAAAGATCATTTAATATGTTCTGAGAAACTCGTAATTAAAATGCTCAAAAAATTCCATGACTAATGTTATTCTATTAAAATCTGCTTAGTAACCTGACGATTGGGTTTCAAGAGGCTAACGAGCCTCTTGAAACCCAATCGTCAGGTCACTGAAATAATTGCAGTCCGATGTGAAACTGACTCTCAAATGTTTTTAAAAAACTTTACCAACTGAAACAAAAAAAAATCGAAATCTACCAACCCGCTCTGGGCCCGCGGGGTGGATTACGGCCCACTCCCTCTCAAAGAGAGGAGTCCTGTGTACCAGCAGTGGGAACATTATAGGCTGATTGTGATACCAACTGATATTTGGCCAACCCTATATGGTTTCCTGTTTTTAGGTAACAAACAAACCAAAATGTAAAACTTCGGGTAACTGTCCACCGTGCTGTCCACGCTCGCGACGGCGGTACCGATTGCCAATTTCGGCAAGAAATACCAATTAAATGGAAGTTTACAATAAAAGTAATGGAAACTGGTTTACTGAAAAAGGTGCAAAACTTATTTTTGTTACCAACGAGGTCGTGATAATATGGGCACAATTATTGTTGTTTACACATAATAACGATGTTAAAACCAAGGTTAAAATGAAATGAATAAAGAAATGAATATTATACATATAAATATGTAAGTAGGTCTGTATGTAATTTTTGAAGGTTAGTTTATTCGGTCTATACCTTGACAGTCAGTATTCCCATTGATTTGACCTTTAAAAAAACCTATGAAAACGCTTATTTTAAGACCAAGTTTTCAGAATTTGATTTTTGTGCTAGTTATGCTATTGTCGATAAGCATCTAAATCTGTCAATACAATAATTATGATCCATTCGTTGTTTTACACCATGGTCCCCATTGCTAATTCATATATTCATTGTGCTGACATATTTTTTCAATTTTATTATGCCTCAGTATTCACCGGTTGAATCGAGGCACGTTTACAGTTAGGTTTCAATATTTGCGTCACTAGAATGAGTAGCCACTGAAAAATTGCGGATGCTCTGAGATGAATCATTATAAAATGCTTGATTTTCACGTGGGTTCTTTGCAGGGCATTTAAGACAACTGTGAAATTATTTATAATCTATGTCACCTAAATCTGTTCCCCCGTCACAATGTTAGCGATTTCTCAAAATTACATGCAAACGGGAGTAAAATTTTAGTGATCGTCAGGATGGCTGGGCCAAATTACTTAAGTAATTATTATTCTATTTTCATATTTTTACTACTGTCATATTTTTATATATTTTACTATAGTTAACGAAGTATTTATAAGACAAAATATTATTTACTTCCGTAAAGCATTGCCGTATAGTATTAATTTAACATTGCAGAGACCGAACGCAAGCCTGATTCTTGGATGACCAATATTTACTCAATTAATTGTATAGTTACTTACTTAGTAACAATATTTAGATCTAACTTGCCGTATTAAAACTCTATAATTAAACAGCAAGTATATGTATAGGTTCAACTATTTTAAAATGATCTCACGTTCTCAAGGACAGAATAAATACTCAGAAACTATTTGATTATTTGTAAACAAGAAAGACTAATGATTAATATATTCCATTATATGCTAATTCGTGTTTCGTAATGTCTTTAATGGGCATGTAATTTAAATTAAACATAGAGTCGGGAGGTTCCCCGTTCTAAATAACTTGACAATTGATCAATGCGGGTTAGTTATCGACTTTTGCTTTGTGTACAAAGAGCTTGCGTCAAGAAAAAGATTAATTGGAACATTTAGGCTTCCGCAGAATAGTTTATCGTTTAACATGTAGAAAATAAGTGCGAGATAAGGATTCCGTACCACAGTATTAATTATTTATTACACTAGGTATGTTTGTAAAAAAAAAAGCTCAGTGGTAAAAAAGTACGTTTCTTATATGGGGACCCCCCCCTTTAATTTTTAACTAGCGGCCATAGCCTGTGAAAATTTCAAGTGTCTATCTATTAAGGTTCTAAAGATACAGCTCTGTGACATACGGACGGATACCGCAGCCTTAGTAATAGGGTCACGGCCCTTTGGATACGGAACCCTAAAAAAGAGACGTGTCTGTTTATATATTCTTTGACAATTCACAAAACAGCTAAAAGAACAAGAATGCGGTAAACATAGCATTACTATAATCTTAAAGCACTAACCAAGGTAAGCAGCTTACTGTGCCATTCAGTGCGCAAAATGTATAAATAAAACGTACAAAAACAGTGTCACGACGAGTCACGAGAAAGACTTATAGAATAGTATACATACAACGCAAAAGGCGAGATAATGTTACTTCGATTGAAGTTTCAGTCTTCGTTTAGCTGTTGTAGCCTGTAGTAGCCATGAGAAGTGTTATAATGTAACTAAAATTGCAGATACATAGGTACGGTACGCAAAAATTGCATATACATATGTACGGTACGCAAAAATGTATTCTTGATTAGAGTAAGCCTGCAAAGTAGGCTGGTTAGAATCACATTCCTGTCTATCTCTTGTTATGACAATAATCATAATCTTTAATAATAATAAAGCTGAAGACTGTGAGAAGGGACGCGATGCGATGCGACGGGGTGGGTCGGGGAACAAGAAATTTCACGCGAACGAAGTCGCGGGCAGGAGTTAGTTGCAGATATATAGGTCCGGCGGGCTAATTTCGTAACACACTATCAGTAGCAATGGGTTTCATTTTGACAGTTTAACAACATACATTGCGTTGTTAACGTTGTTCAGCAGACACATTTTTCGAACATAAGTATTATGAAATAATGGATTAGCAATATCCTTCAAAATGATTTAGATTTACATTTATAGTGTGTTACGCAATTAGGGTGCGGGACGCAAAAACATTTTTAAACTAGAGGAAACCTGCAAAGTGGGCCGGTTAGAATCACATTCCCATACGTTCCTCCATCTCTTGGCTTGACAATTTAATACATGATAATTCCGGACGACAGACGGCCAGCTGCATTTCGCATCATCCAGTTCTAAACTCGAACCGGACAGTATCTGTTTTCGTTTACTCGGTACACTGCACTTGTGTTGCGCGCGGTACAAAAATAAAAAACACTGAACGCTTTCCCGCCGCTTTGCACTTCAATTGCAACTTAACCTACAAACGCCGCGTATTAGAATTTGAATCTTACGCCTTTGTAATAAGATTGGTTATTTTTTATTGCGTGTGAGCGATTGTGACCTTTTGTTCGGTGTTAGTGCATGCGTCACACTTAATGGCGGACGCGCGGGCGGGTGGCGCGCAGGTCATCGCGCTTATACATGTGTATAAATACAGTATGTATAGCGTTGTTTGATCCGATCTCTATACAACGTGTATATGTATGTGTACGGACGTCGGTTTTACGTTACGCTGCGTTGCCAGCCGGCTGTTTGTTAGCGAACGAAGGTCACTCGACTCGAGGAGGTGATTTCGCTGTCTTGACATACACATAGACATGTCGGTACCGCCCGGGGACCTTTTTGTCGCTTTTTGATGTTATTTCTTCTACGTGTGAGAATGGTGTTTCGTTCTTTTAAGTAAACTGCCTGATGCCTCGTAGTTTCAAAAAAAGCAACATCTACATAATTGTTGTTGTAACATGACATTGCATCAGTCACCGTCCGAGACGAACGGCTTGTTTGTCATTGAACATAACATGATAGGAAGTCGGTGGCAAAAAACTAAAACTATAAAATACAGATCCCAAAGACACCGACTTCCGAAATTAAAGTTATTTCATAATTTTGAGTTTATTTCTTTTTGAAGTCGGTTTAATTTTTTAAATTACTTTTTTTCTATAATTTATTGCATACTATTTAAAATACCTAATACATATTTATGGAGTTTTCGACTTGCCCACAAATAAATTAACATCGTGTGAGTCGCTTAAAGAAAAAAAAAAAAATATTATTTAAAAGTGACGATTCGCCTGTTCCAGGCGAGTAAACTCGTGCAATTCGTCTAATAAGACGAACGAATAACACTGACTGTGAGTCAACGGTAGATATTTTCTGACTAATTCTTTCCTGCTGATGTGCCTACGTGTATGAGGAAATAAACATACCAACAACCTACCTACTCTACTTCAATATATTCAAGTCATTATGTAAATAACAGAGAGCCAGCTAAGAGCGCGAGCGTAGGTAATGTTTGACACTTGACAGCTTAGGTAGGTATAGGTACTTAGTGCCAAGATGATGTTAGCTGCAGGCGCTGCAGCATTTTTATACAGGGTGGCAACCCGGGACATCGACGCGCAACGTGCTACCATAGATTCAGTACATGATTCTGAACCCCATAGTCGAAATTTTTCATAGGTTATCAAAAAAAATATTAAATATTATTAAATTATTGCCTATTGTTTTAAATATTACTGTTAAATTATTGTTTTTTTTTTTTTTTTTTAATTATTATTATTACTAATATATTCATAAATACTAAATTATTGACTATGTACTATTATAATGTTGGAAAAATCTTTAATTAATGTATGCCTTAAGGCGGGTCATAGATGTACTTCACTTTATAAATACATTTTGAACGCGTAGATATTGCACGACTCTTATTGCGAAGCATTAGTGTTTTATTTTACGCTCGAAAATTTTGATTTGCCTCCTTTCTGCAACTGTTTCTATTGTTATACTCCTGCTAGTATGTACACAGAGAGAACCTACTTAATGTATACCATTGTATTATAGATAATTAATTGGAGATTAATTCTGTACTTGTCAAAAATTGATTTAATGCAGTAGAAACGAAAAAAACATTTAAAAAAATGCTAAAAAAATCCGCCAATCAAGTGTGGAACCTGAAAACATTTTAGCTTGCGAAAAAATCAATTAATTGAGTCCGTTTTTTTTTAATCGATGTACATTTCACCCATAGCAGGAACCCTATTGAAAATGACTCTTTTATTCAAAGTAGTTTAATTATAATTAATAAAAAACTAACTAATATAATATCAATGGTTTTTTAGGTAGGTATACGAACAAATGAACATTAGGAGTGGTGCACTTTTGGATTTTCCAAATTTTGTTCTTTTCTATGAAACGGCGTTTTTTGACAACTGACGAAAAATTTCTCGGATCGATCTGCATCGCGATTTATTTGCCAAAAATGTAAACAAATAATGAGTTTATGGAAAGATAACTCTAAGTCCTACACAATAAAGTTCAGTTTACGCTACAACTTCAAACATTTTTATAACTTTTTCAATAAAATCAATTTAATTACCATTAAAATAAAGTTGATATTTGTTTAACTTGAAATAATATTAATTTCAAACATAAGTTTGAATATACTTTAAGTTTATAAACATAGGGGTACATATAAATTCACGTCTTTTCGCCATGGCCAGGCAGAACCTGCAGACCTGCAAGTAATTCAAGTCATACTTTGTTCAAATATGTACCTAACTTGTTTCGTATGAAGAAGCACTAAAAAGGCGTCCTCTACGTTCTGTTTGAAGGACAAAAGGCTATAGAAAGTCAAGCAAGACTATCTGAGAGCGCAGCGAAAGTTAAATGTTTTAGCTAGAGTCTACCTAGACGGCCTATTGTGTTTAGCAAAATGACTTGGCAACTAACTCATAAATGATGTGCATTCTTAATTGCTTTTCCGGTCGTTTAAAAGTTATTTCCCGCCAAAAACATTGCACCATAATGATATTATTAGTAGGTACATATTATGTACTAATAATATCATAATTATAAATACCACAATACCGCGTGGTTCGATGTTTATGCGCGTCAGTTGTGTTAATCTACTATGTGTAGTTAACCTTTAGTCATGCAATAAAGATCAATATTTTTCCTCATCCAAATAAATATGTTTAGACTGTATTTCCTACAGCGTAAAAAAATCAGTATATCAAAAATATCAAACTAACTTACTTGTAACTATAAAAAAATACAATAACAATATTGTTTTGGAATTCCTTTATCGCTATTAATTATAGCGTAAAAATACAGTAAGTACAATAATTGTCAAAGCGAATCACGTTGATTTAAAAAACACAGGATATTCTTTCATTTATCTTTGGAAATGTGTGCCAGTAGTTGTTGAGGTTAATTTAGTGTGGTGCATTCGCGTGATATGTCAAAAGGTGACAGTTGCAGCGTCAAGGTTAGGGCGACACGTGGGTGGCGCGCGCGCAGTGTTGCGCGAGCATGTGTGTGCGCATCAGGATGTCGGTAGTTAGCTCAGCAAGTTAATTGAGGGTTTGTACTTGAACTAAAATTGGTATTGTATAAATATAATATGCAATTAGTTGTTTGCCTTGACTTCTTAAACTCTTCATTTTTTCATGTTTTTTTTTTATTTAATATAAATTATATCCTGTAACTGTGACCCCCCCGTAGCCCCCCGTTGCTTTGTTCTCGCTTAGCAAAGGAGGTCAACAAAAGCCCACACAACTTTGCCCAAACATGTACCTCGAGGTACACCTACACGTGTACCAAATCGTAGAGAAAAAAAAATAGAGGAATTCCAGAATAATTGTATCTTTATCCTTACATAATTTAAAACAACATAATAAATTATGTTTTATTGTTTGAATTAGGTACCTGTAACACAATTAAAACATCAAGTTTACACGTACAATTGCGTTACATTTGGTTGAAACTCGAGCTGACATTTTCGTAAATGTCATTCAATAACATTTCGTTCGTTTCTGCGTTTCGGGGTAAGAGTTATTAATGAATTATTTATAAATATTCGAAACGAAACAAATGTGAAACAACAGTGGTTTAAGCCGACAGCAGACAACTGTCAACTTGACAGTATTTTTTTTTAATAAGTATGGTTGGTAGTTGTGCCGATGAAATGGTGCCAAAATAGCGTGCTTTTTGTTAGGTAGTAAGTTATTTTATTCTCGTCCCCGGGTATGCATAAGAAAAAATATTATTCAGTGTGATCTAGGTTATTTATGCCACTAAGTGTACCACGGTACCTACTTCCTTTGGGCAGATTTTGGTGACATCCATTTCTGGAATTTTCTAGAATTTTTCAAATCCGACCCTCAGTTCTAGAGATTAGCGCATTCAAACAAACAAAATCTTCAGCTTTATTATTAGTATTACCTATAGATTTTTGTCACACATTCAAATTGTCCATTAAGTGTCGGATTGCAGTGCGATTAGCGCGAAGTACATCATCAGGTGTCAAGATGGACGAACACACGAATTTGTACATGCAATCAATTAACAGTAAGTACCTACTTACATTATGAAATTTTCGTAAGTATCGACTAGCGAATAAGCACATTTACATACATATACAAATTTTCTATAGTCACCGAGTGACGATCGTGCAAACATGTCGTAATCATTGGCAAGTTCCTCCAAATTTGTGTAGAAGGCACGTCGAACAATACGTGTTCGCGACCGATTTAATACCAAACTACTTATACCTACTATACCCTAATCATTTTAGCGTGGCACTAGCGGTCATTGCCCTTTCCTCAAATATCTCCGTAGGAACACAAACAATAAACTATGTATGGTTTTTCGTCATTGGAACATGTTGAAGATCACGATTTTGTGTCACGGACTTTGTGTCAGTTTTTGAAATAAAGAATGTTAGAAAATGTAGGTGGGTCAAGTGCCACGCTAAAGTGATTCGGGTATATCAGCGTTACGCGACCAACTCCCCAATAGCACCAATGGTATTTCTGTTTCACAAAATTGTTGGCTGCAGCGAAGCCAATGATACATAGTACGGATACATTTCATAAAATGCTTCTAATGTCTATTCAAACTTATGTTTCAAAATAAGAATTACTATTTCAAGTTTAACAAATCAACTTTATTTTAATGAAAATTAAGTTGATTTCAGAGTGACTAGCAGTATTGAAAAAGTTATAAAAATGTTTGAAGTTGTAGCGTAAACTGAACTTATTATGTAGGATTTAAAGTTATTTTTCCATAAACTCATATTTGTTTACATTTTCGACAAATAAATCGCGAATGCAGATTACGTAATTGTGTTATTTCTTCCGGTTGGAAATAAGAATAAGGAAGGAATACACTTCGGCCGAAATAAAAAAAAGCGGCCAAGGGCGAGTGAAGGGCGAAGTGCGCTCAAGAAGGTTTCCGTACCACCGTACGCACGGCTACACCATAACCAGTATAAGCTCACTTCGGATTGTACGAAAAACCTATACAATACGAGGTCAGCTAAAACTGGAAATGTATGTATAGCTTGATGTGTGCTTGTATTTTATGTGCTTCTATTATACTGTAATTTTTGACGTACAAAAGTGCCTTTAATGTGCGTATTTGAAATAAATGATTTGACTTTGACTTTGTGTAGCTGTGTTTACAATATTGAACACTAATTATTTCTGTAACACGTTTCTTGTATGGGACTCCCTTAAATTTTTTACTTTATTTTATTATTATTATGTTGTTATAGCGAGCGGCCACAGTAATACACACTGAGAAAATTTTAAGTGTCTGCCTATTACGGTTCAAAAGATACAGCCCTATGACAGACGGACGGACGGTCGTTGACACCCTATAAGGAAACCTAAAAAGACATGCATATTTCGTTGCTCATTTCACCATCTGATCCTACTGTATATTGTTAGTCTGTGTCAACTAAGTGTGCCAGCCACCTCCAAGAACTTGGTTCAATAGCATGTCAGTGTAATTACAAAATAGTTTGAATTAACAGTATAATAAACATGAAACAACTAGGTCATAGTTTATGTGTGAGCCGACGCGATAACCTTATCCGTCTCGCAGCCATTTGACCCATCCTTTACGACTTACGGACATAAATAAGTAACATAATTATTTCTTGCGGCCATTTTTTTTACAACCTCTGAATTCGCGCGTAAAATGGACGCTGCCCTAATAATTGGCAATAGATTTCACCTTTTTCTATGAATAGACGGCGATAAATATCGTTTAATGGCGTGGTTGTTGCTTTAAACTACGCATTCTTGCTTTTTAGAAAGCTGTGTAGGAAAAATACCTTACAAACTATACATGATAGAGATCTAACTTATCTTAATAAAATAGGACTTATCCAAGAATTTCTGTCCGTTTGTCTAGATGTATGTTCCGGATTGGCGCAAAAACTGCTGAACAGATTTGGATGAAATTTGGCACACATGCGGCCTTATTCCAAAACAAGGTTTATCTATAGCCCAGGTTTAAACTATCGAACAGTTTTTAAATTTCGAACTATAATCCGGAAAACTTATAGGTAGTTCTTTTTACAAAAACTGTCGTTAAACCCGAGTCTAAGTTGTCAATTTTACATTAAGAACTTTACTTTCGTCGTCGGAATAAAGTCTTAGCATACAGGTCTTGCAGGTTTAGGCTAGGTCTAAAGTTAGAACTCGTTTTGTAATAAGACGAAGATAGTTTAAATCCTGGATAACTACATAAGCTACTTTTTTAATCCCGGTAGTACGTCCCCGTGGGATATTTTCCGACATCTACGCGGGCGAAGTCGCTGGCAAAAGCTAGTAATTTATAAGGCAAAAGATACGAGAACTGTTCGGATTCCTTTTCCGAGCTTGTAATGAAGATATGATTAAAAGGTCATGTTTGAGGTTAAATAATATCTATTGTATTTCGCTTTCATTCATGAAATAATTTCCTACTGTAATTATAAGAATTTTCGCTTGTTTGTTGAAGATTCGTGATTCGTTCATGCAAATTTTATGCAGAATATCAGCTAACCCACTAACAGTAGCAAAGGCTTTCATTTTGACAGTTGAACAACATTCATTGCGTTATTTACGTTGACAGACATTTTTCGAACATGAAGCAATGGATTAGCAATATCCTTCAAAATTATTCAAATTGTGATTGATACTTTGATAGCGTGTTACGCAAAAAAAGGGTGCTCTTTCGATAGCCAGTGGCAAGTATTTATTTAATTAATAAAAAGAAGCATTGGATTTCATGCGAAGCTCGTACTAAAAACTTCTTTTATTGAATAATATTTTTAAACATAAAAGCAAAGAATCAAACGGAAAATTCGTGGTATTTTTTTCTGAAGTGGAACCTTTTATACCTTTTCAATGGCGAGTTCAACGGTTTCTGAAATGCTTCATATTTCGAATTGTGAGCAACAATGAGCCTTATTCTTATATTTTTGCCCGAAGTTTTTATCGATAATCTACAGAGGTTGATTGTGTCGGTAAAATCTTTTTGGTGGGAGTGTACCTATAAGTACGGGAGTTAGGATTGTTGAAACACTTCAAGAAGGTTATACATAGGACTAAGAACACTAGCTTATAACCACGACTTCGTCCGCGTGGAAGAAATTATCATAAGGCACACGGCAGCTGATAGAAAGCTACACTAATTGTGTAAACGGATCAGTACTTCCAGATATTACGTACATACATAATAAAGCTTATAATTTTTCAACTGCTGGGACAAAGACCTCCTCTCGGTGAGAGCGAGTGGGCCGTAATCCACCTCGCCGGCCCAGTGCGGGTTAGTAGATGCCACATGTCTTCGAATTTTTTGTTCTAGGACATGTCGGTTTCCTCACGATGTTTTCCTTCACCATTTTGAGAGTGTGATGAAATCATTTACACAAATTAAAGCACCTGGATTCGAACCTACGACTTACAACTCGACCTCTTAAAAATAAACAAACAATTTCACCTCAATACTTGTTGCCATGGAAAGTCTCTTAACAATAGCAATCCTATTGTGAACAAGAAAACGTTATATTTTCCAAATGCATCTAAATGTCAATCGGTTTCTCATCCGTGCTTCACAAGGTGTGTATGAGTCATTCACCTGGCTGTGAACAGCACAGCTCACACAATAGCGTGTGAGACTGTGACTCACCGCACCGCGGACATCTGTCGGCTGGCTGGGCATTCTGTTACTCTGTGACGGAATTATTTATTCAGGCTTGCAGTGACCGTGTAAACAGAGGAACAAGGCTTGAGGGCTTATCAATGCGATTCAATTGTTTTAAATCAAATAGGTAACTTAAATGTGATCTCGTCTTGTTTGTACATATTTCAAATTGTTTTGTTTTATCCGACACTATAATAATGCTCACTGTCAATTCTGTTTCTATCTCATTCTTCTCCATAAAATGGCAGCTGAAAATATACTTACAACTGTCTCACTGTAAACATTTAGTTAGATTCAACGAGAGCCTCGGCAAATTGTGCCAGCTCAGCATACAGAATTACAGAACCACCTTGATGCTTATGTAGCGACCCGGATCTCTACCCTTGCCAAGACAATGTGTTTTTGCAGTGTCTACCTGCACAAACACAATGTATAATATATATTTTGTTTGTTATATTTTTTGTGGGATCCTTTCTGACTTGCAGATTTACTGATATTAGTCATTTAATTTAGTACCTAGTGTAAATAGTCAGTTGTGTATGTGGGTAACACGATATCCCTTGGTACTGGTTGTCATGCATACTTTTTGGGCTTCTGATCTCACTACCCGACCTACCCGTAACGCATGTCAAAGATCTACGAAAACTATGAAAGAAAAAAATTACTTCCAAAGACAATAAATTCACGGAACAACGCAATATTATGTTGGTGTGATGTTATTCTTATGCTAATCATTCCTTGTACTGTTAAATTACGTGTGACACGTACTCGTAGCAGGGCTATTTTCGACGCATTTCGTGATACAAATAGCACTCCTGCTATTTATTTTAGAGGCGTGAGAACTGTTTCAGCCAGTAAGTATTACTTAATCAAATTGAAAAGGACTTTTATGGGCTCAGTTAACTATGTATAAAAACAAATAGGTTAATTAGGAATTTCTGTGTTTATTGGATTAACATAACTTGTTTTATTGACGCTTATATCTTGAAACACTGTTCTTTTACGATAGTCAGTTGAGCCGTTTCTTATAATTGAATAAGCTGTTGCCTGCGATTTTGCAATTCTCAGAGGTGCAGTTTAAAACAGTCTGTAACACTCTCAAGAACATATCTTTTAACTGCTTCCATTCTCCTCTGTCAACCGTCACGCTATCATTCACTCCCTTCTCTTTCATAATCATTCCCCACACAATCCATCCATCTTTTCTTTGGCCTTCCACCTATCCACCAACATTTATATTCATCACTCACATGCGTTTCTTTATTCTCAGAATTACATCGCATTATATACAGATATCAACCCGCACTAAGCCCGCGTGGTGGATTATGACCACTCCTTCTCAGATACCGATACCACTTTACGAAACTGTAGTATTTACTAACGGCAAATATGTTAATATCCACATATATCTAACATTCGCAACCCGCCTATCTCTGCACGTAAATTTTGAATGGCAGTGACACATATTGCCATTGTTTGCGAAACAGTACACCTTTGTGTGCATGAAACAACACAATGTAACTGCAGGATTGTGAAAAAACTATAAACACCATAGGTGTTAATTAAGCTCTTTGTAAAATTGACTCCTTCTTTTGCTGGCTCTTGAGGATCTCACCATCCTACTGTCTTTATACTTGGATCTTTAAACTTATATTTGGGATCGTCGCTGGATGTCGTTTTCTGCCCTTCATCTCAGGATTCCTCCTTTCACACACAATCCAACATACAATCAATTTCAATCTTATTAACGTACAGCCTACTTCCATAGTTTTACACCTGCCTGTGGGTTATCTCAACGTCATCCTATTGTCTTTCTTCCAATTTATATTTATGTGCGGCGCTCCGCAATAGGTCTTCCTCCATTCATCTCT
This sequence comes from Oligia fasciuncula, assembly GCA_963082905.1. Lineage (NCBI taxonomy): Eukaryota > Metazoa > Arthropoda > Insecta > Lepidoptera > Noctuidae > Oligia > Oligia fasciuncula. Next base: position 9,592,473 of record OY720406.1, on the reverse strand, counting down.
ATCAATCTGCATCTCAGTATCCTTTTTTTCAAACCAATCATCTTGCATACAACCCAAGTGACAATCTCAATCTCGTCATCCTACTTTCTTCCCTGTCTTCTTCTTGTGTGCATGTTTTCTTCTTCCATACACCTCTCCGTGGGTTAGCTCAACGTCAGTCTAATGTGTTTATCCCAATTTATTTGGAGCGCCCCGCCACAGTTCTTCATCCATTCGTCTCTATCAGTCTGCATCTCAGTATTCCTCTTTTCGAACCAATAATCTTGCACACAATCCAAATGACAATCTCAATCGTGACATCCTTCAGCCTACTTGCTTTCCTGTCTTCTTCTTGTGTGCATGTCTTCGTCTTCCATACACGTGTTTGTTATTTCAATTCATCCTACTGTCTTTATCCCAATTTATGTGGGGCGCCCCGTACCAGGTCTTCTTCCATTCATCTTTATCAGTCTCAGTATCTCAGTATTCTTCTTTTCGAATCATCTTGCACACAATCCATGTGACAATCTCAATCTCCTACTTTCTTTTCTATCTTCTTCTTCCATACACCTCTCTGTGGTTTAACTCAATGTCATCTCATCATCATCAAGCTGCTTCAATCTCAATCTTGTCATCCTACTTCCTCTCCTGTTTGTTTCTTGTGCGGATGTCTTCTTCCATACACTTCTTTGTGATCAACGTCATCGTACTGTAATTTTCCCAATTAATTTGGCGTCGATGCTCCTTGTTCTTCTTCTTCTTCCACACCTGTCTATCAACCATCATCTCAGTTTTCACCCTCATTCTAGCCATATCTTCTTCCACACAATCTATCAATCAATTTTTTGGTATTTGATTTCTCTTATTGTAGTCTCACGACATGAACCTCTTTCTTCTTTATCATATGGCTTTCCTTCTTTCTTCCACATTTTATTGGAAGTTATTCCTACACAAGAGTTTTATCTTTCAAAGAGACAAACCGACTACTTGACCGTCCCGAGTCGGGTTGTCTCTTCGAATGCGGCTGGATGGCTTCCTCTCCTAACAAATGACATCAATTTGTCGTGCACTGCTATACACTACATAAACATTAAATTGGAGTAAGTACCGACTACGCAGCTCGCAACATTGTCCAATAAGCGTGGGTTACGTCGTGCCATTATCATCGTAACATCAGCAGAAATGTAGCGCTGTAGGTACACCATTACAATGAATGATGAGACAATATTTTCGTAATTTTTTACGATATCCACGGGAGGTAAGAAGCTCCTTGTATAAACATCTAGCAAAGTAGTATAGACTATAGCTGTTACTTTTTATCATGTCTTCATCGATAATGGTATGGGTAACTGCGCCATATGCTTACATCCCATGACTTTTTTGACAAATGTATGGGGATTGATAGATGTGCTATCATCATGAATCTATGACGTAGTTACAGTAAGGAGTTTCATGAAGATTGGCTATCGTGGATTCTCAATTTTCGTGCTAGGCAGGTGCTGCACATTCGGGTAATCACCCGTTACGCAGCTCCACATAAACTTAACCAACTCTAAATATAGGAATGCATTAAACTATTAATCAGCCGTTTTTTATGGATTTCCGGTGTTACCGACGCCATCCCGTGGAAGGGTAACTGACCTGTGAGTCATAGTGATTTGCGAACGGATACCTATCGGTCATATTATTTATTATTATTGCGTACATAACGGCATGTTGTTTATAATGTTAATTTGCATACATATAATATACATGTCTTTAACTCATTTACTTTTGTTGGTTTTACGTACTGCTTTTTTCGATGGGAAAGGGAAAGTCTTCGATGTCTTGACAACACGCTGTGGTTACCAATGCTTTCAATGTTTTCTTTTATACTTTTTCTATGGTCAATGTGTGAACAAAAAACGGAGCAGTACAAAAACTGCCTTATTTAATGACTGTAAATTTATTATTTGAGAAGTTCGACTGCATTTGTCTTTTATTCGGTTAGTAGTTGGTACCCTGTCTCTGCATTACCATTACTCATTCTATCAACCGTCACGTGAACTCACGTGCATGTTAGTCGAGAACTGCTGTACGCCAAACACGATTTCAACAGAGGTTCATCATCATCACTCTACACCACACCTTGTAGTTTCAATCTTCGAAGATTGAAACTACAAGGTGTGGTGTAGAGTCTGTCGTGTTGGCGTTGGCATAGCTGGCGCTGTATCGCAAAGCTGATCAGCAATCTTAGATGCTGTAGTGACAAAATTACTGATTGGCCTTAGCCAGTCAACAAGTTTATTAGCGCTCAAGGTACTCCGCTCAATGAACGTTTATTCTGTCCTTACACTCTTTGTGATGTGTGTAACTAAGAAGCCCAATTGTTAACAGCATCCCTGAATCATCCGAGGCCTTTCCTTTGATCTTGTACCCGTATTTGACTTTCTTGTTCTTACCCTTACTTACCTCTCTGTTTTTTTTGCTCCAGGCCCGGGCAGACGGATCACGGGCACGGCGGCGGCGCGCTGGCGTACGGCGGTAAGCCGGCGGCGGGGGGCGTGGTGGCGCCGCCGCAGCCCCGGCCGCCGCCTGCGGCTCCCTACGCCCCACAGCCCTACCCACCAGCACAGCTGCGGCTGCACCAGCCAGGATATGGATCAGCGGCATTATCATACAGGTTGGTTGAGGTTTTAAACTTGCTAGACAAAGTGACCGCGATAACGATGATGGAAAGTAAAAACTGCTTGGGACTGACATAAACTAACGAAAAGCTTAAGCTGTAGAATTATGAAGTGCTTTGAAAGCGATTGCCATTGTCTAGGCCAAGATATAAACACGAACTCAAACTACAAGAACTTCAAGTCGTTCGTGGTGCGTGTTGCGACACATCATCTCGAGAAGTTCCTCAAGGAAGAGTTCTGGCCGAAGGGTGTACCGCCGGTTTCGTGGCCGGCTACATGACACCAGTCAGCGAAACAGGACGCGGACACTTCGTGTTCGTTAGTTTTTTAGTGTTATTATAATGTTGTATGTATTTATAGTATTTTTAAGTTATATTAAGGTCAGCAGGATTGTCCGAAAGGGTTACCGCTGGCCCGGAACATAAAGGGCTAAGGAAGGAACACGGGTGGGTTTTAGTCAGTAAGAGTCTGACACTCCCTTCCGCTCCACCCAGAGCGGGAGGGGTCATTTGATGATATCCCACACAAAAAAAGTTATATTACTATTCCACCTCAAACCTGCAAGATTGCCAACTGTCCCAGTAACAGCGTCTCTAAAGCCAAGGGCCAAGGCCGTGCGGCAATGCCCCAAATATAGGACGCCCTTAATTACCGTTGCTCAGTTGGTATATTCTAATTTCTAAATCCGGCAGACAGCCACCTGCTACTGATGACCCTAAGAAACTTTTAGAACAAACATCCGAACCCGAAACCCACCTAAAACGACCAACGGTTTACACCTTCAGAACTCATAAGATTTTGGGGGACTCGGTCGATTTTTGCTCACTTACCATTGCATTTAGCCAACGATGCATGATTCTCTACTGGACATTGACCTCCCCGACAACAAACTAACGATCCTAGGGAGGTACTCCCCTAATCTAAGCTTAGAAGGCTGATTGATGAGTGCATTATGAGCAAAGACGCATTTAGGGATTACTTGTGTAAAATTGACAACAACAACAATAGACTTTGGTCCATAGTTAAAAATACAGACTAGAATATTTTGGTATAACCTTGATAATATTGATATATGTAAATAGTGATATATCTCAAACCAAAAAAGATCACAGATCGTAAACCGTGACAGGTTCTAATGAGTTTCTTGACGTAATTGATTCCAAAAACGACGAAGACAACTCTAGCACTTCTAACAGTATTCGTAAACGAGTTGTTAACATAGGACTCTTCAATTTTCTTGACTATTAACAACTTGTGAGCGCTCTAAATTGGTAGAGCGTTCAACTTATTAGCACCATTTGAATTGATAGAACCGTCTTCTGTTTTACCTCCGGAGTTCGGTCCAATTATTACTTTTAGGTGTCTTAATAACGACCTACTTCTTCACGTGTCTCTGCAATTAAAGTACTTACAATTTATTATACTTACGCACTTTATATTCGTACCTACACGATTTCACCCTTTTGAGATATAGTTTTTTGTTACATTTTTTCTGACATGACCTACAGTTGAGAAACTTGAATAAAAATGTCTCATTCAATTCGTGTCTTTTGAAAAGCTGAATAAAGGAGGTCGTTATTCTCAGTCTGCTTCATTGCAGTATTCTTTGCTCCTTGAATTCAGAACAGCATGTTTTGAATATAGTGATTTGCAAAATATGAAAATAATAGGTTCTTGAGAGTACCTGCGCGGCCGTAATGTATTCGGAGATAACCCCAGTAGGTGCGATTCATTAACATACAAAATTTTGGGAAGGGCTTTTATAAAGGACCTGTTTGTCCTTCGACCCAAGTTTTCAAAAGCGGTCATAAAATGTGGAATTATTTTGAGAATACCAAAAGTATGATAAGCTTTTAAAGTACACGTAGCATAATTATTGTTTTTTTGTGAGGAATGACTTTTCCTTTGTGCTCTAAAACGGGTTCTTTGCTTCGTCATGTGTACCATGGTTGGTTGGTGAACGTGACACGTGACAGCCGACATGCAACATAGAAAGAGTTCTATTATTCAGTTGCTGGTCATTGGCCATACGGTATACGTGGCACGTGCTACGACTTCTATAGTAACTGTGCTATTTACTATTATATTATAAGTTGTACTTACCTGTATCTTCTTCGTCGCATTTATACCTGTCAATTCTTCAATCAGTAGTCTTTATTCTATTTGTTCTTCCCAACTACTGCCAGTGCCAAGTATTGCGTCTTTTAAGTCACTTCTGTCTCATTGTTATGTTATTCATTACTCGGCTCAAATTTTTCTGCAAACATAAAAATGAACTCAAACACTTGAGCAAAACTCTCTCCTTTACCACTGAATAGTGACTAGAATCCTCACAAAGTTTTCGTATCTACGGAGATATTAATGGTCTGGTCACGTCTGGTTGGTGGAGGCCGCATCACGTGCGGTCCCTCTGCGAATACCAAACGTCCTTGTTGTCATTCATAACCATTATCTGCAAGCGAGCATGGGAAGCATTGCCTATAACTTATAGGAGAGGGGTCAGAGGTACAAGACGTCATGTTTGGAGTAATAAGGGACTGTATGAACGTGAGAGAGGTAGAAAGGAAAGGGAATTCATGCCTCTATTTAACGTAGAAAAATACACGTATGCAGCTTGGTACGGTTTCAAATCAATGCAGTGACTTGAATTTTGATAAACTTATCTGCCAATTTGTGTACGAGGAACTCCAAAACTAGGCTTTTCTGATAAACAACGACCGATAACTAATTATTGCGTGTCAAATATACGCAGTTATACGAACAGCTGTATTACATTTATACGCAGTTATACGAACAGCTGTATTACATTTATACGCAGTTATACGAACAGCTGTATTACATTTATACGCAGTTATACGAACAGCTGTATTACATTTATACGCAGTTATACGAACAGCTGTATTACATTTATACGCAGTTATACGAACAGCTGTATTACATTTATACGCAGTTATACGAACAGCTGTATTACTTGGATACCCCATTCTCTCTCTAAGGTATTTTAATACGGGAAGTACGTAATTATAGCAGCTGTCTGTACTTTCTCATTAACTGTATATTTGTTGGAATTTCCTTAAGCTAAAGTGCTTTGCGTAAATAGAGTAAGTTTTCATTACGAAAAGCACTAAACTTGAATGGATAGTCTTTTCTAATGCCACGTTAGATGCAGTAAAATCTAAATCACTGGACGGACAGACTTCAAGTAATTGCTTCGTGTTGTCTACAGAAAGAAATGCACTCGGAATAGAGTTACCGGTTCTTTAGAAATAAGGAATACCAGGTGGAAATTTATTTAGACGTTTAGTTGCAGTTTTTGTGAACTTTTCTACATATAGTTTTGTTAGTATGCAAAAAAATATAGGTCACGTAATAATGTAGGGACTTTATAAGCCGCTTAACCTTTTGAAAACTTTATTAATCTTCGAACCTTGTCACACTAATAGCTGTATTTACACAACAAAACATACGGCTGTGTTTCCCGAAGAGTTAGGCAGAGGTGCTATAGTACACCCAAGATGGTGCTCAAGATACAGGCTGTGCCTAGTTTGGGACGCACGATACCCACATACCCGCTCCGATGTGGCGAAATCTCTGATCGGTAACAATAGAAAAAGTAATTTTCTCATATTAGTGACAGTTGAGTTAGTTTATATTATTATTAGTTATTTTTTAGACTGGAAGCCGACCCCAACATAGTTGGGAAAAGGCTAGGCAGATGATGATGATTAGTGACAGTTAAGCTAACATTGTAATTTTGAATGTTGAAGTAAACGATTTACACCCACATTTCGCTAGACCCATGTAACAGGAGGTGAGCTTATTGCCGTCAACCGGGCACAAATCCAGTCTCCGGGCTGCTACTGAAAAACCAGATGGAGCTGTCTTTATTACTGGTTTATTCGTCTTTGACGCTTCACTTTTGACTGAGTACGTTTTCAACGAGGATCTAAATACGTTCAAGGTTTTCATAGACTTCATAAAGCTGATAGAGTAATTAGAGCCAGCACTAAGCATCTGTCAAGAAGCCTAGAATTATAACAGTGCCTTCCGTTAATTATGTAATTTGCTGTCTAGGTTTTCTTGCGTTTTCAGTTAAACTGTCATGGTATACTTAGATTACAGGCAAAACAATGTGAACCGACATTGCGTCGAGATAAGGAAACAACACCATTGTACTACCTACCTAGGGTTGCCCAATAACAAAGTCCTTGGAAAATATTTTGTTAAAATTATGAACATCCCTCGCTGCTACGGGCGGGCGTTCGCCGCTGTAATTTACAAAAACACCAGCCATGTTCTTTCGCGTTACATATTTTTTCTGCCGTCTATTTTTTTAGTTTATTTCATCATTTCATTACGTCTTCGTCAGAGCTAATTTATGTTCAGCGTTTTGCAAAATTAAATTTTCATGTAAGTAATTATTATAAAATTCAACAAACTTCTTAGATCAAGAATGTTTTATTTTTGAATTATGTAACATCTGTGATCTTAATGTGGAGAGACCTTGAACTAAGGATGGTGGTTATTTATGTAGTTATAAATTGTATGTTATTGCCATATAATTAGCGTTCTTTTTATTCGTCGATGTTATACTCTATACGGGATCTAGAATCATGTGTTGAATTTAGCGCTAAACGTATTTAGTGATTTGAGAGTGGCCCTTAAAATATCTGGTACAGTCAAAGCAAAAAGCAGAAATTTGATGATTAAATCATTTCGTGCAACCCTGAGGTTCATTGCAGTCTTGTAGATGTAATGCCCGTCTACCAACGACCGACAATATCACAATACCCGCCATGGGAAGCGATTACAATGTTTTTGCACAATACATACTCTTAATAATTGAGATTTCTTCACAAACCTACAAGCAAAAATAAACTGAAACACCATAAAATGAGGTTCATTATACTTTGAAACAAGAAAACGGATTCAGATTTCACCGTGCGAACAAGAATAATTGTTTTATTTGTGATACATCTTGGTTTTGTAATAATCGGATTAAGTCTAACTTAAATGTACTTCTCAGGTTCTGCGTTATCCTCTTCATTTCCATGTATAGTATACATATATATTTTTTGTAATAAGTAAAAACCCACTTTTTTGTTTATAATTATATGCATAAACGGACCAGTGAATATACCTATGATAATATTTGTAAGCTTTTAGATACACTTCAGCAGGGTAATTGCGTAACACACTATCAGTAGCAATGGCTTTCATTTTGACAGTTCAACAATATTCATTGCGTGATTTACGTTGTTGAGCAGACACATTTTTCGAACTTACGGAGCAATGAATTAGTAATATGCTTGAAAATGATTCAAATTGAGAGTAATAGTGTGTTACGCAATTAGGGTGCTGATCAAAGCAAATTTGGAAAATTCACCCTGTATACGTACACAGGTTGAATTTTTCAAGTTTACGTTGGTGGCGATGCATAACATCACCCAAAAATCACCCTGTATACGTATATAGGGTGAATTTTGGGTGATGGTATCCGAAAATAACAACCAAACAAATACATACCTAGTAAACGCGACTAAGTATTTCTTTTCTATGCAAATGACTGTTTGTTACAAAGCAAAAGTACAAATCCAACATTTTCTAAAGATCTTTAGTATTCTATTCTATACTCTCTGGTCTTCTACTTCTATTCATTCCGCCCCTAATGTGCCTTTAAAAATTGTCACAATAAGTTTCTGAGTTTTCTATAGCAGTCAAAAAATGATGGTTAACAAGCAGACTTCGTGCATTCTTATTGAAAACAAACTTCTGGACCTGGTCCAACCGGCCTGATATTATGAAAGGTGTTAGAAATAGCCCGACAACCGACAAATAATATCATTCACATGCAATTTACTCTGCTATATTTTTAGCAGTATCACCTGCATTACTCACTTCTTGCAATAAATGAAGAGATATAAGTTCTCTATATTGATGGAGACTCTCGCAGATTAGTTTTTTTTGACAGATTTCTTTCTGTAAACAAAGTTCAGTCAGTGCTTTTCCTTAGCTCATAAAGATAATGCTGCAGGTCCATTTGGATCAATAACACAAATCCTCCTTTTTCCGTCGTTAAGAACTGCAGCAGTTACTTTTGTTTTGTCAATCAATACTAAATAGCATGTGATGATCTTTGATTTTTTTGTTTTGAATAAATACATGATTGTTGATATGATAACTTAACAATCCGGGAAGTAAAATAATCAAGAACTGAATCAATGCTACCAATATAAACAATAAAAACGTGGGAAATCTGACATTAGTTCCATGGTTCCACCTCCTGCGAATTTAAATATTTTTTTGTACGCAAAACTGTAAAAATAACAACACGCACGCGATGGTTGAGCTCAATCACCTTCGTCCGTGGTCGTCGTAAAGCACGTGTTTTAATAAAATTATTGTTTTTGCTTAATATTATTGCCATTTTACGGTGGGTGCACGGCCACAAGAGGTCAGGCCACAACCGTGTGTGTGTGTTGCCAGGTAATCTTCCCTGACAATTTAAATATTCTTTACCTGTTATTATTTCTTGGACAAATTGCTGAATTACTGTAGCATGATTTGGCAACATAATGCGTTATTTCCTGCATTAGTCATGTGTTATACAATTGGTACAATAGTAGATCTAGATACTTATATATCAGCAATTTTTTGGCTTATCTACAGATTTTTTTGTTAATCCTATAATGATCTAACTGAAAAGGATAAAGGAAAATACCTATCTGATTTAGTATAATACTTGTATGTTACAAACTTACAAAGTACGACTCCTGTTAATTAATGAGGTTTTTAATTAAAGCGATGGATAGAACTAGACCCGGGCAACGGATTGGGCGTGTGTGAGTGGGCATTAGTCTCAATGTCGTACGATGACGTGTTTGAAGCGGAATAGAAAGAAAAATCACAAAGCAAGGCATAGAACGTAGAAGATCTACTAATCATAAGAACTACTTTAATCAAGTCTCTCTCTACGTAGCAAATACGTGACATTCTCGTGATGTTGGCAGCTCTGTTGGCGGGCGCGTTCGGTTCAATGTTTATTTTTTATTATTATTCAGCGCGCGTCGCGGCCCGGCCACCACGTGGTGGGCCAACGTGGCGCGCTAAATACAGACGCGGCCGTATTGTCGCGTATCGCCATCGAGGTTACGTCATTCCCTGTCTGTCTATAGGTACTTCTATAGCATTAGCTTACTTTTTGTGGCACAGGATGAGATCGGATTCCGCGGAATTCCGCCAGGATTTCGTGACTGTCTGGTATAAACGTTCAACGTTCCAACTATCCAGCATGCTCTATGAGTTTTATTGAAGACTTTAACATAAACAAACTGGTTTCTTGATTTTATACTGTTGTTCGTGGGCCATGGACTGGTATTTCTTATTAGCGTCAATAGCGTCTCGGTCTTAACAGCGTGGTTTTGCTATAGCCATTCGATCTAAGGCTATGATGACTGGTATTTGTAGCATAGTATAGCTCACGTGGTATTGGTATTGGGAGCAACATAGGAAAATCCTTATCGCGCTGGATTCATTCCGATTTCAGATAAATAAAAACTATGACCTAGTTCAAGTTCATTTTTCAATCACATGTTTAAATAAGGTCAAATGTAAGTACTTAAGTAGCGGTTTTTGTTCAATGATCTTTTGTCGCATACCTACGTGTAAAACTTTATTAAGTATTTTTTTTTGTGTCTGTGAAAATTATTTTTCTTGAGAGAGCGATAAAAAAAATTGAAAGACTAGGTAACGTTAGTTTTGTGACGTGTGGCCCCACTACATTTGTCACAAAACCAATTTCTGGAACTCAACAAAATCGTACACAGTTGTACAGACTTCCTAGAAGACAAAAACGAAAACAGTTTTAATGCTAAGACCAAACAAGTCACATGTAAAATATGAATCTCAAGTGAACTTATTTCTGTAACGGCGCGACCCTGCCACGGCTACAGTTAGCCCCCCCACCACGCGCGCAACCTTGACCTTCTCATCGCGGCATGTGATCGGCCACAGATTACTAACAATACGCATTATTTTCACAACTCGCAATATTTATTACGTCACCTCTTATTTAGTTTTGTGAAAGTTTATCAGCATTCATGTTATAAAGTTATATCTACACCGTTTTTTTGTGTAACACGGAATGTTTGTGCTCACTTTTTAGTTTTACACTGTTTGGGTTGGAATTACAGAATGTGATTCGTTGTGAAAATTATGATGTACTTACCTACCTATTTTTTTTTACAAGCTTTTATTTAACTTGCTGTGTATTTATGATTGGAATCTTACAACTTAATTTTTAAATTAGTTTTTATCAAGGCTGTATACGATCATTGACCTTTGTTTTGCTTCTGTTTAAAAATAAAGTGAGTGTCTTAAAGTGATTTAAAGAGTTTCAGGTTTCAGTCTATCAAAAAGTACTCTGTGATCAAAGACTACAATATAAATGCTCTGTGATATAGAGTTACACAGCATTATATTGTAGTCTTTAGTCATATTGACAACCAATGTCAAACGCTACTTGAATAAAAGTTAAAAAATCTTAAAAGAAAAAATAGAATAGAATAAAATAACATTTACGAATATGTACTCCACTATTGATAATAGTGAACAGTTGTATAATTATTGCAATTAGAATGGAGGTGTATTATGATCGGTGAGAGACCTTCCAGTTACTGAAATGGTAAAATTGCATATTTTTTTATCCCTGCGTAATGGCAGAGGACTAACTACGAATTACAAATAATTTAGCCTAATATAGGTGTTTAAACATATGTGAGTATAGCTGTAAATAATATTAAAATCAAAATAATCAAGACTGACTGTCAAAGGCACTCTAAAAATGGCGCTACGCCTGACATCTGTTGAGCTAAGCGCATAATGAGGTCGTTGACGGTTGACATTTAAAAAGGCATCCCAACAAGGAGTTAGTATTACCACACCAAAGCAGAAACGCGAAAAACGGGACCCGGACTTACATTATAAATTGATGCAGCGATCATCCTACCTGTCTTAATCCATTTTTAGCAGCTAAATCTGATAGTAGTGTTTAATTATTTTAATTCATGACCAGTGTAGTCATGGATAGGATTGGCTCTGGATAAAAGTATGTCCAACAAAAATATTTATATGACCATAGAGTTCCTGAACCTAAACCTTATTTAATTGTAAAAACTTTTATAGCATTTTTACAGCACACAGAACAACTAACTGACCATTTTACTTGAAATTCTATTAGAATAGAAACAAAGGTTCGGAGGGTTCCTATCCTCGCCCTGGCACTAGCCTCGGGCCATTTCCACCAATTTCAGACCAGCTCAATGATTAGTAGTCCAGTTCTTTGTCTGCATGCACCCCTTGCGCGGTGCGCCGCGCGCCGTCTGCCTTCGGATTTACACAATGCGTAGACGCCAGCTGTTACTGCAACCGCTTTTTGTGTCGTTATTATTATTCCAACTGTATGAAAATATTCTTATCAGTATTATTTGGGGCGTTTGGTATTTGTAACATGTAGGTACTATCTTGATAGTAAATGGTGTTAGACTCAGTAGGTATACAGTATTGTCAGTTGACGGAAGGCTAAGGGAGCTTATACAGATTACAAAAAAAATACTGCCAACTTTACGCTCACGCATCATTCTTCTAGCCCATGAATCTTTGAGCTGCCCTTGCGGCAGACTGTGCTCCCACGTTTGAATATGCCAACATCTGGTTTTCTGGTTTGACGGAAACCCGACATCATCACACTTGAGTGAGACTGTGTCTCTATAAGAGAACTTGTCAATGTGGAAGTAACTTCCAAACATTACCCCATCTTTAACTTATGAATAACCCACCATCTGTTGTCGCCTCTCAACTTTGACCACATCTTCCTCAGTACTAACAAGCACATGTACATTTCCAGGGACAGTAGCTACGTCCGCGGCGGTGGCGCGGTCGGCTCGGTCGGCGGTGTGGGCGCAGTGGGAGCGGGCGCGGTGGGCGCGGGCGAGTACCGCGGGGGGCGCGTGTCTCTACTCGGCGCAGCCTACCTCCCCCCGCCCGCGCCCGCCGCGCACCATCCGCCCCCCGCAGACCCTCCGCCTTTCAAGAAGATCAGGCTCACAGCTGATCGGACGCCGCTGCCACATCATCAGCCACTTAGGGTTGATACTAGGGTCAGTATCTTAATTCTTTAGTTCTCAATGGCTTCTCGTATCGATCCAGACTGCTGAATATGGAGTCCTGGGTTCGATCCCCTGTTAGACAAAGTGATTTTAGTATCTGACAGAGGAGAATGTAATAAAAAAACAAGATTTTGCGTCGATCCCAAGGGGGGGTAAAAGGAGTCTGGCCGTCTTTTTGCCACCTGCATCGTTTAGCCTCTAAAAGTTGAGATTCCTTTACCTATCAAAGCGGTGATATAAAGGGCTGAAATTTTAGATAAAACCAATTAATTTATTGTACTCTTGCTTTGACATTACTTTGTGGTTAATTTCCAGGAACCGGTGAACCAGTACAGTACAGTTGAAGTACTATCTCCTAATCCACCATCAGAACCCACGATGGAGGACCAGAGCTTCAGAACCACTAAGGATGACTTATTACAACAAATATCCAAGGTATGTACACACTATAGAAATACTAGAAAGAATTGAAGGAAAGTGGCCCCCCAGGAAAATACTGAAATTCGTCAGTGTCTTGTTGGGTTGAGGCAGTTTCCAGTCTTACTGGTTTCAACTGGTGATAGCGGGTAGCCTTTTAACTGGTGATGGTGGACCTCAAATTCTCCATAGGATTGAGGTCAGGTGCAGCACTCTATCGCCTGAATTTGAAAAGGCTACCACCAATGAAACAATTATAAAGCCATTGTATCTCGCGTGGATCCACGTACGAGGGTTAATCAGCTCTATTCATAATACTGGCAGTCTACTGCTACAACAACTCCTCTCAAGTTTAGTGAAACATCATCCTCATTCATGTTAAGACTAGTAACCTAACATGATGAATTATAAGTTCAGAGAGTCAGACTGCAAAAAGAATAAATCAGCGAGGTAATAGCGTAACACACTAAGGGTGAATTACACCAAACTTTTATACCTAGAAAAGTCTTTATCTTGAGCATACATTTTGAATTTTGACAGTTTTTCCATACTAGAACTGTCAGGCGTCAATTTTATTCCACTGCTTTGAACTTGGACAGTAGCAATGGCTTAAATATTGACAGTTCAACAACATTCATTGCGTTATTTACGTTGTTGAGCAGACAAAATTTTTCGAACATCTGAAGCAATGGTTAGGTAAATATCCTTCTAAATTATTCAGATTGTAACTGATAGTGTGTTACACAATTAGGGAGCTGGTTAAATTGGATTCCGAGCCTCACTTTCTCAATGAATTACATTTGTAAGATTGAATTCTGCTACTGATGATCTTAATCTAACTCCATACCTTCACATCCACAGGTGGACAGAGAAATGGCGTTATCAGAGTCAACGCTATCAAAGTTAAAGAAGAAGCAAGAAGAGTTAGAACAAACTGCCTCAAAGCCTGCTCGGGCAGAAGAGCCAGAAGAGACAGTACCGAGACACAGGAGTTTAGCGCAGTGCGTGTACGCAGAAAACAGGAAAAAGGTTCATATCATTGTAGTTACACCCGTTATCATATCAGTCTAAGAGAGAATTTCATTTATTCATGAGCTCGACATATCATTAATGACCCCATAATAATCGATTAACTCATGGTAGGAGAGATAATATGGTTTTGCGGATATTTTTTGCTGTTCGTTTGACTTTTTTTAGGGAAAAGCAAAGGTGCTAGAAGGTTAGGGGTTTCAGTAGGGGTAGTAGGGAAAGGATAATTAATATATTCTTCTCTGGAAAGGTTCTTTTTTTTAAATGGGATATAAATATTAAATTCACTGGATAAACTTCGTATACTAAAGTAACTGACAAATTATTTTTTTGTTTATTAGACCTCCAAAATCTTAAGTTGCCCCTACAAACAAACAGAAATATAAAGAAAGAAACAAACTACATTTATTTAGCACAGACTGGTGACTGTCGCTTAGACACAAAACATCAGATAAAAACACATAAAAAGTGAAAAGTCCGATGTAAGAAATTAGCAACATACTATTTTAACTGTTCCTTCTTACAACTAAAACTAGTGTAGAAGAAGCTTGGCTAATGTTTGGACGATGTCCCTGTAGTTAGTCGTATAATATTTCAAACAACATAGAATAGTCTGAAAAGTTAATCAAACCTGCTGAATACTCCGTAATACTAATGATTAATTAATACTCACTAATGGACCTGATGTAAATAGCTATCTCATGCCATGCTCATGCGCCGGGATGTAAAAACTACATAGTGTATCAGTTGCTTTTACCTGTGAATGTCGAGAACACAATATATTGTTAGGATATAGGATTCGATTTGCTGGGGTTTCGCTCAGGAACTTACTGCTTAACTGTCTATTATTGTCTGCAATACATTGGAGTAGATATGTCAGCATATAATTATCAACATCGTTAGTTTATAATCAGTCTCACGAGATTATAAACTATTGAAATATTGTTAACTGGAACAAACCATTTATAATTTAACGCACTATTTTTCAATAGTTTATAATCTGTCTATCATAAACCGACAAATTGTGAACTGGTATCAAAATAATATGATTAATATGCATGCGAGATCGCACCTTGCGCATATACTAAATAGCCAAGTGATTGCGACCAACTTGGATGTAGGTAGCGCTCGCTCGGCTCATGCGCATTTGGCCACAGTTCTAACCTAACCTATTTGGTCGGGGTGCCCTGGCTGACAAGACCGACAAATCAGGTACTGTTCACAATTTTACGGGTTATAAATCGGACAGCTTATGAACATTTCGGTAAGTGCAGGTTCGTTCACAATTTGACATGGATAGATTATAAACTATCGAAAATGAATTTTATGAACGAATGAACGTTATATTGTAAGCAGGACACTGGTACAGTTCACAATTTATCGATAGTTTACAATCTCGCGAGATAGGCTACGGTGTTCACAATCATACGGTGACAGATACTTACACCAAGAATTGTAGGCAATAAACTACGATGGGCAACGTTAACCACAGCTAACGACAATAGGGATAGGTTAGAAATATGCAAATTTAGTTTGCTCAGACAAAACTACAGTTAATAACATCTGGTAGGGGTAAATAGGGGTTGTAAAGGGACTCTTCTTCTTTTCAGTAAAGGATCTAAAGTAGTGACTAATTCTTACAAAGGATTTTTAATAGAATATTCATAGGTACTTTGGTTGATACTTTTTAAACTGTAATAGGAACAGGATACTGAATAGGTATTACTTCTGATGACAGTATTTATTATATTTATATTAAAAATAGTGCAAAAATAGACAACAAAATATATATTATGTGCCTGTTTATTTATTTGACACTTATAATAATATTGATGTTATTTTTATTCTGTTTCTGATTGATTTGCACGGGACCAATAGTCTGATACATTTTATGTTTTTTTTCCTTCCCAGATCAGCATGGATAATAAGCGGCAAATGGTATTTATAATTTGTTTTATAAACTATTATAAGTACTAAGAATATTAATCTTTGTAGACTATCCATTTTCATTTTTGGTAGATATAAAACTATGGTAGTATTTTTCAAGTCTAAATTGATTTTCAATGTTAGATTTTGATTAAAATAAGGCATGCTGGTATTTGGTTTTATTTAGGTACCTATATGTATTCATGTTTAGTTGTATAGTTTTCGTACTTTTACATCAAATATTTTCATACTTATTTATGTATAGTATACGTATATAACTCTGCAGAAATATCTGTGAACCTAGCCACACCACCTAGAAAAACTGCTGAACTTGATCTTGAAATACTTTTGACGCTGCTGCATGCTTAAATGTTTAACTAAAGCTTAGTAGTTCTAGAAAAACTGCTCTAGCAGTTTCTATACAATGCCATGTTAACCCCTAGTATAAATGTTTAGTAATTGTAGAACAGCAATTTAAGCATTATGTTATATTATGGAAAGTTCATGTTTACAGCAGTTTCAGCGCTTTAAAGCTCCAAATATTAGGTTCTCAAATATTTCTGCAGTCTAGTAGCATTATTATTATTCTAAATGTATTGTAGCAAGTGTATTATATAAGTACATTCGCAGAACAAAAGGGTAAGCACTATACCTTTTAATAAGTTCAAAATAGACTTGGGCCCAGTTTCTGGAACCTATCAACACAACTATCAGCTAGAAGACTCTCAAACTCATGTTTACAGCTATGAGTCGCTGTCTGAACATTTAATCACGGGTTGTCAGAACTCAGAAGCCCAAACACGATATCTCGTTACCCAGTTACTGGGTTGTGAAGGTCAGATAGGCAGTCGCTCCATGTAAAATTCAGCTGCATCCATTTTGACTGGCAGCCGACCTCAATATTGTTGGGAAAACACTAAATTAATAGAATCATATCACATTATTCTATACAAAAAGACTTAAAAAAGAAATCACTCACCTGCTTCTACTACAATAAATTTTTACTTATTCAAACACAAAAACATTTAGGCACTAAACTATATTATCAGTTTGAAACATTAGCAAATTAAAAATATTGTCAGCTTGCTAAGTACTATTAACAATGTGTCATTGCTATTGACTTGCTATCAAGAAGCAATTATGTAATGTTACACTAACTTTTTCTTGTTACCCACATACATTGTAAGAAAAATATTTGCGCATAGTGCTTACTAGTTTACATACGAGTACCTACCGTTCTTCGTGTATCAAGTACTAAGATTAACTTGTATTTCTCATGATAAGTTATTTGTATTATTTTTGAGAAATAAATGTCTTAAACCGTAGTGTGAGTTGGATAACTGTCAAAGAACGAATTTTTGTGTTAATCAGCATTTTAGAACCTGTGCTTTTCAAAGGTATCCGTGATTCGTTCAACCCTTTCATTCTGCAGTGTATCTTTGTTTTACCAAGTTCATCGAACTATTTGTGATAAGTCCTTGTACCAGCAGGCGTCATCGGCGCACGCAGTAGTGTCGCACCTGGGTCCGCCCGTGCTGTACCCGCTGTACAACCAGCCGCAGGATACGGAGGTCTACCACGAGAACATCAGGCGGCATCGAACGTTTCGGAAACGGTTAGCGGAACACATACGGAGGCTCAAACTTGAGGCGGAAAAGGTATGCTTTTACAATATTTTAACATTAGAATGACCAAAATTATTATAAGAGGTAGAAGTTGGTACTCTGACCCAATCGATTGATCTGCGAAGTTACATTGCACTTGCTCCAGTCAGTCCATAGATATTATAGTTGACCATTAGTAGGACGTTCTCCTGTGCCTAAGGGGCCGTCTCCACGAGCGAGAGAATCGCGGCGATAGTATCGTCGTGCCACGTATGTCTATACACTCTCTTAGAACGTGTCTCCATACGGCGATATCATCGCAGCGAAAATTTGATGGCACGGCGAGACTATCGCCGCGATTCTCTCGCTCGTGGAGACGGCCCCTAAGGGTGCTTACATAAATTGTGCTGCAAGTTGATTTACGGAAAGAAACGGTCGCAATGTTTCTTTATGTGTGAGCGCATAAGTTAATAACAGGGATATTTTAGGGTACCGTCTTGTCTTTATCGGGAACCCGCGTCTTTATGTACACCCTTAGAGAGCACGTGCTCCCGGTTGTCAAACGATATCAAGTATCTGTTGAAGTCGATTAGTCAAGTAGAAGGCTGAAGTCTGACAGCTGGTCCTATCTGAGATTGTCGATAATGCCCAATTGGTTCTGTGGAGAGATTTCAATTAAAATGCAAAACCCTAATCTAGTTCCTAAAAGGCCTGGGTTTATTATTATTACTATCCGCGAAGAACCCTAAAATTAAATGCCAGTGAAAGTTTTTTTTTAATTTCTATTCTGGCACCAATTTATTTGGGGTCGGTGCAATAGGATTGTTTAATATAAAAACGCTTTTTACCTACACTTAAGAAGTTTTCTTAACCTTTGATGTCTTGTTTTCAGCGCGAGGATGCGTTAGCGGAGGCATACAGTAGACGAGCCGCCGAGTGGTTGAGACGAGTGGAGAGGATAGAACAGGGACAGAAGAGGAAGGCGAAAGACGCACGGAATAGAGAGTTCTTTGAAAAGGTATGTCAGAGATATAATAACAATATGCTTACGAAGAGCAGTGGATGGGGCCCTCCCTCAATGTTTTTTTTTTATTGTAAAGAAGTTCAACCAACGTTATAGTTTTATTTTTATTAGCACTTCTCCCGCGACTTCTTCCGCGTACATTTCATATTTTCCCCTACAAAATTTAACAATTGACTGCTTCTATCCATATGTCTCTCTTCCTGTGCTCATGGCCCTCTCGGCCCAGGGGCCCCCTCTAACTGGGGGCCCGTGGCATTTTGCCCCAATGCCACCCTATAGTTACGCCACTGACGAAGAGGTTCTCGTACAGAGAAACGACATGAGCATTGATCAACACGCTTGCTCAAGACTGGTTGGCGATTTCAGACTTATCCATGTATTATAAATGCGAAAGTGTGTCTGTCTGTTGCATCTT
The DNA here is from genome assembly GCA_963082905.1 of Oligia fasciuncula. Classification (NCBI taxonomy): domain Eukaryota; kingdom Metazoa; phylum Arthropoda; class Insecta; order Lepidoptera; family Noctuidae; genus Oligia; species Oligia fasciuncula. The sequence continues at coordinate 9,573,247 of OY720406.1, read as the reverse complement.
CACGCTTAAACCGCTGAACTGATTTAGTATATAGATAGTTGAGTCCCAGAAAAGCACATAGGATAGTTTTTATCCCGATATTCCCACGGGATCGACACTTATGCGGGTGAAACCGCGGGGCGCTGCTAGTCCATACTTAATATTATAAATGCGAAAGTGTGTCTGTCTGCTGTCTGTTTGTTACCTCTTCACGCTTAAACCGCTGAACTGATTTAGATGTTTAGTATAGAAATAGCTTGAGTCCCGGGAAAGGACATATGATAGTTTTTATCCTGATATTCCCACGGGATCGATACTTATGCGGGTGAAACTGCGGGGCGCTGCTAGTTAACTATACATTCAGGTTTCCTCACGATGTTTTTCCTTCACCGATGTCATTAACGTCCCAGATAATCTCAGGACGTACTTACATATGAATTGAAAAAGTCACATTAGTGCTTGCCCGGATTTGAACCGGGAATAACAACCTCGTGAATGAGAGACGACGCCATCACGTCAGATAGAGCCCGATTCAAACTTTATGGCAGCTCGGAGGCGAGTCGCCGCAGTAACAAACTTACCTGTCAGCGAGGGTGAGGGGTGAGGTACAGGCGCCAGCACATCAAGCTACTACAATCTGTCAAATTTCTTTAATAGATTTTCAACTTTATCGCTAAAACATAAGGTTCAATGTTGATTGGAAAAATTTGACAGTTTCGGGTAGCTTGATGTGCTGGCGTCTGTACGTACTGCGAGTAGCGCACTTCAGAGCCGCCAGAAAGTATCGAATCGGGCTGTACTAGTTTTATTACTGGTAATGTAAAATAAAAGATCGCAATGAAAAGGAAACAGGGTAAAAGATAATGAATGATACTAATATCCGGTCTTTAGTAGCCGGATCAGTAAATCTGATGTCTAAACTCAATTTCGCTGTTGAGATTGTTCGTCAGAAATAATTACAGAGGAACAGGAAATGGCACAATTTTGACCATAGTTATTATCCACCAAGAAACCGGTCAATCGTGATTACACTAAGTTGCAGGCGTATCATTTATTCAAATTAGGCTGAGAACCACTATTTTTTCAGCGTCAACATTACATAATTATGACAGTCTCCCAAAACCTCCGCCCTTCACCACTTCCTAGTGCTTTCACTAGAAAGAAGTGGCGCAACAAATTCTCAAACACAATTAATATAACTTGACGGCCTAAACTAAATTGGTGACGCGATATTAGGGAAAAGGGTGACCGACACTTACGAATCTTTTGCTAAGAGTTCTTAGAAAGAGAGACAGTACTTGCATTAAAACCAATTTCCTTTCCAGGTCTTCCCCGAACTGCGAAAGCAACGCGAAGAGCGAGAGCGGTTCAACAGATTAGGAGCCCGCGTGAAGTCGGAGGCGGAACTCGAAGAGATCGCCGACGGCTTGCACGAACAGGAGCACGAGGACAAGAAGATGAGGTCCCTGACCGTGGTGCCGCCGCTACTGAGGGATCCCAGCGACGCCACGCCCATTTATATTGACACCAATAGTGAGAAACTTTTTTTTTTTTTTCGGTTTGGAAGTCATCAAATGACCCCTCCCGCTCTGGGTGGAGCGAAAGGGAGCGTCAGACGCTTACTGACTAAAACCCACCCATGTTCCTTCCTTAGCCCTTTATGTTCCGGGCCAGCGGTAACCCTTTCGGACGGAGTGAGAACCTTTCGTTAAATATGTAGTCGAATTACCAATTGAAGTTTCCCTGAATGCTCCTCCTTATAAAGATGTGTGAAGTGAAATAAGTGTGACAACTAATATGATCAAACCACATAACATCATACCCGAAAGGGACGGCCATAAGTGTTACAGTACACCAACATTTTACCAGCATGTTATAAGTTCTATGTAACCTGAAACCGGTAATAATTGCCTCCTATATTTTAAAGAAAATACTTTTCTTTGCGTCATATACAGGGTTATTGGAAAAACACCAACAACCTCTTAAGAGGTCATTGTACTCATCATTGTGCAACTTTTACTATGGGACCAAACCTGAAATCGCGAAAAAAAAAATCGGCTGTTCCCTACATTTTGACGAGTTATACGCACATAGGGCACTGCTGATTTTTTCTACAGAACTTTTTAGTAAATTAGTCATCATCTGCCAAGCCTTTTCCCAAATATGTTGATTGCCGGTTGGGTCAGCTTCCAGTCTAACTGGAGGCAGCTGAATACCAGTATTTTACATTGGGCAACTGCCTATCTGACTTCCACAACCCAGTTAATACGACACCCCTTAGTAAGGCTGATGGTCAGACTTGGGCTTCGGAGTACCCGTAACGACTGCCAAAGGTCTGGAAGAGACAGCCGGGACCAACGGTTTAACATGCTTTCCGAGAAACGGAGAGGTCTCGATGTGTAATGGATGGTCATCCTCGGAGCAACCTCGGCAAGCGTAGCTTAAGGCTACTCTTTCGAAAAAAGCTTAAAAACAGCGTGCAGATGAAGCAGCTTTTCTCCGGAACTTACAGAGAAATTACATCTGAAAAAATAGTTGGTAATCTACATGATATGAATCGTAATTTGGTTTAGCCATAATTTTTCTATCGATATCACCTATTAAGAAAAAAAACCACCAAATCACCTGCAAATCGTTGAGATGAAACCATTTTACTCCTTAATTTTTTATCAAAAGAATATAAAAAAAATATCTACTGCTTTGCAATACAAACGAAAATGATTTGGTTTTGTTACTTTTTAAAAACATGTATATTTTTTAATATAATAAATTAAAAATACGATCGTTTAAAGTCCGTGTCTATATCATCCCCGCACTCGTCCACGAATTCAGTGCGGGGCGCCTCGTGTTGCTAGGCAACGCGACGCCCAAATGCACAAGGTCGTTGGCATGAATACAAGCCTTAATGCGGGCCACTCACGATCAAAATCACCGTCATCTTTGCAAGTTTGTTTTTTACGGTGTATGGCTATGGGTATGCATGATAAGTCGACTTATCATGCATACACCGTCAAGTTTACTGGACGCGGCTTCAAGTCCGCTGCAAACTTGACGGTGAACGTGATCGTGAGTGGCCCCTCATAACGACCCGTGCGACTATTATTATTCAGCCACCTGCCCCACTCTTTTGGTAAATCAGTATGATTTGAAAGAAAATATAAACTTAACTGTATTGGTGGCGACAAAAGGAAGCCCGTTTGAAAAACGTGCAACAAATTTTCATTGCGTTATTTAAGAAGGGGAGACGAACGGAATCATGGTATAAGCACGTTTTGCAATGTTTCTTGTGACTCTATTCTTCTTTTTTAGGGTTCCGTACCCAAAGGGTAAAAACGGAACCCTATTACTAAGACTTTGCTGTCTGTCCGTCCGTCCGTCTGTCTGTCACCAGGCTGTATCTCAAGAACCGCGGTAGCTAGACAGTTGAAATTTTCAGAAATTATATATTTCTGTTGCCGCTATAACAACAAATACTAAAAACTTAATAAAATAAATATTTAAGGGGGGCTCCCATACAACAAACGTGTTTTTTTGGCGGTTTTGCCTTGTGGTACGGAACCCTTCGTGTGCGAGTTCGACTCGCACTTGGCCAGTTTTTTCTCATTCTTTTTCCCCTCAACTTTTGTTGTGGTTGCCAGTATCTTACAAGAAAGGTCGTAACAACATAACAAGCACAACCCTTGAATTCAGCATCTGAGATAATTATAAAGTCTTGCAACAATTTTTCAATTGTTGTATATTGTCCTGGGGGCCTAAAAAGGCCACTTTGGCAGAATTATAAAAGGATAACATAATGGACAGTTAACTTAAGTTAATCGTATCAAATCCCATTGGTGAAGCATTTTTCAGTATTTTTTTTGTCTGTGCTAAAATACCAATCAATCCAAATCCAATCCCAATCTCTTTGATTGTACCTACGTAATGCAGCAAAAAAAAAAAAACACGGACTGTCTTCGCCATATTATAATTCATAATGTTATGCTTTTATGATTCTCCAAAGTGGCCTTTTCAGGCCCCCGTTCTGTCTCTCAGGCCACGATGACGTGGTCTGAAGACTTTTAGATTCAGAATAGAATACTCTTTATTATGCTCACCATATAAATTACAGACATAGGTAAATTTGAAATTTTACATTGGGTGACTCCATGGGCGGCTTATTGCTAACAACTTTTAGATGGATTCAGCAGAAAAACGTAACGTTTCTTGCCTCCACAGGACGATGTATGGACATGGAGTCAGAACACAAAGAGCTGCAACTCCGGAACGTATGGTCCCAGGCAGAACGGGAGCTGTTCCGAGAGAAGTACCTCCAACACCCCAAGAACTTCGGTCAGATCGCGTCCTTCCTCCCCCGGAAGAGCGTAAGAGACTGCGTCAGGTATGCGTGCGTTATTTCTCTTTATATACCGGCTGTGGCGAGTTTGTTGGCAGCGCAGGGTCATAGATGATCAGTAAAAGTGGGATTAGATTAAAGAAAATACATTTATTTGCACTAAACAAGACGCATAAAAACAAAAAAGACGAGAATTGAAGTAAGGCGTCAGACAGTATGATCAATTTTTTGGTAACTAAGGGCTGATTTCTCCAACGCCAGATAATTTTATCGGAGGAATAATTTTGAATTTTTGACAGTTCTTCCATACAAAAACTGTCAGACATAAATTTTATTCCACGAATAAAAAATATCTGTCGATTGAAAAATCAGCCCCTAATAAATTAATCCGCCGAATGATTAATGCACTACTTACTTAATAATAAAACAATATTTTCACTTTTTTTATAGAAGAGATAGATAGTGAATTGAATCTCTTCAATAAATTTGTGGCACTACCATACCATAAAAGGCTAAATGCAAACTCAACTAAAGCTCAAAGCATTTATTTTAATTAAACCATTTACAGGCACTTTTGAACTGTCAAGTAGTAAAAAAGTCTCTCAAAGTTGAAGCTAGTGGCCTATTGCAAAACGTACATTCTCTATGTAGAAGAATGGGCAAAAAACTCCGAAGACACTCTTTTAAATAAAGATATTACAAAATCTTGGGTACTTACTCTCACAGGATCCTCATCATCTTCTTGATGGGTATCATTTGTCAGGATGGATTGGCGTTGATAGCCGAAATGCATTATTTTTCATAGTTAAGCTACAGTTTTTTTTATTCATTTGTAAAATGAAAATAATTATAGCCACACACACGCACCACATGTCCACGTTTTTACGCACGACGACATATCAAGCTGTATGTACAGTCAACAAAAGAGATAAGTATGCAGGATCGTCGAATATAGTTGAAGTTTAGTAAGAAACCGATGGATGTTCTCTAATAAAATTTAATTTTACTAATAGAAATCAAACAGCTCATTTATCATATTAAATTTCAGTAGACAACATCCATCGGTTTCTTACTAAACTTTAACTATATCCGACGATCCTGCATACTTATCTCTTTGGTTGACTGTACATTTCCACTTTTAGCTGACCTCGCCTTGTATAAGCTTTCCGTACTAATGAGAAGTCAACTTACACTGGAAATGTATAGCTTGATATGTCGTAGTGAGTACCATTGTATAGAATAATAATTTAAATAAACTTATTATGATATTATATCGTCACATTCATCACTGACCCTCCGCCGACAACAAATTAGGCCAAAACAATCACTGCCAACGTCACACTACCTATTACTCTCCCCAACAGATTCTACTACCTATCCAAAAAGGCGGAGAACTACAAGCAGTTGCTAAGGAAGCCGCGGCAAAGGCGGTCGGCGCGGAATCCGCCCCGGGCGCAGCCGGAACCGGAATTGCCGGCCGGAGTCACAACGAGGCTACAGCGAAGCCAGGGTTAGTGTTACAGGTTGAAGAGCGTTTGTGGGGGTGGATGCATTTATTGGTTACTCGAGTGCCTACCGGCAAACAAAAAACAAAATAACGTTGATAATTGTAAAGTGTACTTACTTACCTTTCTTCCTTTGTGTATTTTTCGGGATAGCTCGACTAGTTACGAATTCGAACTTTGGCTCCGCAAACACAACCCGAAATAACTCGGAATATTCCGAAAAGTTTCTATGATTATAAGCGTGTTTTCCTAACGAAGTCGGGGTCGTATATTTCGGGGAACACCGAGTAGCTACAGAATTTAATTAATGAGTATTTGGAAATTATTAGGTATACACGAAAAAAAAAAATAGATTGGCCCAAAACTTAATAATTGAATATGTGAAGGGTACCCAATGAATGCAACTATCCACTATTACTATCTACTATTATGGTACCTATCTAGTACAGCCCCTGCGAAGTATAGTGCAGACAACTGCTTGGCTTTATGTGTTCCTGGTATGTTGGTTCGGATTCTCCCCACCAAATAAATATGCATGGTCAGAATATTTGTCTCTGGTGGGTGCATACAACTTTAGAATCCGTAAATCTACGATACAGGAGAAATCCTTAAACTATGTTGTCGTATTTATTTAAGTAAATATGTAGTTCACTAGTAGTTATTTATTTGAAGGAATATTAATGTCGTAGATTAGAAAGGACGTTGATTTGTCTATTTTGCTTTTAAACTAACGACCTCTCTCAATGTATTTTTTTTAAACTACATTGGCAGAGGTAGGACCATCATCGGATCCTTAAAGATATAAAACGTTTGTATGGGAAAAAAACCATACAAACGTACTGCCATAAAATGTCGTCACAAAAACAAAATGGTGGCTGTCAATATAAATAATTGTAATATATTTCTAGTTGGTCCCTTAGGTACGACTGCGCGAGGCACGGAGAGCAAAGAACCGAATATGGATGAAAATATGCAGCAGGTCACTGACCCCATCACCTGCATACCTATTCCGACCGCAGCGCCTGCACAGCCACCTAGGTGAGTACTAATCATTTGAATTGTTTGACGGAAATACTGGATGAAATGGATGGACTCCCTGGTATTTGTAATGCTGGAGTCTATGGTCAGCAAATGTGCTGAAAAATCTTAGGGTACCTGTTCTGGTTAGTTAGCAGAAGTATCAACAATCATAATGGCAAAAAAAATGTAAACAGTTTAAATCTGCGACTTTCTGTTTCTTTCAATTATTTTTTTATTGCTGAACGGGTCTGCACTTGACCTCGATCACGCTTGATGGAAAGCAATGGATGAGGCCTATGATGGTACGACCGTGCCCAGAAGACGCCTGTTCACTCTTGCTTTGAAGGCAGACGGGGTAAATGGTAGGAAATTAGTTTCTGGTACCTTATTGCGTATTACCCACATTCTTAAGCCAACAGGATCAATGTTGCTGTAGTCTAATCTTAGTGACTGTTATGTGGTTAACACCTAGAGATTATTTTGCAGAGAGTGTTACATGCCCATCCTTGGGGGTGTAACAAAAACTCTAATAGGTAGAACTCACAGTTGAAAGTTTTTAGTATAAAATGACTTTAAAAAATTTTTCACAAGATAATAGACCTCGAAAATGTGTATAAGTGCGCTTTCACATTTAGGCGACTTTAGCAGCGCGACAGACGCGCGACCGTCGCCCAGTAAGAATTTCATATTATAAACAGAGGCGAGCGTGAAGGTTTCTGCTTCTGCCGCGCTACTGTCGCGCTGCTAACGTTCTAATGTGATATCAAGCGGCCTAAGATGTGAATACATTATACAGCACAGTTCGAAATGGGGTGGATTGAAGTCGTCTTTGTCTACTGCATGGTGTAATAATTTTCTCATAGCTACAGTACTCTATGTATTACTAGCTGCGCCCCGCGGTTTCACCCGCGTAAATGTCGATCCCGTGGGAATATCGGGATTAAAAGTAGCCTATATGTTAATCCAGGGTGTCAGCTACGTCCATACAAAATTTTGTCAAAATTGGTCCAGCCGTTTGTGCGTAAAGAAGTAACAAAGCGAAAGTTTGTGAGTGTGTGTGAAACACACACACACTCACAAACTTCCGCCTTTATAATATTAGTGTGACTAGCTGACCCGCGGCGAACTTCGTACCACCCCGCCAGTCGTTCCGCCCCCGCTTTTTAAATCTCTGATATGTTCTAAGATATCTATATAATTATAAAATTCAAAGTCCTGACTGACTGACTGATATATCAACGCACAGCCTAAACCGCTGGTCCTAGAGACATGAAATTGTGAGGGTGTGTTCTTTGTGAAGAGTAGGTATCCACTAAGAAAGGGTTTTTTGAAATTCCACCCCTAAGAGAGTGACTGGGGGGAGGGTGAAATTTCACGCGGACGAAGTCGCGGGCGAAAGCTAGTTCATTTATATAAATAATAATATTATATAGCCTATGACACTCACAAATAATGTGGCTTTCTATTGGTAAATGAATTTTCAAAATCGGTTCAGTACATCCAGAGATTACCCCTACAACCTCACAAACTTTACCTCTTTTAATGTTAGTATAGATTAGCGGCCGCTGTCGAAATACTACAGCACAATCTGTGTCGAACAACACAATCTGCTTAAAGTAAACCGGTGAAATTCCCTGAAAGACGCTATTTTGGAGTTATATGCATATTTATATACTATACATAATACTAGGAAAGTGGATAATATATGCTATTATCATAGGTAAATAATAAATGACCTATCGTAACATCGTTATGATGTTAACGCCGCTTCCTGGAATGCATTAGCTCTAAATCTATAGCAAACATCACGGACGATGGGCCAGCAAGTGCTATTTAATCTATTTCTCTTTGAAATCCCAAATTTCCACGAATAAAACTGACTATTCATAGTCATACCAAATTAGCACATTTACTTTGCTCATAATTGAAATACTGACATAATTTAACGATTGAATTAACTTAAAATTAACTTTATTTTAGCTCATCGGTTATCGTGTTAACTAGTGACTGGGGTTGTGGAGGTCAGATAGGCAGTCGCGGCTGTCATTCGTAAACCTTGACAGTCGTTAAGGGTAGTCGGGCCCAAAAGTCTTACCAAGGAGTATCGTGTGACCCAGTAAGTGGGTTGTGGAGGTCAGAAAGGCAGTCGCTCCATGTAAAATCCTGGTATTCAGCTGCATCCGTTTAGACTACAAGCCAACCCCAACATAGTTTGGAAAAGGCTAGGCAGATGAGATGACTGTATTTTAAAGTTTCAAATGAAACTAAGACTACTTCGCTCGACAAAGAACAGTCCATATCCATAGACAAATGAAAGTAGAAACTACATTTGCCGAAATAAAGAAAAAAACTCCCCGACCACGAACGAACCATCATAATTTTTCCTTCAATATCTATACAGAGATTTTATACGATTCCGTCGAGTCGAGCGGGCTTTTTAATTACACCGTGTCAACATTGAGCGGCAGCCGGCCAATGAATTATTCACCAATAGCTGTGGAGATGGCGGCAGAGTTTTTTACCGCGCTCCTTGACTGGGGGTTTTTTCCTTGTTTGTAATTCGCGGATGTAATGTGCTCCTGAGTGGATGAGTTAAGAGCTAAGGTCCATTGTCTTGAGAAGTGTTTGATATCTAGCTACTGATATGGTTGAGCTACGTTATAAGTGTCTTGTAGCGGAGTTGAGAATGCTTAGAGGGATGTGTGGTGTTACACGATTGGGTAGAATAAAGAATTAAATATGATTAGAGGAGGAAGTCTAAAAATGGCGCCGGCGACTGAAAAGTTGTATCGAAATAGGTATTAGGTTGTTAAGGTATCGGCATGTGATGCAGAGGAATGAGAAAGAATGTCGTGAGAAAAGTTTTGGGTATATATGTGGATGACTATAAGAGTAGGGGAAGACCAAAGATACGATGGATGGGCCGTGCGGAACTAGTCTTCGGCGCGGGAGTTATTGTAGTGCACAAGCGTGTGCGCAGACACAGTTGTACTCTCTTCCCTCACTTTCATAGATTTGATACTGAGATGACGAATAATAGAAAAGTGTGGAAGAAGATGATATGCTACGTCGACCCCAAATAAATTGTGTTATGGGTAACAGAGTGATGATCTCGGAGCAGATGGAGAAAGTTTGTATATTGAATCTTCAATAAACCTCCGAAGACTATGTAGTACTTGTTCTGATAGCTTATAGCATTTTGAAATAAAGTTCTTAAAACTACTGTGGCAGTTCTTGCAGTAAACGAAACCAAGTACAACAACATATAATGCGAAATCGGTTAGCATAATCAGCCTATAATGTTCCCACTGCTGGGACACAGGCCTCCTCTCTGTGAAAGGGAGTAGGTCACAATCCACCACGCGGGCCCAATGCGGATTGGCGGATGTCACATAATAATATCTTCAAATTTTTCGCTTTAGGACATGCCGGTTTCCTCACGATGTTTTCCTTCACCGTTTTGAGAGCAATGATGATGAAATAATTTACACAAAGTGCCTGCATGGGTTTGAACCCACGACCTACAAGTCGTATGTCGTGGCCGATACCACTGGGCCACCACTGCTAAACATTAGTATATGCTGAATCAATATAGGACTTTCACGGAAAATTCAGTTACTGAAGGTTCTTTTAGAATATAATATGTATTATAACAGTTATTAGATATTGTTAGCTTTTTCCTAAACAAATGTTTGCAAATGTTAAACAAATCCTAGATTCTAAGTTAATCTAATATGTAGGTACTAGCTGTACGAGTATACTTCTTCCTTCCACGAAATAATATTATCATAATAGTACACAACTTTCTGAAATAGAATTTTTGATAGTAACATCAAAAATTCAATTTCGTTGAGTTACCTACCTACTTAATTCCCAAATCTAATTTTCATAAAATGGTTCAAAAATTCGTTCCAAAAAGACGTATTGTTTAACAAAGGTTCGCTTACTACCCTCCTCTCGTCCCGGAGAACAGGGCCGGAATAAGAAGAACGGACTTTCTCTATAACATTCCCAAAACTTCCCTTTGATTTCTGAGGAGCAATTCCCGTATTTTTAAGAACCAAAATACCTCTATATCTATATACCTACATTTTTGACAAGTTTTTGAAGTTGATTGTCGCTGAGAAGAGATTGCGACTTCAATTTGAATGTTTCAATTTGCTTAATTGTATTAGTTTTTCAGTCAAGGTAAATATATAACTACTTATAACACCTTCTGACGCCTTGTTTTCCGTAATCTATATATTCTCCATAAATCTAGACAAAGTCTTTTGAGGATCAGACTTCAAGCTTTTAATCCGCTTAACAAGGATTCGAACATCTCAAACTAACATCGAAGCTCCTTCATTAATAAGTCATCATCCTTTCTCAGAAACCGGGACCCGCCAAGTTCGTCCCTGCGGACGTATGTTTGCACGACCACTCACTTTTATGAGCTTCAGACAATGAGAATAAGTCAATTTTTCATCGACCAGATTAATCGTTTAAAATTCATGTATTTTTATTTCAATCGGTACGGGGAACTTGAGAGATTTATTTTATTGGTTCTTGGGAAGTTGACCGGGAGTTGGTACTTAGTTTTAAAGTGAGTTTATTAGTAGTTTCCAGGATTTTATGGCACTTTGCGTAGGTTTTTATTCAGGTCTTAAAGTTAAAGGCGACGTTGAAGAAATGGGCTGTTAAATTAACTTAGTACAGTCTCAGGCTATTGAAAATAAATCAGATCTTTTTAAAACTTTTATGTACAGAATCTATGTACAAAATTTCAAAACTGTATCATGAAAAATCACAAAGTTATAAGATTGTTAAGTTACCTGTTTATCCGTACAAAAACATGCTCACCCGCGCCGCTCGCACCGCGCCGTCTTGCGCTCATTGATAATAGTACCTAGGTACCTAACCGTTCGGCGCGGAGATTGGATAACCTACTTAGTGTCGCTCGGTGTCCAACTTTTAACCTTTTTAAAATATTTTTGGGATAAAATATAACATGGGGTAAAATTTATTGGAATCGATTCAGTTACTTACTCTGAACAAACTATATTCAGGTTTCTCATATACTAAAAATAACGTATAACTTTCTCCTCTAAATCTCAAACGTAAATCCACCAAAAAATCTCTTTTATTATTTCTACAAAAACCCCCTTTGGGTTTTTGTAGAAATAATAAAAGAGAAATATGTAATAATAATGGGCGTGTGTTGTGCGTGTGTTGACAATCACTCCGGTGATTATTTGCACAAGACTCCCGCGGGAATTATGGCGGAGCGGAGCTCAATCAGCATACGTGAGGCGACTCGATTGTCGATAAACTTTTTAAGTAGGTGATCGGTGGTTCGATAAAAGTTGTTCTTTATAATAATTTTGGTCGTTATTTTTCTTGTGGTTAAATTGGGATATGGGCAGGAGAATGTAAAATCATAAATTTCTTGTGGACGGACTGTTATTTAACGTGGTGTTAGTTGATTACGTTACGCGTTTGTTTATTGTGTATTTCTTTGACTTTGATAACACTTAAAGTGAAATTGCAAGGCATCTGCCATTTTTGATAGCTGTTAATTTTTCTTATCGCTCTAGATTAACTTATTGCATGTAAAACATTTACCTCCCTATTTCACCACCATTATTAAATCTCGAATAAGTATACTATCGATACTACTCAAACGGTTATTCCAAATCACTCTTATCGATAACCAACAGTACATAACTACCGCCACCGTTTCTCCCGACACGGTTTGTTTAGATTTTTACGCAAACACAGTACCGACCCATCTTTCTAATTGCCTTAATTAAAAGCATCTAGCAATCGAGAAAGCTAAATATGAGGGAAAAGGGCGGTGGAAAAAATCTGTTTACTTATTGATATATGATTGATGCTACGAAATATTACGTAGGTAAACGTTTCAGTGTTGTTTCTTTTCGTGGTTTTATTTATCCATTTATTTGTAAAAACTAGTCCTTCAAACCTTATTTCGGCTATGGCGGCCAATCTTTACCGCGTCGCCTTGGCGCGGGAGATATTATAGTGCACAAGTGGGTGCGCAGACGTAGGTGCACTCTCTTCCCCCACTCATAGTCCGATGGGCATAAAATAAGTAAAAAAAAAACTTCGGTTTTGATGAAAATAATGTACTAAAAGCTAAAAAATAATTCGGTAGGTCCTAGGACTCCTAGGTACCAGTCATCACACCACTTTCCTCACATTGATCAGACAAAAAAATTTAATCGTGGGGCGTAGCGTAACCTGAGTACATATGTAAATAGCACTAACATTAACATTATCTAAGTACCAACATCATTATTTTCACTTAAAAACATTTTTTCACTTATTTCATTTTCAAGTTTTAATTTTTTTTTCCATGTACTGTGTTCCACTTGTAAAGACCTTTCATTTGATACCCATTACCTACCCATATTGAAACAAATATGAAATAATAAATATTGAAACAAATATGAAATCCGCCATTTTGTAGCGGCGGCCATCTTGGATTGACAATGATACTGATTAAATTATATTGTCATCAAAACTAAAGGTGTGTACCAAATATCAGATCAATCTGCCAACAGGAAGGGGGTAAAATTTCAAGTACTAAATTAGACCCAAATAAATAAATAACAAACGGCAAGCTAAACAAAACCGTTTAATAAAAAAGGCTAGTTTTGAACGAAGAACCAAATTGCGGACGAAAAATGCAAAAAAAAGTTACTACTCCAAAAAACTGTGGACGCGTTGCCAGCCAGACATAAATGTTAACTGAAATGAATCATTCAACTGTTGACGATTGGATATTTTTTTTTTAATTCAAAATTTTAATAGGTACATCGCTTTGCGCCCACTCTAGCGCAAAAAAACGCATCATAAAGCCTACAACAAATATGTACATGAAATAAAAAGAGAATACAGTTACCAATATGAAAACTGTTACTACTATGAAATCAAGGCGCTGTTAATGTCAAATTGCTTCCATGGACGTGCAGTTGACTATTCTGTAAAGGGATGAGATTAATTTGATTGTCAGGTTTACCCACGTTCAGTCGTTGTTTGTCGAATAGGGTGTGCCGTTCGCCCGCGGATAATTACCACCCCAGCCGGTATTAATTGGGCAAATTTTAATGATGTTCAAATACCGTCGAACCGTGTTAGTTAGTGTCGGACCGCGCTTGTTTTTCGCGGCTCCGGATTTTTCTTTAGGCTTAAATTTTTTGCTGAAAAGCTGTGAAACGTTGGCGTTTTGTGAGATACATTTTTTAACGGGTAGGCTCGGTTTTTGTATGATCCGCGTCAATGTTGAACTATGGGCTGTCTAGTATTTGGATATATGAAGGCATATTAGATTTCTGGAAATATCTCAAGTGTGGACATAAAGACAAGTTTTGAAACCTATTTCTCAAAAGTTTTCCTAATCGGAGATTTACTTTTACAGATCTTCTTCCGAATTCCTTTTTATTTATTGGTTTTCGTAGGATATTACCGGGATCGTGAATTCGTTTCGCATCGACCAAAAATTAACTGGTATCTAATCTTAAGATGCTGGTTGCGATTCTACATAGGTAGATGAATGATATTGATCTCGGCTAGTAACCCGATAAAAAGGTCTACGTTCATGATCTTATGGTACGTGCGTGGTCAACCCGCAATTTCGTAATAAGCTCACAATAATCCTACCCCGAATCGAAACTAACCGATTAATTGAATTCTTCATCCCCTACATCGGTTGGTCGTCACAACTGCTCCCCCAACCTCCCCTGCGCCGCGGGGTAACCGCTGGTAATTAAAAGAGAGGCGAATTGAGCTAATTATGTTTGCCATAACTCCCCGATGCACCCGCCCGGCCTACGCGGCGCTCTGGTTGTGTTTTGGTTATGTAATTAGCGGGTAGTTTATTGCGATTCATAATTAAGTATAATTAATGCTGGGTTAATTTAATTTTGAGATTTAAGAGTTTCGTGATCGGTAGGATATAATGTTTCTGTGCAATGTGGTTATATTATATATAACTTACGTTACTTGTTGTTGTAATGATTCTTATGCGCCTTTTATTATTACGAACTAATAACTAATTAAACTCAACGACTGGGATAACCTATCAGACTTCTAATCAACGCCTTTATCACAGCATGTCTTTAAGATTTGACTTTCAACTTCTTTTGTGTGATCTTATCAGTATTATCCCCCTTGCCACCAGGTCGGAGTTAACAAGAACACCGCCCCTACCACCATCGCCGCCACCGGCGTCATCGGCGCCGCCCGCGCCGGTCACGTCAACTCCCACGTCGATGTCAGTGGCGAACAGCCCGACGGCAACGCCCACACCGCCCACCATCGACCTGCCGCTACCACCGGCGACGTCAGCTGATGTTACGCTAACCATTACTCCTGTTTCGGTGAGTATTACAATTTCTTTGCTGCCAAGGTAGGAACTTCGTTTAAAACAGTAAAAAAACAAAACACAGCAACTAAAAAATAAACAAAACAGCCTTACTTCAAAATGATTTAGTCATCATCATCATTCACAGTCCGACCTCTGCTGAGCGTAGACCTCTCTTTTCATATGCCAATCCCTACGTTCCTGTGCTGGCACAAAAGGCTGAATAAGGCTGGCCTCATCCAGGTTCTACTCGCGATGGTAAAACTGTCGTTCGCCCATCTCGCCGCCGGGCGACCGACACTTCGTCTCCCAGTCCTCTAATAAATCAGTACCCAGATAAAACTAAAAGACCCCTGTGTACAAACTTTTTAGTCAACAACCCCGCTGTCATATCTGTTGACTCGCTAATTTTATTCGACAAGGCATCAGCTATTCTTCTATACCTTATGCGAAACGACAGAAGGTGACTGCCGTTTTTTCTTTCAGATATTGATGTACTAAATGGCACCAAATTATTGAACAAAGGCAGGTCTCTTAGGTCAACTTAGAGATTATTGGCATTCTGAGATTTTGTATAGCCCAAAAAAAAATATTCCAACTATCTTCCGTTTCGTATCTCCCTCTCGTAGAAAGGAGGCCTGACAGTGGGAACATTATAGGCTGATTGTGCTTCCGTTTCGTAAAGATTTGGACCTAATCATGAACATATCCACAGACACCAATAAGCGCATCAATAAGTGTGGCGCCAACATCATCACCCGTCACCTGCATAACATCAACGGCGGCGGTGGCAGCTGCCACTTTGACAGCGCCTGCCATGTCGACTGGCAGCAGCAGCGGTAGTAGCAGTGCTAGTGGCAGTGGCAGCGGCAGCGCACCACCTACGCCGCAGCCGGCTCAACCACCCACGCCGACACAGCCAGCACCAACACCGGAAGCTGGTAAGTCATGTTTGAAGAAGTTTTTATGTTTGTAGGACCAAAAAGTCTGGTTGGAATGTTCGTCTCAAGGTGGCTTCTTCTTCCTCGTATCGATGATTCCAAATTATATGAGTTTTGACCAGAATTCAGCCACGTAGACAGGTTTAAGAAGATTTAGCCATGTATCTTTTTGTGTTTTGAACAAATTTCTGCGATCACCAATCCGTTTGCCAAGTTTGATAATACCTACCAATATTTCTACGACTGGTTGGCAATTTTTGGGTTCAACAGTTGAAGTATGTATGGTGATAAAAGTTTTAAAGTGCGATTTTCAGACATTATTGATTCATAACTTTTCGATTGCAAGGTTCTATTATTTCACTATCTTATTAAAACGAGGTTTAGAGGTTTGTCTTTGATAAACGTACGCGATACAATTTACTTAAACTTCTAAAAGTCAAGTTAAAGAGTTTAACTTTCACTACGACACTCATTATTAATAAGATACTCTATATTTCCGAAAGTGGTCAGTGTAAGTGTTTTCAAGTGCGAAACTGTAAACACTAAAAATATATAACACCGGTAGTACATTCACTGTCTTAGTTTAAGAGCCTATACTACCTCAGCTAAAATTCACTCTTTATCTCGCTCGCACGATACTGCTCGCGGACTGTGTGAAAGCGAGACAGAGTGCGGTGCTGGGAGGGAGGCAGCGCCAATAGTTTAGGTATTTGCTTTTTACGGTGAAAATAAAGGTAATTCAAAAAAACTAAGTAACATAAGACCTGCTTTATAGTTAGTTCAGTTAGTATGCAAAGTTTCATGATCTAATTTGAAGTATTTTTTTAATACCAGCGGTTTATTGTTCGGTTTGGAGGTAACTTTGGAATTTTTTTCTATCGAGAAAATTTTATGGAATCGTGTTTTCGTCTAACATAAGACCTTACATTAATCCTCAACTTTAGCATATATTTATTTCAAAATTAATGCTGCAGTATTTTCGACATAACGGAGGATCATGCTAAGCCATTTGAGGTAGTATAGGCTCTTAACACATAGCTGAAACACAAACACTAAGTCCTGTCTCCTTCAATTTGTAGCTCCGATTAAATCAAGTAAAATGTGGTAGGAAAAGTTGCAGATGCTTATTTGTATTGACTCAATTTATTCTACAGCTCTGTAATGATAAGTCTGTCTAGCCTGTTCCCAACTATGTTGGGGTCGGCTTCCAGTCTAACCGGATGCAGCTGAATACCAGTATTTTACATGGTGCGACTGCCTATCTGACCTCCATAACCACTGGGTTGTGGAGGTCAGACAGGCAGTCAGACCGCAGCAAGCATAGCTTAACCTGATCGATCGACCCGTGAGGCTGTCATTACTTAGCCACGAGCCACAGCTCTGTAATGATGTTTATTTGATTTGTTTTTAATTAATTTGGTGCGGATATTCATTTAATCCTATTCACGTTAGTTACTGCTTACTGTTATGAATAAATATCTTTCTAAAACTTTTATTGAACTTGTATCATAGAAAATTACTTTGACTTACCTATCTAATCTCAGTTACACATTCGTAATTACAAACTTTATCTTTTCAAAAACTTGACTTGAAACGTGTCCCTTCGGGAAAATGAAATAAAACACGACGTACCTTAAAACATTTATTATAACAATAGTACATTTAAACCGAAACACGTTGTAACCAACATCGTAAGCTCGCTTGAGATCACTCAATAATACTGATATGTACGAATTCACTACAACACGGCTCATTCACTTGGCGGTGGAGGTGGAGGGCTCGGGTTCTGCTTCTGGTTCCCCCAGGCTGGTTTCCTCAGCGTGGCAGCGTTTGCGATGCTTGTGCACGAAGTAGTACGAAGGGAACTTGGACCCGCAGGTTTTGCACGGGTAGTAGTGTATGGTGGTCCGGGTTTGAGACTTGCGGTGTCGGCACGGCCAGGTGCGTTCAGGAGAGTTCTCCTGCCAGGCCACGTTGAGGACCCGACTGAATTGCACGGGTCCATCGCACGATGCTATGTCGAGGACTGTGTTGCTTTGGCGTTTTGGCGGTTCAGGAGCTTCGATGCGCTCGACATCCAACTCGCTAGAAGTTGTTGATGATGGTGACGGTGGTGGTGGTGATGCGGGCGGGGATGGTACCCTTGCTCGGCGGGGTACCGGCCGGTGGGCCCCCGGGGGCGGCGCCGGCCGCGCCACACAGGGGCTTGGCCCCAGCCACGCGCGGTACAGAGACAACATGCTCGCTCGCGGCCGCTCGACGACTGCCGGCCGCCGACTAGAGTGCCTCTTTATATACACCTCGGTAGGGTTCATCTTTCAGTTTACAAGTTTGATTTTCAGCAGGGAACTTTATTAGACAGTGCGATGTTATGATTTGACTTCTAATTGGTGGTTTTAAGGAGTTATATTACTTATCTGGTAAAAAACGACGACAAAGTTATGAATTTTCGTAATAATTTTGTTTCTGCTTTATCATAGAATGCGGTTAGAAAATTGAGACTAAAAGAACAAAAATTTGATCAATTATTCTCAATACTTTGTTCGTAATAATTCGCCATAGAATAGCATTTTCAGAAAAACACAACATTCGTATATTTTTTTTTAGCTTCACCACATTCCAATCCCTTTTCTCATCTTTTGGGAGTATTATTTACACAAAGTGAAATATGAAGCGTATTCTGCGACTCCCCGGGCAATAACGACCATTCAGTCGAGTGTCTGTGACTTTACAAACAGTTAATCCATTTACAAGTCCCCTGATACCGCCATTGACTTTGTAAAACGTCATCTTTTCAAAATATTAACTGACAAAAATATTCTTAACTTTTTTAAATTGGCAAATTTTTCGTATTCGCAAGTTTAAAGAGAATGATAGTCTTCAAAATAAAGGAGCATTTCTTTTTAATCTATACATTTTCTTAGATGTCTGCATGCAACTAGTGGTGGGTTTTTCTATTTTCATCGATAATTTATTGGTATTAAATAATAAGTAGGTACTGGTTTGTTTACCAGTCGTTTTCTTAGCCGTTAACTCAAGCTGTGATATGTACTTATTGCTATTTGATAATATCATTATTAGATAGACTATATACTAACAGATGCAGCGAAACCTTTATTGAAATAGTTTCCTGACAGGAAACTCATAGCAGAAATAGACATGAAATTCGAAACATATGGAATTAAGAAATAACTTTTCTAAATCTCCGAACAAGTCATATGTATAATCCGTAAGCGAAGAAATTCGCGACCAAAAGCTAAGTTTTGAACAATATCTGTGATGGTTTTTCTTGTTCTATACATTGTCATCCCTTGTCTTATCTGAGGGGGAGTCCGTTTAAAAATGCGCGATTCCCCAGTGACCGCCGTTGGGTTTAATTTCAATGATGCCGTATCGCTTTGTGGACTATTACAAAAACCTTTTTATTCAAATCCTTTGTATTTGTCTGATAGTCTAGCGTAGAGTATTAGAGTTAAGATGTCCCGAAATATAAGTTTTAATAAAAATGGATGTTCGTCTTAACGTAATATCTTATTTCATATTATGGAAACTGCCAGTAATTTAAGTAAATGTAATCAGTAGCTCAAAGGAAAACCAAATTCAACGATTTAATATTCAATTAACATAATAACCGAATAGCTCATTACTTTATTCTTAATGTCACAATAACTCCCAATCGAAACATTATAAGTTAATCCACACAACATTAGTGGATGACGGCCATAATCCTCGGCCTGGTTGACAGCGTAAACCCGACGAACTCACCACACACAGAATTGTAAATCAAGCATCGGGCATGCGGGACCGACATGCCTTTTGTAAGATTAACAGATTAAACGGTCCATCCAGACCCGCTTTGTCTTCACACTAATCATTCTCCATAATTATTTGGATTATTTACTAATTAATCTAGTGAAAACTGATATAATTATGGCCCTTCAGACACGATATATGATTCACTAAAAATTGTTACTGATATCTTCTTCTTAGCGTGTCGAAATAATTTTCAGCTATGAAATCAAATATAAATCGCAAATATAACTATTAATATCAAGTTAGTATAAATACTTTCAGTAATATTAAAGGGAAACACGACATGACAACTTGTCTAATAAACACACATTCAGCATACAGGAGGCATTTAATCTACAAAATGTCTGCAGCTGTTTGCGCGGTAAATAAACATAGATAGCCGGTCTCGTTAAATTCTCGCGCTTGGCTGAACATCGGTGCGCAAATAGAGGTGACATCCCGCTCCACGGCTTGCCCACCCGTGGGATCTGAAGTGTAGGGAAATTGTGTGTACATTCGTGTATTCGTTGTTTGATTATGTACTTGCTAAATAGGGGTAGATTTATGTTTTATTGTGAGTCCCAGTTGGGCGCCAATTTCTTTCGTGGATAATTCGAAACATTTCGATGCAATTTCAACTATCGGTTTTATGTTTTAACTAACAAAAAATAAAGCAATCTAAGTCTGAATAATCTCTAACAATCTTCATAAATTCATTACAATGGCCAATCCATGTTAGATGAAACAGTTAATTCGGTTAGTACCTCGATGGGCGCCATTTCATCAAAACGCTGTATAAGCTTTGGAATTGAATAAAACGTTGAATCGTGATCCAATTAGCGCTTGTGCAAATATCAGTAATTGGTGGGATTAATCGACGGTGCTCGGCATGGATAGTAAAATTGTAGAAAAGACTTTGAACCAACAAAGTTTGCTTTTCCAAAATGAGGGTAGCTTTATTAAGTAAATTAATAAATCAATACTAATAACCGACCTCATCTAGTTCAATGTTAAAAAAAATACATGTGTGTGTTTTACTTATTTTTTTTTTTTTAATTAATTTATAAAATTAATTGATTTGTCAACACAGGTAATAATCAACAAACCGGTAGGTTTTAAATACAGAAATATTATGTTTATATTCCTTAATAATACATGTTATCTTTCTACAAAAAAATACCAAAACCAAGTTTATCAGTAATAATATTTTACTCTACCCATCAAAGAAGTTTCCAGCGTACGGTAATCTGTGGCATGTTCTCTCAGTAATAGCCTGGTATCTGTAAGACAAACGTCGTTAGTTTGCTCAGGGATTGCAGACGGTAATTAGCGCTCAGAGGCACAGATACAGACAAACGAAATGCTGACTATCTGTATGAAGTTTCAAGTTATTCGGTAGACGTTTTGATGTAAGGGTTTGATTTTGTTACGGTTTTTGGTTCATACTTTTGAAAGGGTACAAAATAAATGCTGTCATTAATAAAAAAGAGGTTTTTAGAAAAAGAGGAAAAAGAGATTATTAGAGAAAGGAGAAAGGTTTTTAAAGAGGGGCCCGTGGCTAAATAATAACAGCCGCACAGGTCGATTGATCAGTTTAAGCTACGCTTGCCGCTGTTGTTCCGTGGATGGGTGACCATCTTTACATACTGAGACCCCTCCGTGCCTCGGGAAGCACGTTAAGCCGTTGGTCTTGGCTGTCTTCGTGGATCTTTGACAGTAGTTACTGGTAGTCAGAAGCCCGAAAGTCAGACAACCAGTCTTACCAAGGGGTATCGTATGACCTAGTAACTGGGTTGTGGAGGTCAGACAGGCAGTCGCCCCATGTAAAATACGGGTATTCAGCTGCATCCCGCTAGACTGGAAGCCGACTCCAACGTAGTTGGGAAAAGGCTAGGCAGATGATGAGGTTTTTAGAGAAAGATCGATGCATCGTTGATTATGGCTTCAATTTGAACCTCGTTTAATCCTTCCCATAATCCATCGTCATTATTACAGCCGAAAGACGTCCAGTGCTGGTCATAGGCCTCCTCAACCGTCGCCCTTCCTCCTCCATACCTATAGTTACATGATAAAAAAAATTGTGTCCCATCTTACTTTAACCATATTAAAGAATGAATACACAATACGAATTTCATGGACCCCCAAATCTATATTTACTCTTTACCCCAAATCTTTAATCTATACTAATATTATAAAGATGTAAAATTTGTTTGTTTGTTTGTTGTAGGGGTAATCTCCGGTACTAATGACCCAATTCTAAAAAAAAATCTCTTGTTCGAAATAAAATCAAAATTAACGAAGTCCAAGAATATCCTACTCTATGATCTCAACCGAAGTGCATAAATCTAATTGCACAGCAGTTAGAGAGTTATTAACTGCGAGCTCAAATCTGTTCGTATAATAGTTAATTATTTAACTTGCGGCTGCAGTTTAGCACGCCTTTGCCTGGCTTCAGCTTGCAAAACTAGTTGTTTGATGTCTATGCTCTGTTGAATTTTGTGCAGATATTATTTAGGCTACTGGCTATGGCATTAGGATTGTAAAATGTTAGCCGGCTTAGAATGTAAATATGGATTGGCGTTGAATTTAATAAATTGCTTTCCACAAATACCGAACTACAAACAAAATAATAAATGCACATATTAATTCAAATAAACAACACGTATCTATGACGCGCAGTAATTCAATTTGTATAACAAACAGCGATAAATAATTAAACAAACATGGCATCGGTATCGGAACTAAATTGGCGCTAATCTGCTTTCGCAGTTTCGCTACAAATTGGCGCCCAACGTGGGGCCGCTGAATATTGCACGATCCGCCTGCCCGCTCGGCCGCGACGTGATTTACGGATCATCTCGCGCTGTTCTGAATAAACTTGTTAATATGCAACTAGCGCTTGAATAATGAACTATATGGAAACTAGATTTCGTATTGTTGTTCTGTAAATTGTTTAGCTGTTTTGATTTTATGAACGTTCGTCGTTTTGTTAATGAAAGTTTAACTCTTGTTGGATATACTTTGTTAACTGAAGATTTTTTTATGCATTCTTCTAGCATGAAATATAGCATTAGCGTTTATGTTTAAATCTAGGTATATTGCTGAACATGGAGATAATTATAATTCCTTATTGACAAATCCAGAGTTAAACAATAGCAGGAACAAAATAATACTTGGCAAACTGATTCGTAATTGCAGTGTAATTTATAGGAAGAAGCTTATCTTTATTCTCTTAACTTTATATTCCCTAGCTATACGATATTCAAGACTTCTCACTTTCTACCCCCACATTTACTAATCACCAATTTTTCCCAACAGCGGTAACAGAGCGTATCGGCACACCCTCATCAACAGCCACGCTAACAACAACAACGATTACAACAACGTCATCCAACTGCGCCGTGTGTAACATGTCCGGAGCCACCCGGACGGTGTCCAGATCTCGCGCAATACACTACGGGCTTAAAGAAGAGGCTGTAGGTGTGTGTGGTAGTTATTTTTTTGGCTATTTTTTATAATAATTATGTTAAGAGTTATTACAAGGTTAAATTAAATTTATTGGTGAAAGTGCAGAGTCGTAAATGGTAAGAAAAGATTATCTTAACTGATTCTTTCAAGTACCTAACTTCACATGAATACGGGGTAGCATAGTTACTTTTTCTTGTTTTCGAATAGTATAGTATAGTTACTTGCGTTTAGAAAATCATTTGAGTTATTATCATTAAAAATCGATACCTATTATGTCTGTGATATCTCTCGTCGATTATCTCATTTATCTCCTATTAATTTAAAAATGCCCAAAACATTGTTCCTACAATTTCTGACCATCCTAAGGCAGAAATCGCTGATTGAAATAAGACCACCTATATTTCACCCTTGTTGACGTTAACGATTTCTTTTCCTCTGTTTTTGTGCAATAAGGAGTATTCTATGTATCTAGATGAGGCACACAACGTGCCTCATCATCAGTTTTTTGAAGTGAAAACTTCTTTAGGCGCGTTGGGCATTTTTTGAGATGTGTTACCGTAAGCGACACCGCGCGTTTTGTTTATAAGACGATTAAAAAAATACCCGCTTCGGATGTGTTCGGCTGTTCTCGGGATGTACTCGGTTTTAATGTATATCCGATTTGTCAGTGAGTGATGGCAAACTATTCTGTTTGTGCTTTGTTTTCACTTCTGCCGGCACTCCCGGAGTGCTACTGTTTTTTTTTTTTGTTTAACAATTACTTATAGTTTTTATTGGGTGCCTTTTTAGACTAGTTATTCAATAACCATATTTTCTTTCTTTGTATAGGTGCGAGGGTATGTGAACCGTGTCACTGTAGATGTGTCCGGTCGAGGTATACCAGGTGTCCGGTTCCTACGTGTCCCGGGCCCAGGGTGAGAGCAAAACGGTTAAGGCATCTCCCTCCGCGGTGGCATGATCTGTCGCTAGAGCTGAAGAGGCCGCTTATGGAAGAGTTCGGTGAGTTTTCATGTCATATACTTTACCCGTTTTAAGATGGGATTTATAGATTTTGAAGAACCTTTTGTATGTCACATTAGGTTACTTAAAGTTTAGTTTAAACTTTTCGTAGGTTACTTAAAGTTTAGTTTAAACTTTTCGTAGGTTACTTAAAGTTTAGTTTAAACTTTTCGTAGGTTACTTAAAGTTTAGTTTACCATAATTTCGTTGCACCATAAGTTTTAATAATTGGTCTTCTGAAGAGCGAAACCGTATCGTAAAACAATAAATTTTGTTGATTTGTAAAAAAATTAAAACTATTGCAATAAAAAATAAAAAATCACGTTTCTTCTATCTTCTAAGTATGCCAATGTGAAGACATACCTATGAATGTCTTAGAAGATAGAAAAAACCCGATTTTTCGAAAAACCTGAAAAGTCAGATTTTGGTTTTATTCTAATAATACCGCATTTCAACATCCCATCTATCCTTTCACAGAAATCCCAAGCGAGTTAAGCAAATGCTGTTTAGCTTGCTTCAAGAGAATAACCAGGAGGTTAGAAACCGTGGTGGAAGGAGGCCTAGCACCTGAACCCACGGAGGAGGAAGCTGCGAGGTTCAGGTCGCTACTGCGGGAGCACGGGACTGCGTGGGACCGGATCGCAGCCGTCAGTGGACGGACGCCGGCCAGCCTGAAGGCGTTCTACTTCACCTATAGGTAGGTGTATAAGTTTTTATGGAGGGAGAGTCAACAAATCCGGTCATCCGTTTCTAATATTTTACGAATAGATAGCGGCTGAACCTATAAATTAATTTGAAAGTACAGATAAAGTAGGTATTAATAGTACAGAAAAGATCTTTGGACATGATTTAAAGTTATGAAAAAAGTTTCATAACTAATGGTTTTTACGTGTGAACTTCGAGGATTCTTTTTGAATTTCATGGGATTATGGTTATTGGTTCCAATAAAAATTGGGACGGCCGTGCTTTTTGATTTTTAATTAAAATTCATCTGTTATTGTTGGACTTCCAAATGTGCGTGTGCGTGCCTATCTCACATATATCACAATGTTACCAACAGAAAAAAGCTGCAGCTGGACACTTCTGTCGCCGACCGGCCGTCGCTGCCGTCCAGCGAGGACAGCGCCCTGTCGTCCGCGGACACGGACACGGCCAGCGGCGGCTCGCCCGCGCGCGCGCCCCCCGCGCCCGCGCCCGCGCCCCGCACCGACGCCGTGGCGCCGCGCCGCCCGCGCCGCGACGAGTACGACTCGTCCGCCACGGAGACGGCGGACGAGGAGAACGATGCGCCCAGTGCGAAGGTTGGTACACTGCTCTCTAGCTTTGTAAACCGAAAATATATTAAATATGTGTATACTTGATTTGATATTTTATAGGTTTTTACTGAATTAGTCCCGTCAAAGACGTGATTTAGTCAATGCATATGCCAGAACAATATGGCATCTCTTGTTTAATTATGGAGTAATTTGTATTAAATTACTAATGTAATACTAATTTAAATCTTAAGTTGAATTGAAACTAAAAAGCGGTCTGTTTTTAACAAACTTAAACCAATAACTAATTAACACTATAATACCATTTAACGTTACAATAATGAGTTCATGAAAGCCTATGAGTTTCATTAAATATCAAAGAGACCTTGCATTTTCACAACGTATTTAATTAAATTTTACCTTCCACAGATTGTCCCCCCAACGTCCCTCCCAACAGTTGTATCATCAGCGTCATCGTGCAGTCCTGTGGTCGCCGTAAGCGCAGTCACAGCCTCCCCAGTGACGTCAGTAGGGCGCAGTAACGCGCCGCAGACTGTACGCGACGTGGTCCTCAACCTCATAGAGATCAGCCTAACGAGAGACTCGCAACCACAGCATCCCACCATCAAGCCGCATCAGATCAAGGTAATACAAATATCCTCCCAATCGAATATCGGTCTAAAATCAACCCATAATATTCCCATTGCTGGGGTATAAAAATAGTCCTGTACGAGACCAGACCAACGAGGCAATCAAAAAGCATTCGTAGAGTGTTACCGAATACAAGCATAATATTATTTGAAAACTGCTTAAAAATTGATTAAAAAATCAAAAACAAAATATAATAACAAAATCTTCCACAGGTCACGCCCTCCTGCGCAAGCGGTCGAGAAGCCCTCGCCACACTATCAGTCGTCAACAGCTCCCACGTGGGCAACGCAGGTGCTTCGAGCCCCCAAAGATCAGCCACTATCACCCCTCTCTCTCACTCCTCAACAAACGACAAGGACGTCATGGTCCTCCACATCGAGCCTCGAGCGGAAAGACCCGAGCGGCCCGAACGACCGGATAGACATGATAGGCATGAGAATCTGCTATTGAGGCAGGAGAGGCATGAGCCGTTATTGGATCTGAGTGTGAAGAGGCCGAGGCATGATCAACCGTTCCCGCATCCTAATAAGTCGGTTAGTATTGGATTTTTTATAATAATTTAACAAAATATTTATTCTTCTCCTGTATTGCCATATAATATAAGATTCTCCTCAAGGTTGAATAGGGTTAACAGCCCTATTTTCATTCTTAAGTCTTAAATTCTTCTGTAATTAAGTCACTAATACTACTTACACCAAAACTTGGATCCACTGGTATATATTTTAGGTAGCGGTACCTAAAGTCTATTCAAAATTATGTTTCAAATTAATATTATTTCAAGTTACATATATTTTCATAATTATTGTAACATTTTATCTCCCACCAGGTATACCGAAACTCAACAGACTACAGACCACAAGAACGGGAATCTCCTACCCAGTACAACTCTAAGCCCAAATCTGTAGGCGCACCTCCAAGACCGACCCTAAAGCCGGCACCTAATCCTAAAGGCTCTATAACCCTCGGAACCCCCGTGGAGTCGAGGTTTGAGCCCCATAGGAACCCTCCGGAGCCTAAGACAGGGTCCATAACGGCTGGGACTCCTGTGCATGGGTCTCATCATATGCCTGATAAGAGAACTTTGGACTTCTATAAGAGAAGGAGTCCGGGAGGCCCTGCGGCGTATTATGCCGCTGCGGGGAGTCAACCCAGGCCGCAGTCGCCGAGTTTTTCACCTGTGAGTAGTTGTGATTATGAGTATTTATTTGAGATTCAGTTATTGTTATCAGGGGAATAAAGACAAATATTGTGGCATTTTGCACTTTTCTAATATTTCAAATAATATAAATAATAATAATATCGTTTATTTATAAAAATGGTGCAGATTTACAATAACTTATCTTAAAAATTATAAAGAACACAGTTGCTCATTTGCCTGAACTAGGTAGGACCTGTGTTTCAGGCTAGAAAGGTGCTTAGAAATTTAAAATATATAATTAACAACTGAGAAAACTAATTATAAACTAACATTAACTTAAAAGACTAACATGTTTTATTTACAGACAACGAGTAATTCCTCAGTCTCACTGTATGATATGCTAAGTAAAAATTGCAGAATAACCTTTTTACAGTCGTAATTATTTAATTTATAGATACTTAATTTATAAAAAATACAATAGAGATAATAATTAGCCTTCAGAAAGCCCATCATTTAACATTTCCTTGTGTCTCATCTGGAAAAGGATCGGCGGAAAATCCTGGAAAATACTTTATTGTGACATTTTAATTACATCTTTTCATCTGGTTTTACATATTTTCTAAGATTTATCGGGTTATTTACTATGCTTCACAGATCAGTTAGTAATTTCATTGTGTTTTATATTTTCACAACTTATAAAGTATGAACGATCAGAGAAAACTTATCATAATCCATATCATAGCCCGCATTTTAGTAACGAACCACATTTGTTCGACAGACGGGCAGCTCGGGTTACCCGCGCAACCCGTACGGGCTGGAGCAGCGCCAGATCATCATGGCGGACTTCATCACGTCGCAGCAGATGCACGGCGGCGCGCGACGCGAGCGCGAGCGCGCGGGCTCCCCGCAGTGCCGGCGCGACGCCGTGTCCGTCATCACGCGCCACACGCCCCTCGCGCCCCTCGCGCACTACCCGCCGCCTGGTCAGTACTTCACTCACTTTGTTCTTGTGGCGCGACGCCGTGTCCGTCATCACGCGCCACACGCCCCTCGCGCCCCTCGCGCACTACCCGCCGCCTGGTCAGTACTTCACTCACTTTGTTCTTGTGGCGCGACGCCGTGTCCGTCATCACGCGCCACACGCCCCTCGCGCCCCTCGCGCACTACCCGCCGCCTGGTCAGTACTTCACTCACTTTGTTCTTGTGGCGCGACGCCGTGTCCGTCATCACGCGCCACACGCCCCTCGCGCCCCTCGCGCACTACCCGCCGCCTGGTCAGTACTTCACTCACTTTGTTCTTGTGGCGCGACGCCGTGTCCGTCATCACGCGCCACACGCCCCTCGCGCCCCTCGCGCACTACCCGCCGCCTGGTCAGTACTTCACTCACTTTGTTCTTGTGGCGCGACGCCGTGTCCGTCATCACGCGCCACACGCCCCTCGCGCCCCTCGCGCACTACCCGCCGCCTGGTCAGTACTTCACTCACTTTGTTCTTGTGGCGCGACGCCGTGTCCGTCATCACGCGCCACACGCCCCTCGCGCCCCTCGCGCACTACCCGCCGCCTGGTCAGTACTTCACTCACTTTGTTCTTGTGGCGCGACGCCGTGTCCGTCATCACGCGCCACACGCCCCTCGCGCCCCTCGCGCACTACCCGCCGCCTGGTCAGTACTTCACTCACTTTGTTCTTGTGGCGCGACGCCGTGTCCGTCATCACGCGCCACACGCCCCTCGCGCCCCTCGCGCACTACCCGCCGCCTGGTCAGTACTTCACTCACTTTGTTCTTGTGGCGCGACGCCGTGTCCGTCATCACGCGCCACACGCCCCTCGCGCCCCTCGCGCACTACCCGCCGCCTGGTCAGTACTTCACTCACTTTGTTCTTGTGGCGCGACGCCGTGTCCGTCATCACGCGCCACACGCCCCTCGCGCCCCTCGCGCACTACCCGCCGCCTGGTCAGTACTTCACTCACTTTGTTCTTGTGGCGCGACGCCGTGTCCGTCATCACGCGCCACACGCCCCTCGCGCCCCTCGCGCACTACCCGCCGCCTGGTCAGTACTTCACTCACTTTGTTCTTGTGGCGCGACGCCGTGTCCGTCATCACGCGCCACACGCCCCTCGCGCCCCTCGCGCACTACCCGCCGCCTGGTCAGTACTTCACTCACTTTGTTCTTGTGGCGCGACGCCGTGTCCGTCATCACGCGCCACACGCCCCTCGCGCCCCTCGCGCACTACCCGCCGCCTGGTCAGTACTTCACTCACTTTGTTCTTGTGGCGCGACGCCGTGTCCGTCATCACGCGCCACACGCCCCTCGCGCCCCTCGCGCACTACCCGCCGCCTGGTCAGTACTTCACTCACTTTGTTCTTGTGGCGCGACGCCGTGTCCGTCATCACGCGCCACACGCCCCTCGCGCCCCTCGCGCACTACCCGCCGCCTGGTCAGTACTTCACTCACTTTGTTCTTGTGGCGCGACGCCGTGTCCGTCATCACGCGCCACACGCCCCTCGCGCCCCTCGCGCACTACCCGCCGCCTGGTCAGTACTTCACTCACTTTGTTCTTGTGGCGCGACGCCGTGTCCGTCATCACGCGCCACACGCCCCTCGCGCCCCTCGCGCACTACCCGCCGCCTGGTCAGTACTTCACTCACTTTGTTCTTGTGGCGCGACGCCGTGTCCGTCATCACGCGCCACACGCCCCTCGCGCCCCTCGCGCACTACCCGCCGCCTGGTCAGTACTTCACTCACTTTGTTCTTGTGGCGCGACGCCGTGTCCGTCATCACGCGCCACACGCCCCTCGCGCCCCTCGCGCACTACCCGCCGCCTGGTCAGTACTTCACTCACTTTGTTCTTGTGGCGCGACGCCGTGTCCGTCATCACGCGCCACACGCCCCTCGCGCCCCTCGCGCACTACCCGCCGCCTGGTCAGTACTTCACTCACTTTGTTCTTGTGGCGCGACGCCGTGTCCGTCATCACGCGCCACACGCCCCTCGCGCCCCTCGCGCACTACCCGCCGCCTGGTCAGTACTTCACTCACTTTGTTCTTGTGGCGCGACGCCGTGTCCGTCATCACGCGCCACACGCCCCTCGCGCCCCTCGCGCACTACCCGCCGCCTGGTCAGTACTTCACTCACTTTGTTCTTGTGGCGCGACGCCGTGTCCGTCATCACGCGCCACACGCCCCTCGCGCCCCTCGCGCACTACCCGCCGCCTGGTCAGTACTTCACTCACTTTGTTCTTGTGGCGCGACGCCGTGTCCGTCATCACGCGCCACACGCCCCTCGCGCCCCTCGCGCACTACCCGCCGCCTGGTCAGTACTTCACTCACTTTGTTCTTGTGGCGCGACGCCGTGTCCGTCATCACGCGCCACACGCCCCTCGCGCCCCTCGCGCACTACCCGCCGCCTGGTCAGTACTTCACTCACTTTGTTCTTGTGGCGCGACGCCGTGTCCGTCATCACGCGCCACACGCCCCTCGCGCCCCTCGCGCACTACCCGCCGCCTGGTCAGTACTTCACTCACTTTGTTCTTGTGGCGCGACGCCGTGTCCGTCATCACGCGCCACACGCCCCTCGCGCCCCTCGCGCACTACCCGCCGCCTGGTCAGTACTTCACTCACTTTGTTCTTGTGGCGCGACGCCGTGTCCGTCATCACGCGCCACACGCCCCTCGCGCCCCTCGCGCACTACCCGCCGCCTGGTCAGTACTTCACTCACTTTGTTCTTGTGGCGCGACGCCGTGTCCGTCATCACGCGCCACACGCCCCTCGCGCCCCTCGCGCACTACCCGCCGCCTGGTCAGTACTTCACTCACTTTGTTCTTGTGGCGCGACGCCGTGTCCGTCATCACGCGCCACACGCCCCTCGCGCCCCTCGCGCACTACCCGCCGCCTGGTCAGTACTTCACTCACTTTGTTCTTGTGGCGCGACGCCGTGTCCGTCATCACGCGCCACACGCCCCTCGCGCCCCTCGCGCACTACCCGCCGCCTGGTCAGTACTTCACTCACTTTGTTCTTGTGGCGCGACGCCGTGTCCGTCATCACGCGCCACACGCCCCTCGCGCCCCTCGCGCACTACCCGCCGCCTGGTCAGTACTTCACTCACTTTGTTCTTGTGGCGCGACGCCGTGTCCGTCATCACGCGCCACACGCCCCTCGCGCCCCTCGCGCACTACCCGCCGCCTGGTCAGTACTTCACTCACTTTGTTCTTGTGGCGCGACGCCGTGTCCGTCATCACGCGCCACACGCCCCTCGCGCCCCTCGCGCACTACCCGCCGCCTGGTCAGTACTTCACTCACTTTGTTCTTGTGGCGCGACGCCGTGTCCGTCATCACGCGCCACACGCCCCTCGCGCCCCTCGCGCACTACCCGCCGCCTGGTCAGTACTTCACTCACTTTGTTCTTGTGGCGCGACGCCGTGTCCGTCATCACGCGCCACACGCCCCTCGCGCCCCTCGCGCACTACCCGCCGCCTGGTCAGTACTTCACTCACTTTGTTCTTGTGGCGCGACGCCGTGTCCGTCATCACGCGCCACACGCCCCTCGCGCCCCTCGCGCACTACCCGCCGCCTGGTCAGTACTTCACTCACTTTGTTCTTGTGGCGCGACGCCGTGTCCGTCATCACGCGCCACACGCCCCTCGCGCCCCTCGCGCACTACCCGCCGCCTGGTCAGTACTTCACTCACTTTGTTCTTGTGGCGCGACGCCGTGTCCGTCATCACGCGCCACACGCCCCTCGCGCCCCTCGCGCACTACCCGCCGCCTGGTCAGTACTTCACTCACTTTGTTCTTGTGGCGCGACGCCGTGTCCGTCATCACGCGCCACACGCCCCTCGCGCCCCTCGCGCACTACCCGCCGCCTGGTCAGTACTTCACTCACTTTGTTCTTGTGGCGCGACGCCGTGTCCGTCATCACGCGCCACACGCCCCTCGCGCCCCTCGCGCACTACCCGCCGCCTGGTCAGTACTTCACTCACTTTGTTCTTGTGGCGCGACGCCGTGTCCGTCATCACGCGCCACACGCCCCTCGCGCCCCTCGCGCACTACCCGCCGCCTGGTCAGTACTTCACTCACTTTGTTCTTGTGGCGCGACGCCGTGTCCGTCATCACGCGCCACACGCCCCTCGCGCCCCTCGCGCACTACCCGCCGCTTGGTCAGTACTTCACTCACTTTGTTCTTGTGGCGCGACGCCGTGTCCGTCATCACGCGCCACACGCCCCTCGCGCCCCTCGCGCACTACCCGCCGCCTGGTCAGTACTTCACTCACTTTGTTCTTGTGGCGCGACGCCGTGTCCGTCATCACGCGCCACACGCCCCTCGCGCCCCTCGCGCACTACCCGCCGCCTGGTCAGTACTTCACTCACTTTGTTCTTGTGGCGCGACGCCGTGTCCGTCATCACGCGCCACACGCCCCTCGCGCCCCTCGCGCACTACCCGCCGCCTGGTCAGTACTTCACTCACTTTGTTCTTGTGGCGCGACGCCGTGTCCGTCATCACGCGCCACACGCCCCTCGCGCCCCTCGCGCACTACCCGCCGCCTGGTCAGTACTTCACTCACTTTGTTCTTGTGGCGCGACGCCGTGTCCGTCATCACGCGCCACACGCCCCTCGCGCCCCTCGCGCACTACCCGCCGCCTGGTCAGTACTTCACTCACTTTGTTCTTGTGGCGCGACGCCGTGTCCGTCATCACGCGCCACACGCCCCTCGCGCCCCTCGCGCACTACCCGCCGCCTGGTCAGTACTTCACTCACTTTGTTCTTGTGGCAGCATTTCAAAATATAACTCAGTTAACGAGAGTTAGCTAGCTAGGCTTAACGCGCACTTAAGTATAGTCTCAAGCGTAACCTATTTCAATGCATTGGAATGTGTGCATACATATGAGGGGTATAAATAAGACAAGCTATTGAGTGCCCCAAGGAACAAAACAATGTGGTGTTTGCCGTTTGGCAAACCAACTGGAGGACTTTTAAAGCTTTACTGCTTTACCGAACGGGCTTTAGAATTCTTATTTTTATTATAAGACTAGACAAGATTTAGATACCTAGTTTGACTTAGTTTGGCTGAATATTCTTGATGATCCTCCTGCTTCGTATGTCGGCAAAAGCTATACAAGAATCGCCTCGTGCGGTTATAAAAGATAAACCAGTCCCTCTTGTCTTAGTCTAAGCAGTTCTGTGTGTTTCCCTTTAATATTTTGTATGTAGGAAAGTCTATGGTCACATACAGATGGACCAAGAAATCTTAGAAAATATTGACGTACACTAAAATGCGTGACGTGACTATTTTACTCAACTTACTACTTAAAATGGCGCTATATAACTTGTCTTATTCATATCTAAGATGAGCGGGCCGCGTCGCCGCAGTTCCGTCGGGACGCGCTGTCCGTCATTCAGAGGCACTCGCCGCAGCACGTGTATCAACATCAACACCCACAGCCACCACCAGGTAAACTACCTCAACATATTCTGAAAAATCTAAAAAAAAATCTCGGTGATAGCGATTCGAAGTACAGAACCAAAATATTGTTTGATATACTTAGTCATCATACAAATTCTATTTGAATGCACATATTCTATCTATACAAAAAAAAAGAAAACGCCGTATAAACCTATCATCTTTATCATCAAAATCTCTTTATACTAAACAATAAATTGTTCTCAGGTCACGAAGCGTTCACGTCATTAGTTGACGTGGCGTCTGCGGCGACGGCACTGCCTGTGCCGCGCGGCTCGCAGGCCGACGGCAAGCAGGAGGCCAAGCAACAGCAGTCGCAGCAACAGCAACAGCAGCAACAACATCATGACCTCAGGTATGGTAGCAACAATATATTATTAGTGGGATTTCTTACCTAAAGTAAAAGTGCGCAGTACTAACACCCCTACCCTATTACAAACAAATATCAACTTTATCTCAATGAAAATTAAGTTGATTTCAGAGTGATAGGACTATTGACAAAGTTATAGAAATGTTTGAAGTTGTAGCGTAAACTGAACTTTATTGTGTAAGAATTAAAGTTATTTTTCCATTAATTCATATTTGTTTACATTTTTGGCAAATAAATCGCGAATGCACGGTAGTTAGACTGGCTTTCTTATTTGACTGAAAAATCTTTGTACTGCTGGCACTTCATGTGGCGTAATTGTCAAAATACCCACGTCACTTGGGTAATATAAAATGTACCCTATTTTAAGTGAAATAAAGCTCAATTTGTATAAACGAAACAACGAAACAGTCGGAGTCTGGATTTGTGCCCGGTTGATGCCAATAGACTCGCCCCTATTACATGGGATTTA
The DNA here is from genome assembly GCA_963082905.1 of Oligia fasciuncula. NCBI lineage: Eukaryota > Metazoa > Arthropoda > Insecta > Lepidoptera > Noctuidae > Oligia > Oligia fasciuncula. The sequence continues at coordinate 9,538,505 of OY720406.1, read as the reverse complement.
AACATAACTGGTGAAATGTCGGTGTGTATAGAATACTCAATACTTCTGGTCTTCTGCATAAACATTCCGGGAAATTGGTGAAACAACGCGAATATTTGCACAAATACGTCAAGTGTAGTGCTAGATAAAGCTCATGCGAAGTTGAAAGGAAATTCGTTCGTTGTTTGGCTTGGTATGGGCATGTGATGAGGAGGGAGGAAACGTATGTGACTAAAACAGCAGATGATGCAGAGGGAGAGGAAGGATGGATGGATTGTGTAACGAAGGATATGAAAGAGAAGGGAGTGAATAATAGCGTGATAATAGCCTGTCAATGAGAATGGAAGAAGGAAAGGTGTTGCGCCGACCACAAGTAATATGGGACGATGTCAGGAAGATGATGAGAAAGCTCATGCTCGTATAAACACCAGCCGGGTAATTGCCTAACACACTATCAGTAGCAATGGGTTTCATTTTGACAGTTCAACATCATCCATTGCGTTATTTACGTTGTTGAGCAGACACATTTTTCGAACGTATGAAGCAATGGATTAGCAATATCCTTCAAAATTATTCAGATTGAGATTGATAGTGTGTTAGTTGTGTTGCGCAATTAGGGTGCAGTTAGCAAATAAGGTTCTTCGATAAATTAATTCGGTGACTTAAACGCACGTCAATGTACCACGATAGAGGAAAATGTTTGAAGTGTGCAGTCATATTTTAAAGAAATACATTATTGTATTAATTTTATCATAATACTATTGAAATTTACCTGCAATAGGTACAGACAACAAAGGCGATAAGTATACAGGAGCGTCGGATATAGTTGAAGTTTACTAAGAAACCGATGGATGTTCTGGACTGAAATTTAATTTAACAAATGAGCTGTTTGTATACTATTAATAAAATTAAATTTTATTCGAGAACATCCATTGGCTTCTTAGTAAACTTCAACTATATCCGACGCTCCTGTATACTTATCTCCTTTGTTGACTGTACGTTACAGTAACCGCGATAGTATAAGGAAAAGTCCGAATATAACTGTATTAACTGTAATTATTATTTTCATTTCGCAGATTCATGGCGCAGAAATACCCGATCGGTTCTCAGTTCCCGGTAAGTATTTATTTATTTGCTTTTCTGTTCACTTATGTTGTCCTTGTCCCACTGCTGGGCGGTCTATCAAATTGTAAAGAACCTGTTTAGAAATTAAAGCAGTAATTCGGATCAGTTGGAAGCAAATCTGTGGATATTTCGAATTAATAATGTGTATTATTTTCAGCAAATGATGGACAGAAGAGTTCAGTCACAACCTCAATACATGGAGAGAGACAGGCAGATACAAATACAGAGAAGAGACGCGTAAGTTTACAACTACTTTTATTATATTTAAAAGTACCTTTTTTTTTTGTTGTCGGGGGGAAACCTTCAAAAGGCACCCGCCCGCCGGGGAGTGTGGCATTTTTATCTCACTAAAACCACCCCGGTGATCACCATCAGCACATAGGGGTGGTCCCGGTTCAAAAGACCAATTTCGGAACCCCCGTGCAACGCTTGTAAGGCACATCCCTGGGGAGACTGTAAAGGGGCCTCCCTTGAGCCTCGCTATGTACGGCAGTACGTGACCACTGTGCCACCGTCTTCCCTAGGGTCACTTGGTGGGCGGACAAGTACCTACAATCATACTGGGCATTGCTGAGTTTAAAACTGTGAGACTTTTAGTGCTTGTAGCGGTATCTACAACGCCACATGCGAACAACGCGTCATACTGATGTCACGCAAAAATCCTGCATCTCGCAAGCAGAGTTTACCGCGCAACTAGCATAGATAACAACGGCGCGACATGAATCATCGGGCAGTTGCCCGCCAGACACAACACCCGTCTGGTCGGAGGATCCTCCCTTTTCTATAGAGTATGAGTGAACTTTACACCCTGTTCCTCATACCTCTATATGCTCTTGTAAAGCTCAGCTTCATTCCTCCTGCAGTTATCCCAATTATTTGGAACGACACAGCACTTCTTTTTCTTTAATACATCTCTGTCAACAGATACCTAAGTGCTCACTTATTCCTAGCCATTTATCCTCACAATTAATCCATCCGTTCGTCCAGTTTAAATATAAATATTGTCCAAACGACTATTAACGTATTTAATATTGTTGCAGTGAACGCGTGCACATGCACGCGATACACGAACGGCACGCGATGGAGCAACAACAACAACAACAACACCAGCAGAACCAGCAACAACAACAACATCAGGCGCAGATCATTCACGAGCGACATATGCAACACTCCATTGTAAGTTTTGTTACTGTTTGAGTACAGTCACGAGCACCAATATGTCAACACTTGGCAACTTTAAATTGCGATTTTTTCACGAAATAACGAATGCAACGTTGAAATCAGACACTTTACATATACCTATGGGTTCGAAAATACTATGTTCCTAATAATATAAAATTTCATTAAAAAATAAAGGAGAAAATCGACTTTGAATAAAGCCAAGTGTATACATACTTTTGCTCGTGACTGTACAGTGTGACTGAATCAACTCTATACAGATTGTGGGATATCAATGAAATTAAATTGTTTATTCTGTAAATAGACACTTTTCACACGTCATATTATAAAAAACTGGCCAAGTGCGAGTCGGACTCGCACACGAAGGGTTCCGTTCCGTTCACAGGGCAAAAACGTCGAAAAAAACACGTTTGCTGTATGGGAGCCCCCCTTAAATATTTTTTTTATTTTGTTTTTAGTATTTGTTGTTATAGCGGCAACAGAAATACATAATTTGTGAAAATTTCAACTGTCTAGCTATCGCGGTTCTTGAGATACAGCCTGGTGACAGACAAACGGACGGACAGCGAAGTCTTAGTAATAGGGTCCCGTTTTTACCCTTTGGGCACGGAACCCTAAAAAAGAAACAAAGACAAGCTGGATGAGGTCGGCGTTTCCTATCTGACTACTAAAGTCGAAACAAACTCAGAGGTCACAGTCTCTTTTGACATAATTTTGGTCAGATCATGTGAAGACCATGTAGATTGATGCCTGTAATGATCTTTTGAAGGAAGTACCACACAGATTTGGACCATTCTCAGACACAAGATAACAGACATATAACTTGTGTCGAAAGTGGCTTGAATCCCAAATGCACTTAATATTTGACATAAAGCAGGTCATTATTTGACAACTGTCATCGATTGGGATCCATGTGCGGGACAACCATTAATGTGAACTTGTCCTGACCTGCTAATAATTATGGTACGGGCCCTGAACTGCTTTAATATCGCGAAACAGGCTCGCGTATTATAATTTTTAAAACAATTAATGGTCAGGAACAGAAAAAGTGATTGCGTATTACTGTTTCGTTTAATTTGCGCTAGATTTAATTATGTCCATTGTAACCTATGTATCGAGTTGGTATAATAACACTGTGATCTAATGTATTAGCTGATTGCTGTCCATTCTCCTTAGCTGCAGGCTTCTATAATAAAAGTAAACGGCTCAGCGATTTCATAGCACCATCATTTAGCTGAGATTAATACATAAGTCGTACGTACATATAGCACGCGATGCAGGAGCGACATGCCGAGCAACAACATCAACATCAGCAGCAGCAGCAGCAGCAGCAACAACAACAACAGCAACACCTACAACAACAGCAACAACAACAACAGCAGCAGCAGCAGCAGCAACAACAGCAACAACAACAGCAACAACAGCACCAACAACAGCTTCAACAACAGCATCAACAACAAATTATACAAGAGAGACATCATCAACATCTTATGGTCAGTTTATACGTATACTGACTGTTGTCGTTAATATTATCTGTTATTCTACTTCTGTACTATGAGCAAATAGCTCATGCAGAGGTTCAAATATGTCGCTAGTCAGCAGAAACGTCCGACTGTTCAGGCTACTGGAATCGTCCCACGCGGATACCTGCGTTAATGGTTCAAAGTTCGAACCTTACCATTGCCCTATTGTAGTGAATCTGTTATTTAGGAGATTATGTGGCTTAGTGACGTGGAGTTGCGGAAACCAGCCCGTATTACCTACCTATGGTTTACAAAATATCTCGTTTATAAAGAGTAGCACAATGAAATAACCACCTACACTTGAAAAGGTGTAGGTGGTTTTGGGCTACGTAAGATGCGTTTTCAGTCAGATTTAGTCTTAGATTGCAGGTAAGGGGGAAAATTACAAACTCTTGATATAATACGGATTGCTGATCGTAGTATGTTTTATAAGCTCACAAGAAGACGCATGTTAATTCTCTAGGTATAATCTACCTGGGCAGGAGGTGCGGGAGCATTTTATTCGCCTGTATCTTGGTCTTCAGGATTGTATCATTCATCCCCCCATCATCCAATCATCAATGAATGTAGAACGTAGGTAGGTCACAATAGCAACATATGTTATCATCAATAATATTTTGTCCTACAGAGCGTGTCGTCCCAAGACGGAGAGCGGCGCATGATTTCGTCAGTGACGTACAGCACGCCCGGCAAGCCCAGGGCGCAGACGCCGCATCACCTCGATAGGAAAGACACGTATGTATTACAGTTATTATTTCATTACTACACTATAAGCTGGACACTGATTTAAAGACGAGTTATGAGAAAAATAGGTTTTCTATAGAAATTTGAAATTCCTCATATCTCGTCTTTATATCAGAGTCCTTTCAAAATATATATTTGGGAACCTAGATATTCTGTAATCCAATCGGAATATATACACACTACCTTAAGAATAAGTTTGATTTACAAATTATTTTGGTATTACGTTTGTATGAACTACGCATTAGCGTGAGTAGTTCGCCGGCCCCTTAAGAAATGAAATTAAATGATTTTATTTGTAAGTAGGTTTGTACAAACACTTTTACACGTCAATCATGTTTTTTTTTTAAACTAGATGAAGTCGGCGTTTCCTATCTGACTACTCTGAGAAGAAAGACCGAAACAAACTCAGAGGTCACAGTCTCTTTTAAAGTCCAGATATATCTTGGTCAGGTTATATGAAGACCATGTAAATCGATGTCTGAGGTGGTCTTTTGAGGAAAGAACCACACAGATTGAGAGGACCTGTCCAGTCAGTGCTTAAGAGAGCCAAAGAGCAGTTCTGAAAGTCCTTGCGAGGAAACCTATACGCTTTCCTACAGTCAGACAGCTATTTGTTTCTCCGGTAGTGTTACGTAAACATACCCAGCTTCCTTATGAACCAGCCAGATGTAACAGTAGACGCCGTTCAGATCGAGTATGCGATGTAAAACCTTGTACAAATGTAGCAGCACGTCGCGACGTCATTGTACCTACAAAAGCTCAAAATTATACAATAGAATTAACAAAACGATCTATATTCTTTTGCCGGGCGTTGATAGCTGCGTCACAGTTATACACTTTTGCAGTTATCATCGTTTAACTATTTTTATGATTGTATCTGTTATTATTCCAAAATAAACGATTTTTATTTATTTTATATTTGTTTTCTTTTGATATACCTACACGCGTAATTCTTAGAACAAGTAAAAATTCATTTTTTGTCCTTGCAAATCCCTCTACAACTTACTAATCTGTTTTAAATCTCTTCTCAGCCGTACAGTAGTATCATCAGTATCAGTGGGCCCCGCCGTAGCGGCCGGCGTGCAGGGCGTAGCGGGCGTGGCGGGCGTGCCGGGCGTGGCGGGCGTGGCGGGCGTGGCGGGCGTGGCCGGCGCGGCCGCCGCAGACAACCGCCCGCGGCCGGCTGAAGGCACGCTCACGGCTGCGTCGCTGATCGATGCTATTATCACTCATCAGATCAGTCAGAGCTCGGATCAGAGGTTCCCGGTAAGTACACTTGACTTATTCAAATAAGTAAATCAATATTTTTTGTTCTGTTTAGTAGTCGTGTCTATGGTAGTTTTATTGTCTAGTCAGTACTAACGGTCTTTTCCCCTTCAGGACCGTCCCGACCGCGGCGTGACCCCAGCAGAGCGAGAGCGTGAAGAGGCTGCGCACGCGGCGGCAGCAGCGGCCGCACACACCACCAGCATCAAGCTAGGAGACCTCGCGTCTAACATCATCACCAGGGACTTCTGTAGTCCCACCACCTCCATCATGCACCACAAGTGAGTTCCATCAAAATATGTACACACAGGCACTATGGAATACCAAAATCTAGGTGTAGGAAGCCAATTTATGGATCCCTGAAAAATTGTTTGGTTGTTTCTGTAATGACGACATTCAACCTGTGAATAACGCCCTATTTTTTTCTCCAGTAACAGGTTCAGTGTGGGCAACTCTGAAGGCTACGTGAGCGGCGGCGGCGAGGAGTGGAAGCGACGCGACGCGCCCAAACACGCGCCCTACCTTGAACCTGTCAGCCCGCCTGACAACCATCCTGCCAATAGGTAAATACTACGCCTGTCCTACCTTCGTCTTTTGTCTTTTTAAACTCATTTCAGGAAATTAGCCCCTTCCACTTTACGTCCGGGTTGCATCATCATTATAAGCCTACAGCAGTCCACTGCTGGACTTAGGCCTGTCCAGGTCCAAGTTTATCATTCTATAACGGCCACTGCTAAAGATCTCCAACGATCGCAGAAAGATAGGCTTGTTCATCACGCTTGGTGTATTCGTGATCACCAATACACTATCGCGTTTACGTCATGAAAATGCAGCTCTACAGTCTTTAGTCGTCTTTCTCAACACTGACTACCACTTTTTACACGTTTTCAAATGTGTAAAGTGCTAGTGGGTTTTTTTTTTTGATATTTTTGTAGTGTTGGACGATGCGCTCGAAATCGGTCGGTACCCACGTTGCCGTTAATAAATTCTTGCTCAGGTTTTGGTATTTAGGTTGGCTGGAATCGTAGTGGTCAGTAATTTATTGATAGATTTCGTGTCTAAAACACTAAGCCATTTTTTAACAGTGAATATATTTATTCCAGAAATAACAGCAACCGCCGCTATAGCTGCGTATCCTCTGTGGGCGGCGCGGGCGCAGGCGCGGGCGCGGGCGGCGCGGGCGGCGTGCTGACGGCCTTCGACTACGTCACCAACCGCATCGTCGAGGTCATGCGCAGCGACGCGGACGAGCGCACCAAGCCGCTGGCCTTCCCCACCACGGCATACGCCTACCCGTACTCTGCGCTCAACGTGGCCACGGCACCTGGAGATTGTGAGTTGATTAAGTTATTATTTTGTTTACTTTTTAATTTACTTAAAAAAAGGAGGAGGTTTTCGTACCGCACTTTTTTGCATTAGCCCTTTCGAAAACAACACCCATGACGAAAAAACACCATATTTTTTGCCTGGCAAACTGATGATAAGTATTGTCGAATTTTGGATAATATCAAAATACGAAATGGGATCTTCGATTTTCACACTAACCACAATTCGACATCATCAGTTTTAAATGTGATAAAAGTCTATTCTATATAACTATAACTAACATTATTATTGTTTCCACAGCGTCCAACAACGCGACAGCTCCCAACGCCGCGCCCGCGCCGTGCCCGCCGCCGCCCCCGGAGCCGGCGCCGCTGATGTCGGCGCAGTACGAGCCGCTGTCGGACGAGGACTGACGCGCCGTGACCGCGCGCCCGCACCCCACCGGCTAGCCCAGCCGCTGCTCCGTTATCTGTCGCCCGCGGCAGGGCCCGTGATTGTGCAACGCTTCATAGATGGCATCGGGTTGAAGAGAACCAGGGATGTGGAGATATAGACCCCAGGATGTAAGGTCGTGATGCTCCAGCATCGAGCCAAGAAGCTTCAAGTTTGGTGTTTATTCTCTCCAACACAAAACATCATTGCGTGACATTTGGAAAGATCCATCAGACCGTGATGATGTAGACTTCGGCTAAGAATAGCTCTGCTACTGGCTAAAAAGCTTCAAGATTAAAAATGGTCCACCATAAAACGATCATCGCCTGAAAATCAGCTTTTAAAGAGGGGCAAAAATTAAACTTCGATGATTAAGATCCGGCTATAGATCGAATACCTAAGAAGTAAACGTCAGCTTAGAAATATGAAACATACACCTGGACCATGTTAGCAGAAATACCCGGTGGAATAAGCCCAACTGTGGAATGAAACGTGCAGAATGAAGATTAACTAGTGCCCCAACTTGCAGTGTACGATAGATGGCGGAGTGGCCAAACTTGTGCGAACATTACCCTCCCCGGATTCACGTCAAAGTGCGTAGATCTTCAGTTATTTTGACGTATTACTTTCTTATACATACACTTTACCAGACTATGTAAATAAGTACGAGGTTTTTCGTTATAAAGTGACTCAGTAGTGACGTGTATCCAACAGATAACGGAAATAGCGGTGTACAAAAGACATTGAAATAAACTAATAAGCAAGTATCGACATGTTATGGGTGCATTTCGTGTGATCTCGGTTTTGTGTCTGCTGACCTATTGGATCTATTCGTGTTAAGTATAGACAATGGTACTAAAATTGTATATTTATATGTTATTTTGTAATGCAGGGATTAAATACCGTTCATGTGTTGTGGGAGAGCTTTAAGTGTCCGGTAGTAAGCGATAGTGTGCTTTGCGACCCGGGCCCGAGTGGCGACATTCGCCTGCGCGTGGCACGATGCGCTTATGAACATAATGCTGTCGACTAGTGAGACTACGATTATGAATTGTTATTTATTTAGTTATTCAACATGTTTCTATTATTTTCTCGTCTAACTGTAGTTGATGAACATACGTGATTAGAAGCACTGCCGCTAAGTGACGCCGAGTACCTCACTATATGTTAAGTGGCAGAATTACGAACGTTTCGGTGATTCTAACGATATAAAAATAAATAAGAGATGTATTTTTAATCCAGTCTTCCATCGCAACTCCGACAGGGGACTCCCCACACTAGGCTAGGGATCCGCGCGACTTCGTCCAATATTAGCTACACTTAGGAACTGTACATTTGTGAATAGACGCGTGACTACCGATCGACACTTGCCCCGGCATGCATTTCGCAGATTCCTCGTTATATTAAGCTGTCGACGTGAGTGCGCGCCGCTCTTAGTTTACATTTTTTTATGCTTCGCTTCGGATTTCGCTGTCGCCTCATCCATTAGGTTAGACTACGCGTAGTTCAATTTATCATTTGTTAATTTCGTATTGTAAATATCATTCTGTCGTTCGTTTAATGTAAACTTTGTGTATATCGGCTGCCACAGCGAAGTCCGGAACGGTCTCCGAGCTATTGAAATCGAAACTATACTCGACTCGGGAACTGTCTACACCCTTATTATACATATAGCGTTAACGTTAACGGAGTAGCGTAAGTAATATAAATTATATACATATGTAAAAGTGTATGGTTATTATGTATATGCATTTGTAATTATACAGGTTAGCTAAGAGTTGAATTAGAGATTTGATTTGGTTTTTTAGTTAGGAAGGTCTCGTGTGACCGATATAAATATAGTGGGAGAGGAAGGAGCGGCGCCGCCGCCGCGCACAGCTGCTGCGCGCTTATCTTATGTGCTACACTCACCCGCGCCGCTCTACTCACGTCACAGACACCCATTCTACACTCATACGTACATTACTTGCTGTTATATCCCCAGTAACTGTCAGTTTTATGACTTCCCTTATTCAATTGTAAAAATAAAACTCACCCAATTAAAGTTAATCATCCCTTGAGGCGATATTAGAGCAGCGCGCGGTGTTTTTGTAAATGTTTTCGAGTTATGTGTAAAAAACGACTGATTAAATTTACTTTGAGCGAGTGTATGGGATGCGCGGCGGCGGCGGCGCTCGCAAACACATTGTGATTTCTTTATAAAACGTTGTAATGTACTGTAAGTAGCCCAAGAAAAAAATAATCCTTGTAAGTCCGAACATAAGCGAAAAAACAACTTCTGGGAGGACAAATCAATAAAATAAGATGCAAATCTAACGCCTGTGTTTTATTTATACCGTCCGATTTGATTCTTGTGGAAGTGTCTACTTATCGACTCAAAAAATTATAAGAGTAACCGCCAGTAAACAGGCAAACAAATTATACCTATATAATAATTATGTGACAATTATTATATAGGTATAATTTTCTGAACATGGCTCGATAATCGATTAGCAAAACCTTCACACTAAGAGCGAAATTGAACGCAATCAGCACATTTAAACCGCGTTCAACAGCTGTCAGTTTCATCATTGTTGGGAATATTGGACACTGACAGCTGTTGAACACAGTTTTTATTTATGTACTGATCGCGTTCAGTTTCTGTGGTGAAATTAGTCAATAATATTACTAGCAGCGCCCCGCGGTTTCACTCGCATAAGTTTCGATCCCGTAGGAATATCGAGATAAAAACTATCCTATAGCTTTCTCGGGATGCAATCTATCTCTCTGCTAAATTTTATCGAAATCCGTTCAGTGGTTTATGCGTGAAAAGGTAACATACAGACAGACAGACACGAGTTAAGCGCAGGCCACACCGCCAGCTAGCGAGCGGGCGGGCTAGGCGGGCGAACATCGTTTCACCTCTACATACTTCGGTTCACACCGCGAGCTACCGACTAACCTAACGAGCTAAGCTAACGAAATATCCGACGATTCCAGCGAAGCTACTCGTTCACCTCGTTGGCGCGCCCGCGCTTCGCTAGCTCCCGCCAGCCCGCTCGCCCGGTTCGTTCGCCCCCCCGTTTCGAGTAGACTAGTCGACGCTCTTCTTTCGAATAACAGTATTTCGCCCGCTCCGCGCGCTCCGCCCGTCGCTCGTCTGTCCGTAGTTTTTGGTGTGAACCCCATAGTTTAGCTCGCCAATATTTCGCGTAGTTTGTATAGTTTCCTTCGTTCGCTTCGCACACCCGCCTAGCCCGCCCGCCGGCTAGCTGGCGGTGTGGCCTGCGCTTTACTTTCGAATTTATAATATTATAGTAAATTCTAGGAGAAATGGAGGTAGTCGTATGAACGGTGAATCGGCGACGACATGGCCACAGAGCATGTAACACTTTAGACTTTGCTTGCTCTACTATGTACCTGTTACTTATATAGGTATCTTCATACAATGATACTTTTTATATTAAAAAAATAAAAGATTTTTATGTTTGTTACTATTTTTATTATCTACTACGAAATCGTAAGTGATTAAAGATTAAAAAATAACGATTATTTAACATTTTAAATGCAAGTTATTGAATTCTTAGAAGCAGTAAGGCTCTAAGGCTGTACCTATTTAATACTTTCTTTAAAAAAGTTGAGGAGCAATGTGAAGTAAGACCACGCTGTCTTTATTATCTGCAAGTAAACAAAAACAAATAAATAATAATAGAGAATGTAGTCTATAGATCAAACAATTTGGGAAGCATAATCCAAAAGCAAATTCCTGATCCCCAAGTTACAGGCGCCACCTAATTTGAGGAACCGCTGAATAGCTAGCTATTACCACAGTATAAAAGACTGTGCTGAAATTAGAGGGAGTGGGCCATAAAACACCACGCGGGCCCAGTGCTGGTTGGTTGGTGGATGTCGCATGTCTTCGAATTTTCGATTTTAGGTTTCCTCACATTGATTTCATTCACAGTTTTGAGAGCAGATATAATTTGTATGTCGGGGCCGAAACTACTCTTCATTCGGGAGGGAAATAATTATTCTAAAATCAACATTTACCGTGCTGTAGCTGGCCAGTGAAATAACTGAAAATCCATATGTAGTCACGTAAACTCCCTTTTGAGCTCTGAAAAATACAAAAATGACCTGTATTAGTAATTACCGACTAAAAAAAATTGGCGTGAATCGGAAATTTGTGGTCATATTTAATTTATTATTTCAGGCGACGCAGGCCCATCCTAAACATACATATTCTTCTTATTATAAAACCGTACTTCACTAGCTAACTCTTGAGCAGTTCTGTACAGAGTTGAGTTGAGTTGTGGACAGAGTTGTCAACTTTCTGGAAGAGGATTGAGAAAATTACAAATAGGTGAATATTATGAAGCTCACCTGTGAAGCATGATCAGCACTGCACTCTTGGCTCTCTTAGAGCCGTTGTACCAGCCGCAGTCGTAGAGGGCATCCGCCAACCGCTTGCTCTGTCGCAAACAGATTTAATTTAATGTACTTAAATAACATAACAAGATGCCTATAATCCCCGAAGGCCTGCAATGGTGTACCTTTAGTACCTACACCCACATTTATGTTAAGTTCCATGTATTATTAAGGGGCGAGCCTAATGCCTACAACTGGGCACAAATTCAGACTCCGAGCTGCTTCCGAGAATTTCTCGATGAAAAAATCCAATAACACTGCCCGACCTGGGAATCGAACCCACGAACTAAAGCTGAGCGTTTGAGACCACTTAACCAACGAGGCATGAATGGAGCTATTTTCCAATACTAAGATCATCTGTAAGCATACAGGTTGAATAGGTAATACTTACAGAATCGATGAGTTTCTGTCCATACCAGCACAGCAGCCAGGTCTGCGTCAGTGCTGTCACTAAGAACGACTTATACGCCACCTCGTTCCATTCCTCGATTAACTGGAGAACAACAAATTTTATAATGTGCGACATATTTGTGCTGAATAAACCATTTTTCTTTCTTTTTCTAAATAGGATCAACACAAACCACAAACACAAAGAACACAAAAAACACACAGAAAACGGAACAACAGAGAACGGAATCGCGTGAAAGAAAAAAGTGCGTTGAGTGCATTTTCTTTTGTCACGGGCGCCATTCTAAGCCGTCTGTTTCTATACGTCATTTGTGTCGTAGTATACGAGTAAATAGTGACATATGCTTGGCTTGGTTGAAAGTTTGAACCGAAAGTGTTGACAATGTCGCCTAGCTAGCAGCGACCCAGGGGTACGTAAAGTGTGACTTAAGGCTACTCTTTCGAAAAAAGCTTAAAAACAGCGTTCAGATGAAGCAGCTTTTCTCCGGAACTTACAGAGAATTTAAATTACATCTGAAAAAATAGTTGGTAATCTACATGATATGAATCGTAATTTGGATTAGCCATAATTTTTCTATCGATATCACCTATTAAGAAAAAAAACCACCAAATCACCTACAAATCGTTGAGATGAAACCATTTTACTCCTTCATTTTTTATCAAAAGAATATAAAAAAAATATCTAGTGCTTTGCAATACAAACGAAAATGATTTGGTTTTGTTACTTTTTAAATACATGTATATTTTTTAATATAATAAATTAAAAATGCGATCGTTTAAAGTCCGTGTCTATATCATCCCCGCACTCGTCCACGAATTCAGTGCGGGGCGCCTCGTGTTGCTAGGCAACGCGTTGGCATGCGGGTGCATGCGGGTGCATGCAGGTGGTGGAGTGGCGCGGAGAGGGGTAGTTAGCTCCGCCCAAATGCACAAGGTCGTTGGCATGAATACAAGCCTTAAATAGCCCATTATTGTATACGACGCGGCGCGCGGCGTGAATATAGCGCCCGAGTGTTTTGAATTTCACGCCGCGCCGCACGCGGTTGCGCGGTAGGTATAGATGGTATGCGGATGGATGGCTTTTGAGAAACACCCGGTAACCACCCAGAAAATTGGGTGTTTACGGGCGTTTATCGGGTGTTTATCAAAGCACCGGGTTTAAACCCGGGTGGATTGCCCATCATATGCGTTAGCTACTTGGCACCCTCCTGCTAACGCCGCGCATTAATAGACTATATATCCTAATATACTAAATGAATGACCTAAATACAAACCACGCAACAAAATCCACAGAAGCAGATGATGATAGAGCTGTTCATGAAGTTTATCAGTAGCGCGAGACTGAACATTTTCTCCACGTTGCCTGTCAACCTGCAAGGTATAATAATGTAGGCTAAGTTCAAGGTTGATTGCTCTTTAAATCGGCAGTTTGTTAATTTATAGTTTTATCAATCGGGATAAAAACTGCCACTTTCTCACTTCAGATGTCGCTGCTATCCAACGCCCAAGAATTTGACAGCTTGCTGTCACTGTCCATACATTTTTTAGGGTTCCGTAGTCCTGACAAGGAACCCTTAAAGTTTTGTCATGTCCGTCTGTCTGTCTGCCTGTCTGCCTGTCTGTCCGAGGTTTTGCTAAGAGACCGTTAGTACTAGAAAGCTGTAATTTTGTAGGAGTATGTATATCAATTAGGTACGCCGACAAAGTGGTAAAATAAAATTTTGGAAAATATTTTTTTTAGGGTACCTAGCTCCCCTACATGTGAAGTGGGGATGAATATTTTTTTCGTCGCCTACCTCATCGTGTGGGGTAGGTATCGTTGAAAAGGTCTTCTAAAATGACTTGGGGGTTGCAAAAAATATTTTTCGATTTAATGCTCTATTTACGAAATATTAAACTTGTAAAGTGCAAATTTTAGTTCCAGTAGGGCGTCCCCCCCCCCCCTCTAAAAGGTAAACTGCTGGCTTGAAAAATCTGGAAAAATCCATGATGATAGTGCATTTCATGAACTTTAAAGTAAAATTATAGCGGTTAAGATAACTTTAGTAGTTTAGCAGTAATAGTCGTTGAACTTGGGTGTTGGATAATTTTGTACCTACCAAATATAAAATCCTTAGCATTAATCCTTTAGATGACTAAGATGAAGTAGTTGCTTGTTTATAACGGGTAAAGACTTGCATTGAAAAACAAAATATGAAATAAAAAATCTCAAAAAAAACCATAATAAATTATCATAAGTTTCACAATACTGCCACTAGATGGCGCTGTACCAACAAGTTCAACCATTCTTATATTACTATACAACACTATTTACCTGATCAACGCATGATGTCTCAACACAACTTCTGAGATCTCCTTTTGATGCCTTGCGTCCCAGTAACTGGCGTCGCTAGACTTTACTATTTCGCCCTCAGTTCGAAGCATCTCTTCGCTGACTGTAGCTATGCATAGTCGGTAACATACAACATAAAAATACAATAACCAAGAGTAGGCTTTACAAGCATTACTTAGGTACAGCAGAACACATTCATAACATTACGCGCGTGTAAGCGGGAGACGCCCAGGCGATTTTATTATTTTTATGTCCTTGTTTGTATGTAATGTACGTAATGTACCTAGGACTGTATTTACGAATCGAGAAACTGAATGGCAGACCCAGGGGAACAAGCCTAGAGACCAACGCTTAACAGTCGCGGTTTCGGTCACTGCACCATAATAAGCAATGATCACAATTTCCTGACCAACAATGTGGCATTTAGCATCAGAACTTACATGTTACACGCACTAATATTTGTAGGTAAATACGGATGTTCCTAGAAACGTAATTATTTGATTAAATATAGGTACTAACCCATCGGATAAGACTTAATGAGTTGGTGGTCGACCGTGACGTAGAACAAGCGCCGCACACGTCTGGCTAGCAGGTCGAACTGTGTGGTGATGTGGCACAGGAACAGGCAGAACAACATGTCCCACGCCACGTTGAACCAGATCACCACCAGCGCTGGCAACCAACGTGACACCAGTTTATTTAAGGAGTGACGTGGCCTTGTGAGGTGTAAGGTTCTTATTCTTCAAGACGTTATTGTTCCATTATTCAGACATTCATTATTTTGATATCATTATTCAGCCGAAAAGTCATAGATCTTACTCAAGCATTGCCAGCTACAACGACCAGTGGTGCGCCTCATGTATCCAGTGGACTCCCGTGTCGTTCACCTGGTCATTTGGACGCCGCGTCACCTTTTCGTTGTGATTATTCTAGCAACACGCATTATTAAAGACTCGTCGATTGTCGACACTGCAGTTTTTGGAACGAGAACATACTGGACAGTAACTTCTGCCGAAGTGGATTTGACGTTTGTCCTCTATTTCGAAGTTAATCGAATAAAGTGTTACCAAATTCTGTTACTAACCGTGCCAGGTCTGCACAACGAGCGTGATCTCGTAGTAGGTAGGCTGGTAGGCATCGAAGGGAACCCAGTACAAGAAGTGCAGGCTCATGGGCGAGTCGTAGCCGCAGTAGCGCGCGATGGTGAGAAAGAATGGCGGCGAGAGGAAGCTGATCAATAGCGCGTTGTTGCACCAGTAGTAGCCTGGGAAGGACGACTGAAAGAGTAATTTGGTAATAGGCATTTTAAAATAACTTCCGCAAGTGACGTTATACACGTTACCAACCTGCTGGTAGCTTTTTTTTGCGGGTCTGCTGCGCAATTCCGATGTCTTAAAAACTCTGTATACTGTAGGCAGTTGTAGTAACAGAGCATGTAACCTTTTAGTTGTAGTGTAGAACAGTGTGATGAAAAACCGTAAAAACCATAGAATTTTTTGACTAGCTTTAGGTAACCTCCCAGTCCCAGATGAAAAATTGTTGAATGGAATGATGATAATCACACTTCAAATAACTCAAGATGTCACAACAAACCTTTAACAATCAAGTTGAGCTGCTTGAGCGCTTCCTTGATGATGTCATGCTCCTCATCAGACACCTCACCTTCCGGCCACATGTCACGTAGCTCATTCGTCAGGTTCTCGAACACCGGGCGGTCGATCACCACCTTGATGGACTTGAAGATCGCTGCGTAAAATTAATTTATTGTTGTTAACAAACCTTTGGTCACAAAAGAGTTAGGTAGTGGATTTTTTAAGCTCAGCTTTTTTTGTGATATGTAGGTAGATCGCGTCGCGACGCTCGGTGGGGTAGGTAGGTAGCCAGCACATCGATCTACCCGAAACTGTCAAACTTTCCCAATCGACTTTGACCCGTATGCTTTAGCGATAAAATTGAAAATCTATTAAAGAAATTTGACAGATTGTACCTAGTAGCTTGATGTGCTGGCGTCTGTACCTACCGCTGCAAGTAGTTAGGTTGGTAGAGGCGAAAGATGATGCAAGGGTCCGCCTACTTTCAATAGAACCGTGTCGAGTTCAGTCTTCAAAGTAACGGTAGGTAGGTACTCTACAGGGTTACCATAAACACCGGACAAAAAGCCGGTCATTTGAAAAAGAACTGCATTTTTTCATTCTCTAAAGTTCATTACCAAACTACGAAGGTCGTACGCACATACCTAACACGACGCATCCGACGCAGGGCATCATGCGGAACAGTTTGATGCTGTCGCGGAAGGTTTGAGCCTCGTACGCCGTCGTCCCCATGCAGACCAGCTCCGAGGACCCCGCCAGGATCACGTTCATCAGCTCGAACCAGTAGAACATGTCCCACCTTTTGCTGATGCCGAAACACGCATAAAAATGATGGTCATCATCTTATTTACCTACCTAGGTATGTACGTTGTCTTGCAGTAAAAGTAAACGCAAAATTTAGGTACTTACTCAGGTAAATTAAAAGCTTGTCAGTTAGACTCAAGAATACTAATTTGTTGACAATTATTATAGTAGAATTGGTTTTATAAGTTGTGCCTGTCGAAAGAAAAACAGCCTTCCCTTTTCGATGGACTCTGCCAAGACCAATTACATTAGATAACAAAAGGCATACAACATACAATCTACTCGACGGTTAACTATACGGTTATTACTTACAATACGCCAGAGGGACAAATTCCGTATTTATACGGACGTTCGCGTCCTTATCTCGACTGAGATTCAATTACGAGTAAGTATGTCAAAAATAGACAGTTAATGACCATGACTATGACTGTATAGTTTTTGACATTGATTATCGCTGAGAGGAGATTGCGATTTGTATTTGAAAGATGTTTAGGTAAGTACTTGAATTGACCGACAGACATACTGCATACTGTATACAATATCTTCTTCAATTCATTGAATTCATCCGCGAACACAAATCACATCACAGTCAGGCTTAGCGTCCAAGAGAGCGTTGATCGCAGAGAGTGTGCGAGGGACAGAAGACTCGGGCTCGTGCGACGACGGTTCGACTCCCAGCCACGGCGAACAATCTGTGCCTCCTTCAATAATTTATCGGAGCAAAAAGAGATAATCATCTTAACTATAATATATCAGAATTGAGGATCTATCCGGATGCGTAGATTCGATGCGTTGCTAAAATTAAACCTACATTCTTGGTAGAGAAGCGACATATCATCGCAAGATTAATACATACGTGGTTTCCTCGGAGATTTTATGTGTCATGCGGATAGCCACCCATCCCAGCACCTTCTTCGTCGGCGCGTATGACTCGTCATAGTCACTTTTATCGTACACCTAGTTGGCAAAATGATGATACTGTATGGATTGCAGATTGCAGAGTAGGAAAACTAGTTAGAAATTTTGTCTAAGCGATGAGAAGCAAGTTATTTCGCCAGACACATTATACGTAAGTAGTATATACAGACGCCAGCACATCAAGCAAGCTACTACAATCTGTCAAATTTCTTTAATAGATTGTCTATAATACTTTATCACTAAAGTACCTATAAGGTTCAAAGTTGATTGGGAAAATTTAACAATGTCGGGTAGCTTGATGTGCTGGCGTCAGTACCTACCTAGTCCAAATACTAGCCTGTCTGTCTTGATTCTTACTTATGCAATGTTTGAATACCTATCATTAAGCACTATTTGAAAGTTTGTAAAATGCTAGTGTAATTCAAGATTCTCACGGTTCGAAACGAACATGTCCTGAAATGTAGTTTTGCGAAATTGCGATGAACCAAGGCTGCCTTTTTCCGTGGAAATCAAGCAAACCGTTCACCGCAGAATTTATTAACAAAGTAGGTACCTACTTGCAAATGCTAATTAGAGCATCCGAATTTTAATAAATTAAATACTGCTTACTCTCTCACTAGCCTTTTGCTTCGATTTTCTGTTGAAGCATTTTCTTAGCAAAGACGTCATTCTGCTTCGGGCCGTAATTTCCTATTGTTTCATATCGAGGCACCGCTCCTTAGCGGTACTAATAATTTTCTTAATTACGCAACCGCGTACCCTTATGAAAATGACATTGCCTTTTACTTTGTATTAGAACCGGCGCACACTGCACCACTGCTTCTGTTTCTTAGTCGCAAATTTTGTAAATTGGTAAAATTAAACAGAAGAAAAGCAGACTACTTAATACCTACCAATATGCATTAATAAAACTTTACCAGTATCGATCACGCGTAGGTACAGTCAACAGCAAAAGTAGATGATCAAAGTCAGAAATTCAATACTTAATTATTTCAGTATTGAATTTCTGATTTTGATCATCTACTTTTGCTGTTGACTGTACGAGCCTCGCAGAGTGACATGGCATCCCACCTTACAAAGTGACAGCGTGCAGCGGCATCTCAACCTGGCCTAGCAATGACATGGCATCCCAATAGCCTAACAGCGTGACGGTGCATCTCGTCGTATTAATAGATCAGCTTTAATTCCTCTGACTTAAGTAAGTACCCAATTAGTTAATTACACGAAGTTAGTCAAAGCTGCTGGTATCAGAAGGCATTTTTAAATTCTTTTCTATAATTTCCTTGGAGTAAAAGAAGAATTACTACGACGAGATGCACCGTCACGCTGTTAGGCTAAATTGGGATGCCATGTCATTGCTAGGCCAGCTCCCTAATTGCGTAACACACGATTACGCTCAATAAATTTGAATCATTTTGAAGCATAATTATTGCTAATCCATTGCTCCATATGTTTGAAAAATGTGTCTGCTCGACAACGTAAATAGCGCAATAAATATTATGATTATAATACTTTATGTGGCTATCATGAACCATCCCATATTATGTTAAATTATAATCTATACATATAATAAATCTGTAGACGAGGCGTTACTGTACATTGAAATTATAAAAAAAATAAATAGGTGGGGTGTTAAAGGATAACCAACAGATGTCATTTCATCAATTTTTGGAATTTTTGTCTGTTTGTCTGTTTGGATGTGACAGATTTTTTATTTGAACAGGTTCAACGTAAAAGGTTCCCAACCAATATGGTTCATTTTTATAAACAAATATAGTGTAGAACTCGGTGCAGTGATTAGTCTATGTTTCATCGCAATCGCTTCAGTCTATCAAAAGATATAATCAATTTAAAGCATTCTATAACAACTTTTTATTGCAATAAGTGGAAACACGTAACGACATCTATTGGGACGATATAGTACTAAAGAAAACATATTGTGACCTTTAAAACATTATTATGTGTATTATTAACTCTGATAGTTATGTCTGTGTTATTTAAAAAAGTAATGATAATGATTATAATCTATAAATATAAAAGAAAGTCGTGTTAGTTACACTATTTATAACTCAAGAACGGCTAAACCGATTTGGCTGAAAATTGGTGGGGAGGTAGCTTAAAACCAGGAGACGGACATAGGATACTTTTTATCCGGTTTTAGACGGACATAGTATTTAATACTTTTATTTACTTATAGGAGTAGGGTAGGAGTAGTGTGGGAGTAGGGTAGGAGTAGGGTAGGAGTAGGGTAGGAGTAGTGTAGGAGTAGGGTAGAAGTAGGATAGGAGTAGGGTAGAAGTAGTGTAGGAGTAGGGAAGGAGTAGTGTAGGAGTAGGGTGGGAGTCGGGTAGGGGTGGGGTAGGGTAAGGGGTAGGACACCACGCGAACGATAGTGCCGGGCAGCTAGAAATAATTTATATGGCAAAACCACGTTTGCCGGGTCAGCTAGTTGTCAATAACTATGCCTAGAGAAGAAAGAGAGTATCTATCATCATCATTGCGAAAGGGCTGATTTTTTATGGACACCAATATAGGACTTATTAGCAAATTACCTACTGAATGTGGTAGGTAACGGAACTTCCGTTACAAACATAAAACAGCTCTAAAGAAATGCGCCTTGTATTATGTGTACGCTTACTCTTAATAAAAAGAAGCCTCTGTTTGTGTTATTATTGTGTCACAGTTAATATTTAATTATGTTTTTATTTCTCTCTCTGTATCATTAAACCCGTGCTGGCGTAATTAAAAAGAGTTTATTCTAATTACACAACACACCGTCACCGCTTTGTGGAAGCCATTTATAATTCAAAGTCCAGCAATTATTTGGACTAAAAAAAAAGATTAAATTCAGAATAAATACAATATTAGGAAATTGTAAGTGGGGTATGTCCAGTGAGGGAAATTAATTCTTAACCATTGAATGATATATTACTAGCGTTTAAAAATTTACACCCTACGACAATTTGCCGAGTTACGGGCAAGACAAGGGCCGTTGAGGCATTTCATACTCCGCCACGGTCGCGGGTTGTTCGAAAGAGATACCGTGGCCCCTGGCACAGGCAACTGAAGGAACACGGGTGGGTTTTAGTCAGTAAGAGTCTGACACTCCCTTCCGCTCCGCCCAGAGCGGGAGGGGGTCATTTGATGACTTCCCACCCAAAAAAAAAAAGGCATTTCATACTACTTATCTGTCAAAGAATGACAGTTGTGAATCACAACTGTCATTCTTTGACAGATAAATCACAACTTGTGATTTGAATAAAAGTAGGTACTAGGTACGAACAGTAAGTTGGTAATTTTGCTTATTAAAGGTATTATTTCCCTGACTACCCACAATACGATACGAAACGAAAGGTATAAGGAACGGTAGGTACGAAAGTACAATAATTCCTCCTGTAGGTATGGAGTGTATTTCCCTTTCCATGTTCAAAGTCAAATTAAAAGACTTTATTTCAAACTAGCTAAACTTCGTACAAAAAGTATGAGAAAATAATCTTCATTATTTTTTACCTTCGTGAATTTTTCCCATGTTTTAATAGTTATTTTGCTATTCGGGGCGGAGATAAATCACACACCTAATAGCGATTTGGATATTTTTTAAAGTCACTCGTGCATTTGCTATCGGCTATCGGAAACCACCATTTGATGAAGTGGAACTGATGAAGAAGACCACAGATGGCCACCGGAACTACTAAATAATAAGTATTTCACGGGTTGCTCGTCACAATGCAAATGATGAAATAGAACTGATGGTGGAATACCAGGAGAACTCCTCAACAATTAACGTCCCTGCATCGGGAAAAGCAATATTTTGTAAAAGGCGATGGGCAAGTTGACATTAGGTTATTGTAACTTAGATAAGTACATTATAATTTTACTATGGGAACAAACCTGAAATCGCGAAAAATGTATCGGTCACTAATTACCACTATATACGTTTATAACGTGAAAACGTATTCAAGTTCAATTCGAGACACCAGACACCCAGTCATGACACATCATCGTCATCATCATCATGACACATCATTGACACATCATCGTCATCATCATCATGACACATCATCATTATGACAAATCATCATCATCATGACAAATCATCATCATCATCATGACACATCGTCATCATCATCATGACATGACACATCATCATCATCATCATGACATGACACATCATCATCATCAGGACACATCATCATCGTCATCATGACACATCATCATCGTCATCATGACACATCATCATCATCATAATTATGACAAATCATCATCATGACATGACACATCATCATCATGACATGACACATCATCATCATCATCATGACACATCATCATCATCATGATCAAGACACATCATCATCATCATGACATGACACATCATCATCATCATGCCATGACACATCATCATCATGACATGGCACATCATCATCATCATCGTCATCATGACACATCATCATCATCATAATTATCAGCATCATAATTATCAGCATCATATTGTAATCTTTGATAATTATGACAAATCATCATCATCATCATGACATGACACATCATCATCATGCCATGACACATCATCATCATCATGACATGACACATCATCATGACACATCAACATCGTCAGGACACATCATCATCGTCATCATGACACATCATCATCGTCATCATGACACATCATCATCGTCATCATGACACATCATCATCATCATAATTATGACAAATCATCATCATCATCATGACATGACACATCATCATCATGCCATGACACATCATCATCATCATGACATGACACATCATCATCATCAGGAGACATCATCATCGTCATCATGACACATCATCATCATCACATCATCATCGTCATCATGACACATCGTCATCATCATGACACATCATTATCATCATGACACATCATCATCATCATGACACATCATGGTCATCATCATGACATGACACCTCGTCATCATTATCATGGCACATTATCGTCATCATCCACAGCCCGACTTCACCCACTGCTGGGCATAGGCTTCTCTTTTCATGTGTCAATCACCACGCTCTTGTCCAGCCTCGTGTACGGACGCCAGCAGGTCAACCTACCCGAAACTGTCAGATTTTCCCAATCAACCTTGAACCTTATGTTTTAGCAATAAAGTCGAAAATCTATTAAAGAAATCTGACAGATTGTAGTAACTTGATGTGCTGGCGTCTGTACGTTACCCCAGCAGGAAAGTAGTTCCTACAGTGATACGAGTGGAACGTACACACACAATTTAGTGTCTACTACGTCGAGCGCCGCGCGGCGCAGCGCGGCGTAGCTCACTGAATCGTGTACCTTTTTGTGTAGTAGATAAGGTCTGTATTTGTATGTCTATCTTGAAAATTGCGCGTCGCGTCGCGTCTCGGTGTGAACTGACCCTTAGTCCGTAATCTGCTGTAAATGTGCGCCAAATAATTTTTTTTGGAAGAAAACGGAAAAAACGATTCCTGCTGGTGTAACGTTTTTCCAGCAGGAAAATTCCAAACGAATGATCGGAGAGAGAAATATTGTGCATGGGCAGAGAGCTTATATTTGTGCAAAAATTCATTCATTCAGGTTCTACCTGCGATGGTAACAAATGTCGTCCGCCCATATCACCGCCGGACGACCGCCATACATATCGTCGTCGTGTGGTCGTCCACCAGAACACATGTTCTGTGGACGACCAACACTTCGTCTCCCACACGTAATCCGCCTATAATGTTCCCAACTTCCCATCATCATCACGCGGGCCCAGGGGTTTTCGGATGTCACAAGTCATCGAATTTTTGGTTCTAGGACATGCCGGTTTCCACACGATATTTTCCTTCGCCGTTTTGATAGCAGTGGTGATGAAACAATTTTCACAAAGTAATCTATCATGACACAAGTCGCATCTCTGGCCACTGGCCAGCCAATACAGGTCCGTCATATTCACGGAATAGATAAATAAGGTTGGAAAGGCCCTCGCTGCAATTTTGTACCAGGACCAGTGTCGCCGCTTGACTCCCACTATTTTAATTTCTACACATACGCAATACTATGTTTACAAATATTTCGCACACAACCAAATCACACACACATAAATCTCAGGGCAGATATTCGTTCGCCCACTAGCAATAAGCTCCCGTAGGCATAGACACTCAAACACGCATAAATGCAATAAAAATTTTCATACACGCTAGT
Organism: Oligia fasciuncula; assembly: GCA_963082905.1. Classification (NCBI taxonomy): domain Eukaryota; kingdom Metazoa; phylum Arthropoda; class Insecta; order Lepidoptera; family Noctuidae; genus Oligia; species Oligia fasciuncula. The sequence goes on along the minus strand of OY720406.1, from coordinate 9,514,283 downwards.
GCTTGACAAAGCCGATATTCTTTGTCGATAAATTATCTGATGAATTTATGGGGAAAAATGAAACATTAAATAAATATTAAGAAATAATTTTATTTTATTTTGATTAATTACAAATAATCACTGACCTTGGAATAAAACATATTTATTAAGTAATTGGCGCTTGCTATTAATTGCGAACGAATTTAGTACTCGTCTTTGTCGGCATCCAGTTTCCTCTACCTGTCACATTAATCCATTGTTCCCTGGCGTTAGGTTCTTTAGGAAACCTAAAATTTATAATTTATTGCATAATACAAATTCCTCAATTTAATTTTACTAAATGGTGTAAATAAAAGTTTTAAGAATATAAACGTAAATATTTAAATATAACAAAATAATACACATAATGCATAAACTTAAATAAAAAATCAGAGATTAGTCCCTTTATAACATTCATTCAATGATTAATATAATATTTAATTTACATACTCAAAATACGTCTAAATAAAAATATACAATCATTAATTAAATATAAAATAATCCAAAAATTATCTTTGTCAAACGTAAATATAGTCGAGAATTCTATCGATGATTTTATTTAACCACATGGTTACCTCACTATCGATAAACATGCGCCGTGCATCACAGCCAATCAGAGCAAAGGACGAAACGTCAACGGTTGAAGTGTAGAGGACGCAATGCATGCAGTACATTGTACGCGTACTTGGTCATTGTGTTGATTGAGCGAGTACACAGCGGGCAATGTATATGTTTTGTAAATTGTTGCAATAATGTTGTTAATGTTTGGTATTTCATAATGATCAGTATATTTTTATGTTTTTGACACATAATATTGTAATTAAATGTTATTTTGGACTTACCGATGGAAAGATATATACCTCCTCGCTTTATACCTGAGGTCTGACTTTTTGTCTTGCATGTTATAATTGCACAACACGGCATTATTAAGCAGAGTTCTGTTCTCCGAAGTATTCCGACGCGCACTGAACGCGGTGAATGTATGAATCGGTCGAGTTATGATTGTCGAATCATAACTGTGGCGCGCTTGCCTCGCCCACATTACCATTCCAACCTTATTTATCTATTCCGTGGTCATATTCCTGGACCTAGGACAGTCGCGCTTGCGACCACTAGTCCAATAAGGTAGGTAGATAAGACTTAATCAGAATAGTTTTAAACACCACCTACATGTAGCATGTGTGTACCTACATGTAGCTTCGCTAAAAATAAACGATCCCGTATTGATTCAGTGCCAAAACTGCAGTTTGTTTCTAAACATAGTTAAAAACACGACGATGGAGAAAAGTCCTAGGTTTTGTTATAGCAATCCTAAGGCTAGGACCTGGACTGGAGTGACTGTATTCTCAGCATACCTAGTGCTTCTCATGGTGGAAATATACATAGAGATATATGAAAATGGCACGCATTTGCGCATTTACAACAATATTTTGCGTTATTGGAATTAGACAGTGAAAAAGTTTCTATGCTTTGTGAAACAAGATTGCGATGATGAAGACAATTTCTGTAAGTTATTCTTAATATTTATATTGGTCGGAAATAAAGCATTATGGAGGGAAATGTACACAGTCAATATGTGAAACGCCGTAACACGCTGAATACGTAACAACTAGGCGGATTTGTCTCAAGTGTTACGTTTTTTACATGAAACGTAACAACTAGGCGGATTTGTCTCACGTGTTACATTTCTTACATGAAACGTAACAACTAGGCGGATTTGTCTCACGTGTTACATTTCTTACATGAAACGTAACAACTAGGCGGATTTGTCTCACGTATTACATTTGGACGGCATGTTCGTTTCAAACTTTCAACGTAGGTATGTAACATTTCATGTAACGTTTTACAGCTGTGTAGGTACTTACCAGAGAATGCAGCATGATAAAACCTTTCGCAAAGAAAATGCCTTCCTTGTCTCCTACTTATTTAATTTTTTTTTGATGAACCAAAATCCAAAATCCCAACCCAAAATCCACAATATAAATAATAATAACAGCATAATATTATTATGCTTTCAAGTATAGTTAGAAAGATTTTGGGTCTTCTGGTTTTCTTTCTTTGGGATCAGTCGCCAAGTCACAGATTTAATCGGGTCTTAGTTTAGGAGATATAATGAGTTCAATTAGTAAGGTATAGTCCAAGAGCTAGTCGAAGTTTTTTCGTGAACTATTCGATCTAGCTCTTGGACTATATCTACACATATAAACCCTAATATCTTTTGAACCAGTGACCGACAAATTCTGATATTTGGCGACTGATTCCGACTAATTGGCGACTAAATACGGGAGAAAACAGATCTTCGCTAGGCGCCCTAGTTTTTGAGATATAAATGTGGCCCTGCTGGGGAAACTCTCTCCAGATCGGCCACCTATAAACCCTTATAACTTTTGAACCAGTGACCGACAAATTCTGATATTTGGCGACAAATTTCGACTAATTTTTTGTGCTATCAAAAATAAAATCCCTGATGGTGGCTCTGCCAGAGTCAGTGACATCCAGTGACCGACAAATTCTGATATTTGGCGACAAATTAGCGACTAATTTTTTGTGTCATCTAATTTAAATACCGTGATGGTTGCTCTGCCAGAGTCAGTGACACGTACAGAAAGCGTCACTATGTCCTAACCCCTCAAGTTTTAAAATGTTACACTGCTACAACATTGAATTCCTTACGAATAATCTAAAGAATACTTCAAAAAGAGTCCATTGTGTTGACTCGGATTCGAACCATCGCATCACCGAACGTCGTCATACTCATACCGGCAGTTTGACGAACTAGCCAGCGAGCCCATATGAATTGCGATGAAATTGTTATCTACTATCGGATGAGTCATTATATCTTTAGGTCCCTGTCTAATCGAAAGATGTTATAATTTGAGGGTATCCATTAATTTTACTTACTTACGTTGTCTTTATAAAATTAATCCATACCTTCAAGTTATAACTTTGTATACGTTCACTTAAAACGGCGAAGAGTAAACGACTACTAATTTTATCAATTATTTTTTTAAATGATTTCTGATTTTATGAGAACTAAAATAGTTGTTCTGTTTGTTGTAAAATAAGATCATAGTTTTGTTAAATAATAGCAATAATAAATATTATTAAATGATTAATAAAGTATTTTATTTTTCTTGATTTTTTAATTCTTTATAAATAATTACTACTTAAAACAAAATAGAAATATATATCAAAATAATATAATGAACAAAAAGCACATTTCGTGCCTATATAGGATTTGAACTTCCAATCTTATGCACGGTAAGCGGTCTTGAAACCTCCAGTCTATTTAGACGATGAATAAGTTGTCGTAAATGTTAACCCTATTATTGTTGCTTGTCGTCGCAAAAGTATTGTTTTATTGAAAAAAACAATAATAAAAACAGAATTAAAAAAAAAAATACTTACTTAAACTTCTTTATTCACTAAAACAATACATTATTTAAAATAAAATGTTTTTGCAAAATACAAAAACCAACTTGGGCCTATCACGGATTTGAACGCACATGTCTTTTGGTGGGGTAACTACTTAAAGGAGCTGTGTGTACATGGGCAGATAAGAGAGGTTTTTCAGCGTGGAATGGTAATGCTCTTATAGTATTGTTTTTCTTTCTAGTTGGCTGGTACTGTCTGGCGAGGGTCCCATGGTCGTTGGGGCTGACGATGGTGGAAAGCTATTGACCGATGATATAATGGAGGAATGAATGATACGCAGCTGGGGCTGACTGAAGTCATCCGCACGAGCTTAGTTGAAAAGTGTATACTGTTATGCCCTCGTGAAAAGAGACATCCATTCTATGAGTATTAAATAAAAGACATGACTGTCTGTTTATCATACCGCAGTAATTTAATTACCAACATCACACACAACACAATATTTACACAGTACTTCCATACTCCGGGGCATCTTTGGGTTCGTAGTTTAACAAATACTTTATGTTCCTTAGCTTTTAACATTTGCAACTCTGTAACACAATGCAGCTTCTGAATATAACATCATTAAATACAAAATGCACTATAAAAGTGACTTTTAGAACAAAATACGTCATTGTATAGATCTAGGTTGTAAGAAATATACTTCAACATACACTGCTACATTCGGTCGGGCCGTATACATCTTATTTTATGATACTGTTTGGTGTAAAGTTTACTATTACTACGAATAGCATAACTTAAGTTTATACAAAGTGCCACTACATTAGGTACTGATATTCTACAGACAAATTCACATATTTAAGAAGAAATTGAATATTTGACTACTTAAAAAGTACCGGTAATACTTATGTGGATGTACTGAAAATAAGCGCACCTAATAATGATACTACTTATATAATTATACTCACTATAGGTGAGAATGTTATGTGAGGACAACTAGCGACGATATTCAACCAACTGAACTGAATCAACTATTCCAAATAATCATGATTACTACGACTTCAAATAAAAAATATACAATAATAACCACTCCTTGAATCCTGACTGTTTGAATTAGATAGATACTTCGCAAATTCACTTCGTTCCACAGTCCTTATCACCTCTGAAAAAAAGGTTAAGCTAGATTTAAATACATTTCCCAATGCAGAGGCCAACTCTTTTCGAATTGAGACATTCAGCATTGCCATTCCGGATTGTACAATAGCCATCGTATCCCATTGGTTGCTTCACATAACCTGCTCACTGTCAACTTATTGTTTAGGCCCGACGCTCTACAATGAAGGTTTGTTTACTTATTAATGAACTTCTCTCCGGTGACGATGTTCTTCTGAAGTTCGGGGAGAGCTGCCTTTAGAAGACCCTCTTCGTATGCGTTCAGTTTGCCGTAGCCCAAGTTCTTGGCGACGCCATTCTTTCCGAACTGTACGGGGTTGGCGAAGTAGGCCGCTTCTGTCAGGTCCGATTTGATGTAAGCGCATTCCACGACGTTGCTTTCGCCCTGAAAGATAAAATTTAGTGTTAAGATGGTAACTAACCTCCTCTTATTTTAACGGGTACAATTTTATCAGGTTGAACGGATGATACGCTTCAAACGCGTTTATAAGCTCGAATATAAACGCGTTTGAAGCGTATCATCCGTTTTGCAAGACTGGGCTTAGGCTCAAATCACACCGAGATGGAAGCGAAGCGGAGCGCAGTTTCAGTGTCATATGAATTTTAACTTTATTTTCATTAGTACTTATTATCGCACGAGAAACTTGAGTCATCGGAGTGCACGCGGCGCCGCGGGCGGCCGCGCGGACTTTCAAGTTTCTCAAGCGATACTATGTATTATAGTAATGAAGATAAAGTTTAAAATTTTATGACACTGAAACTGCGCTCCGCTTCGCTTCCATCTCGGTGTGGTTTGAGCCTTACGATACACGTAGCACTTTTTTGACGTGAAATAGTATATTTCATTACAAGTGCGGAAAGGCTGTCATTGCAAAGAGTTCCGACAAATGTCTACCCGAGCCGAGGCGCAGCCGAAGGCGAGGGTTGACAGTCGGAATAAGTTGCAATGACGGTTCCGCAGGTGTACTGAACGACTATTTTTAATACAGTTGCGAAAAAATGAAGCAATTTAATAAAATAATAAAAACACAATATTGCTTTTTTCTCTTCTCTCCACGCAAAAAATTTGTCGTATATGTAACGACTTTTTGACTTTTCCGGTAAAATGTTCTCCGAAGCATTTTGTGCAATTATACTGAGTTCCGGTGGTGTTAATTTAAAAAAAATAAGGTCGAAATTACTCATTTTGTGCAACAAAACACTAAACTCGCAAAGAAAATTTCTGGAAAATGGCGCCAACCGTAGAATATAAGCAGTTTTTTTTTCTTCACCCATTTTGGTAGGCAAAAGGAACTATCCATACAGCTTAGTCTTCAGTATATTTTTTACCGACTTCAAAAAAAAAAGGAGGTTATCAATTCGATACGTATGTATGTAATATTATTGGAATTGCATTATATTCACATATGATGATCTATTAGGGCTTCCAAACAAATATATAAAATTTCATAGACGTATGTATGTATGTATGTATGTATGTATGTATGTATGTATGTATGTTTGTCCACGCATATCTCCGGAACTATTAATCGGATCGTGACCATTTTTTTTTTATTGGCTTACATTTTCTTCAACTTAGGGAACAGTGCAAGTTTCATCAAGATCGATTCAGTAATTTTCAAGATATGGACTAATACGTGTAAGTGTGACGGCCTGGCTTATTGATAAGAGCTACGGGTGTAGTGTCAAAGGGAAAACATCTCAAAACCTTGGTCAAATACTAGTGCAAAAACTAAAAATTACGAAATAAAAAATAATTTAATGAGATGAAATGAAATGAAACCTAACCTAACTCATTCAATTAAATCATTAAATCTGATATTGAAATAAATTAGTAGCTTCTTTTTAGAAATATACGTATTTGTATGAATCACAAAAACTCTTTAGTAAAAACTTCATGGTTGGTTTTTCTTTTTAATAGACATTATTTTGACAGTTGGTAAAGAGACACGCACGAGTTCGGGAAAGGTAAAAAAAAGCACTAGTATGTAATAGCCCACTTCCCGAACGCTATACGTCCCTGCAATACACCACTTTTTGAGCAACTGTATTAAAAATGTTTTTTTCGCTCCGTGTATTTGTGGTAAGTTCAATATTCTGACTGAGAAAATATTGTTAGATTTCAATCATTAATAATTTCGACACTTTTATTGCTAGAGTAATGTTTGAGCATGGAAAAGATAAGCCATGTTTGTACCAATTTTGAGGCAAAATATAATTTTTAATACAGTTGCTCAAAAAGTGGTGTATTGCAGGGACGTATAGGATAGCGTTCGGGATGTGGGCTAGTGCTTTTTTTTTACCTTTCCCGAACTCGTGCGTCTCTTTCCCAACTGTCAAAATAATGTCTATTAAAAAGAAAAACCAACCATGAAGTTTTTACTAAAGAGTTTTTGTGATTCATACAAATACGTATATTTCTAAAAAGAAGCTACTAATTTATTTCAATATCAGATTTAATGATTTAATTGAATGAGTTAGGTTAGGTTTCATTTCATTTCATCTCATTAAATTTCATTTTCATTTCATATCAATAAAAAAAATATACTGAAGACTAAGTAAGCTGTATGGATAATTCCCTTTGCCTACCAAAATGGGTGAAGAAAAAAAAACTCTGCTTATATTCTACGGTTGGCGCCATTTTCCAGAAATTTTCTTTGCGAGTTTAGTTGTTTGTTGCACAAAATGAGTAATTTCGACCCTATTTTTTTTTTAATTAACACCACCGGAACTCAGTATAATTGCACAAAATGCTTCGGAGAACATTTTATCGGAAAAGTCAAAAAGTCGTTACATATCCACATACGACTAATTTATTGTGTGGAGAGAAGAGAAAAAAGCAATATTGTGTTTTTATTATTTTATTAAATTGCTTAATTTTTTCGCAACTGTATTAAAAATAGTCGTTCAGTACACGTTCAGTGCAACTTGTCCCGACTGTCAACACAACATTTCTCGGAACTCTTTGCAATGACAGCCTTTCCGCACTTGTAATGAAATATACTATTGCTTATGACGTCAGCTCTCGCGTGCTGACGTCGTATGCGCACCACCGTCTATATTTATCTGAAGCTGGTTCAGTTACCATGTCGTAGCTAAACTGGAAGTACTAATATAAAGAGTGGTACATACTTTGAGTCCCCTGAGGATAGCGTTGGTGAGCCTCGCGCCCGCCCACGCCATGGAGAGGGTGGCTGAACCACCACCGGCCTTAGCCTTGACCACCTGCGGAAACAAAAAGTTTATGAATGTTATTAAGGCTACGCCGACCGCGCAGTGGCGCCCTCATCGTTTGTTTGGTTATTTCTTTTATTTTAGAATGAAAATGCAGAAAATAAGCACTTTAAGTTGTGCTCCACAAGATTATACGTTAATATTATTATAAACGGTAGTTTTACATTGTTTAGTTTTATTATAATCACTAAAACGGATAACAGTGGCCACTATTTTCAGTTTTAGTGATTATAATAAAACTAAACAATGTAAAACTACCGTTTATAATAATATTAACGTATAATCTTGTGGAGCACAACTTAAAGTGCTTATTTTCTGCATTTTCATTCTAAAATAAAAGAAATAACCAAACAAACGATGAGGGCGCCACTGCGCGGTCGGCGTAGCCTTAAAGTGTACAAAAGTCTAAAGTTAAAAATTTAATTCAATTACACAATACAAACTAAAGTCTAGTCTTTTTATTTCAATTAGATCATTTATTTTCTGTCTGTTTGGCAGAAAATTAGCAAGAAACTGATTGTAGCTCCCTAAAAATTGATTAGTTTATGAGTTCTAAAATTTATTGTAAAACTGTGTAACTCTTGCTATAGGGATCTTTTAGCGCTCGAATACCGTTGACATGGGGGCGCTGTGGGGCAAACATTTGTGAAAAAACAAGATGGTGGTGTTAGCTCTGATTTTATTCACGCGCCCAAAGATCCTTGTACAAACTATACTTAAGGTGCCAGTAGTTGATGTTTTTTCCATACAAATTTCGGGAGAGTATTACTCCACTGTTTGACATTGAGCACCCAAAGTAAAGCATGTTATCGTTTTAACTTATCATTAATTGTGTCTGTACGGAAACAGAATACTAAAATAAAAAACCATTAAAAAGTTATGAGCCCACAAAGATGTTATTTTTAACGTAATTTTGGGTGTAAATAAGTAATAAAAGAACTGTAAAATCTTAAAATCCAAGTCCGTACCGACAAAGATCAGTTATCGAAGAGTTCAATAAACTTTATTTATAATTGATTCATGCAATGGGTTTTTCATAAAACTCGATTTTCCAAAGTACTTTTCGATTTTTTTTACGCGCCTATCAGTTCGGAACGGTGTTTCTGTGCGTGAGAACTAGACGTTATGCCTGTAAACTAGCGTCTAACTGCTCATCACTGATACTAGCTCTGTCAGACATGAAGTCAGGTGAGACAGCGTGCTTTTTGGCCATGACCACCAGTGAGTTCGAGCTCGCGACTAGTTGAGACCAAAATTCAAATTTTCTTAAGTTTTTTGCAATTTGCAGGTCAGTATCAGGTTGTATCTTGATCAAAATGTGATTCGCGACAATAACAGGTACATATTTAGAGAATTATAATCATTAGAATCATTAATATATCTTTCTAAGTTAGATTTCTACCACCAACCACCAATATCTTAAGGAAAAGTGTGAATGGTAGAAATCTAACTTAGAAAGATGTATTAATGCATAGAAATCTAACTTAGAAAGATGTACCAACCACCAATATCTTAAGGAAAAGTGTGAATGGTAGAAATCTAACTTAGAAATGTTGAATGAAATGTGCCTGTTATTGTCGCGAATCATATTTTGATCAAGACACAATCTGACACTGACCTGCAAATTGCAAAAAACGTAAGTAAATTTGAATTTCGCGGTCTACCACTATGGCATTCACCTTAAAGAATGATTCCAAAGACAATAGATATCAAATATCAATACGAGATGAGCGGATTTGTTTACACATTTATTAAAATCAATTAATATAACACACAACGACTTTTTCTCCTTGACCAAACAGTTTTACTCGAATCTTAAAACACTGTAGGTATACAACCTCCATCAACTTATAATTTGATACCAACCTCAGTACCAGCTTCCTGGATCCTCTTAGTAAGAGCCTCAATCTTGCTCTGGTCGCTGATCTTGGGCGCAGGGCTGCACTGCGACAGCAAGGGGATGATGGTGACACCCGAGTGCCCACCGATGACGGGGATGGTCACCGTGCGCGGGTCCACGCCGTTGATGACTCCGATAAAGGCACACGCGCGGACCACATCGAGGGTCGTGACGCCGAGGACGCGGTTCGGGTCGTATACTCCGGCCTGTTGGAAAAATTGTAATTTAGAAGTTTAGTTTATTGGGATTAATTTCTTATAATGGTGGGAGGGTGCCCAACTGCCCATGTCTGGTGACAAGCCCTACAGGAACGCTCAGACGGAGGGGCGCATCCCCTTTCCCTCAAGGGGAAAGCCACCTTAACGGCAATAATAACACAATTAGGAAAAACAACCGCTTGCATACCTCGAAAGAACGTGCGAGCGTGGTGTTTGATCACAGCTCGGTCCTTCTCTGATGGGAATAGACTTTTGCCCAGCAGTGGGACAATAATAGGATGGTATTATTATTATTATTCTCCGAAAGTTTAGGTTAGTGTATCGTACGGCGTTTCGACAGTTATGTTACAATTAGCGTCAGGTCACACCGAGACGCGACGCGACGCGCAGTTTTCAAGATAGAAATACAATTACAGTAAGTACACGATTCAGTGAGCTACGCAGCGCTGCGCCGCGCTGCGTAACTCGACGTAGTAAACCCTGCATTGTGTACCTTTTAGTGTAGTAGATAAGGTCTGTAATTGTATTTCTATTTTGAAAACTGCGCGTCGCGTCTCGGTGTGAACTGACCCTTAGCCTACGTTCACACGGACGTACAAATATCGCGGCGGGATTTTATCGCGCACTGGATTTTCAACTCTCGGTGTTGAGCCGAGCATTGAGAATCTAACAGAGTGCATCCCAGCGCGTCAAAAAAAAAACACCGTTGGATTTTCAACTCTCGGCTCTAAGCAGTGCGTTGAAAATCCAGTGCGCGAAAAAAGTCGCCGCGGGAAAAACGCGCTCGTGCGAACCTGGGGTTACTGTCGAGAGAATGCGTTCCTGACACCTGTCAGTGCGACAAATTCGCAAAAACACGTACAATTACGACGTAACTTATGGCGGGCCTGAACATAGGCACTAAGAACTTTCGCGCATGTTCTCTCACTCGCACTCGCCTCATGTCACCATTTGGTTCCTAAAAAATCATACTGCGCAGCCTTCTGCGCAAAATTCGGGCCCGCCAAGTTACGTCGCGTCCGTCGTATGGTATTCGTTTGTATGAAGCTGACAGGTGGTGTCAAGAACGCGCATTCTATCGTCGCCGCGTCGGCCGCACAGTAGACCTACAAAAGTATCCCCTTGTATGTCAGCGTAGTTTGCAAGGAATGTCATTATATCGAAGACAGATTTGTTTGTACATTTTACGCATTTACAAACAAAACTGCAATACAAACGACAAAATACAAGAATTGATTGCAGTGATGACAGATGAGTGATCACGCAAGTATGCTACTGTGGCGTAATTATAGTGCACATTTATTTTGTTACGATCGAGGAAAACGTTGAAGGATAAATGATATTGCAAAAAAGGATTATTTGCTCTTTGCCTTTTTCTCCATTGGCCAATGCCATTCAAGTGTCTTTAAATTAAATTAATTTAGTGCCCTAGATTGTCATATGTGAATCTAGTGCAGTTCCAATAGTATTACATACATAAGTACGTGTCGAATTGATAACCTCCTTAAAAGGAAAATAGTAAATTTCTCTACGAACAAAATACTGTTTATTGTGCGATAACGTAGTAAACGTGCGTATCTAGTAATGAATTCATTGAGAAACATGACGTAATTAAAGATAATATATTAGTAAATAAATTATCTATTTATATCCACACCTCGTTAATAAGTGTACCTATTCATCTAAGTAAGTATCTATACAAAACATGAAGACAATACGTGATCAATAAAATGAACTGCAGTGTCTGTCAACAGACTATTGTTTTAATGAAACCTGATATTATATTGGACAAGTTACAAAGTATTATGAGTATGACTATATTTGAATGAAGAATTTGAGATAATTTTTGCAATTTCAACCAAAAACTTATAAGGACCTTTTTAGGGTTCCGTACCCAAAGGGTAAAAACGGGACCCTATTACTAAGACTTCGCTGTCTGTCCGGTCCGTCTGTCTGTCACCATGCTGTATCTCAAGAACTGCGATAGCTAGACAGTTGAAATTTTCACAAATTATGTATTTCTGTTGCCGCTATAACAACAAATACTAAAAACAAAATAAAATAAATATTTAAGGGGGCTCCCATACAACAAACGTGTTTTTTTACGGCGTTTTTGCCTTGTGGTACGGAACCCTTCGTGTGCGAGTCCGACTCGCACTTGGCCAGTTTTTGTTACAACATAATTATGGTCACTCAAAAGTCAACTTAAAATACATTTCACTAAAGTAGTGGCGATGGAAAGCAAATTATCAGAGATTATTAAGACTGCTATAGCACAGTATAAAATAACAAACAACAATCTGCCTAGTCTTTTTCCAACTATTTTGGGGTCGGCTTCCAGTCTAACCGGATGCAGCTGCAGTCCGATTCTGTAACCATCTCACCGTGAACACTTAGGTGAAGTGAGCGTGGAGTAAGCTGTCAATAGTGTAAATTCCTAGCAAAAACAAACTCACTTCACCAAGTTTTCACGGTGAGATTTTTACAGAATCGACCAGCAGTACTTTATTAAGTACATAGAGCGACTGCCTATCTGACCTCCACAATCAAGTTACTGGGAACACGAAACCTCTTGGCTCTTGGTAAGACTGGTTGTGTGGGCGTAAAATTAGCCTTAGCCAGAAATGAGGATGTTCGCTGGACAACAAATGTAAACGACTTTGACTAAGGCTTTGTTTGATCGCTTATTCTATACTAAAATAAACAAAAGTGATTCAAAGTTTAGACAATCTTATCATTAAATAATATAACGCTTATTTAGTGATAAGAATAAATTCGTTGCTTGGTAAGATAGTACTGGAGTAGGATTGTCATTGAAAGAGAATTTGCCGACATAAAATAAACGTTGTATAGCGTTTGTATAGTTACACAACGCTTCGTCTTCTTCTTTCGAAAGTCAAATTACTGACGATTGAAAGTGAGAAATCGCTGTGTAAGTATTCATCTGATATAATACGTTTCTTAGTAAGGGGGTAGATCTACAGACTAAGCAGATTGCAAGAAATAATGAATTTCTCTATCACGATTCACGACCCTGCCACGCCTCGGCATCGGCACGGTCTCGTGCATAAGACGTTTATACAGTAATTGGCAAGAGTAAAGGGTTAAAGATAACAATGCACGTGTAGAAAGCAGTTTCTAATTAAAACGTGATTATTATATCTAACGAACGATAATAATGTTAAATACAGGGTGGCAGGGATATCCACGCGCAAACTGTAGCCATGAATTTAGCTTAGAGCCTGTGCACACTACGCTTTTTAAACGCCTTATCCTATACAGAAGGTATACAGGCTGCGTCTGACTCGCGTCTGTATCGCTACGAACGTGCGTCAACGGCGCGTTTATAAAACGTGGTGTGCACAAACCCTTAGGATTAGTAGACTCCCTAGAGAAAGGAGACGTTCAACAAATTTATGGGGGCTTGGTACTAAAATAATTGAAAATTTAAACAGCCTTCTGAGCTATATGGGCTGAAAGAGAGTAATTATTTTGTTTTCGGGCATTCAATTTTCTTTTACAGCAACCCGTTTTTTTTAATTGTTAAAAATAAAGTATACATACATCACTAACTACAAACATTATTTATATTTTAGGGTTGGTAGCCCTGTGGCAAATGACGTGACAATGACAATTGAATCCACCTCGCGGATTGGACGGTGTTTTTTTATTTCAACGTCATTCTGACATTTACAGATTGACATTTTTTCGACACGTTTTGATATTGCATTGTCATGATAATCAATATTTTTTGTCTCAATTTCATGGAGCTGCAGCTAAAATTATAATAAAATCTCAAAGTATTTAATAGAAACGGAAACTTTAGCCACATTTAAAATAATTATATTACATAGAAATTAATAAATAAAGGCTATGTGCGGTTTTGTTTGTACTTGAAACATTTCTTACTTTTTTACAAAAACAGGCGCCTGAAAAAATCTTATTTAACTATAATCGAGTAGCTAAATAAATAAGCTTTCTAAGCCTACATCACATTAGCGTTTAAAAATCTTCGGAATATTGTACCACTTTTGACCTCTCCTTTTTCGTCAGTTATAAAAAAAAAATGCACATAGATGAAACAGTAGATTTTTTTTTTATTCCGACGAAATATTTCTACGTTAGGGGGTCTGGTATGGTAACAGGTTGTGCGTCGATGTCACTCCCACCCTGTATTATAAGAAACATTCACAAATAACTTTTACTATGGGAATAAGGGACAAAGCCTTTGCGAAAATAAGCATGTTTCATACATTATTTGATTAGGTAATCTGCATTCGCGACTTATTTGCAAAAAGTGTAAACAAATATAAGTTTATAAATGGAAAAATAACTAACTCGCACAATAAAGTTCAGTTTACGCTATAACTTCAAACATTTTTATAACTTCCTCAAGAATGCTAGTCGCTCTGAAATCAACTTAATTACCATTGAAATAAAGTTGATATTTGTTTATCTTGAAATAAAATCAATTTAAAACTTAATTAGGTAATTCGAATAGACTTTAGGTAAGTTATTGTATTTTTGAACGATTATGTATTAATATTAAACTATCTTTTTTTTATTTGTTTATTGATACATGTTTTCGCCAGCTATTATCTAGTAGGAGATAACCAGACTCATTTAAGTCAAAGGAAGCCGTGTGCAATGAAATTGAAGTATTTCGTTATAATTGTATTGTAGGCATGACGTCAATAATTTATCGGTATTATATGTGTTATTTGTTGATATGAAAGAGAAGGGAGTGAATGATAGCGTGACGGTTGACAGGGGCGAATGGAAGAAGAAAACGTGTTGCGCCGACCCCAAGTAAACATGGGATAAGGGCAGGAAGATGATGATATGTGTTATTTGTTCAGTCAACTTTTTAGTGACCTCGTTCGTGTGGAAATTGCGTGATTGAAATGTTAATTGTGATTGCATAAGACAATATTTTAATTGCATCTATACAAATAAACTATATCGAAATGTGTCTGTTTGTAATGTCAAAATAATAGCTTTTTACTAAATGCATATTTTAGTCGGTATTTATAACAATTTCTTTTTTTTTATATTTTTCAGATTGTCGGTGTGTTCCGGTCAATCTCCGAATCGGCCGGACCGATTTCGATGAAATGTAAAATGAGTTGACCCCAGTGGCCATGCTAATCGGCCGCTTCAGTGGCATGTGTTTTAGGTACTCAAAAGTGCAGGAGCTCATAAATTCAAGTTAGGGGAATTCTGTATAATATTACATCAATCATGAGTGAATGGTTGTTTCCGCGCGGTATTGCCTCCGTTATCAATCACGGCAGTGCCTACTCCTCGTTATCACTTACATTGTTTGTTTTTATCGCACCTCTTGACGACAGCTACATAAAGACTCGTTTTGAACTTGCGGAAAATATGTATTATAAAACTAAATTTTTATTTTGCAAACTACAATGTTTTATTTACTTTAGAGAATCAGCAATATTCTATTATCAAAAATAATTATCGGGAACCCCTAAAAAGTCCACATTTTCTGCTCCCTTGAAAAAGATCCCGAACCGGGAAGTCAAACCAAATTCAGCATCACACTAATATTATAAAGGCGAAAGTTTGTGAGGGTGTGTGTGTTTATATGTTTGTTACTTCTTCACGCTCAAACGGCCGGACCAATTTTGATTTAATTTTGTATGTAAGTAGCTGACACCCTGGATTAACATATAGGCTACTTTTTATCCCGATATTCCCACGGGATCGACATTTACGCGGGTGAAACTGCGTGGAGCTAGTTTAACATAAAGTGTAGGCTGGAAGGAAGGTAAAATAACATGGTAAAATAATTTTTGAATTTTTTGGAAGAATTGTTTGGAGTGAGCAAAAATGAATGAACATTTGCATTTAGATTTTTCCAGAGCAGATTTATTTACAAAATATGCTTTATTATCCGAGTTATCAGTCCATAACCAATTAATGCTGAACAATATGTTCATGTAGCGGGAGTCAATTTGATAGCAATAAAACTGTTATCAATTTATCATTTACTGGTTAGATAACAGTTTGAGGACTTTTTATAACTGCTGCTGCTTTTAGTAAAACCATACTTTGAAGCCATTAATAAGGCAAACATCACCAAACTAAATGCCCAAATGGCATACCTACAAACGTGGTGAAATGAAGGGGTGAATAGGGACGAGACTTTAAAATGTATTTTACCATTGAAATATTATAGTTTGTTGCCAACAAGGGCACTGACTTAATCATTAATTATGATACAGGGTGTAACACATTAGAGTCCGTTTTGGCAACAAACTATATTATTTCAATGTAAAATACCTGTTAAAATTTTGTTATTAATATATTAAAAACATTTTAAAATGAAAATGACATAAAATTTTAACGTAATTGGTGCGTAATAATTATACAAAGAAAGATAAACAGATCATGTATCTTGACTTGGCTCGCGAGGTTGTCGACATGTGGGATGTGGACTCAGCAATCATTGTGCCGATAGTCGTGACAGCCAATGGATTAATAGCCAAGAGCCTCGACCAACACCTAAGGAGGCTCTCGTTGGGCAGCTGGATCAAGGGCTTGATTCAGAAAGCGGTACTTCTGGACACGGCCCGCATTGTTAGGAGGTTCCTCTCTCTGGAGCCCTGACCGCAGGTAGCTTGGACCCTGTTCCCGATACCGGTGGGCTACTATGTTTTATATTCTAATATTTAAAAATATAATTTATATGTGTTATCTAAATAAATAAAGGATAGAAATAATATTTATTTTATTAATATGTCTTTGTGGTGTACCCTACTTTAGAATATGTATGTTCTACTAACCCTTGTCCTCGTTTTTTACAGCGACTAACAGAACCTGTAGACCTACCACAAAGTGCAAAGTCGACGGCCCGCCGCTGCGCTGCCGTCTATACGCGACACTAGCAGAATAGTCGACATCGGCTCAATTGCAAATAAAAAAATACTTAAATAAAAAAATGTCCCGATTCACCCTTGCATCTCTATTCATCCTGATTGATGATACACAACCAATATTAAGAATCCATCAGCATACCTTCTTGAGTACTTCGGAGGCGATTGGCACCATGGAGTTAACAGGGTTGGTGATGATGGCAATGATGGCTTTGGGGGAGCACTTCGCAACACACTCGGCCAGGTCACGCACGATCGAGGCATTGGTGTTGAACAAGTCATCTCGGGTCATACCGGGCTTGCGGGGCACTCCAGCGGGGATCACCACCACATCAGCATCTGTGAAGGGCGGGGAAGTTAGATAGGTAGTTGTTGGGAGTGGCTAGTGGCTACATGTTAATTATTTGCAATGTTGAACCAGTAACGGAACTGAGAATTTGAAGTTGAGAACTTGTCAGACTATGGCATTCCTTTTTCAATTCCTTCAATGAAGCTTGCTTCGTCAGTCCGCCTTCTTACATTACAATGTAGTCTAGCTTCATTGGAATGTAATGAAACAGTAGATGTTCTATCTGCAAAAAAAAAGCAAAAAGCGCGCTCTATATGCAAATTGGTCATAGACAATTTTTGCTGATCAGTTTAGACAAATATTATATGTAGGTAGGATTAAGTTCATTAATAATAGGTACAGTACCTACATGTCAAGTATACCTGAGAACATAGGTACTTATTATTAACATAATGGGGTAATGCAAATGAGTTGAATGCACGGACATCGAGGGATATGGCATGGAGGCTGACCATAATTTGGTACGCGCAACGGCGCGGGCGGTGCGGCAGCGGTAAGCACCGTTGTCATAATATATGTTTGTATCGAAACGTGTAGTGTCATTTCGTATTTTTACAAAATACCGAATTGTTCCGTCCTTATTTGAAAAAATAGAGCAATCACAACAAACCTTAAGACAATTGGCGTGTCCTACCACAGGTAAGTAAAAATCACTGCACTAATTATAATATTTAAGGATTTTACAAATATCTTGTTGTGAAATATTTTGACATGACATGAGAAAATTGCCTAGCAACGGACCCATGTCATTAGTGATGCTTAGCACTGAGATATATCGATAATTGTTAGTTTTTCTAAATACGAAATTATATTAAGAACCTATTTGACAAGAATTAATACATTTTATTTCAGTTTCCCGAAAGATCCAGAAATGAAAATAAATCTATACTAATAATATTATAAAGCTGAAGAGTTTGTTGGTTTGAACGCGCTAATCTCAGGAACTGCTGGTTCGAATTGAAAAATTATTTTTGTGTTGGATAGTCCATTTATTGAGGAAGGCTATAGGCTATATAACATCACGCTACGACCCATAGGAGCCGCGCAGCGTGTGACACCGCGGGAAACAGCTAGTAAAAAATAAATGGATGCAACTGAACACAGGGAATATACCTAATTGGTTTGCCACTTTGCCTCAAACCAAAGTGTAATTTTTTCTTTACACTTTAAAGAGGATTGTTTTAATCCGTCCGCGAAAAGACACTATGCTTCTTAAAGTGGGCTGTATACCTACACTCAAATTAAGATACATAAATGAAGCCAAATGTTAACTATTATTAATACAGCCGCGTGCAAAAATATTATGCATGTTTACTTGATAATAAAAACAAGAGATATGAATTTCAATTTTTTTTTTATGGTAGAACACGTATTTTCGTAATTAAAATTGGCAATTGAAGTGATGAAACATGAAATCAAAGTTGCCATTGAAGAGATTCAAGCCGAAACCATCGAAAATGTACTGAAAAAATGGGTTGATCGGGTGAGTTATCTACTGCCGAGCCAGTCATGGTAGTCATATGAATGATATTGTGTTCCATTCTTAAATGACAAATTTCAAACCTTTCAATATATCCTGTTTGAAAAAATAACCAGTAGTTTTTTTTTTTATAGCTGATTCAAATTTAAAACACTAGATGGCCCACCCATTATATATTGATTTATATAGGTTTCTGCATGGCTGCCGTTCTGAAAAAAAAATCACAATGGCGGACAGATAGAACTAGCTTCTGCCGGCGACTTCGTTCGCATGAAATTTTTTTAGCGGATACCTACTATTATTATTATTTATTTCACCGAAAACCCAAAAAACACCTCTCTTTTTTGGTTGATTTCTATTCATATTTTTATTGATCAAATATTTATATTAACCCATCTTCCCTAGTTGATGCTAGAATTGCATGTGTGCATCCAGTGACTGTATCTATACTTTCTAGTGCCTGCCCCTTTTGAGCATGTGTGCAATAAGATATCACAAAAGTGTTACGCCTGTTTTCTCGTGTGCGTGCCAAACAAACCGCCCCTTTTGATAATGTGTGCCTTATCTATTTCTTTTGTTTTTGTGGGAGTTTCCGAGGCGGGGAACATGTGGCGACACTTGAACTTGAGTAAATATGCAGTGAACTTCAGTGAAGGCATATCTCTCGGATATCTATGGTTGAATGCTACAACATCCATGATGTTAAGTTGTAGAAATTAATGCATAGATTTGCACTGTTTAAAAGACAATATAAAACTTTCGTCTTTATCAGTAACAGACTTAGCTAATTGATCAAACAAATTATTGAATTTTACTATAAGATCAAATTCCACTTTTATAGATTTTACCATGAATGAATAACTACAAAAATTTGTGGCCCAAATAATTTGGTTTTAATGTCAAGGTCGAGATATTTGGGCCTTATTACGAAACAGATTTAGTCTTACACGAATAACCTTGAATAATCTTAATTTAGCACCAAACATCAATGAACTTGAAAAGTTTTAGGTTACGTTATGTAATAGGCAAATATATTTTGATGTTTCTTATGGGTTGTAGGTACATACTTGAGACCGCATTAGCCAGCTGATCAGGGCCCTTGAAACCCTCAACCTTGGCGGGGGTGTCCATGTGGGACAGGTCGACGGCGACGCCCGGGGTCACCGGCGCGAGGTCGTACAGCGACAGGTTGCTTATCAATGGGTTCTGCTTCAGCAGCAGCGACAGCGGCTGGCCGATTCCGCCAGCTGCACCAGCAACCATCACTTTGAATTGCAGCTGGAAAAAAAACATGGTTTACCAGAAATTTTCACTAACATTCCGCCGTCAAACACTTTTTGAACGCCGATTATTACCTCAGAGGTGGTGGAAAAGTTTTTGGCGCCATTCTGGATGGCCACCGTGGCGAGGGGTTTCAGTGCACGGGAGAACATTTTGTGTCGTCTGGTTTTTAGTAAAAGCCACTAATTTATGAAGACAATAGCAAGAAGTCCACCTGACCCTGCTGACCTCTCGAAGATAACTAGTGATGTAACAAACTGTCAGCAGTCAAGTAGAACTTTTACGTCATATCTGTCAAGATAAACCATTGACATAGAATCACAGAACACATATACTCCTAGATAGAATGGTCAACAGGCGACCCAATACACAGGCAGCAATTTGAAAAGAAAATTTTAATTTTATTTTATTTTATCGATTATTTTATCGTAACATTCAGAATTCAGGGGGCCATTCACCAATGGGATTTGATACGATTTGTCCATTATGTTATCCTTTTATGATTCTGCAAAGTGGCCTTTTTAGGCCACATTAATTGTTAGACACACTTACCGCATCCCTTCAAATTTCACGTCACTTGACATGATGATCAGAGACAGAGATGTCATATGTCATTTCTTATTATGACATTGACAGTTCAATGATATGAAAACAATTTCGTATTTTTTAATGAATCGCCAGAAAACTTATAATTTGGATGTTGTTTACAGTTACAGTTTACAGAAGGAATCAAAATGAACGTTATACAAGCGGTTAAACTTTATATAACTAGAATGACGGAAGAGAGCGGGCCGGGAATGAAAGTTATTCTCATGGACAAGGAGACCGTAAGTTGTACGCCCCATTAACTGTGATCAAAAACATTGTTCTTGTTTATTTACTCAAGTTCTATTGTATATTAAATCATAATTCTTATTGCTTGGTAAAATTGATAGAACTAAATGTGATATATTTGGACATCAATTTGATTGCCAATAGGTTACAGTTGGGATGCAGCAGACACTTATTTGAGGCCTTCACTAGTTATATGATATTTATTTTATAAGTAGGTGATTACTTATAAAAGTTGTACACATCAATTTTTTTTAAGCTAGGCGCGATCAGTGTTTTCTACATTGATAAGAGAAACCAGAAAATAGAAATTTGATGTGTTCCACAGGATTAATGATTGTTGTCACTTCTTTTTGTCACTAGCACAACAGTTATTTAAATTTCACATTATTGACATTATCGGTGGCAGTGCAGAGGTCACTTTGACTGCATGTTTTGGGGCACAAAGGCCAGAATAGGAGGTGGAACATAGTTTGTGACACAGTTCTATTTAGAGGCAATCATATTATTAATAAAGAGAGGTAGATAAGTTACACATGCTCTGCAAGTCAGAAGTTCCCATTTGTTCTATATTATGTTCTATAGTAGAAATAAGAAAAAATTGTCTTATTTTGTCCGATGACGTCATGTTCCATAGAACAAATGGGAACTACTGCCGCAAGTGGCATATTAACATAAAGTAAGGTACAATATTCAATACTTACACAGCAGCACGCCATTTTTTTGGATTTATTAGCTTTTTTGTTCTAATGTAAACAAAATAATAGATTTAGTTAATTGACATAAAAAAAAGATTGTTTTGAAACACAAGAATTTTTTTGGTTTTTTTTTTACACATACTCTAACAGTTCTACATTGAGGTAACTTCTGTCTGTCTATATCAAAAGTGACAATGTCAAATATGTTTTCTTTTCAGACAAGCATAGTTAGCATGGTATTCAGCCAGTCTGAAATATTGCAAAAGGAGGTTTATTTATTTGAGAGGATCGACAGCCATTCAAAATGGGACAATATGAAGCACATGAAATGCATTGTTTTTGTGCGACCGACTTCAGAGAATATTTCATTGTTATCTCGGGAACTGAGATACCCAAAATATGGAGTGTATTTCATATGTAAGTTGCTGTTTGGAAATTAAATGTAATCTTGCATAACATAATACACATTATACTTAGTAAATAAACTTCTTTACATCATTTTCTTTTAGATTTCAGCAATGTGATATCTAAGGCTGACATAAAGACGTTGGCGGAGTGTGATGAGCAGGAGACAGTGCGAGAGGTACAAGAAGTGTTTGCCGACTACCTAGCTGTAGACCGACACTTGTTCTCATTCAATATTGTTGGATGCTTGCATGGTATGTACAGCAAGGCACCACTGCATCTTGTTTTTTTTTTTACCCAACTGCGTGATAACAAAGATAAAGAGGGGTAACAGGAGGTCGCGTTATAGTAAGAATCAGCTGTAGTAGCCTGATTCTTACTATAAGGCGAAGGTGTGCAGTAACAAATTCACGGCGGGGAGGGGTGAGGTACTGCGCAACGAGTAGTATACTTCACAGCCGCCATAAAGTTTGAATCGGGCTTTACAAAGTTGAAAAATAATTAAAACCTTAAAAAAAAACGGCTGTAACTAAAAATTTCTATTAAAAGTATAATATAACCTTTCACCAGGTCGGTCTTGGAACCAGAATCACCTACAACGCTGTGCTCAAGGCTTGTTAGCCTTACTCCTCTCCGTAAAGAGGCGCGCTGTGGTCCGCTACGAGGCGGCTTCTGAGCCCTGCGCGCGCCTCGCCGAACGATTGCGAGACTTACTGCGCAGGGAGGCTGTGCTCATTGATAACAATATACCGTTCAACGGAGAGATCCCAACGCCTCAGTTGCTGATTATTGATAGAAGGGATGATCCTGTTACACCCCTGTTGAGTCAGGTAAGTTTTAATAAAATGAGAACTTTGGTAGTCGTTACAAGTCGTCAGAAGCCCGAAAGTTTGGCAACAATTATTGCCAAAGGGTATTGTGGTTGTCCCGTTACTGGTTTGTGGACCTCAGATAGGCAGTCGCTCCATGTAAAATACTGGTATTCAGCTGCATCCGGTGAGACTGGAAGCCGACCCCAGAATAATTCTAAAAAGGCTAAGCTGATTGATTGATCGACTTTTTGTCTATAGTGGACGTACCAGGCGATGGTGCACGAGCTGTTGACCATCAACAACAACCGCGTCAGTCTGGCGCACCTGCCCGAAGTTCACAAAGACTTTAAAGAGGTTGTGCTATCTTCAGAGCAGGACGAGTTCTATGCTAAGGTAAGGAAGTAACGTTTGAGATATATTGTTAGGGTTAATGGATGAACACCAAAGGAAAGACCGTTCTAAGGATTTCAATAATACGTTTATTAATCCTTTTATTTATATATGGGAAGGTGTGTTTACTAGGTAAAAGTAAAGCTGTATAAGAAGCATTTTTTTTTTCAATAAATCGTAACTAACATGCTCCTAAAGGTGTAAGTCCGAAACCAGAAATGTCCTGTGCCCTGGCAAGATGTACAAATCGCCACAAAAAAAAACTACCTATAAAATCAAATAAATCTTATTTATTAACACGCTTTTATTAGGTCAACCTGTATGTAACTAACTATGTAATGGAATCTAAGGTAACTAATTTAACCATCTTCCAAGGGTCGTAGCGTAATGAAAATTGGCAGTTGTATGTAGTTCTGATGACAATACAATAATATGGTACTGTCGAACTGATCTGATGATGGAGCCGGAAGATATGAACTGGTACTTCATGATGGAAAATCGTATCATAGCTGTTTTGGATTTCTTAGAAAAGTCTTGGAATGAACTTTGACCACGATTAGTTTTTTGTTTTTACGTGCAAAGCGTGTATTTCTAGTGTTTTTTGAACTATTAATTTATTTTTATATGTATAATGTTGTAAGTGTGAAATATGCAAAAAAATAATAAAAAACTCAACTAAGGAAAATTTCAGTAATTCAAATAAATGTAATTTCGTTCTTTCTTTCCTTGTGTTTTCCAGAATCTGTACTCGAACTTCGGCGAGATCGGTCAGACCATGAAGTCGTTGATGGACGAGTTCCAGAAGAAAGCGAAGAGCCACCAGAAAGTGGAGAGCATTGCCGACATGAAAAGCTTTGTCGAAACCTATCCATTGTTCAAGGTGAGTTTACGTCACATTCTTAATCGAACCAGGAAACCATAATGCTGTTAGTATTAATATCTAAGTATTGTTGCGGTAAATTGTGCTGTTAACTTATATTGATCTTGTAATTCTTATCTCAAAATCAAACTGTTTGAATCAATGACACAAACACAATCAACTAGGCTATTTTTCTGGAAGTTGTAAGTTAGAAAGTGAAAAAATTTCATTCGTACATAACTCATGCCTTCTTCTCATGGGGATAGGCAGAAACTACAGAACTCCACCTGCTAATACGATCCTCGATCTATAGTAACCCCCCATCGCTGAGCAAAGACTCTTCATTAATTCCACCGATAACATAACGGCTATTTGCTGTATGGTCTTATCTTTTATTAACTGGTTTTCAGTCTAGTTCATCTTCTAATCATCTTCGCCTGTTTCTTCCACAAAGCCTTTTATATTAATTTAGCCCAACAATAAATTCATCTAAATCATACTTATTTTATAGACTTGCCTACAACAAAAGATATGTTATAGTACCTGATTTTTACCCCCAACACTGTAAAAGATTGTGTGACTATTTATTAGTTTACTAGCTTCTGCCCGCAACACATCGCGTCGCAGCCCATCGCCCGCCCGCGCTATTAATTCGTTTTCGCTTATCGTTCTTTTTAACTTTTTTAGGGTTTGTGAAGTGTAGAGTAGCTAGACAATAAACTAAAAAGAAATAAGTAATGTCTATGGAAAAATGTCAAGTCTGTGGTAAAAGTCTATAATTGTCTATTGCGGTTTCCATGTTACAAGAAGAACCATATTTTATTTTCTCCACCGAGTTTTATATAATAAATAGTTCACTACTGCGCTATTGTTTCACTCTGCTAACCCACTAACTTATCACAGGTTATGGGCCCAGAGTACGCGAGTGCATAAATTACGGCGATAATAAATCTACGAGAGATTTTCGTTGGCTGTGTCGGCTTGCCGAGACGCCATTATTTGGTTGTTGAGTTCGCCGGTCGTAAGAGTGGAAGAAAATGGAATTGTCGCATCCGCAATCAATATCTGGAGTCAAACTAAATGGAAGTGCGACATGGTGTACCTGGAAATTCCAGATGAGAGTTATTCTACAGGCGAAAGGCCTATTTGAGGTCGTGGATGGTTCCACACCTAAACCCGGTAAAGACAAACCGGCGGAGTACCAAGAGTGGGTTACTAAGGATAGCAAGGCGCAGGGTTGGATAGTTTTCCATATTGATCAAAATATTATGACGCACTTGCTAACTGCTACTACGTCTGCTGAGATGTGGAATAAGTTAACTAGTATCTATGAGAAGAAGTCATCTACATCTTTACATCTCGAACAACAAAAGTTTTATTCACTGAAGTGCGATACCGATATTTCACTATTTTTCTCAAAGATAGAAGAGATAAGAGCAAATATACGACAATTAGGCGATGATATATCCGACAAAATGATTATTACTAAAGTACTTATGTCATTGCCAGACAAATATCGCCACTTTATTGCTGCATGGGAATCGGTCCCTACAACAAATCAAACTATAGGAGAACTAATGGCGAGATTGTTAATTGAGGAAGAGCGTAATATGTCTACTGTAACAAATAGTGAAATAAAGTCTGAAACAGAGTGTGTAGCATTGGTAACAGCCACAAAGAAGTTGAGTGAAATAAAGTGTTTTGGTTGTGGCAAGATGGGCCATTATAAAAAAGATTGTCGCACCAAGTTGCAATGTTTTTATTGTCCTATTGTATGGTCATCTAAGAAGCAACATACTGTCAGTTTGTCTTCTTCTGAAGCAGAACTTATAGCTCTGAGTTCTGCAGTTGTCGAGGCCTGTTGGCTTAAAAATCTTATAAAAGATTTTGAGATTTCAGTTTGTCCTATCACTATTTTTGTAGATAATCAGGCAGCCATAAATATTGGAAATAATCCTGAAAATAATAAAAGAGTTAAACATGTTGATATCAAATTTAATTTTATTAAGGAGAAAATTGACAGTAACATTGTAATATTGAAATTTGTTAAAACGGACTGTCAATTAGCTGATTTCTTTACAAAATCTCTACCAGTGACCAAATTTAATGGGTTTAGATATCTTTTGTGTTTAATGTAAGTGAATTTTAAATGTGCTTAATTAGAGACCTTTTTGCATAGTTATTAGCAGTTTACTATTAAGGGGGCGCATTTTTTTTTGGTTAGAAAATGTTGGTGTTATTTTTTTTATTTTATTGAGGGGGCGTGTGAAGTGTAGAGTAGCTAGACAATAAACTAAAAAGAAATAAGTAATGTCTATGGAAAAATGTCAAGTCTGTGGTAAAAGTCTATAATTGTCTATTGCGGTTTCCATGTTACAAGAAGAACCATATTTTATTTTCTCCACCGAGTTTTATATAATAAATAGTTCACTACTGCGCTATTGTTTCACTCTGCTAACCCACTAACTCATCACAGGGTTCCGTACCAAAATGGTAAAACGGAACCCTTATGGCGAGACTCAAATCAAATCAAATCAAATCATTTATTTTTGCAGAAAACACTGTTATAAAAATAAATGGTGTTATAAAAATGTACATGTTCCAAGTGCTTCTACCGTAAGGCATGCAAAATGTAGGTATACAATCATAAAATTAAATTATAAAATTCAGTCAACAAATAATAGAAACAATCATAAAATATTATAAGATACGAAATTAATGCAATGTCATACAGATTATTGATTTAATATTAGTAATATTTAAAGTTTTTTAATGTCATTCCTGGTATTATTACAATCTTTAAAGATACATGCATAGTCACAAAATGTTATTACTTGATGTCACTGTGAGGTCATAAGTTATGACAAATTATCGTTTAAGAATTCGTTCAAGTTATAGTAACATTTATTACCTAAAAGGCTCTTTAGAGTTTTCTTAAATAAGGCAGTATTCATTGCCCTTATTTCTTTAGGTAATTTATTGAAAATTACAGGAGCCATATGAAACACACTTTTGTACATTAAAGCAGTATTTGTTCTGCGGACACAGAGGCGAAAGGCGTCACGTTGTTGTCTATTATTTACTTCTGAGGCTAATGTAAATAATTCTTTATTGGTCTTAACAAATACTGAGACTTCATATATATAAAGGCTTGGGAGAGTTAAAATTTTGTACTCCTGGAAAAACGGTTTACAGGTTTCGATCATTTGAAGTCCAAACATGTGTTTATGCACCGTTTTTGTGCTTTAAAAATTAAATCAACATCAGTCGAATTTCCCCAAAAGATCACACCAAACCTCAGAACTGAAGCAACCAAACCATGATATGCAGTTAATAATGTATTAATACTTGCAATATACTTTAACTCATGTAGCGCATATACTGATTTATTAATTCTTTTGTTTAATGTTTCAATCTGGGATTTCCATTTTAGTTTGTTATCCACCGTAAGACCAAGAAATTTTGTTATTTGCACTTCAGATACAGGCTCACCCTTATAGTTAATCTGAGGCATAATTGCATTCATACGCTGATTAAAATGGATTATTTTAGTTTTTGCAATGTTTGCTTTCAGATTATTGCTGTCTAGCCATTGGATGATTTCATTTAGGCTACTGCTTATATCCTGTTCATATGATATTCTGTCATTACACTTAATTGCAACAGTGCTGTCGTCAGCAAAGAGTGTCATTGGGTTTGAGTTCGCGTTTGGCAAGTCATTAATGTAAATTATAAAGAGTAGAGAACTTAATATACCTCCTTGAGGGACACCATATTGAATTTTACGTCCCTTCGATAGGTATGTCTCCTCCATCTTAGTTCTAACATTAAGTCTATTAATTTGTGTATACTGAGTGCGGTTTTTGAGGTAAGTTTCCATTAATTTTAAGATGCTGCCTCTTATGCCATAAGTCTCAAGCTTATATAATAAGATGTCATGTACCACGTGATCAAAAGCTTGTGTCATGTCCATAAAAATGCCGCAGATCGGTATTCGCCTGTCGACATTGGACGTTATGATTTCCAAAAATTCATATATAGCAAGGTTAATACTTTTGTTCTTTCTAAATCCTTTTTGTTCCTTAGCTAAAATGTTATGGGTTTCAAAATAATCAACAAGTTCATCATATATATATTTTTCAAAAATTTTTGAGACGATTGACAGTAGGGCAACAGGTCTATAATTATTCATGCTTTCTTTACTCTCTTTTTTATGAATCGGTTTAATAATTCCAACTTTCAACTTTTCAGGGTATACACCAGTTTCAATAGACAGGTTCAGAATGTAACTCAGAGGTTGCGCGATACACTCTGATACTAGCTTAATGACTTTAGTGCAGATATCGTCATAACCTACACTATTCGTGTTTTTTAACCCTTTTATGATTTGTTTTACATTCACTCAGTCTGTCTGTCACAGCTGGATATCTCAAGAACTATCAACTTGAAATTTGGAATAGTTTTAGATGATGTTTGCCCAACTATTTTGCAAATATGAAAATAAATAAAAATTTATGTATATTTTTTGTAACAGGGACTGATCACTGAACTGAAAGGGGTTTGAAAAATTCGAAGTAGGGCTACTAGGGCATGTGGGGTATCATAATGAAAGAGCGCGGTTCGCACATTCTCAAACATTTTTTCTTTTTATTTAGGCCGCACAGTTTTCGACTTTTGATGAAAAATTAAAAAAAATACCGTCCCCCCCCCCCCCCTTATCTTCAAAGTTTGCATAGAGAAAAA
Organism: Oligia fasciuncula; assembly: GCA_963082905.1. Taxonomy (NCBI): domain Eukaryota; kingdom Metazoa; phylum Arthropoda; class Insecta; order Lepidoptera; family Noctuidae; genus Oligia; species Oligia fasciuncula. Next base: position 9,485,624 of record OY720406.1, on the reverse strand, counting down.
TCTGAAATTATTCTATGTGATAGAAGTTTATGTAAAGATTACAGGAAAAATAAAACGAAGTCTCTAAATAGCACACTTTTCAGAAATCATCAACAAAAGTTACATTAGTTCCACTATCGGTCAAGAGGTGGCGCTAACATAAAACTGCAATATTCTACACCGCAGTTCAGTGTTAAAATTCTCTGACGAATATAGGCCTCGCCGATGAAAAATTAAAAACATGATGGTACGGAACCCTCGGTGCGCGAGTCCGACTCGCTCTTGACTTTTTTTTCTTTTTGCTCGACACCGACTCGCTCTTGACTGTTTTTTTTTATTTTTGCTCGTTCGGACTCGCTCTTGACTGTTTTTTTTTTTCTTTTTGCTCGACTCCTATTAGTCCTAGCGTGATGTTTAATAGTCTATAGCCTTCCTCTAGGATTAGGCTATCAGTGCAAAAAGCAAAAAAAATCAAATCCGACTGGTAGTTCAGAGATTAGCGCGTTCAAACGTTCAAACAAGGAAGTGTCACTGCCTCTGGCAGAGCCACCATCAGGGATTTTAATTTTGATAGCACAAAAAATTAGTCGCTAATTAGTCGAAATTTGTCGCCAAATATCAGAATTTGTCGGTCACTGGTTCAAAAGTTATAAGGGTTTATAGGTGGCCGATCTGGAGAGAGTTTCCCCAGCAGGGCCACATTTATATCTCAAAAACTAGGGCACCTAGCGAAGATCTGTTTTCTCCCATATTTAGTCGCCAATTAGTCGGAATCAGTCGCCAGTCGATTGAAAAATTTGCCCTTAGTTTCAAATTTTCTAGTGTTAACTGAACTGTATTGTTGTACTGTTTTGAGAAATAGTATCTTCAACCGTATATTTATTGTGTCAGAAAATGTCAGGCACGGTGACGAAGCACGTCACAGTGGTGGGGGAGCTGTCTGCATGTGTCTCGCGACACAATCTGCTCGAGGTATCAGAGTTGGAGCAAGAGATCTCCTGCCAGAGCGACCACTCCAAGCATCTGCAGGTAATGTCAGACATTGTGGTGCAGATAGAAAGTTTTATTAAGCCCATACATGTTAATGAAAGGCCGGATTTAAAAATCCAGTACAGAACACCCTATTTCGTCCATTTCATCAGCTCCAGTCCGTCGAGAGAATGCGTCTAACTAATAAAGAGCAAATTCGCAAAACACGCATTTTTTTTGTATGAAACTGACAGGTGTCAAGAACGTATTCTCTCGTCGGCCGCACTGTAGTAAATTCTAGTTCCAAAGTTACGGACATTCGAAAGTATACGGACTAAAGACCTCTCTCAAGGGTTTCGGCTACAGTAAACACCAAGATTGCAGAGTGCGACAATGTAAACCATTTGTGGCCTAATACAAATAATTTTTTTTACCGGTTCCTAATTTTTACAGGGCGTTCTAGCCATGAATATGAACAACTTTCACTATGGGACCAACTCTGAAATCATGAAAAAAAAAATCAGCTGTTTCATACATTTTGGTCAAGTAGGTATTGAACTTTTATATGAAACTGCAGATTTTTTTTCGTGATTTCAGAGTTGGTCTGTAAAAATTTGGAACAGGTAAAAAATATACTTTTTTATTGGACTGTAATACTAAAGGAGGTTGATCCTGTTATTTCAGCAGGTCTGAGCAAATTAATATAATGCTATTCTACCTTGTATACAAGATAAGAGTGTTGGACCAGTTAGATTATCTGCATACAATTAAAAAAACGGCTCCTGATATACTTCTTAGTAAATGTAGTTTGAGAGAAAAGTAAGACAGTCTTTAATTAAAAAAAACAATGGCACTCCGGGAGTACCGACAGAAGTGAAAACAAAACACAAGCAGAATACTTTGGCATCACTCACTGACATATCGGATATACATTAAAACCGAGTACATCTCAAGGACAACAGCCAAACACATCCGAGGCGAGTATTTTTATAATCGTCTTATAATAAAACACGCGCGGTGTCGCTTACGGTAACAGTGGCGCGAGTTCAATGGTATTTTCCCTAAAGAAGTTTTCACTTCAAAAAAATGGTTGCCTGTAAAGTCGGTTTTACGGGCGAAGATTTTACGTGACAACGACCGATCATCCGATCATAGTTGAGTGGGAGAGAGACGCAAGGCATTCGGCGGGCCTCTCTCTCGTTCGGTGACTCATCGTAACGTTACCGAGCGTTACACTTTTTCATAAGTGACTCCCAGTCGCAACCTAATTTAAGACGTTGTCACGTCAAAACAACCGCACTTCGGCTCCAATAAACTTAATGCCTTTGTTCTAACCAACAGCGCCTAAAGAACCTCCTCTCCAACGAATCCGTCCGTCACCACGATGCAGCCAAGGTGGTCGCTCTTTACGCCCTACGATACGAGAAGCATGCCAGCAACGCGTTGCCCTCACTCATCGAGGCGCTGAAGACCAGGGGTGCACCGGAACTGCTGGTCAAAGGCGTGGTCAACCTGCTGGAGTATGGCGGCGCCCATGCACGGCAGAGCGACCTGTTTGGATTGCAGGATGCTGTTAAAATTACTAAGAGGTTTTTTAAGGTTGGTTGGCATTTGTTTTAGGGTGTTTTTTCTGATGGTAGCAATTGACTCAGCGTATTGGCCAGCAAAATATATCCTACGAGTATATGTGTAGATGGTTTGGTCATTTTGAGAGTGAAATGGGTAATTTGATGTGAAATGGGTTCTGGGAATGTAAGCGTGAAGTTCCAAATGATTTAACATGGTATTTAAAACGCAGTAGGATATAACAGAAAAAAGAATTGCTTGCTGGCTAAATAATACATTTTGATGTACTAGAGTCGGTTGTAAAAATAATTTATTCTCCTTACAGGGTCTCAACGGAGTAGAAAACATCTACACACAACATACCCCTCTTCTAAAAGACACTCTCGAAGACCTAATCAAAGGCAAACTCCGTGAAAACCTGTACCCAACTCTTGGCGGCGACGACGGAGCGTACGGCAGGCGCCCTCAAGACATTTTCGTCTTCATCGTAGGTGGCGCCACTTATGAAGAGGCCCAATGCGTGCATCAGATCAACCAGGCGTATCCAGGAATCAGGATAGTCCTCGGAGGCACCACTGTCCACAACTCCACGTCGTTCTTCGAAGAAGTGAAGGCAGCCATGCAAGGAGTGCATAGGACGCATACTAGGCATATTAGGAACGTTTGAGCAGTTCTGTATACAACAGAACTGCATAATGGACAATGAAATGATATATCAAAATGTACGAGCAAGTGGCCATCCAGAAATTACGTCATACGTTAAAGCTTCGGCCAAATCTGCGCGTCAAGTACGTGAGACGCGAACGCGAAGCGGGAGCGTCAACAACGCGAAACTAAACGTGATCACCTGCAGCGGTCGCGTACGTGTGCAAAGCGCCATATATAAACACGAGCAGCGTCCGCCACGCGACTGACGCTCCCGCTTCGCAGTCCGTTTGGTCGCGCAGGTTTGCTCGAAGTTGAAGCCTTAGCTAGGCGTCAACGAAGTGTGACATCATGTGACAAAGAGGACGATTTATAATAACATAAGCTTCGTGACGTCACTTGTATAAATCTAAAGTATTAAAACTCTAAACTCCAACTTTAAAATATTACTAACTCTATAAATAAATAATATTATTATCAGGTTTACAATAGGGGAGAGTCACAAATGCTCCAAAAGTCATTAAATTCGTGTGACGTAATATATGGATGGTCCGTAAGGTAGGTACCTGGTCTCCGTGTGCATTTAGTGCATGTTCTTCGAGATAAGTAATTTGTTGTGGAAACTGTATATCAGTGCTTCGTTTTATTCTATATAGCTAATGAAATTATTGTAAATTAAAATTATGCAAGCAATGCTCTGAAGCGTATTTCCCTTTCCGCGTTCGATTCGAGACACTGGTTGGTTGCGTTGTCACCATGGTTATTAGCACGGTACATGTTGCACTGTTTATTAAACAGTTACGGTCAACTATAGGTCATTCATTAATCTGTAGACAAACCGTCAACTAACTTTACACGTTTTGTAAAAACAAAACAACGTTAGTCGATTATTATACAGTGTTTACGTAACGCAAACTGTACACGGTTTGGTGGGTGGTATGTACAGACGCCAGCACATCAAGTTACTACAATCTGTCAGATTTCTTTAATAGATTTTCGACTTTATTGCTAAAACATAAGGTTCAAGGTTGATTGGGAAAATCTGACAGTTTCGGGTAGGTTGACCTGCTGGCGTCCGTACCATGCTAAAAAAGCGTGGAGATTTCACGCAATCTGTGTCTCGAATTGAACACGGAAAGGAAAATACGCTGGTCTGAATGGGGTAACTTTATTAGTCAAACATGTTATTCTAATGTGAAATTTATTCATTTTAAGTTATTATAGTCTAAATATTATCCACACGTATGCGTATAATTAAATTATTATTCGAATTAATTAACAATATTATTTTATTTTTTATCCATTATGGCATCCCTTCATAATCATCATCCACGGCCCGACTTCACCCACTGACGGACTCTCTTTTTAACAGACTTCAAAAAAGGAGGAAATTAAGTTGTGCTTGTGAACAAGGGAATCGGCGCCATTACCATTGACAACTTAATTTGGTCGGGTTATACGCGGAGATTTAGTATGGAAAAGTAATGAAAGCTAATTTCTCTTAAAATACAACACTGTCAATCTGAATTTTTGGTCGCTATAACTTCTTTATGGGTACTAATTTTTGTATAAATTTGGGAAGAAATCACCCGCGGTTAAATCTTGAAATGAAAATTTGGCACCGTGACTACCGCCACCCCACCAATGGCATGGTATATCTCGTAAACTACTGGAGTACTAGTTTTGAATTTTGGGTACTAATTTTATCTTGCAGGGTACTAATTTTTTATGTAGGTTTGAGGAAAGCGACAAGCTTCTCTAACTTGGAATCAACATTCAAAATCTTGGTCCCGCTGAACAATTGCGAGAAAGTTATCATCGTTTGATTTCTCGGTAAATACAAATGTTAGAGTTCTGTTTTTTTTACGAAATAAATCATATTTATGGGTACTAATTATTTGTATACTTAGAATAGCTGTAGCGTGCCCCCTTTTTCGGCGCTCATGGTAGTCCTGCTGAAGGGAGCGTGACTACAGCCGGACCACCTTCAAAGTCGATTTTCTCGAAAACTCATGGTACAAATTTTGTGGTTCGAGTACTAATTAGTACCAATTGAGTACTAATTATTTACCAAATATGGAAGAGATTGGCGTTGGTGGGGCGGCGGTAGTCACGGACATGGATATTTCGTTAGCTTAGCTCGTTAGGTTAGGGTCAGTTCACACCGAGACGCGACGCGACGTGACGGTACTAGAAGAGGCCAGTGATGTCGCGCTGCGCCGCGCGCCGCCGCGAGACGCATCCCAACGTCGCGAGGTGCATCGTAAAATCGTTGGCAACACGACGCCGCGCGGTGCAGCTAGACGCCGCGCGGTGCAGCTAGACGCCGCGCGGCGCAGTGGGGCGTGTGACGGAAAGAGTAGAGACAAGTCGCCACGGCGGCCTTGGCTGCGCCGCGCGGCGTCGCGCTGCGCCTCGCGGCGTCGCGCTGCGCAGCGCCGCTCTCGCACGCCGCTGCGTCGCTCTACGCCGCGCGGCGCAGCGCAACGTATTCTGAACTCTCACAATACAATGTGTACCTTTTCGTGTAGAAAATAAAGTATATTTTGAGTCACTCTTTTAAAAGTGTGCGTGCAGCGTCGCGTCTCGGTGTGAACTGACCCTTAGTCGGTAGCTCGCGGTGTGAACCGAAGTATGTAAAGAGGTGAAACGATGTTCGCCCGCCTAGCCCACCCGCCCGCTAGCTGGCGGTGTGGCCTGCGCTTTGGTTGTCATAACTCGGTAGGAGCTTACCTAAGTTGACGCAGCTTGTGCGCAGTATTTTAGACAATAGTGAGTGTCGATGGGGAAATTATAATAAAAACACAGAACTGTTGTGTTTAAAACACATTTTTTTACTTTTTTATTGAAAAATATTCGTCGACACAGGTGTTGTGTGTCCAACAAACGATAAACGATGCCATACCACTTTTGGCACATTCCTCTTTACACGCCCGTCATTGGGCTCACAAATAAAAAGCACTTTTTTCACAAATCATATCTTCCATCGACAAGCAGAATTAAGCAGCAATTTCATACAATATCATAGTTGAAACGAATCATTAGAATTTTTGTTAGGTAAGATTTATTACAAAATTATAGGTACCTCATAGCGCCAAAGCAGTAGTTTTAACAAATCTTTACAATTTCACAGTAAATACCTCGAAGTAAATTTCTCAATAGCGATGGCACTATGTTGTTTGTCCATTAAATTCTCCTGATTCGCATCAAGCAAATTACAATATACAATGAGTTTTTGGCTCTTTATTTCACTCCTATAAAATCCAATTTCACTTTACAATTACCTCTGCTTACTTCCACCACACATTATTTTCCTTCAGTCTTTACAAAATTTACACCTATACTGGAAATTTTACCAAAGTGCTACTTTAATTATCGTAAGAAAGTTGTGGTTTATCTTTTTGAGTAGTAATTAAAAGAGCATTTTGTTAAAACCTCAAAGTACTAGGTCACGTTGGTAACATTCTTACATTATGCCCCGGCGGGGTGCGCAGGGGCAACACACATCTATAAGGCAATTTCATAGAATTTTATCTATACATACACAATGGGTTTTCGAATCGTCCGTGCCGACAGTGGAGTCGGTAACAAATATTTACATGTAAGAAAGTGCCTTATACGAGGTAAAAAAATGTATGAGCTGCTCAGATTGGACCGAGTCTACAATTATCATTTTTATAATGTGATCATTATAAAAATGATATATTTGAAGCTTCGATCATGCTTAACAGCAAGTGGCAAATCGTTCGGTTGAGCTGTTGATCTCAGCTAGCTGCGGCGTATTCTGAGCAGTATACAATTAAAGTCAACTTATGCAAATTAAGAAATCAGGGAAGAACATAAATACAATTGCCACTTGCTCCAACATAAGTAAATAGTAGTTGTTCAGACATTCCTTAGACTAAAAAGGATATAACTCTATTGTTCTGTATCTTAATAATAGACTAATCTATTTATTAGTATTATTAGAATCTTGAAGACAACATTTTTCAAAGAATTACTTGAGTAACGTAATAAATTCCGTAAAGACATCATTTAACTTACTTATCCTTGTCCGGGGGGGAGAGTGTTATGTGTAGTATTAATTTCTGCCACATTACTATTAAATTTAGCTTCAATTGACTCTTAGGTTCAATAACCATAAGGAATGTGATCTAAAGTATTGTCTCAACAACTTCCATTTATTCAAACTATTAATATCAGTACCGTTTACTTTGATACGTCACAGTTCAGTAGTCATTATTCGTGATCGAGTAGTCACATGTCACCATTGATAAAGGCACAATGGAATTATCCCTTTATCCTAGTTTCGACGAGATTTTGCCCGTCATTTTACTGGTTGATCTTTTTTTTTATACAAGACAATCAGATCTCTGATTTGTCCCTCTTTTAGTAAATGCACCAACATGTGCGTTGAATAATATACTAAGTAGTACATTACGGCGCTTTCATAGTTGCATTTAAAATGGGAATCTTAGAAAAAATGTATACCACAACCGTTATAATATAATGTGGCCAAAGGAACTCGAACGTCTTTCGTAAGCACGTATAAATTTTACGAGAAAAAGAAGTATCCCTAGCTAAAACATAAACATTTCCGCGCCACCAGTAGTGACACCTCACACAAAAAAATATATCGTTACTTTATGGCGCATAACAGACAACCACGCACTTACATCTTTTTTACACACTCTCATTTAGACAACATACGCGGTGGAGTCACTCACGCGATAAAAATTTAAATAAAAACAAGAAAAAAAGAAAAATAAAACAGTACACGAGACTCCATACCATGTTCTCGAACACTACGAGTCACGAACGTGGTACGGGTCTGATAGGCCCTTTCCGCAAACTTTATTTTGTGATTTTTTTGAAATGATATATGGTTGAAAAAACTTTACACATCACAAAATTATAAGCCGTTTCATGGGAAAGGACACTAGTAACTCCCTTCTATATCATAATATTTACATTATATACATGTCAATGTTTATATCGCAATTTGTCTGTTTATTTATATAAATATGTCTATTTTAATTACTTTAAATCTACACAAATCATACATTCTGCTGCGGTGTATATCCTATATATGTACCCAAACAGAGCAACTCATTGGGAGTGTTTCATTATGATCTGTTTATGTAATCCATCAAATTTTACAAAAGGAATGCGCTTATACATTATAGGAAGAACTCGAATGTGTTTTAAAGAAATCCTGCAGCACTCCATGGTTATTCATTTAGCAGATTGATTGTTATAAAAGAATGTGAATGTCATCGTCCACATTTGGCGCTACCCAGGGAGCACCGCGCGGAGGTCATGGACTTAGCTCCCCTTGATGCCACACTTTTATATTAAGCATTTTACGACCCTCGATTCAAGCTGAAACTTATTCATAAATACCTATACATAACTATGGGAGAAAATGGTTTTTTTACTGTGCAAATCTTGTGAGCCTTACTTTTATTTAACGAAATATATCCGCTGACGCATTTCTGTGACAATCCTGACGTTAATTTATGTGAACAGTGTCAGTTTCGTCGTAAATAATGTATATGCATCATAACTTCCTTACACCTACCTATCAAGTTTATATTTTTATTGTCAAACCTACTTGCGTCTGTAACGCATCCTGTTACAATTCCTTGAAACGCGAAGGGTAACTTAACAAATTAGTGAAAGGCTAGTTTCGCTTTTTATACTTAGGTCTGGATTCATCAACATTCAAACCACCGGTTAGGTAATTAAACTGTTGGTTTATGTCAATTTCCTGAGGACATTTTAAATATATCAGTGATTAAATATCTAAACAGTTGATTTAAATGTTGGTGAACACAAGGCTAAGTATATTCCAGCGTTTGCTTAACGAAACTAGGCTTTAAAAACCTGTTAAGCACAGAAATTAAACAATATTCCATTCTAAATCATAGATGTAACTAAATTGTAATATAGGAATTTTATCATATTTTTTTATATATTGAAACATATAATGTAGATGTTGCAAAATAAAAATACTACATTTCTATTAGGTGCTGGCAGTAAAACTAAAGAGTTCATATCTGTTAGGCGCTTAAATAAAACTATTGCATGACCTCGCCTGATTAAGAATTACTCATAGAAAAAAATGTGAAAATAAGAACCTTCGATTCGCACAATATATCCGTTACGCTTGAATAAAGGGAACACAAATATAAAATAAACTTTCATAACTTAAATTAGTATTGGTGGTGAATTTAAGAAGACTGGCCTCGTTTTCATGTGGCAAAAAAATATTCTGAGGCCTCAATTCTTTCATTCTGCAACGCGAAAAACAAATTGAAGAAGAAAATTCATGCTTTTTTCTACACTCTTGTAACTTAATATCATATCGAAGTCCGAATCCAAGAATGGAAGCGAGATTGAGTCAGATGAGGACTCATGCGGGATGTTAAAGAAGAGGAAGACAATCATCCTCTATCTCTTTCCGACCTTCCAAATTATGACAAGTTTGCCTCCACGGCGTGTAGACCCATCCAATTGGCAGAGACAGGGGTCATGAAAGGTGTTCCTGCCATCAATGTTGATTATTCTATATCTCCTTTGGCGACATCATCTCCAGGGATCGACCCTCACAAGTCTTTGATATCCTGCACCTCCAGCCAGAAATCTCAGGGCTCACATGAGTCAATAGGAGCCTCCAATGAGGATCTCGCAATTCTTGAAGCTTTGCAGATAAGGTTGAATTCGGAACTGGGACCTTGATGACCAGAGACATTGCCTAGCAACTGGAAGTGTTATCTGGCAGGATATATTATCGTCAGATGCCAAACCCTGGAGCTGTTTTAAAAGCCATTGAATCACGAGCAGGACCCGGCAAACGTCAACTCACCTTGAACCTGTCCTCCCACTGTCTGGAGTGAGGGCATTGTTGGGAGATATCTCCGCTATGGAGGCTACTGTGACCTGTGTGACAGCTACCAATGCCAATGTGATTCTAGGACTCTCTGAGATGATTGACAACTTAGCTATTAGAGAAAAAGAGGCAGTATCCGAAACTAAGCTGTTTAAGGACAGTTTCAATGATATCACTCGGGTTTTTAACAAGTCCTCTGAGACCTTGACCAAATGTACCACCAGCGCAGAGCAATTACTCCTGACAATGCAGAATGTCCACTCGAAGGTCTACCCCTCTCTATCCCTAGATCATATAATATCATCTCTGAGCTCCAGGAACAAGGAGGCCCCAGTCGACAAGATCTCTGAGTTGGGAACCTACAGGAGTGACTTTGGAACCCTTACTATATCTGACAAGGGAACAAGTTTTCAGGGATCGAGAGAAGCTGCAAAAATCCTTTCTGATCTTTCAGGATGTGTAAAAAAGTCTTCAGTTAACATGGTCATTATGAATAAGAAAATACCCGAACTTCTGGCCTATACGGAGGAACACCCCGAACGGAGATATGCCATGAGAGCTCCCTGAAGAAAAGAAATCAGTTTACGAGGAGATGATGGCCGACCTTCCTGATAGGCTCTATCGGTGGTCCAAAATTTATTGAGAACAGACAAGATAAGACAATAAGTTCACAGAATAGTATTTTGCGAAAAATAGTTGTTTCTATCCACCCCGTGACCTCTACAAGGACGATAGGAGTCTCGCAACGCTTCGCGAGAGGAATTATAATATTATGCAGTTCTTTACGATATCCTACACTTAAGGGCTGAGTTTCACTAACACATGCACCCTGAAAAGGCGCACTTACTACATTCCATATCAAAGGAACATATAAAATGTTTTACGAATAATTATTTTCTTTTAAAAATAATAAATAGCACTTGGCTACAAGTGATATTTGAGGCGAATAAGCTAAGTAATGAGCGCAAGTGAATTGGCATTCTCAATAAGGAGTCGGCTACGATAATGCGATACCATAATTTCGGGAGTCCGTATCGTTTCGTAGTATACCAGTTACGTTGCCTTTTCAAAAGCTGCAAATGTATAAAATAAAATAAACTAATGACTCGTGAGACACTGACGTCATGTCTCAGTAAACATTGAGCATCTAGGATGGTCCCGATACTTATTTCACTTTAACTGTCCAATGAAAGACGTTGCAATATCTTTCACATCGATCTGGCATCTAAAATATCGCCCATAATTTACATTACGAATTTTAATAGTAACTATTTTCCAATTTCATAAATTAATATTTTTAAAGTGCAATTGACACTTTGGAATTGGTAAAGAAATCGCGGAGGGTACCTTCACAATAATAAACCCTAAACCTAAATAAATACAGTTTAACGAACTGACCGCTGTTTCAGAATGGCGATAGTCGTTATAAACGAGGAAACAAAGGTTACCGATCACAACCGAGAGGAATTTGATAATTACTACTTTTAGTACAAAAGGATTTTTTTGCCGATAAATATCATGTATTTAATATAAAATTATTTTAATAATAGTTGTAGACTATGTTGTATCAAACTTTATTATGATATTTAGTTCGATTTATTTCATTTTTTTTTTATATAAAACTGGCATGTACCTTACTTAGCGAGGCGTGTGCCTGGCTCACAATACATATAATAAACTGACGAGTTTTTAAAAAATTCCTCTCAGTTTGTATCGATAAATATGATAGAGAGTGAATTATCTAATTATAATACATACGTCCGCCCCCAGTTCCGCGCGCGGGCGGACCACACTCCGTCCGTACAAGACGCACTATATTTTCTTACACACACATACATACAATCTTCCATCCATTCTTAAATATTTAATATTTATTCCCCGCCGTGCTAAACTAACTAAAGTATTTTAAACAGTGTTTTCATGTGAATGGCAACACTAACTAAACTTTCAAAAACTTGAAAGAATGGTCAGGTATTCATATTATTTCAAAGATAATACACATTTTCTGTTTTTTCACGTGACAATTTTAATTTTATACAAAATTGAAACCATTTTTTAAATTGTTCAATAAATTATGTTTTTTTTTTATAATTGGCAACTACTTGTTGTAAAAGATGTTTTCATATCTTTGGTTTATATCACAAAAATCAGCGTCATTTAAATTATGATGAGTGGACAAAATGGTGTGTTTATATCCAAAATGGATAATTCCGTATTTTTATTTACTGTACTAGTTTATGTAATTCACTAAAGTTATATAACAAACAATAACAATTAAAACTCGAAAATATTTTGCCACGTGAAAATACCGAGTAAAACTTTAAAAAAAAATATTAAAAAAAAACATCAATTATTGCGATGAACGTATCGATACGAAGAAGGCATACAAGTTATTACTTTGCGTTGTATTTTTAAAGTTAGAAAAGTATTACAGCTGCGTCGGCTTGTAAGACTACGCACAATGATGACATCGTGTCACTCCTAATAAATACTTGAATATCGCCAAATATTTTGATGGCGTTAAAAGTATAACTATTTCTTAGTGACGATGATGACATTTTATAAAAAAATGAAGGCCTCCTAGTCTACGTGCTAATTTTGATAAAAAATTATAAAATCTCCGCTTACTAAATGTAACAATACACAGTGGGGATAGCAGCGCCTTTTTAAGTAAACCTGCATAGATTTCCCGCGTACACAAATAAGTCTCAATGGACATTTGTTACAAATATTACATAAAAAAGCTTTGCAAGTGCACTTTTTATACAAATTTTGATACTCCAAATTTTTGTAGAGTTAATTTAGGTCAGAATTAAACATTTTTGCGTGTATAAATAATTGAAACCATTTTTCGAACTAGCAAAACAGTTTGTTCTTTTCTATGAGACCGCAAATTATAAGTGATGCTGCCAGCAGCAAAATTAGGAAACTACTGTCCAGCAATACTTTCACAATGATTGAGTTGGCAGAGACCTCCAAGCTGTTCTAGATTACATTGCGTATAATAACATCGCTATTGATTCTACGTCCAATACCTATGTTATTGACTGGTAATCGTAACTCAGTACATCGCAACACAATGAAAGTTACACGATATATCGGATTGAAATTTAAATTACAACGAATAGCTTACTTCGACTATTTACATGTAAATCCGATATAAACTATTTCCTTTTATATATTAACATCGGTAGTAATACGAAAATGAGAGTACAAGCAAGGAAATAATATGAGCGTCACGCTCCACGCACGGTGTCCTGGCGGCACTACACTGAGTCAGGCGCGGCGGCAGCGCGCGTACTGCACGTACAGGCTGTAGTCCAGGCGCAGGCGCAGGCTCACGTGCGCGCGCGGGCCCAGCGCGGGCACGTGCGCGCGCGGGCCCGGCGCGGGCACGAGCGCGCGCGGGCCTGGCGCGGGCAAGTGCGCGCGCGGGCCCGGCGCGGGCATGTGCGCGCGCGGGCCTGGCGTGGGCACATGAGCGCGCGGGCCTGGCGCGCGGCCGCGGTGAGGCCCGCGCGAGCGTTACGGGTGCGCGCCGCCCGCGCCCACGCCCGGCGTCGTGGAGCCGCCCGACGAGCCGTGGCTGGGCGGCATCAGCACTCCCTGCGGGCCGACAAGCAGGCACTTATCTACTACTCGACGATATCCTCATGAAAACCCACACCACGAAATAGATAGGTACAGAAAGCTCCATAAAACGAGCTAAAACAAGCGTACGTACATAATTATAAGGTCGAAACAAAATACCTAGACAAACTTTTGCAGAACACAGTAATTTATCAAACTCGACATTAAAGAAAAGAAAAAAAAAACAATGAAGGTTCCATTCCATTGCAAACGTTATCCTGTTTATCCAGGTATTTTGTTTGGACCGTATGTAGACGCGTACGCGGTCTCAAACTATGTCAAACGAATGTCAGTCACGAGTGCACAAGCACTCGCTTTACGTAGATGCCTGTCTATGAGAGCGTGCATTTCCGCTCGTTCTAGGAAGCCGGTCTTATGTACCTATCTATTTCGTGCCCACACACAATAATTAACAAAAGATGCGTTGTTATTCAGTAGGGCTGTCAGTGTTGTCAGTACGCGTTATCGATTATCGAATCTACTCAAATACGGAATGAAACTCACATTGTACGAACGCGTGTATGAAATGCACAAGATCCAGCTTCGAATCATCAACCACGCCAGCAAGCAGTGCACATGCACTCACCGACGAAGTTCTGACGAGACAAAGATTACCTGTAGTTGCACCGCACATGGTTCAAAATCGCTTGACATTTCCACATGACATCCGAATTTTTGTCAAATTTTGGTCTGATGTCAAAGTGCATGGTAACCTCCTTGATGACGGTACTTTGACACCTAGTGGGACAAGCCACTGACAAGTATCTTATGAACTTGTTAGAATACAAAATAAACGTGCCTAATGTCAGTCTAATGTTCCTGAATGACGTAAGGAAGCTTAAATTATGGACACTAAAATGTGAGGAAACTTTAATGGCAAACCCGGTAGCAGTTCGGCTGTTGGGTGTTCCTGTGACAGTACATTTCAAGTCCATAAGGTAATTGTTAGTGGGACTGACGTGTACAGTGCTACATGGATCTAAATGAACGTGGTGAGAGAGAACTAAGGTCTAATCAAACTCCCGATTCCAATTGTTATTTCCAATGCAAATATCGACTTTATAATAGTGTAAATTAAGTTGATTTAAGAATGACTAGCACTATTGAAAAAGTCATAAAAATGTAATGTAAACTGTAACTTATGTGAGGGTATAAAAGTTATTTTTCCAAAACCACATATTTGTGTTCATGTTTGGAAAATCGATCACGAACGCAGTACAATTGGATATGACAGGTTCTTGAAATCTTCGTTCACAAATGGCGCCATCCAGGTTCATTTAGATCCATGTGGGTGTGTGGTGCACAGTTACCTGTAGCGAGTGGGGGTGGGGCTGCGGCGGCGAGGCCGTGGGCGGCGCGTGGTTGCCGAGGTAGGCCAGGTGGTGGTGGTGGTGGTGGTGCCCGCCCGAGCCGCCCGGGCCCATCAGCGGGCACAGCACCTGGTGGTACGCCTGGAAACAAAAATCATATTATTTATTGTCCAATGGAGAGAAAATTCCATAAATAACTCTGATAATTGAAAGAAACATTGTTTTACGGCGTCAATTATGTGAGTAGTATTTACCTGGAAAGGTGGCTGCTGGAAATGATGGTGCGGATGTGGGTGCTGGTGCTGGTGCGGGTGCGGCGTGTGCGCGGGCGACGGCGGCGGGTACAGCGCGGGCGACGCGGCCGCGGGCGACGGCGCGGGCGGCGCGTAGCCCTGCACGCCCACCTCGCCGCCGCCCAGCCCGGACCCGCCGCCCACTGACCCGCCTACGCCACCGTGGTACATTCGGACCTGGATAAAAATATCACAATTTCGTTAACATGTGTTCAAAAGGTTAGCTGGTAGAAAACGCCTATGGTATTTAGTTCATCTCTGTACATTTTGTATGCTTCAAGCATTAATAAACAAAAAAAATGTTTTTTTTTAAATATTCTATTTGTGAATGATAGCTGAAAATTTTTTATCGGGTGTAAAAAGACGCATAACCGAACTCGAGTCATTTATATTGACCTTACCTGGAACATAAAACCCTGTATTTTGTTGAAAAATTAGCTTCTAGTACCTAAGTATAAAAAACACATTGATATGGTAATCCAGCCATTGCTAATTCTTATTTAGCAATAAAAATATCCTATTCCATCACTGTTCAGTAGTAGTAGACAGTAACAATAACTGGAATTTAATTACCTACCGATAGATCATTTTAAAATATGAAAAAAAAAAACAGTACTGTCATCAGATGTGTTGTACTCACCATGTGCTGATACTGCAACGCGGGCTGCGCGGGATGCTGGCCGGGGTGCGGGTGCGGGTAGGGCACGAACTGCTGCATGGGCGCGGGCGCCAACAGCGGCTGGCCCGTCGCTGCCGCTACCTGCATGCCTGAACCTACGCCCACTACACAGTCAACGTATGTTAGGACTATAGCCGACCTTTGAGCAATGGTACTCTACCCTACTTCCTTCCTTTTTTCTACTTTCATTGTTGCTTGTCATTCATTATCTCTCTAACCTTTTCTCGACAATCTCAGGGTCAGCTTCCAGTCTAACCCAATGCAGCTGAATTACTATTATTTGTCATGATGCGACTGCCTATCTGACCTACACAACTCAGTTACTAGATGATACGATAAAATAATCGAAACACATTTATTGGGTATAAGAGAAGACTAACCAAGGGGTGGTTATTCTTCTCTTACCACACTAATATTATAAAGGCGAAAGTTTGTGAGCGTATGTGTGTGTTTGTTTGTTACTTCTTCACGCTCAAACGGCTAGACCAATTTTGATAAAATTTTGTATGGAGGTAGCTGACACCCTGGATTAACATATAGGCTACTTTTTATCCCGATATTACCACCAGATCGCAACTTATGCGGGTGAAACAGCGGGTCGCAGCTAGTACCCAATAAATGTGATTTGATTATTTTCTACTGCTGCTTGATAATCTACTTTGGTTACTTGCGTAAATAAGAAACAAGATTGTAGATTTTTTTAAAAGCTGCCTTAAATTTCATGCCATTATTTCAGGCACTTAATATAACTATTGCTTTGATGTGTTTTTTTTTTTTGTTTTCGCGTTAATAACCAGTAACAACATACTGCAATCAGCAATTTGTTTGGCATATGACAAGGTATTTGGTGCCCACGTTCATCAAGATTTTGTTATTAGACCATAAACAAAATCTCAAATAACCGTCATATTACTATTACAAGGTTATTTTCGTTTTGTGAAATATTATTTCCCAAAACAATGGCACAAATGTTTACCAGCAGCACTCCTCTGACGTCATTCGAGCGCCAAAATATCCTTGTAGCAGTTTAGGTGGTGACGTTATGCTCACCTTTCCTGAAGTTTCTCTGTTGTTGCGACTGCATGGGGGGCTGTCCGCCTCCCCCTGAGACTCCCCCGACTCCTCCGCCGCCTCCCATGGCTCCATATGCCAGCTGTAAACACATCACGTATTATTAAGTTTTGACATTACACTTGTAAACAAAAAGACTGTAAGCATGCCAAAGCCTGCTTAGTCTTTTTCAGGAAATACTGAACGCCACTGATGCTGTGATTAACGTATGTGATTACTGTGTAATTTAAAAGTACCATCTATTGAAGTTAAGTCGGAACGGCGGTGTCTTTAAGCGGGGAACAGACTTATAACACATCATTTCACGCGACGCGAACAATTTATATCTTAAAGTTTTGTCTTGACTAATGCATACGTGTCGATTGTTACATGTGTGATCAGCCCCGGATCTAGAATGTTTTCGAGGCTGGGCAACAAATGCCGTTTCCCGCCCCCCGTCCCGTCAATCCTTATGTACCTTTTCCATAAAGCTTTTTTTTATATACTTACATGAACATGTCAGACATTTTTTCAAATTTGGATAGGACAGGGTGCTTACTCTTGAATTTAATTCCGATAGATCGACATTGGAATTGTGACGTTTTGTACTCTTGAATTCGATGCTAGCGTCAATTGATTTTTAAATTGGGTGTCCATTTTGGGGAACTAATTGGAATTGGGAACGGGCTTGGCGTGGGGTAAACGGTACTCTTGAGTGTATTTTGACAGCTGTGTATTGCGTCAATTTTGCGTTGGGATAGTTTGTTGATAGTGATTTTTCCAATAACAAAAGTGTAACTTTTCAGAAATTGTTTTTTTTATAATATTAGTATGGATATAAGTGTGTATTATTTAAAAAGAGACTTTAATTGTTATCTTGATAATTAAAATCAAATGATTTCGTATCATCATCGATCATCAACCGATCATATGTGCTTATAATAAATTAATTTCTTTCTCCCTTATCTGTTGATAACCCGAGATTGTAATTAATACCTAAATAACCATATCCGTATATGAATCGATATCTACAAGCTATACCTATGTAAGATTGTATGTTTTTTATGTTCGGGATTTTAAATAAAAACAAAGCAATATTACTTATTTGAATTTCGTAACTTTCTTTTTCTTACAAATAAATATCTTATCTTATCTTAACAAAGTTAATGTTGAAGAGCTAGCTCTGTAAATTATATCTTAGTTATCTGCCGATCAGGGTGAAGTTTCCTTGCTTTTTAAATAGTTTTAACAAGTGAATACTGTAGCGAATATTGAAAGCTTGTTTCTTACCAAACGGAGTGGCTCACACCAGCATAAAACTGTCTAGAAAAGAAAGTAAGATGTCTTTCCTTTGCAGTGGGATAATATAGATTAGAGATAACAAAACAAAATCGAGGAGAAAAGCAGATTAATTAATATAATTTATGATACTTTGAGATGAAAGCTGGCATAATTCGATTATCAATAATGGTAATAAAGTCAAGAACTTTGATCTGACGCTCAGATTTAACATCTGTGCGGAACGGTGTTTATTACCTTACTACGTTTCACGGTTTTACATGTTACTATTTCATTTTGCTAGCCTTGTGATGTGTTCTTCAAAATGAAATAGTAACCTCGTAGGGTTAAATTAAATTAGCTAACGGAACTCGACAGACGTGAGAGGTTTAGATAACTCTTATTATTTTTATTTTTTTTATTACTAAATGGGCCCGCTCTTGACCCCGATCACGCCCGATGGAAAGCGATAGATTAGGTCTATGATGGAACGAGCGTGCCCAGAAGATGATATAAGATATCTTAACATAATAAGACAAAATGAATTTATTATTTGTTTTTGGGGCTCTGCGACCTCTGGTAGTGTAGTGCTCCGAGTATGAGTTGAGAATTTTTTTTTTTTGTTTAATGTTTTGATATATTATTATCCATCACGTTTGTGATGTTAACACAAAAACAAACACCGATATTGAAAACTGATGTCAGAGTAAATACAATTGAGTAGGATATCTTCATACATACGCACCGAACACGGTTTGTACGAGCGCGCTCGTACGAATGCACACACTGACAAAATTTATCGCTGCTAAAGGTGCGCCCCAGTCGTGGCTACGCCGTACGTAATACCGCCCGCGCCCGCTCAGCCGCTGCCGCTCGTAATAATTAGTACGTGTATCTACCTACCTCTTTTAACCATTTCATAATCATTTTATTTTATTTGAATAAATACATGTTTCAGTAAAACCACGTGTTAATTAATCATATTTGGATCGCTTTTTTTCAAATAACTAAACAGATAACATGACGTAGTTAATGAAAAAAATGTAGTCACCTCCTGGCCTATGTAGAAAAAAAAAATTAAAAAACTTTGTACTAAAGTTCCCTACAGGGGAAAACTGTTTTGTATTAGAGATTGAGATTAGAGATGCCGATGCATTCCACCAGTTTCTATGACAAATCTTTTACTGTTCCAGCAGTACGGTTATGGAATGACTTGCCCGTGTCGGTAAGGCGTGCTCAATCTTTGTCCACTTTTAAAATTATGGTTAAAAAGCACTTCCTCTCTCCGTAAACATCATCATCATTTTTTTTTTCTTTGCTCCTATTTCATGTTTATTATTGTATGTATATATTTATTTAGATGAGTATAATATACTTGATGTATGTATTTAGTGTATTATGTAAATGATACACCACAGACTACCTACAGTATTTGTCTGTCCTTCTCCTTTTTAATCCATCCAAAGGTTGTCTTTAAAAGATCGCTTTTAGCGATAAGACCGCCCATTGTGTCACCCTCTGTACAGTTTCTATAATAGGCTATTTGACTGGTTTCTGATAAACATCTCAGATTATTTAATGGTGTCTAACGAGCCCACAAAAACCTATTACTTCAAATTGCATAATGTATTTCTTTTAGAAAATAGTAAATAAAAATGTACTGTTTAAATAAGCCGCCAAAACGCTATCTTTAACAATATGGCGTCGTGACGTCACAATACACGTAAACAAACGTTGAAACGGTCGAGTTACTAGACAAAAGTCATCTGTTCTGTCAACGATAGACAGAAATTGACTATATCATGACGTCATCATAAGTTCAGCCAATCCAGACCGTTTTCGATTACGTGGCGCCAGATTTAAAAAGATGAAGTTTTTTCGGGATTTTTTTAATAAATAATACATTGTTTTGTAGTAAAATTAATGCAAATCGATTTTAAAAGCGATAATCTATACGAGTGTCAATAATTATGACCTTATTTTTTGCATTGTCAAATAGCCTATTATGTTTGTAATTTATATGGTGTACATAATAAAGAGTATTCTATTCTATTCTAACTTAATTTGAACCCGTAATTATGTAAAGGAAATAACTTGCAATCTAGCCTGGTTTAGGTTTGCAAACGCTAAGCGAATCCAACTTTTCTTAGTGAACTTTGAGCGTTCCGATTTTGAAACATTGTTATCGGATAATCCCCTTGGATATTCAAGAAACCTGTGCATATCTGTACCTGTGCTTGATATCGTAAACTACTGATAGTAAGTAGGTTTTAATCTTTTACATCATTGAACTTAGCAACAGATTGTAGAGAAAGCAGTGAATTCAATTTTATTGGCGATAAAAATCAATCTTTTTTTATTTTTAATAGCCATTAATGTCCCACTGCTGGGCAAAGCCCTCCCGGGATACTCTCCTTCCACCTCTCTCTGTCCAGAGCTGCTAAGGACCAATCTTTAATATTTAAAGGACTTAATTTGAATTGAAAGTAACTTCAAGCCGTTTTAAGTTTTTAGGGCCTAGCAATACGATTGCAATATTTTTATATAAAAAAACAATAATTGAAAGTCAATTAAATAAAGTTTATATTTCCTATATTTACTTGCAACTTTGAAGCCAAAGTAATTGGCCGTTGCGAAACAGCCGGACAAACGCAAACTGTTTATAATATAGAATGGATAACGATAAATTGATACCAGCCACGCGGTCACAACTGATAATTAGACTGTTCACATGATTTGACATTTATACAGATAAATCTTTCAGTGACATTGCGAGAACGACGCGATTCACACAACTTTAAATATATTGATTTCATCTGTTCAAATATTGCCTACAACATTCTGCAAGTTTTTTGTGATACTGAGACCATAACAGTGAAGAAATTATAATGTGGTTAGTGTGGCTGATTATAGGACTGATCCTAATAAAAACTTATAATAAAATAACAAATGGGAAGTGTTACTCCGACAATGTCATGAGTGGTAAAGTGGTGATCGTTACGGGTGGTAACAGCGGGATTGGCTATCAGACTGCCTTAGAACTTGCCAGAAGAGGCGCCAAAGTGATACTAGGCTGTCGAGACGAGAATAGAGGACAGAAAGCTGCAGAATCGATAATCAAGAAGACTAGAAACCGCAGTGTCAGATACATGCACTTAGATCTAAGTTCTTTCGCATCTGTGAGAAAATTCGTTGAAGAATTCAAAAATTCCGAAGCAAAATTAGATATTTTGATCAACAATGCAGGCGCTAGTGGTGTCCACAGAGACAAGACTGAAGATGGATTAATCAGGGACATGCAGGTCAATCATTTCGGACCTTTCCTCCTGACTCTACTCCTAACACCTCTATTAAAAAAGTCTGCGCCAAGCAGGATTATTATTGTGACGTCAACGCTGCATAGGTTTGGTACTATCAGCGACTTGAATAGTCCTCACTCTTATATGAGAACTTACTGCGATAGTAAACTATGCAATATATTGTTTAGCAACGAGTTAGCAAGAAGGCTGGAGGACACTTATGTGACCGTGAACAGCCTCCACCCTGGTCATGTGAACACGAGCTTTTACAAAGCAACGATTTTAGAGAAGTTAAGGAGTATGGTCTTATACAGTTTCTTCAAGAATCCAGTAGAAGGTGCTCAGACTAGTTTGTTCCTAGCTATTTCTGATGACATTGATCAAACGTCTGGGGGGTACTTTGTTGATTGTACGGAAGGGTATATGGGTATGAAGGCTAGAAATGAAGACCTGGCTGCCAAGTTGTGGGAAATATCTGAACAGATGGTTGGCTTAAAGCCTGAGGAGAAGATTTAGATTAAAATAGTGTATAAGTAGATTTTTTATACGTAATTTTTACTGTTTTATTTGGAAGACTATAAAATATATGAAGACAGTGTTTAAGTGGTTTTTGATACGCGAGTTACTCTGTAAAAATAAAATATTTTTGTTTGGAAGACTTAAATAAGTGATGGTGTCGTGAAATCCATATTGGTTATGCAATTAATAATTTTTAGTGCACTTAAAACAACAATCAAATTGGTATTAACATAGAAAACCACTGCAAACAACATTAATGTTAGTTTATGAATATAAACGACTTAAAGACTAAAAGGTACTTTCGAAACTAATAAATTATTTTTATATCTTGTAATTATTTTTATATTTACAGTACTCAATGACGTTACGTAACGTATGTAATTAATGTGATATGAACGCTTATCGCTGTGATTAGCTCAGTAGACAGTCACAAGTCACATCCCATTTACTATGCAACTGAGTACATACATAAGCACAACATAAGGCTAGGCGCAAACGAGCCACCGGTAGCTCAATGACAAGCAGTTCACATGCTTTTTCATACGTTTTATATGGATTCGCCGCACACGTGTGGCCGGTGGCGGACACCTGCTATAGCGGTACTCAACACCGCAGCAAGAGGCTACAGCCACCGGTGGTTATGGTAGGTGGCTCGTGTGTGCTTACCCTAAGTGAGAATAATGATAGATATTCATATCCAAGTTTGTCTATAGTCGAGTTGAATTTCTAGCTAAAAGACAACAATTCAGTTATGCTCATAGCAATTGAAAGGGTACAGAATGATCCAACACACGTGCCATCATGAGCAGACCTTTTTTTTTTTTTCGCGGATGGGAAATCAAATGACCCCTCCCGCTCTGGGTGGAGCGGAACGGAGTGTCACACTCTTACTGACTAAAACCCACCCGTGTTCCTTCTTTAGCCCATTATGTTCCGGGCCAGCGGTAACCCTTTCGGACAATCCCGCTGACCCGGCAATGAGCAGACCCTTAAGTGAACATGACTTTGGCCATTTGCTAAATTTTTTGCATTCATAACTGATTCATTTAAAAAGTCTTGTCAGCCGATTCGTAATAAACTAAAAAAATAAAATTTCATTAGTGGCCAATTTACAATCTTGTTTCCAATTTAAAAAAGTGCAAATAGTGCACTATGAAAAACAAAACTTGTACATGTTTTACACCCTAATTTTCATTTTCCATATTATATATTTCTTGATAAATACTATCTCAACTATCCTACAACGAATCGATAAGGATAGAAAGGAGAACTTAATAATTTCATCATAAAATATTTTCGGGTTGTGTTCCCCAGTCGATTTTGTGTTTCCCAATCCACTATTGTGCGCTAAGGTAGCGCGCGGAATTAAATTTTTCATACGTTTTTTGCAATTTGCTATGCCAGGTTGTATGTATGATTCGCGACCGTAACAAATATGGCTTTACAGAATTATAGTCAGTCAAAATTGGCCTCAAATGCATGATTTCATGAATTATAAGTCACTCAATAGGATTATATGAACTTAGAAGAGTTGTATTGATGATTTTTTTATGATTATAATTCTATAAATAAATATTTGTTAGGGTGCGTCCACATCTGGCGAATGTGCCGCGAATGTGCAGCCCGCGAGCCGTTTGCGAGCTACCCGCGAGCTGCGCGCGTGCGTTTTTGTTCGTGCGCCGCTCCTGCGCCGCCCGCGCGCAGTTCGCGCGCGACCTAAGCGCCGTACGCGATCAGCGCGCGGGCGGCGCGAAAGTACTGCAGTAAACGGAACTGTAAGTGCGAGAATTGAGTGCGCGCAGATCGCGCGCCGCGCGCACGCCTTATACGAGCCTTGCATGAGTTGCGCTAAAGAGGCGCACCAAACCATTGCCGTGACTGCACGCACGCAGCTCGCGGGCAGCTCGCAAACGGCTCGCGAGCTGCACATTCGCGGCACATTCGCCAGATGTGGACGCACCCTAACGGTCGCGAATCATATTCAGATCAACATTTCAAAAAAACGTAATCATAATTGAAATTCTCGGAATAGCCTAACGCTTTCGCCTTAAGGGGTCCACCGATTCTCAAATGTGAAACATAACCAACCGTGAACTGTAACCGTGTTCAATCACAAAAACGTGGTACTATCGAAAATAGACTATCACTTAACTTAAACTTACACATTGTTGTTATTAAATCAAACGAAAATCACTCTGAAAGCGTTAGCGTTGGTTTAAGACGGTTAATGACCATGTGACAGTGGGACGTGGTGGCAGAAAACATAGGAAATGGATACTTCAGTTGTAATATTTGTTGCTTGACGAACGACCTAACGAAGTGCTGCGCTGTTTGCACGGCCAAACCAGTATGAACGTTACGTTCATTAAAATAAAGTTGAAATTAAATAATCTCCTTCAAGCCCGCGAGAGCATGGGACAAGACAGACACACAGTAAAGTTTATTCATTTTCAACTTTATTTCAAGAGCTACAAGGTTGATGTTTGTTTGCCAGTGAAAACCAAGCTGCGCTGCGCTTCGCCAGGTCACTTTGTGTTAGAAGATATCAATCATTAGAACTTGAAGATTCTTTCACGCAAAAAAAATCATGAAAATGTTATTTGCGAGTGCGCGATTAATAGTTTTGCAATTAAGTGTGTACTTATTTGAATGTTCAAATTAAATTTAAACAACCACTTTGTATCTATTCGTTCGTCAAGCTTCGTATGAAGTTAGTTAAGTAGCCATTTAGCATGTAATCTGTGATAGTAGATTAGCCAGGCGGTTGGCGAGGCAAGCACCCGTTTGTACATGACATCTTACGAAACGACACACTGCGGAAAAACGGAACACTGCACGCGGGCGGGCGTGGGACAAGGAGTTTATATGTGACAAGCACTAAAAAATTATAGAAATCATTTAGAATACCGGTTTGTTTGGCATGATTTTTCAAAATTATCTTTTTAATGTCCGGGCGCGAAAATTGTACTTTGAGTTTGTTTGTTTTAAGACCGGATTTGTAGGTTTCTTGTCTGTCACTCATTTCTGTGTGACAGGGTCTAAGATCGATGTCATATTTACGCTCGTGTCTTTTTTTTTATCAAACGAGTCGCGTGAATTCACCTCAATTATTTATCAAATTCCTGGTATATTCAAAACATCTGACCAATAGTGAATGAAACATGAAAGATTGTATTTGTCACAAATAATTCCTCATCCCATATGATGTCCACTGGTCGTGTGCTCACCGCATCTGGGCGGTCCCGTTTGTCGGGCACCATGAATATAGGCGGCGCGTACTGCCGGCAATCGCACCCCATCTCCATCTGTTGCCGTTCGCCAACATAATTAGCTTCATTAACTATGGTTTTGTATGCCAATAGAATGATATTTCTATTGCTTGCGAAGCAATAAGCCCCTGATTTCCCCCAAGTTTATACAAATACATAAATAATATTCTTGGGCTGTAATTTTCGCATGACTACTTCGAATTAGACTTTGAAGTTCCAATATGTCAAAACGACAAACAAAGTTTAGCGCAATAGGCTATTTGACTGGTTTCTGATAAACATCTCAGATTATTTAATGGTGTCTAACGAGCCCACAAAAACCTATTACTTCAAATTGCATATTGTATTTCTTTTAAAAAATTGTTAATAAAAATGTACTGTTTAAATTAGCCGCCAAAACGCTAACTTTAACAATATGGCGTCGTGACGTCACGATTTACGTAAACAAACGTTGAAACGGTCGAGATACTAGACAAAAGTCATCTGTTCTGTCAACGATAGACAGAAATTTACTAAATCATGACGTCATCTTAAGTTCAGCCAATCCAGACCGTTTTCGATTACGTGGCGCCAGATTTAAAAAGATGAAGTTTTTTCGGGTTTTTTTTTATAAATGTGTCGTTAGATTTCAAATCGCATCAAGTCCACTTTTGACATAAAGTTAGCTTTTATTCTTATTTAAAAGGCAGGGGAAGTATCTTTCACAATATTTTACCGAATTGAACCAGGTCCCTGTAGTTTTCAAGCAAAATAAGTTTAAAACACACCCCTTTTTTCAAATTGAACCAAGTCAATTTGACATGTTATATCAAAACGCAACAAGTCGCATTGAGCCAATCAGAGCGACGCGATCGTTCAAAATGGCGCCCAGTTATGTGCTGATTGTCGCATATTTTAATTCAAACTGCACTAAGTCCAGTATTCTGTTAGATCAAATGAAGCTAAGTCCGAAGGACTTGGTTCATTTTGACAAAATAAACCTAAATCCAAATTAGAAATTAGTTTTTCTCGTAATCTATAAACATTTCATAGAAACAATGATAGAAAGGATGATAGAGAATCCGATTTTTGATAGTCACACCACCCTCAAAATGAGATAATAAAAAGCCTTACTCGAACAGAATAAAAAACCGCTTTTTATTAATTAAATCATTTTGGACTTACTTCAATTTGAAATCTAACGACACAAATAATACATTGTTTTGTAGTAAAATTAATGCAAATCGATTTTAAAAGCGATAATCTATACGAGTGTCAATAATTATGACCTTATTTTTTACATTGTCAAATAGCCTATTGCGGTATCCGTCTTGTAAATTGTTGCACATAGCATAATCAGCTTATAATTTTCCCACTGCTGGGACACAGGCCTCCTCTCTTCGTGGAGTGGGCTGTAATATACCACGCGGGCCCAGTGCGGGTTGGTAATTGTTGTACATATGAGTTTGTAACTATGCAACAGAGTGACATCGAATTAAAAATGGTCCGTATATCATCACAAAAGATGTCTCCAGATTTTGACGTATCATACAATAAAAGGTCCAGCAGAAAACTGCTATAGGCTGAGTTGATGGCACTATAAACTTTTGAAGGAAAAATAATATGTCAAGGTACGACCAAATCTGTAGACAGCTAGCCAGCCGCTGTAATAAGGTATGTACTCACAGCCGGGTGCGGGTGCTGCAGGTAGGCGGGCGGCTGCTGCGCGGCGGCGGCTGCGGCTGCCATCATCGCGTACGGGACCGCCGCCACCTGCGGGTAACATTGCTACGGACTACGTTATCTAGCACTTTTCTAACACAATACAGGCACTTTTGTAACATTTTTCTAAACGATTTTCTGATTTAGACAGACGTAAAGAGGAGATACAGAGAGAGGAGAGGAGATATACTTTGTAACCTATAGTAGTTATATTCAGTGCTATTCATGTCCATACAGGCCACGTCTTAGCACGGTATTTCATACAAAGAGTTAGTGCCTTTTCACACGTCCCGGCAACCGGGTAGGCGGTGCCGACTATCCGCTATGCGGTACATGTGAAAGCTAACGTACATGGCTATACACTTTGCCGCCGGGTACCCGGTTCCGGCTACCCGGTTGCCGGGACGTGTGAAAAGGCACTAAGAGTGGCATACTGTCAACTTCACTAAGTACTTTTAAATACACAGAACGTTCCCTCTATATGCATGCATTGCGCAATGTAAAGGACATTTGTGAACTAATGAAATCATACTATGTCTACTGATCGTACATGTAGCTTAGATAAGACGTAACTTTATTTATAAAAATACGTAATTTATTATTCTGCTCGTCCCTATAATTAGCTTGGGTCGTCTATATCTTTCTAGAACATTATAAAATAGTAGATACATACCATGGGAGGCGGAGGATGTGGCGCAGGCACATAGCTGACTCCGGGTCCCATGACGCTCACGCCGCCCAGGTTGACGCCCACGCCACCCATGCCCACTCCTACGCCCACGCCCACTCCTGAAGGGGTTCCTGGTGTGTGTGGCCTGAGAAAAATAGAGAATAGTCATTATAACCGTTCTTTAGAGTTAAATGTGTACAGTCACGAGCAAAAGTATGTATACACTTGGCTTTTTTCAAAGGCGATTTTCTCCTTTATTTTTGAATGAAATTTTATATTAGTAGGAACATAGTATTTTCGAACCCATAGGTTTAAGTAAAGTGTCGTATTTCAACGTTGCATTCGTTATTTCGTGAAAAAATCGCAATTTAAAGTTGCCAAGTGTTGACATATTGGTGCTCGTGACTGTACATCACACAACATCGCGCCTGTATTCCCCGACGGCTTGGGCAGATGTCTACCCTTTTCCGCCAGGGTCGCGGGTTGTTCGAAAGAGATACCGTAGCCCCTGGCACAGGCAACTGAAGGAACACGGGTAGGTTTTAGTCAGTAAGAGTCTGACACTACCTTCCGCTCCGCCCAGAGCGGGAGGGGTCATTTGATGATTTCCCACCCAAAAAAAAAAGTCTGCCTTTTGGTACACCTGGATTTGTGGCCGATTGATAGCGATAGGCGCCTATCATAACATGGGACTTAAACATAACTGGCGAAATATGGGGGGTAATGCATAAAATAGGGTAAATAAATCTCCGGATCAACACAACGCTTCAAAGGCAAAATCAGTGATCAGATTTGCAGAATACTACCAAATATGATTGTAAATGCTTAGAAGTGTGAGACGATGGCTACGGCTTTCTGTGGCGTCACTATAATGACAACAGCAACATTTTTATTTATTTATTTATCACCGTGATACTGACGGCGCATCCTTTCGGTCAACCCTTTTGTTACCAGCGTCAACATGGTTGCATAAAACATGGTGTCATTACACATTAGACTTGAGTGATTTTACACTGCAGACAAAAACCACTTACAAGTTACAACTAATAAGTTTTAACTACATAAATCACTCACCGACTGGGATTCGGAGTGCTTGGACTCCTTGGTGTGAAGGGCTTGGCCGCGGGGTTGAACTCCTTGGCGTTGGGGTTGAGGGTAGATTTCTTGATGGCCGCCACGCGGTCCATGCCTGGTGACGCGGACGAGGGCGGCGACGCGGATGGAGCGGAGCGCTCTTCTACCGACATCGGGGAGTCTCCGCCCTTTGGGACCACGGGAGGCTGTTAAAAATAATGTCGTGTGTAAAAAGAGATTAAGGGCGATTTTCACCAATCAATTTGAACGCATGATCAGCACTTTTATACTGCGTTAAAGAGCTGTCATCATTGTTGCGGAATTTTGACACTGAGAGCTGTGCTGATCGCGGTCAGTTCCATTGGTGAATTTCTCCATAAGACCGCCATTGTACCCATATAATTATTAATATTGTATTAGATAGCAGCTAACAGTTTTTAAGGCTTGTATTCATGCCAACGACCTTGTGCATTTGGGCGGAGCTAACTACCCCTCTCCGCGCCACTCCACCACCCGCATGCACCCGCATGCCAACGCGTTGCCTAGCAACACGAGGCGCCCCGCACTGAATTCGTGGACGAGTGCGGGGATGATATAGACACGGACTTTAAACGATCGCATTTTTAATTTATTATATTAAAAAATATACATGTTTTTAAAAAGTAACAAAACCAAATCATTTTCGTTTGTATTGCAAAGCAGTAGATATTTTTTTTATATTCTTTTGATAAAAAACAAAGGAGTAAAATGGTTTCATCTCAACGATTTGGAGGTGATTTGGTGGTTTTTTTTCTTAATAGGTGATATCGATAGAAAAATTATGGCTAAACCAAATTACGATTCATATCATGTAGATTACCAACTATTTTTTCAGATGTAATTTCTCTGTAAGTTCCGGAGAAAAGCTGCTACATCTGCACGCTGTTTTTAAGCTTTTTTCGAAAGAGTAGCCTTAAAAGGCAATTTCGTTGGTAGTTAAATTGTTCTGCCCGGTTGATGGCAATAGGATCCTATAAATGATTCCCGAAGCGCATACTTTTCTTGGGATATCTGTACATGGTTATAAAAACGTTGCACATTGTACCACAGGACTTTATGTAACATTTATCTACTGTGTCTCTTGTCAAAATTATCAGCAATAATACAAAGTATTTCGTACTTTAAAGGATTTCTTAGTCATTAAAGTTACTGTGCAAAGAGCTCAAGATGCTGAAGCAGTGTCAGTGTATAAGTGTCGCAGTAATGAAGAGCACATACACTATGCAGTATTTTAAAATGATTGCTCACTCCCTCTCATAGGCAGAAGGCCTGTGTCCCAGCAGTGGGAATATTACAAGCCGTTTTATTAAATTTAAGTAATTAAAACGCTTAAAAACCAATTTTCATTATTTAAAGACGTAATAGATTACAGACATACACTTTAAATGGAAAATTATATGGTTGAGGTTAAAACATGAAAAAATTCACAATAGTTTCTTGAATCCCATTCCCAGTACTTCTGACATGCAGAGGCGTCTCTAGCCCATGTAGCGCCCGTGTGCAAACATTACCCAAGCGCCCCCTAGTAAAAAAAAAAAGCGTCCCCTAGTAAGCGCGCGGTTAAAATGGAATGGGTACAAAGTTCAGGTAACAGCACATCAAGTTACCACAAATTGTCAAATTTCCCCAATGGATAATAAACTTGTCTGGAGATGATGAAGAAATTCGTCGGTTTTGGATACCATGGTGTGCTGTTGACTGTATATTTAGAATTATACAGGGTGTTCTGGTGTTTACCCTAACAAGCCAAAACGTACCCATGTTAACATGTCTATATAGATGTTATGTTACATCATATCAATGTCCAAATTTTGAAATTTCTTCATATCAAACAAAGTTCAATATCAATTGGGAACATTTGACTTTGGGAAGCTCACTGCGAGCGAGGGCCACTGTACACACGGGTAAAATAGTATATTTCATTACAAGTGCGGAAAGGCTGTCATTGCAAAGAGTTCCGACAAATGTCTACCCGAGCCGAGGCGCAGCCGAAGGCGAGTGTTGACAGTCGGAACAAGTTTCAATGACGGTTCCGCAGGTGTACTGAACGACTATTTTTAATACAGTTGCGAAAAAATTAAGCAATTTAATAAAATAATAAAAACACAATAAACTCAATTAACTAATCATTTTTTCTGGAAAATGGCGCCAACCGTAGAATATAAGAAGAGTTTTTTTTCTTCACCCATTTTGGTAGGCAAAGGGAACTATCCATACAGCTTAGTCTTCAGTATATTTTTTTTATTGCTATGAAATGAAAATGAAATTTAATGAGATGAAATGAAACCTAACCTAACTCATTCAATTAAATCATTAAATCTGATATTGAAATAAATTAGTAGCTTCTTTTTAGAAATATACGTATTTGTATGAATCACAAAAACTCTTTAATATAAACTTCATGGTTTGTTTTTCTTTTTAATAGACATTATTTTGACAGTTGGGAAAGAGAACGCACGAGTTCGGGAAAGGTAAAAAAAAGCACTATTATGTAATAGCCCACATCCCGAACGCTATACGTCCCTGCAATACACCACTTTTTGAGCAACTGTATTAAAAAGTATTTTTAGGAAGGAAAGAGTGACAAGAAAAAACAAAGCACAAGTTTATGGTTTTTTTTTTTTTTTTCAAAAAATGTTTTGTTTTTTCAGTTTTCAGACTGAAATTTGGTAGCGTAGCTAAATAATTTTTGACGAGTGCTCCGACCCCGTTGAAATTCGCAACGGTTGTGCTTGTGGCAGACTAATTCAGCTAATATCAAAATTAAATCTTACTTATTAGGTAAATTTCAATCAAAAGAAAAGCCGCAAATATGAAGTAAATTTCATATTTACTCAAATATAAAACTTAATCCATGGCCCCAAGGCTTATTTCGCAAAATTACGTGTAGCGAGCGGTAGAACAGTGCGGCACGCGCCACGCGTACTCACGCTTTTCAGAAATGCCGCGCGCTTGACGTTCGTCCATGGCATGGCAATTTGAACTTTATTGTCTATCCCAAACAGTTGAATTCGCATTATTCGCAATATGATTGTCAGCGTGTTTTCAAACGAATCATTGAAACAGGTGCCGCCGAGCGATGCGACACTCACTACTACACTCAAAATATAATCTTTAATAATGTGTAATAAGGTTTATTTCGTGTTGAAAAAAAAAGTTAATATTGTAAAAGCCGCTCGCGCGCTCGTGGCGCAGCTTGCTTTGGTGTAATTCGACAAATATAATGGTGCGTCCACATCTGGCGAATGTGCGGCGAATGTGCAGCTCGCGAGCCGTTTGCGAGCTGCCTGCGAGCTGCGCGCGTGCAGTCACGGCAGTGGTTTGGTGCGCCTCTTTAGCGCAACTCATGCAAGGGTCGTATAAGGCGTGCGCGCGGCGCGCGATCTGCGCGCACTTAATTCTCGCACTTACAGTTCCGTACTTTCACACCGCCCGCGCGCTGATCGCGTACGGCGCTTAGGTCGCGCGCGAATTGCGCGCGGGCGGCGCAGAAGCGGCGTACGAACAAAAATGCACGCGCGCAGCTCGCAAGCGGCTCGCGAGCTGCACATTCGCCAGATTTGGACGCCCATAAGAAGAGCTTCAGATGCTTTACAAAATTTATGGAAAGCGGAGCTCTTTTTACGTTTGTCATTGAAAGAGCCGCGGCCGGCCATCGCGCGCGCCGAGTGGGGCTCCGAAGCGAGCGGCGCTCGGCGCCCCCTAGGACCGCTGCGCCCGTGTGCAACGCACACCCTGCACAATAGGTAAAGACGGCCCTGCTGACATGCCAATAAAATATTCACCCGTTTGTTGGATTAGACCGATGATGTTTATTAGCAGTATGGTTGTGTACCTTGTGCTGCGTGGGCGGCGTGTGCTGCTTGGGCGGGCGCTCGCGCTTGGCGTGCGGCTCGCCCGACGCGCACACGTTGGCCGACACCTCGGGCGGGCTGGGCGCGGGCGGCGGCTGGCTCTGTGGGAGCGGACGTGCCTCGTTGCTTTATGAATTGTTTTGATAAATAGGATAAAAGCAAGAGCGTTGTTGATTGCATCGTAAATTATTCGAGGCAGTTTCTGATTAAACTGATATTAAACAATTTTTTTTCCAATCATCTTGTATATCAATAAAAACATGACAAAATCTAGATATTCTCTTCAGCTAGTGTTTCCTTGCGGCCATTATCACTACGTGACGGCCACGGATGTAAAAAAAAAACCTACGCTTCAGCTGAGCTGCATAGAATAAGTAGCTTATTCCTTTAGTCCTGACTTGATTACGATATGTAAGTAGCAAAAAGTGCAATTTTATTTACCGGTGGCTGTGGATTGAGTAAAGGCTGCGGCTGCACCTGCGGCGGCAGCGGCGGCAGCGCGGGCGGCGGCGCGGGCGCCGGCGGGCCGCCCGACACCAGCTTGAAGTCCTGGCCGAACTTGCGCAGCTCCTGGAACGATGGAACGACATGCTGGAATGATGTGTTATAAGGTTTATTGTGAAATGGTTTGTGAATGATACAAGGGAATATAGAACGTTATTTTCGTATTACCCAGTAACTGAGTTGTGGTCAGATACCCAGTCGCTTCATGTATAAAATACTAGTATTCGGCAGCATCCAGTTAAGCTGGAAGCCGACTCTAACATAGGAAAAAGCTAGACAGAAGACGATGATAGAACGTTATTTAAGCACTTCATAATTAAAAAAACTATTTAGTATAACTTGGAACCTTTTCATCTATCATAGAACTTTAAACCACGACCAATTATCACGGCATAGATAAGCTGATATTGATTGTAATATTTGCCCCAATCACTCAACTAAGCCGTCTACAGGATACATTTTTGTCTTTCGGTACAAGAAGCCAGCGAAAATATTCTACTTTTTGTTTCCTTAGATTTATTTTGAAATAATATTATGTCGTGATTGCCTAGTGGTTAAGGCCTCGCAGCGTAATTGCGTAACACCATATCAATCTCAATCTGAATCAATTTGAAGGCTATTGCCAATCCATCACACTAATATTATAATGCGAAAGTTTGTGTGTGTGTGTGTTTTTATGTTTGTTACTTCTTCACGCTCAAACGGCTTGACCAATTTTGATAAAATTTTGTATGGAGGTAGCTGACACCCTGGATTAACATATAGGTTATACTTTTTATCCCGATATTCCCACGGGGTTGACATTTACGCGGGTGAAACCGCGGGGCGCAGCTAGTTGCTTCATATGTTCGAAAAATGTGTCTGCTCAACAACGTAAATAACACAATGAATGTTGTTGAACTGTCAAAATGAAACCCTTTGCTACTGATAGTGTGTTACGCAATTACCCCGCTGGACTTGTAATAATTAGTCTGAAATCGCAAACCCGTCTTGAGGAAGCATGGTGATCGATGCTGATGCCTTCTCTGTATGAGAAGAGGGCTTTGCCCTGCAGTGGCACAATAATAGGCTGGTATTATTTTATATCCATACTATTATTATAAATGCGAAAGTATTTCTGTCTGTTACCTCTTCACGCTTAAACCGCTGAACCTATTTAGATGAAATTTGGTATAGAGATAGTTTGAGTCCCGGGAAAGGACATAGTGTTGTTTTTATCCCGATATTCCCACGGGATCGACACTTATGCGAGTGAAACCGCGGGGCGCTGCAAATATTGCATAAGTTTGATTTAGATATAATAAGATCCTGTACGCAAATGCGCGATAAAGCCGGCTAGTATAGAGGTTGAATCACAGATATAGATATACCTAGATAACGCATGTATCACGAACTATATGAAAACCAAGTGTGCCATTTTTTGACTACCTACTATGACGTCACAAGCTCGCGCTCTCGCTCACGCCAGCCAGCAGTACACAGGACTGAGCCCGAAAGTGGCGGCTTACGATTTTTGAACGTAAACTGGTGCGATTATTGGCACGCGAAGTAGTTGCTCTTGCGTTATCTAGGTGTGTCTATATCTGTGGGTTGAATGATGACGATGCGCTGTAGTACAATACTCACCTGCACGTCGTCCTGCCTCCTGGGCTCGGGCGGCGCGTGGTGGCGCGGCGGGCGGCTGTGCACGTCGCCCGGCGGGGGAGGGTTCTGTGGGAAGAGGACTCGTGTTACTACCATGTACAATACGAACGACGTAACTTGACGAGCCTGAACATAGTAGACATGGGTAGCTCGTGAGCTAGTGATAGAAAAGAGCTAGCTCTTTTCGATTGACGTCGCTCTCGCTCACTCAGTCGCTCGCTACGTAGCTCACTAGCTCAGTTAGCTCACTCAGACTCACTAGCTCAGTACTTCAGCGATGCACGCGACCGGCCGAACGGCTCATTCGGCTCGCTTCGGAATACTTCGTCGCATCGTTCGTTCTTCCAACAAAAGCTCTGACACAATCTTATCAGTTATCATACGACATAATCACTGTAAATCTATCTTTATAGTCATTGACTTAAAGTAGAAAATACTTTGGCACATTTATAAATAAAAAGGAACCGCATTGTTTGATTGCGTTTCGTTTACGTAAATTCTAAATAACTCATAAGTACTCATACCATAATATAAACAAACAGATTAGAAAAACTTATTTAAAGTTAATTAACTTAGTACTTTTTCGGTTGTTTTGACGAAATGACATGCATATCGCTGCGTGGCACGTGCAACGAAGTACAAATACTAATACGACCGTTCTTACTATAAAAACCGCCACAAAATAAAACAAGATTTATTTATCGATATCCGTAATTCCTTAGTAATTCGCGTGACAAGAATCAAATGAGCTAACAGTCGGCGTCTGAGCTACTGAGCTATAGAAGAGCTAGTGAGTAACAAAGAATCCAAACTTCCAAAGAGCTATTGACTATTGAGCGAGCGAGCCGAAGCGCGTGCGGCGTGAGTCATATGAGCTAACAGTCGGCGTCTGAGTCACTGAGCTAAGTGAGCTATAGAAGAGCTAGTGAGCTAGAAGAGTGATATAGCTCTTTAGAGTGAAAGAGCTACTCGCTCTTTATCTTTTCAGTGAGCTATTTCGCCCATGTCTAGAACATAGGCACTAAGAACTTTCGCGCATGTTCTCTCACTCGCACTCGCCTGTCACCATTTGGTTCCTAAAAAATCTTACTGCGCAGCCTTCTGCGCAAAGTTCAGGCCCTCCAAGTTACGTCGGTCGTATTGTAATAGACATGTTTTCTTCTCTATTCGGTAAAACTTGTCAAGAATAGGTCATTTCGTGGTAAGAACAGTGGGGTTTATTTATAAACGTTGCTTGAAATTAAGAATGATTAATGTCTGCTTATCCGGACGTTTAAACATCTCTTGACTTTAAATAAACCCCAGCATGTCAAAAAGTTGAAAATCGCAAGTATTGGTCTAATCGTATTCAGCTGCATCCGGTTAGACTGGAAGCCGACCCCAACATAGGAAAAGGCTAGGCAGATTGAATATTTTTTATTGCGTTAGTAATTATCAAGATTACTAAAGTAATCATATTCAGATCCTAATTCAAACAATCCCTTAACTAAACTGAGAGTTTCGATAAAAGGTTTGTTTGGAACCTAGATAAGACTAGAAATCAGCCTTAGAACAATCACACTAATATTATAAAGGCGAAAGTTTGCGAGTGTGTGTGTGTTTATGTTTGTTACTTCTTCACACTCAAACTGCTCGACCAATTTTGATAAAATTTGGTATGGAGGTAGCTGACACCCTGGATTAACTTAAAGGCTACTTTTTATTCCGATATTAAACGGGATCGACATTTACGCGGGTGAAACCGCGGGGCGCAGCTAGTTATTTCCTCTTCTAAATAAAATTTTGCCCTATTTCTGAGGAAGCCGGGTAACAATATTAAACACGCGAAAGTTTGTGAGGATGGATGGATGTCATGGATGGATGAATGATAGTGGTGATGGATGTTTGTTACTTTTTCACGTAAACCACTACTGAAGAGATTTGGATGTAATTTGGCACACAGATATATATAATAACCAGCATTAACACATAGGATACTTTTTATCCCGATATTCACAAGGGATCGAAACTTTTGCAGGTGAAACCGCGGGGCGCTGCTAGTCCAAACTAATATTATAAAATCGAAAGTAACTCTGTCTGTCTGTATGTTACCTTTTCGCGCCTAAACCACTGAACGGATTTCGATAAAATTTGGCAGAGAGATATATTGCATCCCGGGGAAGGACATAGGATAGTTTTTATCGACATACCTCGCGGACGAAGCCGCGGACGGAAGCTAATACTATATATACTTACGTGGTGATGGTGAGGCGGGAATCCCTGCCGTGGGTGCATCGGAGCCCGCGGGTCACCATTCACCTTGTTAGCATTGCTAGGAGGTCTAAAGCACAAAAAAAAACTTATAAATTTCCATTCTTTCTCCTAGACCCAGCGGTTAAGGCTGTCCATTGTCTGTCAGTGAATTTAAGATTTTTATTATGGAGATTATGGATGTTACTATGTGTGTGTATGTATCATGTAAGCTACGTACTGGTGCGGTTGGTGCGGCGGGAAGGGCGGCACGTGGTATCCTCCCTGTGCCGCTTGCGCCGCGTAACTCTTGCCGCCAGCACTCGCGCCCACGCTCGGCATCGGCTGTTAACGAAAAGACACCATTATTAATATTATAGGAAGAGGATATATATCGACATGACATATAGGTATTTTTTAGTATATAGATATATATACTAAAAAATACCTATATGTCATGTCGATGTCTGGCAGTCATTTGTATCTGTAGATCTTTGACAGTCGTTTCGGGTAGTCTAGAAGCCAGAAAGCCTGATCTGGTATCGTAACAACGACCCAGTAACTGGGTTGTGGAGGTCAGATAGGCAGTCGCTCCATGTAAATTACTGGTAATCAGCTGCATCCGGTTAGACTGGAAGCCGACACCTACATAATTAGGAAGGGCTACTTAACTAGGCAGATGATGATGATGGCATAATGGGCTAGTGTTGATATAGTCCTGAAAGTCACAAACTTTAACTATTGTTGTCTAAGTCTAATTTAGATGTTATTTTATAAAGTGATACAACCGGTGAGTACATTTACTGAAAAAACATGCAGAAATCGAAGGTAAAATTTCGGTTGAATGTTCTTGATTAATCCAGTTGCCTAAACCTGGACATTTAGTACTGGAGGCACCATACTTGCTGATTGACAAAACTATCGTGGCATGGCATAGTAAGTGAATACAGGCCACGCCCTTGCTTACCACTACCAGTGAGATTCAAAGTATTTATTTCAATTAAACCATTTATATGCACTTTCGAATTGCCAAGTCAGTCAGAAAGATGAAGCTAGTTGACCATTCCAAAGCGTAGTAGGCTACTATGGATGAGAATGGACAAGAAACTCCATGGACACGCTTTAAAATCAAGATACTATGTTAGAAACAGTGATCATGTACGTTAGAGGTTGCATGGCTTTCCCATGCAACCGCCATGAGTATTTTATAAGTTGATGGCATGTATCATGCATGACTCATGAGATAAATACTATTTGGAGGAATAGAAAACGGAAGAGAGTGAGCTAGGAGAGCTATCACGGGGGCCTGTTAGCTCTCCCAAATCTCTAATGCAAAAATGTAGATTCTTTGATAGAAATGATAATCCAAAGTATGAAATAAAATACGCCTTATATTGGTTCTACAAGACCGCGGAGCTCTTGCAGGGGTTTTGGGTCCCCGCGGGCGACGACAGGGACCCGCCTTTGTTGTCCGAGGCTTGTCTACGAGTTTGCTGCGATGATGATGAAGATGAATACAATAACAAAAGAACTCACAGCATCCTCCTGGCGCCTGTCAGCGGGCGGCGTGAGGTGCGGGCGCGGCGCGCGGTGGTCCTTGTCCTTAGGGCCGGGCGGAGCGGCCGGGGGCCCGGCGCGGCCCGCTGGCGACGGCGGGGAGCCACCGTTGTTGCCCGAGCCCCCTGGCTTGCCTACGAGCTTACCCGTCTGGAAAAACAAAAATAAGATAAAAACTTGCAAATCACAAAAAAATCTGTTGGATTGGAAACATGTAAAACGCAGCTTTAGCTCCCTTTACAATAGTATAGTTTTAGTTAATTTATGTTTAGTGAAAAAATGGTATTACTTGGCATTCAAGCATTACCAGACCCTCGTGAAAATAGTAAGTGGTCACCAACGACTATGGACAACTGCAAATACTAAAGTAAGGCAAGTATGTTGCCAACCTTGAGATAAAGTTCAAATGTTTCATGTGCCTGTAGCTACACCCGGTACCTACACAGAAAGGCACCGAAAAGTACAGAAACGCTGTTTGGTTGCCGAATTAGGTAGGATGGTGGTAGTGGTAATGTATAATGGGTTGGCCTCCTCACCACGTCCAAGCGTAATTTGCGCACATAGCAAGCTAGGATGGTGGCAATACTTAATCGGACAAGCTCTTTCACAGAGAGGTGACTGCCAAAACTAATTTTGCAGCCTTATGAAATAATCATTAACCTTTTAAGAACAAAAACATACCCCGCCACTCTACTAAAGATCTTAATAAAACCTAAGACGCTTGTGCAGCATGGCATCAGCGCAATTGTCGTCAATGCATACAATTTCAGTAAATTGCTTCAGCATTGTTCAAATTATATGGGAACTCGAATTTTTATGAAGAGATAATCCAACCGTGAAGAGAACATTTACGTAGTTGATCCGTATTAGTACCTAAGCTTTCGTATGTATAGAGGACATAAGCATATTCAGCCTCTAATGTTCCCACTGCTGAGACACAGGCCTCCTCTCCTCGAGAGGGAGTGGTCTGTAATCTACCACGCGGGCCCAGTGCAGATTGGTAGATGTCACATGTCTTGAGACTTGTTGGTTCTAGAACATGCCGGTTTACTCACAATTTTTTTCCTTCACTGTTTTGAGAGCAGTGGTGATGAATTCATTTACACAAAGTAAAGTGCCTGCAGGGGTTCGAATTCGAACACACGACCTACTCGAGTCGGGGCCGTTAGGCCACTGGGCCACCACTGCTCTCGTAGAGAATATAGCATTTAATAAAAGCTTAAAAGAAGAACAAAGAGTTGAAATACTCAATGCTAAGTAAAACAATCGTCTACTCAATCGAAAATGTGCTGTCATGCAAATGTGATAACATTTTATCATTATGTAAATAACAAGGAAATAGCCTTGCATCGACATAGTTTGAATTAATTTACATAAACAAATAAAGTTTACATGTCATGTGTGTATTTAGTTGTCATGTCTGCATATCTATACTAATATTATAAAGCTGAAGAGTTTGTTTGTTTGAACGCGCTAATCTCAGGAACTGCTGGTTCGAATTGAAAAATTATTTTTGTGTTGGATAGTCCATTTATCGAGGAAGGCTAAAGGCTATATAACATCACGCTACGACCCTTAGGAGCCGCGCAGCGTGTGACACCGCGGGGAACAGCTAGTCTTTGCTATAGGTAAAGAGAGAATGCATCATGATGACAACAAAAATGGGGGATTTGTTTTATCATAACATGTATGCTTGTAATCCCCGAAGGGTTAGGCAGAAGTGTACTTGTAATGGTACACCCACATTTCACCAGTTAGAGTCAGCTCACACCGAGACGCGACGCGACGCTTTTAGTGTAATAGATAAGGTCTGTAATTGTATTTCTATTTCGAAAACTGCGCGTCGCGTCGCGTCTCGGTGTGAACTGACCCTTATGTTTAAGTCCCATGTGATAGGGGGCGAGTCCATTGCCATCACCGGTTTTCTCTAACCTTTTGAACGCCAGAGCATAAACGCACGCGCGTGCCCTCCACACCAAGCCACAATTTTAAATATTTAAGGTATACATTTAAAAACACACAAAAGTAATGATTTAATTGTTTATTTCGTGATAAAGTGCACCGCATTTTTTGTCACATATTTATGTCGCTCGTAATAGGATAGGCGACACACGACTGGCGTACAGAGCACGCGCTTGCTTGTCACGTATATGTGACAATGGCGTTCAAAAGGGTAATAATATCAGGTTATCTCATTATCAGAAAATAGAAGAGATTAGTGGCTAGGTCAACATAGAAAGTGTTGCTAAAACTGTTCCCTCATTGGTCAGATTACACCAATCGTCCTCTTTAAACCGTGAAGCAGGATAGCTGCTTGGCGGTGTAAATATGTTTGATGTTAGTGTTAGTCCCAGGGCGTGGTCCTTCAAAGGAGCTCTACTACTCTAGGTCTTTCATAGTGTAAATGACATCGTTCATGATTTGGCTGCACGTTGATAATGAGGCGCATCGCCAGGTGATCCGTAGCAGGTATAACATATTCAGATTGGGTTACTAACCTGACTATATTGTCCCAGCTGCGGCCCTCCTAGCTTTGTTGTCGAATAAAATATTGCCATGGGCCATGGTAGTTGGTGGCCCACTGAGAGCTCTATTAATATTAAACATGAGAAAGTAACTCTGTCTGTTACCTCTTCACGCCATAAAGGCTAAACGGAGGTCGATGAAATTTGGCACACGGCGTGACCATGTCCTGGGTTAGGACATAGAATGCTATTTATCCCGGTATTATGTAGTATCCGTGGGATAATTTCGACCACCACGCGGAGTTTGCGGGTAAAATGTGGTATGGTCTATGTTACAAACCTGCATATTCTTCCTCTTGTTAGGAATAACGTATTTGCCGGCGGCACTGGAGGCGCCGTCCTGTGGCCGTACTACAGCGGCGAACCGTTCCTCCTCGTCGCCGTTCTCTAGCTCAATCCGCGCCTTTGATGATGCAGCGTTCTCAATCTCCGCTGCGATCTCTTCAGCC
The DNA here is from genome assembly GCA_963082905.1 of Oligia fasciuncula. Taxonomy (NCBI): domain Eukaryota; kingdom Metazoa; phylum Arthropoda; class Insecta; order Lepidoptera; family Noctuidae; genus Oligia; species Oligia fasciuncula. The sequence goes on along the minus strand of OY720406.1, from coordinate 9,444,000 downwards.
TTCGCCTCTTGCTCCCTGGAGATACAATAAGGATTAGTTAAAATATATAATATTGTGTTCAAGTCATGAATGATAATGTGATGTTTGGCAGGGGAGAATGGACGAATAAAACAGGTTACACCGACCCCAAGTAACAAGGGCAGGAAGATGACGATGATGTACGAGTCATCGCTACAGGTATAATAAATATTTAAGCCCTGTACCTAGGGGAAAAATTTCCAAAAATCCTTCGTTGTGATAAGCAATTCTAGTGCAAAATTTCTATTTCTATTTTTTTTTGTGTGCTTTGTCTCTCAGTGAATGAATTAAAAATTATTATTAAGTAGAAGGTAATATTCTACCAGCCACTTCACTCACCTATAGTCTTGAGTGTCCTTCCTCTGCAGCGGTAGCGTATAACCAGCTAGCGAGTGGTCGTAGGTACTGTGGACTCCATACACCTCCTCATTCTTACGGAACATGTCGTTGGCGTCCCAGCCGTTGGCGCGGTGGTCGAGCTCCAACTCTTCGAGAAGAGCGTCTCCGTTGAGCTGTGGAGCTTCCCCGATTTCGACGTCACAGCCGTCCCAAGGCTCTAGGTAACGTTCCTCGCCTGTCCTACCATTCCCTGCGGCGACACCTAAGGCAAGCCCTGTTATTATTATTGTCAATGTTGTGGTAACATACAAAATAGGTGCTGTGATAGTTTTATTGGGAGAATAAAATTTAACAGCTTGCTTTACCGAAGTTATCAAAATATACCCCATATTTTGGGAATTTATGTGCATAAAGCTGTTTAGCTTTTTCTTAGCGTGTCGATGGCAACCTAACTTGTATCAGTTTAGAACTTAGATGTAGCTGAAGGTAATAAAAAAGATAAACAACGTAGCATTCTGTAGCGTTTTCACATGAAAGACGTAGATTAGGTGTGGGAGCATATTTGGGTGATGTTTCATTCATAAGATTGACTATAAATTAATATGAATGAAGCTTAAATTACTTTTACTATCACACTTCAGCATACCTTTCCCTAATATTACTCACATTATCCAGTAGTTGTTACTACTGTTGATTAGTCATAGGAAATTATAGCTAACTAACACCCATTCATTACGAAGATGCCTAACGTACTTTTTACACAATTAAAATATATGTATCTATCCTTAGTCACCTGCCTTTACCATAATTGGTTATCTCAAGTGGTTTGACTCAGCACTTCAAATAAAGTTTACAAATTACCGTTAACTCTTAAGTTATCACAGTTATTGGTGAAGTGTTCTAGTTTTTAAGTTCAAATGCCAAATAGTCACGTCGCGTCGGCCGGCGGTTGGAACGTGTAAATTGTGTTTTGAGTGACTGGGTGAAACTAAAGGAAGACAGACGAATGACACTTGGACACTTTGTCGCAGAGAGGAGGCCTGTGTCCCTGCAGTGGGGCCGTTTTAGGCTGATGATTATTAAGCGTTCACAGTGACTTAAAAAGTTCACATAAAAATTAACAGGTTATCTGCATTGATTACTAAATACTTTCAAAACATTTGTTTTTTGGACAGTGTGGTCAAAAATTTCTACGGGTACACCTAAGTTGTCGTCATCGTCATAAGGATAAATGCTATCACCCTCAAACTTATTAACCACAATACTTGGATCGCGCAAAAGTAGAACGAATAGGAGGAAACTCTGACATCGCCCACCAGATACTGTGCATAAATCAATTAATAGTATCAAAAAAGATTGCAATAAAGTCGCTTTTCCTGTCTGTCTGTGTGACCGCTTATTTATTTATTTTCTTCTAAACACAATGGATTTTGATGCCGTTTTCACTATCGTTTAGAGAATTTATTTCGGAATTCCGTTTATGTATGAGCATTTACCTTAGCCACTATTCACCGAATAAAAAAAACGGATTTGTATGAAATTATCTGCCAAGTAAGTTTCTTTTTATTAGATTTTTTTTATTTGCAGATTATGTGATTGTGAGCAAGTATAATATGTATTGTGAGCCTATTAGTCTGTGCTAAATAAATGTATTTTCTTTAATTAACAGGAACATAATCGTCGGAGGTGAAACAGGCCCAAGTATAACAATATACTGTGGTACTCACCATTAAACTTGCTAGAAATTGCACTATCAGTCTGGAACACATCGTGGGTGGCGTACTCAAGGTCGGAGTCCTTCGCCCTGATGGACACCACATCCTGCGGCTTGAAGATCAGCTTCTCGACTACTGAGTCAACCGCCACCACTCCCTCTTGGTCCACGCGGTGGGCCACTTCTAACACAACCTGGAAACAAGGAAGGAAAACACTGTTATTACTGAATTTCTAGTGTAAATTGTTTGGAATTTGTTATTTTTTTAATAGAACTTTGTCGGTGTGGAATTCGTATTTTCCCCTACAGAATTCAACATCCACTCATCCTCTTTAAAAGGAAGTTGTTGAAAATTTCAATATTTGCCAGAAATAAATGTTATGCAGCTTCTTCCTCCCATTTAGGTACTAGAAAGCTGTAAAAGGTGAACTTTTGGGGGCTGTTTTCATAGAGTACTGCATATAAGTCCAATTTTCGGTGGCTGACAGTGGACAAGGAGTGTAAGCAGTCCATGCTTATGATTGGTCGAATGGTCGATGACATTATTATCTGAACTTATCGCAAGGACCTGAACAGAATTGCCGTAAAACATGGATGGAATAGTGTAAAATGGAGGTGATATTAATATTATACAGTGAATTGAAAAGGCTGTCGATGGACATATTTTATAGTTCCATCAAAGAGGACACGCGATTAATTTCTATAGGTGTTGTGAATGGCGACTAAAGCTTTGTTTACGTCTATACCGCGTTTCTTTTGTCTTCGGTCACATGGCTAAACAAATAAATAGCATAGGACTTGGATATCATGTTCTACGCTATGATAATTAATTGTATGACACGGACAGCAGGATAGGCGCCTTGCTTTGTGTGTCTAAAAATCATATTACGACCATTTTCACTCAGTGGTTTAAGTATTATCCATCTTAATATTTAACAAAGCGAAAGTAACTCTTTCTGTCTGTTACCATTTCATGCTTTAAACACTGAACAGATCGTAATAAAATTTGACATATAGGTAGCCTGGGACTTGGAGAAGGACATAGCCTAGTTTTCATCCTGGATCTCAGACGAATTAGCAGGCAACATAGTGTGTGGAAATATTCAATCTTTATAGCGGTCTAAGGTATTTTATATTCAGCAGAGGAAGTTTATCGCCAGATGGTAATAAGATGTCCATCAGGCCAGATTATCGTAGTCAACAACCAACAACGTCCGTCCATCTAGTTGAATAGACCGGGAGCGTTCGTTACAATGTCCGATGTGGGAGTCCTTTGTGCTCCTGTGCATGCCTTCCGGCTGATATGATAACTGTCTTTTGTACAGATTAGATGCGATGACTGTGGATTATTATGAGTCATCTAGCACTGGATTTAAAATCTATGCTTATCTATTTGGATGTTTTCATTTAATCCTTGAACGAATCCGGTTTTGGTTTGACGACCTCTTGTAGATAGAGAAGAAAAGGAATAACAAAAAACTATTTGTTTCCAATAGAACCAATGCTAGAACAAAATTCAACGCTAAGGTAAAGGTTGAAATGTTTTTGGAGTATCTTTTGATCCCTAAATAGTTTTATTTATCTTTAATTGTCATATGAATGACGTATTTTATAATCGCCACGTTTGAAGGAGAATTCTTCATAACAGTAGGTATGATGTTATCAATAGAGGAGTGGACTGTTGGACCTTAAAATTTTAAACTAAAGCTGATTTTAAGGAAGCTTACCTGATGACGATACCTTTGGTGATAGCTTGGATGAAACAAAACATCAGACGGCGTTCTGCCAGTCATCATATAATGACCTTGCCACTGCACATACATTTCCCAACGGGTATGACTAACGGCACTCATATATTTAATTCAGGTATCTCTAAATGACACTACAAAAACACGCCTAGAGATAATACTATTCGTCTAGTATTTAAATTTACACATTGACACGCGGTTTTTGTCCGAATAAAGTATGGCACGGGTGTTTACAATAACCTATATTGTTAATATAAACACGAATCGACTTATGAATGCATTGTTCTGTGTGCCGCTATTGTTTGTAATTTATTAGGCTTTATATCTCAAAATATACATTTAGAGCGGAGTTTTTTTATCGTAGGCTGAAAACTGTAGCTAACAGGTGTCCGGGTGAATAAACCTTTGACAGTATTTTGGACCGAAATAGCTTCTTTTTCTAGGTTATTTTATGCTACTTTATAATACAGGCCTCTCTAATAAAAGATTATGCTTGTAGTCGTCATAATCATCATAGCAGATAGGCAGGTTATTGACCTCGTCAGAGCCATCAAAATGTGTTTTTTCGCTAAACAATATTTGCATCTTTCCATTTTTATTTTGGTGCGAATACGTTTGATTGATTTCTGACAAATCCAAACATAATATTTACTACGGTTTGGATAAGTTGAACATTTCTACATAAGACTTACAAGATAAACTGCAGTCACTCAATATTTGAAGTGATTGTATTAACTGTTTCCATATCAACCACTGTTTTGTGAAGCTTGAGTAGACCACTTAGAACTATTAACATTTTGAGCCTATTACTGATATCACATCACACTAATATTATAAAAAACTAAAGTTTGAGTGTGTTTTTTGTTACTTCTTCATGCACAAACGGCTGGACCAATTTGATAAAATTTGGTGTGGAGATAGCCGACACCCTGGATTAACACATAGGCTACTTTTTATCCCGATATTCCCACGGGATCTACACTTATGCGGGTGAAACCGCGGGGCGCCTAGTTATAGTAATAAATTACACTTCAAACGATTGACTGGAATAAGTTTATCATAATCACCTTAGCCTTGTTCTACCCACTGCTGAGTATAGCCTTCCTCCCTATTATGCCATGCTTCCCTGGTCAAATAAGTTGTCACCCATCAAAATGAAAACAAATGAATGTGAATCTCCAACGACAAGTCCTAGTCTATCACCACAAGTCAAGCGACTTTTTAATCCTGCGGTGTCACCTTTTATCACCTTGTGAAAGTCAAGCAGACACGGCTAGTCATTCTATAACTTATAAGTCACGGATTAAACGGTCATAAAGAGAAACCGATCAGGCAAAGACGCAAAATTTATGGAAGCGTTGCCTTAAACTTGGCTGTGTGGATCATAGGAAAGATTATGCCACTCCCGATCCGTCTTTAGGTGATTCTTGATTGTCTTGACATACCGGTTTTACAAGAGAATGGGTAAGATCATCTTTTTGGGTGTTCATTTAGCAACTGGTATGACCCAATCTGTCTACCCAAAGTCCCAAATAAGCGCCAGAATTAAGATCATGATCAATTCTTTGGCAATAACTATCCTTTTTACCCGACTACGAAGAAGCAAAAAGGAGGGTTATGATTTTGACCGGTATGAATGTTCATCTGTTCCCTCATAACTTCAAAAGTCCTTATAATAATTTGACAAATGATGTATCGTTAGAAGCGTCTTGACCGTCCGCTGGTTATAGGCTATGTGAGGTCACACTAAATTCAATATAGCGCGCTCTAGAGGACATAAAGTAATGCATTTAAAAATACATATTTTGGGTATCAAATGAAAGGGCTTAGCACATTTCAAAAATATAAATATTACTGAAATAAGCCCCAAAATAATTAAATTAAAAAAAGTTTAAAACTAAAACCGCTGTATTACATACATATAAGCTATTGTAGCTTGCGACCACGGGAAGGTACGTTCTTGTTTCATCCTTTTCAGTAGTCGGATTTTAGTTCTTAAACTTTTTTTTTTCATTTGTCTCTAAGCTTCGCTAACCACCGAAATAATTAGCATAATATACGGTTTTTAATCAACTGTTTAAAACATGTAACCTTCAGTGGCTGATTAGAGTAAGTTATACCTAATACCGGTTATACAAAAGTCAAAGGTTAACGATGAAACCTCTGCACGAACGGTTTTCGTAGTTACAGCCATATCTTAATGTTTACATGTTCTACGAATTAAAGAAAACGTCACGCGCATAGTGTGAAAGTCAGAAATATAGTTGTTGTGGTCATCGGCCTAAGCGGGATTTCCTTTTTCGCGTCAAAGCGTCTCTGAGATAATCAGTTGAAATGTATAATGCGAATTTATATACAAAAAGATTAAATGGCTGTAAGCTAAAGAAAATAGGGGTTGAATTATTGGAATCCTTGACGAACAGGATCAGTCTAGACAAGTAATCTTATCAAAGTATGCGATTGGAATTCTAGATACGACTTCAGAAGCGGATAGTAAGTTATTAATTTATCAATCAATAATTTTTATGAGCTCATCACTATCTTTAGCTCAGATTTGGTTCCTGTCAATCCATATTACTCTCGTGGAAGTGCGCAGGGTCACACTAAAGGAATTTCTATCATGCATTCTAGATGTATACGGTCGACCTCATAATGTATCATTCCGATAGCGAGGAACCGTGTCACTACTAGTATTTATTCATTGATTCGCACGATGCGTTATTCACTCACGTTTCAAAGGCAAAATCGATGGATGGATCGAATCATAAGCGGGATTTTCCCTATATTTATAGGGAAATCTACTCATAATCAGCTTTCTGTTGAAGAAAACGTACAAAAACATTATTAGCTCTCGAGTTTTGGGGGGGAAACCCCATAATTCTAAATACGGCAGCACGGCACTATCATGGCGCCGCACCTGATATTAGTTCATTTGCGTTGTCATACTGTTGTATTGAGGAATTACTTTATTTTACAGTTATCTCGACCTACCAACAACACAGGGTACGCTTTTTTATTTTCGAAATTATGGCACATCGTTCTTTATTCTTCTTCTTATCGAGTGTCTGTGGTTCATTAAATATTAATTTGTTGGCCGTCACCAAACCGCACTATCCACCAACCCGCACTGGGCCCGCGTAGTGATTATGACGCACTCTCTCAGAGAGGAGGCCTTTGTCCCAGCAGTGGGAACAGTATAGGCTGATTATGCTGCACCATTATATTGCTAGATGAGCCAGCATCAATTAGGACGGTGTTTATTTTTTTCATGTGTGACATTAAACTAAAATAAAATATCTATAGACAACACACTTCTGACGTATTAAACCCACGCAAATGTAATGACAGTAAAGAAATTGTTATAAAAAAGCTACGGTTTGCAGAGATCGCATGAACGAAGCAAGTGCTGTCCCAACATTAAATTAAGCTGTGCTTAGCACTAATCTAATATTACTTCCTCTAGCTTTATCGTACCCTGGCCCAATGCCAGGCGGCTGTCTAACAAATTCTTCTTCCATTCAATCTTACAGTCGCTAATTTGTAGATATCAAACTCCCTTGAATCACGTCTATACTTAAAATCGATATGTAAATATAAAGCCGCCGCAGACATATTCGAAAGTGTATTGACATTTGCAGACTATACATCTAGTTTTATGTGTGACGGTGAAAAAACGTGGTCCAATCGTTACTAATATATTGTGACTGTGTAACGCCTTGAGGAGCACGTTGGGTTACGCGAAGATTCAATCGATATTGGAGCGACGTACCTAGCTGCCGGCAGCCATGTGCAATATTTACAGTTAGAGAGGTTAGGATTGCAATGTTTTGACTTTTAGTTACATTATGTAACTGTAGATGCAAATAGAGTTGTGGAGTGCAAGAACTTCATTACGAAGATTCGCACTATTGATTAAGTAATGATAAATTAGAAAGTATAGATGTGAAGGACAGATAATTATGTTTTGTGGTTATGACATAACTAGGGAGAGGTTATGTCCTGCAATCTGTGCTGTCTGATTGATAGATGCTTGTTCCCTGGCCATAGTATTCTTGATTTACTAGTATTGCAAAGCCGTATGGACAATCCTATAGTTACAATAATTGCGTAGCCATAATAATAGGTTTGGTAGAATGCTCGCTCATTGCAGGCAAGTACTAATTAATCTGTAACAGGTATTATTAGTACTGGCTGTAGTACTTGAAGTCTTATCATAGGATCATTTAAATAATATGCTACTGGATCAATGGAGGATATCAAAGCATTTCGGTCTATCTAGCCGGCTAGGTGGCCTCAAGATCTTTAGAAGGCGACCGGGAGAGACTGGTTTTGGGTGTTGTGGATCAATTTGGGAGATGTTTATGTCCAACAGTGGACTGCGATAGGCAGTTGATTGATTGAGTTAAAGTAGTACCTAGTACCTACGGCCAGACAACGTCTATTACCTACTAAACATGAGCCATCTAAGACAATAATCGATCTACGACGGGGATAGTGAAATAATCACTATGCTTGGCAATGACTAACTAATAGTAGGACTGCATCATTATGAAAAGGAGGAAGATGTTGCATTTTTGACGCCTTTTTTCAAACGTCGAGGAGTGAAAAAGGCGGCTCTGTCTCTTCCAGACCCTCACGGCAACCAATGAACAAGGCAGTAAGTAGTAACTGTCAATCAACGTCAATACAATCATTATTTTCAGACAGAAAATACGGATATTATCTTTGCGGAAACAAAAGAGTTACAAATCTCTTTGTCCCACACACAAGAGATAATTTTAACGGGCACTAGGCACCACCATAAAATAGCTAACCACAACTTTACTGCTTATCTCAATTATTCCAGGAACATGCAACATGTTATTCATAATCTAAACATTATTACTATGTAGCTAAAGTCTATTATTACATGGGAAGTTATTGATAATTACATGTGCAAGCGATAGTGTTACAGGAAATCTATAGCGTTTTATTTATTTTGTCATAATAATTATGATGATTGGAAAAGGAGTCTAACTTTGTGTGTGGAGGTAAACAAATGAGTTTTTTTAAGGTGGACGTTTTGATATGTATGTGCACACCTTTTTATTTTAAACTAGCTTCTGCCCGCGACTTCGTCCGCGTGAAATTTCTTGTACCCCCACCTCGTCGCAACACTTCGTATTCGCTTAGAGTTCTTGTTTTTTTTCTTTTTAAAATTTCATTCTGACTTTTTTTCTTTTTGCTCGGCTCCTAAGGGTCATAGCGTGATATTATATATTCCCCCGGGATTGACACTTATGCGGGTGAAACCGTGGGGCGCTGCAAGTTATTTTATTAGGCAAGTGTTTTTTTTTTTGTGGAAAATGGTATAGTGGTGTTCAAAAGTCAAGCATAAAATGACAGCTAAGGAGGTTTTTTTAGTTTTAGTGTTTCGTATAAGCTATATTTTGTCCTTTTAATTATAATGTTGATTGACCTGCATTTTTTGTAGTATAGTCTTCACAATTAAACGTATCTATGGTAAAATACTAAAAACTGGCCAAGTGCGAGTCGGACTCGCACACGAAGGGTTCCGTACCACAAGGCAAAAACGCCGAAAAAAACATGTTTGTTGTATGGGAGCCCCCCTTTTTTTTTTTTTTTTTTTTTTTTGCGGATGGGAAATCATCAAATGACCCCTCCCGCTCTGGGTGGAGCGGAAGGGAGTGTCAGACTCTTACTGACTAAAACCCACCCGTGTTCCTTCCTTAGCCCTTTATGTTCCGGGCCAGCGGTAACCCTTTCGGACAATCCCGCTGACCCGGCAGGCTTCGGCCCTATGGGGCCCCTCCTCGATGCTGACATCTCTTTGAGGCGCGCGTGGAACACGTACGCGCCGTCCGGCACGGGCCTGGTCCTGATCGGACGGTGAGCTACCCATTACTCTCCGCCCGCAGGCCAAACTATACACCACTTTTTTTTTTTCTTTTTTTTTTTTTTTTTTAAACGTATTTTGTCATAATAATTATGATGATTGGAAAAGGAGTCTAACTTTGTGTGTGGAGGTAAACAAATGAGTTTTTTTAAGGTGGACGTTTTGATATGTATGTGCACACCTTTTTATTTTAAACTAGCTTCTGCCCGCGACTTCGTCCGCGTGAAATTTCTTGTACCCCCACCTCGTCGCAACACTTCGTATTCGCTTAGAGTTCTTGTTTTTTTTCTTTTTAAAATTTCATTCTGACTTTTTTTCTTTTTGCTCGGCTCCTAAGGGTCATAGCGTGATATTATATATTCCCCCGGGATTGACACTTATGCGGGTGAAACCGTGGGGCGCTGCAAGTTATTTTATTAGGCAAGTGTTTTTTTTTTTGTGGAAAATGGTATAGTGGTGTTCAAAAGTCAAGCATAAAATGACAGCTAAGGAGGTTTTTTTAGTTTTAGTGTTTCGTATAAGCTATATTTTGTCCTTTTAATTATAATGTTGATTGACCTGCATTTTTTGTAGTATAGTCTTCACAATTAAACGTATCTATGGTAAAATACTAAAAACTGGCCAAGTGCGAGTCGGACTCGCACACGAAGGGTTCCGTACCACAAGGCAAAAACGCCGAAAAAAACATGTTTGTTGTATGGGAGCCCCCCTTAAATATTTATTTTGTTTTTAGTATTTGTTGTTATAGCGGCAACCGAAATACATCATCTGTGAAAATTTCAACTGTCTAGCTATCACGGTTCATGAGATACAGCCTGGTGACCGTAGACAGAGTAATCTATAGACTCATGGTATCCGTGTCACCGAAAGGGACAACAAATTCCGACAATCTTCATTATACTATCATTTTTACAGCTTATTACACTACATTTTACCATTTTCACAGTTGCGCAAATGTACTATTATTGAATTATGCACGAAAAAGATCTTATTTTCAGTTTAATCGCGGTGTAGTTTTTAATAGTTCATTCATAACTTTTATTATTTCATTCATAAACGTCAAACTTGTTGTGCACATTGATGTGCTTAGCCGACACGCAGTAAGGGACAGAAATATTCTTACTCTGTCTCTTTTCTTTGCTAGTGACGTTTATATATTTCTCCTTTTCTTGTGCGAATGAAAAAGAAGATATGCAGCAGTCTATAGTTTACTCTGTCTACGCTGGTGACAGACAGACAGACGGACGGACGGACGGACAGCTAAGTCATAGTTAGTAATAGGGTTCCGTTTTTACCCTTTGGGTACGGAACCCTAAAAACCATTGTATTTTTAGCAAAATAACCTCGACTTATCAAGCATAGTTTTAATATTTCAGCAGTAAACCCAAATATACTAGAGGTCACCAGACATTTCTGTTATCTTAGTATCTGTTCCTGTGACAGCTATAAAATGTACGCGGAAACAGCTTCTGCCTCTGTTTTGTAAGATAATTTTGAAACTGGACTGTGGAATTAAGTAATATCTAATGTGCACTAATTGGATGAGCGTTGTATTTCGTAATTTGCAATTTCGAAGCTGGTAGGTAAGTGGAGTAATAGCGACTGATTTACTAAATACTTATAATTTCGATAATACTAAGTAATTATTTCTACATTCATTAAACAAAGTTAATGATTTTACTTTTGTTTCGGGAATGTCTGACTGTTTTCGGGCACAAAAGGCGCCCTATATTACTACCTAAATAATACTCCAAGAAGGTCGCGGGCTGTCATATTCGTTTCGCGACTTGACCGATTCTAAGACCTCAAACTCATAGCATTTATTTCAATTTTCTTCAAATAAGAACGGACAAGAAACTCCATGGACACTCTTTTAAATTATATTTTTACAAAAATATTGGTTAGGTACATCATTAATGTTGAATTCATAATTGTAAGTGAGAACGATGTAAAAAAGACGTACGCGTTAAAAGCGTCCAGAGTACAGGTACAGCAAATAGTAAGAAAACAAAAATCCGAAATAAAATAATTAAAAAAATAAGCCGAGGCAGCTTAGAGATGACCAGCCCCAACTTACGGCGCCCGTTCACGAACATGACGCATAGATCAGTCAGCACCATTCAGCTCAACTATTTTGAAGGGAGCTAAATGATCCAACACACGCCACCGTCAGGTGCTTCTACGTCGAGCTACGCCGCGCGGCGCTGCGCGGCCCACCTCACTGCATTGTGTACCTTTTACAGTAGAAGATAAGGTCTATAATTGTATTGCTATCTAGAAAACTGCGCGCTGCGTCGCGTCGCGGTGTGTTCTGACACCTTAAAGCTTTAGTTTCCTAGGAAGCGGTGAACGGTCACAATAACGGCTGCCCAATACAGAGTGATTTTTGACACCTTAATGTCAAATACTGGTGAATATGGCAATATTCATGACGTCCGTTACAATTATGACGGGACCGCTCTTCAACCAAAACTATTTGAAAAATTACAAGATACTCGTAAGTAAAACCTATAAAAACCCACATTTACGTTGAATGCATAAAAATAGATAGATAAAATAATGTCGTTAAGTAGTTCGTCATAGAAGTGAATGTCCTCTGTACCGATGCGATGTCATTCTTTATCAGAAATGGTTATTATGGATAGCGCACATGTCATTCCCCAAAATATACATGTGCTAACAATTCGTACGACCGTTGACCTGAGCTAAACAATGGCAAAGACCTTGATTCGTACTATCGTCGAACATACATACCGTACATGCATCCTTCGTAATATAGTAAGACTAGCAGCGCCCCGCGGTTTCAGCCGCATAGGTGTCGATCCCTTGGGAATATCGGGATAAAAACTATCCTATGTCCTTTCCCGGGACTCAAACTATCTCTATACCAAATTTCATCTAAATCGGTTCAGCGGTTTAAGCGTGAAGAGGTAACACAGACAGACAGACACAATTTCGCATTTATGATATTAGTATGAATTTTTATCGAAAGTTATGTCAATCCCACGGATTTTTGTTTTGACAGCACCATGCATTTGCGCGTCACATTTTTTGATATGGTGTTTAAACTAAGTTTCATGTTCACAAGTTCACAATCAAGTTTACTACTAGGAGCAACAACCACCTGGACGTCGCGGGAATCAACTGAATGCTGGATGGAAGAGCAGGACCAATCATTGTAGCGTTACTTGGGAAGGAGTAAGTCCAGCAGTTGAGTTTTTAACTGAATAATGTTGATGGTGATGAACCACATTCAAAATTAAACCTTAGCGACTAAGGAATAAGCGACATTAACCAAAAATAAACAAAATCGTCGCGTGCGCAGGTTCACGCGTTCATTCGCGAGTTCGCTGCCTTGCATTCGTAAAGGCTGGATAAAGCGTAAAACAAGAGTCAATTAACATGTGTCATCGGCCAGGAATTTCCACCGTCTCGACGTGTGTTTCGTGTGAAGGTCGAACCGCGTCTGACTTGACTTGAACGTTTTCGTTGCATTAACGGACATTAATGCTTTGGAGGTCGACGTTTGTTTCCGCTGCATGTTTTGTTCAGTTTTGAGCTATTTTTAGGCACTTGAAAATGGAAGAGTAAGATTTTTTGGTGTGTGTGTGTGTCTGACTACTATTAACATTTTAGGCATTGCTTCTAGCATCTTCGGCAACAGGTGAGACAATGCTCAAACGAGAAACGACTAAAACATCAACACAAGACGACATCGCGACAGTGACGGTACAGTCAACAAAAGAGATAAGTATGCAGGATCGTCGGATACAGTTAAAGTTTAGTAAGAAACCGATGGATGTTTTCGAATAAAATCTCTCTCTCATTTATCAGATTAAATTTCAGTCGAGAACCTCCACCGGTTTCTTACTAAACTTCAATTATATTCGACGATCCTGTATACTTATCTCTTTTGTTGACTGTACAAGGCGAAGATCACGAGACCAGCTTGACTTTTACTGACAAAACTAGCAAAAGACAATTATGTGGAAAAGGGCGAGGGAGGCCTTTGCTCTGCATGCTGCATTGGGACAATACAGGCTAGTTATCCTACTAATATTATAAATGTGAAAGTTTGTGAAGATGTTTGGATGTTTGTTACTCAATCCCGCGTAAACCGTTGAACAGATTTGAATGAAAATTGGCACATAGATAGACCATTTCCTGGATTAACACATAGGATACTTTTTATCCCGATATTCCCACGGGACGAAACTTACGCGGGTGAAACCGCGAGGCGCTGCTAGTAAAGAATAAAATATTACCCTCTTTCTAGGGGAGTTGGGTAATAATGGTCCCTTTTTGCTTTGATACAACACACTGATGAACAATGTAAGTATCCTCTAACACTGATTACGAGAAAATTGCACACGGACAGACAAATTAATCCAGACAGAAGCATCCCTTTCAAACTTCGCTTTCATAATACACATGAACACGACATCAATAGAGAGCATTCAATTAATTGCAGTGTATTAACAATGGACGGACCCTCGATATTTAATCCCTACCTACCTGCACCCCAGACAGAGCCAATTTCACCAATGAAACTGAACGCGATCAGCACATCTAAACTGCGTTCAACAGCTGCTGTCAGTGTCAATATTCCACAATAATGATGACACTGACAGCTCTTGATCGCGGTTTGACGTGCAGGGGCCGTAATACGTCTGAAACCGCCGTCCGATGGTGCTATCCGTCATGTATAGTTCGGTCTCTCTCTTACGCTGGAATCGTGAATACGGCACCTGATCGGGTTTAGTTTCATTGGTAAAATCCGCCCTTAGTGCAGTGTCCTTCCGTAATTGGCTATCTCAAATTGGAGGCTGGCTGGCTCAAATCTAGGGTTTAGCGTGCTTTTATTCAATATTTCCAATTAGATTTTTAATTTGATACATCAAACGAAGGGCTAGCGGTGGAAGTTTTATTACTGAGCTTGAATACAAAGTAATTTTAGTTAGTTACCTGATCAAAGGAGTGGACTTGATTAATTTGATCTACAAATGCTGAATTATTATGTTGCTTGGAATTTTAATTGGGTGTTCAAGTTTTATAATTAGCATATTTTTTATAATTACATAAAAAAATACAACTTTATGAATCATGTTTTGGATGCAAAAAGCATGTTTGGGAAATAATGCTGAATTTTATAAAAATAATCGAGTAACACTTTATTTATTTAGCGCCACTCCCTCTCACAGATAGGAGGCAGTGCAGACTTTATTTAGCACTAATTAAACGCACATGTTTTGAATACGAAAATTATTTTAAAATCGACTGAAAAAAAAAACATATTCCATTATCTATGACCCGTCCTATCTACACATACACAGAGCATCATGGCTCCAACGATGCTCCATTCATTCAACTACAATACAATACACCAATCAAGTCTTAACTAGTGAGCGAATAAATTATCAAAGAATGACACCAGCATGGACGGCGATGTATTCAAAATAAATTGGTATTCCGACATTACAAAAACTTGAAGTTATTTATTGATCTATATTAAAGGAAATTGCACAGAAACACTAACCGGGCCCTAACGTGAATGCCCTAGGAATCGCGACAGACAGCGCCATCTATTCGTTTACTATTGGCTATGGATCTCCGCCCGTGGTTCATGAGACAGGCATCCATCAAGGTGACTTGCTATACATTAAACGCCTACCTATGCCAGGAAATGAAGTCCGTAAAAATTATACAGTTATATTTTTGTCAAAAATATGATTGAATGAAATATTTTCAAGACTAGATAGACACTGTCATCTTACGAGATAAATTGATTATCAAGTTCACTGGAATCTAAAATACATGCCCCGAAGTTTCTACACCATTGGTAATAAAAAAGCACTCCTATAAATTTCTAAAGCTCAAAATGGAAGGCATAAAATCAGCTGGTTTACCGCGCATGTCCAGTGGCGGCGGGGTGAGAGCACTCCCAAATAAGCTGGTAATCTAACTAACTCGACACTACATTGCACTTTTCACATATTACAGCACTCAGGTTCAAAGAACTGAGACTGTACAGAGCCAAAGCATGTCCTTTGTGTAACAAATCGAATGAACCACCACACAGGATGGGAAATCGTCACTAACACAAAAACGTAAATATCTTTGAAACCCTCATGGGAAGCACAGCATTACACTCATCACCTCACAAGTTACGCAGGTGTACCAACGATCAAATCCTTTTTAAAATGTCCAAAAGCATGCTACAATGCGTTTATTGATTCGACCTACATTTCGTAGTTTCGTGGGGGTCACGCCAAGCGCAGATAACACAAAACTGCTGCGTTACTATGATGCATTTTACTTCGCACACACTAAATAAAGAATTTTGACGATAAAACGAATCTGTTAAAAGCTCAACTGTGACTAATGATGAGACACAATTACTTTTTCTATTGTTATAAAAAAAAATGGTTTTCCCACAGTCTGTGAATTATGTAATTCGTTAAATGTTAATGTAAGTACTTATATCGCAATATGCAAAACAATCGCTAAAACATATGGTATGCAAGCTCGAAGTATTTAAAATAGGTTATCAGCACTGCATTGGTTAGAATGTTTAAGATCTTGGTCGGACGTAAATTCCGTGGCCTTATCAGCCTTCGATTGGAACTTAGCCTATTTCCTATGCTTGCTAGCAATCTGACAATTTATATGAGTCTAAATATATCGATTACAGTCATAAATTATTGATTATGTAATTGAAATTTTAGCTTTTCTGCAGCGTTAAGCTCTGTTTCGACGTTTGCCGGCCCGCTGGCTGGCGATCGCGTAGAGGGCGCGGTGAGACTGAGTCGCAGGATGAATCTATGCACATTTACGTCAGCTGGCGGGGGTCGTTCCTACTGTATTATTTATGGTTATATAATAATATGGCTGCGCCCTGGAGCTTGCAGGCGGTACTACAAGTTTGTTTCGTTCATTTCGTAACGTACACAAGACTGGTAATGGTTTCTAGACAAGTAGACACACTTGAAGCTTAACTCGTAATGTATTTATGAATATTAAACCTGTTTGTAGCCGTCAATCATCAGATAATCCGTCATACGTTAATAATTGCCCAGCAACAGCTACCGGAGTAAGAAAATGAACAAAAAAAAGTAATTTAAAAAAATTAAACCGACTTCAAAAAGAAATCAACTCAAAATTATGAAATAACTTTAATTTCGGAAGTCGGTGTCTTGGGATCTGTATTTTAGTTTTTTGCCACCGACTTCCGAAATTAAAGTTATTTCATAATTTTGAGTTGATTTCTTTTTGAAGTCGGTTTAATTTTTTTAAATTACTTTTTATTTCGTAATTTTTAGTTTTTGCACTAGAATTTGACCAAGGTTTTGAGATGTTTTCCCTTTGACACTACACCCGTAGCTCGTATCAATACGCCAGGCCGTCACACTTACACGTATTAGTCCATATCTTGAAAATTACTGAACCGATTTTGATGAAACTTGCACTGTTCCCTAAGTTGAAGTAAATTTAAGCTAATAAAAAAAGAATGGTCAAGATCCGATTAATAGTTACGGAGATATGCGTGGACAAACATACATACATACATACATACATACATACATACATACATACATACATACGTCTATGAAATTTTGTATATTTGTTTGGAAGCCTTAGTAGATTGTCATATGTGAATATAATGCAATTCCAATAATATTACATACATACGTATCGAATTGATAACCTCCTTTTTTTTGAAGTCGGTAAAAAAATTTTTATGTTCCAAAATAAACGGCAATTAGTCTGGTATATTTAAAATGGCTTGAACGACTCGACAGTTCACACATCTCACTCTAATCGTGACTGTTTCACTCCCGAATTGAGTGGAACACGCAATCTAAGACATTATATCGTTTATAAATTTTACAAAGTGGCATTTACATTGCGTTTTAAATTTATTATGCGTGTAATTTTGTTAATTAACGCATTTGGTATGAATGAATGACAAAAAAGGAAACTTATGCCCCCGTAATTATTGGCTCATTTGTAAAATCATCGAAATACTAAGTAATTAATTAATCGCTTAACTAATTATTATGCTACTAAAAACAATAATATAATTATCATTTTAATAGTGTCTTTAAGTTTTATGTAATAACACACTCCTGATTTGTTATTCTTATAATCACTCGCTTGGGCTACGTATATTATTGTAGTGCCAATTTATTTTTCGAGTTTAAAATTCTCTTTTTTAACATGAGAGCACAAGTCTACCAGCCTCGTAATTTCAGGGCACAATTTGAATATTAGCTAAACAGCTAAAACTTGAGCCTAATACAATAGTTCAATAAAAAAATACTGCCAATTCTGTCAGTTTACCAAAAAGTTTTTCAAAGTCTTGAGACATGACGCCTGTTGCGTGACAAAAATGACGACGATATACAGTAGATACAAGCTATAACCTTGTCTACAAAGTAACGGTGACATAAACGGATACGCTTTTGTTTTTATTGCGGCGTCAGATCATTTGGTTCACTCATTCTTTCTTTGTAACGCGTCTGATTCCTTCCTTTGGCAGTCTTTCAACGACCACACGTATTGTTAGGAAACGTCCTGTCTCATTTTTACATATCTTTTACAATATCATATATTTTACAAACCTAAACCTTCATGTTTAGGGTGCATTCCACCAAATGTTTATACCTAGAATAAGTCTTATCCTAAGAATAAATTTTAAATTTTTGAGTTTTTCCATACTAGAACTGTCAGACGTAAATTTTATTTCACGAATAAAAGATAAGACTTTGGTAAAATCAGCCCATAAACGAATAATCTTAAATGGCCATTAGAATAATCACCACTTCACCACATTAGGTGATTGAAGTACCACGTAAAAATATTTTAAACCCCTTGACTCGACTCTTTCGAACAGACTTGAGCAAAAAATACGTTTCACACATGAACGAGCAAAAAAACTGCAGTTTATCGGTATCAGTCATTTCAAGATCATCATTTCATCAACCTTATCATGTGACATAGTGAAAAGACGATAACATTTCAAATATTTTGTAGAAACTTTACAACTGATGATGTAAAGACCCCGAGACAAGCGACAACCGACGTAACGAACTTTCTGAAGGACGAAGGGGTCTGTCTCAAGAATGGTCACCCCTACAAAATTAATGTAAACAGTTGTTATACCTGATCTCAGTTACAGACATTATTATAGTGCAATTTCAATAACAGTACCAGTTTAAATTTACCTTGATGCGTGTCTAACAGTCAATGGCTGGCGTGTCAGCACTCCGGACATAATAGCACGTGGCACTTAGTTGTTATGTGGCACGGAACCCTGAAATCGCCATTTGTATAATTATTCTATTTCAGGATTCTATTTTTGTCCGGATATTAAATCTACTCTATTCGGAGTTCTATGTTTATCCGGATATTTTAATTATTCTATTTCGGAGTTCTGTTTTCCGTATGGATCCATTTTGAGATAGTTACCAAATGAATTATCCTTATAACCAGCCGGGCGGCGGAAAAAGTTGAGATTTCTTTCCTCAAGTTTTACGGGATTAGCGGCGGTTTAAAAGGGTTTATGTTTTTCGGGAAAACGACTTATTTTTTATCAACCGTGACTTAATAGCTTACAACTTTTGCACTATGAAAAGATTACTGTATGTTTTAAAAAATACCCTAAGTAAGATAAATTATTGTTTTTAAATTTTCATCGGCGAGGCCTGTATTCATCAGAGATCTCACATAGAATAATTTCAGATTTTTCTCTATGCAAACTTCGGAGATAAGGGTATTAACGGTATTTTTTTTTTCATCTAAAGTCGAAAACCATGCGGCCTAAAAAAACAAAAGGAAAAATGTTTGAGAATGTGCAAATTGCGCTCTTTCATATGATACCCCACTTCGAATTTTTCAGATACCGTTTCAGTCACTGTTGCAAAGAAAAAAAAACGTCATCTAACACTATTCTAAAAAAACTAAACTATAAATTTCAATTTGATAGCATTAGTAGTTCTTGATATATCCAGGTGTGACAGACAGACAGGCTGAGCCACTCCTTATTTTTTTTTTTCAGCGGGATTGTCTGAAATGGTTACCGCTGGCCCGGAACATAGAGGACTAAGGAAGGAACACGGGTGGGTTTTGGTCAGTAAGAGTCTGACACTCCCTTCCGCTCCACCCAGAGCGGGAGGGGTCATTTGATGATTTTCCATCCGCAAAAAAAAAAAGGGTTCCTATTTACCATTTTGGTACGGAACCCTAAAAAGCAGGCTTTTGGTCTTAGAAAAAAGTGCATCTAATACAAAATGTGTAGCACAGCGTCAGTTCTACAGAAAACTACAACTTTCCAACTAACGAAAATTACAACAAACTTTTTGGGTCTACTTCAAGGGAGTCGATGATTCACTCCCATATATTGAAAATGGGGTCTTATCGCCAATCCCAACGCTGGCTGGCTTTATGCCTGCAGGTCCAACTACAGTCGTTCACCATCATTCGTTCATGGTTCCACCACGCGAAAATCAAAGTTTTTGATGCCTTTTCTTGCTCCGTTTTCGTAGGTCATGGACTTACCTCAAATTGAGCGCTGAAAGTCTTAAAGACGCCTTCCCAGAGGCTGCCTGACTGCGTGAGCACCTGCACGATGTCGCCGACGTGCGACGTCGCGGCGTGCATGAAGTGCGCGTTATTGTAGACGCCCTCTGGCACCACTCGGCCTCGTGGTGACCTGATACAAAGAAATCGGTTAACAAATGATCAAAAAAAGTGCTTCTTCTCTTGCTCACTATCTGTAAGATAATAGCAGTGAAAAGATCAGCCAGTCAGGAAGGCTTTCTCCCAGAGTTGTATGAAGAATCGGAGCGGTGAGCGAGGATAAATGTACCAGTAGAATTCTAACTACTCCAGAGACGCTTCGTCCCTCGTGAAGAATCACCGAATGCAACCCGTCTATATAATAACCCAAATAACCCTTGGTTGATTGGGATGAAGGCACTGTTATTACTTTTCTTTGCTATAATTATAATGGCGTAGAGATAAGTTCAGATCTAAATAAAAGAGAGAGCGATGTTGTGTGGTGTACTTCTGCGACTCGAGCTAAATGCGATTAGATGACAACGTAAGAACGTACATTCTACTATCGTTGAAAAGGAAGTCATGACGTCCATGATGGATAAACGTACGGGATAACGGAACCGAGTTAGGATTGAACTGCTATCCATTTGTCTAGCTTTAGCTTTAGGTGGCAAGATTCTAAGCTAAATCTAATGTAAGTACCGTTAATATCTTAAAAGGCGATTGAACGAAGTATTTAGCGTGCTATGCTAATCATGTGATTTCAGTATTTACGTTCTCCGGTCACTGACCTAAACGGAAAAGCGTTGCCCTTGAGATTTTTCGGTGCGCAGACTTTTCGCATCAGGCTCGTTACGTCTCTTAAAAACGGTACATCATCCCACTTGAGTTAAATTAACTAAGGAAAATTTGTTCTTCAGGTGTCCAAAAATAGGTACCAAGTTGCATTCTCTAGCTACAGTAAGAGTAAGGTGATTGAACTAATTTCCTTTACAAAGTCATGCGGACACGCTCGGTCGCCAAAACTAAGGACTTAATTATTAGGGTTCTATCGCTTAAACATGGTATATTCTCGTTTTAATTATACTTTTGTCATCGTCGCAACAATGAGAGCATCTCCAAGAACAACTTCATAAATTATTCAGTTCTATTCAGAAAACTATATAATTGCAACGTGCAACGGTATCAACACTAATTCCTGTGGTTAAATTGATACTGTCTGAATCACATGAGAAAAAGCTTTCATATCAGTAGAACCTGGTTTAGGCCGAAATAATAATACTAATCATTCATTTCCTCGTGATTAATGCAATCTACACTAACAATTTCTGCAGTGTAAACTTCCCAACCACTAACATAGAACAATTTATCGCTTTTGCGATGACTTTCACTGTTCAGTGTCTTATAGTGTTTATAAATACATACAACTTTCTCAAGAAACATTCTATATCTATGATGTGAATACCGCGTTCAATTCTCTTGCCTTGTCGGTAAAACTATTAGCGTATTTGTGAATGGACTGCAGAAATGGCACTATCGCTTCAAGTATTTTGCAAAAATGACAGTAGCTTATTCCTGTTTTTTTTTATGCAGCCTGTAATATTCCCACTGCCAGGACACAGGCATCCTCTCGGTGAGAGAGAGTATCACCGTTTTGACAGCTGTGGTGATGCAATAATTTACACAAAGTAAAGCGCCTGTCTGGGTTCCAACCATAGATATAGATACACCTAGATAACGCAAGAGCAACTACTTCGCGTGCCAAAAATCGCACCAGCTTACGATAAAAAATCATAAGCCGCCACTTTCGCGCTCAGTCCTGTGTACTGCTGGCTGGGTAAGCGTGAGCGAGAGCGCGAGCTTTTGACGTCATAGTAGGTAGTCAAAAAATGGCACGCTTGGTTTTCATACAGTTCGTGATACTTGCGTTATCTAGGTCTTTCTATATCTGTGGTTCCAACCTACGACTGTTTGTATTCCAATTAGGACTTTTTAATTTTCCTGTCTATAATATACCGCCTGTTCAACGTTTATATACTCGTCTCCCGACACGAAACCAAACCGAACCGAACTTCATACCTTAATTATAAAACTGTCAAAGTACCTCTTAAAACCCTTTTACTAAAACTTTTAGCGAAAGCAAACGATACAGATATGTGTGTACAAAATACAAAACAATGTTTTTGTCTCTCAAGCATGATTGATAGATATCAAGCAGTATTGATTACGATATCAAGTATTGGGTGCCGATCCGAGCCAGGTACAGGGTAAACGTAAGGTAGGTGCTTTAAAATTGCAATGGTAATGACAGTTTTGCGTCACAACAAGACTGAAGAATCTGTGCATTGTGGATCTATATCCACTATACTAATAATAAATCTAAAGAGTTTGTTTGTTTGTTTGAACGCGCCTATCTCTGGAACTACCCGTTGAATTTAAAATATATATTTTTTAATTTGATAGCCACAATGATATTATCATTGGATAGTCAACTCTTGAGCAATGCTACAACAAGAAATTTTATGCGGACGAAGTCGAAGGCAGAAGCTAGTTGATGGACAAGATTCGAGTCCGCTCGGATAGCAGATGAGTAGGAATAATAACGAGAAAATTATTACTCAAAACGTGTTTTACAACGTTTTAGGGGAGATTAACAAAGTCACCTACAGTAGTTTTTCTTTGTCAATGGGTATGACAAAAACACACACTTTGTTAGTTTATAAATGTTATGAACATTAAAACTGCATTTAGCACATACCACCAAGCCATTAATTACAACTTTATGTTAATGTATCCTACACAAACATTTTGACGCGATTAAAAACCAAAAGGGGGACTTTACAAATCTGATATGATGGATGTGAAAAACTAAAACCCGGTTTGGCATTGGTTAGTCGCAAAAATAAGGTTTTATTGTTGTCTGAAGGTCAAGGATGGCAGTTTGTGCAGAACTTTACTCATCGACATTTTACATTTCTGTTAATATACTACACACGTGCGGAATTGTTTTCCGGGTCCTATTTTTATGTTTTAGAATAGCTTCAGTAACTTGAGTTTTTTTTAGAGTTAAGAACTAACCAATCAATAGTCCTTTATTGAAACTAGGCCGAGAATCAGCATTTTTCGAACTTCAAAATTACTTATGACAGTCCCCCAAAAACGCCCGCCCTTCACCACTGCCTAGTGCATTAGCTGGGATGAAGAAGTGGCGCAACAAACTCCCCAGCAACAAACACAGCTGTCTGATCAGTTAGAAATGTTTTGGGGTCAAAAATTTATTTTTATTTTTTTATGTTAATAGGACTGGCAGGATCAAAACTCAATTTTATATAGTCTACTAGTTTCTGCCCGCGACTTCGTCCGTGGGAAATTTCTTGTTCCCCCGACCCACCCCGTGGCATCGCATCGCCTGCCCGCGCCTAATACTGCGTTTACGCTTTAATTTTCTTTCTGCTCGGCTGCTAAGGGTCCTATCCTGATGTCAAATAGCCATCCTCAAAAATTGGGCTATCAAATGCAAAAAGTTTTTTTCAAATCCGACTGGTAGTTCCAGACAAATAGAGTATAGATTTGGTGCATGCGAAGCCTGCATATATGCTTATAAGCTTATTCCTACCAATGTTTGCAATACTTATAAGTCACAAGGTAACTTTAACGTGTATGTGCGTATGTACAGGTTAAACTCGAATACCTTATAATTTATTACGCAGATTTCACTATTAACTATCGGAAAGCTTAACGAGTCGTTAGAAGATATAGCAGAATGTCAAGCAAAGAATGCACGACTAAATATTGATATACAGCCGCATTCTGGTTAGACTGGAAACTGATTAACATACTTTGGCGAAAGCTAGCATGATTACTTGATTAGGAACATTGCAATGTTAAGCGAAATGCAGTGTCTCGGCGTGATATTTTCATTCATGATTTTATATACAAGATGTAATTTTTTGATGACAGCAGAGAAGATTGCGGGACGCTTTGCTCAAAAATGGCGAAGAATAGCAATATTGTAAGAAATAGAAAGAATGGCGGAAGGTCATTGTCCAGAAGTAGGAAAGTACAGGATTCTAAAAAAACAGTATTTTTCATACATCTGCCTAACCCTTCTGGGATTACAGGAGTAATGTAATGTATTTTTTTATATTTTGTTTAATTTAGACTACTCGTTGTACTCTTATAAAACATTTAAGTAAGTTTTTTTTTGTATGAATCTTGTACCTACCTGATACAATATTCCATAATCGAGGTAATATACAGTAAGTAGTTTTTAACTAAATGGTCTACCATGATGTAACAAAAGGACGTGAATATTAATATATTATGACATTGTCATCAAACAGTGCCACTGTTCACCCCTGACCTATAAACAAGTACGATGTCTATTCGTGATCTGCCATTGTTTTAACATTGTAGTGAATAGGTTGTAGTCATGCTGAAGATTCTAGTTTTGTATTTCAAACTATTTGGGGAATGTTAAAACTGCAGAGTTGAAGAGCATGACTTTCGCATCTGGCACTAATTACCCTATTGTGATTGGTCTAGCGGTCGCAAGTGCAACTGCCAAGCATGAGGTCCTGGGTTCGATTTCCGGGGTGGGGCAGTGTTATTGGGTTTTCCATCTGGAATTTCTCAGTAACAGCGAGTCTAGATTTGTGCCCGGTTGATAGCAATAGGACGACGTACCGGAAGACGTAGCGTTGGAAGGCCTCCCACAAGGTGGACCGACGACCTTGTGAAGGCCGCAGGAACCCGTTGGATGCGAGAAGCACAGAATCGGTCGAAGTGGAAGTGCTTGGGGGAGGCCTATGTCCAGCAGTGGACGTCTTTCGGCTGAAATGATGATGATGATAGCAATAGGCTCGCCCCCTATTACATGGGACTTAAACATAACTCGCGGATCTGCCTAACCCTTCGGGGAATACAAGCGTGATGTTATGTTATTCTATTGAGTCTTACATTACTATATTTTACCTAGGATTTTTTTTATCTCCATTTTAATTTAATCTGTACTGAGACGTTCAACAATAGGAAAGTGGATATATCTAGGATTGGATGTTGTTAAGTCTATCCCAGGAAGATGTTAGAGATGGAAGGCAGCAGCAGGGTGAATGTGGAAGGTGGAAAACCAAGACGAAGAGTCTATTCCCAGGCACACAGGCTTCTACCAGTGTATTTACCGACTTCACAAAAAGGAGGAGGTACTATGTTCGGGTGTTTGAATGTTTTTTTTTTTTTTGTATGTTCATCGAATACTCCGCCAATTGTCGACGGATTTTCAAAATTCTTTTTTTGTTCGAAAGTAGATAGTTCTGAGGTGGTCCCATTGTCACCAAGTTAGGATCTGATGATGGGATCTTAGAGAAATCGAGGGCAACCCTCAAATTTTATAGGCTCACTTATTGTTTTTCGCATATTTTATTAAGTATCTTGTGTATTTGTGTATGGTTGTCACCATCTCAGGTAGCTGGGCTGATGATGGAAGGTACAACTCCTTAACAGTAAGAAGTTACTCGAACAGGCAAGGACTGTTTTTTTAGTAAATTGTTTTGATGTGTGATAGGGCATTTGCCACATTTGGTCTCATGATCAACAAGTCATGACCTGATGCTGCAGTCAGGATAGTCTGCAGAGTATCTAACTCCTCGACAACTAACAGCAGATATATCGTGTTTAGGCTCATTGAAAAGGGCTCGATGTGTGGATAAACGTACTGTTACTGAGGAACACCGAAGACCTGATGCTGAAGCCAGGAGCATCAGAAAAAGTACAAACTTTGAAATTACAGCACCGTAGTCGTGTTTGGGCTCATTTTAAACAGGACTAATTTCAAGTTCAATGCAATGTTGACATAAGTCTGGCCTGATGCTGCAGCCAGGATTATCAGCATCTAATCTAAAAACTAAGAGAACTCCTCAACAATTAACGTCCCTGCATCGAGAAAAGGAATTATTTTATAAAAAGGCGATGGGCAAGTTGACATTAGGCTATTGTAACTTAGATAAATTATAAATAGACCCACTAAAAAGATAAGACAAGATACCAGAAATAATATTTAATCAAGGATGGCTATGCTGTTGTCAATTAAAACAGACATAATTGAAGGGCAAGATATGTTTAAAGATGTAATTATTGCATGTAATCAAATGGACATAAAATTTACATCAGTGAGTTACAGCTGCCTTCAATGACCTTAGAACCTTATGCCTAGGTCTGCAACCTATAATCAAAGTCAGATCTCGCTTAGATTTAAGATCTATGATGAAGCAGTAATAATAATAATATAATACAAGGTGTAATTAATACTGATACCCACGTTCTTGAATAAGACTCAATAATAAATCTGTTGATTTAAGGATAGGTTACTAGGATTCACTCATCCCAACCCTCTAACAGATAACTCCAAACATACCATAGACTAGTAACCAGAAAAGCAATAAAAACACAAGATGTAGTACTAAAACTGAGAAGATTTAATTGGAGATGGGCTGCCCACACTTTCAGGAGAGAAGAAAAATAGAACAAAAAATGACACGAATGGTACCCTGGAAAAGATGAGAGGATGACTTGGTGAGGACAACTGGAAAGACATGGACTGGACAGGGAAAATTGGAGGAGGCCTTTGTCAATGGGCACATGGAGACTCAGAACTGATATTAAACGCGTTTTGAATTACAACTATCACTCTGAAATAAGGCTATAAATAAATAAATACTAGGATGAACTATCATTCTCTTTCTGTAGTACAGTCGCCGTCAGATATATTGTAGCAGGGAAGGTGACCAAATACTTTTGAACAATTATAAATGTCAATAAGATCCATACACTACAAGTTATCGTTCATATCTGAACATTCATTACTTCATTAATTATTATATACACAACTAACAAAAAAAAAAAAAACTGAACATTTACAATGTCAAGTGTGTGTGTAGTGACATTTTATTATTGTTCAGAAGTATTTGGTCACCTTGTCTGCTACAATATATCTGACGGCGACTGTACCTACATAATTCAGTTGATCATCAGCACCATTCTTAAAAATTTATGGGTTTAGAGTACTTACATTAAAGCTAAACAACATTGACTGTAGCCTGTAACTTTTAGTAAGACATTTATAAACAAACAATTAAATTCAGAAATCACATTTCAAATATGGCAAAGTCATAATTTTGCCATATTTGAAATGTGATTTCTGAATTTGAAACTTTTTCGAGTTTGAGTCATAACTCAAACTCGAAAAAGTTTATGTAAGCAAAAACTCAACTGTATGTATAAACTATAGAAGAAATTATTGACAAAAACTCAAGTGGCTGATACACTTTCAATGGCTGAGCAAGACTTGTGAATGACAGGTCGTTAATAATCGACTTTATTGGCCTGATAAGCTGACTATTGTCACTTTCCAAACATTTTTGTTAAGCATTTGTTTGGTAATGCTATTGTAACATTGTTGGACTAGAGCATTAGTTAAAATTTAATACAGCTAAATAGCATTAATGGTTTTAAGTAAATAACTAATGGAAAAAGAAATAATTAGTCAAGTATTGTATATTATACATACTTAATTACCTATTAAAATATTGATTACAAAGAGTTCTTCTTTCTTTTTCTGTTCTGTACATTACCATGTAAACTTCCACCGAAAATTGGTTTGAACGAGATCTAGTAAGTAGCTGGCCGGTGAAAATTTAAAAACATTATGATGGTACGGAACCCTCGGTGCGCGAGTCCGACTCGCTCTTGCCCGGTTTTTTCTGTTTTGTATTGATTTTATGTCATACAAAAAAAATTCAAAAGGCATTATAATTTCCTGTCTATGTTGAATTGTTGATACATACAAAACACAGGAAGTTATAGAATTTTAAACTAACAGAAAACTTAATTAGGTATATTTTGATCATTCATATTTGATGTCTAATTAGGTATTGACAATAGAGTTACAAGTAATTTAGTAATAGCATTGTTATCATTTCTGTGTAATCAATGTGATGTTTTCCCTAAAGAGTAAAGTTTATACCAAAACTTGGGATTTACCATTACTCGCCAATTTCGCCATAAATACAACAACATTAACTACTCATATTTAAATTAATCAATATTTTAAAAGCATTTAAATCATTAACCTTTAATTTATTGGTTCCATGAATTAATCAACTCAGCCTATCGCAGTCCACTGCTGGACACAGGCCTCAGCCTGGCTGCGCCACGACCTCCACCTTCCACATGCATTAATACACACATCATCATCTGCCTAGCCTTTTCCCAACTATATTGGGGTTGGCTTCCAGTCTAACCGGATACAGCTAAATACCAGTATTTTACACAGAGCGACAGCCTATCTGACCTCCACAACCCAGTTATAACTGGTAAGACTGGTACCTAGTCAGACTTTCGGGCTTCTGACGACCTGTAACGACTGTCAAAGATCCATGAATGACAGCCAGGACCAACGGCTTAGCGTGCTTTCCGAGGCACGGAGGAGTCTTGGTATGTAAAGATGGTCACCCATCCACGGACCAACCGCGGCAAGCGTAGCTTAACCTGATCGATCGAACCGTGCGGCTGTTATTTCTTAGCCACAAGCCCCATACACACACACATGCAGTAATTGGTTACAAGTAGTAATTCCAAAACCATTTTACACTCTTTCAATCTAATAATGACAATATTAAGAAAACATACATTGAAATCAGAGTTTTATCTTATCAATCAAACATGACCACTGCATCATGTTACATGTAACCTACTTCCCAACTTGTCTCCAATTGATAAGCTTCTTTCTACTAAGTTTATGTACCTCACACTCACACTGGTGCACAAGTCTGTACCAATATTATAATGTAATATGCCTGTGTTAGTATGTAAGGGTAATCTTTGGAAATATTGATCTGATTCCAAAAAAAATTTCACTAATGGGAAGCTATAGTATTGCCAAAGGAAAAGAGACGCTGGCAGAGAAGTGATTCCATCAATTTCCATAATTGAAAATGTCTTACCGTTTTTGGACAGAATTTTTCACAGCCTCTGACCCAAGTTATGCTTAAGCAGACATTTGACAAGTTCTTAGCTTTAAATTCTCAATTCAGAAACGGGGTATCAGTCATCGGCTGGAAAGAGAGCATATTGAGATGACAGCTGATAAAGACATGGAAGAAAAAGTTATGCTGCCCTAAACCCTTTATAAATTGGAATAAGAGCAGAAGGATGAGGACATAATAGTCATGCATCTTGATTGAAAACTGGGTTTGAGTTGAGATGAGAATATAATCTCAACAATTTTAAATAGGGATTCAAAACTTCGTATTGTTATAGGATGCAAGCTTCAATAAATGTACCAAAATGTAGGATACGTATACAAGATAATTATCTATACTAATATTATAAAGCTGCAGAGTTTGTTTGTTTGTTTGTTTGAACGCGCTAATCTCTGGAACTACTGGTCCGATTTGAATGATTCTTTTAGTGTTGGGTAGTCCATTTATCGAGGAAGGCTATAGGCTATATAACATCACGCTACGACCCTTAGGAGCCGGGCAGTGTGTGACACTGCGGGGAACAGCTAGTGTATCATAAAAACATGCTGACTCAGCACATCTGAATATCAGAATGTTGTTATTGTAAGCATGACAAAAAGACAGAACAATGTCCTTACTACAATCCTGATACCGTTTAGCACAGCTGTTAAAAAGAGCCCTAGTCATAGGCAATAACAATATGGCACTCAGAAAGTAGGAACTATCTTTATAAAAACTTCAATATCATGACCAACACTAGGATGTACCATTATTCATAGAATACAAAAAATCTACACCATGTATGGAAAACCCATCTCATTTGTGTTGCAAATTATCATATTTTCTTAGAAAGTCAGCATTGCAATGCAAGTTCTAAAATAGCTGCCATAGATAGCATATAGTCTTGTTGTACAGATAAAGAATAATATTTTTTTGTAAAATATGTAAATTATTTCCACCAACCCACACTGGGCCCGTGTGGTGTATGGGCCACTCCCTTTCAAAAAGAGGAAACCTTAAACCTAGCAGTGGGAACAGGTTTGTAGGTTAATTGCCTTTGCAACATGTACCAAAATATAATTAGATGATTGACGTGTGATAAAAATGATTAAGGAGATATTTTTGGCAAACAATTAATATATTAATAAACTAGCAGCGCTCCGTGGCTTCACCCATAAGTGTCGATCCCGTGGAAATATCAGGATAAAAACTATCCTATGTCCATCCCCGGGATGCAATCTATCTTTCTGGCAAATTTTATTGAAATCCGTTCAGTGGTTTAGGCGTGAAAAGGTAACATACAGACAGAGTTACTTTCGAATTTATAATATTAGTATGGAGTATGGATTGGATTAGCTTGCCTTCAATGAAATTAAGATCAATAATAGACATCTAATGATAATAATTCAAAGGTCTCTTGTCACTAAGCTAACACTAAAAACTTGTTTTGTTAAAGTTTAATGTTTTGTTGGCATTTACCAACATATACGGAGCAAAACTAAATTGTCATCAATTGATTTCCTGTCTCTTGATTGGATATTGATAAAAACTTTTAAAGAAACTGCAGTTTTTTAATAAATTAATGTTAACAACAATGTTACTACATATCTGAAGATCTTATCCTAGAACATTTCAAACATTACAACATAAGTTGGTTAGTAACAAACTATCAATGTAGTGTAGAGTTTAAAAACACCATAAAATACTACCATTATCTCATCAAACTAATATTGACCATGCAATTTAAGTTCATTGATAAAAGAAAAATGTGAATCATCCATTTAACTAACTTCCCACGCAAGACAATTGAAGGGATTGGTTATTGTGATGCTCGCAAGCAATGATCTAACTAACAGAGCTTATCTGAAAACAACATTTTCATGACAATGAGCAGTACTGACACATCATAATCAGCCTATAATGTTCCCACTGCTGGGACACAGGCCTCTCTGTGAGAGGTAGTGGGCACTGACACATCAAGCTATAGTATTCATAAATCAGAAAGAGCAACGGAACACATGTACAGTGCGAATTAGAAAGTGTGTAGGTACTCGTAACTCAACGTATAGACAAAGACAACTAATGGCAAACTCTGCTATAATCCCTAAATGTGCAACATTATGTTATGGAACATAAACTTCCAACATTACCGCACAATAATATGAGTTAGCAGCTTAATCACCAAATAATAATCACCTCATGAAAATTTACCAGTCACAGTTAAAATTCATATGGTATATCTAACACTAAACACAAATTAACAGCAATAAGAGAATTCTAATTAAGAACTTTGGACTTTTGCCAGTAATTATATCTACCATCGTACAAACTAGTGAAAGTAATTGAAAATAAAAGCATTTACCTTACTTCCTATTACAGTATGTTATAGAACGGCACTTCTAACGCGGCCTGCTGTCTAGTTATTGGTTGTTTCAGCAGAAATTAGTATGAAAGTGACAGTTTGCAATATTAAGCTTAGATAGTAAATTGCAGTTCATAATTAGTCCGGTTTGCGACTAGCGTACTGGGATCGCCAACAGCTGATCAGACGGCTATATTAATCGTATCGAGTACGGAGCAAAAGTAGGCCAAACATCTAGACTAGAGCGCCGCGACGCGCGGCATCGCACGCGCCGATCTCACACCACACAACACCGCACAATCTCATTTTTGTTTACACTGTCAGCGTATCCATGCTTAACAACCTCCCAAAATCTGTCAACGTGACAACAAAATGTTCGCTACTAAGCGGACACTAGCCCCAACAACAAAGACATGTCAGCTCGATGCTCTAAAGATAATGGTACATGGTAGTTACCTCGGTGGCCCTTGGCGGTTTTTGCGCTTGTTATTCATGTCCGTTTCGCCTGCTTGCCCCGGCGGGTAGGCACCTTCTCGTCTGCGCGTAGGGACCGGAATTTTGGCTAATTATCACTTCTTTCTTTTACAACACAGTCCTTTCAACTTTCGCGGATGCACAAAAATGCAGTAGATATTAGGAATTAGCACTCAAAATGCGATGACAGGAATTCATCTATTCCACTAAAGTTGTTTGACATTTGCCAACAAATATAAATTAAAATATATTTGAGTACAAAATCGCAGTTCGATTTATTCTCGGGAACTAATCCCGGAAAATAAACGGGTTGGCAGATTTCTCGTGCCTGCAATCAGCGCAGGAATACAACATGGCGCTGTGACGTATTCATTAGGCGAATTGCAAATTTGTATAAACGCACTTTCCTATATTCAAATCACAACAAATAGTTCACTAAATGTGTAAGAAAATTTTAGGACAACTTTTTTAATAAATACCGTCATACAATAAATAGAAATAACTAATAGGGTCAGCGTTTGACCGACTTCCCACTTTAGAACTTTCAATATGGCGGATAGGTATTTGACTTTTAGTATTGCCAGGATATTAAAAAACAAAATAATTTAAGGTCCACAAACAAAAAAGTAAAATAACCATAGTTGAAAAGAAAAGAATGATCGATTTTATACACTGACCTCTATAATACGAGTATGCTGGACTGCATACTATCGATGACAGAATGAAGCCATTTGATTTTCGCCATTTTCGCGCTGATAGCAACGTGAAGGGACCGTGTAACTAATATTACAGATGGGATATACAGGGTGATTGGAAGATGGGTGCAAAGCTTTAAGGCGAAGATAGTACAGACAATTTAGAACTATTTAAGCCATGGTTGTCTTAGACGAAGTCTTACTACTTTTTTTTTACCAATTTCTTAAGATTTTTTTCAAAAATTCCTAAAGTTTTAACTAAACTATTTATTTATGGCCAAATTGAATGATAAACGAATTCATTTTTATTGTATTTAATTAAAGTAATGTGTAAGCAATCTAGCAAAACATGTTTTAGGCCTCTGTGTCGTTAGACATTTTTTTTACAGATATTTAAAGTTCATAACAAATTTTAAAATTTATAAATACTTTTTGTAAACCTTATTTTAAAAATCACGGAGCGTGCTTTTTTTGTTCAAACCTTTTTGAAAACATGCTTGATAATCGCTCTTTCTTTTGAGGTAACATTTACGCAGATATCTTACAAATTATTGAAATTAGGACCTAAAAACCAATTTAAGGGAGAAATTTTAAATTTTAGGCAGTCTAAATAAAACAACATTTGAATTAAATTTATTTATGTTTCATGGTCAAAATGTTGTCCGTGATTCCTAATACAAGCACGGCTCCGTCTTCTCACTTCTATTGTTGTTATTTTCAACATCATATCTCCAGCTTCATTGTTTCAAACTCTGAATTCATTCTCTCTGTCAGTTCTTCTCTCGTGTTTATTTCAACATTCGTATACACCAGCTCCTTGGCCCGGCCCCACACGAAAAAGTCCAGCAGGGTCAGATCTGGTGAGCGAGCGGGCCAAGGGATGGGTCCATCTCTGCCAATCCAGCTGTCAGGAAAGCAATTATTTAAATGTTCACTATGTGTTGTGTGGGTTATGAAAGTTTGTAATGCCCTAGAAAATTTGCTTTCATCCGTCCACAAGATTGATTTCAAATTAAAGTTTTCTAGGGAGGCCATTAAAAACTTTCATAACCTTCATGAATGGGCCGCCAAAGACAACAATCCACATTTTAAGAAGCAGGTGTCGTTTCAGAGGAAATTCTGGAGGCTGGAGTAATTTGCAGGACGTTGATTGGGCCCCACTTCTTACCGGAGACTTTCAATGGTGAAAATGATTTGCACTTTCTACAAGTGGATTTACCAGAGCTGATAGAGGAAACCGGTGTCCCGATATTCGCAAGAGACAGTACAGTCATCTTTCAGCAAGACGGCTGTCCAACGCATTGGATGTTAAATGTAAGGGAACACTTAAATAATTGTTTTCCTGACAGCTGGATTGGCAGAGATGGACCCATCCCTTGGCCCGCTCGCTCACCAGATCTGGCCCTGCTGGACTTTTTCGTGTGGGGCCGGGCCAAGGAGCTAGTGTATACGAATGTTGAAATAAACACGAGAGAAGAACTGATAGAGAGAATGAATTCAGAGTTTGAAACAATGAAGCTGGAGATGATGTTGAAAATAACAACAACAGAAGTGAGAAGACGGAGCCGTGCTTGTATTAGGAATCACGGACAACATTTTGACCATGAAACATAAATAAATTTAATTCAAATGTTGTTTTATTTAGACTGCCTAAAATTTAAAATTTCTCCCTTAAATTGGTTTTTAGGTCCTAATTTCAATAATTTGTAAGATATCTGCGTAAATGTTACCTCAAAAGAAAGAGCGATTATCAAGCATGTTTTCAAAAAGGTTTGAACAAAAAAAGCACGCTCCGTGATTTTTAAAATAAGGTTTACAAAAAGTATTTATACATTTTAAAATTTGTTATGAACTTTAAATATCTGTAAAAAAAATGTCTAACGACACAGAGGCCTAAAACATGTTTTGCTAGATTGCTTACACATTACTTTAATTAAATACAATAAAAATGAATTCGTTTATCATTCAATTTGGCCATAAATAAGTAATTTAGTTAAAACTTTGGGAATTTTCGAAAAAAATCTTAAGAAATTGGTAAAAAAAAAGTGGTAAGACTTCGTCTAAGACAATTATGGCTTAAATGGTTCTGAATTGCCTGTACTATCATCGCCTTAAAGCTTTGCACCCATCTTCCAATCACCCTGTATATATATGTAATAGAATAATTGCTCTGCAAAGGTTTAGGAGCCGGCGGAGCATGCGTAGTTCATACAAACGGGTTCCCAAATATATATTTTGAATGGACACTGATTTAAAAACGAGTTATGACGAAAATAAGTTTTCTAAAGAAATTTGAAATTCCTCATATCACACACACCAGAATAAATACACACTACCAGAATATGTTTGAATTACAAAATAATTTGGTATTACGTTTGTACAGTTCGCGTCAAATAACTTTGCCGCTCTGAAGCTAGGCTCTTTCCTAGCCGCGCCAATCCGCGCCATGCGCGCTGCTGTTGTATTCATAGGATTGGCAAAGAACTGTATGAACTACGCATTAGCATGCGTAGTTCGCCGGCTCCTTAAGGGGGAAGCGCTAAGGTAGCCCGCGAAATTCAAATTTTCTTACGTTTTTTGCAATTTGCTGGTGACACTTCCCGTGACCCAAGGGCTGGTTATCTTGGCCAGAGGCTAAGCATCGCCATACAACGTGGTAATGCCGCCAGTCTCTTGGGTACATACATTACCAGTCGACAGCGATGCGGATGAATTTTTCGACGCTATTTTTTAGTTTCTGTATAGTTTTAGTTAAGTTAGGATTTAATTTTGTTATTTTTAGTTTGTTTATCCAAATAAAACTCATTTGCTGGTCAGTATTAAGTTGTACGTTGATTAAAATATGATTCGCGACCGTAACAAATATATATTTACAGAATTATAATCATTACAATCGGTAATACCATTTTCATTATTGGTTATTTGGATAGCGTGCATACTAATGGAAAAATAACAAAGTCAAAGTCAAATAATTTATTTCAAATGGGTACATTAAAGGCACTTTTGAACGTCAAAAAATACAATAAAATAGAATTGATTCTAGTCTTCCAAAAGGTGGTGTTCGTATGGAGAAGAGCATTCGTGTAGTGTTTAACGAAACAATCCGCAGTGAAATGTTTACTACAAAGATGATAATTAGATTTAGGACTCCAATTTTCCATTTTCAGCCCTGCATTTGAGTTGGTGGGAAATCTGAAATTAAGTACAGACGCCAGCAGGTCAACCTACCCGAAACTGTCAGATTTTCCCAATCAACCTTGAACCTTATGCTTTAGCAATAAAGTCGAAAATCTATTAAAGAAATCTGACAGCTTGTAGTAACTTGATGTGCTGGCGTCCGTACATATTTAATTAAAGTAAAACGACTAAAGTATACAGTACATTGTAGATGGCAAGTTTTATTTCGATGCTAGGTCTTGATTTCGGAAACAAGTTACCTAAAATACTAGATTCCCCGGGATGCAATCTATCTCTCTGCCAAATTTTATCGAAATTCGTTCAGTGGTTTAGACGTGAAAAGGTAACATACAGACAGACAGATAGTGTTACTTTCGAATTTATAATATTAAGTATGGATTTATCTTTTGAAATTAGAAACTAGTATTTGCTAATTTGTTTTAGCTAATCAAATTGCAGAAATTTCTGGCGACAGTAAATTTCTATTTGAAAGACGTAAATTTAAAATTATTAACTGTCTGAAGAAAATTATCGACACAATATCGACATGGAACATTTACAACCCTATTCAAATTATTGTATTAAAAAAAAATACAATACCTAATAATAGTGAAAACCGAGCCCTAATTACACTTAAATACAAGCAATCGAAAATATAGTCATGAAATTCACTTAAGTACTTGTGAAAGGTTAATCCGCTGCCTTTTTGACAGCGAGTTTTACAAAATGCGCATGCATTCATAATAAAAATGTTCCAAATATCACGTAGTAAACACAACAAAATATACAGTCGAATTGAGAAACCTCCTCCTTTTTTGATGTCGGTTAACAAATAAAGTAGTTTTTCAAGACATCAGATACGAAGTAAACAACTCAACGTCCATTTCTATTCTATTCTATTTTTAATTATGGCAAGTAAAGCCGATGTCGACTATTCTGTCAACGTCCATTTGAAAGAACGTGTCAGTTTTAGTCACAGAACACTGCGGATTTTTAGTTCCTGGGGGCTTCGAGCGGGGGGCGCTTTGAATCGGCACAAAAAAACAACTGTCATTTCGTAGAGTATCGATAATCCAACGATAGACTATATAATCTATGGTCCAGCGTACTTGTATTAGTTATATTATTATTGGTCAGCTTCGATCAATAATAGTACTATTGATCGAAGTTGGTCAGTGATTTTATATAATGTCAAAGAGAAAAAAAACCGTAATAGTTATGGAAATAGTAGTTATGTGGACAGTAATATAGTAATAAGTTTTATATTATTTAGTAAGTTTTAAGCAAAATGTGTAAGTTAGAAAATCGTTTATATAACGAAACAAATAAAGTGATTAATAAAACGAATAATATGTAAAACTTTTTCTAAGGTGAATAGGGCTCTCATTTTTTTAAAATATAGTATTGCTGCTTAGTCGATTTTAATGCTGCTGTGTCAATGGCTTCTTTGAAACAGTACTGCAACATTAAAAACCTAATCGAGCTATCCGCGCGCGCGCGAAATTTCATTCCTATCAATAAAACCGTCGAGTTTATTATTGATCGCCGCGGGACTAGGTCATCAAGATGAGTCTCAAAAACGGGGCAAAAATGTCTCAGCGTGAAAAATTCGAGTTAATTAACTCCGAAGTGCGTTCTTTCTACGAGTATTGTAAGGAAGCTGGCATGAGCGATGAAGAAATGGATTTGATTTGTCGGCCTTTGACAAATTCTGTGAGAAAAGCTACTATAAAGCGTTGGACAAGGGTGGTTCTGGTTTTGATTATGGGGATAGCGATTGGATACACTGTCAGCCAGACGGATACTTTCAAGTGGCATGCATCAGCGGTAGCCAGGATTGTGCTGATCAAATTGCTACCTATTTGGGATTGGACCCCTTTGTACCACAACAAGTGTATGATCGCGCGACCAGCGGAACCTCCTAATGTGGATGGAGGCGCGTCAACAACGGATTGCATAGCCTGTGAGGCAGTCAGTAAGTACCTACCTATTTAATTGTTTTAGCAAATATTATTGATGGAGCATATTGGTGATTACGCTGGCCACATTACTTATTGTCTAACTTGCGTTATTAGGGAAAGATTCTCATGTAGACGCACTTTTACTCGCACCTAAACGTTTACCGAATACTGCTCGGAAAGACCATTTCATTTTTTTACAAGCGTAAATGCCCTTGGAAATATAACGTTTGTGCATTCGCTTGGATTTAAAACATTTTTTCTTTTCTTTTCCTCAGATGGCTAGGATGACGGAAAAAAGATTGTTGAAAAAGTCTTGGATTTGCATACGTAGCAGCACTAGCAGTATCTAGTTCGCCTTTTAATTATAGTTTTTCAAAGCACTATGTAGTGAGTGATAATTTTAATGCTTTAATTATTTGTAAAATGGTTCGTACCGTACGTATGTTTGGAAAAGAAAATCTGTTGTAGTTAGGTGTTTATTATTGACCCATGGAGGCTCATTTGTAATGCTCTTGTACACAAAGGCATTATAAACTAAACTATAACGCACAAGAATAACAAAAAACAAAAATATTTTAATTTATGTCAATGTGCACAAGAGCAATAGGTAATTTGGATAGTAGGGTAGTTGATTGAATTGTGGTTTTATATTTGAATATCTTTACAATAAATATTATAAAGTAGATGATACCTAATCGTTTTTTACTCAACTTTTTGGGCATATTAATTTAAACCCCTGTATCAGTTGAAAGACCCCAGTTCAAAAGACAAATCAATTGCCGAAAACAATCTGCAATAAACCACTCGTATAACTAATACTTGAAGTGCAATATAGTCTAACATCCATCCACGTCGATCCATTGCATCCGAATTCTATTGTTTGCGCATCCAAACTTTCAATCACTAGGCTGCGGTACCTACACGTGGCGTTAGTACCATATACCCTGTGATGTCGCCAGACGGAGGCGTACCTATCTATTGCTACCCATGTGCTAAGAAGGGTACGAAGGTCCGTCAAAATCACAAGTCTTAGGTAATCACTGACCCCTGCTGGATGTAAAAGCCAGATCAGATGCTCTAAATTACGGCCAAAATAAATGAATGTCGAATAAACTTAATCCTTTCACATAATACTGCCAGTAAGATTTCCTCTCGCGGTCTTCGTAAGCAGGTGCATATTTTATACCTATACGTTATAAGGTTAATGGTTAGCTGGTATCAATCGATACTTTCCCAATTATTTAGGTAAAGTTGATGTCGATTTAGGTACCTACCTACTGCAGTCAAAGGGCCTGCTGTGCACACCACGTTTTTTAAACGCGCCGTTGACGCGCGTTTGTAGCGATAGACGCGATACGCACGCGAGTCAGACGCAGCTTGTAGACCTTCTACAGGATAAAAGCGCGCCGTCGACGCACGTTTCTAAAACGCGCTTCAACGGCGCGTTTAAAAAATTAACTCAAAATTATGGAATAACTTTAATTTCGGAAGTCGGTGTCTTGGGATCTGTATTTTAGTTTAGTTTTATGCCACCGACTTCCGAAATTAAAGTTATTTCATAATTTTGAGTTAATTTCTTTTTGAAGTCGGTTTAATTTTTTTAAATTACTTTTTATTTTCTGCACTAGAATTTGACCAAGGTTTTGAGATGTTTTCCTTTTGACACTACACCCATAGCCCGTATCAATAAGTCAGGCCGTCACACTTATGTACGTATTACTCCATATCTTGAAAATGACTGAATAGATCTTGATGAAACTTGCACTGTTCCCTAAGTTGAAGTAAATGTAAGCCAATAAAAAAAAATGGTCACGATCCGATTAATAGTTCCGGAGATATGCGTGGACAAACATACATACATACATACGTCTATAAAATTTTGTATACAGTTCAATTCAAATTTCGAACTCGTTATTACTTTGACTTTGAACCGACAGTTTGGTGATCAATGGATAGGAACACATGGTCCTATTTCTTGGCCAGCGTGTAGTCCAGATCTGACACCACTAGATTTCTTTTTGTGGGGCTACCTGAAAACTAAGGTTTACGAAAAGCAATACGATAGTGTTCAAGAACTTAAAGACTCACTAACCACAATTTTGTATGGAATTCATACAAATAAATTGTCAGCAGCCACTAGGTCGGTACAGAAACGAATCAATTTATGTATTCGCCAAAATGGCGGTCACTTCGAGCAATATCGTATCGTAGGACAAGAAACAGCAAGATTTTAAATAAGAATAACATCATCAAGTTATGTTAGTTAATAAAAAAAGAAAATTAATACGCCTTCTTTTAGATGTGTAGAATTCTACGTGATCATTTGTATTTTATTTTATTTTTTGTATTTCAGTTACACAAATTCTTTACAAAATGTAAGGGAAAAGTTTTCTGCAATTTGTGACTTTTTGAGTACTCCAACGATGGTTGGTCCCATAGAAGTTTTTGATCAGTATTAGAAACAGGAACGATTGGCATCAAAAAATGTTTTTGTGTAAAATGGCTATTTTCTTACTAACTGTATTTGTTTTTTTAAATCTGTGAATGGGGATCAAAATTCCATAAAAAGTTATGGATAGTCTCCTAAGACCATTTTCGCGTAGCTGCAACGGATAAGGTACTTCCCCTTACTGCCCCGCTGAAAGTTTCCACCCTGTATATGTTTGGAAGCCCTAATAGATTGTCATATGTGAATTTCATGCAATTCCAATAATATCACATACATACGTGTCGAATTGATAACCTCCTTTTTTTTGAAGTCGGTAAAAACGTGGTGTGCACAGGCCCTTACACCCGTAGTATGGCATGCAATCTAAACTTTTGTAATAACCCAGTACTTACCTAAGGTTAACTTTAATTCAACCAAGCCATTTCAAGGTCTGCAGTCTAATAAGGATAATAATTTATTGATTTTGCACTGAAACAGCTTGCGTTTTTTCGCCACTCCGAATGAAACCAATTTCCATTCAAATTAGATACATTTGTATTTGGTGTGCAGGCGTGGCCCCATTTACATTTATCTGTCGTTATTTGAATTGAATTTATTCGATTGCATTGAACTGTTAAATTAAGAATCGATAGGAAGCAGATAGTTCGTGGCATTATGAATTAAGTTCAATAAGATATTGTCTTTTTTCCAGAAAACATTGCACGCTTGTCCGACACCTCATACAACGAAGTTTTCAACCACCACCTCCTCCGCGGGGCGCCGGTTATCATCGTGGATGCGCACTACGACTGGTCCTCACGCGACGAACTCAACTTGACCGGCCTGATCAGCGACGATGACCGACTCCGCGACTCAGTTCCTTGTAGGATCCTCACCAACATACGAATCGGTCGTCAGCCCATGGACTTAGAAGAAATAGTTTCTAGAATAACGAACACAGACATACCGAGTTGGTTTGTCCATTTTCAGAACTGCGATATTCGTGCGGTTAAATCCTTTAGGATTCTCGCACCTAGACCTTATTTCCTGTCCCCTCATATCCCCCCTTCCCATTTTAATTGGTTGTTACTGTCTAAGAACTATGATACTCATAGATATAAGTATTTGGAGCTTGACATCGGGTTGATAATCATGTCTCAGTTGAAAGGAAAGACGTTCATACAGTTGAGACCGCGCGCTCCTTGCGAAGATGACTGCTACACTCTAAACTTCGAGTTGTCAGAAGGGGAGACTCTCGTGTTGGCTAATTCCCTCTGGGAGTTCGATTACTTACCGGGCAAAGGGGAAAACGTGGCCATGATCACGGAAACCGATTGGAATGAATCCTAATGTACTTAGATAACTCGTGTGAATTGTCCTTCGTTAGTAGATAAATGAATGTAAGATGTGTACCGATTTGTATCGATTACTTACTTCCGAATTGCTATTTACCTATTGCAAAAAATAATTTACAAATGCATAAAATTCGTGTGCTCTTTGCAATCAATATGTTCGGTACATATCCAGAAGTAAATATAAGGTGTTCAAAAATCTAAGCTATGAGTATCTTTACAATACCAGAAAATATAGAACGTTAAAAGAAACGAATCGAGATAAGCTAGAAATTGGAGCTCTAATTAATCTATTGATCTACATTTAAAAGAGTACGAAATGTCCTAAAATAGTGTTGTTCTGTCCCTTGAGAATTTGCTTGTTAATGTGTTAAATCTTCCATTTATTTTTTCTGAAAGATAACCAACTTACAAAGTTTCAGTCAGATACATACAAATTAGGCTTTTCTCAGGCGAAAAATGTCCTGAATATACCTATGCTTATACAAAAAGTATTGTTAATACTTACCTAATTTGCATACGGCGAGACATACCGTTTATTATATTGCTACTAATGGTTGAGTTCTTGAAGGACGTGTCCACATATCAATCATCGTTTACATTTCAAGTTCACTTCAATAGTCATTAAGTTTTAAATATGTACTGGGGCGGACTTATTGTATGCAAATTAACCTATATGTTCATAAAACTATATATTTAATGTGAGTTAGTACAAGTTTTGCAGATATACGTGTTGTTTAATCTCTTAACATGGGTTTAAAGAAATCATATTACCTAAATATGAAATAAATACCTATTGAATAAGGACAGTTTTAAATGGATGAGACTTGGTATGAAATAATGTGCAAGTTATTTACCGTAAAGTAAAACTTGACATTATAGGTATATTGTTTTCCAAGATTTTCGTAGAAACGTAAATCATTTATATTTTACTAGCTTCCGCCCGCGGCTTCGACCGCAAGGTATGCCGATAAAAACTATGTCCTTCCCCGGGATGCAATCTATCTCTCTGCCAAATTTTATCGAAATCCGTTCAGTGGTTTAGGCGTGAAAAAGTAACATACAGACAGACAGACAGAGTTACTTTCGAATTTATAATATTAGTATGGATATGGATTGTATAAGTACTTGGCTTACGAACAAATCCCCCAC
The DNA here is from genome assembly GCA_963082905.1 of Oligia fasciuncula. Lineage (NCBI taxonomy): Eukaryota > Metazoa > Arthropoda > Insecta > Lepidoptera > Noctuidae > Oligia > Oligia fasciuncula. Next base: position 9,401,110 of record OY720406.1, on the reverse strand, counting down.
CTTTGACCGATAAGCCCGTCCTCAGTACATAGGCGTATAATTAGATTAAATTATAATTGAAACAACACACAATGTATTTTCTGCACAATGATATCGTAATATAGCTAGTTTAAGTAATGTTTTGATCGGATTCCAACTCTGATTAAGTACCTCAAGTATGTGAATGATACATTATATAATTGAAGCAACAATTTTGTTTTATTTACCAATCTAGTACTTTTCTAGCCGAAATAATTTCGAAAGTAAGGTATTACCCGGTAATTTTCACCCTCGGCAATAGCCTACATATTGGATTATTGCGGATCTCACACCACTACCCCGCGCCACATCCGGTGCGCGGGACACGCGCGTCGCAGCGCGTGATTTGCTACCTCCTCCTTAGTCACTCTTGACAGAGTGGTCGTGGTTGATGACTCTGCATTTTCTTTGGCCAAAGCAGCCCTCGCGATGCTCCTCCACTTATTCCGCACACACATATTTAATAGAAAGGCGTTTTCTTGAGCATTTCCATGTAATGTAACGTTCTTACGAATGTTATAATACAGGCCAAAGCTCAGTTTTCAAAAGTGTTTCCAAGTAATGTAGCGTTACTGCGAATGCTCGACGCTGCGTTCGATTTAATGCTCACGGCGAGTGAGCATTTACCTGTACAAAATGCCTCGAGAAAATGCTATAGTGTATACTCATCTTTTAATTATTCTCTCCAAGATTCACAAAAAACAGCTACATAACAAAAACTCCTGTTAAAATAACAATACTTTAATGACAGTAAGTTTTATATTAATTAATTAAATAATTAATTAAGTACTAGATCTTCAGTCCGTCTTCTCTTTATGGATAGGTTTGCCTCTGAACCAGGAAAGCAAGTTCCTCAGTGACAGTACCACTGGGAACATGATTGGTAGGAACAATGGAATGTAGATTGCGTACCTGGAAACGGAAATGACAAGACATTTTTGATGCTGCTATAACCTACAGTCCGTTCAGTTATTTTAGCTCTGTTGAAAGCAGCCACCCAACTACAACCTTATTGTAACGAGAATAAAGGTCACTGTGTGTTTAACAGAGTAGTCAGTGGCAAAAACCCAACAGCACCCATTAAAGAACACTTTGACTTTACAGTGATGCACATTCAGAGTGAAAGTAACTGTGAAAGGACTATACAGAAAACAATTTTGAAAACATGATAAAAGTGGCATAGTTCAACGGCTAGACCGACATTATTGAACTGGAAGGGCCAGTCGCTGATCTAGAAAGCCATGACCACAATAAAAAAAAAAAAAGGGGGCCTAAAGTTTTTTGGATTGCAATAAAACCCTGACACCCGCTACTTTTCCCGAGCTTTATGGCTTTACCGTGGAATTCGTTTTAAAGAATTCCACGGTAAAGCCATAAACCAGACAATCCATACTCATTTCGAGAGCAGTGATTGCCCCGTGGTAGCGGCCCCGACTTAGGACTTGCAGGTCGTGGGTTCGAACCCAGGCAGGCGCTTTACTTTGTATCACCACTATTACATAATTTCATCATTACAGTCGTTACGGGTAGTCAGAAGCCCGAAAGTCTGACAACCAGTCTTACCAAGGGGTATCGTATTACCCCGTTTTTTTTTCAGTAACTGGGTTGTGGAGGTCAGATAGGCAGTCGCTCCATGTAAAATACTGGTATTTAGCTGCATCAGGTTAGACTGGAAGCCGACGCCAACATATTTGGGAAAAGCCTTGGCAGATGATGATGATATTACATAATTTCATCACCACTGCTCTCAAAACGGTGAAGGTAAACATTCGTGAGGAAACCGGCATGTCCTAGAACCCAATATTGAAAGACATGTGACATCTAGCAACCCGCACTGGGCCTGCGTGAAAGATTATAGCCCACTCCCTCTCGAAGTAAGGAGGCCTATGTCCCAGCAGTGGGAACATTATAGGCTGATTATGCTTATGCATACTCACTTCTGATCATCAGGGAAGTACAGCAGTGCCAAAAGGCTGGGCTCCATAAAAGCTGTTTCGGCTGCTAAAAAGGCGCTCTGCGACATCTTGTAGGCCTCAACTAACGCCCCCTTCTTCATCAGCTCACTGGCTTGTTGGATGCTGTCGACGGCTGAGTTGATTGAAGCGCCTACTTCATCGTTAATCACGATGTTTGAGATTTGACCTGGAAGGGTTACAATACGGTAAAGTTAATGTCATTATGAGAATACTTTAAACTATAAGCCCTTTTCCAATCTCGCGCTCCCGCTAGCCGCCATCAACTAGTGGCTTATCAGTAAACTGATATACAGATATAAATATCTTTCCCTCATGTCTTGCCTAAGTATTCTGAAAAAAAAAAAAACTGTGTGACAGACGGGCAAGATGTGATCTTATAAAGGTTCCATTGTCCTTCGGTCGGCCGGTCGGAATCCTAATGAGCACAATGAAAATTAACTCCCAGGCTGGCCAGACAACAGTCAGTAACATTTTTGGTACGACGCTTGCGGTATGAGTAAAGTGGTAAATCGCCACGTAACGAAAAAGCGTTATGCCCCCTCCATACGACTTTCTCTGTCTCCGTCTCTTTCTACTATATATAATATTGAGACAGAGAAAGCGAGAAATAGTTTTCATGGTTTTCGAGGGTGCTGAACTTCGATCAATAATAGTACTAGATGAATGATTAGGAACAAAAATAAGTCGCTAAAGTGGCCACGTTTGCACACAGATAAACATTTATATTTCTTACTACGAACTATAGAAAAAAGTTTAATAATATTAACAACTTCAAATTATTATAAACCTTATCACTCTAACATAAAGTTTAATTACGATTGCAAATGATTAATATTTAAGTCCTTCTGTCATCGAAGCAATAAATTTAAAATGTCCCTTAAAATAAAAAGTCATTTTTATAATAAGTACAAAAATATTTATTCTAAAATGAAACTTAATGTCTAAGCAATAAGGTTAAAAACATTTTGTTGACAATTTCGTACTTACTTGAATTTGGAACTAGACGTAGTTCTTGGAATTACATTTCAATGCTTCAATGTTTGTTACAATAGTTGGCGCGTTGTTGCAAATATTGGCCAAACAATCATAATATTTGCTAATTAATTTATATTTACTATTTAATTGTGTTACTATTTTATGAAAAACATTTAATGATAAAAACTTACCGAAAAAAAGATATTCCTTCCAAAATCTTGGTGTTACGGTGGTTATTTACACAACTTTTGAACGCGCACTGAGGCATTTTGACGTCTTAACATTGGCTATGATTGGACCATACTAATTTGAAATAAGACCACAAAAGTATTCGTGCTCGTATTTTTCGGGCCGTTTTTGAAGCGCTTATCGGGCATCTAGTACTATTATTGATCGAAGGTGCTGAAGCTAATAATCCAAGATGGCGACATCATTATGAGAGCTTCTAAAAACTTATACTAGATGGCTCTGTACTATAAACGCGTATTTAATTCCCAGTTTCTCTATGTCTCTTTCTATTATATAAGAGTGTGTGTGCGTGCGAGTATCGCGTAAGGAACTTCGTTTCTGTCGGGGTCCTCCAACCGCACACGTATTTTTTCTGTTGTCTGTAAGAATAGTTTATTTACCGAGCAACTTTGCTAAAGACTGCAGCGTCCTCTCTGCCGATATGAGTTGCTCCAATGTCCTGATGCGGAGCAGGTTGTCAATCTCCCACTGGCGAGGAGTCACAGAGCGCAGAGGTTCCAAGTGACCGCCTTCGATGTGTTCCTGAAATGGACACGATGTTTTTTTTTAATCAGTTTTTTTTATAATTCTTGAAGAGTTAATTAGTGGTTGTTTCATAAAATATTTAGAGGCTTCCAGAGATGTTGAAGGTTCTTATATGTGATATGTTCTAAAGTACATTTTTTAAGCTCCCTGTGGGCCACCAACTACCATGATGGTCCACCTGGAAATCTCTTAACCGACTAAGAAGTCAGCTGTGGGTAACCAGCTGGGTAGCCAGGTAAGTACAACTTAGTCAGGTGGGGGTACTCCGACGAGCTACAAGGCGACTGTGAAGTCACATCACAAACGATGCCTCATCTCTTGTCGTGCCCTCTGTGCAAAAACACCTGCACTATGGAAGACCTGCGAGGTCATCGCTAACGCTGTTGAAGTGGCCGAATTCTGGTCGAAGCTTATAATATAAAATTAATAAAATGTGGATCATCGAAACGACAAAAGAAGAATGTATTTTTTATAGTAACACCTATTAATTATACGAAATACCAAATAAGAATAATTTATTTACCACTTAATTTTCTACCACGCGTTCCCCTTAAGCGAACCTTAACAATCGAAACCGTTAGCGAATCGAACGGTTGTGAATAGCTCTGCTGAACGGTTTTGTCTCAATCCAAAAAATGTCCAGTCGATATTAAATCTGCCGTCACGTCTCGCCACGAGCACCTATCATTAAAAGCCTCAACTAACCGCATCAGTAATCCCCAGCAGTTTCCTGAGCTGCGATATGAAGGTGCCCATCACGACTCTCACGTTGGGCCGCCAGGTGACGTTAGTGTCGCGGCAGTCAGCTTCACTCGGCCCGCCCAGCACCACGCCACCCCATTTGGGAGACATGAAGGCTTGCACGTGGGATTGGACCTTTTTGTCTGCGGAAGTTTGTATGGACTTTATGTAAGAAAGAAAAAAAAATTACATGTTAAAATGTTTCTTTGTTTATTTCGGGTGGAAAAGGTTCATTTAACATTAATAGGCCTCCAAGACCGAATTTCGGAAATGGTAGCCAATCTCAACAGAGACTAGCCATCTACGCGGGAGCTATTATAGTGCAAAAGCTATTATAGTAAAAAGCCATTGTGTCCCGCGTGAACCCACGTTCCCGATATACGAAAGGTTAATTGATTGATTAAAAAAAAACAGTGGCACTCCGGGAGTGCCAACAGAACTGAAAATAAAACACAAACAGAATACTTTGCCATCACTCACTGACATATCGGATTTAAAACCGAGTACATCCCGAGGACAGCCGAACACATCCGAATGTAGCGCGGTGTCGGTAACAGTGTCGCGAGTTCAATAGTTTTTTCCCATCTCAAAAAAAGCCCAACGCGTCGTAAAGAAGATTTCAGTTCAAAAAAAGTAAATAACTCACCATTACTGTCATAGATTACAAGTGGCGCCATCTCGCACGGCACGGCGTACAGCGCTAGGTTTATCGTGGGTAGTTCTGACACGTGCGTGGCCATGCGTTCTTCTAGCTTAGTCAGTAGCAAGTGCAGGCGGTCTTGACGGACGGCGAAATGGCGGCCGAAATCGCTAATGTCTTTTACCTGAAAGAACAACATTTTAAATTATCTGTAGTGCCCATAATGTGTAGGTATCAGGACAGGCAGGACCAGATGTTTTGTCGTTAGCAGAACAGCACACAGCTATTCTGTTCAATAAGTTTTCGTGCTGAACCCTCAAAAACACTCTCGTTTCCTATATTTTTACAAGTTTTTAATAATTATTGTCGCTGACTGGATAAATGCGACTACATTGTAACGTTTATTCGTCTTCAGGTAATCAGAAAGGCGTCATTTTCGACATGCCAGCCTGTCGAATGGTTTTGCTGGGCAGGATTTCCTAGCTTCGTTCAATCTGAACTTGAAGTTTAGGCAACTCTTGTCCAGGTGGGAGAAATTGAAAAGGTGAGATAATTACACGAGTATTTACTTCTTATAATTGGTACTTCTTAAAATAGTGTTTTGTGGTGCTGCATCAAAACAAGCTCAGTTGGGCTGACATAATCTAGATTGCCGTCGACACGCTAAGAAGAAACTAGAAGATTTCTTAAAATATGGATTCTATAAAACTATTTTCACACACCTCCTTGGCTTGGAAATCGAAATCTATAAGATATAGCCACTGCGATTTGAGCGTAAAGTTGTGGAGCACGCTCAGCTCATCCACGAACGATCCGATGTAGTCTGAGGACAAAGAACGGACCCGATATAAAACATATGTAGTAGGTACAGTCCGATTCAAACTTTATGGTGGGTCTGAAATGCGCTACGTGCTGTGCAGTACCTCACCCCTCACCCTCACTGACAGGTGAATCTGTTACTGCGCAGCGACTCGCCTCATGTTTCGAGCCGCCATAAAGTTTGAATCGGTCTGTAACAATAGATGGTGTAACAAGACCCATCACATAACCGTTATCTACGCATGCTGTACATAGACCTATGTAACATTGAGCAAAAATTCTTGCTGGGAAATTATTTTTATTCTTGATGTGAAAAATCTCAGTTTTCGTATCGCACGCAGTACGTGTAATTGTCCTTTACAGTTAAGTTATAAATTATAACAATTAAAACTTGTTTTTGTGAAAAAGAAGTTCTCTTGGCTTCGTTAAGCGTTTTTTACACCTGTTGTAAATAAATGAACGTACCTTCAACAGCCTCTCCAGCATCAAGTTCAACCATCAACGCATCAGGTCTAGGGTGCACCACAGACAGAACAATATGGTACCCGCCGCCGGGAGGGAACCTTGTCTGTCGGGCTGTATCGGCTGCTTCCGACTTGGCACCTTCCACCACTGAGGTCTGGTAGACTACTCGCTTTAGAGCTTCGACTACGGTTGTTGAGGCTGTAATGATAGAATAATTGTGTTTTTAAATGTTGTTTGTTTGGCTATGATTACCGATCTAATAACTTGAAAGATATAGTTATTAAAACGAAGGGTTGGTTTAAAAAACAATCACACTAATATTATAAAGGCGAAAGTTTATGAGTGTGTGGGGGGGTGTGTGTGTGTGTTTATATGTTTGTTACTTCTTCACGCTCAAACGGCTGGACCAATTTGGTGAAATTTTGTATGGAGGTAGCTGACACCCTGGATTAACATATAGGCTACTTTTTATCCCGATATTCCCACGGGATCGAAACTTATGCGGGTGAAACCGCGGGGCGCAGCTAGTTGTTAAATAAAACTTTTGAAGGATATCACTGTGTAGCTCGAAACGCCTCTCCAAGCGTTTCTTTGATACTGCTATAAAGCACCGCAATCACCTGATTACGGCGGCCGCTCGTAAGTCCTTTGCCCTTATTCAGTAACAAAATATGCATGTAACTTAAACGATACTAAACTAATAATCACCTGAAGTCCCTATATTCTAGAACATAATGTACAGATTTGAATTTGACAAGTCATAGTTACACGTGTCTTGCCACACTGCAAACTCCACGATTTCACGTGTCTTGCCACACTGCAAACTCCAAGATTTCACGTGTCTTGCCACACTGCAAACTCCAAGATTTCACGTGTCTTGCCACACTGCAAACTCCAAGATTTACCATAGCAAACCTGTATTACCTTTTGGTGGACAGATGACCTGGGGGCCTAAAAAGGCCACTTTGGCAGAATCATTAAAGGATAACTTATTGGTAAGGATAACTTAATGGTAAACTGTTAAGTTAATCGTATCAAATCCCATTGGTGAAGCATTTTCAGTTATTTTTTTTATCTGTGCTAAAATACCAATAAATCCAATCCCAATCTCTTTGATTATACCTACGTAGTGGAGCGAAAAAAAGAAAAACACGGTCTGTCTTCGCCATATTATAATTCATAATGTTATCCTTTTATGATTCTCCATAGTGGCCTTTTTAGGCCCCCTGGTAATGGTCGCAGGAATTCGGTGGATGCGACAAGCATAAGATCGGTCGATGTGGCGACTGCTTGGGGGAGGCATTTTACCTTTAGCATCTCAATCAATCTATCTCTAGCATTTGCATGATTACCTTTAGCATCTCTGAAGAACATGACCCTCTCTCCAGCCAGCCAGGTGTCCTGGAACAGCGGCTTCCTCTGCACCACGTAGAATCTATTGTGCTTGCTTAGGTCGTAGGCAGCCGCCACTTCTTCCACCGCCTCGTGCTCATCAGCTACGGAGTCCAGGGTCGAGTGCAGTTGCTTTGAGATAATGGATTTGGTGATCTTTAGTTTTGTTACGTCTGGGAACAGAAACGATCATAGCTATGTAAGTAAAAGTCGAAGAGAGAATAATAGAGATGATATTTCAAAGTCATCATCTTTTTAGTTGTATCCTAATTTATTTTATACGGTCAGCGAAAATTTATAGGTGTTACATAAGTGAATTACCCGCACTGGGCCCGCATGGTGGATTACGGCCCACTCTCTCTCACAGAGAGGAGGCCTGTATCCCAGCAGTGGAAACGTTATAGGCTGCTTATGCTAACTGTAAAACTCTACTTAAATGTAACTATGTCTGTCTGTATGTTACCTTTTCACGTCAAAACCACTAAACGGATTTCAATAAAATTTGGCAGAGAGATAGATTGCATCCCGGGGAAGGACATAGGATAGTTTTTATCGACATACCTCGCGGGCGAAGCCGCGGGAGAAGCTAGTTAAATATAAATGATTTACGTTTTTACGAAAATCTTGGAAAAAAATATACCTATAATGTCAAGTTTTACTTTACGGTAAATAATTTCATACCAAGTCTCATCCATTTAAAACTGTCCTTAATCAATAGGTATTTATTTCATATTTAGGTACTGCTGGTAGTCTGCGGTGTAACATTTACATAGCATTACATGGCCAGCCAACCCCAACTTCAGCCTGGCTGTTTTTTCTCCAACTACCGCTTCTTGAGTTATGGAGCGCGGGGTCGAAGTCCCACTGACCTGGAAACATTTACTTACGATAGATTAATTTATTACTCACTAGAATTTTGAAATGCATTCTCAATGAGACCGACGATCTCTGAAGCAGTTGCGTCGTCGTTTGCCAAAACCGTCAGTTCTGTGGTTATCGAATGCGCCAGCGTATTGAATGAACGGATCTTGTCGTACGGTAGAGATACCCTGGAATAAGAAAAGGTTTAAATCAAAATTTTGTTCTGGGCTAAAAGAGATACCTACGATAGCCAATTTCATATGGGTCACTTTAGGCAAGGTTTCCCACGATCGGCCCCACGATCGGCGAGTCTATAAGTACTGCAGGGGTGGTCCGCCTCCGGCCCCAGATCCTGGGGGGCCCCCAAATCTCGACAAGCCATCATCATTTCAGCCGAAGAACGTTTAGCGCTGGACATAGGCCTCCCCCAAGTACTTGTACCGGTTCTGGTGCTTCTCGCATCCAACGAGTCTTCCGGCCTTTACCAGGTCATCGGCCAAACTCGATAAGTACTTTATTATAAAAACCAAAACAAGGCGAAACGATGCTTAGTAACTACAAGGCAGTTTGTAGTTGGAGGTCCCCCCCCCTACGTCTGCAAAATATAAACGTAGGGTGTTAAAATTTTCGTAATTCTCAGGTTCTTCTGCTCTTCAGCTTTTCAAGGCGGGTTTCTATAATTTTCGAGCTCGCTTCGTTTGCTTTTGCATCTGCCTTCATAACCTAGCTTCTGAAACTTTTCTGTAAACCGCAGCGGGGGCCTATTTAGTTCCTCCCTGGAATATGACGTAGGTACCTACTCATTGAATTCTGATTAAATGGTCAAGATTTCTGTGGCTCAGGGTTGCACTCGAGAAGTGCCGGTGCACGGCATGATCAATTCTCATATACTTAGGCCAAGATCTAAAAACGTTACTTAGCACGTGCTTAGACATGATCCCGTCTCGATCTAGTTCTTTTAGGATTAATACGTGCAAAGTACCGTTTGTAGATCTTTGCCTCAGTTCATGCCGATACAAGAGGAGTGGCTGAACAAAGTAGACATTATCGGTTTCTCGAAGTAGTTTCGTAATTCAATCTGTGCTCTTCAAGTCAACCAATCACTTAGCTTTATTTACCCTATTAGGCTACGATTTCCTAGAAGAGCCGTCGCCGCCACATAGCGTCTGCAATTTACCGGCGAATGACGTCACTGAAACGTTATTTATGATCGTAGGTACAGGTGCCCCCTCACATGGAGCATTCGCCTGTAATGTAACGTTAACGTCGAGCATTACATCAGTGATGGAGGAGAACCGAGCATTACAGTGCGCAATCTGTAATGTTACAGAATTACAGATTCGAGCATGACATTGGTAAGGGAAGGAAATCAACTAAATGCTCAAAATCGAATCTAACGTTACATTACACGCGAATGCTCGTCAGTCAGGGAGGCAGTATTGTAAAGTAAATGCTCAAAATCGAATCTGCGGGCGAATGCTCCAGGTGAGGGAGCACCTTAAGAGGACATGGCACCCGCATTTCCTTCTCATGTCTTTTCTCCATAGAAACGCTCTCGTTAATGACCATAAAGCAATGATTTTTTAGAAAATATTTCCTTTTTGATTTGATGATACATTATTTTTATAAGCACTAGAACCCTCAAAAAATGCCGATTTCAACCGCTATCAACAGAGGCCTAGTGTACAAATTTGACAACTATTAATGAAACAAGAACATTGGGACACAGTATAATACATCCTTCTTAGTCAGTTTATGAAATATCTTTTAAATTGGTCCAACATTGGAGGAGGAAATAGGCGAGAGCCTAACCTCGAATTATGACTTTTTACTTAGACTTTTTCAAAAGTCTCTCCGACCGCATTGCCTCTTAAGTTGGTGTTTTTTGTTAAAAAGCGTTTTATGACACAGTAAAATCCCGCTGCCATTATTTTCATGACAACCGTCACTGCGGCCTTTATGTGTCGGCCACCGCTCTTCAAAAAAACCGTAACTTAGCTCAGCTAACTTGGCGGTAAAAAAAACCCGTAAAATAAAGGTTATTGAAGGTTGGTCATAAAAAAGGATTTATCTAGAGTAAATAACGAATAAAAATGTGTCAAAAGGTTATCCGCAGCCATAGAGCAATTGGACTGATAAGGGAAATAATCATAATACATAAATTAGCAATATGTATTCATTTAAGTATGTGTTAATTTATTGCATTATATTTGTAGGTATTTATCCTATACATACATAAAAGTATAAAAAATTGCCGTTCAATTGCCGTTCGTTACTCTCGCAAAAACTCGAAAATGGCTTGACCGATTGTGATGAAACTTTGGTAAGTTGTTGTGTGCGGGCCGGAGGCATTGCAACGCATTAGCTAGTAGTTAATATTTTAGTGTAGGGTAAGTCCGGGGGAGATGGCCGTACGGGAGGAGATGACCAGTAGAGTAGTAGTAATTTAGTTCGCTTCGTTGTGTGATCGGCAACAAGTTGCTGCATGCTTTTTTGCAAAAAAACATTGAAAAAGTAAGTAAATTCCATATTGTTTTTATTACAGGTGCATGATCTAAAATAAGGGGTTAACATATTATGAGGTCACAAAAAAGTTTCTTCAATTTCGCTTGTTTTTGACGTTTTATTGTGAAGTTAATAACTTTTTTAGTATTCTAACCTAAAAACGATCGTTGGAGACTGCATCATACTTTTGAAATTGATATGGCCATCTCTCCCGTGCATTTGGGATAGATAAACTTAATCCCATAATACCGTCAAATCTCAAACAGCAGTTGCAAAGAAATACCAGTAGATTATCACGATTCCTCTGGAAGTGAAGTAAACGAAAATAAAGTGGACAACTGCCGAGGCTGCGGCGAGAACAATTAATAAGACACAACTAGTCGAAGAATAGTTGCAATGTAATATTTGCAAGCTGTGGGTGCACGAAAACTGCACAGAGTTTGAAGACATGTGCTCAAACTGCGGAAATAAAGAAAAGGACTTCTCTTTTTCTTTCCCTAACCGTCGTTAGAGACAGGACGGGTAAAGGAAAGGGCAAAAAAAGTATTGGCCATCTCCCCCCGAGCCCTGTGGCCATCAGTCCCGGACACTCTGGGTGAGATGGCCAATCGTATTTTTTTTTTAACTTAAAGTTTTTCTATGTTATGTTGATTCAAAGACTGTATTCCATTAAGATTTTATAAGAAATATACATATTGCTTTGTTTGTGATTAAAATTGTTGTTTTATTGTACTTGGTTTCCTGGCTATAGGACCTTAATGTTAGTAGGGCCATCTCCCCCGGACTTACCCTAAGACGTCACAAATCATATTCTTCTCTTCCTGTTCTCACACACTATTGTCTAAAACCGGTCTGCTGGAAGAAATTTTATCAAGAAATAAGCAGTACCTACCTTTGTACTCAATACTTATATATGTCGTATCTGTGTCTGTTTCACTGTGTGTACCGACGCCAGCACATCAAGCTACATTAAAATAACACCAACAACATTTTTTTTTTTGCTGCATTTAATTTATAAAATGTTGGTTTGTATCAATACAGAGTGTTGTTATCAGTTATCAGCAGTGCATGAAGCCCTGAGAGGGTCAATTAGATGTCATACTTATTAGCAAGACACGCGACACGGTCTCTGTTAATCATTTTAATCTTTTCATTAGCCTTAGTTTATTTATGTAGCTAATCAAGAGTAAAGTAACAGGAATGTAGATTCATAATTTAGATTTATATTCTTAGATTTACAGTACAGACCACTTGCTGGAGTGTCCTAAGCCCCCAGTGCCACCTGCATCTCAGGAGACCTAAAGAACGCAGCTGATACTGCAATCAACGGAGGCACCTATGGGCTCAAATAATATAAAAACAACGGAGTAGAAGTACCATCGACACGTAAAGTAGAAGTCACCTATTGATTAAAAACTAAGTCCTCTTGGGCTCAACTGTGTCTCGCCAAATCTTTACTGATGGACATACTTTGCACTGGCCAGTGAGACAAGGCAACCGGGCTAACTGCATACATGATAAACTAACATTTTTTCCCTTTGGGGTAGGTAAAAACTACAAAATGTTACCAATGCTACGATCCTTGGATACTCATTTTGTTTCGTACCCTATAGCGATAAGTGTAGAATTGCAAATTTCTTTAAGCGCTCTTTCTGAACAGTGAACGAAACTGAACCGTCACACCCGGGTCGGTGACGCTGAATAGAGTATACTCTGCTCCAGTCGTAAGTTTTCATTTCTATCGTGTGGTCATAAGCACGCACCCTCTTTTTTCCCAGACTTGGCTTTGGTTTGGTTTTGGCAGAGGTTTGGTTTTGGAGGAGAGCCTATAAATCGCCACTGCAAAGACAAACTCAGGGCTGCTACTAAGAATTTCCTGAATGAAAACCCCAATCGCATTGCTCGACCTGGAACCGAACCCTCATTGTCACAGCAGCTGCACTTTGGACCAATACACCAATTTACTAGTAGGTTACATGTGATAGCTGTTGTATGTTCGGGACTCTACGTCACTACCTCACGTCGTTTCTCCCGGTCTAATCGACATGCCTTACCTGTAGACTTCCGTAGTCTTCCACCAGAGAGGCAGCCCGATGATAATGAGCACCCCGACGAAGGAAGCACTCGCCCACATCCGGTTGGACTCTGCAAGTAAACATCATTATAACATTATTAATTAGATCGATAATAATTTTGTTTAAAAAGTTGTTTAATTAAAGAGCGTGGGAATAACATTGTCACAGGAACATTTAATCAAGAAATTATTTAAATAAGCATCAAAATATTTTTCAAGGAAATAAATTGATGACTGATTAGTCCAGGCCTGACTGAAACTAGACAAAATGGTTTGAAATCGAAAACAAGCAAATCCAGCATGGCGATCATGTCAGTTCCTTCTCTGTATGATTCAGCTGAATGGTGCTGATTCATACGTCATGTTCGTGAACGGGCGCCGTCAGTAGGGACTGGTCCTCTTTTAGCTGCCATGGCTTATTTTTTAACCGACTTCAAAAAAGGAGGAGGTTCTCAATTCGACGGTATGTTTTTTTTTTTGTGTGTTTGTTACGCGATTACTCCGTCAATTGTGGACCGATTTTCAAAATTCTTTTTTGTTTGAAAGGGTATGGTCTCGAGGTGGTCCCATTGTTACCAACTCGGAATCTGATGAGGGAATCCCATGGAAATCGAGGGAAACCCTCAAATTTTATAGGCACACCTATAGCGATTTGGGTATTTTTTATAGTAACTCGCGCATTTGCTTTCGGAAAGCACCATTTGGTGAAGTGGAACTGATGATGAAGACCACAGATGGCCACCGGAACTACTCAATAATAAGCATTTCACGGGTTACGATTCGATTAGGTACTTTAATGTGGTTGCTAAACAATTTATGCTCGTCACAATGCTTATGGTGAAGTGGAGCTGAGGGTGACTTCTCAGCTCCAGTTCTCCTGGTTCTTACTAGAACTCCTCAACAATTAACGTCCCTGCATCGGGAAAAGCAATATTTTGTAAAAGCTATTGTAAATTAGATAAATGACAAACTGACCCACTAAAAAGTGAAAAATAAAAACCTTTTTACAAAAAAAAAAACAACCGACTTCCAAAAAACACTAGAAAGTGAAAAATAACTTTAATTTCGGAAGTCGGTGGCAAACAACTAAAATACAGATCCAAAGACACCGACTTCTGAAATTAAAGTTATTTTTCACTTTCTAGTGTTTTTTGGAAGTCGGTTGTTTTTTTTTTTTATAATCTTTGTCCGTAATAAATAACTAGCCGGCAAACATCTTGAAAAAAATTACCCCCCCGACTTGTATGGAAAATGGAAACGCGCTCCCACACCCCATTCGCTCCCATTTGGTGCTGGCCAAATGGGAGCGAATGAGGCGTGGGGGCGCGTACATAAATATTGCACACTAGCTGTAGTGTGCAATATTTATTTTTTGTGTTTACACATTAATACAATGGTACCAAGTTTGTAGATAATGAAATAAATTCTTTCTGGGACTGACTGTCCGAAACGAAACACATGACTGTGCGTATGTTCATTATGACACAGGTCACCGTTCGGCTCTATTGGTTTGTAAACATTAGCAGTTGCTAGTATTGTGGCATCGGCGTCGCGAAGACAATGCGTGCCAGCTAACAATGCCTTATGAAATGCAACACACGCATGACACACGCGTATGTTTATTAAGAAACTAAGCCGGAATATTTTGGTTTCCATCCGTGGAAAAATGTAAGAAATTGTTAAATTATAATGTGGCTAAATGATAACAGCCGCACCGGTCGTTCGAGGTGGTATAAGCTACGCTTGCCGAGGTCATTGCATGTCGAGACACCTTCGTGCTTCGGAAAGACGTTAAACCATCGTTAAACCGTTGGTTTCAGCTGTCATTCGTAGATCTTTGACAGTTCTTACCAAGAGGTATCGTATTCACCAATAACTGGATTGTGGAGCTCAGATAGGTAGTAGCGCCATGTAAAATACAGCTATCGGTAAAACTGGAAGCCGACCTACCAGCAGATCTATTCTGTAAAAATCACACCGTGAAATCTTCGGTAAAGTGAGCTGTCACACAGCCTAATAACACGACATGACCGGTATAACCATGCAAAAACGCGACAACTATTGCAAACAGTAGCTAATAATAAAAATATTCCATAGATAATACTGATTGTGTTAGCGACATATTATTAAATAGTTTTGCGGATATCGACGATACATCATAGTTTTTAGCAGCCTTGGGGAGTGCGCTAACCTAAGGTGTCGTTTGTCACATGTTAATGGAAAATATGTCTTTGCATAAGCTCCGGTCTATATTTTCGGTCATCAGTATCTTCGTTGCAATAGTTAAGTAAAATTGGTTCAAAAACTCATTTTTTTTTAAAAGCAACTTGCACGTCAGTTGTTTTGCCAGTGCCTTTATGTCGTAGGCTCGTAGCACTTAGGGTGACTGTCGTGGTGCAATTGTTACCACTGAAGTATTTAGACTTTTGGAACCAAGTCTAGAACTAAAAGTGAAGCCGTGGAAGACCCAGGCGAAGATGGCGAGACGAAATAGACTGCTTCACGAGGAATTGGACTACAACAGCAATCAGCCGAGAGAAATGAAAAGAGTGGAGGGAGGCTTTTGTCCAGTAGTGGGACAGTGTGTGCTGTTCTACTTAAAATCTTAAATTTAATGTTAGATAATCCTCAGCTCAAACCACTGGGTCCACAAGCATGGCATTTTGCACAAGAGTTATTTATAACAAAAGTGAGCACTAAGGAAAGTACTACCTCTAAACACATGAAAGTTTGTATGAAAGATCGTTCTTTTGCCGCTGGGAAATCCCATCATACGGCTTGTCTCTACATACAAATAAATACAATTGAATTACCTGTTTGTAATGTCAAAATAAAAGCATTTACTAAATGCATATGAAAGTATATATCTACGGTACAACTACAAATAACAAAAAAAACATTTTTTTTAATTTTTGTGTCTGTTTATTCCGATGCGGTTGGTACGATTTTATTAGGACTAATTAATGGGGCAGATAGCTGAAGTTATAAGCAGTAAGTTAGGCTACTTTTATTTTAGAAAAAGAATAAGGGTACCGCGCAAAAAATTAAAACCCATGAAATCTATTTTTATTTTCCGACGTGCACGCGAACGAAGTGACGCACCAGCCATGAGATGAGCCAACCATAAATCACAAGTTGAGGTCTACCGCAATTGACTAAAGCCGAAAGCGACCTCAACATAGTTCGCATCTAGGCTAATAAGTCCTCCCCAGACGCCATCAATATCTAAATGAAAATCAAAACAATACGACACAGAAATGACGCGTGCGCATCTATTAAAAACTTGGTGCTGAATTGCTCTCAATTACCACTCATTCTCCTGCTTAACATCTGACCTTTGTTATTGATACCGTCACCACTACGCACCATAAAATACCAGGATAACAGAACCCTGGACAAGTGAACTGTTTACAGTACCTGGCCGTAGAGAAGAACTTCGAATAAAAAAAAAGATTGTTCTGTAGAGCGACGTCTCCGTCAATGATACCTTTGTGAGAGTATCTTTATAAAGCTCTGCGTGTCATGGTTTCTGGGGGGTATTGTACGTAGTGATGGGTCAATTTAAACTGGATACATTAATGAACCACGCCTACAAATTGAATTGAAATAAATTCTTGAAACACTGAATTTAGATACTTTTAAACTATCGCTGTTTGTTAGTTGTTAGCTACTTAGCTTCCATGCGCTTGAATGAAAAATTTGACTCAATGTCAAAGTCGAGTGAAAGAGATTGGTTCATTGATGACTACTTTGTAATGTGATGTGATGCATCATAAAACACCTACATTTACTCACAGAGTATGTAACACTTTACCTTTACTGATTTCAGGAGTTATTAAAGCATCTACGTGCCAAGCACTAGTATTGCATCACAATTTAAACAATGCAATTGTAGACCATTTGAATTGAATAATAATCATGTAAATATTATTAACTGCCGCATAAAACTCATTATGTGCTTGCGCAGGATTGGTTTCGGCGCAATATTCGAGTCAGGAACTGCGACGAATAAAATCAATTAGGTACTTAATTATATTTGTACATTTATATTTGCCCCTATAACAAAAACCTACAGGAAATTATGGCACCAAAAACCACATTTCGCAAGCTTTTTCTATTCATAGTCTACGGTCTAGCGCTCTAGAGAATGCAACTTTCTAGGATCATAAATTCTTCCAAAGATCACATGACAAAATAAGGTGTCTTCAATCACAAATATGAGTATTGATACTTGATACACATTGCAAATGATAAATAGGTAAGTAGTACATACATAAATAAAACGTAGTATCCAGTAAATTGTCACCAATGATATTTAAATATTGAAGAGGTAGATATCGCACTAGCGCGCGCAAATTGTTGCAGACAAATTCAGACAATTGTTGTAGTTTCATTTAGTGCGTTAATAGCAGCGAGCAACACACTACAGATAGCCATCTCTTTCTGTGTCATACGTTCCGTATCTATCGCAGTAAGTACTTTGTAATAACAACGCAACAATACAGAAGGTCGCTCAATATGAACGTAGCGTATCTTTCCTTTATAATATCATTGGTTGTCACTGTATATACAGGTCATTGTGATCAACTATTCTAGACCACTCGTGTGACCTAAATACTAGGGTTATAAACATAAATAAAATTAATATTTACTCTGTAAAGTATAATATTACTTTAATTATTGTGAATGTGGGGACTATGTGGGTCATTTTTGTTTTTTCTTTATCAGTTAAGTAGTTTTAATGATGATCCGGCAGTTGGAGTACTTTATGCGGCCAAATGTCTTTTCTTTGGTATCGTTCGTCGAGTCGTTAAGCTCCTTAAGTTCTGAGTGGAGCTGCACTTTTATTGACGAATGCGAGCACTGACTGGACTGGTTTTTCCTCAAAAGACTATTTCAAAACCAATCTACATGGTCTTCGCATGATCTGACCAAGATTATGTCTAGTCTTTAAAAGAGACTGACCCCTGAGTTTGATTCGCCATTTCTTTTAGGCGTGAAAAGGTAACATACAGACAGAGTTACTTTCGAATTTATAATATTAGTATGGATAAATGGATATTGAAGGTAGCAATGTGTTTTTCAATTCATATGTAACAGATTCAGATAACAGGTTTGTATGTAGGGGGTAATCTTCGTATCTATTGATCCGCTTCCGAAAGAATCCGAAAATCACGAATGGGAAGCTACAGTATTGCAGAGTGTCATAAGATATACGAGTATTTTATGTTAAAACAAGAAATATCAAGCGGACGACGTCGCGGGCAGAAGCCATTGTTAAATCTCTCTTGACAAAACACATCGAGCTTCTATTTGATAACCGTATCAGCAACTGCCGAAGTGAGTGCTTATCATAACACTATCGTGGAGTCGTTATCACCATTTATTTTAAAAGTAGGCCTTAAAACGAACGTAATACATAACATAAACATTAATCAGCCTATAATGTTCCCACTGCTGGGACACAGGCGAAAAAAACGGACGTAGGTAATAAAAAAAAAACAAATATTTACAGAAACACTGCATGATCTGCGCGACATCTATTTATAGTCTCAAATGAGTCTTGGCAAGATTAGCTGCAGAGTTAAAGTGCAAACATTCAAAATCACGCGGTTTCTGAGAGTGCAATAACCGCTGTGTTTTAAGCCATATTTGGATTTAAAATTACTATGGAGTTGTTGAGTATGAGTTGAATGATCCGTACATACTATAGCCCACAGCACAGCATTATAACTGACTGGAAACCTTCTTGTCACAGTCACGATATGCAGCTGCCGACTATTTATTTGTTTTGTGCTCGTGATCAAAGATCTATTTTGTTTTAATTTTTAGGGTTCCGTAGTTCTGACAAGGAACCCTTATAGTTTCGTCATGTCCGTCTGTCTGTCCGAGGTTTTTCTAAGAGACCGTTAGTACTAAAAAGCTGTAATTTTGCAGGAGTGTGTATATCAATTACTACGCCGACAAAGTGGTAAAATAAAATTTTGAAAAATATTTTTTTTTTGGGTAGCTCCCCTTTTTTTCCGGATGGGAAATCATCAAATGACCCCTCCCGCTCTGGGTGGAGCGGAAGGGAGTGTCAGACTCTTATTGACTAAAACCCACCCGTGTTCCTTCCTTAGCCCTTTAAATTCTCTTCGTCCGCAGGTCCGCGCCTACGGTGGCAGGAGTCGTCTCGCGGCTCCCGACGCGATGCCCGGAGCGTTTCCCGCGGCGGCTGGGACGGGAGGCTCTCTCCCTCATCCATCCCGCCACCTCCTTCGCTAGCATGACTGCTTCGCAGAAGGAGGTGACTGCCCGCCAAACGAGCGTCGCTGAGCGAGTACTCTCTTTGATACCTCTTGTCGCTGCGCAAACAAGTTCTCGCCGGAGATGTGAACCGTCAGCGATCAACTAGATACTAATATATACATCTCATTTACTTACATGTGACTTACAATCTTTTATACGTTCCTTGAGCAGAAAATCGTTGATAGCTTGTCGCCTCCTCGTCAGCGGTGGGAGGTGCCTTAACGACTCCAAATAACTGATAACTATGATAGCTACGGAGCTATACTATGAATGAGAATCATTTTCCTCTTTATGGATGGTAACTATGGATCTTGAGCACTAGGTATCCGGTGGTTACTGTCGTTAAGAAGTCCATTCGATTTTACATAATAAAAATCTTGAATCCACTCACTGACAGACAACGCTCAGCCTAAACTGCTAAGTTAAGAAGGATTTTTTTTTTGCGGATTGGTAATCATCAAATGACCCCTCCCGCTCTGGGTGGAGCGGAAGTGTCAGACTCTTACTGACTAAAACCCACCCATGTTAAGTTAAGAAGGATTAAAATTGTTTGGGCAAAATTCATAGGGCATGAATATTTGTACGGAAGTTCGTATTTTTTCCCGATGGGAAATCCCATAGAACACATGGCTTGTAATTAAAGTTTTATTGGCATCCAAATCCTCTCGTAGAGTAAGTCTTGTTTTTACCATATTCATCTCTTTATTTAAGGCAGCATGAAGTATAGTAGGTACTGAGAGAGCCATTTGGCCTTATTACAGTCGTTAGTGGATTTTTCTTAAGACCAGTGCAGTTTGCTGAGAACTCTGATTTGCAGAGTAAGAAGAAAAGCTAGTTATGTATTGGAAGTAAATAAATTTGTATGCGAGGATCTACAAAATTTTCAAGATTTTAATATCACCTGTATCCGTTTTACTATAAAAGATGCACAACCAAATAATATGCAAACAAAACAATATTGAATGAAGCATTAAAATTAAATTTTATCATGACAGGTCTGCACATACATTTGTTTGTCAAGCTAACAAGAGTTAGGATAGATATACGAAATGATGAGAAAATAAATATACAAGAATTTGGGGCACCGTGCGTGGATGAAGTCGATTTCTTATCTGATAACAGTGCAGTGTCATTCACATACGCACTGGTTTTAATCGCTTCAAGTGCCAAACTGTCTTCAAATTTAAAACACAGGATCAACAATTTGTTTAAGCTTACGGTGTCATTGCGCAAACTGGGAGATTCCAGTCATGCTTTTGGTCAGCGGGGTAATTGTCCAACAATGGCTTTCAGTCTGACAGTTCAACACCATTCATTCCGTTATTTAAGTACGTTGTTGAGAAGACTAATTTTTGGAACATATGAAGCAATACATTAGCAATATCCTGCAATATGATTCAGATTGAGGTTGGTAGTGTGTTACGCAATTAGGGTGCTAGTTAATTTAACTAACTCTAATACATACTTTCATATTTAATTCAAAATGCTTTTTGTCTTTGCTTTTAGTCAGGCCTTTCTTATTTTCGTTTCGATGTTCATCAATCTTGCTTAATTATACTGTTTGGACCCAGTAGGTGGCCGAGTTTATTGTCGTTCCTCTACGCGTAAACGGTGTGTTGATGTTGGCAGAATTTATTGTCTAACGAGTTTATGTGTCTAACGAACAATCCATGTTTTTCTGATTTGAAAAAGTTTAGGAGCTGGTTTCATCTTTCAGGTTAATTGCGTCTAACTTATTCATGTTTGTCAGTTTCTTCTCGTAGTTAGGCCCTGCAAAGCTGCAAGGTTGTCGCCGTATTTGTGCTGTCTTCATCTTGATTTAAAATATAAGAAATCTTTTAGTGATTTATTTCTAAAGTGTGGACGATCAGTCTTAGAAAAAAAAAAAAAACGAACTGTCCAAAAATATATCTACTTATATATAAACTAATCTGTAATAAGCTGCATCCGGTTAGACTGGAAGCCGACCCCAACATAGTTGGGGAAAGGCTAGGCAAATGATGATATAAACTAATCTAACTATCATTAATCAACCTTGCTCTAACCAATTTCTGATGTTTCTCTTGGACCTGGATTAGATCATTATATTTACGTGATAAGTCTAGATGTTTCTTCTATCCTTGATTCCATCCAATCGACCTTTACATAATTGGTTTACAAATCTGCTAACTTTATGATCATATTTGCTTAGTTTCACGAATCGTGGCGTGGCCTCTTAAACGGTGTGTTGATGTTGACACAATTTGTTTGTATTAAGTTGTCTAACAAGTGATACATGGCTTTTGAGTTATGAAAAAGTTTAGGAACCGGTTACATCTGGAGATATATTGTGTCTATGTTACTTGTAATGTGTCTGTCAGTTTCTTCTTCTCTTATTTTTGCTTCTTGTTAAGTAAGGAGCAATTCTTTATTTTGCAATCTGTTGCATCTCATTTAAAACATGCATTTCAGCACTTTCGATTTATGGTTTTATGTCTAGCTTCTTTACAATGCCGATCTTTAGGTTGTCTTTAAAATATCCCTCTTATCGATAAGACCGCCCTTTGTGTCACCCTTTGTTAATTCCTAACCCTTTGTTAGTTAAGTTCTACATTTATATCTGTAATTTGTATGGCGTACATAATAAAGAGTATTCTATTCTATGCTTTAGTGCGGTTTGCACACGGTTTGCGGTATTCAGTTCACTAGAATACTGCTGAAGCAAGCAAAACAAGAGGTTTTCATTTCCCAAAATAAAGAATCTTCTTTAGAATCACTTGGCTCTCGAGGTCTTCCGGGAATGTTATTCATAATCCTTACCCTGGAAATTTCCACGGGATTTCATAAAACATAGGAACTGAAATATGTATCTGATCCTCGTTTGGTAGATAACATCGTGCTAGTACTAGTAGTACATACCTACTAATGATATGGGCCACAGCCCTAATGATACCCAACATACGCAATCTGCCGTCTGACGCACATTTTAACACTTTTGACCTTCAAATATTACCTTCATAAAAATATTTCAAGATGTTTTCTTTGCATGGGGCTCGTCAGAATTATTTCTGTGTTTGCATTCGTTTGGTGCACAGAAAGCTTTCTGCTGACGTCATATAATGCAATAAACTTTAGATAGACTACTTTGTTCAATGATCTGTCTGTCTGACTCTGTATTCAGTTTTATTACTTTGAATTTATAACAAAATAAAGTTATGGGATTGTTAACACTGGAAATGAAAATGCTGTTGAATTGATCATGTTATTTCAGTTTATATCTATATTTTTGTTTGTTATGGTTTGATTCGTTGGTCTAGTGGTCGCAAGCGCTGCTGCTGAGCATGCAGTCCTGGGTTCGATTCCCGGGTTGGGTAAAGAGTTATTGGGTTTTTTCATTTGGATATTATTATATTTCTCAGTAGAGCAGCCCGGAGTCTAGATTCGAGCCCGGTTAATGGCAATAGACTCACCCCCTATAACATGGGTCTTAAACATATTTGGCGAAATGTGGATGTACAGACGCCAGCATATTAAGCTACTACAATCTATCAAATTTATTTAATAGATTTTCAAATTTATCGCTAAAGCATAAGGTTCAAAGTTGATTGGGAAAATTTGACAGTTTCGGGTAGCTTGATGTGCTGGCGTCTGTACTATAGGTACACCTCTGCCTCACCATTCGGGGAATACAGACGTGATGTTATGTTATGTTTTTTTATGTGTTGTAGTCATTAATTTCAAAAGTGCTACGAGAAGAATGGGTTTGCTGGTTCTTTAAATGATTAAAAAGTTAACTAATGTGTGCGTTAAAGATTGGTTATAGAGTTCTTTTTCAATCTAGATCAGCGTATTTATTATAAACGTTATAAAGATTGGTTAAGTATAGAGTTCTTTTTCAATCTAGATCAGCGTATTTCTTATAAACGTTATATGTAGACATTAGATTTTATCCTTACAAAACGCCACTTTGATACTAGGTCTGACAAGGAAGGTCTTGTGCTAAGTACCTTCATGTGTCAATTATCGCTTAACTTGTCGCTATAGCGGTAACTATAATAAGAATGATTGCTTCGTCTGCGACCTAGCGTAATAGCCTAGAATTATGACCAAGCTTGACCTAATAAACCAAGGAAAATACTAGGTTTATAGCTAGCTTAGAATATAACTTGAAATTACTTGCTAATTCCTATGTTTAAAACTATAAATATGTGATAGGTGGGTTACATAAAGAAGATAACTTATTTTAAAGATGAGTTGATCGAAATGTTAAGGAGTTTGGTAAGGTTATCTAAACCTTAATTGATAGACAACGGATAATAATATACCCGCAGCAGTAGAAACAATATGAACATTCCTGAACACACACACAATCATGATATGTGATATGATGATATTCTTAATAATTCAGCTCTTATGCCTAATTCAAGCTCTTAACAAAAAAAAGAAACGTAAATCCTAAAAGGTTCCCAGTGTTTTCACTGCTTGGAGGGACAGACACATCATACAGGCCTTCTTTCTGTGAGGAGATACATATTTTGAAAATGAGTAGATTATGCTGGTCGGAAAAAAAATAAGTATTTACGCTAAACTTAGACTTAGGTGGCAGTGGGCAGGGCACATTGCTCGCAGAACAGATGGCCGATGGGGCCGAAAGGTTCTGGAGTGGCTACCGCGTACCGGAAGACGTAGCGTTGGAAGGCCTTCCACAAGGTGGTCCGACGACCTTGTGAAGGCCGCAGGAACCCGTTGGATGCGAGAAGCGCAGAATCGGCCGAAGTGGATGTGCTTGGGGGAGGCCTATGTCCAGCAGTGGACGTCTTTCGGCTGAAATGATGATGATGATTTACGCAATCGACAAGAAAATGAAGTCGGTAAAAAAAAAGTTGTTACTTTTAATGAATCAAAAATCTACAAGGTATCAATCACTTCGCGTCAGTAATTCAACACTACTTTTGAATCGGTCTGTAAATGGATGCGTAATTCGCAATCCTACAAGTTTTAGCACCTAAGCAATCGATATCCGAATAAAATGCTGGTATGTATGTTCTGCCTTGTGATTATTTGGCGTGGGTAAAAGTATTTTGGCTCTTCGGGAAATAGCAAACTTTTTGTTGGAAGATCGTAACTCTCTACAAGTTCTATAAATACCATGGTATAAAGTTAGTATATAACCTCTGTGTACTTACGCTATTGATGTTCAAAGTCCAAGTGAACTCGATGCTCTTGCGTAAGCACCGATGGAAAATATTTGCGTCGGTAACGTGTTGAGTTTCTTTCATCCTGCCAATTGCGCTCTGTTGCTCACTGGTGACGAGCGACGCTCACAACAAACTCAAAATATTATATTTCAGATAAATCTTCATGGACCAATGGATCCAATTGGTCGTTTCCTATGTAGAAGAGCCGACAAAAATTCTACGATTAAATAATATGCTGATCATTGAAAACGGAAGGGTTTCGAAAGGTAAACCAACTAGCTAGACTAAAAGTTGTCCTGAGTAAGACAAAGAGTATATAGAAGCACTTGTTGATACTATCATATAGTCAGACTACTGTATGTTAATATTAACAAGTGCTCCTTTATACTCCATATTAGTCCTTCGCCCTTTATTTAGAAAGATTTATACTCCCAGACTTCCAGAGTGACTAACCCCGAATGTTCTCAAATCTAATTTTGTCAAGTGGCATTACTGGTTGTTACTATCTCGTTCAACAGCTAACATATGAGTCAAGATTTTCTAATCAGACACTCAATTAGGCTTTCGGACACCAGATTAAAAATGAATCTATCTAGTAGATATAATCCTACTTTGTTTAAGAAAATACTGTTGTCATATTTTGTATAGATAGATAGTCAAGTATTTTTGTTGAGAGTTTTAACACTGTTTGAGGGTTTCTGTTATGCTAGAAATTTATAATGTAGGTACGAGGTATAGTGACTGACTTCATTTAGCTCTTTTAAAACTCGTGGTGATGTAATAAATTTTATTACCATAAGTAATAAGAAAAGGTTTAACGTTATGATGTATAATTTATTAAGCTAAGTTAATGTGTATTATATGTCGTAAAGATAGACGGCAGATAGAAGAGTAGGCTACGATGATGCAGCTCGTGTAACGATGATGTGTATACGCCTTGTATCACAATATTGTCCAAATGAAACACTTGTGTATGGAAATTATGTTTAATTAACTTTTAACTTGCATGGTGAAGCGGACGGAAAAATGGAGTGTCTCGGGTTGCTAGCCCTCCCTTTCTATAATCTACTTTTATTACAATAGTGTTGCCAGTCTTAATATTTTATTTTCATCACAATATACTACAATACTCCCCCTTTACAAGTTCAAACGTTGAGGTGCTTTCCTCTGTCTATCAGAACGCCTCAAAGTTTGATTCTCATTACTACAAGAAACAACGGGTTGATTAACAGGTAAGTTTTTGTATGTACTGTTACAAGTTTTTGCATCCTGGTAAGTATTTGAAATCTGTGGGCTAACTTCAGAGACTTTATTAAAACCTTCAGGTATAATATTAACATTATCATTTACTTCTTGCAATATCTCTGAAATTGGCTCATTTACAATAATAGAAGATTTATCATTAAGAACTATTTGCTTATTACAATGATTATCTCTTAAATCCCCAGAATCCTGCAATAAACTATCATCTACTACAACACTGGTTTCATTTAATTTTTCCTTCTGATCTTGAGGCCAAGAACTTATAATCTGGTCTAAATGACGTTTCCAAATTAAGTTCTCTTCTAAAACTCTACATAAATAAGTTCTTTGTCCCAATACCTCATCAATTACACATTTAACAAATTTCTTTTTATTAGGATTCCTATAGTCCCTACAGTAAGCATACTCTCCCTCTCTAAATTCTTCTTCTCTTTTTCCTACATTACACTGTTTTTTATCTTTCTTAGTAGACAACAAATCTAATCTAGATCTAAGTTTTCTATTAAACATAGCTTCCGATGGTGAAATATTTGTAATGCAATGAATTGAATTTCTGTAATGAAATAAATATCTGTTCATTAAAGTTGCAAATGACACATTTTTATTTCTAACATCATTTAGAGACTTGTACATAGCATTTTTAAAACTTTTTACAGCATTTTCTGCAAACCCATTTGTTGCAGGATGGAACGGTGGAGAAGTTTCATGTTGAATACCGTTTTTAGATAGAAATTCAGAAAATTCCTTCGAACAAAATGTAGCAGCATTATCTGTAACAACTACTTTAGGCAAACCAAATCTACTAAAACATTCTCTGAATTTTTCTACCGTTGTATTTGATTCTAAATTCTTTACTATAAATGCTTCTGGCCACTTAGTGTAACAATCTATTATTATTAATATCATTTTACCACTTATAGGTCCTAAAAAATCAGCATGTACTCTTTCATAAGGAAAATTAGTTTTTGGCCATGTTATAACTTTAGACTTCTGTGGTTCTGGTCTGGCAGACATACAGACTTGACAGGATTTAACAAAATTTTCAATAGTACTGTCTAAATTAGGAAACCAAAAATAAGATCTAGCATTATTTTTCATTTTAACAATGCCTTCATGTGAAACATGAAGTTCATGTAACATACTTTTTTGTAATTTGTCTGGTATTACTACTCTATAACCCCACATGATAATCCCGTTTTCAATATAAAGTTCACTTTTTCTGTTTAAGAATGGTTTCAAGACTTCACTATTCACATGTTTTGGAAATCCATACCTGATCATGTTATAAACACTACTCAAAATTGGATCCTTTCTAGTTTCTGAACGTACTAAATTTAAATCTATAACATTCTGATCTTCAATAAAATTTATGTAATCACATTCCTTCCTGTTACTATCTGAAATAGTTGATGGTAAAGGCAATCTTGACATACAATCTGCTTTAACATTTTCTATGCCTTTTACATGTTTAAATGTATAATCAAAACTTGACAAATATAATGACCATCTTTGCAGACGACCTGCTGCCATTTGTGGTAAACTCTTGTGCTCACCAAATAATGCTAATAATGGTTTGTGATCAGATAATAACTCAAACTTTCTACCAATTAAATATTGATAGAATTTTTGCACTGCCCAATAAATTGCAAGCGCTTCTTTATGAATCATGGAATAACTCTTCTCAGCCTTTGAGAAAACTCTAGAAATGAAACTAATTGGTCTGTCTGACCCATCTGGCAAAATGTGGCTTAAAACTGCTCCTATTCCATTTTGTGAAGCATCACAAGCTAGACGTAAAGGCATATCTCTACTGTAATGAATTAACACATTATCAGAAATAATATCCTTCTTAATTGTATTGAAACTCTTTTGACATTCTCTATTCCAATAAAACTTGTGATTTTTCTGCAATAAATCATATAAAGGCTTTAGTTTTATAGATAAGTTGTAAATGAATTTACCATAATAATTTACCATTCCTAGCCATGAACGAACTTCTGAAACATTTTTAGGCGCAGGTGCATTTACAACTGAGTCCACTTTTGACATATCTTTGGATAATCCACTCTTTGAAATAAAATGTCCTAAATATTTTATTTTAGGTTGCATAAATTCACATTTAGTTTTATTTAAACGGATACCTGCCTCCTTGAATCTTCTCAAGACTTCCTTTAAATTTTCTAAATGTTCAACATCATTAGTACCTGTGACTAGGACGTCATCAATGAAATTTACAACACCCCGAGCCCCTAACAATACTTTCTCAAGTTTGTTTTGAAAAATAGCACTAGCTGGCTTTGTACCATATGGCAATCTATTTACTCGGTATATTCCTTTTGGTGTTGACCAAGCTAAGAGTTCACTACTCTCCTTACTTAAACACAAATGATTAAATGCATTTCTTAAATCTAATTTTGAAAATGATGTACCACCTTGTAATGCAGTAAAAATGTCCTCAATTCTAGGTAAAGGATGGTTAACATCTTTAATATGTTTATTCACAGTAATTTTGTAATTTGCACATAACCTTATTTTATTATTTTCCTTCAAAACTGGAACTAAAGGTGTTCCCCATTGGGATGTTTCTGCTTTTGTAATAACACCTTCTTTTTCTAATCTAGTTAATTCAGATTCAACCTGTTCTTTAAAAGCATGAGGTACTTGCCTCGGTTTGTGAAAAATAGGCTTTACATTCTTATCACTTAACTCTAATGTAATTTCCTCCCCTTTAATTATGCCTAACTCACTTTTAAATAATATTTCAAATTCCTGTAACAATAATTGCAATTTCTCTTCTGTATTTTGCACATAGTTAATTTGTAAAAGTTTTGAAATATTTAAATTGAATTTCTGAATTAAATCTCTACCAAATAAAATTTTACAACCATTTTTAACAATAACCATATTACAATTCACCTCTTTATCTTTTACCTTAATTCTACAGTTTATTTCTCCAACTGGTTTCAAAATATGACCATTATAAGTTTTTAATTCAATATCTGAACTTTCTAACTTAATGTGAGAAAAATTAGATAAATAAATGTTTTCAGGTAAACATGAAATTGCAGCACCGGTATCCAGTTCCATTTGAACCGGTTTGTTATCAATACAACATTTAATTGATATAGGTAAAACATAGTTAACATTTTTCTCTATTGCAAAGATATCAATAGAATTGTTGAAAGTGTCTTCATTTACCTCTACATTATGAGTTTGACCCTTACTCTTACATACAATAGCTAGGTGTCCAATTTTGTTACATATTTTACATTTATATGACTTAAATTTACATTTTGAAAAACTATGGTTTGGTTTACCGCAATGAATGCATTTTAATAACGATGACTCACCGTCCTGTTTCTTCTCAGTCTTTTTAACTGTGTTGTGGGAACTTTTATTCGTCTTAGCCTGTCCGTACTGAGCTAATTGATGTACTCCCTGCACCTCCTTCAAAGCCATTTCCTTATTCAGTGCTGTGTCAACTAAAAATGTCACCGACTTGGAAACATCTTGTTCGCATAATTTTTCCTGTATTGGTCCTGGACGCAGACTCGTAACGAATTTATCCTTAACACGTTCTTCTAATGTGTTTGTAAAATTGCATCCCGCAGCAAATTCTCTAACACGAGCATACCATTTGGCTATACTCTCCCCTTCTAATTGTTGTAGTTTTTCGAATTGAATTCTTTTTCTAAAATGCGAAATTCTTTTCTCGAACCGTAGTTTTAACAAATTCTGCAGCTCCTCATAAGACAACTCCTTGGGCATCTTCGGATGACACATACTCTTTAGGATTTTGTATACATCCTCGTGAAGACTTATTAATAATATTGAGCATCTTTTTTCAGTTTTAGTCTCATTAGCTTCAAAATATTGCTCTATTCTTTCTAAAAAACACAAGATATCGCCATCTTGTTTAAACGCGTCTATACGGAAATCGTTGGCCATGTTGCAGCCTTAAAAATCGTACCTTTTTGCTTCGAAGTTCTTGTTTTTCCTCGTCGCCATTTGATGTGTATACGCCTTGTATCACAATATTGTCCAAATGAAACACTTGTGTATGGAAATTATGTTTAATTAACTTTTAACTTGCATGGTGAAGCGGACGGAAAAATGGAGTGTCTCGGGTTGCTAGCCCTCCCTTTCTATAATCTACTTTTATTACAATAGTGTTGCCAGTCTTAATATTTTATTTTCATCACAATATACTACAAACGACATTATAATTTTATTATGATTGAGTAATGAAGTTTAGACGCACTACGCAGGCGCCATAGTTGAGAAATATTTTGAAATGGAGTCTTTAGTAAGAATTGAGCCTAAATTGTTTCTAGTAAATCCTCTCTCTCGTCACTACCAGCCATTTTAAGTATTTAAATGATTATAATATCATTATCTACCTAGCCTTTTCCCAACTATGTCGGGATCGGCTGAAAACCAGCATTTTATGTGGAGCGAGCGACTGCCTAGCAGACCTTTGTTGAGGACCAACTAAATCTACTCACTAATAATAAAGATGAATAGTTTGTTTGAACGCTCTGATCTCCGAAACTAGATACTAGTCGGATTTGAAAAATTCGTTTCGCATTTAATAGCCCAATTCCTGAGGAAGGCTATAAGCTACTTAACATCACGCTAGGACGCTTAAGAACCGAGTAAAAAGAAAAAAGGCAGAAAGAATGCTAAGCGAAAACGAAGTAAGGCGCGGATAGGCAATGCTATGCGACAGGGTGGGTCGGGGGAACAAGAATCACGAAGTAATGGCGCGGGTAGGCAATGCTATGCGACAGGGTGGGTCGGGGGAACAAGAATCACGAAGTAATGGCGCGGGTAGGCAATGCTATGCGACAGGGTGGGTCGGGGGAACAAGAATCACGAAGTAATGGCGCGGGTAGGCAATGCTATGCGACAGGGTGGGTCGGGGGAACAAGACTCACGAAGTAATGGCGCGGGTAGGCAATGCTATGCGACAGGGTGGGTCGGGGGAACAAGAATCACGAAGTAATGGCGCGGGTAGGCAATGCTATGCGACAGGGTGGGTCGGGGGAACAAGAATCACGAAGTAATGGCGCGGGTAGGCAATGCTATGCGACAGGGTGGGTCGGGGGAACAAGAATCACGAAGTAATGGCGCGGATAGGCAATGCTATGCGACAGGGTGGGTCGGGGGAACAAGAATCACGAAGTAATGGCGCGGATAGGCAATGCTATGCGACAGGGTGGGTCGGGGGAACAAGAATCACGAAGTAATGGCGCGGATAGGCAATGCTATGCGACAGGGTGGGTCGGGGGAACAAGAATCACGCAGAAAGAGTCGCTGGCAGAAGCCAGTTATTAGATATTTCCCAACTATGTATGTTGGGTACGGCTTCTAGTCTAACCAGATACAGCTGAATAGCAGGATTTTACGTTGAGCGACTGCCTGTCAGACCTTTGTGGAGATCTAATGCAACCCAACTAAATAATTATACTAAAATTTAAACCCTGCAGATGTGTAGGTAGATTCTGATACAATTTTCCTAGAAGTTGCGAAAGTCATAAGAAATTATCTACTTATTACAAAACTGGTATTATGTCGCGCAGTCGCGCTAACTATTATTAAAAGGAAACTAAGAGGAAAAGGAAACTATAAATATGATGTCACAATAAGCGAGTTGATTTGTTTAACTAACATAACATTTTAACAAATTCATTCTGGCTGTGATAATGTTTTTATAACAGATTCGTCCTTCAACCTCATTATAAAAGCTTTGATAACACAACTCCTATATCTGCACGTTTTGGTGCGACAGCGCTGACAGCAACGATCGCAGATTGGTCAAGGGTGAATCATTGATTATGTTACCACACAAATTAAAATGCAGGAAATAGCAACCTCATAACTGTGGGAAAATCAAAATTTTATTCATAAAATACAAAAAGTAATTATGTCTCATTAGTCAAATATTCCGCTAGGGGGCGCACGCTTCAATGTCAAGTGACGCAGTGAATGTTCCTATTTGACATTATTAAATGGCGAATTTATATTCAGTGAGCCTGTATATTCTTGAGAAAGAATTGCAATTTAAAAACATTAGGTACTGATAAGTAAATATTTCTGGTTTTTTATTTGTGTGCTTTTCATATTTCAAAAGCAAAAACTCTTGCTTTACTTATAGAAAACCACACAAATCAAAAACGAGTACTAGACAGTCTGACTTTGGATTTATCGTTAATTTTTTCAGTGACTGAAAGTCAATATGAACCACTTTTTGGATCTTTTCATTTTTATACGAAAAAGCAGATAATAAAGTCATGTAGGTAACTAGGTACCCATGTGTAACGTTGAAACTTTGCTAACGTTGCACATTTGCAGCTGGAGGTAAGACCGAAGGCAAATCAATTTGAAATACTAAAAGGCGCCAGAACTTTGAACCTTATAATTTAGCGATAAAGTTGAACATCTATTAAAGAAATTTGACAGATTGTAGTAGCTTGATGTGCTGGCGTCTGTACAAGGGATAATATCGTGATACCCAGTGACTACTGGGTTGTAAAGATCAAATAGGCAGTCGCTCTATGTAAAATACTAGTATTCAGCTGCATCCGGTTAAGACTGGAAGCCGATCCCAACTTAGTTGGTGTCTAAAAGGCTAAGCAAATTGATTGAGGTGTACAACCAAAAGGAAAACTTTTAAAGTACTTAGTGTCTATATTTAATTAAATTATTTACTAAGTAACTTAGTAGTAAGTACTTACCTATTTACTAAGCCATTTCGTTGTTAGTTTTGCAATAGTTATTTTCCTTGGTATGTTTATTTAGATGACGTCAATCAGCCAAGCATAATTATTTATGTAAGTTACGTAAATCTAAATATCCTTATGTATTAGCCCATTAAAGACTTAATTACATAAATAAAGCTAGTTGCGGAAATACATGAGGATTCTTTTACAATGTAATGTCGAATACATGTCATGTATTCGTAGTTGCGATGTGATGGCGATACGTGGACGTATTGCCACTTCTGCTTGGATTTCGAAGCACCACAGCCAATCTATACTAATATAGTAAAGTTGAAGAGTTTGTTTGAAAGTACCAGTTGGATTTGATAAAATATTTTTGCTTTTAATAGCCCAATTCTTGAGGAAGGTTATAGGCTATTCAAAATCGCGCTACGACTCTTAGGACTTAGGAGCCGACCAAAAAGAAGCGGGCGGCTGAAGGAGTTTTATAATAAAATCTTTTTTACAAAAAAAAAAAACAACCGACTTCCAAAAAACACTATAAAGTGAAAAATAACTTTAATTTCGGAAGTTGGTGTCTTTGGATTAGTATTTTAGTTTTTTGCCACCGACTTCCGAAATTAAAGTTATTTTTCACTTTATAGTGTTTTTTGGAAGTCAGTTGTTTTTTTTTTGTAAAAAAGTTTTTATTTTTCACTTTTTAGTGGGTCAGTTTGTAATTTATCTAAGTTACAATAGCCTAATGTCAAGTGCTCATCACCTTTTACAAAATATTGCTATTCCCGATGCAGGGACGTTAATTGTTGAGGAGTTCTCCTGGTAAGAACCAGGAGAACTCCTCAACAACCACTCACCATACGCATTGTGACGAGGATAAATCGTTTAGCAACCATATTAAAGTAATCGAATCGCAACCCGTGAAATATTTGTCATTGAGTAGTTCCGATGGCCATCTGTGGTCTTCATAATCAGCTCCACTTTACCAAATGATGATTTCCGAGAGCAAATGCTCAAGTTACTTTAAAAAATACCCAAATCGCTATAGCTTTGCCTATAAAATTTGAGGGTTTCCCTCGATTTCCATGGGATCCTCTCATCAGATTCCAACTTGATGATAATGGGACCACCTCGAGAGTATACCCTTTTGAACAAAAAAAGAATTTTGAAAATCGGTCTACAATTGGCGGAGTAATCGCGTAACAAACACACAAAAAAAAAAAAAACATACCGTCGAATTGAGAACCTCCTCCTTTTTTGAAGTCGGTTAAAAATGTGGCTGTTATTTTAGTATAGGTTTTGTGTATCTTACGATTTCCACGCAAACGAAGTCGCGGGCAGAAGCTAGTTAAAAAATAAAAGAGCAATGATATTCCTAATTTAAATGTCAAATTACGCCACAACTTCAACAGTAAACGTAACGTCACAACGCACACATTTAAATCAAAACATTCTGTTCAGTTCTAGAACACCCGATATGCAGTGCAATGACAGTGCGGCGGCCGGCAGCCAAGCCCCCGCTGTTGCTTAACCCGCCACCGCCGCCCGCTGCTGATTCGCAGTCGAACTGCGTAGCCGTGGGTGTGGTTGACCCGCCCTCGTTACGTCAGCAAAACAAGCGAGCGTGACCTTTGTCAGTACTCGGCATTACTGCCGTTATATTTTTAAGCGTGCGCACAGAAGGGGTTATGATGGGTTACTAAATTCTTTGTTTGAAAACCGTTCGTATTGGAATTCCGTGAGGAAAAGTGATTGACAATGAACGTCCTTCACTGTTTTCGGCCAAAATTAGAATTGTAGGGCTTACCTCTTAGGTAAAAATAATTCTGACCCTGAAACTAGCAATAGGAGTCCAAAGACAGATCCCGGGTAGTCGGAAGTGTCTTGTCCTGCTTTTTAAATTTTCTTACATTTTTGAACTATAGACTAGCTTTGGAACAAAACGGTTTAGCAAAAGTCCTAGCCTTCAAAACATGTCTGTGCTAAGTATACATTCAAAGCAGTAGGTAGGTACAGCCTTTTCACATTAATTTTACCTCTGATTCGCTATTCGGTTGCTGTTGGCAATCGAATAGCAACCTTAATGCAACGAAAGTGAGTATCAACCCAACAGCAAACTTATTAGAATGAGAATAAAGATCACTGTGATTTTGACAGTGATGCACATTCAGAGGTAATTATAACTGTGAACGGATTGTAGATAGTGAAGGTAATTATTGTTTATCCCAAAGGTTGCTTGGCAGGTAATGTCTTGTGGCACTGAGTTCTCCTTTTGTTCTAGCATTGTACCTACATTAAAGTATAAATAAATAAACAATTGCAACATAATGGTACGTTTAATTAAAGAATCCTGCTAACACCTGCGTAAACGCATGTCTGTCAACATATTACTGTAAACAGCTAAGTATAAAATGTAATGTAAACTTTTAATTGAAACTTTCTTTCTATTCCAGTGCAGCAATGAAGGAAAAACATAATTATGCTCCGTTTTCTTTACACAAAGAAAAATCTTGGGAATTTATAATTGTTCTTCATGTTTTGCATTGTTTGCCTCTAGGTTTAAGATTATATTCCTAATGCTAGCTAGCCTAAGATTAAAAAAGAAGTGGATTTTTTTCTGTACCCCGTTTCGGAATAATTTTAATTTAAACATTCCTATATAAAGAAATAGGAGCTGCTTTGACTACTCATGCAGAACAATTTGAGAAGTAGAAGAATGAAGGATGCAAGAGGGAGCGAAACGAGCTCAAAAATTTTAGCACGCCGGCGCCGCCGTGTCTCGCCTTCGGAAAGGTTAGGTTTTCTCTTGAACATACGTGCATCAATAGGTCGAGCGAGCGGAGCGAGCTCGCAAATTTCAGCACCGAGTTACTTTTTCAACAAAAGTTTGAAGAGAAAGTTGATGCCCTCCCTGATGCCGGGCTCCCCCTTAGTCCGCCAGTGCTCATACCCTTGAAACCCGAAGACAGCAAATATGCTTGGCAGCAAAAATAGGTATGGATATGCAGGAATAAGGCTGGTTTCTCATATTTTTTTATAGGGATGATTAATGCAAACTTAGTAGTGAGGAGTCCAATATCAAATGAAACTAGGAATTGTTTGATGTTTGTAGTATCTCCTTGAAGTTTCTAGACATAACACATGGCCTGAAAAAGACCATATAGACAAGGACAGTTGTCCTCTACAATCTTGCGGAAATACAAACGGTTTTAAGCGAGTCGCGACGTATTTTTTTCGCGTCATATCAAACGATTGTGTAACGATGCGCAGGAGTTTATATTGTTTACAATGTTTTTCGTAGGGAACCGGGAAGGGATCCAAGGTCACAACTAGTGAACTATTTTCGTGTCAACATCATTGAGAATTCGCGTAACAGTTTTCCTTGTATTTTGAATTGAAATCACGACATGAGGTGCTACGCGCTTTTTCGGATCGGCGCAGTTGCTTCCTAGAAGGTATCCTAAACACATTTGCAAAACTATAAACTACAATCTATTAAAAACTGCCCAAGTGCGAGTCGGACTCGCACACGAAGGGTTCCGTACCTCAAGGCAAAAACGCCGAAAAAAACACGCTTGTTGTATGGGAGCCCCCCTTAAATATTTATTTTAATTTTATTATTTATTATTAAAGTAAAAATACAACTGAGTATTTTGTGAATATTTCAAGTGCCTACCTGTTGCCATTATTGATATAGAGCAAAAAAGGGGCAAAAAAATCGCGTTTGTTGTATGGGAGCCCCCCTTAAATATTTATTTTATTTTGTTTTTAGTATTTGTTGTTAAAGCGGCAACGAAAATACATAATTTGTGAAAATTTCAACTGTCTAGCTACCGCGGTTCTTGAGATACAGCCTGGTGACAGACAGACGGACGGACGGACGGACGGACGGACAGACAGCGAAGTCTTAGTAATAGGGTTCCGTTTTTACCCATTGGGTACGGAAACCTAAAAAGGTTTCTAAAGAAATTCGTATTTCTATGAATGGGCGCAGGCAATAATCTTTGTTCACATTCAACTAACAAACAAATAAAACAATTAATTTTACTACGACGACGCTCGGCAATAAGCAAATACAATACATGATAACATGACCCAAAGTTCCCGAACGCCGTAATGGTCTCAAACATCTGGCATATACTTTTAGAAATGGTTATTATCTATACCACGGTACCTATTTGTTGCCCAAAGATAAAAATACCACGTGCCTATAACTATTTTACACAAGCTACTTATAACTAATAATTGCAAACGGAGCTAGAGTTATGGTGCTTCTCCTACAAGTCATATTCGGATCGTGCTGATCGGCAAAATTCGGAACAATTCAAAATATGTAGGTATAGGTAAATCTTTTTTAATACAGTTGCTCAAAAAGTGGTGTATTGCAGGAACGTATAGCGTTCGGGATGTGGGCTATTACAGAATAGTGCTTTTTTTTTACCTTTCCCGAACTCGTGCGTTCTCTTTCCCAACTGTCAAAATAATGTCTATTAAAAAGTAAAACCAACCATGAAGTTTTTACTAAAGAGTTTTTGTGATTCATACAAAAACGTATATTTCTAAAAAGAAGCAACTAATTTATTTAAATATCAGATTTAATGATTTAATTGAATGGGTTAGGTTTCATTTCATTTCATCTCATTAAATTTCATTTCATATCAATAAAAAAAATATACTGAAGACTAAGCTGTATGGATAGTTCCCTTTGCCTACCAAAATGGGTGAAGAAAAAAAAACTCTGCTTATATTCTACGGTTGGCGCCATTTTCCAGAAAAAAATATTAGTCAGTTGAGTTTA
Source organism: Oligia fasciuncula (assembly GCA_963082905.1). Lineage (NCBI taxonomy): Eukaryota > Metazoa > Arthropoda > Insecta > Lepidoptera > Noctuidae > Oligia > Oligia fasciuncula. Next base: position 9,363,622 of record OY720406.1, on the reverse strand, counting down.
TTGTTTTTATTATTTTATTAAATTGCTTAATTTTTTCGCAACTGTATTAAAAATAGTCGTTCAGTACACCTGCGGAACCGTCATTGCAAAGAGTTCCGACAAATGTCTACCCGAGCCGAGGCGCAGCCGAAGGCGAGGGTTGACAGTCGGAACAAGTTGCAATGACAGCCTTTCCGCACTTGTAATGAAATATACTATTACAACACTCTCGCGGGGCAATTGCGTAACACTATGTTCAATCGGAATCGGTTTCATTTTGACAGTTCAACAATATTCATTGCGTTATTTACATGTTGAGCAGACAATTTTTTCGAACTTATTAAGCAATGGATTAGCAATTTGCTTCAAAATGATTCAGAATCCGACTGATAGTGTGTTACGCAATTAGGGTGCTGGACTAAATCGAGCCATCCCGCACTTTTTCTGTAGAAATCTATAACTTTTAGATGGTCGTGAATTTAAATTGGGAATAATGACCACACCAAAATGTTGGCTTTAAAACAACATAGAAACTTTTACTCTGATTTATAATTAAGTTGATGTTTTAGGGGTTTATTTATACCTGTAATGGAATTCCACGGTGGCTCGATTTACGAATCTAGGAGAATATTTTTCCCCATGGGGTCAGCCCGAGTGTCGTAACATAAACTTCCACATCGCTTTCCCTGCGCCCTACGGATTGCATACCAAGATTGAAAATTTGTACTACTCGTAGGACAGGTTGTAAGTCGAATTATATAACACTAGCTTCTGCCCGCGACTTCGTCCGCGTGAAATTTTTTGTACGACCCCGTCGCAACACTTCGTATTCGCTTAGCGTTCATTCTGACTTTTTTCTCTTTGCTCGGCTCCTAAGGGTCATAGCGTGATATTAAATAGCCTAACCTAACCTAGCCTAATAGCCTTCCTCAAGAATTGGGCTATCAAATGCAAAAAGATTTTTTCAAATCTGACCGAGAGGAGTTCCAGAGATTATCGCGTTCAAACAAACTCTTCAAATTTATTATTAGTAGTATATAGATAGGTAAACTGTTACGTATTCGACTGTACTTGTGGGGCTTCTCACTCTAATTGTTTTAAGTAGATACTTAGTAGCCTAATTGGAATTGTTAGAATTAACAATTTGCCCGAAAAACCTTCTGGTTGTAACTATTATTAAAAGGCTGTGGCCTGTGAAGTCGCTTCTCTCTATTTAAAGCTGCTAAGGACCAGTTCATGTTAAAAAAGTTCAGCTCATCCCATAATCTCCTTCCGTCTGGTCGTTAACAGGTGATGAAAATTTGGTATCGGCTGAAGGCTTGTTTTAATCTCTCTCATTTTGAGGGTAGATTTGGTTCATGTCATTAGTTATTCATTGAGATGCTGAATACGTATAATTTGCAGTCAAAAGTACGATTCTTACAATATTTTGGTACTTCAAAATTTTTCACCATCCATTCCATCAGATTTTTTTTTTAAAAGCATCTCGGAGTCTGGGTTTTTGCCGGTTGATGGCAATAGGCTCGCACCCTATTACATGGGACTTTAACATAACTGGCGAAATGTGGGTGTACTATATCTATAGGTATGCCTCTGCCTCACCCTTGGGGGAATACAGGCGTGATATCGTGTTATTTTGGTATTTCAGCAATTTATTCTTCTTGGGATATTGCTATCAGTGAGTATCCATCCGTTCAGTGTATTACGCATTAATGATGCTATTATTGTAATAATATTTTTATTACTTCTGATTTACGCAAAATACGCGCATTGACGTGGAGTTGCGGATACCAGCCCGTAGTATCTATCAGTACCTATTACTTCTGATTTATAAATAAAACTAAAGCGGTTACGTAAATGTGAATTACGCATCAAAATGAGAGAGACGTGCAAATTATAATTTTCGGAAAATGTAATGGAATTCGGTTGTCATGGTATGGGCGTGTAATGTGGAGGAGTGAGAACAATGAGAAGAAAGTTTTGAGTATGAATGTGGATGGTTGTAACAGTAGCAAACGAGTAACGATGGATGGACTCAGTGCCGGATTAGCCCATAAGCCAATTAAGCAATTGCTTAGGACCAGGGCTCGGAAACCGGTTGAAATTCTTAACCGGTTACGGTCATTGACCCCAAACCGAAATAGAAATTTTTCGGTTTTTACCGGTTTATGTGGGAAACCGGTTTTTCATGAAATTTGGTTTTGTTAGTGGAAATTAACCGGTTAAAACCAAGTTTGAACCTCTTTCTCTTTTCTCTTTGTCTGGACGTTGCGACATCATTTAGTTACAAAAATTTTATTACGGAATTAACCGGTTAATTTGGGTGTCAAAACGTAACCGGTAACCTTTATCATTTGGGTTTCATAAGAACAGTTCACTTGTTTAACCGGTTAATGAAGAAACGATATATTTACCGGTACTTAATCGAAATTAACCGCTCTTTTTAAACCGGTTCAGTGCCCTGCTTAGGACATCACGTCTCGGGGCGCACCACAAGGTAGAAACAGCACCTAAACAGTATTTTCTAGCACATGAATGGCAAGGCTGTTTATCTGCAAGATATTACAAGACCCAAAAGTCACTCTAGAGATGTGCGCCAATCTTTACAAATCGCTCGTCGATGTTTTGGAAAAATCCGAGGCGACTAGGGGATTGCTTAGGGCTTAGGGCATCAAGTAGTCTTAATATGAATATGAAAGATGAATATGGCTAGAAAGGGGATGATTACCGAGATGACGAAGACGAATAGAGAAGTATGGAAGAAAAAGACATGTTGCGCCGACCCTAAATAGATTGAAATAAGGGCAGAAGAATGATGAAATGCATAAATCAACCAACTCAGCCTATTGCAGTCCACTGCTGGACTGCCTCTCCCAGGCTGCGCCACAACACCCTGTCCTCCGCCTTCCGCATCCAGTCCGTCCCAGCCACCTTCTTTAGGTCGTCCGTCCATGATTGGGTTAAATTAAACCAAGTTCAAATGGCATTTGGTTATCTGGTACAAATCCAGATAACCAAATGTCAGGTTCATAATAATATAATAATAAGTTAAAAAGATATGACTATGTCTAGTATTTTGATTAAATAATGCTCTATAGATTACAAGTTCTGAATGTCAGGATTCGGGTCAAGATACCGCTATATTTTTCGTACAATCTTTGTGTATTGAAATCGTGCTTCTTGAATTCTAATGAACCCATTTTTATCGGCATGCTGTCTCAAGCAAGGTAAATGAAAGGAAAAACCAATTAAAATATCAATGTGGATAAAGAAAATTAATAGTACTTACTACAACAAACAACAAGAGTCAACTCTTCTAATTATTGATTTCAATTGCAGTTTCATGATCATTTTCAAGGCCACCATTTTCATCATCATTTCAGCCGAAAGACGTCCACTGCTGGACATAGGCCTCCCCCAAGCACCTCCACTTCCACCGGTTCTGTGTGTGTCGTCGGTCCACCTGGTGGGAGGCCTTCCAACGCTACGCCTTCCGGTACGCGGTCGCCACTCCAGAACCTTTCGACCCCATCGGCCATCTGTTCTGCGAGCAATGTGCCCTGCCCACTGCCACTTAAGTTTGGCAATTCTTCGGGCTATGTCGGTTACCTTGGTTCTCCTGCGGATCTCCTGATTCCTGATTCGATCACGCAGGGAAACTCCAAGCATAGCCCTCTCCGTTGCCCTTTGGGTGACTTTTGGCCTTCTTATAAGGCCCATTGCCCACCATTTTAGAATATTTTTTTTAACCTAACTTTCACTGAAACGGGTCAAAGCATGCAGTCATACATCCTTCTATTTAAAAACCAGTTTTATCTTGCGGGCTCAAAAGTCCAAAATTACTTGCAATTATTTCCGATATAGCTGTAATCAAATGGGTCTCATTTTAATTTCTAAGTTCTCCGCCCAATGACCTTGACCCCGTAAGTCTTTATGTCATTTGCCAACAATGGCCCATGATGGAAGCCACGCAAGTAACATATAGACACACTATTAAAGTAGTTAGTAATCTGTAAACGTTTGCCGGTGAGTCCTTATCAGCCATTGTTTTTGAGAACCATAAACAAAAACAAATACTTAAATTAAAAACTCGACCTACTTGAAATAGTTGGATACAGTTAAGTACCTACAAGCAATTTAATTTACATTTTTAATGACATCTGGTTTTTGTGATGGATGTTACAAAACGCGAAAAACTTGTTAGAGCCCTCTGGTACGCAGGTAATTCTTGATTTAAATGCGTTGACGTATCTCATTTTGACAGTACAAAGAGGATTCCGCGCTTTGCTGGAAAATGGAACTCATAGTACCTACACAGAGAGTTCTTGTGCTGGAAGATGGAACTCAAATAACTTTTTAACACTTACACTGCCCGGTCAAAAACGTTGAAGCTCAAACCTTCGCTAGCGTCATGGCGTCAGGCCGTGTGCCTGAGTGCCTGACATGACAGTTTAGGTACCTAATGGGTTAAGCTTTGGGCTTTTATACTGTACCTAAGAAAGTACATAATATTTCTCGATTCGTTGTTCTAAAATATGGTGAAAAATTGTGTTTTAGCAGGATAAATAATTTGTATTTAAAGTTGGACAGGAAAACGAACAGTTAATATAGTATGGAAGGAAAAGTAGTCAAGCAAAAGTTCTCATTAATGATGTAAAATCGGTCGTTGCCTTCACGTTTCGAATGCCATCATGGCAATGGATGACCGTAATTTGCTCCCAAGAAAAATGTCGGTACTCAACTCAACTCAAATGTAGACATTTTATAAAAGGCGCGGTCCTAACATTACTGCCAAGACTAGTTCCGTAATTATATGGGTAGGCTACTCGGCTTCCATGAACGGAGACAGGTGCATAAATAATAGGAACACATCACAGACAATCTAGCAACACTGACAGAAACAGGTCAGAAAAATGGAGCATAAAGAGATTAAACCTCCTCAGGATAACGCACTACCTGAAACTTTAACCTTAGACAAAACATTCACAAAATGACAACAGTCTGGTAAAATATTTTTTGACCATAGAATACTGACCTGCCATTGTCACGTGCTCGAAGGTACAAACACTCCTAATTGAAATTAAAAATAAATAGGCTGAATACGACGCGTTCACGTTGCCCGACACGGAGCACTGTCGAAGAAAAAAAGCGCGGCAGCGTCCGGTGTTCAATCAGTCTAACCAACGGGTCAGTGTGTGCCCGCGGTTCGTAGGGGATGCACGACTCTTCGTCGTATTTACGCGATTAAATAATATTTTCGAACTGTGAAAACTTTTAATAATAACGTAAACGTGTGGTGTTATTTTTGTCTGCGACGCCTGGTGCCTGACTCCGTGAGGATACAAAGGATTTCTCAATTTCGTATCGGTGAGACTTAATTTATTTTTATTTATTTTCGGATTTTACACACTTATTTCTATGCAATGAAAAAATATTTCCTGCATAATAAAATAATAATACTAAGTATCAACAGCTTCACTCAATTCCAAAATTCTAATGTCAAAAGTTGAATGGTATCGTAGCGAGGATAATAAGACAGTCGATGGAAATTATTTTACGACTGGTTAACAGTGAAATAAAATAAACAAAGAAGATAAAAACGCCATATTCTCCAATCAAGATCGCTTTATGAATGGTAAACGATACAATAAGTTAAAAGTCAAAGAATATATCGTTCAAAATGCAAAACAAACTCCATCCAGTTGTAACTGGCTTCAAGTCTTCAACGAAAACCACTTGAAAGTAAAGAAAACAAAAGAACATACAAAATCACTTTACATACAATCAATCATGACTACGATATTTTTTTTTTTCAAATTAACGTCAGACTCTACTTAATATTCAACAGGCAAATACGTAAAAACTAGATAAATAATTCAACACATTTAAATATATTGAATATAATATAAATATATCAATATACTCTATGGCAATGGAATAAATATACTTACTGGTATTTGACTACATCATCAAGGACAGAAAACCATTTGGTAATTAAGATTCTTACAAGTACTGTAGGCTCTTAGACTTTTTCCTTCTAAACCAGAATTTACCCTGATGAAAATGACCAAAACCACAAAATACCGGTTAATATAATTATCAGAACCAGAGAATACAGCAAATCTCTATAAGGAGTTACTACCTAAAATAATCCTTGACGATATTACGCATAAACCGAAAACCTATTCGATTATCGAAACATACGACTAGCAGCTGAATAAGGCAAACATTTTAATGTTATAATAATATATGTTTACATAATAATGTAAATAATGAGGGCCCTGACATTGTACGTCATATTATCCTTATAGCGACTTTTAATACGTAATTAAGACGATAATCGTGAGCCTTATCATGATGCTATTAATCTCGATAACTTTATGATAGTTTTTGCAGTTACAATATTCAACACATTTTAATTATCATCGACGTAGCATAGGTGTAACATGTGGGTGCCTAATCTAAAAGCCTTTGTCTGTTTAATATATTAATCAGAAATACTACCATATACTTTTGTCTTAGTTTTTGTATTTCCTCTCAAGGTTAATGTCTTGCTCTTATCTGACATTGCACTTATTGAGGAAGATTCATATTTGGACAAATAAAACCAATCTCGGTAAAAAATCTAATCAGATCAAAATTACATGTAAAGAAATCAGTTAATCACCAAGCACCTCTTCCTTTATTGTCAACAATAACAAGAGGTTTCAAACCTTACGAATTCTGACAGCAGTGCAAGTGTCAAAAACAATGTGAACTAAGTTTAGAAGAAGCCCCAAAATGCCGTAATTCTCGGGATTAACAGTCTTCACACTTTTGCAGTATTGATAAACAAATAAAATAAAATCTAGGTCGGGCTTCAGCCAATACTGCATATACATTCGAAGGAAATGGAAGGCAAGCTGCAAAGTTTTCTGCTAAATCTGAAGAAGATTCCGAAATATACAATAATATATTTTGGAACCTGCACGATAAGGAAGATAATGCTATAGCAGAAAGAACAAAAATTGATAGAGTAAAAAAATTATGATATGGAAGAACTTAGTACCTTATTGTAAACGTAGATACGTTTAGGTACAATTACTTAGGTCATAATTTTATTATTCATAACCGGATATCTATGTTCATAACAATGTGGAACTGGTAAAAGAAATAACATTTATAATTTTTCGCTTTGTGAGAAGTGTCTCGTGTTTAGAATTGATATCGAAAGTAGTATCAACATTACATCGCGTATTATTAATATTTCACGAGTGTCAACTTTCAGCTTGAATTTCGGATTCTATCCTTTGCCAAAGTGCAAATACTTTTTCTTATAATTATTCATATTTTCAACTGATTCAGATTTCAGACAATATTATGTGTTGTTCAAATAAAGTTCAACTCAAATCTGAATTCCAGTATCTTTACGAGTTTTTTACACCACTACACAGAATCAAGCAAGGTTACAAGAATTACAAGATAACTCCATTACAATTGTAACTTTTATTTTCTTGGATTTAACAAAGATTTGTAAAATAGAGGTGCTTAGACCGAATGACATACGTTGACCCAATAAGAAGACAATGACTGGGTGCCCTGTTTTACCTTCCAAGTCGATATCATCTGAACAAATAAAACGTTTGAAAACAATCAATTGATAGACTGTGGCCATAGAATAAGGCTTTTGATATTTGCCGTAACAGATTCAAATTAATTTCGACAAAACTTTGAAATGGATACAGAATATTCTGAATTGTTCAATAATACCAGACAATTCTTAGTAGAGTCATTATTTGTTTCGTGTTCATGAGCATAGATAAAATACTAAATGTACAATTCATGAGTGCATGAGTAAGCGGGAGACTGAAAGGCGTTGAAAGGAGGTGTGTCAAAATAGCACTGAAAGTACAATTGAAAGATATTAACATAAAACAAATATTTTACCGCTGAAAAGCCTTTTTATTTAGCAGTCATCATTACATTATATGCCATAGACAAGTGCTTATTAAAAAAAAAAGTGAGGACTGCATAGCCGAACGTATTATCTCCAAGATAAACTTTTGCTTTGCCATAAGTGTGCTTAATATTAAGGAATGCCAGAACAGTAGATAAACGATTGACTATGGAATGACCAACAGATTTGTCATCTATACTTACCAAGTTTGCGAAAAAGAAATGGAGAGTAGAACAAATAAAATTATCAATATAAAAGGAAAATGAAAGATTCTAATGACTACACAAAGAACTCATCAAGAATATTATGCACAACTATTAGATAATGGATGTATCGTATTGTATGTCTACACACTTCATTATTATCACCAGGTGAATTGACACTTGATGTTAAAACTTCAAAGATACAACAAGACGTAGTAGCATGAAATATAGTATTTTCAAAACACTTCCTTGCAAATGAAACACTTCGTGAAGGTGGTCCGGAAAAGGTCAATGCGATACATTGCTCCCATTTTACAAGAAGTCTGTGCACCGATTTTAATACATTAGCATGAAATGTTAGGGCAGAGTTACATTGTACGATCTACGATGGTTTGGTTGGTGGACTTCATTGATTCTAAACTTTGTAGTAAATAGATTTGTTATAAGCTCCGCTAATGAGACTGAGACACAATTGATTTTCTATTGTTTCGTGACCCAGCGGTCACGCGCGGAGCTTTACAGGTTAATTTGAATAAACTATTTGTTTTTCAATGCAGTTTCAACTAGTAAAGACATGTTACTCGTAGAAATGAAAAATAAGTACGTAGGTACATTGTTGAACAAGGAATTAAACCGTAAAATATACGAGCTGCAATAACTGCTTATCACTTATAAATTCATATATGGTGTGACCATTATGAATATGAATGCTTTCGTCATAAGTACGAATACTGGACGGCGAGCGCATACGTTATGGATATGATCATATTTTGTGTGAAAGATATATTAAGTTTGGGCTAAATCTTCCGAAGCTGACTCACAGGCAAGCGGTGGAAATTTTGAGAAGCCAGATATTAATCAACCTTTTGTGCAATATAATTTGTATGTAGATGGATGTTGATTTTAGGAAGGTATTGAACTCCAAGGTGGAAATCAAAATTCTGAGAATTTAAGATATTTTGAAGTACTGTACTTGTGAAGGTTTTACGATAAATTTGTGGCTGACGTGTTACTTTGAATTTTGATGAGTGCCTTGAGGCATTCCGAGCATTTCAGTTTCAATAAATACACAATGTGTAGAAATTAAACATACTTACAGAATATAACGTGAATAAAACAGGTCATGCATTTACTGAAGTGTTAAATATAAAGTTGTGATTCACGAATGCACAACAAAGAATTGGACCCAGGCCGCACAGCACATAAAGAGATGGCCGGATAACCGCAGCTAAATGACTAAATAAGTACAGCAAACAATGATAGTAATTGAGCAAAGAGATCAGTGGTGACTGTTCATGCCATTCTCGTAACAAAGATGTTAGTAAAGAAAATAGCGCTACAGAAACATGGAAAGAGTAGAAATTTAAATCTTAGGACCACCTTTGTAGACAATACAGTTAATAGCTTTGATAAAGATGCTCACATAGCTGTATCAATCAGGCAATATTTTTTTAGTAAGGATATATTGCAACTATGCGGAGATTCCTTGGCAATTAGAGATAAGAAATTCCAACAAAATTAAATCCAAGTGTCTCCACGAACTTGATCTATAAAGTATATCTTGGTACGAGAACCACGTATTGGCCCCAGGTCAAGTCTGCGGATACGCTCTCATTTGAATCCCGTTATCTCTGTCCTGATATCAAGAATCACTGTTTAAGGATAAAAGTTTTATGATCCATCAAAATGTATTGAAAATGATAACCTATATGATAAATTGATGATGATCACTAAAAATTATCATGCAAGTCAAGTGCATTATTTGAACGATAAATGCGAAAATATTTTTTTTCGTCTTTAAGTTAAGTCTTTAACTTAAGTCTGGCAAAAAAGCACATTTTTCTCGTCTTTAAATTAATAAGTCTTTAACTTAAATCTGGCATAAAATGCATACACGTGTGTTCGAAAGATACATTATTTATTATGATGTTTACCATATAATAAAAAAACATGTGGTCCTATGAGCGAAAAGACCTTGGAAGTAACATATAATATTAATAATAATAATAATAATATTCCACAACTATCACACAACGCCGTCTAGTCTCAAGCTAAGCAGAGCTTGTGTTATGAGTACTAGACAACTGATAAACATACTTATATATTTCTAAATACATACATATATAGATAAATTACACCCAGACACAGAACAAATGATCATGCTCATCACACAAACATTTGTCCTGGGTGGGAATCGAACCCACGACCTCCGGCATAGCAGTCATAGTCACTGACCACTAGACCAACAGGCCAGCCATTAAATAAAGCCATTAAATATAACTTATTTTACATCGCGTAAAATAAGTTATATTTAATCAATAATTCTTATTAATGGAATTCTAGTATACAAAACAAACTGTAATCATCATTGACCTAGTGGCGGATGATCATACCACTATAGGTGCTGGCTGATCGAACGAAGGTAAGTGAAGATGAATGTCATTGTCAAAGACATGCTTGCATGTATAGCCATAATCTCAATCTCAATTAAGATAAGAATGAGAATCTTGATACCCCAGGCAACTGATAGTTACATAATAAATATGATTGAATTACTGACCTTATACATAATGAGAAGATATTGCATGTTCATACAATTAAACAATTAATTGGAACGCAATCTTTGAATAAACGATGGCCTTGCTATGAGTCAATATTAATTATTGTCCTAGGTACTACAGACAGAGAGGCAATAGATTTTCTTTAACATTTTCAGCATTAATGAAATGATGATCATTAGAATCTTCTCACTAATGGCACAGCAAACAAAGCACATGTAGAACCATTGCTGTTCAATGCACGGCCATTAGAAATTGTTTGCGAGTTTTCCAGTTCTATCTAGTATCATCAATAGTTCGTTGATGATGCTTAGAATGGGCCTACGTCACATGGCTATACAGAGTGGCAGGACGCGCAACCTGTAACCATGGATTCAGTGCATGTAGGAAACAGCAGATTTTAGAAACATTTAACCGCATGGGATTTGAATTCACGGTTACAGGTTGCGCTTCGATTTCTCTGCAATCCTGTATAAGTTAGTGGGTCTTTAAATTCAGTTAACCATACTACCTTAATTGTCAATACTTCAGTATTTGAAGAGTTCATGCATTATAAAATACTTCTGTCCGCCCGCATAGTGTTTAAGTACTTCCAGAAGATTTTCATTAGTAGGTACTGTGTAATTTTTGTCTTGTGATAAATTATTATACTTTTTAATCTGACCTATTGACTTGTCTTTATCTGAATATCATGTCGCAGTCGTGATCTATCATTGTACGGTAGATGATATTCTATTAATAATATAAATATCAACAGCAATTTTATAATTTGTGAGATCGAGAGGTGTCATGACCCCTAAAGGTGTGATTATCATGTGAACATGTTAATGGTTTGATGAGAGGTTATCATTGTTTTCATTATACTAGCTGTATCTAAGCAAGTCTGACTGAAAAAAGCTGACCTATGTGTTTCATGAATGGATTCACTAATAGCATAGTCCGGGAGATATAGTGCGCAACTGTGTGCGCAGACACAGCTGCACTCTCTCTTCCCTGACTCTCATAGTCCGATCATCCAACGGGACGGCAATCCGACTCGACCGGAGAGTACCGCAGTACCAGTGCTTTCCGAGTCACGGGAGTATCACACCGCCAACTTCCAAACTCCGGGCTGTTACTAAGAAATTCCCAATAGAAAAACTCAATAACACTTTGTCCGACCTGGGAATCGAACCCAGGACGGGGACCCCAGGCTCAGCAGTCGCGCTTGCAACCACAAGACCAACGGAGCAGTTAATTGATTCTGTACAGTTGATGAAGTGTTTAAGCAAGCAGACGAAGCCATCGGATTTAGTTACTACGGTTTCATATTAGAGGTCTTTACTCCTTAGGTAACTAACCTTTCACAAAAAGGTGATCTTTAAAGACGACAAGGAATTCTTTAAATAAATCGAACGAAACCGGTTGCGCAATGGAGACAAATAATAAAACGTTTTTGTAAAAGTTATTTTTAGGCGTCTGCTTGTTATATTTGGCTACAGATACTTTGGCTACGGAGTACAGAATAGTGTATTAATCGAAATAAAATGTCAGGAAGTTCAAAAAAAGATGCAAGTATATTGAAAATTTACTTAATATAAGAAAATTTATAACAATGGATATTATCTTGGAAGGTTATTAATGACAATAAATAGACGCAGTAAGATCTAGCTTTGATTTCATAATAAATAGTAATAGTGGACACAGAGTCGACCTTGGCATGGCTTTGATTGAAGACAATAGGCATTGATATAGTAATCAATTTGCGCGCACGTCTCAAACTTGAGGACATGAGCACACGTTGTTAAACGACCTAGTTATTCTACTCATTATCTGTAACTATGATCTACAAGTTAGCCGGTTATAGCTGAACGCGACTTTACCTACCACAAACAGTAGTTTACAGGTGGTGAAACGTATTTATGACTTGAACTAGCTTCCGCCCACGACATCGTCCGCGTGAAATTCCACCCTCCCTCCATTCACCCTCTTAGGGGTGGAATTTCGAAAAATCCTTTCTTAACGGATGCCTACGTCATAACATCTACCTGCATGCCAAATTTCAGCCCGATCCCTCCAGTGGTTTGGGCTGTGCGTTGATAGGTCACTATGTCAGTCAGTCAGTCACCTTTGAGTTTTATATATTTAGATACTAGAACAACTAACAAATACCAATAGTAAAGAAAGGTGAAGATAAAGCTAACATGTCGACAAAATCGTAAAATATGTACCTATTTGGAATTGATGAGCTTAACCGTAGAAGGAGCAATGATAGATTATTTAACTCATAGGCACCTGAAATATTTGAGACAGTCTATTTGAATAAACAGCTTTTCAAAGTATTCATCAATATCTGCCGTAGGGTAAATATTATAAGGCAAAGCGCCAGGAAGCAGTATCGCACGATGCAAAACGTGATATTTTCATGATCGGGGTCGTCTAGCACGCGATATGATGACCCCAACAAAAACAACTGAATTTTAATAGGTTAAATGGGAATGATAAGAAGACACGAATTTATTAAAGTGACTAGAGACGAGACTACCAATCATTTACCAGAGTTCGATTTAGCTAAGCCTTAATTTAAATGGCTTCTTTGAAATACTGACATCAAACACTTTGAAAAAACATGATATTAACATCTTTGTACCCATTTCTGCCGGTTGTGGTTAAATATTTCCAAACTATGAGCAAGCAGAACAGGCAATATAGCACTTCTGTAAACAGCGATAAGAAGTTAAATTAAAGCTGCTTTCGATAAGAAGTGTGTACCTGTGTACGTTAAAGGATATAAGATTACAGTCAGTGAATAATATTAGAATATCAATACAGGAACTCGGGAAACAATCAGAAACGTGGTAGGCGTGGTGGTAGCATAGACAGAGGCATGAAGTAAACAAAAATGACAAAACAAAGCAGAAATAAGATGGAATAGGTACTAATGTGACCCTGTTCGGACTAGGTGATAGTAATATCCGAGACCAGGAAAAGAGAGGCGGCAAAACTGAAGCAAGGACAACTGCCTGTTTTGAATGTTGCTAAACTGAATATATTGCGGAAGTTTGAGACTTATCATAAGGTGTGGAAGTGCTTTTTGTCACGAGCAGAGGAGGATCTGAAAACAAGTTTCTTGTTACTAATAACTTCATCTATAAGTAATGTGTTAACGGAACAATAGATAAACATCAGCCTAATAGCCTTGACAAGCTAAGACAATAGTTTCAATAAATAGCAGGTGTCAGTTTTCTTCATGTACATAAATATTTATATCAACTAGCCTGATTGCTAAATGCATTGCAATTTGACACTGCAATGACATTTACAACAGTACTACAAGGTCTCGTTTTAATCGGGATGTAGTTGTAGGTACAATTAAAAGATAAAATACGTTTTATTACTACGCGTATAAATATACTGAACAAATTCGGGACGAGACGCAGCTGATGTAACAATGCGTTGGATATCGTCATTACTTTTGTACGTTTCGAAATTGGTTATACCTACACCTTCAAAAACTGGAAAATCTTATCTTTTCCTGATACCCTCGAAAGTCAGTAGAACTTAAAAGACAACATGTCCGTGGGGTAATTTTCAAGGACAATAATAATTCTTGTAAAATTCATTTGTGTTATATGCATCTGCTGATGGTAAAGAGCGGTGAACTAACAATACTTGACAAGATGATGATGATGACGTAGAATACAGCCTAATGATTAGTATCTCAAAAGATTATAGAGACAGTTATAATAATCCAGTAAACACATAAGTGCTGCGAAATGTCTTGCATAGCAGCCATTTTGTAATACCCGGCTATTATTAGAAATGTCCCAGATATGAGGAAGGCTAATTATATTAATGCATAATATTATGACGCGGGTAAAAATTAGAAGAGAAGTTGATTGACCCATCATCGGCGCGTGTTACAAAAAAGTGGCTTGACTGGTATCGACTGTGGTGGAGTGTTAGTTGCATAATTTGTTAATGGACTCATTTGAATATCGGTTTTATCTGTTTTGGGGGCTTGGCTTCGAAAGTTTCTTCTGGCTTTGGAGTTCCATTGGAGTTAAGAGAGCAATATCGTAAAATACTCCATTCAAATTTTATGACCCAGTTTTTATTATTTTACGTTCATTATTTTTAAACTTTTAGGTAATCTCGATGCATAGGGGTTTATGACCTGCCAGCAATTTGTTAATCCTAGTTGAAGGAAGAGTTCATGAGTGCTTTCCCTTTTATTAAACCACTAGCAGCGCTCCGCGGTTTCACCCGCGTAAGTTTCTATTCCGTGAAAAAGTATCCTACGTGTTAATCCAAGAAATGGTCTATCTATGTGACAATTTTCATCCAAATCTGTTCAACGGTTTATGCGTGATTGAGTAACAAACATCCAAACATCATCACAAAGTTTCACATTTATAATATACTAGCTGCACCCCGCGGTTTCACCCGCGTAAATGTCGATCCTGTGGAAATATCGGGATAAAAAGTAGCCTATATGTTAATCCAGGGTGTCAGCTACCTCCATACAAATTTTTATCAAAATTGGTCCAGCCGTTTGAGCGTGAAGAAGTAACAAACATATAAACACAGCCCCAGTCACAAACTTTGACCTTTATAATATTAGTGTGAAGTAGGATTTATACCAAAGTTCCTATACGTTCATGGTAAAGTGTGCCTATTTAGTCTTGCCACGTGTTTTGCGCGCCTTTGCCAGACGTCCTGATTTTTAAATTAATTAATGTTCATTTTAATCTTGTCCGTTTGGCGCACTTCGTCTGGCATTAACTTGTTTATACAACATTAATTTTTGTTTAAAAAAAATCTGCTGTTCCATACATACATTTGTGTTCACTTAAATCGACAAAATGTATAGAAACGCTGATTTTTTTTCACGTATTCAAAGTTGGTCCCAAAGAAAAAGTCGTTCAAAATGATGAGTACAATGACCCCTTTTCGGGTTTAGTATAAACAAAAACTAATGTTGTATATTCTTCTAAGCACCCGTCGTCAGGTACTTTTGTTTGGACGTGATATCTTAATGTAATGTTATGCATACGAGATGATCGCATTAAACATTTACAGCTTAGTTGAGCAAATAGGTCTTCTGCAATTATCCAATATCATAGAATTTGGTAACCATTACATAAATGCATACAGAGGTTTCGTAACTATTTTGTTTACAACTTATTTATAAATTCCAATCGTAATTTGGGAAACCGTAGCAACTAACAACACCAGAATTTGAGACCACCTTTACATAAACACAACATTGCTGGATTAAACGTGTATAAACATATTGCAACGATTAAAGCCAAACATATTCTGCATTTCATTGTAAAAGCAAATTCAAATTATAATGCGATCATCTATAAGTAGTAAATTAACGTGTGTAAACTTGTTGTTTACACTCGTTAATAATTTTCGAGGATAGAAGAAAAAGTAGCCTATGTCCTTCCCCAGGATGCCATCTATCTCCTTGCCAAATTTTATCGAAATCCGTTCAGTGGTTTAGACGTTAAAAGGTAACATACAGATTACAGACAGAGTTACTTTCGAATTTATATTTTTTATTTGAAATTATACATAGGTATTTCTTTTGTTATTCGGAATGCTTAGTCATTTATATACACCTGTTACAAAAAATATATCATAATAGTACAGCAGCCATTCGTATAAATACCACCGGGCCATCCTTTCCAATTCAACGAGGAGTCAAGCAAGGTGACCCGCTGTCTCCCAAACTCTTTACAGCTACGCTAGAAGAGGTTTTCCAGATATTAAATCCGCTCTGGCAGGACAAGGGTATTGTCGTCGGGGAAAGGAGATTGACCAATCTACGTTTCGCCGACGACATTGTCCTTTTTTCTTCTTCAGCAGCTGAGCTAGGTCAAATGCTCGAACAACTGAGCCACGCCAGTCTTCAAGTCGGACTTACGATGAACATGTCGAAAACAAAGCTGATGACGAACAGCACCGAACGCAACGTAGAAACTGGGGGTGTGCGGGTTGAATATGTCCATGAGTACATTTACCTCGGCCAACTAGTATCCTTCCAGGCGAGACAGGACAAAGAAGTCGCTCGCCGCACAGAAAACGCCTGGAAGAACTATTGGTCGATGAAACATCTCATGAAAGGACCTCTCCCGCTATCACTAAAACGAAAGCTCATGGACATATGCATTCTTCCCACCCTCACCTACGGAGCGCAAACATGGTCTCTTACAAAGCGTCAAAAGTCCGCACTTGGAGTCTGCCAACGGGCTATGGAACGAAGTATACTAGGTGTCAAACTCACAGACCGCATTAAGAACTCTATACTTCGTTCCAAAACACAAATAGCGGACGCTGGCCGCACAGCTGCTGGACTAAAGTGGAACTGGGCTGGCCATATCTGTCGCATGTCGGAGCAGCAATATGCAAAAGCCACCACTCAGTGGATCCCCAATGGCAGGAAACGACTGCGCGGCAGGCCCAGAAAGAGATGGCGGGATGAGCTGGACTCCTTCTTAAAGGATTGGCCGACAATCGCAGTAGACCGAGAAAAGTGGAAAGAGGGAAGGGAGGCCTTTGCCCTGCAGTGGGACAACACAGGCTCATAAAAAAAAAAAAAAAAAAACGGAATGCTTAGTCATCACATCACCAATGGCACGACGACATACTATATCCTTATAAATTCTACACGTAGAGATTTAAATCTGATTTAATCATCACAAAAACTAAAATCCTTATTAATATTAAACAAACGCACGATTTGTAAGCGTATCGTGCCATAATGAATGATCGAAACGTGCCAGTAACAAATGTAATCAGACGACGTCACACCATATCGCCACACATTTTATTTGACCAATCAGAGCGCAGTAAGCACCGGCTGGGGTTGCACCTACGTGACGATGCAGGTGTGTTTCGGCGTAACCTAAAACCGATTATGAATACTCGTGTTGTACGGAACTACGGACGTCATCAATATATTTCAGGTACGGGACATCAAATGACATGTATCCTTATCAGAACTCAAGACAAAAAAAATCTTATGGTATACGTAGGTTTACTCGTATATTTGGAAAGAAAGGAAAACCAAGATTCCTGGAAACCGGATTTGTGATCCCAGTGGAACACACAGGAGATTTCCATCTTGATATATTTCCATTTTGATTTGTTGGCATCGAAAAGAATAAAGAGGGTGACCTAGTAGTGAGACACACAGAGAAAATAATTATCTCTTCTCGGAGAAAATACGCAAGTCATAGCCATGGAAGTGATTCAAGTCATTTTGACACATAATGCCTGAATTGCGTTGCCGACGCCCTGACGTCATGTTTACGATAAGGTAGAAGATCTGATGATTAGTGATGATAGATAAGATAGTAGAATTCAGTTGATTGTCTTGTTATTTTGACTGATTTGATGTGATTTTGGTCATAACGGCTTTTCTAGAACAATGACTAGGCAATATTTGTGATAATGTCGTAAAAATATCTCAATAATAGTGTAGTAGTTGTAAGATATACTTTCGCTTACTTATTCTTTGGCATATTTATACCTAGTTGAAGTACCTATAAACAGCTATAACATTTCAACCGCTAAATCTTCATGAAAATCATGACAATGTCTTTTCATTTCTATTACTGCCATTCATTTTATGGAACCCATAAAATTAACGGCAGTTATAAATAACATGAAACCTCTATAAACGATACTGAGGTCATTCACAATGATGATGATAAAAAAGTAGACAAAAAACCTAGTAACAATTTAATTACTGTACAGGAAAATGCAACAGTTTAAGTTAATGTGTTTCCTGAGTCCTGACGATAACTACTGTTTGCACGCCACAAATATTGTCTATTTATAACGTACTTAAACGATAAGGTATGTTTATTTGGATTATTTAATATGGAAACAGTCCGATTTAACTTCGTTTCTAGTCTTCTTTTCTCAACATTCCTCCTAGCAACGGAAAGCAAGATGTATTCACTCATACAGTACGAATTTCTTCACAAAGCATAGCAGACTTTAATATACTCTCGATTTTCCAATAAATTAGTATGTTTTTCAGCTTTGGCTCAGAGAAATTAATTTTTAATAAGATCACGGATAGCGTGATTTGAGATTTTTATTACTAAATTCTCAGTTGTAGTTCCACTTGGAACTCTGCCAGCTGAAGTGCAATATACCCTTGTCACCTTGGAAATTGGTGACGTTTCTTGTGAATCATTAAGGTCTCCATCGTCATCATCAGTTTCAGCATTATTTCCTTTGGGATTAAGAGCATGCTATTTTATTCCAAGTTACGTCAATTATTCCAAGGTTATCCTTATCCGTCTCTGTTTCTAGTATCATTTCGCGGTTATTATTAAACTGGCGAGATTTCCTCGTGATGTTTTCTTTCACGTTCAAGTGCGTCATGAAAATAAATCTAACGATTTTTTTAAACACAGTGTAATTTTCCATTACCGGAACCGTCGTGACCTTTAATTTTCCTTCGTCATAGATGAAAGTGAACTGATTTTGATGGGTTGTATGTTCTTGATTTGTGTTGGGTTTCAGCTCTACACTTTCGGGCATATTGTGTCAAATAAGTTGTTATTATAATAATATGTTCGTAATTTCGTACTATAAATTAGCATGACGAGAACTTAACAAAGCAGATTAAAAGTTCAAAAAAATTAAACTTAATTTAAATCAGACATCTTAGAGTTTATCGCAAACCGACTCCCTCAAAAAAAGCGCTGATTATTACAATTCATAGGTTACCGAGTTTATTGATATTTTATTATTGACATTAAAAAAAACAATGTTATTTATTTAATACCAGATTAAGCGTAGATAAAACTGGTTTTTAACCCGTTATTACATTACATTGGTTGGTACATTGAATCAAGTTTATTATGCTGAACATGGTAGGACAAGACACTTGATACAATTGTGACAGATGATACTCAATTCTGCAGAACGTTTGGCATTTACAAAGCATACTGTACATAATTTGGATACAATGCACATTGACATGGCTACTGGCTGGCAGTAATGAAATTGTAGCAGACAAGATGTCTGATTGGTCGATAAAGCTGTAACTGTTCTTCCATTCCACATGTAGGTACTTAAGTACTTACATATTTATTTTAACTACACCCTAATTGCGTACCACACTATCAATCTCAGTCTGCATAATTTTGAAGGATATTGCTAATCCATTGTTCCTATTTTTTAAAAATTTGTCTGCTCAACGACGTAAATAAGGCAATGAATGTTGTTGAACTGTCAAAACAAAAGCCATTCTGCTGATAGTGTGGTAAGCAATTATCCCACTGGTTAGGAATAATAAATACTTTTTCCAGACCCTTTAAATAGTGGGGTCCAATAATCATTTGAATGTAAATTTAATATCAGCCTGCCAATTACTCAAATGGAAGCGTTCTTCTTTTAAAGTTGAACAAATTCCTTCCAAGATTAATACAGAAGTGCATATTGGATAGTGAAAGCTATCTGCTGAGACGCGGATGCTAAATTAAAACATGATGCATTCAAATATCCACGCCTATATCACGTGGGAACCTTGATTTTGTCGGGTTATTTCGGGCCTCGTCCAAACAGCAACCGATTTAGTACTAAACCTCTGCCAGTAGTATCGGGCTATTTCGGGCCTCTCGTCGTCGTTGTTGATGACATGTTTTCCTGATTTCCTTAGAAACTAACTTTGGTGAAATTCCATGATTGTAAGGCATGTTACCATTGTTCGGGCCCGGCAATCGGCATGATTCGGCACAACCGGGCGGGAAAGTATACATAAGTAAATTTTTGCCACCCTGCCTGTGCCGAATCATGTGTGTAGCACCCCAAATGGAGGAAGCGCCAGGGTAGCCCCCGAAATTAAATTACGGTTGCGAATCTTAATTTGATCAACATATAACCTGATATTATTTTTTATTAAAAATAATATTCGCAGTCGTAACAAATATGTATTTACAAAATTATAATCATTATAATCAGTAATACAACTTGTTAAGTTAGTATAATCCCCAAATGTCAAGATTTCATGAAATAGTCATTATTGGGGATTACTTGGTCTTAGAGAGTTGTGTTGATGACTTTAATGATTATAATTCTGTAAATACATATTTGTTACGGCCGCGAATCATATTTTAATCAACGTACAACTTAGTACTGATCAACAAATTGCAAAAAACGTAAAAAAAAAAGAATTTTGCGGGCTACCCTGGCGCTTTCGCCTTAAGCACTAGGGCAGTGCCACAGTATAGTCGACCAGTGGTGGTATCAGTTAGTGGTTGAGCTGGCCAAGCGTAGTACGGAGTTTCAATAGTATAAGAAGCCCGCACAACATACTGCACTCTAATTGCGTAACGGACTATCAATCTCAATCTGAATCATTTTGAAGGTTATTGCTAATCTATGCTTCATATGTTCGAAAAATTTGTCTGCTCAACAACGTAAATAACACAATGAATGTTGTTGAACTGTCAAAATGAAAACCATTGCTACAGTAGATAACTGATAGTGTGTTACGCTGGTTATGTTACCAGTGACGTTGCGGCCTACTACATTATTATGAGTACTTGAATGCTCGAGGACGTTTCTGTTCTTATCTCGTACCCCTAGTACTGTTCCTTCCGTTAGTGATATGTAGGTCACATTCAATAGCAATATTTACGTGTCTATGTATGAGTAATTAGTTCAAACACAGTTATTTATTTGTTACAAGTAATAGCTAAGGTTGAGGACCTCTGTCAATAAGTGCAAGGTGCAAGGATTAGGTTAAATGATTTGTTGAATGTAAGTATGGAAAAGATAAAATATTATTTGTCTCTAACATGGAAAAATATGAATGGTTTGAAGTAATAGGTTTTAAGTTTATTGCATATTTCGTCCCTACAATAAATAGGATAAAATTAAGTGAGTCAATATTTTTGCAACAATATGTAGTTAAGTAGATCTATACATTTTAAATTTTAGACGTATGCGCCTGATTGTCTGGTAAATTGTTTGGAAATGCCCTATACATTGATTGCTTAAATTAAATTTCTTCATATCATCATTTGCATAGCCTTTTCCCAACTATGTTGGGGTCGGCTTCCAGTTTAACCGGATGCAGCTGAATACCAGTATTTTACATGTAGCGACTGCCTATCTGACCTCTACAACTCAATTACTGGGTAATACGATACCCCTTTGATAAGACTGGTTGTCTTTGTCTTGACTTTCGGGCTTCTGACTACCCGTAACGTCTAGCATCTGTCAAAGATCCACGAATGACAGCCGGGACCAACGGCTTAACGTGCTTTCGTATGATTGATCAATTAATCAATGCGGGATCGATAATAAATGATAACTAACGTATCTAATAATAGAAAATTTTAGGAGCAAATCATTTGAAACCTCATCGCCAATCTCTAATG
Source organism: Oligia fasciuncula (assembly GCA_963082905.1). NCBI lineage: Eukaryota > Metazoa > Arthropoda > Insecta > Lepidoptera > Noctuidae > Oligia > Oligia fasciuncula. The sequence continues at coordinate 9,341,550 of OY720406.1, read as the reverse complement.
AGTTATTAATTATGAAATACAGCTGTATTTCTCATCATCATCAATTCAGCCGAAAGACGTCCACTGCTGGACATAGGCCTCCCCCAAGCACCTCCACTTCGACCGGTTCTGTGCTTCTCGCATACAACGGGTTCCTGCGGCCTTCACAAGGTCCTCGGTCCACCTTGTGAGAGGCCTTCCAACGCTACGTCTTCCGGTACGCGGTCGCCACTCCAGAACCTTTCGGCCCCATCGGCCATCTGTTCTGCGAGCATTGTGCCCTGCCCGCGGCCACTTAAGTTTGGCAATTCTTCGGGCTATGTCGGTTACCTTGGTTCTCCTGCGGATCTCCTTATTCCTGATTCGCTGTATTTCTACATCGATAAAACTTGACACAACATTTGTCTGCTACTAAAATTTATTTCACTACTAGCTTTTCGTCGTGGGAATTATCCCATGGAAACGATCGTACTACCGAAATAAAAAGTATCCTTTGTTTTGTCTTAACCCAGTTCATGGTCTACCAATGTGCCAAAATGTTTTTCAAAATTCATTAAGGCGTGAAAGATAACAGACAGAGAGTTACTTTCGAATTTATATTATACTAGCTTGAATTAGCTTCTGCCCGCGACTTCGTCCGCGTGAAGTTTCTTGTTCCCCCGACCCCGTCGCATTGCATCGCCTGCCCGCGCTTTACTTCGCATTCGCTAAGCGTTCTTTCTGACTTTTTTAGGGTTCCGTATCTAAAAAGGAAAAAAAAACGGAACCCTTATAGGATCACTCGTGTATCTGTCCGTCCGTCTGTCACATCCAATTTGCTCCGAATCTAATGTACCTATGTCACACATATTATGAATCTCTTTGACCCAAACACAAACGTGTAACGTAAATAAATGAATTTTCAATGTGGGGGTCATTTTTGGGGAGCAAATAAAAAAAAAAAAGTTTCGCAATCTGTGCCTTGTGACATATGAAATGAAAGGGCTTACTGTGAAGATCCCAAATATTTTTTTTTCATACCTAATCTTATAGTAAAATTGTATTACAGTTATTTAAGAAAATAGACGAAAATTTACCATTCACCCCCGCGTTAGCGCGTTCAAACGAACAAACCTCTTCAGCTTTATTATTAGTACTTATAGATATTATGTATGCCAAACATCGCAGTGTGCCGCACGCGTCCGAAGGTTAGACAAAAACATAATACGATAGAGGCGCCACTTAAAAAATGAATGACGAAACGACACGAAACGGTATTGACACTGACGAACGACTTTTTTCTCCTGCCAAACTGGATTTTAACTAAACGTGACGTGAATAAGGAAGCATAAGTGTTTAAAAACAAATTGATTGCTGTTGTTATTTTTTTTTTTGTGAATAAAGACGTGTCGTATTATTTAACAGTAAATTCTAAAAACAAATATCTTGCTTATTAAAATGGACATTTAAGAAAAACAAATGAAATAATTCCAGTACTTAAATGCTTATCGTGAAGATTGTAAATTCCTGAGCTCAACTGGCAACGCATACATACTTATGCAGGGTGGCTGGTACACCCAACTAGCACACTAGTGGAAATAGCAGCCTATTTTGCAACTTTTAGCTGTACAGTAGCGCTTTAGGGGTTCAGAAAGTGGTTTTAAGTTCTACTATTGCTTCCGTAACTGCTCATAGCTTTAAATACCACTAGGGGTAGCAGAAACTAAACCAAATGCAACTCTAGGTTTTATAAGAGTTCATTTTACAACCCATTTGCCGTCTATAGCTTTAAAAGAGAGTTAAAATATGTATGCTAAAGCTTAAAGCTGCTAAAAAGCTTCTATTGACGCTGCTGTACGCTTCAGAACTGCATAAATACTTTAATTGCAGACTTTGTAACGGAACTGTATAAAAGATATATTTATAACTGTTCTGCCACTGAAAGTTTCATTGCAGAAGTGATTTGTTCCTTTGCGCAGACTTAAGTAGGAATTTGATCGACTGTTTTACTAATAGCGACATTAAGGCTTCACAATAGAAGCAGGAGAGTAATGGACATTGCCTACTCATTTGGATACATTCTGCTATTTTTATCGGGTCCCGTAGATTTTGTTTTCTCAATTACTGATAACGGACTAGTTACAGAGGAAAAGTAAGTTATAGCTTGGTGTGGCATATTATAAAAATAAAGTAAAATAACCTTCTTTGCGTAATTTATTGTATCTTTCTTCTAGACTGGACTCGGACAGCGATACTGAATATAAACTAGAGTATGTCGAATGTAAAAGAAAATAGAGCTATCGCGAGCAAATACGAATTTGGGAGCTGAAACACAAATGTAGTCATGTAGCTTTAAAAGACTTATTTCAAATGTTAAACCAAATTACTCCTAACGCTATGCCTAAAGATCCACGCTCACTACTTGGTACACCAAGAGAAATTAGAATACGTGTGTTCGCCGTGTGATGTTAAATGTAAACTTGTGGTCACTCGATATGAATCGGATTTATATTTTGTTCCTTTACACATTATAACGAGTACAATCGAAGCGCCTCTTATATAATAGTATTGGTGAATTGAAATAAAAAAATATTTGAGATAAAATCAACTTGTTTTATTGGAAAATTGGCCCTTACTTACATAATAGACATAGTCAATACGTTTATTAATAATAAAAATAAATATTCGGGACATTTCACACACACAAGACGCAATAACTAAAGACTGAACTCAAACACAGATCATAATAAGTTTGCGAATGAATGGAAGATGATACTGTCAGAATGTTTGAATTTTTGTGAGAAGAATACATGACTGCATTAAATTAAAAAAAATACATTATATTTAAATGGAGGAGGGAGAGATGGCGCTAGCTGTCTGTAAACACTGTGCTCCCGTATAAAAATTCCTTAAATTAATTTATTGAACTGTATCTCCTCAATTTTATAGTAAAAGTGTTAAAAACAGTGCAATACGTATGTGATATTGTTATCTTAACAAATTATTCATCGTGAACTATGTAAATGTGACTTTTATATGTGGACAACTTTTTGTGACAAACAGATTTTGTGCGTGTTATTAATAACTTATTGACGTTAAACAGTGTTTCAGACTAAGAGGCGAATTGAGTGTAATACGTAAATATATAAAAATAACGGAAAAATTTTTTTTTTATCACAAAGTGATATTCGGTGGAAAAAATTCAAAACATTTAAACTACAACCGTCTTTTTAACAAACATTTTGTCCGGAAGAGCCTATTAGTCAACAAATTCGATCACCTTTGTAACTGTCGTGGTGGCGTATACGGTAGAACGCCTACCTGACCGCATGCACCGTGTGGCCCGAGTTCGTATCCCGCAATTTGTTTGTCTTTTTGGAATTAACATCTACATTTAAAAACTCTCAACATGAACTTCCTCGAAAACATTACGTTCCGTCGTAAGCGAACTGTATCTGACTCCAATGTTGAGGTATTGAACGAAACACTAGATGAAACAACCAATAGTCTACCCGATATTTCTGTCGACAGTAGTGATGAAGAAACGTTAAAATTAAAAGAACGTATAAATAAACTAGAATTTGAATTAAATAGTGCACATCAAGAAATCGAGTCTCTTTCCTTAGAAAATAACAATCTTAAAAAACAAAATGAGGAATTGTTAAAGAAAAATGATTTGTACAAAAAAATCACCTGCAGCCCGGTATCCGCAAAGAAAACTAAAGATTGCACGCCAAAGAAAATAAATCAAAAGATAGATAAAAAAAGTCAAACTGAGGTTTCATTACAAATGCCTAAAACGACTATCGTTGAGTGCGACAAAGTTGATGCCAAGCGCAAAATTGAAAACCAAAAACATATCAACTGTATTACAACGTTAAAAAGTCCAAGAAAGCGAAAGCTACGCATAATCAGTAACTGTAATTATATTGGTGCACTAGAAAATATAGAAACTACTTTCAGCGAGCACTTCGAGTATTGCCATTACGTGACACCAGGTAGTGGATTAAGCGAAATTTTGTCCAATATTACTGAAAAAGTAAAAAATCTTTCTATTGACGACTACTGTTTGTTTATGATCGGAGAAAAAGACTTCAAAAGCGCTGGAAACAACATCGAATTGATCAAACAAATCAGAGAATCACTAAAGCTAATCACCCACACGAATGTAATCATATGCTGTCCCAGTTACGTAAGAGGAGCTCTTATTCATAACTATAGAGTAGAATTGTTTAATAATTTACTACACTTGGACATACAGAATAACAACTATGCATACTTTTTTGACACAAATCGTGATCTGACATTAGATATGTTTTCCTATCAAACAGGAAAACTAAACAGACTTGGCACAAAACGCATTTTTGAAAGTATCTTTGACCGCCTGATTATTGACATAGCAAACTATCCTATAGAAACTTCACTCTGTAATTCGTCTGACAACAGTGACTTTTTTCGTTTATAATAATATAAACATCCTACATCAGAACATTGCTGGCCTGTTAAATAAGTCTGACTTACTCACTGTTCACCTTCAAGAATTATCGCAGAAAAAAAAAGAAATAGATGTTATTTGTATCACAGAACACTTTGTTATGACTGGACATGAGAAACTACTGAATTTAACAAACTACAAGTTAGCGGCAATTTATACAAGACAGTCTCAGAAACGTGGAGGAGCATGTATTCTAGTCAAGAACTATCTTGAATACAAAGCGCTTCCAGACATATCTCGGCATTCTATAGCCAACGTCGTCGAATGCTGTGGCATAGAGTTGACGAAACAAAATTTAATTATTATGTGTATTTATAGGCCCCCAAAGATAAATAATTTAAGTTTGTTTTATGAGAAACTAGAGATTATTGTAAAAACAGTATGTACGAAACCCGAAAAGAAAATAGTAATATGTGGGGACTTCAATATAGACACTTTAAAAAGAAATAGCATAACTCTGGACTTTGAAACCTTTCTTTTGGGCTATAATCTTAAATTAGAGTTACGCCAACCCACCAGGCTATGTAGCAATTCTTGTATAGACAATTTTGCCCGCAGTTCTAAACTAAACTGTAAATCAGAAGTTCTAGACTTAGCATTGTCTGACCACACAGCACAGTTTTTGCAAGTTAAAGTGCTGAAATCGTGTAGAATAAATTATTGGCGGATCAAAAAGCGTGATCTTTCTAGTGAAAATGTAACTAAATTCAAAAATTACCTACAATGTTTTTCATTTTCTGATATATACAAAACCGAAAATGCTAATGAAGCATTTGATTATTTCTTAGAGCACTTTCGTCTATTGTACGATCTTTGTTTCCCTTACAAATTGATAACCGTTAACTCAAACAAAAATATTAAATGGGTTTCTCAGGGCATTCGAATATGCAGTAGAAAACAAAGGCATTTACTGTGGAAATATAGGCGACATCCTTCAAGCATTAATAAAAGCAACTTTAAAAACTACTCGCAAAGGCTTCGGAAAATCATAAAATTAACGCAAAAAGCGCAAAATAACTATTTTATTAGCACATCAAACAATAAATCAAAAGCATCTTGGCAAGTGATAAACAAAAATAAACCATTAACTGAACCTATTACCCAAATAAAAATTCATGATACCACAATCACTAATCCAACAGAGATCGCAAACGCTTTTAATAATTATTTTATTGACCAGACGAAAAATATTATGACCTCAAAACCCGACACAAGTAATTTGAAAAGTAACCCTCACTCGATGTTTATGCATCCAGTACTACCTCAAGATGTTATGAGAGCGATACATTCCCTAAAAAATAAACTTAGTACTGGCTACGATGGCATTTCAACTAAGGTCGTAAAATTCGTATCGAGTGACATTGCTTCGCATATTAGTCACATAATAAATTTGTGTATCAGTTCCGGAGTATTTCCAAATAAGTTAAAAACAGTTATTGTTAAGCCACTTTATAAAAAAAACTCTAAAGAAGATTTGGCAAATTATAGACCAATCGCTCTGATCACAATTTTTTCAAAAGTTATGGAAAAAATAATTTATGACGCGATAAATAAATTCTTATCTAAATATAATATTTTGAGTATAGAACAAAAGGGATTTAGAAAAAATCAAGGTATCAATACGGCCGTTTACGATTTAATGAATATGATAATGAGAAACGTCGATGGAAAAGTACCAGTTTGCGCAATTTTAACTGATATGACGAGGGCGTTCGACTGTGTTGACCATGAAACTCTCTTATACAAGCTAAACATGATAGGTATCAGAGGAAATATGCATAATCTCTTAAGATCATATCTCAGCAACCGAAAACAGCAGACAGAAATTTCCAAAATATGTCTAAAGACTAAGCGTGAGAAAAAATACTTATCGGAACACAGAATTATCAGATATGGCGTACCGCAGGGCACTGTGGTGGGGCCTTTATTATTTTTAATTTATATTAACGACTTGCCACGACGCATAAAACATCCTATGGTCTTATTCGCTGACGATAGTACTGCCTTGATTAAATGTATAGACCTAAAAACTTATGAACATGACATAAATAATACTTTATCGGACATTATACACTGGCTTGATCAAAATAATTTAATGATTAATATACAAAAGACTAATGTTATGCATTTTTATCAACGTATACCACCGCAAACTTTAAATTTAAATTACAATGGACAAAAAATAGATCAAGTGCAAGTTGCAAAATTTTTAGGTTTAATGATAGATAGCCAACTAACCTGGAAGCCACATGCAGAAGAGGTATGCAAAAGACTAAGTACAGCAGCGTATGTACTTTTTAACCTATCTAGGAAAGTGAATATGCCCACCAGATTAGTTGCTTATCATGGTTTAGTAGCGTCAATTCTGAGATTTGGGACAATATTTTGGGGAAATTGTAGTCTGAGAGAACAGGTATTCAAGGCTCAAAAACGATGCATAAGAGCAATGTGTAACATGAAAGTAACAGATAGTTGCGTACCTGTATTCAAGTCCCTAAATTTGCTAACATTCCCGTCACTTTACATTTTCGAAATAGCTGTTTTTGTGAAATCAAATATGCATCTTTTTAATAAATCGTCTGACAATAGAACACGACCAATTAGAAGGCAGTATTCAAACATGCTATGTGTCAGTAGTCATAACACTGCATTATTAAGGAAGAGTGTTATATGTATGTGCCCGATTATCTTTAACAAAATACCCGATGGAATAAAAAACGAGTCCATTCCACTGTTTAAAAAGAAATTGTCAGTCTTATTAATTGATAAATGTTATTACTCTATTTGTGAATTTTTAAATGATAAAACTTTATAGCTACCATCCTGACATCTTTAATTCTTTATTTAATTTTATTGACCATATTATAATAATTTTCATATTGACATTATATAGACTATTAAGCACTTGTGCTAAATGTTTGCATGCCTAATTTAAGGTAGAATGTATAAGGATCTCTAATTATAAAAACATCTGCATTTTTTGTACCTACTTTCTATGCAAATAAATAATTATTCTATTCTATTCTATTCTAATAACAACTACGCCAACAGGTCTGTCAAACTAGGATAAGCCAAAAGTAGCAATATAAATAAATCTACGTATGGCAATAAATTTCAGTCTTATTAGTTGTACCACCTCAATAAAATCTGTGTTTTTGTTCAGCCAGTGTAACACTCCATGTTTTTCCCACTTAGATGGACAGATGCAAAATTCTTGTTTATTTTGTTGTTCATCATATAAGTTTGAATTATTTTGAAAGGGATTCTGAAAACATGGTAAGACATAGTAAGTGTTAAACAATTGAAAGAGCGAAAAATATAGAAGCAGCTACAAATGATCATCGTATTTTAGGGTTTTCAACGAGTTCTACGGATCTCTAAACAAATAACCATTAGTGTGGTTCGATATCTGCAGTAAGTACGAAATAAAAGTGATTATAAAGACTTGAACTGCAATAGTGGTACAGTTATTACTTGGACCTTCAGAAGAGTGAAACTTAGCGCTTTGACGCGCAGAGAGGAAGTATTAAGGTTGAAGTTGCAAGTTAAAGCTGCTTCTCATAGACGACATGTTTACAAGACAATTATTTATCATTACTTGAGAAATTTATAGGTTTTTATCGCAATTTATAGCAAAATATAACTAAATATAGAAGCAGCAACTTACTAAATACAAATGTAGTCAAGTATGTAATTTTAATATCGTATAGGTATGTGATATAATAATATTTATATAATAATATTTTACATATTTTACGATATTCTGAGGTAATTATTGAGGCGCGTTAAAAATACTCCAATAATATCAACTATATGCACGATAAACTGATCTGCGTTGGTAGCCACTTGCATATAATACAAAATATAGCTCAAAAACACTTACCTTCACTTCACTTATTATTTATTTGCATTCAGTAATGTCTGACTCAGGAACAACAGATGTATTTAATAAATGAGAGACAAGGTGAATGATCAGTGATCCTTTATTCGTTCAGTTATACTGTCATTCATTCAATAAGCGCCACAAGAGCTTTAGTGTGGTGTTAATTATTTGTTGCAGCTCCTGTAGCGCTTTTATGCCACTATTATGAAGTTCTAATGGAACTATAGATTGCAAAAAGTTGTGCCCCTTTGGCTCCAAAGCGGCTGCATAAGGTCTGCAGTGCACGCTCTGGCGCTTGAGCTTGGCGCCTTTGGGAATAATCGGATTAGCTCCAAAGCTCTTAAGCAACAGTTTGTGCTAGTTGGGCATCGACACGCAAATTGTAACCTTCAATTCAGCACATTATTCTAGGCTCCTAGCCTAGAAATTTTTCGATGGTTATCTGTTGTTTCATAGAAAAGTGCAATACCTACCTACGCAGTTAAAATGCATGGAACAGCAAAGGGGTTTGAACATTTGGAAGCAAAAAAAAAAAATCAAAATGGCGTTGGGTCAATATGCCAATATTGACCCAACGCCATTTTGATTTTTTTTTTCAGAGTCACACAGAGTCACGTTACCGAGATATGTATTTGAAGGTAAACATCGACATAATATGAGTACAACGACAATCATTAAAAATAGACTTATTACGTGTCTATAATAGGCGTCGGATTGTATCCAAATAATAGTTCCCAGGTTGATTATTATTATTACTGTTTATTGGAAGAGAGTAGGTACATCACATACTCTGCTAGGAGCACGAGAAAACTGCTACTATAATTAATTATTTATCCACTAAATCGCATCGCAAACACAAATTTGGCCCATATTATAGCTAGATTATATTGTTAGCATAGCATGTCGATGTCGGTGACACGAACCCATAAGATTTTCCCTTGCCAAAAATTGCTCAACGCGCCTTAAAAAGTTTTCACTTCAATAAGAGGGCATTGCCCGCACGAAATTGATACCAGACTGCAGTATAAAAAGGAATGCACAATATGCCTTGCCAAACGTGTGATCATCACATTCACACATTGTCTACACGTGCAACTAATACCAACGAGTCAAACACTAAGGATTTAAACAAACGCTGATTCATTATTGTCACAGAAGATTTTGAAGAATTGCTTACTCAAACTATACAGCACCCTAATAGGCTATTTGACTGGTTTCTGATAAACATCTCAGATTATTTAATGGTGTCTAACGAGCCCACAAAAACCTATTACTTCGAATTGCCTAATGTATTTCTTTTAAAAAATAGTAAATAAAAATGTACTGTTTAAATAAGCCGCCAAAACGCTATCTTTAACAATATGGCGTCGTGACGTCACGTTTCACGTAAACAAACGTTGAAACGGTCGAGATACTAGACAAAAGTCATCTGTTCTGTCAACGATAGACAGAAATTTACAAAATCATGACGTCATCTTAAGTTCAGCCAATCCAGACCGTTTTCGATTCCGTGGCGCCAGATTTAAAAAGATGAAGTTTTTTCGGGTTTTTTTTATAAATAATACATTGTTTTGTAGTAAAATTAATGCAAATCGATTTTAAAAGCGATAATCTATACGAGTTTCAATAATTATGACCTTATTTTTTACATTGTCAAATAGCCTATTGCGTAACACACTATCAATCTCAATCTGAATCATTTTGAAGGATATTGCTAATCCATTGCTTCATTATGTTCGAAAAATATGTCTGCTCAACAACGTAAATAACGCAATGAATGTTGTTAAACTGTCAAAAGGAACCTATTGCTACTGATAGTGTATTATGTACGCAATTACCCCGCAGGGTGGCAGAGACATCGACGCGCAACCTGTAACCATAGATTCAGCACCTGATTCTGGAAGTGACGTAGGTGCGTTATAGCCGAAAAAAAATTTCTACGCTCCCCTAGCTTAGAAATTGTTTGTCGGCTATCACGCACCTACGCGGTTAAAATGTATGGAATTTTTATAACTGACAAGAAAGAAAGCAGCGTTTTTCAGAATCATGTACTGAATCCATGGTAACGGGTTGCACGAAGCTTTATTAAGTACACCATACGAATTACAGATATAAAAGTTACATACTTAGGGTGACACAATGGGCGGCCTTATCGCTAAAAACGATCTCGTTAAAGACTATCTTTGGATACCACTACAAGACTAACAAGACTATCCTTATCTAGTGACAATGTGACAAAAGCATATTTATGAGGAAAAAGGCCATTTTAATTAACGCCTCTACATGGGCGCCGAAAACCGAATATAGGTATTAAATGATCGTACTAACACTTACGTCATTGGTGTGAATATTTGATTATTTTTGTAAATGTAAATGACACTGCGATTTAAGTGTGTTTAATCTATCAGTACAATAAGTGAATGGCAATGGAATTACCTTTAAAAATTAGCGTTATAAAACATTTATGACCAGCAAACCCACTTTCAAACACAAACTGAATCATCTTGAGGAGCTAATCCATTGCTTCATATATTCGAAAAAATTGTCTGCTCAACAACATAATTAATACACAATGAATGTTGTTGAACTGTCAAAATAAAAGTCATTGCTACTGTTAGTGTATTGTCCAATTACCCCGCAGTTTCTCAGAATCGAGAATATCAAGTAGAGAACTTTAGTCAAACTCAACTTGGGCATTACTGAAGTTGACGCTCGCGATATTTAAAATCTCAATTCAGAAACTAAGTAAGTACTAGAAATAATTCAGCACTTGACAAAACTCGTATTTCAACGAAACTACAAAATATGGTTCCAAAATACTCAAAACTCGAACCTGACCTCATATCATATGGGAAAGATTTATGATTTTCCCTACAAAAATGTATATAAAATCTATATAATTATGTATACAAGATTGATAACCGGTAAACAGATATCGACCATAGACAGCCACAAGTCGGCCTCAACCTCAACCTTGTCTCTGCTCTTGTGACCTTGCGAAGGTACTGTCTTTGCCATTATAGCTATCCAGTAAATCTATTACGAGACTTGAGGGTTAGATAGCAGTTTTATAAAAAAGGTACTTCATTGGCTTGAGTTTAAGATTGCTTGTTCTTTAATTAATCAGAAGAATATATCTTTCTTTATAGCTAGACTAGCGACCAGCTTCTGCTTGCAAGGTTTTTACGACTTCACATAACACCGAGATTTCTTCGTTATGAATATTTTTTTTTCGTTTATTTATGTACTTATTAAATATATTTTTATAAAAAAACATTTAAAAATATAAAAAGTCTGCCGGTATCGGGAGCAGGGTCCAAGAAACTGGTGGTTAGGGCTCCAAAAGAATTAATAAATATTAATGTGTCATACACAAACTTTCCGGTATAAATATTGTAAGATGATGAATGAAAACTGCATCAAAACCCGTTGCGTAGTTTAAAAGAGCAACGCGGTCATACATACATACAGCCACGAAAAGCGACTTTAATTTATATTATGTATCAAGATGAAGCAACAAAAACGGTAATGAGAATCTGCAAGGCTTTTTTTTTTTGGGTGGGAAATCATCAAATGACCCCTACTGCTCTGGGCGGAGCGGAAGGGAGTGTCAGACCTACTGACTAAAACCCACCTGTCTTCCTTCAGTTGCTTATGCCAGGGTAGCCCCTGGCATAGGCGGTATCTCTTTCGAACAACCCGCGACCCTGGCGGGAGAATCTGCAATCCTAATCTTTAAGGTGAATGGGTAGTTGAGACCGTGAAATTCAAATTTTCTTAAACGTAAGATAATTTGAATTTAGCGGTCTACCACTATCCATTCACCTTAAGTCTTAATTCTGCATTTAATTAATTTTCTTAGCCTTCATTCTTCCTCATTAAAAGACAAGGCCTATAAAAACATGTCCTTCACAACTTCCTACAATTACTAGTTGTTTGTGTATCAAGTTCTGCGCAGTTTACGTCATTATTACGTACAATTGAGAGTGCAATTGATCGATAAACACTATTTGACGCTACGATCTTGCTGTGCAGGAGTTTCGAACGTTGCGGAATCAATTAGATGATCAACAATGATAGTGGTAATAGTTACATAGGCAGGATGATCTGTTAATTAAGGTGTATCGTTGTAAAGCCATAGTCATTATTATGGTCGTCGCAAAAGGTTTTAGATTGATGTCAACTCGACATTGGTCACAGGTTTATGCAATTATGGTCTCTGTAATGTATATATTCAATATAGTTTTCTATGCAATAGTCTGCTCAGTGCCGTAGCTTCAAAAGGTATTATGTGTCTTGACTTGATAAAGAAAAGCATTTGAAAACTGACGATGGTATAAAAGATTTGAATTTATATACAATGTTTAAGTTGAAATAAATATTTTTCTATTTTTTTTTTGTATACCAGAAATTAGAACTAGTTCAAAGGTTTTTGAACCAGCACCCTAAAGTAATTGCATAACATACTATCAATCACAATCTGATTTATTTTGAAGGATATTGCTAATCCATTACTCTCTAAGTTCGAAAAATTTGTCGGCTCAGCAAAGTAAATAACGCGATGAATGTTGTTGAACTGTCAAAATGAAAGCCATTATTACTGTTAGTATGTTACGCAACTACCCCGCAGACGTATTATTTAATTCCTAAAAAAATACTCTACTAAAATTGTAGTTTGGAGACTACAATGGCTATTTATAAATTCAATGGGTTTAAATGTCAACAACTTGAAAGTAATAATTGGCATTACTAATCACTATTTTAAAAGTATAATTACCAAGATAACTGTTTACGACGATACGCGGATACGCCGCGCCGTGTATGTTGTAGTATATATGTATTAGCATTAGGTATCTGTTTAGTTACTTAGTCCTTTTTTATACCAACGCCAGCACATCAAACTACGCGAAACTGTCAAATTTTCCCAATGAACCTTGAAAGTTGAACCTAGTGCTTTAGCTATAAAGTTGAAAATCTATTAAAGAAATTTGACAGATTTTACTGGCTTGATGTGAATGACAATTTTAGGAAAATAATTAAGTAATAAAATAGCAATCTTTATACAGAGGTGTACTTATTGCACACCCACATTTCGCCAGTTACGCTGCTACTGAGAATAGAAAGACCCAATAACACTTTGCCCGACCTGGGAGACGAACGAACCCCGGACTTCAGCAGTAGCTCTGGACTGTTACCGAGTAATACCTGATGGAAAAACCCACTACTTAACACTTTCACAAATATGTATGTGTTGACATTATAATGTTATGAGAGTCTCAAGTTGCCGCAGCACCACGATCTTTGCAACGTGTCACCTGCAAAATAACCCGATGTTTGAAACCCATCAAGTTGTTACCACCAACATTATATACTCTCATTGCGCAACACACTATCAACCTCAATCTGAATCATATTGAAGGATATTGCTAATTCATTGCTTCATACGCTCGAAAAATGTGTGCTCAACAACGTAAACAACGCAAGGAATGTTGTTGAACTGTCAAAATGAAACCCATCGCTAGGTACTGATAGTGTGTTACGCAAGTACCCCGCTGCTCCTTAAGTTCTGAGTAGAGCTACATGATTACTGACAAATGCTTGCACTGACTAGACAGGTCCACTCAAATCTGTGTAGTTATTTCCTTAAAAGACCATTTCAGACACTAATCTGCATGTTCCTTACATGATCTGACCAAGATAATGTAAGGAACATACCCTTTAAAAGAGACTTTGACCCTTAGTTTTTACGCAATTTCTTCTCAGGGGTAGTCATCTAGGAAATGTCGATTCTATCTAGACGTGATGCCGATATCCTGTTGAAAGAATAAACAATTTCATTTCAGAACAGAAAAACAGCCGGTTTGACGTAAAAGGCACGCCTACCGTTTTAATAATAAAATCCCTAACGAATTGCGTCACAGAGCGACGTAAATTCTTAACGTGTAGGCGCCTATACTATTAACCTTGGACTTTGAATCAGCTGATCCTATAGATAGTTAATTAGTTGGCTGTCAGAAATATAGACATTTTCTATTCATTAATCACGAATCAGTTGAAAACTATATGAAACTGAATGAAGTCATTAAAATAGATAAACTGTTCATTTCAGTAGCTTGGTTATTATATTATTGATATTTTTTGGCTACTTTTGGCATCCTATCCTATCTCATATCATATCTATCTATAAAGTGTAGAACCAGTTGGTTGGACATCGACGCGCAACCTGTTACCATGGATTCAGTACATGATTCTGAACACCCCTACCCCTGCGTTCAGAAGTTTCGTCGGTTACAAAAAACAATCTGCTGCTTCATAGAAAACTGCATTACCTATGCGGTCAAAATGTCTACGCAGAGTCTACGTACGTATAATCTAGAATCATGTGCTGAATTCTGGTTTCCATTTGTGCGTCAATGTTCTCGACACCCTGTATATTGTGCCGTGAAAGGATCAGCGCAGACCGAACTGCAAAATGCTCGCGCATGGTCTACCAAAATCTAGAATGCATACTAAAACACGCAGTCGGCTTGCTCGAGCATCAAATTTGGGTGTATTCAATTTTGCAAAGTATGATAATAATCAGTTGAGATCTTTTTGTTGACTGAATAAAACGATAAGTTTAAAAACAATTCAAATTTCGAACTCGTTATTATTAAATAAAAAACAATCTGACAGTTTGTTGCGTCCGAAAAGCTCTGAGTGTGTTGTGTGAATATAATTTGGACAGCTATTGATAAGAGAAAAATGATCAAAATGGCGGTCACTTCGAGCACTTGATAATTATCGTAGGGCAAGAAACAGCAAGATTTTAAATAAGAACAACATCATCAAGTTATGTTAGTTAATAAAAAAAGAAAATTAATACGCCTTCTTTTTGATATGTGTAAAATTCTACGTGATCATTTGTCTTTTATTTATTTTATTTTTGTATTTCAGTTACACAAATTCTTTACGAAATGTACGGGAAAAGTTTTTTGCAATTTGTGACTTTTTGAGTACTCCAACGATGGTTGGTCCCATAGAAGTTTTTGATCAGTATTAGAAACAGGATCGATTGGCATCAAAAAATGTTTTTGTGTAAAATGGCTATTTTCTTGCTAACTGTATTTTTTTTTTAATTTCGCGTAGCTGCAACGGATAAGGTACTTCCCCTTACTGCCCCGCTGAAAGTTTCCACCCTGTATAACTGAGTCTGAAAGTGAAACAACGTCGTACATAATAATATGTTGAACTTTTACATCAATATCACTCTAATATTATAAAGGCGAAAGTTTGTGAGAGTGTGTGTGTGTTTATATGTTTGTTACTTAAAAATTCTGTTGTTAAAATTCTGTACGGAGGTAGCTGACACCCTGGATTAGCATATAGGCTACTTTTTATCCCGATATTCTCACGGGGTCGACATTTACGCGGGTGAAACCGCGTGGCGCAGCTAGGAATAGTAAGTAATAAAAACGTGAGAAGAGAACACACATTAGTTTGTCGTCAATTCGTCATACGAAATCACGCGTTTGAAAACATGAATGACTCTAAACTTGTTTTATGCTGATTACGAAAACGCGGAAGATTTTCAGTTTAACTTAAGTAATATTAATTCAATGTCATTTTATGATTAGAAACATTTTGATTTTTGTCCACACATAAATACCTTATTCCGAAGATTAATTACTTTGAAATAAAAATCCCAGTGTATATTTTTCTACATTACGTGCTTAAAGTACTCTTAAACCATATACAAAGCTGTTGGTATACCTTTATAAATAAAAAATGGTTGCCTGTAAAGTCGGTTTTACGGGCGAAGATTTTACGTGACAACGACCGATCATCCGATCATAGTTGAGTGGGAGAGAGACGCAAGGCATTCGGCGGGCCTCTCTCTCGTTCGGTGACTCATCGTAACGTTACCGAGCGTTACACTTTTTCATAAGTGACTCCCAGTCGCAACCTAATTTAAGACGTTGTCACGTCAAAAAATATTGAAAAATTTTATATTTGAGAAGATTTAAAAATGTTTTCGTCACGTTTTTCTCATATGAGAGTGAGACTCGTGACTAACAAATTAACATGACAATAATATTATACAGATGTTAAATATGGAAATTGGTACATTTTGTAAATACGTACATCCTGACCGTTTGCTGCAGGTATTGTAATTATAAACACACAAAACAGATAACAAAATACAAAACAGAAGCACTGTCTTTAACTTCGAAAGAGTTCCCTGACTATCAGGACAATTTACACGCCATCACGCCACTACTTACAGATGCCACAGCATTGATATACAGGGTGTCCCAAAAGGTTACATAGCTGGGAAGGGGGGTGATAGGGGTGGTCACAAGGGTCACCAGAAAAATAAAAATATAAATACCCTCTGGGTATTTAAAAAAAATGTTTTTTTTATAAACTAATTTTTCTTATTTTTTTTTTTATTTTTCTTGTGACCCTTGTAGCCACCCCTATCACCCCCCTTCCCAGCTACGTAACCTTTTGGGACACCCTGTATACTTCGACACTGTCAAGGGAAGCAAAATTTATAGGGTACTTCCCGTTGACCTAGAATCATGAAATTTGGTAAGAAACAAGATCATGGAGCACAAGTAAAGGAACCCGCGGTTCGCGAGTCCGACTCACACTTGACCGTATTTTTTATTTCCTTTAAAATTCTGTCATTGCCCTGCGCTTACTCAGCTCTATTTATGCGCATATTAGCAGGAATAGTTACTTAATATTTGGAACGAATGCAGTGCAGCTTCTTTTTCGTGACGCTGCGCGATGGCAAGACAGTTTTGTTTGGCCCAAAACTTCGACTCTTCCACGGCGTTATCGGTGGCAGCGCAGAGGTCACTTTGGCAGCACTACACTGTTTTGGGGCACAAAGGGCAGGATAGGAGGCCCGTTCCGTTAAAACAAGACTTCAATCTTATAATACCCACAATGGAATGGATGACAAATGGTGAAGATCTCTCGGTTGGGTAGCTTCTGGCTCACAATAAATGACGTCATATTTTAAACTAAAGGTAATCTCTCATGCATATGTCAGATTCTAAAATTAGCGACGTTCACAGATATTCTCAATGACAAGGGTCCCTATTGTGCTGAATACACAAGACCACATACAAGAAAAGCGTACAATCATTTAAAATATTACTGAATCGATTTCTATGGCAGTGTGCATAATTTATTATATTAGATTTTAAAACAGAATTTTTAAACAGATAAAGCAACGCGCAACAGAGTAAGGGCTTTAGTAATTTAACAATGACGGAAACCATGGATTTGATAACAATGACGGAAACCATGGATTTGATAAGAACGATTGCGGCTAACGTGACAGGAAGACGTCATCATCTGCCTAGCCTTTTCCCAACTGTTGGGGTCGGCTTCCAGTCTAACCGGATGCAGCTGAATACCAGTATTTTACATGGATCGACTGCCTATCTGACCTCCACAACCCAGTTACTGGGTA
Source organism: Oligia fasciuncula (assembly GCA_963082905.1). Classification (NCBI taxonomy): domain Eukaryota; kingdom Metazoa; phylum Arthropoda; class Insecta; order Lepidoptera; family Noctuidae; genus Oligia; species Oligia fasciuncula. The sequence goes on along the minus strand of OY720406.1, from coordinate 9,323,745 downwards.
ATACGATACCCCTTGGTAAGAGTGGTTGTCAGACTTTCGGGCTAATTGTTGCTAAACTATGTTACGTCAGATTCTTTAATGTTTTAAATGTTATCACTTGTTTTACGCAACATGCGATGCGGAAAACTACGATTTCGGCCTAGAAATGGCATCTACAACGTGAAACACGAGAAGTGAGAGCCCTAACATACCTACCATTGATGAACGATTAGGGTGATAGTAATTGAATTTTTTCCAAATCCATTATCTTCATTTAGATACAGAGCTTATACCAACTAAACATTTCTACCGCCTAATAAGATTTACTGTGTTCGGGTAAGAATGTTAGATTAAGTAGGATAAAGGCTCCGGCCGGGTACAGGCAACTTTCAATTTTGCCTCTAAAGTTGGCACATCGACAAATTATCAGCGGTAAGGAACCACTTTCCCTCAGTTTGGCCTTCAGTTGGCTTGCCAACAAGTGCTCACCCACCGAAAGCTTCTAACGAGATGATACCGCGTAGACTAGATGTCACTATGATCAATGCCACATCTAAAATAAAAGCAATAAAGCTCTGACGCTAAACGGTCACGAACAAATGAAATTGAGCGCAAAACATTATCTGTCCTAATAAAAGTTGACGATGACAACTGAATGAATTAATAGGTATACTGTTCCTTCCTAGTCTGTGACGCTATTCTGATCACGAATGGAGTGTGAATGTGGCATGCATATCTTAGATATCGGACGGAATGTCTAGCAATAAGAAAGAGGGCACGCAATAGTTGCATTATATTCATTCGATTGGTATTCATTATTATAGAGTATGAGGAACAGGGTTTAAAGTTCACTCATCCTCCGACCAGACGGGTGTTGTGTCAGATCTAGTCAGATGGGCCACTGTTCGACGATTTATGTCGGGACTTTGTATATGTGCTAGTTGCGCAGCAAACTCTGCTTGTACCTACAATCTACAATGCAGGATGTTGCGTGACGTAAGTGTGATGCGTAGACCAAATAGGCTTGGGCACACTATTTGACACTATACCGTCTTAGCGACAGACGGTATAGTGTCAAATAGTGTGCCCAAGCGTGGTGATCATGATGACAGGTTCCTCTTTTGACCATGATAAGTACCTACCTACATTGTATCAAAGTTTTCGTTTTCGACGTCCGATTTTCATCAAATAAAGTTTCGTAGGAACATACATAATTATATTTTGATATCCTAAGCAGTGTGATTATTTAATTAAGATAATTTTAATCGTTGTCTAAACATTACGTAGATATGGATGGCGACAATATGTCTGGTTATTGTGTTATTTTATTGATAAAGAGATCTTATCAATTCGTATAATGAAATGTTTTGTATTTTGTTAGCGCAGCTGTTTGGGTTACACCACATTGACATCCAGCATCCTAATTTCTATTTGTAATAAAATAACTATACTACAATAATTACAATCGTCACCAAAATCACTTCACATAACATCACGCCTTTAACCCCCGAAGGGTTAGACAGAGTTGTACCTATAGTAACACCCACTATTCTTCAGTCATGTTTAAAGCCTAATTTCTTTATTGGTTGCTTTTAAATCACGATAATGACCACAGATCCGCTCCCTAATTGCGTAACACACTACCGATGACAATCTGAATCATTTTGAGGATATTGCTAATACATCGCTTCATATGTTCGCAAAATTTGTCTCTCAGACAATTTTTTTCAGTTCAAAATTATAGCGATTCCTACTGTTAGTGTCTTACGTAATTAGCCCACGATTATGACGTCGAAGTTTTAGAAGAAGGAAATATTCTATTAACCTTTTTCTCCATAGGAACCTAAACTTGGAATTTTCTCTAGATAACATTCGCAGAACAAAATAATTGCTTCATATTTTGCAAAAAAATACCAGCGTTGTGTCATCGCGCTTCTCTTTCTTTTCTATGGAGTCCGACCGTGACCGCGCTTTAGGTCCTGTAAGCCCCTTAAGTACAGACGCCAGCAGGTCAACCTACCCGAAACTGTCAGATTTTCCCAATCAACCTTGAACCTTATGCTTTAGCAATAAAGTCGAAAATCTGTTAAAGAAATCTGACAGATTGTAGTAACTTGATGTGCTGGCGTACAGTACATTGAAAATAAATTCCACTAATGCAATCCTCTATCTAATTCCTCTCTGTTTCTCTTGCTATTGTTTGCATTACAAGCAGTAGCAAGTGTTACACAAGATATTTTTCCTTTAGACTTTCTCTGGTGAGAAACTTTAACAGGGCTGTCCCAGTAGTGAGTCGGCAATGTGAAAATAAACGAAGCCGTACAAAGCTTTTGGCGGCAAATTGTAACACCTACGCCTACTAAATATGTTGTTAAATAATTTGTTACAAGAATATACGGCTTTATTTGAATGAGGATAAAGTCACTTATTCATCACAATTATCATGTTTTCAAGGTTCCAACAGATTTTCTCGATTTCTGACGACATCGACACGTGCTTCGTTCATTACTACGTAGCGTACCTGCCTAATGAAGCCCCTCATCAACGACGAAGACGAACGTGCCGATCGTCAAAAATTTAGCAAATCTGTAGGCACCTTTAGATACGCGTCTCTCATGTAATGTCAAATGTTTAATGGCAACAAATAATGACATTAACGCAAATAAGTATGTAAGCTGCAAAATTTATCTAATGTGGAATGGAACCATAGAAATAAGAATTACATTTCTATGAATGGAACACTGTGTTGGACTAACATGACGCATTAAACGCATTTGTCAGTAGCAGCCTGTAGTCTGGATTTTTGCCCGGTTGATGGCAATAGGCTAGCCCTCTATAACTTGGGACTTAAAAAAATTGCTTCTGCTTGCGAATTTATCCGCATGAAATTAGTTGTTTTAAAATAAAATATATCCTGTGACACTTGGCAATACTGTAACTTCCCATTAGTGAATAACCCTCCTTCTGGCGCAGTCGGGTAAAAATAATCTGAATAGAATCAGTAGTTCTGATGATTATCCCTACATACAAACTCAGAAATTTTACCTCTTCATAATATTATTAATAGTATAAAACCTGCTCGTTTTTTATAAGTGTCCTTCTTCCTATTATTATTAAAATATAACAATAATATGTATTATTTGAAATTGTGTAATTAATTTTGAAATATAGTAAGTATTTGCAACTAAGTTTTTGAATTTCAAAGTTTTGACTTGATACATACATATAAAGTGTATTTCGAAAGCCCTCAGTAGTCTCTCCTTCCCCTTTTAATCCATCCAAAGGTTGTCTTTAAAACATCGCTCTTAGAGATAAAACCGCTCATTGTGTCACCCTTTGTAAAATTTCTACAATTACAATTAAATTTGGAATTTTTAGGGTGTACATAATAAAGAGTATCCTATTCTATCGCTTTGCAGGCAAAAATCTTCCATACCCTTTTAAAAACCGCAAGAGAAAAATGAGTACAATGATGGTATAGAATTCATAGGAAATTATGCAGTTTACCAACAACTTTGTGGTTTCTCACCACAATTAGGTATAGTATTATAAGTTGTTTACTACTTACAAGCTTCAGTTATTTTATGATATGGATGATGTTATTCAGTGTTGTTGCAGTAAATAATAGCAACAACTTGATTATACATACATAAACTCATTTAGCTAGAGACAGAAAAAAATGGAAAGACGGAAGGGAGGCCTTTGCCCTGCAGTGGGACATAACAGGCTCATAATAATAATAAATACATAAACTCACGCCTTCTTCACATGGGGTTAGGCAGAAACTACAGAATGACCACCTGCTCCCACAGTCCTTCCGTAACCCATATGCTTGATTATAATATTGCAAACACAAAGAACTATTGTCAGACGACCTTTAGAAACAGTGAATTTCTATGAATTAAATGCAGTGTGATAAGTAGTTATAAACAAGCTATTTGAACTATTGATAAAATATAACTGAATAAGCTTTACAAAGCTGTAGTATCACTGAATAGTTCAGATCCCGGTGCTCAAATTAGAACAGTATTTTACCATAGTCAAGCCTGGGGAGATTAACAAATAAAATAAAGCCTTGCATACTGGACCCCAATGTTCTTAAAACAATATATCTATTGTCTCCTAAATTGTCGCAAAAAAGCGGCTGGCGGCTATTTAATGTGATTCATTTCAAAAATAACGCATTACAGATTTAAGAGGTTATGTTGATATTGATAGTGTGATGTGCCACTCTAAGATTAATAAAGAGTAACAGCATTTTTTGCAGATTTTGAGTACTATCAAGATTGGTCATAAAATTATAACCTCAAATTTATAATAGGAACCGACATAGTAAGAATTGTACTTCACAGTAAATAATACTTAGACAACGTGCCAAGGGACCGAATATCCATAGATTCACCTTAAGCCTAGATAAATTACAATAATAGGAAGAGCTTGGACTTGATAAACTTGAGCTAAGAGAATACATACCTTCCACCTCGCCTTTAGTCTCGTGCTTCGTCATTGTACACACTATATCACTAAGAGCAGATCAAAAGACATCAAAGAATAGATTACAGTACGATTTTAAGGTTTTTATTTTAGATTAAACCAATAAAACAGATTCTTGTGGATGATATTTTGATTATCAAATCTTGTTTTGGTTTAAATGACATTGACATTCTTTTTTAATGTTGCCTGCCTTGCCTTGTGTTGTGGCCCGTATACGTTTGGTTACGTTTCGCGCATTTGAAATCTTCATGGCTTTATTAATGATTGTGTAAGCAGTTTTAAAATTAAACTAATAAAATGTAATAAATAAATTATTTCAAAAAATGAAATCAGTTTCTTATAATTTTTGATTACGATGACAGGCATACAACGTTTCGTTGTTAGCTAAAACTACCATGATTTTAAATACTGACAGACAAGGGTATCGAATTATTGTGCGACGACGCGACCGGCGACGCGACATTTTATTTTTAGTTGTCATTTGGTTTTGATTGGAGAAGAAGGCGTCAAGGCGCATTGATTAAATATTGACTCACGATTTGTCTGTTTTGAATAATTTTAGCGGGTAATTTTAACTTTGCCAAAAAATTAACATAGTATTTACTCGACTGTGATTGATAAAGTAGCTAAATCTCGGCTTCTTTTTCAGATGGTGCCAAGAATGTGGAAATTGTGAAACATAAATAAACAATAAATATTTTTGAAGAGACTTAAAACTTAATAAATCACCATGTCGAGCCCGATAATAGAAAACGGTGTGCCTGAAGAAGGGTAAGTTGTTAATTTGCTTAAAGCACCCAAAACTACAAAAGTTATATCCAGATTCTTCGATAAAATCACTTTACATTGCACCTATAAAATACATTTCAAATAAATTCAATAAGTAGCCTAGCTAGCCATATATTACCGTGTTCTCACTTCTCCGCTAACAGCTTGCGTTTGTATACTTTGTATGGTTCTTGGCTTGTTGCATCACTTCTATGTTAGTTTAAAAATAGATTGGAAGCATGGTAATATAAAATTTAAAAATAACAATCACCAGCAAGTCGATTTAAGCACTTATTCCGAAGCTTTACAAATAAATAGCCAGCTAATTAGGTGTTTCAAATTCAATTTAGGCATGGAACATAGCAAGCCTATAAATAATAATTATTTAAGTACAGTCAAACGGGGTGAATAGGGATGCAGGGGTGAATCGGGACGAAACTTTAAAATGGATTTTAGCATTGAAATAATACAGTTTGTTGCCGAAAAGGACACTTAATCGTTAATTATAATACAATAAACACATTAGACACCTTTTTGGCAACAAACTATATTATTTCAATGTTAAAATCGCTTTTAAAATTTCGTCCCGATTCACCCCTGCATCCCTATTCACCCCGTTTGACGGTACACCCCATAACTTTTTTTACATTTTTTAAAATGGTGTTAGACTGTCAAATAATTTATTTGAAGTAGGCCATTTAAAGGCATTTTTACACCCCAAATAAAACAAAAATTACAAAATGCCATGTGCATATACTCCTTAGTGTGCATACACATGAGCGACATGTGTCGGCTGCAGATGGCTTTGTCGCGGACGCGTATGGCTCGTGTGTATGCACACTTACATTTCATTCATACTTTTTAAGCAGGTACTCAGACTGGCTGTATATATGAGTATGCCACAGTATATTTATATTTGTTCAATTATGTTTCAGTTCCACAACATATTACTTCTCAAAGTCTAGTTCCAGTGCTACACTATGGCAGAGATTGAGTCTCTTTGTGTCCATATACTGGAAGGCACTCATTGTGGTGTTGACTCCTTTGATACTGCTGCCTATACCTATTGTGAACCATGACCCTGTAAGTAACTTTTTTTCTCTTGTTTTATCATTTACTAATTGTGTACAAATAATTGACAAAGGATACAAACATACAAATGGGAAGAATTAAGTACAAAAAAAATACTCTCTCCCTCCTTGTATGTTAGTAACTATGAAAATACAGTAAATATTATTTGATATAATAAAATAAAATAAACTATAATGCAAGCTATAGTTATAGAAACCCTTAATAAATAAATTAAAGAAATATGGCATTGGCTTGCAAATAATATTTGTCAAACTGAAACTCAAGATCCGGTCAAGTTCAACAATAGCATAATAATCTAGAAGTGGCACTCAAATTGAATAAGTACTTCTTATCACTTCACAAGGCAAGCTACACACTCCCTTTTTCATACAAACACTACCTGTCCTTGTCATTTTATTTAATTTCTGTTTAGTAAAAAGAGAGAGGACAATAGTCTATATCACAGCTACGACACTATTTTATTACACAAATTTATTATTCACTATTTTATTATTTGATTTTGTAACACAAAAACAATTATTGCATAGGCTAAAAATCTATCAAAGTAATCAATGAACATCCTTCAATTTTCAGGCATACAGATGCATGTACGTAGTTCTAATAATGGCAATATACTGGGTGTTGGAGCTCCTTCCATTACCCGTCACATCTATGCTGCCAATCGTCTTGTTCCCAACCATGGGTATCTTAGACTCAGACAAGACCTGTGCAGCGTACATGAAGGAGACGAACATGATGTTTATGGGTGGTCTGATGATAGCCGCTGGGGTACAGCATTCGAGGTTGCCAAAAAGAGTTGCCCTGTGGACTGTGCAAGTTGTTGGGTGCTCTCATAGAAGGTTTGTAATTCTCTTTTTTTTTATAATGGAAATTGTCTTATAGCCGACTTCTGTCGCGGACGTTGGTCTCGTACCAAATATCATCATCTGCTTAGTCTTTTCGCTTTATTTATGTTGGGCTCGGCTTCCAGTCTTACCGTCTTACGGCCTCGTACCTATCAATATGCTCACCATATACAGGAAGATTTTATCACCATCCAAATTTTTACAGGGTGTTCTACCCATGAATATGAACAACTTTCACTATGGGACCAACTCGGAAATCGCGAAAAAAAATCAGCTGTTTAATACAAAAATTCAATACCTACTTGACCAAAATGTATGAAACACTGTTTTTTTTTTTTTCGTGATTTCAGAGTTTTTGTTATAACCCATGAATATGAACAACTTTCGCTATTGGACCAACTCTGAAATCACGAAAAAAAATCAGCTGTTTATTACAAAAATTCAATAGGTACTTACTTGACCAAAATGTATGAAACACTTGTCTTGTTTTTTTTTCTCGTGATTTCAGAGTTTTTGTTATAAATTAGTCAATATCAATTTATCCATTCCCTAATATTTTCTTTTCTGTTCTAGACTGAATTTCGGCCTAACATTCGTGACTATGTTCATATCCATGTGGGTGTCGAATGCTGCTGCTACTACCATGATGGTGCCAATCGTTGAAGCCATTTTAGAAGTATTAGAACAGGTAAATATTTTCAATTTCTTGAATAGATTCCAAATAAATTCCTTGTATTGAAACCAATTTTAGAGAAGCCATCCACGTAATTTGAAGGGCTGTTCAAGCCTCTGTAAATCTGTTAAAAATCAAAATATTTTATTTCACATACCTACACCTCTTAGGAAACACCTATGGTAATTAGTGGATCAATTTTAAAACAACTAAAGAAAAATATTAACTTGATTTGACAACAGTCTTCAAATCGACTAAGGGCGCGTTCACACGAGCTCGATTTTTTTCGCGCGCGCGTCGTACGCATCGCTCCTTAAAAAGAGAATCATTTAATTCCAATGTTTTTCTAAAGAGGGAGCGATCGTCGTAAAGAATCGCGCTCGTGTTTACGCGCCCTAAATGTTAAAATAATCTTAGGTTTAAAATAACAGGGCCATCATTCTCTTGGCCTTATCCCAATTTATTTGGGGTCGGCGCAGCATATGTTTTTCTTCCATACATCTCTATTAGTACTCATTTCGGTAGTCACCCCCATTTTTTAAAGTGACAGTAATTATAATCAAATAATTAAAACAAAAATAAAACCGTCAAAGTCGTGTCTTTGTCAACTCCGTTAAAGACAGATTTTTTTCAATAACTTCGTCCATTATTAATGAGTCCATACTCCATAGTAATGGGATTATAATTAAATTTACAGCAAGGACTTGGTGATGTCTATGTAAACAGGAAGAAGAATCCACCAGCAGAGAATGGCAAAGACACCAAGGCCGTCGTTAAAACTGGTGAAGAAGAGTAAGTCACATTTTAAACTAATTTAATTTTAACAAATTAATCAAGCAAGATGACCTTAAATCAATGAAAATATAGGATCACAAATAGTCGACTTGTAGTTACTGGTAAAACTCTTAACTTAGTTGTAGTTCAAAAAATCTGGAAATCGAACGGATATACATGTTAATCCCGCTAAGTGTCATACTACAGCGTACAGCGTACAGCACTCGGCGTAAATATAACACAATAGCAGCGCCCCGCGGTTTCACCCGCATAAGTGTCGATCCCGTGGGAATATCGGGATAAAAACTATCTTATGTCCTTCCCCGGGATGCAATCTATCACTCTGCCAAATTTTATCGAAATCCGTTCAGTGGTTTAGGCGTGAAAAGGTAACATACAGACAGACAGACAGAGTTACTTTCGAATTTAAAATACCGATTCGTATGGATTGTGCTTTAGAAAGCGACTGCCACACAGGTACTTATTTTTATCGATGACGATTTTTAGCGACGCGCGTTTTACTTGTGGTTACCCAGTGTACAAATACGCTGTGAATGTGTGTGTAAGCGCAGGAGTTCTCGGTACCGTCCGAGACAAAGGCGAAGTCGGACGTGTGAGAGTGTATCGTGCTGACGCTACTCGTCTTCAAATACACATTCACATCATGTTTGTACACTTACCACATGTAAGTGAATCGCATCTCACTTCGTGAGATAAAAATACTGTATGAGTAACAGACAGAGGACGCTCTACAATGACTTTTTTTTTTCTGAAACGCGATGTGCCGTATTAACCGCAGAGTCTGTAATTTATTAGGTCAGGGTACTATACTCCCTTTAATCACACTAATATTAAAAGGCGAAAATTTGGGAACGTGTTTGTATGTTACTTCTACACGCACAAACGACTGAACGGATTTGGATGAATTTTGGCACACAGATAGTCTATAACTAGGATTAACACATAGGATTTTCATCCCGATATTCCCACGGGATCGACACTTATGCGGGTGAAACCGCGGGGCGCAGCTAGTTCCCTATATTTCATTAACTTAACTTCTATAATTTATGAAGAACATGAAATTTTACCTTTTCAGAGCCCCAATGCCGAGTGACATAACAGTATGCTACTACTTGAGTATAGCCTACGCTTCCACCCTGGGAGGCTGCGGTACCCTCGTCGGAACTGCTACCAACTCCGCCTTCAAAGGAATCTTCGATTCGTAAGTATAATTTTCTACATAGCAATACTCTCGCCCCTAGTCTCCCCCATATGTTAACATTCCATGTAGAACATGGGATTTTAACATAATTGCCGAAATGTGGGTGTACAGTCACCAAAAGAGATAAGTAACCAGGGTCGTCGGATATAGTTGAAGTTTAGTAAAAAACCGATGGATTTTTTGGAATGAAATTTAATTTCATAAATTAACTGTTTGTTTTCTAATATTTAAATTAAATTTTATTCGAAAACATCTACAGGTGGTGAAAATAAGATTTTTTTTTACTATGACTGTACGAACTTTACATTGTTAAGGTCATAGCACACGTATCAAATCGGAAAGGGATCGGCACCGTATCAACTCGATCCATTCAGTATTCTTTGTATGAAACTCCCTACTGCAACGCACACTAATCGGAATCGTAACGTAATCGCCTCGCACCGGGATAAGCTCACGAACCGCGGTGCGGTGCGTTACGGCTCGTCGTCCCTGTGTGTTTGTGTGTAGATCAGCCCTAAAAACTAAAATATCACCCTCTAAAAACTTAATTGAAAGCTTATTATATAAATAAATAATAATTATGTTTTTCTTCCAGCGAATTCCCCGAATACGGAAGCTCAGTGAACTTCTTCTGGTTCATGGCGTACAGTACGCCCCCCATGCTGATTATGCAGATTCTTGTATGGGTAGCTCTCCAGGTCACCTTCATGGGCTTGTTCAGGTATGTAACCCTCAAAATTGATGCACCACCTTATTATTGGGCAAACTTACGAGAAGTCATAAGAAACCATACAGAGCTAGAGCTAGTATTTTATTTTCTGTAGCATAATCAGCCTGTTCCCACTGTTGGGGCACAGGCTTCCTTTCTTTAAGAGGTAGTGGGCTATTATTTCCCACGCGGGCCCATTACGGGTTGGTAGATGTCACATGTCTTCGATTTTTTTGGTTCTGGGACATGTCGGTCTCCTCACGATGTTTTCCTTTACCGTTTTGAGAGCAATGGTGATTAAATTATTTATACAAAGTAAAGCGCCTGTCTGGGTGCGAACCCACGACCTACAAATCGAAAGTCGGGGCCACCAATGCTCTCATACTTTCTGTGACGAGCCAAATTAAATTGACTGGTGAAACTTCACAGACTTTTAAGTTGGATACCAGTAAAGACATTACATTACATACCAGTAAAGGATTTGAAAGGGCCACACCGTAACGCAAAAATCCTCCTACATCTCTCGTACAGTTTGTACGAATTTTTTTCATCGGACCAACCCGGAATATGGATTTCGGGTTGGTCCGATGAAAAATATCATCCGCACAAGTGGACCAAGTCACCTCTGTCTGTATGAATACAGTGACTTGGTCAAAAGCAAAGTCTAACTTATCTGAAAAACTTGCTTAGCTTGCTCAAAAACATCAATGATTTTTCGCGAATCGAGCGCTGTTAAAGTCCTAAGGAGAACTAACTTATATCTATGATATTCATTTCTGCAGACCAAACAGCCAAGCCGCTAAGAAAGTAAACAGAGCGTCGTCGGGATCTATGACTACGATGAAGGTCATCAAGGAACAGTACAGGAATCTTGGACCTATCACTTTCCACGAAAGGGTGAGTTTATGAAACAAAAGTTATTAATAATGTGTAGTAGTTAATTCAATGAAGTACGAAAAATAAACCCTTGCTTCGAACAGGCTAACAGGATTATGATTTTTCTTTTGCTAGCTTGCGCTGTCCCACTCCTGAGCAAAGGCGTCCATGCCACGATTGTAGAGGGAATTGTGGAGGGAAACTATGTTATAAAAAATAAAAACGTTTGGATAGTCTCAAACATGTCGAAAGGCGAGCATTGCCTCGCCTTCCAAAGTTGAAAATTCCTAAATCGAATTCGAGTTTCTGTTTCTTGCTTGGGTGTATACACATAAGTGCGATAATAGCCTGGCAAGTTCTACCTACGACTCGTCGGTCGTAAAATAAGTCTCGTTTAAATGAGCCTTTATTCCAAGAACCAGTAAATCAATATTAACTTTAACGTGTTTGGTCACAGGCTTCCGGTCTCCTGTTCATCCTGGCGGTGTTCCTGTACATCTTCCGTAGCCCTGGATTCATGCCCGGCTGGGCTAACGTACTCACTGACATGTAAGTTATGATTAAGAATTGAATTAACATATTTGTTAATGCCTGTAGAACAAGTTTAGTATCGAGACTTGGCATTCAGGGCCTTAGCATACCTCCGCCGCAAAATAATGATTAGAAACCGCATAACGAACTCCGTTAAGGGGGAAGCGCTAAGGTGGCCCGCGAAATTCAAATGTAAAAAAAATTGAATTTCGCGGGCGACCCTGGCGCTTTCGCCTTAAGAAACATTACTACATTATGTCGCGATTCAAGGAGAGGAATATCATGAGAGTCAGTTGAATTGTAGTAATCGGAGCAAAATGTTGTCGCTTTAAACTTAGTAAATACAATTTAGGTCAAAATAGCGCGCTGTAACTGGCTTCCGGGCGAAATCACGCGGGAAAGAGATGCAGTTTCGCTTGTCATACAGTCGGTGGCCAATATTATCTAACCCACTTGAGTGATAGCGAATTTGAACCTTATCGTGAATATTTGGAATACTCCGTGCAAGCATTTCGATAAATCATGTTTTTAAGCTATTTTAATCATTATATTGGTTGAAAGGCTAATGAGTATCACGACTACTAAAAATAACCAAGGCGAGGGTGGATTAATAAAAAAAAAACGAACGAGTCATGGCGGAACTACTGCGGTTTCGCTGTTATGGTTTTGCAGTGGAGATGTTATCACATCTCAGGACCCCTTTTTTTTTTTTTTTTTTTTGTCGCTGAGAAATGTCATTACGCATCTCCGCTCGTCGGGGGACGAGACGGAGTGTGTGGGACTCCCTGCCAGGATGGCAGTATACCCACTAAAACTTAGCGGTGTTCCCTCATCGCCTTGATGGGGAGGTCATGGGAAACCGGCTCAGCCTTTGCATCCACAACCCCCCCGGCGCATGCCCGCCTAGCTGGCGGGCCCCGCACGTCCCCCCGTCTGGGGGGCTACGGGAATAGCCAGGAACACCTGGCCATTCCCGTCCGGCACTGGCGGAAGCCTGTGCAATACAGGCGAGGGTGCCCCCGCACCCGTCACCTGCTGGCTTCCACCTGGGAATCTCAGGACCCCTGCCTCAAGGTTGCAAAATTGGGTTGTGGGCCTCTATTGAGCTAATGTTCTAATGAAAATAACCGCTTCGTCGATAGAGGTTCATTAGTGTTGTACGAAAGCAGGCTTAAATCGAAATACCTAATTTATTTGACACATGTTGTTTTCTTTGCCACAGGAAAGTGAAGGATGGTGTGACATCGATGTTTATTGTCATTCTGATGTTCATTCTACCGATGGGCTGTGACTTCCTCAAGTTCTTCTCCGCTTCTTCTTCATGTAAGTACCTAAAGAGTGACTTTTAAGATAGTTCATTTTATAAAAAGTCAAAAAAAGCCCTAAAGCCCAAAAGTCTGACAACCAGTCTTACCAAAGGGTATCGTGTTTGCCTCCACGTATAACCCGTCAGGTTTCAAAGCAAGAGTAAATAGGCATCTTCTGGACTTGCTCGTTCCATCATACACCTCATCCATCGCTTTCCACCAGGCGAGATCGAAGTCAAGAGCTGCCGGTCGATTCTGTAAAAATCTCACCGTGAAAACTTAGGTGAAGTGAGTTTGTTTTTGCTAGGAATTGACACTATTGACAGCTCACTCCACGCTCACTTCACCTAAGTTTTCACGGTGAGATTTTTACAGAATAGCACCGCTAGCCCATTTAGCAATACAAAAAAAAAAAACTGTGTTGTTGAGGTCAGATAAACAGTCGCTCCATGTAAATTACTGGTATTCAGAAAGGGCTACTCACACCTCGATATTTTTTTAAGCAACTTTACAGAACGCGACCAGTTAGTAAATGTTTTATTCCATTGTTTACAGACGAAGAACTACAAGCATCGAAACCTTCTCCCAGCATCGTGACCTGGGGAATCCTCAAGGAAAAGATCCCCTGGGGACTACTGTTCTTGCTTGGTGAGTACAACAAGACAATCTTACAAGTTTGGAATCCTATAAATTCTAAATCATCACAGGACAACATGCACATCTTAAAGGCGGATACAGACATTGCGAGGCATGCGCAGCGCACGGTGCTCATCGCATGATGCACAATGTGTCTGTATCCACCTTTAAGACTCATAAATACAGGGTGGCCCATGTGTAGTGGTCCAAATTTTTTTTTGTGTTTATAGCGTTCCATCGTTTCACCTAAACGCAAGTTCCGCGATAATCATAGAAGTTGTGAATTTTAAAATATAAATAAAGTGTCTACTGTAATCATGTAAACCTCTAGATGAAAGTTATTGCCCTTAATCTAATCAAATTTGGTGAGTAAGTACTATACTACATAAACAGCCTATACAGGTTGAAATTAAAAACATGCGACTAACCGAAATGGGAAATTGTGAATAAGTCACAATGACACACACAACACACAATGACAGTCACACAAACACACACACACAGTCACAGTCACATAATGTTGTGTGTCAGTCAGTCAGTTGTGTTGTCATTATGAATAAGTTTTACTAAGAGACAAAAGATGCAATCGCGAAAAAAAAATCAGCTGTTCCCTACATTTTGACGAGTTATGCGAACATAAATGTAAGGAACAGCTGATTTTGTTTTCGCGATTTCAGGTTTGTTCCCATAGTAAAATTGTTCATGATGATGAGTACAAGCTCCCATTTCGATTTGTCGCATGTTTTCGATTTCACCCTGTATATAATAATATATACATAGACATCTAACGAGGCATTTTAGAGGTTGTTCCCAAGTGGTCATTTTTTGTTCGAGATGAAAAACTCCTCGCTTTTCTGATTTTAATTAATGATGTGACTAATTAATCTTTTCCAACAGGTGGAGGTTTCGCTCTCGCTGAAGGCAGCAAGGCCACCGGCCTGTCCGCCATGATCGGCTCCTCGTTGGAAGGCCTGCAGGGTCTGAACCACGCCGTGGTGTTGCTAGTAGTGGTGCTGGTCACCCAGTTCATCACGGAGTTCACCTCTAATGTCGCCATCGCTAATCTTATACTGCCTGTGTTGGCTAATATGGTAAGAATTCAATCTGGGTAGGATAAGAAATGGAATTTATATGGCGAGCGGTGATAGTTAAAATGACGGGCGCCTCGAAAGAACAATTCGCCACTTAAGACTTTAGAAAAAATGGCGGATTGAAAATACCCTTAGCCTTTTAATTTTTTCGAGACCGACGACTCTTTAAAACCTCGATGATAATATCGACAGCAGTTATCGTAACAGAATGCCAACTAAACACAAACGTACGATGCAGTCGTCGTCATAAAACGTGGGAGCGAGACAACACCTCCCATATTTACCTCCCTACTCGCAACTTTTATGACACGCGACTGCCATGAGTCTTGGCGTTTATTATAATACCATATTGAACCTGATATACGTACATAATATGACCAAGGTTTAACAATTTGGTGTATCTTCAGGCCCGCGTACTGCACATCGACCCTCGCTACCTCATGATTCCCGCCACCCTGGCGTGCTCGATGGCGTTCCACATGCCAGTCGGCACTCCGCCTAACGCGATCGTCGCAGGCGTCGCGCATATACCTACTTCTAAGATGGTAAGTACTATGTTGACATAAATAAAGATAAACCATTCCTATAATAGGGTCTCTAAAGGAATATAAGATAAAAGACAAGAAAGATAAAGAAAATAGTTAGATGACATAAAACTACACGGACGTCCAAGTAGAACGAACAAATAGCTAAGTTATCACCAAAGAAAATAGTTAGATGACATAAAACTACATGGACGTCCAAGTAGAACGAACAAATAGCTAAGTTATCACCAAAGCTGGGCACAAGACCGCTAATCCGCCAGTATTAATTAACGAAGTTAACACTTCGATTAACGGATTAACTTTTAAGTTGACTTGTTAAATTGTCAACAGACTCGTCAACTTCCGTTATATTTCCACAAGTCCGTTAATTGTTAATTTATAAATTAGAAGTTACTACTATTTGCCAAAAGGACACCGCGCGCACCGCCCCGCACCGCGACAAACACGTTCTGAACTCTATTTTGATTTGAATCTGATCTCTAAATAATTATTATTACCAACTCTTAACAAAACACCCTTATTTTTTTTTTCACGTCTACTTTAACTTCCATAGCCATACCAAAATTTTTAGGGTTGCGTACCTCAAAAGGAGAAACGGAACCCTTATAACATCACTTCGTTTTCCGTCTGTCAAGACCCTTTTCCTCAGGAACGCGTGGAGTTATCCAGTTGAAATTAATATCAAATATTCAGGGCTGCGATCTTTGAAGCAAGGAAAAAAAAAATCAAACTTCTAAGTCAATACAATCAAAAGATACGGGCGTTTATATTCCGTTTATGCCGCATATTTTGACACTCTCAAGGGAATCAAACCCTATAGGGCACTTCCCGTTGTCCCGTCCCCTAGAATCATGAAAGGCAAGAAGCAATGTCATGTAGCACAAGTAAAGGAAAAATCCGAAAACCGTAAATTTGTAGTTACATACCTAGAAATTTGTACGGGACCCTCGGTGCGCCAGGCGGACTCGCAATTGACCGTTTAAAAAAAAAAAAGTATATCACTAATGCAACGTCAAATAAAATGCAATTTTTATCAGGAGTTAACGGTTAACGTTAACTTCCGTTAAATCTCCCGAAATGTAACGTTAAACGAAGTTAACTATTTGATTAACGGTGCCCAGCTATGGTTACCACGCTTGCATACTGACTTGTGGTAGCGGTTTATCATTATTACAAGAAAGCAGAACACTATTGCTCATCCTAATAGATATAGATAGACGTAGATAACATAGAATACGAACTGTATGAAAACCAAGCGTGCCATTTTTTGACTACCTACTATGACGTCACAAGCTCGCGTTCTCGCTCACGCTTACCCAGCCAGCAGTACACAGGACTGAGCGCGAAAGTGGCGGCTTACGATTTTAGAACGTAAGCTGCTGGTGCGATTTTTGGCACGCGAAGTAGTTGCTCTTGCGTTATCTGTATCTGTGGTCACCCCACTCACCCCAGTTCCTGCAAAGAGTAGGACGTTTACATTGTCTGAGAGATCCCCTGTGGATACAGTATGTAAAAGGTGAGACGGGAAATAGAAGATGATTCTAAATAGAACTGTTTTTGTTTCTTATTTCAGGCTGTCGGCGGCATAGGCCCGAAAATCATCACCACCCTCGTCGTATGGGGCGCCTACCCCACATGGGGCTCAGTTATCTTCCCCTCCTTGGCCCCAGTGACCCACCTCACCAACACTACAGCCTTATCAGCCAACAACACCGTGTCTTTAGCCTGCAATACATCATACAGCGCTCTGTCTACCCTCCCGAACTTCAATTGTACACTACCCACATTGCTAAAGAACAATACGGGTAGTATAACATGCAGCTACCTTCCTTTTAAAAGCTAAACTCAATTTAGTATAGGTAATTTAATCGGTAAAATGTGAAGGTATTTTAAAGGCTATGACTTGTGCTAGCCATTTGTTAGATGTCTACAAAGATAGAAAGGTGTACAGGTATGTGCCATTTTGTACCATTTTCAAACTAAGAGAAAGTTGTTAGATTTATTTAATGCAATCTCAGTGTGAAGATATTTCTTCGAATATTTTTTATTAGTTTTGTTTTGTGACAAGAGAACCCAGCTACGAAGGGAGTCGGTTGGCCTATATTATCTGTGTTTATGATTCAATTTTGCCAACAAAATGATAATTCTAAATCATAGACAATTGGCGAGGTCGCTTTATATTTTTTGGTCTGAATTTATGATAAATATGTGCTTATTTTTGCGTACATAAATGTTCGAAAAATTCGTACCTACCTCTAATGGCAATTTTGAAATGGTTTTTATTTTTATACATTTTTAGCAATCCTGCGGAGATTGCATACTACTAGTTTTTTTATATCTAGACGAGGTTCCCAAAATTCGGCATAGTGCTTATTTGAAAGGGCAATATAGAATGAAACCATTTTATTTAGCAACTTCGCCAATTAGTCATTGATAAATTAAAATAATATTTTCGTATTTTCTACAGTATAAAAGCATTTTATATGATAAATAATATTAAAATAGCATTTATGTATGTATGATAGTCGCCCCACCGACTTAATACATTGCCAGAATGTATACAATATAAAAAATAATAAATAAAATATATATTTCAAATACAGTTGGACATAATTTAAAATAGCAAATATAGAGAGAGATAAATTATTATGTGATGTGAAAATATGAGATCCACATAAAAATAACATCACGACTGTTTTTCAAGAAGGGTTACGTAGAGGTGTACCTTTTAATACACCCACATTTATCCAGTTATGTGTAAGTCCCATGTAATAGGGGGCGAGCCCATAAGAAGATTAGAGAACATCAATCAATGGACATAATAACAATTTAAAGGAAATTTAATACGCGGCTATTTATTGCTATGGATAAAATTATCTAAGTCACCGTGCTTTAGATTTTCCTGTTCATGCACGTTGCAAATTCATAAAATTTGCTCTAACATTTTAATATTATGTCCAATTGTAAACTAATTAACGCAATCATGGCCAAAATCTATTGTCTACACAATACAGCCTACTGGGACAATATAATTATTATGACACTAGTACATAATTACATATTTTAACGGAATAAAGCGGGTGAGGATTTATATAAACTTACGCTTTTCACACTTGCAACGAATTTTATGAGAAATGTAGTTTGTGAAATTTTTTAACATGACGGTATATTTTATGTCGATGGTATAAGGGTTATTTTTGCACATGGTAAAGGTAGAGACAAGGTGAAAGCGGCAATTGAAAATATTAATCTCATTCTAACCTAATTATCTTTATCTTTAAAAAAAATAAATGTGAGAAGCGAAATTGTAGGTGCGGTGTATTAAAAGTAGTAAACCTACCAAGAAATAAAGAATCTCAGCAAAGATTATACCAAAATTATTAGGTAAGTACCTCTCCACTCCTTTTGGGTTTCGCCGTAGTGAGGTAAAAACGAATTAGCCATTTCTCATAAAACGTTTACCAATGCGTTTGCGGGTGTGTTAACAACAAAAATATATTTTATATAGAAAGTGTTTATGTGAAGGTGTATTTCAAATATCTTTATTTAAAAATCCCTATGTAAGGGTTCCTAGTTTTAATACCGTGTAAAATATTATGTGTGGTGTGTGAATCGTATTTCGTGTGTGGACTTTGAAGAATGAACCCTATAAATTGTGCAGGAAGTCTTAATTTTTAAAAATATTTATTTTTATGGACATTTTCCTATGTAAAATATTCCATATAAAGGCTTCCTTAGTTAATCAAGCTTGAAGAGGTGCCTTAATGTTAAGTCCATAGAGAACAAAGTGTGCTTTTGTTGTGAAACAAATAATATTGTGATGCATTTTATATAAGTGTGTGAAAAAGTGCAAATTAGTCGTAATTATTAGGTATTAATAAAGTGTGCGTGTGAATGTTTATTGCGTACATACAAGGAGCTCTTTTGAAAACAATTATTTTGATACAATTGCCCAATTTTGTATAAACTACGAACAGAATTTTTGTTTTGTAGGATATAGGGTAATATTAAATTGGCTAGCTAAACTCCGCAGGCTTGATGGGTATCGATATCTGAACACGATAAAACAAAAATAAATGATTTGATGACATGATTATCGTGTTTAGATATCACGCATTTACGTCTACGGAGTTTCGCTAACTAATTTTATTAGACCTTGTATACTCCCCATTTTGTCACTAGTTAATGCCGCTGTTCTACGTATTTATACATTTTTATCTTGAATCTAAAATTTAAATAATGATCATGGTCTGTGATCATCAAAATACTCTATGATTATTATCAATGGATTTTAAATCGATGTGTTCATATTATATTCTAATAATTACAATGATATTATGTCCACTTTTGATTACAAATTATGCCTGTTTATGAAAAAAAAATATAATATGAACCGTTTATGCTAAATTTTACGTATTGAACAACCTTTGATTTTCCAAATATACAAAAAAAGTCAAAGTCCAGGCATTTATTTCAAATAGGCACTTTTGTACGTCAACATTTGCAATGAATCTTTTTCTGTACCTAAATTGGGAGAATGTATACTGTAGCATTTTCGATATTTTAAAAGTATAATAGAAGAAATGCCAATGTACCAAAATTTTATTAAACACGCTTTTTACAGCATGTTCTATGTTTTTAAAGTTATCCTTGATAGTGGCTTAATAGAAAATGTATTATCTAAAATTACCGTTATCCAAATTTTAAGTTGGTTACTGTCACAAATGTTAATTTTATTTTCATTAAGGGTGAATTTCACCAAATTTTTATACGTAGAATTTTTTTTATCCTGAGATAAATTTTGATTTTATGACAGTATTTCCATACTAGAATTGTCAGACGTCAATTTTATTCAACGGATATAAAACATAAGATGCTACCTACTGCAAAAAACCAAAAATATATTTTTTTATAAGGTTGACGAAGATATTTTCGCATACCTAGAAACGATTTCCGTTTCTTACGATGCAAAACTAAAATATAAATGTACGTAATGTGCTCATTTTGTAAATAGTGAATCGTAGGAGTGTGTTATTAAATAAATAATATGTTGCAAATAATTTACCGTTTTTTGTTTTATTCGTAAAAAACCTTGGGCGTGCTTTATTTCCTGAATTGATTCATTATCATCATCACCACTACCATAATTATCAGTCTACAGCAGTTCAGAGCCCATTCAACTTGATGGTCCGCAACTCTCATCCATACTCTTAGGCCGCGCTCACTTTGGATACGTTTTCGTACGAATTCCATTCGTGCAGAAACGTACGAACACGCACGAACATTCCCGACCTTCTGAGTACTATGAAAGCGCTCACACTGCGCGCGAGTTAGTCGTACGTATACGTACGTACGTGCAAGTCCGACGTCCGAAATAAATCCGAACTTGTTGGGATATTTTATTACACGTTTGTGCGTTCATCATCAATAATGGATGTAGAAAAGTTAATTAACTTGGTTCACGGGCATAAATCTTTGTGGGATCAAAGTGATTCCAGTTATCACTTACGTGACATTATATTATTTATAATATATTAAAAAATATATAAAAAAAAAAATTCGCGCACCCATTCGGTTCTACGATAACGACGACGGCGTCGCAATCTACAGTTTAGAAGATGATTATCCAAAAGATAAAGATTATTCATCGCAGCAAAGATGACTTCATATGCGCCAATGCGCCAACACCGGTACTCTGTCTATTTGACGGAGAAAAACGTATTCAGTGTGCGCACTCAATTCGTACGAACAGTGTTCATACGTTTACGTACGATATAATTCGCATCCAAAGTGAGCGCGGCCTTAGGCTGTAGGGTACCCAAAATCATCCGTACTCTTAGGCTGTAGGGTACGCAAG
Organism: Oligia fasciuncula; assembly: GCA_963082905.1. NCBI lineage: Eukaryota > Metazoa > Arthropoda > Insecta > Lepidoptera > Noctuidae > Oligia > Oligia fasciuncula. Next base: position 9,302,346 of record OY720406.1, on the reverse strand, counting down.
ATTCAAAAGCGATCCATACATGTGAGTTCTCTTTGAATAAGGGCCGGTGTTCACTGCCGGCACGACACGGCAGGTTGTGCTGCGGCATCCCGCGGCGTTCCGAGTTAAGCTCGATGTATAATATTTACGCTCGGGCACGAAATGCGAAACATCCCAACTATTTTGACCAAGAACATAATCCGTACTACACCAAATTGTAAAGTAAAACCATGCAATACTTACATATTACTTTAATATAGTACCTACTAATACCTAACTCCTCGTCCTAAATATCTTGAAGACGTTGATGTCTGCCCACTCCGGGTCGAGCGTGATGTCGGTCCATATGGCTGTGGACCACACCGTCACTGTGAACCAGACCACCACTATGGCAATCACTGACGGACCGATGCCGGCGTACATCTGTCAAGGGTCAAGAAAAACAGCTTGAATCACTGACCTGTATTAAACTTACATGTATGATAGAGGTCAGTGGCCATGGACGTATTAATACGTGTGGCTTGTACTTCTCTTCTTAGTCTGTGGTGGCTTGAATGAAATATCTTGTACTATAAGAAGGTTAGCCGTGAAAAGGCCATAGGTGACATACTACAGATGGTTGATAAAAGAAGTATCAAGCTTAAGGCACCTGCTCCACTGCCGGCGAATAACGAGACACCAGTAGAGCTAGCAACTAAAAACTAGTCGGCGAGCAGCGAGTCAATATACTGTAGGTACTCTTTGCAGCGAGTGCACGACTAGCGATTACTCGCTAGTATGTACAGACACATCAAGCTACTCGACACTGTAAAATTTTCCCAAACAACCTTGAACCTTAGGCTTTAGCGATAAAGTTGAAAATCTATTAAAGAAATTTGACACATTGTAGATTGATGTGCTGGCGTCTGTACCCAGCGTGAGTCTACTCTAAGAGCCTGTTCAGATGAGGCGTTTTACGCGCGAGCGGACTCGCGCGTTTCAATTTATATTGCGTCCAGATAGCACGCTTGTATCTCGGGAACGCGCGAGTGTCTACGCGCGAGTCGACTCGCGCGTAAAACGCCTCATCTGAACAGGCTCTCTGTGTTCGGCCCGCCAAGCGAGCGTCGCTGAGCGAGCTACGATAAACATGTAGGTACGGTACCTAACCTACTCGCCGGGTGGTGTAGCGATCATCTATTAATATTTGTATCTCTTTTGCTTATACAGGACCTTTCAATCTTTTGTAAGTTTCATCGATCGCTCCCTTGTCGCCGTCGAGAAACATGTCATACCATACCAGTGTCCCTGGACCGCTTTTGAAACCCAAATCAATTAAACATTTGGTACCTAATATTATATAGGTACTTAAAATGAAACAAAATTCCTAAAATAGCTAGTAAGTGTACTCGATGATCTAACCATCCTCCAAGGCGGGATGTGCACATACGCACAGACCATCGCGTTGACGGGTGATCCGGTCACCAGGTGGAACGGAAGTGAGCTGGCGAGCGTGGCCGCCATCATCAGGTAGTGAGGGTTTATGTTGCAGAACACACTCTAAACAAAACAAATAAATCGTTATTTATGTAACGTACCTGTGCACTGGAGTGACCTATGCTCTGACTTTTTGAAGGCCTCCGAAAAAAAACTAGAGAACGGCGTGTACAATTATAAAACATTATACCTACTTAATTAATTATTTAGGTATGACTACTAATAATCTCCTTACCGCTTTAGCAATGCTAGGTAGTAGCGTATAGATTACACAGAAGTTGGACGCGAACTCTGTGAGTGTTTTACAGAACACCACTACGACGAAGACCACGGCGGACGTATGCCAGCCTTCGAAGTAGAGCAGGAACTCCGCAAACTCCTCCGTCATTTTCGAATCTCTGAGGGACTCGAATAGAGTGCTGCTGCCGGCTGAAAAGTCGAGGTCATAAATTGAATGTTACATAACATCAAGTCTGTATTCGCAGAAGGGGTAGACAGCGCAATCTATATATCGTCGGTCTAGATGTGACCCCTCGTAAGTACGAAATGTAAATTTTTCGGGAGAGACAAAAAACAGTTTTGTTAATTATGTATACCTAATGCATGCTTTTGGTTATTTTATTGAATATTAAATAAAATACGGTATGTTTTCTTGTATGTTGTACAGTCACGAGCAAAAGTACCTATGTATACACTTGGCTTTATTCAAAGTCGATTTTCTCCTTTATTTTTGAATGAAATTTTATATTAGTAGGAACATAGCATTTTCGAACCCATAGGTATATGTAAAGTGTCGTATTTCAACGTTACGTTTGTTATTTCGTGAAAAAAGTGTTGACATATTGGTGCTTGTGACTGTACCTACATAAAAAATCACCTTGGCATGCTTGGTGTCTATTCGTGGTAATTATCACTGTCGTAAATAATTACTGTAACATAAGAGGTCTCACAACCTTTATCAAAAAAATTAATGTGATTCTTTCTTTTGATAAAAAGTAAATAAAATAAATGTAGTGTTAATACAAATTATTAATATAATAGTGAAAATGTTAATATCTAACTGTTTCTAACTCCTTCACGGCAAACGGCACGACACCTTGTTGGAAGAAGTTCAAAAATAACTAATTATGTACAGACGCCAGCACATCAAGTTACTACAATCTGTCAGATTTCTTTAATAGATTTTCGACTTTATTGCTAAACCATAAGGTTCAAGGTTGATTGGGAAAATCTGACAGTTTCGGGTAGGTTGACCTGCTGGCGTCCGTACCTACCTACCTACCCAAAATTTACAGTTTTCTCTGTCAATGATACAGGCACCCCTCTAAATTCCTTTTTAAGACAACCTTTTGAAATCTGCCGTTGGATGACAACAGGACCCTCTTGGGCCAGTAATTTTTAGTTTGGCAATAAATCCAATTATTCGACAAATAAATTCTAAATTCAACGTTTGGTATTTGGATGACGGAACTCGGAGGTGATGTAGACAGTCTTAAAAGATTTACTTAAAGGTTTTAAAAGAAAAATCTGTTCCATTGGCCTAGACCTTAACCCTTCAAAATGTGAAATTTATCTTCCCCAAACGACGGACAGACAGACTACGAGTGCCATAATGCTGTCTTTTGTCTTACCGTGCGTATTTTATTACCTACTTATTCCTCCCTTCGCATGTCGCGCGTACAGGGTATGTACCGATAACAATAGAAATTATATTGTGTCTGCTACTGGACATGCGACGGGTTATGTTGCTGTGAGCTATTTCTGTAAATTTACCTATAATTAAGAGTATGCTCCAGGGAATATCCCGCCGCACCATGTTCCAATTCAGACATGATTTGGTCTGCGTGATCGGCAGGGGCTCGCTGTCCCGATCTAAATAAAGGTTATTGATTATTTGTTATGTCCGGGCGCCATTCATGTGAAACACAGGGTAGGGTAGACGATGTAATTATTTTGCTGGGTAGTGGCTCATCTGTCTGTGCAGGTATTTTGGTTATTTATTACTAGCTTCTGCCCGCGACTTCGTCCGCATGAAATTTCTTGTACCTTCACCCCGTCGCAACACTTCGTATTCGCTTAGCGTTCTTTTTTTTTTTTTCTTGTTTTTTAAATTTAATTCTGACTTTTTTTCTTTTTGCTTGGCTCCTAAAGGTCATAGCGTGATATTAAATAGATTATAGCCTTCCTCAAGAATTGCGCTATCAAATGCAAAAATATTTTTTCAAATCTGACCGGTAGTTCCAGAGATTATCGCGTTCGAACAAACAAACTCTTACGCTTTATTAGTAGTATTGATACTTATGGGTTGCATAGCTAATTCACCTGTTCGTCTCTTGAAATATTTCATGAAATCCAGATTGACAGGCATATTGAACAGAATGATCACACACAAGACACAGGGCGATAAAACTCTGAAGTGACTGAAATTAAGAAAGATGATCGTAAATATTTAAGAAGGCAAGGGTGGAAAAATAAACCTCTAAGCATTATCTACTTACGAATTTCTTCTAATTAAACGAAGTAGGTACTTATTACCTGATGTTATCATTTATTTATGTGGCATATTGTGTAGGTATGTATAATATATCTTCTATTGGATATCATAATAATATGTAATGTAAATAAATGAACTGCGAAGATCTGGCTGCATACAGGTACCTACTGCTAAGTAATTCAAGGAGGAGCATTGGCATTTGGTCGATGCAAGGTAAATATGGATGACGCCAAGACTTTCCACTTTGTCTCACTGGGGTGGCAACAGTTACCAGTCAACCTTAGGGCACATTCAATGCCCTATATTCAGCAAATTAAATTAGCCTATTTACTTGTGAAACTCGGGGCTGCCATCAATGGCCTGGTCGATGTGCGCAGTGCTGATCGTAGCCTGCAGCAGACCAGCTAGCACCACTACAGCGGAGACCACCTGATGTTGTCAAACTTTTGTTTTAGAAACTTACACGGTTTTGAACTAAGTACCTACTCTCGAATCATGATCATGGGATGCCTAGAGATTAGAATGCGGGAAGTGGGTGGTAACAAAATATGACCTACGAAAAAAGAATCAAATAAATAGTGAAATAGATAGTTTATTTGAAAAAATCCCTTATATATTTTTTTTTATTTGCGCGCGCCGCTGCGTAGGTACACGAGTATGAGAGATTTAGTGTGAGAGACAAATAGAGTTATAATCTTTCTTCTCTCTCATGTAACGAAATGTTCCTAAACGTGACGCGTCCTTGAGATTTCAATCTTAATTCACGTCCAATCCATCGTATCTAAGAATTCAAAAATCTGCTAATCTATGAACAAGTAATTTCCTTGAAACAGTATTTTTACGGGTCACCCTGCTTATGAAGCCTATTTTTAAGACCTAGCCAGTATGAGGCAAATTACAAGAGTATTTTGTCTGCTGTACTAACGAACTCATGAAACCGAAGCTTTCCAAGCTGCTGATACTGCGTTGCTAACAGAGCGTCGATGTATTGAGCCTCTTCTTCTGTCATCCCGATTTCTATGTTGCTTCGGGATCTGTAACATTTTACTTTCAAATAAACTAAGTGTTCGCGTCTACAGCCATGATCATCTTCCTGCCCTTGTCCCGCCCGCGTGTTACTTGGGGTTGGCGCATGTTTTCTTCTTCCATTCTCCCCTTTTATTCGTCACGTTATCATCCACTCTTCTCTTTCATATCATTCCTCAAACAATCTTTTCATTGACCTTCCTCTCTCTATCTCTCCATCCATCACTCACTCATAGGTACAGTCACGAGCACTAATATATCAACACTTGGCAACTTTAAATTGCGATTTTTTCACGAAATAACGAATGCAATGTTGAAATACGACACTTTAACACGTTCAGACCGGCGTGTACCACCGGTGGAGCACGGAGTATTTGCTGCCACGGCGAGGTGTACCACCGGTGGCCACGTCACACTATACTTTCAATGTACTAAGAAATTCGCGCCGCTTTGAGAGAAAGTGTTGTATTTACCGTTCCCGCCTAGTAAAATAGACAAATTTTCATAGTGTAGCTCAGGAGGAGGATATAATTTCGAAAAGTAAGCAAAAAACAGTATTGAAAAATTGTATTTATTAGAAAAAAAATTACATAATCACGACATAAATTGTACGAAATGCGAATTGTTTATGATAAATTACGTTGAGAGAATGTAATAATAAGAAAATTAAATCAAAATTGAAAAAAATATAAAATAAAATGCCATTATGGATGGTATAAAATGAAAATTATTTTGCATGATTAGTATTGAAACAATCCAAACACATTGGTTTTTCACACGCAGAGCAAAATGTATTTACGCGTTTCGATTTTTTTCTAGCCATACTCGCAGATTCGATTGTTGTAAAATGGTCGTAACAAGGTCTGCATCTCTTTCGGGTATCTCTGAGCTTTCCTTCCGTTTTCTCTAACTTGTGTTTTGGCTTTCTTTGTGCATGGGGCATGGGGCCTACCCTCCTCTGCAGCGTCATCGGGTTGATTATCAGTGCTGGGGTTGCTAATCATCTCTTTTATTATTTGTTCCCGAAATTCTAATATAAGTACTTAGTTTTTTTCCTGCTGCAAATTTTTGGTGAATAACCCAAGCATTTACCAATATTGTGCCACAGACAATCTCAATGATTAGCTTGCGGTACCATTTTAGGGTTTTTCTAAGGCTGGTATAGTACGACGCCATCTGATCAGAAATATCTACCCCCTTTTTCGCATTATTACTAGCTTATTAGAAAGAGAGAAAGCATAATTCCTGTCCGTGTCCACCGGTGGCGCACCCCGCCCGGCAAGACTTTTGGTTCATGGGGCGGTGATGTACCACCGGTGGCCATATGAAGATTTGCGCCGTAGGATACCAAGTACCTACTCATGAGGTGCCGGTCTGAACGTGTTAAATAAACCTATGGGTTCGAAAATACTATGTTCGTAATAACATACAATTTCATTAAAAAATAAAGGAGAAAATCGCTTTTGAATAAAGCCAAGTGTATACATACTTATGCTCGTAACTGTACGCGTACTCTTGTATAAAAAAGTGATTTAAAATACCTATAAAACAAGTTTCTAAAAACCTTTTCACATTAAAACTTTTTTCTCGTGCACAACAAACAGGGACGTAGTATACCTACTGGCCCTTCTTCGTGAAAAAAATATAAAAATGCCATTAAAGTTTTCTTTTTAATTGATTTATTTTTCATGTTGTATGGCTTTTAATGTTATTTTTCCGCTAAATCAGCCACTATTGACGTGACAACGTCTTAAATTAGGTTGCGACTGGGAGTCACTTATGAAAAAGTGTAACGCTCGGTAACGTTACGATGAGTCACCGAACGAGAGAGAGGCCCGCCGAATGCCTTGCGTCTCTCTCCCACTCAACTATGATCGGATGATCGGTCGTTGTCACGTAAAATCTTCGCCCGTAAAACCGACTTTACAGGCAACCATTTTTTTTTTACATCGATAACTACTAGTAAAATGAGTTCAACCTTTTTGAAGATTGAATGTTATTTATTTGGTGATCAAGCAAATCTAGACTGGAATACCCCGACAGAGTATGTTTTTTTTTTATGTACAGGCGCTAGCACATCAAACTAATACTACAATCTGTCTAATTTCTTTAATAGATTTTCAAAACAATGTGAATAAAAGTGTGGTGACGGTCAAGATCTTACCCTTTTTTTAGGTCTTTATGAGCTCTCATTCGCCAAGTGTACACAGAGTACCTACTTAGAATGTACGATAAGGAACTTCGTTCCAATAGCCTACTAATTCTAGAACTTACCTGAACATCCCCAGGAAGTAGAAATTCATCCACAAATACAACAGTGTCTCCATGACCAGCATTCCTGGGAGATTCAGTAGCATGAAGTGAGGAAACTCTATCTTTGGTCCGGCGGGGAATATCCTTACAAACAATAAATTAACACATTACATCACGCCTGTATTGCCTGACAGGGTAAAGCAGAGGTGTATCTTTAGTACACCCTCAATTCGCTATTAGGTAATAATTTAATCATTATAATAGAATGCTCATGTATCTGTGGTTGCTGTTATGACTGCTTACTGACGAGCGGCATCTTGCCGCGGCCATGGCGACTAAGATAACTCAGCCGTCGGCATCTGTCGGCAACTACCACTACCAGCAGCGTCGCTTGAAGTTAAGTCGACTGCTGGCAGTCGCCTGTGTGACGACGACAATCGCCGACGTGTCGATGGCAGCTGCTGCCGCGTCGACCGCAGCCGTCGCCAAGTAACAACGCCTGCAGTTACGCCTGTCGTCGACAAAATGCCGTTCGTCTGATATAGCTCTAAATAGACCTACGTGTTACGTAATAGGTAGGTAATATCTAGGTGTTTAAATAGGTAACCTACGTTGTGGGTACTTAGAGAACAATGGCGACCTACACGACATTGTGACAAACAAGGAGTCATTTAGGTTCTAACAAAGAGCCGAGCCTCTTTTGTCAAAGCAAATAATGGAATTGGTGTAGATTGAGGAAAATTTTATAATCTTTTGTAAAAATAACTTGCGGTAAGTAACACATTTACAACTGCCATGCCCTTTAATTTTTTTTATTTTTTATTTATTTAAAAATACGTTGCCCCATACTAGGAATTTCTTCTGTATTGTGGGTGCGTTTACAAACATTTAAACTCACATACACAAACAGCCAGAACCGGAACAACTACCTACTTGTTGTAGGTCATACAAATATTTGTTCCGTGCGGGAATTGAACCCGCGACACGCAGCGCAGCAGTCAATCGCTTAACCACTGCGCCAACCGTGCCGTCAATTTTGACAATTCAACAACATTTGTGTATTTTATCTATGATTCATTGAGTTATTTACGGCCATAGACTACTATTACAATGTTTACGGCGTCGTCGAGCAGACGAATTTATCAAGCTTATGCAGCAATACCTACGTAACGTAAGATTTCGAAAGAAATGACTATTCTATCTAAGTCATTTCTTTCGAAATCTTACGTATTGTGAAAGAAAGTGTGTTACGCAATAGGGGTGTGCCTATTGCTTCATATGTTCGAAAAAAAATCTGCTCGGCAAGGTGATTATCGCAATGAATGTGAAAACGAAAGCCGCAATGGCTTTCGTTTTCACATTCATTGCTGCTGATAGTGTGTTACTTCAGCAGGCACGTTCAGGCTAATCCCAGAACACAGTCAAACGGCAATCAACTTTAGATATCCAAAACTTTCATAAAAAAAATTCAGGTAAGTAGGTAGGGGAGAACAGGGTAATTGGAGCTTAATAAGGGAAAAATTTCATAACAACCATATTTGTTAACATTCTTATGATGTTTATTTAGGAACTCTTACATTCATTATTAGAGTATATTTTAAACACAGTTATAATCAATTACAGTCTTGTATTAAGGTACAATAACAATTTTACAAAAAAAAACAGTCGCTCCCATTACCCGACACATGCGGGTAATGAGAGCCCGCTTAACGCCCATATGGGAAATGGGAGCCATAATTTACTCTTTCCCAAAAAGTGAACTAGACATACTTTAAAATATGTGATCTTAGTAATTAATACAAAGAACTATTTGTAAGAAAAAAATCAACTTAGTAAAGAAAAAAAGATTAAGGTAATATAAATATGCTAGGCCACCATTACCCGCCGACTACCATTTTGAAAAGTAATAACATAAATATGTAATTCTACTTTCAATCTCAATTTAACCAATTGGGCTTGTTAGTGCATGAATCTGGGGATATAATAAGCATAAACATAATAAAATAAGAACATAACTTCATGCTTATCTCGGCGCTGGCAATCAGCAATTTTTTTTATAAGCGTGGAGCGAAAAACACATAATCGTCACTCGTGACTTAGTGCATGGCACTAACGACTCGTGTTCGTCTGGCGAAGTTTTTCGATGGTTGACAAAAGCGGCCGAGTGTGTACGATCGCGTAAATGTACCTACTTTCCGTGCAATCACCATGGCTCCCACTACCCGCTGGCTCTCATTACCCTGTTCTCCCCTACCTACTGATTGAAAGTAAGCACGCGCGGGGATTTAAAATTCAGCTGCATTTGAGAATTCTGTCGCATGTCGTAACTCGCACTCGTTGAATTAAATTTATCTTTTATTTATCTAGAAATAATCAATATTCGTACCTACATAATTATCAAAACTTACCGAGACCCTTCCTTGCCTCGTAAAGCAAAGCCGTTGGTCCCGGGCATAGATATATCATTTCTATGGTCCCGGGTGCCATTCGTGGACCTTTTACAGTCGTTACGGGTAGCCAGAAGCTCGAAAGTCTGACAACCAGTCTTACCAAGGGGTATCGTATTACTCAGGTCAGATAGGCAGTCGCTCCATGTGAAATACTGGTATTCAGCTGCATCCATCCGGTTAGAGACTGGAAGCCGACCCCGAAATAGCTGGGAAAAGGCTTGGCAGATGGAATTATCAAAACTTACGTTTCACAGTAGATCTTGAATATTTGATTGGTCTGGCTTCCCATCATTGTCGCCATGTGACCTGGAATGGAATTAATGAAATTCCCATGTGATAGGGGGCGAGCCTTTTTGCCATCAACCGGGCACACAATCACACATTCAGACTCCGGGCTGCTACTGAGAAACACAGATGGAAAAACCCCAAAAACACTGCCCGACCTGGGAATCGTACCTAGGATCTTATGCTCAGCAGCGCGCTTGCGACTACTAGACCAATGTGGCAGTCTATTTTCTTAGTAGGTATCATGGACTTATTAATATCTAATACTTACAAGTGGTAATAAGTTCATGGTAGGTATACCTATAGGTCAACCAAAGACTGACGAGTTTACACGTGCTAAGATTTCTCGGGGAATAATACAGAATTGGGGGCCCAGAATTTTGAACGAATTTTGACAACGTGTTACGGACGGACGCGGACGGTGCGAGTAGGTAGAAGGCTACAAAGTTATTGTGGCACGTGGCCAAAATCAGAACTAACGTCGCCATCTGGTTTTCAAAATACCATTTCAACTGTAATCACTGACCTCTATCATACAGCGTACTTGTATAATATAGGTCAGTGACTGTAACACAATTAGGTACGGACGCCAGCAGGTCAACCTACCCGAAACTGTCAGATTTTCCCAATCAACCTTGAACCTTATGTTTTAGCAATAAAGTCGAAAATCTATTAAAGAAATCTGACAGATTGTAGTAACTTGATGTGCTGGCGTCTGTACTTACACAAAATGTTTACAAACAACGCCCACGTCAATGTCATTCAGGCGCCATCTGCACCCTAATTGCGTAACGAACTATCACTCTCAATCTGAATCATTTTGAACGATATTGCTAATCCACTGCTTCCGAACAACGTACATACCTAAATAACGCAATGAATGTTGTTGAACTGTCAAAATGAAACCCATTGCTACTGGTAAGTGTGTAACGCAATTAGGTACCCCCTCCGCTAGGAGTTATCGTGTTCTGTGATTACTAACTGTGATCGGAATGATCGGATGTCCGTTCACAGTTATTTTACCTCTGATTTTGCATCACTGTCAAAATCATAGTGATTTAGTATCGTTACAATAAGGTTGTTGTTGGGTTACTGCTACTGACAAGTCTGTAATTATGCCCGAACATAAGGACATAAAAAAACATCCGAATTGAGAACCTCCTTCTTTTTTGAAGTCGGTTAAAAATCATATAGATCTAGGATTGTTGTTGGGATGCTGCTGTCAAACGTAAAATAACTATGAATGGATTGTAAATTGCGCTGATCAGCTTTCAGAAACGGTGTTGGTTAGTAAAAGTTGTCACACTAACCAATGGATGACGAATACGCAATTCCGAGAAAATAAAATACGGTGAAGTCTGACGGCCTTGGCACACTGCAACAATTATTATTATTATTGTAAGTTATTAACTTAATTTTTTAATTAATTACCTAATTGTCTTAGAGTGAGCAAAAAATGAACACGTGCTGAAGTGACTGAAGAGTAACTATCTTTAATGGCAGAACCTTCGAACAAGCACATAATGAATGTTGATCTGCGGGGTAATTGCGTAACACACTATCAGTAGCAATGGGTTTCATTTTGACAGTTCAACAACATTCACTGCGGTATTTGCGTTGTTGAGCAGACACATTTGTTCGAGCTTATGGAGCAATGAATTACCAATAAGCTTCAAAATGCTTCAAATTGAGAATAATAGTGTGTTAAGTACCTACCAACACAATTAGGATGCTGCACCCTTGCATGACTCATACTCAATCACAATCTGATTCATTTTGAAGGATATTGCTAATTAATCCATTGCTTCATATTTTCGGACAATGTGTTTGCTCAACAACGTAAATAACGCAATTAATGTTGTTGAACTGTCAAAATGAAAGCCATTGCTACTAAAATAGTGTGTTACGCAATTACTCCAAAAAAGCATAATAACACCATAATTCTTACTCTTGTTCATGCCGAGTAGATTTCTGTTGAGCCTTTCCAATAGTTTGATAGATTTCCACGATTCCCATCTAAAATTAATAACTCAAGTAAGTAAGATCAGCCATTTTCATGACTGCCGCAGAATTTTGTTGAAAGATCGAAACAAGATTTCAACTCAGCCTATCGCAGTTCACAGCTGACATAGGTCTCTCCCAGGCTGTGCCACAACACCCTGTCCTCCGCCTTCCGCGCCCAGTCTGTCCCCTTCTCTAGCTGGGGGGCATCTCACAATACGCTTGTCGATACGCGGTCTCCAGGACTCAAAGACAAGATTACCTACTTACCTTTTCAAGTTCAGTAAGAATAGCTTTGACGACAGGCATCATCAGTCCACATGCCAAGATGTTAGATATCCACATTGATAGGAACATGCTCGAGAAGAATAGAAGAAAGCTTAATCTGAAACCATTGTTCGGTTGGTGATCAGCGGGAACTTTGCCAAGGTCGTTGATTCTGACAAGTTGACAACCTCTCATTCTAGACTTTAAACAGTATCATTTTTAATCAGCTAAGTACTACTACAGCTTACCCAGGATTTCCTACTTTCTATAAGAGAGAACGGGCTGTACCTACTGTAATCCAGCACGCGAGCCGGGCCCAGTTTAGTCACAGGCCCAGATAGTAGTTGGTGGATGTGACGTCCAGCAACCACCATCTGAGCCAGAATGTCAAATGTTTTTGAACTTTGTATTGAATTCATGGTAGTTATACCAATACGTGCTTAATGTAGTCTTAGTAATTTTTGGCCAGGAAGTTCAGGCAGCAGGGCTGTTTGGTTGACCCTTAAATATGTCTACTGTTTCAAAACTTCGAAATGATCAAACTTATCAAACAAATAAGCTGTAATTTATTAACTGTAAGCACAGAACCGGTAGAAGTGGCGGTGCTTGGGGGAAGTCTATGTCCAGCAGTGGACGTCTTTCGGATAAAATGATGATTGATGATGAAGGCTTTACCTATAATGTGAGCATCCAAACACGAGCAAGAGTTTGAGAGCGACCCTTCTGTGCACATTGCAATTCTCTATGGCTATCGTGATCATCATTACTCCGATACAGTCCAGCAAGTCATTTCGAATGTACATCTGAAAACATTACATAGATACGATAGCAGGGGGTTTACTGTTTAGGTAAAAGTTACAATACGGCCGATATTCGCGCAGAAGGCTGCGCAATAACATTTTTAGGATCCAAATGGTGACATAATTGAGATAGGTAAGAAGTTGTTTTATTATTTTATTTACCGTAAAATTTTACTAAGTACCTATGTAAATTATCTACTTACCAAACTATTAAATTAAAAATGTAATTATGTAATCTATTAAAGGTACCTAACCTAATGACTAATAATAACAAACTAAAATAAAATATGGCGTCTAAGAATTCCTCCGAATCGCTATCGACTGGTAATGTAGCTACCCAAGAGACCGGCGGCATTGCCACGTTGTATGGCACGTTGCTTAGCCTCTGGCTAGGGTAAAACCAGGCCTTGGGTCACGGGAAGTGTCAACCAGCCGTTTGGAGATAAGTTTTTCATTCATGGATATTTTTGGTAGTAGGTAACTAGTAGTAAGTACCTAGTCAAATACTCAATTACCTCACTGATAAAACTCTTGCCGATCCCGGTCATGATGCACGAGAAGCCAATAGGCATGACTGCCAACACAGCAGGATGGTGCACATCCAAGGTCCAGTAAACGACCATCAGCAGAAACACGTAAAAACTCTTGTAGGCCTACGAAATATTGAAAAATAAAACTACCTACCTACTGAGAAATATTAATTTTCTCTTGGGCCATAAAACAAGTGTTAGGCACCTACTTTTATTGGTCTTTGTAAGTCTCTCTATAACAGGATCTTGTCGAAGGAAGTGCTACCGACAAGCGTTTTGATGCTGAGTACTTCGATGACGGACTACAATAAAGGACTAAAAGCAAGATGAACATGAACACGGTACAACATGGATCCGCCCCTAAGACGACCCACTGACCCCAACTTACTAGTAAATAGACTGGCAACACCGTTCCCACTTTGAGGCCAACTTTGTTCAGTGAACTTTGCAATTAGTTTTATAAAAACCTTTGTCCTAAATCGGTTAAATTGATCTCATTTTTCCAGAAGTGGAATGTAGTGGCTGAGTACCAGCAGGTACCCAGTACCTATTAGAAAGATCAGTCTAAGCACGTTTATTATAGGTACTGTGGACACTGTGGTCTAAGTTAAACTTTATGTACCTAGTTCCAAAACTCCTTCGGTGCTCATAATGAACTATAATATAACGCAGGTACTAACAATTTTATCACTGATAAAAGTAACCGGTAATAGGATAATTGGAACAATCAAAATAACCAATGTTCTCCAATATGTCCTGCAGAATAATTTGTACCGATCCCTTCTGGTGTTTATCACAAGGTTAGTTACTCTGTGAAAGAAACCACGTGATAAAATGTACACGGTACACGGAAGTGACATTTATTGTAAAGTAGGTACAACTTACGACGAGGCATCAGAATCCATGTTTTTTAAAAGTACAATTTCACTGAGCTAAGCGTGATAGTGATAGGTAGTCCATTTATATTTTACTTTTCTGACGTTCAAAATAAGTCGCGAAGGTTCCGATAATCACGATGGTTCATCTAGGAAAAGATAAAATTAGTTATTAGTTTTTATTATTTTAACTATTTTACAGTTTTCCATGAAAAAAAAGCTACTATGTTTGAACATATTTGGTAGAAATTTATTTTGATTAGTGGCAACATTTATTAGGATCCATCATTTTAATTGTTTAATTTTATAATTAGTTTAGTTGTCAATTTATCGCGTTCGAGGTTGGGTGTGTGTTGAACATAAACAAATTCGTATACGATTTACGATAAAAATAGATTCAAAAAGCGTAAACATGCAAGTGGATTTAGAGTTCGATTATAATGAGGCGACAGCAGCCATGGATAAATTTTCCCAGGAGGATATAAACGAGCTACGTTACTGGACACAGAAATTGGATAAATCAAAATATGTGCCTAAGGATTTAACAGATAAACAATTAGTGCTGTTTTATAATGGTTGTTACGGGGACATGGACAAGACGAAAGCTTGTATAGAAAAGTATTACTCATGCAGAAAAAATGGAACGGAACTGTTCGACAATCGGATCTTGAAGACTGAAGAGTTGAAGCAAAGTGCGGATGTTCTGTGAGTAAAACTCTTCTATTAATACAATGTCGTCTTTAAAATGCAAGCGGACTACTAAACTGATGATATTGATTTTTCCGATATTTACAATCTGTGAAATTGGCAGCTGTTTGGCAAACACCATATTATTATGTTTTTAGGTAGTTATCTATCTTATAGTTAACATTGTAATACAAACCAATTTCTCTTTCACTTCTCTTACAAAAATCATGAATTAAAACAAGCTCAAAACGTAATGAAATTTTAGAACATTATACATTACCTAATTCTGCATATTATTATAAAACGAATAAATTAATAAATATTTGATCACTCTATTTTTACCGACTTCAAAAAAAAGGAGGTTTTTATGATTAGACAAGAGAAAACCCACTGACCAAAAACAGCACACTAAAATTTTTGCTGAGTACTTACCTAGTTAAAATTAAAGCTGGTCAAAATTAAAAAGTATCTTTGCAAGATACTGTTGTTACTTGGGTAAGTATATTCGATAACTTATAAAACTCAAACTCAAAGTATTTATTTCAATTAAACCATTAACAGGCACTTTTGAATTGTCAAGAAGTCGGTAAGTCAGAAAATATGAAGCTAGTTGCCCATTCCAAAGCGTAGGTACCTATGGAAAAGAACGGGCAAGAAACTTCATGGACACAAAGAGTGTCCATGGAGTTTCTTGCCCATTCTTCTTAAATTACATTTTACAAAAATATTAGTTACATCATTACTTTTGATTTATAATTATTTATTGTGAGAACGATGTAAAAATAAATAAACTGGCCAAGTGTGTGTCGGGCCACGCACAGTGTAGGGTTCTGTAGTAGCCCGTTATCACAATGTAGTATGATTCTGTTGTTCTTTAATCTGAATATTAAAAAAAAAACATATTTTGTTTTTCAATGCAAGTCTTTATAAACAAGCAACTACTTCATCTTAGTCACTTTAAAGGATTAATGCTAAGGATTTTGTATTTGGTACAAAATTATCCAACACCCAATTTTAACGACTATGACTGCTAAACTAATAAAGTTATCTTAACCGCTATAATTTTTCTTTAAAGTTCATGAAATGCACTATCATCGTCAATTTTTCCACATTTTTTAAGCCAGCAGTTTAGCTTTTAGAGGCAAATTTTTGTTCCAGTACGGCGTCCCCCCCGTACTGGAACAAAAATTTGCACTTTAAAGTTTAATATTTCGTAAATGGAGCATTAAATCGAAAAATAATTTTAGCAACCCCCAAGTCATTTTAGAAGACCTATCCAACGATACCCCACACGATGGGGTAGACGAAGAAAAAAATATTCGTCCCCACTTCACATGTAGGGGAGCTACCCTAAAAAAAATATTTCCCAAAATTTTATTTTACCACTTTGTCGGCGTAATTGATATACACGCTCCTACAAAATTACAGCTTTCTAGTACTAACGGTCTCTTAGCAAAACCTCCGACAGACAGACAGACGGACGGACGAACTACGGAACCCTAAAAAGACCCTCTCTCTATGCATTTTTATTAGGATGGCATTGGCAAAAAATAATCATTTATTTTGACCTACTTTACCAGCAAAACAAAAGCCAAAAGTGGCCCACTAAAGCACAACAGATAGATATAATCTACAACAAAATATAATCTAAGAAATAAAATATCTTTTTTCTAGGCTGGTAATTAACATTGTTTTTTATACTTACCTACACCATCATTTTCATGCGGAAATCTAAAACAAATTACATGTTAAAGTTATCATTATTATCCCACACAAGTCTATAATCAGTTGACAGAAACAATGGAGCTAGATGTTGATAAATTATGTAAACACTAGCAGCGCCCGCGGGTTCCAAAAGGAATTTCTTGAACTAAAAGCATTTCAAAAAACCAATTAGGTAAGTACAGGGATTTTTGAATTGTCAAGTCAGAAAGATGAACTAAGTTGCCCATTCCAAAGCATAGTAGGTTTAATAAATCGATGGCCATTTCTGATAACAATTCACAACAAAAAAAACAACTAGCTTTTGCTCGCGGCTTCGCCCGCGTGGAGGTCGGAATGTACTACTGGGATAATAAAAAGTAGCCTATGTCGTAACCTAGGTCATGGTCGATCCGTGTGCCAGTTTCCAGATTCGTTCAGCCGGCGTGAAAAGGTGACTGACGGACAGACAATGTTGCCTTTGCAATAATGTAATACTTAATATTAAATATGGATTCCGACGATTACGCGATACCTATCATACTTTAATATACGCATATCACAAAATACAGAGAGTACAGAAGGCAATCTACATACAAAGTGCGCTCGAGCAACGCACACAGACACCGCTCACGGACACGTTATCTCGGACTGGTTGGGAGTAGTGCGAGCGCGAGTGCCATTCGCTTGAGACACGCGTCTGTGAAGTGCAAAAATGGAGCAACAAAAAATGGCTATCTAAGCTCGATTTATATACTTACTGAATAGTTTCCTATTTTGAATCAGTATAAACGAAGTAACTTTTTTGTAAGGTAAATTCACGCCACCAAGTATTACGTAAGTTGAAAACATGATTTTTTGTTTGTGTAGATATTGTGTTGTTTTTAGTGTCATTTGATAGGTTTATGTCTAAAACGAATAGGGCAAATGTAAATAGGGTAATCCGTTTTCAAGTTATTAGGGATTTTCGATAGTGAAAATTGACAAATGTAAAATTTTGTTTTTGTTCTGTAAACTTTTTTTTATTGTAATACTTGTTTTGTTTTAATATTGTAGAATAAGCTCAACAATTAATCAAACAACTACATACGAGCGCCACTACCACGATAGTTTTTTGTGCATAAGCCAAAGTTGACAACCCTAGCGCGACCGCCGAGCGTAGGTATGAAAAGTGAAGTACCTACGTACATGTGATTGCCTTCTACAATACTCTCTGTATTTTGTGCATATAAGCTGACTGCGTTCTTCGACATGGTAGTAGGTACCTATTTTCTTATCGCGTTCAAAATGCATTTTACGAGTAGTGAGTAAGAGCACTAAAAATGCTAAAAGATTTAAAACAAGATTAGTATCCTTTTTTGGTATTGTAATATGCATGTTTAGAACCCATGTCAGTACCTAAAAAGCATAATCAGCCTATAATGTTCCCACTGCTGGGATACAGGCCTCCTCTCTGTGAGAGTCGGCCGTAATCCACCACGCGGGTCCACTGCGGGTTGTTAGATGACATATTTATTATGTCTGTGAATTTGTGGTTTTAGGACATGCCGCTTTCCTCATGTTTTTCTCCACAGTTTTGAGAACAGTGGTGATGAAATTAAATACTTACACAAATTAAAGAGCCTGTCTAGGTTCGAACTCGCTAACTACAACTCGTACATTACAACCGATAACCACGGGTCCAACGCTGCTCCCATGTTAGTACTGTACCTAATTTATAAAATTGTACCGTTACGAGTAACAACGGAAATATCATAAAGCTGATACCTAACCTAACCAACCAGAAACTTCTAAGTTAATTAACCCCTTTGAAAACATTATGAAACGCTCAAGTTTTTATCAAACCCTGCCAACTTTCAATGATCGGGAACCATTCACAGAACTTGAAACGGAACTCTTGAACGGACTTCTCGAATTAGAATTTGCAATACAGGAGTCCAAGGTCGCAGCTTCGCAGCCTCGTGTCGTGGGTGCTTGTTTCAGAATGGAGTGAAATCTAAATAAATATGGCGGGCTTTATATTGGAACTAGCTTTTGCCCGCGACTTCATCTGCGTGAAATTTCACCCTTCACCCTCTTAGGGGCCGTCTCCACGAGCGAGAGAATCGCGGCGATATTATCGTCGTGCCATGAATTTCTATACACTCTCTTAGAACGTGTCTCCACACGGTGATATCATCGCGGCGAAAAGTTTATGGCACGGCGAGACTATCGCCTCGATTCTCGCGCTCGTGGAGACGGCCCCTTAGGGGGGTGGATACCTACTCTTCACAAAGAACACACCCTCCAAATTAAATGTCTCTAGGACCAGCGGCTGTGCGTTTATATATCAGTCAGTCAGGACTTGGAATTTTATATAATAGATAACCGCTATTTTTGAAGTGGAAACTTATTTAGGCGATCTTTCTGAACAGTGAACCGAAGGGGGTCTTCCCTATAAGTCCGTCAACGACGATACGGGCCCGTTAGTTTAATTTTTCGGTCGGGCAATCGGGCATAAACACATCGAGAGCAGGGACAATTGTCAAGTCGTGTTGTCATTCATTCTTAGTTCGAGACCCGAAATAATCTTATGTCCGTAAATTATATGTAGTAAGAAACGCCCGTATCTTAAGCCGAAAGTACGGACTTTGTGCTTAGGGAGTAGACCCCCTGAACCGTCACGCTCGGGTTGGTGACGGTGAATCAGATATACTTGGCTCACAGAATCGGCTAACGTAGATCAGCGACACTGAATCGCATATACTAGGCGCTGAATCGCGTAAACTCTGCTCCAGTCGTATGTTTTTTTTTTACTTCTATCTTGTGGTCATAAACACCCGACTCTTATTTTTTGCTCTTGTCTGCAACCACTATAAGGGAAGGGAATCGTTTGTTTTGTATGGGCATGTGATGAGTAGGAATCAAACGCATGTAACTAAAAGAGTGAATATAAAACCAAAGGAGCAAAAAGACAAAGTGGGTTGTGGGAGGGATGATAAAAAAGGAGTGAATGATAGAGTGACGGCTAACAGGGGAGAATGGAAGAAAAAAACGTGTTGCGCCAACCCTAAGTAATATGGGATAAGGGCAGGAAGTTGATGTTTCGAACCACTATAAATATTCTCTGATGTGCTGAAACGGTGGCTTGCCATTCGCCCTTTAAAAGAATGACCTCGTCAGTAATTTTCGTATTTTTAGCGTTACGTTGACGTCATCCCTTTTCGCTCCATTACCCGAAAATTTTGCAAGTGTCGAATTTTTTTATTATCAGCAGATCCATCCATCTGATTTCGGTCCTGCCTGTTTTTTCTTCTGATCCTTTTATGTGCAGATTGGCAGCTTTGATTCCTATACGGACTGAATTAAACAATGGCAAAATCGGCCATTAAAACTTCCGCCCATTTGAAATCAGCATGGTGTTACAAATGACCCAACACATTAGCGGCAACTTTCTTTACCGCCCACTTCATTCGTCCTATGCTCAATAAAATTACAATGAACAATAAAATTATCCATTCTTGAACAATCAATTATTTTTATAGACGTCTGTTTGCTCTGACGTCAGAGATTCGCTCCGTAGTAGGTAACTCAAACTCAAACTCAAACTCAAAGCATTTATTTCAATTAAACCATTTTACAGGCACTTTTGAATTGTCAAGAAGTAGGTCAGTCAGAAAAATGTGAAGCTAGTTGCCCATTCCAAAGCGTAGGTACCTATGGAGAAGAACGGACAAGAAACTCCATGGACACTCTTTTTAAATTATATTTTACAAAAATATTAGTTACATCATTACTTTTGAATTTATAATTAAATAATGTGAGAACGATGTAAAAATAAACAAGACGTATGCGTTAAAAGCGTCCAGAGTACAACAAATAGTACTAAAACAACAATCCAAAAATAAAAATAAAATAATTAAAAATAAGCCGAGGCAGCTAAGTGATGACCAGCCCCAACTGACGGCGCCCGTTCACGAATATTATCAATAGTCTGTCATTATCCTAACAATGCTATAAAAGAGAGGATAGGAGGAGAGCTATTTTGTGATGTTTTAGCCGTTCGCATCGCTTTTGGTTTGAGAGTCTATACTACCTCAAATTGCTGAGCATGAATATCCTCTGTTATATCAAAAATACTGCTGCTTTCAGCTTTCACTTTGTAATAAATATATGTTAAAGTTGAGGAGAATGTGCTGATGCATGAAAAGCCAGTTGAGACCAATTACAACGGTGAAGGAAAACATCGTGAGAAAACATGTCCTAGAACCGAAAATTCGAAGACGTCACATCCACCAACCCGCACTGGGCCCACGTGGTGGATTAGAGTCCATTCCCTCTTACAATAGACTTACAAAGAGGAGGTCTGTGTCCCAGCAGTGGGAACATTATAGGCTGATTATTTGTTTCATGAGGCCAATCCTATTCTTATGTGAAGAAGTAACATTCCTTCAGTATTCATAAGTGAATAAAATGCTCTATTACGCGGACAGTTGGCATGATTATGCGGTCATAGACCCAGGCTGCCCAATTTGGACTGAACTTTCGATTTCCATTGACATCAACATTTTCGGTATGCATACATAACTAATCTGTTAGATGTTAAAGATAACGATATCTTTAAAAAAGCCTTATTAAGTCATTAATAACATTAAATTGCTTACCTTGTATAATATGTTTTTATTACACAACTAACTGAAGTGAACAGTACAAGGACTTATTTATGATGAGAAAGTAGCAATTAGTTATGGAGTATCTACCAACCCGCACTGGGCCGCGTGGTGGATTACGGCCTACTCCCTCTCACCGAGAGGAGGCCTTTGTCCCAGCACCAGCAGTGGGAACATTATAGGCTAGTTATGCCAGTTATGGCGTATACAATTTATTGACCAATTTCAGCTCCTTCCTTCTAACTGTTCTGGACCAAATATCGTCAACTGGAGCGGCACGCCCTTCAGCAGGTCGTTTATTTTATTGGATGCCTGAAATTCAGGCTCAATACCCAATATAACATTCTTTGAACAGCGAAATCAAAAACATTTAATTAAATTCTTCGTATTTACGAAAGCAGACATTATTCGCTCTCGAATGAAATTCTTGAAAGGCTCTTAATATATTTCCTCCTTTTGATCTGAATCAACACTGATGTTGAATCTGTTGGGAATATATTTGTATGTCTTGTGTGGTTGGAAGGATATTGCAAATTAAGAGTTAGCAAGCAGAGAGAGTATTAATATGTACAGGCTACGTCTTATCAAACACACTTTGCTTGTATTCTCAGAAGATATAGGCATAAATGTCATAGACCCTCATGACAACGACGATGGTATCATCATCATTTCAGCCGAAAGAAGTCCACTGCTGGACATAGGCCTCCCCCAAACGTCGCCACATCGACCTTTGATTCTCGCATCCAGCGGATTCCTGCAGCCTTAACAAGGTCATCGGTTGTAAGGGATCTACTGCCAGGAGCAGTGGTGGCCATGGTATCGGCCCCGAATTACGAGTTGTAGGTCGTGGGTGGAGGTGCTTTAGGTACTTTTGTGTAAATATTTTCATCACCACTGCTCCCAAAACGTTGAAGGAAACCAGCATGTCCTAAGAGCAAAAATTCAAAGACATGTAACATCTACCAACCCGCACTTGGCCCGCGTGGTAGATTACAGCCCACTCCCTCTCGAAGAGACGAGGCCTGTTAGTGGAAACATAGGCAATAGGCATAGGCTGCAATTTTTCGGCCCCATACCTGCTACTAAACTAATATTTTTATAGTAGAACGCAATAGATGAATAGAAGAACAGCTTTTCTCAAAATAGCAAACTAACTTTTGACCCCAATACTCCGAAGGCAGTTAGAAAACCAGTTACCAGTTTATACAACTGCTTAGTTTCTTACAGCTGTTTAACTTTCATTAAGTGAGCGTAAATTGTAACAAGGTACACAAATACCTCTTTATGTATTATAATATTTGAATACAGTACCTTCCCATTCTATTGTCATGTAAATTTTAACTTGAACTTGTTTATCAGTGTTGACGTTGTAAATAACTGTTTAGTTAAATTTAGTGAATGATTAATTGTTTGTGATCTATCGGTTAAATTAAGAACTGGGCATTACATTTTGAAAGGCATTGTGACAATCTGGATTGTTCGTGGAGCTATTGGCACAGCTACAGATGGACAGACGTTCTGGCGTACAGGGTGGCACTGGCAGGGACATTGTCACGCAACCTGTTACCATGGATTCAGTACAGACGCCAGCAAATCAAGCTACCCGAAACTGTCAAATTTTCCCAATCAACTTCGAAACTTATGCTTTAGCGAAATAGTTGAAAATCTATTAAAGAAATTTGGCAGATTGTAATAGCTTGATGTGCTGGCGTCTGTACATGATTCTGAAATCCTATTGAAATAAAAGTTTCGTCGGTTATTAAAAAAAAAATGCTGTTCCATACATTTTGACGGAAATGCAAACCGAAACAGCTATTGCCAATCTAAAACAGCTATTGCCACGATTATATTTAAACGTGTAATATTATACAGTTGTAAGATAGGATACATAATTTTCTCTGGATCGTCTACTGCCCCTCTGAAAGTCTCAAACGCCCACGAGGGGGCGTTATCTCCCACGTTGAGAACTTCTGCTCTAGATGAACGAAAATCGATGGAGCGTCCCACCATCTGTCAGTTACCTCGGCCAAAGCGAAGTTTATGTTAGATGTTCAAGCAAGCTTACACTACGCAATTACACCCTGACTAAACACCCGTCTGGCAACTTGAAAGGACTCATTACGTCAATTTATAGCCCGTGCCACTCAAGAGTAAAATGCGTAGAATTATTAAGAGGGTCTCCTAGGCAACGAGGGCTTGCCAGATCTATTTTATAACGCGTATTGATCTTGGAGTGAGACAGAAAACAAGTCCCGTCCTTTCGGTAAAAATCTCACTGAGATAACGATTACATACATGGGTAGGTGAAGTGAGCGTGGAGTGAGCTGTCCTGCGGTGCTATTCTGTAAAAATCTCACCGTGAAAACTTAGATGAAGTGAGCGTGGAGTGAGCTGTCAATAGTGCCAATTCCTAGCTAAAGCAAAACTCAAAGCATTTATTTCAATTAAACCATTTACAGGCACTTTTGAATTGTCAAGAAGTTGGTCAGTCAGAAAATGTGAAGCTAGTTGCCCATTCCAAAGCGTAGGTACCTATGGAGAAGAACGGACAAGAAACTCCATGGACACTCTTTTTTTAAATTATATTTTTACAAAAATTTGTTACATCATTAACCTTTTAACCGCCTACGTCGGATTAATCCGACAAATATTTTCGGGCCCATTTCGCCAGAGTCGTATATTTACGACCAAAATATCACTGCTCGTTTAATCAGCTTTTTTATTTAATTACGCTGTATTCTATCAAAAATATGTTTATATTCATTTTCGATTCACTGTGCCGGGCGCTAGGGACACGCCAACTGTTCTGAAGTCGGGCGGTTAAAAGGTTAATGTTGAAAAATCTCACTTCACCTAAGTTTTCACGGTGAGATTTTTACAGAATCGACCGGCTGATGATGTTTGAATCTCTAGGTTTGACACTTCACCTTTTTTTCCGTTGGGAAATCCTCATGGGGGCATGGGGGTAACCATGAGGATTTGAGGATTCACTTGAGCTTTTGCGATAAGATTTTTACAGAATAGATCGGTTGTTGGCAACGCGTTAGTCTCAATTTTAGACACAGGAACTTTGGAACTTTGCTGTTTAATATAAGTAACTGCAAAGGGATGATAGATTTGCAGTTCTTTCGTTTGCTTTCTTTTTATTTTATCCTTTACTAATTACTGTAATAAGTATTGTATTATTGTCTGCTCAGCTGCGCAAAAAAAACCTACCTTTAGATACTTAGATAGTCACTTCAATACAAAATCTTAAAGGAATAATCATGAAGATACCTCTAACAACTTTGTTTTTACAATAAAAATATACTAATACATATACATAATTATAATAATTCTGATTTTTTGTCAGATTATTAGATATTCTACAAGCAACTAAAATACTTACTAGTGTTTTAATTTTTTTGTCCAAACAATAGATTTTTTTGTAATTAGATAATTGCTTCATATTTTGCAATAAATTACGTTACGCGCTGCGTTACGTTTTTTTTTTTTTAAAGAAAAGAAATAAGAAAGAATTACCAGCGTTGTGTCATCGCGCTTCTCTTTCTTTTCTATGCAGTCCGACAGTGACCGCGCTTTAGGTAATGTAAGCCCCATAATTGCTTGGTGAAAGGTCGTTCAGTAAGGAACATTAAAACTTTCACTTCCTATGACTTTTAGCATTACGTTGTAGGAAAACAGTTGACATTTTGTGTCCTCAGATATTGAGGAAGTTCTCTTGACTTTATAACATCAATTATGATGTCATACCGTCATACGTACGAGAGACATTTGATTCGTCTACAGTTGTCCTAGATACATAGATTTTGCCGAAAAGGCTCAGCAACTGACTCTGATATACAGGGTAGGTAAAGATGCCAGCACATCAAGCTACTACAATCTGTCAGATTTTCAACTTTATTACTAAAGAATAAGGTTCAAGGTTGATTGGGAAAAATTTACAGTTTCGGGTAGCTTGGTGTGCTGGCGTCTGTACATAGACGCACAACCTGTTACCATGGATCCAGCAGTGCGATTCTGTAACCATCTCACCGTGAAAACTTAGGTGAAGTGAGCGTGGAGTGAGCTCTCAATAGTGTCAATTCCTAGCAAAAACACGTTTTCACGGTGAGATTTTTATAGAATCGACCGGCTGTACATAATTCTAATAATTCTGCGGTGAAATTATTTTTTTTTAGGTACTTATAAAAAAAAATAGCTCTTTCCTATAAAAGTGCAATACCTACGCGGACAAAATGTATGGAACAGCTTATTTTTTTTCTTAATAAATATTTCGACGCTGCGGGGTTCAGAATCTTGAACTGAATACATCATACGATCATAGTAACAGATGTGGGACGAGAGGGGCTTGTGGTTAAGTAATAACAGCCGCACGGGTCGATCGATCAGGTTAAGCTACGCTTGCCGCGGTTGGTCCGTGGATGGGTGACCATCTTTACATACCAAGACCTCTCCGTGCCTCGGAAAGCACGTTAAGCCGTTAGTCCCGGCTGTCATTCGTGGATCTTTGACAGTTGCGTCGTTACGGGTCGTCAAAGCCCGAAAGTCTGACAACTAGTCTTACTTACCACGGAGTATCGTATTTAGTCTTACTTACCACGGAGTATCGTATTACCCAGTAATTGGGTTATGGAGGTCAGATAGGCATTAAGCTCCATGTAAAATACCTACTCAGCTGCATCTGGTTAGACTGGAAGCTGACCTCAACATAGGCTTAGCATTATGATGAACAGATGTGGGACCATGTCCCTGCCACCCTGTGTATAAATTTTTAACCAAATGGTAAAAGTACTTAGAAATTCAGTAGCCGCTGAAATACCTCGCTTTCATCCTCCCGACCGACCATGGCCTTTAAAAGAGCAAAGGTCGCGGCCATTGGTTTAATATACGATCTCTCATTCTGTTAAACATTGTTTCGTTCCGAGAGATATTCATGACTGTTTCGAAATTATCTGCCACGGAGATCACAGAATACATACGAAGATATATCGCCAACGGGCGGCAAATACTTAAATTAATTTTTTCTTTAATTTTTCTTATAATTTTGATTTTTAATTTTGATTCTGATTTTAATTTTAATTTTAATAGTAATTTAAAAAAAAAAAAATTATTTAATTCTGATTTTTTCTTTTATTCTTTTAGGTATTTATTTTATTCTTTTGTAATGTGTCTAACATAGTTTATAAGTTGTAGGTACTAACAATATTATGGGCAAAATAATGCCTGAATTAAAAAGATTTTATTTTTATTTTATTTTATTTTTTTATTTTTATATCACACTCGTCACAGTCACGTTCCTGAACTGCGAACTGCAGCAGGAATAATTGGCCCCTTCGTACACAACTGCGCAAGTCCTTGAAGACTCCGACAACCACAACACATTTGTTCGTAGTTCCCGGAGTTTAGACATGTGTCCAAATGTACTACTGCCAAGAGACTTTTGAGCATCGGATACATCTTACGAGACGCCCTGTTGAAAATCCTAAATCTCTTCCAGTAAATAGGAGTGGATCAAAGGTCGCCTTATGCTCGTAAAGGATCAGGGTCAAATCCTTTGTTGAAGTAACTAAAAGAAATTTAAATGAAATTCACTTTCTGGACGTCTGGACACTTCTCTAAATACTATTTAAGATCGCCTGCCATCCCTCATCTCGTTTTAACGACTACGAGACGTGACAGATTCTTTCCATCATTAAAAATACGTATTGATTTCACAGCGATATCAAGTTTTATTTACACTGCGATTGGGAGAAACGTACACACACGCGGAACGGCATTAGTCATTACCCTTCTTTCGTCACAATCGGTTACAAAAGCATCATAAGCGTTTCTTCACGATTACAATCTCTTTCTGGCAAAAACTTCGCGCGAAAGCGTTCGACACGTGATTACTCGTTTGATGTTTACAATGAAATCGCACGCTCGGATACAAAGGTATACAAAAGATACTGAATCGATTTAACCTGTCAGCAGTTTGTATAAGTTAATATGCTAATACGTACATTACATTGTGTTATATGTATAAAGTCAACGTTTTATGATTAGGTAGCGTTGAAAAGTAAGTATAGTACTCGTATATTATATTCTTTGTTGTTTTGAAACTGAAACTTTTGACTCGTCAAGACGGTCTGATTGTAGTTCTTGGGTTATTTGACTCCAATTATGCTTTCAATCCAATTGATTTAATTGACCTTTCGCTGCTTGATGCACTGTATCGAAAGCTTTCTGTCTGTTTGTTCCGACTACTCTCCGAAATGACTTGACCGATTTTGATGACATTTGGTATGGGGATACTTTGAACCCTGGGGAAGGACATAGGATATACTTTTTATCAACATACCACGCGTGTGACGCCGCGAGCGGAAGCTAATCGATATAAGCCTTGTAGAATTTTTATTTGCTATGTCATTCATTTTCAAGTCATCTTGGTCTATTAGTCATTTTTCCAGCATGTTTTCATGTAGGAAAGCCGTTTCCAGTTCCACCTCTTCTAAACGCATATAGTAATATAGAGCAACTAGTATTCCTATTGGTTTCACATTCGAAATAAGCTTTGTAGAAGTCCTAATTGCTATTATGGTTCATCTTTTAAGGTGGAATGTTGGTGCCTAAACCACTGAACATATTTCGATAAAATTTGACAGAGAGATAGATTGCATCCCGGGGAAGGACATAGAATAGTTTTTATCGACATACAGTCACGAGCAAAAGTATG
Source organism: Oligia fasciuncula (assembly GCA_963082905.1). Lineage (NCBI taxonomy): Eukaryota > Metazoa > Arthropoda > Insecta > Lepidoptera > Noctuidae > Oligia > Oligia fasciuncula. Next base: position 9,274,155 of record OY720406.1, on the reverse strand, counting down.
TATACACTTGGCTTTATTCAAAGTCGATTTTCTCCTTTATTTTTGAATGAAATTTGATATTAGTAGGAACATAGTATTTTAGAACCCATAGGTATATGTAAAGTGTCGTATTTCAACGTTGCATTCGTTATTTAGTGAAAAAATCGAAATTAAAAATTTCCAAGTGTTGACATATTGGTGCTCGTGACTGTACCTCGCGGGCGAAGCCGCGGGCGGAAGCTAGTAGTTGTATAAGGTCAGCTTCCTAAATGTTCTGTTGTCATCGATCAACTGCCTAACCTGCTGCACTACAGACTACCTACAGTATTTGTCTGTCCTTCCCCTTTTTAATCCATCCAAAGGTTGTCTTTAAAAGATCGCTTTTAGCGATAAGACCGCCCATTGTGTCACCCTTTGTACAGTTTCTATAATAATGTCTGTAATTTATATGGTGTACATAATAAAGAGTATTCTATTCTATTCTGCAGTACCTTTCTGACCCCAACAACCCAGTCAGTGGTGGGTCGCCGATATACTTACTGTGAAGCCTATTGATCCATCAAAACTGCGGAACCTCTAACCCAGCGTTATAATGACTCCTAATCAGGTCACTGGCGCATTGTCGGTGCATATTGCGGAACCAGCCTTCGAAGGATACCTATGGGATTGGAGACACTTTTAGCCTTTAGACTAGCAGGGCAATTGCGTAACACATTATCAATCGGAATCGGTTTCATTTAGACAGTTCAACAACATTCATTGCGTCTTTTACGTGTTGAGCAGACAAATTTTTCGAACTTATGAAACAATGGATTAGCAATATCCTTCAAAATGATTCCGATTCAGATTGATAGTGTTACGCAATAAGGGTGTGTGCTGGGCTGTGTTACGAATCGGAAGAAGAATAGTCTGAGAAAACTGTGGATAATGTAAACTAAGTATTAAAACTAAGTATTTATAAGTTTGTAAATGTATTACTTTGTAAAAGGACCTAAATAAAGTATTATTATTATTATTATTAAAAAAAAAAATGTGAAGTTGAATTAGGTTCGGATGTCCGCAACCGAAAAGGAACACCGGGGTGGTTTTAGTCAGTAAAAGCCTTACAGATCCCTCTGTCCACCCTAGCGCGGAGGACATCCATAAGGAATTCCACAACGAAAACAAAAAAAAATCGGATGTAGGAAGTTTAGTATAATAAATTGTACTAAATAGGTACTCCTAATTCGGTATTTTTTTACATAATTTCTCTGTATCTGAACATGTCAATGTTGTTTAGTGGATAAGACAGAGACTAAAACAGAAGACGAACAAGCAGGGGATCGAGGAGGGGGGGGGGGGAGGGGGGTTCAGGGGATCAGAACGGAATAACTCAAAATAATGTAGTTGGCAAGGTTAGTACCTGGACTGACAACTGGGATGTGCAGGTTGTACTTTTGGATCAGCAACTCTTTATGAGGGCCCTTTTAATGTACTTCAAAACGCTAATGTGCTATAAATTTTGGCTCATCTAAGATAACCTGACGCGATAGCTAGATCCATCAATGATCTAGAATTCTTTGTGGTATGGTAACGGTTTAGCCAAAACAGCTCGAGAGCCTTGATGTTTACAATGAAATCGCACGCTCGGATACAAAGGTATACAAAAGATACTGAATCGATTTAACCTGTCAGCAGTTTGTATTACATAGTACACTAGCATCTGCCCGCGACTACGACCGCGTGACATTTCTTATTCCCCCGACCCACGGCACCCACCCCGTCGCATCGCATCGCCCGTCCATGCTATTACTTCACTTCGTTTTCCCGACGTTCTTTCTGACTTTTTTCTTTTTGCTTGGCTCCTAAGGATCCTAGTGTGATGTTAAGTAGTCTTATAGCCTTCCTCAAGAATTGGAGAAATTACCTTTGTTCAAACCTTGAAATCTGCCACTGGACATCCTGTGGTGTACTCAGATCAATAATTTTATTGTAATGTCGTGTAGTAGTAATTCTACAAACAGGCTTAGCCGGTTTGAAACCAAGTAACATTTGATTCGTTAACTTCGTAGTTTAAAATTAACAAACGTAAAAAGGTCAGTACTAGGAAATATTAATGGACTTGTCTAGTTAGTCTGTGCCACTGTGGTACTCGTAGCTTCTATGGATTCTTCTTTTCTATGGATCTACGTAAGTACCTATAGTTATTATTATTACCAGCGGTTTTCGATACTGCCTAGCTTACAAAAAGGTTCGTGCTACCTACCAATTAAAATACATTTTTAAAGTGTAGACCAAATACGCGAACGGAACGCGAAGTTCGTTCTGGATCTAGAAGTTACAGTCAGAGAAATATATTATAAAGAAAATTGACACACACCTATTTGCAATTTATAGCCTTTTCATACAACTGTCACAGAATGACAGTTGTGATTTTACAATACCGATAATTTAAGTTGGTATTATTATAATTTGAGCATTTAATTTTCCTGACTTTACCTTCTGCCTAGTTTCTGAAGAAAAACAGCTGGTGCGATGTAATACCTAAATTTATAATGGAGCTTGTCTGTATCAGCCCTTATCGTGACTGACTACATGAAATATTACCTACCCTCTAAGAATCTTGCGCTGAAATACCTGAAAGTAGGTTACTGGGTTCCTAGACGTTCAATTAAGTCAAGTCATACCCGTAGTGCCCCCGTGCCCCTGCTACTGGTAGGGTTGTCATGTCACCTCTTGTTAGTCTAAATCAGGGAGAGAAAAAAAGTAATTTAAAAAAAATAAACCGCTTCAAAAAGAAATGAACTCAAAATTATGAATAACTTTAATTTCGGAAGTCGGTGGCAAAAAACAAAACTAAAATACAGATCCCAAGACACCGACTTCCGAAATTAAAGTTATTCATAATTTTCAGTTAATTTCTTTTTGAAGTCGGTTTAATTTTTTTAAATTACTTTTTTTGAACGTACAGACTTCAATATATCCGCACCCTAATTGCGTAACAAACTATCAATCTGAATCTGAATCATTTTGAAGGATATTGCCAATCCATTGTTTCATATGTTCGAAAAATGTGTCTGCTCAACAACGTAAATAACACAATGAATGTAGTTGAACTGTCAAAATGAAACCCTTTGCATTGCTACTGATAGTGTGTTACGCAATTACCCCGCTGGTCTTGAACTCTTGAACGGAAAACAATAAAAAATCTCTGCAGTCCATTTTAAAATTGAAAATCGTCGGGATTTCTGCCGGTTTCTTTCTTTTGTCCATATATCGAATTTTATACCAAAAACGCGCTCATAGGCGGCGCCATTATTGCACCAGTGCGCGTGAATTTTACTCGTAAATTCCGGGAGATTTCAATTTTTACTCGTAAATTCTGTACGTGTAGCCGACCAGCGGGGCAATTGCCTAACACATTATCAATCGGAATTGGTTCCATTTTGACAGTTCAACAACATTCATTGCGTTATTTGCGTGTTGAGCAGACAAATTTTTCGAACTTACGTTTATTTATTTACATAAGTACAATTTTGAGTAAACAATTACGAACGAAGGCAGAATGCTTTTCGCACGTTTTTTACCGACTTCAAAAAAAAATAGGTTATCAATTCGACACGTATGTATGTAATATTATTGGAATTGCATTATATTCACATATGATGATCTATTAGGGCTTCCAAACAAATATACAAAATTTCATAGACGTATGTATGTATGTATGTTTGTCCACGCATATCTCCGGAACTATTAATCGGATCGTGACCATTTTTTTATTGGCTTACATTTTCTTCAACTTAGGGAACAGTGCAAGTTTCATCAAGATCGATTCAGTAATGTTAAATATATGGACTAATACGTGTAAGTGTGGCGGCCTGGCTTATTGATAAGAGCTACGGGTGTAGTGTTAAAGGGAAAACATCTTAAAACCTTGGTCAAATACTAGTGCAAAAACTAAAAATTACGAAATAAAAAGTAATTTAAAAAAATTAAACCGACTTCAAAAAGAAATTAGTTAACTCAAAATGAAATGTGGCATAAAACTAAAATACAGATCCCAAGACACCGACTTCCGAAATTAAAGTTATTTCATAATTTTGAGTTAACTAATTTCTTTTTGAAGTCGGTTTAATTTTTTTAAATTACTTTTTTTTTTTTTTTTCACAAACTTTTTGTTTTAATTTGGCTCGCGCTCTTTTTACCGACTTCAAAAAAAAGGAGGTTATCAATTCGATACGTATGTATGTAATATTATTGGAATTGCATTATATTCACATATGACAATCTATTAGGGCTTCCAAACAAATATACAAAATTTTGTAGACGTATGTATGTATGTATGTATGTTTGTCCACGCATATCTCCAGAACTATTAATCGGATCGTGACGATTTTTTTTACTGGCTTACATTTACTTCAACTTAGGGAACAGTGCAAGTTTCATCAAGATCGATTCAGTAATTTTCAAGATATGGACTAATACGTGTAAGTGTGATGGCCTGGCTTATTGATACGAGCTACGGGTGTAGTGTCAAAGGGAAAACATCTCAAAACCTTGGTCAAATTCTAGTGCAAAAACTAAAAATTACGAAATAAAAATAATTTAAAAAAATTAAACCGACTTCAAAAAGAAATAACTCAAAATTATGAAATAACTTTAATTTCGGAAGTCGGTGGCATAAAACTTAAACTAGAATACAGATCCCAAGACACCGACTTCCGAAATTAAAGTTATTTCATAATTTTGAGTTATTTCTTTTTGAAGTCGGTTTAATTTTTTTAAATTATTTTTATTACTTTTTCACACAGCCTATTATTACTTGTTCAACAATGTTCGTGATTGATCTATTTGGTGATTGGAACTTTTACTAACAATATCCACATTCCAAATTCAAATCACTTTTAGTCCCTAGGGATTAAAGAGCTATTTTAGTCCCTGTTTACGAAGAATACACTAGCTCTTTTTGAATAGATGTGATAAAAATTAAATTACAGTAGCAGCAACGTTTTTTGTTACTACTTTACAACCTGATATTAAACCTACCACAATTTACGACGTAAAACCGGTATATAACACCGTAGTACCGTACACGTGCCTTCTCTAAGAACAGTGCTATATTATGTATAATATGGATTTCAATCGGATTAATATAAGTATTGCAATGAAGCCATAAAGTGTTTACTTGGAAAAATATGGAAAAAGAACGTAGCGAAGGAAAAGTGCGTCGATCGTTAGTACGTACTTACTACACATAGGTACTTGCGAAATTCTCGAGAAATATGTAAACATGCAAAATAAGGCTAATTTACCTCATTATTATTTGAGACTAAAATGAAACAGACTGAAATTTTTTTTTTTTTTGCGTCATTCTTATACGTCGTGATGACTTGACTACTTACCAAAATCGTAATAGCGAAAAAGTTATCAACTGTCCCATACAAAACCTACTCGGACCAAATGTATGGCACAACTGATAATTTTATCGCTTATTACAATGTTGGTCCCATGGAGAAAGTTGTTTCTAAAAAGGGGACCTCTCAATGGCATTGTAACTGGCGTTAGAGAAAACCCTGAAAATTCCATTTTAAGTTTACACTAAAGCATTTTCTCTTCGTTTGTAAACGCGTAGTCGCCAACCCCTGTGAAAACCCAGGAAATTCAATTTTAATTTTTAGGGTTCCTTACCCAAAGGGTGCCAGCCAATAGGGGTCCCATTGGCTGGCACCCTTTGGGTAAGGAACTATTACTAAGGTTCCGCTGTCCGTCCGGTCATCTGTCCATCTGTCACAGCCACAGGGCTGTATCTTTTGAACCTAGGTAGACACTTGAAGTTTGCAGAGTGTATACTACTATGGCAGCTGTAAAAACAAACCCTACGTCCTACTAATATTATAAACGTGAGTTTGGATGAATGTTTGTTACTCTTTCACGCAAAAACGACTGAACGGATTTTGATGAAACTTTACAGTAATACAGCTTATACATCAGAATAACACATAGGATACTTTTTATCCCGATAATCACGGGATCGATACTTATGCGTGTGAAACCGCGGGGCGCTGCTAGTAATAAAAATAAAATAAAGTGAAAAATAAAATGGGTCCCCTATTAAAGTATAATATTAGTATCTTAGTACATATTCAATGGGTCCCCATACAAGAAGCGTGTTTGTGTGTGTTTGTGTTGTTTGTGTGTGTGTGTGTGTAATATTTTACGTCGGTATGGAACCCTTCGTGCCACTTTTTATTTTCACATAAGTACGACTATTTATTTTCCCATTTCGGCCAAGGCCTGTGTGCTATAACTTTCGCGCCGGCTGCACCTGCTTGCTTTTGGCAGCAGTTGAGGCCTTGTTTTAAGTGCCTTTACAGATCACTTTAAGAGCTCTTGTTCTGAAGGCTTTATACGGTCGATGGCATTTTTTCTTGGTCGACAGCTTTTTGAAACTAAGGCCATAGAAGAAAATATTCTTATAAGCTTATGTTTATCTTTTGGCTTTGACCTTTTTATAGGACAAGTTGAATTTGGGAACGAATCAGTTTGCTGGTCCCATTTAATGGAGGTTCGATCCACACCAATGAATGAGTAGATACCAAACTTGATTCTATAACATCTCGCGTGTAATCCAGGAAGGGTTTGGCAGAGATGTAGGTACCTGTAGTGTAGTACACATACATTTCACCAGCTCGTAATAAGGGCCGTGTCTATTGCCATCCACCGGGTATGGATCCAGACTCCGGGCTGCTACTAAGAAATTCCTATTGGAAGAATCCAATAACACTTTGCCAGCCCTGGTAATCAAACCCTGGACCTTATGCTCAGCATTAGCGCTTGCGACCATTAGACCAACGAGGCAGTTCTATCTAATCACCGTTCGCGATTTATTTGCCAAACATGTAAACAAATATGAGTATTTGGAAAAATAACTTTAATGCTCACACAATAAAGTTCAGTTTATGTTTACGTTTTACATTTTTATAACTTTGTCAATAGTGTTAGTCACTCTGAAATCAACTTAATTACCATTAAAATAAAGTTGATATTTATTTAACTTGAAATAACATCAATTTGAAACATGAGTTGGAGTAGACTTTATGTTTGTTGATCCGTTTCCACAGCTAACCGACCGATTTCGAGAAATTTTCGCGGGCAGAGCCACGGGCACAGCTAGATTGAGTTTCATACCACAAATTCATCTTTACAGGATTCATCTCTACGTTGTTGACATTCCAGCGTCTCGACAACCGCGGTATTTCGCCCTACCATATTGCGAGGATAGCTTATAAATGGAATTTATTTCTAGCGTTCATATTGCCAATACAATATAGGAAGGAGTATTAATGAAATTGGGGATAAAATTTAGATCACGTCTTAGCTTACCATCGCTCATGAATAAGGTAAGCAGCGTTGTGGCTCTGTGTCGCATCGCATAGGGTCACACAGCATTATGCTGAGCGATGACCAGGGGCTTACAAGGCGGCGGCGGCCTCTCGCGTCCGGCCCTGGTGCAAGCCATGGTCCGGGGCGAGAGGGAGTGGGAGGCAGTCACCTCCTTCTGCGAAGCAGTCATGCTAGCGAAGGAGGTGGCGGGACGGATGAGGGAGAGAGCCTCCTCCCGTCCCAGCCGCCGCGGGAGACGCTCCGGGCGTCGGGAGCCACGAGACGACTCCTGGCCACCGTAGGCGGCTGAGAGTAATGGGTAGTTCACCGTCCGATCAGGACCAGGCCCGTGCCGGACGGCGCGTACGTGTTCCACTCGCGCCTCTAAGAGATGTCAGCAGCAGAGAAGGGCCCCCAATCACAATCTATCAATTTCAATATATCAATCAATCCCGCTGACCCGGCAGGCTCAGCATTGTCCGAAAGGGTTACCGCTGGCCTGGAACATAGAGGGCTAAGGAAGGAACATGGGTGGGTTTTAGTCAGTAAAAGACTGACACTCCCTTCCGCTCCACCCAGAGCGGGTGGGGTCATTTGATGATTTCCCATCCGGAAAAAAAGAAACAGAAAAGGGGCTTACAAGACCTAAACACAAAAACGCAAGTTTTAGATTCAATAAGAGTATTTGATCGACTACAGTAAACAAAATCAAAAAAATATATGATATTCTTCAGGATAGAAAAAAAACTGGCCAAGTGCGAGTCGGACTCGCACATGAAGGGTTCCGTACCACAAGGCTAAAACGCCGAAAAAAACACGTTTGTTGTATGGGAGCCCCCCTTAAATATTTATTTTATTTTGTTTTTAGTATTTGTTGTTATAACGGCAACAGAAATACATAATTTGTGAAAATTTCAACTGTCTAGCTACCGCGGTTCTTGAGATACAGCCTGGTGACAGATATCGAGCAAAAAAGGGCAAAAAAATCGGACGAACGGAGGGACAGCGAAGTCTTAGTAATAGGGTTCCGTTTTTACCCTTTGGGTACGGAACCCTAAAAATCATGAAGATACCTCTAAAAATTTTCCTTTTACAATAAAAACCATACTAATATACATACAATCATTCTGATTTTTTGTCAGATTATTCTACAAGCAACATACTAAAACTCTAGTGTTTTAATTTTTTTGTCCAAATAATAGATTTTTTGTAATTAAATAATTGCTTCATATTTTGCAATAGATTACCAGCGTTGTGTCTCTTTCTTTTCTATGTAGTCCGACAGTTACCGCGCTTTAGGTCATGTAAGGTAAGCCCCTTAATGTGACGCATATTTTCCCCCAACTTGTTTTTTTTTGTGTTTGTGGTTTTTCTTTGCGTCATGTTTTACCGCAAAGGACGATGCGACAGGATGTCCCCACTGACCAATAACAACCGGACGCATGTCGGTGATCTCGTTGGTCTGGTGATCTTGGTCGCAAGAGCTATTGCTAAGCATGAAGTCCTGGCTTCGATTCCTGGGTCGGAAAAAGTGTTATTGGGTTGTTCCATGTGGAATTTCTCAGTATAGAGCAGCCCCCTTGCTAGTTTGGATTTGTGCCTGGTTGATGGCTATTGGCTCGCCCCCTATTACATGGGGCTTAAACGTAACTGGCTAAATATGCATGTACCTTCTTTCTTATAACTGTAGGATATAGTTATAAGAAAGAACAAAATACGGACGTGATGTTATGTATCCATACTAATATTATAAATTCGAAAGTAACTCTGTCTGTGTGTCTGTCTGTATGTTACATTTTCACGCCTAAACCACTGAACGGATTTCGATAAAATTTGGCAGAGAGATAGATTGCATCCCGGGGAAGGACATATGATAGTTTTTATTGACATACCTCGCGGGTGAAGCCCCGGGCGGAAACTAGTGTTACAATAAAAAACAAAATGTCTTCGCAAGTTGCCAACACTTTTTGATCAAAAATTTACCTATGTTTCTGTTTTATTTGCAGGGAGTTCTCCGTCCTGCCGGGCAAGTCATGCGAAGGCTATGACATCATCTACCATCGGCTCCACGAGACTGAACCCTCCAGGTACAACCTGGAAGCTGGATGCAAACTACTCTTCATGACTGTCGGTAAGTTGGCCTGTTTTTCTAACTTTATCTTGTGTATTGGGTCGGTTTGTTTGCTCATCAGTATCACGACGCACAAATATACTCAAGGATCTTGTGATTTTGGCTAACTTCCATTTGGAGCTCGGGCTAAGTTCCGCTTCTGACGACCCGTGACGACTGTCAAAAATCCATGAATGACAGCCGGGATCAACGGCATATCATGCTTTCCGAGTTACGGAGGGGTTTTGGTATGTAAAGATGGCCGAACCGTGTGGCTGTTATTTCTTAGCCACAAGCCCCTACTATCCTACGATGGATGTTTTTTAAGAGTAACAAACATCACGCAAAAACTACTGCACGGATTTGGATGAAATTTGGCACACAGATAGTTTATAACCAGGATTAACACATAGGATACTTTGTATCCCGATATTCCCACGGGATCGCAACTTATGCGGGTGAAACCGCGGGGTGCTGTGCTGCTAGTATGTTTTATAATAACTATAGCCTCGTGCTGCAGTTCACGACATAGTTTTATATTTGCGATTCGTTCCGTAATGCCCTCTGTGGCGTATTTTTTTTAATTGGGACATTAGCATTGGTCTTTGTGTGAGTCATTGACTTTCATGTTGTTGACATTGGTTTTATATTATACGAATGAATAAATAAAAAATAGTTGGCACTTACTTAAGTACCTAAAATATAAATTGACGCGCAAATTGTTACCTTAAATTCAGTAAGTAGGTACATTTTGACTGCGTAAGTATTGCACTCTTGTATGTAACTGCAGACTTTTTTGGTAGGAGTAAACTGGTAGAAATCGCCAAGTAACGAAAAAGCGATTTGCCCTCATACGACTTTCTCTCTTTTCTCTATTACATATAACTAGCTGTGACTCTGGGCAAAGCCGCGGCTAGCAGTGATGATAAAAAAATATATTATCAGAATGCATCAATCGAATCAACGCGATCAAACCACTAACTAATCTGTGAAAGCACACAAAAAAATGCAGTCGGTGATAGAACTTACGGACATGTTAGCGAATTGGCATTAGGAATTTTGGCTTTGCCTTTTTCTAACGCATTTGTGGAAAGAGCCTTCTCTCAAGTAGCTATTAATAAAGACAAACATCGAAACAGATTGGCCTTTCACACTGCCAAATCAATCTTGAGAGATATACATTGCTAGAAGGATTTGTTCATTTTAAACCTAGTTCAAAGATGCTAAACAGATTTAATTCAGAAAAAATATACGGAACTGCAAACGACGCGGGTGAAGAGGCTGATTCGGTAATGGAAACTATTGCTAAAATTGTATCTTTCATTAATCCTAAGGAAAGAAAATTAATTTTAATAAAAAAAAAATGAAACAAAATCATTTTTGTTTTAAATCAATTGTTTAAATTGATTAAAAAAAAATGTTTGTCATTTGAGGGGGTTTTTTTTTCAAAACCCGAATTTTGGGGGATTTCGGGGAAGGTTTGGGGAGAACGCGAGACGGTCATCTGGCAACGCCTGTGCCCCGCGGTTTCACTCGCATAAGTGTCGATCCCGTGGGAATATCGGGATAAAAAGAGTATAGGATATAGCTTGCAGAGTAAGCAAACTGAAGTGGCAGTGGGCTGGCCATGTCGATCGAAGGATGGCCGGTGGAGCAGACGAGTCCTGGAGTGGAGACCGCGTATCGGCAAGCGTAGTGTGGGATGCTACCCAGCTAGATGGATGGACGACCTAAAGAAGGTGGCTGGGACGGACTGGATGCGGAAGGCGGAGGACAGGGTGTTGTGGCGCAGCCTGGGAGAGGCCTGCAGTGGACTGCAATAGGCTGAGTTGATTGATTGACAGGGTGCAGGGACATCGACGCACAAACTGAATACATGAATTCAGCACATAATTCTAAACTCCCTAGCGTAGAAATTTTTCGACACAAGGGGTTCAAAATCATATACTGAACCCATAGTAACAGGTTGCGTGTCATTGTCCCTGCCACCGTGTCATATTAGTTACTGCGACTGTGACTGTGACCAACTGTGAGAAAAAGTCAGAAAGTTAAAAAGAGGCTCAATTATTTTTAAAAAGTGTGCATCATTAGAAAAATTATTAAAAAAATTGCTGTGGTGTGGCTACCACAGCAATTTTTTTTTGTAATAACCTGCGAGAAATGTCACCGCATGGGGTTCAAGAATTATGCAAAATAGCAGGTTGTGCGTCCTGTTCCAACCACTCTGTATAGAATTGTACAGTACAGGTTTACTTTTCTGTAAAAAAAAGTGATCGATCATTGTGAACCGGTCGAGAATGCTATTTTATTGTTTAATTGGCAAATATTGATTGCATTAAAACCGCCGATCGGCTACGTCCATGACCTTCAATTCGTTTGCAAATATTATGAATTTAAAAAACGTCATTTTAAAGCAAAACACTAACCCTTCATTTAGGCTCGGCCGCAGTCGGGTAAAACCTGATGTAAAAACTTGAGAATAAATACCGATGAAAAACAATCTTAGCTTGGAAGAAGGCAGAGCACCCTAATTGCGTAACACAACAATATCAATCACAATCTGAATCATTTTGAAGGATATTGCTAATCCATTGCTGCATAAGTATGTTCGAAATAATTGTCGTGAATAACGATGAATGTTGTTGAACTGTTAAAATGAAAGCCATTGCTACTGTTAATGTGTTAGTGTTACGCAATTACCTACATATAAATTATGTTGCTTGTAGAATAATCTTACAAAAAAACACAATGATATGGTTTTTATTGTAAAAAGCAAGTTTTTAGAGTTATCTTCACGAGTTTTTTCTGTCGTATCAATTAGTTGTATTATGTTTTCAACACACTATCTACCTATCGTATACCCTGAAGAATATCATATATTTTTCTGATTTTGTTTACTGTAGTCCCAATATCATTGCTGTAGTCGATCATAATATACTTTTAATGTTTCTAAAACTTGCGTTTTTTGTGTTTAGGTCCTTTCCCATTTAGTAGCATGAGTAGGCACTCAGATTTCAGACGCTTCGCAATTTACAAACAAGAAACCCACCACGCCTCATATTAGGGAAATGGCCGCAGACAGAGTGCTAATGAGTAAGCGCGCGCTTTCTCGAAGTAAAAGTAAAGGTCACAAATAAATCGGGGAAATGCACTCAAAAGTCTAGAATGGCTTCTAGAATTTTAATGGAAAGTTACGATGAAACATTTTCATGCTTGTAAAAAAGAAAGAAGGGGGGGGGGTGGTATTTTCGCCCGTCTACCTCCAGCGCATTCGGGGTTGTCTACCAGCCCAGCCAAGACTAAGAAAAGTGTGGTTATATTTTGGAGTAAATTACATGTAGAAGATGCCTCACTGCGACACCTCGCGGCCGCGGTTTAGCTCGCTACCTCGATGTCACACCTCTATCGGCCAGTTTCTTCATCAATAATAACAGCCAAAGTAACGTCACAAAAGTCAAAGTGGTACTTGAATGAAGAAACACATAATTTGCCGTAGTATGAGAAGGTCAAGTAAAAGTCAATATTTTGACTGATTACTTTAGTTGTTGATGAAGTTGTCGTTAGTAAAACAAATGCATGCTAATAGGCATCGAGGTAATCCTCCAAGCATCCCGCGATGTATAGCAGTCGCATCTTCAAAAAAAATCGGTAAAAATAATCAGTTGTCCCATATATTTTTAAGGGACAACTGATTATTTTTTTGCGATTACGCGACCGCGTTGGTCCCATGGAGAAAGTTGTTCAGTTTGATGGTCTGTAGAAGAGAAGACAAACAATCAGGAGATCGAGGAGGGGGGGTTCAGGGGATCAGACCGGATATGACCACACATTTCTGATACACGCTATTTCGTTATACTTAGCACGCGGATTCTTATCTAATGCTTGTACTAAAACGAGTATAGATGGCAATAATTACACGTTACTATCTTGTAATTAATTATCAAACATATGGAACGGATTAAAACCTTAATCCGTAGTAGTTTGAACACAATGTTATCGATCGAAATTATGTTGTTCTGCGATTGATTTCTGCAATGTTTTGGGCGCAAAATGAGCTAATTAGGTATTATCAAATTAGAATTTTCTAAGTACTGCTTGCCTTTATAACATACATTATACTGATAAGTGGTTTAATGAATTTTACGCAAATAAACTTTAAAACTTGCTGTCATTCGACTATACAGGACTGCAGGAACATCCACGCGCAACCTAGATGGATTTAATACATGATTCCCCCTGCGTTGCAATTTTTCGTCGGGTGAATAAATAAATAAAAAAATTATACTAGATAAATATATATATATATATTTTGTTAGCCTAGTTTGTGTCACACTGCTGGGCAAAGGCCTCCCCTTTTTCCTTCCACCCTTATTTGTTTGTGTGTCCTTTACAAAGGACTGCTGTAAAATAGTTACGCGTGTGGCGTGTATGAAATCATTTGTAGATTTCTAGTTTACCAACAGTTTCAAACACTGGTAGCTGTATCCGGTTAGACTGGAAGCCGATCCTAAGGCTGCTTTTCCACCAGAGATGTCCTATGCAGCTATGAAAGCTACGAAACTATGCGACCGTTTCCACTAATGCTAAGCTGTCCAGCAGAGCGACTAAGGCTGCCTTTCCACCAGACAGAGATGTGCGAGGGAGCTGCGTGGTGCGAGGATGCGTAGCGAGGCTCTGAAACGGTGTGAGTGTTTCACTTTCCACCACAAATGTGCCAGTGGTGAACGGTGTGCAATTAGCATAGCACATCTCTGATGGAAAAACAGCTTTACATAGTTGGGAAAAGGCAGTTTGAGTAGCTTGGGTTTGTGATGGAAGACGGATAAATAGTTAGATTTAATGAATGTTCTTGTTATGAAAACATTGTCCTTGGATTGTAAGAATAAAGACATTAGCGCGCACATACTGGCCAACACCTGGATATTTGTTATGGATATATAGGTACAAGTAGGCGCTTTAGGTCATGTAAGCCCCCTAATAAAGCTGTACTCTACTTTATTCAAGGGTCCTTGATATTACTGCATCCTGTGATTACCCCGTAAAAATTACCTAGCGTAGGTTTGCAAAGGACGCGACCTACATAATCCTTCGCGGAGTCTTGCGAAATGATTCCTTCTCGCAAATTATCTGAACAGTCAAGGTTGGCGAGTTCCGCCACCTTATTACGTAGACACGTAGTACATAATATTGTTGAATATATCTATACTTTATACTTGTAGTGTAGTTCGTTTAATCTAGTACTTATAGATGTAGGTATATTTATTGGGAAGGTTTTGAGTAGTGTCCGACCGAAACACGATTTTTAGCCGAAACCGTAACCGAACCTTTGGCTCCTTTTCTAGTTTCGGCCGAACCGAAACAAACTTATGAAGTAAAAAAAATGTTAGTTAAATTGACATTATTTTCTGCGATTTTTCGTAGATTTTTTACAAATAATTTGACTAAGAGCTCATTTCATTCATCAGATTTCTGTTATCCGAAGAAAAAAATACTTTTGCCAGATTTTGTGTCAAACCTTGAAAGTGACTATTGAAAAATAAATAGCAGATTAGCTACTGTTAGCATTTCCGATTAGCGATTTAGTAATTTTTCAAATTGTAGTATTGGCAATCAGCGATTCAAGCGCTTTTTGGAAGCTGGATATACCTAGCGAATGCTTTATCTCTCCGCAAACAATTCAGCATCGTTTTTTTTTTCAGTTTTAACCCATGTTTTTCCACTGCTGGATAAAGCCTCTCTATATATTGATTGCATTAAAACCGCCGATCGGCTACGTCCATGACCTTCAATTCGTTTGCAAATATTATGAATTTAAAAAACGTCATTTTAAAGCAAAACACTAACCCTTCATTTAGGCTCGGCCGCAGTCGGGTAAAACCTGATGTAAAAACTTGAGAATAAATACCGATGAAAAACAATCTTAGCTTGGAAGAAGGCAGAGCACCCTAATTGCGTAACACAACAATATCAATCACAATCTGAATCATTTTGAAGGATATTGCTAATCCATTGCTGCATAAGTATGTTCGAAATAATTGTCGTGAATAACGATGAATGTTGTTGAACTGTTAAAATGAAAGCCATTGCTACTGTTAATGTGTTAGTGTTACGCAATTACCTACATATAAATTATGTTGCTTGTAGAATAATCTTACAAAAAAACACAATGATATGGTTTTTATTGTAAAAAGCAAGTTTTTAGAGTTATCTTCACGAGTTTTTTCTGTCGTATCAATTAGTTGTATTATGTTTTCAACACACTATCTACCTATCGTATACCCTGAAGAATATCATATATTTTTCTGATTTTGTTTACTGTAGTCCCAATATCATTGCTGTAGTCGATCATAATATACTTTTAATGTTTCTAAAACTTGCGTTTTTTGTGTTTAGGTCCTTTCCCATTTAGTAGCATGAGTAGGCACTCAGATTTCAGACGCTTCGCAATTTACAAACAAGAAACCCACCACGCCTCATATTAGGGAAATGGCCGCAGACAGAGTGCTAATGAGTAAGCGCGCGCTTTCTCGAAGTAAAAGTAAAGGTCACAAATAAATCGGGGAAATGCACTCAAAAGTCTAGAATGGCTTCTAGAATTTTAATGGAAAGTTACGATGAAACATTTTCATGCTTGTAAAAAAGAAAGAAGGGGGGGGGGTGGTATTTTCGCCCGTCTACCTCCAGCGCATTCGGGGTTGTCTACCAGCCCAGCCAAGACTAAGAAAAGTGTGGTTATATTTTGGAGTAAATTACATGTAGAAGATGCCTCACTGCGACACCTCGCGGCCGCGGTTTAGCTCGCTACCTCGATGTCACACCTCTATCGGCCAGTTTCTTCATCAATAATAACAGCCAAAGTAACGTCACAAAAGTCAAAGTGGTACTTGAATGAAGAAACACATAATTTGCCGTAGTATGAGAAGGTCAAGTAAAAGTCAATATTTTGACTGATTACTTTAGTTGTTGATGAAGTTGTCGTTAGTAAAACAAATGCATGCTAATAGGCATCGAGGTAATCCTCCAAGCATCCCGCGATGTATAGCAGTCGCATCTTCAAAAAAAATCGGTAAAAATAATCAGTTGTCCCATATATTTTTAAGGGACAACTGATTATTTTTTTGCGATTACGCGACCGCGTTGGTCCCATGGAGAAAGTTGTTCAGTTTGATGGTCTGTAGAAGAGAAGACAAACAATCAGGAGATCGAGGAGGGGGGGTTCAGGGGATCAGACCGGATATGACCACACATTTCTGATACACGCTATTTCGTTATACTTAGCACGCGGATTCTTATCTAATGCTTGTACTAAAACGAGTATAGATGGCAATAATTACACGTTACTATCTTGTAATTAATTATCAAACATATGGAACGGATTAAAACCTTAATCCGTAGTAGTTTGAACACAATGTTATCGATCGAAATTATGTTGTTCTGCGATTGATTTCTGCAATGTTTTGGGCGCAAAATGAGCTAATTAGGTATTATCAAATTAGAATTTTCTAAGTACTGCTTGCCTTTATAACATACATTATACTGATAAGTGGTTTAATGAATTTTACGCAAATAAACTTTAAAACTTGCTGTCATTCGACTATACAGGACTGCAGGAACATCCACGCGCAACCTAGATGGATTTAATACATGATTCCCCCTGCGTTGCAATTTTTCGTCGGGTGAATAAATAAATAAAAAAATTATACTAGATAAATATATATATATATATTTTGTTAGCCTAGTTTGTGTCACACTGCTGGGCAAAGGCCTCCCCTTTTTCCTTCCACCCTTATTTGTTTGTGTGTCCTTTACAAAGGACTGCTGTAAAATAGTTACGCGTGTGGCGTGTATGAAATCATTTGTAGATTTCTAGTTTACCAACAGTTTCAAACACTGGTAGCTGTATCCGGTTAGACTGGAAGCCGATCCTAAGGCTGCTTTTCCACCAGAGATGTCCTATGCAGCTATGAAAGCTACGAAACTATGCGACCGTTTCCACTAATGCTAAGCTGTCCAGCAGAGCGACTAAGGCTGCCTTTCCACCAGACAGAGATGTGCGAGGGAGCTGCGTGGTGCGAGGATGCGTAGCGAGGCTCTGAAACGGTGTGAGTGTTTCACTTTCCACCACAAATGTGCCAGTGGTGAACGGTGTGCAATTAGCATAGCACATCTCTGATGGAAAAACAGCTTTACATAGTTGGGAAAAGGCAGTTTGAGTAGCTTGGGTTTGTGATGGAAGACGGATAAATAGTTAGATTTAATGAATGTTCTTGTTATGAAAACATTGTCCTTGGATTGTAAGAATAAAGACATTAGCGCGCACATACTGGCCAACACCTGGATATTTGTTATGGATATATAGGTACAAGTAGGCGCTTTAGGTCATGTAAGCCCCCTAATAAAGCTGTACTCTACTTTATTCAAGGGTCCTTGATATTACTGCATCCTGTGATTACCCCGTAAAAATTACCTAGCGTAGGTTTGCAAAGGACGCGACCTACATAATCCTTCGCGGAGTCTTGCGAAATGATTCCTTCTCGCAAATTGTCTGAACAGTCAAGGTTGACGAGTTCCGCCACCTTATTACGTAGACACGTAGTACATAATATTGTTGAATATATCTATACTTTATACTTGTAGTGTAGTTCGTTTAATCTAGTACTTATAGATGTAGGTATATTTATTGGGAAGGTTTTGAGTAGTGTCCGACCGAAACACGATTTTTAGCCGAAACCGTAACCGAACCTTTGGCTCCTTTTCTAGTTTCGGCCGAACCGAAACAAACTTATGAAGTAAAAAAAATGTTAGTTAAATTGACATTATTTTCTGCGATTTTTCGTAGATTTTTTACAAATAATTTGACTAAGAGCTCATTTCATTCATCAGATTTCTGTTATCCGAAGAAAAAAATACTTTTGCCAGATTTTGTGTCAAACCTTGAAAGTGACTATTGAAAAATAAATAGCAGATTAGCTACTGTTAGCATTTCCGATTAGCGATTTAGTAATTTTTCAAATTGTAGTATTGGCAATCAGCGATTCAAGCGCTTTTTGGAAGCTGGATATACCTAGCGAATGCTTTATCTCTCCGCAAACAATTCAGCATCGTTTTTTTTTTTCAGTTTTAACCCATGTTTTTCCACTGCTGGATAAAGCCTCTCCCATATTTTTCCAATTTTCTTTATGCTGTTGCCTTCAGAAAAGTAGACAAAGTAGTATCATGTTAAACGGAAAAATATATCGATGACGCAGTGCTCACTGACCATTGCTAGGTATGGGTGGTGTAAGGCCTACAACGCCGAGACCAGGCCAGCATGGCACATAAAGGAGGCAGAAAAATCAATATTACTAGACGAGCTCTTGCGTGAAGTGACCTCGAAATTTCACGGTCGGGAGACAC
The DNA here is from genome assembly GCA_963082905.1 of Oligia fasciuncula. NCBI lineage: Eukaryota > Metazoa > Arthropoda > Insecta > Lepidoptera > Noctuidae > Oligia > Oligia fasciuncula. The sequence continues at coordinate 9,255,308 of OY720406.1, read as the reverse complement.
TGAAAAGATACGGTACAGAAAGTAGCAGGTAGGTACAGTCAACAGCAAAAGTAGATGATCAAAATCAGAAATTCAATACTAATTAACGGAGTTCGCGTCAGAACTGTATGGCAGAGCTGTTGTTGTTGTTGAGCTATGTGCAGAGACTGTGTGGCTGTGTGGCAGAGTTCTGACGCAAACTCCGTTCATTAGTAGGTATTGAATTTCTGATTTTGATCATCTACTTTTGCTGTTGACTGTACGTGCAGGCACTTTTTTCTCCTCCGTCCTTTTGCAGGTCTGAGGGGCGGATAAGATTATGTGACTTATCCAATTGATATGAAAGCCTACAACGTTTAAATGCCCGTGACAATCGGTTATGGCAATGAAAGGTATAAATAGTGTAGGTACCTATGGAAAGATGTAAGGGACACGAAAACAATATGTATGTCGCAGGGAAATGAGGATATCAGGGACTTCACGAAATCCCGGTAGATGTCGAATATTCTTGTTTATTACGTCTTCTTACTAAAACTATCTAGTCGAACCACTATGAAGTTTATCGTAGGTACCTATTGTGTTTACAGCGATGCATTGTTATTCGTTTTTATTGGGGCGTATATTGCAAAACTATAGTTATTTACGATCACAGTACAACAACCTACAAATGCTTACCAATGAACACAGGCTTTCCCACAGGTCACTATATACCACAATGCAGTATTTTACTTTATTACTGCATTTCGACCACAGTCTATCCACTCGAACTGCATACGGTTGACCAACGTGATTCTTGCACGGTGATATGTCTGGGACTTCTGGGAGTGCTGCCATGGGAGTAGGTATAGATATAAGAAAGAAGAGAACGGCTGGGAGCAATGCGCCGAATTACCGAGTTCAGGAAATACTTAGCCTTCCTCTATGCTCTCAACAGATTTTGTAGCCTGTTTGTGGAGGGACGTTTATTCTGTTACTGTAAGCGGTTACGGGAAGTTGTGGTAAGTGAAAGTGTAATTGTGTTTTTCCATCTACACTGGACAGCAAAGAAACCGGGCCACCCGCCACTTTGGAACTCTGATTCGATTTTCTCAAAAAGTATATAACTTACAATATCAAAGTTATACCCACAGAAAGTACGTTTCATGCTGATTAAAATGACTATAAATTTATTCTATAGTATCGAAAACTCACATTGTAATTAAGCAACAAACACAATGCTAACGATTTGCTCTGTTTTGACTAGAGTTCGCGAGTAGCGTTATTTTTTTCTACAATGAGGGAAGTCGGATATTTCTTATCATTTCTTTAGTTTTTGTCCATAGTTTCCTCAGACGCGTGTATTTTTGCTACTTTTATCGGTCAATAATGTATACGACACCTCAGGAAGCAGCTCTAGCTGTAGCACTACTTCACGCAGGCGTTGCGCAACGTGAGGTCGCTCGAAGACTTCGAATCAGCAGATCTTCGGTGCAACGAGTTTACAGACGGTACCTAGAGACTAGAGCATTCGGTCGCCGTCCAGGTACGGGCAGACCTAGGGCTACATCAGTAGCAGATGATCGTTATATCCAATTTAGTGTTCTGCGAAATCGCCGCCTCAACGCAATTAAAGTCCAACAAAGTCTGCGTGACGAACGCCAAGTGGTTATAAGTTCAGACACCGTCACAAGGAGACATGCTGAACGGAACCCGAGTCCAAAGGGAGCTGCAACAGGCCCATCATTAACGGTAGCCCACCGTCGAGAACGACTTGAATTTGCTCGAGAGCATAGGGATTGGATGTTAGAGCAGTGGGGTAATGTACTCTTCAGTGATGAGACCAGGGAGGGTCTATATGGAATTGATCGATGTCAGAGAGTATATCGTCGCCCTGGAGAACGTTATCTCAATGTTGCATCGAGGAAACTATTGCATACGGAGGAGGATCTGTAATGGTCTGGGGCGGCATCTCGTTAACCGTACATACAGCGTTATTTTTCATCAAACCGACGGGACGTACACGTGGATTGACTTCTCATCGCTATATTACTGAAATCCTTGCAGACCATGTGGTACCTTACGCAGGATATATCGGGCAGGATATGAAGTTGATGCATGATAATGCACGGCCTCATGTTGCTCATGTGGTGACCCAGTATCTACGCGACGTCAGCATTCGTACGATGGACTAGCCAGCTCGAAGCCAGGACTTGAATCCGATAGAAAACTTATGGGATGAGCTGAAACGTCAGGTTCGAGCCCGAATACCTGCTCCAACAAGGCTTCCAGAGCTGCGAATCGCAATTGAAGAGGAGTGGAATGCAATTCCCCAAGATTTCATCGTCAGGCTCGTAAGGTCGATGAATACGAGGATGCTGGCAGTTATCCGAGCAAGGGGAGGGTATACTGAATACTGATCAAAAACTTTTTAAAATGTTTTTTCTTTATTTCTGGCTTTAATTTAATTTTCATTTTATGATTACTAACGATTAAGACGACTGGAAAACGACTCTTCTTTGTAAGATCCTTAATAAACACTTAATAAAATTGATTAATCCCAATGAGTTTCCATTCATTTTAATCATAATGAAACGCACTTTCAGTATGTATAATTATAATAGTTGTAAGTTTTATACTTTTTGAGAAAATCGAATCAGAGTTCCAAGGTAGCAGGTGGCCCGGTTTATTTGCTGTCCAGTGTAGAATTCCTCAGTAGCAGCCCTGAGTCGATTTGTGCATGGTTGATGGCAATAGGCTCGCCCCCTGTTCTATTGGACACAATCATAACTGGCGAAATTTGGGTTTACTGGGTACACCTCTACGGTGGCATAACGGGCTGCTGAACTTGGGCCACGAAATAAAAGCTAAGATCATTTTAAATGAAATGAAGGCCGTAAGTAAACATCCAGTACTGTGTCTACGGATGTCTAAGCCTTCATGCTCCCCTCTAGATAGCTACCTTGAAAGGTCAACCAAAACTCCGCCCCAGAACTACCTTCAAAAACACATCGTCAATTTAATGTCAGAATCATTGCACCACTGCTTGTATAGAGTGGATTGTTACACTGTGGTTGCATAGTACTATCATTTACACTGTGGTATCTTGTATATAATCTGTGTTGCTACCGAGAATAGCCGCCGGGGGAAATTGCCATAATGACCACGCATTGCAGGCGGATTAATGGTCGCTGTATTAGTTAGCAGTTTTGTATTTATAGATACATCGACTATTATTGACTGGCTTATTTGTCCGTCCAGACCGTTGTAGGAAAGATTCGTATTAACTGTCAGACTGTGTAGGAATGCCCTATACAGTGTGGCAGGAACATCGACGCACAACCTGTTACTGCTGTTACCATGGATTTAGTACATGATTCTAGACCCACAGCGCAGAAATTTTTGGTCAGTTATTCAAATAATAAGAGGGGCCTGTGGCTAAATAATAACAGCCGCACAGGTCGATCGATCAGGTTAAGCTACGCTTGCCGAGGTTGGTCTGTGGATGGGTGACCATCTTTACATACCGTGACCCCTCCGTGACTCGGAAGGCACGTTAAGCCGTTGGTCCCGGCTGTCATTCGTGGATCTTTGACAGTCGTTACGGGTAGTCAGAAGCCCGAAACTCTGACAACCAGTCTTACCAAGGGGTATCGTATTACCCAGTAACTGGGTTGTGGAGGTCAGATAGGCAGTCGCTCCATGTAAAATACTGGTATTCAGCTGCATCCGGTCGATGCCGATGCCGATGCCTGCCAGGGTCGCGGGTTGTTTGAAAGAGATACCGTGGCCCCTGGCACAGGCAACTGAAGGAACACGGGTGGGTTTTAGTCAGTAAAAGTCTGTCACGCCCTCCCACTCCGCCGAGAGCGGGAGAAGTTATTTATAATTTCCCACCCAAAAAAAAAGGTGGAATGAAAATTTACTTCAAGCTTATTTCACCTAAGTTTTCACGGTGAGATTAGTGCAGAATAGACCGGATGTTTATATCTGTAGATCAACTACATTGATCATAACTTAACCTAAATGCTAAAACCTTTGCAGTAAAATTGAATTAAAGCTGCGTCTGTGTTTCCGAGCGCATACAACCCGAATCTCTTCAAGTACCTAAGAGTGAACAGGCATCTTCTGGGTAAGCTCACTCCATCGTCGACTTTGTCTCTGTCACCTTTGATCTAGACTAGAGTCGAGAGAAAACCCATTTCAAATAAAAAAAAAAAATTGTGATCAAGCCGTTATTAACCCCGAACCGTTTCCACTCTGATGTCATCGTAAACAATGATCTAACATAGACTAACTAACTTAGCATTTGTAACATAGTGAGTGCTATAAACTGACGAGCCACTGCGGGCCACCCGGGTCTGGCTGGCGGGGTATTGATTATATGAAATCAAAACATGACGTCAGAGCTGTAGGTACGGTCGGCAAAAAAAAAAACAAAGACGGTCTATCAGTGTTGACAACTTTTTCATGTCATGACGTAAAAACCGTGCGAATCAGGATTCAGGGTCGGTCTCAATAAAAATGGACCCTAACCTAATGGCTTTAGGACGTGCAAAGGAATTTTGGTCTTTTTTTACTGTCCGTTCCTCGCAGGTACAGTCTGCAGGCGACGAGATGACCTGTTTGAATCTTTGATGTCTTTTCTATTTTTGACTGTCTGTGTTTCCATAAATACTTAGTGCATGGAAGTATTTTTTTTATGTTATGGTTTGTAGCCTGTAGGTCAGTGTAGGTAGAAGACAATTTATTCAGCTGAGGCCTTTTGTTTTTTGTGTCGTCATAAATATTATCCAGTTGTCCCGGCTGTCATTCGTGGATCTTTGACAGTCGTTACGGGTAGTCAGAAGCCCAAAAGTCTGACAACCAGTCTTACCAAGGGGTGTCGTATTACCCAGTAACTGGGTTGTGGAGGTCAGATAGGCAGTCGCTCCATGTAAAATACTGGTATTCAGCTGCATCCGGTTAGACTGGAAGCCGACTCCAAACTCCAACATAGTTGGGAAAAGGATAGGCAGATGATGATGATAATATTATCCAGTAGGTTATAGTACCGAACTAGATAAATTTATAGATAAGTGAAATCTAGGTTTATCGACATACCTCGCGGGCGAAGCCGCGGGCGGAAGCTAGTACCGTAAAACATGGCAACTTTGCCCATAAATTTAAAAAATAAATGCATAATTAATGATATTTTGGAAAATTTTAATAAATTGATTATTGTTTCGGTGCCACATAATACTATATGCTCATGTCTCGTTGCACAAAACTAAAAATAGTAAAAAAAAAAGCATATTTATTAGTGAAAATAACAATTATAGGTGTTGGGCAAAAAATCATATACATTTGGTAACTTTGCCCACATTACAGATCTCCGTTACTATGGACTATATCACTATTCGAAAAGGACTGAATGAAAATACTGGAGCAATGCAATAATGTATTAAATTATACGCCAAATATTCACATTCCTTGACCCTTCAAAATGAGCGGGCAAAGTCAAAAAGCCTTCTAGAACATTTTTCGTACAAAATGGCGATTGTTCAAGGGTTGTCACCATTGACAATACTTAACTATTTAATAATTTTTAGTGTGGAATATTATAATATATTATACTGATAAATTAAAAATAATATAACACCATTTTTTACATAATATGCTTTATTTCTAGTGTTCAAAAACTAAAAAATAATTAAAAAAAAAACTAAAAAGTATGTACCTATCTCGGTCTTTGTTTTTATATGAAAATAACAAATAACACTAAAATTTGTAATGAGTTTTACAGAAAAATTATATTGCATAGTTAAAATTGCGATGACTCATCGCAATATTAACTATGCAATATAATTTTTAGTAATTTTAAGTACCTATAAATATTAGGTACTTACTTATCTTTTATGTTATTGTTATATAATATAATCAACATTTAGCGTAAATTAATTTGGATACATATCTACACTGACGGACAAATAAACTGCAACAAAGTTCAGGATTAGGTACTAGTATGCAAAGTTTTTAGATTAAACTAAATGAAAATGTCGAGACTACCCATTATTAAAAAAAGTGTAAATTTATAAACAGAACTGCAGTAAAAGATAAAATTATAGCCGGGAAAATAAAATTTGAATAACTTTCATAGTACTTATATTAAAAGTTATTGCGTCTTGAACTTGATGCGATTTATAAATCCGAACCCTCCTTTTTTTACTAGGTTAAAAAATGTACCTCGGGTGACAACCCTAGTGAAAAAAAATGGTTGCCTGTAAAGTCGGTTTTACGGGCGAAGATTTTACGTGACAACGACCGATCATCCGATCATAGTTGAGTGGGAGAGAGACGCAAGGCATTCGGCGGGCCTCTCTCTCGTTCGGTGACTCATCGTAACGTTACCGAGCGTTACACTTTTTCATAAGTGACTCCCAGTCGCAACCTAATTTAAGACGTTGTCACGTCAAAAGAAACGTTGGGCAATGTTGTCAACGATATTCAAAAAATGTGCTTGTGACTTTGCCCACCGTTATATTTTATGATTATACGACGCATTTAGCGAAGAAAACTAGTCTATATTATTCATTTCCAATTTAATAACGGATGTATAAAAATTACTTACCTGCGATAACTCCAAGTAGCACTTCTTGAAAAAGTTTTTTTTTTAAGATTTTGCCCGCAAAAAAACACTCTAACTTCAACGACGTCTGACAGACAACTGAAGTAACATCTGTGACAGCGCGTCACACAGTGTTGCCAGAAAAATGATGAATTTTTTACCATAGACAAAATGTTCTTACTAACTATAGACAAATTTGGTATGTATTAAGTTTTTAAAAAAATACACAACTGGGCAAAGTCAAATGTCGAGGGCAAAGTTGCCATGTTTTACGGTATATTATAACTAGCAGTGCCCCGCGGTTTCACCCGCATAAATGTAGAACCCGTGGGAATACCGGGATAAAAACTATCATATTATTATGTCCTTCCCCGTGACACAATCTATCTCTCTGCCAAGTTTTATCGAAATCCGTTAAGTGGTTTAGGCGTGAAAAGGTAACATACAGACAGACAGAGTTAATTTCGAATTTATAACATTAGTATGGATGTTTTATTAATTATATTGTTGCACAACTTTATGCAGAATAAATTGCTGTACTACACGTGTAGACAGTGTTACAAACACTTACCTATAATAATTAATCTTACCTATTTAATGATGCAATTAATGGGTGTAAGATGAAAATGTAAAGTTTAGTCTGCTAATTGTTTTTCCCCAAGATGGCAAGTTATCTTGTACTTTTAGGCATTCGCTTTGAGTACCTAAGTCGTGTCTACAAATATCTTTACTCTTACATACTTATTAGATACGTAAACATCGTAAAACAATCTTGAATAGGCAGCCATAAAAATTTCCTTAGCCTTGAGACGAAAAAACCCGCAAAAAATCAATGACGCCAATGCAAAAGCTACCTACCATTTTAGTAGGATTTTTGTTTCCACAAGGACTGAACTAACTAACATTTAATTATTCTTTCCTTTCTTTTTTTCAGATTTATGTCTCACCAAGAGGGGTCCACAGCCAGGTTATATGTTCCTTTTCGACATGCGCGGAGTAAAATTCGGACATCTCACAAGAGTTAGCTTATCGTAAGTATAATAAAGTTATGTTTGAATACACACTGTGGATCCGTTATCCTTCGGCTATAAATTTTCGTTATGTAGTTTCATTGACGTATTACTGTGGTTGGTTAGAAGAACTGAAAAAATATTATGAGAAAATATTCTGCAATAACCTTTTAATGCTTGACAGTGCTATTGTGTAAGTTATATGTAATGATGATACCTAGCTATCTCTGCCAACCGAACATAATGGATTCACAGCTGCAGCTAAACAATGAAAGAATATAAAGTTTTCAATTTAAATAAATAATATTATAGTATACATATTTATATTTTCATAGCTTTCAAAAGGATAGACAAAGGTAAACGACGTGCACATCAATGTCCTACTTTCGCTTGTATATGTCCAAATTAATATCATCATTTATCATTATAGTTTCTACATACATAAAAAATATATTTTGTAATAATTTAAATTATATAATTTAAAATGTAGTGTTAAATTAGTAGCTACAAATAGTGGTAACAAAAAGGAACCTCTACACCATCGTCATACGATTGGTTACTTTCTAATATTTAAGTGGCTATTCAACTGTATATTTTTCAGAACTTCAGGGGTCAATAGTTGTTCTTTTTCCTCAATAAATAGAATATATTACCGAACGAAGAAATCTATGAGTCTTAAAAACTTAACGACACACCATAGAAACCTGTTGTTTTACATGTCTCTATGTACTAAATACTAGGAACTTATGAATTTAGATGTTAATTCGTTTTTATGTTCTAAAGCCAATGTGTGCACATGCATTCAGTACTGTGTACAAATAGAGTAACACAATAACATGACCTCGAAAGTTGCTACAACGTCACTAAATCATGAGTCCTTAGATACATTCTAGCCACATGTTTTTTATAAAATGTTCTAAATATTCACAAAAATACCAACATTTTCAGGACCCTCCGCAAATTCTTCCAGTATGTCCAGGAGGCGATGCCAGTACGCATGCGCGCGATACATGTACTGAACACAGAACCAGTTTTAGACAAATTAATGTTGCTCATTAGGCCGTTTATGGACAAGAAGTTCTTTGATATGGTAAGTTTTCCTTCGTTTTTATTAACTTAGCATTTTAAAGCCATAAATTAGCATCTACAGCAATACTGCACTGCGAGTAATGCATTTTATAAATTAGTTACAGTAAAAATTCTAGGTGTTACTTTAATGCCCGTTTCTGCATTGGCATTATTAAGGTTAAAGGTCGACTTATCTGTCCAATTTATCTTTGATTGTACCTACATGTTATACCTACCCTTTGCAAGGGAAGGTTCTTTATTTTAAGAAGCTTAAAACTGACGCCATGACCTTTCAAAGTTATACAAATTATACACGTTTTCATTTTCTTTGCTTGAACTAAAAGAAATTGCTGCATTGCCTTATTATTCCTTACCTAAACTGCTGTTGATTGCAGATTATGTAACAAGTTTTGTTTTATTATGCAAGGAGCAAGTCACGGTTTTTACCTTGTCATAAAATAGTTAATTCTATGGAACTGCGCACAATGTGCCTATAAGTACTACTTTGTACATAATTATGTTGGTAATATTTGTTTGATCTGGCACTACTTTATGTAAGTGTTTACTTCTAACTATTAAACTTGCAAATGGGTCATTTGGCCTTGGTATATATATATCACATACAATTTTGAATCTTATGTATAGTAGAAAAAGGTAGACACAAGTGTCGGTAATTTCCAAATTTTTTTGGAAAACACTTGTGAATAGGGTTCAATTTAAAATTATAAACTTGGATATGATTCTGTGTGACAGTATAGTATATTTCATTACAAGTGCGGAAAGGCTGTCATTGCAAAGAGTTCCGACAAATGTCTACCCGAGCCGAGGCGCAGCCGAAGGCGAGGGTTGACAGCACGGAATAGATATTTATCTATTCCGTGGTTGACAGTCGGAACAAGTTGCAATGACGGTTCCGCAGATGTACTGAACGACAATTTTTAATACAGTTGCGAAAAAATGAAGCAATTTAATAAAATAATAAAAACACAATATTGCTTTTTTCTCTTCTCTCCATGCAATAAATTAGTCGTATGTAGCTTTTTGACTTTTCCGGTAAAATGTTCTCCGAAGCATTTTGTGCAATTATACTGAGTTCCGGTGGTGTTAATTAAAAAAAAAATAAGGTCGAAATTACTCATTTTGTGCAACAAACAACTAAACTCGCAAAGAAAATTTCTGGAAAATGGCGCCAACCGTAGAATATAAGCAGAGTTTTTTTTTCTTCACCCATTTTGGTAGGCAAAGGGAACTATCCATACAGCTTAGTCTTCAGTATTTTTTTTTTATTGATATGAAATGAAAATGTGAAATGAAATGAAACCTAACCTAACTCATTCAATTAAATCATTAAATCTGATATTGAAATAAATTAGTAGCTTCTTTTTAGAAATATACGTATTTGTATGAATCACAAAAACTCTTTAGTAAAAACTTCATGGTTGGTTTTTTCTTTTTAATAGACATTATTTTGACAGTTGGGAAAGAGAACGCACGAGTTCGGGAAAGGTAAAAAAAAAACACTAGTATGTAATAGCCCACATCCCGAACGCTATACGTCCCTGCAATACACCACTTTTTGAGCAACTGTATTAAAAATACATTGTGTAACTAATCTAGCTTAGAATGCATCTCTGCCAGACAACAGACAATAGAAAATCTATTGTTGGCGTTACCCCAGCAAAATAATGTAGAAAATAGTAATTTAAATGTTATAGAAAATTAGTTGCCCAGCTTCTGTAATTGTTGCGCACATTTAAAATTTGTTGCACTTATAGTTTTTTAGTTATTTCACAAAAACATTTCCTGCTGGGGTAACGTTACCGCAGCCACACATTTTCTTTTTTAATGGGAATATTGAAATAAATATTACTTAGCTATTTATTTAGTTGTTTTGACTTGGTAAATGTTGCAACTTATTTTGTATTTGTTCTTTCTTCGGCTGCGAAGTTATTCGAGAACCCGAAGTTATTAGATTCGAGTAACGTTTGTGGTTTTTCTGGATCTCTGAAACAGTTAAGCGGATTCTTATCATCTTTTGTACATGACTTCTTAAGAATTAGTTTTAATTGGTGGTGCAATAAAAAAAAAGCACAAAACAAAGCACCGTTCCAAGGGTATTTAATCTATATATATAAAAGAAAGTCTGTTAGTTACACCACTTATAACTCGAGAACGGCTGAACCGATTTGGCTGAAAATTGGTGGGGAGGTAGCTTAGAACCAGGAGACGGACATAGGATACTTTTTTTTTTTTTTTTTATAATAGGAGTAGGGTAGGAGTTGGGTAGGAGTAGGGTAGAAGTAGGGTAGGAGTAGTGTAGGAGTAGTGTAGGAGTAGGGTAGGAGTAGTGTAGGAGTAGGGTAGGAGTAGTGTAGGAGTAGGGTAGGAGTAGGGTACGGTAGGGGTAGGGTAGAAGTAGGGTAGGAGTAGTGTAGGAGTAGTGTAGGAGTAGGGTAGGAGTAGTGTAGGAGTAGGGTAGGAGTAGTGTAGGAGTAGGGTAGGAGTAGGGTAGGAGTAGGGTAGAAGTAGGGTAGGAGTAGTGTAGGAGTAGGGTAGGAGTAGTGTGGGAGTAGGGTAGGAGTTGGGTAGGAGTAGTGTAGGAGCAAAACAACGTTTGCCGGGTCAGCTAGTTAAATATAAAAACACTTCAATAGGTACACTTTGAATACCCGCTCTAAAGACTTACTATAACGTCATTTTGTAGCTTGTAACTGCCTTCAAATATATTATTTGTTTATTTTAATACTTAAAGCACATAAATGTACAGAGGCGGACTTAATGCCCATAGGCACACACACACCTGTACTACACAGAAGCTGGGCAACTAATTATCTATAACATTTAAATGACTATTTTCGACATTATTTTGCTGGGGCACACGTCAATAACTTAACAGAAAAAATATACTAGAGTTAAAATTTTCACAGAAATCAACAAATAACCAAGTCTTCACACTAAAGAATAAATAAATATTAATGAGTTTTAATTATTATTACAATGCTTTGTTAGTTTCGTATTAAAAAAATAAGTAAGCATCGTACCGCGCAGGCTATCAGTGAATGCAAAGCAACCAAAAAATTTTTTTTTTCATAACAAACTCAAAATCTGAATGTACCGTTATTTTAATTAAATGATGATATGATGATGAATACTGGTATTCAGCTGCATCCGGTTAGACTGGAAGGTAACTCTAACATAGTTGGTAAAAGGCTAGGCAGATTGCAGATTGACTTAATTCATTAGTTAGTAGCATATTACAGTTAGTAATAAATAAAATACCCTTCAAAACTATGATTTCACCAATGAAAAAGTTATTAATGAACTACAAGAACGGGCGAATAGAAGCAAAAACATAATAATCGCTGGCCTACCCGAACCAACAATACCTGATAACGCCGCACGCTTGGCTGAGGACATAAGTTCGGCCCAAACCATTCTACAAAATGCATCGACCGAACATGTCAAAATAATAAAAACAATTCGGCTTGGGAAATACACCACAGAGAAAAAACGCCCACTGAAGATTTGTTTTGGATCATCCGAAGACGCGAAGACAATACTGCGAAACAAAACTAAACTACCGGAAAACATTAAAGTTTACTCGGACCAGACCCCCACCCAAAAGGCAATTATGAAAGAGCTCAGCCAAGAACTAACCCGTCGTAAGGAAAACGGTGAGGAGAATTTAATTATTAAATACGTCAAAGGCACCCCAAAGATCGTTCAGACTCAGCCAAAAAACTAATACCGCTGAATCCACCAAACATCCTAACTAATTCAGATGATACAATTACCTACCAGCTCTGTCATACCTACCAAGACCTACCATCTTTTAAATCGACCCTAACTTTCTTCTACGCAAACGTAAGAAGCATAAAAAGACAAGGAAAATTCGACGAACTACAATGCATAATAGCATCGATCAAATACACTACTCATATCATAATATTAACTGAGACATGGTTCAAATCAAGTGAAGACGCCGATCATTTCCAACTACCCAATTATACCCACTATTATAATGTCAGAACCGATTCCAGGGGTGGTGGTGTCTCCATTTATGTACACAATACTCTTAATCACAGCAAAGTCGATGAAGTGTACGCCGGAGGCATCAACTACCTATGGATATGCCTCGAGAAGCACGCATTAAACATAGGAGCAGTCTACAATCCAGGAAACAATAACACAAGAGAGTTCATTGAAGTATACTCATCGCAGCTATTGAAGAAACCCCGATCTATTGTTTTCGGCGATTTTAACATCGACCTCCTGACTAAAAATCCGAAGACTAAATACTACCGAGATGCTATGAAAGAGTCTGGATATGGTTTTCTTAATAATATCCATGAAGACTATAGCACGCGTGAGACTGCTTCCACAAAGACCATCCTTGATCACGTATGCACCAACCTTAAGGACAAAAGCTTTCATATGGTCATTATTGACTCACCTATGTCTGACCACAAGCAAATTTATTTAAGTATGAAAAAATATAAGCGACCACCAAAGAAGCGTGTAAAATACGAAGCGATAGACTATGAAAAACTGCACGAAAGTATCGCACTCGCAGAATACGCGTCAATTGACAACAGCTACGAGAACTTTGAGAAATATCTAAAGTGTGGCATTCATAGGAGCACAACGGTTAAAACTAAAATCCTAAACCCTCCGCGCCAAGATTGGATATGTAGAGAAATAACAGAAAAAATTACGAGACGAAATGAAATCTGGCATCGATTGAAGCAAGAGCCAAGTAATGAAGATCTAATGGAAAGTTTTAAAATTGAAAGAAATATTACAGCTGAAACAATTAGGAACACTAAGAAGAAGTACTACCATGAGGCATTTATGAAACATACTGCAGACCCTAAAAAGATGTGGAACTTAATAAATACCTTGTCTAATAATAAAATCAAGTCACAGTGCACGCCCCCTAAACTTCTAACTGAATCTGGACCTTTAACCAATGGCAACGAGGTTTGTGAGACATTCAACCGCTTCTTTTCTACGATTGGTTCTACCTTAGCCAACCTCATTGCTACACAACCACACCAACACAACACTGTAACAGCGCCAGATTCTCAACCATATAACAGAGAACTCACAAGCTTCACACCATGCCAAGCCAGCGAAGTATCCAAAATAATCAAGAATCTTGATTCGAACTGCAGTGCTGGTATCGATGGTATAACTACCAAAGTCGTGAAATGCGTAAGTGACTTAATCGTGAACAAACTGACTGACTGTATAAACACCCATCTTGCCAGTGGAACCTTTCCAGATCAATTAAAGGTAGCCAAAGTTACTCCAATCCACAAATCTGGTGTCAAAACGGATCCTAACAACTATAGACCTATCTCAGTCCTTCCGATTATCTCTAAAATATTTGAAAGAGTCCTTTATACACGCTTAGATGAACACCTCACCTCAATAAATTTCCTCTTTGAAAGGCAATATGGGTTTCGAACACATTCTAACACCCTGTCAGCTACTGCAGATCTAATTACGAAAATCCAAATGAACATTGATCAAAAAAACATGGCGCTAGGCTTATTCATCGACCTTAAAAAGGCTTTTGATACAGTTAGCCACCCTATACTACTACAAAAGCTAAAAGACATAGGCGTATCAGGTGTGGCTTATAAAATGTTCGAATCATATTTGAATAACAGGCTTCAGGTGGTTAAAATTGGTGAACACCAGAGTAAACCACACAATATCACGTTTGGTGTTCCCCAGGGATCACTGCTAGGTCCACTATTCTTTTTAATATACGTAAACTCCATCCATAAGGTTCCAATACACGGACATATCTCGCTATATGCGGATGATACCTGTCTTTTTTATTTTGGTAGTTCTATGGCTGACATGTTAAATCAAGCCCAAGGAGACCTAAACTCATTACTAACCTGGTTTCAACAAAATCTTCTAACAATCAATGCATCCAAGACTAGTTACGTCATATTTAAAGCAAAAAATAAGAAAATACCACCCCATCCACCTCTTACAATTGAAAACCAAATACTCGAACTCAAACAACACGAGAAATACCTTGGGTTAAGACTAGACTGCCATCTAAATTGGAAGGTTCAAATTGACTACATCAGATCCAAAATGACATCTTTATTGGGCTCACTACGAAATATCGTACACTGTCTGCCATATAGTGTACGCCGGACAATATATAACTCTTTGATAAAGCCACATATACTGTACCTAATCGAAATCTGGGGTTATGCACCTAAAACCAACTTAAAAGACCTACAAATTGCACAAAACAAAATTATTAAATTGCTTTTTCACTACGACTACCTAACACCTACAATTAAAATATACAAGGACACGAAACTCTTGAACATCAAACAACTTCGTGCATACTGCACCTGCATACTCATACAAAAAATACTTAATAAAACCATGCATACACAAATTTCATTCACCAAAACACATCAATTGCATAACCGTAGCAGTCGGAGAAAAGATCACATAGTACTTCCTCGAGTGCGAACTGCTCAAGGTAAAAGATCACTTGGGTACGAGGGAGTGCAACTTTACAATAAATTACCTGATGAGATAAAGGGTGCGATTTCGCTCAATGTTTTTAAAATCAAACTAAAAAAATATGTTCTTCAAAATATCAGTATTAGTTAACCATAAACATTATTGTACTACTGACTGATTTATCTGCATTGTGACAGCGGGACCGCTCTCTTTATCTCAAGGCAGGGTAGTTGCGCATAGTGGCACAGTGTTGGATTTTTGGGAGTACCCGCAAACCTAAATAAATAGACGTACTAATGTAACTTAAAGAAGTCAATACGTCAGGCAAATTGTAAGTCCGAGTGTCGAAGGACAATGATTAGTTTATACTTTGTATTTAAATTTGTTCTCATGTAAGTGAAATGTAAATTTCTTTATGAGAAATAAATGTCTTTAACCAGATATCCAGAAATAATTTTAAACGAATTTTGGACCTTTTTTTTTTGCCAGAAAATATGGTCAAATAAAAAAGCGGGATTAACTCTACATAATATAGTAAATGCATTTTTATCTTGAATCTCTGAAGCTCGAAGGTCTTATTCGGTTTTCAGTACATAATGCTAAAGTAATCTTATTACTGGTTTTCATGAAATATGCATAAAATCAATTTTCAATCCGTTTCTTGTATCTATCTGCTGTACTCGTACTGTTATCGGTAATCGGTATGTCATATGAATTAGAGCTTGGTTTGAAAGACAGGTACCTAACGTCGAATTATTTGGTAAGATAAATCCCAGTCTAATTCAATGCACTCAAATTATTAGTCATATTCTTTATGATGATAGCCGAGTTAATCAAAATAAATACGTTAGATCCTGATCTTGACCTTCTGCAAACAATCTTTAAAAATTCAAATGCACTAAAATTATTAGTCATATTCTTTATGATGATAGATGAATACGTTAGATACTGAAAACAATCTTTAAAAATGCAAATGCACTAAAATTATTAGTCATATTCTTTATGATAATAGCCGAGTTAACCAAAATGAATAATTCATCTTTGTAATAATTCGTCATTGGACCCTGATCTTGACCTTCTGCAAACAATTTTTAAAAATGCAATTTACCAGTTTATGATGCGTAAATATAAATAACTATAATACAACGTGACAAAGAGTATTTTTTTTAAGGTTTTAAGTTTTTTTTTTTGCAATAGGTTCTCCCTAACTAGTAACTACCTCTGACATGTTCATGTCTCGTTATATTATAGGAGTTGCGTTAAACAAGTTTCACGAATTAATTATACCTTAAAGTCGATGGTGAAATATACGTATTTGTATGAATCACAAAAACTCTTTAGTAAAAACTTCATGGTTGGTTTTTTCTTTTTAATAGACATTATTTTGACAGTTGGGAAAGAGAACGCACGAGTTCGGGAAAGGTAAAAAAAAAACACTAGTATGTAATAGCCCACATCCCGAACGCTATACGTCCCTGCAATACACCACTTTTTGAGCAACTGTATTAAAAATACATTGTGTAACTAATCTAGCTTAGAATGCATCTCTGCCAGACAACAGACAATAGAAAATCTATTGTTGGCGTTACCCCAGCAAAATAATGTAGAAAATAGTAATTTAAATGTTATAGAAAATTAGTTGCCCAGCTTCTGTAATTGTTGCGCACATTTAAAATTTGTTGCACTTATAGTTTTTTAGTTATTTCACAAAAACATTTCCTGCTGGGGTAACGTTACCGCAGCCACACATTTTCTTTTTTAATGGGAATATTGAAATAAATATTACTTAGCTATTTATTTAGTTGTTTTGACTTGGTAAATGTTGCAACTTATTTTGTATTTGTTCTTTCTTCGGCTGCGAAGTTATTCGAGAACCCGAAGTTATTAGATTCGAGTAACGTTTGTGGTTTTTCTGGATCTCTGAAACAGTTAAGCGGATTCTTATCATCTTTTGTACATGACTTCTTAAGAATTAGTTTTAATTGGTGGTGCAATAAAAAAAAAGCACAAAACAAAGCACCGTTCCAAGGGTATTTAATCTATATATATAAAAGAAAGTCTGTTAGTTACACCACTTATAACTCGAGAACGGCTGAACCGATTTGGCTGAAAATTGGTGGGGAGGTAGCTTAGAACCAGGAGACGGACATAGGATACTTTTTTTTTTTTTTTTTTTTATAATACATAGGAGTAGGGTAGGAGTTGGGTAGGAATAGGGTAGAAGTAGGGTAGGTGTAGTGTAGGAGTAGTGTAGGAGTAGGGTAGGAGTAGTGTAGGAGTAGGGTAGGAGTAGGGTACGGTAGGGGTAGGGTAGAAGTAGGGTAGGAGTAGTGTAGGAGTAGTGTAGGAGTAGGGTAGGAGTAGTGTAGGAGTAGGGTAGGAGTAGTGTAGGAGTAGGGTAGGAGTAGGGTAGGAGTAGGGTAGAAGTAGGGTAGGAGTAGTGTAGGAGTAGGGTAGGAGTAGTGTGGGAGTAGGGTAGGAGTTGGGTAGGAGTAGTGTAGGAGCAAAACAACGTTTGCCGGGTCAGCTAGTTAAATATAAAAACACTTCAATAGGTACACTTTGAATACCCGCTCTAAAGACTTACTATAACGTCATTTTGTAGCTTGTAACTGCCTTCAAATATATTATTTGTTTATTTTAATACTTAAAGCACATAAATGTACAGAGGCGGACTTAATGCCCATAGGCACACACACACCTGTACTACACAGAAGCTGGGCAACTAATTATCTATAACATTTAAATGACTATTTTCGACATTATTTTGCTGGGGCACACGTCAATAACTTAACAGAAAAAATATACTAGAGTTAAAATTTTCACAGAAATCAACAAATAACCAAGTCTTCACACTAAAGAATAAATAAATATTAATGAGTTTTAATTATTATTACAATGCTTTGTTAGTTTCGTATTAAAAAAATAAGTAAGCATCGTACCGCGCAGGCTATCAGTGAATGCAAAGCAACCAAAAAATTTTTTTTTTCATAACAAACTCAAAATCTGAATGTACCGTTATTTTAATTAAATGATGATATGATGATGAATACTGGTATTCAGCTACATCCGGTTAGACTGGAAGGTAACTCTAACATAGTTGGTAAAAGGCTAGGCAGATTGCAGATTGACTTAATTCATTAGTTAGTAGCATATTACA
This sequence comes from Oligia fasciuncula, assembly GCA_963082905.1. Lineage (NCBI taxonomy): Eukaryota > Metazoa > Arthropoda > Insecta > Lepidoptera > Noctuidae > Oligia > Oligia fasciuncula. The sequence continues at coordinate 9,237,004 of OY720406.1, read as the reverse complement.
GTTAGTCATATCCAGAAATAATTTTAAACGAATTTTGGACCTTTTTTTTTTGCCAGAAAATATGGTCAAATAAAAAAGCGGGATTAACTCTACATAATATAGTAAATGCATTTTTATCTTGAATCTCTGAAGCTCGAAGGTCTTATTCGGTTTTCAGTACATAATGCTAAAGTAATCTTATTACTGGTTTTCATGAAATATGCATAAAATCAATTTTCAATCCGTTTCTTGTATCTATCTGCTGTACTCGTACTGTTATCGGTAATCGGTATGTCATATGAATTAGAGCTTGGTTTGAAAGACAGGTACCTAACGTCGAATTATTTGGTAAGATAAATCCCAGTCTAATTCAATGCACTCAAATTATTAGTCATATTCTTTATGATGATAGCCGAGTTAATCAAAATAAATACGTTAGATCCTGATCTTGACCTTCTGCAAACAATCTTTAAAAATTCAAATGCACTAAAATTATTAGTCATATTCTTTATGATGATAGCCGAGTTAATCAAAATGAATACGTTAGATCCTGATCTTGACCTTCTGCAAACAATCTTTAAAAATTCAAATGCACTAAAATTATTAGTCATATTCTTTATGATGATAGATGAATACGTTAGATACTGAAAACAATCTTTAAAAATGCAAATGCACTAAAATTATTAGTCATATTCTTTATGTTATTAGCCGAGTTAACCAAAATGAATAATTCATCTTTGTAATAATTCGTCATTGGACCCTGATCTTGACCTTCTGCAAACAATTTTTAAAAATGCAATTTACCAGTTTATGATGCGTAAATATAAATAACTATAATACAACGTGACAAAGAGTATTTTTTTTAAGGTTTTAAGTTTTTTTTTTTGCAATAGGTTCTCCCTAACTAGTAACTACCTCTGACATGTTCATGTCTCGTTATATTATAGGAGTTGCGTTAAACAAGTTTCACGAATTAATTATACCTTAAAGTCGATGGTGCTTTAACTTCGCGGGTCGGTGTCAAGGGAATTCTGTTGCATCATTTATATCTTATGATACAAGTATAGGAACAGTTGCGACTTGATATCTTCGTCAGTTTTCAAATTCTTTGCTTTATCAAGTCAGGACACATAATACATTTTGAAGCTACGTGAGCACAGACAAATAGAAAATAGCCATCAAGATGTCGAACATATTTTGGATGTGACTGTACCTACCTTAATTGGTAAAATCTGAATCCTTTTTTGGGCGCTTAGGTCGATTACGAAAAAATTACTGTGATGTTTCTATTATGGATGGTTGCGAAATATTTATTATAAATGCAAATTACATCATTTACATTTAGGTAATTTACGCACTAGTTAGTTTGGTTTAACGCAAACTTTTTAGCTACCATATTTAATTTGAATAAATTTACACAATTTACTACAAATTCCTACCTAATTTTTTCAGCTTAAATTCCACAACAAGAACGAAGACTTGGAGAAGTTCTACGAGACTGTGGTGCCACGATCGGCCCTACCTCCAGACTACGGCGGTACCCTCCCTGACACCCAGACTCTACACAGGAAGTGCATGCAGCAGCTCCAAGTTATGGAGCCCTACTTCAAAGCTGAGGAGGACCAGAGGATCGCGGCTTTACCGGACAAGAAGCGAGAGAAGGCTATGGAAAGGGCATTCAAGAACTTGGATATCGACTAACTCTTCAAGTCAATGTTATCCTGGTACTATAATGAAAAAGTGAAAGGTAATCGCTCTCTTTTTAAAAAAGTAGTGTATTTGGCGATGGATATACCGCTTTTTTCCTCATAACATGTATTTAAATGTAATCCTTTCTATTTATAAAAGTTCTTTTAGTATTTAGAATGTAGAGGAGTTTTTATCAGCGCTGGTTTCAGTTTTCATTATATTGCCAGTTCAGTCCTTGAAGGAGTGTTTATATTTAGTACAATATGCATTTCAGTGTTACTTAAGTTGGAAGTTATAAAATTCAACGATAGTGGTGTTGAGTAAGTGATGTTCATAGGTTCGTTAATAGTTTGGGTTATTTTTATGTTTGAAAAAGATTTTCACGTGATCGTAGCAATGTGTACTTCAAATATTGTCAATTATGAATCTATAATTACAATAGGTAAGGATTGATATAGTACTGATTCAGCTATAGAGGGTGTAAACAGACCTATCACCAAAATCTCCACAGCCAGTCGGTTCGACTACAAAAAATTGCAATGACGGGAAAAATATGTATGGCTTGGTGATGGGGGTGTTTTTACACCCGTTATAGTAAATTACACACAATAATGTAATAAAAATGAGATAATAAAAAGCAGATCAGTCATTGGTGTACATAAAAAGTTTTATTTTTGTTAAGTACAACTGATTAGAATATTATTTTTATTAGAAAAATTGTTTATTTGATAAGAAGTCAATGTTAGGAGGTGACAGTTTTCTTTAGAGTTACCTAGCTTTAAGCTAAAAAATATACATGACGCCAAACCATGGCATAATATTTATAAATAAATTGTTAAGTGTTCTACAGTCTATGCATATATCTATAATTGCTATAAATGGATTTAAAGAAGAAGTATCTTAAGGGGGAAGCGCTAAGGTAGCCCGCGAAATTCAAATTTTCTTACGTTTTTTTGCAATTTGCTGGTCAGTATTAAGTTGTACGTTGATTAAAATATGATTCGCGACCGTTCACCGTAACAAATATGTATTTACAGAATTATAATCATTAGGATCAGTAATACAACTTGTTAAGTTAGTATAATTGTAAAATGTCAAGATTTCATGAAATAGTAATTCAGTGGGATTACCTGGTCTTAGAGAGTTGTGTTGATAACTTTAATGATTATAATTCTGTAATAACATATTTGTTACGGCCCCGAATCATATTTTAATTAACGTTCAACTTAATACTGAACAGCAAATTGCAAAAAAAGTAAAAAAAAAAATATTTCGCGGGCTACCCTGGCGCTTTCGCCTTAACCAATCTTTAATATATTTATGTTATCTCTTATCTACCGTGCTTGAAATATACAACATTATTTTTAGTATATGCGAAACCCGAAACACGTGTCTAGTATTTTTATGTAAAGAATCTATGTACAAAATTTCAAAACTGTATCATGAAAAATCAAAGTTACAAGTTGGCTAAGTTACCTGTTTGTCCGTACAAAAACATGCTCATCCGCGCCGCGCCGACTTGCGCTCATTGATAACAGTACCTAGGTACCTAACCGTTCGGCGCGGAGATTGGATAGCCTACTTAGTGTCGCTCGGTGTCAAACTTTTAACCTTTTTTAAATACATTTGGGACAAAATATAACATGGGGTAAAAATGATTGGAATCGATTCAGTTACATATTCTGAACAAACTACGAGTATATTCAGGTTTCGCATATACTAAAAATAATTAGGTAACTATTGTTTAGTTTGCTAAAGTTAGATAAATACTTACTTATTATTGGCATCCATTTTTTTGCGGACTTCCAAAAATTGTACTTATACCTACAGGCAGTGATGATCACTGTTGCTAAACATTGTAAAGAAAAATGTAAATTATAAATGACATGTAAAGGATTAGCTAGGCATCCCAAGTCCCAACTGTTATCATCTGATACAAATAATTTTGCAAGTAATCAATCGTTAATTTGCGATATGAAATCACTAATCCTATTAGCTGTGAAAGAAACGCATTATAACTTGTCCATTTTTGCTCACCGCATTTAAGTGATGTATTATTTCACAGACCCGAAAAAAAAAGTATTTTGACTGTTTGAATGTAAAGACATGGTTAAATAAATAAATTTACAATTAAGACACCAATGAGCAAATTGTGTTCCTTTATGGGCTGATTTTTCAATCGACAGATAATTTTTATTTGTTGAATAAAATTGACGTCTGACAGATTTTGTATAGAAGAATTGTCAAAAATTCAAAACTATTCCTCGGATAAAATTATCTGGCGCGTTGGAAAAATCAGTCCAAAGACATTTTAATAAGTAGATGGCTAATATGTAGTTCTATAGTTGCAAGTCTGTAAACTTCGTTAGTTTGAATGTACTAAATAGCACTTAATATAATGTTACATTTCTATAGATCCAAAGTACTGTCACGAGCATAAGTATGTATACACTTGGCTTTATTCAAAGACGATTTTCTCCTTTATTTTTTAATGAAATTTTATGTTATTACGAACATAGTGTACTTTCGAACCTATAGGTTTATGTAAAGTGTCGTATTGCAACTTTGCATTCGTTATTTCGTGAAAAAATCGCAATTGAAAGTTGCCAAGTGTTGACATATTAGTGCTCGTGACTGTACATACCGCCTCATACATACACACACAAAAATTATGTAGGTTGTTTAAAAAATCAAAATTTAATCTTATCGAAATAATGATGTGATACAAAAGTGAGAAAATAGTAAAAGACAAATAAATTAATTACCTATTAAATAAATTTCAAAAATTACATAATTAAAGTTGAAAAATTGAAATAAAAATAGTTTTTGACGGAACCGATAAGATTAACAGGTGAATAGATTAATGTAATTAAATATTTTAAAATCTGATAATGAATGATTTTGTTTATGTTCGCGATATTCCAATTTAGTCGATATTCCATAAAAATGAATGTTATTTATCTCGTGTGTTTAAATCTTGCTTGTCTATTAAATGTATTAGGTAAATCTGAACAGATTGTGTAAATATAAGTAGCACTTAAGTCATTGTAAAATCAATGTCTGACGATATTCAATACAATTGACGCTCAATTATACATTAAAAAACAAATTAAAATGAGCTAGGGTCATGTTCATTGAAAGGTTAATTTATAGCATTACACTGGTAACTGGTTACTAAGTGGAAAGTATTCACTTAGTGATTTCAAATTTTTTATTTCCATGTTCAAGAACATTTTACGCCCGGTAATTTTACCACAAAACTAAAAAAATAGAAGTGCGCTGACGTTACATGTGCCAATAATATGACATAAAAATTGGGACTTGACTTGTAAAAGCGCGTATTCCATGTTCAATTCTGTACTGTATAATGTAAATTTAGCGTCATTGTAAGGTGGCGGTAGCGTAGGTACTTAATGTTTTTATGTATTTATGTGCACAGTAGTTTAGTTTTAGTTGAAAATTCCACTTAAGTCCATAGCAAAGTTGTGATATGCTTGTGTTACTGAAAAAATGTGTTATGTTGATTCCAAGAATCGGAAATTGTGATTTGAACTAGAAATATATTTTTATGCAATAAATTGTATTTTTATTAGACATTTTCTTAAACAGTCGTAAAATCATTGTGTCCATTGGTTTGTCTAATTTAAAAAAAAAATGGTTGCCTGTAAAGTCGGTTTTACGGGCGAAGATTTTACGTGACAACGACCGATCATCCGATCATAGTTGAGTGGGAGAGAGACGCAAGGCATTCGGCGGGCCTCTCTCTCGTTCGGTGACTCATCGTAACGTTACCGAGCGTTACACTTTTTCATAAGTGACTCCCAGTCGCAACCTAATTTAAGACGTTGTCACGTCAAAAATGGTTGCCTGTAAAGTCGGTTTTACGGGCGAAGATTTTACGTGACAACGTCTTTTTCTCGGTAGAATATTTATTGATATGAATATAATTAAATTGCACAATAGGAACAAGGAATTAAATGAAAATAAGAACGTAACGTTACCGAGCGTTACACTTTTTCATAAGTGACTCCCAGCCGCAACCTAATTTAAAATAAGAACGTAACGTTACCGAGCGTTACACTTTTTCATAAGTGACTCCCAGCCGCAACCTAATTTAAGACGTTGTCACGTCAAAAATCAAACGCAATCAAAATACGGCAAAGAAAACTAACATCACTAATGACTAACGCCATCTGTCGCAAAAACTTGGAAATATAAGTTGGTAGAAAATATCTCTTGACGTGTGGCAACTGGATTTAACTGTCTAGTATATAGTTATCTGTGCTAGCTAACTGTCAATTAATAACGGTTGCTCAACACCTGCCGATTTTTTTGTTTACAATCTTCAAAAGTTCAAACGAATAGTTATGAATGAAACTTATTGTTCTGTTATTAAAATTATGATATAAATTGAAGATAATTGTGTTTTGTGCGTGCCTACATAAGTTTTATTGATGTTTGTAGCAGTACTTTGGATTTCACAAGGTATGAATGTTATTATTCATTCACACTAGAACCTATTAGTGAAATTACTGAAAACATCGTGTCAAAATAAAGGAATAACCCTACGAACTCTGTATTGCAGTCTATAAATAAAGAAATATTGAAAAAAAAACACCCTGTCAATAGTATATTTGGAATTTGCCATCAAAAATGTTTAACAAAACAATACCTACCTTTTAGACTATAATTTCAAAATACCTTTTAGGGGAGGCATGTTGTCGCTGTACTCATGGATAAAAATTAATGATTTGTATCAGCAGACCAAAAAGAAATACATGGAAATTTAAATTACCATACTTAATGTGTACCTACTTATTGTGTCACCATAATGTAGGATTTCTACATTTATATCTACCTATAATTTGTATGGTTTACAAAGTAAAGAATAAAGAGTATTCTATTTAGCATTCTATTTCATTTTCAGACTGCAATGGACTCAATAGACAACAACCAATTTGAAATAAAACCTGTAAAGAGTAAGCGGAAGATTGCAACTCCTTGCTCCAACGCATACCTCAACCCAGCCTTGGACATCCTTGCCAACGAAGATCCTATGTGCAACACTGCAATGGAGATACCTATTAAAAAGAGGAAACGGACCAGAAGTTGCGGTGACACCGCTACTTTCGACAACTCTGCCTTAGACTTGGGTGTTAACAAAGCAACAGTCAACAAATTACTTGCGAAAGAACTTGACAATGTACGGAAGAATGTCAGACATGATACCACAGATGATATAAGTATGGATTCCAGTGAACCGATTTATGCTAATTTATCAGAAGTACCGCAAATACCAAAGCGGCAAGATAATTCTTTAAATCTAACAGATATAACACAAAATAGTTTTAATTCGCAAACAGTGGTGCATAGGAATGATATTATGGAAGTGTCCGTTCCTAATGAAGACATGGATTCCGGTATATCAGTTTTAGAACAAAAATCTTTAAGTGCTATGACTATGACAAATGATGCCTCCAAAGTATTCTCACCTATAACTAATATGCAAACAAATGTCACAAATCAATTCTTTATCAACAGTTCAAGCAATTTAAATCTCAGTTTTATAGACCGACTTGCGTTGGACTCACCAAATCTGTCCAATCAATCTTTATTCTATGATGATGATTTGAATGAGAGCAATATTATGGAGATCAAGACTATCACAATCATAACTAAGAAGAAAAGGATTAATACTAGGAATACTAATCCTTTCTTAGATCCGAACATAGGTAACGTAAATGTTCCTATTATAGCGCCTAGCGAAAACCCATTTTTGAACCTGGATGCTACAAAACCAGAACTGGAGTATAATGAAGAAGTACTGAACAGGCCTGTAGAAGTACCAAATCAAACTGAAAAGGTACTTGAACCTCGCAGATTATTCGGAGATACCAACAGCACAATATCAACTGAAAATGAATCTTTGGACGGTCAACATGAATATGAAAATATTGATAACTACAGATCTGAAAGTCCAGTCTATGAAAATATAGATGAAGCAAACGAATTTAATAAACAAAGCAGGATTTTGGGGTATGACGTATCACAGTTTAGTGCTGTAGACATTATAAACTTGAATAAAAACAAACTCCAAGATTCGTCGAACGAATCTAATGATAGCAAGAGAGCAAAGAACTCTTTTTTGAAAGTTGGCAACAGATTATCCAAAAGAGTTTTCAAGACTTTACGAAAAACATTTAAAGGTGAGAAAACTGAGAATAATGTCACAATAAATCCTTATGAAGTGCCACGAAAACTGCCGAAACAGAAGACTGAAACAAAAGAATCAGGGATTGAAAACCCAGCATTAAACTTGGACAATTCAGATGAAATTGAGATAGAAGAAATTGATGATCTGGAACATGAATACGAAACAGTAAAAACTTTAAGAAATACACATCTCAACATGAATATTACTCCTTTGAAGGAAAGAAGCGAGAATGCTGATGTATCTCATAATAAGACAAATACTCCCGGTAAGAAAGTTCGGTTTGATTCGACTTTGAATCAAGAGAAAGTAATTACAGGGAACAGTTTCGATTATGATATCCAGAGCCCGGGGTTTGACGCTAAAATTGATAAGTATCACGATGAGTTGGAGAACTGTATCAATGAGAGGAAGTTTTTGCAGCAAAATATGTGAAATAATTTACTTTGTAGATCATGATTGTTGACTGTTGCAATCATTTATCCATGAATTCTAGAAACCATATTTCTCACTATTTTTGAGCTAATATGGATATGTATTTAGATTGCAGTGCAATTATTTTCCATGTAAGCAAAAGAAGTTTTCTAAGGAAGAGTTCCATACTAGAACTTTTGAATCTGCCTGCGCACTGTGGTTCGGCTAAAGGTGCGACAAAAATACAAACTACTTTATTTCTGGGATGAAACATGAGTATTAACGATTTTATAATGTAAATAACAATAAAAATATAGTAAATTACCCAATTTCAAATTAAAAATACAAATTTATATAGTAAAATTTAAATTCAAATTACAAACAAACATTATTCTTCAAAATTTATCAAATCTAAACATAAGTTTATGTTAAACTTAATATAAAATGACCTATACAAAATCCTTAAAATAAACAAAATAAACCAACTATACAAAGTTAAACAATAAAACATAAAAAAACGTTACAATATCTTAAAAACTAAGTAGTTCCAAAACAGCTTTTGACAAAACTGTTTTTTTCTTTCTGGGCAACCTCCTAAGTCAAGTGGGTAAAAATGTAATAAAAGCCTGTATAGGGGGTTTCTATTTGTTCCTAGCAAAATGCTACGGAGAGACAACTGTCGCGTAGCACCCTAACTAAATAACTCAAACTGGTTGAAAAACGCGGAAAAAGTTTAAGTGAAATCATAAAGAATAAGGTACCTATCACTTAACATATCAAAAAAACGGAGACCTAATTATGCTCCAATGTAAACTAAAACTCGAGAAGTATCTATCTACAATTTAAAATGCTCTCGAAAAACCGTACATCACGTAGCAGTCAAATAAAAAAAAAACTAATGATCTTTAAATTCTAAATAAAAAAAAAATAATAATATCATGTTCTTGAAAATCCATCTATAATATAAATCACTTGTGTAATAGGTTTCAGGGAAAAGGTGAACAAAAACACGTAACAAGTGTGCGAGTCACTGATATCGTGTCAGAGCACACCGATATTCACACTTTCGATGACGAAATGGGAATGAAAGTAATTTTTTTTTTTTTTATTAACAATGGCATCTCGCAGTTCAACCTGAGGGGTTGTCGACTGCTTAACCGGGCTTTCCTGTGGATGCCTCAATAAATTAAGGCCTCCAGCCAGGGCATAAATAAACTTAAAACTAAGCGACTACACTCTAATGGCACCCCCCGTGGGGTTCGGACCTCGGCTTAGGGCGTCGCTGGGAGAGGACAGCAAGGGATAGGCTGGATCGGAATTAATGAAAGTAATTAACCAAGTGAACTTAATTTATACTTTTGTTAAGTTTGGACTTCGTAGATGTTAATAGACTATTACTTTTAGGGAATCGCAGAGTAGCCTTTGGTGATTTTTGTCGTACTACCTAGGGAACCACAGTGTTGTGTATACATTTTAAGACCTAATTATGTACTTACTTTATACCAGTTACTATTGTGATTTTTATACATTGACATTTATTAATAAGATGTGATTTATTAAGTTTTAAATTAAGATTTTTCCTATGTTGTCCAAAGCATAATAAATTCCAAAGTGATAGTTATAGGATTCCTAGCTCTAAGTAAAATGTCTTAAGAGAATGTCGTCAGTTTTTTGTACTTACTAGGTATCTAGAGCCTAACATTTAATTATAATTAATTGTAACACTAGAATTAGTGTGAGTCCTCTGCTTATTTATTATTTTAACTAGTGTACTGGTTAATTATTCAGAATCATTTCAATGGTTACTTGCCACACAATTTAGCAATTTATGCTACATCAGTTTAATTTAGAATTTTTTTATTAATTAAGTTATGTGTATTTATTTCGTTTAATTTATTATTTAATTGAACTAAAACGTAGACTTTAATTTATACGCCTATTTATGGACTTAAAACCAAAATCTCGCCAAATAAAAAGCAGTTTTTCGAACACGATGTTTGTATATTTTACTTCTTCGAATACTTTCCCTTTCATCTACTATTTTTCCTAGCATTGAAAACTTGCTGTGTTCCAGTGTAAGATATGAAAAGATTTAGGGCGAAAGCGCCAGGGTAGCCCGCGAAATTCATTTTTTTTTACGTTTTTTGCAATTTTCTGGTCAGTATTAAGTTGTACGTTGATTAAAATATTATTCGCGGCTTTATCAAATATGTATTTACAAAATTATAATCATTAGAATCAGTAATACAACTTGTTAAGTTATTATAATCTACTTAGCGCTTCCCCCCTAAGTGATTAAACTTGGAAAGGTTCGACCCCAGGATAGTCAATTGCAATATCGTTTATTGGGTAGATGAGACAAATGCCTTCGTAACAGATGCATGCAGATGTCGTTGCGTGGTGGTCAATAAAATATCACAATCCAGCTGCCATCACAGAAAAAAACACGATCGTTTAGGTATATCATGAAATTACTGGAACCATTAAGAAAAAATAAACGCTTGAGTTTTTTTAACGCTACAACTTGGCACGACCGCAAAGATAGTACGACTTCTTGCGAAATGTTTCACTCTTATTTTGGGGTGTTTTGGTCCTGGTAGGTACCTCCATCCCTCGTTACTTGCTACGCGAATTGCGAAAGCATTGAAATAGTAGCCCCAGGTTACCTATGGAGTGCGTAAACTATCTTTAGGAAGGGACGACTAAAATTAATTCTATTTGTATTTTTTTGTGGCGTTCAAAAGTGCCTTTTTGAAATAAATTATTTGACTTTGAGTAAGTGCCTATAGGTATTGGTAGAGCAATATACTATCTTGTGCGTTTATCTATATCTCTAAAACTACGCAGGCGCCGCAAAGGAGCACCAATGTACACCATGGAAAATATGTCAAACGCCATTGTATGCTTTTTGTTATTAGCATACACAACCACTGCCTTGACCCATCTTTGAACAGTGAATGTTGATAATTTTTATTACAATCCAGACTCCATAGAGTTAAGCACACAAAATAATAAACTACGAGGATTACAGGCGTTCAGTTAGGTTATATTTTAAAATAATTTGACTCCATCTTTTAACGCAGGATCTCTAGTAGACCTTACAACATAAACCCAACGAGGTCATAATATAATAACATACATAATATGATCAACTTTATTCGCCTCAAGGCGGGGGGACACTACCTCTACCAATTGGATGCACGTACAATTGCAACGTGCATGAGGGAATCTGACTCTATTGAATAATAACCGGCACGTGGGTCTATATTCGAACCTGTAATAGAATAATGGGGGGCTAACTCAACTGTTTTTGTAGTAGGTAGGTAACTGTGAGAGGAGCTTTATAATTGTAGCGACACTAGTGGTCTATGGTCGCATGACTGGCAGAGAGACTCGATGCTCTCTATGGGCGTGGGACACCATCATTACCTCTTGTACGTTATTAATAAGGATTATAAAATACAAATTAAATATATAAAGAACTCAAAATACTTTATTCATAGAATAAAGCTATACAGCTTACATGGCGCTGAGGCAAAGTAAAGAGGTAAGCAAATAAGAAAATAATGGAACAACTACAACCACCGCCGCCATTATCCTTTGTGGGGACCAAATCCAAAAAAAGAAGCTATGAAAACTGGAAGCAGAGATTTGATTTATATTTCTTAGCCAGCGGAGCCGACACTCGGTTAAATGAGCAACAAAAAAAAGCACTGCTACTTCACTGTATCGGTGAGGAGGGCCTGCTAATCTATAACAGTTTTGAGGACAAAGCGAGTATATCTTATAATGAGGTACTCACACGCCTGGAAAAACATTGTAGTCCACCCACAAATGAGACTTACAACAGGTATTTGTTCTTCTCAAGAAAACAAAAATCGGAAGAACAATATGAAGAATATCATACAGCATTGAAATCTCTAAGTTTAGATTGTAATTTTGGAACACTAAAGGATAGTCTTATAAAAGATCAAATAGTTCTGGGAATTACTGACAGTAATATAAGAGAAAAACTACTAAGAATACCGGACTTGACACTGGACAAGTGCATGAGCATATGTAAAGCGGCACAAGTAGCTCAGAGTCAAATACTAACTTTAAATAATGACGTCTCAAATGAAGTAGGTGCAGTAAACAGAGGATCAAACAGTCGCCCATCAGCAAGTAACAGAGAGCCAAAAGCCAGGGGTCGTAGTAGAACTCCAGGTCGGTCAAGTTTTGGTGCGAGGGGAACATCCAGTTACAGACAAGCAAATTATCAAGAAAAGTCAGGTGAGCGCTTCAAAAAAGATGATAATACATCAAGATCATGTAGAAAATGCAATAAGTTGCATGGTTATGCTAAATGCCCAGCATACGGTAAAAAATGTGCAAAATGTAATAAATTTAATCATTTTACTTCATGTTGTACGTATAAATGTTCAGTGGTCAACAGTGAAAATGTAGAACAGTTTAAAATAGATACAATTTACTTATACAGTAAACTCACTAAATTCAGAATGGTATGAAAATATACAGGTAAACAACAAATATATAAAATTTAAAATTGATACAGGTTCTCAGGTGAATATCATAAATAGAAATACAATGAATCAACTGAAATTGCAATTATATACATGTAAGAATATAAGATTGACAAATTTTGATGGATCTGACATCAAATTACTTGGAACTTGTGATGTAAAGTTACAATACAACAATAATGACTGTTTATGTAAGATCTTTGTAGTGAACTTTGACACACCCAGTATTTTAAGTTACTCAACTGCAGTGAAGCTTGGTATTATAAATAGGGTGAGTTTGGTAAATAAAACTGACATGGTATCAGAATATAGTGAATTATTTACTGGATTGGGTGAGTTAAAATACGAATATGATATTAAATTAAAGGAAAATTGTATACCTATTGTAGAAAGACCTAGAAAAATTCCATTTAAATTACAAGATCAAATTAAAAGTGAATTAGACAAACTAGTGAGGTTAGGTGTCATTAGGAAAGTAAATGAGCCTACTGAATGGGTTAATTCTATGGTTGTAGCAAAAAAGAGCGACGGTTCTATCAGACTTTGTTTGGATCCACAGAATTTGAACAAATGTATAATTAGAGAGAGATTTAAAATGAGTACTTTTGAGGAATTAGTGGCTAGGATGCCTAATGCTAAGTATTTTTCAGTGCTAGACGCCTCTAAAGGATTCTACATGATAAAATTATCAGAGAAGAGTCAATTGTTCACGACATTCAATGCTGGTGAATCTGGTAGGTATTGTTATAAAAGACTACCCTTCGGTTTAAACTCAGCACCTGAAGTTTTTAGTAAATGTTTCCATGACATATTTGGTGATATTAAAGGGGTAGAACAATATGTTGACGAATTGTTGGTATGGGGAGAATCTAAAGAATCCCATGATATGAGATTAAGACAAGTTTTAAACAGGGCTAAACAAGCAGGAGTAAGATTTAACAAAGATAAATGTCAGTTTGGAGTCACTGAGGTCAAATATGTTGGTCATGTATTGAGTAGCAATGGTATTAGACCTGATACAGAGAAAATTAGAGCTATTGTTAATATGAAAGAGCCTACAAGTAAAAAAGAGTTACAAACATTTTTAGGAATCATAACTTATGTATCTAAATTCATACCTAACTTATCAGATATTACAAACTCATTGAGAGAATTGGTAAAAAAAGATTCTTTATTTGTTTGGGGTGAAAAACAAAAGGCAGATTTCAATAAATTGAAACAAACCTTAACTACAGAACCAGTTTTAAAATTTTTTGAAATTAATAGTCCTATTACATTGTCAGTTGATAGTAGTAGTACGGGGTTAGGAGCCGTTTTATTGCAACATAATGCACCAGTAGCTTATGCCTCTAAAGCACTAACTGATTCGCAGAAATCATGGGCACAAATTGAGAAGGAATTATTAGCAATTGTATATGCATGTGAAAAGTTCCATCAATACATATATGGCAAAGAGATAACAGTAGAAACTGATCATAAACCGCTCGAACAGATATTTAAAAAATCTATGAACGAAACTCCTCTAAGATTACAAAAATTAAGAATGCGTATACAAGGTTATGACTTAAATATTAAATATAGGCCTGGTAAAGAACTCTTAGTAGCTGATGCATTATCTAGGTCATATGTACAAGACAACATATGCAATCAGGACATTGATGAAAAGATAGAAATGCATGTTTGTATGATTATAGAAAATTTAAATATTAGCGAACAAAAATTACGAGTATTTCAGGTAGAAACAGCTAAAGATGAAAACTTGATATTGCTTATTAATTTTATTCAAAATGATTGGCCTAAATATTCAGATATTCCATTTCAATTAAAGTTTTATCATTCTATTAAAGAAAGCTTATATGTAGCCAAGGGTTTGATATTCAAAGATTCAGCTTTGTTAGTACCAAAATCATTACGTGCTGATATGTTAAAGCAAATTCATTACAACCATTTGGGTTACGAAAAGTGTAAAAATAGGATAAAAGGATTGTTATATTGGCCACACATGTATAAAGAAATAGAAGACATGATTAAAAATTGTGACATCTGTTTACAGTATCAAAAAAGTCATAGTTATGAACCATTAAAATTAAGAGAAGTTCCGGATAAACCGTGGAGTACAATAGGGGCAGATATGTTTTTCTTTAATAATAAAATATTTTTATTAATAGTAGATTATCTTACTAAATACATAGATATAAGTGAATTAAAAAATCAGTCAGCTGAGGAGCATATAAAAGCTTTACAAAAATCATTCTCTAGATGGGGAATCCCTGAATTATTATATACAGATGACGGAGCACAATACAGAAGCTCGGTATTTGTAGATTTTTGTCAACAATTTGGATTTATACATAAGACATCAACACCATATTATGCTAGATCTAATGGGATGGTTGAGCGTCACATTCAAACAGTTAAGAGGATGTTAAAAAAATGTTTACTAGAAAATAAGAATATAGATTTGGCTATGTTAGAATACAGGAATATGCCTATTGATAGTGAGTTAAAGTCGCCAAATGAGATGATGATTGGTAGACAAGTAGCTTCTTTCTTACCTGTGAACAGAAATGATTATGAAACAAAGTATAAGAAAATAAAAAGTTATGTACAAAAGAAAAATGAAAGTTATAAAATGTATCATGACAGAAAATATAAGGGTAAAGGAATGACATTCTATAATGGACAATATGTGTTTATTAAAGATAGAAATAAGAATAAGTTAATCCCAGGTAAAATTGTAAGAGAAGGGGATAAAGATAGATCCTATGTAGTGTTTTTGGAAAATGGACAGAAAGTTCTGAGAAACAGATATAATATATTTAAAGGATCAAAGTATAGAAAATTTAATGTAAAAAATACATATGATTATGACGATGAGGATCTAGAATGTATAATACAAAATAATAAAATAAGTAATAATGTAACAAATGTTGATTTATCTAAGGATGACTGTGTTGGCAATTTAGCCTTTAGTGATATAGACTATAATAATTGTAGCAAAGATAATATAAGTGACATTGTAGAAAGTAATGATAATTTAAACTTTGAATATGTAAATTGTGATGATTGTGATAACTTTGCAGACTGTTCTGATGGTGAACAGACTGACGTTGGAGCTAGTAATGACGTGGTAGATAGCAAACCTAAGAAGACTGTTACATTTAATTTTGACAATATTGCTGTAGAAAATAGTAAAACTAGAAGTGGTCGAATTGTTAAGAAACCAAATTATTTGCATGATTACTGTAATGATTAATTAAGAAAAGAAAAGGGATGTGAGAGGAGCTTTATAATTGTAGCGACACTAGTGGTCTATGGTCGCATGACTGGCAGAGAGACTCGATGCTCTCTATGGGCGTGGGACACCATCATTACCTCTTGTACGTTATTAATAAGGATTATAAAATACAAATTAAATATATAAAGAACTCAAAATACTTTATTCATAGAATAAAGCTATACAGCTTACAGTAACAGGCTAGGACGTCTGACTAAACTAGGAGTCATCAAGTTTCCACGGATTATTGTGGTTTAGAATTTCTACTGCGTCTTGTTTATCGTCAGGCGTTTTTATTGGGAAATAAAGGCCTTGCAACTAATTATATAAAAAGTTATGCACGTCACGACAAAAGCGCAGGGTGCCCCGCGAAATTCAAATTACCCTAAGTTTTTTGCAATTTGCAGGTCAGTATCCTTGTACCTATGTTGTTATGTTGATCCTAATATGATTCGCTGCCGTAACTATTATTTATTTAAGTGTAAAATTATTATTATAATAAAAATCATCAATACAACTCTCTAAGTTTATATTACCCTATTGAATGACTATTTCGTGAAATCATGACATTTGAAGCCAATTCTAACTCAAGACTTGCTGATTCTAATGATTATAATTCTGTAAAGCCCATATTTGTTGCGGCAAAATTAGAATTTCGCGGACTATTTTAGCGCATCCCCCTTAGAGTAAAAAAATGGAAAGCTGCTTTTAGCAGCGATAAAACCTTGTAAATCCTCTGGTGCTTTGGAAAACATTTAGGGTGCCTACCAAAGCCACAATTTCTAAACAAAAATCGCATTTTCGTTTGAAAATGAGCCCGGGTTTTGCTGGTGTGTAGACACCTTTAGAAGGCAATCATTATTTGCCAACTAATACCTAATTAGTTAATTAACACTGGCTACAGAACAGACAGACTAAATACGCAGGTACCTAATAATATTACGATGGGATGGACCTGGACACACCTAAATTCAATTAGGGACCGACACAAATCTGGGTCAGTGGAAACATCTAATCAATTAGGTAACTTCATTTCACCTCACTGCCCAATTTTGATTGAGTGCCAATCATTAATAAACACGATCAAATTAAATTAGTTAGCGAAACTCCGCAAGCGTGATGGGATGGGTATCGATATCTGAATATGACAAAACAACAAAATAAATAAATTTGTTGATTATTTTTTGAGAGGTCATCGATCGTTGTCACTTAAAATGGCAATTTAAAAAATCTATATTTTTTTTCGCAGACGTGATCGGTATCGATAAATAAACCCGATAAAACAAAAGATTTTCTAAACCCATAGGTACTTTAACAATACCCAGCGCGGCAGCGGTCGATGACCTCAAAAAAAAAAACCTTGAATCTTTGTTATTTTTCGTTTGTTGTGTTCAGATATCGATCTTACCCATCATGTCTGCAGTTTCGCTAGCTAATTTCATTTGGCCTTATATAGGTATCTACCTGTATTTATATAGGTAGTTCCACTCTTACGCCTGATTACGCGCAAATAATGTTATCTCCCGAGATCTCTTGCCTCATAAATTATCAAAACTCGATCGCTGGTGCGTGAACAGGAAATCCTATTGACGGGGTTTTGGTTTTGACGCAATCTGCACCCCAAGATTTGCGTCATCAGAATACTTACACACATTTACATTCGCAACGTAGGATAATAATCAAAAAGTTTTCTATAAGTCGATAATGGAGCATCTGGAGCAAAATGTGTTTGGTTTTGTTATGAAAATAGGTACCTACCTGAGTTAAAGTGCATGGCCACTATATTGTTATATTGTATTGGAAATTATACCACTGGCATTATAGAATAGAAATACTAGGTAGGTAGATACTCTTTATTATATTTCTAGCCTTTTCCCAACTATGTTGGGGTCGGCTTCCAGTGTAAACGGATGCAGCTGAATACCAGTATTTTACATGGAGCGACTGCCTATCTGACCTCCATAACCCAGTTACTGGGTAATACGATACCCCTTGGTAAGACTTTCGGGCTCCTCACTACCCGTAACGACTGTCAAAGATCCACGAATGACAGCCGGGACCAAGGGCTTAACGTGCTTTCCGAGATATACCTACGTATCATATCAAAACACAGCAACACTATGCTTAGCGGTAGAACTTGAGCAGACATTCCGTATAAAAACAATAATTTGATAGTCGCAGAATCGCATCTCCTGCTGCACACTCATGTCGCCTCTCGTTTTGGTACAATAAAGAAACCCACCAAAAACATTTTCATGTAAAATGTTGCAAATACGAGACCACATAAGGCTCGCACTGTCAAAAAGTTATCAGATCTCATGTAGAGCGAAACTTCTAACTCTACATGCCCTAACTCTACAAGCCCTAACTTCACAAACTCTACACCTTAGTCAAAATATGAGGCTTGACCGTTTCGTTTTCGTGCAGGCTATGCAATTGAAACTTTATATGTTTAATAAGTTCACTATTGACATCATATCCCGAGAATTTTGTTTATCTGGTATAATCCAAACCCAAGTTATGAGGGTTAAAAAAAACGACAAAACGCTTCGAGAAAAGGTAGGTAGTGCCCTTGCGCTTCGCTTGGCTCGTCTTGGCGGGGCACTCGAGATCCCGTGCCCCCAGATAAAACTTCAACAGTGGACAACAAGAAAGACATATTAGATAGACTGTAACAGAATGTCTGCTCTATACATTAATTTACATAAGTTAATAGATCAATGGGAATTTTCAGACCGTGATGGATTTCTAGATGCAATTAATCGAGACAATACCTACCTGTTATGGTTTTCTAGTGGCCCAGTAATTATTTTACGAGCATATTTTTTGCACTTGGTGCGTGTATTACACTTGTATTTTCCCGAAGATTTAGACAGAGGTGTACCTACCCCATATAGTACACCCACATTTAGTCAGTTATTTAGCCTCATCTAATACGGGGCGAGCCTACTGCCATTAATCAGGAAAAAAACCAGACGCAGGAGCAGTGGTGGCCCAGTGGTCACGCACACGACTTACGAGTTGTAGGTCGTACGTTCGAACCCAGACAGGCGCTTTACTTTGTGTAAATTATTTCATCACCGCTGCTCTCAAAACGGCGAAGGAAAACATCGTGAGGAAACCGGCATGTACTAGAACCAAAAAGTAGAAGACATGTGACATCCACCAACCCGCAGTGGGCACTCACTGAGAGCCCTCTCACTGAGAGGAGGCCTGTGTCCCAGCAGTGGGAACATTATGAGCCTATACTACCTCAAATGGCTTAACATGATCCTCCGTTATGTCGAAAATTCTGCAGCATTAATTTTGAAATAAATATATGCTAAAGTTGAGGATTAATGTAAGGTCTTATGTTAGACGAAAACACGATTACATAAAATTTTCTCGATAGAAAAAAAAACCAAAGTTACCTCCAAACCGAACAATAAACCGCTGGTATTAAAAAAATACTTCAAATTAGATCATGAAACTTTGCATACTAACTGAACTAACTATAAAGCAGGTCTTATGTTAGTTAGTTTTTTTGAAATACCTTTATTTTCAACGTAAAAAGCAAATACCTAAACTATTGGCGCTGCCTCCCGCCCAGCACCGCACTCTGTCTCGCTTTCACACAGTCCGCGAGCAGTATCGTGCGAGCGAGATAAAGAGTGAATTTTAGCTGAGGTAGTATAGGCTCTTATAGGCTGATTATGAAACTCAGTAATCTGTGCCCAGACTCCGGGCTGCTACTGAGAAATTCCTAATCGAAACTTTTGTATTTTTTACAGAAATCGTAATATTGCATGCGCAGACCTCAGACCAAATCAAGAGTCAAGACATAGCGCTGTCAACAGTGAAGTGAAGCAGGCGATGTAAACATGTGTGCACATAGTGAGGTGTAGTTTGATTGTAAATTGTTGTAAATGTGTGCGTGTGAGCGTGTGCACAGAGCGGAGGTGTAGTTTTTGCATGCTTCACTGTATTGTTCGCAGCGCTATGTCTTGACTTTTTATTTGGTCTGAGGCGCAGACTCATACATTCTTACCAGGTCTTTCAACAAGCAATCAGATTGTTTATAACCGACTTCATTATTAAAATATTCTAACGTCATCCAATATATTCATCGAGTGCAATTGAAACATTCAAAATTCATGCGCAAGCGGCCAATCCTAATGCTGTGTTAATAAAAAAACGATGCGATCAATAAGGAGTCATTGGCAGGTCACCAGAGACTTCTAAACACTTGAGCTGTTAATGGAAATGACCTGTGACATCTTGGTATTAAGAGGAATTGTAGATGTTCAATACCAACTCAATTCTTTATTGCATTCCATATGCTACATTGTTGCTACATCATTCCATGCTAATTGACTGTGATATATTTTTATTTCGGCTTTATACAAGCCAGTTTAGCCGACTCACGAGTTGTAGGTTCGAACCCAGACAGGCGCTTTACTTTGTGTAAATAATTTCATCACCACTGCTCTCAAAACGGTGAAGGAAAACATATTGTGGTATGCAGGTGTTGTGTGTGAGATAGGTTTAAGATATATTATCTAAGCCTGTTTATTAGTATAATTAAGTATCTGTATTTTGTTAAGGTTTCATAAAAGTTTATCAAAACTGCCACTTCCTGCCATGTCTTGCCTGACAAAAACTTGTACCTAGTAGAAACTGAGGTTAAAGATAGGTAAGTCATATTTTCACATCCAAGCCGATGTACCTACCGAGTTTGTAACGTCTCATCTGTAGCAATATTGCGGCTCTAGTGAAGCACAAGGCATACGCTACAGTGCTCCAAATATTGCACAGGGCTATGTTCCCGGCAGGCGGAGCAATTTGAACCGTTTGCTTATGCGAGAGTGGAGCGTCGGATGATAGAGAGAGGATATTGAAACCGCAAACATGGCACCGAGTGTTTTAATTAGGTATGACGGTCTCTAACTTAACACTCAACCTTTCAGGGTAAAGGCTCCCTTCGCACAGAGAAGATCTTGAATATGGTTGAGTCAAAACTCAAATCTACAGATAGTTATTTACTTATGGACTGATTTATTCTACGCCAGATAATTTTGACGGAGATTAATTTTGAAGTTTTGATAGTTCTTCCATACAAAAACTGTCAGACGTCAATTTTTTTCCACGAATATCGAAAAATTTGACTTAAGTGATTTTTTTTTGCTTACAATAGTCAGCAATCGATGGTCTGGACTATCTATGTTCTATGTTAAGGGTTTGGTTTCCGCACTTAGTCCTTCAGTGGACCATTGTGCGTGTCCACTGAAGGACTAAGTGGTCTGGACTATCATTACGCCGTTGTTCCACCTGCCACCGTCAACGTCAAGAAACGAGATTATTCGAACCGAGCGTGACGTCTCCGTCTCGGTGACGGGCGTGCGATGGGCATCAAGTAGTCTTCATCCGGGACTGCTTCGGCGCCGTCACGTCATCTCGTTCTTGTTGACCTCTCGATGACAACCCGTTGACGTGGTGGTGGACAAACGGCCTTAGGGTCTTTTTACCCGACTGCGCGAAATCAAAGACAGGTTTATGCGATTTTCACGCGTAGATATCTCTTTATGTATCTTGGTAAGTGGGATTATTTATGCCCTCGAAGCATTCTAACAGCTGGATGGATTTGATTACATGAGATCATGGTCTGTCTATCGACTTGTCTAGGTCGTGAAAAGGTTAATCAGTCGCCATTCGGATTTTATAATTAACTTTTTTTAACTCTGTTTTGGAAAGCTTCGTTTAACTTCGTTTTTGAACGCTTTTCTGCTTCCAAGAATTTAAATAGGTATTTTAAGCCCGTGCATTGAATAATTTGATACCTGCAATCATCCCCTAATATCTAAGACATAGGCATTACATAGGTACGGGAAAGCCTACGCATTCCACTAATGGAGACCTTTTAGATATATCCCCTTCCATGTTTGTCGGATCAAAATAAACAGTAATTATCTAGTCGACTGTGTATTTGCCGTCCACACAATGTCGGGGCCTACGTTCAATCAACTTAGCAAATATTTCATCATAATGAGGCTTTACGGAGTGAGAAACTACGGGGACTACGATGTTTATCACGACGAAAGGTAAGGGGTACGGGCAGAAATAACGGTCTTTATTTATTTGCTGGTGTAGATCTGTGCTTTTCGAACGTTTGTCAATTCATGATAAGACTTAGCTTAGGTATCTAAGTGAAAAATTACTAACAATATGGTGGTGTGTTCGTGGTCACTGTTTTCAGTGACAAAATTAGTAATTCGGTTAGAAAATATAGGCACTAAGAGACAGCGCTCAAAGTCAAACGAGAACTTTATCTACCTGCATATTAGTTGGTGCTTTGCAAGGACCTTTTCAATTAACGAAAACATTATGTAAAGGTACCTTGTTATCAGCGGGATTGTCCGAAAGGGTTACCGCTGGCCCGGAACATAAAGGGCTAAGGAAGGAACACGGGTGGGTTTTAGTCAGTAAGAGTCTGACACTCCCTTCCGCTCCACCCAGAGCGGGAGGGGGGGACATTTGATGATTTTCCATACGCAAAAAAAAGGTACCTTGTTAAATTTTAATTTAATTTAGTTTGTGTCGAAAAATTAAGGCTTAACTTTAAATAGACCGCTTAGCACGAAGATCAAGAATAGGTACTTTGTAAACCTATATACCAAGTACCAAGATAAGTACCTGCTACATTAAATCTCAGCTTGCAGCATGCAAATGAACCCAGCTAACTTATCAAGACAACTTATCAAGATACACAATGTTTTCTTAACTTTGCTCATTTACGACACGACAAACACGTCTAAAACAGACGCATCTAGTGAACACAACAAAAACAACATTGTTTATCACAAGAGATAGAGACTTACGCAAAAAGATAAACATTGTGGCGTAACGGGTAAATAGGTAATCATATACGTGGAGGCTCGTGGCTCGATTAGGTCGTTGAGGATACGCATACGATATAAGATCTAAGAGGGCAAGGTTACGTTTGGAATACAGAAATTAATCGATTTTACATTCCACGTTGTTTATACATAGTATGGTGTGCTATATTTAGACAATTAAAAAAAAAAAAAAAATTTAAGTAGGGCTGATTTTTCCAACGCCAGATAATTTTATCCGAGGAATAATTTTGAATTTTTGACAATTCTTCCATACAGAATCTGTCAGACGTCAATTTTATTCCTCGTATAAAAATGATCTGTCGATTGAAAAATCAGCCCTTAGTTCAAATAAACCAATTAGAGCCACTTTTGAATTGTCAAGGGGTCGGTCAGTCAGCAAGTTGAAACTAGTTGCCCATTCCAAACCGTAGTAGGTATGGTCGCATATGGAGAAGAACGGACAAGAAACTCTACGGACACTCATAAATATCATAAAATTGTTACAAAATATTGGTTACGTCATTGATAGGACGTGCACGATAAAAACGTCCGTAATAAAAATGATAATAAAAACAAAAAAAAAAAAATAATTGGGTAATTATAACATATAACACTAATATTATAAAGGCGAAAGTTTGTGAGTGTGTGTTTGTGTGTGTGTTTATATGTTTGTTACTTCTTTACGCTCAAACGGCTGGATCAATTTTGATAAAAATTTGTATGGAGGTAGCTGACACCCTGAATTAACATATAGGCTACTTTTTATCCTGATATTCCCACGGGATCAAAACGTATGCGGGTGAAACCGCGGGGCGCTGAAGTTAAATAATATAACTGAAATGAGTCTATAGAGAATGAAGAAATAGTTCAAATTGTTTCCACGCGTGGTACAGCGGTGCTATTCTGTAAAAATCTCACCGTGAAAACTTAGGTGAAGTGAGCGTGGAGTGAGCTGTCAAATAGTATCAGCTGATCGATTCTGTAATAATCTCACCGTGAAAACTTAGGTGAACGTGAATTGAGTTTGTTTTTGCTAGGAATTAACACAGAATAGCACCGCTGCTGGTCGATTCTGTTAAAATCTCACCGTGACAACTTAGGTGAAGTGAGTTTGTTTTTGCTAGGAACTGCGGTGCTATTCTGTAAAAATCTCACCGGGAAAACGTAGGTGAAGTGAGCGTGGAGTGAGCTGTCAATAATGTCAATCCCTAGCAAAACAAACTCACTTCACCTAAGTTTTCACGGTGAGATTTTTACAGAATCGACCGGCTGTAACCTAAATTACTACTCAGGGTGAAATCCCACATCCACGCACAACCTGTTACCAAGGACATAGGTATATGATTCTGAACCACCCTGAGATGAAATTAATCGTCAGTTATAAAAAAAAGGGTTCCGTACCACAAGGTAAAAACACCAAAAAAAACATGTTTGTTGTATGGGAGCCCCCTTAAATATTTATTTTATTCTGTTTTTAGTATTTGTTGTAGCGGCAACAGAAATAAATCATCTGTGAAAATTTCAACTGTCTAGCTATCACGGTTCATGAGATACAGCCTGGTGACAGACAGACAGACGTACAGTGAAGTTTTAGTACTTAATAGGGTCCCGTTTTTACCCTTTGGGTACGGAACCCTAAAAAATAGCTGTTCCATACATTTTGACCGCATAGGTATGAAACACCGTTTTTTTTTGATAACCGAAGTCCAGAATATGCTGGATTCATGGATACAGTTTGTGCGTAGTCTCATCCATAAGTGCTGATACCAAACGGAAATTAAGAGTTCAGGATACTTGGTAAGTGTAAGCTAACTATAATAGGTAATTTTTTTTTGTCTATACCAAGCCCGGAATGAGTTTGACTTTAGGCCTATTTAACATCATAATATCTTATTAATTGCACATCAAATAAATAATCACATAGCAATTTATTTCCATCATTTGTAGACTTTTTTACATTAAATAAATTTATTTCACTAGAAAACTACCTAATTGTTTAAGAAAACAGTAGGTACAGTCAGATAATTTGAAAATATACATCAACTTTTGATTTGAGTATTTTGCTGTGCAATCAGTAATTTTGATTGGAATTTGGATTATTTTTGGATATTTTTTTTTTGATTTGCGTTTAAATACTACCCTAATTATTAAATTAACAACGAACGATATTATAGCTACTATCTATTAGTGTCACTACACTTAAATAAATTACTATCCCTCATCACTAACTATTTTTGGCGAAGAAATCAATAGATTACGTAGGCGTCCACGCGGGGTCACAACCTCATGCTCACGCGATTGAGTAAGGAGCTGATTGTCATAGAATGTGGTAATCGTCAGTTTAAGAGGTGGTGAGTGGTATGAGGGGGGGGGGGGGGGGTGGTAATAAACTCCTTTCAGTTCCGGGGGGACACATTGAACTGGTTATACCGGAAGGGGCTGACAGAATTGTGCTGCTTTGCACGCTTTTTTCGCATAGTGAGAGTATTAATTTGTTGAAGCCTATCAAATTATAGGGACAAAAATTGGAAACGGTAAGGTTTGGTCATGTTGAGAGAATAAAATGAAAGGCGATTAACACAAAGCATTTACAAGGCAGATGTGAGTGGAAAGGCCGGAAGGGGACGCCCTAGAGGACGTTCTTCAGAAAGGTCAGATGCGTTTTTCCGTAGTACTCGGCAACCGCGCGTGCGTGTCGTATGTGTTGCTCAGACCAAATAAAAAAACTGGCCAAGTGCGAGTCGGACTCGCACACGAAGGGTTCCGTACCACAAGGCAAACACACCGAAAAAAACACGTTTGTTGTATGGGAGCCCCCTTAAATATTTATTTTATTTTGTTTCTAGTATTTGTTGTTATAGCGGCAACAGAAAATAATACATAATTTGTGAAATTTTCAACTGTCTAGCTATCGCGGTTCTTGAGATACAGCCTGACAGATAGATGGACGGACAGACAGCGAAGTCTTAGTAATAGGGTCCCGTTTTTACCCTTTGGGTATGGAACCCTAAAAACCAAGACAGAGGGCTGTCAACAGTAAAGTGAGGCTGGTTTCGTAAACATGTGTGCACATAGTGAGGTGTAGTTTGATTGTAAATGGTTGTAAATGTGTGCGTGTGAGCGTGTGCACAGAGCGGAGGTGTAGTTTTTGCATGCTTCATTGTATTGCTCGCAGCGCTATGTCTTGACTTTTTTATTTGGTCTGCTAGATGTATTGGTTAAATCTTTACTCCGTTTGGTCAAGTCCCTATATTGGCGACTAGCTTTACTAATCCTTTTTTTTTCTAAAATAAAAGTAGCTTAAGTTATTCCCTATAACATAATTCTATCTGCTAGTGAAAGTCTTCTCAAAATCGGTCCAGCCGTTTCTGAAATTACTTAGCCGTAACAGACAGACACAGGCAAAAGTGTTAAAACTTTTATTTTTGATATCTATGTATACTTTTATATGCATTTAGTAAAGAGCTGTTATTTTGACATTACAAACAGACACTAACTTCAATTTCATTTATTTGTAATAGATTACGATAATTCAGAAATAAAGTACATACACACCTATAATAGGTACCTACTTATGTTACATCTAGGTACAAGCTCACTTCGCGTGTTACTCAAATTGGCTTGCCCTAATTTTTGGAGGCCGTATTCGGCATTAGACTGCTATTCCTAACTACATGAACTAAATTGATTAAGATGTTCGATAAAAATGTACTTTTCAAATTAGTTTTTTAGGGTTCCGTACCCAAAGGGTAAAAACGGGACCCTATTACTAAGGCTCCACTGTCCGTCTGTCTGTCACCAGGCTGTATCTCATGAACCGTGATAGCTTGACAGTTGAAATTTTCTGTTGCCGCTATAACAACAAATACTAACAACAGAATAAAATAAATATTTTAGGAGGGCTCCCATAGAACAAACGTGTTTTTTTCGGCGGTTTTGCCTTGTGGTACGGAACCCTTCGTGTGCGAGTCCGACTCGCACTTGGCCAGTTTTGTTTAAGTCCCTTGGGGAAATACGTCTACGAATAAGTTGATCATAGTGCATTAGCCTGAATGACAATCGACGACTCGTTAACTATTCTTGCCTACAGCAAAGCAGCTAAAGTACCCTGGCGAGGCTGGTCGATATAAAACGATGGAGGTGGGAAATAAAATATTCAGAGATGCAGCTACTAGGTTTAAATATACATAGATAGTTCAAAAGAGTAAGGAATTGAGTGTCGTAAAACTGTTGTAAGTGTATCAATCAGAGCACCAAAACTATTAGCTTTAGAGTGAGAGTGAGAAAACAGATAGTAAGTAATAAAAATAATTAGGTAGGTACCTAGTTTTAAAAAAAATCACGCTTTTATCACGTAGGTACTTGAATTCCTCCGTGGAATATTTAAACTGATATTTCAAGATTTTCAAGTGACTACACTAACTACGTTCGGTGACCCAACAATTATTTTTTATCCTGTTTTAGATATCGATACCTACACATCAAGTCTGCACAGTTTCGCTAGCTAATTTAATTTGACCTTGTTTATCACACTAATATTATAAAGGCGAAAGTTTGTGGGGGTGTGTGTGTGTATTTATTTATATGTTTGTTACTTCTACATGCTCAAAGCAAGCCCAATTTTGATAAAATTTGCTATGGAGGTAGCTGACACCCTAGATTAACATTAGGCTACTTTTTATCCCGACATTCCACCGGGATCGAAACTTAAACCCGCGGCCGGGATGCTCAGCTCAGCAGCTCAGCATCAGCGGGATGCTAGTCTCAAATATTTAAAGTCGCGATTCTAAGCACATAAATTGGTCGACCATAGACTACAATTAGCAACATTGTATCTTCAAAGTTGGTCCTTATATACACTAGTGAGCTAGCAACAATGATTATATTCGCATAACAATAATGCCAACGGCTTTGTTCGTAAGTAAATACTAGATACTGCTAATTACTATTCAAACACGGTGTTAATATGCAAACGATATACCCAGTGCATCATATTTCTTACCTGGCACCTCAGAATGTCTGATGAAATATCAAAGGCATGTATTTAGCCGAACCTCTAATAATTCCCGTTTTGTGCTCTTAAAAATATTATTGAACACTCTAATATAATGATTGCGACTCTTTTTTGTGAACCTCTAATAATTCTTGTTTTGTGGGCCTCAAATACTAAACATGGCAGCCATTGGGTGTAGCGCTCGCGCGCCGCTGCCGCGTCACCGCTAGCTTCGCTCGCTCGGCTCGCGCACAGTTTGTCACAGTTCTAACTTAATCTAACCAGTGTTGGTCGGGGTGCTTAGTTACTGCGACCAAAAAGGGCCAGAAAGTTAAAAATAGGTTCATTAATTTAAAAAAGTGTCCATTATTAGAAGGTCAATAATTTTTTACAGGATCAGTTTAATATTTTCCTATAACAAAATGTAAGGAACAAGAGAACATCACGCATGTATTCACCAAAGAGTAGCCAGAGGTGCCAAATTTTGCCAGTCACGCTTAGGTATAACTCAAGCTCAAAACATTGTCATTGGTTGTCGCCGACACTCGTCGACGCTCGTGTGTATGCACACTTACAGGCACTTTTAAACTGTCAAAGAATCGGTCAGTTAGAAAGTTGTAGCTAATTGCCCATTCCAAAACGTATATCTCTACGGAGAAGAATTGGCAAGAAACTTTAAAACACCACCACAAACTTTAGAACACTTTTAAATTTAAGAATCTCTTATATCCTTTGTAATTGGGACAAGTCTATTGCCAGTAACTGGGCAGAAATCCAGAAATCAGGCTTCTCTAGAATTTTCTTAATGAAAGAGTCAGTAACATTTTTCCCGATCTGGGGATCGAATCATCGAAGCCACCAAGATCTCTTTATGCTCAGCAGTCGTGCTTGTAATCACTAGACCAACAAGACAGGCAATCATGAATAGCCCTGGATACATACCTACCCTTAATAGCACTGGCGCAATGTAGGTGTTATACATAATATATGTAGTAAACGCAAGTTTTTTGCCTAAAAGTTTACGATTGACTACAGTAAATAAAATCAGAAAAATATATGATATTCTTCAGGATATAGTAAATTATGCTAGTTAGATAGTGTGTTGAAAACATTACAACTAGTTTGATACGATAGAAAAAAATCATGAAGATACCTCAAAAAACTTTCTGTTCGCAATAAAAAACCATACTAATATACATAAAATCATTCTGATTTTTTGCCAGATTATTCTACAAGCAACATACTAAACCAGTAGGTACCTAATGTTATAATTTTTTAGTCCAAAAAATAGAGTTTTTTAAAATAGATAATTGCTTTATATTTTGCAATAAATTACCAGCGTTGTGTCATCGCGCTTCTGTTTCTTTTATATCCACTCACGTGTCCCGCGTCCCAAGGGTCTACCACTACTGCAAGACCATTACTGGCGCTCCTTCGGAGTAACCGGATACCCACTTACAAGATCAATGCTTATTCATTTGACAATTCAACAATATTCATTGCGTTATTTACGTTGTCAAGCACACGAATTCAAACATAAGAAGCAATGGACTGTGTTGTGTGTGTTGTGGGGTGCGTGATTGTAGATATCTACTCGTATGTTGATGTCAGATTTACAAAGGGCGTTGACGACGCATTGACGCCTTGTAGACGATTGTATCGCAACTAACGTCAATTTAACGAGGAGTAGCCGCTTAGCCGCAACGAACGCCTACGCTTGATGTTCCAAAAATCGACCCTCGAAGCTAGAGCTGTCAGAATTAGCTGTCCAGCAATAGGAGTATATTGTACGTAATAATTTCGTGCATGGCAACAGCTCATAAACCCCAAATTCAATACTCAATAGGTACTCAATATACAAGGTCAAATGAAATTAGCTAGGGAAACTCCGTAGACGTGATGGATATTGATATCTTAACATGATAAAACAAAAAAGGAATTAATTTTGTTTTTTTTTGGTTATCGACCGCAAGTAGTGTATAGTCACTTGAAATATATATAATATTAATAATATAAATATAATATTTAGGTAATAGGCGAGCACTGGGCAGCTCGCCGTCCGGTAAGGACAGGACCAGGCTCGGGCCGAGCGACGGCGCGTTGTTTTCCACGCGCGCCTCGAAGAGATGTTAGCACTAACTGATGGCCGATGCCTGCCATGGTCACGGGTGGCCACTGGCACAGGCAACTGAAGGAACACGGGTGGGTTTTAGTCAGCAAAAGTCTGACACGCCCTCCCGCTCCGCCCAGAGCGGGAGAAGTTATTTGATGATAATTGTGAACCCTGGGCACAGCAAAGTAGGAGAGAGGAACCTTCCATTCAACCATGATCTACCTAGCCTTTTCCCAACTATGTTGGGGTCGGCCTACCCGAATGCAGTTGAATACCAGTATTTTACCTGGAGCGACTACTTATCTGACCTCCACTACCCAGTGACTGGGTAATGAAGACTGATTGTCAGACTTTCGGGCTTCTGACGACTTGTAACGACTGCCACAGATCCACGATCTTTGGCAGTCTTTATAGGCCATAGGCTTAACGTGCTTTCCAAGAGACGGACGGGTCTTGATATGCAAAGAGGGTCACCCATCCACGGAACAACCGCGGCAAGCGTAGCTTAACCTGGTCGATCGACCTGTGCGGCTGTCACTACTTAGCCATAAGCCCCTCAACTTCCATGCAGCCACAAAACCTAATTGCAAATTATAATTGCTCACAATAACTGCACTTGCAAACAGTTCACTACGCTTCGCTTGTATAATTCCGTTGCATCACAAAGGGTATATTAGTAGGCTGAATATTTAAGTAGAGAGTGAGATCGCCCCCACTGACCTCATTCCGAGGGTTGACGACCGCGGCGGGTCGGCCTGCTCAGTATAATACCCCCTGTAATATCCCATGGTGGGTTAGGCTGCTTATAAATGAGGATTTTAATGCCTTATTTTCGTGTCTCTTCCATGTCTATAGAGGGTCAAGTTAAATTAGCTAGCGAAACTTCGCAGACGTGATGGGTACTATCGACTTTATCAAGTATCGATATCTAGACAGGATAAAACAAAATAAAAAAATGTTTGTAGTTTTTTTTGTGAGGTCAGTCATCGACTGCAGTTAGTGCACCGAAATTTTCTTTCATACAAACCTTGTCCTGGCAATACCGAACACAACAAAAAAAAGAATTATCCAATTTGGTGCAGTCATTCGGAAGTTATGCGCGTACAGACATTTCGGCGACTTTGTTTTATACTATTAAGGGATACCTGCGGTATTGCAGATATTAAGTCATATTTACCCAAAAAGTCAAACTTGTATACCTATGGGGTTTATATAAAAACGATGATTTAAGTTTAAACGTCAAAAGTTTATGGTTAAACATGGCAGTCGCACTACTTCTTAACTTTTTGGAAGGTTTATGAATAAAAGGGTAAATGTTACTTAGTGGGGTAATTGCGTAACACACTAACCTTATAATTGGCTTTAATTTTGACAGTTCAACAACATTCATCGCGTTATTTACGTTGTTGAGCAGACAAATTTTTCGAACATATAAAGCAATGGATTAGCAATAGATACCTATCCGTCAAGATCATTCAGATTGTGATTGATCGTGTGTTGCGCAATTAGAGTGTTGATTCCTATACTTTCGGGATTTTGACAGTTCCTAACGACTTTTACAGGTCCGTTCTGTTCGTATGAACACCGGAACTGGAAAGGCAAATAAAGAAAGGTCTGAAAACTGACCACTAAAGACGCAACTCTACCTCCTATTCTAATAGTTCAGTGTGTAAGCCATTCAACCATGAAACCCTCTCAGTAGGAGGAAAATTTACTTTCTTTAAAACTGTCAGTATTGCAAGCAGCCTAACGGTGTTTATTTTCACTGGTTGTCCGACGACGCCAGACGTCCTGACCTACGCTGCCAAGTACCTATTTCCATTTCCTTAATATGTTTCACATTATTACAGATACGGAACGACTTATACTATCCCTGCCTGGTGTTTTTCCTTACTCTAAACTGTATAGGTATCCTAATAGTAATAATGTACCTACTTAAATATTGATATTAAATGTTTGGGTCAAAAGATTTTTTCAAACACAAAAATATAAAAAAAGTTTTGCTCATCGATATTTCAAAGAGTTCACAATACGATGAAGCCATTTTCCGTTCGTTTTTCGAAAATGACATAACTAAGGCTTCCTTGACATCGAGTAATAAGATTTAAAAATAGAGTAATATACATTTTTGAAAATATAAATAGCTTAGGTTATAACAATGTATTCAGCCAGATGTCCGGCATATAATGTTATTCTTGGAAAATGCCTATTGTTACGGCCCGGAAATGCCGGAAAATGTAGGCGAGGTTTGCTTTGTAGGGTATATAAATAGTGCATTATGTATCTATTAAATACTGCAGCATTTCTTTTGATGATAATATAGTACATTCATCATAAAGAAACATTTTTATGGCCTTTAAAAAACGCTTAAGTATTTGCCTTCACAGGCAACAATACGGCTTTCTTTCTTTTATTGCGTGAAAAATCGTTCTACAAACTGTCATTAGATAAATAATGAACTAGAACATCAATCTAAATAGCAATGACACTTAATTTATTGCTTATTCACAAACTAATAAACGTTACCAGCTACTGTAAGTATACTCATTGATAATTTTAGAATTAAAACAGTTACTATCACGTTATTAATATTTGCTTAAACAACATTAACTTATATTTATTTAGTGTCACGTTTATGTTAGCTGGTAACGTGAACGTCTCTGCTCTGCTCTCCTCATCTTTAAAAAAACAACGTCATTTTTCCCGCGCTCGGCGTCGTGGCGAGCGTCCCTCTACGCATGCCTCTCCCAGTATTGAATGGACGCGCTCTGATCACAGACGGCCGGCGTACCAGTATGGTAGACTTATCGATCCACGCTAAAGTGTAAAATTTAAATAAAATAAACATGTGCCAGTGATTTGAAGTATTTTATTAGGAAAACACAGTGCCTTCTGGGAGTATTGTATAACGCATAACTTTGGTGAGTAAAGTAGGTCACAATAATATTGATTATTCGACGAATTTAAATTGTTCTACATTTGGTATGTTTTCGTCGTATTTTTTTCGGTGTTTTCAATTTACTGGGTTAATTTGTGTTCGGAGGAGGTTTCGGAGTTTCTTATGTTATTGTTTACAGAAGGGTTTCGGTATCGATTGTGTGCCTGTGCCTGGTACAAAGGTTTACGGTTTTTCGCGACTTTTTTGGCGACTCATAGGTGAAGATCATCAATCATGTAGGTACGGTTTGTGAGGCGGACTTCATTGAGTCTGACGAAGCCCGTGATTTATGAGCATCTGTGAATATAAAGATAATTTACGATTAAAAAGAAACATCCTATCGGATTTTTATTTTATGTTTTTAAAATGTAAGTCGCACCAGCTTGAATTGCGACGTAATATGCTAAATTCGAGTTTGACCTTAGGTACGATGCACGATTATCTACTTGCGTATTTATATATAAAAACAAGTGAATCAAAAACAAAGATAACAGAAACAAGAAAAACAAAGAATCTTCTGCAGCTGATAATAAAATGTTGTTTATTTTAAATAAATCAAATTCTAATGAGGTATTTATTACTTTTCCAATTAAGTTACATCGTTCTAGATTCTATTAATTATTAAACCATTTAAGAAATATGTTATCGCGTACATTTGTTGACATCAAAGGGAAATTGTTCAAAATACTTATATTACAGTCATGCTTATATGACTATAATTATCAGGATATTTAGAGGATAATAATCAGACTCTAACCAACAGTTTGAGTACTAAGTACTTACTACCATAATATGAAATTGATGTCTATTTGTTTGGTGTTTTGTTTGATATTTAATAGCCTACGATTTTCTTAAGGATAAGTACTAGGATACCTAAATAACGTAGGGTTACCACGATCATATCGACGTGATATCATCAATTCATCTTCCATTAACGTAAATTCTAACAAATACCGGGTGGCAGATACATCGACTGGATTTAGTTCATGATTTTCAATCCCCTCGCGTTGAAATTTTTCGTCGGTTATAAAAAAAATGCTGTAGGTATGTAATTAGTTGTACCTAATTAGCAACATCATCATCTGCCTAGCCTTTTCTCAACTATGTTGGGGTCGGCTTCCAGTCTAACTGGATGCAGCTGAATACCAGTATTTTACATAGAGCGACTGCCTATCTGACCTCCACAATCCAGTTACTGGGTAATAAGATAGGTACCTCTTAGTAAGACTGGCTGTCAGACTTTCGGGCTCCTCACTACCCGTATTTTAAACGACTGTCAAAGATCCACAAATGACAGCCGGGGACCAACGGCTTAACGTGCTTTCGGGGGCACTGAGGGGTCTCGGTATGTAAAGATGGTCACCCATCCACAGATTAACCGCGGTAAGCGTAACTTATCCTGTTCGAACCGTGTGGCTGTTATTAAGTATTTAGCCACGCGATTTTTATTTGATAACCGACGACAAAGTTCTAGGTACGCTAGGGTCTAGAATCATGTGCTGAATTCATGACATGGTTACCTAAAGTTTGTGCTGCGTCCGCGTCGATATCCCTGCACTGCACCCTGTTTATTTTGTAAAATACTTTAGAAAATATCTCTACAAAACTATATTTATATCTATTACAAAACTTAACGTCTTTGCACGTCCTTTATTTGGCTCTTAAGAGCGTTTACGCCGAACGGCATTTCATACAAACTTTCAAGCCCTTGTTTTTCGAAATGAATGAACCGATTTTAATGAAACTTCATACGCATAAGCAGGATATAAAGGTCTAAAAAGTTAGTAGAGAACATTTTCGAAAAATAGTGTTACAGCCAAATTAGACCGATTTTAAACTTTTCATAGAAACCGAGATTTCCAGTTATCTTTTTTTTTTAAAGAGATTTCGAAAATGTTCTCTACTAACTTTTTAGACCTTTGTATCCTGCTTATGCGTATGAAGTTTAATTAAAATCGGTCCATTCATTTCGGAAAACAAGAGCTTGAAAGTTTGTATGAAATGCCGTACGGCGTAAACGCTCTTAAGTCGAAAACCACTTGTTCGATTTACGTGATTATTTCTCAATTACATAGACATGTATTTAGGCTAGATTTCAGTAAATTTAAGTACACACAAGTGAAGATGGTACAGCCAGTAGCATCATAAAACAAGCAAGGTACATCTCCGGTGAACCAGAACATTATGTATGGCTAAAGATATGTATAGTGTCTGTCTATCACTGCTTCGCAGGGTGCAATACCCTCAATCGACTTTTGTGACTTGCGCAGAATGATAAACAACCTGATGTATTTTTTATTATTTTTACTTCGGAGGAAGTGTTGAAAACTGGTTAATTATAGATTTAAAACATAAATGTTTTATAGTCTCTAGTTTGGCAGATCAGATAAACGAAAACATGGAATAGAATTTGTTTGAGTGCCAGAAAATAAATTCAGGTCTAAGCATGCCTATTTAGTAAAACCGACAGGGTGACAGGTGACAATCTCACAATTTTGAGAGTATTTTATAAGTTTTCTGCTCTATCAGCACCTGCCGGTCGATTCTGTAAAAATCTCACCGCGAAAACTTAGGTGAAGTGAGTTGGTTCTTGCTAGGAATTGACACTACTGACAGCTCACTCTACCTAAGTTTTCACGGTGAGATTTTTACAGAATAGCACCGTACAGTCCATTCACAGTTATTTTGCATCATTGTCAATATCACAGTGATCTATAATCTCGTGACAATATGGTTGCAGTTGGGTTGCTCCAAGTGTCAAGTCTGTCAAAATCACAGTGATCTGTATTGTTGTTGTAATAAGGTTGCCGTTCGGTTGCAGCTGTCAGAGGTAAAACAATTGTGAAAGGACTTGTAGTGAAAATGTGACAATTAAGTACTATGTAATTTCTTGACAAATATCTCGCATTTTCAGAGCCCATTGGTCAAATAGGCCATACATAATAGGCCATGATGATATGTCTGGTCATGTCAATGAGAGCTCTTTTGTAAGATAATTCATCCGTCGAGAAACCACCAACATACCTACTTGTGTCGTCTGTAAAAATTGCTGTATTCCGGTTTGAGGGTACAATTGCGGGCACATAGGACGTTTAGTCGTTTATACTTTATCTCTGCATGGCTGGCGCACTGTAAAGACCCGTAAAACGCATCTCAGGCTCCCTAGATGTAGGTAATTGCAGACACAGAGCCATTTAAACTTTGTCGCTGGGATGACAACACACCTGCGATACTCCACGGTGTATATAATATATACACCGTGTTCTGGACGATATACATAAACTTCGACCAGATGTTCAGACCATGAAAATAAGCATTTTTCATTATGGACACATTAGTGAATTCTTATTTTTTTGTTAATTTTCATACAAACTAAATATCTTGATGTAAATCACCCGATATGCAATGCCTCTTTGTTAGAATTGGCAACGTCAATCGTATTTTCATTCAAAAGATTTGGCGGGCTGAAATTTGTCAAAACTAAGCTAAGACCCTTTCTTACTGCATATTTAATGAAATTACAAATATCTTTTTAACGAAGCCTTTTTAAGTACCTTTGTTGGATTTGATTTGTAAACTTTGGCAAACGCTTCTATAGAGAAGCATTTGCCAAAGTTTATGGATAACGTGAAGAACACTGTGTATAGTCCTCTAGACCGTATTACAGCCACGGCAGCCAATCTCAGCGGAGACTAGCCTTCGGCGCGGGAGATAATACAGTGCACAAGAGTGTGCGCAGACACAGGTGCAATCTCTCTTCCCTCACTTTCATAGTCCGATGAGACGGCAATCCGACACGACCGGGGAGAGATCAAGCGCAGGACCAGCGGCTTAACGTGCTTTCCGAGGCACAGGGGAATCACACCGCTAACTTCTAAACGTATTACAAACACATTCGCGATTTATTTTCCAAAAATGTAAACAAATATGAGTTTATGGAAAAATAACTTTAAGTCCTACACAATAAAGTTCAGTTTACGCTACAACTCCATACATTTTATAACTTTTTCAATAGTGCTAGTTACTCTGAAATCAACATAGAAACAAGATTGAATAGACGATAAGTAGGTTACCATCACGTGGGCCGTCTTCTTCTTTGCCATCCAATAAACATCACTCTTTGTTTTCCTGATGGATTGGAAGCGATGTAACTAGTACACCCACATTTCGCCAGAAGTCCCATGGGAGCGAGCCTATTGCCATCACCAGGCACGAATCTAAACTCCGGGCTGCTACTGAACAATTCCAGATAGAAAAACCCAATTAAACAAACCAATATTACGTATTATCTAATTAAAGCGAGTTCCGTCACTTACTCTCACATAAAAACTAGGACAAAAGTCTGTTATCAGTTATAACCAAACTTGTTTTAATTGCAAAAGTAATTAACATTATCTTCTGGTTGAGTCGAACTTCATTATTAGCAGTGACAATTAATTATTATCAATAATATTTTTGTCTTATAAAGCTATGCGATTGCTACATGTTATAGCTTCTATATATGTCATCATCTGCCTAGCCTTTTCCCAACTATGCTGGGGTCGGCTTCCAGTCTAACTGGATGCAGCTGAATACCAGTATTTTATATGGAGCGACTGCCTATCTGACCTCCACAAGCCAGTTAGGTACTGGGTTGGGTAATACGGTCGATACCCCTTGGTAAGACTGGTTGTCAGAATTTCGGGCTTCTGACTACCCGTAACGACTGTCAAAGGTCCATGAATGACAGCCGGGACCAACGGCTTAACGTGCTTTCCGAGGCACGGAGGGGTCACGGTATGTAAAGATGGTCACCCATCCACAGACCAACCGCGGCAAGTCCGATCGATCGACCTGTGCGGCTGTTATTATTTAGCCACGGGCCCTTTCTATTATATGTACACAGTAGTAAATATAATAAAATACAGTCGATTCTCGTGTCTGTGTGACCGCAATAAACTACGCAACAGATTTTGATACGGTTTACAACATCATTAAATTTAGAGTGTACAGGGTAGTAGGTACAGACGCCAAGCACATCAAGCTACTACAATCTGTCAAATTTCAACTTTACCGCTATAGCGTAAGGTTCAAAGTTGATTGGGAAAATTTGACAGTTTCGGGTAGCTTGATGTGCTGCCGTCTGTACATCGACGCGCAACCTGTTACCAAGGATTCAGTACCTACGTGATTCTTAACCCCCTTGCGTTGAAATAAACGAAAAAAATAATAATTTGCTGTTCAGTACATTTTGACCGCATAGGTTGCACTTTGACAGTCGTTACGGGTAGTCAGAAGTCCGAAAGTCTGACAACCAGTCTTACCAAGGGGTATCATATTACCCAGTAACGGGGTTGTGGAGGTCAGATAGGCAGTCGCGCCATGTAAAATACTGGTATTCAGCTGCATCCGGTTAGACTGGAAGGCGACTTCAACATAGTTGGGAAACGGGTAGGCAGATGATAAGGTATTGAACTTTTCTATGAAATATCAGATTTTTCCGACGAAAATATTCTGCGCTAGGAGGTTTACAATCATGTTCTGAATCCATGGTTACAGTTTTCGCATCAATGTCCTTGCCAGCCTGTATGATACTTACCTACATCAATATTTAACTTAAATGTAGGATAGAAATATCGATGCTTTGACATGTAGCCATTGCACCCGCGCAAAGTAGGGGCGGGTCTCTTGTACTGAATAATGCCTTTGCCCAGGGTACTTACCCCTCTATACTAATAAACGTATTATAGCAGACGAATAACGACGACGAATATCTCTCTTTCAGTCGTCAGTAATTTGACTTTCGAAAGAAGAACACAAAGCTTTGTGTCATACAGACCATAGATATCCGTGATACAGACGCTTTACAACGTTTGTTATTAAGGGGGTTAGTGTCCCGAAGATCGCATTTAAAAAAAAATCTTTTACTGAAAGGAAGCTACACTATTTCCGAGTGCCATAGGATATGTATTATGGTATAGTTGACTTCCACGCGGACATAACCGCGAGCAGAAGCTACTGACTCTTACGTGCAATAGTTTTTATATATTTTTTTTTATAAAAACATAGCTTTATTAATGAAACTCAGAACGTTCAATTATTAGGTAACATATCGAGGCAGCTCTGCAAGGGATGAATACCAGGAACGACATTATGATTTCCGTTCGATCCTGTTCCAGGTATGGACATGAAAACGGGTCCATCCCACGCACATAACAGGCTTGACCTAGTTCCTTTGTTTTAACACAGCTTTCTAGAAACAGATTGATTGATTTAATTCCAGGACGGAATATTCACTGTGTAGGGTAAGAACTTGAGTTGGGGCTGACGGGTGAAATGTGAAACTATGTGAACTTAAATGAAGTTAGTGATGTTTTTGTAAGCGTTGCGCGTCTAAGAATTTATTTCATTTCTTTCGTTTCACAACTTTGATATATTTCTCACAGTTTCTTGTCACTCTGCACTTAAAATAACAATTGATCGCAATCCCTTTCATTTTGACAGGTCAGCCACGTTCATTGCGTTATTTACGTTGTTGAGAAGACGAATTTTTCAAACCTATGAAGCAATGGATTAGGTATATCCATCAAAACACGCTTTCTATGTGTTCAGCAATTAGGGTGCTAGAGTTTCATCTTTGATAAATAATTCTGTATATTTCCTTCCATTTCTGCCTGAAGTTTTGACACACCTCCAGCTTATGATTTATTGGTTTTGTCCTGACATGGTCAGTTTTAACAATCGGTTTCTGAATTCAGAATTTGAAAACTTGTCACTCTCTACTTTAGCATTACTGGTGATTCCTTTAATGTAGCTCGCGAAATACAAAATTTATTTGCAAAAAATGTAAGATTTAAAAGCCGCACACACTTTCAATCACAATCAAAATCATTTTGAAGGATATTGATAAACCACCCAAACTTCATAATATGAAGTTTGGGTGGTTTATCAATTTCAAACATATTATGTTTGAAAAATTTGTCTGCTCAACAACGTAAATAACTCAATGAATGTTGCAACACAATTATCCCGCTAATTGCGTAACACACTATATCAGTAGCAATTTTATTTTTATTTTGACAGTTCAACAATATTCATTGCGTTATTTAGGTTGATAAGCAGACATTTTTTTGTGTGATTGAGAGTATGTTACGCAATTCGGGTGCAAGTGTTAGATTTGTGACTATTAGTTTTGACGCTGATCTTTTGACCCCAATAAACTTCAAGATGTAAAGCAATCTGTGTAAAAGCCTCTGAAAGTGGAATCTTGATTCTATCCACCTGGAAAATAAGCTCCAGTCGCTCTGACGTCACAAAAAAATATGATATAGCCTTTCTGAGCTTCAGATGTCTAGGTAATTTTACTCGGTTCCATTTTACATTAATAAATATATATATCTCGGGCACCGGACGGCTTCCCTTTATAGAATATTATTACTTTCAAAGTTAATTAGAAATTGCAACTTTTGCATTTTTTATTCATGAATAAGTAATTTTCTTAGAAGTTTGTCTCTACTTCAGTGCCGTCAAGTCAAAGCGTTATGGGCTATTTTTAATTAATTTCAGTCCTTTGAGTACTTAGGTATATTTATGCAATATTTTTTTTGTGGTTGACATTTATTATTCTTTTCATTTACTTATTATATTTTTCTTTGCTTTGGGAATGCGGTTTCTTACAGATATAATGATGAATGGGGATTTATATATTTTTTAAATCTGCTTTTCATAGAAAAGCGCAATACCAACGCGTTTAAAATGTATAGAGCAGCTTTTTTTTTTAATAACCGTTTAACAATTTCAACGCAGTACGTTTAGAATCGTGTACTGAAACCATGGTAAGAGGTTGCTACCTTGTATTACAAGATACTTGCCATTAAGTTGCTTTTCAAAGCAATTCTTCACGCAAAATTTTCTTTAGTTAATGGTACTTTATAAAGGATGTCTTTTCTAGTTTGTAACTATTTGAGTATAAAATAATGATAATCTATAGATATTATTAATTGAAATCTCGACGTTTTATCAAGACGTAAAAACCGTGCGAAGCAGGGGCTCGCTAGTATAGTATAAAAAATACAAGAGCACCATAAAACAAGTCGTAGTATTCACTCGTAGCCGTATGTGTCGTAGCCTTACAAGTCCATATCGCCTACGACGCGCTACGAAGGCTACGCGTGCTACGACATATTGCTACAATCACAAAAATATAAATATGATTTTCTTTATTAATTGGCCTTATTGAACTGAATTATTAACTATGGCTTCGTATAACGGTAACGTATTCATAATTTATTAACGAATCTAATAATATCTAGGTTCGTTCATAATTCATAAAACTACCTATTACGTAGCAACAAAAAGAAAAAGTTATGTAAGAAAAAACATTGTTACGCCACAAAAAAATTAACATAACCTACTGACCTAAACAGCGTACATTCGCCCCAAGTTATAACCATAATATCTCGTCTTGGTAACAGTAAAATATTACATTCTCCGTCAGAAATTCACATGTTTTAGGAGCAAAATTTATTTTTTTGCGTGCATCGGTAGGTATCATTCGGCTTCAGTAAACTTTCAGTCACGAGAGATATCGTTTCATCGTCCTTTTCAATGAATTATTAATTCTGTGTTCTCATAATGTTTTCAAAATGTTGTTTCCGCCTTTTTGCATCCCTGTGTTCCGGGTCCGATTTATTTATGTCTAACCGTCCGTGCCTCCCCCGGCTGTCATTCGTGAATCTTTGACAGTCGTTACGGGTAGTCAGAAGCCCACAAGTCTGACAACCAGTTTTACCAAGGGGTATCGTATTAACTGGGTTTTGAAGGTCAGATAGGCAGAGGCTCCATGTAAAATACTGATATTCAGCTGCATCCGGTTAGACTGGAAGCCGACCCCGACATAGTTGGGAAAAGGCTAGGCAGATGATAATAACCGGTCCGTAGCTGCTAGAGTAGTGGTGGCCCTGTGGTAACGGCCCCGACTTACGGTCGAGGGTTCGGACCCAGGCAGGCTTTACTTTGTGTAAATAAATTCATCACCACTGCTCTCAAAACGGTAAAGGTAAACA
The DNA here is from genome assembly GCA_963082905.1 of Oligia fasciuncula. Lineage (NCBI taxonomy): Eukaryota > Metazoa > Arthropoda > Insecta > Lepidoptera > Noctuidae > Oligia > Oligia fasciuncula. Next base: position 9,194,951 of record OY720406.1, on the reverse strand, counting down.
TCCCGAGGAAACCGACATGTCTTAAAACCACCATTCGAAAACATGTGACATCTACCAACCCGCACTGGGCCCGCGTGGTTGATTACAGCCCACTCCCTCTCACCAAGACGAGGCCTGTGTCCCAGCAGTGGGAACATTATAGGCTGACTATGGTCCGTAGAACTTCCGTCAAAATCAAAAATCAAAATATTTGATTTCACATAAACCTACTGGGCACTTATGAAACGTCAGAAACTAGGTGCACGGTTCCAATTGTCGTTTCCTATGGAGAAGAGCCGGCAAGAAACTCCACGGTTACTCTTGGCAAAAACAATTGGTATTTACGGCTTAAAAACAATTGGCATTTACAATGATTTTAAATTGGAGTAATGGGAGGACAGCGTAGCATCTTATTTGGGTTTTTATATCTTAATACGTCTTTACAGGTTAAATGTGCCACTCGTTAATGGTTCATTATTTGGCTCGTTTTTTGTGTCAGATAATGATGAAATAAATGATAATAACAGTATCTACCGACCGTTATCGTGACATGTTTTTTTGATAGCCAGCTTTCGAATTACTCACAAAGTTAATATCTACAATAAGTTAAAAAAAATGTCATGCTGCGTGTTAGTGAACCTTGATTTAAATACTTGTTTGTTTCCATTACGGCATGGCATGTTACACTTTCTGTACAAGGTAATTGGCGACACGAGTATAATAGAGGTACTTACCTATATTTTTGTAGTGAAAATTTCTTTAGGCGCGTTGGTCATTTTTTGAGATGGGTAAAACACCATTGAACTCACGACACTGTTATCGTAACCGACACCTCTGTTTTAAGTTTTGGCCAATATACAGACATCAACGCGCGGTACATTTTCTTTGGGAAGTGTGACCCTCAAACATATTTATAAAATTACTATGCTTTTTCAAGTTTTCTCTTCTGTCGGCACTCGGAGTGCCCCTGTTTTTTTAGTTGGAATTTCTAGGCAGGCGGTTAGTGCTGTTAGAGTTTTCTCTCCATATCCATACTTCAATCAATCTGCCTCTACTTTTCCCAACTATGTTACGTTATGTTATGTTATAATTGCCTTACAGGTCAGGGTTTCTTAGCTATGCTTGTGACGCCGTTTTCATCAGTTTTCCTCACGATACTTTGTAAACAGTCGGTAATTCCATATTTTCTTAACAATCTGCTTATTCCCAACTATGTTGGGGTCGGCTTCTAGTCTAAGCAGATGCAGCTGAATAAGTATTTATTTAAATATAGAGCGAATGCCTACCTGATCTCTGTAACCCTACTGGGTAACACAATACCTCTTAGGAAGACTGATCCATATCCATACTTAATAATTATTATAAGTTAATGCGAAAATAACTCTGGCTGGTACGTTATCTGTATCACAATTCAACGGCTGAAAGGAATCCGAGATTGCGACTAGATTTTGAACGTTTTCAATTACGTAAGTGGCCTTTAGATGTATGTAAGTAACATTATAAAAGTTGATCTATTCCGTTTTTTTTCATTCACACATAACATCATACCATGTCCCCCCGAAGTGTTGGGCAGGGGTGTTTCTAGTAGGTGGTAGGTTCCTACATCCACATTACGCCACATACCCGTTTTTATTAAATAATATATTATTAAACATAGTCTTAAGAGTATGTTTTCCTGCCCTATTTCCTTCCACTCACGTAGATAAATGACCCTAATATCTTAAAAGCTTCTAGAAATTGCCTGATTGATCTGCATCTTTTACTAAAGTAGATGTCATTTGACTCAACTTATACTTATAGAGGCAACTTATTTTCCGTCGTGTGTAAGGGGTGCTACGCAAATGTTTGGGTCGGCACATTTGATTCGACAGTATTTGTTGAACAACAAAGCCGACCCGAAGCAATTACTGCACGTTAGGCTTTCGTTCGGCTCGTGCCGATCGGCAAACTCCGTTCGATGTCTATAGTCTATACTCGCTGAATCATGTTCGGGTCGGCTTAGCACAAATCTAGCTATTTCAAACGGCTTTTTCTCTGTAATCTGCCTAACTTTTTTCCATTTCGGGGTCCAGCTAACCGTATGCAGCTGAATACCAGTATTGTACATGGAGCGGCTGCCTATCTGAGCTCCATTTACAACCTAGTTTCTGGCTAACATGATATTCCTTTCGTAAGACTAGTTGTCAGACTTGTCAGCTTCTGACTACTCGTAACGACTGTCAAGGACCTACAAATGACAGCCGGGACCAACGGCTTAAAGTGCTTTACGATTTTTCGCAAACAAATATCTTCGTATATTCAATTTTGCCGCCCAGCAGTGCCGAATCCTGTCGGCCCGAACATGTGTACGTAGCACCCCTAAGAGTAATGTTATTCTTCTGTCTTGTGTACTCTGAAAGAATGAAGGTAAAATATTTATAACACACTACGCTAGCTTTCATACAATATGCAGGAACTTTGAATATTTTTCATATCTAAGTACTTTTTGTAACAAGAAAATTTAGAAAACAGTAGCTTTCTCTTCCTTCTTTCATACAGTTCTTGTGCGCGATATAGCCGAAAATATAGTTTTTAGAAAAAAATATAAAAACTAATTTACCTACTTGTACTTTTTGTCAAAAATATTCAATGTGTAGTTTTGACTTCGTTACTATTTTATTATACTGCTAAGTACATAAATATAGATACACCGCTTGCCCCTTGCTTCATCTTCTGCGGCAGTTCCCATGCCCTCTATGATTGATAGTAATTACTGAACACATTTGAGATTATTATCTTAACTGTGGTTAATAGACTTATTTGTTTGGTCATTAGAGTTATTCTTCATGAGCTTCTTGCTCATCGTCAAACGTATAAGTATATATTGCTATTATTCTTTAGTCTGTCGTTTAAACCCTAGGACTAGGCTTACAAACTTGTTAATATGAGATTTACTTATACATCCTAACTAATATTATTATGAATGCAAATGTTTGTTACTCAATCACGCAAAAACGGCTGAAAGGATTTGGATGAAATTTTGCACACAGATACTCGTAGACTATGACCTAGTAAGGACTTTTCATCTTACATCGCAGACGAAGTTGCGGGCAACAGCTAGTATAACATCACATCACGCTAATATTATAAAGGCGAAAGTTTGTGAAACGGCTGGACCAATTTTGATAAAGTTTTGTATGGAAGTAGCTGACACCCTGGATTATCATATAGGATAATTTTTAACCGACTTCAAAAAAGAAGGAGGTTCTCAATTCGACGCTATGTTTTTATCTCGATATTCCCACGTGATCGACATATACGCGGGTGAAAGCGGTTTCACCCGCGTAAATGGGGCGCAGCTAGTACATGATAAAGCGTACATACACATTATTACTCATAGCTACATTCAGAAACAAATGGGGTGTGGCTGTGTCATGGACACGGCTGTGTGTTGTACGCGTGAATACGTTTACGTAACGGGCTTGATCCGCTCGGCCGCATTCATTCTTTTACGTTCCCGACACTGCTTGATTCGGTCATATATGGTGTTTTATCGGTAGTACCATTCAATTGCTCTTGAGAAGCCCATTCCAACCGTATACGATCTCTGTATTTGGATTTGGCTTTTTGACGCGTATAGGCCGACATATATTTTTGATATTATTTTTCTTTTTATTTTAACACAGTATATTCACGGTCACTATTTTACACTAATGTTTTGTATACAATCGATAGATTTTGACGAGAGCTGACGATTGAAACTAAAACGAACGTCGTAGCTTTTCCCAGTCAATAGTTATATTAAGTGGAAATCTGGATACGCAGCAAAACGTCCTCAAAATGGCGGCGCTTCCCCATCCACCGCGCGTGATGCGTCACAGTCCTCACTTGGTGTAGTGAATTCTTTGATCTTTTAGCTATCCAATGGTGTAATTGAATTTAGGATGGAGAAGATAGATATGAAGCTGCAACACCAAACTGTATCCCCCGATTTTGTTATCATTGTTTTTTTTGACTTGCACTATGGAAGCAATTTTATAGACGTATTTACGTCAAAAACAAGACAATACTTGAAGTCTAATTTAAGACCCACAGCTTTTTAACCGACTTCAAAAAAAGGAAGACGTTCTCAATTTGGGTGTTTATTTTTTTTTTCTTAATGACAAAAAACAATAGTGTTTGTGTTCCATCTTAAAAACTTTTGGTGGGTGTACATATACATAGGTACACCTCTGCGGCCTCTGCCTAACCCTATGGGGATTACAGGCGTGATTTTAAGTTATGCTCTGTTACTGATGATAACTCTAGTCACAATTTGTGTGTTTTTTTCATATCCCATAGCTCTAGGGTTATATTCTAAATACAAATAATACAAAAAGTCTTGAATATGTGGTCCAAAAATTCATAGTTTCAAAATTAAAAATTAATCATAATTATATCTAAGTTTCATTGATAAAATACGAGTAATTCATTTTTAAAGCTAAGAAAATGCGACGTTGTCATATTTCATGTAAGAGTTTTTGAATTATTTTGTATGTAAAATTAAAACAAAAAAAAAGATAATTGAAAAATAATTCATATGCCAGTTGATTCTTTGATATGGTCTCATTCATACCCTAGAGTTATAGTATTTAATAAAAAACACCTTGTAAAATATGTTCTAACCCAAAATCTACCTATAAATACGAAAACATGGCTCACTAATAGAGACCTTCGCTCCGTAAGGTCAGCGCAAACGCCGATAGGAATTCTCATTCCAGTAACACGCCTGCAATTCAGTTCGGAATAAGATCTCACTCGTGCCAAAGTCGCTAACACACGACAATTTGAACAAGGCGATTGGATTTTCATTGTTTTTCAAGTACCTAGGTTAGTACCTACATGAGTGTTAATTTCTAAATTTGTGGCGCTGATTGAAGCTGGAAATATTTTTATCGTGCCATTCGATGCTGTGGCTACGTATAAGTAGGTATGATTTTTGAGCACCACGGCAATGTCAGGTTTTCTATATCTACTTATAATATTAGGCACCTAGGCTAGACCGTCGATCTTCGTAGAGTGACTGATAAATCGAGTTTAACGGCGTGCAATAGGAGAGGCCTATGTCCAGCAGTGGACTGCTGTAAGCTGATGATGATGATAATATTAACCGCCTCATAAAGTCATAATCGGGCCTCAAGTCTGCTAATAAAATAGTGTCAGAATGGTCTATCATTGATATCATAATGATTGATTTTGACACGTTTGGTAATCTAAAATAATGGCGTCATTATGACTTTCCAGTGGTCAACCACTGACACTCCATTGAAAGAAATGGCATAGAATGGTAATCTCGTACATGACAAATGAATGACTGACTTAGGCGGTAATCTGCTAAAATTTTGACAGTTCCTTTGATCAGTGACCTACCATTAGAACGTAATTGTGCAGTCATTGCTTTTAATTCGTTACGAGTAGGTATCGTATACGTTCTGTGCCATTGACCGACCAATGATCGACCATTATGAATTTAGCAGATGACGAACTTTTAGCAAAATGACAATGGGATCGTGTTGGAATGACGAATTTATAAAAATAGCAGACTTGGGTCCCTGGACTTCTTCACTAGATAATATATGCTTCCCAATGGTTATTAAAAAAAACCGGTCAAGTGCGAGTCGGTCTCGCGCACCGAGGGTTCCGTACTTGTAGGTATGTAAATAGCTAATACCGGTTTTTTTTTGTAATGTAAAACGGTTTTCGGATTTTTTCGTTTACTTGTGCTACATGACATTGCTTCTTGACTAATTCCATGATTCTAGGTCAACGGGAAGTACAGTCACGAGCACCAATATGTCAACACTTGGCAACTTTCAATTGCGATTTTTTCGTGAAATTACGAATGCAACGTTGAAATACGACAGTTGACCTAAACCTATGGGTTCGAAAATACTATGTTCGTAATAACATAAAATTTCATTAAAAAATAAAGGAGAAAATTGCCTTTGAATAAAGCCAAGTGTATACATACTTATGCTCGTGACTGTACCCTATAGGTTTTGATTTCGGAACATAAACGCCCGTATCTTTTGATAGCGTTGACTTAGAAGTTTGATTTTGTCACTGCTTCAAGGGATTGCAGCCCTGAGTGTTTGATATTAATTTCAACTTGATAACTCCACGCGTTCCTAAGAAAAAGGGTCTTGACCAACGGACAACGAAGTGCTCTTATAAGGGTTCCGTTTTTCCTTTTGAGGTACGGAAACACTTAATCAAATTAATGATACCTGTAAACACTTAATCAAATTAATGAAAATCCTGTTACTCAATGTCAATAAACACCACGAATACCTAGTAGACACGTTGCTAATTCTGCCATAAAACCACACACGAATACCGTCACTATTTAGCGTGAGAGAAAGTTGAACTTCGCATACATTAGGACGAAAATAGTCAGTTTCTCCAAAATAGTTAATTGGATGATGTCGGCACACGTACCTGGGTATTTTTGGAGTAAGCTCATAAATTATGTATTGCAGCCAGTGTGTGGCGTGCCTGCTGACGTAATTCGTGAGAACGCATAAAAAAGTTAAAACTATTAGGAATTTCATTGAGGTGTAGAATAGAATGTTTCAGTTAAAAATAAAACATAAAAAGGCATGTGTATACTGTATTTCGGGGTTAGATAGAGGCGTACAAAGAACTAGTATATTTCAATTCGGCAGTGATGAAAGAAAGAAAAAAAAAGTATATTTTAGGACTCGCATACGCAGATCACAAACTAAACTGAACACACTCCTAGATACATACGAAAAAATATATATTTAAATAAAAGAATGAAAATAAAAACAGAAAGTCCTCATCATCAACTGCCTAGCCTTTTCCCAACTGTGTTGGGGTCGGTTTCCAGTCTAACCGGATGCAGCTGCCATGAATACCAGTACTTTACATGGAGCGACTGCCTACCTGACCTCCACAACCCAGTTATTGGGTAACACGATACCCCTTGGTAAGACTGGTTGTCAGACTTTCGGGCTTCTGACTACCCGTATCGACTGTCAAAGATCCACGAATGACAGCCGGGACCAACGGCTTAATGTGCTTTCCGAGGCATGGAGGGGTCTCGGTATGTAAAGATGGTCACCCATCCACAGACCAACCGCGGCAAGCGTAGCTTAACCCCTTCTCACACAGTCCATCCATCGTTTCTTTTGTCTCACAATACTCTCATTATAGCCGTCCACATTCATACTCAACACAAAACTTTCCTCACTAAGTACTAAGGACTACCGAGATGACGACTAGTATTGAAGTATGGTATGAGAATGATGACTTTTCCAGAAACCTAAGGTTACTTGGACTGTACTTACATTACATTTAAATTTGTAACCTTATTTTCTTTTTATAAAATTAAGCTATAACGAAGCAGTGGCCATTACCTGACGTCACGGAATTCTTAAGGTTGCCTTAATCCACTCTCCCGGTGCGATTAATCTTAATTATGACCTTGTTACCCACTTAGACGAGTTTATACAGTGTTACGCAACATTCTTTTAGCGAATTGCTTCTTTTAAAATTTGTTTTTTTTGAGGACGTTGCTCGGGCATGAATCTCGATCCAAATCTGAATTCTTTCTGATTGAAACCTACTGCAAAACTAGCTTTATCCACTGTCTCTGAATATCATATTCTCAAATCACCATAATCGCAAATTATCACATTATCAAAACATCATAATATCTTAAAACATTCACAAAATACAACATTCTTACTTTCTTAGGATTCAAAGTAAAGTCTTCAACATTATAGCATTGCTAATTAATACTGCAAACTAGTTTTATATGGATTCCTGATTGTAAAACGATCCTGTTGATTAACTTATTTTATAGCACTCTTTGACCTAAACCTGTACTTGTATACTTAGTCCATTTTTCACAGAAAAGTATGACTTAAGTGCCGTGCAATAATGGACTTCTTAAGTCACACACACGTATTGTAATCCCCACTAATATTATAAATTCTAAAGTAACTCTTGTCTGTTTGTCTGTCTATATGTTACCTTTTCACGACTAAACCACTGAACGGATTTCGATAAAATTTGGCAGAGAGGTAGATTGCATCCTGGGGAAGGACATAAGATAGTTTTTACCGACATACCTCGCGGGCGTAGCCGCGGGCGGATGCTGTACTATATGTTTGTATAATTCGTCCGCGTCTTGTTTTAACATAAAATATGTTCTATCGCACACGGCAATACTGTAGCTTCCCATTTGTGAAAGAATTTTCGGAATCGGATCAGTAGTTCTTAAGACTACGCGCTACATACAAACTCACAAATTTTACCTCTTTATGATATTCGTCTTATATATCTTTATATATATATATACCTTACTAGCTTATGCCCGCGACTTCGTTCGCGTGAAATTTCACCCTCTTAGGGTTGGAATTTCGAAAAACCCTTTCTTAGTGGATACCTACTCTTCACAAAGAACACATCCTCCAAATTTTATGTCTCTAGGACCGGCGGTTTAGGCTGTACGTTGATATATCAGTCAGTCAGTCAGGACTATGAATTTTATATATTTAGATATACCTTTGTCATTTCCTATTTGCTTGCTTAATCAGCCGGCAAAATAATATTAACTCCATTATTTCAGCCGTAACAGTTAACAGTTGACCTGAAACAAACAATTGAAAACTAACCAAACATCGAAAATTAGGTATCTACTCTATTTGTCCGCGGTTATCAGTCATAATCAAACATAGCAACACAGTGACATAAGCGACATTGAAATATAAAAATATGTAACGAATTACGAAAGTGTTCATGCATACGTTAAGAACGTTAAAAAGTGTTTGACCTGAATATGCGATGTAAAAAGTTTTTATTATCAATGATGGTATAAACATAGCTGGCTGAATATAAATAATAAAATGGCAGAGGTTTTTATAAAACCTTTATTAATATAAACCCACTATAATCACAGATTGTTAAAATCAATGTCATAATTAAATAAAAAATTAGGAACAAGTTTGATTTTGTCTAGAGTTCTAGACTCTAGATTGTCCTATGGATAGACCAGCATGTTTCCAAACATTCTTATCTTGGATATAATCCTTTAATTTGTAATATCCTGGTTTACAAAGTGTACTTTTAATATGAGTACTTATTCACATACCTGCACACAGACAACAACAAGATACATCATTAACAAATCTAGTTTTCCATCAAATCCATTGCTAATCTTGGAAGTTTTCCGACTAAAGCAGTGTACCTACCTATTACTATACTTATCATCCAAGTCGACTCGATTAAGTGAAGTAGGCTAATGGAGGCTGGGCGATATGCCAGCAGGCTGTCACTATGACATTACTGCTGGATTTAAAACTTATTTGCTACTAGAAAAGAAACTAATCATAGATTCTACAGGGTTATTTGTAAAACACCAGCAACCTCTTAAGAGGTCATTGTACTCATCATTATGAACAACTTTTACTATGGGACCAAACCTGAAATCGCGAAAAAAAAAAAAACAGCTGTTCCCTACATTTATGTTCGTATAACTCGTCAAAATGTAGGGAGCAGCTGATTTTTTTTTTCGCGATTTTAGGTTTGGTCCCATAGTAAAAGTTGTTCATAATGATGAGTACAATGACCCCTTAAGAGGTCCAGAACGACTTAAATTTAACCTTGTATATTGGTCAGCAATCATCGGCCTGCTCGGATATGCATCATAATGTTATTAAAAATAGATATTACAACTATAAATCTGTTTTGCACAACGAGAGAAAAATAAAAATAACACTCGACAACGTCATCTGTACAATTTTTTTCGTGATTCTTGATCATAATATTGCACGCAAAAATATTTAAACACCTGTAGAGCTGTGATTGCTTATGTTGAAGTTAATCAAGTAGGTAGGTACCTAGCTGTTTTGTTGTAACAAAAAAAAAAACAACCGACTTAAAAAAAAAAACATTTATTTCGGTAGTCGGTTTTTTTCGTAAAGCATTTATTTTTATTTTTTACTTGTTATTTTTTCTTCTCACAATTTCGTATTCTTACCACTATTTGCTATATATGCTAACAATATCTATTAAATGTAAAAATATTTTCGAAAATTATCGATGAACTCTGATAAATACCTACATTATGTAGAGCCCATTTTCAGTAACAAATTCAATTCCAAACAGTTCCGATGCATGAGCGCGCTAAAACATTCCCGAGTTCCCGGCTCCATCGGGCCAGGCCTTGACAAGCCAATAAATAAAAACATCTCAATGTATGCAAAGGTCAACCGATTCGTCTGCAGCCGGTCAAGATATTACGATGTAAAACATACATGTTCCGATAGTAAACATGAGCTTTTTATAACCAAACTGCGTAGTAAAATGATTCATAATGCGAGGATAAACAGTGTTTGAGCATTTCTTTGTGTTGTGTGTTAGAAGTACTTTCGGTTCAGGGGAATTGCAAGTGTGAGATGTTAGTGGGACATTGGCGCCGATTCTGTTGTTCACAAACTAAACCAAAAAGTTCAATGCATCTTTTTCTTTCTATTTCATTAAGAAAAGGACAGAAGATAAATTTTATTTTAGTTCTGTCAAATGAATCAACGCCTGACGTAAATTTTTAATCACGTCTAAACTTGTATGGAGTAGTGTCAGGCGCTGATAAATTTGAAAGGATTATGAGTAGTCCTGTCAAATAAAAAACCGTGTTTGTAGTTAAAAACAAGGAATCGGCACCAGTGTGAAGAAATGACTTGAGATTTTAATTAATATGATACCCACCAAAAATCTTGTCATGCAAAATGTTGCCAAGACGAGACTATATGGCTTGCACTGTCAAAAAGTTATCAGATCTCATGTTGAGCCAAGTTTCTAACTCTACACGCCCGCCGTAACTCTACAACCCCTACCTTCACATACTAGGTAGAGTATGTAGTAACGGCCAAGCCTCATATTTTGACTAAGGTGTAGACACCTTAGTCAAAATATGAGGCTTGGTCGTTTCGTCACTACAAGAACTATTATATAACAGAAAAGTAATGAACAGCGAATATTTTTTTTATCTTACGCCCATGTGATGGTAGCGAAACGGCTGTACTCTATTAAAATGCGTTTCACATTTACCTAAAGAGAAAAGATATTGGGCAAAAGCTGCGTATAAATTAGAAGTAAAATTTAAATACTGATTCATTAATTTCAACGAAATAAAATATAAAAGAATACAAATTTTAAATGTAGATGGCCGTATCCTTTCGTATTAGTAAAATTGGGTGGGTCGATAAGTTAATCAGTCTGTAGACGACTTACAAATGAATGAATGGTACCTAGATTAATTTTAACAAATAAACTCCTTGGGTTTGGATTGTGGGTCCATCAACAAAGGAAAATTAATCCTATCTTTGAATGAATTTTGAACAATACTCTGTAGGCTGAAGCTGTAGATTGGATACATAAATAAATTGCTAGAATAGCCAAAACACTTTTCTACTAGATTATGAAAACCAATACCTAACGTATTTATATAGGATTTTTTTTGGTCCCGACTGTCATCTAAATCTGCACATGTAACACGTGTGTTACATATGATAAAGTGATAATTAACAGACGGCTAAGCAAGGAAAATCTACAATGAGTAAATAATAAAATAAAATAATAAAACAACTGTAGCATGCAATTAAGTGTGTGCAATGGGTGTGTGTTTCAAGTCTCGTGTGTGAGGGTGCGTGTTTGTGTGCATCTGTGGGAGTAATTAGTGAATGTTGTCATTCGTTAGATAATTTTCGGTTTCGACATAGTTTAGGTTTGTTATGAATGAACGGACAGACTTTGTACAGTCACGAGCACCAATATGTCAACACTTGGCAACTTTAAATTGCGATTTTTTCACGAAATAACGAATGCAACGTTGAAATACGACACTTTACATGTACCTATGGGTTCGAAAATACTATGTTCCTACTAATATAAAATTTCATTAAAAAATAAAGGAGTAAATCAACTTTGAATAAAGCCAAGTGTATACATACTTTTGCTCGTGACTGTACAATTGAAAAGAGACGAGCCGTAGACTGGTAAATGTGAGTCGATTTTCTTATACAAAGATAATAATATGATAATTACCCCCTACATCCAAACTCACAAGTTCCTCTATATAATTATTCGTAATTCGTATACAAAATGGTGTTCTTGATTGTTGTGTCATGAACTTGTTACCTTCAAACGGTTGATGGCAGAACCAGCAATACCTACAAGTCTAACTTGCATCAAATAGGCAAAAGTTGAAGAGGCCATTGACAATAGTGATATACCTACTAAAAAGGAAAAAAACCGTGTTAAAATAAATATAGAAAAAATATGATTTCGTATTCGCTATTAACCTTGAGAAGATATTTATTGTTTTTGTTGTCTTTATTCAATAGGTACATAGAATTTTAAGCATAAGGAAAATAACAAATTATATTCCAAAATATTTAAATAAAACATAGGTACAAGTTCTATGGTATTGTTTTTGCAATTTAAATCATCTTAAAACTTTCCATCTCAGCCATGTAGGTAACGGTTGCAAGAAGGGTCTGCAAAGAAATCGATAATACCTATAGGCATTGGTACTGTTGTGCAGAAATGAGTGTGGGTGTACAGTCACGAGCAAAAGTATGTATACCTACACTTGGCTTTATTCAAAGGATTTTCTCCTTTATTTTTGAATGAAATTTTATATTAGTAGGAACATAGTATTTTCGAACCCATAGGTATATTATATGTAAAGTGTCGTATTTCAACGTTGCATTCGTTATTTCGTGAAAAAATCGCAATTTAAAGTTGCCATGTGTTGATATATTGGTGCTCGTGACTGTACAGACTTCTTCTTTAATAGATTTTCAATTTTATCGCTAAAGCATAAGGTTCAAAGTTGATTGGGTAAATTTGACAGTTTCGGGTAGCTTGATGTGCTGGCGTCTGTAGGTACATATGAACGTATCTGTATCTAGGTATGTATGTTACACCTACCTACATGTAAAATGTATAAAATATTTCTTGTGCTTTGAAAGAAGTCTTGTAAGTATTTACTTACGACGCTAGAGAAATGTGAACCCAAAAGGAAATTAAAACCTTTTTGCATCCTAATTGCGTAACACACTATCAGTCGCAATCTGAATTATTTTGAAAGATATTAATAAATAATAATCCATTGCTTCATATGTTCGAAAAATTTGTCTGCTCAACAACGTAATTAACGCAATGAATGTTGTTGAACTGTCAAAATGAAAGCCATTCCTACTGTCAGTACCTATGCGCACTTACCCCGCTGTTTTAAACGTTTTGTGACTGAAATAGATCGTTAGTCAAAAGGTTAACTTTAAGTATTAAACTCTGCCCATAATATTATGTAAAATAAAGTTAAAAACTTCCGCTTAGACCTTTGCATTCTAAATATTCCATTCAACAGATAAATCGCATTCGTCGAAAGATTAGCATCGACATCTCTCTATACATAAATTTTGCATGCATGCACGCATCGTAACACGCGATATTCAAACTTGCATGCGTGCAAAACCCATGATAACGCAAACCAGAGCCAGTCGGATTTGCGATCGGAAAGTCACGTCAACTCGGTCAGGACACGAACAGTCGTAATAAATACAAATCACGTAAGACTCGACAAAAAAGAACCACGAAAGGATTATAAAAACGTCGTTCAGACGTAATCGTGCATCGTACATTCGGCAAATTTTATGCGCATCTCTATTTAAACGTTGATTCGGAACAATTGGATCGATTGGTCGGGCACGCTACCGCGATAAATTACTTTTGCTCGAGTTTTCGAAGAAACCGGTGCATGGTTTGCAAGCAGTCACTCGTGTGAGCACGCGGCCGCCGCTCGTCTCGCGCCCCCTGATACGTAGATATTCAATCGGATCACGATACGACATCGCGCTCGTAAACCTGGCAGGTGTCCCTAAGGAGGCTCGCGATATCCCCTTGCGGGCCAAGAGTGTCTGTTTAGCGGAGAGGCCTCGCTCCAAATATGCTCGCGCCGTCCGTAGCGCCGACCTCAATAACCGAATACGATTCGCCGATAAACAGTTTTTCCAACGGCCAGCGTCCACTAACGATACCAAACGCCGACAAAATAGTGTTATTGTTAAACAACAAAACAGAAAAGTAGTTGAGAAAGTTCCGTTCGCGGTTTCCGTACAAAATTTATCTATACCTATGAAGTACGCGGACGAACCGAAACCCAGGCAATCAACCTCCAAACCTCCTCAGAACGTATACAATCGACGGATCGATGTTAACAAGACTAAGCATTGTAATCCTCCTAAACAGGTCGGCGACAACAAGAGGCTGTGTGACACTGCGGGCTGCGGGAAAGGGACGGAGAACAAGCTGTTGTTGCAGATCAGCGAAGCCGAACAAGTGACAGACTTTGAAAGGATTCTTAATTCTAATGCAATACTGTGCGAGCGAGTGCGCAGCCACGTGTGGCATGGATGTGTCGGACCGCAGAAGCGATCAGCGTCTGTGTTGCCGAGGCCAAAATCTGCCTACTCCCTCTACGCCGTAAGTCAGACCTACCACTACCTGTTTCGGCAGCACGAGGAATCCCTAGAACCTCTCATCGAACAGTATCGTCAATCGAATGCCGAAAAAAATAAAGCCCCACCCAGCATCCTAGAGAAGAACTGGTTTCAGAACCTTCAAAACTTATCCGAATACTACGAGGACGACGAAGAGTTACGAGAAGAAGTTGAAACTATCACAGATCGTTTAATTGCTGATGAAGTTAAAACTGTAGAAGATCAGCATCAGGCGAGTAACAGAAAGAACAAGAATTTCAACGTTAACTTGGCAGATTTGATTAGTTTGAATATAAACGGGGAACGCTTGTCTCCGAGCCGGGAGGACCACGGGCCGTCGCCAGACGTAGAAAAGACAGACGCAGAAAACGAGGAGGAATGGCTCGCACCGAGTATGAGCGCAAACTCCGATGACCGCGACTCTCAGAACGACAACAACGTGGACTGTTTGGCACAAAACTTGAATTCTGTGAAAATAGACAGTGATGCAAAAGTACCTACCATAACATTCAGTAACTGTTGCGACGGGTACGCCAGGATCGACCTGCCGAACAATAAGGAAGTCGACATTCATTTGGCCGTGCCCGCTGTTGATAGCATTGATGAGGCCCGCCCTCCGATGATGTGATTAGGTTTTGTGCTTTCAACAATCACACAAAAAGTAATCAACCAAAATGATTGCTTTAGAAACTGAACAATCCCCCCTCCCGAGCGAGGAGCGGATGCCCAAACCGGAGGCTACAACATCCCATCCACAGAGAACATTAACACGGTCGAGTGCTGTGAGCCAAAAATCCGTCGAAATCATGGTCCACCCAGAAGGTTCTAACAATCCTCTACACAGATCGAAACTAGCTCCAACTAGGTCAACCTCGGAGACACAGTCCTCTGGGAAGAAGATGCTAAACTTGAGAAAAACGAAAAACTCATCAATAGAATCGACAATGAGTTTGCCTAACCAGAAGTCTTTGGAAAAGAAACACGGTGGCTTGAGGCATCAGAAAGCTGTTGTGGTGCAGGCGCATTCTGACATAACTTTAAGCACTCAGCCTTCGATGTCGGACGACAGGAAGGCGCTAAGAGAAGCGTTGTACCAGGGTATCTTTCACAGGCACAGACGGACGATCTTCGCGGTAGGCTCCTTCCTAAGGATGCTGAGGAGCAAAACGTCCAACTATGATTCAATAAGGTCGGACTCCGACGAGATATAGCACCCGTAGATCGTCTAAGTGTATTTTTAGTAAAAAAATGGTGCCACAGACTGATTGTGCTTTGTAAGGAGAGAAAATATGTTATTAGTTTGTAAGAACAGTTTGTTTGTATTAAAATGTTCCTAATTAGTTGTGACTGAGTTTTTGTTGACCCCGCTTTGAGAAGCAGTAGTATACGTATATGGTTGTTATTGCGTGTTCACGCCGTTGACCTGTGGACTGACATTGGTTTCATTATGTATTTCAGCTGAATATTTAGTTTGAGTCTCGTTGCTGTCGTCACGTTGGTATTGATTTCAATTTCGGTAAACATTTCTGCTTTTGTTTCACAGTTATTCACCTGTTAAACACACTATACTGTCAACAGGGTTGAATAGAGTTAATGGACCATTTTTATATTTTGGCCTTGACGGCTATACGACAATAAATGAAAACACTGGCAATATTAATGCATAGGAGTATTTGGAAACTATCAAATCAATCTTAACATTGAATTTAATATAGTGATCTTTTTAAGAAACTAATTAGTAGCGATGGGCCGACAATGGGTTTTGCCAATCTTTGACCAGCTATAGTGACTAAACTTTTGGATATATGTGATTGAATTTTCGTATGCGAACTGGGAATATCATTAGCTATAAGCAGTTTAATTTATTGTCGTATTGCCGTCTCCACTTTGTATATCAACAACTGAAATGATTGCCATTGCGTTAGTACCTAATTCTCAACTTGATAATCTTATAAATATTATCTGATAACATTAAAAATATCTCTAGGTATAGAAAGTTAGAATAGTCGAAATCGAAAAAGAGCCCCGAGACGAAATAAATTCACATGAAGATAATAATATTATTACGACTTCAAAGGTTAGCGTAGACAGCCGAAATTGACAGGCTCGTTATAAATAAGGGAAAAACAAAATAAAAACAGATTATAAAATATGGTAATAAATAGTTGACAAGGATCGCATTGCGTGCTACAGTAGATCAAGGGCACGTACCCTCGAATCACCTTGACTTTTTTAGACGCATAAATTATATGAAAATCATTTTTCGTTACATTATAAGCCCGTGAAAGACCATCAATAGTTCACAATGGATTTTACGGCGCTATAAACTTGGCTTACCAGCCAAGTTTATAGCGCCATATATAAGTTTAAAGGCAAAAAACTGACTCTTTAACGCGATAAAACTCGTGGTTTTGTAGCATTAGTGACTTAATTAATGGGTGTTAAAAGAAAAGCTTTACATTGTTTCTGAAGTCTGAATTAGGGGTAGACTAGCAACTATACATTGTGAGTCTTCATAATGTGCACATATCGAAATGAGGGTAACTAAGCTTAATTTTATCGACGGAAAAAATATTTAAAAAAATCTAGAAAAATGTAGAATTTTTATTAAAATTCTTGTTCGCTGCTGTGACCCCTTTGTAAACCAATCGCCCTCAATTGAGAATTATGGTTTTTTTCTAACAAAAATCTGATATTTTTTCATCGATTTTTACAATAATTGTAAAATTACTCAATAAAACCCCCAATAACTACTCTTTTTTATTACTTTAAATTATTCTCCATCGTATCAGATTTCTAAACGTAAAATACTATGTTTATAACACAATCACAACATTTCCTATCAACTGTTAAAGAAAGGCCTTGCAATCACCATACTTTAGCAGGTAAAGAACCTTTTAAATATTTTTTAATTTTTTCTAATATTTTTTCCGTCGATAAAATTAAGCTATGTATCCCTAATTTCGTTATGTGCACATTATGAAGACTCACACTGTATAAAGGCGCGAAAGACGCTAAAGCATTTAAATATTCCTCATCATCATTTCAGCCGAAAGACGTCCACTGCTGGACATAGGCCTCCCCCAAGCACCTCTACTTCGACCGATTAAATAATAAAATAAAACAAAAAAATGGTTGCCTGTAAAGTCGGTTTTACGGGCGAAGATTTTACGTGACAACGACCGATCATCCGATCATAGTTGAGTGGGAGAGAGACGCAAGGCATTCGGCGGGCCTCTCTCTCGTTCGGTGACTCATCGTAACGTTACCGAGCGTTACACTTTTTCATAAGTGACTCCCAGTCGCAACCTAATTTAAGACGTTGTCACGTCAAAAAAAGAGAAACAACAGGTCGAATTTTTTGAACCTACTCATTTAGGTATTGAAACGCAGAATATAAAGCTATGTATTTCACGCCGTAATTTCAATGGCATTCGTCTTATTGATATCTGAAAACCAAACACTACCATGATACCGCGATCAAAAACACATTAATTTTACGTTATAAACAGTACAATAAAAGTATTGAACATTATGGCAATTTTTTATTATGTGTTTCAATTGTATCTTAAAACCAATGTTATTCCACGGTCGATATGTTATAAAATAAGTAATATGTGCCTATTTTAAAGAAATATTTGAACGATGGTCGAGAATGTAAACCAAGTATATCCATTTGTTTTAAATTGTTTAGATTTACTTCGAGATCTAGTGCGTGAAAATTACGCCATTTATTATTCTTTTTACTTGAATGTTTATAGGAAAATTCTATGAAAACAAATCCTGTGATAATTTGGTTATAAATCATTCATTAACAATAGACAAACAAAAAACGTGACAAATTAGCCTAACGGCTTACTAATGGAAGTATAATTATTCGAGCCCTATGCTTCATTGTTAGTCATCAACGAGTACGACTGACATGGCCTGAAAACATGTTTCGTGTTGTTATGTATTGTTGTTGTTGTGTACTTGATGGGGTGGTGGACGTGTTAATGCCGTCACTAATGAGATACCAGGTATTTGATGTGAAGATATAGTTATAATGATCATGGAAATAGACAAGGCCGACATAAATCTAACTATAGCATAAGGTCCCATTAAAATAGATGGACAAACTTTTAGAAATCATTCAGACCACCAAATAAGGACGATGTTAAAAAAAAAACATATAAGATAAACGCATTAGATACTTACAAGAAAAATAATCAGCTAACGAAAATGAATACACTAACGTGCATCCACTAATGTGCAATTTATTATTTTAGGTCAAAATAAGTACAATCACTTTAAACAGTGTTTTTTTTTTGCTGGGTTATCTTTGGTTAGACGTACTGAGGCGCTGTGTTAAAATTTGTCTATTTTAATGAGACCCTGTAGGTGTATTTATTCATACACGAAATATTTTAAGAGATATACCTACAAGTGCTAAAGAAGCTATAGAAACGATTTTTTTTAATCTATGTATATTATTACAAAAATAAAATAATTTATGTACTGTTTTTACTGCTGGGACACAGGCCTCCTCTCTGTGAGAGGGAGTGGGCTGTAATCTACCACGTGGGCCGGTTTTTGGTTCTAGGACATGCCCGTTTCCTCACGATGTTTTCCTTCACCAAGTTTAACTATAA
Organism: Oligia fasciuncula; assembly: GCA_963082905.1. Lineage (NCBI taxonomy): Eukaryota > Metazoa > Arthropoda > Insecta > Lepidoptera > Noctuidae > Oligia > Oligia fasciuncula. The sequence continues at coordinate 9,175,792 of OY720406.1, read as the reverse complement.
TAACAATATAATTTTACCAGCTTACTAGTGTCCCACTACAGGGCAAAAACCTTATTTTGAATTAAATATGGAATACCTACAATTTTATTAAATACTTATGAATATAATTAATTGAATGATTTGCGCATTATTGAATAAATAATTAAAAATATTCAACTCGAATCAATCAGAAAAATATTTCTTTAAAATAAAGTTATGCTTCAATCGAATAGAGAGCTTACTAGATGAAAATTCCATACATAATAAATATTGTTTAGATTTCTATTTTCCTTTGCGATGGTTGTTAGTGATGTAGAAAGAAATTAGTGGCGAGACAAAGGATTGTTGAGACACATTTTTGGAACATTTTATGCACTTTTTTATATATTTGTACATCCGAAATTTTGTACAACGTGTTGTGGTCTAGGAAACTTATTAAAACGTATGTTCATCGATGGTTCGGGGATTTTTCTATTAAAACTGAATTCACTTATAACATCACGCCTTCTTCACCCGTAGGGTTGGGTAGAGTTGTACTTATAGTGCACCCACATTTTGCCGTCATCATTATCATCAGCCTACAGCAGTCTACTGCTGGGAAATGCCTCTCCAATTGCTCGGCATTCAGCTCGATTCTCAGCAACTCTCATTCAGCTGCTACCAGCCACTCTGCGAAGATCGTCTCTCCACCTATACTCTATTTGCAATAAGATTAGACATTTAAATAAACCTTTTTTACAGTCCGTTCAACCGATTTTGAATTCTATTGCGCAGCTGCAGGAAACAGTTGTAACCACTTTTTTGCTTTTTATAGCATTCTTATGCCTACGGTATAAGAATAATATATCGGTCAATATCGGTTGAACGGACTATAAAAAAAGGTTTATTTAAATATCTAATCTTATTTCAAATGGAGTATCTATAGACTTTCACAATTCACCAGTTATGTGTTTAAGTTCCAAAAAAGACCCAAACTGAATTCAGTAATCCATCAATCTGTAACTCACTCTAAAAATAACCTACAGGTGCAGTGGTATTGATAGAAATAAACGCAAACAGTAGGTACTTATTTATTTTCGATCAGTTGCTTTTGTAAATATTTGTGCAACTAATTTGTTTTTCAAGGTTAGTTTTTTAACGGATTACGCATTAAAAATAAAACAAAAAACATTCACACTTTCTTTGTGAGTTCATACAAAAGCACTTAAATACATAAATATATCATATAACGCAAGATGAATGTTATATTTGAAGCATCTCTTTAACTCATAATTTTATTTATGAAGTAGCATTGTTTTTTTCATCTGGAAATTTCTCAGTAGCAGCTCGGAATCTTTGTGCACGTTTGATGGCAAAAGGCTTACCCCCCATTACATGGGACTTAAATATAACTGGGGCGAAATGTCGGTGTACTATATGCCTCTCTCTGCCTACCTTTGGTGGAATTCATGCGTGATGTTATGTTAAGTTATGTAAACATTGCATTGTTGCAAAGTACCTTCCCGCTTACAAATAAAATACTGTGTTTCAATAAAACCAGCCCAACTTATTTACTCCGAACTAATCTTGTACCTATTGAAACCGGAGCGGTTGAAAATCTTTCACGAACTTTGTAAACCCGATCTTGATAAAATCACACAAGTTTCGTGAAAAAGCTGTTGAACTGAACTTAGGTTATTTTCTTTACCAAAGTTATGAATAAAACATCTCGATGTATCTGAGAAATGGACATTTTATGAAAGGGACATTTTGCGAAGTGGTCATTTTGCGAGAGACATTCTGAGAAATGGACATTTTATGAAAGGGACATTTTGCGAAGTGGTCATTTTGCGAGAGACATTCTGAGAAATGGACATTTTATGAAAGGGACATTTTGCGAAGTGGTCATTTTGCGAGAGACATTCTGAGAAATGGACATTTTATGAAAGGGACATTTTGCGAAGTGGTCATTTTGCGAGAGACATTCTGAGAAATGGACATTTTGCGTCCAGTGTGTTTTGCGGCTGAGCCTCACAATAGTATATTTCATTAGGTACAAGTGCGGAAAGGCTGTCATTGCAAAGAGTTCCGACAAATGTCTACCCGAGCCGAGGCGCAGCCGAAGGCGAGGGTTGACAGTCGGAACAAGTTGCAATGACGGTTCCGCAGATGTACTGAACGACTATTTTTAATACAGTTGCGAAAAAATGAAGCAATTTAATAAAATAATAAAAAAACAATAAACTCAATTAACTAATCATTTTTTCTGGAAAATGGCGCCAACCGTAGAAATTATGCAGAGTTTTTTCTTCTTCACCCATTTTGGTAGGCAAAGGGAACTATCCATACAGCTTAGTCTCCAGTATATTTTTTTTATTGATATGAAATGATAATGAAATTTAATGAGATGAAATGAAATGAAACCTAACCTAACTCATTCAATGAAATCATTAAATCTGATATTGAAAAAATTAGTAGCTTCTTTTTAGAAATATACGTATTTGTATGAATCACAAAAACTCTTTAGTAAAAACTTCATGGTTGGTTTTTCTTTCTATTAGACATTATTTTGACGGTTGGGAAAGAGAACGCACGAGTTCGGGAAAGGTAAAAAAAAAGCACTATTATGTAATAGCCCACATCCCGAACGCTATACGTCCCTGCAATACACCACTTTTTGAGCAACTGTATTAAAAATCCTTTGTAGGTATACCTTATTCGAATGTAGAAATAATTCCTAATTCAAAATCATTGGGTTGGTTTTAACTTAAAACAAGCAGACCTAATACCACAGCTAATACGGAGTGTAGGGCGTTATTTGATGGACACACCCAAAGTTTATTTTTATTTTCTGATTCTAAGTAATTATACGTTTTGACGTGACAACGTCTTAAATTAGGTTGCGGCTGGGAGTCACTTATGAAAAAGTGTAACGCTCGGTAACGTTACGTTCTTATTTTAAATTAGGTTGCGGCTGGGAGTCACTTATGAAAAAGTGTAACGCTCGGTAACGTTACGTTCTTATTTTCATTTAATTCCTTGTTCCTATTGTGCAATTTAATTATATTCATATCAATAAATATTCTACCGAGAAAAAGACGTTGTCACGTAAAATCTTCGCCCGTAAAACCGACTTTACAGGCAACCATTTTTTTTGCAATTTTTTATGATTTTGATACCTATAATTACCTATTAATTTTCATATTAGATCATAAGTGTTAATATTTAGATATTATTTAAACAACTAAAAAAATATATCAAAAGGATTCTTCCAAAAAATATCGGTAAATGTCTGAAAGAGATATTGCGGTATTTCATAAATAATTGAAAGACTCCAGAGAGTGCCTAGATACTATATTATTACTTTTAGCTTCATCCACCTGAGGGGCGTTGTCCCATACTACCCCTTTTGTCCCTAATCCGTCCTCTTCCATTTTATCCGATATTTACCGACAAAAACCTATCTTAATGGAATGGGATTTATCGTAACTTTTAGGTAGTTACGATTTTATGAGAAGCATTTATTTTTAATTCTTGAGGAGTTTCAGTTTAATGGTTAATGTTTTTATCTTGTTGTTTTTACTAAAACTGCAGTCTGCAGTATAAATATAACTGAAAAAAACAAGAATTTTATACAAATTACTTATTTTTTTTTTTAATATATATTTTATATTTATAATTAAACGTTTATTTGTAAAATACATCTAAATAAATAAAAGTAACCTGTTCAAAATAAAATATCTCAAAAAATCTTGAAAACGTAAATATATTATGTCCCTCGAACCATCAATAAATGTACAAAAACATGAAAACATGAGCTTTGTAAGTTTTATTACGATAAATAGCTTTTTTACACTAGACAGTTAGTTTAATTTTAATAATATTGTATTTTTTTAAGCTATTATGTTTGCGCTGGTTGTACATAAGCAGTTATATATTGGACTGTGATAGAAGGAGAATGCTATATACCTACTGCTTATTCTGTTATTAAAATATTAACAGGGAAAAAAAATAATCACTGTGGGTAGGTCATTTATTTAGCCAGGAAATGTACAGTCACCAAAAGAGATAAGTAACCAGTGTCGTCGGATTTAGTTGAAGTTTAATAAAAAACCGATAGATATTTCCGAATGAAAGTTAATTTAATAAATGAAATGTTTGTATTCTATTAGGTAATTTAATTAAATTTTATTCGAAAACATTAATCGGTTTCTTACTAAACTTCAACTATAACCGACGACCTTGGTTACTTATCACTTTTGGTGACTATAGGGGTACAGACCTATTTTTTTGTGTTAGCATTTTAACTGTGCATTTTGTTCTTCACTGTCCATTTACATAATAAATGTTTGTCCTAGTTTAAATGTTAATGTCACATAATTAAACAAATAATAATTATTTGCAATGTCAATGTTCATAACAGTAGTTTTCGTAAAAGTGTAATGTAATGGTATTAGTCGACATACCTACACGTGTTACTGAAATTGGATTATTACAGCACGTGCTTCCTCAATTAGTTTCTGCGCGTAAAAGCACGTGTCTTGAAACCATCTATACGTTACACTTTTACCGATCAGTAAAAATATTTTTATCATTAGTTGTAAAATGATAATTTTGTTAATTACAATAATTTGTTAATATGTAGATAAGTTAGGTAGGATTAACAAATAATGTTTAATTTTAGTTTGTAAATTGTAATAGAAATATAATTTTAATTATAAAAAAAATAATTTCGATATTAATTTTGTAGAAGTACATTCCGTAACGCAATTTTGGGTAGAAAAAAAAACGTAAATTATTCTGTCCGATACGATTACAGTAAATAAATAAGACTGCGTAAAAATTATGAAAAAAGAAAAAGAAGAAATTGTTAGCCAATAAACGTTTCCGTTGTCTTCTGTAACCATTTTTCATTACTTAATTACATACTGGTATTATAGTTATTGTTTTTTTAATGCCCCCGAGGATTGTATGAAAAAACGTCATTTGTGTGGATTCAACAAGTAGGTACAGTCACGAACATAAATATATACCTATAGGGTGTTTGGAAGCTGGATACAAAGCCTTAAGGGGTAGGTAATAGTTGACACCATTCAGAGCATTTTAAGCCATACATGTCTTAGACGAAGTATGTTTTTATTTTTTTTCCCAGTTAAAGTTGGTTTGTTATTTTTGACTAAATGTTTGTAAGTTAAAAATTAAAAAAAACATACTTCGTCTTAGACATGTATGGCTTAAAATGCTGTAAATGGTGTCAACTATTATACTCAGCTTCCAAACACCCTGTATATTACTACGGCAATATTATCTGAGGGGCAATTCCCATATTTTTAAGAACGCTCACATTCTAATCTCATTCTCAATCTGTCAAAAATACCTCTAAAACCTCTACATTTTTGACATTGATTGACGCAGAGATGAAATTGCGTTTTTATTTATGGGAATTGATCTTCTGATTACATGATTCATCCATTAATATCTGTCGTCAAGGTAACGGCAAATATGATGTGATCATTTGTGGAACCTTTCACACCAACCTTCCTGTGCGGCCACTTTTAAATAGGTGGCAGCACTATTTTGTGGCGGCGACCTCTCGCGCCCGGCCCTGGTGCAAGCCATGGTCCGGGGCGAGAGGGAGTGGGAGGCAGTCACCTCCTTCTGCGAAGCAGTCATGCTAGCGAAGGAGGTGGCGGGACGGCTCAGGGAGAGAGCCTCCCGTCCCAGCCGCCGCGGGAGACGCTCCGGGCGTCGGGAGCCGCGCGACGACTCCCGGCCACCGTAGGCGCGGGCCTGCGGGCGGAGAGTAATGGGTAGCTCACCGTCCGATCAGGACCAGGCCCGTGCCGGACGGCGCGTACGTGTTCCACGCGCGCCTCAAAGAGATGTCAGCATCGAGGAGGGGGGGGGCCACATAGGGCTGAAGCCTGCCGGGTCAGCGGGATTGTCCGAAAGGGTTACCGCTGGCCCGGAACATAAAGGGCTAAGGAAGGAACACGGGTGGGTTTTAGTCAGTAAGAGTCTGACACTCCCTTCCGCTCCACCCAGAGCGGGAGGGGTCATTTGATGATTTCCCATCCGCAAAAAAAAAGCACTATTTTGTGACATCGAAGGAACACAAACTATCTGACGAGACAAGCGACGCCGAAGTATTACAATGTAGGTATTGTGGTAGGTACGTACAGTCACGAGCATAAATATATTACTATTAATACACAGCGTGGCTAAGTAAGTGAGTAATAACAGCCGTACGGGTCGATCGATTTTCATCATCATCATCTGCCTTTTCCCAACTATTTTGGGGTCATCTTCCAGTCTAACCGGATGCAGCTGAATACCGTGTGTGAACCCTACCCGTGTGTTCAATTAATGTCGCCATCGTAGTGGCACGTTGTATTAATATTGCACATAGTATTAATATATTTATGTTCAAATTAAGTAACAAGTAGGTAAGTGACAGGTTGACAACTCAAGGTAAAATTCCATTTACGCAAAGATACTGAGCTCAAAATGGTATTACGAAATACCCGTAACCAATCGATCCTTCGCTGGAACCTATTGTCGTCACTTCTACGAAATATTCACTTTCTGAGAGCCATTCCCCGAAACCGTAATACCATCCTGAGCTCAGAATTCTCGTGAACTAGCGCAACGAGAGGCTTTTAGAACGCAGTAGGTAGGCACCTACACTGAAAACTGAAATAAATCTTTCGATGCGGAAGGGCGAATCTAACGAGATCCTGCCGTTTTGCCGAAAACATTTTGCCAAAATTTCACTACCCAAATAAATTTTGATAACCTTTTTTAGGGTTCCGTACCAAAATTGTAAAAACGGAACCCTTGTGGTGAGACTAAGTCTGTCTGTCTGTCTGTCACAGCTGGATATCTCAAGAACTACTAATGCTATCAACTTGAAATTTGGAATAGTTTTAGATGATGTTTGCCCAACTATTTTGCAAATAAGAAAGAAATAAAAATATATTTTTTTGCAACAAGGACTGAAAAATTCGAAGTGGGATGATATGATTCATATAATACCCCACTAGGGGCATGTTGGGTATCATATGAAAAAGCGCAGTTTGCACATTTTCAAACAGTTTTTCTTTTTTTTCAGGCCGCATTGTTTTCGACTTTTGATGAAAAATGTAAAAAAAAATACCGTTCCCCCCCTCCGAAGTTTGCAAAGACAAAAATCTGAAATTATTGTATATAATAGAAGTTTATGTAAAGATTACATGAAAAATAAAACGAAGTCTCTAAATAGCACACTTTTTCAGAAATCATCAACAAAAGTTACATTCGTCCCACTATCGGTCAAGAGATGGCGCTGACATAAAACTGCAATATTCTACTCCGCAGTAAGCGGTGTTAAAATTCTCTAACGATTATAGGCCTCGCCGATGAAAATTTAAAAACTTGACTCGGTGCGCGAGTCCGACTCGCTCTTGCCCGGTTTTTTTTATATATTATAATTTTAAGAATGGCTGTTAGTCTCAAAATGAGTTGAGTATCGGGTAAACTGACTACGTAGAGAAGGTATTTCAGCCAGAGCAGAAAGCAGCTTGGTAGATGGGGCCAAATATCAGTAGAAACTTTATAGAAAATGACTTAGCCACCTTATGGCTGCAGTGGGGAGGTGAATGCCACGTAAAACTTTTGGGGCTTCCGACAGATCACTTTGTGTCATGGAATTAGTTAGTATCTACTATATTGCTATCAGTACAGCTGCTCTACTGTCAAATCTCAGGTTTAGTTAGATTAACAAAGACAAACAACAAACACACGATTTACAAGCCTCCCCAAAGCGTATGTTCCCAGTCGCCCCCGCGGGGATTGCCACCGGAGGCAAATGGGAATAAAAATTAACGGCGGACTAAAAGAAAGAAAAAAAAAGAAAAAAAAACGAAAAGAAAAAAGATAAAAACAAAAAAAAAGATTAGAGGCAGGTTTACGATAAGTTGTCTCATCCTTTTATTCTCTACGATGGAGAAAGCAATGTACAGCGAAACCGAAGTGGGGGCAATGACTTCCCAGTCGCCGCCGGTGGCGACTGGGAATTTTTATTCCCATTTGCCTCCGGTGCAATCCCCGCGGGGGCGACTGGGAACATACGCCCCAAAGCCTACAAATTGTATATTCATGTGAGAGAAATTATTTTCAAATCAAATCACCCCAATATTCCCACCATTAAATAAAATCGAATCGTTCTGTTACATCACAGGCTCAGTCATGAGTCACGTAAACGTATCGTTAATCATTTTCTCGTTAATGTAAACATAATAACCAATCCTGGGTCACATTTTTGTTCGAAACTTTATGAAAAATGTTCAACCATTACGACACGTAACCGAACAAAGAGATCCGTAGGAGAACGAAGGTAACCGACACAGCCCTAAGAATTGCCAAACTTAAGTGGCCGCGGGCAGGGCACATTGCTCACAGAACAGATGGCCGATGGGGCCGAAAGGTTCTGGAGTGGCGACCGCGTACCGGATGACGTAGCGTTGGAAGGCCTCCCACAAGGTGGGCCGATGACCTTGTGAAAGCCGCAGGAATCCGCTGGATGCGGGAAGTACAGAACAGGACCTTAGTGGCCTATATAAAAAGGCCACTTTGGCAGAATCATAAAAGGATAACAGAATCATAATATGGCGAAGACAGTCCGTGTTTTTCTTTTTTTGGCTGCACTACGTAGGCAGGCTAATCAAAGAGATAGGGATTGGATTTGGATTGGATTGATTGGTATTTTAGCACAGACAAAAAAAAATTACTAAAGAATCCTTCACCAACGGGATTTGATACGATTAACTAAAAAATAAAAATAAAATAAAATAAAGTTTATTTGGAACAACTTAAGTTTACAATTCACAATGAAAAACGAAGATAGCCACAAAAGTAAGATACTGTGGCGCAGCTATCAACGCCCAACTCAAAAATAATATACAGACATTGTTCCAGACTTCCCAAAGAAAGCTAATTAATAATTAAAAGAATTACAGCTATTTCAAAAAGGAATAATAAAAAATAAAAAATTAAAATAAAAGAGAATAGTCTCTATGTGGGGATTAATATGTAGTATAAATGTAGAGTGGAGGTGGGGTGAAGTGTGTATGTGTGTGGGGGTGTGTGGGGGTGTGTTTACCGGGTTTATGATACAATAAGTTGCTCAGTTTCTTCATAAGACAAGGATTTAAGCCAAACAGTTACTTTTCTCTTAAGTAGACTTTTAGTCATAGAGTAAATATTAGTTGTTATATTAATATCGTTATAAAGTTTACAGCTGATATGGTTGAAGTGGCGACGAACCAACGCTAACCTGCAGCGCTCAGTCCTACAAACTCTGTCGGCCCGCCGCTTCTTTGTTAGGGGCTGGGGCTCGTAGGGCAGAAGGAGGTGTTTCTTAAAAACTGTTTGCAGGACGAACAACTGTCTCACCGTGAGGACCTCACAAAGTGAGTAAAGTTCAGAGGTCGGAAATCTAACAGGTTTTTTTGCCAGTACCTATTATTTACCTAAATATTGTTACACCCCTAACACCCAAGCGACTTTGTAGCACTTTGGGCACCCGCTTAAATGGCACCTGAGTGAATGCACCTGACACACAGCGGCACATTCACTCAGGTGCCTGTTAAGCGGATACCCAATGATACGTCCTTTGTACAGATGCGGTCCATTTTTCAAGCTCTTGCATTGATTTAGTAAAATCACACAGAAAATCTTGGATCAGTAGGGTAAACAGGGTCCCAACAAATGGTAATACAGGGCCACTGCCTGTGTGTGTACTCATACACCAAACAAAGGAACGTCACTGAAAAGACTAGGTATACATTTGTATGTACCTATAGTCTACATACACCACATGCATTCGCTATGTACTTTTAGGTATCCATAAGAGCCGCAACCCCGAACAATAGACCTTGCTCGCAGTATTGCGTTCCATATAGGATGGGAATTCCATTATGTCCATTAAGTATTGTGGGCATAGCGTCTATTTAATGAACTGTAAGTGGTCGGGAACGGCCTGTGGGTAATGTAATTACAGAGTACCTCCTTATGTAGTAGTAGAGAATATGTATATATGATTTTTATTTCACGAAGCGATGCGCCCATTACTTGTGGTTACCAAGCGTACAAACATGCTGGGAATGCTCTGAGTCAATGGCGAAGTCAGACATTGACAAAGTCAGATATTGGCCAGTCTGATAGCCGACCTCTACAGTGAACAGTATTGAAAGAACATAGCGCAAGTACGTACCTATGTAAAATATGTAAACTGTAACTACTGGCTGGAAAAGCAGCGCACGTTATTTTGGTAAAATGAACTAAATATAGAATGACTTTGGGATTCTTTGTACATATAACTTCCTGAGTATTCGAGGTTAAGTCCAGTTACTACTACATATAAAATTATAGAGTAGGTACAGCGGGGTAATTGCGTAACGCAATGCATTTTGACAGTTCAACATCATTCATTGCGTTATTTACGTTGTTGAGTAGACAATTTTTTCGAACATAATAATATGAAGCAATAGCCTTCAAAATGGTTCAGATTGTGATTGAAAGTGTGTTACGCAATAATTAGGGTACTGTTTATAGTGCAACTAGCTAGGCTGTATGCCTGCGACTTCGTTTGCGTTTGTTCTCTATTTCATAACTTTTTAATAGGTACCTACAAATAAATATGATGAAAGTAGCTTATGTTCTTTTCCCGGGCCCTGGCTACCTATTTATCTGGGGTTTCAGTTGTTTTTCCTGTTTTATCATTGGTATAAGTTGTTCTAAATATACAACGAGAGCTTTCTTACAGGCAAAAAATGAAGGAACCAACTGTTGTTCGTGGTTTCACTTACTCTCGAGACTCTATTATTGCTCAAGCCATTATTGTCTTTATTTAAGCAAGCACTTAGTTGTTTCTATTCAATATTGAGCAATCATGTGTAATTATTATGGGTGCGTTTCCACTGTGACTGAGAGGCGACTTGCAGGAATCGATCAGAAGTCATGCTTTCGTGGACCTGCCTTCACACCGTTTAAAAAACATGTTATCATCAAAGAAAGTGTCATGTTATCTCTTATTATTGAGGTGAGACTCATTGACTTGTGAGTAAACCGCATATGCAGTACCTACACAGGTCATAGTTGTCATAATTCTAAGAGTCATAGGATGATTAGGTATTTTCTAATTGTTAAATTATGAACAAAATCACACACTGACACACTGGACGTTATATTTCCAGGTTCCAAACTACCGGCTTTTAACCATCTCCAAAGTTTCGGCTTGCCTACCATCTCCAGAAATATCGAAGGCATCCAAATGCTGAGTTCCGGGCAACAACCTTCCGGCAAGTCCGGGCATCTTTGAGCTCCGCGCTGGATACATATTTTACCCGTGTGGCCGCGTCGAACTCGCTACGGGTCTGGCGAATCCATTCGCCGACCTTCACCTTCCCTAGCATCTGCAGCGTCGCACACCCGCTGCGGTAATCGTCATAAAAGGCTGAGCCAGGAGAGTACTGTACCACAAGTACTGTACCTAAGGGAATTAAGGAATTGTTGTGACCTAACTTGGCTACCACCTAGTAAGGGGGTTGGCTAGAAAAAGTATGAAAGAAAAAGTAATATAGATACTTACTTTTTATTTTGATTTCATCTCCCCCACGCAAACCTCCGTAACATTGGCCAATCCATTGTTCAGTAAATTACTTACAAAATTTGCAACCAGACTGCGATCGATCGATATTTTCGATAACATCGACCGTTCAGGCAAATCCAGTGAGGTCCACGGCAGCCTCACTTTTGATCGATATCGAACGTAAGTCAGGCTGACGTTGATCGACCTCAGTCTGGTCGCTACTTATCAATAGTCTACCGGGTTGTCGGCTGAAGATTTAGCCCATTACAAGTCTGGTATGTATAAAAATGGTACTGTTAATGAGCAGTATCTACATTTTTGTAATTTTTTCTGCTACTTATACAAGGTGCTAATGGAATAACCCAAAACCTCTTAAGAGGTCATTGTACTCATCATTATGAACAACTTTTACTATCGGGAAAAAAAATCAGCTGTTCTATACATTTTAATGAGATATGCGAACATAAATGTAGGGAACAGCTGATTTTTTTTTCGCGATTTGAGGTTTGGCCCCATAGTAAAAGTTGTTGTGTTGTTTTTCTGGTAGATATAAGTACTAAAACTAGTTTCTAAGTTGTGTGTGTAATAACTAACCAAATGGATTATACCTATGGGTCCGAAATAGTTTTTATTTTTGTTATTTCAATTCTTTTCTTCGTAGTCATTGTTGTATTCATTGGGTTAGAAATAAAAAACTGAAAGTATCATTAAAATAATCTGATTTTATTTCATGTAACTTCATTAACTATGTCCAAGCATTATTGGCGTAACATACATATAGTAATAACTACACAACAATATAATTATTTTCTTTTACTCTATCAGCCGAATACAAAACCTTTGGTTACTAGCTTATTAGAAAATTTACATTTAATATTGGTGTTTCTACCTTGAGTATTTATTCTAGCTTTTGTCTGCGTTCAATCTTATGAATTTACATAATGAAAGTTGATTTTTGTTAAAGAATTACAGCAAATATAAATAACACGAGGATCGATTTAGAACAATATTGGAAATATTTACAGTGCAAAGAAAAACAAATTTGAAACGTCCAATCTATTACAAATACAGACAAAACTATTGAATTAATTAACTTAGGTACAGACTTAATGAATGATGAATCCAAAAATGAGCCTCAAGACAGGAATACACATGCCAGTGACTGGGACAAAAGTATGCAAGGAGCTTGCAATGTGACGTACTCAATTACGCATGTATTATACAGTCGCCTCTAAAAGTTAGTTAACATATTTCCATTTCAGCTGTGATGCCACATTTTGATTTAAAATAAAAAACTAATCAGGTCCCTAAAGGATTACTTGTTTTTTTTTTATTAAGATAAGTCAAAGGTAGTTGAATTAGGGCTGATTTTTCAATCAACAGATAATTTTTATTCGTAGTATAAAATTGACGTCCGACAGATTTTGTACGGAAGAACTGTCAAAAATTCAAAACTATTCCTCGGATAAAATGATCTAAGCCCTAAGTCAATAATAACGCTATAGCAGTTTAAACATTTGGATTACTAGAATTTTAAATCATAATGTGGTGTGTCAAAGCTGAAGTGGAAAAATGTCAATTAACATTTGGAGGCCACTGTACCAATCAGAAAAAATAATGGAACTAAGGGCGTGCAAGGCACTTGCATATTTTTGCGTAAGTAACTAGCATATTGTATTCCTAGCTTTATTGTAAGAGGCTTTAAAACAGGTATGTAGACGAAAGCAAAGCCTTTACTGAATAAAGTCCAGCTAAAACTGTATAGGACTAGACTGTCACGTTTGCAAGCATTGTTTATACTTAAAAAGTTAATACAACGAAATTAAACTAAGATACAACAACGTAATGATTATCACATTATAAAGAAAATCATCTATGATGAATATTTACACAGCTTAAGGCACAAATTATAAATTGGCTTAAAGCCGCTATAATGAAGGAGTTGTGGAGCCAGTAATGACAAGAAGGAAGGTTTCATAATTATTAACCACATTTCTAATTTGGCTCTATTATTGTAAGAATTTAACTGAATGATTCAGCTGCATAGCTATTCACAACCATCTACAGGTTGTCGAATCGAAAATGACACATTTTAAATTACTAATTTGCCTTGCCCCCCCGATAACAAAAAGGTGTCGGTCATCTATGTGATTTTAAATTTTTGGAATTGTGTACAACATTTAGAGGATTCTTTTGATAACATTCATTGATGTTCGATTCGGCCCGAAAGCGTATCGAAAAGTTGTGAATGCTGTATTGGTTTTCGAGTCGAAAGATTCGAATCACGTAGCGGTATAAAGTATTAGGATTAGGAATATAAACTATTTAGATAATTATTCTCTTTTGAATCTATGTATAGCACAATTCCTCAAATACCTTCATTGCCATCGCTCGCTCCATTCACCCTAAGGACTCATAATATATACATAATTGGCCCCAAAATAATGCTGTTGATAAAGATTTAAAACTATAGTTTCTATTGCATCACACTTATTAGTTTCTCTGTTAACTACTTTACTGATAGCTTCTACCCCAACATTTTTCTATCCATCTAGATATTATATTGTATCTATAATTCACTAGAATAGAATATTAAAACGCCAGAGCTCAAACTATGTAAAATTGGATAATGTCAAGATGATCCAGCGGTTCTGTGCGATGTGCCACAAATATATACAAATAGAAGAAACGTATATTTTTTTTCTTTTTTAATATTTTTTTACTCTTTACATTAATATTTGAATATATTATTTATCTCTAGCCTCGGACAGTCTTTCCGTACTTTATATTGCTTCACAATCACAACTCTCATTCAGTATTTAATTTTGATTAATTTAAATGAATTATAAATGTAACTTAGTTTTAGTCTGACTACCAACGAAATGAAATTATACCTTAATCATTCAGGTCAATAGATCAATCGATCTTTTAACCCAAAAATAAAGTCCAATATAAATAGATAAACTCATTTACACGATTATTAATTTATGCTTAATGATCGTGACAATTCTTTAAATATGGCTTATTAATAATTCACTTCATGGGCTCTTTTCAATGTCCTATAATTTATGCTAGTAATATTTCACTCTGTTTACTGGTGGTCAGACCATTCTAATCGCAGGTATACATTAAATAAGTTTTGTAAGCAACAGAGATCATACCGAATATCTCTAGGCTTCCAAATATTCGTAATCACACCATCGTCTATATATACAAAATAGAACGTCCTCTACAATATGTAGTATAGCACACTTTTCGTACACATATTGCAATCTAGCGCACTTAACTCACTCAAAAGTTAACCCTGTGGAATGATTGGTTATTGTTAAACTCCTATTTAATAATAGTTTTAGATTTTGTATTGTCATATCCATTTGATGATATCCTGTGTCCAAGTCTAATAGTGTCATACAAAAGCGATCGAAATATTTTGTCGTTCTTTTAATAAATTAACTTGCGATGTAACTTAGTATTAATTATTTCACTTAAGAAATGTAGATACTAGGTTCTAAATAAACGCTTTTGTACTCACCACGACTTGTGAAACTGGATGCAACTGAACATTTTGGCATCTTGACACAATAACCAATACTAGGGCTCATCATACTACCCGTAGCTAACGGCTGTTTAAGAGTCACGCTTTTTTCTTCCCTTTACTTCCATTTTCTACGAATATTTCTTTGAAGTCTGTGAGGAGTATGTCGACGACATTGTTTTGTTGGATGCAGTCGACGGCGATGTTGTGAGCTTGCTCCGGGGGCGCCCATAGAAGAGTAGGACCAAATACGATTGCTAGGTTTGCCGTGTGCATTCTGTTTTGCTCCTTGTGTTGTGTTACCCTGAAAAGATTTGACAAATTAGGAATTTGATACGGTGGTTTGATTGTAAATAGTAAATTATATGACTAATCTACTTTTCAAAGAACGAACAAATTCTTAGTTTTGTCTATCGTTAGTCGATACTGCTTTACACACAAATAGTTGCGTAGTATAATCTGCATCAGATAATAATTTAATTATACTGGGGTTGTTTTAAACAAGCTACTGTTAGCTTATCCATTAAGCTGACTGTTACCAAAGCATTTGTTTAACTTAAAGACTTACCTAAGCAAATGCTCTAATAAGTATTTGAGTGTTTCCCTGTTGCACTGTGGTAAGGCCTTCACGATCTCTTGGAACTCCTTGATTCTCGCTTCCTTGGGCTTTAGTGCTGAAATTAAAACAGAACCTTATAAGTTTTCCTTCCTCATTTTATAGACTCGTAAGCTCATTATCTCATTTTTTAACTGAACAGACAGCTGTGCTGCTGAGGAGTTCGTTACGCCACTTATTCCCAGCGAAAGCAATAGGAAGTGGTGACGGGCGGGCGTTTTGGGGGTTTTGGGTTTTGGCTTATTTAATTTTGACGTTCGAAAAGTTCTGATTCTCAGCCAAATTTGAATTGCATGTCTAAAGTAGTCGAGATAATTTAAAAATACATTAAATATCATTCTAATTCCGATAAATAATTAGGAAATGCCTATACACAACCAAAAGTAATTATTTCGCCACTGTTACAATTTCCGGACATTCCTGGCCGGAATCAACCCTTGCCTTAAACCCTTAATGGCTTCAATATTAAATATTGAAGTGGCTTTCAGAGGGATGGTATTACATTTGATGTATGTACGATATGATACGGCCGTAATCCTCAAGAGTAAGTACTTTAAAATATACGTAATTTAACGATAAAAATCAGAGCATAGGATTTAGGTTCTAAACGGGTTTGACATTTTAGACCTAATTTGGAAAGAAGACACATGTTTATCAATAGATATTTATGTAGATAGTCCATTCCTTGAGAGTATGGACATCGAAATCGTTAGCCAACTATATAAAATTATTCCTTTGCGACGGGGTGTAGAGCAGCATCATTTCTAAAGACTGCGTTATGTTCAGCGGGACCACACATAAGAGAAAATGGATAGTTTGATGAATGAATAAAATGCACCGACCCCAGTGAGGTTTGACCAGACTCGATTATTCGAATGAACCCCAAGATTCGCACTAGCCCCAGTAGCCTCATGTTCATGGTGCTACAGCGACCATTGCATATCAAGGAGTAGACCGGGAGCGCTGTAATGATAGGGAAGAGGTGTCCGTAGGATAGTGAAGAATGTAAGAGCCGTACCGGATATGCATCCTAGATAAAAGTATACTTACAGCAGGCAGCGAGTACTCTGTCAAACATGGTGCAGGGTATTAGCGGTTCCTTCAGTTCCCTAAAGAACAGTTTCAGTGAGCCTGTCAGCACGTGGATGTCTGTGTTGTTCTCTATAACCGACATCTTGTTCTGGTCCACCTGGGCAAATAGAAGATTGTTTTAGCGTTATTATTTTTTAGAGGATACTCGTAATGTAATGTAATAAACCGACCTAATCTATTATTTAATATTCAAATAGCGCAGTCTACGTAGAAGTTGGAGATACAATTGTGTGAAGGTGTGTCTCCTTAATGACACATGTTGTTCTATAAAGCCGTTTCTAAATCAGTAGCATGATGGTTTTATCGATTATTGTCTATCGTGTCATCACAGGGAAGGACAATATAAACGTGTTTACTTTCCTCTTTTACAGCTATAAATAAATCTTTGATTTTAATTGTTATTATATCATAATATTTATGCGCCTAGCTCAACAGAGCCATTTTTTTAAAACCTTGGTTTACGGCTTAATTCAGCAGCAAGCGTAGCCTGACATTTTCTATTCCTACGAAGACTAAGTGACATGTTTTTCTTAATTTTACACTGGGCTGTAGAAATTTTTCTTCAATCTGTCAAAATGATAGATTGAAGAAAAATTATTCTAAAAGAAAAAGTCTTTGGTTTATTTTGTTTCACCTGGCGGTGGCATGCGTAGATTCGTTCGAACATTCTAGCAAAAGGCGTCCTCTTTTGCTAGAATTTCACGTTTCAATTGCACGTTCCTGACGATGAATAGTGCAAGACTCACCTCTAATCGAATCTTCTGGACCTGGCTGAGGTTCCCGCTAGCTCGGTACAGTCCATCTGTGCACATATTCTCCTCACTCCTCTCGATCTCGGTGACACATGCCACCACGAACTCTGGCACCCGCGGGCTGTTGGGGGGACATACCTCCTCCAGGTTCCGTCCGAATACAGGCTCGTCTGTCAAGAAATAAGAGGTTTGATTAGATTTCAGTTATTGGCGGTAAAGGTAATTAAATTTTTATTAAAATAGTGAATATAATGGACAGTGGTTATAGCGATGATTTTAAGATTTTAGAACGATCAGAAGCTTAATAATGAATTGGTATTTGGAAAATAATTAGGAACATTGATCGAGCAAGTGTCTTTCGATTTTTTTAATGCGATGCGATAATGTGGTCGTGGTTGGTACATCCTCTTATATCTCAGTGAACACATAAATATATTAACACATACATACAAAATATCCAAAACAAAAATAGAAAAGTTTTTTCAAAATAAACACCAAAAAGTTAAAGATACGGTACCCAGAGGAAGTTTCAGACGACAGTACCCAAGAACTAAAGACAAGAAACACAAGAAATTCTCCATCCTGTTTCTCAGTCTTTTACACTTCATTGCAGATGGATAATAAAACCGCCAATAAAAATTAAAGAAAAGAAAAAAGGCGCTAAGTACTGATGCCAATGAAGGAATAGTTAATACTACAGCTGTGGATATTTGTAAAGCTTATTTACACACAATTCAAGCTAAGATCAACCACAATGCTGACTACGTTCAAGCTAAAAACAAAAACAGTATACGTGTAACAAACTCTTCGGTAAACGATGATGAAATATTGGAAAATCATACTCGTCCGTCATAAGTATAACAATTACTTATGGCTTTAAGTAACGCGGTCTAGTATAAAATGCACAGGGTGTTAAAAAGACATTGTTTTTAATTGATAATGAAACGTCACGATTGGTTTACTCATTTAATTGAATACAAATGACAAACGTTTTGTTGTTGACAACATTTTACGTCATATTTTATTCTATGGGGTTAAGCGTACTCCCAGCGCTACGCATAAATAAGTTATTGTGCAGAAAAATACAATAAGTACAAAAATTAGGTATATACATTTTCCCTTCTACTGTAGCAAAATTTCCGATGTTTAGGCGCACATAGGTAAAAAAATAAAACACCAATTAAATTTTATACAAGTAATTGTTATAATACATACGTGTGAAAACAAATTTACAAAAATATATACATATTAAATACAACTCTCCAAAAAAAGCACTTACCTTTGGTTACAATGTGAGCACTGGAAAATTAACTATCAAGCAGTGTAACTACGCCAAACGGAGGACTAAATAAACCCAAATATTATACAAACTTATTACAACACTGCTTAGTTTCACTTAATCCAAAATCTTCAAAATTGTTACAGTAAAAATATCCAGTTAATAATTCCAAATCACTTCTTCACCAATTTTAAGTGTTAACTCCAAAAAGGATTTAATATAACTTAAAGAATTGTTAGCTCTTTTCACACCAAACCAAATCTACGTTTCTAAAACTACTTTCTACTCAGTGCCACTCAAACCATCAAAGATCAAATTTCGAACCTTTGTAAATCCCTTTCTTCACAAGTGACTCCATGGCAGGTCTTTTGGCGAAGAATTTTCTTAACCTACTCCTCACATGTGATTTCTGTATAGAAACTTCTGTCGAGTCGCTCAGATCTTCATTACTGCTTCCCCCAGCTGAAATATAGAACATTGAAGATGAAAATGAATTGTTAGTTTTAGCGTAGGAAAAGAAATTGAAATGGTGAAGCAGGAGATAGAAGGCTACATTCTTTGAGCAGTATTCTTTTGCAACATTAGGATGATTTTAAAGTATACAGGGTGGCAGGGACGTCGACGCACAAACTATAACCATGAATTCAACGTCATGTTATGTTAGATCCCCTAGCGTAGAAATTTTTCGTCAAATATCAATAAAAAAAATCAGCTGTTTCATAGAAAAGTGCAATACCTACGCGGTCAAAATGTATGAAACAGCATTTTTTTTTGTTAATAGCCGACGAAAAATTTTAACGCAAAGGGGTTCAGAATCATGTACTGAATGGTAACCGGTTGCGCGTCCACGTATGCCACCACGTGTAGAACATACGTACATATTTATTCAATCCTTCAAAAGAATACCACACAACACAACACAATCCCATCAAATCTGGTAGGTAACTCAATGAGTTCACATTTCAATGTTATGTTAGTAGATACGGCAATTTTTCCTTTGATTATTTTCGGAACAAAAAACCAGATTTGAATCGATTATGTAGCCTGAGGGTTTGCGATATCGGTTACACGCTGCCAGTCAATGGCAATTGGCAGCTTGATGTCTAAAGCATTAGCGATAGAAATGACTACAAACAAGCAATTTGATATTACATCTTCTGCAAAACATTATTTATTACATCTTCTGTATCTTCAATGTTATTTGTTTGAATTCTATCAAAATTTTTAAGGATTAGTCTTTTCCAAAGCCATTGCTTTATAATGGACAGTACATTATTACAGGTATCCCATACCACAGCAAGATAGTTTGGGTTCAAAGCCATAACCAGAGAGGCGGAATATAGTATAGTCTGTTCCTAAAGCATCTGATGAAGTGTAAAAAAACCCTGATCAGGTTAAACTCTCATTTAAAGACGAACATTGAGGTTAAAAAATTAAGCTCAATTGTCAAATAAAAAAAAAACGTTTAAGTAAGGTGATTTTCACTTTTAGAATTTACGGTTTAAGTATTATTAATCAAATACTTTTAGAACAGACCATAAGGATTAATATTATACGCTGTTTACGTTATGACACAGAAATTATATTAAAAGAAGTTTATGGTAATGCACCTACCTAATTAACGACTCTTAAGAGAAGTTTAAATTCATGTGTAGATATAAAAGTTAAGGTTTTTTTGAGGTAACAATGAAGTAAGGGTTTAGTAACACGAATTGATCATACATTCAGAGGCACTACTCAAACGCAACCTGTAGCATCTGAAGAATGACTGGCGTAAAACAATCATACATTAATAATTTCTAAAAATACAGTTTTAAGTAATAATAATCATCCCAATAAATGGGCCACTTATTGTTGTACCCAAAAAGATGAATTTTGAATAAGAAAATTATTAGAATGACACGGACGATACAAGTTAGGAACAGGCACTTGAGACAAACACAAACTGAGGCCAAAACATTCGGAAATATTAATTTTGTTATCAATAATTTACCTTATTCGCCTGTTTCCTGAATACACACCAAAAATAAAAGAAAATGGAAATATCAACTAATGCTTTTGGATTATCTGTGATCGCTGACAATAAGAAATTATGACGCCGTTACGAATGCAATTCCAATTAGTTTAATACAATTCTTTTTTGAGGTTCTAATACAAGAAAAACAGTCAATACTATTGAAAAAACAGTAGAATTTGTCATGTCTGCTACAGTTAAATTGATAGGAGTTCGTTATCAATCGTGTGTGGATACGATAAGATGGTAGATATCGGCACGTCGTTAATTCACTGTCGACTGTATTGCCGATCATACTATTCTGTATAGGTGCGTCTATTAATCTTGTCTTGAATTGTTTCTTCATTTCTGTCTTTTTTACATTGTTCTCACATATAGAAGCAACAAGAATAATGTACCCAGGATTTTGTAATATCTTGATTTAAAAGAGTGTCCATGGAGTTTCTTGCCCGTTCTTCTCCATAGAGATCTACGCTTTGGAATGGGTAACTAGCTTCAACTTTCTGACTAACTGACAGACTATTTAATTTTGACAATTCAAAAGTGCCTGTACAAGGTTTAATTGAAATAAATGATTTGAGTTTGAGTTGAGTTTGAGTTTGAGTTTATTTTATTTTGTTGAACATCCGCTATTTCGCGGTGTCTAGATCAATCGACAGATCAAAGATTTTGTGATATAAAGATAAGAATAGCGTCCCGCGATTGTATTCTTTATCGCTATGAGTCATTGTTTTCCCATCCTTCAATGTTGACTTGTAAATCTTGTAATATTTTGTGTCATCATCATTCTCTTGCCCTTATCCCAATTTATTTGATGTCTTCTTCTTCCATACTTCTCTATTAGCCGACCTCTCGGTAATCACCTCTAGCGTGCCCTTATTTAGCGCAGCACTTGAATGACACCCACAACAACCAACCACAACCACTTTCGTAATGGCATGTGGAAATACAACAAATCCTTTGCTTCATTAAGTTTGAAAAATTGGACTGATCTACAACTAGATCAACGCAATGTACCTGTCTCAGATGTATTGTTGAATCCACTATTGTATATATAACCGCTAGCTGTTTTACAAAACAGCTGAACGAACGTTTAGCGATTTTCCATAATTACACCCAGAATTGCATTAACGTTTTACATATATCAATGCAGTAGGTCGACGACTAATCGTTGATCTGTTGCATTGACGCACGCATTGATTGCACGCAGTTTTACATAGCCTATAAAGGCTATGTAAAATGAAACGTATGTAATGAAACGTCAGATTGTAGATTTTAACAAATTTTGTCGGGTATGGCTGTGTGTTATAACAATAATAATGGCGTCCGAAACAGAAAAAAAGTAAACGAGTATTATTTAAGTGAAAATGATTCTAACTCAAATGAAAACAATGATTTTACGGAATTTCAATATAAAGTTTAAATCAGAGTTTTATAAGAGTCAGCCCTAAAAATACTAAATGGCCAAGTAACCGCGACCAACTTGGAAGTAGCACTCGCTCAGCGAACGCGGTTGGTCAGTTTTGTTAAACGTAGCGCAATTGTTCAGCTGTTTTATATAACGGAGCTGTTTAGTAAAACAGCTAGCGGTTGTGTAAAACAGCTAATTATGCAATCCATCTGCGACATACCTATATCGTTAAAATATACATACCTACATCGTGCGATAGGTACACTCGCAGCCACTTTGCAATATAGTTTAACGATTCTGAAATCAACCTTTACATGTCTGCTAATTAAACATAGGTTCCTGAGACTTCCTACATTGTTCCCATCAAAAATAGTTGATCAGGCAACAAAACATTGCGGCGCATTATCGAATAATCAACACAATGTTTGATGAACCTTTTTTGGGTAACATAAAATTGCAACATAAAGATAAAGCATAATATAATCCGATAAGTACAGATATTACATGGTTACATACAAACACTGTTGTTTGATACAATAAGGACACTAAGACTTGCCGATGAAAATAACAACAATTTTAATATAGATTCTGAAAATATTACAATGTGCCCTATACCGCATGAGGACATTACCATTATTAATAATCCTATTTGTAATAAACCTACAGATTATATTAATGGTACATTACGTTTATGCGATCCAAATATTCTCAAATCATGGTGCGATCCAAAATACTCTTTAAATTTATTCGTTTTTTCCGTAGGACTTTTCTTTGGTTTGTTCATCACTGCATCACTGGGAATTTTCTTATGTATATGGCGCACTAATGTTTCTACTATTTTATGTTCCATTTCACTTTTAATTAGGTTCAAATTCACTTAGCACTTAACGTTTTTGGGCGTTCCATCCCACGTTACTATTTTACACTTGTTTTTTTTAATGAGTCAGTGTTGAGGACTTTGAATCAGGTCTGAATTCAATAGCAATAATGATATTTGTAACTTAGCGATGCAGATGACAATGGCTCATTATAGATTGTTGAACACTAAACGATTGGCGCAATTAGTGATTGTAGTTATCAATGTGAGCCATTATCAGATAGTGGGTACAGTCTGTGAAATATTGCGAATGTGTATGTTGATTAAAAGTTCTATGATAATGGGATATTTTGGAGTTAATCTACTCGTGAAGGTTGCCATTGATGTAATGTGTACTTCCGGCATATATTATCTTGGACTCTTTCTCTTTAGCCGTTTTTAAATGTCGTAAAAAGCGATCAAGAAAAAATTACCATTTATAATGATGAGATAAATAGTGAATCATATTTTTATTGTGATTGCGTAAATCTTTTTGTTAATCTTGATGAGTCAAGTTACACAGAGTGACAGGAACTTCGACGCGCGACACTATAAGGGGGTTGCAGGACCTAAACGCAAAAACCCAAGTTTTAGAAACAATAAAAGTATATGATCGACTATAGTAAACAAAATCAGAAAAATATATGATATTCTTCAGGATATATGCTAGGTAGATAGTGTGTTGAAAACATACTACAATTAATCTGATACGACAGAAAAAAATCATGGAGACACCTCCTAAAACTTTCTTTTTACAATAAACACGAAAATATTATACATACAATCATTCTAAAATTTTTGTCAGATTACTCTACAAGCAACATACTAAAGTACTAGTGTTTTATTTTTTTAGTCCAAACAATAGATTTTTTTGTAAATATTTATTAGGTAGATAATTGCTTCATATTTTGCAATAAATTACCAGCGTTGTGTCATCACGCTTCTCTTTCTTTTCTATGCAGTCTGACAGTGACCGCGCTTTAGGTCATGTAGTCCCCTTAAGCATTTTGATTTGATCTGTAGAATGCAGAGGGATTTAACATCTTCACTCGATTTATTACAAGAAAAACATCTAAATCATACAGGGTGGCTGAAACGACGACGCGCCAACTGTCACCATGAATTCAGCACATGATTTTAGACTAGAATGGTCTAAAATCATGTGCGTAGATTTTTTTTTGTCAGTTTAAAAAAAATCTGCAGTTTCAAGTGCAATACCTACGCGGTTGGAACAGCTAGTTTATTTTTTTAATAACCGAGGGAAACTTGCAACTATATCCGACGATCCTGCATACTTATTTCTTTTGTTGACTGTACATATTGAGCATGAGTGTCTTACACTAATATTAGAAATTTTGTGTCTTACTAAGAATGAAACATGACATCATAATAATGAACGCAGTTTTGGCTTGAACTTTGACAGCTGGTTATCTGACTAGGGTAAAATGTAAGAATATAATAATAAGTATAGCCATTATAATAATGAGGAGCTTGTGGCTAAGTATTAATAGCCGCACGGGAAAATGGAGGTTAAGCAACGATTGCCGCGGTTGGTCCGTGGATGGGTGACCATCTTTACATACCAAGACCCCTCCGTGCCTCGGAAAGCACTTTAAGCCGTTGGTCCCGGCTGTCATTCGTAGATCTTTGTTAGTCATTACGGGTCGTCAGAAGCTGGAAAGTTTGATTAGCATCTTACCAAGGGGTATCGTATTACCCAGTAACTGGGTTGTAGGGGTCAGATAGGCAGTTGCTCCATGTACAATACTTGTATTCAACTGCATCCGGTTCACAGATATAGATTATATACCTAGATAACGCAAGTATCACGAGTGCTATTTTTTTGACTACCTACTATGACGTCACAAGCACTATTTAGTGATGGGAAAATCAAATCAATTCAAAGACGCCGCCGTGTGCGGCACCCGTATCGCCCCACCCCCGGGGCCTAGCGCCAGCGCTCGCGCTCATCCAGCCAGCAGTACACAGGACTGAGCGGGAAAGTGGGGGCTTACGATTTTTGTACGCCTATTATTGTACCACTGCAGGCCCTCTACTCATACAGAGAAAGCATGCAAGCATGGATCATTGGCGATTTCAGGATGTTTCTTCTTTAACGATATTATTAGGTAATGTCCAAGATAGTCGGTGGTCAGTTAGTCGGTAGACAGCTAACCGAACGCGCGCGCTTATACTTGGTTCCTACTACTCGGCGACAAATCACGGTGACTCACTCAACGTACGACCACCCAACTGTTTCTCAAACTTTCCAAGATGTTTACCTGTAAACGGTGTGATGTGGAAGCGAGAGACGGCGTCACATGTTCTGTGTGCGCAGGGCAGTTCGACTTCCCCTGCTCAGGCATCACGGAAGCAGGATGGAGAAGACTTGGAGATCGCAAAACTACATGGAAATGTAGCAGTTGCAAAATATCGATACTAGCCAGTCCCCGAGCTGATTCCGACAAGAGTTCAACAGCAGACACGGAAACCATCATAACTGAGCTCAAGCGGCTATCTACACAAATGGAAGCCTTGCCAGCGCTGGTCGAGAGCGTTAAAGCTGTGCAGAACGAACTTGTGGAACTCAAAACTTTAAAGGCCGAATTCTCTGAGGTGAAGTCGTCGCTTCAGTTTGTAAGTGACAAAATGGATGAACTGACCTGCAAAGTATCAACTCTGGAGAATGACATTGAGTCAATGAAGAAGACCAAAGATGACATCTCAAAGTTGCAAGACCGCATAGCTAAATTAGAGCTTCATCAAAGTGAGAGCGAACAGAGGTCCAGGATGAACAACATCGAAGTCAAAGGTGTGCCACTATCTAGCGATGAAAACTTATTCTCAATAATGACTAAAATCGGGGATGTTATTGGATGTCATATACCCAAGGAGCAGATTAACTACATAGCCCGAGTTCCGATGCGCAGTGATCCACTCAATAAAAATATAATTTGTTCGGTGCATAATAGCTACAGCAAATCTGATTTTGTCTCTGCGGCGAAGAAGCACAAAACCCTAAATGCAGCTCATTTGGGTCTGCAAGGCACAAACAGGATTTACATTAACGATCATCTTACGCTGGATAATAAAATTCTCCTGAACCAGACCAAAGCTCGTGCCAAAGAACGTGGATTTGAGCATGTTTGGGTCACTGGATGCAAGATATTTATTCGAAAAAACTTTACATCCCCAAAACTCCACATCAAGACGGAACACGACTTAAAAAAGTTCTTACTCTAATAGTTGTTATGTTGAAAATGTCGATCCAACGTTCCGGTAAATGGTATATCGCTCACTTCGCCTCTTTAAGTTTGAGAACCACAGGTATTTGTTTTTTCTGCACATTCCTTTCTCGCCGTCCTTTTGTTTGCTTATCGCTGGTTTTGAACTACTTCGTACATGATTGCTATTATGACTCTAAATCCTCCACTCGTTACCTTAAAGATGTATTTTGCTTATTGAGATTTAACAGTCTACCTTACAATAATTATTTTTCATTTCTTAACGTTCAACTATGTACTTCGCTCTTCGGACCTTATCCGTATGGAGATAAAGCTTTATTTCACTTATCTGTATTCATCTCTCAATATTTAAATAATATTTATTTTATCGGATTGAATGTGCTTTGTATTCTTTTTTCTATACTAACACTAGTGATTTTTATGACGTATCATGGCGCCTATTAGCATTTTTTATCAGAACGTGCGGGGACTGCGAACTAAAACAGGTGTTTTCTACAGAAATATATGTATTAATGGTTTTGATGTTATTTGCTTGACTGAGACTTGGCTATCCGATGGTATATCCGATTCCGAATTATTTGATGACAGGTATATGGTATGGAGACGGGACCGGGATTACACCAGTACAGGTCAGACTATGGGAGGTGGGGTTTTAATTGCCGTTAGGCGGGAGATTGTGGCTCATGCTCGCGGAGAGTGGCACTCATCGGCGGAAGACCTATGGGTCACATTATCCCTGCAACAAAAAAGACCTAGGACAGCATACAAAATGCATATATGCGTTGTTTATATTTGCTCTCAAAACCAAGGTAACTCATTAACTACTCAGCTGGGTAACTACTCTGATAATTTGACCAACATTATAATGGAGCACCCAGTCGACAAGTTTATTGTGCTGGGTGACTTTAACCAACCCAACATAACGTGGACCCCTGCAAATGATGGTTATTCTCTCTACCCTTCAAACCTGAGCGGTCATGTCCAAACCATTTTTTTTGACAACATTAACGCATGTAACTTGTTGCAGTACAACTGTCACCCTAACAAAAACAATAGAATTCTGGACTTGGTATTTTCCAATAATGAAGTTTCTGTCTCCTGCAGCACTGATCCCCTAGTTCCTGAAGATCCGCATCACAATGCAATGTGTATTACGGCGGACTTTGTTCAGCTTCATAGTCTGCCATCTCGTCCCTATGATAAATACTTGTACCGGTCTGCTGACTATACATCAATTAAAGATGAACTCAACATCGTGGACTGGCAATACGAGTTGGGCCACAGGTCACTAGACGATGCCGTAGCATTCTTTTATGATGTCTTATATAAACTACACAAAACTTATATCCCATCAAAAACAGTTGCTTCTCAGTCTAAATACCCCCTCTGGTATAAGAGTCCGTTAGTGAAAATCATTAAAGAAAAATCAAAATTCCATGCTAAATTTAAAAAATATGGGAACGATTCTGACTACCAGTCTTTTGTAATATTACGGCAACGTGCAAAGGAACTAGAGAAGTGCATGTTTGATGATTACATGGCAAACGTACAATCCGCTATTCGCAACAACCCTCGAGCCTTCTGGAGCTACATAAAATCAAAAAAGCAAAACAACTCCTACCCTTCTGTTTTGCAGTTTGGAAACCTGTCCTCTAGCAATGGTGAAGAAATTTGCAATTTCTTTGGTGAGTATTTTCTGTCAAACTTTCGTGAATCCACCAGCTCTGAGAATAATGCACAATATCATTGTTCCAGTGAGCGGATTGACCACAGTCCATATGATATTGCTGCTATCGAGGTTTGTGAAGACGAGGTGTTGAAACTTCTAAAGCATTTGGACTTAAATAAATCTGCTGGTCCAGACAAGCTCCCACCGGTTTTCATAGTAAACTGTGCTACAAGCCTCTCGGTTCCTCTTACACTATTATTCAGACGATCTCTTAATACCGGGGATATGCCTGCTATATGGAAGTCTGCTTATATAACTCCTATTCACAAAAAGGGACCGAGAAACTGCGTTGAAAACTATAGACCGATATCCAAGTTATGTGTGTTTGCTAAAATATTAGAAAGGATTGTGTACAGGCAAGTTTACTCTGCTCTCAGGCTTAGCTTCAGCGAACACCAGCATGGATTCTTGGGTGGTCGGTCAACAACTACAAACCTCGTTCTCTGCAGTGACTTCCTGTCAGAGGCTATGTCTAATCGGTCCCAAATCGACGTCATTTATACAGACTATGCCAAATGTTTCGACAGAATTGATCACGTCGTTCTAATGCGTAAACTTCTTTCGATGGGCATTAGGGGTAATCTATTCCGTTGGTTTAAGTCATATGTGGAGGGCAGGTGTCAGACTGTTGTGCTGAATGGGTATTCATCAAGATCAATGCGTATCCCATCTGGAGTTCCTCAAGGATCTTTATTAGGGCCGCTCTTATTCAATTTATTCGTTAACGATATTGATTCCTGCTTCCTTCACTCTAAAATACTTCTTTATGCAGATGACATGAAAATTATGTCAAAGATATCCTCCGTATCAGATGCTCTATCATTGCAGGAGGATTTAGATAGGTTCCAGTACTACTGCAAAACTAATAAACTCCATTTAAACGTCTCCAAGTGTTACGTGTGCTCCTACACTAGGAAGCCCGTACCTATCACATTTGACTATAAACTTTTAGACAGATCCTTAGCTAGGGTTAATACAGTCAAAGACTTGGGCGTTGTATTTGATTCAAAATTATTATTTGATCAACACATTGATAACGTCATTAATAAAGCATCAAAATCTCTAGGGTTTATATTGAGGGTCTCGTCTGGGTTCAGGAGCATCAAAACCATTAAAATTCTTTACTGTACTTTTGTTCGCAGTCATCTCGAGTATGCCTCTCAAGTTTGGAATCCCAATTACAACATTTACATCAATCGATTGGAAGGTATACAAAGAAAATTTTTGAGGTATATTCAATTCCGGTCTAAAACTTATTCTCCCACTTATCTCCTACGCTGTAAAAGATTCCATCTACTTCCTCTTTCTGAGCGTAGAAGAATTGCAGACTTGGCGTTTTTGTTTAGAATCGCTAACGGTTCAACCGAGCTTCCCGAATTGCTGAACAAAATCGGTCTGCGGGCTCCTTCTGCTTTTCTGCGCAATCCTTATCTGTTGCATACTCCAAGGGTAGGAACGAATTACCGACGAAATTCGTACTTAATTAGAGCGAGTCATACGTATAATGCGGTCTGCCGGGACGTTGACATCGATGTTTTTAATACCAGCATTTTAAAATTAAAAAGGACTCTTTGTGATTTCTTTTTTGGTCGGGTAATCTGATAGAATCTATTGGCTTGCGTGATCGGGAAGGAGATCGCAAAAGTGTGTTTCGGACAGAGTAGATTGTTATCTAGTAACAATTTACTCTGTTTGAAACACATTTTTACATTTTTACCTTACATACGTTTCTACGAAAAAACTGTCTACCTTCTCAAATATTTTTTTGTTGTTGTAAATGCTCTTCTATCTGTGAAAACTTGTAATTGGCCTTATTTCTGTTATTCTTAATCGTACAAAAGTGTTTAGCTGTAAGTTTTCCAAAAACTGTAAAATAAAATAAAATAAAAATAAAATAAACTCACAAAGTACATATGAATTGAAAAAGTGTCATTGGTACTTGCCCGGATGGAACCTAAAACCTCTTGCATGGACCATAATGGCAGACAACATTATTTTTAGTATAATATGCGGAACCCGAAACACGTGTCTAGTATTTTTATGTAAAGAAACTATGTACAAAATTTCAAAACTGTATCATGAAAAATCACAAAGTTAGGTACTTATAATCTTGTTAAGTTACCTGTTTGTCTATACCTATATCTGACCTCCGCAACCCAGGTTTGTCAGACTTTCGGGCTTTTAACTTAACGACTGTCAAAGATCTACGAATGACATCCGGGACCGCAAAAACGTTCCAGAACTGTATTTTACATTAAATAGGTATTATTTTGCCAAAATTATTTTTGTTTTCGATCAAGGAACAATTGCAACGGTAATGACGTATGTCAACAGATATACAGGACCTAGTTGTATATAAGTTAATAGAACTTATATTTGTTTATACACCGCAATGATGTCATTTGTTTCAACTAAGCTATGCCATGCATCAAGAAAAACTGTGCAATTAGGGTCAGTTCACACCGAGACGCGACGCGCAGTTTTCAAAATAGAAATACAATTACAGACCTTATCTACTACACTAAAACGTACACAATGCAGGGTTCACTACGTCGAGCTACGCCGCGCGGCGCAGCGCTGCGTAGCTCACTGAATCGTGTACCTTTTTGTGTAGTAGATAAGGTCTGTAATTGTATTTCTATCTTGAAAACTGCGCGTCGCGTCGCGTCTCGGTGTGAGCCGACGCTTAGGTGTGGAATATAGAGAATTTCTTTGTTTGTTTGTTTGTGAATTTCAAAACAGATTTTTGAGAGCTGAGGATCAACAGTAGGTCTGCACACTGAGCAGCAAAATGATCGAGTAATTTGCTATTGACAAATTGATAACGAACTAAATTACAAAGCGAATAGAGTTGCAAATAGCGTGCAAAGAGATAAGTCCCCCTGGTGTGAGCTCGGGTATTATGTTTTAATCAAAATTTATCAGACTCTATAATTAAGTAGGTAGGTAACTATTTTCAAGTCCAACTGTATCTGGATGGATCAGAAGCGTATTATTGTACATTATTACCCATTACAGTACAGTATAGCCCATTATTGTACAAAAAAACAGCAAATGCTTTCACACAGCTAAACCCGGTAATAAGTAAATAAATAAATGCTTACATGAATTCATCGGACTATAGCCGTTACTCAAACACCCACACAATATAGTCATTTCACACAAACCGTTAGACGATATTCAGTCGAAATCATAAAAAATTAAACTGTGTCACAGCATAAACGAATGCAGTTCGACAACACAAACTGAGCCACAGATAAACAAAATGCAGTCTACCAACACGTTTTAAAATAACACAACGGAATTATTTTTGCGTATATTTTCTCACGGAAGTTTTGACCAACTGTATTGCCACAACACTGAATGAACACTGTCAAAATTTTGCATCCGATGTTCGAATATATTTATATTCACAGTGAGTGGAATAACTAACCTAACGCAGAGGTTGATACTAAGTAAATGAGGAAAATCTATACAGTCAGTAACAGACACAATTTACCGGGAAGCGATTCGTCATCATAAAATAACTAACGGTAAATGTGGTCGATTTGAATAATATGTATATTAAAGCGCTGCTGTGAAGATGTTTTGTTACGTAAAAACATACATTTTCTTTGCGTCACGACTTATCCGAAAATTACGTCTTTCAAGATGACTTTCACAGTGGTTTAAACCAACGTCATTGGGTTTCCACGCTTAAAGATTTGCATCAGGCAAAAGTAAATAATAAAAAAAAAAAAAACGAGTTACAATAATTTTCCAACGGCCCGGAATAAAGAGAAGAATTATTTACCTACTCAGTGCAAATAAGTAATAGATACCTACTTAAATAGATAGAAAATGCTTTATTGTACACCTAACCTACTGTCTGCACGTGCACGTTTTTTTTTATTGCTGAATGCTCTTGATCTCGATCAAGCCTGATGGAAAGCGAAGGATGAGGTCTATGATGGAACAAGCGGGCCCAAAAGATTCCTGAGGCACTGGAACTCCCACGCATCGACAAAACACAGCAGGCTGCTTGCTGCCCTACCAGCGCAAGGGAAGAATTCAGCCTGTATTGTCCCACTGCAGGGCAAATGCCTTTCTTTCCTTTTTCTACTGAACTCGATCCTGAGCCAATATGGACAAATCGCTCGTATAAAAATCGTTAAAAGAAAAAAAAAATAGTTTGTTTTATATAAATACCTATTAGCATCAATTGCGGCTAATGGCGTTAGATTTCCCCTTTACTGCTGATAAAGTATTTTTATATCACAATACGATGCGCGTTTTACTTGTGGTAACCAAGTGTACGGACATACTGTGAATGTGTGCGTGAAAACGAGTAGCGTCACACACACGCACACACACAGCTCCGACTTCGCCATTGTCTCGGACCGAGAGCTCCTGCTTTTACAGCGTGTTTTTTTACACTTAGTAACCACAAGTAAAAAACGCAGGTCGCTCCGTGAGTTAATTTTTTTTTAGAATATAGTAAGGCTGAATAGTATGGGAATTTATTGTAAAATATAATACAATTTTAGTATACAGCGGCATCTCTTTTAACCATAGAAATGTAAATATATCTATGCTTTTATTTGTGTAAATGTTACAAGTTCTTTGTTAATTGTTGCCGATATTACCTTTACTGTTCCCTCTCACAGAGAGGAGGCCTGAGTCCCAGCTGTGGGACCATTATAGGCTGATCATTAAATGTTATGTACCTTTCTGTTTGTTCCTGTTGGCGTGTCGGGCCGCTGGAGGGGTCCTGCCTAAGCTCTCCAGGTCTGTATTGCTGCTGTGAGAAAACGCTGGGGGCGGAGAGTCTCCCGCCATGTTGCATTGGTACTGCAGGAAAGATATCCATTGTTAATACTTTAGAGTTCTAGCGTAAAAGTTGTTATAAAGGCAAAAAAAAATTATTGTGGAGTTCAGTGAAAATCTGGCTCCCTTTTCTGTTGCTAGATTAGAATAATCAAGTAATCATTATTATTTGATAAATAAGAAAAATAACACAATGTTTTATACTTGATTATAATCTATGAATTCATGAATATTGGTTATCATATAAATAAACTTTTGTAATTAATGATAAGGTTGTTTTCACTCAGACTGAATTTTGGTGGATAAAAACATACAGCATTACAGCGATCAACAATTTGATATAGCGAACTCTTGGTACAGCCCGATTTAAAGTTTATGGCGGCTTAGAACATGGCGGTCTAGTTGATACGTCAAAACAAATTTCAAATTAAATTTTTCGGTCGGGCATAAACGCATCACAAATCATGTCATGTCAAATCATTCGTACTTAGTTCGCGGTCCTAACTGTTCTAATATTATATCCGTATGTGATACGCGGAGTAGGAAACGTCCGTTACTTCGGTCGAAACTACGGATTTCATGCTTATGGAGGCAAGTTGCTGCGCAGTAACAAATTCACCTGTCAGTGGGGGTGAGGTATTGCGCAGTGAGTAGAGCACTTCAGAGCTGCCATAAAGTTTGACGCGAACTACATATCTACTTAATAAAAATCTTAAATTCTTTCATTCACTGACAGCGCACAGTCTCAACCAGTGCTCGGTCTAGAATCATTAAATTTTGCATAAGAGCTCCTTACACAGCGAAAGTGTGCACAAGGGTGGGATTTCTGAAAATGTATCCCTTAAAGAGGTTAGATAGAGCATGGAAGTTTGTATGGAAGTGCGTCATTTTTGTTAATGAGAAATCCCATCGGGCGTATGTTTTGTAAGGTATAAAATATAAATTCTTCTTCTTCGTGTCGCTGGCAACACTTTATTTCAGATCTCGTTGGCCCAAAATTTCGCCACTTCCACGGCATCGTCTGTAGCAGCCACGTCGGATATCTATGGTGGCAGCGCAAAGGTCAGTTTGGCTGCATGTTTTGGGACACAGAGGGCAGGATAGGAGGTGGAGCATGGTTTGCGAAATAGCACACATCCACATCGTACCACCGTTCTGTCGAGGTGAACCACTTCACTTTACTACGTCGTTGGAGTTACATCATCATCAAAATATTATTATATTCTTACCAAGTTATAAATAACGCCTCGAATGTGTCCGAGCCACTTCCTGGCTCCATCCTCGGTTTCATCCTGAATCAGGTACTGATCGTATCCCACTATGAGCAGGATGGATCTGAGGTACCTGCAAGAATAATAAATCAATTGTTAGTTTTAAGAGAAAGTAAGATAAGGTGTATTGTGCCGAAAGCCTATACAGGGCGGAAACAGTAACCATAGATTCAGTCTGGATTATGGACCCCCTGCGTTGAACTTTTTCGCCTGTAATAAAAAAAAAATATTGCTGTTCAGTGTTCCCTAAATTTTGACCGCGTAGGTATTGTACTTTTTATGTAACAGCTGTTTTTTTTATGGATGTTCTTGAATAAAATTTAATTTTATGGCAACAAACTAAAACTAAAATACAGATCCCAAGACACCGACTTCCGTTTTTTTTTTTTTTAAATTACATTTTTATTTCGTAATTTTTAGTTTTACTTAAGTGAAAACTGGAATATTTGACCAAGGTTTTGAGATGTTTTTTTCCCTTTGAAACTACACACGTAGCTTGTGTCAATAAATCAGGCCGTCACACTTACACATATTAGTCCATATCTTGAAAATTACTGAATCGATTTTGATGAAAATTCCTGTTCCCTAAGTTGAAGTAAATGGAAGATAATAAAAAAATGGTCGCGATCCGATTAATAGTTGCGGAGAAATGCGTGGACAAACATACATCTCTAAAATTTTTTATATTTGCTTGGAAGCCCTAATAGATTTCATATGTGAATATAATGCAGTTCCAATAATATTACATACATACGTGTCGAATTGATAACCTCCTTTTTTTTTTGAAGTCGGTAAAAATGAAGTTTTTTTTTTTTTCATACATTGTTTCTTATAGATTCTGAGGCGGTACGAAGTTCGCCGGGTCAGCTAGCTTATAATAGTTTATCTAGAAGTCTGGTATTGTTACTGCAGCTACTCGAGCAAACCCTATAGAGTTTTACTTAGGAAATTGAACAACAGTGACTTACAAAAACAGAAGTACTTAGAAGTCAAAGAATATGCGTTACCTTTTGGTGTGTTTCTGTATGCACTGCGTGGCGTGTGCGTTCCGCAGCGGCAGTACCAGCTCGGCGAGCGGCGCGGACGGACTGGGCGGCGTGCCTGGTGGTCGAGATACTTTCTGAAATACAAGATTGATTTTTTATAGTCCTACTTCCATAATATGTAAGTACAAAGAAATTCAAAAAGAAAGAAATTTTAGGTTTATGCGTATCTTTATACCTATTTAAAATATTTATTCCTCAATTTTCATGATTGTCTCTGCATCACCCAAAAGGTTGACTGGTAGAAAATGCCTATGGCGTTAAGTCCGCCTCTGTACATTTATGTGCTTGAAGTATTAAATAAATAACCCCAGAAGTATTAAATATATAGTCCCAGATTTTATTAACAGTTCCATTATGGGAGCAGAACAGTCTGTTTGATGGAGCATCAATCGAGATAGGGATTGTGACTCGCGGAATGGCTTTGCCACAATGCGTTCTACATACGATCATAATGACCACAAGGTTTTATAAATGATAAACAGATTTAACAGATTCGTTTTCCGCGAAATAATCAGCTCAGATCTGATGTTCATGGGACTGTGCACTGGTGTGAATGAGGAGGGCTAAAATAAACAGAAAGAGGATCCGAGGTCCAAAAAAAGCCCCCAAATTTTAAAAGCCCACTAATTTCAGACATTTTCAAACAACCATTTGAATACAATATTGCTTAACCAGTACCTACATAACTTTCAACATTAGTAAAAGGCGCAATGGCGTAAGAAATAATCTGTAATCTACAGAGCGTAATACTCACAGGAGCATAATAAGTTCTCTGGTCCTTGTAGAAGACTAGAGCGGTGGGTGTGAGGACCATGTAGCAGTCTATCCAGTTCTTCTTGGTCTTCTTCGTGCCTTCCAGGAACTTGGTGCGTTTGATGGGACTCTCCAGAATCACCTGTGGACAATTAAAACATTGAATGAATCCTTTATGATGTAGGTACACAATAATATGACATGGTATTAATAACAGATGATTTCACGATATTCGACTTTCCAGTCGTGAAAATGTATTTTTGTTTATTTACATTTATTATCTTTTAGGCGACTATAAACTAAAATATATATTTCCATAATTGTTATAGCTTTGTTTCTCTGTTAAGAAGCGAAGTAACTTGGGTGGATAACTGGATATCCGTGGTTTTGCGCAATTTGAACCTAAGAATTTGGTGTCCGTTCCACTGCCGCACGTAGGTAACAAAATACATGATATATACTATACATATATGCCAATTTTAAAGCTTTTTTTTTCTCAATGTTCGATTTTAGTTTTCCTACTAGTTTGTGCAAGACTGTACTTGGTTGTTTGTGTGTTATAACTTGCGAAATGTAGGTGTTCTACAAGTGTACCTGTGCCAGATTCTGTATAATTCTGTATTACTTGACCAAAAAGCTTGTGTTAGTGAAGTCAAGCGAAAGATAAGTAAATCCATTGTACTTGTAGGATCCTGACCTCTGACGGTGCCTGCAGGGTCAACCGAGGCGCTGGTATGGGAGACTGCATCCGATTCTTAGGAGCCACCATCGACCTGGACTTCCTATTCCTGACATACGCCGGTTCCCTCTCCCGGATTTCCACATCTAGGCTGTCCCCAGACGAGGACGCTGGAAGCTGCAGATGATTCGGTCTTCTGGGGTTGATGAGAAGGTTCTCTGAAGAGCCACCTGGAAGTGGAGATTATGTGAATTAGTATGGTATTATAGTTTCTTCGTAGGATACAAACATTAGCTTTGAGTTTGTGCATCTGCTCGAATGTGATGCCCTTCCCACGGTCCGTAAAACCATCGTGCAAGCGCACTATGCTCGTTGTAATTCTTTAGGAACCATTTCGAGGACTGCACCAAACTACTTGACGTAATGCAGATTTATAGTACTATCCGTTTTGGCTAGACTACTTATCCAACAGCTGTACCTACAGTCATGAGTTCATGACACACATTTACGCAAGGTACGCAAAATGCGTTTTTGTCGTGAAATAAAAATTTCAATTTTGACACAAGACCTATTTCATAATAGTATTGTTTCGATAATATTATGTTCGTAAGACCATTAAATATATTAGTGTAAGGCATTTATGCTACTGACTATATTTTTGCAGACATCGCCACGTAAAAGCTTCTTATGGGTTTAAATGCGTTCCAAAATTTTATCCAGAACCAAAACGTCGACATAACTTCTCCTGCTACTGTGTGCATATTGTGAGTCTTTTGGTATGAGCTTTACAAGAATAACACAAAGCGTGGTGTATCATTAACTATTCAGCTAGGTTAATTGAGGTAAGGTTGCACGACACCGTTGTGTAAAGATTTGCCATCCAGACAGGTGGGGTTAGATTTCCCAGGGTTCTCACGACACTTACCCAATCTTTTGTTAATCCTGACGAAGGGCGGGCTGTCGGAGCTCGCCTTGTTGTACCCAAGGTCGAGATCTGCGCGGCATCTCTCTGACGTGGGGCTCCAGTTGTTGAGGTGGTCGTAGCCGCGCCCGCGCAAGGAGCCTTGCTCTGGTATGTCCTCCTGGAATCATGGGAAAATCGTGTTAAGTCCGTGTACGGTTAAAGATATTTATTTCCCAAAACAGGTACAAATGAACTTATAAAGAAAACATAAATAGGTTTAAACAATATTATGTGTTATTAAGCATAGCTTTGAATATACATATCTCCCGCATAAAATATAAAACTGTTCTGAAATCGGTGAAGGAATACATCGTCATTAAGGAAACCGGCAAGACCTAGAACTAAAAATTCGAAGAGAATAAGGCATCCACCAAACCACACTAATCCTGCTTGTGTGCTTGATAACGGCCCGTTTAGTTGTACATTGCAGAGATACTGCTATGCTATAACTGAATATATAATTTAGCTCAGGGATAGAAACGAGAGAGATTTCGTATAAACCAAACAAACAAATAATAATATACATATTCACATTCAGCGGCATTGCGTCGGCATAATGCTCTTTTGGAGACATGGTCCCTAGCAGTTGCTGTTACTAGGAAAATTCTAACAATTTAACTGTTTTTGCCTCTGTTAGCTTCGGCATTAAGGGTAGGATAAATCAGTTAATATAAACGCTGTTATTGAAAACGAATAATAGATAAAAATTAGGTACTGAAAACTTTTCAGCGGACATCATCATGGTTAATTTTAAACGGTCCCATTACTTTTTACCTAATATCGACCGGTTCAGTTTATAAGCGAATAGCAAATAAGGAAAAATAGTCGATGACAGCGTCCGGTCGCCACTCGGTTGATTTAACATTTTATCTGGTCGACTGACAATATATCGGAATAATTAGAAACATGACACGAACATATTTTTTTTAACTTTTTATATATTATATCACTAGCTTCTGCCCGCGATTTCGTCCGCGTAAAATGTCTTGTTCCCACGACCCACCCCGTCGCATTGCATCGCCTGCTTGATTCTTCGTTTTTTATCGGCTCCGAAGGGACCTAGCGTGATGTTAAGTAGCTTATAGCCTACCTCAAGAATTGGCTATCAAATGCAAAAGTATTTTTCATATCCGACTGGTAGTTCCAGAGATTAGTGCGTGCAAACAAACAAACTCTTCAACTTTATTATTAGTATAGATATATAAAATCATAATCAACATGCCTAGCCTTTTCCCAACTATGTTGGGGTCGGCTTCCAGTCTAACCGGATGCAGCTGAATACCAGTATTTTACACGGAGCGACTGCCTATCTGAGCTCCACAACCCTGTTACTGGGTAATACGATACCCCTTGGTAAGACTGGTTGTCAGACTTCTGACTA
This sequence comes from Oligia fasciuncula, assembly GCA_963082905.1. NCBI lineage: Eukaryota > Metazoa > Arthropoda > Insecta > Lepidoptera > Noctuidae > Oligia > Oligia fasciuncula. The sequence continues at coordinate 9,136,776 of OY720406.1, read as the reverse complement.
CCCGTAACGACTGTCAAAGATCCACGAATGACAGCTGGGACCAACGCTTAACGTGCTTTCCGAGGCACATAATATGATTTGATAAATCAGATATGGTTGATATATTGTAAATATTGTAATTATAACTGCGTCTAATGATGGAGGTGGAGCAAGGATCTTCGGTGACTGGTAGCAGCTGGATGAGAGTTGCCGAAAATCGAGTTGAATAGCGTGCAGTAGGAGAGGCCTATGTCTAGCAGTGGACTACTGTAGACTGTAGATGATAATGATGCGTCTAACGATCGGGACTTCGTAACTGTTCTCCCAAATACTACTATAAAACGCTCGGAAAAGCTTCCTGTCGCCACATAACTCCCTAAAGAGGGCAGAATGAGATTAACGAAACTCTGGGTTGACCCTTTGGGAGTGTATATGTTTATCATTTGAGTGAATGAGTAATAGGAATAGGTCTTGTAACGCGGGCTTGGCTCTGTCTCATAAAGGGTCCCAGCACTATGTGACTCTACTATATGATATTACGTCATCGATTTCGTTCGCCAAACTTGCGACCGTGCGTCATTACGTAACGCCTGGTCTGTACTAAGTCGGAAGTTCCATGCGCTTATCAGTCGACGTCATACTGTAGCACGGTTACGGGAACACACCAGGACTAGGACATGTATGTGATGGTGAGCCTGTGACTCCTGTGAGTAAACCATGATAACAGCCCTACTACAGAAACTAACAGACACTACAGTTAGGTTATAAATGATTACGAACTACGAAATGCTTTACCGGGAGCCACGCGGCAATTTTATCAGCACGTGTTTATGTTGGTCCTTCGAGTCGGATACGTTTCCAGCCAAATTAAATACGAGTGAATAATAGCGTTATAATTATAATGTACAGGAAGTGTCTGATATCCGTATAACTAATCAGTATTTCCGAATCGTTGACTCCCGAACCAGAGTGGGAAATATTGGCTATTGTATTATAGGTTAGACCAGACAGACGTAATAAGGGGCTTGTGGTCAACGTGCCTCGAAGAGCACGTTAAACCTTTGGTCCCAGCTGTCATTTGTGGCCTTTTGAGTCGTTTCTGGTCGTAAGAAACCTGAAAGTCTGAAAACCAGTCTTACCAAGAAGGAGTTTCGTATTACCTAGTAACTGGGTTGTGGAGGTCAGCTATGACTGGTATTCAGCTGCATCCGGTTAGACTGGAAGCCGACCCCAAAGTAGTTAATAAAATAAGTTGCATGATCAGGGCTCAATGAGCCGTCTCTGAGATTTCTGTTGCAATTTTCCGCATAACCTATACTCCTAGGGCAAGATTAGCAGATCGCACTTTGACTGAACTAGGTAAATCAAGCATTCCATACAAATATGAACCTTAATTTTTGTACATAATGTTTATATTCGTATAAACGAATGTGAGCAAGCGTTTTATACGAATATGAATATTAATCCTATACAAATAAAGTTCACATTCATGTGAGACGCTTGCTTTACTTGCCAAAGCAAAGTCAATAAGAATTTTACCCCTTCTAGTGTCAAATTTAGCTTCAATATTCAATTACTTATTTGACTTGGTTTACTTCAAACTTCATCATTCTCCTGCCCTTATTTATACCAATTCATCTGGGATCGGACCAACATGTCTTTTTCTCACACCACCCCAATGTCGTCAGCTAGAAACCATTGTTCTAATCTTTCCTTGTATACGGACCACTCCTGTACTTCGTGGCTGAAAGTCGATAAGGTGCCGACCGACCGTTAATTTTGCCATCTTGAATTTTTCTCGTCGCCACTGTTATTATTGCGCGGGGGGGATAGGGGGGTTGCGGAATGACACAAACGATACGTTCGAGCTCGTTTATTCGACTGGCGCAATAGTCGGACCAAACACACACAAAAGTACATTACCCACATTTTTGGAATATCAGTGTTACCATAACACTTCCATACTACAGTCGTCATTTCGATTCATCCATCCATGGTTTTTTTAGTCTTCTTCTACTTTTATTGCTTGGTTTGTTTAATTTGCTTCAAACTTAATTGTACTTAAATCTTCAAGATTAGTATTTAACTCCTCTATGACAGACACAAACAGTTCGACTGCAAAATTATAAACAAGACAGCTGACAGCCTATGAATCATCGCGCCCTTATCAACGCCAGTTCATTGATTCTTGTGATTATTTTCGTAAAAAATTACGTGGCTAAATAATAACAGCCGCACGGGACGACGGATGGCTAAGCTCCGATTGCCACGGTCAAATCAAGTGCCATTTATATGCATTCTAAATAAACTTTTTGGTCTGGAATGGGTAACCATCCATTACATGTCGAGACCCCTCCGTGCTTCGGAAAGCACGTTAAATCCGTTGGTCCCGGCTGTCATTCGTAGATATTTGACAGTCATTACGGGTAGTCAGAAGCCCAAAAGTCTGACAACCAGTCTTACCAAGAGGTATCGTATTACCCAGTAACTAGGTTGTGGAGGTCAGATAGGCAGTCGCTCCATGTAAAGTACTGGTATTCACCTGCATCCGGTTAGACTGGAAGCCGACCCCAACATAGTTGGGAAAAGGCTAGGCAGATTAATTGTACATAATTACGAATATTATGTTAAAAATAATAACTACGCTATGATGACGGAGTAACACGACAGTTATTTGTTACAATATTTTGTTTGTTAGTGACACATAGTTCAGTAATAATGAATCACGGTTCCCATCAAATTCGTGACCTCTTTATAAGGTGATGTATTGAACTATGTAGCGATCTGTTTGGACGCTAGGTAGGTACTTTAGTTTTTATATACTTTGTAACATGTGATGTGTGGTGCATAGGCTACACTAGTGGCGATTCGTTGCTCTGAGTAAAGTCCACCATAAAGTTGGTTTACTGCCCTAAGGTTGAATGACACTTGCACGTCAAAAACGACAAGGTCTATTTGTCTATGAGATAGTAAGACAGTTTAAACCTTATTGAAGCTTCAATTCATTAGGAAATGTTGTCAAAAGCGGTAAAGCAAGAGCCTTGAGCAGTCAAGCCCCGCTACCACCATGCTGGCTGGTGCCCCGCTACCAACCGGTACTTACTATAACCATGCCATGGCATTGGCTGTTGTCACAGTTCGTACGGATGCAAGAGAAGTGAAGTTTAGAAGGCACAATGATGTGACGACACTGATGAGTATGTTTTGAATCTTAGGGATGGTGTTTAGTCTAATCAGATGTGCGGTATACGGACCGAGTGCCTTTTGAACAGAGGTTCCGTATAGTAGGGTGGGAGATAGTTGTGGTATCAATGGGTATACCTACAGGTCTAACTGCTTACCAGACTATCATAGATACTCTAGGAGACCCTCCACGCACATTTGGGATGTGAAAGGTCACCCATCCTGAACGTGACCGCGACTACTTTGCTTAACCGCGTAGCTACGCTGTAGTCACTCCTATAAAATAGTTTACAACATGAACAAATAATATTAAAACGTTTACCTCTCGGAACCATGTCTTTCCTCTTTTCAGTTTGAACATAATAAACCTATGAAAACCTTTGTTTAACTTATAATTTCACACTACACCACTAGGCCACATATTTTTTATATTATCAATGTCCAACAAAACATATAAATGTATAAAATAAGTTAATATTTAAAGGAAAACGACGATAAATTCGTCTTGTTCGTAGAGCGGGTGACACACTGACTGCAGTTGTGTCATTGTAACGATATTATTTAGTGATGGGCGCACGTCGACAATTTTTGTCGATACTTTTCCGCAAATGTGTCGATACATGTCTAATGGCTGCCACACACTAGTTTTGAAATGCCAATTATGTATTACAAAGTTGATCAGTTCGTCAACAAGGAAACCCGTAATCAATTACTTGTTTCCTTAACGATAAATGTTTTAATACTTCGACAAATAGCAAAATATTTAATAATAATAAGTTGAATCTATAAATTCGTTGTCATGGTAAATATCCCTACTAGTATTTATTACACAAGAAAATCAGTATGATCGTGGAAGTAGGCAAATCGTGAATTCATGTTTTATATAATATGTATATGATAATAATTTTCCCTACACATGTCATGTTGACATGTTAGTTCATTTGCTACAATCACAAAACAGACTGCTTGCTACATTACCAACAAAAAGGAATAAAATAAGGAAAACGAGAAGTAATTACTGGTTAGCACCTTACGTATAATAATGAGTATTTTAAATGAGTAACAGTTGTAATACATTAAGTAAATAAAATATAAACAAAATGAGTTTTATATAATTAAAAAAGAAATGTCAAAAACTTACACAAAACAAATAGCAAGACTGGCAGAATTTTCAAAGCTCTGCAAGCAAACCAAAACTATCAAAATCATGAGAAATAATAACTATATTCCTTTCAAATCAACTTTATACGTTCCAACCAAATAAAGTCCACATTTACGGCAAAGTTCCGGCGAACGGAACAATGAATTTCGCATCACTAGTACCCTCTTATCTCCGGCCGGTCGTCAATTCGATGTTAGGAAGTGTATTGTTATCATATCATGCTTTATTACTCTGTACTGAATATAATTGTGTTGTCTGTAGTCACACTAGTCAGTACCAATGAGAACTGTAGTAGAACCACAGCCTAGCTGTGTAACAGTTAGTCAAAGTTATTCCAAAAAGGACAGAAGGCAAATTCCCGTAATTAAAACGTTCATAATATAGTCGCAATCTCATCTCAGCGACAATCAATGTCAAAAATTTGTCAAAAATGTGGGGAAATTAGAGGTATTTTTGACATATTGAGACTGAGATCGGACTGTGAACGTTCTTAAAATTACGAGAATTGTCCCTCAAAATAATAGGTGGAGCAATTGTAATAATGACATTAGCAGCTTCCGATGTAACACTCAGACTAGCGTTCTAATTGAAAATGTAAATACAACCGTATTTCATTCTATGTACGCGTTATTTGTATCGTACGATGACCCTGTCACATGGCGATGAACCACTGCATATTAACTACACTATGGTACTAGCGTAACCTGAGACTTAAATCATCCCACATATACGTGTGCATGAGGAAATAGCCCAGTTATATCTGTTAGTTTGTGTTCTCGTTGCAACCATACTTCCATATTAGGTATGTTGACCATTATATTAAAGACTAGCATCTGCCCGCGACTTCGTCCGCGTGAGAGTACGTGTTCCCCCGACTCACGCCATCGCATCGCATCGCCTGCCCGCGCTATTACTTCGTTTTCACTTAGCGTTCTTTCTGACGTTTTTTTCTTTTTCCTCGGCTCCTAATAGTTCTAGCGTGATGTTAAGTAGTCTTCCTCAAGAATTGGGCTATGAAACGCAAAAAAAGATCCGGCTGTCAGTTCCAGAGATTAGCGCGTTCAAACAAACAAACTCTTCAGCTTTTTATTAATATAGATAGATATATAGGGTGACTGGTAATTAGTGACCGATACTTAAACACGTGATTTTACTCATCATTATGAACAACTTTTACTATGGGACCAAACCTGAAATCGTGAAAAAAAAACAGCTCTTCTCTAGATTTTGACGAGTTAGACGAACATACTCGTACATGTAGGGAACAGCTGATTTTTTTTTCGCGATTTCAGGTTTGGTCCTATAGTAAAAGTTGTTCATAATGATGAGTAAAATCACGTGTTTAAGTATCGGTCACTAATTACCAGTCACCTTATATACAATCCGTAGACACTTGCCCACAAACCCTTAAAATGTTGACGTAAATTCGAATCTGCTTCCAAAACTGCAGAAATTTCGTTAAAGCTCAGTATGCAAATTGTGTTTATGTGGACTGATGACGTTTTTACACCTTTGTTATGTAAACAAACCTTCAAGATTACGAGTAAACAATACTGATGCAAAGCATGTGTGTGCCAAGCATTACATGCAGTACCAACATCGTTCGAAAGGTGCATCGTGTATCGGTGCAAGATTTATTGTGGATTTGACAGTTCATTTTGCAAGCCACTTAGCCCTTATTTTATTATCGGTCGTTAATCATTTCATAATTTACGATGGTATTGGATGCAGTTCATTTGGCAATTCTGCGTCGGACAGAGCCTAATTGCCTTGAGTCTTCAAGACTCCGTATCGGAGGACCAGAAAAATATTGTAAGAGCTGTTAGTTACGCGTGGAAATTTGTAATCAGCAACTTTAAAAAGTAAACGTTGCTTTGCTTAAATGTTAAGAAAAAAAGCTTAGGTTGTGTACCTATGGGATTTAGAAAAAAAAATAGGCCACTAAAAAGTTTGCGGTCTGTGAAGGTTCTAATAGTATTCAATTTTTATCTTTCAACAACTACTTAACGCGTGGTAAGAACCAAATTTTTAGGTAATTGACAATAGCACATCGTTGCAACAAATATGGTTCAAAACAGCGATGCGTTTGATGTTAGTTTCATCGAATGACCACCAAAATAAAAGTAATCTTTCATTTATTTTAATTAACTAATAAATGCACGGCTCAGTGAAAAAATTTTTCGTTATTTCTTTAATTGACTGAAATCCCTTTATTATTATTACCCTCAAAATTTTGAGTATAATGCGAATATTTTTTTTAAGTCTCTCTGTGTGAAAAAAAATATGAGCGCTTTACGGTGTCTACCTTTGGGCAGCGCCTTAAGTTGATGTTACTAATATTAAATATTGGCGCCGATTCAATTGTTCACACACTAAACTAAATTTAAGACCAGGCATCTTTTTCTTTCTATTTCATTAAGAAAAGGACAGAAGATAAATATTAGTTTAGTCCTGTCAAATTAGTCAGCGCCTGACGCAAATTGACTTATTTTTAATAGCCAATTTTTTAATCTCGTCTAAATTGTATAAGGAGTATCTTAATTTGACAGGACTAAACTAATATTTATCTTCTGTCCTTTTCTTAATGACTTAGAAAGAAAAAGATGCATGAACTTAAATTTAGTTTAGTTTGTGAACAACAGAATCGGCGCCATTGTTGGTTGAAATCTGTGCAAGTACAAATGTGACTTTTTCAATTCCTATGTAGCTTTTAAGTTTATCTGGAACATCACTGACACTGGTGGAGGAAAACTACGTGAGGAAACCTACACCCTAATTGCGTAACACACTATAACACTCCCAATCTGAATCATTTTGAAGGATATTGTAAACCCTTTGCATCATAATGTTCGAAGAATTTGTCTGCTCAATAACGTAAATAACGCAATGAATGTTGTTAAACTGTCAAAATGAAACCCATTGCTACTAATATTGTGTTACGCAATTACTCTGCTGGACTTGTAATTAATATGAGTCGAAATCTACCCGTCTTGAGCAAGCGTGTTGTTGATCATCATGGTAATGCCTTCTTTGTTTAAAAAGACGCCTTTGCCCTCTTTGTTGTCAGTAACAGGCTAGTATCTAACTTTGTATGAATCTCTTTGTCTTTGTGGTTTAAGGTTTAAAAACATTTGAATGTTTATTATCCTTCCAAAATCTCCCAAGCCACATTCATACACATGAACCAATTCCCAGCTTAAGTATAAAATGTGAAAATAAATCAACATTGATGTCTGTTTTCATTGAAAGCTGAAAACCATTTGAATTTCGCGAATGAATCGCTCGCATTGAATCGATACATTGACATGAAGGGAGCGCCGGATGCTCGCCATTGGACAAGAACACGACGCCATGTTATTTTAATACAGAGGACAGATGAATTACAGAAATATAGATCGGACAAGGTCTAGAAAATATTGGTTATGCAGTCTGAAATATACAGGTATATGATATCTCTGGTAAGATGAGAGTGAACTAAACACTCACTTTGAAGTAGATAAGGGACCTTGCAAGTTTTTGGAGAACGAACCGAAGCACTTTAATTTTACTTGCAAAAACCAGCATAACCAGAGTAGTAAAGTTTTCAACAAAACCTTGGTTTCAGGCTTTGGAAGCTTTTAAGCTTTCCAAAAGTTGAATACTAAAATAGCACTCAATGATTTGCAAATGTGAGTACAATGGTCTTTCCAAACTGGTCCTACGGTTATTCCCTACATTCTGCCCCGCCGCCATATTAGAACGGGTGAACAACACAATATGTGCGCTTGCGCATAAATTAACAGCACGACAAGCAGTAATCGCACAAATTAACACAGACCTATGGTCCTGCGGTCCGCGCTGACTCAGGGCCCGCTTTTATTTTGTTTGCTTGTGAATGTTGGACAAGGAAAATAGTCTGGTACCTACCTAACTCGCTACTACATTTTGTTAGGAGTATCCTGGTGAATAAAACAGTTGTAACGCCCTCTAGTTTGTTTAATACTAGTCATTTGTAGAGGAGCCATTTTACTATGCGTGTGCTCAACTGTAGGGGAGAACAGGGTAATGAGAGCCAACGGGTAGTGGGAGCCATGGTGATTGAACGGAAAGTAGGTACATTTACGCGATCGTACACACTCGGCCGCTTTTGTCAACCATCGAAAAACTTTGCCAGACGAACACGAGCCGTTAGTGCCATGCATTAAGTCACGAGGGACGATTATGTGTTTTTCGCTCCACGCTTATAAAAAATTGCTGATTGCCAGCGCCGAGATAAGCATGAAGTTATGTTCTTATTTTATTATGTTTATGCTTATTATATCCCCAGATTCATGCGCTAACAAGCCCAATTGGTTAAATTGAGATTGAAAGTAGAATTGCATATTTATGTTATTACTTTTCGAAATGGTAGTCGGCGGGTAATGGTAGCCTAGCATATTTATATTATCTTAATCTTTTTTTCTTTACTAAGTTGTTTTTTTTATTTGTCTTACAAATAGTTCTTTGTATTAATTACTAAGATCACATATTTTAAAGTATGTCTAGTTCAATTTTCGGGAAAGAGTAAATTATGGCTCCCATTTCCCATATGGGCGTTAAGCGGGCTCTCATTACCCGCATGTGTCGGGTAATGGGAGCTACTGTTTTTTTTTGTAAAATCGTTATTGTACCTTAATACAAGACTGTAATTGATTATAACTGTGTTTAAAATATACTCTAATAATGAATGTCATCATCATCATTTCAGCCAAAAGACGTCCACTGCTGGACATAGGCCTAATGTATATATGGCCATAGGAATAATGAATGTAAGAGTTCCTAAATAAACATCATAAGAATGTTAACAAATGTGGTTGTTATGAAATTTTTCCCTTAGTAGGCTCCAATTACCCTGTTCTCCCCTACTGCGACTCTGCGAGATCTCATCAGCCTTATAGAATGCCAACTGTTGATTGATTATCATCCATCACAGTAATTCAGTAAATTAAAGCTTACAGTATAGTAATTAATTTACTGATCTGCTGGGAAATTGAGTAACAAATTATCAATCGGAATCAGTTTTATTTTGACAGTTCAACAACATTCATTGCATTATTTACGTTGAACAGACAAACTTTTCGAACTTATGAAGCAATGGATTAGCAATTTGCTTCAAAATTATCCAGATTCTGATTGATAGTGTGTCGAAAAGTCCCTTTCTTGTTTAATATAATTATGCAGCTTAACATCATCATCCACAGCCCGACTGCACCCACTGCTGGGCATAGACCTCTCTTTTCTTGTGCCAATCCCCACGCTCCTGTGCCAGGGTCCAGGTTTACCCGCGATGGCAACAATGTCGTCAGCCAATCTCGCCGCCGGACGACAGACATCTCGTCTTCACAGCCTTACTCTATTTGTCATCACTGCGCCTTGCCCTGGGCCTCAAGTCTGCTATTACAATAGTATCAGAATGGTCTATCATTGATTTCATAATTGTTGATTTTGACAAGTTTGGTAATCTACTAATATAATGGCGTCACTATGACTTTCCAATGCTCAACACTGACAGTTCATTGAAATAAATGGCATAGAATGGTAATCTCGTACATAATGTCAAATGAATGACTGACTTAGGCGTTAATCTGCTAAAATTTCGAAAGTTCCTTTGATCAGTGATCTACCATTTGAACGTCATTGTGCAGTCATTGCTTTTAATTCGTTACGAGTATCGTTTAAGTTCTGTGCCATTGATCGACCATTATGAATTTAGCAGATTACAAACTTTTAGCAAAATGACAATGGGATCGTGTTGGAATGACGAATTAATAAAAATAGCAGACTTGGGCCCCAGGTGTCCTGCCCAACTCCATAGGTACTGAAGCTCTTTCTACGTCGCGCGTCGTTATTAAATTTGTACTTACTCTTATAAGTGGTGATCATGGTTATATAATATTTAACTGTAGTTGCACAAGTGAATAAGGAATGCAAAGTATGTATACATATTATCGTTATCAGCAGCTCTTATCTCTTCGGATATTAGCTAAATATACCTCGTTGTGGCCATGTGTTGCAACCTTAAGGAAGGGGGGACGTTTTGCTTTGCCTTATGCATTCTTTTTGAATCAGCATGGCATTGGTGTACTCTGAACAAACCTGGCAGTAGGGCAGAAAATCTACTTAAGATCGTAATGTGTTATGTTCTTATACATTTCTTTTGCTTCTACATCACATCATAAATACACATCAACGTGATACACATACATCTTGCAATATACGAGCACACCTTCGTTCCTCATCTTTTTAAAGGAGTTGACAGATCTGTAGGTACATGTACGAGTATGTCCTTATAGGGGTAGGCGCGTCTTCTGTTTCGTTTCCATTGACATCCACCTTATAATTATTTTTCCTTATAGAAAGAAATAACGGTTACAGACATGATTGGTCTAAACTAGCTCGAGACAGAGAGGAGTGGAAAGGAGAAAGGGAGGCCTTTGCCCTGAATTGGGACAATACAGGCTAGTTATCCTACTTCCTACTAATATCATACATGTGAAAGTTTGTGAAGATGTTTGGATGTTTGTTACTCAATCACGCGTAAACCGTTGAACAGATTTGGGTGAAAATTGGCACATAGATAGACCATTTCCTGTATTAACACAGGATACTTTTTATACCGATATTCCCACGAGATCGAAATATACGCGGGTGAAACCGCGGGGCGCTGCTAGTTATAAATATTGAAATGGAGTTGTTGACGAGAAAGAAGGACTGCTGAGAACTACTTAACCGACATTGTTTGGTGGTTTATTTGTTCCGGGCCTCAGCAACGATTCCAGTCACAAACTGAAGTCGTTGCCGAGGACTGCCTGGATGGCCCAAAACTTAACGTTTTTTGACCAACCAAGTAATGCCACTGGCAATCCTTTAGTGGCCTCAGTTGGTCCTTTCAGGATTGATGAATGACGCACATGACGTGACAAGTGTATTCTATATTTTTTTTTATTCGATCCTTACCTCATGATATCCATGTCCAATAGGCTGTGCTCTTGGTCGAGGAGCCCTGAACTGTGTGATTCGAGGGATGACTAGAGGCGGCCTCTGGTCTCTGCTGTATACTGCACATTCTTCTGGTGTTATCCACTGTGGACAAGGAAAGAATTATGTTAGATAGTCAGAGATATGTTTATTATTAAGATTATTTTTTGGTCCTAGCAGACAAAAATTGGAAGTTATAGTTAGCTAGCCAATCCTAGAACACCTGAGCATGGGATGCGATTTTAATAAATACGTGTTTACCTACATTTTTTGCTATTTGTTCAAATGTATAATTGGAAGTTGATGCAGACAAATATATCCATAGTCATTTATTCAAATTAGGCTTAATGAACGTCAAAATTACATATAAGACAGTCCCCAAAAACGCCTGCCTGCCATGCTTTCGCTGGGAGGAAAATGTGGCGCAACAAGCTCCGCAGCAGCACAGCTGTCTGTTCATTTAGAAATACATAGAATAACTCAAAGTGCAGTAGTTCCGCAAAGTGTAGTAGTTCATCCATAGTTACTTTTTTTTTTGTAGATGAGAAATCATCAAATGACCCTTCCCGCTCTGGGTGGAGCGGAAGGGAGTGTCAGCTTACTGACTAAAACCCACCCGTGTTCCTTCCTTAGCCCTTTATGTTCCGGGCCAGCGGTAACCCTTTCGGACAATCCCGCTGACATCCATGGTTACTTTCAAACATCACTTCGAAATTCGAATTGTGTCGAGGTGTGAATCCGAGTCCGAGTTGATTTAAAAACAAATGAATTCGCTTTCAACTCGCATAAAATCACTCGAGTAAGATTCGAAGGGATCTCAACTTGACAGAATAGCGCTACAGACCTCCACGCACTGACAGTATAAAATTCGCAACAAGCAAGAGCATTCCTATCCATTAATACTGGATGCTAATTGATGGTGAAATACAATGATTTCCTTTCACGATCGTGTTACAGTTTGCACAGTGTTCCTTGTAGCACATCCTGCCGCGATGGCGCCACATGGGAATCAATGGAGGGCCAGTTAACACCAGTATTCAAAGTACTTATTGCTACTGCTGTTAGCACTAGTTGAATGGGTAATCCCTAAATCTTTCATGATTGATGTCTATTTGGTTTTATAGCATCAGTATCAACCAAAATCATAACTAATCAAAAAGTTATTACTACGTGACATTAAACCAAAAGTAAAATCTTATTCAATCTTGTCTTCCTGAATTTCAGTACTACCATTAAAACGAATGTTAAATTAGGCTGATTAGTTGTGCTTGTAGAAGCAATGGTGGCCCAGAGGTAACGGCCGCGACTTACGAGTTGTAGGTCGTTCAAACCCAGGCAGCCGCTTTACTTTGTGTAAATTACTTCATCACCACTGCGGTCAAAACGATGAAGGAAAGCATCGTGAGGAAACCGGCATATCCTCAAATAAAAAAATCTAAGACATGTGAAATCTACCAACCCGCATGGTGGATTACGGCACACTCCCTCTCACCGACAGGGCTCCCAACAGTGGGAACATTATAGGCTGATTATGTAGTTGTGCATCGTTGTTCATCATGTTTTTCTCTTTACGATTGCATATTTCTTCAGTTGTTATATAACTTGTTTTCTCCCAAATAATTTGGTAATTTATCTAGTAAGTTTATGATCGTAACTCTTCATCTGTTCAGCGTGTTTGGATGGCTAATTACGTAATAACTAGTCGATAATCTGCTGCAACTAGCAACACGAGATCATCAGTAACATTATTTATTTTCACATACGTCTTCGGTTGCTAAGTCACAGTCTATTGAGTATCAATCATCTGAGTTATGTCTGTCGTTGTATCTGCAGTTCTTGACACCTCTGCGGGCACAGTTAAGGTTATGAGCGATAGATGGCGTTGATAGTCAGTTGTAACATTAGAGATTTAGATAAGATTTCACTTGCGATCTTAATGAGTTAAGAAGAAGTTAAAAGTATATTTGGCAAAGCGGCTATTGGATAAAATTATAATTTATGCAGAGACGGATCAACGATTCAAAGGACTATTTTTTATTTTAGAATAGGTAGGTAAGTAGGTACTCTGGTCCTTCTTAGACAAACCTACTAGAAGGAATGCTGCGGTCCCTGGTCAGACATAACAACACACCCTGTATACTGTATGTTGTTATTGGCGGACAGGCATTGCTGTTTGTCATACAGCAATGCCATCTGGTGATACTGGCAACATTCATTTCCCTCTCTAGACTGGGAAACCCATGTTTAGTTAAATCTACCTACATCTACTGTCACATTAGCAAAATTTCTGCTTAGTTGACCTCATAAACTTATGATGATTGAGTGACTAACAATAGACCGTTTCTTACGTAATACGTCCATACCATACTTTCTAAGAGTACCTATTTCGCACGGGCCTACACAATTAGACAATAATGATCATCTTTTACTACTCAAAGAGTCTCAACAATTGGTCTCCTGACATTTAAACTTTAAACATCAAAAAGACATCAGGAAATGCCATATTGCATAATAACGTCCATTACAGATGATTTTAAATGTATTACGAATAATACAATTAGATTGTAATGTAAGTATCGTTAGCAACATCTCGTAATCAATGACTATAATATTGAAGGACCAATAAATCTTGAGCTACGGCGAACATAGGAACTACAATTTAATGAGCTGATCTTCAGTTTATTGCGTTGTGAGCAGCACCACAGTAAAGTGTCTATGTATACTGGTTTATGACATATTGTAAGTCATTCTCGTTGGTTTCCGATTTGTAAAATTGTGCTTAGTAATTCCACCTGATTACGTTATGGGTATAATTATTGAGAGAAATCGAAGTAACACTACTTATTTCGACATTCAAGACTTTTTCGGAGATAGAAAAGGTGAAGGAAAACATTGTGAGGAAACCGGCCTAGACTAGAACAAAAAATGAGTAGATATGCTACATCCACCAACCCGCACTGGGCTCGCGTGGTCGAGACTCGAGTACAGACCATCTCCGGATCTCACAGAGAGGAAGCCTGTGTCCCAGCAGTGGGAACATTATAGGCTCATTATGCCTACGTATGCTTTATGCTTATAGGATGATTATGCTTATGCTTTATGCTTAGATACAGGAAATACTGATGTATTTTTAACATAGGAGAGACCTCCTAATTAAGTCACAGAAACGTTGCAAGAGAATTCTCCTTATCGTCTGAGATATGTTCCATAAGGACCAAGGAATTTATAAAAATACCTTTTGTCAAATTCATTCTTCAAGACTGATGAGCTGAGTTGATTGATTGACCAAGTGTAACTGACTCGACTTTATCTATCAATCAACGCGCAAAATACTTTTAGTAAGCAGTAACCTATTTACAATGTACTTGCATAAACTACTACTATTAACACGTACTATCTGACTAATAGTACTACGAGTATGAGTAAAAAACACGTGCGTCGAAAAAATATTTCATTTCAGTCTTTGTTTTAAAACAGTAAATAATAGTCCCTAACAAATGAAACATGAAAAGACTCTGAAACGTAATTTATAAAAATAACGGTGGTAGGTAGCCGTTTGTTACAATCATACCTAATAATTTATACTAATTCATTCAAAATCATTAAGAAAAATTATCAAATTAATACCTAGTTTTCCCAATTTCACTGTTGGACTATGACAAAGCTGGGTAGATCAATGTTCTTCTGCCTACTTAGACCTCCATATCGCATCATGAATATCTCTGCTAAACGTGATGATCACAACCATTTCGTAATATTATCACCATTGTCCTTACACGTGCAGCAGAGGACGTTAACGATAAGACAAAGTTTGCTTGTTTGTTTGACATAATTTAAACAAAAACCCAGCTCTATTTTATCAAGATTTACAGTTAATCAGATGATGACCTTGGTACCACTTCCCATTATAAAAGGAACCCGGATATTGGTATTCGAAACTGACCTATTGGCCGTAGGTTTCTTGTGACTCACTCACTGATTGGGGCAACGCCTCTCCTAGCAATGACGTCAGGATAAGAAACCGCTGATCGTCAATTTTTTATTTCCTTGAAAAAGATTAGTGAGGAATGTTAGGAAATATTTATACCAAACAGAATAAAACAAAACACTATTATATCTACTTAATAATGATCCTGACAGACAACGCACAGTGAAAACCGCTAGGTCTACAAGAAGCAAGAAATTTTGCACATGGGTTAATTACATACAATAACGAAAGTACCAAGGAAGGATTTTTCAATATTATGGTAAACGGGTTAAAAGTAGTACGTGATGAAAGTTTGTATGAAAGTTCGTCATTTTTGCCGGCGGGCAAAGCAAGCCAAATTGAGTCTGCAATCTAATTAAAATCCATGTTCACGATATTATGCATCTTCCATAGAATTAAAGATTTATTTAAATTTTTACGTATGCTGCTGTATACGTTTATTCACTTAATTACTCAAGTAGGTAAGCTAAGGAGAGGTATTTTAGCAATGCATACCTAAGCTTATTTAATAAATTGCAATCTATTACTTGACTTGGTTAAGCTTCTCTACGGCTAGACAAAGCTTCTGACCCATCAAATTCACTGTCATTAACTTCTGTAACATTACGGTCGTGGAATACACCTCTTTATGACTATACAGCCAAAGAACTTACCTCTTAAGATTTCAAACAAAAGCCGTATTTACATTGATGGTTGTGACATTTTTAGGCTTCTGTAGAAAAGTCTAACTCTTTCATGAATTCTTTCTTTTAACATAATCAACTCATCATTCACCATAACACAATTGTCATCACTATCCGACCTTAATGATAATGCATCAGGGTTTTTCCATACTTCCATTAAATCTTACGTCTTTCCTTCCATGTCTACACCCACAGACATGATTCACTCAAATCATGAATGAGATGATGCGATTTCGGAACCGGTTAGATATCCTTGACCCAAAACGTCAAGTTTGCGTTGGAGTTTGTTTACTGTATTGTAGACTTAGACAAAACCTGCTTGGTAGTGTTTTGTTTATGGTTGAAGTTATGAATGATACTGATTGATCTGTGAATGCTAATGAGATGTAAGAGTATGAGGTTATTGGTCTTGTAGGATTTGGCAATAAAATGTTACGTCTAGAGTTAAAATACGAACTATATTGTACAGATGATATGAGCTGACATGTCTAAAATGATAGAACAGTTTGAATACAAAACCTGTATCTAAAGGGCCGGTGTTCCCATTTCGAAAGCATGTAACACGATTAGTTCCAGAAAATGAGACTGCAGTAAACTTATTAAGAGCAAAGGGATGTCATGTCCTAAAATATGAATGTACACATCTAATAGCATGATTCAATATAGAATCACGACGAACTGTGTTTAAAAAGTTTATAAAAACTACGAAGTAAAGTACTGTAATAATCTAGTCGAGTGTAGAAAGAAAACGTCCACAAGTAAGTAACACAAGTACATAAAACATGTTTCCGTCCACGTCGAACAGACCGTGACTCTAATAGATAATGCTAAACAAACACATACAGAGTATAGTACCTAAAGACCACAATGTCAGACGGGAAATATTTAACATATCAAGGAAAACATTAATTACAATCAAGAGAATAATTAATCATATCTATCAGTTGTATCGTCAGCAATAAACTCGAAGATACGAGTCTGTGTGTCTTTGCCATAGTGATCTTAGGAATCACTGTAACATTCGGAGACGCGGTATCAGATTTAAATGGTTTCTTTTGTATCGATTTTAGAGCTATTTTGAAGCTGAAAACAATCGAGGTTAGTCTGTTTACATATAAATAAACTTTCAACAACATCAGATTCTCTTTTTGCATTGAAGTAAAAGTCATCCTAATTCGGGCACGGGATGTCTCCTTTGCAGAATATTGACTGTCTACGAAGTTTTCTAAGCTGAAATTGAGCTGTTTCTTTATTCGAAAAGAGAAGACAGGGCATAGGAAAATTATCCCAAGCTTTTTGGGAATTTAGAAAAACAGAGTAGCTTTTTCTAATGTTGTCGATGTCATCACATTACAGTATCATACCTACTATATATTATATTAGTGTGACGACACCTTCTCCAACTGAGCTGATGATGCTTGCACATCTACACCAGGGTCAAAACAAAGAAGAAGGGTAAACCTGGCAGCTATATCTTGTAGCACCTCCCTAACTGTACTACAAGGTACGATTTCCAACCATTGTTTTTCCATTCCATCGCCTCAAAGTCTGACACCGTTGGGTATGCAATATATGCAAAACAGGACACGACACAGCATAAATCTTGCAAATAAGTTGCATGCACTGATTTCGTTGACTTCAAGCAGTCTGGAGGACAAGTAAATTACGAGTAGGAACTCATTCATTATTTGCTATCACAGTAAGTATCATAAAGTAAATTATATCAAGCTGTTATTCTTTCATCTAATTGACATTTGCCGTCTCTGTCGCACTATATAAGAATATGAATGAATTGATGATGCGGGCGTTCAATTAGGTGTTAAGGGGAAGTATTATGTAATGGGTATTCAAGGTGCTATTAAAATTGAAGCTTTTAATGATATTTTTATGCGTATAGAAAAAAGATAGTTGAAGAAAATACAGTTCTGCTTGATAAAGCAAAGAATATCCAATTCAATGTATTTTTTCTGAAGCCAAAAACTACGTGACAGGTACAAAAACAGTACAATCAAATGATCTCGTAAATCAGTTACCTATTATTTTCTGCCTTTCACTTTTCAACCCGGTACACTTTCCATTCTTTTAGTACCCCTTAATAACATGATATCAAGAGTTGAACCACCTTATTGACCTTACAAGTCAACGCGAATGGAGCTCCCATTCATGAGTTTGATGCTCTGTCCCTCTCTGACTTGGCGTACGCGCAGCTTGCGAAATGAGACAGGAAATAAAGTCAATGAGAGTCAATTAACCATGATACTTAATTGGATTCGCTGTAGGATACCATTTTAGTCGTGTATTGTTAATTCAAGGAATGATTGGACGTGAGTGAAAAAGTTGATGTCGACCTTACTGTGCAGTAATGCTACTGATGATGGCTCCAGTGTGTATCAATTGAAACAAAAAACGAGTGATTTATAACTTGTTTTGAAGAATGATGAGAAACTGGCCTCCAACGCGTACTGTTACTTGGAAGTTTCTCACTGACTGTCATATGATATGGTAGACAGTACAAATGCACTCGAGATGTTAGTAGCACTCGCAAATAAATTAGATGAGTACACACATTTAAGTACATAACCTTTAAATGTGATATTGGTTCCGATTCCCTTATTCACAAACTAAACTAAATTTAAGTTCAGTGCATCTTTATTTTTCCATTTCATTAAGAAAAGGACAGAAGATAAATTGTAGTTTAGTCCTGTTAAATTAATCAACGCGTGACACTACTCCATAAAAGTTTAGACGTGATTAAAAACTTGCCTATTAAAATCACGTCAATTTATGTCAGGTGCAAACCACACCAAGTAGAAACGATGAAGAACCATAGCGATTAACATTAGTAAACGTGTAACTCAGTGATGCACGTTCAAATGATTCTTCATTAAGTATTTTTTATCTCAACAAACAATGGATATAAAAAGACAAACGAAGAGAATTTCAATGTTGCTATACAAGAGCACTTAGCTGCGCCTGCGATTATACAAACAATAGTATCTGTCAAAATATTGTTACTTACAAACGGATGGTGGAGTATTGTTAGAATGAAATGTAGGAATAATGACAGAATTATGATTTGTGTTGCTATATAGATATACCAACACAAATATAGCAATACAATTAAGTAAGTAATTTAATGGCTTACTAGAGTAAGAGTAAGTAATTACTGAAAAAAGAAACTTATGAAAAGGCTCTATAATAATGTTTTCTACGCTATCAATGAATTCTTAAATTATTAGCAAAGTTCCATAGAATAACTACGATAATAATAGTAATATAATTATATAATTTAATTTTAAACTATTTATTGATCGCATGATCTCAGTAGTAATATTTGAAGTGTTTTTGTTTATATAATTTTATTTTAAGGTATTTTTCATGCTAAAATAAGCAAGCAAAACATGTGGAATAATGTTATATTTCAGACCTTTCATGTGCCATATTTCCTGCAAAATAAAGATGATCTATTCATTCTAGAGATTGTGATTATGGATTTATTATTGGTGCTTCTGTATGTTCGTTAGTAATCGAGCAAGACTTGATCAAAAATTGTAGTTCAGATAGCAGTCTATGAGGAGTCAGAGTATGAAATTATCATGATGATGAAAAAAATGAAACAACATCAACATAAGAAACCGTTTGAAAATAAAGAGGTTTGATCATAGGTGGACAAAAAAAATTGTGATCGAGGCACACAGATGATCGAGGATCATAGTAATAATAACCTTGCTGCGAAAAGTGAAGACGATGGTATTTAAGAAGAAACAAGAGACGGAGGGGTAGGCGTTCGTCATGATGATAATATTTAAAAAGGCTATTTTGTTATGGCAGAGGAATCATTGATGAAAGTAGACGGTTTGAATCATTGATGATTTAAGCATGGGAACACACCACACATTCCGGCAAAGTATTTAAAGCAGAGTTTGTTAAAAATCTATTAAGATAAACAATAGAAAAGCATACCTAATTAATTTAAACATTTATTGGGAGTGAATTAACCATAGCGCCCCATATAGAGGGCAATACATTTCATTTATCCTTGTTTTCAATTAATTTTAACAATAATGTAGTTATAAATATCCAGAGAACATTGTAATACTCAGTAGGTTATTCCCTGTGAGATAGATATTCATTTTTACTGTTGGTAACCGTTAAAATGTGGAAAAGTATAGGTAGAGGAAAAAAAAAGGATAATTGTGTTCTTAATTTAAATGGTTTTTCCACAAACTTGGGCCAATAAAATTACTCAATATTTCCTTCTTTTTATACTAGTACTACATTTTGAATTAAGTATTAGGTAAGTATTGATAATATTTGGCAAGCTCATGTTTTAATGATGTATTTGCTAATTCACATGATTATCTTTGAAGTATCCAGAAACCCATTCTATAGTAAGAAAGGACAGTATGATGCTGTATGATTATATTACAGTCGACAACATAACTGTAAAAAGTAAAAGTTAGAGAAAACAGATTTTGAGATTCCGACACCTATACAAGCATAGACACAACATAGAACACGTGACAAAACCGATGAAAATAACAATAAAGGACTACAAAGGATTAGGAAATTATTATAAAGGTAGCTAAAAATGATTATAATTGACCACTAATTATAAACACAAACAATATAATCCATACCTGATACCATCTAAACAGGACACTATAATAATTATATTATGTTTATAAACACGTTTCTGATATTGAAACAAAATACAAGGAATTTATGATAATTTTTGTGATTTCCTCAATATCGTCACGTTATAAATTTAGGTCCATGTGTATTTTAAAGGTATTTGATTAATTCTAGAATCACGTGACTCACAAAGGAGTGTTTCTTCAATACGTGAATTATCTATTTTATGCCTAATAGTGATGTCACCATGTACAATTAGGTCATTCAGTGGCGCCGTCTTCATTAAATCCTGTAGCATTACGATTATTTTTATGTGACACTTCCTTAAATATCCAGTAGTAATTTTATTTACCGTAGGTAGCAGTACTACCTCGTCGTCTTCCTGCTGTGCTGCCGTTGTCCCATGTTACTTGGGGTCGGCGCAACACGTTTTCTTCTTCCATTCTTTACATCAGGTTGCATACATACTACCTACAGTAATTCGATTGAAATAGAACCACATTCATGTGGTCCTTTATTTGGGACTTAGACAGTTGGTTTGGTCCTTTGATCTTTTCTGAGTTGGTTGGACTTGGGTGGAAGGACAGAGAAGGATGAACTGGATTCAAAGCAGCTGTGAACTTTGCAGAGCTTATCCAGGTACCGAGCGTCCTTGTAACGAATCAAATTAGAACATTTATAAAAAGCATAAAGCATGAAAATGTTTTCCTACTACATTTTTAGGTTCCAGCTGTTGTCAAAACCGATGATGAGGTTTTGTAAAATAACATATGAAACGAATATAAGAGTAGATACATGAAAGTGAGCATATTATTTTTAACATCATAAGTTATATTCCAAATCTGGAAGCCATTTTTCACACCTTGTGGAATAAACAGCGGCCTATGGATGATAAAGATGAGCACCATGCTAAGTGTTGTCAGGTATAATTACTTTCGCAATTTACCTAGTATACATAATTACAGTTATCAGCACACAACCGTGCCTCGTTTAGAGCGGTGCTAACTTGCAGCTAGTGTGATTCAGAGCCCTGCGCGCGGTTTGTATGTAGTACTTGTTTACATTGCTGGCCCAATAGAGCAATAACCTATATAACTGACCTTAGCCACTACTATTAGTTAATATTTGATAGCGTGAGAATCTTAGATGTATACACATGATGAGATGCTATCTGTAGAAGCGACAGTATGACCTTCTCTTTCACCCGGATTTAAATTATTCTTATTCTATATCTTTACTTCTATCTAACTCTCTGTGTCTGTCTCTCTTCTAATCGTTCAATCAATGCTATGCTTATTTTCGCAATCTAGAATAGTTTAGACATGAACATTTGGACTGAATTTCTAACTATAGATGCTAAGAGTCGTGTTTGATTTTTTAACGGTTTTTGGATGTCGTTTGAAGGTCACAAATATTCAATATTGTGTGTCAGTTTCTAAAGTTAGTTTATTCAATCAAATACGAATCTTCAAACCCTAAACTCACGTTCGAATTAGTATTCTCGTTTCGAGTTCCCATAGTAAGTTCCCAAGTTGTTTGTTCAATGTATACAGGAAGTTCGGGCGTTAGTAGACGCGCGCGGAAGGAGTCATCAAATGCGTGTGCGCAGCATTGTTACTCGTCTGTTACCGCTGTGGTAGAAGTGAACTGTTGATAGATCATGGGTTGTATTATGTACCTATATAGGTCATAGGTACCTACAGTTTATTGGGTGTGGTTGTGGTTAAATTGTAATAGAATGTATAGGTAGGGCATTTTTTTTAATGTGTGTAATATGTTAGGAATGAAATTCTTTGTAAGTAGTAAAAGTATGATTCAAGTAAAGTTAGTATATTATGGTAAACATAAAGTTCTTTTAAGTTTAGCTGACACAGTGCCTTAATAGGCAATGTGTATTCGGTTTAATAACCGAATATAGCTTAGGCTAAAAACGGGCTTCTCCGAACAACAAGCCTTATTAGAAACGAGCAAGAAATGGCCAAAATAGTTTGATAATAAATTATCAAAGTAATGTTAATGCAAAAAATGCAAAACGACAAACATACATAAGATAAATAATTAATAAAATTATAGAATATAGATATTACGATAAATGATAAATAATTTTATTTCTTTAAGTAGGTTTGCAAACACTTTTACAGCATATTTTAAAAACTAGATCTGCCGGTCGATTCTGTAAAAATCTCACCGTGAAAACTTAGGTGAAGTGTGTTTGTTTTTGCTAGGAATTGACACTGTTGATAGCTCACGCCACGCTCACTTCACCTAAGTTTTCACGGTGAGTTTTTACAGAATACCATCGAAGGTCGGCGTTTCCTATCTAACTACTCTGAGAAGAAAGTCCGAAACAAACTCAGAGACTTTTAAAAGAGTCAGTCTCTTTTAAAGTCAAGACATACTTTTGGTCAGATAATGTGAAAACCATGTAGATTGGTGTCTGAAATGGGGTTTTGAAGAAAGAACCACACAGATTGAGTGGACCTGTCCAATCAGTGCACGCATTTGTCAATTATCGTGCAGCTCAACTCAGAACTTAGGGAGCTCAACGATTAACGATAACATTTTTTAATTTAAACATTAATAAAAACCTAGTCAGTAAAGAGTTAACAAAAAGGCAGGCCTTCAACAATAACCATTAACCCATTGAAATAGAAATTCTTTTTTTTTTCTCAAATCCTAAGATTCTTCATTCATTGTTCTGCTGTCAGATATAGACATTTATCTGGTATATAGGCCATTGTTATGCTAATCGTGAGAATAAACGTTACAAAGAAGTATATTGTAGTTACATGATACGAAAGTGGGATTATATGATGGAGTCTCATAAAACAACGTAACTCGTCAATAATTAATAGGTAATCCATGGTTGGGTGTTCAACTAAAATCTAAGCTACCATGTGTATTATAGTTTGAAAGTTGAAAATCTTAAGAGTGTAAGATTCAGTGTTGTTGTCCTTATCCCAATTTGTTTGTGGTCGGCGCAACATGTCTTTTTCTTCCATACCTACTTCTCTATTAGTCGTCATCTCGGTAGTCACTCCCTTTCCAACCATATCATCATTCCCACAGTCCATCCATCGTTTCTTTGGTCTTTCCCTAGTCCTATATAGCCATCGACATTCATACTCAAAACATTCCTCACGACATTTTCCTCATTCCTCCTTATCACTTGCCCATACCATGACAACCGATTTCCACACCACTTTTCAGTTACCTTAGTCAGTTATACATTCGTGTAACATCACCCATCCCAGTATTGCTGTGTGTCAGATAATTATATAAAACGATACTGAAAAAGTTAATTTCATTATTCTCTGTTTGAGTAAAAGCATGTAATTTCTGTGCGTATATTAAACTGATACCACAGAATAGATAATGACTTTAATAACTGATAAGTACTTCCATTATTGTCACTGTTGCCAATTTCAAAACATCCAATAAATCCAATTTACAGGGCGATGGGACATCAATGTGCACTTCCATTACCTTGGATTCATTGCATGATTCTGAAACCCCTTGCGTTGATATAGGTACACGTCAGTTATTAAAAACAAATTGCTGCCATAGATTTTGGCCACGAAAGTATTGCACTTTTCTATGACCCGGCAGTATTTCTTTTTATAACCGACGAAAAATTTCTACGCTACTAGAATCATGTGCTAAATTCATGGTTATAGTTTGCGCGTCGATATCCATGCCAACCTGTATACAAGACAGTTACAGATTTGTCACCGCAGTATTTTGTTGTTAGTAGAAAATAGACGTTGTTATTTATGACGAATTGTGTTGAACTCAGGTAGAGAATGTACACCAGATGAAAGTAGTACAAGGAAGTAAATAAGAAATATTTTATGACGGAATTGTCATGTAGGTCTAAAGTACCTACCTAATAATAACCAGCCATCCATAAATAATTAATCAAGTTCTAATTTCAAAACACAGAAACGAAACAGACAGTAAAAACATTCATAAAGAAAAAAATAACAAACGAAGAACCAAGCAGGTTTACAAAGTCCCAATACATATTCATTTCCACACTACCTCATTATCATTTAGTACCGATGCACGAAGCCCCTAATATATATCATTAAAGAAACGTGAAAACCCATAACAAACAAGGAAGAGACATTAACACTGTATTATTATATACACAAAGGGTACATTTACATATCACTTAAGACCTCGACTTAGTATTCAAACGCTATTGTAAGGACTAGGCGTGTCCCTACCTAGGTGTTAGGAATGGTGACACAGTTAGCGAGTTGCGAAAGCGGATTAGATCTTCACAAGCATAATACTGTATGTATAATAACTAAGAGTCGAAAATCATCTAGATTGCTTTTGGGATATATACAATTAAATATAAATTGAATTTTAAATTAAACTACGGTCTACCAAAGCCAAAATTCAGTAAGGTATCTCTCAAGACAAACCTATTTTTCACGAACTCTATGTGCAAGCGTTCAGCTAGCTCAAACCGTATTTTCCCGTCAGCATCAAATACTCGTAAGTTTCCTATCAGACTCATTGCAGAAAATACGAGCCAACAAGCAATCTCTGCAATAGTATGGTGATCATAAAAGTTAAAAAGACAATAAAATCGACACCACAGTTATTTCATTTACAATTCAGGCACGTTTTCGTTTCATTAGGCATTCTTCACGTGCAGCTCTTTGAAAAATCAAAACCATCAAAAGTCACTTAACAAAAATGATATCGAGAAACACGCTAAAAAGTATTTACATACCATTTCCTATATAATTATATTCAGGTTATATTAATTGGTTAATCAATATGACTGCTAGATTGATTGGTTTAGTGGTCTTGTGCCAATCTGAGATGGTGGGATGAGCTGCAGTTTTAAAATTGCAGCTCATCCCACCACCTCCTTTTTTGGTCAGCGGCAATGCCGGTTTTACTTCACTTAGATCATCACTGTCCTTGTCAACCCACCCATCCATTCCTTTCATTACTAATATATTTCCTTTTGTATCATGTTTGCCTAGTACATCTATGTATACTTAGGCCAGCAGCAATGCCGTTTCTTTAATTGAGGTCATCGGTGTCCATAATGTCACTCCATCCATCCTCTCCTTTTGCACCATGCTTACCTAGTACATCTATTGTATGCTTAGGAATGCAGCAATGCCGTTTCTTTCACTTAGATCATCGCTGTCCTCGTCAATCCATCCATCCATGTCTTCCATTGCTAATATGTACCTCTCCTCCTACGTCATGCGTGCCTAGTACATCCAAGTACAACCGCTGTCAGTCGCACCCACCTCTACTTATACAAAATTCTGTCCATGAATCGCAGTGCAGTGTCCATATTGGATACATTAGTTAGCTCCTTGCTGGGCGTCCGTCAGTCTGTGTGTTGAGGCTACGTGACCATCGGCAGGCCTTTGCAACATACATTGTGATTTTAATCAAGTGTCATTTGATTTAATATTGTTTGTGCTATGGCATATTGCATAGGAAAGCTTGGGAAGTTATATTTTCATTTGGATAGGTTTCCTGCGTCGAATATAAGCGACGATGGTACTAGATGGGGGCCCTCTATTACATGAGACAAAAACATAACTGACGAAACGTAGGTGTCAAATTAAAAAGCTATTTATTCTTATTAGACTGAGTATCAGCACTTTTTGAAATTCAAACTTACATAAGACAGTCCCCCAAAACGCCCGCCCTTCACCACTTCCTAGTGCTGTAGCTGAGAAGAAGTGGCGCAAAAACTCCCGAAGGGAACATAAACTTCGGGGAAAGCCAGGGGTGATGTTATGTTATGGTAGACTAGCAGCGTCCCGCGGTTTCACCCGCATAAGTTTCGATTCCGTGGTAATATCGGGATAAAAAATATACTACGTCTTAATCCTGGTTATAAACTATATGTGTGCCAAATTTCATGCAAATCCGTTCAGTAGTTTTTGCGTGAAAGAGTAACAAACATCCATCCGTTCATCCATCCATCCATGCATCCTCACAAACTTTCGCGTTTATAATACTTATTAGTAAAAAGATATATGGTCTCAATATTGACAATAGAACTAATCAATGTGGTTCGCAGCAAAGTAAATGGCAAGGTATGACACGTATTGGCCCGATGAAAAATCATATTGAAGTTAGGCTATTTTGGATACTTCCCGCTCTTAAACTAGACCCGGATTATTGCTGATACTTAAAAACTTAATGCGGTATCTTCTAAGCATGGTGATGACAGTAATAGGCCGTTAAGTCGTACATTGTTGGCTTCAATGGGAGCTCCATGTTTAGCTTTGGACGTTTAAGGGCTGATAATTATGTCGTAAAAAATACCACTATATGACCCAGTCGATAAAATAAAAAGTTGCCGAGATCGTTAAACTTAAAGGCATCCAGACAAGGTACAAAAAGAAATATCTTAAGGATCACCATCTACACTTTTCAAATCTTTCATCACGTCTTATCAGATCCACTTAAAACCGTTTAAGAATCCGTCCATACTTCCAAAGATTACAAAAAAAGTGTCCCATATTTTCGCCTTTCGTATTTCGCCGACCACTCGACTTCATACGATTTCACAATCAGTTTCATCTCAACAATAACTCTAAGCATTGGTATTCAGGTTATTGCGACACTAATAAACAAAAACAAAACGTTTTCTTAGAAGGGAAGACCTCAAACGTCGCAAGCGCAAGAAGAGTAAATAAAACGGTTCTTGAAATTGGTAATCAGCTGGAGCGATCGCAGTGCATGTGCAGTGCAAATGTCAAATAAAGATGCTCACTTGACATGGATTAATTACTTATGGCACTACGCAAAATGGCTACTGGATGTTTTTGGTTACAGTTTCAGTACAATAAAGTTTTTGAAGCTTCGTCCACGAAGTTATTTCATGAAATGCAACGAGATGAATACAACCAAGGCACTAAAAGTAACTTTATTCTATGCTAGATATTATATTAGTCTCATAATCGAAACCAAGACCACATGCTCAGCAGTAAGCGCTTGCGAGTTGCGACCACTGAGCAACGAGGCAGGCTAATTTTATATTTTCAATTATTATATATGTTTCTTTTGCTAACGTCAAATTCCATAATAATCCAGACGAGAGAAAAACAAAAATCGAGCGGATTAATAACAAAGTTTTCTAATTATTAACATAGCTCTATTTAGAACATGACGTAAACGTCAAATGTTTCAACATAAATTAGAATAATTTTACTCCATTTCAGTGATTTACTAAGTTGAATAGTTTTATGAAACGATTTCGTTGAAACTCTGTTGGACTACATTCGGCTTCCACTAACAATGATAAATAAATCATAACTAAATATAGTCTGAGGAAAGAGCACCCTAGTTGTATAACACATATTTTTTTTTTTTTTGCGGATGGTAAATCATCAAATGGCCCCTCCCGCTCTGGGTGGAGCGGAAGGGAGTGTCAGACTCTTACTAACTAAAACCCACCCGTGTTCCTTAGCCCTTTATGTTCCGGGCCAGCGGTAACCCTTTCGGACAATCCCGCTGACCCGGCAGGCGCTGACCCGGCAGGTGTATAGCACACTTTCCATCACCATTTGAATAATTTTGAAGGATACTGCTAATCCATTGGTTCTTATGTTCGACAAAATTTGTCTGCTCAATACCGTAAATAACGCAATGAATGTTGTTGAACTGTCAAAATGACTGGTAAGTAATCTGTGCAAGTACTAATATGCTTTTATCAAGAGATAAAGTACTATCAGCGACAAAAGTCGATGAACACTTTAGTTGTTTAAATCATAAATATCGAGAGAAATATTTAAAAAAAAACAGACAGATGTTAAATGCACACACACTCGTATATAATAGAGTGAGACAGAGAGAAAGAAGGTTGCATGACGAGCATAACGCTTTTTCCTTACGTGACGATTTCTACTACATAATTATCTAATGCGTTAATATGGCTTAAATTATCTGAAAACTATAACGCTTGTCTTTGAGGTCATTGCCATTACTTTACATTATTAATAGTAGGACAATATAATAACAGATCGATAATATTATTATTAAATTAAAATCACAAACTACATGACTTTCCATGACTAAACAATGACGTCACTACCCAACTAGTCCTTCAAAACTATCACAGACTCATAGTGTCCACTCAATCACAAGAAGTTATAACCACAAACCTAATAAATAAGCAATGGACATGACTAATGATTATTACTATTATTTACATAACAATAATATAAAAATTATTACAATGGGATCAAATCCTGTGTCATCGCATGACGTGAGCAACGGATAAATGAGCAAACAACATCCATTCAACTTCAATAGATGCTTTAAAAAGTAGTGGTCATAGGGCTGATTTTTCCATCGCTAGTTAATTTTATCGGAGGAATAATTTTGAATTTTTGACACTCCTTCCATCTGTCAGACGTCAATTTTATTCCACGAATAAAAAAATCTAAGAAATTCGAAGATTTTTTTGTGGATCTCCGATCGCAGATAGTGTAGTCACAAGAAATATCACTTTCAAAATCAGCATTTTAATGTGTAAACCTCACAGACGTGATATGTATTAAGACCGGTTTTCATGTAGCTACAACGGTTAAGGTACCCTTTTCTGCCCCGTCTCAAAAATCCACCCTGAATGAAGCTTTTCTTTATGAAAATTCATTCTTTTGACGCCGCCGTAACTGTCCCTTTGTCTACAGAAAGTGATCTGTTTACACGTGCTCTCCGTTATTCAGGTTAGGAAGCGAATATATGCAGACGTGATGACAACATCGACATCCGCCGCATCCTAGAACTTATCAAATTGTAAATTTATTCCCGCCTCCGAAGAACGGCGTCAAAGAGTTTGTCGTGAAATTTTGAAGAGAACAGGTTAATTTCTATGCTGTCTGGAACATTGATGGAGAAACTTTGCATAAAGAATAATTAGGTACTTGCACAGACCTACCCTATAATTAATTTAATTTAAGACCAGCAAAGATATTGAGCAGTGCCAAAAGGAGTTTTGCTGATTGTTATCATTCGGTTCCTGTACCTACAGGAACTGTTGATATTGTAAATCCAATAAAATTGCACACTACCTATACTTACTAAAGCATGGTTAAAGAAGACGAAACGACAGACAAATGTAATAAATATTGAAAAGCCTTAAAATACTGCAGACCTCAGAAACAGGAATGACGATCACTCACAATTTTTACTTCACCTAAACTCCCGCATTGAAACCAATTTCCACAAAATTTCACATACGACAACCTATGGAAGTAGTGGCGTGGTGGCCCAGTGGTAACGGCCGTGACTTAAGAGTTGTAGGTCGTGGGTTCGAACCCAGGCAGGCGCTTTACTTTGTGTAAATTATTTCATCGCCACTGCTCTCAAAACGGTGAAAGAAAACATCGTGAGGAAACCGCGGCATGTCCTAGAACCAAACATTCGAAGACATGTGCCATCTACCAACCCGCACTGGGCCCGCGTGGTCGATTACGACCCATTCCCTCTCACCGAAAGGAGGCATGTGTGCCAGCAGTAGGAGGTAATCTAGAAACTAAGAAATTAGATATTCATCTGTTTTTAAGGGAATCAAAACAAATGACTGCCTACATATAAAATGAACACATCAGTCGCACATTACGCTAGTCCCCTGCCAGATGCCACGCGACCTCAATGCAAGATAAGTGGTGTTGTGTTCATGTTCCACTATATTAGTTTCAGCAGTAAAGGGCCTGGCTTTTAATATGTTAAAATCTATGTTGTTGTGACCACAAACATCAAACATAAATAATATTAATAGCTTCTGCCCGCGACTTCGTTCGCGTGGAAGTCGTAAAGTACACACCTATACTAAAATAACAGCCACATTTTTGTAAAACTCCTCGTAGTCGTATACTTACGTCGTTTTCGCATAGCGTTCTTTCTGGCTTTTTTTCTTTTTGCTTGGCGCCTATTGGTTCTATCGTGTAGCGATGTTGATAGCCTTCCTCCAGAATTGGCCTATCAAATGCAAAAAGAATTTTTCAAATCTGACTTGTAGATATTTCCAGAGATTAGCGCGTTTAAACAAACAAACTCCTCGGCTTTATTATTAGTATAGATTATACAGTCCCAATTACCGTGTCGTCTCAATCGACGACATACTCGTATTTGCAAAATAATCATTTTTTTCTCGTAATTTAAAACGTTCAAAATCTAGACGCAATATCATCTCGGCGACAAACAAATGTCAAAAACTTGTCAAAATGTAGGGAAATTTGAAGTATTTTTGACAGATTTAGACTGAGATCAAACTGTGAACGTTCTAAAAATTACGAAAATTGCGCCTCTGACTACAGATTTGTCCTCACAGTATGTTGTTGTAATAGTAGGAACTAATGATAAAACAGCCTATCCCGTCATTCATACTAATACATATTTTTTTTTGTTTTGAATACTATGGGAATGCCATTTTTTTAACAAATCCCGTTCGTTTATTCTAAGCCTCATCTGGGCCGACTCTGAGTGAGACAAAAAAGGCGATTATGAGTTTAATCCGGTTACTCCCACGGTTCTAAAATACTTTTGACCACAAATTATAGCTGCTGAATTTGTCTGAAACGCAATTTTGAATCACCTTGGTTTCAAAATCTAGC
The DNA here is from genome assembly GCA_963082905.1 of Oligia fasciuncula. Classification (NCBI taxonomy): domain Eukaryota; kingdom Metazoa; phylum Arthropoda; class Insecta; order Lepidoptera; family Noctuidae; genus Oligia; species Oligia fasciuncula. The sequence goes on along the minus strand of OY720406.1, from coordinate 9,105,534 downwards.
GTGAATGACAATTTAGAAGAAGTTCATAGTAATGGTCAAAGTTTTTGTAGGTTAATAAACTGGCTAAATACGTAGATCTTCTTTTAGACCTTTTAATTCCACAACATTTAGCGATATTATACAGTAAAATCGTAGTGTCTGTTCCCGCTACTCTCAATCAAGCATTCTCAACTCAAGCGCATGGCGGCTATTTACAGCTTTACCGCCCTTATTAACAACCAGGGAAGCGTAAACTGTGATCGAAACATTTGACCTTTAGAGCCACTCCCTTCTACTTAAGGAGAGTTTTTAGAAAAGCTTACCCTAGATAGATTAATTGGGTCGATAGATGCACATACGACAAGCTTCGTCAAGCGTTATACAAGTTAGTTTCTTAGAGCTCTAGTTATAGTAGATGGGAAAAAAGTGATCCAACTTTCCAGATTCGATTTGATGGGGAGCTGAATTTGAAGACAGCCTTATAGGTAATCTGTGGTTATTAGTGCTCTTACCTTCTCTGTATGAGAACAGGCCTGTGTCCTGCAGTGGGACAATTTATAGGCTGGTATTATATTATAACTAGCTTCTCCCCGCGACTTCGTCCGCGTGAAATTTCTTGTTCCCCCCAACGCATCGCATCTCCTACCCGCGCTATTAATTCGTTTTCACTTGGCGTTTTTTTTTTACTTTTTATGTTTACTTATCTCCTTAGGATCCTAGCGTGATGTTAAGTAGCATAGCCTTCCTCAAGAATTGGGTATCAAATCCAAAAATAAATTGTCAAATCTGACTGGAAGTAAAAAAAAAAAAAGTTCAAGAGATTAGCGCATTCAAACAAACATAAAAATAAACTAACTCTTCAGCTTTATTATTAGTAAGTATAAATAGATATTTCTTGAACAGCATAACAGACAAGGAGAGACGAGGATCCAAAAAGCAATAATTAAGTTATTTTTGCATTTAGCTTTAGCCAAAAACTAAGGTGTCTGATTGGCTAAACAAAAAGGTCTATAGGTACAATGCTATAATCACACCAGAGCCTTAACTAACCATCCTTTTGCTTACAAATGAATACTAAGTGAAATGACGATCACAAAGCTGACGTCATCCATACTAATACTTCGCAATAATTATACCAATAAGAGTCTTGCATGTAGGTGGATATTAGTAGTCAATGGTCGTTCAAAATGAGCTTCCTGTCCTTGGGCACACATGACCAATCAGTCGGAACCTCGTTGCCGTAACGCGGTATAAGGCAAGCAATTACTTGATAGATTTATGACACTGTACTGCAACGAAATTGCCTAGGGCCGGGCTAAATGATTTTTTTTTGTTTCGTTTTTAATTTTTTTTGAAACAGAAGGATTATTCCCGAACGTTCAAAATTTCGTTGCAATCTGAAGACCAATTCTCGTAATTAAAAACGTTCAAAATCTAGTCACAAATTCGCAATCTCATCTCGGCGACAAACAAATATGTCAAAAACTTGTCAAAATGTAGGGAAATTAGAGGTATTTTTGACAGATGGAGACTGAGATCAGACTGTGAACGTTCTTATTAATACGAGAATTGCCCCTCAGATCTCAGCGACAAACAATGTGATAAACTGCAGCTTTTAGGGTTGCCACATAAAAACGTATTCCTACGAAATATAAAAGAAGCAGTAATACCTAAGTCAATAATTAAAGCACTCAACAACACCACCTCATAAGTATAATTTATGTTAATACTTGTATACAAGGAATTGCAACAAACTGCTCATTTATCGACCAACGACTTGTGTACTTATGTACACCTTTTTCTTCTTTTCTTGCCCACTGTTGTTCATTGGATTGTGAACAGTTTCTATCTAATCAACAATGTAAATGAGTTCAAATCGCTGGCTCGAAGCCTGTAATGAGTTATGTTGTTGACTTTTAATGACATTGATGGTAATACCAGCCAGTATTTACTGTTTATTTACTACAGAGATAAGAATTATTACGAGAATTTGTTGATATCATTCGTTAGAATTTTGTGATGTGATTAACCAAACAAGTGTGTTTGGTTATCTAAGTGATAGTAGTTTTTGCAGAAAACTAATGTTTTCTTGATTAAAATAAAAAAAACTAGATTGTAAGTAAAGCATTAATTATTCATAATTATAACCAGCCTCATGTTATTACGCTTCAATCAAGTACAGTCAGCTCCAAAAAGATGTACCTATACACGGACAAAGAACCATTTTATTGTAAACAACCTTTGTTCCATAACATTGTATCCACTATACATATAGGTCCAAACCATAGTACCTACTTATATAATTTATTTTACCACAACAAAGAAAACATTTTGTGCCAAACCATCTATACACCCTACCAACGAAAACAAACAATATTTTTTTGGAAAAAGTGAGTTAAAAAGATCAAAATCAAGACCAATCAAAATTATATTGATTAATTCAGTATTTAAAAAAAGAGAAAGAGGGAGATGCTGCCGTTCATGTAAAGGTGCCAATCCGATGTCACTTAAAAAATAATTGCGTGACATTATTTATTACCAATTCAGAATTACCTACAACAGAATCGTATAAGACACAAACATGTATTACATTGTTTTAAGTCATTAAATAATGTTACAGTCACGAAATCTTTAGAGGGCGCACGGAAAACATAACGGATCATTTCGTCATTTCGTGTAACAGATTTAAAGGCATTTAATTTTTTTATTATTAGATATTTATAGTTATAGCTGTTTACAGTTGCCGCTGGTTCAAAAGATTTATGAAATCAACTCCTCCCAACACAGGTACACATTATTATTAAAACATAACTTAACATCACGCCTGTGCCCCTAAAGGATTAGGCAGAGCTATACCTATCACTCGCATTTCGCCAGTTGTGTTCCCATGTAATAAGGGCCGAGCCTTTTGACATCCGATTGTTACTACCTAAGTCAAGTTGAGTCAAGACAAAGACATTTGTAATGGAAATCCAGACCTGGGGCTTACCATCACCTCTTAAAGCAGGGCAGAAGTTGAACTGCACTACTATTTTGTATGACGTCTTAGTACAAAAAAGTAGTGCAGTTCAACTTCTGCCCTGCTTTAAGAGGTGATGATAAGCCCCCTGTTAGAACTTGGATTTAGCACGAGTTTTGTTTTACTTTAAAAGACAAATGAAAAAGAGTAAACCTAGGTAATGTGGATAAGACAGAGATTAAAACAGAAGACGAACTAGCAGGGGATCGAGGAGGGGGGAGTGGAGGGTTGGTTCAGGGCAAAGAGAATAATATCGTCGTTGGTTCAGGGGTTCAGACCGGAGTAAATCAGAATTGCAGTGGTTGGTAAAAGAGAGGCTGGGCTGTGTGAAAAAAAATACCGCAATAATCTAACTGCCAATATCTCCTCCACTCCATGATGTTTTTGAGTATCTTAAAGTGGCGTTTAGTGTTTTTGAGGATGTTTCAACCAAACGACTTTAAAGACGGGGATCTGTGTTATAATTCTATAATTACTATAAAATAAAAAGCTCAGCCTGCTTATCTACAGACTAAAAGAGAAGCACTATATTTAGATCAATTGAATACTTTCGACACGGACATGACATAACTTCTGTCCTGTCTGGATGTGTGATTGACATTTAGTGACCTCACTAATTAGTGCATTTAGACTTTGATCTATGTTACATGTTCCGAATGGGTCAGTGAGTATCACTTTTGTGTAATAAGTAGTTTAGATTATGGAGAAACTAGCTGTTGGCTGTTGCCCGCAAATTCGTCTGCTGGGTGAAAAGTAGCCTATGTCCGAACCCAGGTCTACCCATGTGCCAAATTTCATCCGAATCCGTTCTGCTGTTTACGCGTGAAAGCGTTATATATGCAAACATACGAGTACAAACTCACTTTCGCATTTATAATATTATTATTAGTTAGGATTTAATGTGGTCTCTGAGAATTTACTTGGGTAGGTATAGGTACTTTAGCTTAACGTACATATTTCAAAGTATTATATTTGTGCGTAATCGCACAAAGCATACTTTGAAATATAGTGATTCTAGGAAAAGACGAAAATAGAAAAATTAAAAAAATAAGGTTGTACTAGCTAGTTTGTGTTCCATTTCTCACTTGAAGTATCAATAGTAGGTAGGTACAGAGAAGACTGAATTACTTCCTGTTTCCATATTGGCCTCATTAATATTAAATTCGTAACACAACATCGATCAAAGAAATGTTTAAAAATACAACTTCACTATGCCAGACAAAAATCAATAAAACACTATTTTCGAAGGTACAACATTTACAATCACTATAATATTTTGACAGTCTAGTCTAGGTTGCCTTAGTTTTAAATTCCGAAGCATGTCAAAACTTTTCGCCTTCATTGGTCCGTTGGCACTTAGTCGTTTTTGCACCAACACTTGGGCAAGTGAGCTCGCGTGCTAAACATTGCAATATGCGCTCTACTGGTCAATAAGGCTTATGATAATTGATTTATATGTATTTGTTACGAAATTAAAGCAATAAAAACTTGTGTTACTTAGTCTAAATCTTTGAGAAATATGTTGACATAACTGGGGCAACCTATATTGTGAAAAGTACATTTTGTTGACGTTTTTCGGGGATTACCCCAAATTTATAGGAAATTGACTAAGTACCTATTAAAATCTGTTCAAGAAAGAACATAACAATTAATTTGCAAGCGTAATTGGAAGAAATCTGTAATAACCTAATAGTACTACCTAGTTTGAGCAGTTAAAATATTAATTAATATGAGATGACTTAGAATGAGTGAAAATCCATACTACTATTAGAAATGCGAAAGTTTCTCTGTCTGTCTGTTAGCTTTTCGCGCCTTAGCAGCTGAACGGATTTTGGCTGTAATGAATCTTACACACGGATAGGTATATCATGACGTGTGTTAGGAACTTAGGACATAATTAGGAAACTTTTTTAACCCAGTAATACGTTCCCATGGGATAATTCCACCTCTCCTCGCGGGCTAAACCGCGGGCAAAAGCTAGTTCATAATACTTTCAAAACGCGACTCAAGCCGTTCATTTATAAACATCATGTAACTGATAGAGCTCCACAAATCCTCATACCCAGATTAGCTTATTAGGGTAATTATAACCAATGAAGTAATGACTGTAACGAGTACCTATACAATAAAAGCAATTCACCGTAGCTACCTGAACTAATAACTTATAGGAAAACGCTAATGAGGAAGGCTTAGGTAAGTTTCTAAGAAAGCGCCAGGTAAATTAAGGCCAAATACACTCTCGGACGCCTAAATCGAGCCACCGTACAAGAAAGCCTGGAACATTAAATAATGAGGGGCAAAGAAAAAGTTTGTATGCAGTTTTGAAACCGACATACTGGCCATCATTTTGTAGTCGTCATTGTTCCGAATTTTAAATTCACGACCATTTAAAATGTTATAGCGTCTTATACAAAAAAGAACAGGGTGGCTTGATTTCGAATTCCGAGGGTGTACTAGAGATAAATTTCTTTTTTTTTATTTCTCAGTAGCAGCCCAGCGTCTGAAATTCTGCCCCATGGCGGTTAGTAGTAATAGGTTCGCCCCCTATTACGCATAATGGGACTTAAACGTAGCTGACGAAATGTGGGTATAAGTACACCTCTACCTTTTCTGAGAATCCAGGTTGGATATTGTGTTCTTTTGTTTTATTTATAAACAGCACGGTATAAATCCTTTTACAGTTTCTTTGTGTTTTCTAAAACAATCAGTATGAAGTAAAACAGAAAACATAACACTGCTGGTTTTTGACAGTCGTGTTAAATGTTTCTGAGACCGCACGAAATTCAGATCAGCAGTTTTTGAGAATGTGAATGGACGGACATACCTACTTCTAAAACGTTAGTAAGGACATGACCGTTTTACAACACGTAGACACATGTCATTTACAATTTTGATTGTAAGCTTTGTGAATAAGATTGTTATGTGTTGATGGTAAAATGTAGAGAGTAAGTATGAAAGGATAGACAATCGCCTAAGCCTTTCAAAATACAGAATAAAAGGAACAGGACCAAAAATAATTTAACCACTTATGACAAACACGTTCTTTCTCATTAATCGTTCATTATCTCTAGTGTTAAACTCATTGTCAAACTCATTAAGAGAAAGATACGGACAGCAAAAGTAAACTTTTACCAGAAACAAAAAGCTCTCTTCTCTTGAGTGCAAAAAGGAAAAAAAATGGTTCTTGTTACCCTCATGGTTTGATTAAATCAGCACCACAAAGCAGTAAAGAACTCCAGGTAAGTAATTAAACTGGTTAGGTTACAATTTATAACGACCTTGAAGTTTTAGAGTGGCACTTTACCCTAACGAGATAAGTTGCTGATTAAATTAATTAAGTGCTAAGAGAAGCCATACACACACAAAACACAGACACGAAAAAAACTTAGTTGTACAAAAATTTCAAAGTTATGTTGACTAAACAAACAAATTAATAAACCACACTAGAGGTCAAGTCAACTGAGAAGAGAAGGTAAATGAACCAAGTGTCAGTCCCTGTGGCAGTCATTAAAGGTGCTCAGGAAAAGAAACTATAAGTACCTAAGTATTTACACTGCGGCCGGACTCTTGCCAGTGCGACAATTCTAGTAGCTAATAAAGATCAAATTCGCAAAATAAGTATACCTTTGTATGAAACTAACGGTGTCAAATGCATTCTCTCGACGGCCAAATCCAATTTGAGTGTTTTCTTTTGACTTCTATTTTTTAGCACATAAAATCCAGGATAACGTAGATACCTCACCCATTAATACCCATTAATTAGTAATAGGTACTAAACATTACTATTTAACTAATTGTTGCTACACATAACATTCCTACATACTAGTTCAAAGGTTTTATCAATACATAGAGACTCACAAACCTATAACTATGTACGAGAGGTAAACAAACTCCGGGCCGATATTAATGCCACGTGCAACTGCCAACGATGTTTGGTTTAGATAGGAATATGCACTAAACGGACATGTTTGTAGTTCAGCCAGTCAGCCCATAAATATGCTCTGTAACCCATTTTGTTCGTGGAAGCGGAAGAATATGCAGTAAGCAGCTGGTTTGGGAGCTGTCAAATTGTTCATGTGTGTAATGGCATATTAAATTGCATGGTATTTTTTTTTTGTTTCTCTTTTGTTACTTTTTAATTGAAGGTTGAATATTATGTTGCTAGAATAAATCATACCCTGAGAAAAAAAATTGAATTTTTGACAGCTTTTCCATACTAGAATGTCAAACGTCAATTATGTTCCACGGATAGGATATCTTAGTTTGGTAAAATCAACCCTTAGGTGTAGGAGTTAGGATTTAAAACATAGTTTTGTATCAGTTGAAAAGCTTATTTTTTAATTTCTCTCTAACTGTGGAGAGTTTTAGTTTTAGAACCTTATCTAGCCATCTAAGAGCATTTGATAAAGGATTTTCTTGACATAAAACGTTAATGTTACGAGTTATGCTTATTGTTTATTTGATGAAGAAACATTACCATGTGTTTAAAGAGTTACTAGAAGTAAAGAACTATGGAATTGCTAAAAACGACATAGTCGTTAATCGTTGAACTCAGTTTTTTTGGTAAACACAAAATGTCTCCATCTTTTTATTCAAAACCAAAACACATATCGAGATATATCTATTTAAACAAAACAAAGTCGGGTTAGTTACATCATTTATAAATCAAGAACGGCTGAACCGGATTTTTTATTTGTTGGATTTGTCTCCACCCCGATTATCAGAATAACGATTAAAATTCACGAAAAAAAAATTAAGATAATTCATTTTCTCATACCTACATTTTGTATGGAACGGCTTAATGATTCTGACGAGGTACGAGGTACACATAACTCTTCTCTCCGAAATCAAATTCAAGTCAAACATCAATATTGAAATATAGAATGCTCCAATGAACAGTGTGGATAACAATGGCCCCGTAAAAGCTAACAATGATACAGTATGACGCGTCTAAGGATATGACATCATGACAAGCAAGCTGGTTTAATTATAACATCTGAGCATCGCGACAAAGCTTAGCTGGAGTGTTGACTAAATAAAATGGTAAAGGATGAAGGAGAAAATGGGAAGTGACGTATAGTGGCTGAGAATGCCTTTCGTGGATCACTTAGAGTACTCCACTTCAGGGAACTTTCAAAGACAATAAAAAATGTTATTTGTGTTGTTTTGGCACGTTTCCGAGAACAGGTAATAACAATTAGTATTAAAAGATTAGTAGACACTTGACAGACTTTTGGCGCTTAACACTTCAACTTAAAAGTCCTTTTTACTTTTATGGTATTTAAGTACTTAATAGAATTTTTACCTAGAAAAGACACTTAAAACTAAGTTAAGTTTCTTGTTGTTTTTACTCGACATTACTGAAGCCGGTTAATATCTACAGTCATTAGAAGAATATGTTGTCATTACACATATTAATTTGCCAGTAATTGTAAAACAAGACTTAAGCCGTGTTAAGTCTTTTTAATCCGTAATTATTCAAGTAAATGAGCCGTTTAATTCCAAATGACTGAAATATTGCGAGCAATTTAAATTGGATTTGTTTAAACGTCAGCTATTTACATTTTTGTGTAAATAACATGTTGTTATCGCTATGCTAAAGGCCTATCTTTGAGTTCAATTTAAAGCCAAATTTTATCTGGAACTATGCAAATGACACCAACTTTGTTTGGCAAAAATATGATATGGTGTATTTTATTTATAATTACAGCACTGTCCCAGATATTCATTTCAGATCTATTCTTCTTATTTCCGTCCGAGTCTAGCATATTTCACGGTAAAACATAGAATTTGATATGAAAAATATTTGGTCCTATGATCCAAAATTAAGCCCATAGGAAACATTAAGGACCAGAGTTTCGGAAAACAAAATCTCACAAACCATTTAACATCAATCTCCACAGTCACACTGCGTAAGAGTCACATCCGTTGGTCCACGGCCTTGCGAGAGACGTTTATTAATCTATTCAAGAGCACTTGGATCAAGATGAATGGAACCCACGCCATTCATCTTATTGCTACGGAGTCCGGGGAGGCTAGAATTAGCATGGAGTTTCTTACGGCAGCATTCCGATCCATATCTCCGCTTCAAGAAGGATTGTCCTGAGACAATTGTCAATGGAAATAATGGTAAATACTCATGAAATATAAAACGAAAAAATGCAAGCTGGGTTTATGCTTATTAATGATGGGTTTTACGATATTTATATTATACTTATTAACGCCTCGTCTGAGATGATTATGTAGTCTACGTACTATTCGTATCAACAAACACGCGTTTAAAGAATTTGGTAAAAAAAATACCAAATTTGAAAATATCGAGTTGCCACCCTGCCCGCTTTGGCAACACTGACAGATAAATGTCTATTCATTATGTCTTTCGTGTTTACGAACAGCGTTTGTTCTCCCTTTTGAAACACTTTATTTTTTTATAAATAGTGTATTATTTCGATTTCCCAACAATTATTTCTTGTCTATTAGAAATAATGGGAAAAGATAAAGAGAAATTAAGAAGAAAACTGATGGAATTACTTAACTCTTCGTCAGAAGGTATGTACGAAAATTCGCCATCTTGATTTAAAATTTTTTTTTCTAAGTGAAAAGTGAATAAAATACAACTAAAACATCTAATGAGGCATACATTTACATCAAATATATCACTTACGCTATTACGAACGAATTTACGAGTAAATAAAAGACCTATGCGATAGGACGAGCGCCTATACCTGGTCCAAAAATCTACCTGTCGTGGTACACGGTACATGGTACTAACAAAACCAAGAACGTTATTATCACACGGTAGAACGAGTGAGAGCACAGACCCAAGCGATAGGACGAGCGCCTATACATGGTCCATAAAAATTGAAAAAAAAAATTTACTATCACACGGTACTACGAGCGAGTGCATGTGATTATTATTGGTGAACTACCTCTGCCTACCCTTCACAAGTCAATAGGCAGGTATCATACGGTACTACGAGCGAGTACATGTGATACATTAACCTGATAATCTTCTTCCCAGACGAACCAGAACCAGTTAAAAAGAGAAGCCGGATAATTATTGAATCTGATTCAGAGGATCAAGAGGAAAATACTCCACCTATTGATCATAATATACCCAACCTTTTGGAAAAAATGGGACATGTTAAAGCGCCTGAAAATACTTTGCAAATAAATAACCAAATGAAAGACTTGTGGAACAATATAATACAAAATGGCTTAGAAGAGAACACAAAAAATGACATTTTGAAGAATGTTCCCAAAATAATTGACTGCCTTACAGCCGCTCCGCAACTAAATCCTGAAATTCAGGCTGCGATGACAGCTCAAGCTGTTACAAGAGATAACCACTTATGTGAGAAACAAAACCTTATTGGCACAGTTATCTGTGGTTTAAATGACATATTGTACAAAAACTTACATACAAACCCTGATCAGGACTGTGAATATCTGGGAAACTGCATCAGGCTTTTATGCCATATTCAATATAAAGAGTCTCAAACAAGACGCGCTGTCATCTTACCCGGACTAAACAAAAAAGTGAAAGACACGTTAGAAAAAACAGAAATTAATCACTTTCTCTTTGGGAAAGATATAAATACAATATTAAAGGAAAATAAAAACATTGAAAATTCTGTTAAGGACTTGAAGAACTCTTTAAACAATTGGGGCCCGTCCTCGTACAGGAAGCAAGGGGGCGGGCGAGAGTACAACCGACAACCTCAACCACAGAAACCTGCCGGGAAACCACACAAGTCCTACCAACATCATCTACAACGACAGCACTTACGGGGAATGACAAAGAACACCAGGACTTTACAAAACAATCGCGGACGTCGACGTCAATAGAGGCAAGTTATGCAGGTAGATTACAAAATTATTACAAAAATTGGCACTTTACAAAAAATAAGTCTGTTTTAAATTGGGTAAAATATGGTTACTCAATTCCCTTAGCACAGCCAGTGTACCAAGGCAAGATCCCAGAGAATAACTCTTTTGCTAAAACAGATAAGCTCAAAATATTACAATGCATACAACATTTAATTAAAATTGGTGCGGTAACACTTGAAACAGAACATATACCAAATCAGTATGTCTCAAAAATATTCATTGTACAAAAACCAAATGGAACACCTAGATTTATATTAAACCTAAAAAAGTTTAATAAGTGTGTTCCAACAACACATTTCAAACTGGAAGATATAAGAACAGCATTGCATCTAATTGATAAAAATTGTTTTATGACATCACTTGACCTAAAAGATGCTTATTTTTTACTAAAAGTAAACAATGATTCCAGGAAATACCTAAGATTCCTTTTTAATAATAAATTGTACCAATTTAATGTTCTACCATTTGGATTATCAACGGCACCCTATGTGTTTAACAAGATCATGAGACAAGTAGTTACTCATCTCAGAGCAAATGGAGTCACTTTAGTGAATTATTTAGATGATTTTCTTTTTATTGCACCCAGTGAAAGCGAATGCAAAAGAAATTTTAACATAGCCTGCAATTTCTTACAATCATTAGGGTTCATCATAAATTATGATAAAAGTCAGATCCAACCCAGCAAACAATGCAAATTTTTAGGTTTCATTTTAAATAGTGAAAAATTTACTTTAAGTATCCCTAATGATAAAAGACAAAAAATTCATGAAAAGTTAAATTCCTTAACACACAAAACTTATTGCAACATCCGAGATTTTGCCTCTCTTTTAGGCTCTTTAACTTCAATTTGTCCTTCTGTCCCCTATGGGTGGATGTATACTAAAATACTGGAAAGATACAAATATCTAGCTTTAAAACAATCTAGATATAATTATGAATCAAAAATTAAAATAAATCAGGAAATTATAAAGGAGTTGTCTTGGTGGAAAGAAATCATTTTTACTTGCTCAGCACCAATTAAGCGGGATAACTACAAGTTAGAATTTTATACAGATGCCTCTACCACGGGTTGGGGAATTGTATGTGACCAAGAAAAGTTACATGGATATTGGTCCACAGAGGAAAGCAAACATCATATAAATTACCTAGAACTCTTAGCAATTTATTTTGCATTAAAGTGTTTTGCAAGAAATGAGAACAACTGTAACATATTGATTCGATCTGACAACATCACGGCGATCTCATATGTCAACAGAATGGGTGGCATACAATTCCCTCACCTAAATTTACTATCGAGAAAAATATGGCAGTTTTGTGAAAAAAGGAAAATCTTTGTTTTTGCCTCATATATACCGTCTAAAGAAAACATAGAAGCAGATGCACAATCTAGGATATGCAATATAGAAACAGAATGGGAACTAGCACCATATGCTTTTGAAAAAATTGTAAATAAACTAGGTTTAGCCGAAATAGATCTGTTTGCCTCACATGCAAATAAAAAATGTGAAACATTTGTTTCATGGAAAAATGAACCAGATTGTTTCTCAGTAGATGCTTTTACCATAAAATGGACAGGTCTAAAATTCTATGCATTTCCCCCATTCTCTATGATTTTGCGTTGTTTAAAAAAGATTCAAGAGGATAATGCTGAGGGTATAATGGTTGTACCTAACTGGCCTGGACAGGCATGGTATCCACTCTTCATATCCCTACTGCGCTCAAATCTTGTTTATTTAAAACCCAGTCCAAATTTACTTTCATCCTCTTTCAGAACTTGTCACCCTCTTCACAAGAATCTTACACTGATTGCAGGGATGTTGTCAGCAAAATCTACTTAAGAAAAGGATACTCTTTAGAATGTGTCAATATTATATTAAGCTCATTAACTAAAAATACTTTACAACAATATAATTCATGTTACAAACAATGGTGGAAATTTTGTAATACTAATAAAGCTGATCCTACAACTGAATCAGTGCACACCATCTTACAATTTCTTACCGAGAAATTCCACAGTGGTGCCAGTTATGGCACATTAAATAGTATAAGATCAGCTTTATCTCTACTTTTAGACTGTGAATTAAGTACAAACCGAGATATAAACAGATTTTTTAGAGGTATATTTAAGCTAAGACCAAATAAACCTAAATATAACGAAACTTGGGACCCAAGTATTATTCTAGATTATATAAGCAATTTCTACCCAAATACAACTTTAGATTTAAATACTTTATCAAAAAAGTTATTAATAATATTGGCATTAACAACGGCACATAGGCTTCAAACTTTATCTTTGATTACAATTGATAATATTGCCATAACCAATGATTGCATAAAAATAAAAGTTCCTCAATTAATTAAAACTTCTAGGATTAATGGTATTCAACCACTGATAACTTTAAAATATTTTACTGAAAATCCTAGTGTTTGCCCTGCAAGAACACTTTGTGATTATCTAGAAGCTACAAAATTACTACGCAAAAACCATAGTAATCTTTTTACTATAATTAAAAAACCTCATTCCCCTGCTTCAACCCATACTCTTAGCAGATGGATAAAAGATGTTTTGTTGGAGGCTGGAATAGATACCTCAGTGTTCTCAGCACATAGTACAAGACATGCTGCTACATCAGCCGCTCACAGAAAAGGTCTGAATATAGATTTAATTAAATCAACAGCAGGATGGTCTCAGAGGTCTAAAAATTTTGCCATATTTTATAATCTACCCCTTGAAACAAATGATAATTTTGGGGAATATATTCTTAGTAATAATAATAATTAATGTTCTTGATAAATATTATGTAATTACTGATTCTGACATAGAATAATAATATACGTATTATTAAATTACATGGTTAATTCTTTCATTATTTCGCCAAATCTTTCAACATCTACATAATCATCTCAGACGAGGCGTTAATAAGTATAATAGAATGATCAAAGTAACTTACCTGTAAGTGAACTTCGATCACTATTATACGCAGTTAACGCCTCGTCTGAGTCTCCCTCCCGTTCAAGAATTTCCCACCCTGCTCCATAATGAAATAATAAACCCATAACCCTCCTTTTTTGCGTAGTCGGGTAATGTGACTATACTTCTTTAAACTTAATGAATAGACATTTATCTGTCAGTGTTGCCAAAGCGGGCAGGGTGGCAACTCGATATTTTCAAATTTGGTATTTTTTTTACCAAATTCTTTAAACGCGTGTTTGTTGATACGAATAGTACGTAGACTACATAATCATCTCAGACGAGGCGTTAACTGCGTATAATAGTGATCGAAGTTCACTTACAGGTAAGTTACTTTGATCATTCTATTATACTGCAGTACTATTAAGATTTATGGAATGGCAGGTATCTCTATAGTCATCCATTGCAGGTAATTATTCATTTTCATTTAATTGCTCACAATCAAAGAATTTAATCGTACGAGTATACGCTTGAATGTCTTATGAATCTTATGATTCATCTAGAAAACAACTAGTTTCTCTATGTTATGGAACTATGCGTATTGTTTGGTATGTTAAGAATTTCTCCTTGTAGTCTATAAAACCTAATATATCTTGGCCGTGTTCTGTCCATAAATTACTAAGATTTCTACTAAATGTTTGGTCTTTGGTCTGTAAACCCAAATATCTTAAATTCTTTGCATCGCATCTTAGAACAAACTTGGAGGTCTTGCCATCTTTGCAATGTTGAAGTGGTTCTACATTTTTGTTATATCTTGCATTTGGATGTAGTGGACATAACTTAATGACGGAATTCTATACATATATTTTTAATGATTAATTGCTTATTTGGTTTAGCAGTAGAGATACATTACAAACGAATGTTGGTCAGAAATAAGGTAAGTTCTTTATTTATTGTTAATATATCCTACCCACCATTTTCCCATTCAGATTCGTAACCCATATATCCATACTTACTCATTATCTTGATCGTTTGCCATGTCCTTTTATTTTCTGGAAAAACCATTTCCGCATTTTTCGCTATAATTATATTATTAAAATTCCTGTTTATAGTCGTTATTGTAATGATATACTTCTTAAACAACATTATGATGTCTTAGTCATTATAGTTAAATAGAAATTAAAAGTATTAATTAGTAAGTAAGGGTGACGCATTGTTTACATAATTTTATCAACATTAACAGCAACTGTTGTTAGGTACGTCCTCAGCCTGACGAATATTGTCTTCTTCAGTACAATGACTGAGTCAAGTTCCTGTATTTTAATGTTAATCAAAATCATTGTTTAATTTCATACTCATTTAAATGAAAACATTACCCAAGCAAGGGGAAATTGCTTCCGTCTTCTCAACATTTCAAAATTCAACTTTAGCGTCTTCTAAATAAGCTTGACCCTTATTTATCCACCGCTTTTCGTCCTTTTATAAAAGTTTGTTCCTCAACAATAAATTATTTCTTAATCAGAATTCAAGGTATGTCGACATTTTAAGACTTCCCATGATCTTTCTTTCACATCCTGTCTTAAATCGGTTTCAAGATAGTTACATAAATAAACGGATTTTCATTGATACGGAAGCCCATCCATTGGGGACTATAAAAACTGACCAATAAAGAAATAAAACAGTTCATTGGCGTAAAATACGGATCATTCTAACTTTATTGTTCTACGACTGTGTTTTCATGATATATATTCGGAATTTCGGATACATTAAAATGCTCTACACCATTTGTGAACTTTTTAAATCATCATTGTTATCTTTTATTTTAGGAATACTTTGAATTTCAATTGGATTAACAAGTTTCTATGAAGCCTTTTGAACACCATTCTTTGAATTTCATAATACGTTTTGTTCTCTTTTAATATCCATGTTATTCTTTGAAGTGATTGAGTAACGAAATCCGAACAGGCTTGCAAAATATACGTTGGTTAGTTTCCGATTTCAGGAAACATCAAAACCATGTTAACTACCATTTTATACTGCTGTTATATTTATTCCAAGACGCGTACTATTACTTGTTTATTTCTTATGTCTGACGCAACGAGGAACGTACCAACAAGAAATGTTGTGTTTTTATATATTTAGCTGTCACTCTTCAATCATAAATATTGCACATTACTTCATCTGATTTATGTTTGTATTGAAAGAATTGTTGTTTTATAAATAGTGCGTCAGATAGGCTGAAAGAGAATTATACTAAGCAATGATTTGCATTCATGAGATCACTGTTACTTTCCTTATGAAACTTTACGTTGAAAGACATTACTTTTTCCAGACTTTTGCAGGATCTTCCCATTATAATATGATTCGATGTTCACATACTCAATCACTCAGAAATGCCCTGACAGATTTGGATAAAAGTTGGCAAACAGATACACCATAATCTGAATTAATACATAGAGTACTTTCTATCTCAGCATATGGAGTAATTCCCCTAGGAAACGTGTGAAGCAGGCAACAGCTAGCATTAACCTTTGTTTATTTCTTTAATCATAATATTATGGTCTCTGCTCTAAAAATAGTTCACCCTACCCCTACTGATAGATTACGAGCAGAGAATAAGGGATTATATCGAACAGGATATAGGCAGCATCTACCAGAGCACTGATTACATCAGAGTCCGCAAAAAAACGATTAATTTTCTTAAGATTTGTCGAGGACAAACGGAAATTGCTAAGTGTTAAGAAACCTGCAATTTATAAAGGAACCTTTCTGGATTTATCAAGTACGCGGCCTGTGCCTTTATCCAAAGCCGATCTTATTTTGATTCAAACTCGGAATTAAAACAACACTGCCTTAATTTACGTTCTAATTTAAGCTCAAACGGAACTTTCAAGCAGGCGATCAGGACCTACTCATTCACACTCAAGGATGCAACGAGCTTATTAACATTTAATGAATAAACACTTACTTCGTCTTCCTCGTCGTCGTTAAAGAACGGATCCAGTAGTAGGTTCTTCCAATAAATAACATCCGGAGGTATCGCATACGCGTCGTGGTCCCTCAAATTCGCGTACAAGGGACTGTCTCTACCGACACCTTCCGAACTAGCACTGATCGAACAACTTTCCACTTCAACACTACCACCGCAAGAACACCCCTCATCAGTATAACTATATCCATACTCGATCTCCTCGTAGATATTCTCGTCGGTGATCGCGTCCCGCACGGGTTCGTAGCCGTCGTCCGTCGGCTTGTCGGGCGTCATTGCTACTGAGCCACTGTCAACACACCTGTCCTTACATTCTCCCACCTCGTGGAGCGAGTACACTGAATACCGAGCAGGTATAAAATCGCTCGCCGTGTCGAACGAAAGACGCGATACTGTAGCGTGGTGCTGCGATAAAACGCGACGTAATATTTCGTCGGAATTGTGAAAGCCCGTCGAGTGGGCCCACACTGCAGCGTAAGGGTTAATTTCATTATCGTCAGTACTACACTCCTTGTAACTCCAACACGTGCTCTCTGAATCACTCGACGATTCACTCTCGTGGTCAGTTATTTGATTTGATTCCATATCTGTAATGGAATTGTCGCACATCGATTTTAAACGAGCCCGCCGCGGTGGTACCGGTGTACCGATGCCCTTGTCGAAGATTACGTTTATGTTATTATTCACTTTGACACTAGAAGGTGTGCTCGTCACGAAAGAGACGTCCGATAGGGTCGATTCACATTCACTCTCACTGTGTTTTGTTTGTTTTTCTTCGGTCATGCGTTCCAAACACTCGTCGAATATGTTAAGAATGCTGAGGGACACTTCTTTCTCCGAGGGCGCCAGGTGGCGCTGGTACTCATCGAGCTTGTAGATTTCCTTGCCGAGCTGCGATAGTATCTCATCGAACTTGCTGTCAGGTGTATCTGGTTCGGGCGTGGACGGTGTGACTGTGATTAGCGGGTCGTACTCCTCGATCGCCAGCCGTATTGTCGTAAGCCATTCGATAATCGGCTGCGCTGTCTCGGAGCGCAGTGTGTCCGCGACTGCGTTTGGAATCCAACTTGCTAGTTCACACATTTTACCGCCGCTGCACGATAACCGGTGTATGAATCAACACGCGGGATTCCGCGAAACTAAGCTTTGACGTCTCCATAGCAGTGTAGAGCGCGAGCGCGCGTACGATATCGACGACATTTGCACTCGACCGCGATCGCTTATCATTATTTTCCTAAATAAACACGACGAACGCATATTTGACCTTTGTTTGATAGCTGCCTATTTTTGCTCCTCTTGTTTTTGGTGAGACATCACTGTATAAAATATTTTCCCATCACAGCACTAAAGGGTTTTCTAAAAAAAATGCGAAAAATTTTAGGCGGTAATTTTGAGTTGACACTGACAGTTGTATAAGTTCGCGCGCTTTTTGTTATTTTTTAATTTTTAAATGTTGTAGCGGAAGCGTCCGCGCGCGGCACGTCCACCACGATAGTGGTGCGCCGTCCGGCAATTAATTGGATGCGTTCATTCTGCGCTCGAGTCTGTCTGACCGATATTCTACGTTATTTCTGTGGCAGCTGGAGCATGCGTGGCGCAACCACACTAAAACTAAATGCAATGTGCATTAGATAAGACAGATCAGGCGCCGAGACATATACATGTTTATTGATATATTTAATTGTATTGATACGGGCCATAAAGTCGTGTGCATTGGCCATTAAACTTAAAGCAAGTAAGATTGTATAGACGTTGGAGGGCATAACAATTTAAATTCATTACCATATGTGTTCCTGTTCGAGCTTGGAGCAATATTTGTTTAAATTTAAATGTATGTTTTGCTCGATATTTTCCTGTATTGAACTTGGGAACGCCAAATGCGTCTAATTATTTTTTACGCTATTGTAGGCCTTATTCTTTGACGTATAAGGATTAAAACAGGAGTGCGGTGAGAAATCCTACGAACAGGATAATCATGAAGCGCGATTGAACAATGAATTCTATGGAAACAGAAACATGTGTTCTAGATTTTGTGAAAATTTCTGTAATACTTTAAGTGTACCGGAACTCATTTCCTTTGTTTCTTATAAGCTTATGCAAGTTGCAGACGTCATACAAGTGACTAAGCATGAAACAAGCTACTTTTATACGTCTTGGAACTTCGAGGTACAGTTGGCAGATTTCGTGGCTGACCACTTTTCAATCTTAATAGGTAAGTACTAATATATAATGGTGATAAGTGGTCAAGCACCAATTTTGTCGAGTGTACCTTACGTCAAGACGTTCAATATATTTATCATCCTGAGAACTAACAATATCATGCTGAATTCACCATTCTGATTGCGAAACATGGTGATTAGACAACCCTTGGGTACAATTTACTCTACTGTGGACTTGTAGGGGTCCATGAACAACTTGTATAAGTACCTTAGTAGCAGTCATTTGCTGGCTTTTATGGTTTTAAGATCTAAAGTAAACCCAGTTTTAAACACCCACTTAAACGTTAAGAAGCTATCGAGTTTTATGCTAAGTATTAAAATGAAGATGCACCTTTGTTTGGCAATACTAAACTACATCAAACGTCTTTAATGGGCGTAGTTTTCCTCAAAATTGACTTTGAATGTGGGTGCAGGACCAACCCACAGAAGCTAGGATGACTACACTTCGGACTGACGGACTTGACACAAATATTGAGTTGAGAATGACCACAGTTGGATAAATTAAGTAGGTACCTAACCTACTAATAGAGATATTTAATTCGATACTGTTATTATAATATTTATTGTGTGTTTTTTGGCACAATCTCTATTTCCTTTTGTCAATTTCTAGGTCACAATGAAACTTTAAAACAAGTGAAACTCGGCCATGCTGTAGGGAAATAATTCAAGACCCTCGAATTGGGCCTGGGACCCAGGACTCGATAATTAAGAAAACCAAGAAATACTTTAGACATTGTGTAAAAAAAACAATAATCTTTCTACATATGCGATAAACCCAACATAAATTACCATAATATATTTTTTATCAGTGGAAACTTGTCTTTCAACTTAGCCTTCAATTTCATATTGTTTAATAAAACTGTTTAAGTTAGCTGTAAGTTTCCGAATAAATAAAATAAAATACAAATACCTAGTCCAAAATATGTATAGGTAAATTGTTGGTACATAACAAAGAAAACTGCAAAATTTAGGCAATTTAATTCAACTGTAAGCCGACCGCTCCAAATAAAGTTTGTAAAAGGGCCACGAATCCACGTTGAAGATTGAAACTGCATGCTGAAACTAAATTTATAAATCCATCTTAAGGTGTTGATTTCAATTACAGTCGAAGGGCGAATGCTATCGAATACCTTTTCCTACATAGCGGTCATCATCATAATCAGCCTAAAATGTTCCCACTGCTGGAACACAGACCTCTCGGTGAGAGGGAGTGGGCTGTAATCCACCACGCGGGCCCATTGCAGGTTGGCAGATGTCACATGTCTTCGAATGTTTGGTTTTAGGACAACCCGGTTTCCTCACGATGTTCTTTAAAGTACAATCATGTATTTTCTGATGTACAATAAAGTATATAAATACATATTGTGGTAAATACATATAGTTCTTGTAACGTTCGTTTTTAAACAGCACAAAAACCAAGCGTTCTTCTTTATCGACTCACCTACAGTTTAAAAGTTCAATTTTATAACCTTTAAATTGCTTCCAGATTATTACTAATACTAATCTAAATAACCGACATCTGGTTAGACTGAATGCTAACCCTGACACACTTAGAAAGGCTAGTTCGATGATCTTCCTTGACTTTTATTACCGTGGGATAGCAAACAGTTGTGCTATGGTTTTAAGGATCGCTTCCACGTCACTAACTACGTTTAGTGCTAAAAGAATGTTATAAAATAATTCTGTTTCTGTCAATCGTTTGAAGATGAAAGAGGCAGAACCGATTATACTAATAATAACGCTGTAGAGTATGTTTGTTTAAACACGCTAATCTCTGGAACTACCAGTCGGAATTCAATTTTTGCATTTGATAGCCCACATTCTTGAGGAAGGCTATAGGCTATTCAACATTACGCTAGGACATTAAGGAGCCGAGCAAAAATAAAATGACAGAAAGAACGCTAGGCGAAAACGAAGTAATAGCGCGGGCAGGCGATGCGATGCGACAGGTTGGGGGAACAAGTAATAGCGCGGGCAGGCGATGCGATGCGACAGGTTGGGGGAACAAGTAATAGCGCGGGCAGGCGATGCGATGCGACAGGTTGGGGGAACAAGTAATAGCGCGGGCAGGCGATGCGATGCGACAGGTTGGGGGAACAAGAAATTTCACGCGGACGAAGTCGCAGGCAGAAAGAAGCTAATTAATTTATAAAATAATTTTTATGTTGGAGATAAAAGAGACTGAATGATGTGATAATAGGTAAGTATGTCTAGCGCTTGGCGCATTGTGGCGCAAGTTATGACTTTTTGTAACTGGCCAGTTATAATTGTAGACTTGTCATTGCAGCCTGCTGGCATCCAACTGTCCTCTTCAACTTGAGTGCTAAAAAGGGCAACTAAGGTATTGTGCTAACATGATAGGCAGTAGAAGCATCTTTCCGTTGAATAAGGTATAGTCATTATTCGACGTAATCTTACCTAAATTATTGGTGATATTACACTTACTATTATCACCAATCCTTTTGCTAAGGGTCATGATATTATGTCGACGTGCAAACTGAAACTATGAATTCAGCACATGCTTCTAGACCATGTCCCAGCCACCCTGTATGTAAGGTGCATATTATATTAGTTATTAGCTGGTAGTCCTTTCTGATAAGAAGTTTACAGGCTGAAGTCTAAAGGCTCCTTCAAACAGGCGCGACACGACACGCGACTCAAAGGCACCGCAAGTCGCGAAACGAGCGGTGCCTTTGTGTCGTTCGCGATTATATCGCGTGTCGCGCCTGTTTGTAAGACCCTTAACGCGGAAGAAACATGTCATGCCATTCAATATTAAAATTATATAACTCTAGATCTGAAACCAATTAAGTCACATCATCGTGAACACGTATATCGACAATAAAAGTCAGTTTTGGCTAAACGCTTTCTATTTCCCAAAATATATGGCTGTTATCACGGATATCGATACTATGACTGTTATCTATTTGCAGTTAGGTACAGCTCGATTCAAACTTTATGGCGGCTCGGAGCATGAGGCGAGTCACTACGCAGTAACAGATACACGTGTCAGCGGGGGTGAGGGGTGAGGTACACCAGCGTTGGCAGACCAATAGCCACGTACGTGGGAGGACGACCTACTGACGGGGACGACCTGGGAGAGACTCGCACATACCAGGGAAGCAGGGCACAAAACGGAGGAAGCCTATACCCAGCAATGGGTTTCATTTTGACAGTTCAACAACATTCATTGCGTTATTTACGTTGTTGAGCAGACACATTTTTCGACATATGAAGCAATGGATTAGCAATATCCTTCAAAATGATTCAGATTGCGATCAATAGTTTGTTACGCATTTAGAGTGCTGAATGGATGACGCGCACATACCAACTTACTGACTTTATCCCGATACTGCAAATCGAATGGTCACTCCAAAGCTGAATGAACAAAGTTAACTGCAGCACAAAGCCCATTCATGTGGAATACCATTATTACACTTTCTACTTCAATATCAGCTTTATCATATTCGTGTTAGAGTGTGATTTAATTTGGCAAGAGTAATGATATCTCACACCACACATCGTAATATCAACTTTAGTTACTAGAAGTTAAGGTGTAGTGTTAACTGGCTGGTGTTTTGAGAATGGCTACTGTTTCGGGAGTTCGCATGTGCATGTAAAGATGCTATGATGAGGTACTGCACGGTTTGGTAATGTTTTCATTTCCTCTACGGAAGTGAGGACCAAAATAAGTGTGAATGTAGGTGAGGATTCAGCGTGATAGTTTTAAAGTACCTACTTATAACTTTGGTGTAAGTCCCTAGTAGTTAACTAATCTTCAAATAGTTTCAATGTTAACAGTACCTACTTTAGGTAACAAAAAAAGTTATAACATGAAATAAGGAGATCCTTAATGCTACATTTACATTTTTCATGAAGCTGCTCTTGTAACTAAGTACTAAATACTCCTCGAGATGTTCCATTTAATAAAAAAAACTTTCTTTATTTGAATACCAAAATCATGGCCAGACAGACTACGCAGAAACAGAGGCTAATAAGCAGACAGCTCATCTGTTAGGTAGGCAGGTAGGTACTAATTATGGTTTCTAACCGCTGCCTATGGAATCTGCAACATAGGCATTGCAGGTGCATTTCCTTTGCACAGACAAAGGCTGTTTGAAATAAGTAACTAAAAGATAACTTGAAGGTTCCGATTCCGAAAATTTAAAACTTAAATTCCAAACGGTTATGTTTGCATAAGTCGTTAGCAGTGATCGTTTGGTGCAGTTAACAGTTGAACTTTCAATTAAAGTTAGTTCAAGATTAAAACAATAAATATCATTGTTAGACTCTACGAACATTTACTGAGCAATGTATGCCGCCATTTTGAGTGCATTTTGTGCGAGAAAATGGACGCTACAGTACCTACAATTTGAAAGACGAACTACAATTTTTATTATTGACCTTAAAATACTTATACAATAGGTATATTACACAACTAACTATTTACCCTAGGTACTAAAATTAATTATCTAACTATAGATATATCTAAGTAAAATAGGCGTCGAAGATTTGTTCGCATTCGAAAGTAGATTTTCTTGAAAGGAAACGTCTCTTTTTATCTTTTGTTTTTAATGGGAACTTGGGACGTGTAAAGAAAAAATCGTGTCAAAATTATACATGGAATTGTGTTATTTACACTGGCGTAGGTACTTATTTAAACTATGATAATTACAATAACAAGGTGGATTTATTTACTTTGAGTACACGAACGAGAAATAGAATAACAGAAGATAAGAATAGATTCAGTATTTCTGTCGCATAAACGTGTCTTTAAATAAATCCCTCTTACGAAAAGTTGCAATCTAGTCTAAAAATTGCTTAAATTTTATTGGAAAATAAAAAGAGTATCAAGTTTTTAAGTTGTCAAACTCAATGAACTGAGAAGATGAACTGTAAAAAATCTTGATGGACTTTCAACCAATCGTTATCAATCAAACAATTGACATTCAATGAACCGTAGCGGCCATTGATTCAAGTAATTCATGACTATGACTTTGGTGTACAGAAATGACATTCGGAGACAGTGATCCGTTCTTAGCCCTGAATTCTGAAACACCACTTACTTAACTAAAACACTCTCAAAAGTCTTTCTGCTACTGCGGTAAATCTTAGTGTGCATACACACGAGCGATATGCGGCAACGACAGAGGCAACTGCAGCCGTCGACCGACGCTCGTCGACGCTTCTGTGGCGGCCGTAACCACGTGCCGCTCATGTATTTGAGTACGGTGTTTAAATACACGAGCGGCATGTTGTCGACGGCAGTTGTTTCTGCTGTAGACGAATGTCGCCCTAAGTACTAGATTTTTCACTGGAAAGAGTTCAATCTCAAAACTTTCTTTCAACGTTTCCTGAACTTGTTTTCTTAAAGGAAACTATCAAAATAGATGATAAATAATCTGACAATATACATCAAGATTCTTACGACCACGACTTCCGTAACCGATTGTCAAACGACCATCAATGGTATTTATGGGACAATCAAAATCCTAACAGTGTTACAGTCGGCTGACGATGAATAGCTCATCAAAACGAGTAAGATTTCAGAAAATATCTAAACTAATATTATCAAAAGAAAAGATTAGATTTTTTGTATGTTTGTTTGGCTTTCACGCCAAAACGGCTATACAGATTTGGATGAAATTTAGCACATGAGTATACCATAACCTGGATAAGGACATAGCAGCTAGTTGTAAATAAAAAAACTCCAAAAAACCAGCACTCGCATAAAATATATCCCACCGCATTTTAATCCACAATTGTGTCCAAAAACGACATGATCTTCTAATTGAGCTTATTGAGCTACATTGGCTACAATTAGTATAGCTGCTGGCGAGTCTAAATTGTCTGAATTGGTGCCTCGACCGGGTGACTGGACGTAACAGCTGTGTGTCAAGTATTCAAGAGCACTTCATACATAGATTGCTTAGTTATCGCTTTGGCACTTGTTAAGAGGGTTCTTAGGAGACTGTAAATGTGCCAAAGTAACTTTATTGGGAAATTATCATCGACTGCCTAGCCTTTTGTGAGACTGGGAACCGACCCCAACATAGTTGGGTTGGGACTATGTTGGGGAATTGGCTCCCTGTCTCACTGGATGAAGCTGAATACTAATATTTTCCTAGAACCGACTGCCTATCTGTCCTCCACAACCCAGTTACTGGGTATACCCCTTATAAAACTGGGTAAGACTGGTTGTCAGACTTTCTTTTTGGATACAGGTTCAAATTAAATTAGCTAGCAAAACGCCACTGTCGTGATGGGTATCGACATATAGGTAAGTAAATACGTAAAAAATACAGATTAGTATTATTAATTTAATTTGAAATTGTATGGGTCTTATGGGCTCTGGACTCGCAAACTGGTCTCGTGTCTAGGCCTCATTAAGCCTATTCCTAGATCCAACAAGAAGTACAAATCTTTGACACATTCAAGCTGTCCTAGTGTCTGGGGCCCACAAGGATAGAAACTAATTAGATGGTTGGGTCCACAGAAGAGTTAAATTTAACTGTTCTATGGATGGAACCATCTAAATACGTCTGGGAATGCCATGAGAGATTACACCAAGATTCAGGCAGCAGCATCCGCATGCTGTTTTGATAAGTAATAACGCGTTTACCACGTATATACGCTGTTTTTCCTCATGATAGTAGAAATCGATGCATTCGGACAGTGTAAAAACCTGACACTCTAATAAAGTACGTAGTACTTACAACAAGGAAAGGGAAGTCAGTGTAAGGGTATTTGCACACCAGCTATGGTCTGCTGAAACATTGCAATATCCAGAACAAAATGTATAATATAACAAAGTGTTGGCTTTCGCTTTTTTCATAAGGATTGGCAACAAACAGCAGTAAATAGGGGTAAGTAGAAGGAATGGAAGGGAGGCACACAAGCGACTGATAAAAACATTGTTTATCGCTGCAGAATAGCAGAGTTAATCGATGGTGTACATAAATTATTTTGTTAAAAAGTTTTTATTTCTCGCTTTTTAGTGGGTCTGCTTATAATTTATCTAAGTTACAATAGCCTAATGTCAACTTGCCCATCGCCTTTTTATAAAATATTCCTTTTCTCGATGCAGGGACGTTAATTGTTGAGGAGTTCTCCTGGTATTCCACCATCAGCTCCATTTCACCATTCGCATTGTAACGAGCATAAATTGCTTAGTGCTTAGCAACCATATTAAAGTAATCGAATCGCAACCCGTGAAATATTTATCATTGAGTGGTTCCGATGGCCATCTGTGGTCTTCATCATCAACTCCACTTTAGCAAATGATGATTTCCAAGTGCAAATGCTAAAGTTGCTTTAAAAAATACCCAAATCGCTATAGCTTCCTATAAAATTTGAGGGTTTCCGACGATTTCCATGGGATCCTCTCATCAGATTCCAACTTGATGACAATGGGACCGCCTCGAGAGTATACCCTTTCAAACGAAAAAATAATTATCAAAATCGGGCTACTCTGTAAAAAGTTATGCGTGGTCATACTTACATAAAAAAAAAAATACGCGTCGACTTGAGAACCTCCTCCGTTTATTCGTCGGTTAAAAAATCGAAGACATCTGTGACATCTATCGACCCGCACTAGGCCCGTGGTGGGTTACGGGCCACATCCTTTCACCGAGAGGAGGAGGAGCCCCGTGTCCCAGCAGTGGGATCATTCTAAACCAATTATATGTACAAAAAGCGTACCTAATTGTGCATTAAGTATATGGCCTACGAAAAATTTGACTAAAGTTTTCCCAATTTAATCAACCCGCAAGCGTTAGTCAAATTAAGTGCCTAATCAAAGTGGTTGCGAGTCTAAGCAAAGCTTTTTATGTGCTCTCCATTACTGTATCAATTCGATAGCTCGTAAATATTTTATTAGGCTCCACTACGCTCATAAAATGGACGAACTTAGACAAATATCATAAATGCTGAGTGGAATGGTTTGTGTATCTTGAACATCAAGTCCAAGAGAGAGTAATTCATGTGAAGCTCTCGTAAAGCAGCCCATCTCGTTTAGAACTTGGTTCAATTCCCACAAGAACATATAAAGTACTATACCTTCTGCCCGCGTGGAACGGGATCGTGCTACCGGGACAAAAAGTAGCCTATGTCCTACCCGAAGGTTGTCATCTATCTCCTTGCCACATTATGCAATGGCTTTCGTTTTGACAGTTCAACAACATTCATTGCGTTATTTACGTTGTTGACCAGACAATTTTTTCATCCTTGTGATTGATGGTGTGTTTCGCAATAAGGGCAATTTTCTAAAAAGAATAAACAATTGTACAGTAACATAACACCTACCTAGTACCTACACATTGTAGTCAAAGAAAAAAAAAATTAAGATAAGTTTAATTTAATTAAATCGGATTAAATAAATTAAATTAATTTGTAATGTAATACATTAAATGGAGCCGTCACAGAAGGCTCTGTATTCTGTAGAATCTACCACAGAACGTTAGTCTTTTGTTAAGATGTGGATATTGGTGTGGGTTACATGTTTGTTAACTCTAGTTTTTAAGGACTTTTTTTTTGTTTTCTCTGTAGCATGTAACTGTTCTATGTCCCTAATAAATAAAATAAAAATAAAATAAGAAAATCATTAACAATTCACTCAAGGTAGGCTCAATGCCAAACAAAAAACATATAATTGCCGTATTTCCGTGCAATCTGTTAAGCAAGTCTAGAAAGCATATGTATGTAATTTGCTTTTTATATTAACCACAGTGTTCACTGTTCATAGATCTACGATGCATATCATGTAATGATGGTGCGAGTTCGATCCCGGGTAGCGCATACATATTGATACGCGCACTACGCGTTGCCGTTGTGTTCTGTTTGTCAGACACGTCACGCAACATCTGTTTTTATGGTTCCGTTTTACCCCTTGGGTACAAAGAGTAAAAACGGGACCCTATTACTAAGACTTCGCTGTCTGTCCGTCCGTCTGTCTGTCACCAGGCTGTATCTCAAGAACTGCACCTATCGTGCAGTTCTTGAGATACAGCCTGGTACTAGACAGTTGAAATTTTCACAAATTATGTATTTCTGTTGCCGCTTTAACAACAAATACTAAAAACAAAAAATAATAAATATTTAAGGGGGGCTCCTATACAACAAACGTGTTTTTTTTTTCGTTGTTTTTGCCTTGTGGTACGGAACCCTTCGTGTGCGAGTCCGACTCGCACTTGGCCAGTTTTTTTCAATATTTGTTCGAATAAAGTCTTCCGGATACCTTTTAAAGTCAGAAGGTATAGAAACTCGAGAACTTTGGCTAAGGGGTTTAAGATTATTATGCTATGAGACTTGGTTGATTAGACTGAAAGCGAAAATACAGGCGACAAGCGAAAAGCCCATTGTATATTTTGTAGTGTTTCATGTTTTTTTTTGTTATGTTTTTTTGTGGTGGGTATAAAGTAGATCACAGGGTCAAACATTATTAACTTAGCTAACGAAATTCCGCAAACGTAATGGGTATTATCAATAATCTAAATATACAACTAAACGGGAAAACCAAACAGTTTCTCTCAACTTCTTCATGTAACTACACTATTGTTTGTATTCTGTGTACCTATTCATACACATAATCAGCCTTTTTCATGTTCCCACTGCTGGGACACAGGCCTCCTCTCGGTGAGAGGGAGTGGGCCGTAATCCACCACGCGGGCCCATCAGTGCTGAGTCCGCTGGCGCAGTGCGGGTTGATAGATGTCACATGTCTTCGAATGTTTGGTTCTAGGACATGCCGGTTTCCTCACGATGTTTTCCTTCACCGTTTTGAGAGCAGTGGTGATGAAATAATTTACAGAAAGTAAAGTGCCTGGGTTCGAACCTACGACCTAGGTACAACTCGTAAGTTGCGGCCGTTACCACTGGGCCACCATTGCTCTATAATCATATACTTAGTACAAAACCAAACCAATATGTAGATACTAATAAAGTACATAGAACTTTGCCGATGACATGACCTGCATAAAAGGCAATGATATTTTATAATCCTACTAATATTTTAAATGTGAAAGTTTGTGAAGATGTTTGGATGTTTGTTACTCAATCACGCGTAAACCGTTAAACAGATTTGGGTGAAAATTGGCACATAGATAGACCATTTCCTGGATTAACACATAGGATACTTTTTATCCCGATATTCCCACGGGATCGAAACTTACGCGGGTGAAAACGCGGGGCGCAGCTAGTGATTAATAAAGGGTTACATCTAAATAGGGGTGTTACCTTTTTAATTGATTCGAATGATATTATTCGTATCGCCCGCATGATAGTATCAAAACATGATAGTTATTATTTTATCACCATATAGGGGTGCGAATTAAAACATAAATTATGTGTTATGGCTTAATTAATCGAAAAATAAGGGCGAGGATAATTTTACGTGGGTAATGGGTATATTGATTTTTATGTCATATCTTCTAGATTATGAATGATTTCAGTTTGTTTGAGTCTAGATGAGAAATAGGACCTAAGTTTAAGTCGAAACCATAGAAAATATTTTATGTCGGTGTTTATAATTACTATGCTTCCAAAAATGAAATGAAGAGAATCTGCATTTTAGTGTACCTACTGTTTTTGGCCTTCGACAGTGGAAGTCCTTCGTAATTTTAATCATTTTAGCTCTTACCAGTTTTGCAGAATATGCTTCAGTCATGAATAGTCATGATAATGACTGATGGCTTACAGTTCAGACTTACCTGAAAAAAAACAAGAAATAAGGAGAATTAGATAAAATTTGACTGAAAGGTTCTCTAAACTGCGTGATATTTTTTTTAAAGAAAATGTGTCCTCCTTCGCACTAGGTACTCTTCGAGTAGTTTTGGACTCTATCATTATCATCTACCTAGCCTTTTTCCAACCATGTTGGCGTCGCCTTCCAATCTAACCGGATGCAGCTGAATACCAGTATTTTACATGGAGCGACTGCCTATCTGACCTCCACAACCCAGTTACTGGGTAATACTATACCCCTTGGTAAGACTGGTTGTCAGACTTTCGGACTCTATCGGAGCCCTTTATTCGTTACCAAACACATTGTAAAATATCACAAATCGAACGCAAACTAGGTTGTTATACCTACTTGGCCAAAATAATATTATGCTAATGCGTAAAACTGCAAATCCTTTACCTAAAATTTCAATGATATTAATACTAATATTATTATCTAGGTATAAAATTGATAATATTATTATGTTTATCAATGTTCATGTTTCAAAAATAAAACAAAACCGTCTTTTAGAGAAATAATAAGAACATTATTTTTACTTTGTAATAAAATAAAACTTGCCCCAAGTCACTGCGACATTCAGCGATAACCAATGACCTGCCGTTATTAAAATCATAAGATGCAAATAAACCAAGTTTCCTGAATGTTATTTCAAGGATTTTTGCGTTAAATATCAACTGCAGTGAGCTACGTAATTAGCTAAAATGTTTAACATCTACGGTTTTTTTTTGTTCAGCGCCAAATGACGTCATTGCAAATCTTATATGCATAGAATTCTACTAATGTATTCGTCGCCTACGCAAAGCATAAAAAGTGACATCACCCAGTGAGTTTCAGTATCTTTTTATGAGCCACTTAAGGAATTGATTTCCTTTAATAAACATAAACAGCCAGCGTCAAAAATATGGTAGGTATAGATACAAATAGGTACATAGACAAAAAATCATCCGTTCTTCTTCCCCGTGTCTCTGGCACGACTGTATTTCAGATCTTGTTGGCCCAAAACTTCGCCACTTCCATGGCGTCGTCGGTGGCAGCGCAGAGGTCAGTTTGACTGCGTGTTTTGGGACACTGAGGGCAGGATAGGAGGTGGAGCATGGTTTGCAAAACAGTTCCACATCCACAACCTACTGCCGTTCTGTCGAGGTAACCCTAATTTATCAGGTTGGATTTACATCTTCCCACTTGTGTCCGGAGACGGTTCAGGGTCTAACGACGAACACGAACGGCTGCACATTGATACAATATTGAGGAACAAAATTGAAGACCTAAATGAATTCTTGTTGATGTCTCTTTGAAGCTTACCTAATGTACCTATGTACGTTATTTTCTCAAAATGAAGATGGTATTTTTATAGCTACTGGCATTGACGGAAATGTTGCCCACATTTTAGTCAATATCACTGCCCAGTGCCCAGGCAATTTCTCGACGTTCCGGTCATAAAATACAACTCCAATAGTCGATAAAATCGGGTCGAGTGCTAGCCATGTGCTAGCTGATTACTCAAAACAAGAATTGTCAAAATCCGATTACCTACTATGTAAAAAGTTATGCGTGATTATACAAAAAAAAATACAAATATAAGTATACTTACCTAATGTATAATTATGCATACTGTATGGAATACCTCGTCCGTGTTATTTCTTTAAACTTTTCGCACAAAAAGGTACAAAGGCGGACTTAATGCCTTAGGCGTTTTATCGTCAGTAAAAAAATGCTTCCATTGTGAGTTTTCCAATTTCCATAAGCAAGATCACTCGGCTTTCGCAGATGTAGTAGGCACGGAGGTACCTATTGCATTTGGGTAGAGCTTTCCAATTTCTACACAAACGTGCTATAAGAGTCGAAACAAGGAGTCGAACTCGAGACCTTACACTCAACTATTCTGCATCATTTGTTTATTAGTTTTCCTATGAACTTCCCAGTTCACTAATTATATTAACCCTGGTATTGTACTAGATGGGATGACAATTTCAGAATCCCTCTAAGTTGTGCTTACTAAGTCCCAAAGTTCTAACCGTAACCCGTCTAGAGACGTCCATATGTTACAAAATATGAATAAACATTACACATTCTTCCGTATTACCATAACACCAATGAATGGAACCAATGAATCCATCAGATGCTCTATCTGGTTTAAAAATATATCTATTATTAGGCCACGTCCGCTGTTGAGCACGTGTTAATATAATTTATGGGTTTTATCCCCCATAGAACATGTGAATCGATCGGTGGGGATGCCGTGAGGATGTGGCAATAGTCATCTGTTTGGGTGGCCGACGAAATGCTTGATATGATTTATATTTCCTTGTAAATATTAGTTAAACCTATGTTGTGGACGTAATCAATGTATTTGATATGTTTTTTGTTTTTTTTTTTGTCTGTAAATTCTAAAATACGAGTACATAAGGTCAATGGATACTGAAAAAAAAAAATTAAGAGATAAGACATGAAATAAATAAAAAAATTATAAATTAGTTCGCGACTTAATGCGTTGATTACGCACAATTACTTTTGTATTTAGATTGAATATGGTTTATTTTTTACTCTAAATAAGGACAATAAGTCAATAACTTATTTATCTATAGTAGGTACAAAAATACACTACAACAATATTTTAAAAGAACTGATAAAGCGGTCGTTAGCGCCATCTAGCTACGCTACAACGCACTACGCGCAAGCGTGAAACCTCTAATGCTTCAGTATAGATGGCTCTGACGCTTTAGTTAACACCCGATCGAACTAGATGGCGCTAGCAGTTCTTTAGCTGCTGGCTACAGGAATCGCTCCGTTTTGGTGGGAAAATTAAAATTCAACTTGTACCACATAAACTTGGAACAATAGTGGAAAATTAATTATTACCAAAGAAGTAACCAAGAAATAATCAAAGTTACATTATCGTTTAATGGCAGCAAAGCAGTACCTAGACTATTTTTTTTTGTTTAACCATAACACAGGCCACCGACACAGGTTCAAAAGGTGGCCAATGTCCAAGGACTGCAATTATTTTTACAATACAAAAACCAAAAAAAAAACTCTAATTTCCTCAAACAATAATCTAATAGACCAATATTACATGCATTAGTAAGAAACCACTCGCAAATCGACCTTCACGAGCACATCATTTCCGGCAAAAAAAACTTTAATAATGTTTCATTTTGACAAGCTATAATTCTTCCTAAAGATATAAACCTCCTTTGATATCAAGACTAGAAATGGCCTGATAAATGACTTCCATTCATGAGTTATTTAGACGCATATACTTAGTGCTTTCTCTGGCCTCAAAACGTAGTCCTTTCTAAGAAATAAATCATCGACCTTGCTAGGTCAAAGCCTGTACAATGGCCGATCTAACGTTCCGGTGCGCAGGCGCAAGCAAACCGTGATTTATGAAATTGTGGTTGCGCAACAGACGTTTGTAATTGGATCTGTGCGATGATTGGTTTGGTAAAATATTTATATTAGCATGATATTTACATGCCTGACTGCTTTCTCTGTTGATATTTATGTGGGTGTTTTAAAAGGTCAGAAACTGCATTTGAAAAATACCTAACGTAGGTAAATTAAGCAAAAAGGAAATTAAATGATGATGAAATTATGTTTATTTCTGTAGTTAAGTTTTTGGACAATATTTTAAAAACTAGATGGCGTTTCCTAGCTGACTGATCCCTGAGAAGAAATGCCGAAAGAAACTCGGGGGTCATGGTCTCTTTTACAGTCCATGTATATTTTTTTATTTATTTTTTAGTCTAACAATACAGGGCCATGTCTAAAAGGGCAAAAAGGATTTGTGAAAACGTACTATTTTTGCGGATTTCGGATACATTTTGAAGAGAAAAAAAATATTTATTATGCTTTGCTTTCATGTGGGTAGTAGTAAACCGTTTTTATAGACATCCTATATGGTATGTGGTGCTAGGTATCGACTATCAGTATCGGATAGGCTACCCACAGGCATCACCCACGCAAATCCTACTAATCTAGGAACGACAAAAAAACTTTATTAATATTTTTTATTAATTATTAGATTCTGCGGATACTGGACGCGTCTAATAATTAATTATATTATTTTGGCTAGAGATTTATCTAACATGGACTCTGTGTGCCCTCCTAACTATAGTACTCACAATTGCAACGAGGGTTACCAAAGTCCTGATATTTTATTTTAATTATATCATTCTTTTTTCAGTACCTATTCATTGATTTTTTTTATTTCCTAATAACAGAGTAGGTAATTGAGGTTGATCATGCTCTACTACAGCTAGTCCACGTGAAATATGTCTCTACTGGGTGACCCATAGTCAGTAGTCTGAATGATCAGCGCAGCGGGGTAATTACGTAACACACTAAGGCGCAAAACAGACGGACTGCATTTCAGCTGCAACTTCGCAGTTTGGATGCAGTTGACTTTAACTGCTTCGAAACCTTGTTATGACAACTGCATCCAAATTGCGAAGTTGCAGCTGACATGCAGTTCAAAAGCAGTCCGTCTGTGTAGAGGTAGACCCTAACGGTAACAATACCTTTCATTTTGACAGTTCAACAACATTCATTGCGTTATTTAAGTAAATTTTTGCGAACATATGAAGCAATGGATTAGCAGTATCCTTCAAAATAATTCAGACTGTGATTGATAGTGTGTTACGTAATTAGGGTACAGTTCCAAAATATTCTATCGTCAAAATTTTCAAAGTTGTCGGGGATTTTACAGAAAGCTCAGTGGACCAAATATTCGTGTGACCTATAGAAACATGTTCAAAATCAGGTAGTTTGTATTGTTTGCGTACGTGACTTGTATGAGTAATGGTAGGCGCCGGAGATGCACAGTTTAAAGTGGAGCTCGGAATGACAACGCGGCAATCGTGTCGGTGACCTCAGAATCTTGGCAAAGATGAGAAAAGTAAAATTTAAGGGCCGGAACCGACTCAAAGGAAACCCAATGGGCTTCCTTTATGATAAATGACATACTACCTTCAGGCTAGGTGGGCGACGTTCGTAAGGAGAAAGGCTTAAAAGTGGTCGAAGATCAAAATTAGAGATGCACCTATTGGAAAAGATTTTCATTGTCAACCTATAATAATATCAGAACTAAGATGATGACTATTGCTTCGCCGAAGATATAGATGTACCTACTAGTAGAAGTCTGTACAACCTTTTGCGAATAAAGGAAACATCATATAAAAGAAGAAGTGAGCGTGTAAGTAAGTCCAAAATGCACCCACAATTAGCGGAGGAACGTGTAATAAACACGAAACAGAACCAGTTACGGCCTTGCATTTTGTCCTTGACCGAAGTTTTCCAGCTGGATAACTTACCTACACTTACATACACACCTCACGCAATATAGAGAACGATATGGAACAATATTAAAAAGCCAAAGCAAAGGCAAACATGATTCTTGTTTTGTGTGTAGGTTTGGGGGACAGTCTGTTACAGTCAAACGGGGTGAATAGGGATGCAGGGGTGAATCGGGACGAAACTTTAAAAGCGATTTTAACATTGAAATAATATAGTTTGTTGCCAAAAAGGTGTCTAATGTGTTTATTGTATTATAATTAACGATTAAGTGTCCTTTTCGGCAACAAACTGTATTATTTCAATGCTAAAATCCATTTTAAAGTTTCGTCCCGATTCACCCCTGCATCCCTATTCACCCCGTTTGACGGTACTTCACGTAACACACTATCAGTAGCAATGGCTTTCATTTTGACAGTTCAACAGCATTCATTGCAATAATACGTTGTTGAGCAGACAATTTTTTCCAATATATGAAGCAATGTCCTTCAAAATTATTATGATTGTTTGTGTGTTACGCAATTAGGTGCCGATCTCAAAAATCCTAATACAAAAAGAAAATGTTGAAATGTTGACACGGAAAATTCAATATGGCGGAAGCTAGCCTTAGTCTAGACGATCTAGGTCTTTGCTCGTTAGAGCTTAAGATTATCCCGATTACTTTGTCTATTTCTTAAAAGCTTCGTGCCCTCTAAAGTTAATAAGATTCTACAGAGCTTGTTTAGCTGGCCTTGTATCGCGGCCTTGGCTTCTGCTTTCCAGCTGGTTGGCTCTCAAGGATGTCAGAAGGTCACACGCTCGACATCGATAATAGAACCGGTAGTTATCGCTTCTCAATCGATTAGTCACTGTTGTTTTAGTAGCTTTTAAAAAGTTTGCTGTTGTCTTTTTATCTTTTAAATAATTGCTGACGTTAGACATCATAACTACGAGGTAAAAAATTACCCCCGGTTTTTGAAAGTTGGACCTACATGACTGTGATCAATAAATCTAAATCAAATCGCATAAATCCTACTAATCATACATGTAAAAGTTTGGATAATTGTGAGTTTGTATTATGACGCTTTTTAATGGGTCGAGGTATGTGATTGTGTGTGAACTCCTCCCCTAAGATGACCCACTGACCATGTGACATCTACCAACCCGCACTGGGCCCGCGTGGTGGATACCAGCCCACTCCCTCTCGCAGAGAGGAGGCCTGTGTCTTGTGTCACAGCAGAGGAAACTCTATAGGCTGCTTATGCAGTGGAGGCAAGATGCGGTCATGTGTATCGTTACGGTCAATGGCTTACCCAAAAGCCTCGCCCATATTATTGAGTTTATTATTGTACATTATAATTATAAATATATCTACAGATAAGTAGACCATTGATATGCAGATGGGCAGGGCTCCCAGATGAAGAGGAATTTTATGCCAAATCTAACTCAACAGATGGCGGAATTATGCACGTCTGGAATGTAGCTTAAAACTGCAAAATACGAGGCGGGATTAAACCTAAGTACCTATTTATAACTTTTAGCTGTAATTTTAGCTTAATCTCTATGTAAGATGTAATAGCTACTAGACGAATATGCGCTTTTGCACTCTGCAAGAGATCAAAATGAAAATTGTGAATAGCTATGCAGTAGCGAAAAATACTCGTAGTAAAAATCTAGTATAGGTACCTACCTACTTAGTTTACGATTGTCATTAAAATTTAATAGCCATTGGTTCAATTAAGTCCTTAACTCGTATAGCCGGAAAATCTAATTGAAGGCTTAGATTAACTACAGTGTCACGTGCACTACCATGTCAAAGTAGGTAAGCCAAGATCGACCATGAACACCTGTAATGGCTGTCATCAACCAACAGACAGGAAGCATTGTCATCTGCTTTGACCAAGGACCATTATAGTCCTTGGTTAAAGCAGATGACAATGCTTCGTGTCTGTGTTACAACCACGATACCAACGGGGCAGTTCTAAAGTCATAACTTAAGAACTGCCCCGTTGGTATCGCGGTTGTAAGCGCGACTGCAGCGCGTGGGGTCCTGGGTTCGATTCCTGGGTCGGGCAAAGTGTTATTGGGTTTTCCATTAGGATTATTTTTGTAACAGTCCCGAGTTTGGAAGTTGGTGGGTGCCTGAGAAAGCATGTAAAGCCGTTGGCCCTGCGCCTGATCTCTCCCCCGTCGTGTCGGATTGCCGTCCCATCGGACTATGAGGGAAAAGGAACAGAGAATGCACCTGTGTTTGCGCACACACTTGTGCACTATAATATCTCCTGTGTACCTCGCTAATCTCCGTTGACATTGTCCACCGTGACCGAAATCGATCGGGAGGCTATTATGACCCATGAAACCTTATTGGCGCAGGCGCTGCGTATTCAAAATATTCTTCTAATTTTATTTACTTCTAGCCGTCTGGAACTCTGGAGGGTAAAACCCTTGTGAGGTCCGAGTGCTCATTGCTTGTTCAATGAAATCTCCAAACGGCTGACTGACACTTCTAACTTGTTCAGGGGCTAAGCATTGCCATCAACGTGGCAATGCCACCAGTCTCTTGGGTACATTACCAGTCAACAGCGATGCGGAGGAATTTTTGACGCCATATTTTAGTTAGGTTAGGATATTATATTGTTATTTTAATAGTTTGTTAGTTTATTAAGTATTAGAAGTTTATCCAGTGGATATATTTTTATCTTCCTAAATAAATCTATGTCACTTTATTTCTGGAATGGAAACCTATTTTCAGTATCCAACAGGAGACAAAGACGAGGAGGATATAACTAGTCTTGCCAAGGGGTATCGTGTTATCCAGTAACTGGGTTGTGGAGGTCAGATAGGCAGGCACTCCAAGTAAAATACTGGTATTCAGCAGCATCCGGTAAGACTGGAAGCCGATCCCAAAATAGTTGGGAAAAGGCTAGGCAGATGGTGGTGAGCAGGAGATAAGACATACATCCTTATTGTAATTTTAATTCGTAATTATGCAATCAATAATGTTAATAAGTATACTAACCTAATTATCTCTATCCTGTAATAAATATGTGTACCTACCTAATATTTGCCCGCTAAACATGGCAGAATGTGATGATACCATTCACTAATCAGAAATACTATATAATGTACAGTAAGTACCTACCATATTCTGACAAATAAATGATTATGAACATTGTGATTAATGAACTCATCGTGTAAAATCGTCAGGTTCGACGACAAAATCTAAATAGGTACTGGACAGTAGTTAGAGACGAACTGCAGTTTTCCTAGATGAAACCCTGAAACTATTTCAATACCTATTTAAAACAAAAAGCTCAACTTTTTCAGTTACTTAACACGAATAAAATGGATCTTCCCAAAATAAAAGTCCGTTTAAGACGCCATTGATGTTGTTTCTAATTCGGAAACTGTGGCTGTCTATTTGGTACGGCGCCAAACCGTCTGTCCCAAATACTTGCCGGTTTATTTCTACCCTAACAACTTTATCCTGAAACTAGCAATAATAAAAAACTAACCTTAAAACAAGACCCATATAGTCTAAAATAGCAAAACAACAGTCCACAATTCCACAGTCTCATAGAACAAGAGAAAATATACTCTATCTTTCAGGAAATACAATTAGAAATCGCTTAATCATACGTTTTCAACCAGTTAGAATTATATGACACAGCAAAAAGGACTTTATGGTGCATGAAATAAGATTGGAAATGAGCTTGAAAGTGAGAACTTTGAAATAGTTTTGACATTTCAAAATTAGTGTTGTACTGTACGACTGAAAATACGGTCACAGATGTATTTGGAAATGCCAAAAGTTTAATGATTTATGAAATAAACAGTACTTACTGCTAGCTATCAAATCATCTTATTACCTACCTACTGAAGACATGAGCCACCATTTGTAATCCATCCATACTATAATATTATAAATTCGGAAGTAAGTAGGTATGTGTGTCTGTATGTTACCTTTTCACACCTAAACCACTGAACGAATTTCGATAAAATTTGGCAAGGAGATAGATGGCATCATGAGCAAGAACATAGGCTACGTTTTGTCCAGGTAGCTCGTTCCCGTGGATATTATAATATCCGACATCCACGCCACGCGGGCCAAGCCGCGAGCGCTAGTGTTGCTATGAATTCGCAGTAACATTTTAGAGCTACACTTTAACAGAGCTATAACTAGATTTTATTTATGCATTATACACAAGACTTTACGACTGCCATCACTTCGTAACCACAGGGACTAACTTCATTATGATTTCACAATAATATCTAACAACAACATCGAATCTTACGTCTGTAGAGACAATCTCTTATCAAATTTCAGATTCAGCAGCCCAGCACGCGAAGCATTACCACCGTCAAACGGAAGAAATGACACACAAAATGACAGACCGTATCAAGATTCTGATATCAAAAATGAACAAGAGAAATGTCACTGTGTATAGAAAGAGATGTATATATCCGTATTCACAAATATTACTGTGAGGTCTCACAGTGCGCACGCACAGGGTTCCAAACACGTATTCATAGACTTGAGGGACAATCGGCACTATGCCTTATATTTATGAATTTAAAGGCTTGTCATATGGAACGCATTGAGAAATGTCTTACTATGCTTAATATCTATTGCTACTTTAATTAGACAAGTATTGTTTGTGAATAGAGTGTGTCTTATTCTTCGTATAGGTAAGATAGAAGTGTCATACTACCCAAAAATCCATTTCAAACTACCTAAATACTAGCCATATCGAAATCAACTCCTTTTGCACCAACTATTTTGTTTCCTCCTATGGCATGGCATCATCATCTTCCTGCACCTTATTGCGTTACACACTATCAATCTCAATCTGAATCATTTTGAAGGATATTGCTATCCATCGCTTCATATGTTCAAACGATGAGTCTGCTCTACATCGCAAATAACGCAATGAATGTTGTTGAACTGTCAAAATGAAAGCCATTCCTTAGTGTGTTACGCAATTACCCCGCAGCCCTTGTCCCGTTTTACTTGGGGTCGGCGCAACACATCGTCTTCTTCCATTCTCCCCTGTCAATCCTGACGCTAACTGCTGCCTTGTTCTTCTTCTTATATACTGCCTTCTCCTTCATATCAATTCTCACACAATCTATCTATCTTTTGTTTGGCCTTCCTCGCCCTCCCCATTACCATTATCATTCCTCCCATTATGTATGGTACGCAAAACGGATTAGCAATTTATTAATAAACAATGCATTGTTTATCAAAAGCGCCGTTATTTTCGAGTTTATCTGCGCCCACGCCACACAGACAGACAGACAGACGCTGGGAAGTAGGCCAACGATAACTTTGCATTGATTCGCCGCCAGTCAATGCAGATTGATAAAATAGCCGTTAATACACGTGACCTGATAATTAATTGTGTGAAAAACAAGAAATTGCGCCCGTAATAGAATAAATTATGATCGAACATCTATAACAGTATCCAGACGTAAATATGTACCTATGACACATCGAACTTAAAAAGAGACGCATGTGTATGAGCTAAAGGACGCTATATATAACCGAACTATTTGTAAAACTTGATATGCTATATTTTACAGCCGCGGGATAATTGCGTAACACACTAACAGTAGCAATGGCTAATTAATTTTGACAGTTCAACAACATTCATTACGTTATTTACGTTGTTGACCAGACAAATTTTTCGAACATATGAAGCAATGGATTAGCAATATCCTTCAAAATGATTCAGATTGTGATTGAAAGTGTGTTACGCAATTAGGGTGCCAGGTACAGTTAACAGCTAATTTAGCAATGAGATAGGTAGGTACTGTTGGGCACGCATATTTAGAGGTTGGTAGTATTCAACTTTAGCCCCATGTATATGTCGCAGCCAACTCGTTAAATTAGCCGTTTAGTTAACCGCCTGGCCGTTGGAAGTAGTGTTCGCCTCGCTTCGCTCTCTTTCGGCTCGCACGCGGTTGATCATAGTTCTAACTAACCTAATCCATTCGGTTGGGGCGCTCTGGCTTAGTTACTGCGACCAATTCGGCTCGCGCGTGTTTGGTTACAGTTCCATCCCAAACTATACTTGAATATCATTCAAGCCGTTAGTTGAACGGCCGCCGTTTAGTTAAAAGCCTAGGCGGTTAACTAAACGGCTAATTAAACCAGTTGGCTGAACTTCGATCAATAATAGGCGACGTAAAAAGGCAAAACTATTTCTAATAACCAGTCGAAGATTACTACAATAAATCTAGTAAAACACAATACTCTTTTCGACCTTGGACTGTCGCACTTCACAGACTTCTATTTCCCAAAGTGCCTCTCCCACAAATGAAGGTGGCCAATCAACTTTGTGTTTCTCTTTGTAAGCAAACCTCTATAACCACTTCTAGTTCTTCATCCAGTGGCTATTTTGTATATTCTCTAGCTACAACATAGTAGGTACTTGATTTATTTGAAGACCATGAAATGATCATGAAATTTGATCTGCTGGTCGATTCTGTTAAAATCTCACCGTGAAAACTTAGGTGAAGTGAGCGTGGAGTGAGCTGTCAATAGTGTCAATTCCTAACAAAAACAAACTTACTTCACCTAAGTTTTCACGGTGAGATTTTTACAGAATCGACCGGCAGATCAGTTTTTTAGTATGTCATGTTATATTCTGATTAAGAAAGAAAGAAAGGTCATTTCTCCTTTCGCAGGTCTGTACTCAATGTGCAGTAAATATCTGTATCAATTTTATTGTGTTTATATAAATATACATACGTAGAAATTTATTTAAAACTGCTAAGGGATGATTTCGCCAAAGTCATATATCTTTTATCCGTGGAATAAACCTGACGTCTGACAGTTATAATATGGAAAAACCTTAAAAAATTCGAAAAAATATTTTTAGGATAAAGACTTATTCATCATCTGCCTAGCCTTTTCCAAACTGTTGGGGTTGGCTTCCAGTCTAACCGAATGCAGCTGAATACCAGTATTTTACATGAAGCGACTGATGATATAGATAGATACTTTTAGGATAAGACTTATCCTAGGTATAAAAGTTTGGTGGAATTGGCCCTAAATCGACGAAAAGATAAGGCAGCAAAATGTGGCTAAACAACGCGCTAAGAGGGTCTAATAGGTACAGAATTTTGTTGTGGTGTTTAGTGACTTCTTCATCATTGCACACCATACTATAATTATATTATAGGTACCAATATGCTTCGAAAGTCAAGTAATTAGAATTTAATTTAATTCATTAAGTAGGTATTACGACAATTTACAAACGTCCGGAATTCAGTCGGATCGCCGACATTTTTCGGATGCCACCCAGACAGCGCGCCAAGTGCCCCACTGACCTTTACTCCTATCAATTGTATTGCATATTTCTAAGTGAATGGTATTTCCTTCATTATTATTTCTCTTTATTTCAAGTTCGTTTTAAGGGAAGGATATTTTTTTTATCTATCCCTTGTCTTGAATTAGTCCGTAGTATCATTGAGATTGTGAATAGGCAGGGAAGCCTTTGAGCCCACGATACATGTGTATTATCTTATATTTGTGATATTTTTAAAATGGATTATTAATAATTCGCATTTAAGCGTCATTATAACCAGTTGACAATATTTTAAATATCTACTACATTTCAGCTCTCACCAGTTTTGCAGGATAGTTGTAAGTTGATATAATTGAAGACTTACCTGAAAAATTAGAAGAAAAAGAATTAGCATTGGAATAACATTCAGATACCAAAATCAAGATCACTCAAACAGAACCGTGTCCATCGGAAACTAATCAAAAGCGCATACACACACACAAGTGAAGAGAAAGTCGACCACGAACCCATGATGGAGGCGATCAATTAAAACCTGTATTATTCACTATAGTACGTATATTTTGTTACATGGTGCATAACGGGATCCTCGCGACGAGACCAACCTGTTTGGAAGCAAGGTGTACTAATGTTTAGACGAAGTATGTGATACATACGAAGACACCAGCTTCTATGCCTACATTTCCAGCAGAAGTTGACCTCCCATTGTATGAAAGACAGACAATAGAATAGATAAATAATATTGTTTATTGTTGCTGGTTAACAAATAAAGTTGGTTAACATTTAAAAAGTATTTAATATTAAATAGTTCTCAATTGTACCTTGGTTTTGTAATAGTCAGAAGCCCGAAAGTCTGATAACCAGACTTACCAAAAGGTATCAAATTACCCATTAACTAGGCTGTGGAGGTGAGACAGGCAGTCGCTCCATGTAAAATACTGGTATTCAGCTGCATCCGGTTAGACTGGAAGCCGACCACAACATAGTTGGGAAAAGGCAAGGCACATGATGACATGTTTTAGTTTTCTTTGTTTTGTTTAGATAGAAATATAAGAAGGCAAAGGATGTTTTTGGAACTGCCCCTTTTTAATGCACACATATTTGTAATATTTTTAAGGTTGTATAATTTTGAATTAATAATAATCTGTCTATTATTATTCATGTTTTCGTTGGTGTTCTTCTTTCCATTCCAGAGAATATATCTTCATATGTTTATTGCATAATCTTAGCAGCTCTAGAATTCTCAATAATTGAGAATTCTAGAGCTATGAATTTGAATTGCATTCCTTCATTCTTTTCATCTAAATCCATTTCCATCTAAATATTTCTTAAGAACTAATCATCATCGTGAAAATCACTGTCCATTCCAAGGTTGCCTCGAAGAGATCGCAGAAAGCGATAAGGCCGCCCATTGTGTATTGTGTAGTGTTTGATTTATTTTTTATGTTATGTATTTTTGTGGTGTACAATAAAGTTTAAATAAATAAATAATCATCCTAACTAATATTATAAATGCAAAAGTTTGTTTGTTACCTTTTCACGCCTAAACCACTGAACCGATCATCCTGAAATTTTGCATAATATATAACGTTGTCTGGTGTACAGAAACGGACATAGGGTACCTTTCATCCCGAAAAAAGTGCTGTTCCCGAGGAAAACAACAATAACATTATTATGATAATAGATACTTATGCGGGTGAAACCGCGGGGCGCTGCTAGTCTTCTATAGTTACAACTAAAACAGCTCTATTGCCTACTTTATCAAACTATCTAGCACCACTTAGCAGTCTAAAAGCATCTACATTTTCCAACGTTCCTAATTGATCTTCCATGACCTAATTATATAATTACGTGTCGGCGACGATCGTACAATTGCCGTTAACAAATAATTGTTTTGCAACTGTCTCGGTCAGTTGCTAAGAGGCTGTCATGTCGACCGGCAGTTGGGATAATTGTTGTCGTGACAGCTTCGCAAAACATTATGCAGTTAGCAGATATAGCTAAACTGTTATATAAGAATGTTCTTAGTATCATGAGGCAAAAACGCTAGAAAAAGAAGTTCGATTGTGTCAAAGATGATAGATATTATGGTTAAGAAGAACGAAAACGCCGAGGTTAAGTTATTTAGCAATTATAGAGATATTAACAGCAAATATTATGATGATGACGTTTAAAATGATCTAATGAATAAAAATGCAAAAGGAGAAG
Source organism: Oligia fasciuncula (assembly GCA_963082905.1). Lineage (NCBI taxonomy): Eukaryota > Metazoa > Arthropoda > Insecta > Lepidoptera > Noctuidae > Oligia > Oligia fasciuncula. Next base: position 9,061,000 of record OY720406.1, on the reverse strand, counting down.
TACCTGAGGCGCTACCAAGAAATCAATAAGCCACAGAACAGAAGCCCTCGGGGCACCCGGATCAGGCAAATTCAGATAATCCCCCGTTAACAGGCCAAGAAATGTTATCAAATTCTGGAGGGAAGTGGACTGGTTGGGATAACCACTGACTGCGGCCTGGCCCACGCACAATGGTCCACCTGAGCGACTAAGTGCGGAAAACAAATCCTAGATACATAGAACAAAGAATCAATAAGCCACAAAACTGCTAATATTCTTCAACGTTTTAAAATGGTTGTTTCAGCTTCAGTTTACGTACATAAGCAACAAGCTAACTAATTAGACACAAGCACGTGAATCACGTCGTTTACAAAATGTAACAAGCCTTTCTACCCAAAGCTACGTCATATTTTAGCTCTCATTATTACATGCAGTCGTCGCTCTGATTCAGTTTTATTTTTATTTCCATTTTCTGCAGACTTCCTTCCACTTGTCTCGCTTCAGTTCAGTTCAGTTTCTTAATGAGATCATTTCATACATTGCAGTATTCATCTAAGATATAAGACTTGTTACCTATGTCACTTGTATGTGGTTCATTACATATAAAAGCAACTCACGAAGTCTTTGCGTTTTATCTCTAGTGGAGAATGTATCTGTGTAATTTATTCTCCGATCTCCTGTAATCAGTTTCTTTGAAAGCAGGTTTTACTTGAGATAAATTAAATGTAACTCCCTGAAGAATTTTCTAAGACATATTCGGTAAAGCATTGCTATAAAATAGTCAAATAGAATTCATTTGTGTCATGGCTTACGTCTAGGACTAGATATTTTGTATCGGATATTTCGAGGACTTTGCTCAATCGTCAAATATTTCTCTCTCTGTCTCTTTTCTATAATATGGAGACAAAAATACGACAATAAATGAAAACACTGGCAATACAAATGCGTAATAGTATTTTGGGACTGTCAAATAAATCCAAGCATCGAAATTTAAAAAAGAGATCTAACCAAACAAACTAAATAGTAGTGATAGGTTGACTATGGGGTTGCCAATCTTTGACTAGCTATAGTGACATTAGAGCTGAGAGGTATAGGTTAGATTTGATTGAATTTTTGTTTTCAGACTGGGAATATCATTAGATAATTAAATACGAGTATTTAAAACCTGCATAGTCAGTATAATTTAAACTTTTAACACTAGTAGTGTCTATAAATTTTATAACTTGTTTTAATATTCATAACTCCTCATTTTCATTATCCCCTACGACAAAACCGGAACCAGTCAGATCACCTCACCCAGCCAGTAATGAGAATACCCGTTTATTCACTTGTTTATTAGCAACAAGGCCGATCGGCGATCACCGTTAGCTATTATTGCTTTCGCGCCAATGTAAATTGTGGAGCAAAGGTCATTCGCTACAACTGCCGAGAAAATGGCACCGAGACAGCCAATCAGGACTTAGGAGATTTATTTGAATACCGAATGAAAAGAAAAGAGAAAATAAATCGTACTGGTTTTGATGTTACAGTTACACAATGTAGACTAGGCCGAAGATAGATCCTCAAAGAACATAATTATGTTATACTTAGTATAAGAAATGATGGAGTTTAGGGTACAATTTCTATTAGTGCCAGAAATCGCACATGGCTTGAAGAGTCTCACTGCATCACTCTAGCCTTTTCCTAACTGCATACTTATGTTAGGGTCGACTTCCAGTCCAACGGATACAGCAGAACACCAGTATTCATTAAATCTCAATGCATGAAAACATATGTGATGTAACATGGCAATAGTCTAAATTCCAGTAGCATCAGATAGAATGACAGGTCATTGCAATCTCATTTCACCTAAGTTTTCACGGTGAGATTCTTACAAAATAGACCGGTTGGCACAAGTAAAATATATTCTTAAATTTTGGTTACTCGTAGATTTTTGTTGAAAAAAACACATATGCGTAGTGCCGTGAATCCTATAAAATGAGTAGGTAACTGATAACCAAATCTGGAGCCTTTATTTTTTTCCTTCCTCCCATACAATTAACAATATAAGCCGTCAATCAACATCCCAGCCATAAGAAGGCAGTGTTAAAACATCGTATCTTCAATATTCCATACACGTAGCATCAAAAACATGATGACCATAAACAGATTAGAATTAATGATCAAGATTAAGAGTCAATGATCGCTTTAGTAATAAAAGAAGTACCGATTCTTGTACAGGATGGTTTATGTGGGCAGCCTTTACACACGATGACATATTATTATCAAGCTATAGGCTTTTCGTGCAATGAGTCTGCTTATAATGGCAATGTATAGCTTGATATGTTGTCGTGCGTAGATTTATCATCATGATCATCAATGGTGATGAGTCATCACCAGCACATAAAATTTACTAAGTACTGAATAAGAGCTGGAATTGTCCCATTGGTAAAGACTGAACGTAGCGATAGAAAGTCTTCCACAAGGTTAACCGGTGACACTGTGAAGACCGCAGGAATCTGTTGGATGCGAGAAGCACAGAACCGATCGAAGTGTTTATGTCCAGAAGTGGACGTCTTTCGGCAGAAATGATCATGATGATGATGAGGGTAAAGAACTCTTCTCGTACAGAAAAGGAACAACCATACAAAAATACGACATTTAATCACTGCATTTTGGCGATGTCAGCCATAAGGGCTTACAAAGTAAGATAGGGTCGTCTGGGATAATCATGTGTAAGTACCTAGATACAAACAAGATATTGCAGAGGTACTATGCCATCTTTAACTTTTTCAAACATACCGGCCGTTTCAATAAGAATAATATTGAAGAAGGAAATGAATCCGAGGATGATATTGACACCAAAGCTTTTCAAGAGAGTCGAAGACCCTTGTCAAAAACCCATGTCTACATTAGTTTATAAGATGGTTTTGAAAATAGGAACTAATCTTGCAATGTACACTAAATATTGCAAAAAATAACCATAATAATACTTGTTATTGTGTCTATGAAGTTCCTCCTACATTGAGACCCCAAAATAGGAGTCGGAAATAGTCGGAATGGGCTAACGAGACAGTGGGAGGCGATCCATCATCCCCTAAAGCGACCACTTACAACAGGGTGGGAGGGTGTTGCCAACTGCAGAAATAAAGTGTGAAATATCGCTGGCAATTTTTTTTTGCCAGAGTTTTTAGGTGAAGCTTCAGAAGATTGTTTGTTGTTATTGTTATATTCATCAGAATAGATTTACATATTTTATAATAATGTAGGAATGATACCGTTTGTAAGTATTTTCCCAAAAATTAATAATGCGAAATCTTCTTGGAATACAGATGGATGACAGTCTGTTTCTCTAACTTGAGCGGTAAAAGACAAAGACACTCTTTAAAGACACTTTCAATAAAATGATAAAACATATCGGTATTACCAACCTGACAATAATAATATCAAAGACAATAAACTCCGAGCTCAAAGTGCACTTTAGTGCCCAAACCCAGCCCAGACACGATGAATAAACTAACTACCTATACGATTTCAACAATGAGGTCAAGGTCTACTTCCAAATTCAAACAGAATGGATGAACTGTCCATAGAACAACGACATTTCTAGGAACAGTCATTAATTTGAGCCTTAATTAGACAATGTCACAGTATAAAGATATACAGTATTTCGACTTCATACAAACGGACGAAACGCGAGCTATACCTACGCGCCTCGACCTCGGCATGCGCTTGGCATGCAGACAGTCGCGACTGTGCCGCAGTGACGAACGACGGTGTGTTGTTTTTTTTAACAATAACCGCGCAAAATAAATTGAAGTACATATTTAATATGACGAGTAGGATATATTGTGCTGTTTTTGGTTGCATGAATTCGTCAATAACGCATCCAGAGATAACTTTTTTTAGATTACCTGGAAACTCTGAAAGGTAAGACTATAAAATAATTTTACTTACTATAATAGTAGGTAGGTACATAATGTGTGTCTTTTTAATGGATAAGTATTTCCTTTTATCTCCCGAAAAAAAAGATGTCTGGATTAATAAATAAAGTGAATAGAGTAAAGGAAAGTGATAGACACGAGTGAAATAGGTAGTTATAGGCGGTTCATGAATCATTATACGGTAGGTACGCTTGTGTTAAAACCTCGGGGCATGTGTGTTTTGTTTTGTTAGTTTGTAAAATTCAAAGTAAAGACGTGGTTTTTATTATTAATATTTATGTACACACAGTAAAATACAATAACAAAACTAAATGGAAACACAAAGTAGGCAAATGTAATTAAAATGCTGGAGGCGGGCAGCCCTATCGCATGTTTACGTACCGCGCAGCTGTAGGCATTTATTTCAAGGTTACGGCCGAGTTACAATACTGTATGATCTTTATACTGTGACAATGTCGTGGCATCCATCCTCAAAGTCCTCAATGGATGGCTTAGTCCACAAATTGGTAAGTTCCGCTGCTTTTCCCAGAACCGACCACTATTGTTGGACAATTCGTTCCTAAGTATACTACAATACACAGGAAGTATTCATTACTGCTACAGTTTCAAATATTTCTAAGAAATGTTTTAGTCAACTGGTAATCACATAATCGTTTCAATTATGGAAAAACACAAATCAAATCAATTATGAATTACTACAGGTGTGTGTTATATCATTGCCATAAGGTTTAAATTGCAATAGATGACGCGCGCACGTGAAATGCAACATCAGGGGGCCTAAAAAGGCCACTTTGGGCAGAATCATAAAAGGATAACCGAATGGACAGTTAACTGTTAAGTTAATCGTATCAAATCCCATTGGTGAAGCATTTTTCAGTTATTTTTTTGTCTGTGCTAAAATACCAATCAATCCAATCTCTTTGATTGTACCTACGTAATGCAGCGAAAAAAAGAAAAACACGGACTGTCTTCGCCATTTTATAATTCATAATGTTATCCTTTTATGATTCTCCAAAGTGGCTTTTTTAGGCCCCCTGTACCTTCACACCATGCCAACTAAATTGACGATCGTTGAGGCTTTTAAACAGCAATTTTCCACTTAATTCCTTCATGAATTGTATGTTATAAATGTTAGGTTATATCCTGCTTCATTCAATTATCATACAACTTCCTCTTTTGGAAGTAAATCAAATTGGCAACAGAATGAGGAACCTCATTTTTATTCATTATCTACTTATGAAGGAGGAAAAACCATTCAAATTAAAGAAGAGTGTCAGAATCGAAATACTGGAAATGAAGTCAGTTTTTTTTTTATATGGAAACTTTTTGTCGTCCAAAGAACCACCGTCTTTTTTGAAGTCGTCTGTTCAACAACCCATTTGCTTGTTTAGAACAGGTTTCAAATGAAAATGAAGTCAAATTTTTTTTATATGTAAACCCGCAAAATTCAAATTTTCTTACGTTTTTTCAATTTGCAGTTCAGTGTCAGGTTGTATGTTGAACACAAATGATTCCCGAGCGTAAAAAGTAATATTTACAGAAATATTACATACAAATTATCAATCTAAGTTCATATTTCTATTAAATGACTGTTTCCATCAATCAAGATTTTAATGATTACAATTGTGTAAATACATATTTTTACGGTTTTGTTCAATATACCTACAACCTGACACTGCAAATTGCAAAAAACTAAAAAAAAAATCCTTAAAATGCAAATTCAACTCCAAATACAAAACAAGTTTCCAAAAAACTACACACCTTGCCAACTGAATAACAATATCTTCCCTCCCAGGATATTAAAACTAAACGCTAATACAGCTCTATTTTTGGCAACACCGACCCCCGAGGGGCTGTGGTAAGAGCCACCCCCCAGGCTCGGAGGAGGGTGGATGCTGCAACGCGCCAAGGTCACACCGACCTTGACATTTAGCGGGTCGCCGAGGAAATCCCTCCACAACTGTGTATAGTACGTACCTACCTACATACATGTCTGATACAGCGTGGAGTAAAAATATATGATGAAGGTTTTTCGTAAAGGGTTTTTTTAGAGTGACCTTAAATACTCTTTGGTTATAGCGATGAGATTGTTACTAAGAATAATTAATTAATTAAAACATGCAATGGAGCTTAACATGTTCTAGCCAAAGGGTTTTGTGATTCTGAGAGTGTCCTTGAATCTGCCTAGTCTTTTCCCAACAATATTGGGGTCGGTTTCCAGTCTAACCGGATACACCTGAATATCAATAATTTACATGGAGCGACTGCCTATCTGACCTCTGCCACCATTGAGCTAGTGTATGTATATCAATGTCTGCCACAGAATAACTCTACACAACCCAGTAACATGAGAGTGTCCTTGAATATGATTTGAAAATTATAATAAAAGAGGCAAAATTAAATTTACTGGCGACACTTCACAGACATGGGTTCGATGTCTAAATATGATAAACCCAACAATAAAATAATTTCGAAACTCATAATTTCACGTACATACGTAGTAGACCGCGTGTCGGTAGTAAAGCAAGTCATTTTGGCCTTGAGTTGGCCTAGTAGTACATAGTACGGAGTTTCAATAGAATGCGAGGCAACTGAGGCTTTATACTGGTTTTGTTACTTGGTCTGTAAAGTTTTGCTAGTTCATTTTATGTATACCTACAGTATAACTAGCAGCGCCCCGCGGTTTCATCCGCATAAGTTTCGATCCCGTGGGAATATCGGGATAAAAAGTATCCCTATGTGTTAATCCAGGAAATGTTCTATCTATGTGCCAATTTTCATCCAAATCTGTTCAACGGTTTACGCGTGATTGAGTAACAAACATCCAAACATCTTCACAAACTTTCACATATAAAATGTTAGTAGGATAGTGTGATGGTACAGCCATTTGTGCGTAAAGAAGTAACAAATATACAAACACACTCACAAGCTTTCGCCTTTATTCTATTAGTGCTGTGATAATAAATAAGTAGGAAGTAAAGTAAAGTTAAGAGAGATACTACGAATACAATAGGAGATGATGCTGAAGTAGAAAGACATAGTGCTAAGAAATCTACATATATACATAAGCTCACACCTTCTTCCCACGGGGGTAGGAGAAGTAAGAAAGATATCTGTGAAAATCCCTGAAGAAATCAGTTGAATGAATGGACAAAATTAATATGTTCCTCTGCAGAGAAAACAAGTTAAATTAGAAGATGTTACAGCCTTGATATACATTTTAGAAGTCTTATAAATAATGGAGGTTTATTCAGTTTCTAATAAATACTAAAACGATTAGTTCTGTTACAACAAAGGAAGTGATAAAACAGTGCTAATCTCGGAAACCACTGCATCGAATTTATGAAGATAATATTTTTATCGCACTGGGTCCGCGTGGTGGATTACGTTTACGACCCACTCCCTCGCAGCGAGAGGAGGCCTGTGTCCCAGTAGTTGGAACATTATTGGCTGATTATGTATGTAAGTATGTAATATTTTCATATCAAGTTTGTCTTGTATTTATTTAAAGACGTATTTCAGATCATTGAACAAACAATTTGGTCTTCTGTGTGCTAGCGGTGCTATTCTTTAAAAATCTCACCGTGAAAACTTAGGTGAAGTGAGCGTGGAGTGAGCTGTCAATAGTGTCAATTCCTAGCAAAAACAAACTCACTTCACCTAAGTTTTCACGGTGAGATTTTTACAGAATCGACCGGCTGTTGCTTTATATGGCTAAAAGGAAGCCATATGTCAAAAATATACCCGTTCCGTTGAAATCCCGTATTTTACAGCATATGTATCAGAAAGGAGAGGTCATATTAAGGGTTACATAATTTTTTTGCGATCGATTTTGTTCTCAAGTTGTTTAATTTGATGGCCTGTAGGTAAGTACCAGACCCTGGATACTTTTCTGATAGATGATTTTTATTACGGTTCTTCCCACACTTTGTAAATAGTGTTAAATAAAACACTGTGTTGTTTGTGTTAGTGTTAATTGTTTGTGTGTGTGTTGTGTTAATTAATATTATATTCGACAACATAGATTATTTTAGTGAATAATGATATAATTAATCACACATTTTACTATATATAGTAAAATGTATATACATACATATGTATTACTAATCCCTAATTGATTTGTTATTGTGCGGTTAGTGTAATTTCGATGGCGGTTAAAATAAACGGCTTGTAAATATGCCAACTATTGATAACTAGCTGCGCCCCGCGGTTTCACCCGCATTATCAAAATTGGTCCAGCCGTTTGAGCGTGAAGAAGTAACAAACTTATACACACACACTCACAAACTTTCGCCTTTATACCTAATATTAGTGTGATTCACGCTAAGCAACCAACAAAAATGTATTGTAGACACCCAGTATAATAACTATTATTTCCTTAGTTACTTAATGATCTACACCCAAGAATTTACGAAGTACCTACCTGTATAAATTTCGTCTGAATTTCTGTTCTTGTTTTCATACCAAACTTTCAGGGCCTGCAGGGACATTGTGTAACATACTATCAGTAGCAATGGCTTTCATTTTGACAGTTCAGCAACATTCATTGCGTTTTTTACGTTGTTGAGCAGACAAATTTTTCGAACAAATGCAACAATGGATTAGCAATATCCTTCAAAATGATTCAGATTGTGATTGAAAGTATGTTCCGCAATAAGGGTGTAGGCAGGAAGACAAGCTTAGACATAGGTATCTGTAGAAATTTCGCCTGAATTTGTGTTTTATGTTTTCATACCAAACTTGCAGGGCCTGATTCAGTGCCAGATGTCCAATTTTAAATTAATATTCAAGATAGTGCCTCTATTTACCACAGAAGTAATTAAAATTGAACATGATCTGCCAGATATTTGGACTAATTGAGAAAAAATATCTGGAGGGGAAGTGCGTACAGACCACAAATATTTCTAAATACAATTTGCATTTGTATTATTTTCTTTTTCTAATTGCTTTGGCAATAGTCGCACTGCAATAATGCCAATGACCGCTAGTTGACAACCGTCCAACTATGTAAGTACCACGTAACGTAATTTGAAAGAAAATGATCTAGCAGCAGCTATTATCAGCTCATTTGTAAACCAACTGTTTTTCTTGTAATAATCGAATAAACAAAAAGTTTGAGCACATTACAATGAAGAACTCTTACTTAGATACGTCACACCTGTACTAGCACCGAACTTTAAAACTAATTTCGAATAATCATCACTTTTCAGTACCTATCACATTTTTAGTTTTCCATTTAAGTATCTACTATTGCAATAATACAGAATCTATAAACCACATATTTAGGAATCACACAAATTCATCATTAACCACTAATTCGATCAATTTTCTTTAACCCGGAAAATAATTCGAATTATTTAACAATACAATTTTTATTTAATTTAGGGAAATTAAACCTCTTTTTCCGGAATATTTGCCCGGTTTTTATGTAGTAAGTACTTACTAATTCCATAATTTACTTAAGAAAGTACCTACTAATTCCATGATTTAATAAAGTACTTCCTAATTCCATGATTTAATAAAGTACTTCCTAATTCCATGAGTTAATACAACTGAGTCACAACTACTAAACCGCGCCATCTCCCAGTATTCCATCCTTAACAAAAAGCCAGTCTAAAAAATTTGCAACTTTTTCTAACTCGCCTGTCGATCAGCATCGGCGCACTAGGAAGCGCACGCGCACAGCCTAAGGTCATCACACTCATTTAACTGGTAATGGACACGTTACTCATCGCACCGTACAACACACACAATACTTTATTACGGTAGACTTTAATTGCTGGGATGCCCCTGGTGTTATTTTGCGTAGCAGATTTAGGTAGTTCCATAACATAACATCAGGCCTGTATTTTCGCGAAGGGTTAGGCAGAGATGTACACCCACATTTCGCCAGATATGTTTAAGTCCCATTTGAGGTCATTTATTGCCCTCAACCTGGTATAAATCCAGAATCCAGGCCGATACTGAGAAATTTCTGATGGAGAAACCCAATAGCGATAAGTTAGTTTTCTAATTGTTTTAGTTAACTTACAGTACTGTACCTACTAGAATATCGGAGACTATAATGGTTCCATTGTCTTGCACGCCTCTGAGGTTGCCTTTATTTTGTCCAGTATGACTTCCTAGGCTTAGTTTTACCTAGGGACCAGAAGGTTTTCTCAGTTTTCTCTCCATTTCGCCCTATGCTTTAGGTACTTCGTCTTCGGGTACTGGAGATAATGCTAATTACTCCTCGGAATAGGTACTTTACTTTGACTTTAAGTGGAAAAAAGAAAAGCAGCTGCCCACAGTACTCATCCATACTAATATTATAAATTCGAAAGTACTTAACTCTGTCTGTCTTTAAGTTACCTTTTCACGCCTAAACCACTGAACGGATTTCGATAAAATTTGGCAGAGAGATAGATTGCATCCCGGGGAAGGACATAGGATAGTTTTTATCGGATCGACACTTATGCGGGTGAAACCGCGGGGCGCTGCTAGTCTCCTATAAGTCACTCAAGATAGCCACATCCTATGGGTGTCATACCTCCCTAGTCCCACATACAACTTGGGTATCGTTTTCCGGAAACCAAAATCTACAAATTATTACTATGGAAAAAACCTGTATAATCATTTTGCAAAGGTCACAAAAGCAATAGTTATTTTTAGCTTACATATTAAACTGTATTCATCCAAAAAAAGAATAAAGATAATATTACATAGAAAAATAATTGCAGAACAGCCTTAGATAAAGCTGACTAAGAACCGAAAACGTTAAAACAATGTAGAGGCCTGCCCGCAAAACTGATTAATGAAGGCTCAGTAGATGGTGAGATAAAGATAGAATTATCGATTTGTGATAATTAAGGACTGAACGTGTAAGAGGGAGCGAGAGAGAGAATCTGTATAAAATTTTATCGTGATGAACTTAAGAGAGCATGAATTTCAGATCACTTAGCAAAGACATTGGTAAGGATACCAAAAACACTGAACATGGTCTGATCAGAACCCCTGCTTCTGATCAGACCATGTTCAGTATTTTTGGTATCCTAAGGATTTTAAGACAAAAGTGGGGTTACATCGACGGAACAGTAGCAGCCTGCTGCAGCGCCATACCCACGTATGGAGCTGTGTCGTAATCTATGCTCCACCTGCCCTCTGTGCCCCAAAACATGCAGCCAAAGTGACCTCAGGGCTACCACCGCCGACGCCGCGGTGCCGCCGTGGGATTGGCGAAGTTTTTGGGCCAACTAATAAACTTTCGTGCCATCAACACGAAGAGGATGACAATTTTGAGAGAAATGGCAGCTCCAATGAATTGCTACTCGAAGTAAATAACAGTGAAATAAACATAGTCCAAAAAAATCTAATCTCCTACTACAGCAGTAAAAGTGAAATTAGAAATAAACAATAAGACATTCCCATAGAAAGTATTAACAAAATAAGACTTGCACAAAATCTTGGCATATCCATCTACATTATAATAACTGTTATTAACATTATCAAGATCAAGTCAGACGCATGTATTAAATTACTAACCGGTCGGTTCAACTCTAGTTATCACCAAGGTTTCAATATTCAATAACTTGTCTTTAAATGTAGTTAGCGCTTTAACTGGGTGGTAACAGTTATCAGCACTTGACCGTGTCTACCTTTTATGGGAGACGAGTTTTTCTGTGTTTATTGTAATACCATTTATGCATAAATACATACGATTATTGAGACGGAAAGATCAGAGAAAGAAGTGTTGACTAGATTAAACTGTTTCCAAAGAATTCTCTAGAGGACTTACAGTAAGAATGTTTGAAAAAGAAGAGACGCAGAGACACAGTGTGTAATGAAGCAAAAAAATAAACATCTATAGGAACTTATGCAGTGGTGACCCAGTAGTAACGGCTGCGATTTACCAGTTGTAGGTCGTAGGTTTGAACCCCGACAGGCGCTTAACTTTGTGTAAATTATTTGATCACCACTGCTCTCAAAAACGGTGAAGGAAAATATCGCGAGGAAGCATGTTCTAGAAAGTCACAAAAATTCTAAGACATGTGGCATCTACCCACCCGCACTGGGCCTGGGTTGTGGATTTCGGCCTACGGCCCTCTCACATGGGGGAGGCCTGTGTCCCAGCAGTGGGAATATTATAGACTGATTATGCTACGAACTTGTTAGTACCTACCTAATAATAACTCCCTAATAATAAATGGATGACGCTTCTGTAGATGAAATAACAAGACATTCATGAAGAAATGATATTTAAAAGTAAGATGCAATTAACAACGAACGCAATAATTTAAGCAATGTTACACTTTATTTTTTCTAGCTCATACTAGCTCAAACTTCATTAGATTTTCCCGAAGTACAGACGCCAGCACATCAAGTTACTACAATCTGTCAGATTTCTTTAATAGATTTTCGACTTTATTGCTAAAGTATAAGGTTCAAGGTTGATTGGGAAAATCTGACAGTTTCGGGTAGGTTGACCTGCTGGCGTCCGTACAATGAGTTTAAACATTAATTATCGACTCTAAAAACCAGCTGGCGAAGCGGCAACGTCTTACAAAGCATGACACGAAATTTTTGGTGAAATTCAAAACAGCAAACCGCTAATGTAACTGCATACAATAGATCTTTTTTCGGTACAATAATAACCACCATAAAAACGGGGAAACTACTGTTTTATTTAGACTTTTTGCAGCACCCGAATTAAACCTTTATTCTGTCGAAGAAAATACCTATAATCGCTTGTGATTCCATTGTAAAAATGGCACGTCTCGGGCATATTTATAGCAGCAATTTAATAAGGTGTTATGAAATGAAGTTAAGTGTAATTAATGCGTCGATTACAAAAAATCTTGAACATTACGCGTAAAGCAATCGTATTGTTGGTACGCATATTATTAGTGTTAGTGTGGTCACAGTTGTGGTAAATACCAGACTTTTATACAGTGTGAGTCTTCATAATGTGCACATAACGAAATGAGGGAAACATAGCTTAATTTTATCGACGGAAAAAATATTTGAAAAAAAAAAAAAAAAATGTTTAAAAGGATCTTTACCTGCTAAAGTATGGTGATTGCAAGACCTTTCTTTAACAGTTGATAGGAAATGTTGTGATTGAGTTATAAACATGGTATTTTTACGTTTAGAAAGCTGATACGATGGAGAATAATTTAAAGTAATCAAAAAGGGTAGGTAATCAGGGCTTTTATTGAGTAATTTTACAATTATTATAAAAATTGATGAAAAAATATCTGATTTTTGTTTAAAACAAACCATTATTCTCAATTGAGGGGCGATTGTTTACACAGGGGGTCAAAGCAGCGAATTTTTTTTTTAAATGCTACTATTTTTTTTTTTTTTATATATTTTTTCCGTCGATAAAATTAAGCTTAGTTTCCCTCATTTCGATATGTGCATATTATGAAGACTCACATTGTATTGTAGTCATATTCTAAAAATAAAATGAACCTTGAGTCTTGTATATCGTAAGACACGAGAAAGAAGAACAAGGAATCTAAAAAGAATTAGGGAGCTGGTGTTGCCTAACACTTCCTTCTACAAAAATTAGTTAGAAGATCTTAAAAAGTGGATAATCTTAAAAAATATGGATGGACTGTGTAAAACATAGGTTTTTCCATTAGAAATTTCTAAGTAACAGCCCAGAGTTTGGATGTTGGCAGTGTGATACCCCGTGCCTCGGGAAGCACGTTAAGCCGTTGATCTTTTTTTTTTGGTACGCGGTGGAATGCCTCATGTACTTCGTGGGGGTGACAGAGAGGAATGAGGCATATTCTTACCGGTTAAAACACCGAGGTGTGCAGCCTCTACCTGTGTCCTTTGGGGATGCGGGATTCGCATAAGCATTCACCGCTCCCAAGTCGTTGGTCCTTTGATCTCTCTCCGGTCGTTGTGAGCTATCCCATCGGACTGTGAGAGTGAAGAAAGAGGCAGTGCACCTGTGTCTGCGCAAACACTTGTGCACCATGATATTTTCTCCGGCGCCGAAGGCGAAATACGGTCTTGAGGACTATTAAGAGAGAAGTAAATTCTAAGATGACAGGTGACAGCTGAGATTTATGGAAGAAAAAGACGTACTCCACCGACCCCAAATAAATTGGTGAATCAGGGCACGAGGATGATGACTCCAAGTTGCATAAAGCCGAAGAAAATGTAAAAGACATTCAAGTATTTCCAACATACATAATAAACTCGACTGTATCATATTACCTAACCAATACAAAGTAGGTACACTTATATACTATCTACGATAATAGCTTCCAAGATTGAACAGATGAGATTGTCCAACGAAGCATCTTTATCTCATTAAGTTATGTTACCTCTGGAACACGTCCACTGGAAATGATTTATCAGGCATTGTTTTCACTTTATCTTTTATGTTTTGCCTTTCATTTATTTTGCCTTTTTCTACTAGCCATCCACAACATCAGATAACAGTATATTTAAATCTTGCACAGCTTCTAACACTTCGTTTGGTTTTTTAAGCGCCACGTACGCCTGTTGATTTTAAATGCTTATTCATTGAAGGTAACTCAAAAATTTGCAAATTCAACAGGTTTATCCTACTGTTCTTAACATAACATCACGCCTGTTTTTCTCGATGGGTTAGACAGAGATGTACTTACGCTCCACTACCTAATTCCTTCTTCATCGTCATAATTTTGCTATCCTACAAACTCCATGGTCATTTTGACCAAATTGCATGGTGGCTCTTTCTCATCCATCGTCTTTCTACATTCTCTATCGCCTTTCTAAATCTGCCTCTAAAGATTAGCTAAGTTCAGATTCTCAATTTTACTGACAGACAGATTGCATACTTTCGACTCGAATCTATTCTCAAATCTTAATTCGTATCTGAGTATCGTTCGAGATATAGATAATCTTCGTAACCTGATTTGCCAATACGATCTATTATTCATAAATTGGCGTATTAATTAATGTTAAAAGTAGCAATATAATAAAAATAATACGTGCATTATGTATATTGTATAGACAGTATGGTGCAATATGGAGCGCGGGATTTTAAAGAGCGAGTGAACGGACGGCCTCGAATGTTGGATAGTGCAGTAATAAAATGGATTGAAGCTGTAAAGATTTTGTTATATGAGAGTTTTTATGAAAATAACAAGTGTAGGAAGCCAAAGAAAGATGGTTGGATGATGATTTGGATAGTGAAGAAGACCAGAGGGCTAGGTCGTTTTTTGGCCAAAGAATTACAATTGCCATTCAACGTGGCAATGCTGTCAGTTTTCTGAGCACGTTTTCGGATGACAGCGATGCGGACGAGTACTTCGATGCCTAAATATCCTTTTGTATTTGTATTTATTTATATAGTTAGTTAATAAGTTTTTTAATTTAGTACCTAGTGTAAATAGTTAAGAGATAATGAAAATATTTATATGTTTATATTGAAAATCATTTAAATGTACCTTGCTCAGTAGGTATATGCCCTTTTTCTTTAGACCTTCGTGGTTAGACATTGCAAAATCTTCGAGTGCACTAGGGCAACAGCATTGTGTACTGATAAAATCTCCCCCTGATTACCCATCAGTCTGCCAAGCGTGATGACTAGCCTTATCCCCCTTAGATCGTTAGCTGCAAGTTAGCTGTCCATATCATATACACCTACATATCTACAAGGTCTATATATACAAGATTAGTTTTTGTTTAAAAAAAGTAAGTAAGGAAGATTGGTAGAGACGGCAATAAATTACAAATATCTAATGATGTTCCCAGTCTGCGTACAAAAAATCAACTAAATAGTTTAGCCTCTTTAGCTAGTCAAAGATTGGCAAAACCACGAGTCGGCTCATGAGTACTATTTATATAGTTTGAAAATATCACGTTTTCTATTTAGATATTAGAATTTATTTGATAGCTTCAAAATACTCCTATGCAGTAGTTAGTATTGCTAGTGTTTCATTTATTGTCGTATTGTTGCCTTCAGCACCACTTTGTACTATCTACCACCCACGTCTATCCGTTGAGAGCACTTTCAATACCAAAAACAGAAATAACCACACAATTTCCTTTTAATTTATTCTCTTTGAATTTATGATAGGAAAGATACCCAATCCTGTTTGAGCTTTCACATACAGAATCTACACATCAGTGATTTTAATCGTGTTTTAATAAGATCAAGGGCTCTTTGAACTCACAAATTCCGCTCGTTCCACTAAAATTCCCTAGACCAGTTCCCCAGGGGACTACACAGCACTCAAATGTTCCACAACGATGCCCTAGGGGATCATATAAAACTCTAATTTCCTTTTGAATCCCCTAATTGTTTGAGAACCTTATAAATAAGAAGGGAAAAGAAAAAGAGAGGAGCTCATTGGGCATCAAAAAATTCGTCCGCATCGCTGTCAATGGCATAAGTGCCCAAAAGGCTGGCAGCATTACCACGTTGGTTATTCTTTGGGCTAAAAATAGGCCAGCCCTCTGGTCACGTGATGAGTCAACCAACAGCTTGGCGATGTCCCGAAAAAAAAAACAATAAATATAAATTAATTAAACCTATTTACAATGTAGCACTGGCTTATTAAAGGGTGGTCCAACTATACAAAAAGTTTTCAGAGAATACCTATACATTAAGAGATCCCTAATACTAGTATACAAGCAAACTTTAGGTTATAATTGAATTTTTGTATGCAGACTGGGGACGGCATTTGATATGTATATACGCAGTCTAATTTATTGTCGTATTGTCGCCCGCCATATTATATACTGATACATAGGTAGAGGCTTTTTTTTTGTGGATGGGAAATCATCAAATGACTCCTCCCGCTCTGGGTGGAGCGGAAGGGAGTGTCAGACTCTTACTGACTAAAACCCACCCGTGTTCCTTCCTTAGCCCTTTATGTTCCGGGCCAGCGGTAACCCTTTCGGACAAACCTTTATGTTCCGGGCCAGCGGTAACCCTTTCGGACAAACCTTTATGTTCCGGGCCAGCGGTAACCCTTTCGGACAAACCTTTATGTTCCGGGCCAGCGGTAACCCTTTCGGACAAACCTTTATGTTCCGGGCCAGCGGTAACCTTTCGGACAAACCTTTATGTTCCGGGCCAGCGGTAACCCTTTCGGACAATCCCGCTGACCCAGAGAGCCTTTACTTATTAATTTGTTTGTCTTTCAATGTTTTCTCACGGTGATCTCAAGTGAAGCCATAATTCAGGAAATAGCCAATAGTTTAGACATAACGTATCATTTATTAATGAGTTATGAATCTAGGCAGCTCGCAGGTAAAAAAGGCAATTTAACAAGATTTCTAACCGGCAGCCGTCCGTTAAAGGAAGTTAGTTAGCGCCGACTGTAGCGAAGAGGAAAGCATTAAACACCGAATTATACAGAGGGTCAAATTAAATTAGCTAGCGATACTTCGCAGACGTGATGGGTATCGATATTTAAACATGATACCTAAAACAAAAAAGAAATGAATTTGATGAATTTTTCTATGGGGACTTTGACCGCAATTGGTGGTGTATTTACTTGAAATACTTACAGGGTCAAATTAAATTAGCTAGCGATACTTCGCAGATGTGATGGGTATCGGATATTTAAACATAATATAACAAAAAAGAAATTAATTTAATTAATTTTTCTGTGGGGACTTCAACCGCAGTTGGTGGTGTGTGTATTCACTTGAAATATTTGTTCAATAATCTGTTTTTTTTGTGTAAACTTTACAGACGTGCCATAGCTAACGACGATAAAACATATTTTCTCATCTCATACTTCAAGTAACAGAATTACCAGCGGTCGTTGACCCCTAAATAAATAGGTACATAAAATAATTTTTATTTTTATCGATACCAAGCACGCCTACGGAGTTTCCCTGGCTAATTCAATTTGAACCTGTATAGCTTTAAATACTTAAATTATATATGATTTATTTTTATTATTTACTTAATAATAAGCTAACTTCTTAACTATGCAGGAAAAACCTTACACTTATATACAATACGGACACGGATTAATTCAGTAGGTAGCTACACATCAAGCTATTATGTACATTTCTAATTTTAGCTGAGCTTGCATTCTATAGGTTTTTCGTATAATCAGAAATCAGCTTATTACCTACTGGTTATATGTATAGCTTGATGTATAGCCGTGCGTCCTAGCCTTATTTATAATAATGTAGATAAAATGAAAGAACCTACTACAACAATGTTAGAGAAAATCTTAATAGCCCTTTATAGTTCAGCAGGGTAATTGCGTAACACACTATCAGTAGCAATGGGTTTCATTTTGACAGTTCAAGAACATTCATTGCGTTATTTGCGTTGTTGAGCAGACACATTTTTCGAACATATGGTGCAATGGATTAGAAATATGCTTCAAAATTATTCAAATTGAGAGTGTCTGTGTGTGTTACGCAATTAGGGTACTGGATAGTAGTAGAGTAGATAGTATAGTTCAGGATAAAGGGTTGGAGCGTAGTTATGTACTTACGGAGGAAAAGTGGTATATGACGCTAAGTAATAAATCCGTAGGATGTAACAATTCATCATGGGCTCATAAATCTTGTCTTATCTCTCAGATAAAGTTAAGGAAATCCATTTAATCCGTTCCTCATCTGCCTAAAGAGCCAGCAAGTTTTACCATAAAAAATACAACCGAATTGAGAACCTCCTCCTTTTTTTGAAGTCGGTTAAGCGACAGCTCATGGATTTTATCAAATTTCATGCCAAGCCTGACAGAATTCGTACCCACCGCGTGTGCATCGCTTGCATGTTCTTGTTATATCGTCTCCATTAACCGTAGGCCCTATGAACGTTCAAAGCAACCCAACACAGAAACTGAAACAGTATACATTTTTGTTTACGGAAATGCAAAACGAGACATTCCTTTCCATAAAAAAAACCGTCATAAACTACTCCATCCATCTCTCTTCTTTTCCCTTCAAGACGCTCAAGTTAGAAACGAGACGGATATATCTACTTGTGGCAGCTGAACAAGCAAACTGTGGAAGTCGTTTGTGGCGCTTGCGACGTGAAAGTAAACACGTCGGTAGTTTTTACAACGTGCGCAGACGCAGTCTGGCTTATTGTTTTGACGCAAATTAGCTTCACATCACTAAATATATTTTCAAGTTTACTTTTAGTGTTTTGTTAAACGAACACGAGTATTTTTTTAGAAGACTGTTTGTTATTGTTTCAGGCAACTAGGCTTGAAGGATGAAGAAACCATGGTATCTCATGAGATGGTTATCATCTGTCGCAGTTTATAAAACAAAATAAGCAACTAGCGGGTACGTATTTGAATATCGAAAATTAAAATATCGACTGTTAAAATATCGATGTTCAAAACATCGAAAATTTAAATATCGATTGTATCAAAATGTCGAAAATTGTTATACTACGCTTAAAACGTCGAAGATTGAAATGTCGAGTGATTAAAATTTCGAATGATTCAAAATATCGAATGACATTATGCCTAAGTTCAAAATATCAACATTTAATACATCGAAGTTCTTAATATCTACGTTACGTTACGTTTGGGTTTTTATTATGTAAAAATAATTAAAGTACCTACATTACATGAGGTTTTCCTTGTTTTTTTTTTGTAACCCACCTGATTTCCATCTAGCAAACAAGCATGCAGCAATCATGCAACATGCAAGCAAGCATGGCTTCTGTCACGGCTCCGGCGCTGCAGGGCTCCGGCAGTCCCACGCGAGCTTAACGTCGCAGATGGTTTAAACGCCCACCACCGCAGCTTCGGCTTGTTGGCCGGCTTCGCCGGCCAGCCTCAGCTGCGGCGGCGGGTGTTAAAACCACCTGCTCCTCAGCTCGCGGGCTGCCTCGCCCCTCCGCGACTACGCGATTCTAAATTACACTCTAGGGGTAGGGCAGACAAGACTACGTGGAGTCGGTTTTGCAGCGATACGTTTCTGTCACTAACTTTAGTAGCACAACCTGCACAACATATTGACTTTCAAGAAAATATTTTAATTTAAATAATACCTTCACGATTGACCTAGGCTTGTACACTGGACACTGATTTTCATGGATAAAATAGGTCGAAATTGTTCCAAAACCGAATTGGGGCACCCCGAATTTACGTAGTCTTTTGGCTGTTACCCCTAGAGTGTATATAAAAATCCGGAGGCGCGAAGGGAGGGCAACCCCCGCCCGCTGTAACAAAGCATAGGCACCCGTGGGAACCGTAGCGGCTGAGGCTGGTCGCCGGAGGCGACCAGCAAGCCGAAGCTGCGGAGGTGAACATGGGTGCCTATCCTTTGTTACGCAAGGGCGAAGGGGTTGCACTTCCCGTAGCGCCGGAGACGTTGCAGAAGCAACCTTTTTCCACTCATACTACTTTATCAAAAATTGTTCGATATTTTAACTTGTACGTATTTTTAGGGTGAATGAATGAATGTATTAAATGTTGAAAATTAACTCATTTTTACACGTAGGTATATTAATTTTCGATGTTCAAATAATTACCCATCGATATTTAGGACGTTCGATAATCTGTATTTCGATATTTAGATCTTTCGATGTAACTTTTGTAGATATTTAGATTTTAGATATATTGGACGTAGGATATTTAACCATTCGATAATATAAACTTTCGATATTTTAATTTTCGGTTATATGATCGTTCGATATTTCCATTTTCGATGTTTCGAACATCGATATTTTAACAGTCGGTATTTTAATCTTCGATATTCAAATACGTACCCCAACTAGCAGGTTCAACAATCTATTTCTGTGCCCTGCCAGTACCCTAATTGCGTGACACACTTGACAGTATCAATCACAGTTTGAATCATTTTGAAGGTTATTATTGCTAATCCATATATTCGAAAAATGTGTCTGCTCAATAACGTAAATAACGCAATAAATTTTGTTGAACTGTCAAAATGAAAGCCGGGGGATAGCGTGCGAACGCCTGATGCGGTCGTTTCATGGATACCCATCCACGAAACCCATCCGTCATCCAAAATTTTTATAAGATATTTGGCGGAGAATTGGCCACCGAGTGTGTGGCGAATTCTCCGCAAGAAATACGACAATAACAAAACAATTTCAGTTCGAATTTTCTTTCTTTTCCTTCCCAGTAGTCGTTACTTTAGCATCTATACATCGACCAGATCATTATGTAGGTACATAGAACAGGTATTGTCCATTGTTCAAGCCTGATCACCCGTCGATTTATACCGTCTTGATCAAGTTACGATATAACGAATGCATTTAATCTTGACGCTATTGTTACGTGGCGTCTGTTTGGCACCGATCCTGCGATTCTTCTGTTTGTTTAATAATTAACATCTGGCAGTGTGTGGTCTTAGCAAGGGACAGGGGAACTCCCTTAGCAGAGTCATGAACTAAAGAATTATGTCAAGCAGTAATACAACTCCTGCTTTTACTTGGTTGCCAAGGAGTGTTGTGAACTCTGTGATATCAGCATCCTCTTGTGTCGTAATGCGAATAATAAATAAATAAAGTGCAAAACCATTGATGAGTGTGGCATTATCCCTGATAAAGTCAAGTCTGATAAATGCGATGATCTTTTAGAAATAAATTATAGTAAAAATTCAAAATGCAGCAATCAAATATTTATCTAACTTTCACAACTAATACCAAAGATCTAATAAACAGACAGGTTCTACGTCATACTTTTAATAAACGAAGTAATAGCGGTAAAAGGAAATATAATAGGTACAAGAGACTCGATCATATCCTGTGTTATTGCCAGATAGACGGAGACTATATCTACAGAGTCGCGTGTGTTGATAGATCTTGACACGAGGTAGATAAGTAGAGAAAATCACTAAGATCAGCTCCATACAACGAACGAAAACGCACACACGCGTGGACACGGGTCACGTACACCGAGCGCGAAAATAATCACGACTGGCATTTGTTTCAGATCGACTTGCACGTCAGTGGTAACCACTTTGACCCAGGACTGGCCTATCATACGTACTCGCCTCTGTATGGCGGCTCCTGTTTTCGCTCGTTGTTGTATGAAGCCGACTTTCTGTCTTCTATACAATTGTAGCCACAGAATTTCCCGATAATGTAATTTTTGTGTAATAGACACCGGTTGACCGGTCCGTTCGCTCCGGCCTGCTATAATCTTATTTATTGCTGCTATTACGAACATTTTAACGAAGTTCTGCTTTTAATTTCAGGATGTGAAAGAAGCCAAGTGTGTAGCTGTTGAGTTAAATACTGGTGTCAATTAGTGATAGCATTCGAACTTACTTCACCATTACATACTAACATGCAAGGTGAAAGTAAAGATACCTAGTAAAGAGAATTAAGAACCTCCCAATAGAAAAAAATATTTTTTAATACAGTTGCTCAAAAAGTGGTGTATTGCAGGGACGTATAGCGTTCGGGATGTGGGCTATTACATACTAGTGCTTTTTTTTACCTTTCCCGAACTCGTGCGTTCTCTTTCCCAACTGTCAAAATAATGTCTATTAAAAAGAAAAACCAACCATGAAGTTTTTACTAAAGAGTTCTTGTGATTCATACAAATACGTATATTTCTAAAAAGAAGCTACTAATTTATTTCAATATCAGATTTAATGATTTAATTGAATGAGTTAGGTTAGGTTTCATTTCATCTCATTAAATTTCATTTTCATTTCATATCAATAAAAAAAATATACTGAAGACTAAGCTGTATGGATAGTTCCCTTTGCCTACCAAAATGGGTGAAGAAAAAAAAACTCTGCTTATATTCTACGGTTGGCGCCATTTTCCAGAAATTTTCTTTGCGAGTTTAGTTGTTTGTTGCACAAAATGAGTCATTTCGACCCTATTTTTTTTTAATTAACACCACCGGAACTCAGTATAATTGCACAAAATGCTTCGGAGAACATTTTACCGGAAAAGTCAAAAAGTCGTTACATATCCACATACGATGATACGACTAATTTTTTGCATGGAGAGAAGAGAAAAAAAGCAATATTGTGTTTTTATTATTTTATTAAATTGCTTAATTTTTTCGCAACTGTATTAAAAATAGTCGTTCAGTACACTTGCGGAACCGTCATTGCAACTTGTTCCGACTGTCAAACCTCGCCTTCGGCTGCGCCTCGGCTCGGGTAGACATTTGTCGGAACTCTTTGCAATGACAGCCTTTCCGCACTTGTAATGAAATATACTATTATATCCTTCGATCAATAATAGTACTAGATGAATGATTAGGAACAAAAATAAGTCGCTAAAGTGGCCACGTTTGCACACAGATAAACATTTATATTTCTTACTACGAACTATAGAAAAAAGTTTAATAATATTAACAACTTCAGATTATTATAAACCTTAACACTCTAACATAAAGTTTAATTACGATTGCAAATGATTAATATTTAAGTCCTTCTGTCATCGAAGCAATAAATTTAAAATGTCACTTGAAAATAAAAAGTCATTTTTATAATAAGTACAAAAATATTTATTCTAAAATGAAACTTAACGTCTAACAAAATGTTTTTAACCTTATTGGTTAAAAACATTTTGTTGACAATTTCGTACTTACTCGAATTTGGAACTAGACGTAGTTCTTGGAATTACGTTTCAATGCTTCAATGTTTGTTAGAGAGGTTGGCGCGTTGTCGCAAACATTGGCCAAACAATCATAATATTTGCTAATTGATTTATATTTACTATTTAATTGTGTTACTATTTTATGAAAAAAATTTAATGATAAAAACTTACCGAAAAAAAGATATTCCTTCCAAAATCTTGGTGTTACGGTGGTTATTTACACAACTTTTGAACGCGCACTGAGGCATTTTGACGTCTTAACATTGGCTATGATTGGACCATACTAATTTGAAATATGAGCACAAAAGTATTCGTGCTCGTATTTTTCGGGCCGTTTTTGAAGCGCTTATCGGGCATCTAGTACTATTATTGATCGAAGATTATATCATCATAACATATACATCACGCCTGTAATCCGCAAAGGGTTAAGCAGAGGTGTACCTATATTACACACACACGTACTCGTACATTTGTGTAATCGTACCTGATAAATTGACATGAGAACGTACTACAGGATAAACGTTATATGAATGAAAACCATCGAATAAACGACAACATAATTATTTAAACAAATACTCCAATAAAATTATTCAAAGAACTTAAATACGTTTTACAAAGGCTACTAGGAGTTGTTCACTTTCGTTGTTGTAAGTTTTCCTTACAACAATTTCAAAGTGTTTTGTCATGACAACACACAACTGGCATCCATAACCTTGTAAATGTCATTCAGGACACCTTGGCATTAAAATTCAGCTAACTGTAACACTCAGTAATTCAATTCCCGTTTTGCGCAAAGTGTACAAAAATAACAATAGTCGGGGTTAACCACAGAGGAGTAAGCAAATGGAATCCAACGGTTGCATTCTAACTACAACAAACTAAATTCTTGAGTTCTTACAAATACAGAAGAAGCAAAAGTATTACGGTACGGTGCACAATAAAGAAATACATTCGCTATATGGCGCCTCGGCGGCGGCGCGACGCTAGGTCGATGTTATTTGACGTAGTTATTTCTTGAAACGGATGAAATTGATGCAGATGACGGAAGAACCGTGACTTAGAAGAGAGACGTATAAGATATACTGAATTCATTCAGCTGTTCGACAAATATAACAGCTGAACGATTCTCAACACAATGAGAGGTTTTGGTCTGTCACGTCATTCGCCTGCACATTATTACTCCATTTGCTACTTCTCCGTAACGTTGAGCAAACAAGTATGCATTATCTTACTGTTTGTTACCGTCACTCATTGTGTGAGGTTCTCAGGTATCTGTGATACCAGACGTATCATTTTGCAATTAGTCGCGGCAGGAGAAAGGTCTTCATTTTGTTCAATTTCAACGACTGTGTTTACAGCTGGTTTTACAGGAAATATTAAAATTGTTTACTATATCTAATGTCGACCCACGCTTTCACGTTAACTTTTTGTATAAGGAGCTGAGTCTCAATGACTCTTTCGGTAGCTGTGACATTTGAGTTTTTATCATCATCATTTTCAGCATTAACAATTCCACTGTTGTGCATAGGTCTTTCTTTTCTAATTTCATTTATCTCGATATAAAGAACAAAAAATAATTAAATATAAAGATATTCCTCAATTTTCGTAATTGCACCACTGTTTGTCTCTGCATCAACCAAAGGTGGACTGGTAGAATTGCCTGTCATTAAATCCGCCTCTGTACATTTGAGTGCTTAAAGTACCGACGCCAGCACATCAAGCTACTACAATCTGTCAAATTTCTTTAATAGATTTTCAACTTTTTCGCTAAAGCATAAGGCTCAAAGTTGATTGGGAAAATTTTACAGTTTCGGGTAGCTTGATGTGCCGTCTGTACACAGACATAAACTCAAACATTAAACATCAGTTTCAGTTTTGCGGAATTTAAACACAAAATGATGAGAAAATAATACTCATGATACAGGAATACACCTCGCAATATTGACGAAACCAAACCCCATTAGCAACTGAACGATTAAAATAAAACAACATATCACTAATCGAATAGAAAACGTTGCATCTAAAACTAAACTCAAGGACGATTACTGAAACTACGCTCTGTGAGAAATAAATTAATAAAAAGAAACTTAATTATAAAAATGTTAAGAAACGTGATCATAAAAACTTCGTATCTGCACTTTTAAGGTCAGTCCTTACGTATAAACATGAAGTCTAGGCAAATGCTATCAGACGAATTTTAGTAGCCATTAATGTGTTTATTACAGCCGGCGTTTCTCTTAGAATAATCTGAATATATTGACCATAACCTAGAGTTATATGTAGTGGACATAAAGATGTGAATGCTGATGAATCCAAATGGAACAATCGAATAATATATGAAGGTCATGTTTTCTTGAAAATTGATTCGAGACTGACTGACAACGCCCAGCCTAAAATACTAAAGAAACAGTCATGAAAAGAAAGTTTTTTTTGGAACCATATATTTACACTAAAATAGTTCTACAGAGGAGTTAAATTTTGAGTGCAAGCAGGCAGCTATTGATACAGCATGAGATCCAAAACTACTATGAGTATCACTGAAGGTCTATCTTGCCAAATTGCCCCATAAAATAATGCTAATTACAGGTGCTTATTCGCTTGACGACCACTTTCCCTACGGACTTTTAGAACTGACATGAAAGAGAATAAGTAATTTATATTCACAACAAAAAGTAAGTTTAAAAATTACACACCACACTTGATTCGTCGGTCTCCTAAAACTCAATATTCATATATCGTACAAACTAGGACGACAATCCTAGAATAGCAAAAGAAATGAAATAAAAGAATATATGAGGTTTTGCGCATGCGTATGAAAATAGCAAGGATAACGTAATATTGAGACTATGTAGGAGTGTTTTCTCTATAGTCACATAAAAGTGTTTTCATGTTGTTTGTGACGAAATGATAAGGAAGGTTTTCGAGTAAAGGCAGCAATTTTAGCATTCGTTCAATATTTATGAGTATGTAAAATTTTAACTGCCTGAAAATCGTAAAATGCGTAGAAGGAGAAGGACATTCCTGTAGATCATAAAGGCTTAGGTATACATAAGACATGTGACATCTATCAACCGGCACTGGGCCCGCATGGTAGATTACAGCCCACTCCCTCTCGAAGAGAGGAGGCCTGTGTTCCAGCAGTGGTGGGAACAGTGTAGGCTGATTATACTTTCGACAGATAAATTGTGAAACTTTTTAGTTGACAACTCATTGACTGATGATGACTTGCTGTCACTCTTGTGAAAAACTTAATTAAAATTTCTTCTCTGTGCAAACAACGTTTTTGCTTCCATATCCTAGTTATCAAGTTTATTACATCGAAATATATAGACGACAGCCAGGTTAGGAACTAGGAAGAGGGTTACGTTCGGAACAAATATTATAATTTTTTTCAAGTTCCTAACCTAACCCGCGACCGGGTTAGGATTTCGGGTCAGGTTTGGAATAAACCATTTTACTGGGCCAAACAAGCAGTCAGCACGTGGCGGTACGCCCACCTATGGACATAATGTAATTCCAGAAGCGTCAAAAGAGTGTCGTCTTCCTAAAAATAAAGCTGTAAAAGTTTAAATGATTTTATTTCTATGGGTAGGTTTAGTAGGTTTGTACAAACTCTTACACGCCAATCTTATTTGAAAAACTAGATGAGCCCAGCGATTCCTATCTGACTACTCTGAGAAGAAAGGCCGATACAAACTCCGAGGTTCACGGTCTCTTTTAAAGTCATGAAAAAATATTGGTCAGATCATGTGAAGATGAAGACCATGTAGACTGGTGTCTGAAATGGTTTCATGAGCATCTCTCATTGATGTGGGCATAATTACTGGCATGTTAACATACAATGCCTTTAACAACATCGTCTTGGGAACACTCAAAACCAATCCATTTGCCTGTTTTCAAAGCAATATTCCCTTTGACCTTATAAATTACTGTCCTATTATCAAGTTCAATGCTATCTACATTGTGTTGTGTTTTCGAGGTGATGATAATTTGATTATCAAGATATTTTGAAACTTACAAAAGCTACCAAAGAGAACAGTGGATACAGTATAATACCACCTATTTAAGCTGACCAGTATAACATGGCTTTTCACGGTGGTGCTGACCGCAGACGGAAAATATCACATTTTGAATTAGTTCCTTTTTTTGCTGTGTGTCAAATTACACTGGTCATGGACACTGTAATTCGGAATGCGCGTAATTCACCGAATGACGCTACCGTTAGACGCAAGTGCGAATTAACTTTGAATGCAGGTTAACGAATCCAGTCGAGGAGAACAGTCGAGTCGTGGCTAATGTAATGGAAGTTCTGACGTCACAATATCGAGAGAAATAGAATCGATACTTGGACATAACAGTTTTGTTCTACTTAGGAAAGAGATTCTTGTGAAAACTGAAGAAGGCTATCTTTCGAATAAAGAATTGAGGAAAAGGCCATCTCTATTCCGCTCGTTGTTGTCAGCGTTGTCATAGATTAGATAATAGTTACTGTCGTTGTCACTTCAAATTCAATTAAAAGACCAAGGGCCTGTGCACACCACGTTTTTTAAACGCGCCGTTGACGCGCGTTTTAGAAACGGGCGTCGACAGCGCGCTTTTTTTTAAATTACCAGTTTGTCGCAGGTCTTACCGCTTGCGTACATAATTTACGAGTATAGTATATATCGTTATGGCCAAAGTAATTATTTATAGACTTTGTTACACAAATGCGTAAGTTCAACAATGGTCTTTATCATACCGGATTAATTAGGATTACAAACGAGTTCATTATCTAATTAACATTAAATTTACGTTTTAATCTTGTTTTGTGGTTCAATAGATCACTTGAACAGATGTGCAGTATATAAATTGATATGAGATGAGGTCTTTGTCAATTTGTTTTAACACTTGATATTCAAACTATTTTCTCTGTTGAGAAATTACACATCTAAACTAATATTATAAAGAGAAAAGATTAGATTTTTTGTATGATTGTTTGTTTTACGCTTTTATGCTAAAACGGCTAGACGGATTTAGATGAAATTTGGCACATGGGTAGACCATGACCTAGATTAGGATATAGAATACTTTTTATTCCAATATTCCTACGGCGTCGAGACTTATGCGGGTGAAACCGCGGGGCGTAGGTAGTATTAAATAAATACTTTCAATATTCTCAAGAGTATCAGAAAACTCTCCTTTTCAATTAAAATAGGGAATCACCCGAAAATAGGGATCACTCGTTGAAAATAGGGATGAATAGTTCGTTGGTTAGGATTAGGACTCCAAAGATACGAACCTCCCCACAAAGTGTACCGAGTAGAGGGGACATTTCTGTGGTCACTAATCCAGCTTCGAACTTTTCATATTATTTATTTAATTACATGGCAATTTCCTCGTGGTTAGGTTTAAGGCTCCCACAGACAGGTGCGACGCGACACTAGTAGAACAATTTCTATAAAAAATGTTCTACCAAAATCGCGTCGCATCGCGCCGCGTAGTTTTGATTTATCGACAAAATATGGCAACACAGTTCTAACAAATAAACAAAGTGTAATAAAAAAAAAGAAACGACTTCAGCGAGACTCATTGAGCAGCGTTTTGAAAGTGCACATAATAGTATTTATGCAGATATTCATGTCTCTTGCTGTTGCAAGTGAAATGTGGAAGATTCGGATTCTTTCACGTCGACACGACAATGCACATTGCACAATGGTAGCACCAATATTGTCAATTCCCTGACATTAACATGACCAAGGGAATTTTATTAAAGGATTTGGACAGAACATTATCATATTCATCATTTGCCTAGCCCTTTCCCAACTATATTGGGGTCTGCTTCCAGTGTAACCAGATGTAGCTGAATACTTACCTCTTAATGGAGCGACTGCTTTCTGACCTCCACAATCCAGTGGGTAATACTATCGTATTGGTCAGACTTTCGGGCTTCTGACGACCCGTAACGACTGTCAAAAATCCACGAATGACAGCCGGGGCCAACCACAATATATCCCGCAATGGTCTTAAGCTTCTGTTAGCTAGAAACTCCTCGGAAATGGAATGAAGATGGGTAGGTATCCAATAATCGATTTGAAGTTACGCCACATACCAAGTTGTATTTTTTTAGTATTCCCGTTCGTCCCACCGACTTTGTCCCCCTGGTGGGACGAACAGGAATTTACATAAATATTATTAAATTAGTTCCCGATCGTCCCACTCAGGATTTTAGAGGGACGAATGGGAATATTTAGCTCTCCTTTTTATTTCCACATATTGTTTTTCTGCGTTTAGCAGCATCATTCTAGGTATTAGATCTACCTCTTATTCTTCTTTCATTTATATCAAATAAATGTGAAACTGATCTGATAAATGGAAACGTAATATAATAAAACAAAAAAGGAAATTAACCGAATTCTTAGAAACGTGATCCGAAAGGTCTTTAGGTACCGACAGCTAAAAGTAATTTGAATGAAATTTCCTAAATAAAGTTACCGTTTTAAGTGGTGCTAGCCGAAATATCTGTCTCTTCACAGAAAATAAAACGTACAGTTTCTAAAATACTTGCTACACCTTCAGGCAATTTAGGAGCGCTACTAGTATAAAAGTCGTCGTTACATTTCTATTGCTTATCATTTAGGTAGTACCTTACGTTTCTATCAAAGTCAACTGATAGAGATAGTTTTCTCCTGAATTATCTTAAATTCTTTGTGTACACATCTATGGCCACGATTTAGGCTGTCTATATGATCACCGTATCGTACTTCGTCTCAATAGTGGCCCAGTGCTAACGACCCCAACCGAGTTGTAGGTTGTGGGTTCCAACCCAGGCTGGCGTTTTCCTTTCTCTAAATAATTTCAACACCTGCTCCCAAAAACCGTCATGTCTTAGGATAAAAAAAACGAAGACATGTGACATCTACCAACCCGCACTGGGCCCGCGTGGGAGATTACAGCACTCCCCTCTCGATGAGAGAAAGCTTTAGGATTTTAATTTTTGTCTTTCACAAGCTCTTTTAAATGCTTTTTGGGCTATCAACGATAGATTCATGTATAGTTGTCCCGTTTTAGCGTGGCAATAGCGGTCATTGAACCCACCTACATTTTCTAGCATTTTGCATCTCAAAAACGGAAATAAAGTCGGTTACCGACCTGAATCAATATCTATCGTGATCTTCAACATGTTCTAATAACGAAAAACCATACATAGTTTATTCTTTGGGTTCCTACGGAGAGATATTAGGCTAAGGGCAATGACCGCTATTGCCACGCTAAAACGCGACAAATGTATCTACTATATCGGCTTGGCAACTTCATCAAACGGCAAAGCCTGTTTTGCTACCGTGTCTTTTACATCTAAAACCATGGCTATAGCTCTTATTTCAGCTTCAACACGAGGCTAAGTAAAAACAGCCGTGGATGGCCGTGACCATCATTACATACTGAGACCCCGTACCTGGGAAAGCACGGTTAAAGTCCCGGCTGTCATTTGTAGATCTTAGACAGTAGTTAGTGTCTTCAGCAGCCCGAAAGTCTGACAACCAGTCTTACCAAGGCGTATCGCAATACCCAATAACTGGGTTGTGGACGTCAGATAGGCAATCGTTCCTTGTAAAACACTGGTATTCAGCTGCATTCGACTGGAACCCGACCCCCAATACAGTTGGGAAAAGGCTAGGCAGATGAGATGACCGACTACCTATCACTTCCTTATATCAGAAGTAACAATTATTACAAGTAAACTTGAACGGTAAACCCCAGGTCTATCGTTACCTGTTCTTACAGCATAAAGTCCGAGGTCTACCACCCAATAACCCAATGTTGCGTGAAGCATATTAACTAAGATTTCTTTAAACTAGAGATCATAGAATTTATTGCATAACTGGACGTAACGGTGGTAACATGTTCAGACTCAATAAATGAATATAAAAATCTGAGTGTGCATGCAAAAACTTGATGAACGATTTCCTTATTTACCGTTCGTGATTAAAAATGAAATTGATTCCTTGTTGGTTAGAAATGGATTTTTATTGAGTTTGTTGAGGTGTATTCGTTGATAATTACGGATGTTGTTATATTAGAATACTCTGTTAAGTGTTTAGTGGTTTAGTGAGGAAGTCTGAAAGTGGCAGACAGCAGTGGTGGCCCAGGGGTAACGACCCCGACTTACGAGTTGTAGGTCGTGGGTTCAAACCCAGACAGGCGCTTTACCTACTTTGTGCATACTATTCAACCACCAGTGCTCTCAAACCGGTGAAGGAAAACATCGCTTGGAAACCCGTATGTCCTAGAACCAAACATTCGAAGACATGTGACATCCAGCAACCCGCACTGGGCCCGCGTGGTGGCCCAGTGCGGCCCACTCCCTCTCACAGAGAGGAGGCCTGTGTCCCAGGAGTGGGAACAGATGCTGATTATGCTTTGGCCCCTTTTCGAGCCCCGGGTCGGGCAGTGATATTCAGTTTTTCCATCTGGAATTTATCAGTAGCAGCCCGGAGTCTGGATGTGTGCCCGGTTGATGGCAATGAAATGTGGGTGTACTATAGGTAGGTGCACCTCTGTCCAACCCTTAGATACAGGCGTGATGTTATGAGTTGATTAGGTGCTTATGATTTATTTTTGTATCACAATATAATGTTATTTCTCATTAGGTATTTCCTTGAAAGTCGAAACCGCAAGTGTCCCAACTCTAATGAAGAATTCCGAATTTTTTGTAATATTGACAATACACAAGTGTAAGCCGCTGCCTGGTTTTAAACTGAAATTCCAGAATTTTCAAAACAATAACGAGTTCAGAAATACATGTTGAATGAAATAGGTAGGTATAATTATGCGTGGCATGGTTAAACCGAAGAGATTATAAATAAACGGAGAACAATATTAGTTACTTTATTAGATAATGTTAAATGATAATCATACTTTAACCACAATCTATTGTAACAGGCCTAGTGTATGTACATTTATTGTCAACAAGTTTGTGCAATTTATAAAATATAGCTGCGCCTTAGGCTTTCACACGCATAAGTCTCGAATTCTCGATCCCGTAGTAATATCGGGATATAAAGTATCCTAAGTCCTAACCCAGGTCATGATCTACCCATGTGCTAAATTTCATCCCGTTCAGCCGTTTTAGCGTGACAAACAAACATACAAAAAATCATATCTTTTTTTTATTAAATATTAGTTAACTATATTATATAAACTAAACTCAATAATATCCTGCTGAGCCGCTGCATGAGCAGCATTCAGCTGATATGCATATGTATGCATGCATGATAAAATTGATAAAATATGTCACGTAGCCAAAAGTACCTACAAAAACGCATTGCTTTCCTTCCGTCTGCTGAAAAATATTATGTTATGTAGACCGTGTATCGGCAAGCATAGTGAAGTTTGCAATGTTTCAAACTGCTAGAGGGAGGAGACCTGGTGACCTGAAACACAGGCCCTTAAAGCCTATCTTAGGCACCAGTCTCCCACAGTAAACTAAACTAAAACTAAAGTTTCAGTGAAGGGGGATGCTCTAAGGTAGCCCGCGATATTTTAATTTACTTACGTTTTTTTGCAATTTGCAGGTCAGTCTCCAGTTGTATGCAGTATGCCCCTCTTTTCCATTGGGCACACCGGGCAAGCACCCAGGGCCCCGCGATCGGCAGGGGCCCCGGCCTGCCCTAAAAAATCATTCTTTGCAGCCGCCGTTCCATTCTACGCATTATTAGTACCCGATTCAATGACAAAATAATTGATTTGCAGTGCGATTTACAATAAGTTTCTAGCCCCAAACTTAATAATTATATATTAGGTTGAAGTTTCTTGCCATAATTTTTAAAGCCTGACCGCGGCGGCGGACCCAAATAAACACGTAATAATAAAAACAGTGGAAGTGCAATTTTGCTTATCTACATCTCCACAGGACACAGGGGTGCCTGCGTCCCGTGGGTGTACCCCGTGATCCTTATGTGCCCAGGGCCTCCAATAAATCAAAGACGGCCCTGCAGGGTAATTGCGTAACACACTATTTTGACACTTCAACAACATTCATTGCGTTATTTGCATTGTTGAGCAGACACATTTTTCGAATATATATTTGGAGCAATGGATAAGAAATATGCTTCAAAATGATTCAAATTGAGCGTAATAGTGGTAATAGTGTGTTCCGCAATTAAGGTGCTGGTTGCATGTTGATAAAAAAATATGATTAGCGACCGAAACCAATATGGCTTTACAACATTATAATCATTAGAATCAGCAATACAAATCAGAGTCAAATGTAATTTTTCATGAAATTGTCATCCAATAGGGTAATACGAACTTGAGAGATGTGCCTATGCCTATTAATGATTGTATGACCGACTTGTTTGCAAATGTCCAGCTTGTTGTAAGGAATATTTAAACGGTAACCAATGGCAACTGCAACGGTAACGGAAAGTATAACTACATATTTACCACAATCTGTCTAAGGGCGAATTTCACCAAACTTTTATACCTAGATTATCTTATCCTGAGAATAAATTTTGAATTTTTAACAGTTTTTTTCATACTAGAACTGTCAGACGAACGGGTCCTTGATAAAATGAACCCTGAGTAGGTACCTACCTACTACATATTATTATTATTATATATTTGGTATTATTTCTCATCGCGGATCGCGGTTACTTTTTCCAGATTTGAAAAGTATTAAACAGTTTTCCTTCCTCATGAATATTCCTGTTCTGCGTGGAACAGCACAGTGACAGAACCGGTCGAAGTGGAGGTGCTTGGGGGAGGCCTATGTCCAGCAGTGGACGTCTTTCGGTTGAAAAGATGATGTGATGACGATGATGAATATTCCTAAACATTTATCTGCCTAGCCTTTTCCCAACTATATTGGGGTCAGCTTCCAGTCTAATCGGCTGCAACTGAATACCAGTTTATGGAGCGACTCTCAGACTTTTGGGCTCCTGATTACCCGTAACGACGCTTAACGTGCTTTCTGAGGCATGGATGGGTGGTTTAATGGATGGTCACCTATCCATGAAACGACCGCAGCAAGCGTAGCTTAACCCTCGATCGTCCAATGCGGCTGTTATTATTTAGCCACGAGCCTACAAATGGCATCCAAAAGTGCCTAATAATAAAACATCTACATCTACATCAGTAAACCATATGACAAATAACGGCTGCGTCAGTCACGGCCAGCTAAGAGCCAGTCCACACGGCGCGTTGCGTCAGCGTTGCGTCGACGCAGCGCTGCCGTTGCGTTGTTGTACATACAAATAACCATAGTGTGCACACGGTGCGCTGCGTCGTTAGGCCGACAATGCGTTAAAATCCATGCGTGGCGTCAGCGTTGCGCGTCGACGCAGCGCTGCCGTTGCGTTGTTTTACATACAAATAACCATAGTGTGCACACGGTGCGCTGCGTCGTTTGTGTTAAAATTCATGCGTTGCGACGACGCAACGCGCCGTGTGGACTAGCACTAACAATGGCCGAGACGCAATCCGACGAACAGGATGATCTTCTGGCAAGGGCACTCATTCAATTGCAACCATCCTGTCGCTCCCCACAGCTTCCTGCTCTCATCTGACAAACAGACCAACTCACCAACCTTATCACATAGCTATAAGGTTGATATTTGCACAGCACTAAAGGCCACTGCGTAAATCACTACGCGGATGCTGTCACGTAAGTTTGACAGTTCGTTTGTTTGTGTTTAGATGTGTTTTATATATTGAAATGTTTGTGGATGAATTTTAATGTGTTTGGATAAATCTGAATGCGATTTTATTCAGATTAGTAGCTGTAGCGGACCGTTTAGATAGAAGATACTTACGACAGATATGTATGTCCAACATTATTGGCAGACCAACGATCCAGTTACCACAGCTATTTCATGTTATATATATATATTTACATGATTATAATAAAATATTTTTGAAATAATATTAACATATATGTATATTTTTTTTTTTTATCAATAAGTACTACCTATATTTTTTTAGCTATCTGCTGGAAGTCATGGGGAGTGGCCTTTGCCCAGCAGTGGCATCCCACTGCTAATATTAGCTACCGTTACTGTTAATGTTAGCCTGCAACATTAACAGTAAAGGTAGCTATCTACTATATTTTTACAGGCAATGGCTTCAATTAGTTTTTGAGAAAATCGCGGACATACAAAATACATAGGTACATACGGGTCGAATACAGAATCTCCTTTTTTGGAGTCGGTTAAAAATACTATATTCTATAGAAAAAAGTTGGTAACCCTAAAATATGAATATTTATGAACTCCGTTCAAAATCCTATGGATTGTGTCCATAGGATGTTGAACGGAATTAATATTCATTATCTAATGCTTCCTAAGTTTGAAACATTCGTCTGCTGGACACCATAAAACACACAATGAATATTGTCAAAATGTAGGTAATAATTTTACCACAGATTGTAACAATTCATCATATATTTATTTTTAACTGCACATAATGTCACGCACAGAAATGACGACAGTGCTTAAAGACATAAAACCACATTTTACGGCATTCATACGTGGTTTATCATCATTAATTTTATTTGAACTCCATTTTATAGGTAAGTAAGTCGATAATAATCGAAGAATTTATTTCACAAGCGTCAGTCTATCAAATTATTCCAAAAGATGTATTACTATTTCCTACATAATTATAGCGACCTATCAACTACTTACGCACGACCAAAAACAAATGATAGTCGGTTCAAGAGTTGCTCCACAAAAGTAATTATAGAAAATTAAACCGACTTCAAAAAGAAATCAACTCAAAATTATGAAATAACTTTAATTTCGGAAGTCGGTGTCTTGGGATCTGTATTTTAGTTTTTTGCCACCGACTTCCGAAATTAAAGTTATTTCATAATTTTGAGTTGATTTCTTTTTGAAGTCGGTTTAATTTTTTTAAATTACTTTTTATTTTGTAATTTTTTGCACTAGAATTTGACCAAGGTTTTGAGATGTTTTCCCTTTGACACTACACCCGTAGCTCGTATCAATACGCCAGGCCGTCACACTTACACGTATTCGTCCATATCTTGAAAATTACTGAACCGATTTTGATGAAACTTGCACTGTTCCCTAAGTTGAAGTAAATGTAAGCTAATACAAAAATGGTCACGATCCGATTAATAGTTGCTGAGAAATGCGTGGACAAACATACATACATACATACGTCTATGAAATTTTGTATATTTGTTTGGAAGCCTTAGTAGATTGTCATATGTGAATATAATGCAATTCCAATAATATTACATACATACGTATCGAATTGATAACCTCCTTTTTTTTGAAGTCGGTAAAAATACAGATTGTATTTTGTGCTTCAACACATTTCTGACTTCACGGGTTATGTGAGCCACAGACAATTATAATACGAAAGGTCGGGAAATCAGCTGGACGTCGACTAATGAAAGTTGACTATAAAAATTATACACGCACAGTTTATTGTCTGTTAGTCCATAGAAATTGAGTAGAAGAACCGCTTTTGAAAATTTATAAGAAAATAGAATTAGCAACACAAACAAAATATATCCTGCACTACTACGAATAAGTATCTACTCACATGTAAATAAACATAATAAATAAAAGATTAACCACAAAGCAAAGTTCAAAGGGAAACGAATTGATTCTGACTAGAGTAGGTACCTACTTAATCGCATAATATTTATAAAAATAATAAATAGTTCTAACATTTAATGACAAATGAGTGAATAGATTGCGCTGGTATTTTCCCTATTTAGTGTTGTTTTACAGTCATCCGTACTAATATTATAATTTCGAAAGGAACTCTGTCTGTCTATATGTTTATACCTTTTCACGCCTAAACCACTGAACGGATTTCAATAAAATTTGGCAGAGACAGGATAGTTTTATCGACATACCTCGCGGGCGAAGCCTCGGGCGGAAGCTAGTTAAAAATAAATTATTGACAAATAATTGTTACCAACAATTATTATTTGGCAATAATTTATTTGAACTGACGCGACGCGGCCGAAGCAGATTAACCGTTGCCTTTGTTAAAGGAAGATAATACTGTCATCAACAGAATTAATAATAATAGTAATTTATTTCCAAAACTTCAATACACGTTACATCAATGAGGTCTCGACGACTCTGCCCCTGAACTAGGTATGACAGGGGTCGAGTCTCCAGTTACATGGAATTAGGAATGTGTATCATAATGACATGTTTGTCATGTTGCAGGATCATAGCAGTTTGTCTTCATTAAGTATTTTGATCCGGGAAAGCGAGAAAATTCTAACAGATGGTCTGCTTAAAATTCCGAGCGGGTTTCTGACGTTGCCTCGCGTTTTCCTACTTCGTTCACCGTGAGGACTAAGCCAGTGTGTTGTGACAGGCCAGGCCTTAGGGAGTATAAAATATGCCCCTGAGGACAGCAGGAATCCTTTCACTTATGCCCGGTTTAAGAGGTATTTATAGCTGGAGTTTACATGTTACATATTGGATAAACTTGACACACATTATGCTAATTAGCTTAAAATTAAATACATATATGGATGACTTTATCGAATCACCTAATGTTAAGAGTATATCTGAGGACCTCAGAAACCGGATATCGGTCAAAATGCAAGTAGCAAGCTGGCCTGATCAAAATAAAAAAAAAGAGAAGAATCGGAAGACTTGGAAACAAGGTACGCTGGTTCAATAAAAACAATGTACCTATGAGCAGTCTATTTCGATCAAGGTTTCCAATCTACGACCAACAAGAGATCGGAAAAGCAAAGAACAAAGAATTACAGACAAGTTGATTAGAACATCATCCATACTGCATTTTATATCTTGACAAGGCGTGTGCTCGTTAGGATTTCCCATCAGCAAAACTTCCACACGAACTTTCATCTGCTTTAATTTTGAAAATTCATTCCCTACAGGGGTGTAAAAAAAACTGGTTTTTTTTTTCGCGATTTCAGCTTGGGTCCCATAGTAAAAGTTGTTCATAATGATGAGTACAATGACCTCTTAAGAGGTTTACGTTACACCTTGTATATCTTGGTTGCACATCATCGCTGTAGGTACGTAGGTACAGCATTATTATAATCGGCATACTTATTATATTACTCCGAGTTCTTATTGAAATAGTTTTTTACCTTGATCAATCTGTTCTACATTATCCTGAAAGTAACTCCTCTGTCCATGTGTTCGTGTAAATTATGATATCATTTAGTCAGATTTCTTTGTTTGTATGAGAATTAAATTAAATACAAATGGGGCAAGCGTGCCAGTTGCTTAGTAAATGTTGCTTCATTAGTTTATTCTGCTGCAGAACTATTTACAATAGGACTTTCTAATGAAAAATTGCGGTGTTTAGGAGGCATGTGTTCAGCAAATAGAATACAGGGGTCTGTAGTATATATTTAATCTTTTCTAAATTCTAAATATAAAACACCTTCACCTCTATTAAAGTTACCAAAAATGTAATGGTCAAATATAACAGTCTGATGAACAAGTTTTCAGCACTACCCAATACCGAAAAGTTAGATCAAGATGGAGTGAGGTTCTTCGCGAAGTGGCTGGTGATCTGAACTGGATGAGAGTAGACGAGAATCGAGTTAAACGGCGTGTGATTGGAGAGGTCTTTATCCAGCAGTGGATTGCTACAGGCTGATGATGATAATAATGATGATAAAGAGATCTAAATTGGACAAAGATACCCCATGATATATAAATGAAGCAACAGCTTAAAAGTTTAAAACGATTCATAGATATACCTAGTAGTAGGTAGGTACTCACCGAATTCACATTAAAAGAAAGAAAATAAAAACTAAATCAACTCAACATCATCAGGACGGTGTTGTATTTCATCAAGTTGAAGTCACACAATACAAATTCGTATTTCAAATTTCGGAAACCGTTTAACATTAAAAAAATCAGCGAAAACGTTCGTGTCTCGCAATAAAAGTCATCAATCCATTCTCCCGACACGACAAGATTCACTTGAAGCTCCTACTGTTGTAAAATATACTGTAAAATCATGATTTCAGAGTCTAAATTTGATTAGGTAGACGGAACAATCATGTTGTAAGCGATTATTGTTATATTTTCACACCAACGATAATAACCCGTTGCTAAATTTCAACATATTTATGATGATCGAATGAGATTCGATGTTTTTGTAGAAACTAGGTATGATTTAGGAGCTACC
The DNA here is from genome assembly GCA_963082905.1 of Oligia fasciuncula. Lineage (NCBI taxonomy): Eukaryota > Metazoa > Arthropoda > Insecta > Lepidoptera > Noctuidae > Oligia > Oligia fasciuncula. The sequence goes on along the minus strand of OY720406.1, from coordinate 9,021,445 downwards.
AAACTTACAGACTAAGAAAGAAAAGAAAGGAAATGCGTTTATTTGTTGTAAACATGACGCAGAAAAAAATAGCAGACCAACATGAGTCACATCCACGCAAAACGGCCATCGCTCAGCATAACCCTATGTAAGATAGAGCCTTAGCGCTGGTTTTCAGCGGCAGCCGGCGTTGACGTGATGAGACGTTGCAGGTGCAGCATACGATAAGATATAAACTAACTAATTTTATAATTTTAACCTGCATGCAGTTCAGAGAATTCAGACATTCTATTCTAAAACCAAGAAAAAAAAAACTAAATAAAATCGTTCTAAACACGGTGAACACGAAGGCAAAGCCTGAGCTAAAGTAACAAAAACTCTGATCAAAGTTTTTTAAAACTTAAAAATAGACCTCTCTTTAAAGCATTCGGCTTGTAAAAACTAGCAACGCTGACTTTCGTATCAAGGGTAAGGAAATTTCGAAAAACTTAAAACATTGGCTGAAAAATGCAAATTAGGCGTGCAACTATCTTCATTCATGGAAACACTAATGTGTCGTCACTGCTCCATGATTGTATTAAGCAAAATTTAAGGAAGTCTAATTTTAATACAATTAAAATAAAGTTAATAATAATCATCTAAGCAGTTGGTACCTACCTAAACTGTGCTACTGTATCGAAAACAAACAGTTCAAATCGAAGTTTTATGAATAAACAAAACGGTCACAGAGCCGATTCTCATGAATGGTCGCCGAAGCATTGAACCACAACGCGACCGGTTCCCATTGTATCCGATATCTGAGTCCGATTCAAACCCTTTCTATGCTCTTTTTGCAACACGCAAATAGGTTTCCATGTTAAATTATTGTCTCTGGTTACCTATGATGAAGTTAAAGGGGAGTTCCGAAATTCAATTTTGGAATCTAAAGACGCAATTATTTATTTGAAGAACGATTGAATGTTTACTTTTAAGATCTTCATCCTGCGACTGTTGAGTACAAAGTGTGTTGACAATAATGGCGTGGGATTATAAATTACAACGGTGATTGGTATGTCTCGAATAAACACCATTGTAACTGCTTAAGATTTTACACGTTTGACTTCGATTAATACTTTCTCTGATAATTGTTCAAGTACCTAACTGTTAGATCTTCATTAAATTATCATTGAAATCCCTGTCTTTGGCAATATTACTGCACACTCTGCATTCGCAAAATCATGTAATCAAAGTGCAATAAATTGTTATGATGATAAGCATTTCATTAGTTTCAACATTTTTCACTTATTGGATTTCATCTAAAAGGTTGCATGCCGTTGCGACCTCATTTCGCTTTTGACGTCTCGTTTTCCTTTCACGATTCAAGTTTATTTTTTTGTTATTCTAACAAAATCAATGTTAATCAATATTCGACCGGCATTAATATACGTTGCAGGTGCAATTTCATAACGTTATTAGCATGTTAAATGCAGTCGGTATTTTATCGTAAATGTCATGATGACACGTGAATATAGTATGGTAGTTACATCTATTTATATGTTATCCATTGATCGCTTTCCTTCCAGCCGAAGGTAGGCCGCTCGCGTCGATATTTTAACCGTTGAAAACTAATCATTGAATTATTAATTTGACCTTGAATCTCTGCGACAAGTCGCAAACAATTGATTTGAATCTAATCGCATACATTCGAATCTCACCTTAACAACGTTCCCATTACAAACGAATTCGAACGTAAACGTCATTTAAAAAAAAGTATTTGGTTTTTTTGTGAAACGGAATTTCAAACGTCTGCAGTCAGTGATTGTCAGTTTTGCTGTTTCATCTTTAGATCAAAATTCTCAGTTACTAATTAAAATCTTAGTGCTACAGTGTCATAACATACCGGTGTGAACCGTTCTTCCTCAGCATTGAGCAAATCCCCAACAGAAGATGCTTTCGCCTGATTCGCCAAATGCCTTCGGCTGTGCAAAACATAGGACAACTCATCCAGGTACCGAAGCGTCAAGTTAGCCATGATTCACAAACACAAGTACACTACAAACTGATCATTTATCACTCGCGTCAACAATAGTCGGTAGTAACAATGAAATAGGAAACAGGCTTATTCACGTAAACAATTCAGTGAAAATCGCGCAGTAGATGCAACGTGTATACCGCGCCATAGCCGAGTCGCAACTGAGCGCGGCGCGACGGCTGCGCTCTCCGGCGGTCATAGAGTAAACATTCATAGAAAGTTAATCGGCGACGACCTTATTAAGGTTTAGGTAAACACTCTTAATATTATCTAGACTAGAGCATTTGTTGAGTCATTACTTTAAGCTACAGTTATGTCATTGTAAATCTGGCCAAAGCAAACTGATCTGGTGTGATCTGATTAAACAAACACTGCCACAGAGTCCCTGTAGATGCTCCATATTTTATAAAAAGGGCTTTGTTAATAAATTAAGGTTGATGCAATTAGAGTCGAAATCAAAGAGCAATTAAGTTATATAGTCCGGCCACATGAAGCCAGCGTGGCAATTAAAAGAGACGAAACCGTCTATCTAATTACTGTACTAACCAGTAAAGAAACAGCCGCTTGCTTCAGGGACTAAGTATTTCAAAAGTTTTACAATTTAAATGTATTTACTTGATTAAGATCCAGATGAAACAGATCAACATAAAAACAACAATAGAGATCAAAAAAACCACATTGACTAAGGTATCCTTTTGAATAATAAATAATCCAAGTATATAACTATCACTATTGAGAAATTACTAAGCCAACTCAATGCACATGCACCCTAATTTGATAACACACTATCAAGCACAATCTGAATCACTTTGTTACATATTGCTAATCCATTGCTACATATGTTCGAAAAATGTGTCTGCTCAACAACTTAAATAACGCAATGAGTGTTGTTGAACTGTCAAAATGAAAGCCATTGCAACCGATAGTGTGTTACGAAGTTACCCCGCTGGACGTATTATTGAAAGAATCTGCACCTATCCAGCAAGTAGAACTTAATAAAATATATTTTCAGGTTATCAATGAAATTAACAAAAACAATTAAGAGACCAATATATCTGCAGCACTAATCTTTGCCTGTAGTAGCACTTACGATACATTTCTTGCGAACATTCTGCGTGACGGTGACACGAGCCTCAAAGTCATTTCCTATTGTGTTAAGTACATAAAAGTTAGTCGGAGGACGTCGTTATTACATTATTATGTGAGAGTTAATTATAAAGTAATTCACACTTATATTTATAGTTCCGTGCTCGTTTCGCCAGAAAGTGTTAACAGGGCTTGAATAAGAAAAATGTGTCCGAGGATTTCGTAATTTTACGTAAACCTCAGCAGAGGTAGTAAATCACTGACGAGACCCGCATAGACCAACACCCTAATTGCGCTACTATAAATCATAATTTGAATAATTTTGAAGAATATTGCTAATCCATTGCTTCATATTTTCGAAAAATGTGTCTGCTCAGCAAAGTAAATAACGCAATGAATGTTGTTGAACTGTCAAAATGAAAGCCATTCCTACTGTTAGTGTGTTATCCGATTACCCCGCAGGGAAGCATGACACAAAAAGGAGGACTCTCAGCTGAGGGTGGCACATGGCTGCCAATGATAACGATGATGAGGATAACTAGCTAGATCACTAGTTGTACTTGTAGGTATTACTCAAGCTGTGTGAAAACATAATCAAAGTTTTCTAGTAAAGGGGAACCATAACCGGGAAATGCTTGGAAAAGTATCTTTAACAAACACTGAGGTCTCGCGTTAAAGTTTACAATGCTATTGCACGGGGTAACAGGTTGCAAGCCTATTGTTCACGAGCACCTGAACAACCAGTTTACCTTTGTTGACTTTTAGAAATATGCAGGGAAGGAAGTTAGAGACCTGTATTAACGTTTTCAATAAAAATAGAAACTGAAAATTAGGAACAAAGAGAAATAACTTAAACCTTAACATTTTGCAATGAAAGAGAGCAACAACAAAATAAACAATGTGAAATTAAAATAATTCCTTTTGGACTATAAATCATAGATTAAAATCTAAACATTGAACTACGACTTTTACTACATAAAATAAATCATAATAACCCACGAAACTGGAGAAAACATAAATTCAATCTACAAATATTTTCATTTACGTCCAATCCAACGAAATTCAGAATAACATGCAAACGATTCCCAACAACATAGAGTGGATCACTTATCATAGACAGCTGTCACTCACACACATTTTCGGGATTTGGAAATGTTGAAGAGATTTCCAATCCTATTCCAATCATCATAACAAGCAAAATCCCTTTAAATTCTGTCCAATAGGATTAAAGTGATGCAGAAAAACATTTTCATATCGTACAGGTTTCTTTTGTATGGCTTCTAAAATGCATTGTAGGAAACAAAGCTAGTTTACAATTAACTACATCAAATATGGTGGCAGGGACATCAACGCGCAAGCTGTAACCACGAATTCAGCACATGGTCCTAAACCCCCTAGCATAGAAATTTATCGTCAGTTATAAAAAATCTGCTGTTTCGTACAAAACAGCAATACCTACGCGGTCAAAACGTATGGAACAGCTAATTTAAAAACAAAATAACGGACGAAAAATGTCTGAATCCATGGTAACAGATTGCGCGTCGATGTGGAATGCCAACGCAATCTATTTAAAAAAATATCGAATTCGAATTTTTTTTTCTTCTACACCCTGTAATTTATCCTTGTTGTGGTCTCCTTCCTCAATTACCCCTACTTAGGTTTATCAAGAAAAATCCTTTATTGTTCTCGCTCTTCATATAGTATTAGAAAAACAACTAAAGATAAAAAATCTCTTAGGTGTCCCCCAAGGCAACATAGGTACTGCGACTGATAAAAATCAGTATTTTGCTGTACTCCACAGTAATTTTGAAGGAGCAGCTTCACATTCCGAGAGTGCACGCCCGACAAGATCGCGGTAGGTCAGTATTGTACCGCCTACTGACTGGCCCTTCGCTTCCTTTCACTTTCACACACAATCCAATTGTTACTGGAGCAGTGAAGGTAACTACATTCTTTTGGAAGATCATTTTCAGACATACTGCACCTCTTCTCAGTTTTTGATAAGATTTTGATCATTTTTAACCGACTTCAAAAAAGGAGGAGGTTTCTCAATTCGACCGTAACTTTTTTACAAAAAAAACAACCGACTTCCAAAAAACACTATAAAGTGAAAAATAACTTTAATTTCGGAAGTCGGTGGCAAAAAACTAAAATACAAATTCAAAGACACCGACTTCCGAAATTAAAGTTATTTTTCACTTTATAGTGTTTTTTGGAAGTCGGTTGTTTTTTTTTTTGTAAAAAAGTTTTTATAAGTCTGTTTTTTTTTCAAAATATGTATGTTTATCTAATGGTTTCTATTTTCTTAATTATTGAATTTGCTTCATATTGTTTTCTAATTGTTTCCTCTGGAGATCGATGGGTCTTTGTCATTGAAAAAACTTAAATGTATTTCAGATCTTTTTAGCATAGATACCTACATGTTGTAAAGAAATGTAACAAAAGTCATTTTATAAAACCATCATTTAGTCATACCAACCATTAATCATTCTTTAGGATACCCAAAGCAATTCCTTCATGTATCAATGTTGAAAAACAACCTCGGATGAAAAAAAGTTGCATTATGTTTTTTTGATCCAATTTTTTCAATGCCAGCTGTAAGCTGGTCGATTTCGACCGTCTGTATCTGTCCTTCAGATTTTTTGCACATATCCTTTCGAAAACAAGTATCGCAAAAAAAAGAGAAACAAGTAACTGTCTCAGAAAGTCGTGAATTATTACTATTTATAATTGTTATTGTTACCTACTTCTGCTAGCAACTGTTACGTACACTGATGACAACAGAGATACGTGATACCAGCAATATTGTTTCATAACAGAGGCCACGAGAACCGCGGGGAACTCATTAGAAGGAATTGTGTTTACATGTTTGTGGTAAACTGAATTGTGGTTGGAAACGGCGGAGAAATAACTTAAATAATGTTGGAGCCTCACTCTATCTGGAATTCAGAATCACGTGACCACAGGACTGGCCTATTTTTTGCCCAAAGAATAAGCATTGCCATCCAACGTGGTACCTAATGCTGCCAGCCTTTTGGGCACTTATGCCATTGACAGCGATGCGGACGAATTTTTTAATGCCCAATGAGCACCTGTCTTTTTCTTTACCTTTTTTTTATATATATATATATATGTACTTGTATATACTATATATGTATATCTGGAATTTGAATGAATGTCCAAATATATGTCGTAGATATTGTGATATCAACACAACAAATACGAAGTTGTTTTTAAAACCCAGTCCTCTGCCTGGAAAACTCAACAACAAGGAATATCTTGCTTGTGCATAAAGCCTTCCTCAAGAATTGGGCTATCAAATGCAGAATTATTTTTTGTAGTTCCAGAGATAAGCGCGTTCAAACAAACAAACAAACTCTTCAACTTTATTATTTATTTATATATTAACTCAACATCACTATCATTACAGGATCATTAATATAGATTATGTTTAACGTCATTTTTCTCGCCATCTTCATAGCTTTTACCCTAACCAACTTACTCTGAATTATCACAGTCTTGATTGTTATCTTAAAATAATTGCTGTGTCTTGTATCTTACAATTATGGCACAATCTACTTACTTATTAATTAGTGTAACGCTATTTACAAATGTTAATAGTTTCAAAAAATATGTTATTTTTCGAGGTCGCGCATGTTTTCATGGCATGGAACGGAAAATTACGTAATTGTCATTGACTTGGTTTCCGCTTATGGCTTAAGAAATGTGGAAAGAAAGACGTTTATGCTGTAATTAAAAATGGCTATGTAGTTATTATCTTGGTTCTACAAATCCAGCATGATTACAATGTATGAGTTCATAGAATTTAAACGCTGTACACAAAATCTTTCGTCTATTTTTGGTTTTGCAATATTATATTTTTTTAAATCAGAAGCCCAATTCTCGTAAATTAAAAACATTAAAATTCAAGTCGCGATCTCATCTCATCGACAATCAATGTCAAAAACTTGTCAAAAATGTAGGTATGTAAATTGATCGTATTTTTGACAGATTGCGACTGAGATTAAAATGCGAACGTTCTTAAAAATACGGGAATTGTCCCTCAGATACTTGCATTTTCAACGATCCAATTATACTAAAAGGTTTCTAACCTTGGTTTAAAATCATGTCTAGAGTCAGTATTGGTTCTTTCACAGTGAAATCAGCCTAGCCTAATCCATTACTGGACATAGGCCTCTCGCAACTTACACCACAAAAGCACACTATACCGAAGGTACGCGACCGAAGTTCGGCATGATTACGCCTGCAATGCGCAACGCAACGTCGTTATTTCGGCATATAATTCAAATAGCATTGCAGGCGTAATCATGCCGAACTTCGGTCACGTACCTTCGGCATAGTATGTTTAGACACCAATACCTGGTTCTCCGCCTTCCGCATCCAGTATAACCCAACCACGTTTACAATCAGTCAGAAACGTAAGATTGCCCAACAGCTAGTCCAATGCCTTAGCCGGTATTGCCTTGTTTCTAACAAAATACCTGTGAAATATGTAACTAAAGAACAACAACAAAATATGAACGTGACATGAACTTTAAAATTGCTCCATTTCCAACTGCTAAAGGGCTATTTACAAGCTACGTTTGTAGCTGGTGTCTTGATGTAGATACCTATGTAGCTACTAGCAGCGCTCCGCGATTTCACCAGCATAAGTATCGATCCCGTGAGAACTTCGGGATAAAAAAGTATCCTATGTGTTTTCTGATGTCTAAGCTGTATTACTGTAAAGTTTCATCGAAATCTGTTCAGTAGTTTTTGCGTGAAAGAGTAACAAACATCCATCCATCCATCCTCACAAACTTTCGCATTTATAATATAAAGTAGGATAGTATGATTGAGTCCCGCGACCTACCCCGTCGCATCGCATCGCCTGCCTTCGTCATTACTTTTAACTTAGTTCTTTCCGACTTTTTTCTTTATGCTAGACTCCCAAGGGTCTTAGCGTGATGTTAAATAACCTATAGCCTCCCTCAAAAATTGGGCTATCAAATGTAAATAGATTTTCTTAAATCTGATAGTAGTTCTAGAGATTATCGCGTTCAAACAAACAAACTCTTCAGCTAATCGTATAGATAGATAGATGTAGACCAAAAATATGTTTTTTCTTTCACGATCGTTGATAGCTTAGTAACAGGACAAGATCAATCAAGACATCGAATCAAGCCGAAACTGAAAGTCGTAAGATATAAACATGAAACAACGCACAAGATTGCACGGACGATGTTAAACAAAAATAGATAATAGTTACGTCTGGCTACGAGCCATTTTTGATAACCCACATGTATATTGCGCAAGTCTCGTATTTAAACTACGATATATCGTACAAAATTCCTTTAACTTTGAGATAATCCGAGAAGAATGGGAAAAGAGTTCCTGGAAGGATTTGGATAAGGCCTTTGCCCAGCAGTGGGACAGTACAGACTAACAAAAAAATGCTAGATTATTAAGATACTACTGCAGGATTTTACAGGTTTGTAACCTTCTTATTATTAGTTCCATCCGTTTCTGGAAAAGTAAACAAACTCCAAAGACTCATCATCTGCCTAGGCTTTTCCCAACTATGTTGGGGTCGGCTTCCAGTCTAAGGCCCGGTATCCACCAAAGCGGAGAGGAGAGGAGATGTCTCATTTTTCTAAAGAATTTCAGAGAGACATCTCCTCTCCTCTCCGCTTTGGTGGATACCGGGCCTAACAGGATGCAGCTGAATACCAGTATTTTACATGGAGCGACTGCCTATCTGACCTCCACAACCCAGTTACTAGGGTAATACGATACCCCTTTGTAACAAAACAAACTCCAAAGACTTAGGACATCATTCGGCTAGACGACGGTCTCGACATGCTAAACTACCTTCTCCTATATAGTAAGAAATAATACATTTATTTAGCACAGACACAGGCACACAATATAATATAGGATAAAAATGAATATGAATCAAATAAAAAGAGTGAAAAGTCCGATGTAAGAAATTAGCGGGAAAGTGTACCTCACGGCTGCGCAAAAAAGGTCCAGTTCAGCATAAAATGCCAGACAACTAGTGCTTGACGCTTAGTTTTCAACTGGACATAATGTGTGAGGTGACGGATGTAAATCAGTTTGACCTTGAAATCATCTCTGTCTGGAACAAAATCGGGTTTAAAGTTCCATATAATTCTCCTTTTCTATTGCATCTCTCCTAAAGCATTGTAACCTTGACACAAATCTTTGAAACCTTGACACGATTCTCCAACTCTTCCAATATTTATAGTCCCTTTATTTCCACCACAGAAGCACTTTTCTTACCATCAGTAATTTAGCGCCTTCTAGCTATACAATGTCATGTCATGTAGTTAGATATAAATACGGACTGGGCGAGATGGGACTAGGGATCAGCATGGACGAAGCCAATATTCCTATACACACAAAACTGTCCACACGTACCAAAAGAAAAGACAAATGATTTTGTAACCGCCATTAAAATTCGACAAATTAATCTTTCATAATCATCCACGCAAGATGTTAATACACCATTGTTATTCCGGTCGCCATCTTGTATGCGTTTCCGCTCGCTTTCACTGCGCGAGCGCAGTCTAATTAAACGTGAACGTGACGCGACGAGGTGTGTTGCAGATATGATGATATTATATCATAGTAACATTGTACATAGTACTCTATGTATGTACGATGCTACTAAAAATCATCCTTCCAAATTCCAAAGCGTAACCTCGTGGTTACGCTTTGGAATTTGGCAGGGTGATTTTTTGGAAAGGGAAATGGGACGACAAGAAATGAGAGGGAACGTCTAATGGTGTCCTATGTAAGTACTACATCATTGCAATATGTCAGAAAATATCAGACGTCTGATAATAGCAGGTAGCCTATAATTATGCCGCTTTTGTCCCGGAACTAGAGGGCTCAACTCTTCAAGTCGGCCCTCGAGCATTGTATAACTGTATTCTGCATGGTAATTGCGTAACACACTATCAGTAGCAATGGGTTTCATTTTGACAGATCAACAACATTCATTGCGTTATTTGCGTTGTTACACATTTTTCGAACATATGGAGCAATGGATTAGAAATATGTTTGAAAATTATTCAAATTCAGAGTAATAGTGTGTTACGCAAATAAGGTAGGTACTGCTGTCATTTCAGATTTTTTTTTCCACAAATAAACTGTAAAAGAATTCTGATGACATTGCAATAGTACGTAGTTAGAGGGGCCCGTGGCTAAATAATAACAGCCGCACATGTCGATCTATCAGGTTAAGCTACGCTTGCCGCGGTTGGTCAGTGGATCTTTACATACCGAGACCCCTCCGTGCCTCGGAAAGCACATTAAGCCGTTGGTCCCGACTGTCATTCGTGGATCTTTGACAATCGTTACGGGTGGTTAGAAGCCTGAAAGTCTGACAACCAGTCTTACCAAAGGGTATCATATAGACCTCTCGCGCCCGGCCCTGGTGCAAGCCATGGTCCGGGGCGAGAGGGAGTGGGAGGCAGTCACCTCCTTCTGCGAAGCAGTCATGCTAGCGAAGGAGGTGGCGGGACGGCTCAGGGAGAGAGCCTCCCGTCCCAGCCGCCGCGGGAGACGCTTCGGGCGTCGGGAGCCGCGCGACGACTCCCGGCCACCGTAGGCGCGGGCCTGCGGGCGGAGAGTAATGGGTAGCTCACCGTCCGATCAGGACCAGGCCCGTGCCGGACGGCGCGTACGTGTTCCACGCGCGCCTCAAAGAGATGTCAGCATCGAGGAGGGGCCCCATAGGGCCGAAGCCTGCCGGGTCAGCGGGATTGTCCGAAAGGGTTACCGCTGGCCCGGAACATAAAGGTTCCTTCCTTAGGAAGGAACACGGGTGGGTTTTAGTCAGTAAGAGTCTGACACTCCCTTCCGCTTCACCCAGAGCGGGAGGGGTCATTTGATGATTTCCCATCCGAAAAAAAAAAAAAAAAGGGTATCATATTACCCAGTAACTGGGTTGTGGACACAGACTTGTGGAGGTCAGATAGGCAGTCGCTCCATGTAAAATACTGGTATTCAGCTGCGTACGGTTAGACTGGAAGCCGACCCCAACATAGTTGTGAAAAGGCTAGGCGGATGTTGATGATTGCAATAGTACCTACGTACTTAAAAAACTTACCCACAACGATGCTTATAACCTTTCCCACTTTTTCTACAAGGTCAAATTAAATTAGCTAGCGAAGCTCCACAGTCGTGATAGATGTATATCATATCTCAACACGACAAAAATATAGAAAACAGATTTTTTCAACTCATACTTCAAGTAACAACACAATCAGGGGGAGTAAAAAAAAACATCAAATCAAATGTTTTTTGTTTTTATTTTATCAATAACGATAAATTGTTCCACCGAACAAACCGCACGTTACAAAATTTTGTTTCAGTGCGGTTAGTGGAAGTGCTCAGGTGCGATTCGTCCAAATGCGGTTCAAATCAGTGCTCTGAGTGGAATACCTTATAGAGGTATGAGGAACAGGTGGTGGTGTGGTAAAGTTCACTCATACTCTATAGAAAAGGAAGGTTCCTCCAACCAGACGGGTGTTGTGTCTGCCGGGCAACTGCCCGATGATTCATGTCGGGCCGTTGTATCTATGCTAGTTGCGCGGTAAACTCTGCTTGCGAGATGCAGGATTTTGCGTGACGTCAGTATGACGCGTTGTTTGCATGTGGCGTTGTAGACACCGCTACAACCTCATGGATACCCATCACGTCTGCAGAGTTTCGCTAGCTAATTTAATTTTACCCTTTATAACAGAACAGCAATCCATCACCACAAAACCGTTTATTGCATCAACTTGGGGTTACCCAAGTTCAGCCCCAAACTATTTTTAGTTCTCCGCGTCACTATTCCGACAATTCCTATAATAAAGCGGGTCGCCTCTGACGTCTTCTCCCCCTTTTCTGACGTCAATTTCGGGGCGACTTCGAAACTCGGACAACTACGTCCGTGTCATTGACTGACGTCAAAAGGAACTGGTGAATTTACGGGTTATGAGAGATTGGACTCGGCCCTGCCCTGGGGTTAATGTAGGTCACCTTATGGATCAACGGAATGTCAAGTAAACAGTCATGGTTGGAACTCCTGGAGAATTACGCAGGAGTGTGGTTGGCATAATCATGACAGAGTCGGCATAATATGTTTTGGGTGCATTAAAAAAAACCGAATGTCAGGTAGGACTGGAAATCTGTAGATGAGGCCTTCACTTTCAATTAAATGAGGGGTTCTTACTAGTTCAGAAGTTTAGTAGTTGTTTATTTGTTGTTGTAGTTCATTTAGAAAGTTAGTTATTTTAGTTTTTTTTATGTTTTCAATTTTTTTTAGTAAGAAATAATTTTTATTTTATTTTTAAAAAATCTAAACAAAAAGCAGATAGGCGCACCCTAGGTTGTAAGCCAGTCCGCGTCCTCCAGTCTCCAGTCTTGAACTTCCTGACTGGCAGTGACTGACTAATTATTACACCATGGTATAAACTTTTCTTGTTTTGTAAAATTTTTATACAGCACGTTCCGAAAGGAGCTGTTTCCATTTCACTACAGAATCCAATAAAAAGTCTCTTATCGTAATTGATACCATAACTGTCACTTCATCTGCTGCCTATTTTCAACCTGAATTATATTTTTTAAAATCTATTTCACGGTACATTTCCCAAAAAACGTATTGAGAACGTTTTATTGTTGAAAAACTGGATTAACTTTTGTGTGGTCCACTCGCACTTGACCGACCCAAATTGTGTTCGACTTGATCCGAATTAAACCAGTTGTACTCAGAAAAAATCTAGATTAGTAGTCACTACTGTTGTTTTTCGTAATAGAAAATACTTATTCAGGTTTCTTGAAGGCTAGAGGCCTAAATAGGAATTGAATCATGTATACATATAGATAATAATAACATTTGGGTCATTATTTTAGGTGGTGAAATTCTGTTCAGGCGTAATAATTTACAAAGCAGAATAGAAATGAGTGTTATTGATTCAAATTATAACTGAAATTTACTTTATTTATTACTGTATGTTTGTTTAAATATTTATTTTTATTAAAAACGTTGTGAAATTTAATTTTTTTTAAATAAAAATCACGTTACGTGGTCTGTTCAGGTGATATACACTGGACTTCTTGCGTTTATTAAAAATATAATTTAAGTGAAAACGGACCTTTTCATTAGGTTTTTGTAATGAATAATGTATATTACTATATCTTAAATGAATGACAAAAAATAAACAGACTTATATCCTTAATTTTTTTTAAGATTTATGTTGTTCCGAAAACCATCATCACCTTCGTGGTCACTCATATTTTATATTATTTTTAACTAAATAATGGTCAACCCAAAATATACTTGTTAGTAGCAACACTATAATTGACTGTTTTAACATCGCAAAAAAATTTAGATTGAAAATATTAACGGTTTTTGTTTAAAAACATATTCGGTGTGTTAAAAATATTGTGTCAAAGATCGTGCATCACTTTCGTGACAGCTGTATTTTCGTAAGTTGGTAATTAAAAAATAGAATTACATACTTCTTCTGTTCGAATTATGGATATGTTGCAAATAGGCTATTGTATTTTTTCTAACCTCAATACTGTTTCATACTAGAACCGGTAAAGTGCATAATTATCACTTTCGTGGTCCTCATTTTCGTGGTCAAGATTAAAAAAGGGTTAATGTCGACTTAATAACACTGCTGAAGCCAGCATCCTTTGACTTCTTTTGTTCACAATTAGATCATTTTATTGAATAGGGGTGGTACAGTCGCCAATACCTCAAGCTACATCATATGGTCAACAGTTTAACATTCCATGAATTTTAATAACGAAATACGATTTATCAAAAAATAAAAAAATATTTCTTACAGCTACGGCCAGAACTCGCAACAAAACTACTGATGAAGAAAAGAAGGCAAAAAGACGAGAGCATAAAAAAATTACAATGCAGAAGTTAATAGAGAAAAAGAAAAATATTCCATTTGCCTTAGAAGAAGACAGAAGCAGCGTTCAATTTACATAACACCAGTGCAGCAAGCTCGCCATCTACATCTGAAATGGCTTCTGCGTTGGATTCAGATACCACAAGTGCTGCAGGCTCGCTATACCTTCTGAAACACCGAATTCAGGCTAAATATCCACATCGCGTGAGCTCTGTCTTGGTAAACTTAGACCTTCTTCAACTGATACTGTGGTATGCTGGAGCACCGAATCCCCGTAAAAACCGTATTTTTTTCTTTGATTCGGATAGCACTGGCTCAAATTAAGATTAATTTAGTGAGGTAACTTAGGTGACATCGCTTTCGTGGTCAAAGTGTTTTATTTTTTTTTTCATGACTAATTATTATTTAAGTTCATTGTTCTCTAAGTAATTATTGTTCTTAGTTTTATACGTACCTTTGGTTAAGGTTTAACAGAGGTTTAAATTAAGAGACTGATTATGATTCCTAGAAGTGTTATTTTTCGTGGTCTTTACGATCACTTTCGTTACCTACAAAAAACGTTTTACTGAGTTTTTTTAATAAATAAACTGTATCCATCTTTAATTCTATTTTATCTGTAATTATTATGCGTGTTCTCGTCCATAATAAAGCAAATTTAATAAAAATAACCAAATTTTTTTTAATTTTTTTTTTATCCCGCCCTAAATAATGACCCATTTAAAACCTTGTTGTAAAAAACAATCATTAATCTCAGTATGCATAATCAGTCTATAACGTTCCCACTGCCTGCCACTGTTTCAAATTTTTGGTTTTAAGAAGTTCGATTTCTTCACCGTTTTAGAGAGCAGTGCAAGTGATGACGAAATAAATTACACAAACTAAAGCGCTTGTCTGGATCGAACCCACGACCTACAACTCGTAAATCAGGGCCGTTACCACTGGGCTACCACTGCTCTCGGCATGAAAAAACAGTTGAATACAGTGTCTGTCAGTAATAGATATAGGTAGCAAAAAAGTTACTATCTCTAAAGAGGCTGCAGGAAAAGATAAAGATTGATGATACGAAAAACCACATAACATAGATGATGCAAAAAACGATACGACATAAAGAATACCAAGACCCATTTGAACATTCGATCTTTCAAATCTGTAAAGACGTCACAAAGACGCAACGACCATTCATCTTAACAATGATATTACTCCACAGTCACTTTTGTCATAATGATATTGAACATTAGTCGAACAATTTCAGAATTCAAAGTACATTTATTACACAAAAAATCGTTTGGTAAGCATGGAGTAATAAGCGTTAACGCCCATTATAGTATGCTTATAATAAATGTGTAAAGTTTGAGCAACGTTCATGATTCTAACGGTCATTTATGAAATCTTTTAAAGAAACGGTTATTAAAACAGTGATTTTGATGATAGTAACGAAAGATAATGCTCATATCGAGAACAAGTAGGCCCATTTTCATATTAACGTAACGAATATCAAACGTCAACGATGCTATAAGCAGCATCACGATTAAGATGATGTTAGTCGTGCTGGCATGTACCGTCAGCTGCCTTATGTCTGCGCTGTTACTTCCTCCTGCTGCGTTTTGTGGAACTATTATACCCTTTACTCTCCGTCCGCAGGCCCGCGCCTACGGTGGCCGGGAGTCGTCCCGTGGCTCCCGACGCCCGGAGCGTCTCCCGCGGCGGCTGGGACGGGAGGCTCTCTCCCTCATCCATCCCGCCACCTCCTTTGCTAGCATGACTGCTTCGCAGAAGGAGGTGACTGCCTCCCACTCCCTCTCACTCCGGACCATGGCTTGCACCAGGGCCGGACGCGAGAGGTCACCGCCTGTGAAGACCGCTGAACGCGAGAAGCACAGGACCGGTCGAAGAGGCGATGCCTATGTCCAGCAGTGGACATTTTTCCGCTGAAATGATGATGATTATGATGAATGCATATTATATTTATTTGCTAGGATCTATTATAGATCTATCTACTATAGATCTATCAATCTCATAAAATACGCAACTCTATATTTCTGTCATTTCTTTACGTCCCCTTTTTTGCTTTATCTATTTTGCTGCATCGTCATCTAGTAACCTTCTTCCTTCAACCGTATTTACGTAATTACCAAGCCTGTTCAAGCTTTTAATCAACAGCTAAACCGCCAAAAACCAATCATTTAAATTATCATGGGATTTGACGACAGCAGTAATTGAATTAGCTTTTTAAAACCGAGGGTAAGTCATCCCATCAACACGATCGTGGGAGCACTGACACAGTGTAAGCAACCATCCATGGTCTGTGGTCGGCCGTGTACTCAAGACCCGCATGTCAGGTAACCCGACAACCGTTCCATTGCCCACATCCGGCACTTTGTTGTATTTATACCACTTGTACGACTCTTATTGGAAAGAGATAAAGTTCAGAATGGTGTAGCATTTTTTCTGTTTGCAATTTCTGCTTTAGCTGATGGGGCTTTAATAAAACGTTTGGCGGAAGTATCGAATGACGCGATGAGTCGGACATTTTGTTCTATTGTGATTTTATAAAAGAGTAACGGCCCGTTACGGCTACGCACCGTTTTTACGACTTGACAAAATATTGAGATTTGTAGAAAAAATAATATGTCAGTTTAATATGAATGAATATACTATGCACATAAACCTTCCTGAGTAAATTATAAGTAACTGTAAAATGTATCAAAAGTCGTTGCGTTGGTTAGAAGACCAACAACCAACACACTGACAGACTGGAAAAGCGAATTTAATTTATACCTAACTAGCTTACGCCCGCGGCTTTGCCCGCGAGGTACGTCGATAAAAACTATCCTATGTCTTTCCCCAGGATGCAATCTATCTCTCTGCCAAATTTTATCGAAATCCGTTCAATGGTTTAATCGTGAAAAGGTAACATACAGTCAGACAGACAGACAGAGTTACTTTAGAATTTATAATATTAGTATGGATATACGATGAGTATACACAATCTAGGGATATTTTAGTTCATGTATTGAAAAAAAGTACTTAAAACATCTTATATATACTTAACATACGTATCAAAACGGGCAGTATTTTATACTCTAATAGGAAACACAATAAAAAATCTAACTTTCAAAAAATGTCCCTAGATTGTGTTGATGTGTGTATGTATAAATGTATACAGGGTCAAATCAAATTATGTATCAGTATCGGTAGATATCGATAACCATCACGTTTGCGGAGTTTCGTTAGCAAATTTAATTTGGCCCGGTAGATGTATTAATATAATCATGTTCATGTTTGGTATAATTATGATATACAGTTAGGTGATCGTGAGTCATATGTTTATCTGAATTTTAATTATATGAAGCCTTTTGTGTGTTGGGTCCGCCGACTGTTGTGTGTTAGTCAGCAATTTGTAGAATTCTAGAATTGGATGTGGTAACGGTAGTTATAGGATGAGTTACGCTTCATTAAACTCGACCACTATCTGTAGATAAAGAACTTATCGACAGTTTCGATAAACAATGGTATTTTACCCATTTCTTTTTCCAAGAATCGTAGTTATGTAAATCGCTCTATACAATTTGCAAAATTCTGTGCCGATATAATATTATAGTACGAGTATACAACGTTATTTTAGTATATATGCGAAACCTGAATATAGTTTGTTCAGAATAAGTAACTGAATCGATTCCAATAATTTTTACCCCGTGTTATATTTTGTCCCAAAAATATTTAAAAAAGATTAAAAGTTGGACACCGAGAAACACTAAGTAGGTTATCCAATTTCCGCGCCGAACGGTTAGGTACCTAGGTACTATTATCAATGAGCGCAAGACGGCGCGGCGCGGGTAAGCATGTTTTTGTAGAGACTAACACTTTGTAATTTTTCATGATACAGTTTTGAAATTTTATACTTTTAAATTCTTTACTTAAAAATACTAGACACGTGTTTCGGTGTCGCATATACTAAAAATAATGTTGTATAGTATGAACTGAATCCATATGTACCTGGCACCCTTTTTTACCGACTTCAAAAAAAGGAGGTTATCAATTCGATACGTATGTATGTAATATTATTGGAATTGCATTATATTCACATATGATGATCTATTAGGGCTTCCAAACAAATATACAAAATTTCATAGACGTATGTATGTATGTATGTATGTATGTATGTATGTATGTATGTATGTATGTTTGTCCACGCATATCTCCGGAACTATTGATCGGATCGTGACCATTTTTTTTTTATTGGCTTACATTTTCTTCAACTTAGGGAACAGTGCAAGTTTCATCAAGATCGATTCAGTAACTTTTAAGATATGGACTAATACGTGTAAGTGTGACGGCCTGGCTTATTGATAAGATCTACGGGTGTAGTGTCAAAGGGAAAACATCTCAAAACCTTGGTCAAATACTAGTGCAAAAATAAAAAATTACGAAATAAAAAGTAATTTAAGAAAATTAAACCGACTTCAAAAAGAAATTAACTCAAAATTATGAAATAACTTTAATTTCGGAAGTCGGTGGCATAAAACTAAAATACAGATCCCAAGACACCGACTTCCGAAATTAAAGTTATTTCATAATTTTGAGTTAATTTCTTTTTGAAGTCGGTTTAATTTTCTTAAATTACTTTTTTTCTGAATGGGCACTGAGTTTTGCTTGACTCTCATCCTCCAGTCTAAAACGCTAATCCTCAGTGCATAAATGCCTGCAATCATACATCACAGATAGAATGTTTCGAGTAAGGCACGAGGATGCCTTTTCTGAATTAAAAGTTATCAAAGCTGGCGTGCCTCAAGGTAGTGTGCTGGGTCCAGTTCTCTACCTGCTGTACACGCATGATATACCAGAGCTAGAAAATAATACTATTGCAACCTTTGCGGACGACACTGCCATTATGGCGACAGGGTCATGCCATACGGAAGCAATCAAAAAGGTACAAATCGCTGTAAATAAAGTTCATGACTGGGCACAAAAATGGAGAATTAAATTAAATGAATCGAAGTCACTTCACATTGACTTCACCAACAAGAATTGTGATTACCACCCAATCTTCATAAATGGCCAACAAGTGCCATACGCAAATACAGCCAAATACCTTGGCATAACGCTTGACGCGAAACTGCGCTGGAAAGAGCACGTCAAAAAGAAAAGACAGGAACTAGAAATGCGATTTAAAAACATGTATTGGTTGATTGGACGGGATTCCTGCCTATCGATACATAACAAAATTCTATTATATAAGCATATCCTTATGCCAATATGGACATATGGCATCCAATTATGGGGCTGTACTAAGCCGACCAACATCAAAATTATACAAACATTCCAGAATAAGGTACTCAGGAGTATTGTGAATGCGCCCTGGTATATAAGAAATGACGACCTCCATCGTGACCTAAAAATGGAACCCGTCACCAAGATAATCCAAAAATTTGCTGAGGCCCATGAACAACGACTCCACCGACATGTGAACATCGAGGCAATCCAGCTGTTAGACCAAACAAATATAGTGCGAAGACTAAAACGGACAAAACCTTTTGAGTTAGTGTAGTGTAAAAAGTGTAGAAATAATAGTGCTAATGACATACATAATAACACATGAACAAAGTGTTTATAAATATCATCATATCAGACTCTAAGAAAGTGGAACGGACTTGTGTAAAGTACAATAAACACTATTCTAAGTTTTAAAATAATTATCATGTAAAAATTAAGTTAGATTAAAATTGCTTATTAGTTTTATAGGCTAGATTATAATTAATTATTAAGAACCTAGTTCTTTTTAATAAAGGATAAAAAAAAAGTGCATATATGAACTGAACTTAGTTTCGGAAAGAAAACAAGTGTAATCCCTGATAACCCCGTCTCACGTATAGGTTAGTGCTCTCTCTTGTCATTTATCGCGACCAAATGTAACTGCAAACCCTCGAAGGCTTGCGTAACCTACATTACACCTTCACTCATTTGCTAAAACTAACAAAAGAAATGACAAAATTTGTCACATGTCGCACACTTTTATCTAAAATTCTGTGTCGTGTATAATCTGGAAACCCGGTCACTGCTCGACCATATTTGTTTGGAAGTGACGCTTCAAGTGTAACGGTAACTAATGTTTGAGAGGCGGACGTACAAAAACTGCATTTAAGGCGAAGTTAAGTCGCGTGATTCCATTCGATTGACCTTCATCTATCGTGCCTCCGGTGTCTTATTTACAAAGTAACAAGATAATCATTGCATTAACAAGAATACTGTGATCACTATTTAAAGTACCTACTTTGTTTTCTGACTGTTATGATTATAAAATCCTTAGAGTTTACAACTTTGGAATGTTTCACACAATCTTTCAATGTTATAAGTTTCGGCATTTTTAACGGTAAATATCTTCGCTTTAGAAACATAGTCCTTCTCCCTTTGTCTTTAGGGTACAAGTGGATCATACACTGCTATATGTCATCATTCTCCTGCCCTTATCCCAATTTATCTGGGATCGGCGCCACATATATTTTTGCTCCATACTTCTCTATCGGTCGTCATCTCGGTAGTCACCCCCTTTCTAACCCTATAATCATTCACAAAGTCCATTCATCGTTTCTTTGATCTTTCCCTACTCTTATAGCCATTGACATTCATACTCAAAACATCCCATTTCTCACGATATTTTTCTCATTCGTCCGCATCACATGCCCATACCATGAATGACTACCGATTTCCACATAGCTTTTCAGTTACCGGTGCCAATTTCAGACTTCCTCTTATGTAGGTACCCGTTTCTTAGCACATATTATATATTTCAGATTTTAACACGATACATAAAATCCTACCCGGATCAAATCCATCCAATCATAGTGTTTACACCACTATCCCCTGAAGATCATTCTTTATGGGCACGCGGACGTCTGCGAGCTATTATGAATGTTTTATGTAATTCATACGTTGAGCTATGATCGCATACAGATGATATCAAATATGTAGTTACTTGTAATCTTACTTCCTGAATCTTGGTAGCCGTAACGTGTTTGTGCAGCGTCTTGTGTTTCTTACTTCAGATCATCAGTTTGTCGTTATGCTCTTGTAATCTAAGTTCCAATACTGATAGATGAAAGAAAGTAATTGCACTGTCTGTTTCTATGGAAATATGGGATCAATTTAAATTTTGTTGATGAAAAAAGGGTGTTTGTACTAGGTAAGTTGCACCTGCGGAGTAATTGCGTTACACACTAACCATAGATAATGAAAGAAGACACTAACAGTAGCAATGGCTTTCATTTTGACAGTTCAACAAGCAATAGATAATGAGAATGCAATATCCTACAAAAACATTCAGATTGTGATTGATCGTGTTTTACGAATAAAGTTGCTGTTTTGCAGATAGTTTTGAGTTTAGATACTAAAAATTTAGGTAAGTTATTATACAGTGTAGATTAGTAAATATAATTAAATTTGTAAGTATAGTACTAACAGTTGGCTCTCATTTCGACAGTTCAAGTTTCAACAACATTAATTGCATTATTTACGTTGTTCAGCAGACAAATTTTTCAGATTATAATTGATAAGTAATGTGTTACGCAATTAGGGTGCTGCCGGTCGATTCTGTAAAAATCTCACCGTGAAAACTTAGGTGAAGTGAGTTTGTTTTTGCTACGAATTGACACTATTGACAGCTCACTCCACGCTCACTTCACCTAAGTTTTCACGGTGAGATGGTTACAGAATCGCACTGCTGGTGTCTGAATCATAAATAGATACTTTATCAAACTAAAATATATAAATACAGTTTTTTGTGTAGAGAAAATTGTCTCCAAGTCAGTGTGCTGTGCCTTAACTCGCCTACACAATCAAAACTATGGCGAATCGTTCGACGCCCTCTAAGTCTGAAGTCATCACTTTACTCCTACAACTACTAAGTTCCTAGTCATCAGACAGAAGTCGTTCTTCATCAATAATATTCGCAATTAACTAACAATCAACTAACAGATTAATTGGTAGTAATTAAGCAGTAGTTTGGCCTAGACATAGATGCCGGAAATCTTAATTTTTTTGTCTATTCGTTGTTGCAATATTCGTTTGATTCTGATTGAATGTTGTACCTGGCTTCCTTAATGCGATGTTGATGATGCTGAGATCTAGAAAATCTTTAGTTATAATCTGCCCATAATGTCCCCACTACTGGGACACAGGCTTCCTCTCTTTGAGAGGGAGTAGGCCGTAATCTACCACGTGGGCCCAGTGCGTGTTGGTACATGTCACATGTCTTCGAATTTTTGGTTCTAGGACATGCCGGTTTCCTCACGCTGTTTTCCTTCACTATTGGTGATTAAATTATATGCACAAAGTAAAGCGCCAGCATGGGTTCGAGGTTTCGAACCCACGACCTACAACTCGTAAGTCTGGGCGGTTACCACTGGGCCACCCCTGCTCCATGTAAATGTAAGTTATTATTGATTCTTTCAATTTAAGAGTCGTCAGTGTCACGTCGCCGATGTTACGTAAAATTCACTCTGCGTAAGACTTTGAAACTTTGTACTTGCCAGCTGTGGGCAATTTCATAAGAATAACTGGGTCCTAACTTTACTTAGAACATTAGGTTAGCTATGTAGTTTAGGTACCTACCCATCTGCTTGGTAAATCTAAGTGCTCATACACACGAGCGACATGCGTCGACGCTCGAGTTCGACGCGTCGTCGGCGGCTGCCGTCGACAACGTGCGCTCGTATACTTGAGTGTGGTGTGGTGCTCAAATACCTACACGAATGGCATGTTGTCGACGGATGCAGTTGCCTCTGTCGTCAAGTCCTCAGTCATCGCTCGTGTATATGCAGCATAGATAGGTATAAGAAAGTACATTTCTATGGTATGACTAACGGGCACTTTTTCTATCGAAAATCGTTTTCAGCAAAACGTACATTTCTCTTTGCATAAGTACCTAACTTCTCTTTAGAATAACATCTAATCGAACCATAAAACAACTTTCTATTATAGTTAAACATAAAAGTAAAATTACAATGGCTGCAGCGATTCACAGCCCACACAGTGCGATTACAATACCATTAGGCATGTGGGGTAACGTTATATAGTTTTAAGGCCATTAAAACAAATACTTGCATCTCTAATTTTATTTTTATTCTTTTAAGCAATAAAGTTTTATTATTATTATTTTTTTTATTATTATTTAATACGAAATTCGTACTTCAAGTATGAATTTCAATGATGTCGCTAAAAAATTTAAGGCTTAAAATAAAGCCCATTCAGTTTCTGAATATTAAGAAACTTGGTAGGTACAGTCGCAAGCCTAAATATATTACAATGGGCAGCTCGGCAATAATATCTGATTTCATGATTCATCCAATAAAATATACATCGTCAAGATGACGACAAATTAAATATATGTGATCATTTGTGCAAGGCAGAAGTGGCAGCACAGATATTGCGACATCGAAGGAACACCAAAACTATTTGACTGACTGACGACTGACTGTCAAAAACAATACGGTATAAACGATGCACGATGGTTAAAATATCTAGCCCTAATAACAAAATCAATACGAATCCAAATAAAACAAAACGATTACATAGGCAATACAGATGCTTAACAACAGACATGCAATACGCTTATTTACATACATAGATGTCCGTAACAATGATTCCGAATTTATCTAGTCTAGACAGCTATCGACCAAATAAACACGTTTTTTTCAGAAACAAATGACGTCATCCAGTCAAACCGAGTTTTATTTTAGTTTGGAGCGTAAAATAAATAAAGGAAACCATAGAAGTCTGACCTTCACCCCAGACTCGAAACCGTACAAGTATTGGAATTGATTAGTTGCACTGCACTGCGGATTCAACCAAATGGATGTTGTAAAAATATTGTTAGGTTTTAGTGAACGATTTCTAAAATAATTATGTTTATGGTTAAAATGTTTGTTCTTCGGGCCGATGTAATAATGATAACTAACACAGTTGTGGTACTTATGGTCATAACTAGGAAGGTATATCTGAATGAATTTGGTACTTAGTCCGTTAGCCCTTAATAAAATGTTTGACCTTGTCAGCTTATCAGCTGAAACAAATTCAGTTTTGCATTTATTATCAAGCATGAAAGTATCAGGTATTATTCGCATTCAATGACAAAATCCATCATTACCTATAGCATATTATTCAAAACAGTGAGGAAAGTTTTGAGTATGAATGACGATGGCTATAAGAGTTGGGGAAGACCAAAGAAACGATGCATGGACTGTGTGTCTGTGTGAAAGGCGATATGGCTGAAAAGACTACCGAGATGACAAATAATAGAAAAGTATGGAAGAAAAAGACGTGTTGCGCCTTCGATATTATTGATCGAAGTGTTGCGCCTACCCCAAATAAATTAGTGTATAAGCAGGAGAATGATGATTTAAAAAACAGTTTAACGTTAGTCATTGACAATCATCAAAACAAAATAGCTACATACATATGTATGTATAAAAGTAACTTTATCTAATTGTAGAAACAGATTAAAAAACACACGAACATATACAAATAGTTCGAAATAACTCCAACCTATCAGGCACGCTTCCAATGAAAAGGAAGCCAAATCCATAATAAATCAACCACAGCACTAAAGTTCATTTACTTCCAAACATAATTAAGTTGTATTTCAATAGAGCGATTATAAAGAGCATGTCATTTATCTAAAGGTAAATAAAAAACTTAACAAATGAGGTTCCTTATTAGTATGCATGTCACGCATAGCGTGGCTCGCACAAATTGGACTACTGGTCACGGCAAGGGACATAGTGATAGACGGCGCCAATTTATATGTTAGGACCACATATTGAAAGGCAAGCACTTGTTGACTGATATTGTGCCCTCTGACAATCATAATAAAGAGGTATGAGGAAAAGGGTGAAAAGTTCAGTCATTCTCCATTTTTATGTGACGATCCTCCGACCAGACGGGTGTTCGCGTCGTCGCGCGGTAAACTCTGCTTGCGCGATGCAGGTTTTTTGCATGACGTCACTGTGATGCGTAGTTTACATGTGGCGATGTAGATGCTGCCACAATAGTAATGTTATTTGTAGAAGAAGAAGAAAGAAACGATGGATGGTTTGTTGTGAAAGATGATGAACTAGAAAGAGAGTGAACGCTGATAGATATGTATGGAAGAAGAGCACATGCTACGAAGAACCCAAATTATTCGGACTTCGTCAGGACATTTCAATAATACATTTAAATGAAGACCAAGAAACGATGGATGGTTTGTGTGAGTCAAAGATGAAATGGCTAAACAGAGTGTGAATACTGAGATGGCGGCTCAAAGAGATCTAAGGATGAAGAATAGTGTTGGGTTGACGCCAAATAAAATTAGGATAAGAGCTATAAGGATGACCATTGTGTAAAAACATCGCTTTTCTGCCAAATAGACTTGGTCAATGAGAAACATTTTATATTGTGTAAACACATATTTAAATTGGTTTAAACAAAAAATCACACCAATATTTTATCATGCTTTAAACATTACATGACAAACCTCCGTTAGTTACAAATCGTAACATTCGCTATGAAAGATTAGATTTTATATCTCTATTTATATAATATCTATTCTTCTATGCCATTCGATTATGCCAATGTGTGATATATTATCACACATTTACATAATCGTACGATATTACCTATCTGAGGAAATCGTTGAGAGAGGATGGCAGTGTTCGTGCGAAGCTTAGGACTTTGGTGTCATCAGCTGCGTCATGACAAGTGTGAGGGGTGCATGGGGGGAATTTTGCAGCTGACCTTTTTTTGACATTGACTCTCGCTGAGATGAAATTGCGCCCAGATTATGAACGTTTTTAATTACTGGAATTGGCCTTCGGATCTCATCACTTACATTCATTCATTCAATTAATAGGGGGAACTGTCTGTTAGGTAATTTCTTTTACCTTTATAGTGAGTTATTTCATTTATTATTTCGGCCCTCCCTTTGCTTTGATAAACATGGTCAGTCTATTTCGTATATAATTTACATGTGCCACAACCCTTAAACGAAGAAGCAGGACTTGCAAAAGTATTTTCTAAAACCGCTCCCGCTCCGCTCATCACCTAGTCCTCACAATGACGTTGCACGGTAGTGCACGTGCGCCCCGCTGTCCCGGATGCACGTGCATCGACACAACACTAGTCGTGTTCACCGGTAAATAGTATACACATACTATTTGAGAGCACGGTGACACATGTATGTCTACATAAAGCCGTCTTATATTCTGAAAAGCGTAGGCAAAACGTTAAAAGAAAAGAAACATCATGATTCTGTCAACATTTTAAGTTAGATAGAAGTAGAGGAGCTCGTGATCAGGTTAAGCTACTCTTGCCGCTAGCGGTCCGTGGATGGGTGACCATCCTTCCTTACACACTGGGACCAACGCGGCAACGGCTATCATTCTTGGATCTTTGGCTGCCATTACGGGTTGT
This sequence comes from Oligia fasciuncula, assembly GCA_963082905.1. NCBI lineage: Eukaryota > Metazoa > Arthropoda > Insecta > Lepidoptera > Noctuidae > Oligia > Oligia fasciuncula. The sequence continues at coordinate 8,994,982 of OY720406.1, read as the reverse complement.
CAGAAGCCCGAAAGTCTGAATCTTAATGTCTTACCAAGGGGTTATTGTGTTACTCATTAACTGGGTTGTGGAGACAGTCGCTCCATTTTAATTGGATTGATTAAGATTGAAACATTTAGCGAAACCCAACCCAGTTGGGAATAGGCTAGGCAAATTGCATATTATTCGTAAAGTGGATCTTGGATACGGCTCTGAATCCTGAACAATTGAAGATCACATAGCATCTACAGTTAAATCCTTTGAAGGTCCTGGTCTTATCGGAAAAATAACCCTTATTGTTTGTTGGAAGAGTCATCTATGTATAGGAAACCAAAAGACAACGCGAAATTGTGCATCTGAAGCATGATTTTAGACGTGACCTTTTAACATGAGCAGAGTAAGAATCTCAACACCTGTTGGCAGGGCCGTCTTTGACTTATTGTAGGCCCTGGGCACATAATGATCACGGGGTACACCCACGGGACGCAGGCACCCCTGTGTCCTGTGGAGATGTAGATAGGCAAAATTGCACTTCCACTGTTTTTATTATTACGTGTTTATTTGGGTCCGCCGCGTTCAGGTTTTAAAAATTATTGCAACAAACTTCAACATAGATAAATAATTAATAAGTTTGGGGCTAGAAACTTATTGTAAATCGCACTGCAAATCAATTATTTTGTCAATGAATCGGGTACTAATAAAGCGTAGAATGGAACGGCGGCTGCAAAGAATGATTTGGCCCCTGGGCGTTTGCCCAGTGTGCCCAATGGAAAAGAGGAGCCTGTAGGAGTCGTGTAAACAAAGTTTTTACAGTGGACTGAATTCGTGACTTGTTCAGCCGTCTTAACTCGCGAAGGACCAGCGGGGTAATTGCGTAACATATTAACAGTAGGAATGGCTTTCATTTTGACAGCTCAACAACATTCATTGCGTTATTTACGTTGTTGAGCAAACAAATTTTTCGAACATTTTGAAGCAATGGATTAGCAATATCCTTCTAATAGATTCAGATTATGATTGATAATGTGTCATGCAATTAGGGTGTAGGCAGATAATAGGGCCAATTTATTTGAATGACTCAGCACTAAAATCCTTCACCCTTTTAAATAGAGCTTTTTTGAAAGATACTATTTAAGACTGTTCCTTCATAACACCTACTACTTTTTTTTACCGCCTTCAAATAAGGAGGAGGTTCTCAATTTGGTTTATTTTTTTTTAATATAAGTTCGGGCATAACTCCGTCTTATATAGACGGATTTGCAAAATTCTCTAATTTTTTATGGATGAGGTATGCCCTCAGCGCAGTGGTGGTCCCAAATAAATTTTATTAACTTTGCTTGTGTAGTTTTTGTGTTAGCTTCAATAATACGAATTTTTTCCACTTAATTTATATTGATATAAAATTCAAAGGCCTGTCTGACTGATATACCAACGCACAGCCTAAACCGCTGGCCCTAGAGACATGCAATTTGGAGGGTGTGTTCTTTGTGTTGAGTAAGGTATCCACTAAGAAAGGGTTTTTCAAAATTCAACCCCTAAGAGAGTGAATGGGGGAGGGAGAAATTTCACGCGGACGAAGTAGCGGGCAGAAGCTAGTATTTTATATTGATGATCACTGATATTTACATAGCAAGGACAGTTATATGAATTTGTGTGGGGAAACTTTTTTATAAAAAAAAACAACAAACTTCCAAAAAAAACACTACAAAGGGAAAAATAACTTTAATTTCGGAAGTCAGTCAAAAACGAAAATGCGGAACCAACTACACCGACGACGACACCGAACGACGACACCGACGAGGACACCGAATGTACGACACCGAACGACGACACCGAACGTACGACACCGAATGACGACACCGAACGTACGACACCGAACGACGACACCGAACGTAAGACACCGAATGACGACACCGAACGTACGACACCGAACGACGACACCGAACGACGACACCGAACGACGACACCGAACGACGACACCGAACGACGACACCGAACGACGACACCCTATGCTAAGTGTTATGAATGGTTGCTAGTTGTAGTATCGATCGACTCGTGATATTGTTTCATGTCGCCTCCGTGACTTGATCACACGACTTGTGACGGCTTTTACTTTCACGTCATTGTTGCAAGCTCGCCGGTGTTGCCACAATAAACATTAAAATTGAATTATTCTAGCTTGATATCCTGAATTGGGAACTGTTTACCAGCTTTTGCGCTACCGAAGATATATACGGTGTCAAATTAAATTAGCTAGGGAAACTGCGCAGACGTTATGGATATCGATATAAATATTTCATAATATAATATTCCATATTTCCATGAAATGACTTGTAATTCATATAAGAACACTTTTATAGGATTGTGTTGTTTGCGTCTTTTTTGTTCAAAGTACCTACCTACGGGACTTACACTAGGTAGGTAATTACTTAAAAAACACCGACATAGTTTTCAAAATTTTCTAATTTATCGCAATTAAGTTGCCATCAATATGCCATCGATGTAGGTACCTAATGTTATTTAAAATTTCAATAGGTTTGGTCTGGCAACACCATCTCGCACTTAGACTCTAGACTCTACTGAGTAGAGTATGTTACGTTGCATACATTATGTGATTTTAATGATGGCACAGTTTTTGTCTATGCCTCGGAAATGTGTGAAAAGTAGAACTCGTCTATGATTGCACATGACATCAGTAACTTAGATGCTGATGATTACGTTTTGTGTGTTCTGAAGTATGGATGAGACCAGCTTTTTTTCTGTCTTTCAACCGTGTCCTAAAGTGTTAAAATTCTTGCATTGGAGAATGGATTTAGGATCTATTTGCGCCATAAACCTTATGATTACAAACTCAACTCGCTAGGAACTGTTGTCTCTGATTTTGTTTAGAACAATTACCTTAAAATCACGAGATACATCCACGAGAAAGGTTAGTTGGCCCTTTGAAGTTACAATCAGCACCCTAATTGTGTAACACATTATTCATCACAATCGGTATCGTTTTGAAGGATGTTGCTAATCCATTGCTTCATATATTCGAAAAAAAATCTATTTAACAACGTTAATAACACAATGAATGTTGTTGAACTGTCAAATGAAAGCCATTCCTACTGATAGTGTATTAGGCTGCTGGTGGAGGGCAAAAAAAGATATAGGTCCTAAGTTAAAGTTTTCAGTCTTAAAAAGGTAGACCTTTTCCTTTTCCTGGGCTCGCGGTTACATCAGATTACTCCACCCGAAATTCCTTTCAATATTTTATTTCACATTACACACATATTTTCTCATCGGACAATCTATATTCTAATAGATAACAATATTTGAACTATTGTAATATGTTTATTAAGCAAATAGTTCTGAAGTATTTTCTCATAGTAAAGTGATATTTGCGTAACTGTGCGCATTGTAATGATGCGCTTGCGCATACACTTAGAATTGCATCTTTGTTAGCACTTATGTGTTAAACGTTGTCTCTGTGTTCAATACAGGTGTATGGATATTTAGTAGGTAGATTTATAATACACTTGAATCTTTCAAAGAGATGACTGTATTCTCAAATATTTAAGATGACTTTAATTTAATTTCATTTATTATTTATTTAACCATTTATATACCCAGAAAAATGCATACAAAGGTGATTCTTTTGTCTAAACAAATCGCTTCTGGCATACCTGCGATAGGAGAGTAGAGAAAAAGTATAAAGATAAATAAACTTCTAAGCATTAACGTTCCTAAAACAGTGGTGAAAATCATATCACATTTCATTCACATTCCAACTAGCCTAGGAAAGAAAGAAATAAATTATTAATTAGATACCAAGATCATAATCACGAGACAGGAACACTCGATTCGCAATTTATTTTATAATACTTATCATGCATGTTAGAAACACCGTTATAATAAAAATATTCTTACAATAAATCCTACCATGAAAACAAAAAGGTGTCGGTTTGCATGTTTGTTACTGAAGCACGTTTAAAACCATGTATTCGCTAGGCCCTCCACATTTAAGCCCTAGCCGAGTGACTAGAGAGCGGAGTGGACGTGAGACGTGTGACGAGGAGTGGTCCGGATAAGTGTCTCAAAGACATCGCTCGGCTTCGGATACGACAAACAAAAATTATAAATATATTTAGCAAAGAAAAATTACAAGCAACACGAGTTGTTATCAACTCGAGTTGCTTGTAATTTTTAATAAGCAACTATACAGGTAGAAAAAACATAAAGCACGGACAATTTCTGCTTTATATTTCCGACAGTCCCCCGACTATAAAGGACTGAAATGTTTAAATGATGCATCAATTGCCATGTCGTCAGATATGTCGTGTCGTGCGAAATCAAGTGACATCTTTGGAGACACGATGTGTCACGGGACATTGGTCCCATCGTCACTAGGGGACATAATATAGAATAATATCACCACTAATAGGTATCTAAGCCAACTGAATTCTAGGCTTAACGGCTGAATGGGCACACAGGTAGATTATGAGTAATGTAGTAACTTTTTCCTGGAATACATGGGTAAAGAAATGTCCCTAGGATGCAAGTGAAACCACAGGCAACAGCCAGTCACTAATAATTTTCCCGTTAATCAATGCATAGTGAGATTCAGAGTAAAACTTGCAAATGCATTTATTACGCGTTCGGCGTGCAATCACATTTGCATATAACCGACTCTACTCTACATACATTAATATATAGCAGTATAGCATTGATTTATTGTACCAAATGTACATTAAATGAATGAGATGGATAGGGTTGTATTTAACTAAATTATTTCCAACGACAACCCCATTTTATGTCCAGGAAAATCACTGTCCATTCCAAGGTTGCCTGGAAGAGATCGCAGAAAGCGATAAGGCCGTCCATTGTATATTTTGTTGTGTTTGTTTTTTTTTTTTCATGTTGTGTATTTTCGTGATGTACAATAAAGTACCTATATAATAAATAAAAATATTTCTACTCTCAGAGGCGCCCCAATTATACACCTTCTGCCTTGCACTAAAGCCTTTTTTTACTTTTTGCTTAGCGTGTCGATGACAATCCAAATGGACTCGGCTCAGAATTCGGCTACGTGTTTGGCGCCAATACTAGCGTCCTTCAGTTCCTGTAGCGTGCAGCTGACAGGACACAAAGGACATGATATTAATTAGTGTCCCATCGTTTGTGGAACAGTACCATATAATGTACACTCCAAAGCGGAGGCGTCTATGAATCTCCACCTGAACAAGTTTTTTTTGCTTCGACCAACCTGGGTCCGGAGTCTACTAAAACCTACGTAATAACCTGGTATTTTAGGAATATAATCCGAAAAGTGACCGTCCAAGGTTCACTTCCTTAATGAAAAATAAGTCATGATAATTTTTTCACGTTGACAGCTATCAAACTATCATTTTACTATTACACTATCCTCCTAGAATGTATGTCAATCTCGATTACAAGTTTCACTTGTTTCCAGTGCGAACCGCTCTCGTCTCCCACATTTGACCAACAACCTTTATCGTAGTCTAAATATAGCTGCAACCTAACGTAGCATGTCCGAACGTGAACGAATTCTGACACATGTCGTAATCAGCTGTTTGTCAAAGTCATTGTCGCTTTCATAACACGTAACGTTTCCCGCCTTTCTATGCGGATTGTCTTCCATTTATGAATATCTGTAGTGATGCGAATGACTGGCTAGTTTGGGTATGTTTAATCGATTGTGTAGAGAGTTCCTGTAATCGATTTTTGCAGCTATTGATAGCTGTTAAAGATCGGAAAATCAACATTATGTTTATTTTCTTTTACAATTAAATAGAGATAAGTTTGAAATTAATCATGGCTTACATGAGTATGCCTGTACATTAATTTTGATTGATATTATTTAATTTATCGACAATATCAGATCAACAATTCATAATTAATTACTTTACATCAATGTTCTTTTGAGGTTATAAATTACAATTCCAGTTCCCATGAAACCTACAGCATAGGTCCGTATTCAAATTAGAACAGCAATTCTCCCCCCTCCCCACTCTTCTCAGTAACACGATCACGCTAAATGCAAGCGAGTCTTGCATCTCGACTCATCCGCATTGATTGCAACTTTCACCTTCGCACCGACACGTAAATAAGTAAATAGTATGTAGTGAGTAGTTACATTTAAACCTAACTGTTGCTCTTCGCTGGTTTAAATAGGTACACTGCAAATAGGAACTTGGCCTCTGATTACGCGAGGACATAATCCTTCATGGGCCGATTTTTCAATCGTCAGACAACCTGTAGCAGAAGAATAAATATGGCGATTGGACAGCTTTATGATCATTTGCCCAGCCTTTTCCCCTTTTACTATGTTGAGAGTCGGCTTCCAGTCTAACCGGATGCAGCGGAATACCAGTTTTTACATGGAGCGACTGCCTATCTGACCTCCACAAACCAGTTACGATACCCCTTGGTAAGACTAGTTGTCAGACTTTCGGGCTTCTGACTACCCGTAACGACTGTCAAAGATCCACGAATGACAGCCGGGACCAACAGCTTAACGTGCTTTCCGAGGCACGGAGGGGTCACGGTATGTAAAGATGGTCACCCATCCACAGACCAACCGCGACAAGCGTAGCTTAACCTTATCGATCGACCTGTGCGGCTGTTATTATTTATCCACGGGCCATTTGACAGCTTTATATAGACAATATTTCTAACCTGCAATATTAGTTCTTCAGATAAAAGATATCTGACGATAGAAAAATCGGCCCTTAGATTTAAAAACACCTCGGCGACAGACGGATATAGAATGGTTCCTCTCTACCTTATAAGTTCGGAATCCTAAATATGGTATGTGATCACGAAAAGCATAATAATCGTAACCACTTTGTTGAACAAAGACGTTATTTATTAATTTAACAATGTATTTATACAAACAATTAAACAGACAAGAAAAAAGGAACAGGAAATTACGTAAAAAGATGATGCTTATTTCTAAAGAACTCTCTTTCAGCATACCTGCGATAAGAGAGTACATAATTAATAAAAAGAGATGTAGACAACATTATCTCATCCCAGGAATTCAGAATAGGTCAGGAAACATTTGAGTTTGTGATGCACTGTTCATATTTTTCATCAGAGTTCGCTCGCTTCAAGAATAAAAGTCAATCATCTGCGTATATCCTCTGCAAAATACACAACTGTAACAGTTTATTTAGGTATATCCACACATTATTATCATATACAACATACTTAAACATGGCATTGTTTCCCTGAGTATATGTTTTTTTTTTTATAGTAGTGCATAATAGATAATAGTTAATAGTAGTTAGTAGAAGATATCATTCCTTTGTGGTGTGACCGTATGACATGCGGTTAAGTCCCACTAGTAGACGAATAATATTACTCTCTAAGTTCAACAGTCATACTTGACATTTAGGGTAATTCAGTGCTTAGGTGTCTTTGCAAATTGGGACATTTGCTAGTAAAGGTTTCTCACGTTCCAATTTGAATTTTGAACCTAAACGCGTTGTAGTTGGGCAACTTACAGCAGATAGGTGCCTAGCTTATTTATGTCTGCCGAATAGTCCCTATCAACAAAATAGCGCCGGCCGGTGACAGAATTGTGAAAAATTATTGTCATGATATTATGGGGGATAGGAATGACGGACATGTCGTGAGGAAGGTTTGAATAGGAATGTGAATGGTTTCATAGAAAGGGGTCCAAAGAAACCATAAATGGATTTTGTGTTAGATAATTTAGGTAGGTGACTTTGGAAGTGCGAATCGGAATAGAGATAGTACTTATAGAAGAAGAAGACATACTTGAGTCACCAAACAAACTGGGATCAAAACAAGAAGAACACCTAATCAGATCACTTATCATCCTCCTGGGTTGATCCCAATTTATTTGCCTTTGCCTATCGCGAGACCAAACGGTATTTGTCACCACTTCACAAGTGACAAGACATAAGTATAAAAATGTTGTGATAATGATTGTGAATTGTGATCCATCAATCAACGGCAAATCAACACGATTACTAGACATTCGGCACGCATGATTCATGCCAAGACACATGTTTAGCGGCTAATTGTGATTGATAACTGCTTCAGAATGAATGGACCAAATTATACATAAGATATAGCAGTTCAATGGCAGAGAATATGAATCAGTTGAATGAAGAAATATGACGTGAAAGAAGATGGTATTCACTAAGACAGCAGACTCCAAATGATTTAGATTTTGGATATTAAGTAAAAGGCTCATCATTATTGTTGTGTTAATTTTTTTATGCCCTACCTAGGTCTCACTAAATTAAGTTAATGGAATCAGGCGTTAATTTGCAAAAATATTTAGATGCTTTTTATTCCGCATAAACTAGACCCAGGCTTGAATGCAATATGTAGAACCGCCCGGTTCTACATACTGCATTCAAGCCTGGGGCTCCCGTCCGCAAAAATATGCACATACAGAAGATGCGAAAATATTGCTGCAAATATGCAAACGTGTCTTTCGTCCCTCCACGATATCCTCAGTTGTTGACTTTGGAAGTCACAAACCCAACTCGTAGCCAGTCCAGCATCTTAATCGCTTAACACACTTTCGATCCCAATCCGGGGTTTTGAAAGAAATTTCACATTGCTTCATAGGTTTGAAAAATTCGTCTGCTCAACAACGTAAATAATAGAATGATCGTGGCTGAACTGTCAAAATGAAAAGCATTGCGATCGATTGCCATTTTATGTGTGTTTACCCCACTGATCATGTGGGTCAAATACCGATACTATAAAACACTACCACACAAACTAACACACTTCTAATTATAGTATTCCTTCACGAGATTGAACCAGTTCATAGAGATAAGAACTGTCAACCTGGGGCCGTATGTCCGAAAAAGGGATGGTGCTATCGGTCATGTATAGCTCCGTCTCTTTCTTACACTGGAATCATGATGGCATTAAATCGTCATAATACCTGACACCTAATAATTATTATACCTATCAGATGAATCTTGCAGACAGTTACAGCATTATTCCAACAATTTGTGCTTCAATATGAAATATTAGCGTCGTTTATCTACGTCAGGGCATAGGCAGATGGCACAATAGCTTTCTAGCCTAGATACTGTGAGCACTAATGACTGACAGTACTTAGTCACGGTTGTCAGACTCGTAAAGGTCTGTTTGTCTGTTAATTGATACTTTTCTAGTAAATTAGCCGCGTGTGACAAGTTTGCTATCGGGTTATTAATGGGGTGATAATGGAATGAAATTGTGGGTGGTTTCTTTGCTGCAATAAAAGCACTTAGGTATGTTCTTGGCTAAGTATAGACCCCTGTCTTCAAGTGTGTGTGTGTGTGTGTGTGTGGGGGTGTGTTCCTGTGTTTACAATGTCTATAACATAATCAGACTATAATGTTCCTACTGCTTGGACACAGCTCTCCTCTTTCTGTGGGAGGGTGTGTGTAGGTAATCCACCACGCGGGCCCAGTGCGGGTTTGTGGATGCCACATGGCCCATGGCTTCGAATTCTTGGTTCTAAGACATGCCGGTTTCCTCATGATGTTTTCCTTCAAACCTTTTGAGAGCAGTGATGATGAAATAAAACGTAAAGTGGCTTCTTGGGTTCGAACCCACGACCTTACAGCTCGTGAGTCGCGGTCGTTACCATACCACTAGGCCACCACTGTGCACTGCTCACAAAGTCAAACAAATACAAAGTCTATAGTTGCATACTAATAACACTATTTGAGCATCATTTTGCTTTTCCATCACGACTGGAACTAGGAAAAAATGCAGGGCTTTGCTCATAGGTTCCTAATACGCCTTTACATTAAAAACAATATTCTGAATCACAGCATAATATGAACTACCACCCAGTAACTGGGTTGTGGAGGTCAGATAGGCAGTCGCTCCATGTAAAATACTGGTATTCAGCTGCATCCGGTTAGACTGTACATTAAAAACAATAGGTATTCTGAATCACAGCATAATACAAACCACCACCCAGTAACTGGGTTGTGGAGGTCAGATAGGCAGTCGCTCCATGTAAAATACTGGTATTCAGCTGCATCCGGTTAGACTGGAAGCCGACCCCAACATTGTTGAGAAAAGGCAGGCAGATGGTGAGCATAATACAAACACACCATACATCATGCCCGCCATCATGGTCTGTATCCTCTAGTTTGCTTTTTGACTACCGACCAGCACCATAATTGTATATCACACTATCAATCACTTTTTGAAGGATATTGCTAATCCATTGCTTAGCATGTTCGAAAAATTTGTCTGCTCAACAGCGTCCCTAAATAACGCAATGAATGTTGTTGAACTGACAAACTGAAAGCCATTCCTACTGTTAGTGTGTTACGCAATTACCCCGCTGACATAAACGGGAGGGACAAGTCCCCGAGTTTTTTATATGTTGACACCCACGGGAAGATATCCGGTCGTATCTTCTCTGCTACAGCCAGTACCAAAACTACCAAAGTGTCCTACCTCACTAGTAAAAGCGAAACCGCCAGCAGACTTGCGCTGGCGCACCATTCAGGGCGGAACGCTGTCGCCTTTCACCGTTCGCTGCGTTTGCGCAGGGCATGCGATACACCGACGCAGTGTGCATGCTGTAGGCGTGCTATTATGCATTTGTGTTGATGATAGATGCCTCGTAATTATGTTTTATGGTATGGTTATGGGGTGATTTGGGTAATGGTGTTTTTTTTTTGTTTTTCCACTTCCTTTTTTAGTATGTATTTATATTATAAGTTGGCGCTCTGTAGGTACCAATATTTCCTTTTCTTTCTTATACCAATCATCATCCCAGTATTCACTTCCTTCCTTCCTTGTCATATCCATCTTCTACATACATATTCGTACTTATACTGCTTTTAGCGGTGGATGTGTCCTGAACATAACAATACTACCCAACTTTGTAGGTACCTACCATACCCGACGAATAAATGTCTTTGTCTTTGTTTACAAATTCTTATTTAAATATAGATCATCATCATAATTAGCCTGTAATTTTCCCCCTGTCGGGACACAGGCCTTCTCTCGTTGAAAGGGAGTGGTCCGTAATCCGCCACGCAAGCCCATTGCAGGTTAGTAGAGGTCACATGTCTTCGAATTTTTGGTTCTAGGACTGTTTTCCTTCACCGTTTTTTGAGAGCAGTGGTGATAAAATAATTTACTCAAAGTAAAGCGCCTGTCAATATACTAAGATATCCCAAATAAATTGGGATAAGACCAAGTGAATGATGATGATGAAGTTATTTAAGTTTTTCATATTGTTTTCCTTGGGTCTTAATAATAACATTACTTCAAGGTCAACTAAGGGTCACCGAGGGCCGAAGCTACAATAATATCCCCGAATCCTATGTTACCAGCTCATCAAATTCTTGCATTTGTAAACCTAGCGGTACTCTATCTTGGTTAATTTAATACGCCGTACGATGATCCCTTCCTCATTAATTAGGCAATGGGTCCGACCCATCCACGGATATCCAATATACGAAGCCTTTGAGCCGTCCACTTACTCGTAGAGACTATCCAATCTGCATGACATCGACTCAACAGTTAATTCTTTTAGATTGAAATTAGGACAAGCCTGCACTGTTAATATAGTACATTATGATACGTGTGACTTAGTTAGCCCATTATTGCACGGCGTGAAATTAGCGCCCGAGCAAAAATAAAATTTATAGCTCGTGTGATCTTTACCCGCACTTAAGCCACGCTTTTCTGTGTAAAAATGGACTACCCAAGTCCCAAAATGTGACAGTTACTTTCGAATTTATAATATTAGTGTGGACTAGCTTCTGCCCGCCACTTCGGTCGCGTGGAAGTTGTCATCATGTGTCCAAACCCAGGTTATGGGCTATCGGTGTGCCAAATTTCATTCAAATCCGTGCAGTGGTTAGGGCGTAAAAAGTTAACAAACAAACAGAGTTACTTTGGCATCTTTAACATTAAAGTATGGATTTAGAGGTTCTTTCAATTTGCAAGCCGCAGCTAAGTGTAAGTATAAACTACGTAGATATTTTGTTCTACAAATACTGGAAACCAATGCAACTGCCACATACACCATGCCCTTTACTAACTATCACAGAGCATTACAACATACTGGGCGCGGTTGCCCTAAGTCAAGGAGTAAGGCAAAATGGAGCACTCATGGTGATTGGTTTGGCCTTACGTCACCGACCTGTTGGTCTACTCCCTAAGCACGTAGTCCGTAGTTTCGGGCGAAGTTATTTGAATTTCCCACTCCGTATCACTTATGTACGGACATATGTATGACTAGCTGCGTCACGCGGTTTCACCCACGACGACAAATTTCCCGGCCTAAAAATTATCTTATTTCCTATTCCAGGTCCTAAAGTACCTACATCATTTTTCATTCATCACGAAATTTCGTCAAAATGAGCAACAAATATCCCATCCATCCTTACATCCTCACAAAACTTCCCATTTATTATGTTAGTAGGATTAGTTCGTGCCCCGAACTAAGAATTAATGACAATACGATAAACGGTAAACGGACTTAGAGAGTAGACCCCTTGTCACGATGCAAAGGCAATCGTTTGTGGTGTACAAGACGTTTGTCCGATGGTATTCCCCATCGACAAAAATTACGAACTTCCTTACAATCTTTCATCCCCTAATTAACCTATTTAGGGGTTGCATTTTCAAAAATCCAACCTTAATGTTCACCTTCCTTAAAAAAGAAACTCTTTTGTAACTTGCTTCTAGACTCAGCGGTTTAGAAAGTGCGTTGTCTTTCAGCGAATGATAAAATAGATTTTTTCGAAGAGTGAGCCATGGGACAATGATGACCTCGCTTAGGGTCCCCCGCACACGGGCCACCGGCCACAATCACAAAACGACGCCACCGGTATATTTCCTGTAGTTATCACACATTTTATATATGGACTCGCCGCACACGCTACAAATCGTCGTTCTGGCTTCTCGAGGCGGCGTTTGTGGCTGTGACCGGTGGCCCGTGTGCGGGGGGGGACCCTTACAGGTATGTCTATCTCAAATCCCTGTCATTTTGACAGCAAAACAAAGCCGTTTGTTTTAAATCCATTTCGAAAGTGTCACGATGTTAGGGTTTACATAAACTAAGGTGCTATAACGTGACGTCGTCCTTTCGAAACATCCCCAGAAATACCTATTATACTCCTTCTTGTATGTCAAAAAATGTAAGATAAAAGACGTCGCAGCCAGACGCAATAGTGTATGTCACAAAACGCGAGGACAATAACATTCATGTTAGCTCTCCATTTATACATTCCTTTATGGCCTAACCGGACATAGTACACACAATCGGAGCGCGGAGTCAAACGGCGCCATTTGATCCCACGACCCCAGGGCTCCGCCACTTCTATGCCGATACTCAAAATGTCAGACATAAGTGACCATTATTAAACCGAGGTTTGAACTGGAATTTGTTTTATTGTGAAAGCATCGTTACTAGAATTATAAAGTTGTATTTACATACTAACTAACATTTGTATTGGGCTTTTCGTTCTAAAAAATACTTACATTCACTATTAATATTTTTGTCTATTAATCAATAAAAAATAACGGACGCTGTAATTTACCCTAGCTTAGTAAAAACAAGTCAAAAACGCCGAAAAAAACACGTTTGTTGTATGGGAGCCCCCCTTAAATATTTATTTTATTTTGTTTTTAGTATTTGTTGTTATACCGGCAAGAGAAATACATAATTGGTAAAAATTTCAACTGTCTAGCTATCGCGGTTCTTGAGATAGAGCCTAGTGGCAGACAGACGGACGGACGGACAGACAGCGAAGTCTTAGTAATAGGGTCCCGTTTTTACCCTTTGGGTACGGAACCCTAAAAACAAAGACAAAATCTTTACACCTCGCTTCCCTAGATAGCGTTGGAATTGAATTAGAAGTCCCCTATGGTTTTGTTCACTAATGAACAAAACAGATAGAGGCTCGGTATTTAATTAATATTTTATCTATCAAATAACATCATCGGCCAGTGTCGGTAATATAATTTTTGAAGAGTCAGTTGTGGTCAGTTGCAGACTTGCAACTTTTACTTTCGGAATCGATGCCTTTGGTTTCATTTGTTTTTAATTTGTTTGTAACTGACTTCCATAATTAAAAATAATTTAGTAGCAAGCGTTTCTATTTATAAATTATTTTAAGTATAACGGAATGAAAACTTTAAAGAGTCAGTGATCGTTATAATTAACTTGCTCGCATTTTGTGTATATTTATGTACTAAAAATCACTTACTTTCATACTGTTACCCTTTCTGTTTCCAGTTACCTTATAGCCGATTACAAAAATGTTATTGTTTCCCGTTTTTGGAACGGACGTGTTTTATTGACCCCTTCATTACAGTGCGGCCGACGAGAGAATGGATTCTTGACACCTGTCAGTTTCATACAAACGAATACGTGTTTTGCGAATTTGATCTTTATTAGCTAGGTACTAGAATTGTCGTACTGACAGGCGTCATTAACGTATTCTCTAGACTGCCGGACTGTAGGTGCCTACATTATTATAAGGACATTTTGGCACTCGAATGACGTAGACAGGGAGACATTTGTGAAATTATTTTGTAAAATGTATTGAAAAAGAAGATGAAACAAGATGAACGTTGTTCAGTTATTTTACTTTAACGGAGCTGTTTTGTAAAACCACTAGCGGTTTTGTAAAACAGCGGATTCTACAATCCACACACACATACATAATCAGCCTATAATGTTCCCACTGCTGGGACACAGGCCTCCTCTTGGTGCGAGGGAGTGGGCCGTAATCCACCACGCGGGCCCAGTGCGGGTTGGTTGTTCTACAATCCATCTGCGACATATTTACATAGGTATATTGGTTTATTTTTTTGCGCGGAACCCTAATAATATTTTTTGCGCGGAACCCTAATTATTTTTCTTAAATAAAAGCAAATAGAAAGAACAAAGAGCCAACACTTTTTTAAATTGTTTTTTTTGCTATAGGTACCTACCGTACATATTTCATATGCATTTAGTAAAACGCTGTTATTTTGACATGACAAATCTTTCAATTTTATTTATTTTTATTAGATGTATAGTTAAAATTTGTTTGCATATCCCACTAAACATACGTAAACATTGAGTTCTAAAATAAATATTAAATCCATGAATGAATCATTAGTTCATTACACATATTATAATACAACATCTGGGTCACCGGTCATCAATTCGTGATACGTGTCTGACTGTCTCCTCTTTATTACTAATAGTTAAAAGGTTAATTTATTTTGTCAGATTGTGTAATAACTGGGGCATTTTTGCCCTATTTCTGTTGCAATCGTTTAATATTACAACAACAACAACAAATGTTAAGCATTGTC
Source organism: Oligia fasciuncula (assembly GCA_963082905.1). Lineage (NCBI taxonomy): Eukaryota > Metazoa > Arthropoda > Insecta > Lepidoptera > Noctuidae > Oligia > Oligia fasciuncula. Next base: position 8,979,670 of record OY720406.1, on the reverse strand, counting down.
AGCCTATATCTTTCACTGAGGACTCGGACCTTTCTCTTGAGATAAATGATAAATGATAAATGATTTTTATTTCTGTAAGTAGGTTTGTACAAACACTTTTACACGTCAATCATATTTTTTTTTTAAACTAGATGAGGTCGGCGTTTCCTAACTGACTATTCTGAGAAGAAAGGCCGAAACAAACTCAGAAGTCACAGTCTCTTTTAAAGTCCAGACAAAATCTTGGTCAGATCGTGTGAAGACCATGTAGATTGGTGTCTGAAATGGTCTTTTGAGGAAAGAACCACACAGATTGAGCGGACCTGTCCAATCAGTGCACGCATTTGTCAAAAATCGTGCAGCTCAACTCAGAACTTGAGGAGCTCAACGATTCGACGAACAATACCAAAGACAGGACATTTGGGTAGGCCGCATAAACTACTCAAACTGCCAGATCATGATTAAAACTAAGAAGGAAAAAAGAGAGGATGGGGCCGTAATCTACCACGCGGTTTTTTTTTTGTGAATGGCGTTTCGCTGTTGAACCTAGGAGGTATTGTCGCCGAACTTTCCTGTGGGTGCCTTAATAAATTAGGGCCTCCAGCCAGTCAATAATTTTGAAGGATATTGCTAATCCATTACTACCTATATACCTAATGTGTTCGAAAATTTTGTCTGGCCAACAACGTAAATTACTCAATGAATGTTGTTGAGCTATCCAAATGTATGCCATTGCTACTGCTAGTGTGTTACGCAACTTACGCAATTACCCGGGTCGCAGGGCATAAAACTTATGAACTAAGCGACTGAAATACAACGCTAAGGCTCTTTTTACACATGTTTTATCTTGCCATGAAAAGTAGGCATAGTTGTGATTGTTGTTGCACTTTGGAAGCCTGTTGAAGGACATGTTTTTTCTACGGCGTACCATAAGCCGGTATCCACGGGCACATTTTTCCCGCGGCATTTTTTTTTGCTCTGTTGGGTGCCCAATCGGCTCAACACCGAGAATTGAAAATCCAGTGCGCGATAAAATGGACTGTGGGGTATGAACGTCCGCTTAGGGCTTCTCTGGGAGGGCAGCAAGGGTCAGGCTGAATCTGATTAAAATACCACGCAGACCCAGTTCTTCTGCATATTTTAGATTTTCAACCCACCCACCCATCTCTTTACGTTGTCGTGTCAGTCAAAACATGTAGGTAATCAGCTGACGCTAGCTATCGTCAATCTCATTCACTCGATAGATAAACAGCCGATAGCTCACATTCTATCGATCGCTATCGTCCGCTATGGTCGCTATATGTGTCGGTTTTCTCGGAAAATCTTCATAAGTCATGTTGGTTTGAAAATGTTAACAATTTGCGGTATGTGGCGAACGTCACATAGTAGGAAGGTGTAATAATTACGCAGATGGTCAATATAAATACTATGTTATTGACTGATCATTCGTCACAAAAAACAAATTCTACTCTAGTACATTATCTTTCTTTCTTTTTATTTGCTTATATAAGCAATTTAACTCTCGTAGGAGGTAGGTACCTACATTTCTAATGTATAGGTAGTAATTGAAAGTAGTGAAAACCAGCTGCTCCATACATTTATGATCGCGTAACTCATAAAAATGATGTTTTTTCGCGTTTTCAGTTTTTGAATGAGAAAGTTTATAGTGGAAAAGACAGATATTAAAACAGAAGATTAACTAGCAGGGGATCCAGGGCACCCCCTGGATCCCTGCTAGTTATTCTTCTCTCAGCAGATCAGACCGGAATAACTCGTAAAAATGGTCTCGTGGTTGCAACCGAGACTGCTGAGCGTAGGGTTGTGAGCTAGATTCCCAGGTCGGACAAAGTGTTATTGGGTTTTTCCATTCTAAATTTCCTAGTAACAGCCCGGAATTTGGAGGTTGGCGGTGTGATACCCCCGTGCCTCGGAAAGCCCGTTAAGCCGTTGGTCTTGCGCCTGATCTGATCTCTCTGCGATCGTGTCAGATTGCATGCCGTCCTATCGGACTAGTGAGTGACGAAAGCGAGAGTGCACCAGTGTCTGCGCAGTGCGCACACACTTGTGCAATATAATATCAACCGCGCTAAAGGCTAGTTTTCGCTGAAATTGGTCGCCATTGCTGAAACACGGTCTGGAGGACTATTATTGTTATTATTAAAAATGGTTCATAATAATGGTGTTGTTCCTTTGTCTTTTTTGCTCTTCTGCTATACGTTCAGATGTGTCATCTCAAAAATTCCCCCTGTATAGCACTGTGCAACAATCAGTATGGACTTTATTTCGTCGGTAGTCATACCATAATATCTATACTACAATACCTAGATTCATTCTATTGTCATCAGGAGGATTCACACGACTGACCTTGGTCTTTAGTCTATTAAGTGATGACCTTGGCGACCTTGACAATAGCGGCGTCCTAGTTTGATACAAAGGCTTGATATGGGTATGGTCATGGTTAGTTTATAAGTCTAAACTACAAAGAAGGGAGATATGCTGCATTATAAAGGTACATAAAAGGTTTTCATTATCATTGGTATTTTATAGGTCAGTGTTTAAAGTTTTTAGTTTGTATTTCGGCGCATGTTTAATTTCGGGGGGTGCATCTTCAGCTTGTAGCGGTATCTAAAACGCCACATGCGAACAACGCGTCATACTATACGTCACGCAAATCCTACATCGCGCAAGCAGAGTTTACCGCGCTATTAGCATAGATACAGTAACGGCCCCGACATAAATCATTGGGCAGTTGCCCGCCAGACACAACACCCGTCTGGTCGGAGGATCCTCCCTTTTCTATGGAGGTTAAGTGAACTTTACACCCTGTTCCTCATACCTCTATAAGCTCAACGAAGCAAGCGCAATTATTTTTGAACTTCACCTATGATGTAGTGGATATGTTAGGCTACTGTTTGTCCATAGGTACATACAAGGAGTCATTTTGTCGACATAAGCCGATTAGATTTTAGGAAATAGGAGTTCAGTACCGTGTTGGCGAATGCAAAAAAAAAAGGTTTAGAATCGAAATATTGCAGAATACTTGACATCGAAAATTTCAGGATCTCGCCTCAAATGGGTTGAGTTATCTATTAATCCACCACTTTTTGTTCTAACGATGGACGGCCGGATTGGTCACCGATGTGCACTGGTTAGTTTTAGCAAATAGTTCGCTTATACCCGATAATTTTTTTTTGACGTGACAACGTCTTAAATTAGGTTGCGGCTGGGAGTCACTTATGAAAAAGTGTAACGCTCGGTAACGTTACGTTCTTATTTTAAATTAGGTTGCGGCTGGGAGTCACTTATGAAAAAGTGTAACGCTCGGTAACGTTACGTTCTTATTTTCATTTAATTCCTTGTTCCTATTGTGCAATTTAATTATATTCATATCAATAAATATTCTACCGAGAAAAAGACGTTGTCACGTAAAATCTTCGCCCGTAAAACCGACTTTACAGGCAACCATTTTTGACGTGACAACGTCTTAAATTAGGTTGCGACTGGGAGTCACTTATGAAAAAGTGTAACGCTCGGTAACGTAACGATGAGTCACCGAACGAGAGAGAGGCCCGCCGAATGCCTTGCGTCTCTCTCCCACTCAACTATGATCGGATGATCGGTCGTTGTCACGTAAAATCTTCGCCCGTAAAACCGACTTTACAGGCAACCATTTTTTTTTTTTGTTGTTACTCTTTGTCTAAGTACCTACTTAAGTGGTTATAATTATCTAAATTATGTAGTCGATGATTTTGGTGCACGGTAAAACTCTAATGAGTTTATGTTGGCACCAACTTAAATGTATAAAATGTATGTGTACTACTGATTAAATAAATAAATAAAAAAAAATCTATTAGGCGGATTCGGATATTTTTAGTTCTGAATGTTTTTACACCTACATTTTATTTTGAAGCCAGGGAGGTGCAAGTGCACTCTCGCTCCCGGCGCCCATGCTTTGAGCTCAGCTGCTCTTGCGTGAATGCTAACAGTCAGGTCAGATCCACTCAAATATGTATGGCTCTTTCCTCAAAATACCATTTCAGACATTAACCAGTAGGTACGGCTCACAATATATTATCATTCTGAAATGTCTTCCTATAAAGTAATGCATTTTGTGTAGTATTCACGACTGCTTCGTTGGTCTAGTGATCGCAAGCGTTGCTGTGTTCCTAGGTTCGATTCCCAGGTCGGACAAAGTGTTATTGGGTTTCTTTATCCGGAATTCCTCAGTACAAGCCTAGAGTCTGAACTTGTGCCCGGTTGATGACAATAGGCTCGCCCCATAGTGCATGGGACTTAAATATAACTGGTGAAATGTGGGTGTACGGTACACCTCTGCAAAACCCTTCGGGAAAACAGGGCGTGATGTTATGTGTGAATAATGCAAACTTTTCAGTAACATAAGGCATTGGCCTCAATATAAGCGCCATTGAAATTTCGCATTTTTTACGTTTTATTCCATGTGTGTTATCAGTGAAGTTTTTATCAGTTTACAGGCAAACGTCATTGAATACAAAATTTTTATGTTTACATGTTTTGCGGAAAATATTGCCAAATAAATGACAAATCATAGAGGAACGCAAAACAATCATGACAAATATTTTGATACTATATAGCTGACCCGGCAAACGTTGTTTTGCCATATAAATTATTTCTAGCTGCCCGGCGCTACTTCGTTTGCGTGGTGTCCTACCCCTTACCCTACCCTACCCCTACCCTACTTCTACCCTACTCCTACACTACTCCTACCCTACTCCTGCCCTACTCCTACCCTACTCCTACACCACTCCTACCCTACTCCATATTATTTTTTTCTCTGCGTAAGAGCCATCCTCGTACTTCAAGGAATATTCTAAAAAAATAATTAGCGAAATCGGTTCAGCTGTTCTCGAGATTTGCGCTTAGCTACTAGCAACACATTCAGCGATTCATTTTTATATTATAGATAATAATAAATAATTCATTAATGGCCCGTGTTTTTTTACAAAAATAATCTAAACTAATAGTTAATTTAACTATTACAAATGCGAAAGTAAGTTTGTTTGTTTGTTTCTTACCTTTTCACGCCTAAACCACTGAATCGATCATCCTGAAATTTTGCATATACGTTGTCAGGTGTACAGAAACGGACATAGGAGGTACCTTTTATCCCGAAAAAAAGCGCTGTGCCCGAGGATAACAACAATAACGTTACCTATTATGATAATAGATGGCGCCAAGTGTCTTTCGAATCATGATTGAATTATATTAGAAATCACGGGATCGAGATTTAAGAGGGTGAAACCGCGGGGCGCACTTAGTAATATAAAGAATAAAGATTTAATTGTTGTTTGTTACATTTTCACGCTAAAACGGCTGAACGGATTTAAATGAAATTTGGCACATGGGTAGACCATGACCTGGATTAGGACATATAGGATACCTACCCGATATTCCCGCGGGATCGAGACTTACCTATGCGGTGACACCACGGGATACAGCTATTATTAAATATTTTACGATGATAGGTACGGAACTATTTGTGCGCGAGTCCGACTCGCAGTTGGCCGCTTTTTTTGTTCTTCATGTGAGACCATCCACCGGCTAATGTAGACAATATTCATCCTCTTGTGTTCCACCTTTTGTCAGGTTTCGGATTCCCCTTTGCAGAAACTAGTCATGCTCTCTTTAACAAGTGCACAGCCATATTATTAACACGCTGCAGTTTCTATTTTAACTGTAGGTTTACAAGGTACCTACTTTCTGCAGTATGTTTACTAAATCTGCCTAGCGTTTTTTCAACTATGTTGGGGTCGACTTCCAGTATAACTGGACGCAACTACCATTATTTTACATGACCGACTGCCTATCTGACCTGCAGACCAATCCTATCGACCTACAGTTACTGGGTAACACTAACCCTTGGTAAGACAGGCTTCAGACTTTTTGGGGCTTCTGTATCCACTATCCGTACATGTTGGTCTACTAGTAACAATAAATCTGTAATAAAAAGTAATTTAAAAAAATTAAACCGACTGCAAAAATAAATTAACCCAAAATTATGGAAGTCGACGGTGTCTTGGGATCTGTATTTTAGTTTTAGTTTTTTGCCACCGGGTTCCGAAATTAAGGTGCTTACAGGACCTAAACACAAAAAACGCAAGATAAGTATAGAAACAATAAAAGTATCTACTATATGTATATGATCGACTATAGTAAACAAAATCAGAAAAAATATAATATGATATTCTTCAGGATATATGCTAGTTAGTGTGTTGAAAACATAATAAGTACAACTAATTTGATACGATAGAAAAAAATCATGAAGAGACCTCTAAAAACTTTCTTTTTACAATAAAAACCATAGTAATATACATACAATCATTCCTTTTTTTTCAGATTATTCTAAAAGCAACATACTAAAATATTAGTGTTTTAATTTTTAGTCTCAACCTAGATTGTTTGTAATTAAATAATTGCTTAATACTTTTGCAATAAATTATCAGCGTTGTGTCATCGCGCTTCTCTTTCTTTTCAATACAGTCCGACAGTTACAGCGCTTTAGGTCATGTAATGTAATAATATAATAATAATAATATTTCACAACTATCACATCACACAACGCCGTCTAGTCTCAAGCTAAGCAGAGCTTGTGTTATGAGTACTAGACAACTGATAAACATACTTATATATTTCTAAATACATACATATATAGGGTGACTGATAATTAGTGACCGATACTTAAACACGTGATTTTACTCATCATTGTGAACAACTTTTACAATGGGACCAAACCTGAAATCGCGAAAAAAAAAACAGCTGTTCCCTACATTTATGTTCGTTTAACCCGTCAAAATGTAGGGAGCAGCTGATTTTTTTTTCGCGATTTCAGGTTTGGTCCCATAATAAAAGTTGTTCATAATGATGAGTAAAATCACGTGTTTAAGTATCGGTCACTAATTACCAGTCACCCTATATAGATAAATTACACCCAGACACAGAACAAATGATCATGCTCATGACACAAACATTTGTCCTGGGTGGGAATCGAACCCACGACCTCCGGCATAGCAGTCATAGTCACTGACCACTAGACCAACAGGCCAGTCAAGTAAGCCCCTTAAATAAATTTGACAGATTGTAGAAGCTTGATGTGCTGGCCGTCTGTACCAAATGTTGGTTATTTGTTGTGCGTACGGACGCCAGCAGGTCAACCTACCCGAAACTGTCAGATTTTCCCAATCAACCTTGAACCTTATGTTTTAGCAATAAAGTCGAAAATCTATTAAAGAAATCTGACAGATTGTAGTAACTTGATGTGCGCCCGTCTGTACATTATTTACTTTTGCGAAGTCACTGGCGGGTGCTATTCAAAGAGTAAAGTAACTATGTATATAGGAAAATATTTGGGGGTTTTGATTGGCGTGTGTGACTAATGCACCTTCCGGTTCTATAAATTATGGATCTATACATTATAGATACATACAGACTTCGCAAAACTAAAGAATATCGGTATCACAACAAATAACCAGCGTTTGGTACACACGCCAGCACATCAAGCTACCCGAAACTGTCAAATATTCCCAATCAACTTTGAACCTTATGGTTTAGCGATAAGGATGAAAATCTATTAAAGAAATTTGATGATGGTGTATTAGTCACACACGCCAATCAAAACACCAATAGCACCCGCCATATTAAAAGTAAATAATGTTGTTATCACAACAAATAACTAACGGTTGTACAAGTGTAGCAACCATTAGTTATCGACTCACACCGTTCCGTTATCGACTAACTGCTGATAAGACAACCAGTAATCAAATTGGTAAAATAGGGCAACGCGTGCCCCGATTACGGCGATGTGTTACTGGAGCGAAAAAATTAAGTTTTGAGCCGTATTTAAAATATAGGAAATAGCTTCCGCCCACGGCTTCGCCTGCGAGGGTGCCGATAAAAACTAACCTATGTCTTTCCCCGGGATGCAATCTATCTCTCTGCCAAATTTTATCGAAATCCGTTCAGTGGTTTAGGCGTGAAAAGGTAACATACAGACAGACATACAGTTAAGAGTTACTTTCGAATTTATAATTTTAGTATGGATAAAGCAGTAAACCACATTACTATGCCTATCCATACTAATGTTATAAATTCGAAAGTAACTCTGTCTGTCTTCACCAGTCTCTGTCGGTCACCAGTCGATTAAAAAAGCTGTAATGGTTTTGAAAAAAAAAAAATTAAGATATCGAGTTCTTGAGTAAAAATATCTTAACATCTTCACAACTATCCAAAGTTTCTGTTTCAAAAATACACAAAACAATGACAAATAAGACCTAACAAAGATAATACAATCAGCCTTCAAACGTGCTTATCATAGTGCAACACGTTACTGTCTATCAGATAAAAAGGTCCACTTACATATTTCGTCGAGCTGATTCTCCGAACTCGGTTCACATCTTTCTTCGTTCCCCTCCTATATTTGCTAGACTCTGGGACAGTAGAAGGGGCAGCTGCCTTGTCTTCTAGCACAAACCAGTCTGTGACTGATCCTCTCCTAGCCGTCCGCAGTTCACGCTTAATATTTAACACTCTAGACAACTCTTTCTTAAAGTCCTCACTGGCTTCATTCACTTTATTCACTTGCACCACTTTCGGAGACGGTAACGTTGTGAAAGAGGAACTTATTCTCTTTAGATTGATGGTCAAATTCTTCGACTTTGTGTATGGCTCGCAATCACTAAGATAAGTCTCGCTGAATAACTCGACAGCCTTATTAAACTCACTGAAAACATCTTCTACTGATTTCGTTTTCAAAATGCTCCTAGCATTAACACTAGATCCAGACGTCGGGATTGATGTACTGGAATTATTACACGAGAGGTCTGAAGCTAGCTCTTTAACACTTTTAAGCCACACACCGTCGTCACTGTCACGGTAAATGTTGGCTATATATTCGAGGCTCTCGTTGGATGTCCAAGCTTCACCCATAGTATCACTGCTTCCGCACAGGTATGATGAATTGTTCTTTATTCTTGGTGATATTTCTTCCTCCTCTTCTTCGATAGCAGCTCTGGGCAGGAATTCGAAACTCTTGCTGCGTGTGTAGACGGGCCTTTGCACCTTTTCCCTTTTTATTTCAGATAGCTCTTTGCTTCTGAAAAACCAAAAACGTTTGTTGCTTTTATAGTCGTGCTCCGCTTTGGTATCCGATCTCTTTGGTGTCAGCTTCGGTGCTCCAATGATCTTTACTGGGTCTTCGAATTTTTCGCCTTCCACGATTGTTTTCCATTTTGGCTTTTCTTTTTCTTTGTCTTTGTTAAAGAAACTTATTTTGGAGAGTCTATCGCGGAAGCTGAATGATTTTTTCAGCGGAGAAACAGAAATTTCTTCGTCGGATGAATACACTCTCTCTGAGACAGGTGAATCCGGGATGGGCAGACATGCAGATAGGAGTCCAGATGGTTTAGCTACGGCAAGTTCGTTAGATTGCGCTCTAGATGGTACTAATGGAGGTGGTTTGAGTTTTTCAGGGAGGTCGCCGAGCAGACCTCGCTCTATCATGAGCAAACTGTCCGCGTTGAGTTTCCTCAAGACATCAGGTCGACGGATGCGGGGTGATTTAGGCTTATCTTTGTCCATGTCGGACGTCATCACCGGCCCGCGGTGTGTTTACGACTGGCGCTTATCAACCGCGATATCTTCGAAGCTGATAACCGCTGATAATATTCTCTCGTGAGTCGTGTTTTGTGTTCTTAACCAATATTACTGTTTGATATCTGCGCAAAATAATCAAAATATAATCACAAAATTACAATGGTCTAGAAATGTAACGTTTAGACGAGGTTTATCTAAATACCAGCAGGTACGGTTCGGTAGCTAGTTTATTTTGTCCTTTTAAAAGAAAGTAAGAAGAAAGAAAATAAAGAAAGAAAAGAAAGAAAGAAAGAAAATAAAGAAAAGAAAGAAACGAAAGAAAAGAAAGAAAAGAAAGAAAAGAAAGAAAAGAAAGAAAAGAAAGAAAAGAAAGAAAATAATGAAAAGAAAGAAAAGAAAGAAAAGAAAGAAAAGAAAAGAAAGAAAAGAAAGAAAAGAAAGAAAATAATGAAAAGAAAGAAAAGAAAGAAAGAAAAGAAAGAAAAGAAAGAAAAGAAAGAAAAGAAAGAAAAGAAAGAAAAGAAAGAAAAGAAAGAAAAGAAAGAAAAGAAAGAAAAGAAAGAAAAGAAAGAAAGAAAATACATTTATTTGCGGTAAACATGACGCAATAAAGAACTTAAACACAAAAAAAATAAGATAGGGTTGATGGAAACATGCATCACATCCACGCAAAACGGCTATCGCTCAGCATTATGCTGCGACCTGCGACCCTGTATACTGGTGCAGCATACACAAAGAAAAATAATAGTATAATTGAAACTAAATGACGACGTACGTGACGTGTAAGTAATTCCGTGTAAATGCTATTTCACACTAGTTTACACCTTGGGTTCAGGGTCAAATATGATCGTAATCGTTACGTAATCTTTACGTGTTTACGGGGCAGCTGTTCGAAAGGGCGATAAAATCGTGTTACTTCAGCGGGACATAATTGGGACTCCTATTTATATTTTTTACGAGTAACGGGTAACTTGGAAGGTTCCTATGATGTTTTCGTGACACAAATGAAAATTTTAATTCGTTCTGTTTATAGATTACTTACTTATTCATTATTACATTTGGATCAGCGCCGTATGTATAGATACCTATGTCTTGCGTAGAATGGGGTAGCGCAAAGCGAAAATTGTATTTTTTTTAATCAATGAAAACGTCAACAATGAATGAAAATCGAGATTTTTCATCAGAAAAATCGTGACGTGAATTTTCGTAACACCATATTCACTTGGCTCTAATATTTCTTCCATGGGACTCTTTCCTCTCGTGGCTAAATAATAACAGCAGCACGGGTCGATCGAATGTTAAGCTAGACTTGCCGCGATCGGTTTGTGGATGGGTGACATTCATTACATATCGAGACCCAGGCTGTCATTCGTGGATCTTTGACAGTCGTTACGGGTAGTCAGAAGCCAGAAAGTCTGACAACCAGTCTTACCAAGGGTTATCGTGTTACCCAGTGGAGTGGAGATTAGATAGGCAGTCGCTCCATATAAAATACTGGTATTTAGCTGTATCCGGTTAGACTGGCTGGAAGCCGACACCAACATAGTTGGGAAAAGGCTAGAAGTAGATTGATTGGACCTCTTTCCTCTCTGTCAAATAATGTTTGTTTGAACAAACTATTTCCATGATAAAGTACCTACCTACTCGAAAGAAACGTGACGCGTGCGGGTGTCATTAATAGTATAATTAAGGAAATTGCCGGGAAGTCATTGGCCATCCAACGTAATAAAATGCTAGTAAAAATTGTAATTCACTTACATCCGCTTATGTTACAAACGTGAAATATGTTTATTATTATTGTGTATAATGAAGCCACTTAGAAGTACTTGCACCAAAGTGATTGAAATTAACGTAGACAATTCTTACAAGTACTGCAATAGTAGGTACGGTCAGCAACAAAAGTCGATTAACACTTCAGTTTTTGTAATCTCAATTATTGAGCAAAATATTCTGCTGCAATTTTGAACAAATATTTTGCTCAATAACTGAGATTAAAAAACTGAAGTGCAAATCGACTTTTGTTGCTGACTGTACCTACGTATTTAATTGTTTCAAACGTTGTGTTGTTTATAATGCAAGTTAATATCGGAATTACCTAGGTACCTATGTGTGTATCACCCCTTTGCAGGCGTCATTTTTATATCTTACCGATCGCTATCAGCCCCGACTTACGAGTTAGTAGGTCGTGAGTTCGAAGAACCCAGGCAGGCACTTTATTTTGTGTATTTAATTTCATCACCACTGCTCAGTGCCGAGCGAGACGCCGAGTCGAGCGCACGCATTTTATACATCTCGCTATTTCGTTTCTAACTTTTGCAACTACCCACATATTATAATTATCCAATGTTTACTGATAATGGCTGATGGGCCGGGCATTAGTAATAGTGAGTTAAGTGGAAGTGATTGCATGGAGGAAGAAATAATTCTGAACGAGAGTGAACGACTAGTTATTGTACAGACGGCAGCACATCAATGTAAACTCTATACATATCTATAACTACGACGCGTCGTATAGTGTTAGAAAGAAAGTATCCTTGCTATGATTGGTGGAGTTTTCAACGTTTCTAAAATTGCCCAATGGTTGCACATACTAAGAATTGGCAGCCAATTATCATGTCTCACTAGGAATAAGCCACACCCACCGCTCCCGAGATCGTTTGACGTTTATTCAGTACGTCACTTGGAGTCGTGTTGTGTGGTACTGTGCGTTGTGTGCCGGGCGGGATGTCTTCTGTCCCCAGACATTTTTGACTGCGTTTTTTAATTATTTTTACCAAAGTTTTTGAGTGGATCATGCCGGGTGATTGATATTTGTCGGTAGACGACGATAACGGTGAGTAATATTTTTTGTATTTATAATTTTTAAAGTGAAATAAAATAAACAAAGGTTAGTATTGAAAAAATGTGTCAATGGTGTTTTTCTAGGTTAAAATTTCCTTTAAGTCACAAAAAATTATGGTGCGGAGAGGGGGGGGGGGAGGGAGGGGGGAGGGGGGCAACCCCCTCTGTACCATCCCCACCCCGCGGAACCCCATAGTTATGGAGATATCCATGGTTAAAGTTTTTAGGTTAGGTTAGGTTAGAATAGCACTATTTAGTCAAATTGGGGGGAAAAATTCCCTCTCCCCCCTCAGTTTGCCCCCTGTACCATCCCCACCCCGCGGAACCCCATGGTTATGGAGATATCCATGGTTAAAGTTTTTTTTTGTATCCTATGTCGACGTAGCCCCGCTTCGCGGGGCTCCTATTTCTGGGTAAAGGGTTTAAAGTAACCTAACCAAACCGAACCTCGGGGTGCCCTTCGCTCGCTCTTGCATCCTATGTCGACGGAGCCCCGCTTCGCGGGGCCCCTATTTCTGGGTAAAGGGTTTAAAGTAACCTAACCAAACCGAACCTCGGGGTGCCCTTCGCTCGCTCTTGCATCCTATGTCGACGGAGCCCCGCTTCGCGGGGCCCCTATTTCTGGGTAAAGGGTTTAAAGTAACCTAACCAAACCGAACCTCGGGGTGCCCTTCGCTCGCTCTTGCATCCTATGTCGACGGAGCCACTGACAGAGTGACAGCTAACAGATAAAAAGACGCTATAAAACAAAATGGCGTCGCTTCACGTTCCGTTCCGCAGTGTAAACAAAAATTCGTTATTTTTGTGTAAAAAGGTCAATGTAATTGCATAATACAGCACGGTTATTGTGCACATTAATTACACACAAAATTTAATATGTGAATATTTAAAAATAAAATTATATTTAAGTAAAAAATATGACATAAAATTGAATAAAATACACGTCTACTGTCAACGAAACGTGAAATGTCAACTTTGACGTCTATCATGACAATTTATCCAACCTAAAAATTTGCTAATGGCGTGATATTTTCCAATTTGTATGGAAACTTTGAAAAATTATATCTCGTAAACCGTGAGTCTCCGCAACTTGAAAATTTGTAAAAATATTTCTATTTATGAGTACTATCTACAAAAAAAATATGAACTTCCAAATCTTTGGTACTTAATGGAAAGTTTATCCGGCGGTTCTTTCCTAATGATGGGTGCGCGCTGTAGGGTAGGTAACCGTGAAAGCTTAAATTCAGAGTTATGTGAGCATAATTCGATGAACTTATTGTTTTTGATTCCATTTAGGGCTGATTTTTCCAACGCCAGTTAATTTTTTAGCCAGCCAATTTTTTACTATTGGAGGAATAATATTGAATTTTTGACAATTTCTTCAATACTTACAAAAACTGTCAGATGTCAATTTTATTACAATAACCAATGATATTCTAAAACAAAAATTATCTGTCGATTGAAAAATCAGCCCTTGGTCATGGAACATTCTAAACAAAAGTTATTCCAGCGGTGCTATTCTGTAAAAATCTCACCGTGAAAACTTAGGTGAAGTGAGCGTGGAGTGAGCTGTCAATAGTGTCAATCCCTAGCAAAAACAAACTCACATCACCTAAGTTTTCACGGTGAGATTTTTACAGAATCGTCCGGCAGTAGGTAGTAGTGATTGGATTTTAAATACCGTAAACGCAGGTTACTTTAGCTAATTTTTTCATCTTTTACTGACTTCAAAAAAAAGGAGGTTATCAATTCGACACGTATGTATGTAATATTATTGGAATTGCATTATATTCACATATGACAATCTATTAGGGCTTCCAAACAAATATACAAAATTTTGTAGACGTATAATGTAATAGTATGTTTGTCCATGCATTTTTCCGCAACTATTAATCGGATCGTGACCATTTTTTTTGTATTGGCTTACATTTACTTCAACTTAGGGAATAGTGGAAGTTTCATCTAAATCGAGTCAGTCATTTTCAAGATATGGACTAATACGTGTAAGTGTGACGACCTGGCTTATTGATACGAGCTACGGGTGTAGTGTCAAAGGGAAAACATCTCAAAACCTTGGTCAAATTCTAGTGCAATATTTAAAACAAAACTATTGCCTACTTATTACAAACAAATATTCCAGTTTTTACTTAAAACTAAAAATATCAAAATAAAAAAGTAATTTAAAAAAAATTAAACCGACTTCAAAAACTCAAAATTGTGAAATAACTTTAATTTCAGATGTCTGTGGCAAAAAACTACAACTAAAATAAAGATCCCAAGACACCGACTTCCGAAATTAAAGTTATTTCACAATTTTGAGTTTTTGAATTTGGTTTAATTACTTTTTTTTTAGAAACCCTTTGATAGTAGGGATTATGGTGGATTTCTTAGCATTTTAAATATTTGTTTTACAAAATATAGGTATGTGTATATTTTCTTTTTTTTTACTTTTGAGCCAATGTTGTTCTTTGAAGAGGGTTAGTTTGACTTGACCTGCAGATTTTGTCGACACAAAAACAATATTTTAAATGCATTGAGCCAATGTAGCCCTATACAACAATAGAAAATAGAAAACCCTTTTTTGTATTGACCCAAAGTTCCCCCCCAGAGCTAAAGTAACCCGCGTTTACCGGTACCTACGCAATTATGCAACGAACGCCGGGTGTGCGAATAGTGAATGTTATTAAAAGTGATAGAATAGGAATATCGTTTTTAATAGTATTCGTAGTAGGTATCTGACAGCAATTTTTGAGAATTTTAGGCCGCTTTCCGAATTAGCTATAATCGCTCACAGCGCTCACATCTAGTGGTGGTTAATATATCATATAGCAAAATAAAGCACCTTGCTTAATACACACATCATAAAGCAAACGCTATCGTGGCTCTCACAAGTTGCTATTTGCTTATTGCTTTTTTACATCGCACTCTGTCTCTGTCATCGCGCGAAACGCATTAAGCAATGAATATAATAATAAATCGTTATAAGCAAGCACCGCGTGCGATTTGCGATCTCGGGCGCCTCACGTAAATACGTAATATAATGAATGATATGCTATTTGGTTCGTGTTTTTTACTTTTGTGATTATTTTGCTTCGTACTTTTTTAGTGTAAATAAATAAATATCGTATGAGGTATATGAGGATATGTATAAGTATGAAGGAAAGTTGATGTTGTTGTTGTTGAGTTGATGATGTTGTTGTTGAGTTGTTGTTGTTGATTTTGTTGTTGATGTTGTTGTTGAGTTGTTGTTGATGTTGTTGTGTTGATGTTGTTGTTGAGTTGTTGTTGTTGATGCTGTTGTTGTTGTTGAGTTGTTGTTGTTCATTTTGTTGTTGATGTTGAGTTAATATTGTTGTTGTTGAGTTGTTGTTGATGCTGTTGTTGTTGTTGATGTTGTTGTTGATTTGGTTGTTGTTGATTTTGTTGTTGATGTTGTTGTTGATGTTGTCATTGAGTTGTTGTTGTTGATGCTGTTGTTGTTGATTTGGTTTTTGTTGATTTTGTTGTTGATTTTGTTGTTGATGTTGTTGTTGAGTTGTTGTTGATGTTGTTATTGAGTTGTTGTTGTTGATGCTGTTGTTGTTGTTGATGTTGTTGTTATTGATGTTGTTGTTGTTGTTGATGTTGTTGATTTTGTTGTTGATGTTGTTGTTGAGTTGTTGTTGTTGATTTTGTTGTTGAGTTGTTGTTGAGTTTGTTGTTGTTGATGTTGTTGATTTTGTTGTTGATGTTGTTGTTGAGTTGATGTTGTTGTTGTTGTTGATGTTGTTGAGTTGTTGTTGATTTTGTTGTTGATGTTGTTGTTGAGTTGTTGTTGTTGATTTTGTTGTTGTTGAGTTTGTTGTTGTTGATGTTGTTGTTGTTGATGTTGTTGTTGAGTTGTTGATGTTGTTGTTGTTGTTGAGTCGTTGTTTTCGGTTGAGTTGATTGTATCTGTTTTATCGTAATTCATAAACGCGATGTAATATTCTTTAGCATGCTGTCAGTCACCGCGCTTGCTTTATTCGCGCCCGCCCGTAACATAACAAGTCAAGTATCAGGTACCTACGCGTATAAAAAAAGCATGATTTAATAAAGCATATAAAAAATCATGATTAAAATATAAAGCATTAAGCATTAAGCAAGTGATTGCCTTATAGCAACTTTGAACACCACTACTCACATCATCTCACATGCGTTCCGATTTAGGTATTACGATTATGACAGCTGAGAGCTGTCCACAATTCGGAACGCCCGCGCCCCCGTGAACGCGCTCACAGTGCTTACTCAATGTAAAAACGATATTATTACACAGTACCTATTTCCTAAACACCACATTTCTTCTTCTTTGGTTAGGTGGCGACTATCAGCCAGAAGCACAATTTCGAAAATGCCACGTTAGTTTAATTTTATGTTAAGATGCAAATCTAAACAAAACACACACTGACACATCCTCACACACACACTGTCATTTTTGACAGCGCTCACGGTGATATTATTCTAGGGTCGGCGTTATCGCAAGATGGCGCATGTCATGACGTCATCTATGACGATTCACGGGACATCGTTATCGCGCTCACGCTAATTCGGTACGGGTTTAAGCACGCTCACATCGATTATTTCCTAACTCGGAACGCAAGGTTAATGTGAAGAAAAATTATAGGCAGAATAGTTCTTTACGTAACTTGTATCTACTTAAATTGAAAACGTGATTTTTTGTTTATAGGAATATTTGCGTGATTTTAGTGTCAAATGAGAGGATTATGTTTAAAACTGATATTCCCGTTTGAATTAAGATGTAAATCGGTCAACGGGTTTAGAGATAGAAAGAATTTTGTATAAGTAATGAAAACATGCCAAAGTTCGATTTTAGTAAATTAATGTTCTAGAAAGTTTTTTTTATTATAGATAGGATAAATGTTGTTACTTAATACGAAAGAAGATTCCATAGGCTACACAATATAATGAAATTGTAACGATCGCCTAGGCATACAGAACATAAAAAACTGGCCAAGTGCGAGTCGGACTCGCACACGAAGGGTTCCGTACCACAAGGCAAAAACGCCGAAAAAAACACGTTTGTTGTATGGAGACCCCCTTAAATATTTATTTTATTTTAATTTCATTACTTATTATTAAAGTAAAAATACAACTGAGTATTTTGTGAATATTTCATGTGCCTACCTGTTACCACTACCTATTGATATCGATCAAAAAAGGGCAATAAAATCGCGTTTGTTGTATGGGCCCCCCTTAAATATTTATTTTATTTTGTTTTTAATATTTGTTGTTATAGCGGCAACAGAAATACATAATTTGTGAAAATTTCAACTGCGACAACTATCGCGGTTCTGGAGATACAGCCTGGTGACAGACAGACGGACAGACAGCGAAGTCTTAGTAATAGGGTCCCGTTTTTATCCTTTGGGTACGGAACCCTATAAAACAGGGCTTTATAGTGTCAGAGCCAAGAGAAAATTAGATATAGGTAAAAGTGGCTTAAAATCAAGGGCCTCTTTGCCTTATAGTAATTGAGTAATCGTGGGCAAATAAACTAAGCTATTTGTTTCGTTCCAGAAAAGAACAGTTTACTTCGGGCTTCGGCGGTGGGAAGAAAGTGGAAGCATTGAAGCCCACCACCGCCAACTTTACGCGAGAGCCACTACGGGGCGGCAGACGATGCGGCTATGGTCGCTGCACACTCTGCCGATCCTTTTCTGAGCACACGAGTAACCTCAACTTCTTACAGCGTGAGTCCATGTGTAGCTTGTAATCACACTTACCTATCACCTTAGCTTATTCATCACTAACATAAAACATGGTTTCCTTAAAAATAATAACAAAATTGATTAAAATAATACCTACTCCCTAAGTGTGCGTCTTGCCTGAGTGAAGGCGGCGCACCGCGCAGGCGGAATGAACGGCGCATTAGGCCGGTCGCACACGTCCGGTTTCCTGATCAGGAATTCAGATTCGGAGACCCTGAATGCACGCATTTCATACAAAATCGTCTCTAAGCGCATACGTTCTTATATAGGGTGACTGGTAATTAGTGACCGATACATAAACACGTGATTTTACTCATCATTATGAACAACTTTTACTATGGGACCAAACATGAAATCGCGAAAAAAAAAATCAGCTGTTCCCTACATTTATGTTCGCTTAACCCGTCAAAATGTAGGCAGCAGCTGATTTTTTTTTCACGATATCAGGTTTGGTCCCATAGTAAAAGTTGTTCATAATGATGAGTAAAATCACGTGTTTAAGTATCGGTCACTAATTACCAGTCACCCTATATATCATCGGTAAAGAAAAAATCTAAATCTAAACTTCTTACTCTTCTTTTTTTTGCTTTTTTTTCTTCTTCTTCTTGCTTCTTTCTAAATATTGTAAACGTTTGAGTTTTGATATCGACATTATTATGGCCTAAGTTAAATGGACGCGTAACTAAACATGCGCGCACGCATCAATTTCCCGCATGCACTAAGGACAGTTATCGACGAGTAAATCCGCTCCGCAATCCGTCATACGCGGTGCGCTGTCACTCAGGACCCACACTGATAGACAAAATAATGTTTCCGGTTTTATGCATACCGCGCGGCCAGACTCAGCTAATATTATTTCAAGTTAAAGAAATATCAACTTTATTTTAATGGTAATTAAGTTGATTTCAGAGTGACTAGCACTATTGAAAAAGTTAAAGTTGTAGCGTAAACTGAACTTTATTGTGTAGGATTTAAAGTTATTTTTCCATAAAGTCATTTTTGTTAACGATTTTTGGCAAATAAATCGCGAATGCAAATTAGTTAAGTTAGCCCGTATAATTTCTCATAACAAAGAATCCCATGTAAGTATTGAAATTGACAAAATTTTCTTTGTTTTAGATATCAATGGACACAGTCAGGAGGCGCCTGAAGGACGTCGGAAAGAAATACCGCCGCCCTGCTAAGAAAATTCAAATGACCCAGGCGCAGGTCACAGACGTAGCTATAATATTGAAATTGTATACTTCTTTTCGCATCATTGTTAAATTCTTGAGAATTTGTCCTTTACTATTGTTAGTGATAATTTAAGTTTGGGCCGTCACCCACTGTCGTGGCGGCATGACACGACAAGGAATTTTAGGAAGCGCAAATGATTTGAAATCTTATTTTATCGTGATTAGCGTTCACAATGCGGCATGCCAGAACGTGCCGAAGGAAACCAAAGCAGGCTGTGACGTATTAATGAAATGTTTTTGTTAACAGTGTTTAATTAGATTCGAGATCATCTGTAAGTATTACAAAAATCCCTTGTCGTGCCGTGCCACCAGTGGACAGTGGGTGCCAGACCACAGCCCAGTCAAATTATACGAATCTGGGTAAAAGCTTATTTTTACTTGGCAATCAAATGCTACCGCATTTTTTTTTTACCGACTTCAAAAAAAAGGAGGTTATCAATTCGATACGTATGTATGTAATATTATTGGAATTGCATTATATTCACATATGATGATCTATTAGGGCTTCCAAACAAATATACAAAATTTCATAGACGTATGTATGTATGTATGCATGTATGTATGTATGTATGTATGTTTGTCCACGCATATCTCCGGAACTATTAATCGGATCGTGACCATTTTTTTTTATTGGCTTACATTTTCTTCAACTTAGGGAACAGTGCAAGTTTCATCAAGATCGATTTAGTAATTTTCAAGATATGGACTAATACGTGTAAGTGTGACGGCCTGGCTTATTGATAAGAGCTACGGGTGTAGTGTCAAAGGGAAAACATCTCAAAACCTTGGTCAAATACTAGTGCAAAAACTAAAAATTACGAAATAAAAAGTAATTTAAAAAAATTAAATCGACTTCAAAAAGAAATTAACTCAAAATTATGAAATAACTTTAATTTCGGAAGTCGGTGGCATAAAACTAAAATACAGATCCCAAGACACCGACTTCCGAAATTAAGGTTATTTCATAATTTTGAGTTAATTTCTTTTTGAAGTCGGTTTAATTTTTTTAAATTAAGTACTTTTTTTTTTTTGCGGATGGGAAATCATCAAATGACCCCTCCCGCTCTGGGTGGAGCGGAAGGGAGTGTCAGACTCTTACTGACTAAAACCCACCCGTGTTCCTTCCTTAGCCCTTTATGTTCCGGGCCAGCGGTAACCCTTTCGGGCAATCCCGCTGACCCGGCAGAATGCTACCGCATTTGATTTTGCTTGGTAGGCATTGGTGGATGTAACTTTATAATTAATGTTACAAATGAAAATAAAAGTTTGTGTAAAATAAATATTATCTACTTGTTTTTAATCTAAGTATACTTAATAATAATAACGCCTTCCAAAGGTCCCCGAGATGTGTTAGGCATTTAAAAAAAAAAAAAATCTTTATTGACGTATTATGTTACAGGAACTTTTATGTGAAGCATGTTTATTACCTAATTAAATAAATAAAAATATTAAATTGTAGGTTATTTAAAATTAAACTATGTAAATGGCTGAATGAAAATGATTTCTATAATATTAAGGATTTTTTTAACATAAATTATAATGTTTATAAATTCAAATTTGTTTATTTGTGAAGTTTGCATGCTTTAATTTTTAAGCAAAACTTGTATGATTTATTAACACCTGTGTATACCATGTTTTACGCAAATAAATTATCTTATCTTATCTATGGTATAGTTTGGTTTTATAAACTTTGTTGTAAGTATATTTTAATTTAAAGTAGGTAGGTATTTGTGTGTTTTCAATTATATTTATGGTTAACATTAAAAAGATTGTGATTGTTATTCCGCATTTTATTTTGATATTTTTCCAGGGTTTCACACGCGTTCCTGTAGGAACATAATATCTTATGTCCTTTTCTGATTGGTAGGTCTGCAAAATTCCATGATGATCGGTTGTGTAGTTATGGCGCCAAAAGCAGTGGGGTAGCTACCGCCGTATCTGTTATACAGGGGGCCCCGACCGACGGCATATTTATTTCCTACTTAAAAAAACGTCACCGACTCACCGTCCGTTAAAAAAAAGCTTGTCGCGAGATTTAAGTAGGTACTCGTATTTACTTAGTTTGAAAATTTATAAAATTAAAATCAATCAGATCACATGTTATTTAATTTATTTGTAACACACAGGTAAACCTCGCGACAAGCTTTTATATCATATCAGTTGTGTAATGACGTTAAAAGTTGATAGTAAAAGTTTTAAAGGAAAAGTTTATTTTATTATTTTTAGCGCATTGAAATAAAAGCTTGTTTTAAAAAAAGATTTCTACTTTTAATTTATTTTTTAGTTACTGGACAGGTTTCTTAGTCTGTTCATCTCATTCACGACATCATGTTACACCTTGATGCCACTCAGTCCTCGGCATGGCCTCACCTTGACTTGAGTGTTTGGAGGAATGCGCCACTTATTTCAGCTGGAAGCTTACTTCTGCCTTACGAAACACAGTTCCAGGTTTCATTTTGGAGTTATCATTCTCCTAGACAGGTTGCAAACCAATGCTGTTGACGCCAATCTCACCAAATTACACAAGTAAAAGTTAACCAACCGATGCTACAGACACGAACAATTCGACCTTAATATCATAATCGAGGACTCCAAAAACCCCAGTACACCAAAATTGCAGACGGATTGGAGCAACGGAGTTTAACTCGCATTCGTATTCTCACCTTTCATTTGATACCCATTTATTGTAGGAAAGCAAAAGAAACTGCGCAACGTTGGCGATATGAAATGTTTATACACCCTCATACCATTCAGCCCTCGGCACGTGCTCATCTTGGCATTGGGTCATCCATCTAATCAATCAGACATAATCCACATTCATAACAAACGGAACGAACTTTTTTCCCAAATTTGTTGGAGTTGCATATTCGTCAAGACGAATCAAACGAGCCTAAATTCGATGGGGTTGCGTCGTTAAATTACGGAGTTCCTATGGCCACCTTCCGGCTCCATCATCAGACCCTGGTTACCATGTAGTATCAAAGTACTCGTCAAGACGAATCAAACGAGCCCAAACTCGATGGGGTTGCGTCGTTTATTAACGGAGTTCCTATGGCCACCTTCCAGCTCCATCATCAGACCCTGGTTACTATGTTGTATCAAAGTACTCGTTAAGACGAACTAAACGAGCCCAAAATCGATAGGGTTGCGTGGTTTCATTACGGGTTCCTATGGCCACCTTCCAGCTCCATCATCAGACCCTGGTTACCATATAGTATCAAAGTACTCGTCAAGACGAATTAAACGAGCCCAAACTCGATGAGCTTGCGTCGTTTAATTACGGAGTTCCTATGGCCACCTTCCAGCTCCATCATCAGACCCTGGTTACCATGATTGTAGTATCAAAGTACTCGTCAAGACGAATTAAACGAGCCCAAACTCGATAGAGTTGCGTCAGTTAATTACGGAGTTCCTATCGCCACCTTCCAGCTCCATCATCAGATCAGCTCTATGTCATAATAATATTGCATTGTCATCCGATTTATACATGCATGCAAAATTTCAGCTTAATCGGATACCGGGAAGTGGGTCAAATTTAACTTTCAAGAGTCCACCTTCACATACATACAAGTCAATAATAATAAAAGCTTTTAAAAATCGTTTATTTTGGAACAATAACATATACAATAGGTATTATAAAAATAGTTAAACGATGGTAAGTAACTACAAAAGTTAATAACTGGCGCAGCTATCAATAAGAACGCGCTAAAACAGGTGACCGCCATCGCCAGCCCGTCAGTAAGTAGGTAACAAAACCCGGAAAAGGTCATTAAACCTGTTAAGGATAAATTACCCAATACCCAAATATGTAAGATCTCTCTGGTCACTCATCCCTCTTCTCTCTCTGCCAACCACGCTCTGCTACCGTGTGGTAACTATTTTCACTTGTGCTAAATATAATAAATAATTAATCATATGAAAGTGTTCTTTTCTACTTGCCCTTACACACCTAACAGGTTATGGGCTATTCAAATAAATAAAGTGAGGGCTAAGCTATGTAAGCAAGAACAAAATAAAAAGTTACACATAGAAGCGTGCACGAACAAAAATGGCTTCCGTTCAAGAAAAATTTCCCCAATTGAAACCAGATAACTTTAACAATTGGATATTCAGAGTTCAATGCATACTGGACGAAAAACAATTATTGCATACCATAACAATGGATGAATCAAAAATAAAACATGAAGACGAAGATTTCATGAAGGCAAATGCTAAAGCAAAAAGCACAATTGTTCAATGCGTTCCAGATAAGTACTTGAACATAATAAAGTCATGCGAAACCGCAAAAGACATGATGAACATCCTCAAAAATACGTTCGAAAGAAAAAGTATTATATCAATAATACACTTAAGAAGAAAACTACTGAACTTGAAACAAAAATCCGATGAAAAATTAGAAGACTACTTTGAAAAGTTTGAGACTATTGTAAGGGAACTTGAATGCAATCAAGAAAAATTAAGCGACAGAGATAAAATTGCTTGCTTATTGACGGGTCTAGATACTAAATACGATACTGTAATAACAGCCATTGAGTGCAACAGTGATATGTCAGGCATCACTACAGACCTAAAATTAGATTTTGTGAAACAGCGTCTCCTAGATGAAGAATTGAAAATCTCTGAGAAAAACAGTAGTACTACAAATAATGAAACAGCTTTCTACACTTGTAACGTATGTAACAGACAAGGGCACACAGCAAAATACTGTAGATCAAATCGAGGTCCCCATAGAGGAAGAGCACGAGGCAGAGGATATCGAGGTCACCGTGGGTCGCAACCTCAACAGCATCCCAGTCAGGAGAAGTCATCAGAAACTAATGTAGCTGTAAGTCAAAGCGCGTTCACATTTATTTCTACTATTAACTACAATAATAATGTCAGCGAGAACAATAATTGTCATTATGTTAAAACAAATTTGAATCCAACTGAGATTAATTGGATTATAGACTCGGGTTGTACAGAGCATTTGATTAACGAAAAATATGAAAAATTCATGTTTAATATTCAAAAACTTCAAACTCCTTTGAAAATATATGTTGCAAATGGTGATTATATTTTAAGTGAAAAGAAAGGATCTATTAAAATGTCTTATAGAAATTCTGAAATTAATCTAGAAGCATTAATTGTACAAAAATTAAGTTTTAATCTACTTTCAGTAAAACAATTGGTGAACCTAAATTATAATGTGAATTTTAATAGAAATAATGTAATTATTCAAAAGAAAAATGCTAAAAGCTATGTAAAAGGACTGCTCGAAGGTAAATTGTTCAAATTGAAATTGGAGGTATGTTTCAGTGTTTCATGTAATAGCACCTTTTTTTCAAAAGATTTGTGGCATAAAAGGCTTGGTCATTTAAATAGAAGAAGTCTACACAGTATGGGATTACCAGTAAGTGACACACCATGTACACCCTGCATGTTAGGCAAATCAACAAGGTTACCCTTTGTCCCTGTAACCAGACCGAGATCAACATGTCTAGGTGAGTTAATACACACAGATATTGCTGGACCGTGTCGTATACCTGGAATTAATGGTGAGTTATATTATCAGGTAATTATAGATGATTATTCACACTTTTGTGTAACATTTGTGCTGAAAAATAAAAGTGAGGCAACCCAAAATGTCATAAATTATATAATAAAATTTGAAACACAAACAAACACTAAAATTAAAAATATTAGGTGTGATAATGGTCGTGAATTTAAAAATCATATATTAGAGAATTTTTGTAAACAAAAAGGTATAATAATTCAATACACTCAACCTTATTCGCCTCAACAAAACGGAGTATCGGAGCGAATGAACCGTACCCTGTATAACAGAACTCGCACACTACTATTGGAAACTGGATTTCCAAAGCATTTATGGTGTGAAACTATAGCATGTTCTACCTATCAGCTTAATCGTTGTCCATCATCTGCTATAAATTACAGAACTCCTGCAGAATTAATGTATGGTAAAAAGGACTTATCAAAATTAAGAGTATTCGGAAGTAAGTCATGGGTAGTAACAATGCCAAAAGGAGATAAACTCGATCAAAGAGCAAAAGAAATGTATATGGTAGGATATTCCCCTAATGGATATCGCCTGTGGAATCCTGAAACAAATGAAATATTAGTATCACGTGATGTAAGAATGAACGAAGATGATATAAGCTACAAAGAAAATAAAGAAGTGAAATATTATGAGCAAGAAGAAGATGAAGAAGAAAAACAAGAGAGAAATGTAAAAACAAATAACGATAAAGAACTGGAAATTAATAGACAAGAACAAGAATCTGAAACAAATAGAGAGGAACATGAAATCACAGAAGTTCAAACAAACACACATGAACAGCAAAGTTTAAGAAAATCAGAAAGGAACAAAAAGTTACCTCAATATCTACAAGATTATAATCTAGAAGATCAAGAAGATATATCAAACATAGCATACTGTTTGCTAATGGACTCAGATCCATTAACATACGATCAAGCTATAAACAAAGGAGAAGAATGGAAGAAAGCAATAGAAGTAGAACTCAAATCATTGGAAGAATTGGATACCTGGATAGAAGCAGATCTACCAAAAAGCGAAAAAGCTATCGATACAAGATGGGTATTCCGAACGAAACAAGATGGGAAGAAAAAGGCTAGATTAGTGGCCAAAGGATTTCAAATAAATAATGTATACAATGTATACTCACCAGTAGCAAGAATGTCTACAATTCGAATAATGTTCAGCTATGCAGTACAAGAAAATCTACCAATGAAACAGTTGGATGTGCCAACAGCTTTTTTAAACGGTCAACTGAATGATGATATATTTATAAAACCACCAGAAGGAGTATCGGTCAATAAAGGAAAAGTGCTAAAGCTCAATAAAGCTTTATATGGTCTTAGAGAGGCTCCAAAATGTTGGAACGACAGATTTCACAAATATATCACCAAACAAGGATATGAACAATCAAAATATGATTTTTGTTTATACATCAAAGATAAAACTTTACTTCTAATATGGGTTGATGATATTTTGATTATAGGAAAAGCTAAAGAAACTTTGGAAATCATAGAAAAACTAAAAGAAGAATTTAAAGTAAGAGATTTAGGAGAAATAAGAGAGTATCTTGGAATGGAAATTGTCAGAGAAAAAGGAAAACTTCAGATAAGTCAACAAAAATTAATACAAAAAGTTTTACAAAAGTTTGCAATGCAAGATTGTAAAGGTGTACAGACGCCTATGGAACATGGAATGTCAATAACAGATGAGGATATTATAACCAATGTACCTTATCGTGAATTAATAGGTTGTTTAACATATATTTCTACTACTTCAAGACCTGATATTACTTTTACCACATCATATCTCAGTAAGTATCTAGATAAGCCAACTCAAACTTTGTGGACAGCAGCAAAGAGGGTGTTAAGATATCTAAAGCAAACTTCAAGTAAGTACCTTACATATACAAAGTCTGAAGACAAACAAACATCTCTAGTTGCTTACGCCGACGCCGATTGGGCGAGTGACAAAGAAGACAGGAAGAGTGTAAGTGGCTGTGCTATTTATCATAATAATAATTTAGTCTCATGGTTCTCTAAAAAGCAGCAAACAGTGTCTTTATCTTCAGCAGAGGCAGAGTATGTAGCAGCCGCAATGGTATCTTCTGAACTACTATATCTAAAAGGTATACTCACAAATTTTAATTGTCACACAGATACATACCTTTTGACAGATAACCAAAGTGCCATACAAATGATTCAATGTAACGAAAATGGTAAACGAACAAAACACATAGACATAAAATTTCACTTTATTAAAGATTGTATAAATAAAAATATGTTTACCATTTCATATGTGTCATCCAATGAAAATGTTGCAGATATTTTTACTAAGCCATTGTTATCAGTAAAACATAATTATTTTCTAAGCAAACTGAAGATTACATTGTAAGCAATATTTAAACTAAATATTGAGAGGGGGTGTTAAGGATAAATTACCCAATACCCAAATATGTAAGATCTCTCTGGTCACTCATCCCTCTTCTCTCTCTGCCAACCACGCTCTGCTACCGTGTGGTAACTATTTTCACTTGTGCTAAATATAATAAATAATTAATCATATGAAAGTGTTCTTTTCTACTTGCCCTTACACACCTAACAAAACCCTGCTTGAAATTAAAAAAAAGAAATGTTTTTCTGACTTCAGATTAAACCTACCTACCTGTCTACTTAACAATATTCATCGAGAGCGTGAAATTTCGCTAATTAATTGTGTAACAGTGTATACCGTACTTACCTACCAGGTTAAATGTAATATGAGTAGGTAATACCTACTTAACGTAATTTTCCGACAAATACGTAAAAATGAAGGATTAAGTAATTAAAAGATCATTTAAATAAAAAATATTGATTATAAGCTTTCATACTATTTAGGCATTGCGCGGGCCACGGCCGCCTGCTTTTATATTATTTCGATCGCATGGCCATTATTTCGATTCGATTCAAGTGTTCAACCTGCTACGCTATTTCTTATCGCACAGTATTTTATTCTACACCACGACGATCATACGCACACACCCTCACGTACGCACTGCAGCACGAAACATTACAAGTAAGAACAGACAAAAAGCTATATATCTCTTTCGCACGATTCTCGCTGTTGCGCGCATAACGCGTTCAAGGTCAATGTGGGGTAACCTGATGTGCTGGCGACTGTACATAAAACAATGGAAGAGAGTACCAGTTTGTCGAATGAGAATCGAAGGGTCACAGAAAAGAAAAAAAGAGAAGATAGTGAGGAAATCGTAGAAGATGATGAAGGATTCATAACAGTAAGGAATAAAAAAGTGGCGAGAAGGTCTGCTAGAAAATCGGATAGTGGGTGCGGTGAAAAAAATTTACATGTTCCGAGTTACACTGTTAGCATTACGGGAAAAGAAACAATATTACCGAAACAATTTGGTTTGGCAAAGTTATTGAGGGCGGAGAAGATAATAAATATTAGTAAAATTCAATACAAAAATGCGTACAAAGCGATACTGGAATTTGAAGACAGAGAAAACGCTGAGAACCTAGTCAAATGTAAAAAATTCCAAAGTCTAGGTTTTAGATGTCAGTTTGTGGATGAAACCAATCTATCGTATGGAATCGTGAAACAAATAGATTTGGATATAAAAGAAGAAGAAATTCTGCAAAGTGTAGAATGTGAGTACGAGATTGTTACGGTAAGAAGATTAAAGAGACTTAACATTTCAGGAGAATGGGTGGATTGTGAAACTGTACGTATATGCCTTAAAACCTCAACGTTACCCTCATATATCAATATGTATGGATGTAAATTTAAAGTAGAACCCTACATGTTCCCTGTCACGCAATGCTCCGGGTGCTGGCGCTTCGGACATTTATTAAAGGCGTGCCCAACAAAAACAATACGCTGCCCTAAATGTGGACAAAATCATAGTAATTGTGACACGATTGACTTCAAGTGCATTAATTGTAAAGGTTCACATATGGCACTGGACAAATCCTGTCCCGTCTTCATAAAAGAGAAGCAACTGAGGAAAATTATGTGCGAGAACAACTACACATATCGGAAAGCTTTATCTACGTACAGAGAACAAAGCAAGGCTGTGGAAACTGCTCAAAATTATCATCCTAGAGATCAACATATTGAGGAAAGTGCATACAACCAAATTGATACAAGGTTTGTTAAAAAATCGTACAGAGATATATTAGTTACAGAGACACAAAGAAATATCCATGATTTGAAAGTTGACACGCCACAGATAGGCGCCGAGAACACAGGAGATCAAAGTGAGGAAGAATCAACCGAGTCGGTCATTTTGGGAAATTCATTAAGGAAGCATAAGAAAAAGAAGAAAAATGAAAAGAAGAAAATATCAAATCGGAGTTATAATGTGACGCAGGACGACGGAGAAGTTTTGTCAGTAACACAGGAAAATAGTAGAAACAAAGATGAAGCTGCAGAACGTAAAATAGATTTCAAAAAGCTGTTACATAAGTTGAAAGAAGTCACTAAATCGGACTGTAATTTTGATGTTAAAGCTAAATTAGTATTCAGTTTTATATTTGAAGAATGTTTTCAGTATATTTGGAAGTTAGTGAAGGAGACAGATGTTATAAGTACAATCTTTTCCACATTATATGGCTTGTTTGCGTAAAGATATCAACTTAAACATTATGCAGTGGAATGCACAGAGCTTGAAACCAAAAATAGAGGAGGTAAAATGTTTGTTGTTGCAAGAAAAGGTACACATAGCATTAATAAGTGAAACATGGTTAGGAGAACAGGTATGTCTTAATTTTAATCAGTACAATATATTTAGACGCGATAGAGAGGATTCGTATGGTGGAGTAGTCATAATGACACATTATTCATTAAGTGTCGAGGAAGTTCACTTTAGGGTAAATAATTCAGGCATTGAACTAGTATGCATAAAAATAAACAATTCCAGCTACATTCGACATGTAATTTTAATATATTGCCCTAGTTCGGTACGAACGATCCAATCCGATTGGGATAGTATTTTTTCTAGGTTTCCTAAAAACTGTTTGATAGCAGGGGACTTCAATGCCCATCATGCGAATTGGTCATATAAAAATGATAGTAGAGGTAAACAAATTTTTGAATCGGCGCTAGATTTTGGTTTTACTTCACTCAACAATGGGCAACCTACTAGACTAAAGTTAGTAAATGGTAGTTTACAAAGCTCATCTCCTGATGTTACATTCGTATCGGTTGATATTGCTATTTACTTTGACTGGCAAGTTATTAATGAAAATCTGGGAAGTGACCACTTGTTTGTTAAAATTAAAGTCAAATATAATGAAGAGGTGTACACAAATATTAGGCGGAACTATAAATTGGCTGACTGGCAAGGTTACAAAGAAACTTTACTTGATGGTTTATCCTTACCTCTAGACGAGACTAACGTTCAAACCTTGTATGATCACTTTATTTGTCAGATAAATAACGCGGCCAATTCTAGTATTCCGTTAATTAAAGGTTGTAATAATCCAAATAGCAATTTTAAACCGAAAGGTTATTGGAGTCCGGCCATGTCTAAATTAGTTGGTGAACGTAGATTAGCCCTAGGTAATTTTAGAAGAAATCCAACACCCGCCAATCTCTCACTACTTGAGGAAAAAATACAAAAATCTAAGCGCGCTATCCAAACAGCTAGATCAGCAGATTATCAGAAGTTTTGTGATAACATTGATCATGAGGTATCAGCGTCTGAAATGTGGCACCGTTTGAGGTGGGTGAAAGGTTACAAGAGAACCAGAGTTCAATTTTCTCAAGAGTTAAGAAAAGAAATGCTATGTGATCTTGCACCTGACTATGTCATGCCATCTAGGCCATTATTTACTTCTGAAAATAGACTATTAGAATCAGAGTTTTCTCCTCAAGAAATGATAAACTGTTTGAAAAAGAAAGATACGGCTCCAGGAGAAGATAAAGTTACTTATTCTATGATCTCACATCTACCATCTATTGGAAAGCTATACTTACTCAAGATTTACAATATTATATTGAAAACTGGTACTGTTCCATGCCAATGGCGTGACATTAGAGTAATTGCAATTCCAAAATCAGGTGGAGGTACAAATAGGAATAATAACAAACCGAGACCTATATCATTGATATCTTGCACATGCAAAATTTTTCATGCCATGATAGGTAAAAGATTGGAGTGGTACATAGAAAGGAAACAGGTTCTATCACCGTATACAACGGGCTTTAGGAGGGGGCAATCCTGTCTTGATTGCTTAACGCGATTGGTGACTCAAATTCAGATAGGTTTTTCAGTTAATTGCCCCACTCTTGCTTGCTTTTTAGACATTAAAAGTGCGTACAACAATATTTCAATAGAAAAGTTATTGTCCATTCTCGATAAGTTTAAGGTAGGTAAAAGAATATGTAATTATTTATGGAGCTTTTTAAGTGAGCGTCATCTCAAGATTTCTGATGAGTCTGCAGGGGGAACTGATGAGATCAGATATACAGGAAAAGGCTTAGCGCAAGGTGATCCTATGTCGCCGTTACTTTTCAATATAGCTACGTACAAATTTTGTCGGGAAATCATTGATGTGTTTACGTGTCAGTATGCTGATGACTTTGTACTGTATACAACTTATAATAATATTTTGGACGGACGGAATAAAATTCAAAACGCACTAAATGTTTTTGTGGCTCTATTAGATGAATTAGGATTGGAGATATCTACTAGTAAATCTAAATATTGTATTTTTAGCAGGGGATTTAGACAACAAAGAATTCAGCTTCTGGTAAATAATTGTGAACTTGATACAGTACTAACATACAAATACTTGGGAGTTTGGCTGGACAGAACATTGCGCTGGGGTAAACACATCAATGAAATCGTCGAAAAGGTTCAGAAACTTATCAATGTACTTAAAATTCTTACTGGTTCATCCTGGGGTACACATCAGATACATTTACGTAGGCTATATATAGCTTTAGTTAGAAGCAGACTTGACTATGGATGTTTCTTGTACGATAGTAGTGCGGATTCAAATGTCTATAAGCTAGTTAAAGTACAAAACCAAGCATTAAGGGTAGTGGGAGGTTTCATAAGAAGCACTCCCATTCATGTTATGGAATGCGAGCTCTGTGTTCCTCCACTGCATTTAAGAAGAAGGTGGCTAGCCGTCAAATATTGTTTGAAGTCGCGATCATTGTCAGATAATGTAACTATCAAGCTATTGTCAGAACTTAGCGCTCTTAGACACAACAGCCGGTCGATTCCGTAAAAATCTCACCGTGAAAACTTAGGTGAAGTGAGTTTGTTTTTGCTAGGAATTGACACTGTTGACAGCTCACTCCACGCTCACTTCACCCAAGTTTTCACGGTGAGATTTTTACAGAATAGCGCCGCAGGTATTGGTCAAACAAGAAGCTCCCGTTACTTGTTAGTGTTTTTGAAGAAGTTAAAGAAGAGAGTATGAACTCATCTTCTATATTGGAAATGTTTAGTTTAGATACCTGGGTCAGTAACATTAACATTCAAAATATTATTAAGGTTAAATTAGATTCAATAAAAAAACCGAAAAAAGCATACGAATATAATTTAATTAAAACCGAAACGTTAAAAGAACTAAGAGAAAAATATGACGAATATTATATTATTTACACTGATGGGTCTAAGAGCACTAAGGGAAATGGTGCGGCTTACTATGATCCTCTGAAACCAGAAAACAATAGCAATAGTTGTTTCAAAATAATTAACGCTGTATCGGTAATGTCTTTGGAACTTTTTGCAATCTCAGAAGCGCTTATTTACATTCAAAATAACGATAAAAGAAAAGCAGTGATTTGTGTTGACAGCAAAAGCGCATTACAACATATAGCTCGATGCGCCTCTGGTTGCAGAGGTGCATCGATAGCTTATGGTATCCTTTCTAAGATACAAAATTTAACCAGCAATGGGTTTGATCTGAGATTGCAATGGGTTCCATCGCATATAGGCTTACATGGTAATGAGGAGGCTGACCGGTTGGCAAAATTGGGTATTGATGAGGGAAAGGAGGTAAATATTGGAACATATTACGTGGAGTTATTACCAAAATACAAAAACAAATGTTATGAACTTTGGAAAGAATATTTTAATGAAAGATCCAAGGAGAAAGGCATATGGTATAGATCAATGGTATCGGAGCCTCCTCATATACCATGGTTTTACAACACTAAGTTATGCAGGCGGCTGGTTGTGATCGCGCACAGACTGCGATCTGGACACGTGCCCCTCAATAAGTTTGGATTCTTAATGAAAAAAACCAGCTCACCAAATTGTGATGTATGTGGAACACCGGAAGATGTAGTACACTTATTGTTGGAATGTGCCAGATTTCAGTCTGACCGAGTAGAATTATTTAAGGATCTAAACTTAAATTTGTATGATGTAGGTGTATTTCATCATCTTTTATCTACACCTAATTCGGAGGCTGCCTCCAAAGTATTTATGTTCACTAGGTTACGTTTTAGTTAGATAATGTATTAGTATAAGGTATGATGGGATTGGCAAACACGTCCGTGTAAAAGTCCCTAATAATAAATAAAGAGAAAAAAAAAAAAAAAAAAAAAAAATCACCACTGCTCCTAAAACGGTGAAGAAAAACATCGTGAAGAAACCGGCATATCCTAGACACAATAAAAATCGAACACATGTGACATCTAGGTACAACCCGCATTGGGCCCGCGCGGGTGGATTAGGGCTCACTCCCTCTTCCAGAGGAGGCCTGTGTCCCAGCAATGAATAGAATAGAATAATTTTTATTCCTATGTTCAAATATATATTACATAGAAGAAAAGGAAAGAAAGGAAAGTTACATATTAATATTATGAAGAAAATATTAAACTATGCCTAAAATAAATCTAGTGTTTATCCTATAATAATTGGTTAAAGGCCTACTGAATACAACGATGGGAACGTTATAGGCTGATTATGCATGATGCATTATGCTACCAATCGCTAAAATTTGTCGTATTGTTGTGTAAATCAACTCTACTCATTTAAAAAGCTACCTATTGTAACGTACAGGGTATGCCATTTATTTCAAACAAAGTTAACCTAACCTAACCTAACAACATCATTAATCAGTCGTATTTGTCATTGATAAATGGTTTACAACCCTACATGTAACGTTTCCGAAATAGGGGAAAATGAAATGACTTGTTCGTATAAAGCAGTGCACAAAACTAATGAATGGGGGAAAGCTTTTTCCTTTTTAAACAACTGCGAAATGAGTAAACTTTAAAACAAAAAGTTGACATTTTCATGCAATTCCACAGTTTTCACAGCATTTTCTTTGAACTACTATCTTTCAGATACTGCAGCTAGTATAATTAGGTTGGTACCTGTAGGTATATAATATGTCCAAGTTAACCTTGATACCTAATGTTAAATCGATACAAACGTAGCAACCAAGTCTGTCGTCAGAAGTCGACAACAATAAACCATAATGTGATAGTTTTTTGAAAAAAGTGCTTGAAACTGTGCTTTAAATGTGCAAAAAACATTCCAAAAACGTTTATTTGTCTGTGTAGTTTGTTTTTATTTTGTTTATCCTTGACTTTAAGTCCAAGGGCACGGTGCAAACAAGGTTATTTAGCGCGTGTTAGCCTGCTAAAGTCCACTGCTAAACATGGGTGATAGGTGCAGGCCGTTACAGTGAATGATCCTGGGGGTAATGGCATACCGCGGTTGGTAGCAGATGACCGCAGTCTGATGTTATCTGCTGGAGAATATTAATACCTGCGATAGTGTATTAACCTCTTTAGTAACTACGTTTAGGAGACTACTAGAACTCCTTTTTTGTTCATCTACAGCAGATAAGCACAGAATATTTTTGTGTTACTTACCTACAGTGTTATTTTTTTGGGGGGGGACCTTGAAAATACGCTCGTCCTTCGGGGAGACCGGTGAGCACGGAATTTTTACCCTATGGTCACCATCAGCAAACGGGAGGGGGGCACCGGGTGCTCTTAAAAGGCCAACCCTCCTTATGAGCAGCGTCTTCTAGAACACATCTCATGAGGACCTAAGGCCTTGCTACACTACGACTAGGACTGATAGTTATATTTTATTACTTGCTCCATCTCATACAATCTTCAACCCCTTTGCATTACTTTAATTGCGTACAACCCGACGTCATCGTCATCATCACTGGCAGCCTTGTTCCACCCAGTGCTGATAGTCCTCCTCCCCATTGTGCTATGCTTCCCTGGTCTGTGCGAATCTGATCCAGGTCTTCCCCGTGATCAGCTGTAAGTCGTCCACCCACCTGGCTATAATTGGTCTGCCAACGCTCCTTCTAACCTCCTTACGACCCTACGTAACAGCATCAAAATCTTCCTTTAAACATAGGCACCAGCACACTTTATACAATAAGAAGTGTCAATAAAAAGTGTCCCACAGTATAAACAATCTGCGGAAGTGGGAATAATGGTGTTTTGTTATAAAATAATAACAGAGAGTCCGCGCCGGCCCGGCCTGGCTCCGAGGAAGAAGTCACCTGTGTGTAACGGTAAGATGTAATGCGTATTGTCATGGGAAATTAATTTCTAATAACATAAATGAAAGAAAGAAAATTGTTTACACTTGCACTATGATCGACGCAATTGACAGCTATTGTGTTTCTTGTGACACACGTGGTTGTAATAGAATTAATCATATAATAGAAGATATCATTTTTAAAATTTCACAAACCACTAAGTAGTAGAATAGGTATATAATTGTTTCGGGCGATAATCAGAACGCATTTTCTGCCCTGGCTTGGCTCTATATATCGTCCGTTTGCTCAGCGCCATCTATACCGCCAGCATTAGGATTAGCAAATTCCACATTTTGTCGGTGCGATGTGTTGTGGTTGTGGTACGTGTAGCTACCTAATTATTTTGCCCACGCAAGCAGGGGTAGCGTGAATGGAAAAAAAAAAATACCACAGCCACTTCAGGGCAAAGGCCTCTTCCTATACAGAAAAGTGGCTTCGAACTTACCTATATTATAACGATAAGTCCAGATTTCCTCACGATGACCTTCACTAATGTTAGAAACGTCCAACACAATCTCAGAATAGTACCTACTAATTATAAATTGCAAATATGAGGTGAGGCCTTAACCACTTGA
Organism: Oligia fasciuncula; assembly: GCA_963082905.1. Lineage (NCBI taxonomy): Eukaryota > Metazoa > Arthropoda > Insecta > Lepidoptera > Noctuidae > Oligia > Oligia fasciuncula. Next base: position 8,943,595 of record OY720406.1, on the reverse strand, counting down.
CCATCACGACATTTTAGTTGAGGTTTATCTCCTTCCTTTCCATCTTTTATTCCTATTCCATATTTGAATGCAATTGGCATATTATTATTATATTATTAAAAATATATTATTAGTCTTATATCTTCGAGCGCCTAGTAAAACAATATTAACAAGACATGAACTAACAGAACGTATATTTTCAGGCAAGTTCTAAAAAGCACTTTTCTAAGAAACCTTTGCCGTATTTTATTTATGTAGGTAAACGTAAGTCTTGTAAGAACGTCTTTTTAGGCTAGTTGAAGCGTTCTGATTCCTTACAAGGAACATGAATAAAACAAATCTCAAGTCGCAAGCACTACTGCTAAGCATGAGGTCCCAGGCTCTACTCCCAGGTCGGGCAAAGTGTTATTGGGTTTTTCCATTAGGAATTTCTCCGTAGTAGGGAGTCTGGATTTGTGCCCAGTAGATGGCAAAAGCCTCGTCCCCTATTATACTTGACTTAAACATTACTGGCGAAATGTGGGTGTAGTGTAGGTACTGTAAGGGACTAGATGATCCCCTTAAAGTAATTAAACACCGATAGGATTTCTCTAAAATTATTGATAGAACAACGTTACATATTCCCGAGTAAAACTAGCACTGACTTATCTCAACAAAAATACCTAATAAAATATTTGACACTCTTGCTTGAATGTTCGAATGGAACCCGCGCTAAATTATAGCCAGCCTGCACTATACAAGGTTATGCTACATAGATAGGCTCTATAAGTACACCTCTGCGTAACCCATCGTGGATTAAAGGCGTGATGTTATATTATTAAGTCTAGGGTATCATTTAAGCTATCACCAATTTAATTAGTTTTGTGTTTCTTAAATAATAGGGTTTGTCCTCCAAATAGTAGATCTGTCACCAAAATGTAGTCACCAAACAATGCAAAATCAGTTCCACAATAAATCACCTAAAATCCTGAGATATAAGGTCTATAATAAATTTTTTTTAAATAATCTCTTTTTCCATATTTTTTTTCTTTAAAATTTAGTCGTTTCTGGCACTCGCCGGCCGCTGCCGCGGCACCGCTCGCTTCGCTCGCTCGGCTCGTGCGTAGGAGGTCACAGTTTTAACCTAACCTAAGCATTTTTTTTTAAATAATTAACCTCGTAACTAATTCGGTTCTCGATAATGTCCATTTCAAGTAACAAAACTGTTATTATAAGAACGAAGTTTATATTCATGTAATGCAATATAATTTTATTGGTTATCGATCTCTTATTTTACACATATATTAACATTAATTTGATAATTCATACCTGGGAACAATTTTTGTTTATCTGAGAACGAAAATATTTCGTGGCGATAGATCTATTTATTAGGTGATACAACTTGATGACAAATATAAATTTTGGTGATAGAAAATATAGTTCCCTTAAGTCTATACTTAATCTCAATTTTTTGCAACAAAAATCCTTATTATTGTTTCAGTACCCAGTTCCATATCCCAGCTGGTTAATTCGTTCGACTACGAAAACTGCAGCACAGACATCTTAGACTCCATCCCTGAGAGAGAGTGGAAACTCCTCGCAGCCCTAGCACGGAAGAGAGAAGATGATATCGAGAGAGAGAAACTCGCTGACCAGTTCCGACAGCTGTGGCAGAAGGAGAAAGAAGATAGAGAAATTGTAAGTACGACGGATTAATTGCGTAAAACACAAACAGTAGCAATGGCTGTCATTTTGACAGTTCAACAACATTCATTGCGTTATTTACTTTGTTGAGCAGACAAATTCTTTCGAACATGTGAAGCAATGGTTTAGCAATATCCTTCAAAATAATTCAGATTGCGATTGATAGTGTGTTACACAAAACTAATTGAAATACCTAACGTGTTTACATAATTTAAAAAGCTAACAGTTCAGTCTTCATATTCAACCCGAGTTGTTACACATGAGCTATTGTAAGCTATTTTAATAAACAAGGCGCCTGCCTATTGAATATATGGTGTGATTGAAATAACTGAAAAGCAAAAAGGGGTCGCTCAAAAACCAGCTAGCTACTCCATAAATTTATGTTCGCATAGCTCGACAAAATTTTCGGAACAGCTGATTTTAGGTATTTCAGGATTTCAGCTTTGGTCCCTTAACAAAAGTTGTCCATAATGATATTGTGTTCCTTTTCAGGAATAATAAAATTAAGTAAGCATTTATTTTCTCTTAGTCACCCCTTTTCAGGTTTTCAGTTATTTCAATCACACCTTGTATTGAATAGGCGCCTTGTTTATTTATTAAAATAGCTTACAATAGCTCATGTGTAACAACTTGGGTTGAATAAATGACAAAAGGCAGATACGGCGCCGCGTGGAGCATCGAGCTAAGACAAGACTATTTATATTATAACAACAGCCAATATCGTATTAAGATTTGTCTACTCATCAATATCATTTATTAAAGATCTACTCTAGTACATCATCATTTCAGCCAAAAGACGTCCACTGCTGGACATAGGTAGGCAAGCATCGCCACTTGGATCGGTTCTGTGCTTCGAGCTCGCAGTACCTACAGATGGCCGATGGGGCCGAAAAGTTCTGGAGTAACGATTGCGTCTAATAATAAAATAGTAATAAGTCTTTCTTGAGTCTGACCTTTTTAAAAGGATTATAAAAATGGTGGTTCCATTTTATTTTTGATCGAATAATTTTTCAGTTTCATTCCCAGACGTTATCATAAATTAATTAAACCCCAGGTCGAAGCAGAAACCCTAGACCAGTACAAGCGCTACATCGTTGAAAAGCGGCGCGAAGAGAAGTCCCGCAATGAGTTTATACAGTACCAGAAGTCGCTGGAGTCGCAGCTCAAGAGACAGATGCTGGTGGAGGGCATCCGGCACAAGGAAAAGCGCAGTGCAGAGCTACTCGCGCATATCGATGACCGGAAGGTAATCACAGGAATCTTTTCCAGTTGTTCTTTCCATAAAAATCTTAATTCGGACTATTACGAACATTTTAAAACAGGGACCCGTGGCTAAATAATAACAGCCGCACAGGTCGATCGATCAGGTTAAGCTACGCTTGCCGCGGTTGGTCTGTGGATGGGTGACCATCTTTATATACCGAGACCCCTCCGTGACTCGGAAAGCACGTTAAGCCGTTGGTCCCGGCTGGCATTCGTGGATGTTTGACATTCTTTACGGGTAGTCAGAAGCCCGAAAGTCTGACAACCAGTATTACCAAGGGGTATCGTATTACCCAGTAACTGGGTTGTTGAGGTCTGATAGGCAGTCTGTCCATGTAAAATACTGGTATTCAGCTGCATCCGGTTAGGCTGGAAGCCGACCCCAACATACTTGGGAAAAGGCTAGACAGATGATGACTAACATTTTAAAACATAAAATAATCAAATAAGTCCAGCCGTTTTCAAGTGATGGGGCTTACCAACAAACAGCATTTTATTTTTATTTATATAAATATAGATAGGTATGGGGCTTAGCCGGTCTTAATCCCTAAATCATGAACTCTTAACACTTCAAAACTTCACCTATTAATACTCCAACATTTAAAGCGATATTTTATAATTCCTCAGACATGCTTCTTATTAGACAAAGCATTGGAAGAAGAGGCGCGTACGCAGCTTGCCGCTGACAGACGTATACGCATGGACGAAGCAGAACAGTTCAGGAAACACATAGAACTAATTGACAAGCAGAGAAAAGCCGACAACGCTATGCAGAGACGAACGAAGATGTTGAAAGATGCTGCTCAGGTATATCTTCTATGATATAAGATAAAACTAGGGCCCAATGCGAAAAAGGTTACGTAGTAAGTAATAGTCTACGATTTCTCCTGAATTTAACTAAATGAACATTGTTAATAGTATTTTCACACCACCTGCTCGATCATGTCAAATTATGTCATGAAAACCTAATCTTAAGTCATTATAGCCCTGGTCTAACCGGGCAATAATATTGTACTGAATTTCATTATAACCCGCTGGTCAATAATGTGATTTGAATTTAGAACCTCAATCAAAAAATCTTATCGAAACTTTAACAATAATCGTTGATTTGTTAATAAAAAAAATGATTTTTTATAAATTTTTGAGAGAAGAGAATATTCTACGTTTCACGCCTTTTGTACACAGCATGGTGTGAAAACTAGAATATTCTCCTCGGGGATAAAGGTGTCTTCGTCTTGGGTGAGCTTGAAACCGTCGCTGCACTCTCGCTGCGGAGCACTAGAATCCTTCATCACGCTCGGGATTCAATATAACGCCTGTACCGTAACATAAGACATTGCTCTTTTCCCTTAATGAATAATCTACTATTATCTCCTATATTCTTATTATGATAGCATTAAACTCCATCATCGTCACCATATTTGTTCGTTTCAGCGCGTCGCGATACACAACACCCTCAGCTCCTGGGAGTCATCGCTCCTCCGTCAAGAAGTGACAGCCATGGACGCAGCTCGGCGCGCGCATCACGCGGCGCACGCGGCCCTGACAGACGCGCGCAGTGTTCGACTCATGCGCGCTCGGGAAGCAAGGAGGCGACGCGCGAAGAGTCTGGCAGCTGTAACTGAACAACTTAGGGATGCCATTAGGTCGAGTAGGTAGATGTCAAATTGCCTACTCTCGTCATTCATCTAGTATTTGTAAGTTTCTTGTTTTTTTTTGTAAATCGTTTTAAGCAAAAAGATAAGTGTAAATAGGCACTAAAGAACACTTTCAGGTTTCAATTTAAAATGTATTTATACATTTAAAAAAATTAGAAAAGTTGTCTTTAAACAGTAAGGGACCGTATACTGGTTTGAAATTATGTGCCTGTGCTACGCTATGCTTCTCACGCGGTCGTAGCAGTCGCGGTCGTAGGAGTCGCGGTCGCAGGAGTTGCGGTCGTAGCAGTCGCGGTCGTAGGAGTCGCGGTCGTAGGAGTCGCGGTCGTAGCAGTCGCGGTCGTAGCAGTCGCGGTCGTAGCAGTCGCGGTCGTAGCAGTCGCGGTCGTAGCAAACGCAGTCGGACCGGACCACCGTATGATAATGACATTACAGACAATATTGTACTGGGTGCTAAGTACATACATACAAGTATAGCTTTTATTTTAACTATAATAAATGAACACCTACTTTTAATAAAATTATGTGTAACTTTTAAGGGCTTATTTTGAATTAGGTATCGGATAAATTTCTTCACAGTTTTTCCCTTCATCTTACAATCGGCCCTTTGTCCAATCGTTCGCCATGTTTTTTATATCTATACATATAATAAAACAGTAGAAAAACTGTGTCTGTACATTGAAAATATAAAAAAAAAAAAATGGGGGGGGGGTTTAGAAACAGTAATAGGGTACGAATCCGAAAAAAAAATTCTGTCTGTTTGTCTGTTTGTCTGTTTGTTTGTACACGCTAATCTTCGGAACTACTGGAAGGATTTGAATGATTTTTGTTTTGTTGTATAGGTATTATGTCTGGGCAACATATAGGCTATAATTTATCCTGGAAACTTGAACACCTGATGCAGAACCGCAACAGACCAGCTAAACTATAAGAGATACAAAAATGGTACCATAGCAAAAATTGTTCCACGTGATGAGCATTTTCTGCCGAGAGAATAAATTTGAAGATCTGGAACACCTGATGTGGAACTCCAAGAGCCCAGCTACACCATAACATATATAGGAATGACGTCTTAGCAAAAGTTGTTCGGTCTGATGGGCATTTCCTGTTGACTTATAAAAAAACTGGCCAACACGAAGGGTTCCGTACCACAATGCAAAAACGCCGAAAAAAACACGTTTGTTGTATGGGAGCCCCCCTTAAATATTTATTTTATTTTGTTTTTAGTATTTGTTGTTATAGCGGCAACAGAAATACATCATCTGTGAAAATTTCAACTGTCTAGCTACCGCGGTTCTTGAGATACAGCCTGGTGACAGACGGCAAAAACGCCGAAAAAAACACGTTTTTTTGTACGGGAGCCCTCCTTAAATATTTATTTTATTTTGTTTTTAGTATTTGTTGTTATAGCGGCAACAGAAATACACCATCTGTGAAAATTTCAACTGTCTAGCTACCGCGGTTCTTGAGATACAGCCTGACGACAGACAGACGGCAAAAACGCCGAAAAAAACACGTTTTTTTGTATGGGAGCCCCCTTAAATATTTGTTTTATTTTGTTTTTAGTATTTGTTGTTATAGCGGCAACAGAAATACATCATCTGTGAAAATTTCAACTGTCTAACTAACGCGGTTCTTGAGATACAGCCTGGTGACAGACAGACGGCAAAAACGCCGAAAAAAACACGTTTGTTGTATGGGAGCCCCCCTTAAATATTTATTTTATTTTGTTTTTAGTATTTGTTGTTATAGCGGCAACAGAAATACATCATCTGTGAAAATTTCAACTGTCTAGCTACCGCGGTTCTTGAGATACAGCCTGGTGACAGACGGCAAAAACGCCGAAAAAAACACGTTTTTTTGTACGGGAGCCCCCTTAAATATTTGTTTTATTTTGTTTTTAGTATTTGTTGTTATAGCGGCAACAGAAATACATCATCTGTGAAAATTTCAACTGTCTAACTACCGCGGTTCTTGAGATACAGCCTGGTGACAGACAGACGGCAAAAACGCCGAAAAAAACACGTTTGTTGTATGGGAGCCCCCCTTAAATATTTATTTTATTTTGTTTTTAGTATTTGTTGTTATAGCGGCAACAGAAATACATCATCTGTGAACATTTCAACTGTCTAGCTACCGCGGTTCTTGAGATACAGCCTGGTGACAGACAGACGGCAAAAACGCCGAAAAAAGAACGTTTGTTGTATGGGAGCCCCCCTTAAATATTTATTTTATTTTGTTTTTAGTATTTTTTGTTATAGCGGCAACAGAAATACATCACCTGTGAAAATTTCAACTGTGTAGCTACCGCGGTTCTTGAGATACAGCCTGGCGACAGAAAGACGGCAAAAACGCCGAAAAAAAACACGTTTTTTTGTACGGGAGCCCCCCTTAAATATTTATTTTATTTTGTTTTTAGTAATTGTTGTTATAGCAGCAATAGAAATACACCATCTGTGAAAATTTCAACTGTCTAGCTACCGCGGTTCTTGAGATACAGCCTGGCGACAGACAGACGGCAAAAACGCCGAAAAAAACACGTTTTTTTTGTATGGGAGCCCCCTTAAATATTTATTTTATTTTGTTTTTAGTATTTGTTGTTATAGCGGCAACAGAAATACATCATCTGTGAAAATTTCAACTGTCTAGCTACCGCGGTTCTTGAGATACAGCCTGGTGACAGACAGACGGCAAAAACGCCGAAAAAAACACGTTTGTTGTATGGAAGGCCCCCTTAAATATTTATTTTATTTTGTTTTTAGTATTTGTTGTTATAGCGGCAACAGAAATACACCATCTGTGAAAATTTCAACTGTCTAGCTACCGCGGTTCTTGAGATACAGCCTGGCGACAGACAGACGGCAAAAACGCCGAAAAAAACACGTTTTTTTGTACGGGAGCCCCCTTAAATATTTGTTTTATTTTGTTTTTAGTATTTGTTGTTATAGCGGCAACAGAAATACACCATCTGTGAAAATTTCAACTGTCTAGCTACCGCGGTTCTTGAGATACAGCCTGGCGACAGACAGACGGCAAAAACGCCGAAAAAAAACACGTTTTTTTTGTATGTGAGCCCCCTTAAATATTTATTTTATTTTGTTTTTAGTATTTGTTATTATAGCGGCAACAGAAATACATCATCTGTGAAAATTTCAACTGTCTAGCTACCGCGGTTCTTGAGATACAGCCTGGTGACAGACAGACGGACGGACGGACAGCGAAGTCTTAGTAATAGGGTTCCGTTTTTACCCTTTGGGTACGGAACCCTAAAAATCGAAGATCAGAAACATCTAATGTGGAAATCAAAACTCTCACTAATTTCACCTCCACGCGGTGAAGGCGGTAACAGTTTAGGACTGATTTTCGATGACGATGGTATATCATTGAAAATTTGACTCTACTGGCCATAGTACAGTTATGTGGGACTCTAACCCACTAAAACTCCACAGTGTCCTCCTCTGCCGCTTACAGCGGGAATATGGGCACGCGTTAGCACTCATCCGTGAACCCGCCGCGGCTGTCCGTCACCGGACCCTCCTCTGGGGAGTACTCCCCATCACCGGCGCACCAGAACACATAGCACGCCGTGACGACCCCAGGGACCAAACCAGCACATGGGCGCCAGACGACCCCGTGTATGGGCACCCTTGGTAGGGGAGCAGTCACTTAGATTTTAATTGATCAGGTATCTTCTTCACAATAAAACTATAACCATGCCTAGAAAAAGGTCAAATCTTTTCCAATGTTCCAAAGGAGCTAAAAGATTGCGGATCATAAGATCCCAAGAATCTACCGAAGAGCGTCAGGAGAGACTTGATGCTGTTCGAGAACATCAGGCTGCAACTCGCTCCGTGGAAACCTCTTCGGATCGCGAAGCGCGCCTGCATTCTCAGCGTATTTACGCATCTACATCCAGGTCTCTAGAGACCAGTGAAGAATATGCTGCGCGACTGACCGCTGATCGTGAACGTCATGCATTGTCTCGCGAGTCGGAGACGTTCACGGATAGAGAATTGCGCTTGAGTTCTCAGCATATCTACGCATCTGCTTCTAGGTCTCTAGAGACAAATGCGGAACGTGATGCGCGACTGTCCGCTGATCGTGAGCGACATGCATTGTCTCGCGAATCGGAAACGTTTACCGATACAGAATCACGCTTGAGTTCTCAGCGTATTCACACATCTACTAACAGGTCTTTTGAAACAAGTGATGAACTTGAGATTATCATACATTGTCCCGAACACGCACACAACAAAATACTCATAATCAGTTAGAAAGTGAGAAAGAAAGAATTGCTGGAGTACGGCATGAAGAGACAGATTAAGAAGAGCGCAACGAACGTTTGAATTCTGATCGACTTCGACATTCTCTGAACAGAATGTCGATATCATCTGAAGAATCGGATGTGTCTCAAGATATAGCCGTAGGGCATGGCGACCTTCCTTGGGTTGATAAGGAACGGAGTGCATTTACGTATACTCCTATGATTGACTACGCCACATATTCCGCCATCGGAGGTATGGTTCAAAATTGTACTTTTTGTGAAGCTGTTAAATGGCAAAAAGAAACAAACGGTATGTGTTGCTCAGGTGGGAAAGTACATATTAAAATATTACAAAATCCTCCAGAAATATTAAGATCACTGCTAATCGGTGACCATGCACAGTCAAAACATTTCTTGGATAACATACGTTCGTACAATAATGCCTTTCAAATGACATCTTTTGGTGCAGAACAGATTTCAGAAGGCCCATTTATGCCAACATTCAAAGTGCAAGGCCAAGTTTACCACCTTATTGGTTCATTATTGCCTGAAAATGACGTCTCGAATCGTCTTGCGCATCCCGTTGTTTTTCAGTCCCTGGGCTCTTATAATTCGACATCAGACGTTTCAGATCTCCGATTTTGACGACCCCGTTGTCGCTGGCATAAGCAACAGGATCCGCGTACGAAGTCGCGGGCAGAAGCTAGTACTTAATAATTCCAATATGTAAACTATTAAATTATAATGTAAACTACCTCGTAATGTAACTTGTAGGTACTCGTAGGTAATATTAAAAATACACGTAGTCTTGAGTAACTTATTAACCGACTTCAAAAAGGAGGAGGTTCTCAATTCGTCGGAAACTTTTTTTTTTTATTTTTTTTTTTTTATTACTAATCACTAATAAATTATTTACATCCAAACTTACAATTTGTTCGTTTCTGTACATTTCCTTTTACGGAATCACTTTGGAAGTCCTTAAACTTTCTAAGGAGATAACGTTTCAGTAATCAATGTGCGCTTGTATAATTTCTAACGTGACGTTATTATCGTTGGCGTCCCTGTCCACGTGTCCACGTCCATAGACTTCATATATCTATGTTCTAGGTTATGGGTTTGGTTTCCGCACTTAGTAATTCAGTGGACCATTGTGCGTGAGGGTCTTCATATAATTATGTATTTCCATACATTTTACTTCCCTGTGTTATCGTGATGCCGTTACGTGGATATCGTCACATTGAAATTAGAAAAGCCCACATCGACTATACTCTATACCTACGCCAGCATTCACGGTCATGGCGGGTCCTGGTTGCCAGGATCGGGCGACACCTGTCTCTGCCGGCAGTAGTGAGGGCTGGCAGAGACAGGGAATTGAACGTAGTATCCTCCTTCTGTGAGACCGTGATGGTCAAAAAGGAGGCCGCCGAGCGGGATCGTGAGAGGGCTGATCCTGCTCGGAGGAGGCGTCGGGGATGCAACCGCCTTGGCGCCTAATACGCCGAAACCTGCTTACCAATCAAGGTAGGTGGACCTTTGGGGTTGCAGGCGCACAGAGTGGGGACTCTGTCAACCCACCAAGTGACCCCAGGGAAGACGGTGGTACAGTGACTGTGGTCGTACTGCCATACATAGCGAGGCTCAGGGGAGGCCCCTTTACAGTCTCCCCAGGGATGTGCTTTACAGGCGTTGCACGGGGGCTTCCGGAATTGGTATTTTAAGAGGAACCGGGACTAACCCTATGTGCTGGTGGTGATCACCGTGATGGTTTTAGTGAGGTAAAAACCTTACCTTTTGAAGGTTTCCCCCGAAAACAAAAATAAAGATTCACGGTTATAAAAACATGCTACTGTGACGGTGATATTTACTACGACATGTGTTCTCGCTGTTAAATTTTATGATCGCGCCTTCTCTGTTCATTTAAAAAGGTTAGATCTGCTGTCTGCACACGATCATAAATGGACGGTAAAATTCTCAACTGCTCCGATGGAGTTATGCCAACTGCACAAAAACAACCATACTGTTTGGTACTTTGCCACGCAAAAGTAGACCGTCTGTATAGACCCTTAGTGTCACATCACGATTATACATTAAAATAAAAAAAGATGGGACCCCGGTTAGTACGAAGTTTCTTTCGCTATATATTATGTTATACTTATAAATATGTAACAGGCAAGATGAAATTTTACAATGTTTGAGAGTAAATAAAAGAAAAAACAAAATTGTTGTGGAAAAAAAATTACACATTTTTCGGTCTAGGTTTCATTCGCCAAGTGTTCAAAGTATATATGTAGAGTATGTGCAATATATGTAGAACCTCGTTACAAAAAAAAAACATCATTTTACATTTTACCCATCTCCGGTCCCCGTATGTGTCACATCACTAAGATCTTTAGTAGCAGCCGCGAGCCGAGCCCTCGCCTTTTTATACTTCTTCAGGGCAGCTTCAGCTCCCAAGAGTAGTGCTGATGCTGTACTGGTGCCAGGTTGAGGAGGTGGCGCAACCAAGCCGCCGACTTGGGCTTGAGAGATGACGCTCCATCGAAGGTTGATGGAACCTGTCGATGTGTATGTGTAGTTTGTGTCCTGTAGGGATGAGAAAGGGACTTGACTATGAATAATGTCATCTTGCATAGCCGGCTTCCTACTGTGCGTGATTTAACAAGCGGATTTACACCGAATAGCTAAAAGAATAAAGATTGAAATAGCGAAAAAGTAGATCTTAACACCGCAGGCGTCCACGTGCTTTTGATTTTGAACTTAGGTGATTAGCAATACGGTGTAAAGTTGCTTGGGAGATGATGGTTCATGGAAGGTTGATGGAGCATGTCATTGTGGAGCGATTAGCTATCTGACACCCATAACCCAGTTACTGGGTAAAATATCGCTCTCCCCCAAGCGCGATCGAAGTCAAGATATGGCCCAATCAGTTATTAAAAAAAAAGATATCCCTTGGTAAGACTGGTGGTCGGACTTTTTGGGGTTGTCCCCACGCTGAATATGGTATTCTGGGTTTGGTTCTCAAGTCGGACAAAGTGTAGGTATTGTGTTTTTCCACTAGAAAATTGTAAGTAGCAGCACGGAGTTTGCATTCGTGTCAGGTTCATTACAAAAAGTTTACGGTCACAGTCACAGTATTATCCGCACGCGATGAGAATGGGATGGGACCTTGTCAAAGTAAATCGAAAATGACAGTTCTCAAGTAGCGTTTGCCGACGCTACGGCTTGACGGCGGACCGCGCGCTTCTCAGTTCGAAAAGGTAGCATCCCATTCTGATCGCGCGCGGATTATACCCGCTAATACGGCATACATTTTTAGTTTTTTTTTTTTTCTAAAAATCTTTGATTTTAATTCTGATTTCTGTCCCATGTGCATTTTTAACGGCCTTAATACAACATAATCAACCTATAATGTTCCCAATAACACCACTGCTCAGAAGCTGCCCTGCTTAGAAGGACCCATTTGGTCGTGTATTTGACCTTCGTAGTTCCCCGAATTTAAAATGAAATCACCTGCAACTGTGGTTCAGCCAGTACATTTAGATCCTTGATCAAATGGCATCCGCCTAGAAAGAACCGCCTGCTCGCAGCCTCCACTACATCCAACTCTTCGGGGCGGGTGCAAGCCATCTCCTTGGAGTAGCAGCCAGGGTCCAGGGTAAGAGGAAGGTAGCAGTACCCTTCGGTGCGGCGGCGACCCCACCAGTCTGAGGATATGGCTTCTAGGAATAATTTTATTGGTGCTGGTTCTGTAATGAGATAACAATTTGGTTTTCAATTTATGGATTCCGGGAAAGTAACTTTAATGCCTACACTTGAAAGTTTAATTTCCGCTGCATCTTTATCATTTGATTATTTGAAAAAAAAAATGTAAAAGCAAATAATTTTTGTTGAGTTTCCTGCCGGCTCTTCTCCATGGAAAACAACCAATTGGAACCGTGCACCTAGCTTTTGACGTGAAGTGCCCATGTAGGTTTATATGAAATAAAATATTTTGAATTTCAATATTCTTATGATCCCTTCAATAACTAACTATACAAATACATAAACAAAAGGAGACTTATGCGTCAAAGTGCGCGTCCACATCGCTATGGCCATGAAAGAACAATAACTTTCAACGGCCACAATTGCTTTAGGACGCTAGATGGCGCTACAAGGCGCTACGTGTCTTTCGAATGATGTTTGATTTATATTATCGACCAACAAACTGAATTGATTGTCAAAATCTAAATTAAATAAAATGTTAGGTAGTTGTTTTAATCACCAATAATTTACCTAATCCAGTATTAATAAGTAAACTCAGTTCCACAATATGTCCGTAGCTCCATTCTTTGTCTCCGTCGATAATCACAGCTTCACTTGTGTGCGTTCTTCCGTGTAGGGCGTCGGTGCATTGGATGTCTTCTGGCACCTGAAGTATGTAGAACATATTATGAACATACAATATGTATGGAGTATGAAGTTAGACAAGTAGCCTGTCTTACATCGGACTGCACCACCACGACCTACTCCCAATCCAATTATTTTTATAAACATAACATCACGCTTGTACTTCCCAAAGGTTTAGGCAGTGGTGTACCTATACTACACCCACATTTCGCCAGTTATGTTGTAAGTCTTATGTAATAGCGGGCGAGCCTATTGCCATCAACCGGGCACGAATCCAGACTCCGGGCTGCTACTGAGAAATGTCAGATGGAAAACTCAATAACATTTGCCCGACCCGGGACTGGAACCTAGGACCTCATGCTCAGCAAAAGCGCTTACAACCACTAGACCAACGAGGCTGACAATTATTTTTATACTTAGTAAGTATAAAATAAAGAAGAAGTATAAAATATTCACCTTAATATCAAACTCTATGTACAAGTTATCCATATCAAAGTTTGTAGCAGTAAGTATCTCTATGGTAAAATAGTACTGTTTCTTGCCGACAGGAGGCATCACGAAGTTCAGCAAATGTCTTTGTTTCCTCTCCCATCTCTTGTGTAGTTTCTGTAGCTGAAAATAAATATTTAAATTGAATTCAAAACGCGTGTCACGGGTGCGTTTGCCTCTGCCGTTGTTGACGCGTGCCGCTCATGTGTATTTCTTAAATCGAAACATCACTGCATGCACACTAATGAATTTTAAAATTTCCTGGAATTTGATGTCAAAAGTGGTAAAGCAGTTACGAGGTCGAATATACACCTCTGCCTAACCCTTAGGCGAAAACAGGCGACATCACACTATCCTACTAATATTATAAATGTGAAAGTTTGTGAAGACGTTTGGATGTTTGTTAATCAATCCCGCGTAAACCGTTAAACAGCTTTGGATGAAAATTGGCACATAGATAGACCATTTCCTGGATTAACACATAGGATAGTTTTTAAAATTTCTTGCGTTGAGTGATTTTTGGTAGGAGAAATTCTTATAGGCTATGTTAGCGCATCCCCATAAGTGAAAAATAAACAGTCATACCAACATTACTAACTCTTCCCCGCACTCATCATCGAATTCAATCTCAACCGCGTACTGGTATCCCCATGGTACTCCAGCCGCCGTCTCCACGGAGTACGGGTTCAGTTCCAAGCTGTTGACATCTGGCATCATGACCATGTAGTTGTGGACGGTGTTGTGGTATATTGAGAGGAGGGTTACTTCCTGCTTGTAGATTAAATGGGCGTCTCTGAAAGGCGTCATTGAAGAATATTAATTTAACTTCTATTTTAAACCAAGCTGTGCCCAACTTCGTTCGATGGATGTCGGAAAACATGTGTCTCTTTCTTTACTAATAATTTTTTCTTTCTCTAAAATCAAAGAAGCCTAAGTTACTCCTTATGAAATCAGTTATCAGCCAGTGAAAGTCCCGTCTAAATCGGTCCACCCGTTTCGAAGATTTTATTCGGAACAAAGAGACAGATAGACAAACAAAAAAATTAAAAATTGTTTTTTGTTAGTACTGGATACTTTCATAATATGTTATGGCTGTTTATGGCAATATGCTAGCTCCATACTACATGGGGCTTCATCATAACTAATGAAATATAGGGGTACTAGGTTCTGCCTGTGGCTTTGCTCGCGTGGATGTCAGAAATTATACCACAGAATGTGCTACCTGGACAAAAAGTAGCCTATGTCCTTCTCCGGGATCACCAGTATGCAATCTATGTCCTTGCCAAATTTTAGTTCAGTAGTTTAGTCATAGGCGAACAGGTAACATACAGTTACTTTAGAATTTATAATATCAATATCTGCCTAGCCTTTACCCAACCATGTTGGGGTTGGCTTCCAGTCTAACCAGATGCAGCTGAATACCAGTATTTTAGATGGAGCGACTGCCTATCTGACCTCCACAACCCAGTTACTGGGTAATACGATATCCCTTGGTAAGACTGGTTGTCAGACTTTCGGGCTTCTGACTACCCGTAACGACTGTCAAAGATCCACAAATGACAGCCGGGACCAACGGCTTAACGTGCTTTCCGAGGCACGGAGGGGTCACGGTATGTAAAGATGGTCACCCATCCACAGACCAACCCCGACAAGCGTAGCTTAACCTAATCGATTGACCTGTGCGGCTGTTATTATTTAGCCACGGGCCCCTCCTTTAGAATTTATAATATTAGTATGGAATAATGCTCTCTCAAAGCCGTCCTCAAACTAGGGCAGGCTTGATAATGTTTACAGTCAACATTAAGAGTCCTAGGCATAATAAGAATATTTTAGATGATATGCCCTTTTCCACACAATTTAATATCCTGGGCATAGTGAAGCACAAAATTAAGATCTCACCGTTAGTAGCTGTACTTACAACACTATAAGGTAATGTGTGTATGGAAAACTTACTCATTATAATCAGAATTATCAAAAACAACATGCATCGCTGTCCATTCCTCTTTTTCTATTGCAACATTCTCTTCGCTCTTGAATAAAAGAGTCTTTGAAATTGTATCACCTCCAAATATTCTACCAACTGCATCATTCAAATTCAACATTTCCAAATATGAATCCAAATTGAGAAGACCTTTATTTCTTTTGTAACAGTCAATAGGCAAAGGTAGATAGCAGTCTTCATCCACATAAGTGAATATTTTAGACGGTTTATATTCTATGTTTTCAATAATTTCATGATAATTTAATTCGGAATCTGTGATGCAGTTGTGAATGTCTGTGTAACGCTGTATTTCCCATAAACTAAAGAGTTTTTCTTGCCATTTAAAAGAGTATTCATCTGCTGTGTTTTCTAACTTTAAAATATTAGTTCCTTTGGTACAGTCTTCGAATTTTGGGAGTGATATGATTCCTTCTTGGGGTTTTAGTTTTATTCTGAAAAATACATTTCATTGGTTGAAGTTTACTGAACGAGACACAGTAGATGTTTTATTGTTATTACGTTGGAGGGCGTTTAGTGTCTCGCAAGGTATTAAATTGTTTTTTTTTTTGTCATTCCATATGAACAATAGGTAGGATGTGTATGAACATCCTATTATAGTAGATTTAATTATTAAATATCTCTCTCTTATCTAGGTTATTGGCTGTAGAATAACAGACAAGAAACTTTTGGTTATATCATAAACACCACCAATAACAATAGTGCTTACTGCAGTAAATATAAGACTGTCTTAAAACAGTTAAACAAGGACTGTTTCTTATAAGGGTAAAGCAAACAGGGTATTATTATAGGAAACTAAAACAAACGTTACCCAACTCACTTTATTTGTAAATCTCTGACATCCTTCTTAAGCCAGTATACACCTGAAACTTTATTACAACGATTAAAATCGCTCATTGTCTAAGACATATCATTTAATTCGAGTTTTGTAACTATTATTTTTCCTGGTTCTAAGCACCGATCACAGAGTACTTTTGCACCGATAGTATTTTATCTATGGGATAATTGGGATAAATGGGGATAAATATGTTTGTTTGTTTGTATGCCAACATTTCGACAACCATCACCATGGCAACCGATGACAATCTTTACAAACGCGTTCATAAAAACTTTATTCACGATACGTTGCGTTGCATTCACAAATTAGAAAAACATGGTGAACGCTCAGAAAATTCAGAATGCTCAAAGACTGACTAACCCCCCGTATTACATCAAGTTAGTAGTTACGTCACACAGTTACACACCGATTTCTCTCGTTTAAGTAGTTCTGTCGTCAGTAATTTAAATAGCGAAAGAAAAAGGCAAAGCGTTGTGTAACTATACAGACTCTATACAACATTTATAAGTAAGAGGGTAACAATTTTATTAATATTCCACCAAAATAATCAACAAATAGAAAGAAATAAAAGGAGACTTCATAGAACTTCTGATACAGTGATGCCATTTTTTTTTTCAGTGACCTTTTTAATCTGTTCGTTCATGCGTCCGTGCCAGTGTCAAGACTGTCAAGTGTCAATCAAGGCGAAGTGAAGTTTTCATTCATTGTTTTATTCATAGATAAAATACTAAATGTACAAGTTTTATTTTCCCGTCAGTCGCTAACGGTACTGTGGTAGAGTTTGTCGTCTATATTACGTAAAATAAACACGAATACAATAAAGATAATCGCTAAATATCTATCTTTTCCAACTATCGCTATCTTATCTCGCATTGTGGAGGATAAATCGATCATGTTCAATCAACACTGTGCCTTGTTTACGGCTGTGTTATGAAGTGCTACTTAGCTTAATTATTTACATTTATCGTTATTTACTGTTGATTTTTTGAGTGAAAATGCCTTCTGGACGAGAAACGGCTGTTTCGATGCCGCTGACTCCGTCGCGGTCCGATTTGTATTGGCGGAGAATTTTTGAAAAGGTACGTACAACATTTATCGTATTTATGACTATACACCGAGTCAATCTCAAGATAGGTGCAAAACCAGTTGTTATTGTACCTACTATTTACAATTTATTGTTAGCTTGTAGGTGCAGTTTTTCTTAGCCATATGAAGCAAGTAATAGACAATAAGTAGCAGTGCAGGCTTATTATTTGTTACCTATCTTTGTGTATTTATTATTATGAAGCCTCACGCAATTTATTGATATTTTGTGCCGGTTTTTATTCATTTCTGTATTCGTGATATTACCTACCATTTAGACCAGTTTCTATCACATACATTAAGGTGGTTAGATAAATAATAATTTGGGGAGTCTGTTAAATAACAGGCATTATTTGCTGTGTAGGATAAAAACAACATTAGCATTTTATGTTTGCCTCTGACACCATAATTATCATTACTTACAAAATCATTTTACCTACCTAGATATCATAGAATTTATATTTAGTCTCTTAATACTTAACTTATTGTCCTTTATTCATTTTTCTATAAAAAGTAGTTATTGAAAAACATTTAAAATTCCTCACTAATCCAGGGCTCCACAGAGAGTAACCTCGTAACAACATGGACTAAGTCCTGGAGTACTGCTTTCTGCATCAAGCCCTTGATCCAAATGCCTAAGGAAAGCCTCCATAGGCGTTGAATGAGGTTGCATCTCTTTTATAATTTTATGAAGAATTCAAAATAAGAATCCTATATTTTTCAGCCAGTTTAAAATTAATGTGATGCAATACAATCAAAACTTATTACCAGCTACGTAAGACACACATTATGAATTTATTATCGATTGTTTTGGTAATTTAACTGGAAAAAGTAAAATAACTTTTACCAGTTATTTTTAATAGCAAACTTAACAAACAAAACACATTCGAAATGTCTTATTTAAAAACATATAACTGGAAATCTTCTATCGAAAATTTAAAATCGGTATAATTTAGCTGTAACACTGTTTTTTTTTTTCGAAAATGTTCTTGAGTTACTTTTTAGACCTTTGTATCCTGCTGATTCGTATGAAGTTTCATTAAAATCTGTTCATTCATTTCGAAAAACAAGGGCTTAAAAGTTTGTATGATATGCCGTACGGCGTAAACGCCCCGCGCTCATAAAGTGTATTAGCATATTTTTTTTTCTCATAACATGATCCTATGAAGTTCCAAAGCTCTGTTGAGAAGTAGTAGCCCAGTGGTATCGGTCCCGACCTACGTCGTGATCGGTGATCGTGAGTTCGAACTCAGGCTGGCATTTTACTTTGTGTATTTAATTTCACCACCACTGCTCTCAATGTAACATCGTGAAGAAACCGGCATGTCTTATTACACTCTCTCTCACTGAGAGGAAGCCTGTGTCCCAGCAGTGGGAACATTATACGCGGTTATTCTAAGCTCTGTTGAGGAAAACTGTAAGACTGTTGAATACAATAATTTTATTAATATGTACCTACAGTGTTCTGTTGAGGAAAATTGAGAGGTTATAAAATAAAACATTTTTGCTAAGAAGCACATTTTCACATATTAAATGCAGCTGAACAATTTTTGATGTGCAAGTATCATCCTTACTCTATTTTCGTAATGTACTAGCACTAGTATTGGCACAGGTCCAAGGCATGAAATATTTATAGGACTATGTTCTTGACATAATGTTTTACGATATGGGAGCACTCACCCCTAATTACGTCGGTAGTGATAAAAACTATAGCAATATTTTATTACGTCATAGTTCTTCGATACTGCGAAAAGTGATTAGGTACCTACTCCTTTTTTTGAGGATCAATCAATCTGTCTAGCCTTTTCAGCTTCCAGTCTAACCGGATGCAGCTGAATACCAGTATATTAAACGGAGAGACTGCCTATCTGACCTCCACAACACAGTTACTGGGTAAAATCATACTACTTACAAAAATAAATTAAAAATATTGTGGCCCACTTCCCCCTTAATCGTAGATGTAGGATTGTAGGTAGCATACAATATCTCACTTGTGTAAACATCCAGCATCCAGCCAGACCCGCAACAATCTATCTATCTATCTGTATATAGCCCAATCAGCATATTAGTTACAATTTTACCACAGAGTATGTACCTACCTACCTTCGTACAGTAATTCTGTAATTAGTAGATATAGACAAGACTGTACGAAAATCAAACCCGGACCTATCACAAAAGTCAACGACTAAACCACAGCATTAACTAGGGATGGGCGTGGGCCGAATATTTGTTTTATGTTCGGTATTGGCATATTCGGCAGGTTTACCGAACATTCGTAAAAAAATGCAGAACATTCTACGGAATAATATTGTATTAAAAAGTTTTTAGTTCATAAAATACATTCTCAATTAAACATAATGGGTGATAAAATTCGGGAGCATTCTATCGTAAAACTATGCCACCGTTCATTAACGTTTTACTTTTAATGTCAAGGTCTAGAAACGGGAACTCTAATGTAGTAGACAACACAGACTGAGATCTAATGGTGGACAGCTAAAATTTCTCAGTTCCAGGTAATTTAGGTCTATACATATAATCTTGATATGGCCGTAAATAGCTAGGTTTTGCCAAGAATCGCGCAATATTGCGCAATTTAGTTGCCCGTGTAAGCACATCAAGCTTTTTAACTTTAGAAAGAAGAAAGAAAATACATTGATTTGCGCAAAGAAAGACACTCAAACAAAAAAATTGCGCATATGCAAGCATCGCATTGTCATGCAAGCGTTGAAATAAAAGTATCTATGTATCCATTAATCAGGTTTTCCTCCAAATTACCATAATATTCATATTTTATGTAGGTATTCTCCGTCAATTAGGTATTCTATGTGAATCTGATTTGTAACTAACGATTGTGTGAATATTCAACTCTGCAAACAATCATTAACATTTTATGCGTTCGTAAAAATACTCTCAACCGAATTGTCTTGTTTTGTAATTCTGAAGTTTGCATAAACGGGCAAGTATTCATGCTCGTCTCTAAAAAGATTAGCATCAGCCATTTGTTTTCACACTGTATATTTAAAACTGATCTATAAAACTACTCAAATCTAATTTTAATCCTATCGAAATTCATGCTTGTCCATCTATTTAGAATTCCAGTCTGGAATCAGAGCGCCACTCAGATTGTCAAAGATTTATGGGAATTCCCGTCTTACTCACAAATTATTTTAACTACATAAGTACCTAATCAGTAAATTCAGTTCAATTAGCTCATTATTTATGGATTCCCCTCAGTCTGCGTTGTTTTTATAATAAAGACAAATCACATTACTAGAATTCCTATAAGACTACACGATACCTACTACAATACACATTCCTGCACACCAGTAGCAATGGCTTTCATTTTGACAGTTCAACAACATTCATTGCGTTTCTTTGTTTAGCAGACGTTTTCGAACATATGAAGTAATGGATTAGCAATATCCTTAAAAATGATTCAGATTCTGATTGAAAGTGTGTTACGCAATTAGGGGGCTAGTTAAAATAACTATGCCAAAGAGCAATGTAATATTACGTAGCACATGTTCCTACATAATATTGGCACTCTCAGTTTCACGTATCTGCAAAATATTTACGATCAATAAATAACTGCAATACCGGTGTAGCGTAATTTAATGCAAGAACACGATTATTTTCATTCATATTCTGCGTTGCGTAGTCAGCATAATATCTACAGTATTTTCATGACCGATAACATAACAGAAATAGCGAATACAGGGTGGCAATAACAATGAATTCAGCACATGATTATAAAAATGGCGTAAAAACTTTGTAGTCAGTTATAAAAAAAAAAAATTGCCGTTACATACAAAAGTGTTACCTACACGGTCAAAATGTATGGAAAAGCAGATATTTTTTTTAATAACCGACGAAAAATTTTAACTAGGGCTTCAGAATCATGCACTCATTCTATGGTAACAGGTTGCGCGTCGATATCTCTGCCACCTTGTATGGAGAAGGAGAACACGAGACATGAATGACAATATAATAAGAGCTCGTAATAAGGTCCACCATTTTTTTCGTACTTCCTAATAATTGATTGAGAAAGAAAAACTTATTCATCATCATCTGCCTAGCCTTTTCCTATGTTGGGGTTTCCACTCTAGCCATATGCAGCTGAATACCAGTATTTTACATCAAGTGACTGCTTATCTGCCCTCTACAAACGAGTTACTGGGTAACACGATACCCGTTGGTAACATTGGTTGTCAAATTTTCTGCCTTCTATCGTCACGACTATCAAAGATCTGCGAAGCCTAACAATATGATCCTTAGACTCGTGCGGCTGTTATTACTTAGCCGCGAGCCTTATTTAAGCTATTTAAAACCAGGACCAGTCTTCTTAAGATTATATAGGTACTTAAAAACTAGTCCCATTAATTAAAAGGAACCAAAAATCCTAAATAGTGATGCAGGAATCCATGGAAATCACTACTGGTTAAAATGTCTAGACATGAAACGGATCCAAACATGTGTGAAGGAAAATGGTACAGTCACGATTGTGCTGGGTAGACACCGAGCCAACGACTGGATTTTGCAAGCTTTCTTTGGCCTTATTAGGTCCGTTTAGCGAGCGGCGACGAGACCAAGAAACAAGAAACTAACGCTACCGTTCGTCTATACCCCACATAACTAAATCGAAGAATAGAAATAGTTTCTGATATACTGAGTAATTCCATTGATATGCCAATAAAAAATATTAGTCATCATTGGTATTTTCAAACAATAAATTTTACTCTATGCCAATTTTTATTACGTATGCAAAGGCAGGCTTCAGTCGAAACTGTTTATTAAGCAGTACTGGGTCTTTCCCTTGGTTTTCCCTGACGTTACGCAATTTATGTAAAAAATCTTTGCTATTAACATGGCGTTGTTTGCTTTTGACCTCTTTAACCGGAATTGTCACGTTAAAAGATTATAATATTACTAGCAGCGCCCCGCGGTTTCACCCGCGTAAATTTCGATCCCATGGGAATATCGGGATAAAAATTATCCTATGGGTTAATCCAGGAAATGGTCTATGTAATATTTGCCAATTTTCATCCAGATCTGTTAAACGGTTTACGCGTGATTGAGATCTTCACAAACTTTCACATTTATAATATTTGTAGGATTATAAGTTTAAAAAAATCCTGCTAGCATTATAAGCTTCAGCAAAATATGATGCATTTAACTGAGAGAATGTACAGACGCCAGCACATCAAGCTACTACAATTTGTCAAATTTCTTTAATAGATTTTCAACTTTATCGCTAAATTATAAGGTTCAAAGTTGATTGGTATAATTTGACAGTTTCGGGTAACTTGATGTGCTGGCGTCTGTACTTAACCTAACATCCGTTGAGCAGCGCATCTAAACCGCGTTCAAGAGCTGTCAGTGTCATCATTGTTGGGGAATAGATACAGATAACAACTCTTGAACGCAGTTTAAATGTATTGATCGGACTCGAGCCAAAATAAATGCTTTAAATGAAAAGGAAAAATTTAAGGGAATCAGAAGCATGACCAAATCAGTCAAAAGTAGATATGCCATTGCCAGGTAACAGCTTCTTGAAACAATGTCATACTAATTAAATAATGTACTTTCATCAGGGACAGGGTTCATCATTATTTGGATTTGGAGTCTATTCATCTACATATTTCGTTTATGCCCATCCTAAAACCCAGGAATTTCAACGCACGGAATGCAGAACAAAGTCTGTTAAATATTATTCAAATTATTATAACTTTTACGTCGGCGTCAGGCCCACAGACGCAGAATCTTGTAAATAATAGTCCATATTTATGAGTATTTCTAACAACATTGTAAATTATTTTATGACAACTTACTTACATTATGTACTTGTATTATTTCCATAATTATCTATTTATGTGCTAATTATATTTTACAAGATGTTTTCTTGTGACGACAGTATATTAATGCAAATGTCAATTAGAAGTTAAACCCTTGTATTTACATATCTATCTATATCTTCTTACTAATACCTACTAATAATATAGCTAAAGATTTTGTTTGTTTGTTTGAACACGCTAATCTCTCTATCTACCGGTCGGAATTGTTTTTTTTTGCATTTGATAGAAATCATTAGCCTTAGGGCCTTAGGAGCCTAGCAAAAAGAAAAAAGTCAGATAAAACGCTAAGCGAAAACGAAGTAATAGCACGGGCAGGCGATGCGATGCAACGGGCTGCGTTAAGGGAACAAGAAATTTCACGCAGACAAAGTCGCGGGCAAAAGTCAGTTTTACATCTATATGCTCGCTAAATTGCTAAATAATAGCTGTAACAGTGCATGTTAGGTCATAAAGATAATCGAATACAGGTTAAGCCAGGGAAATAAAAAGTCATTACTGGAGAAAAAACACCTCCACATGATAGATGTTGACGGAAGGACCGACAGAGTATAACTAAACCAATTTTTTCTATTTTCATCGATCCATCTCAAGACATCACTGGTCATTCGCTTTTCTTGTCCAAAACTGGTTCTGGGTTAATGAATTTATAATGTGTTCGATATATTCATCAGGTCTTTCACCTACTTTAGTTATAAAGAGGTCAATAATCTTTGAGGTGACGATATCTTAAAGAGATATCCCACATTGATCTTGGTTGTATACCAAGACACGTACCTGACATAAGAATTGGTCTTTAATACAAAGGTGATTGGTGTTCGTTCGCTACGAACCTCTTTCCCGGCTGACTCATGCTAATGACGTGGTATGATAAAGCAAACGTTAACTGTATGGTTTTCCACTTGTTTGGTGCAAACTTTTCTACATGAATTGTGTACTTAATTTTTGTCCGATCAGGATATCGTGGTACCTTTTTTTTGCCTTGTAGTGTAGCTGCTAATCTCATATATAGTCGCATTGGTCAATTATGGTTGTATCATAATTAAGTACCTTTTGCTTATGTTCTTCTGGTACAAAACTACAATTTCTGTCGAAATCGGTTCGAATAACGTACAGTCCAAAGGACGGACAGGGTGAATTTAAATCAAACCAAATAAGTTTTATTTCAGGAATACAACCCATACCATTACCCATATGGCATTTATTACACCATTACCATTTATGGGTACATTTACCCATATCAAATTAACGTATTTTCTTTATTTCTTTCTTATTATAGAATTTTGAATTTAGAGTTTTTACCAGGAACGGCAAATAATATTATGTTACTATAGTCTATTTTTGGGAACGATTAAATCGATGTAAGACTTTTTTGACTAATCTACTATAACCAGGTAGATAGAGCACGCGGTAATTACTGTGGAATGCGTGATGTCACAAACCAAACACGATGACTTACAGCAAACTTGTTCAGCGGCGAATATTTACACAATCAACTAGCCAAACAATCATTTGGGTCAAAGTAAATTACTTACTGAAAGTGTGAAATTGGTTTCTACTAGATTACTATCAATAAGCGAAGATTCCTGGTAAGTTACGCGTAATAAGGCTCCTCTGGCATTTAATCAAAATGCATAGAATAAATAGTCTACAGTGATGTCCAGACTATACTCGTAGTATGAAAACTTTTTTGGTAGGTTCACGAGATATACAGTAGTGGCTAAGCTACGTGAATTCGTGAATTTAGATTAGGCATCGGAGACAAAGCCAAATGGTCCAAATCAATCAAAGTCCCTTTTCATGGTAGAGTAATATTTCATTGGCAATCATTCAGCTTATAAAAATTCCTTAAATACCAATCATGTATATTAATGAATTCCATGCAAACGACGAAGTTAATTTTTGTTACAACTACCACGAAACTAGAAAGCGTAAAGGACTTGCATAAAATAATGCGACTCAATTAAATTGTCAGCTCAGCAGAATCAGTAACAGTCATTAGTGATATAACGACAGGAAATAGTGTGATTATGCATTAACAATGCCATTATGGACAGATTACGATCTTAATACATCCATTAACTCACATTTTGTATTACACGCATTTGTAATCCTAAATCACATACAAACGTAATATACCAAAGACACAATAAATTAGTACTCCTTCCTTCTCCTAATACTCTTTGCACATTTTCTTCCAAAAGCTTTTTGTGACTTTACCAAAGCGTTCGACTTAGCTTATCCACAGTAGCCAACGTACACTTATTGAGAATTTAAAATACTACACGATTAGATGATGTTTTATCGATTTTGTAACATGCTTTTAGAAAAATTGGATTAAAGCTAATGAACTCACAAAAAATTCAATTGGGGTTCCCCAAGGATCTAATTTAGGATCATTTCTGTTTTTAATGGGTAGGACATGGTAATTTGAACAATTTACTTGATGTAATATACTAACTATTAGTCCAAGGACTATAAATGATTTTAAGTCTCTAACAGATTGCCTTTTATGATGCTTTAATTGACCTTTTGCTGTAACGATCTTGGCGCAAGAACACACATTGAAGAAAAAATAACCAAGTGTCATACTGTTATCAAAAATGAAATCTGAGACTATGTTTGTCTAGAGTTCAACAATTTTACAAGGTGCATCAAATTTATCACTTGCCGCAAATTAAATGGTTTTAAAATGATCATTTTAATTATGAAGCAAGGCATTCATTCGTATTATCAACAAGTATGTAGTGCAGTTATGATTCATATTATGCAACATAATAATGCAGCAAGCTATACATTGTCTTTAACATTATATTCATTATTCCTATGTATTATTATAACATAACATAACGCCTGTTTTTACGCAGATGCGTACCTATAGTACACCCACATTTCGCCAGTGATGTTTAAGTAACATGTAATAGGGGACAAGCCTATTGCCATCAACTGGGCACAAATCCAGACTCCTTGCTGCTACTGAGAAATTCCAGATGGACAAACCCAATAACACTTTGCCCGACCCTGGAATCACCCAACCCAGGACCTCATGTTCAGCAATAGTGCTTACGACCATTTGACCAACAAAGCAGTAATGTTATGAAGTGTTTATTAGGTTTCGTATACAGGGTTATTGGTAAAACATTAACAACCTCTTAAGAGGTCTTTGTACTCATGATTATGCACAACTTTTACCATGGGACAAAACCTGAAAACGCGAATAAAATATCAGCTGTTCCCCACATTTATGTTCGTATAACTCGTCAAAATGTAGGGAACAGCAGATTTTTTTTTGCGATTTCAGGTTTGGTCCCATAGTAAAAGTTGTTCCTAATGATGGTGAGTGAGTGTGTTGAACCTCTTAAGAGGTTGTTAATGTTTTACCAATAACCCTGTATATTTAAACTTCACCACATTTCATTTGCATAAAGTACATACAACAATGTTAATACAAGTGCACTCGTATCTGAAGCAAGAAGATTAGATGAAAGATTACGATAGAGATCGGATAATTAGGTAGAACACACAAGACGACATATGAAGCTATAAATTTCCAGTATAAGTTAACCTCTCATTGTACGTAAAGCCACGTACAAAACGAGGTTAGCCTTTCCTCTCGTATGTATTCTACCTTATTACGCATTAGACATCTGTCCTCCATCACAAGCTAGATTAAATTCTTAACAAAAAGTCACCGTTACACAAGCCATTACTTACAAAATGTTCATCAAAATTAGTCTAGACGGCTTAGTCATTGTCCATTTGTGTAGTCACTGTGTCACCAATTGTTTCAATTCAAATCATGACATCTAGGAATCATTCCCCTTTTAAATGACTCATATATTCCTCGGTATTTTTCAGTCTACCATGATCATGATTTTGGCCTAAATATTTCTGACTTGTGACTAATATCTAGTTAGGAACGTGCTGTTTCCGTTCTATCCTCGGATATGAGGATATGATGGATGGAAGTGGAATGGAATTCGGTAACTTCATCCAATTTGGTATTGGATGAAGTTACCGAATTCCATTCCGAGATTTGATTTATAAAATCAGAGGGTCGTGGACTATCTAAAATCAACTGGTCTCATCTGCTTAGCCTTTTCCCAACTTAGTTGGGGTCGGCTTCCAGTCTAACCGGATGCAGCTGAATACCAGTATTTTACATGGAGCGACTGCCTATCTGACCTCACAACCCAGTTACTGGGTAATACGATACCCCTTTGTAAGACTGGTTGTCAGACTTTCGGGCTTCTGACTACCCATAACGACTGTCAAATATCCACGAATGACAGCAGGAACCAAGAGGTACGGAGGGGTCTCTGTATGTGAAGATGGTCACCCATCCACAGACCAATCGCGGCAAGCGTAGCTTAACCTGATCGATCGACCTGTGCGGCTGTTATTATTTAGAATCAACCATTCTATACTGTAAAAATCTCATCGTGAAAACTCAGGTGAAATGAGCTGTCAATATTGTCAATCCCTAAAATCAGGTGGAACGACAGCTCTTTGCAGAGAGCTGTCATTTGAAAACTTAGATGAACCTAAGTTTTCACGGTATCGTTTGAACTTCGACCTTGTCGTTTAGAGAACAGTTAACTGTTCCAAATGTTATCCACACAAAACTGATCGTTTTGTTGCTTGTTACCATCGCCTTTGGTACCTGTAATTACTGTAAATCATATTCAGTTGTAAAAACGTTTCAGGTTGACTCAAGACTGAATGATTCATGGAAGTAATACCTACCTGCTTACAATTTAAAGATACGATACGCATTTAATGTGAAGTTATTACCTATATTATGACTCTTCGTTACTTCGTTGATCCTATTTACATTATTGATAACTCGTATAAGGTATTTTTTTTTTAAATTTTCGATGAATAATTTCAAGGTTTTATAAATTCTTGTGAATCACATTCCGTACTATCAGTGATGGTCCGGACTCCGGATTCCGGATATGGGCTTGACGTTAAAATAGGTTAAGTTCCAAAGTAGATTGTACCATAGACAAGTATTTTTTATTAGCAGCAGAGTCTATTTAAAGTCTAATAATCTACTTGACAGTTAGTAGATACTATCAGTGTGACGCAACTGTCTAATAAAAAAAGAAACTATCGCAACTGTCAAATACAAAAAAGAAACTATGAAACGTGCACTAATCATAGATAAAATACTAAAAATTTAGTGCACGTTTCATACAAGCGACGTGTTTCAACTTTTTCTATGGGAGTTCCGTCTCTTATATATGTTTAGGTACATGTTTACTTACTCTATGGATACTATAATATTAATAGATCAGGCACGGGCTTATAGAAGTTCACAATGCTGTAGTAATATAAGCACAGTGGTTGACGAAAAATTAAGAACTTTCTTTGTGAAAAAACTCCTAGCAACAGCAACATTTGGCTTATACCTACGTAATTTATATTTTCGCTGCAAAACGTAATTAATTACATAACAGAATATTATCAACGTAATCATTGTTTTGTTCAGTATTTTGAATTAATTTTATTCTACTGAACGATATTTCTTTGAGTTAAAAATGCAATTTTTATTTACATATTCATTCATTTTGCACTGCACACAACAAGATCCCTCAACTCTCGTATCTCGTAACTTTCTTCGTCGTTCTCGCATTGATATTGTTAAAAAGGAAAAACAACTATCATATCTCAAATATAATGTTAGATAGGGACACACTTAGGGATTGCAATCGAATATTCGAATATTCGAATTATTCGAATATACATTTGAAATTCGTATTCGAATAGTAAATTATAAAATATTCGAATATTACCACAGCAATTTTATTAAAGTTACAACATTATATTATTGTTAATTACGAACGCGACATCTAACGCGTGGTCGTCAAATTTCTGAATAGATCGGCACTGCTCGGATTGACGGCCATTCGACCAATCAACGGCCTCCATTCTTCTGCTGACTGCAACTCGCCGGGCGCTAGCCGCCATTTTGAGTTTACTTCACAATCACAAGTACAGCACAACAGACGCGTAGTTTTTTACAACAGAGTGGTGCATTTTGTTATTTTGTGCTGACGGTATAAACATAAGTGTATACGGATTACCCAATTAAATGTAAGTATAATTTTTGTTAAAATATGCTGTGCAATTTAACACTAAAATGAATTTGTGTTTATGATTTAACCTAAAGTAATCCCATTTTATTTAATATTTTTTCATTTCAAATCAGACTCAATAAGACTAATGTTAATTGTTTATTGTAATTATAAGGGAGGTTGTTAGTAAATAGTAGGTATGGTACGGTATAATACGCGCGAAATTTACTTATAACTGAACTTCCAGAACGAAATCGAACGTACTCAAATAGAACTCTTGTGACACTTCCCTTAGGGGGGTGGTTGCCAGCAGGTAGGAAGTGTAGGAGGTTCGTAAATAATGACTAGTAGATAGATATGCTCATTATTTATTGCCTAAAATTCCGTGGCCTTCACAAGTCCCGATTGCAGAGGGTAGTAAGGAGTAGGG
This sequence comes from Oligia fasciuncula, assembly GCA_963082905.1. Taxonomy (NCBI): domain Eukaryota; kingdom Metazoa; phylum Arthropoda; class Insecta; order Lepidoptera; family Noctuidae; genus Oligia; species Oligia fasciuncula. Next base: position 8,913,594 of record OY720406.1, on the reverse strand, counting down.
AACACTGGCCTGAACCGTCTCCAGGTTATGTTGGTAGTGCCGACTTGTCCGCAACTGCCGGCTCCAGTTCCAGGTTCGGTGGTAGACTCCAGAGTGGGTAATAGAAGTGAGTCACCCTGCAGCAGAGGTTCTTCGCCAAGCGACCTCCTTCAAGCTGGAACCACGACGTGGCGAAAGGGTTGAAGGGTAGACTAGAATCCTGGAAATCCAGACAGAACGGAAGCGTGAGCAAGCTGTCGGAACCACGTCACGTAGCTCGTAGGTCCAAAGGCCACAGTGTCCCAGATAGGAAGGTAGGAAGAAATACAGCAGAAAACTAGTTTTAAGAAATTCTAGAACACCTTACAGTTAGCAACTTAATGAAATACATAGAAACTTACCCTAGAGGGATTTCGCGAAGTATTCAATACAGTTATTTAATTACGCTCGGAGCGAACGACACAACCTTCACCTCCAGCGCTTTCAATTGACTAGTCATCGTCCTTACCGAGCCCAATGGAATCGCCACTCCTCGGCGACGCTCGGTACTGATCGTTTTAGAGATGCGCGGGAGCATAAAACGAAGACCCTTTGAGTTAATGACCGCTCGAAGGTTCCGTATAATATTATTTTAGTTAAATGTTGTTTTTAAGTATTAGGTTTAATTGTAAATATTATTTTAAGTTATTTTTAAGCTATATGTGTAAATAGTATAGTTTTAAGTGTACATAGGTTAGTTATTATTTAAGATACTTAGACTAAACTCTTTTAAAGTGTAACTTGCTAGGTGCAACGTTACAGTACCCCGCCAGAAAGCGAAGGATTTTGCGTACTAGATGCAAAATCCGACTAGCACTACTAAACTAAACTGACTAATACGCGCAGACTTTACTTTCATACCTCACGCAAATAATCACCTTCCATAAAATCATCCAGTCTATGAATAAAGACTCGAGACCATAACAACAGAGTATTAACTAAATTTTTAAATAATTATACTCAATTAGCAAGTTTAAGTGTATTAAAATAGCCATTATTATTTTTAACACATTAGGGTTTAAGTAGTAGGTTTTTGTATTAATTGAGACTAGGTAAGGTACTATGATTAGCTAAGTAATGAGTTTAGTCTTTATAGTTGTTAAGTTTGATATCTTTGATATGCCAAGACCCCAGTGGTTTTCCAGACATATCAGCAAGTTCATAAACAAGTGGGGACTTTTTACCAATAACCTTACATTTTATGAATTTTGCAGCAAATTTTTTATTAAAATATTTGTCCTTATCACTCTGATAAAAAGTCCTTCTCCAAACAATATCACCAATATTAAATTCAGCAGGTCTTCTGCGTAAATTATAATGTTGACAATTCCTACTATGAGCCTGCAGTAATAGTGCTTGAACCTTATTAAATATACTAGACAACACTCCTAAGTTCTCAGCGTAGGAATCGCGAGGTTGAAAAACAATGTCTTCAACGTTTTCCGTATCGACGTAGTGCGATCCACAAGTAATTAGTTCACGCCCGTACACTAGAAATGATGGAGTAAAACCGGTGACTTCGTTAACAGAACTATTCACGGCGAATTGTATTTTAGGTACCAGCTGATCCCAAACACGTTGATCGGTAGTTATAAACGTTGAGATAGCGGTCATTATTGTTTTGTTATAACGCTCGACTGTATTAACATGTGGTGAATATTTTGGAGTAAAATGTAATTTAGGGACCTTGTATTTGTCAAACATTTGTCTTAGCGTAGCACTTACGAATTGTTTACCATTATCAAGTATCACTGTAGAAGGTATGCCATGTATTAGAAATACTTGTTCCTCTAAGATTTTAGTAACAATTTCGGCTGTCGCGCGCTTTATTGGAAATAATAAGCAGTACTTACTAAAGCAACAAGTCACGACTAGGATGTAGGAGTTTTGTTTCCTAGTAGTCGGTAGTGGTCCTACTAGGTCTACGCTAATAATTTGAAAAGGTCTAGCACATTGCTTGGGTCTACCCATTTCACCTAGGGGTGCATGAGTTTGATGCTTATGTGCAATACAGACATCGCATGACGTAACCGCTTTCACGACATCAGCATGCATTCCGGGCCAGTAGTACCTGAGACTTACCCGCTTGTAGGTTTTAAATATACCAAAGTGACCAGCGGTTGGTTCAGAATGATTTTTTAAGATTATTTCTGTTCTAGACTCAGCTGGAATCACCTCCTTCCACTCAAACTCTTTATTTAGGGAATGTTTGGTTTGCATGTATCGGAATAAGCGATTATTTTTTACTAAATAATTAGGAAAGGATGTAGGAGAATTCTGGCAGCCGTTATATATATTTAAGTACCATTGATCAGAAGAAACTGCAGTGTTAGGATTAGTGTCTATAGCAGAAACTTGGCATGCACGAGACAGTGCATCAGGAATGACATTATCCACGCCACGACGGTGTTTAATTTCAAAATTGAACGCTGAGAGACGAACACCCCAACGAGCTAGGCGTCCAGTAGGGTTGTTTAGGTTAAGAAACCACTTGAGAGCTGAATGGTCTGTGTATACAATAAACTTTTTCCCATTATCAAGGTAGCATCTCCAGTGTTCTAAGGCTACTAATACAGCGAGAGCTTCTCTTTCAGTGATGCTGTAATTCCTTTCTGAACCAGTCAAGGTTCTGCTTGTGTAGGCTATAGGATGCTCGACTCCGTCTATAGTCTGTGTTAATAGACCTCCAACACCATAATCACTAGCGTCGGTGTGGACTTCAAACGGTAGGTCAAAGTTAGGGCATGAAAGAATCGGAGCAGAGACAAGAAGTTCTTTTAGTTTAGTAAAAGATTCCTCAGCTTCTGTAGACCAGAGGAAGGGATTAGATTTTTTATTAGTGGAAGTAAGTTTGTTTAAAGGGCCAGCAATAGAGCTAAATTTAGGTACAAACTTACGATACCAGGACGCGATTCCAAGAAATCTCTTTACGTCTTTTTTGTTTGTAGGTGTAGGGTAATTTAAAATAGTATCGATTTTATCGGAATCGACATGAAGACCTTTAGAGTCAATGACGTAACCCAGATATTTAAGTTGATTACGAAAGAAAACAGATTTTTCGAAGTTTATGGTTAGATTAGCCATAGTTAATTTCTTGTGGACTTTTAGAAGAAGAGAAATATGATCTTCGAAATTAGAGCTTATTATAACAATGTCATCGATGTAGACGAAGACAGAATTTTCAAACTCGGGGCCATAGAATAACGAATCGACGAGCCTCTGTTGAGTGGCAGGTGAATTAGTCAACCCGAAGGGCATAGTAACAAATCGGAAAGTACCGCGATGTGGAATATAGAACGCAGTCTTGTTTCTATCGTTTTCTGAAATCGGAATTTGCCAGAAAGCTTTTGATAAATCGATGCTACTTAGATATTTAGCATTACTTAAATTATCCAAAATCTCTGATATATAAGGCAACTTGTAGGCGTCCTTTTTAGTTACCGAATTCAATTTACGACTGTCTAGACAGAATCTAAGTTTACCATCCTTTTTAGGCGTCAATAGAACAGGTGAGGACCATGGACTCTCACAATCTTCAACAACACCTAAAGATAACATTTCGTCCAGTTGCTCAGATAAAATACGTTGTTTCTCTGGAGAAACCCTGTAGTATCTTTGCCTAATAGGTAAGGCATCCCCAGTATCAATATGGTGCGTTACTAAATTAGTTCTGCCTAAGCCACGTTTTTCTGATGAAATATTCTTAAACTGTTCTATAATGTTATCAGCAGTTACACGCTGCGCTTCAGTTAATTCATTGTAGGAATGCACTACGGTAGCAGTTTCAGAAACTGTTGATACTGCACTAATATTGTTTTCGGCATCATGAATAGTAATAGAATTATAAAATTTAGGAAATAGCTCGAATTTAGTCCAAAAGTCAATGCCTAGTATTAAAGTTGTTTTTACCGAAGGTACGACGTAAGCCTTCAATATATGGAATTGATTTTCGAAAATTACGGGAAGATTAATGAATCCAATAGATGTCAAATTTTGTCCACCGGCTGCTGTAAAGGTTTTAGCAGTGTCCTTATGAAGTTCTAGACCCAATGAAACAAAATGTAAATGAGAATTATTACCTAAAATAGTAACTGTAGAACCGGAATCAAGTAAACCACAGATACTTGTGTCACGCACTTGGATAGTCGCGTAGGGACGTAGATCATGCCTAGGTTTTTTATCGAAGATTGTTGTAATGAAATAGCTAGAAAAGAAAGTTTTGACCGTCAAAAGCCAGTCCTTCCAATCCTTTTCATCAAAGTTATTAATTTTATTATAGTCTGTATTATTATTATTAGGATTTACAGCCTTCTCACTACAGCAATCTTCACTAGCTAGTTTTTTTCCTGTGACTTTGATTGACATTTAGGGCAATTAGGGTATTTGACATCCTTTGTTCCACACTTAAAGCAAATTAGAAACCTATCCGCTTTACACCGTTTTAAGGAATGTTCAGAATTACGACAGCGAGGACAATAAACCGATTTAGTATTGGTTTTGGAAGTGGTAATAGCAGCTACATCAGGCTTATCTTTAGACTTATAGGAAGAATTAGAGTTATGTTTAGAATTATTATTGTACCTATGTTGATTGTAATTGTTCGATTTAGTAGTACCCTGTTCAGAAGAATTAGAAAATGCTAAGTCAGGGGCCAATGTATCAGACGACACTCTTGGTGGTTCTCTAAATTGAGAAGACAGAGACTGTATTTTCTCAAAGTTCCTACATAGTGTTTTTAAGTTTTCCATAGTATCGATTGATGACGTATTTGAGGCCAATACACTAGCATAACAAGGTCTGATGTTATGCATTAAGATGTCTAGTTTCTCCTGTTCTGATAAATTTTTAGTTAACCTAGAAAACAACTGTGACATTTTAGCAAAATAAATAGTTATATTCTCCGTATCACCCTGTGTTCTGTTACGTATCTCGGACAGTAAGCGGTAGTCATAATCGAAGTGACTGAAATCCTCTATTAGCAAAGCTTTCAGCTCATCCCAAGTAGTAACTGAATCCTTTATACTACGGTACCAATGTAACGCATCGCCTGTGAATATTTCTGTAGTATACATTAACAATTTATTTGAGGGTATATTACGCGCAGTACTATACTCGTTTACTCTCTGCACGAAAGCGTGAACACAAGTTTTACCGTTATATTTTATTTTTTGTAATTCACCAATGTGCGAGCGGTCACAATACATCGATACGTTAGGTACGGCATCCACAGATGTTTGCACACTCACTACAGGCTCACTGGTAGGGTTAGCAGATTTATTAAATGCATCTAATTTATTCATTAACGATGTTAAACTTTTTGACAGAGTTTTTACTTTTTCAGAGTGTTTGGAATCAGAACAATCAATTCTTTTTATGCGGTGATACAAATGATTGCATAAAGCTTTAGTACGTTCGAAAAGATTGGTATCAAACTTATCCTCCAAAGTTTTTACACGAGATGTAAGTTCGATCATAGAAACACCAGCGCCAGAAATATCGATATCTGGTTCGATTCCAGACTCACAAATATCAGTGGTAGGTATAATAGGTGTTAGTTTATTTATTTGTTTTCGAAGTTCGAGTACGGTTGATGCTGGTTCTTCGCCTCTAATGAGCACTTCATACGTTAATTCATTTTTGTTGAGAACAAAAAATTTAATAGGGTAGGTTTCCATGTCTTCCAGAAGTATGAAAGATATTAGTGAATGAATACAATGAAGGAATAGATTATCAAGAGATAATATGGTGCTCTTTACATATAAGCAAGTATCTAGCTACTTTTTACGATAGGTGACAAGAGGAAATGAGAGAAATAAAATAATGTAATGAAAGTAATGAAAACTAATTAGTGGTGTGAGAAATAAGGAGCATTCAGCTGTGCGAACTGTTACGTATAACAAAATTGCTATTTAACATAATAGTAGGTTATACTTTACAAAGTTCTTAATTAGTGTTGGTAGGTAGGTACTGGTCGAGAAAAAAAATCCTTAGTTTTAAGTTTTCCGTCACAATTTATAGAACAAATACGTAACAGCTAACAATAACAGATACTAATAGGCATAGAAATAGTAATGAGTAAGAGAAACAGATATTATAAGAAAGGTACGTACCAGTTCGCTTTGCTGTAGGTTGTCACCTTCACGTTCACAGCAACAATGTAGGTAGGTTTATCTAACAGCTGTATTACGGGAAAAAAAAAAATCAGGACATGATTAGGCCACTGGAAACACACGTAAAGGGCGCCACTGTGACACTTCCCTTAGGGGGGTGGTTGCCAGCAGGTAGGAAGTGTAGGAGGTTCGTAAATAATGACTAGTAGATAGATATGCTCATTATTTATTGCCTAAAATTCCGTGGCCTTCACAAGTCCCGATTGCAGAGGGTAGTAAGGAGTAGGGAACACTGGCCTGAACCGTCTCCAGGTTATGTTGGTAGTGCCGACTTGTCCGCAACTGCCGGCTCCAGTTCCAGGTTCGGTGGTAGACTCCAGAGTGGGTAATAGAAGTGAGTCACCCTGCAGCAGAGGTTCTTCGCCAAGCGACCTCCTTCAAGCTGGAACCACGACGTGGCGAAAGGGTTGAAGGGTAGACTAGAATCCTGGAAATCCAGACAGAACGGAAGCGTGAGCAAGCTGTCGGAACCACGTCACGTAGCTCGTAGGTCCAAAGGCCACAGTGTCCCAGATAGGAAGGTAGGAAGAAATACAGCAGAAAACTAGTTTTAAGAAATTCTAGAACACCTTACAGTTAGCAACTTAATGAAATACATGGAAACTTACCCTAGAGGGATTTCGCGAAGTATTCAATACAGTTATTTAATTACGCTCGGAGCGAACGACACAACCTTCACCTCCAGCGCTTTCAATTGACTAGTCATCGTCCTTACCGAGCCCAATGGAATCGCCACTCCTCGGCGACGCTCGGTACTGATCGTTTTAGAGATGCGCGGGAGCATAAAACGAAGACCCTTTGAGTTAATGACCGCTCGAAGGTTCCGTATAATATTATTTTAGTTAAATGTTGTTTTTAAGTATTAGGTTTAATTGTAAATATTATTTTAAGTTATTTTTAAGCTATATGTGTAAATAGTATAGTTTTAAGTGTACATAGGTTAGTTATTATTTAAGATACTTAGACTAAACTCTTTTAAAGTGTAACTTGCTAGGTGCAACGTTACACTCTGTTAGGTTTTGTCAATAAATTCGGGATTAACTAATTTACCCAAGATGTGTAAAGTATCACTTCACTATGCACTGACTGATCACCAAATGCGTGTTTTTACAGGTGTGCAATTTAGTTGCAGACTGCCTTTCAGTTAACCATGGATAAAAACAAATTGGTTTTCAAAGAGTACACAAAACGTACGCTTGACAAGTCTTCGGTTTGGAACTCGTTCTTACGGACTGAGGATGGAAGTCATGCAAAATGCAAATTGTGCAATAGAATTCTCCAATGTTCAAACACCACTACGTGTTTGCACAATCACTTGAAAAAACAACATCCAAGTGCAGGTTAGTTACCGGACTGACACTTCACCTTTTACTTTAATTATACCTACCTATATACGTAGTACTTACTATAGTCACTTACTTTCATTATTTAAATATAATACAATGTATTTTAAAATTATTGAGATCCACATTGGTTTGTAATGTAAATGTAACAGACAGAACATAAAAAATAAAACTGAACTTGCTTTATGTGTTTGTGTGTGAACTGCCTTTTGGCTATCATTTTTGACGTTCAAAAGAGCCTTTTATGTGCCTATTTGAAATAAATGCTTTGACTTTGACGTTCCTGGAAATTCGGAAAAAATCATTTAGTGCACGTACGCTTTTACTAATATAATTTATTTGATCTAGATCTAAGAAGAAATACACTACTAACATCAGCTTCTGCTGCAACGCCTTCTACTTCCACAATTCCAACGCCTACTACTACCGTACAAGAACAAGTACAGCAGCCCAAGCCAAAAAAAAGGAGAATTGATGATTATTATCACACTAAAGAAGATAGTATGGAAACTGTGATTTCCAAAATGACTGCGTGTGATGGTCTCCCGTTTAATGTGTTTTGCAAGTCTGAATCTGAATGATTTTGCTAGTGAGATTTTAATTGTGTTTCCTACTTAATAGTTTTCCTATAATTGTTTAAGAATTAATATTTTTTATTTCATATTTTCGTAGTCGGAGTTCCTATTACATCTAACTTTATTAAAAATTTGTTAATTATTTTATTTGATTAAATATTGGTTCTGTCTGATTGGGATGTTGCCCTACTTACATGAAAAATATGTTACTAGTTTCTAAGGCAATAAAACGTGAGAAATTATATAAATACTTTTTTTTTCTGAAATATTCGAATATTATTCGAATAATTCGAATAAGGCTGAAAAAGTATTCGAACATTCGAATACCAAAAATATCGAATATTTGCAATCCCTAGACACACTACATTAGGGCGGGCCTGTTTCATTTTGTCGAGATTACCATGATCCACCTCATGAATAAAAAATACTAACTGAATTGAATTTGTATGAAATAATCTACCAGATAAGTTAACCGGGAATGAAACAAACCATAAAACGTCAAATTGAAAAATAACGTATCGAAAGCATACAGACTACTGTAGAACGAATTATCACTAACTTTCGAAAAGCAACTGTTATCGTCATACCACTTTTGTACTTAAATGAGGTCGTGGTTCAATACCATTCGACACAGAATCTCGAACGCGTGCTGAAAACAAAATAATGTTCAAACAAGAAGTAACTGATGACCTTGTAATATTAACCTTGGAGAGAACAAGGCTGGAGAATCTAGGTCTTCAATTTGTTGATGAGTAAAATAACATATATCAACGTTGTATGATGAATATAATTTTAAGGAAAATGTCGTGAGGCAAGTTTTGATGATGAATGTGTGATGAGTGGATGGCTAAAAGATTAGGGGCATACTAAAGGAAGGATTGATGGACTTTGAGAAAGATATGACTAGAAAGTAGATGACTACTAGGATAACGACTAATAAAGACGTCTATGTTAGTCGCCATCTCAGTAGTTTTTCCGACATTATATAGCTAAACAAGAAAAAGACGTGTGACATGTTGCGCCGACCCCATATACACATTGCTATAAGAGCAAGAGAATCATGATGATGAAAAATTACAGTAGATAGGATTTATAGTATAATGCGCTCCAGATTCTTAAGATTCCATCCTGACTGCTAGCTTATATAATGTAGCTAATGACACTACATAAATATACCAAGTTTACTTTGCTCCAGCTGAAACAGCACAATACAAATAATTTCCGAGAAAATCTAGGAATGAATACCTAAGTTGGTTGCCGTTCTTATTTTAATTAAAAGTTGATTTTATATAAATTCTATCAAATCATACATTGATAACCCGAGGAAGCGGAGTTGTATGTACAACTTTTAGGCAACCATCACGTAATGAATATTTTACAATTAATTATTACTCTATCCTAATAAAATCCAATACTTATTTAACAAACCATTGTTAAACAATATTATCTCGGCTGGTAGCTGATGTTGTTAGTTCTCGTTTGTTTTCCTTACGAAATCTTGCTGTTGTTCAAAGTTCTGTTATTAGCCATTTGTATACTAAACTTGTGCTACATTGTATTGATGGAGTATGTTCTGTTTTCTTCTCACATTAAATATTCAGTTACAGCGGTAGCTTGCAAGCTTTCAGGGACTTTATTTAGGAGTGAGGCGGTGGTTTTGTCGAATGAATCACCATCCATGCATCAGTTTGATAACAATGCTTCGTTTCCGTCATAGACGCTTTACGAATTAGTAATAATTTCTAAAGACAGCGATGATGGAAAAATATGTTTATTTCAAATACCCAAATTTCGCAAAAGAATAGTTTCCAGTTTTAAACAGGCTAAAGCTGTATCCAACAGAATTCTGGGCCAGGCCTTCCAGGCATAGTATCTGTGTAGGTAAGAGCATGCTCCGGAAAGCTAAATGCCCAGATAGCCCAACTCCGGCAGACCCTGACCAGGTATTGCAGTGATAGAGCCTCTGCTATATCACTTACCCTATCACCATGATGATATTAAAAAGGTCCTATACTAAAAATACTTTTCTCCTATATTTTCAGTACGATAAAGACAAAGATGGGCGGATCTCCTACGTGGAACTCAAAGAGATTATCAACTCAAGAGAGTACGAACACGACCTACCCGACAATGTGGTGGACAAGATCATGGGCCTCGCAGACCATGACAACTCAGGGTACCTCGACTTCAACGAGTTCGTGGCTATGATGCACCACCCCGACTTGAAGGCAGTGTTTGGGCACTTTGTGGCCAGATACGTGCACTCGATCATTCCTCATCGGGGCCCTGTGGACACTACAGGTAATTGATGAACAGGATCTGTAGATATCGTCACGTTTTCGTTTGTAACAGTCAGAATCGGTCTTGAAAAAGCCTCTTTCATTTTTGACTTTTCTATTACTAAGGTGACGTCTACAGGCTCTGTTGTTATGTATGCTATAAATAAATATACTGTGTCTAGTATATCTTGGCAGACTATAACAAAAAACTTAATTGATATGGATGCACGCAGTGCTATAATGTATTCATGAACTGCCAAAATATATCTGACCACCTTGTAGTGTGTAGTGGATCTTGAAAAGCAGGATTGTTTATAACTGGATGGCTATTCATGCCACATAGTTTAATGCACGGTGTAATAATACATCCCCAAATGGCAGACGAGAAGTGCATCATTGTACACATACAGTTCGCCATAAGCAGATCGACGAAACTGCCGAAAGCTATTGCATTGCCTAGCTGGAATATGGTTGCTGTACTAAGTGTTGATCATATGTTTTAGGCAGAAAACCCTCTAACTACACCAAATGACACTAACTAATATACCAAATAGTGGTCTTCCTTTGTTTTATTATAAATCTTATTGGATACAGTTTATGGGACTTAACTCTTATTTTTACAGAGAAATATTCTCAATTTTATTTTTTTAAATAGAAAAAGTGTTAATCACTACGCCAGTGTTTGGTTTTAGCAGTTCAATGGTAGATACTATAATATATACACTAAACACGGCACGTGTTTTATCACTCTTGAATTGTTTGCTTAGTAAATTCACAAGAACTACTGTGGACGTGTACTTTGGCGTATTTTAAAGGTTTTCACTATTTTCACTGGCACTGTTGGCCTGTTGGTTCCAAGTTACACCTTCGTTGTGCACAGCATGTACATATGACGTGACTTGTTTACACTAAGTGCAAGTGATAAATTAGTAATATTGTCTATCATAATCATAATTATAGTGTGTTTTTCTTCCCTTGTCTCATTTGGTAAACGCATTGGCACACTGAGATTTCGGTTTCGAGAAAATGCATGCTCCTAATTGGTAATACGTCCTTAACTTCATACCTAAAGCTACGGTTTACTAGAAGAGAGAGTCATGAAAATCTGTATATTTCACCAGTATTTGATATAAGGTGTCAAAATACAAATACGCTCTATATTTGGACAGCCGATAATGTGTGACCGTTCACCGCTTTCTTAGAAAACAAAGCTTTACGGAGGCGTTTGATTGACGCGAAATCTTCTGATTTTCATACCTCGTTTTGTTTTGTTTGCCAAATTAGATTTGAATTGAAAAATACACTATCAAAGCTGTCAAAATATTGACTGGATTTACTGAAGGATTCTAACTGGTAACATGTCGAAATTCTAATGCACCTGCCTACTCTAGACACGTGTGCTTCTTCAATTTACTTATCACTTGCACTAATTAACGTGTGAACAGGTGTTATTAATAGCCCTATTTAATTGATTTTGATTGCGGAATGTGAACATCCAAGCTTGCGTAGATATAACACGGTTTTGTGAGCTTGCAGGCATATGTAGGAATGTAAATAATTATGCAACCGTATATATTTTTTTTTATATAGCAGCTGTTAGCCGATAAGTAAATATAATGCTACTATCAGTGTTATGAGAAACTGAAGTGTGGGAATATCAAGATTTAGTTGTATAGGCCGATGTATAGCTAGCTGAGCAATGGGCTCGCTTTTTTAAACACTGAAGGAGCTTCAATTCCCCAAAGAACTGGCTCCAGGCATAAAACGACACTTCTCATTTAAGTTTTCTTCTCAGAGGGTTTCTTTTTAGATGAGTATAGACAAAATTCAGAATAAATTTTTTGTCAATGGCAACAAAGGTGTCTTTGCTGCCTTATGATATTTGTGTTTATGTAAATATTGAAGTGTATTTTCGCTGTAAAATATGTAAAATATTTAATAACTTCTAGGTACCTAACTAAGCTAAGAATAGTGTATCATTTTATTTTAAGATAACAAAATAACAACTAACTTTGTTTGCTAGGACCGTGGACAGGTTTCCGGGCTATTTCGACAAGTGATCGCGGCGGTACTTTTTTTTTAATGTTTTTTTTTATTGGTCTCTGTTGTCATCATCATTCGGCTTGGAGTTTAAATATACATGCTGTTACTAAAATTCGGTTTTTATGGAGTTAGAAATTAAAATGTTACAGTTTTTATTTATGTTACAATTAACTAATATATTGAAGAATAAAAAACCTCAATTTAAATAAGCATACACCTGCAGGATGTATATTTAAAACTTGTTTAAACAGCAATGGGGGTTCTGCTACTTACATTCAAAATTGGCTTCAAAATTCATTCCAAATTCATTGTTGTCTAATGGCAATGTTGTCGATCATTTGTTTCAAATCATACCTTTACAGGCAGAGGAATTCATTCATACAATAGAACATCATACTTATTAAATAGATGTCTGATTACTTCTGTTCCCATTCGTAGATATTTATTGCAATGATAGTGCACTGATAGTTAAGTTAATCTAATCTGCGTCCATACCAAGATAATTGAGTCTAAAATAATATAGTTTTATCTATTTATAAAGCTATAAATGTTATAACAACAGTTAAACCGACTCCCTTTTTATAATAAATTGATTCTACTTAAAAAAATACATTAAGTATCTAAAGTCTTATTAGCGAATTCGTGTAGATACATTTCCAAAAAATAATAATTTCAGGATAATTCTGGACTGATTACATTTATTAAGTGACATTAGAACAATGGGGTATTATGAAGTACCTAAAAAATCACTTCATCTAAGTACTAGTTTTTTTTTTCCTGATTATTTCTGTCTTGTGCAACCAACGCAAGCGCAAGGATAATGGCTTCTAGTTATTTAAACAAAACAATACTACATGCCTCATTATTATTTATTGGCGCTATCTTACAGTACGTGACCACCCTGCTACATATGTCATATTAACATATTATTATGAGCAACCTTGACATTAAAGCACCTAAATTATATGAAATGACATTAATATTTTTACATTTTCCTCCATTGTTAAAAATAATTTGGATACTTACCTTTGAAAAATATTCGAATCATGCCTAGGGTAACCCCGCGTTAGGTACCCATGCTTTTCCTGTCAAAAACAAACCTATTCTAATTTGTCAAGACCCTTAAAAAACCTAAAGAAAAAAGCCTATTTCGGCATGATTTAATGGAATAATCTTCTTCTATTTATCTTTATTATTATTATTATGGGCTTGTTATGTGCCACTGCAGGGCAAAGGCCTCCCTTCCGTCTTTCCATTTTTTTTTCTATCTATCTTCTTTACAGGGTTATTTGTAAAATCATTGTACTCATCATTATGAACAACTTTTACTATGGGACCAAACCTGAAATCGCGAAAAAAAAATCAGCTGTTCCCTACATTTTGACGAGTTAAACGAACATAAATGTAAGGAACAGCTGATTTTTTTTTCGTGATTTCAGGTTTGGTCCCATAGTAAAAGTTGTTCATAATGATGAGTACAATGACCTCTTAAGAGGTTGCTGGTGTTTTACAAATAACCCTGTATAGAGAGGTAAAATTTGTAGGGGGAAGGGGGAGTTTGGGGGTTCTTTGGAACGACTGCATCCGACTCCGAAAATTCTATCACTAATAGGTAGCTACAGTAGGATATATTTTATGTTAGAACAATAATTTCACGCGAACGAAGTCGCGGGCTTTGGGTAAAAGTAAAAGCCAGTCTTAGATAATTCTGAAAGCTCTAGAAAATTAAGTTACCTACGCGTAGGTTACTCGTGTACCTAATTACCTATCTGCCCTTGACTAATTCGGACTCTCCTATCGTAGTATTTATATTTACTCGGCATATCTTTACATATCACGTTGATAGCTTTTATATATATCCCCAATATAATATTATGTATACAGGATGTTTTCGGCTCAAAAAGTACTTTTCAGCAATAAAACTCGTCATAGTCTTCCTGTCTTCCATAGCTATTCACAATCATCCGACAGGCTATCGTATCGAAAATGAAACATTTCGATAACCAGCACCCTAATTGCGTAACACACAATTTGAATAATTTTGAAGCATATTGCTAATCCATTGCTCCATATGTTCGAACACTGTGTCTGCTCAACAACGTAAATCACGCAATGAATGTTGTTGAACTGTCAAAATGAAACCGATTGCTACTGATAGTGTTTTACGCAATTACCCTGCTGATTTGCCTTGCCCCCGACAGAAAACAGCTGTCGGAAAAATAGCGGTCGTCTATTTAATTTAAACTGACAAAATTTTCTGGTTTTGGACTTGTGAACAGCGTTTCGAGGACACCTACGATAACTTTGATTGATTTTCGATACGGTATGGACGCGTATCGAGTGGTTGTGAATAACTATGCTGGTCCCATGTTACTTGGGGTCGGCGCAACAGATTTTCTTCTTCTACTCTCCCCTGTTAACCGTCACGCTATCATTCACCTTCTCCTCTTTCATCCATCTTTCCTTTGGCCTTCCTCTCCCTCTCTCTCGCCTTTTTCAGCAATAAAACTGAAAAATAAAAATAAAAAACCTTGTTAGTGTACTAACAAACGTAGAATATCGATCGGTTACGCTTTTTGAGAGTCTGTTGTGAAAAAAACGTCAATCAATGTAATTAATTATACTGTAAAGAATTTGAATTTCGCAACGCCTTGTTTACTCTTGGTGAGTTTAATTAGTATTTTTCGGACATCCTGTATATTATGCTTTGTGTGCAATAAGTTGAAGGTACGTTTATTTCCTAGTTGTAGTATTACAAATTCAATCATAATCAGATAACTTAAACTGAAGTTTTGATACACTGAAATTTGCCGGTTGTTAATGTTGTTATCAATCAGATTAAACCCTTCGCTGGATTCTTCTTTGGGTTCACATTCCATAATTATGACGTCAGAAAACAAAATTGCAGTTTTCTACCAAAATCATTGTTTTATCCGTCAAAATATCGAATTTTTTATGAACGAATATTAATCTCCTGATAAAAAATGCAGTCCAATCCGTATCTTATCCCATACAGTGTTATCTCGATCTTGTTCGTTGGTTAGTCACCACACCCTACCTAAAAATAATAATTCAACAATCGTTTATTTATGAAAATAACAATATTTTAGTAACACTGAAGCTTTTGAAAGATGCGTAGGAACTTATGTAGGTAACATAATATTGTTTGTAAAATTCATGGAAGATAACACGAAACACTAACAGTAGCAATGGCTTTCACTTTGATAGTTCAACAAAATTCATTGCGTTATTAAAATTGTTGAGCAGACAATATTTTCGAACATAGGAAGCAATGGATTAGCAATATCCTTTAAAATTATTCAAATTGCAATTGAAAGTATGTTACGCAATTAGGGTACAGATTTATTATCCACATACAAGCTTTGCCCACTGCCGTGTGTTGACTTGGGGTCAAATGGACAATGAACTCAATAATGTCATCCTTTATTGAAAGTAATACTGTATATAAATTTTTCAATTCTTTTAATAAATTCCGTAAATGACAATACCTAAGCGACTCGAGTATAGTTAAGTTACCTAATGAATCAGGAATTCAGGGGTCTACTCCGAAGCAATTAACCACTGTATCGGCCGAATGTTCGGTCATTTTCTGATTCGAATATTGTTGTTCTACTACGAATTTAAAAAAAACAGGTAAAAAAAAGGGTTAAGGGTTCTAAAAAGGTTCGGATTGGCACAGCTTGGTCGGGACCAATAGTCAATATAGGAAATTAATGGTAGTAGAAAATGACCGAACATTCGGCCGATACAGTGGTTAACCGCTTCGGAGTAGACCCCCAGGACGCTAAGGAATCCTCAATGCGACAGTTCCTTTATAGTTTATCACATCAAAATTGATTGTAGCACTCGCAAGTCATATTAATTGACACTACGTTCCATATCGGTGCCTGTAAGTGCCGTCAATTGAATTAGATCGATAAGTCTGGCGCCAAAAAAAAACAATACGATTCTCCCTTGTTACGTAAGTTATCTCTGCTCTTAAAACGGTGAAGGAAAACATCGTATGGAAACCAGTATGCCCTAGAACCAAAAAGTCGAAGACATGTGACATCTACCAATCTCATAGCGAGGAGGCATGAGTACCAGCAGGTTCTGGAGTTCAAATAGCCACTCGCTCCATGTAGAATACTGGTATTTAGATGCATCCGGTTAGACTGGAAGCCGACCCTAACATAGCTGGGAAAAGGCTAGACTGATTGATTGATGTTGTGTTGTCTCTCATAGGGAAGGAGACACATCGTCGGCTCTCAATTGGTGATCAAATATACCAAGTAAAAGGTGTCCCAACATATCATTCACCTATTTATAGTCGTAACAAAGCGACTCATACGGATCTTCGACTGAAAACAAATGCTGTGCAAACCGAAACCCAACCCCGAAGGCGTAGGTAAATGAGTTTTAGTTGTGAAATAACAAATGTACAATTGTAAATGGCCTTTAATAGGCTATTTGACTGGTTCTGATAAACATCTCAGATTATTTAATGGTGTCTAACGAGCCCACAAAAACCTATTACTTCAAATTGCATAATGTATTTCCTTTAAAAAATAGTAAATAAAAATGTACTGTTTAAATAAGCCGCCAAAACGCTATATTTAACAATATGGCGTCGTGACGTCACGATTCACGTAAACAAACTTTGAACCGGTTGAGATACTAGACAAAAATCATCTGTTCTGTCAACGATAGATAGAAATTTACTAAATCATGACGTCATCTTAAGTTCAGCCAATCCAGACCGTTTTCGATTACGTGGCGCCAGATTTAAAAAGATGAAGTTTTTTCGGGATTTTTTTTATAAATAATACATTGTTTTGTAGTAAAATTAATGCAAATCGATTTTAAAAGTGATAATCTATACGAGTGTCAATAATGATGACCTTATTTTTTACATTGTCAAATAGCCTATTAGGCACATCGATTTTTCGAAAAAGTTCGGCTTCCTAGACCGCGTCTCAGTCACTCTTAAGCCCGTTCACACGGGCCATATTTCTCCGCGCATTGGATTTTCAACGTGCTGCTGGAAATTCAACCGTGTTTTTTGACGTCCTGGGATGTGCTCTGTTGGATTCTCTATGCTCGTCTCAACACCGAGAGTTAAAAATCCAGTGCGCGATAAAATCTCATCGCGATATTTTTACGTCCGTGTGAACATGGGCTTACAACGGGATAGTTGCGTAACACACTATCAGTAGCAATGGCTTCAATTTTGACATTTCAACAACATACATTGCGTTATTTACGATGTTGAGCAGACAAATTTTTCGAACATATGAAGCAATAGATTAGCAATATCCTTCAAAATCATTCAGATTGTGAATGAAAGTGTGTTACGTACTTAGGCTGCTGTATCACATTCTAAAGGTTGAAGTGTCATAAGACGGGTAGTTACTGTAATTATATTCACCTGTAGTCACGGAGCAAGTAGCTTGGGTATTTTTATTGTTGTAGTTAGCTCAGAAATCCAACGTATTCGCACACAATACGTAACTTTCCTGATACTTACATAACAGAAACACTTACATAATTTAATATTTATTGTTTTATCAATCAATCATAAATAACATTTCATTGTAGAATTTATGATGATGAAAATTAATCATTCATTGAGTCACCGTACTCAGCGATACATAATTGTGAAGCTGTTTTAGTAGAGAATTTGAGAGAAAAGAAAGGCAGTCATGTGGACTGCCGACAGAAGTTACAAACTTAAAACTATGAAATAACAGCGGTTTTTTTCACTCTTGGTTAAGCGAAACACGTACACTCATAGCTACAGATATACCTTAAACATTAGCATGTCGGAGCCGCGAACTCGCGATTTTCTCGTAACAAAAATCGCTCAACACGCCTAAAACAACCTATAAAAATTTAATGGAAATTGTTTTACCAGAATCGTGTTGCACCGTC
Organism: Oligia fasciuncula; assembly: GCA_963082905.1. Lineage (NCBI taxonomy): Eukaryota > Metazoa > Arthropoda > Insecta > Lepidoptera > Noctuidae > Oligia > Oligia fasciuncula. The sequence continues at coordinate 8,895,235 of OY720406.1, read as the reverse complement.
GCGTCGCGCCTGTCTGCGGGAGCTCTAAAGAAGTTTTCACTTCATAAATAATTGGCAATGGAGCCGATTGCCTTGTTCACAAACTAAACTAAATTTAAGTTCAGTGAAAAAGTTGCACTGATCTTAAATTTAGTTTAGTTTGTGAACAAGGGAATCGGCACCATTAACGGCATTAACAAATAAGACGTGACTAATAAAAATGTTGAACCAAAAGTATTATTGTCGTGGGGATTTCCCAAAGAATTTGCATTTTAATTCATTTGAAAAGTATACCACAGGGTTTTTTTATATTAATTATCGTTTGATGACTAACCCAACCTTCTTTCTATACGACCACGTTCGCAAGGACGTAAAAATATCGCGGCGGGATTTTATCGCGCACTGGATTTTCAACTCTCGATGTTGAGCCGAGCGTTGAGAATCCAACAGAGCGCATCCCAGCTCGTCAAAAAAACAGTGCGCGAAAAAAAATCGCCGCGGGAAAAACGCCCTTGCTTATCTACTTTCTTACTCACCTATGACAAACAAAGATAAAAATCAAGTGTGACTAGTATCAGTAATAAGTAAGGACCTGGAGTCCATTGCCACTCCCAGTACAATCTCCTTGGAGTAAACAAATTAAATTAATAGTTACTTTTTATTAATAATTCTATTCCAATTTAATAATTTTGTTACATTTAATTTAATTTCTTTCATCTTTTGTCCAGTTTTTATTATTATTTGATTTAACCTAATTTTATGATTGTATGACATGTGTAAATTACTAATATTGACTAATAACTTGTATGTGTGGTGCAAACTCTTAATATAAGTTGGTTATAAAAAAAAGTAATTTATAACATAATTCCTGTAATCCCCGAAAGGTTAGGCAGAGACTGCCTCGATGGTCTAGATGTGACAAGCGCTACTGCTGATCATGAGGTCCTGGGTTCGATTCCTGGATCGAGCAAAGTGCTGTTGGATTTTTCCATCAGGAATTTCTCAGTAGCCGCCGTCCTGATTTGTGCCCGGTTTATGGCAATAAGGGGCGAGCCCCTCGTACATGGGACCATAACTAGCGAAACGTGGATCACCCTTTGGTAAATTATTATGAAATTCAATTGACATTCCCAAGATTATTTATCTATTTGTACTACATAGGATTCGCCTGACAAATTCGTCTAGCAACGTGTTGTCAAACTGTAATACATAAGTTTTTTTTTAAGTGAAAACTTGTTTAGGCGCGTTGGGCATTTTTTGAGATGGGGAAAAAACCATTGAACTCGCGACACTGTTACCGTAACCGACACCTCTGTTTTAACTTTTGGCCATTATAAAGACATCAACGCGCGGCACATTTTCTTTGGGAAGAATGACCTTCAAACATATTTATAAAATTACTATGCTTTTTCAAGTTTTTACTTCTGTCGGCACTCCTGGACTGCTACTGTTTTTTTGTATAGTGTTACCGATTGAACGGTTATATTCATTGAGTTGAACTAAGTACTATTAGTTATTCTGTAGTTGAACTATAAAACCTGGAACTAGAAAAACCTTACTAGTAAAAACTTTTAACTAAATAACCTTACTGGTTTCACTGTGATCCAAATTCCAAACAAGTTAACCAATTATAATAGCAGTAGCATTATTATAACGTAATAGGTATCTTATATATCAGTGTATTTTTTAAATTGTCATTGAAAGTATTTTGTTTCATAGTCAGAGTGGCATCGGCAATTCTGGACAGCTATTATATATTATCTATTGTTCCTATCAGTTTAAATATCATGTCAAGTATCTACTTTGGCTTATCTTTGATGTCTTTTGTATTATAAGCCGGGTACTTCGTCATAAGATAGTTAATTGATAACCCAAAAACTTAATTCCACACACGAGTACTAGTCACTATAATCTATAAATGTAATTAATTATTATTCTACTGACTGCCTCATTGGTCAAGAAGTGACCGCAAGCACTACTGCTGACCATGAGGTCCTGGGTTCAATTCCCAGGCCTGGCAAAGTGTTATTACGTTTTTCTAACAGGAATTTCTCGGTAGCAGCCCGTAGTCTGGATTTGTGCTCGGTTGATGGCAATAGGCTCGCCCCCCTATTATTAATAATAATAATTTATCCGTGCATATACAAGGTGTAACAGAATAAACGCAAGTCCTGAAAGTAGTTCGTTCATAATTGATTACTGAATCAATTTCGGTAACATTTAAGATAGGTATTTTTTTTTAAATTATGTATTTTGCTATACTGATCGCCGATTGAGCCAAAGAAAATTAAATCAAGGCAATAAGACTCAATTTTGAATGCATAAAGTAATGATAGGGTCAACACAATTTACTTAATAAAAATAGTTAGCTTTAAAAAAAAATTGTTTTGATCATTGTGTTATGCTTTTAACTCAATACTCTAATTGGGGTGTATGAGGTCTTGCGTTCATTATGTTACGCATTGTATAAAACATTGATCAGGCAGGGGTCATAGTTGTTCCATAGTTCTTGGTAAACAGTCTACTTTAGCCACCCAAACCCATAGTCCAACTTTTTATATTTCCATATCCTGCAATAGTCCTACACCAACCGGGGTTTGTCCTTGGGTGCACTTGCATAGTGCATACAGGGATAATCGTCTGTTGGTGCCGCATTTCATTAAAATTTCCTAAGGGGCCTCTGCGAGTTGGCTTCGCCCCCTCGTACGCCTTCCAAAGGACCGGGACCTCATGGTCCAGAGATATATAAATTTATAAAAATAATAATAATCAATTTATTGACACACACAAGTTAGGAAACATACAAACAGTAACAATGATAGTTAAAAGAGTGCATAAGTAGAAGTAGCCTAGTAGTACTAGTATTACATGGGACTTAAACATAACTGGCGAAATGTGGTTCCAATAAAGGTACCATAATCAGCCTATAATGTTCCCACTCCCACTGCTGGGACACTGGCCTCCTCTCAGTGAGAGAGAGGGGGTACTATAGGTACACCTTTGCCTAATCCGTCGTGGATTACAGGCGTGATGTTATGTTAATTCATATACTGTCCACTGTGACACAAATTCCAAACAAATATGATGAATCAAGAGGCTGTAACACTAATTTAACCTTTTGAACGCCAGAGCATAAACGCAAGCGCGTGCCCTCCACGCCAAGCCACAATTTTAAATTTTTAAGGTATACATTTAAAAACACACAAAAGTAATGATTTAATTGTTTATTTCGTGATAAAGTGCACCGCATTTTTTGTCACATATTTATGTCGCTCGTAATAGGATAGGCGACACACGACTGGTGTACAGGGCACGCGCTTGCTTGTCACGTATATGTGACAATGGCGTTCAAAGGATTAAAATGTCATTGGGTTGAGTGATCCCGCGGGTCTATTTCGAGTCCAGTTGACCACAGACTCTCATTAAATTCGTAATTTTTAAAGAGTAACAATACTTAGAATTAATTCTATTTGCCAGTTCTTATGCAAAATCCCAAACCACAAAGTGGACACAAAACAATTAAGTACCTACATAATAATGTATCTAGGTACCTACTACTACCTACTACTACCTACTTATTGTATATACTTACTGCTTTATTTATTTGTAATGACGAGGTTCTAAAAGGATAATCTCAATAAAGGAAACCACAAAGAAAAATTTGCACTATTATTAAAATATGTAATTGAAAATTAAAATAACTTTCCTCAATGATTAGAAATTATGACTGACATTAAGAGGAAATGAGGGTGGTCTTTCCTCCATAGAAACACTCTCGCCTGTTTTATTTCTGGTTAATGACCATAAAGCAATGTTTTATTACAGAATAATAAATATTAACTACTTGTATGTCCCTATGTTTTCCTTTTTAATGATACATTATTTTTATAAGAACTAGAACCCTCAGAAAATGCCGATTAAAACTGCTGTCAACAGAGGCCCAGTTTACAAATTTGACAACTATTAATGAAAAAGGAAAAACATAGGGACACAGTATATATCCTTCTTATTCAGTTTATGAAATATCTTTTAAATTGGTCCAATATTGGAGGAGGAAATACGCGAGAGTCAAACCTCGAATTATGACTTTTTACTTAGGCTTTTTGTCTCTCCGTCCGCATTTCCTCTTAAGAAAATACCTACATTATGGTAGCCTTCTTTGTATGAGAAGGGGCCTTTGCCCTGCAGTGGGACAATAATTAATAGACGGGTATTACCCGACTGCGCAACGCAAAGGAGGGTAATGTGTTTATCAGCCTATAAACAATGTTTGTTCCTTTGTGGCGCTCTTGTGGGCTGTGATGATTCTTACGTCAATAGATGTGAGTGTCCCTAAAGACATGACAGAATAGTAAAATTCAATATGGCTACAACCAAAAGCAATATTGTGAAAAAAAAAAAGTTGACGAACTATGTCAAAAACGGGGTATCATTGAATAGGTCTTTGGAAATCGTCTTTAGCTTTCTCTAAACATTTAAAATTTTAATTGACTATTTATTTATTTATAGCAGGCAACGTTTAATTACTCTTATTATAATAATTAATGGATAGAAAACCGCAACTAATAAGACAGTTACTCAAATCGGGTCATTAAACTGAAGTACTTCTGCTTTAAAGATGACAATGCCACAGAGACATATGACCATTATTTCGTTGTTAACAGGAAAATTGTATGACACACACAATTGAAGAGATTATCCTATCTCGTAGGGTATAAAAATATCCACTTAGCTTGTTAGGCTGAAGGGTAAGGAGGGGGTTTTATGTCATTTTCCTGATGGTCAAAGATCACAGTGTAAAAAATAATCATGCGTCTATTTTTGTTCTTGCTTATGTAGTTAGATAATTGTTTTTGTTTTTGGTTTCCCCCACATGGCAGATAATTATATTATAATAAGGAGAATGGCTAAGAGCGTGCCCAGACACAAAGTTAATTGGAGCATTATGAACTATGTTGATTTTTGTTGTCCTCGTGGAGTATTTTCATTTTAATTAGTACTAAAACAGCATGTCTGAATTAACTTGGAGAAAACAAACTTTTTGCGTTGTAATGGTGCACTTTTTTAAATAATTGAGCCTCTTTATTATTTAAGATAGACATCGGTCGCTACAGTCAATTTTTTTTTGGTTACGGGGCCCATACTTAATTTTCCATTGTCCTTTATTTAAATGTTTAATTACTTACACAGTTATTCAAATTTTCAGAAAGCTTCGTCAACATTCTAGCGAATACTACTCAATTTGAGATCCTAAATTGGACCCATTCAGAGTAGTCTGTCATTATGGAAATGTCTCAAATCATACAATTCCAGCCAGTGTCCAAGCGTTAGAGCCAAAAGTTAGTGGTCCATTCGAATGTTACCTACGTCACAGTTCACCAATGCATAACGTGGTCCGCGCTCAACCCGAAGGTTTTTCCATAGTATGTCATACACATCGCATTCAGGTGCACGCCTATACTGCGAAGCGAGACTACACGAGTTCTCTTTTTATAATGTAACGAGACTCGAGAGGTCGAGTGAGAAAACTTTTTAGACAAACCAAATTATGTGAAAAAAATGAAGGGGACGTCGAGGATACCAAGGTGAAGTGTACAAAGTGTGATTCCGTGTCTTAAAAGACCTCGTTAGACGTAAACAAAAAAGAAGTTGTTTAATTATGTTTTAAATGCAGTTTTAATTATGTAAACGTTTGGACTATCAGTCGAGCAAGCTTCGGTGTTAGTGGGTATCAATTATGTGGCACAGAATGTGTAAAAAGACACAGGATAGGTGTAGTTATGAAGTTTTGAGTGAACAGAAAAACTATGGGCTCAGTGTGTGTAAATATTCGTGGGATAGGACGTTGAAGTACATTAAACAGATTGTTGAGTACTTTGGTATGTTACCAACTAATATAATAACAATAGTAATATTCTGTGTTATTACAATGTAGAAAAACCTGCTCAGTTTGAAAACGTATTTTCTTAATTAATTTCCTCGTTCAAAACTGTTGATTTTTCTCTTGTTACTAACGCATAACGTACAGAAACATAAACATAAGTTCTAAATTTGTATTTCAGTATAATCTATCAATTATCGCCTTCATAATCAGTTCAGTGGCTTGTATATTTTTCGCATTAGCGCCCCTATAGACAAGGATTCTATTCATTCTGGCGCCCTTGGTCTTAATCGGCGCCCAGATCATGACATGTATTCTATGTTCACACTGCACCGTCACCTTTGCATGTTTGTGTCTACCAAGGTTAAGGGATTTTGTTGGCTTATTGCGCAAATGTTCTCAATTAATAGTCATCGATTAATTGCTATACGGGAACGATACTATGATTGCTATGATACAGATAAAAAAATGTTTACGTCATAAAATGTGAATGTGTTTACAATAACGTGCCAGAAGAGATTCAATTTTTTTTTTTCAATTCTTTATTTAAAATTTGTGTCATAGCTTTCTTGTTTCTGCTTTTATGCTTAGTCAATAATATAGTAATAAGTTTGAATGCAATTCACTAACACAATATTTTTTCTATGTTTTCCCTTTCCTTTTTTGTTATTTGTTTGTCTTTCCTGTCCCGAAAACTACCAAACCGTTATTTCAAACACCCTACTCCATATTTTTTTCAAATCAAACAAAAAATGTCCAAAACTGTTAACCGTTTCATTAAAAACAATTTGCCCTTTAACGTAACACGTTTGCTTAATTGGTTAATACATCCCGTTGCCGTCGCAATAATATGTAATGGCTGCCACTCGGCCGTTGCGTGCTCTATTTCTGGTCTATTGTTGCCATCATTGTTAAAAACTATTTATAACTCGAAAATAAATTGGTTTTGTGCATTCGTTCATTCAATAATGTTATATGAATGAATCACTTCGATATCGGGGATAATGATGATTAATATTTTTAAATGACACATTTTTTTCTGTGTTAATAATGTTATTACCACAATTTCTTTCCGCATTCCTGTCAATGCAAATATTGCCCCAAAAATAAAAAAAAATATCCTTATTTTTTTCCAAAAAAATAAATTTCCTGCGTTTCCAACTGCACCATATCCCCCACCCCGCCCCATGTTTGTTGCGTTATCCAGTCGCCCATAGCAAATCATACTTCCGGTGCTCGATAGACGGGACGTACGAAGAAGAGTACAGCTGCTGGCCACCCGCTGTCTGCATGATCCTCATCTCTTTGGTGGAGATCGTACTGTTCTGCTACGATGCCGCTGAAGGCCACACCCAGGCCAATGGAACTATCGCCAAGCTGTTCATCTATAACCCACATAAGAGGCAGGAGGCATGGAGGTTTATTACTTATATGCTGGTGCATGTTGGGTGAGTGAATTTTTTTTATAATTTATGTTAGTACTAGCTGAGCCCCACGGTTTCACCCGCATAAGTGTCGATCCCGTGGGAATATCGGGATAAAAAGTAGCCTATATGTTAATCCAGGGTGTCAGCTACCTCCATACAAAATTTTATAAAAATTGGTCCAGCCGTTTGAGCGTGAAGAAGTAACAAACATATAAACACACACACACACTCACAAACTTTCGCCTTTGTAATATTAGTTTGATAGTGAGGGTCGTCCATCCCTGCACAAGTTGAAACAATGTCCTGGTACAGTACAAGCCTTTTTTTGGGGAATTCCTCTTAGTTGCCCTCTGTCAGAAAGAAGGAGGAAGTGGATTCTGATATGACGGCTAAAAAAGTTGTATGGAGAGAAAAGACGGTACCTACTGCACAGACCCCACATAAATAGGGTAGGTCCAGGAAAATGATGATGATGGCGCAGTGGTATCGACCCCGACTTACGAGTTGTAGGTCGTGGGTTCGAACCCAGGCAGGCGCTTTACTTTGTATTTCATCACCACTGCTCTCATAACCATGAAGGAAAACATCGTGAGGAAACCGGCATTTCTTAGAACCAAAAATTCGAAGACATAGACATATGACATCTACCAACCCGGGTTGGGCCCGCGTGGTAGATTGTAGCCAGCCCTTCCGAAGAGAGGAGGCCTGTGTCCCAGCTGTGGGAACATTATAGGCTGATTATGCTATGCCTACAAATAATAAAAGTATGCTTTGCCAGAAAAACGATGATGATACGTGGAAGAACTAGCTGTGATGTTCCTTTGATGATAATGAATGATGAGAAGCTTCATGTAGCCGTATAGATGCATTTTCTAGAAAGAAAATTGGCACTAATCATCGCAGCATCCTGCTGTCAATTATGTGCAACCGGATCTATGATATCCGCCACGAATTAAGAACACGAGTTGGTCTTAATGATGATAACTGCAGTGAATGAATGTGTACCTAGTATGTATGTAAGCCAGATAACCAGGTGAATTGTGTTGAATGTTTATTTATTTATGCAAATCTTACCTACAACTACCATTACAGATCAGCGATCCAATGCGATAGAGTGGCCTTACATGCTAAATCCTTAATCTAAATCCTATAAAATTACATACTATATCCTAAATCTTAACCTACATCAAAATAACATACTATATAATAATGTAACTTTTGCGAATTCACTCAAGTTGCATCACAATATATCAACCCTCTCGTGAACCTCGTTCACCACACGCATAGCTCTAGTGAGAGCAGTTCCTGGAGTTCCCTTCTCGCCAGTAGGTTGATCCTGGCTGCAGGCACAGCAAGCAGGGATGTAATTTGTATGTGTTTATTTTTTTAAATATCGCAGACGGTGCTATGAATAGTTTAACCTAATACCTGGGTTGTGGAGGTTAGAAAGGCAGCATAATCTGCCTATAATGTTCCCACTGCTGGGACACAGGCCTCTTCTCAGTGAGAGGGAGTGGGCCATAATCCACCACGCGGGCCCAGTGCGGGTTAGTAGATGTCACATGTCTTCGAATTTTAGGGTTCTAAGACAGACCGGTTTCCTCACGCTGTTATCCTTCACCGTTTTAAGAACAGTGGTGATGAAATAATTTACACAAAGTAAAGCGCTTGTCTGGGTTCGAACCTACGATCTACGCGGCCACTGGCCACTGGGCCTCCACTGATAGGCAGTACCTCCGTCTAAATTACTGGTCTTCAGCCTCTTCAGGTGTATCAGGTAAGACTGGAACCCGACTTCAAATTGTTTGCGTAAAACCTAGGCAGATGATGAATATCACACACATAAGTATCGCAGACCACGAGTATACATGTTAGAAACAGACTGGAAATGTGAAGCGTAAATTAATCAAATTCCCAGACTCCTATCGGAAATGCTTCATTGCGCGCTTTTTGTATCAACCGTTACAATTTTGCAAGTGGGTATAGACGCCAGTACATCAAGCTACTACAATCTGTCAAATTTCTTTAATAGATTTTCAACTTTATCGCTAAAGCATAAGGTTCAAAGTTTGTTGGAAATATTTGACAGTTTTGGGTTGCTTGATGTGCTGGCGTCTGTACATAAAATAATATTTGCACAAACTTTGACATTGTGTGTATAATAGATGCAAAAAATGCATTGTGAATAAACAGCGGGCTTTATTTATTTGAGTACAATTCTGGTAAAAGAGAACTGCGTTATTTATAAGTATGTATTGTCATGGTAATATTTATTGAACTCGACCTTTTAACCTAAAATCGCCAACATGCAGTTTCACTCTACATACAAGGTGGCAGGGACATCGACGCGCAGGCGCAACCATGGATTCAGTTTATGATTCTTAAGATCCCTATATGACGCGTAACACACTATAAATCACAATCTGAACCATTCTGAAGGATATTGCTAATCCATTGCTTCATATGTTCGAAAAATGTGTCTGCTCAACAATGTAAATAATGCAATGAACTGTCAAAATGAAAGCCATTCCTACATTAGTGTGTTACGCTATTACCCCGCCAATTACCAAGCCTCGCTCTTTACTGTGTGACAGTCTCTTCCTAACGCTCCATGTTAACGCCCGGGCAATGCAAAGACTAATTTATCAGAAAAATCTCATCACTTTACCCATATCTGTTCCAGTGTGGTCCACCTTCTAGTCAACCTCCTCGTGCAACTCTTCCTCGGAGTACCCCTAGAGATGGTGCATCGATGGTGGCGAGTATCCCTGGTGTACCTGGCTGGAGTAGCCGCAGGGTCCTTAGCAACCAGTCTCACAGACCCTAAGGTGTACCTAGCGGGTGCTTCGGGAGGCGTGTATGCGTTGATCGCTGCTCATGTCGCTACTATTATCATGGTAAGTTTTAAAGATGTTGTTTTGTTTTTACTTATTCTTCAAATATGTTTGCCTCGAGATTAAATTCGAGATGATTTGATAATGATAATATATGCGTAAGAATATCTTTGACCTTGTTTTGAATCCGCTGGATGCGGGTAGCACAGAACCGGTTGCTGCTTGGGGGAGGCCTATAGACGTCTTTCGTCAGAAATGATGATGGATGGTTTTGAGTCCTAGTGACCTTAATCCAATTTTGTAAAGCAAAAAAAAAAACTTCGATTGTACCTATTGATGGTCCTTGGTTCACTCACAAAATATTTGCGAGTAAACTCTAGTACCTAACTACCTACTTACCTTGAACTTTAACGGCCTTAACTCTTTAAATTTATTTAATGAGTGTTTGCTTTAAGATGTTATCCGCGATAGTGGCGACCGTGAAGAGTTAGGTCCTATTATAACTCCTGTGAAAAAAACATCAAGAAAATGCTGAATTTAATTGTTAGGTTAAATAAGCTGAAAACTAGCTCCCTTGTATTATAATTGAATAAGAACCACGGAGTCGCCAAATGAAATAACAATAGTACCTAATCCATAGAGAGAGTGAGAAAATGAGCTTTTCGATCTGCCAATCACAAATGCGTCGTTCTAAAAAGCTTTTCTCCCTATTAATTTCCACCTGTACATTCCAGAACTGGTCAGAAATGGAGTTCGCGATTATTCAGCTGCTGGTATTCCTGTTACTGGCCTCGGTGGACATCGGTACGGCCGTTTACGACCGCTACTGGCGCCATCTGGACCAGAACATCGGATACGTGGCGCATTTGGCTGGCGCTGTTGCCGGTATATATACATCTCTTTAAGTTATTGCGTGCCAAACACACAGGCTTGGGTCCCGGGAAGTCTCGTGTCTTGAATGAAGGCCTGCGACTTTTTGTAAATTTAGTTGTCGAGTCACTGGCCACCACAGCTTACAGTTCCAAGTTTCTCTACCTGAGTTCAACACTATTCGTCATAAATAGCAGCATCCATTTGTCGTCTACTAACAACAAAATACTGCGATCTCAAATCTATTTGCGGAAGGTGGTGATCTTTCAATAGAATAAAATATTCTTTATTATGTACACCATAAATATTACAGAGAGAGGAGGCCTGCGTCCCAGCAGTGGGAACATCATAGGCTGGTTTTGTTGTACCTACCTAATTGAAATGTAGGCAGCAATTCGGCATTGGATATGCACGAGCTAGCTGATTGATGACTATTATTATCATTTTATTGTCTGTTTCCAGGTCTCCTTGTAGGCATTGGAGTTCTCCGTAACCTAGAAAAGAGGAAATGGGAGAAGCGTCTATGGTGGGCGGCTGTCCTACTGTACTGCTCTCTGATGCTCGCGGGCATTCTCGCCAACATCTTCTGGAAAGCGAGGTTCCAGCCTAGCAACTAGCTTTAGTGACGTCACCGTTCTAAGTCTGAAACTACTGTGAGGTACCTGATGTGGATCACAGGCTTCTTGTGTTTATACGAAGTGGCTTTTATTGTAAGGTTTTGAAGGAGTTATACTGAGGCCATTATAGGCATTTGCGAATGATTTCTACGAAAAACACCACCAGCGGGGTAATTGCGTAACACACTAACAGTAGCAATGGGTTTCATTTTGACAGTTCAACAACATTCATTGCGCTATTGACGTTGTTGAGCAGACAATTTTTTCGAACATACGAAGCAATGGATTAGCAATATCCTTCAAAATGATCCAGATTGTGATTGAAAGTGTGTTACGCAATTATTGTGCTGAACTGTTATTTTAGAACGACTATTCCAGTTTTAAATTGGCCTGAAATTACAAGGCAAGCTTTTTTGTGACCCATCGAATATATAAAATAAAAATTTAATGTCAGTTGCCTGGCTTTTTAATACAGCCTTATTGGATTTATGTATACTATAGGAGTTGTTAGGGTTTCTGGAGGCAGCCTGCAGAGCTGTTTGGGGTTCGGAACATAAAATACTAAAACAATTAAACTTTACTGCTCTCTTGGCGATATTTATAAACTGTATTAAAACGTCTACGACCCGCAAAACGTATGAAAGAAAATGACGCTATTGTTCCATGTATTGAATACGTTTTTCCATAAGGCGAGTATATTTTGCAAAAGTAACTTAGTATTTTCTGAACTGAACACTGTGGCCTATTTCTGTAGTACGTAATATTGCTATTTTTGGAGCTTTCTATTAGTACAGACGCCAACACATCAAGCTACCCGAAACTGTCAAATTTTCCCAATCAACTTTGAACCTTATGCTTTAGCGGTAAAGTTGAAAATCCATTAAAGAAATTTGACAGATTGTAGTAGCTTGATGTGCTGGCGTCTGTACATTATTAAATAGTTATTGTAATTAATACGCCCCATGTTAATTCAGGGAAATTAATTGTTAGAAAATTGCCACACTACGTCTATAAACAACAAATATTTGTATGACCTACAAGTAGTTGTTCCGGGTCTGGCTGTTTGTGTACGTGAATTTAAATGTTTGTAAACGCACCCACAATATAGGAAAATTCCTAGTGTAAGGCAACGTATTAAAAAAAAAAAAACGTGTCGTAGCCATTTTAGGCTACGTACGCACTGACAGATACTACTAGCGCCTACAGCCTACTGGATAGCCTAGAGCTTAGTGACTTAAGGGGCTTACATGACCTAAAGCGCGGTCACTGCCAAGGACTGATATTTATAATTTGAATAAACGGACAACTTAAGTCGGTAGTCAATTTGATAAACAATAAATTTCCCTGACTGTATTTAGCATAATGTAATGAACTTTATAGACTACGTTCATACGACCTAAATGACGATTCAATTAATATATTTCACTAGATATAACAATAACATGGTTTAAATTAAATCTTTTTTATAGAATTTGACCCGAATAAATTATTTAAAACTAAGTATTATCGAACAAACAGCAATGGAAAAGTTTTAAGGAATTTTGTACCTATTTAAAAAATGTGTAAGCTTAGACCTCTTTTTATAAACCTTAAAAAAAACAGTGGCACTCCAGGAGTGCCGAAAGAAGTGAAAACTGGAAAAAGCATAGTAATTTTATAAATATGTTTGAAGGTTATTTATTCTTCCCAAAGAAAATGTACCCCGCGTTGATGTCTTTATAATGACCAAACTTAAAACAGAGGTGTCGGTTACGGTAACAGTGTCGCGAGTTCAATGGTTTTTTCCCGATCTCAAAAAATGTCCAACGCGCCTCTAAACAAGTTTTCACTTCAAAAACATTCAAAATACCTACTGCCTTTTCGTAATATATAAAATAGTGCCTTTTGGGTAATTAATTATGAAGATTTTAAATCATTCTTCTTGTATTTAAGCATGTATGTATTTTTATACGTAACTTTTCTATCTCCGGCTTTTTTACGAGTACAACACACTACAAACTAAGAGCTACACACACTAAGAATAAGTTGATATGTTATGAATTTGTGGAATGCGATATGATATCACCATGCATATACTCCCTGCAATTTACTACTCTTATATCATTGTAATAAGGTATAAATTGCAATGATTAGCGTTCATGAAATGTAACAACTGTACAGGATGATAGTGACATCGACGCGCAAACTGTAACCATTAATTCAGAAATGGATTCGAGATTAAAAAAAAAAGTTATTTCATAGAAAACTGCGATACCTACGCAGTCAAAATGTATAGAACAGATTTTTTTTGACGGTTCAGAATCTTGTACTGAATCCATGGGAACATGCTGCACGTCGATGTCCGGAATGTCATCTAGTATTGTGTATTGTGATGTCATTGTACAGTATTGTGTAACTGCAGTATTGTTCTGTGCCGTCCTGTAGCGTTGCCATTGAAACGATACTAGTAGCTTAGTTTTTCTTTTAAGTAAATAGTTGTAAGAATGTGAATGCTTGTTTATAAGGAGTTAAGTATATTAATTACTTCAGCTATTTTTACTATGCTGGCCTTGATGTAAGAAGGAAACCGCTTGCCTCCATATATTGGCCCCAATATTGGAGCAAATATCAAATTGGCGCCAACTACTTTACCAAATAGTTGGGCCAAGATTTGTGATCAGGTTGCACATGCATACAAATTTACCAATAACAAAGATCGCGGTCAAGAAAAAGTATGCGTTCATAACGTATTATCCAATGTATATGCACCCTTAGTCTGAGGAGTTTAGAATGTGATTATATAGGTACATGAGTTTAAAAGGGAGCCTGAAAGAGTATTATTCTACGAATTAAATTTAAAGACATTATTTACTAGCTTTGCTTAAGTTTCTCTATTGTAAGAGCTGCTTGGAAAATGTATTTCTTGCTGCAGTTATAATGTTGCTAAATCTATGTGATTCTATTTGTAAATAAATAACTTCAGAACGCACATGACTTTTTGGTCAACGGACGTATTTTAGCTACAATTTGTTCCTACTTTGAATTATACAGCATGTATCAGAAATGTGTGGTCATATTTAAGGGTGTGGTACAGACCACTAAACTGAACAACTTCCTCTATGGGACCAACATCGTAATGGTAAAAAAATTATCAGCCGTCGCATACAACGGCGGGGCAATTGCGAAACACATTATCAATCGGTTTAATTTAGACAGTTCAGCAACATTCATTGCGTTATTTACGTGTTAAGGAGACAATTTTTTGGAACTTATGAAGCAATGGATCAGCAATTTGCTTCAAAATGATTCAGATTGATAGTGTGTTACGCAATTAGGGTACCGGTCGATTATATTTTTGCGAATACAATGTTGGGCCCAGGATGTTTACTCGCTAAGCACGAAATCCGTAGTTACGGCCGAAGTAACGGGCGTTTCCAACTCAATATCGCCTACGGACATAAGTTTAGTTCGGCCCCCGAACTAAACTCATCGACTCTATCATGATCTCTCGATGTGACAGTTGTCCTTATTCCCGATATGTTGTTGCCCGTCCGTAAAAGTTAATTAATCGGGTGTAGGGTTCATTACGAAGCATCTAAATACTTTCGGACGGGCTCGTATATACTTGTATGTTGACGGACTTAGAGAATTGGACCCCAGATACATGCTGTATGTCCGAAAATTTCGGTATTACAGCACAACTTATGTCCGAAAATTTCGGTATTACAGCACAATTTGAGCACAAATATTATTCTACGTATGTATAATTAAGTCCTAATAGTCGTGGTATGAACGTGAAATAAAACACACCACGTGCCTTATTTTACAAATAAAACGTACATACTTACTAGTTTCTATGCATTTACTGTCGATGTTTCTACATTTAAATAATATTTTTTGTATACAGATGTAATATTTTTTGTATATTTCCTGTGTTGGGTGTTGTTATTGTTTTTAGGGTAAATAAATGAATTTAAGCGTATTTGTTAGCTGCTAGACTTCGTGTAATTGCCATTAAATTGTATTATTTATGTTTGTTATGTATAGAGATGTATTTGTATAGTGTTTTTATCTCACAAAGCCACACGAGCTTTACTTGTGTTTACCGAGTATGATCACGCTGAAACACGCTGTGAATGTGGGTGCGCAGGAGCTCTCCGTGCCGTCTTTACGCACACATTCACAGCGTGTTTGTACATTTAGTTACCTCAAGTAAAGCGCGTATCGGAGGGGCCCGTGGCTAAATAATAACAGCCGCACAGGTCGATCGATCAGGTTAAGCTACGCTTGCCGCGGTTGGTCTGTGGATGGGTGACCATCTTTACATACCGTGACCCCTCCGTGTCTCGGAAAGCACGTTAAGCTGTTGGTCCCGGCTGTCATTCGTGGATCTTTGACAGTCGTTACGGGTAGTCAGAAGCCCGAAAGTCTGACAACCAGTCTTACCAAGGGGTAAGGGGTATCGTATTACCCAGTAACTGGGTTGTGGAGGTCAGATAAGCAGTCGCTCCATGTAAAATACTGGTATTCAGCTGCATCCGGTTAGACTGGAAGCCGACCCCATGTAGTTGGGAAAAGGCTAGGCAGATGATGAAGTAAAGCGCGTGTCGGTTCATGACATAAAAATACTGTATGTGTAATAATAGTGTGGTGTATCGACTCTTGTTTTGTAACTTCTTTAAACAGTTTACACAATGCTGCAATGGTTACCTTGATGTTCATTTGTTCATTGCTGAATACCACGCCATGGTACCAAGCAAAGTGTGTTTTCTGTTAGGTACCTATCATGTGGAGTTCATGTGACCCGACAGACGTTGCCGTCATTTCTATTCCCATAGAAAAAAGCAATCGGATTTTCCCGAATTTTATGGGCAACTTTTCAATTATTATTTATACCCCTAAAACCCTGTTTCGGGCTATTACGAACATTTTAAAACAAAAAAATATGATAAGTTTTTGCTATGGACTGATGGATATCATAAATTCATAATACCCCCGCATTCTCTCAAGTATGTTGGATTTTACATTCATGTGAAATGAAACTGCAATAATTAGTAATCCGTCTTTATTTGCAGTTTAAGTTTGCAATGTTGATGCACAGCGCAATAATATTTTAAAATAAGTGACAGCAAAGAGGTTTACAAGCCAAGAGTTAAATTGTGTTCATGTTAGTCTGTCTTTATGTTGTATTTATTATATTAAGAGTAAACAAAGTTCTATTCTATATCCTGCATCCTACATCAATGGCTTTTTTCCCATTATACTGTAGAATTTCATAGTAAGCAAGTAAATTTTAATGCGGTAATTTTAATTTCTATTCAATTTTATTTGAAAACTAGCTGACCCGACACATGTTGTCCTCAAATTTCAATAACTCGTACAAAAATCCCCTAAAAAGTTTGTTCTGTTATTCCCCAATTTTTAAATTTTTTGGAAAATTTTTCCATTTAAAACTTATCCAAATCGGTCGAGCCGTTCTCAAGTGTTACGCTTACCAACGAACAGCATTTCATTTTTAATTAATTATGTAGATTCGACGTATTCTAAAGCCAAACTATATTGTCCGCTGATAGCTTCCATAATCAGCCTATAATGTTCCCACTGCTGGGACACAGGCCTCCTCTCGGTGAGAGGGAGTGGGCCGTAATCCACCACGCGGGCCCAGTGCGGATTGGCAGATGTCACATGTCTTCGAATTTTTGGTTCTAGGACATGCCGGTTTCCTCACGATGTTTTCCTTCACCGTATAGCTTAGAGACCCACTATAATACATCGATAGCTTTAACAGGATTTTTTGGACTTTAAACCCCCTTACCAAATAATGTTCTGAGAAAACGATCAAAGAAACACATAATATTCCAAAAATACGCATGAAGTACAGACGGTCGATTCTGTAAAAATCTCACCGTGAAAACTTAGGTGAAGTGAGTTGGTTTTTGCTAGGAATTGACCTATTGACAGCTCACTCCACGCTCACTTCGCCTAAGTTTTCACGGTGAGATTTTTACAGAGTAGCACCGCAGTACCTACCTTGAGATTATACATAATAGCATTATTATATTTTCTTTACATAAAGTTTATTTTTGTAAGTGAATTTGTTAGCATAAGTTCCTATGTTATCTTGTACCTACCTACTGTTTTATTTGCACAATACTTGTTGTATGATTTTAGATTAATAACTGCAGAAAGGAATGAGATAATAAACTGCATTATTTTTATTTGTTTTATTATTTAATATCCTCATTTCACTACATCTGTAACCTGGCCAAGATACACAAACACACACATTTGAGATACCTACACAAAATATAGAAGTAGATTCTTTTTTGGGCAAAAACTTCAAGACTGCGCCTTCACTCCCATTCCCAGAAGCAAAGGATTTTTTACGACATTGGATAATAAACCTTATATTTAGCATAGTAAAGTGCAAGAACGCCTGAAGGACAAATTCTTGTTTCTGTGTCGACTGTCGATGTTCGTAAAGCAGCTTTTCATTCTACATCATTGAAAATAAAGTGTATTATTCAATGTCATCACAATTAGATAATTTTTGACTCTGTGCTGCTTGTTGTGCTAAAAGACAACTCATGAAAAAGTTAGCAGAGAAAGAAGTTACCCCATTTAATTCTAGCAGCTAATGAGGGCAAAGCTGTTGGAGAAAAGGTGCTGTTGAAAACCGAACTCTTGCTTTTACATCGGGGTAGAAATAAAAAAACCTAATCCGAATTTTATTAAATGTGTTTATTTCGTAAAACAGAACGCAACATAATATGACACGTCAAATGAATGACACACTGCTTAGAATGATACCAACTTAAAATAAGTTACCTCAATTGAGGGTTTCCTGAATTTGATCAGGTTTCAATTTTGGATACCAATAATTGTAAAAGGTTTTCTTTCGACAGATAAATGAGCATTGAGTATGTTTTGTTTGAAATAAGACTAATTATTAAACATTACTATCCTTTTGAAATTCTAAGAATTTAACCGTATTCTAAAAATCATGATAATTTTAGAACCGTAGGTAGTTTTCAACAATCCTCTATGGTGGGTTCCAAACTATGTACAGACGCCAGCAGGTCAACCTACCCGAAACTGTCAGATTTTCCCAATCAACCTTGAACCTTATGCTTTAGCAATAAAGTCGAAAATCTATTAAAGAAATCTGACAGATTGTAGTAACTTGATGTGCTGGCGTCCGTACATATATGAGTGGTGGATTTTAGGTAAATGTCTCAAGAGCCTAATTCCCTTAATTAAAAACGTTGGAAATCTAGTCGCAATCTCATATCAGCGACAATCAATGCCAAAAACTTGATATTATTGTAGGGTATTTCATTATTATTTTATATTATTTATTTTTTAGAGGTATTTTTGACAGATTGAGACTGAGATCAGCATCCTATTCCTAATTGCGTAACATATTATCAATCTCAATCTGGATCATTTTGAAAGATATTGCTAATCCATTGCTTCATATTATGTTCGAAAAATGTGTCTGCTAAACAACGTAAATAACGCAATGAATGTTGTTGAACTGTTAAAACGAAAACCCATTGCTACATACGTAGTATCTCTAAGTAGTCTGTGATTGCTACTGATAGTGTGTTACGCAATTACCCTACTGACTGTGAACGTTCTTAAAATTACGTGAATTGTCCCTCGGTAATTATGCCTTATGAAAAGGTGTAAATGATGGTAAAATTGCCAATGGGTCTGGTAACCCAGTCTTTCTCCGTCTGTCCTGTCCGTCATCCGAACAATGAAATGCACAGAGTACTTTGATAAGACTAGTAATGATGAAATGCGTCAGCTGTCAAAGCGTACAAATACCTAATATTGCCCTTCTTATCATTTTTTGTAATAAATTAACATTTAACGTCGCGCCGCTTACCATGTTTACGGCGATAAAGTAGTGTTTACGTTCCTACATCGTCTGTAAACGGTAAATACCCTCGCGCACATGACTAGCTCTCAATAGAGAAGCAAACATGTTGCTTGTTCACACGTGTTTATTTGTGTTATTTGCGCTATTTATTGATAGCTGTGTGCCCCGATCGATCGAGGAGAATGACGAACATTTCCTTGTGGCCCCTAAATATCCAAAATACGATGATTTGGTGAAGTTAACTAGTGAATTGGAGGCGACGTACCCGGATCTGATCAAGTCGTATTCAATTGGGAAGTCCGTAGAAGGACGGCAATTGTTGGTGTTGCAAATAAGCGAGAATGTTAACTCGCCGCATTATGAGCGGCCGTCGGTCAAATATGTGGCCAACATGCACGGTGATGAGTCTATTGGACGCCAGCTGATGATATACTTGGCCCAATATTTGTTGGCCAACTATGGAAAAGATGACCGAGTCACGAAGCTGGTGAATACAACTGATATACACTTGATGCCGTCGTTAAATCCTGATGGATATGAGAGCAGTGAGGTAAGGAACTTTATTGTTAATTTTGAATGTATGAATATTCTTATAAGAAACCAGTTTGTCACAAGAGAGACATTTCAACAGGTTTGTGTGTTTAGCTGGTGAACGCTTACATCACTTGTGAGTGTCACTATTTAACATAAAATTTTGAATATCTTTATGCCAATGACATTATAATTTTTTATTTTATTTATCTTCAATATTTACTCAGCTTCAAATCTGAGGGTATTGTGACTGTTTATCAAAGTATTATTATTCCCTAAATTTGCAGCTGACTGGAAAAACCCCACACATAGTCTCTAAAATTAATATTAATTATTAATTTGTCCCGACATCCTTATGATTTTATAATACTTACTTAATAATGAATCATAAATGTTTAAAGGAAACTTTGTGAATCACTTCTAGTAATTTAAAACTAGAACCACCCTAGCGGTTTCACGCGCATTAGTGTTGATCCCTTGGGAATATCGGGATAAAAAGTATCCTATGTGTTATTCTAATGTATAAGCTATATTTTCTACTGTAAAGTTTCATCAAAATCCGTTCAGTAGTTAGTACATCCATCCTCACAAACTTTCATGTTTATTATAGTATTAGTAGGAAGTAGGACTCTCTTATTAAATTGCTTTGTAATTTTCACGGTTGTCGGCGTTTTGGTGCTATTGACTGACTGAAAAAAGAGATTTACTTGTAACACCAACATTGGGTGTTAACACAGTTTGTATGATTGTTCTTTTAAGAGTTTTTATAACTTCATAAAATAAATTAAATGTGTGTGTGTTGTATGACATAAGAGCAGTGGTGGCCAAGTGGTAACGGCCGCGACTTACGAGTTGTAGGTCGTAGGTTCGAACCCAGACAGGCGCTTTACTTTGTGTAAATTATTTCATCACCACTGCTCTCAAAACGGTGAAGGAAAACATCGTGAGGAATCCGGCATGTCCTAGAACCAAAAATTCGAAGACATGTGACATCTACCAATCCGCACTGAGCCCGCGAGGTGGATTACGGCCCACTCCCTCTCACCGAGAGGAGGCCCGTGTCCCAGCAGTGGGAACATTATAGGCTGATTATGGTATGGTGGTGTTGTATGACCAGCACCCTAATTGCGTAACACATTATCAATCTCAATCTGAATAATTTTGAAGGAAATTGCTAATTTATGTTTGAAAAAATGTGTCTGGTCAACAACGTAAATAATGCAATTAATGTTGTTGTACAGTCAAAATGAAACACATTGCTACTGATAGTGTGTAACGTAATTATCCCACAGATATATGAATGTAAATAAGGCAAAAGAAGTATGTAAGGATCGTAGCAGGTGGCGTTCTGCAGTTTTTGCAGGTGAAGGTGTGAGATTATGTATGTACTAGCTTCTGCCCGCGACATTGTTTAACATAAAACATATCCTATGACACTCATGGATAATGTAGCTTCTCATTAGTGAAAGAATTTTCGGGATTGAATCAGTAGTTCCCAAGATTACCCCCTACATCCTCACAAACCTCTTTATAATATTAGTATAGATGTGTAAGTCTTTTTTGCTTGTTCTGCAATATTTTTAAAAGATTTTTCTATATTATACCACTCAAAGTGATTTTTCTTTAAATATTGATGTTCAATGCACTCTTTTCAAACAAAGTCCTTTGACAAACGCCTCTACTTACTATACAAATTATATAACTTCATATCAACGGTTAATTCATGAAACAGTTCTAAATATGTTATACACTCAGACCAACAAGTTACACAAAAGGAAAATGTAATGCTTTGCTTATAATTGGAATCCATTTCCGTTATAATATTTTACTTACACTAATTACAGAGTATTACGTATTTTAAACATATTGTATTGTACAGTATCAGTATCAGAATAGTATGATACAACAGTCTACAAATTAAAAAGTTATCTGATCTGATTTCCTCACGTTATTACATGCCAAGAGCATGCAATAAAGTTAATTTACTTAACAAGAAAGTATTAAGTTCAGTATGCTCTAAAGCATGAAATACACGGTTTAAAACAGTGGTTTCAAACTTAATTTTAAAACAGTGTAGACAGTGGTTTGAATCCAAATTTCCCTTTAAACATCCTTGGTAGAAAGGCCTGCGTTACAAACCAGTGGCAGAAGATTTTGGTTTTAAACCGTGTAGCAGGCATCTCGCAACAACAACAACTTCAAGGTCACCTTGGTTTGTAGACTGGTTTTAAACCATGTATATCGTGCTTAACACAACAGCAACAAATACAAAAGTGGCCAACTCAAGGTTATGTAACATTTTAAAAAGCATTTCCTCCAATCACACTAAGATAGTTTTTCTGATAGTTTTTGCACTAAACAAGAAGTAAAGAAAAGCTAAATATAAATACCTAAAAATCCTTTATTACATAACATCACGCCTTTAATCCTCGAAGGGTTAAGCAGAGGTGTACAGACGCCAGCACATCAATTTACTACAATCTGTCAAATGTCTTTAATAGATTTTCAACTTTATCGCTACAGCATAAGGTTCAAGATTGATTGGGAAAATTTGACAGTTTCGGGTAGCTTGATGTGCTGGCGTCTGCACCTTATAGTACACCCACATTTAGCCAGTTAAGTCCCATATAATAGGGGGCGAGCCTATTGCCATCAACCGGGCACAAATCCGGACTCCGGGCTTTTACTGATAAATTCCAGATGGAAAAACCCAATAACCCTTTGTACGACCCGGGAATCGAACCGAGACCCTTATCCTCGTCAGTTAGCACTTGTGATCACTAGGCCAACGAGGCACTTACCAATGGGAAACGGGGTCTATGACCGCTCAAGTTCCGGGGGCCTAAAAAGCCCACTTTGGCAGAATCATAAAAGGATAACATTAGGATTCATAATATGGCGAAGACGGTCCGTGTTTTTCTTTTTTTCGCTGCACTACGTAGGTATAATCAAAGAGAGTGGGACTGGATTTGGATTGGGTTGATTGGTATTTTTGCACAGACAAAAAAAAATAACTGAAAAATCCTTCACCAATGTGATTTGATACAATTAACTTAACAATTAACTGCCCATTATGATTCATAATGTTATCCTTTTATGATTCCGCCAAAGTGGCTTTTTTAAGCCCCCTGCTAATGAGACACAATTGATTTTCTACTGTATCATACTACATAGGGCACACGCGGGGCTTGACGGGCTAATATAAATACCTACAAATCCTTTATTGTTTTAACATGATTGTGATATAGGTAGGTTTGTATGTATTTAATAACAAACTCTATTACTTCCATAATTCAGTTTACCCTTGGACGAGTTTATCTGTAGGTACTTACTTGTAAATCGTGTAATTGAGTTCAAGTTGTTTTGCTATTACGTACATTAATTACTAACTCACGAGATTAGCTTACAATTTTCATTGTGCTGATAATGTTTCCAATATTTTTTTAAGTATTGAAAATTATTTATTTAATAACGAACACCACATATACATTCAACATTGTCTGACAATAGTACTTAGGAAAGGTATTACTGCTAATGTAGGTACAGTCAACAAAAGAGATAAGTATGCAGGATCGTCGGATATAGTTGAAGTTTAGTAAGAAACCGATGGATGTTGTCGACTGAAATTTAATTTGATAAATGAGCTGTTTGTTTTCTATTAATTATATAAAAATTTATTCGAGAACGTACATTGGTTTCTTACTTAACTTCAACTATATCCGACGATCCTGCATACTTATCTCTTTTGTTGACTGTACTTACACAAAAAATAAGGTTTTTTTTTTTTTTTTCCGGATGGGAAATCATCAAATGACCCCTCCCTCTCTGGGTGGAGCGGAAGGGAGTGTCAGACTCTTACTGACTAAAACCCACCCGTGTTCCTTCCTTAGCCCTTTATGTTCCGGGCCAGCGGTAACCCTTTCGGACAATCCCGCTGAATAAGGTTTACATTTAATTATGCATAGTCAGGCTTATAATGTTCCCACTACTGCGACCCAGGCCTCCTCTCTGTAAAAGGAAGTGGCCCTTTATCCACCACATGAGCTCAGAGTGGTAAGGTGGTTGAAGCTTTATCAAAACATGTATAAAAGGGTTACTAACTTTCTTGCTGGTTCTTCTCAAAATCAAAGTCAAAGCAATTATTTCAAAGAGGCACATAAAAGGCACTTTTGAACGTCAAAAATTACAACAAAATAGAATTGATTCTAGTCGCGCATTCCAAGAGGTAGGGAATTCTCCATAGGAAACAACAAATTGCAACTGTGCACATAATTTCTGAGGATTTGAATAAAAGATTTTGAATTTGAATCTAATGATAAAAGAGGTGAATCGAAACAACAATAATTATAGTGCCAGATGGATAGATACAAATTCAAAGCCATAAAATCAGATATGCAAATAGGTAAAATTAGCATGACAAACACCAAACATCAAACAAGCATGGAACACACACTCACATCTGTGCCTTGTTACATGGCCTTTGTTAAAAAATAGATTTTTATTGTTTATCTTTTGATCTACACGCCACACTGGCAGAGCATGTGGTGCTCATTAGCAATAGGCAATTAGACATTTGTAGGTCAAATTCAGGGCCATTACAGGCTGACTGCCTCTTTGGTGTAATTGTCGCAAGCACTAGTGCTGAGCTTGAGGTTCTGGGTTCGATTCCCAGGTCGGTCAAAGTATTATGGGGTGTTTTTATCTGGAATTCCTCAGTAGCAGCTCGGAGTCTGGATTTGTGCCCGGTTGATGTTAATAGGCTCTCCCCCTGTTACATGGGGCTTAAAACATAACTAACGAAGTGTGGGTGTACTACAGAGCATTTTACACACACACACGCCAGCTGGACAGCCAGGTTTAGAAGGGTAAATATTTGGGGGGAGGGGAGCGAGTGGGTAAAGCCCCAGGGATAACTATGTGGAAGTAGCTAAAATGTTTAAAAATAATTAGCAATATAACTTAGCCTCTAATAACTACTACTGCATCTACTAAGGGCTAAGACTTTCACCACAGCCGCAGCATGTTCTGTCATAGGAGATAGAAAAAGAAAGAAGAAAGAGAAGATTTTTATTTATTTATTGCTGAATGGGCCCGCTCTTGACCTCGATCACGCCTGATGGAAAGCGAAGGATGGACATATTCTTTAAGATTGCAGTTAATACAAAACATGTATTTTAATTTAAATAAACATTGCCTTTTATTTAACCATAACCAATTTGAAATCATTTTCTATGCGGCGTTTATTCGAGGCGCGGTTTATTTGCAGTTTCTAAATTACCGTGAAGCGTTAACATACTTAACAATGACTGCCGCATTGAACAATAAACATGGCCTCAAGTCTGCTATAACAGTCAGAATGGTCTATCATTGATTTAATAATTGTGGATTTTGACAAGTTTGGTAATCTACTAATATAATGGCGTCATTATGACTTTCCATTGGCAACCACTGACACTCCATTGAAAGAAATGGCATAGAATGGTAATCTCGTACATAATGACAAATGAATGACTGACTTAGGCGGTCATCTGCTAAAATTTTGGCAGTTCCTTTGATCAGTGACCTACCATTAGAAAGTCATTGTGCAATCAGAATGAATTTAGCAGATTACGAATACCTTTTTAGGGTTTCGTACCTCAACAGAAAAAACGGAACCCTTATAAGTTCGAACCATCACTTCGTTATCCGTCTGTCTGTCCGTCGATCAAGACCCTCACCCACCCCTTTTCTCAGCAGCGCGTTGAGTTATCAAGTTAAAATTAATATCAAATACCCAGGGCTGCAATCCCTTAATTGAAGCAGTGAAAAAATCAAACTTCGTCGTGTCAGACTTTTACTGACTAAAACCCAACCGTGTTCCTTCAGTTGCCTGTGCCAGGGGCCACGGTATCTCTTTCGAACGACCCGCGACTCTGGCAGGCATAGGCATGGCCCCGTTAGTTAGTGCTGACATCTCTTTGAGCCACGGGTGGAACATAACGCGCCTACGACCCGGGCCTGCAAGTAGTATAATGCAAGTAGCCAAAAACCTCTTATTCGACAAGAACACTGTCAAATTACTGCCTTGAAGTTGGTCTTGTTGACTGGGACAAGGAAATTATTATTGCAACTGCATGTGCAATTAAATAGGTCATTGACTTCATTTTAGATAATAGAATGCTACATGTAAACACTGAATCTTTCCACGTACTTTAAACACTACACAATACAAAACCTTAAATGTAATTAAAATAAAGTCTACAATTCAATGATGTGTGAATTGACCTGAACTTTATAATCGTCTTAATTATCAAGTTCAGTACGTACCTAGTACCTAGTTATGTACGGCGGACGCATCACATGATATATTCAGTATTGATAATTGCAATATGCAATATGTATTCCTATGCGCCTCTGTCTGCTATCAACTTGCTACACAAGGGCCTCCTAGTGACCGTTACAAATATACAATGAACGGTTAAAGAGAAAATTGTCGTACCTACTTACTACGCCTTGGTAGACGATTATGGATCGCATCGCAATTTGTTGTTAAAGTCATTTTTGTAGCGAGAACCCGCGTATGTGTAGTAGTTAGAAACTTCTAAACTTAAGGCACCTGTTCCACCGCCAACGAGGAAGCGACTAGTTCGATTCATCAACGAAGTTTTTGCTCAAGAAACGTATAAAAGATTGTAGGTCCTGTTTGAGTAAAAGAGATACTATATAGATGATCGCTGACGGTTCACATCGCCGCGGTGTAAAAGTAAAAGTCTTAAAAACACCTATTATTTAAAAGGTAAAGTCAAATAGGTACAGACTAAATAACCGCCAAAAAATCCCGAAACTAATGTGTGACCAATTCTTTTTTTTTTTCGAATTTGCATCTCGCGCGTCAAAACCGTCGCGTCGCGGACCAAAACCGAGTACCTGTTTTGCGACTTTGGTGGTCTCTCCAGTTCTGTGCCCATATCTCTCGCCGGAACGCCCTTACCGATCTGCTCCGACTTTCGGTACCTCGGGTCGCTTGTCCAAGGAGATGGCGAAGTAGACCGAGACGTAACGCACCGGATCAACTCAGGATGGATGAAATGGCGACAGGTCACAGGAACAACTTGTGACCCACGGATGCCCCTCAAGTTAAAGGGGAAAATTTATAAGTCCGTGATAAGGCCTGTCGTACTGTATGGGTCTGAATGCTGGGCCGTGAAGAAGACGGATGAAAAAAGATTGCATGCAGCGGAAATGAGAATGTTGAGATGGATGTGTGGAGTGACGAGAATGGATAAAGTAAGAAATGAGTATATAAGAGGAAGTCTGAAAGTGGCGCCAGTGACAGAAAAGTTGAAAGGAAATCGTTTGTCTTGGTATGGGCATGTGATGAGAAGGGACGAAACGCATGTGACTAAAAGAGTGATGGATATACATGTTGATGGATGGAGAGGGAGAGGAAGGCCGAAGAAAAGATGGATGGATTGTGTGAGGAATGATATGAAAGAGAAGGGAGTGAATGATAGCGTGACGGTTGACAGGGGCGAATGGAAGAAGAAAACGTGTTGCGCCGACCCCAAGTAAACATGGGATAAGGGCAGGAAGATGATGCATCTCGCGCGTCAACCTAGAAGCTTGTCGGTTGTCGGGTGCTTAACCGGGTTTGTCTGTGGGTGCCTCAATAATTTAAGGCTTCCAGCCAGGGCTTAAAAAAACATAAAAACTAAGCGACTACACGCTAAGGGTAGGAGCCAAGCTCGTCCCGCCATCTTCGCCTTCCAACCAATCCTTATTCATAATATTTTATAGTACCTAACCCTTCAGTTTTTCATTTACAGGAGGGTAGCTGCGAGTCCCTAAAGGAATTCCTAGGCAGAAACAACGCCAAAGGCGTGGACCTGAACAGGGACTTCCCTGACCAGTTCGACAAGAACAAGTCGAATGATGAGGAGTACTTGTATGGTGGGCGGCAGCCTGAGACCGTGGCGCTTATGCGATGGGTGACCAGCAAGCAGTTTGTGTTGTCAGGGAACCTGCATGGAGGTGCTGTTGTTGCAAGTTATCCTTATGATGATTCCAGGTTGGTGTTCTAAAGTTGGTGTATTTTTGTTTTTAGAAAACATTGTGGGTAGTTAATCGTCGATGCAATTTAAACAGGGTTATTGGTATTATTATGAACAACTTTTACTATGGGACCAAACCTGAATTCGCGAAAATAAAAAGCTGTTCCCAACATTTTGACGAGTTATACGAACATAAATGTAGGGAAGGGGTTTTGTAGATCACTTTGTTGTCCGTCTGTCAAGTCCCTTTTTCTCAAGAACGCCTGGAGTTATCAAATTGTAATTAATATCAAATACTCAAGGCTGCAATCCCTTGAAGCAGTGTAAAAATCAAACTTCTAAGTCGACGCAATTAAAAGATACGGGCGTTTACGTTCTGTTTATGCGGCATATTTTGACACTCGCAAGGGAATAAAAACCTGTAGGGTACTTCCCGTTGACCTAGAATCATGAAATTTGGCAAGAAGCAATGACATATAGCACAAGCCGCTGTGCCTGCCATGAACAGTGACCTGGATTTGATTAGTGAGTGGTCGCGGTCATTTGGACTGCAAATCAACCCTAGGAAATCCCAGGCCATAATTATCGGCAGCAGGTATATGCGGAATAGGCTCGATGTTGCGTCGCTGTCTCCACTCTGTCTGAATGGAGTTCAGATTGAATACGCGCATACGGTTAAAAACCTGGGAGTGACCATGGACTCGTACTTGTCGTGGACGGCTCATGTTGCACAAGTCAGTCGCAAAGTGCACTACACGTTCCATTCGTTAAAATGTCTGCAGGGCTTCTTGCCCTTGAACACCAAAATCTCTCTTGCTCAAACCCTCATTCAGCCCATTATTGATTACGCTGATGCCTGTTATTTGGATGCCACCGAGGAGCTTTTGAATAAACTTGAGCGTTTGCAAAATATCTGTATTCGTTTTGTTTTTAACCTTAAAAAGTATGATCACGTCTCCAACTTTCGCAAGGTACTCAAGTGGCTCCCCATTCGACTTCGCAGGAACTCTCGGATATTGTGCCTATTATTCAATCTCCTTCACAATCCTAAAACACCATCCTATCTGCGGGAGCGTTTTTCCTACGCCCGTCCTTCAGATGCGCCTTGCAGGTCGCATCTTAAAAACCTTCTTAAGTCCCCTCCCCACTCCACCGACTTCTACTCCTACTCCTTCACAGTGCACGCGGTGCGGCTGTGAAATTCACTACCGCCTGAAATTAGGGACTGCCAAACTGTTGCAGTTTTCAAAAGAAGAGTAAAAGAACACTATCTTTCCACCTTATCATAGTTGTGTTTGTATTTATTATTTGATTACGTTATATTTATTAAAATTCTAGTGATATTTATTTTAGAAATATGTATGTTTGTTTGTATGTATGTAAGTATATTCTCATAATACTTGTTTAGTTTTATTAAGAGAATTGTTTTTAGATTTCTTGTATTATTTTGTCTCCTTTAATCTTTCACACGCTGTCTACATCTCTCTATTAATTGTCCTATCGCAGGTATGCTGGAAGAGATTTCTTATGAAATAAGCATCACCTTTGTACCTATTTTTCTGTTCTGTTTTACTTGTCTGTTTATATGTGTGTACATAAATGGTTAAATAAAAAAAAAAAAAAAAAACAAGTAAAGGAAAAAGTCCTAAAACCGTAAATTTGTACGGAACCCTCGGTGCGTGAGTCCGACTCGCACTTGACCGTTTTTTTTTTACTCTTGACTTCGCTCATGCCCGATGGTAAGCGATGGATGAGGTCTATGATGGAACGAGCTTGCCCAGAAGATGCCTGTTCACTCTTACTTTGAAGGTTTACGTTTAATTTTCGATATTTGCTCTGCAGTCGGGTCTATTTAATCTTTTGACATTTTCTTTACTATTCCTGTTTTACGCTTTCAGTACCGGCAAGGAGTGCTGCGAAGATAGTCGCTCTCCTGACGACTCGCTGTTCAAACACTTGGCTAACGTGTACGCGTCTCGCAACGAAGAAATGAGAGCTGGAGACACTTGTCCACCAGAGAACTTTGATGGAGGACTCACTAATGGAGCGAACTGGTATTCTGTACAAGGTTGGTAGTTTTAAGCCGCGTTTCCACTAGGCAACATTTGGCGCGCGACACGTGACGCTCAACAACGCTAAACATTGAGATTGCTATATCTAAGTTACATATTAATGTATTGCACACATAAAACCTTCGCAATTAATGTTCTAAATGATAGTAAAACTGCATCAAAATCTACTTTAGTTTAAAAGAACTAAACTCAAACTCTTTATTGCATTTATGTGTTCATTTCGTTGTTACAATATACTACCGTTATACAGACACGAAAAGCGACCTTGTTTAATACTTTGCATGTAGGTATACAGTGTTTTGTTTTTTGCTTTGACAGTATGGGGAAATCCGAATCCATAAGAGATGCGGGGAAACTGTCTTAGGAACCATTAGCTTATTTTTTCATGAAAACAATTTTGGCATACTAAATTTTTTGGTCAAGTACGAGTTGTCCATAAAAATGCGCAAAATTAACCAACCTTTTTTTTATTAGTTTCATACAGTAAGGATCATTTCATTGTATGGGAAAAATAATCTCTCATATTTACTTTTCCAGGTGGTATGCAAGACTTCAACTACGTGCACTCGAACTGTTTCGAAGTGACTTTCGAACTGTCCTGTTGTAAATTCCCTCCTGCGAAAGAACTCCCGAAGTACTGGCATTTGAACAAGGATGCTCTTATGTCGTTTATTGAGCAGTCACATATTGGCGCCACTGGTGTTGTGGTGGATGAGGCTGGGGAACCCGTCAAGGTAATTACGAACAGCTTCATTATTTCTCTGGGAAAAGGCTTTTCCACCGGGGAAATTGCGTAACACACTATCAATAGCAATAGCTTTCTTGGGTTTCATTTTGACAGTTCAACAAAATTCATTGCGTTATTTACGTTGTTGAGCAGACAGTTTATTCGAACATAGATAAATGCAGTTAAATTATGGACTTGACTATGAAGTGTCAAAGCTTCCACTTGTACTTTTCTATCAAAATATGTTAAAAGAGGATGTCTTCAAGAATATTCATGACATGCTTTTGGTATACAGATCATGATCAGCATCTTAAAACAGTCAAACAAACCACTTCTGGACACTCTTTTCCTGCATGTCTCATGGTACTTACACCGCTGTCTCTTATAGCTATGTTTTTTGTAAAATAATACAAAATATTCCTTATCGTCATCTACATACAAACCCTTTCCCCAACTACATGAGGGTTCAGGTTGACTTCCAGTCTAATCGGTTGCAGCTGAATACCAGTATTTGTTCCTATACATTTTTCATTTTGTATGAATTTTCCAGAATGCTCAAATCAAAGTGGAGGGCATCGATCACATCTTGCGCACAACAGACCACGGCTACTTCTGGCGCATGTTGCTACCTGGACAGTACAACATCACTGCTATTGCTTCTGGGTAAGTTACACATTGATATACAATAGGCTATTTGACAATGTAAAAAATAAGGTCATAATTATTGACACTCGTATAGATTATCGCTTTTAAAATCGATTTGCATTAATTTTACTACAAAACAATGTATTATTTATTAAAAAAATCCCGAAAAAACTTCATCTTTTTAAATCTGGCGCCACGTAATCGAAAACGGTCTGGATTGGCTGAACTTATGATGACGTCATGGTATAGTCAATTACTGTCTATCGTTGACAGAACAGATGACTTTTGTCTAGTATCTCGACCGTTTAAACGTTTGTTTACGTGTAACAATATGGCGTCGTGACGTCACAATACGTTACGACGCCATATTGTTAAAGATAGCGTTTTGACGGCTTATTTAAACAGTACATTTTTATTTACTATTTTCTAAAAGAAATACATTATGCAATTTGAAGTAATAGGTTTTTGTGGGCTCGTTAGACACCATTAAATAATCTGAGATGTTTATCAGAAACCAGTCAAATAGCCTATTAAAGCACTCCAAATTACTAATAATTTGAGTATAAAGGTATGAGTAACAGGGTATAAAGTTCACTCATCTTTCATAGAAAAGGAAGGATTCTTCCGACCAGATGGGTGTTGTGTCTGGTGGGCTACTGCCCGACGATTGGACCTTGTGTTTATGCTAGTCGCGCAGTAAACTCTGCTTGCGCGATGCAGGATTATGCGTGACGTCAGCATGGTGCGTAGTACGTGGTAGTACGCAAGGGGCGATGTAGATGCCGCCACAGAAGGAACGAGCTCTGCTGTCGTTTTGGCTCTAAAATACTAATGGACTGTAAATCGAGAACCCTTGCTGATCGAGACAAGTTTTTGCAACAAAATCTCGCCATCAATCACTACTAAGTGTTTACGTACAAATCGATGCTACAGTATTTCTTCCGACGGATGTCCCTTAGGTTTTTATCGACGCATACATGAAGAGAACTGGCACAAACTCTACATTATTTAGTGACTTTAGCTTTTCACCTCAAGCGCACCTTAAGCAGTGTTAGGTTAGTTAGGAGATAGCAATAGATATAGATGCGTGACCTGCGTGTCGTGCGCGTACGCCTCTAAGCTCAGTGCAAATAAACAGCTTGTTTCCGAAGGCCGCGTCTTATTTAACGGGCCGTGAGACCCGCAAGAATCATACTAAACTAAAACTTATCTATTCCAGCTACTCAATCCCACCCTACACTTCAATAACCGTACCAGCCAACCAAACGTCCCCAATCGTCGTCAACATGACAGTTCACCGTCACCCGCGCTCGCTGACAGCTGGTAAGTCGCAGCTGCGTTACCACGACAACTCCGCTGTGACCGCACTCACGCACGCCTCGGTGCTGGTCGTCAATCTACTGCTTGTGGTACTTGTTGAAGCTTGAGGGGTTACAGTGCTTCAAGGGTCTTTTGGCGTTTGAATGACATTTACAAAAAGGCGTTGTTGTTAAACTTTTCTGAAATGGTATTAAAAAAACAAGATGGCGGGTTTAGTTCCAATTTTGGCCACGCGTCAAAAGAACCTTGTAGCGCTATAGAGATGGTGGATTACAATTTGACGGTCAACGTTACAGTACAAAAATTTTTAGTGTTTCGTCTGTGGTAGGGTCTACCTTCATTGATCAGTCCGTGTCGTATCGTACTTGTTGAAGGTTAAGGGGGTTACAATTGAACGGTCACCCGTAAAAATTGGTAGTATTTTGGTAAAAATAAAAGTGGGCTTAATAATGTGAAGAAAGTGCTCCATCGTCGACCAAATACTTTTTAGCAGTCCAAATGGTCTACGTAATGTTAAAAAACTACTAGGTATTTTAGTCTGGTAGATTCGTCTCAGAGTTTTTAATTCCTTTTGAGGTTCTTGTTTTTAGAATTGTCAAAAAAGGGCACGAAATGCAATTAACGCAGAGCAACTTAATACACAATTTTAAGTTTAAGAAAGAAAATTCTCCGTCCTGGTCACGCAAAACGCGCTAAGAGTTGTGAACATGTGTAGGTACATACTTCGTTTTGTCGTAACGTCAGTTCAAAGTATGTCTGTCTCTGTCTAGCGAATGGTTTTCGTATTGAATGTCAAGTTATTGGCGACTATCAAATTAAAAGCTGCTGGTTTTCACGATCTTCATTTGTTTCCTTTATTATTACTAACAATATGTACGTATATCACAACCACAGTAGGGGTCACTTGACTATTTTGTTTTCAAATTACTGTTTTGAAAATAGTAGACAATGAGTCTGTCTGTTAAACTATTTTGAAACGCTTACAACTTACGCGTTTGTAAATATTTTAATTATTTTTCTTACTTTCTATTTGAAAACTAGCTGACCCGACTGACGTTGGCCAGTCCAAATTTCAATCATTCGTATTTATAAAAACCTGATTCGGATTATTAAGAACATTTTAAAACAAGAAATAGCCAAATTGGTACAGCCGTTCTCAAGTGATGCGCTTACCAACGAACAGCATTTCATTATTATTATATCGATGGTCAACTACCCTTTCCGCGTAATCCACCACTTTCGTACATCCCAACCCACAGGGTCTAAATAACCAAACTGGAAAGCTAATATTTTCACTTAGAAATCTTTATGATAGACATTGTTGGTTCACTTAAGAGCGTAGACGGGCTGCGCGAGAATTGAGAAATAGGTATTTGAAGAAACTATTGCCGTCTCTCTCTCTCTTGTCTCGCCCCGTAGAGTGCGATAGGGACAACTGCAGCTCAGAACGATTTTACCTAGAAAAAACCACGACCGATCGACGTTTCGTATTCCCCTGTTTTCTCCTCGAAACCTAATCTGATTAAAATATTTTTGGTTTAAAGGAAGACTAGATCTATGCCCCTATCATTTGTTTTTATCTTAAAAACTTTTCAATTTTCTTTGGGTAGTCGTCTGATTACGTAGGTAAAAACGGGGCATTTTTTTAGGTTTTCGGAAAATCATATTTATTTTTGTAATATTTTTTTTGAAAAAAAAAACATAACAGGGGCATGCCTTCAATAAACCTAGATTTTTATAAATAAAAATGATTACTCTAGAGGCATTATCCAGGAAGAGAATAGGGGAATACGTTTGTATGGAAAAAATGCAGCCCGTCTACGCTCTTAACTATGTAGATGGCTTGTATCAACCCCATTTTATTCCACAGAATTTCCTGTGTATCTCATCTGTACAGTGTAATTTTCTGCCAATTTATCATGTCCGCTAACATTTTTGTAACTATATGCTTCGACCACGTTCAAAGGGGCCATTCGAGAACTTCTTCGTGTCAAATGTGCTCAGCAATAATAAACCTTAAAACCTTTCATGGTAGAGTCGATTTTCATTTACTGCACATTCGTTTATTAACCGATGATTTTCGGCAAAGATCGGTTTCCGAAGATTTCCGAAGGCAGCTTTAAACATGGTCGGCCTAACATACGAATTACCTTAGCCTTTATATGGTTGTATATTACTACGCTTCTATTCTGACAAATCTTTTAAGGGGTTTATGATAAACAATTTAATAATAACTATAAGCCCGATTGCATCACAAATCGCTAAATAAGTTAACTGCTAAACTCAGGGTTACGGACCCTGACGTCATCGACGAGCAAATTGTAACCATCGTGATTCTAGATCCCCAAGCGAAAACATTTTTCGTCGATAATAAAAAAAAATTACGGTTTCATAGAAAAATGTAATACTTACGTGGCCAAAATGTATGGAAGAGCAATTTTTTTTAGGGTTCCGTACCCAAAGGGTAAAACCGGGACTAACTAACGAAGACTCCACTGTCCGTCTGTCTGTCTGTCACAGGCTGTATCTCATAAACCGTGATAGCTAGACAGTTGAAATTTTCACAGATGATGTATTTCTGTTGCCGCTATAACAACAAATAATAAAAATAAAATAAAATTAAAATTTAAAGGGGTATTAAAGAAACTTTTTTTTTTCGCGTTTTATGCCTTGTGGTACGGAACCCTTCGTGTGCGAGTCCGACTCGCACTTGGCCGGTTTTTTTTTTAATAACCGACGGTACAGTCAACAGCAAAAGTAGATGATCAAAATCAGAAATTCAATACTAATGAACGGAGTTCACGTCAGAACTGTGTGGCGTCCAAGTACTACTACTTATAATACTTACTACGTAGAATACTTTTGAATCACTTCGACGCCATACAGTTCTGACGCGAACTCCGTTCATTAGTATTGAATTTCTGACTTTGATCATCTACTTTTGCTGTTGACTGTACATATCAACGCAGGGGGTTCAGAATGATGTACTGAATCCATGGTATACATGGTAAAACAGGTTGTGCGTCGATATTCCTGACACCCTGTATTTAAAATATCGCTGTTTCTGTCAATCGTTTGAAGATGATAGAGACAGAATGATATTTTAAATATGTTTAGCGCTAAACGCATTTAGTGATTTAATGGTGCAAGGCGGCCTAGAGAAATATGCCATCACGTTCAGTGCCATTTATATAATAAAGCGCCTTTATCCCTTGGGATTAACCAATGGTTCCAATATAAAGAGTACAATATGCAGCTAAATTAAAGGGGATGGAAGATTGGAGGGAATTGAAGATTTCTCTATGGGGCTATCTTCTGTCGCGCCATTTTGTTTTTTTTTTTCGAAATGGCGGCCTCATATGAAACCTATATAAATTGATAGCTGACATCAAATGACGTTCGAAAAATATGGATGTCACGTGATGAACTTTGAGTGTTAATATCTCGGAAACGTCACGCTTTACGGAGTAAGGTCTTATTATGTTTTCTGTTTGCATTAATGTCAACTATCGATTTATATAGGTAACATGCGTGGCCGCCATTTTGAAAAAAGAAAATAAAATGGTGAACCGGTAGGTATGCCACGGATCTTCAAAGCCCTTTTACGACCAGGTGATAGCTTAATTAGTAAATAAGTAATATCATTGGTTTAGAACACTGAGTATTACGTAAAGAGTGAGAGTTATCGTATTTCTCATCGAATTTATAAGGTAGAGTCCGTTCACAGTTATTTTATCTCTGACAGCAGCAACCTAATAGCAACCTTATTTCGACGTCAATAAAGATCACAATGATTTGACAGACTTGTCAATGGCAGCAACCTTATTAGAATGAGAATAAAGATCACTGTGATTTGGACAGTGATGCAAAATTTGATGTAAAATAACTGTGAACGGACTGTAAAAGAAACGTCTGTCATTGAACGGTCGCTAATGTCACGTCATAAAGCTTGTCTCTGATTGGCTTATCTTGTACCCAGATCTTGTGTTCATTCATAATATACCCCTCCGTTCTTACTACTCTGTTATAGACTTCTTACTGTAGTGGGTAAGTCATGTTCAGTCTGCTAGTTTTGTGACTAACTAAAGATGTTTCAACTAAATTAATAAATTAGGAGCTACTTTTTCTTTAATTTAAATAATTAACTATTTATTTCAATGTCACCGTTATGAAATGTTTTATTTTATATGTCTTTTATCTTGTCCTTGTACCGGAACACTTCAAACGAAAAAATAACTGTGATATTTTTTTTCAATCGTAAACTTTTTTTTTAATCTGACTTTTTTCTTTTTGCTCGGCTCCTAGGAGTCGTAGCGTGATATTAAATAGCCTATTACCTTGCTTAAAAACGGGCTATCAAATGCATAATTATTGTTTTTTTTTAATTTGAATTGCAGTTCCAAAGATTAAGCGTTCAAAGAAACTCAGCTTTATTATTAGTATATATCAAATATTTAGTTGAAACATCAATACATGTATGTGTAAATGTAAACCATCCAATTCATTACCATCGGGCTTCCTAATTCTATACCATTAACATTTAGCACTAGGATTTAGCTTTTGTGACTTAATACTAACCTTAATGACAAAGCAATAAAGTTGAAATTAATGAAGCTAATTTAACATAGGACCATAAGCATAAAAGGCCCAATTTAACATAATTTGAATTTAGAATAAGATGAAAATGAAAAGGTCTTTTGACCAGCCAGTGACTAATAATTATGTCGACATATTTTTTTTTACATAATATTTATTATTATTGTATGTAGTTGAACAAGGAAATATTAACTTTATTTTGTTAGAGATTAGTTTTAAATTATATTGCTCAAGATTTTCTGTTATTGCAGAAGTGAAAAATTAATATTATTAGGTAAGCATTGAAAAAAAAAGTATTGTTTCGATTCTCAAATATTTTGGTCTCCTATTAGGTTTAAAAAATTAAATTTAAAAGTTTATGCCTTGTATAGTTTTTCTCCAAAAAGGTTATATCTAGCTTTACAAACTTTTTGTATTTAGGCGTATTTTATAGAAAACAATAAAATTAAGGCTGTTAGTGAATATTACTGTGCCAATTTAATAAATTATTTGATCAATTATAAATTCTAAAAACTGATCTCAGTGATTGTAATTAAATTATTTGAATATTTCTCAAAATGAATTGTGTTTTTACAAAAAATATTATTTAGGAGTTAGTTGATATATTTTTATAAGTGTAAGTGAGAGAATTTTACTTATACATTCGTATTTATTATTTAGTGTTTGGTAAATTGTTGCAAAACTATTGTTGTTGCTCAATCAATGGCATCTAGTGTTCATTTATATGTAAATTACGAAAATAAATACAACATAATGACATTACGCATCGGTGATCTGCTTATCAAAACACGGGATCGCCAAGAATTGGAGATAACCTGCGTTCAATATCCTGATCTTGGAAATTATTTTTATTTCTTTATAATTTTAAAGATCTCAGACCTAATTTGCTAGTGTGGCCAATATTATACACATATAGTATTGTATACTATATTTGAGTGAACAGTGGTGGCCCAGTGGCAACGGCCCCGACTTACGAGTTGTAGGTCGTGGGTTCGAACTCAGACGCTTTACTTTGTGTAAATAACTTCACCACCACTGCTCTCAAACGGTAAATGAAAACATCGTGAGGAAACTGGCATGTCCTAGAACCAAAAATTCGAAGACATCTACCAACCCGCACTGGGCCCGCGTGGCCCACTCCCTCTTACAGAGAGGAGGCCTGTGCCTCAGCAGTGGAAACATTATAGGCTGATTATGATATTGACTTCAGTCAACATAGAAATCATAAATAAAATATACAATCTAACACTAAATATATATATTATGTACAAGTATATAAAGGGACCGGTTCTGTGCTTCTCGTATCCAGCGGGTGCTTGGGGTAGGCCTATGTCCAGCAGTGGACGTCTTTCGGCTAAAATGATGATGATGATGATATAAAAGGAGAAAGGGAAGAGCTCATTGGGCATCAAAAATGTTATCTTGATTAAAACTGTGATTGCTCTTCGATGAGTTAGGTTATTTTAGTAAGAAAGAATTAAATCACAAGGTATTTTGTTGTAACATTTAACCGATAAAAGATGTACGACAAACATAATTTTGTCAGTATGAAATAAGCCTAGTCTGTATTAGTTTAAAGTTCACATTAGTTTGCAGCCATTTACCAAACGATGTGTATTATGTTGTTTGTACATAGATGGCCAGAAGGCGTTGTATATGAACAATAAACGTCGCAGGTACACAGTAATCTAACGCTTTGTTTTAATTAACACCTTCTAAGTAGTTTGATTCATTTAGCGGACATTGGTTTTTAGTTACCTATTATAATAGTAGTTGGACTTTTTTTTTTGTTGAATATAGACATTCCTACTTTTTTTTTGTAAATATATATTTGGAGACATTTTTTTTAGTTGACAAAAAAGCGAAAAGAAAACTCAGTTTTCTGAATATAATCTTTTAATGTTTTTTAAATATTTCAATGAAATAATTTTATATTAAAATCAAACAAACAAATTAATGTTTAATGAATCTGACTACATTCTACGATATTCTAGATTTTCCCCTTTTCTTTGGTGATTTTTTTTTTTCATTTTTCAACTGTTTTATTTGGTGATGGTTATTTACAAATATTTTCTTTGGAAGTGGTTATTTTTCAATGGTTTTATTTGGTGAATGTTTTCATACTTTTCCGTTATGCACTGTTGATTTGCCCGTATCTTTTCGAAGCATGCTTTTGTAAACCGTACGTAGTGCCACCTTCTCACAATCCTGACCTCCTAGTAGTCAAAACGCGTTTTTGTGCTTGGCAACATTGTTTTAAACTACTGTGTATAAAACAGGAGCATGATAAAATTTGTTCTAATCAAAATTTTAATTTTTGTTTGGTATGAGTTTAGTTTTTTTCTTAAACACCTTTTTGTGTTCAAAACACCATTTAATAAGGTGCATATTGCAGCTTATAAAAAGACAGCAGTGTAGAATTTCACAGATTTTTTATTATAAAATAACTAATTCGAAAATAACATCAAAAGTACAATAATGCTACTAACGAACGGTAAGAAATTAGAATTAAACATATTTTGTTTGCTTTGAATATTATTTAAACACAGATGTTTCGTTTAAAACACTAAAATATCAAGGTGTACATAGTAGCTACAAAAAGTAAGTACACACACAGACCAGACACAATACACCGAATACACGTGACACAAAAGAACACAAACACAAAAAAAAAACACAAAATGGCGCCAACAAATTCTAAAACCAATCTAACCGGGCAAATCTCCAGTGCATTTGAGGCGCGAGCGTCACGACATCGACGGTATGTCCCCAGTAGACTTCGCGCATCACGACTACGGGAAGATGGAGAGCTTCCTCAAGGAGCTGAACGAGCAGTACCCCGCCCTGACCAAGTTGAGCAGCATCGGCAAGTCTGTTGAGGGAAGGGAGCTGTATGTGCTTGAAGTTACCAATGAACCTGGAGTGCATAAGCCTGGTGAGTCCTAATTTTCTTTGAGTTTAAAGGCTGATTTCAGACAACCCTTATTTTCGTTCTTTAAAAGTAGGTATGTAATATGTTGTCTTTTTACCCGACTGCGCGACGCAAAGGAGTGGTAATGTGTTCATCAGCCTATGTATGTTTATTATTATTATTTTTATATTTTAACATATCTCGGGACCATGGGGTCCCGGTCCTTTGGAAGGCGTACGAGGGGCCGAAGCCAACTCGCAGAGGCCTGTTAGAGATTTTCAATGAAATGAGGCACCATCCGACGATTATCCCTGTTCGCACTATACAAGTGCACCCAAGGATAACCCCCGGTTGGTGTAGGACTATTGCAAAATAAGGAAACAAAAATATTGGATTATGGGTTTTGGTGGCTAAAGTGAACTGGTTAT
The DNA here is from genome assembly GCA_963082905.1 of Oligia fasciuncula. Classification (NCBI taxonomy): domain Eukaryota; kingdom Metazoa; phylum Arthropoda; class Insecta; order Lepidoptera; family Noctuidae; genus Oligia; species Oligia fasciuncula. Next base: position 8,854,500 of record OY720406.1, on the reverse strand, counting down.
TTAAGACTATGGAAAAACTATAGCCCCTGCCTGACCGATGTTCTCTATAAATTACACAGATTAAATGGCAGGGGGTGACTTGCACACTCAATAATGGGCCCCCGAAAACGGTCGCTAGCACATAGTGTCGTAGCGGCAAGGGGGCAACATGTCCTGAGGTGCTTATGAGGAGTGGAGAGGTATTCCACGGCTATCAGGACAATCCCGGAAGTACGGTCAAGATCCCTACCAGCATCTTACTGGAATACTTCCTTCCTCCGAGCACGTTTGCTCTTGCGAATCTCCACTCAAGCCAGCCAATAAAGGCAAGAATGAGGTGGGAGCTCTGTTCCTCGTCATTGTTCACTCCAGCCGGCCAATAAAGGCAAGCCAGAGGTGAGGAACAAGACTTCTCCCTGGAGATAGGGTCCGTGGGGTCGCTACTGCCCAACAGCTCGCCACATGCTGCCCTGCGGATTTCTGTATCTCTCTTGGTCTGGCTCCTAACTCTAGACCTGTTCCGGCAAAGTCAACCCTTCCGGCACAGGCCTAGAGTTCTGAGCGCGCAAGCCCCACCACGACGTCAACGTAGAGATACGGCGGTGGGGTTATTATTATTATCTCCTTTATTACTTTACATGTCTTATTCTATTATATTTTTAAATATTTCTTAATAAATAAAAGTAAGTATAAAAAACATTTAAAAATATAAAAAAATAGTTGTCCGCCGGTGTCGGGAGCAGGGTCCAAGCTACCGGTGGTTAGGGCTCCAGAGACAGGAACCTCCTCACAATGCGAGCCGTATCGAGGAGCACTGCCTTCTGAATCAGTATCTTATTATTATTATTATTATGTTCCTTTGAAGCACTATAATTAAAACTTTTAGTGTTATAATTGTCTTTTTTAAAATTTTAGTGTTATATTGAGATATGATTGTTAATCAAAGATACAGACACACTGCTACATACAAGTCGTTTTAGCGTCTTCAGTCACCAGATGGAAGTAAAGAAGCGCAAAAAAATAAAGGAAAAACCATATTAAGTACACTATCTTTAACAGTCGACGCAAGCGCAACTGCTTAGTTGCTCGTGGGGCGCCCACGATCAACTTAGTTGCCCAGCCACATTTTTGTTCCCTAAGACGATACACCAAGGTAACACTGGTCGTCAGCCAACCGGGCTTACACAAGTAACTACCTCTGCCTTTTCCTTCAAATTCAGAAGTAAAGACATTAAAACCTTCTCCTCCAACAGGCAAACCTGAATTCAAATACGTAGCGAACATGCACGGTAACGAGGTCATAGGCAGGGAGCTCCTCCTGCTCCTAGCCAAGTACTTATGCCAGGAGTACGTGAGCGGCAACCAGAGGATACAGAAGATGCTGAACAGCACCAGGATACATCTGCTACCGAGTATGAACCCTGATGGGTATGAGAGGTCGGCGGTTGGTGAGTGTTTTTGGATATTTTTGAATATTTTTTTCGGGTTTTAGAAAAAGTGAGAGTGTCACACAGATTAGAGTGACAGAGATGACGCTCTACAAATCCGATCTTTTTCTAAAAGTCAATGTTCCATAATTTTATTGTGGCCGAAAGCTATACCTACATTTTGTTATGCGTATTATTAGGCAATCTTCTGTCTATTTATGTGCTCTCTTAAAATAAAATAAAAAAGTAAAAGTCTTACAAGTAAAAACTACATTAGCAACAGTGAGCTTTGACAATAGATTTTCTGACTATGAGCTTGTACCACAGACAAATTCCCGAATTATTTTAGTTAGGGTTCCGTACCTCAAAAGGAAAAGTCCTTCTGTCTAATAATATAATAATAATATTTTTTTTTTATTCATAAGTTCACATAAGTATAAATTACATAGAAGTTACATCATTACAAAGTTACATATTTTGTAATGATTGTAATGATGTCTAGGTTCCCACCTAGTTCAGGGGATAGGGTCAAAACATTATAGCAACCATCAGAGCCACCACGTTATTTTATTGTATACCTACTACAAAAAATTGTTGTATTGTGGTGAGAAATAAACAATTTTATTTTTATTTATTTTATTAATTAATATTATGAGGAAAATACTAAACTATGCCTAAAATAAATCTAGTGTATGACATATTGGTTAAAAGCCTACTGAAGTCTGTCTGTGAAGACCCTTTATCTCGGGAACGTGTGGAGTGTCGAGTTGAAATTAAAACCATATACTGAGGTCTACAGTCCCTTGAAGCTGTGAAAAAAAATCAAACTTCTAAGTTAACGTAAAAATAAAAACTTTTTCACAAAAAAAAACAACCGACTTCCAAAAAACACTACAAAGTGAAAAATAACTTTAATTTCGGAAGTCGGTGTCTTTGGATCTGTATTTTAGTTTTTTGCCACCGACTTTTTTGAAGTCGGTTAAAAAGATACGGCCATTTACGCCGCAAAAAACGTATATTTCGACCCGTTGATCTATAATCATGAAATTTGGCAAGAGTCAAGGTGCATGTAGTACAAGTAAACGAAAAAATCCAAAAACCGTAACATTTTAGTTAAATTAAAAAAAAACGTGATAAAATATTTACATACCTACACATTTGTACGGAACCTTCGGTGCGCAAGTCCGACTCGCACTTGACTGGTTTTTTTTGTCTGTATGACTTTTGATTAGATATATTCGATATGAAAATAAGAAGTGTAAATCCAATTGTTTCAACACTATCTGCAAGAAATGTTTCTGTTATTATATGAATATTGTTTCAGGTGATTACAGCAGTGTGAAAGGAAGAGCTAACGCTCATGACGTCGATCTTAACAGAAACTTCCCGGATCAATTCAGCGAGACAGAGGTGAGCGCTTTATCGATACTGTACTTCTAGAGAACTCTTATAAAGTAGTGATGTTATATTAATTGTAACAAGTAACCTGTACTACGTTGGCACGGACGTAAAAATATCGCGGCGGGATTTTATCGCGCACTGGATTTTCAACTCTTGGTGTTGAACCGAGCGTTGAGAATCCAACAAAGGCCATCCCAGCGCGTGAAAAAACACTGTTGGATCGCAACTCACGGCGCTAAACAGTGAATTGAAATTACAGTGCGCGTAAAAAAATAGCCGCGGGAATAACGCGCCAGGGCCCGTATATGTATATAATTATAAATACCTTAACCTACACATACATATTTTTATTATAAAACTAGCTGCCCGGCGCTACTTCGTTCGCGTGGTGTCCTACCCCTTACCCTACCCTACCCCTACCCTACTCCTACACTACTCCTACCCTACTCCTACACTACTCCTACCCTACTTCTACCCTACTCCTAACCTACTCCTACACTACTCCAACCCAACTCCTATAAGTAAATAAAAGTATTAAAAAAAGATAAAAAGTCGAAGGCCACAGATTAGGCAACTCGTAAAAGATCCTAATTTTGTCAAATCAATGACTGAAGTCGAATCCAAATCTTCATTCATTTGTTTTGGTTATGAGTAATTTCCTAGGCAAAAAGAAATCTGACAACCACGTCCAGCTTGTTGAGTCCATGCTATCGAACTTGCAAGAGCTAGGGTGCAACATGAGCATACAAATCCACTTCCTGCACTCGCATTTAGACCGATTTCCACAAAATCTGGGTGATTTTAGTGAGGAACAGGGTGAAAGATTCCATCAGGATCTTCGGACAATGGAAGAGCGTTATCAGGGGCGGTGGGACTCACATATGATGGCAGACTACTGCTGGAGTTTACAACGAGATCTACCTAAAGTCGTTCATTCAAGGAAATCTTATAAAAGATCATTTCATAGTGTTCAATAGAAATTTTGTTAACATAATAGTATTAATTTTCTGTAGTTTTTTGTCAATATAATAAAACTGTATATTTCAAAAAGTAAAGCTGTTAGTCATCTCCCAGTATTTTTTTCATAGTCAGGGCCATAGAAATACCCAATAACAGAAAAAAAAAAAAAGGAAACTAGATTTGTGTTGTGTTGTGTAATAAATCGTATCTATCTTTCAGGACAACAAGATCCCCGAACCAGAAACTCAGGCAGTGATGAACTGGTCTCTATCGGAACCGTTCGTGCTATCAGCGAATTTGCACGGTGGTGCCCTCGTGGCAAACTACCCGTATGATGGAAATCCTAAAATGAGGAGCGGACTCGAGTATTTGACGCCTGACAACCCTGTGTTCTTGCATCTCGCTCATATTTATTCTGACGTAAGTATTCACGCGAACACGACTCATTCCAGCGAAGATATTTTAAAGTTTCTGTTATAAAAATGAGAGCAGTGGTAACGGCCGCGACTTACGAGTTGTAGGTCGTAGGTTCGAACCCAGCAAGGCGCTTTCCTGTGTGTAAATAATTTCACCAGCACCGCTCTCAAAACATCGTGAGGAAACTGGAATTTCCTAGAGCCAAAAATTCGAAGACATATGACATCTACCAACCCGCACTGGGCCTGCGTGGTAGATTATGGCCCACTCAGTCTCACAGAGAGGTAGCCTGTGTCCCAGCAGTGGGAACATTAAAGGCTGATTATGTGTTATGAAAATTACCTTTTCTATTTTCGACTATTTTTGGGAATCTACCTGCAATATCATCATTATCTAGAATCTAAGCTACAAGTAAAGTGACGTTTAGCGAATCGCTTTAGCGTGGCATTAGCACCCACCTTCATTTTCTAGCATTCTTTATTTCAAAAACTTAAATAAAGTTCGATTAACGTCCTGAATAACATCTATCGTGATCTGCAATATGTTCCATTTACTAAAAACTACGTAATTTATTGTTTGAGTTCCTACGGAGAGATATTAGGTAAAGGGCAATGACCGCTATTACCACGCTAAAGCGAATCGGGTATCAACTTGTAACTCGTTGTATAAACAGTATTTTGGACCGATTTTTATTGAATTTATTTATTTTTATTCATTCAGGCTCATCAAAAAATGCATTTGGGACAACCATGCAAGAACTTACCCAGTGAGAAGTTCCCAGAGGGCATCACTAATGGCGCTAAATGGTAATGATCATTATTTTTTATCTAATTATAAATTAGAGAGATCCTCGTAGGTTCGTTTTTGACTAAGCTTATGGGTAAGTAACTGAATAATCTTGGGTCACCTTTATTACCTAAAAAATAAGAGCTAAAATCAAGCGCCTTTTTAACACACATTACTACCTTCTAGGTACGTCCTCGCCGGCGGCATGCAAGACTGGAACTATCTGAAGACAAACGACATGGAAATAACTCTAGAACTGGGCTGTTTCAAGTTTCCGCCAGCCTCCGACCTGCCCACCTACTGGCAGGACAACAGGGAGGCACTGCTGAAGTTTATTGAACAGGTAAAAATAAATCTTAATCTTGAAAGAGTCAATGAACTCGGCGTGTCGTTGTTGTCAACTACTCTTTTTTTTTTTTTTTTCGGATGGGAAATCATCAAATGACATGCATGCCGTACGGTGTAAACGATCTTAAAACATGCAGATATCTGCCATCCGCATGTGTCTCACTGTGTTACCAGAGGGGCAATTCTCGTAGTTTTAGGAACGTTCACAGTCTGATCTCTGTCTCAATCTGTCAAAAATACCTCTAATTTCCCTCCAATTAGACAATTTTGTGACATTTGTTTGTCGCCGCGATGATACTGTGACTAGATTTTGAACGTTTTAAATTACGAGAATTGCCCTTCTGGTCGTCGGTTCATTGAACAGTTACTTCGACACAATGTTTAAGTTTTTGGTCTTTGACCACCATTTGTCAGTATCGTCGATGGAGACTAAAGTATGATACCATGGACAAAGCGCATTGGAGCGGACGGAAACGCAGCGCAAAAAAAATTCTATTAATTTGCTACATAACAATTTTTTTGAGGAACGAATATCCGGTTGGCTTTAAATCGATTTCTTTATCCGACTAGATCAACTGTTTTTCCAAAATCTGGAGCATGAGTTCTTCGACCACCTTTATTATTTAATCTCATTCGAAAAATGTATTTTAGTTAATCAATTACTTACCTCTATTTAATTACAAAATGCTTAAACCTCCGCGCTTTCACTCCAACGTTGCCCATTTACATAAACCACCAAACCTTCTAATTCGTTCGTAGGTCCACACAGGCGTAAACGGCTTCGTCCACAGTCACATCGGCCACCCGCTTGCCAACGCCACCATCAAAGTGAACGGCATCCCCCATTCAGTGAAGACGGCTAAGGACGGCGACTACTGGAGACTGTTGGAGCCTGGCACTTACAATATCACTGCTATCAAACAGGGGTACGCATAATTATCTAATGCTATAGTATTTTTATCTCAGAAACGACGCGCGCTTTACTTGTGGTTACCAAGTGTATAAACACGCTGTGAATGTGTGTGTAAGCGCAGGAGTTCTCGGTACCGTCCGAGACAATGGCGAAGTCGGACGTGTGACGAGTGTTTCGTGCTGACGTTACTCGTCTTCACGTACACATTCACAGCATGTTTGTACACTTACCACAAGTAAATCGCGTTTCGTTTCGTGAGACAAAAATAATATACGTTGTTTACGCCAGCAGTAACCGAACCCCTAAATACATAGGTTTAAAGAACAGGTATTAGGCATGTCGCAGTTGATTGTAAAAGGTAAACCTGTCCGAAAAAGGGAGAATTTTCCGACCCTCGGAGGTACACGGACTGGCAAGATGCTAAGCAAACTTTGTCCTTTTATGCCAAATATAGAGCGTGACCATTTGTGGTTTTTATAACTTGGTGTAATCTTTCGACCCATTTCTGGGGAAAAACGAATGGGTCCTAAAGTTTAATTAGTTGTCAGACTTAGAATCTTAAATAAGTTACTTTTCGTCAAGAAGCTTATTACAGAGGGATTTAAAAAAAATCCCCATCAAAAGTTTACTCAATTCCAATCGAATAGTTATAACTTTATAGAATTACTGTTCCTTTTGTTTCCAGCTACGAAAGCATAACCGAACAAGTGACAGTTCCCGCGGAAGGCTCCGTCAGCGTCAACTTCGCTTTAATGTCAGACGACCCGCAACACTGGTCATCAGCCTACGACTTCCGGTGAGTCGCACGAATACCAACCTTATTTCGTGGCAACACGCACCAGTTTGCTTTGTCACACGCTTCTCACGACGCTTGTACGCAATGTTTTTGACTTGTATATGTTTTTTTATTAAGCACGTTAATGTAAATGTTTCGAAGGCGTAGTTTAATAAGGACTGTCATTAATTTTATTATTTTTAATAACTAAAATATAAGTTAAGTCAGTATTAGAATTTACGATAAACTTATTTCAAATAAGTAATGAATAATACAAGTATTGAATAACCTTTTGGCTTAAAATAAGTCTGATAACCGCACCAGTGTTGGGCTGAATAACCTCTCGGCTTTACTTTTTCAATGACATTCCTTTTTAAACTACCCTATATTATTTTCTAAACACCGTGTTGTGATGGCAATGCACTTTGCTTATTTACAGTGTATTTTTTATCCTTAGTGTATATTTTTTTTCTATATGCATGTACAAAATTTTAATAAAATCTCAGTTACTTTTTTAATAATCACTATACGTCGACGTTTATAAAATTATTTAACAGTAACTTTTTAAATTATTATTTGTCATTTATAAAATTATTATACTTCGTCGTTTATAAAATTATTTCACAGTTACCTTTTTTAATAATAATTCTTCATTTATGAAATTATTTCAGAATGATTTTTTAACTCGTCATCATTTTTTTTATTATTATTAGCCGTTTTTTAAATGATTTCTCAGTAACTTTTTTATTAATATTCGTCGTTTATAAAATGATTTCTCAGTAACTTTTTTAATTAATATTCGTCGTTTATAAAATTATATCAGAATTACTTTTATTATTTTTAGTTTTGAAATTCAAATTGGTCTCTATTTTTTAACAAGTTTTTTTTAACAATATAATGTAAATTTTCCTAAATGGTTTTCATCGTTTTTAGGGTTCCAAAAAACGGCACCCTTATAATTTTTTAAGCTTATTTTTGATAGTATTAGTACTATTTTGCTCTCTATTTCTCATTTTTGTCGTTAAGGTGCCTTTACAATAGTCAAATGTTAATAAGGACAATAGTCCTAGTCAATTATATTAATGATTAATTCTATAGAAATGACAAATATCGTGCTCTCTAAAATTAAATAATAATATTATTAGCAATACTTACGTTAATATAATTCATTGAAACACACATGAAACTCACTCTCACACACACACACGCACACACCCCCACACACATGAACGCACCATACGCCGCAATAGCAATATGAAATCAAAAAGGCACCATAACAACTTTATTCTAAATCTCGTATTACTCAAGTATTTTCTATGAACAATTTACTATTGATCTAAAACAGTAACAATATAGTCTTTTTGAGATTAAGTTGCGATGGCAGCTTTAAATACAGTTTTAGACAATATTTTCTTTGTTTATTTTTACTCTTAATTTCTTACGGCTTGGTTCTAAACAGTAGTTTTTAATATTAGTTTATTTGTATGTCACATTGTATTAATATTGCTTATAACATTTTATTAATAAACTTATTTGCACGCAACTGTGTTGTTTATTGCACTAACTGTATGTTGTTATTAATTACTACTTCATAATTAAACTTTGGAAGAGATTTGATCGATAAAACCAGAGATTGAATGCTCAAAATCGATCTGGATCTCCGTTTTTTCTTTGACAAATATTTTTTGATTTTGACAGTCAAAACTACCACAAACTATATTTATTTTACACAAGTTCGAAATTAAACACGCTTCAACTCATTACTAACTGTAAAGATAAATTTCGACCTACCCTTAAATAAAATAACTATCAAAAACTTTAATGCTCAGAAACTTACGTAAAAAAGTGCGCACGACGACGTTGCCAAATCGCTTTCCTACGCGCACGTGTATGCATCCCTTTTCTTAATGACATGCTCTAAATTTTCTAACATGTTGATTAAAACACGTTGAATTAGATGTTTTAATCTGGCGCACCAATTCCATTTCATCCTGTATAAAAATACACAGTGGTTTTCAGTACGATATTTTACGGAAAAATTGGGGATTACACGTCAACAACCCACTGTTCATACCAAAATTATAATTTATGTGATTCCAATATTATCCCAGTAAAATATCGTACTGATGAACGCTGTGTCATTTTTCATTTATTCATAAACAATTTACATTGTGTTGAACATTGCATATTTATTAAAATTATCACATGCAGAAACAATGCCAAATTAAATGTTAAATAAAATTATCACATGCGGAAAACAATACTTATAAAAGCCTAATTTGAATTGTGTGGACGGGGCCTTAGTGTAAGGGCCAGCACAGACCTGGCGAGACGCAACGCAGACCTGGCGAGAGGCAACGCAGCGTGGTACTGTCTTGTAACAGAGCCATTTTAGAATAAAAACTCTTGTAAATATAACTACACTAACTTCACATTAATAACAACAGTACTTACTTATGTAATTGTGTAGTCTGTTGAAGATCCAAACGAAAAAATACATACCACATTATTTGACACGAAATTTGATCAACAGCGTGTTGGACAACATTATAAACACGCGGTACCACACCCGGCTGGAGATGTATGCGGCTCTATCGGAACTGGAGAACAGGTTCCCGAGTATCGCCGAGTTCAGGGCCGGAGACAGCATGTTGACGTCCACCTTCCATCAGCTTAAGATGACTGACGAGGTTAGTACATGTCAATCGATTCTTTCTGTTGGCTTTTTGGTTCTTGACGCCATAATGACTAAAGCTTTCCTACGACAGTGGTGGGCGCAGTGACGGCCTTCATAAAAATAATGACACCAGGGTTTGACTTTACGGAGTCAAAACTGCTCTCTAGGGAAAAATCATCTTTTATAAATAACGTTTCAGTATCGTCATTTGACGGTAAATTTCGGCCGGTATCTGGTGGCACCGCTGTTTTAAGACACCCTAGCTAAGCGTTTTGTTTTGATTATAAAGCCTTTAGATAACACCTCTTCTACAACATTATTTTTAGTATATGCGAAACCCGAAACACGTGTCTAGTATTTTTATGTAAAAAATCTATGTACCTACAAAATTTCAAAACTGTATCATGAAAAATCACAAAGTTATAAGCTTGTTAAGTTACCTGTTTGTCCGTACAAAAACATGCTCACCCGCGCCGCGCCGTCTTGCGCTCATTGATAGTAGTACCTACGTACCTAACCGTTCGGCGCGGAGATTGGATAACCTACTTAGTGTCGCTCGGTGTCCAACTTTTAACCTTTCTTAAATATTTTTGGGACAAAATATAACATGGGGTAAAAATGATTGGAATCGATTCAGTTACTTATTCAAAACAAACTATGTATATTCAGGTTTCGCATATACTAAAAATAACGTTGTATATGAACAAAATACACAGCAGTATAATGTTGCAATAACATGCCGAGGAAATTAATTAATGTTTATAGATTGCTCTAGTACTGCTTTAGTGATGTGTATCTAAACTAAATAATGATTTCCTCTTTAGGTCGGTTCCCCAGAAGAAACGAAATTCCACATTGCCATATCCAGCAGTTTCTACGGCTCCCAGCCGCTAGGTCAGGAAATGTTGCTGAACTTTGCCCGACACATAGGCACGGCCTACACGATCGGAGAGCCTGTCCACAAGCGCCTACTTCAGAACGCAGTCCTGCATTTCATACCAAACATTGATATACTATCGGAAAAAGTAGTCAAACAGTACGATGGTACCGACAGATGTGACGTAGAACCTTTAGAAGAAGAATTTGGAGACAGCTTATATAGTTACCTAACAAAGAAAAATTTAAACCCACTTTCAAACTATACCAGAGAGAAATCCTTCACAGACATGCTAGAAGCAGAAAAATACGATGTCATTCTAGAACTTTCTTCCGGTTCTGACGATATTATCTACCCTGAGTTGTCGAAGAATTTGTATGATAAGTTTGCTCAGAGGTACCAGGATAGCAGGAGTGGGGATGATAAGTATCAATGTAGGGGGACGGGAGCGACGCATGGGGACCTGATTGATGTACTGTGTGAGAGGTTTAATACCCCTGTGATCTCAGCGGGGTTGAGTTGTTGTAAGATGCCGGTGGAAAGCGAGATTGCGTGGGTTTGGAGGAATAATCTGAGAGCGATCATGAAGTTTGTTGAGCTGGCTAATACTGGTAAGTGTTGTTTTATGTTTATTTGTGTTACTTTGTTTCAATGACCACTTTTTGCTGTAATTTGCGCTTACTAGGTTTTATTTCTCTTGAAAAAAAAAAGTGATGGACGTACAGTCAACAAAAGAGATAAGTATGCAGGATCGTCGGATATAGTTGAAGTTTTGTAAGAAACCGATGGATGTTGTTTACTGAAATTTATTTTGATAAATGAGCTGTTTGTTTTCTATTAATAAAATTAAATTTTATTCGAGGACATCCATCGGTTTCTTACTAAACTTCAACTATATCCGACAATCCTGCATACTTATCTCTTTTGTTGACTGCATATACAGGCTCAACTTGCAAAAAAAATTGTGACAAATCATTTATATAATGAAATACGTTATAAAGGACGTTATGAAACGAAAAAAACACCACTGTTTCTAAAAGAAAACATTTAATCGCATAAACTATTCGCTTAATAAAGTCTAAAATATTCTCCATGACTCTTGAACTAAAAGTTCTCCATATTAATAGATAACCCTTCTAAAATATTAATCGTCATCATTTCAGCCCGGAATCACCCATTGGGTAAAGTTCTTTATTTATTTATTTTAGGTACTCCAACGACTTGTTCACTAATAACATTTATAATAAATAAAAAAACTTACTTATATCAATTAGTATGGTGAATTTGTCACTTAAAGAAATACACAGCTTAGGACATAAATAAAAAATACATACCTACAAATTAAGAGAATTATTTCAAAATGATTTAAAATAAACCAACTTATTCTCTGTTACAATGCAAGATAAATATGAGCTACTTTACCATATGTCTTCCCTTTGTTCTGTCATACTTCCCGGTTCCGTACGTCCCTCATCCAGGTTTTTCCTGCTTCTTTGACGATACCATCAACCCAGCACGCTTTTCCACGGCCCTAGTTTCTTTGGCCTAACCTTGACCACCATTCGGTCAACTCACAGCTTTACTCCATTGGCCAGTAGTAAAATTGCGCAGTGCTGAACACCCCCACCCTATTTCAAGTTAACGACGTCAACGTTATTTCAATGACAATTAAGTTGATTTCAGAGTGACAAAGATTGAAAAAGTTATAAAAAATGTTTGAAGTTGTAGTGTAAACTGAACTTTATTGTGTAGGTATTACAGTTATTTTTCCATTAATTCATATTTGTTTAGATGTCCTGTCCAAATCCACTTGAGGCGCATCGCCCTGTCCGATCGTGTCCCTCTAAAATATTATTTTTTAATACAGTTGCTCAAAAAGTGGTGTATTGCAGGGACGTATAGCGTGCGGGATGTGGGCTATTACATACTAGTGCTTTTTTTTTACCTTTCCCGAACTCGTGCGTCTCTTTCCCAGCTGTCAAAATAATGTCTATTAAAAACTTTTTAACAAAAAAGAAAAACCGACTTCCAAAAAAAACACTACAAAGTGAAAAATAACTTTAATTTCGGAAGTCGGTGTCTTTGGATTTGTATTTAAGTTTTTTGCCACCGACTTCCGAAATTAAAGTTATTTTTCACTTTGTAGTGTTTTTTTTGGAAGTCGGTTTTTCTTTTTTGTTAAAAAGTTTTTATTTCCCGCTTTTTAGTGGGTCTGTTTATAATTTATCTAAGTTACAATAGCCTAATGTCAACTTGTTCATCGCCTTTACCAAAATATTGCTTTTCCCGATGCAGGGAAATTCATTGTTGAGAGTTCTCCTGGTATTTCACCATCAGCTCCATTTCACCATTCGCATTGTGACGAGCATAACTTGCTTAGCAACCATAATAAAGTAATCGAATCGCAACCCATGAAATACTTATTATTGAGTAGTTCCGGTGGCCATCTATGGTCTTCATCATCAGTTCCACTTCACCAAATAGTGCTTTTCGAGAGCAAATGCACGAGTTACTATAAAAAATACACAAATCGCTATAGGTGTGCCTATAATATTTGAAGAGTTCCTTCGATTTCTCCAGGATCCCATCATCAGATCCTGAGCTGATGACAATGGGACCACCTGGAAAGTATACCCTTTCAAACAAAAAAATATTTTTTGAAATCGGTCCAGCCATCTTAGAGTAATCGGGGAACATACATAAAAAAAAAAAAAAAAAAAAAAAAAAAAAGGGTTCCGACGAATTGAGAACCTCCTCCTTTTTGAAGTCGGTTAAAAAGAAAAACCAACCATGAAGTTTTTACAAAAGAGTTTTTGTGATTCATACAAATACGTATATTTATAAAAAGAAGCTACTAATTTATTTCAATATCAGATTTAATGATTTAATTGAATGAGTTAGGTTAGGTTTAACTTCATTTCATCTTATTAAATTTCATTTTCATTTCATATCAATAAAAAAAATATACTGAAGACTAAGCTGTATGGATAGTTCCCTTTGCCTACCAAAATGGGTGAAGAAAAAAAAACTCTGCTTATATTCTACGGTTGGCGCCATTTTCCAGAAATTTCCTTTGCTAGTTTAGTTGTTTGTTGCACAAAATGAGTAATTTCGACCCTATTTTTTTTTAATTAACACCACCGGAACTCAGTATAATTGCACAAAATGTTTCGGAGAACATTTTACCGGAAAAGTCAATAAGTATCCACATACGACTAATTATTGCGTGGAGAGAAGAGAAAAAAACAATATTGTGTTTTTATTATTTTATTAAATTGCTTCATTTTTTCGCAACTGTATTAAAAATAGTCGTTCAGTACACCTGCGGAACCGTCATTGCAACTTGTTCCGACTGTCAACCCTCGCCTTCGGCTGCGCCTCGGCTCGGGTAGACATTTGTCGGAACTCTTTGCAATGACAGCCTTTCCGCACTTGTAATGAAATATACTATTTCCTTACTATTCTTAAGAATAAATCCCAGGTTTTATACATATTTCTAAACACATTAACCCATTCCTCAGGTGTCGTGGGCTTCATAAAGAGCGAAGAAGGCATGCCGATGCGTGAAGCCATCGTCGCAATAACTGGCGTAGAGCGGCAGTACCGAGTCACTCGTAATCAAGCTCACTATCGCGTCATGCTGCCGCCAGGAGTGTACAAGGTTATCGTGCGCTGCCACAACTATCATGACCAGGTATGTACGAACACACTAACTGCACCATGTAGGACGATAATCCTACTCATCATCATCTTCCTGCCTTTATCCCGTGTTACTTGGGGTCGGCGCAACACGTTTTCTTCTTCCATTCTCCTCTGTCTTCCGTCACGCTATCATTCACTCCCTTCTCTTTCATATCATTCCTCACACAATCCATCCATCTTTTCTTCGGCCTTCCTCTCCCTCTCCTTCCATCAACATGTATATTCATTACTCTTTTAGTCACATGCGATAATCTTACTATCCTACTTAATATTAAAAATGTGAAAGTTTGTTAACTTAATGATACAAAAACGGCTAATTAATTATTTATTTTAATTTATTTTATGCGTACAGTCTTAATACAGGTTTGTTTGTTTTGTATCATTAAACCAGAAATGGTTTGTATTGGTACTCACATTCGCTATAAGAATTTCTAAGTAAGGATAACTTTTACTTATTATATTTACAGACGGGCTTAACGGGATTGGATGAAATTTAACACACAGATAGTTTATAACCTAACCATAGGATACTTTATATACCGGTAGTACGTTCCTGCGAGATTCTCGACCTCGGTCGAAGTCGCGGACAAAAGCTACTAGAGCTAGTGTCAACTATATCTGAATAACTTTCTATCCACATGAAGTAAAAGCATCTGATTTTTAACCTACCTTCTTCCAGATGCTAACATGGACGGTGGTTGAAGGCGTGCTCAAGAGCAAAGACATCATATTGCGCCGCCTCAACACAGACACTATACCGGGAGGACAGTTCACCGAAGTGAAGGTAGACGACAACCCTAATGTTGTCTATGTTACCGGTGAGTACAACTTAGTTATTAAGGGCAGGCCCAAAGGAAAATCTTCAATCTTAGATTAGATTTAAACAGTAGTAAATCATGTTCAAATTGGAAAAAAAGTATATGGCAGGAAACTTCATTATAAATGTGAGGGTCGACCCAGACGAAAACATGATACGATAAAATTTTCTCGATAGAAAACCATCACAAAGTTACCTCTAATTTTCATCTAATTTGGTTTGCATTCTATTTTGGTGCATATTACTGAACCACAAATTAGACAAATAATAACACTCATTATAACCTAGCGATGACCCAAGCGATTTTTTAAAATAATGTCTGTTTTAAAAGATAATCGAATAAAAAGCATTTGGCGCTTACTACATTTTTAATCCGCGAGATACGCTGTCTTCCGTCTCGCGTGACACGAGCTTGAGGCATCAGTTTGTTTCACCAGTCAGTACCCCTCGCTCTGTTGAGACGGGAAGTCTATGACAATTTTCTCCGCGCCTAGCAACCATTATTATTATCGAAATTTTGTTGAATAATAAATGGGAAACAAAAAAATACAATGAAAAAGCGAGAACTTAAACACTTGAAGACTAAAATGATTGCTAATTGCCGAAGTCGAAGGTTTGTATTTATATCAAGGTACTTATGCGTATAGTATACGCAAAATAAACAGATGATTTGACCGCTCGATATGATCGTTTATTGTTTTCGTGCGAAATTAAATAATTCAGCTAGAATTTATTTTTGATAATATTTGAGTGTTGTCCACGCTTCCTCACTAAAATTAGAAATACGAAAGAATTACAATATCCCTCCCTCTCGACCCGTCACTTTCTTTGTCTGTTACTTTTTTACAACTACTCGAGTGAGGTATTAAAACAAAGAATATAAGATTGTTCCAAAAACTCGCTTGTTTTAGGTATCAGTTCCCGGAAAAGGATATTAATCGAGTGATCGAGTTTGTTGATGGTTCTATCGGTAGTACCATTGAGGTCGAAAACAATTTTAAACCACCACCCTGAGGTACACCGGCAGAATTATAACAACAAGAAGAACACGACTGTTCTATGCATATACGTTGCCGGCGGCCATACAGGTAACTACGAAGCGAGCGAAGCATGCCAAGCATGCCAAGCAGGATATCGAAATTGACGATATTGAACGCATTGCTTAAAATTCCAATAAGCAAAGAATCGTCAGATTTCCTCCCCCATGCCTAAGCGTATGTCATTAGTAACGTTCACTAGCGTACAGTAGCGGTGCTGATTATCGTATATATATATATATATACAGTAGCGGTGCTGTGACCAGGACGAAATCCGGATTGGAAAATCCCCGTTTTCAAGTGATGTGTGGTTATGGCGGCGTTGGGAATCTCTACCGGTGGGTATTATTGTTATTGCAGCGATTGCGAGCATCCACAAGGACGGTTTGACGAAGAGGGCCGATACTTCAATTTTGTTTTAGTTTCAGCTTTCTTATGCATGATGCTTCTAATATCGTCGCAGATGCTTGATTTTTACTGCATGAATTGAGCGTGAACATCGTATAGCTGATTGTCTGTCAGCAGATTGACTTTTTCATCCATTGAATCGACACTGAATAAAGGACCCGACGAAAAATAAATTCAAAAACAATTATTGTGATGATTATAAGATATTTCTTATCATTGTGTTTGATTTGCTTTTATACCTTTTGGATTTTTTATCACCTATTTTATCACTTCTAATTTTTTATGGTGGAGTGGAATGGAGTACACAGAACTTTTATTTCTCAACATACAAACACAAAATAGGATTGCATTGTATATATTACACAAGTAAAGACATTCTTATCCCTGCACACATAGTATAACACAATAAAGGTACAGTCGTAATAAAAGTACATTTTGCGAATTGATGATTTTGTGAAACCGATAGCGTAGCGCATATTACTATTTTGTCCAACGAAATTAAAAAATAGAATTTAAAAAAAGTCTTTGTTTTCAGGGTTCCGTAGTCAACAAGGAACCCTTATAGTTTCGCCCTGTCCGTCTGTCCGTCCACAGCTTAGTTCAGAGACTCTTAGTACTAGATAGCGATAATTTGGCATGGATATTATATGTCGCATTACTGGAAGGCCGAGATGCGATACATCGGGTCTTCTTCACGATCCAACATAGTTTAGATAGGTGTGGGCACTGCAGTGGGTACTCGAACGAAAAGATTATTTGAATTTGAAGTAACGTTAATAAACTAGCGATTAACAACCGAAACGCACACGTGCGTCGGAAACTAACACGTGTGTTGGTATTGAGCGTTTGCCTAGAATGTCTCCACCAGTCCTCGCTGCATCCCGTCCACCGATGATCGTGTCCAAGCGGTAGGGCTCGCTTGCGTTTCCGATCACATGATTTTTCGTTTACCAATCAAATTGTTAGATGGCGCTGTTCGCTATACTGTGGCGCCATCTATCCGATACGACATATATATTAATCACGCCGAGAAAGTGGTAAAATAAAAAAAATAAATAAAAAAAATATGGTACCTTCTCTACACGTAAAGTGGGGATGTTTTTTTTTCTAGTCTACCCCGTGGTGTGGGGTATCATCGTATAGGTCTTTCAAAAATATTGCGGGTTTGTGGAAACAATTTTGCGATTCAGGGATCCGTTTGTGAAATATATAGCTTTAAAGTGCTAATAGAGTCAAAAACAACCATTTAGCTGACAGGGGTTCCCCCCTGCCATCTAAATGGTTGTCTTTGGATATGTGAAAAAATTCATGGTAGTAGTATATAATAACGAAATTAAAAGGAAAACTATCACAGCTAAGTAGGCTTTACAAGTTTACGATTAATAGTCGACCAACTTACATGTATGGGAGAACATGATTTTCAACTATAATGTTAAGTTTGTTCTTGGGTAAATTCATTTCAACTACGGAACTCTTCATTGTGCGTGGTCCGACACGCACTTGGCCAATTTTTATCTGAATATCCTGCATATACTACGCAAACGCACTGCACTTGAAGTTTAGTGTACAGAGTTTCGTTGCGCGCGTCGTCACGCCACCCGCGGTTGTTATTTGCACTAATGCGGGGGTTGGGAGACGCGCGGGTGAAATCAGATTTTATCCTGTCATTGGGCCCACTCTTAAGTAATGTCTGTAAGTATAGTCTCATAATCTCATTTATTACTTTAAACAATATTAAGTTATAATATTTCGTCATTGTATTTAGCTCATTATTCTATCCGTTATAAATACTGATCCTATAGTTATTATACATATATCCCGATATAATTAATTCGAATAATATTTTTTTTTGTTTCCCTACCATTATTTCCTTCGTAATAAAAAACAAAACGTGACATTGGCTAAATGCAGAAACCGTGCGAAGCCTAAGAAAAAAAAAAGTATTGTCTATAAGAAGCTCGCTCGTGTCTGTGAGGAGTGTGAGGGGCTCGTGGCTCAATAATACCAGCCGCACGGATCGATCGTAGTTTAAGCTACACTTGCCGCGGTCGGTTCGTGGATGGTGACCATCCATTACAAATCGAGAACCTCGATGTCTCGGAGGCCTTGGAAAGTACGTTAAGTCGTTGCTCCCGGCTGTCATTCGTGGACTTAAACTCATTTAGAAATAGCTACGACATAAGTGCCGGAGGTGACTAGCATTTTAGGGTTCCGTACCCAAAGGGGAAAAACGGGACCCTATTACTGAGACTCCACTGTCCGTCTGTCTGTCTGTCTGTCTGTCACCAGGCTGTATCTCATGAACCCTGATAGCTAGACAGTTGACATTTTTACAGATGTATTTCTGTTGCCGCTATAACAACAAATACTTAATAAAAATAAAGTTAAAATTTAAAGGGGTATAAAAGAAACGTTTTTATCGGCGTTTTATGCCTTGTACGGAACCCTTCGTGTGCGACTCGCACTTGGCCGGTTTTTTATTTTCAATCTTTTGTATTCACGTTTGCAGACGCTATCTATCATCGCCTTTTCAATAATGAAAAATACTATTTATTAATGGACCGTTAACGTTACAATAAATTCAAATTGTCTTCCCCAGGTCTAACCCTGGACAAAGACAGCAACCCTCTGCCCTCCGTCTCTGTAAACGTCCGACTAACCGGCGCCAAGTCTCCGATAGTAGCTCAGAATGAGAGCGACGCTACTGGTCGCTTCGTGCTCACTCTGCCGCTGGTCTACAAGGCTAAGGAAGTGGTCGCCAGCGCCTCTGTCAGCTCATACATTACTAAGCAGAAACATATCGTGGTAAGATATTATTGAAGTTTCTAGCTAAATCATCATCAAAAGGTATGGAGGAAGCTTCATGAAAGTGAAGAGGTGAAAATATTCCTTCTCTTCGAGATTTCTTTCTACAGGGTTATTGGAAAAACACCAACAACCTCTTAAGAGGTCATTGTACTCATCATTATGAACAACTTTTACTATGGGACTAACTAAACCTAAAATCACGAAAAAAAATCAGCTGTTCCCTACGTTTATGTTTGTGCTCGTCAAAATTTTGGGAACAGCTGTTTTTTCAGCGAAAAGTTCAGTAATGGTTGTTCATAATGATGAGTGCAATGATCTCTTAAGAGGTTGTTGGTGTTTTTCCAATAACCCCGTATATTGTGTTTTATGCACATTGTGAATAGGGACGGCCATAGTCCGTTTGCTGCGCAGATGCAGGCCAATTTAAATTAACTTTATTATAAGTAATTTAAAATCGCTTTTTACATCCATTCTTCCCTATATCCCACTATTGGGCAAGGGCTTTGTCCAATAATTTGAGCAAAGATTAGGACGTACAAAAAATATTAGTCGAACATGATTGAGCTTTATTAGCTCAGAAATATAAGTACCCGAAAACTATTTCATGTGCAATTTCAACGAAATTATTGGATTGTAAAAATAATCTAGGAACTGACAGTTGTACCGGTACGGGAGGCAAAAATGGTACAGTCTATACTTGGAAAATTTGTAAATCCGTCACTGGGCTCTCCCCTTAATTTCCAAACATAGCACTGCAAGTCAATTTTACTGCACACACACTACACTACATACACACAGCACACTACACACACACACAGCTCACCACACACACACACAGCACACCACACACACACAGCTCACTACACTACACACGCAGACACACGCACGCGCTACACGTGCAGCTCTGAGTTTGCAAAACTAAATATCTATTGGGTGAATGAATATTGTATACTTTGGGGTTTTGAGTCAATAAGAACAAATAAAACTAAAGTATTTTTATTTTGTTACAGATAAACGGCAAAGAGAACTTGACTCCGAACATTCTGTTCAAACTGGAGAGTGACGACTACGTATTGGGTATGCCGCGACTTGTGTTCGTCATGTTGGCAGGTCTGTATCACAATAACTTTCATAAGAATATAAATAGTAGATTATTCACTAATGGGATAATGCAGTGTCTGAAGCCACGGGCGCTCGTTAGATTGGATTGAAGCTCGCCCAAGATGAAGACAGCTTTATCCCCAAAGAAAATTAACTTTTCACACCTTCTGCAAGGTAATAAATAAAAAGCTATTCTGATTTTCGAATATTTTTTTTAGTTTTCATAGAACTTTTTAGTTGAAGTTCCAAATTGAAATCACATTATTGACCAGCGGGTTATAATGAAATTCAGTAAAATATTATTGCCCGGGTAGTACTTTAGGTTACGTTTGCGTGACATATAATTTGACAACAGCAGGTGGTGTAAAAACCTTATTAAGCTCGTTGTAGAGTCCAATTTCCAATGCACCATACAAAACATTGATATAACGCTGAAATCATCATCCCTTCCAGGTGTAATCGGAGTAGCAGTAGTAACTATATCAGCGTGGTGCTTCAGCTGCCGCGAGCGGGTGAAGGACTCGCGCCGACAGTACATGTTCACACAGATCCCCAGCGACGACAAGAGACTGCTCTGCGAGGAACCATCAGGTGAGATAGTGTTCAAACCTGAGGCCTATCAATAATTTAAGACGCATAACTTTACCACGTCATCGTCATACACTGCATTTATACAGCATGTATCAGACATGCGCGGTCATATTAAGGGTGTCATCATCATAATCAGGCTATATTGTTCCCACTCCCGGGACACATGCCTGGGAGGGAGTGGGATATAATCTACCGCGCGGGCCCAGCGCGGGCTGGTAGATGTCACATGTCTTCTAATTTTTGGTTCTAGGCCATGACATTAAGGGTGTCAAATTGAACAACTTTCTCCATACATTTTTAGCCAGCTGGGTAATTGCGTAACACACTAACAATAGGAATGGCTTTCATTTTGACAGTTCAACAACATTCATTGCGTCATTTAGTTGCTGCGCAGACAAATTTTTCGAACATATGAAGCGAGGTATGTCGATAAAAACTATCCTATGTCCTTCCCCGGGATGCAATCTATCTCTCTGGCAAATTTTATCTAAATCCGTTCAGTGGTTTAGGCGTGAAAAGGTAACATACAGACAGACAGACAGAGTTACTTTCGAATTTATAATATTAGTGTGGATGCATTAGCAATATCCTTCAAAATGATTGAGATTATGATTTTTATGATTGAAAGTGTGTTACGCAATCAAGGTGCTGTATTTTATGAGTCACTTGAATAAAACATTAAAAACAAAATGTTATATCCCTTTCACTTTTCAGACATAATACGCAAACCGTACTTCGATGAAGAAGATCTGCCACCTTCGGAGACCGATTCGGAAGAAGAAATAGTACTCCTTAGATCTGATAAAGAGTGGAAACAGGTGGACCAAGAATAAACTACACTTAGCTTACGTATTCAGCGATGGGATCTTTGACTTCTGGTGTTAGAAAGAGATAGCGCTATATAGCAGGAAGGTGCTAGAAAGAGGCGGAACGTATGTCAAGAGTTTCATCGCTAAATACCATAGTCTGAGGCCTATAGAATCATTTACAGTTATAGATCATGCAATAAACGGGCGCGCGTCATGTGACTCTTATGTCATTGTAATAAGGTATGAATTGCAATGATTTTTCACGTTCGTGAAATGCAACATCGGTATTTATTTATTCGCACAAAGTTTGACCATTGTACATTTTTTCGTACACTGACATTTATATATAAAGTCTGAATATGTATTGGTATAGTTGTCGCGTTTAAGCATTACAATAGCGGTCGTTGCCCTTTCTCTAATGTCTCTCCGTAGGCACCCAAGCAATAAACGTCATAATAAATATGGGTAATAAATATGGGTTTTCGTTATTGGAACATGTTCAAGATCACAATAGATATTGATTCAGGACGTTAGCGGACTTTTTTTAAATAAAAAATTCTGGAAAATGTACCCGGGTCAATGAGCGCTATTGTCATGCTAAAACGCGACAACTATAAAAGTTTCAGGTTTCTTGATTCTATGCGCCTCAGTTAAATAAACTACTATTATCGGTAATTTTATTTCATTAGCGAACATGTTATCTACTTTGACTGGGTAGTATCGAAACTAGCCAATGTCAAAGCTTAAAGTCACTCGGGTAACGACGACATAAGAAGATAATATCTGAACTGACTAGGTATTTCAGAATTTGACTAATCAATGATGATACTTATTATAACATAGTTTTACGTACAATTTAACTGACGAAACGAAATATTTTTACACTAGAAAAATGTATTGTTTATTACTAACTTAGATGGTTGTTATTTTAAATGTTGTTATTAATCGAAAAAGTTTAAAAAATACAGACGATATTAATTTTTTTTTTTATGTAGGAGACGCAATATTTTTAAATTATATTTATATTTTTTTAACAGTTGGAACGATCTCTAAAATACGTCTATTTTTGTGAATTAATCAGTATTAGACAAAAAACATATATATTGTATAAATATTGGCTCACATTCCGTTCGGTGGTAAAAGATATACCTAGGTACGACCTAGTTTAAAAAACAACCCTATCTTTGCTGCCTCACAGACGGGTAAAAAAGGATTCTTTTACCACAATCTAATAGCAAACAACAAAAATCAGGTTGAATTATGTAAGCAACGCGAAACACAGTATGTTTGTAGATATCGTAGAAAATAAGCTTATTTATTCCTTACATTATCTGTACATTCCTTTCTTATTCCTTGTGCTGTATACTCTTATATTTATGATGTTATATCTAAGCCCAGGAAGGCACGGGCTATTTTTCGATCACTGGATTTTCAACCCTCTGCTTAACGCCGTGAGTTGAAAATCCAACAGTGTGTTTTCATGACATGCTGGGATGCGCTCTGTTAAATGGCTAATTGGTGCCTTAAATTTTATACTACAGGGTTTCAGTATATTTTATCAATATTATAGAAATAAACTTTTATGAAATGCACCATATTTGGTGGTTTATATATTTTGATACGGTGATATACAAACGCACATCTAAGGTACTATTTATGTGCTATTTTATATTATTACATAACTTAGTAGGTAATTTTAATAATATTACATGTACTTTATTTCTCCACAAGACGTTTTTTGACGTTAGGTACTGAATATATTTTTAACCGACTTCAAAAAAGGAGGAGGTTCTTAGACAATGCGGACGACGAATCATGGTCGGTAAGAACATCCGCGCATGCGCAGCTCTCTCACTCACTCTCGCCTCATGTCACCATTTGGTTCCTAAAACAATGTTATTGCGCAGCCTTCTAGGCCGAGTTCAGACCGGCCAAGACCATCGGCCGTATTGTACAGTCGACAAAAGAGATAGGTATACAGGATCGTCGGATATAGTTGAAGTTTAGTAAGAAACCGATGGATGTTGTCGACTGAAATTTAATTTGATAAATGAGCTGTTTGTTTTATATTATTAAAATTCAATTTCTTACTAAACTTCAACTATATCCGACGATCCTGCATACTTATCTCTTTTGTTGACTATACATGTCATATTTTGTTTTACACTTAAATTAGTATATTTAAACAGGATCACACTGATAATTTTCTCATCAGATACTTCCAATTAAAAATAACTTCGATTTGAATAAGAAAAAACTTTTCTATTTCTCGATTATTTTGCAAATATTTACATAAATAATTGAATGTGAAATGCAATATTTTTTAAATTTATTTTATTAAGATTATTTACCTATTATGCGCTTTTATTTTATTTTTTTATTTGCGTTTTTTTTTTTTGGCTGAAATGATGATGATGATGATGATGCGCTTTTATAAATTTTGATGTGACGATATTATCGTGGACGTCCACGTTTAAATATATGGATGCGTGCTCATTAGAAAGTTATCATGGACGGAAATTTATCAGCGTCTTCGTCTGCTCTCAAAACGGTGAAGGAAAACATCGTAAGGAAACCGGCATGTCCTAGAACCAAAAATTCGAAGACATGTGGCATCTACCAACCCGCACTGGGCCCGCGTGGTGGATTACGGCCCGCTCCCTCTCACCGAGAGGAGGCCTGTGTCCCAGCAGTGGGAACATTATAGGCTGATTATGTTGTTATGTTATGTCATCCATACATTTTACCTCCCTCGCAGAACCACGATAACACATCGTGGTGCTGCGAAGTGGACGTCTACCTCCACGATAATATCGTCACGATAACAACTATAAAAGCGTACATTGAGCAAACATAATATTTATCTTAATTTACATTATAATTATCTTTTGATCTTTTGTTTACGTATTAATGTATGCACAACAATTTTTTTGTATATTCTAATGGTATTTTTGACATAAACTGTTTCAACATGGTTTCAACAAGTTACGAATTGATGTAGTTGTAGAAAAGTATAGGTATTTAGAGAATCTCCTAAAAATCAGCAATAATTATATTAACGAATTTACATAACTATGACAATTTTAGACAAATTTGTTAAAGGTGCTTTTTAATCAATTTTGTACATTTCTTTTATATATTTGTAATGTGATAGTTCCGTATTGATATTGTAGTGAATAATTTAAAACATTTTACCAGTTAATTTTTTGTTTTTTTTTTATAAACCTCCTTTTCATCACTCATCATCTGCCTAACCTTTTTATATTGGGGTCGGCTTCCAGTCTCACCGGATTCTGTAGTGCCAAAGAGATTTAAGATAGGTATATAGAGGGGCTATGCAAAGAAATGTCGTAGAAAAACTGTGATCCCATGTCTCAGTGACGCCATCTAGCTATGTATAGCCAAATTAGAGCGGCAATTTATTATTTATTCAATTAGATTCAGCTATCGCTCGGTAGATGGCCAGTGTGGCTAGTGTTGCCAGATACGACATAATTTTCAATCGGTGGATTGAAAATCGGATCGGTGGTGCCTGAAAAACCTAATATAAAATTTATATTAGGTTTTTCAGGCACCACGAATGAGACAATTTTTGCCTAATTTGTTTAGTTTTCGATAGCTGATTCGATTTAATCGAATCAGCTAAAATATTTTGTATGGAAATATGCAACTCGGCATATTTCCATACAAAATATTTTTCTTTTGTTGGACACGAATGCGTCAATGCGACTTGACGCGCAGGCGTACCATACTAGACTGAGAGACTTGTTACCGCTAGGTAGCAAGTATGGGATCACGGTTTTGTTCGCTACCGTTCTATGTAAATAATATTTAAGGGGGAAGCTCTAAGGTGGCCCGCGAAATTCAAATTTTCTTACGTTTTTTGCAATTTGCTATTAAGTTGTACGTTGATTAAAATATGATTCGCGGTCCTAACAAATATGTATTTATAGAATTATAATCATTAAAGTCATCAACACAACTTTCTAAGACCATGTAATCCCCAAGAATGACTATTTCATGAAATCTTGACATTTGGGGATTACATGGTCTTAGAGAGTTGTGTTGATGACTTTAATGATTATAATTCTGTAAATACATATTTGTTACGGCCGCGAATCATATTTTAATCAACGTACAACATAATACTAACCAGCAAATTGCAAAAAACATAAAAAAAAATGAATTTCGCGGGCTACCCTGGCGCTTTCGCCTTAGTGCTATTCTGTAAAAAAATCTCACCGTGATAACTTGGGTGAAGTGAGCTGTCATTAGTGTCAATCCCTAGCATTAGATGGAATGACAGCTCACTTCACTTAACTTCTCACGGTGAAATTCTAACAGAATCGACCGGCTGCACTGCCACCACAGAGTAGAATAATTCAGCATCATATTGTAGTCTTTGGAATAATTTAAATAGGCTGCCACCACTGACCTCTATCATACATGTAATACAGGTCAATGGCTGCCACCTACGACGACGCCGTGGATGTGGCGGATTCGAGTTTTGGGCCAATCTGAGAAAAGTCTTGCCAGTGACACAAAGAAGAAAAAGAATAACATGGTTTGCACCATAGAGTAAAGTAATATATGGTTTGCACGGTGGTTTTCAAACATATGTTTAAGACAGTGGTTTGAAACCAAATTTCGTATGACCTTAAAACGTCCTTGGTAGAAAGGTGTTTGCGTTGCAAACCAGTGCAGAAGCGTTGGTTTAAAATTTGTTTGAAACCGTGTAGCTGCTTCTGCTTGTTTAAAACCGCGCGAACTACAGTCACGCTTGTGCAGGTGGCGAGCGCAGACGCACACGTTGCGTCGCTCTGTGTTTATTATGGCAAACGAACATCACGAAGTCATAAGGGAATTTATAGAATTATACAGAGCCAAAAACATTAAATTATGTTAAAAGAAGTTGATCTAGCGGCAAAAGCGGCGTCTGCCAAAAAAAGGGATCTAAATACGAGCGCACTATACGTCGTCCCCTCCCTGCGTAGCGTTCTTTGCGTACACAGTTTGCGTACTGAAGTTTGATGTTGCGTGTGTCGACGTCTGCGGTCGACTCAGTTTCCTCTACCGCACACGCTATGTAAGTACACTTCTGACACCTCGGTGGCGGTGCTCGTGCTTGAGGTATCAGCGTTGTCCTCATTATTGTCACAAAACTTCAAAACAATAGTGTGTCAAAAGCAATCCATACCGCTAGTAATATATAAGTCAATTATATAAAGGCAATAAAACAGATTTAAAAATAAATGATGTAGTACCTACAGGTAAAAGGAAGTAACAATAGCAAATGGATACGGGGTACAGTTCAAAATTATTTATTGGTATGTTATTACCAGCCAATAGTATCTACAACTGAATCTGAGCCAGTTCAATAATTGAGTTCAGCTGTTTGTGACTCACCTGCTAGAAAAAATATTTGAATTTCGCGGGCTTTCGCCTGTAACTGTCTGCTTATATCGTCGTTGGTCTACGGACTACGATTGAGACTTTTCCTATCTCATATCTCAACGGTTGAGACCAATGAGACCGATTGAGACGGTTGTGGTCACTGACCTTTAACATACAATGTATGATAGAGGTCAGTGGTTGTGGTTGTGACATTTAGCGCCGCGTTATTTGTTTTTCGATGTGTTGCCTAATCGAAAATTGTGTTGATTTCTTTCTTCGGCGATTCGCAATGTCTGTCGTGAAAAATGACATTGACAAATGACAAGTTGACAACAGAGTCAACTTTCCTTTCACGGACCTCGGCCTAAATAAAAATTTATTATCTGTGTAAGTCAAGTGATATTGTTCCGTGCATTTGAATAAAAAATAAAAGGTTAAAGGTTCAGTTTTTAGTGAATTTACCGATTTACAATGACAATAACTGGTCTTACTTGAACGCGTTGAAAAACTAAGAGTTTAGTGTATAAACCTGCTGAAGATTTGTGATGGAAAGGATCCGTTCGGACGTCGCAGACATGAGCCGCCGCGCCGGGGATGTTTTGAGGCGTATCAACAGATTAGCTGATGGACCCATGACGAGAAAGAAACTGGTGATAATATGTCTGGTTATTATCTTCTTAGTTCTGTACGTTGGACCTAGTTTCATGAATTGGATGTTCGATTCTGAGAGACTGACAAGCCACCAGAATGTATGCGTAAAGAATTTCATGAAACCCTTCGAATCTTCTCTGAAAGATTACGACGTGTACCTGCGACAAGAATCCTCAGCGACATTAAATTCGCTTAACCACAACTATGTGCCTTATATTGGAAATGGCTTAGTGGGCTTGGCACTGGAACAAGTTCCTCATTTGAACATAAAACATGGAAGGACTCTCTCCTTACCAATGTACTACCACCCCTTGTATGTCATAGACGACTATGAAATGAAAGAATTTACTGTAGCCGAATATAAGAAGGGCATTTTACACAGATTTCAGTGTTCAAATTCTGGCTTACAAGTATCTTATCAGTATTACGCTCACAGAACAATACCTTCATTGTTTGTGCAAGAGATTTGGGTTAATAATCCAACAAGTACAGAGAAAAATTTGCATTTAACAACACCAAGAGTATCTGATTGGCCAACCTCTGTTAAGCAAACTATCAATTTGCACCAAGGAGTTGATGCGAAGGAGTATGAGGTAGTCACTGGTATGATACCAATACCGGACAGTGATAATGTATTAGCTGCTGCAGTGGTGTGCAGGAAAATGAGTAACACCATCAAAGTAGATGCTAGAGATGGACTGGACATCCTTATACTAACAACAGTGCAATACAGTAAACCAATAAGGAAATCAGATTATGCAAAACATAAAGACATTGTTGAAAAAAAAGCTATTGATGAAATGGAAAAAGTGATTGCACTAACTGGAGACAGAACAGCTGTAAAGAAGCTAAGAGAGAACCATGCTAGAGTATGGAATGGACTATGGTACACAGGGTTCTATATCTCTGACTCAAAAGCTGAAGGAATCATCAACGGTGATAGAATCAACGCTACAATATATGCCATTCTCTCTCAAGTAAGGAGCTATGAACATGAAGACAATATTAAAGCTAGTACAAAATCAGATATCATGAGAAGTTTGACTTACTCTGAAGGCTGTTATGAAGGACATTCAACACTTGATGCATTCAATTTATGGAAACCATTGAATTGTTTGGAAAATTTAAATAAAGTGGCCAGTGTCTGGCTGCTAACACTAGAAAAACAAGGATGCCATAATTTATTAAAAGCCGGAGCAAGCGGTGTCAATCAAGCAATGATTCTAAGCTTTGGAAGTTTGCGTTTCAGCAATCAGCATCTAGAATACAACATTCACCCTTCAAAGTTACATAGGGACTTTCTATTCCGCCGACTCAATTATGGCAATATGACTCATGTGAATATAAGTGTTATCTTACAAGAAGACAATAAAGCTGCTATATTTGTTGCTCTGGACCGCTCGGACAAGACATACTATGCATGTGACGCAGGGTGCTTAGACTCTCCTGTGCAACTAGGACCTTACAGAAAGTACTTCCCTGTCAAATTAACAGAGCCTTTAACAGCTATACTGTATGTAACAGCTGACAAGCAGCATATGGAAGACCTGAGACATGCAATTCATGTGAAAGAAGTAGTAGAGGCCCCTGCTCATGACAATCATGTGATAGCATTACATAAACATGGGCACAGTTTAGGAGGCCTTAATCCCCTATTCTGGATATCAATTATAGTTCTTATTGTAGTCTTCCATTTATTCTTGTGCAGAATAATCATGAACGAATTTTGCGATAACGGAGGGAGTTATAGGAGGCTTTACAACAAGCCTTGAAGTATGGATGCCTTAGTAAGATGGGTGCTCCATCATTGTCCATTGCTTGACTGATATGTACGCTTTTTATGCACAACCGACCAAAAATATAATTCAATACTTGCTTGTATTGTTTACAGACATCACTGCCTATTTAATTAGCGTACGAAGTTTAATATAGCATTCATAGGTTCCAGACTTCGTTACTCGTCTATTTCTGTAGTAAGTAAGTTATTTTTGTTGGGCCAAGTGGGCATAATGTTTTATTTTTATCTAATACAATCCTTAACGGACGGATGCTAGAGCTGCTATCAAACAATAACATTGGTGGAAGAAAAGAGTTG
Source organism: Oligia fasciuncula (assembly GCA_963082905.1). Lineage (NCBI taxonomy): Eukaryota > Metazoa > Arthropoda > Insecta > Lepidoptera > Noctuidae > Oligia > Oligia fasciuncula. The sequence continues at coordinate 8,824,527 of OY720406.1, read as the reverse complement.
TTAAAATCATCTACTCATATTATTTACTTTTTGTTTGATAAGGAGGCTATAAAATGAAAGTTTACTATGTACCTACTCAAAGCAATGAACAGCAATGCAGATTTATTTTTGTTTTAGGTTTGGATTCTGTAGTTTGATTATTTTGCTACTAGATTCAGTTGTTCGAATCATCATAATTATTCACTCTGAGGTGCAAATGTGTCGCTGACATTTGGATAACACTTAGGTAATACCGGCTGGTCTCCGCAACTCCACGTCAAGGAGCGTATTTGCTTACGGAAAACGTACTTTATCTGAATAATAAGCAACATAAATTCAACAATATTTTAATCAGTTTCCAATTTCCTTAATTAAATAAGTAATGAAAACATAAACGCATAAAAAATTAATCATATTTGAATTTTTAGCACAATATAATTATTAGTATCTTGATCTCTGATTATAATTTGGTATAACCTTGGATATACTTTAATAAAGTTATGCCGAAGTGTTGTATAAAACTATAGAATAACTATTTTTTAATAAGACGTGATTGTTTATAGTATTAAAATTAATTTAAACATTGTTTGGGTATAGGGCGCAAATAGCTAGCACAGAATTTATCACAATTATATGCCCAGTAAGTACTAGAATAATATGAGTCTGATTTATATCTCAAGTGCTTGATACGGGTACGGGCTTGATATCATTTATCAAGCGCAAAAAACGTAAGTATATTGAATTTCGCGGGCTACCTTAGCGCATCGCCCAAGGTAACCCGCTTACGTTTTTTGCAATTCGCAGGTCAGTTTAAGGTTCTAAGTTGATTATAATATGATTCGCGACCGTAACAAATACGACTTTACAGAATTATAATCGTTTGAATCAGCAATACAACTCCTCGAGGTAGAATTGGCCTCCAGTGTCATGATTTCATGAAATAGTCATTCAATATAGGTAGGTATTCAATATATAATCTCAGTTCATATTTGAACTTTTAGACATGATGATTTTTATGATTATAATTCTATAAATAATTTTTTGTGACGGCGCGAGTCATATTTAGATCAACATACAACCTGATACTGACCTGTAAAGGACGTAAGAAAATTTGAATTTTGCGAGCTACCCGGATGCTTTTCCTACTTCACTGTCGAAGTAAAAATCGTGTTTATAAATTAAAGGCATAGTTTTCCTATCTAATCGATATCCTAGTTATTCTGTGTTCACACAAGTAATAAAAACTAATAAATTCTTAGTCTTGGTATTCGCGAGGATTTGCAATAATATATTTATTTAAATAAAAGAAGGTAACAATGTTAGACTGTACATAATACATTGTGTATGTTTATATATTGTAATAATGTTATAAGATTGTGGTGTATATTTTTGAAATTAAAAGCCAAGTTGTATGTTGTTTTGGCATTTTTTTTTAATACTACCCTACCCACGGGCGATTTTTATTGCACACTGGATTTTGAACGCACTGCTTTAGATTTGGAATGGATTTTCAACTCTCGTTTGAAAATCCCAAAGTGTAACGCGCTGGGATGCACTATGTTGGATTCTCAAATCTCAATCCTCGCCTTGAGAGTTGAATATCCAGTGCACCATATAAAATCGCCCATGCTAGAAGCTAGCTATGCAATCCCCCCGTTTGTAGGGTTCCGTACCCAAAGGGTAAAAACGGGACCCTATATATAAGACTCCACTGTCCGTCTGTCGCCAGGCTGTACCTATCTCATGAACCGTGATAGCTAGTTTAATCTCTTCACGATTGTTGTGTTGTGACGTCTAGCTGCAAGTATTTAGTGCTGGATTGTGAGGGTCCCTAAAGTTGCAGGGTAATTTGAGACAGGCGGATGGCGTTACACTGCCAGTTTAGAAGAATAAAATTAACGTTAAGGGTTCATACGGTTCATCAATAAATTTTACAGTATAATTTTGGGATCACATGGCAGTTTAATACTGCATTTGTTTTAAACCGAATAAATAATAACACACGTTGACGTGTGATCCCAAACTTTTACTGTAAATATCGATCAACCGGCGGTAATGCCGATACATGTACAGACGCCAGCACATCAAGCTACCCGAAACTGTCAAATTTTCCAATCAACTTTGAACCTTATGCTTTAGCGATAAAGTTGAAAATCTATTAAAGAAATTTGACAGATTTTTGCTTGATGTGCTGGCGTCTGTACTTAATTCAATAATGCAATTACTGCATTATCAAGTGATATCACACACCTAGATCTAAACAGCGATTAACTAAAAAAAACACCTTTTTCAGGAAAGTTGAAAAACTGATTCCTATGTCCATATGCACTGCAGGAGTTTGCTGTATTGATCAATACTTTTTAAGTTGAGTAATGGAAGTAATGGAACTATTTTTGAATCTGTTTTGTTGGTCGCTAGGTAGTGAGTTAGGGAATTCGATGGTATGCATACCTCAAAAATTGAGATTTTAGAGTTAGCTCTCTTTAGATCTAGGTGTGCGATATCATTTTGTTGATAACGTGTGAAGAAAAAAATCATTAAAAAAAGTATCAGGGCTATCTAAAAAATAATGAATTGACAGCCCTAATTGTTTTTTTTAATGATTTTTTTCTTTGAGCACTGCGAAGTGGTTGAAAAACACAAATATCGGCCTCATTTGAAACCGTAAAAAAATTCACCGACATTCTCAGGGTTAAAAAGTTTGGAAATGACCTTGCCCACGCGGACGCCCCTATTCGATTGGATCCAGTGACCGACAAATTCTGATATTTGGTGGCTAATTGGCGACAAAATATGGGAGAAAACAGATCTTCGCTAGGTGCCCCTAGCTTTTGAGATATAAATGTGGCCCTGCTGGGGAGACTCTCTCCAGATCGGCCACCTATAAACCCCTTTTGAACCAGTGACCGACAAATTCTGATATTTCGCGACAAATTTCGACTAATTAGCGACTAATTTTTTGTGTTATCAAAGGTAAAATCCCTTATGGTGGCTCTGCCAGAGTGACACTGAGATTCTTACAGAATAGCACTACAGTACCTACTTAAATATTGACACAATTTCATTCTAGTTTACGCCACAAAACATCGTAACATACGAGATCGAAAGCCCTAGAAGATTCAGGGGCGCAGCTAGTAAATAATAACAGCACAAGTCTTCGTTGAACAAGATGGGATTTAAATAAAAAGAAATTATAAAATTGACTATAAATATATTTACAAAATATAAAATTTTGATTACAAGGCACATACAGTAAATACTTATCATAACTTGATTATAATCACAACATTTATTCAGAGAGGCACATAACTTTATACTGGTACTACATTTGTCGTTTAATGTTCAAAATATTCGCAAATAATACAAAATGAACTGTATTCGAATACGAATAGGGTATATTTTGTATTAGATACCCAAATAATTTAAAATATTTTATGCTCCAAGTGAAGTGCCAGCACTGCATGTTTACCGTGAAAATTCTTGGCAACAATAATAGGTACATACATCATTTGCTTAGATCTTTTTTAAGTGTAACAATACAATTCACACTTGTTGCGCATTTATAGAACTATGTTTACAATAAGCATTTTAAATTATGCGTAGTGTTTTTAAGTCTATTTATTTCAGTATCGGATTCAAAGTTTTGGAGGGCTCATACATAGGTTGTCTTATTTAAAATTGCGCTCCGCTACTCTAATTCTAAACAAATACTTCAGTGGAGGAGCGCGCCATTTTAACTTAACGCTCCCGCAGACAGGCGCGACGCGACTCTAGTAGATCAGTTTCTGTGACAACTTTATGGTAATTGTTCTACCAGAATCGCGTCGCACCGTCCGCCTGTCTACGGGAGCCTTTAGACGTATTATACCCAAGTTGGGAGGTTTTTTCTATGCAATTGTTATTTATTGTCCATTACAGACAAGCGTCGCACACACTAAACTTTAGCCCCGTTATTTATAAACGTTGCTACAAGATACAAGACGTCCAAACATAAAAAAACCGGGCAAGAGCGAGTCGGACTCGCGCACCGAGGGTTCCGTACCATCATTATGTTTTTAAATTTTCATCAGCGAGGCCTATATTCGTCAAAGAATTTATTTACATTAATATAATATTTTTTTTACATTTTTCTTCAAAGTCGAAAACAATGCGGCCTAAAAAAAAAGAAAAAGTGTTTGAGAATGTGCAAACCAAACTGCGCTCTTTTATATGATACCCCACATGGCAGTAGTAGCGAATTTTTCCCACTTCGAATTTTTCAGACCCCCTTTCAGTCCCTGTTGCAAAAATATATGTACATATATTTTTATTTCTTTCTTATTTGCAAAATAGTTGGGCAAACGTCATCTAAAACTATTCCAAATTTCATGTTCATAGCATTAGTAGTTCTCGAGATATCTAGCTGTGACAGACTTAGTCTCACCATAAGGGTTCCGTTTTTACCATTTTGGTACGAAACCCTAAAAAGGTTATCAGACGCTAATCTTTACTAACTTAAAAGCAACGTTTTTAATTAAAATGGGGTTATTCTAAGAAGCATCTTATCAGGCTGTCCAAAACTTTATAATCTTTACAAAACGCTGCTTTTTTGTTTCCTTAGATACTTTTAAAACTATCGTTTTGCACGAATATCGAGCTCATTTTTCCATTACTTCGTTGCTAGTCAAGCTGATTGCTCTTATCAGTTTATCTTTTAATACATCACCACACAGTGCGGGCCGGAAGCGGCGGCGACGCGATAAAGGGCATCGACACCAAGAATGAATCCTGACCCTACCCTATGTGTGTGGCGAAGTTTTTCCTTTGGGTTTTATTCATACAAGGTTCAGGGCTATCCGGGCATCGGGCTATCTAGGCGAGTCCCGTCCATCGGTCCTTGCAAAGAAAAGCGAGCTCCCAGTAAAGATAAGTCGGTAACGATCGGTGTGTGTGCTCACACATAAAGAAACATCTTAAACATGTAACCGTTTCTTTCCGAAATTCAACTTGCAGCGATTTGTACCGAGAGTCGCGCCAGAAGACCCGCTTCCATAAGCAAGCACCCAATGGCAGGAGATATATTGATTGTATAATTTTTTTTACTTGTTCACAAATGGCTTGCTCTAAAAAAGTAATGATTCCAGACATGCCAGAGCACGGAACTCGGAACGGCCTCATCCGAAACTGTATAGAAACTAATTCCGCTACAGGATATCATACAAAATTTCGACTTAGCTGTTTTATAAACAGCACGATTACAAATATTTTTTGACGAAACATTTGCACATTCTTGAGAACAATAACATTCCCAGCGTACGGGAATTTAATGTGTACTTTCACATAACATTGCTTATTATCTAGTTTATTGAACTTATTGCTAAACAGATAACACGGAACCACTAACTATAGCATGTATATTATGGCTAGTCTACACAAAACCGTATACAAGTTGACATCTTATACAGGATGGCTTCTTATACAAGTTGTTCTCCTATAGATTGGCTGACTCTATGAATGAACTTGTTTACTTGATTCATAATTATGTAAGAAAATGACTTTTCACATTATAATGAGCATTGCGATGCATAAAAAATGCGTCTACGACTTGGTAGACTTTATTTTTACAACTGTGCCAACAACAACAAAACTTAGTTCTGTTGACTCAGTTGACTGATATCTGTAAACACAGTATTCATTAGTATACAGTTCAGTGTAGAACTGTAGACACGCCATACATTTTAAACAACATGAATGCTTATAAGCAATTGGTATCTTTGTAAGCAAGCAAGCTTGAACGTAGTGTAACATAATTCTGGAAACCAAGCTAAAAAATATTTTGAAAAACACAATTCTTTGTAGTGCGGGTTGGTAGATGTCACATGTCTTCGAATTTTTGGTTCTAGGACATGCCGGTTTCCTCACGATGTTTTCCTTCACCGTTTTGAGAGCGATAATGAAATAATTTACAGAAAGTAGCTTTACTTAGCCTGTCTGACCCATTACGTCTGTGGAGTTTCGCTAGCTAATTTAATTTGAAATTTGTATAATTAAAGGAGGACTAAAGGAGGTTAAACAATTAACCCATTCGACGACACTTAACTTCGGTCTTATCTTCGTTCAAGCTTATTTGAATTTAAATGTACGGTCAGTAACGAAAGTCGATTCACACTTCAATTTTTTAAATCTCAGTTTAACACTTCAATTTTTTAAATCTCAGTTATTGAGAAAAATATTTGTTCAAAATTGCAGCAGATGTACCTACAATACAAATCTGAACAAATATTATGCTGAATAACTGAAATTTAAAAAAAACTGAAGTGTTAATCGACTTTTGTTGCTGACTGTACATTGTTGGTATACTTATCTAGTGACTAACAAAGTTAATATCGTATGAAAGGCATGGTGTTACTAATTTATTCACAATGGGAAATAATCCACCATGTCTATTAGTAAAATATTATGTTTCGTTACTATTAGCCATTTAATATATTTTGATTTATGGTCAAAGAGACTTTATCATAAATATAAATTAAACTAAAATAAAGGTACGTTATAGAATGGTCTGGTATAATGTTTGAACTGTATGTATTATTAGACTACATCTCATAATGAGAGAATGTTGTAGGATATTTTATTAATAATCTACTATATCAGATGGCTCTGAAACGTGGTCACTCTCAATGGACCTCACAAGTCACCCAAAGGGCAATGGAGAAGACTATGCTTCGAGTTTCCCTACGTGATTGAATCAGAAATGAAGAGATCCACAGGAGAACCAAATTGAAGAGAAAGAATTGCCAAACTTAAGTGGCAGTGGGCAGGGCACTTTGCTCAGACAGATGGCCGATGGGGGCTGAAAATTTACCTCGTACCGGAAGACATAGCGTTGTAACCTTCCACAAGGTGGCCGAAAACCTTGTGAAGGCTGCAGGAACAAAATCGGCCGAGAGGCTGAGCTTGGGGGAGGCCTGTGTCCAGCAGTAGTGGTCTCGAGCGCGACTGATATTTATTTATTTATTTAATACTTCAAGCACATAAATGTACAGAGGCGGACTTAATGCCATAGGCATTTTCTACCAGTCCACTTTTGGGTGATGCAGAGATAAACAGTGGTAGGTGCAATCAAGAATATTGGGGTCAAGGGTTCGAAAATATTATAGGACTTTAAAATGCCTACCCCCATATTTGCATGCCTCTCTCAACCCTTTGGGGGCATAATTATATATCAAGACCCCTCCGTGCCTTGGAAAGGTAAGCCGTTGGTCCCGGCTGTCATTCGAAGATACTTGACAGTGTTACTGGTGGTCAGAAGCCCAAAAGTCTGACAACCAGTCTTACCAAGAGGTATCTGCCTATCTGACCTACATAACCCCGTGGTTATGTAGGTCAGATAGGCAGTCGCTCCATGTAAAATACTGGTATCCGGTTAGACTGGACGACCTCAATATAGTTGCGAAAAACCTAGGCAGATTGGTTGGGAGGCGTGATTTTATATTATTGTGCCACATACCAGCACCCTATTTGCGTAACACACAGACACACTTACTATCACTTTGAATTATTTTGAAGCATATTTCTAATCCATTGCTCCATATGTTCAAAAAATGTGTCTGCTCAACAACGCAAATAACACAAGGAATGTTGTTGAACTGTCAAAATGAAACCCATTGCTACTGATAGTGAGTTACGCAATTACCCTGCTGTGCGTTATCAAGAACCAGAAATTGTTAATTGCGCAGGCATTGTTATTGAGTATGCCGCAGCCGCGTATCTCTTCAACGTTACAGCTATCGAAATCAATTAATCCAACCACACTCGAGAGCTCGCTAAAATAAATGTTTTATTCACTTATCGAGAGCCAAGCGATTATTAAAGCTGAATAGTTTGTTTGAACGCACTGATCTCTGGAACTACCAGTCGGATTTGCAAAATTGTTTTAGCATTTGATAGACCAATTATTGAGGAAGGTTTTAACATCACGCTACGAGCCTTAGGAGCCGAGCAAAAATAAAAAAATCTGAAAGAACGCTAAGCGAACACGAAGTAATAGCGCGGGACCGCGGGTGGGTGATGCAATGTGGCGGGGTGGGTTCTTGTTCTCCCACAAGAAATTTCCCGCGGGCCAAGTCCCAGGCAGAAGCTAGTTATTACATAGGTAAAAAACTGTTTTCCGCAGATTCTATATGGCTCGGCCGACATCCGTGAGTCTGGAACGCCATCGCCAATCCATAATTATTGTTAACCGACTGCATTAAAATTAATTTAGTTAAAAAGTAAATATTTGTGAAAAAAAAAGAGAATGTGTGTTTATGACCAAAGTGAAAACCTCATAACTTGAGCCGAGTTTAGATAGATTCACCGTCACATACCGACTAGAACCGAGTATATCCCCGGCGGCGGCGGCGGGGGGCGTCACCGACCTACTGCAGCTAAGTATACCTGATTCAGCTTCACCGACCCAAACGTGACGGTTTCGTTCACTGTTCAGAAAGAGCGCAAAATGCGCCCTAAGCTAAGCAGTTTTCACTTCAAAAAGATAATAATAGGAATGAATGATTAGTTAATTTCAATTGGTGTTGTTAGACCGTATACGTAAATATAAAATACAATTCAATTAGACACAATTATTCTATTATGAGTTAATTTTGTGCATGATCCACGACGAAAAACAAAATTAAAGAAATTATAAAATATGGAAAAATATCTACACAGAGCTTATATTATACCTACAGTTAATTATTTTTTTCCTTGTATACAAGGAATCGTAAGCAAAGTTTATAAAAATACATAGACAAAAATTTTTGACTGTTCTTTTTTTTTACAACAGATCAATATTTTTGGTTTCAAAATGGTTTGTGAAGACCATGATGCGATTTCAAAATAAAAAAGACTAAAAAATTAAAACTGTTGTAAAACAGTAATAATACAAAATGAAACACTTAGGGCTGGTTGTTTCACGTCCACTTGACGTGCGCGTATACGTCAAAAAAGGCGCTATCGTCAAACCAAAAAAAAGGCGTTGTTTCAAATTACAATTACAGGACTTGACTTACGTCAAATAATTACGATTACGTTAATTTGAGTTAATTATTAGTTAACGCCATTTTTGACGTAAACTTGTGCGTCAATTGGACGTGAAACAACCCGCCCTTGCCAATTTGTCTAGTGTAAAGAATTTCATATAAAAAGTTGTATAAGTATGTTAAAATAGTTGCCAATATTATTTCCAATTACATTTATATTTAGGCTCGATCGATTTATTAATTTTCGTTCCACAGAGAATATTTTTTCAGAGATCATTAATTTAGAACGATAGCCTTGTAATAAGAATACAATAAAAACGACTGAATCGATTCAGTCTGATTTATTAACTACGATCGATTTTTGAACCGAATTAGTCGATACATTCTTTATCGAGCACTCCCTAGCCCTACATCGTAACATTTTTGTATATAATTTATTTAATTTTAAAATAAGGCACTTTTACTAAACTATGTACACATTTCCTAGGAACATGTGTCAAAAGACACGATACTTATTAGGAATCTTGGCGTTTAGAACTTCATATTATACAATACGGCCGATCTGAACATCTAACTTTCCGAACTTACGCGCATGTCACCATTTGTTCCTAAAAAATGTTATTGCGCAGCCTTCTGCGCAAAGTTTGGACCGGCCATGATTCTTCGACCATATTGTACTGAAGCATACATACTATAATAATATCCTTCAATAAATACACTAGGAATATCCCTAGAGCTGATAATGAACCATTATCCAATTATTTGCCCAGTAGGTAATATCAAGTATTAACATACTATTGAGTAAAGTACTGAATTCATAAATACATATTTCCAATTTATTTGCGACTGTCAAAAAATAGCGGTTTCGTTTTCTATACTTAATTGCAAAATATAAAATAATTTCGTCATCGTTATGCATAGAAGTCACATTAGTAAGCCATATGCAAGGTGAATATTTGAACCCTAGCTATGAATTAATTATCATTAATTACGTTACCTACTTCATATAATTACGAGCCTCTCAACATTGACCGACTTATAATAAACACAGCTTATGTTGCAAAGGTTCAAATAAATACATCCTGTATTCTGTATAGCATTTTCATTATCCTGTATAGCATTTTCATTATTAGTTTTAAAATTGAACTAACTACTCGTAATTTACGAATATTTTATACCTGAAAGATGTCTTGAAATAAAATTTTAAAAAATTCATAACTGCCTAACATGACCGAAACATTAAGACATCATGGCGTTCTTTTTGTATGGAACCTATTTCTACGAGCTTACTGTTCAATTTTGCATGAGAATTATTTTTTTGTCTCTCCAATAATATCAACGTACTTTTCTGTCACAAAATATCATGTGCCAATATCGAGTAATCGTTTTGTAATATGGCATTTTAATAACCTACACAACTGACCATAGACTCTGCCTAACCTTGCCATACACAAATAATCTTAGGAAGGTATCACCACCACCAATAATTGGCGTGATAAATAATTTTCTTCATTTGTTGTGCCATCCGATAAGATAACTTTATCATCTTTTGATAAAACATCTCTCGTTGATCGGACTCAAAATGTATGAATACCAACTAATTTGTATTGTCACTTGATCACCTACTTGTGCATCGTTGAGAATAAACTGGTACCGAGTACCTGGAAATAAGGAAATAGATTAGAAATGAATGTGAAGAAGTGAGTGCCATAGAGCTTGCCCAGATAAGGCGATTTACGCGCGTTGCTGAGATACAGCTGGTAGCTGGTGGTTCACAACCATTCGACAGGTTGTCGGAACGAAAATGAGACATTTTCAATTACTAATATGCCTTGCCTCCAACAGCAAATGGGACGGAAGAATGGCGGTCGTCTAGTTAATTTAATAATCACACTAATATTATAAAGGCGAAAGTTTGTGAGTGTGTGTGTGTGTGTTTTTATGTTTGTTAATTCTTCACACTCAAACGGCTGGAAAAAATTTGATAAAATTTTGTATGGAGGTAGCTGACATCCTTGATTAACATATAGGCTACTTTTTATCCAGATATTCCCACGGGATCGACATTTACGCGGGTAAAACCGCGGGGCGCAGCTAGTCATACTAATATTATAAAGGCGAAAGTTTGTGAGTATATGTGTGTACTGTGTGTGTGTGTGTGTTTATGTTTGTTACTTCTTCACGCTCAAACGACTGGACCAATTTTGATAAAATTTTGTATAGAGGTAGCTGACACCCTGGATTAACATATAGGCTACTTTTTATCCCCATATTCCCACGGGAACGACACTTATGCGGGTGAAACCGCGAGGGGCACTAGTATAATAATAAAACAAATAATTTCTTGGATTGTTGGAACGGATTTGTTTTATGGATGTTTGGGCTTTTATCAGCAAAATCCATAAAGGCAGGTTTATAAGGCGAATTTAGCTTGCACCAGTCCGTTTCGTGGTTGTTGCCCCATGTGAACACTTGCGTGTCAGTCACACGGTCATACGACGCCAATTTCTTTCGTCGGTTACAGGTACCAGCTGCCATTGTATCTCGCCGTGGATCCACGTTTCAGCGACTATTCGTCGGAACGTGGATCCACGCGAGACACAATAGCTTGCAATTGTTTCTGTAGTTACGGCATTCAACCGGTTAAGAGTAAACTTGACTGTACAAAAACAACCTACCTACTTCACAGCTCTTCATAGAAGGCGACTCTGGTCTTGGTAGACCCTTGCTTCAGTTTCCTTAGGGTTGAATACTTGTTGTCTCCAGCCCGGGCCTGCTCCTCATGGAGTCGGTCTAAGGTGGCGGTGGACTGGTCCACGCGAAGAACTGAGAACTCGCAGCGAAGTTCATCCAGCTGTTGCTGAAGATGCTTCGATTTTGCTAGGTATTCCACTCTGCAATGTGAATGTGAGAAATATCTGGTGTTAATATTTATTGAAGAAGCTTAAATCATTCACCATTTATCTTTGAAAATATCGAAACGCTTGATCACAGGTCGCTTATAGAAATATGCACATTAACATCATACGAATAAGGATGATATTCGTATGAAATGCTGACTGTACTTAGCTTGAGTACAGTCTAAGTTCGTTGTATAGAACTTAGCCTATGTGTTCGCTAATGAGAAAGGACCCTTATTGCTGTTAAATATATTAATATACAAACGTCACAAAAAAAAAAAAAACAATCCTGACTACAACAAAACCTTACCTCTCCTTCTCAATCTCCAAAGACAGCCGATGTATATGAGGGTCAGAGTCATCCGGCACGAGCTGGTACGAGTTGAGCTCGGGCTCCGTGACCGTCACGGTGCCATTCTGTAGGACTTCGCCCCCAAGTTCCGCTGGTAGCGAACAGGTGGACGGAAACAGACTAGATGGGACTGTTGATGACTGAAATAGAAGATATTATTTGTTATTTCTATGTTTGAGATGCTATTATTAAAATTTTGATTTGATACATAAATGCTTTAGTATTTTATTTTTTGACTGCCAATTTTATATTTGTAGATTGATTAATGGAGTGCAAACTATAGGCAGTTCTGCTAGCAAGTTCCAATAATGTAAACAACAATGGCCGCCCGAAATTGTCTATGATTTAGTGATGGATTAGTGTGGGTGTTATAGTGGTGCCTTCACATAATATTCATAATATACCTATTCTTCTTTTACTTCTTATAATAACAACCGTCCACATCAAGTGTTTTTACAAATAGACACCAAAATCAAACAGACATTGGTGAACAAGTAAGCCAGGTTGGGCTTACTTGTTCACCAATGTCTGTTTGATTTTTTAGTCAAAAGTAAATCCACTTTTTTCAATATCCTAAAAAATATACCTACCTAACATAAAATACGATGTAGAAGATCGCATACGCAGAGAGAAGAAACCATCAAATCAAAATCTAAACACTTACCGGCGGTCCTAAATCCCAGGATCCATTATAAACCGTATCACTCAAGAAATTAATCAGCTTTTCGTTCGCCTGTTTCTCAGTCATCTTCGTCTCCATAGACTCTTCGTACTTTCTCGATGGTTTACTCACAGGGGGCAATGACCCGGTAGAAGTTCTGCTTAGGAAGTTCAGGAGTTTCTCCTTGGCTTGTTTCTCTGCCATTCTTGCGGCGATCAGTTCCGCTTTCAGTCTTTCCGCTTCCGCTGCCCGTTTTTCTGATTCTTCGACTAATCTGGCTGTTAGGTATTCGGCTTCACGGGTTTTTCGTTCTAAGTGTACCTGTAAAATTTTTGGAATGTGAAATTATTTGACCATTGCAGATGAAGTGTCGTTCTACGTATTAAGGGCGAATTTTTCCTATATCAAATATATTTTATCCGTGGAGCAAATTTGACGTTTGACAGATTTTGTATGGAAAACTTACAAAATCTCAAAACAGGTCATCGGAAAATATCAACACAAAGACAATTTAACGTGGTTCATCCGTAAGCGGACTAGTTCTTCGGGCTATAGATAACAATAGAAATGCATTGTTGTGTATAATTTTGTGCAACATCATAAATATTTAAAAAATCTCGTGTCACAGTGTTTGTTAACGAACTCCTCCGAAACGGCTTGACCGATTTTAACTAATTATTTTGTGTATATTTGGTTGGTCTGAGAATAGGTCGGAGGCTATTTTTTATACCCCTAGATGTTAAGGATTTTTTGGAATCGAAACTTACGCGGGTGAAACCACGGGGCGCAGCTAGTATAATATAAAATGTTGCTGTAAACCCGGCTTTTAGAAGATTATTATTATTTTATTCATATATACTCGTATTAAATTAATCCTACTCTAACGATATATTATTCTCTACTCCTAAGACAGAACAAAGCATTATAGCCCGTACCTTCTCCTCCTCAGTCTTGATAGCCGATAGCCGTAGCCGCGCGTTCTCCCGCTCGGCGTCAGACGCCTTCTGCGCCAGAAGAGAAGCTTCTTCTTCTGCCACGCGCCCTTTCTCTGCTAGAAGTTCCGCCGTCTCTTCTGAACGACGCTAGAAGATGATTTGGAAGGTGTTTTAAAACATACACAACATAATCAGCCTATAATGTTCCCGTTGCTGGGACACAGGTCTTTTTCTGTGAGATTCCTCTCATAATCCTGGGCCACAAATGGGGTTTTTGTTTATCACAATAAAAATTATGGCCCACGTGCTACCAGCAGAGTGCGTAAGTAGGCTTTAAAACATTATTGGGGAATGTTCGGAACACTGGCTTTATTAAATCTTTTTATTCGATAAAATTATCGGTATTTCTCACCAGCGCCTCATTAGCGAGTCGTATCTCCTCCTGGTACTGCCTCAGTCGCTGCTCCATCGCTTGCCGCTCCCTCTCCGCCGCTTCCCTTAGTTGCTTCTCCCGCGCTAACTTATTGCGTTCTATTTGACGACGCTGTTAACATGGAAAGTTAATATTATGTAGATTTAGTTTATACGGTATGCGTATGCGCAATGAGATCTACGGATGCAGATTAATGTGTCAAAAGAAAAGACTACATATTTGGAATACGTTTTATATTTACATAAGTCCAATTATTTTTTTTAATAGACAACTACATAGTCTAAAATACAAAAAAATGATACAGAATCGTACACATATTTTTATCGATATTGGCCCAACACTAAGATTTAAAAAATGACAACTGCCTCATGATGTATTGTACGTAAAACCGGAGTAAATAGTAGTGAAAACTTCTTTATGCGCGTTGGACATTTTTTGAGATGGGAAAAACCATTGAACTCGCGCCACTGTTACCGTAAGCGACACCGCGCGTGTTTTATTTATAAGACGATTAAAAAAATACCCGCTTCGGATGTGTTCGGCTGTCCTCGGGATGTACTCGGTTTTAATGTATATCCGATATGTCAGTGAGTGATGGCAAAGTATTCTGTTTATGTTATGTTTTCACTTCTGTCGGCACTCCCGGAGTGCCATTGTTTTTTTAATTTTTTATATGTATGTTTACCTGTTTCTCTTCCTTTGCCTGTGCTTTCATTTGTTGTACTTCCATAGTGTCAGGTTTCCGTCTCCTCATATACAGATCATGGTTCCCGATGCATAGGTCTAATATCTGAAAATATTTTAGAGGTATTTACTTTTTTGTCATTTTTAAACTCGGCTTGCGATTGGAATTGACTGGTAGAGCTCGTCACGTAAGGAAAAAACGTTATGCCCCCGCCATGCGACTTTCTCCTCTTACATACGAGCGTGTGTGCGTGTGCGTAACTTCGTTCCTGACGGGGTTTCCCAACAGCACACTTTTTTTTCTTAATTTCTTCACTCTTGACCGTCATCCATCCATACCATACCATATTACTTGACGTTTTTGGTTGTAAAGGCGTCCCCTACCAATTTAAACTACTTTCACAGTACGCGGAAACTTGAAGAAAAAGAGTCAAAATGGCGGCATGACCAAAGTCCAGACTGAAAATCTATACAAGAAAAAAATACTTACCAACTTATTCATCCCCTTTGGCGAGAAGAATATAAAGTTATTCGTCGTCTTCTCAACGAACTTGATGACGAACTTCTTGTCGTCAAACGATATGTGCTTGATCTCGGACCAGGGGAACGTGGTCTTAGGAGTCAGCTTGTTGTCCTTCTCGTAGATGTTTAAGCCTAAAGCCGTGACGCCGAGGTAGAGCTCTGTATCTTTTTTGTTCTGAAAAGGTATAATTTTATATGGAGTCTTTAAGTTTTAATTATTATTCTCAGCATTGTTTAAGGAGCATTGAATAATAAGTCGTAATGCAAGGCCCACTTGCACCACAAATGATTAAATTTATTTAACGGTAAACGATTTTCAAACCGTTGACAGAAATAGAACGATGTTTTAAATTGTTTAGCAGTAAATGCATTTAGTGATTTGCGGTCCGTGCTAGCGGTGTTTGGTTTCTTCACAAATTTTCGTACAATTTTGCACGTTATATCATTGAAGATAAAGTGTATTATTCCGCCTTATTATTCAAACAGAATACTCTTTATTATGTACAGTCAACAAAAGAGATAAGTATATGCATACTTGTTGACTGTACATAATAAAAGAGATAAGTAAAGTATGCAGGATCGTCGGATATAGTTGAAGTTTAGTAAGAAACCGATGGATGTACTGGAATAAAATTTTATTTTATTAATAGAAAACAAACAGCTCATTTATCAAATGAAATTTCAGTCGACAACATCCATCGGTTTCTTACTAAACTTCAACTATATCCAACGATCCTGCATACTTATCTCTTTTTTTGACTGTACACCATATAAATTACAGACATAAATATAAAAATAAAAACCACGTTCATTACATATAATAATTATTATTAAACTAGGAATGATATGAGTAGCAGGATCTTTTTGTCTAGCATAATCAGCCTATAATATTCCCACTGCTGGGACACAGGCCTCCTCTCTATGATAGGGAGTTGGCCATAATCCACCACGCGGGCTCAGTACGGGTTCGCGGATGTCACATATCTCCGAATGTTTGGTGCCGGTTTCCTTCACCGTTTTAGAGAGCAATGATGATTAAATAATTTACACAAAGTAAAGTACTTGCTTGGTTTCGAACCCACGACCTACAACTCGGAAGTCGCGGCCGTTACCACTGAGCCACCACTGCATCTGCTATCACCAATTTGTCTGCTAACGGTTTTATGGTGGCATAACATCGCAACTCTTGTCCCCACAGGGTTACGCAGATGTAATTTGGCTATTTAGCATAAGCTGTATTTGACATGATAGTAAATCCTTTAAAAAAACTTTGACGGCACGGTTGGCGCAGTGGTTAAGCGATTGACTGCTGCGCTGCGTGTCGCGGGTTCGATTCCCGCACGGAACAAATATTTGTATGACCTACAAGTAGTTGTTCCGGGTCTGGCTGTTTGTGTATGTGAGTTTAAATGTTTGTAAACGCACCCACGATACAGGAGAAATTCCTAGTGTGGGGCAACGGTTTAATAAAGAAAAAAAAAAAAAAAAAACTTGCTTTGTCTTACTTTGATAGCGAAGTAGTTGACCCCATACATGTCCAGGTCCTGTGCTATCTTCAGATACTCCATCTCAGCCTCATCCCGGGACATGCCTTTGTGGTCCGCATACCTGTTTACAAATAATATTTTTTGACCTAAAGTATTAAAAAATAAGGCGGTTTTTTTAAATCATCATCAACGAGTCTTGGTTCAAGTTTCCTGAAGCAAGACTATAGATTTATATCAAATGCATAATTAATAAAAGGTACCTAAAAAAAAAGGTAAAGGTAGCTGGGGGGGTTGGGTTCACTAAAAATCCCCATCCTTAAAAAAATTTGATTATCGGGGATCAAGCCCAGAAGCGTCAAAATCGAGAAGCCAGACAGTTGATAAACAGTGGACTGCAACCTGCCGAAGTGTTACATACCATATCTTGATACGGTCCTCCCACATCTCCGGCGTCATCTGGTACTGGTCGATGACCCGCTGAGGCAACAGGTCTTCGCTGGCAAGCATACCGGGCTTGTATGCACTCTCATCGTAGTCACCATACTGAAGAAATAAACGATAATGTTAACAAACAAGGTAAAGGCAAGGCAAAGATATAAACTTGAGAATTCACACTTTAGACATCCTGGCCTGAATTATCAAGTGTGTCTGGTACAACTTGTCCATACTGCAAAGGCTGTAAAAATGAGTTATGGTTTTTTGTTTGCTAAAAGCCTGAAAATAATGAGCGACCTGTATAGGCGGTGTTCTAACTTTACTGAAAGATGCGTACATCCGAATGCTAACTGAATATTTTTAACATACAGATAATATTTTTGAATATTGAGTAGCAAAATATTACACAGCACCTCCTAAAATTATTACGGTTATTTTATAATAAAAAATATCAAAATCGTTTACAACAAAAATTATAAAAGATTGCTTTAAAATTAAAAGAATCACCATTCACCATTTTTAGAAAGAAGTAGCGCAGAAAATTCACTAGAAAATAAAACGGTGTATTAATCAGAAAAGTTCATTTATCTGAACTAAATCAATATCTTTTTCATCTACATTCTACAGCATAGGTTCGCAAAGTGGGCTATAACGCCCCCTTGTGGGCGTTTGAGAATTTCAGGGGGCAGTAGAAGACTCAGAGAAAATGATATATCCTATCTTACGACTCTGTGATATTACACGCAGTGGCGTATTTTAAGATTCAGCGCCCTGGGCCTGTAAGGTTTGCCGCCGCATAAATGAACGGAAAAAAGCAAAACTTTTAATGAAATATAAAATAAAATCCAGCAGTGTGTCGATGTGGGCTGAGAATGATTATAATAAATGAAAAACTAAAAAGCCAATACAAAGAAATAAACACCATTTATTACAATATTTACATTTTTTCCGATGAACAGATTGAGGTATTCCACTCAGAGCACTGATTTTATTAGCAAACTCATCAATAACACTGTCATAATCAACGGGGTTTGTCAATTCAGCTTCTATATTCAGAATAGCTAAACTGTTTAAACGTTCTTCGCTGAAACGGGAACGTAGATGATTTTTTATTCTTTTAAGTACTTACCGATTTTATTTTATATTTCTTCATGCCTAGTAAGTCAAAAAGAAAGACGCACAAAGCTGAGCGCGAGGTGCGGCTTGCACCGCCCCTCGCAGGCTCCCGCCCCGGGCCATGGCTCTTTTGGCTCTAGGGTAAATACGCCACTGATTACACGTTTAAATATAATCGTGGAATTAGCTGTATCAGATTCTCGACAGATGGTAAGTAAAATTAAATTGGAGCTCTAGAAAAAAACTCTAAAGTTGTTGTTGGTTGGCAAAATAGGGTTGAGAACCCATGCATGATCTACAGTGATAAAAAATCTTCTAACAACTAAATAAAAAAAATGACATTCATCAAGCTTACATAACCAACCTTAGCCTGGACCGCGTAGCTGGCAAGCAAGACGGACGCTTCAGGCGGGCAGTAGATGTCCATGCTAAGTATCGCCTGCTTCACTTGGAGGAACAGCAGATGCTGCGTCACTTCCTGTATTAATTCCTCGGCCACATCTTCCGGGTACAGCTTGCAGAGTAACATGAATGGGGTGCCTGGCATCTGGGAGACGCATTGGTCTTGTACTGAAATGGAATGAAGATTGGTTGGTCTTAAAAAGGCTGGTTAGGTAATGTGGAGACGCAGCTATATAGGTAACTGCGCTACTGGTCCTGCTGACCATAGACAAATAGACATCTGTCTTTTGAAAGTCTTTGAAAATGACCAACGGTCTCCGAAAGAGTACATAATATGCGAAACTGGATAAATACAGGGGGGGGGGGGGGGGATTCTGTTGTCGATTAAAACGGATTTTGTATTGAGTGGTGCAGAGTTCCTGTAGCGTATTTTTAACTGACTTTTCAGGTTATTAGTACAACGTATACAAGGTCAAATTAAATTAGTTAGCGAAACTCCGCAGAGGTGATAGGTATCTAGATATGATAAAAAAGACAAAAAATATTTGGTGATGGTTTTTTTGGGTGAACTACAGCTGGTGGTGTTGTTATTTGAAATATGAGTTTAAAAAATCCGCTTTTTTGTGTTGAATAATCCATATCCCATTGATGATGTTGGCCCACTCCGTCTCACAGAGAGGAGGCCTGTGTCCAGCAGTGGGAACATTTATAGGCTGATTATGCAATTATGCAATCGATTTCTAATTACGATAAAACAAAAAAAAACTGATTTTGAGATGATGAACTCATATTTCAAGTAACAACACCACCAGCGGTAACCCCAAAAATATATTATCTGATAACTTTTTTATCACTTTTTATGTTTTATCGTGCTTAGACACCTACCGATACTCATCTCAGTCTGTGGAGTTTCTCTAGCTAATTTTATTTGAGTAATGAAGTGTTGTGCCATTCATACTTGTAAATAATTAACTTGCTGTGGCTTATCATTTAATCAAATTATTTTGAAACTTTACATATGACGCTTCTTGATCAAGCATCTTGTACCTATGTATCTACCGGAATATAATATCAACAAAAACATTGAAATTCCTTGGTAAAAACACACTTACAAATCTTAAAAGTTATTTAATAGCCTTACCAAGTGCTTCATTGTTATAATAAACATTGCACTTCAATATTCTTGATAAGGTGTAATGAATGGCAATTACATAATGTGATTATCTCCCTAAGTAATTGATACAATTAACTTTCTAAAGTAATTAGAAAAAAATGAAGGACAAACAATAATAAAGATCAAAATGTTGAATCCAAGACATGAATATTTGTTTTTCTATTTCTGAAGTTTGGCTTTAATAAGACATTGATATATTAATTTCTACTGACTCTTTAATTTCAGAATAAGTATACAATACCGGTACCCCCAGAAGTAATAGCCAAAAGTAATTTAAAAAGCCTTAGCGGTTTTTAAAATAATACCTAACTTAATAATTATTCTC
This sequence comes from Oligia fasciuncula, assembly GCA_963082905.1. NCBI lineage: Eukaryota > Metazoa > Arthropoda > Insecta > Lepidoptera > Noctuidae > Oligia > Oligia fasciuncula. Next base: position 8,804,120 of record OY720406.1, on the reverse strand, counting down.
AGCTTTGGGGCAGAATCCAGTCTGCACCACATAGAATGTGTGACACATCTAATTTCGTTGATTGGGAGAAAAGTGTCCTCAAACTCATCATATTTCTTGGTCGACTACATGGTATTGCATATCATAATATTTGTGGTCCCATGTTGCTGTTAGACAGTTAGACCATGGAAGCTGACCCCAGCTCAAGAAATTCGTAAACTATGATATTTAGAGTCCTTTAATAAGTGTATTTTGAAGGATAATAATAAACTCACCTCTTTTATCCAATTTCAGCCAACTTATAAAGTGTTTTGTGTCTTCGAACTGTAGCCCAAAGAACCATGTTTCTCTCAGACCTATAGTCCTGCATACTAAATCAAACAGATCTCTTCCCGTAGCTCGCCACTGCAACAATACATTCAATATTACATGTTTCATTTAAAACAATTTACGGCTTATAATTATAACGTATTATATCAGATGAAGTGGAGGTGCTTGGGGGAGGCCTATGTCCAACAGTGGACGTCTTTCGGCTGAAATGATGATGATGATGATGATAATGATATCAGATGAATAGTTACACACCGATTTCTCTCTTTCAGTCGGCAGTAATTTGACTTTCGAAAGAAGAAGACAAAGAGTTGTGTGTTGTGTAGACGCTATACAATATTAGTAATACAATATTAGTAATGCTATGCAATGTTTATTATTATACAATATTTTTATCTATACAGTTTATTTATAGTTCATTTTACATAATATTGTTGTTCACTGCATTCTAATGTATACTATTTATGTTTGTTCTACAATAATATTGGCACATAATGGAGTTATCAGTGTAGAGTTCATTTGTTATCAAAATGTCAAACATCTATTAAGTTACTGGTCATCCTGTGACTAATGTGTGCCGAGTTATAGATTCTATAATGTTTTATTTATGTATATATGGCAAAAAGATATAAGTAATGATTCATAATACATATTATACACGATGGTAGGGGATATCGACTCGCAACTTGTACCATAGAGTCAGCACTTACATGATTCTGTACCCCACTGTGTTGAAATTTATCACCAGTTATTAAAAAAGTTGCTGTTCCATACATTTTCACTGCATAAGTATTGCATTTTTATATGCAACAGCTGATTTTTGTTTTTAATAACCAACGAAAATATAGAATCATGTGCTGAATTCATGGTTACTTACAATTTGAGCGTCAATGCCCCTGCCGCACCTTAAGACTTATGTTTGTGGTAGGGATGGGAAAGCCATAATTTTGACTGCATTTGCATACCAAGAAACTGCTCTTGTTGACTCAAGATTAATAAGTGGTGAAGGGCGGGCTTTTTGAGGGCCTTCTTATGTATTTTTTTTTTTGTTAAAAAAGACCCGATTCTCAACCTAATTTGAGTAAACCATTTTTTCATTTTATGAAACTTTAATATCACAAAGTACTAGGGGTGTAGCAGGCATATTAGCAGCCTGACATAACATACATTAATGCCAAAGATAGTGTTAGTAGAACAACAGGATAAGAATTTATTAACTATAATATGCGGCAAACATGACGCAGAGAAAGAATACAAACACAAAAAAGAACAAGTTGGGGGAAAATATGCATCACATCCACGCAAAACAGCCATCGCTCACCACCCTAGCCTTAAGTCTATTAATAGCAGTGAACTGAAAAGTCTCAATGCATTATTGATTGAATAGTTCTATAAATAGGGAGTATTAAATACAATCAGAAATGATTTGCAATAACATAGTCTTGCTTTGAATTATCATAATTAATTCCACACACATTTAAATGTCTGCATTCTTAACCTTTGGGGTCATAGTAATCAATTAGGTATTGTATAGTATTCAGACTTTCCAAATATGATATGTACCTACTGTGGTAGCAGTGCTTTATGAATATTTTGAGGTGGAATCCATTCATTGATAAAACAATCAGTGGTTGAATTGAAAGTAATCTTTCAAAACATACAAAAATACCATATCCTTAACAAACAATTATCAAAATAATATGTTTATCAAAACATGTATGACTCGGAATCGAACCCACAACACGATTACACACGACCTACCAACCATACTGAACTAAAAAGGAAAAAAATTACTAAACAAGGCCCCAATTATCACTAGTGTGTATTAATAAGGTAATTTACGAGTTCGCCGAGTGACGGTGACTCACAACCTGCTCATTGTAAGCCAAGGATCGCGCTTACACAGCAATTGCGACAATAAACAATAACAATGTAATGTTTCTCTATACATACTAACATTTGTCAAAATTCTCACCTCAAGGTTAAATTCCAATTCAGCGTCTAGCGTACATACTTTAACTGGGAACGACTTGGACGCCTTTTTTCTTCTAAATTGAGGCATTATCTTCTATCATAGCTTCAACACCTCAACAGAACAAGACACATTAGGTTAGGATATTTCTTGCGCTATCAATTCAACTACAAAACGATGTTTAACGTTTACGTAATGTGCAATAGAACGAGGAATGCGTACAATTTCACATTGCGTACTATTTCCAGCAATTATTATTTACAAACAAGAAAAACGTCAATGAAACAAGTAAAGCGAAGGTGAATGAAGAAAACATATTACTTTACTCTATGGAAGAAAAATTATTAGAACTGCGTTCCGTTACGCTTGATGTTATGTTGTCTGTTTATGGTTTTTTTTGTTTTTGTTCTTGAATAATTAAGCGCATTATGCTTGATTGGGAACGCAGTCAATGTTGGTCAAAAACTAAAAAACCCAAAATTGCTAACAATGGGTTAGCATGTAAATTATAGTTCTTTGGAAATAAATAAACGTAGCGTTCTTTAAAAAAAAAAAAATTAAACTACCAAAGAGTACTTACTTTTGTTATTTTAGACTAGGGTCTTTCATAATTCCGCAAAGCGCTCATCTCACTGACCTAACATACTACGGGCTGGTATCCGCAACTCCACGTCAATGCGCGTATTTTGCGTACGGTCTCACTGACCTATAATATTATACAGTTATGACTTATGATAGAGGTCAGTCCATATTGTAATAGTAGTCTATGGGTCAGTCAGTGGCTCATCTCTAGCTGTAGCTTTTGTGGAAAGTTGGCTAAGCTGTTTTTTGACAATGTCATTATTGACAATCATTTGCGACCAACTTCATTTCAAATAGCCGCACAAGTCACAACCACGTGCGGTGTTATTATATTGAAACTCGTGCTAAGAAATAAGAAAAATGGGAAAATTCAGATCCAAACTGAAGGGAAAATCGAAGGGGAAGCGATGGCAGAAAGGCCAGTCGTCAACCTCCAACCCGAAACTACAGAAATACCGGGAGATGGCGAAGTCCCGGTTTTTTCAAGAGAATCTAGGTAATCTGGGTTATATTTTATAAACTGACCTTTGAATAATACCCATAACATTGTCAACTCTTCATCATATTATGATGTATACATTTATTTGTAAACAAAGCCTGATTTTCAGTCCCCATAACCTACTACCAGAAACAAAACAAAAATAAATACAATGTTCATCCCCCAAATATTTACTTTTCCGCCTTTCTAACAATTACACTACAAACCTGCCTATGATGATAATGATGATGATGGGACTCCCTTTTCCGCACTTAGACTCTCATTCGGTCCGTTCCTGCCTATAATAACTTCTTAAAATTTGTAGGAAGCACGGGTTTAACTCAACAGGCTGTTTCAAAACATGATGCCATGATGACATATGGGCATGCATCACTCAGAAAGAAAACTGATGCTGAATCAGAGTTGCTGATAGCTAAGGAACTGGAGAATATGTCTATGAAGAGTACAGATGATGCCTCAGACACTGAATGCTCTGGGTCCATCAAAGCTGGAACATATAAGACTTTCCAGACATTTGCATCTGACTGGAGTCAGTGTTCTAATGTTAGTTTTAGCAAGTAAGTATCTAACTACTGTGCTTGTTTGCCGTTTATCATTTGAATATATCAGGATCAGCATACTTAAATGTATCTCTCATAAATTAACCCTATAAAATATTGAAGAATGGATGGATGGATGTTAAATTAATTAAAATAAATAATTAATTAAATTATTAAAAGATATAGGTATGTATTACTTTATAATATGAAGTGTATTATTAAGAAAGATATGTGTTACTCTTAACACAAGGTAGCAAAAGGGGTGATAATAATAAATAAGATGAGGGTAGGAGTAAGAGGTTGATTGAGTAGATTTTACAGACTAAAGTAGGTACTAAATAATATAAAAATGTCCTGTAATGTAATACAAAATAAGTTTAAGTTTCTTCCAGATGCTACAGCAAAAAAAAAGTATTTCAATTACAACTGCAACTGGGAATTATAAATTCGAAAGTAACTCTGTCTGTATGTTACCTTTTCATGCCTAAACCACTGAATGGTTTTCGATAAAATTTGGCAGGGAGATAGATTGCATCCCAGAGAAGGACAGGATAGTTTTTATCCCGATATTCCCACGGTATCGACAATTATGCGGATGAAACCAGTAAGAGCATAAGCAACAAGAATGATTTTTATTTAAATCATAACTACTTTCTCACACCTTCTTCCTATGGCTGTAGGCAGAAACTACACGCCACCTAAACACATTCTTGTTCCATCAGGTTACTGACAAAATTTGACTCAAACAATGGTCTTCACAAAGAGATGCTAGCAGTTCTGGCTGCAGTCACTGAGGTCATCAAGGAGGCAGGCGGCAAGGAGTCTACAACTGAGTATTTTGCAGCACTGGTGAGTTAAGAAATAAGTTTTTATTTATCTGATAAACCTGATCTGCCAAGCCTTGGATCTGGGTCTCCTAAATATTAGATCTTTCTGATTTTCATAAAACAATAGAAATAACTTGTAAGGATAAAGCAATACTATACTTGAAAACCAAAATTGTAGCCCTGCTATTTATGTGTTGGAGGCATTTTCTGGTAGAAGAGAGATAGATGTAGGTGTACCTACTGTTATAAACAGAAATATGGAGATATGAGGAACAGGATGTAAAGTTTATCACTCATCCTCCATAGAAAAGGGAGGATCCTTCTACCAAACGGATGTCTTGTCTGGGGGGCAACTGCTCGACGACTGATTTCGGGAAATTGTATAATTATAATTGTGTAGTAAACTAAGCTTGCGCGATGCAGGATTTTGTATGACGTCAGTGTGATGCGTAGGTCGCATGCGGCGATGTAGATGCCGCCACAGAACAATGAATACACCACACCCCACCCCCCTTTGCAATGAAACAGTAAAGGCTGTGTCACTGTAAGACTCCTGCATTAATTGCAAATCTTTTTAAGGAAATAAGTTTTGTCAATTATCTATTATTTTAAATTTTTCATTCCCCGTTTCTTTATTTATTAATAAAGGCCAATTTATTATTATTATTTTAAGGCAGTTAGCTTATACTATGTAAATATTATCTTGTTTGAAAATAAAAGCCATTTACTCAACTAAAACATTCACATACTAATAGAAAACTGCTTTAAAAATTAATAATAAATCACTTGTTTGCAGATGGAAACTCTAAAATCAGCTGAAATGGAAGAGAATCTAGTAGCAACACTGACACTGCTATCTATGGGTATAAAGGCAGTACCACAAGCAGTTTTAAGAAAACAGTTCTCAGACTCCGCTACAATCTTCACCGATATACTTGTGAAGAATGAACAGAGTGAAAATGGGGCTTTACTGAGGAGTGCTATCGGGTGTCTCTCTGTGCTGCTAAGGTCTCAGGAATATGCATTGTGGGGTCATTCGTCTACAATGAGGATTTTTGAGTCGGTTTTGGCGTTTGCACTACATTCTAAGCCTAAGGTTTGTTAGACCTGTAGTTTCTGATTATTTTATAAATGAAAAAAGTCTTGGTATAATTCAATGGTTCTTTCAAGATTTTGTTATAACAATCTACAATAATCCTGTAGGTTCGCAAAGCAGCTCAACACGCCGTGACGTCAGTTCTGCGTGGCAGCTGTTTCATGATACCTTCTGAGGATCAGAAGATCAAGGTAAGGTAACTTACTTTTGCATTGTTGCACATTAATGTTGGTAAGTTTTATCTATTCATCCACCAAAAAGAAATAGTAAGTTATTCAAACTAGATTAAAAGCAATGTGCAATTAAATCTCAAATACTAAAATAAATAAACGGAACCAAATTCAACTTTCTCTTTCTCTAATCAAGCTTACTATTGCAGGTACCAAAACTACACCCTGGTTCGAACCGCGTGGCTGAGTACTGCCTGTCTCAGATCAAGGCGGAAGCATTGTTGGCTGGTCATAGAACTGTTTTACATACACTGACCATGCTGAGAGATGTATTGCCGGCGTTCAGCAAGGATTATATCAAGGTATATTCATAATAATCTTGTTTTCGCTATATTGATGAATTATACTATTACGCCAAAGGTCTGTGATCAAGCCTTCTAACGTTATAATTATGATCATTGATCATATAATGAAGTCAATTATCAAAATATAAATCACCGAGTTCATAATTATCGCGAGAAACACAACTGCACCGAAAAAGTAACGAACCGTTTTAAAAATTTGTCTCTGCCTAAATTCGTGTCTTCGATTCACTCATTCGTTCGTTAGAAATTGTTATTTAAAAACCAAACTCTTGAGTAGTAGTGTTTTGCTTCACATCTATTTTATTTTTGTCTGAAATTTCCCTCACTATTTCCAGGGGTCAAACACGCAGTTAAATCAGAAGAGGTATGCGCTACCGAAGCGCATACCTTTTCTGGTTTAACTCTATGTTTAACTGTATGTTCTGTATCTTCGAGTTTCCTAATATACCGCGCTTTGCAGTAGTGCACACATCATTGCGTGTTTGTGAGAAATGAGACATTTCTTCCCCAGTCAATCTGCGAAGCAATCCTCTCACTAATGACCCACAACAACGTGTACATAAAGACATGCTGCCTCCACACTCTACACGCTCTATTCTCGAACGCCCGCGACGCTAGCAACATGACCGCAGCCCTAGCGGTACAGCTGACGAGGGCTCTAATGGCGGCCCGGCCTCCCGCCAATGATACGGGACAAGTGCAGGCTTGGGCGGCCGTACTGACGCAGGGATTTGGTTCTCTTGCCAAGTAAGTGTGTTATGAGATTTTCGCTATACCTTCTATTCGCGACGCTATAAAATATGACCGCAGCCCTAGCGGTAGAGCTGACGAGGGCTCTAATGGTGGCCTGGCTTCCCGCCAATGATACGTGACAAGTGCAGGCTTGGGCGGCCTTACTGACACAGGGGTTTGGTTCTCTTGCACAGTAAGTGTGTTATTTCAGACCACTAGGTCTCGGTTTCCAAGATTTTTACCTTCAATTAGTAAGTTTAGTGTGAATGTGTCATTTTGAAGCCTTGAAGAGAGGTTTACGTGTGACTATATTAATTAAACGTTATTTCAGGACGGACGGACCCAGTGTGATTTTTATAAGTATACTCTTATTTATTTTTCAGTTTGGATCTGAACCTCTGCATGCCGAACTTGCCAGCGTTCGTGAACATCTGCGTGACAGAACTGTGGTTATCTGACGTTGCTGACATCAACTCGGCATCCACTAACGCTTTGAAGGTATGAACACAAAAATGTCTACATTTACATTTGTAATTCGTATGTTGTACATACTAAAGAAAAAGATGCCTGAACTTAAATTTAGTTTAGTTTGTGAAAAACAGAATAGAATACCTATTCTGTTTTTCACAAACTAAACTAAATTTAAGTTCAGGCATCTTTTTCTTTCTATTTCATTATGAGAAAGACAGAAGATAAATATTAGTTTAGTCCTGTCAAATTAGTCAGCGCCTGACGTAAATTGATGTATTTTTAATCTTGTCTAAATTGTCTATGGAGTATCTTAATTTGACAGGACTAAACTAATATGTATCTTCTGTCCTTTTCATAATGAAATAGAAAGAAAAATATTCATGAATTTAAATTTAGTTTAGTTTGTGAACAACAGAATCGGCGCCATTGTCATGTATACAGCACTTAATTCCCCCCTCCTTTTAAGAAACTAAATTTTTTTTCTCCCGCAGGCAGTCCTCATAGACTGCGTGAAGTTAGCTCTGGACTCAGACGAGACGTTCATCAGACACAAGTCGCACATCGACGCTATATTCAAGAGCATCGGCACTGGGTTAGACAACCCCTTCAATCAGGCTATTAGACATGTTATATTGACCATAGCGGTGTGTTTCGAGGTAAGAGTGATTCAATTTTAGTTTTTTGTATTTATTTGTAAGAGAGTAAACAGTGGCAACTGGCAGGGACATGGAGAGAAATCATACCAAAACAACATCGGTTTTCGTATAACCGGAGTCACACATCATCATCATCTGCCTAGCCTGTTCTCAACTATGCTGGGGTCGGCTTCCAGTCTAACCGGATGCATCTGATATACCAGTATTTTAGATAGAGCGACCGCCTATCTGACCTCCACAACAGCTACTTGGTAATACGAAACCCCTTGGTAAGACTGATTGTAATTTCGGGCTACTGACGACCCGTAACGACTGTCAAAGATCCACGAATGACAGCCGGGACTCACAGCCTAACGTGCTACTCGAGGCACGGAGGGGTCTTGGTATGTGAAGATGGTCACCCATCCACGGACAAACCGCGGCAAGCGTAGCTTAGCCTGATCGATCGACCCGTGCGGCTATTATTACTTAGCCACAAGCCCATCTGTCATTACTAAATGTACACGCGCACGTCACACCGGGGGCCGCGGCAGAGGCGCGGCGAGCAACGGGCGGCGCGGCGCGAGCCCCGCCGCCATTCGGACGACAGCACGGACCGAGTGCGCGCGTCTCTATAGACCATTTTGTAAACCGCTCGGCTATCCTGAATAAATTCATTTATTAACATTTTGCGTCCGTTTCAGTCATCTCCCCAACACTAAATATGCCATGTACCTACAGATACGTGTGACTCCGGTTATACGAAAACTGAACCTCTCTTGTCAACACGTGGAGTAGTTTAGGGAACAGATGAATACAGGATGTCAGGACCACCATACCATAACCATAATCAGCCTATAATGTTCCCACTGCTGGGACACAGGCCTCCTCTCGGTGAGAGGGGGTGGGCCGTAATCCACCACGCGGGCCCAGTGCGGATTGGCAGATGTCACATGTCTTCGAATTTTTGGTTCTAGGACATGCCGGTTTCCTCACGATGTTTTCCTTCACCGTTTTGAGAGCAGTGGCGATGAAATAATTTACACAAAGTATAGCGCCTGTCTGGGTTCGAACCTACGACCTACAACTCGTAAGTCGCGGCCGTTACCACTTGGCCACCACTGCTCTGCACTGGTACGATGTCAGGACATCGACGTGCAAATTGTAACCATGAAATCAGCACATGATTCTAGAGCGTAAGGATTTTTTCGAAGGTTATCAATTTCATAGAAAAGTGCAATACCTGCGCGGTCAAAATGTATGGGACTGCATTTTTTTTTTTATATTTGTCTAAAAATTTCAACGCAGGGGCGTCTAGAACCATGTACTGAAGCCATGGTAACAGGTTCTGGGTTGATATCCTTGCCACCCTGTAGGTACGACGGAAATATAGGTTGTGTTTTAAGAGCAGAAATGGTTGAAGAGAATAGGTTTCTATGAGAGATGGGAACAGAACAGTGGCCTTTCTAATGACATTGAATAATGCCCTTTGTTTTTAGTGCGATAAAGTGCAGAATTGTACGAACATCGACGCAAACATACGGGACCTTGAGTGTCCGCGGACGTATTCATTTACACTTTAAGACACTGATAATAAGGTTTATTATTCAATGTCAATGAAATTCTCCGCTGTGCAGTCCACTTTAGTTTCGAGCTGAGCCTAAGGAATTAAATTCAGATACTTAGGTACCTTTTTTTGAGTTCGGCATCCTACATTCCCTTGTTTAGAAAAAATATTGCAATGATGTATGTGTCGCACACAAACCCCACACACGAACACGCACATACACACAAGTACATGCGGTCTAACAGTTATCGTGTTCCACAGATCGGCAACGAAAGAGTAGCAAACTCACTCGGACCTCTTCTGCACAAACTCAACGACCGTCGCGAGAGCCACAACTTTGACAACGACAAAGAGGTCGAATACGCCACTGGATGCGCCATCAAAGCACTAGGCCCCGAGTTTGTACTCAGAATCATACCCATACGAGACGGACCAGAGACAATCAACCTAGAACGAAGTTGGCTCCTTCCAGTACTCAAAGAAAAGATCACCAATTCAAACTTAAAATACTTCGCGACAGAAATTTTAGAAATGGCAACATTCTGCCGTAAGAAATCGAGAGAATTAACTCAAATGAAAGATGTCCCCGGATCACATACCTACGAATTACTCTGCAATCAATTCTGGGCTTTATTGCCATCTTTTTGCAACAGCCCAAAAGATATAAAAGATAATTTCAAATCTGTGGCTAGAGTGTTAGGCAGTGTGTTAAAAGATAACCCAGAGTTTAGATTGTCAGTTATGCAGGCGTTAAGGAAATTGATCTCTTGTTCGGCTGACAATGAAGAAGATCAGCTAGAATTGGGACGGTTTGCGAAGAATTATTTGCCAATTTTGTTGAATATTTATATGTCACCGGTGAAAGGAAGTAGCGCGGAGGGACAGAGGTTGGCTGCTTTGGAGACTATACAGGTGAATATCAACTTTCTTATAATTATGTAGATGCACAAGATGAAAATAAAAAGCTTGTAATTTCGGATTTCGCCCTGAAGGTCCATCTCAAAAACTCACCCCGTACACAAGATTGTTTTTGTATCAATAGTGGTGCTGTGGGCCAAAACCAACATGTTTTACCCTACTTCCTTACTTTTCAAATATGAAATAGCTTTTATCTAAGGGTGCGTCCACATCTGGCGAATGTGCAGCTCGCTAGCCGTTTGCGAGCTGCCCGCAGTCACGGCAATGGTTTGGTGCGCCTCTTTAGCGCAACTCATGCAAGGCTCGTAAGGCGTGCGCGCGATCTGCGCGCACTCAATTCTCGCACTTACAGTTCCGTTTACTGGCTCAGTACTTTCGCGCCGCCAGCGTGCTGATCGCGTACGTCTGTGTGTCTGTGATTTATTCATCAGATAAAAGGTATCTGACTGTTAAAAATTCATCACTTATTAGTCTATTTGACGATTCTCCTTGGCTAGTCTCAACAGTCCTCTAAATATCATATTTCCTCACAGGTATACCTAACAATCAGCGAACAATCACTACGCGAGGAATTATTCACGAACGCGCTCCAGCAGCTAGAAACCTCGAAAGACAACCATTTCCAAAGGGAATCGATCTTGGACGTACTAAGAGCATTAGTCTTATACCAATCTAGCGAAAGAATCGCCAAACTATTCGAAGAATGGGTCTACCCACTCTGCGAAACTGTCTTAGAAGACCCTAAAAAACACAAAAAGGCGAGAAAAGAGAAAGCAATGGAAACAGAAGGAGACAATGAAGAGGGAGACAAGAAAAAGGGAGACAAGAAAAAGGGAGACTTGAAATATAAGGAGAAGGCGAAACTATTAGAAATGGAACATAAGAAAGCGTATAGGATATTGGAAGAGATTTTTAAGAGTGATAAAGAGTGTTGTAAGCACTTTTTGAAAGAGAATTATAAGAAGATTAAGAAGTTGTTGATGGCTTCCTTGAATAAGGTTGCTGATAGCAGTAAGGCGGCTAGGTTAAGGTAATTAATAATTTTATTACTAACTAGCTGCGCCGCGCGGTTTCACCCGCATAAGTATCGATCCCGTGGAAATATCGGTATAAAAAGTATCCTATGTGTTAATCCTGGTTATAAACTATCTGTGTGCCAAATTTCATCCAAATTCGTTAAGCCGTTTGTGCGTGAAGAAGTAACAAACATACAAATACACTCACAAACTTTCGCTTTTATAATATTAGTGTGATGGACTTGCCCTCTGCCTTTTATAATATTAGTGTGATGGACTTGCCCTCTGCCTTTTATAATATTAGTGTAATGGACTTGCCCTCTGCCGTTTATAATATTAATGTGATGGACTTGCCCTCTGCCTTTTATAATATTAGTGTGATGGACTTGCCCTCGGCCTTTTATAATATTAGTGTGATGGACTTGCCCTCTGCCTTTTATAATATTAGTGTGATGGGCTTGCCCTCTGCCTTTTATAATATTAGTGTGATGGACTTGCCCTCTGCCTTTTATAATATTAGTGTGATGGACTTGCCCTCTGCCTTTTATAATATTAGTGTGATGGGCTTGCCCTCTGCCTTTTATAATATTAGTGTGATGGACTTGCCCTCTGCCTTTTATAATATTAGTGTGATGGACTTGCCCTCGGCCTTTTATAATATTAGTGTGATGGACTTGCCCTCTGCCTTTTATAATATTAGTGTGATGGGCTTGCCCTCTGCCTTTTATAATATTAGTGTGATGGACTTGCCCTCTGCCTTTTATAATATTAGTGTGATGGACTTGCCCTCTGCCTTTTATAATATTAGTGTGATGGACTTGCCCTCTGCCTTTTATAATATTAGTGTGATGGACTTGCCCTCTGCCTTTTAATAGCTGGATTGTTTATATCAGGAAATTACGCTTCATATTTGCCCACATTAACACATATAGATTCATAGGTCAACCCCCTTACATTTCCCAAAAATAATTCGCCACTTTTTCCGAACTGTTAATATTCAGCCCCGTGTAATAACAACCAAGCCTTTTTCGATTCAGTAGCCACTATTCTAAACTTGCAATTTCTTAACAAAATAAGACGATATGCCTAATTTTATAATCGAATCCAGGATCTCAACCTCGGCAGCTACACTATTCGACGTAACTTTTTATAAAAATATATCTATACATTATACAAACAGTATAAGAAGGTAGATTATTTGTCGTTGCTGTACAAAATCCAACTGCATATTATTTATTACACACACATACTGTACATTACTTAACAAAAAAATAATGTAAACTCTTCAACAAAAATCTCTCCTCCACAGATGTATAGAACACCTAATCAACTCAACTCCGTTCCTGAACGCTGAGAGTAAGTTACTGAAGAGTGCCATCGCAGAATCAGTCATATGTACTAAAGACATCAACAGCAAATGCCGCCAGTGTGCGTTCAACCTTATCAACAGCGTTGGCAATGTCCTGAAAACGCAGGAAGGAGGTATGTAGTAAACTATTATGCACTTGCACACTAATTTTTATAAAAAGTCAATTCTATATTGTCTGACAATCGACTTTATTTTGTATGGTAATTAGGTTGAAATTAGAATGACAAAAAAAAAATTAAACAATCAATGGAAGTTATATCATTTGTAATGGAATTTAGCTAATTAGTTTCAAAGCATTTATTTGCGTGTGTGTACTATAAAGCCACTCGTTGAAAATTATTGCGCAAGTTGACTTTCGCAACCGAGTTACACCGAAATACATTAACTTGTCAAATTACATAACATTGCTGGCAATGTTTATTCAGTAAAAGTTTACCACAAACTGTATCCTCTTACTGTATATTCATAAAGATAACTGTCGAAATCAAAATTTTAAAACTTAACTTGACTTTGCTTTGTCATTCAGGCTTCCACTGTGTTATATTTTTTATTTTTCTTGTCCCCAAAACAGGAAGAAAACATTAAAAAAAAACTTGCCCCAATTATGCCCCATAAAAATTTCATAAAATAAACATGTGTAATATACATTATGCATCACATCCGCGCAATCCTTCCGCAGGCATGCAAGCATTCGTAAACATGCTAACATCAGGCCTCTCCGCACCTGTTCCGCGCATTGTAAGCGCGACGCTGCGCGCGGTCGCTTCAGCGCTCTTCAACTTCGCTGATGACATGGGACTGCACTTAGTGCAGGGACTGTTGGAGACCGTGGTCACCCACATGACTGATAGCAACAGAGAGATTATTGCCGCGTGTATGAGCTTCTTGAAGGTAAGTGGACTCAGGACTCTGGGATCGCAAAACACTCATAAATGGGTCAATATTAGAAGAAAATTGAGGTGTCAAGCGATTTTGTACCATGTGTGAACTGTAAATTGTCACCTGGTGGACACCAAACTTTGTGAGAATTGTAACAACTTAATCGGTTTAGACTTTTATCACATCCATTCATCATTTCTATAACAAATGTCCTAAAAAAAGCGATAATACGTCCAGTTACACGATCATTATCTTCCAATAATATAGAATCTAAAAATAAATAACACAAAAGTACATAGAATGGTGGTGAACGTGGTATCCTGAGTTCGATTATTGTTCCTACCGTTCACAATCTAGACATAACTTCTACTTGCTTGCTTTTTTAGCACATAGTATCGTTTGCCAGTCACACTACTAACTTCAACCAAATTCTTCCAGGTATACACAAAAGTCTTACCCACAGACATCCTAGCAGGATCTCTTCCCCTTATCTTCAAGTCCCTGTCTTCAATGCCAGAAGACTGCAAGAGACATTCTCGGCTCGAGATAGGCTACTTCCTAACTAAGATGTTGAGGAAGTTCGGCGCTGATACCATAGAGAAACTAATACCGAACACTGATGACGTCATGCTGAGGAGATTGAGGAATATACGGAAGATGGACAATAGGAAGAAGAGGCAGAACGAAAATCAGAGGTGAGTGCTTACTTTTATTTTAAGCTAGAATCTTTTTTTTCTATTAGTAAATCTGCTGTCAAATATTATGATTACTGTTGTTATTGGATTAGATGACCAAAATACCAATAGCATAAGCATAATCGGCGTATTAGTGTTCCCAATGCTGGTACACAGGCCTCGTTCAAACACGATAAAACAAAAAAAAAAATGGGGTGTGGCTGTGTCATGGACACGGCCGTGTGTTGTACGTGAATACGTTTACGTAACGGGGTTGATCCGCTCGGCCGCATTCATTCTTTTACGTTCCCGGCACTGCTTGACTCGGTCATTATGGTGTTTTATTCGTACGATTGCTCTTGAGAAGCCCTTTCCAACCGTATACGATCTCTGTATTTTGATTTGGCTTTTTGACGCGTATAGGCCGACATTATATTCACTGTCACTATTTTACACTAATGTTTTGTATACAATCGATAGATTTTGACGAGAGCTGACGATTGAAACTTAAACGAACGTCGTCGTAGCTTTTCCGAGTCAAAAGTTATACTAAGTGGAAATTTCAAATACGCAGCAAAATTACCTCAAAATGGCGGCGCTTCGCCCTCCACCGCGCGCGATCCTTCATAATGAATTCTTTGATCCTTTATCTATCCAATGGTGTAATTGAATTTAGGATGGAGATGATGAGATAGGTATGAAGCTGCAACACCAAACTGTATCCCCCGATTTTGTTATCATGGTTTTTTTGACTTGCCTCCCACTATGAAAGCAATTTTAAAAACGTATTCACGTCAAAAAACCGATTTTCTTAAGTCATAATTTCAAGTTACTGCAAATACCTGCAGCCGTTGACCGAGTTCAGCTGTATTACTCGAAGTTTGAACTTTTTTTTTTCGTGTTTAGTTATTGATACCTACAGTCTCTGAAGTATCACCAGCTAATTTAATTTAACCCTGTATAGAAAGCAGGGAATTTTAGCAGTGATGGCCCAGTGGTAACGGCCGTGAGTTACGAGTTGTAAGGTCATGGGTTCGAACCCAAACAGGCACTTTACTTTGTGTAAAATTATTTCATGACCACTGCTCTCAAAACGGTGAAGGAAAGCATCGTCAGGAAACCGGCATGTCCTAGAACCAAACATTGGAACACATGTGACTCCTGCCAACCCGCACTGGGCCCACGTGATAGATTATGACCCACTTCCTCTCACAGAGAGGAGACCTGTGTCCCAGCAGTGGGAACATTATAGGCTGGTTATGCTGTATAGAAAGAGATCAAACAGTTTATTAAAATTGTGTTTATTATATTCAGGCACAATTGAACTTGACATAAGTTAAAAAGATTACCTTATCCACTAGCATAACTCCATAGAATTCGCCACCATAACCACCCATTCTTAATTTAACACCCTCTTTCAGAGACCAATCCGACAACGATTCAGATGGAGACATGAAAATCAAGGGCACGTCAAAGACTCTGGAAGATATTCTCAGAGACTCTGATTCCGACATGGAATTTATGGACGAAGAGGAGGACAGACCGAAACCTAAGGTCAAGAAGACGATGAAGGGAAGGAGCCAAGCCTGGATCCAGGATGACCCGGAGAATATCGTGGATCTAGCTGATGTGTCCGCTTCGAGGAAGATTACAGGTATGTATTGAAAATTTTCATGTTTTGAAAAATGGCCAGGTAAAAAACATGGATTTATCATTATAAAATCATTGAGAGTTAATGACATACTGCTACACATTTATGGAAATAAATATAATCTATGGCTACCATTGTGCACTTTTTCTTTATTGCCATGATGAAATTACATTTATGAGTAGATGTAAAGAACCCTAACTAAGCAATGTTGTATTAAGTTTTTGAAAACTTTTGTTTTTTTGCTTTTACTGCTCAACCAAACGGGCTATGCTCATTTTTTCTCAAAGAGCAACTGCTTTTTGCTGCTCTTTTGAAGTTATGCCATGATCGGGGCCGTTCAAACCGGCTGTCATTTCTACAACCTGCCGCTGATTAAAAAAATAAACAGACATATTAATCCTTCTTTCCCTTCTTAAAGCTACCGACCCATCCCGCAAACTGAAGGCTTCAGAAGTGAAAGCCCTAAAGAAGAAAGATGGCGGCTTCAAGACCGCGCCAGACGGAAGATTGATCATCACTGATGACGCGTTTGATGATGATGGTGATGACGAGCCCAGGCCTAGCGGGGATATTGATACTGATACTGATGATACTGGTAAGTAACTAGTCAAAAATAGTTTCTTTTATGATTACTTATGAATAAACGAGCTATACTGCTTGCATTATTATTTTTGTTGAACTCTTCGTTAGACTTGCGCTGTGCCAGTGGCAAATAGGCAATGTTAGTAGATTTTTGCTAAGAGACAGGCTGCGGTGACAAGCTTGCGGCGCAGAATAGAAGGTCCTTAAGGTGTCACTAGTCGATATTTTTTCCATACAAATTTCGTGAGAGTATTACTCCACTGTTTGACATTTTGCATCCAAAGTTACATGATATCGTTTTGAGTTATTATTAAATTAGTCTGTAGGGAAACAGAATATTAAAATAAAAAGCCATTAAAAAGTTATGAGCCAACAAAGAATCGTTTTTCTTGCTATTTTTAACATAACTATGGGTGTAAATAAGTACTAAAAGAACTATATAATCTTCAAAACCAAGTCCGTACCGACAAAGCTCAGTTATCGAAGTGTTCAATAAACTTTATTTGTAATTGAGTTAGTTAGCAGTGTTTTTTTCATAAAACTCGATTTTCCGAAGCACGACTTTTTTACGCGGCTATCAGTTCGGAACGGTGTTTCTGTGCGTGAGAACTACTAGACGTTGTTCGTGTAGACTAGCGTCTAACCGCTCATCACCGATACTGGCTCTGTCGGACACGTGAGTTCCGTGATTTCGAGCTCGCGACTAGTTTACTCTTAAGGACCTACCATGCTAGGTACCACCGCATGCCCTGTTACCTGTGCACTTGATGATCTTATGAGTGCGTCAGTAAAAGGAGTTCGCACAGCTGAATTTTGGGCCAAAAATGTTTAAACTTTTTGACATCGATACGCTAAGAAGACTGTACTGCACGTCAGCGATTTCCGTAGAGCACGGGATCGCCACGCCGGCAGCGTCTAGAGACGGCAATCAAATTCGTGGCGCCGAAAGTTAAGCGCACAACTTAAGGCGTCCGTTTATATACGTCATTTGTGTCATAGTAAATTCATTTTACTAATTATGGACCCACAAATAAAAAAGGGATGTTTTATTCGTCGCTATATCATGTTACTTTTTCTAGACGCTGAGGATGAAGACAGCAAGCCTTCAAAGCCTTCTAAGCTGCTCAAACCTGGCGCCAAACGTCGCTACGATGACATCCTGAGCTTAAAGAGCGGCAAGTCAGGCAGGAGTAGAGCGTCCACTGTTACTGTGGGCTCCAAGTATAAGGCAGGAGGCAAGGGTATCCATAGGTAAGTCAACTTGTGTATTTTAGAAAAAATCCTGGAAGTCGTAAAGTTTTTTCAAGTCTGAAGTGAGCCGGACGTACTTAACACTCGGTTTCTAAAACGCTGATGACGTCTCTATTTAGTTAATCTAATATGACATCTAGAGGCTCCTACACACTATGCCAACAAGACCGGCGGCATTCCCGGCGGGTATTTGAGCCGCCGGGGCTTGCCGCACAAACGAGCTACACAACTGAAATGATGCTCTGCGGCCGCCTGATTATGCCGGCGGCATACCCGCGCGGCAAAAACCTGGCATAGTGTGTAGGAGCCTTTACACTTGCTGCTGCGACTGGTTGGCTGAAGTAACAACAACCAATATAATTATTTACAGCACCCTAATAACGTAACACACTATCAATCTCAATCTGAATAATTTTGAAGGATATTGCTAATCCATTGCTTCATATGTTCGAAACGTGTCTACTCAACAACGTAAATAACGCAATGAATGTTGTTGAGCTGTCAAAATAAAACCCATTGCTACTGATAGTGTGTTACGCAATTACCCCGCAGATCAAATTGAAAAGGCTTTCGAAACCCTGCGGCTATCGTGGTTAATATTGTCAAATTATCACTCGTATACAACATTAATTTTAGTATAATAATATGCGAAACCCGAAACACGTGTCTAGTATTTTTATGTAAAGAATCTATGTACAAAATCAAAACTGTATCATGAAAAATCACAAAGTTATAAGCTTGTTAAGTTACCTGTTTGTCCGTACAAAAACATGCTCACCCGCGCCGCTCGCGCCCCGCACCGTCTTGCGCTCATTGATAATAGTACCTAGGTACCTAACCGTTCGGCGCGGAGATTGGATAACCTACGTAGTGTCGCTCGGTGTCCAACTTTTAATCTTTTTTAAATATTTTTGGGACAAAATATAACATGGGATAACAATTATTGGAATCGATTCAGTTACTTATTCTGAACCAACTACATATATTCAGGTTTCGCTTAAACTAAAAATAACGTTGTATATTTGCACACCAATTTTCTAAAGAAAATACTCTTTGTTATTATTTCATGATTTTTTGTCGGCTGCTCACGACAGGCTAGATCTAGGACCTAGCCGTGTTGTAAAACAGTGGCAACCACTAGTGACCAACAAGTCCACAACCGTAGTTTCCAACGGCGCTAATAAAACACTATATTTCAGACCCCTCGGATCAGCCGCGTCTGTTGCGTCCGGTGCAGGTACAGAATATAAGTCTAAGAAGGCTAAAGGTGACATTAAGAAGCAAGGCAAACACGACCCGTACGCATACCTACCGCTGTCTAGGAAAAATTTGAATAAGAGGTAAGTGAAACACCCTCGAAAATTTACGATTTGCCTGTTTTTGTACCGAAAAAAGTCGAGGATATGATTTTAACAGGTTGTATTCGTTCAGTTACCATGGATTCATCAGTACCTACATGATTCTGAACCCCCAGCGTTGACATTATTAATCGGTTATAAAAACCGGTTGAACGGACTGTAAAAAAGGTTTATTTAAATGTCTAATGTATGGAGTATAGAAACATGTGCTGAATTCAATGTGACAGTTTTCGCGGCGATATCCCTGCCGTCCTGTATTCATCTGTTCCCTAAACTACTCCTCGTATTTTGACAAGAGGGGTTCGGTTATCGTATAACCAGAGCCACACGTAATCTGTAAGTACGTGTCATATTTAGTAATGACGTGTCACTCTAGTCATACGAAAACCGATGTTATTTTGGCAAGATGTCTTGTTTACCTTTTTAATTTGTCGTTTTGTCGTAGGTGTAGTTTTTAGCTTTATTTTTTTATGAGTGACTAGGTAGTTTTTTTGCCTATTCTCCTTTATACTATGTATCGTTGACCAATACCTATACTGCTGTACCGGCCGCGCCTTAGGAATGAGAGGCGAGACGGGGGGCGGGAGGCCGGCCGTAAGCGTTGACGAATGAGTGGCCTGCACTGCCCCCCGTGTCGTGTGTGTTCATACACACGAGCGATACTCGTCAATGTCAGAGGCAACTATACATGTCGACGAGTGTCGACGGCTGCCGTCAACGCGCGTTGGCGGCAGTTGTAGACGCGTGGGCGGCTGCCGTCGACAAGATAACGATCGTGTATTTGAGCACCGAACTCAAATACACGAGTGGCACGTGCTGGTGAAGTGTCGACGTCTGCTGTTAAAGCGTGTCGCTCGTGTGTAGGCACACTAAGGCGCAGTACAGCGGTTTCGTTCAAACTATAGCTAAATATTAGGATGGGTAATTCTCTTTTCTTTGAAAATTCTTGAGTTTTAAAAGTAGGTACCGCAGTGCAATTCTGTAAAAATCTCACCGTGAAAATGTAGTTGAAGTGAGCTGTCATTCCACCTAACGCTGGGGATAGCTAGGGTTTGACAGCTCACTTTAAGCTCACTTCACCTAAGTTTTCACGGTGATAATTTTACAGAATAGTACGGCAGATCCTTTGCGTAACAATGACATTTAGAGGATTTAAGTAAAGACTACGGGCAAATGTGGTCCTAATGTCCACCACTAACGAGACCTATGTAACTAAATAGTCTATTAGATAAGGAATAATTTCATTAACACTCATGAAAAAAGTCTGTACTTAAGTAAAAAGTTATAAGTAGGTACTTATTGGATATGTAATATGTAAGCATAAACAGCTCGATTGATGTAAAAAAAGAACCAGTCAAGTGCGACTCAGACTCGTGCACCGAGGGTTCCGTACAAACTTGTAGGTATGTAACTACAAATTTACAGTTTTCGGATTTTTTACTTTACTTGTGCTGACATTGCTTCTTGCCAAATTTCATGATTCTAGATCAACGGGAAGTACCCTATAGATTTTGGTTCCCTTGCGAGGGTCAAGTATGCGGCATAAACAGAACATAAACGCCCGTATCTTTTGATTGCGTTGACTTAGAAGTTTGATTTTTTCACTGCGTCAAGAGATTGCAGCCCTGAGTGTTTGATATTAATTTCAACTTTATAACTCCATGCTTAGAGAAGGGTCTTGACAGACGGACAGACAGACGGACAACGAAGTGATCTTATTAGGGTTCCGTTTTCCTTTTGAGGTACGGAACCCTAAAATAGGTATCCTTCGATTTAGCTTGACACCACAAGTGACATTAAACATAACTGGCGAAAATATGTGAGTACACCTCTGCCTAACCCTTGGGGATTGTAGGCGTGATGTTATGTTGTGTATTAATAAAAGAGTCCTTATTTAATAGAATATTCAGTGTCACAGTTCTCGTTTACTTCTGTAATACGATTACAATAACATTAATTGATGTTCGATTCGGCACGGACAGGTTGTGAATAGTCGACCAGAATTCATCTAAAACACGCTTTTCAACAAACAGCTTTCCAATTTCTTTAAAAAATTGGGATTAAAGAGCACCCAAAACATTTTCCTAAAACACACATAACTAAAACTAGGTCGCGGCAAAGGTCCTATTCTCAGCTACATAGAAACAAAAATAGCAACATTAAGTTGTATGTCACGTGCTAATATCCGGAAATACTGAGCCGATTTTCATGAACTTCGTCTAGTTTGACTTGGCATTGTTCCAAGTGGAGTAAAAAAACATAATTCCGTTGTGGAATAATGACATAAATCAATGACGCATATAACATGTAATTTTACGAATGCAGAAGATATTGTATTTTTGAATTTTACAAACTAAAAATATACGGTCGAATTGAGAAACCTCCTCCTTTTTTGAAGTCGGTTAAAAAATACGTCACTTCCACTTGGGCCACGACTGACTCCACACCGACTCGACTCAAAGTAAAGCATTCGAATGTGAGCTTTAAATCGTGTTACGTACAGTACAATTTTGAATTTACACAATTTCTGCAATAGCAGTATATGTTGCGTGGAACACGCGTTGCTCAAGCATTGTACAACCACATGCCCTTAGTAACAATTTTACTTTGACAGAGTGCCCTATAAACAATGCTATCTATGTGTAACGGAATTAATGCACATTATGAAAGTTGTTTGTTCAGAATCGTTTAGGTACTGAATCCATTTCTGTCATTTTTAAATATAAGTTATTTTTATCCCAAAAATAATTATTAATAAAAATACGTAAATTACAGTCACAGTTTCACTGTACAGTCTAAACAAACCAAAATGGCGGAAGTACCTACTACGCTAGACTCATAAACGCGTGCGACTGTGAGCGTGCGTATATTTGTAATGTGACCACAATTTTATCCCACAACTAGTATAACTAAATTTGATATTTATTTAAAATTTTGCTGTGCCCGACAAGGTCCATAATTGTTAAATTCAATTGAAATAAATAAACAATATTTTATACATTACAGTAAAAACTAAGTGGTGGGTGTATTATGATTATAACAAAATATTTGTAACCGGGGTGTTTGGTTTTCGGGACATGTTGTTTATATCGTAGCACTAAGGTCGCTTTTCGTAGTTCAAGTGTTACGTACGCGATGACGTTGCGTGTTCGACTAGTCAATTTTTGGTCGACCTCGACCGCCTAGTTCACGCCGAGTTGGCAACTATTGTCTGTTCCAAAAGTATCTGAGGAAAGTGTAAACAAACCCTGTACAGTTTACATTCTTACGTAATCACGCTCTAAAGGTAATTGATAACACATTCATCTGTATTTAGAAGGTGTCTGATTCATTTATTTACATTTTCAGCAGATACTTTTGGAACTTTTGGAGGAGCGACGTTGATACGATGAGCCTTACAACTACGATGCCCTTTATTAGGTTTTTAGGATTCCGTACCCAAAGGGTGCCAACGGAACCCTGTTACTAAGTCTCCGCTATTCGCCCGTCCGTCTAACTGTCAGCGGGCTGTATCTCATGAACCGTAATAGGTAGACAGTTGAAATTTTCACAGAGTGGGTATTTCCATTGCTGCTATAACAATAAGTAATAAAAATTAAATTAAACTTCATATAAATTTAAACAAAAAAGGTCAATGGAGAGGGCTATGCTTGGAATTTCTCTGCGTGATCGAATCAGAAATGAAGAGATCCAAAGGAGAACCAAGGTAACCGACATAGCCCGAAGAATTGCCAAACTTAAGTGGCAGCGGGCAGGGCATATTGCTCGTAGAAAAGATGGCCTATGGGGCCGAGAGGTTCTGGAGTGGCGACCGCGTACCGGAAGACGTAGCGCTGGAAGGTCTCCCACAAGGTGGTCCGACGACCTTTTGCAGGTCGCAGAACCTCGTTGGATGTGAGAAGCACAAAACCGGTCGAAGTGGAGGTGCTTGGGGGAGGCCTATGTGCAGCAGTGGACGTCTTTCGGCTGAAATGATGATGATGATGATAAATTTAAGGGTGGGTCTACTACATACAAGAAACGTGTTTTTCTCGGCGTATTTTGCCTTGTAGTACGGAGCCCTTGGTATGCGAGTCCGACTCGTACTTGGCCGGTTTTTTTGTATACACATTTATGCATTTCTTTTTTTCACAGGAAAAAGGCCGTCACGTCGAAACAGTTCAAAGGCGTTGTCAAATCTAAAACTAAAGGAGGAAGGATAAAGAAGAAATGAGACCTATCTTTAGTCAAATTGAAGTAACTTTTAAGTACTATATTTAAATAATATTGTCAGCTCATTTTCTTTGTCAAAGCTTGGAACTAAATGCATTGTTTGATCAATAATAAAATCAGAGCACTATTAATGCCATTCTGTTGCATTTGTTTTGTAAGCAAAATTTAGGCTTTCGTCTATGAAACACAAAAGACGATATCGCTATCACTAGGTCTCTAAGCATGGGTAACATTTTCAGAAAAAAAAAAAAAAAAGATTAACGTTTTGACAACCGAAACGAATTGCGAATGGCAATCTATGAATCTTATTTCATAGGTTATGCGACGTTTCATTGCCCAAATACGCCATTAAAAAAATAACGTATATATTTATACTCTGTGGTTGAACCTGCTTCGTTTACATTCGGCCAATCAAAACGTCGTTATTGATTTGTAAAATGCTGTAACTTTAAAGTGTATATTAATAAATCAATATGAAATATTTTCAAGTTTTATTTCTGAGTAGGTGGAGATCCTATTTACAGGTGTAGGAAAAGCGATCGCGACCATGGTCCCAGAGACCAACGTTTTCCTATACAACGCTAAACAGTGATCGCGGACCTCGTGGTCATGACAACGGCCGCGCTTAGTGCACGAGAGGCATAAGGGTTAGAGTTGATTGATAGAGTAAACTTTTTTTTTTTATTGGGGAATTATCAAGTAACTTCTCCCGCTCTGGGCGGAGAGGGAGGGCGTGTCAGGCTTTTACTGACTAAAACCCACCCGTGTTCCTTCAGTTGCCTGTGCTAGGGGCCACGGTAACTCATCGAACAACCCGCGACCCTGGCAGGCATCGGCCCTAACGGACCCTGTCAGTTAGTGCTCACATCTCTTTGAAGCGCGTGTGGAACACAACGCGTCGTCGACCCGAGCCTGGTCCTTACCAGACAGCGAGCTGCGTGCATTGCTCGCCGTCAGCAAGCCCGCGCTTACGGTGGCCGGGAATCGGGTCTTGACTCCCGACGCCCAGGGCGTCTCCTGCGGCGACTAGGGGCGTGCGTGAGGGTGCAAAGATTGCCTCTTCCTCACGCGTTCCGCCCTCTCCTGCGCAAGCATTACTGCTTCGCAGAAGGAGGTGACGACTTCCCATTCACTCTCCCTCCGCACCATGGCCTGGGCCAGGGCCGGACGCGAGAGATCGCCGCCGTGAGGACGGGGCGGTGCTCCGCCCAAGCCGGGCATACCTCCACCGTAAAGATAGAAAACCTGGCATCACGTGCGTAATTGAGCTTTCAGCTAAAAGAACTGGCCACATACACTTTTCACTGTCTGCAGAACAGTAATGAGACACGTGATGTGCCCGATTTCCCTAATTGAATGCGCGTCTGTTGGATTTTAAACGCTCGGCTTAGACCCCGAAAGTTTAAAATCCAACAGCGCGCTGTTAATTTTTTTAGTCATTGATTTAGATGTCGCCTAAGTGCCTTCGCCGCGTGTTAGTGAAATAGGCAACAGACCCAGCAGGTGCTATGACCTGTTAAGACTGCTTGTCAGACTTTCGTGCTTCTGACGACCCGTTACGACTATCGAAAGATCCACGAGTGGCAGCCGGGACCGGGTTTACGTGGTTTCCGAGGCACGGAGGGGTCTTGGTATGTAAAGATGGTCACCCATCCACGGACCAACCGCGGCAAGCGTAGCTTAACCTAATCGATCGAACCGTGCGGCTGTTACTATTTACCCTCTCCTGTATCGTGCTCGGAATAAAGTTTATAGATAATACAATAACGAGCTCGAAGGTTCGGGATTAGACTGAAGTTAGAACTGGGTTTGTAATAAGACTTCCTATAAGTTTCCTCTAAGGTAGCCCGCGAAATTCTTTTTTGCTGGTCAGTATTAAGTTGTACGTTGATTAAAATTTGATTCGCGGTCGTAACAAATATGTATTTACAGAATTATAATCGGCGTTTTTGCCTTGTGGTACGGAACCCTTCATGTGCGAGTCCGACTCGCACTTGGCCAGTTTTTATTCCACCTAAGCCACTTTATACTGTGCCTAAGCTATCTTTCCCAAGTAGCAAATTGAAAACCAACGAGCGATAAGCAATTAATTATTTACAAACAAATCTATATCTGACATTATTGGCGACGTTGCCGCGTTGGCATTTCGAGATCGCAAATTGTTTTCAATTGTGTCTATACTCGATGGCTAATGTCAAGAGTTCACGATATTTCAGTTAGCGGAATATTAAATAGCTTTATTTAGCCATAGCTTAATGATCGATTAGGATATATTTGTACGGGTTTGGCAGACGAAATGAATTAATGATTGTGTTGTATTTAGTAAGTTTGCAGGTAGGTAGGCCTAACTAAATGATGAAGGGGATGAAGTTACAGTTACAGTAGGTATATTAGTAAAGTGGACACAAGTAGGTACAAGATGAGTTGCTTAGCCTAATTACTTAGTCCAAGAATAGGTTTTGTACTAACACTTTTTCCAGCCTATGACTTTTGGAGGTGGTCACGTTATCGTGACAATGTAGCCGCAGACATTGTCACGATAACGTGACCGCCTGCAAAACCGGTCAAGAGCGAATCAGACTCGCGCACTGAGGGTTCCGTATTGTGAAATGTTTTTAAATTTTCATCAGCGAGGCCCATATTCATCAGAGAATTTTAATACTACGGTGTGGAATATTGCAGTTTTAGGTCAGCGCCATCTTTTGACCGATAGTGGAAATTATGTTTTTTTTTTTTAATTTCTGAATAAGTGTGCTATTTAGAGACGTCGTTTTATTTTTCTAATTTCTAGAATAATTTCTGTTTTTTTTTTAAATTTTTCATTAAAAGTCGAAAATGCGGCCTAAAAAAAAGAAAAAATGTTTGAGAATGTGCAAACAGCGCTCTCTCAAATGACACCCCCCCATTCCCTAGAGGCCCCACTTCGAATTTTAAGACCACATTCAAGGCAAGGTTGCAAAAAAAATACCTATTGTAAAAAGCTTTATTTGTAAAAATCTGGGCAAACGTCATTTAAGACTATTCTAAATTTCAAATTGATACCATTAGTAGTTTTTGAGATATCCAGCTGTGACAGGCGGACAGACAGACAGACCGAGGCTCACCATAGGGGTTCCTTTTTACCATTTTCGTACGGAACCCTAAAAATACGACTTATATATGAACTACTTGTAATTTTGCAATGGTCATAATCATCACGCGTGGTATACCTACCGGGTTCACACGGTTCAATTTTAGTTGATCGAGTGCTAAGTCGAAAGCGATTTGTACCGTCTGAACAGACTTTCAATCAAATTGAATTTCAAATTCAAAGTATTTATCAAAACGTGTGAACCCGGAAGTAAACAACAGCGTAACACACAGTGGCAATGCCTTTCATTTTGACTATTCTACAACATTCAGTGCATGATTTAGGTACGTTATCAAACAGACGAATTTTTCAAACATATTATGGCAATTTCCTGCAAAATCGATGATTGTGATTGATACACGTTACATTCCATACCTTACATGAAATCACCACTCTAGTCTCCATTTAGGAATTCGTCCCCCGAGCCCTGGACTAACTGAAGCCTGGACTGTCTAATTTGGGGCTCACGCTGGCAAATATGTAATAGGTATACTGAAACCTAGCTGTAGGTAATATTTTAAACTATTCATGTCGTCTCAACCGTGACTGCTTACTGTATTAATTACCTGGACAATAGTAGGTATATTTTCTATTTTACGCAATTAGTGTGCAGATCGATGATAGCGGAAAGTGAAGACGCTTATTATCTAAGTACTTAAGTAGGTAGGTATCTAGTTGTAATCAGGTTACACGCAAGATGCGCTATTTATGATCCATTAGTAGCCTTTTACGACAACCCCGGGCGTCTTTAGATCTAGATACCGGAAAAGCTTTAGCTTTTTGCTTTACCGGAAATCATTCGACATACCTGGGCGGGTAACTGGAAGGTGTAGTGTATGCTTAGTAGGATTACATCGATGTGTATTGAGTAAGCAGAATCTTTAGGTCACGTCATCGGTGAGACCGTGTGACGGTGGCGGCTCTGATGGCGCAGTGGCTGAGCAATCGATTTCTGCGCTACGGGGCGCGGGTTAGACTCCCGCACTGAAGAAATAATTGTATTGCCTTCACAGATATAAGTAGGTTACGGGTCTGGATGCTTGTCCATCTGGGATATTTCGTGCCTACCTATTTATAAGTACACACACACGCATCATATTTTTTATAAACACCTAGGTACTTATTACAATACACAACCTACTTTGTAACAAAACTACAGCCTTTTCACAGACATGGACAGATGGGACCCTAAAAGTAACAGACACCCACAAGTTGTGAAATAGTTTCATCTTCAACTCAAAAATCTCGAGTTCTCGTTACGTCATTCAGGGTTTTTTGATGCTTTGGCTCTTTGCGGCTTTTACCGTTGCAAGGCTTGGGTTTTCCTTTTGACCTAAGAAAGGTATGGCAGTCTTACAATAACAGACGCATACATAAGGTAGGTACATACTTAGATTGTGTTGATGATTAAATAATGGTAGGACTGTCAGCCCATCGCTCCAGCAGCGCATAACAGCCAATTAGATTGAGTTGTCTCGTAATTTGCACGAGTAACAAGCTGTGAATGCGTTCCGTATTCAATCATTGTGAGATTGTGACATCCATTGAACGCGTGCATTGTATGCTTGTTGTTATTGGTTATTCTAGGATTTCTAGGCAATGTTCCTGGTACTAGTCTTCTAATGACAGTTACATACAGGTGGGTTAATTGTTAGTGAATTTATGATGGGTAGGAGGTACCTACCTATACCTACACATTGATACAGACGCAGATATTTAGCAGTTCCAAAATAATTCCACTCGCTCAATAATGATGATTAATATCTACGACAATCTCCAATAAACCTAAGGGCACAGCCGCCGGGATTCGAGGTATCATATAGGCTTATGCTTTTACGTATTTTGAAGTAGGTTTATTTGATATTTTGACCTATCAGTTTGATAAGAACAAAAACATTACAGATCAGCCAACTAGATTTTTGACACGACCTCACCTATGTGACTCTATATAAGTCCTGCAACGATTACTCGTGCCAGACGAACGAAAGCGACACAGTCGAGTCGTGAAGTTTTTTAGAACTTATCTACAGTCCGTTTCAGTTACAACCTATAGTATATGCTAAGCGAGTGCTATCATCATTACCTACATGCTCTGTGATTATCATTTATCAGAGCAAACTTGAAGAACTATTTCCGCAGGTGATTATAAAGAAATCTATAGGTCCGCGAGATTCAAGTTTAGTCATCATCTATTCTGTCGAATTAAAACCTAACCCTGTCTTTGATGTCGCGCAGTCGTAGGTATAAGCCTATAATTATGAGTGGCGATACCTAAATGTAGGTAACTAATCTGCGTTCGCGATTCATTTGACAAAAATGTAAACAAATATGAATTAAATTCCTACAAAATATAGTTCAGTTTACGCTACAACTTCAAACATTTTTATAATTTTTTCAATAGTGCTAGTCACTCTGAAATCAACTTAATTATCCTTGTAATAAAGTTGATATTTGTTTAACTTGATTAGGGTAGGGATGTGCAGCACTTTTACTATACGTAGTAACATCCGGCGCACCCTGAGCATTCAGTCCCGCTACTCTCCATCATCATCCTGACTTACCTAAACCCAACCCAATGCTGAGCATCTCTTTTCATGAGCCAATCTCGATGCTTCTGCCAGCCTCGTCCAGGTTTTCGGCTTGCTGACTGGATAATATTTATACCCCGACAGTGAGCTTTGCTCAGTCAATACCAACTCATTACTCAATCACTGGATTCCACAATGTGTACGAGAGTAGGCTGGCCCTGTGGTAACGGACTTGACTTACGAGTTGTGAGTCGTGGGTTCGAACCCAGACAGGCGCTTTACTTTGTGTAAATATTTTCTTCACCACTGCTCTCAAAAACTTCGTGACTAAACCTGCATGTCCAGAACCAAAAATTCGAAGACGTGACATCCACAAAACCGCACTGGGCCCTAGTGGTAGATTATAGCCCACTCCCTCGTCATTCCATATGGACCCCGTTGGGCACAGCAAAGGGGGTCGTAGGAGTGAGGAAGTTTTTAAACTACTAGGTAGCCACCTGTACCTCGTTCGGAGTGGCCACATTATGATCATCCTTCGTGCAGCATAATGGAGACACCATAAAGCGTGGCATCGCGGTGCAAGTAGGGAATAACCCTTACGCACAAGTGGACTGTGATGACAGTCTATAGTTCAAACAAGTGGATGATAACAAGGCTATGGATTGTGGACATGTTTTTTTATGCCTGTTTTGTTCATGGCGGAGTAGGTCGAGAGCTTTCTTCTGTAACAGTTACTCAAGTACCTAATGCGTGTTTGCATGTCACAACTTCACAAGACAAGAGAGGTGACTAAGGGTTTGCGTAAGCACATAATATTGAGACAATCGAGATGCAGTGGTTATCAATCCTACCAAGAGATGCACTTGTACCTACATAGTGATTAACAGAGGAATTTTTGAAGTAGGGTGTTTGGGCTGGCCTTTCCACTGAAGATGGCTAAGAGGTAGTTCTGTTCTGTAGGTATAGTGCCTTCAATGTAACTCTTCCACCCTTCGTTATCTAGAAAAATCCGAGAGAATGCATATAAAGCTTTTTATTGGATAAACTGACAATCAAGAGCTAAAAGACGTCAGTACCACCGGAAACCACATGTCATGTCAGTCAAGCCTATTGTGTGTAAAAATAACATATCAAACGGATGCAACGTAAGTAGTGACTTTGATTTGATTACTGCGCCAGCATCGTTCACGTCCATTATAATAACGCATGCATCGCTACCATCAAGGAGCCGCCGCCTAGTACCCACGCTTGCGTGGCTATGCCAATTGTAAACTCATGTTTTTTTATACAAACAAGAACTGTATGTTTGTCTAAAGACCTTCGCGTGTCCTCGCCAAATTCGTGAGACGTGAATAAAGAATATGAATCGGTTTTCATATCTATTCTATTTATCTACAAAGGTAAACTCACACGAGGCTATTAAAAATCTTCTCACAAACAAAACGACGCAAGCGCATTGGCAATTCCACTAGCAGCAAGCACTCATAGGAACTAATGGGAAACCTGTTCCCGCGCTCGATTTATTCATATCAATACATTTTTAGGTGCGAACCGGTCAATTAAAACAAGTTATTTTAGTTATTGAGGTATTTGCCTTTATTTTCCAAAGGAGGCGATTTACTATTACGGATATACTTATTTTAATAGTATTTATATTTTTACATGGAAATTTTCATCACATTAAACCATTATTAATCCTAGGCCATTTATCAGTATTCAATTCAGTATCAACAATGAGTAATATGTCATTTCGAAAAAATACAACCATTCTGTAATAATCTATTTTTAATTCTTCATTGACACATACCCGACTCGTATCGGAGAAGGATTTAAAAAAAATCTTATAAAATAATATACAAAATAATACAATAATTAGTTCGCTTGTCGACGAAAAAAAAATGAGATTTAACATTATCATAACATTAAATTCCTTTCGGGAAAATTCGTGATTATTTTACATTTTACATACGTGAATCCGATTCGATTCTTTACAGAAAAATAAATATACAATTATTATGTGACTACACAACCGATGATTGCTTATTAGTGCTCAGCACTTCTCGTCGGCGAGCAGAGGGTCGAGCGAGAAGCCAAGGTCCAGCGCGGGCGCGGGCGGCCGCTTCAGAGGCGCGCGGCGGCGCTCGGGCAGACCCGCAAGCCCGCCCAGCCCCGCGAGCCCCGCCAGCCCCCCGTGCGCCGCGTGCCCGTTCAGCCCGCGCACCTCGCTGCCGAACAGCTCGCTCAGCGTCTGCTGCACCTCTTTGCCGGCCGAGCCCGCCCCTGTCCCACCACTCACACCACTACTACACGTCACTATTAGTTTACGCACTTCGGGCTTATTCGTTTTACTAGCGTTCATATGTACAGTTTTCGATAAGGACAAGGCGTTCGGATTGTAATAGTAATTGTTCGAGCTGCCCGAAGACTTGCACTGAGACCTCGACAGCGAAGACTTTATATTACTCCGGACAGTCGCAAATTTTTTACCTAAAGTTATAGCGCCGCCAGCGTGCGACGCGTTGAAGGTGCAGAGCGCCAGCGGGCGCGGGCAGGACGAGTACCAGCACACGTCCGCCGGCACCAGCGGGGGCGGCGCCTCGTCCGGCGTGTCGTCCAGCCGGGCCGTCGGCGGCGGCAGCGGCGACGCTATGCTAAGGATGGGCACGTCCGGCGGGATCTCCGCGTCGTCCGGCATGAGGAACGCCTCCGGAGCCAGCGGCTGGCTCAGCAGAGACGTTATGCTCGACGTGTCCGGCAGCACCGAGTTGGGGTCCTCCACGCTGAGCAGACTCGCGTAGATGTCGTTGACCTGCTGTTCGGCGGTGAGGCCGTTGAAGGTGCTCAGGTCTATCGACGTATTGACTAGGAGCGGTGGGAGGTTGAGGGGGGCGGCTGGCGGCGGCGCGGGCGCGGGCGGCGCGGGAGCGGGCGCGGCCGCCGCCGCCGCCGCCGCGGCCGCGCCCGGGTCCCGCGACGCCCTGTGCTCCGCCAGCAGCGTGTCGAAGGGCTTGGAGCGCCCCTCGACCGTCCTCCGTAGCGACAGCGCGTGTGCCTTGCACGTGAGCGACCTCGTGCACGGCTTGGGGTTCTCAGCGGTCACCACACCACAGTGCTTGTTCGGATCGTATTCTCGTAAATTAAACTTCGTTTTACTAGTTTTGGACCTAGATGATTTTGTAGATGGTGTGGTCGGCGTTACCGCCGGCTTTAAGGGTGGCGGGTTCAGTACATTGGTTTCCATCACCGTCGACAACATTGGGGATGTGTTGGGCGCAAATTGAATATTGGATAGATCTGAATCTGATATTGCATACGCTGAGAGTGATGATGTGTGAATGGGTGTATACAAATCCTGTGTTGGAACACTGTCTGAAACTTGAGGAAAATTAATTTCCCCCATGTTTCCAATATCCCTGATAATATTTTTCCAGTCAGCTGCATTTGTGATGTCATCTGCACTCTGAATGCCTTCAGAATTCATTATTGCAAATATATCATCTGTTAAGTTTTCACCGAGGGGCAGATCCTCTGTGTCCTGTATACTGACGACTGGTAACTCTCCACACTCCATGCTCACCTTCACCTCCCCCGACACAGTGGATGATGTGCTGGCCTCGTCCAGGTACTGTAGATCAGGCTGTGGTGGTAACATTAGCCTTGACAACGGTGGTGTGGCAGTGTGAACTGGGGAAGAATCCATTTTCACTGGGAGTATATCTACAGGGATGGGGGGCGGCGGTGGTTCCTTTTTATGTCGGCTACGACTTTTATGTGTGGAGACAGGTGGTGGTGGCGGGGGGAGAGGCTCTGCCCCCGTGTGGGACTCTAGCAAGTGTCTGTATGCTGCACTACACTTCACTATCACACCGCACATATGACACACTGCAGCATTCAAGTTGTCCATCTGAGGGAACAGTCCGTGGAGACTCATGCTCTCTTGCTTGAGGCGGTTGAGGCCGGCGCGGCGGGCGCGCCGGTCCGCCTGCTTGTAGGGGTGTGCGTCGTGCACCCGCCTCACGGACGCGCCGCCCTTGGCGTCCACCGCCGCCGGCGACGTGAACGTGGCATCATCGTCCCGCCGCGGCGACAGGTGCCCTATTTCACTGACCCACAGGTCCCAGGGCTTCTCATTGCACTTAACCGGGCTCACGATCTTCGCCGCGAACGGGTAGTCGCCGGACATTTTTGAGCATTCACCAATGACCCGATCTTGAAACTCATACGATCCCTCACGGGAGTCCAGCCATACTGTAACCAGCCTCACTCCACTGTTAGGTTATTACCCCATATCTGCTTCGAGATCGCTGCCTGTCGCGAGCGCAACCAGGGTCACATCGTAGCTCAATTGTTTACTTCATTATACACACATATCAACTAAAAACGTGTTGTGATTGTCTTAGCTTTTATATTTACAGGGACAGATGATCTATCTCACTGACAGCTGATTATGCAGATTGTAAGTTTTTCTCGACCACGGAACACTTCCATCTATCAAGGATTGTTTTCAGATCACTCCCCAGGTTCAGATTGTTTGAAACATGTGTTTATCCAACTTAATTCAATTGATATTATACTCGCTAAACACAAATAAAATGTCCAAAATTTCTGTTTGGTTGGTTGTAATTTACTATAGAAAGCATCAACACTTTTTTGAGTATTTGTAAAGACCGAAAATATCTCTATGGTCATTCACTAGCGAATGAGCGTGACGTGACAGGGAAGATATTCTCGTTAGACACCTGTAAAATGAATTAACAGATAATAAAATCCACAATTTTGACATTCAATCTAATGTTTTATCTGTTAGCTTGTTTGAAATGTCAACTGTCAGTCAATGTCCTACCTATTATCACTGTTTCACACTGTTTAGTGTTTGTCAAATGTCACAAAATTCTAATTTCCTATCTACCTCATTACAATAAACTATTATTTTAAAATGTTACTCAACAATAAATAACGTTATAACGTTCTGAATGACTATGCCTGACACACTCTGTTACATAATCACATACCGGTATATTCATGTTGTTGAGAAGTTTATGCAAGTCCGTCATCTTGGGTGTACCGATCGGTATAACCTTTCTTGACACAATAGGCTATGTGGCCAGAGTGGAAGGTATATCCATGCAGCCGGTGCTCAACCCGGATTCTAAAAACACCGACTATGTGTTCCTGTCGAGGTGGTCGGTCAGAGACTATGATGTGCAGAGAGGTGACGTGATATCGTTGGTATCTCCGAAAGATCCGAACCAAAAGATAATCAAACGCATTGTTGGACTGCAGGGTGACGTTGTGACTACTCTCGGCTACAAGTCGCAGTATGTGAAGGTTCCCGAGGGACATTGTTGGGTGGAAGGCGATCACACTGGCCACACACTCGACAGCAACACCTTCGGGCCTGTTTCATTAGGCTTGATCAACGCCAGGGCAGCATGCATTGTCTGGCCACCAAGTAGATGGCAAAGATTAGAAGCTAAGTTGCCGGAAAGCAGAAAACCTTTTTTGAATAACTAACTAGACCTATGTTTATGTGAGAAATAGTGATAGAAATCACACATTTATTGATTAATTTCGATGGCATCTCAACAATCTTGGTGAAATTTAGTAATTGTAATTATCATTAATTAGTTCTTATATTTATGGCTGTAAATATTGTAAAAGACCACAATAGTAGATTGTTGTTCCGTCAACTCAATGATGTATCTCAATAAATAAGCCTATGTATTTCCTATATTTATGTACTTATTGCTAATACTGCCATTATATTTATGTTAAAAAATATTGTAAATTACATCATGAAATGTGTAAATGTAAAAAGGGATTAATTATAAAATGAGTTAAATGGATATTAGCCAAAATTTTAATTTATAAGATTGAAATGCTTGTTCTTGTTACAGTTTGGAAAGTAAACTTTGGTTAATTATCAACTAGTTTCATTAAATGTAGATAGATACGTAAATTAGAGGGTACCTTTCTTTTCTTATGGAGCTAAAAGCGCCTAGATAAATGGGTAGGTACTAATCACAATGATTAAAACTTTATGTAAAGCACGGCTGACAAGATAATGCATACATGATACCTGTCAGTTTCATACAAACAAATACGTGTTTTGCGAATTTGACCTTTAATAGCTGCTAGACTTATCACACTGACAGGTGTCAGGAACACATTCTCTCAACGGCTGGACTGTAGCTTAAGCCAAGTTGCATTCCATGACGTATCATCCACAAATGAAATAGTATATGTATTCTAGAAAATAATAACAAATAATTAAAAATGTAACATTTAATTCCAAACATGAATCTATCACAGGGTCCATAAATGACTTATAGAATACTTTTTAAACCGAAACTTTCAACAATTTTCACTACCCTCTCATAAGAAATACCTCTTCTTATGACATTATAGGTGTCTTTTTGGGACAAGTCTATCACGGTAGACCCAGTCCTATTCTTTTCCAGTCCTTGACTTAACACTCCTCCATCAAAAACAGCTCCTAAATGACCAAAGAGATGTACAAACTCTTTTATAGACAAAGTAGAAGGTTCATTACTAAAGTTTGCACTTGTCAGAGCAACAGGCTTATCAAAGATCTTTGTTACTCTGTTCACAAAATCATGATCAGGTATTCTAATCCCTATTTTCGTAGCTGTAGGGTTCAGAAATGGATTGTCAAGATATTTAGTTTTTTCTAGAACAACTGTCACTGGTCCTGGTAGTAAGCTGTTGAGTAGATCATCCGAGAGGTGATCAGCTTCACCCCATTTCCTGACGTCTGAAACATATGTCACACATATTGCTACTGGCTTGGCAGAATCCCTGCCCTTGATTGTATATAACTTTTTTATAGCGTCTGGACAGTTTGCACTACACGCTAGACCATATATTGTGTCAGTTGGCACTGCTATGACTTGTCCTTTGCCCAGGAATTCTGCAGCCTTGACACAAGCTGAGTCTTCAGTGCTTAATATTACTGGAGCCATATTTTCTATCTTCATTTTAGGTGATGCACCTTTATATCTAACTAGATAACTATGAAGTAAATTAAGTTTTTGTAAGAAATTCATACTCCTTGTAGCACAAGAACTGAACTAATTACTAGTAGGTTACTTAATATTATTTTCACAAGTTTTTATGTCTTTCACATTTAGCATTCTAATCACGCCAGTTATGTGCACACTTGTGGTTGCAGCAGCGATAGAATATTGTCATCGGTTCATCAGCTGACCGAGTCTGTAGTTGCATAAAGAATGCTTTACCATGTCCACATTTAGGGCACACCGCATCTGTCGAATCTACATTCTCCCAGGCGGCTGCACCGCCCATGATATAGTCGAGTTCCTGAAAATGTGAAATGTAACGTTAGATGTGTAGTGTGCCTAATAAAATTATGGTGCCAGCTTTATAGAAAGATAATCTATGCTTAAACAACGTTGTAACTACACTAAATGACGGAACTTAAATCTAAAGACTAAGGCGCTTTACACACGCCCCGGCAACCGGGTAGCCGGTGCCGGGTACCCGGCGGCGAAGTGTATAGCCATGAACGTTAGCTTTCACACGTAACGGCATAGTTTGCCTAGCAATGTTACCGGATAGTCAGCACGGGTTACCCGGTTGCCGGGACGTGTGAAAAGGCACTACCTGTATGATGCATGAAAAGGAAGAATGATGCAATCTATTGAATATTTGAAGTGAGTTGGGTTACCTTCAGTTTAGGGAATGTGCGTGAGGACACCTTCCGCCTTACATTGAAGACATAAGGACAAGTGTTACAGGCGTACCGCAGGCCAGACTCTGGACCTTCCTCCACCATAAGAACGTTGGCACACGTTGGGCAAAATAACATTATTGACTGTTAGCAAATTCTCTACGCGCATTCACAAAAGTTTCTACACAAGTGCACATTATACTTTTGTGAATAATATAATGTAATTAGGCAGCTGTAACTACTTACTACTACTACAAGTTTAGTTTTTATAAAATAAAACAAACATTCATTCAAGATGCACATTTAACTTCAAAATTAAAAACAAAGGTTATTTTCTATCTCTTTCTGAATCATTGATAAAAAAACTAAGTTTTTCTTTCTCTTTCCCTCAAATCGAATGAATAGTGAATAATTATGAACGAACCGAATGAAAGACACTAAAAAAAACCGGCCAAGTACGGGTTGAACCACGCATAGTGAAGGGTTCCGTAGTTGTCACAGAGTACATTATGTAGTCGTGATGTATATTTACGTATGCACACTACTGTTTTTATCGACCGCAAAAATAAGTTGGATTGTAATAGTATTTTTAGAAGAACTTTACCAGTAACAGTGGAACTTACCTTTTTTTGGTAAGTTCCACTGTTACTGGTAAAGTTGTTCTAAAAATAAAGTGGCACTCCGGGAGTGCCGACAGAAGTGAAAACAAAATACAAACAGAATACTTTGCCATCACTCACTGACATATCGGATTTAAAACCGAGGACATGACAGGACCGTCCTTCCAGATAGAGAAAGGAGTTAAGCTAGGTTCATATTGCTGTGTCGGGGCGCGCCAGAACGCAATCGCTTACGTTCATTTACTATGCATAGATTCACATTAGTAGGTTGTGTTGTGTTGTGGCGACACAGCAATATGAACCTAGCTTTAAGCAAGGCGACCCGCTGTCTCCAAAACTATTCACAGTTGTGCTGGAGGAAGTCTTCCGAAAGCTGGCAGCGGGCTGGACGGATAGGTAGTGGTGGTTAATATATCATATAGCAAAATAAAGCACCTTGCTTAATACACACATCATAAAGCAAACGCTATCGTGGCTCTCACAAGTTGCTATTTGCTTATTGCTTTTTTACATCGCAATCTGTCTCTGTCATCGCGCGAAACGCATTAAGCAATGAATATAATAATAAATCGTTATAAGCAAGCACCGCGTGCGATTTGCGATCTCGGGCGGCTCACGTAAATACGTAATATAATTAATGATATGCTATTTGGTTCGTGTTTTTTACTTTTGTGATTATTTTGCTTCGTACTTTTTTAGTGTAAATAAATAAATATATATTAATAAATATCGTATGAGGTATATGAGGATATGTATAAGTATGAAGGAAAGTTGATGTTGAGTTGTTGTTGTTGTTGATTTTGTTGTTGATGTTGTTGTTGTTGAGTTGTTGTTGAGTTGATGATGTTGTTGTTGAGTTGTTGTTGTTGATTTTGTTGTTGATGTTGTTGTTGATGTTGTTGTTGATGTTGTTGTTGATGTTGTTGTTGATGTTTTTGTTGATGTTGTTGTTGTTGATGTTGTTGTTGAGTTGTTGTTGTTGATGTTGTTGAGTTGTTGTTGTTCATTTTGTTGTTGATGTTGTTGTTGTTGAGTTAATGTTGTTGTTGTTGAGTTGTTGTTGATGCTGTTGTTGTTGTTGATGTTGTTGTTGTTGATGTTGTTGATTTTGTTGTTGTTGATTTTGTTGTTGATGTTGTTGTTGTTGAGTTGTTGTTGTTGATGTTGTTGAGTTGTTGTTGATTTTGTTGTTGATGTTGTTGTTGAGCTGTTGTTGTTGATTTTGTTGTTGTTGATTTTGTTGTTGATGCTGTTGTTGATGTTGTTGTTGATTTTGTTGTTGATGTTGTTGTTGTTGATTTTGTTGTTGAGTTGTTGTTGAGTTTGTTGTTGTTGTTGTTGAGTTGTTGTTGAGTTTGTTGTTGTTGTTGTTGAGTTGTTGTTGAGTTTGTTGTTGTTGTTGTTGTTGTTGTTGAGTTGTTGTTGATTTTGTTGTTGATGTTGTTGTTGAGCTGTTGTTGTTGATTTTGTTGTTGTTGATTTTGTTGTTGATGTTGTTGTTGATTTTGTTGTTGATGTTGTTGTTGAGTTGTTGTTGTTGATTTTGTTGTTGATGTTGTTGTTGTTGATTTTGTTGTTGAGTTGTTGTTGAGTTTGTTGTTGTTGTTGTTGATGTTGTTGTTGAGTTGTTGTTTAGTTTGTTGTTGTTGATGTTGTTGTTGATGTTGTTGTTGCGTTGTTGATGTTGTTGTTGTTGTTGAGTTGTTGTTGTTGTTGTTGGTTGAGTTGATTGTATCTGTTTTATCGTAATTCATAAACGCGATGTAATATTCTTTAGCATGCTGTCAGTCACCGCGCTTGCTTTATTCGCGCCCGCCCGTAATATAACAAGTCAAGTATCAGGTACCTACGCGTATAAAAAAAGCATGATTTAATAAAGCATATAAAAAATCATGATTAAAATATAAAGCATTAAGCATTAAGCAAGTGATTGCCATAAAGCAACTTTGAACACCACTATTAGGGGCATTATGGTCGGCCATAAGAGATTATCTAATCTCCGTTTCGCCGAAGAAAATGTGCTCTTTTCGTCTTCAGCCTCCGAGTTGACACAGATGCTAGACGATCTTGGCACGGCAATTAGTCTCTTTCCAGGCAAGACAAAACAAAGAAGTTGCAAGACGCACCGAAAATGCCTGGAGGAGCTATTGGGCCATGAAAGACCTAATGAAGGGTGATCTTCCTTTGTCCCTTAAGAGAAGACTCATTGACGTGTGCATAATTCCTATCGTCACCTAAGGTGGTCAAACATCCCGCCAGGGTCGCGAGTTGTTCGAAAGAGATAACGTGGCCCCTGGCACAGGCAACTGAAGGAACAGGGGGTCTACTCCGAAGCGGTTAACCACCGTATCGGCCGAATGTTCGGTCATTTTCTACTACCTTTCATTTCCTATATTGACTATAGGTCCCGACCTAACTGTGCCAATCCGAACCTTTTTAGAACCCTTACCCGTTTTTTACCTTTTTTTTTTTAAATTCGTAGTAGGACAACAATATTCGAATCAGAAAGTGACCGAACATTCGGCCGATACGACAATCAACCACTTCGGAGTAGACCCCCTGGGGTGGGTTTTAGTCAGTAAGAGTCTGACACTCCCTTCCGCTCCGCCCAGAGCGGTAGGGGTAATTTTATGATTTCCCACCCAAAAATAAAAGGTGGTCAAACATGTTCTCTGACAAATCAGCAGAGGTCCACGCTCGCTGTTTGCCAGAGGGCTATGGAACAGAGTATTCTGGGTATCAAACTAACAGACCGGTTAGGAATACGACCATCCGTTCCATCACAAAGATAACTAATGTCACTTGGAATGCTGCCACGCTAAAATGGAACTGGGCTGGACACATCTGCCGCATGTTAGACGAACAATGGGCCAAACTTACGACCCAATGGGTCTCTCTTAATGGCAAACGACATTGTGGCAGGCCCTGACGGAAATGGCGGCGGGATGAGCTGGACTCCTTCAACAAGAACTTTTCCTTAGCAGCTTTGAACAGAGAGAAGTGGAAAGAGAGTATGGAGGCCTTCTGCAGACCCTGCAGTGGGACATCACAGGCTAATAATAATAACATCCCAAGGACAGCCGAACAAATCCTGACGTAGCGCAGTGCGCAGCGCAGAATGTAGTCGGCAACAGTGTCGCGAATTCAATGGTTTTTTCCCATCTCAATAAATCTTAGAGCATAGGTTAAATAATGGTCTAAGCAAAAAATGCCCAACGCGCCTAAAGAAATTTTCACTTCAAAAATATATATTAAAACCATTGATATATTAAAAGGAGGAAGATATGTGACGCGCTAACTTCGCAAACACTAACCCTGGGCTCGGCGCACAACTACATGCACCTAAACTCGCACATGTGTGAATGTCGCAAACCTACAGTTCCGATAGGCAAACAAGGACAGAGATAGGAGCCAGCGCTGTTGTGTGAGTGAAATCGGGCTAGCCGCCGAATGTTGGCCGAATGTTTACGATTATGAATGACATTGCATGTGGTAGACACGTAGCGTTGCGTGCGTATCGTGTATCTCACGCATGTTTGTTCATCTATCTCGTTCTCACAAACATGGCGAAGCCGTTATATATTATTATAATTTACAACAGATTAACATTTTTGGCCGTGATTACGAGTTGTAAGTAATCCCGTGTCTTATTTTTCTTCCTTGTATTATTAAAATACTGTTTTATTAAGCTGCACAAGAAGCCATTTTAATGCGTATTTGTTACAAAAATAAACTGAAATTACTGAGCTGTGTGATCCTGATCAACGATGTTCCGTTCCGTGCGCGACTAAAGCCAACTACGAGCAATCACTCAGGAACAGGCGCTGTGACTGAGTCACGTATCTTCGAAAATAATATATCAACGATTAAAGCGTAATCAAAATCGAACGTCATTTATTCAAACTAAGCTGAAAATCAGCACTTTTTGAACGTTAAAAATGAATAAGCCTCCCACATAGTGCTTTAGCTGATAAGAAGAAGTGGCGCAACAAACGCCCTAGCAGCACAGCTTTGTTTTATTTTATTTTACAAATTTGTAGGCGTGATTACTATGTATAACTATGCCAAGTTACAGTTTTTAGTACCAAGGCCCTTGGTAAAAGGGTTCCTAGTTACACCGCGGACAGACAGACCGATGTACAGACGCCAGCAGGTCAACCTATCCGAAACTGTCAGATTTTCCCAATCAACCTTGAACCTTATATTTTAGCAATAAAGTCGAAAATCTATTAAAGAAATCTGACAGATTGTAGTAACTTGATGTGCTGGCGTCCGTACTTGGCGAAACCACGAAACTCTATGGGTTCTTTATTTTCAAACGAAACCCTAAAAACTTTTTCATGACGTTTATATGAAGGCTTAGGAAACTAGTCTTTTAGGTACTAGTTTGCTAGTATACTTGCGTTTTGAGACCTAAATAAAAAATTAAAATGTTTTAATTTTCTAAAATTACGATAGAAGAAAAAGCACACGATAAAATTTCATTTCACTTTCATTAAAAGTTTTTTTATGTCTTCTAGAAAATAATTTCATCATTTTCATCTGTGCCCGGCCCGCAAAAATCAAATCTGTGCTGTGATTCGGTGTTTCTTTCTGTCAGTTTCTGTCATTCTGTGAATTTCTGTGTTATGTCATGTTGGCTGTCGGACGGTCGTGTATCTAAATATTTTAGGGTGTGTTTATGGCGTGATAAATAATTATTTCGACACCGTAGTAGTGTGGTTGCAAGTTGCCTTATTTATTTTTTACAAATAGTGTTTATAATGTTGCGAGGTCTGTTAGATACATTTTGGAATGAACATGTGTGGTTGCCGCCGAATACTACATGGGAAGATATTACACCGGGTCCAGACAAGGATGTGATTTACAATGACTACATGCACCTCCTGTACCCCCTGCCCTTGGCACTGGTGCTGATATTCCTGCGGCGTACTCTAGAGAAGTGAGTTAACCTACTTTCTGTCGCTAGGTTTCAGAATGTATGTCATTGCTTCTCACGGATGGATAAAGTCTAATGATGCACTCAGTGACTCATTAGATATCAATTTGGCGAAAGTACAGCATTTTCAGTGCACTGTAATTGAAGAATGCAAGTTACAGGTTCATACTTCCGCTCAGGGGTCTACATATTTTAGTTCACATGTGTATATTTGCGGCATTTTCTCTTGTATCCTTGTATGTAAGTCTGTTCAAAAGAAAGTGCATCAAATTTTTTCCCGGTATTTAATACATTAAATTTCATAACTGTTGTGATAAATAAAAAAAAAAACTAAACTATGTCTAGGTCTTGTATTGTTTTAAAACTTGCTGATGTATGAAAAATGTACAAATTAAATAATAATGTTGCTGATGATGGTCTTAGGACTAAACTGTTTGTTTTACCTATGGAACTGTTAATAAAAAACAAGTAAATCAAACCTTTTCTATGGAGATGTAAATAAACATAACATATACTTATTATTCTCACGCATCATTAAAATTCAGCTTATCACAAACTGGAAATGTATATCTAAACTCATAAAGATGATTTTTCATGTGTATGTTTGTTACACTTTCACGCTAGAACAGCTAAATGAATTTGCATGAAATTTGGCTAATGGGTAGACCATGGTCTGGATTAGGACATAGTATATTTTTATCCTGATATTCCCATAATGCAGTTAAAACTGCAGGGTGTGGCAAGTAATTTATATACTTAAAACATTCAAAAGTATTCCAGCAGTCTGAGGAATAGATTTCTTTCATTAGTTAGGCTTTGATGTGAAGGCACATTTAAAAAATTAAAGAAAATAATTTAAAAAACTAAAAAACCCGACTGTGGTAAAAAACTCAAGTTAAAAAAAACTGAAAATCTAAAAACAAGCCCATTTTAAATTAAATAAAACTTGGAAGCAGGTGGGACCCATTCTATTTTATATTTTCAAACTCAAATGGGTCCCGCCGGTTAATGAAAGATGAAACTGGGGAAATCCCTATCCTATCTGATATATGACTCGAAAAGTTATTAAATAGTTATAATTACTTATTTTATTATTTTTTTTTGTAGTAAGTACTAAGCAGTTTTATAAAACCTTGGGCCGATTTTTCAGCTAACTTTTATCTGAAGAATAATATGGCAGTTTGACATATTTTCAATACAAAAGCTGCCAAACCAATTTAAAAAAAAAATAATGCCCCAGTAAAGAAATAAAAATATACATTTGCAACACATTTTTTGAAATATTTATAATAAAATTATTACTTGTTACAGGTACTGGTTTGCTCCATTCGGCAAATCATTAGGCATTAAGAACACAAGACCAAAGAAAGCTCCAGCTAACCCTATGTTGGAGAGTGCATATCAAGCATCACCAAAAATTAAGCATAAGCAGGTATGAATCACACTCGGCACACATAATCAAATCATGAATAAATTGAATAGACACTTAATAAAACTATTAAATATTAGGTATATATTTTATAGTCATAGTGATTAAATAGCTATTATACATAATGACTGGTCATTATATTTAAAGTAACCTAACCAAACCGAACCTCAGGGTGCACTTCGCTCGCTCCAGCATCCTATGTCGACGTAGCCCCGCTTCGCTAATGTGATTAATTCTGTGTCAATTATCACTTTATTTTTAATTGAGTAGACATTATAAATAATGGCCAGATAATATGTATATATAATATCCGGATT
Source organism: Oligia fasciuncula (assembly GCA_963082905.1). Classification (NCBI taxonomy): domain Eukaryota; kingdom Metazoa; phylum Arthropoda; class Insecta; order Lepidoptera; family Noctuidae; genus Oligia; species Oligia fasciuncula. The sequence goes on along the minus strand of OY720406.1, from coordinate 8,759,772 downwards.
TATTACTTTGGCTGTAACTTATATAATTATGTGTTCTCAAATTAATTGTACACTCAATCATCTCAGCTTAAGCAGTTTTGGGTACAAATATTATTTATTTCTGAAAACAAGACACAGATCTGCCAAGTTACCGAGAAAGTGCAAGCTGTAAGCGATAATCGAATAATTCTTAAAATTAAACCAATAAAAAATAATTACAAAAGATAATTTTACATGGTAATCTGTGTTAACGACCGATCGTGTCACAGAGGGTGATAAGTCGATAACAGCGACAGCTTGTGAATCTTTACATAACCCCGTAGTACACAACTACACACTCAATGTATGCTTATCTAAAGGTGTGTCCAGACAGTGCGAGGCATACGCCGCAAATGCATTTTTTTTTGTCAAATGCCTTAGCCTGAGGAACATGCATCACATACCTCGTAGTGTCTGGACGCACCTTATACAGGGTGGAGACTACAATAAATTAAACTGCGTATGCCTAACTAATGACGTTCCCAGTCTGCATACGAAAATTCCATTAAATATATCCAATAGTTTAATCACTACAGCTAGTCGGCTGATCGGCAAAATCCTTAGTCGGCCCATCTCTACTATTTTAGGATTTATTTGATAGTTTCAAAATACTCCTATGTATTGGCCTTAGACAACCATAACTTAAAACTTACCTACTTATAGTCGAACTTTTAATTAGCTGCAGTAAAATGACAGCTTATGTGTTACTTAAATGACTGAAATTGGCGTCTTTTTGTTTTTTCGCGGCCATCAACCAAATCTTGTTTTTCTAGTACAGGATAGTGTAACAAACGAAACTTATTTGACATGCATATCTCTAAACTCAGTCCGAAATAAGTCATTAAGAAGTGTAATTTTACTGCAGCTAATTAAAAGTCTGACTATAGATAAACTTAACTTACCGATTTTAAGTTAATTTAAGGTATTGCCAGTGTTTTCATTTATTGTCGTATTGTTGCCTCCAAGTGGTATACAATTTGATAATGTGTGCTTGTTTTTACACTGGTATTTTTAAGTGTTTATGTACTCCTCACACCATCATAAAATATTAATTAAATATCCACTATAAAGTTAGGTATTTATGTATCAGTCACAACGCTAGGATGTCCCACTTATATATTTTATAATAATTATTGCTAATAAATAATGCATTATTAATGGTTCTTGGTGGTGTATTATTGCATGTTTGTGCAGGTTTGTGTGTGGTGTGCTTAAAACAAATAAGAAAAAGTATTTTTGTTATTACTGTCACAATAAACTTTTATGGGGATATTTTTGCAGAGTTTTAATAAGTTTTTGAATACGCGCGTGAGAATAATGGGCTAATGGATAATCAGAATCTTTTCTTACGATCTCTAAATGCGAATTAAAAGGTTACATGCTCTGTGATGGAATAAACTTGATTTTAATACTTTCATAATACAATAAAACCTTTATTGTGTCTCGTTTACCGCGCCGGAACCTGATAAATGCCCATTTGGAAAATATAAGAAGTGAAAAAAAAAACACTACAATGATTATTGATTAGATTTATTTTATCACGTACGGTACCAGACGGTACTCTTCACATTAGATTTGAAAATAATAGGTACTTAATCAGAATCCGTAATCGGTCTGTAGGTAATCGATAAGATAATCAAAAGTATTTATTTATAAATGGTAGTAAACCTCGTAGGTACCTCGTACGATTGACTTATCGTCGCGTCGACTAAAGCGAGGTATTCAACTCGAGCTCATGAATAATTAAGAAAAAAAAAAAAAAACGTGTAATTTTAATGAGACAATTTTGTCACACGAAAATAAGCCATAGGTAATCATTAATTCAGCTCGAAATCACCCACTGTTATACTAAGTATAGGGACAGGCTCCGTATCTTTTCTATCTCCGCGATTATGTGCGTTCCTACCTTCTTGTCCAGCTTGTGTAATCTGTAAAAATATCACCGTGAACGCTTAGTTGAAGTGAGCTGTCAATAGTGTCAATCCCGCAGATATAGATAGACCTAATAATTATAACGCAAGTATCACGATCTGTATGAAAACCAAGCGTGCCATTTTTTGACTACTTAGCTCACTATGACGTCACAACACAAGCACTATTTAGTGACGGGAAAATCAAATCGATTGAAAGACGCCGCCGCGTACGGCACCCGTCTCGCCCCACCCCCGGGGCCTAGCGCCAGCGCTCACGCTCACCCTCACCCAGCCAGCAGTACTACAGGACAGGACTGAGCGCGAAAGTGGCGGCTTACGATTTTTGTACGTAAGCTGGGCACGCGAAGTAGCTGCTTTTGCGTTATCTAGGTGTATCTATATCTGTGGTCAATCTCAAGCATCAGGTACCTCACTTTACCTAAGTTTTCACGGTGAGATTTTTACAGAATACTACGGAATACACCCGCTGGCGTTTCCCGCATCCGTGACGTTCTCGTCAGCCCAACGCCTTTCGAACGTCCCGGGTACTAACTCCTGTCCTTGGCCACCATTCGATCAAAACCTTACTCCATCGTTCTCGTCAAGCCCTGCTCAACATCATTTGAGGTATATCACCATGTCACTGTCATCTTCGTAAACCTGATTAAAAATAGCTGAGTTCCTGTTTAATTAATTAATTCCCGTAATAGTTAATATCCCAATATTCCATAAGAAATAAAGAGAGATGATATCTTTTGCATTGAGAGGAATGTTCAATTCGATAAAAATAAAATATATAGATTTGTTCTAATCGCGTCAGCCAACGTCTCGTTTTACAAGCGGGAGTAAATTAATAAAATTATCTTTAGACGTTATAAAATTAGAATTATTAGTAGGTATTACGCTGAATACGCTGCATTCAGCGGGAAGAAAATCCGACGGCTATAAGTATCATAAAAATAGAGAACACGGTACCTAGTACTGAATACCAAGGTTAGCTGCTTAAGACATTTTTGACAGATTTTGCTAGATCCACCTATTTCTAACGTAACCTGATTTAAATATTCCTGTGGGTCTATGTCCAAAAATATAAATTACACCTATTGGCAAAAAACAGCAAATTCTGTTATTCAAAATCAAAACCGTGATTGGAAAATACAAATATGTACCTATAAAAGTGTGTTGAAGTCTAACAATAACAACACTACTAAATGGAATTTTCACAAGCAAGGTTTAGGAAAACTATTGTTGAAAAATTATTAAGTATAATGTTGCCCTAAATGTCATAATTAATTAAAAACCCGAAGCAGTGGCGGTAGTAGGGTCTAGGGAGAGTTTTCGATAGGTACGAGTTAAGATTGTCCACCGAAAAAAAAATTGACTATCCGTTATCACACTATCGATTTTTCCCCCCAGAATGGGAACAGCTGTTCCGTTCCCGCGAAAATTAAATATGGAAGTTTCAACAACCGCCACTGCTTGTCACAAATGTTAATGTGTTACTGGGAGGACTTTTGTCTTTAAGCGTTAGTAATACTTTATGTAACCCACATTAATTAACGTTAAGTAAAATAACGCTAATGAAGCTTTTAAAACTTAACCGTGCTTCCTTTCTTTTCAGTTCATTTTGAACAAGGAGGAGGTAAATGTGCACATTATAATACCTCTGCACGTCAGCACGTATGAATAACTTGTATATAGTTTGTAGTGTAGGCTGTAGTTAGTAGCATGCACTTTTAAGGTGTGGTCTGAACGTTAGCGATAGGCAAAAGCGTTACTTAGATTCTTTGATAACCGTCGTGCGTGACGCACCCCGAAAATTTTCGACCAAAGCTTGGGCCGGAATCAGCACACTTGTGATTGTGTCCCGATTACGATTGAGCTGCGGACGTGGAATTTCGATGTGTATATCTTTTCCTTGCGTGCTTATAATTCCCATAATCGCCTATTTTTTTATCCTTTATCCCTTTCGGCAATAACGCCATGCTAAAAAAAATACAATACTGTACCTACCTATTGAAACGGTTGACCCAGATAGGTACTGTATCTATAATATTGCACACAGTAGGTTTTACTATTTAATGAACGAAAGTACAAACTTTAGCTTTTTGACTAATTAATTGGATCTGCAAGTTCTCATACCGTTGGGACTTGGGATGTAGGGAAAGTTACGACAGCTTCATTAAAATCAAGGAAATTATAATTTTAGAACTGTTTTTCTAAACTCTTTTGGACTCCTCTCGCGGACATTCAGACCCGCATAACTTTGTTGTCATAGTGCACGATTCACAGTAATTGCCAGTATTTTCACCCATAGATAATAGTTGTAGATTGTAGATAGTGCATGATTTTTTTTAACAGACAATAGCGACTACGGCAGCCTAACCTATTAATAGATCATTATTGAAACGACCTCTTTGTCAATATCACTTTGCTATTGGCCGGGGTTTTTTTTATTTGTGTAACTGACTACCAATCTCAAAATTTTCCGGGGTTAAAGGGGGGGAATGTGTCAAAGGAAATTCGGAAAGTATGATCTTATTTGATTGCCTACTCTTTTACTATTATTCTACATAATAATTTAGCGAAATGTTTTATATTATATTATCTAAGAAGATTGGATCGTAAAAAATGCAAAAAGGCCCACAAAACGCACCTTTCACCACTTCCTGTTCCTAGTATTTAAAGCCGACAAAGAAATGGCGTCGGAAACTCACCATACTCTACCGTGATGTCTGTCTGTCATTGTTTTCGTTACACAAAATAGCCAAGATAACTTTAATCTTTCACAATTCTCATACCTACTAAACAATACGTCAGTTTTTTCTGAAATAAGCAACCAGCAACCTGAACCTTGTGTTAATTCCTGCGTTTCACAGTTCCACAATACCTTGTTGAATAGTCTCGTCAGATTCAGAGGTCATCTGAGGATCTGCTAGAACAGTGCAACCTTCGATTATCGAGAAATTATTCCTCTCACGTCTTCACTGAATCGAATGCCACTGAAACCGCTGATAGGTGGTGCTTAACTTGAAAACGTTTTAAACAAAAGGGTGAATCTTGGTTATCTTGGAGTGGTTTTTGTCTAGGACAGCTTTGAGATAAAGACTAGAAATATTTATTTATGGAGGATTGTTTCAGACCAAACTTAATGATGCAATGATGCCGAGCTTGAACAAACAGCAGTGGTGGCCCGTCGTGGGTTCGTACCCAGCCAGGCGCTTTACTTTGTGTAAATTATTTCATCACCACTATTAAAACGGTGAAGGAAAACATCGTGAGACCAAATCTGCATGTCCTAGAACCAAAAGTTCGAAGACTGTGACACGCCCGCGTGGTTGGTTACAACCCACTACCTCTCACAGAGAGGAGGCCTGTGTCTGTGTCCCAGCAGCCAGCAGTGTGCTTGAACAAACAAAAAAGTTTATCGTGAAGGGGCCAAACCTGAAGCTCCAATTCCCGTTACTACACCTTGGAACACACCTATAAAAACAGTCCTCAAATGAAATATAAATTAGGTACTCGAGTGTATAGGTACCTAGATGAATTTTCACTGAGGTAACAGAATCTTCGTCTATCAGTAAAGCTAAACCGAAGGATTATGAACTCCACGCGTAGCATGACTACCATAGGAAAGGGTTCTGGGCCAGAACCCTTTCTGGGCCAGAACCTTTTCTTCCGTCGCCAGAACTTCTGGCGACGGAAGAATAGATAGAATGTACAAAATTGTAGACAGTCTACAATTTTGTTTTTTGTCTATTCTATCTCATTTCGTCAATTCTTCCGTCGACAAAACCAGTACCCTAATTGCGTAACACATTATCACAACACTATCAACCTTATTGAATGCTTCCTACGATCGAAAAATGTGTCTGCTCAACAATGTAAATAACGCAATTAATGATGTTGAACTGTCGAAATGAAAGCTACTGATAGTGTCTTACGCAATTACCCCCGCGCCGCCGCCGTTTCTGGGCGGATCTCCTCAAAACAATATTCTTGACAAAAATAATTAAGATTTTATAAACCTCGCGGCAGAGCTTCTATTTAAGGCCAGCCGGTCGATTCTGTAAAAATCTCACCGTGATAACTTAGGTGAAGTGAGTTTGTTTTTGCTAGGAATTGACACTATTGACAGCTTACTCCACGCTCACTTCACCTAAGTTTTCACGGTGAGGTGGTTACAGAATCGCACTGCAGATGTATAGATATATCAAATATAAAGTATGTGGTAATGAAGGCACCCCAAGCAGTCCATTAATTTTGGATATTTTTCAAAATCATTAAAAAACGTTGTTGCTGATAATGTCACATTGTGAGAATAATGACGTTATTGTAAAAAATAATGACGCAATGTTGCCGACAATGAGTTGAATAAGTATTATAAATATGGAGATGAATTTACATGTGACTTAAATACTATTTTGGGTATTATTTTGTTATGATATTATGTTAAGGACAAGGAAAATAAAATGCAATATTATAATAAAATAATATTTTTTGAGAAAACATTTAAATTAACATTTGGCAAAAACAGCTTCTTTTAAGCCTTTTTAAGGCCCATTGTGAGCGACCACGTTTCAGTGCCATAAGTCATCACTGGCAACACGCACTGGTCAAAGACTTTCGTCTTGAGACACTGCGGTGAGACGAGAAGATATTGCGTAGCTTCCCGAACGCTGCCCAGCCGAGTCGGACTCGACGATTGACCTCTTTCTCGAAGTTAGACCTACCTAACTGGACAGTTTGTCCCAGGTAAACATACACGACTTCAAGTGTAGCGTCTCCGATCTTTATGAGAGTGGGTGTTACATGGGCATTTGACATGACCTTCGTTTTGTCCATGTTCATTTTAAGACCCACTCTTTCGGAGACTCTACTGAGGTCATCGAGCATTGTACTGACTCTGAGGTCCTCCATAGTCTCAGCCATGACTACGATATCGTCGGCAAACCGAAGGTGCGTTATGTACTCGCCATTGATGTTAATGCCAGCCCCTTTTCAGTCTAGAACCTTAAAGACGTCCTCCAGTGCAGCGGTGAACAGTTTCGGAGAAATAACGTCTCCCTGTCTCACACCTCGCTGCAGAGGGATAGGTTTCGAGGTCTGATCCTGGAGTCGGACTGACATAGTGGCGTTTTCGTACAGACACTTCAGCACCTCGATGTACCGATAGTCGATCTGGCACCGTTGAAGAGACTGCAGTACAGCCCATGTCTCGATCGAATCAAAGGCTTTCTCGTAGTTCACAAACGCTAAGCAGAGAGGCAGGTTATACTTTTCGGTCTTCTGTATAACCTGTCGTAGTGTATGTTTGTGGTCTACGGTGCTAAAGCCTTTACGGAATCGGGCTTGTTCGCGACGCTGGAAGTTGTCAAACCTGCGCGCGAGACGGTTCGTGATGACTCTCGAAAACAGCTTGTAGACATGGCTCAGAAGTAAGATGGGCCTATTATTCTTAAGAAGGGCATTGTTGCCCTTCTTAAAGAAAAGAATCACCACACCTCTGTTCCATGCCTGTGCTGTGTTCTACCCTCGAGTATGACCGAACCAAACAGCTTCTGAAGGGCCTTCAGAACGGGTTTTCGGCCGGCCTTCAGCAGCTCGGCCGTAATTCCGTCATCACCCGGCGCCTTGTTGTTTTTGAGCTGCTTCAGAGCCATCCTAATCTCGTACAGGCTGACGTCCGGGATGTCTTCGCTATAGTGTCGGGTCAATCTAGCTCTTGGGTCGTTCGTAACTGGGTTACTTGTTGACGTCTATAACTGTCCATAGAATCTCTCGATCTCTCTCAACAGCTCAGGTTTGGAGGATACGATCCTGCCATCATCGGTCTTCAGTTTAGTAAGCTGGCTCTGTCCAATAGACGGATCTATAGCAAAGACCTTGGAGCCTTTATTTCGCTCTATCGCGTCCTTAATACGGTCTGTATTATAGCGGCGAAGATCGCTTTTCAAGGACTTAGAGATCCGTCTATTGAGTTGCCGGTAATTTAGCGCATCATCTGAAGACTGCAGGATCATCTCGCGCCTCTCCTTCATGAGCCGTAAAGTCGGATCAGAGAGCTTCTTTTCTAAATTCGTACGACGGGTCTTGAAGATCTTAGACCCGACCGTATGGACAGTTTCCACGAACCCATCGTTATAATCGTCCACGGAGCTCCCTAGGCATTCGAAACGATTCTGAAGTTCGAGCTGAAAGCTCTCGGAGTTTTGGACCTGAATAGGTGCTAGGCGGAGCGTAGACTTCTTCAGTCGAGATCTTTCCAGCTTGATATTTAAGTTCAATGTGCCTCTTACCATGCGGTGATCGCGTCCGGTTTTCACCGCGTTGATCACAGAGACATCATTGAAAATTTTCTTCTTCGTCGACATAATGAAGTCAATCTCATTTTTAGTTGCACCATCCGGGCTCTGCCAGGTCCACTTTCTGTGCTCACGTTTTCTGAAGAAGGAAAACTCCAAATTGCCCCACTCGCAGCTCATCATCGTTTCGTTTACCCAGTTTCGCGTTAAAGTCCCCCATGACAACAGTAAAGTGAGTTTTAGAGCCATGCATGGCTCTGAAAATATCCTCATACATGGTCTCTACCTCATCGTCGGGGTGTGACGACGTCGGGGTGTGACGACGTCGGGGCGTAAACCTGTACGACCTTCAACGAATACCTTTCGGATATTCTGAGTATGAGGTACGCCACCCTGGTCGACACACTCTCGATCTTCACCACGTTGCTCACAAGGGACTTATGGACGATAAACCCGACACCACCTTGGGACTACTGGTTACCCTCCCGGAAATAGAGCAAGTTTCCGGATTTGAGACTTATCAAGTCTTCCCCTCTCTTCGGACTTCAGATAATCCCACTATACTCCACTGTAACCTGCTCAATTCTTCCTCAAGTTCGGTGATCTTCTCGTCGGTCCGGAGTGTACGCGTGTTATAAGTTGCCAGGTCCAGTTTTCGGTGATTGTGGTAGCCGGATCTCTTCCGGGGATTCTTAGCACCCCTTGCCTCACCGTGGCCTTGGCCGCTACCGTAGCCAAGGGTAGGCGGGCCACCGGGTACTAGGGGCCAAGAGTTTTTTGTGCTTGTCATTCTTGCGGGGGGGGGGGGGGGTTGCCATAATCGCCACGCTTGGCAGGTGGGTTGGCGACCGCAGTATGGTACGGTGGTGGAATGTATAGAGAACGCTGCTGCCCATTCTCCGGTACGACCCTTAGTCGCCTTTTACGACACCCACGGGAAGCATGGGGTGGTGCTATTCTTTAAGTCCGGCACCACACAGACCAATCCTTTACGTACTGGTACATATTTTGTATCTGCTCCGGAATGTTACCGTCTAGTTCAATTTGAACACTTTCTTATCTAAACTCATTGTTTATATTGTAGCTACGATATAATTTCAAATTTTGCTGGTCTTCACAGAGTGCCTTACGCAGACCACCTTGATATGTTGCAATTATAAATGCGAAATCTTCTAAAATATTGGTGAACTGATTAACGTTCACATTCTATTCATGTGTATTACAAAGACATAATATGTCAGCTTCATTTTTCGGCTAAAATGACAATAAATTTCAAATAAACGTTATGCAAACAAAAAAAAATAACAAAAACCTCGAAACGAACAATAGCACCATGCAGACAGATAAAATAAATAAAATAACGCAATTAACCATACATTCATTATAAATTTGTTAAAAAATAAAAGAAAAAGTGTATTTTTCCGAATTTGCCAAAAAAATATGATAATGTACCAAGCTTTATGCCGAAATTAACGGAAACCAACAAAAGCACGATATATCTAACTATTAGGTCGAATACTAAAATCATTATCGGTAACAACCGTCATTGCTCAATCAAGACAATATCATTTTTAGCAACACGTGTCATTGTCGTCTCATGCGACGTTGCTGAAAATGATGTTGCCAATAATGACGAATTCTAGAAAGTTCACCATTTTACAAATTAATTAGGTATATTCGTCGGAGAGAGTGCCACATGCAGTATTAGTTTCACGCATACTTCAACTTTGTTACATAAAAACACTTCATTATGAAGAAATAATTGAGATACAGTCAAAAATAAGAATGACGATTGTGATGACAAACTTTGGAGAATCAAAATGAAATACTTCCTGCTCAAATCACGCGACGTCCTTACACTCCAAAGCGTGTCAGCCGACTGAGGCGTGGGGTGAAGCGTCGCTTAAACATCATTTGACTATTCGGTCGCGTTTCGTTATAAGTAAAAAAATTACACACAACATTGTTGCCGATAATGACGCTTATTTTTTTAACATTGTTTGATTACATTTTAAAGTAACTTTTAATAAAGTTTTCTAACATTATTGTAATGAAAAACGTTCTTTATTTATCTAAGTTTAATATTTATTCACACAATGTATCACATTCAATACACTGAATTTTTTATGTCACGAAATGTTGGAAACTATACCCAGGCGACACGCCAAATATTGCCGATTTTTAAAGTAATATTTGAATATCTTTATTTTGTGTGATTTAAAGCTCAAAATGGCTCCGATAGCATCTTTATAATTTATTTAAGTAATGGAATAAAAATGTTTGACTTTGAAATTCTTTAGTATTGATGAGTATTGTAGCGAGACATAAATTTTGGCCCTCTGAAATATTCACCCTTCTATGATGGTCATGCTACGCGTGCTGAAACTCATACGCACAATAATAACAATATTTACGTTTGAATGTAATACTATACTAATAAGTGACTTGTTTACTTTATACAAAGAACTAATAAATAAGCACATTTCAAAGTCAATAGAAGAAAAATAAGTATTAAGGTTTTTTTTTATGAACGTAACTTCCGGGTGGTTACAGGAAAATTAATTAATTATCGACACCCAGTGCGAGTGCGGTGTTACCGACCAAACCTTTCCCATATTATATTGGGGTGTGTAAAGTATCCACACCTGCACGAAACAACGCCATTGATGCCGCGATTAGCGTGGCCTCCTACTGGGCCCCCACTTTTCCCATCGACTCGAAAAGAAGGACAGTAAAATTACGCTAAATATAGTTTTCGAATAACTATTTAAATGGACGATCGCACCATCGTAAACACCACTCAACTCAGCCTATCGCAATCCACTGCTGGCCTCTCCCAGGCTGCGCCACAACATCCTGTCCTCCGCCTTCCGCATCCAGTCTGCCCCAGCCACCTTTTTGATGTCGTCGTAAACACCCACCACCACGACCAACATAAACACACAGTACTATCAATTTTGGTAATATAAGAAGGAAAAGCCAGTCACTATTAATTATTAATAACCTTTTTTGATAAATTTTGGTAATAATTTATGAAGGAAAAGCCAGTCACTATTATTAACTTTTATTGATATTTTTGTTCTGTTATTCCTTATAATATATTATATTATATAAATACTAGTATTACTTACGTCATCATAAAATTACGAGGAATTGAATAGGTACACAAACACCTGCGTTCGTGGTAAAAATGAAAAAATATGACTATAAACACGTCGTCCAAGGATTATTGCGTAGTTATAACTTTAATATCTTATCTTAGCAAATGAAAACTACTCAACCTATTTTGTAATTCCTTATCTTTTTCTCTGGCTGACATTGAGGAAATTGAAAAAAAAAAACTGGCCAAGTGCGAGTGGGACTGGCACACAAAGGATTCCGTACCACAAGGCAAAAACGCCGAAAAAAAACACTGTTATATGGGTGCCCCCCTTAAATATTTATTTTATTTTGTTTTTAGTATTTGTTGTTATAGCGGCAACAGAAATACATCATTTGTGAAAATTTCAACTGTCTAGCTATCGCGGTTCTTGACATACAGCCTGGTGACAGACAGACGGACGGACAGACAGCGAAGTCTTAGTAATAGGGTTCCGTTTTTACCCTTTGAGTACGGAACCCTAAAAACGAGTATTTTCACCTACTCTATATTTTATTAATTGCTGCGACATCTCTGCGGCGAATTCGAGTTACCAAGTACTAAGAGCCTACAAGAATAGGCAATATTAAATATAGTTAAATAAATGAATAGATAGACCTGCATATAAAATATTAATAGAATAAGCGATTGAATGGAAATATACATATAAGATATAAAATAATTCTAACTTCGTAGCAAGGAAAATTAATAAAGCACTTTTCCTCTCTCTACTTATTTAAAAATTTGCTGTGCTCGACTGGGTCCATAATTGTGTCTATTATTTTTTTATTTACCATCTGTAATTGTACATTATGGATTGCAATAAGCGATTTGAGATTTATTTTTAGGGATCCGTAACCAAACGTTGCTAACTGGGCCCTATTACTAAGGATCCGCTGTTCGTCCGCGCGTCTGTCACAGGGCTGTATCTTTTGAACCATAAAAGAAAAAAAAAATAGGTAGACAGACACTTGAAATTTTGACAGATTGTGTAAATACTACTATGGCCGCTGTAACAAACAAATAAAAAAACATGTTTTGCCGCTTTTTTGGCATTTTAAACAGGTTTTTTATTCAAATAGAGTACAACAAAGATTGTGAAAGGTAGGTAGTAATAATAAGTATGATAAAGCGATACTAATTTATTTAGATTACGATGACAGTTACAACAAAATAATATTAACATGACACAATCATCGTCATGGATTTAAACACCTGCGTAGTCATCTCTTTTTTTTTTGGTCTCTAATATTCCCTAATTCTTCTATCCACGTTCATACTCAAAACCTTCCTTACTTTTAGCGAAATACATAATTCACCTGTGTGACCTGTGTCTGAGCACTCTGAGCGCAATACTCATGTGCTTTTCAAGCGTTTGCCAAACGCCTCGTCCAACATTTGGACATTGCGTGGATACATTCATTCTCTTGAATGTTTTTTATGTCTCTAAACAGTGTTCATAATCTCAGATCATTTACATTCCATAGCCACGGTGTTCTAAGTTTATTTGGCTTTCATTTTGGCAGTTGAACAACATTCATTGCGTTATTCACATTGTTCAGCAGATTTTTTTTTCGAACATATGAAGTAATGGACTAGCAATATCCATCAAGATTGTGTTTAATAGTGTTACGCTATTAGGGTGTTGGACTTATTCTTATACCGATGACAGTCTTCATACGACTTAGCTATTGTCACTAAATCCACTTCTCTGAAAAGGTTTTATTGCTCTGCAAAACACGTGCAATTTACTCTCGTGAAAAGATTTTGCTTCTACGTTCTACTGCAGTATATATTTCATCTCGATTCTTGTTCTCAGAACTTCAACTGCTACGGCTGAGCATAATTTATTCATACAAACCACCCAATCTTTCTCATATGCATACATGATTTGTTGAAGCAATAAAAGTCTAGATGGATATAATAATTGAGCTGTGTCCAATAAAAAGCTAGTATATTTAAAATATTAAATATTCTCGTCTACACCCGTATGCCAGTGACCTATTAATTGATTAAATAGGCCAAAGAATTTATCACTTGCACCATCATATTGTCTTCTTAAGTGGCCATAGTTGGTAGCTCGCTCAAAATTTATCATTCATTTATTTATAAAAGTACGTAAGAAACTTTTATAAATAAATGAATGATAAATTTTACTAAAAACTTATTCTGGAGTTTCAATTGATTAAACTTATTCTGGAGTTTCAATTGATATGGACGTTTTGTTATTGTCTTCAATCAAACATCAATATCATAATCAGCCTATATGTTGCCACTGCCGCGACACAGGCGTCCTCTCGGTGAGAGGGAGTGGGCCGTAATCCACCACGCGGGGCCAGTGCGGGTTGGTAGAAGTCACATGTCTGTCAAACCGAATTTTTGGTTCTAGGACATGCCGGTTTCACGATGTTTTCCCTCAAAGTTTTGAGAGCAGTAGTGATGAAATAATTTACACAAAGTAAAGCACCTGCCTGGGTTCGAACCTACGACCTACAACTTGTAAGTCGGGCCGTTACCACTGGGCCACCACTGCTCTTCAATCAATATTCTTTGTTAATTCGTCCTTGTTTTTCAAATCGACCTCTTCGTCCTTTTTGGTTCTTTTCTCGATGTAGTTTTGACAAGTATATAATTGCCATAAACTCAATGATTCCTTTCATGAAAACTTCCTTGATATAATTATCGTTTGATATCTATTTACGTACACTATCTACGCCTATGGCTATAGGATTCTGCAGTACATCCATACATATCGAATGCCAAAAATATAAAGCTTTCTGTGTATTTACATGGAAAGCAATCCGAGCAGTAACAGCCTGAACTAATGTACCTTTGCGACAGGCTGCCGCACCCCTGACGCCCCCACATTTAGCCCATGGCCTTATCATAGTTATGGTTACTATACTTTTTTTGACAGCCTCTCCCGGGGGGCTGAGGTTAACATTCGAGTTTTATGCTTTGTTAATATTAGTTTCCGTACTTTTTTGTTGATTAATAAAAGCAGTAATGCCCGCGAAGAGATAACATTGTTAGAAAGATTCATTGTGGTTTTCTGGATGTACAGAATCTTAGAAGTCCTCCAAAAGATTCCTTTCCGCTTCTATCTATCCCAATTTCCACCATTTCTGCTACAACTGGTCATAAAATAGGCCTTTTTTAGGGTTCCGTACCCAAAGGGTAAAAACGGAACCCTATTACTAAGACTTCGCTGTCCGTCCGTCCGTCCGTCCGTCTGTCTGTCACCAGGCTGTATCTCAAGAACCGCGGTAGCTAGACAGTTGAAATTTTCACAGATGATGTATTTCTGTTGCCGCTATAACAACAAATACTTACTAAAAACAAAATAAAATAAATATTTTTTCCCATACAACAAACGTGTTTTTTTCGGCGTTTTTGCCTTGTGGTACGGAACCCTTCGTGTGCGAGTCCGACTCGCACTTGGCCAGTTTTCTTAAATTGTTGTTAAACATTTCAAAATTCGGAATACATGACGAATTTATGGCAGTAAATATCACGAATGTTTGCCAAGTTAAGGACGCGTTTACGAATTGACGCGCTTCAATTTTAGGTATTGAGTCTCACTACTACACGTGCGCGGCTCACACACACAGCGACATGCGCGAAGCGGTGAAATTATGAGTAAACTGACACGACTTGATACTTGAGCCTAATTTAATTTAATTTTTGCCATGTATTTTTTTTAAAGCTTACGTTGATTTGTTTTCAAATAGTTTGTAGGTAATGTGAAGTGTTCATAAAAGTAGATGCTATTTACTTAATTTCACTGGACAGTGATTAATCAAGTACTTGCCAAAGTACGTACCTATGTATTAATTGCGAACGAGCATATTGAAAACAAGCTAAAATATGTTTATTTGGCACATACCCTTCAAGGCACACACTACCAATGCTACAATATTCATCACACTAATATTATAAAGGCGAAAGTTTGTGTGTGTGTGTGTTTATATGTTTGTTACTTCTTCACGCTCAAACGGCTGGACCAATTTTGATATAAAATTTGGTATGGAGGTAGCTGACACACTGGATTAACATATAGGCTACATGTTTAAAAAAATCGTTAAAAATTCGTAAAACAAATACAACGCAATGGATATTGTTGTACTGTCAAATTGGAATGGATTGCCATTCCAAGTTACGCAATTATAATAGCGTACTAAGCAGTGGCGTGCATTGCATATAAGCAGTGCCTACCTCGATAAATCACCATAAGCCTGTCAATTACATTTTAGTGTATGTAAAGAAACTCACTAAATTATCATACCTAACAAAAAACAAAATCTTCATACATTTACGCGCGGCAGTAGGCAGTCGCTAGACGGCCTGCCTACTTTAGGGTGATAAATTGCGAAGGTCGAATAACCAACCGAGTATGAATGTTAAAATCGTTCGTAATTTAGCCGTGCGAAGAAAGAAAGTGACGGATATTGAGATCGCCGATAGTGAGATAAAAATGAAAATCCAAGATGGCGGCTGTAATTTTTTTTTTCATCATGGGTATCGTTTTTATGGTTTTTAAGGGCGCTAAAGCCGATAGTGAGGTCAAAATGAAAATCCAAGATGGCGGCTGTAATTTTTTTATATTTTTTATCAACTAGTTTCTTACCAGAGCCTTTCCCAAACGTCTTAGGTCTTGGCCTAAAATCACAATCGAGTTAAAGAGTTAAAAACTATACACATTCTTATCAGCTAGTTCTACTCGTGTATCAGTTCTAGAAGCAGTCTTCAAAGTACACCTTCAGGTCACTCCATCCAGTCCGGAGGTAAGGTCTCAACATAACTACCAAAAAGGGCCGAAACTCGGCACACCTAGCTCAGCTCGGCTATTAGTTCCAGTAGCAGTCTTCGAAGTACTTACACCTGCAGGTCACGCGATCTAGTCCGGAGGTAAGGTCTCAACATAACAACAAAAAAGGGCCGAAACTCGGCACACCTAGCTCAGCTCGGCTATTAGTTCCAGTAGCAGTCTTCGAAGTACACCTGCAGATCACTCCATCAAGTCCGGAGGTAAGGTCTCAACATAACTAACGAAATGAGCCCAAACTCGGCACACCTAGCTCAGTTCGGCTATTAGTTCCAGTAGCAGTCTTCGAAGTACACCTGCAGGTCACTCCATCAAGTCCGGAGGTAAGGTCTCAACATAACTAACGAAATGAGCCCAAACTCGGCACATCTAGCTCAGCTCGGCTATTAGTTCCAGTAGCAGTCTTCGAAGTACACCTTCAGGTCACTCCATCAAGTCCGGAGGTAAGGTCTCAACATAACTAACGAAATGAGCCCAAACTCGGCACACCTAGCTCAGCTCGGCTATTAGTTCCAGTAGCAGTCTTCGAAGTACACCTGCAGGTCACGCGATCTAGTCCGGAGGTAAGGTCTCAACATAACTACAAAAAAGGGCCGAAACTCGGCACACCTAGCTCAGCTCGGCTATTAGTTCCAGTAGCAGTCTTCGAAGTACACCTGCAGATCACTCCATCAAGTCCGGAGGTAAGGTCTCAACATAACTAACGAAATGAGCCCAAACTCGGCACACCTAGCTCAGTTCGGCTATTAGTTCCAGTAGCAGTCTTCGAAGTACACCTGCAGGTCACTCCATCAAGTCCGGAGGTAAGGTCTCAACATAACTAACGAAATGAGCCCAAACTCGGCACATCTAGCTCAGCTCGGCTATTAGTTCCAGTAGCAGTCTTCGAAGTACACCTTCAGGTCACTCCATCAAGTCCGGAGGTAAGGTCTCAACATAACTAACGAAATGAGCCCAAACTCGGCACACCTAGCTCAGCTCGGCTATTAGTTCCAGTAGCAGTCTTCGAAGTACACCTGCAGGTCACGCGATCTAGTCCGGAGGTAAGGTCTCAACATAACTACAAAAATGAGCCCAAACTCGGCACACCTAGCTCAGCTCGGCTATTAGTTCCAGTAGCAGTCTTCGAAGTACACCTGCAGGTCACTCCATCAAGTCCGGAGTTAAGGTCTCAACATAACTAACGAAATGAGCCCAAACTCGGCACATCTAGCTCAGCTCGGCTATTAGTTCCAGTAGCAGTCTTCGAAGTACACCTGCAGGTCACTCCATCAAGTCCGGAGGTAAGGTCTCAACATAACTAACGAAATGAGCCCAAACTCGGCACACCTAGCTCAGCTCGGCTATTAGTTCCAGTAACAGTCTTCGAAGTACACCTGCAGGTCAGGCGATCTAGTCCGGAGGTAAGGTCTCAACATAACTACAAAAAAGGGCCGAAACTCGGCACACCTAGCTCAGCTCGGCTATTAGTTCCAGTAGCAGTCTTCGAAGTATACCTGCAGATCACTCCATCAAGTCCGGAGGTAAGGTCTCAACATAACTAACGAAATGAGCCCAAACTCGGCACACCTAGCTCAGTTCGGCTATTAGTTCCAGTAGCAGTCTTCGAAGTACACCTGCAGGTCACTCCATCAAGTCCAGAGGTAAGGTCTCAACATAACTAACGAAATGAGCCCAAACTCGGCACACCTAGCTCAGCTCGGCTATTAGTTCCAGTAGTAGTCTTTGAATTACACCTGCAGGTCACTCCATCAAGTCCGGAGGTAAGATCTCAACATAACTAACGAAATGAGCCCAAACTCGGTACATCTAGCTCAGCTCGGCTATTAGTTCCAGTAGCAGTCTTCGAAGTACACCTGCAGGTCACTCCATCAAGTCCGAAACGAAATAATAATATTATGAATTTATAATCCCTACTTACTTCTAGAAAAATTATAAGACTGTGAATAAAATCTCTCCTTGGGTAGTAGGTACATTATAGAATGCGTGAAGTATCATGTTTGGTATGTTAAATATTTTGTATCCGTACAGCGATCTTTTTCAGCACAAGCTGCTGCTTACAAGCGACACAGAGTCCACTCACGACGGCGGCCGAGCGCAGACTAATATTTCATTACAAATTTTTGTGCAATAAACCAAGACAGTGACCAGTAAAATAACCCTTATTTCAATCCAATAAGATTCACGCGTTACAGCGAAATATGTGAAAAAATAGACTCCGATTTTAATTTTTTTCTGAGCCTATTTGTAACATTTTGATAGTTCTTTTTGCTACCTTTTTGAGTTGAACATGTCTGCTTACATAAAATATTTTTAAATAAATAAATTTATGTTATTAAATAGAAGAAAAATATCTCCAAAGTCAGCACGATATCGTCGATTTTGTGTGAAGAGCCAACGGAAATTATTTTTTACTATATTAAAAACCAACATTTTTTAATGAAAAATAGCTACCATTTGAAGATGAAGGAGTAACCTATCTGTGGTAATTATTAGTTACATTTGGTTTAGTCTCATTTTGCTGCAAAATGCCTGTAAAACTACTTATTTTTGTCAGATTCGTAAACGCGTCCTTAAGTCGTCATTTACTGCATAAGTAAATTGCAGTGCCGCTGCAAGCTCAAAGACTAACTACTCATTACACGAAACCTCAGCTCTAACCCTGGTATGAATGAAAGATCTCTTTGAAGCCACGCGTCTGCGAGTCGCGGTTCCGACCCATTTTCATTACTCTGGTTATACGAGTATGTATAAAGATCATTATACGCCTTCAGGGCTGGCTGTTCTGACTGCTTCTTTATTAAAATATTGCTATTTAATTGGACGTAGTCTGAAACCGAGTAGCACATTACTGTTCTTTTTGGGGTCGTATGTCGATCAAACTTCACATATTCTTCATCCATCGGAAGTTAATGTCAGTGTTCCAATGTTTCATTATTTGTAACCAATTTATAATGATCATAGATGATGAATTGATGACTCGACCAGGCTTTCTGCATCAATCCATTAGTTGATTTGTTCACCCCACAGCATAACCCACCATTTCTTATCGTAGTTAAATCAAATCAGGTAGGTATGTCTCTAATAAATCCCCCTTGGAATCAAATTCTCTAATAACTAACCGATGAACTATGACCTTGTTATCATAGAAATTGAAGGGCTGTCTGTAAATGTCAACGACTCCTCCTGCCTGTAGTAATTGTATCTTTGCGTGTCTATGGTAGTACTTAATCCTTCACATGTTTTAATTCCATTCTTCACTATTCATAGAGCTTTTTAGGAATCGAGTTTATGCTTTACCCATCTATTGTTATATAAGAAAATGTCAACAGTAGGATTATTTTTCTGGATTTCGATTTTCTTCTAGAGGTGTTCATACTTTCTTCTGAACATAAAATCTCGCCTGTAAGCAGTGGTGCACTTATAGTTCATGAGTATTTCTTCGTGAAAGCGGGTTGAAACATCGCAGTTTGCTCACCTACTTGCTTTTTATGAATCAACAAAATAATGCACTGCGTTTAAATTTGGTCCCATATTATTCATTACCAATATCTTATCTTATAATGATAGGTAATTTCTAAAAATATCTGGTTCTGATTCATGAAACAAGTGTGCTGAATGTTAGATAACGCACAAAAACTGAAATTATTAAGCTGTATCGACATGCGCTGTTTAGACGCTCGGGATGGTCCGCGTGTAAATAATTGTCACCGTGTCCATTGGACATGGTTAAGCAGGACCGCGCGCTAAGCGCCCGCTTTTGATACCATTTTTTTTTCCAATATTTACTGTTACAATCGTCATCATAATCCTCCTGCTATTTCCCGTATTTAAGGTCGGCGCAGCCTTCTACTTCCTCCATACATCCTCATCATCATTTGCCTAGCCTGTTCCCGACAGCTGAATTTATTCATTTTACATGAAGCGACTGCCTATCAGACCTAAACTTAATTACTGGGTAATACGATACCCCTTTGTAAGACTGGTTGTTACAAAGTGTCGATAGAGATGTACGGTGTCGGCTGATAGAGATGTACGAAAAGTCAATACGTTACCCACGTATCGACTTTCCGTACATCTCTCAAAAATATCTAATAAAATCCCGGACAGCCCTGTCCTAGATAGGCAAGCTTACGTATACAGCAATCACTGTACATTTGAAACAATAAACGTTCATTGAGGACGCAATTAGCGCCTACGGCCTGAGCTCTAAAATGGGCCTTCAGTTGGCCTCCCGACCCAGTTTCCTTTGCCTGAAACTTCGACGTTTTTATGGTATTTTTTCACTTTATTTTCATAAACGCTTCGGCGATTCCGTTCAGTTGTCCAAGGCCAGGAAAATGTACCTAATTCATTGTTTTTGTTTTTTTTTTTTATTCAAATGTGAAAAGATTTATCAATATATTATTTACCTCTTTAGTTAAATTGTCAGGAGCGCGTACGTCAAAGCAGGATGCTTGCCGGAATGCTATTTATTGTTGCAGATAATATTGTTTTTTTTTTCCTATAAAGCATGACATACTGGCTATGTCGTAAATAAAGAGTGAATCAGTGACGTGGACATCAGACTGGACGGAGATTTTCCTATGTGGTCAATAAATAAATTCTCAATTTATACATTAAGTCGTCATTGCTCTAGTCTATATTTTAGACGAAATTATCGATATATTTTTTAACGCCAGCACCTTTAGGACTACACCACAAATCTACACTAATAGTAATCTTCGGAACCGATGATCCGATTCCGAAAATTCTTTCACTGATCAGTGATTGGAAGCTACATAACAGTACTGCCGAGTCTGATAGGATATCTTTTACGTTGTAACAAGAAATTTTACACAGACGAAGTCACCGGCAGAACCTAGTCAGCAGTAATCGTATCATCATAATCAGCTTATAATGTTCCCACTGCTGAGACACAGGACTCCTCTCTGTGAGAGGGAGTGGGCCACGCGGGCCCAGTGCGGGTTGGTAGATGTCACATGACTTTGAATTTTTTTGGTTGTAGGACTTGCCGGCTTCCTCACTGCTTTGAGAACCTGCAGTGGTGATGAAATTAAATACGCAAAGTAAATTGTCCGCCTGGGTTCTAACGCACTACCTACAACTCGTAAGTCCAGGGCGATACCCCTGGGCCACCACTGCTCCCCAATAATCGCATAATATTTTCGCTTTTCAACATTTACCTTGAACTTTGAATTGGCCCGAAAGCGTCTTACGATACCTTATCAGCACCCTAATTGCGTAACACACTATTATTACTCTCAATTTGAATCATTTTGAAGCATATTGCTAATTCATTGCTCCATATGTACGACAAGTGTGTCTGCTCAACAACGTAAATAACGCAATGTTGAACTATCAAAATGAAACCCATTGCTACAGATAGTGTAACTCTGCTGGTGTCACGCTAGAACACCGTTTTGTTATCCACGTGCTTAATCACCATTGTTTCGTCACTATCAACAAATATAGATAGATAACGGATTTAAAGGATTAACTTGTAAGATGCTCATTAAGGTTAGTTACAGTCATTCTAGGTTTTAATCATTCAGTTATCTCTTGCAAGGGATGTTATTATGGTCGTAATTCAGTTTTATTTCGAACAGGGTTTCCCAGCTCTTGGTTTGTGTTATTTTTTACAAATACATAATATTTTTTATGTTGCGATTATAACAAATAATCGCAACATAAAAATATTATGTATTTGTTATTTCAGTTATGGCGAAACACGACCAGCAATAACTGCAAACAGGGAGGTAATTGCGTAACACACCATCAGTAGCAAAGGCTTTCATTTTGATAGTTCTACAAAATTCATTGCGTTATTTACGTGGTTGACAAGATAATTTTTCGAACATTATAAAGCAATAGATTAGTTATATCCTTCGAAATTATTCAATTGTGATCGATAGTGTGTTACGCAATTAAGAGCCTCAGCTAAAATTCACTCTTTATCTCGCTCGCACTATACTGCTCGCGGACTGTGTGAAAGCGAGACAGAGTGCGGTGCTGGGCGGGAAGGCAGCGCCAATAGTTTAGGTATTTGCTTATTACGGTGAAAATAAAGGTAATTCAAAAAAACTAACTAACATGAGACCTGCTTTATAGTTAGTTCAGTTAGTATGCAAAGTTTCATGATCTAATTTGAAGTATTTTTTTAATACCAGCGGTTTATTGTTCGGTTTGGAGGTAACTTTGGTTTTTTTTTCTATCGAGAAAATTTTATGGAATCGTGTTTTCGTCTAACATAAGACCTTACATTAATCCTCAACTTTAGCATATATTTATTTCAAAATTAATGCTGCAGTATTTTCGACATAACGGAGGATCATGCTAAGCCATTTGAGGTAGTATAGGCTCTTAAAGTGCAGTTTATTGCTTGTTGCGTTTCGCCATAACTCCAAATCTATCGGTCCTCAGTTTTGCACTTTTGTGCCCTAACAGCCCTCTTCAGTCTTCATTACATCTGGGTTGTATACCCATCCTTTTCCTCTTGCGTCGACAGTTCGACCCGAACTATTAAAGAATGCCAATGAGTAGATCTAAAAAAAACAAAAAACATGACAATCTATAGCAGTGTTCGTAATCTCAGATAATTTACATTCCATTGCCACTTAATCAGTTAGGATCTACTTTAGTGAATAGTATTCTACGTTGGAATTTTGAGTGACCACTTGTATTGTAACAAAAAGGTCCTAATCAGTTTTTGGTTGCAATCATGTTGTGATATAAGTAATTTAAACTTTGATAAGATTGTTGTCACGGATATCGAATTGTTGTTGACATTCAGTTTGTTGTTCCATAACTTGAAAATTATCACAAATTCTTAATTCAATATCTTAGTTTAGAGATTAAAAACTTTTCTCAAATAGAAATCTACTGGGTGACCTTTGGATGAACAATAAATGACCTGATAAGTAAATGTTGGTGTAATGGTAGGATTACAGAGTAAACAATAGTTGACAAGTTGAGTATCCGTCTATTATACCTATTGTCAATAAAGCACCGGACGAATGATATTGGAATGTGACAGTAGGTAACAGTTGGCTGCCGTCCATTATTTCCTCACGCGTTCCTTGTCAGAACAGAACAATCACACCCGTTTTTGACCTTTAATCAACAGTTAGGCCGTTTACACATTATGCCGGAGCTGCTGGCGGCACCCGCAGCCACGGCATAATGTGTAAAGGGCTTAGGTTGACCTGAACCGTATGTGTTCATTATTTTTTTTGTAACCACTTCATCCGCGTGAATTTTGGAATTTCCCATACAAACGCCAAAATCCCAATTCTCCTTCAGGGGGTGATTGAAAATGCCTCTGTTCTTCATCAGAGTTCAAGCTATCTCTATACCTTAACCAGCCTATAATGTCCTACTTCTGGGACACAGGCCTCTCTGTGAGAGGGTGTGGGTGGGGTGGGCCGTAATCTGCCACGCGGGCCCAGTGCGGGTTGGTAGTTGGTAGATGTCATAATTGTCTTCGAATTTTGGTCTAGGACATGCCGCCGGTTTTACTCAGTGGTTTTCACCGTTTTGAAAGCAGTGGTGATGCAAATATTTACACAAAGTAAAGCGCCTGCCCCAAAATAATTATAAAATAAGTTTAAAAACTAAAACACGACTACTGAAAAGGATGAAACAAGAAAGTACCTTCCCGTGTTCCCATGCCGCTGTACTAACATACGAAGCTATGGTAGCATGCGACCACGGGAAGGTACATACTTTCGTGTTTCATCCTTTTTGGTAGTCGGGTTTTAGTTGTTAATCTTATTTTTTAGTGCTATCGTGCTAATTTGTAAGTGTTTTCATTTGATTATTTGAATACTTGAATTCTAATTTTAATTCACCTTGAAGATGTTTATCATTTGACAATTGAGGTTAATTTTTGAGGGGCCCGTGGCTAAATAATAACAGCCGCACAGGTTGATCGATCAGGTAGGAGCAGCTACGCTTGCCGCGGTTGGTCTGTGGATGGGTGACCATCTTTACATGCCGAGACCCCTCTGAGCCTCGAAAAGCACGTTAACGGTGGGTAACTGCTTTCATTCGCGGATCTTTGACAGTCGTTACAGAAAGTCAGAAGCCCGAAATTCTGACAACCAGTCTTACCAAGGGGTATCGTATTACCCAGTAACTGGGTTGTGGAGGTCAGATAGGCAGTCGCTCCATGTAAAATACTGGTATTCAACTGCATCCGGTTAGACTGGAAGCCGACCCCAACATGGTTGGGAAAAGGCTAGGCAGATGGCAGATGAATTGAGGTTAGTTTTCTAACCTAAATTTTCGTCAATGATTCTTTAATTAACATTTTATAATGTTATTCAAACAATGGCTGTTCGAAAAAGTGGTGAGATATTCTTATACCCAAAGGGGTAACGTTTATGATTAAAGAATCATAAACGTTGCGTTTGAACATACGTAAACTCAAAACATTTATTTCAAATAAACCAATTACCTACAGGCACTTTTAAATTGTCAAGTCAGTCTGAAGATGAAGCTAGTTGCCCATTCCAAAGCGTAGTAGGTACAGCCACGAGCAAAAGTATGTATACACTTGACTTTATTCAAAGGCGATTTTCTCCTTTATTTTTTTAATTACATTTTATATTATTAGGAACATAGTATTTTCGAACCCATAGATTTATGTAAAGTGTCGTGTTTTAACGTTGCATTCGTTATTTCA
Organism: Oligia fasciuncula; assembly: GCA_963082905.1. Classification (NCBI taxonomy): domain Eukaryota; kingdom Metazoa; phylum Arthropoda; class Insecta; order Lepidoptera; family Noctuidae; genus Oligia; species Oligia fasciuncula. The sequence continues at coordinate 8,734,886 of OY720406.1, read as the reverse complement.
CGAAAAAATCGCAATTGAAAGTTGCCAAGTGTTAACATATTAGTGCTCGTAACTGTACCTATGGGGAAGAACGGGCAAGAAACTCCACGGACGAACCTTTCTAAATACAGATTAATGTGTTAGGTACTAATTCCCTTTACTCAGTGATTGCGTAAGAATACCTGAACAGGGTATATTTATACTTTCATCGGATACTTTTACTACTGACCTTAGTCATTGGACTCATTGGGCCTAGCCATGAAAACGCCGGACGACCGACATCTCGCCTTCCAGCCCTTGGACGCCATGGAAGACCTTCGTACGTCTTCGTATCTACTTCCAGATAATTGCGATAACAACAGTGACCGATTTTGAAAATTTAAATACAATTTTTTTATAATTAAGTATTGTTACTTGGTTATCTACTCAGGAATTCGTAAATTAGTGATAACTGCTTCTATTTCTGATTATAATCTTTGTTTAGATTGTAGAAAACATTAGTATTACATAACTAAGGGTTGTTTTTGAGTAGGTACGTAGAGCTCCATCTCCGTTTAATTTCCAAGACAAACTCTTTGGAGTTATGTCCTGTTCTGTAATACCAAGTTTAAGAAAACCTTTAGGTACTTTCAAATGCGCATACACATTTCAGTAGCTTACTACGTAGTGACCGTTAACGATAACAAATTAAATAACAATTTAAAAGTGATAGGTAATATCTATTTAGGTAATAACTAAACCTACATAAGTAGGTAAAGGTACTTCGAGTGATACTCATCACTATCACTACATATTATATAAAACCGGGCAAGAGCGAGTCGGACTCGCGCACCGAGGGTTCCGTACCATCATGTTTTTAAATTTTCATCGGCAAGGCCTATATTCGTCAGAGAATTTTAACACTGTGTACTGCGGTGTAGAATATTGAAGTTTTATGTCAGCGCCATCTCTTGACCGATAGTGGAACTAATGTAACTTTTGTTGATGATTTCTGAAAAAGGGTGCTATTTAGAGACTTCGTTTTATTTTTTCTGTAATCGTAAATGTAAAACTTCTATCACATAGAATAATTTCTGATTTTTCTCTTTGCAAAGTTCGGAGATAAGGGGGGGGGGGGGATATTTTTTTTACATTTTTCATCAAAAGTCGAAAACAGTGCGGCTTAAAAAAAAAAAGAAAAAATGTTTGAGAATGTGCAAACTTCGCTCTTTCATATGATACCCCACTTCGAATTTTTCAGACCCCCTTTCATTCCCTGTTGCAAAAAATATACATAATTATTTGTATTTCTTTCTTATTTGCAAAATATTTGGGCAAACGTTATCTAAAACTATTCCAAATTTCAAGTTGATAGCATTAGTAGTTCTTGAGATATCCAGCTGTGACAGACAGACAGACTTAGTCTCACCATAAGGGTTCCGTTTTTACCATTTTGGTACGGAACCCTAAAAACTAAGTCCCCCCACCCCCTACGCTTTTCCTCAATGGACGGAGGATTCGTGAGGAAGGTGTAGGTGTTAATTCATTACGGTTTTGTGTAAATTGGAACTGAAATATGAAGATGATTGGAAAAAATCATGCCGACTGGGAGGTTCACTGCCGGGCGCCAATAGAGTTACCTATACGGAAACAATGTATTACGCCGAATTATTCCTCTTAAAACCGCGAAAAAGCTAGTCCATCTTAGATCATACTTACATCACCCATATTTGCGTAACACACTATCAGTAGCAATAGGTTTCATTTTGACAGTTCAACAACCAAAGAGAATATAACCACTATATCGTCGTTGTCAACAACATACCTACATTGCGCTATTTACTTTGTTGAGCAGACACATTTTTCGAACTTATGAAGCAATGGTTTAGCAATATCTTTCAAAATGATTCAGATTGAGATTGATAATGTGTTACGCAATTAGGGTGCTGAATAATTCTGGAAGATTTTGCTAACCCATTACTTCATAATTATGTTCGAAAAAAATTCTGCTCACCAACGTAAATAATGCAATTAATGTTGTTGAACTGTCAAAATGAAAAACTATTTCCACTGTTAGTGGGTTACGCAATTACCCCGCAGGTGCTTATTATTTTAAAATGCCTATTACTAACCTCACTTCCACAACTTCTGTAGTTTATGGATGGTGTACCATCAACAATCACTTTCATATTCAAAGTCAAGAGTGTGAAGTACTCATCATAATTTAAAATGATTTTCCTAATGAGTAACTGTTGGCTTAGATCCAGTAGATTGTAGTCTACGACTAGTTATGCATTTTAATATTACGATGAGTTGAAGTTTGAAGTACTATGAAGTCAGCTCTGTTCGAGGTGGCATAGTTCTGTCAAAGACTGTCTACGAAAACTCCTATATAGTTCTCTTTGACCGATCGTTTACTGGGAGTAGCGTAAGGGTCTCCCAAGTTTTATCAAATAACCCACCTGAATTTGGATTGACAGCTTACTGATTAAATTGTTCACAAACTGAACTGGTTACGCGCCTCAAAACGGTGAAGGAAAACATCGTGAGTAAAACCGATGACTATAACCAACCGGCATGTCCTAGTACCAAAAAATTTAAGGTATGTGTCATTAGAGTCATTACCAACACGCACTGGGCCTGCGTGGCTCACTCCCCGCACAGAGAAGAGGCTAGTGTCCCAGCAGTTGGAACATTATAGTCTGCTGATGCGCCTGAAGAGCTCTACATTTTACTATTCCTTTCAGCTGTTTATGGGACCGTCTTGTAATGAATTTTTACGACTTTTAAAATGAAGATTCATTACTTCCAAAAGCTTCTACAAGGGACACAGGTTTTATAGGCTTGCTTACGTTCCTGAATTATTCTCAAGTCATATCTAGACTTCAATGGTAGTCACTGCTTGCCATATAAAGTTGTGTTAATTTAAATTGAATCGATACTTTTCAAAGTAATCGCGATCACATTGTGGAATGCACGTCATGTCATCAACCTTTGCATGTGTCCATGATTCATAAGACCAACTCGATAAGTGAATGGTTATCGATATATTTGCTGAGATAAGTAGCGGCTCTATTACTCGAGCTCATTTCTCAGATGGGGCTACCGTTTTAATAAGTGATAAATATTTACAAAGCCTCGCGTAGCGTATAGTAGTTAGGCGCAGTTTACATTGGTAGAGTAATACTACTAATTAGCCCAGTTTGCGCTAGCGTAGTAGGTACGGAAAGTAAGATGAAAAGCTAGTTCAAAACGATGTGGATTTGTTTAGTCTAAAAATTTAGTCCAAAAAAAAATAAAAAACTTAACCTAAAAAACTGAAGGCCAATTCCGTAATTAAAAACGTTCAAAATCCAGTCCTCATCTCATCGACAATCAATGTCAAAATTGTTGGGAAATGAGAGGTATTTTTGACAGATTGAGACCGAAATCTGAACGTGAACGTTTTTAACCGACGAAAAAACGGAGGAGGTTCTCAAGTTTCAATCATTCAGAAATGATATTTTATGCACTTTTTCCGCCCATACTAAAATACATAACCAATGTAGACGCGCCCTAAGCGATAAAATCGTGCGGTTTTGTTTATGGGTTAAGTATTATGTACTGTTATATCGATACGTGTTCGTTGTTAACAGGAAAGGGATAATACTCGTAATAATTACGTACCTACCTATTGTTACTATAGCCAATAGTATTATTAACTTACTATTCCATAGATTTCCTTTAGGAGGTACCTACTAGGTAGGCGTCGTATGGTATACCTAAGTTTGTACAGCACCCCAATCACAAAACACACTTGGGTACAATCACAATCTGAAAGATTTTGAAGGAAATTCATAATCCATTGCTTCATATGTTTGAAAAATTCGTCTGGTCGATAACGTAAAAAACGCAACGAATATGAAAGGCATTGTCATTGTAATTTGTTATGCAATTATGCTGCAAGTTCCCTGTCAGGTGGATCTGAGCAGCTGTGTAGTAGGAGCGTCGTTCCCAAGGCCACTATCCCTCCTGCATAATTCAGTGTTTACGGCAGACGGCAGAATACTATCGACCTTTAAGGCCTACGCAGACCGGTCTGCGTAGGCCTTTATACCGTACACTAGTGACCCGTAACGTCGCATAAATAAAAATAATGCAGCAAAGCCTTTGATAAACAGAACTGACAGATAAATAATTACATTTCTATCTTGTCTGTTACACATGTAGTTAGGAACTTTGTTTGGATTTAACTTCCGCTTTGCGTAACACTTTTCTTTACAATCTGAATAATGTTTACGGATATTGCTAATCCATTTCGTCATATGTTCGAAAAATTAGTCTGCTCAACAACGTAAATAACGCAATGAATGTTGTTGAACTGTCAAAATGAAAGCCATTGCTAGATACTGTTAGTGTGTTATGCAATTACCCCGCTGATTCAACAGTTTTTTTCTTTATGCTTAGCTCCTAAGAGTCCTAGCGTGAATGTTAAATAGCCTATAAATAGCCTTCCTCAAGAATTGGGCTATCAAATGCAAAAAGAATTTTCCAAATCGGACTGGTAGTTTAGATAAAATCGCGTTCAAACAAACAAACAAGCTCTTCAGCTTTTATTATTAGTATAGATTATATTTGAAAAATGAGATAAATTTCAAGTTATGGAACAACAAACTGAATGTCATACTAAACAAAATTCAATTTCATTGCAACTAAAAACTATTAGGACCTTTTTATTACAAATGGTCACTCAAAAATCAACTTAGAATACATTTGACTAAAGTAGAAAACTGATTAATTGGTGATGGAATGTAAATGATCTGAGATTATTAACACTGCTATAGTATTCTTGTTTTCAAATCACAAAACAATGTTCTAATATTCGATTCAACACTTGATGGCACGACGCAAAGTACATTCACTAATAGATTGAATCATTGAATCAAATCGTAGACGCAGTGATGAGCACATTTGTGATTGGGTGTAATTGTTACACAACGTATGAAATAGAATATATTTTCGTTATTCTATGAAGCAACAATTTGGGGCCTCGGAAAGCACACTAAACCGTTTGTCCCGGCTGTCGTTCCTGGAACTTTGACAGACGTTAGGGGTCGTCAGAAGCCCGAAAGTCTGACAACCAGTCTTACCAAGGGGTATCGTATTACCCAATAACTGGGGTGTGGAGGTCAATAGGCAGTCGCTTGATGTAAAATACTGGTATTCAACTGCATCCGGTTAGACTGGAAGCCGACCCCAACATACTTAGATGGGAAAAAAGCTAGGCAGATGATGATTTTACGAGGCAACAATTTGATTGTTATGGCCACATGGGTCTTCTGAGGCAGGCCTCACAAGAAGAACAGCTCAAGCGAGATTCGTGAAGCGTTGGGCATGGAAATGGGAAGTCTAATAATATTAATTTTGTCCACTTCTAATTTTGGCTTTAAAGCAAGGTTGCGTTTGATTTGATCTGTACAGTGTAGAGAGATCTAGACACATCTTCACTCGGTTTATTACAAGAAAAAAATCCAAATTTTCAGGGTAGCAGGGACATCGACGCGCCACCTGTAACCATGAATTCAGCACATGATTCTAGACCCCCTAGCGAAGAAATTTTCAACGCAGGGGGTTCAGAATCATGTACCGAACCCATATGGTAACAGATTGCGTGTCAATGTCCCGCCAGCCTATATACAACTTCACTTACTTTTTACCCATAGGCTGGCCATACACGGACTGCTCCAGCAGTAAGCCAGTGATCAACATACACGGACTGCTCGTGCAGTCAAATTCAACCGCTTGAAGCTGCCATTGATAGCTGCCTGCTTGCTACTGCAGCAGACGGTATCAACTGTTGCTGCGGTTTTTATTACCGGCCTTAACACAGGCGTCGTGGAATGAAGAGCGCGGGCGGAGGTAACTGCGCGAGAGCAGTCGACAGCTCGAGCAGTCAGTGTATGCCTGGCGACTGCTTGACCGCACGATGAAATTTCACCGCGCTGCCGGCCGCCCGAAGCAGTCGCGACTGCTCGTCGAGCGGTTCCGTGTTATGTGTTTACGTAGAAGACTGTAGTTTACTATGCAGTCGCAGCTTGAAACAGTCGATACTGGCTGCTGCCAGCTGTCCGTGTATGGCCGACCCTAAATCAACACTATAATCACTCATTTTTTGAGTAGAAGAATACTGTAATTGTAGTAGTCTTTCTTAGTAATCACATTTATTACTGCATGTCACGTGAGCTTTGTACAGATAGCGCCACGAAAACGCGCCCCACTCTTCTTCCTAATCGCTTACAATACAAGCGTGCAACATTCCGTATGATTCCGCTAGAGTTTTAGTTTTGTCGATACCCAGTAATTACTTATTAGTGGGTAATTAGTGTGTATCAAAAAACTAAAACCAGCGGAATTAACTAGCGATTAGTAAGAAGAGTGGGGCGCGTCTTCGTGGATGCCACTATCTATATCGTGTTTTGCATATATTATTGCTTGCTACATATCTATCATATATTTACCATGTATCTACCTATATCTATTAATGATTTATATTAACACCCACGACTATTCAGTTTTATCTTTACGCAAAATTCAATCTTTGCTTGCTCTCACCTTAATTTCTTCTTCAAACCGTGACCGAGAAATACGTTTTCCAGATATGTGGGTTAGCAAAGCAACTCGACATGACAGAGAGGCAGGTGGAACGCTGGTGGCGATTGCGACGGAGTCAGGACAAACCCTCGACACTGGTGAAGTTCTGCGAAAATATGTGGAGGACCACATTCTACTTGTATAATTTCTCTTACGGCCTGTTTATTCTGTGGGAGAAGGAGTGGCTGTGGGATATTGATCAGTGTTATATTGGGTATCCTCATCAGGTTAGTTTTATTTTTATTTATTTAGCTACGTACATAAATAAATACCTTTGACTTACACGCATTTCAAAAGTTGAGCACAAAGTATTTACAATTAATGTTACCTTGGCTCTAAATTTTTTCGATCATGTGATGTGAAACGTTGTATATTTTATTATGCATAATCAGTAATCAGCCTATACTGTTCCCACTGCTGGGACTCAGGCCTCCTCTCTTGTGAGAGTGAGTGGGCCGTAATCCACCACGCGGGCCCAGTGCGGGTTGGTGTATGTCCCATGTCTTCGAATTTTTGGTTCTAGGACATGCGGTCCCTCATGATGTTTCCTTCAAGTTTTTGAGAGCAGTGGTGATGACATAATTTACACAAAGTGAAGCACCTGTCGGGGTTCGAACCCCCGGCCTTCAACTCGTAAGTCGCGGCTGTTACCACTGGGCCACCAAACCCACCTAATTTTATTACCTATGAGAAGTTGTCAATGTATCCTAGTCCCAAGCTATAGGTTGGTAGTATAAGAGGCTAGAAGAGCCCCTTAAAGTAATTAAACAGCGATAGGATTTCTTTAAATTATATTGAGAGAGACTACATTATCACGTTAAAACTAGCACTGACTCAACTAAACAAAAATACCTAATAAAAATATATGACACTTGCTTGAATGTTCGAATGGAACCCGCGCTAAATGATAGCAGCCTGCACTATTAAAGGTAAGGCTACATAGATAGCCTCTACATTAGCTAGATTTATTTAGGCAGAGGTAATCTCGTACATAGGCAGACCCTCGCAGAAAACGAAACCGATCACGCTAACGTGAATGTAATTAATACTGTAGAGATATATGGGTTTTAAAGGTAAAGGGAAACCTCTCGAACCATGACTACGAAATCTTCCCCATTCATATTATTTGTATCATTTTGAAGTAACACATCTTATACTCAGAACTGCTTGCCTATTATCGCTTTAAATAGCGCTGCACGAATAGTACTAATGGATGACGAATCTTCAATTATGTAAGATTGAACGAATAGATGCTACATAGTGGCGATAGGAGTGCCTGGCTACTGTTTCGACATTTTGAAGCTTACGGTGAAATTAGAGACATTTATCAGTTTACAATGAGGACGAACAGAGAAACAGAGAGTGATACCGAAAGCTCTGGCCAAAAAGAATGGAAAAACTCGGGATGCGTGGCAAAATTCACTCCCGTCGTTTGGTCATAAACTTGTATGTACCTATGCGTTCAAACCGGCGTGAAAAGAAAGAAAGATAAATATTTTATTTGGGACACGCACAGGAAATACAAACAGTAAAAAGAAGCATTTAAAACTAACAAAATTACATTAAAAACAAACAAAAATAATAAACAAGAAAAAAAGAAAAGACCTGTGTGCGAGTGCAACACCAAAAAGGCTCGTATCTCAGAATAATACTGCGATATTAAAAAAATAAAAATACCGAAGCGCTGGTATTCTGATAGGGCCGAATAATAGTCCCGCATACCGCGCGGGATTATCCTCAGTGTGGCCAAAGCTTAAAATATGTACGTCTGTCGCGGCCTTATGGGCAGTCAACCCCGGTACCACCTTGTTCAGCTTTTTCAGTTCTGCAGTCAACTTAAGACGAGAGCAATGATGGCCAAGTGATAACGGCCCCGACTTACGAGTTGTAGGTCTTGGCTTCGAACCCAGGCAGGCGCTTTACTGTGTGTAATTTATTTCATCACCATTTGCTCTAAAATACGGTGAAAGAAAACTTCTTGAGGAAACCGGCATGTCGTAGGACCAAAAATTCGAAGAAATGTGACCCGCACTGGACCCGCGTGGTTACCAGTTTACGACCCATTCCCTCTCACAGAGAGGAGGCCTGTGGCTCACCAGAGGGAACGTTATTATTAAAGGGCCTTTATAAACAACTAACAGATTAAAACCGTAGCGACACTATAAATATGAACAATTTTCACCAGACCGTGGTAGTCACAACGGGTACGCAGGTGCTTATCATTAAGATAGTAGATATTATCATCAGCGCCCTACCTAACGTTCACTGTTAGGTAAGTATAGGACTTGCGTTCAATTAATATTTATACACAGACCAAAAACCGTTTATTTATTTTTTGTGGGAATTTGTCATTTTTGGGGCAGACGAAACACATCAATAAATAAAGCATTTGTTACGTTTAAATGGTGCAATTCAAACACATTGCAGGGTCTCACAGACGACGTCTGGTGGCACTACATGATGTCAGCAGCCTTCTACTGGTCGCTGACATTCTCGCAGTTCTGGGACGTGCGACGCAAGGACTTCTGGCAGATGTTTGTGCACCACGTGGCCACTATCTTATTGCTATCCTTCAGTTGGGTCTGCAGTCTACACAGAGTCGGTACCATAGTGCTTTTACTGCACGATTGTGCCGATATATTCTTGGATGCAGGCAAAGCGGCGAAGTACGCGAACTTTCAGCGTTTCTGCGATATCGTATTCACAGTTTTTACAGTACTGTGGATCATTACAAGACTCATTATTTATCCATTCTACATTATTTGGAGGTGAGTTCCAAAAATTAATTAATTCATTTATATTGCATCTATATTTATTTTTATGCAAATCTGTCTTTTTCATCACGTACCACTGCAGTACGGCAGTTCGGTACATAATAAATATACGAATCCTACTCATTTCATACTTCTCCTTAATCTGTAAATACACTCAAACCGAATAATTGTAATAATTTGAATAGACGTCTGATCATGTTTACCATTATTTCCAGTACAACAATCCGTGCCCCCATGATAGTGCCTATGTTCCCTGCCTACTACATCTTCAACTCGCTCCTGTGCCTGCTATTGGGCCTGCATATATTCTGGACCTGGCTTATACTGCAGATCGCTTATAAAGCTATTAGTGTTGGTCAGGTGAGAAACATACTAAGATTTTTTTTAGAAATAATAAAATGAAAGATAAAGTGGGAATTTTAAGGGGGGTGATGACTACTCTACCAAGATGACTACTAATAGAGAAGTAGGTATGGAAGAAAAAAACATATGGGCCGACCCCAAATAAATTGGGATAAGTGCAGGAGAATGCTGATTTTCTTTTATTGTAATTGCAGATATTAAATGAGTCACACGTTTATTAAATTAAAAACCCATTTCATGTTTTCAACTAAGACACATCGGATCTCAGGTACATCGCTTTCCGCCGCAGTCATTAATTATTTAACCAACTATCATTCAAAATACATATTTATGTGCATAGTGCATACATTTGCCTGTTTGATTAAACTGTGCAAACTCTTACTCTTACTCCAGTACTCAAGAGTCGTTACTTATATTTAATAATTATTATTATGTAGTATGGAAAAAATATCGACTAGTGACACCTTAAGTGACGGCTCTGAGTGCGGCAGTTAGCCAAGTATTTGCCAAACCAAACAAGTTCTTAGTCACGTTGAAATATTGAATATGCGTAATTTTCAGATGGAAGGTGACATTAGAAGTTCGAGTTCAGAAATAAGTGACAGTTCGCATCAATCTAACAACAGCACGCCGAATCGTGTCAATAATAAAAAGTAAGTAGATCATGCTTTTACTTTGTTAAAAACGACTTTCATGCGTAAAGGTTACCATAGAGACATCAATCTGAATAGACGATTCTAGTCCGATTGGTCTGTCTGGATGCGTGCACGCACGAAACTGTCAAACTGTTTAGTTTCAACAATTTTCTGCTAATAGTAGTTCCTGCCATCGTAAGCAATCGATCTTCTAACTATGACAGCCACTCCCTGACTGTACCGATTTTGTTCAGGTCAGACGGATCGGAAGGTAGAATTGATCATGTATTTTTGTGTTGTACAGGTAGACTAATTATACAGCAAAAAAATGCATTTTGTACTACCACGTTTGTTTCAAGCTGCGGGTACCACAGCATAATGAACAAATGGAATGCTAACACACACATTTCTCCTCAGAAGAAGACTTGGCAGATACACAAGAAGCGCAGGGGGAACGTTACTCATTCGACGACCACCCTGTCTTAGGGAAAGGTCTCTATGCCCGGTGATAGCCGAGCAAGTGACTTGAAAATGTTTATTCGCTCGGTCTAGCCGGGCAACGCTCTAAGGTTTGCCCGGTTTATACAGTCAAGTGATCCGCAAATGTTTCCCTGAACCTGCATGTCGCTATTTTAACGGCTGTGATCCCGTGTGGAATCTTTCATTGGGCGTATTCTAATTCGGCGGTTAATATTGAGGGCATTGACTGTTGAGCTCAAAACTTCTATTTTTTTAATGACTTAATCTTCCATCGGTGAAGGCAATACGCTTATAAACTTGCATTGATTGAAGCAAGTTCTAAAACAGAATAATAACTCGAATCAGGGATTGATTTTTTAAACTCTGCTAATACTAATGCGTGCTAGTTTGAATAGCCACTGCCGTTGCGATAAAACATGGGGATTTTTTGCGGGCTTTGCGTTTGGTTTTTGATGATTCTTTGATACTGAAATCGAAAGCATGACTTTTCGACGAAGGTGATGGTGTAATGAGGCCCATGCTGTTTGATTGATGACCTTTGAACACTATTTGGGTGACAATCGCAGTGTTTGTAAAAACATCACTACTGACATACCTACTTTGAGGGTGGGGACGATCTTAACCTGGCGTAATTAACGCTGTTCAAAATGACCCAACGAAAACATGTTCTTTTTATCATACAAAATTGCGTTTTGATGCAAAAAAAAAATATGTAAGCAACAAAACTCCTCGACTCATTGGGCAACGCAAATTACTCCAGGTTACCTTTAACACTCCATTTATTAACCCTTCTGTGGCCTAACGCCCAGTTTCTGGAACGAGAATTATCGACGCGTCAAACTTAAACGCAAGTCAAGTGATGCAATTGGCTGTTGATATAACATTCAACCAATCACAGCAGCGCTTGACAATTTGTCACATTCATCATCATCATTTCAGCCGAAAGACGTCCACGCTGGACATAGGCTCCCCCAAGCACCGCCACATCGACCGGTTCTGTGCCTTGGTTGGATGCCTGCAGCGATTCTTGCGGCCTTCACCACCTTCATCGGTTCATCTTGTGGGCGCTCTTCCAACGCTACGTTTTCCGGTACGCGGTCGCCACTCCAGAACCTTTCGGCCCCATCGGCCATCTGTTCTGCGAGCAATGTGGCCCTGCCCACTACCACTTAAGTTTGGCAATTCTTCGGGCTATGTCGGTTGATTACATTAATTTGAATTTACATAAGTCACATTAATTTTGCGATAATTTTTGTTCGAGAAACTGGTTGCAAGTGCCTCACAACATGTGATCACCTCAAACTAACACTCAGCTTACATCTTTTCAGAGAGACATAGGGCCGGGCCGACCGTCCAGGCGTTTCGCCCAGCGCCCGTGGCGCCTCCCGGCGGCCACACACATGACTACATCACTCCACGTTACGAGGTTGTAACTAGATATATCAATAATATTAACAAGGGGCCACATTTACGCTTTACTGTATATGTAAGCTTTACGGGCCGGTGCCTTTGCGGTTAGATTTTTATGTAAGTTGTTGTTGGAATTATGCGTCACAAGAAATAGCTCTAAGTGAGAGCAGCCAAACTTTGAAGATTAAATTCTGCGTAGCAAAATGTCGAGTACTGATTATCGTGACAGCGTAGGAAAAGTACTGCATAGAACTATACATTATATTAAACTATGGTAAAAGACTAGGTTCTGAACAAAACTTTACAAATCAGCGTAACAGATTACCGCTTCTATTTGAAAGTATTATGCACAAATTATCAATTGTTCTCTCGTTAAACCTTAACCGAATGTATGTTAAATATGTATTCTATGTTGTTGATATATTGAAAAGGCTGCATAAAAACTAAATCGGGATTGATAAAGATTTGAATAAGCACAAAATAGTTCAGTAGTGTGGCCCCAAATTTTCGTCCTGTTGTGTTGTTCATTAATTTCATTCATTCGCGAATGAATGTGAATGTGATTCGTGAATATCTAAGTCCGTATTTATAAAAAAACCTGAGATTTCTAAGTATTGATAGACGTAAAGTTTTTCGAGTTAAGGATGTCCCTATAATTATCGATATGGATTCAATGTCGATGTTATTTATTTGATACCGTGATGATTCACTGTCGATAAATATGATGACATCCTTGCGCAAAGTTCATAATTTTATGATCCGTTTTATTAGGAATCTGAATTAGATAGATTTCCTTCTAAGTTAACTTTTTATTTACCTATGTTGTTGTTAAAAGTATTAAATCTAATTGAGATTCCTTATGTGCTAAAAGATTTATTGCTTACTTACGCTATTTACAAAATGTTTATCAAAAAGTTATTTTTAAAATAATCAATACCAAACATTGGAAATGCTTTAATATTTTTTCACTATGTTAAATGAAATTGACATCACAATTTTGACTCCATATTGAAAAAAAAAAATTATTTACACAAATACAAATGAAAACAAAATTGAAAAAGTACTTGAGTTACCAAACAAATATAATGGTAAGTATAAAAAAATATTTTATATAAAATAAATACATACCAAGAAATAAGATGGTGCTGAAAACATAAATATATCACTTTCTTTAAACTATCGTAAACGTCAATAGAAGCATTTATCTAATAATACCCTCTTTTTTTTTCATAAATGTGGCTTGCAACTTTATTTAAGAGGAAACGCGATCACGTGGTCTTTGGCATTAATTCCATAGTACTTAATTATGTTTGGAAGTTGGCTATATAAACTTTGAAACTACAATGGTATGTATTATATGTCATTCGATTCGGTATGAATGGGGCTATTTTTTAGGTAAATAAAAAAATAGGGTCATCGCTTTCGATTTTGAATGAAAATTACTTTAATTTTTAATTTTCGTAATGTAAACAAACATTAAAAATAAGCAATTATTTAAAAAAATCAAAGTCTCTTAAAGTTACGAAACAAGTTTTGTAATCTACCCTGGTCTATCCACTTGAAGAAACAGCCATTAGTTTAACAGCGGTCCATAGATTTTTTTTCTGTACGAGTCGTGTATAAGTGGCGAGGGCGCCCCGCGGCCCAAAATAAAAAATGTATGGGGACATAACAATGCCCCTCGCGCGGGAAGCGTACATGTGAGTGGTTAACCAGGGATAAAACAAAAGAATACGTTAGTGTATGGAATTAACGCCAACGACCAGGTGACCGCGTTCCCTCTTAATGACAAGTTTTTTTTTTCAATCTGAATCTATCAAAAATATAAAACATTTTTTATAATGTAAGGATTTTTTACATACAAACCTTAAGTTCTGGATTGAATTGAATTTGGTTTGAATAATTGTTAAGGTAACATTAATTTGAATCAAATTTAATTCAATTAATTTTGCTAGTACCCCAGTAGCTCGTGAAACCGGTCTAAATAGGTACATTATTAACAAAAGGGGCTATTCTTGCTATTTTGGTATTACTATTATTTTAAGTCTAAACTTTTTCCTTTCTTTATAATCTTTTCATCATTTTCAACATTGCATTCAAAATACGTCTTTATTGTAATGCAATAATGTCTATTAGTCTTTGTTGCCATTCTCAAAGTCACATTACTTATCTAGGTCGCTAATGATGAATAATTGGTACTATTTTTACGATACCTACTTAAGAATTATTAAATCGTGTAATTGTCGTGCTTTGGCAGGCGAAAGGTGATTGTTTAATAATAGCTAAAATAAGTAATTATTGGCTAAGCAAAATTGAAAATACATTTATAATAAATATTATAAGTAAGCTAATTATGTGGGACCACGCAGTTGGATCATATTGATTTATTATAATATGAACAGTATCCACTTTGCCTAAAATATTAACATTAACCGGCCATTGTAGACTGAGCGTGCTGGCTAAGGTAGTTAATTTCTTTGTTAATCGATCCGTTTATCTCCTTTAACTTCATATATAAAACAAAGTCGGGTTAGTTACACCATTTATAAACTCAAGAACGGCTGAACCGATTTTCATGATCGTTGATTTGTCGGATTTGCCTCTGCCCCTAATACTACTAACCAGAATAACTGAAACTGAAATACAAGTCACGGCTTAGTATAAGCACCAGTCTCCCAAAAATGAACATTATTCTACTTACATCATAATAATTATTTTTTCCATTTTTAAGTTTTAGTTAATAAGTGTTATTTGTGAAAGAAAAATAAACATTTTTATTATTTATTGTTATTTAACTATTAAAACATGGGAAAAATTCACGAAAGATACTTAATTATATTAATTTCAACATTTATTGATTCTTAGGAGGTATGAAGTTCGCCGGGTCAGCTAGTTTCAAGTAATACCTAATCAGGTAAAATTTAAAGTATTATTTACAAACGTACTACCATACTGCCTAGCCTGAAATTCTTAGCCAGTTAATCCTACGAAATTGATTATAAATTGCGTATTTTAAGTATTTCGTGGTTCATTTTGACAGTTGATAACATTTTATTACTACATGCGCAGGTAAAGAATGGAATTAAAATAATTGGTGGTCTTTGTTTTTGCCTCTCGGTCAACGTATAAGAGTTCCCCTGTTAATATTATTTTAGTGAAATGACAATAGAACATTACGTGGATGAAAAGCGTAAATTATAATATTTTTTTAAACATTTTCTTTTTTACGCATTATACAATGCGACAGATATCCCTATCGCGTTTGTCTTAAAAAAAAAAAAACAAGAAGACAGTTGAATTTTGGTGAGAAAATCAAACCCATGTTTTTGTTATTTCATTATACGTATTGCGTGCAAAAAGTCGACTTGCTCCGCACCGTGCTCTTCTATTAGACAGGCGATATCTCACTTTATAAAATAACTAGCTGCGCCCCGTGGTTTCACCCGCATAGGTGTCGGTCCCGTAGGAATATCGGGATGAAAAGTATCCTACGTGTTAATCCTGGTTATAAACTATCTGTATGCCAAATTTCATCCAAATCCGTTCAGACGTTTGTGCGTGGAGCAGTAACAAACATACAAACACACTTTCGCCTTTATAATATTAGTGTGTTATATAAATTATACCAGCCTATTATTGCCTCATTGTAGAGCAAAAACCTCTCATGATACAGAGAAGGCACGAGCATTGATTACCACGCTTGCTCAAGACGAGTTGGCGATTTCAGACCTTAATTGCACACTTTCAATCACAATCCGAGGGTTTAAAGGAAATTTCTAATCCATTGCTTCATTGGTTTGAAAAATTCTTCTGCTCAACAACGTTAATAACGCAATGACCGTGGTCGAACTGTCAAAATTAATTACATTGCCATCGATAGCCGTTTTATGTACGTTACGCATTAACCCGCTGGTTTCCTCATAGTGATTAATTAATAAACTGCAATAGGATCGTTAAATCCGTGTGTGTTTAAACGTTTTATTATTATCTGAACTCTTATCATCCACGTCTTATTCTATCGTCTCTTAGATAGGATAAAATTATAATAATAAAAATAATTAGTGCCTGAAATACACGCGCGCAGAACACGTCTTATTATATTCCAAAATTAGGTATAAAATAATAATAAGCATTGCGTATTTGAGATCGCTTTATGAATTAAAAGGTGTGGTGGGGATTAGTTTAGGGACTTGTCAAATTCCGAACGTGAATTGGACCGCGGGAAGCATGCAATTTTAATATGGGTATGTAGCGGTATCTACAACGCCACATGCGAACAACGCGTCATACTGACGTCACGCAAATCCTGCATCGCGCAAGCAGAGTTTACCGCGCAACTAGCATATATCAACGGCCCGACATTAATCATTGGTTGCGCGGTAAACTCTGCTTGCGCGATGCAGGATTTGCGTGACGTCAGTATGACGCGTTGTTCGCGTGTGGCGTTGTAGATACCGCTACAGGTATATATTCGTAGACAGAGTAATCTATAGACTCATGGTATCCGTGTCACCGAAAGGGACAACAAATTCCGGCAATCTTCATCATACTATCATTTTTACAGCTTATTACACTACACTTTACCATTTTCACAGTTGCGCAAATGTACTATTATTCAATTATGCACGAAAAAGATCTTATTTTCCGTTTAATCGCGGTGTAGTTTTTATTAATTCATTCATAATTTTTATTATTTCATTCATAAACGTCAAACTTGTTGTGCACATTGATGTGCTTAGCCGACACGCAGTAAGGGACAGAAATATTCTTACTCTGTCTCTTTTCTTTGCAAGTGACGTTAATATATTTCTCTTTTTCTTGTGCGAATGAAAAAGAAGATATGCAACAGTCTATAGTTTACTCTGTCTACGTATATATTATATATCCATAAAATATATATTTTGTACAGAAGGCAATAAAAAGACAACGTTAAAATCTAAATAGTTATTCAAGCGAAAATAGGCTTTATAAGAGTTTCAACTAAATATATTTTACCTCTACATGATCGTAGATTGTTATTAACTTTTTCGTCTGTTCCTGATTCACAAGTTTTCCGTAAGCTTAAGCTATTTAGAGTGACCAAGAGCCGGTATATCTTGGATCAAGATGGATGAAGAAATTTTATAATGATTATACAGGCCAGCAACGACATCCACTGCCAAACTGTTACCGGATCACATGATTCTGAACGACCACTGCATTGAAATTATTCAAATCAAATTTTGTAAATGCGGCAATTTTTTTATGAAACAGCAGTTTCTTTCTTAATTATAAGTTTTATAACCGACGAAAAATTTCTACGCTGTCTTGAATCATGTGTTAAATTCATGATATAGTGTGCGCGTCGTTGTCCTTGCTTACCCTGTTTATGAGTGCCCAAGAGCCTGTAATTTAAGTATATCTTGGATCAAGATGAACGAAGAAACTGTAATGACAGATTATATTTAATGATCACCAGTGAAGAATATACCGAGTCTCGGTTACATTATAAATATAGTTATCAAAAATATCTAGGAAAGTCCAAATCGATTTAAAAAATCAAATAGTACTTATATCAAAATTCCCGCCGATTCCGCTGGTGTTGTCTTAATATGTAATAGGAAATAATAATAACGAACAAAATATTAACCATATCATTTGACATAATGTAAGTAAATTATTATTGCACATTGCTAGTTAGTTAATAATACCGACTATTATTTAGTCGACGGCCGAATCGCACTACGACTACAGCCGGTCTATTCTGACAAATCTGAAAAACATGAGATTTTTCAGAATACTTCGGCTGGGCTTCCATTTAACTTAGACGGTACCTACCTGAGGGGCACTGCGCGGTGAGGGAGGGGTGTTGACGTCCGTCAGCGGGCCAATAACTTAGTTGTGGGTCGTAGGTTCGAACCCAGACAGGTGCTTTACTTTGTGTAAATTATTTCATCACCACTGCTCTCAAAACGGTGAAGGAAAACATCGTGAAGAAACCAGGGCCTGCTGTCTCTACATAGATACCGACGCTGTCGCAAACTACCGATCGCTAAATAATACCGACAATAATCGCTAGCCGTAACGATCCTTACGACAAACGCAAGTCTCTACATCTGTCAAAAATGCTCGCAAAATATATTCGTAAACATTACGAAAATCGTAAAGTTTTCGACAAACTTCGGTAAGATACCGATGACAATCGATAACTTTTAGAGTCGAGACTACCAAATATCGCTAAATCCGGATCGATAGGACTTTGCGACCGAATTCGGTCGTAAAGCGATTGCTATCTATGTCGAGACTGCAGGCCCAGCATGTCCTAGAACCAAAACTTAGAAGACATGTGACATCTACCAACCCGCACTAGGTTCGCGTGGTAGATTACAGCCCACTCCCTCTCGGAAAGAGGAGGCCCATGTCCCAGAAGTGGGAACATACTCTCTGTCTACGGCCTCCCCGCACCGCGCATCTTCCTCATGCATCGTGTGAGTTGAGCGGTAAGCCTGTAATAGTTAGTCACACAATAGTCGATACTCGATATTATATTCGAGACACAAGTAAAGTTAAGTAATATTTAAAAATCGGTACTATCGAATACACCCAAAGACGCTTTATAAAAGCTTAAAAAATAATAAATTTGAATAGTATTAGGAGTGTTTACGATGTACGGCATTTCATAATACAAACTTTCAAGCCCTTGTTTTTCGAAATGAATGAACCGATTTTAATGAAATTTCATACGCATAAGCCGGATACAAAGGTCTAAAAAGTTACTTAAAACATTTTCTAAAAATAGTGTTACAACCAAATTAGACCGATTTTAAAATTTCCATAGAAACAGATTTCCAGTTATCTTTTTCTAAATATGATATTTCGAAAATGTTCATAAGAGCCTATACTACCTGAAATGGCTTAGCATGATCCTCCGTTATGTCGAAAACACTGCAGCATTAATTTTGAAATAAATATATGCTAAAGTTGAGGATTAATGTAAGGTCTTATGTTAGACGAAAACACGATCCCATAAAATTTTCTCGATAGAAAAAAATTCCAAAGTTACCTCCAAACCGAACAATAAACCGCTGGTATTCAAAAAATACTTCAAATTAGATTATGAAACTGCATACTAACTGAACTAACCATAAAGCAGGTCTTATGTTAGTTAGTTTTTTTGAATTACCTTTATTTTCACCGTAAAAAGCAAATACCTAAACTATTGGCGCTGCCTCCCGCCCAGCACCGCACTCTGTCTCGCTTTCACACAGTCCGCGAGCAGTATCGTGCGAGCGAGATAAAGAGTGAATTTTAGCTGAGGTAGTATAGGCTCTTAAGTAACTTTTTAGACCTTTGTATCCTGCTTATGCGTATGAAGTTTCATTAAAATCGGTTCATTCATTTCGAAAAACAAGGGCCTGAAAGTTTGTATGAAATGCCGTACGTCGTAAACGCTCATAGGGAGTAATCATTTTAATTACAAGTGAAGTATTTCTACGACTACCATTTTATTTATGACTGTTGGGTTTCTTCAGATGTTTAAAGGAATTGTTCATTTTGTATGCCTGAAAAGAAAAAGTACAGTAGCTATTGCATTTTACGTGCATTAAGGTTTGGTTTATTTTGAACCTTATGGTAGTGGACTTAAGAGTATTTTTTACGTATACTCGTAAGTGATAACTTTAGATGAATGAAAATAGATACAAGTAAATACTTAAAATGCATTATTGTTGTTACCGATAAACGACCTTATCAACGATGTTTTTTTTTTTAATTCTTTGTGTTCTTTATTTTCTGTTCAGACCATAAACTATTATTTAAAATAAATACCCTCTTTCGTTCTTTTTGTATTAAAATTTACATGTATTCGAGTGTTAATTAAACTTTATGAGCTTTCCAGTGTGGGAAAATAATACAACCTAGTTCAGCATTTAAATTATGTTATTAGTACATCGGAATATTTATTTTCAGAGTTTATATTGTAAGGATAAACTTAGTTTAATGGTGCATAAAAGTGTTGTTATAGTTTTATAAATATACCAGTATGTTTCATAGTATTTATGTGGTACTTATAATTGCTTGCTAATATAGTAAAAATCTAGCATGTATAGAAATATAGACAGTGCTCTTATGAATAAAACAACGATATATTAATAAATTATACAAAAGTAATTTCTCTCTTACTTTCGGCACTTAAGTTTATGAGTTACCTCAGAATAGAATAATGAATAATCAAGTTGTAACATTTTTCTCAAACAGACAAGGTGTCTGTTTGGGAAGAAGAAAAGTAGGCCAAAAATACAAACGGGTTAAAATGTTGCCTATGACTTGGGCCAAAAAATACAAACAGGTTAAAATGTTGCCTATGCCTTTGGCCAAAAAATACAAACAGTTTAAAATGTTACAGACCTATGACTTGGGCCAAAAATACAAACGGGTTAAAATGTTGCCTATGACTTGGGCCAAAAATACAAACAGGTTAAAATGTTGCCTATGACTTGGGCCAAAAAATACAAACAGTTTAAAATGTTACAGACCTATGACTTGGGCCAAAAAATACAAACGGGTAAAAATGTTGCCTATGACTTGGGCCAAAAAATACAAACAGGTTAAAATGTTGCCTATGACTTGGGCCAAAAAATACAAACAGTTTAAAATGTTACAGACCTATGACTTGGGCCAAAAATACAAACGGGTTAAAATGTTGCCTATAAGTTGGAAAAAAAAAATTACAAACGGGTTAAAATGTTACCTATGACTTGGGCCTAAAAATACAAACGGGTTAAAATGTTGCCTATGACTTGGGCCAAAAAATACAAACAGGTTAAAATGTTACCTATAAGTTGGGAAAAAAAAATTACAAACGGGTTAAAATGTTACCTATGACTTGGGCCTAAAAATACAAACGGCTTAAAATGTTTACTATGAACTTATGAAGAGACAATTCAGCTGCATCCGGTTAGCCTGGAAGCCGACCCCAACATAGTTGGGAAAAGGCTAGACAGATGATGATACATTTCGGTTAATTTTCTAGCTGATACTTTTAACATATTATTGTGTTCCTTTTTTCAATTTATCCGGAAACTGTCAAACTGGCCTTTACATATTTCTATGTATCACTGTTTTTGTGTGTATTTTGAAAATTACAATAATAATTTGTATGTGTTGTTGATCTCTGTCCTAATTGCATTTGTCATCAAAGTTTTATTTTTATTATCACGGTTATATTATTAATTAATTAAGAAGAAATTGTGCGTATTCTATAGTTGTTGTTTTTGGTGTAGGTTAATGTTTTTTTTTCTGTTTTATTCGCAAAGGTAGTCATTGTTTGTCTGGTTTTAGTCGTGTTAGCGACTGGATATTGTAGAAGAAAGTAAAAGTACGCCTTTTGCTCACAATGGCACTGAGAATTTTTACTCGAACTGAAATCACTCACTCAAACTGCAAATTGATGTTATTTACATAAGCAAATATCAAATTTATGCTAGTGTATATTAATTTAATTTCAGAATTACTACGACTATTAAAATAAGGCATAAATATTTCTAAAGTTGCAGTACAAACTGAACTTTTTGTGTGGGTATTAAAGTCGTTTTTATAAAACAAAAATTTGCTTACATTTTTGGAAATTAAATCGCGAGTGCAGTATACCAATAAAGCGAGACAACTGTCAGTTTTGAAATTACTGTCGGTTTTTCACGACTTGTTTGTATTGGTGGAGTAGATTGAACTAATGCTAAGTGAGACACCAGTGACTAACTTTGTTTCTAATGGGTCTATTTTTTATTTATAAGCAAATGATATGTATTGTTATAAATGTGAGCGTCGTTTTAATGTGAATCTAAACACGTGATAACTTGTGCGAGATTTACATCTCTGATTTGCGAAATAGTCTCTTTTGTATGCGATGAAACAATAATAAAATGATACGAAATATATTTAACTTTTTTTATTTATTAAGTTTCGTAATTTCATATTCAACTAGCTTCTACCCGCGACTTCGTCTGCGTGAAATTCCTAATTTCCTCTAAAAATTTCGAAAATGTATGTTTATGATCTTTATCATTTATTTAGATAAATTCTGTATTCGGGCCAATTTTTAAAATTTATATCCCCGCTTTTCACCCCCACAGGGGTGAAATTTTGAAAAATCGTTTAGGTTGTTTCTTTAACTTGACTTTATTATACCAATTTTCCAGTTAATCAAGCCACGTAATAAAATACTCCCCTGTGAAATTGACTACCCCTCTTCACCCCGTTAGGGGTCTATTTTCGAAAACCCTGAACCTATTATTTATTTTGGTCTTACGTACTGAGTTTCGAGTTAATCGGACCGCGCGTTAAAATTCTTCCATACAAACAGAGACCTCCCAATCTCCCTTCAGGGGGTAGTTTAGAAAAACAAAAAATGCCAAACTTCATAATTTACTTAGATAAGTATTCGTGCCAAGTTTGGTGTTTATTAACTCAAGGATTAAGATTTTTCATACAAACTAAATCCCGCTTCTCACCCTCTTAAAGGTTGAATTTCCAAAAACCCCATCTTAGTGGATACCTACTCTTCACAAAGAACACACCCTCCAAAATTCATGTCCCTAGGACCAGCGATTTAGGCTGTGCGTTGAGATATATCAGCCAGTCAGGACTTTGAATTTTATATTATATAGATTATGGATCAATGGGCTAATTTTACAACCCCGGCAGGTCCAGACGGAGATGGCGGGATGACCTGGACTCCTTTCATAAAGATTGGTCCTTGGCAGCTCTGGACAGAAAGAGATAAAAAAGCGTAGGGAGGCCTTTGCCCAGCAGTGGGACATTAAGGGCTAATAAAAAAATAAAACAGTTAATTATTTTTTGTCTTGGGAGACGAAGGCATTTAAGAAAGCCAAGTTGGACCGCCTCAGGAAGCTGCTGTTCTTTGTCTTCATTCCGATATGGTTCTACTTCTACACAAGGCTATATACCTACCTGTTTCCGCTGCATACAGGTAATTATTTATTACACATCTCATTGCTACAATATGTCATTTACGTCGATTTACCTGTTAACCGACGTTCGTAAAATTGGACGTAAAAATATCGTGGCGGGAACTTTTCGCGCACGATTTACGCACTGCTTAGCTCAGAGAGTTGAAAATCCGACAGTGTGTTTTTTTGACGCACTGGGATGCGCTCTATTGGATTCTCAATGATTAGCTCAACACAACACCACAAGAGTTGAAAATGCAGTGCGCGATAAAATCCCACCGCGATATTTTTACGTCTGTGGGGCTTTGTCAAAACATTCCATACAAATTGTATGGAATGTTTTGACAACGCGTGCGCTACAAGCTTGGTTTGTAATTGTATGATACAATTACAAACCAAGCTTGTAGAATAGACACGCACGCACATGACGAAGGATACTTTACTGCGATACATCACAGAGTACATTATAGTATACTGAAATAGAGACCAATCTTCGGCCTTAAAATGGGTAACCGCTTGCGCCTAGCCTCCAACGCCATCTGTTATCGCTAGTAAGAATCTTTACTCATCCTATCTATAACTATAGCTATATTTGTGTATACAGGGGCCATACGTACGTACATATAGGTAGTATACTATACTATTCATGGATGGTTATACTGTAGGTTATTTAAGGAATTATAAATGAAACATTTTATTAATAATAATAATATATTTATTTGCAAAAAACACGGTATAAAAAGATGGTAAAAGTACAATGTAGAACAAAACATGTTTTGCCAATATAATAATAAGCATGCAAATTTTTCAGTATGTAACTGACATTAACATTGTTTCTCAATGAAATCCTTAACACTAAAAACTATTAACAGATAACCATTCGTAAATTTTATTTTTAAATAACTTAGTATTTTTTTGAAAGTCTACTTTATTTAGACAGGTAAAAATAACAAAATTAAATTCTAACATAACTAAAACTTAGTATTTAAATTTTTGAGATCATTTGGTAACTTATTATATAGACGTACACACATTGCAAGGCAGCTTTTATTATATTTAGTTAACCTAGGAATCTCACTTAGTACGAGCCTGTTGGGGTCTCGTCAATTAATTATTTAATCTAATAATATTATTAATCAAAACATGTTTAATTGTGTCTTTTAAAGCACCTATTTAACTTCTTGGCTTTTATTTGCAGATTGTCCTCATCATCATCAACCTGTCTTCTCCCAGCTAATATTTTATTAATATTTTTACAGTAGTTAAAAACCATGCAACGAATGACAATGCTAATCAAATAATCATGAATTTGTCTTTATGGATTTTACATTTTATAAATTCAAAATCAACAAATATAATTATCGCTGTTTTAATCATTTCTTTTAGATTGCATTTTTCAATGTTTTCTTTAATGATTTCATTTATTATGTCTTGCATATTCGAAATTAATTGTACTAATTCTTTGCTGGGAGTGCAAAGCCATCGTCGACCTGCATATTCCCTATACTTAATATATTCTATCTCATTTTGCGATGATAAATCTTTTATGCAATAAGCGCAAGATTTAAAAATTTGGGATTTTGTTTTTTTTTAAGAAATATCCGCTCATATATTGAATTGGAGCAATAATGCGGGGATCCCTTTGTTTTACCTCTAGTGGGGTAAAATTAAAATCGAATATTTTTGTAAAATCGAATGTGGTGCAGGTCGACGTTGCTTTCGCATTTTCGTTAATGATGAGAGAGTGCAATGTATCGCAAAAGTCTCCTTCGCAGTTACCGCGGGTGTGGACATTGCTTAAATTATTTATTAAAAGTGTGGCGAAAGCAGATTCAAACTGATCACAGGTCGGGTTAGTGTTGCGACACCCTTGACTTCTCACTGCGCCAAAGAAATTGTCCAAGGGGTCCTGATTAAGGTGCCGCAACCATACTGACGACACGTTAAAATCATCTTTGAATTTTTTAACAATGTTTGTATTCCATCCAATGTCCACACCCAATTAGTTACAGAGGGAACAGTTTCTTTTTTACCAGCCAAAGTTATAAATTTCATTGATTTAAATATTGTTATGCCCTCCACCCACGTTTTATAGTGGACAGAGTTCGGCGTTGCTGGGCCAAGTAGGGGTTTGGCGTTTTTATTTTTCATTTGGCTTCCATTCACCGAGTCAAATATATTGTCCATGAAGAGCAGCAGGTCCGCAGTTTCCTTGCACTCTGTAGGAAGTATGTTCTTATCTAAAACAAACAGAAAAAAAAAACACAATTAAATGACAATAACTACTCAATAAACAACAGAAATAATGAATGTTTTTCTCTGTTAAATAACCCAAAGTGACTGAGCTTAGTAGGGAAAATATAATTGAAAGTTACCAATTCAAATCTATTTATTTTAGGGCCGATTTTTCAATCTAACTTTTATCCGAGGAATAAAAATTGCGGTTTGACAGCTTTTGTATATAAAATATGTCATTTTGTTCTTCAGATAAAAAATATCTACTTAGGTTAACTGAAGATTGAAAAATCAGCCCCTAGGGTTTTTTTTTTTAATTCACAATTAAAAATATGTATGTCGTGTAAATAACACTTAAAGTTAATAAATTAATAAAAATAACAAAATGATATCCTAACTCAACTTAAACTATTCTCAAACTAAAATATGGCGTTGATAAATTCATCCGCATCGCTGTCGACTGGTAATGTACCCAAGAGACTGGCGGCATTCAAATCAAATCAAAATATTTTATTTCACATAAACCTACATGGGCACTTATGAAACGTCAGAAGCTAGGTGCACGGTTCCAATTGGTCGTTTCCTATGGAGAAGAACCGGCATTGCCACGTTGTATGGCAATGCTTAGCCTGTGGCCAAGGTAAAAGCCAGCCTTTGGGTCACGGGAAGTGTCAACCAGCTAACATTTATTCTATTATAAATGTATAAATACAGTCCTAATATAAAATAAGCCAAACATTACCTGGTAGATATCCCATGTTAGATGCCACAGTACAGCTGAATATTTGTGAGGCGAATTTGACTTTCATTTTATTTAGTTTTTCAGGGTTGACGTGATTTTCCGTTAATTTTGGGATCGATCTAATGCCCTTGTAACCTGGGTTTTCATCATAGAGCAGCTTTAAATGAGACCATTTTGCAGTTTTTGTAACACCTTCGTTTGTGGTGTATTCTAAGTTTTTATTTAGGAGGTTATTTCTCATTCCTTTGAGAAGGTGTGGGGGGTCATAGAGAGGTATGATTTCTTGGCCATTTAGTAGAATTATGTTTTCTTTCGGTTCCTCTCCTTTTCTTAGATAGATTCCTCTGGTCTCATTAGCCAACAGTTTGAGGGCCTATAGGGTCTATTGTTGGTTCCCTGGTCACATACTGAAGCAACTACTATCAACCCTGCTTCTTGCAAGCCTGTTATTACGTCTTTAATTTGTTTCGCCAGCTCGGGTCCCTTGGTTGCACTTGATGCAAATGTGTACAAAACTGCCTGTTTATAATTATAAATTAGACCATGCACCATAAAAACTTGGGCGTGATCTGCAAATTCACCCTTTCTTTCTTGTCCATTGTCAACAAGACCTGTTATTTTGTCTTTTCTCTCCTGGTATGTGACATTGGCGTTCAGTGAGACTTCGTCAAACATTAGTACACACAGCTTTTCTTCTATTTTCATAAGGCCAGCTTTGGTTTTTAACGGAGAGAAAATGTTTTTGTTAATCCCAGGCTTCAGATTACTCATTTGAACTAATTTAATTAGTGTTTGCTGAGCAGGCAAAATAAAAATCTTCCTGAAAAATCTATACCCTTTGGGACTTTGCTTGAAGATCGATAAAGCGGCAATTTTTTCTTGCAATGTAAAACGTCGGCCTTTTTCTTTTTTTCGGTCCTCCCGGCATTGCATTCGCATTAATAATTTAGCAGTACTTGTGCAATTTTCAAGGGTATCTAAGACTGCAGGACTAGATGCAATTTTTTTTGCTGTTTTTATGTTGGCTGTCTGTTTTTTTATTTTGCTTATTTTTATTCTTGCAGCAACAAGTTTTTAATGCAATTCTTTTTCCACATTTGTAAGGAATACTTTTTTGTAGTTTTCCTGACTACTCTCCTTTCTCCTGCAAAATAGAAACATAACATGTTAATCATTTCACATATTTTGAGTAACATTCTAAGTAAATACTGCGTGATCGAAATAGCTGCGTGTCGCGGGTTCGATTCCCGCACGGAACAAATATTTGTATGACCTACAAGTAGTTGTTCCGGGTCTGGTTGTGTGTGTATGTGAGTTTAAATGTTTGTAAACACACCCACGATACAGGATAAATTACTAGTGTGGGGTAACGTTTAAAAAAAAAAAATGGGATTCAGAAAAAAAAACCAAGTGACTAGCTATATGAATCAAACTTAAAAGATGTTAATTCAAAACAAAATAAACTCATTTATTTATGTAGTAGAAGGAAAACCAACAGCTATACATAAGGAAGATAAATTGGATAGGCTAATATTCAAGTACCCACACCGCAGTTCACGCGACTCGCGGGCCTTGAACCCGTGATTACCGTTTATAAAATATATATATTTTTCTATTTAGATAAGATACTAGCAGCGCCCCGCGGTATCACCCGCATAAGTTTCGATCCCGTGGGAATATCAGGATAAAAACTATCTATGTCCTTTCCCGGGACTCAAACTATCTCTATTACTTTCATCTAAATCAGTTCAGCGGTTTAAGCGTCAAGAGGTAACAGACAGACAGACACACTTTCGCATTTGTAATATTAGTATGTAGATAAGATATTGGTCCCCAACACATCTGTAAAGCTTCGCCAACTAATTAAAGAAGACTTTGCTTAATAGGCTGCACTTCAATGTACAATGAGGACAATCCATACTAATATTATAAATGCGAAAGTGTGTCTGTCTGTTACGAAATTTGGTATAGAGATAGTTTGAGTCCCGGGAAAGGACATAGGATAGTTTATATCCCGATATTCCCACAGGATCTAAACTTACGTGTGTCTGTCTGTCTGTTACCTCTTCAAACTTAAACCATTGAACCGATTTAAATGAAATTTGGTATATAGTTTGAAGTCCCGGGAAAGGACATAGGATAGTTTTTTATCCGGATATTCCCACGAAATCGAAACTTACGCGGGTGAAACAGCGGGGCGCTGCTAGTATCATATAAATATCATAGTTTACATTTATCAAACTTACCTAGATTTGGCTGGTTCTTAATTTTGCATGCACCAAAGCTCCGGGATCTGTAATTAATCATAATATGACTTTAAAGCATAAATAAGTATGTTGCGCCAATGTATCATAATAATTATTACTTTAACAAATGAAGATATACACACTACACACGACGACCTAATTGTCAAGCTATACATTTCTTGTTTTAACTGACCTCGCATTGTATAGGCTTTTCGTAGTCACACACATGACAGCTAATACTGGAAATGTATAGCTTAATACGTCGTCGTGCCTACATATTGGAAGTTCTCAGAACTTTTGCTGGTTATCAGTGGATTTTAACCCAACTATGGTAAATAATTTCAAAAAGTATTTTGTGGTCTTTTTTTATTTTTCTTTTTAAATGGATTTGCTTTCGACTTTAGTCTAGGTCAGAGGTGACAGAGACAAAGTCGACGATGGAGTGAGCTTACCCAGAAGAAGCCTGTTCACTCTTACTTTGAAGAGATTCGGGTTGTATGAGTCATGGTCACAAAAAACAGGAAACTTACCAAGATTTTGTTTTATATTTTTCTTGGGCATTGTAGGATTTCCAAGTGGCATGTTATGCTCATGCACTGAAGTGTCCGGATCTGAAATATGAGTTTATTTCATTTTAACCATAAGCAAGCTAACAATGTTTTAATATCAAATACTACAAAAAATATTTAATATACAATATTATAATATAATCTTGTAGTAAAGTGTAAGACCAACAAGTGGCCAGTTTTTTAACAATTCAAAATAGTTACAATTAACAAAGCAAGTTTATTTAAGTATAAAAAAATATAACATAATATCACGCCTTTCTTTCCCCGGAGGGTTGGGCAGAGGCGTACTTTTAGTAGGTACACCCGCATTTAGCCATGTATGTTCAAGTCTCATGTAATAGGGGGCGAGCCTATTGCCATCAACCTGACAGAAATCCAGATTCCGGGCTGCTACTGAGAAATTCCAGATAGAAAAACCCAATAACACCTCGTCCAACCTGGGAATTGAACTACTTGCTCTGCAGTAGCGCTAGCGACCACTAGACCAGCGAGGCAATCCATCAGTCAGTATTTATAAAAAAAATATATCAATTATATTATTTTCAGTTCTTTATGTTTCTTCTCATATAGACGAGGTTAAGAAACCTTACACACGAGTCGGGACAGAGTATGTAAGGCGAAATTTAGATAAAAACCGGGCAAAAGCGAGTCGGACTCGCGCACCGAGGGATCCGCACCATCATAAATGTTTTTAAATTTTCATCACAACTCTCTAAGACCAAGTAATCCCACTGGTCATTCAGTGGGATTACTTGGTCTTCATGAAATCTTGACATTTGGGGATTTTACTAACTTAATAAGTTGTATTACTGATTCTAATTCTGTAAATACATATTTGTTATGGTCGCGAATCAATTTTATTCAACATACAACTTAATACTGACCAGCAAATTGCAAAGAACGTAAGAAAATTTGAATTTCGCGGGCTACCTTAGCGCTTCCCCCTAATGTTTTCTTTGCTAAAAGTGGCAAGGTTTATGTATTTCCTTTCACTTTTTCGGGTTTCTTAAAAGATCAAATATCTTATGGCAGTAAAAGAAAGCTTCATGATGAATGATGCTCTTTATGATTGAATAAATCAGCAAAAATCTAAATTATGATTAATTAAATCAGAAATAATAAAGACTTACCAATATTTTCTTTTTCTAATACGTCCTTTTCAATGTTCATTGATGTATGCGGCACATATTCAAAATTTAAAGCGGGATCTGGAAGAATAATTCATCATGATTAATTTATATAAATGCTTTTTACAAATTTAAGCAAAGAATGATGGGCGTTTTGGCCGGTATGTCCAATAAAAACCACATATACATCAAATGGAAGTTTATATCATAACCATTAATTTTAATTCTGAGCAGAAGGCTGTGACACCATTTTTGAGACATAACAAACATACAAACCATTTTGAGATAAAATGTTTTGTTATGGTAATTGCTGGTAATAAGCAATAAGTTGACATACATTAGAACTCTATTTGTCATCAGGCCTGAGGCCAGGCTCCATACAAAAATGCCCATCATTCAAGAGTATAATAAGGTACCTGATGATGTTGATGGCAGCTCTAGAATTTGTTGTACTGGCTTTCTATTAACTGGTGATGTATGCGGCACATGTTCAAAATTTAAAGTGTGAGCTGGAAGAAAAATACATCATGATTATGATTAATTTAAGTAAATGCTTTTCACAAATTTAAGAGTACAATTATAAATAGGTACCTGATGAGGTTGATGGCAGATCCAAAATTTGTTTTAATGGCTTTCTAATAACAGATGTAAATCTTTTCAGTGCCAATGGTGCTGAAAGAAAGAACCATAAATTACTAAAGCATCAACATAAATCCAACAGGAATACATATAGCACAGTGGAGTATATTCTTTTATGTACAGTGATGATTTATACTAACCTGGCATATTTAATGTTGGAACAGCAATTTTGCTGATTTTATTGTTACGACATAGATATTTATCTTCCAAGTGTGAGTGACACACACGGCAGTACTTAAATATGCGCTCGTTTTCCAAGCCCAAGATATCACTACCAATCGCATAAAGCCACGTGTTGAAGCGTTCTCTATCACTTTCAGCGTTTGGGAACCCATGCAGCACTTGACGCGTACCTAAAATAAATAATGTAGTCCTTAAAATTGGAAAATAATTAAGTAAGTTCCTAAACACTAATTTTGTTATACTGTCAAGATATAAATATACGTAGATCTAAGATATTAATGTACCATAAACTTAGAAATAAGTAAATCAATCTAATCTAAGATCTCTAGCATTCATAAACAAATAGACTAACTATAATGTTGGTGAACTTTGGGCCGATGGGTGCTAATGGTACAGTATCAGTATGACTTGATCAAAGATGACAATGGATGATCAAGGTTTTTTACATTGACCAAGTTCAGTCGCAGTGTTTTCTTATGTTATTACATAAGTTTGTACTGTGATGATGAAGATTCATAATAAATAGTGTCACATTCATGGACAACTTTTATAAGCAATGGATCACAGAGTACTTTCATAAATACGGAAATTAAGGATTGATCAACAGATTACTGTATGTTATGTTGACTGGTAGATAATGCATGGAAAGAAAGAAGAAAGCAAAATTATTATTCTGAACAAACAAAAAACATGGCCGCCTTTGTACAACAGTACTTTCAACAAGCAAGTAAAATAACTAAAATTAAGTCTGACATACCTCCACTCTCCCTGCACTCTGGAACACAGCAGTGCTTGTCCGAAGACATGGTGCAATAACACAGATGCAATAAAAGAGTCCTATCTCAAACACTATACCAGAGTCCTGTCTGTTTTGATATAAAATCACACAATTCCTTTCTGGTCACAATTATGGATAAGCCGGAGGAACTTTAGCTCAACTCAACGACAAATGCAAAACGAAACAGAAAGATCACAAAAAAAATAGCAAAAATTACAGCATGAAACCGGCGCAAGCGTCAGGCATCAGCATCAGCGGACATTTGCATTTGGGGTTACCAGTTTATTCATCAATAAATAGACCACTAATGAAATACTACCATCGCGACGCTGCATTCTAGGAGTAAAGTTATGATTGATATTATTTTTTTTTTTTTGAATATTTGATAGTATTTTCCAATAACAATGAAACGTCTTATTAACTAATTTATATTATTATAATCTTAGGAATTGATCAATAATATTGTCACAAATTATAATAAAATCTACTATTTTAGTAGCAATCAGCCTCACAAAATCGTCATTGTTTGATTTCTTGTAGTGCCATCTGTTGGAATTTTAGTGAACATTAGTGCAGAGCCGCCATCTGTTTTCCCTAGTTATTATCTTATCCATCTACGTCACGATATAATCCGACAAAATAAAAAAACACCTATCAACTTGTTCGCTTAAGGAATATTACATACGTCGTGATTTAGTATCATTGTACCCACTGCTGTCCCCAGTTTTTTGTACTAAGATTGAACCGCCTGGATACATCGCGGGCTGCTTGGGGTTTAAGGCGAAAGCGCCAGGGTAGCCCGTGAAACTCAATTTTATGTACGTTTTTTGCAATTTGCTGGTCAATATTAAGTTGTACGTTGATTAAAATATGATTAGCGGCCGTAACAAATTTGTATTTACATAATTATAATCATTAAAGTCATCAACACAATTCTATAAGACCAAGTAATCCCCAAGAATGACTATTTCATGAAATCTTGACATTTGGGGATTATACTAACTTAACAAGTTGTATTACTGATAGTAATGATTATAATTCTGTAAATACATAATTGTTACGACCGCGAATCATATTTTAATCAACGTACAACTTAATACTGACCAGCAAATTGCAAAAAACGTAAGAAAATTTGAATTTCGCGGGCTACCTTAGCGCTTCCCGCTTAATAAAAAACTTAAACGTTGATTAAAATATGATTCGCGACCCTAACAAATATTATTTACAGAATTATAATTATTAGGATCAGTAATACAACTTGGTCAAGATTTCATGAAATAGTCATTCAGTCATTGACATAATATCGTCACCGGAAAGGCAAAAGTACTAAAGCGCCATTTTAGCTAAAATGAGTTTTTTATATGGTTGGATTCGGTTTTTTTTTCTCTACACACTGGTCTTGGTCTCCTAGCAATTTGAGCAATACTTAAAAAGTTACTGGCGCTTTAGCAGTGACATTTTTGTTTTTTTTCGATACGTCTTTTTTACTTACCTAAAGGAATTTATATGACTTTTATTGATAATGTTGGTTAGTTTTTTTTTCTTATTGCCATCTGCCTGTCGACCCTTGATGAGAAACCAAAAATGCGTAATTTGTAACTAATGGGTCGCTTAGTAAATTTGCCTTACGTAAAAATTTATGGACTTAACGCTTTAGTACTTTTGTCCTTCCGACATTTTTAAATGAAAATCTTTTTAGTACCTTTGCTACAATTATCTACATTGTGTGGTGATTATTAGGCGTATTTGACGTTTTACTTTCTTGATGAAAAAGTATTTTAGCTATAAAAATTTTACTCCACAAAACTGTGGTGGTACATTAGTATTGAAACCAGTAAAAATATTAATGATAAATTGACAGTTATTGCAGCTGTATTTTTCTAGATTTTGTTATGGTATGTAACATTTAAGGATCATCCGTTTGAAGCGTTGCGCATAGACACTGGCGCTTCAGTCGATTTCCAAATTAAAATTACCAAAAAACGTAAACAAAAAAAAGGATAAAAATAGAAAAAAAATATCAGCAAAAATTGTGTTAGATGACACTAAAGAGAACACAGAGTTAGAAAAAGGAGAGCGAAAAATTAGCAAGAGAAAAGTTAGGAGCAATCAAATGAACAGTGGAAAACAATACACAACTAAAAGTGGAAAAGTTATAGAAGACAAAAAAGTGAAGACTTCTACATGTACACCAGAAAATTGTCATAATAATGATAATAATTTGTCAAAAGCTTCAATAAAAGTTGATTTTCCGTGTAGAACATAAGTTTATTTTCCTTGTTTTTGCTGCAATCGCTGCAATTGTTCAGTAAGTATACAATCACTAGCTGACCCGGTGAACTTCGTACCGCCTCGAATATAAATTACTACACTACACTACCCTAACCTGCACTACGTACGTTACACTACGCTTCCCTACTCTACGCTACTCTTGGCTACGCTGCTCTACTGTACGCTAAGCTAAGCTACCCTACCCTACACAACACTGTAACACTAGTACTACTACAATCATTACAACAACAAAAAAGACTATTATTCGGGTCGGAGACAAATTCAACAAATCAAAGATCATCAAAATCAGTCCAGTCGTTATTAGCCGTTATAAATAGTGTAACTATTATTATTATTGACTTTGTTTTATTTATTGAGATTTAGATTGTTAGAGTTGATACACGTCGACAAGTAACCCCGTTATGAATCTGGCAAACGACCCGAGAGCTAGATTGACCCGGCACTATACCAAAGACATCCCGGACGTCAGCCTGTACGAGATTAGGATGGCTCTGAAGCAGCTCAAAAACAACAGGGCGCCGGGTGATGACGGAATTACGGCCGAGTTGCTGAAGGCCGGCGGAAAACCCGTTCTTAAGGCCCTTCAGAAGCTGTTTCCGTCATACTCGAGGGCAAAACACCACAGGCATGGAGCAGAGGTGTGGTGATACTTTTCTTTAAGAAGGGCGACAATGCCCTTCTTAAGAATTATAGGCCCATCTCACTCCTGAGCCATGTCTACAAGCTGTTTTCGAGAGTCATCACGAACCGTCTAGCGCGCAGGTTTGACGACTTCCAGCCTCCCGAACAAGCCGGATTCCGTAAAGGCTTTAGCACCGTAGACCACATACATACGCTGCGACAGGTTATACAGAAGACCGAAGAATATAACCTGCCTCTCTGCTTAGCGTTCGTGGACTACGAGAAAGCCTTTGATTCGATCGAGACATGGGCTGTGCTGCAGTCTCTTCAACGGTGCCAGATCGACTATCGGTACATCGAGGTGCTGAAGTGTTTGTACGAAAAC
Source organism: Oligia fasciuncula (assembly GCA_963082905.1). Taxonomy (NCBI): domain Eukaryota; kingdom Metazoa; phylum Arthropoda; class Insecta; order Lepidoptera; family Noctuidae; genus Oligia; species Oligia fasciuncula. The sequence continues at coordinate 8,699,873 of OY720406.1, read as the reverse complement.
GCCACTATGTCAGTCCGACTCCAGGATCAGACCTCGAAACCTATCCTTCTGCAGCGAGGTGTAAGACAGGGAGAGGTTATCTCTCCGAAACTGTTCACCGCTGCACTGGAAAGGGGCTGGCATCAATATCAACGGCGAGTACATAACTCACCTTCGGTTTGCCGACGATATCGTAGTCATGGCTGAGACTATAGAGGACCTCAGTACAATGCTCGATGACCTCAGTAGAGCCTCCGAAAGAGTGGGTCTTAAAATGAACATGGACAAAACAAAGGTCATGTCAAATGCCCATGGCACACCCACTCCCATAAAGATCGGAGACGCTACACTCGAAGTCGTGGACGAGTATGTTTACCTAGGACAAACTGTCAAGTTACGTAGGTCTAACTTCGAGAAAGAGGTCAATCGTCTAATCCGACTCGGCTGGGCAGCGTTCGGGAAGCTACGCAATATCTTCTCGTCCCACATACCGCAGTGTCTCAAGACGAAAGTCTTTGACCAGTGCGTGTTGCCAGTGATGACTTATGGCACTGAAACGTGGTCGCTCACAATGGGACTTATAAGAAGGCTAAAAGTCACCCAAAGGGCAATGGAGAGGGCTATGCTTGGAGTTTCCCTGCGTGATCGAATCAGGAATGAAGAGATCTGCAGGAGAACCAAGGTAACCGACATAGCCCGAAGAATTGCCAAACATAAGTGGCAGTGGGCAGGGCACATTGCTCGCAGAACAGATGGCCGATGGGGCCGAAAGGTTCTGGAGTGGCGACCACGTACCGGAAGACGTAGCGTTGGAAGGCCTCCCACAAGGTGGACCGACGACCTTGTGAAGGCCGCAGGAACCCGTTGGATGCGAGAAGCACAGAACCGGTCGAAGTGGAAGTGCTTGGGGGAGGCCTATGTCCCGCAGTGGACGTCTTTCGGCTGAAATGATGATGATGATGAGAGTTGATAGAAGTAGGTAAGTAGCAAATATACGACTAAAAGGCAATAAGTCAAATTGTTTTAGATCTTTACACTTATTTATTACGTATAAGTAATAATGACTAAGAATGTATTAGTCTGGAATGCATGTTAGTTGTTTTTGCGTTCTTAAAATTCAATGGATTTATTGAATAGTGTTTATGCTTTACTGTACCTGAATATTTTTATGAAGATAAGTATTATTGCCTTACGAAGTGGACAGAGCATTTATACTAAAGCGACACTATCTTCGGAAATACAGTAATAATAGGCAATATGTCAACTTTAACACATAGATAATAATATAACAATAATTTTTTGCCTTCAGCATATTTAAATTGGAATGCTAGAAAAAAAGATATGCCAGATTTGGCATTTAAAAAAAGTTTAAACCGCTCTCCTGTAAAATGCCCTTTTTGCAGTTTAGTCGTTTAGTACTTTTGCCTTTCTAGTGACGATATAATAAATATTACTAGCGTAAGGACCGGGCTAACGGGCGCGACTAAATGGCACCAACGCGCTGGCCCTAAAATGACGGTTTTAGGGCCAACGCGACTCAGTTGACAGTGGTGCGCGCGAACTTCGAACGAAGAACTTCATGTAAAATGTTCAGACGGATGTATCCTTACTTTTGAAATCATTGCATTCAGTAGGATTACCTACTTGGTCTTTTAAAGTTGTGATGATGACTTTAATGATTATAATTCTGTAAATACGTATTTGTTACGGTCGCGAATCATAATATTTTAATCAACGTACAACTTAATACTGACCGGCAAATTGCAAAAAACGTAAAAAAGAAGTGAATTTCGCGGGTTACCTTAGCGCTTTCGCCTGAATGCATAAGAGTTAAATTGGTACTAAATTAACACGGGTGCATTAATTACTCACTTTAGCAAGGTGCGTAATCTACTTTTCTTTCAACTACCAATCTACCTACCGTGATAAAGACGAGTTATGAGAAAAATAAGTTTTTTAAAGAAATTTGAAATTCGTCATAATTATCTCGTCTCTAAATCAGAGTCCTTTCAAAATATATATTTGGGAACCTAGATATTCTGTAATCCAATCGGAATAAATACACACTACCTTAAGAATATGTTTGAATTACAAATTATTTTGGTATTACGTTTGTATGAAATAAGCATTTTCATGCGTAGTTCGCCGGCCCCTTAATGAAAAACTGTGCAACCATGAGATTTCATACAACATTTCTGCACTGTTTTGGTTCTAAGCAAAAAATACGTCCTTTGTGATCGGTTTTGTAGTGATTACGTAGTTGAAAGATTTTTTTAAATTAAATCAACGGTTCAAAGCCTTCAACCCAATGATTTCAAAAGTATACCATCCATCCCCAGTCAAACGGGGTGAATAGCATCCCTATTCACCCCGTTTGACTGTATATTATATATGTCAATGCTTCAACCAATCTTCAAACCAACTAACAGATCATCACCATAAATTGAGCAGTGTTATCCAAGAAATAAAAACTAGCACACAAAATCTGCAATTATTTAATTTTCTTTCGACGCTATATTTTCTAGTTTCTGTATAGTTTTATTTAAGTTAGAATTTAATTTTGTTATTTTTACCTGCCTAATTACGCTGACAAAGTGGTAAAATAAAATGTTGGAAATTTTCTTTATATTTAATCGCATTATAAATAAATATATTTTTAAGTTTGTATAAAATTAAAAATAAAATAGCTTCTATTTTTTAGACGTCAAAAATCCAAACAGCGGTTATTTATCGGGTTTTATAGGGCAACTTCGCTTCAATTATCTGTCACTTTTTCTCAATGAAGCCGTGAGGTGCTCGTACACATTGTAAAAATTGAATTGGTTTTAATTAAAATAGTAATCAAAACAAAATACAGTGTCAATTATGTTGAGGTATTACCTCGACAAGTTTTGGAATGAAGACGTGTGGTTACCGCCGAATACAACATGGGCAGACATCGCTCCTGGTCCCGATAAGGCGGTGGTTTACACCGATCATACGCACGTTTTCTTTCCTATACCGTTAGCATTTGTGTTTATATTCCTGCGCTACGTGTTAGAGAAGTAAGTAACCACAAACATTTTATTAAGTTAATGCAATTGTGTTACAAAAACAGTAAGTGTGCTAACCTAATCGCGCTCTATCGCGTGAGGCCTAGTACCTATCGTGTGACGAGCAAAAAATTGATTCATGTTCTTTTTTTGTATTTTCTCGAAACTCGATGAAGCGTGAGTTAATATTGCTTCAAAAATTTCAGTTCATCCATTTCCATATCATTGCAGTTAGACCAAGTATACGTAGATAATAGGTAACTAAATAGCGTTTCCGTAAAATCGCATTCATAATTGCCATTTGAATTGTTTCCTTATCATAGTTGGCACGCACATTACGATACTTATAAAATAAATTACACCTGCCAGTAAACAATGATAAATAAAAATAATGACAATTTTTTGGGTAGGTATGTCATTAGCAAAAGAAACAAGTTGTAGTTAGGTATTTTTGTAAGGTACCAATTTAGATAATGCTCATACATTACTATTAAAATTTCATAATAGCATTTATGTAGAAAGCCAGTACACACTGCCATTTGCTCTTCAATTAAAAAAAAAACTATCCTAAATATCATAGACACTAACACTAAACTAACTGATCGAATTGATGTAGGTGAGTGTAGGTGTTCATAATTTAACTTATTCCATGCTATACAGGAAGTATGACCTCACACAACCAAAAACGATGAGCATAAACCTATGGTTTCCTTTCATACTTTATACACCTAGAAGTTTTCATTACATATAAAAAATTTTCCCCACATCAAACTATGTATGTTTATTTTTGTGGCTTTATTTTTTTGTACAAAAGTAAGTAGGTACACAAGTCTGTGTATTTTTTTGTACAACATATTTATCATAAACTAATTTTATTGAAAAAAAAATGGTTAAATAATAAATAGGTTGTTTATTTACCAAATAAAGTTTTGATACATTTCCTTAATAATACAAATAAACCAGTCCTAAAATCATAGTAATAAAGAGGCCCACGCACAATGGTCCACTGAAGGACTAAGTGCGGAAACCAAACCCATAACATAAAACATTGTAATAAAAGAAAACATAAATTCAATATTTTAATGTGTGGGCTCCACACTAGCTTGAGGCTGTCTTTGAAAGTTTGAAACAATTTGAGATTTTAGGGTCCATACTGTATTTGAAATTGATGTATTACCTACACATTAATAATATTAAGAAAAATCACAAAAACAAATAAGTAGATAATGTTTGAAATAGTGTGCCTCGTAACGATGCAAATGTAGATATTTATTCTTTGATATTTGACAAAGGTGCGTGCGAGATAATGATGATGTCTGATTGTATGTAAGGGTTTGTGAGGGACTCAAAATGTTTATGTTAAATAAAATATGACATTACTCAAACAAATGCTTCAGATTCTGAGTTGGATTGAGCTAACTGCCATTGTTTTACTTGCCTCTCAATTGTGGAAAAATCTGTATTTGATTTCTAACAATAGAAATTCAATTGTGTCTTATTAGCCACAGTTGAGCTACTACATTTTTTAACTTGTTTGGTCCCGCAATTTTTTGTTTTATGTATAACTAGCAGCGGCCCGCGGTTTTACCCGCATAAGTTACGATCCCGTGGGAATATCGGGATAAAAAGTATCTTACATGTTAATCCTGGTTATAAACTATCTGTGTGCCAAATTTCATCCAAATGCGTTGAGTAGTTTTTGTGAAATGAGTAACAAACATCCATCGATTCTCACAAACTTTCGCGTTTATAATATTAGTAGGATTATGTTATTCTGCATAAATAAATAACATGGACACTAAACATGACAAAATAAAGTAATTTGCCAAAAGCCTTGTATGATCCCATAGTTAAAACCATTAATGAATGTATTTATATCTATCTAAGGAAAATTTCATCCACCAACCCCCAGACGTAATAACAATAAACTTTTATTATGTCTCGTTCATTGTCCTTCAACAGATCAAACAGCAGTGTTTCAGCTAGACAGCTTCTTTTTTCCCTTTAAGTATTCCTACAATACATACAAAATTAAGAACCTATTACAAAACTAAAGTTAATGACACATTATTATCATTATGGGGGATATGCTAAGGTAGCCCGCGAAATTCAACTTTACTTACGTTTTTTTTTTGTAATTTGCAGGTCAGTGTCAGGCTAACATAAACATATCGTTGATTAAAATATGATTCGCGACCATAACCAATATGGCTTTACAGAATTATTATCATTTGATTTGCCCGACCTATAAATCAAACCCAAGACCTCATGTTCAGCAGTACCTAGCGCTTCGGACCGACAGCGATTAGACCAGGCAGAATAATTTTCCCTAATGGCTATGAACTTTTCCTCTATTCATATTCTTCTTAAATTATTATAAAGGAAGAGTTGGAAGGAAAAGAGAAAACTTTGTAAGAAGGATTACCCCAAAACAACTCTATTAACATTTACATAGTATGTGCTAGAAAAGATTATTGTTAGTGTTGTGTATAGTTAATGTAGGTACTTGGAAATCTTCTTGATAAATAAGATTCATACAAGTACCCGACATGTGTGAAATATCACATCAGTATAAGGCTACCTAGTGCTTATGCTATCCACGAAATAAAACAGAACTAAAATCCCCGAAAAAACAAGTAATTCTTCACAGAAGTAGGAAGCATAACCACCCTGTAACATTCATCTAGGACATGCCGGTTTCCTATACGATGTTTTCCTTCACCGTTTTGAGAGCAGTGGTGTTGAAATAATCTACACAAAGTTAAGCGTCTGTTTGGGTTCAAACCTACGACCTACAACTTGTGTCGGGCCTTTACCACTGGCCCACCAAAACGGGGCTCGAAACAATAGTAAACGAACCAACAAATAAGATGACCCTTTTTTCCTGTATCTAGTAGCGTATCAATAGTGCTAACTTCCCTATACAAATATAAGTGATAGAAAACAAAACACGCCTATGTCCGAGGCTGTGACTAACAGTATATTCCACTCATAAACATTAGTGGAAGTTCCTAAACTAATTGAGTCACTATTCGTGAGAATATGACTCAACAGCGATAATGTAGATTAAGTTCATTGATAGTGATAACATCAATTTTATTGTGACTGTTTATCTATTTTTATGGCTATTTGTCAGTCACTCGTGTTTATCGATTGGTTAAATCAAATTGAGCTGACATGGTCAATAGGTCATGACCCTTTTAACCTGTGGCTGCTACTTGTCTGTCTTTGTTTAGTATGCAAACAAATTGTGAAGTATATGGCAGTAAGTGGACAGCTATTAGCGATTACAGGTTGCATACAATCAGCCATATTATGGCAGAATTGCATTCAGCTGGACATTGTTTTATAGAATACTGGCTTTTGCCCGCGGCTACGTCCGCTTGGAGGAGTTGGAGGTCGGAAATTATCCCACGAGAACGCTAAGCCGGGATAAAATATGTCCTAAGACAGTTCATGGTCTATCTGAATGCCAAATTTCATGGATATCCGTTCAGCCGTTAAGGCGTGAAAAAGTAACAGACCGTTTTTACTTTTACATTTTATAATATTAGTATAAGACAGTATGGAAGTATGGATTCATGGAGTTGTCCTAAATATATTTTCGCGTGTTAAAAAATGAACTTTGAACCCGTGATTAGACATGTCGCCGACGTCCATATAAAATATTCGGAGGGCAAATTAACTATGTCTCATACAAGGCCGAAGTAATCAGCCAAATTAGCGTGGGAATTATTTTTTGTTTCTTATATCGCCCAACTAAAACCGCCGTAATTTTGATTTAATCGAAGAGGTTTTTGGAATCCTCCAAGGCAATTCGAAGCAGGAGGTCTACTCCATAAGCACGAAATCCGTTGTTTCAGCCGAAGTTACGGGCGTTTCCTACTTGGGACCCGAACCGAACAAGATGTGTTTTCGCCCGTCCAAAAAATTGAATTTGACACTTGTTTTGACGGATATACTACTTTCGGACGGGCCCCAATCCTCGTTGACAGACTTAGAGGGTAGACCCCACGGGAAACACCGTAATGACTTCCCTCGATAATTGAAAGTGTGAGGAGGAACTTCCACTGTATGAAGCCGTAAAAGTTGGCGTAAACTTTGAGATGACCCCGAACTTAAACAGCGTGTAAAATACTGACTGTCATACTGAACTTCGAAATAAGAATAAGAGATTCTTACAGTATACACGAGAAAGTAACCCAAATAATACTTTCCTTTTCATTGTTTGTTCGTCAGCGTGTGATAATTTCTGCTAGACATTTTGACGTGCCTTCAAAATGTGCTAATCTCCGTTCACAGACCAGCTTAGGCAGGCGACCTTACCTCGCCTTTTGTGAATAACGAGAGATATTGTTATATCTATACACATTGATACTGAGTTCGTGAAAACAGACAATTGTATAAATATTTGTGTCCAACTATAGGTTTTGAGTGTATTTTCATGACTGCCTACTTGACCTAGATAGTTTGAAATGAATGAAATCAAGTCACTTTTGGCTACTCTGGAAACAAACCCCTTAAGGGTGAATTTCACTTAAATTGTTGTACAGACGCCAGCATCAAGCTACTCAAAACTGTAAAATTTTCCCAATCAACTTGGAACCTTATGCTTTAGCGATAAAGTTGAAAATTTATTAAAGAAATTTGACTGATTGTAGTAGCTTGATGTGCTGGTGTCTGTACATAGAATAAGTCTAATCCTGGGAATAAATTTTGATTTTTTGACAGTTTTTCCATACTAGCTGTGAGATGTCAATTTTATTCCATGGACAAAAGATATTAAACTTTGGTAAAATTAGCCCTAAGATAGTTTATATTTTTAAAACCTAAAACTAGAGTTCCTGGAAGGACTTGGGGGAGGCCATTGCCCAGCAGTGGGACAGTATAGGCTAAACAAAAAAAAAAACTAGTGTTAAATAGAGTACTACGGGACACATATTGAAATGTACGACTTGTGCCTGGTACCTAAGTTTTTCAGTCAGTTCTAATGTGCCGGTACAAAAACTTTACAAATACAACAATAATATTCTCACCTGCTGGTATTCATACGTCTGAAGTGAAGAGAACCTATCCTTTTTTTTATTGTGGAGAAATGCTCATGCATTCTGGCACTACCACGGGGAGATAGTGCAGTTATGTGGGACTCTAACCCACTAAAACTCCACGGTGTCCTCCTTTGCCGCTTACGGCGGGTACACGGGCACGCATTAGCACTCATCCGTGAACCCGCCGCGGCTGTCCGTCACCGGACCCTCCTCCGAGGAGTACTCCTATCACCGGCGCACCAGAACACATAGCACGCCGTGACCACCCTAGGGACCAAACCAGCACATGGGCGCCAGACGACCCCGTGTCTGTCACCCTTGGTCCCCCTGCGACGGGTCAGGTCATTGGCCCCGCCGCTTGCCAATTTTCGGCCGCAGAGGATAGGGAGAGTGGCCAACGTCATACCAACACTCCTCCTCCCCTGCGGCCCCACCGCGTCCGCCATCAGACAGTGGCGACTCCGTCAAGGCTGCGGAAGGTAGGGAGAGCGGCGCACCGCAATACCGGCACTCCTCTCCCGCCGCAGCCTCCGACCCTCAGCCGCGATGCTTCCGATATGACATCGTGGCCCGTCTCAGTTGCGATGTCGCCCAAGCGGCACCGCAACCTACTTGTTGGCCGCTACGTCGTCGGCTTGTCGGCAAAAGCCCTGACGAGCGGCCCCTCCTCGGGTTCCTCTTCGCTTCACCGTGGGTGACCAAGCCACGGCTACTGAGCCCCCCCGCCGCGACAATGCGGGAACCCACCGGGGGGGGAAGAGAACCCATCCTTTTTTTTTTTTTTTTACGTGGAGAAATGCTCATGCATTCTGCACTACCACGGGGAGATAGTGCAGTTATGTGGGACTCTAACCCACTAAAACTTCACGGTGTCCTCCTCTGCCGCTTATGGCGGGAACACGGGCACGCGTTAGCACTCATCCGTGAACCCGCCGCGGCTGTCCGTCACCGGACCCTCCTCCGGGGAGTACTCCCCATCACCGGCGCACCAGAACACATAGCACGCCGTGACCACCCCAGGGACCAAACCAGCACATGGGCGCCAGACGACCCCGTCTCTACCACCCTTGGTCCCCCTGCGACGGGTCAGGTCATTGGCCCCGCCGCCTGCCAATTTTCGGCCGCAGAGGATAGGGAGAGTGGCCAACGTCATACCAACACTCCTCTTCCCCCGCGGCCCCACCGCGTCCGCCATCGAACGGCGTCGCCATCATCGGTGGCGACCCCGTCAAGGCCGCGGAAGGTAGGGAGAGCGGCGCACCGTAATACCGGCACTCCTCTCCCGCCGCGGCCTCCAACCCTCAGCCGCGATGCCTCCGGTACGACATCGCGGCCCGCCTCAGTTGCGATGTCGCCCAAGCGGCACCGCAACCTACACGTTGGCCGCTACGTCGTCGGCTTGTCGGCAAAAGCCCTGACGAGCGGCCCCTCCTCGGGTTCCTCTTCGCTTCACCGTGGGTGTCCAAGCCACGGCTACTGAGCCCCCCCGCCTCGACAATGCCGGAACCCACCGGGGGGGGGAAGAGAACCTATCCTAACTTAACCTAGTATAAATTACCTATGGTCGAGATTGGCAGTAGTTACTGAGATATTGCAGTTAACCCCTGCCTGATACTCGGATATAGCTACTCGACTATCAGATAATAAAAGAAAAACAGTAAGTATCAGTCCCTTATCGTCTGGCGAAAGGGTTATTGGTTCATAGACTTGCAACTTGTCATTGAAAACTGCGATATTGATTAATTTTATGCCTCTTCTGACAATGTATTGTTTTGACCTTATTGAGCCCTTTCTTTTATTTTTATCTCTGTTTTGCATCACTCTCAAAATCACAGTGACCTTTATTCTCATTCGGATAAGGTTCTGTTGGGTTGCTGCCACTGACAGGTCTGTCAAAATCATTGTGATCTTTATTCTCGTTACAATAAGGTTGCTGTTAGGTTCCTGCTGTCAGGAAAAATAACTGTGGACGGACTGTAATTGGTGCTTCGTGCCAATAAGGGTGTTATTACACCCACATGCAGACGCATCGATGTTTTAATCAACGTCGATCGTGTTGCTGTCATTCTAACAGGTCAGATGATCGATGATTACCTCTTGTCGAACAAACATCCATCGATCTTATACTAATCTAGACTCCAATCCACCAGTCCAAAGCCGAACGATTTCGGGAATAACCCGACTTGTATCTCTGTGCCATAAACAATTTCGCTCAGTTCATTGCTGGACATAAGCTGCTCCCAAATTGGAGACGAAAGTCTTCTGAGGTTTTCAAAGAAATCCCCCTTTTATGTATCACTAGCTGCGCTCCGCGGTTTCACCCGCATAAGTCACGATCCCATGGGAATATCGGGATAAAAAGTAGCCTATATATTAATCCAGGGTGTCAGCTACCTTCATTCAAAATTTTATCAAAATTGGTCCAACCGTTTGAGCGTGAAGAAGCAACAAACATAAACACACACTCACAAACTTTCGCCTTTATAATATTAGCGTGATAGCGCAATGTATTTTTCATGTATGTTTATGGTAGTCAAATGAGATGCAGCCTCATAAACACTGGCAGTGTCTTATCTATGATCCTAAAAAAGAACTGATATGTTAACAGATAAGTGAGTATGCACCAGTTTTAAAGTAGCGCCATTTTTGTTATCAACTCTGAGAGTCTCTTCAAATTATCTTAGAGTCCTTGAGACTTTGCGTTGATGCACTTTCTGTGGTTATGTTACCCTTTTGGTTTTAAAAAGATGTTGTGCCAATGGAATAAAATGAAGTTGTTTTTGAATCATTCATGCCTTTTCCCAATTATGTTGGGGTCGACTTCCAGTTTAACCTGATGCAGCGGAATACCAGCATTTTACATGGAGTGACTGCCTATCTGACCTCCACAACCCAGTAACTAGGTAACACGATACCCCTATAAAAGACTACCCGTACGACTGTCAAAGATCCACTAATGACAGCCGGGACCAACGGCTTAGCGTGATTTCCGAGGCACGGAGAGGCCTCGGTATGTTAAGACTAGTTAAAATGACTGAAGTTACTAGGTCAAGGGGGTTCCTTGCAAACGAGAAACTACTCAAGCAAAAACATAATCACGGCGTACTTTTTTTGCAGATTCGTCATCGCGCCATTCGGTACATACTTGGGCATAAAGAACTCGAAACCTCGACGAGCACCAAACAATCCTAAGCTAGAGAAAATCTACAAGATTTCACCTAAACTAAAACAGGTAAATATCGCATTGTTTTATTGCGTTTTATTCTAGAAATTAATCACCTCTCAGTTTATCAGCTCTTAACGCCATTCCGTGTCACAAAAAACAACGAAAAAATCCAGAATAATAATGTATAAAATCATAGCATAAGCATAATTAGCCTATAAAGTTCCCACTGCTGGGACACAGACCTCCTCTCTGTGGAGAGGAAGTGGGCCGTAATCCACAACGCGGGCCCAGTGTGGGTTGATAGATGTCACATGTCTTCGAACAAAAATCATAACTCATGTCAATCTTCAAGCACTGATTCAAATTGATGCATTGATCTTTGAAAGATAAATGCATCAATTTCAAGGATCGTCTTTCAATAAGATACGGTCAACAACGAAAGTCGGTTGCTTTTACATAAATATCTAAATTGAAACAAAATGATACAATACTGTAATTTTCAGTATTTCACGTAGTCAAGAAGTTGTGTTAGTGTGGTGTTTAGTTATGATTATGAATGATTTTAAAAAACTAAATAGCTAACCGACTTTCATTGCTGACTGTACCAGTAAGGTTTGATAGCTTCTATCAGTCACAGCTGGGCTAGATGATATGATATTTACGGAATTTTAATTTCTAACCAAAAGTAATATGACACTATAGATAACGCAGTTCCTCGCCAGTTTGCAACCTTGGGCATAAAAATATCAGAGATAAATTATAATTGTTACACGGACAGGCCTACAATAAATTGTATTATAACAGGTATTATTTGCATGATGGAAGAATGTAATGTTATTTATCAAGTGGTCCCCGAATGCTTTGTACACAGTGTAATCTTGTGCTATCTACTGTAAATACGGAACCCTACTTGAGGCTTGTCGACCGGTGACGATAACCACATTCAAATTGTATCATAAATAATAATGTTTGCATTACAATTTCGTACTAAAAATTCAGTGATGTTTTTATCTGTATTATTTTTGATCATTTTACGTTGTGATGAATATGACCAAGTTACAGCTACAATTTGACGATTGGTTATTTACTTAATCAAAAGAAACTTAAAAACATTTAACCTCCTTTTGGGCTTCACCGCAGTCGGGTAAACAGAGCGTGCGAATTGCGATATTATTATAGCACATCTAGCTGTGACCCGAGGTTTCATCCGCCGTTTAATATAAAAGAAATCGGATTAGGTATTTATAAAATTATAAATAAATTAAAATGAAAATAAAATAAATTACTTCATTCTTTCTGACCTTATTTCTTTTTGCTCGGCTCCTGCTATCTGCCTAGCCTTTTCCCAATGTATTATGTAATAATAGTTTTAACATAATTGATAGCATAATCATATATCTGTTTAAAATCATGAGTGGTGCTTGGCATTGTTTTGTAGGCGTAGTAAACAACTCCTAGTCATATTATTACTTGATTGCTGTTTGTTTGTGGCCGTGATCAGAGTCACGTAAAGGCTAGATTTTCCATACAAGACTTCATAAGTCATTTATTCATTTGTTTAACATAGGTACAATCTTCTATCTATATAAATAAAACAACGTCGGGTTAATTACACCATTTATAATATAACTCGATAACGGCTGGACCGACTTTCATGATCTTTCATTTGTTGGATTTGTCTCCGCCCCGAATAGCAGAATAAGTATAAAGACAGGGGAATCATGCACGAAATAAAAAAAATATGAAGATTAAGTATTCATTTTTTCATACATTCATTCTTATTGATTCTGAGGCGGTACGAGGGTTACCGGGTCAGCTAGTCATCATCTGCCTAGCCTTTTCCCAACTATGTTGGGGTAGACTTCCAGTCTAACCGGATGCAGCTGAATACCAGTGTTTTACATGGAGCGACTGCCTATCTGACCTCCACAACCCAGTACCGGGTCAGCTAGTAATGGTATATTCTACTAGTTTCTAGTCTCGACTTATCCGCGTGAAATTTTTTGTTCCCCCGACCCACCCCGTCGAATCGCATCACCTGCCCGCGCTTTTTTTTTTTTTGCGCATGGGAAATCATCAAATGACCCCTCCCGCTCTGGGTGGAGCGGAAGGGAGTGTCAGACTCTTACTGACTAAAACCCAATCGTGTTCCCTTTATGTTCCGGGCCAGCGGTAACCCTTTCGGACAATCCAGCTGACCCGGCAGGCTTCGGCCCTATGGGCCCCTCCTCGATGCTGACATCTCTTTGAGGCGCGCGTGGAACACGTACGCGCCGTCCGGCACGGGACCTGCCCGCGCTATTACTTCATTTTCGCTTAACGTTCTTTTTGACTTTTTTTTTCTTTTTGCTCATCTCCTAAAGGCGCGTACGCACGTACGAACAAAACATGGTGAACACGATCATAATGGATCGCCTCGAACATTTTTGACGAACACAGGTTATGTTCGTTAGTGGTACGCACGTGCGAACAAAGTGTTCGATGTTCGTGTTCACCATGTTTTTGTTCGTACGTGCGTACGCGCCTTAAGGGTCATAGCATGATGTTAAATACCTTAAAGCCTTCCTCAAGAGTTAGACTATCTAATGCAAAAATAATTTTTCAAATCCGACTGTAGTTTCAGAGATTAGCGCGTTCAAACAAAGAAACTCTTCAGCTTTATTATTAGTATAGATATTTATATTGGTATATAAAGAGTGCGCTATGTAATGCCAGCGGGCATAAAATGTTTAAATTAATCAATCAAGATAGCCAAGTCTCAATAATTAAATAAAATAACCCTGGACAATAAAAGAAACAATTATATAGAATCAAAATCTGAAAACCTAAAAATCCTTTCCTAATAACTGAATCTTCGTTACTTATAGTCCGCGCGGAACTAGTTGGCCGCGCCTTGGGTGAGGACGGGGGTGAAGGCGGCGGGGTTGCTTATTGTTCGCAACACACGTACTGAGTAATAACAAAGCGCCCCCGCCCCTCCGTCCCACCCCGCACATAACTAAGGCGCAGCCAACTAGTTCCGCGCAGACTATAGTGTAATGATGTAATCTTGACTGCACTTAGGACAAGATCAATAATATGAACGTTATTTACTAAAACTTAGTTATTCCTGTCACTGTCGCACAACTGTCAAACTACAAGTGCAAAATAGAGACGGGAACATGTCTCAGTCAAAGCATGAGCTAAGTAATGTTTATTAATGTCGGTCTTAGGTTCAAATCGCGGTTTGAGTCCAGTTCAAACATTTTCTGTAAAGGTATTGTAGTTTCTGCATAAGATCTCGACACCTAACTGCTGTCGAATTTTGTGTGTTTAACGAAAACGACTGTACGACACATATATTTCGAAAACCCTTATTGCTACTACATAAAGGCGATATCAATGTGAAATTTTTGCCATGTATATATGTGCGGTTGACTATAATGTAAGTAAAAGTAAGTCAAATATCTAAATATTGATTTACTTCAAGCGAGTGGTTTCACCTCACAATCACATTACAGACTCATAAGATCGTAAACGATAACCAACACTTTGTAACATACCGCTCTTTATGCATACTGAAATTCTATGAAAATATGCATGAGGCAAATTATGAAGCTCACGGTAAGGTCAAAAATATTTCACCTCATTTGTCTACAGACATTAATATCGATTGGATACAAGGTCGGAAATGAAGGACGAACTAATACAAGCGCATTGGCTTTTTGCGCTAAGGGTAATGGGTTCGATCCCCGCACGAAATAAACATATCTGCTTTGAGTCTTAATGATTAATGTGAGAACTGCACTCCAGGCTGCACATAACAGAACAAAGTAAATTGGAAGGGTTTATAATCGAAATTACAACTATCGTATCGCATTTTGGTTTGAATTTACGGCAAGTACAATCATTATCAACCACACCGAGATAAAAGAATTAAAATCTATATATATAAAATGGTAAACTGACTGACTGATTGTTGATATATCAACACACAGCTCAAACCGCTGGTCCTAGAGACATGAAACTTGGAGGGTGTGTTCTTTGTAAAGAGTAAGTATCCACTAAGAAAGGATTTTTGGGAATTCTACCCCTAAAGGGGTGAAATAGGGGATGGAAGTTTATATGAAAGTCCGTCAGTTTTGAAGTTAGGATCTTCAAATTTTGTGTTTAGGCTGAGAATTGAAAATTAATTTATACGTGTCTCAGCGTTTTTGACAATTCTACCCCCGAAGGGTTAAAAAGGGGGATGAAGTTGTGTATGGAAAGTCCTTAATTTTAGAAAGAAAAATTACTAAATTTATTATCTAGGCTTATGGTTGGAAGGTAACGCAACAGTGTTGTTAGAATTTCAACCCTTAAGGGGGTGAAAAGAGGGAAGAAATTTTGTTTTTAATTATATAATCTATCAACACACAGCCCAAACCGCTGGTCCTAGAGACATGAAACTTGGAGGGCGGGTATGTTCTTTGTAAAGAGTAAGTATCCATTAAGAAAGGATTTTTGAGAATTATACCCCTAAAGGGGTGAAATAGGGGTGGAAGTTTATATGAAAGTCCGTCAGTTTTGAAGTTAGGATCTTCAAATGTTGTGTTTAGGCTAAGGATTGAAAATGAATTTATACGTGTCTCAGCGTTTTTGACAATTCTACCCCCGAAGGGTTAAAAAGGGGAATGAAGTTGTGTGTGGAGAGTCCTTAATTTTCGAAGTAAAAATCACTAAATTTATTATCTAGGCTTATGGTTGGAAGGTAACGCAACGGGGTTGTCAGAATTTAAACCCTTAAGGGGGTGAAAAGGGGGATAACATTTTGTTTTCTTCTATACTCTATATTATATACATTAATTAAAAGGCAACCGTTACTGACTGACTGATATATCAACGCACAGCTCAAACCACTGAACGGATTGTGCTGAAATTTGGCACACATATAGCTATAGTGATGTAGGCGTGCGCTAAGAAAGGATATACTTATCTAAGTAAATTATGCTGGCATTTTTTGTTTTTCTACACTACCGCCTAAAAGGGGATTGGAGGGTGTCAAAATTTGTATGGAAGAATTTTAACGCGCGGTCCGATTAACTCAAAAGTCAATATTTATACTTAAGACCAAAAATAAAGAATAACGTGTATTAGGGTTTTTCGAAAATCTACCCCTAACTGCGTGAAAAGGGGTAGTTAATTTTACAGGGGAGGATTATACTGCGTGGTTTGATTAACTCGAAAATTGGTATAAATAATCTTTGAGTCAAGTAATGAACACACCCCAAACGATTTTTAGAAATTCCACCCCTGTGGGGGTAAACAGCGGGGTACAGTTTATATGAAAAGTCTTATTCATTTAGTTAATAAACTTGAAACTTGGTCAAGAATACTAAACTTGACTAAACAAGTAATAAAGTTTATCAAAACTACCCCTCAAAGGGGGTTTAGGGGTGTTAAAGTTTGTGTGGAAGAATTTTAACGCGTGTTCCGATTAACTCGAAACTCAGTTTTAATAAGTTTTTGACAGAAAATAATTAATAATAAGTGTATGGAGTTTTCGGAAATTGACCCCTGACGGGGATAAAGTGTTAATTCGATTTTTAAGGGGATTATGAATGAAAAAAAAATTTATAAATTTTGAACTTGAAATTTGGCACGAATGCTTATCTAAGTAAATTATAAAGTTCGTAATTTTTTGGAATTCTATACTACCCTAAAGGGAGATTGGGGGTGTCAAATTTTGTATGGAAGAATTTTAACGCGCGGTCCAATTAACTCGAAACTCAGTATGTAAAATCAAAATAAATAATAAAGTGTACCAGGGTTATTCTAAAATCTACCCTTAACGGGGTGAAGAGTAGTAGTCAATTTCACAGGGGAGTATTACGTGGCTTGATTAGCTGGAAAATTGGTATAAATAATCTTTTAATCAAGTTATAGAAACATCCCAGACGATTTTTCAAAATGTGGCCCCTTATGAGTATAAAAAGAGGGGATACAGTTTATATGAAAAATCTTTTCGTTTGGTTAATAAACTTGAAACTTGGCTATATTTGGCTCAGTAAATAATAAAGATTGTCATTTTTAGTTTAAACAAACCTCTCACAGAGGATTTAGGGGGTGGCAAAGTTGATAAGTTAGAAAAATATGTAATCCGCTGTCTGTTCCCTGTTTTAGGGTTTTTCAAAAATCGATCATTACCACGGTGGAAAAGGGTAATAAAGTTTAAGGGGTGGATTTTACTGCTTGCTTCCATTAACTCGATAATGGGTATCGGTCTTTGAGTGAAGTTATGAACACATCCTAAACGATTTTTCATAATTCCACCCTTATGGGGGTGAAATGCGGGGTATACAGTTTATTTGAAAAATCTGATCCCTTTGATCTATAAACTTAATAATTGGGCCGAAACCTTATTTATCTAAATAAATGATAAAGATCAAAAATATACATTTTCGAAATTTTTAGACGAAAGTACGAATTTTACGCGGACGAAGTCGCGGGCAGAAGCTAGTTATTTATAAAGCCTATAGCGTCCTACTTCTGGGCCTATGCCCAGAACACGAGACGTGGTAAGAAGGAAGGTAGGCCTATGCCTACTTTCCCTCTTACCACGTGTCGTGTCTGAGGCCAGGCCTTCAGATATGAGTCCAGTTCATTCATCATTAAGTCATGCCATGGTAAAAATATTGGCTGGCCGTGAAAATTCGGTAGCGGGTTGACATGCTTGATATACGGATAGACCATGACCTGTGTTAGGTTAGAACATAAGTTTTAATTCGGCAGTATGTTCTCGTGGGATAATTTCCCACCGCCACACGGTCGTAGCTGCGGGCAAAAGCAAGTTTTAAGTAATTTATTATTCCTTTTTTTCATTTCCAGCCGGCACTCTTAGCCAAGAAGCTCGACATCTCCGAACGTGAGGTCCAACGCTGGTGGCGCCTCCGTCGCGGTCAGGACAAGCCCTCGACCCTCGTCAAGTTCAGCGAGAATGCTTGGAAGGTGGTGTTCTATATCTGCAACTTTATGTTCGGCCTGTATACTCTTTGGGACAAGGAATGGCTGTGGGACATCGACCAGTGTTATATCGGGTATCCTCATCAGGTATGATTTTTAAATGACTCTTATTTGCATGGTTATAAGGTCAAATATTCAAATGATTGCGAATGACTATTACTTTGTTACAAATTCCAAGTCAGAGTTGTGAGACTCTTAAAGATATTGACATAAGGTTTAAATTGAAATGATTGACGTGCACTTGAAAGACAAGTAATTTTCATAAGATAATTAATTTATAATTATGGCAAAGTATGAATAATTTGTATGAATAATTTTTTAATTGTGGAAATAAATGCATATTTCCACAAATTCGCCTAGCAATATACTTTAGCATTAAGAAAAAACAAGGCGAATCTGATATTATGTGTGTTTTGACCTTCACACTAAAAATTATAAATTATACAAATCTGTATTTTGGTCTCAACATAGCTCTAACGATGTTCACCATTAAATTTGTCAGCTATTTTGTTAAAGATGTTTCCATAATATAAGAGATTTAATGATAAGAAGATACTTAGACAGTCTGATTTTGTCAGTGATATGATAACTTGAATTATTATTATTTTTTTCCGGTTCGGTTTACCTTATTCATTTTATGAATCATAATTATTATCAAACATGCTTACAGCTCTGTGGCATAACTGTTACTACATTAAGTTCATTTGATGATTGATTCTTTTTATTACTAAGAACTTTTACTGTTGACCTTACTTTAACTTTGTACGCCTCAAAGTTGTGGCTAATTGCGCAGTTTTTAAAGGTTTCTATATCCAAAGGTGAGCCGAAGTAGTTAGGTTAAGGGTGGTTTTATACAATGGGTGTCTTTCTTTTCTAAATCTTTTGTAAAAGTATAGATTTTCCAGAACATTGATTTATTCGGTCAAAAAACGACTTATAACGGTCATAACACTAGGGCAACGAACCAAAAGACATGACATTGTAATAACGTCCTGTCGGAATATTAACCAACGATTAATTCGTGTTTTTACCGACTTCAAAAAAAAGGAGGTTATCAATTCGATACGTATGTATGTAATATTATTGGAATTGCATTATATTCACATACTAGCTTCTGCCCGCGACTTCGTCCGCGTGAAATTTCTTGTACCCCCACCCCGTCGCGTCGCAACACTTCGTATTCGCTTACCGTTCACTCTGAGTTTTTTTCTTTTTGCTCGGCTCCTAAGGGTCATAGCGTGATGTTAAATAGCCTATAGCCTTCCTCAAGAATTGGGCTATCAAATGCAAAAAGATTTTTTTCAAATCTGACCGGTAGTTCCAGAGATTATCGCGTTCAAACAAACAAACTCTTCAGCTTTATTATTAGTATAGATAAAAAACTCTATGGCCCATAACTCCTTAATAGGTACCAACTCTTAACATCTTACACACGTGATAACTTTTAAACGAAATATCCGATTGAGATGAAACAAAAAGTATTTTACTTCTTCATAAATACTCTTGATAACATAATGCTTAATTTCGATAAAGATTAATATTACGATACATATTTAACGTAGTTTTTTTTTCTTCAGACGATTTAATAATTATTTTGAACACAAAATCGGTTATTGTGATTAAACCATGATAGCTAGATACATGTTCTTGCGGACTTTTTTGTAGGTCTTAATGGGCTCTACAAACCCGTAGTACATCATTTTGTTCTATTGTCAATAGTTTTTGAAGCGCACGCAAAAATAGGTTTTCGATTTTACACCTTGTGTTACAAAATAGCAATTTTATTACGGATCCCTAATTTTGAACAAAAAAAAATAGCCTATAGCCTTCCTCGATAAATGGACTACCCAACACTAAAAGAATCATTCAAATCGGACCAGTAGTTCCAGAGATTAGCGCGTTCAAACAAACAAACAAACTCTGCAGCTTTATAATATTAGTATAGATGATGATCTATTAGGACTTCCAAACAAATATACAAAATTTCATAGACGTATGTATGTATGTATGTATGTTTGTCCACGCATATCTCCGGAACTATTAATCGGATCGTGACAATTTTTTTTTTTATTGGCTTACATTTTCTTCAACTTAGGGAACAGTGCAAGTTTCATCAAGATCGATTCAGTAATTTTCAAGATATGGACTAATAAGTGTAAGTGTGACGGCCTGGCTTATTGATAAGAGCTACGGGTGTAGTGTCAATGGGAAAACATTTCAAAACCTTGGTCAAATACTAGTGCAACAAAACTAAAAATTACGAAATAAAAAGTAATTTAAAAAAATTAAACCGACTTCAAAAGAAATTAACTCAAAATTATGAAATAACTTTAATTTCGGAAGTCGGTGGCATAAAACTAAAATACAGATCCCAAGACACCGACTTCCGAAATTAAAGTTATTTCATAATTTTGAGTTAATTTCTTTTTGAAGTCGGTTTAATTTTTTTAAATTACTTTTTTGAGTGCATTTTTTCAATATAGTGACACTTGGTGCTTACGAATGATACTCATTGTTATAATGTATGGATAACATAGTAATTAATTAGGATTATGAATTTGATTTTTCGTATATCTTACGTAGACGTTCATCGCGGCATGTATAATCAGAAACGTCAAATCCGACTTTTTAGATTGTCTCGAGAATAGATTACATATGATCAGTCAAGACTCAACGTACAATCCTGACTGGTTTAAAAGTACTATACACCCAGATAACTGTGGGTAAAAGTCTCATTCTGTCTAGCTTTTCCCAGCTATATAGGGGTCGGCTTCCAGTCTAACCGGACCGCAGCTGCTGCTGAGGACCGGTATTTTTCAAGGAGTGACTGGCTATCTGACCTCTACAACCCAGTTACAGGGCAACACGATATCCCTTGGCAAAAGTGGTTGTCAGACTTTCGATTTCGTGCTTCTGACTACCCATAACGACGTACTGCTTAACATACTTTTCGAAACACGAAGGGGTCTCCGTGTAATGGATGGTCACCCATCCACGGACCGACCTCGGCAAGTGTTGCTTCACCTTGAGAATCGACCGATGCGGCTATTCTTATTTAGTAATACTTAGCCACGAGCTTCTATCTTCGGCACCTATCTATTTTGTGATAAGTGTTATTTTGAATGCATTATTACTCCACAGACGGTTGAACAATCGACATACTATCTGTTTTAACGCGTCCTTAATTGTAGTGGTCTTTCCACTACAATTAGGAAGCGTCAAAACAGACGGTTGTAAATTGAAATAATTGTTGCACTAATTACATTGTAGAATGTAATTATTATTATGTTAACCATACACTAATGAGTGGCTATAGGTACTATTTCGGAGTTTTTGATAACCTTATTATTTTTTGGTTGATTAGAAATGTTTCATTTAAACGTGTATTAAGTTAAAAGTAGGTATGTACAGACGCCAGCACATCAAGCTACTACAATCGGTCAAATTTCTTTAATATATTTTCAACTTTATCGCTTATGCATAAGGTTCAAAGTTGATTGGGAAATTTTGACAGTGTCGGGTAGCTTGATTTGCTGGCGTCTGTACATAAATTAATGCTTATTTTGAATTTCATCTTTTTCTTGGACAAAGATGGTAATAAATTCTGCGATGATGTTCAATGAGAGATAACATAACATTATCTGTATTCTCCGAGGAGTTGTGTGGAGGTGTAACACCCACATTTCGCCAGTTTTAAAGTTCCATGTAATAGGGGTCAAACCTATTGCCATCAACTGGGCACCGGGCTCCGGGCTGCTACTGGGAAAATTCCTATTGGAAAAACCCATCAAACCATTACCACTCTGCCCGACCGGGGAATCAAACCTAGGACCTCACTCTTAGCAGTCGTGCTTGCGACTATTAAACAACGAGGTACTCTAATGAGAGATGCATGTACGGAAGAAAAAACCGTGCAACACCAACTCTAAATCAATTGGGATAACAAGGGCAGGAAGATGATAATAATCTTGAATCTTGACAACGCGCTATGAATTTTAATTGTTTACCACCATTTGAATTGCAATTTTTTTTTTTTTTTGCATTTTGCTTTGCCCTATAGGTGCCGTAATTGTACCTTAGCTTTAACCTCTCAAGTACTGCTAAAATACACATGAAACTCCGTGAAATACCGCTACTGAAATTTGAAACTGCGCCACCGCGCGCTCCGTGAAGCTATGGTGACGCCTCCGACTGCGACGGAAACGGAGGCATCACAAAAGCTTCACGGAGCGCGCGGTAATCGCCCCACGAGGGTGACAACAGCCGGTCGATTCTGTAAAAATCTCACCGTGAAAACTTAGGTGAAGTGAGTTTGTTTCTGCTAGGAATTGACACTATTGACAGCTCACTCCACGCTCACTTCACCTAAGTTTTCACGATGAGATAGTTACAGAATCGCACTGCAGTACCAAAAAGGCGATTGTAATATCTTCTTAACATTTATTAAACGCAAATAAAGATATGAATAATATTTTAAATTCCAGGGTCTCACAAACGACATCTGGTGGTACTACATGATCTCGGCCGCGTTCTACTGGTCGCTGACCATCTCTCAGTTCTGGGACGTGCGCCGCAAGGACTTCTGGCAGATGTTTGTGCACCACATCGCCACCATAATGCTGCTGTCCTTCAGCTGGGTCTGCAATCTGCACAGGATTGGGACCCTTGTGCTTTTGCTGCACGACTGTGCTGATATATTTGTTGAGGTATGTGCTGCAGAGAGGATTCGCGAAAGATGTAAGGAGTGGAGGCCTTGTGCAGGAGTGAAATATAAAAGACTAACAAAAATAAGGTACGTAGGCGAATGTTCCCGGTCGACCAGATTTCAATCTTATAATTAAGCCCATAACAGCCTGTCCAGATGAGGCGTTTTACGCGCGAGCGGACTCGCGCGTTTCACGTCCAGATAGCACGCTTTACGCGCGTTCCTTTGTAGCTCTATTATCTCGGGAACGCGCGAGTCGACTCGAGCGTAAAACGCCTCATCTGGACAGGCTCTAAGGGTGGAAAGTGGTCGAATTAAACCCGGTATTAAATATGGCTAATAATGGCATCTATGTAGGAACTCGGCAGTTGTTATAAGGCCTGTCTACATTAAATAACAAAAATCATACACTCGCTTTCGAAGCGTGCCTCTTGTATTCCTATTATGATTACCCATACAACCATTTATCATGTAGACACAAGTTGTATGTGAACCAGGGCTTAGTCAGACAAGCTCCAGTTTTTGGGCTTCACCTAAAAACCCAATAACACAGACTGATCTTGATCTTTTTTTATTAAATACCTACTTGGAGAAGAGTCGATAATAATATACAGAGTGGCAGGGACATCGACGCGCAATATTAAACTCGGCACATGTTCTGAGACCTTAGCGTAGAATTTTTTCGTAGGTTATCAAAAAAAAACAGCTGTTTCAGAAAAGTGTAATACCTACGCAGTCAAAATGTATGGAGCAGCTAACTATTTTTTAAATAACCGACGAAAAATTTCAGCGCCTCCTGCGTATTATCAATCAATACACTAATCAGTTCACACGTTAATCCATGGTAACGGGTTGCGCGTCGTTGTCTCTGCCGCCCTGTATGTTTCGGGACTATTTAAAAAAATATGTACAACTTATAATTTTTAGTATAATTATGCGAAACCCGAAACACGTGTCTAGTATTTTTATGTAAAGAATCTATGTACAAAATTTTAAAACTGTGTCATGAAAAATCACAAAATTATAAGCTTGTTAAGTTTCCTGTTTGTCCGTACAAAAACATGCTCAGTATGCTCACCCGCGCTGCTCGCGCCGCGGCGTCTTGCGCTCATTGATAATAGTACATATTAAGTACCTAACCGTTCGGCGCGGAGATTGGATAACCTACTTAGTGTCGCTCGGTGTCCAACTTTTAACCTTTTTTTAAAAAAAAATTGGGGCAAAATATAACATGGGGTAAAAATTATTGGAATCGATTCAGTTATTCTGAACAAACTATATTCAGGTTTTGCATATACTAAAAATAACGTTGTATATTATCTGTTTACCTATATTATGAGCAAATAAATTATTTTTGTATCTTAGTATCGAACCTTGTTAGTTGGGCTGAGCCGGTAATAAAACAAACGTACTTGTGCAAGAAAAGGATCTATTCCTGTCAATAATGACTGTGTAGCTATACCGATATTATTTTGTTTTCTATTCCAGTCCGTGAAGGCTTCCAAGTACGCGAAGTACCAGAAACTGTGCGATACTCTGTTCCTGATGCTGATCGTGGTGTGGATCGGCACCCGCGTCGGCATCTACCCCTTCTACCTCATATGGAGGTGAGACATACCGTTACTGTATACTTCATGTAGAATCTCAGATAATAACGCGTTCCGTAACCCATACACACGTAACTCCAGAAGCTTGTAAACTCACGCGTTGAATGTACAGCGCGGTCTCGCAACTCAATCGCTGACTCGCAGCGCAACCAATGAATGATGGGCATTTTTGTATGGAGCCTGGCCTGATGACCAAAAGAGTTATAGAGTAACGACTGTTAAAGATCAATGAATGACAGCCGGGACCAACGGCTTCTTGGAATGTAAAAATGGTCATCCATCCAGGGACCAACCGCGGCAAGCGCAGCTTAACCTGATCGATCGACCCGTGTGGCTGTTATTACTTAGCCATAAGCCCCCTCAATGTTATTGCGTTAATATCTAATGGTTGGTTGGTTTGGTGGTTGGTCTGGTGGTTGTTTTATGGGTAAAAACACTTCCTCTCTCCTTAAACATCATCATTATATTTTCTTTGCTCCTGTTTCATGTTTATTATTGTATGTATATATTTATTTAGATTAGTATGGCTGTTTGTGTATGTGAGTTTAAATGTTTGTAAACGCACCCACAATACAGGAGAAATTCCTAGTGTGGGGCAACGTTTTTAAAAAAAAGAAAGAAAGAAAGTATAATATACTTTATGTATGTATTTATTGTATTATGTAAATGGTACACCACAGACTACATAAAGTATTTGTCTGTCCTTCCTTCCCCTTTTTAATCCATCCAAAGGTTGTCTTTAAAAGATCGCTTTTAGCGATAAGACCGCCCATTGTGTCACCCTTTGTACAGTTTCTATAATTATGTCTGTAATTTATATGGTGTACGGACGCCAGCAGGTCAACCTACCCGAAACTGTCAGATTTTCCCAATCAACCTTGAACCTTATGGTTTAGCAATAAAGTCGAAAATCTATTAAAGAAATCTGACAGATTGTAGTAACTTGATGTGCTGGCGTCTGTACATAATACAGAGTATTCTATTCTATTTTTGAGAACTGCAGTGAATACGTTTACCTACATGGTACTTGCAGGTCTGATATCTCTTTAACCCGGTATTTCACAGCATTCTGTTCATAATGAAAATTGATGCTTATAATATGAACTTTCATTTGATGTATATGTGGTTTTTATTGGACATACCGGCCAAAACGCCCATCATTCTTTGAATTGCTTTATTTTCCAGTACATCAATCCGTGCGCCCATGCTCCTACCGATGTTCCCTGCCTACTACATCTTCAACTCGCTGCTGTGCCTGCTGCTAGTCCTGCACATCGTGTGGACCTGGCTCATCTTGCAGATCGCTTACGTGGCTATCAAGGCTGGCCAGGTAAGCGAACTAGTAGGGATTAAATAAATAAATCAATGTTTTTATTTTTGTTTGTTTTCTTAAAAAAGCGTTGCCCCACACTAGGAATTTCTCCTGTATTGTGGGTGCGTTTACAAACATTTAAATTCACGTACACAAACAACCCCATATTGAAAATGCTTTTATTAATTCCTTACAAAGTAATAGGTGTTAGAGCATTTTAAAGTGTCACTGAAATAATTGAAAACCCGAAAAGGGTTATGAAAAAAAAAATCATCATTTACGCAATGATGATTTTTTTTTCATAACCCTTTTTTTTTCATACACTTTCAATCAAAATCTAAATCATTTTGAAGGAAGGATATTGATATCCATAAACGTTTTTTTATGGTTTTGGTTAATAATAAGTTTTTTTTTTATGGTGTTGGTTATTATTATGTAGAGGCCTCCCACGAATGCGCGAATTTTCTTCGATATCGAAACGAAAATACAATTTATCCTTTAGTATTTTGTTTTAAATTTATGAAGCAAGCACAATTAGTTTCACCCATAGATATCTTAGCATTATAGTCTTAAATTAAAACTAAATAATATACACACATCAAAAGTGTTCGGAGATCAAGTACATTTTTAACTATAAAAAATCATCCAATTAATATTTTCCAAATCTAGTCTTCCAGACTGGCTTCTTCATTTAATTCCTATGTTCAAGTTACCAATTTTCCCTATAGTATAGTAGTATATTTGTTATTTATTTCTTTTTCACTACAATCCTTATTTGTATATTTATTATTTATTTCTTTTTCACTACAATCCTTAAATAATGACATGACCGAGATGAACAGTCCCTAGTTATTTTACCTCTGATTTCGATTTAGTTTCACATTCACGCCAGCTTAGTTGAGAAAAGGCTAGGGAGATGATGAATTTGCATTCCACAGTAATATTTATTCTTCTGACTATAAGGTCGGCGAAAGGTGACAGGACTGTTGTCTTCTATATCTTGAGTTTTCTAATCCATAAATTCAGTACATGGAATACCCTGCGTCGAAATTTTTCGTCGGTTATAAAAAATAAATCGCTGTTCCATACATTTTGACCGCATAGATATTGCACGTTTCTATGATACAGCAGAGTTTGTTTTTGTTAAACATCGTTTTCATATCACGCACTGAATCTAGGGTAACACGTTGCACGTTGAGGTCCCTGCCTCCCTGCTGCTATTCTGTAACCATCTCACCGTGAAAACTGAGCAGTGAGCGCGGAGTGAGCTGTCAATAGTGTCAATTCCTAGCAAAAACAAACTCACTTCACCTAAGTTTTCATGGTGAGATTTTTACAGAATCGACCGGCTGTATTGTGAATTGAGAGTCGTAGGTACTTGTTCTTCGTTCGAGTCTCGCTCTAGACTGCTCGATAAGACTGTTGCCATTTTTATAACGTCGGCGCATGGTTACTATTTATTACCGTCGTTATCGCGGTGATTATTATTTATTAGCCTTCAGTATTGCATAATTGTGTCATAAATTTTCGTAGTGTTTATTTTTTTTTAATGCTTTTTGATATGTTAAAGACGGTCGTGGTCGCAAGCACGACTGCTAAACGTGAGGTCCTGGGTTCGATTCCCAGGCCGGGCACGTTGAGCCATTGGTCTCCGGTCGGATTGCGTGCCGTACCATCGGACTATGAGAGTGAGGGAAGAGAAAGTGCACCTGTGTCTGCGCACTTGTTTTTTCAGTATTTGTACCGTCTTTAGGTTCGGAAATTCCTTTTCAAAGTCATCGTCTATTTCTATAGATGATAATTTTGAAAAGGATTTTTTTCATTGTGCACTTTTCTGTATTTTTTTTTATCGAGATTTCTTTTTTTTTTTAAGGTAAACGTTATTCTAATCAACCTGTAATCGCTAGAACTTGGAAGTTTTATTGTGCGTTTGCTATAAAATTTTATATTATAGTTTATTGCTGCAAACGATAGTTACATTGAGTTGGTGTTGGTTACAAAAATTGTACAAACATTTGTCCCCTTTTATTTCTCTTTCTGAAATCATACCTGCATAGAAGACCGATGTCATAGAACATTGAGCTTTGGTTTTATTATTGTTTACTGTATACTGTAGACTGGATATGCGTCCACAAACCTGCGTACACTATTGAAACTGTATGATAAACTCCTTCGAGAACTTTTGTACGCAGAAAAGGATGTTTGTACTGCGAATAAGGTCGAGATTAATAAAAGTCACTTAGCCCGAAATAGAGACATGAAATATGCAATGAAATAGAGCCTATTAGAGGGTAGCATGTCCATTTTTTTAACTGTATATATTTATTATTATTTATTTACTTCTATCAGGTGACGCAGGCCTTATATAAATACCTTAACCTAAACATACATATTTTTATTATGAAATAGTACTTCTGTGGTACTTGTCCGCGGAAGCGACGGAACACCACGTCCTGCGGCCAGAAGTCTTCTTCCATGACGACGGGCACATAACAAATTCGGTCCTCGCACCACGAACGCCTTGAAGTTGACGATATAACCCGCATAAGTCTGTCTATGTACTACTATCATATCTAATCGTTATTTACAGATGGACGGTGACATTAGAAGCTCGAGCTCCGACCTGAGCGATAGTCCACACAACTCTAACCACAACTCACCTACTAGGTCAAAGAGTAGAAAGTAAGTTGTCTAATTGTGAATTTTTCTTCATATTTTTTTCAGCACTTAGGTATAATGCACCTGCCATACTATCCCTTGGTTGATTGGCTAAAGAATTAAATCCACTTTTGAATCTCTTATATTGCACAACTATCTCTAAAAAAAAATCGTAAAGTTGATTTTTAAGGCATCGGATATCCTAAGGAAATACGCATCCAATGAGCTAAGCCAAAGTGCGGTATCTTAATAAAATCACACTAATATTATAAAGCTGCAAGTTTGTGAGTTTGTGTGGGGGTGTGTTTATATGTTTGTTACGTCTTCACGCTCAAACGGCTGGACCAATTTTGATAAAATTTTGTATGGAGGTAGCTGACACCCTGGATTAACATATAGACTTTTTATCCTGATATTCCCACGGGATCGACATTTACGCGGGTGAAACCGCGGGGCGCAGCTAGTAAAATATAAATAAACTAGCTTCTGCCCGCGACTTCGTCCGCGTGAAATTTCACCCTCCCCCCATTCGCCCTCTTAGGGGTGGAATTTCGAAAAACCCTTAGTGGATACCCACTCTTCACAAAGAACACACTCTCCAAATTTCATGTCTCTAGGACCAGCGGTTTAGGCTGTGCGTTGATATATCAGTCAGTCAGGATTTTTAATTTTATAATATACATACTTAGATCACTTAGAGGATGCATACAATTCGATACATGTTAGATGCATAGTGTAAACGAACCACTAATCTGCGTAGTAACGAAAACAGTTGACATTAAGATCAGCGGTGCTATTCTGTAAAAACCTCACCGTAAAAACTTAGGTGAAGTAAGCGTGAAGTGAGCTGTCAATAGTGTCAATTCCTAGCAAAAACAAACTCACTTCACCTAAGTTTTCACGGTGAGTTTTTTACAGAATCGACCGGCTGAAAACCGTGGTGATATCACATTGAGTTGATATCAAATTGACAAAATGAATTGTGGCAGCAAGCAGATGGCGCCCATTGTTCGTTTGTGGCTTTAAGCCTCATTTTTATTAGGATACAATTTATTACTCTAATACTTAGTTCGTAATATGTGTCACCGCTCATTGTTGTCTACAGACCAAGAACAAAGCCTAATATTTATTATTTATTTAACTAACCATACCATGTTTGTGTTCCAGGGGCACGTAGAGACGTTCGTTTGCAGAACAACACCAGAGTCTCACACCACCACCACACAGTTGAGGTCTGTGTTCCATAATACTATGCATAGAAAACTACCATTTTCCGTGCACACCATCCATTGCGGCTTTTCTATGAACACACCAGCCGCGCCATTGAACTTATAGGTGAAAACACGCAATGGAACGTGAAATGGATTACTTAGTTCAGTTTTGTTGCAGTCTGTAGCTTAGTTTGTATTATATTGTATTTGTGAGGTTCCGCTTCGGGATGGTGAGGCTTCACGCTAAGGGATGGGTGGGTAGGCCGGGAATATGGGAATCGTTATCGGTGGAATATTGTTCGATCAAAATAAGGACAGGGCCCTTGGCAAATTTTTTTATACAAAAAGCTATCGTAACTAGAACAAGTTTAATATATTTCACTAAACAACGTATGGGGTTTGATTTATTCTATCATTGTTGGTCACATTGGCAACATTGTGGGTGACTCTTCCATAAAAGCTACTTATTATATTTTGATGCAAGATAATGCAACTCCATTAAAAGGATCAACAAAAAAAAAAATGGAGCGAGGTCTTCCCTATTCTTATTTTGATCGCATCATACGTTGTGTGTGGGACGATTAACGTTATAAGACGAACAAATTAATGTAAGATAATTTATCAAGGAAACCGTTTGATATTATTGCGTCGTTGACAAACTATGTAGGTCTGGTATAGTAGGTGCTTGCATTGAGAAAACAAGGTTAGGTTTGCGTCTTTCAATTCGTTATTTGGACATATTTTTAAATGGTTTTAAGGTAGTATTATTGTTTTATCTCATTTATAGGTGAGCAAACTTTGTAGAAAAACGATTTGATATGGTTAAAATAAGCAGAATTTTGATTTATTTAGTCTTAAATGAAAAAAAAATGGGTGAAAATATCAAAACTTGATTTTTATTTGAAACACGCTTGCGTTATTCTAACACAAATAACATGAAAGTCATAAGAATGAATGGACATTTTGTATAGCTAACGAAACGTTTTATAAAGGGCTCATAGTAAATTAGCGAGAAATCGGGGTTTAATCGCAAGAAATTTGAAAAGGGGCGGGGCATCACCTGTCTGTTTTGACTTTTCGAGGCTCGGCAGTTTAGAAATCTTTCAAAAGGTTTTTATGCTTTCAATGTACCGAGAAGCTTAAACCAACTTCAAGAGAACTTCCATAAAAAACAGGGAGTTATTGTTGAAAGTAGGTACCGACGACTTTTAAACCTGTTTTCACCATGCATGTACCCTCACACGCTACAAAATTCTTGTTAACACCGATAGCGATTACCATCGAACGCTGGTATTTATTACGTCATTCATTTATTTAAATCGTTAGACAGGCCCTGTATGACCATATAAAATGTTGATACATTATATATCATGATGGTTTAGTTAGAGCTCATCAATTGGTTAATTTAGAAATGCTTACTAATTAATAATCTTTTTAATAATAATACCTTTGTCCATAGTGTCATGATTAACGATTTAACATGATGATGGAATCGAGATTAAACTGAATATCGAATAGTGAAGCATCAAGGCTCGTGTAGCACTTCGAACAATATGGAGGCATTCGTTGTAGAAACTGCCGCAACAATGGCGCTAGTGGACCCGGCGAACTAATCTCAAAGAAAATACCAAAATTAGCATTAATAAAATGAGCACAAAGATATATATTAATCCGATATACCTATAGATAGAGAAATATATACTAAAATATGTATTTACATTAAACTTTCCTACTTCTAATTATAATTATCATTGTAACATATTGGGGACTTACTTCACTTACTAATTACGCCTATATTACTATAAACTATTGTCAGTTGCCACTAGCTCCATCTAGCGTTCAAATGCACTCCTTTTAAAGGACCATACGTAAAAAGCGTCACACTCCAAGAACGCTACTCTACTAAAGCGTTTTCTAAATATTTCGATCAATTAAGACCATAGTAACTTTGCGGGACACTAAATGCCCCAGACGTTATCATCTGCCTAGCCTCTCCCAACTATGTTGGGGTCGGCTTCAAGACTAACCGGATGCAGCTGGGTACCAGTATTTTACATGGAGCGACTACCTATCTCACCTCCACATCCTAGTTACTGGGTAATACGATACCCTTTGGTAAGACTGGTTGTCAGACTTTCAGGTTTCTGAATACACGTAACAACTGTCAAAGACCCAGGAATGACAGCTGGGACAAACGGCTTAACGTGCTTTACCGAGGCACGGAGGGGGCGCCCCCTGGGGTTATAACAATAAAACTTCTGTTGTTCGTTCAGTGTCCTTCCGATTAAGCTTTGTTATAGTCTTGTTCGTGTGATGCAACTAACGAATGGTTCCTAATCGATGTTTAAAATAATGTTTATAAATATCTAGCGTAAGCTCAATGTGTAGTTGTAAGTTGTTCTACAGTGGGACGGACCAAACTTACGTTTGTTTGGTAAGCCAAATTTTAGCTGTTTGTAATTCAAGAATACTTGTGGGCCGATATAAGAGTACGAGTCACAAATAAATTGAACAAAATAACGCTTTCAAGGTATGTAACGATTTAATAAATTAAAAACTCGCTGGTGCAAAAAAAAATATTCTATTCAGAATCCGTAGTTCCGTAGACCTACGTTTTGGGTACGGAACCCTGAAAAGTAGTAAAACACCCTTGTATTCGGCCCACGACTTATAACAGGGACCACGTAGTTGGACTAGATTTTTTCAATCAGTTTTTACAAGAACTCGACTGCGTACAAAAATATGGCGACTCATCCACCCTTATATGATTGTACACTACAGTCCTTTCACAGTTATTTCACTTTTAATTATGTATCACTGTCAAAATCACAGTGATCTTTATTGTGGTGGCAATGTGGTTTCTATTGGCTTGCCAAATCTGTCTGAATAACAGTGATCTTTATTGTCGTGGCAATGTGGTTTCTATTGGCTTGCCAAATCTGTCTGAATAACAGTGATCTTTATTGTCGTGG
This sequence comes from Oligia fasciuncula, assembly GCA_963082905.1. NCBI lineage: Eukaryota > Metazoa > Arthropoda > Insecta > Lepidoptera > Noctuidae > Oligia > Oligia fasciuncula. Next base: position 8,667,202 of record OY720406.1, on the reverse strand, counting down.
CAATGTGGTTTCTATTGGCTTGCCAAATCTGTCTGAATAACAGTGATCTTTATTGTCGTGGCAAAGTGGTTTCTATTGGCTTGCCAAATCTGTCTGAATAACAGTGATCTGTATTTTCGTTAGAATAATGTTTTCTATGAGAGCAGTGGTGGTCCAGTGGTAACAGCCCCCACTTACGAGTTGTAGGTCATGGGTTGAACTCAGGCAGGTGCTTTACTTTGTGTAAATAATTTCATCACCACTGCTCTCAAAACGGTGAAGGAAAACATCGTGAGGAGACCAGCATGTCCTAGAACCAAAAACTCGTAGTCATGTGACATCTACCAACCCGTACTGGGTCCGCGTGGTAGATTACAGCACTCCCTCTCGAAGAAAGGAGGCCTGTGTCCCAGCAGTGGGAACATTATAGGCTGATTAATTGATTATGCTATGGTTGCTACTGGGTCGCTGCTGTGAGCTAAAATAACAGTGAAAGGATTGTAAGCATGTTTTCTTCAGTGCCCGCTTGAAAAATGCACGATGCATTACAATCATACGCCTCTTCTACGCAGTTGGGTTCCATCCATAATATCGTTATTTTTCGATAAAAAATTATTAACGCCGTACCTTCAAAAATATTTTTGAATTCTGATTTTAATAACTGCATTCCGTTTGTACCTAATAACTATTAAATCAATAATCTAATATTCATAAAGTTTTGATTTCGACTGATTTAAATATAAACCAGAATAACATTCAAATTTAAATTTATGGTCTTTTTTATTTTTTGTACAGAGAATACGGCGTGGGATTGCCAGCCCAAAAAATTTATATTTAACTACGGCAGTTTTGGAACTCTTTACTGTGTCTCTATATTATTCTATTAATAACGTCTATCTATGTATTTATTAGAATTTAGGAAATAAAGTTTATGTTATCTTGTGTCAGTTAAAATGTAAACTTTCTCTTGCAGCACTACAAATAATATATTTTGTATGTCTATTTATGAATTTTAAATGATGATTAATGCGAATAATTTCAATAAAATTAAAGGACAGTTTTTTTGAGAATAACAGTAATTTATAATCATTATTAAAGTGTCTTCGTAAACGTTAAGAACGTTTAAGACATTTAAATTGTTCATTATCTATTGAAATGTCTCAGCTTCCGTACAATTCCATACTATATCTATAGTAATATGCATGTTTAAATAAATAATGCAGAATATAATAGTATTTAATAGTTTTTTAAGTATTTATGTACATACCAGTGACCAGTGTCACCACTGCCTATATGGATAAAAATAATTATTAGTGAATCTCCTAGTTATTATTTATGTAAAGTCTATTTACCACTGAGCCATCACTGCACCCGCCCCGACTACAGTAGGGGAGCCCAGAGGGTTTTTGAGCAAGCATATTATCCAGGTCGAAAAGTTGATAGCTGAGTAGGTGAGTTGTATGTCGTGGTTTCGAACCCTGCTAGGCGCTATACTTGGTGTAAATAATTTTGTCACCACTGCTCTTAAAACGGTAAAGGAAAACATCGTGAGGAAACCGGCATGTCCTAGAACCAAAAAAATCGAAGACATGTGACATCTACCAACCCACACTGGGCCCGCGTGGTGGATTACAGCCCAGTCCCTCTCGAAAAGAGGAGGCCTGTGTCCCAGCAGTGGGAACATTAAAGGCTGACTATGCTATGCTTATGCTAAAGTGTATTTGAATGATGCTCTTCTAACTGTCATATGAACTCATAAAACTTCCCTTAAAGCTTCCAAGAATATTGTCAAAAGTTGACACTTCCACTCCAAATGAACTCCAAAACACACATTGTTGAGCCAGACCTTGACTGCTTAGTAAGAAGGCCTGGGGACACTTACCCTTACCCTGGATCAGGGTACTCCCCCTCAGTACTTCCATAAAAAAACTTATAGGCAGTGGTCAAGCAGGTACCTATAGTCTATTCCAAAAGTATCTGTTGAAAATATAAACAAATGCTTTGTACACTTTCATCAAAGAATTTTGGAACAGACATTACGATAAAAAGTAATGATTTAACAAAACAGAAACTTAAGTTAATCCGACAGAGCGGTGCGGGTCGCTTTACATCTTTACACATGCGTGTAACTTATTGTTTTTAATTTTATATCTTAGTTATATTACGTTTTAAGAGCTACTTGCACTTGGCACTCGGGTTGTTTTCAACAAAATTGTATTGAACACTTTCTTGCTAGCTATGTTGGAAATTACAGTATATGGCATAATACAATTAATATCGGATTTTAGAACTAGATTGGTGTTGTAGAGCGTCTCTGTCACTTCTACAGTATTTTTATCTCACCAACACAAACGACGCGCGCTTTACTTGTGTTTACCGAGTGTACAAACATGCTGTAAATGTGTGTGTAAGCGCAGGAGCTGTCGGTACTGTCCGAGACAATTCGGAAGTGTGTGCTCTCGCTACTCGTCTTCACGCACACATTCACAGCCTGTTTATACACTTAGGCCCGGCGCCCACTATCGGCATCGGCACGGCTCAGGATTTTTATGCGACGAATAAAAATGTAACTTAATTGTATGACGATAAAATTGAAATTTCAATGATAATAATCATCGTAGGTGCAAAAATAAAGATAGGGTGTCCGACATACCGTGTCATTGAAATTTAAATTTTATTGTCATACAATTAAGTTACATTTTTGTTCGTCGCATAAAAATCCTGAGCCGTGCCGATGCCGATAGTGGGCGCCGGGCCTTAGTTACCACAAGTAAAGCGCGTGTCGCTTCGTAAGATAAAAACCTGTGTGATAGACTGTCCTCTCTTTCTAAAGCTTGATGTGTAAAATGTTGACGTCCGGGTAGTGTATTACATTATAATTCCGTAAAGTTTCGTTAGAAGACATGTGCCTTATAATAATGCACCATCTTTATTTTAGTAAAGAGTGTGACTAGTTTTGTTGAAAATAACCTATTAATTTATATTTCGTCTGTAAAGAGTATCTCTTTACGAATGATCATCTACACGGAGTTTGTCACTTCACTATATTTATTAAGTTTTTCGCATCACAATATTGTTTTAGTTATTAATATACTATTCGGTTGAATATTGTCGTGTTCGGCTAAGGAAAGAGGCAGTTTTATATTAATAAAATAGAAGTTGATTGAGTGTCTATGTAACTCATACTTCGTTTCAAATTACCTAATTGGTTGTCATGATTTTTTGTAGGTAACAAAACAGTTACTTTAATAATGTGTAAATGTCGTAAATTGTTTCAGTTGACTTCTTAATTTGGTTGTTATTAGTCTAAAAATAATGTCTGGATTAAAAAGGCTAATTTACTTGAAGTTAATCATGGTTCATGTTCCATTTACTTAGATTTGAAATGTATGTAACGTCTATTTGTTTATGTGTGAGATTCATAATTATAATTCACGGTTTGATCTCTTCTGTGAACGCATTTCTTCAACTTTCCTTAACATACTACTTTTACATTCTATTTTGTTAGCAATTTATTTTCTATTTTTTAACTTTTTTGTATTTTGAATTATTATTTTGGGACTATTTTCAATTTAGTAAGTTTCATTTATGATGTGTCAGCTATAAATGATATGAAGCGACGTTCTCACGAGGCGAAATAAAAAGCGGTCAACTTTGCGAAATTAATGAAAATTGTGTGGGGCATGCTTTCAAAAGTTGATCTTTGTTTGATCAAAAGTTGACCGACTGATATTACTGCATGCGGTGCTTTCATATGTTTGCCTTGTTTTATAGTATAAGTAGAATTCAAATTGTTGCAAATGTGTCGTTTTTCTAGAGCTATTGTTGTCTATTCCAAACCTTTTGTAAAATAAATAGGGGTACAGCCCGATTCAAACTTTATGGAGTCGCTGCGCAGTAACACGTGTCAGCTGGGATGAGGGGTGAGGTCATAAAGTCGTGGCTTACACAGCATTATATTGTAATCTTTGGTCGTGGCCATAAAGTTTGAATCGGGCTGTACCTTTCATTAACAAGTGACCGCGTTCTGTTTGAAGCTCCGTATTTATTTAACATGAAATTAATCATGCAAGAATTGATTTGTCCGAATAAGATTTCGTTACTAATATGAATATTAAACTGCATGTATGTTGTATATATACTTGTATTGTGTATAAGTAATGAATAAAATTTATTTCGTGTCCAGGTGGAGCTATGGTATGTCGAACTTTAGTTTGTATAACAAAGTTCTAGTCAAAGGGATACTAAAATAAGACTATGTACCTAAGCAAATGCGATAATTATACATTAAATTGATGGAATTAATTTGTGTTTTATTGTCTCTCCTGGACACTGTCAGTTGTTCTTTAAAATGCTCTCTTTTGTACAAAAGTGATATTATTGTGAACATCAGTAATACTGTGTTGCGTTTGAGAAATAAAACTACGAATTTAATTATAAAACTTATTTTTTATTAATATTAATTACCTAGATAATTATACAAATGTCCTTTACGTCGCCATAGATATGCAATTATTATTGCAAAGATAAACGAACGAATGTTTACCATAAACCCATTTTTGGGTAGGCAAAGTTCTCACACTTGAAACTCGAATGAGTTATATTTACACTGATAGAAACTAGTCCGATTCGGAGCCGGATCGGCTCCTGGCTCGATACTATAGAATACACAAACTGACCCGTCTGTCTTGGATCACGTCCATGTGGCGTGTCTTGACAGCGCGCTGTGCATCGAACGGCGTGCGGAACGCGACCCGAGCGTCGCCGGTCGGCTGGCCGCGCTCGTTGTAACGCCTGATCACATCGTCCTGACTCAGTTCGAAGTCTGAGAAGAAGTCCATGATGTCATCTATAGAAGCGCGGAACGGCACATTCTCTATGGACACTACGCAGCCGGGAGCTCCAAAGTCGTCGAGAGCAGGGTCGTGGTCGTCCTCTATGCGACCGTTGTCGAAGCCCCCGCCCGCGCCGCCCCGACCGAAGCCTCTTCCGCGACCCCCACCACGACCTCGATCGAACCCGCGACCTCTCTCGTTGAAGCCGCCCCGCCCTCTATAATTACCTCGTCCCGCGTCAAAGCCGCCGCGGTTGAAACCGCCTCGATCAAAGCCTCTGTCGAAGCCACCGCCTCCACCGCCGCGCCCTCGGAACCCACCGCGGAACCCTCCTCCCCGCCCGCCTTGCATGGGCTCAAAGAATTGCGGCTGCTGTTGAGAAATGTTACCCAGCATTCCTTCCCGTATTTCAGGCTGCTTAGGTCCTTCTAAAGCTTCCTCAACCACACTGCGCGGCACCAAGTCTACAGTTACACGACAGCCCTCAAGATTTTGTCCGTGTTTAGTAGTCGCCAACCTCGCTTCCTGTGGAGATCTAAATTCACAGAAGCAGTCTCCGGACGGCATTCCGTTCGTATCCAGCATTAGATGTATTCGAGCGGGCACTGCGGTCGTGTCTGACAGGAAGGTGACGATGGATCTGTCGGTTGCATCTCTAGGTAGACCTTTCATCAGAACGCAGTCGAGAGGTTCGTCTTCCATGTCGATTGGGATGGCGTTATTTTGGGGCTTAGAGATCTGATCTATTTGGTTAGAAAATTGCTGTCGGTTAACCCAGTTTGAAGCAGTTGTCCGGGGATCCATCGGACCGGAACCTGGAAATCCTCCAAACTGTGGGCCGGCAAACTGTCCTGGGAAGCCTTGTTGCTGCGCAAACGGGGGCGTGAAAAAAGGTGATCCTTGGGGTTGGGGTTGCGCTTGCATCGGTGGACCTCCTTTAGGTCCTCCAGGTCCGTTTTCGAACTGCCGCCTTTGGCGCGGGTCCCGCGGCGGCGCCACGTCGGGCGGAGGACTCTCCTTCTGCGGCGGTTTACTCGGTGGCTCCTGTGGCTGCTGACCCTGGCCCTTCTGTTTCTCCTTATCATACTCTTCTTCTGTAATAGGAATCATTGTTGGCTGCCTTCTCCCAAACATGTATCTTTCTTTTCTCTCTAGTGCTAGTTTTGCATCTTCGGGTTTTACGAATTGCACGTAGGCAATTTTAGTTCTAGTCATACGACAGTCGTTGACCATAATAGAGAGCAGAGAAAATTCGCTGAAAGCTTTTATTATATCGTGCTCTTTGACGAAGTGTGGTAGTTCTGACAATTTAAGCACATTGAAGCGCATGTTTTCACGTCGCATATCTGGAGGGGCAGGCGCAGCCAGATCTTCTTCATCATTATCTTGGCGGTACGGAAGGAATGAGTCTACCGCTGCCTCGTAAGTTTCATCATCTAGCCCTTCTACGATTACTTGAGCGCCCTTCAACTCGTTGTTCTTGTTTTGCAACGCTAGTTGCTTCGAGCGAGGGTCACAGAATCTCACAAAGATATTTCCTGTACGACGTCCCGTAGCATCATTAATCATTTTGATACCGTGTTTGTCGATCAAAAATGGAAAGAAGCGACGGACGTCGCCGTAACTAGTATGGTTCGGTGCGTTCCTGATAGCGACGCTGCAGTCTCGTTGTTGATCAGCGTCAGCGAAACGACTTTGACGTCCGTCCCGCCGGAAGCTGCCTCCGCCGCGGCCCATACCACCGCGCATTGAAGGACTCTGCATTCTTCCACCACCATTCTGTTCACCCTGGAATGCATTCGGATTACGCTTTTTGCCGAGCTCTTGCAGTTTGGTAAATGCGTCGGCCATGGAGGGATCGTTGAAGCGGGTCATCGGCGAGTCGCGGCCTAAGGGGTTGTTTTGAATATTGTTTGGAGGCATCATCTGCGGAGGCATTACCATGTTTGGATTCTTTACATTTCCAAATGGTGGTTGACCGAGCATATGGGGCCCATCCAGATTAACGATCGACTTTTCCTGGGAGCCTTCAGGAGTTCTGTGGTCATTGTTTCTGCGGTCGCGCGATCGACGCGATGGTGACCGGTCGCGGGATCTGCTGCGGTCTTTCCTGTCTCGCTTGCGGTCGCGTCGGTCTCGACTGCGGCTGCGGTCACGACGGCGTCTATCGCGGGAGCGCGACCTGTCGCGGCGGTCTCTCTTGCGATCTTTCCTATCTCTTTCGCGAGACCTGGAGCGTGTTCGGGAGCGCCGTCTGTCCTCCCTGCCGCGCTTTCGTTCTAACTTGTCATCATCTTTGTCATCGTCAACGTTAAGAGTGTTATTAGACGTTGGACTGACGAGAGGTGCGGGTGGTTCAATGACGGCGGGTTGTGGAATTTCTTGGGGATTACCAATCCCAGGGATGCCGAAGCCTGAGAGAGGATTGTTACCTAGTGCGGTAGAGAATGGGTTGAGCCCGGAGAGGCTAAGAGGTTGTTGAAGAGGGGGTATAGTTGCAGGCGTAGGCGCGGGAGCGGCCGGGGGCAAGGGCACGGGGGCAGGCGCCGGCGCCGGCGCGGGCGCAGCCAAGAGCAGGGGGACGCTCTGCCGCGCCGCCTCGATCACCTTGTGCATTTCTGAGCGGGAGCTGAGTAACAGCTTCACCTGGATCTCTTTGATCTTACCGCCGTCCAGCATCATCGCTTGGCGCGCGTCTTCATCCGTACTGTAACAATAACAATGGCGAGCATTTAATAAAACAGCTTTTAGACAATGTTATTAATAATTAATAAATTGGTTTCCGTCTGTAAAGTGTACGTTACCCCAGCAAGAAAGTGTCTCCTAGAGTTATATGAGTAGAACGTATAATTTGTGCCGTATTTGCTGTAAATGTGCCCTCACATAAAAAATGTGTGCCCCCTGTCGTTTTGGAGAAAAACGGAAAAAACGATTCCTGCTGGGGTAACGTTTTTCTAGCAGGAAAATTCTAAACGAATGATCGGAGAGAGAAAAATTGTGCATGGCCAGAGAGCTTATATGTGTGCCAAAATGTGCCCCAAAAAAAATATCTGTGCCCCTTCAGGTTTTCGAGATATGGCATTTCCTGCTGGAGTAACGTTTCGATGAATCGTATATCTCTAAAACCATTGCATGTGCCCCTGTAGAATAAACATACACGAGTAGCTCTTAATGTGTGCCCCTATGTGCCCCCAATTAGATTTCAGAAAATATTTATAGTTTTCAAGTTATCGCGGTTTTATGAAAACCCGAAAAAACATCGCAGCGCCTAAATGAGACAAGGTATAAGTTCGCTGAAAACTGTATTCGGTCCTTCTTGTCGCTAATAATAACCATACAAAGTTTCAAAACTGTACATGCATGCGTTTTTGAATAATCTTGCTAAAAGTCAAAACGATGGTGTCATAACTTTGACGGCAAAATACAAGGAACCGGTTCAATTCCAGATGTGTAGGTGTAAACCAAAATCTTGTGCCTTTAGTCAAAAATATATGGTGAAAATATTCAGCTTGGAATGTTTCACATTATGTAAATATAAACAAAAAACCAAAATATCTAAGCAACGGCTGGTTATCCGACCAAATTTGAATGACTACTAAAAAGCGACGGATTCATACATATCGATGACCTTCTTTACTTTACTCACTAACCGGTTCACATGTGTTGTGCCTGAGTACACTGAAGTAGACAAGTAATAAGTAATAAAATAAAGTTGTTATTGGATTATATTCTACTAGCTGTTTCTATGACCTTACATATGAATAAGTACCTACATTATAAATAGTAGCCTAAGTGCTATTCCAAGGTAAGCTATCTTCTCCATTCAAAATTTCATTAAAATAAATCCAGTAATTTATGTGTGAACGAAAGATATGGCCCAAAATTTGATTGGTCCCGATGTTTAAAAAGAATATAGTTCATGAAATGTGTGATGAATACCTACTACTAAAAAGAAAGAAAAAAGTTTAAGATTTTGTTTAAGTTTGTGTTTTAGTAAGAGGTAGCTCTTTTTTGTATATAAAAAAGCCCGTATTTGTCTTTATATATATAATTATATATATATTTATTGATAAGCCGTAGGTTAGATAAATGAACAGTAAGTTGGGAAATGCTCCAACCAGCCCGCGAAATTCAAAATTTCTTGCGTTTTTTGCAATTTGCAGGCCAGTGCTAGGCGTAGGAAAAAAAAAACAGAAAAAGTCATTCCTACAGCTTTATGAACTTAGAGCGTTGTATTGATGATTTTGATGATTATAATTCTGTAACTACATATGTCTCACAGCCGCGAATATAATTTTAATCGACATACAACCTAGCACTGGCCTGCAAATTGCAAAAAACGTAAGAAAATTTGAATTTCGCGGGCCACCTTAGAGCTTCCCCCTTAACCAAATAAATTTTGTTACCTACAGTTTTGAGAGTTGTATTTAGTGTATACTTATAGTCAACCGCACAATGATCTGTGTTGCAACAACGTGTTTCCATTTTGTATGTCGTATTCGTATAAATAAAAAAAAAAAAAAAAAAAAAAAAATAAAAATATTTATAGCCAAATACCATCAGATAATTTGTGCACATTCGATGTTTACAGTTATATCTTTATGCGGTTTACTATACATAACACACTTTATCTGAATCTATGTATAAGCAAATCACTCTTAAGAAATTATTTATCTGTGATTTAAAATTTAATATTTTTTTACACAATATTATACTTATACTTAATACTGATCTGTGATTTTTTGTGATGCGAATTTACTAATTATATGTTAAACTTAGATGAAAAAACTGATCTGTGATTTAAATAATAATGACTACTTAACGTGCAAATAATTTCTAATATTTATAGGTAGGAAATTTGATCTCTGATTTGATGCAATAATTACTTTAAGAATTAAAATTAAGGGAATAAAAATTATAATTTACACATCAACAAGCTGTTTCATTTAATATAGTCACAAGGTGCATTTAATATATATTTTTAATTAGCCCCCAAAACTGTTGAACGCGACTGTACGGACAACAGTTAGGTATAATACGTCCAATAAAGAAGGTCATCGATATGTATGAATCCGTCGCTTTTTAGTAGTCATTCAAATTTGGTCGGATAACCAGCCGTTGCTTAGATATTTTGGTTTTTTGTTTATATTTACATAATGCGAAACATTCCAAGCTGAATATTTTCACCATATATTTTTGACTAAAGGCACAAGATTTTGGTTTACACCTACACATCTGGAATTGAACCGGTTCCTTGTATTTTGCCGTCAAAGTTATGACACCATCGTTTTGACTTTTAGCAAGATTATTCAAAAACGCAGGCATGTACAGTTTTGAAACTTTGTATGGTTATTATTAGCGACAAGAAGGACCGAATACAGTTTTCAGCGAACTTATACCTTGTCTCATTTAGGCGCTGCGATGTTTTTTCGGATTTTCATAAATCCGCGATAACTTGAAAACTATAAATATTTTCTGAAATCTAATTGGGGGCACATAGGGGCACACATTAAGAGCTACTCGTGTATGTTTATTCTACAGGGGCACATGCAATGGTTTTAGAGATATACGATTCATCAAAACGTTACTCCAGCAGGAAATGCAATATCTCGAAAACCTGAAGGGGCACAGATTTTTTTTTTGGGGCACATTTTGGCACACATATAAGCTCTCTGGCCATGCACAATTTTTCTCTCTCCGATCATTCGTTTAGAATTTTCCTGCTAGAAAAACGTTACCCCAGCAGGAATCGTTTTTTCCGTTTTTCTCCAAAACGACAGGGGGCACACATTTTTTATGTGAGGGCACATTTACAGCAAATAAGGCACAAATTATACGTTCTACTCATATAACTCTAGGAGACACTTTCTTGCTGGGGTAACGTACACGTCTGTAAAACTTTGATCTCACTATATCTAACGCTGGTTTATAATGCATCCAGACTGGTATAGCAAAATCCGAAACGTGAAATAGGTTGGCTACATATAGGTACATAGGTATTATCCAGGTTAAGTAAGCAGATACACTGGTTAAGCACTAGTTGAGACAGACGATAGAACTATATAGGTAGTCGGTCTGCGTCTTATTGCAGTAAATAATGGTTCAATTGCTATGCTAGCGAATTATAATTAAGCTTTAAAAAAAATTGCAAAGAAAATTTCTCCTCCTTTTTTGTTTTGCTGGGTTGTTTTACGATATGAGTTACACAGTGTAACTGGTACCTGGTACCACAGGTACCTATATAGGTCTAGCAAGTGTAACTTACACTTGCTAGACCTACATAGGTACCTCTGTTTATGAAATGACAATAGGTATTAAGGTATGTATACTGCTAAATGCCTATTTGAAAGTCAAAGCTTTTTATTCTACTAGCGGTGTCTCAAGTGACTCGTGAAACGTTGCATTAATCCGTAGGTTGTATTTTGTTAGCTTAGGTTACCTTAAGGCTGAAATTAACTTGTCATTTCATTAGACCAATATCTATTCTAGAAAACCTCTGAATTAAAGATAATAAATAATAATAATAAAAAATGTTTGAGAATGTGCAAACTGCGCTCTTTCATATGATACCGTAGCCCCACTTCGAATTTTTCAGACCCCCTTTCAGTCCCTGTAGCAAAACATCTTAGACAAAGAAAAGTATAGACGCCGGGTAGCGCAATTTCATTTCCACAAGAAAGGGATAAAGTATTGAGTTATTATAAGTAACAGAAAAGGATAAAGCTACACTATTTCCATCTCTCAGTGCGTGCCCGTTTTTTCAAGGCAGCTACATAAGTAGCCAATGTTATTTAAGTTAGTTTTTCGTCTCATGTGTGGCCACGCTACCCGATGCTCTATAGCTTTCTTACTCTAAGCAAAACATATTTTTATTTTTATTTCTTTCTTATTTGCAAAATAGTTGGGCAAACGTCATCTAAAACTATTCCAAATTTCAAGTTGATAGCATTAGTAGTTCTTGAGATATTCAGCTGTGCGAGCTGGCCCAGGCAATTAGATATCACTTAGATAGGTACTGCATTGCAGAGTGCAGCTACTCGCACCGTGTTCCCACATCATACGAGTGACAACGTGCGAGTCTAAGTAGCTCGCATCAGATTTTCTTTTGTTTTTACTCGCCACTCGCCTTCTCCCGCCACGCCACAATGCAGAAGCTCTTATGCCTGGTTCCTATATTGAACGGATCGTCATAGTATAACAGCTACCATCCGTTTCCTAGTTACTAATAACGAGTCGTAATATGGTGTTCCACAAAGATTTTATCTTGCCTACTAGCTACGAACATTCGTAGGTTACTTGATAACCGATGGTCCTCAATGTTCCTCTTTGCGTTTCGTTATTACAAAAATTATGTAATGTGTAGTTTAGAAACTACGACGTATTTTCAAACATTATGAGATATTGAAATACTATTAATGTTAGCTTTTCTTTTATTGCGGTTCTTAAGCTAAGAAAAAAATGTAGTCCTTTATGACTTACATTTTAAACACAATTGCTGTTGTTGCTAAAGTGTGAACAAAACGCTATAACTGTAACGAGACAGCATAGACTTGAGTCAAGTCTATGCTGTGCTGTCTATGGCAAGCAAACCCAGAATTCCAGCAAAGTGCCGATAGCGTTAGGTTTGATTTTGGTTTTATAATATAATTTTCACTAAATAAATTATAAAATACTATAATATACATGACATATAATTCAAAAATCACTTCAATTATTCAATAGAAATATCATAAAATATGGATACTACACCGGTAAGTAGTCTGTTCCTTGTTACGATTGTATGTGACCTATTGGTGAAATTTATTGTAATGATTGTGTGATTTGTTTAACATTTATTTACAGAAGAGCAAAAGGGCAATGACAAGAGATGAAGTAGTTTATTTTGTAGAGTTAATTCAAAATTGCCCTGTTTTAACAACAAAGGAAACAAACGCCAGCTCCAACAAGTTAAAAGACGAAGCATGGGTCACTTTGGCGGCTGCCTTCAATGCAAAATGTGGAGGTGTCCCAAAAAACAAAGAGCAGCTAAAGCTAAAATGGGACAATTTGAAAAAGGCAGCCAGAAAAAGAACGCAACAGATTCGCATGAATAGGTTAAAGGTATGTAGAATACATGTAATGATTCTATGCCTTGGTCTAATTATCTTTGATAATTCGTACCTAATGTAATAATAATAAATAGGCCATCTATCATAATTATTGTATTTTGTTGCAGACTGGTGGTGGGACAGCAGATTTCATTCCAGCTGATGAAATCCTCGACAAAGTGGCAAGTTTAATGGGGTCTACCTGCACGGGCTTTGATGTTCCCTTTGGTGGTGATGGATACTGTGGTGGTACTGTACTTGTAGAGTTGGAGGTGGACACTGATGTAGAAAAAGAGATTGGTGACAGTGCAAGAGTGCAAATACCCACAGATGATTTCCTTCCATACACAAATGAAGGTATTATTATGATTTCTAAATAATCAACTTTTTCAGATTATCATCCATCTATCCAAAATTTAAGTTCTAGGCAAGTGTTGGTGTAGCAATGATGCAGTCTTGTAATTATTTAATAATATGTTTCTACATACTTGTGTTCTGCTACCTCATTTGTCTGAGTATTTATTATCCAGCGCAGTAGACACAACTTAAGAGAAAGAAGCCAACAGAAGGATCCAGTTGGGTTTAGATTGATTGATGAATCAATAATAATTAACGAGTAATGTAATCTTTTCTCGGTTATAATAATTATATGATTCTTACAAACCCTGTTCATAGAAAGATGTATAACTTATTCCCTTTTTTCAGTTAAGAAGAGGAAATTAAATGTTTTGATACCAGAAGACGGAGTTGTAGAGGGCAATGCAAGAGCAAAATGTTTATATGGAATGCCTACAATGACAAAATCTCTTCAAAACAAAGGTAATTATTATGAATTATTTTATCTCTTGTGTTTCGTCCTTCTCTAACATTTAATAAAAGCAAGTACAGCTATTATTGTAGGTGGTATGTATAAACACAGTTAATATTTTTGTTACAGGCAAGAAGAAAAGAATTGAAGATGGAAAACTAGAAAAAAATTTAGCTATAGCAAATTATTATAATAAGAAGGCAGAAAAGTTAGATTTAGAGATAAGACTGCTAAAGTTAGATAATAAGGACAAAATTGATTAATAATAGTGTTATTTAGTAAGTTGTAAGTATGGAAACATTAAATAATGACAAATGAAACATTTTAATCAAAATTTGTTTGATTTTATTTACAAAGTACTTTGGAAAATAAAAATCCATTTAGGTATATAAATTTCTCAGAAGAGTATGTAGACGTTTACATAGTGTAAGACACTATTTTGGCTTCTTTTTTTAATATTCATGATCTTGTTTCACAAAAATATCAAGATGCAATCTTTGTTACTCCAGACTGAAAAAAAAAAGAAAATATTATAGTACACATCACTTGTTAGGTTTTGGTTAGACCTGCTGTCTTGGTATGGGTCAGAATGTTGGGCCACAAAACGAATGAATGAAAGGCATGTAGCTGAGATGAGAATGTTAAGAGGGTGTTACATGAATGGATAGAATAAGAAATGACGTTTATGGCATAACTATTATACATATATATTACTACTATTTACAATGAGTATTAATATGATTTGCATAACTCACTTATTGAAATATTCTGCGATCAAAGTTTCTCTTAACGTCTGATTATTATTTGCCTCGGTATTATTAGGTGTAGGCACTGCATCAACATCTGGAATCTCAACCTCTGGTGGAATATCGACTAGGCTTCTTAATCTACAAATGTTGTGTAGTACTGCTGTAGCAATAATCACTGCATTGGCTCTTAACAGACTCAGACGCAAGGTTAAAGCCACAACTGGAAATCTTCGTTTCCAAACTCCAAAACACCTTTATGAAAATAAGTAATAAATTAATATAATACATAAATGACTGCTGTAAAGATAGCTATTCCTTATCCTCTACATACCTTTCAATGACATTTCTAGTTCGGATGTGGGCTTCATTATAAAGTTGTTCACCTCGTGTAACTGGATTTAACAAAGGAGTTAAGAGATATGGCTTCAAAGGATATGCACTATCCCCAAGCAGCCACTTATTTCCAAAATGTCCATTTTCACATTGTGCTGAAAATTAGGGACTATAATTTAGTAAAGAATTACCCATTTACCTGCTTTGTTTTAAATGAATTAAATATAACAACATTAATATGTACCTCGCAGTTCTGAACTGTTAAATATAGTGGCATCATGAGCAGATCCTGGCCAGCGACCCACTACATTCATAAACTGCAAATTGGAGTTGCAAACTGCTTGCACATTAATGGAAAAGTACCCTTTACGGTTTCTAAATTCTTCTCCAATCTGAGTACCTGACATAAAAATGTATATTGTGATTAAATATTTATTTGTAATTAAAGTTAGTAGTAAAGTTAGTTAGTACAGGTCTAATACAATGCACTTACATGGTGATTGTATCCTGATGTGTGTTCCATCAATTGCACCAAGTACTCGAGGAAATCGAGATACAGCATAAAAGTCTTGCTCGGTATCGGTATGCATGTATACATATCTGCTATACAGCTGTGCTATAGCATTACTGACATCACGTACAATACGGCAGGCTGATGTTTTTGAAACTCCTATAAAATCTGCCACTGATATTAACATTGTTCCCAATGCATAGAACCTTAAAGTTAATAATAGTTGGTGTATTGGAGATATTCCATGATTCCTTAAACAAACCAAGTAAAACATTAGGTAGGTATTAGGTATAATTCGTTAAACGTGTCTAGAGTTCAATGTACCATTTCAGTTGAAATGAAAACAATGTATACCAATCATTCTTCTTAGGTAGGTATCTACATACCTAAGCTCTTGATTTACTAACCTGGCTCCCGTTATTTTTAAATATGGATATATTTCAAGCAGTAACTCTTGAACAGATGTTTTATCAAGCCGAAATCTCAGCTGGAACTCAAAATCATCCAACGTATATAGATAGTTGACTCTTGGTTTGTAAACTCTAATACGGCGATTATTTTCTTCTGAATCAGAGTCGCTGGAATCCGACAGTAAATGTAACATTTCTGAATCACTCACTTCACTTTCTGAACTCGACATTTTGTAATAATTTTAAATAACACTTGAAAAATACCACAAAACTTCCTCTAACCGTTCGAAAGCGGGCGGTACACAAACCAACTACGAACAGTAAGTTTGACAATTTGACTGACGTTTGAAATTTTTATAGGAACACCACAGACCATCATTTCCATACTTCATGGTTACGGATCGGTAATGGTAATCCTCCCATCCGTTGGTAGGCTCTGGTTGGTAAGATGAGTTACGATACGTTTTTTATAGGAACGGTTTAGACTTACGCCTGGTAAAATATTTTACTGTCCGTAAGTAAAACGAACCGTTTTGTCATTATAGGAACCGGGCATTAGTTTCTCTAGCAGCCGCCAGTCAGAGCTACTTGTCGGTATCTCTAGGTATTCTCATCGAGTGAACTCTCAATGCGAGGCGAGCTAAACCCATGCGAATTAGTAGTAGTCTCAGGGGCGTAAATATAATATCGCCGTTTTAGTTATACGGGGCCCCCACCATGTGTAGCAATAAATCGTAACAATTATCCAAAAACTTAAATTCTTAACTGAAAAGAGAAAGAATACCTAATTAATGAAAATATGAAAATTACGAAGGCTTCAGGCGCGATCCTATTCTCCAAACTATTAGTCTTTATAGGTATTTAGGTAACGATATAATTATAGGTCATTTATTTTTGTACACCTACTTTTTTAAATGTATTTGACTATGACAGAAAGTAGGTACTATTTACGTAGGTACTTTATTTAAGTATGCGCTTGAGACTTGAGATATAATCTAAATATATCAAATACATTTAAAAAAGTAGGTATACAAAAATAAATGACCTATAAATTATATCGAAACAACAATTGTGTTATCACCTATACCAATTCAATACCGGTATTATACTGTAAATTTTGGGATGTTACCTAAATATATTGCACGGCCGCTTTTTTGTAGCCATCCGAACTTGGTCGGGTTATGTAGGTTTTCGATGCTTCGTCAGTATTATAATTGTTTTTCTTTAATTACTGAATTTAATGACATTAAATTTTGCATAAGAATAGTTGAATGAATACACTAATTATTGACATACATATTACCATGCAATTCCTTCAGAACGTCGTGATATTAGACTGCTTTGTAAACAGTGATCTGTTCATGGTAAATTTGTCCTGTATCTCTTTAGTTACTAACGGAACATCATTGATACTTGGCAACATGTTGCAGACACTTACAAGGTTTGTATAAACGTGAAAATCTAGACCCCAAAGTGCATACTTTAAGAACTAAGACCTAATAAGCGTATTTTACGTTTATATTTTTATCTTTTAAGCCCTACGATTTTTTCTAAATCTGTTTTTTAAACAAATATAAACAAATTCAAAACAACGTATGTAAAAATCTACAGCTCTCTATGTAAGCGCTTTATATGAAAACTAGCTAATGGCCAAACGTTCGCGTAGCGGAAACTTGAATTTCTCCGAAGTTTATGCATGCACTAGTTTTATTCATACATACACAATTACACACAAATACACACAAATTTTTGGACACATCTCTTTTCTTCTAAAGTCTATGGATTAAAAAAAGTTCCGCCAGGACAACGTTCGCCCAGCGGAATCAGTTTTTGGTGAATTTCTCCACAATGGTTGCGTGCACAATTTTTTTTTTACCATACACAATTATACGACGTCATACACTAAATATCTGCATAATTAAAATCTTTAAATTCAACAACATTCCGCTGCGCGTACGCACACTCGGTATTACGGACTTTCGGGATTTTGATACGTACCCTTTTTTATCCCGATATTCCCACGGGATCGAAACTTATGCGGGTGAAACCGCGGGGCGCAGCTAGTATTATATATTACCATATGCGATGAGACCGTCCATTGTACCTACCCTAGTTTTAATTTTAAATATGTTTGTCCTTTTTGTGTAGTTTGGCGTTTTGAGTAAAAACTTGGAAAAATGTCGGATAAAATTACAAAATTTAAAGAACATTAATTGCTTTCATTATTTCCATAATATCTTTACATTAAATACATTCCATTTTATGTAAATTTTGATGCTCATGTAAAAGTGAGTGTATTTGGACTTTCGTTGCCGACTGTACCTTACTTTTCAGCAATCTTTATGTAACTTGTGATTGTTGTACATTTAGAGAAGGCTCTCCGACCTACGGAATACTGATAAGGTAAGATTTAATGTCGAAGGTTTTGTTTAACACTAAGTAACAACGGTGAAGGTCGCGGAATCCGCTGGATGCGAGAAGCACAGGACCAGTCGATTTGGCGACGCTTGAGGGAGAGGCCTAAGTTCAGCAGTGAACGTCTTTCGGCTGAAATGATGATGATGAAGTAGCAGCAGGTTGTGCAGCCGACGATGGTTGTAAAAGTACTCGAGACTTGAGAATTCACACAGGATGTAATTTGTTGCTGTCACGGCCGTTAGTTTAGATGCTTATAAAGAGCCCATCGACGGTCAGTTTTACCCGCACACCACACGCGCTAGTCATGTTGCGTCCAAATGGTAAGCCCATCAGAATCCACCCTAGGCCAGGCTAGTTAGGTAAATGGCATTTATAGGCTTACGGTGGATTTTTTTAGGGCGATAAACAGAGTAACCTGTAGGCACGTGCGATTTTTTATCACGAACTGTAGGTACCTATTTTCAACTGTCAGTGATGAGCTATGTTCACGCATCCTTGCGCGTTAAAAACTGTTACATTTTTAACTACTGGCGCTAAGCAGTGCTTTGAAAATCCAGTGCACGATAAAAAATCGCCCGTGCAACGAGCACCGTTCTAGCAGAGCGACAATAGGTACTTAGGGGCCGTCACCACGAGCGAGCGAAGCGAATCGCGGCGATATTATCGTCGTGCCACGTATTTCTATACACTCTCTTACGGCATGGCCACGACCTTGACGCTATCAGCGGCACGTTAGCGCGGGGCGGCGAGCGAGCGGTAAAAACAAATGTATGTATGAACAATGCCACGACGCACCACTCGCAGCGTCAAAGCACACTGCCTCGCTTGCCGCTAAGCCAAAAGTCGTGGCCGGGCGGTTAGAACGTGTCTCCACACGGCGATATAATGGCGGCGAAAATTTGATGGCACCGCGAGACTATCGCCGCGATTGTCTCGCTCCTCGTGGAGACGGCCCCTTATGACGTCATCGATTCCAGGTACACGTTTAGGTCAACAGAGTTGTAGCTGGCTTTACCAGCAGGATCCGACCAACGACATATTTGTATCGGACCTATCACCTAAGTACTTGGTATGAATTATTATTGTGTTTTATTTATTTTGATGCATTTTCATAGGTTGTTACGATTTAAACTGTATCAAGTTGACTAACGTTTACGTAAATTGAGGATGATTATCTTTACAGTGTTTTTCAATATAACTAGGTACCAGAAAAGGAAGCATAAAGGCAAGAGGACCAACCAACATCGATGATGATGCGTCGTAGGACAATATTAGTGGACTGTATTGAGAAATAAAGAATAACTCGGAACACGAGGCTATACGTAGGTACCTGGTACAGATTATAAGTAGGTACCTACGCATACCTAGTCTAGTATGCAAATCCAGATTCGGGCATAATTATTAGGTTCGACAGCAAAGTTCTATAGGGGCAAAGATTTAAGATATTGTAAATAATTTAATGTCTTTGTATAGGGGTATTCCTCGAAACGCACCATTCAGATGCGTTAAGGAAATAAAAATATTAAGTTGAATTTTATTCCTCGAAATGCATCAACGATGAAACATAGAGAAGAGCATGAAGGATTCGTAATAAATGATATCGATAGACGTTTCATTTGGTGCGTTTCGAGGAATACCCCTATAGAATTTTGCTATCGAACCTAATAATTACGCCCGAATCTGGATTTGCATACTAGACTAGGTATGCGTAGGTACCTACTTATAATAATCTGTTTCAAAACAACTTGATGAAAATGTAAACAAATGGATCAGAATTACCTACCAATGAATGGCCAATTTAATTGTAGTGCCATTTACAAACTGAGGATTATTTGAATAGCTACCTAAATTCTAATTTCACATCACGATACCTAAATAAGGTTATTTTTATAACTTTGACATTTTTCAATTACCTACAATTTAATAATGTTATTGGTCAAATTTCAATTGGTCCGACGTGTTATTCAAACAATATTTTTTTTGTTATTCAAATAATTTCTTTTTGTGAGTGAAATTGAACCAGCGAGGTAATTGCGTATAAAACGCAAAATAGCAATCGATCGCAATGCCTTTACTTTCGACATCCATTGCTTTATACGTTTGAAAAGTTCGTCTGCTCAACAATGTCCAGTAACGCAATGAACGTGGCTTTATTGTCAAAATGAAAAGCATTGCTATTGTGATTGCCATTTTGTGTTACCATGTACTCCGTAGTGCCGCTCAGTAGACCTTGGAATTGTACAACGATCACCAAGCACCACGCATGAGACACTAACTCACAATTATAAAATTTGATATAATAGAAACAGAAATCCATATTCAAGCATCTTTCGAATGGCTTGGAATTAACCGTAAGTTCAGCGTAGGCGTAGATTCACGTTTGTTACTGAAACGTAGGCTCAACCGTGATGGCAATATTTGTGGGAAACCAAAAGTCATTACCTACTTAATCAGTTTATTTATGAACGTGGACGATTCAAGGAGTAAGGATCATAGCATTTCGTTCTGTAGTTGAGGAAAAAAGGAGTGAGTTTATGTACACTAACTGGGCGTTAAATAATTAAGGCACATCGTGGTGGTAGTCAGAGAATGTCAGCAGCTGCATAGGTGTGAGTAGCAGCAGGACTTTTGTAAAACTCGATGAGCTATATAAACGGCTGCGTAGAGCCAAGTATGTCAGTCAGTTGACCAAAAGCTTCCCGCAATTTAGCCTTCCTAGTAGTTTCCTCGTCAGAATCCATTTTGTTTATTATTATATCGAGAAGTATCCGCATCAACGCCTTCACTGAAAAAATCGTCCAATGCGGAGCCACCCTAAGGTCACTGGGTCAACCATTGCTTTTTATTTGCCGCACTGTCCAAATAAGGACTAAAGACACAAGCAAGTTCCTTGATCTGTCAGACTTTCGACATCGTATATTTCTTTGTTGCTAGCAAATGTGAATTCCAGGGATAGGCGGGGGGGGGGGGGGGGGGGGGGGGTCTTTCTCGAAACATAAAAAACGTATCCTATGTTTAAAATTGAAAATTATGTAAGCGACAATAGACACTAAATATTTATGCCTCAGGGAGTATACCGAGACCTTTATTTTCCTATTATCTAACTGTTTACCCACCCTAACAAAACTGCTTTCATCACCGTAAACACATGAATATGTATATGCCTAAACTATGGGGTTCCTCAAGGGAGTGTTCTGGGACCTTCAGTAAAAACTGATGTCAAGTTAATGCTAAGCGTTGATAAAACTGATGTCGAGCGACATCAGTTTTATCAACGCTGAATAGGTAATTAATCGTGGCTCAACTAATTCAATCTTTGGAATCATAATTAATTTGAAACAATACATTTTTCCATTTATTAGTAGGTACCACGGGTACCTACGATTAAGTCGAACCTTCGTTCGCCTGCGATGTGTTTTTTAAGTGTTCACCTCTGATAAGCAAACCCCTCCCACGGCTTCCTGTAATTTTGTTCTCAGATTAGAACTATGACCTGAATTATCACGTTCCCGTTGGATAATATCCGAGCGAGCAAAACCTAGTAATTTATATGCTCGTGATGGAAGATTGGTAAGTAAAGTAACTACAAACAGGAGTCAGCCCCCGTCTTGTGCAAACACAATGAGCAGCAGGGTACCTAGTTGCGTAACACTAACACACATAAACTGGCCACCGATCGCAATGCCTTTCGTTTTGATAGTTCATCCACGTCCTTTGCTTTAGGTGGCTGAGACGAATTTTTCAAACCTGAACGAAGATGCCTAATGAGAGGCAATGCTATCGATTGCCATTTCATGCTTGTTACGCAATTACTCCGCAGGTAAGTTGATACCTAATTAATTAATTCTCATGTGAAGTTGGATAGAAAAGATAGGATTTTATTAAGGCTCGACCGAGATCTCGGTCTCGGTCTCGGTCTCGGCATTCTCGGCTACAAATCCAACCGAGAAACTTGTCTCGGTTCTCGGCTAATTATAGCCGAGATTCTCGGTCATGACCGAGATTGTAACATTGTTCGGATCGGCATTCAAATTATACCGCGCGTGGCAACGCGCCGCAGCGCGTAGTCGATTGGTGTAAGTGCGTGAGAGAGCTGAATTGTGATTGGTTGAAGTCCCGGCTGGCGAACTGCGGCCGGCCGCTTTCGCCCCATTCGAGCAGTATTTGTAATTGTTTATGTTTACAATAGTAATGAGTGGAAGCCGAAAAATTGCTTTTTTTATGTTATAATATAATGTTATTTAACTTTGATTATTAAAACAATTAATTTTGTTAAACAATTAGTAGTGTATTAAAAAGCAAACAGTATAAAAAAAAAAAATCACGCTTTTTCTATTCTCGTTCTCGGCTCTCGGTCTCGGCCGAGATATTATTTTATTCTCGGTCTCGGCCGAGAACGAAAAACCCATCTCGGTCGAGCCTTAGATTTTATATTTTAAAATTTTGAATATATTTTTTTAAATATTTTTGTTGCATTGTAATCAGCGCCATTATAAAACGAAATTATATATCGTGTGCAGTTGTGTTATTTGTAGGTAGAGGCCATAGCAAATCGGCGCTCCGACAGACCTGATGAAAAGTAGTTAACGCTCTCGCGGGGTTATAGGGTAACACAATAACATTAGGAATAGCTTTCATTTCGACATTTCAACAACATTCATTGTGTTATATGTTGTTAGCAGACAAATTTTTCGAACATAATATGAAGCAATGATTTGCAATATCTTACAAAATTATTCATAATGATTGATACCTAGTGTTACTTACGCAATTAGGATCGTGTAACCTAAATTCCAGTAACCGGAATTAGTTCGGTTTAAAGGTATACCGAACACACAACACATGCACACATGTTCGGTATATTATTGCCAATAAGGTTTCGTTAATTCGTTTAGAACTTGCCGCGAGAATGGAAGCCGACTGGTTATAGTTTATAGCTTGCTTTATTTTCGCCGTGATAATAAAACGGAAATCTTTTCAAACAAAGCAAAACATTCCCGCAGAATGGTTTTTTCCAGTTAGTCTCCGATTGATAATATTCTCGGGGAGATAATATTTAATATTATACCGACACCTTCCTACGCATTTCCCTCACTTCCAGTTTCCCTCGATAATTGCAGAGCTGTCAACAAACTCATTAAAAAAAAAATGTAAATAACTGGGGGCCTAAAAAGGCCACTTTTGCAGAATCATAAAAGGAATTCATCAAATCATTATAAATCATAATAGACAGTTAACTGTTAAGTTAATCGTATCAAATCCCATTGGTGAAGGATTTTTCAGTTATTTTTTTTTTGTCTGTGCTTAAATACCAATCCAAATCCAATCCCAATCTCTTGCAACGAAAAAAAGCAAAATACGTTTATGATTCTGCCAAAGTGGCCTTTTTAGGCCCCCTGGAGTAACTGTGTACTTGAATTACTTTTTTTATTCAGGTGTTAGAAAGCAGATTAGTTAAACTTTACCGGTAAAACATAAGTCCGTGTCACTGACTCTGGCAGAGCCACCATCAGGGATTTTAATAACACAAAAAATTAGTCGCTAATTAGACGAAATTTTTCGCCAAATATCAGAATTTGGCGGTCACTGGTTCAAAAGATATAAGGGTTTATAGGTGGCCGGTCTGGAGCGAGTCCCCCCAGCAGGGCCACATTTATATCTCAAAAACTAGGGCACCTAGCGAAGATCTGTTTTCTCTCATATTTTGTCGCCAATTAGTCGTAATCAGTCGCCAAGCCACAGATTTAATCGGGTCTTAGTTTAGAAGATATAATGAGTTCAATTAGTAAGGTATAGTCCAAGAGCTAGATCGAAGAGTTTTTCGTGAACTCTTCGAACTAGCTCTTGGACTATACCTACACCTTTAGACCCTTATATCTTTTGAACCAGTGACCGACAAATTCAGATATTTGGCGACTGATTCCGACTAATTGGCGACAAAATATGGGAGAAAACAGATCTTCGCTAGGTGCCCTAGTTTTTGAGATATAAATGTGGCCCTGCTGAGGAGACTCTCCAGATCGGCCACCTATAAACCCTTATATCTTTTGAACCAGTGACCGACAAATTCTGATATTTGGCGACAGATTTCGACTAATTAGCGACATTTTTTTTGTTATCAAAATTTAAATCCCTGAAGGTGGCTCTGCCAGAGTCAGTGACACCATAAGTCCATAGTCCAATATCTGCAAAATCCTCAGCATTGTAGGTAGATCAATACTTCATAGATGATAGATCTATGGTAGAGTTTTAGTAGAAGGGATTAGGTACTTATACTTGTAACCAGTCGGTTAAAAAATATATTAATATAATAATGACTAAAATTCTGTCTATGAAGTCAAACATGTGTCCTCTGAATTAGAAGAGAGAATTTTTTGGGTCAAAGTCGTGCGATTTCCAGTTTATTGTGTCTTGTCTGAACAATTTTTTGTTCTGACTGACTTATCGTTAGGTAGGTACCTACCCATAAAAAAGGGTACCTATAGGTGTTGGTGGTCTTTCACTTCCTTCATGTAGGATTTTGGGTTAGGTACGGTTCGTTAAATAAATAAGTAAGTTTTTCTTTTACGCCTATTTCAACAGCCAAAAAATAGTAAACCAAACGTAAATAATTTCTCTCAATCATAATATGAAATCACATAGCAAGATTGTGGCTAATAATATAACAGTCGCACGGGTCGATCGATCAGGTTAAGCTACGATTGCCGCGGTTGGTCCGTGGATGGGTGACCATCTTCACATACCAAGACCCCTCCGTGCCTCGGAAAGCACGTTAAGCCGTTGGTCCTGGCTGTCATTCGTGGATCTTTGACAGTCGTTACGGGTCGTCAGTAGCCCGAAAGTCTGACAACCAGTCTCACCAAGGGGTATCGCATTACCCAATAACTGGGTTATGGAGGTCAGATAGACAGTCGCTCCATGTAAAATACTGGTATTCAGCTGCATCCGGTTAGACTGGAAGCCGACCCCAACACAGTTGGGAAAAGGCCAAGCAGATGACGGTGAGGTAGGTAAGTACGTATAGATGTAGTGCTTTTTGATAAGAGAAAGTGGTGATGTAGGAAATAGGATCAATATCTCTAATAAAAAAAAATCTCAGACAGAAACTTCTGAATTCATTTTACTTAACTGAAAACGACTGAATTTAACACAAGAGAAGTTTATGAATACACGTAAGATACGTTCACAATTTCACATACGTGCGTAATTGTGGGCGGATTTATACGGTAACTAGACTGTCATTAAAAGCGGTTTCGTATGCACTGGTTACGATGTAGGGAGATACCATATTTCATTGGATTACGTGTACACAAAGTGCTACTTGTAATAAGTGACTACCTCATGGTCAACCCAACCCTTCGGCCATAGCTAGTAGACATACAAAGATAGTACGACAATTTCAGCATCGGCGATTTTGCAGCTTCATCAATCCAAGACCTGCACCTTACTTGCGTAACATATACCTACTATTAATCACAATTTGAATAATTTTGAAGGATTTGTTTGTATTTCAAAAAAATTGTCTGCTCAACAACGTACAGACGCCAGCACATTAAACTATTACAATCTGTCAAATTTCTTTAATAGATTTTCAACTTTATCGCTAATGTAGGTATAAGATTCAAAGTTGACTGGGATAATTTAACGGTTTCGCGTAGCTTGATGTGCTGGCGTCTGTACATAACGGAATGAATGTTGTTAAACTGTCAAAATGAAAGCCATTGCTACTGATAGTGTTACGCAATAACCCCGCTGACCTAGTGGAGACATATCTAACGAAATGCTTGGCGGACCAGCGATAAACTGTAAAGATATGCGAGTAGGTAGACCTACAGGCCAAGTGGCAGTGACAACTGCTAATTCGATATGCGATCCGATAAATAACATATCCCATGATATAACAAATCCGGTGTCAATGGCGTGATCTTTCGCCGTTAAGTAACTGGAATCCGTAGACAGTAGGCCACTTATTAATTTAAAATAGGTAAGTACCTAGTAATACCACCAGTCACGGTGGCGGTTCTCTACTGCGTTCGAAGTTTCACCACCACATTCAGATCTGACAAAAGAGCAATGCCGAAGAACTGCTAGGTACTGTGAATCTATAAGCAGCAAAAACATGATGAACAGCCGATCTATTCCGCCAAAATCTCCCCGTGAAATGAGCTGTCAATAGTGTCGACCCCTAGCATCAGGCGGAATGACAGCACACTAAAGTTTTCACGGTAGAGTGCGCGCAAAATAAGTCTGGGCGCGGCTGAAATAAAAAAAAAAGGCGGCTGCGCCATCTGGACGTTTATTAAAGGTGTGTGTTCCGTGTTTTCTAAAGTAAATAATTGCCATCATTATGCCGAAAGTGATTAAAACTGCTAGCAGAGATATAATCTTGAATTCAAACGTAGCGCGCAGACTTTATAGCCCGGAATACACATGCCTGTAACTTGTACAAAAGTATGCAAGTAGCTGGTATACCAGTATGGTATTCACTAATCAGAAGTTGTTATGGCACACGGCATGCAAGTGCAAGCTGATTGGTGAATACCAAAATGACATGCAAGCTACTTGCATACTTTTGTGCCAGCTACTAGCATGTGTATCCTTTGCATATCTTGCGCGCACTGAGTTATTTACCTCCGACAGCAGCAACCTCCTTTCACCAACCTCATTGTGACGAGAATAAAGATCACAATTATTTTGACAGACTTGTCAATGGCAGCAACCATATTAGAATGAGAATAGAGATCACTGTGATTTGGACTACCAAGCAAAATCTGAGTTAAAATAACTGTAGCTATTTACGTGCTCTAAATTGTCAGTTAGATGTGCACCGTGTCTAACTTGACTTAGGCATCTGGCATAGTGGTAATACAATAGGCATTAGTCCTCATGCTACCGTCTTCTACCTACTTCTTTCTCTTACTCTCTTCTCCTACAATATTGTCTACTTTACTACTCATACCTATACTACTACATTCGATTGCATTAGCAGCAGTTGACGCGTTCGTGGCAATTTGTTCGCATTTTTTTTTGTTGATTTTCGCTTCAGAAACCGGTCGTTAGTGTCTGTGAAGTTAGCTGCAGATCAGATTTTCTCATTTAATTTCTTAAAGAAGACCGTATGCAATGAGAAAAATCTGAAACAGCTTAAAAAAAAAACATACTTTGTTATGCCTTTTTCTCGAGATTTTTAGGTTTTAGCTGATGGATCCCGATAACACAACAAACGTTTCATTGACATGAGTCGATATAGTCTTAAGTCACTTAAGTTGCATATTTATTTATTAGCCTAGCAAGTTTACCTACCATAGCCGGAACTACGAGAGTAGATTGTACTTGACCATTAGTCACGATAAAAAATCTATTACTATGGACAATGGCCAATAATATCTGATTTCAGGATTCATCCATTAATATCTGTTAAGGTGACCGCAAATACTATGTGATCATCATTTGTGGAATCTTTAAAATAAATTGCAGTACTTATTAGTGTCAGAATTTTTTGTTGCCAGTGAGATGTCACGTCACATATTTTTGCAATATGAGCGGCACTGATTGTGTTTAACAAGAAAACTCAAAACATTTTACCCTCAGGTTTTTATGCTACCAAAGTGATGTCAGATATTTTTGACAACGAGGTATCACATTCTGAATACTGAGTAGGCAGATAGATATTTATAACGCAAGACTTGTCCGATATTATTGCATTCTGAGCTGACACATCTTTTTCAAACCGACGCAGCCTCCTATACCTATTAATTAAGCATCAGTTGTCAGTCAGATAGTTTTGATGTTCCTTCGTGCTGTCACTTGTATAATCATGCCTTCCACAAAAATGATCACATATTTGCCTTCATCTTGACGACACGACAGATATAAATGGATGAAACTTGAAATCAGATATTATTGCCGAGCTGCCCCATAGTTAAACGATACGATAGTTACGAGCCATATATATGGCTCGTAACTGTACTTACAGCATCCATTTTTTATCGGGACATGCCTACAACGATAGGAACGTAGGTAAGACTAGGCTATTCAATAAAATATTAAATGAACTTGTTAATGTTACCAAATAAAAATAATTTGGACTGAAGAAACCCTGAAAATGAGGGTAAAAAACGAATAATACGAAGATGACGAAATATGACATAGACATTAGACACCAATACACGTGAGGTACTTAAACACTACTTAAATACTAACGTTAACACAAGGCTTACCTTCTTATAGACCCATTTACAGTGACACAATAGCGACTTCTTGCGGCGTAGCTGTGATTTCCTAGAAGAGCGGTGGCCGACACATACCGGTCGTCATGAAAATGATGGCACTGGGGTTTGACTTTCCGGTGTCAAAAAACGCTCCCTAAGGAAACACACCCACTTACTTTCATAAATAACGTTTCAGTGACAGCATTCGACGGTAGATTGGCGCCACCGAAGCCTTAGGAAACTCTAGCTTAGTAGCTAGAGATTTTACCTTGCTTGCTGCAAGCGGTGTCGCCAGTTTCTGTGTGGTCCATAAATCAGAGCTTCCGCTAATTAAAGAACCGGTCTTTTCCATCGATTCGATCGGAATAACAATATCGTGACCGATTCCGTGGCAGTTCGATTACTCCGGCCCTGACTCCCGGACAAGCGACGAGATCCAGGGCCTTTAGCCCCCCCCCCCGGCGCCATTTTGGAAATGTAACAAATAATATTCACTAGTACAGAATATAATTTTTAACCGACTTTGATTACGCTTGTGGCTAAGTAATAACAGCCGCACGGGTCGATCGATCAGGTTATTAAGCTAACCTTGCCGCGGTTGGTCCGTGGATGGGCGACCATCTTCACATAACAAGACCCGTGCCTCTTGGTCCCGGCTATCATTCGTGGACCTTTGACAGTCGTTACGGGTCGTCCTCGTCAGTAGTCCGAAAGTCTGACAACCAGTCTTACCAAGGGGTATCGTATTACCCAGTACCTGGGTTGTGAAGGTCAGTCGCTCCTTGTAAAATACTGGTATTCAGCTGCATCCGGTTAGACTGAAAGCCGACCCCAACATGGGAAAAAGCTAGGCAGATGAAGAACCGACTTTGATTATTTAATATAAATACACATAATAAAATATGCAGTCTATGCTATGTATGCCACCTTATTATTATTTCAACGGTCGTCATAAATCGACGTTAATTCTAAACAAAGACGTTCTTTTCCTCGAATTCCTTAACACTCAAGTTACCTACTTGAACCAACTGCCTTTTTTTTAAACAACTTATAGTATTTTTGTAGAAAACCTGCATTGATTTTTCGATAGCTGGTGCCCAGCTATGCGAAAAATCTCCGCTCGCAAATTTTACTACTTCAGATGTTAGGCTTTATTACACTATTATAAAAAAGTAGCCTATATGTTAATCCAAGTCCTAATAAATTGGGATAAGGGCAGGAGAATGATGATGATGTTAATCCAGGTCCTAATCTACCTACCTACCAAATTTCATCCAAATCCGTTCACTAGACGTTGAGTTATCGAAACTTATATCTATGTACGGACGACAGCAGGTCAACCTACCCGAAACTGTCAGATTTTCCCAATCAACCTTGAACCTTATGTTTTAGCAATAAAGTCGAAAATCTATTAAAGAAATCTGACAGATTGTAGTAACTTGATGTGCTGGCGTCTGTACTAGCAGCACCCCGCTTAAGTTTCCCGTGGGAATATCGGGATAAAAACTATCTTATGTCCTTTCCCGAGACTCAAACTATCTCTATACCTTTCAATTAAATCGGTTCAGCGGTTTAAGCATGAAGAGGTAACAGACAGACAGACACCAGCGGAGCTTTGCAGAGCGTGATGCTCGAAAACTGATTAGAATTTAGAAAAAGTGTAGACAAAAGGAGTAATTCCACTTTGCCCCACCAAGCCCGCCACCCTGGTGTGGCAAAGTGGACTGCCTAAAATTTTGCAGTGGAATATGCCCCACTATTCTGATTTGATGGGGCGGATAACACTAGCATAAACACTTTGTGGATTCTGCCCCACTAGGGTTGGCAGCTCAGGATTTGTGTATGAAGGTTAACATGTATTTTTACATTTGTTTGTAAAAAAAATAAATGTAACCACTGACGTTAGGATTTGACAAGTCTGAGACAAGCAAACGTAAATCTAAATAATAATAAACAAATGTAAAAATACATGTTAACCTTCATACACAAATCCTGAGCTGCCAACCCTAGTGGGGCAGAATCCACAAAGTGTTTATGCTAGTGTTATCCGCCCCATCAAATCAGAATAGTGGCATATTCCACTGCAAAATTTTAGGCAGTCCACTTTGCCACACCAGGGTGGCGGGCTTGGTGGGGCAAAGTGGAATTACTCGACAAAAGTTGTCGAGATTTTTCGAAAATTTTCCTTTCCGGAACGTGTAGTTCGAAAATGGGTAGAAATTCGAAAGTGTGTAAGATGAAAGTTGTATTAGCTTTTATTACGTAGAAGATACGCACCGTTTTAAAGATATTAGCGAAAAACTAAAAAGTGGGAACTTTTGTCCCCCCCCTCCGGCTCATCCCCTAGACGCGGGGACTTTTATAGTTTGTGTACTTCCTAAGCACCCTGAACAACTTTCTGAAGAAATCGCTTAGGGCCCAGCTATCGCACTCTACACCTCCTTTTGGTCATTCGTTGAGTGGACTACTAAGTTATCACGGTGAGATTTTTATAGAATCGACCGGCTGTTCAAGGCGTAGCTTCTTAAGACGCGTTGTGGTAATTTTAAGCTTGGTGTACGCGTGCTTCTCGGTCTGCTTATTCCTTTAAGCTGTTTGTATTCAAAACTGTCGGCGGAGTCATAGAGTAACATTGCTGCTCCAGCGTTTCGGTTAACGCGGATTCCCGTTTCTGTGTGGATGGTCAAACGAAAACAGCTAATACGAAGGGTATGTGTCTATGACATCCCCTTCGTATTGGTATTGGCGAGCTATGGAGCGAAGAAATGCAGAGCTAGGAAAATATTAAGCAATAGAATTCCAGGATAATGCACGCATTTCTCCTCTCCGCTCTAATGAACAAGCTCCCAGAACTTCAAACCCAGCCTTGAACAAATTTTTTCGGGCTTTTCGATTTATTCGAATTCGGGCTAGTGATTATTAGAGAACTACTACCTCACCAGGACGCCGCCCTGGCAGCGCAGTCTATGGTGATTACACCTAAGAGCTCTTTTTATTGTGTTGACAAGGCGCACTGGTTGTGCCGTTCGTATGCTGGGGGTGAGCTAGAGTCCTTAATGGGGCTTAAGTTCTTGGGTACAATAAAATTATTTGGCATACCTATCGTTTTATACTAGGTACAGAAAACGTCCCTAATCATCACGCTTAGTGACGACGAGTAGAAAACTTGCCTATTCTTTTGGTTTGAGCATTTGGCAATACATCATGGATCAGCCGCACCCTAGTCACAATCACAATCTGATATATTTTGAAGGACATTGCTATTTTGCTAATGCATTGCTTTATGTGTGAAAAAATTGTCTGCTCTACAAAGTAACGCAAAGGATGTTGTGGAACTGTCAAAACGAATGGCATTGCCGTTGTTAGTATGTTCGGCAATTACCCCGTGGTTGGTTCCATCCATATCTATCAAAATTCCGCAAATATTATTTGTATAATTGTATTTATATTTAGATAGCTGCTTATTTAAAAACAGTCCTACTTAGATTGACGCCGCTGCCGCCGAGCTGTTTAGTTGTTAGCTACAAAAATAAAGCATGCAATTGACAGGTACCCGTGCTAGGTTCTACGATGTCATTGTGACCCTAAGTTGGATAGCAATCAAAGTTTGAATCAGAGTAACTGACTGATGTTAGATGTATTATAGAAACGCGGATCAAGTGTCGTACAGACGCCAGCACATCAAGTTACTACAATCTGTCAGATTTATTTAATAGATTTTCGACTTTATTGCTAAAACATAAGGTTCAAGGTTGATTGGGAAAATCTGACAATTTCGGGTAGGTTGACCTGCTGGCGTCCGTACATTAAAGTAGTACGCGATCTTATAAAGCCACTAAAATCTGGACCAGTTTAATTGAAACTTGAGTAAGGTTCAAAATATCTGGCACATTGGTCTTAAAGGGGTAGTGTCAGGGTAGCCCTCGAAATTCAAATCTTCTTAAGTTTTTTTTGCAAATGATTTACGATATTTCATGGAAATAGTCATTCAATAAGATAATATAGGGTGACTGGTAATTAGTGACTGACACTTTGTACAAATCATAACAAACAACTTTCCCAAAGAAACGTTTTTTTAATTTACCAAGCGCATGACCCCAATCACCCTAATGGAAACGTGCGCGCGATTCGTACGGTTGTTAAAATGAGGCTACACTAGCGGTTCCCCCTTAAAACCAAAATAGACCTGGACGTTTTTATGACGTGCAAGCGAAATTCAACCCCTTCAAGTCAAGTGAGAACAAAGAATCACGCGCAGGATTTTTTGGTTTGTTAACAGACTTCTAAAGGAAATTCTCAAAAATCTGACGGTTTTTTTGTTACCTATCTCCGGCCATTCCTATTGGATGATTCTTTTTTTACTTTGGGTGAAAATGAGTACCGATAATAATTTATGGTTCCAAAAACAGTGTTAGGGTCTAAAACGCGCCGTTGACGCGCGTTTTAGAAACGTGAGTCGACGGCGCGTTTTTATCCTACAGAGCACTGCCTGCCAGTATCTGACTCGCGTGCGTATCGCGTCTGTATCGCTACAAACGCGCGTTTTAAAAACGTGGTGTACACAGGCCCTTACAGTTATTACAGAGACCCCGACAGTGATCTCACGACGGATACCCCGATAGTCCTTCGTTTAAAAAAATCACTTGTATGATGAAAAATGTATTTAAAAGATGTAGATACTAGATACTGACGTCGGTAGATGAAGCAGTAAGTAAATAAATTCATCAGTGTTATTTAGCGGCGCCTCTGTCTCGCTGCTCGCAGGTCGAATCTATTGAATTTTATATTTCATTTGAAGATAAATCTATCGTCCAAGCTCGAAATTCACGTTTGCTAACATTGCTAACGTAAAACATTTTTTATGCATTTGGGTACCTACGTGGATAATCGTTACATAATTATAAGTGTAGTAAAAATAAGTCATGGCGTAATTTTTTTTTTACCAACTCGGTTGCTATCCTATTTGTAATGACAGGAATAAAGGATTATTAGGCCTACCTTACCTATATAAGAAGTTTCTTAGCACAAATAATACATAGCGACACTCTTTTTTAATTCCTGATCTAGACATGTCCACTTGTCCACGCATAGATTTATAAGAACCAGATGGAGTGTACCGTACAAAACGCAACGTTCAAATTGAATGCATTTTGTAATGCGCGTGCGCGTGCGGACCGCCCACCACAAGTGTATTATTATCGTTTCTGCGTTTGTGTGCGTGACATTTTCTAATACCAGCGCAAAATGATTACCCCAAAATATGGGAAAATTCGGGTAGTTTTCTTATTCATATTGACATAGGTAATTATGTAGTTAATATATGTGTACAAAATGAAACCCGCCTTTTACATTCATACCGAGTGCCTATTATGATAGTTTTTGGAGATTGTTATAATTTTATTTTATAACATGGTTTTCGTAAACATGTGTGAATGAACAAAAAACTTTTAATATCATACTAACATTATAAAGAAGAAAGTTTGTGAGTGGTGTGTGTGCATGTTTCTGTGTATGTTTGTTAGGTACTTCTTCTTAAAGATCGAACGACTGACTGAATGTATTTCTACTTTCGCGCGGGTAAAGCCGCGCGAAAGTAGTTTTCGCGCAAGTGTGTAGGTAGTTAGTATTTTAGTGATTATTGTGTAGTGATTATGTCGTACACAAACGTACAGTGGACCGAAATGGTTCGGGTTTACGCCGCGTCGCGTGATAACCTGAACGAGGCTCGAAGAATGTACGCAGAGTTATTCCCTGGACAACCTGTGCCAAACCGTGAAACGTATTGTGTTTTTAATAATAATGTTGATTTCGTAACATTTTACAATATTAAAATATCGCAGCACAAAAAAGGGGTAAAAATATTTCACACTGTACCTTGGCAATACTCAAATATTATGGAGTCGTGTTGTGTATTTATTTAGTTTTCGTAATATTTTCAAAGAAATTCATCATAAAATTGCAAACTTACCTGTGAAAAGTAATGTTCGTATCCTTGTCTTTTTTGGAGTGTAGTTTTTACACGATTTCACCGCACAAACAGTCATTTTTTCAATTATATTTAACAGCGGTGCGCGCTTTGAACGTCTGTCGCGTAATGGCGGCCTGTGGGCGGGGCTAACGAACGAAGACGCTATTTTTGGTGTCTTTGAATTGGAAGCATTTGGACAGCGCGTACTAGGCATCTGGATGTTCTTATATCTATGTGTCCACGATTAAAATAATGCCAAAGCTCGCCGATTTCCTCACTATGCTTAGATGTTGCGGCTAAATTCCAAATTAGCAACGTAATTATATTCAATTTTGGCAAGTCAGTGCGTCGTAAGCCGTTATTATTAAAAACCGTCCTTCAAAATGTAATACCTACTCTCTCAGCCCTTCTTATTCAAAAGCAACCTCACCTGTCCTAAAAGCAACTTCTCTTGTATTTTTTTTATCAATCATAAAGAAATGCATTATGAAAGTGTCTGCACGATTACTGTCGAATCCTCTAAAATGGTGCCAGTGGGCCCTACGAAAAATATAATATAACCTAAAACTCTACAATCCAAAAATCTCACCTAAGACTAATTGGTCTACACCCAAAACATCGCTGTATTTTGGGTGTAGACCAATTATTAATATTGCGGAAATAAATGAGATTTTTGTATGATCCTGTTTTATGCCAAGTCATAAAAGCTCCGAAACTAAACCCTATGAAGAAGCCCAGTAAATACCTCACATCATCATCTGCCTAGCCCTTCCGCCCTTAGTTGGGAAAACCCAACTGTGTTGAAAATATCTCACAAAAGGCCTCGAAGAAAATCTCTTGTTTGGATGTCGGCAAAGCAGATCTGTCATATTTTTACGGCTGTGGTAATGTGAGCTAACGTGTACACCGCGTCCAGCAAACGCTTAGAGCGGTGTTAGAATCTCCATTTCACTAGCAACGTTGTCTTAGAAGCACATGATTTATCTAGGAAAAATCCAGGATTTTAAACGTTCTTATAACCATTGTTTGTTACAAGCATGTGCACCTGTACTCCTGGAACAATGATAGTAGCACTAGTTCTCTGCAGTACCTAGGAACATGAAGGAACAGACTATCAAAGCACCATGACGAGAGTAGGTAGACCCATGAATTTTAACTTCATACGAATCCATACTGTTACGATATCCTCATCCATACATGGTGACGGGTGATATAACTGTTCACACCTTTGCAGCAATCTATGAGGGAGGGTTTAATTTCATTCAATAATCTTACATTTCTGGATGACACGAAGGTGCGGCGATCTTTTTATCCAGTGCTGGTCTTAGGTAGGTACCTAAGTTGATCATGCATTCGTGTTGCGATGAATAGAGCTTTTTTTAAATCAATTTTTTCCTGTACCCTGCTCTCAATGCAGAAAATGCAAGAGTGATCAAGGTTCATATTATGGTCACGCGATGACCTCTGCTTGTTTACTTACATAGGTACTTCATACGCGTCTCGTTCATTCATTGCTTATTTTAGGAAGAGTGGCTCTCAGAGCAGTCTGTATCTTCTGCACGGTAACTCAGTGTCAAAAATAGCCTACGTAAGTTTTATCTCGGAGTTCTGTTGCTCTAACACTTTATAGCTTCGCGATCGAAGATGTTTTCGCGTTGTGTAGGTAAGTACCTATAATACCTACGTCACGTCGAGTAGGTACGCAAGGGTCACTCAAACAAGAAGCCAGGAGTTCAGATAAGAATTGAAGAAAGAAACGTAAGTGGTACCTAGTAGTTGCCTGTGTTGATTAATTGATTGTTAAAAAGCCAAAATTGAATCCAGTGTTTCACATGTTTTTGTGTAGCACACTAAAGGACGATTTCCACCAAAAGTCTCGCACCGCATCGGCTCGGAACGGATTTTACAATCATTAAACGATAAATTAAATCGTGTATACAGTATTTAAAGTCTATATTACCAAGCCGCGCACAGCAGCTTGACCGCAGGCGTCTTCCGCGACCGTAGCCGAAAGTATACTGCGACGCGCGATCGGCTCCGTACGTCTGTCGTCGAATCCGATTGAATCCTTTCGGCTGTCGTCCAAATTTTTCTTTTCCTCTTCTGTGTTTTATGATTATTTTCTTCTTCTAATGCAATAGCCAACAATACTACGTCAGCATCAACCATTTTATTAAACAATTAGAACACTTCAACACGGTAGAAATGAAACTATTTGACTAGGCGCAGAAACGGATACGTTCGCAAGCGACGTACGGAGCCGATCGTATGCGTCGACATCATGCCGGACGCGATCGGCTATCGCCGCATCCTTTCGTATTCTTGCCGATTCGAGCGGTTTGGTGAAAATCATCCTTTTCAATAAGCCAGCATATTTCATCAAAACTTGTCACCACTTTGATAACTTATTTTCGGGGAGTTACTTACATAAAATAACATTACGCCTACTTTCCCCTAAAGGTTAGGCAGAGGTTTGTACCCATAGGACACCCAAATTTCGCCAGTTGTTTGTTAGTTAGACTTTAATAACTTATTTTCGGGTAATTAGAAGTCGCATTACTTAAAACAAACGTAAATTTTTGTTTGATATCTGAGAGAACCTACCTACTTAATTCTTTAAAATTCTTCTTCTTTTTTACTTATTTTCCAAGTAAAATCCTATAGAGATGAAGTTTTCTATGTGAGACTACGCATTAGAATACAACTACTTAGTATCGTACCTACGTCTATAGGCCGACCGCTTAACCGAGACGTTGGCTGAGGTAGTTGCGCGGTGCGGGAGGGGTGATAGTTTTCACAAGTTGACGAATCACCGAGCTCTCGCATCACGTCACCACACCCCTCCCGCACCGCGATGCTACCCTAGACAACGTCTCAGTTAAGCGGTCGGCATAATCTATATTTCATTACATTTTCTATTGTATCAGTCGGTTTAAAACCTTTTTTTTTGTCATCGTTGATGTTGTGTTACTTAAGTCTATCTTTATCGTTTAAGTCATTGTTTTTCAATTCTATTAGGTATAATTTTTATCTGCTGTAGGGTAATAAAGAGTTATATTTTTGGTAGAAGGGTGATAGCAAACCGCTATCATTAGCCTTCTGGAGTTTAGTGTGTGATGCGCAGAAGCGAAGTTTGAAGGCAGCCAAGTCGAAGCTCGCCGAAAAAGTTCAAAATAATCCTTTTTAGCCAGTTTTGATCCTATGCCCTTATTGCTACTATTAAATATTCAGTCTTAGATGTAATCTTTTATAAATATGTACAGTTCATGGAGACAGAGAAATAATAAAAACCAAAATAAAAATAAGATTACTTAGCACAGCTTACGTATCCTGAGAAGCATTTCCGAACGGATCATACGACAAAAAATTAACCGTAAAGTAAGCAATTACATAAAAATAAAAAAGACATCCCTTGCATCCATCACTAAATCTGACCAAATTTTTCTGCAAAACGTTTCATGTTTTTTTTTTTTTGCAAATTTAAGTAGGTACTTACATAAAAAAAAATCTTAAGTCACTATTGATAAATACTTACCCAGAATTCAGCTGCGTAGCAAAAGCAGTGGCGTAACTATAGGGAGTAGTAGGATTGGCTAAATTCCAAGAAAGACTTCTACCTACAATACGACCAACCAACGTAAATTTGCGGGCCTGATTTTTGCGCAGAAGGCTGCGCAGTAAGATTTTTTTGGGAACCAAATGGTGACATGAGGCGAGTGAGAGAACATGCGGGGAAGTTCTTAGTGCCTATGTTCAGGCCCGCTAAGTTACGTCGGTCGTATTGTACTTAGAAGTAGGGTAGGTGTAAAAGAGTAGCAGAAACTCATTTCTTCATTCAGTACATCATTTCCCATTTCACCAGCTGAACAAAGGCTTCACCAATAGGCTATTTGACAATGTAAAAAATAAGGTCATAATTATTGACACTCGTATAGATTATCGCTTTTAAAATCGATTTGCATTAATTTTACTACAAAACAATGTATTATTTATAAAAAAAAATCCCGAAAAAACTTCATCTTTTTAAATCTGGCGCCACGTAATCGAAAACGGTCTGGATTGGCTGAACTTAAGATGACGTCATGATGTAGTAAATTTCTGTCTATCGTTGACAGAACAGATAACTTTTGTCTAGTGTATCTCGACCGTTTCAACGTTTGTTTACGGGAATCGTGACGTCACGACGCCATATTGTTAAAGATAGCGTTTTGGCGGCTTATTTAAACAGTACA
The DNA here is from genome assembly GCA_963082905.1 of Oligia fasciuncula. Classification (NCBI taxonomy): domain Eukaryota; kingdom Metazoa; phylum Arthropoda; class Insecta; order Lepidoptera; family Noctuidae; genus Oligia; species Oligia fasciuncula. Next base: position 8,628,661 of record OY720406.1, on the reverse strand, counting down.
TTTTTATTTACTATTTTCTAAAAGAAATACATTATGCAATTTGAAGTAATAGGTTTTTGTGGGCTCGTTAGACACCATTAAATAATCTGAGATGTTTATCAGAAACCAGTCAAATAGCCTATTCTGATCCTAATTTAGTTATGTAACAAAATAAGAGACGAATCTAAAATTATACTTCTTTTTTCAGCAGTTGTAGTTACGCCACTGAGAAAAATTCTACCTTGTAAGTTGATACATAAGATATGAATCAGTAGAAAGAATAAAACTTCTTTTTGATATATCCTCTTAGGTGGTATTATTAGTATCAGTACAAAAGATACATCAATTTTTTTGTTCCATTGGGCGCAAACTTGTTTGCATCCATTTTGTACTAGTGCAAGGTGAAGTAAGTTCAGTTCAGTTCGGTTCAGGGTTGGCAATATGATTTTTTTTTACAGTCATAGACAATGATTGTTTTGATACAGATGATGTAGCATAATATTGTTTTTTTTTTTTGTAGCATTCCTTTCTCTCTTTTTTGGGTTTAAACACAGACATATTCTTGTCCATTTATTTAGAATAAATACCATAACAAAACTTACTTCTAAAACTGCCTTAACTTAAAAATTATATTTTCATCTAAATATAGTCAGATCAAAGTTTCTGGAATATTTTCAATGAAATGTGTCCATAGAAAATATTACCAGTTCATGTGTCATAATTTGAATGTTACATATAGCTACCTGAACGCAATGAACGCATCTCCAAGCTCGCCGCCTACGATGTGTACTCCTCCCTCGGGAATGGAAAGGCCCCGAAAGAAATTCCTAATATCCAGGGCATTTGCTGACCATGGTAGGTTCTGTAGTCTAATGATGACACTCATTGTGGTGGTTCTCGGTGCTTGTACCTATAAAAACGAAAACAGCCTGTCCATTTTTCGATTTGCATAAATGTTGAACATAAATAGCATGAGATTGTCTCCAACAGTTTGAATAACTGTTTAATCGACTATTTTAGAGTACATAAGCTGTTTTATCTAGATACTTCAATGTTGCATACTAAGTAGGTATTTGGAAAATGCCAAGTCCTGATAACGCTGCCTGGTGCCACAGTTAACAACATTTTATGAGTTTTGTATGGTTTTTTGTTTAGTACTGTTTAGAGGTTACGTAAGTAATACGTTTTTATTACGAATAAAATACATCAATTTGAGCCTCTATTGCTGTCTTATTAGTTTACCAGTGGTAGTAATGATACAAGGTTTGTTTACTTTAATACCTAAATATTTGTGTTTTTTAACTGTTTTGACATTTGGTTATCAATCATGTATAATATATCAATTTCATTGGACAAAACAGAATCCTACATACAAAAAGTAAAAAGAGGTTAGTTCGACAACGATTCCTTCATTTACTAGCAATGGGTAATTATGTTAGGCTCATTGGGCCCAAAAGTCAATTTTACTGCAGGAAATTGGTTTAAGTAAAGCTTGACTACAGTTAGAATGAAAAAAAGAGTGCAAAACCGATGAGAATAAAATTAGTAGGCACAAGAAGTAACGACGCCATCACGTTGCGTGCGATTTTTAGATCGCTCACAATCACAAATTCACAGTCACTTACCTATGAAACGCAAAAACCTTATTTACCGCGTTTAATTAAGAGACATCTCTAGGCACAATTCTTTCACAAATATGATACGATCACATACGCAGTTTTTTTTCATTCCAAATAAATCTAAATACAGTGGAATTCACACGAAAAGAGCAAGCAAGTTACGACCCCGATCAACCAAAATGGCGGCGTCGAAGCGTTTTCTTTTTCTGAATACTTCTGATGTCCAGTGTTACCAACTTTCAAAAATATTTATCCCTAAAGTTTGTGTCAAAAACCCCTAAAATCGCGTTATTTATTGAGTTGTCCCCTAAAAAAATATAAATTCATAATGATTTAGAAATAATATGCTGTAATATGTTTCAAGTCTTTTTATTATAAGTCATTTAATACATAAAATATTTCGTCTTCATCTGAAGATTCAGATTTTTTTAAATCATACAATGTTGACATTTTGAATAAATTTAACATTTTATTGGATGGATTAAGCCAGTGGCGCCAGTATTGCCGCCAGTCACCACAGAGTGGTTGTAGAATTACGTACTAGATGTCGTTATAAGTCGCTAGGTCAAGAAATAAATATTAATATTACCTATCAATTTAAAATATTAAAGAGTCAAAAAATTCCTGAAAAAACCTCTAAAAATTTCAGACCCCTAAAAAAATACCATCTCACTTATTTACCCCCTAAATCTGGGGAGAAAACCCCTAAGTTGGCAACACTGCTGATGTCGATGACAGATGACATCATGACAGCCAAGCAAGCAGGCAAGCTCGAGGTAGCCGACAGGAAACGGAAATGAAATGGAAATAAGGATTGCCACGTTGATTTTAGTAGAGTGAGATGAGTTAACTTTTTCAGTGGGGTTTGACTTTACGCTTAGAGCATAATACTCTATCTAAGGCTATGCGCGCACTACGATTTTAATCGTTGCGGTTTGCGGTAAAAATCGCAAACATGAAAATTTTTTCAAGCGAATTCGCATGCGATTTTTTTCCGCAGTGCGCGGACTCTAGTATATTAGAATTGTCTACAGATTGACGAATTTTCTTCGCAATGATTTATATTCGTAGTGCGAGCATACCCTAAGACTTTACGACGTCATTCATAATTATACTTACTACTCTCTAAAAAACACACTAACTTTCATAGTCTCAGTCAGGGACTTGAAAACGAATTGAATTTCGTTCCGTTACCACTAATGTTATCATAATTATAACGTTCCAAAAATTGTAACGATACTAAAACCTAAAAATATTAGTAACGTTACAAAGAAAGTCGTTATAGATTAAGAATATCATTTTCGTAGAACAATATTATAAGTAACGTTATAGGTATCAGTAACATTAAGCTTATCCGCTTGTATTATCGTTACAGAGTCATTTTTGTAACGTTATTCCTCAAATACTTTTTCGTCATGTCATGAAGCTGGCAAAGTTGAGTATCAAAAAAAAATGGTTGCCTGTAAAGTCGGTTTTACGGGCGAAGATTTTACGTGACAACGACCGATCATCCGATCATAGTTGAGTGGGAGAGAGACGCAAGGCATTCGGCGGGCCTCTCTCTCGTTCGGTGACTCATCGTAACGTTACCGAGCGTTACACTTTTTCATAAGTGACTCCCAGTCGCAACCTAATTTAAGACGTTGTCACGTCAATAAACAACGATATTAGATCGTTATACTAATAACGCTGTATTGATCATATTGTTAGTGAACAATTTAAGATTTCGTTCCGTTTGTCAGTATCGTTACAGCCAAGGAATTAATTTTGTTACGATCCTGGTGGAACGTTACAAATTATCGGTACTGGAACTACACGTAACGTTATTTTGAGTAACGTTTCGAGTCCCTGGTCTCAGTGACGTCATTCGTTAGTAAATTTCAGACGCTATGTGGCGGCCACCGCTATTCTTGGAAACCAGTGTCTCACTCGTAGACAGAGTAAACTATAGACTGCTGCATATCTTCTTTTTCATTCGCACAAGAAAAAGAGAAATATACTAACGTCACTAGCAAAGAAAAAAGACGGAGTAAGAATATTTCTGTCCCTTACTGCGTGTCGGCTAAGCACATCAATGTGCACAACAAATTTGACGTTTATGAATGAACTAATATAAATTATGAATGAAATAATAAAAACTACACCGCGATTAAACGGAAAATAAGATCTTTTTCGTGCATAATTCAATAATAGTACAGACGCCAGCTCATCAAGTTACTACAATCTGTCAGATTTCTTTAATAGATTTTCGACTTTATTGCTAAAACATAAGGTTCAAGGTTGATTGGGAAAATCTGACAGTTTCGGGTAGGTTGACCTGCTGGCGTCTGTACATTTGCGCAACTGTGAAAATGGTAAGGTGTAGTTGCTTTAGTTATTGTTCTGAGGGTGTAGTGTAATAAGCTGTAAAAATTATATGATGAAGATTGTCGGAATTTGTTGTCCCTTTCGGTGACACGGATACCCTAGGAGTAATAGTGTTCTGTGCGGATACCACATGAGTCTATGGATTACTCTGTCTACGGTCTCACCCGATATATTACTTAAGGCGATTGGCACACTGCACCGCATCACGCAGCGGGTCGCAGATAACGCACTCACGCGCGTGATTTTTTACATACAAATTCAATAAAAACGCACTCACGCGCGTGTAATTTGGCACCTTTTCCCGCACACCGCTGCGTGATGCGTGGCAGTGTGATAATCGCCTTACTCTATGGGTCTCACTCACTAGGCATGTTATGCTAAGGACTTAGCTTTTTTTAGTAAGGCAATTTTTTCGTAAGAATTGAATGAACGATTGAATTCAACGAATGAGTTAATTTAGTTCAATCTATATACTCTATGGTTTTAGTTTCAGAATTTCAGATCTGCGCTTGTCACGATATTGTTAATAATTTGCAGAAAAATCTAAAAAGAGTCTTGTTTTCAAAAGAAATAAGAAACCAACATTTCTCAGATCTTAAACGTAAGTATGGGTATAAGGTTATTAGTAGAGTGGTGTATTTTAATCCACCTAGAATTCCTACCACGCTGTCAAAAATGGTCAAGTAAATAATCTGTTATTTTCTAATATTCCCCCTATTTACTAATAATTTGTACAAAAATAGTCATAGTTTCTCCAATTTATACGAAAGCTGCAGTTTACTTAGTGAAAAAATAATTGTCAAGTTTGACTTGTGGTTTATTCATTGTAAGGATTCCATACTGAAATCAATAAGAATTTTATAATAATTTATTGAAATGCACTCGGTTGGAACACCACTAAACAAATTCTGACATTATCAGGGTGAAGTCAAACCTTTTCCATATTAACACTTTAGATCAGCATTACATAGCAAATTGCATTGCTGAAATAGGACACCAAACATTAAGCTAAAAAACAATATAAATATTTTTCCCGCTTTTTTTGAAGTCATTGACACTATTTTTGGCATCTTGACCTTTTCATTTGGGGTCAACATCCTTAGATTGTTAAAAATATTTGAAAATGAACATCTTGTACATAATCATTCTCCTGCCCCTAACAGGTACAGTACATTACACTTTAATTAAATTATTTATTTATCTACTAGAATTTAAACAATTCTGTATTACTTTCAGGTACAGAAGGCAGACTAATTAGTTTGTAAAACCAAATAATAGTTTTAAAAATAAAAATATTTGTAGATTCAAAAATGTTGTTATAAAAGTAATTGCTCAATATTATAAATAGAAGTTAGTGTTATATTTATTGAAAACGGTGTGTTATAAGTGTAATAAATGTGTGAACGATACCCGGGGTATTTGTTCGGTGGGACTCCTGTCAGTAGTTGGGACAGGAGTTTCAATTCACTGGAAAATGTAAGTACTTTGATGTTCATACTTCTATTTTTTTTTTGTAATTTAAGCCGTATAGTTAGGTACTGATCATATTTTAGAGTATATAGGGTGAAAAAAGACACTAAATGAAGCTGAGAGTCACTTGTATTCCCATCATTGTAATTACTTTTTGTATTGGAACATAACTGGGAACCTAGTTACAGATATATTGAGTGACAAAATTCCAACTTTTACTGACGTTTCTTTAAGACAACAAGTTTTTAATGTTAACACAACTTTAAACACCCCACGATCCCTGTACCATTGCATTAACCTATAAGCACAATGCTTTGCATGTGTTACTTTGCACACTACCGAAGACAGTAAAGGACAATGAATAATGGTGGGCCCACTTCAAAAGTAATGATGTAACTAATATTTTTGTAAAATATAATTTAAAAAAAAAGAGTGTCCATGGAGTTTCTTGCCCATTCTTCTCCATAGGTACCTACACTTTCGAATGGGCAACTAACTTCATCTTTTCTGACTGATCGACTTCTTGACAATTCAAAAGTGCCTGTTAATTAAACCATTAATTGAAATAACTGCTTTGAGTTTGAGTAGAAATAAGATACTCATGAATAGGTATTTTTATGCAGAATAAAACTTAGTATTGCGACTAAGGTTAAAAGTCAGTACTTTCGGAGTTATACTACCTATTATACTGCCATAAAAGTGATCCCAATCTAAGCAAGTTATGATCGTAGTTTACTTCATTATAAGATAAACACGGATAAAATTAACCTAGACTCAAACCGGACGGCACGGAACAAATATTTGTATGACCCGCACGTTGAGGAGTTGGGAGATATGAATCATTTGTGGCCCCCGCAGGTTTGATGTCCTGGACGAATAATAAATCTTTTTTGGTTTAAAGTGAAAAACGTGTTATTTTTTACTATTCTACCTTATAAATATCCATTAAGAATATGTTAGATTGAGACGACTTTAAGACGTCATATCTCCGAAAGAACTAACATTTGACCATAATTTTATTAAAAAGCCCTAGGTAGGTATCCAACAGTATATCAAATGTTACTCTTGAGGGGTGGGCCCCGACCCCATACATTTGTTTCCCAGCCTCCTTTACACACCAAAAATAATAGTCATTTCTAAACTATTATTTTTATGTAATGTCAGTTAGATTGATGTACAGAATGCGTAGTTGACAGTTATGTGACACCCTGTAAGTTTAAAACGAATATTATTTTGATTCTGTTTTATCTTGTTTACACTCTCTTTGTTAAAATTGGACCTCGGTCTATAGCGGAACGAGTGGGAAAAAAAAGTTCCAATCATCACCACTGGGTAGGAAACTTTTTTCCCACTCGTGCCCAGTGGGGACGACGGGGCGGGGACGACCGGGAATAAACGATTTGTAACTAATATATATATGTTTGACACCGGTGACTGTATGAGCAGATTAATGTAAACGAGGCAAAAGGAGTATGTAAGGATCATAGGAGGTAGCTTTCTGTAATTTCTGCCTACCCCTATGGGATGAAGGCATGAGTTTATGTATATATGTGTGTATGACTTGTAGAATAAACAAGGTACACATACTTTTTTTCGTAAGTAATACACAATATAAAATGGGTGTACCTATCAATTTTTTTTGTATGGACAGATGTTTCTATGCTAAACTTGTGTGTTGAGAGTAATGAAATTTTTTATTTCAAAATAACTTTCAAAACTTCGTAATTAAGAAAGTCTACTTTTGTAATTTACTTTTCATAGGTATTTTTTATTGCTAATCAGGTGTTATTTCAATTAACCATGCAGTTCAAACAGCCATTCACCATTATCATATTTAGAATTTCAGCCACATAGATCAACAAATCAATCTAGATGGTTTAAAATTTTAAAAATAACAGTTTTTGTTATTTGTTTGAAGCGCAAGGGGTGAAATTTTTTAATTATCCATTTTATTTCAATTTTCTATTTTTCTCAGTCTTGTTCTGGTGTTTGCACTGGTAGATAATTGTTTTCTATTGACTAGTCTGTACAACGTTGTGGCTTTTGATTTTGCATGTAAGTACATTGTAATTTATTCTATTCTTTAGCTCTTCATACTCATCTTCTTTGTTATTTTGGTTGGCTTACTCATTATCATCTGCCTAACCTTTCCCCAACTATGTTGGGGTTGGCTTCCAGTCTAACTGGTTGTTGCTGGATACCAGTATTTTACATGGAGCGACTTCCTGCTCTACATTGGTTGGCTCACCCTTTCTCACTAATTCACTTAAGAAACCGCACAATTTTTACGAATTTTGTTATTTCTGCTCAGCAGTAAGATCAAATTCTTAATAACTTTGGGAGTGTAAATTAAAAAGGCTTTAAATCTCTACATCTATTATGTAGGCATGCAGCTTTTGTATTGTGTTAAATGCCCTAGCATTGTTTATGGAACGCTAATCTGAAGACTGTGTGCCTGTCTGGGGCTCGTGGCTTTTTGGAGAAAGTCTAATGTTGTCCCATGTGTTCGAATTAGGACCTTAAACGAAAGCCAAAATAATAATCTCATCTTTTATTTCTTAATTGGAATTTTGCCGTGGTTGTCCTCATTATTATATTATAGTTATCTAAAAGGCATCTAAAAGGCCAACTCTTATGTGCTAATTCCATAATGGTAATGACACAATTCCAGACATTAAAAGCATAGATCCATCAAATATTTGGCAGTTGAACCACTGATTACTAAGGATCACTATGAAAATTAATCCCCCAGAAAGTCAACAGTAGAAACATACTTATCGCTCCTGTAATCCTGTTTACTGTTCTATTAAATTACTACTTTCAGGTACCTAGATTGATTCTTAGAACATTGGCTAAAAATCTAATCAAAAAGACAGACTGGGACTAAGGCTAGTTCTACATTGGTATTTACCTATTATTTTTGCACCTTGCGCGGAAATAAGCATACTCAATACTGGAGCCTAATAGTAATAGTATTGTTTCCTTTCATAAGATTGTACCGGGACGGGCAACAATCCCGCGAATTTAATTTTCGCGATTCAACGGCCCTATTGCTTTTTACTCATAATGACAATCGCTTTCATGTTGACTTTGACAGTTCAACAATATCCATCGCGCCGTATGTTATAAAGTTCGTGTTCGCTATACCAACTGAATGCAATGCAATGGATGTTGTAGAACCGTCAAAAAAAAAATCAAAGCGATTGTCATATGAAATGCGTTACGCTGTACGCGAGCTTCAGGACTCCTTTTGATGTGAGAAATCCCTATTGAAAAAAGACCATACCTAATGACGCTCTCAACAAGCCATTATTAATGAGCTCAGTAACTAACGTTTTAGTAAAGAGGCAAGTTCCATTTTACATTGGAAACGTGCCAGCATGCTTGTCGACACCAAACGCCAGTGCAAGATGTAGGGTGGCTGTGGTGGTGCGGGATAATAGATTTTTTTGGCTATGTTTACCTATAGATTTTTGTTTATTGATTAGCGAAATAGCGATAGGGTTTTGTACACAATTTACTGACTTTTACCCTTCTAATATCAATCCAAACTAATCCATACTTAATATTATAAATGCGAAAGTGTCTGTCTGTCCGTCAGTTACCTCTTCACGCTTGAACCGCTGAACCGATTAAGATGAAATTTGGATAGAGATAGTTTGAGTCCCGGGAAAGGACATAGGATAGTTTTTATCCCGATATTCCCACCAGATCCAAAGTTATGCGGGTGTAACGGCGGGGCGTTGCTATTACAATCTGTCAAATTTCTTTAATAGATTTTCAACTTTATCGCTAAAGCATAAGGTTCAAAGTTGATTGGGAAAATTTGACAGTTTCGGGTAGCTTGATGTGTGATCTGTACATTAAAAATCATTTAATGTGTCAGTTTTGTGTGACCGCGTTGTTCTTCTAAACTACGCAATGGATTTTAATGCCATTCTGACCATCATTCAGAGAATTTGTTTCAGAAGGTTTTTGTGTATAATTCACTATACATATAACCTACTGGTACAATAATAATAAAAAAAATATCGATGTTTGGTCAAGTCGTAAAAACCGTGCGATACAGGGGCGGGTCGCTAGTATTAGGTGAACATGTCCTAATACCCAATTATATTATTATCACGCCGAAATAACTCGTAGGTATTGGTCGTAACTACCAGGTCGCGAAAATAAATAATAGCAAATAGTCAAGTTCTACCAGAAATGTAGGTACCGTAGGACTATTAGTTTTACAAGCGAAATACCTCAACCTAGTAACCCATTTTTGCAGTGTTTTATTCATATTAAGTTACCATTGCGATGGTTTACGTTAAGCCAATAATTTGATTAATATATATTTTTTTGGCACGAACATCCCATACTTTTGCGAGCGCTTGAAAAAAGAGGTTTACATTTCTGCATCAAGTTCTATTAAAAAGAACACTAGAATGCCAAGAGGTCACGTACCTATTGTACCAACTATCTATTCTCTTTATCCCGCGTAACCTCGAAGCATGTTTAACCTACATCTTAGAGTAACCATTGCAGTTGAATATGTCATCGATTGCGGGACCTTTTATCATATTCGTTCCCGGTACTACGATCTGATAGTGCACAAGTTTCGAATTTCTCTACTTACTTCAGTACCATTTTATTTATTTTTAGATTTAATAAAACGAACGTAGGCGTAGTCTATTACGAAATTAGTTGGGTGTCCCAGGAAATTGATCTGCCAAACCTAGTGATTATGGCAATTTCCCTTTTGGATATTAATCGTGCAGACCATTCGGCCATGTCCACAAGCCGGCCTTTGATCAAATAAAAAAACAATCACGCACGCAAAATCATTCGGTACATTGCTGCATTGTTATTAAATTCTTTCGGCTGATTCTTGCCAAATGTAATTTATGTAAATGGAGCAACTCAGGGAAATGATCAATTCAGGAGTTTAGCGGCAATGAGAATGAGCATGCCTCCTTTACACAATTTTCATAATGTCGCTAGCTGTTGCTAGCCGTCAAAACTAATTATGGCTTCAGTATATATGTCGATGCACTTATGAGGCGTGTTGGTTCGACTCTGAGTTTGACTCACCCGGTGACTACCAGTCCATTAAACAAAGGCTCAAGCTGGCTCATATTAGTCCATGGCCCTCATTCTTCAACACGAGTTCCGTTCAAGAGCATTCTTGGTTAGAAACTCCTTGACACGCACGAAAAAGGGGCTATACGCTAAAGACACGCCATCTTATTGCCCCATGAAATATGCTTCCCCTAATATAAACTCCTTTAATTAGACCTCCAAAGGAGAGCCCTTAAGGTCGCATTATTAATAACGAGGTTAATAATGACGTACTCCACATTTTGACACACTGGTCGTGAATTATGATACCATCTAGTCGGCTGTGTTCACGTTCTTTAACTTTGCACGATGAAGTTGGAGAGGCTATGTAACTTCCTCGGAAAACTTTCTTGAGAAAACTACCAATGAATCTTTGGAAGTCATGAATTCTAAAAGATCTTTACTTTGTGATTACTTTATAGCCATTTACCTCCTTTTTTGGGGCTGAAATGTTGTTTAAAGTTGAATAGTTTCTTGTTTTTAATATTGCAGGTGTAAATCGAGTGAGTTAATCTAGTGGTAGGTACCGTATACAGGTTTTTAGGTCATGGCCGCTTGTATTGCCCGGTTTTTTCGTTTGATTGTGAAGTTTACCGGCTCTTGTTTGTTTGTTTTAAATTGACACAGCCCCTGGTGAATATGTATCTTGTACAATGTGGCATTCATTTTGTTCCATAAAAAGAAGCGATGTTTCGTTGGAAATGAGGAGATATGCGTTTGGGGCGAGAGGTCGTTTGTTTGTATGTCTTCCATTTTTCCCAACGGTTGGATGTTTTTAAGTTATGTTAGTTAGTTTAGTTATGTTTTTAAGTAAAGGGGTGTTGCGTGATAAATTATTTCTAATTGAGAACAGAATACTTTGGGGTCTAATCTTCTGTAAATATCGTATTGAATAATTATGAGCATAGCTAGCGGGAACCACACTTCAACTGTGGGGGCTCTTAGGTTTAATGTTTAGTTGTTTTTTTTTGCAGCTTCGAATTATGCCCGGTTCATGGCAATCAGAGTTCCAATAGCCATTGACAAAAGGTGTGTTTCTTATTCTCCGAGGAATACATTCTCTAGACACGATTCGTTCTATATATTTTCAGGGCAGCCATGAATGCGTAAGTAGCCTGACACAAAACTTATCCAGTTAAAGGGAAAATGAACTTTGGTATTCAGCAGCCAAATGACGAAGTTTAATAAATAATATCAATTAATGTTTAGGAATGAAAGCATCTGTCGCGATCATTACTTCTGCATGTTATATTGATAGTTTTGCGTCTGGCTAAAACCAAATGCTTTATTTTTCATTATTGTAATTGATTTTATGTTGATTATTCGTCAAGCCGCGACGGTACTGATAATTAAATGTGCGTGTAAGGTTTTACATAGAATTTAATTAAGTTAGTGAATAATAATTCAAATTGGAATCGTTAAAAATTAATGGTGAATTGGTGACGTGAATCAAAATGGTCTGATTGCTTTTTTTAAAAACGTAGATCAAGCCTTATCAGTCAAATCCTTAGGTACGTTTTTTTTTTGTGAAATAGGTACGTTTTTTTCTGTGCTTCCAGATAAATAAATGATTGGGTAAAGATTTTAGATTATTCCTAAAACTGCTGGCTGGAAAACAGAAAGTCACAATTCCAAACCCATTCCAAAAAAATCTGGGTCTAAAACGTTACAGCTGAGAACTGACCTTCATAACTCAAAAGTTTTCACAACTTTTACGTATTTTTCTTCTACGTTCACTTGGTAATGGAATTTCAGTAGGTACTCTAGGATTGCGCATTTTATAACTAATTCTTGGCTCAGTTCGTGCGATAAGATTTACGGTGTGTGTCAGCCCAACCCAACGGTTTTCGAGTTGCAGCGAACTAAGTCGGTCAGATCTCAGATGTACGTTTATGTAACCCTACGTATTATTAGACGCCAATTTTGTAGAACATAATTAGGTTAATATGCTGGATTAAGTTCAGTGGTTAATGGTTCTTAAAGCCATTGTATTGAAACGTTTTTAGGGTTGACTTGGACGCCCTATTTCTCCATCGCGGATATTATACCGCGAAGGATTATACAGTTCATATTTTCAGCACAGTAACGTCAAATTATAATACATTTTGTCTCGTCTATTTGTTATTTAGCCATTGTTTATTATATTACTAGCCATTGTTTATTCAAGGTTTGAACCTTGAATAAACAATGGCTAGTAATATTATACATGATAGAATATTAGGTCAATCGAGGCTGCCCGAAATATCATAGCAGCATCTAGCTCCCTTGGGGCTGTATCTAATTTCACGCGGCTGAAGCTGATAAAAACCAGTTTTGGATTATTTCGGCGTTAGTGCAAAATTGGCCGGGGCTTCAGGAAATTAAGGAATTGTTTCACTAGGTCCGGATAGGCACTATCAAACGAATGAATATAAAATTAACTGACGGAAAAAAATTGCCGGAATTTATCAGGTGTTGAAATCGTCGAGTTTTTTTCGGCGCTTTTTTGGTGGTCGCAAGCACGGAAGAGATAAATCTATTCCGTGGTCGCAAGTGTAGATTCTGGCGTGAAAGGGTTCCAGTGATGACGAATACTGTGGCGGGTTTGTCCTTGTCCCATAAAAAAAGGTATTGAAGCAGGCCATCATATTTACTAGAAATTTCTTAGCAAGCTTTTGGGTCGCCACGCGTTGTTTTGGGTTTTGGTTAGTCGAAACAAATGACGCGCTTTAGTTTTGCGTGATGTTAAAACTGGTCACTGTAAAGGGTGGCGACTTTCCATGGCCTTGTAGATAGATCGAGCTGATTAGCAGCTATAAATAGGTACCCCTTAGGTAGGTAGGCCCTTTAATTGATTTTGTTTAGCCTTGGTATAAAAAAAAAACGCTTTTTTTAAAGAGCTTTCGTTAGCTAAGCTTTGAATGTGACTAGTTAACAGCTTTTTGTTAAATGTGATTAGATTTCTAGCCCATCTAAAGATTGCCCGGAATAAATCTTCTTCATTTTCGACTTAAAACTGCATCCGCTTCCTTGGTCCTGTGATAGACAAAGCCATCTGCCGTGTTGCATCATCCACGTGGTTCCAAATAGCCTTCTTTATGTAGTCCTTCTAACCATCAGGATTATCTCTTTCGTCATAATTATTGATTTTCGATTACAACACATAGTATCATAGGCCAGACAACTGTCTCTGGCATTTGGCCAGTACAACGCCGTGCTGAAGAAAAAACCAGTGTTAGGGTGAACATTCTTATAAACGTCGTCGGCCTTTAACATCGTATTGCCGTATGTCGCATCAAGATGCGTGCTTTGAGAATGTACTTATTCTGTGAAGTTTACGCTGATGCAAATTCCACATGTCATGTCACTGATAGCGTTTAATAGGAGACTTTTCTTCCTTTGTTGTCAATTCTTTGTAGGGTAAAAAAAGACAGACCGGTCCAAATAGCTCTTGGACAGCTCTCTTGCTTGCCTCGCTGCCACAGGATGGGAAGCTGTGACATTAGTTATATTAGTATGCTGGTTTATGTTCCAGCAAATCCAACAACAGTACCGGGGGCGGGCAGGGGCGGGCGCGCGCTTCTGGGGCAGCATGTCGGAGGGAGGAGGGGTGTCCGCCGCAGGGGGGGACTCCTGCAAGACGAACCTCATCGTCAACTACCTGCCGCAGACTATGACCGAGAAGGACCTATACGCGATGTTCATGACCATAGGACCCATAGAGAGTTGTCGAGTTATGAAGGATTTCAAGGTTTGTAGGACTTGTTTTTATAATACTTTTGGAAATTTTGAATGACGATACTTAAGGAAGTCAGGCGCATTATGAGCCGCTTACAACCTTGCTGACTGGCTCACCAGCACCATTATTTTAATTAATCTCGTGGCGACACGGAAGGAGACGAAGACTTGGGCTGATTAGTTGCAGATCATCAGCCTACATTGAATAGTAATAGGCGATTGTTGTAAAGGTGGCTGGGACAGACATTATGCGGAAGGCGGAGGACAGGGTGTGGTTGCGCAGCCTGGGAGAGGCCTTATGTCAGTGGAATGCGAAGGGCTGAGTTGATAGGCGGTGTTGCCATAAACAGTGGTAGAAACATTGGTGATTACACTATGGTTGCAATTGCAACACTTGCAACATCATTTAAGCGCCTGTTTGACACAGTCTATGCCGCATGTCTTTGTCAAAATCCGTAGTATCTAAGTTATCCCGCTCTATGCAATCACTGATCTGTTAAATTCATAAACTGAACGCAAGTGATGTTGATTGCAGACTGGCTACAGCTACGGGTTTGGCTTCGTGAACTTCACGCGGGAAGAGGATGCGGCGCGGGCGATCGACACCTTCAACGGGTACCAGCTCAGAAATAAACGGTTAAAGGTACATTTTCTTAAATTTTTCGTTGCCCAAGTCTTTTACAATGGCTTTCATGTTTAAGACCTACTCTATCCTTTTTACATGGACCTCTTTTTTCTTACGGTTTTCTACTCTATTTATTGGACATTTTTAGGGCCTATACTCCTTTTTAGGGCTTCTACTCCATTATCCAAAACACTATACTCCGTTTTACCATTAAATTTTGTGATATTTTTTAATACTTATTGTTTCTGTTTCAGTTTATTTTGACCTTTTTACCTTTTACATATGAATTTATGACACCTTGTAGATTATTTACCCAGTTATTAATACGTAATGTAAACATTTTTTTCCTTTTCTAAGGTCTCATACGCACGCCCTTCAGGTGACGAAATCAAAGACACGAACCTCTACGTGACCAACTTACCGCGCGCCATCACTGAAGAACAGCTAGAGACAATATTCGGCAAGTACGGCAGGATAGTGCAGAAGCATATACTGAGGGACAAGAGTAATGGCACGCCGCGTGGAGTTGCTTTTGTAAGGTACGTACTAACGATATGAGGACTGAGGAGGGATGAAACGCATGCAACTAAAGAAATGGTGAATATAAAATGTTAATGGATGAAGGGGGAGAAGAAGAACAAAGAAAAGCTGAATGGGTTGTGTGAGGAATGATATTAAAGAAAAAGGAGTGAATGATAGAGTGATAGGGGAGGGGAGGAGAGAATAGGAGAAACCTGTTGCGACGACCCCAAGTAACATGGGACAAGGGCAGGAAGAAGAAGTACTAACGATACTATGAAGGAAGTGTTATTGCCTCGGTATCGAATGAAAAGTATCGATATTCGTTTGGTATCGATATTTGTTCGGTACCCAAGTAAAAATATCGGCACTTGCTCGGTATCGAATGAAAAGTTAAAAAAAAAAGTCCTCCAGACCGTATTTCGGCCACGGCGGCCAATCTCAACGGAGACGAGCCTTCCGCGCGGGACATATTATAGTGCACAAGTATGCGCGCAGACACAGGTGCACTCCCTCTTCCCTCACTCTCATAGTCCGACGGGACGGCAATCCGCACGACCGGAGAGAGATCAGGCGCAGGACCAACGGCTTAACGTGCTTTCCGAGCCACGGGGGTATCACACCGCCAACTTCCAAACTCCGGGCTGTTACTAAGAAATTCCTAATGGAAAAACTCAATAACACTGCCCGACCCGGGAATCGAACCCGGGACCCCACGCTCAGCAGTCGCGCTTGCGACCACGAGACCAACGGGGCAGTTGAAAAAGAAAAAAAATGAATGAAAAGTTAATACCTGTTCGTTATCAAATGTAAATTTTCGGTACCTGTTTGTTATCGAATGTCTAGTATCGATAGTTTTCAACAAAATATTTTGTACAAGTTTCGAACATTGTGTAGTGAATACTTTTAGAGTTATTTAACGTGGAATTAGTCCCCAGAGAGCCCGTTTACAAACAGTTTATATATCCCTTGTTTATTTAACTAATAAATATTGTTTACAGATACGACAAACGTGAAGAGGCGCAGGAGGCGATAGCAGCGCTAAACAATGTGATACCAGAGGGCGGCACTGAGCCACTCAGCGTTAAGGTACGTGGTGACATCTATACTTAACTTCTAGAACAAATTGCTTCGCTTTTTAATAATAATCAGGGACTTCTGTAGGTACTGCTGTATTCGACGTTACGATAAATCGACTAAAATGAGCTTAGTCGATTTATTTATTGTTTTATGGTGACTATTAGATATTCTTCGAGTTTTTGGTATTATTTTATTTTACTGTGGAAGTTGATACTTTTAGTCTGTTAGTTTAATCTGATAGTCGATTTTATGCAATTTAGTCGCTCTTGAAACATAATAGAATATCACTTTTCTGGAATCTTAGGAACTACCCTGTCAATTGTGATTTCTAACAAACACTACTACTAATACAAAAAAAGAGTCATTTTCACGCAAAAAAAACCATTTAGTTCAGTATTTCATTTGAAGACTTTTTAAAAACTACTAAAAACAAATAATTTTGCTAGCGTTACTTATTTAAAAATTACAGTGTTGTCCAGTAAAAACACCTCATTAAAAAAAAAAATTACCATTATTAATGGTCACTGGCTTTTTGAAAGTGGAATATCATACCACAGACATCTCTTTTAGTTAAAGTGCATTAATTACACATAGCATCACGCCTATATTCCTGGAAGGATTAGGCAGATGTGTATAGTACACCCTCATTTCGCAAGTCATTCGTTTTTTTGTATCAAAATAACTCTTAGAACACTCAACTATAATTTTCTCACACTTTATTCCTACACAAGCATGGACCGGGTGCATGTTCTATTGGCGGGGTCGGGTCTAAATTCTTCTTAATATATCTCTCTGCAGCCAACCAGCAGTGACGCTGTGTACCGACGCGGGATGTCGCGCGCGACCAGCCGACTGCGGCTCCACAGTGACACAATGGTGCGCCGGGGTGAGCCCCGCTAGGGGCACAAAGTAGCACAGCCATAATCTTTTATATCTTCGTCAGTTTTCAAATTATTTCCGTTATCAAGAAGAAGAAGCTACGGCATTGAGCAGACTAGAAAACTATTTTTAATTACTTGATGACAAAGAAAAAAAAATAGCATACACCTTTGACCAATGTCGAGTTGACATCAACTTAAAACCTTTTAAATGGCCATTAAGAAATATAAGTTAAAAAATTAATAATTTAATTTTCACAGTCTGTCAGTGTCACATTTAATATTAATTCGGCCTGACATGTCAAGAAGATGGCTGAATGTCATTCTGCGGTATTGACATACAAAATATAAAATGCTGTGTCGGTAAAGCAGACAAAAATAGCCCTTAAGGTGACGAACATATTTTGGATGTGACTGTACTTCTGTCATCGATAGAAAGACAACTGTGTGTCTCTAGAGGGGTAGCTCAAAGTGCCAGATGGTGCTCTTTTCTCCATTATTTTTTCTTCATGCCTTTGCCATTTTTCTGTCATCCGTTTCTTTTCTAGTCATTCGATTTTTTTTGTGAGTTTCAGCTTTTTTGGTAGCTTCCTTTCATTGTTTTAAGAATGTTTGCAAATTCTATTCGTTATGATATGAAATTGTAATCCGGTAGTGGGGAATGAATCGTTTTTATTAACATAATGGCCGGTACCGTTACATTATGCGAAGCAGGCTACAAATGATTCCGATTAAATCGTCAGAATTGATACGCATAACCAATTTCAGTGTTTTGAATTGATGGTGGAACATTTACAGAATTCAAAGACCTATTCACCAGCCTAGAATATTCTCTTGGGTGTTCTTACCCAAAATTATATTGAAAATCGGCCATTGTGTATTTTAATGTTACAGTGTTTTTATCTATGTGGATATGAACAATATTATGTTGCTTTATTTTAGCGACCATATAAATGAAGTCATAAGTTGGTAATGGTTCTCTTTTGGTGCTTTCAGGTGGCTGAAGAGCATGGTAAGCAGAAAGCAGCGTACTACGCGGGATGGGCGGCAGGGTTCCACCATAATAGAGGTGAGTAAGTACGATTATTGCGTAATCGATATCCATAAAAATCGATTTAGCATCGATATAGAACCGTAGAATATAATAGATTTAAAATTCGAGAACTTGACGAATTATTACTTAAGCTAACTTATGGAATTATTTTTAAGAACTTTTTGTATTCCTTGAAAATTTTAATCGAGAGTGCTTTTATGAGTCAAGCTGATTCGATTCATGATTTTCGGTGTCCCAAGACCAAAGAATATATAACCATTTGACTGCGCATACAGTGCCCCGACGCTCGAAAACTATTGGCTTTTGGTCGCCAATAAGCTTTCTTATTTACATGAACATATCACATGGAATGTTTACATCATAATTACTACAGTAAAGACGTCATATCTGACTCCTGAGTTGAAGTGTGGGAGGTCAACTCCTCCTCCATATGATGACGAGACCGGTGACGTCACTCGTCGCTAGCAGGCTACGGTACTAGTAACCATTTTAGTTGTGTCCAAGTGCACGCTAAATTAATAAAAAAAAAAACTTTGTATGCAATTATAACGCATCAAAATGCCTTCATGCGCGGTGAAGTGGTGTGGGAAACATTCCAAGACATCTAGTTACAAAAAGGATGGTATAACTTTTCACCGGTAAGTAAACAGTACGAAAAATTATTTTTGATTTAATCAGATTATGAGCCACCGCAGCGGGGTCTATCTAAAATGGTCGCTGGGTAAACAAGCACATTTATTTAGTCGCTCGTTGATATCTTTTGGAAAAGTCTCGTTCTTGTATTAGACAAATCTAATGCTCCTATCCCTTTCTTTGTTTTTGTATGTTTATCGTAAAAAATAGTGGTTTATATTTTTCACTTTGTAGTTATTGATGTAAAAAAGTTTTTTTCATCTGTTTGTTTGACATACATGTTTTTGTGTTTTGAAATACAAATAATACCGATTATTTTATAAGGTTGGTTTTAAAATCTCTGATTGGGTATACTTTTATTCCCGGATATTAATTTTCATCAATTTGAAATACAAACATCAAAAGTGTCTAGGGATCAACATATATTTTTGCAATAACTTTTCTCCTGATTGATATTAATTAAAATTTTCTTTAAGGATTCATCAAATAAAGTGTTTTCGTTTGTCACAGTAACGATAAACCAAGTCACCTTTGCATTAATAAAGAAATTTGCCATTTTCCTAATAAAGGGATTTTTGACATTTGAACCACTAACACAAAAGTTCGAAAAAAAGACTGAAATAACAGTTTTCTTTAAAATTTTATTGGGTAACTTAAACAATTAATAATCCGTGTTTCTACCGCGAACACTAACAACACAAGAACATCGGTTTGGCATACTCAAAATGAGTTCATCCAAATCACGCTGTGGAATGGCCGCCCATGTTCGTTGCAACAACAAAAAAAGGTCTTCTTGCGACTGGATACCCTCCATATTCGGCAGAGCTCTTCTCTGTAGCATATCCCATGCATGCTCAATCGGGTTCAAGTCTGGCGACTGAGCAGGCCAGGGCAGGACATTGATGTTAGCTGCGGCGAGAGTCTGTCTTACAACTCTTGCGGTGTGCGGTCGTGCATTATCATGCATTAACTGAAATAAGGGACCGATTTGCACTTGTAGAGGAACGATGACGTCTGATACAATCGTCTCAGCATAAATTTGAGCGTTGAGGTTGCCTCTGATCCAAATCAACTCAGTTCTTCCGCCGATCCAAATACCCGCCCATACCATGATGGTTCCACCACTATAAGGATGGACTTCCTGGCAGGATTTTAATCGCTGTTGGCGTCCAGGGGTTCTCCAGTGTCGTATACGTCTTGTATCCGGTCTCATACCAAAACGAGACTCATCAGAAAAGCACACGAAACGCCATTGTTCTTCTGCCCAATTTCTGTGTTCAAGAGCCCATTGATATCGAATCCTACGATTGTGCATTGCTATAGGTGGTACCCGTAGCGGTCTTCGGGAATGAAGGTTCACTTCATGCAAGCGGTTTCTGACTGTTTGGTCGCTAATTAAGTTCCCTGAAGAGTGATGAAGCCTCACGGCTAACATCATGGCGGTTATTGTTGGAGCTCTTCGAGTTAAGATTTGAATGTATCGGTCTTGTCTCCGTGTGGTGCAGCGATACCGTCCTCCATGGCGCTCAGCCACGGTACCAGTGCTTCGGTAACGTGTCCAAAGTCGACTGATAACACTCTGACTTGTATTCAGAGCTAAAGCCACAGTACGTTGCCGGGAACCAGCTTCTATCATTCCCACGGCTCTGAGCATTTCTTCCCTGCTTAAATGACGTCGCCGCTCCATAATAACGTTGGTTTTAATCAGTAGTAGGGAAACAGTAGCACTAATAATATCTTCAATGCGTTGTATGTTTTTATAGGGAAAATATTGACAGCTGATTTTCATCTTTTACTCGAATTTGATTCACAGTTCCTGATTCAAATTATGAAATGCACCAAAAAGGATCCATATAAATTTATAAAATCATAAATTTATTACAAAGCCACATCTCAATCTCAAGAAATCCGCATACAAATGCTTGATCCCTAGACACTTTTGATGTGTGTAGAATCAACAAATCATATAATTGAATTAGCATGATGCTTAATTCAAAAATATGTAGACGCTCGTTTATATTTTTATACAAATAAACCCCTAACCCCCCCCCCCCCCCCCTAAAACTTTAATTCGTAAAGCATAATTATACCAAATTAATTCATTTTATTTTTTGGTAATTGATTGATTTTGATTAAATATTATTTCTATGATTTTAATTGAGTATTGTTCATAATGTTAAAATTAATTTTATCGATATCGACTTTTTCCCCTTAATGAAGTAGAGCAGCTCTTACGATAGGGATACCTACAAAAACTGACCAATTGCAGCCGCGCGTTCTTCCTCGTCCCCCGATCCGCGGCAGTGAGTCGTGTGTTTCGAAGAAATCGGCCTATACGCTCTCTAGTGGTTATATTCTCTTTGCCCAAGACGTTCCTCAGTTTATGACTGAAAAGCACAATGATCTTTATTGTCGTTGCAATAAGCTGCTGGGTTGCTGCCATTGACAACTCTGTCAAAACTACAATGATCTTTATTACCGTTACAATAAGGTTGCAAAATAACTGTGAACGAACTGTACTTGACTTAATTTGATAATAGATATTATTGAATAGCCTATAAAGACTTAGGATTCAATATTACAATGTGTATTTATTTTAACTAAACCGAAAATCCGCTCATGAACTACGTATCTAATTTTATAAATTGCAAACCTAACCTTACCCACTGTGCACGCTGCTCGGATAGCTGCAATCGCCCCCCAACGCCACCACAGCCTCGACCAACTAGACATGCTCCACAGCCGGCAAGATTACACGACCAACTATGGAATGTACGGAGGCCACTCCAACCGCTACCTCCGCCGCGACTATTACAACCAGCCGTCTTATATGAGCCATCATCGCCCATTTTGAAAAGGGCTTTACTGTAAGAAGTTCCGTCTCACCGATACGCGGATATAGACGGACGGACTTTTCATTTTAGTAGTGTAATATAGTGTTGGTGTTATTTATAATTATTATTATTAAGTGACTGTGGGAGTTTTTGAGAAAGTTGGGTATGCTGTTGTATATTGCGGATTTTTGATTAGTAAGTTATGATTTTGAAAATATTTTTTGTTTATTTTGGACTGAAAAGTCTTCTTTTTTTTTAAATATACATATTATGTTCGTTAGCAAAATGGTACCAAAGAAACTTTAAAATGGTCTCATATACTTTGGTATAGTATCTCTTGGTCCCCACCTATTTCGGCGTAAGTCTTAATATAAGGAAAAAGGATAAATAGTTAATAACGGTGTTCTCAAAGATTCCCACAAGAACACTCTTGGTACAAGTGTGGTTTAACTATTAATTTGCGCTTAGTTCCCCCTCCATTGTTAAATTCCTATGCTTCGTCTTTAAATTAAGATAGACAAGACTCCTATAAAGTATGAGTGGTAACGTTCGATGGTGTTGCCAGTTACGGGAATTGTTTTTGTAGTCAGACTTAAAAAAACTCAAAAATTATTCCCGATTTTTTGAGCTGGCCACGACTGGGCGATGTTAAATGTTAATGTAAAATTGGAACGTTAAAATTGTGGATGTTAAAGAAATGAACTCGTGTTGGGTTGAAAAATAATTTCATCTCTATTAAAATCATCTTTATCATTCTCTATTGTCATCTTTATTGTTCTCCCTTTTTTTTTTTTAAGCTTTAGCACTTAAGGGCACTATACGGCTATAGCCGTCATAAAGACAAAACTTATATCGTGGCTCGTTTACCGCGCCGGAACCTGTTAAACGACTATACCCTTATTCGATATCGACTGTCAAATCTTTTAATTTATTTATTCCACTTTTTTGGGTTTAAAAAATCAGTACGCATTTCTCGTTGAATACTTTTTTTATTTAAAATAATTTTATAAATAGCTCAACGTAAGTGCCCTCCTTTTCGACTCAACACAAGATAACTAATTAATATAAACCTAATCTGAAAATTAAACTTAACAACTGAGGGACCCTGTCTCAGCACAAAAATCCTGTTATTATTCTAGCATTTTCTAGAACGTTCTAGACTTTTAGACGTTTCATAGTGAAGCACTCGCAACGTTTACCCAATATGCGCTTTTATAGTTTCTAACGTGACGTTTTTAACGTGGACGTCCACGTCAATAAAATGTATGGAACTACGTGCACGTTTTATCGTTATCGTGGACGAAAATTTTATTGCGTCTTCATATATTTCCATACATTTTACTTTCTTGTTTTACCGCGATGCCGTGGACGTCCACCATAAAATCGTCAAGTTTGAAATAAAAAAGCGCTCAATAGTAGTAAAAATAATAAATTACTTATTATGTAATATAAATAGTATTTATACTTGTTCTAAAATAGTTTCGGCTTTCACTTTTACACGCAAAAAATTGTTGTTAATTATTTTTTTAAATTTTATTTTTAAAAAGCCTTGTATAATTTTTCTTCGCAGCCTTGTTTTAATATCGAAATGTATTTAGTGCTGTTTTAGTACCAAATTTGTTTGTTTTCTTCGTAATTGTAAGTTAGTGTGTCGAATATTCTTTATCTACAATGACAGAATATCATGTTTGTACGAAACTATGAACGAAATCATTTTAATAACATAAGTTGTGCAAAATGTCAATTTATTAATTTTATCTTCGTAAAGTTGTTCACACAAAAACAATTTAGTAGTATAGACAATAATTATTGTAATAATCAGTTTAAACTGCTTCTGTTCTAATTTTCAAAAACCGAACTAAGGCCTTTAAAAAAAAACAATTTAATACTGGCAAATATTGCTTTTACTTAATTAATCGGGACTCCCAAAGCTTGATGCATAATCATGAGATTTGCTGCGAATTTAAAACTCCGGCTTACCATCGCACCTTGCAACTGCGCAAACTTGCACAACGCTTGCACTTCTACAAAGCTTGCACATGGTAAGTGCAGCGACCTCCTAGAGTGTAATCAAGTAGCATAACCAGCCTGTAATGTGTCCACTGCTGGGACACAGGCCTCCTCTCGGTGAGAGGGAGTGGGCTGTAATCCACCACGAGGGTCCAGTACGGGTTGGTCAAGTAGAATATTAATAGTTGAAATTAGTTACAATTAATACCGAAGCTTTTCTATACAAAATTCAACGCATTTGTGTGAACAACATTACCCACTTATCGGCTTATGAAAACATAATAATGTGCTCAATAGAAATAAATATATAATTGTCTGTTAAACAGCGTTGTAGCTAGTCGTTTGTATAAATACAAGTTTTCATTAGTTCACTATAAAGTATGTAATTATAGACCGATTCGCGCTTGTCTAGTTCATATGCTGTTGAATTATTGATTTTTTAGATAATGTTAACAGGAATATGTTTAGGCACTGTATTGTTATATTTTAGGCTGTTGATCTCATTACTGAGTTAACGATGAGAAAGAGGATTGCGTTGAAAAGCGACGACTAATTTGGTTCATGCATTTCATACAAAGCTTTAAAATCGTCATACACAAAACAGAGGTGTGGGTTACGGTAACAGTGTTGCGAGTTCAGTGGTTTTTTCCCATCTCAAAAAATGCCCAACGCGCCTAAAGAAGTTTTCACGTCAACAAGACATAACGTACTGTCATGTAGATCTTTATAGATCGTTCCAGGTAGTCAGAAGCCCGAAAGTAACAGTAACTAACAACCAGTCTTTCCAAGGGGTATCATTACCCAGTAACTGGGTTGTGGAGGTCAGATAGGCAGTCGCTCCATGTAAAATACTGGTATTCAGCTGCATCCGGTCAGACTGGAAGCCGACCCTACTATAGTTGGGAAAAGACTAAGCAGATTGATTGACTCTTTCACGGAAAAAAATGGATCGTCTCGAAAGTTATTTAAAGTCGTCGCTTTTTGACGTCATCAACAGTTGACGCGTAAAACGTTGGCGTTTAGTTCTTAGGCTTTGTATTTTACACATTGTTGCACTAGGTATGTACAAAATATTAATTTTAATACACATTGATGTTAGTCTCATACGTAATTGGGAAGCTCCCGACGTAATGAACGCTTATTTCTGACAGACTGGCAATGAGCTTTTTTGCTTTGACAGATTTTTAAACTCTCAAAAGTTTGAGAGCTGCGTAAAGGCGTAATAAAACGCTTACACTTTTGCAAGTAGTTATTTTAAACTGTACCAAACTCTAAAGAACGAAAAACAGATTTGCTTAGTTGTATGTCGATTAAAATATGTTACGGTCGCGAATCATATTTTAATTAAAATACATCCTGACACTGACTGCAAATTGCAAGAAAACGTAAGACAATTTGAATTTTGCGGGCTACATTAGCGTATCTCCTTTAAGTGCGCTTTCAAATAATTGCAGCTAACACATGAACTTTTTTTTTTTTTTTTTTAATGGATTTTATAATGTGGTAACATTTGTTCGTCTTTCTAGCGTTGCCCCGGCCAGCTAAGGCACCGCTGACCGAGTTGTCGCTCGGTCTAGTGCATCCGGCGGCCATACTGTTGGCAATGCTGCCAACTTTATCATGTGTTAATTAATGCTGTTTGAGACTTTAATTTAAAAGTTAAAACTAAGTTTCTTCAAATAATCTTTAGGTATTCGACATACACGGTCGTGTCTTAGGGTGATGTCACACTAGCGTTAGTTCAGCATAATATGGTTCATACTCGACACGTATGTCGCCGTTTCAGTGTGTGCGCAGCGTATAAAGTTAAAAAATTGGGGTAAATATTTTTTCTATATACAATAAAAATGCGAATGCGTCTGTGGGGGGATATATCTGAAAGAATCATGTAAAAGTTATTTAACAAAAACTGACTAAAATGACTGTTATTTGAATGTTCTGGGGAGAAAAGACAGGAAAAATGCCTTCATTTGTTACTGGACTATCGTCGGCAACATGATGCTCTGATTGAATAGATTTTGGTCTCGGCGTTCTCCCACTTTGACCCTTATGTTCTTACCACTTCGTGGCACGGCGCACACATTTGAAACACTCCTAAGCTAGACAAACGCTTGTGCAACACTAACTGAAATTACGTTAAATAATATGCGTTCATTATGACGGAATTACATTGACAATATGCAACGGTGATTCGTACGTTCAGTAGTTCGGAGTTTATGAGTGTTGTTCCCGTATCTACGTTCCTATTCTACTGTGTGATGGGTGTCCGGACTTTGTGATAGGTTATACTAAGGAGGTTCGCATTTTAAGGTCGAACGTATTTGAAATTGGCTTTAAGTAGTTGTCACACAGAGTAAAAGAAATTACATAAGTATTTACCTTTAGTCAAATAAAAACTTTATCTAATCAGTTTCGAGTTGTTGTTGTTAGAAATTAAAATATATTTCAGGAGTATTTAGTAAAGTATTTCAGGCATTTTTTTTTACAGTAGCTAGATTTCCAAAGATTAAAGTTAGCCCAATTGATCTTAGTTACTTCCAATAAACAAGTAGTAAAAATTATTATAGTAAACGTATTCGAACATATTAGAGTCGTAAGCAACTAAAAAAAGTGTAAAAAGTTTGAATTAAGAAAGAGAGAGATAGGTAAGTCGTCCCGATACCCATCACATCTCTCGTCCCTTTCTACTTCTAGGCCATTAACTATAACTGTATATTGTATTACTATGTAACTGTAGACTCTGATAAGTACTCGAGTTCAGTGGGGAACTCTAGTCGTTTTATGTAGTATGAATTTGTAACTATCTTCTCCATACAGCTATTAATTCCAAAATTTCATATCCCGAGTTGGAATACGCCAGCTCGGGACACGACCTGTCATTCTTTTGTAAAGAATGCTCTGCAGAATGCTCGCATTACCTACTGTATTTAGCATCTGGGTAGACTATGGTAGTTTTTTCGACTTGAATTTGTAGGTAGTACTTTAAATAGGTTCTCCTATACATTATGTTCCTATAGGTTACTATACAGATATTTAAAGATATTTTTAGATACTTTCATGTGGCCATGTGTTTTAGTTTTAATTTTAGCAGATATATTTTGTCATAATTATATAAATTGTAATTTTCCTATTTCAATATAATTTCTATAATATTATGTTAGGTGCTTAATATAACTTTTGTTTATAATCTATTATACTTTCTAAGCTCGATATTCCTCACTGAACACGGAACGTAGGTCTAGAATGCTAGAACTAGTTTCCAAATGTGAATTGTGCCTAAATAAAGCGTATTTCTAAGTGATGTACTATCGGGGTTCACGAAGTCTACTGTTTGATGAAATTTAAAACTTGTTAAAAGTTATATTTAAAACTAAACATGTGTAAGTAGGGTGCTATACTCAAAATTCTGGTTTTAAAAGGTTTGGAAATTATAAATAATAATATGCTATTAAATAAAATGTTGTAAAGTTAAGCTTTAGGTGACATTGAGATAGCACCCAATGTTACTTGTTTATGATAAGTGTGACAAGATTAGGAACGTGATTGTGTGAGGGTGGTTTGGCATAATAAGTCCAGGCTAACAGGCTCAGCGCGACAAAATTTTGTGGTCGTAATATCTCGTGCCAAAACTAGAATGACTATGCGCAAACATATAATTTATCTCCTTTCAGCGCGGGATAATACGACGTAATATTTTGTCTCGGTGCGTTTGTTAGCCTTCCTGTTAGTGTTGTAATTTCTTTGTAAATAAACTTCCTCTTATAATTTAAGAATAACGTGCGATGTGTAACCGGCCGACGCCTAAGTATGAATCAACGACTAAGTTAGTGCGTTACTGCCCTTAAAACGACCATTCCGCTTCTGTCAAATAAATGCGACTGATATTGTGTATATAGAAACGTTAGATAAAAGTCGTAATTATTAAAATATATATCAATAATTATTCGAAGGAAAGGACAGGGGTGTCTAACCTAAAACTTCAAACACGGCATTTGGTGGAGGACTCCCCTATGATAAGGGGTGATCCTAACATCATTTTTATTCGTGTCAAAATGACGGAGATTGTAAGAAATGTGTTTTAAGCTTTATAGCATATTTAAAGTATCCTTTCATGAACAATATAAATATGACAATCACCTTCGTAAATCTTGTAGCGCTTATAATATTTTTTAAATATGAAAATTGTTATAAAAATGTCGGCGTGAATGCTTGTTACAGTACTGTTGTTATACTAAGTGGCTGTAGCTATTATATTGTGTGGCGTCTGTTAGTTATAATATAATTATAATTTTAATATAAAACTATGCATGTGACGTGACAATGTTTTTCTATTTCATGTTGAAACTCGACTAAGCATACGGCCTATTTATATCCATACTTTTTAATAATGTTGTTGTAAAAAAGAATATAATTTTGAAATTAGGATATAAAAAATTATGACAATGACATTTATTGATGTTTAGAAAAATAGATGTGTTCTAAAATTGAATAAATAAATAGTGATGTGAAATAGCACGTATTTTTAGTCGAGTTTGCTTATTAGCACCTTTACTGTCTGTTATCACTATAATTGGCCTTATGAAGATAATTGTATAAACTGTAATCGTTTAAGTTCTTTCTTATGATACTAATTCAATTATTATTATTACGAATATTTTAGCGGTTATAATGATATTTGTAAAATTAATTATTTATTAGTATATTGTACTATTAGCGGTTAATTTGTCATACCTATTTGACTGTAAATTACTTATTTATTAATGTTGTAGTTTTCGCTTATCGAGAGAGGAATATATGAGATTATATCTATTTAAAACGAAAATATTATTTAATATTTAACGATTGGTTTACTTAATTACCTACTGCACTTTCTTTTTCAATATTTTCAACGGTATCTAATGTCACCTAAGAAATGTATTTTTTCTCAATTTTCATTAATCCCTACTATATTGTCTAATATTTGTGACGATGACATTTAGAACTGAACTGTATTTTCCTTGCCCAGACTTAAGGAATATTGTCACATAATATTGAACAATGCAATATTGGCTATATAGCGTTATAATGTTTTAAAATATACAAAAAATATGAATACTTTTTAATATTATGATATAGTATTTTGTGATTGTATTAAAGTGTACGTAAAAAACTAAGGTTAGGTCGAACGAAAATGCAAAAGTATTCTTCCAAACTTTGGCCAAACGATAAATAGTGATGTATAAATAAATATTATTCATGAACGATGAATTTTATTACCATTCAATTAGTTAACATTTTTTCATCGCTCAAAAACGCGGTTAAAAGGTTTTATCAGACATTCTAATCAATCGAGACTTTTTTCTCTAGGTGATTACGCGTGGCAGTGCGGTAACTGTATGATGCCGGATCCATGGGAGAGATTCTCGTCACCTCCTCTACCAGGCAGTCACCCTACGACCCCAAGGAACGGCTGCCGGCCCGGAGTCTGCGTCAACAACCGGGTGTATCCCCCCAACTACGTAGGCAAGGGGGCCCCACGAGCGAACAGAGGTCGCAACCTCCCATGGGCCCCCAATTTTGGGGCCGAAGATCGCTATAAAGGACAGCGATGCAGAAACGCACCGGCGCCATATTGGTAACGGTTTGACATTTCAAAATGGCGTATAGTAGTTCTATGTTCGAATTTCGAACGTTTTGTGCGGATTGTTTAAGGCAGTGTTTTATGTGGAGGTGTTAGGATTGAGGTTCAATTGCGAAAATGACAAACTGTTGCTGGTATTATTATATGATATTAATTAGAATTATGTGAAGTCGGGTCAGTTTAGTCTATGAAACAGGAGATTTGTATAAATTTCGTAGTTTGAAAACTATTCTCGAGAATCTGCTCATATGAAGGCCTGAAATCCTAAATTATTCCACGAATTGCCTCAATCTTTTCGACAGTGTACCTACCCCCAAATAGTACAAAACCATGCCATAAAACGATCCGTAGCACAGAGTATAGAGGAGAAATGTTTTAAACTTGTAACTTGAGGGCAGTTGTGAATTTGATCTCAGTATGTAATTTGTAAATAGTGTGCAGGCGCAAGCCGAGTCAAGTTGTTTTAGTGACCATTTCTTATTTGGTTCATATGATACTGTAGTATTTAGTTTGCAGCTATGAAAAATAATATTTAGGTAGAAGGAATGGTTATAACATAAAGGATAGGAGGACTCATCTTCATTTTAGCAAAATGGCTGATGACTGATGATTTGTAACTATATTGTAATAATAGTAATGATTTCATTTTACTGTTATTTTTTTGGTTAGGAAAGTAATGGTTTGTTTGTGATAAGGATGAAGTGATAAAATAAGGAAAAGTTGATATATTATCGATAGTGTGGGGCAACCTTATGGCTTATTTAAATGAATTCGAATTGAATAAATTATTTCGTTTAATTATCAGAAAACCGTCACTCCTAGTGTGCCAACTATTTCAAAGGGTAACATAAATACATTACTGTCATCCATTACTTGGCTGCTGAGGCGAAGTAAGCTAAAACCACAACGCAATAAGGTGCTATTTTGTGCACACGCTTGCGTTTGCATAGCCTAAAAAAGTGAATGGATATTCCTTGTTTTATTGGAGTACAACAACTTGTATGGTAATCTGTGACGTCCACGTCATTATATAGTGCCCTAGATATATTTTCCTAATATAGTTAAGTAGTTATGGAAAAGTAAAGAAGTCGTTTTTCTCCCAAACCAAAGTGGACAGTCGCATTAAAAAGAGGTTGTAAGGTAATTATTCCAGACTACGGTATTATATGGACCCAGTATTTTATTTGGTTTCGAAGTGTAAATAGAGATGTAAACATGTGTGTGCGTGCAATGTTCTATTTTTAAAGAACATGAGTTTTTAAGGCATTGCTGTAAAGCCTCGTATTCGTTGGGAAACAAAGTTGTGCAAAATTATTTTTGCAACGTTTTTATGTAGCGGGGACCGTCTTCATTGGGGAACAACAACTGAGCAACATTGTTTCCAACATTTGATGTTTCAGCCACAATGTTGGATGATTGTTTCTCAACTTTGTTTCCAACGAATGCGCGGCATAACAATTAGATTTTAAAATAACACATGAATCGTGAGAACTGGAGATTTTTATCACTTGCGATGGATTTTTTAGAATCTGACTGTGACGGCTTGCTTGCGCATTTTATTAGTCATTTGTTTTTTTGCGTGGAGGCAACGTTTGTCAATAACTATTTTATATTTGACTATAATAATTGGTACTTAGTTACCATTAGGGAATTTACCATGTGCAACTTAGTTGCTTGGCAACTTTTCTGTCTACGTTGCTGTTTCCTTGCCGAGATTTGGACAATGCGCACACGGAAGCGACAAGCGATTTCAAAGAGACGGTTGTGGTCTGTGAGCTTGTTCTAAAAAACCGAAGACGACAAACCCGCGGACAAAAAATTCTCCCAGCTGTCGCGTCGCTGCATGCGCGCACTTTCATACAAACCTGTAGACTTGTGTGGGAGACAAATTAGTTGCGGAGACAAAAGTTGCTTGTGGGCGCCCTCCCTTATAGTTATGGTGGACGCGCTAGGGTAACCCGCGAAAATCAAACATTCTTGCATTTTTTGCAATTCATGAAAACAGTTGTATTGATGATATTAATGATTACAACGGTACGGTTCAAAAGAAGATGTAGTGACAACAATTGAAAAGAGTGTGCTTAGATGGTTTGGCCATGGAGGACTAACAAAAGGTGTTTACAAGGCAGATGTGAGAGGAAACGCCGGGACGACGGCCTAGGAGGGCATTGTGACCTTATTGGTGATGTTCTTCACACAGGGCCTAAAGTCTGCTATTACCATAGTGTCAGAATGGTCTATCATTGATTTCATAATTGTTGATTTTGACAAGTTTGGTAATCTACTAATATAATGGCATCATTATGACTTTCCAATGGTCAACCACTGACACTTCATTGAAAGAAATGGCATAGAATGGTAATCTCGTACATAATGACAAATTAATAACTGACTTAGGCGTTAATCTGCTAAATTTTTTACAGTTCCTTTGATCAGTGACCTACCATTAGAACGTCATTGTGCAGTCATTGCTTTTAATTCGTTACGAGTATCGTATATGTTCTGTGCCATTGACCGACCAATGATCGACCATTATGAATTTAGCAGATTACGAACTTTTAGCAAAATGACAATGGGATCGTGTTGGAATGGCGAATTTATAAAAATAGCAGACTTGGGCCCCTGGTCAGGTGCGTAGTAGAGATGACGAATATAACCATCAACCATTAAATTTTACTAATATTTAAAATTAACTATGATATTCAATAAACAAAATTAACATTATCGAATAAAAATATCATATCAACTTCTTCGGCGCATAATTGGCAATATCGAACAAGTAACAACGCACTTTCTCTGTCTCGCTCTAACAACGCGCTTTCTCTGTCTCGCTCTAACAACACGCTTTCTCTTGCTCGCTCGGGTCGAAATTCGGAATGGCAACGCGGTGTCGTCAGTGTCGTGTTGCATCCAGTACGTATATTCATTCCGTTACGTTCATTCAATTGTGTGCTCTATGCTATCTCGCTTACGATAAAACACATTTACTGTTGTAGATATTTTATTCTAAACAAAGGAAGTGGTATTTTTAACAATTATTTCGGTCGGTTATTGGTTGATTTAAGTTGTCAACAATTTCAACATGCATTAGTTAATCGAATATTCAACTATTCAACATGTTGCAGATACTTGAATAAAAATATTAACGAATATTTTCAACCAATAAAAATATCGATATTTTTTTTTAACAATTGATTAATTTCAACCAATATTCTCATCCCTAGTGCGTAGTGCTCGCAAACAGCGTGCGTGTATGAACGTAAACGAGGTAAATGGAGTATGTAAGGATCGTAGCAGGTGGCATTCTGTAGTTTCTGCCTACCCTCATGGGGAGAAGGCGTGAGAATATGTATGTATGTAATGAGTACATAACTACTACTTGTGGTGTAAATACCTAAGGTCTATTCAAATGTATGTTTCTAATTGTTGTTATTTCAAGTTAAACAAATATCAACTTTATTTTAGTGGTAATTAAGTTGATTTCAGAGTGACTAACAGTATTTAAAAAGTAATAAAAGTGTTTGAAGTTGTAGCGTAAACTGAACTTTATTGTGTGGGCATTAAAGTTGTCTTTCCAAATTTGTTTACATGTTTGGCAAATAAATCGCGAACGGTGATTACACATTTGTTATGGACGCGTCTAACTTTATATCAACCTGATACTGCTGCAAATTGAATTTCGATTTCGCCGAACTGCCCTTTCAGACTCTTACTGACTATAACCCACCCGTGTTCCTTCACTTGCCTGTGCCAGGGGTCACGGTATCTTCGCCGAACTGCCCTCACAGTTCATTTTTATGAAAACGAATCGCGACGGACGGTGGACAAAAAGTGTTTATAACATTTTATGTTGTCGTTGTGAATGGAGGGTTTGGCTTGTGGCTTATAAGTATCTATGGTACGTCGTAATCGCAGACGTGTATACCTGCTTTAAAATGTCTATGACGGGAAAACTGTGCTTCCACGCAAACAAAATAAATGTGTTATTTTTTCATTAATTGAATATTATTTTTCTGACTTTGTCTCGAAGATGCTTTCTTTAGTTTTGCTCATGTTTTTCGACGAGTAACCGCTCCGTTATCGTCTCATGAATTTTGGTTTATTTTGTTATGGTAATTAACTTTTAATATTTTCATTTCATTTAGTCGTAGACATTTCTTATTCTTCATTCAATGTGGCGATGTGATTTGCTTGACACCATTTGAGAAGCGATACACGCGTACACGATGAAATAAAATGCTAGAGCATAAATTGCGCGCAAATTCCAAACAGTTATAGAGCTTTAGTTTCATATGAATTTATCGATAAAAGTGCGGCGCACGGACGCGTGAGAATTAATATTATGCGCGCTATATGTCTATGCGTCTTCTACACATATAGCAGGTTTGACTCGAGAGTAACAAGTTTCATTTGACCCATAGGTACGCCCAGTTAACGTATATAAATATTTTGTCAGTGCTAGGAAAAATGGGCGGGGTTCAGACCCGAGTTACCGTATTACAGTTTTTGGTACGACAATACGGTTAGCGCATTCTTATTGCATGAAATCGATTGTCAGATCCTTTTCTAGAGTATTATCTCTAGTTAGTGAGGATATAAAGCCTCTTTTGAAGATAATACATAGCTTTTTTATAGTCGAGCAGTAAAACAGACAGTTTTCACATATTTAGCTAGTAGCGCTGTTTGCAACAAAATAGTTACGTGAAATGTGGCTATCACTGACTTCTTTCTAGTTGCAGCAGCGACTGTCCTACGTGCCTTAGGACTGAAATATTTTGCAGACTGACATACTTAATTGCCAATTTATATTGTA
Source organism: Oligia fasciuncula (assembly GCA_963082905.1). Taxonomy (NCBI): domain Eukaryota; kingdom Metazoa; phylum Arthropoda; class Insecta; order Lepidoptera; family Noctuidae; genus Oligia; species Oligia fasciuncula. The sequence continues at coordinate 8,594,340 of OY720406.1, read as the reverse complement.
TCTGTTTAACTACTTTGTAAATCTTTGACAGAAATTACGGGTAGTCAGAAGCCCGAACTTGAGGACCAGCCCGACCGTGAGTGTCCACGCTTCGGCATCATATATCATGACGGGCAGGACGCACTGGTTTCCTTAGTCTTCAAACGCTGCGGGCTAGGCGCGTAGTGCGGGACACCCCCCAGCTAGACGGACGGACAACATAAAGAAGGTGGCTGGGGCAGACTGGATGTGGAAGGCGGAGGACAGGGTGTTGTGGCGCAGCCTGGGAGAGGCCTATGCCCAGCAGTGGACTTCAATAGGCTGAGTTGATGATTGAGAAGCTCGGAAGTCTGACAACCAGTCTTATTAAGGGCTATCGTATTATCCAGTAACTGGGTTGTGCAGGTCAGATAGGCAGTCGCTTCATGTAAAATATTGGTATTCAGCTGGATCCGTTTAGACTGGATGCCGATCCTAACATCGTTGGGAAAAGGCTAGGGCAGATTGATTTTTTAGTTTAAACTAGTTATGTAATAATGAAGTAGTGTTTCATCGCCGCATTGAATGAAAGAATAACATCCTGTGTATGTATTTTCTCGTATGTAACGTAAGTTTTTTTTTTTTTTTTTGTAAATTTTTGTGTATTTTTTTTGTAATTATGATTTTATTATTACGTTGCATTGAGTTTGTTTATTTCTACAAGTGCTTCTTCTCTTTGTAACATTATAAATGTTATAACACTGTTCTTTTGTTTTAATTGAGTTTTATAATTTATAGGCGCTTCCTCACCGGAGCTTTCGTCTGTAATGTAACAATCCAAGATTCGCATTCATGGTACAAATTGTATACGGGTGCTTCCACTCACTACTGTTACATCAAGCCCGGAATACACACGCCTGTAACTTGCACAATTGTATGCAAGTAGCTTGCAGGCCATTATGGTATTTACCAATCAAAAGTTGTTATGGCATACGGCATGCAAGTTACGTGCATACTTTGGTGCAAGTTACAGGCGGTTATTCCGTGCTTCAGAGGCGAATGGCCCCGGTGAATGTAATGTTAATTGCAATATGGCAGGTTGCGCACTGTAACGCTCGGTTCTTCTCGCTCACCGATGTAATGCTCGAATCTGAACTGTAACATTACCGGCGAATGCTCCCGCTGAGGGTTTAGGGCCGCGCCTTTAGGTTTAGCTTGTTTTAGATAAGATATTTATTTTGCAAGGGTACAAAACACGGTGACATAAAAAAAAATATAAGGAACAGCCATATTTAACCAGAAGGCATATGTCAATAAAAAGATTGAATAACTATATTTACAATTTAATTATGAAACAAGTACTTCAATAAACAATTTAATTTAATCTCAATGGCACTGAGTGACCTTGACCTTTATCCTCGACAAATATTCCGGATTGTTTGTAGGAAGGTGTAAAATAAAATGCCTCATACATTGGAAAGTTTTATTGAAAATGTAATAGGATTGAATTGTTCATATTATATCAGTCTAAAAAAATATTTTTATTATCATTCTTCAGTATCAAAACTCGATAAGTACATAATAATATATGGTATTTTTTTTCTATTGTTTAGGTAGCTGCAGTCAACTGCACGTCATTAATGAATAGAACTAGGAAAAACGCTCTTATGGCTATCAAATTAAGGAAGGTGCTGTTGATTTCGAATTGTTACGATAGAGGAGCAGTTCACTGTAGGACTACTCGGTACTCGGGACATTACAAACGAAAACTTAGAATCATAAATCATTTTTATCGTACCTCTCGCTCGCACTTAAGACCCTTATAGAGCAGTGCTAGTGTTGTGCGTAACTGTGTTGCAGTCCGTTCAGTTATTTTCCTCTGACAGCAGCAACCCAACAGCACCCTTATTGTAACGACAATAAAGGTCACTGATTTTGACAGACTTGTCAGTGGCAGCGACCCAAAAGGAACTTAGCTAAATAACGAACATAGAGTACTGTGATTTTGACAGCGACGCAAAATCAGGGGTAAAACTATAACATAAATCACTTTTATCGCACCTCTCGCTCGCACTTATGACCCTTTGTTAGGTATTGTTATTTAAATAATGATTTATGAATAACTTTGCATTTGTAATGACCCTATAATAGGTAAGTACTTACTAATGCATTTGTAAAAAAAAATAGATCATTACAGTTCTCGTCAAATAACTTTACCGCTCTGAAGTAGGCAACAAATCACTGCGCAGTAGATAATCGTAGGAATAAATCAGCAGCGCGCATCGCGGCTACCGAAAAAGCCTAGCTTCAGAGCGGTAAAGTTATTTGACGCGAACTGTAAAACATCAACGCGAAATGTAGAACGTGGGTTGCAGTCGTGACTGTCGGACGCTGTGACTGGTAAGTAACATTAGGCGTGATACACTTTTTCGGGCGGCACATTCGATTCAGCAGTATTTGTTGAACAACAAAGCCGACCCGATGAAATTCTACATATATTCGTCTTTCATTCAGATCATGGCTATCGGCATACTCCGTTCGGTATCTACCTTTTAATGAATGTGCGCCCGACTGTGCTGTTTAATGCCGACCCGAACGTAGCATGCCTTACATTACGGTCCGTGGAATGTCACAAGTTATGTTAGTCCCGATTTAGTATTAACTGGACAAGGATCTTGTGACGCCTGGCCAAAATTAGAACTAACGACCCCCTGACCAAAATTAGAACTATAACGACCCCCTTGCCAACCCTCTGTCGACGTCATTCGAGCGTCAAAAGATCCTTGTTGCATTCTAGGTCGCGACCAAAACTGTGTTTGACTGTTTGTAGCATATGTTATGTGAGCACAATATTTTAATTAATTTAATTGATAGCTTTGAATTTGTACTTTAACATCTTACTCGGGTGGTTGACCATTTTTTAACCGCTAGTGTCCATACATATAATTGTCAACGCCTTATTAATACAAATAGTAAATCATAACTTAATCTCACACAGATACGTTTAGTTACCGGTCCGACCCCGGTTTCTGATTAATTCTTAACCAAATTTGACTATTCAATAAATAATGCTATTGGTTATATCTTAACACATTGCTTTTCTGGACACTCACAAGTACGGAAGAACATCGCATAGATAACTTTGTTGTTGGATTTTCAACTTTCCGCGGTAACCCGAGCGTTGAAAATCAAATAGCGCGCTTTTATTTAGGTGTCGCCTAGTGTACCTATGTAAGTGTAACCGGGCATAGGTAATTGTTTTTTTAATTTATCCGAGGACCTCAGTAACCGGGTATAAAATACTTAAATATAAATATATCTTGTAGCTAAAAAGTCGTAAAGGAAATTCCTTCGCACCTTCTTAGCTCCAAAGTATACGTTATAGCCTACAAAAACTTTCAATCTATCTACTTATTAAGTAACTGTAGCGCCTTACTTTTTAACATACAAAACTTATTAGGTACGTATTAAAAATTCGTCTCGCTCTGCAATCATTAATTTGCAATTAAGGAAATACTTTAATATCCTAACATTAAAACAAAATGGCTGCCTTAACAAAATGGCGAATCATTATTTACAGACTAATTTTGTTATGAGGATTTACTTAAATGTCAAGTTTTTTTTATCAACATTTGAGCAAGTATTCAGGTGTACTTACCTACTAAGTACCGGAACGAGGTGTTCCGGCAGAGAACCAAAGTTGTCCATATAGCTCACAGAATAAACAAGCTGAAGTGGCAATGGGCAGCCCATATTAGCCATAGAACCGATGACCGTTGGGGTAGACGTGTTCTTGAGTGGAGACCGCGAATCGGTAAAGTAAGATAGGACGCCCTCTGATTGGGTAGAGCGACGATCTTCGCAGGGTGGTTGGTAGCAGCTGGACGAGAATTGCCGAGAATAAAGATAATAGAGAATAAAGTTGAATGGCGTGCAACATCAGTGGACTGCTGTGGACTGAATCTGATGATGAAGTGCCTGCCTAGCCTACGTAATATTTATATTCAATATAAGTAGATAAGGTAGTTATTTATATTCGATTAGAAAGGTAGTTACAACAATTGAGTTGTAGGAGCTGTATTTCGTTTGTGTAGAGAAGGTTGGCTATGTAAGTAGGTAGGTAGGTATATAGTATTAAGTACGTGTTTTCCCATCCCTATGAAACTCATAAACAAAATTAGTCTCCAATAATATCACAAGATCAAAAATCAGAAACGGTTGCATGAATCCATGGCAAGAATTTGGCTAAGTCCGTAAATATGACGTAGTGAGTTGGGTCGCATCGGTATTCGTTCGGCCTGGCCACTGACAAGGAGACCAGCCCTCGGAGGTACCAGATGCCGTTCGTCCTGAAGACCATGCCGCCACCGCTGTCACCGTTGCAGACTGAGGTACCTGAAAATTTTGATAGAAAGAAAATCAGTAGGTATTTTAGGCTAAAGTCTGAGGAGTACGCTACCAACATGTTTGGCTCATCATGATGAAGTTTGCCGATTAGCAGCAGCCGAATGGAAGCCGAATAATTGTAGTAATTCATTCGGATTGGCTTTGCTGTTTAATAAATACCACCGAATCGAATACCTATCACCAGAACGTCTGTAGCAAGCCCATTTTTTTTCAACAGGCGAATAAAAATTACTTTTAACAAAATGTTTTTCATGCCTGGTTTTCTTAACAACCGGACAAAAAAAAAAGTCGTACCTAATCGAAGTCTTTTAGACACTTCTTCCCGGCTAAAGCACTAGAAAGTGATGAGCGGCCATTTTGGGGTCTAGGTCCGTTTATTCCCGGTCGTCCCCACCCCGTCGTCCCCACTGGGAACGAGTGGGAAAAAAAAGTTTCGTTCGTCCCCAGTGGTGACGATTGGCACTTTTTATTTCCCACCCGTTCCGCTATAGACCGAGAGTCAAAATGCAAAAATGGGGATTTCAATAAAAGATTTCACGGATTGTTAATGATATTTTAAATTACGACTTTCTGGTCATTTTGACGTTTGAAAAGCGCTGATTCTCAGCCTAGTTTGAATAAATGACGTTTGATTTTGACACGGAAAAGTATGGATTATCACCCACCTGTGACCTTGCCTTGCATACTAGTCATGTAGGTACATGCTATAGTCACTTGTTAATACGACCAACGTGTTGACTATTGCTACTTATGGCTTATATTTATCTACTGTTAACTTATTAATAGGTACAGCGTCAAATAACATTAGCTAGCTAAACTCCGCAGACGATGAATATAATCGATACCTATCTAAACTAGTGATAAAACAAAAAAAAAATGATTTGATAATATTTTATTTGCCAAGGACCGTAGGGTTTTATTTGCATTGTAAACTTCACAAATGCGACGAGTATCAGACTTTCTCAACTTCATAACTAAAATACTAGGAGTAGACCAAAAACAAAAACAAAGCAACTTTCTGTTTTATTTTATCGTATATATCTATCCATGCTATCCATACCTACCCATCACGTTTGCGGAGTTTCGCTAGCTAAGTTAATTTGACCTTGTATATTTTAGTAAGTATGTAGGTAGCTCCACGTGAAGGTTAAAAGCCTACAATGTGCATTCATTATAAGAAAAAAGAAAATAAAAAAGATTTAGTAAGCAGAAGATGCATAAGCGGTGGCAGTGCCACCATTAGGTACTTAATTAGTGTAGTTATTAGATAGTATTATGCAACAGCAGTGGTGGCCAAGTGGTAACGGCCGCGACTTACGAGCTATAGGTCGTAGGTTCGAACCCAGACAGGCGCTTTACTTTGTGTAAATTATTTCATCACCACTGCTCTCAAAACGGTGAAGGAAAACATCGTGAGGAAACCGGCATGTCCTAGAACCAAAAATTCGAAGACATGTGACATCTGCCAACCCGCACTGGGCCCGCGTGGTGGATTACGGCCCACTCCCTCTCACCGAGAGGAGGCCTGTGTCCCAGCAGTGGGAACATTATAGGCTGATTATGCCTATTATGCAACAAACTAAAGACGAAACATACTTTCCCTAAGTCCGGTTTTTTCATTGAAGACTCCTGGAAGTAACGAAGCATTTTATTATGCTAACTACACTATCTAAGTACTATTTACACTCAATGTGCTTTTTTATCATTTGTAATGTGGCGGTATTATCGTGGACGTCCACGTCAAGGCATCACGATAACACAGGGAAGTAAAATGTATGAAAATAATTATGGACGCTTTTAAATTTCCGTCCATATGATAACGTTAAAACGTGCACGTATTTACTATTTCCATACATTTTATGGATGTGGACGTGGACGTCAAAGTCCATGCTAATATCGTCACGTTAGAAATTACGAAAACGCACATTAAACTTAAAAATGCAACTAACAACAATCAAAAGGATAAGAATGGATGTAAAAATCTGTCAATCCTAATATCTTTAACAAGCTCACATGAAGTTTTTATGTTTGAACTAACACAGTTTTATTATCCGATTCATTGTTCAGCCGGTCGATTCTCTAAAAATCTCACCATGAAAACTTAGGTGAAGTGAGTTTGTTTTTTGGAATTAACACTATTGACAGCTCACTCCACCTAAGTTTTCACGGTGAGACTTTTACAGAATAGCACCGCTGGGCCCTAATTCACAATGACCACTTAAAGATTCCTAACTTGTATCATTCCTTAGTTAATCACGTCATCTGCTAAACGTATGACACATCGGCGTGGTTTGAACTGTCAAAATACTTACATGTCCGTACGGTTGACATTTCGATTCCTTGCCGCTATCAAGACACGATATTGATTTGATTATTATTCCCCGCATAATCTTACCACGTGCAAACTACATAATTATGTACATACGGTTGTCAAGCGTGGTATTTTGACAGTTCAAACCACGCTAACTTCGCGTTTTTTCGCGCGGTTTCGTTCATTGTGTCATGTGTCATAGAGAATACGTTAATAGAAATGTCGTGATTAGCTAAGGAATTGATGTGGTTTGGAAGTAAGGAATCATTAAGTGGTCATAGTAAATTAGGGCTCAGATCTAGGCAATTCTGGATCAGAAAATTCCTTCTAGCTTATCCCGACAAGCGCGAAATACAAGGCTGAAAAACGGAAGTTATAAGTAGATAGGTACAGCCGGTCGATTCTGTAAAAATCTCACCGTGAAAACTTAGGTGAAGTGAGTTTGTTTTTGCTAGGAATTTACACTATTGACAGCTCACTTCACCTAAGTTTTCACGGTGAAATTTTTACGGAATAGCACCGCAGATTTACATGAAGATTGGTAATAGGTAGGTAGATAGGTACTAGATGTAGGTATTATATTAGGTAAGAAGAGTATTTACACACAATTAATTAACATCAATTTATATAGCTAATAAGAATAACTATAGGTCCATCTTACCGTCTCTGTCACCAGCACAGTAGGTGTAATCTGAAGTGAATCTCCCAAAGAACTCGTTGTACGACCTGAGGCACGTCTCCTGGCTTACCACCGGCATCTCCACCATGCTTAACTCCTCAGTCGCTACGCCAGTCTCGTCGAAACCCCAGCCAACCACCTGGGAGAATGAAAGAAATAGATTCGTTAATAGAGCGTTAAGTACTATATTTCAGTCAGCCTTATTTTGTAGCTTGGGAATCACAAAAGTAATTTGTGTTATTAGCTTCTACTATACTATCTATACCTCCTACTTTGCACATACCCGCCCCGTATCTTTCTTTTAGAATCGAATTGCTAATGAAAATATCATTAAGTAGGTACCAAAATGCTATAAGTACAGCAGCATTGTTTGAATGTTTTACATCAGTCTAGTCTCCAATCTACTACTGACAATTCTACTACTTACTTAGGTATTTACTTGAGTTTGCTCATTTTTATTCAAATGAACGGAAATTGGAACCGTTATAAATACTATTTCGTCCAATTTACTGTATCAACTTAACAATTATTTACACGTCGTCATTCGGCTAATTAAGAGAACGAGTACTAATTGAACGTTCAGCAGCAAAGCGTTGGATAATTACGGTGTTCGGACAAAACTGCAGCTGCAGCGAGTTGCCAGGCAGAATGGACGCCCTGCCTTTGCCCGCTCTATCCATAAGTTGCTAATTGACCGACCGAACCATAGATCTGTTTGCTGTCTGATTTTAATTATCTGTGGTTCGTATTTGGTGCAGTTAAACCAAAGTTAAACTGTTGGTTTGCAATTCTTTTTTTTGATTTCATTAAAGAAGATTGATTGGTTTACATTCAGCATAAATTATAGGTAGGTACATATCTGATCTAAGGTGTCGCTGCATATTTAGAAGTTTTAATTTTACAGATTAGTTTGCGTCGTTGGTCTAGTGGACGGTAGCACGACTGCTGATCATGGGATCCAGGAGCAGCTTAAGGATTCCCAGCACAGCTGCTATTCATAAATTAATAATCAATGTATTTTTTATAGTATCTAGTAGGTATTACGAACACCCTAATAATAATAATTTATTTACAACTTAAATATTTTTTATAAAGCTATCATTTTGTAGCGTTCCCCCCATAGATATATCCGTGGTTCCCCCTGAACGAATCTTAAATTAGTTAGATAGCGATTCGAGCGGCTGTGAATAGCTCTGCAGGTCGGGAAAAGTGAGTTTTAACGATCAATAATTTCTTAGTAGCAGCCCGATGTCTAGATTGGTTGAGGTGGTGATGAGGGAAATGTGGATGTACTTATATTACCTACACCTCTGCTAAATTTTTCGGGGAATACAGGTTTACCGTTACCTATAACGTTTTTTATCGTTCCGTAACCAAAGGGTGACAACGGGACTCTTAAGGCTCCGCTGTCCGTCCGTCCGTCTGTCACATAGCTGTATCTTTTGAACTGTAATTCTATAATCTGAGTGTTAAGGTAGATACTTGAAATTTTCACAAAGTGTGTACTAGGTACTATGGCTGCTATAACAAGAAGTAGGTACCTAATAAAAATAAAATCATGTTAAAAGGGGTCCCCAATTCCCCAACAAGAAATGTGTTTTTTTCGGCGTATTTTTGTTCTATTAAGTATTTTAAAAATACTTGTTTTCAATATTGTACGGCGTGGTACGGAAACCTTCGTGTGCGAGTCCGACTTGCACTTGGCCGCTTTTTTTGGTTTGACAGTTCACGTTCCAATCTCTTACCTCACCAACAAAACAAAAAAAAAAAAACAGTGGCACTCCTGACATGCTATTCTGTAAAAATCTCACCGTGAAAACTTAGGTGAAGTGAGCGTGGAGAGAGCTGTCAATAATGTAATTTCTTAGCAAAAACAAACTCACATCACCTCAGTTTTCACGGTGAAATTTTTACAGAATCGACCGGCTGGAGTGAATACTGTACTATCACTCACTGACATATCGGATATTATATATATTAAAACCGAGGACATCCCGAGGACAGCCGAACACATCCGAATGTAGCGCGGTGTCGGTTACGGTAACAGTGTCGCGAGTTCAATGATTTTTCCCATTTAAAAAAATGCCTAAGAAGTTTTCAATTCAAAAAAATAATAATAATGTACATACCGATCCCTTCTTCCCGATAACATTCGCGAGATCGACCTCGTTGTCCGGCCAGAGACAGGCAGGTCTGACATACTCGGAGTATGTCACTGCCTCACGGAGCTCCAAGATGGCCACGTCACGGCTGAAGAGGGTAGAGTTATAGTTTGGATTTACTATTATTTCCTTCACCTGAAAACAAATTAAAATTGGTTTGGTAAGAAATGTTTAATAAAAGGGCTGATTTTTCAATCGACCGATAATTTTATTCGTGGAATAAAATTGACGTCTGACAGTTTTTGTCTAGAAGAGCTGTCAAAAATTCAAAATGATTCCTCCGATAAAGTTATCTGGTGTTGGAAAAATCGGTCCTAAAGTAATTAACCACTATAATTAAAAAATAACCTAACCTAACTAAAACTATTAGCAAAATAAATATGGCGTCAAAAATTCCTCCGCATCGCTGTCGACTGGTATGTAATGTATCCAAGAGACTGGCGGCATTGCCACGTTGTATGGCAATTAGCCTTTGGCCAAGGTAAAAGCCAGCCCTTGGGTCACGGGAAGTGTCAACCAGCCGTTTGGGGATTTCTTTGAACAAACCATGAGCACTCATCCCAACGGCCGTTTGAAGAAAGTCAAGAAAAGTACGCACTTCGGGAATCATTCTCCGTGCTTCGAAAAACGAACGCGCGATGAGCAAGATAATAATAATAATAAGCCCCCCAAACAACCTAAGCCCCCCAAACAACCACACGTCCTGATTGACCATCTAATCACGTGGGGGGCGGACACACGAATGAGAAATTACTGGCGTGGCTAACGTGGCTCTGGAAACCCATTCAAAATGGAGACACGATCGAAAAGTAAACGTATAGGGCCGCTGCCCGGGGGCGATCGCCGGGGCGCACCTGGAGCTGACGCTGGGTGTCTCAGCATGCGAACCGTCAGCGGTGAGGAGTTGAACAGGCGGGCTCCCACCGACAAAGATACTACAGCCGAAATCATTGACGATGGTGACAGACTGACGGACAGGACAAACACCCCTGTAGAACCGTATAGTCCAAGCACAGTATCTTACACACCTTCTAGACCATCATCACCATCTATACCATCGTCACCCACACTATTTTCACCTCCCATTACTAGTTTAAATTTAATCCCACCCACTCCGACCTTGAATGTTGCGCGGGAGGTTAGTTCCTTTTTACCCGCGTCCACCAAGGCTGGAAAAGCAAGAGTTCGCATGAGATGGAGCAAAGAAGTTAACCTATTTATCATGCGAACTTACTTTTATATTACTAAATTAGAGACCGACATGACCACCTACAGACAACAATTGCATGAACTTTTTACCCGACAATATCCTGAAATAACCGTCTCAGAACAAAGGATCTCAGATCAGAGAAGAGCCATAGTTAGAAATAAACTTTTATCTCGAGAAATAATAGAACAATTAAAAGAAGAAACACGAATACAATTACAAGAAGCAGAAAATAATACAGACGGTGACGCTATTCCACTATCACAAAACACAACCGAAATTGCTGAACAATCACATGCACAATCGTGCTCCCAAGTACAACCTTATACTCAGTCTCAATCACACAACCAATCGCAAGCTTACACGCAAACGTCACACACGTCCACACAAACTGAATCTATAACTCTAACCCTGGCAAATGATATTGAGACCTTAACCGTTGCTGATCAAAATCTAACAACAGATATATATATTCAAGAAATACATGACAAATTCAGAACAACCCTAGCACAATACTCTGGGATGGACCCAGCCGTTCGACCAAAACTACCTAAACTTCGTTATAGTCCTTGTCTTTTCCGGTTAGTTAACTTATTTAATGAAAACATACTTAATCAATTTATTTCCGATGACACACAACTTATAGATATACACACACTTATATATTGCACAGCTGTAGTCGTATCTGAAGAGCTTAACTTTAAAATCACGCAACACACAGGAAACACTAGATCAAAACAGAATATCAAACCAGCATGGCAACAGAGGTTAGAAAAAGATATAGAAAAATTAAGAGCAGATTGTGGTAGGCTAACACAATACATTAACAACATCAGGTCAAGTAAAGTAGTAAGGAGAGTTGAGGCTATATTTAGGAGTAGTGTCACGCACACCAGACACGAAAATAACAACAGAAAACCTGAAGAGTTCCTAGACACCTTAAAACAAAAACTAGCTCTTAAAGTTCATAGGCTCAGAAGATATAAAAAAGCACAACAGCGCAAAAACGATAATGCCATATTTGCCACTAATGAAAAAATGTTTTATAGAAACCTACACAAACCAAACACCGATACAAATGATGAGAATAACACAGTCGCACCTGACCAACCTACAAAAGAGCAATTAGAAACATATTGGTCTAGCATTTGGGAAGAACAAGAACAACATAACGATAAAGCAACGTGGATAACAGAAGAAGAAACAAAATGGAAGGCAATAGAGGAAATGGAATTTGTAGAGATTACAGAGGCCGATATCACACACCTAACAGGCAGATTACATAACTGGAAATCTCCTGGGATAGACAAAATACACAATTTTTGGTACAAAAAGTTAACTTCATTATACAAACCCATAGCTAAAAACTTAACAGAAATAATATTAGGACGACAAAATATACCAGATTTTATTGCAACAGGTATAACATACATGTTACCTAAAACTATTAATTCACCACAACCTTCCCAATATACCCACGATATATAAAATATTAACATCAGCAATAACAACGAAAATAAACTCACACATTGAACACCACAACATAATGGCAGAGGAGCAGAAGGGATGCAGGCGGGGCCATATGGGATGCAAAGAGCAGTTAATTATTGATTCTACTATCCATAAACATGCCACTACAAAAAATAGAAATCTTCATTGTACCTATATCGATTATAAAAAAGCTTTCGACAGCGTTCCACATTCCTGGTTAATTAAAATACTAGAAATTTATAGGATAAACTCAAAAATCATAGATTTCCTACGAACTATAATGCCACTGTGGAAAACCACACTTCAAATAAATTACAATCACAATAATGTTACAACGCGACAAATATCCATCAAAAAGGGTATCTATCAAGGTGATTCACTAAGTCCCCTGTGGTTCTGTCTCGCACTAAATCCTCTGTCTCATCTGCTGCAGCGCTGTAAGGTCGGATATTGTCTCAAACACAATGCAGAACAAACAACAGTCTCACATCTCATTTACATGGATGATATTAAACTATATGCGCAAACCGAAAAAGATATGAAGAAACTAGTAGAAGCTACAGCAGAGTTTAGCCTAGATATAAACATGCAATTTGGTCTGGATAAATGTAAGACACTTCATATCATACGTGGCAAGATACGACCCGGTGACTATGTTGTAAATAACACAGACACCATAACAGCAATGGAACCGACCGACTTGTATAAATATTTAGGGTACACGCAACTAAAAGGACTAGATCATGTTAGGATTAAAGAAACACTTACTGCAGAGTACAAAAGGAGACTTAACACCATATGTAAAACACAACTTTCTAGTAAAAATCTCATCAAGGCTTTAAATACATTTGCCATCCCCATATTAACATACTCATTCGGAGTTATTAAATGGACAAAAACAGACACAGAACAGTTAGAACGAACCACACGCACCACTCTTACAAAACATAACAACTTACACCCTAAATCTGCAACAGAAAGACTTACTATCAAAAGACAACACGGAGGGAGAGGCCTAATAGATATCCAGCATCTTTGGCGGAAACAAGTCTGTCGACTTAAAACATTCTTTCACTCAAAATCTCGCACTAGTAACATTCATAAAGCCATAGTCCAAAATGATTTCAACTACACCCCACTTAACTTAAATGAACATCTAGATACTCCACAAATCACTAACGAGGACCCGCAGATACAAAAAATTGAGAACTGGAAGAAAAAGGTACTGCATGGCCGACATCCTCATGACCTAGAACAATCCCATATAAACAAAGTAGCCTCAAATAAGTTCCTTAAAATAGGTAATTTATTCCCAGAAACTGAAGGATTTATAATTGCGATACAGGACCAGATTATTAACACTAAAAACTATAGAAAATTTATTATCAAAGATCCTTCAGTAACGAATGATAAATGTCGTAAGTGTCACAGCCAACCAGAAACAATTCAACACATAACAGGAGCATGCACAACTCTCACGCAGACAGACTACACACACAGGCACAATCAGGTGGCGAATGTAATTCACCAAAAACTGGCACTCAAATACACACTCATACAAAACACAAACACTCCCTACTACAATTACACACCACAAACAATCTTAGAAAACGACACACATAAACTTTACTACGACCGCGCCATTCTCACCGACAGGACAATTCACTACAATAGACCGGATATAACCCTACAAGATAAAATAAATAAAGTAACTTACCTAATAGATATTGCCGTCCCCAACACACACAACATTCAGAAGACAATTTCTGAAAAAATTAGTAAATACGCAGAACTCAAAGATGAAGTAACTAGACTATGGCGCCAACAAAAAGTTTATGTAGTCCCTATAGTCCTCTCCACAACAGGCGTCATCCCAAATTACCTTCTCCATAGCCTTAAATTACTAAACCTAAATGAAACCCTGTATATCACCCTACAAAAAGCTGCAATTTTAAATACATGTCGCATTGTCAGAAAGTTCATGCAAATAGATGAAAACGAAATAGGTCTTCATCACAACACATCTTTAACATAACACACCACAAGCTGCATTTACTTGACTTCGGTCCGTAAATGTTGCAAAAACCAGCCAAAGAGCTGAGAAGAGGAAACACTCTAAAAAAATAATAATAATAATAATATTCCACAACTATCACACAACGCCGTCTAGTCTCAAGCTAAGCAGAGCTTGTGTTATGAGTACTAGACAACTGATAAACATACTAATAGGATCTTAATAGGATAGAGCAGCTTTTTTATTTCGTATGGGAAATCATCAAATGATTCAGACTTACTGACTAAAACCCACCCGTGGTCCTACCTTACGGGCCTGGTCCTGATCGGACGGAGAGCTACCCATTACTCATCGCCCGCAGGCCCGCGCCTACGGTGGCCGGAAGTCGTCACGCGGCTATATAATATAGAGCAGCTTTGTCTACTCATTTGGTTACAACCGTGGAACCGTATAGTAGGTAGGTACTTGCCTGTTTTGTATTGCAATCAATCTGCCTAGCCTTTTCTCAACTATGTTGGAGTCGGCTTCCATTCCAATGGGATGCAGCTGAATACCAGTATTTTACATGGAGCGACTGCCTATCTGACCTCCACAACCTGGGTAATACGATACCCCTTGGTAAGACTGGTTGTCAAGTTGTCAGACTTTCGGGTTTCTGACTACCCGTAACAAAACAACTGTCATTTATGAATGACAGCCGGGACCAACGGCTTAACGTGCTTTCCGAGGTACGGAGGGGTCTTGGTATGTAATGGATGGTCATCCATCCACGAACCGACCGCGACAAGCGTAGCTTAACTGCCTCGAAACTGACAAGAATTTTATTGCATTAAATTCAAAATGTGTCAATTTATGCAAGTCGCCTATAAAAAAAAAATATTGTTTAAAAGTGACGATTCGCCCGTTTCGGGCGAGTAAATTTGTGCGAATCGACTAATAAGCCAAAATTATAGATCAAGAACTCTATGCAATTCCAAATATCTTTTCAAAACTATTGAGTGAGAGATACCAAGTTTTGAATGCGATCAGAGTACGTAACCGACACAGAGCGAACTTCATTTACGTAATGGTAGTTGCACTAACTAATTATGTACAAAGCGCAGTAGTACAAAACTTACAAACTTTGCCTTACATGGCGCCGCATAATCGGAAACACGAAGATTACTGAAGAAACGCATACATTTTTTGGTTTAGAAACATCTAAGGTACTCCCTACATGTTAGAGGTACCTACTGTGTGGATATTAAATGAAACAACGCTATATTTGTTACGTTTCTTTCAAGCGGACGTGTAGGTATACATCAATACTTTTATTTGCGGTAAAGAGGTTTATTCCGAACGACGCTTAAAAGAACACAAAAAAAAGAAAAAAATAAATTCAAAAACAAATACTCCTTCATAACGGCCTTCGTGAAAATCTGTCATTTTCACGAAGGCCGTTATAATATGTCGGAACCCTAAGAACCGTTCTTCTTGGGAGCCGTAGTTCTATCACTGTTTTTCGAAACAAAAACCCTAGTAGAAATAATTTGACAGCTCATTCTAAATTCGCTTGAATGTTCGAATGCAACCAGTTTTTTCTGCCAGCATGCACAACACAAGGTCGACTTACATAGAAAACCTTTACAGTATTCAGATGTTTTTATGGCAGCAGCCTTTGGAATCGAATACATCGATCGGAGGAACAACCCCATAGTCTTGTTGATGTTGTACCAAATATTAGGGGGAGGTAGTGAGTTACTTATGATTTGAAAGAATATGATCCGTTATCGGAGTTAATACGGTCGGATCTGACCAACTGGAAAAAAAAAATCTCGTTGGGCAGCCTTAGTCAAAATTTCCACTTCCATCATCAATCAACACACTATCAACCACAATCTGTATCATTTTGAAGGATATTGCTAATCCACTGATTCATATGTTTGAATTTTTTTCTGCTCAACAACGTAAATAACCCAATGAATGTTGTTGAACTGTCAAAATAAAAGCCATTCCTACTGCTATTGTGTTATGCAATTACCGCTCAAGCCAGGTACACTTTTTCATAACGATAAGTCACCACAAGCCTAGCATTACTAAAGCTGAAGCTGGAGCTTTAGTAATCAAAGTAGAGCAAGCATTCGAAAGTAATTCGATTGCGAACTAATTATTCGAATCAATAGGTTTCATAGAAGGTAGTTTGCGAACGAATTAGCGTGCTGATCATGAGCAAATCTGTGAATCATAGTTCTCTTGTCCTTATCCCAATTTACAGCGGCTTCCAAAAGTTAGGTAGTTGATATGTTTCCACTTCAGCTGTGCTGCCTGTGAAGCCACATTATGATTTAAAATAAAATAAATTGTCAGGTAGTCCTAAGGGATTACTTGATATCTTTAGGGTTCCGTACCAAAATGGTAAAACGGAACCATTATGCTGAGACTCAGTCTGTCTGTCTGTCACAGCTGGATATCTCAAGAACTGCTAATGCTATCAACTTGAAATTTGGAATAGTTTTAGATGACGTTTGCCCAACTACTTTTCCAAATAAGAAAGATAAGAAGATATATGTATATTTTTTGCAATAGGGACTGCATGGGGGTTTGAAAAATTCGAAGTGGGGCTACTAGGGCATGTGGGGACTATGAAAGACTACTAGGGCATATGAAAGAGCGCAGCTTGCACATTCTCAAACTTTTTTTTTTTATTCGTCGTCATCTCGGTAGTCACAATATTAGCCATATCATCTTTCACGCAGTCCATCCAACATCTTCCCCAGCTCATAGAGCCATCCACATTTACACTTAAAATATTCCTCACGAAATATAAGCAAATCTGATAATCTGGACTCAAAATCATGCATTTAATTGTTTCAACATTCACCATTGGGTCTGTTCTAAACCAAAAGGTAGCATGGAGCGTCTAATATCTAGGATAGCGGGGACATTGACGCGCATTCAGAAGGCCAATAGGCTATTTGACTGGTTTCTGATAAACATCTCAGATTATTTAATGGTGTCTAACGAGCCCACAAAAACATATTACTTCAAATTGCATAATGTATTTCTTTTAAAAATAGTAAATAAAAATGTACTGTTTAAATAAGCCGCCAAAACGCTATCTTTAACAATATGGCGTCGTGACGTCACGACTCACGTAAACAAACGTTGAAACGGTAGAGATACTAGACAACAGTTCTGTCAACGATAGACAGAAATTTACTAAATCATGACGTCATCTTAAGTTCAGCCAATCCAGACCGTTTTCGATTACGTGGCGCCAGATTTAAAAAGATGAAGTTTTTCGGGATTTTTTTTATAAATAATACATTGTTTTGTAGTAAAATTAATGCAAATCGATTTTAAAAGCGATAATCTATACGAGTGTCAATAATTATGACCTTATTTTTTACATTGTCAAATAGCCTATTCCCGTAGGTAATTAAAAAAGTTCAAAATCTAGTCGTAATCTCATCTCAGCGAGAATCAATGTCAAACATGTAGGTAAAGAGGTATTCTTGACAGGAATCCCTCTCAAGAATACCAAGAAATATTCAGGAAAAAAAAAAGAAAAAAAAAGATTGAAAGATTACTCTTTTATTTTCTTTTTCTTTCTTTTTTTTTCTATTTTACGTTCACAGTCATGAACGTTCTTAAAATTACGAGAATTGCCCCTCTGTTACCTGTGTCATGGATAATCCATGATCCATGATCCATGGGTGAACATTTAATAACCGATGAAAAATTAGCCCTTTCATACATTTTGACCGCGTAGGTATTGCACTTTTCTATGTAACAGCTGATTATTTTTTGATAACCGACAAAAAATGTTAACGCTAGGGGTTCTAAGATCATGTGCTGAATTCAGGTTGGTTATGGTTACAGTTGGCGCGTCGCTGCTACCTTGTATTTAATACAGCCTACGAAATTACATCCTAGCCCCTATAGGTGACTGGTACAATAAATATTCAAGTCAGGAATTGGACGTAAACGCGGGGCATGGTGCAGGGGTCACTAATTGGCACTAATGCGACATTCGGCGTCCGAGGCAGCAGCGGGCGGCGCGGGCGTCAGTCATTGTATGTGCGTAATTAATGTTTATTTTTGCACGACTTTTTTATTTTGATGCTGCCTAAGAGAAATGAGTCTTAATGCTATTCTAATAATGGTGGGAGGGGCTCGTGGCTGAATAATAACAGCCGCACGGGTCGCTCGAAGCTTAAGGTGAATGCGCAGTGGTCATTATCATCTGCCTAGCCTTTTCCCAACTATGTTGGGGTCGGCTTCCAGTCTAACCGGATAAAGCTGAATACCAGTATTTACATGACTGCCTGTCTGCCCTCCACAGCCTAGTAACTGGGTAATACGATACCCCTTGATAAGACTGGTCTGGGCTGGACTGGACTGATGGGCGCAGTGGTAGACCGCGAAATTCAAATTTTCTTACGTTTTTGCAATTTTCAAATCAGTGTCAGGTTGTATCTTGATCAAAATATGATTCGCGACTATAATAGATATGTAGAGAATTAAAGTAATTAAAATATCTCTTTATTTGTACCATGAGAGATTTGTTCTTAGGGTACAAATCTCATTTAAAAAGATGTACCTATTAATAATTCTAATGATTATAATTCCGTAAATACGTAACTGTTATAGTCGCGAATCGTATTTTGATCAAGATACAACCTTATAATTGCAAAAAAAGTAAGAAAATGTAATTTCGCTGGCTACAACTGCACATTCACCATTACATATCGATACCCCTCCGTGCCTCTGAAAGCGCATTAAACCGTTGGTCCTGGCTGTCATTTGGGAGTCTTTACGGATAGGTAGAAGCCCAAAAAAAGTCTGACAACCAGCCTTTCCAAGGGATACCCATATGTACCTACATTTTTTAAAATTAAATCCAGAAATGCAACCGAATTGACACCAACAATATGATTGATGCTACTATCATTCCATGGAAAAACTTCTTTTAAGTATGAAGACTTAATTGATGACCTATTCACACGAAACCATAATTGACAGTTGTTTATACTCGGTTTTCATTTATTTATAAGCACAACAGCCCAAACCATTGCGCATAAATTATGATCTGTTCCAAACCGGCTCCATCAGAAGGGAAGCCCCCAAAATCGATCAGCTGTAAATTAAGCAATGGACACGACCAAAGTTCTCGCCCTCAGTTAATTAATCTTCTTGATTTCTGATCCTGTTTTGTAATTCAGCGACCGATCAGACAAAGGGCGCTAATTTATTTTAGTTCAAATCGTATTTGAGGCACGCAATTGTTTAAAATAAATCGAAAACTTTTGTTAGATACTCCAAAAGATAGTTGTTAAGGGCTGATCCTGCTCAGTGGGGTTACTGCGTAACACACTATCAGCAGCAATTTGTCTGTCTGTCTGTTGTTCCGGCTAATCTCCGAAATGGCTGGGCCGATTTTGACGGGACTTTCACTGGCAAATAGCAGATGTTTTATGGAGAAACTTAGGATACTTTTATTTTAGAAAAATAATTAGGGTTCCGCGAAAAAATAAATAAAACCCAGAAAATGCAAAATGCACGCGAACGAAGTCGCGGGCGTAGCTAGTTATACCTATAAAATTGTGGCAACTGGATGCAATTTTTCCATTACCGTTAACTAAAGTATCTCAAAAAATAAAGTTAATCGATTCAAAGTATTTGCTAAACTCTTTTAATCCAATTAAAATTCTTTAATTAAAAGATTTTCGCAGAAAAAGGAAGCGGGAAGCCAATAGCGCAGTCCTGGAGTTTCTCAAGTGGCTAAACGAACAAATAAAAGCTATGAATGTTGAGCTGTGTTGAGCTCAAAGTTTAAGAGAGCTCATTAGTGAGTCATAAAACTTTTGTAGTGGGAATAGAGTTCACAGATGAAGTAGACTCATCTTGGAGAAAGTTTCTTTGTCTGTGTTTATTTTCAGCCTACAGAATACAGTAGCATAGTAATGTGGATCTGCATACCCTACATAACCAAACAGTCTTAATATATATAATTATATATATGTATCACTATCTATTAAATAACTATACCTACTTAGTTCGTTTTTTTTTATCCCAGAGACTAATCTGACATTTAAAACTTTTGTGTTTGCGTTTTTTTAGTTTAGAAATTTGACATTACACCTGTCAGATTAGTCTGTGTGTGTGGTGACCCCGCAAACTTCGTACCGCCTCAGAATATGAATTACTTCATTATTATTTTTCGCGAAATTTTCCCATGTTTTAATAGTTATTCTGTTATTCGGGGCGGAGACAAATCCAACAAATCAAAGATCATTGAAATCGGTCCCGTGGTTCTTGAGTTATATATGGTGTAACTAACCCGACTTTGTTTTATTTGTGATTAGTAGTAGGGGATCGAGGAGGGGGGGGGGGGCTGGGGTGGACGGGGGTTCAGGGGATCAGACCGGAATAAATCAGTAATACACAATGTTGTTTGTTAAGACGAGGTGATTAAGTCTATTTAACATTACTTGGAGTATTAGTGTAGTGATTAAATCTATAATAATGTATATTTTTTTATTACCTACCTAATAAAAAAAACTATTTGGCACATTGTATTCTAACTGTTTCTTATTTGTTTTATTGTTTGGTTATAAGAAAGGAGATATAGTGGGTTAGTCTATATTAATGTTTAGTATCCATTTCAGATAATTTTATCCGAGACATAATTTTGAATTTTTGACAGTTCTTCCATACAAAATCTGTCAGACGTCAATTTTATTCCCAAAACATCTGTCGATTGAAAAATCGGCCCTTGAAAAAGAATAAACCAGTCGTTTCCAAGATGTCGTTTCATTCAAACACATAGGTACTAAGTAGGTACTATGACTAGTTTACATTTAGAATGAGGAAACAGAACTTTCTTTCACATCGTGAGGAAACCGCCATGTCCTAGAACCAAACATTCAGTAGGTACATGTGACATCTTCCAACCCGCACTGGGCCCGCGTAGTGGATTATGGCCCTCTCCCTCTCCCTCTAAGAAAGTTTTCCTGTGTGTGTGTGTGTACGGTTATGGTACGTTACGAACGCCTTTGTAAATCCTGTTAATTCTACAAGTATATTTTCCTCAAAATTGGGTAAAGATGAGGTATCCGTACACAAATATCTAAACCATATCGCTATTGGTCTATTTACCACTTTTGCCCAGTCTCCTTTAATATCTACTCAAAAATTAAGGTGATACTTACAAATTTAATCTGCACTCCCTCCACAGAGGTCCTAAGGTTGTGTTTCCCTAGGTAGATCGTCAGGGTGTTGTGGTCGACGACCCGCTGTGACATCTTTCTGGTAACGCAGTGTGCTGCCGTGATGACGTGCTTGTGCGACACCAGGGTTCCTCCGCAGATGTACTTGTTGTCCACGGTCTGGAATTCGAGGATTTGATGGTACTTATTTATTTTGAGGCATATTTTTTTTTGTTTCTGCTAATGGGGATGGACTATCTATAAGAGGCCACACCATAGATAGACCATAACGACCAGTCGACAAGTCGGCTTCACTATATTTTCGCCCATTCGCCTTTTGTGAGTGTTATTGGCTCGCCTGTATATTTCCCATAGAAATCTTACCTTAATATGAGGCTCGGCGCAATTCAAACGAACCCCGCTAACGTAACCCTTACCTGAGTTTGGTAGAGAGCGATGTGCCACGGCCACTGGCCTACCAACGTGGGGGTACCATTCACCACCAGCGGTATTGGATTTAATACCACCTTTCCGCATTGAGACTGCAAAATAAATAAAGTAATACAGCTAGCTGTCGCAGACATTTGGTTTGTTTTAGTAATTTCTTTCTATGTACAACAAGGATGTTTTGGCGCGTGGTCAAAATCGGAACTAACGCGGCCATCATGTATTTTCAATACATTTCTCATGTTTACCAACAGCGACGTCATTCGAGCGCCAAAAGATCCTTGTACACAGATCTTTCACAGTTATTTTACCTCTGAGAGCAGCAACCTTATTGTGACGAGAATAAAGATCACAATGATTTTGACAGACTTGTCAGTGGCAACAACCTGACAACTACCTTATTAAAATGTGAATAAAGATCACTGTGATTTTACAAAGATGAAAAATCAGAAATAAAATAACTGTAGGTACTGTTTAGTTCTGTTCTACAGGGTGTAATAACATTTTGTGGTCGACAATAATTCTTGAAAATTTGTGGTCAGTGAAATGACTACTTAAATTTCTTACTTATTATATGAATAATAAAAAAAATGTGGGTTTATTATGATTTTTTACTAGGAACTGTAAAGTAATCAACATTACAAGTAGTTTAAACGTAGCAAGTTAAAAAAAACAAAGGTTTTGTGTAGCACAGGCCACGTCATCCTAAAAGTGATGATGTTTATTAACGTTTTTGAAAAGTGGTTTGATTTTTCGCTATACTTATATGCTAGAAAACTCATGAACTCATTACTTTTTAAGGTGTGAAACATCTTGACTGTTCCATTTAATGAAAAAGTACCCATTTTTTTGTACTCAATTAGTTGTTTCAAAACCACACAATGCAAATGTCATTAATACGATGACGTTAATTGATAAATATTTAATTTCCGTGCACAATGGAAACAGAATGCGTTTGTTATCAAGATAGGAAATCCCGACCACAAATTAATGTTGAAACGTTAAGGCGAAAACGAAAGGGTAGCTCGTGAAATTCAAATTGACTTGAATTGACGATTTTTGCAAATTGCAGGTCAATGTAAGGTTACCATATAGAAGTATCGGAAGCGTTTGAAGACGAAGTCCCTTTAATATTGGGAACTAATAATTATTTATTTATAGGAAGATTGTATGTTAATCAAAATGTAATTCGCGATTGTAAATAATATGTACATATTTACAGAATTATAATAATTAAAATTATCAATACAACCAACTCTCCGAGTTAGGATTGGCCTTGGGCTGTCATGATTGCATGAAATAGACATTCAATAGGGTAATTTGAACTTGGATATTTGTATTGATAATTTTGTAATATTGTATATTATTTGTTACGGTCACGAATCATATTTAAATATGAATTTGGCAGGCTACCTTAGCGCTCCCCCTTAACAATCGACCACAAAATGTTTAATTAATTTGAAACCTGTTATGAAATTAAAAAATGAATTAAGTTTAGTTAAGTATAAGAACTAATAAAGTCACAACAGATTTTTTTTGAAATGTTAATAATTCAAATACACCTACTAGAAATATTATTTTAAGGCGCCTATATAACTACTTATTTCTGTGAATAAAAGTGTGACCTTTTTTAATTCATAGAATGTAGGTGCCTTATGATTATATTTCTAGTTTTTCTGTTCTGTTAAATAGAAGTTTAGTTTTTGAAAAAAATAACAGGAGTGTAGGTATATAAAATGTATAGTCGTTGAAATATGAGAAGGATACAAGGAAGTTCTATGAATAAGTATTTTTTATCTATAGGGCGTGTTTTCAAAATTCTACAAGCGCATGCAGAAATAAATAAGCAACAGATTCTTATCTCAAGTCATTAGACACTGGACGAAAGAAAACTTCTGAAAATATAAAATTATAATAAAAAATAAGTAAAGATGCAGCTCATGCCATGCAGCAATTGTTTAATTCTATTAGGGTGAAATGGGTAGTGGTAGACCGCGAAATTCAAATTTTCTTACGTTTTTTGCAATTTGCAGGTCAGTTTCAGGTTGCATCTTGATCAAAATATAATTCGCGACGATAGCAGGTACATATAAATTAGAGAATTATAATCATTTTTTAAGTTAGATTTGTACCTTAAGATTCAATCTCTTATGGAAAAGTGCTTATGGTAGAAATCTAACTTAGAAAGATGTATTAATGATTCTAATAATTATAATTCTCTAAATATGTACCTGTTATTGTCGCGAATCATATTTTGATCAAGATACAACCTGACACTGACCTGCAAATTGCAGAAAACTTAAGAAAATTTGAATTTCGCGGACTACCACTACCCATTCACCTTAAGTGTTCAGGACAAACGAGCGGCACGCGTCAACAGCAGATGCAACTGCAGCCATCACCATCGGCAGCTGCCGTCGATAATGTGTCGCTCGAGTATTTGAGCACCGTACTACACGAGCGGCACGTTGTCGACGGCACGGTTGCCTCTACTGTTGACGCGTGCCGTTCATGTGTATGAACAAAAAGATAGATTCAGTTGAAATAATATGCAAAGTGGTAAAAATTTATATGCTATTTTCATCTGAATCTTTCAAAAACTGAATATTTTTTTAAATCTAAGCAAACCAAATACAGATAACCAAAGAATAGTATGCGCTTCGGAAATCATCGCTTGTCTTCGGAAATATGAACGCGCGATTATGTGATCTTATAGAGAGCTGTTAGAACCAGGAAAGTAGGTAGTTGTCTTTTTTGCATCACCACGTTTACAAAGGAGACTGTGCGTAAGTGATCTTTGGACCAATAGCGATACGGTTTTGATATTTGTGTAAGGATACCTCATCTTTACCCCTGTTCAAAGTGGCATCTAAAACTGATCGGGCAATTTAGATAAAAATACATTTTTATACACGATGGATATTTTAACGGGTCGTAAAGGCAGGTTTCGTAGTAGCTGCAGGAAAACATTCATAAGAGACGACAGTCCTTAACTTTTTAAAACATTTTGACCTGCATTTACAGATTTTGAAAAATGTCGATTGGCACCATAAAAATAAAACGTAGGATATGTCATTTTTCTAGCTGACTGCACCTACCATTTCTACAAAATCTGTCAATACAGTTGGCAATTACTCAAAAGTTAAGGATTGTCGCCGAAGAACAGTTTCCTGACAACGGTTAAGGACCTTAGGCCCTTGTTAATCCTTTAAATAAATAAAAAAGTATATTTTTACAAATTGCCGGATCAGATTTTCATGAACAACGGTATAGATTTGAGGTATCCCTACACACAGTGCCAGTTTTAACACTACCAGCGCCCTGGACGAGATTTCTTCGGCTCCCCCATCTGCCATTGAAACCCATACGAAAAAAGAGGCAAGGGATATCCTAATGAAATAACCATTTATTAAAAAAAAAAAACTAAAATTTTACTTTTCTAGCCTTTTTATTGGCAAACTCTTTTAATAAGGCATCAAAGTCATGTCATGTCATGTCAAAGTCATGTTGTCCGCAATTTCATTTCCGTAGTTGCTAAGTTTTTCAATCTCTAGATTGAGATATTGTTGATCGCAGCTAGGTTTTCATCAGTTTAAGCTTAGAAAAACTCCTTTCCCCACTAGCTACAGTTACAGGTATAGTGATCAATATTTGCAATGCTATCCATACATTTGGATACAGCTCTAGAAAGTTGCGATCTTTAATGAATTTTAAAATAAAGACAGGAGTAACCACATTCTGATCAGGCAAAAAAGATTTTAGACTTATGAGTTCATCGCACAACATACAACCGTCTATATCTGATTTAGCGTCTACAGTTAATTTCAATTGGAGATCACTACAGAGTTTTCTATATATGTATACACCTCCTTTTTTATATTGTACAAAAAAGACCAATATTCTGAGTATTCATTTGACTGTTCAAATCTTTCAATTAATGGTAGTGTCCAAAAGACAGTTTCGTTAGTCAAAAATTCAACTTCAAATTTCTTTTCTGGAGAATTTTATTTATATGTAGTTTGTAGCTAGATTTAGGGAATTTACTGGTAAGCAGGATACGCTCAATGAACAAGCGGAAATAGCGCCTCTTCAAATCTGGCGCCCTGGGCGATCGCCCAACCGTGCCCTACCCTAACGCCGCTACTGCCTACACAAAATATCAAAACTGTATCGCTATTGGTCCATATACCACTTCCAATACAAAATCGCCCAGTCTCCTTTGTGGATTAACAACTCTATGCAATTCAAAAAACTTTTCGATAATTTTTGAGGGACAGCTGACGTGCGACTGGAGTAGGTAACCAGACCGAGAGAAAACTTAATTTAAAAGCGCAAGGATGTACTACCCCTAAGTGCGGCAGTACAAAACTTTCAAAATTTGCCAAAGATGTAAACAACAATGGCCGCTCGATATTGTCTATGGTTTAGTGATGCGGTAGTAGTAATTTTAAGAAGTTTTGGTGCTATCCATGTTACAATTTTTTTTTGTGGTTTTTCATCAGTATTTTTTAAATTGAGTAACTTTCAAATTTTAGAATAATTGCGTTATTATTCTGTTTCAAATATTTATAAGCTTCGCCCCTGTGGGGGTTAGGTACTGTTTATTCGTAGAGATAGTTTGATGGGAATTGAGAAAACAATGGTGACTTTAATTTGATACCTAAGTATCCGCTTGTGTTACTACACAAGCGGTTACTTAGGGATCAAAACATCTGAATGAATAGGCGAATTTTGATACTTCATAATTCGCCTATTCACCCATATGTTGCAGCCGTTAGCGCGCGGGCGCGTTTTTCCCGCGTCGATTTTTTTCACACTTTTTTCAAAGTTGAAAATCCAACAGTGTGCTTTTTTGCCGCGCTGGGATGCGCTCAATGCTCGGCTGCACACAGAGGGTTGAAAATCCAGTGCGCGATAAAATTTCGCCGCGCTATTTTTACGTCCGTGCGAACGTGGGCTTAATCAGCTCTAGCATACCTACATACGTTCATATACATACTTTTGAATAAACTAAGTCTTCTTCGAATTGTAACCGGATTTAAATTATACGAATTTAAAAACTAGAGTATCTCGGATGGGGAGGTTTACAGGGTAAACAATTTTGAGTTTTGGTCAGTTATGAAAATTATGCTTTTTATTCATATACAATGAGGGATGTAAGGAGCCGCATGGGTCGACCGAAGGTTAAGGTGGCACTAGTCGATATTTTTTCCATACACATTTCGGGAGAGTATTACTCCACTGTTTGACATTGTGCATCCAAAGTTAAACATGATATCGTTTTGAGTTATTATTAAATTAGTCTGTACGGAAACAGAATAGTAAAATAAAAAGCCATTAAAAAGTTATGAGCCAACCAAGATTCGTTTTTCTTGCTATTTTTAACGTAATTTTGGGTGTAAATAAGTAATAAATGAACTGTAAAATCTTTGAAAACCAAGTCCGTACCGACAAAGCTCAGTTATCGAAGAGTTCAATAAATTTTATTTGTAATAGATTTATGCAGTGGCGTTTTCATAAAACTCAATTTTCCGAAGCACATTTCGAATTTTTTTACGCGCCTATCAGTTCGGAACGGGGTGTTTCTGTGCGTGAGAACTAGACGTTGTTCGTGTAGACTATCGTCTAACTGCTCATCACTGATACTGCTCTGTCGGACACGAAGCCAGGTCAGACAGCGTGCTTTTTGGCCATGACCATCAGTGAGTTCGAGCTCGTGGCTAGTTTACTCTTAACCTACGCTTGTCGAGGTTGGTCCGTGGATTCCACCCTACATTCCTTAACGAGACCCCTCCTTACTTTAGAAAGCGCGTTAAACCGGTGCTCCCGGCTGTCATTTGTAGATCTTTGACAGTCGTTACGGGTCGGAAGGCCCGAAAGCCCGACAACCAGTCTTACCAAGGGCGATACCCCTTGGTAAGACCAACTTGTTACCCAGTAACTGGGTTGTGGGGGTCAGTTAGGTAGTCGCTCCATGTAAAATTTTGACATACAATGATATGAATATTCGTATTATATTATTTTAATTATTTTGAATGTGAGGACTAGGTGGCTCATTGCTCTTTTGTTTATTTTCTCAGTTAATATCTGGCAGTTCGAGTAATTTATGCAGCCTACCCAAATATACTTTCTTTGGTATTTTTGTCAAATCGTTGAGCTCCTTAAGTTCTGAGGTGAGCTGCACGATTACTGACAAATGAGTACACTGACTGGACAGGTCCACTCAATATAGACCATTTCAAATACCAGAGGGGAACTTCTCGTAATTTTAAGAACGTTCACAGTCTGATCTCAGTCTCAATCTGTCAAAAATACCTCTAATTTCCCTACATTTTTGACAAGTTGTTTACATGTTAATTGTCGCTGAGATGAGATTGCGACTAGATTTTGAACGTTTTTAATTACGGGAATTGGCCTTCAGATCATGTGAAGACGACGTAGATTGGTAATCCCGGGTAATTGCGTAACACACTATCAGTAGCAATGGGTTTCATTTTGACAGTTCGACAACATTCATTGCGTTATTTGCGTTGTTAGGCAGACACATTTTTCGAATCTATGAAGCAATGGATTAGAAATATGCTTGAAAATTATTCAAATTGAAAGTAACAGTGTATTACGCATTTAGGGTGCTGGTTATTTTTATTATTTTAAATCATTATGTGGCATCGCTGAAGTGGAAAAATATAACTTTTTGAGGGCAATGTAAAAAAAAAAAAAATGTAAGTTCTGTTTGTACTCGTATTACTAGAGACTTACTTATTGATACGAATAATAATGTTCCATGAGCAGACTATCGAATCCATCAGTTCCGTACACATAAATAATAAAGTAGATATTAATGTTAGAAATAATGACTCGAGTTGGTAGGTATCCGTGCCTATTATTGCATAAGTTATTTATAAGATAATCTATCCTCCATCAGTAATCATCACCTTATGAATATTGTAGTTTAAATCGATTGTCTATAACTGTAAGCGGATTTCGAGCTAGTGATGTACGCACGACGACATATCTATAACAATAATAGATAATAATTGCCATTTATTTCGGACAGAATCCATTGTATTAGTAATTTATAACAATATTATAAAGTTGAAGAGTTGGTTTGGTTGAGCGCGCTAATCTCAGGAACTGCTGGTTTGAATTGAAAAAATATCTTTGTGTCGGATAGTCCATATATCGTGGAAGGCTATACCTTACTCGATAAATGGTCCTATTCCTATTGGTCGACCGTTACGTAACAATAGTGTCGTGCGTGTCAAAATGTTACGCATTTTTCGGCCCAGCTCTCAATCGCCAAGTATGTAGAGTATAACGTGCGATTAATAAGAACGTCGTTCCAACATGAATAATCTTTCAAAGAACAGTTTCCTAGTGAGTACTTCAAGGTTCAGTATAAGCCCAAGCAAAAACTTGATAAACAAGATAATGTAAATTTACTCGTAAGTTATACAGGGTGAAATAAAAGCAAAAAATTAATATAATAAAAAAAAAAACGATGATATTCTAAACTAAACTCATACCTACTTCAAGTAGGTAGGTAACTACAGTAAAAGTGGTCGTTGACCCCTAAATAAATATCATCAAATCATATTATTCTTTTTCGATTTACCATGCTTAGATATATTGATATTGCCGCACAGGTCGATCGATCAGGTTAAGCTACGCTTGCCGTGGTTGATCTGTGGACGAGTGACCATATTTACATACCGTGACCCCTCCGTGCCTCAGAAAGCACGTTAAACCGTTGGTTCCGGCTGTCATTCGTGGATCTTTGACAGTCGTTACGGGTAGTCCAGAAGCGAAAGTCTGACAACCAGTCTTACCAAACTAGGGTATCGTATTACCCAGTAACTTATTGGATTACGGCCCACTCCCTCTTACCGAGAGGAGGCCTGTGTCCCAGCAGTGGGAACATTATAGGCTGATTATGGTTATGGTTATGGTTGGTTGTGGAGGTCAGATAGGCAGTCGTTCCGTATAAAATACTGGTATTCAGCTGCATCCGGTTAGACTGGAAGCCGACCCCAACATAGTTGGGAAAAGGCGAGGCAGATGATGATGCTTAGATATCGACATCACGTGTGCGGAGTTCCGCTAGCTAATTTAATTTGACCTTGTATAGTTAGGTACTAAATTTCCTAAAACTCACAAGATTTTATAAAGACGAAAAACGTCAGGAAACCTCTTGTTTAAGAAGGCTGAACGTGAAGTAGGTTGGCGATCTCAGATGATAATTTGCAACGGTCCAGTGCCACTTACTGGGCAATTTATTAATGTAGATACATAAACAAAGTTAATTTTACACTATTCGTACAGTACGACAGCACGCATTTACTAGGGTACCTCACTTTACCTCAGTGATTGAAATAAATAAAAAGGAAATATAAAGTGATTTAAATACACTTAAACATGGACCGACTAACAAAAGGACACAAGGCAGATGTGTTGATGATGATGTGTGTTTGTGTTCGCCCATAAATAAATTAACTTCGTGCGAATCAACTACAAAAAAAAAAAATGCTACTTGAGAGTGTCAATTCGCCTGTTTCGGGTGAGTTAATTCGTGCGGATCAACAAATAAGCCGCAGATGGCTGATGTGAGTGGACGCCCTAGGAGGACATAATTAATTATAGTGACCTTATTGGTGACGATCTTCACAAAAGTCGTAGTACTCGCAACCGGCGTGCGCGTAGTATGGATGTATGAGCGTAAACAAAGGAAAAGGAGTATTTAAGGATTGTAGAAGGTGGCTTTCTGTAGTGTCTGCTTGCCCCCATGGGAAGGACGTGTGAGTTTATGTATTTGTGTAAACTTGATTTTATTATATAAATTCTTTCTCAAACACATTCCTTTCTGGCTGGTTATTATGACACTGTCATTTTTTCCCTTGTCCTAGGGTTCAACAATAGGATGGACCCTAATCTTATTACAATCTAGCCTTATAAATAGACTAATAAGTAATTTAATTATAAACTAAACTATTAAATTGTATTTACTAAGAATGTGTCCAATAGCACTTCTCCTTTTGTCTTTAATTACGGGCTGATTTTTCAATCATCTGTTGAGGCTCAACTCACACCAAAAGAGCGTCGAAGCGCGGCGAAGCGGAACGCAGTTTCAGTGTCATATGAATTTTAACTTTATTTTCATTACTATAATACTTATTATCGCATGAGAAACTCGAACGAGTCGCGCGGATGCCAGCGGCGCCGCTGGAATTCCGGCGAATTGCCTTCTTTACCGAGCGGTTGCGATAATAAGTATTATAGTAATGAAAATAAAGTTAAAGTTCATATGACACTGAAACTGCGCTCCGCTTCGACGTTCTTTTGGTGTGATTTGAGCCTTACTTTATTCGAGAAATATTTTTTAAATGTTGATAGTTATTTCATACAAAAACTGTGAAACGTTTAATTTTATTTCTCGAATGTGATGGAAAAATCTAAATACACTTCGTTCTTGTCTTTGTTTGGCACTTTTGTACGGACGCCAGCAGGTCAACCTACCCGAAACTGTCAGATTTTCCCAATCAACCTTGAACCTTATGTTTTAGCAATAAAGTCGAAAATCTATTAAAGAAATCTGACAGATTGTAGTAACTTGATGTGCTGGCGTCTGTACTTGACACTATTTACTAACACTAAATACTAGCTCGAACGGTATTTTTCTTTTTAGTCTTCTATGTTTGTGTGGTCGAGAAGCTGGATTGCCTCGACGTTCACATAATACTGTCATTTGATTTACAATGTTGGCAGTAATCGAAAATATTTATAACTAACTTCCGCTCGCATCTTCGCCTGCGTGGTATGTCAATAAAAAGTAACCTGGTCCTTAGCAGCTTTGAACAGAGAGAAGTGGAAAGAGAGTAGGGAGGCCTTTGCCCTGCAGTGGGACATCACAGGCTAATAATAATAATAATAAATATGTCCCAGGATTCAAAGTAGGTATACCCATACCAAATATCATCAAAATCGGTCCAGGCGTTTTGGAGACTAGCCGAAACAGACAGACAAAAGTTTTAATAGTTGTTTTTTCGTTATAAGTAAGTAACGTATATATTTTCAGCATTTAGTAAAAAGCTTTTATTTTCACACTAGCAGCGCCCCGCGGTTTCACCCGCATAAGTGTCGATCCCGTGGGAATATCGGCTTAAAAACGTCTAATGTCTTTCCCGGGACTCAAAATATCTCAATATCAAATTTCATCTAAATCGGTTCAGCTGTTTGAGCGTGAAGAGGTAACAGACAGACACATTTAAAATATTAGTATGGATTACAAACAGATACTTCAATTTTATTTATATCTACTCGTAGATGTACCATACATTAAACACCATGCAAGTGAAAAATTTACCGAAAGGTGCTTAACCTTTTCATTCCACGACTGCACATTCAATCTTCAACAGACCTTGCTGTAACCAGCGCGGGGCAATTGCGTGACACATTATCAATCGGAATCGGTTCCCTTTTGACAGTTCAACAACATTCATTGCGTTATTTACGTGTTGAGCAGACAAATTTTTCGAACTTATAAAGCAATGGATTAGCAATTTGCTTCAAAATTATTCAGATTCCGATTGATAGTGTGTTACGCAGGGTGCTGTTTTGCAAAGGTGCTTCTTCTCAAATTAGACGTTATTCATTATAATATTTTGTAGCGTTTTTCTTATAGGAAACACTGTCTTAATTATGCAATAGGTAACACTTTTGATTCGCTCGTGGTGTTATGTAATTAGTTGAGTAGATCGTCATCATATTTAATTTTATCATCGATGATCGATATGTCTCCGAACAAATAAAAGTCATTCGTTTTAATATAGTAATCAGGTGAACTTAAAATAGCAGAGGTGGCCCAGTGGAAACGGCCGCGAGTTACGGACAAACAGGCGCTTTACTTTGTGTAAATTATTTCATCACCACTGCTCTCAAAACGGTGAAGGAAAACATCGTGAGGAAACCAAAAAATGTGAAGACATGTAACATCTACCAACCCGCACTGGGCCCGCGTGGTGGATTATGGCCCACTCCCTCTCACAGACTAGAGAGGAGGCCTGTATCCCAGCAGTGGGAACATTATAGGCTGATTATACAGATGAACTTAAAGAATCAACCTATACAACGAGCATCAGAAAGGTGTGGCCAAAGGAGACTGGGCGATTTTGTATGGGAAGTGGTCTATAGACTAATACTGCCATGCTAACCTCAAAAGCGGTAACTCAAAAAAATTCGTAAAGTTGATTTTTAAGGCATCGGATAACCTAAGGAAATACGCATCCAATGAGCTTAGCCAAATAGCGGTATCTTAATAAAATCACACTAATATTATAAAGGCAAAAGTTTGTGAGGGTGTGTTTATATGTTTGTTACTTCTTCACGCTCAAACGGCTCGGATAAACGGAACGGATAAAATTTTGTATGGAGGTAGCTGACAGCCTGGATTAACATATAGGCTACTTTTTATCCCGATATTCCCACGGGATCGATATTTACGCGGGTGAAACCGCGGGGCGCAGCTAGTAACCCATAAAAAAAGTTTTCCCTATCTCAGTTTTACCTCAAATCAGTATTTTCAGTTAAACAATCATACGGATCGCTACTGATATAGATTATTGGGACGTTAAAATCAGAGAGATAGTGTTTCTACCTCCAGTATGCCAAAACTGGTGATAGATAGGTAATTGGGTTCGGCCGTAAAAGAATAAGAGCAAAACTCAATTTTCTCGAAACACTAGCTTTTCCTGAGATACAGCTTTCGCATTTAGCACGACAGAATAGCGATGTGGTTTTGATATTTGTGTACGGATAGGTACCTCATCAATCTCTTGTGCTCCATTTTCATGCTGACTTTACTTTTTTTTACAAAATTAAATGTTAGGGTACATTAAGTGTTTACTACGGAATATTCATGTATTATATTATATTATTCATTATTATACACATTAGTCCGAATATATATGTATTTTTTAAAAGTGTGTTTTAACCAAAACTGCGCCGGGTCAGATTTTGGTGCCACTTTGCATATGGATAAAGATAAAGGGTGTCCGGTGTCCTTACACAAATATCGAAACCGTGTCGCTATTGGTACGTAGACTACTATAGCCAAGTCTCCTTTACGGGCGTGGTACAGACGATCAAACTGAACAACTTTTTCCATGGAACCAACATCGTAATCGCGAAAACATAATCAGTCATCAGCGGCGTATTTTAAGATTCAGCGCCCTGGGCCTGTAAGGTTTGCTGCTCCATAAACGGAAAAAAGCAAAAACTTTTTATGTAATATAAAATAAAATCTCCACACAATGGGTGCCTGAAGATGGACGGCGCCGCCGAGGCCGGCCCAGAAAGAGATGGCGAGATGACCTGGATGCGTACCGCGAGGGCTGGTTCGAGGTGGCGCGGGAAAAGAGTTCCTGGAAGGATTTGGGGGAGGCCTTTGCCCAGCAGTGGGACAGCATAGGCTAGCAAAAAAAAAAAAAAAAAAAAAAAAAAAAAATAAAATCCAGCAGTGTGTCGATGTGGGCTGAGAATGATTATAATAAATGAAAAACTAAAAAGTCCATACAAAGAAATAAACACCATTTTTTTCTGATGAACAGATTGGTTAGCAAACTCATCAATGACACAGTCATAATTAACGGAGTTTGTCAACTTAGCTTCTATCAGTATAGGACTAAACTGATAAAGGATTGTAGATAATTTTTTATTCTTTTATGTACGGATTTTTTTAATTTCTTCATGCCTTGTAAGTAAGTCAAAAAGAAAGGCGCATAAAGCTGAGCACGAGGTGCGGCTTGCACCGCCCCTCGCAGGCTCCCGCCCTGGGCCATGGCCCTTTTGGCCCTAGGGTAAATACGCCACTGACATCCTACACATTTCGGTCGAGTAGGTATTGAAGTTTTGTATGGGACATCTGATATTTTTTCGCGATTACGATAATAGTCCCATTGAGAAAGTTGCTCAGTTTGATGCTCTGTACACAAATTATATCGTCAAAATATTTGCTCTACTACTTAATACCATGCATAGAGAAAAGAAATTCGTTTGTATAGAATGAACGCCAATATCCAAGTGACCGCGTTTCCGCTTTAACGGCAAAATGACCTTCACTACTTTCACAGAAAATGACGTTACAAAAACAAATTCCGGTTTTTTCTAGAATATCTACTAATTAGGTACAATTATAAATTAATATCATTGGGTACAATACGGACACGACGAAACTGGTTTCGCACATGCTCTGTCTGAATCTAGACATAAACAAAGTAAGGAATGCTGTGTGAAAGTCTTTCGTTACAAGAAATTTTTGAAGGTCACGTAAGAATGTGTTTTTTCAAAATTAACGAGAAACTAAAAAAGGTTTTTGTTATAAGCTTGTACCCGGATATATAATAATAATATAATAATATGTTCCACAACTATCACACAACGCCGTCTAGTCTCAAGCTAAGCAGAGCTTGTGTTATGAGTACTAGACAACTGATAAACATACCCGTCTAGTCTCAAGCTAAGCAGAGCTTGTGTTATGAGTACTAGACAACTGATAAACATACTTATATGTATATTTCTAAATACATACATATATAGATAAATTACACCCAGACACAGAACAAATGATCATGCTCATCACACAAACATTTGTCCTGGGTGGGAATCGAACCCACGACCTCCGGCATAGCAGTCATAGTCACTGACCACTAGACCAACAGGCCAGGATGTTTTCGTGTTGATAAAAATACCTACATTTTTGGTCGCGTGAGTACTAATTTATTTAAACAAGTACTCCACCAGCTTCTGTATAGCTTCTGGCCGCCATTCGTCCGCGTGAAATTATCGCGAGTGGGGGCCGGCGATGCGATGCGACAGGGTGGGGGAAGGGAGGGGGGAACAAGAAATTTTACGCGGACGAAGTCATCATCATCTGCCTAGCCTTTTCCTAACTACATAATGTTAGGGTCGGCTTCAAGTCTAACCGGATGCAGCTGAATACCAGTATTTTACATGGAGCGACTGCCTATCTGACCTCCACAACATAAGATTTTACATTTGTCAATTTTCACAATCGAAAATCCCTAATAACTTCAAAACGGAGTACCTACCCTATTTACATTTTGCCCTATCCGTTTTAGACCTAAACCTATCAAATGACACTAAAAACAACACAATATCTACACAAACAAAAAATCATGTTTTCAACTTACGTACCTACGGTACCTACCTAATAGTTGGTGGCGTGAATTTACCTTACAAAAAAGTTACTTCGTTTATACTGATTCAAAATAGGAAACTATTATATAAATCGAGCTTAGATAGCCATTTTTTGTTGCTCCATTTTTGCACTTCACAGACGCGTGTCTCAAGCGGATGGCACCCGCGCTCGCACTACTCCCAACCCGTCCGAGATAACGTGTCCGTGAGCGGTGTCTATGTGTGCGTTGCTCGAGCGCACTTTGTATGTAGATTGCCTTCTGTACTATCTGTATTTTGTGGCGTCAGTATCGGAGCTGACCTTTTGACATTTAGGTAAGTACTACGATTGCGACACGTTAGATAATAATAGATTATTAAGAACAAGTTTTTTATCAAACATTATGTTTTTTCTTGGAACGTAGGTGAGATACTTGGTTTTTATTCGAGATGGATTTTTATTGACGAATTGATTTGATAACGAAATAGACTTTTTTTTTTAATTGAAATAATTGAGTTACATAAATATTTACAAAATAGGGCCAAAAATTTAGGTTTTATTTTGGATGTTCAGTGTGCATAGGTATATAGGTTGACTGGTAATTAGTGACCGATACTTAAACACGTGATTTTACTCATCATTATGAACAACTTTTACTATGGGACCAAACCTGAAATTGTGAAAAAAAACAGCTGTTCTCTACATTTTGACGAGTTAGACGAACATAGGTACATGTAGGAAACAGCAGATTTTTTTTTCGCGATTTTGCGTGCTTTTTGGCCATGACCATTGACCACCAGTGAGTTCGAGCTCGCGACTAGTTTACTCTTAAATTCTTATAAACAATATAAAACAAAACTAACTATTTACACTAAAATGACTCTACCTCACTTTACAAATACAAGTAAATACAAAAACAAAACGACACTTACTCGTAGTTGTCAAAGTAATCGTCCGCATCGCTGTCATACGGAAACGTGCCCAGAAGACTGGCAGCATTGCCACGTTGAATGGCAATATAATAATAATAAATTGTATACCACAAAGTTGAAGTACATTGCACTGTATACAGATTAAAGATCTTAATTTAGCATTAGGTAGATAAGTACAATAGGTTCAACCCTGTCTCCTAAACTAGGCTAGGCCTGTATCTTAGGGGACAGGGCCCGGCTATAGGGTATGCTATGCTTCTATGATTGCTGCAATGCTAATTCCATTTACTGATTTCTAATGCACTGTAATTTTTATTTTTTACCCGACTGCGCGACGCTAAGGAGTGGTAATGTGTTCATCAGCCTATGTATGTATGTTTGTATGTTCCTTTGAAGCACTATACAGACCAAACGCCTGGGCCGATATTTATGATTCACACGTCAATCGATTCCTCTTAGAGTGTCAGTAAAGACATGACGTTAGTGAAAATTCAATATGGCGACTACTATGTATGTATTGTATTCAAAAAATTTTTTTTTCTCAAAACCTATCGAGTGGGGTATCAAAATAAAGGGCTTTAAAAGATGATTACAAAAATATAAACAACTTATATGGTTAAAAGTAGTAGTGACAAATCATAAAAAACACGTACCAAGAACTAAATCGTCAGCGAAATCTTTCACATTTGTAAACTAAAAAGCTGGAAATAAAAAAAGTTATTAAAAAAAAATAAAAAACCCGACTGCGGTAAAAAACTTAAGTTAAAAGAACTGAAAAGCTAAACAGAAGCCCATTTTAAATTACTTAAATAAAAGTTGGAAGCAGGCGGGACCCATTTGAATTTTAAAATACTTATAATAAAAATGGTATGGGTCCCGCCTGCTTCCAACTTTTATTTAATTTAAAATGGGCATGTTTTCTTGTAGCTTTTCAGTTCTTTTAACTTAAGTTTTTTACCGCAGTGGGGGGTTTTTTTTTTTTAATTAAACAAATCGGCCTATAGTCGTCAGTATATTTGTACGCTTGTTTAGGTGTTGTATAATATAATCATTTGCATCACAAAAAACAATATTAATAGCAGCTTAGGTATATACAAGTTGGATTTGAAACGTCATTTGGCAGTTAAAAGTGACATTTAAATCAATGAAAATATTTGCCTTACTTGGGAAGAGACTGCACCTTGCGACACAGGGAATCCTATAATAAGTGTGGGGTCCAGTTCCGGCGTTTGTAAAATCTAGCACGTGCATAATCAGTCACTGATGGGACACAGATCTCCTCTCTGTGAGAGGAGATGGAGTAGGCTGTAATCCACCAGCCAGGTCCAGTACGGTTTGGTAGGCTCGTTTTTAAAATATTGTGCTGTATTTTATTCGGAACTGAATTAAGTTTTTATTTTATTATTCATTTCAATATTGAATCTGACTCACCAAACTCCAGTATGCTATAATGTAAATAGAATAATTTGTAAAGCTCACAAAAATAATCATACAAATTTAGACAAGCTGGAATTTGTGACGTCATTTGACAGTTAAAAGCGACATTTAAATATCGAATCTAACTCATCAAACAACATCCAGTATGCTAATAATGTAAACAGAATGCTCTTAAATTAAAAGGCTGTGCTATAAAGATATTTTGATAATGATATTAAAGTATTATTGTCAGTCAAATACAATGATGATAAATAAAATCGTAGTTTACGCGGGGTAATTGACACAACACAAATGGTAGCAATGGCTTTCAGTTTGACAGTTCAATAACATTCATTGTCTTATTAAATTGTTGAGCGGACAAATTTTTCGATCATATGAAGCAATGGATTAGCAATATCCTTCAAAATAATTTAGTTGGTGATTGATAGTGTGTTACGCAAGGTGCGAAAATGATAAGCAACTTTAACAGGGAGCATGTCACCTTTTCGAAATATCATTTTCATTCAAAATGTGACAGCAATTGCACCTTATGATTTTTCCGACTACATAGATAACATTA
This sequence comes from Oligia fasciuncula, assembly GCA_963082905.1. Taxonomy (NCBI): domain Eukaryota; kingdom Metazoa; phylum Arthropoda; class Insecta; order Lepidoptera; family Noctuidae; genus Oligia; species Oligia fasciuncula. The sequence continues at coordinate 8,555,355 of OY720406.1, read as the reverse complement.
AGTTATCTCGTATGAGGAACAGGGTGTAAAGTTCACTCATCTTCTATAGAAATGGGACTGACCAATGACTCATGACGGGCCGTTGTTTAAATATGCATACATTACGCGTTTATGCATGTATGCATATGAATATGCATATATCCGCGCAACTAGCAATAGTTGCGCGGAAAAACATCGTGAGGAATGCATGTCCTAAAACTAAAAATTCGAATACAATATGTGACATTCACCGACCCGCGCTGAGCCGGCGTGGTGGTTTACGGCCCACTCCCTCTCATTGAGAGGTGGCCTGTGTCCCCGTAGTGGGAACACTATAGGCTGATTATGCTTAACATTTTGACTCCTTTAGGGTGTTTGTACAAACACAGTTTTCATGTCGTAAGAAACTATGTTTTATTCGCCGACTCTAGCACGGTCGTGAGTCTTGTATTGATCACTATGGAAGCTTGTTGTAGGACACGTTTTTGCTACGGCGCCGGTTTAAAAAAAACCGAAAGTAACTGTGTCTTGTACAAAGGGCTTTATTGTTACATCCGTGTTTATTGTGAAAATTTTAATTGTTTTCCTTTGCAATTTCCGGGCTATGATTTTCAGTTATTTAAATTTACTTCGAAAATCTAAAATCCTTGAAAACCTACTAAGCGAGCGAAAGTGATGCAATTACTTTTGAAACGCAAAAGAAGAGTGATGGCTATAGTGCGTGTGTGCTCGGAATACAACGACGTATGTGCCAAAACTAATTCAATCCTTTTTAACAAAATAAATGAATTAAATGTAAAACTACTTTGAGTAAACTTTGATAGGTACGATAATTCTCTGTTTTAAAGTAAATTTCGTTGAATAACTCTTAAGCGTTACTCCGTGATGTCGAAAAAAGTAAAAAAAAATATATAACTTTGCAATTTTTTTGTATCGAGAAAAAAAATCATTGAATCCGTGTATTTCTTTTACATGATACTAGACCAAAGAGTCAAAAAACATATACCAAAATGTTAAATCCCTATTCCACATACTTAACAAGTTACACGAAATAGAAAAACCATTTTTTTTTTCAATATATAAGGTGGTAATATAATGTGCCACTAGTCGATTTTTTTTCCATACACATTTCGGGAGAGTATTACTCCAATGTTTGACATTGTACATCCAAAGTTAAACATGATATCGTTTTGAGTTATTATTAAATTAGTCTGTACGGAAACAGAATAGTAAAATAAAAAGCCATTAAAAAGTTATGAGCCAACCAAGATTCGTTTTTCTTGATATTTTTAACGTAATTTTGCGTGTAAATCTATATATTGTAACGGAACGTTACATGAATAATCATGTTTTGTTTACGGCACTAATGCTAAAAGACAAATTATTATAAATGAATGCTTTGTTCTTTGTTTGTGTACGACTTGGAACGCGCCGGGTAGGTACGTGTGCGGTGCGGGGCGAGTGTTCGCATGGAATGAATGATGTGAATGGGATCGCGCCCGCGCAGGAGACGCGAGACCGCGAATGAGTCCTCGCCAGTCGTTTCTAGGCTGATGTGAGAGTGCACGTATCGCTTTGTGTCCTGTCGAGCGCCCTAGCAGACACGACCGTTATTTATATAAAATCATAATCTACACGGCGAGTTCAACAAGTGCCAATTAAGTTTTAAGTAGTGAAATTCCCGATTTAGGGTAAGTTTTGAATAGCACACAAATTACAAACATCATAATTTTGTCATTTTTATTTTTGCCAATCATTATTCTGTGTACCTACTAATATTTAGAACGCTTGTTTTATTTCTCATTTTCTGTTGCTTATTTCATTACATTAAGTAAGCCCTATTTAGGAATTGCCTCAGTAATTGCTAATAATGCTGTATCATGCTACTTAATTTCCTTCTACCTTCAAGTACAAAATTAATTTTAAAATTTAAATTCTGAACATTTAACCGTTTCATAATTATCTTTTTTTTGCCAATTTATTTTTGCTCGAGCTTGCTTTATATGTAAACTCCGTTCTGGTCAGGACCACCACGTCAATACTACTACAATTAAATAGGTATCTCTTCCTCGTTGTCGTCGGTGGTACCCCAGCACGGAGGATAATAGGCCGAGTTCTAATCAGCTGGAACGGTGGTTTCCAGGTTTCACCTTTACTCTTCACCACCGGTGCGCCGAGCAAGTCAGATAGCCGCCCTTCTATCTACCAGTGTCGTCACCGTACAGCTCTGTACAGAACTTCGGCCAACTTCCATCTCCGGCCAGCGGGATTTCGTCCGCAACTACAGGGGAGTACCTATCCCTGCAGGAGTGACGACAGACATCCGTAACCCACGACCCACAAATCTTTGTGTGCCTCCGGCTTACAAGCTTGGTATTTTTGTAAATATATATACTTTTAAAGGTACACACCCGTTTTTTATTCAGTCGCCAATTATCAGGTGGGAATCGAACGGGTGGAGGCTACAATATATAAAAGAAAGTCTGTTAGTTACACCACTTATAACTCGAGAACGGCTGAACCGATTTGGCTGAAAATTGGTGGGGAGGTAGCTTAGAACCAGGAGACGGACATAGGATTTTTTTATTTTTTTTTTATAGTAGGAGTAGGGTAGGAGTAGGGTAGGAGTAGGGTAGAAGTAGGGTAGGAGTAGTGTAGGAGTAGTGTAGGAGTAGGGTAGGAGTAGTGTAGGAGTAGGGTAGGAGTAGTGTAGGAGTAGGGTAGGAGTAGGGTAGGGTAGGGGTAGGGTAGAAGTAGGGTAGGAGTAGTGTAGGAATAGTGTAGGAGTAGGGTAGGAGTAGTGTAGGAGTAGGGTAGGAGTAGTGTAGGAGTAGGGTAGGAGTAGTGTAGGAGTAGGGTAGGAGTAGGGTAGGAGTAGGGTAGGAGTAGGGTAGAAGTAGGGTAGGAGTAGTGTAGGAGTAGGGTAGGAGTAGTGTGGGAGTAGGGTAGGAGTTGGGTAGGAGTAGTGTAGGAGCAAAACAACGTTTGCCGGGTCAGCTAGTAAGTAATAAAAGAACTGTAAAATCTTTGAAAACCAAGTCCGTACCGACAAAGCTCAGTTATCGAAGAGTTCAATAAATTTTATTTGTAATAGATTTATGCAGTGGTGTTTTCATAAAACTCAATTTTCCGAAGCACATTTCGATTTTTTTTACGCGCCTATCATTTCGGAACGGGGTGTTTCTGTACGTGAGAACTAGACGTTGTTCGTGTAGACTATCGTCTAACTGCTCATCAGTGATACTAGCTCTGTCGGACCCGAAGCCAGGTCAGACAGCGTGCTTTTTGCCCATGACCATCAGTGAGTTCGAGCTCGCGACTAGTTTACTCTTAACAGAAAGTTTTCTCTCGGGGAAAGGAAGAAACAAGCAGAGAGGAAGAAAGACTCACCTGTCCACCAGGGCTGTTAGTGTTAGAAGTATCTAGCTTAGGTAACTGTATAAAAGCGGGTCCTGTCCAGTAGTCATGGTCAACAGGTTCACTGAAAATATAAAAAGGATTTTAAAAAAACACTTGAAATTTTTCAAATATTATCTACATAAATAAAATTCAGATCCGTTTATCTGATGATCGTAAAGCGTAATTCACAAAAGTTTCAGTGGTCTGTCTTTTGTCAATTGATTTGAATTACACATTGTTCATACAAAATGTTTTGACAGTTGTTCGTAAGCCCGATGTGTTTTTGCCCGTCCGAAATATTAAATTTGACACTTATTTTGACGGGTCATCTAGTTTCGAACGGACCTTGATCCGTTCATTCATTTTTTTTATCACCATTTATTCATATTTTTAACGGAAAATTAGAATTTAAATATTTTAAGAGTTTCTAATGAGGAAAAAGAGACGCGTGACTTGCCAAACTGGTTTTATTATGTTTGATGCATATTTTTTTGTTTTATAAGGTTTACGTTTTACGAAAATCTCGATAAACAGTGTTTTGTATGGTAAGGCTCAACTAACCTGGGAATCGAACTGAGCAACAATTAACTTGCTCAACAGTCACGGTTGTAACCAATATTCCGGCTAATTGCTTGAATCACACGAATTTACTCGCCCGAAGTTAATTTATTTGTAGAAATATGTAGTAGGCATTATTTTGAATTGCACTGCACTTTATAGCAAGCACTTGCTTGCAGTATACTTTTTCTTAACTTTATTGCATAAAATTCAAAACGTATTTTTGGAGTTATCGATTCGCACACTAATAAAACTTCGAGCGAATCGCCTACAATAAAAAAATCATATTTCAAAGTGTCCATTCACCCGTTTCGGGCGAATAAGTTCATGCGAATCAACCAATAAGCTACTATTCCAGCAAGGAAGTCGGCCATACCAAACCTGACGTAAAAAGTTGATACTTGCCTTACTGGTGGTCTCGGCCTGCTTTCTGGTCGCTGCGTGGCATATCCATTGTCCGGCCGGTTTTGGGAGTCACTGCTTGGGCTAAATGACAAAAATATACGATGAACTATGTACGATCAGGTAAATAAATGGTTGTTTTAAAATATAGATGTACAGGCGCCAGCTGGCACATAAAAAAAAAGCTAGGTACCCGAAACTGTAAAATTTTCCCAATCATCTTTGAACCTTATGCTTTAGCGATAAAGTTGAAAATCTATGAAAGAAATTTGACAGATTTTAGTAGCTGCACTATAAAAGATAGCCTAACCTTTTATAGTGCAGGCTAGCTACATTAGCCTTTACAGTAAAAATTTCACCGTGAAAACTTAGGTGAAGTGAGTTTATTTTTGCTAGGAATTAACACTATTGACAGCTCACTCCACGCTCACTTCACCTAAGTTTTCACGGTGAGATTTTTGCAGCATAACACCGCAGTACTGAAGTTTTGAAATCATATAATCGGGGGGCACGGCAGTGCCCCCGTCAAGTCGAGCGCGAAGCAAACTGCCGTACCATCCTTTACTGGAACCATTTCGCCGCATTTTCAGGCCCCTATTTGAGAACCTCTGGATAAGACCAGAACGCAGAAATTTTCGTCATCGAGTAAGCTATGATCACATACTTATAATCCAAAATTTCAAGTCTGTAGGTTATTTAGTTCCGAAGTTAAGCGAAAGCAAAGTTTCGCATTTATGACACTCACTCACTCACTAATCATCAAAGTATTACTTTTTAGAGATAAACAAGCAGCTCCATTGAGACTTGGCTAGTTTTTTACAAAATGTTTTTGGTGGGATTACTACTTACATGTTTAGAGAAGCTTCGTTGGCATGATTTTGTGGAAAATAAGGTCTGGGAGTCTCTATAGGTGGGTCCCTGACCGGCTTCGTTTCAAAGTCGCTAGGCAAGCCGTTGCCCTGGGTTGGCCTCTGTGTTGGCCGCCTTCCACTATTCGATTCCCCTATGTCAGGTCGGTTGATGGTAGGCTGTGGGGTGTTCGCGTTGCAGATCTCCCTGCCATTCAGTCTTATTGTCACCAGTTTCGGGGTTTTGTTCAAAGGGTTGTACTGCACGAAGAAGCGCACTGGCACGGCAGGGCCAGGGTTAATTTGCATGTCACCGTTCTCAATTTTGAAGTCCTTGTTGTCTTGTGTGGAGACGTCTCCTACCCAATTCTGAAAGAGATGGAAGACTTTGAATGTTTCTTTATTTCTTTTTTGCTTAGGTATAGTACTTTTCAAGTTTTCAGTCCAATGTTCAAGACTTTTTAAATGATGGTAACCCGAAAGTCGTAAACATCAATATTGTATGACACATACCATCGGTTTGAATATTATTTTTGTCACTCATTCATAGATGCATTTCCAGTTTTAGCTGACCTCGAGATGTATAGGCTTTTCGTGCATTGAGGAGTCAGCTTATACTGGAAATGTATAGCTTGATATAATAATATCGTCATGCGTACAAGTGGAATAAAGCTGTTTTGACTTAAAGAAGTTGCAAATGTTGCAGAACTGGATATCAATGAAAGAAAACAATTCGTTTTCCTTCTTTGATAACCAGTTAGTTGAAGTTCAAGTAAGTTGTGAAAGTTCAATTCGTAGAACTGCAGACAGATTTGGTTGTTCATAAAAAAAACAGTTTTGAGTTCAAACAACACTAATATTATAAAGGCGAAAATATGTGAGTGTGTTTGTTACTTCTTCACGCACAAATGGCTGAACGTATTTGGATGAAACTTGGCACACAGATAGTTTATAACCAGGAATAACACATAGTCTACTTTTTATCCCGATATTCCTGCTGGATCGAAACTGATGCAGTCATTGCCGTGTTTGAGATATATCCAGGAACTCCTGGATATATCTCAAACACGGTAATGACTTCAAGATACCAATTATAGAGCCCCCTCACTAGCTCAAACACTGCCACCGGTACACATTCTAACACAAAAAATAATAACAAAGGTTGCGATATCCTTTTACATAAATAAAAAATCTACCGCAAGGGTTGGATCGAGGTGGCTCTAGAAAAGGATGCCTGGAAAGATTTGGGGGAGGCAAAAAAAAAAGAAAATATAAATATCTATAGAGAGCCACCAGCATAGCTATTCACAACCATCCAACAGCCGGTCGATTGTGTAACCATCTCACCGTGAAAACTTAGGTGAAGTGAGTTGGTTTTTGCTAGGAGTTGACACTATTGACAGCTCACTCCACGCTCACTTCACCTAAGTTTTCACGGTGAGATGGTTACAGAATCGCACTGCAGGCTATCGAAATGTTTCGATAACCTGATTTGCCTTGCCCTCGACAGCAAACAGCTATCGGAAGAATAGCGATCGTCTATTTGATATTAAACTGACAACATTCCCGGATTTTGAACTTGTGAACAGCGTTTAGAGGACTCCTACGTTGTTTTCCCGCGGCAGAACGATTTGTACTCAGTAGTGCCACAGATTACTAAACAGTTACTGTAGTGCTACCGATTCTTGGAGTTAGTTTTTTTTTTTTCAAATTATTATAAAAATATGATCTCGACTCGTAAGCGTGAGAATCAATAGTAGCTCACGTGCTCCCGCCCGCTACCTACCATCTTTGCAGGTAGCAGGACGACAACGCGCAGTCGTCCGGTTTACGCTGTGGCTATACTTAATGGTTCGAGATCGCGTTCGATTCGAGTTTTGTTTTTCACAAATTGTAAATCTGCCATTTTTTTAATACTTTATTTTTTTATAAATCGATTGTACATACTATCAAGACAAAATCATTTCGCTTCGGGAAAACAACCATTAAAATTTCACGCTGTATATTGGCTATACAGTTAACCTTTTAAATTTAAACAGAACTCACCCCAAGTATATCAGCCTTGTTATCGAGCACGATATTGAGCCACAGTGAGTGTAGAGTGCTGTCCGTGGACAGGTTGACTTCTCCGTACCATCTGCCGGGTTCGGACCCGGGCGGCTCGTAATTGAACACGTTGGGACATGGCGATATTGGCGTGCCGCCGGAGTCCTGCTCCAGTGTGGGTGCTGCCAGCAACGCCAGGAACGTGCATAATGGTATTATCTGTAGAGTAAAAGTTAGGTGAATTTAGCACTTTATAATTGGACGTAGTTCAGCAGAAAGGACTCAACCCACAAGAAGTAATTTTTGAGTTATCGAGGTTTTAAGTTTAGGTGTGTATTGCTGCAATGATGTTGTATCTGGAATTAATTGAAATATTGTCACCTATATAATATTTTCCATAAGTGAAGTTGTATTACACAGACTAACGCATTTTTCAGTTTGTAATTTTTTTTGTTGAGTACTTTCTGCTAAACTACGTCCAGTTTTAGTTTATTTTTAGCTTTATAGTTTTATAACGTCGAAAGACGTCCATTTCTGGGCATAGCCCCGCTCAACATCGCCGCAGCAACCGGTCCTGTGCTTCTCACGTTCACCGGATTCCCGCGACCTATAAACATCGGGGTAACACACTAACAGTTTTGACAGTTCAACAACATTCATTGCGTTATTTACGTTGTTGAGCAGACACATTTTTCGAACATATGAAGCAATGGATTAGCAATATCCTTCAAAATAATTTAGTTTGTGATTGAAAATGTGATACGCATTTAAGGTGCAGGTAGTCGGTCCACCTTGAAAATGGAGTAATTACGTAAATATTTTTTTTAATCAAAATTGTGTAGGTACGTTGTATGGAAGCCTTTTTATTTCTATTCCAGTCCAAACAAATAAATAAGTAGGTATGTACAGACGCCAGCACATCAAGCTTCTACAATCTGTCAAATTTCTTTAATAGATTTTCAACTTTATAACCTAAAGCATAAGGTTCAAAGTTCATTGGGAAAAATTGACAGTTTCGGGTAGCTTGATGTGCTGGCGTCTGTACTTTCTTTCTATAATTCAAAGCTTGCGTTTAAGGTAACAAGAGCCTCCTTCCTAATATTAGTGGATTTTTAATCGAACGGCCTTCGGCAACTACGAGAGCTGTGCCGAAATATCTATGCACCGTTTAAAAGTAAATCATCAGTTATTCCGTTCATAAAACTATAGAATATACACCTAGATAACGCAAGAGCAACTACTTCACGTGCCAAAAACCGCACCAGCTTACGTACATAAATCGTAAGCCGCCACTTTCGTGCTCAGCAGTCCTGTGTACTGGCTGGGTGAGCGTGAGCGCTGGTGCTAGGCCCCGAGGGTGGGGCAAGATGGGTGCCGCACGCGGCGTCTTTGAATCGATTTGATTTTCCCATCACCCTCGTAAGTACTATTAGTTATTCTGTGCCATCACTAAATAGTGCTTGTGACGTCATAGTAGGTAGTCAAAAAATGGCACGCTTGGTTTTCATACAGATCGTGATACTTGCGCTAACTAGGTCTACCTATATCTGTATAGAGGTGTGAGGAACAGGGTGTAAAGTTCACTCATACTCTTTAGAAAAGGGAGGATCCTCCGGGTGTCGTGTCTGGCGGGCAACTGCCCGATGATTCATGTCGGGCCGTTGTATCTATGCTAGTTGCGCGGTAAACTCTGCTTGCGCGATGCAGGATTTTGCGTGACGTCAGTACGACGCGTTGTTCGCATGTGGCGTTGTAGATACCGCTACATCTGTGTTCTTAAGGTAATTGATTTCTTCAATATATCTACAGGATGGCAGAGACATCGACGCGTAACCCCTTAAATGTTTATTTTATTCTTTTTTTAGTATTTGTTGTTATAGCTGCAACAGAAATCTATCATCTGTGAAAATTTCAGCTGTCTAACTATCACGGTTCATGAGATACAGCCTGATGACAGCCGTACAGACGGACAGCGGAGTCTTAGTAATAGGGTCCCGTTTTACCCTTTGGGTACGGAACCCTAAAAATCAGCTGTTCCATACATTTTGACCGCGTAGGTATTGCACTTTTCTATGAAACTACTGTTTTTTTTTATGATAACCGGAGAAACATTTCCCCTATGTTGATTATCTCTAAATCGTCATAATTTTTTTCACGAAATAGTCTTATTTGCAGTAAATATAATTTCGAGAGCCGTTTTCAATTATTTTATCATAATTGACACATACCTATTGAATTTTTATCAACGCACAACAGCGCCTCAATTTGCAGAAAAAAAAAAACGTAAAATTTCGTTACATTGACAGATTATGGAGAAAAATATATTGAACATAGTAAAAGTCTAGAAAACTGCAGATGCCAAGATGCTCAGGTTCAAGTACCTACCTAAGTAGGTACGTTCACTTTGTGATATATTTAGAAAACAGGTTGACTTGAAGACGATGTGGCAAATAGGACGCACGCAGTAGGTGTAACTTATTTATAACATATTAAGATAAGAAGGAGGAATATCGTAAAAATGTTGGTCTAGCAAATTAAAAATTAGAGAAAAATTAAGTCCTATTTTATGAATATTTAGTATGTGTTCACTAAGGCTTACGATGGGGCGAGTGCATACTCGATCAGTCTTTCCCTACCAATGGCTATGTGTGTTATGACGATCGATAAAAAAGACCCGTTTCTATTGAAGCCTCTACAAGTGTATTTATTATTCCTTTTGTACCCCAAAACATGCAGTCAACCTCTGCGCTGCCATCAATAACGTGAAAGTAGCGAATTTTGGACCAACCAGATCTGAATAACTGTTGTGCCAGCGAAAAAAAGAGGAAGAAAAATATACCTGTCTCTTGTGTACCTACTTGCTTCAGGTTCACCAATGTATTGAAGGGTCATTGACCAACTTTCAACGGGTTTGGTGACCACACTACCATATGGGGCGAATTTGAGTTTTGTTTTGCTCAATCCGGGTCAACACTGTTAGCATTTTTGCATACTTGCTCTTCTTTATTATGAACTTTTTTTTATTAACTTTTTACTCAATCTTGATCTATTAAGTTTCACATTAGCCAATATACGCTTAGCTTAGCTTATTTAGAAATTAGCCGTTTCATGCATTTTGACCGCGTAGGTGTTGCACTTTTCCTGAAACACCTTCTTTTTTTTTATAACTGGCCAGACATTTTCTAGACCCCCTTGGTGCCCCATCATGTGCTGCATTCATGGTTTCAGTTTGCGCGTCGAGGAGACCCTGCCACCCTGTATATTGCGTCGTGTCATACACTTATCGCAGAATGACATTCACCATCTTGACATCGTATTAAAAATATGACAACGACAGACTCTAACGATTTTATTTATATTTCATAATGGCCAGGCCATTTAAAACGGGTGTAGGTTGATGTCAATTCGACATTGGTTAAAGATGTAAGCTATTTTAATCTTTGTGAGCTATAAAATACAGTTTTCCATGCTTAGTACCTACGGCAGCTTCAAAGGTATCATGTGTCCTGCCTTCATATTCTTTCCTTTATGAAAAGGAAAGAATTTGAAAACTGACGAAGATATAATACACTTGGCTGTACATGACTTACATGTTACATAACTGTTGAAATGTATTATATTCTGTTTTTCATATTATATTATATTATGTATATCTATAAAAATCTGAAGAGTTTGTTTGCTTTTTGTTCGTTTGAACGCGCTAATCTCTGGAGCTACCAGTCGGATTTGAAAAAATATTTTTGCATTTGATAGCCCAATTCTTGGCGAAGGCTATAGGCTAACTAACATCACGCTAGGACCCTTACGAGGCGAGCAAATAGATAAAAAGTCAGAAAGAACGCTAAGCAAAAACGGCGCGGACGGGCAATACGTTGCGACGGAGTGGGTCGAGGGTACAAGAAATTTCACGCGGACGAAGTCGAGGACAGAAGCTAGTGTTATTATTATGTTTTATACACTTCTACCTTTTTTTTTGACTTTGGGATAATACAGGCGTGATGTTTTTTGAGGTAATAGGTGATTTATAATAATTATTTATGAACTAATCAATTTATAAATTGCTCAATTCATTAATATTATCATAGCAATTAGTAATAGTGGTCATTATTGTTTTGTTTTTATATCACAAGTAATTTCTGAGTATTTATTTTATGTGGTATTTTTGGTAGTTGGATGACGCTTTGGGTTTTATAAGAAACTTTAAAAAATAGTAAGTACTTAATTAATAGTTTTTCTGTGGTAGTTTTTATCATTATTTGCGTGGGTCTGTAGTGGTGACCGTACATTTACCTACAAAAATGTACGGTCATCAAAAGAGGTAAGTAACCAGGGTCGGCAGATATAGTTTAGTAAGAAACCGATGACCTCTATAGATGTTTTCGAATAAAATTTAATTTAATTAATAGAAAACAAACGGTTAACTTTATAAAATTGAATTTTATTAGTTTTTTTTTTCGGTTTCTTAGCATAATCGGCCTATAATGTTCCCACTACTGGGACACAGGCCTCCTCTCTTTGAGAGGAAGTGGGCCGTAATCCACCACGCGGGGAGTGCGGGTTGGTAGATGTCACATGTCTTCGAATTTTTGGTTCTAGGACATGCCGGACATCGGTTTCATAATAAACTTGAACTATACCCGACGACACTGGTTACTTATCTCTTTTGGTGACTGTATCTACGTAATACTGTGACGTACGTAGCTACGGCTTTTTTGTTAGAATTTATCGGACAAATATTTCTTCTAATTGATAATAAGATGTTACAAGAAAAATATTGTTATTTCGGTGCACCCACTATTTATATAACTTTGTTGTTAAATACATTGCCTCGTATCTTTCAAGCTTATTTTATCTGAAACTATAGCATAATCAGCCTATAATGTTCCCACTGCTGGGACACAGTTCTCCTCTTTAGACGAACTAGCAGGGGGTCGAGGAGGGGGGTGGAGGGGGAGCATCAGGGGATCAGACCGAATTGTATCGTAATACAGCACGCGGGCCCAGCGTGGGTTGGTAGATGTCACATGTCTTCGAATTTTTTTGTTCTAGGACATGCCGGTATCCACACGAAAACAACAAAACAACGAAAACATCGTGAGGAAACTGGCATGCCCCTTCACCGTTTTGAGAGCAGCGGTGATGAAATAAATTACACAAAGTAAAGCGCCTGCATGCCTGAGTTCGAACCCACGACCTACAACTCGTAAGTCTGCGGCGCTATTACTGGGCCACCACGCCCACCACCTAATCTATGAAAGTTTTAAGGGGCTTACAGGACCTGAACGAAAAAAAAAACAAGTTTTAGAAACAATAAAAGTATATGATCGACTAAACTATCTAAAATCTATCGACTAACTAACAAAATCAGAAAAATATATGATATTCTTCAGGATATATGCTAGGTAGATAGTGTGTTGAAAATATAATAGGTACAACTAATTTGATACGATAGAAAAAAAATCATGAAGATACCTCTAAAAACTTACTTTTTACAATAAAAACCATAGGTATCTACTAATATACATACAAACATTCCAATTTTTTTGTCAGATTATTCTACAAGCAACATACTAAAGAACTAGTGTTTTAATTTTTAAGTCCAAACAATAGATTTTTTTGTAAATAGATAAATTGCTTCATATTTTGAGGCACAGACTACTCTTCACAAAGAACACACCCTCCAAATTTCATGTCTCTAGGACCAGCGGTTTAGGCTGTGCGTTGAATATATCAGTCAGTCAGGACTTTGAATTTTATATAAGATCAGTCGTTGAACGCGTTCACCATAATGAAGGTTTCTGAGCAACCTGTAGAAGGTAACCGGTTACAGCATGGAACCACTTTGGAACCAGTCCGTAGTTATTTGCAGCGAATCATCTTGTTATAACGGTATAAGAAAGCAATGTTCAATGTTCATTTTATTTTGTACTAACGGCCGCCCCGCCCTTCTTCGCATGATTTTTACGACTTGACAAAATATCGTGATTTCTATAATTACTACATCTTAGTTTAATATGGCTAAATAATAACAGCAGCACAGGTCGATCGATCAGGTTAAGCTACGCTTGCCGCGGTTGGGCCGTGGATGGGTGACCATCTTTACATACAAAGACCCCTCCGTGCCTCAGAAAGCACGTTAAGCCGTTGATCCCGGCTGTCATTCTAGATTTTTTTCATGGATCTTCGACAGTCGTTACGGGTGGTCAGAAGCCCGAAACTAATAACCAGTCTTACCAAGGGGTATCGTATTACCCAGTCACTGGGTTGTGGAGGTCAGATAGGCAGTCGCTCCATGTAAAATACTGGAATTCAGCTGCATCCGGTTAGACAGGAAGCCAACCCCAACATAGTTGGGAAAAGGCTGGGCAGATGATGATGATATTGTTTCCAGTACATGTTTTCTTGGAGGTTATTCAATTTGATTCGGACTCAAACCTCGTCCGATTGATCTAGTCTAGAAGTTTTTTCGACTAATTACAATACAGCTTACATAACACTCACTTTTGAGAGCTTAGTAACGAGCTGTCAAAAGTCTGTCTAACTCTAAACACGGACAATTCCAATAAAATATACGCCTATCTGACCTCCACAACCCGGTTACGGGGTATCACTATACCCGTTGGTAAGACAGGTAGTCAGACTTTCGGGCTTCTGTCGGAGAAAATAAACTACCTATGTAGTTTGAACTACCATGTGAAGCGTAGTCTCGTTAATCAATAAACTTGAGAAATTTTATGACAATCGCACTTGAGCAATTATTAGATTGTCATCAAGTTCTCAGAATCGTTGTTTTTCCTCAACAGTTACATCAATGGCTTGACGGTTCCAACGTTTAATACAGTTTTGTAACACACACGTACAGACTAATTTTAAATTACCATAGGCAGATAAAATTTTTGTTTTTCTTAATGATTATTTTAGTGTTAAGATCGGCTTAGGAGTTTATTACCAGTACCCAGTAACACATCCATAATATATTATAAATTCGAAAATAACTGTCTGTATGTTACTTTTACACGCCTAAATCACTGAACAGATTTCGACAAAATTTTGCAAGGAGATAGGTGGCATCCTGGGGAAGGCCATTTTGTCTTCTGACCCGGTAGTAAGTTTCCGTGGTATAATTTCCGACATCCACGCACAGATAATTTCGGACTTCTTGCTTCGTAGCGTTACTACGAAATAGAGCTACGAAACGCTACGCAACTACGAGATCCCTATGCTACGATAACCCTTTCAAACAAAATCTCACCACTTTCTGCATCTGCGTAGGCAGATGATGATAATTGGGTAAACTTTTTCGACTCGCAATTAGAGGATTTTGTGATGTGGAACTGACGCTGATGTATGAACAGCAGTGGACTGCGATTGGCTAATTTTATAAATTGGTTGGTTTTTTGTATATCTGAAACATACGAGTTGCCTCTGCCGTCGACGCGTGTCGTTCGTCGACACGCGTCGACGGCAGAGGCAACTCGTGTGTATGAGCACGTACACTACACAACACTTAAACTGTCTCACTTGTGCAATAATGTTATGTTGGCAAAATCAGTTTTAAAAATAATTTTTAAGACCATAAATTATGTAGGTCCGAAAGAATAGGCAGAAGTCTAGTTATACCTACATTTCACCATTTGGGGAATGGGGCGAGCGAGACTCCGTGCCTCTACTGAGGAATTGCTGACGGAAAAACCCAATAACACATTGTTCGACCAGGTAATTTAACCCCTGTAGGTCATGAGTTAAATTGCAAATGTAGGTACCCGTAATTCCTGTGGTCAGGTTAACCCTATTTTGATGATGAAGGTGACGAATATGACACAAAAAAAAATAAAAATAATTTGGCGTTTGGTAATCCTCATGGATGTCCTTCGCACTATAAAGCGGGCTAAGCTCGGAGTTTATTCGAAGAATAACATCAGAAATAAAATTATCCGGAAAAGAACCGCAGTTCCGACATAGCTTGCAGAGTACCTACCTAAGCAAACTGAAGTGGCAGTGGACTGGCCATGTTTGTCCAAGAACCGATGGCCGGTGGAGCAGACGAGTCCTGGAGTCGAGACCGCGATATCGGCAAGCGTACTGTGGGACGCCCTCCAGCTAGATGGACCAACGACCTCAAGAAGGTGGCTGGGACCGACTGGATACGGAAGGCGGAAGACAGAGTGTTGTGGCGCAGCCTGGGAGAGGTATATGTCCAGCAGTGGACTGCGATAGGCTGAGTTGATTGTCCTCCACCCACCACCTGGTGTGCGCTGACGGGTTTGTCAGACTCTTGCTGACTAAAACCACACGGCGTTCTTGAACTACCTTTAGCCAGGGAACGTGACACGTAATGACAGACAGTGCGTCACTTTTAACCAAATGACGCGTAGTAGGATGCAAATATCATTGCTTGACAAACAATTTACATATAAACATTTCCTATTCCGTTTTTTACACGAACATCACACTAGTTTCTGAATGTTGTTTAGTGTTGTTCTATTGCATCGCGGTATATATTATTACATTACATAATTATTATCATTCCTACTATCAGTCGCCCATAAAGAACTTTGTTTTTATAGCCAAGGTCCAGTTGTTAAACAATAATATTGCTGTTATTATCTGCTGATCTATTCTGTGCCACCGTGAAAACTTAGGTGAAGTGAGTTTGTTTTTTCTCCGAATTGACATTATTAACAGCTCACTCCACGCTCACTTCACCTAAGTTTTCACGGTGAGATTTTTACAGAATAGCATCGCTGACACGGATATCTATGATCGCTGAGCTTGAAGTGAACTGTCATTAAACCTGATGCTAGGAATTTGATACCATTACAGTTCACTTTACCTGTTTTCATGGTGAGATTTACCGAAATATTAACGAATGTAAGATTTTATTTCAGTATCAATCAGCGGGCTAATTGCGTAACACACTATCAGTAGCAATGGGTTTCATTTTGACAGTTCAACAAAATGTTGTTGAACTGTCATTACGTGATTTACGTTGTGGAGCAGACACATTTTTCGAACATTATGAAGCAATGGTTTAGTAATATCCTTCAAAATGGTTCGAATTTGATTGCTGTGTGTTACGCAATTACGGTGAGTATTTTAAACCGTAAGATATACGTTATTTTCCTGTCTTTTGCCGGTCCTAATACCTTGTTACTATGAAACTGTCACAGTTTGACTTCACTCGTGGGTTTCCGGGAATTTATTAGTAGGTAAATGAGAACTTCATAAACAAGGAACCAATATCGTATTATACTTTACGCGTAAACACAAACACCATATCTTGACCGGAATATCAGCCATCTTAACCCATAATCCAGCATTTTCTGAGTAGCCTCTATAAATAAATCTATGTTCCGCTGTAACCAGCGAATTAGAACCTTTCCATAATCCTTCTTAGGGCGATATTAGCCGATACAATAGGCTGCCAAGTTCCAAACACAAATCTATGGTTGTGTTTTTTTTTTTGTTGTTACGTAATGACCAAGCCAATAAATCTATCACTCTAATCTACTCTTGTCAAAATATGTAAAATTTAGGAATAGGAAACTTCGTGTTTTATTTTTCGTACCGCCCCGCCAGCTGCTCTGCCTCCGCTTTTTAAATCTCTTATATCTTCTAAGATATTCATGTTATTGATATGCTGTAAAGGGCAATTTTGATCTACATAAAATGCACAACGGATCTAATGTATTTAATTGGATAAGGTGTAATACTGTATTGTCTAAAATAGCTTGGTAAATAACCCATAATGTTTTTGTAATATGTAAAAGATAAAAATTGTTACTGTGGGTTTTATCGATCTTTTTATGATATATACAATTCCGTAGTACAGACGCCAGCACATCAAGCTACTACAGTCTGTCAAATTTCTTTAATAGATTTTCAACTATAACGCTAAAAGCATAAGGTTGATTGGGAAAATTTGACAGTTTCGTGTGCTGGCGTCTGTACATTAATTTGATTTATCTCGTAAGGTTTAGCCAGCGTTTGCAATGTAAGCGCACAAAAATATGTTTGTTACGACATCACATTGCAAATCTTTGAATTTCTCGGCTTTTCACTACTATAATGACGCATTTATTATACATATAGCCCTTCCACTTGAATCAATCTATCTATTGCTGAAAATCCGTTGCGTAGTTTAATTAAAAGATTTAAACTTATAGACAGCTCGACTTTGTTTTATACTATGTAATAAAAGTTAAGTCTTGCTGACCCGATAGACATTTTCTTGTCCTTTCAACAATTCATACAAAATTCCCGTAGAGAATGCAGTTTCGTTTTTCCCGAATTTTCCAATTTCCCGGCAACTTTTCAAATACTTATTTCTTTCCGTAAAAAATTTGAAACAAACATTTGCCAAATCGGTCTAGCTTTTCTGAAGTGATGCTCTTACCAACGAAGAGCATTTTATTTTTAATATACAGGGTGGCGGGGACGTCGACGAGCATCCTGTTGCTATGGATTCAGTACATGATTCTAAACCAGGGTTGATATTTTTCGTCGGTTATCATAAAAAAATCAGCTGTTTCATGTCAAACGGGGTGAAGTGAATAGGGATGCAGGGGTGAATCGGGACGAAACTTTAATAGCGATTTTAACATTGAAATATTACAGTTTGTTGCCAAAAAGGTCACTTAATCGTTAATTATAATGCAATAAACACATTAGACTCCTTTTTGGCAATAAACTATATTATTTCAATTTGAAATCGCTATTAAAGTTTCGTCCCGATTCACCCCTGCATCCCTATTCACCCCGTTTGACGGTAGGCATTGCACTTTTTAATGGAACAGCTGTTTTTTTTATGATAACAGACGCTAGAATCGGTTATTAAAAAAATCAACTGAATTCATGGTTACAGTTTGCGCGTGGATGGGATGTCACCTTGTATACATTAGAAATTATGGGAACCAAAACTTTTCTAAGTTAAGAAATAAAGACGTGAGCTTTTTACTTGGATAAACAAGATATTATGGTTACTTATGTGGCTGAACATTAGTAAAAACGTGGGTAACTAATGACGTCAAAACTGGTTTTAAGTTTTTTGTGAAGATTATTTGAATATAATGTAAGTAAACAGATTTATGAATGTCTAATGAAGGTATTGTTGACTTATTCGTTTTTATGATTTCGAGATTGTTGCTTTTGAGTAAGGGGAATTCAATTGGCATTCCGTATTTAGCATACTTTCATAACTAGACTTTTTGGTAAATCAATAAGTAGACTGTGTTGAAACCTGAACCATTATCTAAAAGAAATGGTCGTAATTTAAAACGTTAAAAATCTTATCGCAGTCTCATCTTGGCTACAAACAAATGTCAAAAACTGTTATCAATTTTTTTTTAATGAAATTAGAGGTATTTTTGACAGATTGACACTGAGATCAGACTGGGAACGTTCTTAAAATTACGAGAATTGCCCCTGTGATATTACCTGAACATTAACAACTGGGTACAGTTGGTATTTCCAGTGTTTAAGTACAGTCACTGAATGGTCATAGATCTTTCAGTTAGACAATAAGATTAGAATTCTAAAGACCATAAATTAAAACATTATTTATTCATAGTTATGAAGAGGGAACGGTTAAAAGTTAAATTAAGTCGGAAATAACCAGCAGGGGATCCAGGGGGGTTCAGGGGATCAGACCGGAATGAACTATCACTGTTTCTGACAAAGAGGTCCGTTAAGCCGGCCATACACACTACGGTCCACCGGAGAGGTCTTCCTGTGCAGGTATGCCTTCGCAGGTGAACCGGAGCGTGTGTGAAAATAGACCTGTGCAGTTTTTTGAACCTGCGCAGGCGATCGGCGCAAAATCGTAAAACAAGTCTTTCGAGTGTACGGTGTACCTGTAAAAGAACTGAAGACCGCTTCGGTACACTGGAACGTCCCCATACACGCTACCGACGTGTGGTTGACCTGCGCAGGCAAACCTGCACAGGTAACCTCTCCGGTAGACCGCCATTACAAGTTCTCAGTTTAAAATGTATGTTCTGCATTTAAATATTTAGGCAACCAAATCACGAAAGCCAGTAGCTTTCGTGATTAAATTTCAGAGGGAAAATTCTCGTAATTTTTGGAACGTTTACAGTCTGAAGGGCAATTCCCGTAAGTAATTATAAACGTTTTTGACATTTGTTTGTCGCCGAGATGAGACTGCGATTAGATTTTGAACGCTTTAAATTACGAGAATTTGCCTTCAGTTTGCCGTTTGGCATACAAAAGTTCTTCCAAACTCACGAGTTCAAAAGTATGCCTACGATTCCGTGAAAGTACTGTTTGGCAACAAACTCTTTGGGAGAATTCTTTGAAAAGAATCCTGAAAGGCCTCGATTAAGGCTTGAGCCGACTGAATAATAAAAAGGCTACCTCCAACGAATCGCAAACCGGTCCACCACCATTTTGAGCACAACACGTATGACATTCGAGTTAACACTTAAAAAACTTCCTCCACGTTGTTTAATTACAACTTACACACAAATAACATAATTGCACAATGATTAAGAACACAACACCATATTTTTTATCACTATTCTTACCATTTTTAAAGGAATTTTCCCGCAGCTTATTAAAACGACTATTTGTATGGATTGACACACACAAAAAAAATGTTTTTATCGATTGGCGACGAGCGCCATCCGCGGCGGAGTCTGTAAGAATGACAAAAGAAAATCATAGCAATAATCTTAGAGGTCAAGTTTACGATAGCCAGAAGAAGGAGATAGAGGATTTTGGCCTATGGTGTGAAAGAGACGGACGTATGTTGATTAGTTCGTCGTTTAGTGAGGGTGCGCACACGCAAACCGGTTGGCAATGATCATCAAAATTGTTATGGAATTAATAATTAAATGCAGTGTGTATACAATGTTTTATGGGTAAATACAAATATTCAACATCTTATACATAACAAAGGAAATAGAAACAAAATAGTGATGACAGAAAACAACGCTTATGTATAAGCGGAACTTATGTATCTATTGCATTGTTTTGCATAAACATATTTATTCTTACGGGATAATCGTGGCTAGGAAATAGCTACTTTGACAGCTCGAGGTTAAGCAAAATAGTCGCGGTCAAGACTTGGATGGGTGACGCTTGCAGACTCCTCATATAGCTGCAGATTTTGAACATCTGAGTGCCACGGCCATAGGTCATGGGAACTGATAGTCGTTATGGACAGGCAGTTCGAAGTCCGGAATCGGCTTTAATCGGATAATTACTAGTGATACAACCTTCAACTAGGTAGGTACCTACTTCGATTTTGGAGGTGAATTGGCAATAATTTTGCGTAAAATACTTTCTTGAACTTACTGATAAAGAAGAGTGGTTAAACATCGGGTGGAGTCATCTATCTTTCTTCTTTTATCTATATAAATAATTTATATAAATAAAAAGAAAAGTCCTGACTGACTGACTGACTGATTGACTGACTCATCAACGCCCAGCCCAAACCTTTGGACCTAGAAAGCTGAACTTTTGCACAGAGGTTCCCTTTAGAATGTAGACAAGGAATAAAGAAGGATTTTTGAAATTCAACCCCTAAGGGAGTTAAATAGGGGGATGAAAGTTTGTATGAAAATTTTTATTCCTTATGTTAATAAACTTGAAACTTGGCATGAATACTTATCTAAATAAATTATGAAGATTGGCATTTTTCGTTTTTCTAAACTACCCCCTAAACGGGGATTAGGGGGTGTCAAAATTTGTATGGAAGAATTTTAACGCGCGGTCCAATTGCCTTGAAACTCGGTATTTATACTTAAGACCAAAAATAAAGAATAACGTGTATCAGGGTTTTTCGAAAATCTACCCCTGACGGGGTGAAAAGGAGTAGTTAATTGTACAGGGGAGGATTTTACTGCGTGACTTGATTAACTCGAAAATTCTTATAATCTTTGAGTCAAGTAGGTAATGAACATATCCCAAACGATTTTTCAAAAGTCCACCCCTGTGTGAGTGAAAAGCGGGAATACAGTTTATATGAAAAATCTTATTCATTTGGTTAATAAACTTGAAACTTGACACGAATACTTATCTAAGAAAATCATATAGATTGGTATTTTTAGGGTTCCGTACCCAAAGGGTAAAAACGGAACCCTATTACTAAGACTTCGCTGTCCGTCCGTCCGTCCGTCCGTCTGTCTGTCACCAGGCTGTATCTCAAGAACCGCGATAGCTAGACGGTTGAAATTTTCACAGATGATGTATTTCTGTTGCCGCTATAACAACAAATACTAAACACAAAATAAAATAAATATTTAAGGGGGCTCCCATACAACAAACTTGTTTTTTTCGGCGTTATTGCCTTGTGGTACGGAACCCTTCGTGTGCGAGTCCAACTCGCACTTGGCCAGTTTTTTGTTTTTCTAAACTAAAGGGATATTGGGGGGTGTCAACATTTGTATGGAAGAATTTTAAAGACCAAAAATCTATAAACATAAAATTCAAAATCCTGACTGACTGATATATCAACGCACAGTCTAACCCGCTAGTCCTCGAGACATGAAAGAGGGTGTGTTCTTTGTGAAGAGTACCTAGGTATCCACTAAGAAAGGGTTTTTCGAAATTCCACCCCTAAGAGGGTGAATGGAGGGAGGGTGAAATTTCACGCGGACGAAGTCGCGGGCAGAAGCTAATGGTCAATAGTTGTAGAGATTAGTGGGGTAATTGCGTAACACACCAGCAGCAGTAGGAATGGCTTTGATTTTGACAGTTCAACAACATTCATTACGTTATTTACGTTGTTGAGAAGAAAAATTTGAACAATGGAATAGCAATATCCTGCAAAATTATTCAGATTGAGATTTATAGGATGCTGTTTGATCAGGCAGACGGATTATAGATACATGTTTTAATACAAATGGTTAAAAGGTGTTTAATTGAGATCAAATTATGCTGTTATTGTACATTTTACGAAGTATATTTCCTGATACGAAGTTAATAATAGTAGTCAGTTCATAATTTATAAACATTTATTAAAATTATTATTAAAACACACCTTAGTTACTTGCATAGAATAAGGAAAAGAGTTCAAAAATTGTTCTTACTCACTAATAAATCAACAATGTAGGTATGCACGTAGTCATTAAGTATTTCTTATGTTCACGAAGAAAACTTTCTACATAAACGTTAATAACATAGAAAGCATTTTTAAATATTACGTTTCTTTTCATTTTGCCCTTTTTTAATCACCCAAGCGCAATGATCTTTGCGTAAACAACGCTATAAAAAAAAAACAGTTTAACAGTTTAAACAAAACAACACAACGGAGTGTGGTTTAGAAGTATAAACAATAGACAGGGAAATAAGGTAACGAGGTAAATGAGTATGGTTGTCATATGGTTGTCATGGCAACGAGTGGAAATAGGTTGAAAGGTGCAGCCGTGCAGGGTGACAAGAGGGCGGGGTGATTAGACTGACAGGTGACAGCATGGTGACAGGTGATGGCGGTGACGCTCGCCCGGGAACACATTAGCGGAGTGAATGAAGGGTTGGTATGCATGTACACTGTGGATTCGTGTAATAATAACACTTATAGATATAAAAAAGTTACTCTCGAGCGTATTTTTAGAGGTTCGGTTTTGGCAATTTGGTATCGATGAAACGGTAAATAAATAATCGTATCATACAAACAGCATGATTCTCAGGTGCCTTTAGTTTAATGATACTACAGTCCTTTCACAGTTATTTCACCTCTGATTTTGCATCACTGACAACGTTCACTGTGATCTTTATTCTCATTATAATAAGGTTTCTGTTGGATTGTCGCCATTGACGGGTCTGTCAAAATCACTGTGATCTTTATTGTCGTTTTAAGGTTGCTGCTGAAAAAAGAAAAAAAAAGGGAAAACTTGAAAAACCATAGTAATTTTATAAATATGTTTGAAGGTTATTCTTCCCAAAGAAAATGTCCCGCGCGTTGATGTCTTTATAATGACCAAAACTTAAAACTGAGGTGTCGGTTACGGTAACAGTGTCGCGAGTTCAATGGTTTTTTCCCATCTCAAAAAAGCCCAACGCGCCTAAAGAAGTTTTCACTTCAATAAAATAAACTGTGAACGAACTATAGACAGTTTTTTTAGGTTAGAAAATGACGCATGATTCGTATATAGTCGTTTGTCGTTGGTCAAGTTCTACCTAAGTAACTGAAAGCTGCTGCCGCTACAGTTCGCGTCAAATAACTTTGCCGCTCTGAAGCTAGGCTCTTTCCTATCCGCGCCAATCCGCGCCATGCGCGCTGCTGTTGTATTCATAGGATTAACTACTGCGCAGTGACTTGTTGCCTACTTCAGAGCGGCAAAGTTATTTGACGCGAACTGTAGCCCTTATTACCTACTGCACTTCCTTAATGATAGCTGCTGTGTCTCATGAGAACCAATACGTCCATTGTGGCTAAATATTCAACGTTTGTTGTGAACGAAGCTCTGCTGCCAATTAAATATTACCAATTCGCGTTGTACAGGTTAGGCTGTCTACACGGGAACTGCAAAAAGTTGGGCCATTCAAAATCAAAAGTGATTGATTAAAATTAGGCTGAGAATCGGCAATTTTCGATTATAAAAATTTCATAAGACAGTCCCCCAAAACGCCCGCCCTTCTCCACTTTCTAGTGCTTAAGCTGGGAAGATGAAGTGAGGTAACAAACTCCCCAGCAGCACAGCTGTCTGATTAGTTAGAAAAACCTGATTCTATAGGTACAATAGTAGGGATGCAAGGTAATTAACATTACGAGACACAGAAAATTAAATACAATTATTATTTGCCATATGGCATTTACATTTATTGATACTTTCATTACGCAAGTTACTTTATCTACACCCATGCTATAAATCTCACTATCATAGTTATCACACTAACATTCTAAAGAAAAAGCAACGGATCTAGTCACCAAAATTAAAACCTATATAGATCAAGGGGGCTATGCTTTAAGCGTATTCATCGATTTAAAAAAAGCGTTCGATACCGTGAGTCATCAAAAACTGCTACAGAAGCTGGATAACATAGGTGTTACAGGAGCAGCATATAAAATATTTAAATCTTACTTAGAGAACAGGCGTCAAGTTGTTAAAATAGGAGATATTCACACTAGCTCGGTCCAAAATATTTCATACGGATGCTCTCAAGATTCGATTATCAGTTCGTTACTTTTTCTAATTTATATAAACAATATTAATAAAATAGGGTTAACAGGACACCTAACACTTTATGCAGACGACACCTGTCTCTTTTACTATGACAAATCATTTCACAACATCATAAAGGACGCACAACATGACCTTGATTTATTAAACGAGTGGTTAAAGTACAATCTTCTTACAATTAATACGTCAAAAACCTCATTCATGATTTTTACCGCTAAAAATAAACGTATACCAGATTTCTCACCTCTTAAAATAAATAACGAAGTAATAAAACGATCAACCAACGAAAAATATCTTGGATTAAGGGTAGACGAAAAACTAACTTGGAAATTACACATTGTCTACGACACATTCGCTCAATAGTCTTCACTCAATTTAACTTTCATTCTTTTATACATTCATTTTCCTACATTCGTTCTTCATCTTGCAAAACTCTCTATTCATTACGTACCTATTTAAAAATAATTGAAAATTGTAAAAACATCAGTAAATCTTTGTAATCAAAATATCTTTGTTTAATTTATCATAAACAAAAGTGGCGACCGTGACAGGACCTGCAATCGTAGGATCGCGCGAAGCTAAATAGCCACTCACATTGTTCCCGTATCAAGGGCACTCGAAGGACATCGTCGATACCGGTCGACATATATCAGTACCAACGGAAGGCCGTGTTGAGAATCCAAGATCGCCGTGCCTGTGGACTGGCATCCTATTTACCTGGGTCGAGCAACCTTACCTTCGTCAAGCCATCCTGGGAACTCTGCTGGGACTACGGAACTCCGATCGAGCAAGGTCCACCCTTAGAACGAGTCAGAGGAATCACTATCTACCTATCTATGTGCTCCTGCCTACAAAAAGGACTGCTGGGATTAGCTGCCTGCCTATATAAAGTGAGCTCGTTCCATCTTACTAACATACCTATTGTGTTATCCTTTAGTCTGTGCATTTAGCGGATTTAGTTTCTCGAAGTCAAGTGAAGTTCCTACCTTTCTATTTGTGTCTATTGTGCCTAACCATAAATATTTTCGAAAGAGATCTAAACAGGATAGGCAAAGCACAAATTAGCCTAATTCATTTCACCTAATTGTAGACTTACCGCCATCTTAAATTAATGCACATTTAACTACAACTTAGTAATTCTCTTACCGTTACTCAAACCAAGCAATTTCTATATAACTATTCCACTATTATCGATTCTTTATCCCGTTTATCACTCAATTAAACCTTTATATCACTTACATGCTAAATACTTCCCGAGTTAACTGTAAACTTTCAAACCGTCGTCGATTCATCATACGAGTAATTAGTTGTTATCAGTTTATTAAGGCGCACGGAATTGATCTATTCCAGGGATCGTGGGCTGTGATTTGTGACACGGCATCGCTTGCGCATCGCTGTTAGCTGACTGCCGGCGCGTCCCCACCTGCATAGCTCACCATATGTATGCAGTCTACGTGAACCGCGGGCATCAGCTGATCAACAAAGCGAGGAGCGTATCGTATGCTATATACCTATTTCGTTATTTCTATTAACATCTGTTTGTGTTAGCTCATTACGAGTTTATTACAATGTCCGAACCTTTAAAGTTAAAGGAACTAATAAGCAAACGCGGTTCTATTAGAGGACGCGTAACGAAATTTAAGTTAAGTCTCGATAGTTTGGCTTCATTAGAATCCATTTCAGAATTCGAATTAAGTAAACTCGCATTGAAGCTACCAAAAATTGAGGCATTGTTCATTGAATTTGATGAGGTGCAGAATCTGATAGAAACTAACAACGCAGATAGTCAAAGTAGCGAGTTGGTCACTAGAGATTTAATAGAAAGCGATTTCTACCATTGTATTGCGTTAGCTCAAAGTTTAATAAAGAAAAACTCAGTAATTGAGGATAATGAGAATAACTCTAATAATAAATCATCTATGGCTACGTGTCGCCATAACGATCACAGTTGTAATGCCTTAAGTTTTAAACTACCAGTAATTAAAATTCCTAACTTCGACGGCACGTATTTTAAGTGGTTGGAGTTCAAGGAAACATTTGTTTCACTGGTGCACAACAATGACAGAATCGAAAGCATTCACAAATATCACTATTTACAATCATATCTCGAAGGAGAAGCCGCTCGGGTGATCGCTAATTTGGAGGTTTCTCATGGTAATTATTCCGAAGCATGGAAACTTTTATGCGAACGTTACGACAATAAGCGTCAATTGATAAATAACCATCTTAAGTCTTTGTTCAACATTAATTCCGTTCAAGAAAATGAAAAGTCTTTAAGATATGTTATTGACCACGTCACTAAAAACTTACGCGCACTCAATTCACTAGGTTTACCTACTGACAAGTGGGATGTTTTAGTTATATATATTATTGCAGGTAAATTAAATAGTGGTACATATTTCAAGTGGGAAGAACAGAGAAATAGTTTGAGTGACATACCTTCGCTTAATGATTTCTTCAGTTTCCTTAAATGTCGCGCTGATGTATTGGAGACCGTTTATCGCCATAAACATGACAATCAAGACAATAAACAGAAACAGTTCTCTAGTAATCAAAACAAACAAAATAGTTCCAAGTCTTTAGTGGCTGTACCAAACGAAAGCAACACTTCTACTTCTAAAACACCTGAATGTTTGTTCTGTAAGAATAGTCATCGCATGTATGAGTGTCCGTCTTTTAAGTCCAGCTCAATAGAGGATAGGTTAGCCTTTGTTGCTTCTAATAAATTATGTGAGAATTGTTTGAGAGCTGGTCACATAGCTAAACGTTGTCGCCTTTCAGCCACATGTCGTCATTGCAAATTACGACATAATTCTCTTCTTCATAAATCAGAAGAAACTGAAAATTCCAATTCAGTTAATTCCGTTACTATGTCCTCAACGTGCTCCTCTGAAGTACTTTTATGTACTGCTCGAGTAAAGGTTACCAACCCAGCCACCAACGAGACTATGATAGTGCGAGCTTTGCTCGACAGCGGGAGTCAGTCGACAATTATCACACAGGCCGTAAAGTGCCATCTAAACCTGATTCCTCAGCCATCAGACACTACCATAGTAGGCATTGGTAACACTAAATTAAATATTAACACAGAACGCTGTATTCTACGCATTCATTCTGAAACAAGTTCTTTTAATGTGACAGTTTCATGTTTAGTTTTGCCTCAAATTACCGGCAACTTACCTAAATCATATTTTGATTTAAATAAATTAAATATTCATGGATTTCAGTTAGCGGATCCCACTTTAAATGAACCATCCCCAGTAAATATTTTGATTGGTGCTGACTTATTCTGGGACATCATAAGCGCCCAGCAGCATTCGTTAGGACATGGTTATCCCAAGCTTCAGGCGTCAAAGTTGGGATGGCTCGTTACGGGATCATTGCCTTGTTTTAATGAAAATAAAGTTAACTCAGTCATGTGCAATTTAGTCTCAAATGATGACACTTCTAGTAACATACATGACGAGTTGTCTAAATTCTGGGAACTTGAAAATTTTCCTCAAAAAAAGCCCCCGAGTAGTGAAGAAAAATTGTGTGAGCAACATTATCTCACCAACACTACTCGCACTAGTAATGGTCAATTTTGTGTAGGGTTGCCACTTCGTGATAGCATAGACTGTTTAGGCAATTCCTATAATCTAGCCAAAAAGAGGTTTTTTAATTTAGAGGCTCGTTTCCGAAAACAACCAGAATTAAAACAACAATACTGTCAATTCATAAACGAATACGAAGTTTTAGGTCATCTATCCGAATCTCCGGAGCCTAGGCCGTTTAATGCCTACTTCTTGCCCCACCACCCAGTGATACGGGAACGAAAGTTACGCGTTGTGTTTGACGCCTCGGCTCGTACTTCTTCTGGTGTTTCTGTTAACGACCTACAAATGGTGGGACCAGTAGTGCAAGAACCATTGTTTAATATATTAGTTCGTTTTAGACAACATAAGTATGTTTTAACAGGAGACATCGAGAAAATGTTTCGCAAGGTGCTTCTCAGAGAATCTGATCGCAATCTTCAACTGATACTGTGGCGTGATAGTGAAGATAAGCCTTTAAGGACGCTTCGATTAAATACGGTTACTTATGGGTTCGCTAGTGCCTCTTTTCTCACTACTCGTTCTCTTTGGCAGATAGGTGAAGAGTGTTCAGATCAGAAGATCAAAACTATTATACAAAATGATCTATATTGTGATGATCTACTTACCGGTGCAAGCAGTGATGAGGAGTTGCGTCATATCCGTCTTTCAGTCTCTTCTGAGTTAGCAAAGGGAAGTTTTCATCTGCGTAAATATCGTTCAAACTTACCTGAGTTACTTGCAGACTCCGTTAACCTGGAAAGTGGTAATCTCATGATTAGTAATGCGACTAGTACTCTAGGTATAGGTTGGACGCCGTCTTCGGATGAACTTCACTTTCAGCATGATGTTTCAGCTTCTGAAAATGTCACGAAGAGAACTATACTCTCCTCAACATTTAAAATATTTGATCCTCTTGGTCTTCTGTCTATTTTCACAATTAAACCTAAAATCATACTACAAGAACTATGGAGTCACAAAATTGATTGGGATGAACCTGTTCCTCCAGAAATAAGGTCCTCCTGGTTAAACTTTTCTAGTAAATCTTCATGTTTGTCTTCTTTAAGGATTCCTAGATACATTTTAATTGACAATAATTCCTCTGTACAAATACATTGTTTTTGTGATGCTTCGCAGCGTGCTTACGGCAGCTGTATATATTTGAGGTCTGTGTCTACTAGCGGCGCTACACAAGTTAGCCTGGTATGTGCAAAATCACGGGTTGCACCTATTAAACCCACGACAATACCACGGCTCGAACTCTGCGCTGCCCTATTAGGAGCTGAACTAACTGCTACAGTTTTAGCCGCATTACGTTGCCCTATTGAACGTCAGGTGTATTGGACAGACTCTAAAGTAGTATTAGGTTGGCTCAACTCTAATAAAACTAAAACGTTTGTTGCCCACAGAGTAGCTGCTATAAACGAGCTGACAAATCCCACAGACTGGCGTTATGTTCCCACTTCTATCAACCCTGCTGATTTAGTCTCGCGTGGTATCGATCCAGACCGGGTAGATCTCTCTATATGGTGGAATGGTCCATCGTTTCTTTTAGAATCCGACGATTCCTGGCCCGCCTATACTGCGGACTCTATAGAATTGCCAGAGCTTAAGACCCACCATACTTTAGGGGGGGAGGAAGCATCTTCCATGCCAGATTTGTCTGTGAATTTAGCAAAATATTCTAATTTAACTACTCTTATTCGGGTTCTAGCTAGAGTTTTAAGATTCGCTAACAATTGTAGGACACACAAAAGGTCGGACAGATCACGAGGTCCACTTCAAGTTTTCGAGTTAGAAAACGCTCAAAAGGTTTCTATAAAGTTAGCCCAGAAAGATTCCTTTCCTAAAGAATTAGGACTACTAGAAAAGGGTAAATCTTTAAACTCTAAAGCCGCTCTCTCGTCTCTTAATCCATTTTTAGACGAAAATTGGATTCTCAGAGTCGGAGGGCGCATCGATTCATCTACTTACCAGTATGACAAACGTCATCCTATCTTGCTGCATTCCAGTCATTATTTAACAAAGTTAATATTTAAACAGGAGCATCTACGCCTGTTGCACGCCGGTCCTCAGCATCTCCTAGCATCTGTAAGGGAACGCTACTGGCCTATAGGAGGCAGGGCTCTAGCTAGACGTGCAGCGCGCGAGTGCCTTACCTGTCGTCGTTTCAATGCTCGTACTATGGATAATATTATGGGAAACTTACCTGCAGATCGCGTTGAAGCTGATTTTCCATTCTCCACGATAGGAACCGACTTTGCCGGTCCATTTCTTATTACGGACCGCAAGGGCCGAGGCTGTAAAATAACTAAAAGCTATCTGTGTATTTTTATTTGCTTTCGGTACAAATGCGTTCATTTAGAGTTAGTCAGTGACTTGACAATGGATGCATTTGTACTGACACTAAAAAGATTTATAGCCCGCAGGGGTAAACCAAAAGTCATCTACTGCGACAATGGTAGAAATTTTGTTGCTGCAGCCAAAGAAATAAATTTGTTTTTTAAATCAAATAGTGATTCTATTATTGACTCTGCATCTCGCGAAGGCATTGAATTCCGCTTCTCACCAGCATACGCTCCTCACTTTGGAGGTCTATGGGAGGCCGGGGTCAAGTCCGCAAAATTTCACTTATACAGAGTACTTAAAAACATTCACTTGACGTTCGAGGAGCTGAGTTCGTTGTTTGCTCAGATCGAGGCGATACTTAATAGCCGACCTTTATGTCCGTTAAGTCCTTCACCACAAGACCTATCTCCACTCACCCCGGGCCACTTTATAATTGGTAGGCCGCTGACGTCTTTGCCATCGCCGTACCTGCTGGACTATAGCACAAACCGTCTTGATCGTTTTCAGCGATTGGAACAAGCCCGTCAACACTTTTGGAAGCGGTGGTCGACAGAGTACGTTACGGAGCTCCAGCAGCGCACAAAGTGGAAGGTGCGGTGCCGAGAATTGAAGATAGACGATCTAGTCCTAATCAAAGATGATAGGACTCCTCCACTATGCTGGCGCCTTGGAAGAGTCTCGAAGCTATTTCCCGGCACTGATGGTGTGCCACGAGTCGCCGACGTTTCTACCTCACAAGGCATCATACGGAGAGCCATCAACAGATTGTGTCTGCTGCCTTCACCAGCGAACTACTCGGACAAAACTGATCTTGAAAGCTTCTTCTATAACTTTCAAAGCCCCCGAGGATGTCTACGACACATTCGCTCAATAGTCTTCACTCAATTTAACTTTCATTCTTTTATACATTCATTTTCCTACATTCGTTCTTCATCTTGCAAAACTCTCTATTCATTACGTACCTATTTAAAAATAATTGAAAATTGTAAAAACATCAGTAAATCTTTGTAATCAAAATATCTTTGTTTAATTTATCATAAACACACATCGACCATCTTAGAAATAAATTAACATCGTTACTGGGGGCATTACGGAAAGTAGCAAATGGTATTCCAAATAAAGTGCGCACATTTATTTATAACTCGTTAGTCAAATCGCATTTAGAATATTTAATTGAGATATGGGGATCCGCAGCAGTCACTAATTTAAATCCACTTCAAAGAATTCAAAATAAAATAATTAAAACTCTGTTCCGTTATCATTATCTCACTCCAACAAAGACCTTATACGAAAAAACGAAACTATTAAATATTAGACAGCTATACATTTACTACACTTGCATTCTTATTAAAAACATTACCACAAATTCAATACAAACTAACATACAAATAAAGAAGAAAACAATGTCACATAACCTGAGAAATAGATATAAAAACAAACTTGAAGTCATCAGTGCACGCACTAATTACGGTAGAAAGACCATACTGTTTGAAGGAGCACGGCTGTACAACGAATTGCCAGACGATATTAAAGAGTGTGACGTGAATACATTTAAAAATAAGCTTAAGAAACATGTATGTACACTATAACTTCTAATACTCTGGAGGAAATTGTTTTGTACTGTATTATCTTACCACTTTGTATCTCATTGTAAGCGGACTGTAAGTTCAGAAATAAATTTCTTTACACCGAAAGTTTGTGTGTGTCCTTATATGTTTTTTTTCATTATGTAACTCCTTTTAAAAAAATAACATTGTCATATGAATGCACGCGCGTTTCACTACCACAGCGCCGTAATTAAAAAAAATAACCTACGGGTTATTCGAATTCTCGTCGTATCCCGCCGGACGCCATTTTTGTTCGATATTACTATTACAAAAACTATTTCAGAATCTTTTATAGAGAATTCATAAATCATGGGTGCAGATAAAGTCTTGTATGCGACTGTACGTAATCAAAAATCAAAATCAAAATATTTTATTTCACTTAAGCCTACATGGGCACTTATGAAACGTCAGAAGCTAGGTGCACGGTTCCAATTGGTCGTTTCCTATGGAGAAGAACCGGAAAGAAACTCCACGGTTACTCTTTTTAAAAATAATTGGCTTTTACACTATTTCCAAATTACAGTAGGTATGGGAGGACAGCGTAGGCCTGTCAACAAGTACCAGGTACTTGATAAAATAAACAATGGTCTACAGATCTCAAGTCTCAAGACTATGTGGGTCATTTCTTTTTTCCTTCTTAGTTTTAATCATGATCTGGCAGTTTGAGTAGTTTATGCGGCCTACCCAAATGTCCTGTCTTTGGTATTGTTCGTCGAATCGTTGAGCTCCTCAAGTTCTGAGTTGAGCTGCACGATTTTTGACAAATGCGTGCACTGATTGGACAGGTCCGCTCAATCTGTGTGGTTCTTTCCTCAAAAGACCATTTCAGACACCAATCTACATGGTCTTCACACGATCTGACCTAGTTTTTGTCTGGACTTTAAAAGAGACTGTGACTTCTGAGTTTGTTTCGGCCTTTCTTCTCAGAATAGTCAGTTAGGAAACGCCGACCTAATCTAGTTTAAAAAAAAATATGATTGACGTGTAAAAGTGTTTGTACAAACCTACTTACAGAAATAAAATCATTTATCATTTTACTTACAAAGTCCTCACATTTACAAAATAAGAATCTATCAAAAGGATAAATAAAAAATAAAAACCTAATAAAACCAAGTAATTAGGTATTAAAACACTCATGTGATACTATTATCACACTCTGCTACGCCTCGTGTGATTTGGCAGCGACATACGCACAGTTACAACCCTTTAACGTGAGTACGTCGGGTGAGTACCTGCAAATAAACCCGACATTCATACTCTTTTCATATAATTAACAAGCTCACCAGTCACAAACGTTAAGCAAATTAAGTCTGCCGCCAGCGCCGTTGGCAAAAAGAAAATTAAAAAGTTGCCTACAGTTGCCTCGTTTGTGGGGGTTTAAGCCAGTATTAGCCCGCTCCGACGACTCGAAATCAGCAGTTAGCAGCTAAAACGAGGTGACGAAGCTGTGCGCAGTAATTCGTACTGGCTGACTGTCTATGTTTACGGGTTTCTTGTGTCTGGCAGTCCTCTACGTGTTCGATAAGCTTGAGAGCAATGGTTTTTTTTTTTTAAAGGTTTCAGCAATAAAATAATGTTGGTTTGTTTGTTATTTTGTTCTATATTATAAGTATTATTATATATAAGTATGTTTATCAGTTGTCTAGTACTCATAACACAAGCTCTGCTTAGCTTGAGACTAGACGGCGTTGTGTGATAGTTGTGGAATATTATTATTATTATTTATTATTATTATTATATTCTTTTGTTTTGCCTTTGTAGATCTTTTGATAAAAGTGGGTTTTCCTGCGCGTTACCTATGTCATTCTGGTCGTGTCGGAGTACCGTCCAATCGGACTATGAGAGTGAGGGAATAGAAAGTGCACCTGACACGGTGTTTTTGAACAGTCACTTAAGGAAGAACTTATGCTTACAGAGTGGCAGGAACAGCAACCTGTTACCATGGATTCAGTAGGTACAGAGACGCCAGCACCACAGATTACTAAATAGTTACTACGTCATCAATCAAGCTACTATCTGCAATCAGTCAAATTGATTTAATAGATTTTCAACTTTATCGCTAAATCGTAAGGTTCAAAGTAGATTGGGAAAATTTACCAGTTTCGGGTAGCCTGATGTGCCTTTTGTCTTTGTACATGATTCTGAACACCCCTGCGTTTAAACTTTTCATCAGTTATAAAAAAAAAACTGCTGTTCCATAGATTTTGACCGCGTAAGTATTGCACTTATCTATGACACAGCTTTTTAGGGTTCCGTACCCAAAGGGTAAAAACAGAACCCTATTACTAAGACTTCGCTGTCTGTCCGTCCGTCCTTCCGTCTGTCTGTCACCAGGCTGTATCTCAAGAACCGCGATAGCTAGACAGTTGAAATTTTCACAAATTATGTATTTCTGTTGCCGCTATAACAACAAATACTAAAAATAAAATAAATATTTAAGGGGGCTCCCATACAACAAACGTGTTTTTTTCGGCGTTTTTGCCTTGTAGTACGGAACCCTTCGTGTGCGAGTTCGACTCGCACTTGGCCAGATTTTTTTTATTACCGACGTAAAATGTCTACGCTAGGGTGTCTAGAATCTTGTGCTGAATTCATGGTTATAATTTGCGCGGCGATATGCCACCGTTTAAAGAAGATAACTAGTTTATGCCCGCGGCTTAGACCGAGTGTAGGTCGGTAATTATTTCACGGGAACGAAGTAACAGGGTTAAAAACTCCTCTGCCCTAACCCATGTCCGGAACAAAGTATTCATATGCCTTTCATCCAAATCCATTCAGTAACGGATGAAAGAGATTTCTGTGCCATAGGCTTCTACTCCGTTCACCTTTAATACCCTGTTTTTGTCCAGATGGGGCGGACGGTAAAAAAAGTCAGCCGGTATGATAATATAGTAAGTAGGTATATGTATCACGATATCTATGATATGCACGGATATCGATGATATGTATGGAAATATGTTAATCCAGGGTGTCAGCTACGTCCATATAAAATTTTATCAAAGTTGGTCCAGCCGTTTGAGCGTGAAGAAGTAACAAACATATAAACACACACACACACACCCCCACACACTCACAAACTTTCGCCTTTTTAATATTAGTGTGATTTTAGTATAACGGGCTGTTGGCTTAATGAGTGGCCCGTGGCTAAATAATAACAGCCGCACAGGTCGATCGATCAGGTTGGGCTACGCTTGCCGCGGTTGGTCTGTGGATGGGTGACCATCTTTACATACCGTGACCCCTCCGTGCCTCGGAAAGCACGTTAAGCCGTTGGTCCCGGCTGTCATTCGTAGATCTTCGACAGTCGTTACGGGTAGTCAGAAGCCCGAAAGTCTGACAAACAAGGTCTGACAAACAAAGTCTGACACCAAGGGGTATCGTATTCCCCAGGACCTGGGCTGTAGGGGTCAGATAGGCAGTCGCTCCATATAAAATACTGGTATTCAGCTGCATCCGGTTAGACTGGAAGCCGACCCCAACATAGTTGGGTAAAGGCTAGGCAGATGATGATGATGTATGTAAAATATGGATTTTATCGAATCAATAGCTAAGAACGTCAAAACTGAGCGTATCTAAGTCACCTACTTACATGAATGATGGTCTACCCTCGCTACGCTACACACGTCCTGTAAGGCTAAGAACTCACGGAGCGATTTTCGCCCGCGTCCGCTGCGGTTGCGGACCCGCAGCTTCTGTAGAATGCAAATATTTATATAAAATATTAAAGCTCATTTCACGACGCGTTTTACGCCCGCGGTGTTCGCGGTTGTATGCGGCTCCCGCTGTACCGGCGGGCAACTAGTAGAATCGCGCGGGCCGCGGTTACCCGCAGCCTCGGCGGGTGGCGCCCGCGCGCTTTGCGATCGGTTGGCGGGCGTTTCTGGTGTGTGTCCATGGCGGTCTGGACCTCAACTGATCGTTAACCGCCCGTCTTGCAATCTTGCGATCATCGCCCGCCACGTTTGCGGGCGATGATCGCAACCGCGGCGGCCGCGTAACCGCGCGAATAACCGGTCTCGTGAGTTTTGAAATAAAACCGCAGATCCACGACCGCGGCGGTTGCGGGCGAAAATCGCTCCGTGAGTTCTTAGCCTTAGACGAACAGGTGTCTATCAACAATTTTAGACTACATAGGTAAACGAAGGATGCTGTGGCAAATTGGAAGGGGCCTTTGTTCCAATTACTCTGAGTTTATTGACTGAAGCACGCTTGCCTCCAACCACAGGCAAAGCGCGAAACGGAAAACAGTATCCCAGCACTATGAATTTATGAAACGGTATAGATACGTGTTTCTCGTTAGACAGAAGTTTTGTGGAAATACTAATTGGAGCTAGACCACAGACGTAGTGGAAAACAGAATACAGAAAACCTTATCAAATTCCCAAGAACTGTTAAAATTAATATATCAATTAATTTAAAGGGTAATAAAAAAGTAATTAGCTATCAGTTTCTAGCAAATTCTTGAGCAGGTTCGAAATGATGTGTGTCATTGGAGAAAACCCGAATAGTATCTATCTATGTAAGTACATCTTTGAGTTTGTCATAGTGGCCCATTTATTACATGATCCGCATCTTACGCTCCAAGCTGGGTTCAAACCCAGCAAGTACAAATGTGACTTTTTCAAAGTTATAGGTACGTACTTTCTGTTTTTTTGCGTTGCCCCACACTAGGAATTTCTCCTGTATTGTGGGTGCGTTTACAAACATGTAAACTCACATACACAGCCAGACAAGGAACATTTACTTGTAGGTCATACAAATATTTGTTCCGTGCGGGAATCGAACCCGCGACACGCAGCGCAGCAGTCAATCGCTTAACCACTGCGCCAACCGTGCCGTAAAATTAATTTTCTTAGACATCACTGACTGACGGGAAACATCGTGAGGAAACCCTGGACTTCGGTCTGAAATTCCTAACCCGCACTGAGCCAGCGTGGTGATCGAGTTCATTCCTTCTCTATATTTATTCTTGTGGGAAGCTTATGTCCAGCAGTGGACATCTTTCGGCTGAAATGATGATGATGACATAGTCACAACTCTTCAACGCGAACGCGAATTTCATTGATCTTCATCACGATACAGAAATGTGTATTTTTGCAGCTTGTCCTTTCAACGTTGGTTTACCATAATGAGTTTCGAGAAACCATTTGATCTATAACTAACTAATTTGAATTTTATTGCCTTTTCATGTTATCTTATTATAGGTACCTATAAAGGCACTAAATATCAAATTAGTTATCAGATTCACAAAAAAAAAATGTTGGCAGTACGAAATGACGAGAGGTCTGCTTGGGGCTGGGGAGTTGGTTGCGCCTCTTTTTCTTCCCAGCTGAAGCACTAGGAAGTGGTTCAAAAAGTACTCTGTGGAAGTGGTGAAAGGCTGGGTTGTCATTTAGTTGGGGATTGTCAGTCATTTTGACGTTCGATTACAATCTGTTTCCATGGAAAATGTCATTGGTGCCACTTGACAGGTTGATTGCGAGAAGCAAAAAGAACATTCTAGGTCATTACAGTCTCTGTCAGTCTCAAGAGCAGTGGTGGGCCAGTGGACTTACGAGTTGTAGGCCGTAGGTTCGAACCCAGCCAGGCGCTTTACTTTGTGGAAATTACCGGTCAAGTAGCACGATACAATAGAAAATCAATTGTGTCTTATTTGAGGAGCTTGAGGTCATATTATTTTCATCACCATTCCTCTCAAAATGGTGAAGGCAGACATCGTGAGGAAACCGGCATGTGCTAGAACCGAAAAAAAAATCGAAGACATGTGGCATCTACCAACCCGCACTGGGCTTGCGTGGTGGGGTACGCCTTACTCCCTCTCACTGAGAGGAGGCTTATGTACAGACGCCAGCACATCAAGCTACCCGAAACTGTCAAATTTTCCCAATCAACTTTGAACCTTATGCTTTAGCGATAAAGTTGAATCTCTATTAAAGAAATTTGACAGATTGTAGTAGCTTGATGTGCTGTACAAGCAGTGGGAACGTTTTGGATTGATTATGCAGTCTCTTATATGGTGTACATAAAAAGAGTATTCTATTCTATTCTTCTATTCTCAACATGCGAGGAAAACCAAGTCACGTGCTGACGGTTTGCCCGGTTAGGAAGAGTTGAAGTGGAATTGCAGAAGTCCAAGGAACTTAGTCTTAACTGTCACTGAGGGTTGTGGGGATCATGTAAATGGGACAATAATCCGGTGAGAAGTTTCCGTCATTGTTCGATAAGTACTGAATCATCTTGCTCGCTTTTTAACTGTATTAGACGAAGGCAGCTATGTGTTTCGAAGTGTTTGTGGCGTGTTTTTGTTTGCGTATCCATACCTATTAATATTATTTAATAAATGAAAAAGTGTGTCAGTCTGTCTGTCTGTTACCACGGAACCGATTTAGATGAAAGGTAGTTTGAGTCCCGGGAAAGAACAAATAGTTTTTATTCCGATATTCCCACGGGTTCGACACTTATGCGGGTGAAACCGCGGAGTAGGTATCTACTGCTAGTTCTGAATAAAAACTGGAAAGCACAAATAATCAGTTTTGTATTTTTAAATGCGTTGGAGACCGTCAGGGTCCGCCGTCAAAGCATGTTTACATGCAAGCTTCCACTATTTTGTGAAACAGGTAAAGGATCTTGTGACGTTACCATTGGAATTGATTAAAAAACTGGCCAAGTGCGAGTCGGACTCGCACACGAAGGGTTCCGTACCACAAGGCAAAATCGCCGAAAAAAACACGTTTGTTGTATCCCCCCTTAAATATTTATTTTATTCTGTTTTTAGTATTTGTTGTTATACCGGAAACAGAAATACATCATCTGTGAATTTCATCTGTCTAGCTATCACGGTTCATGAGATACAGCCTGGTGACAGACAGACAGACAGATGGACAGTGGAGTCTTAGTAATAGGGTCCCGTTTTTACCCTTTGGGCACGGAACCCTAAAAACAAGTTAGGTATCTAAACACGACGGAATCCTCAATTATTTGGAACTCATTGGTTGACCTCTAAGATATCGTAAAGATTATTTTATCATTCACATAGTACCCGGCACGCATACCTATCGTTCATTGTGCCATCGCCAATCCTTAGTTGTCTTGTGTGAAAAGCCAAAATTGTAGTTGTTATAAGTACCGGGATTAATCCTTCACAAATGGTAAGAATAACAAGTTTTTTTTTAGTTTCTGTAGCTCGTAAGATGACAGTTTTTAAAATTATGTACCTACGCGAATATCAGTGTTGTGAACCTGTCTGTTACTCGCTACAAGATAGGTTATTGATTATTTAACGGACAAGTTAATCGAGGATAAGTAGTTGCTTTTCTTAGGTAAGTACCTACTTTTTTGTTTTTCCCTACCTCTAGACTTATTAAATAGGTACCCCTGATTTATTAACAGTCAAGTGTAATATAGACATCATTTATAAGCTAACCGTCTGAAAACAATAATGCTTACACATGTTTAAAAAGTGAGGGGAAGGAACGAATGCAAGAATTTGTCCGCATCGCTGTCAACAGGAAAAATGCCCAAAAGGCTGGCAGCATTGCCACGTTGAATGGCAATGCTGCCGCTTTCTGCTTGATCTAAAATCGACTTACCTAATCTGTAATAATATTAATACGAAAGGTATTTTCTGTAAAATATTGAATAAAAACTGCTGCCGCAGATGCGGAAAACCTCAAACGGCGCAAATACTCCAATCTCTTTGGAACGTATTATATGTTTGAGCCGTTTGGGGTTGAAACTCTAAGGCCATGGGGCCCGAGTGCCCACGTGGTATTTCGAGACATCGCCAAGCGGTTGGTCGACTCTTCACGTGACCAGAGGGCTGGCCTGTTTTTTGGCCAAAGAATCAGCATTGCCATACAACGTGGCAATGCTGCCAGTCTTTTGGGCACGTTTCCTGTTGACAGCAATGCGGTTGAATTTTTTGATGCCCTTTGATTATTTCTTTCCTTTTTATAAACTTGTACATATTGTTATTATTATTTTAATACTGTACATACCTAATTATTGTCATATAATAAAAAGATTATAAATGTACAAAAAAAAAAAAAAACTGGTAAGCACAATTTACCAGTTTCTATTTTATAGGCAAATCCTGGCCAGGACCGTTCAACCACCGGTTTTCTAATGAACAGATCGCAGCACTGTGCACTTTCCTGGCGTTAGCTGCACCCACACTCGGGCAAGACTCCCAGGTCTTTGCGCAACAATCGCCATGTCCCACCGTGTTCACATACGACCCGCCCGGACCGGAGCCCGGCTGGTGGTCAGGAGTCCTCAACCTGTCCACAGACTTTCTTCTTCACTCGCTGTGGCTAGACATCGTGCTGGATAGCCAAGCAGTTAAGCTTCTGGTATGATTTATTTTTATGTCTATAAGACAATTAATAAAATATATTTATAATAAATAATAATAGCCGTGAATTAAAACTGTTTTGAATCAGAACTTTAACATTTCATAATCATTATCTGCCTAGCTTTTTCTTAAATATGTTGGGGTTGGATTCTAGTCTAACCGGTTGCAGCTGAATACCGGTATTTTACATACTACACATATTTGCTAGAAATTCGTGGTTATTTATTATTACAAAGGTAAGTTCTTCAAACTATAACATCATTGTTTTCTGCCAGCGAGCAAGCTTGCGAAGGAGTATTTTTTCAGATGGGAAATCATCAAATGACCCCTCCCGCTCTAGGTGGAGCGGAAGGGAGTGTCAGACTCTTACTGACTAAAACCCACCCGTGTTCCTTCCTTAGCCCTTTATGTTCCGGGCCAGCGGTAACCCTTTCGGACAATCCCGCTGACCCGGCAGGCTTCGGCCCTATGGGGCCCCTCCTCGATGCTGACATCTCTTTGAGGCGCGCGTGGAACACATACGCGCCGTCCGGCAGGGCACGGCATTTCAATTTTATTTATAAACTAGCAGCGGTTTCACCCGCGTAAGTTTCGATCCCGTGAGAATATCGGGATAAAGAGTATCCTATGTGTTATTCCTGGTAATAAACTATCTGTGTGCCAAATATCATCCAAATCCGTTCAGTAGTTTTTGCGTGAAAGCGTAAAAAATATCTATCCATCCATCCTCACAAATTTTCGCGTTAATAATATTTGTCGACCTGCTCCTCCTAAAGCCGAACTGCTTGTTTTTCAAGGAAATTTGGTAGTCTTTTGTTTACAATCTTTTCAAATAACTTTGAAACTAATATGGGAAGGTGATTGGTCGGCGACACTTACGCGATTTGATACTGCCAATGTTAATAAAATTACATTCGTAAACATTTAACCGCATTCATAACCTTTACTGGACCTGGGGACCTTTACTGTCCGTGGTTCTACACGCACTTGCCGTGCCAATACGTTGGTCTAATGTCCTGAGTAAAGAATACATACGTCCCATCACTCGGCGGTTGGTCTGTGGATGGATGACCATCTTTACATACCGTGACCCTTCCGTGGCTTGGAAAGCACGTTAAGCCGTTAGTCCCGGCTGTCATTCGTGGATCTTTGACAGTCGTTACGGGTAGTCAGAAGCCCGAAAGTCTGACAATCAGTCTTACCAAGGGGTATCGTATTACCCAGTAACTGTGTTATGGAGGTCAGATAGGCAGTCACTCCATGTAAGACTGGAAGCCGACCCCAACATAGTTGGGAAAAGGCTAGGCAGATGAGATGATGATTTTTTACATTTTATCTCAGTTCAGGATGTCAGAGGCAAACACACAAGACTTTAAAAGCTTTAGGATCGTGGACGAGGACATGCAGATTCAGCCTCGTATCCAGACATCATTGCGTTTGTCCGTTCAATACGATACGAATAACAGAGTCCCTAGACTGCAAACGATAAGAGTAAATGGAATAGTCATCTGTAATGCGCTAATAGCTGAGAGAGAAACAGATTCAAAGCTCAGAACTAACATCAACACAGCAAAGATACCAGTTATAAATCCGTCTAAGCAGTCTATTACTCCTCTTTCCACGAAACCTGACAACAGACCTGATCCTGGAAACATGTGAGTATAATTATTATCAAAGTTATTTATATGCCTGGTGAAAATCACACTGTATTGTCGCACCGCAAAAGTTTTAAGCTTACCACACCATCTCCAGAAGGAGATGGAATGACGAGTTGTACTCCTACTTAAAGGATTGGGTTTTGTTTGTAAAGGAGAGGGGAAAATGGAAAGACGGAGGGAGGCCTTTGCCCTGCAGCAGGACACAACAAGCAGGAGCATGTAATAATAATAACAGCTAATCCTGCCACCTCCATAATTATCATACAATATTTTGACTAAGGCAGTGTGTGCAAAAAAGTAAAATATGCAATCTTAATCAAAATGTTAATACAAAATAATTTACAATTGCTTTAATTTTCAGTTCCAACGCCAGTGACAGCTTAGCTGGGCCTAGTGGACAGGTGATAACTTTGTTTTTTTTTTAAGATAACTCCTCTTCTCCCTTCAGACCTCAGGCTTTTCTGTGCTGACTATAGTCCGCGCGGAACTAGTTGGCCGCGTATGTGAGCGGTGGGACGTAGGGGCGGGGGCGCATTACTCACTACGTGCGTTGCAACCCGCCGCCTCACCCCTGTCCCTACCTCACCGGCCAACTAAGTTATAATGCTTTGCCGAAGTCAATTAACCAACTACCCTTCAAAAAATTTTGTTCGGCACTACGGAAGTGGTTGTTGCAGGAATGTTTTTATTCAATTCACGAGTTTTTTGTAAAATGTCCCTGTAAATTTTTTCTCTTGATCTGGCATCAAAATATAGGCCTAATTAATTATTTAAGTTAAGTGATAATAATTGTTAAATGTATTGTTTTATTTATTAATAATAATATAGTAAAATGGAAGTGTGTAGTATATAGGTATATGATAATAATAATTAAAATAATTAAATCTCAATCTCCGGTAATTGTTCGTAAATGACGAACAATTACCGGAGATTTATTGTGAAAGACGGCACGGTTGACATCTGTCGGGCATGCCACCGGCCGGGAGAATCAATCAGGCATATTGTCTCCGGGTGTTCTCGTCTAGCTAACGAAGAGTACTTGCATAGACACAACCTTGTAGCCAGGATAATCCATCAGCAACTTGCTCTGAAATACAGCCTTGTGGAATCGGAGGTGCCGTACTACAGGTATGTGCCCGACCCAGTTCTCGAAAATGGTGATATCACATTATATTGGGATCGATCCATCATCACTGACAGGACTATTGTTGCCAATAAGCCTGATATAGTGGTGGTGGATCGATCAGAGCGGCGCGCAATGATTGTTGACATAACCGTCCCGCATGATGGGAACCTCGTGAAAGCCGAGAAAGATAAACTAATCAAGTCAAGACTTGGCTCACGAGGTTGTCGACATGTGGGATGTGGACTCAGCGATCATTGTGCCGATAGTTGTGACAGCCAATGGTCTAATAGCCAAGAGCCTCGACCAACACCTGAGGAGGCTCTCGTTGGGCAGCTGGATCAAGGGCTTGATCCAGAAAGCGGTACTTCTGGACACGGCCCGAATAGTTAGGAGGTTCCTCTCTCTGGAGCCCTGACCGCCGGTAGCTTGGACCCTGTTCCCGATATCGGTGGGCTACTATTTTTTATATTTTTAAATGTTTTTATATTTCTTTATACTAATATTTAAAAATGTAATTTATAAGAATTTAATTGAATAAAGGAGATTAAAATAATATTAAATAAATTAAAATAAAATAAAATTAATGTAATGTAAATAATGCAC
This sequence comes from Oligia fasciuncula, assembly GCA_963082905.1. NCBI lineage: Eukaryota > Metazoa > Arthropoda > Insecta > Lepidoptera > Noctuidae > Oligia > Oligia fasciuncula. Next base: position 8,511,711 of record OY720406.1, on the reverse strand, counting down.
TATATTGTATTTTTTTGTAAGAAATGCATATATTTATTTATTAAACTTTATGCACAAGTAAAAACTGTACAAAGGCGGACTTAATGTCTTGGGCATTTTCTACCAGTCTACCTTAGGGTGATGCAGAGACAATACACATTTAATTGTTGATTGTAATTTATTTTTGCATACCGTTAAAACGGTGAGACATGTAGCACTGTTAATGTTATGAACACCTTTGTAAACACCAAAAAATATTATATTGGCAAATAAATATTCTATTCTATTCTATTCTAGTTCCGCGCGGACTATAGTCCCGAGTACCTAATGATGACGCTAGGATCATTATATTATGTAGTTCCACTGAAGTCAATTTATTTTTTCGGAAAATTTACTGTAGAAGCCGTGGCCTGTGTAGTAGGTTAAATAGTGATGATATTTTTTTAAATTTTCCAGCAGACGCAATGTGGCACCTCTACGTGGTTACGGCAGTGGCCGTGGGCTGCTGCTGTCTACCGAATCTACGTAAGTTTCATTTGTTGAAAACTTATAAATTAAGGGGCCTACAGGACCTACACGTAAAAAACACAAGTTTTATAATGCCTAAAAGTATGTGATCGACTACAGTAAACAAAATCAGAAAAATATATGATATACTTCAGGATATATGCTAGTTAGATAGTGTATTAAAACATAATGCAACGAATTTGATACGATAGAAAAAAATCATGAAGATACCCCTAAAAACTTTCTTGTTACAATAAAAACCATAGTAATATACATACAATCATTCTGATTTTTTGTCAGATTATTCTACAAGCAATATACTAAAGCACTAGTGTTTTGTTTTTTTAGGCCAAACAATAGATTTTTTATAAATAGATAATTGCTTCATAATTTGCAATAAATTACCAACGTTGTCATCGCGTTTCTCTTTCTTTTCTATGCAGTCCGACAGAGACCGCGCTTTAAGTCATGTAGTCCTCTTAAATAAATTACTTATGATTTATTATTGATCGCACAAATCTAGTTATCAGTATTAAAGAAAGGATCACGTCATGGTGACATTGGGTTATTAACAGCTTTCCTAGGTTTAAAGGTATACTATCACGCAGTAATACGACAAAGTTAGAAAAAAATGATTGGTAGTGTCTAAAAACTCATCTAGTGTAGAGGCGCTAGAATGAGGCTTTGACCAGCCGGTCGATTCTGTAAAAATCGCACCGTGAATACTTAGGTGAAGTGAGTTTGTTTTTGCTAGGAATTGACAGCTCACTCCACACTCACTTCGCCTAAGTTTTCACTATGAGATTTTCACAGAATAGCACCGCTGGGCGCAGTTTTATATTCGCACGGCTCTGCCGCCTTCAATTCCTGTTTAGATGCAAGATTAACTATGTGTCGACCTTTTTTGTGAAACAGGTTTGCGTCACCTTTAAAATTGATTAAAAAACAAGTTGCATCTACATAAATACGACCGAATCCAAAGTCACAGTATAATAAAGTAAACAATATTACGACTTCATACAAATCTGCTGAAACGACGCGCTTCGAAATCTCGGTGTGCACCAGTATTCAACAGTCGCGTGCGCCGCAGTTACGAGACGCTCCCACGCATTTAATAACGTGAAATATGGCACGAAGTTATCGACTGTATTTTTCAGTGTACATGGATGTTTGAATTCATTCAAAACGTAACATTATCATTATTAAATAAGACGAGAAAAATGGCTGTGATGAGCTGGTGCAAAGCTAGGCAAACCCTAACACTAGACACAGAATATAACTCAAAATTTCACTCCTTAGCGCCCTCTAAAATTTAGTTTCAGAGCATAATAATCTACAAAAACTGAATAGTGCGTTTGTATGTTTGTTTGAACGCGCTAAACTCTGGAACTGCCATACGGATTTGAAAAATTAATTTTCCATTTGATAGCCCAATTCTTGACGCTATAGGCTATTAACATCATGGTAAGGACTCTTAAGAGCCGACCAAAAATAAATTCGGAAATACCGCTAAGCGAAAACGAAATACGAATGCACGGGCAGGCGATGCGATGCGACGGGGTGGGTCGGGGGAACAAGAAATATCACGCAGACTGAAGCTAGTAATAATTTATACAGAAAATCGTATAATTATCGTTTTAGATAGTGCGAACTTAATTATTGCCTTCAAGTGAACACAAATTATCGTCGTTTCAGTTTTTTTTTTAAATTTTAAACCTGTTCTCTCTATGTTGTGGGAAAAAATCTTTTATGTCCGCTTGAATGAAATCATGGACCTCTGCGACATTATTCCAAAGCACCAGTTCGGGTTTCGGAAACAGCACTCGACAATTGAGCAAATGCACCGGGTCCATCACAAGATTAGACGCTCCTTTGAAATGAAACTGTACTGCTCGGAGGCATTCCTAGACGTTCAGCAAGCGTTCGACAGAGTGTGGCACAAAGGGCTACTGTGCAAAGTGAAAGATAAACTTCAGATATTCTCTTTACCTCATCATCAAGTCCTATCTCGAAGACAGACTTTTCAAGTGAAACAGAGAGATGTCAGATCTACGCTACGTAAAATTAAAGTCGGCGTTCCACAGGGTTCAGTACTCGGCCCTGTAATATACAAATATATTTACCTCAGACTTACCGGTATCTGAAGACGTGACCGTAGCAACATACGCAGATGACGTAGCCTACCTTGTCAGTGATGAAGCCCCAGCACAGGCTAGTAATATGCTCCAACACATACTAGACGAGACCCATACATGGATGAGAAAGTGGCGCATCCGGGCAAGTGCTCAAAAATCGAACCACATCACATTCACTTTAAAAAGGGCAAATTGCCTTCGTGTCAAACTTGGCACTGATATTCTCCCACATACCGAGAATGTAAAATATCTAGGCTTTAACTTAGACAGAAGGCTCACCTGGATGTATCACATTATGAAGAAACGGGATGAAATTAATCACAAGTTCCGAAACTTGCTCTGGCTTATGGGTAGAAACTCTGTCCTCTCTACTGATAACAAGCTTCTGATCTAAAACTCCATGTTGAAGCTCATCTGGACCTACGGAATCCCACTGTGGGGCTCTGCCAGTAAGAGCAACGTCATGTACATCCAACGTGTCCAAAACAACATTCTGCGTACCATTACAAATGCCCCGTGGTTCTCCAGAAATGACGAGATCCACGAATATCTTGGCGTTCCCACTATTCAGACTGAAATTGAGAAATACAAAAGGAAATATGCCGATCGGCTCTCGGTTCATCCAAATACCCTGCCTATGACCTCTTAAACCCTTCCGTAACGGCGAGAAGGCTGAAAAGGAAGGATGTGTTCTAATATTCATAGTCGTTTCATCACTGCTGGCAACACTGGCTTAGTAAATATCGTTCGCGTATTTAAATCCTAAAAATAATTAAATAAGTGATAAAACAGTGTTTAAAGTAATTGAATCTACAGTACATAGTGAACTATTCCTGTGACATTGTTTGTGGCTACAGACACTGTGTCAATACAACAAGAATAGTGTATAAAATAAAAAACAGTGACTTGTTTCAAAAACTCAAAAATAAACAATTAAGTGTCTTATTTTGATATTATACAAACAGTTTTAAACTTAATAAGCCTCCCCGAATGTCTGTGGAGTTAAAATAGTTATTTACTAATGAAAACAAATTAAAAACTATTCATTGTCATACGTTAAGAAAAAGTGTTTATTTGAAAATTGATAAATAAAGACAACTAGCGCCCGAAGTGCTCAAAAGATAAACTAAAAGTGACATTTATTTACAAGTTGCCACTGTATAAAATAGAATCAGTTATCCTAATACTGCAATAAGCGCCATCTAGTATGGAGTAGCTTACGTTTCACTGACACTAGGTGACATTAGTAACGGTGTTGCTGCTGGAAAAAGGAACCGTAGTGATACCACAGTAATAAAATTATTCTAAATTAGTAGAAATTTGCGAATACGTGGACTTCGATAATATTAGTGATTGATAAATCAAAATGGATGCAGAAAATATAACACATAGAAAAAAACCAATGTGGCTGGATCAAATTAACTCGTTTAGTGAATCTGCCATGGATGTCGAAAACATTTCAATTTTGGATTTATCAGCGAGGAGTTTACCTGCGATCTCCGGCAGGAACTACCTATCAGTTGAAGAATATGAAGATCATATATCGACCCTAAAGCTAAAATTGGCTTCAGCTGACGAAGAGATAGAAAATTTAAACATCCAAAACGCTGAACTTAAAAACCATATCGAAAGATCATCGAAGATAATACATATTTATAAAAAGATAGGAATTAACGAGAACGCTTTAAGTAATATCTCTACTCCAATTATAAAGAAAGTTAAAAAAGTAATGATGCAACAACCTCAATCACCTAAACCCGTCACTTGTACACTGATTGATCAATCGACTCAAACAACACCGACTAACAACATAAATACCTTATATGAACCTAAAGTTAATAACAAGTACAAGCAAAGAATAAGAAGGCGCAGAAGAAAAATAAATAATTTAATTCATCAAATTACATTATTAAAACAATCTAACAAAAAAATAACGGAAGAACTGGAGAAACTTCTTAAAAACCACGTTGATTGCAATCTACAAAATCCAAATACTGTTAGCGAAAAATCGACAACATTTCCTATAGAAAATGTATCTTTGAGCGATGATACCATGTCAAATGCACCAGCCATTAATTATGAACTGAAGCGGGATACTGTGAACGTAGCCAGAGCTCAGACATGTGCTGTCGCAGACGGGCACAATATGGTAGAAGAGAGAGTAGTAGAGAGAAGTAGAGAGAAAAGGAAAGTTGGAAATAATAATTACTTTAGGAATGAAAAGGACAAGAAGCTTGTGATCCTTAGTACCAACTCAACCAACAAAATTCTTCCAATTGCTACCAGACTATTTGGCGATACTTTTCAAATATGCCATTACATAAAAACAAACTGTGGCGTAGAACAATTAATATACGGATTGGAGGATAAAGTAAGAGAATTAACCTGTCAGGATTACTGTGTCATCCAAATTGGAGGTGAAGATTTCAGGACCTCAGGCGACTACACTAAGCTGGTAAAACTAATACGGGATAAAGTAATGCCTATTCAGCATACAAATATAATACTGTGCGTACCTACTTTTAAAAATCATTATCATAAAGAGATGTATAACTGGCGAATAGAAGCATTTAATAATATAATTTATAATGACAATTTAACTCATAACTATATTTATTTAATTGACTCAAACTTAAACCTGACTTATGACTTCATGTCTTATAATAAACATGGAAATGTAAACTTTAGAGGTATGTCCAGTATATTTGATCAAATACAGCAACTTATATTAGAAATTGACACATATTCTGAATATTCAAATCCTTCCTTTGAGGAAGTTGAGCAACACAGTCAGCTTTTTCGAGATTAGTACCTTGGCTAGTGGTTTGAACAACTCGGCTATATTTAAGGATAGTCACTCACATGTTACCATTTTCCACCAAAATTTGTGCGGAATAAATAATAAGAAGGATGAACTCGAAATATATGTAACTGAACAACCAAACGAAATAAGCTTTATTTGTATAAGTGAACATTTTTTAAATCAAATAATGGTCTCACAATTTGATTTTCCTAATTATAACGTTAGCTCTTGCAACACAAGGTTAAATAAAACAAGAGGTGGTACTTTAATATTAACACATAAAAACAGGCAAGTTGAGGACTTGGACATTTGTAAAAGGCTGTATAAAACGGATAGCTTTGAGGTATGTGGAGTAAGGGACATTGAGACAAACTCATACATAATCTGTTGCTATAGAACACCCGTAAATAAAAACTTTGACGATTTTCTAGATAGATTGGAACAATTACTACAGTACTTTTTCAATAAAATATGCTTTATCTGCGGGGATTTTAATATTGACTTGTTAAAACATGACAATAAAAGAAGTTCGTTTACATCACTGTTGAAATGCTATAATTTTAGATATTTATTTGATTCAATGACATTTGTGCGTAATAACTCTAAATCGTGTATAGATAATATATTGACCAATACCTGTGATAGAAATATTGGTAGTACAGACATTGACCACAATCGATTAGCGGATGGACATGCAGCCCTCTTCTGTACAACATATTTGGAAAAAGTTACTACTACACATTGCGTTAGTTTTAAGTACATAGAAAGAAGATTATATAACGAGAAGAATAATAATGCATTCAGACAGAAACTACTCGAGCACGACTGGAATTTAGGTACAAACACGTTTATACGAAAATTTAAAGAACTACATTCTAATACTTTTAAAAAAAGGAAAGTTAGAATCAACATTAAAAGAACTGGTCGATCTAAATGGCTAACGAAAGGAATAAGGATATCTAGCAAAATGAAGAGATTACTCAATTTTATAAATAAAGCTAAGTGTGACAAATCCTTATTAAATTATCGTGAACAGTATCTTAGAATTTATAAAAAAGTTATTAGGAACGCTAAAAAAAAGGAGGTAACTAATCAAATAAATAAAGCAGCCAACTCCAGCAAAGAAATTTGGAAAATAGTCAATAAAACTCGAAAAAAAATTGACAATAATTTAGAAAATGACAATATAATACTTAAACATAATAATAGAATAATTTGTAATCCTATGGACATAGCTAGCATTTTTGCGGAAAAGTTTGACAACAGTAAAACGGTAAACACTGGTAATCCAGAACTGGCTAAGAAGCATTTAATTGAAAATACTGCCAGAGTTGTTGAGTCTATGGCCTTTGATCCCGTCACGCCGATAGAGATTTACAAAATGGTAAAGGGTATGGATAGTAAAAAGTCATTTGGACACGATGACATACCGCTGAGCGTAATCAAAGATAATATAGATATACTGGCTTACCCAATATCTGAAATAATAAATAACTGCGTCAATGAAGGCGTCTTTCCTGACCAATTTAAGTTAGCCAGAGTTCTACCACTATTTAAGAAAGGTGCTAAAACAGATCCAGGCAATTACAGGCCCATTTCATTATTACCGGTTCTATCCAAACTATTTGAAAAAGTGATAAAATCTAGGCTTGTAAGGCATTTGAGTAGTCTAAGAATAATAAACCGTAATCAGTTTGGATACCAAAAAAGTAAAGGGACACTAGATGCAATAGATTCGTTAGTTAATAACGTAGTAAATAAACTGAACAATAAACTTAAAGTTGCTGGCTTATTCCTAGACTTAAGTTCTGCGTTTGATACTGTAGAACATTGCATTCTAATGGATAAGTTAGAGCATTACGGTATAAGAGAAAATGTTTTAAAACTTTTCAGTTCTTATTTAACCAATAGGAAACAGTACGTCGAAATCAAATCACTTCACGAAGGTGTTGAAGAAATTCATAAATCGAAATCATTTACTGTAACTAGAGGTGTTCCACAGGGTTCAGTGTTGGGCCCCATTTTCTTTATAATATTTCTTAACGATCTATCTGAATACATTAAAAATATTTTACCAGATGCTGACTTGATAATATTTGCTGACGATACGAGTGCTGTTATAGCTGCGGACAATGTGGAGACATTAAAGTGTAAATTAAATGTATTAATAGCTGCTTGTGAAAGTTGGTTTACTATGAATAATCTTAAATTAAATGTAAGTAAGACAAAATGTATGATATTTAAATCTACAGTTAGGAACAAAGCTTTAGTAAACGTAGACTTCTTAGGCGGAAAAATTGACATAGTAGAAAGTTTGAAATTTTTGGGGGTACATATTGATTCTTTACTTAATTGGAAGCCAGAACTAGTTTCAATTACAAATACAATAAGTAGTGCGTGTTATGCTATCAGAACTCTGAGGGATATTTTGTCTATTGCCCAACTTCGTACCGTCTATTTTGCTCTAGTTGAATCTAAACTTAGATATAGCATTAAATTTTGGGGAAACAGCTATAAATATAATATTAAGGCAGCCTTTACTATTCAAAAGCGAGCATTAAGAACCATGCTTCGTTTAAATCAGACGGAATCATGTAGAGAGTATTTTGTAAAACTTAGAATTTTAACGGTACCGTGTCTTTATATTTTAGTTCTCCTTACTCATTTATACAAAAACTTAAACGAGTTTGAAACAGACGATGAAAGAAAAAATAGAGTAGATACTCGCAGAAAAGATCTTCCTACTATTCTGCAGGCAAAGCTTAATGTTGTCAAACACTCGTCACGCGTGCAGTCTGTCAATCTGTTTAACAAATTACCAGCAGAATTAAAGAATATTCAGAATATTAACATATTTAAAAATAAACTCAGGGCTCTGTTAATCAATAAAGCTTATTACAGCATTGACGAATTTTGTAATGACAAAAAATCTTAAAAACTAGTACTTAAATTAAAAAAGTGTACCTACCCATTGCTCTTTGACATTGTTATAAATGTTGCTTTTTTTTTATACCTACTTAATATTTCGACATTAAATGTATGGTTTTTTTTTTTTATACATAATATTTTGACATTAAATGTATTTTTGTAGTTTTTGCTAGGGACTTTGTTCTGTATCAATAAGACTATTAATGTTTGTAAAGTTAGTATTTTTGAATTTGGATAGAAGTTCTAACTTCGATGATGGGTGTGGTTACTTATTGTTTTATTTTTTTTTATTTTGCTTATTTTTGTGTACCTACTGTGCAAATATTTCGACACAAATGTATTTTTGTTATGAAATAAATAACTTGAACTTGAACTTGAACTTGAATAAGGCAATTGGGATACTGGTCTCTTCACCTAAACGCCATATTCACTCAACTCATCCGCTTATAGTCTTGCGACTGATTGCAGATCAAATAAAAAAAATCAAAACTAATAAGAAAATTAAATTATCGATTTTAGCGCGCACCCGATATGCAATCCATGCATCGCTGAGTTCAAACCATGAAGCAAGTTGGCAATGGCAACGGTATTTACTTGATTTTTTTTAATACCCCCCCCCATCCCTCTCTAAATTTAGTTAATAGCACGCTGAATTAGATATTTTAATTTGTCGCACCTATTAAATTTCATCCTGTGTTATTGTTTCATATTATTATCTATTTTTTTAGAATATGGGCCACATGTACATCTGCGGAGGCACTCTACTCAGCCACCGGCACGTCATCACAGCAGCACAATGTGTCCAGGCGGATGAGCCATACCCATCGCAAACTATCATCAACGCGAACAATCTGGTGGTTTATCTCGGAAAGCAGAGCCTTAACTCTGTTCTCGGAGTGCAGATTAGGCTTGTAAGGTCCTTGAATAATTTGAAGCACAGTCGACTTTGTCGTTGCACTTTTGACAACAATTCCCAGCAAATTGAACCTCACTAAAGTTGAAACTACCTATCTAACCACATAGACAAATAGACCTTGTCGTTTTATGACATGCAAATGACATTCATTCTTAAGGTCATAGCACACGTATCAAATCGGAAAGGGATCTGCACCGTATCGCCTTTAGCCTCGCCGTCAAACAGGCGTCAACCTAACGTAAGCAAGTAACCAAAGCGGATCAGAAGCTCCGATACGTCGGCTCGGCTATGGCTAGGCGACGCCGTGCTTAGGGCTCGCCGACCGCTGGTTGATGGTGCAGGCAGGCCGTGGGAGGGGTGAGAGGGGAAAGGGTGGATGAAGAGACGTAAGCTCGGGTACGGAGAGACGTAAGCGCGGGGACGACGAGCCGTAACGCACTGCACCGCGGTTCGTGAGCTTGTCCCAAGGCGAGGCGATTAAGTTACGATTCCGATTAGTGTGCGTTGCATTATTGAGTTTCATACAAAGGATACTGAACGGCTCGAGTTGATACGGTGCCGATCCCTTTCCGGTTTGATACGTGTGCCATGACTTTTAGAGTGGTTGTGCAATTACGAAGTCGACCATCCCTAATGATTGCACATGACACAGGCAAGTCCCGGTTAAGCAGCCGACAACCTCCTAGGTTGAACAACGAGATGCCACTAAAAATAAAAAAACAATTGTCGTCGGGCAGTTGCCCAACACCCCGGTTGAAAGATCCTCCCTTTTCTATGGAGGATGAGTGAACTTTACACCCTGTTCCTCTTACCTCTATACTGTTGACCCCGAACATGGACTGTCTAGAGAAGCTGCTTTGGCACTTATTTTCATTAAACATCCCATAGAATAGGTTTGTTAGTTCACAAATCGGGTGTGGCTTGGCCATATGGGTGAATTTAGCAGATCATTTCCCAGCAGAGCAAACGTCAAATCAAAATGTTCTCTTCTTTTTCGACATCTTACAGGCAAAAACGACAGAACAATATTTTTAAAGTATAAGGAATTCTACCACATGCGAATAAAACTCACATCTTTTTATTGTCTGCTGGGGAATGATCTGCCAAGTTCACCCACATAGCTTGGGCCACATTTATTGCTGCTGAGAAAAGCCGCGTGGGATACGGGACGTGACTGTGCGCGTAGATTGTTTTCCATTTAGGACACCTCCATGCAACTTAGATGACAGAAACGGTGCGAGCGAATCTGGTCCCGCATCCCGCGCGGGATTCTCTCAGTTTAGGCAGAGCTTAACTTATAGCTTAAGTACAAGTGTAATTAAGGTTTGGATTAATGACGATGTAGTGATTCATTTCTCCAGGCCCCGGGGAAGTAGTACCACTATATTCCTACCAGTTACTGGGCCTCAGTTTGAAGTATTGTGCCGGGGAATATATTATAATGATTGCAGTTTATTTTTACAACGACAGGTGCAGGAGATAATAGTGTCTCCATACTATATCCAAACCCAATTTGGATTCATGCACGATGTGACGCTATTGGTGCTTCACGAGCCATTGAAGTACACTGACTTGGTCAGACCTGTCTGTCTCTGGCCGGCCAACGAGATAGATCTAGACAATGTTATCGGGAAGAAGGGAGTGGTATGTAAAGCCAGGGAAATTAATTGTTTGCCAAATTGACTTCTAACTTAAATTGTCTGTAAATTCAAATCTCAACTATTCAACAAATATAGGGTGACTACCGAGATGATGACTAAAGGTACTATTTGGAACCGAGCTGCCAACTGCAACTGCCGACAGCACGTGCAGCGGCTCATGCCTCGCTCGTGTCTGGCTCGTGCAGTGGCTCGTGTCGGCATGCAGTCGCTGCACGTGGTGGCAGTTGCAGTTGGCAGCTCGGTTCCAAATAGTACCTTATTAGAGAAGTATGAAAGGAAAACACATGATGCGCCGACCCCAAATATATTGGAAAAAGAACAGGAGAATGAAATGATGAAATTCAAATCATAACTGTCATTCTTTGACAGTTGTATGAAATGGCTATAATAAGACAAATTGACGAAGTGTGTCAATTTGATAAATAATTAATTTTCTTGAATATTTTTATTTATTTATTATGGCCTAGTTGTGCCTACTCTGGAGTGGCCTGCAGATTATGCAGTTCTGTACACGTGAACCTTCCGACCCTAATCTTGTGTGATGTGATTTCAGTTGGTAGGATGGGGTTATGACGAAAAAAACGATGTGATAGACCAGATAAGCGACGTAGAGATGCCGGTGATAAGCCAGGAGCCGTGCATCGAGTCCGAGGACTTCGTAAACTACAACCTCACAACTACAGATAACACCTATTGCGCTGGGAACAGGCAAGGTGAGATCGACTTTTATGGCTAAGGACACCTTTTTACACTTATAATATCATTGGCTACGGAATGAACACTCTGTTAATGGCTTTCTTATTTAGTAGATACTTTGTTTTTGATGATAAGTAAGGTAAGGATCACAGAGCACGAAGTCGCCTCGCTAGCCGCTGCTACAGACGGAATTGACAAACACTTTTTAAACAAACCAAGCGTGTCAGTGGATGTCACTATTTTCAAAAGACTTGACCTAAAGGCCTTAGGCCTGAGTTCACCAACATTCAAACCACCGCCGGTTAGGTATTAAACAGTTGGTTTATGTAAAATTTCCTAGGGAAATTTTAAATGTAGATATTTAACAGTTGATTTAAATGTTGGTGAACACAAGGCTTAGTAGCCAAGACATAAAGGGGATTGAACTTGCTCACATTTTGTTGCGTAGATGTTTAATTAAATTAAACTTTCAAAGTGATTATGTCAAACATTTAAGCAACAAGATGTACACCTAAAAATATGGATGTCACGTGATCAACTTTGAACGTTAATATCTTGGAAACGTGACACTCTATGGCGTTTGGCCCTGTTATGTTTTCCGTTTGCATTGATGACAACTATCGATTTATACAGGGTGTCCTGGAAGTATGGATCAAATCGAATAGGGGCGTGGGCATGGTCAGTTCCAAATTTTTTAAACCTGAGAATTGTTTTTCGGTTCAAAAGTTAAGCACAATTTTAGTTTTTTTCAATCACTTCGCATAGTGCTCAAAGAAAATAAACATAAAAGAAGAACTATTAGGGCTATCTAAAAAATTAAATTGACAGCCCTGGTAGTTTTTTTTAAATTATTTTTTTCTTTGAGGGAGCATGACGAACTTGCTGCCGGTTGCTCAGCCAATAATAATATAATCAATTATCGAGGCCGCTAGCTAACCACATATTACAATACAACTCATTAAAAAAACATTTAAATTAGTAGATTATGTCAATGGTAAATTAAAATAAAATTAAACTGAATTGACAGATACAGTCAAATAAAATAAACAGTTATATGAACTCATATATGTCGTAATCACAGTGATCTTTACTCTCGTAACAATAAGGTTGCTGTTGGCATGCTACCACTAACAATAGTCTGTTGTAATCAGAGAGATCTTTACTATCGCGTAACAATAAGGTTGCTCTTGTATGCTGCCACTAACAAGTCTGTGGTAATCACAGTGATATTTACTCTCTTGACAATAAGGTTGCTGTTGGCATGCTGCCACTAACAGGTCTGTCGTAATCACAGTGATCTTTATTCACGTAACAATTATGTTGCTGTTGGCATGCTGCCACTAAGAAGTCTGTCCTATTCAGAAAGATCTTTACTCTCATAACAATAAGGTTGCAGTTGGCATGCTGCCACTAAGAAGTCTGTCCTATTCAGAAAGATCTTTACTCTCATAACAATAAGGTTGCTGTTGGCATGCTGCCACTAAGAAGTCTGTCGTAATCAGAAAGATCTTTACTCTCGTAACAATAAGGTTGCTGTTGGCATGTTGCCACTAACAAATCAGTCGTAACCACAGTGAACTTTATCCACGTGTTAATAAGGGTGCTGTTGGCATGCTGCCAGTAACAAGTATGTCGTAATCACAGTGATCTTTACTCTCGTAACAATAAGGTTGCTGTTGGCATGCTGCCACTAACAAATCACTCGTAACAACAGTGAACTTTATTCACGTGTTAATAAGGGTGCTGTTGGGTTGCTGCTATTTGAGGTAAAATAAGTGTAAAAGGACTATAGTACTGAGTTGGCGACTGTAGTCGCTGCTGGCGCGGCGATTCCGTGCTCTGTGGATAGGTTTGACAAGAATCAAACATTCAAATTGGAATACAATATTTTTTTTTAGGTCACATTCACCATCATTGTTATTCCGAAGTCGCTACTAACCTGGGGCCCTAAAAAGGCCACTTTGGCAGAATCACAACAGGATAACATAATGGATCGTTAACTGATAGGTAAATCGTATCAAATCCCATTGGTGAAGCATTTTTCAGTTATTTTTTTTTGTCTGTGCTAAAATACCAATCAAATCGAATCCCAATCTCTTTGATTGTACTTACGTAGTCTTCGCCATATTATAATTCATAATGTTATCCTTTTATGATTCTCCAAAGTGTCCTTTTTAGGCCCCCTGACTTATAAAAAGAGACACAGATTAAATTTTTAGTCAAATATACTCATTTGCACCTCTTTTTCTAGAGACTATATTGTGCAAGGGCATCGATACTGGCAACGCCATGGTCTTCAAGATGGGTAACTCCTGGTACCTACGAGGTCATGTCACTTCTTTTTTATATAGGCAATTGAATACGAAGTTCACGTGTGATCCAACACGCTACATCCTATTCACAGACGTCGCCAAATTCGTTCCATGGATCCATGACATTGTTTCCAGTTATCTTTAAAATGGGCGCTTAACTGTGAGTAAGTTTACCTTTTTATTAAATAGGCACATCAAGCTACTACAATATTTCAAATAGATTTTCAATTTTATCGCTAAAGCATAAAGTTCAAAGTTGATTAGGAAAATTTTAAAAAACCCCCGACTCAAAAAAATACCTCTAAAAACTAAAATAATAATATAAAAATTGGCCCTTTAGGTTTAATTTACGTTGTAGGAAATATTTTAATCCAAGCGTCCTCGCGTCAGGGGAAGGCTAATGACGCCACACCAATGAGGCTTATACCCAACAATAATTAATGTATGCTATTGTAGAATACATTAGCTCTACTATCATTGAAGTAACGAAATGCCAAACGACTCAATCAGACCAGAAAAGAGCTTGAATCTTCAAACGGCTTAACCAATTTTTTTGAGTCATAGCTAAGAACACTCTCGATCAATCAAAATCGGTTCAGCCGTTTAGGAGCTACGATGGCACAGACAGACACAGATATACACGTCAAACTTATAACACCCCTCTGTTTTTGTCGGGGGTTAAAAATTTTACAGTTTCGGGTATCTTGATGTGCTTGGCGTCTGTACTTACTTATCAATATCTTAGTGATCAAGTTCAGATATCTACTTATTATAGTAAAGGAATACTTATGGAATCACGCCGGTGACTGGTCCTGTGTTTCTTTGAAAACACATTTTTTTACTCCAAATTCCCTGTAAAATAATGTTTTGTTTATGTTCAGGTCACAGGACTAACTCGCCCCCGGACTATAACCACTGATACGGACCGCATGGCAGTTTCTTCAAGTGGACAGACCATGGCAGGGTACATTACACTGCTTGTTTCGTAATCGTAACTTTAAATGACTTTGATATTTTCAATAATTGTTTATTTTATTTGTTTGTTTACATTACGCCAATAAAAAAATAAATAATATTATTTCAAGATCTAAAGCGATGACCCAACAAAACCAGACAATGACGCCGATTCTGTTGTTCACAAACTAAACTAAATTTAAGTTCATGCATCTTTTTCTTTCTATGTCATTATGAAAAGGACAGAAGAATAATATTAGTTTAGTCCTGTCAAATTAAGATACTCCATAGACAATTTAGACGAGATTAAAAAATTGTCTATTTAAAATACGTCAATTTACGTCAGGCGCCATCCATTGCTTCATAAGTTCGAAAAATTTGTCGGTTTAACAATGTAAATAATGCAATGAATGTTGTGGAACTGTCAAAATGACAGCCATTGCTACTGATAGTTTGTTACGCAATTAACCCGCGGGTTTGATTTTTCCAATAGCCTGGTGTAATCGAATAGTTACCTGGTCAATTGTGAAGTGCATGATGAATGATGATAAATGATTGTTAACCACGCACAATGGTGTCAGCGGGATTGTCCGAAAGGGTTACTGCTGTCCCGGAACATAAACGGCTAAGGAAGGAACATGGGTGGGTTTTAGTCAATAAGAGTCTGACACTCCCTTCCGCTCCACCCAGAGCGGGAGGGGTCATTTGATGATTTCACACCCGGAAAAAAAAAGCACGCACAATGGTCCATTTGAAGGATTAGTGCGGAAACCAAACCTACATATAACATAGAACAGGATTACTAACTTACTAATTGACATCTCCGAGAGCGCTTGGCTTTGACTTAAAAGATTGCTTTTACGCCCTCGTTTATAATGATTGTATTGATGAAACAAGAAAAAAATCACTTTTATCAGAAAAGTACTTCTACAAATGCAAAGAGCATATTCCTGGGTCAGTGTTTTTATTCTTCTGTCTTTTATGATTATTTTCTTCTTCTTCTAATGCAATAGCCAACAATACTACGTCAACTTCACCCATTTTCAAAAACTTAGAACACGTCAACACGGTAGGAATTAAACTATTTGACTAGGCGCAGAAACGGATACGTTCGCAAGCGACGCGACGGTACGGAGTCGACATGCTGCCGGACGCGATCGGCGGTCGCCGCATCCGTTCGTATCCTTTCTGATCCGAGCCGTTTGGTGGAAATTATCCATAAGAAGTTATTTCGCAACAAAATAACCTCACTTAACTGACTGTACTGAGCGGCTTCTTACGAGTGTTATCTTTCGATTGTGGGGATGTGCTGATTAATATATCGATATAATTGTTTTTACTTTTTTGTTTCTTTAATTAACAATTTTATTGCGAACATCATTTTGATTTGACTGGTTTAGAAAATCCATCCATGAGTATTTTCCCTCGACAAAAAAGGAACGAAAAACACCAAAATCAACTATTATAAGTGACTACAAATTCAGTTCAATCCTCAATCTTTACGTGGTGAAATCGAAATAAAACCTACCAACAATTAACACAGGAGTAAAACCGTTAAACTAAGCCGCAGTATGAAAGCTTGAAAGGTGAATTACGAGTCTATGCATCGACCAGAAACTACAGGAATACGTGAAAATTCCATTTCCGATGGTCTTGTCGAAGTGTCAAATACACACAATGGATTTAGCATACACGGTTTAGCGGGAAAACACACTGTGTGACTGGTGTAAACGTATCTAATATTACAATATGAGAAATTAATTTAGAAAATTTGAATGTCAGGACAGGACGTGATGAGTCGGGCATAAATAAATACATTGTCACGCAAAGTTGGTGCTAATTTGTAACAGATTGTCGTGATAAGACCATGTGATGTATTAAAGAGCATGTGCCAAGAAAAATGTTTGATATGAACGTGGGCCACAGGAAAAGAAGCAGATTATAGAATGGATGGGTGTATTGTGTGTGAAAGAGGAAGATTTTTTGAACTTTTAGTAAAAAAAAGTCTGTAATCGACTTAGACTCAAGACTTGCTTTGGTTGTTGTCATTTTTATTTATAAATTAAATTTATATAATTCTAAGTAACAATAAGAAGCCAAAATGCTATCGATACTTTTAATATATCGTAGGGCACATCCCTAATGCAATGCCGCTAATCTTCCATCGACATTCTGAGACGGATCGAAAGCGTCTGCTTAGACCGATTAACGACCGCATGGCTTGAACGACGACTTGAACAACACACAAATCGATATAGAACCTTATCGCACAAGAAATAGAATGTAACATCTATTGTATCGAACTACAAGGAGCTTATTATTGTCACTATTGAAAGACTTGGAACTGTATTAAAACTAAATAAGGATGACTTTTGCATGTTCAAAGATATCTTCGGATACAATTCTCTTGAAAGTTGTGTAAAATGCTCTCTGCATCTTTGTGAAGAGTTTAATTCATTGTACTAAGATAATTGGTAAATCGGTAAGTATCTTTGAGCATTGAATAGGGTTTTAATAATTAAGTCTGCTTTCATTCATTGGTAGGAACGGATATCGATGTTTTTTAATTGTATG
The DNA here is from genome assembly GCA_963082905.1 of Oligia fasciuncula. Lineage (NCBI taxonomy): Eukaryota > Metazoa > Arthropoda > Insecta > Lepidoptera > Noctuidae > Oligia > Oligia fasciuncula. The sequence goes on along the minus strand of OY720406.1, from coordinate 8,494,246 downwards.
ATTGGACCACATTTTATAAGCCTGCACTTAAATTAGGGTATTTCTTTACACACAACGCTTTTTTATACGCGTCGTCGTTTCGCTGCGCGTTTCGTGTAACATAACCGCGCATCGACGTTGAATATCAAAGGTGAAGTTGTGTGTGCGTATTTACGTCAAACTAACGACTGTGCGCACGATTCATGCTCAGCGTCAGGGCCTTATTTCACTATCACCATTTATCGAGTCGTTACTTCAAAACCACATCAATTCCTTAGCAAATCCTGCCAAGCATAAGCTCGCGTAATTTTGAAATCCCTACCTACTTATAGTATAAGTGCGCAATGCAGTTAAACAAATATTAACTTTATTTCAATGATTCTTAAGTTGATTTCAGAGTGACTAGCACTATTGAAAAAGTTATAAAAATGTTTCAAGTTGTAGCGTAAACTGAACTTTTTGTGTAGGAATTAAAGTTAAATTTCCATTAATTCATATTTTTTTACATTTTTGGCAAATTAATCGCGAACGCAGATAACTATTTATTTTGTGACTGGCCGCTTCAGAGTCATTTGTCTCACGGGTTTGACTCCGTATCTCAGCCAATTTGCCTTTTCACAGCTAATAAACCTTATCGGTGGAAAACAGTGGTCCTACCCAGACGACCGAGACCGTAAGGCTTTCACGAATTGCGATGGATTGTTTGGTTGTATGGGTAGTTTAATCTTGAAAACATTTTTGGGAGTGGATCAATGGTTTATGGAAAAAGAAGGAGGTAACGCCCGTTTTTTATTAACTCCAAATGTAATTAAAAATCTAAATATTATTTTGCACGATGGATTTAGACTAAGCCTTGTGTATACTATAGAGGTATGAGGAACAGGGTGTAAAGTTCACTCATACTCTATAGAAAAGGGAGGATCCTCCGACCAGACGGGTGTTGTGTCTGGCGGGCAACTGCCCGATGATTTATGTCGGGCCGTTGTATCTATGCTAGTTGTATATAGGGTAGCATGCGACCACGGCAAGGTACTTTCTTGTTTCATGCTTTTCGGTAGTCGGGTTTCAGTTTTTAAACTTTTTTTTATTTACTTATTTTGGGGCCTATTTCAGTAACATTTATATTTTTTAAATGTGCTAATTAAACCCTTTCATTTGCTACCCCACAAGGCACCGTCCCAAAATATTTATTTTTAAATTCATTACTTTATGTCCTCTAGAGGACGCCATATTTAATTTAGTGTGACGTCACATAGCCTATAACCAGCGGACGGTCAAGACGCTTCTAACGATAACTCATTTGTCAAATTATTATAAAAACTTTTGAAGTTATGAGGGAACAGATGAACATACACACATACAGCATACATACATACATACCGATCAAAATCATAACCCTCCTTTTTGCTTCGCCGTAGTCGGGTAATAAAGTGGTTCCTTTTTGCTATCCTAAGTCTTAGCCAAATAATAAAAAAAAAATTAGATAGATAAACGTATGTTGTATTTTGTTGGTTTTGTTCAAAGTTCTCTGCTCTACATTGAGAACATTTTCCTATTAGTTGTACGGCTTCATCACGAATTTTATGTTTCTTCAGAGACCCAGTACAAGGTAACTTTGAATGAAACCATATCTTTTCTTTAATCATATTGTAGCGGTATCTACAACGCCACATGCAAACAACGCGTCATACTAAGTACGTCAAGCAAATCCTACATCGCGCAAGCAGAGTTTACCGCGCAATTAGCATAGATACACCCTGTTCCTCATACCTCTTTAATATTATGAGACGATTTGAATTTGGATAAAGTTATATAACTCTGATAGTGACCCGACTCAGTTTTTTTCCTTCTTTGATAATAAGGGTCTATTTTTTTTAAATCATACATTTCGACGTCAAACGAAAATATACTACTATATTTTTCGTCCAAAACAGTCTGTCGACTATGATATAGATCTACGTATGATATCTAGATATGATCTATATCATAGTCGACAGACTGTTTTTTTTAATTGAAACTGAAATTTCTAATTCTACATCCTTGGCATCAAGTAGATCATCTACTTGATGCCAAGGATGTAGAATTAGAAATTTCAAACAAAATTTCTGATGTCTGTTGTTGACTTGTTGTTCTTAAAAGATTCTTAAATGAGTGGTGTTGAAATTTCTTTCAAAAGACAAATACAAAGCTCTCGGTGACATTTTAGAATCTTACTCATGGGACATTTTGAAAAAAATAGAGTCGTTATATTTATGTCTGGCTTTCTCAATATTTCATCATATTTTTGGAACAGATGCATTTGTTTATTGAAATCCACTATTGTCTTCCGTCCTCTCATATAGTTCTTAGCGACTGTAATGGAAATCGGCGCCAATAGTTAAAATCTTCGCATTTAATCAAAAAACGGCACATCTAGCAGATTAATGAATTATATTATTAAAAACCGAGAGAGGCCCGTGGCTAAATAATAACAGCTGCACAGATCGATCGACGCTTGCCGTGGTTGTACATTTAATCAATAATAGTCAACAAACAAAAATATTAGGACACTCGTTTTTGCTGTTGCGCGAACACGCGATGGTCGCGTCGCTTACTCGCGCGATGATCGTGCATTCGCGTTCTATTAGGACGATGCCTTAGGGTTTATAGTAAGCATATTTGGTATATTCACACCAACCTCATAAAAAATGACACCAAAACCTGTTTGATAAAGGTAGATACTTTATTAAATATAAGTGGCACGTCTAGTTATGTGATATTAATGATTTCCCTTGGGGCTCCTAGTTTTCCCGTTACGCGCCATATTTTTCATTTGATCACGGAACGTAATTTTTCTGTCGGTTGTTTTTATTTTGTTAACGTCATTGATGATAAATTAATGATTTTATTTCTGTAAATAGGTTTGTACAAACACTTTTCATGTCAATCACATTTTAAAAAGTAGATGAGGTCGCGCGGCGGTTCCTATCTGAATAGGTACTCTGAGACGAAAGGCCGAAACAAACTCAAAGATGTTCTTAAGTACCTTTTTAGACCTTTGTATCCTGCTTATGCGTTTTCAAGGGCTTGAAAGTTTGTAGGCTAAAAAAAAAAAAAAAAAAAATGCCGTACGGCGTAAATGCTCTTAAATTCAAATTTAAAGCATTTCTTTCAATGAAACCATTTTATAGGTATGTACTTTTGAATTGTCAAGGACTTGGTTAGTCAGAAATATGAAGCATTCCAAAGCAAGTACTAGGTACCTATAGAGAAGAACAGGCAAGAAACTCCACTCCTTTAATTTATAAAATTTTCAACAATATTATAAAGAAATAAGGGAACTCCTTCTACAACATTATAAAACCAATCTACACAAACGGCTTGTTGGTAATTGTTTTTATAGTGTAAAATATTTTTTTGATATAAAGTAACAGTTATAAGATTGACATTTAATTACTTAAATGACTTTATGTAACTACTACCTGCGCCCCGCGGTTTCACCCGTATAAGTGTCGATCCCGTGGGAATATCGGGATAAAAAGTAGCCTAGGTATATGTTAATCCAGGGTGTCAGCTACCTTCATACAAAATTTTAACAAAATTGGTCCAGCCGTTTGAGCCTGAAGAAGTAACACACACACTCAGAAACTTTCACCTTTATTAGATTAGTGGGATTATTATTATGTGTTTAAATAGATACGAAATCTTAATAACCAATGTTATTAAATATGTTAAAATAAAAAAAAAGTATTGTAATTTTTTACATTTATCAAGTTTAAATATTTGTTCATATTCGCCAGTTCATGGCGAAACATGTAAGATCTATTAATAAGACCTTAATGTACAGACGCCAAGCACATCAAGCTACTACAAACTGTCAAATTTCTTTAATTGATTTTCAACTTTATCGCTGAAGCATATGGTTCAAAGTTGTTTGGGAAAATTTGACAGATTCGGGTTCCTTGATGTGCTGGCGTCTGTACCATATTTTAAAACAAATAAAGTTCTTCGTACACGTTTAATAGAAAATAATTAAAATAAGTCGTGGCAGCTGAAAGCTGACCAGTCCCAACTGACGGAGCCCGTTTACGAACATGAAGCATGGATCGGGACTACATTATACCTAGTTGTTATCGTAGACAGAGTAAACTATAGACTGCTGCATATCTTATTTTTCATTCGCACTAGAAAAAGAGAAATATATTAACGTCACTAGCAAAGAAAAGAGATAGAGTAAGAATATTTCTGTCCCTTACTGCGTGTCGGCTAAGCACATCAATGTGCACAACAAGTTTGACGTTTATGAATGAAATAATAAAAACTACACCGCGATTAAACGGAAAATAAGATCTTTTTCGTGCATAATTCAATAATAGTACATTGCGCAACTGTGAAAATGGTAAGGTGCAGTGTAATAAGCTGTAAAAATGATAGTATGATGAAGATTTTTTTGTCCCTTTCGGTGACACGGACACCATGAGTCTATAGGTTACTCTGTCTACGGTTGTTATAGTCCGGGCGCGTAGTAGTCTTGTCACCTGAAAATAAATACATAAAATATCAGAAAGTAAATACATAAAGCCGTCTGCCGATCCTCCTTATCTTATCTGAGTATAATTTACTATATTATATTAAAATTAATTATTTTATAGGCAATATGATGTAATAAAATGTGTGAGTCCCTAAAGTGTTCTTTTATAATAATAAGTACCTAAATTTGGTGAAAATCAAATTATTTTATTTCACATAAACCTACATGGACACCTGAAACGTCAGAAGCTAGCTGCACTATTGGTCGTTTCCTATGGAGAAGAGCCGGCAAGAAACTCCAGGGTTACTCTTTTAAAAATAAGTAGCTTTTACAATGTTTTCAAATTACAGTAGGTATGGGGGGACAGCGTAAGCCTGTCAACAAGTATCAGGTACTTAATAAAATAAAAACCAGCCAAGTGCGTCTCGGACCACGCACAATGAAGGGTTCCGTAGTTGGAATGAATTTATCCCAAGAACAAACTTAACATTGTAGTTGAAAATTATGATCTCCCATACATTGCAACTACAAATTTAAGTTGGTCGACTATTACTCGTAAACTTGTAAAGCCTACTTAGCTATGATAGTTTTATTTTAATTTCGTTACTTATATAATATATCTACCACTGCAATGAGTTTTTTCACATTGGTATCCAAAAGTAACCCTAAAAATTAGTCTACAGATCTAAAGTCTACAATGCCTACAAAGTCCTCACATTTACAAAATTACTAACAGATTGATATGTAACTACCAATTTAATAAAAAGTTAGACCTACTCACAGGTAAGCGTCCATTTTAAAGATAACTGGAAATAATGCCATAGATCCATGGAAGGCCTTTGGCTAGGTCGGTGAACTGGAAGAACCTTGTCGGGTCACACGTTTTCTTCGTCTTCAATTTCCTTGATAAGAAAAAACTGACATGACCTCGTAGGTACCAGGAGTTACCCATCTTGAAGACCATGCCGTTGCCTTTATCGACGCCCTTGCACAATACAGTCTCTAGAAAAAAGGTGCGAATGAGTATAGGTATATAAACGGTGCTATTCAAAATCTCACCGAGAAAACTTAGGTGAAGTGAGCGTGGAGTGAGCTGTTAAGAGTAAACTAGTCGCGAGCTTGAACTCACTGAGTTCATGGCCAAAAAGCACGCTGTCTCACCTGGCTTCGTGTCCGACAGAGCTGGTATCAGTGATGAGCAGTTAGACACTAGTCTACACGAACAAAGTCTAGTTCTCACGCACAGAAACACCGTTCCGAAGGGTCAGTTCACACCGAGACGCGACGCGACGCGCAGTTTTCAAGATAGAAATACAATTACAGACCTTATCTACTACACTAAAAGGTACACAATTCAGTGTCTACTACGTCGAGTTACGCCGCGCGGCGCAGCGCTGCGTAGCTCACTGAATCGTGTACCTTTTATCGTGTGCCCGCGGTGCACCGTACACGGCACCGTGCCGCGGCACGACGCCGTGCCGTCTCCCGGTAGCGGCGTCGTACCGTTACACGGTGGCCGGTGCCGTACCGTAGACATGGGTCCACGCCCTTACCTTACTTATCATCAAAAACCTTTGTTTAATAGATACTTAAGTACTTTTACTTATCTACTAAATAAGAAAAGTCGATCTCACCTTGTCTGAGCCCAGCGCAATAGTTGTTATCTGCTTGTGTAATGTTGTAGTCTGCGAAGCCCTCCGACTTAAAACACGTCTGTTGTTCTACCACCGGAATCTCCTCTGCTCTTAGCTCTTCTACCAGATGGTTTTTGTCGTCATAACCCCATCCTACCAACTGAAATCATATCACACAAGATTAGGGTCGGAAGGGTCATGTGTACAGAACTGCATAATCTGCAGGCCACTCCAGAGTAGGCACAACTAGGCCATAATAAAACAATAAAAATATTCGGAAAAATTAATTAATTATCAAATTGACACATTTCGACAATTTGCCGTGTTGAATTTTAAACAACTGTTAAAAAATTACCATTTAAATCGTCCTTATATTTAAATCTCAACTTCGCCAAGCTTCGCTTAGCTTAGTCAAATTGGTAAACGTAAACAATTAATTTTCCTGGCTTTACATACCCATCCTTTCTTTCCCATAACATTGTCTAGATCTATCTGGCTGGCTGGCCAGAGACAAACAGGTTTAACCCAGTCAGTGTACGTCACTGGCTCGTGAAGCACCAATAACGCCGCATCGAGCCCGTTGTATGCTAGTTTGCCATTGATGTAGTCTGAAGACACTATTACCTTCTGCACCTGTCGTTGTAAAAATAAACTACAATCATTATGTTTCCCGGCACATTACAGTTCGCGCCAAATAACTTTGCCGCTCTGAAGTTAGGCTTTTCGCTAGCCGCGCCAATCGGCGCCATGCGCGCTGCTGTTTTATTCATAGGATTAACTACTGCGCAGTGATTTGTTGCCTACTTCAGAGCGGCAAAGTTATTTGACGCGAACTGTACTTCAAATTGAGACAGCAACTGGTAGGCATAATTTATTTGACAGGACCAAATTAAAATTTATCTTCTGTCCTTTTCTTAATGCCCTTAAGAAAAGGACAGAAGATAAATTTGAATTTTAATTCGCGGTCGTAACAATTAAGTATTTACAGAATTATAATCATTACAATCAGATACGTAAGTTAGTACAATCCCCAAAGGTCAAGATTTCATGAAATAGTCATTCTTGGGGATTACTTGGTCTTAGAGAGTTGTGTTGATGACTTTAATGATTATAATTCTGTAAATACATATTTGTTACGGTGGCGAATCATATTTTAATCAACGTACAACTTAATACTTACTGACCAGCAAATTGCAAAAAACGTAAAAAAAATGAATTTCGCGGGCTACCCTAGCGCTTTCGCCTTAATGAAATAGAAAGGAAAAGATACACTGAACTTAAATTTAGTTTAGTTTGTGAACAACAGAAACGGCACCACTGCCACTGACAAGCAATATAAAAAAAAAACAATAACTAGGTACTACTATCTATATATATATATACATATAATAAAACAGTAGAAAAACTGTGTCTGTACATTGAAAATATTAAAAAAAAAAAATGGGGGGGGGTTTAGAAACAGTAATAGGGTACGAATCCGAAAAAAAAATTCTGTCTGTTTGTCTGTTTGTCTGTTTGTTTGTACACGCTAATCTTCGGAACTACTGGAAGGATTTGAATGATTTTTGTTTTGTTGTATAGGTATTATGTCTGGGCAACATATAGGCTATAATTTATCCTGGAAACGTGAACACCTGATGCAGAACCGCAACAGACCAGCTAAACTATAAGAGATACAAAAATGGTACCATAGCAAAAATTGTTCCACGTGATAAGCATTTTCTGCCGAGAGAATAAATTTGAAGATCTGGAACACCTGATGTGGAACTCCAAGAGCCCAGCTACACCATAACATATATAGGAATGACGTCTTAGCAAAAGTTGTTCGGTCTGATGGGCATTTCCTGTTGACTTATAAAAAAACTGGGCAACACGAAGGGTTCCGTACCACAATGCAAAAACGCCGATAAAAACACGTTTGTTGTATGGGAGCCCCCCTTAAATATTTATTTTATTTTGTTTTTAGTATTTGTTGTTATAGCGGCAACAGAAATACATCATCTGTGAAAATTTCAACTGTCTAGCTACCGCGGTTCTTGAGATACAGCCTGGTGACAGACGGCAAAAACGCCGAAAAAAACACGTTTTTTTGTACGGGAGCCCTTAAATATTTATTTTATTTTGTTTTTAGTATTTGTTGTTATAGCGGCAACAGAAATACACCATCTGTGAAAATTTCAACTGTCTAGCTACCGCGGTTCTTGAGATACAGCCTGGCGACAGACGGCAAAAACGCCGAAAAAAACACGTTTTTTTGTACGGGAGCCCTCCTTAAATATTTATTTTATTTTGTTTTTAGTATTTGTTGTTATAGCGGCAACAGAAATACACCATCTGTGAAAATTTCAACTGTCTAGCTACCGCGGTTCTTGAGATACAGCCTGACGACAAACAGACGGCAAAAACGCCGAAAAAAACACGTTTTTTTGTATGGGAGCCCCCTTAAATATTTGTTTTATTTTGTTTTTAGTATTTGTTGTTATAGCGGCAACAGAAATACATCATCTGTGAAAATTTCAACTGTCTAACTACCGCGGTTCTTGAGATACAGCCTGGTGACAGACAGACGGCAAAAACGCCAAAAAAAACACGTTTGTTGTATGGGAGCCCCCCTTAAATATTTATTTTATTTTGTTTTTAGTATTTGTTGTTATAGCGGCAACAGAAATACATCATCTGTGAACATTTCAACTGTCTAGCTACCGCGGTTCTTGAGATACAGCCTGGTGACAGACAGACGGCAAAAACGCCGAAAAAAAAACGTTTGTTGTATGGGAGCCCCCCTTAAATATTTATTTTATTTTGTTTTTAGTATTTTTTGTTATAGCGGCAACAGAAATACACGATCTGTGAAAATTTCAACTGTCTAGCTACCGCGGTTCTTGAGATACAGCCTGGCGACAGACAGACGGCAAAAACGCCGAAAAAAACACGTTTTTTTTGTATGGGAGCCCCCTTAAATATTTATTTTATTTTGTTTTTAGTATTTGTTGTTATAGCGGCAACAGAAATACATCATCTGTGAAAATGCAACTGTCTAGCTACCGCGGTTCTTGAGATACAGCCTGGTGACAGACAGACGGCAAAAACGCCGAAAAAAACACGTTTGTTGTATGGAAGGCCCCCTTAAATATTTATTTTATTTTGTTTTTAGTATTTGTTGTTATAGCGGCAACAGAAATACATCATCTGTGAAAATTTCAACTGTCTAGCTACCGCGGTTCTTGAGATACAGCCTGGTGACAGACAGACGGCAAAAACGCCGAAAAAAACAAGTTTTTTTGTACGGGAACCCCCCTTAAATATTTATTTTATTTTGTTTTTAGTATTTGTTGTTATAGCGGCAACAGAAATACACCATCTGTGAAAATTTCAACTGTCTAGCTACCGCGGTTCTTGAGATACAGCCTGGCGACAGACAGACGGCAAAAACGCCGAAAAAAACACGTTTTTTTGTACGGGAGCCCCCCTTAAATATTTATTTTATTTTGTTTTTAGTAATTGTTGTTATAGCGGCAACAGAAATACTCCATCTGTGAAAATTTCAACTGTCTAGCTACCGCGGTTCTTGAGATACAGCCTGGCGACAGACAGACGGCAAAAACGCCGAAAAAAACACGTTTTATTTGTATGGGAGCCCCCTTAAATATTTATTTTATTTTGTTTTTAGTATTTGTTGTTATAGCGGCAACAGAAATACATCATCTGTGAAAATTTCAACTGTCTAGCTACCGCGGTTCTTGAGATACAGCCTGGTGACAGACAGACGGACGGACGGACGGACGGACAGCGAAGTCTTAGTAATAGGGTTCCGTTTTTACCCTTTGGGTACGGAACCCTAACAATCGAAGATCAGAAACATCTGATGTGGAAATCAAAACTATCACTAATTTCACCTCCACGCGGTGAAGGCGGTAACAGTTTAGGACTGATTTTCGATGACGATGGTATATCATTGAAAATTTGACTCTACTGGCCAAAACTCCCTTTTTTTTTTAACGTGAATAAATGCTCATGCGTTCTGCACTACCACGGGGAGATAGTACAGCTATGTGGGACTCTAACCCACTAAAACTCCACAGTGTCCTCCTCTGCCGCTTACAGCGGGAATATGGGCACGCGTTAGCACTCATCCGTGAACCCGCCGCGGCTGTCCGTCACCGGACCCTCCTCTGGGGAGTACTCCCCATCACCGGCGCACCAGAACACATAGCACGCCGTGACGACCCCAGGGACCAAACCAGCACATGGGCGCCAGACGACCCCGTGTATGGGCACCCTTGGTAGGGGAGCAGTCACTTAGATTTTAATTGATCAGGTATCTTCTTCACAATAAAACTATAACCATGCCTAGAAAAAGGTCAAATCTTTTCCAATGTTCCAAAGGAGCTAAAAGATTGCGGATCATAAGATCCCAAGAATCTACCGAAGAGCGTCAGGAGAGACTTGATGCTGTTCGAGAACATCAGGCTGCAACTCGCTCCGTGGAAACGTCTTCGGATCGCGAAGCGCGCCTGCATTCTCAGCGTATTTACGCATCTACATCCAGGTCTCTAGAGACCAGTGAAGAATATGATGCGCGACTGACCGCTGATCGTGAACGTCATGCATTGTCTCGCGAGTCGGAGACGTTCACGGATAGAGAATTGCGCTTGAGTTCTCAGCATATCTACGCATCTGCTTCTAGGTCTCTAGAGACAAGTGCGGAACGTGATGCGCGACTGTCCGCTGATCGTGAGCGACATGCATTGTCTCGCGAATCGGAAACGTTTACCGATACAGAATCACGCTTGAGTTCTCAGCGTATTCGCACATCTACTAACAGGTCTTTTGAAACAAGTGATGAACTTGAGATTATCATACATTGTCCCGAACACGCACACAACAAAATACTCATAATCAGTTAGAAAGTGAGAAAGAAAGAATTGCTGGAGTACGGCATGAAGAGACAGATTAAGAAGAGCGCAACGAACGTTTGAATTCTGATCGACTTCGACATTCTCTGAACAGAATGTCGATATCATCTGAAGAATCGGATGTGTCTCAAGATATAGCCGTAGGGCATGGCGACCTTCCTTGGGTTGATAAGGAACGGAGTGCATTTACGTATACTCCTATGATTGACTACGCCACATATTCCGCCATCGGAGGTATGGTTCAAAATTGTACTTTTTGTGAAGCTGTTAAATGGCAAAAAGAAACAAACGGTATGTGTTGCTCAGGTGGGAAAGTACATATTAAAATATTACAAAATCCTCCAGAAATATTAAGATCACTGCTAATCGGTGACCATGCACAGTCAAAACATTTCTTGGATAACATACGTTCGTACAATAATGCCTTTCAAATGACATCTTTTGGTGCAGAACAGATTTCAGAAGGCCCATTTATGCCAACATTCAAAGTGCAAGGCCAAGTTTACCACCTTATTGGTTCATTATTGCCTGAAAATGACGTCTCGAATCGTCTTGCGCATCCCGTTGTTTTTCAGTCCCTGGGCTCTTAGAATTCGACATCAGACGTTTCAGATCTCCGATTTTGACGACCCCGTTGTCGCTGGCATAAGCAACAGGATCCGCGTACGAAGTCGCGGGCAGAAGCTAGTCATGAAATATTTCCGAAACCACGCAAGATGGTTCTTGAAGTGAAAAGCGCATTGAAAAAAACCAAGTTGAACCTTATGGTCAAAGTTGATTTAATAGAAAGTTAGGCTTCACAAATGTGAAAGGCAGGGAGGAACGCTGACACCTAAGATACAGGACATGTCCTAGTTTGGGTGTCAGGAGTTTCACACAACGTGCATATACTTAGCCTATCTATTAATATAAGGATTATAAGATATTTAAGTACATAATGCATTGTTAACCCTTTTATCTCTCCTTATTGTATTAGGCTTATGAAAATATTTTTTTTATATATTTTACATAAATCTTATGGTATAATGCAGTTGCGTCTATAAAGTAAGTTACTATCATCAAATGACTGCTGCCTGGTGGACTGCCCACCAGGCACCTGTCATTGATGATAGTAACTTCGAGGCGAGTCGAGGCGCTGAAATAAACCGAAATGCGACCACCACTGGTGGTCGCATTTCGGTTGATTTCAGCGCCTCTCCTATGACGGCGCCCGGTGCCATTGCACCGCTCGCACCGCCCTAGGGCCGCTACTGCATGCAATTACGAGGTCGACTTTACTTCAAATTAATCAAGGACACTTACAAGCCTAATCTGCACTCCTAGAACAGAGTCCATGTCGTGATTTCCGAGGCGGACCAACAGACTACTCGTTCTGACAGGTTTATCTGGGGATGCATCAATGAGGACACATTTTGCTGATGTGACGACGTGCCAAGTGGTGAGTAGAGTGCCTCCGCAGAAATACGTGGATCGCAAATCCTAGAAAATATGCGTAGTGTTTTATTTTGCACTTACGAACGAAGTTATATATATGTCACGGCTAATACCCGAAGTGCGGCTACACCTGGTTTTAGCCAGCCGAAGTGCGACTACACCTAGTTTTGGCCAGTCACATGCGGTTCGTGTGTATTTCGGGAGGCGACATAGGATGCAAGAGCGAGCGAAGGGCACCTCGAGGTTCGGTTTGGTTAGGTTCTTTTAAACCCCTTATACAGAAATAGGAGCCCCGCGAAGCGGTGCTCCGTCGACGTAGGATGCAAGAGCGAGCGAAGGGCACCCCGAGGTTAGGTTTGGTTAAAACTAGGTGTAGCCGCACTTCGGTCATTAGCCGTAACATATACATAATTATTTCACACGGTTTTAAAATGCAAAAAATTTCCACATTTCATTCATTATGCATTTTAGTATATTGTATTACATTTCTATCTGATGACAGCGATGCGGACGATTACTTCGACGCCTATGTATAGTAAGTTAGGGTCAGTTCACGCTGCGCGCACTTTAATAGAGTGACTCAAAATATACTTTATTTTCTACACGAAAAGGTACACATTGCATTGTGAGAGTTCAGAATACGTTGCGCTGCGCCTCGTGACGCCTCGCGGCGTAGAGCGACGCATCGCGACGCAGCGGCAGCGCGCGGCGTGCGAGAGCGGCGCTGCGCAGCGCGACGCCGCGAGGCGCAGCGCGAAGCCGCGCGGCGCAGCCGAGGCCGCCGCGCCGTGGCGACTTGTCTCTACTATTTCCGTCCAGATTTCGTGCAGAATTGATGCAGTACGATCGAGTGATATTATAATGAATAGACTGGGATCTTGTTATAATCGGACTTTTTTTCTGTCACTATACCGTTTTGACGATACATTATACAAACATTCGTAGCGCTGCACAAAAAAATTAACTTCTCCTCGATCACCATAATGCACCCGCCAAATAGACATCGTTCTCATGCGCTTGCAAATGGTAGACTGCGGGTGGACGCGGGGCGGGGCGGGAGCACGTAGCAAATGTAGACATGTCCCACTGCGCCGCGCGGCGTCTAGCTGCGCCGCGCGGCGTCTTGCTGCGCAGCGAGGCGTCGTGTTGCCAACGATTTTACGATGCGCCTCGCGACGTTGGGATGCGACTCGCGGCGGCGCGCGGTGCAGCGCGACGTCACTGGCCTCTTCCAGTATCGTCGCGTCACGTCGCGTCGCGTCGCGTCTCGGTGTGAACTGACCCTTAGTTAATCATTCGCGGTGTGGGAGCTCTCGCATCACGTCACCACACTCCTCCCGCACCGCACTGCTACCTCAGGCAACGTCTCAGTTAAGCGGTCGGCCTATAGTATTTAGTGTAAATAGTTAGTTATCTATACAAATACATACAATAAATTTTTTTCTAAAAAAACTATAAAATAAATGAAATAAGTAATGTAGGCATTCAATTTCATTATTTTAAGAAAGTTACGAATATCTTACACTTTGGTTAACTTTGATAACTAAAGCAAACAGTCTGTTTTAAAGGTAAACATTACGAAATTAACTTTTCTCTCGCATTTTAATGCATTTATAGTTGGAATGTTTGCGCGAACACGATTTTCAACTAGTACAATCTTAAGTTTGTTCTGGGGATAAATTCATCCCAACTACCGAACCATTGTCCGTGGTCCGACACGCACTTGGCCGGTTTTTTAATCATAACTTACTAATACTATAAATGCGAAAGTAAGTTTGTTTTCACGCCTAAACCACTGAGATCATCCCGAAATTTTGCATATACGTTGTCAGGTGTACAGAAACGGACATATCCCGAAAAAAAGTGCTGTTCCCGAGGAAAACAACATTAACGTTATTATGATAATAGTTGGCGTCACGTGTCTTTCGAATGGGATCGACACTTATGCGGGTGAAACTGCGGGGCGCTGCTAGTCTTCTATAATGAAATCGTTTCATTTCACGTAAAAAGAGACAAGTCTTGGAATAATGACCGCGTAGCCTAGGACGCCATCAGCTAGATGGACCGACGACCTTAAAAATGTAGCTGGGACAGACTGGATGCGGAAGGCGAAGGACAGAGTATTGTGGTGCAGCTTCAGATAAATCTATGTCCAACAGTGGACTGCGATAGGCTGAGTTGATAATGTCGTATAGCGGATTTAAATTAAATTTGACACACGCGTAGACCTGCATTAGGACCACGGGTAATTTTATACCTCCATACCAAATTTTATCAAAATGGTCCAGCCGTTTGAGCGTGAAGAAGTAACAAACATATATGAACTCCTCAAGTTCTGAGTTGAGCTGCACGATTTTTGACAAATGCGTGCACTGATTGGACAGGTCCGCTCAATCTGTGTGGTTCTTTCCTCAAAAGACCATTTCAGACACCAATCTACATGGTCTTCACACGATCTGACCAAGATTTTGTCTGGACTTTAAAAGAGACTGTGACTTCTGAGTTTGTTTCGACCTTTCTTCTCAGAATAGTCAGTTAGGAAACGCCGACCTCATGTAGTTTAAAAAAAAAATATGATTGACGTGTAAAAGTGTTTGTACAAACCTACTTACAGAAATAAAATCATTTATCATAACACACACACACACACACCCCCACACTCTTTCGCCTTTATAATATTAGTGTGGTAACAAATAAAACTTACGAACATAGCAACAACCCACGGCCACTCACTCTTCAACGCAGGAGTGCCACACTGCGTCTGCTAGAAAAAAAAACACTATACTTAGAGAAAAAAAATGGTTTCAGTGGAATTAGATAATGATCCTACCTGGAGCAGTGGTAAGTGCCGCGACTTACGAGTTGTAGGTCGTACGTTCGAACCCAGACAGGCTTTACTTTGTGTAAACTATCTCATTACCACTGCTCTCAAAACGGTGAAAAAAAAGACATCGTGAGACAACCGTCATGTCATGTACATGTGACATCTGCCAACCCGCACTGGGCCCGCGTGATGGATTGCGGCCACTCGTCTCACCGAGAGGAAGCTTGTATCCCAGCAGTGGGAACATTATTATGTACCTATATTATTTTATAATGATCCTAGCGTCATGCTCATGTTCCGTCTCGAGTAATGGCACTCGTTCCATTACTTGAGGCTGAGACTGAGATTGATCAGCACAGAAATGCCTAAGGCCTGAAGGAAGATATGGAGTTATCTAAAAAAATAAAAGACTGATCACCTGTCCACGACTGCCTGACGAGAAATCACCGGCGGTGGACCTGGAAATTAAAGTAGATCATTGTGAATCGTTTTGTGTATCAACATTTTGATTGAGATTTTAACTGCATATTTTACTTTTTTGCACACACTGCCTTAGACCCTTAGACAATAGTAGATTGTACAACTAGTGCATAAAATGGTTCGTTTATACACACTCTGCTTTTCACATCGATTGCGCGAAAATGAAACAGGCATAAAGTATAAACAGTATTTTCACTGTTCAAAAATGTTGCAAAATTGAAGAAGAGAATAGCTAATTCCCGCTACAAAACTTTTTAAAAGTTTTTTTATTTTTATTTTCAAGATGTTTCATTCGACTTGGTACTTCATACTGCCAAGTCATAAAACGTTTCTTTGCGTTTTTGAATAATAAATGACAACTATTTTATCTGGTTTTAATTAATTAACGATAGAAAACACGGGCGTGATACTAAAGCAAATTAAATAAAATAACGACTTGAATTATTACGGATTTTTTTTTTTCATATAAAGTCGAAAACTACGCAGCCTAAAAAAAAGAAAAAAATGTTTGAGAATGTGCAAACAGCTCTCTATTATGATACCCCACATGCCCTAGTAGCCCCACTTCGATTTTTTAAGACCCCCTTTCAGTCCCTGTTGCAAAATATATACTTTTTTATTTCTTTCTTATTTGCAAAACAGGTGGGCAAACGTCATCTAAAACTATTTCAAATTGATAGCATTAGTAGTTCTTGAGTTATCCAACTGTGACAGACAGACAGACTGATTCGCACCATAAGGGTTCCTTTTTACCACTTTGGTACGGAACCTTAAAAATTACTTTATGCACTAATAATAAGTGACTTTATGTCGCCTACGCACAACATAAAGACGAACATTTAGAGCAAGAGAAATGAAAAATATTTTATAATATTAGGGGTTATATATATAATGTTGATGGATGGAGAGGGAGAGGAAGGCCGAAGAAAAGATGGATGGATTGTGTGGGTAATGATATGAAAGAGAAGGGAGTGAATGATAGCGTGACGGGTGACAGGGGAGAATGGAAGAAGAAAACGTGTTGCGCCGACCCCAAGTAACACGGGATAAGGGCAGGAAGATGATGATGAGTAGGGGAGGCGGCAAAAAGCAGGATTATTATTATTACTACCGGCTCATGCCTGCTCCAGGGCAAAGGCCTCCCTTCCGTCTTTCTATTTTTCTTTCTCCTTTACAATTAGAACCCAATCCTTTAAGAAGGACTCGTCATGCCATCTCCTTCTGGAGATGGTGTGGTAAGTATAAAACTTTTGCGATGCGACAACGCGGTATGATTTTCACCAGGCATATAAATCATCATCATCTGCCTAGCCATTTCCCAACTATGATGGGGTCGCCTTTCAGTCTAACCGGATGCAGCTGAATACCAGTATTTTACATGAAGTGACTGCCTATCTGACCTCCACAACCCAGTTACTGGGTAATACAATACCCCTTGGTAAGACTGGTTGTCAGGCTTTCGGGCTTCTGACTACCCGTAACGACTGTCAAAGATCCACGAATGACAGCCGGGACCAACGGTTTAACGTGCTTTCCAAGACACGGAGAGGTCTCGGTATGTAAAGATGGTCATCCATCCACAGACCAACCGCGGCAAGCGTTATCCTGATCGATGGACCTGTACAGTTGTTATTATTTAGCCACGAGCCCCTCATATAAATAACTTTGCAAATAATATACTCACATGCTTCCAGGGTCAGGTCTGTTGTCAGGTTTCGTGGAAACAGGATTAATAGACTGCTTAGACGGATTTATAACTGGTCTCTTATTTGTGTTGATGTTAGTTTTAACTCCTGAATCTGGTTTTCCCTCAGGTAAAAGCCCATTACAGATGATTATTCCATTTAGTCTGATCGCCTGCAGTCTAGGGAATCTGTCATTCGTATCGTATTGAACGGAGAAACGCATTGATGTCGGGATACCAGGCTGAATCTGCATGCTCTCGTCTTCTATCCTAAAGATCTTGAAGTTTTGTGTGTTTGCCTCTGCCGTCTTGTGCTGAGATAAAATTTAACCTTTTGAACGCCATTGTCACATATACGTGACAAGCAAGCGCGTGCCCTGTACGCCAGTCGTGTGTCGCCTCTCCTATTACGAGCGACCCAAATATGTGACAAAAAATGCGGTGCACTTTATCACGAAATAAACAATTAAATCATTACTTTTGTGTGTGTTTATTTGTATACCTTAAATATTAAAGAATTGTGGCTTGGCGTGGAGGGCACGCGCGTGCGTTTATGCTCTGGCGTTCAAAAGGTTAATAAAATATGTTTTTTTTTTTATAATACTAGTGAGACGTCCTTGCTTCACATGGATTGGATTGTCATCGTCTGATGTGGCGACATGCTGTCAAAATATTCTGTGCTATAGGTATCTAAGTTAAATATTCATGTATTATTAATTGTATCTACATATAAACACATCACATAATATCTCATCAGTAATCCCCTAAGGCAGAGGGGTACCTATAAGTACACCCACAAAGCACACAAACACAGACACATACAGACACACCCCCGCACAAAAAGGGTTTTTGCCACACCGCAACCAATTTAAAGAACTAAGTGGATAAACAGACAGATACAGACTATGAAAAGCGACTTTGTTTTATACCTACTCATCATCTGTCTAGTCTTTTCTTATCTATGTTGGGGTCGGCTTCCAGTCTAACCGGATGCAGCTGAATACCAGTATTTTACATGGAGCGACTGCATATCTGACCTCCACAACCCAGTTATTGGGTAATACGATACCCCTTGGTAATACTGGTTGTCAGACTTTCGGGTTTCTGACTACCCGTAACGACTGTTAAAGATCCACGAATGACAGCCGGGACCAACGGCTTAGCGTGCTTTCCAAGGCACGGAGGGGTCTCGGTGTAAAGATGGTCACCCATCCACAGAACAACCGCGGCAAGCGTAGCTTAACCTGATGGATCGACCTGTGCGGCTGTTATTATTTAGCCACGGGCCCCTCCCTCCCTCCCTCCCTCTCCCCCCTCCCTCTCTTTTATACCTACTATGTATTTATAAATCTGGCAAAACCAGACAGTAAAGGAGGAAAATGTGTGCCAATTGACCTTCAAGGCAAGTTACATATACCTATATGCTTTAATTTATCTATAGGTACTCATATTATAAATCCATTCAAAATCAAACTGGTTGCCAATTTAATTGTAAAATTTATTATTATTTTGACATTGATTTACATTCTGTAATTACTTTAACTCACACCCTGACTTGTAATTGTTTTTTTTTTTAATGAAAATCGTTTTCTTTTACCATTTTTGTAAATATGTGAGCACCATGTATCTATCAGATAATTAATTTATATCTCATGGTTTGATTTTTTATTCTTTTACCTATTGTGGCATACTAATTTTATTTCAGGTGCATCGTCTTCACATATTAATGTATGCAAAATATTATAAAACATTTTAGAAGAGAAACGGTGGAGTTTCTTGTCTATTCTTCAAATTCAAATTCATTTATTTCGTGAACACAGGGTAAATACAAAAGGTGTTATAAATACTTAAGATCCGAGCTGTGCCCCGCCAAAAGGCATACGAAAACTACATGTTGGAAGGGGCGACTAGAATCAATTCTATTTTATTGTAATTTTTTACGTTCAAAAGTGCCTTTTATGTGCTTCTTTGAAATAAATGCTTTGACTTTGAAATCTTTGAAAATATTGTAGAGAGGTAAACTTAGTTTGTAAGTTCGCATGTAGGGTGTAATCTCTAGATTGTCTAAATCTGTTCGAATTGTGTCAATCTGTTTGGGTGTAGTCGGATTAGAAAAAATATTTTTGCATTTGATAGCCCAAGTCTTTAAGAAGGCTTCAAGGAGGAAGGATCAATAAAGTTCACGCGGACAAAAATTGCGGGCAGACGCTAGTGGATTAAACAAAACAATTGAGTAAATAAGAATATTCACATCTAATAACAGTAAGTACTTAATTAAATGCATGATAATAGTATTATGTAATATAATAGCATTACTATTACTCATTATAATACTCATTCGTAAGCTTGCTTGTACTTAGTTAGAATACAGTGACGTTAAAGTGTGTTGATCTTACATTTAAAAAAAGCATGAAATAAAAAAATAAATTTAAAAAAATCTTATGGAAGTCGGGGGACCGTTCTGTGGAACACCTTCTATTCAAATTACATAGAAACTGAAAATCTATTAAATCAGTAATAGTTACGTATTTTTATAATGTATCTCAACCAAATCAGAATTTTTCCAGTTTATAAGATTGGATCAAACTAGTTTACTCGATTATAAATAATTATACAACTTACATATACCACCAATCTTAATTAAACTCCCACAAAGCACTCACGTCCTTACAACCACAATAAACACATCACTACAATCACACACACAACATATTATACTCACACTTTAAACACAACACTTTAATTGTGGCACACCCAATACTTCATAGTATTTTTTAATTTGTACCTAGTTATTTAAATACTGATTCCCTATCAACAGGCATGCCTAATTAGGGAACTCAGTGAGTCAAGTTCTTTTATGCTGCTGTAATGGTTCATATGAGCTTGTTTTTGGTGAGAGGACGGAGCAGTGCCTAGTTCCTGTAATACAGGTTAATTCCTAGCGCGGGACGGGGTCTTGCCCTGCTCTCCACTCTAACATGCCTATGTCTCTGTTCTATGTATTGCTGTAGTAATTATTATTTATTTTTATATTTTAATATATCTCGGGACCATGGGGTCCCGGTCCTTTGGAAGGCGTACGAGGGGCCGAAGCCAACTCGCAGAGGCCCGTTAGAGATTTTCAATGAATTGAGGCACCAACCGACGATTATCCCTGTTCGCACTATACAAGTGCACCCAAGGACAACCCCCGGTTGGTGTAGGACTATTGCAAAATAAGGAAACAAAAATATTGGATTATGGGTTTTGGTGGCTAAAGTGAACTGGTTATCTAAGACTATGGAAAAACTATAGCCCCTGCCTGACCGATGTTCTCTATAAATTACACAGATTAAATGGCAGGGGGTGACTTGCACACTCAATAATGGGCCCCCGAAAACGGTCGCTAGCACATAGTGTCGTAGCGGCAAGGGGGCAACATGTCCTGAGGTGCTTATGAGGAGTGGAGAGGTTTATTATTATTATTATTATTATTCTGAGGTCCCCCGACTTCCATAAGATTTTTTTAAATTTATTTTTTTATTTCATGCTTTTTGTAGGGATTCCTTAATTTTATTTTAGTCGGGGGTTTTTTAAATTTTAAATTTAATTTTTTATTTCATGCTTTTTGTAGGGACTCCTTAATTTTTGTATTTCATTTCTTTTATTTTCTTCCGTTTTAAGGTTCTGGTAATTTGGTGTTTTATCAGGTTTTTTATCCGTCAAAAAAAATATTGATTAATTTATAGTTGAAGAATAATTTTCAAGACTAAACAGATTTTTTTGTTTTATTATATTTTTCAAGTTTTTAGTTTTCATTTCGTTAGGTAGTTAATATTTCTCATTCCCTTTCAATATAGTGTAAATTATTCTACTTGTCAAACCCTTGCATTTGATACTATATTGAAGGAGTTGTGAAAAAAAAATGTAATTCGCCATTTTGTGGTGGCGGCCATCTTGGATTTGAAATTTTTAATAGTGTATAGTATTCTACTATTGAAGCCCTTTCATTTGATACCCATATTGAGGGAATTGTGAAAAAATATGTTATCCGCCATTTTGTAGCGGCGGCCATCTTGGACCGATTTTCATCAAACATAGCTAAGAACACTCCCGACTAATACACCTTTCAAACAAAAAAAAAAAAAAAAAACTAAATCAAAATCGGTTCATCCGTTCGGGAGCTACGATGCCACAGACAGACACACAAACACACACACATACACACACCCCCACACACACACCCCGACACGTCAAACTTATAACACCCCGTCGTTTTTGCGTCGGGGGTTAAAAATAAATCGGCGGGGGCACTACCGTGCCCCCAGATAACCACGAATTTCTAGCAATGAAATGTTAAGAGGGGACGGGGCCTGCGAGGAATTTGAAAAACTATTGCCGTCGCCTTACCTCAAGTCTGCCCCCGTAGTGTGTATAGGGACAGCTGCAGCTCAGACCGAAATCATCACAAAAATTTTGACGAGATCGACGTTTCATATTCCCCTTTTTTCTCCTCGAAAACTGAGCCAATTCATATATTTTCTACATTTTCATTTTAAGAAAGAGTAAGTTTAGGTTTTTATAATTTTTTTTATGTTAAGTAATTATCAATCCGGTAATAATAATCACGCCGCCGGTAAAAATAGTTTTTTTTTATAATTTTTAGAGGGTCATATTTTCTTTACTTATTAGTTGCTGAAAAAAAGAAAATGACGGGGCGTATTTACAGCAGACCTTGATTTTATGAAAAACTGGCCAAGTGCGAGTCAGACTCGCACACAAAGGGTTCCGTACCACAAGGCAAAAACGCCGAAAAAAACACGTTTGTTGTAAGGGGGGCCCCTTAAATACACACATCAACACCGTCTAGGGATATTTTGTATAAAGTTCTTAAACTCAAAAAATACTGTCCAGTTTTAAATTCTTTTGATGAAAGCTTATTTTGTAAACCTTTTTGAACGATTCTAAATTTGAATTTGAAAAAATAAATTAAAAACAAAAGATTTACGCGGCATAATGGTAGCAAAGTCCGAAGGTTTCATTTACGTACAGGTAGTTTTTGGCTATTTTTTTGTGTCAAATTTAAGTTTTACAACAGGCTATCGGTTAATTTCGAATTAATGTTATTGTGTGCATCATGTAGCGGCGCCATTTAACCAGAGAGGAAATGTTAAGGGCAGTAGGCATGCTCCAAGCTGGGGCTACTCAACGGAGTATTGCTGAGGAGATTGGAACAAGACAAAACGTGATATCAAGGTTATGGTCACGTTATCGTGCTCCTGGTGAAGTGGCTGAAAGACACCCAGGCGTGACGCGCATAACCACTCAACGACAAGACCGATTTTTGCAAGTTGCCGCGAGAACACAACCAAATGTTACGGCCATGCAGTTGGTTTAGAGGCTCCAGTCAGAGCATCAGTTGCTTGTGAGTGACCAAACTGTGAGGAGAAGGCTGCATGAAGCTAACCTTCATGCTCGCAGACCGCTTCGTACTCCAGCACTACGCCGAGGAAATCGTGGACGACGACTAGAGTGGGCTCGTGAAAATTTGCTCTGGGAAGATAACCAATGGTCTGTAGTGCTGTTTACCGATGAGTCCCGGTTCGGTTTCCATCCCGATACACGTAGAGTACGTGTTTGGCGAGTTCCTGGTCGTGAGAGCCGTCTGCAACATCCTCAGGAAGTCCATTCATACCACGGCGGGACAATTATGATTTGGGCGGGAATTCGTGTTGGTGGAAGAACAGACCTCGTTTGGATCAGAAACACCATGGCGGCTGAAAAATACCGTAACGAGGTGCTAGTACCAATAATCTACCCCCATCGACTACAAATGGGCCAAGAATTCACGCTCATGCACGATAACACCCGTCCGCACACAGCGAGAGTGGTGACGAGCTGGTTGCAGGAGCACAACGTATTGGTCTTAGGCTGGCCCGCTCAATCGCCTGACCTAAGCCCCATAGAACACGCGTGGGACATGCTCCAAAGAAGGGCTTTGAGGAATTTCCCTGCAAACATTGCGACGGAAGAGCAACTTTTTTTGCATCTTAGTCGGACCTGGGACAATATACCGCAGCAAGACTTGGATAACTTGATCCAAAGCATGAAAAACCGTTGCAGGACCGTTATTAACGTCATGGGTAGTTTTACTGACTACTGATTTTTCACATAACTGTTAAAAACAGATTAATTTTTCCTTATTTTTCACTTTTTCTTGAGAAACACATTCATTGTTAGTTTTACCATTATTTCAAGTTTTTTCATTATTTGAATAAAAATTTGTTTACGCAAAAAAAATAGTTTTCTTTTATTCCGGAGTGTAGTCTGATAAATGGGCTTTATAAAAATATATACATGTTGTATGTTATTTTTAATAAATTTTGAGTAAATTGAGTAAATCCAAAATATCCCTAGACAGTGTTGATGTGTGTATTTATCTTATTTTAATTTCATTATTTATTATTAAAGTAAAAATACAACTGAGTATTTTGTGAATATTTCAAGTGCCTACCTGTTGCCATTATTGATATCGAGCAAAAAAGGGCAAAAAATCGCGTTTGTTGTATGGGAGCCCCCCTTAAATATTTATTTTATTTTGTTTTTAGTATTTGTTGTTATAGCGGCAACAGAAATACATAATTTGTGATAATTTCAACTGTCTAGTTACCGCGGTTCTTGAGATACAGCCTGGTGACAGACAGACGGCCGGACGGACGGACAGACAGCGAAGTCTTAGTAATAGGGTTCCGTTTTTACCCTTTGGGTACGGAACCCTTAAAAGAATTTTGATCTAGAGGCATTATTCAGGAAGAAAAAAGGGGAATACATTTGTATGGAGAATCGCACGCCCTGTTTCCTCTTAAAGATGTGATTCAAAACAGTTTTAAGTTACGGCTATATAAATAAATGTATTTTATTTTATAAATTTTCTTGTGAACATAAAAATAAAAATCTTACCAGAAGCGTAATTGCTTGGCTATCCAGCACGATGTCGAGCCACAGCGAGTGAAGAAGAAAGTCTGAGGACAGGTTGATGACTCCTGACCACGAGCCGGATTTTGATCCGGCCGGGTCGTATCTGAACACGGTGGGACATGGCGATGGTGGCGCGACATCTTGCGAATCCTGCCCGAGTGTCGGTGTAGCTAACAACGCCAGGAAAGTGCACAATGCTGCGATCTGTTCATTAGAAAAGCGGTGGTTGAACAAAAAACTCAGAAAGAACAGGTCCTGGCCAGGATTTGCCTATAATATACAAACTGGTAAATTGTGCTTACTTTGTTTTTATTCAATATTTTACAGAAAATATTTTTTATTACAGTTTAGGTAAGTCGATTTTAGATCAAGCAGAGAGCGGCAGCATTACCATTCAACGTGGCAATAGAATAGAATAGAAATACTCTTTATTATGTATGTACACCAGTGGCAATGCTGCCAGCCTTTTGGGCATTTTTCCTGTTGACAGCGATGCGGACAAATTCTTACATTCGTTCCTTCCCCCTTAATTTTTACCGACTTCAAAAAAAAGGAGGTTATCAATTCGACACGTATGTATGTAATATTATTGGAATTGCATTATATTCACATATGATGATCTATTAGGGCTTCCAAACAAATATACAAAATTTTATAGACGTATGTATGTTTGTCCACGCATATCTCCGGAACTATTAATCGGATCGTGACCTTTTTTTTTATTGGCTTACATTTTCTTCAACTTAGGGAACAGTGAAAGTTTCATCAAGATCGATTCAGTAATTTTCAAGATATGGACTAATACGTGTAAGTGTGACGGCCTGGCTTATTGATAAGAGCTACGGGTGTAGTGTCAAAGGGAAAACATCTCAAAACCTTGGTCAAATACTAGTGCAAAAACGAAAAATTACGAAATAAAAAGTAATTAAAAAAAATTAAACCGACTTCAAAAAGAAATTAACTCAAAATTATGAAATAACTTTAATTTCGGAAGTCGGTGGCATAAAACTAAAATACAGATCCCAAGAGACCGACTTCCGAAATTAAAGTTATTTCATAATTTTGAGTTAATTTCTTTTTGAAGTCGGTTTAATTTTTTTAAATTACTTTTTATTAAACATGTATACGCATTATTGTTTTAAGACGGTTAGCTTATAAATGATGTCTATATTACACTTGACTGTTAATAAATCAGGGGTATTTAAGAAGTCTTAGAGGTAGGGAAAAACAAAAAAGTACACGAAAAGCAACTACTTATCCTCGATGAACTTGTCCGTTTAATAATCAATAACCTATCTTGTAGCGTATAAATAACAGTCAGGTTCACAACACTGACATTCGCGTACATCATTTTAAAAACTTTAATGTTACAGAAACTAAAAAAAAACTTGTTATTCTTACCATTTGTGAAGGAATAATCCCGGTACTTATAACAACTACAATTTTGGCTTTTCACACAACGTAAGGATTGGCGATGGCAACGAACACAATGCGTGCCGGGTACTATGTGAATCATAAAAGAATCTTTACGATATCTTAGAGGTCAAACAACGAGTTCCCAATAACTGAGGATTCCGTCGTGTTTAGATACAACTTGTTTTTTAATCAATTCCAAAAGTGACGTCACAAGATCCTTTACCTGTTTCACAAAATAGTCGAAACATTGTCCAACCCTCCTTCTGCGAAGCAGTCATGCTAGCGAAGGAGGTGGCGGGACGGATGAGGGAGAGAGCCTCCCGTCCCAGCCGCCGCGGGAGTCGCTCCGGGCGTCGGGAGCCACGGGACGACTCCCGGCCACCGTAGGCGCGGGCCTGCGGGCGGAGAGTAATGGGTAGCTCACCGTCCGATCAGGACCAGGCCTGTGCCGGTGTTCCACGCGCGCCTCAAAGAGATGTCAGCATCGAGGAGGGGCCCCATAGGGCCGAAGCCTGCCGGGTCAGTGGGATTGTCCGAAAGGGTTACCGCTGGCCCGGAACATAAAGGGCTAAGGAAGGAACACGGGTGGGTTTTAGTCAGTAAGAGTCTGACACTCCCTTCCGCTCCACCCAGAGCGGGAGGGATCATTTGATGATTTCCCATCAGAAAAAAAAAAAAAACAGTCCAACAGCCAACTTGCATGTAAACAGGCTTTGACGGCGGATTCTGACGGTCTCCAACGCAATTCTGGAACTGTGAAGACTGCAGAAAGCGACGCCATTTCATCATCATCGTCCCCCCCTGCCCTGCCCTGCTGTGCCTACGACGCAGCTGTACCTTTCGCGTCTGCATCACTCCACGACAACTGAGGAAGTCGTGCAGTATTTGAAGGTGAAGACCAACTGGACTCTAAGGGCCGAAAGATTGGAATCGCGCCACAACAACAAACTTCAAGTCTTTTGTGGTACGAGTTCCAACCCAACATCGACACACCACGCGACACCACGCAGCGAAACACGACGCCGACAATTTTACGTGTACAGTTCATAGTTTTAAGGTTTTTAATTATGTATTAGTTTATTATTTTATAAGATTATTTTGTGTATTTTATCTATGGGCCTTAGTTGCCCGACAATAAAATGATTATTATTATTATTTCGGCCGTAACAAGTTCGCTGCTAATAAAAAGTATTTGCTACGAGGGCTGGAGCGATGAAGATATGTATTTAGAATTTTTGTCTGTTTCTCTGAATATGTTCCAGCATCACGCAAATACTATCGGATAGATTCTAATCAAATGCAAACATATTCCCTATAACTCTGGTTTTATTTTAATGTTCTGTGTCACGTAATGTTACATAATTACCGTCAAACGGGGTGAATAGGGATGCAGGGGTGAATCGGGACGAAACTTTAAAATGGATTTTAGCATTGAAATAATACAGTTTGTTGCCGAAAAGGACACTTAATCGTTAATTATAATACAATAAACACATTAGACACCTTTTTGGCAACAAACTATATTATTTCAATGTTAAAATCGCTTTTAAAGTTTCGTCCCGATTCACCCCTGCATCCCTATTCACCCCGTTTGACCTTTGCATACCTACTATGGCGTTTTGGGCCACTCTGTAACGCCCGCTTCCGCATCGCACACCTTGTGCACTCCGCATCGCGTACCTTGCGCACTCCGCATCCCGCACCTTGCGCACTCTGTATCTCATACCTTGTGCACTTGAACATTTTGCTTTGCGCACCTTGCGCATTGCATCGCACATCTTGAGCATCCTATTCATTATGCGTAGCGCACCTTGCGCATTGCATCGCACATCTTGAGCATCCTATTCATTATGCGTAGCGCACCTTGCGCATTGCATCGCTGATCTTGAGCATCCTATTCATTATGCGTAGCGCACCTTGCGCATTGCATCGCTGATCTTGAGCATCCTATTCATTATGCGTAGCGCACCTTGCGCATTGCATCGCACATCTTGAGCATCCTATTCATTATGCGTAGCGCACCTTGCGCATTGCATCGCACATCTTGAGCATCCTATTCATTATGCGTAGCGCACCTTGCGCATTGCATCGCACATCTTGAGCATCCTATTCATTATGCGTAGCGCACCTTGCGCATTGCATCGCACATCTTGAGCATCCTATTCATTATGCGTAGCGCACCTTGCGCATTGCATCGCACATTTCAGTCTATCAAAAAGTACTCTGTGATCGCACACCTCGTGCCTCCTCGACACTGGCCTCTATTTAACAATAATACAGTGCTCCTTGTGCATAGTTTTTTTTTGTATGATTTGGTTATGACATTGTTTTTTGTTAAATAATTTTATGAAAAGCATAAAACCAACAAACTGGCCATTAAAAAAGGCGGCTATTAAACGTCACTGTCAAACAGTGTCAATAGCAGATACTTGTCAGTGCAATACTATTTGTGGTATTTTTTGTGTATTTTTATTTTTTACAAAATGCCAAAGAGTGTAACGGATGATTATACCAGATCCAGTGAGAAACCGAGAAGTACTAGCAGAAGTACAAGAGCGTTACAGGTACCTACCTTGTTAAATCCACTGCCTTTTTCTATAGCCGCACTTGGCCCATGGTTGGCCCTATGAACAATAGTAGGCTGAAGGTGCGGCGAGCCTTTACTTTTTAGGGTTCCGTAGCCAAATGGCAAAAACGGAACCCTTATGGATTCGTCATGCTCATGTCTGTCTGTCTGTCCGTCCGTATGTCACAGCCACTTTTTTCCGAAACTATAAGAACTATACTGTTGAAACTTGTTAAGTAGATGTATTCTGTGAACCGCATTAAGATTTTCACGAAAAAAATTTTTCATCAAACACATACATGTGGGATATCTATGAATAGGTCTTCAAAAATGATATTGAGGTTTCTAATATCATTTTTTTCTAAACTGAATAGTTTGCGCGAGAGACACTTCCAAAGTAGTATAATGTGTCCCCTCCATTCCGGTAACTTCTAAAATAAGAGAATGATAAAACTAAAAAAAATATATGATGTACATACATTACCATGTAAACTTCCACCGAAAATTGGTTTGAATGAGATCTAGTAAGTAGCTCGCCGGTGAAAATTTAAAAACATATGATGGTACGGAACCCTCGGTGCGCGAGTCCGACTCGCTCTTGCCCGGTTTTTTTTTCTTCTGCCTGCGACTTCGTCCGCCTATTTCGGCCCTCGCATCGCATCCCATCGGCTGCCGGCGCTATAACGACGTTTTCGCTTAGCGTTCTTTTTTACGTTTTTTCTTTTTGCTCGGCTCTTAAGAGTCATAGTGTGATGTTAAATAGCCTATAGCTTGCCTTAAGAATTAAGCTATCAAATGCAACAAGATTTTTGCAAATCCGACTGGTAATTCCAGAGATTAGCGCGTTCATACAAACAAACTCTTTAGCTTTATTATTAGTAGTACTAGCTGTGCCCCGCGGTTTCACTCGCGTTCATTTGGGGAAAAAACCTAAAACATATTCCATCATAGTGAGTCAACCTTAAAAGATAGATTATGCTGTCGCGGACTTTTTTTTAGAACTTTTAAAGGGGAGCAATTCGGTCATACCTACATGATTTTTGCGTAGGTAACTTTAAAATTGTGTACGCAACGGAAGCTCTCAAAAGGAATAATTTTTCCCGTTTTTGCAACATTTTTCATTGATTCTCCGTTCTTATTGGTCGTAGCGTGATGCTTATAACCTACCTCGATAAATGGACTATTCATCACAAAAAGAATATTTCAATTCGAACCAGAAGTTTCGGAGATTAGCTGGTTCAACCAAACAAACAACAACAAAAAAACTTACACTTAAATACTTTTTCTTTTCTTTTCTTTCTTTCTTTCAAACAAATTCTTCAGCTTTATATAATTATAAGTAAATACAGATGTAACTATTCCGTTAAACTTTAAGTGAAGTGAGCTTCAAGTGAGCTGGCAATAGTGTCAATCAATCAATCAACTCAGCTTATCGCAGTCCACTGCTGGACATAGGCGTCTCCCAGGCTGCGTCACAACATCCTGTCCGCCGCCTCCCTCATCCAGTCTGTCCCAGCATGCAAAATACCTTACCTTTGGTTGAAGCTTTTTTTCTATGGATTTCAAACAAGCGTTTTTTACTGTAAAATCTTTAAAAACAAGGTTACTTTGAGTTCAAACGATTATTCTTTCTTCTAACCTTAGAAAATGCCGCCAAAGGAGCAAAATATTGAGTTAACAGCCTACAAAACCGTCATACATTGAATGCGGGAACTGCACAGTAGGCAAAGCTGGAAGCATTTGTGGTGCATTGTACCGAGTCGTAAGCAACAAGACGTATTCAGAATTCTTTTAGCTTCGAATGAATGTGGAAACGGAATTCTAACTGGATATTGTGCTTTGTTCAATGTTAAAGAAATGTTTTCTGTTTTCGTTTTTTTTCTTTGTTCAGTCGTTTAATATGGGTCACTAGAAAACATTAAGTATAGATGCCTGGACACTACCTTTGAAAGTTTCTTGCCCGATCTTTTTCATAGAGCCAGCTTCAACTTTCTGACTATTTGACCGACTCTTTGACAATTCAAAAGTGCCTGTAAATAGTTTAATTGAAATAAATGCTTTGAGTTTGAATGTCAGGTTCAGAACGTACTCCTATGGAGAAGATTGGGCGATCTACGCCATGGTTACTCAGTTTCAGCCAGAAATTTGATTCGAATAAGTATAAAATATGATCAAGTGCTGCTGTTTATTAAATGATTAAAAGACTAAAGACTTTATTTAGACTAAGAGACTTTTAGTCTTTTAACGTGGTAAACCTTTCCCAATTTAGCAGGTCCCCTTACACTTCTCGATCCACAAGCCAGGATTCCACTTCGAGAGCTGTTGTGGAGTCTGCAACCTGTTCCCAGGAGTTCTCTTGACAGCATTCTGTCAAGTCTTGGTCGGGTCTATCCTGTTGACCCTTATCCTGACACATGGAACACAGTATGATGATATGCACAAGACGTCTGCCACACAGTGTAAGTTGTTGTATCTGAATTCTCATTATTATTTAATGCTAGTCAGATATTATTATAAGGCCTAGCCATGTCATCATCATCAGCCTACAGCTGTCCACTGCTGGACAAGGACATAGGCCTCCCCAATTACACGCCTTCACAATAAATTTTAATGATGTAAACCATTACTAAGTCATTGTCACACTAATATATAAAGGCGAAAGTTTGTGAGTGTATGAGTGTGGGGGTGTGTGTGTGTTTATGTTTGTTACTTCTTGACGCTCAAACGGCTGGACCAATTTTGATAAAATTTTGTATGGAGGTAGCTGACACCCTGGATTAACATATAGGCTACTTTTTATCCCGATATTCCCACTGGATCGACATTTACGCGGGTGAGATCCGCGGGGCGCAGCTAGTAATGTAATAAATCTCTTATCTAATTGTTGATTGATGAGTTTTCTCAAACTCACGGCAATGATTCGAACTTATGCCTTACATTACCGAGATAAGAGGTACTTGCAATGTCTTACTGAGAAGCGAGTAGAGCTACTATAAAATGAGTTGGCGAGCAACGAGCAGCGAATGCGCGACGACGAGTGATTACTTGCTGTGGCCTTTGTGTGAGTTCTTCACTCACATTCGATTGCGAGCGCGTTAGAATTTTATATGGAAAAAAGTTTTAGCGCCACCTGGTGGTCACTAGGTGAACCCTAATTTCCCATACAAAATTTTAGCGCGCTCGCAATCGAACGTGAGTCGAAAAAACTCACACTAAGGCCACTGGACTTTTGATACGGACGCAACACATCAAGCTACTTCATCATCATCATCTGCCTAGCCTTTTCCCAACTATGTTGGGGTCGGCTTCCAGTCTAACCGGATGCAGCTGAATACCAGTATTTTACATGGAGCGACTGCCTATCTGACCTCCACAACCCAATTACTGGGTAATACCTACGATACCCCTTGATAAGACTGGTTGTCAGACTTTCGGGCTTCTGACTACCCGTAACGACTGTCAAAGATCCACGAATGACAGCCGGGACCAACGGCTTAACGTGCTTTCCGAGGCACGGAGGGGTCACGGTATGTAAAGATGGTCACCCATCCACAGACCAAGCGCGGCAAGCGTAGCTTAACCAGATCTATCGACCTGTGCGGCTGTTATTATTTAGCCACGGGCCCCTCAAGCTATTACATCAAGCTACTACAATCTGTCAAAATTCTTTAATAGATTTTCAACTTTATTGCTGAAGCATTAGGTTCAAGGTTTTTTTTTTGTAATACTTAACGTTTTTTATCAACAATGTTTCCTGCAGTTATTAGCATCGCGACGGGAATCGTGCTGAGCGGCATCACCGGAGCGGGAGTGCTGCTTATTGTCGTCGCCTTGACGGAAAACTGCAGAGCTATGCTGGTAACACACTTCCAATTACTACTTAGAATTTTATAAGCTTTCATTTGGTATAAGATTTTTTTTCCCTAAAACGCATTGTTTTTGAGGTAAATATGCGAAAAACCTTAAAGTGGGAACTTTGTGAACTCCGGCTCATTTTCTAAACGTTAGGACTTTTAGTACGTCAAATGTGTAGGTACATCTGAAGGAATCGCTTAGGTCCCTGCTTACGCCCTTTACACCCTTTACGCCCTTTAGGCCATTCGTTGACTGAACTATAAGTAAATGTGAGAAAGCGTTTCATTTGAATATGAACATTAAGACTATGCAAATAGTGTTCACATTCATATGCGATGCTTGCTTTATTAGTAAAGTGAAAACACACTCTGTCTTGCCCTAAGGATCCCATGCACATCAGGGGGTCTACATCTCCTTAGCATGAAATCCGTAGAATCGGCCGAAGTTACGAGCGTTGCCATTCCTATCACTTACGGACATATTTATTAGTTCAGGGCCCGCAGTTAGAATGAATGACAACACGATTTGACAGTTATCCCTACACCCCATATGTTTTTGCCTGTCCGAAAAATTTAATTTGACACTTGTTTAGACGGATCAAAAACTTTCGAACGAGCCCGTATATTTGCTGACGGACATAGCGAGTAGACTCCCAGTTAGGACTTCTAGACAAATGAGGCATTGTGTTTTCTATTTTCATGGTAACATTTTTTTGTCCAGGTATACCTTTTTGTGGCTGCAATAGTATGGAAAGGACTGATGTCACTAGCTGTCACAAAAATCGTACGAGGTTGCGTCAGGTTTAAAGACGGTAAGGAAAATTGCAAATACTCATTCATTATACAACGCTATGTTGGCGCTTGGCAAAAAAAAAAAACTGGCCAAGTGCGAGTCGGACTCGCACACGAAGGGTTCCGTACCACAAGGCAAAAACGCCGACAAAAACACGTTTGTTGTATGGGAGCCCCCTTAAATATTTATTCTGTTTTTAGTATTTGTTGTTTTAGCGGCAACAGAAATACATCATCTGTGAAAATTTCAACTGTCTAGCTATCACGGTTCATGAGATACAGCCTGGTGACAGACGGACGGACGGACAGCGAAGTCTTAGTAATAGGGTCCCGTTTTTAACCCTTTGGGTACGGAACCCTAAAAAGGATGAGGCATTCTTGATCCAAGTATTTTAGAAGAAAAGCTTTCTTTATGCCCTGGTTTGCCACTCTCGGCATTGAGAATCCAGTAGAACGCATCCCTGCGCGTCAAAAAATCTCTGTTGGATTTTCAACTCGTGGTACAAGCAGAGCATGGAAATCCAGTGCGCCAAAATAATCCGCGGTAAATATACGTCCGTGCACTCCGTGCATACCTGGGCTAAAACAGCCTCAATTAATTAATAGTAAACAGTGTTTAAATAAACTTCTCTTTTAACCGGAATTTCGATTCGAGAACGTAAGTGACGTTCTCCTGTCAATACAAAAATCAAATTAAAAACAAATCAGTTCTTACTCTAATTTCGTTCATTTTAAAGCCTCTCCTGTCAAGTTACAATCGCAAAATATCGGAAACAATACGGTAAATTGTTGCCGTAAAATATCTAGAGTATTTCCTCGCACCAAACTTTTGTTCATAATATATACAACAGCGATGCTCAAACTGACCGCAGTTTGATCCACATTTTTAGACGGCCCACGTTATGTGCCGACCTAACGTGGGCCGTAAAAAAAATGTGGATTTTAGGAAAAATTTGGTATCTTTCCAGCAAGCGCAACTCCTGCAAGCGTAGCATGACCACAATGGAAACGGAAAAATAGACAAAGTAACAGATTTTAGACAGATTTCTAAAGTAATCTGTCATTTGGAGGAGGAAAGGATTGTCTATTCTATCTGTCATTTTGTCTATTCTCGTGGTCATGCTAGGTACGCGTGCTGTAAAGAATGTTAATGCTCGGTTCTTATAAACAAAAACGAATCGTTTTGCTTGCCAATATGGTAGCATTTTTTAATGCCAAACCTTACCTGCGTAACACACTATTAATGTCAATCTGAATCATTTTGTTTATTGCTAATTTATTGCTTGTGCATACGTGATAGAAAAGAAACTTCTTAAAAAACATAGAATAGGAGATTTTTAGTGTGAGAGACAAAGAGAGTTACAACTTTCTTCTCTCTCATGTAACGAAATTTGCCTAAACGTGACGTGTCCTTGAAATTTCACTCTAAATTCTCATTCAATTATCGAATCGCCGCGTATGAAGTTTCACTCCAAAAGGTTGAGCACCGCTGGCACACATCTCTCTTCATAAACGTACTACATTGCCGAACCGTTTCCTGCGGCCTTTGCAAAACATTCGCTTTACATAACATTGACTATTTACATAAATTCACTATGTCTTAGCATTGCCCATAGAGTACGGAGGCGCCTCGGCAGTTACTGCTGGAGGCGGCATTGTCTACTTTCCATACAAACCAAATGAGGCAGTGACGTCACAGTCTACTCACACTACGATATAAATAGAAAGAAAATACGTTTATTTGCGGCAAACATGACGCATAAAAAAAAACACAAACAAAAAAAAATTTACAATTTGGCAGAAAGTATGCGTCACATCTACGCAAAACGGCCATCGGTCAACATAATGCTAAGACCCTATATGAGACAGAGCCCCAGCGCTGGTTTTCAGCCACAGCCGGCGTAAATGAAATACGGGGTCAAATTAAGATAGCTAGGGAAACGTCTGTGAAGTTTATACAAAAAAAACTGAGTTTTAGTCAGATATTTCAAGGATCTACGCTAAATGGGGTCCAAGATCCCAGTCTTCGACCCCAATATTGATTTGATGATTTGTTTGTGGGCAAACAAACCATCAAAAAAAAAAAAAACAGTGAAAACAGAAACAGAAGTGAAAACTTGAACAATTACGTGTGTATTTTTTGAATCGTCTTAAAAACAAAACGCAAACAGAATACTTTGCTATCACTTACTGACATATCGGATATACATTAAAACCGAGTACATCCCGAGGACAGCCGCACACATCCGAATGTAGCGCGGTGTCGGTTACGGTAACAGTGTCGCGAGTTTAATGTTTTTTTTTCCCACCTCTAAAAATGCCCAACGCACTTACTTCAATAAAGTATTTTTTGTTCTATTGTGTTTAGATTTCGATACCCATCGCGTCTGCAGTTTCTCTAGCTAATTTAATTTGACCCTGTAGATACTGAATGTGTGACGTAGTAGTGCTCGAGTGAAAAGAGTTTTACTAACATAGTTTTTTTATACATTAACACACTTTGTATTATTATAATTGTATATGTTAGTCTGTAAGTTATTTTATCTATGGGCCAAAGTAGCCTGAAAATAAAGGTTTTATTATTATTATTTCCTTTATTTCACTAAATACATATAAATATAATATTAATATAAATTAATATTATTAATATTATTAATATTATTAATATTATATTATCACACTAATAATTATTATAAAGGCGAAAATTTGTGAGTGTGTGTGTGTGAGGGGGTGTGTGGGGGTGTGTTTATATGTTTGTTACTTCTTCACGCTCAAACGGTTGAACCAATTTTGATAAAATTTGGTATGGAGGTTGCTGACACCCTGGATTAACATATAGGCTATCCCGATATTCCCACAGGATCGAAACTTATGCGGGTGAAACCGCGGGGCGCAGCTAATAAATTATATTTTTAAATGTTAGTATAAAAAAAATATCAAAACATTTAAAAATATAAAAAATGAATAAAGTATTTTATTATTATTAATAAATAAAACGCACTTGTTGCACCTTCTATGGACGCTATCGTCGTGGCAATTTCGTGCTCTGTGGTATTATTGGTCCCGAAATCGTTTCCAATATGTAATTGAGTATGTGGAACAAACGGGGGAGCTTCTCCGACCTAATCTAGGAGTCCCCTGTCGTATGAAACGGCAGGATTCTGATAAAAATGTGTTCGGGAATGTTTTTCTCTTATGTGAAGAGACCTTTTCTGTGTGTAAGTGCCCTTACTTTCCAATGTGTCGGTGTTTCATGTCTTTTACTTATATTGAAATGTTTTTAGGTACGGTAGACATAATCTCTAGACATAAAATTTCGATCCCGTGGGAATAGGGGGGATTTTTATCCCGATATTCCCACGGGATCGACATTTACGCAGGTGAAACCGCGGGGCGCAGCTAGTTTCACAATAAAATTGAGGTTAATTTTATGACCTTAATTTTCTTCGACGATTTTTCAACCAAACAATAATATTTGGAAAAAGTGGTGAGCTAAGAAGTTTAAACCATACAAATGAATGTGTTCCTTATTCCCCTTAGTAAGTGATTGCATAAGAATTTAACCTGAACAGGGTTTGTTTACACCTTCATCTGATACGTTTGGAATAGGCCATAATACCTTTGCTGACTCCCGTAATAGACGTTGTGAAGCTGCTACGACGTAGGGGTGCTATGCCTGCTACGCCTGCGTAGCCGTGCTATGCTCGCTATCTGCGTAGCGGTGCTATGCTAGCTACGCCTGCGTAGCGGTGATAGACGCGTAGCCAAATATGCGTAGCCAGCGTAGCGCTGAGTAAACTTTTGAGATTGACGAAAAATTGGAAAAAAAAATTGTGCGTGTGTTACTCAATTAGGCTGTCGGTGCATAATAAAAGCATTATTCCGTTTCACATGGTTTTAGTGACTTAACAAAACATCAACATTTCTTCATTATTTTGTCAGTTTAATATTACTATTAAGTAATATATTATAATACCCATTAAATTTCCGGAATAAATTCTCTAAATGATGATGAAACTTGCGTCGACAGATACGAAATGCTAATTTAATTTATAATATAATAATTTAACTTTGTACCTATATATAATTCTTCTGTATGTGTGTACGTCACTGAGCACCTCTTAAACGGCTGGACCAATTTTGATGATTTTATTGTGCGTTTTTGAGTAGGTAAAATTATTATGTTGTAGAATAAATCGGCCAAGTACGTGCTCGGCTACGCACAATGAAGGTGTCACAAAAATTTATATTATTAGTGTATTAAAATTCAACTTAATCGGTCCATTAGATTCGGAGCAAATTGGTTGTGACAGACGGACAGACAGACAGACACACGAGTGATCCAGGGTTCCGTTGTTTCATTCGGACATACGGAACCATAAAAACGGTTTGATGATACAACTTATATAGATTGGTATTATTTTTCAGCTCCTAAAATAAAAGACGAACAGCACAGACTGGCTAACCTGGCGTGTGTCAGTGGACTTCTTACCTTCCTTGGAGCTAGTAAGTTATACCTACGGTTCTTTCATAGATTTTTTACCACTGATTTCGCATCGCCGTCGATATCGTAATGATGTTTTAGACCCCCGCAGACTGGAGCGACGTGACTCTAGTAGGACAATTTCCATGAAAACTTCAAGGAAATTGTTCTACCTACAAGAATCGCATCGCATCGTTGCGTCGCGCCTGTCTGCGGCAGCTTTTATTCTCGTTACAATAAGCTGGCTGTTGGATTGCCGCCACTGACAAGGCTACCAAAATCACAGTGATCTTTATTCTCGTTACAATAAGGTGGCTGTTGGATTGCCGCCACTGACAAGGCTACCAAAATCACAGTGATCTTTATTCTCGTTACAATAAGGTGGCTGTTGGATTGCCGCCACTGACAAGGCTACCAAAACCACAGTGATCTTTATTCTTGTTACAATAAGGTTGCTGTTGTATTGCCGCCACTGACAAGGCTACCAAAATCACAGTGATCTTTATTCTTGTTAGAATAAGGTTGCTGTTGTATTGCCGCCACTGACAAGGCTACCAAAATCACAGTGATCTTTATTCTCGTTACAATACGGTTGCGGTTGGATTGCCGCCACTGACAAGGCTACCAAAATCACAGTGATCTTTATTCTCGTTACAATATGGTTGCGGTTGGATTGCCGCCACTGACAAAGCTATCAAAATCACAGTGATCTTTATTATCGTTACAATAAGGTGGCTGTTGGATTGCCGCCAC
This sequence comes from Oligia fasciuncula, assembly GCA_963082905.1. NCBI lineage: Eukaryota > Metazoa > Arthropoda > Insecta > Lepidoptera > Noctuidae > Oligia > Oligia fasciuncula. The sequence goes on along the minus strand of OY720406.1, from coordinate 8,455,964 downwards.
TGACAAGGCTATCAAAATCACAGTGATCTTTATTCTCGTTACAATAAGGTTGCTGTTGGATTGCCGCCACTGACAAGGCTATCAAAATCACAGTGGTCTTTATTCTTGTTACAATAAGGTTGCTGTTGTATTGCCGCCACTGACAAGGCTATCAAAATCACAGTGATCTTTATTCTCGTTACAATAAGGTTGCTGTTCGATTGCCGCCACTGACAAGGCTATCAAAATCACAGTGATCTTTATTCTCGTTACAATAAGGTTGCTTCTGTCAGAGGTAAAATAACTGAATGGACTGCACTTTAATCAATTTTAACCTTGTCACTTGTAACCGAGAGCAGTCATGGCCCAGTGTGGGTCTTTGGGTGGCTAAAGTGAACTGGTTATTTAGGACTAATGGAAGGTCTATAGCCAATGTTTTATATAAATTACACAGATAAAATGACAGGGGGTGACATGCACACTCAATAATGGGCCCCCGAAAACGGTCGCTAACACATAGTGTCGCAGCAACAAGGGGGCAACATGTCCTGAGATGCTTATGAGGAGTGGAGAGGTATTTCACGGCTATCAGGATAATCCCAGAAGTACAGTCAAGATCCCTACCAGCATCTTACTAGAATACTTCCTTCCTCCAATCACGTTTGCGAATCTCAACTCAAGCAGGCCAATAAAGGCAAGAATGAGGTGGGAGCTCTGTTCCCCGTCATTGTTCACTCCAGCCGGCCAATAAAGGCAAGCCAGAGGTGAGGAACAAGACTTATTTCATAAGAAATCTCTTCCAGCATACTTGTGCATTGTTTTCAAGTCATCATTAAATTAGGTACAAAAATTCAGCAGTCGGATTGGAATAATTGTTTTCGCATTTAATAGCATAATTCTGCTACGACCCTTAGGAGCCGTGCAATAAATTATAAATTGCTTCGCATTAACTGTTGTATAATTTTGTTATAGTATTATACTTCTTCTCCATCGTGGTGGTGTTCAGTTTCTACCATTTCCGATACGTTCGCCGAGCCATCCTGCTGCACGAAAATGAATGTGCGTGATTTGGGCAAGCCTTCGTCTTTCGGCATTCGTCCTTACGCCTTGATGAAGATTTCTAAATTATTACAACTTAATTACATTAAATGGGATTTTTATACCGCTGGCTGTTTTATTTTATGACCATTTTAAAAGGGGAATTCCGGCCGAAATGGCGTGAAGGAGTCTTAATTGGAAATGAAACATTAAATAATGACTTTTGATTTCAGTTTATTACGAAAATTTTTAATAACGTATTTAATGACGTTTTCTATTAAAGGGTAGATGAACTAACAACTTCGGCTACAGTATTGGAACTGTTAGAAAACTCGCGTTTACTCATAAAAGGTCACGAAGTCTTGTCTTGTGACTTTTATGGCAATGAAATAAAGTTCAAATTTCAAAAACCAAGACTTCATGAAATGGGTAAGTACCTGATTTAGATTTTTCGTGTTCAGTCAGCCCCAAAAAGATGTATACACGGTCAAGGTATCCCATAACATCTATAGATACACCCAAAAAGTTAATTCAGTTCAATAGTTGAAATTCTAGAATATGTGTCAGAAATAAGTACCTATTTGATTGTAATGTAACAGTTCAGATTCGAGTATTTCATCAGTGAAGGCGTCCAGCGAGCATTACAGTGCGTACCTGTAATTATACGATTCGTAACATTGCTGCAGCAGTGAGTGTGGCAAACCGAGCATTATACCTGTATAGATGTTACGTGTACGAATACTCAAGAGTTCAAGTGTCGAGCTGTCGCAATGCTCAATATCAAATCATGGAATGTTAATTACACGCGAATACCCGGTGAGTGACCACCTTAAAAAGCCTAAGTAACATTCGTATTTCAAATCAAAAATCTTAATACAAATCACCCTCTAGTAGCAGTAGTTCGGTTGTTAGTCCGGTTGACCGAACTACTGAAACTTTCAGTTGGGATAGTTCGGTTCTAACAAAGCACCGAACTACTGAAACTTAAATATGTACCCCTTTAGTCCGGTTGACCGAACTACTGAAACTTTCAGTTGCGATAGTTCGGTTCTAACACGTCAGTGACGTCTTGCATGAAATGAATAGGGCAAAAACAAAATTCTTGTTCTTCTACGAATTTAAATACGTGTCATTCGATTTAAGTCGTATGACTGTCGTCAGTCTTGTTTACCTTGTTTTGGAAGTATCACTGTGAATATTGTTTTGGTCATAGGGTTTATAGATGTTTTGGTACAACTTTTTTTTTTGGTAAAATAAATTAATTAATACTACGTTTTGTACCGATACGGTGGATACAATGGTATGGAGCAAAGGTTGTAGACAATAAAATTTAATGGTTCCTTGTCCGTGTAGGTATATGTCGCAGCCAACTGGTTAAATTATGCGTTTAGTTAACCGCCTAGCCTTTTAACTAAACGGCGGCCGTTCAACTAACGGCCTGAATGATATTCAATTATAGAATTATGTTGGAACTATAACCGAATTTGGTCGCAGTAACTAAGCCAGGGCACCCAGACCAAATGGGTTAGATTAGAACTGTGATCAACCGCGTGCGAGCAAAGAAAGCGAAGCGAGGCGAGCACTAGTTCCAAAGGCCAGGCGGTTAACTAAACGGCTAATTTAACTAGTTGGCTGCGACATATATATGTTTTGAGGCTGACTGTACCATAGCACTTAGCAGTGGGTACCATTCCGTGAGAAAACTAAATAGTTCACTTGGTTTTGATTTTCTTACAACTTTTCTTCAAGGTCTTGCCGAAAGCGCCGAATAGTTTCGGAACAAGGATTTCGGCTTCTAAACGAAAAACGAAATTGGCTCCGTTTCGGTAAAATAATTTTGAAGTAACTAAGGGCTTTCATAGATAAAGGAAATTCGTTTTCTGTATTACTTACTCAGAAATTCAGAATACACGGCAATTCAGTTTTTGGTTGAAATATACGTATAAGAAAACAAACTTACATCATCATCTGCCTAGCCTTTTCCCAACTATTTTGGGGTCGGCTTCCAGTCTAACTGGATGCAGTTGAATACCAGTATTTTACATGGAGCGATTGCCTATCTGACCTCCACAACCAAGTTACTGGCTAATACGATACCCATTGGTCAGACTGGTTATCAGACTTTCGGGTGTCTGACTACTCGTAACGACTGACAAAGATCCACGAATGACAGCCAGGACCAACTGCTTAACGTGCTTTCCGAGGCACGGAGGTGTCACGGTATGTAAAGATGGCCACCCGCCCACAGAACGACCGCCTGATCGACTGACCTTTGCGACTGTTTTAATTTAGCCACGGGCCCCTCAAGAAAACAAGCTTACATATAATAGTAGAATAAATTTTTACCATAATATTACGTGCAGGTCCTTTATACACTTCTGCGTATCTACTCTTTTGTTAAAAACAGTTTTACTTAACGTAATGTAAACTAATATTTTATTCATAGTTGTTTCACTGGGAAGAAGTGGCGCAACAAATGCATGTGTTAGATTTAACATTTTATTTAATTATAATATTAGAATATTGTTTGTTGGCAAAAGGCATCTATCACATTTACGAAGATTGAGACCAACATAGAAGTACCTAATTTGACTAGATACTGTGTTTACAACAAAACAATAGTCATAACTTGTCAAAATCACTTAAATGTTATTACTATAAATGATTATGTAATATTTGAAAATACTTGTAGTATATCTTAGATTTTATATTGCTAATTTAATATAATAAGCTGTTTCAAACGATCGGCACAATACTGTCAGTTGATGTTGATATTCTTTTAATGATGGCTAAGAAATACGAATTAACTCTTATTAAATTGCTTAATTACTTTATAATGTTTTAAAATGGTTTCACTTAATAAGACTTATTTATTATTACCTGTGTTAGAAGATATTAAGCCAAAATATATGATGATCTGTGATTGGTTCAAAATGGCGGTAGATGTTTGACTTATAAGACGTTGGTTGAAAGGATATAAAAAGGATTGTAATGACTATCAAATCAGTTGTTGTTTGCTAGATATTCAGTTGATAACTAGTGCCGTTATTATGTGAAATAGATCGACCAGATGTCATGTAAGTTAATTGATATTATTATCTTAATTATTGCTAATAATTATGTTGTTCTGTATTGTTATAATATGGCCAATATTGCTAATGTTTTAAGGTGTATAATGGAATATTCCTAGCTGCTGTTATTATGCTATTATTCTGAGTTCCTTGGACCATTGTCCAAGAGATAGAATTAATTGTTTTTAAAATAACGATAATGTATGACAATGTAATAAATGTGTTGATAGAATACTATAATACTGATTCCATGGAGTTTCTTGTCCGTTCTTCTCCATGCTGACTTAGATCCCGAACGGACGACTATCTTTCTGATTACTGACAAGCCTAAATTGAAATAAACATCTGGTATTGTCTTTCTGTGCTTTATTTCATAAAATCCTTTCCCTACACACATACCATATTCATGGGTACTTCTACACACATTAAATAACTAGTATTCATTCTGATATTCAAAGCTTTATTTTGGGTAATATACCTACATCATAATATATACTTATAGATAGTTTACATGATTATTTCCTAACATCAGAAGTGGGATTGTAAACCGCTTACTAATGCATTTTATTTTTCTATTTTCATGATCAATGTTGGAGCAATCGGTGTTCTGCTGGAAGTCATGGGAGTCGGCGAGTCGCCGACTCAACTCTCAACGTGACGATGACACCGTGCTGCAACTCCGAGAGCGGGAATGCGAAGCTGCAAGCTGCTGTAATATCTTCGATACCCATTCCAAGGATTAAATGGAGCAGCAGTACCTACGAATTAGCATAAGTCGGTAAGGCCCTTAGAGGCTCTTTTAAATCACAACGAAATGCAATTAGATGAGATGATGTAGGGTAACCTCATTAATTTTGAGATAAACCACATTAAGTATATACTTAAAACATCCTGTTTACATTAACTATAAATAGAAATTTAATCGTTTTTTCGTTCAGTTATTTATTTTTAAATTATACAAGTATAAAAAGAAACTGTCACTTTAGGTCCGTGATACTTAGCTAGTTACGTCATCACATCTATACGATAGATACAGTTTTATTTACAGCTGAATTCGAAAAGTATATGAAAAAAACCTATGATTATGTTTTAAAATCAGTTAAAACTTTGAAAATTTGAAAAATATAACAGTTGCCAAAGAAAAACTTCCGTCCTTGGCCTGGTAATTGGGTTGAACCAAACACTAGTGCGGAAGATAATCTTGTATAATGTGTGTATAGTTTTAATTAACCGACTTCAAAAAAAAAAGCAGGAGGTTCTCAATTAACTGTTTTTTTTATGTTTGTTACACAATATCTCTGGCAATTGCAAATCGAGGTTGGTCCCATATAAATTTCAATAACTTTGCTTGGGTAGTTTTTGAGTTGGCTTCAATAATACGTATCTATTTTTGCCACTTAGTTTATGTTAATGATATTGTAATAGCTTCCTGTCGCTGATATTTGCATGGCAGGTGGTGTTGTGCTAGTTGTGTGGGGTAGGCACGACTCAGGGGCGAAAAAAAAAAAAAAAAACTTTAATTACGGAAATCGGTGGCAAACAACGAAAATGCGAAGTTGTTATGTAGATTACAAAGATTACAAACAATAGATTTTTGCAAATAGATAATTGCTTCATGTTTTGCAATAAATTACCAGCGTTGTGTCATCGCGTTTCTCTTTCTTTCTATGCAGTCCGACAAAGACCGCACTAGGTCATGTAGTCGCCTTAACGAAATTTAAATCTTTTAAATATTCTTATTTTTGAGGTTTTTGGTGTTTTGCAAAGAACCCTGTATAGTAAACGTTAATCCTAATGAAAACTTAAATTGATGTTATAAAAAATAAATTAATTAATACTACGTTTTGTACCGATACGGTGGATACAATGGTATGGAGCAAAGGTTGTAGACAATAAAATTTAATGGTTCCTTGTCCGTGTAGGTATATGTCGCAGCCAACTGGTTAAATTATGCGTTTAGTTAACCGCCTAGCCTTTTAACTAAACGGCGGCCGTTCAACTAACGGCCTGAATGATATTCAATTATAGAATTATGTTGGAACTATAACCGAATTTGGTCGCAGTAACTAAGCCAGGGCACCCAGACCAAATGGGTTAGATTAGAACTGTGATCAACCGCGTGCGAGCAAAGAAAGCGAAGCGAGGCGAGCACTAGTTCCAAAGGCCAGGCGGTTAACTAAACGGCTAATTTAACTAGTTGGCTGCGACATATATATGTTTTGAGGCTGACTGTACCATAGCACTTAGCAGTGGGTACCATTCCGTGAGAAAACTAAATAGTTCACTTGGTTTTGATTTTCTTACAACTTTTCTTCAAGGTCTTGCCGAAAGCGCCGAATAGTTTCGGAACAAGGATTTCGGCTTCTAAACGAAAAACGAAATTGGCTCCGTTTCGGTAAAATAATTTTGAAGTAACTAAGGGCTTTCATAGATAAAGGAAATTCGTTTTCTGTATTACTTACTCAGAAATTCAGAATACACGGCAATTCAGTTTTTGGTTGAAATATACGTATAAGAAAACAAACTTACATCATCATCTGCCTAGCCTTTTCCCAACTATTTTGGGGTCGGCTTCCAGTCTAACTGGATGCAGTTGAATACCAGTATTTTACATGGAGCGATTGCCTATCTGACCTCCACAACCAAGTTACTGGCTAATACGATACCCATTGGTCAGACTGGTTATCAGACTTTCGGGTGTCTGACTACTCGTAACGACTGACAAAGATCCACGAATGACAGCCAGGACCAACTGCTTAACGTGCTTTCCGAGGCACGGAGGTGTCACGGTATGTAAAGATGGCCACCCGCCCACAGAACGACCGCCTGATCGACTGACCTTTGCGACTGTTTTAATTTAGCCACGGGCCCCTCAAGAAAACAAGCTTACATATAATAGTAGAATAAATTTTTACCATAATATTACGTGCAGGTCCTTTATACACTTCTGCGTATCTACTCTTTTGTTAAAAACAGTTTTACTTAACGTAATGTAAACTAATATTTTATTCATAGTTGTTTCACTGGGAAGAAGTGGCGCAACAAATGCATGTGTTAGATTTAACATTTTATTTAATTATAATATTAGAATATTGTTTGTTGGCAAAAGGCATCTATCACATTTACGAAGATTGAGACCAACATAGAAGTACCTAATTTGACTAGATACTGTGTTTACAACAAAACAATAGTCATAACTTGTCAAAATCACTTAAATGTTATTACTATAAATGATTATGTAATATTTGAAAATACTTGTAGTATATCTTAGATTTTATATTGCTAATTTAATATAATAAGCTGTTTCAAACGATCGGCACAATACTGTCAGTTGATGTTGATATTCTTTTAATGATGGCTAAGAAATACGAATTAACTCTTATTAAATTGCTTAATTACTTTATAATGTTTTAAAATGGTTTCACTTAATAAGACTTATTTATTATTACCTGTGTTAGAAGATATTAAGCCAAAATATATGATGATCTGTGATTGGTTCAAAATGGCGGTAGATGTTTGACTTATAAGACGTTGGTTGAAAGGATATAAAAAGGATTGTAATGACTATCAAATCAGTTGTTGTTTGCTAGATATTCAGTTGATAACTAGTGCCGTTATTATGTGAAATAGATCGACCAGATGTCATGTAAGTTAATTGATATTATTATCTTAATTATTGCTAATAATTATGTTGTTCTGTATTGTTATAATATGGCCAATATTGCTAATGTTTTAAGGTGTATAATGGAATATTCCTAGCTGCTGTTATTATGCTATTATTCTGAGTTCCTTGGACCATTGTCCAAGAGATAGAATTAATTGTTTTTAAAATAACGATAATGTATGACAATGTAATAAATGTGTTGATAGAATACTATAATACTGATTCCATGGAGTTTCTTGTCCGTTCTTCTCCATGCTGACTTAGATCCCGAACGGACGACTATCTTTCTGATTACTGACAAGCCTAAATTGAAATAAACATCTGGTATTGTCTTTCTGTGCTTTATTTCATAAAATCCTTTCCCTACACACATACCATATTCATGGGTACTTCTACACACATTAAATAACTAGTATTCATTCTGATATTCAAAGCTTTATTTTGGGTAATATACCTACATCATAATATATACTTATAGATAGTTTACATGATTATTTCCTAACATCAGAAGTGGGATTGTAAACCGCTTACTAATGCATTTTATTTTTCTATTTTCATGATCAATGTTGGAGCAATCGGTGTTCTGCTGGAAGTCATGGGAGTCGGCGAGTCGCCGACTCAACTCTCAACGTGACGATGACACCGTGCTGCAACTCCGAGAGCGGGAATGCGAAGCTGCAAGCTGCTGTAATATCTTCGATACCCATTCCAAGGATTAAATGGAGCAGCAGTACCTACGAATTAGCATAAGTCGGTAAGGCCCTTAGAGGCTCTTTTAAATCACAACGAAATGCAATTAGATGAGATGATGTAGGGTAACCTCATTAATTTTGAGATAAACCACATTAAGTATATACTTAAAACATCCTGTTTACATTAACTATAAATAGAAATTTAATCGTTTTTTCGTTCAGTTATTTATTTTTAAATTATACAAGTATAAAAAGAAACTGTCACTTTAGGTCCGTGATACTTAGCTAGTTACGTCATCACATCTATACGATAGATACAGTTTTATTTACAGCTGAATTCGAAAAGTATATGAAAAAAACCTATGATTATGTTTTAAAATCAGTTAAAACTTTGAAAATTTGAAAAATATAACAGTTGCCAAAGAAAAACTTCCGTCCTTGGCCTGGTAATTGGGTTGAACCAAACACTAGTGCGGAAGATAATCTTGTATAATGTGTGTATAGTTTTAATTAACCGACTTCAAAAAAAAAAGCAGGAGGTTCTCAATTAACTGTTTTTTTTATGTTTGTTACACAATATCTCTGGCAATTGCAAATCGAGGTTGGTCCCATATAAATTTCAATAACTTTGCTTGGGTAGTTTTTGAGTTGGCTTCAATAATACGTATCTATTTTTGCCACTTAGTTTATGTTAATGATATTGTAATAGCTTCCTGTCGCTGATATTTGCATGGCAGGTGGTGTTGTGCTAGTTGTGTGGGGTAGGCACGACTCAGGGGCGAAAAAAAAAAAAAAAAACTTTAATTACGGAAATCGGTGGCAAACAACGAAAATGCGAAGTTGTTATGTAGATTACAAAGATTACAAACAATAGATTTTTGCAAATAGATAATTGCTTCATGTTTTGCAATAAATTACCAGCGTTGTGTCATCGCGTTTCTCTTTCTTTCTATGCAGTCCGACAAAGACCGCACTAGGTCATGTAGTCGCCTTAACGAAATTTAAATCTTTTAAATATTCTTATTTTTGAGGTTTTTGGTGTTTTGCAAAGAACCCTGTATAGTAAACGTTAATCCTAATGAAAACTTAAATTGATGTTATAAAAAATATACATATTTCTTAGATCGATAAAGTAGAATTTTAAGGTAAAAAAAAAAAATGTTACGAAATTATCTTTAGTAAACTATGTGTTTATGTTGATTTGAAACTACAACATATATTTTTATCCTATCAATACAAAGAATATTTAGATTGAAAATGAAAATAATTTCGAATATCTAAATTTACAACGATGTTTCATTGCGTTTTAATCATCACTAGTAGATATAGTGTGGAAATATTTTTGCGAAATGGTAGTAGGTAGGAGGTATCATTTTGCTGCGGCTGATTGGAGGTCCGACCACAGGATTTGAATAGACCATAGATTGCTCCGACATAAGATGTATTTTAAAGGTGTTGATTTTTCAGTTTGTTCAGTATTAACTTCGATACATGTTGTCACGGAATTGGGTATATGGTATACTAGCTGCGCCCCGCGGTTTCATCCGCGTAGGTTTTGATCCCGTAGGAATATCGGGATAAAAAGTATCCTATGTGTTAGAATCCTGGTTATAAACTAACTTACAAATTTCACACAAATCCGTTTAGTAGTTTGTGCGTGAAGAAGGAACAAACAAACATACAAACACACACAAACTTTCGCCTTTAAAATATTCTCTTCCATCCTTATAATTATATTTCGAGATTGTTTATAAAAATGTCGGACACTAGTTACCAAAGCCGACGGGATAACAATAGCTTCTGCGTAAGAAGGTCCCACACAGCATTAATGTACAAAAATGTATTTTGCATGGCGCTAGTCATATTTAACTGATTAGTCGTCAATCAAAAAATTCAACGTGAGCATATTTAGTTAAGAAACTGCTAAAAATCTTTACTTATGAACAAACCATATTACAGTATTTCGGAATTCATAACAGACAAAAATCTAATGACAGAATGTTGACGTGCTAATAAATGACGTATGATAATGACTTATTGTAAATAACTGGCTGTGTTCATGGCTGTGCCTGTGCCAGTTACTGTGCCTGTGGCTTGCCTGTGGATTGCCTGTGGCTTGCCTGTGGATTGCCTGTGGCTTGCCTGTGGATTAAGATAAGATAAGATAAGATAATGTTTATTTTGTAAAACATGAGTACAGTAAAGGTCTTATAAATTATTGTGAGGCGGCTACATGTTTTGCCATTTGTGGCATACAAAATTTGTTGCACTAGACAATAAAAAAAAAAATACAGAAAGAGAGGAAAAAAAAAATATTAAATAAAATTACAATGTCAAAATTAAAATGTCAAAATTAAATTGAAATTACAACGTCAAAATTTAAATCCAACTCAAAAAATACATGTCAACATTATTGTCTGTAGGATTGCCTGTGGCTTGCCTGTGGATTGCCTGTGGCTTGCCTGTGGCTTGCCTGTGGCTTGCCTGTGGCTGTACTAGTTACATTACTGTGGCTGTGGCTGTGCCAGTGGCTGTCCCTGTGGCTGTGCCAGTGTCTGTGCCTGTGGGTGTGCCAATAATACCTACTTAATACAAAGTTAACCCCAAAGTAATCGATTGTCAGAAATGTAGGTACTTCAAGGACGAAGTACAGTTCAGAATAGCCGTGATAGATTATTTTTAAATTTATTGCTATTTCAGTTTAACAGAACGTTCAGACGATACATTGACATAGATTCGATATGATAGTTTAGATAATAATTATATGTTACATATGAATAACGTATTGTGAATTTTAAATGTACAACACACACACACACCTAAAACAGTTGTGATTGGCTTATCAAGTCAAGATGTAAGTAACATAATATAGTAAAGAGTCAAAATTAAAAAAAAAAAAAAAACAAAAACAATTTTCTTCGTAATTTTTGACCCGTTTTCTTTTATTATTGTTTATCTGTGTGTTGTTGTTATGTACCTATTGTTTAGAGTTTTTAATTCCAAAGTGTAGTACCTAATGTTCAGTTAATGGCCATGTTAAAAGTTTGTTAAAATGTTAACAGAAAATGTGAATAATATTGTCAGATTGACCGAGCGATGATTATTTGAATTATTTTCATGATCGCTAGTGATTGCTTCGATTCAGAAGCTGTTGAATATGAATGACTTACCAAATTGTTGCTATTCCAATTTTATATTATTAACTGTAAATTATACCGATAAGCATTTTATTATTTGCTAAATTGTATAAGTTGGTACTTGCTTAACGTTCTTCAATTACATTATTAGCAGAAGTTCCAAAGATATTTAGACATAATAGTAAAATGGTTGTTATTGGCTCTGAGCACCTCAAAACTTTCTGTTGAGTTGGTCAATATCAAACGTTGTCGTTTTTGTGAGACTGTAGATTCATAGGTACTTCGAGAACGAAGTACATGTCAGTATGGCCGTGTTAGATTTAACATTTTATTTAATTATAATATTAGAATATTGTTTGTTGGCAAAAGGCATCTATCACATTTACGAAGATTGAGACCAACATAGAAGTACCTAATTTGACTAGATACTGTGTTTACAACAAAACAATAGTCATAACTTGTCAAAATCACTTAAATGTTATTACTATAAATGATTATGTAATATTTGAAAATACTTGTAGTATATCTTAGATTTTATATTGCTAATTTAATATAATAAGCTGTTTCAAACGATCGGCACAATACTGTCAGTTGATGTTGATATTCTTTTAATGATGGCTAAGAAATACGAATTAACTCTTATTAAATTGCTTAATTACTTTATAATGTTTTAAAATGGTTTCACTTAATAAGACTTATTTATTATTACCTGTGTTAGAAGATATTAAGCCAAAATATATGATGATCTGTGATTGGTTCAAAATGGCGGTAGATGTTTGACTTATAAGACGTTGGTTGAAAGGATATAAAAAGGATTGTAATGACTATCAAATCAGTTGTTGTTTGCTAGATATTCAGTTGATAACTAGTGCCGTTATTATGTGAAATAGATCGACCAGATGTCATGTAAGTTAATTGATATTATTATCTTAATTATTGCTAATAATTATGTTGTTCTGTATTGTTATAATATGGCCAATATTGCTAATGTTTTAAGGTGTATAATGGAATATTCCTAGCTGCTGTTATTATGCTATTATTCTGAGTTCCTTGGACCATTGTCCAAGAGATAGAATTAATTGTTTTTAAAATAACGATAATGTATGACAATGTAATAAATGTGTTGATAGAATACTATAATACTGATTCCATGGAGTTTCTTGTCCGTTCTTCTCCATGCTGACTTAGATCCCGAACGGACGACTATCTTTCTGATTACTCAAACTCAAACTCAAATCATTTATTTCAATTAAACCTTGTACAGGCACTTTTGAATTGTCAAAATTAAATAGTCTGTCAGTTAGTCAGAAAGTTGAAGCTAGTTGCCCCATGGACGTAATATATAGAAGTAACTCTATATATTACGTCCATGAGTTGCCCATTCCAAAGCGTAGATCTCTATGGAGAAGAACGGGCAAGAAACTCCATGGACACTCTTTTAAATCAAGATATTACAAAATCCTGGGTACATTATTCTTGTTGCTTCTATATGTGAGAACAATGTAAAAAAGACAGAAATGAAGAAACAATTCAAGACATAAGATTAAAAATAAGCCTTGGCAGTTAAGAGATGACCAGTCTCAACCGACGGCGCCCGTTCACGAACATGACGCGTGGATCAGCACCATCCAGCTCAACCATTTTGTAGGGAACCGAATGATCCAACACACGCGCCACCATCGGTGAGACATTTAAGTGAGCATGACACGTTCTCAACTGCCATGCTATTTCAAGTCGACATCAAAAAATCATAATAAACGGAAACATGGTTCTTACATTTACAAAATTAAAAAAAATGCTTCTAAATTATACAAAACTACAGTTTGCAATTTAAGAGGTAAATAGAATTTTATTACCTACCAAACAGGAAGAGATATTTAATATTGAAGTATTCAACAATTAAAACTTGATTGAATAAATTAAAAAAAATAAAAAAAGTTATGTTCGTAATGTCAGAAACACAAAAAAAAGAAAAAGGGAAGCACCTCTTCCAAATATTGAAATTAACTACAAAGATAGTCTTACAATCTTCAGCAGCTCCAACAATACTTTCAAGTGTCAATCAATTAGTTGTGGTTGTGGAGCAGGACCAGCATTGAGCCAGGCATTTTTATCAGTGATGTAATCCCCTAACTTATAATATGCCTGACTGCATAGTGTGCGTTTTATACAAGACTTGAATTTTGTCTCATTCAGTTGAAGAATGTGGGGAGGTATTTTATTATAACATTTTAAACAGTACCCCATAAAAGATGAATCTACTTTAGCCAGTCTGAAACCTGGTTGAACTAATAGGTCCCTATTTCTAGTACTATAATTATGTCTTTCACCTCTTTTACTAAAAAGATGTAAGTTTTTCCTTACATACATGATGTTTTCGTAGATATATTGACAAGGCACCGTCATGATGTTAATTTCCTTAAACAGTTCCCTTAGAGAATCGCGCCTGCGGAGATTATATATAGCTCTGATGGCTCTTTTCTGCAGAATAAAAATAGAATCGATGTCTGCAGCCCGTCCCCAAAGTAAAATACCGTAAGACATGATACTATGAAAGTAACTAAAATAGACTAGTCTCGCGGTATCTACATCAGTAAATTGACGGATTTTTCTGACAGCATAAGCTGCTGAACTTAGCCGTCCTGCAAGAGATGTTAAATGAGGACCCCATTGTAGCCTTGAGTCGAGCGTGATCCCCAGGAAAACAGTTTTATCGACGAATTCCAGTTTCTCTTGATTCAATATTATCTCACAATCACTACTCTTGACATTTGGTAAAGAAAATCTTATGCACTTAGTTTTATTTCCATTTAATACTAAATTATTAGCAGTGAACCAATTTTGAACCTGCAGTAGGGCATTATTTACGTCGTCAAAATTTGTAGCACGTCTATTTACCTTAAAAATTAAGGAAGTGTCATCAGCAAATAACACCATTTGTGGTTGATTTTTTAATAAATGGAGTAGATCATTAATATACACTAAAAAGAGGAAAGGACCCAATATTGAGCCTTGTGGCACACCAATTTTTACTATTAAACCAAGTGAATTGACACCATTTATTTGAACTTGTTGTTGCCTATCATTTAAATAAGAACTAACTAAACTGAGCGCAAGTTTTCCAAGTCCGTAATGCTCAAGTTTCAAAAGCAAGGTTTCGTGATCGACGCAATCAAATGCCTTGGAGAGGTCACAAAAGATTCCTATTGCGTCTTGGGCCTCTTCCCACGCGTTAAAAATGTGTTTTAATAAAGTTACACCGGCGTCGGTCGTACAACGCCCTTTGGTGAAACCATACTGTTGATCGTGTAAGATTTTATTCGAGTTAAAATGATTGAGCATTTGATTAAGCATTATCTTTTCAAACACCTTGCTGAAAACCGGCAAAACGGATACGGGTCTATAATTATTCGTGTCTTTACTGTCCCCGGATTTGTAAAGTGGTATTACCTTACTGTATTTCATTAAATTGGGGAAGACTCCTTGATCCACGCACGAATTAAATACTAAGGCTAAGTAAGGCGCAATAGTCTCAATTATGGAGGTACAGACCTTAATGGACATTCCCCAAAGATCTTCTGTCAATTTGATCTTAATTTGCTTAAAAGCTTTAATTACTGTTAAGGGGTTAATATGCCTAAAGTTAAATTCAACCGGGCAGGCTGAAACGTTCGCCCTTACTAAATCCAAAGCGAGGGAGGGCGAGGAATTTAAAGTTTCAGTTGTTTTGAGTGGGATACTAGTAAAGAAATTTACAAATTCTTGAGCCACTTCTTTGTTATCGCAAATGAGACCGCTTGACGTCTGTAGTGTGTAATCAGAATTATGCTTTTTATTCCTGTTCGTTTCATTATTTATAATTTTCCAAACCGTCTTTATTTTATTGTCTGCTGATTTGACCTTGTTGCTAATGTATAAGGCTTTAGCTGCTTTACAAGCGTTCTTAAAAGTTCTAGAGTAAGTAGCAACATACTTATTAAAAGTTTCCGTGTTAATATAAGGCTTAAGGCCATACAGCTCGAAAAGTCTTTCCCTACTTTTCCTAAGTCCTTTAGTTGCCCAGTCACAAAATAAAAACTTAGGGCTGACACTTTTAGTGATCTTCTTAAAAGAATTATTGAACTCGGTTTGGACTACCGAAAAGAATTCATTATACATATACTGACAAGCCTAAATTGAAATAAACATCTGGTCTTGTCTTTCTGTGCTTTATTTCATAAAATCCTTTCCCTACACACATACCATATTCATGGGTACTTCTACACACATTAAATAACTAGTATTCATTCTGATATTCAAAGCTTTATTTTGGGTAATATACCTACATCATAATATATACTTAAAGATAGTTTACATGGTTATTTCCTAACACATGCATTATTTTTAATAAGTTATAGATTACCGCATTGGGTTATGTCCTGTAATGGTTTATGTCCTGTAATGGTTTATGTAAGTAGATAAATAAATAAATAAATTCCCCAGCAGCACGGCTGTCTGTTTAGATCTGTTTAGATAGAGAAACTTGCTTCTATACAAAAAGAGCGCTAGCACACTGGGACGCCATGGCAACCATCACTGGCTACTTACCGTAGCCAAATGAGGTTGCCAAATAAGTAGTCAGTGGCTACTGACTCTCAGTTCTGGCGATCAGCTGGCCACTGAGTGAAGGAAGCGTATCTTACTTGTATAATAAATTAATCGTTTAAAAAACATTAGAAAAACACGCTTTTATAAATGCACGTAAAAAAAAAGAAACCTTATCGTGTTCAAAGTCCATTACGTGGCCTTTCTCACAAGTGCAAACACGACTATGATACGATATTCTATCATGGAATGCCATGCGGCTTCATCATCAGACCTTGAAACCTAATCGTGGTCAAAGTTCATTACAAGACTTTTCTAAGAAATCCAAAACAGCTATAATACGATTTTCCATCATGAAGTTCCAGTTCATATCTTCCGGCTCCATCATCAGATCAGTTCGACAGTACCATATTATTGTATTGTCATCAGAACTACATACAGCTGCCAATTTTCATTACGCTACGACCCTTGGAAGATGGTTAAATTCGTTACCTTAGATTCCATTACATAGTTAGTCATATATTCCGGCTCCATCATCAGATCAGTTCGACAGTACCATATTATTGTTTTGTCATCAGAACTACATACAGCTGCCAATTTTCATTACGCTACGCTACGACCCTTGGAAGATGGTTAAATTATCAAGTCAACAGTATTTTTAACACGCTTTTATTAGGTCGACCTGTATGTAACTAACTATGTAATGGACTCTAGAGTCCATTACATAGTTAGTTACATACAGGTCGACCTAATAAAAGCGTGTTAAAAATACTGTTGACTTGGCTACACGTCGCCAGGTCGCCAGAGTATCCAGTCTCCACGTAGGGGCCGGCGAATTGACGAAATTAAAACTAATTAAATTAAATTCCAAACGACGTCGCCAGACCGTAGCCAAGTGAGTTAACTGTCACACATTTCAATACGAATTGTGCGGATACGTAGCCGGCGACGTCGCCATGACGTCCTAGTGCGTTAGCGCTCTAAATGATACAAATACAATACTGATACAAATAGATGCTACAGCGGTCTGCCAATTCCAATCATTCGTAAATTAAAAGAGATTTTCTCCAACGAATCTTATAGGGTATGAGCACACGCAGTCGTCACATAAATCACAATACGGTCCGCCGATAAAGATTTGTGACTGCCCTCTGTACCGGTACCCTTATAATCCCTATTTTCTTTTATTGTTAAACGCGGCTATTATTATCAGAGTTTTCGCTTACAACGGTGAAAAGGTATACCTAGTACCTACCTAGTAGGTTGTGTTCAGGGGGGCAAGATGTAGACGGATATTGTCTATGCATAGGTATGTACCTACATTATAAATAGTTCCGTTATTGTCTAAAGTCCCCGTCACGACAATCTATAAATTTTGTAAACACACATTCAGGGGTTCGCAACCTTTGGATCAAATAAAAATAAGTCAGACGCGTTTCCAAAACCCTTTTATAACGCTTATAGCGCTTTATATCGCTAAAATATAACCCGACCAAGTGAAATTGCTCGTTAGTTTCGTATTATTACGTATATTACTTTCAGTTGATTGAATTTGGGATTATTTGTTATTGATTGAATTGTCGCTACGTAATTTAGTAGAAGTTCTTTATTTTATTTTTTGACCGCCACACTCATGTATAGATGACAAACCAAATGTGCCCAGCACGCCACGGTTCGACTACATGGCAGACTTTGACGCCAAGGACACGTTTTTGATTTTTTGACGTGTGGCGGTCAAAAGGTTAATAGCTTCTCGTGACGGGGACTTTAGTGTGCTAGTTCCACATTTATATTACATTATTCTGTAATTTATATTCCTGTGCATCATACACTATTCTCTAGTCTGAAGTAGAGGTGGACATAGTCCGACTACAAAATAGTTTGCACGCTGCCTCGAAAAAGTTAGGTTTCTTTTGAACATTGATACAGAAATAGGACATACTTTGTTGACAACAGAAGAGCTAGACCAGTGATGGCGCAGTAGTAGCGGCCCCGACTTAGTGTGTACCCACACGAGCGACACGCATCGACGACAGAGGCAACTGCAACTGTCGACAACGTACCTCTCAAAACGGTGAAGAAAAACATCGTGAGGAAACCTAAAAAATCGAAGACATGTGACATCCACCAATCTGCACTGGGCCGGCGTGGTGCATTACGGCCCACTTCACAGAGAGGAGGCCTGTGTCCCAGCAGTGGGAACGTTATAGGCTAATTGTGATAACGAAAATACATTATTATCGCAGAATAATAAAAACCTTTTCCCCCAAACATAGGCTATATATCACTAAAATAATAACCTTATCATTTGGCGTAGGTACTATAAAAACATTTTCACAAGTACTCATAGAATAGAAACTATCGCTATAAAAAGCGGGTGGCCGCTAACACGTGCTTCTACCCTCGACTTTATGACGTCATAAACACGACGGCAGCGCTTTGAAAGCGGCTCAAAAGTTTCTGCAACAGATTGTAATAAGCGCTTTATGCTGTATTACATACATCGTTATCATCACGACTCTTCTGTGTCAGGGCAGGGGTAGGGGAAGGGTCTGAAATACGAATTCAGGGGCACTTAGAGAAGGAATACTGATGTCTTAGGCCGTGTTCACCAAAGCACTTGCCGACCGTCACGTTCATGTTGTTCGGCGAACACGAATGCGTCGTCGCTCGCACCAACATACTAGAGGGCACACCATAGATATAGATAACGCACACCTAGATAACGCAAGAGCAACTACTTCGCGTGCCAAAAATCGCACCAGTTTACGATAAAAAATCATAAGCCGCCACATTCGCGCTCAGTCCTGTGTACTGCTGGCTGGGTAAGCGTGAGCGAGAGCGCGAGCTTGTGACGTCATAGTATGTAGTCAAAAAATGGCACGCTTGGTTTTCATACAGTTCGTGATACTTGCGTTATCTAGGTCTATCTATATCTGTGGGGCACACCATCCGACGACGTTGCGTCACACACAAAATGGGAATTCATTGCGTTTTCTATAATTTTGACAGTTCGACCACGTTTATTGCGTTATCTAAGGGATCCTGCCGTTTTGCCGAAAAGATTTTGCCAAAATTTCTCTACCCAAACAAATTTTAGCAATCTTTTTTTGTACCAATGCAATGTTTGGAATGTGGGCACAGTTTCGCCCGCGTAGAAGTCCTAAAAGGAACCAAAAATTGGAAGACATTTTGTGACATCTACTTACCAAGCCGCACTGGGCCCGCGTGGCGGTCTACGGCCAACTCTCTCTCACCGAAAGGAAGCCTGTTTCCCACAGCAGTGATCAGTGTCTGATTATGTATGTATGTTATGTTCGGCGGACTTGGGTTCGTAATCTATTCAGGGATTTCCAAGTCAGCTACGGTAACGCAAGCCCAGATGGAAGGCACTCAGATGGCTTGAAAATGCAGTCACGGGGTTTAAGCAGCTCCCGCCAGAGATCACGTCTTACTGCAGGGGCGTTGCCATTAGCTGGACCCCTCCTTAAATTAAGCAAACCTAATCACTTAAAACTTTAGTAAATTTGTGTGGATAACATCCTAAAACACACATGAAAATAATAACTGGAACGTCTGGCGCGCGGTCAGCTCGTAGAAGTTAGTTTATTACTTCATACGTTAACATGGACACGGGCAGAATTCTAAACTAGGAATGTTAAGTTTATTTAGAATTTATTTATATTATTTATTTATATATTAACTAGCTGTTACCCGTGACTTCGTCCGCGTGGAATTTAACAAAAAAGTTATTGTTCAGTTCGCAGAGTTTACGATTTTAATATTACAAACAGACACTACAATTTTATTTATTTGTATAGATAACCAACGCCCTCAGGTTAGGTGGAGCGACGATTCGCCCCTAAGACGACCCACTGACCCGACGATCTTCGCAGGATGGCTGGTAGCAGCTGGATGAGAGTTACCGAAAATCGAGTTGAATGCTGTGCAATGGAGAGGCCTATGTCCAGCAGTGGACTGCTATAGGCGGATGATGAACCAAGTTATATGTACAGTTTGCACCACACGTACAAGTTATCGGTCAATACTAATAATTACTAGTATTGACCGATAACTTTACTTACACATACAATCATAAAATTAAGTTGAATTACATAAAACTAGACAAGATGAAATTAAACAAAATTAGACAAAATTGGACAAAATTAGACAAAATGAGATACAAGAAGATAATATTAGATACAAATAGGTAAAATTTAACGATAAACCTCTTTCTCGAAGTTGGACCTACCTAACTGGACTGTTTACCCTAGGTAATTATAATCGTCAACAACTACAAGTGTAGTCTCCGATCCTCCGATCTTCATGAGAGTGGGTGTCAAATCGGCATTTGATATTACCATTGTTTTGTCCATGTTTATGTTGAGATCCACTCTTTCGAAAGCTCTACTCTGCTCTACTGAGGCCATCGAGCACTGTACTGAGGTTCACCATAGCCTCAGCCATGACTATTATACAAACTAAATATACTGTCGGCAAACCAAAGGTGAGTAATCTACTCTTCATTGATGTTGATGCCTAGCCCTCTGCAGTTCACCGCTGCACTGGAGGATGACTTTAAGGTTCTAGCCTTAAAGTCATCCTCCAGTGCAGCGGTGAACACTTTCGGAGACAACGATTCCGTGCCTCACACCTCGCTGCAGAAGGATAGGCGCATTTTCTATGTAGGTACCGATAGTAAATCTGGCACCGCTAGATTTGAGCTGTAGCCCTAGTCTCGATCAAATCGGGGCTTTCTCGTACCTGCATCTGCTTAGAGTGGACTCTAAGCAGATGCAGGTTCAAACCGCTTCTAGGGGGCCTTCAGAACCTTCCGGTATTCCGGCCTTCAAGAGTTCGGCTGTAATTCTGTCATGGGCCGGTGCCTTGTTGTTTTTAAGCTGCGTCATAGCCATTCTAATCTCGTTCAGGCTGATGTCAGGGATGTCTTCGGTGTAGTATCGGGTCAATATAGCACTTGGGTCGTTCCAGGTTACTGTTTGACTTGTACCACTGTCCATATATCCGTGAACCTCTCGATCTTCCTCAAAAGTTTAAGTTTGTGGGATACCATTCTGCTATGCCCAATAGACAGATCTCTTGCAATGACCATGGAGACCTTGTTCCGCTGTATCGCGTTCGTAAAACGTTCAGTATTAAACCAGTTAAGGTCGTTTTTCAAGGACTTACAGTCTACTGAGCTACTGGTATTTACTAACGAGTATCGTCTGAAGATTGCAGGATCATCCCGCGCCTCTCCTCTGCTTGAGAGTAGGTTCGGAGAGCTTCTTATTTCTATTTGTGCGACGAGTCTTGAAGATCTTAGACCCGACCATATGGACTGTTTCCACGAACCCATCGTTCGCCTGATGTTAGGGGTAGTGAACCTTTTTAGGGTTCCGTACCAAAATGGTAAAAACGGAACCCTTATAGTGAGACTAAGTCTGTCTGTCTGTCTGTCACAGCTGGATATCTCAAGAACTACAATGCTATCAACTTGAAATAGTTTTAGATGACGTTTGCCCAACTATTTCGCAATTAAGAAAGAAATAAAAATATATGTATATTTTTTACAACAGGGACTGAAAGGGGGTCTGAAAAATTCGAAGTGCACACTTTTCAGAAATCATCAACAAGTTACATTAGTTCCACTATCGGTCAAGAGATGGCGCTGACATAAAATTGCAATATTCTACACCGCAGTGTTACAATTCTCTGATGAATATAGGCCTCGCCGATAAAAAATTAAAAACATATGATGGTACGGAACCCTCGGTGCGCGAGTCTGACTCGCTCTTGCCCGGTTTTTTTTCACAAATTTTAAATATGCCAATTGATTAATACTTATTTCTGGGGGCCTAAAAAGGCCACTTTGGCAGAATCATAAACGTATTTTGCTTTTTTTCGTTGCAAGAGATTGGGATTGGATTTGGATTGGTATTTAAGCACAGACAAAAAAAAAATAACTGAAAAATCCTTCACCAATGGGATTTGATACGATTAACTTAACAGTTAACTGTCTATTATGATTTATAATGATTTGATGAATTCCTTTTATGATTCTGCAAAAGTTGGCAGAATCATAAACGTATTTTGCTTTTTTTCGTTGCAAGAGATTGGGATTGGATTTGGATTGGTATTTAAGCACAGACAAAAAAAAAATAACTGAAAAATCCTTCACCAATGGGATTTGATACGATTAACTTAACAGTTAACTGTCTATTATGATTTATAATGATTTGATGAATTCCTTTTATGATTCTGCAAAAGTGGCCTTTTTAGGCCCCCTGGAGTTCTCAATTCGCCCACAAATAAATTAACTTCGTGCGAAACACCTACAGAAAATAAAATATTTTAAAAGAGTAGATTCGCCAGTATCAGGCGCCTAAATCCGTGCGAATCGACCAATAAGTCGTTTATGTTAATTTTTTGTTGTTAACATCCTTATAACAAGTTTCTTGTTCATTGAACTCAGTTATTACCAGACCACGGTAGACATAGGGCGCTGCCAAGTTGCTCCGCGACACCCAGTTCTCCACTTTCCGCAACCAGTTGGTCCCCACTACCATTTACCGTGATAAGATATCCATATATCCATCACGACTGTGGAATTTCTCTAGCTTCTTTATTTTGTCCCTGTATTGTATGTGTGGCGAACCGCAGACTAGTAAATAAACATAGCTTTATGATCATCTTTTTACGTCATCCTTTGAATTGATTAAAAACAAGTTGCTGTTGTTAGTAAAAATCCACAGTTTGACCGCTAATATGTTACTACTATGCTGGTTTCCTTTTGTCATTCAAACAGACTCCAGCGCGAATGGCGACCGACACCAATCGATAAAATAAATATTTGTGTGATAAATTTGAAGTGTGAAGTTGTTACGAAAATCGAGTGATTTCTGTTGAAAATGGTAAGAAAGTGAAGATAAAATATGGTGTTATTGTGGTATTATTATTAAGTGTGAATTTGTGTAAATGTGTGTGTCATAAAAACGAGTTTGGTATGTAATAAGTACACTAGATGAATTTTGTCGGTTTGCATACGGCTAGAAATAGGTATCGGTCTATAAACTTTTTGCAATACTCAGGTCGTACCACGTACTTATTTGTTTGCAAAAAGTGCATTCAAGAAATTGCACGCTATTCATTTTAAATACAAAACAATATCAACTCGGCCAGTGACCTCAGAAGATACATAACAATCTATTTATAGAAGATCAAACAGGATGCGCTAACTTTGCCCGGCAAATTCGAATTTTCTTGAGCTTTTTGAAAATTGCAGATCTGGGGGCCTAATAAAAGGCCACTTTGGCAGAATCATAAAAGGATAACAGTATGAATCATAATGGACAGTTAACTGTTAAGTTAATCGTATCAAATCCCATTGGTGAAGGATTTTTCAGTATTTTTTTTTTTCTGTGCTAAAATACCAATCAATTCAATCCAAATCCAATCTCTTTGATTATACCTACCTACGTAGTGCAGCGAAAAAAAGAAAAACACGGACTGTCTTCGCGCCATATTATGATTCATAATGTTAGCCTTTTATGATTCTGCCAAAGTGGCCTTTTTAAGCCCCCTGTTCTTCTAGATAGATCTTCTTCTTCCCAGCTAAAACATTAGGAAGTGAGGGGTGGGCGTTTTGGGGAACAGATTAAACTACCCCTTTTAATTTGAAATTTCTTTGCCTCGTTTCTTATCCTCAAAATTATATGTAAGTACAAGTTTAGTCTGGTTTATTTTTACAAAAGCGCACAATACTATTGTAATATTTATAACATCCATATTGGACGGATGGATGACTCCTGTTACACAGGTTTTTCCTAACGTGGGGATCATTTATTTTGTGCCACGCATTTGCTTGTTTAAATTAAGTGCCAGCCTGCACTATCTGTGTACAGTCACGAGCATAAGTATGTATACACTTGGCTTTATTCAAAGGCGATTTTCTCCTGTATTTTTGAATGAAATTGTATGTTATTACGAACCCATAGGCTTATGCAAAGTGTCGCATTTCAACGTTGAATTCTTTATTTCATGAAAAAATCGCAATTGAAAATTGCCAAGTGTTGAAATATAAGTGCTCGTGACTGTACTTTTCAGATTTTTCAATCATCTGATGACTTTATTCGAGGAATAATTTTGACAGTTAGGTATTTCATACAAAAACTGTCAAACGTCAATTTTATTCCTCGAATAAAAGTCATCTGGCGATGGAAAAATTACCCCCAAATATTAGGTACTATTTAAGTACCTACTACCTATAGTTTTAAGTCATTTTGACGTTCAATAAGTGCATATTCTCAGCCTAACTTACATAATACAGTTGTGAGTTTTAACCATTTTCCATAACTATTTGAATGTAAATGTGACTATTATACCTATATGAAAAAATATTAATTACGTTTCACACACGCGTACTTAATCAGAATAAGACTTATCACAGAGCAGAAATTGGCAAAAAAATATTTTTGAGAAAATTGTAACATCGTGGGCTACCTTCGCGCAATTGCCAGCGCGCGCGCATAAAAGGGGTTGAAATTGCACACCGCCAATTAGTGAAATAAAAATATATTATGCATAAAGTTCCCACAAAAAGTGACGGAAGACAACTTCTTCCTCTGAATAAGAACGTAGTCAGTGCGGAAAGCGTTTTATCGTAATAAATAAAAAATTAACAGGATTTTTCATAAAATACCTACACAAACATTTTCGAGTTCTATAATTCAACTAATTATTATTTTATACTATTAGTTAATAACTTAGTAGGTACAAAACGAAAATGCTTGGTAATTGGAGGTAGGTACCTATCTAACTTCGTGATGTTTTTTATCAAGATTTTTTTTATTATCATAAGCTCCACAAAGAGTTTGGAACAAAAACTACTTATTATTTTTTATGTTACGCCAAGTCTTGTCAATTTCATAAAAAAATCTAATTTACGATTGGCAATTTTATCCCTCTTAACTCGACAGATCCTAAACTTGTGCCTGTCCCTGGTGTTGCTAGCAACACCCTCACTGGAGCAGAATGCCGAGGACCCATCCCCATGTCCCTACGTGTTCATGTATGGACCAAGCAGAGCGAAGCCGGGTCGGTGGTACGGGGTCATAAACTTGTCTACAGACAGCACTCTACACTCGCTATGGCTTAATATTTTACTTGATAACGAGGCCTTAGTACTTGGGGTGAGTTTTTCTAATCAAATGAGAGGTTTTCTTAAAAAAAAAATATATATATAATTATATATTAAAAGAAAAATATGAGTATTAAAAAAAATAGTTTCCAAGAACACTGTAGATGGCGTTGTACTGACTACGTTCCTAGGTGCCAAAGCCAAAACGCTTGGAAAAAAAACATTGCGTCACGTCACATACGCTCGTTGACTGACACTTTTCGTTTGCTTTCGTTTTACGATCTCAAAATTACATCCAAGTGTAATAATCAAAAAATGATGTGAAGTTCCGTTCCTTGCAGAAACTTACCAAAGTCAGCGCCATCTATCCAGCGACTAGGGAAGAGTTAAAAAAAAGGAAAATCCCTCATTGTATAACATGTTTATTTTTGTAAGGCAATGTCGGATCGTCGCCTTCACCCTGCGTCTTATCCAAAAGTGACAATTTATTGAATAATTTTTCCATAGTCGCGCGATCAACAAGTCTCGTCTTGTTTGTTCGTCAAAATTCATACAAACGATCGCATCGCATAGTGGGTTGTTTCGTTTTGTCAGTTCACCCACGTTCATTGCGTTATTTGCGTTACTTACGTTGTTGAGCAGACGAATTTTTCAAACCTCGTAGTTCAAAATCGCTTGACTATACTTCACATGTCACTCCACGTTTTGTCCATTATTGACCTGCACCAGTGCAACCTAATCGTGTAACACACTTTCAACCACAATCCAAAAGTTTTTAAGGATATTGCTAAACCATTGCTTCCTATGTTCCAAAATGTGTCTTCTCAACAACGTAAGTAACGCAATGTATGTTGTTGAACTGTCAAAATGAAACCCATTGCTACTGATAGTGTGTTACGCAATTACCCCGCCGGAAGGTTTATGACGTGTATAATACAGTAATATTGAACTTACATGTAGGTAATAAAGAAATTTCAATAAGAAATTTCGGTGTGTAGTAAAGTGCGGGTGTTTTATTGAATTGTGTCAGTAGGCTCAGACCTATTCTGAAACTTGGATTCATATTTCTGTGTTGTGTCGTGTAATGACGCCTTCTGACGCAGTGTCAGCCGATCAAAACTCGTTGAAATTTGACGCAGTCCTAAACTGATTCGATTGATTGTCGTTTGTCGTATCCCGTGTCACGACACAGTAATGTATCTCTGACTTTAGTTAGTCACTGCATTCAAAGATTAATTTTATTTTGTCTGTCTGTTTCAGAACTCAATAGGAAATGTGTCGACACATGATAACAAGAACTTTAAAGTTGAGAACCCCGACACAAAGATCATACCTGGCCACGCTATGACAGTATACTTCTACGTGCAATACAATCCTTTAAGTATAACCCCGAGGCTGTTGGCTATAAGATTGAATGGAAAAGAAATTTGCAACTTTATTATTAAGAATCCAGTGAAAAATTCTTTGTACGTATTCTGCCAAAGATTCTACCTATACTCATCTACGTCGTGGTCTTTGTCAAAACTTTAATTAAGAGCCTGTACTACCTCAGATTCACTCTTTATCTCACTCGCACGATACTGCTCGCGGACTGTGTGAGAGCGAGACAGAGTGCGATGCTGTATTTGCTTTTTACGGAGAAAATAAAGGTAAATAAAAAAAAATAAACATATGCCCTGCCTTATAGTTAGTTCAGTTAGTATGCAAAGTTTCATGATCTAATTTGAAGTATTTTTTTATGAGCGGTTTATTGTTCGGTTTGGAGGTAACTTTGGATTATTTTCTATCGAGAAAATTTTATGGAATCGTGTTTTCGTCTAACATAGTACTTAACATTAATCCTCAACTTTAGTACCTATATATTTATTTCAAAATTAATGCTGCGGAATTTTCGACATAGCGGAGGATCATGCTAAGCCATTTGAGGTAGTATAGGCTCCTAACCAGCATAGACTATTCGATACAACATTCAATACGCCTCCGTGCCGAATCGAACACCAATCAATGTTATCGAAATAGTCCTCTAAATGCTGTTCACAGATCCGAAACCGGAAAATTTTGACAGTTTAAACCAACCAGACGACCACTATTCTTCCGACGATCGCAGACTAGCCAAATCAACCGAAAATGTGTAATTTTCGTGTTCAAGTCTATCAAACATACCATTGCCGAGCAGTGGTTGCACAGTGGCAACGGCCACGGACTTGACTTACGAGTGGGTCATAGGTTCGAATCCAGCCAGACTTTGTGTAATTTATTTCATCACCACTCATTCTCAAAATGGAAAGGAAAAATCTCTCGAAGGAAAAAATCGGGAAGAAACCAAACATGTTCCAAAATCAAAAATTTGAAAACATGCAGCCTTTAGAGGGCCCCTTTTAATGCTGTTTTGACCGGACAACGGACCGTTTTTTTTCGCCGGATTCGCGGTGGTGTATGGTTTATAATAAATGTGTGCACATGCATCGGGCACAGGTCCGGCGAACATGTTACGCCGGATGCACCACCGCCTTCCCTCGGCGCAACGGACACCGGACGAAAATCGGACGTAACGAATGGCAGTGACGAACTATACTGTATGTTTATTCATCCACATCAAAACTTTGATACATACCTTGCGTTGTAGACGTATACGTACATTGTTTCCGCCTGACAAAAGACTGTTAAAAACTTTATTTCCGGATCAACCATCATCATCATCTGCCTAGCCTTTTCCCAATGTTGGAGTCGGCTTCCAGTCTAACCGGATACAGCTGAATACCAGTATTTACATGGAGCGACTGCCTATCTGCCCTCCACAACCCAATAACTGGGTAATACGATACTCCTTTGTAAGGCTGGTTGTCAGATTTTCGGGCTTCTGACGACCCGTAACGACTGCCAATCCACGAATGACAGCCGGGACCAACAGATTAACGTGCTTTCCTAGGCACCGGTCTTGGATGGTCACCCATCCACGGACAATCCGCGGCAAGCGTAGCTCAACCTGATCAATCGACCCGTGCGGCTGTTATAAAACTTAGCCATAAGCCCCTCGATCATGCATATGGGTGATCTGTCTCCGCTAACCCAACTTTTTTTATTTTAGTACTCCACCACGTAAGACCGCCATCGTCAGTAATACCAATGATAAAACTAGCGAGGCCAACATAGGAACACAAAACCAACAAAATACTAACCATAAAGGCCCTCAAGGACAGGTGAGCAATTGAAATAATAAAGCATAAATACGAACTAAGTCTGAAAAGATGCAATAAAATCAGTGTATATTTTACCGGCCAAAACGATTTTAGGATGAACTAGCTCTTGCATCCTATGTCGACGGAGCTCCGCTTCGTGGGGCTCCTATTTCTGTGTAAATGGTTAAAAGTAACCTAACCAAACCTAACGTCGGGGTGCCCTTCCCTCGCTCTTGCATCCTAGTCGGTCGCCTATCGACCGACCGCAACCATGCAACCCGTGTAGGGAGAACTGGTTTGGCCTAGGCGAAACTAGTTCATCCTGAAATCAGGTTTGGCCGGCAACTTAAACAAGGTCAATTTAAATTACTACGTGATAGGCACAGATATATAAACATGATAAAACAAAAAATAAATTAATTTGATGATTTTTTGGGTCGTTAGCTGCACACGACACTGACACGTAATCAGGCAGAGGTGTACCTATAACTAGGTACACCTCTGCCTGATTACGTGTCAAGGGTCAGGCAGTACGGAAGGTACTTTTCTGATAAGTAGTTGTCTGCCAACAGAGAGGAGGCCTGTGTCCCAGCAGTGGGAACATTATAGGCTGATTATGATGAGTTGTCTGCCATTAAGATACCTTCAGACGCGTCTGACGATCGGATATTGGGAGAAACCAGTGGGCTAATTGCGTAACATACTGCAATTGATATTGCCTAGCAATTGGAATGCCTTTCATTTGACAATCCGACAATATCATTGCGTTATTTACATTGTAGATCAGACGAATTTTTTATACATAATTTTGGATTCCTTCGCATTTTAAACACAATTTGGGTGAAGGAGAGACACAATATTGTACCTGAAATATAAAAGCATAAATACGAACCAAGTAATAGTAATAAACTTTACATTTTCCAGGGTCAATGCGGTAAGGTGGCGTCGAACCCCACACTTCAGGTGGGGAATTACGTCGCGGTGCAAGAGCAATGGCCTTGGCAGATCGCTCTCTACCGAACTCAGGTAAGTAGGTACCTACGTTGCCACGGCATCCTTGATTTGCTCCGAAGTTTATAAGATGGAGTTTCTATAGTTTTTATAATGAGCTAATAGCACTTTGGAAGAAAGTAGTAGCCAACCCGAATAATCACGAAATTAAGGTCAACTCGTACCGAGAAAGTTTGATGTAGGTATTTAAAGATGGTGACGCCGGAGAAACGCAGGAATATGCTAGATTTGGTTTTCCTTTCGCTGGAATTACTTCTCGACCTACGGTTAACGCGTACGGTACGCGCTGATCGTAGGCGCTCGGTACGCGCTGACCGTAGGCGTTCGGTACGCGCTGACCGTAGGCGCTCGGTACGCGCTGACCGTAGGCGCTCGGTACGCGCTGACCGTAGGCGCTCGGTACGCGCTGACCGTAGGCGCTCGGTACGCGCTGACCGTAGGCGCTCGGTACGCGCTGACCGTAGGCGCTTATCGTTGCTGATTGTCAAACGCCCAATATCTTGCACTAATGCGACAACACTAACTCAGCCGTCCACTACTAAGTAAAACTTGCACGGAGAGGTTTGCCACGTTACCTGTGGGGATCATTTATTTGCCAGCTATGCCTCCGTCTGTAACTTAGTCGTGAACTACTGTGGAGCGGCGCCTGACAAAGCCAGCTAACAATTCCGTTCCCCGTCTCCAGAACGTGGACAACAAGTACATCTGCGGAGGTACCTTGGTCGCGGTTCAACACGTCATCACAGCAGCACACTGCGTCACCAGGAAGTCCACCAATCGTGTCATCGACCGACACACACTGACGGTCTACCTGGGGAAGCAGAACCTCAGGACCTCAGTGGATGGAGTGCAGATTAGTTCTGTAAGTATCTTATAGGTTCGATCATCGCAGACGGTCATGATTATCATCCCAACCTAGCCTTTTTCCAGCTATGTTAGGGTCGGCTTCCAGTCTAACAGGATACAGTTAAATACCAGTATTTTACAAAGAGCGACTGCCTATGTGACCTCCACAACCCAGATACTGGTATGATACTGTGTTATAAGACTGGTTGTTGTGGAGACTTTCCGGTTTCTGACTGACCGATCTACATGAATAACAGTCGAGACTATGTTTTTTTAAGTACGGAGGGATCTCGCTAAGAAATAAATAGTCACTCATCCGGAACGCGTTACTTAATCTTCGATAGATAGACCCGTCCAGCTTTAACTTAGCCACGACCCTCTCTTTCTTTCTTGGTAATTCACTATATGTAACATAATATCACATTAGGGCAACCTATAATTATAGATTTAACGTGGTATAATAAATAAATAAATATTTATTTTCAGGTCAAGGATATAATAGTGCATCCGGACTACAACCCCTCCACCTTCAGTCACGATGTGGCGATTTTGGAGCTCAGTCAGCCTCTGAAGTACACTGACTGGGTCAGACCTGCTTGTCTCTGGCCGCAGCAGGCCACAGATCTAAATAAAGTTGTTGGGATGGAGGGAACGGTATGTATTGAGTATACACGTGGCTTTATGAGAGGGGGAGATAACCAAAAAAACTATTTAGTGTTAGTATGAAAGCTGATTATGTCGAGAAAGAGTTCTAGACTTCTGAGCTGTCGGATAATAGATATGAATGGACAAAGACATGCTAACCATGTACAAATCAAACAAGAACCAGTGGGATGCCATTGTTGCCTCTTTATACAAGGATGGGTGATGCATGCAAAGGAGGCAGAAAGGGAGACGGGCATACCACTCTCACTTGCACGATAAAAGCAGCCGGAAATCGAAAGGCGCTTCATCATAAGTTCGAATAACGAACGTAAGGAACTTATTGAACTGTTGTCTGACGAAATGAAAGCTCTTACGAGTTAGCACAGCAGTTTTGAGGGATATGAAAAATCATCCTAAGATCAAACCTATTCCTTTGTTTTACAGTTAGTAGGCTGGGTTTTCGACGATGCAGGCCAAGTGATGAACGATCTAGTTCCGGAGAAGATGCCGGTGGTCAGCCGTGACACATGTACCAGATCACACAATAACTTCTTCAGTCGATTCACTTCAGAATATACTTACTGCGCAGGAAATCGAAACGGTAAGTGCTCATACACATGAGCGGCACGTGTCTACTACAGAGGTAACTGCAACCATCGAATAGTGTCGACGGATGCCGTAATCGCGTGTCGGCGGCAGCCGTCGGCGCGTTGACAACATGACGCTCGTGTATTTGAGCACCGTTCTCATGACATACGGTGCTGAAACGTGGACACTGACTGTCGGGCTGGTCCACAAATTCAAGGTCGCTTAACAAGCTATAGAGCGGATATATGCTCGGAGTCTCTTTGAAGGATAAAATCAGGAATGAAATTATCCGGAAAAGAACCAGAGTTACCGACATAGCTTGCAGAGTAAGCAAACTGAAGTGGCAGTGGGCTGGCCATGTCTGTCGAAGGACCGATGGCCGGCGGAGCACACAAGTCCTGGCGTAGAGACCGCGTATCGGCAAGCGTAGCGTGGGACGGCCCCCAGTTAGGGTCAGTTCACACCGAGACGCGACGCGACGCGCAGTTTTCAAGATAGAAATACAATTACAGACCTTATCTACTACACAAAAAGGTACACAATTCAGTGAGCTACGCCGCGCTGCGTAGCTCGACGTAGTAGGTAGACACTGAATTGTGTACCTTTTAGTGTAGTAGATAAGGTCTGTAATTGTATTTCTATCTTGAAAACGTCTCGGTGTGAACTGACCCTTAGATGGACGGACGACCTAAAGAAGGTGGCTGGGTTAGACTAGATGCGAAAGGCGGAGGACAGGGTGTTGTGGCGCAGTCTGGGAGAGGCCTATGTCCAGCAGTGGACTGCGATAGTCTGAGTTGATTGACTCAAATACACGAGCGGTAAGTGGTCGACCGTTGCAGATGCCTTTGTTGCTGACGCGTCTCGCTCGTGTGTATGCACACTAAGATGGAGTTGGCTATTGAATTAAAGGCTTACTGGGCGCCACGACGCGGTATGACTCGGGCAAAGCATTAACATTTGTATGAGCCAGCATGCCAAAGCCTTCTGCGGCATACCGCAGCTTCCCGCGATTTGCTCAAGTCCCCTTTAACGATATCAACGAAATGTGAGTGCTAAACCTATGAAGATAATACTCAACATTATTGCCGCGGGGTGATTGCGTAACACATTGTCAGTAGGAATGGCTTTCATTTTGACATTTCAACAATATTCATTGCGTTATTTACGTTGTTGAGCAGACAAATGTTTCGAACATATAAAGCAATAGATTAGCAATATCCTTCAAAATTATTCAAATTATGATTGATAGTGTGTTACGCAGTTAAAAAATAACGAACTTTACGAAAATCTTTTGCTTTGCCTCTGAGTAATCTATAATGATATATCATTGCCGAGCAGTGGTTTCCCAGTGGTGATGGCCGCGGCCCCAACTTACGAGTAGGTCGTAGTTTCGAACCCAGCCGGACACTTTACTTTGTGTAATTTATTTCATCACCACTGCTCTCAGAACGGCGAAGGAAAAAATCTTGAAGAAACTGGCATATCATAGAACCAAATATTTGAAGACATATAATGACACTTCCAACCCGCAGTGGGCCTGAGTAGGTCTGTGTCCCAGCACACACATAATTCTGAAGTTCTGCCCTCTATTTCTAGAAAAATCATCGTGCCCCAGCGCCGGCAGCGGTATGGTCTTCAGGACTGGTGACGCCTGGTACCTCCGAGGTCTGGTGTCCCTGTCAGTACCAAAGATGAATGCATTTCAATGCGACTCAAAACACTACAGCATATTTACAGACTTAGCCAAAATCTTGCCATGGATTTATAGTAATGTTTCATATTTTTGATCTTGTGATGCGATTAAACTTACTTTGTTAATAAAACATTTTTTTTTTAAGAATTTTATTTCTTTCCTCGTTGCCTAGTTGTCTGGTGGTCGCAAGCGCTACTGCTGAATATGAAGTCCTGGGTTCGATTCCCAGGTCGAGCAAAGTGTTATTGGATTTTTCGATTTGAAATTTCTCACTCAGTAGCAGCCCGGAGTTTGGAATTATGTCCGCTTGATGGCAATGACTCGTTCCTCTCCCTATTACATGGGAATTAAACATAACTGGCAAAATGTGGGTGTAGGTACTATAGGTACCTCTGTCCAACCCTTTGGGGCTACAAGGCGTGGTGTTATGTCATGCAATTTCTTGTATGAGGAATTTGTGACATTCATTTTCCAAGCGCATTGGAGGTGCTAAACAATTAATGTTCGATGCATGATTTTTTGTTTTTTGAGAAGGCGCCCATTTTAATTTAGATATATATATTATTTCATAGGTAGATAGAATATACTTTGAGGAACTTGTGGCTAAGTATTATCAGCCGCACAGGTCGATCGATCAGGTTAAGCTACGCTTGCCGCGGTTGGTCCGTGGACTATCTTTACATACCAAGACCACTCCGTGTCTCGGAAGGCTGTTGGTCCCGGCTATCATTCGTGGATCTTCGACAGTCGTTACGGGTCGTCAGAAGCCCGAAAGTCTGACAACCAGTCTTACCTGGTATCGTATTACCCAGTAACTGGGTTGTGGCGGTCAGATAGGCAGTCGCTCCATGTAAAATACTGGTATTCAGCTGCATCCGATTAGACTGGAAGCCGACCGCAACATAGTTGGGAAACGGCTAGGCAGATGATGATGAGATAGAATATACTTCACGATAAACCAAAATTAATTACTTATATCAAGTTTGGATCGTATGTTCCGTAATATCCACATTTTTAAATGAAGTTCATTCATAGCCCTAGTTGGTTGGCTCTCAATAATTAAAAAGTAAGGGAATGTTTATGCTCGCGATGGATAATTAAGCCATTATAGGCTTCATAAAGTGGGTTCAGTGCTCGGAGCCCGGATAAAAGTATGAAAAGCCCTATGTAACCGGATTGAAGCAAGTTTTCAACCGGGCTAGTGGAGTTTATTAAATTTTCGGCGTGGGGCACTCGTAGGAGAATTTTGTTTTGTTATGTAGAACTTTTTTTTTTTTTAAAACGTTTCCCCACACTACGAATTTCTCCTGTAGGATTGTAGGTGCGTTTACAAACATTTAAACTCACATACACAAACAGCCAGACCCGGAACAACTACATGTAGGTCATACAAATATTTGTTCAATTGAATCGAACCGGCGACACGCAGCGCAGCAGTCAATCGCTTAACCACTGCGCCAACAATGCCGTTAACTAAACTATTTTTAAACGTTAACGTTAACTAACTATTGTTTTCATCTTACGAAGCGACGCGCGCTTTACTTGTGTTAACCAATTGTATAAACACGCTGTGAATGCGTGCGTGAAGATGAGTAGCTTGAGCACAAAACACACACACGCACACACCCCCACACAAGTAGCTTGAGCACATAAAGCCGCAATTATATTTAGCCCGCGCCGCGTGTCGCCACGCGTGGGTAAGCTATCGGTTACATACATTTAACCGGGGGGCGGGACTAATGTAATCAATCCTATACTAAATATAATATATATATAATAATACTACAAGTACACTAATTTTTCAATATTACGTACCTGTTAATTTTCCCCTATTTTGCCCCCTTGAGGGATGATTTTAGAGAAACGCTGAAACGCGTATTTAATTCTTTATTTCTTACCAAAAGCTTAAATTGATTTTATCGAAATCCATTCAGCGGTTTAGGCGTGCAAAGGTAACAGACAAAAAGACGTACAGAGTTACTTTCGATACGTTACTCATCCAGCCTCTGCCTTCGCTAATGATAAACATTACAATCTATTAACGGACGACGACACTTTACAAGATAAACATTACAATCTAACAACGGACGACGACACTTTACAAGATAAACATTACAATCTAACAACGGACGACGACACTTCACAAGATAAACATTACAATCTAACAACGGACGACGACACTTTACAAGATAAACATTACAATCTAACAACGGATGACGACACTTTACAAGATAAACAATACAATCTAACAACGGACGACGACACTTTACAAGATAAACATTACAATCTAACAACGGACGACGACACTTTACAAGATAAACATTACAATCTATCAACTTAATAAAAATCTTAAATTCATTAATTCACTGACAAACAACGCACTGCCTACACTGCTAGGTCTAGAAACATGATATTTTTCACAACAGTTCCATAATAATGAAAGGGGAAGGAAAGATTTTGATGACATTTTGAAAAGAATATTTTTGCCTATGGGAAACCCCATGGGGCATGGGGCGACTTACGAGTTGTAGGTTGTAGGTTCGAACCCAGACAGGCGCTTTACTTTGTGTAAATTATTTCATCACCACATTCACCACTGCTCTCAAAACGGTGAAGGAAAACATCGTGAGGAAACCGACATGTCCTAGAACCAAAAATTCGAAGACATGTGACATCTACCTACCCGCACTGGGCCCGCGTGGTGGATTACGGCCCACTCCCTCTCACAGAGAGGAGGCCTGTGTCCCAGCAGTGGGAACATTATAGGCTGATTATGTATGGGGCATATGGCTTGTAGTATATAATAATATTTAGATAATATATTATGTAATATGGAAATAATTGCTGTGATTTTGTCGGTTGACTTACGCGAGTCTTAATGATGCATAAGGACATGTTCACAGAGCGTCGCCTAACAAAGGCGCTTGGCGGCACTCAGAGTCGCACGGAGGCGTGGAGGTTTGCTGGGGTCCACGTGTCGCTCGGTGTTCCTTGTAACCATAGATATAAGTTATAGGTATTTCTATGACTGTGTCCGATAAACTGCTCTATGGCCACTCCGTCGGCCTGCTCTGACCTTAAGCGCCTTATCTCACTAGGACACCAATGGCGGCACAATCATGGCCGCAGTGCCTAAAAATGTATGGTTGATTGCGCATCCGATTGGACGCCTGGTGAGATACCCACCATAAAGCTGTATATATTTTGCTGGCAGGGCAACCATGGTTGCGCCACTAGGACACCATATTGGCGCCATCGATACACTTCGACAAAGGTAACATCAACATTTTTGGCAACCAAGCGGACACCAGGTGAGGTATCTTCCATTGAACTGTGTAAATTTTGTTGGTAGCACGACTGGTTACGCCGCCACGGGCGTCCTAGTGAAATAGTTCCTAACTCGATCAAAATCTAGGCAACTGACTGCCAGAGCCGTTCATCATGATGTGTAGAGTGAGCCCTTTTCAGGTTTTCAGTTATTTTAATAACACCTTGTTTATCAAGTTTTACTATTTTCATAGCTCTGTAAACGCCGCCTTAACTATTTTACTACTAATAGATATACCAAAATATAGTCTCATTTATATCAATGTGCCTTTTGAAGCCACATATCTAGCAATAATGAGTACGAAATACGTGGAGATAATATTCATTTGCATGTCTTTATTATGTTTATATTATTTCGTTGACGCCTTGCCAGCTTCGGCGTTCCGATCAGTAAGTTGTTTGTTTAACTATTTATTTGGATTAAAACGAGCGTAGACGGGCTGCATTTTTTCCATATAAACGTATTCCCCTATTCTCTTCCTGGATAATGCCTCTAGAGTAATCATTTTTATTTACAAAAATCTAGGTCTATTGAAGGCATGCCCCAGTAATTTTTTTTTTTCAAAAAAATTATTACAAAAATAAATATGATTTTCCGAAAACCTAAAAAAATGCCCCGTTTTTACCTACGTAATCAGACGACTACCAAAGAAAATTGAATAGTTTTTAAGATAAAAACAAATTATAGGGGCATAGATCTATTCTTGCTTTAAATTTTGATACCAAAAATATTTTAATCGGCTTAGGTTTCGAGGAGAAAACAGGGGAATACGAAACGTCGATCGGTCATGGTTTTTTCTAGGTAAAATTGTTCTGAGCTGCAGTTGTCTCTATCGCACTCTACGGGGGGAGACGAGAGAGAGAGAGACGGCAATAGTTTCTTCAAATACCTATTTCTCAATTCTCGCGCAGCCCGTCTACGCTCTTAAATTGTTGTAAAATAAAAACGTTTTTACAAAAAAAACAACCGACTTCCAAAAAACACTATAAAGTGAAAAATAACTTTAATTTCGGAAGTCGGTGTCTTTGGATTTGTATTTTAGTTTTTTGCCACCGACTTCCGAAATTAAAGTTATTTTTCACTTTATCGTGTTTTTTGGAAGTTGGTTGTTTTTTGTGTAAAAAAGTTTTTATTTTTCACTTTTTAGTGGGTCAGTTTGTAATTTATCTAAGTTACAATAGCCTAATGTCAACTGCTCATCACCTTTTACAAAATATTGCTTTTCCCGATGCAGGGACGTTAATTGTTGAGGAGTTCTCCTGGTAAGAACCAGGAGAACTTCTCAACAACCACTTACCATACGCATTGTGACGAGGATAAATCGTTTAGCAACCATAGTAAAGTAATCCAATCGCAACCCGTGAAATATTTGTCATTGAGTAGTTCCAATGGCCATCTGTGGTCTTCATCATCAGCTCCACTTTACCAAATGATGATTTCCGAGAACAAATGCTCAAGTTACTTTAAAAAATACCCAAATCGCTATAGCTTTGCCTATAAAATTTGAGGGTTTCCCTCGATTTCCATGGGATCCTCTCATCAGATTCCAACTTGATGATAATGGGACCACCTCGAGAGTATACCCTTTCGAACAAAAAAAGAATTTTGAAAATCGGTCCACAATTGGCGGAGTAATCGCGTAACAAACACACAAAAAAAAAAAACATACCGTCGAATAGAGAACCTCCTCCTTTTTTGAAGTCGGTTAAAAACAGTCTAAAGGTGCCCTACTTGCGTAACACACTACCAATCTCAGTCTAAAGCATATGAAGGATATTAATAACCCATTGCTTCATAATTAAGTTCGAAAAATGTGTCTCCTCAACAACATAAATAACGCAAGGAATGTTGTGGCTCAGTGGTAACGGCCCAATTGTAGAGGTCGTGGGTTCGAAACTAGACAGGCGCTTCACTTTGTGTAAATAATTTCGTCACCTACTCTCAAAATGGTGAAGGAAAACAGCGTGAGGAAACCAGCATCTCCTTGAACCAAAAATTCGAAGACATGTGACATCTACCAACCCGCACTGGGTCCGCGTGGTGGATTACAGCCCAGTCACTCTTGAAGAGAGCAGGCCTGTTTCCCAGCAGTGGGAACAATATAGGCTAATTATGCAAATCATTATTTTACGTCTATTTTGGTAAATTCTAGGGCCCATATCGAACAAAAGTTATAAAAGCATCCAAATGCTTGAAGTCGACACTGCCCATAGACAAGAATCCATCGGTATTTTTCGATGTGGAGGTCTACAACACTAGCTTGAGGAATAATCTGCTAAGAGGGAACGTCAGTTTTCTGACGAATTCTAGGAATAATAAGGTAAGGACATGATTGCGGCGCTCGCCTCTTTTATTAAAAAGACAATTGTATACAGATGAGCATTTATAATCATTAGAACACTTGCGGGGGCCGGATTCTGATTAGGTAGTTCGGATTTTAAAGCTGTTTGTCCACCAAAAGCCAGGGTATATGGCATTGAAGTAGTCACACTAGTACAGTCAACAGCAAAAGTAGATGATCAAAACCAGAAATTCTATACTAATTAACGTTCGCGTCAGAACTGTGTGGCAGAGCTGTTGCTGTTGTTGTTGTTGAGCTGTGTGCAGAGACTGTGTGGCTGTGTGGCAGAGTTCTGACGCGAACTCCGTTCATTAGTAGGTATTGAATTTCTGATTTTGATCATCTACTTTTGCTGTTGACTGTACGAGTATATTTTATACCCGAATTCCAGAAAACGAAGCTGACCCGTTACCCGTTTTTCTTTCTTTCGTTATACAGTGGGCAGGGACATCGTCACATCGACGCGCAAACTGAAACCATCACCCCCCCCCCCCCCCCTAGCACAGAATGACATCGCCGGTATTAAAATAAAATGCTGTTTCGTAAAAAAGCGCGATAAAAAATGTGGAAAAGCAATTTTTTGGGTCCCGTACCAAAGGGGTAAAAACGGGACCCTATTACTAAGACTCCACTGTCCGTTTGTCTGTCTGTCTGCCTGTCACCAGGCTGTAACTCATGATGATGTATTTCTGTTGCCGCTCTATAACAACAAATAATAAAAATAAAATAAAGTTAAAATTTAAAGGGGTATAAAAAACGTTTTTTTCGGCGTTTTATGCCTTGTGGCACGGAACCCTTCGTGTGCGAGTCCGACTCGCACTTGGCCAGTTTTTTATTTTTTTAAATAACCGACTTGCTATTTCAACGCAGGGGGATTCAAAATCATGACATTGAATCCATGGTAAAGCCCGGTTCCCACCGCGAGCGGAGCGGACCCAATAATTACTTATTAAACCTCGCAAGAGAAAACTGCTTACATGTGTTTCCACCAACAAATAGTTGAGAGGAAATGACTCAGTGGGCAGAAAGATAAAAAATGAGTTCGCTCATTTCTAGAGAGCGGAGCAGTCATTAATTACTCCTTTTACCTCGCAATTGATAAATACATTATAGTAATGTTTCCACCGAGAAAGAGTTGAGCGGAGAGATCCAAACGAATAAAAAGGTGTAAAATGAGTTGAGTCCGCTGCATCGCGGTCTCACTAATTAGTTTGTAAATGACTCGCTGTTGCCGCCCCGTGCTTTCCCCGCCTCTCGCCCGCGCATTGTTGTGGCAGATTCTGTATCACTCAACATTGCGAATTGGCAACAAAACACGACCGCTCGCAACCAGTTCAAAACTCCAACCACAGAGTACTTTTTGATAGGACTCCAACTGAACTCGCTCTCTCATTTTCCGTTCAGCTCGCTCTGCTCATTCTTCTTTTTCATTTCTCTTTTGCAGTGGGAATCAGACGACTGAACTCTTTCTTGGTGGAAACGCAAACCTAGGTATTTCATGAAAACGAAGTCCGCTCCGCTTAGCCATTTCTGGCTCATTACTTCTGTCGCGGTCAAAACCGGGGTTAACCTGCTACCCTGTATTTTTTACCCTACATATTATATCAACGCTTGAAAGGCAAAATTTACTAAGCGACACAGGGTTATAATGTCGCTTAGTCAATTTTGCCTTTCAAGCGTCGATATGTTATTATATTTTTAACTAATATTTTGTTTATATAGATTAAAGGCAAAGGTTTCTTATGGGAGCAAGGCAAGTGGAAGCTGGTCTACATAATCAATAACATGGGCTGCAGCAGCATCTTCATGCCGATAATCACTCTCTTCTTGGGAGTCAAGTATGACCAGAAAAACTGCATATTTTTTAAGGTTGTTAATATTAGTATTCTATCTAAAATTGTAATCTTTAGTAAGTAATAACAGCCGTACGGGTCGATCGATCAGGTTAAGCTATGCTTGCCGCGACAAGTCCGTAGATGGGTGACCGTCTTCACATACCAATCATATTTTGATCAAGATACAATCTGACACTGACCTGCAAATTGCAAAAAACGCAAGAAAATTTGAATTTCGCGGTCTACCACTATCCGATTTCTACCAGTTCACTCCTACTTCAAGCCGCGTTAAAGAGCTGCGTTCCAAATATGGCGTCTTCGCATAATTACCTACAGGCTATAATCTATTAAGAAAACTTGTAATAGGTACCTAAGTCATGGGTAAATAATTTACTTAACAATTTGAATGGCGATGGGTGGCTCCTCTGAGATCCCGTAACTTCTTAAGTGGCTAAAGAACAGATAAAAACAGGTTTAAATTATTAGGGCTTAGGACTCCGAAATTCCCCCGTCTTTACTAGACGAGTTCAACTTTCTATATTACCACTAGTTGTAGTTGCGCCCTGCAGTTTCACCTAAAAGGTCTTAATCTAATTCTTTATCCCGTTTACATCTCTTTTTTGACTCCTTATGAAATACTTCAGAATTGTAAACAAATATAATCGACTGAAAATAAATTCAAAAACGGGCAAAATAATTAATAATTTCTGTCAAATTCAGTACTGAAAATTTTCTCTTTCGTAATTCTCAATACGGAAAACCTATATGTATCTACAGACGCCAGCATACCAAGCTACCCGAAACTGTAAATTTTTCCCAATTAACTTTGAACTTTATGCTTTAGCGATGAAGTTGAAAATCTATTAAAGAAATCTAACAGATTGTAGTAGCTTTATTTGCTCGCGTCTGTACATCTGGTTAAACCCCGTCTACTTTATTAGTATAACAAATCCAATCGTTATTAACTTTTCAACCCCAACAGCACTTACGCTAAAATTCAACCGTTTCATTCCTGACATGGGTAGAAACCAAGGCCCACATTTTGAATTTTAGACCTACAACTGTTGATTGGAACCAACCCAAATTTCACCCACATTCGACCCACATTTCTAATCACGGACCGCGACCGAATGTACGCGTATTGCCCGAAATTAGGGACGCGAGCCCATTTCGATTGCCCTGGCAGTACGTACCTTTGTTGATTAGTTGTGGTTTGAAAGAGCTGATGGATTTGAGCTGGCAGGGCAGTAGTTGGAAGTGATTTAAGGATAACCAGACCTCCTTGCTTTAGTAATTTCTGGAAAAATTAAGAATTTCTGTGGTCATCGTATCTGGCTCTAAGAAAACAATGTTTTGTTTCGTACCCAAAGGGTGCCAACGGGACCGTATTACTAGCCTCCGTTGTCCGTCCGTCCGTCTGTCTGTCAGCGGGCTGTATCTCATAAACCGTAATAGGTAGACAGTTGACATTTCCACAGTGTATTTCTATTGCCGCTATAACAAAAAATAATAAAAATAAATAAAGTTCTTAAATATTAAAGGGCATATACTTACTATACTTACAAGAAACGTTTTTTTAGGCGTTTTTACCTTGTGGTACAGAACCATTCGTGTGCAAGTTCGACTTGCACTTGGCCAGCCAGGCTGTTAGCACACCAAATAATATGACGTGTTCACATATTACAGTCTAAATACCAAAGTCATGGGGAAATAATTTACTTACAATTTAAATGGAGGTGGGTGCCGTGGGTGGGATCCTCTGAGATCCCGTAACTCCTTAAGTGGCTGAAGAAAAGATAGGAACAGGTTTAAATTATTAGGGCTTAGGGCTCCAAAATTCCCCCGCCTATACCTACAAGACGATTTCAACTTTCTATATCACTAGTTGCACCCTGCGGCTTCACCCGCGCAAGTCTATAATCCCGTGAAAATATCGGTCTAAAAAGTATCGTATATTCTAATCCAGGTAATGGTCTACCCATGTGCCAAATTACATCCGAATCCGTTAAGCTGGTTTAGCGTCAAAGTGTAACAAACAAATACAAAGGACATCATTCATTTTGGACCAAAAATTGAAAGTTCCACGATAAAAATGTGTAATATTCGGGTAGACTACACAATAGGCTATTTGACAATGTAAAAAATAAGGTCATAATTATTGACACTCGTATAGATTATCGCTTTTAAAATCGATTTGCATTAATTTTACTACAAAACAATGTATTATTTATAAAAAAAATCCCGAAAAAACTTCATCTTTTTAAATCTGGTGCCACGTAATCGAAAACGGTCTGGATTGGCTGAACTTAAGATGACGTCATGATTTAGTAAATTTCTGTCTATCGTTGACAGAACAGATGACTTTTGTCTAGTATCTCGACCGTTTTAATGTTTGTTTACGTGAATCGTGACGTCACGACGCCATATTGTTAAAGATAGCGTTTTGGCGGCTTATTTAAACAGTACATTTTTATTTACTATTTTTTAAAAGAAATACATTATGCAATTTGAAGTAATAGGTTTTTGTGGGCTCGTTAGACACCATTAAATAATCTGAGATGTTTATCAGAAACCAGTCAAATAGCCTATTCCTATAATTTTTACTACTTCACCAAATCTGGATGTGCGCCCTTTGGTTACGGTGTTGTCGTACTCTAAGGATGCTTAATGCCCTCCTGGCCACCAATCCTGAATGTGATCTGTTTGCCGATGAATGGAGTAGAATTATGCGGGTATGTCTGATGTTTTGTAAGAAGAAGTAGGTATGCTAGGGTGTCCTCTATTATACAGCGTGTTACGGAAAAGGTATATCCATACAAACGGGTTGAAGAGTGTATCTGGTCCAGAATCTATGTACAAAGTTTCAGCTCAAAAGCAATAACTTTGAAAATGCTTAATATTTTTTTTATTTCGATAGTTTATTAAATTGAAATCATAACAAACGTGTCACCGACTCACCGCACTACGAGGGTCATTAACATTATCCATTACGTGTCTGTGCGCCTAGCACACACGCACATCACGGCGCTGCAACGGCGGCGCCGCGGCGATCGGGAAATCCCCGATTTGCGAATCGTAAAAGAGTACCGCGCGCGGCGCGGCCCCTTTCTTTGCCTACGATGTTACGGGAAACGTAATAATTATGTAAAAAATTAAGAATAATTTGATAGATGAAATTTTTTAAAGTAACTTACATTTTAAAGGTGAGGTTCAATGTGCTGGCCTTGGCGTTGTACGCACAAAGCCGCACGCTCGTTCAGATTTCGCTGAACATTGCGGAGCATATCCGGCGTTACACTCCTGAAGACTCCAACTTCCATTTCGAGCACGGTATCACACTCCACTGCGTACACGTCATCATCTCATAGTATTCGCTATTACTGCGTGACGACATTTTCACGAAAATTTCTACAACGATCACTGATCTGCTAATCACAACTTCGCACCGATACAGACAGAGAGCGACTAAAAAGCACACGAAAAAAGTCGGATATCCTATTATCCTAGTACTAAGGGTAACTGACCCAATTATTCCTTTCGATTTTTTTTTCTTTCATAATAAATTGACCGACTTACGACACGAAACACGTCATAAGAAGCATCTTTCATGCGTTAATACACGAAAATGATAAATCCATTTGAAAATTAACCTTAATTAATTCACTAAAGGTTTATTTTGAAATGAACAAGTAAGTTTTAGTTGCTAAACTTTGCTTACCTGGATATTGGGGATAATCAAGAAATAAACAAAAGTTTTGAACATAAAACATAATTAAGCAAAATGCTGCTGTAAATCAAAATGAAAAAATAATTTAATAAAAAGCAGAAAACTGCCTCATTGACCCTAAACATCACTGTGTGGGTAACCTTTGTTAT
Organism: Oligia fasciuncula; assembly: GCA_963082905.1. NCBI lineage: Eukaryota > Metazoa > Arthropoda > Insecta > Lepidoptera > Noctuidae > Oligia > Oligia fasciuncula. The sequence goes on along the minus strand of OY720406.1, from coordinate 8,411,318 downwards.
CCTACATGATTGTAAAAGGAGAGAAATTAGGGTTCAGTATTATTACTGTGAAAATTTCCGTTACTCATGAAGTCCTAGTACTTTAAATAACTTCTCTTGCATAAAATGGAGACATTCGCTGATTACGGAAAATTTAAACACTTCCCGTTCAAACACGGCGCACGCGCCTATCATCGACGATCGGACAACGGGACAACTGTAAACAAAGTGACGTGTTTGGATACATTTAATAATTCCATTGTTTTTGATATTATTAGCGGTATGCGATGTCAGCGTTTGTTAAGAAGTAACTACAGCCATAACACCTACATATTCAATTAAAATTTACTAAAAATAAAATTAAGTGCTGAACCCTCTGGCATTATTTGTACCAGGCCACACATAAGTTACGTAAGAAAGTTTTCTAGGGTTCATTTTCAACTTAATCGAATTTTTTTTTTTGTATTGAGTAGTTTTGTAGTTTCCTATTATTGCAGTTTTAACACACTTTTGACAGCCTTTTATCTCAGTTAGTTACAGTGTCAAAAGAACAAAAAAAGGATGATTATGCTAAACTTAAAGGAGATTTGCAGGAAAATTGTTATTATTGCTGACATAGAAAATTTATTGAACTTAGTTGGATAACTGATGATGAGTGCATGTAGTCATTTAATTCATAGAACATTTGGACTATAGCTTTTAGGAGTGTTTTAGTTGATATTTAAAAGATTTTATGAAAGAAAAAAAAATACTCATACTGTATTAATAATTACGTAGATAATACTAAGCAGCACATTTTTTTACTAAAAAACAAGTAACTCATTTGTGTTCAAATGTGTAATATTTTGTGGAATAAAACTAACATGCGGAACCCATTTAGCAAATAGTACCAGGAGAAACAAATCTTTTACCGAGTTGTTCTTTTGTGTGTAGTTTATTGACACCGATCAGCTGACTTGGTCTAGTGATGTGTACCTATAATTCAATTGGAAGCATTTGGATTTTTAGTTAAATGTTTCTTAACTTTATAATTATGTAGGTATAGGTATTAAAAAATGTTGCCATGTAGTTCATTATCACCAAAAGAATCAGTGTGTTTGATATGTCCATACTCTTTACGTAACACACTGTATGTTAGTAGTTGATATTTTATATCTACTATACCTGTTTAATTTTTTTTTAATGTTAATTAATATAATTGGTGTTACCGTTTTAATTAACAATAAACAATAATAATACATAATTTTAAAATACAATAAAAATGTTATTATGATGTTATTTTCATACATTTGATCATGTATATTTAATTATTCATACTGTATTAAGTCCTCTTGATGTGCAATAAAGTGAATTCTATTCTCTAATAAGTACGTATTTTCATCATTATTACGTTTCTGGTCCACACGCTGCTACTTCTTCAGATGCGCAAATAATGCATAATATTGCACAAAATGATGATCATGACGACGGATTATTTCAATGGTTTTACCGAAATGGGGACGTATTTATTTTGGACCGTGGCTTCAGGGATGCAATTTCCACCCTTGAAGAATATGGAACACCGCTGAGTATTTTGTATTTTAAAAGCATGTAACAACATAACCATAAGGCGAGGCGCACAGGTTTGGTGTCATAGTAAAAAATAATAGGAATTTTGTGATCTATCCGAATATTACCTTTTTTTTCTACTTTCAGATTTTGGCTCAAAAATGTATGGAACTTGACTGATGTCCTTTAATCTTCTCTCTTTATATTATAACTAGCAGCGCCCCGCGGTTTCACCCGCATAATTGTTAATCCCGTGGGAATATCAGAATAAAAAGTATCCTCTGTGTGAATACTGGTTATAAACTATCTGTGTGCCAAATTTTATCAAAATTGGTCCAGCCGTTTGTGCGTGAAGAAGTAACAAACATACAAATACACTCACAAACTTTCGCCTTTATAATATTAGTGTGATATTAGTTTAGATAAGGGTCCCCGCACACGGGCCACCGGCCACAACCACAAAACTGTAGTTTTCATACATTTTATATGGACTTCGTAGCGTGTGGCGGCCGTCAACCGTGTGCGGCGAGTCCATATAAAATGTATGTAAACTACAGGAAATATGCCGGTGGCGTCGTTTTGTGGTTGTGGCCGGTGGCCCGTGTGGGGACCCTTAGTCATGTCTGAGAAGCAATTCTCGTAATTTAGGAACGTTCACAGTCTGATCTCAGTCTCAATCTGTCAAAAATACCTCTAATTTCTGTACATTTTTGACGAGTTTTTGACATTTGTTTGTCGCCGAGATGAGTCTGCGACTAGATTTTGAATGTTGTAAATTACGAGACCCCTTCCTTGGCTTTTTTGGCCTTCTGTTTCTCTTCCAAAAAATTTCAAAAAGATAGATTTCAACAGCATTTTTAATTAATTTCCAGGGCCAATACTTATTCGAAGGAGTGGATGTGAACAAGATGCAGCACCTGCTTAGTTCTGTCCAGGACTATGGCAGGATTAAATGGAGACATGAGTTCTTTTCACAAGCCGGGTCGGTGTTCTGCTGGGATATAGAGACTTTGGTTGAACCCAATGGAACTAATATTAAGAAATTTTGAAGAGTTTTTGGTTATTTTTTTGGAAATGTATACTTACCTAATGAATAGCTAGCATGGGAACAAATATTTTCATCATTCTTATCCTTAGCCCAATACAACAACACACAACAACAACAACAACACAACAATATATTTTTTTAACTCAAAAATATATTTTGTTCCTTGTAGTATTGTTTGCAAACAAAGACAACTGCACTACCATAGATTAAAACTTTTAAGGCTTGTTGTAGCTTCTCCAAATATCCATTGATTTTACAGTTTTTAGAGTTCCGTTCCAAAATGGTAAAAACGGAACCCTTATGGTGAGACTCTATCTGTCTGTCGGTCTGTCTGTCACAGTTGGATATCCCAAGAACTACTAATGCTATCAACTTGAAATTGGGAATAGTTTTAGATGACGTTTGCCCAACTATTTTGCAAATAAGAAAGAAATAAAACTATATGTATATTTTTTGCAACAGGGTCTGAAAGGGGGTCTGAAAAATTCGAAGTGGGGCTACTAGATGTGGGGTATCATATGAAAGAGCGCAGTTTGCACATTCTCAAACATTTTTCTATTTTTTTTAGGTCGCACAGTTTTCGACTTTTGATGAAAAATGTAAAAAAAATATTGTCCCCCCACCCCTTATCTCCGAAGTTTGCAATGAGAAAGTAAGAAATTATTCTATGTGATAGAAGTTTATGTAAAGATTACAGGAAAAATAAAACGAAGTCTCTAAATAGCACACATTTTCAGAAATCATCAACTAAAGTTACATTAGTTCCACTATCGATCAAGAGATTGCGCTGACATAAAATTGCAATATTCTACACCGCAGTGCACAGTGTTAAAATTCTCTGATGAATATAAGCTTCGCCGATGAAAATTTAAAAACATGATGGTACGGAACCCTCGGTGCGCTAGTCCGACTCGCTCTTGCCCGGTTTTTTTAATAGATTCTTTTCACCCATAGGAAGAACCCTATTGAAAATGGCTCTTTTATTCAAACTAGTTTAATTATAATTAATAAAAAACTAACTAACATAATAACTATCTTTATGGTTTTATATAGGTACCTACGATCAAATTAGCTTCGTGCATGTAAAGTAAGGTCACAAACGCTACTCAAAAAATAAAAAATTGTATAACATGAACAATATTATAGACAGACCCCCTTTAAAAAAATAATTTTCTATAATTTTTCGTGAATATTCAGAAAAATACGGGCGGTCACAAGCCCATGGGCGGCATTGTATAAAGAATGGTCACCCATCCTTGGGCTAACGTCGGCCAGCGCAGCTTAACTTCGAAAACGGTGCGGGATTGATTACGTCATCAACATTCTATACCTACTAAAGCCTAATTGACTCATTACACAATGTTTCGCCAAAAAATGTCATAAAAGTTTTATCCACCGTCATAAAACGCAATGAGCCCTCAAATTAGGCAGAAACCAGCTGGTAGGAAGTATGTTAAAATTTTTCTATAGGTACTTATGAAAAAAAAATTGTAAAGCGGAAAATCCGCATGGAAAAAAATAATTACTTTGTGTTTTTTTTTATAGATGGCGTATCATTATCCAATACTTATCGGCCCGCTCATTAGCATTATCTGTGGCAAAAATAAATTCCATTAAGTCGGTTCTGTCCGTTCTCAGTTTTTTTTTACCACTGATTTTGCATCACAGTGACCTTTATTCTCTTCACCATAAGGTGTGTTATGTGGATGCCCAAGGTAAAATAACTGTGAATGAACTACAGTAGTAAAGCAATGTGTGGTTTCATTGATGGATGTATCAATCAGTTAGAGTGATTCGTTGATATGTCCTAAGTGCAGCTACTGATTGGAGGAGATAAAGTGTAGGTATTTCCGATTGTGTTTGGGGCTACCTACCTGGAATGGATACCTGCTGAGGTTTACGAACATGGCAGTGAAGTGCATTTAAAAGATGGACAGGAAAATATGGTCTTCAAGATCAATAACAACCACACAATAGTCATCCAGACTGTATTTCGACCATGGCGGCGGGAGTATGTGCGCATGCGCAGACACAGGTGCACTCTCTCTTCCCTCGCTCTCATAGTCCGATGAAACGGCATATAATCCGACACGACCAGAGAGAGATCTAGCTTAGGACTAACCACACATACATATGTCATATATTATGGATGGGGTTGCAAATAGTGGGGCCTTTTAATGCTTCTGCAATTCACCTCGGGTTGACACCTACTAGGTTGAGTAACCAAAAGCTTGACAGAATTTTAAGACTTTCTGGCACTGAAGACCATAATATTACAAAACCACCTATAATTAATGATGACTACTTCAAGTCCAGATGGGTCTCTTGAATGATCTCTCATCCAAGTTATGAACGTATCAAGTGTAGCTTCACCGCTCAAACTCAAAGCGTTTATTTCAATTAAACCACCATTTACAGGCACTTTTGAATTGTCAAGGGGTCGCGTCGGTCAGTCAGAAAATAATATGAAGCTAGTTGCAAATTCCAAAGCGTAGTAGATACCTATGGAGAAGAATGGCCAAGACACTCCATGGACACTCTTTTAAATTATATTGTTACAAATATATTAGTTAAGTGAATTATTAATGTTGAGTTTATAATGTACGATGTACCAAAAACGTACACGTTAAAAGCGTTCAGAGTACAGCAAAAAAAAAAAACAAATAACAAAAAGTAATAATATATGGCTAAGAGATGACCAGTCCTCCCAACTAATGACGCCCGTTCATGAACATGACGCATGGAGCAGCACCATTTAGCTCAACTAGTTTGAAGGGAGTTAAACCACGATTCTGTTTCGATGTCTTGCTGTACGCAAATAACAAGTCTAAAAACTTCGAAGCCGGTTTTCCTTATGAACAATACTCAAAAGTTTTTTAATATACTCCAGTGGAATACCTTCCAACGCATAAAATAGGGTATCGTTTTATGTGTTTCACTTTTAGAAGTTAAATTATAATTTCCCTGCAATAAAATATCTTTGACCAAGGTCAAAGATATTTTATTGCAGGGAAGTCTGATTTTTCCTACCCCAGATAACTTTATCGGAGGAATCATTTTCAATTTTTGAGAGTTTTTTCATAAACTTTCAGACGTGAATTTTATTCCACGAATAAAAATTATCGGTCGATTAAAAAATCTGTCAATTTTGTTTTTTTTTTTCTTTTTTTGCTGGGAAATCATCCCGCTCTGGGCGGAACGGAAGGGAGTGTCAGACTCTTACTGACTAAAACCCACCCGTGTTCCTTCCTTAGCCCTTTATGTTCCGGGCCAGCGGTAACCCTTTCGGACAATCCCGGTAACCTGGCAGGCCCTAACCTTCAAATGACGCTGACATCTCTTTGAGGCGCGCGTGGAACACGTACGCGCCGTCCGGCACGGGCCTGGTCCTGATCGGACGGTGAGCTACCCAAAATCCGCCAGTTTGACTTTTGAGAAATATCTTCCAGCTTCTAACCCAGCTTCTTGGGGTTGGCGCAGCATGTCTTCCTTCTGCCATGCATTCCTAGCCGTCATCTCAATAGTAACGCCTTTTCCAGCCATAGATCTATAAAGCCATCTAAGAGCAGTGGTGGACCAGTGGAAACGCCGGCGACTTACCATTTGTAGGTCCTAGGTTCGAACTCCGGGAGACACTTTATTTTATGTAAATTATTATTTTCATCACCACTGCTCTCAAAACGGTAAAGGAAAACATCGTGAGGAAATCGGCATGTCTTAGAACCAAAAATTCGACAAAGAGGTATCTACCAATCCGCACTGGACCCGCGTGGTGGATTACGGCCTACTCTCCCTCTCACAGAGAGGAGGTCTATGTCCCAGCAGTGGGAACATTATAGGCTGATTTTGCAGCAGTATGGCCCAGTGTTAACGACCGCGACTTTCGAGTTGTGGGTCGTACGTAGGTGCGCACCCAGACAGACGCTTTACTTTGATATTTCATGACCACTAGTCTAAAAACGGTGAAGGAAAACATCGTGAAGAAACCGGCATGTCCTATATAAAAAAAAACCGGGCAAGAGCGAGTCGGACTCGCGCACCGAGGGTTCCGTGCCATCACATGTTTTTAAATTTTCATCGGCGAGGCCTATATTTGTTAGAGAATTTTAACACTGCCCACTGCGGTGTAGAATATTGCAGTTTTATGTCAGCGTCATCTCTTGACCGATAGTGGGACTAGTGTAACTTTTGTTGATGATTTCTGAAAAAGTGTGCTATTTAGAGACATCGTTTTATTTTTCCTGAAATCTTTCCATAAACTTATATCACATAGAATTATTTCAGATTTTTCTTTGCAAACCGAATAATTCTACAAACGGTACTTTTTTTTAAATTTTTTCATAAATAGTCGAATACCATGCGGCCTAAAAAAAAAAAGAAAAGATGTATGAGAATGTGCAAACTGCGCTCTTTCATATGATATCCCACATCTAGTAGCCCCACTTCGAATTTTTCAGATCTCTTTTCAGTCCCTGTTGCAAAAAATATACAAATATTTTTATTTCTTTCTTATTTGCAAAATAGTTGGGCAAACGTCATCTAAAACTATTCTAAATTTCAAGTTGATAGCATTAGTAGTTCTTGAGATATCCAGCTGTGACAGACTTAGTCTCACCATAAGGGTTCCGTTTTACCATTTTGGTACGGAACCCTAATAATCGAAGACACGTGACATCCACTACCCACCCGCACTGGTGGCATGCCCGCTCCGTCACTGAGAGGAGGCCTGTGTCCAAGCAGTAGGTATATATGATATATATATATGATAGATGATAATAGATAGCTGATTATGTTATGCTAAATAGACGTAGGTTTATTGTAAGTACCTACGTGTGTTAAGACCGTGTTATGTATTTGTAGCTACGCTATGTTTTTTATTCGCGTAACGTGGTATTAAACGATGCAAAACGTGGTCAACAAAAACAGCTTTATTAAAATTCCATAACCTCTATCTTTGTTCGATTATTAACAAACTGGTTTGTATCTTCGTTGATTTGATAAATCAAAACATATATTTGTCTCTTTCCCACATAAGGATGTATTTTTCTTCAGCTTCGTCTCAAACTTGAACTTTGTATTATTTTTATTCCTTTTGATTGTCATTCTTGCGAAATCAGGCGCAAGCGCCTATCGAGTTTAAACGTACGTACAAACAAGTCCCTTTTTTAAATAAAAATTGGATTTTTCAAAATGGTAAGAATGGAGATTTTCGGTGATTATTTTAGTGTTGGTTACATTGGCGATGTGATGATAATTCTGACAAGTGTGGTGATTATAATACTTAATAAGTGAATTAGTGATCACATCAATGGTGGACCGGTTTGTGACATATTAAAAATATATTCTTTAGATATTTATTAATTTGTTAGAAACAAGTTCGTCATAATAAAGGTAGGGATGTCAAACTTAGGAGGAAGTTTAGATAGAAAACCAAAGAAATTTCATAGCTTCTTGGTGAAGAGCTGCAACTTGGGAATTTGGTAATTTTGTATATTGAATGACTTAATGAAGTAGGCAACTTACAGTACAATGTAAAACTGACCAAAATATTTTAGTCTTTATACACAAACCCTTATCAAGCGTGGACTAACACCAACCCGCAGTGGGCCCGCGTGGTCAATTACGGCCCTCTCACTCGGGAGAGAGAGGGCCGTAATTCTGGCCTCTCTGGGAAGAGAGGAGCATTATAGGCTGATTATATAATTATTATTATACGTGGACTAGCATTATTATTATAATATGTTTAAGCTTTTCGCATATCTCTGGCTATAGGGCCTTTAGCAATACGACGGGTCGAAGCTAACTCGCAGAGGCCCGTTAGACTCTATAAGTAAAGGAAATAAAGGACAAACCGACGATTAATCTTGTATGCACTGTGCAAGTGCATCCAAGGACAACCCCCGGTTGGTATATGACTATTGCAGGATATGTACGCAAAAATAAAAATTGGACCATGGAGAGGCTAAGACGAACTGGTTACCAATAACTATGGAAGGGCTATGGCCCCTGTCTGACTATTGTTTTATATACAAGGTGTTTTTTTAATATCTCATAGCTTTTGCAAAAAAAAAAGTATATGAATGAAACCATTGTCAAAGAATTCAATTCAATTCATTTGTTTGTGAACATAGGTTGCAATAGGTGTTACAGTCGAGTATTATGATCTCTATGTCCTACCACTTGGTGGTGTACAAATAATAAAATTATATCAAAAATTAATCATGATTACAATTAAAATAGAAGGAAAAAAAAAAAAAAAAAAAAAAAACATACTAACATTATAAATGCGAAAGTGTGTCTGTCTGTTGCCTGTTCACGCTTAAACCGCCTGAACCGATTTAGATGAAATTTGGTATAGAGATAGTTTGCGTCCCGAAAAAGGACATAGAATAGTTTTTATCCCTATATTCCCACGGGAAAGTGTCAAATAAAAGCATTAGATTAAATAGTTAGAATATCAGTGAACATAATAATATCATATTATATTCCCATTATTATAACAAGCAAGCAATACTTCCAATTACAATTACACTTAATTATGTTATGTGTAATTATCATTATGGAATTCCTCACTATAGTAATTATGTGGTTCTTGATCAGAAATAGAAATAACTTCATTTTAAATTCATTGATATTGGCGCCGATTCTGTTGTGTCACAAACTAAACTAAATTTAAGTTCAGGCATCTTTTTCTTTCTATTTCATTAAGAAAAGGACAGAAGATAAACATTAGTTTAGTCCTGTCAAATTAGTCAGCGCCTGACGTAAATTGACGTATTTTAATAGCCATTTTTTAATCTCGTCTAAATTGTATAGACAATTTAGACGAGATTAAAAAACAATTTTATTTTTTATTAAAAAAAATTTACAGGACTAAACTAATGTTTATCTTCTGTACTTTTCTTAATGAAATAGAAAGAAAAAGATGCCTGAACTTAAATTTAGTTTAGTTTGTGAACAACAGAATCGGCGCTATTGTCTGCTAATTTGATACACTTTGGTAGTTCATTATAAACCTTTGGCCTTAACCTTTTTTTTATGGATGTTTTTAAAAATTTAATTTAATTAATAGAAAACAAACAGCTCATTTATCAAATTAAATTTCAGTCGACAACATCCATCGGTTTCTTATTAAACTTCAACTATATCCGACGATCCTGCGTACTTATCTCTTTTGTTGACTGTACATGGACAGTATAGTTAATATTTTAAGTTTTTAAAATGAGGTTTACAAGTGTCAGTCTTTTGTAGATTACAAATGGCTCGGGTACATCGTTTTTATGCGATAAATGCAGTTTCTGTTCCAGTTGCATTACCATAAAAAATTATGCCGTATCTTAAACATGATGCAACTAGTCCATAATATGCGGTTAGTAATGTTGATTCATCTCCAGCCGGTCTATTCTGAAAAAAAAACTCACCGTGAAAACGTAGGTGAAGTGAACTGGAAGTGGACTGTAGTTCCATCTGATACTAGGGAATGGCACTATTGACAACTCACTTCATGCTCACTCCACTTAAGGCGCTAGCTCGAAAATTAATAGTATCGACTGATGTACTAAGCGAGCGAAAGTGATGAAATTACTTTTGAAACGCAAAAGCAATAAAACGACGTATGTGTCAAAACGAATACGACTTTTTTAACAAAATAAATGAATTAATTAAATTTAAAAATACTTTGAGTAAACTTTGATATGATAATTATAATTTTAATACGTATTGATTGGCAGGTTTTCCTTCCGAACCGATACAAGGTACCGTCAACAGCAAAAGTAGATGATCAAAATCAGAAATTCAATACTAATGAACGGAGTTCGCGTCAGAACTGTGTGGCGTCGAAGTGATTCAAAAGTATGTGATTGTAAATTATACCAAACGTTTACTACTAGTACAGCTGCCATATATATTCGTGATCAGTTTTGACTCTTGTTGAATTTCTGATTTTGATCATCTACTTTTGCTGTTGACTGTACTAGCTGACCTAACTGCCTCTGAATATGAAATTAATTTAATTTTTTTCGCGAGTTTTTGCCATGTTAATCAAATCAAAGACCATAAAAATCGGTCCAGCCGTTCTTGAGTTGTAAATGGTGTAATTATCCCGACTTTGTTTTATTTATACATTTCCAACGCAGTTTGGCTTCTAGAGTTTGTGCCAAGATACCTATGTCTAGCATAAGGCACTTGTATGCCGTTTGTGTAGATTGGGTGGAAATCGCAGTGTTTGTTATTAGTCAGCGTTAGTCAATATGAATTGATTTTGACTGATTTAGTTTGATTTTTTAACCGACTTCAAAAAAGGAGGAGGTTTCTCAATTCGACCGTATATTTTTTTTTCTAATTCTTGATCCGGTAGCCATAATAGCAGTGTCATCTACAAAGATTGCGATGGTGTGGTTTTGACATGTGTATAGCAAACACAGGAATGCGCTTAATACACTTCCTTGTAGCAACCAAACTTTTATAGTTTTTAGCTCCGAATATGCATACTTTTGCCTTATTCTAAACATTCTGTTACTTATATATGACTAGCTGTGCCCCGCAGTTTCGCCCGCATAAGTGTCGATCCCGTGGGAATATCGGGATAAAAATTAGCCTATAATATGTTTATCCAGGGTATCAGCTACCTCCATACAAAATTTTATCAAAATTGGTACAGCCGTTTGAGCGTGAAGAAGAACAAACATATAAACACACCCCCAGACACTCACAAACTTTCACAAATTTTTTTAATGTCTGCAAATTCTGTCGGTCCATGTATAATACTAGTATTCAGCTGTATCTGGTTAGACTGGAAGCCGACCCCAACATTGTTGGGAATCGACTAAGCAGATGATGTATAACATACTTACATATTATAAACAGCTTGCCTCGATATCGAATAACGTCATAATATCATTGTGTTTACTTTCGCATAATACAGAAACTCAAAGCATAATAAGATGTTTACTAGAAACTTATAGTTTTCATTAATTACGTCAGTTTAAAAGCCATTGTTGAAGAACAATAAAGCTGAAGACTTTTGTCCTTTACTCTTATTGCACTGCCGAAACCGCCGGCAGTTGTTTTAAGACACCAAACGAGTAACATCATGCAAGGAGGCGGATCTTCCACTCTCCTTCCTCCGTATAGTGATTACGAAGAACTTGCAAACAATACTATTTCGCAGATTAGAGCTTTGAGCTCTTTCTTGGCTCTTATGCTGGCTACGCAGACGTCTACTCAAACCACTGTAGTATCTGACTTCGTATCGCCATGCCCCAACGTGTTTTCATACGATCCGCTGGCGACAGAAACTAACAGATGGTATGGAACCATCAACTTGACCACTGATACCCCTCTCTATGCGCTGTGGCTGAACATCGTGCTTGAAAACAGAGCTAACATTCTTGGGGTAAGTTCAGTTTTTTTTTTTTTGGTTGGGAAATTATCAAATAACTTCTCCCGCTCTGGGCGGAGAAAAGGGCGTGTCACACTTTTACTGACTAAAACCCACCAGTGTTCCTTCAGTTGCCTGTGCTAGGGGCCACGGTATCTCTTTCGAGCAACCTGCGACCCTGGCAGGCATCGGCCCTAGCGGATCCCGTCAGTTAGTGCTGACATCTCTTTGAGGCGCGCGTGGGACACAACGCGCCGTCGACCCGGGCCTGGTCCTTACCGGACGGCGAGCTGCCCATTGCTCGCCGTCCGCAAGCCCGCGCCTACGGTGGCCGGGAATCGGCTGTCGACTCATTTATACCTTATGTCTCTTCCTTACCGTATTTGTATTTCATTTCGTTCGTTCGTATTTAATTATCATTAAAAAAAATATAGGTATTGTTTGTTCGTCTAAAGATAAACAATGATAGTTTTACTAGGTCTTGTTGCAGAGTGCTGTACCTAATGTACTTTTATATCTAGCATTCGAAATGCAGCGGTCGTGGCTCAAGTGTGGTTTAAGAGCAGTGGTGGGCCAATGGTGGGCCAATGGTGGCCCAGTAGTGGCCCAGTGGTAGCCCAATGGTGGCCCAGTGGTGGCCCAGTGGTAGACCAATGATGACCCAGTGGTAACGGCCGCGACTTACGAGTTGTAGGTCGTAGATTCGAACCCAGACAAGCGCTTTACTTTTTTGTAAATTATTTCATCACCACTGCTCTCAAAACGGTGAAGGAAAACATCGTGAGGTCCTAGAATCAAAAAATTTAAGACATGTGACATCTACCAACCCACACCCGCGTGGTCGATAACGGTCGACTCCCTCTCACCGAGAGGAGGCCCGTGTCCCAGCAGTGGGAACATTATAGGCTGCGTATGCTATTCTAAATGAATTCCACTATAATTACCCCTCGTTACACAGTGAAGAAACTTTGTTGATATTTCAGAACTGGCTGGGCGAGGTAACGACTAACGACAACATAGATTTTAAAATCGAAAATACAAATATGATGATCACCCCTGACAAACCGCTGCCCGTACATTTCTTTGTCCAATATAAAGACACTCTTACCCCTCCAAAGCTGAAGGCCATAAGGTTTAACGGAAAAGAGATATGTCGAGTTAAACATCAAGTAGTAGAAAGTGAGGTACCTGTTAGGGTTGCCGCTGGCTACGAAGAATTAACACCTGAGATGACTACTTCAACTACTGCGAGGCCCACAGTAACAACGACTTTAAGCGCTCCAGATTGGTATCAATCAGAGCAGCCGCAGATAACTACGACGATGACAACTTTAAAGCCTCAGTATTGGATGGAAACCCAAACAACAGAACGCACATCACGTACACAGCAGCCGCAATATTGGCAACGAACGAGTCCTAATTTAAAACCAAGCCAAACTCCAAATTGGTTCTATCCGCAAGCTGATAACAACCAGCAAGTCACATCCACAGTTAAACAAACAAATCAAAAAATAACTGGAAATACGTCGCGCATAACTACAGAAAATAATTTCGTACCAGGCCAGGTCCAGAGTTGGCCTTACTCACAGACTACAGATAGAAACAGGACCGCGAGTCCAGTTTGGTTAAATTTAGCACCCGACCAAAATGTTAGCTCTAAAGCAACTAGACCAAATAACTTTCAAATTGAAGTTAAACAAGTAGGAAATACAAAATATTGGTCCAAAATCCCGGAAAATACCACGGGAGCACCAGCAATGGCGCTGAGTGGACCTGAAAGTCTATCTTACGAAAGGTCCAGAAACGAACAAAGAGTCCCCGACAGTGAACTTCAGAACCAACCTTATGCGACTAAATCAATCAACCAAGCACAGTCTACTCAAAATCAAAACCAACCTAGAGATAGGAAGATAAACGTAACACCACAAAACAGTTACCAGCCTTGGGTTCAACCAGCTAGAAATGAAATGGTAATTCAATCACACAGTGATACTTCGAGATAGTAAGTATATTTTTTTTATAAGGATACATTGTAAGAATACTGTCGCCAGCTCACTAAAATCTACGTTTTAGTAGTATTATTTCTCGAAGTTTAAAAAAAATCTTTATCTACACCCATGCTATAAACCCTCTATAAAAGTTCTTGAAACAGTTATCCTATTGTCAACATTAAAACAACCAGAGTCATAGTAACCATAATATCATCCAAACGAGTGTTATAATGTTGTACTTTTCATTATGAAATTCCTTTTAAAAAAAATGGTTTGCAAATTTTGAACGGACAACTTACTTATACTCGTATACATACGAACAGTGCAAGCTAAATAAAAGCTTGTAAAAAGAACATTGTCATGCACGCGCGTTTCACTAACAAAACGTCAAAATTAAAAAAAAAAAATAGTTAGTCGAATTCACGTCGTATCCCACCATTTTTGTGCGATATTAGTATTGCAAAAATCTATTACTTTGTTGTTTACAAAAATGAGTGATACAAGCTTTGATGACACACCACCAGATATTTCTAATGCAGCAATAAATAATTGTATACATAGTTTGTTTATAATAGATACTCAGCAATTAAACTTTTTATGAATTTACATAGGTACCTAGTTCTTACAACACTGTACAACACCCTATGGTTTCAGAACCTTTTAAAGAGGATTCATAACATGTATATAGATAAAGTCTTATAAGCGACTGTACATAATTAGGTATTAAAACACTCATGTGATACTATTATCACACGAGGTGAAATACAACTATTATTATTGTTGCTTATATAACTATTATTATTTATATATACTTTATTGTATACTACTACAAAAAAAAAAAGATCGAACCCTACAAAATATCCAATGGCCGGGCTTTCTGCTATCTCTAGCTAGGAATTCGAAAATTCTTATCTGGTTAAGATTCGTAATCTTATGAGCGGTCTTAATTAATGTTTATGACTTATTTTCAGCCCCACAAATGATGGCAGAATAAAGAGCATAGACGAAAGCCGTTTATCATTTGACAGATTCCAGACGACCTCAGAAGTACCAGTTCCAGTCCCTATTAAGATTGAAGAAGACAATTCAAAGTAAGAATTGAATTATTTCTATACTTTTTTACAATTCTTGATTATTAAACTTATGAAACAGATATTCTTTAGCCAATAAATCGCTACTATTGCAAAACAGGTATAGTACCTAGTTTAAAATCTGAAGCAGCAAAATCTAGTCGCAGTTTGGTCTCGACAACAAACAAATGTGGCGACAAAAACTTGTCAAAAATGTGGGGAAACTAGAGGTATTTTTGACAGATTGACAGTGAGATCAGGGGGCCTAAAACGCCATTTTGGCAGAATCATAAAAGGATAACATTATGAATCATAAATGGCGAAAAGAGTCCGTGTTTTTCTTTTTGTCGCTGCACTACGTAGGTATAATCAGAAATTGGGATTGGATTTGGATTGGATTGATTGGTATTTTAGCACAGACAGACAAAAAAAAATACTGAAAAATCCTTCACCAATGGGATTTGATACGATTAACTTAACAGTTAACTGTCCATTATGATTCATAATGTTATCCTTTTATGATTCTGCCAAAGTGGCCTTTTTAGACCACCTGACTGTAAACGTTCCTAAAATTAGGAGAATTGCTCTAGCCTCACCGCATTGCAAAAATTCTCCTTCATCACTTTAGTCCATTTTGTATGAACCTTCGCGCACTGCAGGCGGACCGCGCCGCACTTTTTTGTATTGATACTTAAGTATGCTGCGTCTCGATCCGGCTGTAATATGCGCTAAGCTTAAGACAACGAGTAAAACAGTGTGTCTGATTTGAAAATGTGTTCATATATTGGTTTTTCAAGAACATCTCAAAATAACCTCTAAAAGGTTAAACAAAGATCTCGAAGGTCTCTAACCGGTGAGTTCCTTTTTTAATCTGGTTAGACGAGGCATTTTATTGTCTAACTGTTGGAAAAGCCCTTCCCCAAATCTTTCAAGGACCTCTTTTCCGCTCAACCTCGAATTCGTCGTAGTACATTATCGTCTTGCCGTCTTTAATTTAGGGACGGCGACGCCGAGATTAGACCGGCTACAATTGTTTGGCTATTATTGAAATTAGCCTTAAAAAGCCATTGTTTAAAGGCTGTTAAAGTTGACCTGAAATACACTGTAGATCAATCTATTACATCAAATTGTCCTATATCATGCTTGATAATGTCGCAGCCAACTGGTTTAATTAGCCGTTCAGATAATTTAATTTTGAAAAAAAAAATATATGGGAAAAATTTATAGCGTCACCTGGTGGTCACTAGGAGAAACCTACTATCCCATACAAAATGATATTCCAGAATGCCAGAATGATCTTCCGCCAATTCGTCTAATACGATATTTAATTAACTGCCTGGCTGATGCTTAGGCCATTTATACAAAAGGGGACCATGTGACGAAATAATATTAAAGATGAAACATGTGACAAATAATTATTGTTTATTTAAATATTGTTATGACTCATTTTTACTTAGGTACTTTACAGCTCAGTTTTTACTGCTGAACTTGTTAATAAACATACAAGAAACAACCTGCCGCTATAAGACAATCAATCAATAGCCAATTTAAATGACAATTAATTACTAGGCAAGTAGTTAAACGTTAGCGATCCAAGTCCTATGCTGTTTGATTGAATGGCTG
Source organism: Oligia fasciuncula (assembly GCA_963082905.1). Taxonomy (NCBI): domain Eukaryota; kingdom Metazoa; phylum Arthropoda; class Insecta; order Lepidoptera; family Noctuidae; genus Oligia; species Oligia fasciuncula. The sequence goes on along the minus strand of OY720406.1, from coordinate 8,394,680 downwards.
AATATCATTCAGGCCGCTAGTTGAACGGCGCCGTTTAGTTAAAAGGCAGTTAACCAAAAGGCTGATTAAGATTGGTGGCGACATTATATCTGCCATAGCGAAAACCCCTGTTGGAAAAAACTGGGCCTGATTAATTTTTATAATATTTTCAGGCAGGCAGAGTATTACAAAGGTGGATTACCCGTCTTCTATATACCTAACTTAGGACCTCAGAACATAGCCGAGGTAGGTTACTAAATTAATTATTAGTTCAATATTGAATCCATACTAATATTATAAATGCGAACGTGTCTGTCTCTCTGTCTGTCTGTTACCTCTTCACGCTTAATTTGCTGAGCCGATTTAGATGAAATTTGGTATAGAGATAGTTTGAGTCCCGGGAAAGGATATAGGATAGTTTTTATCCCGATATTCCTACGGGATCGACACTTATGCGGGTGAAACCGCGGGACGCTGCTAGTCCAATTATAAATACGAAAGTAAAGGAGGATGGACAAAAATGTATAGAAGCTGGTACCCGAAAAACATGGCAACCAATGAAAATAATTTATATACAGTTTTAAAGGTCTAATTAGATAGAGCAATAGTCGTTAGGGGGGATAGTCTCAGTTCGCTGTCCGTTCAGAGATATACACCGACCGTTACAGACCGACCGTTAGGGATCGGAACCGTTTAAACTCTAGCCGTTCAGTAGGTAATAATAAATAATAATAAAATTTTATTCAAGTATAAAACAAAGTACAAATAGGATTTACAGTAATTACAATCTAGGAAAAATTAAATTATAACTGTAATGTAGACCTGCCTGATCTAGGTTTATGGAAAACCTGTGTTTCAGGCCATCAATTTACACCAAACATTTAAAAAAGAAGACACAATAAATGTATTAGAAGCTAAATAAAAAAGAAAGTAAAATATATTTGGTGTCATAACGATTTACTATTTGGGTATATTATTTTAAAACTAGATTAATTATGTTTAAATAAATTAACGAATAATATTAAAGTAGATAGAGTGGAGACTATTATTTATTAGGTAAATGAAGAGACTTATATTAGATTAGGTAGATAGATTTTATTTTAAAATTTTTAGGTATTCTTTGTATGAAACTCCCTACTGCAACGCACACTAATCGGAATCGTAACGTAATCGCCTCACCTCGGAACAAGCTCACGAAGTGCGGCACTGCGGCGCTTTACGGCTCGTCACCCCCGCGCTTACGATTACGACTCATCGTCCCCGCGCTTACGTCTCTCCGTACCCGAGCTTACGTCTCTTCATCCGCCCTTGCCCCTCTCACCCCTCCGGCCTGCCTGCTGCACCATCAACCAGCGGTTGGCGAGCTGTAAGCGCGGCGGCGCCTAGCCGTAGCCGAGTCGACGTATCAGAGCTTCTGATCCGCTTTGGTTACGTGCTTACGTTAGGTTGACGTCTGTTTGACGGCGAAACGAAAGGCGATACGGTGGCGATCCCTTTCCGATTGACCTTTACACAGCACCCTAATTGCGTCACATACTATCAATCATTATCAGAATAATTTTGAAGGATATTGCTAATTCATTGCTTCATGTGTTCGAAAAAGTTGTCTGTTGTAGTGCCGTGTGGTTATATCGGCATTATGAAATAAGTTATCTGTAGTTGAAAATCATAAAAAAACAAATGACGGCGATGACGCATGCGCAATACGATACTCGCGTGATGTCAATGTTATTGTTTATCAAAACTTTGAAACAACAATGGTATGCATTATATGTCATTCGATTCAGTATGAATGGGGCTATTTTTTAGGTAAATAAAAAAATAGTGTCATCGCTTTCGATTTTGAATAAAAATTATTTTAATTTTTAATTTTCGTAATGTAAACAAACATTAAAAATAAGCAATTATTAAAAAAAAAACAAAGTCCCAAACAAGTTTTGTAATCTACCCTGGTCTATCCACTTGAAGAAACAGCGATTAGTTTAACAGTGGTTCGGGGACGTTTCAGATGACGCAATCACGTGGTTCGGGACGTGTGAGAGGGTTGACAAAAAAAACAATAATTTAAATAAAAAACCGGGCAAGAGCGAGTCGGACTCGCGCACCGAGGGTTCCGTAACAGCATAAATTATGTTTTTAAATTTTCATCGGCGATGCCTATATTCGTCAGAGAATTTTAACACTGTGCACTGTGGTATAGAATATTGCAGTTTTATGTCAGCGCCATCTCTTAACATATAGTGGAACTAATATAACTTTTGTTAATGATTTCTGAAAAAGTGTGCTATTTAGAGACTTCGTTTTATTATTCCTGTAATCTTTACATAAACTTCTATCACATTTCTTATTGCAAACTTCGGAGATAAGGGGGGGGACGGTATTATTTTTAACTATTTTCATCAAAAGTCGAAAACTATGCGGCCTAAAAAACAAAAAAAATATGTTTGAAAATGTGCAAACTGCGCTCTTTCATATAATACCCCACATGCCCTAGTAGCCTCACTTCGAATTTTTCAGACCCCCTTTCAGTCCCTGTTGCAAAATATCATATAGTTATATATTTTTATTTCTTTCTTATTTGCAAAATAGTTGGGCAAACGTTATCTAAAGCTGTTCCAACTTTCAAGTTGATAGCATTAGTATCCAGCTGTGACAGACAGACAGACTGAGTCTCACCATAAGGGTTCCGTTTTTACCATTTTGGTACGGAACCCTAAAAAGCACAAATTTGCACCTACTCAGAAGGTGGTCGTTTGACGGACATAATTTTTTCGACTTAATGTTATCTTAACTTTCCGTGAAAACAGAGCCCTATTTGTTTCATTTCCAACTGAACAAATGCCAGCCGATTCACATTATGACATTACTTTTGCCCCACCTTGTATTATGCAGCAGTGAAGGGAAATATCACACGAAAAGGAAGTGTTGACATTGAAATATACCTGTACGATTAATATTTTGGGTGATACACAAAATTTTGAATACTAGAATAGTTATGCGCTAAAAAAAATAAAGTTCACGCACCACACCTTGTTTCAAGATCGGAATGACCGGTTTACAAGAATTCGCAATCGATAAAGTCCGTCTAATAAAAAAAATAAAAAAATATAAATGCAAATTATAGATGTACAGGACAAGTTTTGCCCAAAAATATTTTTTTGATATGCAACAATTTCTGGTGTGCGGTTCGTACCTACTGGCGAAAAAAAACATTACCTAAAAAAGTATAAAATTACAAGTGTTAAACAGTACAATTACCTTATTAAAGTCGAGTTGTACAAAAAAAGTATGAAAATCCGACGTACGTATTTTTCGACAACAAAAACCAGTCTTCATCATCTGCCTAGCATTTTCCCAACTACGTTGAGGTCGGTTTCAAGTCTAACCTGATGCAGCTGAACACCATAATTTTACATGTAGTGACTGACTTAACAAACCTATATAAGTATATAAAAGAAAGTCTGTTAGTTACACCACTTATAACTCGAGAACGGCTGAACCGATTTGGCTGAAAATTGGTGGGGAGGTAGCTTAGAGCCAGGAGACGGACATAGGATACATTTTTTTTTTTTTTATTATAGTAGGAGTAGGGTAGGAGTAGGGTAGGAGTAGGGTAGGAGTAGGGTAGGAGTAGGGTAGGAGTTGGGTAGGGTAGGGGTAGGGTAGAAGTAGGGTAGGAGTAGTTTAGGAGTAGTGTAGGAGTAGGGTAGGAGTAGTGTAGGAGTAGGGTAGGAGTAGTGTAGGAGTAGGGTAGGAGTAGGGTAGGAGTAGGGTAGAAGTAGGGTAGGAGTAGTGTAGGAGTAGGGTAGGAGTAGTGTGGGAGTAGGGTAGGAGTTGGGTACGAGTACCTAGTGTAGGAGCAAAACAACGTTTGCCGGGTCAGCTAGTAAAGTCATATTCAAAGCAACCTATCGACATACATCACATCACATACGTAACGCTGTATTTTTAGGGTTCCTTCCCTCAAAAGGAAAAAACGGGACCCTTTTAAGTATTTATACCATTTTCGTTGTCCGACCGTTTTTCTTAGGAACGCGTGAAGGTACCAAGTTGAAATTAATATCAAATATGTACGTCAAATATAAGGGACCGTCCCTTGGAGCTCTAAAAAATCAAGCTTCTAAGTCAACGCAATAAAAACATTTTTTATATAGTTTTCTTAGAATCATGAAATTTTGGTCGCACATAAAAAATCCGGAAATCGTTAATTTGTACATATTTTTTTGCGATTAAATACTTACAGTTGGAGAATTGACCGTGACGTAACCTAACTTTGTTTTTGGGATAAATTCATTCCAACTACAGCTATTCTGTAAAAATCTCACCATGAAAACTTAGGTGAAGTGAGCTGTCAATTCCTAGCAAAAACAAACTCATTTCACCTAAGTTTTCAAGGTGAGATTTTTACAGAATCGACCGGCTGAACCCTTTTTTCGTACGTGATCCGACTCGCAGTTGGGGGTTTTTTTTTGTTGTAAGGAGATAAAGTTTAATGCATTTTTTTATGTATTTTCAGCCCACGTGCGGAAAGGTATTTCTAAACAAGGGAATAGATCAAAATGTCCAATCAACGAGGACATTGGAAGGACAGTGGCCCTGGCTGACAGCACTTTACCAGCAGCAGGTCTGTAGCTCCTTCTATACAGAGTAGCTGGGACATCGACGCGCAAACTGTAACCATGAATTCAGCAAAGGATCCTAGACCTCCTTTTTCTTTGCGGATGGGAAATCATCAAATGTGAGTGTCAGAATGAGTGTCAGACTCTTACTGACTAAAACCCACCCGTGTTCCTTCCTTAGCCCTTTATGTTCCGGGCCAATGGTAACCCTTTCGGACAATCCCGTTGACCCGGCAGGCTTCAGCCCTAACGGGCCCCTTCCTTGATGCTGACATCTATTTGAGGCGCGCGTATAACACCTACGCGCCGTCCGGCACGGGCCTGGTCCTGATCTGAAGGTGAGCTTCCCTTCCTAGACCCCCTCTAGCGTTGAAATTTTTCGTCGGTTATTAAAAAGCAAAGGAGATGGCCCAAATTCAATACAAAAAAAAAACCCAGGCTCGGCGCAAAAGTGTTTTGGTACGTGTCTGTGGTATTTAAAAATAACATTTTAAACTATCACTCGCGTAGTGTGGGACGGCCCCTAGCTAGATGGACGGACGACCTAAAGAAGGTGGCTGGGGTAGACTGGATGTGGAAGGCGGAGGACAGGGTGTCGTGGCGCAGTCTGGGAGAGGCCTATGTACAGCAGTGGACTGCGATAGGCTGAGTTGATTGATTGATTGATCATTGATTCAGAAAAGCACCCAAAAGTGGTTGTAATTTTACATTTATTTTCAAATCATCGAACCGAATAGATTTCATTGCTATAATTGCATTGATATGTTCAATATCTGATTATAGAATAAGCTGTATTAGGTGAGGACCTGGCATGTCCTAAAAACTGAACCGAAAATTCGAAGACATGTGACATCTACCAACCCGCACTGGGCCCGCGTGGTATATTAAAGCCTACTCCCACTCGAAGAGAGGAGGCCTGTGTCCCAGCAGTGGGAACATTATAGGCTGATTATGCTATTCCCTCTTCGTTTCTTATATATGACAACTAGCTCCACGTTTTCCAGTTCTTACGAATTAACATATTATTTCCTTTCTTTCTTTGTTTGTTTCATAATAATAATTACTCTTCGTCTTTTCCCAGAATTCAGTAGAGTTACACTACAAATACGTTTGCGGAAGCACCCTGGTCTCCAAACGCCACCTCATCACGGCAGCGCACTGCGTGGCCAGGCAGTCATCTGCCAGACCCGTCAATATGGACACCCTGCTGGTTTTCTTGGGGAAGCACAACCTTAGGACCTCTGTGGAGGGAATCGACCTCAAGTTTGTAAGTACAGTTTTATTTTCTAAACTGATATTATAAGGAGAAAAGATTTGATTTTTGTATGTAGGTACTCGTATGTTACGCTTTCACGCTAATACGGAAACGGATTTCTTCAGCTACTTTAACTAATATTTGTCGAAAAGTTAAGGATATTTCACAAATTTCGGTTGATAGGATGGTGACTTTTATTGACACATTTGGTGACTCTGCCAGAGAGTAGGCTGAAACGGCGAGCGACTCTGGCTTCCTTGGCCAAAGATACTGAGAGGAACAGGTTTCAGTCAGTTTTAGTGAGAAAGACCCCTCTTAAACTCGTCCTAGGATTTCCATACGACGAAAAAACATTTGTCACTCTTTTTTTTCTCGTCTCTCTTTTTTTTCCGTTTTGTTCTGCAGCTTTTCTGTCCGGATATGTTATTTTCAACAATGTCCGAAGTCCGTGTTCCTACAGCTTTACTGAAGTTCACAGAATTGCTGGAATTAAATTGGTCACTAGCTTAACAGCGGCGCTATTCTGTAAAAATCTCACCATGAAAACTTAGGTGAAATGAGCGTGGAGTGAGCTGTCAATAGTGTCAATTCCTAGCAAAAACAAACTCACTTCACCTAAGTTTTCACGGTGAGATTTTTACAGAATCGACCGGCAGTAGACTAAGTGCAAATTCGCTGTAGGTAGGTACTTGTATGGAATAACCCAACTGTTCTTATTTCACCACGCTACCGTAGCCCGCACTCAATCCGATTTACGTAAAATGGATTAGCACCCTTTGTCCGTGTCCGATATGAGTCAAAACCGGCTCAAACGCCCAGTTTAATTGATTGAGAGAACTTTGATCGTGTACATGACTAATTATTGGATGACTGAACCCGACTTGGATTCGGCGCACAATGACATATTTGAATTTCGCAAAATGTCACATTCTCAAATTGTCACATTCTCAAAACGCCACATCGCACAATGCCACATTCGCAAAATAACATATTTGAATTTCGCAAAATGTCACATTCTCGGCATGTGGAGTTGATTTTGACTTGGACACATTTTTAAAGTGGCTATTGAAATTGATAATTAGATGCGACAGGCAGGGGCCCGTGGCTAAATAATAACAGCCGCACAGCACAGGTCGATCGATCAGGTTAAGCTACGCTTGCCGCGGTTGGTCTGTGGATGGGTGACCACCTTTACATACCATGACCCCTCTGTGCCTCGGAAAGCACGTTAAGCAGTTGGTCCCGGCTGTCAATCGTGGATCTTTGACAGTCGTTACGGGTAGTCAGAAGCCCGAAAGTCTGACAACCAATCTTATCAAGGGGTATCGTATTACCCAGAAATTGGGTTGTGGAGGTCAGATAGGCAGTCGCTCCATGTAAAATACTGGTATTCAATTGCATCCGATTAGACTGGAAGCCGACCCCAACATAGTTGGGAAAAGGCTAGGCAGATGACATAACAGACATAAGTGATGTTATCTTGTGTTGCATAGTACAGACGCCAGCACATCAAGCTACCCGAAACTGTCAAACTTTCCCAATCATCTTTGAACCTTAAGCTTTAGCGATAAAGTTGAAAATCTATTAAAGAAATTTGACAGATTGTAGTAGCTTGATGTGCTGGCATCTGTAGCTACACTGCTACCTACTAATGTACTGTATGTAATGTATGTATGTGTACCCGTAGTGTATAGACACTATACACTAAAAGTATTAATTAGTGCTATTATTTTCACCTTCTTCCAGGTGTACAAAATCCTAATCTACCCAGATTACGACCCGACGATTTACAGAACAGACCTGGCGATCTTGACGCTTCGAGAACCCGTCACTTTCACCAACAAGATCCAACCTATCTGTCTTTGGCCTGAACAAGAGACTGATCTCCAGAATGTCGTTGGGGAGACGGGTTCTGTAAGTATATGAATTTCTTTCTTAAGTATTAGCCCAGGATCACATGGGAGCGTTTTTCCGATCTGATCTGAATCTGATCTCTCTCCGGTCGGAATTTTGATCGTCAGAATCCATGATGTATTAAGAAAAATATCTTGAGCATGTCTGTTATTGACGTAAACATCAGTCCTCGTCAGTCTATCAAAAAGTACTCTGTGGTCCTCGTCCACTGAAGTGCTACATGTCCATAATTGTGTTTTGTTGTTGACGTGCTATTTAAATAAAAAAATCGTTTTGACAATGTACTCGTAAATGATAAATGATTTTATTTCTGTAAGTAGGTTTGTACAAACCCTTTTACACGTCAATAGTATTTTTAAACCTAGATGAGGTCAGCGTTTCCTACATACTACGCTGAGAAAAAAAAAAAAACCGGGCAAGAGCGAGTCGGACTCGCGCATCGAGGGTTCCGTACGTTTTTAAATTTTCACCGGCGAGCTACTTACTAGATCTCGTTCAAACCAATTTTCAGTGGAAGTTTCCATTGTAATGTGCATCATATATTTTTTTTAGTTTTATCAGTCTCTTATTTTAGAAGTTACAGGGGGGGGGGGACACACATTTTACCACTTTGGAAGTGTCTCTCGCGCAAACTAGCAAACTATTCAGTTTAGAAGAAAAATGATATTAGAAACCTCAATATCATTTTTGAAGACCTATTCATAGATACCCCACACGTATGGGTTTGATGAAAAAAATTTTTTGAGTTTCAGTTCCAAGTATGGGGGGTAATTTTTTTGTGAAAATCTTAATGCGATTCACAGAATACATCTACTTACCAAAGTTTCAACGGTATAGTTCTTATAGTTTCGGAAAAAAGTGGCTGTGACATACGGACGGACAGACAGACAGACATGACGAATCCATAAAGGTTCCGTTTTTGCCATTTGGCTACGGAACCCTAAAAATGTTGCTTATTGGTACCAGAAAATCCTTCACAATAATAATTATTATTTCTAAATAAAAGGTACGTTAATCGCAGGAGTTGGTGATAGGTACTGGTGCCCAAACTAAGCTATCGCTTGTATTTTGGGACACAGCGTTCAGCCGTGGATAATGTTACAATTTGGTGTCTTTAGGTACATTTGTTGTGAATGTGAATATGATTTTTTATTTGTTTATTTAATCATTTTAAAGGGTAGTAAGAAGAAAGGCCGAAACAAACTTAGGGATCACAGTCTCTTTTAAAGTCCAGACATCTTGGTCAGATTATGTGAAGACCACATGGTCTTCACATAATCTGACCAAGATGTCTACATAGATTGGTGTAAGAAATGGTCTTTTGAGGAAAGAACCACCTATTGAGTGGACCTGTGCAGCTCAACTCAGAACTTAAGGAACTGATGTATTTTTCTACAGACTGTTGGCTGGGGCTACGAGATTACAGGAGTGCCGAGGGAAGATCAAACTCTACTGCAGATGGAAGTGATAGACCAGCAGACCTGCCACATAACTTACGGAGATTTCTTCAGCACGATCGACTCTAACAAGACGTTCTGCGCTGCATACAGGAATAGTAAGGAATTTTTGCACATTGATTTTTAGCTCTGCTTTATTACAGAGAGCAGTGGTGGCCCAGGGGTAACGGCCTCGACTTATGAATTGCAGGCCGTGGGTTCGAACCCAGACAGGCGCTTTACTTTGTGTAATTTATTTCATCACCTCCTCGTCATTGCTTTAAAAAAGGGTGAGGAAACTGACATGCCTTAGAATAAAAAAAATCTAATACATGTGACATCTACCAACCCGCACTGGACCCGCGTGGTGGATAACGGCCCTCTTCTTACAGAGAGGAGGCCTGTGTCCCAGCAGTGGGAACGTCATAGGCTGATTATGTTAAATACTATGGTTTTTTACTACTTATTACGGACATTGGAAGATTTAGCTTTAAGTTCATCAAAGGACGATTAAAATCGTTCTTGATGAATAAACAAATCTATCTGTAATCTATGATGAAGGGAAGAATTGGCCAGTCAAATAAGGTGTTGAGTGTGACTGTCCCGGATGCGCCGAGCGCTCGGTTCAGTTGAGGAACTGCGCTACACGTGGAGGCTTCTTCATGTATACCAAAAATACAGAGTGTAACGCGCGATAAGGAATTTCATACAAAATAAAATGCCTTAATCATACCTACTTACAACATATTTATTCCCAACCCTTCGATACGATTCCAAACCGTAACGAACATCAATCAATATTATCGTAGGAGTCCTTTATACGCTATTCACAAGTCCAAAACCCGTCCAAAATACCAATCAATCCCAATCTCTTTCAATCTCTTTGATTATACCTAAGTAGTGCAGCGAAAAAAAGAAAAACACGGACTGTCTTCGCCATATATGATTCATAATGTTATCCTTTTTATGATTCTGCCAAGGTGGCCCTTTTAGGCTCCCTGTTTGCTGTAAGGGGGGCAAGGCAAATCAGGTTATCGGAATGGGTCATTTTCGGATATCTATGGTCATTTTCAATACGATAGCCTGTCAGATGATTGTGAATAGCTATGCAAGTACAATTCCCAATTCATATTAGGCGATCGCAAACCAAAATAGAGTACCTACCAAGTTCACCAACGATTCCATCGAGACAGCTTCTATGACAGATCTAATATAGATACACAACAATGACGTGAAACTACACTCTGTACATGATAAATGATTTATACGTGAGCTGTGAGCGAGAGTGCAAATACATCTCCTGGTGCCTGCACCCGACCTAGTGCCACAGATTAACTAGAGCATGCATCACTACGACTTAGCAAGACAATGTTAAAGCTCGTCGTCTAAGAGTTGGCCTACTGTTTTATTTAGCTAGTGTAGTAGTGTATTGTTCCACGACTGGGTTAAGACCACCTCCGTATTTTCTTTAAAGTCTAATTGGAATAATGGGATAAAAATTATCCTATGTTCTTTTCCGGGATGCAATCTATCTCTCTGTCAAATTTTATTGAAATCCGTTCAGTGGTTTAGACGTGAAAAGGTAACATACAGACAGACAGACAGAGTTACTTTCGAATTTATAATATTACCATGGATAGTATGGATTATTCTCCAACAAGGTGGACCGACGCCCTTGTGAAGGTCGCAGGAACCCGTTGGATGCGAGAAGCACAGAACCGGTCGAAGTGGAGGTGCTTGGGGCAGGCCTATGTCTAGCAGTGGACGTCTTTTGGCTGAAATGATGATGATGAATTATTCCTTAGGGTACCTACGCACTAAGCGGTTAGCCGCAATACGGCCAGCCGTCCGGCTGACCGGAATCAAAAATTTGTACGAGAAAGTAGTTTTTATACGCACTGCGATGCGGCTGCCGGCCGACCGCTCCGGTCGTTCTGAGCGCTGCGGCCCGACTCACGGCCAGCCGCACGGTTGCTATACACACTACGCGGATGGTGCTAGTTCGCGGTTCCCCGCCATTGACGGTTTACGTGTTCACCGACGCTCGCGCATTTTATCGATAATTAACTATGGATTTCGATACAGAAAAGTTTATAATTGAGATACAAAATAGGCCAGCAATCTGGAATACAAAATCCGCTGAATATTCGGTTAGAAACTTGCGTTCAAAAGCAACCGTCCAACCGCAAACCACGACGGTTTCTTAACCGCATGTTCCGGTTGCGGTTGCGGCTAACCGCCATCCGGCTTACCGCAAGCGCAACCGCATCCTGCGGTCCACCGGACGGCTGACCGCATTGGGGCTAACCGCATAGTGCGTATGTAGCCTTAGGTTACCTACGCACTAAGCAGTTAGCCGCAATACGGCCAGCCGTCCGGCTGACCGGAATCAAAAATTTGTACAAGAAAGTAGTTTTTATACGCACTGAGATGCGGCTGCCGGCCGACCGCTCCGGTCGTTCTGAGCGCTGCGGCCCGACTCACGGCCAGCCGCACGGTTGCTATACACACTACGCAGATGGTGCTAGTTCGCGGTTCCCCGCCATTGACGGTTTACGTGTTCACCGACTCTCGCGCATTTTATCGATAATTAACTATGAATTTCGATACAGAAAAGTTTATAATTGAGATACAAAATAGGCCAGCAATCTGGAATACAAAATCCGCAGAATATTCGGATAGAAACTTGCGTTCAAAAGCAACCGTCCAACCGCAAACCACGACGGTTTCTTAACCGCATGTTCCGGTTGCGGTTGCGGCTAACCGCCATCCGGCTTACCGCAAGCGCAACCGCATCCTGCGGTCCACCGGACGGCTGACCGCATTGCGGCTAACCGCCTAGTGCGTATGTAGCCTTAAACTAGCTTCTTCCCGCGACTTCTCTCGCGTGTTTCTTGTTCCACCGACCCACCCCGTCGCATCGCATACTTCGTTTTCGCTTAGCGTTCTTTGTGAATCGTTTTGTTTTTGCTCGGCTTCTAAGAGTCGTAGCGTGATGTTAAATAGCTTATAGCCTTCCTCAAGAAAGTAAATCCGTCTGGTAGTTCCATAGATTAGCACATTCAAACAAACAAACAAATAATTATTAAAAATAGCACGTTATTTTTGACACAATAAAACTCGCTAATTTTTTTTCACGATTTCAGGTTTGTTCTCGTAGTAAAAGTTGTTCATAATGATGAGTACAATGACCCCTTAAGAGGTTGTTAATGTTTTACCAATAACCCTGTATAATTAGCGTTTTCTTACATTTACCAATATCAATGTCAACTTCAACAATAGACAACGAAGCCGATTTTTTCTCAAATAATAAAATTATACCTTTTGAATTTTAAACTGCCGTGCAAGTGCTGATTAAAGAACACGTGCATTAAGTTCCTTAAAAACTTTTTATTTTTTTTATTTTTCACTTTTAGTGGGTCAGTTTGTAATTTATCTAAGTTACAATAGCCTAATGTCAACTGCTCATCACCTTTTACAAAATATTGCTTTTCCCGATGCAGGGACGTTAATTGTTGAGGAGTTCTCCTGGTAAGAACCAGGAGAACTTCTCAACAACCACTTACCATACGCATTGTGACGAGGATAAATCGTTTAGCAACCATAGTAAAGTAATCGAATCGCAACCCGTGAAATATTTGTCATTGAGTAGTTCCGATGGCCATCTGTGGTCTTCATCATCAGCTCCACTTTACCAAATGATGATTTCCGAGAACAAATGCTCAAGTTACTTTAAAAAATACTCAAATCGCTATAGCTTTGCCTATAAAATTTGAGGCTTAGGTGATCTACGTTAACCTACATGTCTTTGTCTTCTACAGAGGAAGTCCTATGTTATCTAATGGGATGCATGATGAAGAAGCCTCCTCGTGCAGCGCAGTTTGTTCCGCCTGTTACTCAGAAACTGAACCGACCGTTCGGCGCATCCTGGACAGTCACACCCAACACCTTATTTGATTGGCCAATTCTTCCCTTGCGGTGGTATAGTAACGCCCGCTTGGTTTGCGATCACCCTCCCATCGGAGTCCGGCGTCAAGTAGCCTGCTGTGTTCCGTCGATGCGTGGGAGTTCCAGTGCCATAAGCATCTTCTGAGCACGCTCGTTCCATCATAGACCTCATCCATCGCTTTCCATCAGGCGTGATCGAGGTCAAGAGCGGCCCCATTTCAAATAAAAAAAATAAATAAAATATCAGGCCGTAGATTGCAAGCCGGCCAGACTCCAGAAATGGCCGGACTCCATATTTCTACAGTCTCGATGGAAATAACCAGTAACACTTTGGCTGACCCCAAGATTTTTAACCTAGGACCCCAAGGAAAAATGTCGTGCTTGCGTCTAGACCAACGACATAGTCAACGTAGTTTTTTTTGTATAGCCTGTATTGTGTCCCACTGCTTTCCTTTCAGACCTCCCTTTCTTGTGCGTTCTCTGGCCATGTTTCCCTGCAAACGTTATCAGACCATCGCACCACCTTAACCGTGGTCTACCTCGACGGCGATGTCCTCCCTCGAGATAGAAACATCACCCTGCGATCTTTAACTCAAGTAGCAGACGATAGAGAAAATACAACCAGGTTGAAGTGGGAGTGGCCCGGACATGTCTCACAAATCCACCCGGAGAGATGGGCAAAGATTTTCACTCACTGGACGCCTGAGGGAGGACTGGTAAAGAAGTACCTAAAATGTATTCTTCTCTAATTTTCAGGTGGTATGACTTGCAACGGCGACAGCGGAGGCGGTATGGTCTTCCAGAAAGGTGGCAGCTGGTACCTCCGAGGAGTTGTCTCCCTCTCAGTAGCCAGACAGGGCACGTACCACTGTGACACAAACAATCACGTCATCTTCACAGACGTGGCCAAGTTCCTGCCCTGGATACAAGATAATATTGAGGATAATATATAAGCTGCTGTGATTTTGTAATAATACTTTTAGATTATTGTGTTTTTTTTATTACATTTGCTATCACACTGTCCGCCAATCCTCACTTACGAGGCCCGTGTAGAGCGGTACCTACGGCCCTCTCGTGATAAAAAGGAGGCCTATAACCCAGCAAGCAGCGCTTTAATGTTGCCATTAAAACGCTGCTTTGCAGCAGCCTACGTCTAAAGTATGCAGGTGTACTTAGCTTCGCTTTGTATTAAAATGTAGGCGGGATCGTCCACTGTGACGGACCGCGACCCATAGCGACGCTTTTAGATGCGTGACTGCCAAAGAAATGAACCGCACAGCTAAAGTGGGATCTCTCCGTGCACATCATAAGTAGTAGGGACAGTAGACTTTATAGATTTATCATTTATGAAAGCTACAGCCGTTGGTCCCGGCGACTCCCGGCGGTCATTCGTAGATCTTTGGCAGTCGTTACGGGTCGTCAGAAGCCTGAAACTGACAACCAGGCTTACCAAGGGGTATCGTATTACCCAGTAACTGGGTTGTGGAGTTCAGATAGGCAATCGCTTCTTATAAAATAATGGTATTCAGCTGCATCCGGTTCGACTGGAAGCTGACCCCAAAATAGTTGGAAAAAAGCTAGGCCGATGATGATTTATGAAAGCTACAAACTTTACTAGTGGTCGTGGGAGAGGTGGAGCGCCTTCTAAAGCATTCGTAAAAGTTATCAGCACGAGTAATTCAATTAAAATAATAATTAATTCCCGAAATAAATTCGCTAGATACCCATTCAGTCTGCCTAGCCTTTTTCCAACTATTTTGGGGTCGGTATCTAGTCTAACCGGATGCAGCTGAATACCAGTATTTTACATGAAACGACTGTCTATCTGACCTCCACAACCAAGTTACTGGGTCAGACGATACTCCTTGGTAAGACTGGTTGCCAGACTTTGGTGCTTCTGAACACCCGTTATACCCATTATTACCTCATAAAGTTGTTCTAAGTTCTTCCCAATTTTACCTATACGTAAAACATTGATGTAGTTGCTAAGTGTCGAGTGAAGCTTGAATTAATCTTACGCTCTAAATTGAACGAGAGATCGACAAACGGCAGAGTTTACATTGAACGTGATTGTAAAGTCTTCCAGACCGAATTTCGGCCATAGCGACTAATCCCAGCGGAGACCACCCTTCAGCGCGGGAGATATTATAATTATTATTTATTCATCAATCAAGTAACATGCTCATACAATTAATAAGCATACAATGTCAAAAGCAATAACAAAAAATAAATAAATTAAATTAATAGAAAATAGAAAAATTAAATTAAATAAATAAAAATTAAATTAAATCACATTGCAAGGTCATAAAATAAAAAATAAATAAAACAACAAGATTAACAGTTAAATAAGACAGAATAGTTATAATTTTCTGACCGGCATTCAAACAGCAACATGCCTGTCACAACCATGCCGGATATAAGGGCAATCCAGCCTGTCGGCGATCGGTGCCAAGATGGTATTGGGGCTGGCCCGCACCCGGCGCACCAAAGACGCACACCGCTTGCGCATAGAAGCGTGGAGACAATCAGTGCGTGCAATCGCGAACATCCCTGATGCGCTACAGAAACGGGGCAGCCCCAACACCGCACTGAACGCGTTGTTGTACTGGACACGGAAGGCACTGTATGCCAACGTATTTCAGGTCAACCCACAGGCTGCACGTGTACAAGGATGTGCAGTACGCTCTGAAAAGCGTAACCTTAACACTAGCAGTACAACGCGAGAACCTGCGGGCTATCATATTAGCTCGTATCGACAGCACCCTCCGCTCCCGCTCCATGTCAGCATGGTCTTTCAGGTCCTCGGTGAGCAGCTGCTCTAAATATTTAAATTGGTCCGCTCGGTCCATTGGAACACCATCAAGATGGACAGCCGGTACGTTCCTATAGGGCTCGATACACCGATGGCCTGAAAAACCATGTATTGGCTTTTCTTCTCATTATATTTTAAACAATGTCCACGCGCGTGGAATACGCGCGTGGTCATTGTTTTTTTGTGTTTGTGATTTGTGTACACGTACTGAGTAGACTCCTCAACCCACAGATCGACGCGCTTAGCAGCACCATGTCATCCGCATAACTTATGCTACGCTATAATGCACAGAAGTGTGTGCGCAGGCACAGGTGCACACTCTCATTGTCCGATGTGTCTCTTCAGAATATCTTTCTATCTTCTACAAAAATGCCATTATGTTGTTGAAGCTTTACTTCATTACTTTTGACCTTAGGTGGATCTCACACGCCCCCCGCGCGTGATTTCTACATACAAATTCAATAGAAACGCGTTTTCCCGCGGAGCATTTGAGTGTTTCACGCGCCCCGTTGCGTGGCGCGTTGTAGTGTGAGATCTGTCTTACGTTCAAACTAACGCAATATTTACACAAAGGGAGAGGGTGGCCTTTGCCCTGTAGCGAGATTATACAAGCTAGTTAGATTTGGTTAGATTAACACAATTCTACACTATCGCTAAAATATACTAGGTATCTACATAAAGGAAGCTACTACCGTCAAGAAAACTGGGGGCCCAAAAAGGCCACTTTGGCAAAATCATAAAAGGATAACATAATGGACAGTTAACCGTTAATCCTCGGACAAACTGTCCAGTTAGGTAGGTCTAACTTCGAGAAAGAGGTCAATCGTCGAATCCGACTCGGCTGGGCAGCGTTCGGGAAGCTACGCAATATCTTCTCGTCCCACATACCGCAGTGTCTCAAGACGAAAGTCTTTGACCAGTGCGTGTTGCCAGTGATGACTTATGGCACTGAAACGTGGTCGCTCACAATGGGCCTTATAAGAAGGCTAAAAGTCACCCAAAGGGCAATGGAGAGGGCTATGCTTGGAGTTTCCCTGCGTGATCGAATCAGGAATGAGGAGATCCGCAGGAGAACCAAGGTAACCGACATAGCCCGCAGAATTGCCAAACTTAAGTGGCAGTGGGCAGGGCACATTGCTCGCAGAACAGATGGCCGATGGGGCCGAAAAGTTCTGGAGTGGCGACCACGTACCGGAAGACGTAGCGTTGGAAGGCCTCCCACAAGGTGGACCGACGACCTTGTGAAGGCCGCAGGAACCCGTTGGATGCGAGAAGCACAGAACCGGTCGAAGTGGAAGTGCTTGGGGGAGGCCTATGTCCAGCAGTGGACGTCTTTTGGCTGAAATGATGATGATGATGATGATGAACCGTTAAGTTAATCTTATCAAATCCCATTGGTGAAGCGTTTTTCAGTTTTTTGTCTGTGCTAAAATACCAATCAATCCGATCCAAAAAAAAGAAAAGAACAGACCGTCTTCGCCATATTACGATTCATAATATTATCCTTTTATGATTCTCCAAAGTGGCCTTTTTAGGCCCTCAGCGGTGTTATTCTATAAAAATCTCACCGTGAAAACTTAGGTGAAGTGAGCGTGGAGTGAGCTGTCAATAGTGTCAATTCCGAGCAAAAACAAACTCACTTCACCTAAGTTTTCACGGTGAGATTTTTACAGAATCGACCGGCAGGTGTGAACTCAGGGTTATAATGTTATAATGGAACATAGTTTTGGTTTACGTCCAGTGTTCTCCATAGCCCAGTTGGTATTTGGACGATGGAAACGTGATTTTCCTGATATACCAATTGGTCAAATTTCAATTGGTCCATGGAGCACCGACGACTTTTATCTCGTGTCGTGCTGCGGATAGTCTCAGGCGTGAGTTGCTAACTGCAGTAACTAGCAGGTAATGTGTGGAGATTAGTCGTGTCTGCACCAACTTAGACTTGGCCCAAACTGTGGAACGTTGTAATGCTAGACGCTATTACAAGTATTGTTGCGAAACTTGCTAGATGCACCACCGTATCGCTTATAAGAATTAACTTATTTTATTAGAACTATGTAGAAATATGGAAATGAAATGAAATTATAAAATCTGTAAATACTAAATGGGATAATTTATTCTCAGGATTGTATAAAAGTTTGGTGGAATGCGCCCTAGTGGCGCCCCACTTTGTAGTGGTCATAAATATATATACCACTATATACTCGTATATTTATGACCACTACAAAGTAATACAATAAAGGTTAAGACTACAATCACGCACGCACGCACACACACGCGCGTGACGCACGTTAAGCAGTTGGCCCTGCGCCTGATCTCTCTCTGATCGTGTCGGATTGCCGTACCATCAGACAATGAGAGTGAGGGAAGAAAGCGCACCTGTGTCTGCGCACACACGTCTTGCAGAAGGCTGTCTCCGCTGACATTGGTCACCGAAATTCGATCTGGAGAACTTTATTAGTATTTGAGCATGAAACTTTTGTATCTATCTACTTAGTGGCATGAGCACCACGATGTGGAGTCTCATTAATTATTTAATTTAATGGAGCTGACTGCACCGCTGGATTACGTTCGCTTGAGGTGCCCAATGTGGATGTCAATGTATGTAGATGTGTGGTTGGATGGATGTAGGCTTTTATGCTTTACGGAGAGAACATGGGGGAGAGTTCAGTCGGTGTTTCTAATGAAGACGTACAAGATGAGGATTATTTTTGTACCGACATCAACAATTTCGCGTTGTCTGTTTGTGGAATTAAATCCAGGATTGTATTTTTTTTTTAAGTTCAGGTCGATTCTCGTACTTAAAATTAAAAACGTACAAATTCAAGTCACAATCTCATCTCAGCGACAATCAATGTCAAAAATTTAGGAAAATTGATTGAATTTTTGACAGATAGAGACTGATATTAGAATGCAAACGTTCTTAGAAATACGGGAATTGATCGTTCTGCTGATTCAGTTTGGCTTGGCCTACCAGAAACTCATGGCAAAAAAAAAAGTGGTTTTTATATGGATTGACATTGCCAATGTATGAAAACCACAATGTATTTTTTTTTGACATGAGTTCTGGTAGACCTATCTATACTCAATCAAGCATCAACCACGAAGCCAAAAAGTTTCAACCCTCAAAACAGAGACAACCAGAACCAGTGAACAGGCATATTCTGGGCACGGTTGTTCCATCATAGACCTCATACATCGCTTTCCATCAGTAGGCGTGATCGAGAACAAGATCAGGCCCACTTAGCAAAAAAAAAAAAACATCTTAAAAAAGTATTCGCAAATTGACAACGACAATCAATGTCAACGTCAAATAGTGAATGGTGGGAGAATTAGTGAGTTAAATGAAAACTAACCAACAAAATATACAAAATTAGAACGAAGTAGAACAACAATAGCTATCAAAATATTTTTACAATAATCTAAGCAAGAAATCAATAAAATGCAGAACTCCTCAGGGTTTGATTTCCACAAGATCCTTGATCAAACGCTGTACACGTACTTGCCAGAAAAAATTACAAAGCCTAAAGAGAAACATAAAAATGTGAACGCAACTGAGAACGGGCAGAATCTCAAACTAGGGTTGGTGGACCGACTTCGCCCTGTGGTCGAGTGGATCGCATTGAGCGAAGTGATCCTTGGATCGATCCTGTTAATACTTCTCATGTTACTTGCCTGTCATTACGACAAATTGTATGGGACTGAGAATTCTAGGCGTAAGTTTTAATAATAAGCTGTAAAGCTATAAAATTTTTGCCGCCCCTACTACCTATTTTAAGTACCTACCCAACGGACACGAAGACAATCGAGGCAGCAGCGGCAGGCACTCCCAAGGCGGCACGAGTGAGGAAGCGGCTGCTGCCGCCGCCCCGCCGCCGCCGCAGCCCCACCTCGTGTCCGCAGCCTTACTTTTTACTGTACCAATTTTTTTTTGGGCCGATTTTGCCGCCCAAAGCTTCAGTTTTTTTAGCTTCTATGGTAAATCCGGTACTGAAGCTTTAGTATGTAAGAGTAGCAGTGGTGGCCCAGTTGTATCGGCCACGACTTACGAGTTGTAGGTCGAGGGTTCGAACACAGGCTGGCGCTTTACTTTTTGTAAATAATTTCATCACCACTGCTCTCAAAATGGTGTACGAAAACATCGTGAGGAAACCGTATGTCGTACACCCAAAAAATCGAAGACATGTGACATCTACCGACCCGCACTGGACCCCCTTGGTAAATTACAGCCCACTTCCTCTCGAAGAGTGTCCCAGCAGTGGGAACATTAGGCTGATTATTTGATTTTGGCTGATTGGCTGATTCTTCTTTTGTGTTCTAAATTAAAACTACAGACTGACGATTAAAATACACAACGTATCATCTATACATATAATAAAACAGTAACGAAAGAAAAACTGTACATTGAGAATTTTCGAGAAAAAATAAGTGGCTTTTGTTAGAAAAACGTAACTGATGACAAAAAGTGACTTTTTAGAATTTTTGTCTGTTTGTCTGTTTGTCTGTTTGTCTGTGTGTATGGTAAGGCTTCACGCCAAAACTACTGGATAGATTGAATTGAAATTCAGCAAAAATGTTCTTTGTAAACCAAGGAAGGCTTTAGGCTACATATTATCACGCCGTATGTTATGGGAGGTAAGCAATATTGATTTGAAAAGGTTTTGGTTCGTAATTGAATGAACAAAATAATTGAATGCCCAAAATGACATGTTATTTATTTAGTTAATAAAAATTTAACCCTGAAAACATAACAATCACGCTATTTTTATAAAGGAGCGGAGCAGTAATATTATAAATTGCAAGGGAACAGCTATTTCAACAATATGTCAACAGGTAATTTAGCGGTATGGTCAGGCGACCGTTTACCGCACTAATTGGTGCGAGTTCAAATCCCGTATTAAAAAAAAAACTTTTATTGTTTTAAAAAATCGTAAAATTCTTTTTGTTTAGTTTTTGCATTTTTTATGTGCATTATGAACAATACTGTTATGAAATCTGAGAACTTTACATGTCCTATCTAATTGTATGGGGAGTTTCACACCAATAATATAAACAGATTGATTGGTGGTACAACAAGCTACACTATCATAAAGTCAAGTCAAACTTTTGGTTCTCAGTTATATCTTACCATTTGCTGTTTGTGGAGTGTCACGCAACAGTGACAAAGGGCGCGTGCTTAAAGATTGCTCTTTAATCGTGTGGGATGAATGTACTATGGCGAACAGAAAAGCAGTAGAGGCGGTAAACAGGACTTTGTAGGACATCCGCAGGAACCAGCAAATGATGGGTGGCGTTACAGTTCTGTTAAGCGGCGATTTCCGACAAACGCTGCCTGTGGTGACGCGAGGAACTAGGGCTGATGAGGTGAATGCTTCGTTGAAATGCTCTTTCTTATGGCCACATATTCATAGGTTGCGCTTAACGATGAATATGAGAGCACAGCTTGGCGGGAATGTACACGCCCAAGAATTTTCTGATCTTTTCTTATAATTGGGTGAGGGAACGCTACCAGTAGACGGTGGCCAGGTGGTTCAAGAAGATTTGATTCGCCTGGTACGGGGACATCAATAGGATACCGCACCAAGATAATTCTTGGGTGTGTGAACGAGTAATTTAAACACCCAGAAACGACCAACCTTCAGCGATCAATGAATGCATTCTCGTGGAAATTGAGGGAAATGAAGTGATCTACACTTCAATAAACACTGTTGTCGACCAAGATGACGCCACACATTACCCCGTAGAATTTCTCAATTCCCTCAGTGCAAGTAGACTACCAGCGCACACCATTAAGCTAAAGGTCGGTGTCCCAATTATGCTTCTTCGGAATCTCACTCCCCCGAAACTGTGCAATGGGACCCGGCTCAAAGTCGTCTCGCTGCAGAGAAATATCATTGAGGCGGAAATTCTAACGGGTTGTGGTGTCGGCGAGACAGTGTTTATATCACGTATACCACTGATTCCCCACAATTACCCTTTTTTTTTCTTTTTTTTCGGATGGGAAATCATCAAATGACCCCTCTCGCTCTGGGTGGAGCGGAAGGGACTGTCAGACTCTTACTGACTAAAACCCACCCGTGTTCCTTCCTTAGCCCTTTATGTTCGGGGCCAGCGGTAACCCTTTCGGACAATCCCGCTGACCCGGCAGGCTTCGGCCCTCGATGCTGACATCTCTTTGAGGCGCGCGTGGAACACGTACGCGCCGTCCGGCACGGGCTTCGTCCTGATCGGACGGTGAGCTACCCATTACTCTCCGCCCGCAGGCCTGCGCCTACGGTGGCCGGGAGTCGTCCCGTACTGGCTCCTGACGCCCGGAGCGTCTCCCGCGGCGGCTGGGACGGGAGGCTCTCTCCCTCATCCGTCCCGCCACCTCCTTCGCTAGCATGACTGCTTCGCAGAAGGAGGTGACTGCCTCCCACTCCCTCTCGCCCCGGACCATAGCTTGCACCAGGGCCGGACGCGCCTCTACGAGGACACGGCGGTACTCCGCCCAAGCGGGGCAGACCTCCACCGTGTGCTCCACCGTGTCCTCTGGGCGATCCTGGCAATGGTGACACCCGGCCACAATTACCCCTTTTAATTCAAGCGCGTGCAGTTTCCTGTGAGCGTGTGCTTCGCCATGACAATAAATAAGTCGCAGGGTCAGACACTGAAAGCTGCGGGTGTCGACCTCAGGACGAGCTGCATCTCACACGGACAACTGTACGTCGCTTGCTCCCGCGTCACCAGTCCTGACTCGCTGTACTTACATATTGAATAAGACCGAGAGAAAAACAACGAACGTTGTTTACACAGAAGTGTTACAGTAAATTATAAAACTTCTGTTAATCGACGTCTCCTAAATTTCCTTATTAACCTGACGTCTCTTATCAGTAAATTAACTACATAACTTTCTAATTTTGAGTTTACTAAGCCAAATAGTTTTTGAGGGATCTAAGCTATAGTACAGTATGAGACGCATCTTTTGAGTGTTTCTGTAAATCAAAAAACTATCACTAACTATTATTAAAATTAAAATAATACTTATGCGATACGTGGGCAAAGCCACGGGTACAGCTTTAGTTTATAAAGAATTTTTTTAAAGTTATTTGCAATATTATTGTTAATTCAGTGTACCCTTGGGATCCACTGCGGAATTACGGGAAGAAAAGTTTTTTTGTTGTATAGGTACTAAGTCTGGGCAACATACAGGCTATAATTTATTTTGGAAAATAGAACACCTGATGCAGAACGGCAACAGACCAGCTAAAGTATAAGAGATATAAAAATGGTGCCATAGCAAAAAATATTCCACGTGAAGAGCATTTTCTGCTGTGAGAATAAATTTGAAGATCTGGAACACCTGTTGTGGAACTCCAAAGCCCAGCGACACTATAACATAATTATAGGAATGACGTCTTAGCAAAAGTTGTTTAGTCTGTTGGGCATTTCCTGTTGACTTACAAAAATGAAAGGTCTGGAACGTCTCGAATCGTTTCGCGCATCACGCCGTTTTCCCGTCCCCGGGCTCTTAGAATTCGACATCAGACGTTTCAGATCTTCGATTTTGACGACCCCGTTGTCGCTGGCATTAGCAACAGGATCCGCGTACGAAGTCGCGGGCAGAAGCTAGTAGAAAATAAGGTTTAAAAGACTGCATTGGGGAAATTCTATATCGTGTAGCCTAGATTCAATAGATTGAATGGTTTGAAATCGATAATAATGAGCATCCCTAGCGTTCAATTCTCATTCATTCACTATAGAAAAGCGGCCTTTGCCTTGCAGTGGCAATACCGGAAAATTACCTACCCGGTAATATTCCTTTTATGTACTTACTAGCAGCGCCCTGCGGTTTCACCCGCATAAATCTCGATCCCGTAGGAATATCGGGATAAAAAGTATCACATTTGTTAATCCTGGTTATAAGGTATATGTGTGCCAAATTTAATTCAAATGTGTTTAGTAGTTTTCGCGTGAAGAAGTAACATACATACAAACACACTCAAAAACTTCCGCCGGTGTTCCATCCATTAACCCTAACAGGTTATGGTATTCCATAACCTGTTAGGGTTAATGGATGGAACACCAAAGGAAAGACGGTTTTAAGGATTTCAATAATACGTTTATTAATCCTTTTATTAGGGTTCCGTACCCAAAGGGTAAAAACGGAACTTGTGTTAGTGTGATTTTGATCTCGTGGCTAAGTAAAAGTCAGTCTTACCAAGGGGTATCGTGTTGTGTCCTTTCACAGTTATTATATTTCTGACAGCGGCAACCCATCAGCGACCTTATTGTAACAAAAATAAAGATACCTGTGATTTTGACAGACTTGTCAGTGCCTTATTATAACTACTATAAGGTTAATTGTGATTTTGACAGTGATTTAATATTAGAGGTAAAATAACTGTGAATGAACTGTAACTGGGTTGTAGAGGTCAAAAAGGCAGTCGTTCCAAGTAAAATACTGGTATTTAGATGCATCTAGTTAGACTGGAAGCTGACCCCAAAATAGAGTTTGGAAAGGGCCATGATATATAACTACATACTTATTTTCGCCAGTTTTACATTCTCTAATGCTTTCAGTAATAAGTTTGATGTCTTTCGGCGGTTCAGTCTTCCTTGTAGTCAATGGAATGATGTTACTAACATCTTTGAAGTTGGACAAAAAGAAGGTTATGTGGGTTAGTCAATCCATACTAATATTATAAATTCGAAAGTAACTCTGTCTGTCTGTCTGTCTGTAATTCTGTATGTTACCTTTTCACACCTAAACCACTGAACGGATATCGATAAAATTTGGCAGAGAGATAGATTGCATCCCGGGAAGGACATAAGGTAGTTTTTATCCCATCCATCCTCGCAAACCTTATAATAGTAGGACTTTCAGTGACGTCATTCGAGGGTAAATTGCGGACGCTATGTGGTGGCCACTTCAGCCTCAGGGCGCTTTTGTGCAAGACTTTTCTCAATGTAACCTTGTTTACAGTATTACATCCTAATGTCAACTCTTCTTTGGATCTACCTGTTTGTGCTGTCCGTTATGAAGATACATTTCGCACTACTAGTTATAGAAAGAGGTAACACGTTTTTTTTTTATTCTAGAACCTTACGATCGGCGATCCTTACGTTTGACCGCCATTCTTTTTAGGGTTCCGTACCAAAATGGTAAAACGGAACCCTTATGGTGAGACTCAGTCTGTCTGTCTGTCTGTCACAGCTGGATATCTCAAGAACTACTAATGTTATCAACTTGAAATTTAGAATTGTTTTAGATGACGTTTGGCCAACTATTTTGCAAATGAGAAAGAAATAAAAATATATGTATATTTTTTGCAACAGGAACTGAAAGGGGGTCTGAAAAAATTCGAATTGGGGCTACTAGGGCATGTGGGGTATATAAAGAAAAATGTTCAGAAAATTGTAAAAAAAAATACCGTTCCTCCGTTACCTTATCTCCGAAGTTTGCAAAGAGAAAAATCTGAAATTATTGTATGTGATAGAAGTTTATGTGAAGATTACAGGAAAATTTAAAACAAAGTCTCTAAATAGCACACTTTTTCAGAAATCATCAACAAAAGTTACATTAGTTCCACTATCGGTCCAAAGATGGCGCGGACCTAAAACTGCCTAACTCTTGCCTGGTTTTTTATTATTTATTCAATTAGGGAATTTCATGACCGCGATGCGTTAACAGACCCATCGTACCCTAAATATATTTTACTACGGATAACGTTTGGGCCATAAACCTGAACAGACTCTTCGCCGTCATCACCATTTGGTTAAGACAGAATTTTTTCGAATGTGTCCAGTCCATATTAAGTCATTTCTTTTGTGTCACGGAGAAATTTCTGAATAACCCTCGCTTTCTTAAAACCTTTTCTTTCATTTTAGTCTGCAATTACAGATGCTTCCAATGGATTTTAATTATGATAAAGAGCCTTGTTCAGATAATATTAAGGCATGTATTTCATCGAACCTCTAATAATTTCCATTTTGCGCTCATAAAAATATAATTGAATACTCGAATATTATGGTTCGACTATAGGTATATAATATTCACTCAAATAATTTATTTTGGGGTCGTAAAAATACTAAATAGCTAAGTAACTGCGAACTTGGTTGGTGGTGGCCTGGTAGAGAATGCCTAAGGCATTAAGTCCGCCTTTGTACCTTTTTGTGATCAGTTGATCAGTTGGTCACAGTTCTTTGAAAAGAGGCTCAGAAACGTGTAGCTGTAGATACATTATTAGAAGTGCAAAAAGTTTTTGTGGATAAGTTAAATATTTCCCATATACTTAACAGAACTGCGGTGCTATTCTGGAAACATCTCACCGTGAAAACTTAGGTGAAGTGAGCGTGGAGTGAGCTGTCAATAGTGTCAATTCCTAGCAAAAACAAACTCACTTCACCTAAGTTTTCACGGTGAGATTTTTACAGAATCGACCGGCAGGTTTCAGTATATCAGGGGGCCTAAAAAGCCCACTTTGGCATAATCATAAAAGGATAACATTATTAATAAATAATATGGCAAAGACAGTCCGTGTTTTTGTTCTTTTCGCTGCACTACGTAAGTATAATCAAAGAGATTGGGATTGGATTGATTGGTATTTAGCACAGACAAAAAAATAACTGAAAAATCCTTCACCAATGCGATTTGATACAATTAACTTAACAGTTAACTGTCCATTATGATTCATAATGTTATCCTTTTATGATTCTGCCAAAGTAGGCTTTTTAGGCCCCCTGATATTGAACCCAGTATATTTGAAAAATACGACATTAAGCTAATAACAGAAATTAAGCTATTACTACAGGCCTGTATTTTCACATTTCCATACTTTTTTTCCACTTCTGGTTAGCTAGATATCTAGAGCTACTAAGAAATCAAGACTAGAGTCCAAATAACATACTACGGTATCTCAGGAACTCTGCTCCTTAGGCTATTCATCAAGCGTTTGCTAGAGAGTCTAGAGATTTCACGGAACTGACTTCGGGCGCTTAGCGAATCTCTTAAAATATGGCGTAAAGTTGCCCCAGACCTTGCTCCAGAAATTAAGTCTTGAAAACTAACTTCTTTTTCAAAAAACTATTTTGGCTCATGTTATTACGTGTTTGTATTTGTTAAGGCAGGGTAGCCCGCGACATTCTTTTTTTTTACATTTTTTGCAATTTGCTGGTCAGTATTAAGTTGTAGGTACGTTGATTAAAATATGATTCGCGATCGTAACAAATATGTATTTACAGAATTATAATCATCAAAAACATCAACACAACTCTCTAAGACCAAGTAATCCCACTGAATGACTATTTCATGAAATCATGACATTTGAGGTCAATTCTAACTTTAACTTTTAATTATTTAACTTTAATCATCATCTGCCTAGCCTTTTCCCAACTCTGTTGGGATCGGCTTCCAGTCTAACCGGATGCAGCTGAATACCAGTATTTTACATGGAGCGACTGCCTATATAACTCCACAACCCAGTTATTGGGTAATACATAGCCCTTGGTAAGACTGGTTGTCAGACTTTCGGGCTTCTGACAACCCGTAACGCTCAGAAACGTGTAGCTGTAGATACATTATTAGAAGTGCAAAAAGTTTTTGTGGATAAGTTAAATATTTCCCATATACTTAACAGAACTGCGGTGCTATTCTGGACAAATCTCACCGTGAAAACTTAGGTGAAGTGAGCGTGGAGTGAGCTGTCAATAGTGTCAATTCCTAGCAAAAACAAACTCACTTCACCTAAGTTTTCACGGTGAGATTTTTACAGAATCGACCGGCAGGTTTCAGTATATCAGGGGGCCTAAAAAGCCCACTTTGGCATAATCATAAAAGGATAACATTATGAATTAATAATATGGCGAAGACAGTCCGTGTTTTTGTTCTTTTCGCTGCACTACGTAAGTATAATCAAAGAGATTGGGATTGGATTGATTGGTATTTTGCACAGACAATAAAATAACTGAAAAATCCTTCACCAATGCGATTTGATACAATTAACTTAATAGTTAACTGTCCATTATGATTCATGATGTTATCCTTTTATGATTCTGCCAAAGTAGGCTTTTTAGGCCCCCTGATATTGAACCCAGTATACCTATTTGAATCAGAAATTAAGCTATTACTACAGGCCTGTATTTTCACATTTCCATACTTTTTTTCCACTTCTGGTTAGCTAGATATCTAGAGCTACTAAGAAATCAAGACTAGAGTCCAAATAACATACTACGGTATCTCAGGAACTCTGCTCCTTAGGCTATTCATCAAGCGTTTGCTAGAGAGTCTAGAGATTTTACGGAACTGACTTCGGGCGCTTAGCGAATCTCTTAAAATATGGCGTAAAGTTTTGCACCTTGCTCCAGAAATGAAGTCTTGAAAACTAACTTCTTTTTCAAAAAACTATTTTGGCTCATGTTATTACGTGTTTGTATTTGTTAAGGCAGGGTAGCCCGCGACATTCTTTTTTTTTACATTTTTTGCAATTTGCTGGTGAGTATTAAGTTGTAGGTACGTTGATTAAAATATGATTCGCGACCGTAATAAATATGTATTTACAGAATTATAATCATCAAAAACATCAACACAACTCTCTAAGACCAAGTACAATGACTATTTCATGAAATCATGACATTTGACGTCAATTCTAACTTTAACTTTTAATCATTTAACTTTAATCATCATCTGCCTAGCCTTTTCCCAACTATGTTGGGGTCGGTTTCCAGTCTAACCAGATGCAGCTGAATACCAGTATTTTACATGGAGCGACTGCCTATCTGACCCACAACCCAGTTACTGGGTAATACGATACCCCTTGCTAAGACTGGTTGTCAGATTTATTTTCGGGCTTCTGACGACCCGTAACGACTGTCAAAGATCCACAAATGACAGCCGGGACCAACGACCAACGTGCTTTCTCCGAGGCATGGAGAGGTCTTGGTATGTAAAGATGGTCATCCATCCACGGACCAACCGCGGCAAGCGTAGCTTGACCTGATCTATCGACCCGTGCGGCTGTTATTAATTAGCCACAAGCCCAGATTTTAATCATGATTATAAATCTGTAAAGCCATGTTATAGTAAAGCCATAGGAGCTATGGGCTAAAGTAATCACACAATGGGTCCCAAACAGCAGTAAACGACAACGCGGCAGGCCCAGAATGAGGTGGCGGGATGAGCTCGACTCTTTCCAGAAGGATTGGCGTTTAACAGCACTAGATAGGGATAAGTGGAAGGAGGGAAGGGAGGACTTTGCCCTGCAGTGGGACAGAAATGGCTGATAATAATAATAATAAATAAAGCCATATTTGTTGTAGCGCATCCCCCTTAAGATATCGATACCCATCACGTCTGCGAAGTTTCGCTAGCTACTCCGCAGCTATGCTTGTCGCGGTTGGTCTGTGGATGGGTGACCATCTTTACATACCGTGACCTTCCGTGCCTCGGAAAGCACGTTAAGCCGTTGGTCCCGGCTGTCATTCGTGGATCTTTGAAAGTCGTTACGGGTAGTCAGAAGCCCGAAAGTCTGACAACCAGTCTTACCAAGGGCTATGTATTACCCAGTAACTGGGTTGTGGAGTTATATAGGCAGTCGCTCCATGTAAAATACTGGTATTCAGCTGCATCCGGTTAGACTGGAAGCCGATCCCAACAGAGTTGGGAAAAGGCTAGGCAGATGATGATTTCTTTGTTTACAGATACTTACCACGTACTTCTACCAGAAAACAGACACTTTCTTCTCAGTAATGCGTGTGTTGTCGGCGTTGCTACTATGTTGGGATCAGGTAAGCTTACTGGGAACATAAGGCTGTCCCTGAAAACCAGCGCTGGGGCTCTATCTCGCATAGGGTCTTAGTATTATGCTGAGCGATGGCCGTTTTACGTAAAACGGCCATCGCTCGGCATATTTTCCCCCAAAATGTTATTTTTTGTGTTCATCATGTTTATCGCAAATAAACATATTTTCCTTCTTTCTTTCTTTAAGTACTTCGTTTCCTCTTGCAAAGCTGGCGGTCGGTTCCAATACTCCTTCTCAAACCCTTTCCTGGAAAAAATACTTAAAAGCATAACAGGGGGCCTAAAAAGGCCACTTTGGCAGAATCATAAAAGGATACCTAACATTATGAATCATAATATGGCGAAGACAGTCCGTGTTTTTCTTTTTTTCGCTCCACTACGTAGGTATAATCAAAGAGATTGGGATAAAAAAAATAACTGAAAAATCCTTCACCAATGCGATTTGATACGATTAACTTAACAGTTAACTGTCCATTATGATTCATAATGTCATCCTTTTATGATTCTGCCAAAGTGGCCTTTGTAGGCCCCCAGCTGAATTGATCATATTATAATTTTAATGCTGGCACTTTCCAACAAAACTTTTGGAAATAAACCACTAAGTTTTAAAACAGCCAATAGTAATAAGTGCCTTCTATAAAAAAATATGGAATGTACCTAAGAAATAAAATGTAGCAACAAAATATATCCAATTGATATTTTATACCGAAATTCTCTTGAAGGTGCATTAGCTACCTACTTTAATTTCACTAAAATATTAGGGTAGCGAACGCCGACCCGGCAAAACCGAGATGTGATTCAGCAAAACGTGCCACTTCCAGTAGGCAACGGTCCGCCGGTTGTGTCTGGGTATGCAATTTACATTACCTAAATACAACCTGCCAAGTCTTCTTATATTTGAATTTTATATTAATACTAGCTGTTGCCCACGACTTCGGTCGCATGGATGTCGGAAATTATCCCACGGGAACGTACTACCGGAATAAAAAGTATCCTATATGTAACTCTTCCGCCAAATTTCATCCAAATCCGTTTATTAACTACCGAAATCAAAGGCGCTGGTTTTAGGTAGTTAATATTTGGTCCTTCGAGCCGGTTCCAAATATTAACTACCGAAATCAAAGGCGCTGGTTCTTGGTAGCAAAAAACAAAGTATGTATTTGTCAATCAAAGTAAAAATCAAAAGGTACCGAAAGCATAGATAAAAGGTATAAAAAGGTCAAATATCAAAAATAGCTTAGTGCAGACTTTTAGTGCCGTTTTTGCGTGATTGAGTAACAAATATCCAATCATACAGACTTTCACATTTACAATAATAGAGTAGGATATTATTAGGGTTCCGTACCAAAATGGTAAAAACGGAACCCTTATGGTGAGACTAAGTCTGTCTGTCTGTCACAGCTGGATATATCAAAAACTGCTAATGCTATCAACTTGAAAGGAATAGTTTTAGATAACGTTTGCCCAACTATTTTGCAAATAAGAAAGTAATGAAAATATATGTAATTTTTTTGCAACAGTGTCTGAAAATTTTGAAGTGGGGCTACTAGGGCATGTGGTGGTGTATACTCGGCGCTGAATCGCGTATACTCGGCGCTGAATCGCGTATACTCTGCGCTGAATCGCGTATATTAGTCGCTGTATCGCGTATATTCGTCGCTGTATCGCGTATACTCTGCGCTGAATCGCATATATATTCGTCGCTGAATCGCGTATACTCGGCTTCAAATGTAGGTGTTCACTTTTATCGTCTGGTCCTATGGGGCGCCCCCTTTTTAACCGACTTCAAAAAAGGAGGAGGTTCTCAATTCGACGGTTTTTTTTTTTTTTTTTTGTGTGCTTGTTACGCGATTACTCCGCCAATTGTGGACCGATTTTCAAAATTATTTTTTTGTTCGAAAGGGTATACTCTCCAGGTGGTCCCATTATCATCAAGTTGGAATCTGATGAGAGGATCCCATGGAAATCGAGGGAAACCCTAAAATTTTATAGGCAAAGCTATAGCGATTTGGGTATTTTTTAAAGTAACTTGAGCATTTGCTCTCGGAAATCATCATTTGGTAAAGTGGAGCTGATGATGAAGACCACAGATGGCTATCGGAACTACTCAATGACAAATATTTCACGGGTTGCGATTCAATTACTTTAATATGGTTGATAAACGATTTATCCTCGTCACAATGCGTATGGTGAGTGGTTGTTGAGGAGTTCTCCTGGTTCTTACTAGGAGAACTCCTCAACAATTAACGTCCCTGCATCGGGTATAGCAATATTTTGTAAAAGGTGATGAGCAGTTGACATTAGGCTATTGTAACTTAGATAAATTACAAACTGACCCACTTAAAAGTGAAAAATAAAAACTTTTTTACAAAAAAAAACAACCGACTTCCAAAAAACACTATAAAGTGAAAAATAACTTTAATTTCGGAAGTCGGTGGCAAAAAACTAAAATACAAAGTTATTTTTCACTTTATAGTGTTTTTTGGAAGTCGGTTGTTTTTTTTTGTAAAAAAGTTTTTTTATTTGACCTATTTATTAGGAATGGTTCTTACTTATGTATTTTCATGAAGGAATCATTATAATCTATTTTTATCTTGCTTGTTTCAGTGGTACACTTCATCGGTAATGTGACAGTGTTCACTTACTACAATTTGAAGTACATACAACCGATTCTGTTCAGCTGTGGTCCGTGAATTGTGGTCCCATTGTAAATATTAGTGTTAATAAAGATGATTCCTAGTTTTTTGTTTTCTATATCATTCTTAAGGGCCCGTTCACACGTACCACAACCACACCACGTCGCAGCGACAAAGTGTGAGCAAACAGTGGTGACGTGTGAATAGTGTCGCTGCAACTTGTTGCAGTTGCGATGTGGTTGCGTTATTGCTAGTAGTTACGATGTGGTTATTTTATGACTGTGTTTGCAGACAAATTGACTCCGTCCGTGACAGAATCGTCGCGTCTACGCAACGTTGTGGCTGCGACATCGCATATATGTACTCGGTATCGCCCACACGGTTGATTTTGACGGCCAAATGTGGTCCGTGTGAATGAATTATTCATTTGTGGTGCATATGCATTAATTCGCATCGGGAAATAAAATTTAAGAGCAAATTTGGCGAAGGTTATTGAAGTAGTGATCTGGCAACATGTTGTGTTTATACAGATGCAGATTACTGCAGATGTCTTTAACCTGTCAGTGCTGGCCTGTTAACAGTACATCATGTAGAAAATGTTAAAAATGAAAAATAATGTTAAGTGACTAAACTATTGGTTAAATTTGATTGAATTTTTGTATGCAGACTGGGAACGTCATTAGGTAAGTATACGAAGTTATTGTTGTATTGTCATCTCCACTTTGTAGAGCTTGGGCAGATTTTCATTAGTAAATTGATCTTAGTACTCAATCACAACTGAAATAGTGTTTAAAATAACGTGCATGAGATGATCTCCTGTGGCGGCGTGTGTTCGAGCATGATCGCGTATATTTTCCGTGAAATCTTGACAGCATAGAACATGCTCGAATGATATAGGTACTGCTACTTTTTTGTACTGCTTTTTAGGGTTCTGTACCCAAAATGTTCGAAAAGGTAAAAACGGGACCCTATGTCTAAGACTTCGCTGTCTGTCCGTCCGTCCGTCTGTCTGTCACCAGGCTGTATCTCAAGAACTGCGATAGGTAGAAAAGTTGAAATTTTCACTAATTATGTATTTATGTTGCCGCTATAACAACAAATACAAAAAACAAAATAAAATAAATATTTAAGGGGGGCTCCCATACAACAAACGCGATTTTTTTTGCTCTTTTTTGCTCGATATCAATAATGGCAACAGGTAGGCACTTGAAATATTCACAAAATACTCAGTTGTATTTTTACTTTAATAATAAAATTAAAATAAAATATTTATTTAAGGGGGGCTCCCATACAACAAACGTGTTTTTATCGGCGTTTTTGCCTTGTGGTACGGAACCCTTCGTGTGCGAGTCCGACTCGCACTTGGCCAGTTTTGTTTGTTATTTTGCTATTTGCGTTGTCCCTAAAGCAGAATGTGCGTATACTTCCACAAACTACTTTGAGCATTAACTGTTAACCAACACCGCAACTCCGGACGTTTCAATAAATAATTTAGTGGTTTCCTCTGTAGACACCCTTAGTTTTAATTATGATTCTCTCACGAATAGTTTGTATAGTCTCGAGCACCTGAATGTTTTTTATATGTCTACTAGCTGCGCCCTGCAGGTTTCACCCGCGTAAATGTCGATCCCATTGGAATATCGGGATAAAAAGTATTCTATATGTTAATCCAGGGTGTCAGCTACCTCCATACAAAATTTTATCCAAATTGGTCCAGCCGTTTGAGCGTGAAGAAGTAATAAACATATAAACACACCCCCTCACAAACTTTTGCCTTTATAATATTAGTGTGATTGCCTCGAGAATGAATACTTTACACCTTCCTTATTTTTCTTTTATGTTCATATTTTTGTTTCTAAACAAATAGGTACATACATAAATAAAAATTATAAATTCTTGGAACGAAATTCCTGATCACACGATATACTCTGTACACTTAGAGAAGCTAGACAAAAAAAAAGTGTAACACTTTGTCGTGACGACACTTTTGTTACAAAAGCGAAAGGAATTCCGCCCCAACCGGGTACCCCACGACACATCTCGTCTGTTTTAATCAATACTTACTTGATAGCCCAGTCCTTTAATAGATCGAAGGTAGCAATAATTTGCACTGAACTGATTTCTTGGAATGTTGTAGTGTAAAAACTAGTTTGCATATTCGAAAATCTGTGCTGTATTTCGGGTTTTATTCGAACTACAGAGCTACAGCTGCTACCTACTTAAATTGTTGCAAATTTTGTATACTTTATAATGTAATAGGTGACTTTTCCTTAGGATGCACCAGTTGAGAAGAAGTTTTAAGTCTAAAACTGCAAGTCTAAAATTTCGAGCTTGCGTTTTTTCGAGCACGCGAATCTGCATACTTGGTTCTTGACTTTTGTGTTTACGGTAACTATTGAGAGACTTTTGAATCTTGTGTAAGTGGTTTAACGTTAACGCTCCGGGCGTCGTCGGGAGCTGCGTGACGTCTCCCGGCCACCCAGTATACTATAATGTACTCTGTGCGGCCACCGTAGGCGCGGGCCTGCGGACGGAGAGTAATGGGTAGCTCACCATCCGATCAGGACCAGGCCCGTGTCGGACGGCGCGTACGTTCCACGCGCGCCTCAGAGATGTCAGCAACAAAGAAGGGGCCCGTTACGGCCGAAGCCTGCCGGGGCAGCGGGATTGTCCGAAAGTTTAGTTATTCAATAAGAGTCTGACGCTCCCTTCCGCTCCATCCAGAGCGGGAGGGGTCATTTGATGAATTCCCATCTTAAAAAAAAAAGTGTTTTAACGTACATATTTTTACTTGTGACTGTACTGTGAGCGGTTGGAAAATCATTGAAGCTTGTGATAAGGTTGGTGATGTGGGTTGGTGGGTCCGATTCGTTTTTGTTTTGTTTTGGGCTGGAGTTGTGGAATTATTGGTATTTAAATGAAAGTAAGATTTGGTAGACTGTTAAGCAAAAATGTCGTACTTATTTTATTTGACGAACATAAATAGTCATCTGTGTAGGCTTTGTACAGGGTGACCACCCATCGACGCGCAAATTGTAAAACCAATAAAAATAGTAAAAATTGCACTTTTAGTGTTGCTTCAACTTATGGTATGCCACAAGCAATTAAATCGCACCGTGTTAATCAGGCTTTTTGGTGTGTCAGAGATGTCAAAACGAAACAGAAAGGTATCTTATGACGCGGTAGCGCGAATCTCTGGTTTTCTTGCCTTATAAAATAATAAATTCCAAAATCGATTTTGGAATTGACAATATTTCCGATGTATTTTATGATCAAAGCTTTAACAGAGCCCAGATATATAAAAAATAGTATATACGACATAGGGCTGATTTTTCCAACGCCAGATAACTTTACCGGAAGAATAATTTTGAATTTTTGACAGTTCTTCCATAGGTACTAAAACTGTCAGACGTCAATTTTATTCCCCGAACAAAAATTATCGGTCGATTGAAAAATCAGCCGTTAAATGTCGAGAACATTTAATTATCAATGAAATGAAAATAAAAATCATATTCATATTTGTTTCGGACGCGAATCATGCTTTAATCAACATACAACCTGAAACTGGCCTGCAAATTGCAAAAAAACCTAAGAAAATTTGAATTTCGCGGGCTACTTCAGCGCATCCCTATAAAGTGACAATTATTGGAAATCTCTTAAGCTGGGGATATGCATGCCTGTAGCTACCACACTAGCATACCAGCTCCTTGCACGTGCCAGCTACTGTCATGCGTATACGCTAACTGGCATGCCTGTAACTGGCATACAAGTAGCTAGCACAACATTTGATTTACTTGCATGCCCGTTGTGGGAGGGGTCGCGGGGGGTTGCCAAAGCATACTTTTTTGCGACGCGATGGTAATACTGGCATACAAAGGCACAACATGCATGCCAGTATTACTTGCAAATGTATTCGCAGTGTGCCAGTTACTCGTCATGCCAGTAACTTTCATGCCAACTACTTTACCGATTCACTGGCATGTGTAGGGCTTTTAAGTTCAACAAAGCAAATCAACAAGAATTACGCGAATTAGTAGGTAAAATGTATTCAGAAATCAGTCCAAACAAACAAATTCGATTCTATTTTCGGTCCCAGTACCTCTGTATAAGCGAGGGTAGCAACAATGCCAGTTATTCGGACTACAGTACTGCGGGCCACATCTGGGGCCATTCCTGAAAGGCCGGTCCTTCGCAATGGCAAACATTTTGATAGCTCGATTACCGTTCTGTGTTTTGAATCTTCGAGGCAAGTATGGGCGAGTAGCTTGATTAATCGTAGGAATATAAGGATTCTCAAAGTCAAATAATTTACTTCAACATTATATCACGCCTGTATTTTTCGAAGAGTTGGGCAGATGTAGGGCTGCCAACCCTCATCATCATCTGCCTAGCATGTTGGGGTCGGCTTCCAGTCTAACCGGACTTTACATGGAGCGACTGCCTATCTGACCTCCACAACCCAGTTACTGGGTAATACGATACCCCTTGGTAAGACTGATTGTCAGACTTTCGGGCTTCTGATTACCCGTAATGACTGTCAAAGATCCACGAATGACAGCCGGTCTACCACTATCCATTCACCTTAATGAATGCTAAAAGTAGAAAAATACATGTTTTTTTTTAAATATAAGTACTTTATTTTTATTATAATTTCGCCATCTACTATATTTTTACAGACAATTGCTTCGAAAATATTATATTGGTTAATCTTTGGAAGATCTGCACCTTTATCAATAGTATACCCACCATTTTACCAGATAACGCCCCCCATGTAACAGAGGGCGAGTCCATTGCCATCAACCGGGCACAAACGCAGACTCCGGGCTGCTGCATTTATTTAAAATCAGGCAATTAAAAAGCACACAATTTACAAGAAAATATAATTATTTCTACTTAGTTGCCCCTTCTAAAAGGGTTGTGCCATTTTAAGGGTTTCGTATCCAAAGGGTGAAAACGTGTCCCGTTACTGAGCCTACGAAAATATTTTTGTCTGTTTGACCTTCCGTCTGTCTATCTGTCCATCCGTTTATTTATCTGTCACAGGGCCGTATCTTTTTAACCGTAATAGGAAGCGTATACCTAGATACCTACAACTTAGTTTAGAAGGCTAATTCTTATAATTTAAAACGTTCAAAATCTAGTCGTAGTCTCATCTCGGTGACGAACAACAAAAAGTTGTCAAAAATGTAGGGAAATTAGAGATACCTATATACCTATCTTGAACGTTCTCTTTACGGGAATTGCCCCTCTGTTATAATACATCACATACAAGCATATCTTAATTATAATCACATCACAACATATAAATTCGTCACTGATGAGCATTTGTACGGGTTCAGAGCTCGTCATTAGTGACTAACGCTGTAAATATAACGTAAGTGGTGCACGCGCGTCTTGGCATGACATGTTAAGGGGAAGAATAGTATAAACATAGTAATAATAGTCTAAATTTTATTTTCTCATGCTAAAGGTGCGCGGTTATTCTGTTTATCCACCCCAAAAAATCCACGCTAAGGTGGATGCACTAAGCCTCTATATTCCGTTTATCCAACTAGGCCTAGGGTGGATTTTTTCTAGCCCTAGGGATAACAAGAGGAGTTGTCCTCAATGCCTAATTAAAGTATCAATTAAGTTTCTGGCCGGCTCTAACGATCAATTCGGAACAGTGCACCAAACTCCTGACGTTGCATAAGTGCCCATGTCAGTTTATGTGAAATAATTTTTTGAAGGTCTCCCACAAGTTGGACCGATGAACTGGTGAAGGCCGCAAGAATCCGCTGGATGCGGGAAGCACAGAACAGGTCGAAGTGGCGGTGCTTGGGGATGATGATGATGAAATTTTGAATTTGAAAAAACTAAAACGTAAGGCCCGAGTGCACGTCCTCTTTTGAAGGAAATTTCTCGCGACTGGTCGACAGTTCACGTGACAGAGGGCTTTTTTTTGTGAGTTGGGATATCATCAAATGACCCCTCCTGCTCTGGGTGGAGCGGAAGGGAGTATCAGTCTATTACTGACTAAAACCCACCTGTGTTCCTTTCTTAGCCCTTTATGTTCCGGGCCAGCGGTAACCCTTTCGGACAATCCCGCTGACCCGGCAGGTGACCAGAGGGCTGGATTGTTCTTTGGCCAAAGAATTAGCATTGCTATTCAATGTGGCAATGCTGCCAGTCTTGTCCGAGTGCACGTCTCCTTTTGAAGGAAATTTCTTGCCGACTGGTCGATAGTTCACGTGACCAGAGGGCTGGATTGTTCTTTGGCCAAAGAATTAGCATTGCTATTCAACGTGGCAATGCTGCCAGTCTTCTAGGCATGCAGCGATGCGGACGAGTAGGTACTTCGATGCCTTTGTGTCCTTTTGTTTTTGTATTTATTTCTGTAGTTAGTTTCATTTAATTTAGTACCTAGTGGAAATGTTTACCTAGTCGTGTGTTAAATATTGTAAAAAAGATTTTCCACCGTACTTAATACAGTTAAAACTAGTACGGAGGGAGGAGTGAATCTGTTCGTGTAAACAACAAAAATAAGTACCTACCTGCCTGTACATACTAAACAAAAATTTTACCAACCTTTACTACTACTTATAAGCAGTAAAGGCTTATTAGTTACTTAGATGAATTGTGCAAGGTTGTTATGATGATTTGGGTAAATTATAAAGATTTTTTTTTTTTAAAAAGTAAACAAAGGCGAAGGTGGCGTGACGATCTAGTAACATTTGCAGGGCCAACATGGAAGGAAAAAGGGGAGGCCTTTGCCCAGCAGTGGGACACAAAATAGGCTAACAAAAAAAAAGTAAACAAATAAAGTACCAGTAATTAATTCAAAATCTTAACAAAGCAGAAGCACACGCGTCTTTGTTCACAGACTTTTATTCCTCAATTTTTCGCCACTTTGCTCAAGTCCCGGAAAGCCGCTGCCCTTAAGAGTCCTGTTAAGCAAAGTCTGCGGCACGTCTCAACCGCTTGTTCTACGTCTACATAAACGAATTGGAGTAATTTACTCTGCTGATATTTGTACCCCTTGTGGGAAAGGGAATAGTGGGGTAATACAGGAAAATGTTGCAGAATAAGAACTTTTTATTGTTTTGTGATTTTTATGATGATGCATGTATTTGACGCTTGAAAGTGAATAGACAGCCTGATCAGTCAACAAACGTGTTTTTTTCGGCGTTTTTGCCTTGTGGTACGGAACCCTTCGTGTGCGAGTCCGACTCGCACTTGGCCATTTTTTTTCTCATTTCCCTTTTGCTCCTTCCATTTTTGAAATGAGTAATAATTGTTTTTGATTTTTATTGCAGCTCTTGGCCTCGATCTCGCCTGGTGGAAAGCGATGGATGAGGTCTCTATTATTTTATTTTTTGTAAGTAGGTTTGTACAAACACACGTCAATCATGTTTTTTTAAAACTAGATGAAGTCGGAGTTTCCTATCTGACTACTCTGAGAAGAAAGGCCGAAACAAACTCAGAGGTCACAGTCTCTTTTAAAGTCCAGACATAATCTTGGTCAGGTTATATGAAGACCATGTAGATCGATGTCTGAGGTGGTCTTTTGAGGAAAGAACCACACAGATTGAGAGGACCTGTCCAGTCAGTGCACGCATTTGTCAAAAATGCTTATTGACTCTTGCTTTGCAGGCTGACGGGCCTGACGGATTAATAATACACTTTCATCGGAAAAAAAAACTCACTTCGAAATCATTTTGTAACTACCACCTCATGATACTACCCACCTTTTGAAAGGCAAACTATGAATGGCGCGGAATGAAAGCGTACGCACACGGAGGCGAGTGAGAGTGAGACCATCATTAAGGAACTAGAATTGACATACTGCGCACACTGGTTTAGACGATCATAGAGGTAAACAAAAATAGAGGGGGCGGGTTTTCTTTTTTTAATTGTTTTTTTATTCGTTACTAGCTGCGCCCCGAGGTTTCACCCGCGTAAATGTCGATTCCGTGAGAATATCGGGATAAAAAGTAGCCTATGCTAATCCAGGGTGTCAGCTACCCCCATACAAAATTTTATCAAAATTGGTCCAGCCGTTTGGGCGTGAAGAAGTAACAAACATATAAACACACACACACACACCCCCTCACAAACTTTCGCCTTTATAATATTAGTGTGATGTCTGAACAACATGATAGCAAGATGCGCACGTCACCACGACATGCGACAGGTTGCTCAGTCATAACTTTATAGTTGTACAAGGATCTTTTGCGCGTAGGCTACTAACAGTGCCATCTTGATGTTTCAATACAATTTCACAAATCCTCAAATTTACAATTGGCACCAGAGCACGATCGCACGATTGAACATGATCTCAATGGTCAAATTAATATGGTCACCCATCCACGCACAGGGTCATCTGGCAAGCAACCTCGCCGATAGACCAATTTAGCTGCAATTTTATAGAGGTACCAACTCACGACCTGACCCGGCTTCGCACGATTACCATAACCATACCATAATCAGCCTATAATGTTCCCACTGCTGGGACACAGGCCTCCTCTCAATGAGAGGGAGTGGGCCGTAATCCACCACGCGGGCCCAGTGCAGGTTGGTGGATGTCACATGTCTTCGAATTTTTGGTTCTAGGACATGCCGGTTTCCTCACGATATTTTCCTTCACCGTTTTGAGAGCAGTGGTGATGAAATAATTTACACAAAGTAAAGCGCCTGTCTGGGTTCGAACCTACGACCTACAACTCGTAAGTCGTGTCCGTGACCACTGGGCCACCACTGCACGATTATAAATTTAAATCTCGACAACAGCGTGAACTATCGGGTCCAAAACGATTCTATCTTTCAAACTGCAACCAATCACACACATTTACAAAACTTCATTGAAATCAGTTGGGTGGTTTCGGAGATTAGCGTGTACGAACATAGTGACACGTGATTTTTATATAATGAGAACAGGGTGTAAAGTTCACTCAACCTCTATAGAAAAGGAGGATTCTCCGGCCAGACGGGTGTTGCTGGTGGGCCATTGCTCGACGATTGATGTCGGGACGTCGCGCGTCGAACTTTAATTGCGCGATGCCGGATTTTGCGTGACGTCAGTGTGGTGTAGTTCGCATGTGGCGAACTAGATGCCGCCACAATTTTGTTCCCACTCCCTAAAAACTCTCAAATAATCTCATCATTTTATGTTTCCTCTAAACGTTTCTAACGCTACATCCCCAGTCACAGGTATGTTTGCAAAGCAAGCGGCTCGTTATTGAATTACGCGCAGCCCTAACGCTGAGTCACGGTAATATTACCGTGGCTGAGTGTCACATTATTCTTACAACTGAATAAAGCGACGTATAGCAAGTATAGCGTAGCTTCGTCTGTGTGGGACCAGGAATACATAAATGCAATAGTGTGCATAAGGGACACTTATGTTGATTGGGAGTAGATTAGTGTAGAACATACATACCTCATTGGGTTTAGAGGTACGTATTTTCTACACTCAAGTACGTAGTTTATATGACAAACCAAAATTGCTAAATACTCTTTTATTTATTTAAAATAAGCACTGCCACATCACATAGATTCATCGTGACGAAACCGGCAAGTCCTATAACTAAAAATTCGAAGACATGTAACATCTACTAACCCGCACTGGGCCCAGGTAGTGGATTACGGCCCACTCCCTCTCACGGAGAGGAGGCCTGTGTCCCAGCAGTGGGAACATTAGGCTGATTATGCTTATACTTACATAAGCTAGAAATACGGACGGTAGATGTCAGATAGCTTCGAATTTTTTGTTCTGGGACATACAACAGGCGACAGTTGCGATCTATAAAATCGAGCTAAGAAGCTGAAAGATCTTACTGGTTGATCATCAGCACGTCGAGCGAAATAACGATCGTCAAAAACGAGCAAATCTGGAGGCATCAAATGATAAGAAATATGAATGTTGTCACGTGACGTAGGTAGGTACTTAATATCGTCACCCACCAAGTTCATTACAATTTGATAACGATTGAATATATCTAATAGAATGAAACGAATGGACGTAGTCTAATTAATTCAAACGATTACCTACGTAGAAAGGTTATTCAGTATAAATTGACAGACGTTTCATTTGAAGAAGTTTGTAAAAACAATACTTATACTTACTAATTGGAAATTCAGTTTGTAAAAACAATACTTATACTTACTAATTGGAAATTCAGTTTGTAAAAACAATACTTATACTTACTAATTGGAAATTCTGCACCCTACTTGCGTAACACAACGTTGTCAGGTATACACTTCGATCAATAATAGTACTAGATGAATGATTAGGAACAAAATTTTTAATACAGCCCGTCGATTCTGTAAAAATCTCACCGTGAAGATTTAGGTGAAGTGAGTTTATTTTTGCTAGGAATTGACACTATTGACAGCTCACTCCACGCTCACTTCACCTGAGTTTTCACGGTGAGATTTTTACAGAATAGCACCGCTGTTGCTCAAAAAGTGGTGTATTGCAGGGACTTATAGCGTTCGGGATGTGGGCTATTACATACTAGTGCTTTTTTTTTACCTTTCCCGAACTCGTGCGTTCTCTTTCCCAACTGTCAAAATAATGTCTATTAAAAAGAAAAAACCAACCATGAAGTTTTTACTAAAGAGTTTTTGTGATTCATACAAATACGTATATTTCTAAAAAGAAGCTACTAATTTATTTCAATATCAGATTTAATTGAATCAGTTAGGTTAGGTTTCATTTCATTTCATCTCATTAAATTCATTTTCATTTCATATCAATAAAACAAATATACTGAAGACTAAGCTGTATGGATAGTTTCCTTTGCCTACCAAAATGGGTGAAGAAAAAAAAACTCTGCTTATATTCTATGGTTGGCGCCATTTTCCAGAAATTTTCTTTGCGAGTTTAGTTGTTTGTTGCACAAAATGAGTAATTTCGACCTTATTTTTTTTTAATTAACACCACCGGAACTCAGTATAATTGCACAAAATGCTTCGGAGAACGTTTTACCGGAAAAGTCAAAAAGTCGTTACATATCTACATACGACTAATTTATTGCGCGGAGAGAAGAGAAAAAAGCAATATTGTGTTTTTATTATTTTATTAAATTGGTTAATTTTTTCGCAACTGTATTAAAAATAGTCGTTCAGTACACCTGCGGAACCGTCATTGCAACTTGTTCCGACTGTCAACCCTCGCCTTCGGCTGCGCCTCGGCTCGGGTAGACATTTGTCGGAACTCTTTGCAATGACAGCCTTTCCGCACTTGTACTAATGAAATATACTATTATCTATTCCGTGGGAACAAAAATAAGTCGCTAAAGTGGCCACGTTTGCACACACATAAACATTTATATTTCTTACTACGAACTATAGAAAAAAGTTTAATAATATTAACAACTTCAGATTATTATAAACCTTAACACACTAACATAAAGTTTAATTACGTTTGCAAATGATTAATATTTAAGTCCTTCTGACATCGAAGCAATAAATTTAAAATGTCACTTGAAAATAAAAAGTGATTTTTATAATAAGTACAAAATTATTTATTCTAAAATGAAACTTAACTTCTAAGCAATAAGGTTAAAACATTTTGTTGACCATTTCGTACTTACTCGAATTTGGAACGAGACGTAGTTCTTGGAATTACATTTCAATGTTTCAATGTTTGTTAGAATAGTTGGCGCGTTGTCGCAAACATTGGCCAAACAATCATAATATTTTCTAGTTGATTTATATTTACTATTTAATTGTGTTACTATTTTATGAAAAACATTTAATGATAAAAACTTACCGAAAAAAAGATATTCCTTCCAAAATCTTGGTGTTACGGTGGTTATTTACACAACTTTTGAACGCGCTCTGAGGCATTTTGACGTCTTAACATTGGCTATGATTGGACCATACTAATTTGAAATAAGAGCACAAAAGTATTCGTGCTCGTATTTTTCGGGCCGTTTTTGAAGCGCTTATTGGGCATCTAGTACTATTATTGATCGAAGGGTATACAGAAACGAACTTATGGTACATTTCATCCTGAAAAAAAGTTCTGTTCCCGAGGAAAACAACAATAACGTTATTATGATAATAGATGGCGCCACGTGTCTTTCGAATCAAAAACGACGTCTGTCGGGTCAGCTAGTTTATAATAACTTTAGTAAATTTTTCATTCTACTCCTGTCCTTATCCCATTTTATTTGCGGTCGGCGCAACATGTCTTTCTTCCATACTTCTCTATTAGTCG
Source organism: Oligia fasciuncula (assembly GCA_963082905.1). Lineage (NCBI taxonomy): Eukaryota > Metazoa > Arthropoda > Insecta > Lepidoptera > Noctuidae > Oligia > Oligia fasciuncula. The sequence continues at coordinate 8,350,099 of OY720406.1, read as the reverse complement.
TCACCTCGATAGTCACTCCCTTTCTAGCCATAATTATCATCTTTAAAAAAATATCAATCTATCCAAAACTTGAAAGAAAAAACGGTTGCCTAATCTTTGCAAGAACCTATTCTGCAACGAGGTGTAATCACAGCAACCCCAAAGAAAGAAATAAAGAAATAGATTCCTTCGAAAGACAGAAATAGAACGGGTGACAATTACAATTTGTAGCGGACTGGTAGAGCAAATGGGTGTCTGTGAGAAACTGTATTAGTTCAATAGTTGGTGCCGACTCAAAGGCTGCTAATATTTTACGTCTTTACCAAGAGCTACGGATATTGGTGGAGTGGGTAGTTCTGTAGCGGTATCTACAACGTCACATGCGAACGAAACGTCATACTGACGTCACGCAAAATCCTGCATCTCGCAAGCAGAGTTTACCGCGCAACTAGCATAGATACAACGGCCCGACATGAATCATAGGGCAGTTGCCCGCCAGATACAACACCCGCCTGGTCGGGGGATCCTCCCTTTTCTATAGAATATAGAGTATGAGCGAACTTTACACCCTGTTCCTCATACCTCTATACTGATGACCCCGAACATGAACGTCAGCGCAGCCTTCGTGCAAATACTTCAGCGTGACGTCATCATCATCACTCCCGCAAGCTCTTATTTCTGTAGATCAAAACGTTTGGAACAGCCCACGAGTGTTTATTTGCATAGCTCACGAGTTTATATTTATTTCTGCAGGTTGGTTTGTACCGACGCCAGCACATCAAGCTATCCGAAAGTGTCAAATTTTCCCAATCAACTTTGAACCTTATACTTTATTGATAAAGTTGAAAATCTATTAAAGAAATTTGACAGATTGTAGTAGCTTGATGTGCTGGCGTATTAGTAAGGGGTTTAAAATTCAGCGTAGAGCTAAATCGTGGAGCTGAATTCACCTCCGCAACATCGGGGAATCTCATCGATCTGCGAACACACTGGGAATACTGCCCCGAACACGCGTCATCAGGGATGCACATCTATTCTTCTTTTTCTTACATGTAACTAATGTAATAAGGGGCGACGGCTGCCTATCGACATCAACCGGACAAAAATCCAGATTCCAGGCTGCTGCTAAAAAAAAACCAATATCACTTCAACTACCTAGGAATCAAACACAGGCCCTCGTCCTCACCAGTAGCATTTGCGACCACTAAAGCAACGAGGCTGTCTATTATTAGTTTTCTATACCCGTGTGTAAAACACGCGCATTGACGTGGAGTTGCGGACACCAGGCCACCAGCCCGTATTACCTACTACCTTAGGTCTAAGCTTTGTACCGTCAGAGAAATAAAACGTAAAACAGACACCCTACGTCAATTTTCCATGTTTGGCATTAAATATGCAAATGTCAAAGAATGATAGTTGTGATTTGCTTATCAATTTCCTGATTTTACTAACATAACACGTCAAAAATATTATTTTAAAACTAGACGAGGTCGGTTGTTCCGTATAACCACCCCAAAAAATCTACCCTAAGGTGGATACGCGGAAACGCATGTTCGAGATTCCACCTTAGGCCGAGTTGAATAAACGGAATTTATAGGCTTAGAGTGGATTCTCGGACATGCGTTTCTGCGTATCCACCTTAGGGAGGATTTTTTGGGGTGGATAAACGGAATAGCCCGAAGCTCGACTAGTTTAGTACTCTGAGTAGAACACTGAAACAAAGTCTCTATTAAAGTTCAAACATTATCTTGATCAAATCATGTGAGGACCATGCAGATTAGCGTCTGAGATAGTCTTTTGAGGAAAGAACCACACAAAGAGGTTGGACTAGACTTTCCTGAACTAAATATAATTTCTAAATTCTAAATAGAATTCTGGATAAAGGAGAACCGGGTGACCTTCCCTTTGCAGTAAGACAACACAAGCTATATGTGCTACAGTTTTGTCATCGTCCGTTGATTTTTTATTATTTTCTACCATTTTATAATGCAGTGTAAAACTTCCTCGGCTCGGCCTCCCATGTGGCCGAACCGGATACGGGCACGTAAGAAATACGACCGGGCCACGGATTTAATTTGTACGACGCGGACGTAGCGACGACGCATCGGTGTCCTTTTACGCATCCGTAAGTCGGACCGGAATTCAATAATCGATTTAAGGTATTCATTATCAGCCTTTTTCAACCCACTGCATTGTGTCTACTCCCACGATTTACAACCCCCACGCACGACCACGCTACGCACGACCACGCTACGCACGAATGCGTGGCTGTCAAACAAATGAACCGTACAGCTAAGTGTTCATACACGCGAGCTACACGCGTCAACCGTGCCGTGCCGCTCGTGAATTTGAATACCGCTGCGTCAAGGACGCTTGTCGACGGCTAGGCTGCAGTTACCTCTGCTCTTGACGCGTGCCGCTCGTGTTTAATGAACACCAACGTGGTTAACCTCTCCGTGCACATCCTACATAGCAGTGGACAGTCGACTTCACCACTGGGTCTCCAATCCTCGATAGGTGTTATGAAAAACTACTCTGAAAATACCCAAAATTAGGTGGCTTACCTACTTTAAGAGCAGTCGTGGCCCAGTGCTATCGGCCCCGATTTACCGGTTATTCCGTTTATCCACCCCAAAAAATCCACCCTTAGGTGGATACGCGGAAACGCATGTCCGAGAATCCACCCTAGACCTAGTTGGATAAACGGAATTTAGAGGCTTAGTGTGGATTCTCGGACATGCGTCTCCGCGTATCCACCTTAGGGTGGATTTTTTGGGGTGGATAAACGGAATAACCCCGATTTACGAGTTGTAGAAACGTCCAAGAACCAAAAAAATCGGAGACATGTGACATCCACCCGCACTAGATTATGGCCCACTCTCTCCTACAGAGAGGAGGTCTATGTCCTAGCACTCCTAGCAGTGGTAACATTAGAGGAGGCCTATGTCCTAGCACTCCTAGCAGTGGTAACAATATAGTCTGATTATGCTAAACCTAATGTGGGAATTACAGTACGATATGAGCGAGAGCGAGTGCTTATGAGGGAGAAAGAGGAAGTATTAAAATGGCGATGTGCACTGCTGCTGTGTAAAGATGTACCTAACTGAATAGTTAAACGTTCTGTTTCATTTCCTACACAAATATTAATAAATTTAAATAAAAACCAGTTGTTATCCATTCTTGCGTTTGATTTCCTACACTAATAATAATTTAGAACAGTTACATTCCGTATTCGTAGCTCCACGTGCCGTCTGCTCATTACTCCGTGGAAGACGTTAGGTTCTGTTCGACGGTGGCGGCCCCAAGCGGCGTTCGACTTTTTCCGATTATTCAATTACACCCGTCGCCCGTCGGATACTAATTAATGGTTTTCTAATGAATGTTTACTTTAATTGAAATTGTTTTTTTCTTAATCGCTGATGCTGTGTAACGGAAAATGCTGGGTCATGTTTTAGTATGTTAGGAAATCTATCTATGCTAATAATAAAGGATAAGTTAAAGAAAGATATAGCTGAAGAGTTATGAAAGATAAAGCTAAAGAGGTTGTTTATGTTATTGTTTGTTTGAACGCGTTAATCTCTGGAACTACCAGTCAATTTAAAAAAAACTGTTTGCACTTTATAGCCCAATTCTTGAAGAAGGCTATATTACCACGCTAGAACCAAGTCAAAAAAAAAGTCGTCTTAGCGAAACCGAAGTAACAGTGAGCGCGGACAGGCCATGCGATGCAATGCGACGGGGTGGGTCGAGGGAACAAGATATTTTACGCGGACGAAATCGCGGGCAGAAGCTAGTCTAAGATAAACTGTTTTGCATAACTCGAATTTACCTAAATTAATTTGTTTCAAAGGGTCATGGTTGTAAGAACAATGCTTTTTTTGACCTTGTATTTTTCGTGTACCTTGACAGCATAATACAACGTCTTTTTTGGACATCTGAAGGACTTACCGTTGTCTTTAGCTCATCTTTTGTTGCCAACTTCACTTTACGTAGGTAGAGATAAGTCAAGATTGTCTCCGCGTGAAGTTTGGCCTTCAAGCTTTTAATCACTTTTGACATAATGATGAAAATTATTTACTTTGGAAAACATGGAACATAGCACACATAGCTTGTCACCTGACATACAAAGAAACCGGTCTAGTGCGAGTCAGACTCGCGCACCGAGGGTTCCGTACAAATTTGTAGGTATGTAACTACAAATTTAAGGTTTTCAGATTTTTTCCTTTACTTGTGCTACATGATATTGCTATTCTAAGTCAACGGGAATTACCCTATTTTGATTCCCTTGAGAGTGTCGAAATATAGGTTTTTTGCGGCATAAACGACCGTATCTTTTTTTAACGTTACTTTAGAGGTTTGATTTTTTCATAGCTTCAAGGGACTGTAGACCTGAGTTACATATGGTTTTAATTTCAACTCGATACCTCCACGCGTTTCCGAGATAAAGGGTCTTGACAGACAAACACCAAAGTGATCCCATAAGGGTACCGTTTTTTCCTTTTGAGGTACGGATACGTCTTTTGAGGATAAGCTTGTATGACAAGCATTGGGGCTATTAGCTATAGTCCGCGCGAAACTAGTTGGCCGCGCCTTAGGTATGTGAGCGGTGGGACGGAGGGACGGGGGCGCGTTTTCATTACTCAGTACGTGCGTTGCGAACAAAAGGCCACCCCCCGCCTTCACCCCCGTCCCCATACCGGTACTAGACGTAGTACTTACCTGTATCATTGTGTACCGGTACTAGACGTAGTACTTATTTGTATCATTGTGTACCGGTACCAGACGTAGTACTTACCTGTATCATTGTGTACCGGTACTAAACGTAGTACTTATTTGTATCATTGTGTACCGGTACTAGACGTAGTACTTATTTGTATCATTGTGTACCGGTACCAGACGTAGTACTTACCTGTATCATTGTGTACCGGTACTAGACGTAGTACTTATTTGTATCATTGTGTACCGGTACTAGACGTAGTACTTATGTATCATTGTGTACCGGTACTAGACGTAGTACTTATTTGTATCATTGTATACCGGTACCAGACGTAGTACTTACCTGTATCATTGTGTACCGGTACTAGACGTAGTACTTATTTGTATCATTGTGTACCGGTACCAGACGTAGTACTTACCTGTATTATTGTGTACCGGTACTAGACGTAGTACTTACCTATAATATCATTGTGTACCGGTACTAGACGTAGTACTTACCAGTATCATTGTGTACCGGTACTATTGGTATTTCTTATTAGTATCGGTACCTACTGTACCGGTACCAAACAAATATTTCCGTAAGTTGAGAGTAAGTGAAAATAATAACTAGTTAATTAGAAAAATATCTTCAAGGTAGACAACCGTACGAGGTTCCTCGTAAAAATATGAGATTTGTGGTACGCGCCGAGTACCTGAGTTTGGTGCCGGTACTTGTTAGGTGGAGTACCGGTACCAGTCAGGAACCAGTAAATAAATAAATAAAGTCCTCAAGACCGTATTTCGGCCACGGCGGCCAATATCCACGGCGACTAGCCTAGCTTTCGGCGCGGGAGATATTATAGTGTGCGCGCAGACACAGGTATACTCCCTCTTCCCTCACTCTCATAGGCCGATGGGACGGCGATCCAACACGACCGGAGAGAGATCAGGCGCAGGACCAACGGCTTAAAGTGCTTTCCGAGGCACGCCTCCAACTTCCAAACTCCGGGCTGTTACTAAGAAATTCACCACCACCCACCACCAGGGAACCAGTAGGTACAGTCACGAGCACTAATATGTCAACACTTGACAACATTCAATGTCGATTTTCTCGTGAAATAAGGAATGCAACGTTGAAATACGACACATTACACAAACCTATGGGTTCAAAAATACTTTGATCGTAATAACATAAAATTTCATTCTATATTAAAGGAGAAAATCGTCTTTGAATAAAGCCAAGTGTATACATACTTTTGCTCGTGACTGTACTCAGGTACCGAAATGGCAAAAACCGCTAAGTACCGGTACAGAACCTGTACTTTTGGTACCGGTTCCTAGCCCTGGTTCATAAACAGTACACACATTATATTAACTATAATTGGTAAAGCGAAAAAAATCAACAAATTCAATTAATAAATTTCAAGATAAGCAGTTTCTTTTGTAGTAGATAATTTAAATAAAATATAGTACACACAATATTGCTGTTTTGACGTCAACATGTTTAAAAATAGAGGAATTAATTTAATTGAATGTAACGCGAAAAGAGGTAAGGAAGTAATACAAGTAGCTAAAGGTAACTTAGGTATTGCATTGACCTCTTAGGAGTGAAGGTCCAATAGACCTCGCGATAGGTAGGTACTGTAAAGGTTATCTGCAAAAGTCGACCAGAAGGCCAATACCCGTAATTAAAAACGTTCAAAATCAAGTCGCCAACTCATCTCGGCGACAATCAAAAACTTGTCAAAAGTGTAGGGAGTAGGTATTTTCGACAGACTGAGATCAAACTGTGAACGTTCATAAAATTACGCAGATTTGTCCCTTTTAAATTGTGCAGTCTGGCAGAATAATAACTCTGGTGGCATTCGACCATTCAAGCGAATTTAGAATGAGCTTTAAAATTATTTCTAGTAGGTTTTTGTTTAAAAAAACCCGCAAATGTAAATACGTTTGCTTGGATTCAAACTCAAACTCAAACTCAAAGCATTTATTTCAATTAAACCAATTACAGGCACTTTTGAATTGTCAAGGGGTCGGTCAGTCAGAAAGATGAAGCTAGATTATAAGTAATACACTCATTATATTGTTTCTCCTAATAGCCCCTTTAGTATTTTAAAAGCTAGGAGGATTTGTTCTCAAACTCAGGCAGTTTGATGGTTTCTCTTGGTACCTAAAATGTTGTGGTAATAATACCACAGTAGTAATGACAACTTTTGTGGAAAAATGGAGTCCGCTACGTGACTTTGAAATATGAGACGCCGAATAATGCAGCTCCCAAAGTTTGCAATAACGAATGATCTTTAATGACGAAAACACGATGCAAGGAATATCGTTACAACGAAAACATTCGATAACGAATTACGGAACAACGAATGCACGTTACGACGGAAAACTTCACACCTAAATACGCGACGACGCGCGACGTCGAAATAATGAAACAACGACCGCATCAACGACAGCAAAACAGTCAAACAAAACACAAATTGGTACTACTTACTAATAATTTGGAGTAATATCGAGTAAGTTTACTTAAATTTAGCTAAAATAAGATAAGCTCATGATTTCATGAGTTCATGATTTTGTAGATGAAGAAAATTATTAGTCGGTTATCAAAAAAAATCGTGCTGTTTCATAGAAAATTGCAATACCTACGCAGTCAAAATGTATGGAACAGCATTTCTACGCAGGGGGTCCAGAATCATGTACCTATTAAATCCATGGAAATAGGTAGGTTGCACGTCAATGAGCCTGCAAAATAGTGTTAAACACTATTTTCGTTACAACATTTTTAGATAAAAGTGGTTACTTTAAACCTCATTAAACAATCCATTACAGTATTAATATTAAGTCATTAACGTTTAACGAGGGTGTATTCACACCTCCGTAAAATGTCAGCTTTTAAGAAAGGCTATAAATTTGTGCTTAGCGCTGAACACTGTGAGATGAAGTGAAAATGCTACTTAAGCGAAGTCGTAATAGTGACGCACTGGTTGGATTAGACGTCACGTCGGGCGGGTTTTATGCAGAAATTAAAGTATGTAAATTATATGTAAGTATTTCTACATGGCAGTAAGTACGGCTACGGCTACGATTGGTTTTGTATGTGCCTATCGTACCTATTGAATGTTAAATAATATACAATGTGACAATAAATGATAACGCTGCGCTGAAAAAACTAATGCTTAAGAGTATTTGGGAACTAACCATACTAATATTATAAATTCGAAAGTAACTCTCTGTCTTTCTGTATGTTACCTTTTCACGCCTAAACCACTGAACGGATTTCGATAAAATTTAGCAGAGAGATAGATTGCAACCCGACGAAGGACATAGGATAGCTTTTATCGCGGTATTCCCACGGGATCGACACTTATGCGGGTGAAACCACGGGGCACTGCTGGTCAAATATGTATATTAATATTGAATTTAAAAATATAATATTGAATCTAAATAGTAGCAATGGGCCGACTAAGAGTTGACAACCAGTCTTACCAAGGGGTATTGTATTACCCAGTAACTGGGTTGTGGAGGTCAGATAGGCAGTCGCTCCATGTCAGCATCAGCTGCATCCGGTAAGACTGGAAGCCGACCCCAATATTGTTGGGAAAAGGATAGGCAGATGATGACGGGCCAACTAAGAGTTCTGCCAATATTAAACTGTTGGATATCTTTGATTGAATTTTCGTATGCAGATTGAGATCGTTATTAATTTATTGTCATTATTGTCGTCTTCACCTTGTATACCAAATCTTTAGTGCAGTCCCGATCGCTGTGGTGAACTAAGCATGACAGCGAACCACACTTTACCATACATAATTTCTACTGAAAAACTTCTACTGCTAGGAGTGGGACGTTTTTCGGTTGAAATTATGATCTTCATTATAATTATTTTAATAGATGTAAATCTACAACGCTACATGCGAACAACGCGTCATACGGATTTCACACAAAATCCTGCATCTCGCAAGCGGAGTTTACGGCGCAACTAGCATCTAGACAAAACGGCCCGACGTTATCATCGGGCAGTTGCCAGACGCAACACTCGTCTGGTCAGAGGATCATCCCTTTCCTATAGAGTATGAGTGAACTTCACACCCTGTTCCTCAAACCTCTATAGGTACCTATTTTAGTACCAATCATTAAACCTTGCGTGGTTTTCGTACGTCCATTTCGGGTAAAGACTGAAAATCGCTTTGTTGTGGGTCCCCCCTATAGCACCGCATCATGCTGAGTGGAAGCCTTCCTGTCACCGTCATGACGTGCAGCTGTCGACTATTTCTGTTTTGTGCTCGCGATTATAAACCTGTGACAAATAAACCTATTTTTCTTTCTTTCTTATAATTCGCAACATAGTTTTGATTCACCAAGAATAGCCAACACGCGTCCGTTTATAATCTAGCTTTTGAAACGCCCACCGCGCCGTTTCCTTCTCTCAGTGCGTTCTAACAAAAACGCGGCGACCCACCTGTTTTGTTAATTAAGCATATTTAATTAAACACCTTTCAGCCTCCCACCGATGTTGATACTTACGACTCCAAACATGGCTTTGAATTTGACTCAAAGTAGTTTAGAATATTATTCGTGTGAAACTTCAAATCTATTAATAGTAGCTAGTTGTAGAGATACCGCTGGCTTGTGGTTTAGTAAATAATAGCCTCCCCGACCGTTTTCGGTCACGGTGGCCAATCTCAATGGAGATTAGCCAGGTACGCAGGAGATATTATAGTGCACAAGTGTGTGCGCAAACACAGATGCACTCCCTGTTCCTTTACTCTCATAGTCCGATGGGACGGGAATCCGACACGACCGGGGAGAGTTCAGGCGCAAGACCAACGGATTTACGTGCTTTTCGAGGCACGGGGGTATTAAACCGCCAACTTCAAAACTTCGGACTGTTGGAAAACCCAATAACACTTTGTCCTACCCGGGAATCGAACCCAGGACCCCACGCTCAACAGTTGCGCTTGCAGCAGCCACGAGACCAACGGGGCAGTCAAAAGGCTTAGTATTAACAGCCGCAGGGGTTGATCGATCAGGTTAAGCTACTCTTGCTGCGGTCGGTCCGTGAATGGGTGGATACATGTCGAGACCCCTCCGTGCCTCGGAAAGAAGATCATAGCACACGTATCAAATCGGAAGGGGATCGGCACCGTATCGCCTTTCGCCTCGCCGTCAAACAGGCGTCAAACTAACGTAAGCACGTAACCAAAGCGGATCAGAAGCTCCGATACGTCGACTCGGCTACGGCTAGGCGACGACGCCGTGCTTACGGCTCGCCGACCGTTGGTTGATTGTGCAGCAGGCAGGCCGGAGGGGCAAGGGTGGACAAAGAGACGTAAGCTTGGGTACGGAGAGACGTAAGACCCATTAATGACTTCTTTTACCTCGCAAGAGAAAACTGCTTACATGTGTTTCCACCAACAAAGAGTTGAACGGAAATGACTCAGCGGGTAAAAAGAGTAAAAAATGAGCTCGCTCATTCTTCTGTTTCATTTCTCTTTTGCGGTGGGAATCAGACCACTAAACTCTTTTTTGGTGGAAACGCAAACCTATTTCATGAAAACAAAGTCTGCTCCGCTTAGCCATTTCCGGCTCAAGTGCGCAAGTGGAAATACATGTAACGCAAACTGTATACTTGTATTTCCATCGTTGTTGGTGGAAATACAAGTAGGCAGTTTGCGTTTGCGAGTTTAACGAATCCCAAAAGGCCCCAAAAGGTTACGTAGCTGGGAAGGGGGGTGATAGGGGTGGTCACAAGGGTCACCAGAAAAACAAAAAAAAAACCCTCTGGGTATTTAAAAAAATAAATGGCATTTTTTTTAAAGATTTTTTTTTATTAAGTATTTTTTTATTTTTTTATTTTTGATTATTTTTTTTTTATTTTTCTGGTGACCCTTGTCACCACCCCTATCACCCCCCTTCCCAACTATGTAACCTTTTGGGACACCCTGTATATTATTTTATTTTTTAATAATTTGCCCATCATCTACCATTGTGTACATGGCAACGGACGCCATACAAAACAATTGAGGATCTTCACACAAAGTCAATGCAGCTGTCAACCGAAGACAATGTATTTGACTACCAAATACTATACATACATAAATTAACATAAAACTTGAATATTGATGCGTAGGCGACGATTTTATACTAAGCGATGGCCTCTACTTTGTTACGATGTGAAATATTCCACTAAACTTAGTTTTGATTTATATTTGAAGTGGAAATCCAATGTGTAGACCCAGTATACGACAATAAATGGCAACACTACCAATACTAATGATTTTTCGTCGGTTATCAAAAAATTATCTGCTGTTTCATAGAATAGTGCAATACCTACCCGGTCAGTATGTACAGACGCCAGCACATCAGGCTACCCGAAACTGTAAAATTTTCCCAATCAACTTTGAACCTTATGCTTTAGTGATAAAGTTGAAAATGTATAAAAGAAATTTGACAGATTGTAGTAGTTTGATGTGCTGGTGTCTGTACCTATGCATGGAACATGATTGATTGATTGATTGATTGAACAGCTTTTTTTTTTTCATAACCGACGAAAATTTTGTTATTCTATAGTAGGATATCGGAATCACTTTTACACGTCATATTATTATCTATTTATAATTTATATACAACATTAGTTTTTGTTTATACTAAACCCGAAAAGGGGTCATTGTACTCATCATTTTGAACAACTTTTTCTATGGGACCAACCTTGAAATCGCGAAAAAAAATCAGTTATTCCATACATTTTGACGATTTTTAAGTGAACTCAAATGTATGGAACAGCAGATTTTTTTTTTCGCGATTTCAAGTTTGGTCCCATGGAAAAAGTTGTTCAAAGTGATGAGTACAATGACCCCTTTTCGGGTTTAATACAAAAACTAATCTATTTAAGTAAACAGGTTTATTTGGTAAAACATTAACAACCTCTTAAGAGGTCATTGGCGCCGATTCTGTTGTTCATAAACTAAACTAAATTTAGGTTCTTTTTTTTTGTTTCATCTTTTTTTTTCTATTTCATTAAGAGAAGGGCAGAAGATAAATATTAGTTTAGTCCTGTCAAATTAGTCAGCGCCTGACGTAAATTGACGTATATTTATTAGGCAATTTTTTAATCTCGTCTAAAGTTGTCTATGGAGTATCTTAATTTGACAGGACTAAACTAATATTTATTTTCTGTCCTTTTAAAAACAGCTGTTCCCTACATTTATGCTCGTTTAACTCGTCAAAATGTAGGGAACAGCTGTGTTTTTTTTTTTCGCGATTTCAGGTTTGGTCCCATAGTAAAAGTTGTTCATAATAATGAGTGCAATTACCTGTTAAGAGGTTGTTAATGTTTTACCAATAACCCTGTATAAAAGAAAGTCGTGTTAGTTACACTATTTATAACTCACGAACGGCTGAACCGATTTGGCTGAAAATTAGTGGGGAGGTAGCTTAGAACCAGGAGACGGACATAAGATACTTTTTATAATTTTTTTTACTTATAGGAGTAGGGTAGGAGTAGGGTAAAAGTAGGGTAGGAGTAGTGTAGGAGTAGGATAGGAGTAGGGTAGGAGTAGTGTAGGAGTAGGGTAGGAGCAGTGTAGGAGTAGGGTAGGGGTAGGGTAGAGTATGGGGTAGGAAACCACGCGAACGAAGTAGCGCCGGGCAGCTAGAAATAATTTATATGGCAAAACAACGTTAGCCGGGTCAGCTAGTTTATTATAAAAGAAAGTCGGGTTAGTTACCTACACCATTAAATTTATAACTCAAGAACCACGAGACCGATTTTTATGATCTTTGGTTTGTTGGATTTGTCTCCGCCCCGAATAGCATCATAACTATTAAAACATGGGGAAAATTCACAAAGAAAAAAAAAAAGATTTTCTTATACATTTTGTATGTGTGAGAAAATTTAATTTAATTATTTTTTTCTTTTATGAATCAATAATGTAGGTACAGTTTTGTATGGATCGGCTTTTTTGATTCTGAGGTGGTACGAAGTTCCCGGGTCAGCTAGTTCTATTCTATTTTTAATAAATGGCAAGCAAAGCCGATGTCGACTATTCTGCCAATGTCAAAAGTGAGCTGAAAAAACAAGTGTGCATAAGGAAAAAAATAAAATTATAAAAATTGAAAAAAGTTATAAACAAATAAAGATTGATTGAACCAGTTGATACAATGTAGATCTTGCTGGGTTAGTACGGGACTGAAACAAACAAAAAATAGAAATAAATAAATATTTTAATTGTTAAAACATAGAATACACGAATACCACACCCACACAGAATAATTCATAATTTTATGTTATTGTGACGGATGAAGGTCATCAGCGCCACAAGCAGATCTGGAGAGGAGTATGTTAGTAAAGACGGGAAATTAGTCGGAAGAGGGATCTTAAATTTTGGGAGGCGCCTATATAAATCTAAAGGTGGAACGTTGTTGGAGCATTCAAAGAAGATGTGGTCTAGAGTGCCCTCTTCCAACCCGCACTCACAGAGAGAGGAGTCACGAACACGAATCTTTTGCAGAAAAACTGGAGTACAACAGAAACCTAAGCAAATTCTACAAAGGGTAGAAATAGTTGTTTTAGAGGCTTTTTTGTAGCCATAGAACCAAGGTTTTGGTTTTATTATTGGTTGTACTGCATAGAAAAATCTGCCCTTTTTCCTTCCAGTGTTATTCCACTGTTCCTGCCATGAGGATTGGAGCTTAGCTTTTGGAAGGCTCAGTAAGTCATACCCCTGATGGGTGTTGTAGGTGAGATCAGCTGTTGCTGAAGAGCAAGCATCCTTGGCCAAAGCATCAACACACTCATTGCCCTTAATGCCACAATGACTAGGTATCCAAACTAACTGAACTTCTCTTTGACTACTAGCACAAGAAAATAAAGATTTTTTAATTTTTAAAACAAGGGAACTGTGCAAGTTACTTTTGAAAGGGTTTTGTACTAAGGCTTGCAGACAGCTAAGAGAGTCAGTGAAAATAACGGCTTTGTCAATATTTTGATGTGACTCTATGAAAAGACAAGCTTCTAATAAAGCCACACACTCGCCCGTAAACACAGAAGACTCCTCAGGGCACTTGTACTGTAAAATAATTCTGGAGCTTTGGTACTAAACCGCAGCGCCAGTGTTACTGAGATCATTAAATTTTGAAGCATCTGTAAAAAACCTTTGAAACCCGGTCCATCGTTCTCCCACCGCCGCATTGAAGGCCGAATCCGCTGAAGGGGACTTTTTGGAAATACCGATGTCAAAGAAAATTTTTGGGGTGAAACATAGGACTTCATAGGGAAAGTTAAAAAGAGGTAATCGGGGATTCTGTTCTATTGGACATTCTAGATTATGTATTTGACGGAATGCTTTTATGATTAAGGGAATTTCTTTGTGTTTCCAGAAATTTGAGCTTCTACATAAGGCATCTAACTCATTCAATCTTGCTAAAAGGGGATGGGAAGATCTAGATATTAACCTAGCCAGAAAACGGGAGGCCAGATACTGCCGTCTTAAGGCCAGGGGCGGTTCAGCACACTCAACCTGCAATGCGTTGATGGGAGAAGACTTCATGCAACCAGAGATGATCCGAAGACATTTTGACTGAATCCTATCCAGCCCAGCCAAAGCACCCTTGTTGCATGGAACTAAATGGAACGTACCATAGTCTAGGACACTACGAATTAAAGCGTTATAAACTAATTTCATAGTGTAAGAATGGGCACCCCACCAGACACCCGCGAGAGCTTTTAAAATCGAAACAATTTTTTCACATTTTTGAATTAATAAATTAATATGATGCTTGCCATTTAATTTTGAATCAAGAAAAACGCCTAAAATTTTTACTTTATTAACTAACGGAATATTATAACCCGAAATATTTACTGTGATGTGTGGGATCAATCTTTTACGAGAGAAAATTACTGCCGAACTTTTTGGGGCAGATAACGACATACCATGGCTTAAAAGCCACTGGTTCAGAGAGTCCAGAGAGAGGCATAGAGATGACGCAGCGTCTACAATGGAGGAGTCTGTCACATACATGACTAAGTCGTCGGCATATTGGAGGATGTGACAATTATTGTTTAGGCAGGAGCCAATGTCCACTGTATACAAATTATAAAGAATGGGGCTCAGCACGGAGCCTTGCGGGAGGCCCTTCCAAGTCTGCCTTTCATCGAAATCCTCGCCCTGGACCCTCAGAACCAATGAGCGAGACAAGAGAAGAGCACAGATGCATTCGATCATCTTAACCGGGAGACTCAGCTGGTGCAGTTTCTGCCTGAGAACGGGAAGAAGAACGTTGTCGTATGCAGAGGAGATGTCTAGGAAGGCGGCAACAACGGATTCATTTTTGGAAAACGCTAAGCGAATATCCGCAACTAAAACGCCAACACTATCCATAGTGCCGAGCCCTTTCCTAAAACCAAATCGGTGATTCGGCAGCAAATCTCTCGATTCGACTATCCATTCAAGTCGATTCTTTATTAGGTGTTCCAATAGCTTGGCCAAGACCGAGGATAATGCAATTGGTCTAAGGCCATTCGGATCATCTACATGTTTGCCTGGCTTCAATAGGGGAATAATAATTTGTAACTTCCATTGATCTGGAACCCAACCATTACAGTAACAGGGGTTAATGATGTCAAGGAAGTATAATTTAGCTTTGTCTCCAGAATGAACTATAAAAGAATATGGCACACCGTCAATACCGGGGGCTGAGTCCCGAACATGGCTGAGTACCACATTCAATTCTTTTAAAGTAAATGGCCTAGCGAAAGGATCCTCTGAAACACTTTGCAGGGACATATTATTGGAACATTCAGAAGAGAGAGGAACATATGGTGGAGCAATTTTGTCAAAGAAAAGTTCAGCTGTTTCCCTGGTGATCGGTGAAGAGACTGATGGAGAGCATCCACGTCTAAACCTGTTGATGTTTTTCCAAACTAACGAGACTGGAGTAGAGGGAGACAAGGAGGTACAGAACTTAACCCAACCCAAACGTTTTTTCTTGCGAAGGTGACGCTTGGATCTGGCATTTATCCGCAAATATGTCAATAGATTTTCGGTGCTCATATCTGCATTGTAACGCTGCTCGGCCTCATTTCTATCCTTGACTGCTGTAGTGCATTCTGGATCCCACCACGGGGGAGAAGGTATTTTGTCACGGGCGCTATTTTTCAGCGGAAAGCAGGAATCCGCACTGGAGGTAATGGCTGTAACAAATCCTTCATAGCAGCTTTTGGCAAGGCAGTGACCAGAAGGATCTAATAAACTTGAATTTAAATTTGGAAGAACATCAATTTTGCCCTCCAATAATGAGACAAATTTTGCCCAATCTGGGTTGGACAGGTTATATTTCAAAAGTGGAGGGGAAGTTTTCTCTAAATAAGTCTTATTAACTAAGGATATGATAATAGGGTAATGGTCACTACCATGCGACAAAGTCGTACATTCCCAGTGGGTTGAAGCTGCCAACTCAACGGAACAAAATGTTAGATCCACACAACTTTTTTGTTGACCAGGAGGAGATCTGCGAGTTGGGCAACCATTATTAAGAATGCAGAGATCCAGATCGTCCAAAATCTCAACCAAAGCTACACCAAAGGCATCACAGCGTTCGGATCCCCATCTGTAATGGTGGCAGTTAAAATCACCCATGACTAAAATTGGACCATGAATGTTGGAAAAAATGTTTTTTAAAAAAGCCAAAAAATCGTGATGAGGATGAGCAATGTATATCGAAAACACTGTAATGCCTTCCACTCTTCCTGCTACAATACTCATATCACCTGTGAGCGAAGGCAAAGGGAAGGGCAAAAGAGGGACCCGATTGTTGACAAGGAGAGCCGATCCTCCATAGCCATCAGATCTGTCACATCTGAGAATGTTATAGTGTGGCATACGAAAGCTAAGACTTGGGGTGAGCCAAGTTTCAGCTATGGAACAAGCCAATGGCTTGTATTTGTTTAAAAGAAATATGAGGTCGTGCTTTTTATGCCACACGCTCCTCACATTCCACTGTAGGAAAACTTGGCGAGACGCCATTTTTAATTTGTAGAAGGATTGAAATAAGTTGATCGGCAACGTTGGACGGTGATTGGGAACTAGCAGAAGAAGAAGAAATAATAGTAGGTAAGAGTTTTATAAGGAGTTCAATAATTGAACCGGTATTAAGAGAGAAATCATTATTATAATTAAGAGCACAGCCATTAGGCTGTGAAGGTAGGGGAGAACTAACTATCTGCTGATGAGCAACTTTGTCATAAGATGGGGAAAGAGGGGCGTGGGTCCTGGGTTTAAGTGTCACAGTTTTGCGGTAGGACTGAGAAATCGGAGTTTTGGCGATGTTGGCATAATTGCGGGAAGCTATTGGTATAATCTTACTAGCCTCGGCATAGGGAATGGATTTCTCAGCCATGGCAGTCTTAATAGCCTTTTGTCTACCATACTCGGGGCATGACCTGCTATTGGCGAAGTGATTACCCGAACAAAGCACACAGAAGGCCTCGCCCTCAGAAATGTTGCAACCATCACCAGGGTGATCGTGGCCACATTTACTGCAGCGTGGTTTAGACCTGCATACATTCGCCACATGTCCAAATCTGCAACACTTACGGCATTGAATTGTCGGGTATATGTACTGCTCAACAGGGAGGGATGTGTAACAACAGTAAATCCTATTTGGTAAAACTTGTCCATCGAACGTCAAAACACATGTCTCAGTGGGTTTCCACTCATTAACCCCATCTCGTTGATTTTTCCTGTTAATGCGACGCACTTTCAGTATTTGCCCACAGCCTGAGGGCACAGTCAAATAAGTTATCGCTTCTTCTTCCGTAATATCTGAGGGAACACCGGTAACAACACCCATCCTTGTGACATTAAATGTAGGGATTGATGCAGTATAACTATATTTGGACAACAGACTGTTGACTAAGAAGGAGTTAGCGTCCTGGGGGGAAGCAAACTCCACTGAAACACGGTTTCTACCGACTCTGTTAACACCACCACGAACAATGTTCGCAATGTTGTTATTAATAAGGAATTTACCAAAATTAACAGGATGTAGGGTGGTGCCAGCATTTGGTTGGTTCTCAATACGAGAAACGTGGACAATAAAGGGAGCCTTATCCATTGCGGAGTACTTAGTACGACCAATTTGGCTTTTTGGTTGCTTGCTTGGGGGGGTAGGAGTTAAGATTTCTTCACTACCATGACGTTTGCGTGAATTTTGTTGGGATTGTGTTACATCCATTTCTGTAACACTACAAACAACGTCCGCGAATTGGGATAATGGATTCGGAGAGAAAGGAGAGAATGAAGTTAAAGGATCCGAAATATCTGGGGGGTCAGGATCAGGGGGTTTATTCACATCCATTTTGACTAAAACGAGGCTTAAAACAAGTTAATCACTATACAAACCTAGTTACGAACACAAGAACAACACACTTAAAAAATAACAAGTCACAAAAGTATCAACAATAACACAAAAACAGCTAAAAATTCTAGACACACGTGATAACTCCGAACACCGTGGCGAGAATCGGGTCAGCTAGTTATTAATAAAAATTAAGCTACATGGAGTCGACGTTTCCTATCAGACTATTTGACATGAAGTGGCGAAACAAACTCAAACAATCAAAATCCTAATTTAATGCGCAAAATAGTTCCAAATCTTCCATAACATGCGTATAATTAGGTATGTACTTATTACCGACGCATCATCTTTCAAAGCAGGTGCTTACTAACTTAGGACTCGTAACTAAGTTAGGAACTTTGTTTCGGTTCCAAACTATTACAAGTTATAGCAACATTACTTTGATTACGAAACTTAAACTTATGTGATACTTAAACAGGTGATTTG
Organism: Oligia fasciuncula; assembly: GCA_963082905.1. Taxonomy (NCBI): domain Eukaryota; kingdom Metazoa; phylum Arthropoda; class Insecta; order Lepidoptera; family Noctuidae; genus Oligia; species Oligia fasciuncula. The sequence goes on along the minus strand of OY720406.1, from coordinate 8,331,577 downwards.
GTAATGCTTAAGTTATTACTTTGTGGTATGTAGCTTAGATTAGAATATCTCTTCCCTTTTACGAGATTGTCTCATATACGAGCTCGTACAGTGTGCTGGCTTCAATGGCGACATTAATTTAACACGTATATGGTTTCGCGTTTTGTATAGCATCTTGGAACAACCTGTACATAAATAGCTGTAGCGCAGGGGTCATTTTCCAGGGATCATAACATCGCATCAATGAAATTAAAACGAATAAAGGCTCCTTCAAGCAGGCGCGACATGCGATAAAATCGCGCGCGACACAGCGAAAGAGAGAGAGCCCTATGTCGGCGAGCGGCGCATGCGGTAGTTTTCAAATTACGAATTGTTTTATGTTGTTATAATTTTTATGATTACTGGCCACTATCCCTACCCTTGTGTGAGATAATGTCGCCATTATAGCGGTACGTTATCCATACTATTAATATTATAAATTCGAAAGTAACTCTGTCTGTATGTTACCTTTTCACGCCTAAACCACGGAACGGATTTCGATAAAATTTGGCAGAGAGATAGATTGCATCCCGGGGAAGGACATAGGATAGTTTTTATCGACTTACCTCGCGGGCGAAGCCGCGGGCGGAAGCTAGTAGAACTATCTATCTATATCTATATACAATATAAAATTCAAAGTCCTGACTGACTGACGGATATATCAACGTACAGCCTAAACCGCTGGTCCTAGAGACATGAAATTTGGAGGGTGTGTTCTTTGTGAAGAGTAGGTAGGGTTTTTCGAAATTCCACCCCTAAGAGGACTGGGGGGAGGGTGAAATTTCACGCGGACGAAGTCGCGGGCGAAAGCTAGTATATTCTAAAGTTCCTAACTGTTCCAATTAGGCAAAAATCAATCTGTCTAGCCTTTTCCCAGCTATGTCGGGGTTGGCTTCCAGTCTAACCGCATTCAGCTAAATGTTTTACATAGCTCCATGTAAAATACTGGTACTGCCTATCTGACCTCCACAACCCAGTTAGTTGCGTACCTATAGTACTGTGCTGTTGCCAATCTCTGTTGCGCAGTGTAGTTAGTTTTTGGGCTTCTGACTACCCGCAACGGCTTTACGACCGTTCCGGGGCATGGAGGGGTCTCGATATGTAAAAAGTAGTCACCCATCCATGAACCGACCTCGGCAAAGAGTTGCTTAACCTGGTCGATCGACCCGTGCGGCTGTTATTACTAAGCCAAAAATCCTTCTTCAGAGTATTATAAGTAACACTAATAAAAAAAAAACTCGAGAAAGCTTGATCTTTGACCTTCAATACCCCTTTTTTTTTGTGGATGTGAAATCATCAAATGACCCCTCCCGCTCTGGGTGGAGCGGAAAGGAGTGTCAGTCTCTTACTGACTAAAACCCACCCGTGTTCCTTCCTTAGCCCTTTATATTCCGGGCCAGCGGTAACCCTTTCGGTAAGCCACGATGCCAAAACGTGAATAAGTATAAAATAATCGGCGTGGATGCCAATTTAGGGCAATTAAAAATTTTGTTTTGATTTGTTTATTTACCCCGAAATTCTAATTTAAAATCACTTAAAAATGTTTTTGTTAGTCTGTCTGTCTGTCTGTCTGTCTGTCTGTCACAGCTGGATATCTCAAGAACTACTAATGCTATCAACTTTAAATTTGGAATAGTTTTAGATGAAATTTGCCCAACTATTTTGCAAATAAGAAAGAAATAAAAATATATGTATATTTTTTGCAACAGGGACTGAAAGGGGGTCTGAAAATTTCCAAGTGGGGCTACTAAGGCATGTGGAGTATCATAGGAAAGAGCGCAGTTTGCACATACTCAAACATTTTTTTTTAGGCCGCATTGTTTTCGACTTTTGATGAGAAATGTAAAAAAAATACCGTTCCCCCCCTTTATCTACCGAAGTTTGCAAAGAGAAAAATCTAAAATAATTCTATGTGATAGAAGTTTATATAAAGATTACAGGAAAAATAAAACAAAGTCTCTAAATAGCACACTTTTTCAGAAATCATCAACAAAAGTTAAATTAGTTCCACTATCGGTCAAGAGATGGCGCTGACATAAAACTGCAATATTCTACACCGCAGTGCACAGTGTTAAAATTCTCTGACGATTAAAGGCCCCGCCGATGAAAATTTAAAATCATATGATGGTACGGAACCCTCGGTGCGCGAGTCCGACTCGCTCATGCCCGGTTTTTAAGTGAAAACTTCTTTAGGTGCGTTGGGGATTTTTTGAGATGGGAAAAACCATAGAACACGCGCCACTGCACTGTTACGATTAAAAAATACCCGCTTCGGATGTGTTCGGCTGTCCTCGGGATGTACTCGGTTTTAATGTATACCCGATATATCAGTGAGTGATAGCAAAGTAAGTTTGTGTTTTGTTTTCACTTCTGTCGGCACTCCCGGAGTGCCGTTTTTGAATTTTTCTTATATTAGCAAATGTGCTATAGGTACATCACCACACATCATCATCATCGACATCTACTAACCCGCACTGGGCCCGTGGTGGATTACGGCCCACTCTCTCTCACGGAGAGGAGGCCTGTGTCCCAGCAGTGGGAACATAAAAGGCTGAAGCTAATATGAGAGATTATTTTTTGGTTGAAGGTGCAGCTAGTACATAGCCTGTTTTCCCCGAAAGGTTTGGCAGAGGAGGAGCAGAGGAGGTGTAGCTTACACGCTATTGTGCCATTCACCAATCAGAAGTTGTAATCCTTCGAGCTATTTCTATAGAGCGCTGGTGCCACCGTGAAACTTGAATTCTTAAATAACAGTTTTCCTTATTGTGAACAGAACGATGTACGATGTCAAATAAAAATCAAATGGCGCGAAAACAAATTAATCACTAAATTTCTAAAAATCTCCTAATCGAACGCCAGATATTTGTGATCAAAGTGGCCAATTACACTAGCTGCGCCCCACGGTTTCACCCACATAAGACTCGATACCGTGGGAATATTGGGATAAAAAGTATTCTTTGTCCTAATCGAGGTCAAAGTCTACTCATATGCCAAATTTCGTCCAAATCCGTTTAGCCGTTTTAGCGTGAAAGCGTTACAAAAACATACAAAAAATCTAATCTGCTCTCTTTAAGGGCTTTATGATTTTTCCATCGACAAATAACTTTTATTCGAGGAATAAAATTGACGTTTGACAGTTTTTGTATGAAAGAACTGTCATTTCAAAATTATTCCTCGATTAATGTAGATAATTGAAAAATCAGCCATAAGTATAGAAGTTTAGATTTAGTAATAGAAGATAGATAGAAGATTAGTATTACTTCTAATGCACTTATATGTCTCTAGCTTTTGCCCGCGACTTCGTCCGCGTGAAATTTATTGTTCTCCCGAACCCCTTGCATGGTATCGCCTGCCCGCGCTGCTAGGTACTACTTCGTTTTCTTTCTGGCTTTTTAGTTTTTGCTCGGCTCCTAAGGGTCCTGGCGTGATGTTCAATAGCCTATAGCCTTCCTCAAGAATTGGGCTATCAAATACAAAGATTTTTTTTCAAATCCGACTAGTGGTTCCAGAGATTAACGGGTTTAAACAAATCAACTCTTCAGCTTTATTAATAGGTAGTATAGTATAGATTTTACTACATTTTACTATATTTGAGTGTATTCACATGCTGCTAGTTTAACACTTATGGTAATTCAAAGTGGCAGGTCAGGGGATGCTTCGATACGGACTTAAAACATTTAATTAACAAACAAAGCGGCTGTAATGCTATAATTGTTGCTGTGCAAGTGGGGAAATCGGCAGTTGGAGGAGTTTCTACAACTGTCTAGTTGAGGTAAGTAGCTAAAATGGTAAAAAAACGTTGCGTTAGCGATTGAAAATGGTTATCAATGATTTTACTATGTATTGTAGATAGATATGAATTTTCTGACGTTTTAATCGCTTTACCTAAGCATTTCAGTGTCTTGACCATGTTCTTGCTAGAATAGCCTCGTTTTGTTACAAGTTTTCGGTTATGTATAGAGTCAACATTTTTTATTGCGATAGACTTTTATACATAGTGTTCCAAAAAAACAACTTGAATACCAGACCGTATTTCGGCCACGGCGGCCAATCTCAACGGAGACTAGCCTTCGGCGCGGGAGATATACCACCAACAACAACACACACCAACAACTTAGTGTTAGTTACCTCGAAACTATCTAGAAGTATTAATAATTAGGTACAGTTCATTGTTATTGGCCCTGCAGAGTTATTCAATGTTAATAAGCAAGCTATCAAGGATTTCCTAGACGTTTTGTAAATATACTGAATTTAAACTGAACGGTAGTGTGACGTTAAATGACCAAAGTAACGTTACTCATATACAGGCTGTTTTTAAAACAGCGGTGCTATTCTGTAAAAATCTCACCGTGAAAACTTAGGTGAAGTAAGCGTGGAGTGAGCTGTCAATAGTGTCAATTCCTAGCAAAAACAAACTCACTTCACATAAGTTTTCACGGTGAAATTTTTACAGAATCGACCGGCTGGTTCATAAAGGAATATATATGATAAATTATTTATTTCTGTAAGTAGGTTTGTACAAACACTTACCTACCTACACGTCAATCATATTTTTAAAACTAGACGAGGTCGGCGTTTCCTATATACTACTTACTCTGAGAAGAAAGGCCGAAACAACCACAGAGGTCACAGTCTCTTTTAGAGTCCAGACATATCTGACCTTGGTCAGATAAAATACAAATAATTAAAAAAAAAGATTTAAATTCAGAATGCATAGATTTTGACAGATCGGTAGACATTTTGAAAAGAGGTTTCATGAAAAATACAAGGTGCATCACTTTCAAGAAGGTTCCTATTCTATTTAAAAAATAATATTATTATTTCTCGATGTCATTTCAATTATCACAGAATAATAGAGGAATACGATTTTGTATGAATAATTTAGTTCAAGTACTTACTAATTATTATTTGCTGATTGCCTGCAGGCGACAGGTACAATCCTTCACCATTAAGAGCCATTGTACGTTTGAATTGTATTAGACGAATTTCCTGGAATATTGTCGTGAATTTAGCTGCATACGTTACGTAGCACTGTTTCGAGATAGTACAGATACCAGCACATCAAGCTACTACAATCTGTCAAAGAACATGGAACAAAACGTACCCACCCATGTAGCAAATTGAAATTGGTACCATTAAAAAGGTCTTTGAAAAAATATATATTTCTTGTATGGGGCCAACTTTGTAGCTTGCGGGGGAAAAAAGATATTCGACGTTGAAAATGCCGAAAATCCTTAGTAAAATCGCCCCACACACGTTCGACGTTTTTGCAATTTATGTTTTGTTTTATTTTTGTTAGCATAATATGGTACTTAAGTGTTGGCAGGCACCTAGATAACTTCGTAGGTCCGGCAAGTGCCTGGGATGATATAATCATTGAGAGTAACAACACCATTTAAAAATGATGTTTTGCTGTCTTTTGTAATAAAACTGTGCTTTTTAAGATTGATGTTTTTTATTTCATATTTTTATTGTACCGGTACTAACGGTAAGTCGGTCTCTCTTCAGACAGAAAAAACGACTGGTTATTTATTTGGTCTACAGAACAGAAAAAGGTGCGATTGTTATAACACTTGGCAATTAAAAATGTATTAAAGAAGTTATCATAACTTCGGTCTCCCATTCATTCATTCATTCGTTCATTTATTTTTGAGTTAGTCAATTAAGCCTCTTCTAAATGACACCTAATCTAAAACGCTACAAAGGTGGGTACGGGATCCATACAAAATTACCCATTGTTCTTTCTTTAATAGATTTTCAACTTTATCGCTAGATCATAAGGTTCAAAGTAAATTGGGAAAATGTGACAGTTTCGGGTGGATTGATGTGCTGGAGTCTGTACCTACATCCGAGATGCTTGATTAGGTATAATACCTATTTAGTCGCAAATATTATTTTACAATAAAGTTTTCTTCAATATACTATTTTTAATCGCATAACCATAATATGGTAAACCTAAAAAACAAAAACGGTAACGGTCGGTTTTTATGGTAAAACTTTTTTATTAATAACTAGCTGCGCCCCGCAGTTTCACCCGCGTAAATATGGGTCCCGTGGGAATATCGGGATAAAGAAAGAAAGAAAGAAAAACAAACTTTCGCCTTTATAATATTAGTGTGCTAAATTGTATCTATTGAGGGGCTCGTGGCTAAGTAATAACAGCCGCACGGGTCGATCGATCAGGTTAAAGTCGGTCCATGGATAGGTGACCCTCTTTACCTACCAAGACCCCTCCGTGCTTCGGAAAGCACGTTAAGCCGTTCTCGGCTGTCATTCATAGATCTTTGACAGTCGTTACGAGTCGTCAGAAACCCGAAAATCTGACAACCAGTCTTACCAAAGGATATCTCATTACCTAGTAACTGCGTTGTGGATGTCAGTTAGGCAGTCGTTCCATGTAAAGAACTGGTACTCAGCTGCATCCAGTTAAACTGGAAGCCGACCCCAACATAGTTGGGAAAAGGCTGGGCAGATGATGATGAATAAATTATCTATCTATCCCATAATTTATAATGTTCCTAGGTCCTATTCTACGAGACCTGTCTCTGGCAGCAGTAGTGAGGGCTATGCTGGCAGAGACAGAGAATTGGACGGTAGTAGCCTCCTTCTGTGAGACCGTGATGGTCAAGAAGGAGGCCGCCGAGCGGTATCGGGAGAGAGCTGATCCTGCTCGGAGATGGAGGCGTCGGGGTGGCAACCGCCTTGGCGCCTAATACGCCGAAACCCGCTTACCAAACAAGGTAGGCGGATCTTCGGGATCTCGGGCGCCCACCAAGTGACCCCAGGGAAGACGGTGGCACAGTGATCACGTGCTGCCGTGCATAGCGAGGCTCAGGGGAGGCTCCTTTACAGTCTCCCCAGTGATGTGCCTTTCAGGCGTTGCACGGGGGGGTTCCGGAATTGGTCTTTTAAGAGGAACCGGGACCACCCCTATGTGCTGATGGTGATCACCGGGGTGGTTTTAGTGAGATAAAAATCCCACACTCCCCGAACTCCCTCCCCGGAGGTCGGGTACCTTTTGAAGGTTTCCCACCGACAACAAAAAAAAAACAGGTCCTAGGCTACTCGAAGTACATAATATCTTAGTATCTACCTAAGTTTGACTACTGGTCTTATCATACCAAACCATTTACTCATTTATTCTGTGGGGCTAAATCGAAAACCGACCCCGACAAAGTTCGACAATACTAGGAAGATGGATGTCAGCAAAACACAGATTGCCCTGAGACATTTTCGACTTCTACACTTTGCCGAAAATACGTGACAATAGAAATTTCAGCTGGATTATTGGAACTTAGCGAAAGTTAAAGTTCTATACTTATAAGTTATTAATCCTTCGTTTAACATCGCTTTTGGCAATAAATTGATGTTTTGACGGTGTTAGTCAGATAAAGCTGTTTGGAAAACGTTTACTACTTCCTATTACATAAAGGGGTTTATTTATAAACGTTGCTTAAAGTATAGAGACGTTATTTTTAACTAGCTGCGCCCCGCAGTTTCACCCGCATAAGTGTCGATCCCGTGGGATTATCGGGATGAAAAGTAGCCTATATGTTAATTGACGGTGTCAGCTACCTCCATACAAAATTTTATGAAAATTGGTCCAGCCGTTTGAGCGTGAAGAAGTAACAAACATTTAACACACACACACAGACCCCCTCACAAACTTTCGCCTTTATAATATTAGTGTGACATCGCTAATCATAACTTAATTTTAGCAACGTTTATTAATAAAGGGGTTTAAACATTCAATACAAGAGTTTAAAATATGTTTTTTACTACTTACAGATTTGTAGAATTGTCATTGACGAAATTTTATCCATTTGTGTGGATTAATGTTTCGGCTTGACTCAAAAAAGCCTGAGCAGATTTGGATGAAATTTGGCACGCAGATAGTTTATAATCTGGATATAGGGTACTTTTAATTCCGGTAGTAGGTACGTTCCACATGGGATATTTTCTGACATCCACGCGGTGAAGCCGCGGGCAAAATTTAGAAGTCACGTAAGAAGAATGTCACCGACTATTTAACTTAATACTTAATTTTTTTTACAAAAAAAAAAAAACCACAGATTTTGTTTTTGTAAAAAAGTTTTTATGTTTCATTTTTGAGTTGTACTTACCCCACACAAATTCGTATAACACTACTTGCTATGTAAATATCAGTGACAGGAAGTCATTATAACATCATCAATATAAACTAAGTGGCAAAAATACGTATTATTGAAGGTAACTCAAAAACTACCCAAGCAAAGTTAATAAAATCTATATGGGACACCCCCCGAAGCATACCCTATCCAATAAAAAAATATTTTTTTGGAATCGATTACAATTGCCGGAGATATCGCGTAACAAACATACAAAAAAAAACAGTCGAATTGAGAACCTCCTCCATTTTGAAGTCAGTTAAAAAGCATTGTATTGTACCCCTTCATTGGCGTGCAATAATACTGTCCAATCGCGTGAGAGCTGTAAAACAATATAATTTTCGATCTTAACAGTAAAACAATATAATTTTCGATCAAAACAATAATTGTATGCGACGTAAAATGTGCTCCCTTTTATGAACAGCCTGTACAACAATTTTTTTAAATGATTTGTTTTAAATACTACAACGCGATCGTCACACAGTCCAGACGAGTGGTTGTCGGCTGCCGGTATCCACGTCCCAGGTTTGATCCCAGGCTGTGAATTTCATATATTTTAAAAGGAAAATAGAAAGGTGAGTGCGGATTTCAAGTGACTTTTGAGGAGTTAATTTTTTTATGAGTGAAATAAAGGTTTTTTTTGTTGAAGTGCTTACCATAGTTAGTTTAAGTAGTGTTAACTTAATAAATACATATATGTACCTGTTGTGCAATTTTATAATTTCTAACGTGATAATCATGCGCATGCACGTATTTCCATACATTTTATGGACATTGACGTCCACGATAATATTGTCCCGTTAGAAATAATAAAAGTGCACGTTGTTTAACCTGTAGGTAGTAGTTATTCCTGTGGATGCAACTGTAATGGTCGTTTTAAATTCCCTAATCCCTAGTTTCTTAGCTTTAGCATTTGATTCGTCAAAGTTATCTATCTAAAGCAAAATTCTTCCATAGCGATGTGTTCAGAAATGCGATACGCCTCACATTTTGGTAGGTACAGTTCCAACCTATCCAGTAGTATTAACTCATGGTACAAGTAAACAGAAGTTTGATATAAAGCAAGTGAATATAAAGCTAAACGCATATTACAGCCGCAACGGGCCTCAGCACAACGTATTTTTATACAAAAAAGTCGCATGTCGTATGCTTTGCCCATAGAAAATGTACATACTAAACTGATACTTAAAGGAGATTTTTGCTTTTATGCAGTTTTTTTTTAATTTTTTTTTTTTTGCCTTTCGGTTCGGATCGCTCTGGTCTACTTTAGCCTTTTAATAGTTACTAAATACGCGTTACTATTATACTAGTAATTTGCAGCCTCGTATGACGTAAGCACAATGTTCATTCTGGTTTATTCCAATTACTTAATTCCAATTTTAAATTTAGATAAACAATTTAAAGCTTTTGCCTAACCCTTAAGGGAAACATGCTTGATGTTATGTCACAAGATGCTTGATAAAAGTAGAACTTAGGTAATTAATAATGCACGAGTACTAAATTAATATGCTGTTATTTGATCCTTTTTAACCGACTACAAAAAAAGGAGGAGATTCTCAATTTGGATGCTTTTTAGAGCAGTGGTGGCCCAGTGGTAACGGCCGCGACTTACGAGTTGTAGGTCGTAGGTTCGAACCCAGACAGGCGCTTTACTTTGTGTAAATTATTTCATCAACACTGCTCTCAAAACGGTGAAAGAAAACATCGTGAGGAAACCGGCATGTCCTAGAACCAAAAATTCGAAGACATGTGACATCTACCAACCCGCACTGGGGCCGCGTGGTGGATTACAGCCCACTTCCTCGAAGAGAGGAGGCCTGTCTCCCAGCAGTGGGAACAATATAGGCTAATTATAATATTTTTGTATATATATCTCCGTCATAATATACAAAATTAAAAAAAAAAAATACCAAAATTCTTTTTTTTTATGTTCAACCGTTCTAAATCCGCTTACAAACTTTCTGACATTAAGTAGCAAGTCTCGCTTTACAAATCACTCGATGTTGGAAGAAACTTTCCCACATGGTGACTATTAAATCGACAGATAAACGATAAAACTTTCTATAAAAGTAAGTAAGAATGAAAATAAAGAAAGAACTACGTTTAGTACTGAAGTTTTTGAATATATTTTGATAATAACCAGTCTTTTTACCCTCCCCTTTCAAATTCAAAATCAATTTTAAGTTGCACTATGACCATTGTGTTTCTAGAACGCACTAAGCCGAATCAAATTCATTAAAATATTTGATGAAAAAAAAACACTTTCCTTCAAAATGATTCGATTCAGAATCACTCACAATCGTTAACCTGGAGTTCAATTACGTCGATTCTCATTTACATACGGCTTGAATAATAAACGTTGTTTACTGATACAATCGTCTAATATGTAAAGGAATTTAAAATTGACGATGTAATGTAAATATACCTATATTGTTATACTTATTGGTTTTACCAACCACCAATCTCATATGGAAAAGTGTTAATGGTAGAAATCTAACTTAGAAAGATGTAGGTATTAATGATTCTAATGATTATAATTCTCTAAATATGTACCTGTTATTGTCGCGAATCATATTTTGATCAAGATACAACCTGACACTGACCTGCAAATTGCAAAAAATGTAAGAACATTTGAATTTCGCGGTCTCAACTACCCATTTACCTTAATTTAAATGCTTCAGGAGGCTATTACAATTTTGACACTGCTTTCAGCAGGAAAACTAAGCCCAAAATAAAAAATAAGCCTAAGGTCTATTCAAATGTACCTATGTTTCCAATTGATTTTATTTCAAGTTAAACAAATATTAACCTTATTTTAGTAGTAATTAAGTTTATTTCAGAGTGACTAGCACTATTGAAAAATTATAAGATATAGCGTAAATTGAACTTTATTGTGTAGAGGACTTAAAGTTATATTTCCATAAATTCATATTTGTTTACATGTTTGGCAAGTAAATCGCAAACGCAGATTACGTCAACATCTGTCATCGATGTTTAAAAAATTAATTTTGAAGTGTCTGTTTGTAATGTCAAAATAACAAGTTTTTACTAAATGCATTTGAAAAGTTTTTTTTTTTAATTTTGTCTTTCTGTCTCCCTCTCACTGAGAGGAGGCCTGTGTCCCAGCAGTGGGAACATTATAGGCTAATTATGTATTTATGTCTGTCAGTTTGTTCCGGCTAATCTCCGAAACGGCTGAGCCGGTTTTGATAGAATTTGGTATGGTGATACTTTAAACCCTGGGGAAAGCCATAGCATATGCTTTTTATTGACATACAACGCGGGGGAAACCGCGGGCGGAAGCTATTTTCAGTCTATAGTTACATTAATCACTCACGGCTGGAGGCCTCCTTCCTTTCTTCTCTGCCATACTTCCCAGTTCTTTGCGACCCTCCTCCCGGAGTTTCCGGCGACTTTTACAATATCGTCGGCCCGATTGCCATAAAAACCTTAGGTCGATTCTTTTGAGTCCTGAAGATTAGAATTACTTTTACCCAATTGTGAGAAGTCCCATGATCAAGAACAAAAAAGTTGTTATGAATTCTTTGGGACATGCGACTTGATTTAATAATAATAATTGTTTTATCAATTGTTTTTTTTGTTTTGTTTTTTTGTTCTTCTTACCCAAGACCGGCCAATTATTATCACAATGCTGCGAAAAAGGCTTCTTCTCAAACAAAGAAGGCAGAGAGAAACCTTGCTAAGTGACTTCTCATCATCATATGTTTTACATAAGTCTCTCTAGATCCGGGTCAGCGGGATTGTCCGAAAGGGTTACCGCTGGCTCGTAACATAAAGGGCTAAGGAAGGAACACGGGTGGGTTTTAGTCAGTAAGAGTCTGACACTCCCTTCCGCTCCACCCAGAGCGGGAGGGGTCATTTGATGATTTCCAATCCACAAAAAAAAAAAGTCTCTCTAGATACTTACAATCAAAGGAGATTGTTCGCCGTCCATACATCGTTTGCCTAAGAACCGGCAGTAACGTGAATATACTTTCTGTGTTCTAAATAATGCATATATTCGATTGAAACTAAATTAAAATCACGGACACTTCTGAGAATTGTAAAAAAGCCAAAATACTTTCGGATTTTGAGGTTATAATAAATTAACGTTCATTACATTACAGTCGTCGTTCTTAGGCCGCATTCCGAATTAGCTATAATAAACGTGTTACATGCTCTGTGGATATAATCGCTCACAGCACTCACAGCATCTCATAAGCGTTAGAATAGAATAGAATACTTAGTTCTTTATTTGCACAGAAAGTAGGTACAAGTTACAGATGTTAAGTTTAATAAAATGGTCCTGTACTAACTACCTTAACTAAGGCATGCAAATAAATAGTTTTAGCTAATTATATTACTTTGTCTTACTTCTTTCCGATTTAGATATTACGACTTAGAGTAAGAAAGCTATAGAGCATCGGGTAGCGTGGCCACACATGAGACAAAAAACTAACTTAACTAACATTGGCTACTTGCTACAGCTGTCTTGAAAAAACTGGCACGCACTGAGAGACGGAAATAGTATAGCTTTATCCTTTTCTGTTACTTATAATAACTCAATACTATATTCTTTTCTTGTGGAAATGAAATGGAGCTACCCGCCGTCTATACTTTTCTTTGTCTAAGTATTACGATTATGACAGCTGAGAGCTATTCAAGAATTCGGAACGCTCGTGAACGCGCTCACAGTGCTTACTTAATGTCAAAACGATATTATTACAGTATTTCTTTGTGTAAACACCACATTTCTTCTTCTTTTGGTTAGATGGCGACTGTCAGTCAGAAGCACAATTTCGAAAATGCCACGTTAGTTTAATTTAAAGATATGATGCAACTCAAAACAAAACACACTCTGACACATCTACACACACACACTCTGTCAATTTTGACAGCGCTCACGGTGATATTATTAAAAGGCATGGTCGGCGTCGCAAGATGGCGCATGTCATGACGTCATCTATGACGATTCACGGGACATCGTTATCGCGCTCACGCTAATTCGGTACGGGTTTAAGCACACTCAAATCGATTATTTCCCAACTCGGAACGCAGAGACCGACTGTCATTACTATCAATTTATTGTCAAAGTGTCATCTATCAAATCATCGACTGTCAGTGTCGATGTAGCTCGTTTTACACACCGCTTTCAAGCTCTTTATACTGTTTTTAACTAAAAAGATTATTCATAGATCAAGCGCTGAGGGTGTTGAGTTTTGTTATTACACTCCGCTGCGCGCAAAGACTTGGCTGAATGAGCTAAAATACCCTTGCCTGTTCAAAACGTCAAATTGATACAAAAAATAATGACGCCGGGGAATAAGACCCAACTGAATTACTTTATAAAATGTTTTCTTAATTATGAAGTGTCCGTTAGATTGTAATAATTGTAATGTAAATTATAACAAAAACTAGTAATTATTTTAAAGGTTTCATACGTGCCGATTCATAGGCCATTTTTTACAATGTCCTTTACAAGACGGTTTTGATAAGCTTACTAAATCCCACGCCACTGAAGAGATCTCAAGAAGTTTTTCTGTGAACCGAACCGAAGCTGTTTCGATTTTATTCAGTAATCTCAGGGATTTTCAGCTGAATAAAACACCTGGAAATTGAATCTTCTTACTAGAAGGTACGAAATGATTTATCGGTGTTTCGACGGACATAGATATCTGGAAGAAGATTTAACCTTTCCATATTTAAAGAGAAATAGTTTGTGGGTAACGGTTTTTATTTATAAATATTTATTAAAATCTATGAAAGTCAACACTATTCCCAGTCCATGCATACCATTTATACTAATATAATAAATGCGAAAGTGTATCTGTCTGTTACCTTTTCACGCTTAAACCGCTGAACCGATTTAGATGAAATTTGGTATAGAGATGGTTTGAGTCCCGGGAAAGGACATAGGCTACTTTTCATTCAAACTGTAATTATTATAAACTAGCTGCGCCCCGCGGTTTCACCCGCATAAGTTTCGATACCGTGGGAATATCGGGATAAAAACTATCCTGTCCTTCCCCGGGATGCAATTAAAAAAATGCAATGAAATAAAAAAAAAGAAGTTGGTGCTATTGACCTTTAAATATCTCCGCAAGTAGAAGGATTCCAGTTACGGTCCAGTACAAGTCAGACCAACAACAAACAGACGCATACTTGCTTAGATACTTGTAATTCAAACTGAAATCACATGCTCTTTAACAATATGGCGTCGTGACGTCACGATTCACGTAAACAAACGTTGAAACGGTCGAGATACTAGACAAAAGTCATCTGTTCTGTCAACGATAGACAGAAATTTACTAAATCATGACGTCATCTTAAGTTCAGCCAATCCAGACCGTTTTCGATTACGTGGCGCCAAATTTAAAAAGAAGAAGTTTTTTCGGGATTTTTTTTATAAATAATACATTGTTTTGTAGTAAAATTAATGCAAATCGATTTTTAAAGCGATAATCTATACAAGTGTCAATAATTATGACCTTATTTTTTACATTGTCAAATAGCCTATTATAATAGGCTACTTTTTATCTCGAAATTCCGATTATGCGGGTAAAACCGCGGGGCGCAGCTAATGGCTTTATAGTACTTTCTCCTCTCATGGCAGTCTCGAAGCCATTAAAAGTACTTAAGTGGAGTGGTTTACGCCAACGTAGTCCTTGTCATCTTAAAACTTAATTTTACGTAAAGAGAGATGAAAGGCTTCATCAACTTGATCCGTTTTCATAAATCTCTAAAGGTAATATTCCGGTAGGTACAGTCAAAAAAAGTGATAAGTATGCAGGATCGCCGGATATAGTTGAAGTTTAGTAAGAAACCGATTTTTATTAATAGAAAACTGACAGATCATTTATCAAAATAAATTTCAGTCTACATCCATCAGTTTCTTACTAAACTTCAACTATATCCGACGATCCTGCATACTTATCTCTTTTGTTGACTGTACATTCTATTATATGATGACTAGGTACAGACTTGCCTTTTCAATTTCTTATTACTTTGCGCGTTCTTCTCCATAAGAACCTACTACATATACTTTGGAATGAGCAACTAGCTTCATCTTTCTGACTGACTGACTCCTTGAAAATTCAAAAGTGTAAATTAATGCTTGGGATTTGAGTAGGTAGTTCCACTTTAGACTTATCCTTTCCACTTTAAAGATATCATCAATTTTTTTACTTATGTATTAAGTTTTAATAAATTTATAAATATGTTAGTCATATCTATTGTCTTACGGACACAAATTGAAGCCCTAGGTGCTCTAATAAAACTGCAACCAGAGGATCGAATCGAGGACCCGACACTTATTCAATAAGAAAATTAATAAATCAAAAATACGAGTAGACCTCAAAATGACCATCTACTTACAATTCAATAACGCCAAACAATACAGAATTTCAATTATAATGTATATATTTTGAAGGCAGTCATTATTCAGGCGTAGCGTTGACATGGGCTTAGTTACCATTGTCACGCACAATACCTACTTACACAGTCTTGTAAAATGTAGTATAATGAATATTGATCAGGAAGGTGACCAGGGAACACGTGATAGTGAAATATCTGGCGTCGCGTCGCATACTTGATTACGTAATGATTGGAAACAGTGGAATGAAAATAAATAACTTTACTGATGATGTAAATGGATTTGTGGCTTTTTGCGTTACGTTTAAAACAAGTAAAAATAAATTAATCGAAAAAAATCATGAAGATACCCCTAAAAACTTTCTTTTCACAATAAAAAGCATACTAATAAAGTGAACATACAATCATTCTATTTTTTTTTTTTTTGCGATTTCAGGTTTGGTTCCATAGTAAATGTTGTTCATAATGATGAGTACAATGACCTCATATGAGGTTCTTAATGTTTTACCAATACCCTTTACCTATATAAAATTCAAAGTCCTGACTGACTGATATTAATATATCAACGCACAGCCATGAAATTTGGAGGGTGTGTTTTTTGTGAAAAGTATGTATCCACTAAGAAAGGGTTTTTCAAAATTCCACCCCTAAGAGGGTGAAATTTCACGCGGATGAAGTCGCGGGCAGATGCTAGTTGGATACCTATATTTGATTGAATATTCGAATGCAGACTGGGAACGTCATTAGATATTCGCAGTTTAATTTATTGTCGTCTTCACCTTGTTTATCAAAGGTGAGCAATAAGGAAGGAATTTTAGAAACTTCATTCCCTGATGGGGTTTAGTAGGCAATGACAGTTTGTGCGGCGGTTCGTCATTTTTGCCGATGTAATTCCCATCAGGCACATGATTTGTCACTATGTACTTAATGCCATACAAATGGATATCTAATATTTACATACATCTGAATATTAATAAGTGCATCTTTCTACATATATTATGTACCTACAGTCTTTGAAAGCACTTAAGCTACCCGCAGATTTGTTTACCTAGCCTCAGGAGATGGAAAAATACTCATCTTCCTACCTAACCTACGAAAATATGTACTTAGGTAAAACTTCAAATGAAAAGGAAAGTTGTCGAAATATATATTATTATTAAATTCTTTATTTGGAGTAACTATGAAATTCATACAGTGTTAGTAACAATAAAATAAACTTACATCTTTGTTACTGATACCTACAATTACAACAACAAACACACACAACAAAACAATCACTGCTTCCGCACTCCAGCTGAGATACTGGAGCAACGACTTACAATACAGCAGTCCAGCCTATCTGCAATAACTCCCAGGATGCTGTTGGAACTGGCTCGCACCCTGCGCACCAAGGACGCACATCTTTTACGCATTAATGCATAAAAGCAATCAACACGCAATTCCACAAACATCCCTGATGCGCTACAGAAGCGAGGCAGCCCCATCAACACCCTGAAAACATTATTGTATTGCACGCGAAGGGCACTGTACGATCTCTGCGTAAAATGTACCCACAGGCTACAGGTGTAAAATGAGGAACAGAAGGCTCTGAAAAGTGTTTTTTTTTAACCTCTGTTTTTAGATTGCTTCAAATATAGTTCCTTGCGGGACCCAATATCCACACTGATTTAACAAACGTGGAAGTCAATATCGAGACAGACTTGGTAGGACAGAGCTACGTAAAGCATTTTTATAATACCTACATTAAAATTTACCTACATAATTATATCTTCAGTAAACATAATTATCTGTTGAACAATATTTTCGCACATAACAATAACACGTACACTGTAAAGAAATTAAATATTAATGCGTCGCTCGAAATTATTCAAAGTCGAGCCAATATTTAAATCAAGTGGTTCACAGTGCAAGTTTAAAGTTAAATTAACAAGTTAATTCATTAAAACAACATTCGTTGACGTAGGTACGTTGTGGAATTTGCAATAGCAATTTGGTTGGCTTAAAAATACAGGTACAAAATAAATGGAGGTTGGAAAGGTTGTATAATTGATTTTGGCAGCAAATGAGAGCCGTATTTACTTTACTTCGTGAGGGGAGTTCGTTTTTTGTCCTAGAATAAATACAATGTGTTTTCATGTGGTTGGAAACTGGCAAAGCAAACCAGCTTCTTCATCTATTACATGACTTTTTACTAACTACTTAATCTACTTCGTCATCATCAACTCAGCCAAAGACGTCCACTGCTGGACATAGGCCTCCCCCAATCACGTCCACTTCGACCGGTTCTGTGGTTGCCGCATCCAGCGGATTCCTACGGCCTTCACAAGGTCATCGGTCTTAATCTACTATATCAAAGATTTAATTTTATTCGTCCAAAATTGGTGCAGACCTTAGTAGTATTTGTGGTCATTATGATATTGCAAGTGACAGTTCCATAAGTAATTGTATCAATAATCAAATGGCAAGCAAACTTGCGAATAATCAAATGGCAACCAAACGTAAAGTTTCATAAATAACCCAAAATATCTTCATCTCACATCTAACGTTAATTCTTCTTTTCAAGATGGCGCCGACAACAATAGCGGAGGACAGACTGACGTCAGGTCACCGACTGTCGCACCCCCCGCCCGGAGATGAGGTCCTCATGACAGGCGTGTCAGGGTACTTCCCCGACTCGGACTCCGTCATACACCTGCAGGAAAACCTTTTTAATAAGGTCAGTACCTAACAAGTCTTCTATTTAGTCTACACTAATGAAAATTTTACTATTTAATATTGCGCGACCCCCGGCGGTGCTGTGAGCTTCTATAAGTAAAGCCATAATGTGGTCTCTCTGTTAGTAACCGACTTCAAAAAAGAGGACGTTCTCGATTCGGATGTTTATATATTTTTTTATGTACGTGTTTTTTTATATTACATAACTCTATTGTACTCATCATTATGAACAACTTTTACTATGGGACCAAACCTGAAATCGCAAAAACAAAATCAGCTGTTCCCTACATTTATGTTCGCTTAACTCATCAAAATGTAGGAAACAGCAGATTTTTATTCGTCACTAGCTTCTGCCCGCGACTTCGTACGCGGATCCTGTTGCTTATGCCAGCGACAACGGGCTCGTCAAAATCGAAGATCTGAATCGTCTGATGTCGAATTCTAAGAGCCCGGGGACTGGAAAACAACGGGATGCGCGAGACGATTCGAGACGTCATTTTCAGGCAATAATGAACCAATAAGGTGGTACTAAACTTGGCCTTGCACTTTGAATGTTGGCATAAATGGGCCTTCTGAAAACTGTTTCGCAACAAAAGATGTCATTAAAGGTATTATTGTACGAACGAAAGACTGCAGGCAGATGCTGGATGCGTCAAGCTGAAGACAGGGCGCTATATGGCGCTCATTAGGGGAGGCCTATTTCCAGCAGTGGACTGCTATAGGCTGATGATGATGACGATGATGATGATTGTACGAACGTATGTTGTCCAAGAAATGTTTTGACTGTGATGGTCACCGATTAGCAGTGATCTTAATATTTCTGGAGGATTTTGTAATATTTCAATATGTACTTTCCCACCTGAGCAACACATACCGTTTGTTTCTTTTTGCCATTTAACAGCTTCACAAAAAGTACAATTTTTAACCATACCTCCGATGGCGGAATATGTGGCGTAGTCAATCATAGGAGTATACGTAAATGCACTCCGTTCCTTATCAATCCAAGGAAGGTCGCCATGCCCTACGGCTATATCTTGAGACACATCCGATTCTTCAGATGATATCGACATTCTGTTCAGAGAATGTCGAAGTCGATCAGAATTCAAACGTTAGTTGCGCCCTTCTTAATCTGTCTCTTCATGCCGTACTCCAGCAATTCTTTCTTTCTCACTTTCTAACTGATTATGAATATTTTGTTGTGTGTGTGTTCGGGACAATGTATGATAACCTCACATTCATCACTCATTTCAAAAGACCTGTTAGTAGATGTGCGAATACGCTGAGAACTCAAGCGTGATTCTGTATCGGTAAACGTTTCCGATTCGCGAGACAATGCATGTCGCTCACGATCAGCGGACAGTCGCGCATCACGTTCCGCACTTGTCTCTAGAGACCTAGAAGCAGATGCGTAGATACGCTGAGAACTCAAGCGCAATTCTCTATCCGTGAACGTCTCCGACTCGCGAGATAATGCGTGACGTTCACGATCAGCGGTCAGTCGCGCATCACGTTCCCCACTTGTCTCTGGAGACCTAAAAGTCGATGCGTAGATACGCTTGGAACTCAAGCGCAATTCTCTATCCGTGAACGTCTGCGACTCGCGAGACAATGCATGACGTTCACGATCAGCGCTCAGTCGCGCATCATATTCTTCACTGTGGTCTCTAGAGATCTGGATGTAGATGCGTAAATACGCTGAGAACGCAGGCGTGCTTCGCGATCCGAAGAGGTTTCCACGGAGCGAGTTGCAGCCTGATGTTCTCGAACAGCATCAAGTCTCTCCTGACGCTCTTCGGTATATTCTTGGGATCTTATGATCCTCAATCTTTTAGCTCCTTTGGAACATTGGGAAAGATTTGACCTCTTTCTAGGCATGGTTATAGTTTTATTATTATGAAGATACCTGATCAATTAAAATCTAAGTGACTGCTCCCCTACCAAGGGTGCCCAGACACGGGATCGTCTGGCCCATGTGCTGGTTTGGTCCCTGGGGTGGTCACGGCGTGCTATGTGTTCTGGTGCGCCGGTGATGGGGAGTACTCCCCAGAGGAGGGTCCAGTGACGGACAGCCGCGGCGGGTTCACGGATGAGTGCTAACGCGTGCCCATGTTCCCGCCGTAAGCGGCAGAGGAGGACACCGTGGAGTTTTAGTGGGTTAGAGTCCCTCATAACTGCACTATCTCCCCATGGTAGTGCAGAATGCATGAGCATTAAAAAAATGGGAAAAAAAAAAAAAAAAAAAAAAAAAAAAGGGAGTTTTGGCCAGTAGAGTCAAATTTTTAAATGATATACCATCGTCATCGAAAATCAGTCCTAAACTGAAAATTGTGAAATTAGTGATAGCTTTGATTTCCACATCAGATGTTTCTGATTTTCATATAAGTCAACAGGAAATGCCCATCAGACCGAATAACTTTTACTAAGACATCATTCCTATATGTGTTATGGTGTAGCTGGGCTCTTGGAGTTCCCCATCAGGTGTTCCAGATCTTCAAATTTATTCTCTCAGCAGAAAATGCTCATCACGTGGAACAATTTTTGCTATGGTACCATTTTTGTATCTCTTATAGTTAAGCTGATCTGTTTCGGTTCTGCATCAGGTGTTCAAGTTTCAAAGATAAATTATAGCCTATATGTTGCCCAGACATAATACCTATACAACAAAAAAAAAATCATTCAAATCCGTCCAGTAGTTCCGAAGATCGGACGCGCAGGCCCGAGGCGTGTACGTACTCTGATAGAATACCTTAACAAATGTTCGCCGTGATTCTTTAAATTAACATAACTTTTTTATTTATGAACCGATTAACATGAAATAAACACTAAATGTTAAGTGAAGCTTACTACAATATATTAGTGAAAACCGCATCTAAATCTAATAGGCCGTTTCTGATATTAGCGTGCACAAACAAACAGACAAACAGACAAACAGACAAACAGACAAAAAAAAAATTAATTACAGTTTCGGGTTCGGCATCGATATAATAACAACCCCTGCTACTTTTTTTTTATATATTTCCATTGTACAGACACCACTTTTCTACAATTTTATTATATGTATAGATTTTAGGTTTGGTCCCATAGTAAAAGTTGTTCATAATGATGAGTACAATGACCCCCTAGAGTTATGGGATATAAAAAAAACACTGTATAGACGGATTTGCAAAATTCTGTTTAAATGAAACAAGAATCGTCGTATTAGAACGGTCTGTAACAGTTAAGTAATATACCACAACAAACTCTTTTTATTCTGTTTCCATTTAATTAATTTTTAATTCATGGCCAGGTGGACTTAATCTCCGGAGACTCTCGTCGTTGGAAGCTGGGTCATCCCGAAATCCCACAGCGCACGGGCAAAATTAACAATGTCAACAAATTCGACGCTTCCTTCTTTGGTGTCCACTACAAGCAGGCCCACACCATGGATCCTATGTGCAGGATCCTGCTAGAAAAGGCTTATGAAGCTGTTATTGATGCTGGTAAGTAATTTTTGCCTATATTGTTAGTTTTGAAGATATTTAACAGTTGTTACGGGTAGTCAGAAGCCCAAAAGTCTTGGTACCTAACGCCGAATACCTGGGTTTTCGTGGTCTGGTAGGGATTCGCTCCATGTAAAATACTGGTTATTACTGATCGTAACCAAAGACTACAATATAATGTAACTAAAACGCGCTGGTAAGTTACCACAGTTTATTTTCACATTCAAATCGCAAAATCCAAAAGTGAATCCACCAAATGTCAAACCTGACAGGCCTACTAGAATTTAGAATACAATTAATGTTCCGAAAGAAGATGATATGCTGCACTGTAACAAGTTCGATTCGCAACATACAGGAGACCACTTAAGAAGTTATTGCCCCAGGAGCTAGACTTTAAAAAAAAAATGTGGAGTATGTTGCACTCGTTACAGTGCAGCATATCACCTTCTTTCAGAACATTAATTGTATTCTAAATTCTAGTAGGCCTGTCAGGTTTGACATCTGGTGGATTCACTTTTGGATTTTGCGATTGTATGTGAAAATAAACTGTGGTAACCTACCAGCGCGTTTTAGTTACATTATATTGTTGTCTTTGGTTACGATCAGTAATACTGGTATTCAGCTGCATACGCTAAGACTTGAAGCTGACCTTAACATTGTTGGGAAAAGGCTAGGCAGACGATGATTAGAGGAATGAGGATGCTCTAGGATAGCAAAAACTTCTCTATATCGCCGGTTGATATGAATTTTGGTAGAGTAAAATACGGAGCGCATATTTTGAAAATTCTTTCCAGAGAGATACGATCGAACGGAGTGAAATACGTTCCAAAATGAAGTACAAAAAGTGCGAGTAAAAAAACCGCAACGAACAATACTCTGTCTACTTGAACAGCTCAAAGCCTTTCTCTGTAACAGAAATAGTATTTTCTGTAATACCAATCTACGTTACGAAAGTGGAAAAGCTTACGTTGCCAAGAAAAAAATAAATAACAACTACGCATAATAAAATGTGTACCTACAAAATGTGGGACCGGAAAACAAACCGGAAGATAATAACATTTCCACATCTGAAACCTCCTGTACAAAACATATACCACAATCACAATTTGGTAATAGAATTTGTAAATTATTAACCAATTTGTTACCCGGTACTTATGTATATTGGATCTTCCATATCCTTACTTTTATGGAAGATCCAATATACATTACGTTAAGATTAAAGAATTGAGACTTAGGGAGTGATCAGCGGAGCAGCCAGATGGAAAATGGAACAATTTAGCAACCCTCCCCCAAGCAATCAGTAACATTGATTCTGGTTAACTTTTAAAATTCCGACATTATACCGTTACGAACAGAAAAAGAGCTTTAGAAGCAGTACAAGTTAGATAGATAGGCTTTAATATACACAGAAACTTTAAAAATTAAATCTTTTTTTATATATAGCGGACTGACAGACGTTGTCGTGCCCTTACGTTGTCTTGAAAATTTCTAAAACTCGATCGCAGCGCCACCTATCGGATCCAATTATGAAAGTTAACCATCCAGGGAACTCAAACACACACAAAATATTTCATCAAAATCGGTCCAGCCGTTTAGGAGGAGTTCAGTGACACACACACGTAAAGAAGATAAGAACGGCTGTCTTATCGCTAATTGCGATTTATAATATTCTAGAGCGGCCAGGAAAATAGGAAATAAGTATATTTAATTTGGGTCATGGGCATAAATATTGTGAAAAGTAAGCATTAAAAATATTTCTTTGACCGATAAAGTAGAATTTTTAGATTAAAAAATTAACCAAAATTATATTTAGTAAGTTATGTATTTAGGCAGATTTGAAACTACAACACATATTTTTATCCGATCAATTACGGTTAAATCGAAGTTGGCCAATTTAGAATCTTTAAATCGAAGTTGGCCAATTTAGAATCTTTAAATTAAAACATGTTTCATTGCGTTTTATTCACATCACTACTAGAGATAGTGTGGCAACAGTAGGAAGTGACATTTTACTGCAGCTAATTAAAAGTCGGACCATAGTTCGTTTCGGTGTGACAGCGCCCTCCACTTACTACCCACAATGTACCTTTCTTCGGCGGCAATGAGGCAAATTATTTATCTATACCGCGACTCAAACCACTCGGATGAATTAAATCCTCCACGGAGCCATTTTTTGACCTTTTTATCGCTTCTTTGATCTTTAAAATGCTATTTCAGGGGAGAGAATCGTAGAATATTGAGCATCGTAGCACGTCGCGTTTGTCGCCTCTTTAAAAATGAATAACTGGGTTGAATATTGGCAGATATGAAGTATATTTTTGAAGATAGACGAGCTCATAATAATAGTTGTAATAGATGAAAATCTACTTTCAGGGGTTTTCCTGCTCTGAAAGAAACTATAGGCACCCTTATCTCTGCAGACAATCGTGTCTGCCCGACCTTTTTATAGAAGATGTGAAACATATCGCTCAACAAAACTATTCTTAGATCGTTGAATATAGGATTATATCAACACTCCACCTCCTTACTCCAACCAAGATTGTCTCACATAATCAGCCTTTAATGTTCCGACTGCTGGGACACATGCCACCTCTCTGTGAGAGAGTGTGGGCCGTAATCCACCACGCGGGCCCAGTGCGAGTTGGCCGATGTCACATGTCTTCGAATTTTTGGTTCTAGGACACGCCGGTTTCCTCACGATGTTTTCCATCACCGTTTTTGAAAGCAGTGGTTATGAAATAATTTACACAAATTAAAGCACCTGTCCGGGTTCGAACCTACGACCTACAACTCGTAAGTCGCGGCCGTTACCACTGGGCCACCACTGCTCTATATTATATATGTCTCACGCTTCTATTAAAACATATTACTTTAACACAAATTGTTCCTCATAATTTCTACAACGCTTAGGTAACGCTGCTCGCCACATCGTCTCGACTCAACTTAGTTTCAATTAGCTGCCGAAGTTTTCCGAGCCAATTACAACTTTAATCATAAGTAGCACACCAGACCACGCAATAAACGAGCAGCCTGTTCTTTATTTACTTTGATTTATATTAAGGATGGGATAGGAGAGGGTAGTTTAAGTTAATTGATCTTCTGATGTTCTGTGTTTTTTTTTGCTAGGGAATCAAACGGAACAGAATATGATCACTTACATAAGATTTAAAAAAAAAATGCTTTTGAGTAGAAATGCGGTGCCTCTTTTATTGAATATAAACTATGGGCATCGGTGACCGCTTACCATAGACCATTAGCTTGTTCGCCAACTATAAAACATTTAAAACATGTTGTATGAAGCTGCTGCTGAGATGCTCTTTACAATATTATTGATTTATTATTCCATATATAATCAAAATACTTATAATCTTCAACATGTCTATATTTGATTATTTGTTTTTTTCATAGAGTAAATCTCCCAATCTTGTCTATGGAACTCACTATAGTTTTCGTTTAACGTATAAAATGTCCCATCACTAGACTTGCCTAGACTGACTGGGAGTTTAAAGTTGGTTGAAACTTTAACCAAAGGAACAGCATGACAGCGTATAAGTTACATACAGCTGGTCGATTCTGTAAAAATCTCACCGTGAAAACTTAGGTGAAGTAAGTTTGGTTTTGCTAGGAATTAATACTATTGACCGCTCACCCCACGCTCACTTCACCTAAGTTTTCACAGTGAGATTTTTACAGAATAGCACCGCTAAACAGAGTATTGGATTGTTGAATGAACTAAGGTAGGATATTGCCGTTTCTTGGTAATATCGGGAAATAGAAAACGAGGTTGAAAACTGCGAAGAGCTCATTATGTCATCAGGTTTTTTCAAGTTGTTTTGCTTTGCTTCATCATTTGTAGGTAATATTCAAAGAAACACAAGAATCTCATTAACTCCATGCCCCAATTAGGCCCGAAATTCTTCAAAAGCATACTGCCTTTATCATTCTTTGCTTCCTTCCACGGATTCGTTTGACAGAGCTGGCTACCAGATTCTGTATGGCATAATTCACCTAAAAGGAAGATTATTCCTTTACAAAAACCTTCCTAATTAATAATTGTTAATAATTCGTCATATTGAGATGAATAACATAGAAATAGGGGTAATTGTCATAACTTTTGTTAAAAATCAAGCAAAGGAAATTTTATAACCAATAATAATTTTCCGTAAAGTACTACTATAGAATTTTTATCTAAGGCACAATAAAGCAATTGTGACTGCCATTCCGCAAACCAGGCGGGCAACCGTCCCCTTATCTTTACGTCCATTAAAAGTTTCAAGTCCACAGAGTAATTATAACTCAATATTGCCTTTGCGACAGGCCCCGAGAATTCAAATTTGATAATAAAACTTTAAAAGTGGACCCGATCACGTAGATTTCTTTGGTAGTTCAAGAAATTGAAGGTTTGCCGGGTTTTATGATGTAATTTTAGACAACGTTCTTATTGGCGCCCAGCAAAGATGTCCCATGCTGGGCGCCAATAAATATTGGCTCAAAAAAATAGAATGGCCAACTGAGTGAAAAAACATAAAGTAAAAACGTAATTAATTACTAAGTTGATTCGTTGAATAAGTTGTAGTTTGTTTGGTTAACAACCATTTATTCTGAGTCTCAGAATACTTACCCTATTGGAACTTATACTCGTAAGTGCTTGTCTTTTGACTTCGTCGAGTATTTGATGTGTACTTATAGCAAAAAGTAAAGGTTATTTGCCTAGTCTTAGTAGACTTTATTCAATGAACTGCCTTTGAGGTTTTCCTGTAATTCCGCCTAAGTATGTTTTAGCGGGAAAACTTAATTTGTTAGAAAAAAAAATACTCTAGTCTATTTACTAATGTTATAGGATTCTAGATATTTATTAATATAAAAGTTAAAAGTGTGTATCCTATTGCAAACTTCAAGATTTTTCTCCAAATATTTCAGTGACTAATGCGACATACTTAAATAGATTACCACATGACAGCTCTCCTGAATAATTCATCAGCCAAGATACGCATTAATACGAAATATTCTGAAGTATTCAATAATCCTTCTGATGGAATATCGACAAGAAATGTCAAATGAGATGTTTGACTGACTTAGTTAGGTATACATAATATACAAGGCGTAGGTAATTGAAATAACTGAAAATCAGAAAAGTGGTCATTGTACTCATCATAATGAACAACTTTTACTATTGGATCAATATCTGAAGCGTAATTAAACGGTCCAAACCTAGTCGTCTCATCTCAGCCACAGTCAATGTCAAAATATTGTCAAGCATGTGGGAATATTAGAGGTATTTTTGACAGATTGAGACTGAGATCGGAACGTAAACGTCCTTAAAATTACGAGAATTAATTAAGAGAATTATAAAAAAAATACAACAACCCCTTTTCAGAGGTCTGAAAAGGGGTCGTTGTATTTTTTTATTTAAATTTATTATTTGCTTCATACAATAATTATGTTTGCCTTACTCTACAAAATGTGGGGACAAAAAAAATATTCCCGTTATATTTTTTTTTTTCGTGATACCTATATGTGTTGGTTTCATAGAAAAAGTTGTTCATAATTATTATGAGCTCAATGACCCTTTTTCAGGTTTTCAGTTATATCAATTACACCTTGTTTCATATCGTATTACAGTTATTATACTAATTGTATTAATTAGGTATATATAAATTGTTAAAAGCAAGCCAACGAAGGTTCTTCTCCCCTTTAGCATAGAATGGCTGGTATTTTTTAAAGAATAAAGAATTCAGAAATAAATTCCTAAATTTTTCTGAAATAAGGAATTCTTAAACATCTTAGATTTTTGTACGTTGCTTTCCATTCTTCGGATATGACACTTTATTACATTAAAATACTCTCAGTAACGATGTTATATCTTGGTCTATAAAGATTTTCTTTATTAACTTTCTGATCCTAGTATCTTTGCAATCAACGCTTCATTAACTTAGTTTGTCAAGTTAAAAGAGACGTTAATAGACTCTCGTTTCTTCGCATAGTCCTTTTATAGGAGTTCCATCTTTGTCTAATTCAATGTAGCGTATTCATATTACATGAAAGGTAATCTGAGATTTCATCTAGAGCCTCTTTAAAATAATTAGCTGTCATATAGACAGTGTAAATTAAAAAAATATGTTCAGACTGTATGATATCGATATGTGTTAAATTCAAATATTTTTATAACCATATTATTTTGATTTAAAAGAGTGTCCGTGGAGTTTCTTAACCGTTCTTCGTACTACGCTTTAGAATGGGCCACTAGCTTCGTCTTTCTGACTGACTGACCCGTTTACAATTCAAAAGTGCCTGTAATTGGTTTGTTTGAAATAAATGCTTTGAGTTTGAAACTGATTGGGTTTGAGATGTACTATATAGTACCAAAGAAACAAATCACCAAGACCACCAAAGTCCCAAAGAATAATAACAGTTATAAGTATTTAGGAAAATGAACTAAACACTCTCTTCCGCTAATATTCTCCCACGGAACTGCCTAACTAGTATAACTGATGTGCTGCGATTCGCTTAGTTCAGCTCACACACACACACACAAAACGATTACGGTCAGGCTGGTGCTCCTTATTGTAGGAGTTGTAAGATCTGAGTTCGTCTACCATCAGCCTTTTAGCAGTATTTTATATCTACCTAGTACTTTAAAGCATGTTTTTAAAACGATAACTTTGTCTCCAGGTGTGAACCCTAAAGAGCTTCGTGACACAAAGACTGGTGTGTTCGTGGGTGCCTGTTTCTCGGAGTCGGAGAAGACATGGTTCTACGAAAAGATGCAGGTCAACGGCTTCGGTATCACTGGGTAAGTTCATATTTATGCTTTATTGATCTCCAAGTAAACTTTGTCAATGCTTGAGGACAAAGAAAGAATATGGTGCTTTCAAATTAGTATTTGAACGAAAATAGATTTTTAAAGTGTAATCGGTTCGTACAAAATCGTGTAAAGGAATTTGAATGCAATATTAGTAATAATATATATCATTTATTTTGGTATTTAAAGGTTTTGTAGTTCATACTACAGACTCATAAAGTATCCATTATTAATGACATGGTGTAGGTAATTATTGGGTGAATCGCTGCTATCCTAGCTAGATCACTGAGTAATCTGTATTTAGGAGAAAACAACAGGCAAGAATATTACAAGCCTATATGTCGCTACTTGTTGATACTGTCATTAACTACCCATCCGCAGCAGTGAGAGCAGTGATGGCCCAGTGGTAACGGCCGCGACTTACGAGTTGTAGGTGGCAGGTTCGAACCCAGACGGGCGCTTTACTATGTGTAAATTATGTCATCACCACTGCTCTCAAAACGGTGAAGAAAAACATCGTGAGGAAACCGGCATGTCCTAGAACCAATAATTCGAAGACATGGATTACGGCCCACTCCCTCTCACAGAGAGGAGGCCCGTGTCCCAGCAGTGGGAACATTATAGGCTGATTATGTTATGTACCGAGAAAGAGAGTGCACCTGCACCTTGTTAAAAAAACTTTAGCTGTTTCCGTACCTATCTCTCTTCTCTATCCTGACGTAACTGCCAAAATACCTTCATCCAATAATCGTTTTAGTCTCTAAAATTCATCAGAACTATTAAAATGTTCGCCCGCAGCCATTAAACTCATTCCAACATAATCGTGACGGGATAAAGCGGTTAAATGCAACTTCGCGCCTCAACTCCATTCAGTGTTCATTATTACAATTGCTTGACGACTACGAAAGCGTTTAAAACTTGTCATCGTTATTTTATAACAGTCCTTTTGTTATTTCCTTTGTACTAATGTTAAAGCGTAGAATGCACATAATGGAATGGCTCTTTAGTAACATAACTGCAATTATCGTCGTGGATTTCAGAATTAGGCCCAGAAAGAAATGAATAATGCAGAAGCTAGTTTTAACATAAATTGATAATAGTCGTTATGCCATGTCGTTTACCCGGATAAAAAGTATCCAATGGGGTAATCCAGGTTATAAACTATCTGCATGCCAAATTTCATCCAAATCCGTTCAACTGTTTTTGCGTGATTGAGTAACAGACATCCGAACTTTTACATTTATAATATTACAGTTCCGCCGTCGAGAAAATGCGTTTCTGACACCTGTCAGTGCGACAATTCTAGTAACTAATAAAGATCATATTCGCAAAACACGTATGCGTTTAAATGAAACGAACACATTCTCACGTGGTCGCACTGTGGTAGGATACATCAAAGTAAGAATTGACAATCTTTGTAAGGGAATGTGAACGATATTAATATGACATAATACCCCATGGAATATTGATCTTTCTTCTCTCGTATCAGTATTTAACTAAGATAAATGATGAGAATAAGTATACTCTTGGGGGCTTTTTTAATGCTATTGTATAGGATATTGATTTCTGATTGCAGTATGTTGTTATCGATTCCTTTGTAGTTGATGCTGTTTACTTTAATATAGCTCCAATCGTGTCCTGCCTTCACCTACGTATATCCTATTTTATCCGAGTTCCAAAACCCATTTCACTAAAAAAGGACATTATTATCAGCCAGGTTCAAAGCCCAACCTTTCTAATTAAAAACTGCCAACAGCGGGGCAATTGCGTAACACATTATCAATCGGAATCGGTTTCATTTTGACAGTTCTACAACATTCATTGCGTTATTTACGTGTTGAGCAGACAATTCTTTCGAACTTATGAAGCAATGGATTAGCAATTTGCTTCAAAATGATTCAGATTCCGACTGATAGTGTGTTACGGAATTAGGGTGCAGGGCTTATTCCGTTTATCACCCTAAAACGGCCACCCTAAGGTAGATCCACCCTAGGCCTAGTTGGATAAACGAAATTTATATATATACAGGATTCTCGGACATTTCCGAGTATCCACCTTAGGGTGGCTATTTTAGGGTGGATAAACGGAATACGCCGCCAACAGTTAAGTTTAATATTCTGTATATTAATAGCAACACGATTCAGGAGTAGCTCAATACGTAATATTGAGATCAAACCCAATACGTTATTGCTTCCCGCGCGCGGTTTCCAAGGAGCGTGATCATAGTTCCAATCATAACATATTTGATGGAATTCTCTGAGGACTGGTAGTGTTGTCTCGTGTGCCACATATATATTCTTGTATAACTTCATAGATTGTGTATGCCGCGTAGAGATTAATGGAAAACCAAACACAACAATGCCTCTAAAAATGAATGTCAAGAAAGACCAATATCCGGGAATTCCACAGCTAGGGTCTAGATGTTCTAAAGATGGCTTTAGGCGATAGTCTGATCCCCTCGTGTCCTAGGATTCAAATTCCATAAATAACTAATGCAAATAAAAAGTAATAGGTAGGTACTACAAAAATATACATATTCAAAATTTGTGATTTTTAAACATAGTAAAAAAAGTCTGTCGCCAAATCGCGCCCCTTTCTTCTGGGAAATTCATCTGCTCATGTATAATTTTCTTTTATTAATAAACTTATTTTATTTTTAGATGTTCCCGTGCTATGTTAGCCAATCGTATCTCCTACTGGTTGGGAGTGACTGGTCCCTCATACACCGTGGACTCTGCCTGCTCCAGTTCTCTCTACGCCTTGGAGCACGCCTTCAGGGCTATCCGTGATGGCCACTGCGACGCTGCCATCGTTGGGGGCTCCAACCTTTGTCTCCATCCTTATGTGTCACTGCAGTTCTCCAGGTGAGGAAAAAACAAATGAAACTCTTTTTTTTATCTGTCGCCAAAAATGGACTAGGATGCAAGGTTGTAAGTAAGTAAGATAATATGCAACTACAAACAATATATTCAACTGTGGTTTAATTGCGTAACACTCACAGTAGCAATGGCTTTCGTTTTGACAGTTCAACAACATTCATTGCGTTGTTTACATTGTTGAGCAGACAATTTTTTCGAACATAATGGATTAGCAAAAGCCGTGTCCATGTGATTGATCGTGTGTTATGCAACTAGGGTGCAGGACTGGATAGGTAGATAGAAAAATTGCCCCAATATTAAGAAACGAGTGATGACGATGCTATGAGCTCCAAAATGCTAAACCATTTAATAAACAAAACAAAGACAAAATATTGGATTCTACAGAATCCAATATTTTGTCAAAACTTTATATACGAGGTACTGTAGTAGGTACCTCGTCGTATTCTGTTCGTTATCGTATGTATTCGATTCAAAGAGGTTACTCGTAGTAAATTCTCGATTCTAGAAATAACAGGGACAAAAGTACATGTGTACTGCTATAAAAACGAACTAGTTACTTACTTAAAAAAATACATTATCACCTTTCTAGGTGAAAAACTATGCATTTAAAATTCACAAAGTGTGACCGGAAAAGTAACGTTAATGTAGTTTTTAACGTTAACGCGGGTAGAAGAACATTATTTATTAATGTAATTTAGCGACGCTGTCCTGACATGTCGTAATATTCTGCTGGTGTGAGAGAAATTGGAAGTGCTGGTTTCAGAAGTTGACTTACGTTTTTAAGTTCTTGTAACAACTACACGTCCAAGGATGGTATCAAGTTGATATTGACAGGGCCTTTATTTAGTCGCAGGTTTTCGTTGTTCAAGTGTTATTTTTGAGTTGCGGTTAACCATACCTACCTTAGCGAAATACTACTAATTTAAGATTATAGCAGATCGTTCAATTTTGTTACTTATTGTTACTTTATGGGGCGACTCAATCATGCCTATGGCAATTTGGCAGTAGAACAGTGGTGACCCAGTAGTAACGGCCGCAACTTACAAGTTGTAGGTCGTGAGTTCAAAGCCCAGGTAGGCGCTTTACTTTGTGTAAATATTTCATCACCACTGCTCTCAAAACGGTGAAGGAAAACATCGAAGACATGTGACATCTACGAGGCCTGTCCCAGCAGTGGGAACATTATGCTTAGGTATAGGTACTTATGTGAAGTACTCTCCGCGTCATCCCTAAAGACAAGGCATATCCTAAGCCAAAGAAACATCCAAGAATGACTACATCGTATAATCCATCTTGCCTTTCATTGCACATCATAATTTTCTTTATTCTTCTAGATTGGGAGTGTTGTCACCCGACGGCAGGTGCAAGAGTTTCGATAACAGCGCCAACGGTTACGCGCGTTCAGAAGCTATCGTTGTAGTCTTCTTGCAAAAGGCTAAGGACTCCAGAAGGTAAGGTTTCCTTCAGTTTTCCTTGAAAAAAAAAAATACGTAAACCTAAGGCAGACTAGATTTATGATTCTTCTTAAACTGTAGATGGCCAAGATTTTCTTGTGATTCTCAACCGGCTTTAATTAAAGTTATAATATTGGTCATTTTTTTTTGATAATAACCTTTCTTAAGAGCTGGACTTCTTTGATAAAAATTGGTCCTTGGCAGCTCTGGACAGAGAGAGGTGGAAAGAGATTAGGGAGGCCTTTGCCCAACAGTGGGACATTAAGGGCTAAAAAAAAAACAGTGGCACTCCGGGAGTGCCGACAGAAGTGAAAACAAAACACAAACAGTATACTTTGCCGTTACTCACTAACTTATTGGATAATATTAAAACCGAGTACATCCCGAGGACAGCCGAACACATCTGAAGCGAGTATTTTTTTAATCGTGTTGTAAACAAAATACGCGCGGTGTCGCTTACGGTAACAGTAGCGCGAGTTCAATGGTTTTTTCCCATCTCAAAAATGACAAACGCGCCTAAAGAAGTTTTCACTTCAAAAAAGTTTCTTACATTTCTTTTCAAATCTTAAATAAAGAATTTTGCAAGACTAGTACAGTCACGAGCATAAGTATGTATATGTTACAGCCAAAGTAATAAATTCGGATATTATATATATTATCTAGCCATTATTTATAAATACCTAATTAATTTAGATAAAGTGATAATTGACACAGAATTAATTACATTAGCGAAGCGGGGCTACGTCGACATAGGATGCTAGAGCGGGCAAAGGGCACCCCGAGGTTCGGTTTGGTTAGGTTACTTTAAACCCTTTACACAGAAATAGGAGCCCCGCGAAGCGGGGCTACGTCGACATAGGATGCAAGAGCGAGCGAAGGGCACCCCGAGGTTCAGTTTGGTTAGGTTAAGTACTTTAAATATAATGACCAGTCATTATATATAATAGCTATTTAATCACTATGACTGTAACATATACACTTGGCTTTATTCAAAGACGATTTTGTCCTTTATTTTTGAATGAAATTTTATATTATTTGGAACATAGTATTTTCGAACCCATAGGTTTATGTAAAGTGTCGTATTTCAACGTTACTTTCGGTATTTTGTGAAAAAATCGCAATTGAAAGTTGCTAAGTGTTGACATATTAGTGCTCGTGACTGTACACCTCTGCCCAACCCTTCGAGTATAACAGGTGAGATGTTGTGTTATGTTAAAGACATGATTTCCCTTAGTCTTGCTGTTAATGTTCACATCACATCAGGGGGCCTAAAAAGGCCACTTTGGAGAAGCATAAAAGGATAACATTATGAATCATAATAATATGGCGAAGATAGTCCGTGTTTTTCTTTTCTTCGCTGCACTATAAATAGGTATAATCAAACAGATTGGGATTGGATTTGGATTGGATTGATTGGTATTTTAGCACAGACAAAAAAAATAACTGAAAAATGCTTCATCAATGGGATTTGATACGATTAACTTATCAGTTAACTGTCCATAATGATTCTGCCAAAGTGCCCCAAGGCCCCGAGTTCTTCAAGCAAAACAATTCCTTAAAAACAAATGAAATCTCTAACATCTATTTCTCCGACCAGGGTATACGCTCAGCTCCTCCACGCAAAGACCAACTGCGACGGCTACAAAGAACAGGGTATCACATACCCAGCCGGCCACATCCAGAAGCTGCTCCTCAGCGAGTTCTACGAGGAGTGCTCCATCCCTCCGTCCACCTTGGAGTTCGTCGAGGCTCACGGCACAGGTAAGATTTTTTCCCTTTTCATCAGCATCATAATTTCAGCTGAAAGACGTCCATTGCTGGATATTGGTCTTCCCCAAGTATCAAGAAACCGAAAACAATATACACATAGTATATAATTTAGTATTGTGGTTCATAATGGAGGTCAAGAAACAAATTAATGAATCAAGTCTGTGGCGTTAGCAAAAAGTACGTAGAGCCTTTGTAAAAAAATTAATAAGCTATTTATGATTTTAATAACAGTAGCTAAATATTTTAGCTGACTAAATCGAAAGTCAAATTCAAATAATTTATTTCAATTGGTACACTAATAGAAGAAACTTTTGAAAAAAAAACATGAATAAATATTTTAATTTAATTGAGAGGAAGGTTTTTTTAATCTCACTGGCTACGGGTTATTTCGTTTCATATTTGGTTAATTTTGATCAAAATTGTATTAGACCAGCCTCTATTAGATCTTCACAAAATATAAAAAAATAAATAAGTGAGAAAATATAATAAAATAAATGAGTCCTTTTATAAGTAGCAACAAAAACCAAATGACCATTCAAAAGATTATTACAACCGCTTACATTTCCTGAATTCCTAAAACTCCTTATTACCTCGTAAAAGTAAAATGGCCGTCTTCAGGTATAAAGTACATAAAATCACGGGTGCTAACAAGTTAGTTTAGTTTGTGCACTTTTCGTATTTGCACTGGCAATTCTGCTTATTTATTTATTTAATACTTTAAGCACACAAATGTACAGAGGCGGACTTAATTTATTTTTCATTTTCATTTTAATCCTCATTTTAATTGTTATTGTCATTTATGTAATATTGTTATTTATAATGTACCTACCTATGGATCCTTGATATCTGAATTAAAAATATTTTATTTTATTTATTTATTTAATGCCATAAGCATTTTCTACCAGTCAACTTTTGGGTGATGCAGAGACAAACAGTAGTAGGTGCAATAATGAAAATTGAGGAATAAATATTTTAAAATATAAAGATACGCATAAACCTAATAAAAAAACTATATATCACACTAATAATAAAAAGGCGAAAGTTTGTGAGTGTGTGTGTGTTTATATGTTTGTTACTTCTCCACGCTCAAACGGCGGTACCAATTATAATAAAATTTTGTATGGAGGTAGCTGACATCCTGGATTAATAAATAGGCTACTTTTTATGCCGATATTCCCACGGGATTGACACTTATGCGGGTGAAACCGCAAGGGCAGCTAGTTTAATATAAATATAAGCGCTTCTTCTATCTTCATCAGTAAATACCTTCTCTAGGGTCAGTATATTATTCTAATTTATCGTTGGCTGAAGAAAACTACCTACCTAGGTAGGTAATATGGTCGGGTTAAGAGCGGTTGACCACAGTACTTCCACGGATTGGATTCGGAGGACTGGACCTTTGACCTTTCTGACGCCGATTTAAACTCTGACCTTACCTAATTATTTATAGCGGACTTAATGGAATTCCGTTTCTATTTATTGCCTGAATTCTGTCCCAGAAGTCAAATGACAGTAGGTATAAATAATTCTGAATCATTAAAGAGACAAATATTATACTAACGAGCTTTTACCCGTGGCTTCGCCCGCATGGAGGTCGGTAGATATCCCACGGAAACGTATAACCGGGATAAAAGCAGGTTATAATAAACTATCTGTGTGCCAAATTTAATCCAAATCCTATTAATAGCGTAATACTAATGATTGAAATACTCTCGTGAATTCATGCAAGCCTAGTACTTTTCGTTAGAATACTGCTCAGAAAGTCGGGTCATATTTCAATCATGATTCGAAAGACACGTAGCGCCATCTAGCGTCCTAAAACAATTGTGACCTTCATAAGTTATTGTTCTTTTCCTCGGGAACAGTATTTTTTTCTGGACTCTATGTCTTTTTCTATACCCCTGACAACCTATATGCAAAATTTCATGATGATCGGTTCAGTGGATTAGGCATGAAAATGTAACAAACAAACAAACTTCCTTTCGCATTTAAAATATACTAGCAGCGCCTTGCGGTTTCACTCGCATAAGTGTCAATCCCGTGGGAATATCGGCATAAAAACTACCCTATATCTAATCCTGGTTATAAACTATCTGTGTGCCAAATCTCATCCAAATCTGTTTAGCCGTTTGTGCGTGAAGAAGTAACAAACATACAAACACAAACTTTCTCCTTTATAATATTAGTGTGATAGTGGTGATTAGTTAGGATGATATAACGACGCCTTGACGCCTTGACGGCTGAACGGATTTCTATGAAATTTGGCACACAGTTAGACCATGACTTAGGTTAGGACATAGGATACTTTTTGTCCCGGTAGTATGTTCTAGTAAAATAATTTTCGACCTACACACGGGCGAAACCACGGGCAAAAGCTAGTACGGAATATGTTTAAGGAGAGAACGAAGACCTCTTAATAGACGTACAAAAAATAACAAACAAAAAATACCTTAACCAATACTAGTCTAAAGTAAATTTGTACTTTCTATTCGTTTATTTAAACTCGCAAATCGTTTTAAAGATATTTTTTTTTTTTTTCTAGCTGCACCCCGCGGTTTCACCCGCGTAAATGTTGATCCTGCGGGAATATCGGGATAAAATGTAGCCTATTTGTTAATCCAGGGTGTCAGTTAGTTACCTCCATACAAAATTCTATCAAAAATTGGTCCAGCCGTTTGGGCGTGAAGAAGTAACAAACATATAAAAACACACACCCAAACTTTCGCCTTTATAATATTAGTGTGATATTTTTTTTTTAAGTTAGTTAGTCATTTCATTTAGTATCTAGTGTAAATAGTTAGTTTTTAAAAATTAATTGTCAAGAAATAAAACTCGAAAACATAAAAAGACACCTTTAAAAATAATTCAAGCGAACTCTCCGGTAAGCACAACTTAGAGACTACTAAAATAAATGAGTCAGCTTGCTAGTCCAACAACCTCGCACCTTAACACCTTATTAGTCACAATCCGAGGATTTCACAAAACTTTCAAGCATCTGCACTTTAAAAAAGAAACGGTACATTAACTTAGCGAGAAAACTTCAAGGGAGAAAAATGAACAGGGAGAAAATGAAAAGAGAGAAAAAAGAAAAGATAGAAAAACTTTCGCAAGCATAGTTAAGGGCACTCGAGATGAAATTAAAATGAACTATTGTTTACAATACAAAGCGGGGTTGTAAACCTTTTGTATTACGCTTGTAATGCAGAGAATTTAAATTAATTTTAATCGAGCTAGGGAAGTTTGTTACGACGATTATGAGTTTTGTGTCGAATGCAAAACTTGATAATAACTCTCGCTTTGCTCTTGTTTTTCGGAGTTTAGAACAGATTTTAATGACATTAAGACCTGGTGTAATAGCTTAATCTTTTACTTAATTAAAACCTGTTGTATCTACTGCAAGCTGCTTAAAGGGACAGATACAATAATCCTACTTCCTACTATAGGCTGACCGCTTAACTGAGATGTTGCCTGAGGTTGCTGTGCGGTGCGGGAAGGGTGATAGTTGTCACAAGTTGACGAATCCCTGAGCTCTCGCATCATGTCACCGCACCCCTCCCGCACCGCGCTGTTACCTCAGGCAACGTCTCAGTTAAGTGGTCGGCCTATCACACTAATCAGTAATCACGTTAATATTATAAAGGCGAAAGCTTGCGATTGTGTTTGTGTGTTTGGTACTTCTTCACGCACAAACGGCTGAACGGATTTGGATGAAATTTGATACACAGATAGTGTATAACCAGGATTAACATATATGTTTCTATATATAGAATTTTATTTCGTTATTCCTACGGGATCTATAAACTTATGCGGATTCTGTATTCAGCCAAAAAATTAAAAAAATTACCGTTTAACATTCTCAAAAATATACCCACAAATACTTTATACCTAGCAACAAAACACAAATGACCATTAAAACGATTATGACCACCACTAACATTTCCTGAACTCCTTTGAACTCCTATTTACCTCGTAAAACTAAAATGGCTGCGTACAGGTACAGTCACCAAAGAAGATAACTAACCAGGGCCGTCGGATATAGTTGAAGTGCAGTAAGAAACCGATGGATGTTTTCAAATAAAATTTAATTTAATTAACAGAAAACATACAGTTCATTAAAGTTTCGAAATTTCTTACTAAACTTCAACTATACCCGTCGATCCTGGTTACTTACCTCCTTTGGTGACTGTACAAAGTCCATAGAATCACGAGTGCTAACAATTAGTTCTGTTTGTTCTCTCTCTTTTCATATTTGCACTAGCCATTCTGCTGACCTATTAAAGAGACCTTAGGATAAGCGAAACCTCAACAACATGGGATTATTTTGTGTTTTGTAATTAGTCTAAGGTATTTACAGTGTGGAAATTGTTGGTTGTACAAATATTAGCGGTTTCTAGTAGGTAGCTATACTTTGCACGGTTTTTACGATTTGTTATGGCTTTCCCACAAAATGTCCATGAATAGATAATTACGTAAACACACATTTTCCCATGGGTTAGGAGGAAATGACAGAACTCCTCCTACTCTTTCTTATGAGCCTTAAATACTCCTTTTGTTTCGTTTGGCCAGTTAAATGCCGTAATTACAGAAACATTATGTCTCACGTGGGTCACCGTTCCGTACATGGTATGTCCATCATCATCTGCCTAACCTTTTCCCAACTATGTTGGGGTCGGCTTCCAGTCTAACCGGATGCAGCTGAATACCAGTATTTTACTCTATCTGACCTCCACAACCCAGTTACTGGGTAATACGACACCCCTTGGTAAGACTGGTTGACAGAGTTTGGGGCTTCTGACTACCCGTAACGACTCTCAAAGATCCACGAGTGACAGCATCGTACATCGTAAGGACGTCCATATGAAGGATTAAGGGGGAAGCGCCTCCTTCTGCGAAGCAGTCATGCTAGCGAAGGAGGTGGCGGGACGGCTCAGGGAGAGAGCCTCCCGTCCCAGCCGCCGCGGGAGACGCTCCGGGCGTCGGGAGCCGCGAGACGACTCCCGGCCACCGTAGGCGCGGGCCTGCGGGCGGAGAGTAATGGGTAGCTCACCGTCCGATCAGGACCAGGCCCGTGCCGGACGGCGCGTACGTGTTCCACGCGCGCCTCAAAGAGATGTCAGCATCGAGGAGGGGCCCCATAGGGCCGAAGCCTGCCGGATCAGCGGGATTGTCCGAAAGGGTTACCGCTGGCCCGGAACATAAAGGGCTAAGGAAGGAACACGGGTGGGTTTTAGTCAGTAAGAGTCTGACACTCCCTTCCGCTCCACCCAGAGCGGGAGGGGTCATTTGATGATTTCCCATCCGCAAAAAAAAAAAAAAAAAGGGGGAAGCGCCATCGTAGCGCACGAACCTCAAATGACTATTTCATGAACGAGGGTTGTATTGATGATTTTAGTGATTATAATTTTGTAAATACATACTTGTTACGGTCGTGAATCATATTTTGCTCAACATACACCTGACACTGACCTGCAAATTGCAAGAAACGTAGTACGGGCTACCTTGACGCTTTCTCTATGCACGCACGCCGGTTGCGAGTAGGTAGGTACTACGCACCTGATCTTACTTATGAATGGCAGTTTGAGTAGTTTATGCGGCCTACCCAAATGTCCTGTCTTTGGTATTGTTCGTCGAATCGTTGAGCTCCTCAAGTTCTGAGTTGAGCTGCACGATTTTTGACAAATGCGTGCACTGATTGGACAGGTCCGCTCAATCTGTGTGGTTCTTTCCTCAAAAGACCATTTCAGATACCAATCTACATGGTCTTCACACGATCTGACCAAGATTTTGTCTGGACTTTAAAAGAGACTGTGACTTTTGAGTTTGTTTCGGCCTTTCTTCTCAGAATAGTCAGTTAGGAAACGCCGACCTCATCTAGTTTAAAAAAAAAATATGATTGACGTGTAAAAGTGTTTGTACAAACCTACTTACAGCAAACCTACTTACAGAAATAAAAATCATTTATCATTTAATAGTAGTAAACTAGTCATCTCCCATCATCATCATTATTTCAGCTGAAAGACGTCCTCTGCGGGACAAAAGCCCCTCCCCCAAGACTTCTCCCATTTTATATCCGCGCTAATAAATCCATTAAGGAAAAACACGAAAGAAAGCCTTTATCTTCCCAAATATATCACAATTCCGATTAACATAATTATTCATGAACGTATAAAATAAATATCTACCTAGTACTAAACCATATTTTTCGAACCAAAAACAGAGCCACAGCAGGAAATAATAATATTTCAACGTAAAACATTCTGAAATACCGAAATAAAACACTTTTACGACAAAAATGTCGCCCACTCATAACTCTAGAATATAAAAGCAAAGTTTTACAAGCTTTTAGACCATTTTGATTGCTAAAACATTTGGTTCGCTACTGAAATAGATTCTACTTCCTTGTTTTCACGAAATAAAGGTTGGTTTTTATCAAAATACTGTTACTAAGCGGTTTCAGAAGACCAATTTTTCTCGTAATTAAAAACGTACAAAATCTAGTCGCAATCTCATTTCAGCGACAATCAATGTCAAAAACTTTGTCAAGAAGTAGGGAAACTAGAGGTATTTTTGACAGATGTTAAATGTGACGTGGTTGTAATTCCTGTGAAATAAAACCCGAAATTCCACGATTCCCAAGTAAATTGCCGTCGGCAGAATTACAACCCACCGTACCTCCAGATATTTATCGCGCGCACCCTCAACTTTGACAAATAACCGACAAAATGGCTACAACCGGACTGGTCGAGGACTGGCCAACCACTGTACGTGCCTTCACTCAAATGTGCGATAACTTGGTGCGTGCGTAAACGTTTATCCCGAAACTTTCTCATTATATTTCGGAGATGGAGATTTTGGGCTAAATTAGGTAATTTGTGCGAGTTACAGTGTAGATCAAGATTTGTGCCAAGTCGGTACTCTAATCCATGGTATTTTGGGTGATGCAAGGGTGTAATCCTACTTGTATTGTTCACGCTGAGCGCGCTAACAGTACCGGGTCGTTAAAAAAATAGTTATTTAGTTTTAACGCTTAATTATTTAAATGAAAATTAAACTATAATAAAATGTTACATGACGAAGCGCACTGTCAGCTGTTTAGGCTAAGTTTCCATTACTTTTCTAATCTTCTAAATGCGACATAGTCACATGTGACAAAGTGTTCATCTCATAAATATTATGATAATATCTTATTAAGTAGTTATTACTAAGAGCGGCTCGCTTGCCGCGGTCGGTCCGTGGATACCGAGACCCCTCCGTGCCCCAGAAAGCACGGTAAGCCGTTGGTCCCGGCTGTCATTCGTGGATCTTTGACAGTCGTTATGGGTAGCCAGAAGCCTGGACCACCCAACCAGTCTTATCAAGGGGTATCGTATTATGCAGTAAGTAGGTTGTGGAGGTCAGATAGGCAGCTGTCTCCATGTAAAATACTGGTATTCAGCTGCATCCGGTAAGAAAGGAAGCCGACAATATAGTTGGGAAAAGATT
Organism: Oligia fasciuncula; assembly: GCA_963082905.1. NCBI lineage: Eukaryota > Metazoa > Arthropoda > Insecta > Lepidoptera > Noctuidae > Oligia > Oligia fasciuncula. Next base: position 8,289,460 of record OY720406.1, on the reverse strand, counting down.
CATTCATCTTATAAAATACTCATGGAGGTTGCATGGAAACGCCACGCATGCTAAAGTAATTACAGTAGGTACTTAAACCTCTGCCGGCCCCTTTAAATATTAATAGGAGTGACACAGGAGTGACATTATGAATTTATGTTGTATACAATAAACACCCCTATTTCGGAAGTTTTGGTAGATACTTATAATTACTATAGAGTAGGGGGCGAGTGTACTTTAGTGGAAGGGAGCGGAAGGGTATTATTAGGGACTAACTTTAGCCTGCGGCATCGCCCGCGTGGATGTCGGAAAATATCCCACGGGAACGTACTACCCGGATTGAAGTACCCTATGCGTTAATCCTCCCGGCGTAGGTGTGAGATGGAACCCCGGAGTGGTTTTTAGTCAGTAAGGGCCTGACAGATCACGCCGCCCGCCCCAGGGCGGCGGCGGCTGCGGCGGACATCCATGAGAATTTTTCACCTCGGAAACAAAAAAAAGGTTATAAACTACCTATACAGTGCCAAATTTCATCAAAACCCGGTCAGACGTTTTTACGCCAATCCGGAACATACATTCAACCAAACAGAAAAACGGACAAAAAAATATTCTTTACTGTTTTATTGTATGTGTAGAATATTATAGATTATTTATTAATGTAGGAAATGAGGAGTAACCAAGTATATTAAATATCTACTGATAATAAGTTTAAAAACACCTTTTATGAGCAACTTATAACTCAAATAATTTAATATTAACTCACCATTAGTCGTATAATATACTCTTTCATGCTCTCTCAATTAAATTAATCAAATAATTATATTCAATTAAGTTGAGTGCCAACGCACTTTGACTTTGAAAATGAACAAAGTTAATATTTTACCGATACATTCCCCCGGTTTTAAATTAGGGTCGTAACAGTGGCTTCTCCCTTCTATATCAAAAATCATTGAGAAAGAGAGAGACATTTTAGAGAGAGTAATTATTTTCATAAGGGATGTCTTCCCCAAGCTCTTTAAGTGGAATTAGCAGCCAACCATTGACATGATTATCCTTTGATATCTTTTGCAAAAGTAAAGAAATAAATGTCTTTTAGTACAGTCAGCGTCAAAGGTCGATGATCATTTCGGGATTTCAATTATTTTATAACTAAAGAACCTCAATATGCCTCGGTAAAACAAAATATAATAATAGTTACCAACATATTTTCTGCTCTTTAATAATTTTTTATAATTTTTTTTTTTTTTTTTTTTTTATAATCTTTAATATTTTTTTCTAATCTGAAACTTTGGTTATGTAGTGTTCGTAGTCGAGAAAATGCGTTTCTGACATCTGTCAGTGCGACAATTCTAGTAACTAATAAACATCAAAGTCGCAAAACACGTATTCGTTTGTGTGAAACTGACAGGTGTCAATTTATTTATTTATGTACTTATTTATTTGTTTATTTATTTATTAGGGACAAAAAACAGTCACATGATACAAAATACAGAAAAATACCAAAATATGATTTACAAACATGTAACCCTCACCTTTGCCCACGTTTTAACTAAAGGTTAAAAGTCCGGAAGACACAAAAGAAAGAGAAAAGTAAAAAAATAGTCGTTGCCACAATAATATTGCTGTGTTATTTAGCTTAGCTTAGTTTTACTTAAAATACTCGCTAAAAGACAAGTCAAAAATGTCAAGAACGCACTGTATCATCGGCTGCACGGTAACTACTAGTATTGCCTATAATCTGTATTTTCTGTAAAAATTCGAAGCCCAGCTTTTCTTCGCAAAAGCCGAATACTTTATTGGAAAACCCTCTCCAAAAACTACGCCATAATAGGCTTTGGCGCTTGGAGTTCGCAAAATCGTACAATTCGAAGCCTTCGCAGCAAAAGGGAGGTCAAGAGTACATTTACGTGCAGTGGGTGACTTTTGGCAACGATACAATCCGGAAAGCTTGTCAAACGACGTTGTAGCGTAGCTAACCTTTATAGATTTGCCTTTTGCATTTGAAATTGCTGGGTGGTGACAGAGTTACCTTTTGGATAGTAAGTCGATAGTAGTCAGCCGGTCGATTCTGTAAAAATCTCACCGTGAAAACTTAGATGATGTGAGTTTGTTTTTGCTAGGAATTGACATTATTGACAGTTCACTCCACGCTCACTTCACATAAGTTTTCACAGTGAGATTTTTACAGAATAGCACCGCTGTTTCGTAAATTGGAATGATATAAATCTTTCTGATTTTGTTTACTGTAGTATCATATACTTACTTTGATAGTTTCTAATCAAAGTAAGTATATGATCGACTACAGTAAACAAAATCAGAAAGATTTATGATATTCTGCAGGATATAATGCTAGGTAGATAGTGTGTTGAAAACGTAATACAACTAATTTGATACGATAAAAAAAATCATGAAGATACCTCTAAAAACTTTCTTTTTACAATAAAAACCATACTAATATACATACAATCATTCTGATTTTTTGTAAGATTCCTCTACAAGCAACATATTAAAAAACTAGTGTTTTAATTTTTTACTCCAAACAATAGATTTTTTGTAAATAAATAATTACTTCATATTTTGCAATAAATTACCAGCGTTGTGTCATCGCACTTCTTTTTCTTTTCTATGCAGTCCGCCAAAGACCGCGCTTTAGGTCATGCAGTCGCCTTAAATCCTGTTATCCAAGTGTGATCCTGTTATTTTCAGGTAACCACTGAAAATGAGCGCTGCACGTGCAGCTGCCAATTGTTTCTGTTCTGTGCTCGTGATTATAGATTTATTTTTCTTTATTATTCGAATGAATTAGGTAGGTATATTGTTGTATGCACTTGTTTCTATGACAAATATAGGTTTATTTTTTCTTTCTTATAAGTAAATGGATCTCTTGGATTATAATATGTTTGGCTAGTGCCAAACAGAAGTTTGGGGAAGTCCCCATGAGTCCTTTAACTTCCTAACATTTCTGTTTGTTTGTCACCAGGTACCCGTGTCGGTGACCCCGAGGAGTTGCTGGCCATCGACGAGGTCTTCTGCACGGGTCGCAAAGACCCTCTCTTGATCGGTTCCATCAAGTCAAACCTGGGACACAGCGAGCCTGCCTCTGGTCTCTGCTCTATTGCTAAGGTAAATATTTGTTTCGTTAACTACTATTCCTCTACTAGCACTAGGTACTCCTCTACTACTCTAATAGCTGCGCCCCGCGGTTTCACCTGCGTAAATGTCGATCCCGTGGGAATATCGGGATAAAAAGTAGCCTTTATGTTAATCCAGGGTGTCAACTACCTCCATACAAAATTTTATCAATATTGGTCCAGTCGTTTTAGAGTAAAGAAGTAACAAACGTATAAACACACCCCCACACATACACAAACTTTCGCCTTTATAATATTAGAGTGATAAGTAGCACCCCAATTGCATGCTCACACTTCGAATCACAATTTGAAAGATTTTAAAGAAAATTCATAATTCCCCTGCCTCATAATATATGTTTGAAAAATATGTCTGCTCGAAAACTGAATAACGCAAGGAATATTGTTGAACTGTCAAAAAGGCAATGCCGTTGTGTTGCACAATTCGGCTGCAGGGGCACTATGCCAGGAAGTTGCTAATACTATCTATTTTATTACCCGTACGTTACCGTTGTCGCGATTTCATCTGCGATCCAAAGATGAAAAGTCCTTCTCCAGGGCATGGTCTTTTCATTTGCCAAATTGAATCCAAATGCATTCAGTCATTTTAGCAATAAAGCGTAACAAACAGTTTAGACAATGCTGTATGCCTGAAAATTTTGAGCTCTTTCCATTTAAAATGAAAGTTTCTCTTTAATTTACAAGACGGAAAAATAAAAAAATCCGTTAATAAAAATACTAGTCATTTCAAGCGTCATTTTTTATTCAACTATCAAAGTACTTATAAGAACTTTTAATCAGAATAAAATAATTATCTGCTACCAGAGCTAGTTACGTTAAAACGTCCAGAGGATTATCCTCTTCGGCTTTGCAGCACCGTATTTCCTCCGGTAGGTACAGTCAACAGCAAAAGTAGATGATCAAAAACAGAAATTCAAACTAATGAACGGAGTTCACGTCAGAACTCTGCCACACAGCCACACAGTCTCTGCACACAGCTCAACAACAACAACAGCAACAGCTCCGCCATACAGTTCTGACGCGAACTCCGTTAATTAGTATTGAATTTCTGATTTTGATCAACTACTTTTGCTGTTGACTGTACTCAGTGAATGCCCTCAATCCTGATTCCTGAGAAAACTCTCGTGTCGTAATTAATGTTATCTTGCTGCCAAGTTACTTCGTAATTTATGTGAATGTCTCTCGAATGTATGCTGGTACCTTATCGTGTTTTGTATGTAAGTAGGACAGTTTGTAACGTACAATGTTGCAAGGACTGGGGTATCGAAAATATGTTCTTTGATGTGTTGAGAAAAAAACATTTTCTACTTCTTAGCACGAAACTATTGTGAAACCAATTCTACTCAGTCGAGTCAAATAGGAAATGTAATTCTTTTTTTTAAACAAGTGTTAACGGAAAATTGTAAAAGAAACACTTTTCCTCGACAAAATTAAATTATGTTTTAAAATTAGATGAAACGTGTTGTGATTTACAAAATAATTTCATTTATTTCCAACAGTCAAACTAGACTTTTCTTTACAAGCAAGTTAGAAAACTTGTTCTACTATAGATACTAACATACGTTTTTTATTGTTCGTTTGTGTATCAAACATCAACAATAATTCATTCATAATTAATTCTGCACAATCTTAATATAGTCTGTCAAATGTCTCATGGGTATGTGTAGGTATCCTTTGTGCTCACTCGTTCCTTTAGCAGTTCCTTTGAAGTTATGACAAACATCAAACAGTTAATGGTCATACCATTAACTTTTTGATGTTTTAGAAAATTTTATTAAGTACACCAACATTTTGTTAAAATATTAGTTACCCAATCGAATAGCAATGAAGGCCATTCTATTTTAGAGTTTAGAGAATTGGGTTTTCTTCAATCCCATGAATTTTCATCTAAGCTTTATGGGTTTTTTTTTTGGCTTTATGTATTTTTGTAGCATTTTGCTAGGGACTTTGTTTTGTATCAATAAGAATATTAATGTTTGTAAAGTTAGTATTTTGAATTTGGATAGACGTTCTAACTTCGATGATGAGGTACGAGGTTACTTATATTACTTACTAGCTGCGCCCCGCGGTTTCACCCGCATAAGTTTCGGTCCCGTGGGAATATCGGGATAAAAAGTAGCCTATATGTTAATCCAGGGTGTCAGCTACCTCCAAACAAAATTTTATCAAAATTGGTCCAGCCATTTGAGCGTGAAGAAGTAACAAACATATAAACACACACACACTCACAAACTTTCGCCTTTATAATATTAGTGTGATATTTTTTTATGTTGCTTCTTTTTTTGTACCTGCTGTGCAAATATTTCGACACAAATGTACATAATAATATTATGAAATAAATAACTTGAACTTGAATGGGTCACACTATTACGTCCTGGAAAGAACAAGTCAAATTACAAGTCACCCTGTATATGTAATTTTTACGGTTCCGTACCCAAAGGGTAAAAACGGGACCCTATTACTAAGACTTCGCTGTCTGTCCGTCTGTCCGTCCGTCTGTCTGTCACCCGGCTTTATGTCAAGAACCGTGATAGCTAGACAGTTGAAATTTTCACAAATTATGTATTTCTGTTGCCGCTATAACAACAAATACTAAAAACATACAACAGACGGTACGGAACCCTTCGTGTGCGAGTCCGACTCGCACTTGGCCAGTTTTTTGTATCTAGAATTCTATACAGCTACCGACACTGTTGGTTATATTTCACAGGTATATTATACCTAGGTACCGGGTAGGTACGTCATCCAGTTTTGAGCTTTAATTAACACAAGCAATATGGAGTAGAGATGCGTCATCTCCGCCAATTAAGACGGCAGTTAATGACGTCACGACCTCGTGTGTTATGCACATTTTGTAAATATTGAGGCGTCAAGATGGGTTTTACTGATGTGACAACTTTTTATTTTATTCCTTATTTAAAAGAAACTGCTCATTATAATTAGTTAATACCTTCGGCAAGTAGGCTATTTATTAATCTTCCTATTAAAACACTACCCGCTTCTGGAAAAAATGGGTAAAAACTAATAGTCCCGTAACAGAAAACTATGTTACTTGGTTTTTTTAAAGACTACGAGCATTCTCTTGGATCAGAAATCTCCTTTATGAAACCTCCAGGGTTATTGCGTAATATACTTACTATGGCAATGCCTTTAATTGTGACAGTTCAACAACATTCATTGCGCTAAGTTGTTGAGAAGACGAATTTTCCAAACATAATATGAATCAATGGATATGTAATATCCTATAAAATGTTTCGGGTTGAGATTGAAAGAATGTTACGCAATTAGTGGTGCAACAGCAAATTTTGAAACATTCTAATATAATAAAGTCCAAAGTAACTCTGTCTGTATATTACCTTTTCACGCCTAAACCGCTAAAAGGATTTCGATAAAATTTTGCAGAGAGATAGATTGCATCCCGGAGAAGGACATAGGATAGTTTTTATCGACATACCTCGCGGGCGAAGCCGCGGGCGAAAGCTAGCAAAAATCTCCCTTTTTACTAAGACTCCATGCACACTCTTTGATCTTTTTTTATTCTTTTCAGATGTGCATCGCCTACAGCACCGGCTACATACCCCCCAACTTGAACTTCCACGTTGCTCGAGAGGGAGTGGAAGCCTTAGCTGCGAAGAGGTTGCAGGTGGTGACTGATAAGACCCCCTGGTCGCGGGGCATGTCTGGAGTCAACAGTTTCGGTTTCGGAGGCGCTAACGCCCATGCTCTGCTAAAGGATGTCGCGAGAGTCAAGGTAAGGATCCCACGACTGACTTTAATATTGAATAAAAAATAAAACAAACTTGTTCTGTCGTATAAGAAAGTTATGTATGAGAATAACTCATGCCGGGGAAAAAGTAGTAGCTTATCAGCTATGTTTTAGCGGGGCTAAAAAGGCGACAGGTGACAAGCGACAATCAGAAAACTTTTTGACACATAAATCTCACATTGTCAGTTACCTATATTAAATAAAGCCCAGGGTGGACTGAACGTAGGTATGTATCATTATTTAAAAAAATATTAATATTATTTAAATAATATTTTAAATAAATAAATAAATTATTTTTGCTAGTGGGAATAGCTAGAAATAATACATAAGCAGTATAATAATGTTCCCAGTCCCACTGCTGGGACACGGGCCTTCTCTTTTCGAGAGGGAGCGGGCTATAATCTACCACGCGGGCCCAATACGGGGGCTAGAAAGAATCGTCCAATCTAAAAAAAAAGTCACGACACGTTGTTCAGACGATATAGATACACTTACACCATTTTTTCAGCAAACCAAGAAAGTAGAAAAATTAGGAAGCGATTTCGTTTCATATTTTTATTTCTTGGACAAGGATGAAACCAAGAATATTAATCAACTATCTACATTATACAATGGAAGAAGATTTAAGTTCAAAAACACATTAAAGCAATTACCTACCCAGTGGGAATATTGATCTATTATCCAAAACAAATTGTTCTTCTGTCCATCAAGCCGGTATCAATCTCCCTTTGAAGCCGCAATAATTAATTCCCTCAAGTAAAATGCCTCATTTTCATCGAGTTCAAAAGTTAACGAAGTTCTATCTAATTTCGAATCTATTGATTATGTCCGCCTATTGTTTTCATTAACGAAACATCAAATAAAATGAGTTCCAAAAATTTGTATTACCTAGTTATATAATATTTGGAATCTGGCAATCAATTAGTTCGAAATTTTGAGTGGAATAATTTAAACATCTGGTTGGGTATTTTCCCTATTTTCTGGTTTAGTTGATTTGATTTTCAATTTTAATCATGGTTAACTTTGAAGAGCATGAAACATAATAGTCAGGTGATTCGTTATAAATTCAGGAATATGTAAAGTCAGATAAATTAAGTTTTGTTTATTTATCTAATTGAGTAATGGTGGTCCAGTGGTAACGGCCGCGACTTACGAGTTGTAGGTCGTAGGTTCGAACCCAGACAAGCGCAATACTTTGTGTAAATTATTTTATCACCGCTGCTCTCAAAACGGTGAAGGAAAAAACCGTGAGAAAACGGCATGTCCTAGAACCAACATTTCGATGACATGTGACATCTACCAACCCGCACGGGCCCGCGTGGCGGATTACGGCCCACTCCCTTTTACTGAGAGGAGGCCTGTGTCCAAGCAGTGGGAACATTATATTAACTTCAACTGTCCGTATAATCAACTGCAATGCTTTGACGGTTCTATGAAATGGTTATAACACGGCAAATTGATGTGGCGTGTCAAAATGATAACTAATTAATTTCCTTGACTGTGTCTAGCGCAATAGCGTTGTGTTTTAAGATCCAGTAAGTAGCTAATACAATCTACCAACTCCATTAACACCTTTATTACCACCAGGTCAACAACGGCATACCATTCGACGACCTCCCCCGCTTGGTCTGCGTGTCAGGCCGCACGGAGTCAGCAGTAGCCAGGATCCTGGATGACCTGGAGTCCAGGACTGTAGACGCTGAGCTGGTTCGTCTACTCCACGCTATTCATGATGATGATATCGCCGGGCATGTTGTTAGGGGATACTCGCTTTTGGGTAAGTTTATTAAGTCTTTGACAATATTGAAAGGGCTTAGAGCATTTTGTGGGCCGTTTCTAAGCCAGATGTGTATGAACTTGTCGAGGTGACAGGTTACCCAGGCTCCTTCAAAGTTAGTTTCATCGTTAGTGCAAAAGTGTGATGTGCGCAGACACAGGCGCACTCTCTCTTCCCTCACTCTCATTGTCCGATGGGACGGCAATTCGACACGACCGGTGAGAGATCAGGACCAACGGCATAACGTGCTTTCCGAGACACGGGGGTATCACACCACCAACTTGCAAACTCTGGGCTATTACTAACAAGTTTCCAATGGAAAAACCCAATAACAATTTTCCCGACACACGAGACCATATTCGGGGGTCGTGGGTCAGGCGTTCCTCGCTCGTTCTTCCATACTTCTATATAAGTCTTCATCTCATTCTCCTCCAGAATATTCCAGACAATTATTATAGAGGTCGAAAACATATTATTTGAATTCTAAGCCGATGGCGGCAATCAAATGTTCTGGCTCGATTATTAAATTTTCGTCTATTTCGGAGACAATGCGTTCTTACGCATTGTCTCCCAAACAGACGAAAATTTTGCAACTAGTCAAAATTAAATGTGATCTTGAAATATCAATTGGATCTGCAACTTAATTTGTTTATTGGGTGGAGTAGTTTGAAAACTGATGAAATATTAATTGAAATGCCAAATATTTTATTTGCCCTACCTAAATGTATACAGCCGGTCGATTCTGTAAAAATCTCACCGTGAAAACTTAGGTGAAGTGAGTTTGATTTTGCTAGGAATTGACACTATTGACAGCTCACTCCACGCTCACTTCACCTTAGTTTTCACGGTGAGATTTTTACAGAATACCACCACAGGTATACCTAAACATCGACACGCAAACTGTAACCATGAATTTTAGCAATTATGATTCTAGCGAAGATATTTTCGTCCGCTAAAAAAAAAATCGGCTGTTTCGTATAAAACTACAGTACCTTCGCAATCAAAATGTAAATGAAATGTATGTTATTATTATTTTTAATAACTGACCTAAAATTTCAACAAATGGGGCTTCATGTACTGAATCCGTGGTAACAAGTTGATGTCTAGATGCCACTCTATGCACTCTATAGTAGATCTTTATAATTAGATCTGGGCTCGTACCATAACCCTTTGAAGGACAGGTCAAAATTACAGTAATAGTTGCACCGCACATAGTGCAAAATCGCTTGACACTTCACATGAGTGTCACTTTTTGACAAATATTGGACTGCATGGTAACCTCCTTGTTTTTTCCAGGATCAACCCCTACGAAGAGCGTGTCCCTTGCGCGTGAGGTCCAGTACTTCTCAGGAGTTCGTCGCCCAGTGTGGTTCGTGTACTCTGGCATGGGCTCGCAATGGGCTGGTATGGGCAAGGAGCTGATGAGGATTCCGGTCTTCGCTGCTGCTATTGAGAAGTAAGTGAACAATAATAGAAAAAAAAAACAGTTTTAAGTTGAAATCAATGAATATATAGGAATTATTTTAATTTTTCAATCATTTAGGTACAAGTAGGATTTTTGTATGGTTTTGTGAGTCAGAAAGTCAAAAAGTTGAAACTCTTACCTAGTAGATAAGTTCTAGTTATTGTTAACTTGACACTGAAAACGTACTAATAATAACAAAGGCTAAAATCACACACAAACAAAGAGCCTGAACAGACCCAGTAAAAGTATAGTGTCCAATTTCGTCTATTTTGCACAAACATGACAAACTTATGAAGAGAAAATTTATTTAATAACATACAAATATAAATTTAATTATCTCAAAACATTAACATATATTTTAAAAGCTAACAGTTTTAAAATAATAATGTCCAAGTATATGAAAAAGGAAAGAACAGGGCATCAAAAAATTCGTCCCCAACGTTGTCAACAGGAAAAGTGCCCAATTAACATACATGCCTTTATATAGTTATATCGAAAAACTAACGTCAAGTAATCTACTCGTTTTTCTAACGTAATAAGTAGTAGTAAAGGATAAGCTTTTGCATGCACTGCAATTAAGAGAGCTCCTGCATGCGTTTGAAGTTGCGAGTCAATGCTAATGCAATTACCATCTGCGCTCGCTAATCCGTTAAGTATAATCAAATAACTTCCTTTGGTTCGCTTTTAGAACTTACGAGAGTATGCACACAAGGGAGCAAAGGAATACCTTAGTTATTTGAGCTTATTTCCAACAAATAGAAAATTAGTATTGCTAAGGCAGGGTTTTTATTCCCATTGTGACGGTTTTTATCGTTGGATGATTTGAGTTGCTATACCATTCCCACTGTATATTTACTTCGTTGAGTCGCACCGATTTCTTTTTAATAAAATGTACTATAAACAAATGACAGTCGCAGTTTCAAAATAATCGTGAATATCTGCTTTTAAAAATACATACATACTAGGAACGACCGGTACAGTCATCGCGAGGCTGAGAATTAGTACTTTTTGAACCTCAAAATTAGATAACATAAGTCAGTCACCTAAAACGCCCGTCCTTCACCACTTCCTAGTGCTTTAGCTGGAAAGAAAAGCTGGCGTAACAAACTCCCCAGCAGCACAGAAATAACTGACATTTTTATTCCTTACTCAGGTGCCACAAAGCTCTAGCACCTAAAGGCGTAAACCTGACGAAGATCATCACTGACCCAGACCCCAAGATCTACGATAACATCCTGAACTCCTTCATCGGTATCGCAGCTGTGCAGGTTGGTCTTACCGATGTCCTGAAGACTATTGGCGTTGAACCTGACCACATCATTGGTAAGTTTGACCTTTTACAATACTTATATTTGTAGAAATTTAAAATATCTTCAAAAGATTTTTAACCTTTCATATAAATACTTAAGTAGTTTTTGCTCGTTGAGAAATCATTTTAGAAGGAAAATTTTAGGTCTCAAAAAATGTAGGACACTTTCAGTGATATTATTCCAGAAAATTAAACATTAACGTCGAGAGTGCTTCTAATTAATAGCGGTTTTAATTCTACTAATAGTTCCGTTAATTTTTTTAGGCACGTTTATTTACCCAAATATACTATGCCGAACCTTGAATAGCTTCTTCTCTGTTATTTACACTTTGTGAGACGATCTCTTTTTAAATCTCGATGTGTGTAACAGTTTACCATTCACTTTGTGCCATATATCTTCCTAACTTAAGTTTAAAATATTTCAACAGGACACAGTGTCGGTGAGCTTGGTTGCGCGTACGCCGATGGCTGCTTCACCGCTGAGGAGATGATTCTGTCCGCTTACAGCAGAGGTCTTGCCTCCATCGAGACGCCCTTCATCAAGGGATCCATGGCTGCCATCGGGCTTGGATACAGTCAGGTAATTGTCAACTCTTCTTCTTCTCTTACGTCAGCACCGACTTTATAAGAACAGCTCTTGTTTTTTTACAAACACACTTTGGTTTTTAGCACACCCTGAATTAAGGCACGTCCCTTGTAGAGGCTCTCATGCGGCCACAATTGCTGACAATCATAATCTCATTACCATACCTATTAGTGTCCAGCGTTCTTTTGCTTGCTCTTCAAAATACAATAAACTTCTCTTGAAAATAAAAAGTAATTTAAAAAAATTAAACCGACTTCAAAAAGAAATTAACTCAAAATTATGAAATGACTTTCATTTCGGAAGTCGGTGTCTTGGGATCTGTATTTAAGTTTTAGTTTTTTTTTGCCACCGACTTCCGAAATTAAAGTTATTTCATAATTTTGAGTTAATTTCTTTTTGAAGTCAGTTTATTTTTTTTAAATTACTTTTTATTTGGTAATTTTTAGTGGTTGCACTAGAATTTGACCAAGGTTTTGAGATGTTTTCCCTTTGACACTACACCCGTAGCTCGTATCAATAAGCCAGGCCGTCAAACTTTCACGTCTTAGTCCATATCTTGAAAATTACTGAATCGATTTTGATAAAACTTGCACTGTTCCCTAAGTTGAAGTAAATGTAAGCCAATAAAAAAAGAATGGTCACGATCCGATTAATAGTTACGGAGATATGCGTGGACAAACATACATACATACATACATGATACATACATACATACGTCTATAAAATTTTGTATATTTGTTTGGAAGCCCTAATAGATTGTCATATGTGAATATAATGCAATTCCAATAATACTACATACATACGTGTCGAATTGATAACCTCCTTTTTTTTGAAGTCGGTTGTAATACTACGTATTCGTAAATGGCCTGACTTCTAATCACAAGCATTATGCTACATAATTATTATTCTAATTTTGCCTTTTAGATCAAAACCATGTGCCCCCCTGAGATCGAAGTTGCCTGCCACAACGGCCCCGACTCCAGCACCATCTCAGGACCTGCTGACATCATGAAGACCTTCGTCGCCAAGCTTAGCGCACAAAACATCTTCGCCAAGGAGGTGCCTTGCTCCAACATCGCTTACCATTCCCGTTATATCTCTGAAGCTGGTAAGACATTTTTGCAAAAATGACTAACCTCCAGACAAACTTCCATCCCCCATTAAAACCCTTTAGATTTATTACAGAATATAATATAAATGTACCTATTTAAGATATTTAAGATTTATTTTATGATGTAGATGATCATTTCAACATTTGGTATGCAGGGGTGTTGTAAGGGGCGAGCGTGTTGCTATTCAACCCTGCCTATCGCAGTCCACTGCTGGGCAAATAGAAATAGGCCTTTCCCAAGCTGCGCCACAACACCCGTTTCTCCACCTTTTGCTAGGTACCGGGCATAGATCTAAACTCCGGGAAATAAAAAAAATCCTAAAGAATAACAAGAATCCAAGAAGTCTAAGAAGTATAAGAATTTCCTAATGAAAGAACCCAGTTGCACTTTGTCCAACCCGACGATTAATTAGAAGTTTTCATTTACTCGTGTTTTCGGGTTATAGTGAAGTGTCAAGACATCACCAAAAGCTTTATCGTGAAATTCAAAGAAACAAACTTATTTGTAAGACTTGCGCTGATATTAAAGTTATTATCGTCTGAAAAGTTTTCGAAACTTTTCATTTTGAAGTCATACTTTTGTTTATTTTCCTTTTCTCTAATTTTCTGATATGAAACGGTAACTTCAATTACAAATAATGAAGTTTTCAAGGTCCAAATATTTGTTGTTTGAAATCTGGAGACTTGATGAAAATGTACAATTTAAACACGGAAGGGAAATGTTGTCATGATCATATCAAATGAAAGACATCTACTCCAAAACAAAACCATCAAACCCCAAAAGCAAAACCAAAACTCGTGACATGGAAATAAGAAATATCAAGTCAACCTATCGCAGTCTATATCTAGACATAAGCGTCTCCCAAACACGGTTACAGCACCCGGTTCTCCACCTTCCTAATCCAAGGACATAATTATTATAATAATTATCTGACGATGATAATTATGATAATAATTATGTCCATAATGCCTATGTCAATCCACTGCATCCAATCACACGCCATTCAACAAGATCTTCGGCAACTCTCCAGGTCCATATTATGGCTTTCTAAAATTGCAAAATATTTTTAGGCCCAACCCTGCTGAAATACCTGAAGCAGGTCATCAAGGACCCCAAGCCTCGCTCAGAGAAGTGGGTGTCCACCTCCCTGCCTCAAGCACAATGGAAGGACGCCAAGGCTGCACTCTCTTCAGCTGAATACCACACCAATAACTTGCTGGTAAGTCCATCATCTGTCTAGCCATTACCAATAATGTTGGCGTTAACTTCCCGTCCTACAGTCAGTAAAACTGGAAGCGGCAACTGAATATCAAAATTTTACATGCCACTACAACCCAATTACTGGGTAACACGATACTCCTATTAATGATCTGCTGGTAAGTGCTGTCTTCAAAATAATGTTTTCGTAGAAAATACAGCTCCTTAGAGACCTTTAAAATATCTTTCTTTGAAACGATTAGCAAAGTCTAGACCTAAAGTAGGTACTGAATTTGAGGTCGTACATAATATTTTAATCCTAGAAATGTTACGTCATGAACGAACATCTTATTAAGTCGTTCAGGCAAAAGTACTCACCGATACCAACTTCGGTCGCTCGGCCAAAATTATTTAAACGCGCAATGTATCAAACGCAAAAGGAATATTTTAAGCCATGCACGAAAAGTTTTAATTCTACTACGCAAGCTAGCTTGTAATGAATAAGTATCTTGTATTTTGTTCTTTATCACCGAACAGGATTTAACCGAGAAACACCTAATTATAAAAGTCAAAATTTAACTTCACTAACAGAGCCCAGTTCTCTTCGAAGAGACAGCCCGCCTCATCCACCCGAATGCGATCACCATCGAGATCGCGCCGCATGGTCTCCTGCAGGCAATCCTGCGCAGGTCGCTGAAGAAGGACGTCATCAATATTCCTCTGACGCAGAGGAACCACAAGGACAACGTGCAAGTTCTGTTCACGGCCTTCGGAAAGTGAGTGTTTTATTATTTTTCATGTAAAAATTGCCTTGCAATTTTCGGGCGCAGTTTCTTATGCAAAATGGAGCGTAGGTATAGGAAACTCATAGGTACAATAAAATACATTAAAACCTTTCTCAGTGTCCAGGTAACACAATCTAGCTGATAAAGTAAAACATTTAAAAAAATATACAAATTCAGCAAGATAGTTAACCGGATTTTTGCAGGAGCTTGTAAAGAAGGCTATTTTAGATGATAATATTGAAAGAGCACAAGTTTTTTCACTATGACTGATTGAATCATGCATCCATTCGATCTCATTTTCCTGGAAGTAAACAGAAACTATTTTTACGTTGCAAAGCATAGCAATTAAATTCCAAATATGTATATTATAGCTACTAACGTCGTATTTATTCCACAGACTGTACGAGTCGGGTCTGAACCCACACCTCGCCAACATCTACCCGCACGTGCCATTCCCCGTGTCACAGGGTACACCCATGATTTCTCACCTCGTCGAGTGGGAACACAGCGAAGATTGGTAAGTAGCCAAAAAGTTATTTTAATTAAAGTTACATAAAAAAATAAAATTTTGGCTATGAAAATGGTTGGACCAAAACCGTATTCTTAATCATTACTCAATATCAGTAAAAAAAATTGGCAAGTACCTAAAAATAATAGTTTCAAATGAACGTGGAATCATTTATTTTTTGGAACGCCTGAATATTTAATTAGTTCAAACTCCGTACCTCACCGCATAAAGATCTTCAAAATATTCCTAACATTCACCAAATACGTTCCAAGCAGTACCAATAAGCCATACCTACGCAGCCAAACTTCAGTTCCAATAAAGAGCCGGTTATATTAATAGCCGGCCATCCGTCAGTCGGCCACAAACAAATCGTTGGGGTGTGATCTATAGTAGCCACTTTGTACCGACTTCAATATACTGGAACGTTAACGGCTATTTTTCAAAGAAAACTGGCCAGTTCCATTTTTGAAATGATTGATGAACTTGCGATTGGTGCAATGCGGTTAGGAAGGAATTAAAAATTATAGTGGTGCATTTTGTGTTAGTTGAATGGTTGGAAAGAGTCAGGGTTTTCGCTATTACAAAAATTATATGTCCATTTTGAGGGCGAATTATATTCTTTATTGTTAACTCACTGGCGGATTTTATACATTGAACCGTAAAGGCTGAAAGTTGCGGTCTTTAGGGGGCCTAAAAAGGCCACTTTGGCAGAATCATAAAACGATAACTGTTAAGTTAATCGTATCAAATCCCATTGGTGAAACATTTTTCAGTTATTTTTTTTGTCTGTGCTAAAATACCAATCAATCCAATCCAAATCCAATCCCAATCTCTTTGATTATACCTACGTAGAGCAGCGAATAAAAGAAAACCACGGACTGTCTTCGCCATATTATGATTCATAATATTATCCTTTTATGATTCTCTAAAGTGGCCATTTTAGGCCCGCTGAGCATTTTCCGTTTGATTATTTACCGCTGCACCTTTGCCTTACTCAAGTTACATAAAACTGAATATTTCGTACTCATTTTACCAGTTTGATATTTGAGTTACTGGAATTCCGTTCTTGCATTCCTTACCCAATTTTTTAGAAGAGTAAAAAGTCATTTGAAAAGGTTTTAATATTTAATATCTTCCCAAACAAATCATGTGTTGTTTTCTTACAATTCCTCAAGATACGTATTGGATTATCTTCAGACTTGAATATCTCTTAGCCAAGCTCAAACACTTGTTGAAAGTAATTGTGGATTCAATAGCGAGCTTGAGCGTTGAATCGATAGCTTGTGCATTGAGAATAGATTGGTAATAGCTTCAATACGATGCTAATCTAAAGTTGGATGTAATAGGTTCTTTGATAGCCATGAGTACAATACGACCGAAGTAACTTGGCGGGCCTGAACTTCGCGCAGAAGGCTGCCGAAAAACGGCCACTGCTGGACATAGGCCTCCACCAAACACCTCCACTTGGACCCGTTATTATAAATAATAATTATAACGTTTTATTTTGTCTTCAGGTACGTAACATCATACAAGGCCCAAGAGAAGATGAAGTCTGGTGAGAGAACCGTTAGGATGTCCATTGTCGATGAGGACTGCGAGTACATGGTTGGACACGTTGTCGACAGTAAGTTTTAAACGATTCTCAAACTTAAGCTGTCCTAATCTATTAAATGTGTTAATTAATTTACAGACTACTTCCAAAATTAGGGGCCATATATATAGGTTTCAATAGGAGTAGGTACAGCTTCTTGAGAAGCTCTTCCAAGAAAGTACTAGCACCATATCTATTTCTGCCGAGTTGCAGGCAGCAGGTTGCTATATTCCGATTTGAAGGGTATAGGTGCCGAAAGTCTGGTGAACAGTCTTACCAAGGGGTATCGTATTACCCAGTAACTGGGTTGTGGAGTTCAGATAGGCAGTCACTCCATGTAAAATACTGGTATTCTAGCTACAGCCGTGGGTCCCAGCCATCTTCTTAAGGTGGTCGGTCCATCTAGCTGGGGGGGCGTCCCACGTTACGCTTGCCGATACGCGGTCTCCAGGACTCGACTGCTCCATTTGCTATCTAGTTATAACTATAATATTCACCTCATTAATAATCAAATTATTTACTCTACCGTCCTTTTTCCTCCTTAGGCCGTAACTTATACCCTGCCACCGGATACCTGGTCCTGGTCTGGGAAACCCTCGGTATGATGATGGGAGAGCTGTACACTGAGGTGCCAGTGGTCTTCGAAAACGTTCGCTTCCAGAGAGCCACCAACATTCCCAAAGAAGGAAACTTGGAGTTCATCATCATGATCCAGAAAGGCAGTGGTAATTTTGAGGTGAGATATTGAAACAGGCTTTGATTTTAATTCCTGTCCTGATTCGTAAATAACTTTTGTCCTGAATCGTCGCCTCATAAGACTAATCAAGAATTTACATATACTAAATCAGTAAACATAATTGGCAGATTTATACTTGTGCCAATTTGACCTTTCAATGATAGCCTTGAAGGTACCCACTAATTTCATTGTTTCAAATTTGTTTACACTTTCACCTTGGTTTGACATATCGCACACCTAGATCTAAAGAGAGCTAACTCTAAAATCTCAATTTTTGAGGTATGCAGACCATCGAATTCCCTAACTCACTACCTAGCGACCAACAAAACAGATTCAAAAATAGTTCCATTACTCAACTTAAAAAGTATTGATCAATACAGCAAACTCCTGCAGTGCATATGGATATAGTAATCAGTTTTTCAACTTTCCTGAAAAAAGTGTTTTTTTGAGTTAATCGCTGTTTAGATCTAGGTGTGCGATATGGAAATGTTTTTCGAAGGTAAGGCAACTGTAGCGAATTTTCTTCGAAATTTCCTATACATGTTAACGCGATTACCAGTTTTCTGCGATATTCTAGTACGGTATGTATTCAAGCCCAGGCACCTTTTTAAACTAACGTTTTTACCTGCGTTGGAGTGGGCCAACGAAAATATCTGCGTACCTACCTACTAAAAGTATTTTTCTCCTCACTTCACGGTATAAAACGATTTCCATATTCCCCTAGATCGTAGAAAGCGGTGCCTCCATCGTGACTGGTCGCATCTACGCGAAGAAGAACGTTGGTCAGGACTACCGAGTGCTCCCGACCTTGCCCGAAGTCACCGGCCCCGGAATCAAACACATGCTCACCAAGGACTTCTACAAGGAACTGCGTCTTAGAGGATACCAGTACAGGTGAATAATACTTAATTACTGACCAGCCGGTCGATTCTGTAAAAATCTCACCGTGAAAACTTAGGTGAAGTGAGTTTGTTTTGCTAGGAATTGGCACTATTGACAGCTCACTCCACGCTCACTTCACCTAAGTTTTCACGGTGAGATTTTTTACGGAATAGCACCGAAGTACTCGGTTTTTGAATTGAACATTTGAAATTTACTATTAAAAAAAATTTTTTTTTGAAAGAGGTAGGTTAAAGATTTAAAATAAAAATATTAAACAGAGAGATTCACGAGACAGACCTCAGTAGAACACTAAATAAAAAAGGAGAATGCTTGGTTTTCACCTCACTAAATAAGAACATAAAATGAGCGTTTGTTTCTGGGCCATTACAAATTGATGAACGTTGAAGCGGATTTTAAGTAGAGACTTTTATTAAATCATCATGGCTTAACATTACAGTTGCGACTAATCTTGGTTATTAAATGTAGGTGTTTTTTATGTTTCCTATTTGAATAGTATCAGTATTTCTATGAATAAAACTTAGTTAAATAGTGAGTACTCATTATTAGTTAAATAAGTGCTTTTCTCGGTCCGAATTTTGTCAAAAACCGTAGGACATCTGTCAGCTTCTGTCTCAATTTTAATAGAAACACGAAATAACTTTCAAGTAATGCTAAGTTAACAATTAGAAGCTAGAAGGGTAATGTTGGAAATTATTCATCTAGAATACCTTCATTAACATTGAGCCTATTTAGTATTGTAAGTAAAAAAGAATGTGTAGGTACTTAAAACTAAAGACTTTGTATATTCATATTTTATGTACTACCTACCTATTTTGAGTTTTAGAGCAACAATGTGCATACTTTTAGGTTATTCTTGTAACGCCTTATTCAAGTCCAAATCTTGTTTTATTTGTCTAATTTTGACTAAATTATTTTAAATAATTATCCTACCAAGAGGGTTTGTGGCTAAGTAATAACAGCCGCACGCTTCAATCGATAAGGTTAAGCTACGTTTGCCGCGGTTGGGTGACCATCTATATGTGCCAAGACCCCTCCGTGCCTCGAAAAGCACGTAAAGCCGTTGGTCCCGGCTGTCATTCGTAGATCTTTGACAGTCGTTACGGTTCGTCAGAAGCCCGAAAGTCTGACAACCAGTCTTACCAAGGGATATTGTATACCCAGGAAATGGATTGTGTAGGTCAGATAGGCAGTCGCTCCATGTAAAATACTGATATTGAGCTGCGTCCGGTTAGACTGGAAGCCGACCCCAACATAGTTGGAAAAAAGGCTAGGCAGATGATAGTCTATCACGATATTATCAATGATTTAGGAGAGAATAATAAACACATACAAAATAAATAATTTCTACACGATAATGGAAATGTTAGCATAAAAAAAAACTGAGCATCATTCTTTTCGTCACTGTGCCCAGTTAGAGAGGTTATTTCATCATCATTAGCCGAAAGAAGTCCACAGACGAACAGGCCTATCAAGTATCGTCATTGCGACTCGTCCTGTGCCTCTCACCCAGAGAATTCCCGCGACCTTCACCAGCACCCTAATTGCGTAACACACTGTTACTCTCAATTTGAATCATTTTGAAGCATATTGCTAATCCATTGCTACATATGTTCGAAAAATGTGTCTGCTCAACAACGCAAATCACGTGATGAATGTTGTTGAACTGTCAAAATGAAACCCATTGCTACTGATAGTGTGTTACGCAATTACCCTGCTGATCTGATCATCTGCCTACCTACTAGAAGGCTGATGTGTATTACCTTTATCCAATCACGATTTCTTACTGTCTCCTCTTTCAACAGCGGACTTTTCCGTGGCGTCCTCGGCTGCAACGTCGAGGGTACCCGCGGCCGTCTCACCTGGGTCAACAACTGGGTCACTTTCATGGACTGCATGCTGCAAATGAAGATCATCGGCCAGGACACCAGAGGACTCTTCGTTCCTACCAGGATCGAGAAGCTCTCCATCGATGCCAATATGCATTACAATGCCATCTCTAAAATGAACCCTGATTCCACTAAGAATTCGTTCGAGATTCGCGTGTATCCTGATGTTGATGTTATCAGGTAAGGATTTTAGTTTTAATTCTTATTTTGCCGGCACTTTTTTTCTCTACTGCTTAGCATGAGCTGCGGGGTTCGATTCCCAGGTCGGACTAAATGTTATTGTGTTTTCCATCTGGAATTTCTTAGTAGCAGCCCGGAGTCTGGATTTGTGTCCGGTTGATGGCAATAGGCTCGCCCCCTATTACATGGGACTTAAACATTACTGGTGAAATATGGGTGTACCTCCACCTTAACCCTTCGCGGAAAACAGACGTGATGTTATATATAATTTAATCTACGCAATCATTAAAAACTTCACTCTTTACCTTATTATCTCATAAAGGATTTATAATTTGTTGTGCTCGGTTCTACTCGAGTGCATATTATTGTAATAGGAATTAAAGTCACTCACTTAAGCATGAATGAAACAGTTATTTGAGCATTTTCCTCCTGGAGATGAAATAAGGATGTTAGGTCCTTCCAGTTAGGTAATCTCAGGGAAGACGGCATTCTGACTCAGTGGTCACTGGTCACGTGCTGCCCTCTTGTAGAGTTTTGTTTTGAGACCACTTTATAGTCTCCCCAGGGCTGTGCCCTAACAGGCGTTGCACACGGAGGGTTTCGGATCGGTCTTTTGAGAGGGGACGGTGCCCCCTTCCAAGTGCAGATGGTGACCACCGGGATGGTTTTAGTGAGGTACCTAATCATCCCACTCTCCCTGGTCCTATTCCCAAAGCCCGGCTGCCTTTTAAAGGTTTCTCCGTGAAATAAAAAAGGTCCTTCCAGATATCACTGAAAAAAGAAAGAGAATACATTTATTTAGCACAGGCTAAAAGGCACGGTTAGCGGGTCGGTCAGCGGGATTGTCCGAAAGGGTTACCGCTGGCCCGGAAAATAAAGGGCTAAGGAAGGAACACGGGTGGGTTTTAGTCAGCAAGAGTTAGAAAGAAAAGAAAGAAAGAAAGAAAAAGTATTTATTGCGACTCGTAAAGGAAGATCACAAACTAAACTAAACACAGTACAATAAAAAACCAAGATAATAAAAAAAAAAAGTAACAAAAGGAAAATTAAACAGAAACTCCTATACGAGGCCAAAAGGCTCCTATCTCAGCATGATGCTGCGACATTTAAAAAAAAGAAAATGTCACAGCGCTGGTATTCTGATAGGGCCCGCAGTGATGTCACGGGCAGTTACAGAAACAGAAATAAATAATTAGATAAAATATTAGCAAATACTAAAATAAAATATTTTTATTCTTTAATCTGCGGGGTCATTTGATGATTTACCATCCGAAAAAAAAAGGCGGCCATTACTCTGACTAAAATGACGCTTTCAATTATTTACCAATGATTTATGATCTTTCACAGAATAAGACATCAAACAATTCCCTAAACATAAAATAAGAAATAATTTTAAGAAAAACTAAACAAGGAAATTTTTTCATTAGCTTCCAATTAATCTTCGATAAACGAAATTACAAAGAGCAGTATTAATTCCAAGGGCTTGAGCTTGGAGTACGAATAAGATAAGCTATTGGTAAACATCTAATTTGGAAAAGAAAATTCATATCATGATAAAAACAGTAATGCGCATATGTACGGTCTTATGAGAGCTTTACGAGCTCTCCGTACCGGGATGAGTAAAAGTCCTTGCCAATAACTTATAACGGACTCACGGAGGATCTACAAACCGACCCCTCTAGTAATTTTAAGTAGTAGGGAATGCATTGAAAGGACAAAAGTGGTTAGAGATCCTCTAATGAAGTACTGCACGCCCCTCCACTGGTTGTTGCATAAACATTTTGAATGTTTGTGGAGAGCATTTTAGTAGAGGGGCGTGCAATTTTAAATTAGAAGATCTTTACTCGAATCTTTTTTGCCAAAAAAAAATTAACTAAATATAGCATTTATACAGGGTTATTTTAAATTGGCTAGCTATACTCCGCAGCAGCGATGGTATCGAAATCTAAACACGATAAAATCATCGGTTATCAACCACAGTTATTGTAGCGTCTAGATATATCAGTTTTTATCGTGTTAAATGTCGTTACTCATCGCAGCGGCGGCCAATTTAAAATAACCCTGTATTTTATTTTTGTTTACATTCCACTCTTGCGCACCTTGGGCAGTTAACAGACAAGCCAGAGCTTAGCACCGCGGCAGTAGCTACTGTTTTATAACTCGTCCTGACGACACGATTGAAGAAACGAAAGCGCGCTCTATTTTTGTCTTCATACTTTCCCCAGTAATTATCTCTTCTGCTTCGCGACAACCCTTATAAATTAAGTATTTAATCAACCCTTTATTGGGAGACTGTTCAATATATTGGAAGCCATTGTATTGTGGCTAGAAATTCACACACGAATAAATAACTCTTAGTCGTTTGTTACGTTTCCTATACGGATGTTGAAAACAACAAACAACAATCCTTACAATCCTTTAGATTGTAATGACTAGTTTGTAACCGATTTTGACTTCTATACCGTAGGCATAAGGATGGTAATAAAAGCAAAAGTGGTTACAATACCAACTGTTTACTGCAGCTGCCATAATTATATCATGCTACCAACGCAATATAATTCAAAATCGGTTGAACGGACTGTAAAAAAGGTTTATTTAAATGTTTAGTCTTATTTCAAATGGAGTATATTCATATAAATACCAGCGCCAATTTCATACCTACGTCATACATTGGGCAGAAGAAAATAGTTTTTCAGATATTCCCTGAGGATCGTCTCAATTTTCTTGAACAAATATTGGAATCTTAACGTAAAAAAGAAACACTGGCCAAGTGCGAGTCGGACTCGCACACGAAGGGTTCCGTCCCACAAGGTAAAAACGCCGAAAAAAACACGTTTGTTGTATGGGCCCGCCTTAAATTTAGTATTTGTTGTTATAGCGGCAACAGAAATACATCATCTGTGAAAATTTCAACTGTCCTACCTATCACGGCTCATGAGATACAGCCTGGTGGCAGGCAGACAGACAGACAGACTGACAGTGGAGTCTTCATTCATTTTCATTTGTCGTCATTTTTATCCTTTGGGTACAGAACCCTAAAAAAGTAAACGAATAAAAATAGGATGGGTCAAAGACTATAAGGTTTTGTCGGAATAAATCGTCTTGCGTATAATCTACCATCAATGTAATTGGATTAAAAGTAAAACTTTGTTTCTTCTAAAAATAAGGTCATATAATGTTAACTTTTTATTTGGTTTCACATCTGTCTAGAATTGTAAGGCCTGCTAAGTTTGGGGTGGTAACAATAATGATTATACGAATCCCAGTTTAGTCTAATTAGTATCCGACATTTCCATGTCTGAGGCCGAGGCTGAGATAATCGTTACTTAGTTCGTGTTTTGACTTAGACATGGTCCCGTCCCTATCTTGCACTTGTAATTTGACAGTTGTGCGACAGTGACAGCAATAACGCTTAGCCAAAGCACGTGTTAAGAGTAAAGATCGTAGATCTTGGCTTGAGATCGCTGCCATCGTGCTCAAAGCATGTCCTAGAACCAACAATTTGCAGACATGTGACATCTACCACTCCGCACTGTGGTGGTGGATTACCGCCCACTCCCTCTCGAAGAGAGGTGGTCTGCGTCCCAGCAGTGCAGACATTATAGACTGATTATGCTATGCTCCAAGTACGCCTAATTGCGCGTTACAAAGTACCTACCTTACTGAATAGACACTTTGCATAAAAGTTCCGCGATTTGCAAGCAGGTGTTACGTTCAGTGCCGGAATAAAACAACTTGATGCCCTAAGCAATCCATGCCTGTACGCCCTTCTATCCACTAGTCGCCTCGTATTTTTCCAAAACATTTGGCGCACATCTGTAGAGTGACTTTTGGGTCTTGTAATATCTTGCTGATAAACAGCCTTGCCTTTCATGTGCTAGCAAATACTGTTTCGGTGCTGTTTCTGCCTTATGGTGCCCCCCGAGACGTGATGCCCTAAGCAATTTGCTTATGGGCTAATCCGGTACTGGTTACGTTAGACTGATAGGTATTCCTACACAAGATATTTGTATCTTGAAAATGAAGCTTACAAGAATTCTGAAATTATTCTGCATCACACTCACAACCCTAACGCCATTATTTTTGACAGTTCAACAATATTCATTGCGTTATTTACGTTGTCGCGCAGAAGAAACATGATTCAAACAAATGAAGCAATGGATTACGATTTTGCTTCGTAATCCTTTAGACTGTGATAGATTGTGTGAGGATGTACACACACACTACACATACCTACCTGTTAATCAATTCGTAACCCATTATCTCCCAGAAATTCGTAGGGTATTTTGTCAATAACATAATTTGCGTATCAAATTGTTTTGATGATTGGGTAAACATCTACAGATTTAGCGTAGGATGCCAGTATAAACGGACACAAACACACTTAGCATTTATAATTTAGTTGGGATCAGTTTAACAAAGCCGCACAGATAGGTAGGTACAACCCAATTTATTGGCAGGACGTGGTAGGATTTAAAGATGGGATCAACTAGCTAAGGGCCGTTTATTTTAATTAATCTCATTTAACTTTATGGCCCCGTTCCCACAATGTCGTGACGACAGATTATCGTGTCGTTTAAAGCGTCGTGGCTTGTGTATTTAAATGGAGGTGGTCACAATCATATAGGACTACACGATTAACTGTCGTCCACGACTTTTTTTGCAGTGTATAGTAAATTGACGTAATTTTAGTAGGCAAGTTTTTAATGACGTCTAAACTTGTATGGAGTAGTGTCAGGCGCTGATTAATCTTGTGTCCCTTTCATAATGAAATAGAAAGAAAAAGATGCACTGAACTTTTTAGTTTAGTTTGTGAACAAGAGAATCGGCACCAATGTCGATGACCCACACGAACTCACTCACAAGTCACTATGTAAGTACTTCAATCATACAAGTACTTATATTAAGACGAGAAATAAAAGTTATCCCAACCTTTTCCCAAACATGCTTCGTAAGTAATCATCTTTTAGGAGTCGGCTCAATATTTGTTATACAGCCAGCAATATTCAGTTCTTATATTAAATTGAAATACTAGGAAGCTTCGTTCAAGAAGACACTATTTTCAGGGCTGGTTTCGCCTCGAAACGAACACGTGACCATTTTGCGCGGACAAAAATATAATAATCACCAATTACTTACATATTTTTTAAACCCTATTGCTTGGATTTTAAGTTTTATTAAACAATGTCAAAATAAATTATCTAGCGAAACTCTGCAGACATGATGGTATCGATATCATCATTTGCCTAGACTTTTCCCAACTATGTTGGGGTCTGCTTCCAGTCTAACCGGATGCAGCTGAATACCAGTATTTTACATGGAGCGACTGCCTATCTGACCTCCACAACCCAGTTACTGGGTAATACGACACCCCTTGGTAAGACTGGTTGTCAGACTTTCGGGCTTCTGACTACCCGTAACGACTGTCAAAGATCCACGAATGACAGCCGGGACCAACGGCTTAACGTACTTTCCAAGGCACGGAGGGGTCTCGGTATGTAAAGATGGTCACCCATCCACAGACCAACCGCGGCAAGCATAGCTTAACCTGATCAATTGACCTGTGCGGCTGTTATTATTTAGCCACGGCCCCTCACTATTTTATTTGTATGTAGAGTATTTTAGATCGCAGAACTGAAGTTATTAATTCAATTGTTATTGTTCAGGGCTGGTGGTGTCGAGGTCCGTGGACTCCATGCTACGCCCATCACTAGGAGGTTGCCTCTTGGAGTGCCTGTGCTTGAGAAGAATGAGTTCATTGCTAACTTCGGAAAGTCTAAGATGAAGGTAAGGAATATGAACATTCTAGTTACTTCTATCATTTAAACTAAGTTGATGTATCTTAATGTAACCCAACGTTATAAAGAGCTTTAGAAAAAGACTGTCACAGAGGCGACGTTCTAAAAAATCCATAATTATGTTCAACTTGTTTATGGCTGCGAGTCGGACTCGCGCACCGAGGGTTCCGTACAAATTTGTAGGTATGTAACTACTTTACGTTTTTCGGATTTTTCCTTTTGTTGTGCTACATGACATTGCTTCTTGCCAAATTTCATGATTCTAGGTCAACGGGAAGTACCCTATAGATTTTGACTCCGATTGCGAGTGTCAAAATATGTGGCATAAACGGAACATAAACGCCCGTATCTTTTGATTGCGTTGACTTAAAAGTTTGATTCTTTTTACTACTTCAAGGGATTGCAGCCCTGAGTTTATTATATTAATTTCAACTTGATAACTTTACGCGTTCCTGAGAAAAAGGGTCTTGACAGAAGGACAGACAGACGGACATCGATGTGATCTTATAAGGGTTCCGTTTTTCCTTTTGAGGTACGGAACCCTAAAAGTTATGAGATGTTCGTCTTTAAAAGGTTTCCCTGTTCAAAACTCCATTGAAATAGTTGTATTATTTCCCAAATCAATCTACATGAGCCATTCACCCTTTACCAGATCGAAGACGTCCTCCGTGCCAACATCCAACTGGTTCTCGAGAACATCCAAACCTACAAAGTCAAGTGCATAGAATTAGTCGACGAAGAGTACAAGAAGAACGAACTGGAACCCATTCTGGAAATTATTGGAGAGGTCCTTGGAGACTTGCCCTTGGTACAGGCTGAGCTTCTCATGATTTCCGAAGAACCTATTGAAGTGCCTTCTAACATTACCCTTGAGAACAAGAAACTGGCTGGAGAGAGTAACACTATCATGTTTGTAGGTGCTAATCTTCTAGGCAGGCCTGAGGTAAGAAATCATAAATATATAAAATGTTTGACAAAATATTTTTCTAAGAAACATTGCCTTAGTTGAAATTGAATTTGAAAAGAACGAATTATATTATTCAACTTCATTAGTCAAGCCCTGAATTCGTCGCCCCAAATTACCAGGATAAAATCTAAAGTCGAAATCGAATATAAACTTGTATACTCCTTACAAAAATGTAATAGTACATATTGGTATGAACTAGGTATGTATTTGTATATTGATCGTATTATTTCCTCCATCAGATCCTTACACAAGCAGCCGGCACCCTCCGTGACAAGTGCTTCCTCATCAGTCGCGAAAAGGAACGTCCCGACCCTAAACAATATTCAGACCAATACGACATCGTCACCATCCACGACATTGGCGTCGAATTCTTGGTCCTCTTCCGTAAACGCGTTGGAGCCCGCCCCGCCAAGTTCTTCAGAATCCTCGCCTCAGATCTAAACTTCGCTTGGGTCGACAAAGTCAAGGAGGAACTCAAGGAAGGCCAGAAAGTGGTCCTTTATACCCAAGATGAGCATATCAACGGTCTTTTGGGATTGGTCAACTGTTTGAGGAGAGAGCCTGGCGGTGAGATTGTGTATGGTGTACTTATTTCTGACCCGTCTGCACCTCCGTTCAATCCTGACTTGGAATTCTATGAAGAGCAGCTGGATAAGGACTTGGCCCTCAATGTTTACCAGGATGTAAGTACCTATACCTATACTTTCTCATAGATAAATTGTATTGTGTAATCACGTGTTATGAATCTCTGACATACAGGGTGGCAGGACATCTTGCTTAGCTTATGATTCTAGACGACCTAACGTAGAAATTTGTAGTAAACAAAAAAAAAACTGCTGATTCATAGAAAAGTACAATACCTACGCGGTATAAATGTAAGGAACAGCATTTTTTTTTATAACCGACGAAAAATTTCAACCCTAGGGAGTCTAGAATCATGTACTTACTGAATCCATGGTAAATAAATACCGAGCCGATATTTGGCACCAGAATGTGACGATAAAATACACATTCATTTTCTGAGATATTTGCATTAAAAGAGATAACGAAGCAAAACCGACAACAGGCTTAATTAAAATTCAACGATGTGATAAATGGATATTACAAACATATCGAGTTGAATTGATAATTCACTGTGAGACATTATTTTGCATGATCGAGACTCCCAAGGTATAAAAATAACAAACTTTTGCTTCATTATTTTGGGCCTTAAAAATATATTTTGTAGATAGAAATTCTTTAATAAGTACACCATAAAAATGACAGATGTGAATGTAGAAATACAACACGTTGACCCCACACCACCCCTTTCACCTTGTCTTGATGTGTTCTTTTTTTCCACCTTGTACTTTTTGTAGTTTTCTACAAAATGCATTTTTCATTCTAAGGCCCATTACTTTTATTGAATTCAACTGAACAAAGATTTTCATAGAATTATGCTTTTAGTTCGAATCGTTAGTTTGAAAATGTAAATCAGGGAAATTAATAAATAATATTCAAATCACAAATGTCATTCTTTGACAATTGTATGAAATGCACTGACCTCTATTAAACAGTACTTGTTTAGTACAGGTCAGTGATGAAATGGCACGGCAAATTGACATGGTATCAATTTGGTTATCGATGAAATTCCCTGACTGCAGGTTTAACTTATTGATACACAAAATTTGTTTTAATGTTGTGTCTGCATCGTAGTATTTTTTACTATTTCTCATATATCCATCTAAATCCTAGGGTCAATGGGGTACGTACCGCCATCTTCTCCTGGGTGACCTGGAGACCGTCCGTGTCAACCACGCCTACGTCAACACCCTTACGATCGGAGACCTGTCCTCATTGAGATGGTTGGAAGGACCCATCAGGGAGAACCACGATTTCAAGAACAAGGAGAAAGTGCTTGTTAATGTAAGTATTGTCTTTTAATTATTTTTTACGGAAATCTATATCAACCTACTTATTGTAAACAACAAGAACAAATCGCTGTACAAAGATCTGTTTGAATTTTACCAAAAATTCGAAGAAAGAAAGAAAAAGAAAGAAACAAAATACATTTATTTAGCACAGACTAAAAGACACACAATACACTAGAAAGTCAGATAATAATCGTACATCAGATAAAAACAAAAAAAGAGATAAAATTAAAAAGTGCAAAGTCCGATGTAAGAAAACAGGACATGAAGACATGTGACATCTATCAACACGCACTGGGCCCGCGTGGTAGATTACAGCCCTCTTGTTCTCAAAGACAGGAGGCCCGAGTCCCAGCTGTGGGAACAAGTGGGGCTGATTATGATGAACACTAAATTCTTTCAATCGAAGCTCACACTGCAGTTACTAACCTAATTATATCGATTATAGAAAGTTACTTAAAGGGTAGTTACTTTGGAGATGCCTACTACTGTGGGGAACAATAATGTATTTTTAGGGAGCTACCCTCAATGTATACTTACGTAAATAATCTTCCTCAACCAGGTGTACTGCTCGGCGTTGAACTTCCGTGACGTCATGACAGCTACCGGACGTGTGACAGTGGACGCGGTCGCTCGCGGTCGACTTGCGCAGGAGTGCGTGCAAGGTTTCGAGGTTGTCGGAAAGACTCCCAAGTATGTTATGTTTACGAAGCTTTCGTATTTAGATTGGCCATTTTAATTGATTTTGTTAAACTAACTTATGGAGGCTTTCAATTATGAAAAAAAAATGGTTTGTCTTCAAGTTTGAACATATATTATTCATTCTTTGACTAACAGGGCTGGTTTTTCTAACGCCAAATAATTTTATCCGAGGAATAATTTTGAATTTTTGACAGTTCTTCCATACAAAATCTCTCTATTCTATTCAATTTTTATTTATGGCAAGTAAAGCCGATGTCGTACAAAATCTCTCACACATCAATTTTATTCTATGAATAAAAAATATCTGTCGATTGAAAAATCAGCCCTAAGTCAAACAAATCACCGCCTAATTACTCTAAGCAACATTTTTGACACAATATTACTACAGTGACACGTGAGAAGGTTCATTGCCTTTCCAAGGACTAAGAATAGCGATATATCAGTCCAAAACCATTTTTCATCAAGTGTACCTTATGCACAATGCCAACCTTGGACAAAATCAATGGTCTCATCCAACCACCTTTGTTTTACTCTTTATCACGCTTCTAGAACTACATCATGCCTCGTGTGTCTGGAGGTCGCAAGCGCAACTACTGACCGTTAGGTCCTGGGTTAGATTCCCAGGTCGGGCAGTGCCATTGGATTTTTCCGTTAGGAATTTCTCAGTAGCAGCTCACAGTCTGGATGTTGGTGGCATGACACGCTAGAGCCTCGGAAAGCGAGAGTTAAGCTGTTGGTTCTGCGCTTGATCTCTCCCCGGTCGTGTCGGATTGCCGTCCCATCGGATTATCAGAGTAAGGAACAGGAGCGCACCAAGTGTTTTACACTTGTGTACTATAATGTCTAATGCGTTCTTGGCTTGTCTCCGTTGAGATTGGCCACCGTAACCGAAATTCGGTCGGGAGTATCCTATTTTTATATTATGACTCTCTTAACAGTGGTTCCCGTGTCATGGGTATGATCCGTAACCGAGGTTTGGCTAACTTGGTTGAAGGAGACAAGGCTCTCCTGTGGGCCATCCCTGATGATTGGAGCTTCGAGGAAGCTGCTAGTGTTCCAGTTGCTTACGGAACTGTCTACTATGCCATGGTGAGTCATGAGTTAGCTTATATTTTATACCGATATGTTGAGTTTATCATCAGTATTGTAATATTTCTTCTGTTATACTGTAATGTAAGTACAGTTGTATTTATCAGCATTATTGGTGTAATTCCTTATATGCTATTAAAATTAGACCCTTCCCAAGATTGTTGAGGGATAACAGTATAGTTATTATTATTTAGTTTACATTTCTGGAAATGGTACCTACTTGAAGAGATTGATTATATTGCGTTAGAAAAATATTAATTTCAGTGACTACTATATTATGTAGGTTCATGCAAGAATCATGCTTTATTATTATCTACTTATTTGAACAAATCGGTGGACCTTCCATAATACACAAATATTTTCTTGGAACATCCGAGTCCCTGAACCTGCACGTGGATAACTAAAACCTTCTTGTATCCAGGTCATGGTAGGCCAGATCCAACGTGGTGAGTCCATCCTCATCCATGCTGGCTCGGGTGGAGTGGGCCAGGCGGCCATCAACGTGGCCCTCTACTATGGCTGCGAGATTTTCACTACTGTGGGTACCGCGGAGAAGAGGGCTTTCATCAAGAAGTTGTTCCCGCAACTTAAAGGTTGGTTTTATGGAATCTAATCTGTTTACATGTAACTTAGATCTTTTTCCAATAGAACTTACAAAAATAAAAGTTGCAAGAAACATTGTAATAATTGAAAATAATATTTTTTTAGACAGTTTATAGATAGGCAATGCAGTGTCTAATTTCTATAGTCCTTAGTACTTTCTATTCCTGTTCTTTGAGCTACTCACTCATTATCTATTTGTCTTTTTATTCGTTTCTTATACACTCATCATTATTCATCAGCCTATAGAAGTCCATTGCTAGACATAGGCCTCCCCAATCGCACGCATTTCAACTAGATCCTCGGTAACTCTCATCCAGCTACTCTCTCTACGATGATCGTCGCTCCAATTACCCCGAGGGCGCATTGAATACACTAAATGAATAATAAAATTACAGACAGTCACATCGGCAACTCTCGTGATACATCGTTTGAAGACATGATCCGTCGAGAGACCAACGGCAAGGGAGTCGACATGGTGCTAAACTCCTTGTCAGACGAGAAACTACAGGTAAACTTACAAGAAGCAAAGCAACTCAATTAAATAGTATATATTTATAAACATACACAAACAAAAATACATATAACTATACATAAACTTAAATGTATAGTTTGCTTACTGAAGAAATGAATGAATCATAATCATCATCTGCAGGAATTATACTAACATTATTTTTTTTAACCAACAGGCCTCCGTTCGTTGCTTAGCCTACCGTGGTCGGTTCCTTGAGATCGGAAAGTTCGATATCAGTAACAACACGCCCATCGGAATGTACTTCTTCCTGAAAGAGACCTCGTTCCACGGCATCATGTTGGATTACATCTTCGACCAGACCTTCAGTTTCAGAAAGGTTTGTTTGGCCACTATATTCACAAATATTTTTCTTAATTGTAACATTTTTTGTAAATTCATTTTATATTTACTTTTTTATATTACGAATTATTACGATGCTAGCTTTATTTTCACTTCTTGCGTTAGTTTCTTGTCACATTGAAATTGTACATTTACATCATATTGTAGTCTTTGTACATTTAGTATTTTATCTATGCATTGAAATGATCAAAACAGAGTCTTTGACAGAATATTTTTAAATGAAAACTGTATGGTATTACTATGTACTATATACGACTTTAAGAATATATTGATAAAAATAAACTGTACCAATTATCAAAAGTCTAAATACTTGTTAAAGTCTTTCAATAGGCGCCACAACCTTTTTTCCTCAGCCTTCACAGTTAAAGAAACAAGGTTGTGTTGCAAACTTTTTATACCAGACTTCTTTCCACTTTATACATCCATCATCAACCTAACCATCTGCATCCTAGACATTTTATTTGATTTCTCCTCGTTTACACAGCGCCTGCAAGACCTGCTGCTGAGTGGTATTGAGAACGGTGCCGTCAGACCTCTGACGTACTGCACGTTTAAGGCCAACGAGGTGGAGACCGCTTTCCGTTACATGGCGGCCGGTAAACACATCGGAAAGGTAAAAATATCACGTATTTTATTGAACTTCTTATACTTCATAAGAAATCTTACAAGCTTCCTACGGGAGAGACCTAGCTTATTGCTGCATGTCTGGAAAATGCTCTTGTGTTACAATTCTAAGAAAACTAAAATCTTTTAACTGTAATACATTCTATTCTATTTAACTAGGGTAAAATTCATAGACCGCATTTTGGCCTTACTTTGCTAAGTTTAGTTTAAGCATCGCATACCACTCCTGTTATTGGTTCCTATCGTTTATTTTGCTTCATGTTAGGTCTAACACTCCATGTACAATACTGATTTTCAGTTGCATATGATTGGAAGCCGACCCCAACATTTTTTTTATTTTTTTTTTTAAACGTTGCCCCACACTAGGAATTTCTCCTGTATTGTGGGTGCGTTTACAAACATTTAAACTCACATACACAAACAGCCAGACCCGGAACAACTACTTGTAGGTCATATAAATATTTGTTCCGTGCGGGAATCGAACCCGCGACACGCAGCGCAGCAGTCAATCGCTTATCCACTGACTGCACGAACCGTGCCGCCCGGCCAAACATAGTTGGGCAAAGGCTGGACAAATGATGGTGTTGGGCCTAACCTATATCTTATTGTTGAATATCAGGTAATCATCAAGATCCGTGATGAGGAGCGCACCAACCGTCCAGTAAAATCCGTCGTCACACCCATGGATGCTGTGCCTAGGTAAGTCCGCTCAAATGACGATACTTTTCAGAACTATGCAATACAGACAAGGGGGATTAAAAAGGCCACTTTAACAGAATCATAAAAGGATAACATTATGAATCATTTTAATAAATTTAATCGAACTGTCTCCGCCATATATGGCACTACGTAGGTATAATCAAAGAGATTGGAATGATTGGTATTTTAGCACAGACAAAAAAAAAAACAATGGGATTTGATACGATTAACTTAACAGTTAACTGTCCATTATGATTCATAATGTTGTCCTTTTAGGATTCTGCCAAAGTTGTCTTTTTAGACCCCAAGGTCTGTTTTAGGCTTAGCTCAAGATCGAAGGCAACAGATAGGGAAAATGAAAATATGATGTCTGATAACCCTAAAGCCAACTAATGTGTTGTGGACGTCCACAGTGAAACGCCAGATTTACGAAAGGGTGAAGGGTCAGAAGTACACGATACGTCCATGTAAAGGAAGTGGTGTTAAGTTTTCCAGGACTTTTCCATTGTAACTCCAGTCCTTTCGCAGTTAATTTGCCTCTGATTTTTTTGCATCACTGTCAACGTATTCTCATCTTAATAGGGCTGCTGTTGGGTTGCCAAAAGGTCTGTCAAAATCGCTGTGATATTTATTGTCGTTACAATTGCTGTACGGACTGTATGTAACATACTTTTCCGATCGTTCTTTACTTTGTAAACAAGAAGAAAACCACTTGAAATCAAATTGAATAAATATCATAAATTATTATTTTGGTGCTATTTTTATTTAGCGTTCTGATAGCTCCCAAAACTTTCCAGACCATTCATTAATCTCGAAAATAGTAACATTTTCATTATTACTGACTTCAATTTTTCCTTGCTCCACTCCACTCCACTTTCTAATCTTCCAGGTACATCTGTCACGAAGATCACGTGTACGTCGTGGTTGGCGGTCTGGGAGGTTTCGGTCTGGAACTGGCTGACTGGCTCATAATGAGAGGCGGCAGAAAGATCCTCCTCACCTCCCGCAGAGGAATCAGCAACGGATACCAGTCCTCGAGGCTTAGGTTTGTGATGACTGAATTTTTTACTTGATTTATTGTAATTGGTGCAGCACATAGACATCCGTGCAGCAACATAAGGGTATGTATTCTTTCGACGAGTATAGGGTTGGTTCCTGTACTCATTTCTTTGTACAAATGATATTGCATGGATGGACCTGAGATACAGAATGAACGTAGACGGTAACGGTAGACGTGTGTTAATGTAGCACATGAAGATTTTGAAAAAGTTCCACTTTTTTTAGTTCCCCTCTCTTTCCCTTATACCTGAGCAACAGTCAGTTGTGTTAATGATTTTAATGCTTATAATTCTG
This sequence comes from Oligia fasciuncula, assembly GCA_963082905.1. NCBI lineage: Eukaryota > Metazoa > Arthropoda > Insecta > Lepidoptera > Noctuidae > Oligia > Oligia fasciuncula. Next base: position 8,253,915 of record OY720406.1, on the reverse strand, counting down.
TTACTATTTGAACTGTTACGGTCGTGAATCACAATTTTATCAATTACAACTTGATATTCATCTGAAAAATTTAAAAAAAAGTAAAAAAAAAATGGGGTTTTCCTTAACGTTTTCGCCTACAATATAATAATGGTTTTCCTTTCCCCTATAGAGCATGGGCACAATATGGTGCCGACATCCAAATCTCGACCCACGACGTCACCACCGAGTCTGGATGCGAACAGATGCTCCAGATGGCACTCAACATGGGACCTGTGGAAGCCATCTTCAACCTGGCTGTGATCCTCAAGGACTGCATCTTCCAGAACCAGACTTCGGAGAGCTTCAAGACCTCGTACGGACCTAAGGCAATGGCTACCATGCATTTGGATAAACTGTCGAGGAAAATGTGCCCTAATTTGAAGTAAGTGGGAAATATTGTTGATTGTTTTTAGTTATGTTCATAGATATTATTCATTAGTGCATAACTAATCAATGGGGACCAGGCACACCATCTACTAAACACTATTCATGTAAAGGAAAGAGGAAGAAAGATCATTAAAATTTGGTGAAAAAGTCTCAGAAGTAGAGTGTTACTTGGAAATATGGTAGATTACGCTATTCTATAAAAATCTCACCGTGATTGCTTAGGTGAGGTGAGTTGTCAATCCCTAGATTCCCAAGCGTCAAATACGATGACAGCCGGTCGATTCTGTTAAAATCTCACCGTGAAAACTTAGGTGAAGTGTATTTTTGCTAAAAATTTACACTATTGACAGCCCAGCGGTGCTATTCTGTAAAAATCTCACCGTGAAAACTTAGGTGAAATGAGCGTGGAGTGAGCTGTCAATAGTGTCAATTCCTAGCAAAAACAAACTCACTTCACCTAAGTTTTTACGGTGAGAATTTAACAGAATCGACCGATAGTCTACGCTCACTTCACCTAGGTTTTCACGGTGAGATTTTTATAGCATAGCACCGCAGTTCACTTCAAACTCACTTCACCTAAATTTTCACGGTGAGATTTTTACGGAATCCATCGGCTGTAGTCGGGGTAATAGGTACTGTAGGCACTGTCGGGTGTACGATTATACTCAACTATTTCCGACCCAATATTATACCATTGTATCACGCTAGCACATCAAGCTACCCGAAACTGTCAAATTTTCCCAATCTACTTTGAACCTTATGATTTAGCGATAAAGTTGAAAATCTATTAAAGAAATTTGACAAATTGTAGTAGCTTGATGTGCTGGCGTCTGTATTCCAGCACCCTAATTGCGTAACAAACTTTAAATCACAATCTGAATCATTTTGCAGGATATTGCTAATCCATTGATTTATATGTTCGAAAAATTTGTCTGCTCAGCAACGTAAATAGCGCAATGAATGTTGTTGAAGTGTCAAAATGAAAGCCATTACTACTGTTAGTGTGCTACGCAATTACCCCGCTGTTGCTACAAAGAAAATGAAGGACGATAAAATATTATCCTGTACTTAATAAAATCTGCTCTCAAATTTATTTTATGATAGCAACATTGAAGTATCTCGGTGAAATAGAGTATTGAGCAAGTTTTACGACTGAAGTTTCTCCACGGGAGTTCTATGTCCAGAATGTATTTATTAATCCCTGGTGGGAGTAAAAACAAAGGGCTGTATTAACAAACTTGATACGTAGATTTCTGGGACAATTTTTTTGTAATATATCCCCTCAGCAGTAAAATAATACGGTAATTTATTTTATTACGACGGTTAGGTCTTGTTGGTTTACCGAGCTATAATTATGTATTATTTCATTAACTACAATAAATTTGTAAAAATTTTTTGGTGCTGTCACCATACTGTTTAAACGTTTTAAAAGTACTTTGTTATCTTCTGCCTTTATTAAATGATTTAGCATTGTCATTGTTAATGTGAAACTTGAAAACTTCCGAAATATCGTCAGCGTGTTCATCTTTCTTAGACTTGGCAGCTGGTCTAAGCTAGCTAGCTTCTATTTCAAGGCTTTGTGTACCCTTTCTTGATTAAATATTTTATCATAATTCCCTTTATGATATTAACATAGCACCTACATAAATTACATTTTTAAATATAAAAAAAAACATTTAAAACATAAAAAAAATTTAGGCCCATCGGCATCAGGAAGAGGGTCCAAGCTTCCGGTGGTAAGGGCTCTAGAAGGAGGAAACTCCTCACTATGTGTCACGGCACACAGGAGTACTTCGGGGGGCCTAAAAAGGCCACTTTGGAGAATCATAAAAGGATAACATTATGAATCGTAATATGGCGAAGACAGTCCGTGTTTTTCTTTTTTTCGCTGCACTACGTAGGTATAATCAAAGAGATTGGGATTGGATTTGGATCGGATTGATTGGTATTTTAGCACAGACAAAAAAAAAACCTGAAAAATAATAAATAATAGTAAACCATTTATTATCAGGTAACAAAGACCCACCATATATACGAGTACATACCTTAATCTAAGTAAAAAAAAATGCTTCACCAATGGGATTTGACACGATTAACTTAACGGTTAACTGTCCATTATGTTATCCTTTTATGATTCTGCCCAAGTGGCCTTTTTAGGCCCCCTGAATCAAGCCCCTGAAGCAAACCCAGCCGCGCAATTATTATAGTATCTATTATATTATAGTATAATTATAGAATCATAATTTTATTATTATGGCTGAATATGAGTGAAGATACGAGTAAGACCTCTCCCTTATATGTAAATCGGGGGTCTTCATCGATTAAGGTCCATTTTTAGATCTCCACTCAACATTATGTTACTCAGATGGATGCTTACAATATTCTCCTATTCTTAGGGACTTCGTGATCTTCTCCTCTGTATCCTGCGGTCGCGGTAACGCCGGTCAGACCAACTACGGTCTCTCCAACTCCGTGATGGAGAGGATCTGCGAATGGAGGAAGAAGCTCGGCCTCCCAGCACTGGCCGTGCAGTGGGGAGCTGTTGGTGATGTGAGTAGTATATTATTATCTTGTTTCTTTTGTTTATGTGTAAGCTTCATCACATAGATAGGCTGAGATAAAAATATACTCGAAGAAGATCCAGGACGGCTACTATTAACTTTTCGTATCGAAGGGAGGTAGAACGTGGATCCACACTAGGCACAAAGGCTATTTAATTGTTTCTGTAATTATTATAATTATGGCATTCAACCGGTTATGTCATTATTATTTAACTAGTTTCTAAAATCTAACTATATTGAAGTCTCCTATTCTTAAAGATGCAGTCAAGTACTTATCTGCCGTTTTTTTACAAAGAAATTGAAATGATTATCTTCCTACCGTTATTGGACAGTAACAATATCCATCAGGCTATCATGCAGGCTTGTCTGACTACCTAAAACTTTTTTCTTATACAAAATGAAAAAAGAGACCGAATACCGCAACACGAAAGGTCTTGTTGGGTAAAGCATACTTAGTCACCCATCTCGCGGCAGACCGCGGCAGTGCTGCCTAACCTTTTAAATCATTCTATTCACATAGTCATCCAGCTATAACCCACGCAACAAAAACCAAACACTAGAAAGAAGAAAATAAAGAAAGAAAATACATACACAGTCTAAAACACACACAATACAACAGATAGTCAGATAATAGTCGTACATCAGATAAAAACAAAAATAAAAGGATAAAAATAAAAAGTGCAAAGTCCGATGTAAGAAATTAGCAGAAATGTGTGCCTCACGGCTGCGCCAAAAAGGTCCAGTTCAGCAAAAATGCCAGACAACTAGTGCCTGACGCTGGTTTTCAACTGGACCAGCAGTGCGATTCTGTAACCATCTCACCGTGAAAACTTAGGTGAATTGAGCGTGGAGTGAGCCGTCAATAGTGTCAATTCCTAGCAAAAACAAACTCCCTTCACCCAAGTTTTCACGGTGAGATTTTTACAGAATCGACCGGCTGATGTGTGAGGTGACGGATGTAAATCAGTTTTATACTGTGACGTGTGTATGCATAATTACATAAATAAATCACTATCTAATCCCTCAGGTCGGTCTCGTAGCTGATATGCAAGACGACGACGTCCAGCTCGAGATCGGTGGAACCCTCCAGCAGAGGATATCATCCTGTTTGTCTGCCCTCGACAAGTTCATGAAGCAGGACGCAGCTATCGTGTCATCCATCGTCGTGGCTGAGAAGAAGGCTGGCGGATCCGGATGTGGCAACATTGTGGATGCTGTTGCACAGATTATGGGTAAGTTAACTAATGTCATAGCTTAATGTCTGTTCAAAAAGTATCTGATTAAAGTGTAAACAAAACCTGATTAAGTTAATTTTTTACGCAAGCACTCACTAAAGTGAAATAGTAACACATTCGTTTGTATTTAGAAAGTTTCTTCTACTTTTCTACATTATAATCTCACGACTTAATCAAAAAAATGTTTTTTGAGTAACGTTAATAAATAGGAATTGAAAAATCATCGACGAAAATTGAGGTTTTAAAATTAACCTCAATTGTCAAATGGAAAACATCTTATTGGTGTTTTAAAATTAGAATTACGGGTTTAGGAAGGTATTCAAATCAAAGCACTCAATTTGTAATGGTACTACAATTTTGGCATCAGCAGGTAGATTTTGCATGATTTTTCTGTTAACGGCACATACAAATTTGTGTTCACTGAGCTGTATAGGTTTTATTTATTTATAACATATATATTTATAATATATTTTGTTCTATTTATCCTGAAATTTCAAATTCAAAATATGAAGTTGCAAATTTAATCATTAAGGCGACTACATGACCTAAAGCGCGGTCTTTGTCGGACTACATAGAAAAGAAAGAGAATCACGATGACACATCGTTGGTAATTATTTGCAAATTAAGAAGCAATTACCTGTTGTTTCACTAAAAAATTAAAACACTGGTGATTTAGTATGTCGCTTGTAGAATAATCTGACAAAAAGTCATAATGATTGATGAGTATGGTTTTTAATTTTTATTGTAAAAATAAAGTTTTAGACGTATCTTCATGATTTTTTTTCTATCGTATCGAATTATTTGTATTATGTTTTCAACATCTACCGAGCATATATCCTGAAGAATATCATATATTTTTCTGATTTTGTTTACTATACCTAGTCGATCATAAACTTTTATTGTTTCTAAAACTTGCGTTTTTTGTGTTTAGGTTCTGTAAGCCCCTTAAGTGTTATGTGGGTAATGAGAGTTTCCAATTAAATTACACCCAGAACTGTCGTTAATGTTGCCGTATCATTAAACAATGATAACGATATGGTTAGGGCTAACCATTAGCATTAGCATGAATATAATCTGTTGGAAGATTAGTTACATGCGAATAATTCTATTGATATGATACTGGTGATACCCTAGTAAACACGATTATACCCGGCGGAGTATTCAGAGATGTGCACAAATGGAAATCGGTTACTTAATTAGGCTAAGTAATTAAATCTGGCTCTCAAATTGGGAATTTTATGTATGCAGTCCTCTTTCGAACGGACTTCTAAACACAATTAATGCCAATTTTTAAGCTACGATTTATTTTATTAATTTAATCGCTATTATATTTCGTTCAACACAAACTGGAGAAGGTGGAAGCAACGGTTTTTTTCTTTTCCTGAATTTAAGCCAGTGCCAAAGGAATCAGCATCGTCATACAACGTGGCAATGCTGCCAGCCTATTGGGCACTTTTCCCGCTATGCGGATGAATTTTTTGATGCCCTATGATTATGTACCCATGTTTTGTTTTATATACATGTACAATAAATATTATTATTTTAAGTCTGTAAATATCAGAATGTCAGTATTTGTAAGCTTCGTTACATTATGGAGAGTTTCTCGATCGTCGAGAGATATGTATATGTGCTCTCTTCGTGTAAACGAGGCTTTATACTTCAGCCACGTCCTATTCTGCATAACAATTTCAACTTTTTAAGAAATACAATATCAATGTTCTCCACCAGGTATCAAGGACCTGAAGACCGTGTCCCAACAAGTGTCCCTCGCCGAGCTTGGTATGGACAGTATGATGGCCGTGGAGATCAAGCAGACCCTGGAGAGAGAGTTCGAGATCTTCCTCACCGCCCAGGACATTAGAACTTTGACTTTCGCTAGGTAAGCAAAAGATGAAATTAGTGCTAAACTTTAGGTCTTCGCCAGTTATGTTTTGAGTCCCATGTAGAAGCAGTCCTTTCTGGCAAGACTTATGTTCTGGAGTTAAAATTTTCGGTTTTGAAAATTTTATCATATCATGTTCTTTTTGTAGCGGGGACATAACAAAATATATAATAAAACTCGCAATCTGTCGCTCAAACTGTCGACAAATAACTCTCCAGGCCTTCAGCTGTCAAAATACCGAAAAATTTCTCCCAAACAACTACGTATACAAACTTGAAATAACAATTTCTGTTCGAAACGACTCGCTTTTCCAACGAGGTTTTCAGAAAAAAACTAGCTCAAGAAAATAATACAAAACTCTTTCTAATACAACATGCTATTCCAAGCTCAAAGAAAAAATCTCGAAGCAAATGTGTAGCGAATTGTACTTCTATTTTGTTCATATTTTCAGATGTCTGAGATACTTCATAAAGGCATCTGAGGTAACAGACTTTCCGCAAATTAGATGAACGATCGGATTTCTACGTAATTTTACTCATTATTCAGTTTTATTCATTGTTCTCGTTCGTGATCTTGATTACCGGTCGGATTTTAATCTTTGAGATGTAGGTAACTAATTAACGTCAAAGCGTCAGTCACAGGCTAATCATTAGTTGATCTTTCTTTTATCTTTTACTGATCATGATCCTCTTTCGTAGGTAGTCAAAACATGGTATCTATAGGTAGAGAGATGACAGTTCCAATTCTATCATCAGAAGGTCAATCCCCTTATTTAAAAATGTTCAAAATTTAATCGCAATCTAAACTCGGCGACAATCAATGTCAAAAACTTGACAAAAACGTACGGAAATTAGAGGTATTTCTGACAGATTTAGACTGATATTAAAATGCGAACGTTATACAGTATGGAAACCACATAGCTCGCGAATATAAAACAGCTATTCCCTACATTTATGTTCGCACAACTCATCAAAATGTAGGGAACAGCAGATATTTTTTCGCGACCGATTCGTAAATTTTTTGTATATCGTCAGAAAATGCGATAACAAAATGTGGTATAATTTATTGCATATTATATGGTTTCCATACTGTATACGGGAATTACCCTGTTGTTTATTTTATTTTTAAAATTTTATAAGAAGGTATTATGTTCCTGTATTTTTCACCCTTTATGAAACCCCTTTACGACTGGGTGGATTTTTACCTCTTAATGCGTATCGAAGAAGAATTTTGGTAATTTGGCACGAATTTTCCACTACGTTGCAAGCTCTTTAGCACAAGCTTGCACGCCTAGTAACTTTTATCCTAACGACCTCAGTAGCACAATTTGATCAATTCATCTAGCCATTCACTGCTAGCTGTCAATGTCATACTTCCTAGTTCTCTACCTTCAGCATTCTGTCTGCCCCAGCTCCTTTTAAGATACAAGGGATCACCCACTGCGGATTTAATTTGGTCAATCTCATGGGTGAGCGTCCGCGTGGTCTAATGCCCTCCACTCTACCCTGCACGACAAGGCGCTCAATAGCAATAATAATATATTTTACCTACAAGATCCTTATTGACTGTCTCCGTTCATCAGGCTAGTAGAACTAACAGCACAACGTGAAGCTGCCGCGTCAACGTCGGCATCCCGTCCCGTCAACATCGAAGGAGGTGCTGGTCTTAGGGTGCTGATGAGGAACTTCGGAGACGAAAAAGTCGTGTCCGAGCCCCTCATATACATGCCTACCATGGTCAGCGATGCCGTTGAGGTAAGATTACTTTCTTAATAATCGAACTTTTTCAAGAGGTATATTGTAGTTAAAAATATATTGTTTAAATGAATTCATCAAGTGATTTATGCTTCCTTATGTATATTTATATTAAAAATTAAAGTCGCTTTTAGTGTTAGTTTGTGTGACCACTTTGGTCTTTTGAAATACGCAACGCACTTTGATGCGGTTTGCACCATCATTTAGATAATTATAATCCGGAAGACTTACTGGTATAATACATTAATATTAAACTGTGTCTAAATCGTAAATTCAGAAACTGGTATCGATAATAATTGTAACGATGATGCCATCATAGAGCGGCCACAATGAGGTGTCAAAAAACGCTCTTCATAATCCTGAAGATTCAATAAAGATTATAATATCTTGGTAGATTTTAATGATCTCTTTCGAAGCATAATATATGTGTTAACGTTACTTTTGGTTAAAAAGTCTAAGAAGATAGATGTAGGTAGGGATATATACGCAAAATTTTCTGATCAAGCGAAAATGGTCCACAGTCAAGTTAGATTCACAGCAAAATTTATTTTCTCAAGGAAACACAACAAACGTAGCCAACGATCGCTGCTGTTTATTCTCCAATAGGTAGTTTCAACGCTTTCCACTCAGACTGCAAAGTTATCTAATAGATCATTCAATAAGAAACTGGATCGAACTCGCGAAAGCCGTGATAAATGTGAAACATCTCTCGGGTGCAAGTTCACTACAACTTTCTGCTCAAAGACAACTTCTGAAGAGCCTTTTAGTTCAAAAAACGACGAAGTTATCCGCGAACACACATAAAAAAAAAATATATATATACGGTCGAATTGAGAAACCTCCTTCTTTTTTGAAGTCGGTTAAAAATGTTTGTTTGTTTTGTCGAAATAATTAGACATTTGTTTGGTGCATTTAATTTTTGTCTATAAAATGCAATTTCCTGAATGTTACTTGTGCATTATACTGTTATTTAATTTCAAGAAAAGTAGGTAGATAGACGTATGAATATTACTCATACATAATATTGTAAAGGTCATCATTCCTTTGACCTTTTTCTTAATAAACTTCCAATAATCATTTACTAGAGGAACTAAAAATATCCTTGAGACATCTTGTCTCATAAAAATATGTATTTTTCGTTTTTTCAAGAGAGTTTCACGAAGGTTCTTTAAATGATTTCCTGTTTCAATCAGTATTAATAGTCATACCAAACCATCATCATTAGGTATACCGAAAGGCGTCCACTGTCGGACATAAACCACCCAAAGATCGCAACAGCGTCCTGTGACTGGCTGAGACTACCGCTTTCAGTGGATTCCTGCGAGCTTCACCAGGTCCACCTACCCACGCTGCACCTTCCGGCATGATCACCAATCTAGAGCTTCTGCCAAAACTTTATAAAACTGTATTACTCTTTTATAGGGTGATGAGGCTATCCACGTGATGGAGCGCGTCTTGTTCATGCTGCCAGGATTGGAAGGTTGCGCATCAGTCATGGAACCGCTCTGCAGAAGACTGAAGATCAAGGTCTGCGTGCTGCAACTCGGAGTGGAACACAAGGATGAGACGATGGACCAGATGGTTGATAGGCTGCACCAGGTGAGGGTTTTGTTCTTATGATTGTGATAGGTACTACTATAAGGAAAGCACAGCCCATGGGGCTACATCAACATGACGTCATCACAACTGTATCCTCTGAAGAAGTATAGAACACCTGCATTTCGCCGGTTATGTGTATCTCAAATCATGTGGCTAGGGATACCACTATTAATTTACATTTGATTCTCTTTTAATATACGCAACATGGAAGACATGGTTGTTTTTGAGCTGATGTGGTTGGATTTATGCAATTGGTAATTTAATTGACATTCAATTTATATCGATTTGGCATTTAAATTTTCATTGAATTCAATTTGATTGACATTTAATTTACATCAAACTGGATTTTAATTTACATTTAATTTTCAATAGGTCTACCTAACATGGAATGGACATGGTTGTGTTTGGGCTTTTTATGGTTGGACATATAAACAGTAATGTAATTCATATTTAATTCTCAGTTGGTTTACGTAAAAATGGGATAGACATGGTTGTTTTTGTGCTTTTAGGGTTTGACATGTAAACGATGACATAGTAATATTTTTTAAATTAATTTTGTTATTATTTGATTAATGCTTCTGTTAGGGTTAAAATGTAATTATTTTGTAATTCGAACACAATGTAAATTGTTCGATGAATAAATAAATAAATAAATAATTCCTGTTAAGTAGTTTACCTGGCAGAAAACGTTGCAATTGTTGCAAATTACCAAATCCAATTGTTGATTGTCACTTTTTTCATTTACGATTTTACGAGTATTTTCGTTTGCATTAATCCGCCGAACTCGTTTAGCTTGAAACAAATAATGGTCTCGGTAAAATCAATTTGTCCATTTTTCATTTAGAATTTTAAATTTTGTGGTTTGTCAAACTATTTTTTCTTGTTCAGACGGTGATCTCAAGACTGGCGCCTGGTGCTCCGTACTGGCTGCTAGGATACAGTTTTGGTACTCTCCTTATCTTGGAGTTGGCTTCGAGACTGGAGAAGGAAGGTAAGCAGTTCTTTCACAGCACCATTTTAATACCTGCTTTGCAAAGTACCAAGAGGTATCGCATTACTCTATAACTGGGTTGTGGAGGTCAGATAGGCAGTCGCTCCATGTAAAATTCTGGTATTCAGCTGCATCTGGTAAGACTGGAAGCTTGACTGTAACGTAGTCGGGAAAAGGTTAGGTAGATGATGATAATGAGTAAAGAATTAGTTTGGATGAATTCAAAAAGTCGCACAGTTTATTAAGCATTTCATATATTAACAAATTTCAAAGTTTTATGTAGACTATTGTAAAACGACTACGCCATTTTCACGTCATCACAATTTGAGCTACAAGCCAACTAAACTCCGCATTCTTTCCAGGTTTCAAAGGAACAGTATTCTGCTTAGACGGCGCCCCTGACTTCCTCTACGCGCTCCTGACAATGACCATCAGCTTCAAGACCGACCTGCAACTGCAGAACAACCTCCTTTGTCACACCGTCGACATCGTAGCCCCCAACAATGACGTCACCAAAGACCTCATGGATAAACTCAACGAAATCGAGTCCTATGAAGAAAGAGTTGGCCTAACGATTAAAACCTGCCCAGTTCAGAGCAACTACTCCGACAAATTCATAGCCAATATAGCTAAAGCCAGCTTCGACAGGCTCAAAGTAGTACTCAACTTCAATCCTAAGGCTTTCACCAAACTACAGTCTCCTGTCATTCTTCTCCGTCCCAAGGAAAATCCTCCTTTCGTCGTCATTGAAGAGAACTACGGTCTTGATAAGTACACCGAGAACGCGGTCACTGTACACTATCTGGAAGGCAACCATGTCAGTATAATTGAGAATAAGGACTGTGCAAATATCATCAACAGGATTGTGGTCGAAAATGAAGGCCAGAAAGGGAAGGCTACAGAAAATATTGTGACAAGCATGGTTGAGAACGCTAGGGAAGTTAAAGCCTAAATCTTGTTTTTTTTACTTTTTGTGTTCGTTTTTTATAAAAGAGTATTTAATTTTACATAATTTTCGTGTATTAACTTATTTAAGGTAAAGGATAAAGATTGAACTAATGTTTTAATTTATTGTTGTGTATAAAAATAATAATGAAAAATGGCCGTATTTTAATAAATATAATAACTTACTTAGTAACTGATAGATGTAGTTAGATAGTCGTCGTAGGACACCAGTACCAAACAAATATTCACTAAGTATAACTTAAGGGGTCAAGTAAATTTAACTTAAATTTAAAGTAATTTAAACGTAACGGAGGGGAATATTTCTAAAGGGAATTTTATAAATAGGTAGGCATTTGAACTAATTTGTAAGTAATAAATTATTGTTTTTAGACGTTTAAGCAAGGGGTTTTGTACATGGGAAAGTTCAATATATTAATTTTAATGATATTTTGTTGTTTTACTGTAGCCCCATATCACAAGTATTTATTTATTTATACTTCTCGAACACAATTAGTTACAATGGTGGACTTAAAGCCTTAGGCATTCTCTATCAGTCAACCAAGGATGGTGAAGAAATAAAATGCCAGGTGCTCTGTGGAGTTAAAATAAATAAATATAACAAAGATAACATAATGAATTATAAATAAAATAGGTCATGGTGGTTCAATGCATTATACTATTCATTATTTTTTAGCTGTCCAAAAAGGGTAAGAAGGTATATGAAAATCTTTTTATATTATTGTATTGAAAAAGGATAATCAGGACCTGGAAAAGATTACAACACTATTGTCTAAAGCTGCGTCAGCACTTGTTACAAACACAAGCCAAAAACTCTCCCAAAAAAAGTGACAATCATTTTACGCATAAGTACCTAATGTGAACAACAATTTTTGATAAAGGACACGGTAAAGGTCAATGTAAGGTCATCCATCCAACTGTAGACAGAAAGAGGCGACAGTCACTTTTTTTTTATTGTCATCTCGCTGTCGCAATTTAACCTATGTAGTTGTCTGAATGCCTCAATAAACTGAGGCCTTCAGGGATGTAATGATAGTAGACCACCGGTATCGGAAACAGGGTCCAAGCTTCGGGTCAGGGCTCCAGAGAGAGGAACCTCCTAACAATGCGGGCCGTGTCCAGAAGTACCTACCGCTTGCTCTGAATCAAGCCCTTGATCCAGCTGTCCAACGAGAGCCTCCTCAGGAGTTGGTAATAATATTGTTATTATTACGCAGCGTAAAGCAATCTTGATTAATTCATAAAACACAAATAAATAGGTAAGTACTTACTTTGTAATCTTCAATTCCGAAACGTATTGAAATTTAGACAGCCATTCAGGTTTACATTGGAAAGCGTATTTCAATCAATAGGGAGGAATGTTTAAGAATGAAACGGTATAAAATATTGGGCACCCGATCAAAGCGGCTAATCGGATTGAAATCAGGATTTGACGTTGGCACTGGATACGAGGCCACAGAGCAAGCGACCGTCATACCTTATGTGAAGATACATAATCAGCCTATAAATGTTCCCACTGCTGGGACACAGGCCTCCTCTCTGTGAGAAGGGGTGGGCCGCAATCCAGACGCGGGCCCAGTGCGGGTTGGTAGATGTCACATGTCTTGAATTTTTGGTTCTGGGACATGCCGGTTTCCTCACGATGTTTTCCTTCACCGTTTTAAGAGCAGTGGTGATGAAATAATTTACACAAAGTAAAGCGCCTGTCTGGGTACGAACCTACGACCTACAACTCGTAAGTCGCGGCCGTTACCACTTGGCCACCACTGCTCTACCTCTGTGAAGATATTGGAGTATATTTACAACCGTTAACCGTTACAATGATTAGCGACTGTTTATCCATACATTTCTGACGTTTAAACCTCTCCCAAATTTAAGCAACGATTATAAATAAAGGGGATAAAGTTTATTTATATTGCTGACGGGGCTAGTGCGAGTTTATATATTTACTAGCAGCGCCCCGCGGTTTCACCCGCATAACGTGTCGATCCCGTGGGAATATCGGGATAAAAACGATCCTATGTCCTTTCCCGGGACTCAAAATATCTCTATACCAAATTTCAAATCAGTTCAGCGGTTTAAGCGTCACAGTCAGACACACTTTCGCATTTATAAATATAGTAACAGTCAATCCCCGCTGATGACTGCCTCGGTGTCGTAGTGGTCGCAAGCGCTACTGCTGAGCACGAGGTCCAGGGTTCCATTCCCAGGTCGGGCAAAGCGTTATTGGGTTTTACCATCAAGAATTTCTCCATAGCAGCCCGGAGTCTGAATTTGTGCCCATCATCATCATCAGCCTACAGCAGTCCACTGCTGGACATAGGCTTCTCCTATTGCACGCCATTCAACTCGATTTTCGGCAACGGATTTGGATTTGTGTCCGGTTGATGGCAATAGGCTCGCCCCCTATTAGATGGGACTTAAATATTACTGGCGAAATGTGGATGTACACTGTACACCTCGGTCAAATTCTTCGGTTATTACAGGCTTGATGTAAGGTTTAATCCCCCCTGTTCTCATGGCCCCAAATCCAACCGATTTTAATCTGTCATGGCGCCGTAGTCTGAATCAGAATCATTTATCATTAAATCGTCCGCGGGAACCTGCCACATTTATACATTTCCATTCACTCTATTTTGTATCAAATATTCTTTGATCGAACAGTTTGTTTTTGGCTGTAGGGGATGAATAAAATATGTCATGGAAATAAATTCAATACAAATTTAGCCAACATTCATCATTATCAAGCCTAGCCTTTTCCCAAGTATGTTGGGGTCGGCTTCCAGTCTGAACCGGATGCAACTGTATACCAGTATTTTACATGGAGCGATTGCCTATCTTACCTCATTAACCCAGTTACTGGGTAATACGATACCCCTTAGTAAGACTGGTTGTCAGACTTTCGGGCTACTGACGACCCGAACGACTTTCAAAGATCTACGAATTCGACTTCAATTCGAATTGGGAATGTTCTAAATTCGGACGGATGGAGTTCGCAACCCCTCATACAAATAGGACTGATGGTCACTTCGGTCCGTGGCTAAATAATAACAGCCGCACAGGTCGATCGATCAGGTTAAGCTACGCTTGCCGCGGTTGGTCTGTGGATGGGTGACCATCTTTACATACCGAGACCCCTCCGTGCCTCGGAAAGCACGTTAAGCCGTTGGTCCCGGCTGTCATTCGTGGATCTTTGACAGTCGTTACGAGTAGTCAGAAGCCCGAAAGTCTGATAACCAGTCTTACCAAGGGGTATCGTATTACCCAGTAATTGGGTTGTGGAGGTCAGATAGGCAGTCGCTCCATGTAAAATACTGGTATTCAGCTGCATCCGGTTAGACTGGAAGCCGACCCCAACATGGTTGGGAAAAGGCTAGGCAGATGATGATGATGGTCACTTCGGTCCGGTATTGCTCGGATTCGGATCGGATGTAGTGCAGAACCGCTCTTAACGTGCTTTCCAAGTAACGAGGGCTCTTCGTATGTGAAGATGGTCACCCATCCACAGACAAACCGCTGAGAGCGTAGCCTAACCTGATCGATCGACTCGTGCGGATAAATTATTACTTAGCCACAAGCCCTTTCCTAAACATGCTTTGAAATTCAAGCATTATTCCAAAGAGTATAATAATAATACGGGAGCATTATTCTTACCTCCTTCTTCGAGGTAAATCGAATGCTGCTTAAGAAAATCATATCTGTCATATTTACCGGCCGAATAAATTACTATGAAAACTCATATCTATTGTGTAATTTATAAATAGCAACCAAGGAGGCAACCAAGGAGGTAACATAACAAAGATTGTATTCAAATTTCGAACTGGCTTGCAAATGGAGCTAAAAAAGTAAAAAAGAAACAAATGTACTTAAAAGCGCGTGAAAAATTATTGTGAATATAAAATTGTTCGTAATTGATTCTGGAATTTAGAATTAATTTACTTAGTTTGAATTTCCGCGCATAATTTGAGAAAAGCCTTGACCGCAACCAGGCATTGATGGACTCACGTAGGTATGTGTGGCTCGGATTCAGCTCGGCCTACATTTTCGTTCGTCCATAGGGCCTGTTTTACACGCCGCTGCAGTAATGCCAAGCATATAGCGTGCGAGCGTGTAGTGCGTATTTCAAGCCATAAGGTGCTCTGTAAATCAAACAAATCTAAGTACAAGATAAAACTTAATAGGTATGCATACGTTCTCATCTCAATCATACCAATGTTCCAATAGGTATGTCTAATTGAAAATTTGTACGACATTTGGTCTCCAGAATTCCTAAAAATAGCGTCCTAATGTGATTGTTAGCAAAGAGGTTCACATGTGCTGGGGTGCAATGCGGCGGAGTCGTGTTGCTTTTGTTTTGTTTCCAACGAGCCAACCGCACGGCTTTTTGGTTATCCATTTTATATGACACGCAGTGCTAGCAAACAAAAGCATAGCGGCAGCCTGAACAGCTTGGAATGATTTTATTTTTAGTAAAATAATAACAAGGGGAGTGCTGCTCGAAATTTATAATATTTTCCGAGCTGCTTCTCCCACAGACAACTGAGGGGCAATTTTAAGAACGTTCACGGTCCGATCTGTCTCAATCTGTCTAAAATACAACTTTATTACCTTTTTGATAAGTTTTTGACATTGATTGTCCCTGAGACGAGATTGCGACTATATTTTGAACGTTTTTGATTACGAGAATTGGCCTTCAGTTCTGTCTCTCTGTATATTTTGGCTCCTGAGACCAAAACTACAATCGTAGTAAGTATACAGGGAAGATACATAAAGTGTGGCTGTTATTTTCGTAAGTTGGGGTGTCTTACGACTTCCACGCGAACGAAGTGGCGGGCAGAAGTTAGTTTTATTTTTAAACTAGTTTTGATAGAAGCGTTTGACTTTATGCAGCATATCCAAATGTCATTTCTTTAGTATTGTTTGTCGAGTCCTTTTTTACGTCACGAATACTTGCCCTGACTGGACAGGTCCACTCGTGTGGTAGTTTCCTCAAAAGACCATTTCAGACATCAATCTACGTGGTCTCCACACATGATCTGACCAAGAATATGTCCGAATTTTAAAAGAGCTGAGTTTGTTTCGGCCTTTCTTCTCTGAGTAGACAGAAATAACTTCTAAAAGTGATACCGATATCCTATTTATAGAATAAACAATTTATTTTCATTTCATTTCAAATAGATGCTACTGCATATCATTTATGTTTAACGTACGTACCATAAAATGTGGATGCATATCAGTTGTGTGTGGTGCATTCAGTGTAGATTTTTGAGACGGGGCAATAGTGCCCATCCATAGGGACAGCTGTGGGGCCCGTACTATAAATTAATTACTACACGATTTGACAGTTGTCCCTAATAACGATAGGTATTGTCCGTCCGAAAAAAAACATTTGACTCTTGTTTTGACGGACCACGTGCCTTACGTGATCGATCAGCAATGAGGAGATCCGCCGAAGAACCAAGGGAACTGACATAGCCCGATGGGTTGCCAAACTTGTAGCAAAATCAAAATATTTGATTTCACATAAACCTACATAGGCATTTATGAAACGTCAAAAGCTAGGTGTACGGTTCCAATTAGCAAGAAGATGATGATAGTAAATTCTTCCACTCGAAACTCTTTAAAAAAAATAGGTAAGTAGCACCGCAAACGATCCAAAACTAACATAAGTTATTGTTACTTCCACATAAGCATAACACACGTATCAACTCCTCTACAATAAATCAACAATGTTTGACAGAGCGGACGTGCCATAAATACAACATCCTTTGTGATTGGTCGCGGCACAAAGAAGGATAGATGTGGCAACACTGTAAATGTTGTAATATGTAATAAATCATGGTTTAGTAGAATATTTGGGCTTTTGGGGACGATATAATTTAGAGTTAAGTATAGATAGTTTGTCCTTGAGTAAAAATAACCTGCATACCGTTTTAGATATTTTGGCCATTCAAATACCTACGCCTACCTACGATAATAATAATAATAATAATAATTTATTGAATGTTACAAACCAATGTTACATGTATTGTCTTATAATTAACTTAACTTAACGGCGCGGCGGTCTGTAACTCTTAGAGAATCGTCATTTGGATATTTACGGCGGTCCCCAAACTAGGCTGCGCCTGTATCTTGGGGGCCAGAGTTGTGACTTAATACAGTGTTATTTACCACTGCAGTTTATTTAGGAATAGGTGAGTAATTGCAACCGATTATATAAAACTAGATTAAATATTGAGAAATCTTAAAACGTGAATTAATTAAAAAACAAATAAAGCTTAAATTGCACTGAGCAAAGCCTAAAACTAAAAATATTAAACAATTAAAATGAAATGTTAAACAATTAAAATAATAATAAAAATGAGAAAAAATAAAATGTGGGATAATCAAGATTAGGGTGTGTGTGTGTTAGTGTGTGCACGTGTGGTGTATATAGGTGTTTTAGTGTGTGTACATGTGGTGTGTAGGTGTCAGTGTCTGTGGTGGGAGTAGGATTCCGAGTGTGAGTTGAGTGATGTGAGAATGTTTTCTGATTCATCGTATGAAAGACCTAATAGCCATTGTTTGACAACATTTTTGCATCTGGAGAGGGTGAGTTCTTTTGGGTCACAAGGCAAACTACTGGTGACCTTGTTATACACAAAAGTGTGTAGATAGGCAGGGCAGCGTCTTGTTAGGAGAGATGTGGTTCGTTGTAGCGGGATGTGAAAGACACGTTTGGAAGCCAATGCATGGTAGTCAGGTCGGATTTTTAAGGTTTTGTGTATGCGTAAGTATGCATTAAGAATAAATAGTTGGCGGACACGTAGAACTTGAAAGTCTTTGTAGAGAGAGTCAGTGGGGTAGAAAAATTGTTTTTTTAAGAGAACTTTTATAACAGCTCTCTGGGCTCTTTCAAGCTCAATCATTATTGTTTTCCCAGCTCCACCCCAAATAGATACCCCATATTGTATAATGGACTGGCATATTGCGAAATAAACCATTCGCAGGATGTCTTTTGGAGTGCGGTCTCTTAATTTCTTTATTATATGTATAAGTTTCCTTACTCGGCCAGAAAGAAATTGAATGTGGGCTTTAAATGATAGATTTTCGTCAATGAGTAGACCTAAATAACGAATAGATTGTGTCCGGTTAATACAATCGCATGAGCAGTCTTCGCGTGATGTGTTCAAATGGTTCTGACATGTGTGGAACTTTAAAGTTAGATTGGGAGGAGGGCTAGATAATTGTGTTTTGGAAAATGTTATGAGTTTGGTTTTCTTTATATTGAGTGTAAGTAAATTATGGTCCAGTGTTTGCGCTACTGTTGCTAATCCTTGCTCCGCAAGGCGGTAGACCTGTTCCCAGGTGGGCGCATGAAATGTGATAACCGTGTCGTCTGCGTAAGATATTAGTTCCGCGTTTGGAAGAGTGAGGTTCAGAATATCATTCATGTAGATTACAAAGAGTGTTGGGCCTAGTAAACTGCCCTGCGGAACTCCAAAATTGATAGGGAGTTGACCACTTGAGTGTTCACCAGATTTCACATACTGTCGGCGATTGTTGAGGTAGCTCTGAAACCATTTGAGTGGTATTCCCTTTATCCCTGCTGTGTCCAGTTTTTTAAGGAGTAGATCTGTTGAAATTGTGTCGAACGCTTTAGCTAGGTCTAAGAAGACCGCCATGCAGCGCTCACCCTTTTCTATAGTTGTTGATATGGAGTTTGTTAGCAGCGAAGCCGCGTCTTCAGTTGATTTCCCTTTTCTAAAACCAAATTGTCGCTCTGAAATTAGGTGATGTTTTTCGAGAAAATTAACTAGACGGGTGTTAACCACCTTTTCCAGGATTTTAGATAATATGCTAAGTAGTGCAATTGGTCTATAATTTTCAGGTTTATCCTTAGGACCACTTTTATGTATTGGGCTTACTGCTGCAACCTTCCACTGTTCAGGAAATACTCCTGTTTCCAGGCTGAGGTTAATCAGGTGGGTTAGAGGTGTTATAATTATATTTTGTATTTTCTTTATGAGTCTTACACTGATTTTGTCGGGACCTGGGGAACTATCGTCTTTTAACTGATTAATGAGGTTTGTAATTTCTGTTTCGTCAGTGGGATGTAGAAAGAAGGAGAAAGGTGACGTGTTAGGTGATGAGTACTTGCTGGTGAGGGATGTTTGAGTTTCTGATAGCCTTGTCAGTATGGTAGCAGCCAGGTTTTCGCCTACGGATGTAAAGTAAGAGTTGCATTTATTGAGGGACTCGGCAGGGTTGGTAGAGCTTGTCACTAAGTTGCATGTATTGGTCTTTTGGCCGCTAGGGTCGTACATTGATTTGAGAACTTTCCATAGCTTTTGTGAGTTTTGGTTATTCTCCTGGATTTGTCGACTGTCGTATTCAATTCTGTTTCCGTAAGAGATTATTGCAGAAGTTTTTATAACGGTGGTAGATTACTTTTTTTGTCTCGTTTTCGGGGTCAGACCTTAATGATAGATGTAGCCGATCGCGGTGACTTATACATCTCATAAGTCCAGGTGTGATCCAAGGCTGTATGTTACGTTTGCTTCGGGGAATTTTAACTTTGAGTGTGTGTGTTTCTATTAACTTTGCAATGATTCCGGTGAAAGAGGCAGCGACAGTGGCCACACATTGTTGGTTAAGGGTGTCAGTCCAGTCAATTTTGGCTAGGTCTGTGGCTAGATCGTCCTTGTTTAATTTAAGTGCCCACCGATTTTTATTGACTCTAGTGTGTTTGAGAGGGATGTGAGCCATTACTATGTCGTGATCTGTAATAGAACTTTTGCATACTATGCCTTTGGGTTTGGTATTGCTTTTGATAAATATGTGATCAAGACAAGATTTTTGTCTAGTGGGTTTGGTTATAACAGGTAATAGGCCATAAGAAGCCATAAGGCACAGGTAATCGTGGTGTTTATTATTTGTGGTGCAACATATGTCTATGTTTATGTCTCCGGTGATAATTACAGTTGGATGCAAATTTATCGTTTTAAGGAAAGTGTCTAGTCCAGCAATAAAGTTTGTGAGAGTGGTAAAAGATGGTGATCGATATAGCCCCAGTATAGCTACTTTATTGTTCAGAATTAAGAGAAGGCTATCTGTATCCTGTATTGTAGGTTCGATTAAAGTAACGTCATGGTTAATTTTGGTGTATATGACTATACCACCATTTTTGTTATTTTGTGACTTTGTTCGAAATACACTATAACCAGGTAGATTTTCCAGAATCGAACCTTCGGTTAACCAGCATTCTGTGAGTACGATAGCGTCTATGTCTACATCAAGACGATAATTAATAATAATCTTTATTTTTCTCTCTTCACAAAGGTTCACATAAATATAAACAGAGACAAGAAATATAGCGTTTTGACAAAAATGCATAAAATATGATCCTTTGTGAGAGACTGGCGTCCATACTAGGATACCCTGTGTGACGGATCACCAGGCTCTTACCCCAAATTAAACCTAATTAACATTAACATTACAACCGGTAATTTTACAACTCTAGACAACACAGACAGACAATCAAGACAGTGATCCGATTGGCCGTTGAAAATTCAGTCACACAATCACAACCGCTTACGAACTTACTTTTTGAAGTGAAAACTTCTTCAGGCGCGTTGGGAAAATACCATTGAACTCGTGCCACTGTTACCGTAAGCGACACCGCGCGTGTTTTGTTTATAAGACGATTAAAAAAATACCCGCTTGGGATGTGTTTGGCTATCCTCGGGATGTACTCGGTTTTAATTTATACACTATATTATGTCAGTGAGTGATGGCAAAGTATTCTGTTTGTGTTTTGTTTTCATTTCTGTCGGCACTCCCGGAGTGCCACTGTTTCTTTTTTAGGTGGGATATTATCAAACAACTTCTCCCGCTCAAGGCGGAGCGGGAGGGCGTGTCAGACTTTTACTAACTAAAGCCCACCCTTGTTCCTTCAGTTGCCTGTGCCAGGGCAACGGTAGCTCTTTCGAACAACCCGCGACCCTGGCAGGCGTCGGCCCTATTGGACCCCATCAATCAGAGCTGACATCTCTTTGAGACGCGCGTGGAACACAACGCCCCGTTAACCCGGCCTGGTCCTTAGCGGACGGCGAGCTGCCCATTGCTTGCCGTACGCAAGACCGCGCCTACGGTGGCCGGGAATCGGCTCTCAATTTCCGACGCCCAGGGCGTCTCCTGAAGCGACTAGGGGCACAAAGATTGCCTCTCCCTCACGCGCACAGTTGACTAACCTTTGACCATTTGTTAGCTAATTTTTCAGTTAATTTTTGTTCCAGAATCCGGGCGTAAGGTTTTACAATCATTTCGCTTAGCCTTTTCTAAACTGTGTTGGGGTTAGCTTCCTATCTAACCGGATGCAGATGAATACCAGTACTTTACATGGAGCATGCCTATCTGACCTCCACAGCCTTTACTGGGTAACACGTTCCCTCTAGGCAAGACTGGTTGTCAGACTTGGGGTTCTGAGTAGGTATTGCAATCTCTATGTTAATCTAAACTCAGGTAAATTAATTGTGAGACACAGACAATAGCGTGCTTTACGTAGATAATCAAGCAGGAAGGATTACGCTATTAGTGGTATACTCAATATCAATGGGCATTCAATTATGCATAAAATAGATCTATTAGGCTTTGATTGAATTATAATTAAATGATGTAACTGGAAAATCGCTTGTAAAAATGTTACGATGGTTACAAAAAAAAAATGTTGTTCTATACATTTTTTATGTACGTTTACTACTAAGAGTGCTACTTTGTTAGTTAAGTGCTACTGCTGAGCATGAGAAACCGATGGATGTTCTCGAATAAAATTTTATTTTATTAATAGAAAACAAAGAGCTCATTTATCAAATTAAATTTCAGTCGAAAACATCCATCGGTTTCTTACTAAACTTCAACAATATCAGACGGTCCTGCATACTTATCTCTTTTATTGACTGTACATTTATATGAAAATATTTAAAAATTTGTTTATTTATTAAAACTTTATGCACAAGTAAAAGAAATACCAACTGTACAAAGGCGGAGTTAACGCCTGAGGCATTCTTCTACCGACGAGGTTGACTACCTCTAAGGTGATGCAGAGTCATAACATGGCAGGTTCCACAAAAGGGATAAATACCCATACAATACAATTTAGTATTTCAAACGCCACAATAATTCCCCATATCACTCAGAACCACCCACCATTCAGATCCAAGTCTTCCTTTCGTCTTCCCCCCTATCTAAATATAGTTTCGTAACTTCGGGGACCATGTGGGCCCGTAAATTATACTAAGGGTGACGCCACTTACTGTCCTGAAGGTTTGCGGACAACTTACAGGAAACTTCGCAAAGTTATTTTTATATAATTAGGCTCTGTTTTTCTGTGTTCAGGGGAAGTGTGAAGAAACTGATAACAAGACTGTACTGGGTTATTTCTGTCACCAATAATGTATAAACTGAGGGGCCCATGGCTAAATAATAACAGCCGCACAGGTCGATCGAACAGGTTAGGTAAACTACGCTTTTGGTTGCCGCGGTTGGTCTGTGGATGGGTGACCATCTTTACATACCGTGACCCCTCCGTGCCTCGGAAAACACGTTGAGCCGTTGGTCCCGGCTGTCATTCGTGGATCTTTGACAGTCGTTACGGGTAGTCAGAAGCCCGAAAGTTTGACAACCAGTCTTATCAAGGGTTAACGTATACCCAGTAATTGGGTTGTGTAGGTCAGATAGGCAGTCGCTCCATGTAAAATACTGGTATTCAGCTGCATCCGGTTAGACTGGAAGCCGACCCCAACATAGTTGGGAAAAGGCTAGGCAGATGATGTACACACCTTGTATATTGCATTATTATTTTAGGATGCTCATGTAATACAATACAAATTAAACTGCCAAGCGCGACTGCTGTGCATGGGGTCCTGGTTTCGATTCCCAGGTCGAGTAAAGTGTTATTGGGTTTTTCCATTAGGAATTTCTCAGTAACAGCCCAAAGTTTGGAAGTTGGTGATGTGATACCCCCGTGCCTCGGAAAGCACATAGGTAAAGCCGTTGGTCCTTCGCCTGACCTCTCTCCGGTCGTGTGGGATTCCCGTCCCATCGGACTATGAGAGTAAAGGAACAGAGAGTGCACCTGTGTTTGCGCACACAGTGCACTATAAGAGATTGGCCACCGTGACCGAAATCGGTCGGGGGGATTATTATTACAATACAAATCAAATGACTGAACATGAATTTGTAAGACATCTTTTTACAAAAGTACGTCATTAAATTTTCATTGTTCCCGTTGATTATTTCTCCTCCTTTTTATATACTTGTACATATTATTATTATTTTAGTACTGTTAGCTTTTAAAATTATGTTATAATGTACTGTGTTCATTATAATCATCATATTTCTTATGAAATCTCCCTTCTATTCTAACTTAGATAGATTCATGTAATTAAATCAGAACAAGTCTGCGACTTCAAGAGAATTAATTTATATTTAGTGCTTGGCCAGACCAGACAGGGCGGAGAGCGGCGCGGGTGCGAGAACGCGCGCGATCTGCCTGTCCGTAGTGGAGCGCGGCTGCGTGTTGTAGTGTCCAGTATTTGTCAAAATATAATATGTATGAAGAAGACTTATTTTTACTGGAAAAAAGCTCGAACTAGTTTGAGAACCCAGAACCTCGACGGGCCATCCGCGCACCCACTGCGGCCACTTGTATGAACGAGCTATGCATGGCGTGAGTTGCCCGCGCGCTCTCCGCGCCGAGCAGCCTGCGACGCTCACCGCGCCCGCGTGCCTACTATGAACACACAAATGAAGTTCATAAATGTTTGAGTTCGCCGCACGCGCCCGCCCCGCGACCGCGCTGCCAGTCTGGCCAAACACTTTTTACGAGTAGTTAAGTTTTCGCCGAAAATTATAAACGACGATCGTTCCTTTTACTTTGGCTAAAGTTTCAGCAGTTCCTGTCACAATTGCGTTGTCACAACGTGAGCTACGGTTACCAGAGTAAAATATGCGACAGTGTCAATTAAACTAAATAAATATTATTTAGCTGGGGAAAGTGGCTTTCTACTAAAAAATGTAGATTCATTTTAATTAAGTAGGTAGTTAAAGACAGCACTGTGAGTTTAGATACCATTTAAAAATGTAGTCTGTTTGTTATTTTTAAGTAAAGATACTACTCGCAGCTAGCTTAGGTAAGATGGAGAAAATTATCATAAAATAAAATAATAATATACATGGACTTTTTAGGGTTCCGTACATAAAGGCCAACGGGACCCAAGCTATTACTAAGCCTCCGCTGTCCGTCCGTCCGTCTGTCTATCAGCGGGCTGTATCTCATGAACCGTAATAGGTAGACAGTTAAAATTTTAGTATTTCTATTTCCACTACAACAAAAAATATTAAAAATAAAATTAATTAAATAAAAAAAGTGATCGCCATCCGAAACACGTTTTTTTTTCAGCGTTTTTCCCATGTGGTACGCAACCCTTCGTGTGCGAAGAAGTATTTACGCGCGGCGGAAAGGTACTTAGGCAAGCCACGGACCTTCAAAGCCTTTTAAAAGCTTCTTATGACGCTGTCAGTTCTGCACAAACACTATATTATACTCGTAGGATCGATATCTCGCAGCTATTCACTGTTGACATGACAACAGGAAATGAGAAGCTCTGTGGCTGTGCCAACCAAATAACGAAAACTGATTCGTATGCATTTAGAACACTGACCAGCAGGGTAAGTGCGTAACACACTATCAGTAGGCTATTTTTTCGGGCTATGTCGGTTACCTTGCTTTTCCTGCGGATCTCTTCATTTCAGATTCGATCACTCAGGGTAACTCCAAGCGGGTCCCCTATGTTGTTTCGAACGCCTATGAGGGCTATGCTTGGAGTGGGTCCCCTATGTTGTTTCGAACACCGCTGTTGCGACACGCGCTGTTGCGAATTATTTTTCCACTGCCTCACAGGTTCGAAAGCTCATGGACTCGAATGAAGTAGTCGCGAAAGACGCTGTTTCGAAAAACATTTTCACTGCCTCATACGCTCGAATGCTTGTGATTTCGATATATTTAGTCATAAAGTGTACAGAAAAATATTTAAGCAGTAATTAAATAAAATCAACAAATTCGGTGTCAACATCAACATTGAATACTATTAATTATATTAAATGACGATGATGACACCAAATAAAAAAAAAAAATTATAATAATAAATTAATTAAGTAGGTAGGTAATTATTTTTTTTATTACCATACTAAATGATGATGTTGACACCGAATTTGTTGATTTTATTTAATTACTGCTTAAATATTTTTCTGTACACTTTATGACTAAATAAATCGAAATCAAAAGCATTCGAGCGTATGAGGCAGTGAAAATGTTTTTCGAAACAGCGTCTTTCGCGACTACTTCATTCGAGTCCATGAGCTTTCGAACCTGTGAGGCAGTGGAAAAATAATTCGCAACAGCGTGTGTCGCAACAGCGGTGTTCGAAACAACATAGGGGACCCACTCCAAGCATAGCCCTCTCCCTCCCTTTGGGTGAACGTCACCAACAGTTTAACATAACATAAAAAAATCCTATTTTTATGTTATGTTATAAAAACTGTTGTAACTTTTAAACAAAAACAACATAAAAAATATAAATAAAGTGAAAGAAAGAAAGGAAGCGTCTTGAAATAAATAAAAGAAAAAAAATGATTTCTCACTGTGAGTCCACTTCGAATCAACACAAAGAATCACACTTCTGTCTGAATTAATAAAAACTTTTCAACCCTGGGGAAATATTGTTTTGAATGAAGAAACTCCAATTAAACAATTTTATTGTTTCAAAAATGGAGTTTGCTGAAAGAGAAAAGAATCTTATATGGTCCGAGATGAAGAATACAAATACTTTTCTCAATAACACCCGCTTGTATCTTTTACCCATTGGTTGTAAATGCATAGGTACAGCTTGGATGCTACCTAGTTGTTTGATTGCCTCCCAAACATATCAAATACACTTACGCTTTTTCCTTTGGGCAGGTAGAAACTACAGATCGTTAGGAAGGTAGGTATGTATGATGATGATGATGGTAGGTATGATGGCGATGTTTATCCAATGAAGAAAGTTGTTATTCTTCTTAGCGTGTCGATAGCAATCTAAATGGACTCGGCCCGGAATTTGGCTACTTGTTTGGCGCCATCACCAGCGTCTATCTGCAGTTCCTGTAACGTGCAGCTGACAGGACACGCAGGACACGATATTAAGTGTCCCATCGTGTGTGGAACAGCACCACATTTACACTCCAAGTCCGAGTCGTCCCTTTTTTTAAAAGGTCAGTGGTCATATTCATTCCATCCCGTTTGACAGATACCTACATTGATAATGATCTCAGGTCATGGTCAGGAAATGGGATATTGCCTCGCTAATTTTCACGCTTGGTAGGGTAAGCAATCAGCCTATAATGTTCCCACTGCTGGGACATAGGCCTCCTCTCTGTGAAAGGTAACCGTAACCGTAACCCACGGCAGGCGGGTAGGTAGATGTCACATGTATTCAAATTTTTGGTTCTAGGCCATGCCGCCGGTTTCCTCACGATGTTTTCCTTCACCTTTTTAAGAGCAGTGGTGATGGAATAATTTACATAAAGTAAAGAGCCTGTCTGGGTTCGAACCCGTGGGGTCAACCTACAACTCGTAAGTCGGAGCCATTATCACTGGGTCACCATTGCTCTTACACAAGCTTGGTAGACAGATACCTACGCAAACGAAGTTTTTTAATCTCTTAAAATGACACTGTCTGGTTACTTATGCCATTATTTCCCAAGCAGCACAAATTCTATGATAGGTATTGCAAATATTTGCTTAATTCCTGGAGGTACCTATTGGTATTTATAGAGCGCTGTGTGATGTGAAACGCAAAATTCCTCTACGGGCGCCTTTGACCGCGGCTCGCTGAGCGCACTCAAAATTACAGGCGGACTGAAACATCCCTACATAATTAAAATTGAGCATACAATTACTTTGAGAATGTCCACAATTTATCCGACGGTTAATTTCGACATTAGATAAAAACAATTTTACATCCTAATCAGCATCTCAAGCGTGATAAAGACTAGACCTTTAAAACTTCCTCCGACCAGACGGATGTTGTGTTTTTGCGATTGCAGTCGAGACGCTGTATGCTAATCGAGCGGTAAACTCTGCTTGCGCGATGCAGAAGTTTGTGTGACGTCAGTGTGGTGCGTAGTTCTCATGTGGCAATGTAGATGCCGCCACATATCCATAGCATCACTAAAACCTACTCCCATTTTGTGGTCCCCAGTCTACTGACATCACATCACAGAAGACTGTCATGTCTTTCACATAAACCATAGTCATTATAGCACCTCAAAAAGCTAAACACATCTAATCTGAAAACGCCACTTCTCCCCTAAAATAAACCAACAATACACCATACCTTCCAATCTCCTGCACAGTAATTAGTTCCAGTCAGCCGCTCCTATTGTCCTGTGTTCCCATTCTCACCGTGGTTAAACTTCCCCTGTTCTAAACTTCAGCGTCAGGCCGCCATTACAGAACCGCTGGTTATTGTCATTATTGTCTTAATTGGCTCGTAATAGGCTTGGTTTGGCTAATAAGATGTTAATTTTGATGTAATAGTGTCTATTTTGGATGGGATTGTTGAGATAAAGCTACTTAACAGTTAAGCTTGAGAATAAAATAATGAAATTATGGTGACTTATTAATTATGAATTATTATAAACGTGTAGGCCAAACAATAAATCACACTAATATTACAAAGGCGAAAGTTTGTGAGTGTGTGTGTTTATATGTTTGTTACTTCTTCACGCTCAAACAGCTGGACCAATATTGATAAAATTTTGTATGGAGGTAGCCGACACCCTGGATTAACATATAGGCTACTTTTTATCCCGATAATCCCCCGGGATCAAAACTTATGCGGGTGAAACCGCGGGGCGCAGCTAGTAAATAATAATAATATAAGTCTATCCTTATAGGAACAAATTATTATTATTACATTATTAACAATTTAGGTATAACTTAACAAAAGCTGCAAAAGCAAAATACTGTGGCGCGAAAATAACATCAAATCTTTTTTCAATCGTTTTTAAATATCGACACCCATCGCGTCTGTGGAGTTTAGCTAGCTAATTAAAAAAGTAATACCCCATACAAATATACGCATTGACTTGAGAACCTCCTCCGTTTTTTCGTCGGTTAAAAATTGGTACATATACAGCGTTCGCTGATCAGTCTATTGAATTGGATAACTATTGTAATGGCTATAAATTAAAGTGGTCTTCGAAATGGCTTTACTTAGCAGCAGACGTGACAAGAATAAGAACCAGGTACCCATTGAAAAATAAAGTAGATAGGTAGGTAGGTACTGAAATCGCAATACTATCAAAATCCTATTTAGTTCGACCGCATAAAAGACAACTTTCGGCCAGACGGCAAACTTTACCCAAACGATTTTTAGATAAACTTTAAGGGCAAGCTTCACAGACCGCTTTTTGACTATCCTTTGCTAAGTGACGTAAGCCGCATTTAAATGTGAACGTTATTTACATAACGTTAATGTTCGTATTCGAATGAAACGCTTGGTCACATTTGGTTATATGAATCTGAAAATTATTAGCATAAATATAAGGTTCACATTTGTATGCAACGCTTACTTTACGTAGTGAAGTAATGTCAAAGTCCAATTTGAAAATCATGCTCTATGAGAACTAACAAAATCTTTCTGCTATAAAACTCAGCCCCGAAAATCAAGTAAACGTTCATTATCTTGAAACAATCCCTTTTTACTGTCCCTATCAGACTTTACCCTTAAAATTACGTAGAAAGAGCTTACTAAAAATTTCTGAAAAACATTTCAAAAGCCGAATTTTGGTACTCCCCTCTTATCAGGCCGAAATAAATGGAAGGTGTGCCAATATACATGCAAATTCGGCGTAGACGAACAAATTGTGTTAGGGGCGACCGACAGGCGGCGCTGGGGTGGACGACAATCTAGTTTGAAAGACTTGGACAACTATTTACTGAAGAAAGATACTGTGACTTTGTTTACTGTTGTGTCAGGAATACTGAGTGTGTTTTGTTTTTGGTTTTCGTGATGTTGGTAAATGTAACTGAGGCATGCGCTTAGAAAGTCATAGTAATTTTGCGGAAGTGTAATTTTAACTATACTCTCGTCTTTATCTTACACACAACATCACGCCTGTAATCCCGGAAGGGTTAGGCAGAGGTGTCCCTATGTATAAAGCACCTACAAGCAGTCTACAGAAACAAGTGGACGAGTTCTGCCATTCATCCAGGGTAATATATGTGTGACCAAAGATCTCTAATTAATTTTTAGTTTATTCAGGATAAGGCCCACTTGCGAGTTCATGGGTTACCCTAAATATAGCTAACTCTGGGTAATCAAATAAGGCCCACTTGCACGTTTAGTCAGGTTAATTTCGTAGATTTTAATGTAGAGTTTGTAAACTCGGAGTTAAGTACTTAATTAACCATTGTTGTATGATTAATGTAGTGACAATAAAAATTAAATGAAATAATCATACATAACGCATTATTGTTCATTATCTGTCCCTCTTTTCTGTTGTAGAATATTAAAATGTTGAATAAATGATAATTATTATGAAACAATTTTTATATTATTTTAATTATGATTATTTCTAATTTTTTATTAAAATTTGTTGACTTTGCCAATTTAATCTGTAACTAATAATGAAATTGTGTGTTGTGTTTTATTTTTATTTAATGTATCTGATACTATTGTATTGTATGATCCAACTGTTGATCGAAATAAAGGAATTGAATTGAATTAATTAACAATTTAAATCTTATTACGCTTTGCGCCACTAAAAATTAACACCGGGTTAGTAAACCTGAGATTAGTATTTTTTAATAACCACTAATATCAGGTTAACTAGGGTACCCGGTGTTACCTACTTTTTAGTGGCGCAACACGTAACTGTACCTCATAACGTCAATTTATTTTGACTTTACTAACACTAACCTAGAATTTAGCGACTCTAAAAGTTTGGCTCTCGGTTTACCTCGTATGAATTATTTGTTTAAAGGCTACTGCAAACAGGCGCGACACGCGGTAAAATCGGTCGCGACACAAAGGCACCGCAAGTCGCGCAACGAGCGGTGCCTTTGTGTCGCGCGCGATTGTATCGCGTGTCGTGCCTAGTTAGCTGTTAACTCCGAGTTATTTAGGATAACCCATGAACGCGCAAGTGGGCCTTAGGACATTATTTTGATTTGAACGCCCACTAGTAGGTAAGTTTATTGGGCCCCTATGCTGGGTAGCAGATTGTATACGATAATTAGATGATGATAAGTCTTTAAGGAACGGAACATGGACCTAATAAAACATGTAGGTATTCTACTTGTTTAGTTTATCGTCTACACTTAAAACAAGTATGTAAAGACTAGTTGTAAACACGAAGTTGTGGAAAACTAGTCAAAACTAATCTTTCTATCTTTCTTTTACAAGTCTTTTACAAGACAAGTTCATACCTATCTCAACTTGTTCTTCTGGAGAAGTAGGTACAGTACAGTACAAACATAGGACTGGGGAACTGAGCTTGCAAGTGCGACTGAACTGACGTGTCACCTCCATCCATGTAGAAATAGCGAGTATCGAGATAACGACCGCGATCGTGAGGTTTCGCAGTGAGGCATCTCCAGCATGTAAAGGCTTACATGACCTAAAACGCGGTCACTGTCCGACTGCATAAAAGAAAGAGAAGCGCGATGACACAACACTGATAATTAATTTATTGCAAAATATGAAGCAATTATTTAATTACGAAAAAACTATTGTTTGGATGGTATGTTGCTTGAAAAAAAATCTGAATGATTGTATGTATTGAGGTATCTTCAAGATTTTTTTCTACCGTATCAAATTAGTTGTATTATGTTTTCAACACACTACCTAGCATATATCCTGAAGAATATCACATATTTTTCTGATTTTGTTTACTGTAGTCGATCATATACTTTTATTGTTTCTAAAACTTGCGTTTTTGTGTTTAGGTCCGGTAAGCCCCTATGCTGTGTTTCAAGGATCAACATCACTTTAAGTTTAAAACAGTCTATTCTAGATATCCTATCCTATCCTACTTGCTATCCTATTTCTACTATCCGTAAAATATAAATTCGAAAATAACTCTGTCTGTCTGTCTGTCTGTATGTTACCTTTTCACGCCTAAACCACTGAACGGATTTCGATTAAATTTGGCAGAAAGATAGATTGCATCCCGGGGAAGGACATAGGATAGTTTTTATCGACATACCTCGCGGGCGAAGCCGCGGGCGGAAGCCAGTAATATTATAAACACGAAAGTTTGTGAGGACGGATGGATGGATGTTTGTTACTCTGTCACACAAAAACTACTGAACGGATTTGATGAAATTTGACATACAGATAGTTTATAACTAGGATACTTTTTATAGCGATATTCTCACGGGATCGAAACTTATGCGGGTGAAACCGCGAGGCGCTGCTAGTAAACTATATAAAAATAATTAGCAACCATGTCATATTATGCCATATTCATACACTACAAAGGCGTTCCCTCCACACTCCACAGTGTAACAAACCGCAGTATGTCAATTACCGTGCAGTTATCCTGTTACAGTACATTAAGCCATTAACGCTCGACCGTAATCACGTCCCGTTACTTTATTAGCTCTTAAGTCTTCTTTTAAGCTTCCTTGTTTTACCGAGGGAATGTTCGTTCATTTTACTCATATAATTCATAATTTAAAGTTTGGTTCATGCTAGTGAAGTGGACACGTACGGTATATAAATCAAAGATGATATTTTTAATAAAGGCTCTTTCAAACAGACGCGATACGACATGCGACACAAAGGCACCACAAGTCGCGCAACGAGCGGTGCCCTTTGTGTCACGCGCGATTATATCGCGTGTCGCGCCTGTTTCTAAAAGCCTTAAAAGTCACATAAAAGAAGAACGGAAGGTGCAAGTCGACACAAAGAAGAGATATTATTAACTCTAATATTCATGCGATGTATGTATGTAATGAAAAATATAATTTCCATTGACATGAAAAAAACAACTGACATTTCGTTGACATGACAGGTGACCACGCTACACTAACTAGCTTGTAGCTTAAAAAGACCAGCGTCGCCTAGTGGTTTGTGGGCTTTATTTGATGACAGTTTTTAGGTTTCTTTAAGGAACCAGGAAAAATTGTAAACAAAGCTGTAACTTGGCATTGGTATACATCAGTGGCGAAGGTTAAAAACAACTCGATTCCTACCGGCTTCCCTTTGAAAAATGGCACAGTCAGTATTCTATAGACAAATAATATAATCAAAAATGGACCCTTCGCTAACTGGTATGCTGTATAATCACGCCGACAAACTGACCAGATAGTCTTGAAAAAAAAAAGAAATTTATTTAGGTAAAGTCGTTTTTTTTTCGTCTATCCTTTAGTGTGGGTGGTTGTCGTTGGATAGGCCGCTCAAAATTATTGCGGGTTTGACAAAACCGTTTTTCGATTGAAGGTTCCGTTTGCAAAATATTAAACTTTAAAGTGCTCATTTTTGTGAGGTGTGTGCATTGACTTATATATTACTATTTGGATGTGTGACAGAAAAACCAGGGGGCCTAAAAAGGCCACTTTGGCAGAATCATAAAAGGATAACATTATAAATTATAATATGGCGAAGACAATATAATAAAGAAATAGTACTTATCCTCTTATCTATGCCGGATATCAGACGATCCACTTTTTGTTCAGTTTTGTCTTTCATTCATAAAACACACATATAAAAAAGGTCTCTTTCTTTCTTTGAAATTATGGCCCGTACAATAATGAACCCTGGCATCTGTTTCCTCACATAATATAGCATTCAATATTAATAAACTCATATAAACGTCACAAACCATCATACAGTTCTGCCATCTTTATTTATACGTGAAAATTTCTAGTGTATAAGAGACATTTGCAGACGTTTGAAATTACACCACGGTTGTAGGCCCCGAAAGCGGTAGGATTTCAGACCTTATTGACTCAGTCAAATTCAGGGTTTTTTTTATTTATTTTTTCAGACTATAGTGATGTAGGTACTACAGCAAGCATGAAGGCATTCTTAAATAGGCTATTTGACTGGTTTCTGATAAACATCTCAGATTATTTAATGGTGTCTAACGAGCCCACAAAAACCTATTACCTACTTCAAATTGCATAATGTATTTCTTTTAGAAAATAGTAAATAATAATGTACTGTTTAAATAAGCCGCCAAAACGCTATCTTTAACAATATGGCGTCGTGACGTCAAAATACACGTAAACAAACGTTGAAACGGTCGAGATACTAGACAAAAGTCATCTGTTCTGTCAACGATAGACAGAAATTGACTATATCATGACGTCATCATAAGTTCAGCCAATCCAGACCGTTTTCGATTACGTGGCGCCAGATTTAAAAAGATGAAGTTTACATTTTTTTTTTGTAAAATTAATGCAAATCGATTTTAAAAGCGATAATCTATACGAGTGTCAATAATTATGACCTTATTTTTTACATTGTCAAATAGCCTATTGTATAGCTGGAAAAAATAATAATAGTCCTCCAGAGTTCCAGACCATATTTCGGCGGCCAATCTCAACGGAGACTAGCCTTCCGCGCGGAAGATATTTAGAATGCACAAGTGTGTGCACAAACACAGCTGCACTCTCATCCCTCGCTCTCATAGTCCGATCTACCGGAGAGAGATCAGCGGGGCAATTGCGTTACACATTATCAATCGGAATCGGTTTCATTTTGACAGTTCAACAACATTCATTGCGTTATTTACGTGTTGAGCCGACAAATTTTTCGAACTAATGAAGCAATGGATTAGCAATTTGCTTCAAAATGATTCTGATTCCGACCGATTGTGTGTTTCGCAATTAGGGTGCAGGCGCAGGACCAACGGCTTAACGTGCTTTCCGAGACACGGGAGTTACAGTCACGAGCATAAGTATGTATCCACTTGGCTATATTCAAAGACGATTTTCTCCTTTAGTTTTGAATGAAATTTTATGATATTACGAACATAGTACTTTCGAACCTATAGGTTTGTGTAAAGTGTCGTATTTCCACGTTGCATTCGTTATTTCACGAAAAAATCGCAATTGAAAGTTGCCAAGTGTTGACATATTAGTGCACGTGACTGTACACCCCGCCAATTTCCAAACTCCGGATTGTTAGTAAGAAATCCCTAATGAAAAAACCCAATAACAATTTTGTCCGACCTGGTACCTACTCGACCCAGGAGGGGCACGCTCAGAAGTCAGGCTTGCAAAGACGAGACCAAACGATCCCGTTTGGTCGGTGAGGGTAGGTAGAGGTGCGCCCCGTACTTAGCGAGTTACAACATAATAGTTAAGTGATGGTTGCGCCGTGATTATGTTAAATGGTTATTAATGGATCACACACATGGTGCGCTAATGTATTACTCTAAATTAGTTACATTGTGACGTCCCCAGGAGCCACAAGACTGATGTGCGTCGATTATGCTGAGGTCTAGTTGTGTAATTGAGTTTTAAGTAGCATTTATGTTTAGATCATAATATGTAATGCATGTTTTGGTTTAGGTATACCTTCTCTAAGTTTATTGAGAACTGACTTTTCCCCGCGGCATCGCCCACGTGGATGTCGAAAAATAGCCCACGGGAACGTACTACCGGGATTAAGAGTGTGCTTAACCAGGTTATAAACTATATGTGTGCCAAATTTTATCCTTATCCGTTCAGCCGTTTTTGCGCCAATCCGGAGCAATATATCCAGACAAACAGAAAAACGGAGAAAAATTATAAAAACTTGCTTAAAGTTATGAGACATTTAACGGTTGAATGCCGTAATTACAGAAACAATTAAAAAGCCATTGTGCTAAGCATCAATAAATATTGAATTATATATGTATGTTTGTTTATCCGCGATTTTCTCAAAAACTAAGGAACCAATTTTGATGTTTCTTCATTAACGTGATCTACATACTTTCAGGAAGGTTTTAGTATATAATACATTTAGCATCATTCGGAAATGAAGTGCAATGGCAGTGACTTATGAGAAGATACGTACAAGTAAATAAAAATACTTTTATTTTTGATGTCCGAAACCCGGGAATCTTTTTCGTAACAAAAACGTAAATCTAATTTAAAAAAAAATAGGGGTAATTTTATGAACTATGTACATTTGGTTGTGACCCGCTCCCTCGCAAGTTGGTACGGTCCCTGGCATTCTCCTTTCCCGGAAATATGTTCGTACTCAATTTAATATTCCGTCAGTCCGAACCGCTGTCCTGAGTTTCGGACAAATAAAACATTCTCGGAAAAACGGGTTCAAACGGACCACAACAGATAAGTATCTGCTAAACAAGTGACTTCTTTACCTATATATAATTGGATTTTGTTCACTTATAACTTCGATAATGTTAAAAACATTGAAGAGTTTAGCAGAAGTTTAGTGCAGTGGTGGTTCAGTGGTAACGGCCGTGACTTACGAGTTGTAGGTCGTAGGTTTGAACCCAGACAGGCGCTCTACATTGTGTATTTAATTTTTAGGGTTCCGTACCCAAAGGGTAAAAACGGAACCCTATTACTAAGACTTCGCTGTCCGTCCGTCCGTCTGTCTGTCACCAGGCTGTATCTCAAGAACCGCGACAGCTAGACAATTGAAAATTTTCACAAATTATGTATTTCTGTTGCCGCTATAACAACAAATACTAGAGAATTTTTGGTAATATCTGTCACAGACTCCGCCACTAGGGTACAAGCACTAATCACCACCTACAATTTAGATTGCTATACTTAAGGTCCTAGACTGTAGACCTCGTAATCAGCCCCAGATCTACGATTTTTCGAACCGGGGCAAAACCTTGATAGTGGCGCCCCCTCCCTTCAGTTTTTGAGAAAAACTGTTAAAACTGCCAATGAGCAGCACTTTTGTGACCATTTGTTAAAATAATAATCCTGTAATAAATTGACTTGATCTTAAATTCTGGATGCGTTCATAAATCACTTAGTATGTTTTCAAAAACTAACTGGGCGTATTGAAATAGAAAAGTTTGTTTATCAAACATATTATAATTAAGATTCGATTACTTGATAAAAACCTATGAGATTATAGGAAAAGAGGCTTCATTTGTTCGATATTTAAAATTCTTGTCTGTCGCCCGGGGCAAGTGCCCCGGTTTGCCCCCCTTAGATCCGGGGCTGCTCGTAATGGCAAGCGTAGTGTGGGACGCCCCCCAGCTAAATGGATCGACAACCATATGAAGGTGGCTGGGACAGACTGGATACGTAAGCACAGCCTGGGAGAGGCCTATGTCCAGCAGTGGACTACGATAGGCTGACATTATACTTAAGGTAATTATAATATAAATATATTAATTAATTTTATCATAAAGTTAACTCAAAAGAATCATTCTCACTCCTCTTGTTTCAGTAAACCCAATTCAAAAACGGAGCTTCCTGTGTTCCATTCATTCGATTCCCAGACAAATTAACGCAACAGTGGATTTGAGTTCGATACCGTGACGTTCGTAATATCGTAACATACAAAAAGTTTTTTACATCAGCGTGTTCGCGATAATGTCATTAGATAAAGCGGTTTTCGATTCAATGTGTTTCGGAACGCCCGTACCACTCGCAAAGGTTTTCGGAGCAGCGTGCGTCGAAACAACGTCATTCGAACCTTCTACTCGAAAAGTAAATCCAACAGCGCGCTTTTATTTAATTATTATTCATTTAAGTGTTGTCTTGGGTTGATGAAAAGGACATTATACACTTTTCTGGGATGTTCCAAGTATTCATCAGGTGAAGTGATGGTCCATTTACTTAGGTACCTATATAGTGATTGATATAAAATTTACATTCCTGACTCTATGGTCTAATAGACGCATGAACATCCACTGGACGCGGAGCATGCTGTCCTGGGTCCCAGTTCGGGCGCAGTGTTATGGGTTTTACCATTAGGAATTCATTAGCCCAGAGTCTGGATTTGTAGCCTATTATTAGCAATGGGCTCGCGTGGGAATCACACTAATATTATAAAGGCCAAAAGTTTGTGAGTGTGTAAGTGGGGGTGTGTTTATATGTTTGTTACTCTCAAACGGCTGCACCAATTTTGATAAAATTTTGTATGGAGGTAGCTGATACCCTGGATTAACATATAGGCTACTTATACTTTTTATCCAGATATTCCCACAGGATCGAAACTTATGCGGGTGAAACCACGGGGCGCAGCTAGTCTAATATAATAATGTACTTACTGTACAACATGTGGACAGGTCCATATACTCTCGCCTACCCCTTTGGTGAATTCAAGCGTGATGTTATGCTATGTAAGCTTCTACAGCTTAGATCAGAAAGGTGTGGGTCATATATAGCACAGACGGTGGCACAGACCATCAAACTGAACCACTTTATACTTACCTACATGGGACCAACATACCTATATCGTCATTACGAAAAAAAAAAATGAACTGTCCCATACAAAACATCACCTACTCGACGCAAATGTATCGGATGGCTGATTATTTTTTCGCGAATAATCTGCCCATAAATATTCTAATATAGATACGCTATTATATAAAAATTCCCCCAAACCTCTTAGAATCGAACCCACACTTACACTTACACCCCGGTCCCTGATATCAATAAAAGCCGTTGAAAGATATAATTATCTATGTATATTCGGGCGAATAAAGAAATATGGCGTCGAATCACAACAGGGAAGTATCGGTGCGTGTAAACAAGAAGCTTCTCCAAATAATTGCTTCGTATTCGCGAAATAGCTCCGTGTCGCACCGCTGCGCGTGCTAAGTCCCCAGTACCACGTACTCTGGCCGCACTTAATGATCTCTTAGACAAACCAACAAACGATCTGTTTGCGGACGAATGGACGAAGATTTAGTCGCCATGTCAGAAGTACTTTGAGAGGGATTTATAAAGGTGTTGTTAACTTTTTACTTGATGATTTTATCTTTTATGTATATATGTCATCGATATCCGTGATATATGTCATGGCTAATAGCCGAAGTGCGGTTACACCCAGTTTTAGCCGGGTACATCTGCGGCCACACCTAGTTTTAGCCAGGTACCTAGGTGCAGCCGGCCACATGCGGTTCGTGTGTCCTTCGGGAGGCGATAGGATGCAAGAGCGAGCGAAGGGCACCCCGAGGTTAGGCTTGGATATAACTAAGTGTAGCTGCTTCGACTATTAGCCATAACAAGCAAGCTGTGTCTTTAATTTCTCTAATTGGTTTTAATCCGTTTTATTAAATAAGTTGTGATATTACTTTGATGAGCAATTTAGGATTTTGTCGGTACTGGAAATCGATACCATTTTCCGTTCATAAACATGTTACGGTGCAGGAAACCCTTTACCAGGGCCCTAATTCACTATGACCACATAATGATTCCTTAGGTACTTGGAAACCACGTCAATTCCTTAGATAATCACAGCTTCTGCTATTAACGTATTCTCTATGACACAATGACCGAAACCGCGCGAAATTAACTCAAAGTTGACGTCGTTTGAACTGTCAAAATACCACGCTTGACAACCGGAGGTAGGTATGTGGTTTGCACGTGGTAAGATTACGCAGGGAGTATAATTACCATACAAAATTGGGGCCCCAAGAATTATTATCGTGATTATAGTTATGGTTCAGCAGCTTCAATATCAGGATTTGTGACGGAATATAGCAGTTCGTCGTGGACGTGGTACGATAGCGGCTCCCCGGACATCATCTCTATCAGTGATCTCTATCATCAGAACTCTCATCAGATCTCTATCATCAGACAGCCGCCACGCGACCATCGATGCCACGCTCTGCTAGAGTGACTGTCACCAGCCAGTGTCACTCTTATCCGACCTTTTCGGTGATTCCAGTAGCTTCGTAACAACACTATAGACGGCGCTACTTGCTACGCCATCAAAATGTATTTGACATCTACAAAAATATGTAACTGAATATTGCACCTAATGTTGTCATTCTTGTTTCAGTGGCTATTGAAAAAGTTATAAAAATGTTTGAAGTTGTAGCGTACACTACACTTTATTGTGTAGGAATTATAGTTATTTTTCCATAAAAACTTTTTACAAAAAAAAACAACCGACTTCCAAAGTTATTTTTTAGTTTGTAGTGTTTTTTTTTGGAAGTCGGTTGTTTTTTTTTTTTGTAAAAAGTTTTTATTTTTCACTTTTTAACCCCCGACGCAAAAACGACGGGGTGTTATAAGTTTGACGTGTCTGTGTGTGGGGGTGTGTGTGTGTGTGGGGGTGTGTCTGTCTGTGGCATCGTAGCTCCCGAACGGATGAACCGATTTTGATTTAGTTTTTTTTGTTTGAAAGGTGTATTAGTCGGGAGTGTTCTTAGCTATGTTTGATGAAAATCAGTCCAAGATGGCCGCCACAACGAAGTGGCGAATTACATTTTTTTTTCTCAACTCCCTTAATATGGGTATCAAATGAAAGGGCTTGACTAGTAGAATACTATACACTAATAAAAATTTCAAATCCAAGATGGCCGCCGCCACAAAATTTCGAATTACATTTTTTTTTCACAACTCCTTCAATATAGGTATCAAATGCGAGGGCTTGACAAGTAGAATAATTTACACTAGGTATATTGAAAGGGAATGAGGAATATTAACTACCTAACGAAATTAAAACTAAAAACTTGAAAAATATAATAAAACAAAAAATCTGTTTAGTCTTAAAAAATATTCTTCAACTATAAATTAATCAATATTTTTTGACGGATAATTAGTGGGTCAGTTTGTAATTTATCTAGGTTACAATAGCCTAATGTCAGCTGGTCATCACATGTTACAAAATAATGCTTTTCCCGATGCTGGGAC
Organism: Oligia fasciuncula; assembly: GCA_963082905.1. NCBI lineage: Eukaryota > Metazoa > Arthropoda > Insecta > Lepidoptera > Noctuidae > Oligia > Oligia fasciuncula. The sequence continues at coordinate 8,213,640 of OY720406.1, read as the reverse complement.
GTTAATTGTTGAGGAGTTCTCCTGGTAAGAACCAGGAGAACTCCTCAACAACCACTCACCATACGCATTGTGACGAGCATAAATTGCTTAGCAACCATATTAAAGTAATCAAATTGCAACCCGTAAAATATTTGTCATTGAGTAGTTCCGATGGCCATCTGTGGTCTTTCATCATCAGCTCCACTTTACCAAATGATAATTTCCGAGAACAAATGCTCAAGTTACTTTAAAAAATACCCGAATCGTTATAGGTTTGCCTATAAAATTTGAGGGTTTCCCTCGATTTCCATGGGATCCTCTCATCAGATTCCAACTTGATGATAATGGGACCACCTCGAGAGTATACCCTTTCAAATAAAAAAAGATTTTTTGGAATCGGTCCAGTCGTCTTCGAGTAATCGGTGAACATACATAAAAAAAAAAAACATTTATAGAGTCGAACATATAACCTCCTCCTCTTTTGGAAGTCGGTTAAAAAACTCATATTTGTTTACATTTTTGGCAAATGAATCGCGAATGCAGATTACAACAAGTGAATACTTACGACAAAATATTGCCTTCACCGTCCTTTTGAGTATCCTGAAACCCTACGTGATCCACTTACGGAACGAATCTGTCCGTCACAGTGAAGAGGCTCGATTGAGCAACCCTTTTTTATTGTTTTGGGCTCAATACCATTACCTCCTTCTGCTTTGGTTTCAAGTAAATGTATGGAGGTAAATAATATTGACATGTAAACTGCGAATTGGTTGAATTAAAATAGCTTACTTATTATTGATGTTATGTAAAGTCAGGGAAATTTACTAATGGGCCAATAAAGGAACTAGATACCAATTTAAATCACACAAATATTCTAAAGGCGAAAGTTTGTGAGTGTGTTTATATGTTTGTTACTTCTTCACCCTCAAACGGCTGGACCAATTTTGATAACATTTTGTATGGCGGTAGCTGACACCCTGGATTTACATATAGGCTACTTTTACGCGGGTGAAACCGCGGGGTGCAGCTAGTTGTTCATATATTCGAATCACAACTGTCATTCTTCGACAGTTGTATGAAAGTACACGGCAAATTGACATAGTGTGTCTATCTTCTCATACCTTGACATTGGCAAAATCATCGAATGTTACCGATGGAGCCAGAACCTCAAAAAAATAGAATAGACATAGTGTGTCTATTTGTTTAACAATTAAGTTCCCTGACTGTACATTTTTTTGCCTTGATCTTAACATCCGTTTTCTTAAGCCTATAGCGGTATATAAAACGCCACATGAGAACAACGCGTCATCATACTGACGTCACGAAAAATCCTGCATCTCGCAAGCATAGTTTACGGCGCAACTAGCAAAGATACAACGGCCCGACATGAATTATCGGGCAGTTGCCCGCCAGACGTTTAAACTCAAGTCGCAATAATAAAAAAAAATAACAAGTTTCACGAATTTATTAGGGTACTAGCTTCTTGCCGCTACTTCGTCCGTATGTTTCAACATAAAACATATCCCATGGCACTCGGCAACAATGTAGCTTTCTGTCAGTGAAAAAGTTTTTGAAATCGGATGAGAATTTTCGCAGATTACACGTCCTTCTTCCAAACTTTACATAATACTTAGGTACATAAAGTCTATTCAAATGTAGGTATGTATCAAATTAATGTTATTTCAAGTTAAACAAATATCAACTTTATGTTAATGGTAATTAAGTTGCCTATATAATGTTCCCACTGCTGGGACACAGGCCTCCTCTCTGTAAGAGGGAGTGCGCCGTACTCCACCACGCGGGCCCAGTGCGGGTTGGTAGATGTCACGTCTTCGAATTTTTGGTTTTAGGATATAGGTAATATGTCGGTTTCCTCCCTATGTTTTCCTTCACCGTTTTGAGAGCAGTGGTGATGAAAATAATTTACAAAAAGTATCTATAACGCCTGTCTGGGTTTGAAGCTACGACCTACAACTCGTAAGCGACCGATACCACTGAGTCACCACTGCTCTGCTTATGATGAATTAAGTTGATTTCACAGTGACTAGCACTATTGAAAAAGTTATAAAAATGTTTGAAGTTGTAGCGTAAACTGCACTTTATTGTGTAGGAATTAAAGTAATTTTTCCATAAACTCATATTTGTTTACATTTTTGGCAAATAAGTCGCGAATGCAGATTACATATACTCACGCCTTCTTCCCATGGGGCTAGGCAGAAACTACAGAACGCCATCTGCTACGATCCTTACATATCCCTTTTGCCTCGTTTACGTAAAAAAACTTTACCTCATTATAATATTTGTGTAGATGCCGATGAAACTTCTGAGTTGTGTCGCACTGCGGTCTGTCAACACTCCCTATTTCATGTTAATTTTCAAGCAGAGTCGTCAGGTACTTACGTATCTTATAATCACACCCCTGGGGGCCGAACGCACCCCATTAAGGGATGAAACGTGACCACACATATCTACATAATGAATGGGTATCAAGAAATAAACAGAATGTCACTTCATAATGAGTTTATTTAACATTATTATGTACATAAGTCGTTAAGATATGTATTCACAAACTATTATTATTTACTAATTAAGTAGTATTATCAAAATTATTTCTAAAGTTACAAAATCATTAAAACTTTGACACTTACCTCTTTTGGGTAAAAATAAAATTAAGTTTTGTAAAAAAACAATCATTTTTCATTTTTCTCGACAATGTCGAACCCAATCTTTTTTCTTGAGACAATAGTATTGAAAATAAAAAATGTTAACCAATACCCAAAGATTTAAATAGCTAGATTTGACCTCACCGTACTTAGTCACGCGAACAAGACTAACTATTTGGTGTATTGTGTGTCTTTTAGTCTGTGCTAAATAAATGTATTTTCTTTCTTTCTTTCTTTCCATACTGAGAAGAGTGAGATTATTAAATAGCGCTTCCATGACAATCAAGTCAAGTTACTGCGTCATTGTGTGTCAGAGGTAACAAAACGGAACAGAAACGCGACTATCTTTTGACGCGGTAGGGCGAATCTGACGATTTAAATATTTGCCAATACCTACATGAGAAGTTATTTTATTTACATGTTACGTTGAGCTTACAAGACAAGTCTTATTAAAATGCAATCGCGACTGTTTCCATTATCATCGTCACGATATTTCTTACAAATTAATAAATGCAATGCAATCACAATATTCGACCGTCCATCGTAACATTTCAACTCAAATTCAAAATCTTTTAGTCTCAAATAGAGAAACAGAATGACTAAAAACTGTATTTTTGCTTTTATCAAAACAATTCATCGTTCCAAAAAATATCTAAACTAACCAAATAACTTTCATTCATCATAGAAATCTTAAGCCTTATCCACACTAGGGCACTGTTGTATAGCACAGGTTACAGAATTCGTGTCAAGTTTCATAATAAGTACAACCGCGGACAGTGGCGGTGGCACTTTTCAACATTATAACCAAAGGCATTAGGGGTCGCCATTGTCCGCGGCACATTACGTTGTCCCCTAGGGCGGAAAAGTCATACTTTTACATACATAAGGGTTACAATATCACCTCTAAACGAATATAAAGTGTGGGTTTGCGCAGCAGTCGCTCCTTTTGTCGGGGTTTTGTGCCGCTTTCACCCATTTCCCGTGGCAGTGTGGGGCGACTAGAGCGTAAAAGCGAGTCACATGTCCCGCAACGCCGTGCCCGCTGCAGCGCCATTTTAAATCCCGTCGGAGTGCTGCAGTCTCGCAGAGAACGCATACCGTCGCGCCTGGGGGCATGAAGACAGATTACAAATTAAAGTCAAAGTCAAATCATTTATTTCAAATAGTCACAATTACAAAAAAAAAAAATTTAATTGATTCTAGTCGATTCAGCCTTCCTTCCCTTTTTTTCTTTCTTAGGTAGTTTCGTAAGGAAGAAGAATGGACAAGAAACTCCACCGTAAAAGAACAGAAAAACCTAACATAAAGCTAGGTTAGAAAACGGTTAGGCAGCATCTCTATAGTAAAACCCCAATAATTCGTCGGTTATGGTTAAGTCCCATGTAATAGGGGGCGAGACTATTGCGATCAACAAATCCAGAGTCCGTGCTGCTACTGAGAAATTACAAATGGAAAAGCCCAAAAACATTTTACCCGACCCGGGAATCGAAACCAGGACCCTCATGCTCAGCAGTAGCTCTCACGACCACTAGGCCAACCAGGGGGCCCAAAAAGGCCACTTTGGCAGAATCATAAACGGATAACATTATGAATTATAATATGGCGAAGACAATAAAATATTGTCTGACGATAAAAAAGTCAGCCCCAAATCTCCTAAGAAAGCTCGCAGATCACAAGACTAACGATCTAATCAATAGCAGTCTAATGCTAGACATAGGCCCATCCTAGGTGAAGCCACGACACTCAGTTCTCCACCTTTCTCGTCCATTACTTTAGTGTACTAGAGCATACTCCGATATAAATGTAACTGCTTCTAAAGGGGTGGAAACCTGATGGCCAATTCTCTGCAGTCGCAGTCTCATCTCGGCGACAAATAAATGTCAAAAACTTGTCAAAAATGTAGGGAAATTAGAGGTATTTTTGACAGATTGAGACTGAGATCAAACTGTGAATGTTGTTTGTTGTGAATTCAGGCCTTATGCCTTAGCTTCGGCACCAGTCTCCCACAATATAATTAAAACTATTCTGTATTGTTCCTGATCATTTGAAAATGTACTTCTATATTGTGGAGAGAAATAAATCACTATCTAAATCATTTCACTTTTATCTCAGCCGTAATTTACATTCACAAAAAATCAAAGGCATACAACTCAAAAGGTTTCTGCTGCTAAATTAAAAGTAATTAAGCAAGTTACTTCATTTTCCCTTTCTAAGAAACTAACGAACCAGACCGTCTTTTCATTAATTCAATAGTTGAAGCTCAAAATGCTCTCAAGAGAAAACTTTTACAACCTTTATACAACACAAGGTCCGGAAATGCCAGATTGGTTTCCCACTTTTCAATTTTCTCGTCGTTAACTTTGTACAAAGAAAAACTCACCTTCTCTCAATGCCTTATAGTCGGAATCCGTGTGGCAGGCCTTCGATACCTTGGTGACCTCGAACTGGGCACAGTACCTGGACAAAAGAGCGTGGAAATGAAACATATGGGAACAAATAACGGTTATAAAACGTTTCGGGAAAATATAGGTTCGATTCCGTACAGGAAATTAGCCTGTGGATCGATTTGTGGTTATTCTGGGCAAATGTATGAAAAATGATTTTGGAGGCCTCGGAAATTGATTCGGTATTTCGAAAGATTGAATTCAGACGTGAAAACAAATATTCTAATTATTTTTACATCAGTAAGTTTCCACAAAAAAAACCCAATAGTTTTTGATAATTGGTTTTGAATTCTTGAAAAAAATCAATGTTTGTTATTTTCTTTTAAATCAGAATTTCTAGTAAAATTTCCACTGAAATGTCCACAGTTTGTAAGTAACTTTTAATTACATATTTTTAAAAGGTTATAAGTGAAAACAACTTTAGGCGCATTGAACGATTTTTATTAAGGGAAAATCTTATGGGTTCGCGTTACCGACACGCTAACGTTAACAGTATTATCTGTAGCTATGAGTGTGCTGTGTGCTCGGAGTGCTGATAGATGTGAAAACAACAAAAAAATATATACGTACCTACTATAATTATTTATCTAAAAATGAAAAAAGATGGGGTCGGGGGACCCCCGGCAGGAAAAAAATCAAAATAAAAATCCAAGATGGCGGCTACAAAAATTTCAAAATGATGAAACGTTTGAAAATTTCCGGAGCCGCCGTCTTGGATTTTCATTTTGACCCTACTATCGGCTTCAGCACCCTCGAAAACCATGAAAACGACACCCATGATAAAAAATTTAAACATTTTTGCAGCCGCCGTCTTAGATTTTCATTTTGACTGTACTATTTGCTTTAGCACCCTCAAAAACCATAAAAACTATCACTCTCTCTCTCTGTCTATTATATATAATAAAAAGCACGAGAAGCGAAAGCACTAGGAAGTGGTGAGGGGTTGGCGTTTTGGGGGACTGCCTTATGTATTTCTGACGACGTTCGAAAAGTGCTGATTCTCAGTCTAATTTGAATAAATTTTAATGACTTTTGAATAAAATGTCGCATGGAGGGATCGCCTCTCCGATACGACCGTGACGATTTCTACCATTTTACTCCTAACGCAAGCAATGTTCTTGAAAAAAAAAAATTTATGCTACACTATAATTTGAAAATTTAAAAAAAAGAACACTGTTATTTCATAGTTTAAGTTTTCACTGCTATCAGCGGTCCCCATGACCCTCAATGTTTTTTCTCAACCCCGTCCTATCTACTCATCATAATCTGAACGTTTGTTCCATTCAAACAGTTCCCTGATAGTTATCGCAATAGAACAGACAAAACAAACCAATCTCTACGCAGTTATTAAAACAGAATGCACAAACATAGTTCTAAATGCATATACGAATCAGTTTCTATTATTTGGTTGGCAGAGCCACAGAGCTTCTCATTTCCTGTTGTCATGTCAATAGCTAGGAGATATCGATCCTATATTTAGTCTTTGTGTCGAACTGACCGAGCTGTATCTGAGCCACTTATTGTTCTACCACAGTGTACCTGTGTTGCATATGATCTATGTTCTGTTATAGGGTTGGGTTTCCGCACTTAATCCTCCAAGTGGACCATTGTGCGTGGGCCATGGCAGCCGTCGCGTCGGTGGTTATTTCAATCAGCCCACCTTCCTCCTTCTGGCCAGTTGAGAACATCTGTGTAAATTCTGGGTGACGCCTGTGCACTCAAAGAGCACATGCGCAATGGTTTCCTCAGCTTCAGGACTGTCCGTTATGTCTATTGTGTGTATTGTCCCGTAATGGTCCTTGTCCTCGTGCGCCTGATGATGGGACAATCATTGGACATGCTTGTGATAAGCCGCCTATCTCACTAAGCCTAGGTACGATATTATATACAGTAAGTTATCGATAGAGCAGAGGTGGCCCAGTGGTAACTTACGAGTTGTAGGTTTTTTCCATTAGGAATGTCTCAGTAACAGCCCGGAGTTTGGAAGTGGGTGGCGTGAAGCCCCCGTGCCTCAGATAGCATGTAATGCCGTTGGTCCTGCGCCTGATCTCTCCCCGGTCGTGTCGGATTGCCGTCCCATCGGACTATGAGAGTGAAGGAACAGAGAGTGCACCTGTGTTACGCACACACTTATGCACTATACACTCCATATTCTATAATATCTGCGCACCTGGCTAATCTCCGTTGAGGTTGACCACCGTGACCGTAATCGGTCGGGAGGCTATTTATTGATCACAATCGAAATTATTTTTGAGGTAATTGCTAATCCATTGCTTCATAAGTATAACTAAAAATTTGTCTACTCAACCAAGAAAAAAATGTAATGAATGTTGTTGAACTGTCAAAATGAAAGCCTACTGTTAGTGTGTTACGAAATTACCCCGCGTATTAAAATTGAGCCACTTCTTTAGTTCCTAAATAGAGATTCATGACATCATTTCTTTTTTCGATATTTTGTGTCTAGCCCACAACATCTTTGATTTAGTAGATGGCCGTATAGAAAATCGAATTTGTTGCCTCTGAATACTGACCTCTATCATACAGTCAGTGCCTCTGATCTAGATAGATACTGTCCTCAAAGCAATATATTTTTTATAAAAGAGGTCTTACTTTCAAACTTTTATAATAACTTCACGAGTTATTTAGATCATTTTCTCTATGATTGTCCTTATCGCCATTTCAATGAATATTTTTACAGAGAGTTCTTTTGACAAGAAACCAACAATTATTTACATGGACTGGTCCATTTACATAAATTAAATAACGTTGTAAAAGTAATTTATTTTAGATCACAAAACGGATGTTTTCAGTCACACATTGTGTTTTTTTTATTCATTTTTGAAGAACAAAGGGGTTTGAGATAAAACATTATTTTATTCGTTGTAACCATTTTGGATAAACATTGTTTGAAATTAACAACGTTTTACTTTTAATTTGCTTTTTTTTAGGGTTCCGTACCCAAAGGGTAAAAACGGGACCCTATTACTAAGACTTCGCTGTCTGTCCGTCTGTCCGTCCGTCTGTCTGTCACCAGGCTGTATCTCAAGAACCGCGATAGCTAGACAGTTGAAATTTTCACAAATTATGTATTTCTTTTGCCGCTATAACAACAAATACTAAAAACAAAATAAAATAAATATTTAAGGGGGGCTCCCATACAACAAACGCGATTGATTTTTTTGCCATTTTTTGCTCGATATCCATAATGGCAACAGGTAGGCACTTGAAATATTCACAAAATACTCAGTTGTATTTTTACTTTAATAATAAATAACAAAATTAAAATAAAATAAATATTTAGGGGGGCTCCCATACAACAAACGTGTTTTTTTCGGTGTTTTTGCCTTGTGGTACGGAACCCTTCGTGTGCGAGTCCGACTCTCACTTGGCCAGTTTTTATAAGTATTATTGTTTATTTAATCTGGTCCTTTTGGATCATAAATTATTCGGTTTAGTGACGATGCCCTGGATAATCTATTAAAAATCTTTCTGGGCTGCCATCCTGACCTTTCAAAGTCTATCGATCCATTCATAATTGCGTAAACCGTTTGTGATTTTTTAGTATAATTTATTTCATATCTGCTCCCGTTACATTAAAATAAATAAATGTTATATTCAGTATTCAAATTGGTAAAATTATTACATAAAGTCTTAGAAATTATTTACAAAGGTATAATAATGTTAGATGCCTGTACTAGGATAAACCTGTATCACAGGCGGCATGATTTGATGACATTGATCGTATCATACTAATATTATAAAGGCGAACGTTTGTGTGTGTTTATATGTTTTTTTTTTTTTTTACTTCTTCACGCTCAAAAGGCTGGACCAATTTTGATAAAATTTTGTATGGAGGTAGCTGACACCCAGGATTAACATATCGGCTACTTTTTATCCCGATATTCCCACGGGATCGACACTTATGCGGGTGAAACCGCGGGGCGCAGCTAGTTTAGATATAAAATAAACTTGATTCTTCCGTTTGACGTTTTATGAAAATCTGTCTTGTTGTGGATTCTTAAGACGCTAACGGATTATGGATACTTACCTACTAATATTGGATATAAAATTTTGTAATTAGTTGGTGGTTTTTTGCTTCCAGACTACATACAGGGCGCGTCATGTAAAAAGAACGCTGGAAGAAAGTAGGGGGGGGGGGTGTTTGCGCATGGGTACACTCGCGAACGAAAGTACTAGGCCTATTGTTTTTGTTCCTTAGCCGATTTATCGATTTTGTAAATACAAATCCTCAACCACTCTCACAGAGAGGAGGCCTGTGTTCCAGCATTGGGAACATTATAGGCTGATTATGTTGTTGTTGTAAATACAAAAATCGATAAATCGGCTAATGCACAGCTTGACAGCCAGCGTTCTTTTTACATGACGCGACCTGTACCTATTCGATGTTTAGGACATCGAATAGGTACAGGTCGTAGGTAATTGGCAGTTTCCGTCATATTAGGTATATTGAGTGCATGAAACGGTGCTGTCTCTAGAAGTGTATTACATTGTTTTATTTAATACTTACTCTCTATGCGAGTTAGATTCAGGGTCGTCAGGGTTGCGCAGACGCAGGTTCTTGCGGATGTCCACAGTTTCGTTGGAGTGGCGACTCACTGATAGGCCTCCGGGTAGGAGCATAGCAGTCTCATCTGTAGAAAAATATTGTATAAGTAAAGTTATTTAGAAAAACTTTAACAAGAAACGAACTGAGCTTACAACAACACTTTCAGATACTTTCAGATCCTAACCACGTATAATGGACCTTGTTATTGCTTTTCAACCCTAAGGTTGAATGTCACGTCTTGCTCTTCATAAAACGTCAAGGTCTATTTTTGCTTGAAGACCAATGTGTGAGTTACTTATATAGTTTCAACTTTAGTGAAGTGTCAGTGTGAAAGAAGGTGCTGCAAATATTATAATTAACACGAAATATTCACATAATCTTCATCAAAGTACCTAGGTACAACTTGCAGCTTGGACATCTGATAAAAATTGCATAACTTATTCATTTGGCAAATTTAACAATGTGTGCTTACTCGTACACCCACAGAAAAGTTTTTCTCTAAAAGTCAGCATCGCAAAGTGCTACAAACCCAAAGCTATTGACTTTTGAATGGTCACATACAAGAAGTTAGTGTGAAATCTCTCACGCAGAGGTACCGCTGGTGGTAATACTGTGTTAAAATGAGTTTTCAATGCCTTTTTTTATCCCTTTGATTACAAGTCTTCTTTATCCATACTAATAACCCAACCTTGCTTCGCACGGGGGCACTTGCGAAGCGAGGTTGGGCCGCTAGTAAAATCCAAAAATGCGAAATTAACACTAGTCTGTGTGAACCTTTTCACAACTGAACTGATGTGGATAAAATTAGGCACCCGTATACGGGTTCTAGACCTGGTTTATGACCTAGTTAGGATCCTTTTTATCCCAGTAGCAAGTTACCGTGGGGTACCTAATTTCCGATCTCCACGCGAACGAATTCGCGAGCAAAACCTAGTAAAATATGAACCATCACCTCTCAAAGGAATATCGCTGTCAGCGGAGCACCCCCGATGCTCCTGGCAGGCTCGTCGCTGCACCAACGATGAACAATGGCGACCACCGTGTGCTGGGGCCTGGACCACTCGCCGGCTTCGCACCATGCTGCCTGAGCCGCAGTTTGTGTCGCAGTCCGACCACGGACCCCAGCCGGAGACCACGCAGTCTATTACTGAGGACAAGGAGAGAACAATGCTTAACTTATGTGATTTTTGAAAATGCTATGCGACTTGCGTCAACCAAAACGCGCGCGTCAACTGTTTCCATCTGTCGTCACCCAATCACGTCGCAGTGACTCGCGGCATGCTCTAAACAACTTCTTTCATTGCTTTCTTCGCAGTAGCTGTCTACAGTCCGTTTACAGTAATTTTGTCTCTGACAGCAGCCACCTAACAGCAACCTAATGCTGACGACAATAAAGATCACAATGATCTTGACAGACTTGGTAATGGCAGCAACCCAACAGCAGCCTTATTAGAAAGAGAATAAAGATCACTATGATTTGGACGGTGATGCAAAATCAGAGGTAAATAAAATAACTGTGAAAGGAGGAAAGGAGGCCACGGAAAATGCTGGAGTTAACATGTCAACCTATGAGACAACCTACAGGGTAATTGCGTAACACACAACTAGTAGCGATGGGTTTCATTTTGACAGTTGAACAACATCCATTGTGTTATTTACGTTGTTGAGCAAACACATTTTTCGAACATATGGAGCAATAGATTAGCAATATGCTTTAAAATGATAGTAATAGTGTGTTACGCAATTCGGGTGCTGTATGTGTAATTTGATAACATTGTAAAAGCCAATTATTTTTAAAAAGAGTAACCGTGGTGTTTCTTGCCGGCTCTTCTCCATAGGAAACGACTAATTGCAACCGGGCACCTAGCTTCTGACATTTCATAAGTGCCCATGCAAGTTTATGTGAAATAAAATACTTTGATTTTTATTTTGTGACCACGTCGTGACCACTAACGTAACTGAACATCAAGTTTTCGAAAACCATCTCATTTGTTAAAGTCAAAACAAAACCTTGATAAAGCCCCTTGCTTAAGACTTGTAATATCACATTTAATTATATAAGTATAATTTACTTTTGGTGGTACAGACGCCAGCACATCAGGTTGCTGCAATCTGTCGGATTTCTTTAATAGATTTTCGACTTTATTGCTAAAGCATAAGGTTCAAGGTTGATTGGGAAAATCTGACAGTTTCGGGTGGGTTGACATGCTGGCGTCTGTACCTAGTTTTGTCTGGTTTAGTCTGTTTTGTTTTTTTTTTTGAGTTGTACTTTTTATATATTATGTTTGTTCTAACTTAGTTTACTTAACTAAATTTAATTAGTTATAATCAGTGCAATTTACACATACATACATACACACACACAACACACACATACCTACACACTCACATTGTCTTTTATTTCTATTTTTTGTTAGTTACGACAACTATTTGTGTGCATGCAGAGTTTACCTATAAGTGATTGTTACACTTTACTCCGATTTGTTGCTAAATGCAAAGTGTATACAATTGTTGGTGAACCAAATAAAAAAAATAAAACAAATCACCTGGATCCGCTAGAATTCGATGGATCATTAATTACAGTCGTTGCAGATGCAAACTAAACTTTATAAATCTCTAAACTTAGAAAATCCTACCTATCTGACCCCCACAACCCAGTTACTGGGTAACACGATACCCTTTGGTAATACTGTCTGTCAGACTTTCGAGTTTCATCTCACTCTACCTTACGGGAATATTTGTTTGGTACCGGTACAGTACCGATATTAATTAGAAATACCAATAGTACACGTACTTCGTCTGGAACCGGTACCAATAGTACAGGTACTATTCTGGTACCGGTACCAATACTACTGCTACGTCTGGTACCGGTACCAATAGTACAGGAACTACTCTGGTACCGGTATCACACCAAGGCCACAATGGATATTTCAAGACCTAGATTTATGTCTCTAAAAGAACTGTAACTTCTATATCTTCACGTAGGTATTACGGAAACAAACCACTTACCAAAATAGAAACCCACCAAAAACATTTTCATGTAAAATGTTGCCAAGACGAGACCACATATGGCTCGCACTGCCAAAAAGTTATCAGATCTCATGTAGAGCCAAGCTTCTAACTCTACACGCCCTAACTTCACAAACTCTACACCTTAGTCAAAATATGAGGCTTGGCCGTTTCGTTACTACAAGAACTATTGTATAACAGAAAAGTAATAAACAGTGAATACATTTTTCACCTTACGCCCATGTGATGGTAGCGAAACGGCCAAGCCCTTGCGCTTCGCTTGACTCGTCTTGGCGGGGGCACTCCCGTGCCCCCAGATTTTCCGAGGAACCTCAGTTCTATTCTCCGATATATTACTGAAACGGTTTCAAATTCAAATAACTACATGTTACTTAGATACAAAGTTGTGTATGTGTCTCTCTACCTCTAGGGTAGTAACACTAGAGGACTTATTTATACACCGATTTGCACGCGTGGTCTCCTCGTCAGGGCAATGACCTCAGCAGTAAGCCAGGCTTGTGGTATTTATAAAGTTTAATAATGTTGACTTCATTTAATCACTTTACTTTATTGTTGAAAGATAACGGTACCTTCTTTTAAGACGATTTAAATTTTCCAAGATGGAGAAAAACGAGCATAATATCTACATTATCTACCCACGAACCAATTTTGGTTATATTTTTGAAATACCTAATGTGTCACGAAAGTAAATACATACGCAATATTCAATCGATCGATCTCAAAAATTATTTTTTTAATGGATAGGGTATGCCTCAGGAGTGGTCCCCCATATACATTTTATGAACTTTGCTTGGGTAGTTTTTGAGTTACCTTCAATAATACGTATTTTCGCCACAGTGACTTCCTCTCACTGATATCTACACAGCAAGTAGTGTACGAAATTGTGTGGGGCAAACAACGAAAATGCGAACCCAACGACACCTACTTCCGAAATTCAAGTTATTTTTCACATTGTAGTTAGTGTCTTTTTTGGAAGTCTGATGTTTTTATTAGGTATAAGTACAGTGTTTTTTTCATAAATAAAAACAATACACTTATTTCTGGAATGTTCTATTTTTTTTAAGTATTTGTGAACCGTAATTAATGTTTTTTTTTTCTGAAATAAAATGTATTTATTTATTATGAAATAGGTTTTTGTCAAAGCGTTTTCTCTTTCATCCAACAAATAAAAACCACATTCCAACTCACTAGTTCTGACAAACGAACCAACAAAATAAAAAAAACTTAAAACGTTATTCCTTTGAAAATAATATTACCTAACAGAAAAATATTCGCGTACCGTGTGGAGAGTCCTTTAGAAATGCACTCTAGTGAAACTAAATCGACAAATAAAATCCAGACCACATGATTCCATTTAGTAGAAATTTCAGCAACAATGTTCCACGGTTTATTTATAGTGGTCCGAAAAATCATTGGCTCGGGCAATTTGACAAAAAGGCCTGAGGCTATTGAGTGAGGGCCATGGATTGGAAACATTGGCTATATTTGCGAGTGGCGACTATATTTTACTATTGCTGTATACAAATTGATCATGGTGGATATTTTTTATTTGATTTGGCTATTTTGGCAAAAGAGGTTGTTCATGGAAATAATTTTTTCGACTATGAATGTCTTTTAACATTTGACGATTTAAAAAAACTGAGACTTTAAGATATACAAAGTTACGCTTTTGACAAGTTGGAAAGCTACAGCTTTCCTAGCTCAAGAAAAGTAGCTTACACTCCGTCTCTGTGGCATAAACTTTCCGTAAGCCAGACTTCACGAAGTTCAACTTGATTATTATGTTTATCAAATAACGTTTGGGAGGACAGAAATAGTTTTAATAATAATCAGTTTCATGACTGACTGCAACGCTAAATGAAAAAAAAAAACAAAATCTACCTGTTCTTGGTGCATGCTGAAATTCAACAGGTTATCATAAATACAACGTTATTTTTAGTATATGCGAAACCTGAATATAGTTTCTTCAGAATAAGTAGCTGAATCGATTCCAATAATTTTTACCCCATGTTATATTCTGTCACAAAAATATTTTTAAAAAGTTAAAAGTTGGAGACCGAGCGACACTAAGTAGGTTATCCAATCTCCGCGCCGAACGGTTAGTTACCTAGGTCTATTATCAATGAGCGCAAGACGGCGCGGCGCGGGTGAGCATGTTTTTGCACGGACAAACAGACAACAAAACGAAACACTTATAACTTTGTGATTTTTCATGATACAGTTTTGAAATTTTGTACATAGATTCTTTACATAAAAATACTAGACACGTGTTTCGGGTTTCGAATATACTAAAAATAATGTTGTTTATTCAAAAAACAAAAAAGTGAAGAAAAGGAAAATTAAGTTAATTTATGTTGATGATAACTTCTTGCAAACCAATGTTAAAACCTGCAAAACTCTGATTTTTAATTTGATAAACCAAAATTCTAGCTAATTTATAATAAACAATGTGATTTCGACAAAAAAGGCTGTCATTTCAGTCTAGCAAATTAAAAATCGGAGCTTAGACAATATTCCGACCGAAAAGATACTATCTAGCACGTTCTAAAATCTATGCAACGAACCCTAAATAGGAATTGAATGCAATATACCCACAAAAGTCTGTACCTATATACCTATATATGAATATACAATCCATTCGGTAGCGGTCACGTGTTCACGACTACTGGCACTAACCACATATCGCGGTTAGCACTGTAGTTTGTAGCAGCTTACACCAACTTGAACAAACGTTACCGAATCGAATCGCAAGCTAACTTGCCATTGCTAGTTTTAACGCTGAAACTTTGCGCTTGGATTTCTCAACGGGCAAATAGTATCTGGACTGCAGTGTAAGTTTCGTTTCAAGGAGGTATGTGGCCTTTCGATACGGTTACCTAATCTTTTACAAGTTTGCTAATACGGGGTGAAATTAAATTAGTTAGCCAAACTCCGTGGGCGCGATGGATATCGATATCTTAAATAGATTAATAAAAAAAAAAAATTAATTTGATGATGTTTTTTGCGGGGTCTTCGACCGCATTTACTGTAGTCACTTGAAATATCAGTTTTATCAGACATATTTGAGTGGCCCGTGGCTAAATAATAACAGCCGCACAGGTCGATCGATCAGGTTAAGCTACGCTTGCCGCGGTTGGTCTATGGACGAGTGGAGATGCGTAATGTCATGTCTAAGCGAAGAAAAAAAAAACAAATGGATGGGTCATCATCTTTACATACCGTGACCCCTCCGTGCCTCGGAAAGCACGTTAAGCCGTTGATCCCGGCTGTCATTCGTGGATCATTGACAGTCGTTACGTCGTCAGAAGCCCGAAAGTCTGACAACCAGTCTTACCAAGGGGTATCGTATTACCCAGTAACTGGGTTGTGGAGGTCAGATAAGGCAGTCGCTCCATGTAAAATACTGGTATTCAACTGCATCCGGTTAGACTGGAAGCCGACCCCAACAAAGTTGGGAAAGGGCTAGGCAGATGATGACTTGAAATATCAGTTTTTGGTTTTGTCTAAACATCACAAACATGATTGGTATCAATATCTAAACACGATAAAACATAAGTAAACCGTTTTTCTCAACTCATACTTCAAGTAGAAACACTAACAGCGGTCGTTGACCTCCCAAAAAAACATCAAACCTTATTTTTTATTTTATCGTGTTTAGATATCGAAAGCCCATCGCGTCTGCGAAGTTTAGCTAGCTAATTTAAAATAACCCTCTATCTGGGTAATTATTATTCTTGCATTTAGGCTATAAAAGTATTACAAAAAGCAAGTACAGCCCTCAGCAATAGTCCACCAGGCTTGTGGTAAAGTTTAATAACGTCGGCTTTATTAATTACTTTAGTATATCATTAGCAGATAACGGTATTGTAATGAGTATAGTGTAGAGGCAATTAAATGATACACGTTTTAATTATAACGTTTATTCCTAGCGAGCGTGTTTATACCAATGCGCCTATGTTATCACTTTATCACTGTTTTTCGAAACAAAACACCTACTACAAATAATTACAAAACTCATTCTAAATTCGCTTGCAGGTTCGAATGCAACCAGAATTATTTTTCTGATGCACAACATAAGATCGACTTTTGCAGACAACCTTTGCAGTACCTACCTCCAACGAGCGTGTATATATCAATGCGCCTATGATAACACTGTTTTTAGAAACAAAACACCTACTACTTACAAATAATTTCAAAAGCTCATTCTAAATTGGCTTGAAGGTTCGAATGCAACCAGAGTTATTTTTCTGATGCACAACATAAGGTCGACTTTTGCAGACAACCTTTACAGTACCTTCCTCCAATATGATTAATTTCCAAGATTTCCGATGGAGAAAATTGGGCAGATAATTTCTATCCATTACTCAATTATAGTATTTTTATCTCACGAAAACACAAACACGCTCTGTTTGGTACCGTCCCAGACAATGACAAAATCGGAAGTAGGTACGTGTGTGTGAGTTATGTGCTGACGCTACTACTTACTAAAAGTAATGTTTAAGATACCTATTTACTCATGTATACTACAGCGTGTTACGGAAAGGGTATATCCATAAAAACGGGTTGAAGAGTGTATCTGGTCCAGAATCTCTGTACAAAGTTTCAGCTCAAAAGCAATAACTTTGAAAATGCTTAATATTTTTTTTATTTCGATAGTTTATTAAATTAAAATCATAACAAACGTGTCACAGCACTACGAGGGTCATTAACATTATCCATTACGTGTCTGTGCGCCTAGCACACACGCACATCACGGCGCTGCAACGGCGAAACAAATCTTTTACCGAGTTGTTCTTTTGTGTGTAGTTTATTGACACCGATCAGCTGACTTGGTCTAGTGATGTGTAGAATTCAATTGGAAGCATAATTGATTTTTAGTTAAATGTTTCTTAACTTTATAATTATGTAGGTATAGGTATTAAAAAATGTTGCCATGTAGTTCATTATCACCAAAAGAATCAGTGTGTTTGATATGTCCATACCCTTTACGTAACACGCTGTATATGGGTACCTACCTACCCGGGTGTTAATATGACAAAACGAGTTCACAATCGCTTCGCCTCTGTCACACAGTACTTTTTTTTTTTCTAAAAATTCAATATGCCATATTTACTGCTGGGTGCTGTAATTTTCCGTAATGTCATGTCATCAATAAAGAGACTGTACCTGCGCAAGAATGTCAATTTAAACTCCTTTCTATCGATTGATTGGAAGGTGGGCTCTACCAATATAACGCTAGCAATAAATTAGAAGCCAAATAACGAGCTTTAGGGCTCACATTTGATACCCAGTTCACTCCTCGCAAGCACCAATTTGCCGCGTCATTTACTGCAGGCCTATAACGCCCCACTCCTACATAAATCACAACAAAGATTTATGGGCATAAAACAATTTTACATTATTAAATAAGCAATATATTCAAAAATGTCTTTACGAGGTCTGAGAATGTTCGAACACTGGTACCGAGCGGGGGTAATGGCCTATAAAATGGCCTTAAGAGGCCATTTATCATGAACGAGTGGCACTACGTTCGCGGGTGTCTATTGCAAATTTATTGACATTCGTTGGAGCACGGAATACCTGAGTCGATCGTTTGGACTGCATTTTCGATGACTCAATTTCCTTGTCTAGGCATAAATTGGGATTTATTGGTGCTCAACGGGAAGAACGTAGGATGTGACATTTTAGCAGCCTATAAAGTATTTTAGATTCGCTCCGGAAAGTATCTTTGCGTCGCTATAAACGGCTGACATTATTACCGATTTATTGCTAAAACGGACCGGGCGAGCGGAGTTGTGTGGAAATAAACCACTGGGAAATCAATGTTGTTTCTATTTTGTTAACACGTTTTCTTACATGGGTGGAAAGTGTTTAATAATGCTCATCTCTACTTCGTATCTGTAAAAGCTTAGGTAAGTGCTACCACTGCATAATCCTAATCCTAACTAATATTATAAATTCGAATGTAAGTTTGTTTGTTACCTTTTCACGCCTAATAAACCACTGAACCGAACATCCTGAAATGTTGCATATACGTTGTCATCATTTTATTGTCTGGCAACTAAGGCCCATAGATAAAATACACAAAATAATCTCATAAAATAATAAACTTATACATAATTAAAAACCTTAAAACTATGAACTATACACGTAACATTGTCGGCGTCGTGTTTCGCTGCGTGGTGTCGCGTAACCGTCCACGGAAACGTCAATATACGACACCTTTCGGCCAAAAGTCTTCTTTCAGACAGGTCTGTAGATGTTGGGTTATTATGATAATAGATGGCGCCACGTGTCTTTCGAATCAAAAACAGGGCAACGTCTGTCGGGTCAGCTAGTTCACACATTCACAGCGCGTTTATACACTTAATAACCACAATTAAAGCGCGAATCGATTCGTGAAATACAAATACTAAAACATGCTTTCACTATTTGGTTTAACAAAGTGTTAAACAAATAGTGAACTGTTTGTGTTTTTAGATGGAAGCATAAAAACCTCAGCTGATATCCAAAACAAACTTATACTAGTTTCTGTACAGTAAAAATACGCTCCAAAAGTGCTTAAAAACTTCCTCATCAAAGTTAAACTGTTGGATTAAATGTTTTTCTTTCATTTCCTTTCCCCTTGTTTGTTGTTCTAACATAGTTATCTGTAGCTTTCGTTATTGCAATCAAGCGTGATAAAAAACAAACAAAACAAAATTCACAACCAGCATGTATCAGAAAGGAGTGATCATATATACTGGTGTGGTACAGGTCATCAAACTGAACATCTTTCTCTATGGGAACAACATCGTAATCCATAAAAAATAATTAGCAGTTCCTACAAAACTTCAATTACTCGATCCAAATGTATGGGAGAGCTATTATTCTGTATTAGCTAAAATGGAACATTGTTAAACTCTATAATATACAGGGTTATTGGAAAAACACCAACAACCTCTTAAAAGGTTATTGTATTGATCATTAACCAAACCTGAAATCGCGATAAAAATTAAAATTAAAATTAAACCGCTGGTCCTAGAGACATGAAATTTTGGAGGGTGTGTTCTTTGTGAAGAGTATACTTAGATATCCACTAAAAAAGGGTTTTTCGAAAAAAAAAATCCACCCCTACGAGGGTGAATGGGGGAAGGGTGAAACACGCGGACGAAGTCGCGGGCAGATGCTAGTTGTTAAATATAAAACTTCTGAATTATTGGATTTGTAATACCTATATTTTTCTAACTACCGAATTACCAGCCATCATAGATGCTGCGGTAGAATCGTATCAACGCGAACTAATATTATGATTTAGAAAACCGGCGCTTTTGCTAATAGTGCCATTAGCAAAAGCGTCATTTTGCAAAAGCTCTTCAACAGATCATTTAAATTTTAATGCGTGTCTACTACAATATTTGAATGGTTTTCATGGCATCAAATGTTAGATACCCACCCACTAATTGATCCGTAATCTATATTATCACTATTGCACTGTATCTACACAATACAATGGACCTATTGTACATGTACAATCCTGTTCGATCCTACTGCATTACCTACTGGATCTGCAATCGCTAGAGATACAAGCTCGTATGCCTAATATTGAGAAACGACGACGTTGAACGTCAAATACTGAAGTAAATTGGATGACTACAGTTAGGTATAGTCAAAGCTGTATTGAAGGCTCATAACGGTTGTGCACGAATAATTAGTCTGAAGTCTGAACACAATGTTCTAAGTCGGATGGATGTAATTCGTATCTAGTACGTAATCTAATCACTCATACAAAAGAATCTATGAACCCTTCGGACTATCATTTCTTGGACCCGGATCCGATTTGCTGGGCATTGGGGGCCCAGTGGTATCAGCCCCGACTTACGAGGTCGTGAGTTCGAACCCAGGCAGGCACTTTACTTACTTTGTGTATTTAATTAGTTACATCACCATTGCTCTCAAAACGGTGAAGGAAAACATCGTGAGGAAATGTCAATTCCATAAAACCAAAAGATGTCAGATCAACCAACCCGCACTGGGTGCTGGATTATGGCGCACTCCGTCTCATAGAGAGGAGGCCTGTGTCCCAGCAGTGGGATCATGAACATGTCCTTCATAATGCGCACAGCAAAAGAGTGGAACTCTCTACGCAGGTAGAGAGTTCCGTCTGTGTTTTGTTTTGTTTGTTTGTTTTTTTTAAAAAACGTTGCCCCCACTAGGAATTTCTCCTGTATTGTGGGTGCGTTTACAAACATTTAAATTCACGTACACAAACAGCCAGACCCGGAACAACTACTTGTAGGTCATACAAATATTTGTTCCGTGCGGGAATCGAACCCGCGACACGCAGCGCAGCAGTCAATCGCTTAACCAACCCAACCCCAACCCGAATCTCTTCAAAGTTAGAGTGAACAGGCTTTTTCTGGGTAAGCTCACTCCATCGTCGACTTGTGACCTAGACTAGAGTCAAGAGCAAAACCCATCTCAAATTAAAAAAATATATGTTCCATCCAAAGTCTCGTCCTAAGGAAAAAACTTTCCTAGATATTTTTCGACGAAGATCAAGACGTTCATAAATTATTAGTATCTACCGTGTTTGTTTACCAAATACGAAACACGAGAGAAAATACACGGTCGACACGTATGCTATATATAAGTAAGCATCAAAAGGCTTTCACGACAGGCCTGAATCTAAAACCAGTTCATGAATACGCGGTCTATATTCAGCTGTTTAATAAGTATGAGGCTGACACAAAGCTACCAGTTTGAAATGAAGGACAATAGGGATTCTGAGGTCATTGGCGACGCGCTATATCAGTTCCGAACTGACCCAATTCGCAAGACGGAATTCGGGCAAGTCTCAAAGTGAAATTGACAAATTATTGTGTAGAGCTGTTCTGTTAGTTAAGATTGAGTAGAAGTTTATTGTTCAAAGAAAGTAAGCTTGATAGATGTACGCGGCTACGTGGAAAACTTACGAATTAAGTGAGTTAAGTAAAAGCTTTCTCTCTTTTGTGCGCAACGTTATAAAATGGAATTATTTATAGTTCATTGCCCTCTAACTTTATTGATAAACAAATTACAAAGACAGGTTACTCAGCTACCTTTATTATTTATAGTTTGAAAAGTTTTTTATAGAGTTCTTATAAACAGTAAAATAACGTACAAAGGCCTCGCTTCGCTAGTAATGTTTGTCGCTACGAACTAGCAGGGGATCGAGGAGGGGGTTGGAGGGTGGGTTCAGGGGATCAGACCGGAATAACTCCTAAGTTATGGTGACATTACTGTAACCTGATTACAATAGGTATTCAAGAAAGTCTTGCATATGTTTAACAGGTGTAAAAATACCAGTAACGAAGCCGAGAGCCACATGTTCTTCCGTTATTAAGATATTTTAGTGTACTGGTTTTACTGTACTCGGAGGGAACCTTTTGGTTACGGAGATATTGAAGGTCAAAGTTCCAATTTTTTTTACGAAAATAAGTTTTAAATGTTATTACTTTTCTTTAAATACTCCCACGATCCACAAAGCTTAGTTTGATGTAAAGAATACGTAAATGGCAGCATTATGAAGGGTTCTCTGTTTATGCCTTTTGTTAAAACTTTTTTTTTGTCTTTTTTTACTAATTGAAATAAATACTGAGTTTGAGTCGATAATATTTACATAATTTATGCTAATATTTAAAATAATAATAATATGTACATTTATATGAAAAAAAATAAGCAAAATGATCGCATCAAAAAATTCGTCCGCATATTTTTTTACTTAAATAAAACAAAGTCGGATTTGTAACTCAAGAACGGCTGGAGCGATTTTTAGATCTTTGATTTGTTGGGTTTATCTCCGCCCCGAATTGCAGAATAACTATTAAAACATGGGAAAAAATCACGAAAAAAAAAAATAAGATAATTAATTTTCTCTTACATTCGTTCTTATTGATTCTGAGGGGGTACGAAGTGAATAAACAGTTTTATAATAAAGACACAACTGTTAGAATCTTTTACGACGACACTGATGGGTATCTTCGTAAGATTCTTCCAGGTGTTTCTTTACTACTACTGTACCTTTACTATTTGTAAGAACCAACCATACAACTTTAATTCTATTTCTATTGCACGAAACAAATGAAATCCGAATTGGAGTAGAAACAAATTCGCTTTACGAAATCTTGGACAGCACTGAGGAATCGTGAGGCAACCACGGAATGGGATTTAAATTCAGTTGACGACTTACTTCGTATTAAAAGGTGACTGGGTAATTTTTGCTACAAATGTAAGGTTGGTAAGAAAAACCAAATCCTGCAAATGCATCCTGTTAGAATAGGGATCCCCCTTATCTTCACATCACATCATGCCTAGTTTTCCAGAAGGGTTCGGCAGGGATGTATCTATAGGACCGGACACCCACGTTTCGCCAGTTATGTTTCAGTCCCTTGCAAAAGAGGACGAGCCTATAACCGGGCACAAATTCCAGACTCCAGGCTTATACTCGGAAATTCTTAATGTGAAAACTCAATAACACTTTTCCGGACCTGGAAATCGAAGCCAGGACCTCATACTCACTAGTACCTAGCGCTTGCGACCACTAGACCAACGACACAGCTATCTTCTTGTGGATGTAAAGTTACTTTCTGGTAATCTGTTGCAATGATCAGATATTTTAAGCATTATAGTAATAGATGGTGATTAAGGGCAGGTAGTTTCATGTCCACTTGACGCACGCGTATACGTCAAAAAAAGCGTTGTTTCAAATTACAATTACAAAATTATTGCTTACGTCAAATAATTACGATTAAGTACTCGTTAATATTTGACGTACGTATGTTACGTTAACCAACCCTTTGAAACAACCGGCCCTAAGGGGTTTATTTATAAACGATGATTAAAGTTAAGTGACGTTTAAACGACAAAAATGTATGTTTAAACTTTAAGGCTCCTTCAAAAAGGCGCGACCGCTCGTTGCGCGATTTTATCGCGTGTCGCGCCTGTTTGAAGGAGCCTTTAAGCAAGTCGCTAATCACTACTTAACTTTAAGCAACGTTTATTAATAAAGGGGTTCATGTTAGTATTCACTCTTAAAAAAAGTTATTTATTTTTGCCAACAAAATAACACTTACAACTTATTTACATGAAAACTATTTAAAACAACTAAATATTATACAAGCCTAAAACAATAATCTTGGCAGTAATTAAAAAAAGAAGTTTATGATTAACAGTATTAATTTATATTAGTGTCTCAACTCAAAAAGTCATAGGTACTGTGCCATCAAAACTAAACCTAAGCAGACACTATAATAATTGTTATGAAGTTTCACAAAACACCTCTATGTTTATACCATTGTTTGTGTAAGCTCCATATCATGTCCCATTAGCTACGTCACATCAATTAATTTACTATTCAAACACCTTGCCACTAATTTCCTAATAGACATTGAAGAGCCTATAAAATATATAGAGCTCTACAGTACCTATCTTCGAGCTCAACAGTATTGTATCTTAGAGCTCAACACACACTTGATTTATTGGTTGATTTGATAATAATTAATGCATGGACATGCGCACAAGGATGATGCTTGACTCAATTTGATAGTTTTGTTGACAATATGGACGGTCGAGTTCGATTAATCAAGATCTTAATTGAACGTTGCATATATAATATCTATGGATTTCGGAGGCTATTATTATAGGGAAAATGTCGTGAGGATAATTTTGAGTATGAATGCTGCGGATGGGTATAATAAAGGGGAAGACCAAAGAAACGATGTATGGACTAAGTGAAAGGTGATATGGCTAGAAAGGGCGTGAATACCGAGATGACGACTATATAGAAGTATTGAAGAAAAAGACATGTTGCCCCGACAATGTCCGAACAAATGCTGGTAATTTATAAATGTTACATCAAGAGGGTGGTAACTAGTTAATTATACTTAGATACCCAGTATCTAAGTTATAAGAAGTGAAAACATGGAACAACCGTTACAAGTGAAGAGAAAGGAAAAAACCACTAAGTTTGAACTTCAAAGACTGAACAAAGGACAAGCCCAATGAACGAACTACCCCCCACTTAGCCATCAATCCACGTACTTAATTAACTTTCTCATTAATCCAACTGAACACAGTCGAGGATTTGATTATGAGATTGTATAAAACGACACTCGACAATTAGCAATGTAAATAAGGCATACTTGCACACGGGCAACTATTTGTTGCCAAAGAATGTGGCGCATCAAGCCGCTACCGTTTGCTTAATCGTTACTTTAGCGTTACGCATGCGACTAAAATAATGATGAATATAAATTTTGATGGAAAGAGAGTGAAGGCCAAACAAAAGATGGATGGATTGTGTGTGCGACGAATAATATGAAATAGAAGGGAGTGAATGATAACGTGGCGGTTGACAGAAGAGAATGAACGAATAAAACGTGTTGCTCCTACCCCAAGTATCATGGGACAAGGGGAGGAAGATGATGATGATGATTGATGAAAAAGAATAACGCTTAAATGGCATAATTTACTTTAATCAAGCAGTTAATAGTTGCTCCGGTTAGTTGTTGGTCTGCTCGCCCTTTAAGTGATGTCCTTACACTTGTTCCTCTTTGGGCCTCAAGATTAAAGCCTTTTAATTAGAAGAGAATGTTCCGGCTTAATGGGTTGAATGTTTGTCTTGTTGTCGCAATGTTTGTTGAAACTAAACGAGCTTCAGTAAATGTTCGTAAAGAACAACGTCTTTATTTAGAGTCAGCGACCTGAATGTTACTTATTTCGCTGTTTGAGCACCGTTATGAATATTTCTGGAGTATGATTTTTAGGGTTCCGTACCCAAAGGGTAAAAACGGAACCCTATACTTCGCTGTCTGTCCGTCCGTCCGTCCGTCTGTCTGTCACCAGGCTGTATCTCAAGAACCGCGGTAGCTAGACAGTTGAAATTTTCACAAATTATGTATTTCTGTTGCCGCTATAACAACAAATACTAAAAACAAAATAAAATGAATATTTAAGGGGGGCTCCCATACAACAAACGCAATGCGATTTTTTTGCCCTTTTTTGCTCGATATCAATAATGGCAACAGGTAGGCACTTGAAATATTCACAAAATACTCAGTTGTATTTTTACTTTAATAATAAATAATAAAATTAAAATAAATATATAAATAAATATTTATAAATTATTTATTTCCCTACAACAAACGTGTTTTTTTGGCGTTTTTGCCTTGTGGTACGGAACCCTTCGTGTGCGAGTCCGACTCGCACTTGGCCAGTTTTTTTAGAGCAGTGGTGGCCCAGCGGTAAGTTCAAGTTATTTATTTCATAACAAAAATACATTTGTGTCGAAATATTTGCACAGTAGGTACACAAAAAGAAGCAAAATAAAAAAAATAAAAACAATAAGTAACCACGTTCCTCACCCAATAACGGTAACGGCTGCGACTTACGAGATGTAGGTCGTAGGTTCAAACCCTGACAGAAGCTTTACTTATTGTAAATAATTTCATCACCACTGCTTTTAAAACAGTGAAGGAAAACATCGTGAGGAAACCAGCATGTCCTAGAACCAAAAATTCGAAGACATGTGACATCTGTTGGTTAACAGATGTCTTCGAAGTGAGGGTTCTCACTGAGCTGGCGTAGTGGGTTAAGCTACGCCCCACTCAGTCTCACCGAGAGAAGGCCTGTGTCCCAGCAGTGGGAACATTATAGGCTGTTTATTTTTTTTATAGTTTCTTGCCCGTTCTTCTCTATAGGTAACTGCTACGCTTTGGAATGGGCAGCTAACTTCATCTTTCTGACTGACCGATCCCTTGAAAATTCAAAAGTGCCTGTAATTGGTTTTGATTTTTTTATTTGTGGCTGTTTGCCTGTTTGGTACTTTATGGGATAAAAACGTGGAGCTTAAACAGAACTGAGGAAGGAATTTCTGACGTCTTGAGTCTTTTCGGGCCCTATTTTGTTGTTCTATAGTCTATGTTTCCATATCATTTGAAGCAAATAAAAGAACGCGTAAGATATTGTATTTATATGGGAATATGATTCCACCCACACATCTAACTAATTTTATCAATTTCCATTTTTTTTAACTACTCATGCCGAGGGTGGTAATTCATAATTTCTTTATTTTAAAAATGACCTCTCTCAATGCAAGCTGTTACTGCCGAGTTCCTAACGTTTATACCTTTTTTATACAAAATAGGGGCCCGGTCATTGACATGTGCTTTCAAACGATACGCGTGTGGCTGTGCCTGCGGCACTACCTACTCACCCCCCTAGGGTAATGAAGCTTGATGCTACGATGCAAATTAAATTATTTCCTCATGAAACTACGCAATGTACATTCATTTTATAAATAAGTAGTAATAGTTGCAGTATGTTACCTACCTACTTCTAAAGAAAACTCCACTACAAAATTGCTACAACTACAAATAAATAAAGCGTTTGTATTAGGTACTTAATACCAAAGATTTCACAAACTGAAAGTATATTATTTTTATTAAAATTACTGAAATCGTAGAAATTTCGGACCTTAAAACATGTTTTCAAAAGTTAAAATGTAGGTACATAATTTACACTTAGCACACGTACCTAGTTACCAAAATAACAAGGTAGAATACAGTCAAATAAAACCCAAATTTAACCCGACCCGATTTATCATTCCAGTCAATATCCTACCTAACATTAAAACAGGAAACACGTACACCAATAATTAAACAAAAAAGAAAAAACATATTCTATCATAACGTCATAATCATAAAAACAGGGAAAATGTATGTCATCAATCAAATTAATGTCCTGAAAAAAAAACAAGCGAAAAATGTTCACAAAAAAAAACAAAATAGGAACGTGTACCGACAACAAATCTTTTTTATTTACATACCAACACATGTCATGCAGTTATACAAAGTGACAGGGACTTCGATGCGCTAACTGTACCTAACCATGAATTCAGCACAACATGGTTCTAGAAAAAGCATATTTTTACCGACTTCAAAAAAAAGGAGGTTATCAATTCGATACGTATGTATGTAATATTGGAATTGCATGATATTCACATATGACAATCTATTAGGGCTTCCAAACAAATATACAAAATTTTATAGACGTATGTATGTATGTATGTTTGTCCACGCATATCTCCGTAACTATTAATCGGATCGTGACCATTCTTTATTTTTTATTGGCTTACATTTACTTCAACTTAGGGAACAGTGCAAGTTTCATCAAAATCGATTCAGTCATTTTCAAGATATGGACTAAGACGTGAAAGTGTGACGGCCTGGCTTATTGATACGAGCTACGGGTGTAGTGTCAAAGCGAAAACATCTCAAAACCTTGCTCAAATTCTAGTGCAACAACTAAAAATTACCAAATAAAAAGTAATTTAAAAAAATTAAACCGACTTCAAAAAGAAATGAACTCAAAATTATGAAATAACTTTAATTTCGGAAGTCGGTGGCCAAAAACTAAAACTAAAATACAGATCCCAAAACACCGACTTCCGAAATTAAAGTTATTTCATAATTTTGAGTTCATTTCTTTTTGAAGTCAGTTTAATTTTTTTTAATTACTTTTTTTTTCCAGCTGTTTCAGAAAAAAGTGCAATACCTACGCGGTCAAAATGTATGGAACAGCTAATTTCTTTTTTAATAACCGACGAAAAATTTCAACGCAGGGGTTAGAATCATGTACTAAATCTATGGCAATAGATTGGGGGTCAATGACCCAGCCACCTGTGTAGTACACCTGCTATAAATGTCACCCTCCTGCCCTTGAGGCTTACCATCACCTCTTAAAGCAGGGCAGAAGTTGAACTGCACTACTTTTTTGTATGACGTCTTAGTACAAAAAAGTAGTGCAGTTCAACTTCTGCCCTGCTTTAAGAGGTGATGGTAAGCCCCCTTATCCCGATTTGTTTAGAGTCAGCATAGCATGTCTTCCTCTATCATACATCTCTTTCAGTCGTCATCTCAGTATCCACCATCCATCCTATATCAAAGATGATATCGCTAGAAAGGCTTTATCATCTTTCACATAATCTTGGTAACCATCGTTTGGTCTTGGTCTTCTCTAAAGCTTTGGTTCCTAGGAAAGCCAGTGAATGGTCACACAATATTTTTTTTTTTTTTGCCGTTAATGTCCCACTGTTGGGCAAAGGCCTCTCTACTTCTCTTTCCACCTCTCTACTATCAAGAGCTGCCAAGGACTAATCTTTATCAAAGGAGTCCAGCTCATCCCGCCATCTCCGTCTGGGCCTGCCGCGAGGTCGTTTGCCATTAAGCGGGACCCACTGGGGCGTCAGTTTGACCCACTGATCGTCTGACATGCGGCAAATGTGTCCAGCCCAATTACATGGTCTCACAATAACGACTGTCTAAATACAGAGCGTTTTGTGACACCATATGATTGTCAAATTCTGGTAAAAAAGACAAATTTTCATGACGGCACATATAACATAACGAGCACCGCTCTTCCAGGAAACCTTAGCTGAAGGCAGTGTTCACGAGCTCGAGGGATGCGACTTGCGATGCGACTTGCGTCACGCGACACACGCGTCACCTGTTTCCGTCCGGCGTTCCGCAAGTCGCGTCGCAGTGCCATGCTCTAATAAACAATTGTTTAGAGCATGCTACGAGTCAGTGCGAAGCGCCTTCATTAATTTTCTCCACAGACATTGTCGCAAAGCACGCGCACTTTAGCGTGTATCTCGTGCCCACTGGGTAAGCATATACATAACATAACATAATCAGCCTATAATGTTCCCACTGCTGGGACACAGGCCTCCTCTCTGTGAGAGGGAGTGGGCCGTAATAGAATAGAATAGAATACTCTTTATTATGTACACCATATAAGTAAATTACAGACATAATCCACCACGCGGGCCCAGTGCTGGTTGGTAGATGTCACATGTCTTCGAATTTTTGGTTCTAGGACATGCCGGTTTCCTCACGATGTTTTCCTTCACCGGTTTGAGAGCAGTGGTGATGATATAATTTACACAAAGTAAAGCGCCGGTCTGGGTTCGAACCTACGACCTACCACTCGTAAGTCGCGGCCGTCACCACTTGGCCACCACTGCTCTAAGGGTAAGCATATGGATCGTATGAATGTGGATACATTCATACCCAAAACTCTCACTCACACATGTTCCCCATTCCTCCACATAACATGGCATACCATAACAACTGACTTCCTCATCACTTTCAGACTTCCCTTACACACTCATTCCAGGTTTAATTTCACAAGTATTTTTTAATTTAGCAACGAATTAGGGTCCGAATGGGCGTATAACTCTCCGAGCGAGATTGGGGTCCCGACAAAACTTCAATTAACTTGAATAATTAGAGAACCGGGCTTTGGAGAGAAGCGGTTTCAACCTTAGTTAGGTAAATAAAGGATACTTTTTTATGTAAACAGCGCTAAAGGATTGGTGATTAATTACGCAGTTTATTAAGAGTTTTTGAGATCGTTAAGTAAATTGGATGCGTTGTTTCCGTGGATCTGACGAAATAATTCCAATTAAAAAAAGGGTAAAAGATGTCATTAATTTCATGTCAATTTAATGTCATTAATTCACTTCGTAATTTACAACGCAGATGTTGACTTTTGCCCTTACTAATAAACGTATTCAGATGACACCAATTCCTCTCTTTCAGTCATCAGTAATTTGACTTTGGAAAGAAGAAGACAAAGCGTTGTTTAACAATACAGGCGCTATGTACAACGTTTATTAGTAAGGGGGTTAATTTTTATGTGAATTAAAATGCTTTACCTATAGAAACTCAAACCCTTGCCCTGCCAATCTTATCTGCCATCATCTAAATGAGACACGAAGAACAACACTTTAAAAACAAAACATTAATAATTGAATATACATTCAATAGTAGATGCTCACTATTTAATTACCAACGAGATTGAAGAAGGAAAAGAAAAGAATAAGAGAAGATTTTTACTTATTTCATATTAGCTGCGCCCCGCGGTTTCACCCGCATATGTTTTGATTCTGTGGGAATATCGGGATAAAAAGTAGCCTATATGTTAATCCAGGGTGTCCGCTACCTCCTTACAAAATTTTATCAAAATTGGTCCAGCCGTTTGAGCGTGAAGAAGTAACAAACATATACACACACACATACTCACAAACTTTCGCCTTTATAATATTAGTGTGATTTCTGGCAGTAACCAACCAAGGGTTTGTTTAATAAATTCTAAAATTCCATAAACCATAACAGAATTTCCATGTTAATCTAATGTTTTTGCATTTTTCGTTTTAAGGAATTTCTTAGTAGAAGTCCGGTATGGACCAGTCCAGTCCAGTTTATAGTGCGAGCAATAGCCTCGACTGATCGATCTTATTACATTTATGTAATATCTGGGGAAATAATAATAAAATAAATAAATAATAAAATTTATTCAAAAATATATAAGGACCAACGTTAAATATAAATACAGTTTATCTTAAATCTATGTCAAGTTCATCCACGATTTGTGCTGAAATGAGGGCCGACTATACGTCTGTGCCTACCCCATCGGGGATTGCTGTCGTAATGTTATGTCAAAACGCTTACAATAACCTGTCACTACCCCACAGGTTAAGTTAACTGTGAATATTACCCGTTTTGTTCCGTTATGGCGCATAATGAGATTCTTAATAGACTGTTAGTCTGCTCGTGAAATTTTAATATGCAGATATGGACGGAAAAGCGGTCCATGTACTAAATAGACCACACCGCGACCGGTAGAAAATACAGAGCAAGACCAGGCTAATATTACAATAGCAACTAGAAGATATAATAAAAAAACAACAGTATTTTTATCTCACGAAGCGACGCGCGTTTTGCTTGTGGTAACCAAGAGTACAAACTCGTTGAAAATGTATGCGCGTGAGGAAGAATGCCGTCAGCACATAACACACACGCACACACACTTACGACTTCGCCATTGTCTCGGACGGTACCGAGAGCTACTGTTCTTATAGGTATATGTCAAGGCTAACAGCCGAAGTGCGGCTACACCTAGTTTTAACCGGGTACAACTAGGTGCAGCCGGCCTTATGCGGTTCGTGTGACTTCGAGTGACATCGGTTGCATGGTTGCAGTCGGTCGATAGGCGACGTAGGATGCAAGAGCGAGCGAAGGGCACCCCGAAATTAGGTTTGGTTATGTTACTTTATACCCTTTTACACTGAAATAGGAACTCCGCGAAGCGCGGCTCCGTCGGACGTAGGATGCACCTAGTTGTACCCGGCTAAAATTAGGTGTAGCCGCACTTCGGCTATTAGCCGTAACATATACACATAAACAGCATGTTTATACACTTGGCACTTGGCTACTTTTACCATTTTATAATTTGTCATGGAAGAACGGGGCCTCCTAGTACAGGTATATCTTTCCTTAAAAGGAGGTCCCTACGTAAGATTGACTGTAAAAGTTGTACTTGTTACTGCAATAAACTTTTTGTATTTTATTTTAATTTTTGTTCGCCACCACAAGTAAAGCGCGCGTCGGTTCGTGAGATAAAAATGTTATACCTATGTATGTAATTATCATGTAGCGAGGACAATACGACAATAAATGAAAACACCATAACAAGACCGTAGCCAGTACTCGAATTTTGAAATCATCAAATACTCGTAACTTTAGTCCAAACATCGAAATGAAAATATAATAATTTTTCAAACAATAGCAGTTATGGAACGACAATGGTTTTTGCCAGACAGCTGAATTGCTTTAATGACTAATTGGTTATTGTACTAGTTACTTATTTGATTGTATTTTTGTTTGTAGACTGGGAACGCCAGTAGTAAAATATTCGCAGTTGTCGTATTGACGTCCACAGACCAACACTGAATAAAATTAAAACAACATCATCTGCCTAGCCTTTTCCCAACTATGTTGGGGTCAGCTTCCAGTCTCACCGCATGCAGCTGAATACCAATATTTTACATGAAGTGACTGCCTATCTGACCTCCACAACGCAGTTACTGGTTAATACGATACACCTTGGTAAGACTTCGGGCTTCTGATGACCCGTGACGACTGCTAAAGATCCACGAATGACAGCCGAGACCAACGGCTTAACGTACTTTCCGAGACACAGAGGGATGTTGATATGTAAAGATGGTCACATTGGTCACCCATCCACAGACCAACATCGATTGACCCATTCGGCTGTTATTACTTACCCACAAGCCCCTCACTTAGTCACAAGTAAAATATAACAAAAAAAAAATGGCGATGTGTATAAACAACTTCCATCTCTTATACCACCCGTTGAGACTTAGGAGAACACGACATTCTCTGCAAAGTTTTGGTGAAATCAAAATCCATTATTAACAACTTTGACACTTTATCATCTTCTGAACAAAAACTCTGTTAATTTACCCTTTTATTCATAAAAGTTGCTTAAAGTCTCCTAACTTTAATCATCGTTTATAAATAAACCCCAGTATGTAATCGAAGTTGACTGTAACCCCATTTTTTTTTTATTAAGAGCAACAGCAAACAGTTACATTATGAAAACTTAAAACTAGTATAACAATATTTGTATTTTGCTAATAATGTAACCCAGAACACTGTCCACGGGTTATCATAATAATATAAAAAAAAATACGTAAAATACGCGCTTTGTCGTGGAGTTGCGGAAACCAGCCCGTATTACCTATTACCTATTACCTAATATAAAAAAACAACTTTAATCGCTAGGCGTGAAAAAAAAGTTATAAATAATAAAAAAAAAGTTAAAAATAATAAAATAAAAGAAAGATGACAAATAAAAAGTGTACAACCAGGACAGATTTAAAGCGATAATTTAAAGATTACGTCTGTAAAATATGTATTATTTTTTAAGAGATTTCAAGATAGACCTTTGAATTTTCCTATTGGGCTATTGAAGATGTCAATATTTACAAAACTTTCATTGTACAAGTCAACCATGCGGCGGATGGTATTATCTTCAATTTCTACGTATTATTTTAAAGAGAATATAATATTATCTAGAGCGAAAGACGCCGCCGGTTGAGAAAACATTTGTTTCATAGCTTTCCAAACATCAGTGAAGTACTGACGTTAATTTAATCCTTCCTTTCTGGTTCCCAGCACACCTTGTTAACACAGGTGAAACACAGATTCAGTCTGTCTTTACAAAATAGACTGATTCTTCATGCTATAATTGTTACTTCTTTTTACTAAAAAACATCACGACTAGTTCCCGCAAGGGGTTTTGCAGAGGTGTACTCATATTACACCCACATTTCGCCAGTTATGTTTAAGACCCATGTATTAAGGGGCGATTCGATGGTTGATGGTAATCCATCAACCATGCTCAAATTCAGACCCTAGCCTGCTACTAAAAAAACCGACCTGGGACACAAATCCAAGATTAAGGGGTGTGTAATGGTAATTTAAAAAGGGTCCTATAATCTAAATACTCACCAAAATAATTTTTGAAAAAAAAAATTGATACCTAAATACTCACCAAATCTTGTTTCCCTGAAATAGTAACATTAATACCCAAAATGAAAAATATTGGCGACGTAGAATGCAAGAGCGAGCGAAGGGCACCCCGAGGTTAGGTGTGGTTAGGTTACTTTAAACCCTTTACACAGAAATAGGGACACAGAAGCGGGGCTCCGTCAACATAGGATGTGGCATAGAATAAAAAGGGGAATTGGTTCATTTCTACAATACTATAGGAAACACAATTTGGTGAGCATCCATTCTGGCAGGTATTTCAAATTTTTTGGTAGAAAAACAGGTACTTTTCTGGTAGACGTTTAAACACAAGTCATTTAAAAACAACGCTTTTTTGGTTTGACTATAGTTAGCGTCATTTTAAACTCGATTTGACGGCACGGTTGGTTGTGGTTGTGGCAGTGGTTAAGCGATTGACTGCTGCGCTGCGTGTCGCGGGTTCGATTCCCGCACGGAACAAATATTTGTATGACCTACAAGTAGTTGTTCCGGGTCTGGCTGTTTGTGTACGTGAATTTAAATGTTTGTAAACGCACCCACAATACAGGAGAAAGTCCTAGTGTGGGGCAACGTTTTTTTAAAAAAAAAAAAACAAAAAAAAATACGTATACGCGACGCGCGTCAAGTGGACGTGAATCAAACCGCCCAAAGGGGTTTATTTATAAGCGATGATCAAATTTAAGTGACGTTTAATCGTCAAAATGTATGGTTAAACAGTCGCTAGTTAATCACTATTTAAATTTTAGCAACGTTTATGGATAAAGGGGCCAATGTTCAGCAGTCGCAAAACGGACAACCAGACTAAAGACCAGTCAACAATATACATAGTTGATGTAATGACACCTCATTCCCATCTAGCCAAAGTTCAGCTCTGAACTACCCGCCAGTCTACAAGACAATGACATAGTTTCTAAGTAAAACCTTATTTCACTCACATACGGAGGCACTCCTACCGTTACCCGGATTTCTAGGAGAACATCAAAACAAACGAGGATCATTGCATTGCATGAACCCTACTACCCCGGCCATAAGACCAAAATATACGACCTAATAAAACAGTATAAAACGCTCATGTAGGTTAGTATGCGTCATTTTTATTATGTTATGGCTGTCTTAGAGAGAATGGGGTGTTTAGAGACGTATTCTGTGAGGATAAATAGACATAGAATTTGCTCTAAAACTTATTTTGAGTATGAAACTGACTGTTTTAATAAATTGAGAATGAATGATGGAAACTGCATCAAAATCTGTTGTGAAGTTTTCAAGGACAACGCAGCCACAAAGACAGACACGAAAAGGGACTTTAATTTATAATATACTAGCAGCGCCCCGCGGTTTCACCCGCATAAGTGTCGATTCCGTGGGAATATCGGGATAAAAACAATCCTATGTCCATTCCCGGGACTCAAACAATCTTCATTCCAAATTTCATCTAAATCGATGTAGCAGTTTAAGCGTGAAGAGGTAACAGACAAACAGACAGACGTACTTTCGCATTTATAATATTATAGTATGGATGTAAATAGATTTGCTTACTAATCAACAGTGTTTCAAAAGCATTTTCTAATAAATTACTACCCACAAATGGGCATTTACAACTCCTCACAATACTTGACTGGTTTATCGTCTTATCCGACATACGTTCTTAGAAAGCCGACAATTCAAAGAGAACAATATCAATGGGATAAAAGAAAAAACATCGAAAAACACAAAGCATTTTATCTCAGTACGCCAAACAAAAGAAAAGAAAGAAATATTTGAATTGTAGATGCGACAATGGCCTTTAAAAATTTAATTTTTCGTGTTGTCGTGTTTTATCCTTAAGAATTAAGGGGGAGTTTAACTTTGTGGGCGTCAACATGTAAATGCAGCGGGACTGGAGATTTTTTTTTTCTTTCATTGAAATATGGTAATGCGCATTTGCGGAAATGATGAGGTGATACTGACGACAATAGACTCATTTTTAGATAAGAGAAGAGGCTTTTTAATTAAATTATTTGGTTAGACATGCAACAAGAATAATGTACCCAGGATTTTGTAATATCTTGATTTAAAAAAGTGTCCATGGAGTTTCTTGCCCGTTCTTTTCCATAGAGATCTACGCTCTGACTAACTGCTCTGACTAACTGCAGCTCTGACGATCAACTTTCTGACTAACTGACAGACTATTTAATTTTGACAATTCAAAAGTGCCTGTACAAGGTTTAATTGAAATAAATGATTTGAGTTTGAGTTTAAACAACAACGGTTTTTTTTTTAAAGCCTGAACGACGTGACAAATACACTACTGGCTGAATCTGAAGGCCAATTTTCGTATTTAAAAAACGTTCGAATTCAGTCAGCGACAATCAATGTCAAAAACTCGTCAAATGTAGGGAAACTAGAGGGATTTTTGACAGATTGAGACTGAGATCAGACTTATACAGCATCATATTGTAGTCTTTGGATCAGACTGTGAACGTTCTTAAAATTACGAGATGTCAAAAAGCGATTTATTCCGAGCCCCCATGATTATATTCAATGTCTCAAGCTCGTCTACAATATTTGTAATAAATACATAGTTTCATACTTTATTTGTAGATCTTTTATAGTATAAAATTCTAGTAATCATCTGCATCTAACGGGCAATTCCCGTGATTTTGAGAACGTTCACAGTCTGAAAACGGTCTCAATCTGTCAAAAATACCTCTAATTTGCCAAACTTTTTTGACACGTTTTCGACATTGACTGTCGCTGAGATGAAATTGCAACTAGATTTTGAAAGTTTTTAATTACGTGAATTGGTCTTCGGGTCGTCATCGTCATCGACCCCAACATATTTGGGAAAAGGCAAGTTATAAAACATAAGAACTTCATTTGAGTGTCCATACTGGGCACGCGGGTGCGGTGAGCGGGGCGCGGGCTGCTCGGCGTGGGGAGTGCGCGGGCAACTCACGCCATATGGAGATCGTACATAGAAGTAGCCGCATAGAGTGCGGGGGCGGCCCGAGCAGAAACCGGGGTTCTCAAACTAGTTTGAGCTTTTTTCTAGTAAAAATAAGTCTTCTTCATCCATATTATATGTTGACAAACACTGGACACGACAAGACGCAGAACGCAGCCGCGCTTGATTGCGGACAGGCAGATCGCGCGCGTTTTCGCTTCCGCGCCGCTCCCCGCCCCACGCTGCCAGTCTGGCCAAGCACTCTAAGTGTAGTGTTGTAGAAAAGATCAGTATTCTATTGTTATAGATTAACAAGTCTTTTAAATATAACATTATTAGGATGCACACTTATAATCTTAAGTTTGGTACAATTGGTACGTTACAGGGAAAAAACAACACTATCATTTATACAATACTACATACTACACACACACACACACATACAAAATAAATACACACACACTAAAAATAAATAAAATTTATATGTCTGTTTGTGATGTCAAAATAACAGCTTTTATCTAAATGCATATGAAAGTATATATAAACAGTAGATATTTAAAACAAAAAACATTTTTTTGGAATTTTTGTCTTTGTTTCTTCCGGCTAATCTCCACTACGGCCAAACCGATTTTAATGGGAACTGGCAGATAGCTAATGTTGTAAGGAGAAAAAGATTTACGGTTCCGCGCAAAATTATCAAATCGTTGTTTTCCGAAATGCACGCGAACGAAGTCTCGGGAACAGCTAGTAAAACATAAAACTACAACATCATAAAATGTATCTCTAAAAATGCACATTCTATAACAGACACGTGCAATTTCATACCGTTTTCGTCTCTAGAGAATATGTACAAACTTCACCGCTACGTCGGCGGCTACGTGCTACGCGC
Organism: Oligia fasciuncula; assembly: GCA_963082905.1. Classification (NCBI taxonomy): domain Eukaryota; kingdom Metazoa; phylum Arthropoda; class Insecta; order Lepidoptera; family Noctuidae; genus Oligia; species Oligia fasciuncula. Next base: position 8,175,708 of record OY720406.1, on the reverse strand, counting down.
TACGAGCCTACGAGCGCTACACGTTTCGTAGCCTCTTCCATATTCATGCATCTTTACATACGAACACGCCTGTTGAATACTGGAGGCTGTAACTTTCAGAAAGTCACCTTTATTGTAGGTGTCTGTTTGTCTTTACAGGGTGTGCTCTTTTGGTAAATGTTTTTACTACGGGAATAAGGTTTCTTCTCTTTTTATGGCTCGAATGTTTCCATCCGCCTAGATCGACGTCCCTACTCCTACGGGAAATTAGATTCCCTAATACTTTTTTCTCTCTGTTTTTATGTCGGTGGAGTTTCTTGCCCGGTCTTCTCCATAGGAACCTACTACGCTTTGGAATGGGCAACTGGCTTCATCTTTCTGACTGACCGACCCCGACAATTCAAAAGTGCCTGTAATTTGTTTTATTTCAAATAAAGTTTAGCTTGAGGAAAGTGTAAAAAAGGGGCTTTTAAAAAATCTTGATATTTTTTACATAAAACGTAATCTAGTAAGTGTCTATTGTAATTATTAACGATCGAAACGTGCTGAAGCCTACTCTAACTTGAATAAATGAGTTCTAATTTATTTGATCTCAGCACATCGCTCCCGAAATCCCGACCTAAGATGTATGCCCTAAATAAGTCAAATGTGATGGAGTAGATAAGTCAAGTAATGGTATACCTACTGTGACGCAATTCTAGCTTGATATTAACTTACTAACCAACCTGCCGCTGGCGCCATCTGGCGCTGCTGCTTAGCCTTCGACTTCGTCTGCTTGGACTTTGATAAAAAGTATCCTATGTGTTCTGTTTCGATAAAAACAACGCAAAAAATGGGAGGAAGAACTCAATCTCACAGCGGGTTCAAACTGAAGAAGAGTTGCAAAAGACAGAAAGCAATGGAAATCGTTAGAGGAGGCACACTGAACTCCGAGATATACCTATTATAGCTCAGGGAAGAAAATAACAGCAATTACACTGGCACAAGAAAGAAGTTTCAGGATAAAAAGGCTATTGATTGATTGGTCCTATGTGGTAATCCAGGTTATTAACTATCTGTGTGCCAAATTTCGTACAAATCCATTCAGCCGTTTTTGCGTGATTGATTAACAAACATCCAAACTTAACGTTTATAGATAATACTAGCTGCGTCCCACGGTTTCAGCCGCATAAGTGTCGATCCCTTTGGAATATCGGTATAAAAAGTCCTTTGTGTTAATCCAGTAAATGATCTATCTATGTGCCAATTTTCATCCAAATCGGTTCAACGGTTTACTCGTGATTGAGTAACAAACATCCAAATATCTTCACAAACTTTCACATTTATAATATTACTTATTAGTAGGAATTAGGTTATGAATATTTTTAGGATAACGCGTAGTTTAAATTGTATTTCAAATCATCAACAAGGTACAATACAGTTTGAATAATATAATCTGTTTACATTGAACCCTCGAACGTCAGGTTAAATCGAATATAACATAAAACCATACCCCATTTATTATTCAATGAGATTTTCCGCTACATTACATTCGACCAGCGATTATTGGGCAGTAATAATATTATTTAAATGAATATAATGCCTCTGTTGGGTGTGTGAGTGAGCGAAATGCGCGAGGTAAATAGTTTTGTTAACAATTGAATAGGTTTTTGGGTTCGATGGGTAATGCGGGCTTTAACCTTTACGTACCTAATTAGTTTTGGTCTTGGTCCCTGGTCGTTTTTGCCTTGAGGTATTGTTTATTCTATACAATAATAAAATAGTAACGAAGAATTTTTGTCCGTTTGTCTGTATGTATGTTAAGGATTGGCGCAAAAACGGCTGAACGGATTTGGATAAAATTTGGCATACAGATAGTTTATAACCTCTATTAACACATAGGGTACTTTTAATCCCGGTAGTACGTTCCCGTGGGATATTTTCCGACATGCACGTGGAAAAAGCTAGTTAATAGAATAAAACGTGGATGGATAGCGTCGCAAACCCTTATACCCACAGATATAGATACACCTAGATAACGCAAGGGCAACTACTTCGCGAATATAAAAATATATGCATGTCCAGCAGTGGACGTCTTTCCGCTGAAATGATGATGATGATGATTTTAGAAAAGCAATAGGTTTCACGCAAAAAATATAAAACCCATGAAATCCAATTTGTTTTCCAACATTCAGGCGAATTAAGTCGCGTACTCAGAAAAATCTTCGGTGTTGGTAACGAAATATTCCTATTTACAAATGAGAGCAAATACAATGAGTTTTGTATTAATTTTTGCTTAATATTGAGAACTTATAAAACTATAACGGACCTGTTTATTAAACTATGCACGCCTTCCTGACAACCTCTCCATCAGAGTGGTCTGTCCAAAATACCCCAAAAGTCACAAAGTCACTTTGATTCAAATTCGGCAATCCAATCCAATTGGCTGATTTACAAGGGTGCGGAGTTACACCCTGATTCCTTTCAACTCTAGATATGAGATCACTTCACCCTTTGATGCTAATTAAGGCAGGTGAGAGGCCTTGTTATCTTGAGGCACAAGAGGACTTGACAAACGTATACATAGCCTTTGGAATGAGATACACCTCGTGTATTTACTGTTATGTATCATGAGACGAATTGCGGGATGAAATCTGACTACCAAATCATGTTAAATTGCTACTCGATTATCGGTCTTAGGTTCATTCGTCAACTTCTGACGTCTGACGGTCGCAAACGCAACGGAGAGGCTTGTACCTAAGCAATAACAGCCACACGGTTCTATCGATCAGATTAAGCTACGCTTGCCGCTGTTGGTCCGTGGATGGGTGACCACCTTTACATACCAAGCATGTTCAGCCGTTGGCCCCGTCTGTCATTCGTGGATCGTTGACAGTCGTTACGGGTTGTCAGAAGCCCGAAAGTCTGACAACCGGTCTTACCAAGGGGTATCGTAATACGCAGTAACTGGGCTGTGGATCGAATATCTATGGTTGTGCAGGTCAAGTATAGACAGCAGCTGTATATAAAATACTGGTATTCAGCTGCATCCCGTTAGAGTAGAAGTCGACCAACATAGTTCGGAAAAGATTAGGCAGATGATGATGATGATGCTAGTCGCAAATGCTTAGGTACTGATCATGCGGTCCTGGGTTCGATTCCCAGGTCGGAAAAAGTGTTATTAGGATTTTCCATTAAGAATTTCTCAGTAGCAGCCCGGAGTTTGGTTATGTGCCCGGTTGGTGCCAATAGGCTCGCCTCCTATTACTTGCGACATAATAGTTAAATTACGATTTAAACGTCGTTTAAACATGGAGAGTTTTTACATTCGATAGAGCTTCAAAATGTAGAATTGGTTGGCGTAAAAAAGAGATTTTACCAAAAGTGACACATAAGAGCTCTTAAAGTCGCAACGACAATATGTAGTATTATCTCTGCATTACCCTCCGGCAGTATTGGGCAAAATGTAATATAACTACTGATTACTAACAACGACTACATAAAGTAATTAGTAATCATAACTACAAACTACATAAAAAAATCGAAAAATGTAGTTAATTTTTTTTACTACTAACTACTAATTGTAGTTGGGTCATATTCAAAATAATTGTATATTTACTACTGTCTTAATGTCCAACCCAATTATTTTCATAACGAGATGCAACTGACTAGAATTTCATAAACAAACAGATAAAATATTTATTTGAGCTTAATAAAAAACAACGAAACATTTGGTAAACCTAAACAATTCATTTAAAAAAATTAAACCAGACATTGCGTAGGATCCGTTTCATACAAGTATTCTATGTCCACGTCTTTAACGGTAAACTAAAAAAAATAATTTAACTATTAACCATTACACAAAAGTTAAAAAAATATATATATTCAGAGAATATTGTTTACACTTTCAACACTTTACTAAACAAAATATAAAATACTATTTAGTGTACTCCAAATTTAATTTATTAATGAGTGTCCTGATTTTGCACATATCTGTTATTCTTCTCTGTTATGCTATTTTAACATTATTTCCATGGCAATAAAGAAATTTGAAATACTGGCAAAATTAGTTCACTAGCTGTTACTACACGACGCGTAAGAATAAACGCTTTGCCATTTTGTTCAATATAGTTTTTCAGCTCGTTTCGTTGTCGAAGAAAATTAGACTTTTAAAAGTAAATATTCAATGTGAGTCGTTTACAGTAGCGGTAAGTACTTACTGTTTTATTACTCATACTAGGAAAGGGCTGTATTGTGATATTTGTTATAACTATAAAATATTCGTATAATCATGTGAATTGGTGTGGAAATAAATAGATTTGTAGGATAGACACGTGCAATTAATTCATATACGTTATTTTATCTGTCACTTTTTTCCGTTACGTGACAGATATGAATGATTAGGCGTTATTCACATTGTCTCATGTATGAATTAATGAAAATAAAATATTAATAGGTACTTAGTGCACCGCAGGTTAGCCAAAACATTTTTTTTTACTTACTTAAATTTATTTGAAGTATGTAAAGTTTGCGTATATTGTGCCATGTATTGCATTGCTGTGCCATGTATTGTCTGTGTGTGCATGTTTTACTGCGTATCCTCAGTCCTCACCGCTTGAGCCTTTTATACTAACCGCGCAGCCTCGCCGAGGCGTACCCAGCCTCTCGTCGGCCGTCTCAGTATCAGTTAAGGGGGATGCGCCAAGGTAGCCCGCGAAATTCAAATTGACTCAGGTTTTTTGCAATTTACAGGTCAGTGTAAAGTTGTATGTTGATTAAAATATGATTAACGACCGTAACAAATATGGCTTTACATAATTCTAATCATTAGAATCCTTTTGCCTTAATATTAATATCAAAATTTTAGGCTCGGTAGTTTCGGAGATAAGGCATTATGGCAATGATGATGATGAATTTATGGCAATTATACCAACTAAAATACGATCACCAAAATGTTATTTCATTATGTACCCACCTAGCGACCCACACCGACTTCGCACTCGTAGCCTGTTATAAACGTGTGCTATTTAAACTTGCCCTAATAATTCCTTTCTGTTATTTTTCTGTTACAATCAAATAATATTCATATCTGTTTCCTATCCGTAACTTACAATTATTTTGAATATGACCCAGTTGCAATCACGATTACTTGATTACTTTTTATAACTACAGATTTAAAATGATGTTGCGTCATTAAAAAGCAAACACGCGCTATCGCACGTGTTTCGACTTGTCGTTTGGTAGGTAGTTAGAGCATCGCGTTGTAGTCGCGTGTGTTAGAGCAAGAGCGCACTATAGCACGCTCTCGCTTTCGCTCGCTGCATGTCGGTACAAGTCATTTTTTGGGCAGTGTATTCAATTGCGTCTAACAGTGTGTATTCGGCTATTGCTTCGATCAATAATAGTACTAGATGCCCGATATGCGCTTCAAAAACGGCCCGAAAAATACAAGCACGAATACTTTTGTGCTCTTATTTCAAATTAGTATGGTCCAATCATAGCCAATGTTATGACGTCAAAATGCCTCAGTGCGCGTTCAAAAGTTGTGTAAATAACCACCGTAACACCAAGATTTTGGAAGGAATATCTTTTTTTCGGTAAGTTTTTATCATTAAATGTTTTTCATAAAATAGTAACACAATTAAATAGTAAATATAAATCAATTAGCAAAAATATTATGATTGTTTGGCCAATGTTTGCGACAACGCGCCAACTACCGTCAAATGGGGTGAATAGGGATGCAGGGGTGAATCGGGACGAAACTTTAAAAGCGATTTTAACATTGAAATAATATAGTTTGTTGCCAAAAAAGAGTCTAATGTGTTTATTGAATTATAATTAATGATTAAATGTCCTTTTCGGGAACAAACTGTATTATTTCAACGCTAAAATCCATTTTAAAGTTTTGTCCCAATTCACCCCTGCATTCCTATTCACCCCGTTTGGTGGTACTCTAACAAACATTGAAGCATTGAAGTGTAATTCCGAGAACTACGTCTAGTTCCAAATTCGAGTAAGTACGAAATTGTCAACAAAATGTTTTTAACCTTATTGCTTAGACGTTAAGTTTCATTTTAGAATAAATATTTTTGTACTTATTATAAAAATGACTTTATTTTCAAGTGACATTTTAAATGTATTACTTCGATGATAGAAGGACTTAAATATTAATCATTTGCAATCGTAATTAAACTTTATGTTAGAGTGTTAAGGTTTATAATAATCTGAAGTTGTTAATATTATTAAACTTTTTTCTATAGTTCGTAGTAAGAAATATAAATGTTTATCTGTGTGCAAACGTGGCCACTTTAGCGACTTATTTTTGTTCCTAATCATTCATCTAGTACTATTATTGATCGAAGGGCTATTGGATGAAATGTTCGAAAAACGTGTAGTACTAAAAGCTAATTTAAATGATTAACCCAACCAACCTTTTTTTTTTGTTTATTTGATTCGCAAATAATTTGAATTAAGTTGATGTTTGCTGAGTGATTTTATTTTTTTTATTACATGTCAATAAAAATTAAAAAGTAATTAAGATCTGATAAGCATAGGTACATAATATCTACGACTTTAATCCTTGCATTTGATTATTCATGTGCAATAAACTGTTTTTTTTATGCAGCCATATTCCAAAACATATATTACTACACATTACATGTTTATTTAATTGCAAAATATAAGTTCATAAAACTTAAATAATCAGTAATTATAACTACTAGATTGCCGCAATCAAATTAACAACTACTTAATGTAGTTTGGTTATTGTAGTTAAGTTACATGTAATCATAACTACATGTAGTTAACTACTTTTATTCGTAATTAGTAACCAGATTACAAAATTGTAGTTGACTACGCCCTACACTGCCCTCCGGGGAATACAGGCGTGATATTACGACTATAAAAGTAATATTTTCTACAGACAAGTCACTGGTGCAGCATGCCATAAAAATGACTCTAGTACAGATCTTAATTACATCCGACTTTCTCTGGGCAGCTTTGCATTGCAAGTTGTTACTTCGTGAACTAATCCTATTAAGTCGACAGGAGACGAGAACCCACATCTTTTAATCTTTAATTAGTTAGATAGAATACCATGTGAAATGTCGTATTTAAAAAAAGATAACTGGAACACTCTGTTTCTATGGCAAATTTAAAATCGGTCTAATTTGGCTGTAACACAATTTTTTGAAAATGTTCTTAAGTAACTTTTTAGACCTTTGTATCCTGCTTAAGCGTATGAAGTTTAATTAAAATCGGTTCATTCATTTTGAAAAACAAGGGCTTGAAAGTTTTTATGAAATGCCGTAGGTACGCCGTAAACGCTCGTAACACACAAACCAAGTAGGTAATATTAGTCCTTTTTAACCTCCGACAGAAACAGAGGGGTGTTATATCATAAAGGCTTGCAATTCACTTTTACGTCATCTTCGCTTCCTGCTACAAAGGACAAACTGCTCTCAAACTTTTATAAGAATTCATGTATTTCCTCAGAAATGTCCCGAGCGAGTTCACAACAGTGATTCAGGGAAAATTTCACAAATACCTCGCAGTTGGAAAATTGTGTATCAAGATTGAAAAGGTCTTTTTACCGGCCACAGTCTGGGCTTGACTGTGACTATTATGCAGTCAACCGCAATTTTTATTGATTGGTAACTTGTTTCCGCCGCGGTTTCGCCCGCGTGGTCTGTCGATGCCTATGTCCTTCCCTAAGGTTCAAAATATCCCTATACCAAATTTCATCAACATCGGTTCAGCCGTTTTGGAGATTAGCCGACAAACAGACAGACAGACAAAAATTTAAAAAAAAGTAATTTTGTTTTAAGTACTGTATAATACTTTCATATGCATTTAATAAAAAGCTGTTTTGACATTACAAAAACAGACACTTCAATTTTATTTATTTGTATAGATAGATTTTCCTCATTGATTGCTTTCGTGTAAATGATAAAGCTTTTGAATCGCCAAACAAACAAGGTCACTAAGGGTCCGTAAAACATCAATTATTTATTTATTTATTTATTTATTAAAACTTTATGCACAAGTAAAAGAAATACTGTACAAAGGCGGACTTAATGCCTGAGGCATTTTCTACCAGTCAACCTTAGGGTGGTGCAGAGACAAAACATGGCAGGTGCAACATACGGGATAAATAGCTAGGAAATGACTACTTATAAAATACAAGAATAAATACTAATACATAGATAGATAGATACATACATACATACATACATATAAACAAAATGAACTGTGAGGAGAAAAAAAATATCGGTAGAGGAGAAAACGAAACCAGCAAATCAGCGCTGAGATGCTACAGCCAACTTTTGACGGATATGTTCACGTGCCTTCACTTTAAAAGATAACCATATCTACATACTGTTTTGCAATAGTTTGCTCAACTCATATTTCAGTTTACCTACATATTTTATTGATCGCGAAGTCGTTTCCTTTTTGCTATTATTACATACCTACATAATGTGTAACTAATAAAAAAATATTACAAATTATTATACTACTAATATTATAAAAAAAGTGAAAAATGGTGGTAGAGTGTGGTGTTAATGTGAAAGTTTGTACGTATGGATGTTTGTTACTCAATCATGCGAAAACAGCTGAACGGATTTAGATGTTTGGCAGCTTTTCATCCCGTTATTACTTTCTCGTGGGATATTGTCACCAGGCGGGGGAAGCCGCGGGCTAAAGCTACTGAATCAGAAATGGCAATAACATTCCAGAAATTCCTTAAGTACCTATTTAAAATTAATAAGTAAACAAGTTCCGTACAAAAAAATAAAGCGTCCTTTACAAAACCAGTGAAGTAAATATCGAGCAAAATACGGTGCTCAAAGGAAATGCAATAGAACTCTACCTACATAGGGCATTGAGTAGGTTTTCAAGTACCATCGATTGCTTCAGAAATGAATGCAATATTTAGATGTAGCTCCATTAAATGTGGAGGCAAATACCAGGCCGCTATCGACATTTTATGAACTTTTAAAGCACTTCCCATCTGTCTGTGAAAGCGTAATTTGATTTTGATGGTCGGTATCCGGTCGTTAAAACTTTTGCAATCGAAGTTTCTCAAAAGTCTACATATAGCTAGATTTATGTGGATAAAAATAACAAGTAATTTTTAGTCATTACGACATATAACCACGCCACACCCGCGTTACCAAAGGGATAGCCGGCTCTCAAAACTACTACCATCGTCGCTTGTATTTGTCGCTTGTTTTTGATTCAATCGTAGCGGTATCTACAACGCCACCTGCAAACAACGTGTCATACTGACGTCACGCAAAATCCTGCATCTCGCAAGCAGAGTTTTCCACGCAACTAGCATAGATACAACGGCCCGACATGAATCATCGGACAGTTGCCAGACTCAACACCCGTCTGGTTGGAGGATGAGTGAAGTTTACACCCTGTTCCTCATAAGTACCTTTATACTGGTGACCCTGAACATGAACGTCAGCGCAGCCTTCGTGCAAATACTTCAGCGTGACGTCATCATCATCACTCCCGCAAGCTTTAGCGGCGAGTCACCCAGCCAGCCAGCACCCACGGCTTCAACGGGTATCCTGACCACCAGCATGCAGCAACCAAGCATATCTGGTTATCACCCTCAGCCTCATCAGCAACCTTGGCAAAGCACACTGCACTTTCGGCCGGACAACAAGAAGAGCTCTTAAATCCTCTCCTGGTCGACGCCAGCAGTCAGCCTCAACCCGGCGCTGTACCACATCCGACTCACAGGGGCATCCTCGCAGACAGTACAATATTTCATAGCTAAAACAATATTAACACTAGGCACACCTATGTATACTGGCTCTTAACCAGTTATGCAAATAATTATCTACGAAATTCAAATAACAACATCCACAATACATAAACAATGCAGCTGTTACGCCAACACTTAATGTTTAAATAACAAATATGCAGCTTTTCTCTCCTGCCTGAATAATCATGCTTTAGATTCTAAAACATCTCAATGCCTGATAATTTTATCACAGCAATATAACTCACGTGACACACTTTTAGAGCCTCTGTCAACAACAAACCTCTTTTGTGTCATAATACCCTCGTATAAATATTTTACACATTCTCTTGTTTCAAAAAGAAATTCCTTCGCCACTAAAATTTTATAGAAGCTTCGCATACAAGACATATTATAAACAAGCGTTGCTAAATAGAGAAAGCCTTTGTGAGGCTATAAATAAAGGGGTGCAGGGCTGGAAAAATGGTTCAGAAAATTGTTTTATACATAAACCTTTATTTACTTTAACCTTAAGCTTGCGGTGGGCATATTTATAATCGTGTGTCTAAATGAGAAATGCAAACATCTACATACCTACTAACGACGAGCCACTAGTTTTTTAAGCGAAAGCGTAGCGTAGCGTTCGTTATTTTTACAAGTTTTTATTTTGCGTTACATTTTTTGTCAGGCGTTTATGACGCGTAGATCGTGCGATTCTTTTTACAAGATTTTCACAAAGTTTACAGCAAGCTTTTAGTGTATTATTTATATTATATTACATTTTATAAAAAATATTCGCAATAAGAGGTATGAGGAGTCACTGTTACCAGACACAGAAAAGGCATTATAATTATTCATTTTCAGGTTCGTTTCGTAATTGTCTAGTTTATTTACTGCAATGCACTCGTTCGAAGCACTACTATAGTTTATGAATCATAGTTAATGAGGTATGTTGCATTAAATAATTTAAAATAGTGTTGAAAAAGAGCAATAGCTAATACGAGGTGTGAGAACGAGTCTGATACCGAAAATATAGTTTTTATAATGTTTCTATAATGTTTATAGAATTTTATAATGTTTCTCCGTTCCTCCGAGTTCGTTCTTCTTCCGTTTCTCCGAGTTTTTATAATGTTTCTCCGTTTGTCTGTTTGACTGGATGTATGTTCCGGATTGGCGCAAAAACCGTTGAACGGATTTGGATAAAATTTGGCACATAGACAGTTTATAACCTAGATTAACAAAGGGTACTTTTAATCACGGTAATACGTTCTCGTGGAATATTTTCCGACATCCACGCTAGCGAAACTACGGATAAAAACTATTAGGAAATATACACTACACTAAGTCCTACCTTCTGCAATAGACCGAAATACCGACCGATCATTGATTTCGACCTATCAACACAGGAGTTGAGGATCCCTGCAAGCAACTGGGTAGATTTTCATTTTATGATTTATTTTACAATTTTTGTGAGAAATTTTATTATTTTTTATTAGCTTGGTGGACAAATCAACGACGACTGAGGGGCCGCGCGGGGTAAGGCCCCCGGAATGCGTTCGGATACTTGAATTTAGTTCTTTTGATCGACAAAATTTATCAAACAAAAATCGCCGAAGTTAATGATGAAATCTTTGTGACAAAATTTTAAATGGTTAAATAATAACATAAGGGGTAAATTCCGATGTAATTAATAAAGTAATTGTTCAGTATACACTATAATTTTTACATATGGGGTGAAATTAAACAAAATTTAGGCAAGAACTTTGAGTATTCATGAGATCAATAAATGTAGTGTAGAAAATAACGGAGAGGTAAATGATTTCCAGGATAGTTTTTTGTAAGTTTAAATATTTTATCATACTTATATTATGATTTTATTTATTACTAGTTACAAAAAAAAATACAAATTATAAACTGAAGTAAATTTTACGCAATGCTTAATGGATATTTAAGCCTTATTGTGGAAGAACAGCAAAAAATGCTATTTTGAAAATCTACCCAACTGTACAATGTACTACATCACTCTAAACCAGAGGATTACAGGTGCGCCCGACATTGTATTATTAAATGGCCAGCGGGCCCCATCTCTCAGACATGTAATTAACTAACAAGATACATACTGCGTATGGCTGATAGTGTTATTACAGAATAGATAGGTACAGAAGGTCAGCTCCATACCGCGAAAACAGACACACGCAAACATACCTAATTATGGTCTGTTCCAAAAGTTACTGCTGAAAATGTAAACAAAATCAAAATACATACCAGTGCATGCCAATTCACAAATTGGGTGCTTTGATTTGATTATTTGAATACTTCAACCCACTATTCTTATTTTAAAACGCCAGATGTTTCTCATAAAATAACGGAGGTCAATTTTATAACCTCAATTTTACTCGATAATTTTCACACACAGTTGAAACCTTCCCTTTAGTGAGTGATTGCATGATAATTCAACCTGAACAGGCTTTGTTTACACATTCATCACATACTTTTCGAACAAACAATAGACGCGTACTTAATGCGGCGATCACAAACGAACGTACGGAAACGAGCTTCTGTACCAATCTATTCTGTGGCATTATATTCAACATAGAAGCAAGTGTTGATTTATTAGAACTTGATGGTCAACGGACAATGAGGTTCTGAATTATTACAGCGATGCAACCTCGTCCAATAAGCTGGGATCGCCTTTGAACTATCTGGATAGAGGATGGGAGGATGACGTATAGTCAGTGAGGCTTTGGGTAGCTTTAAACCTATGTTACATATTTATGGCATCGTCATTTTTGTTGTTGTCGACAGGATGGGTGGAAATATTGTCGTAACATAAGATTATGGTAAACTAGCTGCGCCCCGCGATTTCACCTGCATAAGTGTCGATCCCGTGGGAATATCGGGATAAAAACTATCCTATGTCCCGGGACACAACCTATCAAATTTCATCTAAATCGGTTCAGCGGTTTATACGTGAAGAGGTGAGACAGGCACACTTTCACATTTATAATATTAGTATGGATTATAATTGAGGTTCTTATACGCAAGCATGGTGATCAATGCTCATTGTTCATTGGGAAGAGTAAGAAACTTTGCGCTGCAGTGGGACATTTAAAGTCTGATATTATCTTAGGCGAATTTAACCGGAAATGAACCGGAGTTACCAACATAGCTTGCAGAGTAGGTAAGCAAGCTGAAGTAGCAGTGGGCTGGCCATGTGAAGTATTCCACTCAGAGCACTGATTTGAACCGTCCTCCGACGAACCGCACCTGAGCACTTCCACTAACAAGGACCGATCGCCGTTGGTGCAGACGAGTCCTGGAGTGGAGACCGTCGATCAGTAAGCGTAGTGTGAGACCCCCCCAGCTAGATTGCCAGACGACCTCAAAATGGTGGCTGGAATAGACTGGATGCGGAAGGCGGAGGACAGGGTCTTGTGCCGCTGCTATAGGCGGAGTTGATTAATTGATTAATTATATGTATAAGGATGGCATTTGGAAAGCATGAATCGATCACTCTGAAACGAATCAGCTAGCTTCGCTAGCTTTAGCTAGAGAAACGAAATTATTCGAACCGAGCGTGTCGTCCAGGAGACGGTGTGCGGTGGACACGTGGCAATATAGTAAACGTACCTATGTATCGCTACTTCGGCGCCATCATCTTGCTCTCGTATGGTGGACAAACGGCCTTGAAGAAGGCCCTTAAAACAGTATAAACTGGTTTATTCTATTGGAACTCCGTTACAAAGCTAGGCTGGCTCAAAGTTAAAGTATTACCAACCGTGAGTCAAAGTTAAAGTGTTACCAAACGCCAGCACATCAAGCTACTACAATCTGTCAAATTTCTTTAATAGATTTTCAACTTTATCGCTAAGGCATTAGGTTCAAGGTTGATTGGGAAAATTTTACATTTTCGGGTAGCTTTATGTGCTGGCGTCTGTACATTTATTATTTTCATGTCAGAAGTTTATGATTCTAAACAACATCATCTGGTTAAACACTTCCGAATCGTTTTCATAAAATGAAATTAAATTCAATGGAAGCAATAACACTGAGCCAATGAGGACAACATTTTTAATTTCACGCTCCAGTTTTAATAAATTTAAAACCTTCATTAACATAGCCAGACTTGGTAGACGTAGGCGGAGAAGTCATTTATTTCCTTCAAACCTTAAGACAAATGTACACAATGACGACCCTTTATAATTTTCAGGCCGTTCCCCTCGGAAATTAAAAGAGGATTAGCAGGAATTACGCGCGGAATTACCGGTGAAATTACGCGCGGAAATTAATTAATAATGCAAGAAAACGCTTCCGACTGGACTTCCGATGTACGTTTCCGTTTCACGACTGTATGCACGACTGGATTCAGGTAAACTTTGCAGTATTTTCTTTGACCGTCGAATATGTACGTTTCGGGCGAGGAGATGGGAAATTATTAATGTACTCATGTGTTCAGGAGAACTTATCTTCATAGCTAGCAAGGTTTGGATTTTCCTGCATTTTCCGAACGAAAGTTTTGAAATTATTAATAAGACTTAATATAATTCGCTAATTTAATTTGCCCCTATGATGAAAGTTATAGATAGTAAATAGTGGTTGTTAGTGTAGATATCGATACCCATCACGTCTGGTGAGTTTTGCTAGCTAATCTAATTTGACCTTATTTATATTAATGACAAACGACTGCATAATCAAGCGTTGTTTGACGTTTAAATGTCTCTTGACTTTCAGCATCGTTCGATCGTATAAAGAAAGTCGCCCATGTTAGCAAGTCTAAGGCCAGGAAGCCCTGTGAAAATTTTAATTGGAAAATTCTTTGCCCGTCTCAACCTCTTAGTGGGTAATAGATTACAGAAATTATTATTCCCTGCTAGACAGCCCAGTTGACCAGTGACCTATTTATAATGTGACCTGACCTATTATGAAGCAGGCCATTTATTCTCAGAAATAGGTGCTATAAAAAGTCTTTCTCCGTTTAGAACTAGTTGCTAACATGCTGCGGGGCAATTGCGAAACACATTATCAATCGGAATAGGTATAATTTTGACAGTTCAACAACGTTCATTGCGTTATTTACGTGTTGAGCAGACAAATTTTTCGAACTTATGAAGCAAAGGATTAGCAATTTGTTTTACATGGAGATGACACCGAGGTAGCGCCGAACTAAACCGCGACCGCGAGGCATCGATCGCAGTGAGGCATAATTACCCCTAAAGTACACTGGTTATAGGTAAGTATTAAGTATGATCTGACATAAAAAAACGGTTTTGCCCAGGCTTTACCTAACTCCATATATTAGGGTTGGCTTACAGTCCAACCGGATGCAGGAATACCAGTATTTTACATGGAGCGACTGCACATCTGACCTTTACAACCGAGTTACTGGGTAACAGAGAGGCCAGGAGGGAAAGTCTCGCTTCGCATAGGTCGTCTTGGCGCTCTACTACCTACAAAAATGTAACTTTCGAAAAAAAGCGCCCCATTACTAACCGAAACACACCAAATACATTAAGAGAGACCTAATCACCCCTATTTATTATACCTTTAACTCTGCCGGCCAACTCTATTGTATTCTTTGTGACTGGGTACTTAAAACTAAATTCGGTTTGGCGAGTCATATTACGTCATACACGCTAGGAAATAATCATTTCAAAGAGTCGCCGCTAACGAAATCGATAAGGAGGTCTATATGTACCTACTGGGTAACACAATACCCTTGGTAAGACTGGTTGTCAGACTGACAAGCTATAATTACCAAATTTATGGAGCTTCGCCTCTGACTTGTGTATGTGTGACAGTGTCATATTAACGCCTGTGTACTGTATGCATAATACTGGCTGACTGGGTGTTGCCTCTGTTCGCGAGGTAATCTATGTCGTAATGAAGTGCCGCCTCTGTGTGCAAGGTAATCTGTGCTTCTATACTGAATAAACAGCGGACGAGCTGCTGTCAGCTTGTAAGTGAATGGATCGTGAAAATAGGTCATTGTGATGTCCCAAGCTAGTGTAGACTTAGTTACAGCATATTTCAGTGTGTACTGAAGTTTGTTTATCAGCTACTGTTGGGTATGTGACCCCTCTAAATTCAGACTGTGATGACGCAAACATACGGAAGGTAATGACCCCGGCAAGTGCTTACCCTCGCTAATCTATTGCTGTTTAGGTAGGACACTCCTTTTGTGAAAGATGACGGTAGCAAATTAAGGTAAATTATTTCACTAACTTATTCCTAACTCCTCATTGGTCTAGTGGTCGCAAGCGCTGAGCATGAGGTCCTAAGTTCGATTTTTGTGTCAGGCAAAATGTTATTGGGTTTTTCACATCAGGAATATCTCAGTAGCAGCCCGGAGGCTGGAAATGTGCCTGGTTGATGGCAATATGCTCGACCCGAAGCTATTACATGGGACTTAGGGATGGGACGAAGTCGCGAGCGGAAGCTAGTGTTTAATACACTAGCTTCCGCCCGCGACTTCGTCCGCGTGAAATTTCACCCTCCTCCCATTCACCCTCTTAGGGGTGGAATTGCGAAAAATCCTTTCTTAGCGGATGCCTACGTCATAACATCTACCTGCATGCCAAATTTTAGCCCGATCCCTCCAGTGGTTTGGGCTGTGCGTTGATAGATCACTATGTCAGTCAGTCACCTTTGAGTTTTATATACTTAGATAGATAACTGGCGATTTTTTGGTGTACTATAGATACACCTACTATAGGAGCAGTGGTAACCCAGTGGTAACGGACGCTACTTACGAATTTCAGGTCTTTTACTTTGTGTAAATTATTTTACTACCGCTGCTCTCAAAATGGCGAAGGAAAACATCGTCAGAAAACCGGCTTGTCCTAAGATCAAAAATTCAAACACATGTCATGTGATATCTACCAACCCGCACTGGGCCCGCGTGGTAAACTACAGCCCACTCCCTCTCACCGAGAGGAGACCTGTGTCCCAACAGTAGGAACATTATAGGCTGATTATGCTAGTTCCACCTCTGCTCCCCTTGGGGAATACAGGCGTGGTGTTACGTTATGTTATTACTGAACTTCCCATATGCTATCCCACAATATACACGAAGCTACTAACAATATTATCTAAATCTAAAACAATTTCCATCAGCCTGAATAAACACATCAGTATACATGCTGTATAATATAGTGGTCATTCGCCTAACCTAGTTCCCACAGATACAATATTATAATACTCGTACAAAGTTTCTGACAGCAAGTTTTGGACTGCGCCAAGTACAGGCAACAGTGGTAACACATGCATTACGAAAATCGCTCTCAGTCATAGGGCCATAAAGGCGTTGACAATGTGTAAGCGTTACCACTGACATGCAGCTGAAGGTACTTACAAAATAACATTTTAGTTCGGACAGTCTGTTCCAGTTTTGGGGTGTGTAAATTGCTTGTTTTGGCACAGATTCCGTCGCAAAAGCCAGTCGATGGCCAATTGAAGACATGTCTCTGTAGCATACTATCTTGAATAATGAACGTAGGGCACTAGGTACCCATTAGGTGTTTTTGGTGTAGAGGTTAAACCCTTGGTGGTAGATAGTAAGTAGGTAGTGGAAGAGTACCTATCCCGCAACAGTTTGCAACGGGCGTGGAAGTGCCAAATTTTGGGCCAACAAGATCTAAAGTAGGTACAGTCGAGTAGAGGCAAATGAGAGGGACTTGTGGCCCAATAATAACAGCCGCATGAGTCGATCGAAAGGGTTCGCGGATTAGCCATTACATAATATCAAAACCCCTCCTTGCCTCGGAAAGCAAGTAAAGCCATTGCAATGGCTTTGGTCCCGGCTGTGATTCGTAAATATTTGGCAGTCGTTACGGGTAGTAAGAAGCCCAAAAGTCTGACAACCAGTCTTACCAAGAAATATCGTGTTACCCAACAACTGGGTTGTGAAGGTCAGATTGGTAGTTTTTCCTAAAATACTGGTATTCAGCTGCATCCAGTTGGACTGGAAGCCGACCCCACAGATCTTTGGCACTCGTTACGGGTAGTCATAATCCCAAAAGTCTCACAACCTGTGTTACCAAGGGGCACCGTGATACCGAGTAACTAGGTTGTGGAGGTCAGATGGGTAGTCGGTCCATATAAATACTGGTATTCAGCTGCATCCCGTTAGATTGGAAGCCGACTCTAAAGAGTTGGGAAAAGGCTAGGCAGATTGGCTAAGAACACTCGATGAGCCATATTTACGGCTCAGTAGTTACAGATTATCTAACACTACAAAGACTTCATCCAGCATTATGCTGATATGTGTCCCGTAGTGATGAATAAGGGATACGTAGATGCGACAAACGACAAGCGACCTTGTTTGTAGGTCATTCGCACATGTAAATAAAGTGGGGTGGAGGCGCGGGGCAGATTTGTATTGTGTATTGAGTGATGGGCTGGCTCCCGGAAAATGGGTGTTGGAAAGTATGTTTTTGTGTAGACAGGAATTTATGTTTGTATTATGTTGTTCTTTGTAAGCCAACTGTTGAATATATTTTATTTAGGACTTTATGGTACTATCGAAAGGAAAGATGAAGGTTTGGTAGGTAGCTCGGAACTTACCATATTTTAAGACGGTAACTCGGAACTTACCATAAAATATTTTAAGACAGTAAAACATTGTTTGTGCCTGGAGGGGGTTTTTTCATACAAGTGATAAAATGAGGCTTAATTTTTTAAGAAATAATATTAGCATAAAGTACCTGAAAGATCCTTTGAAAGATAGGGAATGTGTCAGTCTGAATGTAGGTACTTAATAGAAAACACAATAGGTACCTAAATCCATAGATCGAAATTTGTAATAAGTATTAAACTATTATTTTCCCATAATCGATGTTAGGATATTATTGCTTACAGGATATTAGTCCTATACCCGAAATCGTATATGCCTAACGTATGTAATTAAGCTGAGAGCCACGGCTTGTTTTTCCCGTTATTATGATCATTTTGTTGTACTGGACCGTACCTGGGAACTTTCTAGTTACGGAGATATTGAACGTCAATGTTCCAACTCATTTGTCAAATTATTATAAGCACTTTTGAAGTTATGAGGGAACACATGAACATACTTACCTACATACCTAAAAACCGGTCAAAATCATAACCCTCCTTTTTGCTTCGCCGGAGTCAGGTAAAAAGAAGCACAATGTGTTGCTTGCGTCATATTGCGCACTAAGTACCGCAAACAGCGAAATTTCGCACCAAAAATAAAAGTCTTTACCCAGAAAATATTTTTGCACAAAATTACCTACTTAGTTTCACGTACCTACAGAATACGTGGATAACGCCTTTGTGAAGGTCCTTTTTACGGTTTAAAATTCAATGGAAAATCTATTCAACAATGCCATTCACTCAATGACAACAACAAAGAGAGAAACCTCAACAAATACAATATTTTCCGTTTCCGGTTAAAACAAGGCAGAGCAGGATCAAACCTCAGGCGGTCTGAGGGTACCCAGCTTAAGTTGACCCTTCATACCTTTACACTGCTTGCAAGGAAAAACAACAATAAAAAAAAAAAAAAACCCAAAAATTTATGGGCTATCAATATGGCAAATCAATCAGAATAAAAGTAGTGATCTGATGAGGTTATTAAATTTTTATAACAGAACAGCACGTGTATATTCCGAAGGATTAGAGAGAGTAATTCATTTCATAGTAAGTCATTTCACCAGTAATATTTTAAGTCCCATGTTAAAGGGGGTGAGCCGATTGCCATCAACCGGGCACGAATCCAGGCTGCCTATGTCCAGCAGTGGACGTCTTTTGGCTGAAATGATGATGATGATGATGACGCAACTATTTCGGTTTTTCGATGTCTCATCCACTAGTATCGTTACGTAATATATTAAAATAGCACATACTGTGTGTGAGTAGCTTATAATGTAAGCCACTCCGACTGGCAGCGTGGTCATAGCGAGGTCTGAAACTGATTGAGGTCCAACGGAAGTGTATTTAAGTATCACCCCTCGTAGAAGCTATCTAAAGTATCACCACTCATTGAAACTATTTTAAGAATCGGCATGCTTGAGGGTTCTTTTAAGGCTCTCCGCCACAGGCGCGTTATCATCGGTCGATAATATCGGATACGTTATTGCGATATCTGTTTTCATTACATTTTGTATTAAGACGGCAATGAATTTACACACTGCTGCGATAATAACGACGCAATAGAAGTAGGACGCTTGCGTTCCCATGTCCTGCGATATTCCGATATAAGTTCATAGAACATTTTTTAAGAGACACCAACACACCTGCGTTAATAACGTAGTAACGCGTAGTGCGGGCGGGTGGCCTGCTTGGTTACACTGACACGTTAGAAATATTCGGACGATAAAAACGCAGCTGTGTGGCAAGGAATCGGGACGCATTATCGCATTAACGTATTCAATATTATCGACCGATAAAACGCGCCTGTGTGGAAGCCTTTAATCTTGGTATTTGTTCACTTTCATCGTGATTGATGAAAATAATAATATTTCTGACATATTTCAGCCTTTTCATTCCCTGAAACTCGACCGTTGGTCAACATATACTGGTCACTTTGTACCCCATTTTTTCGCCACATACCTCATATTTCGGTAAAGCCGGTGGAGTGTTGATTTAGGCAGATTTATTTATGCTGCCTCGGGCAAGGATAGGCAAGGATGGCCGTCACGGACGGGAGATATCCATTAAAGTGTCCCCTGCATTATTTTGATAGAACTGAGGTTTGGGGACAAGAAATATCTGTTGGGACATAGCTACGACGATAAATTTTGTGTGTATGGGAGGGGATTTATATAAGGAGGAGCGTGTAGATATCTGGGTTATATGAACTTGTAATAATATCTGACCCGGAAATAAAGTATGACTATCTATCGTAGGCATAATTCATTATGTTCTTTAAATTGGTCATGCACTCAAAAAACACGTACTTATCACACGTAATGAGCCTTTAATGTTCCCACTGCTGGGATACAGGCCCCTCTGTGTGAGGCCGCTACCCACCACGCGGGCCCAGTGCGGGTGATCAGAATCAGAACTTTATTTGCTATGAATGAAACACACATCTTCACACAGAAGATACCACACACATCACACAGATGATAGATGTCAAATATCTTCGTTTTTTTTGTTCTAGGACATGCCAGTTTCCTCACGATGTTTTCCTTCATCGTTTTGAAAGCAGTGGTGAATTTACACAAAGTACCTACTTAAATTATTTCACTATAATTTACACAAAGTAAATTATTTCATTTGTCACAGTTTCATTGATTGTTATCACTATGGTAAAGTCAAGAGAAACGAAGTTGTGTCGATATTGTATTGGTACTGCAAAATAAACGTAACATGTGGTTATTTAGCCTCACTCCTATAAGGTAACCTGATCCCTTACCCCCTTATTATTAAACGTTGTATAGCGTCTGTGTAGTTACACAACGCTTTGTCTTCTTCTTTCAGAAGTACAATGCAATTTTGAACAAATATTTTGCTCAATAACTGAGATTAAATGATTCCCATTTATGGCATTCTCTACCATTCAACCAATACATAGACAGACAGACAACTTAGTTCCATACTCAATGAATCATGTAGTTTTGACGTATTGTGATAAATGATGCACCTATCCTACTAACTAATGGCTTAACTTGACCGAGGTCCAACCAGTTTGATGACCTCAAGCTACAACTATGTATGGAGTCCGGACTTGGACCCTACTGACTTGTTTTATTTTTATGTTATCCTGTTTTAAATGTTCTTTCCTTGTAAGGAACGCGGCGGCTTGCCATAAGATCAAGTTACCGTATTTTGAATGTGGCTTTTTATACCGTGAATGAAACTAGAAGAGTGTTTAGAAGTTTATAGATTGACTTTTTTTAAGTAAGAGTTTTTATTTTAAACGTGTTGATTACGCAGAAATACAAAGTTTTACGGCCGTAATGATAGTACCTACTAAAAATCATAGTATATTACTTACTACTATTCACAGGGTGGCAAGTGCATCGACGCGCAAACAATTACCATGGATTTAGTAGGTACATGATTCTGGACACATTTGGGTTGATAATTTTTGTCGGTTATTAAAAAAAAAAACAGCATATTAGAATGCAATACCTTTTTTTTTGAAGTGAAAACTTCTTTAGGTGCGTTAAGCCATTTTTGAGATGGGAAAACACCATTGAACTCGCGACACTGTTAGGTACCGACATCGCGCTACATTCGGATGTGTGCGGCTGACCTGGGGATGTACCTACTCGGTTTTAAATTCAACATGTCAGTGAGTGTTGGCAAAATATTCTGTTTGCGTTTTGTTTTCACTTCTGTCGGCACTCCCGGAGTGCCATTTTTTTTTGTTGCCGGTGTAAATCCTCAAGGACTTCCTCCATGCCGGACTCTTACCGGCTAAAACCACCGCGGTGTTCCACCTCTACCTATGCTTGGGGATGCGGGATTCGCATAAGCATTCACCGCTCCCCCGATAGGCCTCGACCCGCTGTTCCTCAGCGGGTCCCAACTCCCCGTGCAGCCATTCCTATACTTAATGGAAACCTACTCTTGAGTGTCGCGCGTGGAACACTGCGGCGCCAACTTGGACCTGTCTGGTCGGACTACCGACGCGACGCCCCTATAGTCCGCGGTCAAAATGTATACCGCTTAAATATTTCAAAGCTGGGGGCCAGAATCATGTACTTACTGAATCCATGGAAACATATTGGCGTTTATGTACCTAATACATTTGGGTCGAGTAGGTATAAGACAACTGTATATTTTTCGCGGTTACGATGTTGGTCCCATGGAAAAAGTGGTTCAGGTTGACGGTCTGTACCACACCCTTAACCACGCCGTATACATTAAATTTTAAAAACCAAGGTACACATGTTAAAATGATAGGTACACACTGAAGATAATAATTATTATGTACGTCGGTGTGACCATTAATTAAAACCATTTTACCCAGTGCAAAGATCCGTGTTTTTCGTCCATTCGTCAACAGAGAATGTACTACATAATTTAATTAAAAACAAGCTTACGCCATTAACATAATAAATCAATTAAATTTTACACACAAAAAATATATAAAATGGGTGCCATATTTCATGTCCTTGCAGCTAAATAGCGGTAATTTCTCATTCCACGTTGAACTAACTAAAACTAACACTGAAATAATGCCAGGTGAAAATTAAATAGGAGTACACAACAATGATATTTCATGTTCTCACTGAAAATACAGGACAATGGTGGGTAAATCGAAATATTTTAAACAAGGCAAATGATAAAAGAGCGAAATAATATTATTTATGATAGTTCATTATAAATATGAGCCCACCGCGATCTCCTTTTTTGTTACCAAAACCATTTAAACCACCTGGGAAGCATAAATTACCAAAAAGCAGGATACTAAACCCTAAATCGTATTTTTAGCCTAAAACATATTTTATACTCCTGCAATTGCGTAACACACTAAAGTCTTCTTTCAGGGCTTTCATTTTGACAGTTCAACTACATTCATTGCGTTATTTACGTTGTTGAGGAGACACATTTTTCGAACATAATTATGGTGCTATGGATCAGCAATATGGTTCATGAAGCTATGGATCAGCAATATGGTTCAAAATTATTCAAATTGAGATTGAGTGTGTTACACAAGTAGGATGCTGTCCAGTCTAACATTTTCTTTGTAGCTTTTTCCCTTAAGGGGATTACAGGACCTAAACGCAAAGAACGCAAGTTTTAGAAGCACTATTATAGTATTATATGATCGACTACAGTAAACAAAATCAGAAAAATATATGATATTCTTCAGGGTATATGCTACGTAGATAGTTGAACACATAATACAACTAATTTGATACAATAGACAAAAAATCATGAAGATACCTCTAAAAACTTTGTTTTTGCAATAAAAACCATACTAATATACATACAATCATTCTGATTTTTTGTTATCCACCAACATGTCTTTGCCCTCTAAGCTGTGAACTCCTATAGAATTTATGGGACCTAAAGTTATCACAGCGTGATAAAGTGTAAGGAATAAAACAAAACCACAGTGGGTCGTTAATTATGGCTACAAGTGTAAGTGAGTAGAGCACATTACTCATTGGTGGTCTGTGGCTTATTTGAGTTCTCTTTACACTTTCGACCTTAATAAATGGCACAAAACATAGGATGTCATAATGTGTGTTTAGTGTTTGGCAAAAGCTTGTAGAAAGTTTTGAAGTTGTGATACGGGTTTTCTCTACCGTTCAACAAATAAGGATTAGCAAGTTCATACTCTAAAATCTCTTCTGAAACTTAAGTAAGATCGTGTTAACCTAATTTTGTAGCTGTCTGTAGAAAAAGCAAGCTTAAGCATGAACTGTAACAAAATTACTAAGTTCTTGACTTTACAAAGTTTTTAAGCGCATTATTGTGCTTCCGTTGACACTAGGAATGCTGTTTTTTTTAAAATAGTTGTAAGTTACCATCCCTACCTAGTTGCTATTCCACCAATTCGCACTAAGCGTTTTCAAATGTCTTTTATAATGCGCACAGCAAAAGAGTGGAACTCTTTACCTGCGTCTGTGTTTCCGAGCTCATACAACCCGAATCTCTTCAAAGTAAGAGTGAACAGGCTTCTTCTGGGTGAGCTCACTCCATCGTCGACTTTGTCTCTGTCAACTCTGACCTAGACTAGAGTCAAGAGCAAACCCATTTCAAATAAAAAAAAAAAAAGTATTAGGTACAGCGGGTTAATCACGTAATACACTATCAGTAGCCATGGTTTTAATTTTGACAGTTCAGAAAAATTTGTCTGCTCAACAACGTAAATTGTAATGTATGTTACCTACATTGCAATTTACGTTGTTGAGCAGGCAAATTTCTCGAACATATGAAGCAATGGATTAGCTGAGCAGACAAATTTCTCGAACATATGAAGCAATGGATTAGCATTATCCTCTAGATTGTGATTGCTAGTGTGTTAATCAATTAGGGTGCAGGTCTGCTGAAAGTGTTGGTATATCTAAAAAATAAGAATTGTTGAAGCTAAATAAACTTTTGATTTAAATAAACAAGCAGAAATCGTGCTTTTTATTAAAAAGTTAGGTTAGGTTCCACTCCTATCGCAGAAGAGAATCGTAGTTAAATAAAGAATTTCGAAAATCTTTTTACATTCTTATAAAAAAAAAAACAAAAAAAAGTTAATCCTCAGAACATTAGTTATTCACAGCTACACGAATACACGATGTACAGTCAATCCCTCAAATTTTGGATTACCCATCATATTCCGAGCACGAACGACTAGGTACGCTCGAGTACAGTGATATTAAAAACATTATTAAAATGTAATCTCGTGTTCTGTTTGTTGGTCGAACAGTGGCGCAGTAAAGTGTTTTATGGTCAGTGTGATTAGGTGTAGTGCGAATTTTTATTTTTTCCGCTTTTGTGGGCGTTTAGACTATGTAGTAGTGTATTAAATTATAGCAGCACTTTAGATACACAACACAATAGGATTTTTTTTTTGACAAGGGCAGGAAATGAACTATTATTTTCTGTTCTCTGTAAGTAGTACGCAAACGTTCGCATATAAATGTGCCAATCAAATAATAAACTAGTTCTAACACAAAAAAAAACGCACAAACCGTTGACAGGGAAAAATAAATAAATAGCGAACTTTTCCTCACCTATAAACAAACATTCTACCCTCGTCTACACCAAGTTTTTTCAGTGAAACTTAACTGAGCCGTCATAACACCGGTGTATGCAAACGACCAGGATTTATATAAAGGGGAGTCGAACCCTCTAAGAGAGGGGGGAGGAGAAAGGTCGGAGGCAAGGGTGATGCAGGGCTCAGACTGTATTACCTGAGGATTAGTCTGTTATTACCTTGGCAAAATATTAAATGTACATTTTTTTAACGCGGCTCCATCCATATTTGTGAGCTTCCTGAACAGAATTACAGGAGTACTTTATTTATCAAATAAGTATAAATAGCAGGTGTGTTGCTGTATGTGGGAAAGGAGACTGGTAATTTCTGAGACTGAACGATTTCCTTCATTAATGTAAATGAAATAGACAAGGAATATTTGCGTTTTTTCAGCACACAAGTGTATCTTAATTATACCGCATTAAATTAAAGTCACTTTTCGTGTCTATCTGTGTGATCGCGTAGTTCTTTTAAACTTTCTTTTTCTTTTTTTTTTAAAAAAACGTTGCCCCACGCTAGGAATTTCTCCTGTATTGTGGGTGCGTTAAACTCCGCAACAGATTTTGATACGATTTTCACCATCATTTAGATAATTAATATTAAACTTACATTTATTAGAGAAATCTCGATGTTTTGTAAAGTCGTAAAAACCGCGCGAAACAGGGGTGGGTGCGGGTTACTAGTTTCACTATAATATAGCTAAAGCCTCTTCTGCTTTCATTTAGAGAAAAAAATACTATTGATCACCAGGAGTTTATGCATGAGCAAACAGAATATACAGTGGCCTCCAAAAGTTAGTTGACATTTTCCACTTCACCTGTGACACATCACATTATGATTTAAAATTCTAGTGATCCATCTTTAAACATGCATAACGTTGTTATAGACTCTTTGACTTATCTTAAAATAATCAAGTAGGGTTACTTGATTATTTTTATGAGAATACTAGCTGCGCTCCGTGGTTTCACCCGCATAAGTGTCGATTTCGTGGTAATATCGGGATAAAAAGTAGCCTATATGTTAATCCAGGGTGTCAGCTACCTCCATACAAAATTTTGTCAAAATTGCGTGAAGAAGTAACAAACATATAAACACACCCCCACACACACACACTCACAAACTTTCGCCTTTATAATATTAGTGTGATATTACGAGTACCTGATCGGTTTTTTTTTAATTTTAAATCATAATGTGGCATCGTAGCTGAAGTGGAAAAATGTCAA
This sequence comes from Oligia fasciuncula, assembly GCA_963082905.1. Taxonomy (NCBI): domain Eukaryota; kingdom Metazoa; phylum Arthropoda; class Insecta; order Lepidoptera; family Noctuidae; genus Oligia; species Oligia fasciuncula. Next base: position 8,149,103 of record OY720406.1, on the reverse strand, counting down.
CTATCTTTGGGGGCACTAAATCCATTAGAAACATGAAGAAAAGCCTCTATCAGCTGCCCATCGCTCGCTCCGTTTGTTTTGCTTATTACAACGGAATCCAATCTTATACCCTCGGGTTTCCTGTCAACGATTGCAACAATGATGAAGGCGACACGCCTAATGAAGCAAACTTAGTTAGAACATCGATACTGATCTCGTTATGGAAGATTGGGAATGACACGTCTGCGCGATTTAAGAGTTGTAGTCTGAATATTTTTGAAACTGAACTAGGAAAATGACTTAAAATTATGCTCTTGTACACATTGAACTTAATTTAAGATATTGCTAGCTTTTCTATATGAAATTCTGTCTGGAAATGTCGAATGAAAACGTAAAATAGCCTAGTTTAATGTGACAGGCATGTTGCTGTTCCAATGCCGGTCAGAAAATTATAAATAATTATCTATCTGTTAATTTTGTTTTTTTTTTTTTTTTTTTTTTTGTCCTTGCAATGTTTTTTTATTTAATTTTTAATTTTTGTTATTATCTAATTTTATTTATTTATTTGTTTTTTTTTTTAAGTGTAATTATTGCTTCTGACATTGTATGCCTAAAATTGTATTGTAATTGAGTCTATGTTACTTAATCAATAATAAATAATAATAATAATAATATTAGTTGGTGTACTTACATGAGAATAAGCTTCATTTTCTTAAAATGAACCGATCAGGCCACGAACTTCACGTTTTATAGTACTCTATGGTAAGAATGAACACGTTTGGATTGATGTTCGCAGTTTCATTGAAAGAAAGAAAAGAAGGAAAAATAGGTTTCTTTTGTCACAGAAAACAGTGCATACAAAAAGATTGAAAAAAACCTACCTACAGAAACGATAAAAAAAAATTATACCTACACAATGTGGCGATTAGGTTATCACATTACTCTTAAGAGATCATTGTACTCATCATTATGAACAACTTTTACTATGGGACCAAACCTGAAATCGCGAAAAAAAATCAGCTGTTCCCTACATTTTGACGAGTTAGACGAACATAAAATGTAGAGAACAGCTGATTTTTTTTTCATGATGTAGATATTTTAAGGTGTTTATATACTTATATAAATGCCTTTTAAAAATATCTAATCATAAGCTAGTACCCCCTCGGCATACATGAAACCATTATAAATGGCCCAATTGCCCTTATTAGCCTTTATTGTCCATATTTCGAATATTTGCTGTTATGAACAGCTGTTCCCAAATTACACGTATTACAATGTTTTGTTCAATCGTATTTGGGTATAGTAATAGCTAAAGATAATTACAGGGCAAGTTTATGATCAATATAACACGCAAACTTCTTGTAGCAAAAAATAATTACATTAGCAACTTTTTGCTGCGACCAAAATTACGCCTTGAGCAACTTCTTGCTGAAAATGTTTGTTATGAATAATACCCTTAATTACTAACATTGGGTACTTTATAATAGGGTTATATTTCGACGAGTCAGTCCATTAAGAAAAAAAAATTAAATGTATTTTGTGCTTACCTGTACCCAGGAATTTTTCTTTAACACTTCAATCAACTGGAATATGATCGACGCAAAAAGGTATTTCTTTTTATAAAATTCTGTAACAAGCCTTCTATACAAAAAATCCACCGTCATTATTAACTTACTTCCTAAAAACGAATTTCGCTTACGAACTGCAATATCATAATCGCAAGGAATATTAATAAATTAATTTTCTTTGAAGCCGATTTATTACTTTATACCCTCGCGTATTGTAGAAGAGATTAAAAATTAATCGTTCGTGGAATTTCGCGTAATTGGAACCGAATAAGGGATTAAAAGGAGGATTTCAAAGGCTCGCGGGATTTTTAAGTTATTTTTGTGTTTCGATTGTGGCTGACTGTACCTGTTTGTTTTTGCATGCCTTTGCCACAAATTCGTGGTCTGTGGTTTCGAATTACTTGTACATTTGTATTATGAAAATGAGTTTGCTGCCATGTCTGGTTGTATAAATCTATTTAATTTGTTCGTGTACTCCCTCGGCTGGTATGGCTTAGGTAGGCTTTGATTTTCTGTTTTGAAGTTATTTACCTTTCCTTCTCGTATCGTAGCAAATTACAAATTGAATATCGATGGTTTATTGTTATTTCCTTATTTCACTTTTTCTTTCGATAATACCCGAGTGTTTGTGTTGACATGCCTTTCCCAACTATGTTGGGGTCGGCTTCCAGTCTAACCGGATGCAGCTGAATACCAGTACTTTACATGGAGCGACTGCCTGTCTGACCTCCACAACCCACTGGGTAACACGATACCCCCTTCTGAAAACATCGTGAGGAAACCGGCATGTCCTAGAACCAAAAATTCGAAGACATTGTGACATCTGCCAATCCGCACTGGGCCCGCGCGTGATGATAGATTACGGCCCATTCCCTTTCACCGAGAGGAGGCCTGTGTCCCAACAGTGGGAACATTATAGGCTGATTATGATGATACAAATAAGTAAGTAGGTACAGTAACAATAATCAGCCTTTAATGTACCCACTGCTGGGACACAGGCCTCCTCTCCTCGAAACGGAGTGGGTTAATTAAATCTACCACGCGGGCCCAGTGCGGGTTGGTATATTATGTCACATGTTTTCGGACGGTTTCCTCACGATGTTTTCCTTCGCCGTTTTGAGAGCAGTGGTGATGAAATTATTTACACAAAGAAAATCGCCTGCCTGGGTTCGAACCTACGTACTACAACTCGTAAGTCGGGGCTGTTACCACTCGGGCTCCACTGCTCTGCAACGAAGTATCTTCAGTAAATTGCCCCAATTACGATATGGTGTTTATATAGCTATTTTTGTACTAATAGGTTTAAGTGAGTAATTCCGTTCTGATCCCTGAACCCCCCTCAACCCCCCCCCCCTCCTCGATCCCCTGCTTGTTCGTCTTCTGTTTTAATTTCTGTCTTATCCACTATAAACTTCCTCATTCCGGTTTGATCCGCTTTTTCTTTTGTTTTTGATCCTGAAGGATCGTCAGCAACAAAAATAAGTACAGGGTTTATTGAAATAAATAAGTTCGTAATTTCTTATTGTAACGGATACGTGTATGTTAGTATTGAGGAACAACGACTCCACATTTTCGTCTTTGTCAATTCACCGCACAAGGTTTGAACCCTTTTTAATAATTTTTAAAATATGGGTTTGCATCTCAGACTCATGTAAGCCATACACGCTACGGTCTACCATAGGTACTTACTATGAAAAGCTATTCTGCTTGAGCGTGCCAAAGTATTTTATGATATAACTACCCAAATCTTTGTAATTAGTTTGCATTATCGATTAACACAAACACAAAGAACTGTCAATTAGCACGCAACTCATAAATTATCAACCAGTCTTTCAATTTAAACTAAGTAGTTAACAATCTTTGACATTTATATCAGATAAAGAGTGAACAGACCTTTCCGTTACAACACCAATAAAAAAGTTGATTAAAAAACTTACCTCCACAAGTTTCCCGGAAATCAGGACAGCAGTCGCCCAGTTTCAAGCAAGCATGGTCACAGTAGCATGGCTTGTCAGTTAAGTCTTCAATGATGGCGTTCTGGTGCGCTTTCTGAATAACACATGAGCTATCCCGGCCCGGACAACATAGATTTGCGTCCCTACAATAATTCGCCCCGCAATGACCCGCCAAACACACTGCACTCGCGAAACACAACCAATATCGAAGCATTTTGGATTTTTTTACAATTTTTTCCAATAAACGACTGACCCTTCTTAGACAGAAACTTTTAAAAACAAAGATGGTTGACTATAAATCACGTAAAATTCCGAGGTGTTCTCTAAATTTTTAAATTTGGAGTCGCGTTGTTGTGTGTCATTCCGAATTTGAATTTCTGCGAACCGCCAGTTCTGTAACAAAAAAAATAATTACGTTAGGGTTGCGTTCGAGCGTAAACTTCTTTTACCTTTTTCTTAACTTTTTTTCTTTTGCTCAACTTTTATCGTAACCATATTTTTAATTCTCTTGGTTTTTGTTGGTTCGGTGTTATTTTTTCAAGTGTTTTGATGTTCTATTCCTTGTTATATTATTATTTCCTAACCTTATCGCCAAAACATTTTTCTTATTTTTTTTTGAAATCCATGAAAGTTACAGTTCGACACCTTTCTAAAAACGAAACTATACTTTGATAAACAGTGATATAGAAAATTAGGTATACCTACACTTAGGTATCATCCAATGGCTCTAAGTTTTTAACTTATGTATTTAAAGAAAAAAAGACATTTATCTATAATGTCTATATAAAATTGAAAATATTTAAAAAATAAGCATACAAAACACGCTAGCATTGTAAAAAAGTTACTTTGACATGTGCCTCCTGTGAGGTTTGAACTCACGACCCCTGGTTTACGAGACCAGTGCTCTACCACTGAGCTAAAGAGGCTTGGGAGGGAGTGGCGAAATAGCTGTACGCTATCTACGAGAACTTTAAACTAAAAAGGGATTAATTATTTTTATATATTTTAATTCTACACTATTTTTTCCCATAATATTAATTATCAATATAATTCAAACATTATATAAAAAAACATGAATCTATTTGCCTCCCAAAAAATAGGTAGCTAATAGCTACCTAAGTAGGTACTTATGTCACTATCGAAAACATAAAACAGTATGACGAAAATAGAAAAAAAAAAACTTATTTTTAACCCACACTGGATAACTTACATCCGATGTACGTAGGTACGTACCAACCGAAAAAAAAAACCAAATACCTAAGCTTTGCAACAAGTAAAGTTACCAGCACAATAAAAGTTAATAAGTTACTATTTGAAGTTCCTACTACCAACATAAGATAACAAAAACCTTAAGTTGACATAAGAAAAAAAAGCAGAGGCATACGGGAGCGGGGTTGTTGACCTCGGTGAACTTAACCAACTGGTTCAAGTTAACTGATAAGTTGGGTTTAAGTTAAGGGGATGCGGTTAACTATTCTATTTTGATTATAAACGGGGTTTTTTAAGTTCGGTTAAGTATAACAATAAAAGGTTTTTAAACTTTTTAATGGTTTTTGATAAGAAAATTCATGATTGTTTTTTATGCCTAAAAGGCTTTTTAGCGTGCCAGTTTATGGGTTTTCTTATCTTAGACTCCTTAAATAAATCAAAAACCGAACTAATTAGCGAAAGAAATAATTACTTTTTTTCTATTAAAGCTAAAAAAATGTTTGGCTAGGTACTTTGACACGATAATATGACCATAAAAAGTTTAGGTACTTATGTACTATTGTACTGACCTATTTTCAAATATGTTATCTTCATATTGAATCCTATTTATGTGTAAAAAACTAAAAAGTATTTCTGAAGTTATTCTAAAATAACTCCACCTTAAACACTGATAACCGAGTTTTGTATTTAGATACCTACAATCTACATATAAGTGATAACAAATTCTAAACACCAGTACTTACTGTATGGATACAAAAATAAATAAAACAGGTACCTAAACACTTTGCGTCTAATTGAAGAATTAGAAGCTGCCCGTTACTAAATCTAAATTAATGATCCGTACACGCTGACGTGGCTCTGTCGTCATCTGCCCTCAGACCAAATAACAAACCAAGACAGAGGGCTGTCCAAGACAGCGGGATTGTCCGAAAGGGTTACCGCTGGCCTGGAACATAACGGGCTAAGGAAGGAACATTTTAGTCAGTAAGAGTCTGACAGGGAGTGTCAGACTCAGACGCTCCACCCAGAGCGGGAGGGGTCATTAAATAATTTTGATTTTCTGTCCGCAAAAAAAAAAATTAAAAAAAAAACAGAGGGCTGTCAACAGGAAAGTGAAGCCGGTTTCGTAAACATGTGTGCACATAGTGAGGTGTACTTTGATTGTAAATGTGTGCGTGTGAGCGTGTGTGCACAGAGCGGAGGTTTAGCATGCTTCACTGTATTGTTCGCAGCGCTATGTCTTGACTTTTTATTTAGTCTGAGCATCTGCCTAGCCTTTTCCCAACTATGTTGCGGTCGGCTTCCAATCTAACCGGATGCAGCTGAATACCAGTATTTTACATGGAGCGACTGGCTACCTGACCTCCACAACCCAGTAACTGAGTAGTAAGATACCCCTTAATAAGACTGGTCGACAGACTTACGAACACAACGACAAACCTTTATTCAAGAACTTCTATCAAAACTGAAATATCTACGAATGACAACCGTGCTTTCCCAGGCAAGGAGGGGGTCTCGATGCGAATGGATGGTCACCCATCCACGAACCGACCGTGGCAGTACGGCTGGTATTATTTAGCCACGAGATAGAAAAATCTATAGTTTATCAGTGGAAACTTGTAAATGGCCATACGTTTCTTATTGTTTAAGAGCACTGTATAAGTTACTCGTAGCTGTAAGATTTCCGAATAAAACAAAATAAAATAAGTGTCCAATAATGCAAGTCTACCTAACTTCGACACTACGATAATAAAGGTCTATGTTTAGAAGACTAAAAGAAATTCTAGCCGGTGCCGACAAAACAACATGGTAATTACTTAGCAGTGAAACTGCATAACGACCGGGCTAATGTGTTTGTGGTGAAGCGGGTTTAAGATGGCTTTGATTTCTTAGAAATGATGCAAAGGCACGTTTTTTTACTCAATGCCAAGCTAGAGCCTGTATCAAAACTGGCATAATAAATTAATAGACAGAAATAGATACAGCGGGACACACTAGCCCGTAATACACATGCCTGTAAACTTGCACAAAAGTATGCAAGTAGCATGCAAGCTACTTGCATACTTTTGTGCAAGTTAAAGGCATGTGTATTCCGGGCTTAACAGTAACAATGGCATTCATGTTTACAGTTCAACAACATTCATTGCGTTATTTACATTGTTGAACAGACAATTTTTTCGAACATAATTATGAAGCAATGGATTAGCTACGTATATTGTCGTATATCCTTCAAAATTATTCTTATAAGATAGATAGTGTATACGCAATTAGGATGCTGATATTCTTTTTTGGTAACTTGGTCTAGCTGGCTCTGATCTGGCCTTTATAAGAGACATTGACCCCTGAGTTTACTTCGCCATTTCGTCTCAGGGCTTTTTTATGACGAAAAAGTAATTCTGGTATTCAATTTACAGAATAAAGAATTTAATTTCATGGGCTTTAACGCGGTTGGGAATATTGAGTCCAAAACTGCCCGAAATTAGGCACTATATAAAGTTGAACTTGATAAGAGATAACTTAAGTGGCAGTGGGCAGGGCACATTGCTCGCAGAACAGATGGCCGATGGGGCCGAAAAGTTCTGGAGTGGCGACCACGTACCGGAAGACGTAGCGTTGGAAGGCCTCCCACAAGGTGGACCGACGACCTTGTGAAGGCCGCAGGAACCCGTTGGATGCGAGAAGCACAGAACCGGTCGAAGTGGAAGTGCTTGGGGGAGGCCTATGTCCAGCAGTGGACGTCTTTTGGCTGAAATGATGATGATGATGATGATGATGATAAGAGCAGAAAAAGATGAAGAACTGAGATCTTTTTCCACCATAAATCAGGCATTTTCCTTTTTAATAACAGGAGAATATTCAAGCGCAATAGAAAAATCAAATTCATATATAACCTTTCCAGCTTCAAATTCAAATAAAACCAAAAAGGTCACATTGTTACTTAATTTTAGGGATACGTAAATCTTTTTTTGTGAAAAAAAAAACTGGAAGCAATGGCATTCCGTTAACGAGTGGGGCAAACAATTGATCCGAGACAAACAATGGGAGAATTTGTAAGTCAAATAGGCAGTGCGATCCACGATCGAGACGAGTTCAAATATGTGTCGTGTGTGGCGCTTTTTGACGGGAGTTTTTAGTATTTTTATTTAGAAGAGAGATCTAGTAGCAAGTTGGGAAGCAATAAATGGTTCGTAGCGAAAAATACCTACGTCTCAAATCTAAAGTAGAAAGTATATTATTATTACTAACATTATTTGTGTACAAAGTCGAAATCAAATTCTAAACAACAAACACGACTATCGTTCTTATACAGGGTGGCATCGACATCAACTTAAGTTCAGTACATAATTCTGGACCCCAATGCGTTAAAAATTTTCGTCGATTATAAAAAAAAATAGCTGCTTCCTACAAAAGTGCCTACGCGGTCAAAATTTATGGAACAGCAATTTTTTTTTCAACATCCTACGGATAATTTCAACGCAGTTTCCAGAATCATGTACTGAATCCATGTCAACAAACGGGTTATGCGTCGATGTCTCTGCAACTTATACGAGATGTGTAATTAACATTTTAATGCTTAGCATTTAACCAGTGTTGTAAACGTAGCTCGGTCTGTCGCCTTGTTTAGAAAATAGCGAGGACGTCACATTCACTTAAGTGTAACTTATTAATTACAGAAGGAAAACGTTTGAAGTAGACATGGACCAAAGAATATTTAGCGCTCGCTGTTGTTAAAAATGAATAAAACATTTCTCGACATCAAAAAGAAAAGAAAGAAAAAAAAATATTTGGGACAAAGACAGGAAATAATGGTAAAAAAGAAGCATTTAAAACTAACAAAGTTGCATAACAAACAACCAAAAAAAAATTACATGTGCGACGCCAAAAAGGCCAGAGAGCCATCTGGTCCGATATTCATCTTCGCAACTTTTCAGGAGAGCAAAAATAAACATTGAAAATTAATCATTGTTTTATAACTTTGAAGATTGAGGAGAACACGGCTATAATTATTTATGCTTGGTTATTAGAGAATCAAGGACGAAATAATCTAATAAATAGGTCTTATCTCATTGTAATACCATTTAAATAATTTCTACGTAAACGAAATTTGGAATTATGGGCTGAATATTCCATCGCTAGATAACTTTTATTCGAGGAAAAAAATTGACGTTTGACAGTTTTTGTTCATACAAAAACTGTCAAACGTCAATTTTTTTCCTCGAATAAAAGTTATCTAGCGATGGAATATTCAGCCTAAGTGAGATAAAAATTGCCTAGAAAGAAAGAAAGAGAAAAAAATTACATACGATTTGGTTATAAAGTCATTTTGGCAAAAAATGGACGTCGGACCAGATGGCTCTGATGTCGAGATTTATTCGGTCTAACAAGGAGTTCCACATGAAGGTATAAATTAAGCATCGATACCTTCATTTGGAGCATTGCTGTAATAAATCTGATTTTATGTAAATTTAAAACGCTGGTGTTTTTGAATTTGGTTAAGGTTAGCAAGATTATGCAATAAAACGATTTTTGTAAAAAGTGTCCCTTACTAGGTTTTGAAATGGGACAGCCGAAGTATATACCTACATATAGGTTGCCATTATTCATTCATTCTTTACCAACCCACTTAACAGGACCACAAAGTCAGCCCCCAAAAAAGAAACCTCCTAAAATGTTTAATTAAATTCCTGAACGTAACTTGACGGCCAAGTTAATAATGAAAATACTTAGTGTTGAGAAACCGCAGCTAAGTTCGAACTAAGTATGTAATGCTACGATAACAAATAACTTGAACGGTTGAAGTTTATTTCATTATGTGAGATTAAGTTAGGTATGTTCCGTCCCTCCTGAATTATTAATCATAACATCGGGGAGTTTCCTGTGGGCTGCCATGTGAGGGAGGAGAGGAAAGCGGGTTATTGTAGATACCTACTATAAATTCCCATACAAACGTTAACAATAAAGCCAGCCAGAGGATCCTGCTCTTAATTCTACGAAATTAACTAATACATTCACACTACCTTCTCTCTTTATTTAGTTACTAGCTTCTGCCCGCGACTTCGTCCGCGTGAAATTTCGAACCGGGGCCCACCGCGACCCATACCATCGCCCGCCATCGCTTTTACTTCGTTTTTACTTATCGTTCTTTCAATTATTTTTTTTATTTTTGCTTGGCTCATAAGGGTTCTACCGTATTGGTAAATAGCCTAGCCTTCCTCAAGAATTGTGATATCAAATGCAAAAATAGTTTTTCAAATCCGAAGCCGTCAATTATCGAAGAGTTCAATAGACTGTATTTGCAATTGATTTATGCAGTGGTTTTTTGATAAAACTCGATTTTCCAAAGCACTTTTCGATTTTTTTTACGCGCCTTTCAGTTCGGAATGGTGTTTCTGTGCGTGAGAACTAGACGTTGTGCGTGTAGACTAGCATCTAACTGCTATCACTGATACTGATACTCTGTCGGACACGAAGCCAGGTGAGACAGCGTGCTTTTTGACCATGACCACCAGTGAGTTCGAGCTTGCGACTAGTTTTCTCCTAAATGGCTATATTAACCCATAGTTGGAGTTCTAGACGTCCGCAGGTGTGTCTGTGGCATCACAGCGGTCCCTATCAGAAATTCAGAATACTAACGCTGCGGTATATATTTTTTTTAATCTCAGCATCATGCTGAGATAGGAGCCTTTTTGGCCTAGCACAGGTATTTTTTTTCTGGTTGTTTTTAGTGTAACTTTGTTAGTTTTAAATGCTCCTTTTTAACTTCTTGTATTTCCAGTGTGTGTCCCAAATAAGAATGTTTTCTTTCTTTCTTTAGTTTCTATTGTAAAATCGCCAATCGCCTTTCACTTAACCCACCATGTCCACCGACGCGTGCTTAAAATCTTAGCTTAAAGTTGTACCGTAACAACTAAGTTTAGACACAAGCACAACTTGATATACCAACCCATTACACTTCATTTAGCACTGATTAACTTATTAACATGTTAGATACTTTGTTTCTCTCACACGCCATTTAACCCCTTACTAATAAACGTTGTATAGCGTCTGTATAGTCACAACGCTGTCTTCTTCTTTCAAAAGTCAAATTACTGACGAATGAAAGTGAGAAATCGGTGTGTAACTATTCATCCATACTAATGTTATAAATTCGAAAGTAACTGTCTGTCTGTCTGTTACCTTTTCACGCCTTAACCACTGAACGGATTTCGATAAAATTTGGCAGAGAGATAGATTGCATCCCAGGGAAGGATATAGGAAAGTTTTTATCGACATACCTCGCGGGCGAAGCCGCGGGTGGAAGCTAGTCTGATATAATACGTTTATTAGTAAGGGGGTTAATGTTGTTTCGAAGTTCCATAACGCACGTATTACGTGTGTTATGCTTGGCGAATGACAGCTACACCACAAAAAGTTTAGACCGTCAAACACTTGTTTATAATGATAAGCAAGTTTCGTGACGGTCTAAACTTTTTTAGTTAGTTACTCTCAAACGTTGTTATAGTATTTTTAATACTCACGAAGCGACGCGACGCGCGCTTTACTGTGGTTACCAAGTGTATAAACACGCTGTGAATGTGTGTGTAAGCGCGGGAGCTCTCGGTAAAGTCGGTGTGGTTTATATGCTGACGCTATTCGTCTTCACGCACACATTCAAAACGTGTTTGTAAACTTGGTTAACACAAGTAAAGCACGTGTTGCTTCGTGAGGGGGGGAGGAATATTATACACCTATAGTATTTAATTGTGCCTGTTATTTAATACATAAAATACAGCGAAAGTAACTTCGTACCAACGAAGTTGTCCCACGACCCCTCTCGGCTTTTTAGTTGAGGTTTTATAGTGTGCAACATAACTAATTGCCACTCATGGCGAGTGGTTACCGCCTATTAGCATCTACAATAGCAGTTGCATCACAGGTACAGAGACAAAGCCGGATGCCTCATGTGCCTGCAACTACATCGGCACCATCAACATTCTCCTGCCCTCATCCCAAATTTATTTGGGGTCGGCAGTGGGCTCTGAACCGGTTTAAAAAGAGCGGTTAATTTCGATTAAGTACCGGTAAATATATTTTTTCTTCATTAACCGGTTAAACAAGTGAAACTTATGAAACCCAAATGATAAAGGTTACCGGTTACTTAAGCACAAACGGTTTTGACACCCACATTAACCGGTTAATTCCGTAATTCCGTAATAAAATTTTGTATCTAAATGAGGGTGGTGGGGGCCGGGGGGGGGGGGGTGTTCAAACTTGGTTTTAACCGGTTAATTTCCCTATCAAAACCAAAATTCATGATAAACCGGTAAAGTGCAAACCTTAACCTAAATTGATTTCGATCGAGCACTCGTTTAACAAGTTTTTTTCTTCAATACTTCTCTTTTGGTCGTCATCTCGGTAGTCACCCCATTTCTAGCTATAGCAGCTTTCACATTGCCCATCCATCGCCTCCTATATTCATCTACATTTATACTCAAACCTTTCTCACGACATTTATTTTTATATTTTTTTAACCTCATTAAGGTCGTGCTTTATTTTTTCGTCGTCCCGGCTGTCATTCGTGGATCTTTGACAGTCGTTACGGGTAGTCAGAAGCCTGAAAGTCTGACAACCAGTCTTACCAAGGGGTATCGTATTACCCAGTAACTGGGTCGTGGAGGTCAGATAGGCAGTCGCTCCATGTAAAATACTGGTATTCAGCTGCATCCGGTTAGACTGAAGCCGACCCCAAAATAGTTTGGAATAGGCTAGGCAGATGATGATGATGGTCGTACTTTATACTTCCATGTAGGATGGACTCTTTGACCAAGAGCTCTTCTACTTCTAAGCAATTTTTATGATAAGTATTGTAGGTCCTGTAATAGCCTGTGTTGATTGATTGACGACTAGTTCCTGCTCACGACTTCGTCCGTGTGGAAAAAATATATCCTGTTCAATCGACATAGTGCAGCCTTCTATCAGAGAAATATATTTTTTTTATCGGATCCTAGATACCTATAGGTACCTCTCACAAACAAAAATGTGTATCTCGTTATTACCATTAGTTTGGAAGTTTAGATTAAGGAAGTATCCAATTACATAAAAGTATGTCAAAGATAATTTTCCCAAAAGGAAGTATTTCCGTATCAATGATTAGGACAGCCCACAATATTATCGCCGACCAATCATTTATAAAGTTTTTGCTTTCCGCGAAATATACTTTTATTTTATTTTTCCTCTTTCGGATTCGTTCTTTCTCTATCCCACCAAGCCGCCAAACCAAAGCTACATATAAACATTATTGCCTTTATAAATAACGAAACGCAAACTACATCTGTATTTCCATTAATTGCCTTCGGTTTCCTCTAGGAACTCAATACAGGTGAATTAACAGAACAGCAGCAATCTATCCCCTTCCAAAGTTCTACGCCATCGAACACGAATTTCAATGCGGCGATATGAATCGATTCAATCGAGTCGACTCAATTAATTTGATCGCAACTATTCGGATTTCGAACTAGTCGATCCAACTCTTATTAAGTGACCGATATAAATGGCGGGAATCATTGAATTCCCGCCACACTAGACAATGAGCTTAACAAATTAGTATTGGAATTAATTTTAGAAATAAATAGGTATAATTTATTTATTTACAGTATTTACATAATTTAAAAAGCTAACAGTCTTATAATAATAATATGTACAAGTATATAAAAAGGAGGGGAAATAATGAAAAGGCATCAAAAAATTCGTCCGCATCGCTGTCAACAGGAAACGTGCCCAAAAGGCTGGCAGCATAGCCACGTTGTTATTGTATGGCAATACTGATTATTTGGCCAAAAAATAGGCCAGCCCTCTGGTCACGTGAAGAGTCGACCAACCGCTTGGCGATGTCTCGAAATACTAAGTGGGCACTCGGGCCCCATGGCTCTAGTGTTTCAAACTCAAACGGCTCAAACATAAAAGTTCTAGTTTCTTATTTTAGAAATGAGGATCATCGTGTTGATTATAGATTAGTAAAAGCTTTGTATACTGTGTATGGTTGGTTACCTGTCACTTTGTCATAATAATTATATCAAGCATGAAATATAAGGTAGAACGTATATTTCTACACAAAGGTTTCAATATAGACCTACGTTTGTTAACAATAAAAACTTTACTCGTATTGGCACGAAATCAAAAGTTATATGTAGGTAGTAGGTTTCCAATTAGATTTCCAATAAAAATGTCAATCAACAGTTGAAAATTAATTAAGTATCCTATTAATTTATCCGTTCCATGACGTGTCATGACGTTGAAATCTACGTAGGATTTGATGAAAGTTATACCTGTGGCGCAGATTATGACGGGAGCTCTAAAGTTAGTTAGTTTTTTTTCAATTAAACTCTCGATTTTTAATTAGCTAGATCAAAATTATAGCTATTATAATATACTAAACCGCATAAGTTTTGATCCCGTGGGAATAACGGGATAAAAAGTATCCTATGTAAACTATCTGTGTGCTAAATTTCATCCAAATCCTTGCAGGAGTTTTTACGTGAAAGAGTAACAAACATCCATCCATCCATCCTCACAAACTTTCGCGTTTATAATATTACTAGCTGCGCCCTGCGGTTTCACCCGCATAAGTTTCGATCCCGTGGGAATATCTGGATAAAATGTACCCTATATGTTAATCCAGGGTGTTAGCTACCTCCATACAAAATTTTATCAAAATTGGTCCAGCCGTTTGAGCGTGAAGAAGTAACAAACATATAAACACACACACACCCTCACACACACACCCCCTCACAAACTTTCGCCTTTATAATATTAGTGTGATATATATACATAGTGTGATTATGTGATGTGATTATAGTGTGATAGTGTGATTATAGTAGGAAACTAGTAGGAAACAGTAGGATAGTAGGAAGTAGGATAGGATAGGAAGTAGGATATAGTAGGATAGGATTAGTAGGAAGTAGGATAGTATAGTAGAATAATATCATATTGACAAAAAAGGTCGATCGCAGCAAAAAGTTTACAAGATTTCCCCGGAATAATGGAAATCAACATGGATGGTTTAAAACAGTATTTACTAAATGCATCTTGTGATTCAAGATCGTTGTTTCTTTTTACCCGACTGCGTGACACCAAAGATGGGGTTATGTTTGTTTTTTTTAATCGATTTGACATTAATTTGTATTATTTTGTTTTCCAAATTGTTATTTATAATATATTTAAAGTGTAACCTCAATCGTAACATTGAAATTAAAAAGAGATTTTATCAAACAAACTAAATAGTAGTGATGTACCAACATCGGGTTTTGCTAATCGATACTAATATTATCAATTCGAAAGTAACTCTGTCTGTCTGTATGTTACCTTTTCACGCCTAAACCACTGAACGGATGTCGATAAAATTTCGCAGAGAGATAAAAAAAACCCCGCCGGGATGCAATCTATCTCTCTGCTAAGTTTATAAGTTTAAATATCCCTCTATTTAAACTATAAAATACGTTCAGTTTATTGAAATAATTAGACTATATTCACGATGTTTCCCCTTATAATATACAGTAGCTAGTATAAATGACAAGTCCCTTGTCTGCCATACGTTATGAAGATTGTGTTTCTACTCGGGCCGCAAACCTCAGGGGGCTAACATTAGAGTATCATCGCTGCTCGTACGTGTTTCAGGGTATTATTATTCAAGTTTCAGGTTATTATTATAGAAAGGAAGGGAAATGAATTGTTTATCAAATTGACTACCAACATAATTGTCTGTATACTCGAATAACAACTACAGTAATTTTATCGGTCTTTTAAATTAATAAAACATTTTTTATTATCTCTTGAAGTGACACGCGTTTCGCTTGTGGTGTACATACAAGCACGCTGTGAATGTGCGTGTAGAGATCTAAGTTTTGGAATGGGCAACTAGCTTCAACTTTTCACTATCTCATTGACAACTCAAAAGTGCTTTTAAATGGTTTAATTGAAATAAATAAGAATGTCACTTTGTCCAGGCCTCTAGATGTTGAGGAGCAAGGAAGTAGATATAAAAAGAGAAGATTATGAACCTTATCAGGAGCTGGATTTCACTCTGCCCGCAAGTACGTACCTAAGAGATGATCTTTTTAGGGTTCCGTACCTCAAAAGAAAAAACGGAACCCTTATAAGATCACTTCGTTGTCCGGCTGTAGGTATGTCCGTCTATCAAGACCCTTTTTCTCAGGAACGGGTGGAGTTATCAAGTTGAAATTAATATCAAATACTCAGGGCTGTAATACCTTAAAGCCGTGAAAAAATCAAACTTTTAAGGCAACGCAATCAAAAGTTACGGGCGTTTATGTTCCGTTTATGCCGCATATTTTGACACTCAACCTACTTCTCATTGATCTAGAATCATGAAATTTGGCAAGAAGCAATATCATGTAGCACGAGTAAAGGAAAAAATCCGAAAACCGTGTAGTTAGATTATTATTTAAAACAATACGTTTTAAATATTTTTGTAAATAATGTACAGGGAGCCTAAAAAGGCCACTTTGGAGAATCATAAAAGGATAACATTATGAATTATAATATGACGAAGAGAGTCAGTGTTTTTCTTTTTTTCGCTGCACTACGTAGGTACAATCAAAGAGATTGGGATTGGATTTGGATTGGATTGATTGTTATTTTAGCACAAACAAAAAAAAATAACTGAAAAATCCTTCACTAATGGGATTTGATACGATTAACATAACAGTTAACTGTCCATTATGATTTATAATGTTATCCTGTTATAATTCTGCGAAAGTGGTCTTTTTAGGCCCCTAGAATAGATTATTTACGAAAGAGTCTAATAATTTATAAATTACTGCCAAATACAACGCAGAGATTAGAAAGTACTGACTACCTATATGTATTTGTTGGTGTCCAAATTACCGACATCATTATTATTCACAAAATGTAGGTACACTTTCTTCAAAAAATACTCTTCTATCAGTACTGTACCTTTACTGTTATTCCGAAACGCAAAGTAAACAAGAAGAGAGTAAATAGAAATTAAACACGAACAAATGACACCAATTCTAATATTACAAGTCGCACGAGCGAAACCGCAAAACGTTATGTATTCGTTTACGAATGATTGCGTTCCAAATTACTTTTGCCAGTTTCAATTTGAGATGTATTTCAATAAAGCCTTACATTCCTTTTCCTTTGATGAAAAATCACGTGTAGAATACATATGTAAGGAGAAACCAATCATTCTCTGGCTTAGTCGAGAGGTAGGTAATTTGGTTTGCCCAAAAATTCCGCAGGTCTTTATCTACTGGGTTTTCATGTAATTAAGTTTTCTTCTAATCGCAGCAAGACACGGACTTAAGCTACAAGTCTCAGACCCTCACTAAAGGCCTTAGAGGTAATTGCGTAACACATTATCAGTAGCAATTTATTTTGACAGTTCAACAACATTGCGTTGCTTATGTTGTTGAGCAGACAAATTTTTCGAACTTATGAAGCACTGGATTAGCAGTATCCTTCAAAATGATTCAGACCGTGATGGATCAAGTGTTACGCAATTTAGGGTGGAGGACACATAATGAAAACACAATTGCTAATTAAACTTGTGTCGGGTTACACGGGACGGTCCGTGCCACTACACAATTAACTTAAGTGCTCGACTGGGCAGTCATCACATCCTCACACAATTCCTCAACAAATTAATTCCCCAAAATCCCTGAAAACCGACGTATAATTCATTAATTATAACTTTTAAAAGTAATCAGAGAGTATGTGCATGCGATTTGTATGTAAATCGTCCAAGGTGCCCCACAAAGGGTTGTTAACGAAGTTAGAACAAAGTTATTTATGAATTGTATTTACGTATTCAATTATGTCGAAGAGGTTGGGACCGGATACGGTGGGCAAAACAGCGTAAGTGCAGTTGTTATGTTTTGTGAAATATGAGTGGTCTATGTAATCTATGTGGAGAAGGCTCGTAATTTATGTCGTTTTAATAGATTTTATTTTTCCCTGCCTCGTGTTCATAAGGCACTACTGCTGAAGCATGAGGTTTTGTGTTCGATTCAAAGTGTTATTGGGTTTTTCGATCTGGAATTTCTCAGTAGCAGCCCGGAAGCTGGATTTGAGTTCGGTTGATGGCAAATAGGCTCGTCCTCTGTTATATACCTACTTGGGACTTAAACATAACTAGCGAAATGTACAGACACCAGCACATCTAGCTACTACAATCTGTCAAATTTCTTTAATAGATTTTCAACTTTATCGCTAAAACTTATGGTGCAGTTGATTGGAAAAATTTTACAGTTTCGGGTTGCTTGATTTGCTGGCGTCTGTATCCATGCACCTTCGCCTAACTCTTCGGAGGATACTGTTACGTTTTGTATTTTTCGCTTAGTTAAGTTTTCGTGCTTGTTTAAATGGCATATCGTTTAACCCAATGGTTGATAGATAAACGAATGAACGAACGAATGACGAAACGATGACGAATGTTTTCTCATTCTTTGTCTTATTTCTTTTTAGTATATCCGTGTAGTTATGTATATTTATTTATGCTTACGAGTATATGTAAGTAATTAGTTATATGTATATATTATATTTACAATTTTAATAGGTTTCTGCGTATATTTAAAAATATTTATTCCTCTATTTTCATGATTGCACGTGCTACCACTTTTTGTCTCTTCATCACCCAAAGGTTGACTGGTAGAAAATGCCTATGGCATTAAGTCTGCCTCTATACATTTGTATGCTTAGAATCTATATACCTACTAATAATAAAGCTGAAGAGTTTGTTTGAACGCGATAATCTCTGGAACTACCGGTCAGATTTGAAAAAATCTTTTTGCATTTGTTAGCCCATTTCTTGAGGAAGGCTATATATAGGCTATTTAATATCACGCTATGACCCTTAGGAGCCGAGAAATTTCACGCGGACGAAGTCGCGGGCAGAAGCTAGTATTAAATAAAACATGAAGTTCGCCTTATGTTGATATTTCGTACGCTATTGGGGTTAAATTATAGAACCAACTTGTATATGATTTCACATGGAAGCACCTGATTACCTGGAGAAAGGAAAGAAGATACTTTCATTCCGGAAAATCAAAAAAAATACGCCGTCTGTACACAGAACGTAATAAAAGATATACCTAGTGAAGTCATATTGTTGATCTGCAACATCCATGTTACTATACGCACGGCTGACAGTTAAAGGGCCCAGTTAGTAACGTAATATTTTTCAAAATAAAAATCCCAACAGTAAATTATTCAACGTCAAATACGTAGCGGGTATGAAAGGTAAATACATACTTTTAAAACGATATTTCTACGAGTAAAAGCTATTGTACAAACGCTGCATGCGTGCTGGTGAATGTTTTAAAGACTATTTCAGTTTAACTTTATGATGCGGTGTCAACTCAGGTTATGTTGATGTTTCATGCGACTGTTTCATGTGCTGAATAAGGGCTAGACTTGCTGGCTATCAGCTATGTTTTGCTGTGTTTGATTTAACATCACATCACATCGCGTCTGTTTTCCCCGAAGGGTTAAACCAAATTTCGCCAGTTATG
This sequence comes from Oligia fasciuncula, assembly GCA_963082905.1. NCBI lineage: Eukaryota > Metazoa > Arthropoda > Insecta > Lepidoptera > Noctuidae > Oligia > Oligia fasciuncula. The sequence continues at coordinate 8,129,861 of OY720406.1, read as the reverse complement.
GTAAGGTCCGATGTAATAGCGGATGAGCCTATTGCCAATAACCGGGCCACACACCTAGACTCCGGGCTGATACTGAGAAAATCCAAATGAGAAAACCTGTTAACACTTTGCTCTACCTCATGTTCAACAGAAGCGCTAGTGACTACTAGACCAACGAATAATGAATTCAAAACTTATCTAAACAAAAAGTTAGAACAGAAATCAAAACATTTGACCTATATCACCTGATGGTAAAAAGACGACAGTGTATCTCTATCTTGCCTAGAACTACGCTCACACACCTACCACATACTATCACACACTCATCATTCTTTTGCCCATAGACTCTAATTTATTTAGGGTTAGATCAACATATCTTTCTCTTTCATACTTCTCTTTCATCATCTCGGTAGTCACCCTCTATCTACTCGTAGATATATCATCTTTCACACAGTCCATCCATCGTTTCTTTAATTGGTCTTCCCCTACTCTTATAGCAACCCACATTCATAGTAGGTACTTATACTTAAACTTTTCTAGCAACATTTTCCTCATTCCTTGGCACCACATGCAACTCATAGTTACCGTGACAACCGACCACATTTCAGTAACCGGTGTCACTTTCTGACTTCCTCTTTTGTACTAATTTCTTATCCTATCCATTCGCGTAAAGCCATACATCCATCTCAACGTTCTCGGCTTTGCTGCATCCAATTGCCTTTCATTCATCCCTTTTGTGGCCCAACATTCAGATCCATACAAGACAATGTCTAACCATAATTTGACAAATCTTCTCCATTAAGTTTAACGTGAATGCGGGAGTCGCAGATTGTTCCCGCAATCCTATTACATAATATGCAATATAAAATTCTTCCTTCACAATTCTTTTTAATTACTTTACACACGTAAGTGACAGAACTGGAAAGCTGTGACTATAAAACCGTAGCCTTTGAGCCTTTGCTCATAAAGGTGTCGTCGTTAACTGGGCACAGAGGGCCCGCTAATGGAGAGGGACCCTAATAAAAAGAGCGGTGTAAAACGTCGTAACTCGAAATGCGACTTTATTTGTTGGAAATTTGATGATAACTGTTTTAAAATTAAAATGTTTGAAATTGGTGTCTTGTGGTTTGGTTTTATGTGTGTCAACATAAGTTTATTAGTTAGTTTTAGTTTTTAAGTAGCTTCTGTCCAGTGTCTTTTCTCTTCAAATGTTACGTACACCTATATTTTTTGTATACAATAGTAGTAACCTTTCCTGAATAATTTTGTAAATCAATGTTGAATGTATATAATGCTGTTAGTGTTCTTTATCACATAAACAAGTCTGCGTAGTGGTTGTGGAAAAATCTGTTCTTATTTGTAATTCTAAGTTTCGAAATTGAAACTTTGGGGTCCGTCCCTTTCCATTACTATCAGTTTAATTGTCTCGAAGTTCCAGATAATCCATTTCTTGTTTTAACATAAAATCTTAAATATCCTATGACACTCGGCAATAGTGTAGTTTCTCATTAGTGAATTAATTTTCGGAATCGGCTCAGTAGTTCTGAAGTTTACCCCTTCATAAAAACTAACAAATTTTACCTTTTTACAGTAATAGCACTACATATATGTAGTGCTTATCCCTAACGAAGTACCTACCTATATCTATCCATACAGGTAGTCCATCCGGAATAATATTATAATAATAATGCTAATATAAAATATTCAAACCATTATAACGCACATATCAACTAAAAGTTAAACGATTAATATATTCTGTGAAATGAACCGAAATCGAATTCCAAACAAATATGCAGTTAAAATGTTTTACATATGAATATTGTAGTTTCAATATTTTGAATATATCGAGAGGACACTGTTAATTGCATTTTCAACATTTGCAGCTGGACCGTTTTGTCACGTACGCTACTAATTGAAATTCTTTTGCGAGAAATAATTTTCATGTCATCAGTGAGTCATGTATTTTCCTGACTAGTTTTGGAACAGCTATATTACAGTTTTATATACAATAAATGTTTTTCGTTTTCAAAGTGTACTTATTTTTGCTTCTACTAATACCCTGACTATTAGGGATACCATGGACAGCCCACCGTACAAATATCTCGACCTTAAAACAACTTAAATTAGACAAAGCACATCAACTGTCTTCAACCTGCTTGCAACTGTCGTGAGATACTTCGGCCACATTGCCCGCAGAGGATCAGCAACATGGAATGTCTAATGGTGACAGCAAAAATAGAGGACAAAGGACCTACAGACCGAAAGGGTCTAAAGTGACAACTGGCGTTCCTCAAGGTTCGATATTGGGTTCATTCCTCTTTTCAGTTTACATTAATGTTAGGTTTAGGTTTTTTAGGTTTAATTTCCAATTTTCCAATTAGGTTCTTCAAAATCAACCGAAGATGGTGTTATTTGTCATTGATCTTTAAAATAGACCGACGGTCACAAAATCTTGACGACGTGAATAACTCTATTCTTCAGGTCCAAGATTGGTCTACGGTAGATAATTTAGTACTTATTGAAAAAAAAACAAATGCATTATATTTAAATTACCTAATGTTAGAAGTAGCGAATGTGACATCATATTGAATGGCCAAAAACTAGAATTTATTAATCAGACAGTTTTCCTAGGAATCACGCTAGACGAGAAATTACAATGTGGACCTCATATAACTTCTATTTGCTCGGGCGCATAAGCTGTTACAGACATAGAAACCGCGCGTTTGGTATAATTTAGTTAGTTCCACAATATTATGTCCTAAGGCATTTTATTATGGTGTCGGGCTGCTGACATTGAATCCATTTATATTTTGCAAAAGAGAGCTTTCAGAGCCATTTATGGATGTAGATGGCTTCCATGCCATTGTGCGCAAGCGGCTCGCGTCGTTACTGAGCAGAGTCCGGAGTAGCACTAACAGCATCCTAAAGGTCATTGCTCATAAACAGGACTCAAATATCCTGAAAGAATTTATTCGTGTGCAAATTTTATAACTCTCTGTATTATTATAATAGCTATGGACTTAGTCTGAAATAAAGATTTTATTATTATCTCCTTTATTCATTTACATACATCTTATTTTATTGTATTTTTAAATAAAATAAGATGTATGTAAATGAATAAATAATAATAATTTTTTTTTTTTTTTCTTTTTTTATTATTATTATTATTACCTACGTCGTCGCCGCGAATCTCTTTAAAAACTCTCTTTCTCTCTTTAGGGAACTATTTAAAAAGATATTATGACGGTACCTTGCCAATTCATTTATGAAAATATTATGTTTGTAAGAAATAATCAACACCTTTTTAATAAAATAAGTGATAGTCATCATTTTAATAATAGCAATAAAGATAAATTAGATCAACCTTTTTTCAGATTATCTAAAGTAAAGACGCCAGTACATCAAGCTACCCGAAACTGTCAAATTTAGAAAATCTATTAAAGAAATTTGACAGATTGTAGTAGCTTGGTGTGCTGTTGTTATATCCAAGATAAGAATGCTTGGAAACATGCTGGTCCTGCTCCATAGGACAATCTAGAATCTAGACAAAATCAAACTGGTTGCTAATATACGAGTATCTAATTGTATATTTTTTTTTTATGTCATTGATTTTTACATCTGTGACTACTGCAACTCAGACTTGTTAAAATTCTAGGAAAATAATTTACGTTTAAAATATTTGTAAATATATGATCAACATGTACCTATCTATCATATGTTTTACCTGTCATTGCTTTATTTTTAATTCTTTTTACCTTTTGTGGTAGAGTTATTTTATTCTTATAGGTGCATCGTTTTCACATATTATACAGGGTTATTTGTAATTATACAGGGTTATTTGTAAAACACTAACAACCTTGCAGGACCAGTCCTGCAAGGTTGTGCTCTTCGGAAGGAAACGGTTACAGGTTATACCCGTTTCTTTATGTGTGAGCGCATAAGTTAATATGGGATGAATTCACCCGCACCGATCCCGCTTCTTTATGCAAGCACCCTAACAATAGAAGTCGATCAAACACGCCCGCTATTCTTGTCTGCGTACTATAAACGTCAAGATATCAGTCGCCAGTCGTGTGTAGCGTCAGTATCGCTGTGTGAAAGGTTGAACGTTGACACTCATCACTGATACATTCTATTGTTTTTGTTTATTATTATTTTGTAGTTTGATGAACTTTCAACTTGGTAAGTTAGGTACTTATTAATTCAATATTAAAATGAGGTACATAGATAAGAGGTTAGGTATGCATTACCATACAACGTAGCAATGCCGCCGCGCCAGTCTCTTGGGTACATTACCAGTCGACAGCGATGCGGAACAATTTTTCGACGCCATATTTAAGTTTTTTAATAGGTTTAGTTAAGTTAGGTGTTATTTTTATGCATTATTTAGGTGTAAGCTGTTATAGGTATAAGCTAAAAGGTACCCTGAGAGACTCACTGCCTTTGCAAAGTCTCGCCAGAGTCATAATTTTTATAATAGACAACAGTCTTTTCAGGCAAGCTGGATCATATTAAATTTTTTTTTTATTCGTCATTATCTTCATATGCATAGCCTTTTCCCAACTTTGTCGGGGTTGGTGTCCAGTTTAACGGTTTCGGGCTTACAGCTGAACACCATTATTTTACTTACATGGCGTGCAAATGAATAGGCATCTAACAGTGGACTTCTTCTTGTTTTCGAATCGATGGCAACTCAGACCAAATAAACGGTCTGAGGATGGCAAATGTAAAAGTATTACATTACATTAGATGAGATGGGTCCAGTAGGTAGCCACGCCAACCGAGGTATCACTGGCTTTTTTTTTTAGGTCCTCAGATGTACAGCTGTATGGACTCTTTGATCATGTAACAGTGATGAACAGCGTATTTATTGCAGAGAAACTGTTCATTAATAAGGAACTATATTCGAATCAGTCATTTATCTATCTGACTTACAATTCCTAGTACCTATGTAAGTACCTACTTACAACGGCTTCGTCTCACGTATGCTGATATGCAAGTTTGTATCATTGTGCATTGCATCGTGTTTGTATCATTCTAGGAAGTGTTGATAAGCTTTGAAGTCTCTAGAACATTGCCATTTGATATTGGATTTGGAATTTGTATTATTATTGATGTGATGGCACTAGAGGTCGCTCACAATGGGCCTTATAAGAAGGCTAAAAGTCACCCAAAGGGCAATGGAGAGGGCTATGCTTGGAGTTTCCCTGCGTGATCGAATCAGAAATGAGGAGATCCGCAGGAGAACCAAGGTAACCAACATACCCCGAAGAATTGCCAAACTTAAGTGGCAGTGGGCAGGGCACATTGCTCGCAGAACAGATGGCAGATGGGGCCAAAAGGTTCTGGAGTGGCGACCGCGTACCGGAAGACGTAGCGTTGCAAGACTTCGGACAAGGTGGTCAGACGACCTTGTGAAGGCCGCAGGAACCCGTTGGATACGAGAAGCACAGAACCGGTCGAAGTGGAGGTGCTTGGGAGAGGCCTATGTCCAGCAGTGGACGTCTTCCAGCTGAAATGATGATGATAATGATGATGGCACTATATCCGTGATGGCACTAGATGTGGTTTCAAATCCTGGCAAATAGTGGTGAAGGTGTGTGTCCCGTTTTTACCCTTTGGGTACGGAACCCTAAAAATACATATCATAACCTAACTAAAACTATTAACTAACTAAAATATGGAGTCAAAAAATTCCTCCGCATTGCTGTCGGACTGGTATTACCCAAGAGTCTGATGATTCCTCCTCGTATGATTACCAAGAAAAACGCTTCAAATATCTTTGATCTCATTTTTGACGAAGACCGAGGCAAGTTTGCTCATTGATCTGGTAGTAATTCATAAGTTAACGTGACATAAAACAAGACACAGAAAAATAAATACAAAATGAATCACATTTTTATCATACTTTATATGGTTACGTCTGACCTTAGTCATTCATTTGTTGTTACTAATATCAAGGCACTAGGTCGACCGACGACATAGTTTTGTCAATCTATGGTTTCATCTATAAATGATGCCCAGTGTCCATACTGAGACAGTTAGGTATAAGGTATATAGCTTTACAAGTATCTGTATATATAAATGATAAATGATTTATTTTCTGTAAGTAGGTTTGTACAAACACTTTTACACGTCAATCTAAATCAAATATTTTTTTTTAGATGAGGTCGGCGTTTCCTATCTGACTATTCTGAGAAGAAAGGCCGAAACAAACTCAGAGGTCACAGTCTCTTTTAAAGTTTAGACAAAATCTTGGTCAGATCATGTGAAGACCATGTAGATTGGTGTCTGAAATGGTCTTTTGAGGAAAGAACCACGCAGATTGAGCGGACCTGTATCCAGTTAGTGCACGCATTTGTCAAAAACCGTGCAGCTCAACTCAGAACTTGATAATATAGTATTGTCTATAATATAGCGGTAGCCCAGTCATAATGGCCCCGACTTACGAGTTGTAGGTTGTGGGTTCGAACCCTCGCAGGCGCTTTACTTCATCACCATTGCTCTAAAAAACGGTGAAGAAAAATGTCGTGAGGAAACCGGCATGTCGTAGAACCAAAAAATCGCAGACATGTGACATCTACCAACCCGTACTGGGCCCGCGTGGTGAATTACGGCCCATTCCCTCTCACAGAGAGGATGCCTGTGTCCCAGCAGTGGGAACGTTGTAGCCTGTTTATGCATTGTAAACTAACTATAATAATAACTAGTCCAACTAGTTCTCGGCTATAAGAGTAGAAGCCCCAAGAAACTATCGATGGACTGTGTCAAAGATGATATGAATAAAAAGGGGGTGACTACCGAGATGACTGACTAATAGAGAAGTATGGAAGAAAACACATGTTGCGCCGACCCCAAATAAATTGGGATAAGGACAGGAGAATGATGATGACTGTAAAATATCGGACAAAAACTAGTAAAACAAATCAAAACCATTCATAAACAAAAATCCACTATAATACCTCCTAAAATATGCTCGTAATATCAAAGCACAATGAGCAAATCATACTAAAACCAACGGTCATTCCGATATATCGATGCAGTATCCGATTAACGAGATTACACATCGAATATTCGATTGAATCGCGTAACCGGTGCAATATGCCTTTTGAATTCAATGAGCGGCTGTGTTTCGTTGTTGGTGACATTTTAAACAAGAGGGATTTTCAGGCCTTTTGTTATTTGGTAGGGTTATGGAATGACGGACTATTAATAACGTATTGAGTTGAAAGGATTATTAATTATTGTTGGTTTTAAATCGATATGTAGCTAGCTATACGACACGACACGTGGCAATGAGTTTAATTTATCGTTCTTTTGTTTGATGTATTGTTGTTTTTCGTTATTTATATACTTTTTAACTATAATGAAGTAATGGTCTGTTGAATTGCTATAGTTGGGTTTCTTTATGGCATATATGGAATAAAATACTAGTCATCCGGCTCGAAGGACCACAACAAACTTGTAGAATAAAATGCTTGTAAGTTTTTAGCATTAAAATGTATTTCAAAAAAAGTTATAATTATGAAATTTTACTCAAGAGCAAAAGCTACCAGTATATAAAATATAGTGCTAAAAACAATTATTTGATAAGATCGTTGTTAAGCACCCGGGATTACTTCCGAGGTAAATTCCAAAGACTTTAGACCTTTCGCCCGCTTCGTGCTATAAAAATCGCTAGTACCTATTCGCTCACAACATAAGTGCGTTACCTACAATAAAACAACTTAAGTAGGTATGAACCGCCAACCTTTCCAACATCGGTAAAACCTTAGCATTTTTATTCCTAATTCCTAATCCTAACCTTTATAACCTATTGACGGCGACTTAAACCTGGAACGAAAAAATATCCCGAACTTTTTCTTTTATGCCAGGTTTCCTTAAGTGGGGTCCACCTATATATTTACGTAATCCAAGCACAAATACAGCTGTGACCTCATTTAAGAGGCTTAGTTTGACGTGTATTATGCTGTACGGTCAAGATTTTTATATCTTTGTCTATTTTCAAGTTCTTTCCTTTAGCAAATCAGGACACGTAATACCTTCCAAAGCTACGGCACTGAGCAGACTATTGCATGGAAAACTATATTTAATTTATGATAAAGATGAAAATACTATGCACCTTTGATCAATTTCCAGTTTACATCAACATAAAACCTTTTTTTCGTCGTTCTGGACCCCTTAAGGGGTCATTGTACTCATCATTATGAACAACTTTAGATGAAGTCGGCGTTTCCTATCTGACTACTCTGAGAAGAAAGGCCGAAACAAACTCAGAGGTCACAGTCTCTTTTAAAGTCCAGACATAATCTTGGTCAGGTTATATGAAGACCATGTAGATCGATGTCTGAGGTGGTCTTTTGAGGAAAGAACCACACAGATTGAGAGGACCTGTCCAGTCAGTGCACGCATTTGTCAAAAATCGTGCAGCTCAACTCAAGACTTAAGGAGCAAAGTAAAGATAAAAAAAAATAATAGTAGATTATGCACCGAGGGGCTAAAGTGGTGTCTAATGTCACGGGCGTCATGTTGAATCTCGAGCGCAATGAAGGATTCGGGATTTAACTCACGAGCGAAGCGAGGGAGTTAATACAAGAATCCTGAATGCAGCGAGGGATTCAAGCTAGCCCAAGGCAAAGACACCTTTAGCCCAGAGGAGGATACTCTACTTTTTACACCTACTGTGAGAAAATAATAGCCATAGTACGAAAAACAAAATAGAACTGGTTCCGAAATGGACTTGACGCCTTTCGTACTTTTCCATTTTTGGAAATTGTCGTAGGCTTTTATATAAGTTTCCTTTGACTTTTCCGGCAGTAAATCATTGGAAATATTATTAGCTTCGGTTGTAATGAATTCAGGAGTACAATCACTTTCATCACTCGACATTTTATAATACTTTGTTGATAAATTTAAAGTTTAAATGCCAAAAATTCGCGCCTTCATTGCGTCTACCAATAAGTAGCCAAGACACGAACAATTCGATTTTCAAAAAAAAAGTCTCCTCTACGGTTTTGTCGTGTGTGTCTATTGATATCACTCTCATGGAAGTGGCGTTTGTGTAAACTAAGATTTATACAGGGCTGGTAGAATGGTTTTGGATGATTGGCTGTATGCATTTTGAATTTAGAACGTCATTGGAGACGCTCGTGAAAATAGAGTATTTTTGATAAAATGTGATAAATCGACTGTAGTATAGATAGGTTTTATTATTTATTTATTTATTCACAAAATCACAGCAATCTTTGCGCAGTTTACTTAAAATAAATTAACTAATGTTACAGCCAATTACTATTACGGTATTACGGCGCGGTACGGTATTTGTTATTAATAATGCCAGTTTTAATGTTATTCCATTCCTTTTAAAAAATGGTTCGTAGTTATCTAATTATTCTTACAATATTATGTCTTCGAAAACATGGCAACGATATGAAGAAGCAGTCGTTATGATTTTGTAGGAAATCGAGAATATCATCCACGCGTAGTAAGGGTATCGAGAATAGCTTTCCTCTTTCTGGCACCAAAGGGTGTTTGTTAGTACTATACTGCCAATTTAGCTGAGCATGTGAGATTCCAAATTCAAATCACATTATTGACCAGCGGGTCATAATGAAATCCAGTACAACATTATTGACCGGCTGTGCCCCCGGCCACTAATGACTCACTTTAGGTTAAGGTTGCTTGATATATAATTTGACATTTTCGAGCAGGTGGTGTGAAAAATAATTTTGATTGTCAGTCTGTCAGTGTCACATTTTTTATTCGGTTTATCGTCGTAAAGAGAATGGCTGAATGTCATTCCGCAGTATTAACATTACGACGCAATAAATATTGCTGAGTCGGTAAAGCATATTCTATCGGGCAATGAGCAGGCAAAAATAGCTCTTAAGAGGGAAGCGCCAGGGACTTGTACAATTTATTCTGTGGCCAGGGTAGCAAGCGAATTTAAAATTTTCTTGCTTTTTTTGCAATTCAGCGTCAGGTTGTATGTTGAACCAAATATGATTCGCGATCATAACAAGAACTATGTATAGAATTATTATAGGTAATCATTAAAATCAATACAACTCTCCGAGTTCTTATAACCCCCTATATGACTATTTGAAATATTAAACAATAGGGTTACCTAAAAATAAACATAATATGGCGACGGCGACGTCCATATTTTGACTATACATATACATATTACATTTATATACATATAAGTATATAAAAGAAGCGTTCAAGCTCACATTGAATGGATTCTGTATTTTTATGCCGTTTAAAGGTAGGTACAGAGTTTTCATGCGATTTTTATGATAAACATAACCTGTGATTTACAAGGGTTAAGGTAAGCCCTCGTAAACCTACATCCCGAAAATAGCGGTATATTATTGGATCTCGATTCTCGTGTTATGAGAGGCGGTACTTAATCGCAAGATTTTATCCTACTTAATATTATAAACGCGAAAGTTTGTGAAAATGGATGGATGGATATATGTTGCTCTTTTACGCAAAAACTACTAAACGGATTTGAATTAAATTTGGCACACAGATAGTTTAAAATCAGGATTAACACATAGGATACTTTTTATCCCATTATTCCCACGGGATCGAAACTTATGCGGGTGAAACTGCGGGGCGCAGCTAGTAAGGTTATATTTATAAAAAGGTAAACTTTGTAAAACTACGATTTATAGTCCTTAGCAGATTTTTGGTATTTGGGTTTTCGGTTTTTGGGACCTTTGCGTTCGCGTCACCGACATGCTAATGATATCTTACAGTAGGTATATTTGTAGCTACAAGGGCGACCACTCTTACTTCATAGTTTTAGGGTTTTCTCGACGTAAACAGTCATTTAGGTAAATATATATTGCAGATACCTACCTACACTTTTTATCTTCAGTTGGGATGTTCATATTTTATATATAAATTATTTTATATATTTTTGCGTGTTACGTTTAACATGAAACCATTGGAAACAATTGTTGGTGAACCAATAAAATAAATAGCCAAGTTGAAAGATAAGTCTGCTACCATTAATTAACTAAAGATTAGTGTTTCAGTCGCCGAGAATATCACTAATCTTGACAAAATAATAATAAGGTACGATCAAAATAATCTACTTGCCGACATCTCTTATTCAGGACCAATCTCATCGTCAGCCTGCATGGAATAACTACGATCCAAACGCCTACTAAGCCATAAAACCCATCTCTCGCGCCCGGGCCTGGTGCAAGCCATGGTCCGGGGCGAGAGGGAGTGGGAGGCAGTCACCTCCTTCTGCGAAGCAGTCATGCTAGCAAAGGAGGTGCAGCTGCCGCGGGAGACGGTCCAGGCGTCGGGAGCCGCGTGACGACTCCCGGCCACCGTAGGCGCGGGCCTGCGGGCGAAGAGTAATGGGTAGCTCACCGTCCGATCAGCACCAGGCCCGTGCCGGACGGCGCGTACGTGTTCCACGCGCGCCTCAAAGAGATGTCAGCATCGAGGAAGGCCCCTTAGGGCCGAAGCCTGCCGGGTCAGCGGGATTGTCCGAAAGGGTTACCGCTGGCCCGGAACATAAAGGGCTAAGGAAGGAAATCGGGTGGGTTTTAGTCATTTATTAATCAAACAATTCTTTCACTCTACAAAAACGATTACCAATAAGACATGAAGGTAGTTTGATTTAAAGCGTCTGCTCAACAACGTAAATAACGCAATTAATGTTGTTGAACTGTCAAAATGAAAGCGTTACTACTGATAGTGTGTTACGCAATTAACCAGCAGTATTCTCAAAAACGTTTAATCAAACGACGAAAACAAAGCCAAGAAACAACATTACATCAATAATTATAGAACCCGGAATACAAAATACCAATACCTTAAGAGGTCGTCTGACGGCACTCGAGTTCGAGTGAACCTCAAAGGGTTAAGAAAAAACACATCAATAAGAACAGTTAACGTAATTGCTTTAGTTTTCGTCGGAGCGTGTGTGCTCAGCCTTATATATTGGGGAATGTAACGGGACTTGATAGAAACAGGTTACTGTATTTGTTTTTACTAGTGATGTTTATAATGAGTATTTTGTTTTGTTTTTTTGTCCATCGAAATCGTAAGTTTTATGCCCCTTCAAGCAGTGGAGACCACGACTCGGCAAACGTAGTGTGGGACGCCCTCCGGCCAGGTGGGATGACGATCTGCGAAAGACTGCAGGCAGATGCTGGATGCGTCAAGCTGAAGACAGGGCGCTATGGCGCTCATTAGGGGAGGCCTATGTCCAGCAGTGGACTGCTATAGGCTGATGATGATGATGATGAAGCAGTTACCCATTGCAGGATTATGTGATATCTTAATTTAAGAGTGTCCTTAGAGATTCTTGCCCGTTCTTCTCCATAGAGATATCCGTTTTGGAATGGACAACTAGCTTCAACTTTCTAACTGACCGACTATTTAACATTTGAAAAGTGCTTTTAAAAAGTAAGTAAAGCAAAGCAAAAATGCTTTGATTGAAATAAATGCTTTCAAGTTTCATTGCCGAAGACGTCCTCTAATGGACTTAGGCCTTCCCCAAGCACCGCCACTTCGACCAGTTCGGCGCTTCTTACATCCAGCGGATTCCTTATGGCCTTCCAACGCTACGTCTTCCGGTACGCGGTCGCCACTCCAGAACCTTTCGTTCTGTAAGCAAAGTGCTGCCCAGTGACAATTAAGTTTGGGTTAATCTTCGGGCTATGTCGGTTACCTTGGTTCTCTTAATTTCTCATCCCTCCAAACAGCAGTTCAGTCTCTTAGCAGTTTATTGCTATGCATATATATATATATCTATATAAATAAAAAGAAAAGTTCTGATAGACTGATTGACTGACTCATCAACGCCCAGCCCAAACCCTTGGACCTAGAAAGCTAAAATTTTGCACAGAGGTTCCCTATATAATGTAGACAAGGAATAAGGAAGGATTTTTTGAAATTCAACCCCTAAGGGGGTAAATGGGGAGAGGGTGAAATTTCACGCGGACGAAGTCGCGGGCAGAAGCTAGTATTGAATAAGATAACCGTAGGTAAAGCGTTCGTAAGTTCTAAGATCTAAATTTCCTTTTTCCACTAAGGAATTCTACTAATCCCTGCTCTGGTATTAGACCGACTTTGTGAAGCAATTAAAAAAACTGAGACATTATCTACGGTTTTTTGCCTGGGAAAAAAAACTTGATACGCAGCAAATTTACCTCAAAATGGCAGCGCTTCCCCCTCCACCGCGCGCGATTTGTCACAGTCCTCACTTAGCATCTTAGCGTAATGAATTCTTTGATCCTTTATCTATCCAATGGTGTAATTGAATTTAGGATGGAGATGATAGATATGAAACTGCAACGCCAAACTGTATCCCCCGATTTGTTATCATTGGTTTTTTTGACTTGCCTCCCACTATGGATGCAATTTTAAAGACGTATCCAGTGTATCCACGTCAAAATAAGAAAGAACGCTGTTATTTCAAGTTAAACAAATATCAACTTTATTTCAGTGGTAAACTGAACTTTATTGTGTAGGAATTTAAAGTTTCCAATAACTTATATTTGTTTACATGTTTGGCAAGTAAATCGCGAACGCAGATTACGTATATAATCTTTAAAATACACAAAGCTCTTGTGATCATATTTTACATTAAAATAATTTAATATTAGTTTCAGAAGATTTCTTCAAATGAAAACCGCACCTTTACAGTAAGACTGCGGTTTCTTGTGAAATCTAAGCTTACGAAGCGATAAGCTAAATACTTAAGTAGCTTAGTACTGCTTGAAGTTAAGGTTGTAGGTACTACAAACGGAATTAATATAATTAGATTCTTAATCTTCTAGCCGCTCTAAGTATACTTAACCTTGGTACAAACTGATAAAAGCATTCAGCAGATAATCTATCACTATTATGTTTAATCTGTGATTCTGTGTCTATGTATTACTTTTGGATAAATAAACATTTTTTTTATACTTTAATAAAACAGTCGGGTTAGTTACACCATTTATAACTCGAGAACGGCTGGACCGATTTTTATGCTCTTTGATTTGTTGGATTTGTCTCCGCCCCGAATAGCAGAATAACTAAAAATACGGGAAAAATTCACGAAATAAAAATTAAGACAATGCATATTCTGGAGTAAGTAATATATGATATAATTACAAAACCTCTAATATTTACAAGTTATAACAACTGAACCTATAATTTTATTTGATATAATGATCAGTTAATATAATAAACGATTGATATAATTTTAAAGTAACTAATTTCTATAAGCATAACAGACAATTAATATAAAATCGTTTGATATACCACTCAAAAGACATAAAACCTATTTAGTCTAAGGGTAGTAATAAAAGCTCCGACCAAAAATAAGAATTGTACTTACTTAAAATATTAAATCTACTGCCTAAAATACAAATTTTCCGACTACTTTTGTCCGAATAAAAATGACGAAACGACGCGACCGAATGAGATAAGTACTGAACTTCAAAAAATAAACATGACTGTTTATTGCTATAATACCAGCTACCAGCTTAAATTACGTTGTACTGAAAACTATGAGTCTCTAATCAATTATTAATATATACCTAGGTAAAGGTCGCTCTTGCATTCTGTTGACGCGGGGCGCCTATTTCTGTGTGTAGGGTTTAAAGTAACCTAACCAAACCAAACCTCGTGGTGCCCTTTTTTTTTTTTTTGGGTGGGAAATCATCAAATGACCCCTCCCGCTCTGGGCGGAGCGGAAGGGAGTGTCAGACTCTTACTGACTAAAACCCACCCGTGTTCCTTCACTTGCCTGTGCCAGGGGCCACGGTATCTCTTTCGAACAACCCGCGACCCCGGCGGGACCACCCGCGACCCCGGCGGGACCTCGTGGTGCCCTTCGCTCGCTCTTGCATCCTATGTCGACGTAGCCCCGCTTCGTGGGGCTCCTATTTCTGTGTTAAGGGTTTAAAGTAACCTAACCAATCCTAAGCCGACGTCACGAAGGCCTTGTAACCTAACCTATCCGAGTCGGAATTATATATTTTAAACGATAAACCTTATGATTTTCGATTAAATAAACGTTATATCCAATAACGTTATACGAAATAAGTTTTAGAGTATTAATGTTATATGTAAAGAAATTATATCAACAGTTGGTATATCTCAAGTTTATTATATCTTGTGAACGTTATTGAAATGAAAATATACCAAATAACTTTATATGATATGGGACGAACCCCTTATTCTGAAGCGGTACGAATATTTTTTAATGGTTGTTGTAAGCTTTTGGGTATCAATATATGGTATCGAATAACGGTGTATGCCTTTCGAGAATCTGTAAAATACTATAAAATAAAAGAAGGTTTAAAGCAGTGCCCCCCCCCCCGGTGGGTTCCCGCATTGTCGAGGCGGGGGGGCTCAGTAGCCGTGGCTTGGGCACCCACGGTGAAGCGAAGAGGAACCCGAGGAGGGGCCGCTCGTCAGGGCTTTTGCCGACAAGCCGACGACGTAGTGGCCAACAAGTAGGTTGCGGTGCCGCTTCGGCGACATCGCAACTGAGGCGGGCCGCGATGTCGTATGGGAGGCATGGCGGCTGAGGGTTGGAGGCCGCGGCGGGAGAGGAGTGCCGGTATTGCGGTGCGCCGCTCTCCCTACCTTCCGCGGCCTTGACGGGGTCGCCACCGTCTGATGGCGGACGCGGTGGGGCCGCAGGGGAGGAGGAGCGTTGGCCGCTCTCCCTATCCTCTGCGGCCGAAAATTGGCAGGCGGCGGGGCCAATGATCTGACCCGTCGAAGGGGGACCAAGGGTGCCCAGACACGGGGTCGTCTGGCGCCCATGTGCTGGTTTGGTCCCTGGGGTGGTCACGGCGTGCTATGTGTTCTGGTGCGCCGATGATGGGGAGTACTCCCCAGAGGAGGGTCCGGTGACGGACGGCCGTGGCGGGTTCACGGATGAGTGCTAACGCGTGCCCGTGTTCCCGCCGTAAGCGGCAGAGGACACCGTGGAGTTTTAGTGGGTTAGAGTCCCACATAACTGCACTATCTCCCCGTGGTAGTGCAGAATGCATGAGCATTTCTCCACGTAAAAAAAAAAGAAAAAAAAATCAGTGCAAACCATGTCCCACCTCCAAACCTGCGCCCTAATTGCGTAACAATTAGGCTGTCAGACTTTCGGGCTTCTGACGACCCGTAACGACTGTCAAAGATCCACGAATGACAGCCGGGATCAACGGCTTAACGTGCTTTCCGAGGCACGGCATTTTATTGCTAAAACAAAACATTCATCGCTTAAACACTTAACACAGTATCTACATAATCGCTTTGATGACTATAAAAGCTCACACAGTGACATCAAGCAACTTTTTGCACATAAAAAGTATATTTCAGGAATCACTGAACTAGATACAAACTCAATTACAGTCCTCATCAGCGATGTTTAGGCACATGAAAAAGTAACGAGGCAATTTTGTCGTTCAAATATTTTCAGCGAGTTCTTTAGGGAGGGCCACAGAATAAAAAATGTATAGAACGGGGTGACAGGTTTTCCTACTGCAGATATCTCACAAAGGATTATTTTATTCAGATGTTATAATCTTTCTGTGTTTAAAGGCGCGTCCACACTGTGTAACATAACATGTTATTAAACATAGTTATATAACATGTTTCTATAGAGAAGTTAGCAATGTTAACGTGTTATATAACATAAGTTTATGTCATTTATAACATAATCTAGACGCACCCTTAGACGCCTTTGTGGAAGTATCTACACTAATAATAAAACTGAAGAGTTTGTTCGTTTAAACTCTCTAATTTCTGGAATCTCTTTCTCGCAAATTTTTGATAGCCCAATTCTTGAGATAGGCAATAAATAGGCTTTTTAACATCACGCTTGGTCTTAGCGATAAGGAGCCGAGTAAGAAGAAAAAAGTAAGCAAAAACGAAGTAATAGCGCGGGCAGGCGATGTGATGCGACGGGGTGGGTCCGGGAAACCAGAAATTTCACTCTTCAGAAGCTAATCATTTATTTACAGACTCGGCTGCGATCGGGCATTTTAAACGCTATAGGAAAATACATCATACCGGAGTGACGCAAATGTCGTGAGGATAGTTTTGATTTCGAATTTGGATGGCTATAAGAGTTGGGGAAGACCAAAGAAGCGATGGATGGACTTTGTGAACGATGATATGGTTAGAAAGGGGGTGACTACTGAGATGACGACTAATAGAG
Source organism: Oligia fasciuncula (assembly GCA_963082905.1). Classification (NCBI taxonomy): domain Eukaryota; kingdom Metazoa; phylum Arthropoda; class Insecta; order Lepidoptera; family Noctuidae; genus Oligia; species Oligia fasciuncula. The sequence continues at coordinate 8,112,697 of OY720406.1, read as the reverse complement.
AAGTATGGAAGAAAAAGACATGTTGCGCTGACCTGAAATAAATTGGGATAAGCACATCATTCTCCATGATTATGTGGATCTGCGCTCGATCAATAGATATTGTTGACAACCAGGGTTTCGGCTTGGGTTGTAACATTTAGCCCTCGGGACCATTTCAACGTCATCGGTGTTCGTACAAACGAAATACATACTTGTACCTAAAATGCAGTGCACCTGTGCTCTATAAAAAGAACACGTAAATTGTGTCTTCCCCTTAACATAAAGTGAATAAGAAAAACGTTATTGGATGATTTTTTATTTTATAGTTAGGTATTAGGTACTCAGCATTTTAAGTTATATTTAAATTACTTATTAGCTAATAACCTAGATTATAATCACAGACCTACATCGATGATGAAAACACGAAAACGACGAAAAAATTTAAAAAAAGAGAAAAGAAAAAAGGTTCCCTCTGTTTTTTCTAATCCGAGTTCGCTTCTATACGGTTTACTATTCTCTGGCGCAACACACGCTTAAATAAATAACGAGAATATATTGGAACGATGTTAATCTTACCTAATACCTCATTTTTGAACATATTTTAGCGGAATATTCTATATTTTGTTGGTAATAAACAAAAATAATATCAGCCAGTAACCGTCGCACAAAAATATTGCCTTACAGAAAGTTCCAGACTTTTTGTTAAACAGGGAAGGAATTAGAATTGATTATTTTGCTTGACGTTTTCACTAACACTAACCGAGACCTAAAGGAATGCCTAAATAATGAAATGAAGTTGTTTATTCTGTAAATAGGATATGGATGGAATCACTTTTACTCGACTTATTTAAAAAAAATAGGTAATACATAATAAAAAAAAAGAAATAGTAGATTGTACAACAAGTGCATAAAAAAGCCATGTTACTTAAAGACGTTTATATCCACCCAAGCCGCAGGCGAGGTTGGATAGTCAAGTCGAGGGGTAAAATGGCTCTTTTATGCCTGCAGAGTTATACACTCTGCTTTTCACTCGATTGCAAGAAAATGAAGAACAGGCATAAAGTATTTTCACTGTTCAAAAATGTTGCAAAAATGAAGAAGAGAATAGTTAATTTCCGTCACAAAACTTTTTAAGTTTGTTTTTTAAGTTTCAACATGTGTCATTCGACTTGGGTACTTCGTACCGCCAAGTCATAAAAACGTTTCATTGCATTTTTAAATAATAACAATTATTTTTTCTGGTTTTATTAAATTAACGATAGAAAACATGGAAGTGATATAAATTTGAGTATAGAAATAAAATAACGACTTTAATCTGCGACGTTTTATTGTGCGTGTGGGGCTCTTGGACCTGATTATCTTAGTCTTAGAAAAAATATTACTTTATGCACTAGAGCATAAAAACCGACTTTATGTCACCTACGCACAACGTAAAGACGAACTTTTAGAGCATGAGAAGTGAAAAATATTTTATTTGGGACACGTACAGGAACTAAAAACAGTAAAAAGGAGCATTTAAAGCTAACAATACAAAACTACATTAAAAACAATAAAAAAAAGTCCTGTGCGAAGTCAGAAAAGCTATCTCAGCATAGTTAATGCTGCTATATTTAAAAAATAAATACCGCGACGCGTTTATTCTGATAGGACCCGCTTTAAGCTAGATGAAATCGACATTTCCTACCTGGCTACCCTTGGGAAGAAATGGCGAAACAAACTCAGGGGTCAAAGTCCAGCATATAATCTTGGTCAGACCGGACCGTACATAAATGTGGGTAAAAGTGCGCTGTTAAATGATAAAATGATAAATGATAAATGATTTTTATTTCTGTAAGTAGGTTTGTACAAACACTTTTACACGTCAATCATATTTTTTTTTAAACTAGATGAGGTCGGCGTTTCCTAACTGACTATTCTGAGAAGAAAGGCCGAAACAAACTCAGAAGTCACAGTCTCTTTTAAAGTCCAGACAAAATCTTGGTCAGATCGTGTGAAGACCATGTAGATTGGTGTCTGAAATGGTCTTTTGAGGAAAGAACCACACAGATTGAGCGGACCTGTCCAATCAGTGCACGCATTTGTCAAAAATCGTGCAGCTCAACTCAGAACTTGAGGAGCTCAACGATTCGACGAACAATACCAAAGACAGGACATTTGGGTAGGCCGCATAAACTACTCAAACTGCCAGATCATGATTAAAACTAAGAAGGAAAAAAGAAATGACCCACATAGTCCTCACATTCACAATAATTAAATAAAAAATAATAATAAAAATTACTTACAAAGTAAATATTCATGTCATTGTCTAAATAAAATTCATCAATGTCAATGTGTATATAAAAAATCCGCCATAATCTTTGAGGACCATGTAGATTAGTGTCTGAAATGGTCTTTTGAGGAAAGAACCACACAGATTGAGCGGACCTGTCCAGTCAGTGCACGCATTTGTCAGTAACCGTGCAGCTCAACTCAGAACTCAAGGAGCTCAACGATTCGACGAACAATACCAAAGACAGGACATTTGGGTAGGCCGCATTAACTACTCAAACTGCCAGATCATGATTAAAACGAAGAGAGAAAAAACAAAAAATTACCCACATAGTCCTCACATTCACAATAATTAAAATCATATAATACTTTATACAGTAAATGTACATGTCATTATTTAAGTAAATAGATACTTAAAAAAAAAAAAAAATTATTAAAGTGTAAAATAGCAAAAATAAAAACAACATTCTAAACCTATTGGAGCAGCTCAATCCCAAGCCTTTTTGTCCTCAATATAGTCTTTTACAGTATAATAGGCTTTCTGACATAGTTTTCGCTTTATAAAAGATTTGAATTTATTAAGGCTTAGTTCTTGAATGTGGCTAGGAAGTTTATTATAAAAACGTATACATTGGCATCTAAACGAGCCACCTATTTTTTTGAGCCTTGTTGTAGGAACAACAAATTTGTGTTTGTTCCTAGTATTTATGTTATGGATATCACTGTATTTTTTAAACAGATTAATATTTTTATGTGCATACAAAAGATTATCATAAATGTACTGAGAAGGCACAGTCATTATATTAATCTCTTTAAATTTGTCTCTGAGGGAGTGTCTGGGACTTAATTTATAAATGGAACGAATTGCCCTTTTTTGTAAAATAAAAATTGTCTGAATATCGGCGGCATTTCCCCACAACAGAATACCGTACGACATCACACTATGAAAATAACTAAAGTATACTAAACGGGCCGTCTCTAAATCAGTTAAATCACGAATTTTCCTAACGGCATATGCTGCAGAGCTAAGCTTTTTTGACAATTTATCTATATGGGGGCCCCATTGAAGCTTGGCATCCAACGTTATGCCTAGGAATACTGTGGTATCTTCAGGTTTCAACTCTTCATCCTTAATGAGAACACTAGTTTCTACTTGTCTAACGTGGGGTATGGTAAACTTAATACATTACGTTTTTTTTCCGTTAAGAAGTAGGTTATTGACATTAAACCAGTTAACTACTTTTGCAAGGGCGTTATTTACATTGTCAGTAACCAGCTGCTGACGTTTGAGTTTAAATAAAAGTGAAGTGTCATCTGCAAACAACACTATATCATGTTCATCCCTTATGAGGTAAGGCAAGTCATTTATATAAATAATAAATAAAAATGGGCCGAGAATTGAGCCCTGGGGGACCCCCATTCTTACTACAGATCCGGGTGACCTTTTTCCGTTAACATCAACTCTCTGAATCCTATCACTTAAGTAAGAAGTAAGAAGATCCAGAGAGGCGTTCCGGATTCCGTAGTGGTGCAGTTTCCTGATTAATGTTTCATGAAGAACACAATCGAATGCCTTGGACAAATCGCAAAAGATGCCCAAAGCATCGCATTTGTCCTCCCATGCATTATAAATATGTCCTAAAAGTTCAACTCCTGCATCGGTAGTGTTGATTTTCAACTCTCAACTCAGTAGGTCATAAGTTTACTTGCGATATTTTTCTACATCGTTAGCCGGTCGCTATTAGTTTCTACTCATTAATTAAAATAATTCAATAATAAATTCAAGCAAAATAGAAATCAAATTTGACATTTGGCGACAAAACTGACTTTGTAATCCTAGATTATCCCTCTAGTCACAGTAGTCACAGTTTTGTCACAGTAATCACTTCAGTTCAGAGATTTTAGTAGCTGCCTCTACTCTTGTTGTCGAGTCTTCGACCCGTGTCGAAAGGGATTCGATCAGTCATCGATCAGTGCACGGTGGGCTGCAGGAGAAGAAGGTTTTTTACAACAGGTATCGCGTGGCGGCATTTTACTAAGTGCGCGCCTTCTCACTTATGTACAAATTCTGTAATATTTTTTCTAGCGTCAAAATGCTCCCCACGAGCTTACTGGCGCATGGCGTTAGAATAGCATGCCCACTCTTGGATTAATCTCGCAAATTCATGATTGGTAAAAGCAATAATTCTTTAAAACACTTATACCTACTTCATTTATCATAACAATAGAAAAATAACGGTTATCACCCTTTCGTTATTTAGATAAGTATAAACGTAAAATAAACTCCGTTGTTTCACGATAAATACAAAACAATGTAATCTATTTACCAATTTAATAAAACAGTTAGTATAAAGTGCAGTAATTTCAAAAATGTTACACAATAACTGTCGTTATTTTTCCGTTATTGTTCAAAATAAATAAAGTACCTATAGTAGCAACTAGAAAGCCCATCCGAGGCAACAAACTGTTGCAACAAAGTTGCTTCACTACAAGCTGCCTATCGTGTCACCCTTGCCCTCAGATACGCAACCCAGTTTATTTCACGAACATTTATCTATTATTAATGGGTCATTTTTCGTGTCCCCAAGTGTAATGACCTCTTGAACGAATAATTAATTTTTATTTTTGGCAAATTGGCGTTTTTTAATTTGATGTGGCAACCCTGTGTTTCGTGTTGTTATACAGTAGATTACCTACATTACACCTACATTAGTTGAGTTTAGATGAAAAGTTGGTTTCTCTACCATTATCTATATTTATCTAAACATTATAAATTGAAGTAGCTTTTCGTGTCTGTCTGTGTGACCGCGTTGTTCTTCTGAACTACGTAAAGGATTTTGATGCGATTTGCAAAAGCTAGTAATAAATACATTTTGCCTGCGAATTTATTCACTATGTGTAAGTTTTATATTAGTGCCTTTTCGAAATGATGGTAAAAACCGTCAAAAGTCGCTTTTCGGCGAAAAGCGACTTTAATTTATAATAATACTAGCTGACCCGTCGGACTTCCTACCGCCAGCGCCATCGGAATCAGTCAATCCGTTCTCGAGATATCATCAAAAAAGCAGTTCCATTACAAAATGTATGAGAATTATTTTTTTTCGTGCATTTTTCCCATGTTTCATGCTATTCGGGGTGGAGACAAATCTAACAAATTATAGATCTTAAAAATCGATCCAAATTCTTGAGTTATAAATGGAGTTACTAACCCGACTTCTTTTATTTATAAATACGACACTGTTATAACAACAGTACAAAATAGGGAACTAGGTATTATGTATTCTCTGAAGAAGATACATATTTATGTCTAGAAGAACTCTAAAATTCTTTATAAATATTCTCGAGAAAACGGATATTTATAACACGCTCCGGAACACTTAAGTCTGTTTGAAGAGCAAAGAGCTCTAGTAGACCAACTAGCTGTTTTAAAAAAAGAAAATGACACTATTCGCGCCAAAAAAACTCATTGGGTTGCCAGACAAAATAAACTGTGCAGATTAGCATTTAAACAGCCTAAAATAATACTTATTTCGGAATATAAAAATTGGAATTGCGTTTTTAAGAAGTCTATTTTTTTACTGAATAAATAATCACATTTCTTTTTATTTTGAGTAGAATATACTGACGATGTAGAATTGATTAACTTGTTTAAATTAAAGGTAGCTGCTAGAAATGAAATTACCTAAGTTATTGACTTAGTTATTTTCATTTGTATTAGGTACTGTAGAGATTATGATCTGCATGGTATAAGGCATGCAACCTTTTTGGTATAATGCGTAACTCTTTAAGATAACCGCCAATACGAATTGAGAAGGCGGAAAAAGGTAGGCGTCAGATTTACGTTACAAGGAATACATTCTAGGAATTTATTAAAGTACGCGCGACAAACCGTGGTTTAATTGATTCCTATCGGTACCCTGAGAGCTCGTAAAGCTCTCCTACTGTTTATGTACATATTGGCACTTTTGGATTTTTTCTTTTTTTTTCACACTACCTACCAACGTTTTAAGGCAATCTAAAAGTGTCAAAAAAGTATATACTAGCTGCGCCCCGCGGTTTCACCCGTATAAGTTTCGATCCCGTAGGAGTATCGGGATAAAAAGTAGCCTATATTTTAATCCAGGGTGTCAGCTATCTCCATACTAAATTTCATCTAAATTGGTCCAGCCGTTTGAGCGTGAAGAAGTAACAAACATATAAACACACACACTTACAAACTTTCGCCTTTATAACATTAGTGTGATAACCCAATGGAAATGATAAAGGACCAAGTCCTCCTCCTTATCATCATTAAGTAGTAATCTTATTGGACCTACGTCCTAAACTAAGTCTAGTCTAATCTAGACCCTCTTAGGTTAATCCCTAATAAACTTAAACAGCTCCTTGATATCATGGCGCACGAGGCGTTTACGACGGTTTTAGACTTTAGAGCTCATAACACTAACTAGTTTACTCTCTAGAGTCTAAAATGTTAATATAAGTGCCTAATGCGAAGTGTCTAATTTACACTTAAATTCTCTAAGAGCAAAGTGTTATTTTAAATATTTCTGCTTAAAATTACGGTTTTAGAATTTTAGACTGAGCAAGTTAGTACTTAGTCCAACAAAATATTTTAGTTTATCAAAGGCCTCGCAAGTAATGGTATTCAGCTACATCGGGTTAGATTGGAAGCCGACCCCAACATAGGAAAACACTAATATTCTATTTCAATGTAACTAAAAATCAGAACCACCAAATATGAAGAGTTCCAATAGAAAAGTTTTCCACAGATGGTTTCATTAGATACAATTGCTTTACAAACTTTTATGAAAGCAGGAGTCACGACTGTCATAACTTTACCGTACCTACGTAGGATCCACCAGTCGGTATGAATGAACTTTTATATTATGATAAGAAAATTATACATAATGTGTGTACCTAGTTATTTCATTCATTTTTATATAGTACTAAAACTATCCTATGTCCTTCCCCGGGATGCAATCTGTGTAGGTATCTGTGCCAAATTTTATCGAAATCCGTTTAGTGGTTTAGGCGTGAAAAGGTAACATACAGACAGACAGAGTTACATTTGAATATATAATATTAAGTATGGATTTTTGTCTCACGAAGCGACGCGCACTTTACTTGTGATTCACAAGTGTGCCAACAAACACACTATGAATGCACAGTGATTCGTATAAGCGCAGAGGCTCTCGGTACCGTCCCGTCCGAGACAACGGCGAAGTCAGATGTATGTGTGCATTTGCGTGTGAGTGTACGCACACACATTCACAGCGTGTTTGTACACATGGTTCACACGAGTAAAGCACGCATCGCTTCCCGAGATAAAAATACTGTACATACCTACTTTATATTGACACTAGCTTCTGCCCGCGGCTTCGACCGCGTGTATGTCGGAAATTATCCCAAGGGAAATTGCTACCGAGATAAAAAATAGCCGAATATGTCCTTCCCCAGGCTGCCATCTATCTCCTTGCCCAATTTTATTGATATCCGTTCAGTGGTTCAGGCGTGAAAAGATAACATACAGACAGAATTACTTTCGAATTTATAATATTAGAATGGATTGCTGCTAAAAAAAAAAAAAAAAAAAAAAAAAAAAAAAAAAAAAAAAAAAAAAAAAAAAAAATGAAAATACGTAGACCAACTCTTTCTTAGCGGGGATACCTATCGACTACGAACATTATTCGCCGGTTTAAAACCTAATCAATAAAATTCTTTGCTTATAAAGCTTGTGAGAGACAAAAATCCGCAAATCAATCTATTTAATTGGCTTATAAGTTGTATCGCACGAATATACTAGCCCGAAACGGGCGAATAGGAAGTCGGTGGCAAAAAAACTAAAACTAAAATACAGATCCCAAGATATCGACTTCCGAAATTAAAGTTATTTCATAATTTTGAGTTAATTTCTTTTTGAAGTCGGTTGAATTTTTTTAAATTACTTTTTTCTTCAAAACCTACTTCTCTATTAGTCGTCATCTCGATAGTCACTCCCCTTTCTAGACATAGCTTACAAAGCTTACTTATATACCAAGTTACTTAAAAAAAATTACGAAATATCTTATTTAAAAAAAGATATCTGGAAATCTCTGTTTCTATGGAAAATTTACAATCGGTCTACATTGGCTGTAACTCAATTTTTCGAAAATGTTCTTAAGTAACTTTTTAAAATCGGTTCATTCATTTCGAAAAACAAGGGCTTGGAAGTTTGTATGAAGTGCCGTGCGTGCCGTGCGGCGTTGTTTGTGATCTTCCTGTACGAGTCGCAATAAATACTTTTCTTTCTAAAGGCCTATAGGTCAACCAATAATTTCCAAAATATTGAACGAGATAAAATTATTTACAAGAAGTATTGTCTAGTAGTTTCCGAGTTGTTATTAAAATTCATCACCTATTATTAGTGCATCAAACAATCTTTAAAAACACCTCATATTTGTCTTTATAATCAGTTTATCCCTACATTAACAATTTTAATTATAATTAAATTATAAATATACCATTAAATTTCTAATGCCAAACTGCATTCAGTGATGGATTATTTATTATTAAATAGTTTTTGTATAGATAATTGTTTCATATTTTGCAATAAATTACCAGCGTCGTGTCATCGCGCTTCTATTTCTTTTCTATGCAGTCCGACAGTGACCGCGCTTTATGTCATGTAAGCCCCTTAAACTCTCATTATGATTACTTACCTACTGTAAGTATAGGTACCCAAAACACAATTTATACTTAGGTACAAGTCTAGCGACCCGCGCCTGTATCGCACGGCTTTTACGACTTGACAAATCATAAAGGTTTATTCATTATATCTACGTTTAATATTATTTATTATACACATAAACATTCCGGAGTAAACTCTCTGAATAATGTTAAAAACGGTATCAAAATCCGTTGTGTAGCTTATAAAAACAACACGGTCACACTGACAGAGACGAAAAGCGACTAATTGTAGGATAGATACCAATTTTCTGAATACCACAAAGTTGTTATCTCTTTAAATGACTCAAACTCAAAGCATTTATTTCAAATAAACCAATTACAGGCACTTTTGAATTGTCAAGGGGTCGGTCAGTCAGAAAGATGAAGTTAGTTGCCCATTCCAAAGCGCAGTAGGTACTATGGAGAAGAACGGGCAAGAAAGAAGTTACAAAATATTCATGTTGAAATGATAAAAACAATTCAGAAATTATTATGCCGTGGCAGCTAAGAGATGACCAGTCCCTACTGACGGCTCCCGTTCACAAACATGACGTATGGATCGGCACTATTCAGCTCAACCATTTTTAAGGGAACTTAACTTAAAAAAGGAGACATTTTACATCCAGAAAGTAAGAAAACTAAAGATCTTCCCTTCACTTGACGCAACACCTTTCATCGACAAGTGCCCATAAAAATAAACAAACAACCAAACAATCCACCCCAACCGGCAATGACAAACAAAACCATGAAATACATTGTAACAATACCAACTAATTCATGCCACAACATGAAAAGCATTAGATAACCAAACAATTATTTAGAAAGGGCGACAACAACGGGCCACAACTTAGAATGAGAACTGTCTAGTCATCTCCTAAAGAAAGGCCGTAGAATGGGCATAGCATAGAAAGGGCTGTAAAAACCCCACGTTGACACCTTTTGTTCATCTGTTTGTCTATTGTTCTGAAGTACTGGCCGCATTGTGCTTGCGTTTTAGAAAAACGGACCTCCGTCTTGTTTCGATTTTTGAAATTGAATATTTGAAATGAGACATATTTTTTAAATATACAGGTTGTTCGATGTCTTTAGATACCAACCCTACATGTTTTTGTAAAAAAAAAAATTGCCTAAAAAAAAAAAGGGTTTAATTTTGTCAAACCAGAATTATGTGAACCACTTTTGGCATTAAAAATTTCACCCAAAAATCTAAAATTATTATTTTCTACCAGTTTGGAACAGGAAACATTTCATAAAGCCAGTTTACCTACAAAGAAGGTAGAATACAAAATATTCAACACTAAATTATGTTATGCCTTCAAATATTGTTTACTAAACATAACCCTCCTTTTTGCTTCGCCGTAGTCGGGTAAAAATAACAAAGTTTATCATTGTTCCAAAGTGGTTTTATTTACAATAGAACTACCTTAATCTTAAAACAATTTGTTCCGACAAAGAAAAGGGTTTCTAATTGTAAACATTTATCCAAAGTTTACCTCGATGTAAAACAATAATTATATATTGTTTTACATCGAGGTAAACAGAGGAAAAACAATTTGTAAGGAATACAAAATAAGGAAATTGGAGGCTTTCTAGTATCGGAACCTATCGAATTTGTGTTTGTTGTAGAATTGAACACAGCAAGTAATACTTAGAAAGATATAGATTTTTTAAATAAGAAAATATAGGCAATCATGGAGACTGCCTACAGAAGTAAAACCTTAAAACTATGCATAGCATAGCTACAGATATACTGTTAAAATTAGCATGTCGGTGACGCAAACCCATAAATACTTATTTTCCCCTACCAAAAATCGCTAAACGCGCCTAAAGAAAAAATCCTCTTTGATTGAATCTGTTGTCTTTTCCCTACAATCATTCAAGTTGTATGTATAGTGATTGCTGTTAATATGATCAATACAACTGCTCGTATGATGCTACGGTAGCGGTAAGTATATACAACTAAAAACCTAATTGATTGTTCACCCTTACTTCGGTACTTCACTCAAGTACATACCTACTGCCGGGAAAACAACGGTTCACCTACCACCTATTCAATCCGTGTTTTGTGAGTATAACTTTCAAGCTTAGCGCACATTACAGTCTCATCGGTCTGCAGCGCATTGCATTTCAATACAAAAAAGTGCTGTGCAACCCGCGTGTAGTGTGCGATGGTTCATACAATATGTACGAAAGTGATGCTGGACGAGATTTGCCATGCGATTTGGCCAGTCCCAAATCTGCGTCGGCCTTTGAACAACATTCTGCAAGTAGTAGGTATATAGTGTCGAACTGTTACCTAACAGTTTCGTACCTATATCTATGTTTATGTGTTGTGTTTGGTTTTGCATTGTTTTTTTTTTGTTCTATTTTTAAAGTTTAGGTCATTAGTTTCGTGGATTAGTTTATAATTTTGAAACTTTTGCATGCCTAAGTACTGGTAAAATATGGCTGAACCTATTACCTATATCATCATGTAGGCTAGGGTAGACTGCTAAAACTACTGCTAAAGTAAAATGTCAATTAAGTTTATTAATATCGTTCTTCCAAAAATAAAATATTTTTAGTTAATGTCGAAACGAAGATCAAAAACGAAAATACAATTATGAAATGAAGCAATTAATTTTAATGTTTCCAGAATAAATTATTTATAGAAAACAGACTGATAATTCTTAAAATATATTTACTTGAAGTAAAATCAATTCCTAGAAGTTTGTCGACATAAAAGCTTGTCAACGGTCTGTATTTTGCTTTTACTAACAAGCGTTTAGCCTTTGAATTGCAAGTTCTAGGCAGTCAGCGTGCTGTATGAAAGAACCGAATAATAACGCAGCCTGTATATACCATTCATTTACAGTTATTAAAATTTTAAAATTGGAACATTTTAAAGTTTGAATGGGTTATTTTTTTTATCTAAGACAGAAATGGACCGTTTTTTCTACCATGCGGCATTTAATTTAAAGGACGAATAAGGTGATCGATTAATTTATAAGTTTGTTCGCCACCCTATAATAGGGTTGTGAACTAAAAGTGAATATCAATATGTTTATAGTTTACAGAATAATACCTAGCTTCCATTAAATTTCATTCATCTTTAACTGAAAATTAAATAATTAGGTAAGCAACACTAAGGCATCAATCTGAATACAATAAAAAAACCGAATCATTTCCTTATCTCTGTAGCATACCTACTAAATGAAATGGGTCACAGTTTTAATAAACAAATTTTGAATGAAATTGTTCTGTACACAACGAGATACCAATTAGAACGTCTACCAACCTACGAGTTGTAGGTAGTGAGTTCGAACCCAGACAGGCGCTTTACTTTGTGAAAATAATTTCACCACCACTACTCTCAAAACGGTGAACGAAAACATCGTGAGGAAACTGGCATGTCCTAGAACCAAAAATTCGAAGACATTTGTGACATCTAGCTGCATCCGGTTAGACTGGAAGCCGACCCCAAAATAGTTAGGAAAAGGCTAGGCAGATGATGAGGTACAACTGTTGGTTTAAGTTGTTGCTAGTAAGGGTCTTGTCTTTTTTCATTTATCTGTTACTAGCAGCGCCCAGCGGTTTCACCCGCATGTGTCCGGGATAAAAAGTAGCCTATATGCATCCAGGGTGTCAGGTACCTCCATACAAAATTTTATCAAAGTTGCTCCAGCCGTTTGAGCGTGAAGAAGTAACAAACATTAATAAACTCACACACACACTCACAAACTTTCGCCTTTATTACATTAATGTGATTTTTTTTTATTCTTAACTTCTCATAGGTATGTTAAATATTGCGTCAGAGTTAATTTAAAAAACCTGAGCAGTGGATAAAAATTTAAGTCTTTTAATTAAGTACTGAAAAATTGTTTGTATTTTTGGACATTTTCAAAAAATCACCTTAACCAATCTACATGGTCCTCACATGACCTGACCAGGATTATGTCTGGAGTCTGGACTTTAAAAGAGACTGGGACCTTTGAGTTTGTTTCAGCCTTGTTTCTCAGAATATCCGGATAGTCTATCCGGTTCAGATCTAGTTTTTAAAATATGATTTAAAATGTAAGTGTTTGTACAAACCTACTTACAGAAATAAATCATTTAATTATCATTTAACCTAGTCCACCAATTATTCTTAAAAAATACGAAAATTAAAAAGTATCAAATTATTAAAAACATAACTTGAAAGTATAAAACTTGAGACAGCTTATTATAATTATATTGAGCGTTGAAAATCCAAGTCCGAGATATTGTTTTATTCAAAAATACATTTAACGTAATTAATTACTTTGGTCTTGAGAATTTTATTGCGCCGTTACTTTAATTTTTCTTTTAAAACATCTGTAATTTCACTTTCAATCGGTTAACGTTTTTAAAAATGGTTTAGCTGTTTTTATTTATTATTAATTTAACTTTTAAATAAAATATTAACTAAAGCTTTTAATAAATAGGTACCTACCTACCTATTACATAAATCGTTTGTGTGTAACTAAATACCTATTGGGTTCCTACATCTACAGTTTGTATGTAAGTAAAAAAAGAGTTATAAATAGCCCACAAACACCTTTGTAAAAAAATCTGTGTTACCTATCCCTAACTATTTTTTTATTTGCATAGCCAGCAAAAATTTCCAAATATTTTTTTGTTAAAATTCTTATTCAAACGCAGAAAAACAGCCTTCATTTTCCATACACAAACTTAAAAAAAAAACAACTATATATAATTCATTTGAATTAAAAATAAAACATGGTTGATAACTACCAAATATAATTTAAAAATAGAAACACTTGAAAAATACCGCGAAAAAAAATCTCCCTACTTTATTCAAAAAATATTATCAGAACAATAAAAAGGTCAACTTACATGCTCGATCACACAATCACAGTCACACAACCGCGTCACGCGTAGCTCCCGACCCGATCGACACGTCCTCCCGGCTCGACACACGGGGGAGGAATGAGATACTGCCGCTCTACCGGTTCTGCCGAATTTCCGTCTGTATGCTGCCTCTCCAGACGGTAGGTACGGGAGGATCGCACAGCATTCACCGTAGTAGATTGCAATACCTATACTGCACACACATAGTTTGGAATTTTGGAATGGAAATTGACAAGAACAATTATCAATTTTTACCGACTTCAAAAAAAAGGAGGTTATCAATTCGATACGTATGTATGTAATATTATTGGAATTGAATTATATTCACATATGATGATCTATTAGGGCTTCCAAACAAATATACAAAATTTCATAGACGTATGTATGTATGTATGTATGTTTGTCCACGCATATCTCCGGAACTATTAATCGGATCGTGACAATTTTTTTATTGGCTTACATTTTCTTCAACTTAGGGAACAGTGCAAGTTTCATCAAGATCGATTGAGTAATTTTCAAGATATGGACTAATACGTGTAAGTGTGACGGCCTGGCTTATTGATAAGAGCTACGGGTGTAGTGTCAAAGGGAAAACATCTCAAAAACTTGGTCAAATACTAGTGCAAAAACTAAAAATTACGAAATAAAAAGTAATTTAAAAAAATTAAACCGACTTCAAAAAGAAATTAACTCAAAATTATGAAATAACTTTAATTTCGGAAGTCGGTGGCATAAAACTAAAATACAGATCCCAAGACACCGACTTCCGAAATTAAAGTTATTTCATAATTTTGAGTTAATTTCTTTTTGAAGTCGGTTTAATTTTTTTAAATTACTTTTTTTTCTGTCATTTTCGAGCTTTTAAGTGAGTTTATTAATAATTATTAGTAAAAGTCAACTCTATGAAAAGCCATAATTATATGTTATCTATACTAATATTATAAAGCTGCAGAGTTTGTTTGTTTGTTTGTTTGTTTGAACGCGCTAATCTCTGGAACTACTGGTCCGATTTGAATGATTCTTTTAGTGTTGGGTAGTCCATTTATCGAGGAAGGCTATAGGCTATATTTTTTTTCTTCAAAATTAGGGATCCGTAATAAAATTGCTATTTTGTAACACAAGGTGTAAAATCGAAAACCTATTTTTGCGTGCGCTGCAAAAACTATTGACAATAGAACAAAATAATGTACTACGGGTTTGTAGAACCCATTAAGACCTACAAAAAAGTCCGCGAGAACATATGTCTAGCTATCATGGTTTACTCACAATAACCGATTTTGTGTTCAACATAATTATTAAATCGTCTGAAGAAAAAAAAACTACGTTAAATATGTATCGTAATATTAATCTTTATCGAAATTAAGCATTATGTTATCAAGAGTATTTATGAAGAAGTAAAATACTTTTTGTTTCATCTCAATCGGATATTTCGTTTAAAAGTTATCACGTGTGTAAGATGTTAAGAGTTGGTACCTATTAAGGAGTTATGGGCCATAGAGTTTTTTATCTATACTAATAATAAGGCTGAAGAGTTTGTTTGTTTGAACGCGATAATCTCTTTAACTACCGGTCAGATTTGAATTCTTTTTGCATTTGATAGCCCAATTCTTGAGGAAGGCTATAGGCTATTTAACATCACGCTATGACCCTTAGGAGCCGAGCAAAAAGAAAAAAACTCAGAGTGAACGGTAAGCGAATACGAAGTGTTGCGACGCGACGGGGTGGGGGTACAAGAAATTTCACGCGGACGAAGTCGCGGGCAGAAGCTAGTAAGTAATAAGGGCAAAATACACACCCTGACGTCAAATCGCGCGTCACACATCCAATCTGTAGACACCCCAACGTGAGTGGCCGGCGCGGGGTGAACGACTCCTGTCCTGATAAGATTGTGGTTGCCGGAATCCGGATGAGCAGCATTTGACAACAGGATTGATCATACTAATTAGTTCTGTTGCATTACGGCGCGGCTGCTGGGAATATTAATAGTAATTATTTTGTAGGTAGAAGATATACGTCATCTTGGAAGTTGAGCTTTCGGTGAAAACAACACGAATGAGCGTGGATTTTTTATTCATTACATTTTTAATGATATTCTGTGACCTTTACTAGCCACGCCCCGCGGTTTTACCCGTGTAAATGTCGATCCCGTGGAAATACCGGGATAAAAAGTAGCCTATATGTTAATAAAGGGTGTCAGCTACCTCCATACAAAATTTTATCAAAATTGGTCCAGCCGTTTGAGCGTGAAGAAGTAACAAACATATAAACACTCACACACACACTCACAAACTTTCGCCTTTAGGTATAGTATTAGTGTGATGTGACTATTGGAATAAGAACATAATTCTAAGTAATGTTTATTTACTAATGGCCGATTCTTAATTTACAGACCGTTATTGATTAAAATTAAGACTTGTGTCTTTACCAATAATGAAGCAAAGAGCATGCAAAAAAGAGCTTACTTAAAAAAAAAAAAAAGCTTTCTTAAGCTTTGCATAGTAGACCCTCTCTTATGGAAGTAGCTATCATAAATGTAAAATTACCCTACTAATTCTATTTATATGTCCAGTTTGGTAATAAAAAATGCTACCATGTGGTAAGCAAAATTATTAGTTTTTGTTTATAGGAACCGAGCTTATGGGAAACTGTCAAAAAGTTAACATTTTCTGGAAAACGTTAAGAATAAAACAACTCTAGAAATAACAGACCAGAAAGTTAAAAGAAGATCATTGAGAAGAAAAGACGATCACCATTCAAAGATCAATTAAATACTCCCAAAGTAGATTCGTTAAAGTGTCGTAAGACATCATCATCATCTGCCTAACCTTTTCCCAACTGTGTTGGGGTCGGCTTGCAGTCTAACCGAATGCAGCTGAATACCAATATTTTACATGGAGCGACTGCCTATCTGACCTCCACAACCCAGTTACTGGTTGTGAGTTCGAACCCAGGCAGACGCTTTACTTAGTGTATTCCGTTTCATCACTACTACTCTCAAATCGGTGAAGGAAAATATCTTGAGGAAACCGGCATGTCCTAGAACTACAACTTTGAAGAAATGTGACTTCACCAGCCCGCGCTGGGCCCACTCCCTCTCACAGAGAGGATGCCTGTGTCCCAGCAGTGGGAACTTTCTAAGCTGATTATACTAAATGTCATAACCAAACGAAACAAATTATGAAAGATACTCTCAAATAAGTGCAACTTTTACCAGAATGATTATGAAACAGGCCCCTAGCTTCCTTATTCGGTATCCAACTACCAGCTGTGGTCAGAACTCGAACGCTACAAGAATTTCCTACATTCCGCTAACTGTTACCCGCTCACATTCCGAACCTTCCTGCTTATTTCGCAAAAAGCTCTGATAGAACTCACCTATAGAGTTTCGGGTTTCGGCCAAAATTGAACGTAGCTGTGTTGGTCGAAACTATGAAACGGAATTGAGACATGGAGAAAAGTAGCACTTTGTTAATACAGGACACTTAGTTACACGAGAATCTGTGTGGACCTCATTGCATTCAAACGTTTTATTAAATTTTATAACTTTTAATTACCCATTAATAGAATATGCTAGGCAATGAAAGAAAGACTTGCTTTGTTTACACCGTACGGTAAAGGTATCAAACCGGAAAGGAATCGGCACCGTATCTTCTCGACCGTTCAGTATTCTTTGTATGAAACTCCCTACCGCAACGCACACTAATCGGAATCGTAACGTAATCGCCTCGCCTTGGGACAAGCTCACCAACCGCGGTGCGGTGCGTTACGGCTGGTCGTCCCCGCGATTGCGGTTCGTCG
Source organism: Oligia fasciuncula (assembly GCA_963082905.1). Lineage (NCBI taxonomy): Eukaryota > Metazoa > Arthropoda > Insecta > Lepidoptera > Noctuidae > Oligia > Oligia fasciuncula. The sequence continues at coordinate 8,095,078 of OY720406.1, read as the reverse complement.
TCCCCGCGCATACGTATCTCCGTACCCGAGCTTACGTCTCTTTTTCCACTCTTGCCCCTCACACTCCTCCGGCCTGCTTGTTGCAACATCAACCAGCGGTCGGCGAGCCTAACCGTAGCCGAGTCGACGTATCGGAGCTTCTGATCCGCTTTGGTTATGTGCTTACGTTAGGTTGACGCCTGTTTGACGTCGAGGCCAAAGACGATACGGTGCCGATCCCTTTCCGATTTGATACGTGTGCTATGACCTTTAGTCGTTTGAAATCGAGTGAGATAGGTAAGTAGTAGACGTGTAGTCTAGGTACACATGACAACATATTAAGCTATACATTCCCGATTTAGCTGACCTCTCATTGTATAGGCTTTTCGTACAATGAGAAGTCAGCTTATACTGGAAATCAATAGCTTGACATGTCGTCGTGCGTACCTGTAATATACCAAAACTTAAAACACAACCAAACTGATCTACCTGGCCTTACAAACAATACTTACACACTTTATCCAAAACCCGCAAGACTACCGGCACAAAATACAGAGAGTACAGAAGGCAATCTTCATACAAAGTGTGCTCGAGCAACGCACACATAGACACCGCTCACGGACACGTTATCTCGGACAGGTTGGGACTAGTGCGAGCGCGAATGCCATCCGCTTGAGACACGCGTCTGTGAAGTGCAAAAAAGGAGCAACAAAAAAATGGCTATCTAAGCTCGATTTATATAATGGTTTCCTATTTTGAATCAGTATAAACGAAGTAACTTTTTTGTAAGGTAAATTCGCGCCACCAACTAGAACCGATATTGTGTTTTTTTTAGTGTCATTTGATAGGTTTAGGTCTAAAACGAATAGGGCAAAATAAATTGTGTAAATAGGGTAGTCCGTTTTGAAGTTATTAGGGATTTTCGATAGTGAAAATTGACAAATGTAAAATTTTATATGTTTATGTTCTGTAAACTTTTTGTATTGTAATACTGTGTTTATTATTTTGTTTTAATATTGTAGAATAAGCTCAACAATAAATCAAACAACTAGATACGAGTGCCACTAACTACCACGATAGTTTTTTGTGCATAAGCCAAAATTGACCACCATAGCGCGACCGCCGAGCGTAGGTATGTAAAGTGAAGTACATATATGTGATTGCCTTCTGTACTCTCTGTGTTTTGTGCTACCGGGCAATATTTCAGACTAACTAAAAGAAACCCTCAATGTTATATAAATGGCCCGATCTATTAACAATTGCGTGTTTCAAAGACGTAGATAAAAGCAAAACAAAAGAAATTGCGTTAATTGTAAACAATAAACCTTCACAGTACATTGTCTGTGTTAATGGCGACGAGCACTTAGTTTATCTAGACCACAGCTGATAGACTATTTGTTCTGGACTTAATTCGATTATTATTATTTTTATTTATTTTTTAGAAAAACATTGCCGCACATTAGGAATTTCTCAAGTATTGTGGGTGCGTTTACAAATATTTAAACTCACATACACAAACTACTTGTAGGTCATACAAATATTTGTGACGTGCGGGAATCGAACCCGCGACACGCAGCGCAGCCGCCGACCAAACGCCGACCGCGCAGTGGCGCCCTTGTTTGGTTATTTATTTTATTTTAGAATGAAAATGCAGAAAATAAGCACGTCCACAAGATTATACGTTAACATTATTATAAACGGTAGTTTTACATTCTTTAGTCAAAGTCAAATCATTTATTTCAAATAGGCACATTAAAGGCACTTTTGAACGTCAAAAAAAAAAAACTAAATAGAAATGATTCTAGTCGCCCATTCGAAAAGGTAGTTTTCGTATGGAGAAGAATGGGCAAGAAACTCCACCGTTACTCTTTTAAAAATGTTTTACAAGGTCTTGTATACATAATAAAAATTATATGTGAACACGATGCACCCATAATAAAATTAGTCTACCACAAAAGGTAAAAAGAATTAAAAATTAAGCAATGACAGGTAAATCAAATAAGTGATAGATACATGGTGCTCACATATTTACAAGTTATTAAAAAAAAAAAAATGCAAAAGTAGTTGAACTTTAACAAGTGTGTGAGCCACTGTAGTCGCAGATTGTAAAAATGAATTAGAATAAGATGTCATAATTAAAAATATATATATAAATTAAATTAGGAACAAGTTTGATTTTGTCTAGACTTTTAGATTGTCCTATGGAGCAGGACCAGCATGTTTCCAAACATTCTTATCTTGGATATAATCCTCTAATTTGTAATATCCTTGTTTACAAAGTGTACTTTTAATATGAGTTTTAAATTTTCTTTCATTTAATTGCAATATGTCACAAGGTATTTCGTTGTAGCATTTAACACAGTACCCCATAAAAGATGTATGTACTTTAGATAATCTAAAAAAAGGTTGATCTAATTTATCTTTATTTCTAGTATTAAAATTATGCCTATCACTTATTTTATTAAAAAGATGTTGATTTTTTCTTACATACATAATATTTTCATAAATGAATTGGCAAGGTACCGTCATGATATTAACCTTTTTAAATAGTTCCCTAAGAGATTCGCGACGACGTAGATTGTAAAATAGACCAAACGCGCGGTTTCTACATCTGTTAACTGTCTTATCTTTCTAACAGCATAAGCGGCGGTTTTATTATAATCACTAAAACGGATAATAGTGCCACTATTACTACCGTTAATCAGTAATACAACTTGTTAAGTTAGTATAATTGTAAAATGTTAAGATTTCATCAAATAGTCATTCAGTGGGATTACTTGATCTTAGAGAGTTGTGTTGACTTTAATTATTATAATTCTTTAAATACATATTTGTTACGGTCGCGAATCATATTTTAATCAACGTACAACAACATATTACTGACCAGCAAATTGCATAAAACGTAAAAAAAAATGAATTTCGCGGGCTATCTTAGCGCTTAAAACTGTTCAGAAACGTAGCAAAATACTATCGAAGAAGTCTCGCTCGTCCAGCAATATTACTTACTAGCTTCTGCCCGTGACTTCGTCCACCTGGAAGTTCTTGTTCCCCCGACCCACCCCGTCGCATTGCATCACCTACCCGGACTATGACTTCCTATTCATTTAGCGTTTTTCTGACTTTTTTTTGCTCGGCTCCTAATTGTTCTAGCGTGATGATATGTAACCTATTATTAGCCTTCCTTAAGAATTGGGCTACCAAACGCAAAAATATTTTTTCAAATCCGACTGGTAGTTTCAGAGATTAGCGCGTTCAAACAAACGAACTCTTCGGCTTTATTATTGCGAAATGGTAGGCACATTGCAAACCCAAGGTTACATGCTCTGTGGCAAGCCTTACATACTCTGTGGCAAGCCCTAGCTGAGAACAGTGAGAACCATGGACCGCATGGACGTAATATATTACGTCCATGGTGAGAACACACAAAGCAATAAAAATGCCACGTTCCACAGATGATGAAAGAAAAATTATTCGCAAAGTATATGAAGAACTACAATTTCAAATAAATTGCGTATGCCTTTGCTTCGCTAAAGAAACACTTATTGATGGCTCTGAGGAAAATTAAATAATCATGGCTTAAACGTAATAAATTAATTTATTTTTGTCCATAATCTTCAAAGCGGATATCCTTTTTTTTTTAAAAAAAAGGACCCCTACGGATACCTACGGATTTTTATTACAAAAACTAGCTTCTGCCCGCGACTTCGTACGCGGATCCTGTTGCTTATTCCAGCGACAACGGGGTCGTCAAAATCGAAGATCTGAAACGTCTGATGTCGAATTCTAAGAGTCCGGGGACGGGAAAACAGCGTGATGCGCGAGACGATTCGAGACGTTTCAGATCTTTCATTTTTGTAAGTCAACAGGAAATGCCCATCAGACTAAACCACTTTTGGTAAGGCGGGTTTTAGAGTCGCACTGACCGCACGCTGATGGTCAGCGCTGATGGGTCGATATGCTATGTAGTAAGGTAGCGTTTCTGAGTAATGCTGACCGCTCAGCGCTGACGGCTCATACGTTTCGCTGTCCGCGCCGACGATCAGCGTGCGGTCAGCGCGACTCTAAAACCAGCCTAAGACGTCATTCCTATATGTTATAGTGTCGCTGGGCTTTGAAGTTCCACAACAGGTGTTCCAGATCTTCAAATTTATTCTCACAGCAGAAAATGCTCTTCACGTGGAATATTTTTTGCTATGGCACCATTTTTATATCTCTTATACTTTAGCTGATCTGTTGCGGTTCTGCATCAGGTGTTAAATTTTCCAAAATAAATTAGTGATAGTTTGTTGATTTACAGAAATACTCAAAAGATGCGTCTCATACTGTACTATAGCTTAGATCCCTCAAAAACTATTTGGCTTAGTAAACTCAAAATTTGAAAGTTATGTAGTTAATTTACTGGTAAGAGACGTCAGGTTAATAAGGAAATTTAGGAGACGTCGAATAACAGAAGTGTTATAATTTACTGTAACACTTCTGTGTAAACAACGTTCGTTGTTTTTCCCTCGGTCTCATTCAATATGTAAATACAGCGAGTCAGGACTGGTGACGCGGGAGCAAGCGACGTACAGTTGTCCGTGTGAGATGCAGCTCGTCCTGAGGTCGATACCCGTAGCCTTCAGTGTCTGCCCCTGTGACTTATTTATTGTCATTGCGAAGCACACGCTCACAGGAAACTGCACGCGCTTGAATTGAAAGGGGTAATTGTGGCCGGGTGTCACCATTGCCAGGATCACCCAGAACACACGATGGAGCACACGGTGGAGGTCTGGCCCGCTTGGGCGGAGCACCGCCGTGTCCTCGTATAGGCGATCGGCAGCGGCGGCGACCTCTCGCGTCCGGCCCTGGTGCAAGCCATGGTCCGGGGCGAGAGGGAGTGGGAGGCAGTCACCTCCTTCTGCGAAGCAGTCATGCTAGCGAAGGAGGTGGCGGGACGGAGGAGGGAGAGAGCCTCCCGTCCCAGCCGCCGCAGGAGACGCTCCGGGCGTCGGGAGCCACGGGACGACTCCCGGCCACCGTAGGCGCGGGCCTGCGGGCCCGTGCCGGACGGCGCGTACGTGTTCTACGCGCGCCTCAAAGAGATGTCAGCATCGAGGAGGGGCCCCATAGGGCCGAAGCCTGCCGGGTCAGCGGGATTGTCCGAAAGGGTTACCGCTGGCCCGGAACATAAAGGGCTAAGGAAGGAACACGGGTGGGTTTTAGTCAGTAAGAGTCTGACACTCCCTTCCGCTCCACCCAGAGCGGGAGGGGTCATTTGATGACTTCCCATCCGAAAAAAAAAGGGGTAATTGTGGGGAATCGGTGGTATACGTGGTATAAACACTGTCTCGCCGACACCACAACCCGTTAGAATTTCCGCCTCAATGATATTTCTCTGCAGCGAGACGACTTTGAGCCGGGTCCCATTGCAAAGTTTCGGCGGAGTGAGATTCCGAAGAAGCATAATTGGGACACCGACCTTATGCGCCTCGCGCGGGAAGCGGTACCTACACCTTAGTGGCTATTGATGTCCCCGTACACCAGGCGTATCAAATCTTCTAAGGTGGACACCACTCTCCCAAGTATCTCAGGTAGAACCACCTGGCCACCGTCTACTGGTAGCGTTCTTCACCCAATTTTAAGAGAACATCAGAAAATTCTTGGGCGTGTACATTCCCGCCAAGCTATGCTCTCATATTCATCGTTAAGCGCAACCTATGAATATGTGGCCATAAGAAAGAGCATTTCAACAAAGCATTCACCTCATCAGCCCTAGTTCCTCGCGTCACCACAGGCAGCGTTTGTCGGAAATCGCCGCTTAACAGAACTGTAACGCCACCCATCATTTGCTGGTTCCTGCGGATGTCCTGCAAAGTCCTGTTTACCGCCTCTACTGCTTTTCTGTTCGCCATAGTGCATTCATCCCACACGATTAAAGAGCAATCTTTAAGCACGCGCCCTTTGTGATTGTCGCTGTTACTGTTGCGTTTGGAGTGTCAACTCCACAAACAACAAATGTGCTTGGTAAGATATAACATAGAACCAAAAGTTTGACTTGACTTTATGATAGTGTAGCTTATTGTACCACCAATCAATCTCTTTAGTAACATTGGTGTGAAACTCCCCATACAATTAGATAGGACATGTATAGTTCTCAGATTTCATAACAGTATCGTTCCTAATGCACATAAAAAATGCAAAAACTAAAAAAAAAAGAATTTTACGATAAAAAAAAAATAATAATACGGGATTTGAACTCGCACCATTTAGTGCGGTAAACGGTCGCCTGACCATACCGCTAAATTCCCTGTTGACATATTGTTGAAATAGCTGTTCCCTTGCAATTTATAATATTACTGCCCCGCTCCTTTATAAAAATAGCGTGATTGTTGTTTCCAGGGTTAAATTTTTATTAACTAAATAAATAACATGTCATTTTGGGCATTCAATTATTTTGTGCATTCAATTACGAACCAAAACCTTTTAAAATCAATATTGCTTACCTCCCATAACATACGGCGTGATAATATGTAGCCTAAAGCCTTCCTTGGTTTACAAAGAACATTTTTGCTGAATTTCAATTCAATCTATCCAGTAGTTTTGGCGTGAAGCCTTACCATACACACAGACAAACAGACAAACAGACAAAAATTCTAAAAAGTCACTTTTTGTCATCAGTTACGTTTTTTTAACAAAAGCCACTTATTTTTTCTCGAAAATTCTCAATGTACAGTTTTTCTTTCGTTACTGTTTTATTATATGTATAGATATAAAACAAAGGTTAACCTCATTAAGGAGGTTTGATTAAATTGTTTACAAAGACTGTCAGTGTTTTAGTTGAAAATTCTCAGAGAATGCCATAAACTAAAGTAAAAGAAATAAAATAAAAAAAAAACATAAGTCACCTAAACATTTTTTAACCGATAAAGGCCAGTACAAATGATATCAAGGAGGTTGCATTGTGTAGATTGATTTTCAAAAAAAATACTTCATCTAAATTATTAAATTTATTTTGAAACAATATAAAAAAAATAGTCATTGCTATAATCGAAACTATAAAAGCCATAATCAGGAATATAAGAAAATAGTTTTAAAAAAAGTACAAGGCTGTATGCCTCGACATCAAAATCACTCTCAGAAAAAAGTAGGTAATTGCATTATGCGCGGCAAATCGGCAAAACTTTCTTTGGCCATTGAAACATATTACTTAACTCATCATGTTTAGTATTATATACAGTGAAACGCTAGGCTATGTTTGGAAGCTGGCACACAGCATACCTACTGAAAACATCGAAAAATCAAATTTGCCAAAAATCTGGTACGTTTGCATAAATTATTTAATGGTGGTGTAATTTGAAAAAAAAAAAACTGTGTTTCTGTGTCACTCGTAGTGTAGTGTAAAGGTATATTTCATAAAAAATCTGTTAGGTTACAACAATCTCCAAACCCGACTTAAAAGTAATAGGACTCCTTTTTTTTTCAGCAAAGAATTAAATTCGTGGGTAACAAGTGAATCTGTCATGGCTACCAGAAGATTGTCACTTAGTGCCTCGTCAACCCTCATTTCTGGAGCTGCCAAGCTGTACAAACGAAGCTTGGATAAGCTGTTTGATGGTGAGAAACTATTTGATTCTCTAATTTATGAAGGTACATTAAGACCGATGTAACTTGACGGGCCTGAACTTTGCGGAGAAGGCTGCGCAGTAAGATTTTTTAGGAACCAAATGATGACATGAGGCGAGTGCGAGTGAGAGAACATGCGCGAAAGTTCTTAGTGCCTATGTTCAGGCTCGCCAAAGTTACGTCGGTCGTATTGTAGGCGATCTAAATGATAGAAGGGGCTCGTGGTTAAATGACAACAGCCGTACGGGTTAAGCTACACTTGCCGCGGTTGGTCCGAGGACCCCTCTGTTCTACGGAAAGCACGTTAGTTCTTGTCATCCGTAGATCTTTGACAGTCGTTACGGGTAGTCAGAAGCCCTGAAAGTCTGAAAACCGGTCTTACCAAGGAGTATCGTGTTACCCAGTAACTGAGGCAGCCGCTCCATCTAAAATACTGGTATTCAGCTGCATCTGGTTAGACTGGAAGCCGACCCCAACATAGTTGGGAAAAGGGAGTGAAATGTCAATATAGTCAAGCGCTTTATAACCGTATCATCTATTTATCTATAGTAATAATAAAGCTGAAGATTTTATTTGTTTGTTTGTTTGAACGCGTTCGACTCTGGAAGTACCAGTCGGATTTGAAAAATTCATATTCATTCATTTACAGCAACAATGTGTGTGTTTATATGTTTGTTACTTCTTCACGCTCATACGGCTAGACCAATTTTGATGAAATTTTGTATGGAAGTAGCTGACACCCTGGATTAACTTATAGGCTACTTTTCATCCCGATACTCCCACGGGATCGACATTTACGCGGGTGAAACCGCGGGGCGCAGCTAGTACTATAAGAATGCTGAAAAGTCTTTGTTTGAACGCGATAATCTCTGAAACTTCCAGTCTGATTTGAAAAACTCTTTTTGCATTTGATAGCCCAATTCTTGAGGAAGGTATCTAACGTTTTAGGCTATTTAACATCACGCTACAACGTGTAGGAGTGGAGCAAAAATAAAAAGTCAGAAAACGAAGTAACAGCGCGGGTGGGCGATAGGTGGGTTGGGGGCAAAATTTCACGCGGACGAAGTCGCGAGCAGAAGCTAGTGCTTTAATAATATAAACCGTTTCACCTACAGATGTCAAAACAATGAACGAGGACATGTTATATCGTCGGAAGCGAGAACGACTTGACAGCTCATGTAAGTTCATATAATTACATAAGATAATGCCCATTAACACTGCAGGCCTTACACAGTTATATTTATTACCTGTGACAGCAACCTTATCGATTTAAACCTAAACTCAAATTCAACATAATTATTTTATTTCACACACGGCGCGGGCACTTATATAGGGTGACTGGTAATTAGTGACCGATACTTAAACACGTGATTTTACTCATCATTATTTACTTTTACTATGGGAACAAATCTGAAATCGCGAAAAAAAAATCAGCTGTTCCCTACATTTATGTTCGCTTAACCCGTCAAAATGTAGGGAACAGCTGATTTTTTTTCGCGATTTCAGGTTTGATCCCATAGTAAAAGTTGTTCATAATGATGAGTAAAATCACGTGTTTAAGTATCGGTCACTAATTACCAGTCACCCTATATAAAGAAGAAAGAAAACACGTTTATTTGCGGTAAACATGATGCAATAAAGAACTTATACAAAAAATAATAATAAGAAAGGGTTGGGGGAAACATGCGTCACATCCACGCAAAACGGCTATCGCTCAGCATTATGCTGCGACCCTATGCAAGACAGAGCCTCAGCGCTGGTTTTCAGCGACAGCCGGCGCCGACGAATTGACGTCGTCCGGTGCAGCAAACAATTATTAGGACGCTGTACTGGTACAGCATACACAAAGAAAATAATAGAAACGAAACGAAACTTAAAACGTTATGAAACGTCAGAAGATAGGAGCATTGTTCCAATTGGTAGTTTCCTATGGAGAAGATTTGTTTGTATCTTTCATTTCATCTCTTCAGGGTGGCAGGGACAAACTGTAACCATGAATTCAGCACATGTTTCCAGACCCCGTAAGGTAGAAATTTTCATTGGTTAAAATCAAAATATAAATCTACTGTTTCATAGAAAAATGCAAAACATACGCGGTCTACGTGTACGAAAAACAGCTTTTCGAAGTGAAAACTTCTTTAGGCGACACCGCGCGTTTTGTTTATAGGACGATTCAAAAAATACCCGCTTCGGATGTGGTCGGCTGTCCTCGGGATGTACTCGGTTTTAATGTATATCCGATATGTCAGTGTGTGATGGCAAAGAATTCTGTTTGTGTTTTTTTTTAACAAAAAAAAAACCACAATTACCATATTTTTTTTTGTTTTGTTGTCAACGTCCCCGCCACCCTGTATAGATTAAAAATCCCTGTGATGCAAAAGGTAAACTAACTGTGAAAGGACATTTTCTACTTATTCTGCATTCGCGACTTATTTGCCAAAAATCTAAACAAATATGACTTTATGGAAAATAACTTTAAATCCTACACAATAAAGTTCAGTTTACACTAAAACTTCAAACATTTTTATAACTTTTTCGATAGTGCTAGTCACTCTGAAATCAACTTAACTGTCATTAAAATAAAGTTGATATTTGTTTAACTTGAAATAACATTAATTTGAAACAGGTTTGAATAGAATTTAATTGTAGTGGTCGCAAGCGGTCGGAGAAAATGCTTTTCAGTAGCAGTCCGGAATTGGGATTTGGAAGTGATTAATGGCAATTGGCTCGTACCTATTTGGATTAGTAGGCTGCACGTCAAGGTTAACAATACCAGTATAAGCTAGGCTGGCTTCCTATTCTGTTGAAGATCTGTACTACACTAGGCCAGCCCAAAGTCAAAGTGTTACCACTGTCGTGCAGCCTAATGTACCTAAATACTATATACTTCTGCCTAAACGTTTGATCATAACAGAATTTCACGCTTGATCCCTCGAAGGGTTACGCAGAGGTGTACCCACATTTCGCCAGTTATGTTTAAGTTCGGGCGAGCCTAATGCCATCGGCCGGGCACAAATCTGACTGCAGGCTATTATTGAGAAATTCCAGATGGAAAAAGTTCACAACACTGCCTGACCCTGGAATCAAACCCAGGACTGTTCGAGCAATACAGGCATGAAGGAGTCTTATATTATGTCTATTTCTATGCCTAGTTAAGTAGTCTTACAATGCCACTTTAAGCTTAAGTTCATAACGACAATGACGCCCTGAAGTTCAAGTCTGATACTTAAAGTGGCACGTAAAGGCCTAAAGGGTAGATGTTCGTCATCACAACTCGGAAACTCACTTGCAGGAGATGAATGTAGTTAGTACAAACGGGAGGGTCAGGTGCCCAGTCGTAAAGTTTATTGCTATAGTAACTTTGGGCGGTTAGAATTAGTACTGAAAGGTCTTTAAAGAAGTTGTACGCAAGTTGGTAACCGACATAGCCCGAAGAATTGCCAAACTTATGTGGCAGTAAGCAGGACACGTTGCTCACAGAACAGTTGGCCGATGGGGCCGAAATGTTCTGGAGTGGCGACTGCGTACGGGAAGACATAGCGTTGGTAGGCCTCCCACAAGGTGAACCGATGACCTGGAGAAGGCCGCAGGAATTGGCTGGATTCGAGTAGCACAGAACCTGTCGAAGTGGCTTCGGGGAGGTCTATGTCCAGCAGTGGACGTTTTTCGTTTGAAATGATGATGATGATGTACGCAAGCTGACAGATCAAGCTTTTCATTTCAGTCTATGAAGTCCAAACAAATAAGACCTTGAAAATGTATGTTTTTCAGCTTCAGAAAGTTCTGATTCGACGGAATCCATGGACGAAGTCCTTGAAGAAATGAGACAACCAGCTACGGTTAGCTTTGCAGGTCAGTAGCATCACGTATCAATTACAATAAAATTGCTTTTAAAATAAATATCATCTTTGTCGTCTTTCCTAAAACGATGATTTTTATAGTCCTTCTTTGAAAAAAACTTTGTCAATGCCTGCGACTTGTATAGTCGACCTCGTAAACACTTCAACGGAAGCAAAGCAATAACGAGTTCGACTATAATTCAACACAACGCACATAAGAAATAATCTTTGTAACATCAAACTTTGTAAGCTCGCACACCATATTATTAGCTAAATGAGGCAGAACTCTGTCGTTTGCATGTTACATTGTCACAAGTAATGATACAAAATATCTCTTCGTTTTTCATAAGGAGAAAGAAAATGTGTGCGCACACAGTTTTCATTTTTGTGTCATTATTGTATGTAAAAGCTTTTATGTAGATTTCACCAAAGAAACGATGGATGGACTGTGTGAACGATGATATGGTTAGAAAGGGGGTGACTACTAAGATGACGACTAAATAGAGAAGTATGGAAGAAAATACATATTGCGCCGATCCCAAATAAATTGGGATAAGGACAGGAGTATGGTGATGATGTAGATTTGACTTTCCATTGCATATTATTGCATTCAAAACATAACACTATAGACAACTTTTACATTTTTTACTACGGATTAACTTTAGATTCTCTGCGTGCAATGTATGAACTTAAAAAATATATCGGGCTAAAATGTCATTCCTGATTCAATCACGCAGGAAATTTCAGTTTAAATTAAACTACCTATAACTTCACTGGGTACATACGACAACACATCAAGATATACACTTCCTGGACAGCTGTCCTCGCATTTTATAGGCATTCCGTATCTACAATTAGAAATCAGCTTAAACTGGAACTGTATAGCATGTGGTGTCAAGTGTACTTACTTGATGTTGAAAGTGTTGTTAATTGCAGATTTATCATTTTCACCGACAAAGCGTCGCAGAACAGATCCTATAATAAAAGTGACACCAAGGATTACGATAAGTAGATCTCCAAATGAGAACCTTCTTGGTAATGTTACAAAATCTAATGAAGAAGCTAATAAAGAGCACTGTTCCGGTGATGACAATTTAGATACAGAACGTGTGAGAAGAACTGCCAAAAGCGATGACAATACGGAAAAAGATGTGGTGAGTATGTTATACTTTCATGAATAAGTTTATCTTTAGATTTTCGATGGCAAATTGAAAAAATATTTATTATGTTAGATGAGTTGGGCCCAGTAGGTAGCCACGCCAATCCCGGTATCAGTGGCGTTTTTTAGGTCCTCAGAAGTGCAGATGTAGTAGTGTCTTTAGATTAGTAGGTAGGTAAGTGAAGGAATGAAAAGTTAGTAATGGTAAATTTGAATACTGGACGCGTCCATCTATGTGCCAACCCCTTCGCGGGATACAAGCATAACTGGCACGTAGCAGACACGTTACATTGTAACGAAACCTTTACCTTTTTTTAAAGCATTCAAAATGAACACGTCGTAATGGTGTGACTTACTAAATGTGTCATGGCCATGGAGGATAGAGGTAAGGAGAACATGGCATTGTGCTGTTGTTGTATTAACATAGTATACCTCTGCCCTTCAAACCAGAACTCAGCAATACTTCTAGGTGGTAGAATTTGGTACCGAAAAGACTGGGTCCTTACCCAGTCTTTTTCTTACACAAGAAGTCACGTTGATTCTCAAGATTTTCATGGTTAGTCAGTAGATTTTAGTCACTTATTATTGCAGTGTTGAACACTTAAAAACTCATTTACAGGAAGAACCTTTTTCAGAAGAAAACCCAGAAAGCCAACGCAGAGACGAAGGCGTCCAAAGGTCTCCCATATTGACAAGCAGACATAAAGAGAATAGAGGCAGAGATAGGGAAAATAAAGGTACAAATACCAGCAGTCCTATAGACCAAGATGGATTTGACAGGAATCTCCCTTTTGGATATATTTTTATTCATGAAACTTACGAGTCCAGGATTCCTAGTAAAATTATATTTACTTCTTTGAATAGTAATGTTAACAACCTTATTTAATTTAAATACTTACCTACAACGACCAACCAGTCATAATTAATGACACATCAAGATTAAAGTCCACTTGCACAACGTTAAGCGCTAAACGTATTTAGGGATTTGTGGTGCAATGAGGCCTTAGAAAATGTTAGTTTTTGTAGAACGTCGGCTCTGAAAGAGATACAGCTATCATTCATAGCTGTATCTCTTTCTAAAGCTCGATGACTCATGTTAAAGCCCAAGTACTGTCAATGCCTAATGTCTAAAAAGTGTTCAATTTTTTAAATATAATTTGGTCTTTCTGTTATCGTACCTGAGCGACGTGATGAGACTTAAATATTTATTATAATTATCAAAATAATTTAGTTTTTCAATTTCGAAGGTTTTTTCTATTAATTTTATTTAGTCAGCTATAAAGGTTTTTTCTTGTAGTCAGTTGTTTTGTTTAATTGTCATGAACAGTTACTACACACATCAAAAGTGTCTAGGGATCAAGCATTTTTATGCGGATTTCTTGAGATTGAGATGTGGCTTTGTAATAAATTTATGATTTTATAAATTTATATGGATCCTTTTTGGTGCATTTCATAATTTGAATCAGGAACTGTGAATCAAATTCGAGTAAAAGATGAAAATCAGCTGTCAATATTTTCCCTATAAAACATACAACGCATTGAAGACATTATTAGTGCTACTGTTTCCCTACTACTGATTAAAACCAACGTTATTATGGAGCGGCGACGTCATTTAAGCAGGGAAGAAATGCTCAGAGCCGTGGGAATGATAGAAGCTGGTTCCCGGCAACGTACTGTGGCTTTAGCTCTGAATACAAGTCAGAGTGTTATCAGTCGACTTTGGACACGTTACCGAAGCACTGGTACCGTGGCTGAGCGCCATGGAGGACGGTATCGCTGCACCACACGGAGACAAGACCGATACATTCAAATCTTAACTCGAAGAGCTCCAACAATAACCGCCATGATGTTAGCCGTGAGGCTTCATCACTCTTCAGGGAACTTAATTAGCGACCAAACAGTCAGAAACCGCTTGCATGAAGTGAACCTTCATTCCCGAAGACCGCTACGGGTACCACCTATAGCAATGCACAATCGTAGGATTCGATATCAATGGGCTCTTGAACACAGAAATTGGGCAGAAGAACAATGGCGTTTCGTGTGCTTTTCTGATGAGTCTCGTTTTGGTATGAGACCGGATACAAGACGTATACGACACTGGAGAACCCCTGGACGCCAACAGCGATTAAAATCCTGCCAGGAAGTCCATCCTTATAGTGGTGGAACCATCATGGTATGGGCGGGTATTTGGATCGGCGGAAGAACTGAGTTGATTTGGATCAGAGGCAACCTCAACGCTCAAATTTATGCTGAGACGATTGTATCAGACGTCATCGTTCCTCTACATGTGCAAATCGGTCCCTTATTTCAGTTAATGCATGATAATGCACGACCGCACACCGCAAGAGTTGTAAGACAGACTCTCGCCGCAGCTAACATCAATGTCCTGCCCTGGCCTGCTCAGTCGCCAGACTTGAACCCGATTGAGCATGCATGGGATATGCTACAGAGAAGAGCTCTGCCGAATATGGAGGGTATCCAGTCGCAAGAAGACCTTTTTTTGTTGTTGCAACGAACATGGGCGGCCATTCCACAGCGTGATTTGGATGAACTCATTTTGAGTATGCCAAACCGATGTTCTTGTGTTGTTAGTGTTCGCGGTAGAAACACGGATTATTAATTGTTTAAGTTACCCAATAAAATTTTAAAGAAAACTGTTATTTCAGTCTTTTTTTCGAACTTTTGTGTTAGTGGTTCAAATGTCAAAAATCCCTTTATTAGGAAAATGGCAAATTTCTTTATTAATGCAAAGGTGACTTGGTTTATCGTTACTGTGACAAACGGAAACACTTTATTTGATGAATCCTTAAAGAAAATTTTAATTAATATCAATCAGGAGAAAAGTTATTGCAAAAATATATGTTGATCCCTAGACACTTTTGATGTGTGTATTTAGTTTTAAGTGTATGGAATGCGATTCTGTAACAAAAAAAAAACAAAAAAATATACTCCGATATTCTATCCATTTCATGTTCCCAATAAATGAATTTCATTCTTTACTCTCGTACCTTTTATAAAACTATTCCAAATAAATATTCAATACATACAATTTCATTCAATTACAGAAAAAAAAAAAACAGATTTACTTGAACAAACTCAATACGGTTCCACAAAACTATAGTTTCCTTTCCGCCACAATGGACAAAAAGATACAATCGAAAGCAATATATTCCTGTGATCTCAGAGAGCAAATATTCAAGTTGAATAATGATTTCAAAATACATTCATCCCAGCAGAACTTTATTGAACAGTGGTTTAGTAGGTAGTACGACTGCCCCGGGTAATACAACTCCATGCCCAAGTAAAAAGTCAAATGAAAACTGCTGGACAGGGCTACAAAGCATAAGCGTAGATGTTGCAATATGCTGGTAGAGATTGTCATATGTAAATCAGAAACTTTTTCATGAGTTGAAGAATAGCATATTTAAAATCAAGCTACGACTTTAAAGAACCTAGCAAATCAAAACAAAACCAGACAGAACGGTAAGCGAAAACGAAGTAGGTAAAGCGCGGGCGGGCGACGTGATGCGACGCGGTGGGTCGAGGGCCAAAATTTTACGCGGATGAAGTCGCGGGCACACTAGTACCCAATAAAAGGTTTCAACTATCTAGATTGTTCTTTAGTAACATTGATCGACAGGCTTTTGGGGTGTAGGGTTCCGACTAGTCGAAACCCGAGACTACGTCCGTAAAAGGTGCTCTTTGAGGCACCAAGGGGTATCAATAAACAATGAATGTCCTTGCAGCAAGATCAGCTTAACTTATCCAGGTGCTTATGCAGGTCATTATATCCTGTAAGTAGGTTATAACGATAACGACCTACATAAACACCTAGTGCAATGTAAAATGAGGAAAAAGATTTATTTTGGAAACAACCTATGCACAGCAGTGGACTTCTACATAACTAATAATATATCAAATCGCTTATAACGTGCACGTCTTTTTACATCGTTCTCACATGCATAATTCTAACATGAATGATGTCCAGTGAGTTTCTTGTCCGTTCTTCTCCATAGGTAGCTACTACGCTTTGAAATGGACCACTAGCTTCATCTTTCTGACTGACCACACCTTGACAATTCAAAAGTGCCTGTAATTGGTTATTTGACATACATGCCTTGAGTTTGAATCCATGCTCTCAATAAATTCCCTGCCACTTCCAATCTCTACCAACATCTTTCTCTCTACCAACAGCACTTATTGCAATTGCAATAAAGTCTATATTCGTGTGTTACAAACACGAGTTTTTCTATTTTCCTTGAACTTTTTTGCCAGTCGTTCACGAGCCACTTGCAGGGATCGTCTATATTCAGTTTTTTTCGGAAACTAATAGACTCAACGAGTTCGAATTGATAATGGAAATATTGGATGTAACTTTTTTTTATTATTTTCGTTCTGTCAATATTGGAATGGTTTCGAGTTTCTTATGGTCAATATGTCCAGTTTTTCTTGACACATTGGTTGGACACACATAAACTGTCGCTAATGAGCAAATATTTAAAATAGCAAACTCCCCGATTGCTCCATAATTTTTAACTGACGGTACCTATAGCACGATTAATTAATAACTAGAAACATAGGTACAATTACAAGTTACACTTACATAGAACTTATTCATTATATAAAAACCTCACCCAAACAGCCATTTCTACTTCAAACACGTTTTCAATTCAAAAGAAAACTCTGAAATATTCAGACCTCTTGAAAGCTTTCCCACATTTCTTTGCTTCCACTTATATCATTCGTTAAAGACGAGCTCAGAGTAAGAACTATCAGATACCTCTGCTAAATCAACTGTAGAAACCGTTAATCACCAGCACTCTACTTATGTATAAGGTCAATTACAATCCGAAAGTTTTGAAGGATATTGCTAATCTATTGCTTCATAGGATTGAAAAATTCGTCTGCTCAACAACGTAAATAACGCAATGGACGTGAGACGTGGGTGAACTGTCAAAACAATGCGATCATTTATTATTTTATGTGTGTTACGCAATTACCCCGCAGAAGACTGAAGGCCGAGATCTATAAAGTTATAAAAGTTACACAGCTACAGGGATCTTTTGGTGCTCAAATGACGTTGACAGGGACTGTTAAAACATTTGTGCAATTGTTTGAAATGTATTCAAAAAACAAGATGGCGGCGTCAGTTCAAGTACAAGTACAATGCTGGCAGAATAGTCGACATCGGCTCAGTTGCCAAAAAAAAAAGTACTTACTTACAAGATAGAGTTTTGACATGTCTTAACACTTTCAAGGGCCACTATACAGCTATGGCCGTCATAACAATAAAACTTGGGTTGTGTCTCGTTTACTGCGCCGAAACCTGTTATGTCTTATCCCGAGCTAAGTAACGTTCATAGATTTAAGATTAAGATTGCCTAAAATTATCACCATTTCCTTAGTTCACTGGTGATCAAACGCCTACATGTAAAAACTATAGCATACTCTTTCTACCTCACAGGATTTATCGTAGAAAAGAAAAGGACATAAGTACGTATTGCAGTAGTATTCTTGTATCCTTCTCTGTTATTTATCGGTCTGTGGAGTCGAGAGCTTTGCGAGACCCACGGTATCATAGCCTATTAGACCTCAAGTTAGTCAGTGCTGCCACCTAGCGGCGGCTTCGTTCCGGTGGTTACCTTAGAGTAATGGCTGGTTACAAGAGCATCTGAGAGCGTCGTTAGGATAAGTCTGTCGATGTCTCAAATTTATGGGTTGTGTTATGATGTAGTGAGGAGAATGGTAAAAGTAAACACATATTTAAGTTGAGTGTGGTTAGTGTGCTAAATAAAAATAACTGGTTCTAAGTACAGAAAAATAAAAGATTTTTTATTCCCTAGCAGTAAAATTTTGATAATAAGCTTACAAATAGGTACATATGTATTTCTACATTTAGAAAAATAATCAATAATTAAACAAACAAAAAAAGCTATTCGTTCATTCAAAGGGTCAGCGGTGCTATTCTGTAAAAATCTCACCGTGAAAACATAGGTGAAGTGAGCGTGGAGTGGGCTGTCAATAGTGTCAATTCCTAGCAAAAACAAACTCGCTGGACCTAAGTTTTCACGGTGAGATTTTAACAGAATCGAAAGGCGGTTTCTACATACCTACTACCTAAGTAGGGTATTTTTTAACATACGAGTAAGTAGGAGATAAAGGAATTTCGATCTTAATTTAAAAGAGTGTCCATGGAGTTTCTTGCCCGTTCTTCTCCATAGAGATCTACGTTTTGGAATGGGCAACTAGCTTCAACTTTCTGACTAACTGACCGACTGTTTAATTTTGACAATTCAAAAGTGCCTGTACATGGTTTAATTGAAATAAATGCTTTGAGTTTGAGTTTGAAGTTCTATGAAAATGTAATATCTTTCCTACAAACAGACGAGACTAATTAACTATAATAAAGTCTTCATTAACAGCCCTTTTGATAAGTGCTTCTCCTTCCTTTGTACATTAGCATAGGATACCTAGACATTCTAATTAAGTATTATACGTAGGTATTTCACTAAGGTATTGCGACATTGTCAAAGTATTAATTAATATTTTTGTCGTTATTTCAGTAGGTAGTTACTGCAATAATAATCTACTTCCCGCAAGAGTTAACTTGAGACCCGAGCAACCCGGGCGTGGGGAGCCGCGAAACGACTCCCGGCCACCGTAGGCGCGGGCCTGCGGGCGGAGAGTAATCAGAGTAATGGTAGCTCACCGTCCGATCAGGACCAGGCCCGTGCCGGACGGCGCGTACGTGTTCCACGCGCGCCTCGAAGAAATGTCAGCATCGAGGAAGAGGCCCCTTAGGGCCGAAGCCTGCCGGGTCAGCGGGATTGTCCGAAAGGGTTACCGCTGGCCCGGAACATAAAGGGCTAAGGAAGGAACACGGGTGGGTTTTAGTCAGTAAGAGTCTGACACTCCCTTCCGCTCCACCCAGAGCGGGAGGGGTAATTTGATGAATTACTATCCTGAAAAAAAAAGACCCGAGCAACCCCTACTCGATCCCCGCGCTTTTACCGCTCTCGTAATAGTCGCCTCAGTACCGCGCGCTTACCGCATCCGAGCGAAGTCTAAAGTAACTTTTGCGGGTTGTACAGATAAGTTAAGATAAGCTGTAGGTATTTTTAAAAGTATCTAAACAAATTCTCACAGTAACTTTGATCTTGCGACCAAGAACAATATTTCCGCGTCTCAGTCCAAAAACAAAGAACTATATCAAAACAAAATTAATTATCATAATAAGGAATTTCAACGAGGTCTCACTCATCTAACCCTTGTCAAAAACAAAGGCTGCTGTAAATACCTAAACAAATAAAAAAAAACAAATAGAAAATTCAAAATGAGAATTGGCATTTTTCGGTTAACGAAGTCAAACGTAAATAATGGCAGCCTTCGCATGACATTTCTCTGTCAGCTGTCCTGTCAGTTTCTGTATCTGGTTGAAAGCTGACAGCCAGGGTTTATTATCTACCTATGACTTTTCAGAGAATGTCAACTGTTTATTCGATAACGGTGTCCTAATTTCACACCACACACCATAGAGAAGTCTTTGCCACACATGCACACATTTCAATTTAAAGCCCTCACAAACAGCCAAATATTACATATTTATAGCTTCATGTCATTACATTGTAGGTATACCTACATTTGCACGAAAGAAAATAAATTGTTTCCTTGAATGGCGTCAAATGACTTGGATACCAAACTCATTTTTCGTCATTTGCGTGATGTATGATGATAACAGCTGTTTTCCGCCCTTGAAAGGTTTCAAACATGGAGGAAGGAATCATAAAGGATAGTGTGAACCCTTTTTCGTTGTAATGACGTCGATACAAGTTTGTTACTCTGAAAAAATAAGTTATTGTGTAGGGTTTGACGTGGAAGAAATTGACAAATCAATACAAAATGAAAATCGTTTATTTGCATAAAATGTGGTAGGTATAAAAGATGTTACATACAATTTTATTTCAGTGCAAAGACACATTTCGCCATGTAATGATGGCATGCAAATATTTTATAGATAAAGTAGTAGTATGTTCAACATACTACTACTTTAAGTATCTATAAAAAAATTAATGAATTCAAAAAAAAAAATTATTCATTTGTCTATTGCCTACTACAACATAAAAAATTATTCATTTGTCTATTGCCTACTACAACATGACAAATGAATATTTTTTTTTTTTGAATTCATTAATTTGTGTTATCGTTAAAACTCTATGAACAAAAAATCGTTTTATAAAAAATAATAAGTAACCAACTTCCAAAAAAAACATAGTGAATTTTTTCTTTTTTTTATATATTTTATTTTTCACTTTTTAGTTGTAAATATCAGTGACAGGAAGTTATTAAAACATCATCAATATAAACTAAGTGGGAAAAAATCGTATTATTGAATCTAACTGAAAAACTACCCAAGCACAGTTAATAACATTTATATGGGATACATAGACCTTAGGCAAAACAAAATGGATTATAAATAACGGAGTTCTTGGTAACAAACATAAAAAAACTCTAAATAGAGAACCTTCTCCTATTTTTGAAGTCGGTTAAAAAGAATTGATTTAATTCAATACCAATTTGAATTTAAACGTTACACACACATTACATATTAGTATAGGTTCAAGTAGTTACGTAATTAAATGAACAACCTGTTCATATCGAGTTTGGACTGAAAGAATTCAAACATCATAATCGATCTTCAAAGTGATTACTGGACCTCTGAATTTTATCGATACTAAAACTACGTCGCGTCCATTCAGTAATTTTCACGGATTTACAATAACACCTCAGACCAAATAAAAAGTCAAGACATAGCGCTGCGAACAATACAGTGAAGCATGCAAAAACTACACCTCCGCTCTGTGCTTACACGCACACATTTACAACCATTTACAATCAAACTACACCTCACTATGTGCACACATGTTTACGAAACCGGCTTCACTTTACTGTTGACAGCCCTCTGTCTTGGTTTTCTATTTGGTCTGAGAATAACACTTTAGCAAACAATTTAAAATTGAATCGTGGTAAACAATGATCAGGAACTGAACTACCAACTTCCTACATTCGTACATTTGTATGAAACAACACGGCATTTGCAAAAATCTACTAACAAGAAAAGAAACTCAAAATAAATTTAATATACAAGAAATCCAGCAACACACGCCAGTTTTTTCAACTAATTTGACGTCATTGTATGCTGGCTGAGGCCGGCTGGACCGGATGCTGGATGCTATCATTACGCCCCAATACCCACGGGGATGTCCGTCCGACGTGGAGAAATGCCCGCCTTTTTATAGAAATGCATGTTATTTACTGGGAGTACGACACGTGGCTGCTTATCACACCGTCTTGTCCTGTGGCAAAGTAACATTACTTTATTTACTTAATATTTGTAAACTAGCCAAGCTGAGCCTGACCGGAGGTAGGTACGCAGTCCATTGTTACTTGTAAGGTGCTGGGCATATGCGTTCATTTATATTCTGTTAAGAACATTGAAAATTCTTGTTGCCAGTCTGTTGTAACGTTCGTTTCACAACAACTAATTGTTTGCTACGCCTACGTTACTATTGTACATTTCTATTGCCATTGTCGTCAAACTCCAGTCAATTTCCCATTTTCTAGATCATTCATCTCTATCTACTGTTTGTTCCAAGCCACATATAGACGCCATCATGAACAGCAGGCGGTGAGGATGACATAGCAATTTTAGACCCATTCCGCATTCAGTCTTCGGGTACCTATATCAAAATCAAAATCCTTAAGGTGAATGGATAGTGGAAATTCAAAGTGTTAATGGTAGAAATCTAACTTAGAAAGATGTATTAATGATTCTAATTCTCTATTAATGTACCTGTTATTGTCGCGAATCATATTTTGATCAAGATACAACCTGACACTGACCTGCAAACTGCAAAAAACGTAATAAAATTTGAATTTCGCGGTCTCAACTAATTCACCTTAAAAAGCAGAAGGAACCGGTCTTTAATAATAATATGCCTAACTAGTCATAACTGTGACTACGGTCAATAGGTACTCACTTTTGCAAAACCGATGTTTTTCTTCATCTGTCGTATTTCATTAAAAATAAATATCCTAAAAGGAAAATTACCGGTGTGACAGTCGGCCGGAAAACACAAGTACGTCTTCTGACAATGCATTGTTGTTGAAATACGAATAAAAATACATCATCCGAGCTCGCGTGTACCACGTACAGATATTTGTATAGAGGCACAACTTTGTCACTCCGCGCGGCCATTGAAGCACATTTTATTTCATATTTCAAATAAACTATGATGAAACGAAAGGGTTTCTTTTGTCAACTTATCTTTTAGGTCGTGAGGCTGAATGAAAATGGTTCTTTCTGTGGGTTTCGATGATATACGGGATGATAATTACTCATGTTCCGATGGGCTACTGGAGGAGCTCGTGGCTAAGTTGAAACAGCCGCAAGGGTCGATCGATCAGGTTAAGCCACGCTTGCCAGTAGATGGGTGACCATCTTAACATACCGCGACCCCTACGTGTCTCGAAAAGCACGTTAAGTCATTGGTTACGGCTGTCTTCAATCTTGGATCTTTGACAGTCGTTACGGGTCATCCGAAGTCCGAAAGTCTGACCCAGTATTACCAAGGGGTATAGTATTACCCAGTAACTGGGTTGTGTAGGTCAGATAGGCGGTCGCTCCATGTAAAATACTGGTACACAGCTGCATCCGGTTAGACTGGAAACCGACCCCAACATAGTTGGGAAAAGGCTAGGCAGATGATGATGTTCCGATGGACTACTGTAATCAATAAAGTGAGTGATTTTACCAAAGTTTATCCGTGGAATAAAATTGACATCTGTTGGTTTATCTATGTAAAAACTGTCAAAAACACAAAATTTAGTTTCAATCTTGCTGTAACTCAAGGGCGATAAAAATACCTATTGTCACCACCTTTCATATATCTATGGTCACCACCGTTTCCGATTCTAAATGATTATTAGTGAACTTTTACTTTATACGAACTCTAGTCCATATGGGCCACTGTGCAAGCCTTTTCTTCCTTTTGATATTTTACCTTTTTATTCCTTTTTTTATGCTTTTTCTACCTTTTGGTTTCTACTTCTGATTTACATATTATACTTTTGTTTTACTACCAAGAACCAGCGCATTTTTATTAAAGTAGTTAATAGGCCACAATATTGTAATTAGATTTAATTGATAAATAAACATACTAACTTGCTTAGAGACCCTTAAACAAATCGTACTAAAACCATTATTTAAATGTCCATTGTAAAGTTCAACCAAATCGAGTTACATAGTTAGCGAATAAAACCTTTACATTTAGCACAGAGGGACATTACATACAGTTTAAATACAATGGGGATGGAAACGAACTTTTAACTTGTTTGTGGTGTAAATTATTTAATTTAGTGTGTTGAGGACTTTGGTTGAGGATTAATATATTTTTGGATGAACATACCAAAAGGTTATGACAAGCAGTGGCACAAATCTCCGTAACCGTCAGGAGTGTCACAATTTCCGGAATAAAAATAGAAACATGTCATATATCACGCCTGCATTCCCTAAAGGGTTAGGCAGATGTGCACCTATCATCATTTCAGCCGAAAAACGTCCACTGCTGGTCATAGGCCTCCCCCAAGCACCTCCACTTCGACCGGTTCTGTGCTTCTCGTATCCAACGGGTTCCTGCGGCCTTCACAAGGTCGTCGGTCCACCTTGTGGGAGGCCTTCCAACGCTACGTCTTCCGGTACGCTGTCGCCACTCCAGAACCTTTCGGCCCCATCGGCCATCTGTTCTGCGAGCAATGTGCCCTGCCCACTGCCACTTAAGTTTGGCAATTCTTCGGCCTATGTCGGTTACCTTGGTTCTCCTGCGGATCTCCTCATTCCTGATGTGCACCTATAGTACATACATCCACATTTAGTCAGTTATGTTTAAGCCTATTGCCATCAACCGGGCACAAGTTCAAACTCCGGGCTGGTATCGAGAAATTCCTGGTGGAAAAACCCAATAACACTTTGCCCGACCGAAGAATCGAACCCAGGACCTCATACTCAGTAGTAGCGATAGCGACTGCTTTTTTATTTTATTTATCCCTCACTATCCCACCTGCTGGGGCTTAGGAAAAGGCTTTCCCCAAATCCTTCCAGGCATCCTTTTCTAGCGTCACCTCGATCCAACTCTTGCGGTACGTGTCTAGGTCGTCTCGCCACCTCTTCCAGACAATTAGACCAACGAAAAGTCCGCCAAAAATAAATCTGAAAAATTAATACCAAATACTTATCAAAATGATTACTGTATTCACAACAAATAAGCAGATTATTAGCAGATCCGATGGGGTCTGTAGTATTATGTATTATCAATCATTGACGATCAACAGGCTTATCACGTGCTCGACGAGGCCGGAATATTGATAAGGAGGTATTTTGTATAACTAAAATATCATCACGGCACACCCCTGGGGTAAGAGCAGATGGGATGAATGTTATACTCAGCTTATTGGTAACACTGTCTGAATAATAAGATTAGGGCTTTGATTTTAGTGATAGACTAATCAATAACTGTTTTGCACGACCTCTGAATAAGGGCCTTTGAACAAGGCACTTTTTCTTTACAGTATGGCGTATTTATTTATTGTAGGTACACCACAAAAATACATAAGTAACAAAAATGGCTGTACAACACCCAAAGACCGTGTAGTTTGCTGATATTTAGATTTTATTCTCTTCACCCCACACTGTCATAATAAGTAGGTAAAGGAAAGGACACATCCATTCATTTCTCATCATCATTGGAGTTTTTTTGATATCCGTGCATCAAACACTAAAAAATATACACAATGGGCGGCTAAACATCTCCGTAGAAAAAATGTGTCCGTCAACAAGCTTCCATAGATATGTACGACACTGACGTCCGTGCTTACACACGGCAAATAAACCGTTTTTCGCGGTAAGAAAAGCATGTGAGTCTATTTTATTCACAATAGTTTTTTTTATCTGAAAATATATTTTTCATACAAACTTTCAAGCCCTTATTTTTCGAAATGAATGAACCGATTTTAATAAAACTTCATACGCATAAGCAGGATACAAGGGTCTAAAAAGTTCGTAGAGAACATTTTCGAAAAATGGTGTTACAGCCAAATTTGACTGATTTTAAATTTTCCATAGAAACAGAGATTTCCAGTTATCTTTTTTTAAATAAGACATTTCGAAAATGTTCTCTACTAACTTTTTAGACCCTTGTATCCTGCATAAGCGTATGAAGTTTCATTAAAATCGGTTCATTAATTTCGAAAAATAAGGGTTTGAAAGTTTGTATGAAATGCCGTACGGCGTAAACGCTCATAAGGCTTACATACAAGACCCCTAGTTTTTTGACAAGTTTCATAAAATACGTAGTGCTATTTTTACAGTATTTTTTTTCTAATTGATTCTTTGCGGGCTCCAAGATAGTTAATTACTTACCTAGAACTCGTTGGCCAAGATTTTCTTTGTGTAAAAGATTTTAGGCATTTCCATTATCCACATTTAGCTATAATATTTCAAGTTTATAGGTACTGTTCTCCTCATTTTATTAATAACACAATCATTTTTATTAGATTCTACGTTATACTGACCGAGTTAATAAAATTTCGAAATGATCAGTGAATTTTTTCCCGACGTGTATTTGATACCTATACCTACAGCTCAAATTATACTTATGGTTTTTTAGTTCTTTGACAGTCGTTACGGGTCGTCGTCGGAAGCCCGAAAGTCTGACAACCAGTCTTACCAAGGGGTATCGTATTACCCAGTAACCGGGTTGTGGACGTAAGATAGGCAGTCGCTCCATGTAAAATACTGGTATTCAGCTGCATCCGGTTAGACTGGAAGCCGACCCCAACATAGTTGGGAAAAGGCTAGGCAGATGATGACTTATTTTAAACAACTTATTCAAAATGGAATCGTAAGACCACGTCCTAAACAAAAGCGTACGTCGCGCGAGTACGCGATCGTCGCGTGCTTTTGCCCGTGGCTTCGCCGGCGTCATAGTAAAAACATATTTTTACTATGCCGGCGTGGATGTCGGACATTGTTCCCACGGAAACGTGCTACCGGGAAAAAAGTAGCCTATAACCTTCCCCAGGATGCCATTTATCTCGTTGCCAAATTTTATCCAAGTCTGTTCAGTGGAATTTATAATTAGTATGTGTGTATATTTAAAGTATAAAAATATAGTAACACACACATACACATACTTAACACATACATGACATAGCCATGGATGTGGATGACATAGTTGCGAGATCAATTAGGTCGCGTTTGTACGTCAAAATTCTTACATTGGTTTTGGTTAGGACAAGGGGTAAAGCTTCTTAAATCAAAGTCCAGTGTTTATAAATCACAGTGAGACGGGCCCGAAAGTCGGGCCGGACCCACGGGCCCCATAATGTCACGATATGTCCCGTACTACCCGACAATGTGTACAAAGCTTTGGTCTGAAGTGCCAAAAGTAACTGTGTAGATACAGTTTTTCCAAAAGTTAGTTGCAACTTTTCTACTTTAGCTGTAATACCACAATATGATTTTAAATTCTGATTTTAAATACCTATTTTTTTTCATTTCTTAGGGTTAACTTTTGCTCGCTGATTTGCCCGCGTGGTTGTCGGGAAACGACTAAAAGAATATCAAAATTGTCCTACAAGAACATCTATGGTTCGAACTCATCTAACGCTCACAAATCCGTCGCCATTCGGCTATCTATCTACAGCCTTCAATTTATTACCGTATAGCCGAAACATCAATCAAGTTCGACGCTACCTGCTGCTTCAATTTTTTCCCTGCACAGAGAAACAAATTTACATAGACTAACAGCTGGTGTTGCTCTATGTAAATACTTGCTCTTTTACCGCAAAAAATGTTTATTAGATGTAAATACGAAAAAATAACTTATTTGTTAGATATTGGGAAAGTGTACCGGTAGCCATATTATCTGCTATGGAGTCGAAAGCCTACACATTTTTAGGTAGGTACTAAATAAGGCAAGTTTCTACCCGACTACGACAACGTAAAAGGAGGGTTCTGCTTTTAATATGATATGTATGTGTTTTTTTATTCATGTGTTCCCTCATAACTCCTAAACTTCTGGTCGTATTATGATAAACCAGGTAGGTTAACAACCTACCTATCGTTTCCGCGGGTTATACTTAGAAATCACACTAATATTATAAAGGCGAAAGTTTGTGGGGGTGTGTGTGTGTGTTTATATATTTGTTACTTCTTCGCGCTCAAACGGCTAGACCAATTTTGATAAAATTTTGTGTGGAGGTAGCTGACACCCTGGATTAACATATAGTTAGGCTACTTTTTATCCCGATATTGCCACGGAATCGACACTTATGCGGGTGAAACCGCGGGGCGCAGCTAGTTATGATATGGATCAAACATGGCGGCATATAGAGTGCCTACATGATGTTTGCAAGGTTGCCTGGAAGGGATCGCAGAAACCGATAAGGCTGCCCATTGTATATTTATAGAGATCGATAAAAAAAAATTGTTATGTATTTTTGTGGTGTACTCTAAATTCCCTTGCATTTTGATCGTTTTAATCCTTATAAGAGGTAATTGTACTCATCACTAGGAACAACTTTTACTATGGGACCAACCCTGAAATCGTGCAAAAAAAATCTGTTGATCCATACATTATGTCGAGTTAAGCTAACATAAATGTATGGATCAGCTGATTTTTTTTTCACGATTTCAGTATTGGTCCCGTTTTAAAAGTTGTTCATAATGATGAGTACAATTACCCCTCATAAGGATTTAAACGATCATATTACAAGTAAATAAAGTTATACTTACTGAAAAAAAAATGACATGTGGTGTTTGGTATTTACTGAAAGGATCTAAGGAGTAATTGAAACATGAAGATTGAAATTGTCAGTAGTTCCTGGCGAAGAAATTCCACAGCAGGCAATTAGATACCAGGGTTAAGGTAGCAAAGGAATTAAATCAAGAGAAGGCAATACGTTACAAGCTAATATCTTATTAGCGATTAGTCCTTAGTTACAAAACCCATCATCACGGAAATTAAAGCCGCGATTCTCCAAACGGAATACGCTACACCACAGCACCATTTCGGTCAGCAACTACACAGAATACATAAGCCACACATTCGAACAAGAGTCTACCGTCCCACAAAAAGCGAAACTTTCCCGAATTGCCGGAAAAAAGATTATATTTCGAGAACTAAACTCGAAACTGCCACTGACGGTGAAATGTGAACGTGAAACTTTCTCTGCGCTTTTATTTTTCACAAAAGTCCAAAGCAAAAAGTGTACGGTACTGTTTTGTGAGTATTTTATTTTCAACTGCGGAAATTTGTTCCGCACAAATCTAAGTTGTTGTGTGTTGTTGCTTACTTAATGGGTCGCCCGATTTATTTGTTTGTATGGAATAAAAAATAAGTTATTTGTATTCCATTGGGCGATAAAATAGGGGTGCTAAATGCACACATGTAGGATTCTAACCAGTGCATTCATACAGATACGAGTCGTTATTCAGATCTTTGACAGTCATTACGGGTAGTCAGAAGCCAGAAAGTTGACAAACGGGGATTTATATAAAAACTATAATTAAATTTTAGTTACGTTTAAACGTCAAAAATGTATGGTTAAACAGTCGCTAATCACTACATAACTTTAAGCATCGCTTATGAATAAAGGGGCCAGTCTTAACCAAGAGTATAGTGTTACCCAGTAACTGGGTTGTGGAGGTCAGATAGGCAGTCGCTGCATGTAGTAGTAGCACCTTCATTCATTAACGTTTAAAAAAGTTAAGAGAAAAAAAATTGTGTTTACATAACATAACATCACGCCTTGTGGCCCTGAAGGGTAAGGCAGGCAAGGTGTATCTATAGTAAAACCATATTTCGATGGTTATGATTAAGTCCAGGGGACGAGCCTGTTGCCAGGCTGCTAGTGAGAAATTCCAGATAGAAAAACCCAATAACACTTTGTCCGACCTGGGAATCGAAACCAGGACTAAAGAATCAGCTGTTCCCTAGAACAGCTGATTTTAATCGCGATTTCAGGGTTGGTCCCATACTTAAAATTGTTCATAATGAAGACTGCAATGACCCCTTATGAGGATAAGGGTGATTAAAATTACACCCTGTATATATAAACCTCTTGACGTTTACTTCCAAAATTACCTTTTCTGTCATTTATTTCGCAAAAACATACCAACTGACACAAAATATAATAACCAGAAACAATTTGTTGCCCATATTATATTTACAATCTAATTCACTCTTGGACGTTGACGAAGGATTTTATTGAAACAAACAACGCGGGCTAAAATATAATTGGATAGAAATTTATTGTTTCTGACAATATTTCAGTTGTATGCGACAATACAGGATCGTATTGTATAGTGGTGGAGTTAAAACTACTTAGTAGTGTTAACGTTTATCGTCGATTGAAAGAACAATTTAGGAATAATAAATGAAATACGTCTAAGGGACTGGAACGGAGGAGAGGAGGAGGCTCATTATGTTATACTTATGTCAAACTTACCTTACTGATTTTTTTGTTATTAATCACACTAATCACACTAATAATATAAAGGCGAAAGTTTGTAGGTGTGTGTGTGGTGGGGGTGTGGGGGTGTGTTTATATGTTTGTTACTTCTTCACGCTAAAACGGCTGGACCAATTTTGCTAAAATTTGGTATGGAGGTAGCTGACACCCTGGATTAACATATAGGCTACTTCTTATCCCGATATTCCCACGGGATCGACATTTACGCGGGTGAAACCGCTGGGCGCAGCAAGTACTAAATAAATAAGTATTTGTGGATCTTTGATAGTCGTTACGGGTCGTCAGAAACCCGAAACTCTGACAACTAGTCTTACCAAGGGGTATCGTATTACCCAGTAACTGGGTTGTGGAGGGCAGATAGACAGTCGCTCCATGTAAAATACTGGTATTCAGCTGCATCCGGTTAGACTGGAAGCCGACCCCAACATAGTT
Organism: Oligia fasciuncula; assembly: GCA_963082905.1. Taxonomy (NCBI): domain Eukaryota; kingdom Metazoa; phylum Arthropoda; class Insecta; order Lepidoptera; family Noctuidae; genus Oligia; species Oligia fasciuncula. The sequence continues at coordinate 8,064,478 of OY720406.1, read as the reverse complement.
GGGAAAAGACTAGGCAGAGTGAGGCAAGTGTCTATTATTTCTAAACCCTATTTTCAAAAGCCGTGAACCTGAATAACAGTTAATTTTTATAAATTAAACTATTACTATTACTGGTTTCTCTGTAAAAGTACATATTCTACATTAATATTTACAAAAAAAAAATAAACATCTTGTATGGATGATTATTGCTTTAGTAATACAACATATAATGTATTTATATGATGGAGTATGCACATCAGCCCGGCCCTCTTAGAAGTTATCCTACCTACGTAAAGCGAACCTCGTCCTCAGTTCATCCCTGTCACCATTTTATAGCACAGGTCGTCGTTCGCAGTGTCCACGCGATGTTTATTTGTCATCCGTTTGGAAATTCACGAACGCATCCATTCGTGGCGGGCAGCTGTCAGTCGCCGCGCGTGCCAAAATGGCTACCAATCAGTTAAATGGAAGGCAGAATTTAAAATGCGCGCCGCCTGATGCTCTGACTGTGAAATGCGGACTCTTTCGTGGAAAATATCGGCCTTCTGGTTTTAAGAACAAAGCTTGACTCTGTTTTTATGAAAACTAAATTGGTTTCAGACAATTTTCCATTTTTGTAACAGGAAATTTCCAGGGATGTTTCTCAGACCCAAAAGAACTTACCATACAACGCTAAAACAGTAGGCAGATATGATAGAAGTAGGTCACCAACCCTACAACTACCGTAGGTATCTTTAATAATATCATTTAATCTACCCTTCCTCTCTTGTTACCTTTATTTACTAGCCTCCTTCCACTTGGTGCATAACACCATAGTGCCGTGTCTGATTTTCTATCAGCATAATCAGTCTATAATGTTCCCACTGCTGGGACATGGAAATGGGCCGTAATTCACGCGGGCCCAGTGCGGGTTGGTTAATGTGAAATGTATTCGAATTTTTTATTCTTGGACATGCCGGTTTCCTCACGATATTTTCTTTCACCTTTTTGAGAGCACCACCGCTTTTTATCGGCATTTATTTTATATTATTAATCCGTTCTTGTGTGGTGTTGACGCGAGCTAGGTATATAGGCTAGGCCTATGTCATACCGTGGTGAAAAGATAAGCTGTTACATGCTCTGTGAGATAAGCCAGTCAGTCATGCAAGTAGGGTTCACTGCCCGATTCGCAAGACGGCAAACCGGGGAGAATACAATATCGTATTAAATATCGTCACACGTGAGGGAAATCCAATACAAAAAATAAAAGGCTTATTTACCCACCACAATTCGTTTATACTTCGTTGCATTCGCGACACAAATGTGTCATTCGCGTAAATTTCTGAACGCATCGAAGCATGGTCGCAGCTGTCAGACGCCCCTCGCGCCAAAACGGCTGCCCGTCACTGTTCCCCAAATTGATATTGGATTATATCCATGTGTGCCAATGCTGCATTATTTCCGCATTTATTATTGCCGTAGTATTTCGAATACGCCTGGAAGAGCTACTAGTCCATGAAGGAACTATTTAATGGCACTGAAACGCAGGCTCGTGGAGTTTGTGTATTATTCCCGTCTTAACCTACGGTGCACAGACTTGGTCTTTGACCTTGGTCTTGGTCTTTGGTCTCAGAAGTCCAAACTCAAGGTCTGCCAACAAGCAATGGAGCGCAGTATACTAGGTGTTAAATTAACGGATTGTTTTCGTAGCACAATACTGTGCTCCAAAACAAAGATTGAACTGACTTGACTGAAACGGCTGCCCAACTTAAATGGGACTGGGCAGGACGTGTCTGTCGCATGCCGGACAAACTGTGGGCCCAAATAACACAGAACTGGTGCCCTAAGACAGTGAGGCGAGGTCACGGCAGTCCACGTAGAAGATGGCGGGACGAGCTGGATAGATTCCGTCAAACCTGGAAGGAGGACGCGCGGGCTCGCGAAAGTTGGAAGGAGTGGAGAGAGGCCTTTGCCCAGGAGTGGGAGAGCGTAGGCTAGTATAAAAAAAGGTTCTGTTTTAAACTGAATTTCTTTTTCACTCTATTTCTTTTGCTCTATTATTGAATGGTCCTAAGTAAATAAAACTTCCACACACACATACCGAACCCATACCGAATTATATTTTACAGTGAACTCGGCTCTATACAATAGGTACCGCGACCTACCCATTTTGGTCTCACCCATAAACAATAAATCAAAGAAAGACGAGTTCCAGAATGCGCATCATTATGGCGAAGGCGAAGCTTCCATCATTTTAAAACCAATTTCAAATCTGGAAGCCTATTGAAACTCAAAATGGCGTCTGCGGTCATCCGGATTTAGTAGTGATGAATGAACTCGTTCCCAAAATAGATGGCGCCACCAACGTTGGAAGCGTCGAATTGAAAATACATGTCAGCCGCACTGGGGTACGGCTTTCCGACATTTTTTTCAAAAAAAGTAAATTGAATTCCAGTTTACATGACTATCGAAACACAAAGTTACATTGATGTTGTAAAACTGTTTTAAATTGTTGTATTTTTTCGCGCAATCCGATTTTGTTGGTCTTCGTGCAGCTCTAAAATTTGGGTGAAAAATACTACCTAGGTACGTCTATTTAACCTAGATAACAGTAGCATAGAAATAAACTAGGTCAGTAACTTATGCCCACATAACATTTTGAATTCGTTAGACACCAATCGAGTATTTCAAGATAACTAAGTAACTGTTGCCGATTCGTTACTGTCAGCACTGAAGCAGACTCTAAAAAGCAAAGCAATCTTGCTTAAACCGACCAGGGGGCGTAAAAAGGCCACTTTGGAGAATCATAAAAGGATAACATTATGAATTATAATATAGCGAAGACAGTACGTGTTTTTCCTTCTTTCGCTGCTTTACGTAGGTATAATCAATGAGATTGGAATTGGATTTGGACTGGATTGATTGGTATTTTAGCACAGACAAAAAAAAATAACTGAAAAATGCTTCACCAATGGGATTTGATACGATTTACTTAACAGTTAACTGTCCATTATGTCATCCTGTTATGATTCTGCCAAAGTGGCCTTTTTAGGCCCCCAGTAGAAAGCACTGGAGTAATGTTAAATTTGGTTCGATAGGTATTCTTGAATTTACCGACTTTATTATTTCACCAAAATCGCTACAATAATTTTTCATACTAGCAATTACTCTACGATCAACCCCTCAATCGTAGGGTTAAACATACCCTGCTCTATTTCACGTGCCACGCTTTTGACAATCCCATTTACGATAGCATTTACAGGTTAGAGCCAGCGATATTTCAAAGTAAGCGGTGCTTTTCTTATCCTGAATCTGAGCCCGAAGTGGCGGGAAATTGGTCGCATTATTCCAAATCAGGTAAGATGGCGGACCAGCCGGCAGCTGAATGAGGTGGAAATTGCTGAAAATTTTCGAAAATCTGCGATCTGGGGGTGAAGTAATTTTGTGTACTTTTTATAAGTTTCATTGAAACCTAATGGGATTAGAAAGGTGTAGAGCTGAAATATGATGATAATATAACAGTCTTGCAAGGAGTGTTTAAGCTTTTAATAAGACACGAGGCAAACACGAATATTAGTTCAAGCTTCTTTTGAACTTTACGAGAATAACATTAGTCCCTTCGTCGCTTAGAGTATATAAACATAACGTGTTAGATACTCTAAGCTTCGTCAGGATTTCGCCAGATTTTTAAATGACGCCGTGAACGGAGAAACACAATACAGGATCTTTGCCCAGCTGTGGGTTATAAGTTATAACAAAGGCTCACAAAAAACATAACCCTTTTTGCAAGCTGCAATAAGTTACAAGAAAGTACCTAAACCATTGTTATACATACACTAGATTAGTAATTACCGCGCCAAGGCGTTGCCACTGGGATCAAGACCACAGCCACAACCGTAGCTAATGTCAGTTCAGTGCTCTGTGTGACGCCAACCGAAGTTATCCGAGTGACACGCGACCAAAAATTACCGCCAAAATGGGTAAATACGTAGTGGGAGTGCGATTAAATTAACCGAAATTACTTTCCACACGTAAGTTTATTATTTCTGCGTTTATATCTACGTGAAAACGCAATAAAAATAAATAAAATGTAGAATTTTGTAAATTAGGTTCAGTGTTACCACTAAAAACTTAGTTTTAGTTTCCCACATTATGTGGGAGTTTTTAATTTATAGAGTATGTGATTTAAAATATTTTATAAAACTAAATGTGTGACAATGTGTAACAAAAAAAATAACATTGTAACATAAAAATTATTGTTTTTAAATATTTAAATACATAATTCAAAAATAACGTTCATAACGTTTAATGGTTTTTTTTGCGTTTTTTATGGCTTAAAAAGTTGGGTAAAATTTCGCATGGCTAGGCAACCCCCTCCCGCCATTGCATGTTTATATTGCGGTCTTTGTCTAATCTAAGCGACGGTATTATTCTTGCGACTTGTGTAAGTGAGACAGATATATGTTTACTTTTAAATGTGTAGTGGTTTCAAAGCTACGTCGTCGTCGCGTTTAAATAGTGGTTACATTTTTTTGACACATTTTAATGAGGTTTGCTTCTCTAGTTATTTAGCTCAATGACCTAAACCATACACTACCAAAGAATCTCAAAGAACAGACAAAACATTTATTTTTAACCCGAAAAAAATATCGTTCAATATAAAAAGAGATAAATAATTTCAACACACAATACAGGTGATCAATGAGCAGGAAAGAAGGCGCGAAGGCGCAGACTCAAATACCATACCATAGATAAACGTATACCTTCCGTGAACGGATACGTCACGAAATTACACGGAAATGAAACGCTTAGGTGAACATTCCGTTTATTATAAGGCACTTCTTGTTAACTTTCATTCATGAAGAAATACTTATTTTATACTAGCTGCGCCCCGCGGTTTACCCGCATAAGTGTCGATCCCATGGGAATATCGGAATAAAAAGTAGCCTATATGTTAATCCAGGGTGTCAGCTACCTACATACAAAATTTTATTAAAATTGGTCCAGCCGTTTGAGCGTGAAGAAGTAACAAACATAAACACACACACACTCAAAAACTTTCGCCTTTATAATATTAGTGTGATTTTTCCTTATCATCAGTCCTGACATAAGCTGCCGTTAGGAACGGTCTAAAAGAGAACTCTATGCACGTCGATTGTAAATATATAGCAAAATTTAAGTATGTACTTAATGTGTACATGTGTGTAATGTGAGGTTAATATTTTAATATTGTATTGGTTAATTTGTTTTTTTTTTTTTCATAAATAAGTTTTATTTTCCATCTTTTAAAATGAGGGCAAGAAAAACTAGGTAACTGGCGCAAAAGCTATGTGCAGGAATTTTTCTTTTCCTTCCTTTATTAAAATTCTGCAACAATTTCCTTCATCATACTTAAAAGATTTTCAAAGTAGGGTTATTAACAAGACGCTACTGTTTAAATGCAATTATTTTCTTAAAAGACGAGGAAAACTGAGAAAAGTAAAGCAAATTTTAATGCAATATGATTTTCTTGTTCTTTGTTTGTTGAAATTAATCATAGAAAGCTTTGCAGCTGACTCAGTTAAGTAGTTACATAGTAGGTATATGAATACATAATACAATACATATGAATACAAAGCCGCTTTTCGTGTCTGTTTGTTTTTTCCTTAGTATTATATAATTATATCTAAACTAAACACTGGATTCTAATTCGGCTTTCACCATAATAGAGCAGTGATGACCAAGTGGTAACGGCCGCAACTTACGAGTTGTAAGTCGTAGGTTCGAACCCAGACAGGCGCTTTACTTTGTGTAAATTATTTCATCACCACTGCTCTCAAAACGGTGAAGGAAAACAGCATGTCCTAGAACCAAAAATTCGAAGACATGTGACATCTGCCAACCCGCACTGGGCCCGCGTGGTGGATTACGGCCCACTCCCTCTCACCGAGAGGAGGCCTGTGTCGCAGCAGTGGGAACATTATAGGCTGATTATGTTTCACCATAATGTATAGAATTTACTAAGGAAGGTTTTCGTGTCAGTTATCAATATTTAGCTCAGATAGCACAGAATCCACGATGTTTGAACATGCCCACAACAGTAGATCGCACCCGGGCGAAGAAGGGCTGGGTTACTATGGTCTTCTTCTTCGTGACTTTTCTCAGATCTTATTGGCCCAAAACTTCACCATTTCCACGGCGCGCGGCGTCATCGTTGACAGCGCAGAGGTCCCTTTGAGTGCAAGTTTTTGGACACAGAGGGTGGATAAGGTCACTAGTTAATAACAGTTTAACTTCTTTACGAGTAGTCAATTTAACACCAAAGAAATACCTACATAAGATATCCAAAACCCCACTTGTATCTCAAACTACTTCCTCCCTTTCCTCAGAAGAGCTGAACTCCAGCGATAAGGGTCACATGCTCTTATCGAGGGAGCCTCACGTCACATAGGCAACCCGTTATCAAAGTACGTCGTTCTGGCGTATCGAAAGTGTAAATTATGATTGATGCGATAGATTACCACGCCCTATGTCATTCAGGGGTATCACTGAACAGTTCAACTATATTTTTCTTCCGTATTTTGTTAGATGTTATTTGTCGGCTGCATAACCGGACTTATATCTTGTCGGCCTTCAAAAATAAAGGTGTCTAAAAAATACTGCGCAATACTGATCATACACACGGTGCAATGAAAAAATATGGTGCAATAAAATTTAAACTCGCTCAAACTTTTGTTCAATCATTCCGCAATCTTCAATTTTGGACGGACGGTCTAGACCAGGGATTCCCAAACTGATTTTGGGGGTCGACGAGGTCTAAAAATCGACCCCTATTAAATTAATACAAGTTCTTATTTAAAACTTTTAAGATAGGTAGGTAGGTACTGTATTGTTTATGTTGTGTTACGTGTACTAAGAATAGGTAATTAATATTTTTGTAGGAAATAGCATTGTTGTAGTAATGTAAAGTCTCAAGTTCGTACAAGATGAAAAACTCGGCAAGTCATTGTGGACAAGTTTGTGCAAGATAATGAGTTCGAGCGTAGGTAATTTGGCCATGGGGGTCTGAGGTAGCAGTTCATTTTGGAAAAGGCGTCACTTGTCCAAAATAGTTAGTTAGATCGCTGGTCTACACGATCAAAAACATTGCGGAATTCGTGATATTGTGCAATATAGGCCCTAGACGATCAATTATTCTTTCAAATAGTTCTTTCAATTTCGTCAATCATTTGTCATTTCAATTGTTTAGGTGACAAAATGAAATAGTAGATTGTTAGCCAAGGGAGCAAACAACTATTTTGAAGGCGAGAGTGTTTCTTTGAATCCAGAGCGGAGCGAAGGATTCTAGAGTAGAATCCCGAGAAGTACGTCACTCGAGATTAAAATAGTGTTGCTCCCGAGGTGGACACTCTACTTTTATCACCCTCTATGAAAAAAAAAGTAAGTGCAACTAATGAATAAGAATTGTACGTTTATTTATTTACATAATATAATTTTGAGTAAACAATTACAAACGAAGGCAGAATGCTTTTCGCGCGTTTTCTATTTTTTTACAAACTGTTTTTTTCATTTGGTTCGCGCGCGTTTTTCTTTATAATACGGTCTGTTACTTGTTCATACAGTGTTGATGATTGACCTCTTTGGTGATTGGAACTTTTACTAACAATATCCACATTCCAAATTCAAATCACTTTTAGGACTGTCATACTGAACTACGAAGTTCGATAGTCCCTACGGATTAAAGAGCTATTTTAGTCTCTGTTTACGAAGAATACACTACTCTTTTTGAATAGATTGTTATGAATTCTGTTTTTTAAAATGGTTGTGAGCTATAGTAAATATTAAAACTCAACTTAATTTTGTAATAGATTTTACATTAATTAATAAAAACTACACACTGGCAATTTCAGACACGATGCGATGTTTTTCATGACCGTAATTTATATCACTATTATTACCTATCTCTAATTTTCTGGGACACAGGTCTCTTGGTGAGAGGGTGTAGGCTGTAATCCACCACGCGGGTCCACTGCGGGTTGGTAGATGTCACGTCTTGATTTATGGTTCTACGACATGCCGGTTTCCTCAGGATGTTTTCCTTCATCGTTTAGCGAATAGAATTAATTTACACAAAGTAAAGCGCCTGGTCTGGGTTCGAAACTACAACTCGAACTTGTAAGTCGGGCCAGTTAACACCGAGCTCCCACTGTTCTCACCGTAATTTCCTTTAAAATTAACGTAGAAAGTGCATACAATAATTATTATAACCTAGATAAAAATGTAGTTATTATAGGAGCGTTTACGACGTTCGGCGTTTCATACAAACTTTCAAGCCCTTGTTTTTCGAAATGAATGAACCGATTTTAATGAAACTTCATACCCATACGCAAGATACAAAGGTCAGCCAAGTTAGACCGATTTTAAATTTTTATACCATAGAAACAGAGATTTCCAATTATCTTTTTTTAAATAAGATATTTCGAGAAGTAACTTTTTAGACCTTGACAGTTTGCATGAAATGCCGTACTTACGTCGTAAATGCTCTTAAATCATTTCAGCCAAGAAAATTGCCCAACCCTGTACGTCCGTTATGACACGAACGGCGCACTATAGAGTGGTGCTAACCCAGTTGTGTCGCGGTTGATCATAAAGATTAGGCTTAACCCTCCGACGCTACTACTAGAGGTGCGACACCATTTTTATAGAGCTTTGTGAAAAATATTGTCAGTTTTATGTAGACGTTATTTACGTAGATACTTGTGTCGGCCGACATTTATCTAGCTTTTCTACTCAATTCAGTTGACTACCATTAATCATTTCTTTATGTATCGGCCGCCTTCTTGTCAGCCTTATTGAATATCTATAGGCTGATGATGATGATGTTTCAAGACCAGCGAAAGCAAGACCATAGTTCCAAAATTCCAAATACCTTTACGCGCGTCTTTCTGTACAAAACCTATTGTTAACAGACTTCTTAAACAGGAGGAGGATGCATTCGGCGTGTAGGTACCTATTGTACACCGACTACACTGTAATGATTGGGTCGATTTACATGATTTTCTTTTCATTTGGTGGAAGAAGGAAGCCCGAGGTGGTCCTATATCAATTTTATAAAGCTTCGCTTGAGGAGTTTTTGCCTTATTTTTTTTAACTCTATTAAGTATTCGGATTTTTTTATAAAGAAAAATTATGCCTTTTTAGTGGCGAAGTCTTGCTTTTCATTTATTTCGCTACAGTATGTAGGTAGGGAAAGGATTTTATGAAATAAAGCACAGAAAGGTAAGGCTAGACAAATTCAATTTAGTCTTGTCAGGAATTAATCAGAAAGCTAGTCGTCCGTTCCAAATCTAGGTCATCAAGGAAAAGGATAAGAAACTCCTTGGAAACTGTATTAAAGTTTTCTATCTACATTGTCATACTTTGTCGTTATTTTAAAAACAATTAATTCTATCTCTTGGACAATGGTCCAAGGATCTCGGAATAACAGCAACATAATATTAACAATAGCTAGGAATATTCCATTACACACTTTAAAACATTGGCCATAATTATTATAACAACACAACAACATAGTTATCAGCATTAATCAAGATATTAATATCAATTAACTTACATGAGATCTGGTCGATCTATTCCACGTAATAACGGCACTGGTTGTCAACTTAACATCTAGAGAACAACAACTGACTTGATTTTTTTTTTCTAATCTGCTTCTCGCAGTTCAACCTGAGGGGTTGTAGACTACTTAACCGGGCTTTCCTGTGGATGCCTCAATAAATTAAGGCCTCCAGACAGGGCATACATAAACTTAAAAACTAAGCGACTACACGCTAAGGGCACCCCCTGTGGGGTACGAACCTCGGCTTAGGGCGTCGCTGGGAGAGGGCAGCAAGATGGGACAGGCTGGATCAGATTATTATTATTTCAGCTTGATGAGATCGGCTTTTCCTATCTGACTGCTCTGAGAAGAAAAAGCTGAAACAAACTCAGAGGTCACAGTCGGGAATCTAAGCGCACGGCAGTGCGCAGGCCAAGTTCCAGCAAGAGGCCGCACGTACAGTCACGAGCACCAATATGTCAACACTTGGCAACTTTAAATTGCGATTTATTCATGAAATAACGAATGCAACGTTGAAATACGACACTTTATAAATACCTATGGGTTCGAAAATATTATGTTCCTACTAATATAAAATTTCATTCTAAAATAAAGGAGAAAATCGCCTTTGAATAATGCCAAGTGTATACATTGCTCGTGACTGTACGCCTTATTTACCGGAACCGCGTCGAGCTACTTTTGACCACCCTGTATCTAACTATGTATTTGTCACACGAAATCGAATCAAACTTCACATACATAATACCATGACTGCTGTTAGTTCGAATACCACTTCATAACTGTAGCTTTAATAGATTCGAAGTTATGGACTTTTCAAAATAGCTAAAGTGTCACTGACTGACTGACTCACTCACTTAGAGCTAATCAAAATGTTTAGGGACTTCTAGTAAGGCTAGAAACTTGAAATTTGGCACGAAGCTAGACATTACTTGCTTTCCGAGGCACGGGGACGGTATGCATAGATGGTATTATAAAATACAAACGTCAGTCATACCTACTTACAAAATATTCAAAATAATAGGTATATGACTACAAAGTAAATGTCATAGTTTAATATAAAATTCATCAATTTTAATGTGTGTATAAAAACCCGGAAATAATATAGATTTTTGTCTGAAAAGGTGAGGTGGAAAGTAAATTAATTAACAATGACAAATACCTGGTTACTGTCTTCTGAGAAACTTTCAATAGCTATTTATTCGCTAAGTCATTTCCGTGTTCCTAGTTTTATTAAAATTATTTTAGATTGTAGGTATTCACTTAAAGCTTCTGATAATTATATTTTAAAAGCATAGAATTTATTTCTACATTAAGAAATTGCTGCAAACGAAACAGTGACAATTCAATGTCTGAAAAAAAAGTAATTTAATAAAATAAACCGACTTCAAAACGAAATTACATAACTCAAATTATGAAATAACTTTAATTTCGGAAGTCGGTGTCTTTGGGATCTGTATTGTAGTTTTAGTTTTTTGCTACCGACTTCCGAAATTAAAGTTATTTCATAATTTTGAGTTAAGTAATTTCGTTTTGAAGTCGGTTTAATTTTTTTAAATTACTTTTTCATTTTGTAATTTTTAGTTTTTGCACTAGGATTTGACCAAGGTTTTGAGATGTTTTCCCTTTGACATTACACCCGTAGCTCGTATCAATAAGCCAGGCCGTCACACTTACACGTATTAGTCCATATCTTGAAAATTACTGAATCGATTTTGATGAAACTTGCACTGTTGCCTAAGTTGAAGTAAATGTAAGCCTATAAAAAAATGGTCACGATCCGATTAATAGTTGCGGAGAAATGCGTGGACAAACATACATGAGTACATACGTCTATAATTTTTTTTATATTATTTGGAAGCCCTAATAGGTAGATTGTCATAATTATGTGAATGTAATACAATTCCAATAATATTACATACATACGTGTCGAATTGATAACCTCCTTTTTTTTGAAGTCGGTATCATGACAAAAATAAATCCTAAAAAATAGAATTAGACTAGAAAAGTTTAAGTCATCAAAAAAAACTCTCAAAAAAGTTTATGTGCCAGCAAACTATAGATTATCTATTTGTTTGTTTGAACACGCTAATCTCTCAAAACTACCGGTCAGATTTGAAAAATCTTTTTGCATTTGGTTGCCTAATTTTTGACGAAGGCTTTAAGCTATTTTACATCACACTAGGACTCTTAGAATCCAAGCAAAAGAAAAAAACGTCAGAAAGAACGCTACGCGAAAACGAACAGGCGATGCGATGCGACAGGGTGGGTCGGGGAAACATGAAATTTCATGCGGAGTCGCGGGCAGATGCTTGTAATTAATAAAGTATGTTATGTTATCCCTAATAAAAACGTAAGCTATACATCAATAAATTATTCAGATTAAAGGTCATAGTCATAGCACACATATCAACTCGGAAAGAGATCGTAACCGTATCGCCGCGGTTCGTGGGCTTGTCCCGAGGCGAGGCGATTACGTTACGATTCCGATTAGTGTGCGTTGCAGTAGGGAGTTTCATACAAAGAATACGAAATAGCTCGAGTTGATACGGTGACGATCCCTTTCCGAGTTGATATGTGTGCTATGACCTTAAATCAAAATTAATCAGTCCATTTGATTCCAGTGATTAGGTAGTATTATCAATAGATATCACCAATTGTTTAAACACACGTGCGTACTATCGCGATTACCTGATAATGACTATTGTATAAATAATGTAACTTAGCTGTGGCAATGTCTTCATTGAGTTATCAGTAACTTATACTTACTGTTAAAAGCACAATGTTCCGATTTGTGGTTCTGTCCTTTGCCGTGTTCGGCCTTGTACAAGGGAGCACTGTTCCAGATACGAGTAACCTGTGTAAGTATAAATATTTACTTTTTTCATTTGTTATGTATCGTACTTTTTCTATAAGCATTTACTTATGTTTGTTTGATATAAAAAGCTCCAGGCCGTCACACTTACACTACACGTATTAGTCCATATCTTTTCGCTACCATCACATGGGCGTAAGGTGAAAATTCACTGTTCAATACTTTTCTGTTATACAATAGTTCTTGTAGTATCGAAACGGCCAAGCCTCATATTTTGACTTAGAAGCTTGGCTCTACATGAGATCTGATAACTTGTTGGCAGTGCGAGCCATATGTGCGGTCTCGTCTTGGCAACATTTTACATGAAAATGTTTTTGGTGGGATATTTATTTACCTTAAGGTGAATGCGCAGGGACCACGGACAATTTAAGGTGAATGCGCAGTGGTAGACCGCGAAATTCAAATTTTCTTAGGTTTTTTGCAATTTTCAGGTCAGTGTCAGGTTGTATCTTGATCAAGATATAAATTATTGTCCGTGGTCCCTTCCGAAACCAAACGGAAAAGACCCTGACTGGCGTTCTATTATTGCGGATTCTCATTGAACTAATGTATATTTCTCTAGGTATGCCAATAGTAATCCATGCTAACTAAACTACAATTGGACATAAGACAACACTACGATCAGTGTAAACAATAAATTAATTTATTTTTTATATAGGCTGTTTTCATTTACACCTGCGCGCGCATCGCTAGTGCTGGCTAGCGCGGCGCGCGGAAAAACAAAACCAGCGCGCCATTTTCCATACAAGTTAATATTTAACAATACAAGTCTGTTTTTTTCTTCGCAAGTACAGTCAACAGCAAAAGTAGATGATCAAAATCACAAATTCAATACTAATAAACGGAGTTCGCGTCAGAACTGTGTGGCGTCGAAGTGATTCAAAAGTATGTGATTGTAAATTATACCAAACATTTACTACTAGTACAGCTGCATTATATTCGTGATCAGTTTTGACTCCTATTGAATTTCTGATTTTGATCATCTACTTTTGCTGTTGACTGTACGTTGAAAAACGTCGTATGAAACGCGTGTGCATTAATCAATATACTCGAAGCGGTATTATTCGCGCGAGCCGCAATAATGTACTATTATGTCAACGGCAACTAAAACCTATGAAGTGAGAACTCTATGGTCCGTGGTCGAGCTGTAGGTAAATTAATAGAAAAAAGTTTCGGATAAAAGTTTTTACACAATTTTCTCAGTTCAGGTTCAAAATTCAAATTCAGTACAACATTAATACCCGGCTAGAGCCTAGAGCTTTAATTACTTACTTTAGGTTAGATTTGACATTAGCGAGCAGGTTGTGTGAAATATAATGAAAACTTTTCCTTTTTGTTTTTTTTATAATGTGATGCTTTCAGGAACTCACATACTAAGTCAACCTACCAAAACTAGAACGGGTTCCTTTGGAACTTACATACTTACCTACGCCACAATTAGCTAAATGCATTTAGCGCTAACGAATTTACTTCTCTTTCCGTCGATCCTTTGAAAATGGCAGGAAAAGGAAAATGAAGGCAGAACGATGTTTGAAATAAATGCTTAGTAATGCATTTAGCGCTAAATGCATTGAGTGATTTGGAGTGAGAGTGTGCCGTAGACTTACCAGTTTTGTGGTCAGGCATTCATTTTGAAACCATATTGTTTACAGGATTAGTTTATAATGCATGGTGCATTATAAAATAATCCTGTAAACAATATGAAATATTGTTGTGTTTGTCAAAATTCTTGTAGAGCACGTAAATTCAGCGATAGTTGATAGATATTGTTGCTAATATTCTTGTTCTACGTGTCAGGTACGTTCAACCCCGGACCCCTGCCCATCAACACATACATCGAGGGGTGCCCCACTCCGCCATGTGCATTGCCGCAGTCACAGGATGCTGTCTTCCACTTTGAGTTCGTCATACGTAAGTATCATAAATAGCCGAACAAGAACCTTTTGGCGCGTGGCCAAAATCGGAATTAAAGTCGCCATCTTGTTTTTTCAATACATTTCACAAAACAAATTGCACATATTTACCAACAGCGCCCCCCTGTCAAGGTTATTCGAGAGCCAAAACGTCCTTGTAGCAGTGTACTGTTGCACATTCGTAGGGCCATGATTTAGAAACCTATTTTAGAAAAAATCCTGACACGTATCATGTTGGCTTATGTAGCTAATACCTACCATCATTATTCTCGCTGTAAATATTTACTTATAACTAGCTTCTGCCCGCGACTTCGTACGCGGATCCTGTTGCTAATGCCAGCGACAACGGGGTCGTCAAAATCGAAGATCTGAAACGTCTGATGTCGAATTCTAAGAGCCCGGGGACGGGAAAACGGCGTGATGCGCGAAACGATTCGAGACGTTCCAGACCTTTCATTTTTGTAAGTCAACAGGAAATGCCCAACAGACTAAACAACTTTTGCTAAGACGTCATTCCTATAATTATGTTATAGTGTCGCTGGGCTTTGGAGTTCCACAACAGGTGTTCCAGATCTTCAAATTTATTCTCACAGCAGAAAATGCTCTTCACGTGGAATATTTTTTGCTATGGCACCATTTTTATATCTCTTATACTTTAGCTGGTCTGTTGCCGTTCTGCATCAGGTGTTCCATTTTCCAAAATAAATTATAGCCTGTATGTTGCCCAGACTTAGTACCTATACAACAAAAAAACTTTTCTTCCCGTAATTCCGCAGTGGATCCCAAGGGTACACTGAATTAACAATAATATTGCAAATAACTTTAAAAAAATTCTTTATAAACTAAAGCTGTACCCGTGGCTTTGCCCACGTATCGCATAAGTATTATTTTAATTTTAATAATAGTTAGTGATAGTTTTTTGATTTACAGAAACACTCAAAAGATGCGTCTCATACTGTACTATAGCTTAGATCCCTCAAAAACTATTTGGCTTAGTAAACTCAAAATTAGAAAGTTATGTAGTTAATTTACTGATAAGAGACGTCAGGTTAATAAGGAAATTTAGGAGACGTCGATTAACAGAAGTTTTATAATTTACTGTAACACTTCTGTGTAAACAACGTTCGTTGTTTTTCTCTCGGTCTTATTCAATATGTAAGTACAGCGAGTCAGGACTGGTGACGCGGGAGCAAGCGACGTACAGTTGTCCGTGTGAGATGCAGCTCGTCCTGAGGTCGACACCCGCAGCTTTCAGTGTCTGACCCTGCGACTTATTTATTGTCATGGCGAAGCACACGCTCACAGGAAACTGCACGCGCTTGAATTAAAAGGGGTAATTGTGGCCGGGTGTCACCATTGCCAGGATCGCCCAGAGGACACGGTGGAGCACACGGTGGAGGTCTGCCCCGCTTGGGCGGAGTACCGCCGTGTCCTCGTAGAGGCGCGTCCGGCCCTGGTGCAAGCTATGGTCTGGGGCGAGAGGGAGTGGGAGGCAGTCACCTCCTTCTGCGAAGCAGTCATGCTAGCGAAGGAGGTGGCGGGACGGATGAGGGAGAGAGCCTCCCGTCCCAGCCGCCGCGGGAGACGCTCCGGGCGTCAGGAGCCAGTACGGGACGACTCCCGGCCACCGTAGGCGCAGGCCTGCGGGCGGAGAGTAATGGGTAGCTCACCGTCCGATCAGGACGAAGCCCGTGCCGGACGGCGCGTACGTGTTCCACGCGCGCCTCAAAGAGATGTCAGCATCGAGGGCCGAAGCCTGCCGGGTCAGCGGGATTGTCCGAAAGGGTTACCGCTGGCCCCGAACATAAAGGGCTAAGGAAGGAACACGGGTGGGTTTTAGTCAGTAAGAGTCTGACAGTCCCTTCCGCTCCACCCAGAGCGAGAGGGGTCATTTGATGATTTCCCATCCGAAAAAAAAGAAAAAAAAAGGGTAATTGTGGGGAATCAGTGGTATACGTGATATAAACACTGTCTCGCCGACACCACAACCCGTTAGAATTTCCGCCTCAATGATATTTCTCTGCAGCGAGACGACTTTGAGCCGGGTCCCATTGCACAGTTTCGGGGGAGTGAGATTCCGAAGAAGCATAATTGGGACACCGACCTTTAGCTTAATGGTGTGCGCTGGTAGTCCACTTGCACTGAGGGAATTGAGAAATTCTACGGGGTAATGTGTGGCGTCATCTTGGTCGACAACAGTGTTTATTGAAGTGTAGATCACTTCATTTCCCTCAATTTCCACGAGAATGCATTAATTGATCGCTGAAGGTTGGTCGTTTCTGGGTGTTTAAATTACTCGTTCACACACCCAAGAATTATCTTGGTGCGGTATCCTATTGATGTCCCCGTACCAGGCGAATCAAATCTTCTAGAACCACCTGGCCACCGTCTACTGGTAGCGTTCCCTCACCCAATTATAAGAAAAGATCAGAAAATTCTTGGGCGTGTACATTCCCGCCAAGCTGTGCTCTCATATTCATCGTTAAGCGCAACCTATGAATATGTGGCCATAAGAAAGAGCATTTCAACGAAGCATTCACTTCATCAGCCCTAGTTCCTCGCGTCACCACAGGCAGCGTTTGTCGGAAATCGCCGCTTAACAGAACTGTAACGCCACCCATCATTTGCTGGTTCCTGCGGATGTCCTACAAAGTCCTGTTTACCGCCTCTACTGCTTTTCTGTTCGCCATAGTACATTCATCCCACACGATTAAAGAGCAATCTTTAAGCACGCGCCCTTTGTCACTGTTGCGTGACACTCCACAAACAGCAAATGGTAAGATATAACTGAGAACCAAAAGTTTGACTTGACTTTATGATAGTGTAGCTTGTTGTACCACCAATCAATCTGTTTATATTATTGGTGTGAAACTCCCCATACAATTAGATAGGACATGTAAAGTTCTCAGATTTCATAACAGTATTGTTCCTAATGCACATAAAAAATGCAAAAACTAAACAAAAAGAATTTTACGATTTTTTAAAACAATAAAAGTTTTTTTTTTAATACGGGATTTGAACTCGCACCAATTAGTGCGGTAAACGGTCGCCTGACCATACCGCTAAATTACCTGTTGACATATTGTTGAAATAGCTGTTCCCTTGCAATTTATAATATTACTGCTCCGCTCCTTTATAAAAATAGCGTGATTGTTATGTTTTCAGGGTTAAATTTTTATTAACTAAATAAATAACATGTCATTTTGGGCATTCAATTATTTTGTTCATTCAATTACGAACCAAAACCTTTTCAAATCAATATTGCTTACCTCCCATAACATACGGCGTGATAATATGTAGCCTAAAGCCTTCCTTGGTTTACAAAGAACATTTTTGCTGAATTTCAATTCAATCTATCCAGTAGTTTTGGCGTGAAGCCTTACCATACACACAGACAAACAGACAAACAGACAAACAGACAAAAATTCTAAAAAGTCACTTTTTGTCATCAGTTACGTTTTTCTAACAAAAGCCACTTATTTTTTCTCGAAAATTCTCAATGTACAGTTTTTCTTTCGTTACTGTTTTATTATATGTATAGATAACATAACACCACTTGAAGATTAATAATTATTAATAACCAAATTATGTTCTGCCCCTGGGCTTTTTTTTTTTTTGTTATTGTATTCCGATATAAAATAGTTGGTGCCGTTGATATTACACGCGTACGAGATAAAATCAAATCATGAACCATTATCTCTTCACTTAGCAACGCTTCCTCAAAGCCTTGACGTGTTCCTTGTAGGTTCCTATAGGTAACGATAACCTTCATCAGGCTACCCTGTAACTGGATGCTGGAGGTCAGAATCTCTGTAAAATGGCATCTGGTTAGACTGAAAGTCGAATGAAACATAGTTGGGAAAAGGCTATGCTGAACTTTCATCAGGCCTTGACTTGTTTGCCAACCAAAAGATACCAGCAATTAATAAAGTTCATGTATTCATATTTCCTTTTTAGCTGGTTCAGAACCGGTTCAGAACATGAGGACCCACGCCGTAGCAATATGGCGCGGTGTTATGCAAGCCGTCCACATCCCGTACAACTTGAGGGAGAACTCTGTGACCTGCGACTTCCTGACCAACGCCTCATGCCCTGTGCAAGGAGGTCAGCTGTTGAAGCACACTGTGAGGGTGCCTATTAAGGGGACCTTCAATGTGGTAAGATGATCAACTTCATTATTTTCAGCAGTCAGTTGAAAAATGTCTTTTGGAGATGTCTTTTGAGGCGACATAAAACTTATGTCGACATATGTCTATGTGGACTTATGTCTCTCAAGCATCGCGGTTCAGTAATACGAATATCAGTCAGTCAGAAGAATAAAGGATAACAATCAACCCATAGAAGTTCTGGAATTGTGTGTTTAAAAGTCCGAATTTGCAGTCGCTCCATGTAAACTTTGATATTCAGACGCACAATTATCCTACAAACTGAATCAAACCTACCTGGGAAAAGGCGACAAGGTCAAATTTATACTAGCTGGCGAATCTTCAGAGACGTGATGGCTATTGATATCCAAAGACTAAACTCAAACATATGCTGACATGGCATGTTCCGTGGGCATTTTTGGGGATTGTGATAGACTTAGGCTACTTTTTCACCAGACATATGATATACAGCTATGCTGCGAGGATGTGAAAGCTAAGCTATGAAACTATGTGACCATTTCCACTAATGCTAAGCTGTGTAGCGGAGCGAGTAAGATGTGCTATGAAGATGCGCCACTGCGAGGTAGCTGTGCGAGGAAGATGCGCAGGCGCAGATCGAGCTATGCATCGAAAGTAGGGAAAGCATGGGGAGTGGCTGCGGCGTGGCTGCTCTGCACATAGCTATATCACTCGCGCATCCATAGCTCCTATCTATTGCACGCATCCTTCCATTTAAAAAACATAGCTTAGTTGAACCCGTTTCCACCAGAGTGCTATGCCAATATGGACCAATGAATATGATTAGTGAATATCTAACGCAACCATAGCAAAGTAGCACATCTCTGGTGGAAAAGCAGCCTAAGCCGATGTAGATAACATGCGCGGGGGGGGGGAGCATGTCCCGCGCACCGGAGAGTGGTGGTGCGTGGTAGTGTCAGATCCGCCTAACACAAATTATGTTCTTCTTTTTAGGGTACCCAATTCTCCATCGAGTTCCGTGTAATTGACGAGAACAACCACGAAGTCCTCATGTGTCTGCGAGTACCTGTCCAGATGGTGGAGGGATGATGTAAGATGGTGTAAAGCAAACTGATGATTAAATAATATGCTCTTTAAGCATTTGTTGGTGTTTTTTTTCCCATACTTTTTAACACGCTTTAGGATTCTATTTTTATTTTCAACTTTTGCGTCTAGTACCTATATTCTTTCTTAAATTAATAAGTATAAAGTCTAAGAAGTTATGACGATAAGGGGCTACTAGCAAACTCGAGGGTTTTACTAGTAGCCACTCAAAGTTACACTATCCAACGCCTGGCTTGATCATCAGATCGGCTCCAAGATACCAAATTATAGTTTTGTCTTCCGAACTATTTATACACAAAAAGTTTCATTTCGATACGACTATTAGAAGTAGGTTAAAATTGACTTCTAAGATTTTGTTACATATCTGGGGGCACGGAAGTGCCCCCGCCAAGACGAGCCAAGCGAGGCACGGGAGTGCCCCCGCCAAGACGAGCCAAGCGATGCGCAAGAGCACTACCTACCTTTTCTCGAAGCACTTCGTCGTATTTTTGAACCTTCATAACTTGGGTTTGGATTATACCAGATAAACAAAATTTTCGGGATATGATGTCAGTGGTTGACTTATTAAACCTATAAAGTTTCAATTGCATAGCTCTTATACTTTAGATTTTATTTATATCTAAAATACCCCGATTTCGTCACTGACTCACTGATTCACTGACTCACTGATGATCATCAATATTCTAAGGGTCTTCCTGAAGTCCTAGAAAGCTGAAATTTGGTATGTAAGCTAGTAATAGTACACAAACAACAAAAAAACTCTAAAGCTTGGAAGTTTTACCCTCCAACCTCTTAAAATAGGGGATGGAAGTTTGTACGAGACTTCCGCAAATTTTGATGCTAGAGTTCTGAAAATTGATATAGGGACTCCTTGTTATAAATAATAAAATACGTATTTCAGGATTTTCAGTAAATAAACCCCAAAAAATTTTTTTTTTTTTTCATAAGCAACTTTCAAAAAGATGTGAAATCCCACCAAAAACATTTTCATGTAAAATGTTGCCAAGACGAGACCACATATGGCTCGCACTGTCAAAAAGTTGCTCTACATGAGATCTGATAACTTTTTGACAGTGCGAGCCATATGTGGTCTCGTCTTGGCAACATTTTACATGAAAATGTTTTTGGTGGGATTTAAGTAGTTAGTTTGTTAGTATAAGCTTCACTTGTAACTAACAAACTAACTACTTAACTATGCCAGCCAGCTATGCTATACAAGCCAGGCGTAAAAAAAAAAAAACAACAAATAATACTTTTCGAATTACAATTTTACCATTCATTTTTTTGTTTCTGTTTTTATTTTCCAAATTTTTTCTTGATCGATGAGTCTTGTTAAAAAAGCTAAGTTAAGGTACTATTTGGAACCGAGCTGCCTACTGCAACTGCCGACAGCACGTGTAGCGGCTCATGCCTCGCTCGTGTCTGGCTCGTGCAGTGGCTCGTGTCGGCATGCAGTCGATGCACGTGCTGTCGGCAGTTGCAGTTGGCAGCTCGGTTCAAATAGTACCTTTAGACAATTATTGTTTAAAGGTACTATTTGGTACTAATTTACGTGTGCTATTATAGCACACATAATTTTATTTATCATGCCTCTTTCTTCTTTTCTTCTGTCTTTTTTGGAACTTGGCATCAGTATGCGTCATACAGGTCATACTGCATGAATGGTGGGTGTGTGTGACGTTACGAACGGTCCAGAAGGTGAAGCGAAGGTACGAAGAGACTGGAAACCACCTGAGGAGACCTTGTAATGGCACACCCAGGTGTACAGTGCCCGAGAAGAACGTTATATTGCTGCACCTTAATGCAGTTGAAGTCCAGCAACACTCACAACAGCTTCTTCAGACCCGAAGGGACTACATTAGTGAGAGTACAGTGAGAAGAGACTTGATGAAGCAAATCTGACAGCCCGAAGACCAGCGAGTGGCCCCAAACTCGAGAGAGAGCATCTAGTAGCGAGGCTGCGATAGGCCTGTGAACACATACAGTGGGATGAAGGATTTTGTTCACAGATGGGTCTCGATTCTCACTTTACAAGAAGTGTGAAGTAAGAATCGAGACCCATCTGTCATCATGATGGAAGGCGAAGTGTCTACAGGCAGCCTGGTGAACGGTACCTTCAAGACTGCTTCTCAGAAGGAGTCAAGTAAGGTGGAGGCAGTACATGTATGGGCTAATATCTTCAGAAGGTCGCACAGAGTTAGTGGCCATAGAAAATTGCACTCTGACTGGAGAAAAATATTCCTAAGAGATTCTCAACGAGCATGCAGGGCCGTATTAGCAAATATGGGTGATGGATCGATGCTGATGCATGATACTCCCGGCCACACACGGCTCAAGTCGAGCAAGAGTATATTCAGGAGGTTGGTAGCAGCGTGATGACTTGGCCATCAAGAAATCCTGATCTCAACCCGATTGAGCACGCCTGGAATGAGCTATAGGGAGGCTAGTCAGAAGCCGCAGACCACCACCTACCACTCTCAGGGCACTAAAACAGGCCCTGATTGAACAATGGGAGATTATTCCCGAACATCGGCTCCGAAACCTCGTGTTCAGTATGCCAAACTGGCTCGAAACTAGTCAGAGCCCGAGAAGGCAATACCAGTTATTAAAAATTAAATAACATGTAAAACATAAATGTTAATTAAGTTTTTTGGCACTAAGCTAAAAATAGCTTTTTTTAATTTTTTTTTTTAAGTTAAAATGTTACTAATGTATACCTACCTAGTTTACTAGTTTCAAAGAAAGCTGATAAAATTTGCTAAAAAATGTTTTTTTTATTTTAAAGGGGTCTACAGTATGCCAATATTAGGCCCAGAGACGCGCACAAGGGATTTGTTTTACTAAAACAATATGTTAATATTTTTCCCATGACATGTCTTCCACTTATTCATTATTCTGTGCAAGTCGGCACCATTTATTCAAAAATATTAAATATTAAAACGACTAAACTAATAGAACTTGAATAAAAATTAATTTTTAATATGTTGCCCTTACAAAAAAAATTTGACGGATAATTAATCGGAATAATCGGTCATCATATTTATTATTGAACACCGTTCATTTTCTTCCGAGAAAACTATAAATAATATTATAAATCACATAAAACCCCTATAATAATTATTATTATTTCTATCTCTGATGATTCTAGATAAAAACAAAAAAAAAATCTAATATTCTATCTATCGATTTTTTTTATTTTTTATGGCAGCACGAGGTCTAGTCAGTTGCCGGAAAACGTAAATGTCAAAATATAGGTTTATGTCCAGCAGGAATAGGAAAATATAGGTTTATGTCCAGCTGGAAGTTTGTCTGTGGATGATTTAATGACCAAATCAAACCCGTTTTTAGGGTTCCGTACCAAAATGGTAAAAACGGAACCCTTATGGTGAAATTAAGTCTGTCTGTCTGTCTGTCACAGCTGGATATCTTAAGAAGTACTAATGCTAACTTGAAATTTGGAATAGTTTTAGATGACATTTGCCCAAGTATTTTGCAAATAAGAAAGAAATAAAAATATACATGTATATTTTTTGCAACAGGGACTGAAAGGGGTCTGAAAAATTCGAAGTGGGCATGTGGGGTATCATATGAAAGAGCGCAGTTTGCACATTCTCAAACATTTTCTTTTTTTTTCGGCTGCATAGTTTTCGACTTTTGATGAAAAATGTAAAAAAAATACCGCCCCCCCCCCCCCCCTTATCTCCGAAGTTTGCATAGAGAAAAATCTGAAATAATTCTATGTGATAGAAGTTTATTACAGGAAAAATAAAACGAAGTCTCTAAATAGCACACTTTTTCAGGAATCATCAACAAAAGTTACATTAGTTCTACTATCGGTCAAGAGATGGCGCTGACATAAAACTGCAATATTCTACACCACAATGCAGTGTTAAAATTCTCTGATGAATATAGGCCTCGCCGATGAAAATCAAAATCAATAGTACATTATTATACATGTGTGCTAAGTGTATATTGATTAATGCACACGCGTTTCATACGACGTTTTTCAACACACTTGCGAGGGAAAAAAACAGACTTGTATTGTTAAATATTAACTTGTATGGAAAATGGCGCGCTGGTTTTGTTTTCCCGCGCGCCGTGCTAGCCAGCACTAGCGATGCGCGCGCAACATTGACTCATTTCAATATATTAATCTATGGCACAGACAAAACCGCTAAACAGCCTATAGAAAAAATATAATAAAACCTGAAAATTGCAAAAAACCTAAGAATTTCGCGGTCTACCACTGCGCATTCACCTTAAATTGTCTGTGGTCCCCTGCGAGTTCATTTTGCGACCAAGGACAATACAGACTATTAAAAAAAAAATGAAATATAGCCCGCGGATTTTTTCTTTCGGCATGAAGTCTCTTTGGGCGCTTTCCGAATTAGCTATAATCGCTCACATCACAGCGCTCACATCATCTCCATGGACGTAATATTAAGTCCATGCATCATCTCACATGCGTTCCGATTTAGATATTACTATTATGACTGCTGAGAGCTGGCAACAATTCGGAACACTCGTGAACGCGCTCACATGACAGTGCTTACACAATGTAAAAAAGATATTATTACAGTATTTCTTTGTATAAACACCACATTTCTTCTTCAGTTCTTCTTCTTTGGTTAGGTGGCGACTGTCAGCCAGAAGCACAATTTCAAAAATGCCACGTTAGTTTAATTTAAAGATGATGCAACTCAAAACAAAACACACACTGACACAACCTCATACACACACTGTCATTTTTGACAGCGCTCACGGTGATATTATTCTAGGGCATGTTCTAGCGAAGTTAGATGCATCCCAAAACACCGTCGCCGATTTGCGCAAAGAATTTATTGAGTTGCGCAACAGTGTGGCGGTAACTAGGTCATCAGTCGATGCATCTAGCGTAAACATGTGTCGCGGAGCCGGCCTCGATTTATCGTCGTCAAATTCCGCGTCAGCAGTTTCGTCGCCAGCGCATCCGTCCTTTGCTGAGGTTGCAGAGCGCCCCGCCCGCGTGCCCCGCAGCCCCGCGCCCGTCATTGCGGCTCCTCGACGCAACGCCGCTCGAGCCCCTCGCCCCGTCCCGCTGCCAGTGTCTGCAGCCCTGGCGAAGACCATAGAAAAAGAATCCGCTAGCGTCACCGCGAGTGCCCCAGGAGCTCCAAGTAGGAGCCCTATGCCAAAAAAGGCACCGAATAGGGTTGATGATGAGGGTTTCGTGACGGTGCAAAGGAGGAAGCGCCAGTCGCGAACGAACAAGAACCGCTGCGGCAAAGCTCCTACGGAGCCCGAAGTCAGCTTGCGTGCCGCAAAGCCGAACACACCGGTGTACATCTCCCGCCTGCACTACACCACTAAGGCGGAGGACATCGTGGAGTACGTGCGCCAGAAGACGAAGTACGCGCCGAGGGTGCAGTTATTGGAGTCGCACCGCAACGTCAACTTCAAGGCGTTCGTGGTGCGCGTACCGAATTGCTATCTGCCCGTCGTCATGGAAGAAGACTTCTGGCCGCAGGACGTGGTGTTCCGTCGCTTCCGCGGACAAGTACCATAGAGCAGCTCAAGAGTTAGCTAGTGAAGTACCGTTTTATAATAAGAATATAATATATGTATGTTTAGGTTAAGGTATTTATGTATGGGCCTGCGTCGCCTGAGATAAATAAATAAATATAAATATAATATAATATAAATATTATCGCAAGATGGCGAATGTCATGACGTCATCTATGACGATTCACGGGACAGCGTTATCGTTATCGCGCTCACGCTAATTCGGCTATTTCCTAATTCGGAACACATCGATTATTTCCCAATTCGGAACGCAGGGTTTGATGAGATTAAAAAAGCGCGCGTCTCCGACTAGTAAATAGTTATCTGTGGTATTACAGAACATGTGGATTAAAGTAAAGAAAAAGCACGCGTTCGTAATACACTACATTATGGACCTAAAAGCGGTTCAATAAGAGCCACTTTACGAGCAAGTGTGTTGAAAAATATTTTATTTCACATAAGCCTACATGGGCACTTATGAAACGTCAGAAGCTAGGTGCACGGTTCCAATTGGTCGTTTCCTATGGAGAAGAACCGGCAAGAAACTCCACGGTTACTCTTTTTAAAAATAATTGACTTTTACAATATTTTCAAATTACAGTAGGTATGGGAGGATAGCGTAGGCCTGTCAACAAGTATCAGGTACTTGATAAAATAAAAAATGGTCTACAGATCTAAAGTCTACAAGGCCTACAAAGTCCTCACATTTACAAAATAAGAATCTATCAAAAGGATAAATAAAAACCTAATAAAACCTAGTGATATGATTCCCATCCCATTACAACCACTAAAATAAAGAAATGAAAAATTTGAATTGTCTGTACTTATATAATGTCAAGTAATAAAGAGATTATGTCAAAAAAGTAAATAAAGTAAAGTAAAAAAATTAACATCGTAATTTGAGAGCAGTTAATAGACATATAAATAGTTAAGCCGTTAATGAGTAGCCAGGGAAGCCACATGTGCAGAAGGAATTATTGCCAAACTACCTTGTCTTCAACATAGTCTTTAATCTTATAATATGCTTTTTTGATAAGGCCACGTTTGATGAAGGTTTTGAATTTTCCATCGCTAAGTTCTGTAACCGACTTTGGCAACTTGTTATAAAAACGGACGCCGTTTACAAGATCATTTCTTGTAAACGGCGTCCGTTTTTATAGTTTTAGTTAATCTAAATTTAGGTAACACAATTTCATTTTTACTACGTGTATTTATATTGTGGAAATCGCTTCTTATTTTGAAGAGTCCTAAGTTTTTGCGAACATACAAAATACTTTCTAAAATATAAAGTAAAATTTCAAAACATATGATGGTACGGAACACTCGGTGCGCGAGTACGACTCGCTCTTGCCCGGTTTTTTTTTGTTTTTAATCCTTAGATTACGCTGTGAATCACATCAACACAGCAGCTGTGAAAAGTAATCGATTATTTATCATCGATTTCAACGTATTTCAGCACACCTGTTGATTATCATTCACACTGATAACGGATTGTGTGTTTAAATATAAGTTAATCGCCCTAATTAATCAGTCGGTCACAACTGAGGGAGTCAAAATGTTCCGTGCTGTGGTATTGTTTTGTGCCGTGCTGGCTCTGACCAAAGGGGAGACCACTGAAGTTAACCAGTGTGAGTAACTAACTTTAACAATAAATAATTTAGGGCTGATTTTTCCAACGCCAAATAATTTTACCGGAGGAATAATTTTGAATTTTTGACAATTCTTCCATTCAAAAACTGTCAGACGTCAATTTTATTCCACGAATAAAATACACAGACTATAGACTGTCGATTGAAAAATCGTTCGGCACTGAGAATACGCAGACGCCAAGAGTCCAAGACCCGAGCGCCCCCGCGCCCGCCCCCGCACCCGCTAGTGCAGTCTGATTGACCACTTAGGAGTTTGTTGCAACACTTGCAACACTCCTTCTTCCCCGCTAAAGCACTGGGAAGTTGTGGAGGGCGGGCGTTTGGAGGATTATAATTTTGACGTTCAAAAAGTGCTGATTCACAGCCTAGTTGGAATAAATGACTTTTGATTTTGATTTAACATACTTACCACGAGAGATTTATTTTGGTTGACTTTAGTTCTAAATAAAAACAGCCGCACAGGTCGATCGATCAGGTTATGCTACGCTTGCTGCGGTTGGTCTGTGGATGGGTGACCATCTTTACATACCGTGACCCCTCCGTGCCTCGGAAAGAAGCCGTTGGTCTCGGCTGTTCATTCGTGGATTTTTGACAGTCGTTACGGGTAGTCAGAAACCCGAAAGTCTGACAACCAGTCTTACCAAGGGGTATCGTGTTACCCAGTAACTGGGTTGCGGAGGTCAGATAGGCAGTCGCTCCATGTAAAATACTGGTATTCAGCTGCATCCCGTTAGACTGGACGTCTATTCATCAATCAACTAATTATGTTGGGGTCGGCCCCAACATAATTAGTTGATTGATGAATAGACGAACACAAGTTTAATAATTAAACTTGGTTCGTCTATTCATAATTGCAGCTTCATCATGCTTTTAATTGTTATTCTTTCATTAATATTTTTGTATGCCATTTATTGTGGTAGGGCACAGAGATACCCTTATAATTTGTATCCCCCTATAACCTGTGTGTTCAAGCCCGGTTAAGCAGACGACAACCTCATTAATATCTTGAACTGCGAGATGCCAGTTATATTTTTTTTAAATAACCCGTGTACACGTGGTTTGATTTGAAGACTACCTACGCGATCAGTGACCAAAACAGCAATGCGACGCACAACGTGTAGCAAAAACCGTAAGCACAGGTACGCACGGGCGCGTTTATCCCGCGGCGTTTTTCTTTTCGCACCCTGGATTTTCAACGCACTGCTTAGCTCAGAGAGTTGAAAATCCAAGTGTTTTTTTGATGCGCTGGGATGCGCTCAGTTGTATTCTCAACGCTCGACTGAACACTGAAAGTTATATAAATCCAATGCGCGGTAACATCCCATCGTTTTTTTTTTTGCGAACGTGTTCTAAACCGTGTGATTTGAACTTTTCTTTTTCATTCAGGCTTTGGTAGCTCTGCTGGTCCCCTGCCGATCAACGCGTACATAGCCGGCTGCGATAAACCGCCGTGCCTATTGCCACAGGGGCAGGATGCCGTCGTCCAAATAGTCTTCAGAGCACGTAAGTACTTTATCTGTAACAAGATCTGTGCCATTCATTGAGTGAGACTCAGTGGCAAGACAAAGTGATACCACTATAGGTACTTATAGTAATAGGAACAGGATGTTAAAGTTCATCCTCCTATCGTAGAAAAGGAAGGATCCTCCGACCAGACGGCGGGTGTTGTGACTGGTTGTTAATGTAAATGTTATAATGTATCTACTCAGTGCTTAAAATAATTTTATTTAATTTCCAAGCATCGATTACTCGAGGTACTGGAGTCAAGGGAAATTTAAAAAAAATAATCGTTTGGAATAATCGCTTTCACACATCATTGCAATAAAAAAAAACAATAATGGTCGGCGATTTTGAACACAAATTGAGTAGTGGTAATGATTAATACCTACGTGCTAATGATCCTGTGTCTGAATATTGCGTTAAAACCGGCCACTTTCGTGTTGTTTATAATATTTTCAATAATATTTGTCACATTTCAAATCTTATCTACATAGGTAAGTAGGTATCTAATGTGTGAAATTTGTGAAAAGTAAAAATGTAAAGACGCACGATTGGCGCGAAACTTCGACATTATCTAAATATCAAAAAACTTCATTAGATACCACTACTTATTTCCCTTAAACTATGGATAAATTCGTCCAATAATTAAATGATGTATATTTACAGCCCTGATGAAGTTAGGATGTTCGAAATCCCCAATTTTTATGTTTTTTAGCCTCGATTATCGATTGATCGTGCCTATGTAGGTAGGTATGTTGAATTTATTCAAGGTAAATTAATAAACTTGTGCGCTAATTATGAAAGATTTAATGGCGTTAGCAATATGAGCTTTTTATCCAACTCTCCTAATTAACGCACATTCATAAGATTTGATGGGTAGCATAATAAATATTTACTTATTTAATTATTAAGGGTGTCGTATGTCGTCATTCTTGGGTACGATGCGATGATGGTAGGATTAAATACGGGCCTAAGTATTTAAAAAAAATTCACACTGGCTGTTAGTAAAATTAGAAGACAGCTGCAATTTTCTTAATAATTATAAAAATAAAAACATAGCTACTAGGTAGGTACCTACCTAACCTTTAGTTCTATTTTAAAAATTCATTCCCACCCTAGAGAGGGAAGCAATTACTATGAGTTTTTCCCACCCAAAGGTTGGGAAGCAGCGTCTTCCACCCGCTATTCGGATCAAACAAATACTACTTTCCGAGTATGAGAAATGAAAAAGTATACGATGTTTGGTAGGTACAAGATAGGTACCTTTAATAGAAGCCAAACCAAAATGTAATAGGTACCTAAGTTTATATGAGAGCCATACCAAATGTTAGCATTTAAAGAGAGTATTTTTTTCGGTTAGACTGGAAGCTAACCCCATTATAGGTACCTAATTGGGAAAAGGCTAGGCAGATGATGATGATGGTAAATTTTTCAGCCTACGTCATACACCGGATGAAGACTGTGGCAATGGCATACTTAACCATAATCCCCTTCCCGTACCCCCTGGGCGACAAGGCAGAGACCTGTCACTTCCTGAATAACACATACTGTCCCGTGGTTCGTGACGAGGTCATTCTGTACACGCTCAACATGGCCATCGAGGATTTCATGCCTGTGGTAAGTAAATGAAAAGAAGTTACTCCAAAATAAGAAGAAGGAAGCTCTCCAGGAAGAAGTCCAAAAATACCTCTGAAATAAGTACCTATACAAAAATTCACTTAATTCAAGCCCGCCTTTGTGTAAAGATATACCTACTTTTTAACCGACTTCAAAAAAGGAGGTTTCTCAATTCGACCGTATATTTTAAATAAAACGGTCGTCAGTCGTGAATCAAAAAAATGATATTATAGGTGTCACTTATAATATAGGTAATATCATTGAATTAAACGAAGACATCAAAATGTCGTCTGTCGTGATTAGTCGTGAATCAAAAGAATAATGATGATGACACCAAAATGGTGGCCAGTTGACGTCAAAACTGCATAAGAACTTTTTCTTTGACCCATTATTGCTTTACAGTTAGTTTCAAATGCTTTACTATTTGTATTTCCTGTAGGTATGTGTCACAAATAAAATATTTTTCTTTATTTCTTTTTTATAGAGAAAATAAAAGAATTAAGAAAGGAAAAGAATTAAAATTTAGAAAAGAAAGATAGATTTCATTTGTGCAAATTACCATTATCGAGTAGATAAGGTACCTACTACTTACTAGCAGCATAATCTCCAGTTAGGTTAGGTAAGTTTTTTTTTTCCCGCATAGGTACATTACAAGGTATTTACAAATTTGTTTGATTAATTACAGGGAACTCAGTTGCCCATCGAGTTCAGGATCATGGATGACAACAACATCGCCGTGGTATGCATCAGATTGACAGTTCGTGTCGTGGCACCGATCAGCAAATTCGGAGCACAGAACGCAACATTGACGGTTGAAGTATAGAATATACTGAGAAAAATGTGATTTTATTATTAATTAAAATATGCTCTGTTGAAGCCTTGTTTGCTGTTTATTTTATTAGTCACGGCGCACACTATGCGGCATGCTGTGCTGTGCAAGCTCGGCGTCTAGACGTAACAACGATGATTTTCATAATTACCTACATGATTTAGGCGATTAACACACGGCACCGCGCACCGCCGCGGAGGGCGGTGGCGGTAAAGCGGATTTCGTAGCGGTGCCCCGTGCGGTAAGGCGGTTTACGCGCCTGTCCGCGCGGATGGATTTAACACGGTTTTGACCAGTTTGATCACACACACTGGCAAGGATGGACGCTGAAGTGGTGGCAGCAATCTGGCTTTTATGGCGTAGAAAGAAAAAAATAAGAAGATATTGGGTTCATCTATTTTATCGACATCGAAATCCATTTTTAAATTGCAACACGTCCTGCACCCACGATGATCCGCGCGGTTATGCGGCGCGGCGGCGGTGCCCCGTGTGTGAGGCGCCGCGCGCCGCCTCACCGCGCGGACGGCAGCGCGGAGGGGCGGTGGCGGTGAAAGCACCGCACCGCTCGACTGCGCGGCCAGGCGGTGTACGTGTGTTATTAGACGGAGGTTACACGCTCATTCTGGCGTCAGTTCAGTCCATGACTGATGTCAGAATGACGGGAAACTGATTGTATACACGTAGACTGATGGATTGATGGTCCAGTTCATTACCGACTCGTAGTCACACCAGATTGTAACACCAGTGTGACTAACAGGATTTTTTTTCTAGATTGTCACACCACTGATTTTTCCACACCATGTATAGATAATTGCTAGTGCAGTACCTACAAATTATACTAAAGTCGATCTGCTGATCGGCATTTGCCGACTCTCGTTCTTTGCCGGCTAAGATTTTTCTACTTTTTGTTATAAATAGGGTTATTGGTAAAACATTAACAACCTCTTTTTTTTTCGGATGTGAAATCCTCAAATGACCTCTACCGCTCTTGTCAGTCTGGTCAGACTGATGCCAGACTGAACGTGTGTTTATTAGCTATCAGTCTGATGTCAGTCACTGCTTAGACAGCGATGGAGTCGCACGACATGTCGCCGCCTGCGCCGACTCCCTCGCCGCCCCCGACGTCCCCCTCTCAGCCATTAGCCCCGGAGAAAGAATTTATTCTCACATTAGAAATGTTACATTCTTAGAATAAAAATAAAATTTATTCATTCGATAATATTTAGCATAGTTATCTTCTTCTCCTGTGTGTGTTCTTCTCCTTATCTCATTCAGTAAACTTAAGTGTGTGTAGAATTCTCTTTTCATTAGCCACTTTTTATACCACCGCTTTCTTTTTCTACGATTCCTCGTAGACAGAGCTAATATTATAGCAACACAAGAATTTTTAATAGTACATTATTATACATGTGTGCTATGTTGATCATTATACTCGAGGCGATATTATTCGCGCGAGCCGCAGGCGAGAGCGATAAGAAAGCGGAGTGTATATTGATTAATGCACACGCGTTTCATACGACGTTTTTTAACACACTTGCGAGGAAAAAAGAAACAGACTTGTATTGTTAAATATTAACTTGTATGGAAAATGGCGCGCTGGTTTTATTATACTTTTTTGTAACTTGGTGGTTCCGCAAAGGAGCATGACGTTAAACGTTATCAAAATTATTTATTATGATCCGAGTGTGGATGCTTCATAGACTAAGGAATTCTATTTAGAAATTTAATCACAAGTTTGTATGAAAACTTTGAATTGAGAATTCACCTGTCGGGCTGGTTTCATTATTACAATAAAATTGGTAGAACTTTACAATATGAGTAGATAAAATAATAAAACGGTATTTTACAAAAATTGTTTATTCTGTCTGAATGGGAATATAATTTGGCAAATAATTTTTTTTTTTAATTATTAACAAGACAAAAGACAAAAAAAAATTGAGTTTGAGGTTTCAAGTGAATAAAAAGAATGAAATGAGTTTATAC
Source organism: Oligia fasciuncula (assembly GCA_963082905.1). Taxonomy (NCBI): domain Eukaryota; kingdom Metazoa; phylum Arthropoda; class Insecta; order Lepidoptera; family Noctuidae; genus Oligia; species Oligia fasciuncula. The sequence goes on along the minus strand of OY720406.1, from coordinate 8,031,790 downwards.
TATTATTTCTACCGACTGAATATTCACATTATAGTAATTACTATGATACGAATTAAACATTAGTTCTGATTAACCCCATGGGAAAAAGTCATTCATTATTTGAATGCAGTTTAAAGTTTTCTAAGAATATTAACTATCACAAAACGTAGCATATTATTAAGATATATTCCAATGCTTGCTTTTATAGCTTTATTACAAAAGAACTGGATGTTCCAAGAATCAAATCCGCGGCTTGACGACCATAAACAAAAAAAAAGGAACTCAACCGCTAAGGTGTTATAATAAATGCTCAAAATTGTTAATTATACATACCTACTTACTACTAACATATAAATCTTACAAGAATGTATCGTAAATCACAGATTTCCATACTAATTAAATGTTTAATATCGTTTCAAGTTTAATATGTGTAATTTTTTTTTAATGTATTATTCATAGAGGACATTTGTAGTTAATACACTGCAATAGGATGAAGCTAATTGGTGCCACAAGTAGACTCTTAAATAGTTGCGTTTTTATACCATAATTTGTTTATTTGAACAAATAATAGTTCTTACTACTATTACTACTCATACCATTGACAGAGAAAGCTTACATACACATACATATTTATATACCTATGTATGCTAAAAATGATTGGCAATTCTAATTTGGCTGTTTCACCCTTAAAAAAGCGCTTACGGCCGGTACACACCTTGTTTAGTGCAAGTGCGCTTAGTCTACAAGTCTAACCACATCGCACTAATTAAAATGTATGTCAGTCTCAAATATAAAGATCGAGTCTCTTAATCGCTAAGCGACGATACAACTAACACAAATCTGGCCTCAAAACGATACAACTCCTAAACTAATAAAGACTTAAGTTCAATAATTGATCGTTCATCACTTTGTCCGCGCTTTACACTTATTTTTCACTTTTAAAGTGTCATATCACTGGAGGTACCAGCTCGAACGTCTTTCACAATAACTATAGGTTCAATGTTGATGATTTCACTCAGTTTCTTCAAAGTGAACGGCATCATACTGTTGCAAAACGACATCAGAGTGGTGACGTTAGCATAGTTTTCTAGGGATTCAGGCTTTGTCTTATAATAAGAATACCCGTCATCTGAAGTACTTGGAACACTGTAAGGTAGTTTGGTGGTGGACTTCTTGGCGACAGTCTTGCCGCCCGGAAGCTTCGTGGTCGACTTCCGAGCGCATCTCTTCAGAAGGTGAGGCTCGTCTTTCTTCCTGTTTTCTCTATTGCCATCCGCAGGTACATACGGCACAGTCGTGTATTTGAATAGAAGCGTAGGGTGAACAGCGTTGTGGTGAGTCTTCAAGTCTCTCAGGAATTTAAATCCTATATCGTCACAATGACCGCAGAAATGTGTTTCTCTGGTGTTATGATGTAGCCTGAACAACGCGTAGTTGACCGGTATGTGTGGATGCGCTAAGCTGTGGTGTTCCTGTAGAGATTTCACGTCCAGGCGCAGAACTAAGCAAATGCAGCATTTGAGGACCACATCGCCCTTTCTAGCAAAGTCGGGTCTGATATTTTCATGTAGATGATTGTCAATCTCAGTTTCTGGTATAGAATTTTCACAGAATAAGCATATTATTTTGGGTACATTAGTTTCCTCTTCAGCTGATAGTCTCTTCTTCGGCAAGACAATGTATGACTCTGCGGGTGGTATGCCTGTCATTTTCATCAACAGGGTTTGACCAGGGTGAGCTTTTTCTGTGTGTCCTATAAGGCCCTGTCGGTAGGAACAGCTGTAGTCGCAATAGCAGCACGCGTAGGGCTTCAGATTATGATGTTTAAGTACATGTTCTCTCCAAGAGTTGTAAAATTTAGACTTGTAGGGGCAGTGTGGGCATGGTCTTTGGAACCTCTTCTTGGGGCCGGGCTCGTCGATGATGAGTCGTTCATCATCACTATCTGGCGCGGGTCTCTTCCGGCTGGTAGGCACTAGATCAGGTGTAGGCACGCGCTCTTCGTATCGGACAACGAGAAGAGAATTATTATCGGTTTCTGTAAAACTCGTTTCCGGAAAGGCCGAGGTGGCGGGTTTGACAGAGGCACACTGCAGAATCTTCTTCTTCTGCAGCTGTATGCTGTTGGTAACCCATGCAGCGCGCAGCAACGGGTCTCGTATCGCCTCCAAGGGCCTGGACGGGCCGTCGTGGCCCTTGCAATGAAACTGCGCTTCATGATACGTCTGATATTTGACTGAACAGTTAGTACAACCCCACCTGAAAATTTTGAAATAATTATTGAACCTTCATAATGTAGATGAGAAATTAATTTGTAGATATGTTAATTTGTAGATGTGAAAACTAACAAAAGTTTTGCATTTGAAGTGATTTAATATGTTTAAAGCAATTCGTATGTACGCAGTCACAAAAAAACAACTCAAGTAACAAAAACCTACCTAATTATTATACTAATCTTAGTGGACCGGCCTTACCTGATCTTATTAAGCTCCATCTCCAAATGGTCTCGCATGACCGTCTCGTCTCCATTCAAAAAATCACACTTAGGACAGCAGTACATGCCATTACTGGGCGCTCCGAACTCGCCGAAAGCTTGCTCCAACTGTGCCAACGAAAACTTTTCAACTATATCAACTGTAGGAGGGGCGGACACTGATACAGGCTTGGTTATTTTTTCTACAGCAAGTTTCTGTTTAGCCAAGTTGGCCTTATGCTTGTCTATAATAGACGCTTGGTGGTCCAACTGTCCCGCGACCCATTTCTCCTTGTTGACGTCTTTGGGCAGCTCGATGTGGTCGTACTGCCTGAAGTGCTCGATGCTCATGTGTTCCGTGAGGCCGGCTTTGTGGAAAGCCTTGTAGTTGCAGAGGCCGCATCCCCACCTGGAAGATTTTACGTTGAGTATGAACAATTGTACATGCTGCTTTTATTTGCGAGTGTTTTTGACCAAATGACGTGTCATACATAAGCACAAAGGTTATATTTACAAGATTTGCTATTCAATAAATGGTCTAATATCATTTACTTAAAGCTAATGAAAATGTATAACATAAAAAAAAAAAATGCAGAATTCAATATTACTATGTAGCATAAAAAGCGATTTGTTATTGTATAGCAAGTAGCACAGCAATTCCAGCGTTTTATTTTAATGTTATGTGAGCCAAACTATCACTGAATTGACATAAATGAGTAAAATATCATTAGTACCTATTAAAATAAGTTTACTTACTTCCTGTACTGCAGTTCTTCATACAAATGAGACTGCATAGCCTCCCTGGTGTCTTCTGTTACAACATTGCACAGTGGGCACTTGAACTTGATTCCATTCGGCTCACAGAACTGTCCGAATCTCTTGCACAAATCGCCCATGGACTCAGCAGACTCTGGAACCGCCTCGTCTACTTCCTTCTTGACCAATTTCAGGTCGATATTGACGGGAGGGGGCGAGACTGATGGTGTCTGGTTGGGAGTTTCCTGCTCTTCAGTTTTAACCTCAGGCAAGTTTGACCCCATTTTCTGCCGCTGTTTCATCCACCGCGGGGTCCCGTCCGCCTCATCCAGTAGTGAGCCTTCTCTATAGTAGTAATATATCACATCTTCAGGCTCGTTAGCGTGTGAATGCGCCAGGTGGTTTTTCACATTCTCCAACGCGGACGCCCTGTACGGACAGTAGCCACATCTGAACTGCATTTTTGACTGGTGCAATTTGAAGCAATGCTCCGTCACTTCGGGACGCAACATGCTTTTGAATTTACAGAAACCGCACTGCCAGGGCTTCAAGTCCATCGTAGGCGCAGCGCTGGGTGTCGCCGCGACTGAAGCCGTCGCCGTCACCGCCGCCGCGCTCGCGCTCTCACGCACTATGTACAGCGGGGCGTTCTGATGCACCTCCATGATATGCTTCTCAATGAAATCACGTTTGTAGTGATAGAGGTGACACTTAGAGCAAGCATACAAGGTGTCGTCGTGCATCTTCAGATGCTGCACTACTCGGTTGGCAGTAATAGGCTTCGACGTGTCAGTGGTTTGGTTGTCGGGGCAGTGCACGCAGCGGAAGTTGAAGCTAGCCGGGCCGGAGTGCAGCGCCTCCCAGTGGCGCTTGAGCATGGGCTCGTCCACAGACGTGTAGGTGCAGCCCACGGCGCCGCAAGTGTTGCGCGCGCGCGCCGAGATCTGCTGCGGGTAGCGCGACGCCAGCTCGCGCGGCACGGGCTGCGCGGGCGGCGGCGCGGGCGGCGGCGCGGGCGCGGCCCGGTCGCGCGGCTGCAGCGAGCTGGAGGCCAGGTTCACCATGCGGTCGAAGTACTTCTCGTTGGTCTCGAGGTGCGGCACGGGGTTCACGGGCGCCGTCTGCGCCACCGGCTGCTGCTCCGCGTGCAGCTGCAGGTGCCGCACCATATTCAACCGCACTTTCGTACTAAACTCACAAATCTCACAGTAAACCAAGTGATCCAAAATAGGATTTATCGGAAGCTGATTAATTTCTCGAGGCCAGAATCTCCGCTTATTCAAGGTTTCGGTAGCACTGACGCTCAATTTCCTCTTTGGCAACTCTCTCTTCTCCTTTTTTGCTACATTAATGGTGTAAAGAGGGATCCCGTTGTCCATAGAGCTCGTGATTACAAAGTCTTTCTCTTTGTGCACATACTTTAGGTGTCGTTTAGCCATGGTCAGGTTCACTAGAGTGCTGCGACAGACACCGCACTGGTATACATTTCGGTCACAATGGTCGTGCATGTAGTGGTGCATGACGTTATCTCTGTTACTGGCTATGTATGGGCAATGCGCACATTTGCAGCCCTGTTCTTTGTCTGGATAGCAGTAGAAGAAATGTTTTTTCAAGCCATTTATGGATTTGCATATTTGCTGACATTTGGGGCATGTGCCAAGGAGTTCGAGCGGCACCTTCTGGTTGACGGCCTGCTTCGGCGCTTGTTTGTTGCTGGCGGTGTCTTCATCCGAGAGGTCAATAACGGGCTGCCGCGGGTTTTCGTCGTCACTGTCCAGCACTACTACCTCGCGGGGCAGGATCTTAGGCGTTTCGATCTCAGTTTTAATAGGTACTCTCGTGATAGTTACCGGCGGTTCAGCTGTAACAGAAGCGACTGGCGTATGTACGGAAAGTTGGTTTGTAACATCCGTCAGGCTAGGACCGGTGATTGAAGCTACTTCTTTTGAAACCGGAGAAAGGATTCCGGCTTCAGCGACGGAGATAGTTGGTGCCACAGGCACAATAGGTGCTGTTGGTGCAACAGGCACAATATGTGCAACTGGTTGTTCAACAACTTCTGCAATATCTTGAGGATGTTCTACCGGAGTGGGTTCGCTCAGATCAACCTGTGGTTCCATCATCATAGTGAGACCGATAAGTTTCTCCAAGTCTATGGACCGCTCTGCTTCACGGACTGGGTTCTCCTTGGTTGTGCTCGGGGTCACATCTTCAGTTGGCACTTTCAATTTGTTCAGGAAGGCTAGTGGAAGGACCCTCAGCTCATTAGAACCCTCCTGCAATAGAAATTGTGCATGAGAATACTGGCCATCATTTGTAAGGCATTATAGCCCGACATACCAGTTTCTAAAAAGCTTATTGACACAAAAAAATTCCAAAAGACTATACACTCATGTCAAGTGATTTGACTGGCTGTTATTATTTCAGAAAGCAGTTAAAAGCTAATCCTTCTTCTTATAAAACTAAGCATGGGAAAAAGCAAAAAACGGCGACAATCCCGACTGGTTACAAAAGTCATGTCATAGAAGAAATTACTATGCAACGGTAAGCTTGATTTCACTCAAAAAAATAAATAGAATATAGTAGAAACCCCACATACTTTGTTGGTGATAATTCTCAAATAAGCTTGGGGTTGCTTCGTCGGATGCAGGGTGGAGACATGGGCCAGTAGTTCCCCCTCGTTGTCAGCCCCTAAGACGCACCAAGTGCACTGATATAACTTCAATCCGTGGGACTTCATGTGCTGGACCAATTCTGATGGTGATGACACTTCCAGTTTGCAATTCTGTAATGGAATTAATGATAGAACTGTAGAGGATACTGTCTAGTCTAGATCGGGGGGCACGGCAGTGCCCCCGCCAAGTCGAGCGCGAAGCAAACGCTGCCGTACCATCCTTTACTGGAACCATTTCGCCGCATTTTCAGGCCCCTATTTGAGAACCTCTGGATAAGACCAGAACGCAGAAATTTTCGTCATCCAGTAAGCTATAATCACATACTTATAATCCAAAATTTCAAGTCTGTAGGTTATTTAGTTCCGAAGTTAAGCGAAAGCAAAGTTTCGCATTTATGACACTCACTCACTCACTCACTCATCATCAAAATAGAACTAGTACTTCCCATAAACTCAGAGTGCTGAAATTTGGTACAGAGTTAGGGTTTAACGGCCACATAAAGGGAAAACTATAAAAGATGTCAACATATTACCAGTTTAGAATAATTTGTTAATATTGTAATTATGTATTGCTATAAAGAAATATGATAGGTATATCGCTCTATAAAATCAGCCTTTTCCCAACTAAATTGGGGTCGGCTTCCAGTCAAACCGGATGCAGCTGATTACCAGTATTTTACATGGAGCGACTGTCTATCTGCCCTCCACAACCCAGTTACTGGGTAATACGATACCCCTTGGTAAGACTGGTTTGTCAGACTTTCGGGCTTCAGACGACCCGTAACGATTGTCAAAGATATGTCAACGAATGACAGGCGGGACCAACGGCTTAAAGTGCTTTTCGAGGCACGAAGGGGTCTTGGTATGTAAATATGGTCACCCATCCACGGATAACCGCGACAAGTGTAGCTTAACCTGATCGATCGACCCGTGCGGCTGTGTTATTACTTAGCTACAAGCCCCCCTCGAAATAATATCGCTCTGTAGTGCACTCAAGTATTAATTTTAATTATTAATTAATTTTTGACGGCACGGTTGGCGCAGTGGTTAAGCGATTGACTGCTGCGCTGCGTGTCGCGGGTTCGATTCCCGCACGGAACAAATATTTGTATGACCTACAAGTAGTTGTTCCGGGTCTGGCTGTTTGTGTATGTGAGTTTAAATGTTTGTAAACGCACCCACAACACAGGAGAAATTCCTAGAGTGGGGCAACGTTTTATAAAAAAAAAAAAAAATATATTGCAATAATACTGAATTGGACAAACTGTTACAAAATTGTTACAGTTTGTGGTGTAAAAAGGGCATTTTTCAGTTTGGGGTAACACACACACACTCACAAGTCTCACAACATATTACTCGCTTAACTAAACTAGCCATGTAAACCTACCTATTTCTCTCTGCTCATTCGCACTACGTCCCCCAAGATACAAAGTCCTGCTTAGTTTGGGGTCAACGGTCAAACCAAAAATTGTGATTTGTGTACAAACTAAACTGTGTATAAGTACAATCTATTTTTTTTCTGTCTATCATCACCTTTTCTTTTTGCGAATAAAACTTGTTGTAGGTATTTTTTTTAGGTTTCAAAACATTTTTAAAGTGTCCAAATGCTTTTTAGGGTTCCGTACCCAAAGGGTAAAAACGGAACCCTATTACTAAGACTTCGCTGTCTGTCCGTCCGTCCGTCTGTCTGTCACCAGGCTGTATCTCAAGAACCGCGGTAGCTACACAGTTGAAATTTTCAGAAATTATGTATGTCTGTTGCCGCTATAACAACAAATACTAAAAACAAAATAAAATAAATATTTAAGGGGGGCTCCCATACAACAAACGCGATTTTTTTGCCCTTTTTTGCTCGATATCAATAATGGCAACAGGTAGGCACTTGAAATATTCACAAAATACTCAGTTGTTTTTTTACTTTAATAATAAATAATAAAATTAAAAAAAAAATATTTAAGGGGGCTCCCATACAACAAACGTGTTTTTTTTTGGCGTTTTTGCCTTGTGGTACGGAACCCTTCGTGTGCGAGTCCGACTCGCACTTGGCCAGTATTTTTTTTACATCCTAAACTAAATTTATTTGATATTAATTATGTTTTGCATTTCATAATCAATATTTAAGTGCACTATAGAGCGATAATTCATATTTCCATATAGCAATATAAACACTTGCCAAGTTTCGGAATGCATGCCCTTATTATCATGAGTTTCGTAATTATTTCGCGATTTGCTATTAAAAAAATATACAGGGTAGCAGGGACATCGACTTGCAAGCTGTAACCATGAATTCAGCACATGATTATACAAATAAGATAATCAGCTGTTACGTAGAAAAGTGCCATACCTATGCGTCAAAATGTATGGAATAGTAAATTTTGTATACTTAGTTCAGAATCATGTAGGTACTGAATCCATGGTAACGTATTATATATTATGTCTACTCACAAGAATATATGGAAAGCATTGTAAGACAATAATTATTCCCTCTTATCATTTGTTTATCCATGGCAAATTTCTTTATCCATTTCAGATTTAACACATTATATCGTGTTTATACTTTTAAATACTTACATAGCAAGGATGCGTGGTTGCGCCGACGTGCTTCTGTTGTAAATGCTCGCAAAACTTATCCTGAGTGTAAGTACGGAACTTACATTTGCTACCGCTTTCCACTGAAAACAAAAAGACAAACAACTTAAAATAGAAAAAAACTACTGTTTTCGGACAAAGTGCGTGCGCCTGCACCCGGGAAAACTAAGGCGTGGTGGAGATGGGGTGATGTTTAGTCGTTAAAGCAAGGCCGATGCGGCCAAAGTCCCCGCAACGCAGTGTGGCCTGGCAATTAGCGTACTGCATCCTCCAAAGAATGCAAGCTCGACGCTTAAGACAATAAGAGTACGTATGTTCGAGTTACATAAACAAAACGATGCACTGCTATTGTCTGCACTATTACTTAACAAGATTAGAAAATAATTTTAAATAACTTACCGTGGTGACAAATATAATACGGCACGGCCTCTTCACGAGTCAGCATTCGGCCCCCATCACTAGCGTTAGTTGCGACAGTAGTTCGCAGCACGGTGGCCACAGATTGTGCTACCCCATGCACTCTGGTCGCATGGGCCCCCACCGACTGGCTCGCCGCAGCTCGGTAGAAACACTGCCCGCAAGAATACTGGCAGTTGCCGTGCGCTTTGAACACGTGCATCACCAGGTCGATAGCGTTCCCCAGAGCATCGAAATCACAATAGGAACAATTCAAGGCGTCGGCACCTCCGATGCGCTGGTGCGTGGAGGCGTGTAGTAGCGCATCCTCAGCAGAGTCGGATGTAAACGAACAGAATCTGCCCGCACATTTAAACACCTTAATCAGTTTGTCTCGAGCCATCATAGTCTCTAGAACAACTCGGTGTTTACTTAACATCACTTTCGCCTGCACTTCCTCGTATTTATAGCTAACTTCAGTTTGCTTTATCTCTTGTCTCACTGTCGGGTAGGTAGGGTTCAACCGCGGAGACTCCGCTCCGAGGCTCACTACACTCTGGATTATTGGGAAATTTGAAGTTTCCTTTGGCGTATCATCTGTCGATGTAGATATTAATTCATTAATAGGTCTAACATTGAGATACGGCTTAGAAGAAGCAGGGCTTTCAGCTTGCTCGACTGGTTTATCTGAAACTTTTTCAGGCGCAGATTCAGGCACAACATTCTTTTGGTAAATAGGAAAGTTATCCAAGTGTTTATCAAGATAATGTTGGAAACAGTCTTTGAATTTATGTGCTCCTTGTGGCGTAACTATCACTTTGCAAATGAAACAATATCCGTCCCAATTCTCAGAGTGCTTCAGTTGCACATGTTTCTTCATTGAAATCAAAAGAGTCGTCTTAAAGTGATTGTCTTTCCCATTGATACAACAAATGTATTCTTTAGCGCCAGATTCGGTGATGTTAATTTTGAAATGTGGATAGTCAACAATGTCATTGGAAGGCCGACTGGCTAAATCTTCTAATCCCGCGTCCGCGCTAGGTTGTTGGTCTTTTTGATGCCTAGGCTGGACAGGTTGATGGTCTACCTTTGCAGGTTGGCTTATTTCATTTGTGTCCCTAGACTGCGGTTCGTCATGCAAAATTTCATCCGTGTTCTCCGATTCAACCCGTTCAATTTTTATTTTAGAATCAATTGGGTCAGTGTCAGTCAAATCTAATAATTCACCTACATTATCATCAGCTTCAAAGGTAATCTTAGACTTAATACTTGCTAGCAGAACCTTTATCGAAGCTTCACTACTTTCTGCGACATTGCTTGGTTTTTCACTTATCCTGGCTGTTATCACTCGAGGAATGGCCGGTATTGTTGGTGGCTTAGATAATGTAAAACGTAAAAAGTCCTTCAATGTCTTTTTGGACATGGCTGATAAATTAATGGTATAAACAGCAGTTTGTTCATCATTATGGCGACGGATGACGTGATTTTTAAGGTTTTCAAGAGATAATTGAGTGAAATTGCATTTTTTGCAAATGTAGCCAATGAGTTGACCCTTAGTTTCCTTTGGAGGTGGTGGAATATCCAAACCGAATGTGCATTGATTCTCATTTGAGCACTCACTGCAAGTGTGCTTGTATTCACCAGTGTGCATGCTCACTATATGCCAAAAGAAAGTTTCCAAAACCGAGGAGTTATAAGCAAATTCTTTATAACAGAATATGCAAACGTATTTATCGGAAGAGATCTTGCTAAAGTCGTTAAAATTAATCTCTTTACACTGATCTATGGCTTCTTTAGCTAGCGCCGGAGCCATTCGTGACAGCGGGATTTCCACGTGCGGGTGCTCACTTACATAATGATGTACGATGTCTGAACCAGTGAACTCACACAAGCGACACGGATAATATAACTCATTTTTACGGAAACAGTAGTTTTTATCAGTAAAATGAGCATTCGGATCTTGAGCGATAATTTGTTTTTCTGTTGGCATGATACAATCCGGAGGTTCTAGAGTAGATCCTGCTTTGGTTTCAAGTTTTTTCTTTTTATTTTTAGGCTTTATCACTCCATCTTGCCAACGCCCTCGTTTACGTTTCTTTTTCTTTATTTCAGATAGAATTTCGGTGCTACCATAGCTTTTCGAAGATGCCAGCGAGCCAATTTCGGAATCAGAACTGTCAGATTCATCGTCGCTCGCCTTTTCAATCTTGGTGTCTCCTACTGATTCTGTTTCAAATGCGTAAGGGTCTATTTCTTTTTTATTTTTAGTCTTTGACTTAGGTCCAGGTTTATATTTTGGCTTTGCTATTTCAGGAAGACTATCAGTGGATATTTTAGGTTTAGGTTTAGGTCCAGGCTTTTTTCTGACTTTCTCAGGAATAGGATTGTCACGGCTTTTGTCAGCTGAGCTCTTGAACTTTTCCAAAACAACTACGGGTTCCGGTTCTGGTAACACTACGTCGTCCTTCGTTTTTTCATCGACCATTTTTGCTAAACGACACATTCTTATGCCAGTAGCACTTAAGATATCATCTCTGATAAACATTTCTCTAATGTCTTCATGAAGTTTTTGAAGCTCGCGTGGTGGTTTTTTAGATTTTTTTTTGGTCTCGACCGCAGCTGTTGCTCGAGTGACGCGTTTCTCTGCAACTGACGTAACTTTTTTAGGCCGGCGGCCTTTTCCTTTCTTAGAATTTTTTGATTTTTTGCCAGTCATTTTCCTTTTATATTTAGTTTTTGTTACCTGAAGATCTGTCTCTTCTGCTTCGGCGGCGTCTTCATCTATTAAATCTTCAAAGCTTTCCTCGTTATCTTGATCGTCATCATTTTCCTGATCTTCATCATTATTCAATTGAGTCTCTTCACTGATTTTATTCAATTTCGTCTCCTCGTCGTTTTTATTCAATTGCGTCTCCTCCTCGTTCTTATTCAATCGCGACTCCTTATCGTTTTGATTCAATGGCGTCCCATCATCGTTTTTATTCAATGGCGGGCCCTCATCGTTTTTATTCAATTGCGTCTCGTCATCGTTTTTATGCAATTGAGTCTCCTCATCGTTTTTATTCAATTGCGTTTCCTCGTCGTTTTTATTCAATTGCGACTCCTCTTCGTTTTTATTCAATTGCGTCTCCTCTTCGTTTTTATTCAATTGAGTCTCCTCTTCGTTTTTATTCAATTGAGTCTCCTCTTCGTTTTTATTCAATTGCATCTCCTTAATGTTTTTATTCAATGGTGTTCCGTCATCGATTTTATTCATTTTCGTTTTCTCATCGCCTTGTGATTGAGACTCCGTTTCTATTGTTGCCTCTTCATCGACTGGCGGATTCGCATCAGGATTTTTATCGTCAGTGAAAACGGCAACCTCAGTTCTACTTTTCTCTGGTTGGTGCGTTGCTTTTTCTATTTCGTCATCGGACACTATTTCGCTTAATTTCTCAAGCTTTTTCTTAATTTTATCGTTATCTCCAGATTGACCACCCAACATAATAAGCAATTTTTTTATTTTAGATTTGTCTTGTAACACTGTTAGCAAATTACCTAATTCTAAATCAGATTCTGCTTCGGGTTTAGGTTCAACAGAATCTGTAGAAGTAACATTCGTTTCGCCAAGCACTTCTTCATTTGTGCTGTCAGCAATACAGTCATCGCTTTTACTTTTGTCTAGGACATCAGTATTGATGGTACTGTCCGGAGTAGAGCAGCCATCCATACTTCGTTCATCTATTTGTGATTTATTTTCAATTTGTATCGTATCTTTTTCGGTCTCGGTAGTAGAAACAATATCCTCGTTGGTAGGTTTGCTTAAGTGTAGGTTTGAACTTAAAGCTTCACTCTCTTTATTTTTCACTTCTTCATTTTGTACCGAGGCAAGCAATTTGTCGAATCTTTGTGAAGCAGTACTCTTATTTAAGCTGGAATCCTCGGTATTTTTAAGTTTTTGTGAAATTTCTGTATTCACAACAGCAATATCGCTAGTAACTTTATTTAGATCTGATAAAGAATTTTCTTGCATTTTTTTGTCAGTTGTTTTAGATAACTCATCAACATCTTTGAGTACATTTGTAAAGTCATCTCTACTTTCATTTGAATTGTCCTGTGGAGAAGTGATATTCTGCATCATATTCTCAAGTGTAATTTCATTCGTAAAATTATTACTCGATTCATTTTTAGAACCATCAAGGTCGTTATCAAGGTCTGCAATCAGCGCATTGATATTATCGAGTACGGGGTCCGATACAACATTATCGGTAAACATTTCTAGTTCTAACCCAAAATTAGTGTGAATATCTATAGCGTTAGGTGGTTGTACAATTTTCTCCTTGACAGGACTAATTACCTGTGGCGGTGGCGCGGGTGTCGTAGTATTTAAATTAGTCTCATCAACTTTGGGAACTTTTTCTGTGACACTATTATCCGTTTCGGAATCAGAGTCACTTATTATTGACTTCTTAGGTTTTCTAGTTTTTGCATTTTTCACAATGTGTGTAACTGCCAGTTTTCTACTCAATCTTGATGATCTCCTTCCAATCTGATCATCAGTCTCACTCGTATCATCAATATGTGTTTGAAGTTTTTCTGTTTCTGAATCAGGTTTAGTATCTCTTTCTTTTATAATTTCTTTAATTTTTCCCTTGGACGTTTCCTTGTTTTTATGTTGAGGACTTTCGTCGAATCTTTCTTTTGGTGTATCTTTGGTCTTTGGTTTTGGTGTTACTTTTTTGTCGTTTGATTTTTCTTTAGTTGTTTCTTCTTCTTTTCTTTTTTCGGTATTTTTTCGTTTATCTTTTTCCTTCTCATCCTTTTTGTTTATAGGTTCCTCTTTTTTAGCCTCTTTCTCTTCCACAACACGTTTAATTTTAGGAATCTTGTAGTTTTTGACACCATAACCGGAAGCCAAAATAGCACCTTTAACTATATTGTCATTCGAGTATATTATTCCACTTTTCCTAGTGCGGGGATCTTCATATTTATTTCTAATTTTAATTTCTTTGCGCATTCTGGGATCTCTATAGTTCATTCTAGGAGAGTACGTCAGCTTTGAAGTACTTTGAACGCGCTTTTCTTCTTTATATTTCTGATAGGATTCTTTTTCTCTTTTACTACGGGCTATGTTTTCCGTATTAGTCTTGGATTTCGTATCAATATTTCGTATTTTACCAGTGTCAAATTTGCTGGGTTCTTTTATAGGGTGTCTATAAGTTTTAAAATCAGCCTTAATTTCTTGGAAGCTTCTTTCGTTAGTAGAAGAATCTGTTAAATCTCTACCCACACTTGACGCTCTTCGAAACACTTCCTTTTTATTAAGAGTTTCAGAGTTAGGTTTGGAACTGTCAGACACCTGTTCACAACGGGATTCTCGAACTAATGGTCTTCCTACACTCGCAGCTCTTTGTCTTCTCACATCAAAATTGTACTCAAATACTTGAATACCTTTGCCACTCTCAAGGAACTTTTGGAATGTTTCGTTAACACTGGTGTTAATCTTAAATGAGCTGCCAGTGTCAGATTTGACTGATATTGATCTATTTTTTGGTTCAATAGAACTTCTAACACTAGGTCCTCTAGACGATGACTGTGTAAAGGTATCTTCGGCGCGATTGTGCCGTCCAACACTCCTTTCATGATTATCTTCTGGATGCATACTACGCCCAATACTTCTTTCACGTCTCAAAGCAACTTCTTCATACCCGCTGTTGTACTGTTTGCGTTCTCTTGAAAACAGTCGATCATTTTCACAATCGTTCGGCATTGAACCAACGGTTTGTTCACGTCTGGGTGGATCTTTACTAAATTGACGTCCAGTTTGTTCTGGCGCATAGTACCTGTACTTACTATTCCTGCCATGTTCTCTATCCTGACTTCTATAACTATCTGATCCACCGAACGGCTTTTGAGATTTGTAAGAGCTTCCGCGGTGGTAGCCACTATCTTTATAATACCCGCGGTCTCTGTCGTTTAGTTCAGAATTTGACTCATACTCAGGTTTTCTGTTAAGTCTGGGATCTTTAATGTAGTTTTGTGCATTAAAATCAGATCTTCCAAACGGATGGTTTGGCGTCGATGGACAGTCAGACCTACCAAATCCGTGATTTGGTGTAGGCGGGCAATCATTTCTTCCATAGTATGGCGTTGGCGGGCACTCGGTCACACCGAATTGGTGACTTGGAGTAAGAGGGCACTCATTAATGTTAAATGAAAGACTCCCAAAAGGATTACTTGGGGTGGAAGGACCATCTGACCTCCCGAAGGAGTGAATCGGAGTGGGAGGGCATTCCGATCTTCCAAAGTGATGACTTGGTGTTGTAGGGCATTCCGATCTTCCAAAGTGATGACTTGGTGTAGTAGGGCATTCCGATCTTCCAAAGTGATGACTTGGTGTAGTAGGGCATTCAGATCTTCCAAAGTGATGACTTGGTGTAGTAGGGCATTCCGATCTTCCAAAGTGATGACTTGGTGTAGTAGGGCACTCAGCCCTCCCAAACGAGTGCAGAGGAGTCATTGGTTTGTCTAATCTACTAAATGTTTGAGTCGACGTGACCGGCACATCAGATCTTCCAAACGACGGTAAAGGTGTCCTGGGACATTCTGATCTTTTATAAGAAAAGCATTCCCGATTTTCGAGGCTATACCTATCGTTTCTTCCATTACTGTATTTGTCTCCAGTGAATGAGTCTGTATTACGCGTATTAATCGACACGTCACTTGAACTCAAACTACTGGTGTCCCCAATATCCTCAAAACGTGATTTCCTTTCACGAGATGGCTTCTTCGAATCTTTCGCCACTGAATTTTCTCTCTCATTAGAATCATACGTAGTAAACGTTGGCACATATACGTGCGTCTTGTTAGATTGGTCTACGTCAAACGACTGGTGGTTATGAGTAATGTCGTACGTCCTGGCATTAGGCGTCATAACTGCATTAGAGGCGGGGCTTTGATTAATACTCGAAAACGATGATCTTGACGTCCTATCAGGATGAGCAGTATGCGGACTAGGACTTTGGCTAGAATTTACATCCCTTCTAACACGAGGATCTAAAAGCACAGGTCGGTTTTGACTTTTGATTTGATCAGTCTTTGTATCACTTATCCCCACTTGTCCTACAATGGTACTAAACAACGTAGGTGCTTTGTTCTGATTAGGAGACAAAATCGGCAAAGTTCTCATATCTACATCTACATTGTGATTTACCGGCACAGCCATCACAGAATCATGTATTATGGCTGGAGGTGACAATTCCATATTACTTGACTCATCGCGGTCAGGCGATTTAGGAGCGAGATCGCTATAAAGGTCACTTGCTTGAATTTCACCTGCATCGTCACTGTCTGAACTGTCCTCATCGAAAGACAATTTCTTTTGTATATTAAACCTTTCACATTCTTTCTCTGTCAATTTAAGACTGGGTTTCTTGATTAGATCGTCTTTAGACTCGTTATCTTTAAAATGAAACTTTATAGAACCCATTATTTTATCTCTGTCTGTCTTCTGTTTATAGTTTTCTATAGATATCCTTTTCTTGGGCAATATTTCTTTGGCACTAGCCACTTTGTTAACTTTGGGTTGGTGTAAAAGTGGTGTGCCAGCTTCTGAGCCGGGGATAGTTATGGACTCACTCAATATTTCATTTTTGAGAGCTTGTAGAATGTCTATTTCTGAAAGCATACTATTATTTGGTGTTCCCGGTATTGTTGGCTCATTGAGTAATGGTATTTCCACACGATTCTCCATTTTCTCTAGTTCTGCTTCAATCAAACACACACCTTTACTAGTTTTAGGAACTTCCCAAACAGTAGTTTCAGTTTGACAGTCAGTTTTAATGTCAGTTCCTTTTTGAGTTTTAACCTGTGCGTGTACAGCATCTTTGCTATCCTGTATTATACTTTCTTCTACAGGTTCAGAACTATCTGTCAAAGATTTATAGAAATTAGCTCTATATTTGACTGGCTCTTTTGGTGTAATAACTTTTTTTTCCTCATCTGACGGTAGTTGTATTTCGTCAAAGGCATTATTTTTACATTTCTCTTTATCAGTGGAACTATCCTCTTTAATATTATTTTTCAAATCGGGTATTGTCGTTATCGACTCATCATCGCCAATTTTTATTAAGTCTTGCTCATTTTTCTCCTTACTAGTATCAGTTTTATTTAGCGCTTTGCTCTCTTTATCGTACATTTCCAATTCCGAAACGTCGGAATTATTAATTAATTCTGTACTAGTATTGGGATCAGGGTTACTCTCCTTTGAATTTATCACGAGACAAATTTGAATTTTACGATTTTTGTCTTTGACGTTAGAAGTTTTGGCCTCACTTTGATCTTTAAGAACCAAGTTACCGCTCAAATTGCCATATAGACTTTCAATAACTTCACTTTCACTGTCGGACAGTTCTCCCTCTTCTACTTCTACCTTTCCCTTTCTTCTTAATTTGCCCTTCTTCTTGTTATAAGACTTCAATATTAAGTCAGATATGTCATCTTTTTTTCTAGTCTTCTTTAGTTCACCAAGTATCTGTTTTCGCAACTCCCGTAATGTATCGATGTCTACATCACCATCTTTGCAGTCAATAATTCTGGTAAATATATCCTTTGTATTCAAACTGGATAAACTATCTTCAGGCACATTCAAAGTTATATTAACACCTTTGGATTTACGTGTTGATTCTTTTAAAGATTTTTTTCTTTCTTTTTTGTGGTAGGAAGGAGAGTACCTTCTCGGAGATCTACGGGGTGACCGCCGGCTAAAAAGAACTTTTTCTTCCGCTGAATCAGGCGTAGAATAACGCCGTCTGCTAGAATCGGGTGACACTAAAACTCGAGTGTAATTTCGCTTCGAAGCTGAAGATTGAGGTGAAACTTTATCTTCTTTTATTTTAGCTGGAGAGCGATGTGTCGGCGATACTGACATTTTATTTGGCCTTCTCTGAAAAAGAGCTGGCTCTTTAGAACCTGCTGTGTGCATTTCTTCAACTTCATCAACCCTCAATATTTCAGGTAACGTCTCCTCATCCTCTTGTCGTTTGGCCACGGTTTTGAGCTTATTTCTTACAGCCTCTAAATCCGACTTTTCTTGTGGCGTAGGAGGGTCTATGGAAAATCCTGGATCTTCTCCCATGATCTGCAATGGAAAAAAATGAGATAGTGTTTTTTCCAACAACACACTTTAATTAAAATTAACAGAAATAAACTTACCTGCGTCTCCACTTTTGTGTACAAATTAACCAGAACTTGTTCACATTTATGTAAGTTCTCCATTTTCATTCTAAAAATAAACAACATAATGTAGTTACAAATATATACCAATAAGAAAAACATTTGATCGTTCTTTAATATTAGTAAACCAGATATTACTTGAATTTACACAATCAAAAAAGGATATCAATAATTGCCATGAAGCTGTTCAGAATTAGATATTAAATGTTCGATTGTATGTTTTCATTGCTCGAATACGAACTGTGAAAATACTATAATAATGTAATAACCTTTTCTTCTTGACTGATAGCAACTCTCTTAGAGATCTGATCTTATCAAGCTGTGCCTGCCGAGGATTCCCAGACACTTTGCTGTTAGTCTCCAGTCTCTTGATCATGCCGTCCAGAAATGGTATATACTTCTTCATCTCCTCGAACTTCAGGTCGTATTCTGTACCCATTTTGGCGGCTGTAAAGCAATTACTTGTATAAGTACTTGAATGTGTTTATTTACATTCATGCGAAAATACAATAAACCAAGCTGTGCCTCAATCATGTACAAAAAAAGTTCAAACAATCATGTTTAATCTATAAGCGCAAACAATAGTTTTAACATGTACATTTGAAAACGGTAACGTTCTATATTGTTCTGTAGATACATATTCTACTAAAGTATAATTCGTATCGCCGGAGATTGCGCTGTTGCTATCCGATCTTAAAATACGAATGAACTATCACCAATTCTTATAATTATCTTTATCAAGGTCAAAACACGTAAAGTACAATATGAATATTTAGGGTTCACCCTTGTTTGGTATAACAACGTTTTGTCGAAAATCGCTTCGGCTAATTTTAGTTACAATAAAGTCATTTCGTATAATTATTCATTTGACCGAATAATTAATTGGTAGATTTTTATTTAGCATATTTATTTCTTTGAAATAATGTCATTTGACCGAATTTTTACATGCACTAATTTTATTTAAACTAATGTTTTACTAGAATAATAATGATTTAGTCGAAAGATCGTATCAAATATTCAGTTGACCCCAGGGCACCCCGAGGTTCGGTTTGGTTAGGTTACTTTAAACCCTTTACACAGAAATAGGAGCCCCGCAAAGCGGGGCTACGTCGACATAGGATGCAAGAGCGAGCGAAGGGCACCCCGAGGTTCGGTTTGGTTAGGTTACTTTAAACCCTTTACACAGAAATAGTACGTCGACATAGGATGCAAGAGCAAGGGAAGGGCACCCCGAGGTTCGGTTTGGTTAGGTTACTTTAAACCCTTTACACAGAAATAGGAGCCCCGCGAAGCGTGTGTGTGTCTGTGGTGTGTGTTCAAGTAACATAACCAAACCGAACCTCGGGGTGCCCTTCGCTCGCTCTTGCATCCTATGTCGACGTAGCCCCGCTTCGCGGGGCTCCTATTTCTGTGTAAAGGGTTTAAAGTAACCTAACCAAACCGAACCTCGGGGTGCCCTTCGCTCGCTCTTGCATCTTATGTCGACGTATTACATTACACCAATTGAATATTCGATAAAATACATGTTATACCACCTGAACATTACATCAAATGAACAATTATACCTTTTGATCAATAGCGCAAATGTTGTTATCGCAAATAAATATTCGATGAAATGAAAATTATGTTAATCGATATTATACAAACTGATTATTTTCTTAAACGTTGTTCGAATTAGTAACATTACATCAAACGTTGTTATACCAAACAAGGGTGAACCAATATTTAGTAGAGACAACTGAGTAAAACAAGAAATAACTAGATACATAATTATGTAAACACTAACTATGTGCGGTATTCTGAGACATGTAAATTAGAGATGAAACGGATATCTGACAACTATTCGGTATCCGGTCCGATAGTAAAATAATCCCGGGCACCGGATTTGCTGAAAATTCAACGTCTTAGATAATAGTTAATTCCTAAAATAGACTTTATTTTAAATATCATATTTTGATGAAGAAAGCCACTGTCAAGTCTTAGCAAATAGAACTACAATTATTTAAGTCGTTTTAACTTGCTTTAAAATTTGTTTAACAATATCAAGGAAAAAACTAAGAAGTGATCAGGATTTGCATCTTATCAATTAATAACTAACTAGCTTCACGCAAACGACGATCTCGCTCTAATCAGGCTGTTTGCCTGGATATCCAATCTCTAAGCAGGCCATGTTTGCCCGGATATCCGACTATGCGACTGAAATGTTCTTATTTCAGACTAAGGTATATTATTAAAAAAAAAAAAAAAATTGTTGTCTGTCCCGTTCTCCCGTTGCAGAGTCGAGAAAAAGTTGACCATGAGACACCATCAAAAAATGCTTATTTTTGGCTTGGCTTTTAACATCTCAACGATTAGGAATCAAATAATCTTCAACAAAGCATTGATTCTTTTTTATTTTAGATTTATATGAACGGACGAAACATATTATTATGAAAAATAAAACGCCGATCGTTATTATCCATACTAATATTATAAATTCGAAAGTAACTCTGTCTGTCTGTCTTTATGTTACGTTGTCACGCCTAAACCAGTGAACGGATTTCGATAAAATTTGGCGAGAGATAGATTACATCCCGGGGAAGGACTTAGGATAGTTTTAACGACATACGAGCCAAGCCACACTTTTGCCGAATCGGCGGGCACACAAGCAGCTCGGGTGCCCGCCGATTGGTCGAAATATTTGCGGTGCGGCGCCGCACCGCACCGTGTGGCTTGGCTCTACCTCGCGGTCGAAGCTGCGGGCGGAAGCTAGTATTAAATAGGATGACACTCTAAACCTCAACGTTCTAGCCAATATTGCGGATACACCCACAAAGCCTTCAATGACTTTCAGTCCTGAATATCGTGGAAACATGGAATTCAAAATATATGCGCTGAGGTCCGATTTCGGCTACCGGTATCCCCAAACGTCCATAATTGAATCTTTTGTCTAGGTATTAACTTTATTTTGTCTTATTATTAGTAGAGGGAAGGAGAATTCCTCAGAACCTCCGTAAACTAACGTGGTACAATACAACGGATGCCAATAATTGGTAGGACCCAAAATTAAAAGTTGAAGGCCGGTCAATTTCTCATAAGAACACAATTTGATTTTCACAAGACAAGACGCTATGCTATAGCGACGAAATCTCTACGTTACGACCTCGGAAAGATTTCAACAACTAGACGTAAGAACCTCCTTAAATCAACGTGGTATGCAAGACGATGTATCAAGCAAGCTATACCTACATTTCCAGTATAAGCCTGTACAATGCGAGGTTAGCTAAAACTGGAAATGGCTTGACATGTCGTCTTATGTGGAAGGCAATCAATCATCAGTATGACCAAAACGAAGGCCAGTCAATTTCTTATGAGAACGCCATTTGATTTACGCAAGACAAGACGCTATGGCGACGGCATCTTATGTAGATCGATCGTTATGACCTTGGATTATTTCATCAACTAGACGTAGGTGTAAGACAATGTTAATTAACGTGAAAAGAAATTGTCAAGGTAACGCATGACTGCACGTCGCACAATTAAATCGTTGTTTTTTTTAATCCCGTTAATAAGCAGTACCGAAAACTTGTGATGAAGGCCATTATTTTGTCATTGAATAAATTGTTTTGTCGATTCACACATCAGTATCAGACCCAAGTACCGAAATATCTTTTCGAGTAGTCACCGAAGGAACTATCGGGTCGCTAGTATCAGTCTTAAGTACCGAAATACCCTTTCGAGTAGTCACCGAAGGAACTGTCGATCTATTCTGTAAAAATCACACCGTGAAAATTAGGTGAAGTGAGCTTAAAGTGAGCAGCCGGTCGATTCTGTAAAAATCTCACCGTGAAAACTTAGGTGAAGTGAGTTTGTTTTTGCTAGGAATTGACACTATTGACAGCTCACTCCACCATCACTTCACCTAAGTTTTCACGGTGAGATTTTTACTGGTATTGCACCCTATTGACATAATTGACACTATTGACAGCTCAGTTCAAGCTCACTTCGACTAAGTCTTCTCGGTGAGATTTTTACAGAATCCAGCGGCTGATAGAAGATCTCAGAGCTAAATTATAAACACACTTTGGTGTTGATGTTAAAGAGGTGGGAAATACAATAACATTCCCTTTGTCAGAAACAGCGAGGCTATTGTATTGTAAAAACTTGTGCGAATCGGTATTCGTAGAAGATAGAAACTCATACATAAGAGAGCCTTACGGAGCGACTTGTCTTGTCTTGTTGACCAGTCTCCTTAAATAAAGATTTTTTAAACTGGCTGGTATCAAGTGGTATCGTAACATATTTGGTTTGCGATCTCGAATTTGGCTTTTTTATGAATTCGGATTTATTTTTTTGGTGCAGGTCTTTTTGTGTCTATGGTCGATAAAATAGGTAATGTACAATATATTGACATACGCCATTTTAACTCATCAGCTCTAGTTTAGCTACCCTCATTTTAATTTTTTTCCCGCCTTGTTCGCAAATAGTCATTATTACAATAACATCGATAAAGTTCTATGTTACTATTTCATTATGGCTAGTACGTCCAGATGTTATGTTAACGATCCTGATTTAATTTGTTATGTTTTTACATACTGAAAGATCAGCGTAAAACGATTACAAACACTGAGTCGTTTGTATTCGTAATATACTGAACATAGCATTCTTTTTATACTGAACATAGCATTTTTTTTATACTGAACATAGCTGGAGGATCTGCGTCGATTTGAAGATGGTTAATTTTTTATTGGGTCAAGAGAGTGGTTATACTAAATACCCATGCTTTCTTCGTCTCTGGGACAGTCGAGCCAAATCACGTCATTGGACTCAAAAAAATTGGCCTGTGAGAGATGCTCTTGTTGTTGGGGAAATAAATGTTATAAATGAACCCTTGGTTTCAAGAGACAAAATCATTCTTCCACCATTACATATAAAATTATGGCTAATGAAGCAATTTGTTAAGGGGGAAGCGCTAAGATGGCCCGCGAAATTCAAATTTCAAATTGATTCGCGGTCGTAACAAATATGTATTTACAGAATAATAATCATTACAAGCTTTGATGGACCTCAAATACTAAAAGACTCCACTAAATTTGAGACTTTTATGAATGACGTGGAAAGGCTTGCGTGGAAATCTTTTGTAGCAGTTGTACAAAATTTCCTCGGAAAGCATAAGGCTGACAACTATGTAGAATTAGTAGAAGATATGCTGGGGTTCGATTTAAAGATTTAGGGCTGTAATACGAGTATAAAATTACACTATTTCACCTAGATCAATTCCAACACAATTTAGGAGAACTAAGCGAAAAACAAGGAGAACTTTTTCACCAAGACATAAAAACAATGGAGAATAGATACCAAGGAAGATGGGACACTCATTATGATGTCCGACTACTGCTGGGGAATCATGCGAGATTACCCAAGTCAGTTTCATTCGAGAAAATCACTCAAAAGACCATTTCTTGATGTTTAATGCCAATAAAATATATAAATTTAATATATGTATTTTGTGAAAATTTACTTTTTATTTATCTCGGGAACTAGAGCTGATAGAAAAAAACCGATTACATTTTTGATATCGCCATGTAAGACATGCTTAAAATCAGGTCTAAAATCCCCGGCACCAAAATGGTTGTAGGCCAATTGAGCCTCGAGAGGCTCCAAGCACGTAAAGTCACGCCACGCATCACCCGGATCACGTGTTATTTACTAAGGCTTACTTGCACGTTTAGTCGGGTGAGTGTGCATAAACACGAGCGACACTGCAACCGTCGACGACCGAGGCAGCTGCAACCATCGACGACAGAGGCAGCTGCAACAATCGACGACAGAGGCAACTGCAATCGTCGACGACATAGAATAGAATACTCTTTATTATGTACACCATATAAATTACCGACATAAATATAGAAACTGTACAAAGGGCGACACAATGGGCGGTCTTATAGCTAAGAGCGATCTTTTAAAGACAACCTTTGGATGGATTAAAAAGGGGAAGGACAGACAAATACTGTAGGTAGTCTGTGGTGTAGATACCATTTACATAATACAATAAATACATACATAAAGTATAATACTAATCTAAATTTTCTTTGCTCCTGTAACATGTTTATTGTTATATGTATATATTTTATACATATAACAATAAATATGATACAGTAGCAAAGAAAATAATTATAATGATAATGTTTAAGGAGAGAAGAAGTGCTTTTTTATTATCATAATTTTAAAAGTGGACAAAGATTGAGCACGCCTTACCGACACGGGCAAGTCATTCCATAATCGTACTGCTTGAACAGTAAAAGATTTTTCATAGAAACAGGTGGAATGCATCTGTAGTCTCTGGTTTTCCAATGACCTCAGATATCTATTATGTGTGTCATGAAGGAACTTGAAACGTTCTTTATGATAAGGGGGGTTTGAGGATTAAACAAAATACTGTAGAGCTGAAACAAGATATGAGAATTCCGGCGAAGACGTATGGGAAGCTACTTGAGCTTTGTACGAAATTCTGATAATTATGAAGTCACTCAAGTTTATCTAGTTGTGCCTCAGTAAGATCTGGATAACTGACATCAGCGTAGTCAAAAATAGGAAGTAAAAGGGATTGTGCAAGCGCAGTTTTAGTGGCAGCAGCAAACATAGGCAACTGCAATCGTCGACGACAGAGGCAACTGCAACCGTCGACGACAGAGGCAGCTGCAACCGTCGACGACAGAGGCAACTGCAACCGTCGACGACAGAGGCAGCTGTAACCGTAAACGACAGAGGGAGCTGCAACCGTCGACGATAGAGGCAGCTGCAACAGTCGACGGCAAAGGCAGCTGCAACCGTCGACGTCAGAGGCAGCTGCACCCGTCGACTACAGAGGCAACTGCAACCGTCGACGACAGAGGCAGCTGCAACAGTCGACGGCAAATGCAGCTGCAACCGTCGACGTCAGAGGCAGCTGCACCCGTCGACTACAGAGGCAACTGCAACCGTCGACGACAGAGGCAACTGCAACCGTTGACGACAGAGGCAACTGCAACCGTCGACGACAGAGGCAACTGCATCCGTCGACGACAGAGGCAGCTGTAACCGTCAACGACAGACGGAGCTGCAACCGTCGACGACAGAGGCAACTGCAACCGTTGACGCGTATCGGCGGCAGCCGCGAAAGCGTGCTGCAGCCCGAGATTAAATTAATGTTTTTTTGAATTGGGACCATTGCAGTTCAATCAACGAAACATATAATAAGACTTACATTGCAATGTCTTGTCCTGATTAATCCGACCAAAACTAAATCAATGAACGGAAATTGTATACCCATCTCATAAACACTAAAATACGATACGTAGTACTTTCTTGTTCCGCCCGTGACTTCGTACGCATGAAATTTCCCCGACCAATCGCATCACCTGCCCGCGCTATCACTTCGTTTTCGCTCAGCGTTCTTTCTAACTTCTTTTCGCTTTTTGCTCGGCTCCTAAGAGTCGGGCTATCAAATGCAAAAAGATTTTTTCAAATCCGACCGGTGGTTCCAGAGATTACCTACATACAAACTTACAAACAAACAAATTTTACCTCTATAATAAAGCATAGATTTCTTACACTAACCAAAAGTTCAGCGACTTAATTCTACCACATCGGTGGGTTAAATATTTAAAAGTTTAACCCTACGTTTACCTCTCAACTCTTGATGGCGCAAGAATGAAATATTTCAATAACCCTGAGTTACCTGTTAACTGAATTATTTAGGATAAACGATGAACGCCCAAGTGGTCTTTAGATAGGTAAGTAGGTACCATAAACCGCCCACGAACTTCACACGTTCACTAATAATAAAAATGATTTACCCAGTTAAAATACGTAGGTACCTACTATAAATACCACGTTGGTAGAATACGTAAGGGCCTGTGCACCACGATACAGACGCGATGCGCACGCAAGTCAGACGCAACCTGTAGACCTTTCTGTACTTTCTGCGCGCCGTCGACGACGTTTCTAAAACGCGCGTCAACGGCGCGTTTAAAAAACGTGGTGTGCACAGGCCCTAATGTTAATAACATGTAAACAACAGAAGCTTAACTGAATTTGGAAATCTCTGCTATCATTGTTTGAAAATCTTCATCATCCATTATGATCCGAAAAGCGGTTTGAGTAAATAAGTACTGGTAAATATTAGAAACCGTGATATCATTGTAAGGCTACAGTAGCGACACCTATATGGTTGCAAAAATACAAACAGTAAGCTAAAGAAACACGAATTTTAAGAGTAGGTTGCATCAAGGATTCAAGAGCTCCGTTATAGTTTCCGTCAAAGTTAATTTTAACCGTAACATTAACAATAACCATAGAATCTACTACCTGCTGTTGCTCCATCATGTATATGTATGTATGTAAGTACCTACTGTACTTTATTCAATAACACAATATTTCTATAGGTTAAAACTGCAAAGCAGATGACATATACAATGACACAAACCGTAACTATAGCCCTTATTAACCGCCCGAAGTGGAGCTATTAATGTTATCATTATTTGTGACTTCATTTTAACAAATTGTGACAATTGTTAAAATGATGCAACCCGAATTTCGTATAACCGGAGATTTGACGGCAGTCATGAGATTGGTTATCCTTATTTATAGTTAGTTGATGCAACTCACTCCAAGTGTGGTCAAAACTGACGTCCTTGAATCTTACACCGCGCAAACAGTTTCATGAGAAATCTAACCCGTCCAAAATCATAATGTAAATAAATAAGAGGGGGGGGGGGGGGGGGCAAGTTCGCCGATTAAAGTATTGAGATACATCTTAAAACAAGTTCTATGGAGGTGAAAGAAAGATTCCTTGCTACTAAATGCAACTCGGCAAGTTGTCAATTTAAAAAACATGCAAGTACAGCAAAAACAGCAGCAGTGGCAGTTTTTTTGCCTTAACAGGCACACTTTATCGAACCTTCGTAGATCTAATAGGATTTTGATGTAGGGAGTGGGGTAAAAAGTAGCTCGAAATATTTCGTGTGAGTTAAACATAACACACTATTGTGCCCAACAGCCTTGTCAGTGGCCCGCCGCCTGTTAAAATCACCCGTCTGGCTGGAGGATTCTCGCCTTTCAACGGAGACAGACCTCGTATCTCCACCTCCCAACTACAAAGGGTTTAATCGACACCTATACAATTTGTCATCGTTGCATCGATGCCTAGATCTCAATTTGACATCCCCTTTTTTTCTCATCGATCAAACGGCAATAGTACACGATCCTTCGGATCGATTTCATTAATTGGCGAAAGCTTGGTCTTAATCTTAAATCCTAATAGTATAAGTATGACCAAACTATTGACGGTAAAAGGTCTACAATGAGGGCCATGTCTGGTGAGTGGAATTATTTATTTTGTTCCGTGAACTGGGCTGACTTTCTGTCACTACACTACTACAAATACGAATGATCGAGGGCCGGATACTTTTAGTTTATTACAATAATTTCTAGTATTTTTACATTTTTATCGGGTTTAAAATAGTAATTTACTAACATTTAACATCCGCGCAAAGAGAACTTTCAAACTCAGTATAATCCAAAGTGGCACCTCTCTGGTGGTAAAATAATCTTGCATGGTTCCCCCATTTACGTTAATCAATACCATATATCGATGTCGATACTGTGGGTGTAATGAAATGTAGGTGTAACATCTCTGTTTAATCCTTCGGGGAATACACGCGTGTCATTAATTATTATCATAAGTTTGTATCAACACTTGGTAAAACGTAAAGAACTTTGAGGTACATTGGTAATACATAAAAATTATACGCTTTTTCTGTTCGTATTCATTCGAATTACAAAGGGCACTGCTAGAAAGACAAAACTTTCATGCTGAATTTCTCCTGTTCTATCAAAAACTCCTTAATTTTAATACATGAATCGAAAGGTACATTAGGAGTAGATGCGATTAATTTTTTTTATGTATTACGAACGCAATACAGCCGAGGTCCCCGCTGGATAGATGAGGCGTTATCGTGATTTCTATCAAAATGATCGAGGTACATTGGACCTGGTTGATAAATTCATGAGGTACAGACGCCAGCACATCAAGCTACCCGAAACTGTGAAATTTTCCCAATCAACTTTGAACCTTATACTTTAGCGATAAAGTTAAAAATCTATTAAGGAAGCTTGACAGATTGTAGTAGCTTGATGTGCTGGCGTCTGTACGTTGAACAAACAAAGCATTGCCACTAGTTTTATGAGCTTAGCTCGCAGGGCCCCGCTGGACAGAAACACATAACATGACCTCGTTTATCAAAATACGACTACAAAATAGCCAGTTAAAATCATACCTAACCATTTTTTTAAACAAAGTACAAAATGCAAAAAAAGAAGTCAAAAAATGATTATTCTTGCTGGTGTCGATCGCCCAAGTCATTATTATACGCAAATAAAATGGAAAGTATTTGCAAATGACATTTCCACAATGTGCACACTCAAAACTAACCGCAAATCAATTGGAATTTGACCCTCAACAAAAAAAAATCCTAGATGTCAACTGGTTTGACAGTTCTAAAACATTTTCCATCTGTCTAGAATCATAAGCTGAATTAATTCATGGTTACAGTTTGTACGTTGATGTCCTGCTACGTCAAAAATCACATCGGTGAAAATTGATTTACCGTATTTTTAAGACTTCAAAAAAAGGAGGAGGAAAAATGAGGTTCTCAATTCGGTTGTATTTCATTATTTTTT
Source organism: Oligia fasciuncula (assembly GCA_963082905.1). Classification (NCBI taxonomy): domain Eukaryota; kingdom Metazoa; phylum Arthropoda; class Insecta; order Lepidoptera; family Noctuidae; genus Oligia; species Oligia fasciuncula. Next base: position 8,003,009 of record OY720406.1, on the reverse strand, counting down.
AACGGCACAAGTTGGTCAAAATAAATTTCTGGTTAACTATTTTTTACCTCTAACTTCAAACCAATTTAATATTTATATGAAATGTAACGTTAACTATACCTACCAACGAGTAAAAATATTAGTCGATTCTCACCTTTACATCACTAGCAATTCCGCGATGTTGCCAAGTAGAAAAGAAAAAAAAAAGATGATTAGTCTTGCAAAAATATACTCCTCTAACAACTTTCAATGTGGGTGTTAAAACTGTTTAGGATACCGATTATAGTAAAAAAAAAAACTACCAAAATCTACCAGCCACTCGTCCAAAATTTGAAAAACTGCCGTGGGTATTCCATAAAATAACAAAACAAAATTTTGAAAAATAAACAGGCGGCCATTTATTTTTCTAAATTTTATTTTGATATTCTAGCAAGCATAAACAAATAAAAACATGCAAATCACAAGCTTCATCAAAAGAACAGCTATTTCTGGTCATCCGAATGATCCTTCACTATTTTTGAGACGAAAATAAAGCGGTAACTAAGTTGTAATAGAAATCTTGATGCACTAGGAATAGTACTGGTCAGCCTCGTATATTAAAAAGTTACTAAACGACGGCGACCACGATACACAGTAGGTTATTTTATGTACCTACTATTTGTTTTTGAAACGACTAAATATAGGTAGCTACATGGTTTCGATAATAAACAGACCTACTTACGGAAATGTACGTATGTTGTGTTTTTTTGTTTAAAATATCGATACAACACATACAATTATACCTAGAGGTAAGTACGCAAGGTCTAAGAACAAATAAAACATGGAAGTAAAATTCCACACGATCAGAATGAAATCAATGTTAATGACCTACCTTCTATTCAAATACACCTAGAGTAAACAAATCACTCATCAATATTAACAAACTTAACAATTTATTCAATATAAATTGCAATACAACATCACGCACACACTTCTAAAAATCTAACGTGATTCCTCGCCAACAATAATGGCGTCATACACCAGCAGCGTAGCTGCGCCGCACGCCTTTGCTTGCTAGCGTCCCCTTCGAGTCGCGCCGCCGCAAGAAATGAACGCGATTCAAAATGGCGACTCACACTAAAAGTGTAATCAATGAGCCTACTGACTTAAAGTTCTTGCAATATTATAAATGTTTATGTTGATAAAAGTATGGCATTTATTATCTTTTTTTTTTTAATGTACGTATCATATATATAGGTAAGTAAAATAATTGCTTCTAATTTTTATCAGGTTTACCAACATAACGGAAATAGCGTTGTTGCATGTGGTCGTATTCGTACCTACTTGTGCCCATGTCACATCCGTACCTAATAATACGAAATGGTGCTCTGCTCAATGATAACATGAGGTTTAATTAATTTGAACCTTTACCTAGCTATTAATCTACATAGGTACCCTAGAAATGTGCCTAGATTTAGCTGTCCTGTTAAATAAAAACATGATTATTATTTCATCACAAACATACCTGTTACTCCACGACATTTTATTATAGGTACGGCCGATGGCCAATCTTGCTTGATCCGCTTGAGCAGCTAATAAATAGCAAAAAATATAATTAGGTAACAGTAACGTTTATCTGATACCTGATAATAATATAAAGGCACCTACTTTTCCTAGCTTACGGAATTGGATTAGGTATGGCCTAATAGCTAATCAATACTTACTCATAGCAGAAGGATATTTATTTATATTTCAGTAGGTACCTGTGTACTTATCACAACTTAATCGTGTTTTATGCGTTCCTCACTTGGCGTTACACTTTAATAACGTCATGCACTGGCCTACATAATTCCTATTTCAATAAGAAATGTTCACGGCGCCATCATGCATGTGTTAATAACAACGCGTAGGTATCTGGCCAAATTACGTATTCAAAGAAGCACTACTAACCTTTCCAAAAATCAATACAAAATCAACAATCCTAGGCTTCTTTAACACTCCTTCAGGGATTCGTTGTCATTTTAGTGGGAATGCATTAAGCATTAACACTTTACTAGTTTTCGATTCCTGTTTTTCTTTGTTCGTCTCTCGGGCGCGAATGGCGACTGCTGGCGGGTTAGTAGCGACGGCGCAAGGACGGCGACCCACGCCCCACCGCGCTGACTAGGGCTCCACCAACAGCGTTGGAAATGTAGGAATTATTATCATTCAACGGACGGTCGCCGCTCTGGCATGCCGCCGGATGTGTTGCTCGTTCACTTAGGTCCTTTATTGTGTAGCTGCTCCGCCCGCCACGTCGTCGCTCGTCGCTATTACATTTTTGTGCACTCACTCACACGGACTCGGAGAAATAGTGATATGTTCTAGAATATTCGCGAGTTTTTTTCCGTGACGTCGATTGTTTTGTCGTCGACCAGCCAGTAACAAATTGTAAATGTAAATGGCATCAACGATCAATATTCTAAACTGCGCAGTCTTCGCGCAGGTATTTAAAAAGAATAAGAAAGTCTATTTGTCAGTTATGTACCTGTCAAGTGCGAGCTAAGCGTCAGTTAATAAAATATTTGTGATAAATGTTGCGTAACGAAATAATGTGAAATAATGTGAATAATGCGACAAATTTTGGTTTAAATGATTCCATAAAAGTCGTATCGTATCTGCAAAAGTAACCATTAACCTAATATTGTTGACAAAATGTACTTTATAATTTATCGTCGCGCACAAATATCAACACTTTGATATCGACAATTTCCCGTGCCGAATTCGTGTCGTGTGCCGGGCGTGTTGAGTCGCGCGGAGTCTCACTCATTTATTGACGTATTATTACAAGAAAATTGAGTAGGAATGAGCAACCACAAAAATGTAACGTCTAAATTATCCTAGTCGATCTTACTTACAGTTGAAATAAATCAAAGTACCTGGGTAGGACGAAAGTACCTAAAACAAGTTGTCTTATCCATTACCGAACACTCTCCAAAGATGAAAACAACAAGCCAAGTATTGAGGTAGATATTAAACGCAGAATAGGTATCTAATTAATTTGGTATGTAGGAGTTTAATTTACTACCTAGGTATGTTATGTATGAACCGCCAGCACCATACCTATGTTCTAAACCAGAATCAAACGGTGAAGCTCAATTCCTAAATAAATCTCACCATTGTAGGTAAATTCAAATATCTACCTAAGATTCAAATATCTAAGTAGGTAGGTACCTAGGTGCTTTGCTGCTAAATTTTGAGAAACCTGGGCCTTTAAGACATATATATATATATATATAAGTTTCACATAGGAACTAAATACTAACGTACCTACCTAAACTAAAAGATGACCAGTGTCTGTCCACTGAAAGCATTATTATTCCTAGTGACAAGATAGGCAGGTACTATTATTCCTAGTGACAAGATAGGTAGGTACTCTCCTTTAGCATGTTTACAAAGAATCGTCGTATGCAATTGAATGATACATCCAAAAGCAACCACCCCTTCTCAGAGATGAAAAAATAAGATGTCATGAAAAACAATCTGTGTACCTACCTACTTAGCTGATAGCTATGGTGTTTTCTCACCTAAATACTTGACTTCTGTCTCTTCTCTTCTTACAAACCTGTACAATCACATTTCGTCGATATTGAGAAATAAGCATACCGCGAAAATAAGCATACCGCGAAAAGCAGCAGTATGCCGCAACGCCAACGGGCTTTGGCGTAGGTACCGGGCCGTACAAATGTTAATGCTTTTCCGTGCCATGCCGCGTCGTGCCGTGCCGCGTGAGGACTTGAAAGTAAAATTGTACCTGTACAAACCCATAAACCTTTTTAACGCTTCCCGGAATCTCGACCATCTTCTTTAGGTAGGTACAGACGCCAGCACATCAAGGTACCACAATCTGTCAAATTTCTCTAATAGATTTTCAACTTTATCGCTAAAGAATAAGGTTCCAAGTTGATTGGGAAAATTTGACCGTTTCGGGTAGCTTACCTATGCCTCTTAAGAGTAAGAAAGTTGAAGCCAGATTTTTTTCGAATGGGCTTCGTTTTTACTGCAAAAGTACGCTAGGAAGTTTGTTTATACTCCTTAATGCACGGATGCTTTTAGGAATTGGAATGCATTCCGTCTGAAATTCGGAGTAAGTTCTTCGTCTTTAGAACGGTGGAATAACATCGTAGCACAGTTGGAGATCAGCAAACATGAGACAGTTGACATTAAAAAACTATTTATACAACGCCAGTAAATTCCTGCGAACATAATTAGAAAACTTACATAATCAGTCATAAAAAGTCGACACCGTACATCTAATAATTTAATTATACACAGGATTATACAAACCAACGACAAAAATAAGGCAGACTAGCGCACCACTACGTCAGCATTTATTTAGTCCGAGTTTTACTTTCAAGTCCTCACGCGGCACGACACAGCATGGCACGGCAAAGCATTAACATTTGTAAGACCCGGTATGCCAAAGCCCGTTGCGGCATACTGCTGTTTTTCGCAGTATGCTTATTTCTCAATATCGACGAAATGTGAGTGCTAAGTGTATGAAAATACGAATCAAAATCATTTCCGCTTACTCAAATATATCCTTTACCGTGCTATGCCAGCTGCGCTGGTGAGCAGTTCTCGCTGGCCTTTTGTCAGCAGATGGGCAAAATTAAAATATTTTTTGTAGTATGAATGATGGCCTAAAAACCTCCGGTAACACAGTGAGTGATGGCTTTCGACGTCATACAGGCAGACCCCCGCCGTGCTAATCCTGCGATAGGCTTTAATTTTGTCAAAGGTAAAATTACAAAATTGCATAATAATCATGATTGTGTCGAGTCATACTACTCTACATTTTGGGCGAAAAAAGAGTAGTATGACTACATTGAGCGCGAGTCAACCTACATTAATGATCATTGAACACTATGTTTTTGCTGACACCAAAGAAATAATCGAGTGCAGTAGGTAAACAATTTGTAATAAGTAGGTAGCTGGGTCGCGTTACAGACTAGGACAGTAGACTGATGTACAGACGGTCAGCACATCAAGCTACCCGAAACTGTCAAATTTACCCAATCAACTTTGAACTTTATGTTTTAGCGATAAAGTTGAAAATTTATTAATGTCTGCACTTAGATCTGATGATTCATTTTGTCAAGCAAAATGTGACTTGCACATTCCGCGTCCGCAGCAGAACTAAATATGGCCCTCCCACATAATATTGGGAGACTGTACAGACTATATTTGGATACAGAAAGCGTCTTAGCTCCAATTAATGCGCATTACACTAGTCCACTCAACGAATGACCCAAAAGGAGGTGTGGAGTGCGTGAGCTAGGCCCTAACGATTACTTCAGAAAGTTATTCAGGGTGCTTAGGGAGTAAACATACTAAAATTTCCCGCGTCTAGGAGGTGAGCCGGAGTGGGGGGGGGGGGGGGGGGAATAAAAGTTCTCTAAAACGGTGCGTCGTAGAGAAAAATATCTTCTACGTAATGAAAGCTAATATAATATTCTACAACTTTTATCTTACACACTTTTTCGAATTCCTACCCATTTTCGAACTACGCGTTCCGGAAAAGTGAAAATTTTCGAAAAAACTACTTTTATCAAACACTAGCGGATTAATTTTTTGATGCCCTTTGATTATTTCCTTTCCTTTTTATATACTTGTACATATTCTTATTATTATTTTAATACTGTACATAACACTAGCTGTGAAAATTAAATGTTATTCGTTGGCAAGCGCTTCATATACAATAATTATGTGGAAAATGTTGTGGTTATTACATTTATTTTGTTGTAAAGCTAATACAATTTTCTACAACTTTTATCTTACCCACTTTTTCGAATTCCTACCCATTTTCGAGCTACACGTTCCGGAAAAGTGTAAATTTTCGAAAAAACGACTTATCAAACACTAGCTGTTGCCTGCTACTTCGGCGTTATTTCGGGATAATCGGAATAATACTTAGCATGGATATCAATCAGTAAGTAAGTATGGATGGGCTATGCCGGCTGTTTAGTCTAGTCGTCCGGACTCGAATTCGTAAATTATCTAATAAAACGCTGTGTTTCGACTGGTAAGTTATCTCACGATAAGAAGGTATGGCTCACAGTTCGCGACTTTCCAAACCACAACAGACCAACCAGTGTGGAACAGAGATAGAGCTACACAGGACGACGCTCCATTATGATAGTACCAAGCAGGTATAGGTTGTATAGGTAGCTCAAACCTGTTTAAGTTAGGGTCAAATAACCTGGGAACCACCTAGTTAATTTTAGGAAGTTGCAAGGTGTGCATAGCCAGGTCGACTTTATAATTTCAAAGATATATTTATTCGGGAAGTTGCAAATGGGCGTGATCTTTGAAAACTGGACTGACCGGTCTATGAGGCATTGCACTCTCAATCGGGTGCGGACGACAACTTTTTTCCGCTAAAAAATTGGCATTTTTTTTGCTCGGATTTTACCTTTTTTTGGTGTTCATTGCACATTGTGTTATTCTGTGCTAAAATTTTGGCTTGCGTAGCGAATCTCAACATGCGCTACCGAGTCCAAAATACCTACTACTAATTGCCATACTATCAATAACATTCCTTCTGGTCAAACGACTGCGACGGAGCACTCAATAACTAATGGTGTAATTAGATTCCACGGTAGACTCAGTACGGCATTTTCTGCTGACCTCGGCCTGCCTCGGAATGTACAAAAATCTAAAAATAAATATGTAAGTATAGAAGATTATTCAAAATGGATTCTGCATAAGATGCCAAAAATTCAAAATGGAACTCAAAATAATAGTTCATACTAAACATTTTTTTTTCTAACACAATTTTTCATCATCAGCTCTTACAAAACAATCGTCAAGTTTTGCTTTCGATATCTGTTCAACTTTAAATCCTGTCTCTTGACTACATGTCGCTACTCACTAAAACATTTATCTACAAGGTTATTTCTGTATCGACCAACTACCAAGTATCCGAGTACCTACTGCGCTAACTGCGCATGTCTGTTGACTTGCCAGAGTGACGACACCCCGCTCAGCGAAATGAGCTGTATGTACTTTGTATAGCTAAATGCGGTCGCGGTCGTCCGCCGCGCCGCGCCACCATCCAGTGCGCTTATAACCAACGCAGGGGATGGGTGTGTCGCATTTTTAAATTAATATTTTTTTGTACATATCGAGTTTTAAGTTTTTATTTCGTACGTGGAAGTGTATTTAAACAAATTGTTAAGGTCTTTTCAATTTTAATAACGGAATATCGACTTAGCTACAGTTATATAAATGATTGTAAGGTTTTTAATGAAGTAGATATTTACGCGGTTTAACAGTGTTTTTCCTTTACAATAAGTTTAACAAGTGTGTTTTTTGAGAAAAATATTTTATAGTTTTACATGTAAGCATTCTCAGAGCTATAGAGAAATATTATTCTGTATAACTATAAATTGCTTATCTTTACCTTAACTGCATTGATAACGGTTACGAAGGCCAGTTTATTCGATAAACACTCGACGTTTTTCCTCATCACGGTCATTATTTTGTCCTTCACAATTAGTTACAGAGCTTATAACAGGATGCAGTTCACAAGTGTATTTTGATTTCGACGTACAGCAAGTTTTATTGGCTTCAGATATTTGTAATATTTGGAAAACAATAATTGTTTTAAACTATAAAGGAAACTTCAATGAAAGAGGGCGTCATTAGGAGTTAACAGGAAATGCTAATTGGCTCAAACCTATTATGTAAAATTCTATTTTGTTCCTAACTAGCAAGCATAGGCACAATATTTACTTGGCAAGCAGATGAAGTTTTCTCTGGTAACAAGTTTATGTTGCTGATGCGGTGAACGTATCTTTACATAGGTAGCAATTTTTTATGAGCCTGCTAACGTCGACTTTGTAAGTATCTACTTAGACGTTAGTAATTAACTGCATATACTATGTGCCGTTCAGAATATTTTGTTTGAAATAACATCATAATTCTCCTGCCCTTATCCCAATTATATGGGTTTAGCGCAACATGTATTTTCTTCCATATTTATCTATTAGTCATCATCTCGGTAGTCGCCCCCCTTTCTAACCATAATTTGTCATATTTGAAATAACAATCCATATTATAAAATAGTCTCTTTTTGGGACTTGTCTGTGTGATCGCGTTGTTCTTCCAAATACGCAACTTTTGAGCGGTTTTTAACATTATTTGGAAAAAATATTCCGGTAGGTTTATGTAAACTTAATTAAAGAAATCCCAATTTCTTGTAAAGTCGTAAAAACCGTGCGAAGCAGAGGCGGGTCGCTAGTTGAAGTACCTACCTATTATTTTACCATTACTCGAGTGTTGAATTCTGCTATAGACCGTATATTGATGCTTATTACAATATCTATGTAGTTTGCTCCAACAGTATTATTTTATTTTGTTTTCAACGCTAGTATGACGTTGTTCAGCCATCGAGTTTCCGATAATTTTACATTTTAATTTAGTATCTCCGAACAGGCGGCGAGCTAAGAATAAGGTTTTTTCCCTTTTTTAGCTTTGTAAATGCCTCCACATATTGTACTTTGTAATAATAAAGATTTTGAAACGAATATATTTTTTTATTGTGCATGAAATGTCACGAATTTTTTTCAGGTAGAATTTATTTGTAAGACTTTTCAGCTGTGCCAACAGTGTTCTACTAAATACATAACATACCTACTTGTACCTACTTCCTACTTGAAGGAAGTATTCTTATTTTTTTTGAAGACATTTTCTCATCCAGACACTGATGCGTCGAAACAACCATGATAGATGAGGAGTTTTCAAATATGGAACAGGAAGTTGCGTTTGCGACACATCTGAAAATTATGATCAAAAATAATATTACTTTGAAGAAGAGTATCAATTGGAACTATGAGAGGAGATTTTTCTTCAGTGTCCGTACAAATAATAAAACAAAGAGGAACTTTCAATTTTTTCTTTAATCAATAATTTAAAGCTTACAGACATTCTCGTGTTGTTACAAGTAAGCGTCGGCACTGCTGCGTGCCGCCGTGCTAGTCGCCACGGCTCACAATCCCGTTAAACTAAAAATTTCGCCGGTAAAACTTGGTACCTTGGTACCGCCAGTGACGCATCTCATGCGTCACTCACGGCACCACGTCCCCTCACAAATAAATCATCAATTCATGATTAGAGTCCGTCAAATCCGTCTCAAAATGTCATCAAAATGCTTTGAAACCTGCGCTATACGACCAGTGTACGTTCAGATGGACCCAGGACTAGCTTCCATTATATATTTGATAGTTATACAACAGATTGAATATAGATAAATAAACATTTCACACATTGCATCTTTTAAAACATCTGTAAACTTTGGTTAAAATGTCCATTCTGAACAATTCGTGCTGCTGCTGGTCTAAATCAATAGGGTTTTATACTTTATTATTATTAAATTAATTAAAAGGCATAGGCGTTATGTACGTAGTATAATTGCTTGAGTTTCTAACAAAGAGATTGACATACGCTTTCTGGACGGTAATACTCTATATTTGTCGTAAGGGCGTCCACAGGGGGAACATTTAACTAAAAAACAGGCTGGTAATATCTATACTGTCGATAACAAATCTGTATACGCTCCTACCGTGCGGCTAACCGAAATGATAATTGACATGCATCTAGCTCAGGTCTCAATGATGAAAAAAGAATCGCTAAAATCGCACGCGAATCGTAAAATTCATAAAAAAATATATTCAAGGAATTTAAAACACAAGTGTTTATTTTTTTTGTTACACTAGTGTCAAATTCCAAAATCGTATTACAAAATGAAATCGCGATTCGGAACTAAAACGGTCGCCCTAACTACGTCTATTCCCCGCCTCACTGAGTCGAGACGCGGGGAAAGACAATACTTCTATTATTATTTTATCAACAAAAATCCTTCTCCTCACATAAACGACGTAGTAACAAAAATGCTTACAAACACAACCGTAGACATACGTATGCACTCACGCTCACACATTCAATCACACTCGCTTGCATCTCGACCGACCTAACGTAACACCGAAAACAAGAAAACCAGATCAAACGAGGTCACTCTTCAATTTGGCCGTTTGTTTCTTGCGTTCAGCGCTTGTCCATGGGTGTCATGGAAGGAGTTACTACTCCACTATAATGAAGTCAACTGGAAGTTGGGAGCTGACAGCGGGTTAAAATAATGACTATCAGTCGAAATAGCCTAGACAAATTAATACATCAAAATTGTTACTCGCCATCAGCTTCGCCTTTTTGTCAATACTAGTCCTGTCCAGTAAAACAATTTGAAGGGAACATTGACATCCTAATTTTGTTTCATAAAATGTTTCTTCGTTCTGAGATTTCTACAACGTTAAGGTTACAAGTCGCGGACGTATTAATGAATTTCAATATTCTACTAACAGGCAAAATCAGGTCTTATGATATACATTAAACTATTTCCTACATACTTCATACTTCGTCCGTGCTTGTAAGTTATCAATGTATTTCGATGTCTTGAGATTATTAGCAGCTCAATATCTTAGTTTCTATTATGGTAGATTGCTGTTGTAAGTTATCCCACTCATCATATCTTGAAAGCAGGTTAGAATGTGTAATTATCTTTCTTTTCAATGTTCCAAATAAATAGAAAAAGGGACAAATCTATAGAACCGAAAACAAATATTTCAGATCTAAATCTCGAATATAATGTTGGCCTATGTTTGCATAAAATTATCAATACAATGCAATGTTTTGCGCGTTTACGTCATTCGTTTACGCTATTTTTGCGCACAATATGAGTTTAATACTCTCTTATACGTTTTACCTCGGCTTTTATACAAAGGGAGTAGATTAATACTATATTACTTCTAAATGGGAGCTTGACAAATTCATTATTGCTATTACAGGAATCGAGGGTCGATTTGAACAAATGAGCATTTCATAGACCTAAAAAGAAATCTTCCTTTCACTGTCAATAATTTGAAGTGTCGTTTTGGGCGAGAAGTCTCGACGCAAAAAAATCCGAAACGCACTGAGTGTGTTATGAATAAGTTTAGATAGGGAAGACGATCCACGGTTAGAGTAGTTGTTTGACTGGCGTCGCCGGCGGCTGCGGGCATCTCCTCAGTTGTGCACGGGCGCGGAGCTGTGGTGGTGGCGCTCCAGGTCCTCCAGCGACAGCGCGTTGGGCACGTGCACGGACGGCAGCTTGCCGGCCGACGCGCGCGCCAGCAGCTCGGGCGAGAACCAGCGGGCCAGCTGGTTGTCGCCGCCGCCGGTGCCGCCCGCGCCAGCCATGTCTGCGAAATTACCTGATTCTTACATTATTTTTGTCGTAGACTAAAAAATTATCAGAAAAATTAAAAAAGAAAAAAATGTAATACATCTAAGTACTTAATGAAAATCTTGAATTCATTCATTCAGTGACAGAAAACGCACAGCCTAAACCGCTGGGTCTAATAGCATCAAATTCTGCAACAAGAGTTCCTTATTTAACGAAAGTAAGCACAAAAGAAGGATTTTTGAAATATCATTTCTTAAAGAAGTTCAAACAGGGGATGGAAATTTGTAGGGAACTACGTTATTTTAGCCAATAGGAGATCCCATGGGGCACATGGCTAATTCATAAATAAACTAAAACCATTTATCACACTAATATTATAAAGGCAAAAGTTTGTGTGTGTTTACATATTTGTTACTTCTTCACGCTCAAACGGCTGGACCAATTTTGATAAAATTTTGTATGGAGGTAGCCGACTCCCTGGATTTAACATATAGGCTAATTTTTATCCCCATATTCCCACGGCATCGACTTTACGCAGGAGAATCCGCGGGGCGCAGCTAGCGTTCTATAAAATTATTACTTAAATAATATATAACATCCATACTAATATTATACGTCATGCTCCCCAGACACCCCATGATCTATTTTGCTGTTTATAAATTCATATAACAATTGTACGAAATATGTACCGAATTAGTACATACTTAAAAAAATAAGTACCATAACAGGTTAACAGTAAAATTTTACGTTGACATTTATTAGGCAAATAAGTGGCTGATAAAAATTGTACTCTTATTTTTACCACAATTAATTCAGTTGCCTGTACCTGTTATTAAGGTACTTATTTTTGAAGTGAAAACTTCTTTAACGGCGTTGTACACTTTTTTTGTAATGGGTAAAAAATGTTAAACTCGCGTCAGGACACGTGAGCTGATCGAAAATTCGAAAGACGGATGGAGAGTAGACAGAGAGGAGAGGGAGTATCCCCCTCTCTTTCTACGGCGCGGCGAAAATGTATGCCTGCGCCGGCTGTTTCGTTTAGGCGGCGCAGGGCGCTTGCGCGAATGTTGGTGTGTGTTTATGTTACAGCGTGCCACGCGCATCCATGGATGGTGACAGCTTTTTAATGTAATATAAATTGTCATGTTTGTGTACGATAGCGCAATAAATAAATATTGTATTCTACCACATAAAAGATAGTACTTTTATTCTGATAATTAAAGCAATTCGTGCAAAATTATTCCATAACCATTCCAAAATATCCAAAACGCACAACGTTAATACTTAAGCTGTTTTCACTTCTGCCGGCACTCCCGGAGTGCAACCCGTCGTTTTTTTTTTTTTTTAAGTATACTGTACTAATTCGGTACATATTTCGTACAATTGTTATATGAATTTATAAACAGCAAAATAGATCATGGCATTGGGGTGTCTGGGGAGCATGGCGTAATATTATAAATTCGAAAGTAACTCCGTCTGTCTGTCTGTATGTTACCTTTTCACGCCTAAACCACTGAACGGATTTCGATAAAATTTGGCAGAGAGATAGATTGCATCCCGGGGAAGGACATAAGATAGTTTTAATCCCGATATTCCAACTGAATCGACACTTATGCGGCTGAAACCGCGGGGCGCTGCTAGTAACCAATAAGTTATCAAATTAAAGCCCTCTTGCTCTCTCCTGCTTTTCTGTGCCCGACAGGGTCCACAATGTAAACCTATCTAATTTCACAATGTGGAATACAAAAAATATGAGTGCATTACGTAATTTCAACTATCCGTTAGTGTGTAACAACTAGGGCTTGTAATTCGAATATTCGAATAATGCGAATATTCGATCATTTTTGCTATTCGAATATTGACTGATGTTAAATTCGAATAATTTTTAGTTCAGTTTGAAAATACGAACTACGTCTGTCTTACAAGTTGTTACCTACAGACCGCGCTTTACACGTACACACACAGTGCCGGCGCCGCACAGTGGTCTGAAAATCGAGCTCCATACTCATAGAAACTTACAAGTCAGGAATTAAAAAAAAAAAATTGTAATGTCTCTGGTATACCTCCCTATATGTGATATTAACGTATGGATGGTAGTAGCAGCTCCACGCGTGAGAAAAAAAAGTTTTGGTTTTTTTTTGTATGGGAGAAAACACAAAAAGTACATTTTTTTGAAATTGAATGGAACTGAAGGGCTGGTGCTCACACGACTTATTATACCATACAAGGCGATCAAGATGACATCCAATTCATACACCTTTGGGTGCCGCTTTGCGCGTAGCAAAGTTTTGAAATTTTGAATTTTCGACATGTTATTTTTCAAATATTTGACGTGTTTAAATGAAGTTGCTGATCGATTTACTTATAATATTATTAGTTTATAGCCTACTAATGACTTTTATGATGAGAATAATTAAAAAATAATATTGATTAAATAATATTTTTTTTACAAAAGTGCATTCCAAGAACTAAGTAACTCATTTGTTAATCACCGTTGAGTTATAATTAGATACTTATGACATGAGCATTAACCAGTTTTTTTTTTTTTTTTTAAGACCTTGCCCCACACTAGGAATTTCTCCTGTATTGTGGGTGCGTTTACAAACATTTAAAGACACATACACAAACAGCCAGACCCGGAACAACTACTTGTAGGTCATACAAATATTTGTTCCGTGCGGGAATCGAACCCGCGACACGCAGCGCAGCAGTCAATCGCTTAACCACTGCGCCAACCGTGCCGTCAGAGTTAAGCTCTAGTGGGGTCAAATGGGGCTCTAGTGACAATAAAATTAATTGTCTGTAATTGATGTACCTAATTAGAGAATAGCGAACGTTAAGTTGAGGGTAGTTGTATAAAAACAGGACGTTTAAGCTTAATTTTATTAGTAGCTCTCAGCACTTGTGCGCGCCAACTTTTTACGTTCTATTTGTGAATAAAAAGCCAATGTTTACTTATACGAAGACAATTTATTTTAATGTAGGTACACGCTGAGGTCATTTTTTTACGGAGAATCTTGACACTGCGATTCAGCGGAGAGTGCTAAATGAACAACGCCATCTATCGAGACATTAGGAACTAAAATCGTTAAACGTATCAACCTAAACGTAAAATTGTACAACCCTCATTAACGTTCGCTATTCTCTAATTAGGTACATAAATTACAGACAATTAATTTTATTGTCACTAGAGCCCCATTTGACCTCACTAGATGCTAATTTTCTTGTCATTAGTATCTAAATATAACTCAACGGTGATAGCAAATGAGTTACTTATTTCTTGGAATGCACTTTTGTAAAAAAATAGCATTTAATCAATATTATTTTTTAATTATTCTCATCTTAAAAGTCATTATTAAGCTATAAACTAACGATATTATAAGTAAATCGATCAGCAACTTCATTTAAACACGTCAAATATTTGAAAAATAACATGTCGAAAATTCAAAATTTCAAAACTTTGCTACGCGCAAAGCGGCACCCAAAGGTGTATGAATTGGATGTCATCTTGATCGCCTTGTATGGTATAATAAGTCGTGTGAGCACCAGCCCTTCAGTTCCATTCAATTTCAAAAAAATGTACTTTTTGTGTTTTCTCCCATACAAAAAAAACCCAAAACTTTTTTTTCTCACGCGTGGAGCTGCTACTACCATCCATACGTTAATATCACATATAGGGAGGTATACCAGAGACATTACAATTTTTTTTTTTTAATTCCTGACTTGTAAGTTTCTATGAGTATGGAGCTCGATTTTCAGACCACTGTGCGCCGCCACTCCGAGGTTTCGCAGCCGTAACAAATATGTATTTACAGAATTATTATGAATAAAGTCATCAACACAACTCTCTAAGACCATGTAATCCCCAAGAATGACTATTTCATGAAATCTTGACATTTGGGGATTATACTAACTTAACAAGTTGTATTAATGATTTTTTTTTCTTTGAAAATATTTATTTGGCTATACAAACTAAAAATAACAAAATTAAATCCTAACTTAACTAAAACTATACAGAAACTAAAAAATAGCGTCAAAAAATTCATCCGCATCGCTGTCGACTGGTAATGTACCCAAGAGACTGGCGGCATTACCACGTTGTATGGCGATGCTTAGCCTCTGGCCAAGATAAAAGCCAGCCCTTGGGTAACGGGAATTGTCAACCAGCCGTTTCGAAATTTCTTTAAAAAGACCATGAGCACTCGGACCCCACGGCCCGAGAGTTACAACCCCAAACGGCTCGAAAATATAGTTTCCGATGAGGTTATTATATTTTCGCCGCTTGAGGTTTTCCGCAGCCACAGCAGCAGCGCCAGCACAGCATGCCGAGCCAGGAAGATGGGATGGCGCAAGATTATCAACACACGTAGCGTCCCACACTAAAGGCCTACCCACCTTCCATGGAAATAAAGACATACCGTCCGGTCTCTTGCCACCGTCGCGTGCCAAGCCATTGGGTTCTAATACAGCTGGAACGCCGACGGTGACAAGAGCTCTTCGGATGATGTCATTAATGTTCGCGCTAAGCGTGCCGCGCTAAGCGACCCGCACTTCGGCTGCAAGACAGGCCGTTGTGGTGTCCGAGGCTGTTGACATCTTCGCCACAGTGACAGAGATGGGGAGAACAGCAAGGAGTGCCTAGTCGTAGGTAAGCAGCGAGGTGAAAAGTAGTGTCGTCGAACAAATTGATTGTAATTATTGTAATTCTGTAAATACATATTTGTTACGACCGCGAATCATATTTTAATCAATGTACAGACGCCAGCACATCAAGTTACTACAATCTGTCAGATTTCTTTAATAGATTTTCGACTTTATTTGCTAAAACATAAGGTTCAAGGTTGATTGGGAAAATCTGACAGTTTCGGGTAGGTTGACCTGCTGGCGTCCGTACAACTTAATACTGGCCAGCATATTGCAAAAAACGTAAGAAAATTTGAATTTCGCAGGCTACCTTAGCGCTTCCCCCTTAATATTTTTGATTTGTTTTTTTTTTTTCATTATAATGTCAAACTATGTTGCTTAAAGGTGATTCAATTTTATATAATAAAAATACTCAACTCAAACTTGTGTATTAATTGTATAAGCAAGTTGTCCCTTCAAGGTTTCAACTTGGTTTCAAAGGAAAAGCTAATATTCGAATAAATATTCGAATAATTCGAATACTGCCTGTAAAAACTTTGAATATTCGAATATCTAAAAACTTCGAATATTTACAAGCCCTAGTAACAACTCGAGAAACATCGATCCAATTGAGTTTATTTCAATATTTTGTATGCGTTCTTTGGCAGTCGTTACGGGTCGCCAGAAGTCCGAATGTCCGACACTCGGTTTTACCAAGGGGTATCGTGTTACCCAGTAACTGGGTCAGATAGGCAGTCGATCCATATAAAATACTGGTATTCGGCTGCATCCGGTTAGACTGAAAGCCGAACCTAACATAGTTGGAAAAAGGCAACTTGAGATGACGATGATGTTCGCTCTTTTTTTCTCCTTTCATTCGAGTACTCACCATTAAGACTCCTCTGGTGGGACTGGATGAGTAGCTTATGAAGTGAGGTGCCGCCAGCCATGTTGCGGGCCATATTGTTCATATTGTACTGCAAATTAAATAAAGACGGTAGGTTGATGGACTGACGACCTCAAGAAAGTGGCTGGTACAGACTGGATGCGGAAGGCGGAGGACAGGGTGTTGTGGCGCAGCCTGGGAGAGACCTATGTCCAGCAGTGGACTGCGATAGGCTGAGTTAATTGATTTATGTCAGGTTAAACGAGGGACATACTGTAAGGGAGAGTAGTACTAGTTTCGGGCCTTATCAGAATACCAGCGCTGCGACCTTTATTTTTTTTAAATGTCGCAGCATCATGCTGAGATAGGAGCCTTTTGGCCTCGTATAGGACTTGTGTTTCATTTTCCTTTTGTTACTTTTTTTTTATATAACTTGGATTTTTATTTTACTGTTTAGTTTAGTTTGTGATCTTCCTGTACGAGTCGCAATAAATACTTTTTCTTTCTTTCTTTCTACTCATAAAAAATAAGAACGTGCGACTTGTGGTGCCTGTGTCGCGCGATTCGCGACGCGTGTCGCGCCTGTTCGTAGGAGCCTTTACCCCGTGTGATACGGACAATCACCTCATAAAAACGATGACCAATCTTAATCGTTTTTATAAGATGATTTTTTGCGACAAAGTTTAATTTAAACTTGAGAGGCACCGAGTCGGAAATATGAGAATAAAAATCTGTTCCATACAAAAGGCAATACTAACGGAAAAAAATAGAACGGCAGATTAAAAAAAAGTTACATACAGGGTTGCAGGGCCATCGATGCGCAACCTGTTATCATGGATCCAGCACATCATACTGGACCCCGCGTTGATATTTGCACATCATACTGGACCCCGCGTTGATATTTAAAAAAAAATTTGCTGTTTCATACATGTTGACAGCGTTTTCTATAAAACAGCAGATTTTTTTTTTATAACCGACGCAAAGTTGTGTTCTAGAAATCATGTGCTGAATTCATGGTTACAGTTTGCACGTCGATGTCCCTGCCACCCTGTATTAATAAAAATAACACCAGAGGGGCGATTCTCGTAATTTTAAGAATATTCAGTCTGATCTCAGTCTCAATCTGTCAATAATAACTCTAGTTTCCCTTCATTTTGACATTGATTGACACTGAGATGAGATTGAGACTAGATTTTGAACGTTTTTTAATTACGAGGATTGGTCTACAGGCCTGTATTCCCAGAAGAAATAGGCACAGGTGCATAATAGGTACATATTAGGTAGACAGAAGTAGGCAGAGGTGCATATTAGGTAGACAGAGGTGGGGAGAGGTGCTTTATAGGTACATATTAGGTAGACAGAGGTAGGCAGAGGTGCATAATAGGTACATATTAGGTAGACAGAGGTAGGCAGAGGTGCATAATAGGTACATTATTAGGTAGACAGAGGTAGGCAAAGGTGCATAATAGGTACATATTAGGTAGGCAGAGGTGCATAATAGGTAAGTATAGGTTTATATTTCGCTAGCTATATGTATGTTTCATGTAATAGGGGCTAGCTATGAAATATACTTTGAAGCATATCTAGTTGTAATTAAAGATGTGGTATTCTGGACTGTGTGGGGCCATCTTTCATACAAAAACTAATTGTTTTTATAATTGATCTATTCTTAATTGTTTTAGATCTTTCTGTTTTGTAATAAAACTTACCGAGTTTGGTACTTGTTGCCTCTGAGGAGGATGAGGGAAGGGACGAACTGAACCCAGCATTTGCTGCAACGTTAGAAAAAAGATAGTTATTTTACTTCTACGTCCATATAATTTCACCAAGAGATGTCAATAATAAGATAATAAATTTTTAAGGTTACTTCAGTTCTGAGTTAAGATCTCCTTAAACACACATAAACAGTCGGAGAACTTGATTGACAATCAAATTCACGATCAACGTAAACTGTCCGTTAATTCAAATAACAACTGATAAAATTCTTCGTCAGTCGTCAGAAATGGTTATAAACACGACAAAAAGACGTACTATGTGTGTAACTGCTCATCAATCAAGCTCCTGGACTGTACATAAAATACCCATGTCGACTTTGCATTGTACAGTCACGAGCATAAATGCCTTATACTTGCGCAAGATTCCATTCTAGTAAAGTATTGATAGATATCTTATGATGTTACGAACATAATGGTGTGTCCGTAGTGACGTCACGCAAAAAAAAGAATTTACCGCGCGACTATAGTCCGCGCGGAACGAACTACACACATCAAAAGTGTCTAGGGATCAACATATATTTTTGCAATAACTTTTCTCCTGATTGATATTAATTAAAATTTTCTTTAAGGATTCATCAAATAAAGTGTTTCCGTTTGTCACAGTAACGATAAACCAAGTCACCTTTGCATTAATAAAGAAATTTGCCATTTTCCTAATAAAGGGATTTTTGACATTTGAACCACTAACACAAAAGTTCGAAAAAAAGACTGAAATAACAGTTTTCTTTAAAATTTTATTGGGTAACTTAAACAATTAATAATCCGTGTTTCTACCACGAACACTAACAACACAAGAACATCGGTTTGGCATACTCAAAATGAGTTCATCCAAATCACGCTGTGGAATGGCCGCCCATGTTCGTTGCAACAACAAAAAAAGGTCTTCTTGCGACTGGATACCCTCCATATTCGGCAGAGCTCTTCTCTGTAGCATATCCCATGCATGCTCAATCGGGTTCAAGTCTGGCGACTGAGCAGGCCAGGGCAGGACATTGATGTTAGCTGCGGCGAGAGTCTGTCTTACAACTCTTGCGGTGTGCGGTCGTGCATTATCATGCATTAACTGAAATAAGGGACCGATTTGCACTTGTAGAGGAACGATGACGTCTGATACAATCGTCTCAGCATAAATTTGAGCGTTGAGGTTGCCTCTGATCCAAATCAACTCAGTTCTTCCGCCGATCCAAATACCCGCCCATACCATGATGGTTCCACCACTATAAGGATGGACTTCCTGGCAGGATTTTAATCGCTGTTGGCGTCCAGGGGTTCTCCAGTGTCGTATACGTCTTGTATCCGGTCTCATACCAAAACGAGACTCATCAGAAAAGCACACGAAACGCCATTGTTCTTCTGCCCAATTTCTGTGTTCAAGAGCCCATTGATATCGAATCCTACGATTGTGCATTGCTATAGGTGGTACCCGTAGCGGTCTTCGGGAATGAAGGTTCACTTCATGCAAGCGGTTTCTGACTGTTTGGTCGCTAATTAAGTTCCCTGAAGAGTGATGAAGCCTCACGGCTAACATCATGGCGGTTATTGTTGGAGCTCTTCGAGTTAAGATTTGAATGTATCGGTCTTGTCTCCGTGTGGTGCAGCGATACCGTCCTCCATGGCGCTCAGCCACGGTACCAGTGCTTCGGTAACGTGTCCAAAGTCGACTGATAACACTCTGACTTGTATTCAGAGCTAAAGCCACAGTACGTTGCCGGGAACCAGCTTCTATCATTCCCACGGCTCTGAGCATTTCTTCCCTGCTTAAATGACGTCGCCGCTCCATGATAACGTTGGTTTTAATCAGTAGTAGGGAAACAGTAGCACTAATAATGTCTTCAATGCGTTGTATGTTTTTATAGGGAAAATATTGACAGCTGATTTTCATCTTTTACTCGAATTTGATTCACAGTTCCTGATTCAAATTATGAAATGCACCAAAAAGGATCCATATAAATTTATAAAATCATAAATTTATTACAAAGCCACATCTCAATCTCAAGAAATCCGCATAAAAATGCTTGATCCCTAGACACTTTTGATGTGTGTAGTTGGCCGCTGAGGTGAAGACAGGGGTGGGGTGGCAGGTTGCAACGCACGTAGTGAGTAATGCGCCCCCGCCCCTCCCACCGCTCACATACCTAAGGCGCGGACAACTAGTTCCGCGCGGACTAAAGCATAATTATATACAACGTCCCAACATCAATAGACGGGTAGTAGCCCACCAGACAACACGACTGGTCGGAGGATCCTTCCTTTTCTTATGGAGGATGAGTGAACTTCACACCCTGTTCCTCATACCTCTATAGTAGTAACAAAAACATACTATTTACTCAACATAACATAATCAGCCTATAATGTTCCCACTGCTGGGACACAGGCCTCCTCTCGGTGAGAGGGAGCGGGCCGTAATCCACCACGCGGGCCCAGTGCGGGTTGGCAGATGCCACATGTCTTCGAATTTTTGGTTCTAGGACATGCCGGTTTTACGAGAAAAACGCTTTTGGACTTTGCGTATCGGTAAGGTATTTATGCTCGACTGCATGATCATGATGAAAACCTTAACCATATTTCGATCTTGTCATATTATACTATACAAATGGCCACGTCAAAATGTGACGCGCGGGAGCTGGCAAATACATCAATTTAAGAGTAACGTACTTGCTGCTGATTGATATAATGTTGTTGGTAATCATTGGGCGTCGCGTAGCCCATCGTTGGCGCAGTGCCGCTCTGGTTACCCTGTAACAATAACAGTAGTCTATAAGCATCATAACCTCTGGCATCTATTAGTGTTAATCACACTTCACACTAATATTATAAAGGCGAAAGTTTGTGAGTGTGTGTGTGTCTGTGTGTTTATATGTTTGTTACTTCTTCACGCTCAAACGGCTGGACCAATTTTGATAAAATTCTGTATGGAGGTAGCTGACACCCTGGATTAACATATGGGCTACTTTTTATCCCGATATTCCCACGGGATCGAAACTTATGCGGGTGAAACCGCGGGGCGCAGCTAGTTACTGATAAATGCGTGCAGTGACTAAACTGATCCTCTCAATCTGTGTGGTTCTTTCCTCAAAGACCATTTCAGACCACAATAAATCTACATGGTCTTCACATGATCTGACCAATATTATGTCTGGACTTTTGTTTCGGTCTTTTTTCTCAGAGCAGTCAGATAGGAAACGCCGACCTCACCTAGGTTTTAAAAAATATGATTGACGTGTAAAAGTGTTTGTACAAACCTACTTACAGGAATAAAATTATTTATCATTAAATTATCATGATAAGGTGTATCCGTATCCAATTAGGTCCTATGCACCACGGTACTATAAAACTGGCCAAGTGCGAGTCGGACTCGCACACGAAGGGTTCCGTACCACAAGGCAAAAACGCTGAAAAAACACGTTTGTTGTATGGGAAATTAAATTAAATTTAAATATTTATTTTATTTTATTTTAATTTTAGTATTTGTTGTTATAGCGGCAACAGAAATACATAATTTGTGAAAATTTCAACTGGCTAGCTACCGCGGTTCTTGAGATACAGCTGGTGACAGACGGACGGACGGACGGACAGACGTACCCTTTGGGTACGGAACCCTAATAAATAAAAAAAATTAACAGGATTTTTATAAAATTATGAATTAGTTCAGTGTCAGTATTAACACATGCGCTCACACATAAAAAATCCGATCAAATGCGAGTCGGACTTGCGCACCGAGGGTACCGTACAAATTTACGGTTTTCGGATTTTTTCCTTTACTTGTGCTACATGACATTACTTCTTGCCAAATTTTATGATTCTAGGTCTACGGGAAGTATCCTATAGGTTTTGATTCCCTTGAGAGTCAAAAGATGCGGCATAAACGGAACATAAACACCCCTATCTTTTGATTGAGTTGACTTAGAAGTTTAATTATGTCACTGCTTCAAGGGAGTATTTTGATATCAATTTCAACTTGATAACTCCACGCGTTCCTGAGAAGAAGGGTCTTGACAGATGGACAACGAAATGATGTTATAAGAGTTTCGTTTTTCCTTTAGAGGTACGCAACACTAAAAAAAGTAAAATCTTGTAACCATCTCTTTTCGTATACCTGTAATTAGCCGTTTTAAGACGGCTCCACTATCAAAAGCTTAATGTATATACATATTCCTAACGGAATACTGCTTGGTTTTGTAATTTGTCATTCAACACATTAGGTATTTCAAATCAAGCTTGTTGCGCATGTCTGATGTGTAGCAGGGACTCACCTTAACTATAGGCCTGCCCTGCGGCACCTTGGGTGGCTGCACCCACTGCTGCTGCTTCGGACTTGGCGCGTCAGACTCTTTCTCTGCAGTCATTTTACGTAATACCTGAAACAACACGTTTACGATTATACTATAGATAGTACGGCTAAAGCTATAGTGATCTCGTGGCTGCACGAGGTAGACTGTTGTAAAAGATCAACGAGAAATATCTGAAACCAGGATTCTGAAAGTCTAATAAAAACAAAAAATAGCTAGCAGACTGTTTAAAAAATTAAAAATTCATGACAAGTAATTTGATAATTTTCGTCAGCCAAACGCGACAGTAATCAAGAGTTTGACGGTTAGTGAGCTAATTTGTTGGATTAGTAAACTTCCAGAAACCCATATATTTGCAAACACACAATTGCTCCTTTGTTACAATCAACCCCAACCTCCCTTCTAAATGATACTCACCGAGGTGGGTGTGAATGATATAGGCGTAGACTGTTTGGGCTGCGACATCTCTTGTCTGCGACGGTAGTTCTCTCGCTGCTCCTCCAGCTTCTTCTTGATGAGGGCATTTTGCATTATGGACTGGGTGTGCGCAGCTAACTCGCGCGGCGAAGGAATGCGGGCCGGCACGCCTGCCAGGAAGGGTTCATTCATTAATTTAGTGGAACAACATTTGTGATTTGATATGTATAGCTTGATAGAAAGCTGAGGCTATGATTTCAGGTTATGAGTCAGACTGTTAAAACGATTTTGTGGGGCTAAATCGCGAATAATTCTTAATCCTTGTAATAAATATAACATAACCTCACGCCTGTATGGCCCGAAAGGTTAGGCAAATAAAGAAATAACGAGTCATGCCACATTGGTAGATTACAGGACTTACCTGTGTTAGGCTCCCGATAAGCAATTACCATAGACATAGTAGAAATGTTAGTTTTTTTACTGCGCAACCACGTTAATCATTACTATACAAGAATGTTTCCAACACACTCCTGCTAGCTAGAAAGAAACTGGCGGGATAACCATCAACCTTTTGAACAGGGATGTAAGCATCTTTGGTATATGCATCCCTGATATCGCGCATTTGTCGTATCTAACAACCAACGCTTGCTGGGCAGCCAGCCCTATAAACAATCTTGCTCACTGGCTTATAGGCCGACCGCTTAACTGAGACGTTGCCTGAGGTAGCAGCGCGGTGCGGGAGGGGTGTGGTGACGTGATGCGAGAGCTCAGTGTTTCGTCAACTATCAACCCCCCCCCCCCCCCCCCACCCCGCACCGCGCAGCTACCTCAGTCAACGTCTCAATTAAGCGGTCGGCCTATAATCTTACGAAGAAAGTTGGAATCTCGTTGTGACGGCTCCACCAACTAGATTCTGCGATCACTTATGTATACTGAAACGTAATACCACGCCTGTATTCCCCGCAGGAATAGGCAGAGGTGCAACTATAGTACAAAGTCTTCTGACATTAATTCAATTGGGACAGGCTTTATAATGTAGTGGTGTTTAAACATTATTATAAAGAAATTAATGTTATTCTTCACTGGTATTAATTAAGCCATTTATGATTACGCTGCAATGGAAAGAGTGGGAATCGAACTCACGTCCTCTAGGTCGCCAGTCAGCACCTCAGCTCAACAGCTACGCTCAACGGCTGTTCCTGCTTATATCGATTGAAATGAAACATATACTACCTGGGTGGTGCACAGCTAGCGTGTTGGGACTGGTGGCCATTATAGGCGACACACAGAACGCTGCGTCCGTTAGACAAATTACATGTTAGAATATTGTATTAGTAATTCCAATATTAGACGCTTCACTTTATGTTCTTTCGTGAATCGATTGACTCGGCACTTTCACTCGCCTACCGAATGATCGAGAAATGAAATGAAAGGAGCAGATTAACGTTCATTTCTATATAATGTTGTCGGTATCGTGTGAACGTGAAATGAAACAAAAGTTAACCTTCCCTCGAGTGAAGCGTCTGATATTGGCTTAAGGCATATGTTGATTATAGTCATGCACATATTAAAGTAAATGTAATGCTCACAATGAAAAGTTATTATGCAAAATTAACCTTTTTCAAACCAGTTTTTCGAACTTTTTTATTCGATGTTGCATGGTGATTGATGATCATCCTTATATGACAGAGTCGAATAACAAATTGAGACTCCTATAAAAATTCATCGAAAGATGAAATGGATACTGTAATTTTTTTTACAAAATAATACGAATAAAAAGTAAAAAAAATATAAGCTTTTAAAAAAAAAGGCCTGTTTCGTGATACATATATCCATACTAATATTATAAATTCGAAAGTAACTCTGTCTATCTGTATGTTACCTTTTCACGCCTAAACCACTGAACGGATTTCGATAAAATTTGGCAGAGAGATAGATAGCATCCCGGGGAAGGACATAGGATAGTTTTTATCAACATACCTCGCGGGCGAAGCCGCGGGCGGAAGCTAATTATTACATATATTAAGGGTAAGTAGGAAAAATCTATCAGGATGTTAGATTAGTAAAAATTACCAAGTAGCATTTTAGTATCACTTAAATAACCTGAAAGTTATATTGAGATGAATGAGCAGTTAAGTAAATACATTTTCCCAAACAGGAACACTTTCAGTGCCGTTGACACGCCGCGCATTTTGAAACTTTCAGTAATATTTTGGAAATTAAGCTGTAGTTCCTATTCGAAATCACAAGTGTACAAGTGTAGTTTTGTGTGTGTAGTTCTGATGTGGCCTGAGTATAAAAACAATTTATACAGGGTATTAGGCGGAGGGTTTGCCAAACAAAGGGGGGATCCGTAGGTAGACCCATTTAGGAAATACATGCACCCTGAAGGACTTGAAAATAGAGGTGACAAAGAAAGTGTGCCAATGATATTGTTGAAAGTAGTAATGTAGATAAAAATGTACCTTGGTGCGGCAGTGGCGACAGGCGCAGCGGCTGGTGGTGCGGCGGCACGATGAGGTGCTGCGGGCCCGGCAGCGGGGACTCGCCCATCTGAGGGGAGGGATACGGAATTATGATAATATGATCACGGACGGGTGTCGTGTCTGGTGGACTACTGCCTGACGATTGATGTCGGAAAGTTGTATATTATGTATACTACTATAGTCCGCGCGGGACTAGTTGGCCGCCTTGTGTGGGGACGGAGGTGAGGGCGGCGGGGTTGCCTATTGTTCGCAATGCACGTACTGAGTCATGACAAAGCGCCCCCGCCCCTCCGTCCCACCGCTCACATACCTAAGGCGCGGCCAACTAGTTCCGCGCGGACTATTCGCGGTAAACTCTTCTTGCGCAATGCAGGATTTTGCGTGACGTCAGTATGATGAGTAATTCGCATCTGGCGGTATAGATGCCGGCTACATTGTATAAGGTAAATAAATTATATAAAATTTAATTAAGTGTAGATTCTCAGATTAATTTGAATAAATGAATTTTGACTTTTTTATAAGCCTTTTGAACAACTATAATATCACTTACCTGTCTCTGGTGCTGGTGCAGCCTCAGTATGGTCAACAACACTTCACGGTGACGGCTCTGAAGCCCAGGGTTGCTCAGCTGTTGCATTAAATGCTGCGCCGTTATCTCGCCGGTTTTCAGTCCTGTGCAATAAAATGTAATTAAATAAATAATATGTATTATGCTGAAATAAATCGTTACCGTAAAATCTAATCTCGAACGCTTGGATTAAGTTGAGCATTGAGTAACGAAACGCTATTCGACGCGTTTATCATCATCTGCCTAGCCTTTTCCCAACTATGTTAACATCGGTTTCAGGTGAAGCATGCTAAGCCGTTGGTCCCAGCTGTCACTCGTATCTTTGACAGTCGTTACGGGTCGTCAGAAGCTCGAAAGTGTGACAACCAGTCTTACTAAGGGGTATCGTATTAACCAGTAACTGTGTTGTGGAGGTCAGATAGGCAGTCGCGCCATGTAAAATACTGGTATTCAGCTGCATCCGGTTAAACTGGAAGCCGACCCCATCATAGTTGGGAAAAGCCTAGGCTAGATGAGATGACAATTAACACTTTCATTTCGATATTGACTGTACACAAACTCTGAAATCTGAATGTAATTAAATACTCGGTACATTGCTCGTTGCGAGGCTTCGTCAGTTTGTGTTCTAATGAATAAGCTCTTCCGTTTTCGCAGTCGGTTAAAAATGGAAGCACGGTAAATGACTGACCTCGCACAATAGCCTGCGCCTCAGGTCGCTGCAACAACTCCCTGTCTGCGGGCGCGACGCCTCCCATCTCGTTGGACGAAGCCGCTTGTTGCTGCTGTTGTTGTTGCTGCTGCTGCTGCTGGTGTTGCTGAGGACAAAAATTGTATCAACGATTTTGAGAAAAAAAAAAAGACAACTATCACACGCATTTTCGGGTTGAAACGTGGTACGGCGCGCGGCCGCAGAGCTAGCTAATGCACGATATACACGGTTTGAAACCAGTCTACAAACCAAGGTGACCTTGAAGTTGTTGTTGTTGCGAGATGCCTGCTACACGGTTTAAAACCAACATCAAACTTCAGTACCTCTACCATGAGTTGTTATCGAAAACTTACTCGCTAGCGTAAAACTCGCTAGCGTATTAACGTCGATCGAATAGATTTCGATAATGCTTGCACCATGAGTTTCACGGAGTCTTACGCAGGCGCTAAGGTAAACTCGATAGATCGTGTCGTATGGAACGTCACTTCCTTAAGTTTTGTTTCTTTCTTTCTCAGTAATAAGGAGAGAGAACGGCATATATTATGCTCAAAATGTAGTGCTATCGCCTATGCTTAAAATGTTATGATAGGCAATAATCCGACTAAATAGAATGGTTGGCGGTTAGTGAACTTTTTAAAGGATTTAGTGGTTTTTAAATTTTTATTCCTTATATGTCACTGTTGTGTCATCGAGTGTCGTTTTCATCAATTTGTAATTTTGTTGACATTGTGTGGTTTACGGCGTTATATAATAAAATTCAGTGAAATAAGTTTACAAAAAGACAATAATACAATGAGGACCAGTGTGGCATAATTTTTAGAAACTGCACCAATCCTGTCGCTTCTGCGCTAAGAATCGCCGGTTCATTTGTCGCATAGAGCAAAAAGTTGTGTGATGGAATCTTCCAAAGAAAGATACCTAATTGCTCCGGGTCTGGGTGTTTGTGCATGTGAGATTTGTGTTTGTAAATGCACCCACGATACAGGGGAAATTCTAGTGTCCAATGTTTAAAGAAAAAATCGTGTATTTAGTAGGTACTAAGTATGTGTTTTTGTGTTCCTTATTTTGTTAAATATGCTGTATGTTTCCCATATACTAATACAATAAATGAAAAAGTTGTTTAAGTAAAATGTCTTTTATTTAAATTTAAGTTAATATTCATCACAGAAAGCCTCCTAGGTAGCTGCGTATGCCCCGCCCATTGATAAGCTAGAATTTCATTTTCCTGTATTTTATTCACGTTGTTTACGTCGTTGGTCTTGAAATTCAGCGGCAGCCATGTTTTTTTAGTTTCCATGCTAAATAAGCTCTTCCAGACATTATTTTGAATCAAAATACTCAAAAACGTATGTAATTTCAATGTAAACATATGTTTCACACGTCAAAATGCTAGTGAGTAACGTAACTACTATCGTAAGCGTATTTTTCGATAGCGTCTGTCAAATTATTGACTCATGGTGCCGTTTTGTATGGCGACAGCTGGAAAACGTTAGTGACTATCGAATAGAATACGTTAGGTTTCTTACCTATCGAAATCTATAGTACTCGTGGTACGAATTTTAATTCTTTCTGTGACCGCTAGCGCTGTTCAATATTTCATACATATTATTTACGGAGACGCTAGCGAGTTTTGGCAGTGCAAACTCATGGTAGAGCTACAGTACGCAAAGAACGCTACGCAGGGAGGACGTATAGTGCGCTCGTATTTAGAACCCTTTTTTTTGGCAGACGCATTTGGCGCTGGTTCAACTTCTTTTAACTTTGTGGCTAAAATGTCCCAAGACTCGATGCCTAATAAAACAAGAGTGATAGTTGTTGCAGTAAATTACCTGCACTTGCAAGAGCTTGTAAAGGAGCTCCTGCGGTATATGCGGCTGTTGTTGTTGTTGCTGCTGTTGTTGTTGTTGCTGCTGCTGCTGTTGTTGCTGTTGTTGTTGCTGCTGCTGGGCTTTTTGCTGCTGCTCCATGCTCTTGTTCAGCATCTGAACGGAATCGTTTATGATTGAGTTATATGAGACAGTAAGTATAGGTAAAAGATTCCACCTTTGTTAGCCATTTTAACCAAATTTCGTATCACGGCCACATCCCGTACATAAAGCGCTGCCGGCCGCGGAATATGGTACGCGAGTGCGAGTACGATAATAACGCGTAGATATATGCTCCGGCAGACTACTGTAACCTATTTTGGAGCGTTGATCTTCGTGTATACGACAAGTTGAAGGAAATAAGTTTGGCAAAACATTTCAACAGTTTGTGTGAACAAGGATGCCGTCAGGTTGCCCAATTTACAGCTCTTGCTTGGGAATCATGCCATGACATTAACTGCGCGGCGCGCACGTCGGAGACATGCCGGGGGAACGTTCCTCGAGCGTGTGACACTAACTGCGCGGCGCGCACGTCGGAGACATGCCGGGGGAACGTTCCTCGAGCGTGTGACACTAACTGCGCGGCGCGCACGTCGGAGACATGCCGGGGGAACGTTCCTCGAGCGTGTGACACTAACTGCGCGGCGCGCACGTCGGAGACATGCCGGGGGAACGTTCCTCGAGCGTGTGACACTAACTGCGCGGCGCGCACGTCGGAGACATGCCGGGGGAACGTTCCTCGAGCGTGTGACACTAACTGCGCGGCGCGCACGTCGGAGACATGCCGGGGGAACGTTCCTCGAGCGTGTGACACTAACTGCGCGGCGCGCACGTCGGAGACATGCCGGGGGAACGTTCCTCGAGCGTGTGACACTAACTGCGCGGCGCGCACGTCGGAGACATGCCGGGGGAACGTTCCTCGAGCGTGTGACACTAACTGCGCGGCGCGCACGTCGGAGACATGCCGGGGGAACGTTCCTCGAGCGTGTGACACTAACTGCGCGGCGCGCACGTCGGAGACATGCCGGGGGAACGTTCCTCGAGCGTGTGACACTAACTGCGCGGCGCGCACGTCGGAGACATGCCGGGGGAACGTTCCTCGAGCGTGTGACACTAACTGCGCGGCGCGCACGTCGGAGACATGCCGGGGGAACGTTCCTCGAGCGTGTGACACTAACTGCGCGGCGCGCACGTCGGAGACATGCCGGGGGAACGTTCCTCGAGCGTGTGACACTAACTGCGCGGCGCGCACGTCGGAGACATGCCGGGGGAACGTTCCTCGAGCGTGTGACACTAACTGCGCGGCGCGCACGTCGGAGACATGCCGGGGGAACGTTCCTCGAGCGTGTGACACTAACTGCGCGGCGCGCACGTCGGAGACATGCCGGGGGAACGTTCCTCGAGCGTGTGACACTAACTGCGCGGCGCGCACGTCGGAGACATGCCGGGGGAACGTTCCTCGAGCGTGTGACACTAACTGCGCGGCGCGCACGTCGGAGACATGCCGGGGGAACGTTCCTCGAGCGTGTGACACTAACTGCGCGGCGCGCACGTCGGAGACATGCCGGGGGAACGTTCCTCGAGCGTGTGACACTAACTGCGCGGCGCGCACGTCGGAGACATGCCGGGGGAACGTTCCTCGAGCGTGTGACACTAACTGCGCGGCGCGCACGTCGGAGACATGCCGGGGGAACGTTCCTCGAGCGTGTGACACTAACTGCGCGGCGCGCACGTCGGAGACATGCCGGGGGAACGTTCCTCGAGCGTGTGACACTAACTGCGCGGCGCGCACGTCGGAGACATGCCGGGGGAACGTTCCTCGAGCGTGTGACACTAACTGCGCGGCGCGCACGTCGGAGACATGCCGGGGGAACGTTCCTCGAGCGTGTGACACTAACTGCGCGGCGCGCACGTCGGAGACATGCCGGGGGAACGTTCCTCGAGCGTGTGACACTAACTGCGCGGCGCGCACGTCGGAGACATGCCGGGGGAACGTTCCTCGAGCGTGTGACACTAACTGCGCGGCGCGCACGTCGGAGACATGCCGGGGGAACGTTCCTCGAGCGTGTGACACTAACTGCGCGGCGCGCACGTCGGAGACATGCCGGGGGAACGTTCCTCGAGCGTGTGACACTAACTGCGCGGCGCGCACGTCGGAGACATGCCGGGGGAACGTTCCTCGAGCGTGTGACACTAACTGCGCGGCGCGCACGTCGGAGACATGCCGGGGGAACGTTCCTCGAGCGTGTGACACTAACTGCGCGGCGCGCACGTCGGAGACATGCCGGGGGAACGTTCCTCGAGCGTGTGACACTAACTGCGCGGCGCGCACGTCGGAGACATGCCGGGGGAACGTTCCTCGAGCGTGTGACACTAACTGCGCGGCGCGCACGTCGGAGACATGCCGGGGGAACGTTCCTCGAGCGTGTGACACAAACTGCGCGGCGCGCACGTCGGAGACATGCCGGGGGAACGTTCCTCGAGCGTGTGACACTAACTGCGCGGCGCGCACGTCGGAGACATGCCGGGGGAACGTTCCTCGAGCGTGTGACACTAACTGCGCGGCGCGCACGTCGGAGACATGCCGGGGGAACGTTCCTCGAGCGTGTGACACTAACTGCGCGGCGCGCACGTCGGAGACATGCCGGGGGAACGTTCCTCGAGCGTGTGACACTAACTGCGCGGCGCGCACGTCGGAGACATGCCGGGGGAACGTTCCTCGAGCGTGTGACACTAACTGCGCGGCGCGCACGTCGGAGACATGCCGGGGGAACGTTCCTCGAGCGTGTGACACTAACTGCGCGGCGCGCACGTCGGAGACATGCCGGGGGAACGTTCCTCGAGCGGCGCACGCCTAATGTGGGGCGGCCTTAGGGACCCCAATTAATATAGATGTCTGTACTTTCTATTGTATTTTTTATAATAAGTAATACCCGGTTCCTAAATTGAAAATTTGAAGTTGAGTACTTGTCAAAGTCTACTTTAACATAACATAAGGGGGATTGGCGCTAAGGTAACTCGCGAAATTCAAATTTTCTAAAGTGTTTTGCAATTTGCAAGTCAGTATCAGGTTGTACGTTGACTAAAATATGATTCGCGACCGAAAAAAATATGACTACAGAATTATGATGAATCAGAATAGAATAGAATACTCTTTATTATGTACACCATATAAATTACAGACATCATCAAGACAACAAGAATACTTCAGTGAAACCGGGTGTATGTTCCATGTGAAGTTAATTTTGGATAGGTAGCTAAGAAACAAGTGCATATATGCGTGCGTGGTGTACCTGTAACAAGCTCATGGGCTGCGGCTGCGGGCGCGGCGGCTCCGGCGCGGCCGTCACCGCGTGCCCGCCCGACACCTGCGCCAACTACGACACACCACATGAAATGAAATCGTTTATTCTGTCGATATTAGAATCACTTATACACGACATATAACAAAAAAGGTAGATGCGAAACAAACTCAGGGGTAACACAATTTCATACTGTGATAAATAGCCTCATCAATTATCTATATAATATATATCAATCAACAGCTGGCCCATTTCGCAACAAAAAAAAAAATCTATAGCCGAGCAAGACACAAGATG
This sequence comes from Oligia fasciuncula, assembly GCA_963082905.1. NCBI lineage: Eukaryota > Metazoa > Arthropoda > Insecta > Lepidoptera > Noctuidae > Oligia > Oligia fasciuncula. Next base: position 7,970,574 of record OY720406.1, on the reverse strand, counting down.
CGATCTAAATCAGAAATGTCAAAGCTTACTCTTTTTCATGATAAAATACTGTTTGTTTTCTTTGTAAGACCTCAGAAAATTGTTTTTTTTTTGTAAAAAAAAAATGGAAACCCGTTGGCCGTTCGCTCGAAACATCAAGCGAGCCTGATATTCGTCGCGTGGTTCGTGGTTGTTCGTGCCTTCGAGGTGAAGTGTATGTTACTGTCGGGATACAGTCGTGACTGTCAGTCGCGTATAACGATTTTCTTTTCAGCCATAGAAACCAAGACATTGCATAGGTACATACATAGTCGAGGTTGTTTTTGTGAATAATATCTACTCACAAGTCGTTTGAAGGCAGTGAGATCATGATCAGGTACATTGTGATGCTGCTGCGGTTGCGAGTGCTGCGGCCGAAGACGCGCTTCTAATTCCTCCAAACTATGTACTTTGCCGCCACTTACGTGGTTCACCTCTGCAACAAGAAAAGTTTGTATTGTATTTTACAGGTTCTATCGTACGTAAATACATTCTAATATTATAAATGTGAAAGTACTATCTGTCTCGTTACTAACTTACATGAGCTTTCTTTTAACCGTCTGGCTTTTTCTCTAAGTTGATCGCACTAACTAAGCTAGGGCCCCCCGACCAAATGAGGGGTAGTAGGAGATCTCACCAGGTCTGCTGTCGTGGTTAGCGTTGGCCCGCAGCAGCAGATCGAACAGCGACGTGGGCTGCGGCGCGAAGGGCGCGCGCGCGGCCGGGGAGATGGGATGAGGGGTAGTAGGAGATCTCACCAGGTCTGCTGTCGTGGTTAGCGTTGGCCCGCAGCAGCAGATCGAACAGCGACGTGGGCTGCGGCGCGAAGGGCGCGCGCGCGGCCGGGGAGATGGGATGAGGGGTAGTAGGAGATCTCACCAGGTCTGCTGTCGTGGTTAGCGTTGGCCCGCAGCAGCAGATCGAACAGCGACGTGGGCTGCGGCGCGAAGGGCGCGCGCGCGGCCGGGGAGATGGGATGAGGGGTAGTAGGAGATCTCACCAGGTCTGCTGTCGTGGTTAGCGTTGGCCCGCAGCAGCAGATCGAACAGCGACGTGGGCTGCGGCGCGAAGGGCGCGCGCGCGGCCGGGGAGATGGGATGAGGGGTAGTAGGAGATCTCACCAGGTCTGCTGTCGTGGTTAGCGTTGGCCCGCAGCAGCAGATCGAACAGCGACGTGGGCTGCGGCGCGAAGGGCGCGCGCGCGGCCCGGGAGATGGGATGAGGGGTAGTAGGAGATCTCACCAGGTCTGCTGTCGTGGTTAGCGTTGGCCCGCAGCAGCAGATCGAACAGCGACGTGGGCTGCGGCGCGAAGGGCGCGCGCGCGGCCGGGGAGATGGGATGAGGGGTAGTAGGAGATCTCACCAGGTCTGCTGTCGTGGTTAGCGTTGGCCCGCAGCAGCAGATCGAACAGCGACGTGGGCTGCGGCGCGAAGGGCGCGCGCGCGGCCGGGGAGATGGGATGAGGGGTAGTAGGAGATCTCACCAGGTCTGCTGTCGTGGTTAGCGTTGGCCCGCAGCAGCAGATCGAACAGCGACGTGGGCTGCGGCGCGAAGGGCGCGCGCGCGGCCGGGGAGATGGGATGAGGGGTAGTAGGAGATCTCACCAGGTCTGCTGTCGTGGTTAGCGTTGGCCCGCAGCAGCAGATCGAACAGCGACGTGGGCTGCGGCGCGAAGGGCGCGCGCGCGGCCCGGGAGATGGGATGAGGGGTAGTAGGAGATCTCACCAGGTCTGCTGTCGTGGTTAGCGTTGGCCCGCAGCAGCAGATCGAACAGCGACGTGGGCTGCGGCGCGAAGGGCGCGCGCGCGGCCCGGGAGATGGGATGAGGGGTAGTAGGAGATCTCACCAGGTCTGCTGTCGTGGTTAGCGTTGGCCCGCAGCAGCAGATCGAACAGCGACGTGGGCTGCGGCGCGAAGGGCGCGCGCGCGGCCCGGGAGATGGGATGAGGGGTAGTAGGAGATCTCACCAGGTCTGCTGTCGTGGTTAGCGTTGGCCCGCAGCAGCAGATCGAACAGCGACGTGGGCTGCGGCGCGAAGGGCGCGCGCGCGGCCGGGGAGATGGGATGAGGGGTAGTAGGAGATCTCACCAGGTCTGCTGTCGTGGTTAGCGTTGGCCCGCAGCAGCAGATCGAACAGCGACGTGGGCTGCGGCGCGAAGGGCGCGCGCGCGGCCGGGGAGATGGGATGAGGGGTAGTAGGAGATCTCACCAGGTCTGCTGTCGTGGTTAGCGTTGGCCCGCAGCAGCAGATCGAACAGCGACGTGGGCTGCGGCGCGAAGGGCGCGCGCGCGGCCCGGGAGATGGGATGAGGGGTAGTAGGAGATCTCACCAGGTCTGCTGTCGTGGTTAGCGTTGGCCCGCAGCAGCAGATCGAACAGCGACGTGGGCTGCGGCGCGAAGGGCGCGCGCGCGGCCGGGGAGATGGGATGAGGGGTAGTAGGAGATCTCACCAGGTCTGCTGTCGTGGTTAGCGTTGGCCCGCAGCAGCAGATCGAACAGCGACGTGGGCTGCGGCGCGAAGGGCGCGCGCGCGGCCGGGGAGATGGGATGAGGGGTAGTAGGAGATCTCACCAGGTCTGCTGTCGTGGTTAGCGTTGGCCCGCAGCAGCAGATCGAACAGCGACGTGGGCTGCGGCGCGAAGGGCGCGCGCGCGGCCGGGGAGATGGGATGAGGGGTAGTAGGAGATCTCACCAGGTCTGCTGTCGTGGTTAGCGTTGGCCCGCAGCAGCAGATCGAACAGCGACGTGGGCTGCGGCGCGAAGGGCGCGCGCGCGGCCCGGGAGATGGGATGAGGGGTAGTAGGAGATCTCACCAGGTCTGCTGTCGTGGTTAGCGTTGGCCCGCAGCAGCAGATCGAACAGCGACGTGGGCTGCGGCGCGAAGGGCGCGCGCGCGGCCCGGGAGATGGGATGAGGGGTAGTAGGAGATCTCACCAGGTCTGCTGTCGTGGTTAGCGTTGGCCCGCAGCAGCAGATCGAACAGCGACGTGGGCTGCGGCGCGAAGGGCGCGCGCGCGGCCCGGGAGATGGGATGAGGGGTAGTAGGAGATCTCACCAGGTCTGCTGTCGTGGTTAGCGTTGGCCCGCAGCAGCAGATCGAACAGCGACGTGGGCTGCGGCGCGAAGGGCGCGCGCGCGGCCGGGGAGATGGGATGAGGGGTAGTAGGAGATCTCACCAGGTCTGCTGTCGTGGTTAGCGTTGGCCCGCAGCAGCAGATCGAACAGCGACGTGGGCTGCGGCGCGAAGGGCGCGCGCGCGGCCGGGGAGATGGGATGAGGGGTAGTAGGAGATCTCACCAGGTCTGCTGTCGTGGTTAGCGTTGGCCCGCAGCAGCAGATCGAACAGCGACGTGGGCTGCGGCGCGAAGGGCGCGCGCGCGGCCCGGGAGATGGGATGAGGGGTAGTAGGAGATCTCACCAGGTCTGCTGTCGTGGTTAGCGTTGGCCCGCAGCAGCAGATCGAACAGCGACGTGGGCTGCGGCGCGAAGGGCGCGCGCGCGGCCGGGGAGATGGGATGAGGGGTAGTAGGAGATCTCACCAGGTCTGCTGTCGTGGTTAGCGTTGGCCCGCAGCAGCAGATCGAACAGCGACGTGGGCTGCGGCGCGAAGGGCGCGCGCGCGGCCGGGGAGATGGGATGAGGGGTAGTAGGAGATCTCACCAGGTCTGCTGTCGTGGTTAGCGTTGGCCCGCAGCAGCAGATCGAACAGCGACGTGGGCTGCGGCGCGAAGGGCGCGCGCGCGGCCGGGGAGATGGGATGAGGGGTAGTAGGAGATCTCACCAGGTCTGCTGTCGTGGTTAGCGTTGGCCCGCAGCAGCAGATCGAACAGCGACGTGGGCTGCGGCGCGAAGGGCGCGCGCGCGGCCCGGGAGATGGGATGAGGGGTAGTAGGAGATCTCACCAGGTCTGCTGTCGTGGTTAGCGTTGGCCCGCAGCAGCAGATCGAACAGCGACGTGGGCTGCGGCGCGAAGGGCGCGCGCGCGGCCCGGGAGATGGGATGAGGGGTAGTAGGAGATCTCACCAGGTCTGCTGTCGTGGTTAGCGTTGGCCCGCAGCAGCAGATCGAACAGCGACGTGGGCTGCGGCGCGAAGGGCGCGCGCGCGGCCCGGGAGATGGGATGAGGGGTAGTAGGAGATCTCACCAGGTCTGCTGTCGTGGTTAGCGTTGGCCCGCAGCAGCAGATCGAACAGCGACGTGGGCTGCGGCGCGAAGGGCGCGCGCGCGGCCGGGGAGATGGGATGAGGGGTAGTAGGAGATCTCACCAGGTCTGCTGTCGTGGTTAGCGTTGGCCCGCAGCAGCAGATCGAACAGCGACGTGGGCTGCGGCGCGAAGGGCGCGCGCGCGGCCGGGGAGATGGGATGAGGGGTAGTAGGAGATCTCACCAGGTCTGCTGTCGTGGTTAGCGTTGGCCCGCAGCAGCAGATCGAACAGCGACGTGGGCTGCGGCGCGAAGGGCGCGCGCGCGGCCGGGGAGATGGGCGCGAACACGTGCGCCGGCGCGGGCGGCGGCGAGCGTGAGCTGTCCAGCTCTGGGGGGCAGGAATAATCATTGTTTTGATATTCAGGAAGACCACTTTCTATACTTGTGTGATAAAAACAAGCACTATACAATGATAACTACTAACTTCGGAACTAAAAATAATCACTAGTATTAAAAAAGTGTATGTAAAACTGTTAATTTTTACCCCAACTACGGTGAAGCAAAAAAAAGGGTTAAGATTTTGACCGGTATGTGTTTATCTGTTCCCTCATAGGTTTAAATTTTTTTATAATAATTTGACAAATGAGGTATCGTAAGAAGCGTCTTGACGGTCCGCTGGTTATAGGCTATGTGACGTCACATTAAATTAAATGTGGCGCCTTCTAGAGGACATAAAGTAATGAATTTAAAAATACATATTTTGGGATGGGGGTCCTTGTGGGATCAAATGAAAGGGTTTAATTAGCGCACTTAAAAAATATAAATATTACTGAAATAAGCCCCAAAATAATGAAATAAAAACTTTAAAAGCCCGACTACTGAAAAGGATGAAACAAGAAAGTACCTTCCCCTGGTCGCATGCCATCGTACTAACATACCTACATTATAAGCTATGGAAGCTTGCGATCTCGGGAAGGTACTTTCTTGTTTCATCAGTAGACGGGTTTTAGGTTTTAAATTTTATTTTCTGTGATAGAAATAAACAAAACCAACATGTGTGAGTGTGAGTGTGGTGCACAGAAAAGGGCACAAAAACGAAGTAGTTAATTACAGACCTATTTCCAAACTGTGCATATTAGCAAAAGTTTTGGAGAGGGCTGTCTACAACCAAGTTTACGCAGCGCCGAGTCAGTCTTTTAGCCCTTCTCAGCACGGATTTCTTAAGGGCCGTTCAACTGTCTCTAACCTGGCTCTGCTCAATGACTTTCTAACGGACAGAATGGACAATGGGGCACAGGTCGATGTCGTTTACACGGATTACAGTAAGGCTTTTGATAGAATTGACCACAATATCCTTATAACAAAGCTTTTTAACAATGGTATCAGAGGAGACCTACTTCGTTGGTTTACTTCATACTTTGAAAACAGATCTCAAGCTGTCGTTATCAGTAACTACATGTCGAGCTGGGTTTCAGCTCTTAGTGGTGTTCCTCAAGGCTCCTTATTGGGTCCATTCCTTTTTATCATTTATGTGGGCGACATCGACTCGTGTTTCCACAAGTCAAAATTACTCTGTTTTGCTGGTGATATGAAGATATTTTCTGCAATATCATCGGATGATGATATGGATGCTCTCCAATCTGACCTGTTGCGATTGGATGACTATTGCTTGATAAACAAACTTGATTTGAACCCTGCTAAATGTTCAGTAATCTCCTTTAGCAGGAAACGTATAAACTACATATAAACTTAAAGGGCAGCTATTACAGAGATGCGACGGTGTACGTGACCTAGGCGTTTTTCATGACTCCAAACTCTTATTTGACGTGCACATTGAACAAATAGTGGCCAAAGCTTCGAAGTCATTGGGTTTTGTTATGAGACTCGCAGGGTGTTTCAAGAAAGCCAAAACCCGTAAGATTCTTTATTGCTCTTTTGTGAGAAGCCATCTTGAATATGCGTCACAAATTTGGAACCCGTGCTATGGCAAATACATTGATCGTATTGAGAATATACAAAAAACATTTATTCGGTTTCTATGTTTTAGGCTACGTATACCATACCATTTTGATGATTACATAAATCTTTGCAAGAAATTTCACCTGCAGCCACTTATAAATCGCCGTCGACTAGCAGATTGCACTTTTCTTTTAAAAATTATATCTAACGAGATTGACTGTCCTGATCTCCTGCATAGACTGCGGTTCAATGTCCCCCAGAGATCAGTTAGATTTAATCCGCTGATTTCCATTCCTTTTTCCTCTTCTTACTACAGGCAAAATTCATACATGATGCGTGCGAGTAAAGACTTTAATATTCTTTGCAAAGAGTTCTCATTTGACCCATTTACCACCAAAACCTATTCTGCTCGCACTCGGCTGAATGCATAGTGCTTATATACCTTATATTTGTATTCCTTTTATAGTGCTTGTTAGTGATCCTAAGATTTCTACATTTTCTGTTTTTACCCGTGAGAACCTGTAATTGGCATTATGTCTCATAAACTATTGTTATGCTTCTGTTATAGCTGTTGGTTCTCCTTTAGATAAATAAACATAAAATAAGCCGATTATAATGTTCCCACTGCTAAGACTCAGGCGTCTGTTCTGCAATCTGGGTCGCCGGACACGGACCCATTACAATTTGGTAAATTTCACATGACACTGAATTTTCCATTCTAAGAAAGTTTTCTCACGTTTGCTTTCTCATTAGAGACGTCTCACTATATGTCAAAAGGCCGATCTAGAAGGACAGAAAGGGTTACTGCCATTCTATAATAACACTAGCAAAAGCGATAGCAGGCAACACCGAGGTCACGATTCCGATAGTAATTTTGTGCAATTACCCTCCAATAAATTAATAAATAATTTTAAAGTGTCATCACGGGTGGAATTCACAATGAAATCATTCACTTTTCTGCACTTGGTCTGTCGCTATTTCAAAGTGTTTATAAAATTAATTGTTATAAATTTAGTGATGAATCGTGAAGTTGATGGTAAGAACTACTATTTTTATTCATTCACATTGCAAATACCTTATCGGTTGCCGAAAAATAGCAGTCTGATGTGATGAATATTACATTTTTAATGCTAACTTTGCGTTTTTTGGACCAGAAACTACATGCACTTTATTGTACCATGGCTGAAACTTACTTATGTATTAGTCTCATTTATACAGTACTAGCACTTTGCCCGCGACTTCGTCCGCGTGTATTTCGTACTTTCCTCTAAAAATTTTGGGTTTGGGTAAGGAATGACTGTCTCGCCACAGCTTCAGTCTTTCTTGTGATGGTTCACCAGTGAGTGGGACGACACACTTTAAAAAACTGTTTCGGCTTTTCAGCCTTTGTGGCACAGGCACAAGGATGTTGTCGTGCAAAGGGTCATGGTGTCGGAGACCATTTTGGCTCTTTCGCTGAAGCCAGTGCTCTGCGAAACACTGGAGGCGCTATTCCTGCTAGTGGATACAGCATTTCCTACTATATTTCCCAGCAATCCACCCCTTGAACTTTATTACCCTTTTCCACCTTGGTAGGAGTCGAGTTTTGAAAAACCCTAAAACACATACCTACTTTTTTACCGAGTTTAGAGTTAATCCGACAGCGGGTTACATATTTTTCTAACTTATTAACTTTGTCACCCTCTAAATCCTCTGTGAGGGTATGTTTTTAAACTAAAAGTGACATTATTTATTATATAGGTAGTGAGCCAAATATTGCCAAGTTTCAAGTTTATTAACCAAATGAATAAGATTTTTCATATAAACTGTATCCTCGCTTCCCCCCCCCCCCCCCACAGGGGTGGAATTTCGAAAAATCGTTTAGGATGTGTTTATTACTTGACTCGAAGATTTATTGATACCAATTTTCGACTTAATCAAGCCACGCAGTAAAATCCTCCGCTGTAAAATTAACTACACCTTTTCACCCCGTTAGGGGTAGATTTTCGAAAAACCCTGATACATGTTATTCTTTATTTTTGGTCTTAAGTATAAATACCGAGTTTCGAGTTAATCGGACCGCGCGTTAAAATTTTTCCATACAAATTTTGACACCCCCCAATCGCCTTTTAGGGGTAGTTTAGAAAAACAAAAAATGCCAAACTTCATAATTTACTTAGATAAGTATTCGTGCCAAGTTTCAAGTTTATTAACCAAATGAATAAGATTTTTCATATAAACTGTATCCTCGCTTTCCCCCCCCCCCACACAGGGGTGGAATTTCGAAAAATCGTTTAGGATGTGTTTATTACTTGACTCGAAGATTTATTGATACCAATTTTCGACCTTATCAAGCCACGCAGTAAAATCCTCCCCTGTAAAATTAACTACACCTTTTCACCCCGTTAGGGGTAGTTTTTCGAAAAACACTGATACGTGGTATTTTTTATTTTTGGTCTTAAGTATAAATACTTACCGAGTTTCGAGTTAATCGGACCGCGCGTTAAAATTTTTCCATACAAATTTTGACACCCCTCAATCGCCTTTTAGGGGTAGTTTAGAAAAACAAAAAATGCCAAACTTCATAATTTACTTAGATAAGTATTCGTGCCAAGTTTCAAGTTTATTAACCAAATGAATAAGATTTTTCATATAAACTGTATCCTCGCTTTCCCCCCCCCCACACAGGGGTGGAATTTCGAAAAATCGTTTAGGATGTGTTTATTACTTGACTCGAAGATTTATTGATACCAATTTTCGACCTTATCAAGCCACGCAGTAAAATCCTCCCCTGTAAAATTAACTACACCTTTTCACCCCGTTAGGGGTAGTTTTTCGAAAAACACTGATACGTGGTATTTTTTATTTTTGGTCTTAAGTATAAATACCGAGTTTCGAGTTAATCGGACCGCGCGTTAAAATTCTTCCATACAAATTTTAACACCCCCCAATCCCCTTCTAGGGGGGTAGTTTAGAAAAACAAAAAGTGCCAATCTTCATAATTTACTTAGATAAGTATTCGTGCCAAGTTTCAAGTTTATTAACCAAATGAATAAGATTTTTCATATAAACTGTATCCCCGCTTTTCACCCCCACAGGGGTGGAATTTCGAAGAATCCTTTGGGATGTGCTCATTACTTGACTCAAAGATTATTTGTACCAATTTTCGAGTTAATCAAGCCACGCAGTTAAATCCTCCCCTGTAAAATTAACTACCCCTTTTCACCCCGTTAGGGGTACATTTTTGGAAAACCATGATACACGTTTTTCTCTATTTTTGGTCTTAAGTATAAATACTGAGTTTCGAGATATTCGGACAGCCCGTTAAAATTCTTCCATACAAACTTTGTCACCCCCCAATCCCCTTTTAGGGGGTAGTTTAGAAAAACAAAAAATGCCAAACTTCATAATTTACTTAGATAAGCATTCGTGCCAAGTTTCAAGTTTATTAACCAAATGAATAAGATTTTTCATATAAACTGTATCCTCGCTTCCCCCCCCCCCCCCCACACAGGGGTGGAATTTCGAAAAATCGTTTAGGATGTCTTTATTACTTGACTCGAAGATTTATTGATACCAATTTTCGACTTAATCAAGCCACGCAGTAAAATCCTCCCCTGTAAAATTAACTACACCTTTTCACCCCGTTAGGGGTAGTTTTTCGAAAAACACTGATACGTGGTATTTTTTATTTTTGGTCTTAAGTATAAATACTTACCGAGTTTCGAGTTAATCGGACCGCGCGTTAAAATTCTTCCATACAAATTTTAACACCCCCCAATCCCCTTCTAGGGGGGTAGTTTAGAAAAACAAAAAGTGCCAATCTTCATAATTTACTTAGATAAGTATTCGTGCCAAGTTTCAAGTTTATTAACCAAATGAATAAGATTTTTCATATAAACTGTATCCCCGCTTTTCACCCCCACAGGGGTGGAATTTCGAAGAATCCTTTGGGATGTGCTCATTACTTGACTCAAAGATTATTTGTACCAATTTTCGAGTTAATCAAGCCACGCAGTTAAATCCTCCCCTGTAAAATTAACTACCCCTTTTCACCCCGTTAGGGGTACATTTTTGGAAAACCATGATACACGTTTTTCTCTATTTTTGGTCTTAAGTATAAATACTGAGTTTCGAGATATTCGGACAGCCCGTTAAAATTCTTCCATACAAACTTTGACACCCCCCAATCCCCTTTTAGGGGGTAGTTAAGAAAAACAAAAAATACCAAACTTAATAATTTACTTAGATAAGTATTTGTGCCAAGTTTCAAGTTTAATAACTCAAGGAATAAGATTTTTCATACAAACGAAATCCCCCCTTTTCACCCCCTTAAAGGTTGAATTTCCAAAAACCCCTTCTTAGTGCTCCCCTACATTATAAAAGGAAGCCGTGTGCAAAATTTCACATTCGTAGACCCAGTAGTTTCGGCTGTGCGTTGATATGTCAGTCAGTCAGTCAGTCAGTCAGTCAGTCATTCATTCATTCAGTCAGTCAGTTTCTTCTTTTATATATATAGATAGATTGCTCAAAGTAAATTAGAAAGTGCGGACTGGTGCGGAACCTTCTCAATATTTTAAGTTAGGCTGATGTCAAATATTTTTTTCAGAAATCGTAATATTTATAGTTCTACAAACAATGGACAAAATATCCAAAAAATGAAAAAAAATACGCGTTTATTTGAATATATTTCTAAGAAATACGAAACTTACGACGTAACAGAGGAGTCGACAAGAAATATTAAAATGAACATTTCCCGAATTTGTCAACAATTTTATTATAGCGTTAAATGTACCAAAAATAAATGTAATTATTTCTATTTTTGCTATATTTAGACAAATCATCTATAGATACCGCCTTTAGAGCTAACTAATAGTGTCAAATAATATTGTCCGACCAGATCGGCCTTTTGACACATAGTGCGTCTGTTCGAAAGTCAACATTGTAATTAGGTATACAATGTTGACTTTCGAACAGACGTCTTATTGATAACCTGTATCACCCCACTGCTGGGCAAAGGCCCACGATCCAGGGCTAATATGGTCCACTGGTCGTGTTTTGTCTAGCTCGTCCAGCCATCTTCTACGTGATATGATTCAATGACAGCACATCTAAGAGCAAGCATTCAACTCATAGCCTTATTATAATTTGTCTCACCGTCGACCATATTGTGCAGCAGCCGCTCGTAGTGCTTGGCGTCGTTGGTGGGGCTCTCGCGACGAAACCAGCGGCTGAACCGACTGCCGCCCTCCGACTCGCCGCCGCCGTTCTAAAACGAGTATACTTTTAGTTATATTGAATGGGATTTAATGGTGATTTAGGTCTAGTTATTCTTTAGAAATGATTTCATGATTTGAGCAGGCAAAACAATCTAATTTTATGCTAACTTTAGTCTTACAAAATTTTCAGAAATCTTTCTGGTGGATCTACGGAATACGATTGCTGAATATGACAAGGTCATCTTTTTAATATTACGGGTATCACTGTTTCTTATACTTTCTTCAGTTCGCCATAAGTTTGTCGTGAGCGATTTACTGTTTTTTTTAACGTACATAATATCTAGGAACATTAATGCGACAATGACTTATTGAGTTTAGAATCCTAACTAATATTATAAATGCGAAAGTAAGTTTGTTTGTTACCTTTTCACGTCTAAACCACTGAACCGATCATCCTGAAATTTTGCATATACGTTGTCAGGTGTACAGAAACGGACATAGGGTACCATTCATCCCGAGAAAAAGTGCTGTTCCCGAGGAAAACAAGAATAACATTATTATGATAATAGATGGCGCCACGTGTCTTTCGAACGGGATCGACACTTATGCGAGTGAAACCGCGGGGCGCTGCTAGTACAGCATAAACATAAGTTAAAATGTACTTACGGTGAGTACGTCGGGTATGGCGTCAAACTTGAGGAACTCGTCAAGGTTGAACTCCGGCTGCTCGTTGTTCTGCTGCGGCTCTTCACTCTTCGACTCCACGCCAGAATCCTTATCCTGGGGAACTCAATGTAGCTTTAGTTTCATTTATTTCAATTAAACCAGGCACATTTGAATTGTCAGTCAGTCAGAATGATGAAGTTTTTTGCCCATTCTGAAACATAGTAGGTGCGTATAAAAAAAAACTGACCAGAAACTCCTTGAAAACTCTTTTCTCTTAAATTACTCCATCATCAAGAGCTCAACTACTACTACATATTATATACACACAATAAAGTCTATTCAAACTTATGTTTCAAATGAATATTATTTCAAGTTAAACAAATATCAACTTTATTTTAATGATAATTAAGTTGATTCCAGAGTGACTAGCACTATTGAAGTTATAAAAATGTTTGAAGTTGTAGCGTAAACTGAACTTTATTCTCTAGGGTTTAAAGTTATTTTTCCATAAAGTCATATTTGTTTACATTTTTAGCAAATAAATCGCGAATGCAGATTACATACATAAACTCACACATTCTTCCCATAGGGGAAGGCAGAAACTACAGAAAGCGACTGTCGTTACATACTCCTTGCGCTTCGTTTACGTTCATACATCTAGCCATCTACAATCTAGCGTTTTACAATATATTAGAAGAATATAAAGCATCATACATTGCTGGTGTTAGCAGAGTCTGGGGCGGGCTGCGCGACGGGCGAGGTCTCGCGCCAGCGCTCCGGCGCCGGCGAGCGCGACCCGCCGCTGTTGTTCCACTTCTGGACCAAACATACACACACGTTTACATAACTAATGTCATGTTAGGCGGCTGTTTTTGATAGTGTGGATTTTGAACACTAATTTGTCTACTCTTTTCTGACTGTTGGTGTGTAAATAAATAAAAGTCCTCCATACCGTATATCGGCCACGGTGGCCAATCTCAACGGAGACTAGCCTTCGGCGCGGGAGATATTATAGTGCACAAGTGTGCGCGCAGACACAGGTGCACTTTCTCTTCCCTCTCATAGTCCGACGGGACGGCAATGCGACACCAACGGCTTGACGTGCACCGAGGCACGGGAGGGGGGAGAAATTCAATTTGGATTTCGCGTTGGCATTTCTATTTACAAATTTGGTTGAAATATTGAGCAATTTACTATTAAGCAGTTTGCAGTCGCCTATATTTACGATAACGTCGTCCTATGAAAATAAGAAATATAAGAATCACAATACAGATAAGACCATGCTATACCAGTAGTTTAACTCACCTCAGTCTCTTTATTGTTCGCGTTGCCATTCTTCTTCGTTATAGGGTCGTCGAAACCGCGCAGCTCGATCGTCTCCAACTGAGATGTGGGGCCTGCACTAAACCTAAAGTACAAACATACATTCGTATTAGCTAATAAGACAGTATTTTGAGCCTGAACAAAATACACTTATTTCACGATCACCAGCTTTCTTGAACAACAGGAATTTTAGAATAAGCCAATGACACATTACAAAATTGTAGGTCATGTGAACGAGATTTGGATAAGAAGCTTTTATCAAACACTAGTGACCCGTCCCTGCTCGCACGGCTTTACTTGGCAAAACAGCGAGATTTCTTTATTACATTTTGCAAGTTCAATATTAATGTATTATTAACATAAGTTTTCCGTAGGAATATCGGGATGAAATCTATCCTATGTCCTTTCCCGAGACACAAACTATCTCTATACCAAAAATCTAAATCGGTTCAGCTGTTTAAGCGTGAAGAGGTAACAGACAGACAGACACACTTTCGCATTGATAATATTAGTATATAATAAAAACCATCCAGACAAAAATCTATAAACGTAATGATCTTATCCAACATTATTTTTAAGTACCTACACGGTTTTGTTAACTAGAATAAGTAAAAATGGTGTACTATGGAAGAGCGGAGTCTCCTACACAGTGCAGTATTTGTGATTACTGCATATTATGATTTCAACATTCCATCCTTCTTTAAGATTTTATGCAACCTTTTTTGGTCATTTTTCTGATTTAAAAAATCAAACTTTTGAATTTTGAACTGATGCTGTCAAATTGAAATTTTTCTCTTGAAGTTTGGCAGAGGTTTTTTGGTGTTCATTGCTGAAGGTTGCAATTTTTTTTTTCCTTTGCTGATAATCGTAAAGATATTATGAAAAATACGTCCTTAATCATCTAAATTGGATTTATGTGAAGTCTTCGACATATAGTTATATGTTGATCTTTTGATCTTATCAGGTATGTGTATTTCTACTCGTTACCTATTTTTTTGGTAAAAGTGGTTCAGCTTGTTACAGCATTCTTAATGTGCGTTATTTTGTTTAGGATACGCCTGAAAATATAAGACGTAACAAGCCGAGTTTTCGGCCTTACCCTACCCCTATGCACTAATCTGTTCCTGGATTTTTTGAATGAGTTGAGGAGTGGAGATCTATTCGAGGGAGCAGTTTCAAAACCATACCGACCAGATGTGAAATGGAATTCAAGATATAATTCAGAGAGAAATAATCCAGGATCCATCAGATTTTTTTATTATTGATTTTTTACTAATATTACTGACGTTTATAAATAATAGTTTCGTGTAACTTTAATTGCAGAATACAACAGGTTTTTATATCGTTCGTTCACTATTGGTGCTACGCGATCGTAGCAAAAATTACAAATGCAACTGCAGTTTAACTCGACGCGTAGGTAATCTAACTAAATTTTGAAATTTTATTCAATGAACAAAAAAACCTCAAGTATTAAATTTTTTTCTTTAAGTTTTTGTAATTTTTTGTAAATTCGGTTATTAATATTAAATCAAATTATACGTTTTTAAGTGGCGATGAAGTCGTTTCCTTTTTATATCGCTACAAAATGGCGCCCGAAGTAAAAGTAAGTAATTTTATAGATTCTGATTACTGAAATAACATTTTTTTTGTTTCTGTGAGGATGGTTGCTCATTCCGAGCAAATTTTAATGTTTTATTTCTATATGTTTCAGGAATTCAGAAATTTATTTCTCATTCTGTCATACAAGATCGTTGCTATGGTTACCAGAGTTATGCTGTGATCTATGAAAAGGTACTCTGTGGCTGTGATTGACAACTTCTCTTAACCCTTCTATTGCTGATGGTGTTCGTTATTATAATGTGCTATGTTATGTTGCAATATAAATGATAACTTTGTAGAACCTTAAAACATATAAAACGCTTTTATTTCTTCCCGTTAAATACATCTTTATCCTGGGTTTTATTCCACTCCTTAGTTAAAAGTAGTTAGCATCCTGTAGTGTATGATTGGTGTGCGAATGATTTAGACTTCGTGGCTAAGGTAAGCGTTGATTTTGCACGGTTGTCTGCTAGATTCTATTTGATTTTTTTTTTGTGATTCTAGCCCACCTGTACCTACGCTGTTTGTTTTTTGGTGCAGATGGTTTACTAGTTTCTATTTGTTTCTCTTTGAATTCTTAGCCCAACCGTTCCTGTGATGTCACGTCGTCTTACCATTCCTCTACCAGTCATATATTGCTGGTTACCTAACACTTTCGTGCTACGTGGAACCCCGTATATTTGTTGGTTTTGTCTTTACTATGGCAGTTGAGGGTTATTTTTTTGTTGTTTCCTGACTGTCTTAGCTAGATTTTGATTTTTTTTCAGCGTTGCGATTCGTTTAGTGTTAGTTTGTTAGGGACTGATGCTTTTATTTTGCCATTCAGTTTCCCATCAGACTGATCACTGCATTTCTAGCTCTTTCTATAATGTACATTCATATTATCACATTTGCCTATTTAACTTTGTTTTGTCCTTTTTGCATCCTAACATAGCAGACGAAGGTTATTCCTATCTCTATATTAAAAACTTTTTAGACAAAATATTGATTTTAGAGAATTCGTCTTCGGACATTTTTTCAATTTACTAATTTCTTTCTAACTCTAAAAACCTTAGATTTATTGACTTAATCCAAACGGGATTATTGGTTTTAAACGTAATCCTCTCATATAGCACTATAATTACGTGAATATTCCTTTAAACAAAAAACCTTTTTCAAGTTACGTAATTATTTCATCATTTTTCTTAATACATTAAAATTTTCAAATTTTCTACTTTAATTATTCCTAACTGATTCTAATACGAAAGACTTATAACATCGTTCGTACTTTGAGTCTGTTCCCTTTTTTAACCGACTTCAAAGAAGGAGGTTCTATTTTTTTTTAATTTACGATTTCCTTAAACTATGTCAATGTGAGCTTCATCATCGTCATCAGAGTATGGTGTAATTCTTTCTTTCTTTTTGAAATCCAGGTCTATTGAGAAGTCAGCAGTTTTTCCCTGCAGTAGTTCTATTCTATGTATGATATCATGATAGGGAAGGCCTTATGCGTTCTACCCGTGCATATGGTCAGACTCTAAGCGTCAATTTAGCTGAAAGTCGGGCTCAAACACGCGTAGAATAATTCTTCCCTTATCAATTTTTTTTTGCCTGCACTAGTTCTATTCTCTATATATGATAGGGAAGGTCTTATGCGTTCTACTCGTGCATATGGTCAGACTCTAAGCGTCAATTTAGCTGAAAGTCGGGCTCAAACACGCGTAGAATCATTCCTCCCCTTTCAAGTTTTATGAGAATATTGCATAAAGTTCTCATGGTTCCTACTCGTACTAATAGTCAGACTCAAGGCGTAAATTTAGCTGAAAGTCGGACTCAGTACGCATCGAACTTATCATCCTTAGCAGAAGTTTATGCGAAAGTCGCTGATAATCTTTCTATGGCTTTCCTCCGTAATTCGCGAGCTTATAATTCGCATCGTTCAGCCGTCACGTTGAATGTTGGTGACATTGTAAGGAGAAAGAATTTTTTCCAGATCTTCTGGTGATGATTATTTTTTTTTCCGAGAAGTTAGCTCCTATAGTCAAAATATTAATTGCGACATCTAGTTGTGCCTAATTGAAACAATTTGTTTAAAACTTTTTCTTAACTATCAATGCTTATAGTTCTGGCTTTCGCCCACAGATGTCGTTACGACTGTCATTTCCTCAATGACAATGTCAGCTGTTAGTGTTGGGAAACGGATGATTAACACATATCGATAATTTAGTTTAGGGTCGAGACATAGTCGACATACTCTTATCTATAGATCACAATGATATAAGGTTTTAATTTTTATTTTTTTTATCCTTTGTGTTCATCATTACAATTATTATTGATTACCTTTTTTTTCTTTGTATAAAAAGTAAGCATTAGCTTCGTATTTCACCGAAGTTCTTTCTTTGACTAACAGTCCTTCGTTTGGCTTTAGTTCTCTATTAGATTTAATGTTCTTTTTTACTTATGTCTTTTGTTTGACGTAAGTCCTTTGGTTGTTTTAGGTCGTTTCTTTCATTAGTCGTTTCTTTCATCGGGTTTCTCCTTTTTTTTCTTGGAAAGGGGGTACTGCAGTATTTGTGATTACTGCATATTATGATTTCAACATTCCATCCTTCTTTAAGATTTTATGCAACCTTTTTTGGTCATTTTTCTGATTTAAAAAATCAAACTTTTGAATTTTGAACTGATGCTGTCAAATTGAAATTTTTCTCTTGAAGTTTGGCAGAGGTTTTTTGGTGTTCATTGCTGAAGGTTGCAATTTTTTTTTTCCTTTGCTGATAATCGTAAAGATATTATGAAAAATACGTCCTTAATCATCTAAATTGGATTTATGTGAAGTCTTCGACATATAGTTATATGTTGATCTTATGATCTTATCAGGTATGTGTATTTCTACTCGTTACCTATTTTTTTGGTAAAAGTGGTTCAGCTTGTTACAGCATTCTTAATGTGCGTTATTTTGTTTAGGATACGCCTGAAAATATAAGACGTAACAAGCCGAGTTTTCGGCCTTACCCTACCCCTATGCACTAATCTGTTCCTGGATTTTTTGAATGAGTTGAGGAGTGGAGATCTATTCGAGGGAGCAGTTTCAAAACCATACCGACCAGATGTGAAATGGAATTCAAGATATAATTCAGAGAGAAATAATCCAGGATCCATCAGATTTTTTTATTATTGATTTTTTACTAATATTACTGACGTTTATAAATAATAGTTTCGTGTAACTTTAATTGCAGAATACAACAGGTTTTTATATCGTTCGTTCACTATTGGTGCTACGCGATCGTAGCAAAAATTACAGTTGCAACTGCAGTTTAACTCGACGCGTAGGTAATCTAACTAAATTTTGAAATTTTATTCAATGAACAAAAAAACCTCAAGTATTAAATTTTTTTCTTTAAGTTTTTGTAATTTTTTGTAAATTCGGTTATTAATATTAAATCAAATTATACGTTTTTAAGTGGCGATGAAGTCGTTTCCTTTTTATATCGCTACAACAGGCATTGTTTGCTTAAAAGGAGGCTCCAAACACTATACCTCTTTTTGTAAACTGAAGCATTAATAAACTTATTATTATTAAAACTTATTATAATGATGCTAAGGACACACATGCCAGTAGCTGGCACAAAAGTATGCAAGTAGCTTGCATGTCATTATGGTATTCACCAATCAGCTTGCATGCCGTGTGCCATAACAACTTCTGATTGGTGAATACCATACTGGTATGCCAGCTACTTGCATACTTTTTTGCAAGTTACAGGCATGTGTATTCCGGGCTTTAGGGAAAACTGCATCAAAATCTTCAGGAGCACAATGCGAGAGAGCATAATATATATTATGTAAACCAACCTTAATTTATTAACCGACTTCAAAAAAAGGAAGAGGTTCTCAATTCGGTTGAATATTTTTTAAATATGTATAAATGGGTTATGTCGCCCAAACGTATCCCAGAAAACCAATTGACTGATAGAATTCCCTACAGTAAAAATAATAAAAACCATTAAAAATAAACTAATATTAAATTAAAAGAGGAAAAATAAGTATGTATGTCTCACCATTCGGGTTCATCTTCTTTCTCAAGGCGTCGTTGAGAATAGCGACCACCAGATCTACGGTTGTCCTCTCTGTAAATAAAAAATTATAATGACATGTGACACGGATCGGAGACAACCATTTCGGCATTACTAGGTATGAAAGCCATGAACTTGGACTAACACTCAAAAGGATCATTTGAGGCTGGATAATAACATAACATCACGCCCTGTCATCAAAAGACGTACCCGAAACTGTAAAATCCCAATCAACTTTGAACCTTATGCTTTAGCGATAAAGTTGAAAATATATTAAAGAAATTTGACAGATTGTAGCAGCTTGATGTGCTGGCGTCTGTACATCCACATTTCGCCAGTTATGTTTGTCCCATGTATTAGGAGGCGAGCCTATTGCCATCAACCAGGCACACATCCAGACTCTGGGAACTGCTGCTGAGAACAGCACTGAGAGAGAGAACTCGACTGCTACAGAAAATTTCCAGATAGAAAAACCCAATAACATTTTGCTCGACCAGGGAATCAAACTCAGGACCTCAGGCTCAGCAGTAGCGCTTGCAACCACTAGACCAACGAGGTCTGGATAATAAATAATGTAAAATGGCAATGGCCTGCTACATAATGTAAAACAGAATGCATTTTAATTAGATTCCAGCCTCTGGAGACAACGGTTACTCAGTTCCTTATATCAATAACTATGATATATTAAGTAACGAAACAATGGGCATGTTGCGGTGGAAAGAGAAAAACTGGCCAAGTGCGAGTGGACTCGCACACGAAGGGTTCCGTACGACAAGGCAAAAACACCGAAAAAAAACACGTTTGTTGTATGGGAGCCCCCCTTAAATACTTATTTTATTTCGTTTTTAGTATTTGTTGTTATAGCGGCAACAGAAATACATAATTTGTGAAAATTTCAACTGTCTACCTATCGCGGTTCTTGAGATACAGTCTGGTGACAGACAGACGGACTGACAGCGAAGTCTTAGTAATAGAGTCCCGTTTTGACCCTTTGGGTATGGAACCCTAAAAATGTAGTAAGGAAATTTTTGAGTAAGAACAATGGCTTTAAGAGAAGGGGAAGACCAAAGAAAGGATGGCTGGACTGTGTCAAAGCTGATATGGCTAGAAAGGGGGGTGACTACTGAGATGACGACTAAGGCCCGGCGCCCACTATCGGCATCGGCACGGCTGGGATTTTTATGCGACGAATAAAAATGTAACTTAATTGTATGACGATAAAATTGAAATTTCAATGATAATAATCATCGTAGGTGCAAAAATAAAGATAGTGTATCCGACATACCGTGTCATTGAAATTTAAATTTTATTGTCATACTATTAAGTTATATTTCTATTTGTGCCGATGCCGATAATGGGCGCCGGGCCTAATAGAGTGCGGAAGAAACCGACATGTTGCACCGAGAATCTAAGTGTCTCTGTCTATTATGTAGGTTTAGAATGTTATTATTAGACTTTTTAATTATTTTAGTAAGGGCTGAATTTTCCATCGCCAAATAACTTTATTCGAGGAATAGTTTTGAAATTTTGACAGTTATTTTATACAAAAACTGTCAAACGTCAATTTTGACAGTTGTTTTATACAAAAACTGTCAAACGTCAATTTTATTTCTTGAATAAAAGTAATCTGGCGATGGAAAAATCAGCCTTAAATGTAATAAATAAGTACAAACCTGTGTTGCATCTTCTCGTTGATGAATCGATCGTCCCGTTCCCTCTTGATGTCAGAGGAGTAGGAGTCTCTACCGAACGAGCGCCGTTCGAACCTGTGCAGAACAAGTTGTTGTAACGACTGATTTGACGATTCTTGTCGAGGCGCATAACTTATATCGTAGTATTGTACTAAGATAACTGCATACAGTGTATTACAGAGTCAGTTTTTGAGATGGGACGGGCAAGGCGAAAACCGAAGTTAGACGTAACTGATTTTCTGTAAAATTCTTAATGTCAAAATTATCAACTGAAACCGCATTTTTTGCAACAGTCTTAAGTCTTGGCTAAACCAGTTATTTTTTCATAAAACAATATTAAATTGTTCCTTTCTGTTTTCGCATAAGTACAGTCCTATCCTTAAATCCACCTGAATAATAAAATGTAGGCAGTAATATACAACGCAAGCTAATTCTTAATACTCGCATCACCTGTTATCTGCCATTTTGTTTTAGGCCGTAGGATCTCCAGAATACTAGTAATGTTCAGCACACCTAGCCATCACCGTATACATTAAACCACCACCAGGCATTACTAATATTCCCATTTATTCCGCAACAATAGTCCAACGTCCAAGTCAAGTCTTGGCCGTCGGCCTATTGACACAAAAAATATCTGTTTACAATATCTTGATAGATTTGCAAGATATTGGACAGAAATGGCCATAATAAATTATTATTTGTGAAAATTATATAAACTATCTAGCTATCGCGGTTCTTGAGATACACCCTGGTGACAGACAGACGGACGGAAAGACAGCGCAGTCTTAGTAATAGGGTCCCGTTTTGACCCTTTGGGTACGGAACCCTAAAATGTAGTAAGGAAATTTTTGAGTATGAACAATATATAAGAGAAGGGGAAGACCAAATTATTATTATTATGAGCCCGTTATGTCCCACTGCAGGGCAAAGGCCTCCCTTCCGTCTTTCCACTTTTTCCTGTCTCTTGCTTCATCTGCCCAATCCTTCATATAAATTATGTAATGAAATGTCCGCATTTGAGTCAGAAATACTGAGTTCTAATTTATATATCAAATGTGAAAGTTATTTATGTATACAGAGTGTTATATCAACAATCTGTCAAGAGATAAAAGTGCTTATCAATAACTGTTACTATGAGAACAACTGTAAAATGGCGAATAAAAAAAACATAATTATGACATTACAGCTTTGTCTCTAGGATGGCAAGGAACCGGCTATATGGCTTTTGTATTTCACATGTCCATAGGCGGTGGAATACAGCGGTGCTATTCTGTAAAAATCGCAACGTGAAAACTTTGGTGAAGTGAGCTGTCAATAGTGTCAATTCCTAGCAAAAACAAACTCACTTCACCTAAGTTTTCACGGTGAGATTTTTACAGAATCGACCGGCTGTAGTCAAATACACGAGCGGCACGTTGTCGTTGCAGTTGCCACTGCCGTTGACTCGTGCCGCCCGTGTGTATGAACACTTACCATCAGGTCACCTGCTTATTTAGTACAAAAACCAAAACAACATACTGAGACGGTGAGACCACTCTGTGCCCGGAAAGCATGTTTTTCCGGCTGTCATTTGTAGATCTTGGGACAATCGTTACGGGTACTCAAAAGCCCAATTCTTACCAAGGCGTATCGTCTTACCCAGTAATTAGGTTGTGCAGGTGAGATTGAAGTCTGGTTGGACTGGAAGCTGACCCCAGCGTAGTTGGGAAAAGGCTAGGACGTTGATGATAAAAATTGAGTCATACCTGTCGTTATTAGGCCTGGTGTTGTGTTCACGTTCGCGGTCACGTTCCCTCTCGCGTGGCGGGCGGTAGGGCTCCGCCCCACGGTACTCGCCCTCCTCCCACGCGTTGTTTGGCACGTCTCGCACCATGATGCGGCCCGAGCCGATGCGGCGACCTCCTGCGGCGGAAACAGGAGTTATGGCACTGCCTTTGGAAATGAAAGATTTTTGTTTAATAAAAAAAGAAAAATCAAGAAGCGAAAATAATGAAGCAGTATTTAGAAACTATTTGGCGTAGAGGTTTCAGGAGGTGTATGTTTGGGAGCAAATATACAGGGATTCAACCTTGAAATGGATTCGAATGACTTTCATTTTATTCACTTTATTTTAAATACGTATACCTATAGCATCAAGTTTTTATTGTTAAGCTATGTATGTTACGTTAGTAAATAGTGATGGATGTATGACTAGTTATAATGTAGAAGTAAAACAAAAAAATGATCGGCCTATTGTTTTTATATAAGCCATTTCAAGGTTATCCATTAATTACAGGTCACCCTGTATAAGTATTAATGTTACTACTTAAGGCAGTATTTGTACTGGCTTTCCACCAGATCTGTGTGAGAAGGAGCGTAGTGGTGAGTAAGGAAATACCCACCAATAGAATGTAATAAATAGTTTTGCCACCCGTTATGGATAAGAAAAACTATGCAATATAATAATTATAAATCATAATACGGTACTTAATTTTAATGTAAAAGTCACCTGTATCCTGTACTAGTAAAAAAACTGACCAAGTGCGAGTCGGACTCGCACACAAAGGGTTCCGTACCACAAGGCAAAAACGCCGAAAAAAAAAAAACACGTTTGTTGTATGGGAGCCCCCCTTAAATACTTATTTTATTTCGTTTTTAGTATTTGTTGTTATAGCGGCAACAGAAATACATAATTTGTGAAAATTTCAACTGTCTAGCTATCGCGGTTCTTGAGATACAGCCTGGTGACAGACAGACGGACGGACAGACAGCGAAGTCTTAGTAATAGGGTCCCGTTTTTACCCTTTGGGTACGGAACCCTAAAAAGAACTATCACAGGAGACAGGGCCTTCCGTTCTTCACTTAGGTGAAGTGCGAGTCTGTCATTCCAATTGATGCTAGGGATTGACACTATTGACATCTCACTTCAAGCTTGATTCACCTTAATTTTCACGGTGAGATTTTTACAGAATAGTTCATAATTATTATGACACAGCCCGCTTCCACCACAAACCTTTAAATGCATTTAGACATAATTATTATTATTTAAAACATCATTTAGTCTCAGTCATCTTCAATTTGACAGAAACAGAGCTATGTTTTAAATACCTTTCGCAGTTCACGTACTTTGTTATTTGTGGTGTGGCAAGGAAGGCCCACTGCCTTAGGGTCTGTTTCACAATGAACGAATAGTCACTACACACCGAAAATAGTCAAAAATGGAACAGAATTTGTATGAAATTATATCTGCCAAGTTAAGGGGAACCTAATCTTAGGTGGTGAAACAGGCCCTTTAGCTTACACCATACATAATATTGTGATCATCTTTAGAAATCAATATTGATAATAAATAATATGATAGGAGCCTAGATGGTTTTTAAGCAAGCATAATAAAATTATGCAGAGCGAAAAGTTGATAGCTGAGTAGGTGCGGCATGAGGAGAGAACCCCGAAAATATATTTAAAAAGTTCCACCTAGGAGCTCCGTGGTCAGAATTCCACTTTCAGGTATCAAGAAAGGACCAAAAATAAAGTGATCGCCTGAGCCGTTGATTTTCATATGATCGTGTGCGGCCTAACCCATAATGACTTAAATATGCAAATCTGACGAAGAAATTGTGGGCTTTCCCTAAATCTGATGATGACTGAAAACTCAGATTAGGACCTTTTTTATTTAAAAGGACATTCAAGGCGAAGAAGTTATTCTGTGCAATAGTGTTACATGGCCTGATACTGAATATATAAATATCTGACAAATTGATGGAGTCCATTGGCAAACATGACAATTTTTCAATTTTTTTTATCCATTACAAATTTCTATGATCATACCTTGTTCAGGTTTCGCCGGATGCAGCGCGGGCTGATGAGCCGGGGGCCCGGCTGGCGCAGCGGCTGCGAGCGGCGACTCCGGTCTTGTCCGCGCGAGGTGCGGCGGCGGCGCAGGGGCCGGCGCGGCGCCGGGAGCCCCACATCCAGACGTGAAGCTCCGGCGCTGCGGCGACAGCACGATGCCGCCACCGCTCGGCTCGCTCTCCTTGCGGACGCGCTCCCGAGGGTCGGCGGAACGACGCTCCCGGTCGCGATCGCGCCCGTACACGCCCTGATTATTGAACATATAGTAAGTGCTGATTTGTGCCAAACTGTCGGGTTTGTGAGGTGATTGAGGATATTTATCACATGTTATTGGAATGTGACCGGAGTATACATGAAAGACAATGTCTGTTTGGTGTGGTATGTAATATCTAAGCGTCCCCGTTGTCGAAGGAAGCTAGAGTATTGTTGTAAGTTACCTACCAGAATTAATAGGGACGACACTACCATGTGATTTTGGAATTGAATATCTTCTGTTACGGGGCCCCCGTACCGGGAGTGACATTATTATGACTAAGAATAGAACTTTATTAAAGTGACCAAGACTCAAACTCGAAAAAGATTGTTAGTAAAACTTACGACTATGTTAGTAAGCACAGACACTAAACAAAAACACAAGAAATAACGGTTGGTCACCGTTGTGACGTCCCATGAGAGACGGCACAACAGTTACCCACGTACATACACACAGTCAAGGCGACTCGCAACCATGTTTAAGACACTGACATTAAGGCCAGATTTTTCAATAGTCAGATAATTTTTAAGTGAAGAATAAATATTGCGGTTTGTATAGAAATTATGTCAATCTGTCATTTATTCTTGAGATATAAGTTATCTGACTATTGAAAAATCAGCCCCAAGTAATAAAACTCCTTTAAAAAAAAAGACTAAAAAAAAAGAGCAGAGAGATTAAGGTACCTGCCCTTACTGCCCCGTCTCAAAACCTACCCTGTATTAGTAAAGTTAATACAGAAAAGTTATGGCCGTTTCAGTAATCTTCGTTTTTAACCCCCGACGCAAAAACGACGGAGTGTTATTTCCGTATTAGTACGAACATCAGACTTCAGAGTAGCCAAGCGTCAAGGTATTTACTGCCGCGCTTTGTAAAAGTGCACTTATCATTGCGCGCTTGCATGGTGCTTTCTCTCTGTTTGGTATAACCTTAGTCGCACCTCTCTTCATGTGTAACTCAAGTATTTTTGTCTCTAATTTTTTAACCATGGTAATACAAAATTATTCGATTGTTTGACCAGGGAGCAAACAACTTTTTTGAAGGCGAGGGATTGAAAGTACGTCACTCGAGCTTAAAAGAGTGTTGCTTCCGAGGTGGACACTCTACTTTTTATCACCCTCTATGAAAAAATAAGTAAGTGCAACTTATGAATAAGAATAATATGTTTATTTATTTACATACAATTTTGAGTAAACAATTACGAACGAAGGCAGAATGATTTACGCGCGTTTTTTTTTTCACAATCTTTTTTTTTAATTCGGCTCGCGCGCGTTTTTCTTTATCATACAGCCTGTTACTTAATCATACAGTGTTCCTGATTGATCTCTTTGGTGATTGGAACTTTTACTAACAATATCCACATTCCAAAATCAAATCACTTTTAGTCCCTAGGGATTAAAGAGCTATTTTGGTCCCAGTTTACGAAGAATACACTAGCTCTTTTTGAATAGATGTGATAAAAAGATAATTTTGTAGTACTTTCATGGTTGTTGCAGCGCTATATCACGCTATACTATATTTCGTCATCACACGTTCGTATTAACGAAAATAGCCGATGATTTCCGAAGTGCTTACTTTTTCTGGGATATTTGTATAATTATGCAGCTTTTGTACCGCTATATTTTAACTTCGGGTAAAAGTTATCTATAAAGAAATGATAAATGATGGGCACGACAACTTGTAATTAAAAAATGTTTGAAATAGTTTTATTTATTGAAAAACTCACATAAAACAACGAATTACATCAGAATAATGCGTATTTTAGAAATCTATATAACTTTTATTTTTAGCAAACAACATTAAAAAGCACATATACGTAAATAAACAACATTCTATACATATTTAACTATTATGTATTTATTTAAACTTTTCGCATAAAAAGATACAAAGGCGGACTTAATGCCTTAGGCATTATCTACCAGTCAACCAAGAGTGGTGAAAAGATGAAACAACCATTAACAACACTATGCACACAAATATGTAAAAAAACCGGCTTCACATTATCGATCAAATGAGCTGAAAAAAGCTCCCCGGCTACTTTCCAGTGCGGACAGCTTTATTAAAAAAAATATTGATCCTTCACCAGGTCCTGCGCTGCCTTTTCTGCCACCAGCAATTTCGCCTGTGCCTCTTTTAACGTTTCTGACAAAATCTTCATCTCCAAGTCATGTTTCTCCTTTAAAAGCCTGGCCGTTTCTGGCAAAATCTTCATCTCCAAGACATGTTTCTCCTTTAAAAGCCTGGCCGTTTCTGGCAAAATCTTCATCTCCTACTCATGTTTCTCTTTTAAAATCCTGGCCGTTTCTGGCAAAATCTTCATCTCCAACTCATGTTTCTCCTTTAAAAGCCTGACTTTGAGACTGTGTATTTCTTCAGCCCTACGTTCCCTATTTATATGCTCCCTTTTTAATATTTGAAGCTCTTCATTTTCACAGAGCTTGTTAGGCCCTTCAGTAAGCTTCGGCCCATCAAAATTTACTGATTTAAACTGGCCACTTGGGTAATCAACAGATTTTCCTGCAAATGATAAAAATTATGATTGAATATATGGATGCAATCCTAAAGGGTATTTAGATTGTAACCAAAAATAACTTATTTGTTTTGTACATACATGTTTACATGCCTATTTACACTTTTATGATGAATATACATAAGGCGGTCTTAATGGCATAAGGCAATTTTAAGATAACTTTGTGGTCAGAAAATGGCACGGTTTTTTTTTAAATGATCCTAATTGGGAATTGCCCATATTGGTATCAAAGTGTGCATAGGCATACACAGGAGCAGCACTCCACAATGGCAGAGGCAATTGCAGCCGTCGACAACGTGCCGCTCGTGTATTTATGCACCGTACTGACATACACGAGCGGCACGTCGACGGCTGCAGTTGCCTGTGTCGTTGTATGCACAGAAATTAACAATATTAAACTATTATTCTCATGATGGAATCACAAATATTGACAGACGAAAAAAAATTGCTGCACTTAAAAAAACAATGAACAAGTCTTACCATGGGGATTATATTTCAAGGTGTATTCTAAGGTGCTGGCCGGTATTTCGGGTTGGGACGCATATAGGTCGGAATTGATGTAAGCCAGGGTCAAAGGTCTACCAGCAGCAGTAGCTATTCGGTCCTTACGCTCCTTCGGCAAAGGTAGGTTCGGGCTTTTTTTCAAGGTTTCCGAAAGGCGGCGTAATCGTTCACCCGACGCCTGAAAACATCATTCATTCATAAGTTGTATAGAAAAAAGAAAAAAAATATTTGAAAACATGCATGAACGTATACATCACTTACTTGTATTCGAGATAATAGCAAATTACTTGCAATTTCAGCCTATATGTGCCTGATTTTAAAATAACTCTGAAGTCCTTAATTATCTCCCTTGAGAGATAGAATTATTTTTCTTCCTTGCGACGAACATTATCAAAAGATTCTTCTTCAATTCAAGAATTTGTTTGGACAATTTGTACAATAACGACCACAAGAACAAGCTATTTGGTATACACACAGCTAACTTCCAACGTCTTTTAAACAATAGTGTGTGTGTGCTGACTTGCTTGAATAGTCAATTCTTTAACATCAGTCTCTTAGGTATGCTATAAGCTTAAATATTATGACGCACACAATAAAAATGAATACTGGAAGTGTAGTGGTAGGAACATTTTTGCCTGTATACCAAATACAACACTACAAGGTTCTATTGACGCGTGGCCAAAATAGGAACTAGCGCCGCCATTTTGTTTTGTCAATACAATTTCTGTTGCAATTACAAAAATGTTTACCAACAACACCCCCTGTCAATTTCATTTAGACGCCAAAAAATCCTTGTAGCACTCTTAGCTTGTTGGCTTCACAATACCACACAGAACGCAACATTAAAACATATCTTAATACCGCTTACGTACGAATAATCTAAAGTTGAAAAAAAAAATGCACGTTACTACAATTTTTTTATTATTTTGCTGACGCTTAAAGACGAACAAGTTGGCGAGTAAAACCAAATACTTATAAACAAAAACAGACTGATCAACCGATAATAGGAATCTCCGTTTAGTCAAGATTTTAATCTAGATTCAGCTGACATCGCTACCCAAGGGTAGAGAGTGAGATCTATGCTCAAATAATAAGCTGGTATGACGCATACGCACATAATATGAGACTTGAAATGTATAAGGTGATATATTTTGATGCTGGTGATTCATGATACGATAATAAGGATGGAAAATAAAGGCGTACCCTTATTAATAAACGCAGAGTAAAGTTATGCCAAACTTAACCGGTTGAATGCTGTAATAACAGAAACAATTAAAAAAGCCATTGTCTCGCGTGGATCCACGTTCCACCATCATCATCATCATCAGCCTTTAATCCTCTGAAAATGTATGTTTAATCTGAAGGTTACACTGGTTGTAACTTTACTCAGTATTTATTCATAAGGGGCTTAGAATTTAAATAAATCACCGTTAGTCCCGCTTGCTTAACGCTACGTAAGCTTAGGTCAAGCTTCACCATTACATCCACAAAAGCATATAAATTGTTTAGTGTAGTTTTGGTTACCTTATGGTTTTCGTTGGGTGCATCTCCTCTCGCGCCTCGGTCTTCTTCGTTGGGCGAATCAGAACGTCTCTTCAACACCCTGTTGGACATTTTAATGTCGTCATTAAATGGCTAGCGATAAACACGTAAAGTGGAGCCATCGGTACTGCATGAAAGAAGCACAGAAGTATCTGTATTTTGCAGGAAAAATACTTCTTATAAATGTCACCCACCGCTGCTCTCAAAACAGTGAAGCAAAACATTGTGAAGAATCCGGTATGCTCTAGAACCAAAAGTTAGAAGACATGGTGACATCTACCAACCCGCATTGGGCCCGCGTGGTGGATTACGGCCAACTCCCTCTCAAAAAGAGAGGAGGCCTTCGTCACAACAGTGGGAACATTATAGGCCCATTATGTTATGTAAGTATTACTTGTTGACAGGCCTTTGTCCGGTCGCTTGTCTTCGTTACGCTATTGCTGTATAAAGTTTGGTTAATAGATTGACAATAATCTGATGAAAAGCAGAATGTTTTACTAATACGGCCATAAGAAATTTTCACAATACTTTTAGCTAGCTAGGTTAAAATAATACAAAGGAGAGCTTAAACGCTGTGATGTGCCTTATTAGAAAGCTTATTTATTTAGCTACTCAATTATATTTAAATATGATTTTTTCAGGCGCCTGTTTTTGTAAAAAAGTGTAAATTGTTTCAGTACAAATAAAACGCACATAGCCTTTATTT
The DNA here is from genome assembly GCA_963082905.1 of Oligia fasciuncula. Lineage (NCBI taxonomy): Eukaryota > Metazoa > Arthropoda > Insecta > Lepidoptera > Noctuidae > Oligia > Oligia fasciuncula. The sequence goes on along the minus strand of OY720406.1, from coordinate 7,940,561 downwards.
ATTCATTTCTATGCGATATAATTATTTTAAATGTGGCTAAAGTTTCTGTGTCTATTAAATACTTTAAGATTTTATTATAACTTTAGCTGCAACATCATACAATTGAGACAAAAAACATTGATTATCATAACAATGCATTAACAAAAAGTTTCGAAAAAAGGACAAATCTGTAAATGTCAGAATGACGTTGAAATAAAAAAACACCGTCCAATCCGCGAAGCGGAGTCAATTGTCATTGTCATTGTCACGTCATTTGCCACAGGGCTGCCAATCCTAAAATATAAATAATGTTTGTAGTTAGTGATACAAGCATTTTATTTTTCAACACTTGTTTAAAAAAACGGGCGGCTGTAAAAAAAAATTAAATGCCCGAAAACATCAAAATAATTACCCTCTTGCAGCCCATATAGCTCAGACTGAAGGCTGTTTAAATTTTCAATTATTTTAGTACCAAGCCCCATACATTTATTGAACGTCTCCTTTACAGTTTCGTTTAGCAGCCGTAATCTACGTATTCCAGTACATGCCGGTTACCCCACATCGCTCGATGCGTGGTCATTGTCGTCGTCGTTCTCTTACCCTCATCCCAATGTATGGCGCAACATGTCTTTTCTTCCATATTTCTCTATTAGTCGTCATATCGGTAGTCACCCCCCTTTCTAGCCATACCATATTTCACACAGTGCATTCATCCGATGTGTGGTCTTTGTCTACATAAATCCAAGAGATAAAAGCCGTCAATAGATCACACATTGTTTGAGTACTCACAGTGCAAGCGCCTCACAGTTCGCGAACGCGTTCTCCAAGTTGCGCTTGACGAGCGGCGAGTTGCGAAGGCGCATGAGTTGGTCACGGGTGTACTGCAGCGTCTTGCGGACCGGGCCCACCGCCAGGACGGCCGGGTCTCCGCCCCCGCCGCCTGACAACACGTTGTCCTCACCTGGGAAACAGAAGGACATAAGAATCAAGGCAAAGTAGGTAAGGTACCGGGTCAGCGGGATTGTCCGAAAGGGTTACTGCTGGCCCGGAACATAAAGGGCTAAGGAAGGAACACGGGTGGGTTTTAGTCAGTAAGAGTCTGACACTCCCTTCCGCTCCACCCAGAGCGGGAGGGGTCATTTGATGATTTCCCATCCACAAAAAAAAAAATAGTTAAGGTGGTATATTCTAACATATCCATGGGGTTTATTTATAAACCATGATAAGTTAAGAGACGTTCAAACATCAAATAAGATTGGTTAAACAGTCGCTAATCATTACTTAACTTTAAGCAACGTTTATAAATAAAGGGGTAAATGTGTGTGCTTACTTACATAAATAAATAAAATCCATGGGAAACAAAAGTTGCACAACATTGTTTCAGTAGGCTGTTTTCTGTTACGGGTAACATGCCATTTTGCTGGCAACATGTAGAAAGCCTCGAATTACTTCTCTCAATATGGTCAAGGTCAGGTTAAAAAAACCAAGGACGTCCAAAAGCGGGTTGAGCTGACAACATTGTCAAAATGACAAAGGAAAGGAGGTTTTAGCAGTGGGTGATTCCTGGAGTCCTGGTTTAAATGTTGATTAAGTTTTACACACTGTCCCATTAGTTGCCTGGCTGTTGTCCGGCTAAGGGCGCATTCCACCAAACTTTTATACCTAGAATAAGTCTTATACTGAGAATAAATTTTGAATATTTGACAGTTTTTCCATATTTGAACTGTCAGACGTCAATTTTAATCCACGAAAAAAAAATTCTGACTTTGGTAAAATCAGCCCTAAGTGAGGCTCCATCAGAAAATTAGAAGTGGTAGCCTGGCGAAATATTGATATATACCTCTGCCGACCCCATCGAGGCATACAGGCGTGAAGTTAATTTTACACATTTGCGTCAACAAGTACTAACGTTGTGTGCGTGTAGATAGTTCATATATTACTATTGCCAATGTGTGCGTTCCCTTATTATGTCCCCGTGCCCTTATTCTATCCCCTCGTCAGCAAATGACCTTGAGTGTACCTCGTACCTACGGAAATTAAGTTTAATTCAATAGTTCATTCAATGGGGCATACATAACAAGTAGGTAGGTACCTACCTACTTTAAGGAGTAATTACAACAATGAACATTGAGTAGGTACTAAAAAACTATAAGTCATCATCATCAGCTGCTTAGCCTTTTCCCAACTGTGTTGGGGTCAGCTTCCAGTCTAACCGGATGCAGCTGAATACCAGTATTTTACATGGAGCGACTGCCTATCTGACACCACAACCCAATTACTGGGTAATACGATACCCATTGGTAAGACTGGTTGTCAGACTTTCGGGCTTTTGACGACCCGTAACTACTGTCAAAGATACACAACTAAAAAACTATAAGTATAGATAATTTAAGCTGTAATAAATTAAAAATCTTGGCTGCATGTTATTTAAATAGGTATCAAAATACACGTCGGGACAAAATTCACCGATAATTTCGAAATTTTAATAACTCAATCAGTATTTATCGTAGAATGTAACAAAAATTATTGTTTAAGTAATGGTAATTTATTGAAGAGTAGGGAATTCGTTGAAGGCTATAAAAGTATTCTCCACTCTCCGTTAAAAGCAGCTAATAATTTGCTAGATTGTAGGGTAGGTAACTACCGGCAAACGGGGTGAGACTAGGGACGCAGAGGTGAATCGGGACGGAACTTTAAAAGGGATTTTAACATTAAAAAATGGTGTGCTACCAAAAAGGACTCTAATATGTTCACTGTATAATAATTAACGATTAAATGCCCTTGTTGACCACAAGCAACATAATATTCAACCTTAAAATTCATTTTAAAGTTTCGCCCCGATTCACCCCGTTTGTAGGTACCTATCTATGCTGAAACTTTGGACAGGTGTATAGGATCAGTTCCCCCGTGAAGAGATTATATTTCTATTTTTAGTCTTCAGATCTTTATAAAGTCAGTCACTGTTTTAATTTAACATTGATAACATTCAAAACAATATTCTAATTTACATTACAAACATACTCAAGCGCGCAAAAAAATACAGCTAGAGGTCAATGAACTTGAATATATTTGTTCTAGAAGTCAAACAAATACACACTGTAAATTGAATAAATTAATACTTAATGCTTTAACCATGTAACTTGTTATTATAAAAGAACCCTTTCCATAACTTTCCGTAATAGTGTGATCTTATTGCTTTACAAATCGAGCATGAAAACAATAAAAATAAATAATCAATTAATAACGACGAAACGAATGTACAACCGTGTATTTCAATTCGCTCGACAGTGTAACAATACAAACATTGTTTACGTTTAAAAATTCGTTCCAATATTAGTTTTAGTTCCGAATTGTCCACCGCTTTTGTATAAATTACATACGTATACACAATGGTACACATTGGCGTACTTTCAATGGCTAATAATGGATTACTAACTACTTTCACGGACCTATTTGTATAACGAGCGATAGAAAATACGCTAACATATGCCGCAACGTTGAAGTCTCAATGACTGCCAACACGCTACATGAAACTGTCGGTCAATTTGAAGGTATCAAAGTATAAAATCTTGCCTCCTAGTGTCGATCTGCCATCTTTCGTTGGCTGTGGTCTTAGAAGACCACCCTAGACAGCAGGAAACGAAAGATTTGATAGCAGATTTCCTAATCATGCTGGATGAACCTTTCAGACCATGGCAGGGATTCTCATACTCTCTAAAACTTAGCATAATTAGCCTATAATTTTGGGACATAGGCCTCCTCTCTGTGCGAGGGAGTGGAATCCATAATGCATCACGCGGGCCTAGTGCGGGTTGGTAGATGTCACATGTCTTCGAATATTTGGTTCTAGGACAGGCCCGTTTCCTCAAGATATTTCCTTGCTCCTTTTGAGGACTCTAAAACTTGTAATAATGGTTTTCCTATACGATCTGGCAAAAATATGTAGTAAAGACGGTTTAACGCATCGTTAAATGTTGGACACTGATGTCTGCACCGAGTCTATAACTAAGTGAAACATAATCGGGTTAGTCTGTCTACTACAAATATAGGTATTTAGGAAGACGAGCCGTCCTATTTACACCTGAGAATTGTGACAAAACATGTTTTTCGTTTTCAGAGCACGGAATAAATGTTGGCGCTATGCACAGCGAGGATTAGCTGGACACTCTTGGCTTTAATTATAAAATAAATGATAGTATTAAAGTAAAGGCTTGGGTAGGCGCCAGTGTCCACCTGATATAACCCGGCCTACGCACTCAAATAGACGACAACAATGCTCTATATTTAACTTGGTCGCTAAGAGCATCTCCACATTTCGCTGCACGTAAATATATTTTCTTGTGCAATTATTCTAATGAGCCGTGCAAGTTGTGCGACGGAACTATATATTACAACATGGATGACTCAAATTTATAAACTAGAAGTAGTCCCGACATTAATTGACGCATAATTTTGTCAATTCCTCATGAGTGTATAAGGTCGTAAAACTACAATTTTAAATATCAAAGTATAGTAGTGAACAGAAAATCTTTCTCCGATAAATTCAAAAGCTAATCTATTGACTCATTTTCATCCGGCATTTTCCGAGATAAGCCCGAACGTACAGGCTGACAGACGCGAGGGAGCTATTTTGTAAACATTTGTTACTGGTATTGATTTTTCTGAAAATACGTTTCAACAAACATAAGCAGTATGGTTAAATCCGTAAAGACATATTGGAAAGAACGTTCCATAGTATTTTATGATCAAACTAGCTTCCGCCCGAGACTTCGCCCGCGAGTTATGTCGATAAAAACTATCCTATGTCCTTTCCCGGGATGCAATCTATCTCTCTGCCAAATTTGATCGAAATCCGTTCAGTGGTTTAGGCGTGAAAGGGTAACATACAGACAGATAGACACGAGTTACTTTCGAATTCATAATATTAGTATGGATGGTATAGACTATAGACTATAGTATGGATAATGTATCGTAAAATCAATGCAGGTTTCATGTCACAACATTCCCGGGATGCAATCTATCTCTCTGCCAAATTTGATCGAAATCCGTTCAGTGGTTTAGGCGTGAAAGGGTAACATACAGACAGATAGACACGAATAACTTTCGAATTCATAATATTAGTATGGATGGTATAGACTATAGACTATAGTATGGATAATGTATCGTAAAATCAATGCAGGTTTCATGTCACAACATTCTCATTGTCTGGAGAATGAATGTCACATTAGATTAGTGTTTAGTGGTTTCTACATAAAAATACTAAAGAAGTATTTTAAAGGCAATGTTTAGCAAACAGCTTATTTTATGGCATTTAGCGACCAGCCAAGTTACTAATTGTTATTTTAATAACGCGTTCTTTTTAATTGTCATTAAGTACCATATTCACAATCTCCTTATCCAAACAAGATAAGCAGTAGCAAAATAATGACTAATAAAAAATAATTACGAATCAAATTTTGTAAAAAGACGATATCGTGATCGAACGACGTTGGTAATATGGACGTATCGTATCGGCTAAATGACCGTCACTTTCACACGAGGGCGGGATGTTCGCATCCGACCGCGCCACTCCACCATTCTCGATCCAACCAATCACGAAGTCTAATCGAATCACTACTAGTGGCTATCGGAAAACAATTTAGCCGTTTGACATTTTCTATACTTTAATAAATCAATTTGGTCCTTTTTCTGAAGTCATTAAAATTGGAGGTTATGTACAACAAAACGAAATGACGTAACTTACGCCAAGACACGCGCTTCACCCTCTTGGTGGGCGGACCAGCGTGGACCTTCGGAGGCAGCTGAGCGGGAATCTTCCTCATCGCACTCTGATACTTGAGCAGAAACGCGTGCACCGCGCACTTGGCAGGGGAACTTGTCTTCTCGAGGATGATAGTAGCTGTTACAGCGGCTAGCGTGGCCGAGGAGGTCCGCGCGCGACGTCTGGCGGCCCGGCTGCCGGCCCTGCGCGTCCTACGACGCCCCTTCTTTAGCACCTCACCTTCCGGCGGCGCAGACTCCTTACTAACCATATCAGTCATCACACTGATGACGCGACACCACAAAATGGCGTCGTAAAAAATAACCTAACTAAAACTTAGCCTAACGATAAAATAAATAAGATTAACGATTGTAAAAAATAAAATAATATATAAAACACTAAACAAGTAAACATATACGGAAGCTCACTAAAACGCTAAAACTAGGGGTTTGTCAGAGAGACGGTTGCGCAGAACGCGGGGTCATCTACGTGTAACCGACGTAATATTTCCTACCACGGTAGAAGAGTATAGTCATAGAGATGGAAAAAGAGGAAAATCACGGATTTTCAGAAACGACACGGAACGCACGAACACGGCTCAAAGACTGATTCAAATTGACGGACGTCGAGTACTCGACGAAGTTCGACTACCCTCAACATTTGTATATTTTTCGCAAGATCGCGATCAAGGAGGATTTGTGTTCTATTTTTTTTTAACTACCTTACACTATTTTAATAAAAGGTGTTCTAGAACTATAATTTTGGTTCAAATCGTAACGGCAAACGAACAAAGACTAACGAAGAATAATGTTTTAACTTGAAAAACAACATTCACAAAGTTGGTACCTATGCACTATGTTCGAAGCGTTTCTGTAATTATATTTGCCTACATGATGTTTTTATCAAAACTTTCAATGCAATATCAATTAATATTCTGTGTTCCGCTTCCATTTTCGTACGGAATATCCGTAGTTCAAGCGTCAAAATATCATGCAGAGCGTCTGCAATGCGGTTTTGCACATACAGATGTATTGTTACGGAAACGGTATAGTTTGCGAATACGGAAATACTTTCGACTTTGAAATGTGAATAGAATTACGTTAAGATCACAAGTAAATGAATAAGGTTGAATCATCTCGAAATAAACTGTGATGCAAAATGTAACATTTGCAGACTACTTAATTGTTTTTTTATCGATGTAACTTTTTTCTTGCACATCAAAATAAGCATCGTAGGTTTGTCTGTAAAACAATGGGCGCTGAAACCTATAGAGCAAGTTGGATTATTATTTTGAACTCCTAATTCTTTGTGACAGGTACCTACTCTCCATTCACACTAGCTTATAGTAACGTTACATTTTGAACAAGCCCAGAAATTAAGAACTATGCTTAAGTTTGTAAGTACCTAGTAGGTACCTACGCTTTGGAATGGGCAACTAGCTTCATATTTTCTGACTGACCGACTTCTTGTCAATTCAAAAGTGCCTGTAAATGGTTTAATTGAAATAAATGCTTTGAGTTTGAGTAGGTATGTGTTGTATTAATACCGGTGTTGAACTTGTATACTTGCTACCAACTTTACACTAGCGGCTAGCCATTGAGCCAATAATGCGAAAACCCCATACATTTTATTTCTTCATAATCATTACCAGCGCGTTACTAATGACTAATAAAATGAATTAATAAAGAAATAAGACCATAAACATTATTGAAGCGCTACTCAAAATTACGACTTGAAAACATAGTAAACAAAACGAAATGACAAACGTGTTTTCTTTCGTAAACATTATGTTCAGATAATTTATTTATAAAAATGCTATCTGCAAAAGTGAGATAAGCTATTGATTTCGTTAGTAGGTACGATTTTCTTATTTTTAACCGATTTAAAAAAAACCGGGCAAGAGCGAGTCGGACTCGCGCACCGAGGGTTCCGTACCATCATGTTTTTAAATTTTCACCGGCGAGCTACTTACTAGATCTCGTTCAAACCAATTTTCGGTGGAAGTTTACATGATAATGTAAATCATATATTCTTTTTAGTTTTATCATTCTCTTATTTTAGAAGTTACAGGGGGGGGGGGACACATTTTACCACTTTGGAAGTGTCTCTCGCGCAAACTATTCAGTTTAGATAAAAATATCATTTTTGAAAACCTATCCATAGATACCCCACACGTACGGTCGTACGGGTTTGATGAAAAAAAAAATTCGAGTTTCAGTTCTAAGTATGGGGAACCCCCATAATTTATTGTTTTTTTTTCTATTTTTTTGTGAAAATCTTAATGCGGTTCACAGAATACATCTACTTACCAAGTTTCAGTGTAGCTCTTATAGTTTCGGAAAAAGTGGCTGTGACATACGGACGGACGGACAGACAGACATGACGAATCCATACTCCTTTTTAGGGTTCCGTTGCCAAATGGCAAAAAACGGAACCCTAAAAAGGACGAGGTTCTCAATTCGGTTGATTTTTTTTTGGTACCTCAATCTCAATACTCCGTTATTTATTTGAAAGGATATACTTTAAGATTGGTCCCATAGAAATTTCATCAAAATCGGTTCTTGATATTTACATAGCAAGTAAGTAGATTTATACGAATTAGGTAGTGTGGGTAAGTACTACTTAAAACTGAAAAATAAAAACTATTATAAATAAAAAACAACCGACTTCCAAAAAAGACACTACAAAGTAAAAATAATTTTAATTTCTGAAGTCGGTGTTGTTGGGTTCGCAATTTCGTTGTTTGCCACCGACTTCCGAAGTTAAAGTTATTTTTCACTTTGTAGTGTCTTTTTTGGAAGTCGGTTGTTTTTTATTTATAATAGTTTTTATTTTTTGTAAAAATGATTTTATTAAACGCGATTCACATATTTGATTATATCAACTATCAACATACTAGCCTTATTTCCATGTCTCTCAGCTTGGAACTTTGTCAAATGCCACTGTATGAATTTTTTGCACCACATTATCACTTCACAACGTATCAGTTACTTCATCACAATTTATTTTATGGTTCAGTCAACGCCCCGCATCTGTCGATTTTTCGGGCTTATTTCAGGAAGCACAGCGCGAAACTTTTTCACATGTGTACTTATATACCAACTGACTATTGAGGAATCTAGAGAGGAGAATTTTGCAAATACATAACCAGATTTTTTACTATTTAAACCAGAAAACGGCGCGCGGCGACACCGGACGCCATTAAATCACCTATTTTAACTGATGAAACGTTGCAACGGACGGGTGCATATTAAGAGCTGTGCACTGTGCACAATCAGAGGGAACGGCCCAATTGACCTTGATCCACCCTGCGCTATATACCCCTGCATACAAAACGTTAAGGGCTGACCGAATCGACTTGTGCAACGCAATCACTTAGATAGTGTCCTATGGAAAATACAGAGGACCTTTTACGAATAAACTCTTTAAAAAAGAGTCCTTTGGTTTATATTTCATCGCTTATTTTTCGAATAACGTTTTGGAAACTGAATCTTGATGCGTTACAGGCAGGTGACATTTTCCGGGCGATTCAAGGTACTTACAAAGGACTTGGCAGGACTGGAGACATAAATCCTTATAAAAATTTCCACAGAAAACTATATTGTTAATTATAATTAGCATTTTGATACTTAGTCACAAGTTAGCAAACTTTTCCTATAATTCGTATAAACTTCGTTAAATAAATCGTTTTTCGTGACACGATAGCTGCCGTATCACGCACCCGGTTGACTTTGCATGGAACGGCTACAATATTCATATTGAAATATCAGTGAAATTGATGATATTGTAAACAACTAAGTAGGTTCAGTGAAAAAGTTTAGCAATAACTATGTACCATCATAATCAGCCTATAATGTTCCCACTGCTGGGACACAGGCCTCCAAAATTTCATCAAAATCGGTTCTTGATATTTACATAGCAAGTAGATTTATACGAATTAGTGTGGGTAAGTACAACTTAAAACTGAAAAATAAAAACTATTATAAATAAAAAACAACCGACTTCCAAAAAAGACACTACAAAGTGAAAAATAACTTTAACTTCGGAAGTCGGTGGCAAACAACGAAATTGCGAACCCAACAACACCGACTTCAGAAATTAAAATTATTGCGAACCCAACAACACCGACTTCAGAAATTAAAATTATTTTCAGGCCTCCGAAATTTCATCAAAATCGGTTCTTGATATTTACATAGCAAGTAGATTTATACGAATTAGTGTGGGTAAGTACAACTTAAAACTGAAAAATAAAAACTATTATAAATAAAAAACAACCGACTTCCAAAAAAGACACTACAAAGTGAAAAATAACTTTAACTTCGGAAGTCGGTGGCAAACAACGAAATTGCGAACCCAACAACACCGACTTCAGAAATTAAAATTATTTTTACTTTGTAGTGTCTTTTTTGAAAATCGGCTGTTTTTTTTTTTTTGTAAAAATGATTTTATTAAACGCGATTCACATATTTGATTATATCAACTATCAACATACTAGCCTTATTTCCATGTCTCTCAGCTTGGAACTTTGTCAAATGCCACTGTATGAATTTTTTGCACCACATTATCACTTCACAACGTATCAGTTACTTCATCACAATTTATTTTATGGTTCAGTCAACGCCCCGCATCTGTCGATTTTTCGGGCTTATTTCAGGAAGCACAGCGCGAAACTTTTTCACATGTGTACTTATATACCAACTGACTATTGAGGAATCTAGAGAGGAGAATTTTGCAAATACATAACCAGATTTTTTACTATTTAAACCAGAAAACGGCGCGCGGCGACACCGGACGCCATTAAATCACCTATTTTAACTGATGAAACGTTGCAACGGACGGGTGCATATTAAGAGCTGTGCACTGTGCACAATCAGAGGGAACGGCCCAATTGACCTTGATCCACCCTGCGCTATATACCCCTGCATACAAAACGTTAAGGGCTGACCGAATCGACTTGTGCAACGCAATCACTTTGATAGTGTCCTATGGAAAATACAGAGGACCTTTTACGAATAAACTCTTTAAAGAGTCCTTTGGTTTATTTAGAAAAATATTTCATCGCTTATTTTTCGAATAACGTTTTGGAAACTGAATCTTGATGCGTTACAGGCAGGTGACATTTTCCGGGCGATTCAAGGTACTTACAAAGGACTTGGCAGGACTGGAGACATAAATCCTTATAAAAATTTCCACAGAAAACTATATTGTTAATTATAATTAGCATTTTGATACTTAGTCACAAGTTAGCAAACTTTTCCTATAATTCGTATAAACTTCGTTAAATAAATCGTTTTTCGTGACACGATAGCTGCCGTATCACGCACCCGGTTGACTTTGCATGGAACGGCTACAATATTCATATTGAAATATCAGTGAAATTGATGATATTGTAAACAACTAAGTAGGTTCAGTGAAAAAGTTTAGCAATAACTATGTACCATCATCATCATCAACATAATCAGCCTATAATGTTCCCACTGCTGGGACACAGGCCTCCTCTCGGTGAGAGGGAGTGGGCCGCAATCCACCACGCGGGCCCAGTGCGGATTGGCAGATGTCACATGTCTTCGAATTTTTGGTTCTAGGACATGCCGGTTTCCTCACGATGTTTTCCTTCACCGTTTTTGAGAGCAGTGGTGATGAAATAATTTACACAAAGTAAAGCGCCTGTCTGGGTTCGAACCTACGACCTACAACTCGTAAGTCGCGGCCGTTACCACTTGGCCACCACTGCTCTTGTCCTACGTTCCGACCCGACTAACTATGTACTGATTTGTTCTAATTTCCATATTAACTCGGCTAAGGTAGTAGATAAGTAGTCTAGAAAACGGATATTAGAATACAGTAAGTTAGGTAGACCATACCTACTTATCAATGTTATATTTTTTCCATTTCTAAACCCCAGAGGCTTGTTCGAGGCAGCCCAGGAAAAGAATAGGTAAGTACCTGGAAGAATTTGAGGAAGCCGGAAGCCCAGCACTGGAACAGTGGGATTTCGACGCGATAAATACGGAACTACCTATGTTGTGTTTGTATAATTAATCGTTAACTACACAGATCTTTGGTACCTATTAACGGTAAATCTGTCTGTATGTAGAAAATGATATATTTTCTCCTGCGATCCATCCCTCTTATTGCAAGGCTGCCAAATCGGAAGATCGAACTTAACTGTCTGTTGCGGACATTCCCGCTATGCATAGAAATATGCAGCCGTGAAATAGAGACGGACAGGTGAATAACGGTAACAATTCAGCGACATTCAGCTGCATTTCCATTACCCCAGAAGGAACCAATGAAATCATGAAAGCTGCAAAAGGCGTGATTCATCGCGACAGGTAGGTAGGCACCTATTTCGTTACCTACGAGGCTACGAACAACTACAAAAAAAAATACGACTTTTGAAGTCGGTTTAATTTTTGACGTGACAACGTCTTAAATTAGGTTGCGACTGGGAGTCACTTATGAAAAAGTGTAACGCTCGGTAACGTTACGATGAGTCACCGAACGAGAGAGAGGCCCGCCGAATGCCTTGCGTCTCTCTCCCACTCAACTATGATCGGATGATCGGTCGTTGTCACGTAAAATCTTCGCCCGTAAAACCGACTTTACAGGCAACCATTTTTTTTTTTAAATTACTTTTTTATTTCGTAATTTTTAGTTTTAAGTAATAACTGGAATATTTGCTTGTAATAAGTAGGTAATAGTTGTTTATATAAATAATGCACTAGAATTTGACCAAGGTTTTGAGATGTTTTCCCTTTGACACTACACCCGTAGCTCGGCAATAAGCCAGGCCGTCACACTTACACGTATTCGTCCATATCTTGAAAATTACTGAATCGATTTTGATGACACCTGCACTGTTGCCTAAGTTCAAGTAAATGTAAGCCAATAAAAAAAAAAGGTCACGATCCGATTAATAGTTGCGGAGAAATGCGTGGACAAAATACATACATACCTACGTTTATAAAAATTTGTATATATTTGTTTGGAATCCCTAATAGATTGTCATAATCATAAGAATATACCTAATGCAATTCCAATAATATTACATACATAGGTACGTGTCGAATTGATAATCTCCTTTTTTTTGAAGTTGGTAAAAAATAAAAAAATATTCCGTTTTTTTTTCATGAACCATGCATGTCGATTCGAATATTATCGGATTATAAATTCACGAACAAAATAATTTTCGGCCAGCACGCAAAAATCCCAATGCTAATAAAAAAAAACAAGGGAACTGGTTTTTTTTTAATGACACGTAAATTCGCGCGTGTACTGCACCGCATTGTTTAGGTGCAGTCCTGACGACAATGTTGCAAGTATGATAAATAAATACTTTGTGTCAACGGTCTAATAACTCCTCCACTTTTCTGTTTAAATAATGCCATAAATAATTTGTAATTAGGTACAAGAGCTTTTACACTAAGAACTAACGGCGCGTTCATTATATACGCAAGCAATCATAGAGAAATTTACAACGTTGAAAGTCATGGCTGGCCAAATTTTAAATCCCTTTTTCACAATAGTCGAACACAGACTCCCGGAAATATTGGCAATTTTGTTAGCAGCCTTTTCTAGGAAGCTAAAAAAGCTAACAAAGGGAATATTGGAAACAGTTGCTAGCTAGAAAAATGTTGGTCCTTAACAATATGTACTTTCAATATTTCTGGGAACAGCTTACTGGCGTGTAATGTATGTGTAATAGTAGTTTTAACTTTTGACAACTTACTCTAACATATATATAAAAAATGTACCCTAAGTAGGTAATTAGTCTTGTGCCAGTACCTACAAAATGCTTGTAGTTTTTCTGTACAGTTCAATACAATTCAAGAAGTTTTATTAATTTACTCTTTTAATTTGATTAGTCAGAGGTAGAATAGAATAGAAATACTCTACAGACATACATGTGCTTGCGACCCCACATGGTCTCAAATATATATTTACTCAATAATACTGGCAAAAAAATTAGGTACTGAAAGAAATCTTTGCCTTTAATGTCTCTTTACACTCTTGTGTCTACTTTCTCATCCAACCCTCTTGTTGCTCAAAGACAGTTCTGTCAAAATAAGCAGTACCTTTGTGCTCTTCTATTGTTTTTAAGCGTTTTGTGTGTACATAAATATTTTAATAAACAATATAAACCTGGTTCTTAGTTATAAACAGCTGGGGGTTTCAGACCAATGTTTAGACTTTACTGCAAACTATAAGTAGGAATATTATTATTGAAAAATGTCTTTTACTTGTGGATAATAAAAAGTTCAATAATAAATGCATAATAGGACACCAATAACAATAGTTATCTCATACACTGCATGAGAAAAATCCTTGTATTTAATGCAATTAATATTGGCTAATCATGCTCATGCATGAAGTACATACATATTTACTTTGATTATTTGATTTTTAGATCTTTTGTTCAATTCCTATAATTTGAGACTCTTTTATCTTTACCAATAATGAAGCAAAGACCTCATAGCTTTGCATAGTAGACCTTCCCTTATAGAAGTATCACAGGCAAAATTAGCTTAAGAATCCATTTATATGCCCAGTTTGGCAAAAAAATGCAACATTGGTCAGCAAAATGTTTCGTTTTTGTTTATAGGAACTGAGCATTATTGGCCTCCTTTGTAGAAACTTGAAAGAAATAGCATAATGTTAGGAAAAGTTTCAGTAACAAAGGGTCAATTTTTGTAATAGAATACCGACTGTGCCATTTTTCAAAGGGAAGTCGGTAGGAATTTAGTTGTATGGAACCTTCGCCACTGATAAGTTTAGTCAGAAGTGAGAGATTAACAGGCTTGTTTAAAATTGATTTCAACAAGACTGCCATGACAAGCTAAATGGTGCAATAGTTTTGCTGTGTTGATACACTTCCCTTATGCAGTCTATTTTTTTTACATTATTGAGCACTAAATAGGCATCTAAAATATTTACACACAAGGAGAACCTGATTGACTTGGTCTTGTGAAAATCTTTTAAGTACCTGCCTTGGCTCTGGCAATGTAAGTGAAAGTCAAATTGAGAATCCTAAAATGACAAAACAGTTTTAAGTCATAACAGTACAGAATAACTGACAAGTTATTATTAAATAACCTGTCCAGCTTGCAGCAGTCATTTGTTTTTGTAGGTTCACCCACAAAATTTACATACAAAGCCAGACGCTATATGAAAATAGTGGCTATGTTACATCCCGAGTTCAATTCCTTTTGTCCTTAGGTATGTATACTTAAAATTCTGTTTTACTAATCAGTCTACAGTTAAGGGTACACTAGTACCTGGGTGACATTCGAGTGGTAAATAACAAAATAGTTGCATTTACTGGTGTTGCCATCAACAATAAATTGGTACATTTGTCTTGCTAATGCAAATGTTCAAAGGATGTGTTTTATGTAAAATGGAAAAATAAGGATAGTTTTTCCACATAGATAAACAAATAAATTATAACCGTAATTTAATCTTTCACATACTCTGAATAAATCTTTATATACAATCTTTCAGATACTCTGAAATCCATCCATTGAGACACGGTATAAAGATGATAACAAACTAAATTAATGTTATATTATGGTACATACATGCAATCGTATTATTTATTTATCATTTTACTTATTGATCCTACTAAAGTGGTCTCAATAAAAGGAATGCTAGTTATCAATAGAAACTATGATAAACTTTCAATCACTTACCTTTCTTTCAATAAGTCAATCAAGAAATTGAATATTTATGACGAGCTTCCATAGACTATGATAACCATGCTAAGATATTAATAATCATCTTCTATTGATAATTATTTTAAAACACAAGACTAGTTAGAATCACCTACGTTATGCAAACAATATGCAAAACACAAAATTAGCTGAATTTTCTAATGCAATTAACATGGGTGATCCAATAGAAGTCCTATACTTAGAAAGATGTACCTGTTCTAATAGGTACTAAAAGCTAGGTATAGAACCTTAATGGCCTACCAAGAGTAGACCATAAGCAAAAATAATTGGGGTTCAAAAATAGTGAACTAAACGTTAGATCTTGCTGTGCTTGTGACCTACATAAAAACCTGCAAGATTTGTTTATTAAATGCAGTAAATACAAAGAGTTGACAACTTCATAATGTTGGACAACCACCAAATGGTAACGGTACCTGCAAGGCATCAACAAAACCTTTGGAAAACTGAAGAAATCAGGGTCAATGTTTTGTAAACTGCAAGATCTTTGACGCAAGATAAGTAATGCACCAATGAAGGTATATGTACAAAATATAACAAAAGGAGTGTGTTGGTAACTTACCTTCGGGGTTCGAGCCATCATCCGGGTTTTCGTCGGTCGGTTTCTCCCTCAAGGAAGACAATAGGTTCACAGCTGACATAGCTCGCAAATCCTCCACTCAGTTACTCAGTCTTCTCGCAATATATTACTTTCGCTAAAATTCTATAACAACTTTACAATATATACAAAATTGTTCAGGAAATTAATCTATCACCTATGTATTGTTTATATCACAGACTTTTCGTTTTTCAACAATACGGATCAAAACGTCCACGCACGAAAATACTATCAATATTTATAAGACTCTAGATATAATAGACTTATTTACACATTACAAACTAACGTTTATCATCTAATTTTTAACAAATACGCTCTAGCGGTCACAAGATACTCATAACTAAAAGATTTTATCAGTTTTCGATGCAAAAATATATAAAACGTCCGCCATATGCCTTTTGAAACGTATATAACACGACCATTTTCAATTTGCTATACTGTTACGCGTTATTGAGTGATTTCTGGTATCCGTAATTTGTTCGAGTTATATCCAGTTGCCATTGTTTAGTTTTTTTTAGAAAAACGGCGTTCTTTGTGGTATGGAAAGTAATCATGTAAGAGTATCGATATCCAGTAAATTCAACTCATTGGAGATTTTTAAGCTACGGAATGCTCATTTGAAACGTGTTATGTAATTAACTCAATTATTAAGCCAGCTATTTGGCTGTATTATGATTTTGAAAGTTTTATTTTATAATTGGCAATTTGTGGGCAATTTTTATCAAACTATTGCAATTTTAGATTTGTTGACAACATGGAAACGATACAGGCACATGTGATTCTTGTGGATTTTTTGACATAGTTACCCAATTTCCAATCAATAAATCATATTTCTTTTTTATTAAGATTTTCGAACGTCACATTATTTTTTTGTCTGTCTCGGTATCGGGTATTCTCGGGCCTCGTCGTCGGCTCTACAAATACGTTCAGAAATCAAAAATAACTATTGATTATATAAAATTCTCTATTTCTATGAAATTAAATAGATATATTATACTTGGGTATACAATATCAAATTCCTGCCCCGCCAATTAGACAAAATATTTTTATTTACTTAGAGAAACTGTCCTTCTTTCCTGCTGTCATTTGATAACCATTTCTGAACGTTTCTAATCATGTTGCGCCTTCGGCATGGGTTCTAAGCTAAGTGTTGTTAATTTTCTAATTTTGATATAAAAATGTCTCTGAAGTGGACTGGAAGTCAAGAGTCCGGTATATTAAGAAAGAGTGATTTCAAGGAGAAGAAAGAAGACCTATTCGTGTTCGGCTACTCGTGCAAATTGTTCAGGGACGATGATAAAGCCCTTCACATTGACCAAGGCAAACACCTCATTCCGTGGATGGGGGATGAAACGTTGAAGATCGACAGGTTCGACCAGTTTTTTACTATAAGACTGCTAACTGTGGCGCTATAAACCTACAAAGATAGTTATGTATCAGAAAAAAATAAATTTTCGGAAGACCTTTAAGTATTTCGCAGAAAATGTTTGTACGAAGCCCTGTGTAAGAAGATCGAGCGTCGGGCGCCTCAGGTGCTTGTGGCATCGCGTAATGTTATGGTGACACCCGCCGGTGGTATGTATAACCTGCAACGGTTCACTTGAGTATGTATTTTAAAATCCAGGTGTTATAATAGGTTAGAGATCCCTTCGATTCTGAGACATCCAAACAGTCCCTAAAGAAACTTTCTCTTCTATGTTCTTACAAGCTGATAATGTTGATTTTAGACTTGTTATAATATGCTAGATATAGAAGTAAAGAGAATTGTAGGGTATTGATGTAACATCCCATTTATCATTGTATTATATTCAAAATCACTTTGTTTTACTTTGATTGTTTAAATTGACTATTGGCTTATTACTAACATAGGTGTCTATTAAATCTTAGGAGATTAGTAAAGTTTGAAACTGGCTTAATGTTTAAAAGCTTTAGAAGATTACACAAAATATCTAGAACAAAATGTATTAAACATAGAACAACAAATAGAATAAGTTTAACCAAAGAGCAGCTCCTTGCTTACTTCAACATCTGGTTAAAACAGTATTACAAACACCTAAATTTACACCCAGAATATGTCTCCAACCATCAAAAAAAACATCTTTACTGCAAAATGGTTCCTAAACCATGAAACGATTCTGGCTTATTCTAACCATTTAAACGTACCAATAATGCAGGGTAATATTATCTGGACAGGTACGATGCACGGGGAGCCCTGCACGACCTGGCCAGGCTAGAAGCACCGCCGGGAGGCTTCGACTGGCGGGTGGAACTTACTCGGGGAGAGCTGGACGTGGAACAGCTATGTGACGAGGAGAGATACCGTGCGCTGCACACCGATGAAGATGAAGAGGAAATGTATAAAGGTATGATTATTTTGTGATGTTTGTGTCAAAAAAATTAAGTAATGTTAATGCGTAGTTTGTAATACCACTTGCATATTTTAAATTCAAATCTTTATTGCAGAACACTGTGTATGTTTGCAAGGTCTTACTATTAGTTATATTCCGGTTAGACTGAAAGCCGTCCCCAACATAGTTAGGAAAAGGCTAGGCAGATGATGAAAGTTCACATGGACCCTGTTGGGCACGACAATTAAATAAAATTTGAGTAGTAGCATAAAGAAATTAATGTGAATTTAAAAATGATACTTCAAGTAAACATGAAAACACTGTACAGTTCGCGGCAAATAACTTTGCCGCTCTGAAGCTAGGCTTTTCGCTAGCCGCGCCAATCCGCGCTATGCGCGCTGCTGTTTTATTTATTCATAGGATTAACTACTGTGTTGTGATTTGTTGCCTACTTCAGAGCGGCAAAGTTATTTGACGCGAACTGTAAGTGGAGTAATATTGCTGTTTTTATGATAAACAACAGCAATAATTGTTATGACAAGAACAGATTGATGATTGATGTAATAGCAGACTGGTCAGTAATCACCATTGTAAGGGAATTTTCACTTGCTAAGTAAAATAAACAGATACTAAAACTTAACAAAAGCACATTACTTTTATTGTATCTCTGAAACATTGTTTATCATGCATAATTATAAACTTTATTCTACATTGATAAATAATTAAGTAGTCACCCTCACCCTTTGTATTGTTTCTATTTTTATGTCTGTAATTTATATGGTGTACATAATAAAGAGTATTCTATTCTATTCTATTCTAGAATGTTCTTGTTCCATTATCACAGAAACAAATTATCAGACTTTAAAAAAAAAAATAGTATGCTAAGCACTTTTGAAAGATTTGTAGTGAGATTTGTTTTGGTACTTATGGTATTTGCTAGAGATGCAATACAATAAAAGTTATCTTTGTTTTGTTATAAAAGAACCATAATAACTTTTGTTGGATCTTTGATACATTGTTTATCATGTATATTTTTAACATCAATGTCAAAGGTCAATGCAATCTGTGTACTGTTGTACTTACACTGCTGGAATCTATTTAAAAGTTTTTATCACACTCATTTAATTTTGTGTAAATAAAAAACTACTACATTAACTGTATCTACATTGTTATAAATAAAAAGTAAGCAGAATGTTCTTGTTCCATTATCACAGAAACAAATTATAACACTTTCTTACATTTTATTTTCCTTGACCATACACCATGAGTCGCAAAATCGAACTCGCTACAAATATTGCAAAACTGCTTAGCATACTATTCACTCACAGTTTTTAGAGGAGGCGAACCTACGCCCTGACAGCATACTCCCCAAAATAAAAAATCGTTTATTCAAATTACCTGCTAAGTAAGTAACTTCTAAGTTAGGCTTAGAACCTGCACTTCTGGAACGTCACAATTACATCCCGAAAACGCACGCCCTTCAACCACTTCCTTGTATTTTATCTGGAAAGAAGTAGTGGCACTCCCCAGTCACACATCTGTCTGTTAAAAGTTAGAGAAACTTGATTGATTCATCAACAAGCCCTGTGCCTGACGGGATTTTCTACCAGCACAAATGACGAACTTTCATGTGAATGAATTAATTTTCAATAATCCTTCCTTATGCTAAAATTTCATTATTCTACAAACTAATATTCATGTTCCACACACAGCTGAGACCCCTGGGTGGTTCAAGCTGTGTGTGGTCTGTCAATGAGTGAATTTAAGATAGATGAAGAACTCATCAAACTTTCTTTTTCCTCAGAGGAAGAACTAAAGCGCCTGCACGCAGCAGGCTACGGCCAGGTGGGGTTCAACTATGACGCGCCCGCGGACCCCGAACCGCCACCACAGCCCGCCGAAGTGGATGAAGAACCCTTCGTTCCCACGCCGGCGTTCAGAGCGCTGCTGCCCATTGATATTGTGTTTGTGAGTTTGCATATCATATTACGTAACATGTAATTTTTATAAAGAACACGTGGATCAAGTTACTTCCCTTTAACGTATAGTGAATAAGAAAGACTGTTAGCCATAACATATATAATAATGCTTGTTGTTCATACTGTGTTAATGAGCTAGCAAATTGAGTTCTGTTCGTTTGAGACTGGGGTTCCGTGGGTTGTCCTTGCTCTTCACGTGTGTTTTAATAAAATAAAGGCATAGTATGTTGTGGTGTTTTGACGTTGGTTGATTCTTGAATTAGATCTATCAGGTTGCTGTTGTAATGTTCGTTGTCGTTCATGACCCAGCTATCATAGTGCTGGTCTTTAAAGAGGATGTGGAAAATGCCGGGTACTGGTTCGCCGGTAGGTGAATACACCAGTGTGATTCTGGTATCCGTGTGCACATGCACATTTACGAGATGGAACTCGGACGCGGTGATTAGAATATCCTCTCCTCTTCAGAATGTTTTGTTACTGCGTGGTTATATATTTTGTTATCCTTTTAAGGAACTCTCAAAAATGCCTCGCAGAAAAATTCAGTAAAGCTGTAAAATAAGAAGCAAGTAAAACTTTCTTCAAATTAAACATATCTTTTTTTTTCTACAGCCCGAATCCCTAAAACAGAACGCAATAATAGAGAAGACAGCCAAGTTCATAGCATCGCAAGGTGCTCAGATGGAGATCCTCATCAAGGCCAAGCAGGGGGACAACCCTCAGTTCAAGTTCCTCAATCGGGACTCGAACCTCAACCCTTACTATACGGCGCTTATAGGGCTTGTGAAGGCAGAGAAGTGGCCCGAGAAGAAGGTTGAGGTTGTTGAAGGTATGTTTGTAGTACGGTTTTTCTTTGATAAATATTTGGTGCAATTTTGCCACATAGAACCCCTGTTTTATTACATTAGGAGATTTGTGCAGTTATATTTTATTTGGTTAGATATCTTATAATGAGTATGGCTCTTAATTTAATTACTTAATGTAAATATTTTAAACTTACATTTTTGTTGCAGAAAAACCACAAGAAAATGAAGAATATTTGCACCCAAGTTTGGCATCCACTGTCATTGAATCTGTAAGTATAGATATAATGCAATTAGCTAAAGTGTGTCTATCTATTTAGCCAAATTGGGGGATATTTACGTCTCAGAAAATATAAAAGAAATTTGCTTACACTTTACATCATGCATTGACCTAAAAAGATTTTAAATAAATTAAATGAAACGACAATTTTACCAATTTTTGGCCTTTATTTATCACACTAATATTATAAAGGCGAAAGTTTGTGAGTGTGTGTTTATATGTTTGTTACTTCTTCACGCTCAAACGGCTGGACCAATTTTGATAAAATTTTGTATAGAGGTACCCGAAACTCCCACGGGATCGACACATATGCGGGTGAAACCGCGGGGCGCAGCTAGTCTTACATAAAGTTCATACAACTTTACCATCTGTTTTCTGCCTACCAGGCCCCTGCAATCCCAAGCATACACTACAAGCCTTCCGCCGACTGCGACTACACGATGTTGATCAGCAAGATGCGCGGCGAGGGCGAGGCGGACGAGGACAGCGCGGCGCGCGGGGACGTGCCCCCCCCGGGGACCGAGCCCCCGCCGCACCGCCCGCCCGCCGACATCTACAGGCCCCCTGTCATGTATACGAAGGGGCCGGATGGGAATCATGGTGAGTTGAATACTTGATGTAGATGAGCTTTACATTGTCATTAGAGCCAACCCTAGTTACAGGAAAAGTATAGAAAATCTGGACTTAGTGACCTTTTCGACCTCTGTCGCTCACGGCTCACACATCAAACAACTTTGCTAAATACGAACCAAATTCTGCTGCTGAAAGACTGTATTAAAACACGGTTTTGAATTGATCAGATATCGGAGATATTCAGGCATCTCTTAAACAGTTAAATATTATATCCCTTAGCCATTCTTACTGCCAGCCCTAACTTTGTAAGCCAGTCTAAATCGTAGGTTCGAAAATGTTCCTGTCACAAACAACATTTTCTTCATATTTAACTAACACAAGCTTCATTGAAATTCATGTTTGAAGACAGTTATTACGGATCCTAGTTGAGATCGAACCCAGTCGGCCAATCACGTTAAAATACACGCAATGAAAACTAGCTGTTAGTTTACTAACATAACCATTTCTATTCCAGTGGACCCCACCGCCCCTCCGATGCATTCAGCCCACTACCAGCAATATGCGGCGTACTACCACCAGTACTTAGCGCAGGAGCAGCAGTCGCAGCTGAAGAAACCGCCCCCGCTCAAGTCGACCGGACTTAGCTTGATGAAGAACTACAACACTGACTCGGACAGCGAAATATCGGGTGAGTTAACATAAGTTATCGCCAGCAGTACTTAGCTCAACAACAGTCGCAGCTCAAGAAACCGCCCTCGCCCAAGTTGACCGGACCTAGCTTGATGAAGAACTACAACACTGGATCTGACAGTGAATGAGTTCACATAAGTTATCGCCAGCAGTACTTAGTTCAACAACAGTCGCAGCTCAAGAAACCGCCCCCGCTCAAGTCGACCGGACTTAGCTTGATGAAGAACTACAACACTGACTCGGACAGCGAAATATCAGATGAGTTAACATAAGTTATCGCCAGTAGTACTTAGCTCAACAACAGTCGCAGCTCAAGGAAACCGCCTTCGCTCAAGTCCACCGAACTTAGCTTGTTAAAGAACTACAACACTGACTCGGACAACGAAATATCGGATGAGTTAACATAAGTTATCGCCAGCAGTACTTAGCTCAACAACAGTCGCAGCTCAAGAAACCGCCCCCGCTCAAGTCGACCGGACTTAGCTTGATGAAGAACTACAACACTGACTCGGACAGCGAAATATCGGGTGAGTTCACATAAGTTATCGCCAGCAGTACTTAGCTCAACAACAGTCGCAGCTCAAGAAACCGCCCTCGCTCAATTCGACCGGACTTAGCTTGATAGTTTACAACACTGACTCGGACAGTGACATACCGGGTGAGTTAAGCAGTAATTAGCTCAGGAACAACAGTCACCAATTAAGAAAACACCCTAACTCAAGTCTTAGGATTATAACAGTCGTGAGTATTTAAATTATCGCTTCAAAAACTGCCTACTTTTTTAGAGTTGGTTAAAAATAAGTTGAAAACCAACAATTTAATGTCAAAAAAAAAATAGGACCAGCGAGAAATTCACCATTTGTCCTCAGCATTCAGGGAACTATTTGAGTTTATTTCTTAGAAAAATGTTGGTAGTAAGTGACATAATTATTATATGCCAATACAAGGTATAATTGAAATAACTGGAAATATTTTAAGGGTCATTGTACTCAATTACTCATCATTATGAATAACTTGTAACTTTGGGACCAAACCTGAAATCGCGAAAAAAATTCACATTTCCTATATTTTATCGAGTTATGCGAGCATAAATGTGCTGAAAACCTGATTTTGTTTGTGTCTACTCCTCAGATTACGACGACAGCTCCTCAACGGACAGCAGAGACAAACTCTCTATCATCACGCCTCCAGAAGATGTACAGATAGTCATAGACAAGATGGCGTCTTACGTGGCTCGCAATGGAGACGAGTTCGCGGACATCGTGCGCGCTAAGAACGACCCGCGGTTCACGTTCCTCGACCCCGAGAACATTTACCATGGGTACTATAAGAGGCTGATGCAGCAAAAACGAGGAATTGATGTTAATGGGAAGGATAAGAAGAAACGGGCGGGTGAGTTTTTTGAAATGATAACTTCATAATTTGTGCGAGGGGATTGCGGCTAAGTGATAACAGCCGCACAGGTTGATCGATCTGGTTAAGCTACACTTGCCGCGGTTAGTCCGCGGACGGGTGACCCTCTTTACGTATCAAATCTCTCCGTGTCTCGGAAAGTACTTTAAACAGTTGGTCCCGGCTGTCATTCGGGGATCTTTGGCAGTTGTTACAGTTACTCAGAAGCCTGACAACCAGTCTTACCAAGGGTATAGTATTATAACCCAATAACTGGGTTGTGGAGGTCAGATAGGCAGTCACTTCATGTAAAATACTGCTATTCAGCTACACCTGGTTAGACTGGAACCCGACCCCAACTTGTTGGGAAATGGTTAGGCAGGCAGGCAGGTTAGGTTATTGCGAATGTCCTGCATTTGATTCTTTACGTGCTATGTGCAGGACATTCGCAATAACTGTCACAATCAATATGAGATAACGGTTTTTCGTCGATTCTGAAAAATTTGCTATTTAGACTTAGTGCAGTGTTGTTCTGGGTGTGCGATATAGTATTGAACTTAGCAACATAAAAGGTACAAAGGTGGACTTAAGAGGGAACAGGGCGTGCGGTTCTCCATACAAATGTATTCCCCTTTTTTCTTCCTGAATAATAATAATAATATTCTTTATTTTCGGACAACAATGATCCAGCGTGTTAGTAAACAATATTATAACTTATTACTAGTGTTAGTAGTTAAAATAAAATAGAGAATAAAACCGCTAAAATTGTATTGAGAAAAGGACATCCCCAAATTAATGTTTAGGGATTGTCCTTCCCACAAAACTTTTAATAATCGGAGAGTCGATACTCTCCTCTATAGCAAATTTTTTTTTTTTTCACAAAATCATGGTAAGTATGCTGTAAACATGTCCCTGTCATTTTTTTTTTCAGCAACTAATTAGTAAAGAAGATATGACCCTCTAAAAATTACAAAAAATGCCTCTTTTTGGGATAATTTCGGTCTGAGCTGCAGTTGTCCCTCCTTATCACACACTACGAGGGCAGACTAAGACGACAGTAATAGCTTCTTCAAATACCTGTGTTTCAAAATCCTCGCAGGCCCCGTCCCCCCTTAATGCCTTAACATTAGTGTTTACACGACTTTGGGCCAAATTCCAGGCCTGGAATTATTTACAAATATCAAGCAAAGTGACATAAAGTTATTTTACGTTTTTTTAATCTCTTTCACAGCTCCCGTATCATTCTCCATAAAGAAACTAAAGGAACCAGATCCAATCCTCCCAAAACCAGCGCTTCCTTACGAGTCCAGTTCAGACGATGACTCGGAAAAGCCCTTAGACGGACAGCCACAGGACGAAGTTAGGGAACCTCCTAAAGTGTACCCTCAAATATACCCTGTTAACCACATACCGCCTGTGATCATGTACAAGATTGACCCACAATTTAACAATGAGCCCTTATCGAAGATCTCTGCTGAACCTGTGAACCCAATCAAAATGGACGCCATACCAATAATAATGCCAGAAGTAAAAGAAATACCGAAGCAAGAAGAAATTGTTGTTATGCCACCAGAATTACCTTTAACACCAGTCATTGAAGAAATGAAGGAAGATCCGTTCCATGAGGTTCCCGTAGCTGTAGATAAAATGCGAATAGTTATGGAGAGGGAAAGAGAAATACTCCGTAAAAGAGAAGAGGCAAAACAGAAACAGGACAGTCCTAAAAGAGAGAGTCCTCATAAGAGAGACAGTCCTCGCAAAAGGGACAGTCCTCACAAGAGAGAAAGTCCACAAAATCGGGAGAGCCCGCAAAAGAGAGATAGCCCCCGCAGAAGAGATAGTCCACGGAAAAGAGAGAGTCCTAATAAGCGAGAAAGCTCTTATAAAAGGGAAAGTCCTCATAAAAGTGAAAATTCTCACAGGAAGGACAGTCCTCACGTAAGAGACAGTCCTCATGTGAGGGAAAGAGACAGCAATTCGCACAAAAGAGATAAAAAGAAGCATAGAGACCGTAAGAAGGAACATAGATCCAAATCTGAAAGTAGGGAATCAAGGCGGAATGAAAGAAGAAGTGCGGACAGAGAAAAGAAGAGAGACAAGGACAAAGTCAAGGAGAGTGAAAGAGAAAGCAAGAGAACAAAACTCAGTAAGGACGAGTTGGAGAACGAAATTATATCTTTAGAAGATAATTCAGATGATCTGATTGATTTGACGGGAGATCAGTCGGATTCTAAAGGTAAATTTACTTATTTTCTTCATAGTGACACCGCAATAAAACTTTTGCTTGTTTATTTGCCGGCTAAGTGATATAGTAACTTAAGAACGTTTGCGCCGTACGACATTTCATACAAACTTTTAAGCCCTTTATTTTCGAAATGAATGAACCGATTTTAATTAAACTTCATACGCATAAGCAGGATACAAAGGTCTAAAAAGTTACTTAAGAACATTTTCAAATTCTTATGCTTATGTTCCATGTAATGAATAATGATAGTTAGCTATAACAACTATATAATATCTCTTAAATTTTGTAATAGTTGAAGGCGAAACAGAGGCAGAACGTGCAAAGCAACAAGAGAGACGTCGTCGCGCTGCCGAGTTCCTGAAGAAAGTAGGAGTGGACCCCGCCGCCGCCGCACTACCTACCTCCTCGCTAGCTAGCGCCATGGTATGTACATTGCTCATAAACTTTGGCCCGGTTAGAATACAAAAGCAAACCAATTCCAAGCTGCTACTTAGTACTAGTAGCTTAAAAATAGCTCGTGTAAACGGAAAAAGTATTACTATTTTAAAAATAGCTCGTGTAAACGGAAATAGTATTACTATTTTAAAAATAGCTCGTGTAAACGGAAAAAGTATTACTATTTTAAAAATAGCTCGTGTAAACGGAAAAAGTATTACTATTTTAAAAATAGCTCGTGTAAACGGAAAAAGTATTACTATTTTAAAAATAGCTCGTGTAAACGGAAAAAGTATTACTATTTTACGCACATGCTGCTAATGACCATTATATCTACATATCTAGCAGCATATAAGTATGATTTAGAATAGCATGTGTAATGTGTATGCCAAACTTAATGAAAAATGTTTATTTGTCTCAAAACAGCTACATCTATCTATATAAATAAAAAGAAAAGTCCTGACTGACTGATTGACTGACACATCAACGCCCAGCCCAAACCCTTGGACCTAGAGTGCTGAAATTTTGTACAGAGGTTCCCTTTATAATGTAGACAAGGAATAAGGAAGGATTTTTCGAAATGCAACCCCTAAGGGGGAGAGGGTGACATTTCACGCGGACGAAGTCGCGGGCAGAAGCTAGTATATTATAAATGAGACAACCCCAGTAAGTAATTAATAATACTTGTGTTGGGGCTATCCCGCTCATTCCCTTAAATGTTACATTATAGAGACGATTTTTTGAAAATTTGGAATAAAAGGTAAGTGAATTTTAATATATTAAAAATAATAGCCTCTCAATTGAGAGGTCGTTATATGTTGTACTAGCTTCTGCCCGCGGCTTCGCTCGCGTGGTATGTCGAAAAAAGTAGCTTATGTCCATCTTCAAAAAAGAAGTATCCCCATACAAAATTTCATCAAAATCGCTCCAGTCTATTATACTTTCATAAGCATTTAGTAAAAAGCTATTATTTAGACACTACAAACAGACACCTCAATGTTATTTATTTGTATGTACATATAGTTAAAAAAAAATGTATTTGTATATACTACGTATGTATGGGTCCGTGGCTAAATAATAAAAGCCGCACAGATCGATTGATCAGGTTAAGCTACGCTTGCCGCGGTTGGTCTGCGGATGGGTGACCATCTTTACATACCGAGACCCTTCCGTGCCTCGTAAAGCACGTTAAGCAGCCGTTGGTCCCGGCTGTCATTTGTAGATCTTTGACAGTCGTTATGAGTAGTCAGAAGCCCGAAAATCTGACAACCAGTCTTACCAAGGGGTATCGTGTTACACAGAAACTGGGTTGTGGAGGTCAGATAGGCAGTCGCTCCATGTAAAATACTGGTATTCAGCTGCATCCGGTTAGATTGGAAGCCGACCCCAACATAGTTGGGAAAAGGCTAGGCAGATCATCAATATACTACGTATGTATATTGTAATATACGGTTTACACGGTTCTTCATCGCCTCGTTTTCGATGTGCACACTTGATCACATAAATTTCTTATTGCTACAGGTGGACACATTGGAGTCGATCCGTAAGAAGAAGGCAGAAGAAGAAGAGAAGCGACGCAGGCGCGACAAGAGGCGACATCGTGACAGAAGAGGTGAGATATTTAGAAAAACCTAAAATTCTATTTTCACCGCGGCGTCAGACAAAGCAAATCAAAATAAAAAAAAAAGCAATTCTATTTATACGTAAATTAATTATAATCCGCGATGTGTGGAGCGGAGGGGCAATTCCCGTACTTTTAAAGCGTTCTCATTCTACAGTCCGTTACTTATTATTTTTACCTCTGACAGCAGCAACTTAACAGCGACCTTATTGTGACGACAATAAAGATCACAATGATTTTGACAGACTTGTCAATGGCAGCAACCCAACAGTCTTATTAGGTAGAGAATAAAGATCACTGTGATTTGGACAGGCAGGGATGCCAAATCAGAAGTAAAATAATCGTGAAAACACTGTAAACTCAGCCTCAATCTGTCAAAAATACATCTAATTTCTATTTTTGACAAGTTTTTGACATTTACTGTCGCAGAGATGAGATTGAGACTAGATTTTGAACGTTTTTAAAAATACGGAAATTCGTCTTCTGGTATTATTTTGCATGTTGCTTTGCCATCCCGTTTTGCAAATACTTCACACAATAATAATTGTTTAAATAATAATGATTGTAATAATTGTTGTTACATTATGGAATGCAATAAATACAGGGTGTCAGGAACACCGACGCGCAAAGTAAAACCATGATTTAACAATTTACCATAGATATAGCTAATATATTAGTTCGTTTTTTATTCATTATAATTAAACTACTTTGAATTAAACAGCCATTTTCAATGGGATTCCTCCTAAGGGTGAAAAGAATCTATTAAAAAAATTGTGACTAAAATAATTGATTATTTCGCAAGCTACAATGTTTTCAGGTTTCACTCTTGATTGACGGGATTTTTTTTTTGAAATATTTTGATGTTTTTTACGTTTTTACTGCATTGAATCAATTTTTGAAAAGTACAGAATTAATCTCCATTAAATTATCTATACAATGGTATATATATAGGGTGACTGGTAATTAGTGACCGATACTTAAACACGTGATTTTACTCATCATTATGAACAACTTTTACTATGGGACCAAACCTGAAATCGCGAAAAAAAATCAGCTGTTCCCTACATTTATGTTCGTCTAACTCGTCAAAATGTAGAGAACAGCTGTTTATTTTTCACGATTTCAGGTTTGATCCCATAGTAAAAGTTGTTCATAATGATGAGTAAAATCACGTGTTTAAGTATCGTTTACTAATTACCAGTCAGCCTATATAAATTAAGTAGGTTCTGTGTACTAGCAGGAGTATAACAATAGAAACAGTTGCAGAAAGGAAGCAAAAAAAATTTTGCGATCGTAAAGCACTCTAATGCTTCGTATTATGTTTCGTGCAAACAGCTGTTTCATAGAAAAGTGCTATACCTACGCCTATATTTTTAATAACCGGCGAAAAACTTCAACGCAATGTGTACAGAATCATGTACGGAATCCATGGTTGCGCGTCGATGTCCCTGCAACCCTGTATCATTATTGAATATTGAAAGTATGTTTGGCGTCGGCTTTATCTAAACCGTTATAGGCCGACCGCTTAACTGAGACGTTGCCTGATGTAGTTGCGCGGTGCGGGAGGGGTGATAGTTGTCACAAGTTCACAAATCACTGAGCTCTCGCATCACGTCACCACACCCCTCCCGCACCGCGCAGCTACCCCAGGCAACGTCTCAGTTAAGCAATCGGCCTATGGTAAACTAAGCTAAGCAGTAACAAAAAGTAATGCTGTTTATTTTAATTTCGGTATTTAGTTTGGAATCCCATGTAAGTATAAACGTAACAATAAGTAAATGTACATACGTATTATATTATTTTCTAATATTCCCCTTAAAACTACTGAAGCTTTAAATTCATCCCCCACGCTTTCTGCTGCCTTACTTAAAAAGAATGTAAAGTCATGCCCTTTGGAGTTTAGGTTTCAGCATACAAGCCCCCAGGCTGTTATAAAAGCTTTTAGAGATCTTAACATTAAATCAACAGAAGATCTCTGGGGAATGTCTGTAAAAGTATGTAGATCTTTCATCGAAACTATTGCGCCCTATTTAGCTTTCATATTTAACACCAGTGTTGACCAAGGAGTCTTTCCGGATCTTATGAAACATAGTAAAGTAGTACCATTGTTCAAATCCGGTGATAGTAAAGATCCTAACAATTATAGACCTGTGTCAATTCTACCAGTTCTCAGTAAGGTGTTTGAAAAGTTGATGCTCAATCAAATGTTACGTCACTTTAATAAAAATTCCATCTTTCATGAACACCAGTACGGTTTCACCAAAGGGCGTTGCACTACTGACGCCGGTGTTACCCTTATAAAGAACATTTTTAACGCCTGGGAAGAAGCACAAGATGCCATTGGAATCTTTTGCGACCTCTCTAAGGCGTTCGATTGCGTAAACCACGAGACACTTCTGATGAAACTGGAGCACTATGGAATTAGAAAAGCAGCACTTGACTTGCTAAGATCATACCTGAAAGATAGAAAGGTTAAAGTTCAAGTAAACGGCGTAAACTCATTAGGGTCTGAAATGACAATGGGTGTTCCTCAAGGTTCGATATTGGGTCCATTCCTCTTTTTAGTTTACATTAATGATTTACCCCAATTACTTCAAAATCAACCGAAGATGGTGTTATTTGCAGATGACACATCATTAATTTTTAAAATAGACCGACGGTCACAAAATCTTGACGACGTGAATAACTCTATTCTTCAGGTCCAAGATTGGTTTACGGTAAATAATTTAGTACTTAAT
The DNA here is from genome assembly GCA_963082905.1 of Oligia fasciuncula. Lineage (NCBI taxonomy): Eukaryota > Metazoa > Arthropoda > Insecta > Lepidoptera > Noctuidae > Oligia > Oligia fasciuncula. Next base: position 7,909,394 of record OY720406.1, on the reverse strand, counting down.
GAAAAAAAAACCAAATGCATTAGATTTAAATTACCGAATGTTAGAAGTAGCGAATGTGAAATCATATTGAATGGCCAAAAACTAGAATTTATTGATCAGACAGTTTTCCTAGGAATCACGCTAGACGAGAAATTACAATGGGGACCTCATATAACATCTATTGCGGGGCGGCTAAGCTCCGCCGCTTATGCTGTTAGAAAGATAAGACAGTTAACAGATGTAGAAACCGCGCGTTTGGTCTATTTTAGTTACTTCCACAGTATTATGTCATATGGCATTTTACTATGGGGTCGGGCTGCTGACATTGAATCCATTTTTATTTTACAAAAGAGAGCTGTCAGAGCCATTTACAATCTACGTCGTCGCGAATCTCTTAGGGAACTATTTAAAAAGGTTAATATCATGACGGTACCTTGCCAATTCATTTATGAAAATATTATGTATGTAAGAAAAAATCAACATCTTTTTAATAAAATAAGTGATAGGCATAATTTTAATACTAGAAATAAAGATAAATTAGATCAACCTTTTTTCAGATTATCGAAAGTACATACATCTTTTATGGGGTACTGTGTTAAATGCTACAACAAAATACCTTGTGACATATTGCAATTAAATGAAAGAAAATTTAAAACTCATATTAAAAGTACACTTTGTAAACAAGGATATTACAAATTAGAGGATTATATCCAAGATAAGAATGTTTGGAAACATGCTGGTCCTGCTCCATAGGACAATCTAAAAGTCTAGACAAAATCAAACTTGTTCCTAATTTAATTTATAAATATATTTTTAATTATGACATCTTATTCTAATTCAATTTTACAATCTGCGACTGCAGTGGCTCACACACTTGTTAAAGTTCAACTACTTTTGCATTTTTTCATTTTTCTTTTTTTTTAAATAACTTGTAAATATGTGAGCACCATGTATCTTTCACTTATTTGATTTACCTGTCATTGCTTAATTTTTAATTCTTTTTACCTTTTGTGGTAGACTAATTTTATTATGGGTGCATCGTGTTCACATATAAATTTTATTATGTATACAAGACCTTGTAAAACATTTTTAAAAGAGTAACGGTGGAGTTTCTTGCCCATTCTTCTCCATACGAAAACTACCTTTTCGAATGGGCGACTAGAATCATTTCTATTTAGTTTTTTTTTGACGTTCAAAAGTGCCTTTAATGTGCCTATTTGAAATAAATGATTTGACTTTGACTTTGACTTTGACTTTATAACAATATTATTTTGTAGAAATTTCGGTATAATCCGTTTTATAATTTTGTTTGTAGTAGTGTTTTAATAAGTATTGTGTGGCACCCGGTGAATTAGCAATATTCTTCAAAATGTTTCAGAATGAGATTGATAGTGTGAAATATTTGAAGGAATGTCTTGTTCTGTCCATTGTCTACAAGTCATGATGAAGAAGTTTTAATAATATTTTCAGATTACGAAGACGAATCTGAGAGGTCACACAGAAAGAGTAAACGCAGAAAGTACAAGTAAGTTTCAATACATACTAATATGCGAAAGTGTTTCTGTCTGCGTTTCTGACTGTTACCTTTTCACGCCTAAAACACTTAACCGATTGTTATGTAATTTTATCTATTTTCGGGCATAGGCTACTTTACATCCTGGATATTAATTTATATAAAAAAAATACTTATTAAACACAAGCAAACAGAAGTCGCGGTCAACAGTGTCAATTTTTTATTTACCTGCTGCGCAAAGGTCTCCACCGTACTTTTTCATTCGTCTTTGTCTGCTGCCTTTTCTGGCTAATCAGTCAAGAACGAGACTAAGTTGTCGCGCCAGCGTTTCTTATGTATTGGCGCCGATTCTGTTGTTCACAAACTAAACTAAATTTAAGTTCAGTGCATCTTTTTCTTTCTATTTCATTAAGAAAAGGACAGAAGATAAATATTAGTTTAGTCCTGTCAAATTAGTCAGCGCATGGCGTAAATTGACGTATTTTTAGTAGCCAACTTTTTAATCTCGTATAAATTGTCTATGGAGTATCTTAATTTGACAGGACTAAACTAATATTTATCTTCTGTCCTTTTCTTAATGAAATAGAAAGAAAAAGATGCCTGAACTTAAATTTAGTTTAGTTTGTGAACAACAGGATCGGCGCCATTGTGTCTTATAAATTATGTATATGAATAGAATAGCATACTCTTTATTATGTACACCATACAAATTACAGGCATAATTATAGAAAAGAAAAGTAAGTAAGGTAAGTAAGTTATAGTTAAGTATGTATTTATGGGATTTGCCATGGTTGGATATGTTTTCTGATGAATGGACGGTGATTGTCTAAGAGACCTTTCTGTAGCATTTTGCCTCCGCATTACACATAGTGCAGAAGCCAATCTCTTAGCCACCGAGCTGTCAAAACTATTTTATTATCCATGTTCTTATTCGTTGTAAATATTGTTCACAGGTCGTCGGATGAAAACGACGAATCGGATTACGATGGGTAAGTTATCAAATAATAATCAGTAATGCCTGAGGCGTTAAGTCCGCCTTTGTACCTTTTTGTGCGAAAAGTTTAAATAAATCATTAAACACGTCATATTAATCTCTTTATTTGTAATAATTTTTGGCACATGATTAACTTGGCAAAGTGGAGAAACTTATTCTCTATGTTGTAACTAAAAATCAACGTCAAATCATTTATTGCAATTAGCCCATTAAAAGGAAATTCTGAACGCCCCTTCCAAAAGGTTTCGTGTCGAGAAAAACTTTCATCTACAGTGTTAGGTTAGGATAACAAGCCTAACCTAACACTAGATGAAAGTATAAATCAAAACAACATTTATGTATTCAACCAAAAACATTTCTATTCACAGTTCAAAGAAGAAAAAACGCAAGAAGGAAAGGAAGCACAGCTCCAAAAACAAACGCAAGCGTCGGCAGCCCGAAGTCGAAGAGGAAGAGCAGCCAGTAGCCGTCAACATCGACTTGACAAGCACTCTGAAAGAACTCCGCACTTCCTCACCGACCAAAGAGTTAGTTCTCCAAGACTTAGAAGACACACAACAAAGCTTTGTAAGACAAGTATCCTCTGATGAGGACGTAGTAAGAGATAGAAGGAGAAAGAAAGAGAGGCAGTACAGTGAGGGGGAGTGGTCTAGTGATAGTGAAGGAGATTCCAAGTCTTCTGGTAGTAAGAAAGATGAATAGACTTTTTTTTTAAGAATCACACAGATTTCAACGTTAAGGGCTTGTGGATTAAGTTGATATTAGAATGATTATTGTGTATAAAATTGATATAAAAATATTGCAATGGAAATTGAACTATGTATTTGTAATGATTTTAAAGTTTCTAATCAAAATACATACTAATATTCAATTTTAAATAGCTGGTGTTTTGATGATTTTATTTTAAGACAGTTGTGTTTTAAAATAAACGGTAAGTAGTTCTGAATAAGGTTGAATTTTAAATAAATGTTTGAGTCACATTAAAGCCTACACAGCCGAACTGGCAGACAGAAAGCCTGGCTTTTTAAAAATATGCGAGATTTGATATTTTGAAATTTGAATCCTCTAAGTAAGACATAAGTAAGTCTTAAAAATATTTATACAGGGTTATTGGTAAAACATTAACAATCTCTTAAGAGGTAATTGTAATCATCATTATGAACAACTTTTACTATGGGACCAAACCTAAAATCGCGAAAAAAATCAGCTGTTCCCTACATTTTGACGAGCTAAACGCGATTTCGTGTTTGGTCCCAGTTGTTCATAATGGTGAGTACAATAACCTCTTAAGAGGTTGTTAATGTTTTACCAATAACCCTGTATAGTTCTTGAGAAACCATTTTAAATAGTCATTGGAATATAATTAGGTTATTTTAAATGAATCTATGTAGTCTTAAAACACCTTACGCATTTATAAGATCTATTTTAGGTTTCGGTGTAATAATTTTTTGTTCTGATTTCAAGTGCTCCGTTACTATTGTTAGATACTTAAAAACAACTGTTGTATTTTATTTCAATGAATTTGATTTTCCACTATGCATGTCATCATCTGCCTAGCCTTTTCCCAACTATGTTGGGGTCGGCTTCCAGTCTAACCGGATGCAGCTGAATAAATTGACCACTATGCATGTATCATTGTAAAATATCCCATAGGTGTTTGTGGGTCGTTTAGTCATATCATCATCATCATTTCAGCCGAAAGACGTCCACTGCTGGACATAGGCCTCCCCCAAGCACTTCCACTTCGACCGGTTCTGTGCTTTTCGCATCCAACGGGTTCCTGCGGCCTTCACAAGGTCGTCGGTCCACCTTGTGGGAGGCCTTCCAACGCTACGTCTTCCGGTACGCGGTCGCCACTCCAGAACCTTTCGGCCCCATCGGCCATCTGTTCTGCGAGCAATGTGCCCTGCCCACTGCCACTTAAGTTTGGCAATTCTTCGGGCTATGTCGGTTACCTTGGTTCTCCTGCGGATCTCCTCATTCCTGATTCGGTCACGCAGGGAAAGTCCAAGCATAGTCCTCTCCATTGCCCTTTGGGTGACTTTTAGCCTTCTTATAAGGCCCATTGTGAGCGACCACGTTTCAGTGCCATAAGTCATCACTGGCAACACGCACTGGTCAAAGACTTTCGTCTTGAGACACTGCGGTATGTGGGACGAGAAGATATCGCGTAGCTTCCCAAACGCTGCCCAGCTGTTTAGTCATATAAAAGTTTTAAAATAAATGCAGTGTATTAATTGCAAGTTGCATTCAGTGTATTACGTGATATTCAAGTAAAGCATGCTTGCACACACAAGGTCAAATTAAATTAGCTAGGGAAACTCTGCAGACATAATGGGCATCGATAATTGAACACGATAAAAAATTATGATTTCAACTTTTTTTTGGAGGGTCGACGTCCGCTGGTAGTTTTGTTATTTGAAGTTTCAGTTGAGAAAATCTGTTTTCTTCTGTTTTATTGTGTCTAGATGTCAAACAAAACCCACCACGGCTGTGAAGTTTACACAAAAAAACTGATATTTCATGTGACTACATTTACTGCGGTTGATGACCCACAAAATATCATAAAATTCATGTATTTTTTGTTTTAGGTATCATGTTTAGATATCGATACCCATCACGTCTGCGGAGTTTCGCTAACTAATTAAATTTAACTCTGTATAATACACAGAAAATATTAATTACTTAATAAATAAAACAAAGAAGATATTAATTTTTAGAGAAAACAACAACTCGATCAAAAACATTGTTTATAAACTTTTATGAAATTTTACTCAAGTCATAATTAGAAAAATACACGATACAAAAATCAAACACCGATTTTATATTTCTTAAAAAAAATATCTGGGAATTAATCTGTAGTTCATCACAATGAAATATCACAAATATATCCGTAAAATTTTATAATTCCAACTTTTTTAATATTAAAAAATATATTAATATATTAATAAAATATACCTATTAATAATTGATAAAATATTCCTAAAAATTATTTTGTGATTCCATTCCTATTGTACCTAGTAGTAACATTAAAGTCCCAATTCAAAATAGCTCTAATATAAATTACTACATCTGCAATTATACTTGATAGATAGAAAGATAATTATATTATATGCAAGGAAGCTGTGATTTCTTGTAAAATATGTTGGACTCAAAGAACGAAAATGCTAACTCGTACGGTAAAAATAATAAGTAGACGCAGTTCGAGTCCGCGCCGTATGATTCTGTAAAAACGTTTGGTCACAGCTGTCACCTAACCACAGTAAAGATATGAACAGTACGGAAACTACGTACTAACGTTCGAAACGGCATACTCACACAGACGCGCGCATCTACGGTACCCCTAAGCGGCACCCGTGACTGAGAGCACCGCGACTATCGCTAGGGGTACCGTAGATGCGCGCGTCTGCGTGAGTGTGCTGTTTCGAACGTTAGTACGTAGTTTCCGTACTGTTCATATCTTTACTGTCACCTAACTCAACCTTGCACTTTGCCACAAGCCACAGAATTTTGATTTGTGGTACTTTTGAATTAGCCAGGTGGCTGTTCTATCATTGCCACTGTCACGATCGCGTTATACGGATGATTGAAATAAAATACGACGTATTTAGGAGATTTATGTCGCCCAATGCTCGCGTTCTTTCTTCGACCCTACCATAATACAGGACAAATTCGTTCTTATACAGCATCTATTACAAATGTGTAGTACCATCAAACTGAACAAATTTCATCGTGGGACCAATATCAATATCGCGAAAAAATTATCAGCCATCCCATACAGTTGGGTTGAGTAGGTATTGAAGTTTTGTATGGAACAGCTGATAATTCATTCGCAATTACGATATTGGTCCTTTGGAGAAAGTGGTTCAGGTTGATGGTCTGTTCCACAGCCTTAAATTTAACCACACCTTTGTGATACATTCTGTATCTTCAACTACTAGTAATCCCTTTATTACACTATTCATTTCCCTCTAAATTAATGTACTTAGAAGTCGTAGTCAGAATAAGAAAAAAAAATGTTAATAAGTCCTAATGAAATAAATCAATATTACTTAACTTTGAAACAGTGTGCAATAATTAACAACGTCCTAGCGTATTTTAATAAATGATAATATTTACAATAATCAACATTCAGGTAAAAAGTAGCCATTTAATCAATGGAATATATAGCCTGTTAAAATCAAAACATACCACACCCTTCGGCTTTGCCGTAGTCGGATAAATACTGCAATATATTTTATAATCATGTTAATTGTTTAAAAACAATTGTGCTTTAAGAACTCTGTCGCTACGATTTGTGTATACAGCGATAATCTATTTATAAATGGTGTAGGTAGCTTATATGAACTGTATGATTTATGCCAAAGATTTAAATCGTTAGTTTCGTCCTACCGCGTCAAAAGATAACCGCGTTTTATTTTGACAACTTGTGACACACAATGAAGCTGTGACTTGTCTTGGTTGTCAATGTTGTCATGGACACGTTATTAATAATGTGAGAGCTCATTCTTCTCAGTATGGACAACTATTCGCGTGGCAAAGTACGGTGAGGACTAATCTAGCGATTAAAATCTTTGATTTATGCTAGTCATAGCCAAGTTGAATGCGCAAACCGTACAAACGTTTTGTATGGATAAGAAGTGTTTGCACTGCTACTTCGTACTTACGCATCCGTATCTCACGTAAGAATGCCAATTCCTGTAGTTAAAAACGTTCAAACTCTAGACGCAATCTCATCTCGGTAATGTCAAAAATGTAGGTAAATCAGAGGTATTTTTTACAGATTGAAACTGAGATTACAGCCCTTTCACATTCATTTTACCTCTGACAGCAGTAACGTTACGTACCTTATAACCTGATACCTGTATATTAGCCGTCGGCCTAAGCTGGGAGACGTGAATACGTTCAATGTACAGACGCCAGCACATCAAGCTACCCGAAACTGTCAAATTTTTCCAATCAATATTGAAACTTATGCTTTAGGGATAAGGTTGAAAATCTTAAAGAAATTTGACAGATTGTGGTAGCTTGAATGATGTGCTGGCGTCTGTACATCAACAAGGATATGTTCTCGAATTACCTTAAGGGTGCTTTTACAAGCCTCACCTTAAATGGTCAATTTACAACAAGTAAACAAATGTTATTTCTTCCTCTTTTTTTGTTGAAGAAACTTACTTTCCATGTAAAGGTGGGCTGTTGTACATTTTTATTAGCATTAGAATGAAATGTAAAAATCAATATTGTATTTCTACCTGTTATTACTGCGGTACCGGTTTGTTTCTATACTAGCCGATATAGTTCGGCCGTGGAGAGAATGCGTTCCTGAAGTAGCTAATAAATATCAAATTCGTATAACATGTAAGTATTCGTTTGTATGAAACTGACAGGTGTCAAAAGCGCTTTCTCTCGTCGGCCGTATGTTAAGTTGACTAGACACCTGTCAGTCGAAATATACGAAAATATTTGTTGGAAGAAGGTTGAGTGGACGGGTGGGCAGAATTCCACCCAACTGTCTACTTGTCTTGGTCGACTTGTAGTGATAAATGAGTGACGTCATTAATCTCGCAAAATTGTGTAAAAAGCATGCTCAAGATACACAAGCCTTCTGTAACGTTATGTACGTACAATAGTATATCTATATGGTAAATTAAAATAAATATAGTTTCCTATGATTCTTTGTTTATTTTTTTCAACTAAGTAGGTACCTTATATAAAAAAGTCATTTGTAATGTTTTATTCGCCAATATAATATATAGAGCACAAATTAAAAAAAGCAAAAAGCCAACGTCACGCGGTGTTCCCAGGCGGTCACCCATCCAAGTACTGACCGCGCCCGATGTTGCTTAACTTCGGTGATCGGACGAGAACCGGTGTATTCAACGTAGTATGGACGTTGGCGAATGGACTTCTGAATTTTAGGTCCAAAACATACATGAATATTTTATGACATTATCTGAATTTTATTGACACGTCTGTCGTATTTTAAAAAGTCTACTATTTTTACCCGACTACGGCAAAGCAAAAAGGGGGGTTATGATTTTGACCGGTATGTATGTTCAGTTCCCTCATAACTTCAAAAGTACTTATAATCATTTGACAAATGAGGTATCGTTAGAAGCGTCTTGACCGTTCGCTGGTTGTAGTGACGTCACACTAAATTCAATATGGCGCCCTCTAGAGGACATAAAGTAAAGAATTTAAAAATAAATATTTTGAGATGGTACTTTGTGGGGTATCAAAAATCTTCATTTTTTAACCGACTTCAAAAAAGGAGGAGGTTCTCAATTTGAATGTTTTTTTTTTTTTTGGGAATTTTCCCTTGTTTTAATAGTTATTCTGCTATTCGGGGCGGAGAAAAATCCAACAAATCAAATTTCATAAAAATCTGTCTAGCCGTTCTTGAGTTACCTACATAAAAATAGTGTGTACGTTCTTCACATGATTTAAGCTCTAATCTATCTGATGCTGAGTGTACCTAACCCGACTTTGTTTTATTAATCTAGATTTGGAGTTGGTGGGTGGAGAGAGAAACGCGCAATAATTTTTTATACACAAAAATTGAAAAATGTAGTACTTCAATGATGTTTATTCTGTTAGTCGATTTTTACAAACACACGGCAAAAAATATTTTAAAAATTAGACGGGGTCGATGTTAGTCAAAAAGAACTACACAAAAATATGCAAAAAGCCAACGTCACGTGGTGTTCCCAGGCGGTCACCCATCCAAGTACTGACCACGCCCGATGTTGCTTAACTTCGGTGATCGGACGAGAACCGGTGTATTCAACGTAGTATGGACGTTGGCGAATGCTATGGTGAATTTTTCGTTTAGTAGCAACCCTGTGACGTTATGTGATTAAAAATAAACTAATAAACTAAATTATTATAAAAATGGCTGACTGTTCTGTGTGGTGGAATGTAAATAAAACGTCAATGCTGCTGAATAAATTAACCTGTCGAAGTGCTGATTTTTCAATCGACAGATAATATTTATTCGCGGAATAAAATTTACGTCTGACAGTTTTTAACCGACTTCAAAAAAGGAGGATTTTTCTCAATTCGACCGTATATACAATGCGTAACATAATGAACGCAAGACCTCATACACCCCAATTAGAGTATTGAGTTAAAAGCATAATACAATGATCAAAACAATTTTTTTTTAAAGCTAACTATTTTTATTAAGTAAATTGTTTTGACCCTATCATTACTTTATGCATTCAAAATTGAGTCTTGTTGCCTTGACATAAGATTTAATTATCTTTGGCTCAATCGGCGATCAGTATGGCAAAATACATAATTTAAAAAAAAATACCTATCTTAAATGTTACCGAAATTGATTCAGTAATCAATTATGAACAAACTACTTTCAGGACTTGCGTTTATTCTGTTACACCTTGTATATATTTTTTTTTTGTTTGGAAGAACTGTCAAAAATTCGAAATTATTCCTCCGATAAAATTATCTTGCGTTGGAAAAATCAGCCCTAATTACAAATAAATGGGTAAGATTCAAAACTACTTGGCTAAAAAATACAAAAAAAAAGGCAAAAAGCCAACGTCACGTGGTGTTCCCAGGCGGTCACCCATCCAAGTACTGACCACGCCCGATGTTGCTTAACTTCGGTGATCGGACGAGAACCGGTGTATTCAACGTAGTATGGACGTTGGCGAATGCTATGGCGAATTTTTCGTTTAGTAGCAACCCTGTGACGTCATGTGATTAAAAATAAACTAAATTATTATAAAAATGGCTGACTGTTCTGTTCTGTTCGTTTGCGCAGTATGGTGTTGGTGTTATGTGGTGGAATGTAAATAAAACGCCAACGCTGCTGAATAATTTAACCTGTCGAAGTGCTGATTTTTCAATCGACAGATAATATTTATTTGCCGAATAAAATTGACGTCTGACAGTTTTTAACCGACTTCAAAAAAGGAGGAGGTTTCTCAATTCGACCGTATATACAGGGTTATTTGTAAAACACCAGCAACCTCTTAAGAGGTCATTGTACTCATCATTATGAACAACTTTTACTATGGGACCAAACCTGAAATCGCGAAAAAAAAATCAGCTGTTCCCTACATTTTGACGAGTTATACGAACATAAATGTAGGGAACAGCTGATTTTTTTTTCGCGATTTCAGGTTTGGTCCCATAGTAAAAGTTGTTTATAATGATGAGTACAATGACCTCTTAAGAGGTTGCTGGTGTTTTACAAATAACCCTGTATACATTTATTTTTTTGGAAGAACAGACTCAAAAATTCGAAATTATTCCTCCGATAAAATTATCTTGCGTTGGAAAAATCAGCCCTAATTACAAATAAATGGGTAAGATTCAAAACTACTTGGCTAAAAATACAAAAAAATAGGCAAAAAGCCAACGTCACGTGGTGTTCCCAGGCGGTCACCCATCCAAGTACTGACCACGCCCGATGTTGCTTAACTTCGGTGATCGGACGAGAACCGGTGTATTCAACGTAGTATGGACGTTGGCGAATGCTACGGCGAATTTTTCGTTTAGTAGCAACATTGTGACGTCATGTGATTAAAAATAAACTAAATTATCATAAAAATGGCTGACTGTTCTGCCGAAGGCTAGTCTCCGTTGAGGTTGGCCGCCATGGCCGAAATACGGTTTAGAAGACAATGTTTTTTTATTTGGCGCACATTTTGCTAAGAGACCTCAGCGATGTCCCCGCGAAGTTCCACTTCAGATAAACTGTCAATCAAATGCGTACCTAAGAACAAACAATGAATTATCTAGGTACAGACGCCAGCACTTCAAGCTACTACAATCTGTCAAATTTCTTTAATAGATTTTCAACTTTATCGCTAAAGCATAAGGTTCAAAGTTAATTGGGAAAATTTGACAGTTTCGGGTAGTTTGTTGTGCTGGCGTCGGTACATTACATCTTGAATCTTAATCGGAATAGTCAAAAGGCACTTTTGATTGTCACAATAGTTTTGTTCGGTTACCATGAAAAGGCTTGATTATTTTGTCTTCCACGTATTACATATAGGTATGTGAATCAAACTATACCTACCCCGCTTGCGGAAATTCCAGTTTAGATAACGGTTTGGGAAGCCTTAACAAAAATAATAGAAAACGTACCTACCTACTTAATAGGTACATAGGTATTCATTTCTGTTTCTGTTGACTGCCTGGGTCTCGTGGACACAAGCGCGACTGCTTAAAGTGCCATTGGGTTTTTCCCTAAGGAGTTTCTCAGTGACAGCCCCGAGTTTGGAAGTTGCCGGTGTGATACCCGTGTCTCGGAAAGCACGTTAAGCCGTTGGTCCTGCGCCTGATCTCTCTTCCGTCGTGTCGGATTGCCGTCCCATCGGACTAGTACCTAAGTGAGTGCACTTGTGTCCAATGTCATGTATAATATACTTAATATCTCCAGAGTGGATGGCTATATTCTCCGCTGAGAATGGCTGCCATGGCCCAAAAACGGTCTGGAAAACTACTTCTCCACTTGAGGAACGTACGGTCAGCAACGATGCCTAAGTAAGTAGGTACCTGTCATATTGTCAGACCATGTTCTCCTGAGAACAGTCAACATGATAAAATGTCCATTACTATTAGGCAAAACGAAGGAAAAAAATCTCACGCTGTCCAATAGACCTCACGCTGCCTTGGACTTTTCTCTTTATATATTTTTTTTTTGCGGATGGGGTTCTTATCGCCACTATCGTGGACCCAGCGCAGGGCACGCGCTGGGTTGCGACAGTCGCTCTTTCCATGCCGCCATGAGATCACGCCGGAAGGTCCGTCCGCTCCGCCGCGATTTGCCGCGGAGGCGGAGTTTCCCCCCGGCGTAGTGCCTCCGCGCGCCATACAGACGCGCGAGGACTATTGCCTCAAGGTCCCATGGCGGCAGTACGGCAAGGAGGTTTGCCACCTCGCCCGAGATCGTGCGGTAGCCCCGGATAAGCCTTACGGCTACCACCTTCTGGGGCGCGTTTAAGTAGTGGACGGCTCGCCGCCGCAGTGAACGCGCCCACACCGGGGCCCCGTATAGGGCCATGGTCCCCACGACCCCCGCGTAAAGCCTCGTAAAGGCAGGAGGCGTTTGGCCCCCTCAGGTTGGCCAAGAGCCACTTGAAGGCGGCCCCGGCCCGTTCCAGTTTGGGGGCCAAACGTCGGAAATGCTCTCTTTATAACTTAGGTACATAAATGGTAGTCATGATTGTTTTAATCATTGAACACTATTAACAAATGACAACATGTTCAAATCTGCTTTTTCTTCAGGTTACCTACGTTATCTGTCTGTGGTCTTCTTGTGGACCATAGAAGGAAGATGATAGATTGAATAATCAACACAATACATAGGTTGTCCTCGTAAGAAGGTACCTATTTACAAATTGAATCACATATTATGTGATTCAATTTATTTATTTATCCACCTCGCGGTAACTATCTTTAATATAGGTAGATAGTTACCGAGGTGCATATATCAATTACGTTCGCTAGATCAAAGAATAGTACCTATCAAACTACGATTGTTTATCAGCAAAACGGAAAAAACAACGAGTAAATCCAGATGCTCGAAACTTGTAGTCTATTAAAGAATTATTACTATCACACTAAAGTTAAGCCTTCTTTATCTGATAGTGCCGACTACTCGAGATGCTCCTAAGCCGCTATAAAATCCTTAGGAGATCTTACATTACGTCAAACCTTTGCATCTCTAGCAAGAGTTTAGGTGTCAAAGGGGTTACCTGAAGAAGATGGCGTCTCAGGTAATCAATTGAAATATTTACCTAGATATTTACATAAATGAAACGAAAAGTTCAGGGTGAAAGATAACTTTAAAGCCTTTTTACAAGTGCAAGGATATTTGTGTTTGTTAAAGGCAAAGAGGAAAATGGATGTTGAAAAACGGAAGAGGTCATGTGACTTTCCAAAAAAAGCTAAGGTAGGTTCATTTAGATTTAATACCTATTTATAAACAAATAACACACAGGAAAGAGTTCTAAAGGTGTGCAAAAGAAACGGAGACTTCTTTATCCTGAGACTAGAGTGAACTGCTTCGCACGGATTTTACGACTCGACTAAATATTGATATTTCTTTGTTATTAATATAATGAATTAAGCACATAACTATAGGTAAGGGACAACATTCTCTAATGGTGAAAACCGCTACAAAAGCCGTTGTGGCTAGTTTAAGAGCAGGCGGTGACACAGATTTGTATGGCAAAATATGTAACTTTCCCATCCTTCCTCAGAAGAAAGAAGAGATCTTCCTGATCGATCCGTCGCAGCTGCTGCGTCCGGAGCCGGTGTTCAACGACAAGCCGCTAGAGGCATTCCGCGACTACACTGTAGATGACGCCGACCCCGTCAGGGCGCGTGTGCGCAAGACTTACTATGACATGCACACCAATGTTACTGTCGATCTCGTCAAACGTGAGTTTCTAGTATGTTTATGTCGCAGTCAAGCAGCGCTCAATCAGACAGTAGATAAAAAAATGTAATGTAGATAAAAAAAATGTAAATAACGCAGTTTGAAGGAAAAAACTTTATGCCCTATTGGCTATTGCCCCGCTTTTTTTTTTTAAGGTGGGAATTCATCAAATGACCCCTCCCGCTCTGGGTGGAGTGGAAGGGAGTGCCAGACTCTTACTGACTAAAACCCACCCGTGTCCCTTCCTTACCTTTATGTTCCGGGCCAGCGGCACCCCTTTCGGACAATCCCGCTGACCACTATTGCCCGTTGCACTATTGGCACTATTAGCCGTTTAGATTGGTTAGGTTTCCAAACATTTTGATTGCAGTTTGTTATCATAGCGGGAAGATCATCCACCGATCTAGTAAGTTGGGAGGAGAAATCACGTCTTCTTGTTGGGTAAATGAAGCACGCTTTTAGTCAAGCAAGATTGCCAAGTAAAAATTAACGTATCTTCTTAGATACGTCGTGTACCTACTTACGACACGGCAAGCGACACGACAAGCAGTCTGCAAGATATACATATATATAATCTGCCTTCTCTTGAAGACAGGTTATGTCTACCTTGCAGACTGTTTGTTGCAGTAGATGGCATGATCAGGCTTCATTTCTTGTCAATATTCGACGAACGAAAATTTTACACATTGCATAGGTACCTACAGTCAACAAAAGAGATAAGCATGCAGGATCGTCGGATATAGTTGAATTTTAGTAAGAAACCGATGGATGTTGTCGACTGAAATTTAATTTGATAAATGAGCTGTTTGTTTTCTATTAATAAAATAACATTTTATTCGAGAACATCCATCGGTTTCCTAGTAAACTACAACTTTATCTGACGATCCTCCATACTTATCTCTTTTGTTGACTGTACATTATACTCATCTCTTCTTCTCCTTCGCAGAAAAAAAAGAAAGATGGCTGAAGTTCAACACGTTCAAGAGTACGATCAAGGATGCCCTGATCAAGTTGAACGAGCTGGTGGATGAGTCAGACCCTGACACCGAACTGCCGAACATCGTGCACGCCTTCCAAACTGCTGAGAGGATCCGAGCCGACCACCCTGATGATGGCTGGTTCCATCTTACTGGACTGGTCCATGATTTGGGCAAGGTATGTGAGGATATTTAAGTTTTGTGTAGATTCTTGGAGCGGATAATGTACTGGCTGAAGTATCGATGTACCAACTGTTATTTGTGGAGTAGGTAAGTAGGTATCTATGCCAAAAGAACCATAATAGCAGAGTAATGTGGGCCGTCTTAAACATATTGGGCGCCGCCGGGGTGCAGAAAACAGTTTGGGGGGCGGTTTGTTTTTTGGCAACAAAAAAAAACTTGATTTTGGAGTCCAATTTTTAAATTGCAATTTGCAGGTCAGTGTCAGGTTGTATATTTTGTCTTGCAATTGACTTAGAGGGTTGTATTGATATTACCCTCTAACTTCATAATTATAACTCTATTTATTGATATTTCATGAAATAGTCATTTTGAATTTCACGGGCTACCCTGACGTCCTGGGTCTTAGGAGGCTAAGACCCTGCGCCCGGGTGCCACGCACTGCTTGCACCCTCGGGTAAAGATGGCCCTGATAATGAGTGTGATGCAGTGAGACTTTCATTATCGTAGAGAAGGGACCAGAGAAGCTATACTTGACTTGTGTTCACTACATTGCGTTGTTGACTGATTATGACAGGAGTTTATCATACCTACTATCATGTCTGTCATGAATGACGACTTTTGGCCGCGGCTTGGTATTCGTGAAAGTCGGAAATTATAAAAGTAACCTATCAACTCAGCCTATCGCAGTCCACTGCTGGACATAGGCCTCTCCCAGGCTGCGCCACAACACCCTATCCTGCGCCTTCCGCATCCAGAAAAAAGCAATTTTTTTTTCAAGTTTTTATTTTACCAATTTGTCGGCGTGATTAATGTGTATATCCATGCCAAATTATAGATTTCTAGTACCTACTAAGATTCTCTGAGCTAAGCTGCGGACGGACGGACGGACAGAGCTAAGCTGCGGACGGACGGACGGACAGACGGACATGGCGAAACTATAAGGGTTCCTTGTGTGTTGTTGACTACGGAACCCTAAAGAACACATTTGCAACGCAATCAAAACACAATAATAAAGTGATCTTAATACCTACCTAGATATGAAACTGAGTAAGTACCTACATAGGCATAAACACGACTAATCTACTCGTTATTGATAACCTCTTTTACGATTCCGACCTTTTAATTGTTGATCCATTGATACCGGCGCCCCTGGCTGGAATTTTCACGAGCACTGAGTTCTACTTCCAAGTAAAATTGATTAAAACTTGTGGAAAATATTCTATTGCAATCAAAGTAATGTGGTAGAAAATAAGAGCAGAAGATCATGTATTATCAGCGTTAATAGCACTACATTACCTATCACACGTTGATTATCTTTATGATGTGATGCATAATTGTTTGTTCTTCTCCTGTGTAGCTACTTAGATATTTGTGCATTACGAACGAAACAGCAGCGGGGTACCTAATTGCTTAAAATACAGCAGCAATGGCTTTCATTTTGACAGTTCAACAACATTCATTGCGTTATTTACGTTGTTGAGCAGGCAATTTTTTCGTACATTTGAAGCAATACCATAATCAGCCTATAATGTTCCCACTCCTGGGACACTGGCCTCCTCTCGGTGAGAGGGAGTGGGCCGCGCGGGCCCAGTGCGGATTGGCAGATGTCACATGTCTTCGAATTTTTGGTTCTAGGACATACCTACCGGTTTCCTTCACCGTTTTAAGAGCAGTGGTGATGAAATAATTTACACAAAGTAAAGCGCCTGTCTGGGTTCGAACCTACGACCTTACAACTCATAAGTCGCGGCCGTTACCACTTGGCCACCACTGCTCTCAAGCAATGGGTTAGCAATATCCTTCAAAATTATTCAGACTGTGATTGTAAGTGTGTTAAGGTTATTAGGGTGCTAAATGATCAAAATAACAGTAGTAGGTAACCTAGTAACAGTACCTCCTTTTGAAAAGCTAAGAGAGAAATCTGCTGATCAGAAAGCTGAAGCCTGTGTAGAAAATCGAGCAATGAAAAGTATTTTGGTAGCCATTGTAAAATTTTCTCTGTCCCCATAGAACAATGACGATGAGTTTTTAATTTAATTTGCGGCTTTGGCAGAAGAGATGTCTCAATATTAAGACACTATTGTCTATCAGTCTGTAGCATATATATTCCTTGGCTATTTCTTTTCTAAACGGAAGCCATATAATGAATTGTCTTCGTCTTTGAACAGGTAATGGCTTTCTACGGCGAGCCTCAGTGGTGCGTGGTTGGCGACACGTTCCCCGTGGGCTGCAAGTGGGCATACTCCATCGTGTACGGACCCGAAAGCTTCAAGGACAACCCCGACACTTACAACCCTAAATACAAGTTAGTATTTAAAGGTCTCATTGTCATTATCGCCTGGCTGACCGACGCCGACTGGGTTATTTGCTCCACACGCATTATGTGGCATCCCCTGATTCATTTTATTCCAGACACTATCTATGATAAAATGTAACGTCGTAATAATGTTCACGCGGTGTAGTGGTGAATAGAAGAAATTTTAATACTTCTGTCCCGCGCCCTAGAACAAGATAACATTTATACTTATCGTCTCTAGCACCGAATACGGAATGTACGAGCCTAACTGTGGCCTGGACAAGCTGGAGATCTCCTGGAGCCACGACGAGTACATGTACCAGTTCCTCAAGCACAACAAGACCAAGATCCCCGACAAGGGACTGTACATGATCAGGTAACTGCAGCTCTAATAGCCAGTCGAAAACCTCGGAAACGATGAGAAGGCCTTTTAGTCTTCTGCGATTAAAATGTTCTTGTCCTTAGCATTTATTGGCATCATTTATCTTCAACCGATAGAAGAATGTCTCGAGAAAAACAGTATTCTCTAGTCAAATTGAATAAAGTTGACGTTGGTACCGTACATAGTATCTATAGATTATTGATTTTAAAAACTATCCACAGATACCACTCTTTGTACCCGTGGCACGCGGGAGGTGACTACCGTCATCTGACCAACGCGAAGGACGAGGAGATCTTGCAGTGGGTGCTCGAATTCAAGTAAGTAACTTTACAAAAAATAGAAAGCTTTACGCTACCATAGGTTAATTTATTAATTTAGTTCCGACAAACATCGGCGGCGCGGTCTTTTTGCCCTCTATGTGCTTTGGTAGTATAGGATTCCCTTTGCACTATCGTTCGTGGTCAAATTGACCGGCCCGGCCCGCCCCGCCGTATGTTTCGCGCCTTAGGGCCGACAACTGATGAAAATGTGGGGTTTCTAAATCGAAAATGGCAGGGCCAAATTCTATTGGCTTAGGATAGGTATATTCTAGGGTTGTCATGATATCAAATTTAATTGTCATCTATCTTTATGGGTACATTTTCGCCTCGAACGAAATTTACCTTGTCACCAGGAATAATTAGGTAGAATAGTGAGATATGTAAGTAGACGGTGATGTTCATCTTCAGTGTTTTCAGATAATACAGCTCGTATAGGTAGTCTTGTACTTTTATTCCCTAGTATTTTAAAATCGTGTTCTGATAAAAACGCTTCTCCCTCAGCAAATACGACTTATACACGAAAAGCACGAACGTCCCCGACATAGAGGCTCTGTGGCCCTACTACGAGAAGCTGATCGAGAAGTACATCCCAGGAGTCTGTGAGTGGTGATTACCTACCATGACCTGCATGGAACCCGAGAAATTGTGTGACGTCTGTTTTTAATACGTATACCTTTTGATTTTAATGTCATCTCAATTCTTTATCTTTTTATTTTGTGAAGAAATGGGAAAGGTAATAGCAGATTGTCATTTTTCTGAAAATTGTTTGTGTCCACCAAACCGAATTGTTTTGATAATGGTTTTGGTATCTTATAATTTGGTCTATTATAATATGTACCTACAGATGATGTATAAGATTGATATAATTATATTTTGATGTTATGATTATATGATATGTTATCTATATAGGGTGACTGGTAATTAGTGACCGATACTTTATCACGTGATTTTACTTATCATTATGAACAACTTTTACTATGGGACCAACCCTGAAATCGTGAAAAAAAAAACAGCTGTTCTCTACATTTTGACGAGTTAGACGAACATAAATGTAGGGAACAGGTGATTTTTTTTTCGCGATTTCAGGTTTGGTCCCATAGTAAAAGTTGTTCATAATGATGAGTAAAATCACGTGTTTAAGTATCGGTCACTAATTACCAGTCACCCAATATATGTACGGATGTTTATATAACAATCATATTATTTATTATTCTTGTTATTTAAAAAACAATATGGAAATTAAAAGTAATATTTTTTTGACCTCCTATCTACTCCAATAATATCTCACTCCTAGGCAAGTTAAGACTTCCATAGGGTAGGTACTGCCTGAATCAACCCTGTTTGGTAAAGTGCATAGCGTCACTTGTACAAGAAGAATTACATTTTATTAGATAAGTAGTCTGGTGGTCCAGTGGCATCGGTACCGACGTACGGGTGGTCGTGGGTTGCCGTGCCAGGTGCTCGATTCCGATTAGTGCGCGTTGCAGTAGGAAGTTTCATACAAAGATGGCTCGAGTTGATACGGTGCCGATCCCTTTCCGGTTTGATACGTGTGCTATGACTTTACCGCCCCACAATTTATCTCTGGAAAACAATTATTATTGCCTTCTATTTTTATGATTTAATGGAATACTTCCTTATTCTTTGAACCTTCTCCTGACCTTGATTCAATTGAATATCTGCGACATGTATTCTAAGGCGTCACATCAAGTCACATGGTTTTAAATTCAACGGCAAAAGATATAAACTTAAGGCATTAGGCATGAAGTCCGCCATTGTACAGTTTTTACTTGTGCATAAAGTTTTAATAAATAAATAAATACGCTGCGGGGTAATTTTGCGTAACACACTATCAGCAATACATTTGACAGTTCAGCATAACATTCATTGCGTAAAGAAAGAAAGAAAAGAAAGAAAATACGTTTATTACGTAAAAATTATTTCGTTGGTTATAAAAAAAAAGCTGTTTCATACATTTTGACTACGTACGTAGGTATTGTACTTGTCTAAACTAAGTTTTTTTTGTGTGTATATACAGAATTCATGGAAACAGCTTGTGCATCGATGTCCCTGCAACTCTGTATCTAAATATACAAAGTGTTTTTTTTTTTATATCCCATAACTCTAGGGGGTCATTATGAACAACTTTTACTATGGGACCACACCTACAGTCGCAAAAAAAATCAGCTGTTCCCTACATTTTGACGAGTTATGCGAACATAAATGTATAGGGCTGATTTTGTTTTCGCGTTTTCAGGTTTGGTCCCATAGTAAAAGTTGTTCATAATGAGGAGTACGAGTAGGTACCTACACTGACCCCCTAGAGTTATGGGGTATAAAAAAAACACGTTGTATAAAATTTAAAGTCCTGACTGACATGAAATTTGGAGAGTGTGTTCTTTGTAAAGAGTAGGTATCCACTAAGAAAGGGTTTTTCTAAATTCCACCCCTAAGAGGGGGATTGGGGGAGGGTGAAATTTCACGCGGACGAAGTCGCGGGCAGAAGCTAGTAGTCTATACAAAAACTATAGACTCGAGATGGGGAGAGAAGGTGAGGCTGATGATTTCAAACTGCGTATCTACCTACATTATTAATCTTTTTTAACCCGCCTTTTCCAAGAATACAAGTTAATCTTTTCAATTCCATTCACCTTCTATGTTTTAAAGGTTGCTATGGCATGATGGCACAGAACAAATATAGCCATTCTTAGTCCCAGCTTATGAGTAAACTTTACTCCGTAGTCCCAGGTCGCAAGCAAGTGGTGGGCACCAATATAGGAACACGTGTACATCCAGTAGATCCACCCAAACTAAATGCGTTTTAAATTCAAAACGCAGCATCATAACATACAAAAAGATCTCTCTTGTGAGCATCATAGCAATCAGCAAAGTGCCGGAAATAAACCAACAATGCATCTGTTAACAAAACACAATCATCAACAACCATACTATTCATATATTCCAGTTCCATTGAAGAGTTCGCTTTCATATACTCTAAGTATATGACAGTGATATCGTAAGACGATAAGCAGTGTATGCTGTATGCTCCAATGGTCTCGTCGAGACGTTGACACGTGTATGGCACACTAACGAGCTATAGAATCTATATCTTAACTAAGGTCTTGTTCTGAATCAATCGCCTTTTGTAACTGACTTTAAACAAAAAAGGAGGCTATACTCTTTTGCTACACGTGTCAATCAAAGGCAGCATCCTTTGGACATACTTCAATCAGTAGGTAGTGTAGGTAGCTAGGTATCGATAATAATATATTAGAAACTGCATGTTGTGTGACGTAAAGTAATCAAAGCATTAAATCACCAATCGGAACTTTTATCGAATTCGTACCTACCGGTTATATTCTCTTTGTACCTACCTAATATTCCCGATCATATTATCTCCAAAAAGTCTGAAGAACATTTAAAGATTCAACAATATTATAAATTACTTAATGCGTCACGGCATTGGTCACTTATGTGTACTTTTGCGAGTCTTTTATCACATTACACTAAACACTGATAGCTCTTGACCCCATCTGTTAACAATTATCATTTAACTTGTGCACAAACTGATCCGATCCCATTACTGCTCGGAGGGAGAATAGCAACAGAACGCCTAACCATGAAGCCGAAACCAGTGAGTTAATTTTATTTGTATTTATAATTTATTAGTTAGACAAGCAAACTTACAGACTAGACAAAATGCAAGAGATCCAGAAGCTAAGCTTTAAAGTCTAAGATATATGCGCATAAATTAATGTTTTTGTTGTATTATGTTTGAGGCTAGATATTTTGTCAGTCAGTTTTTTCTCAGCATGATGAAGGTTATAGAAGAAAACGCTTGCAAAATAAATTTTGATCGTAGTCCTACCTTACTATGGTATTTCTGATATAATATAGCTGGAGTTTTAGAGAAACCACTTGACAGACCGGCCTATAGCGTCCTACCTATTGGCTTTATGTTTCGGACCTCCAAACTGCTTATCAAGGTCGTTGATGCGATGATGCAAAACTTTCCCAGGTAAGCAAGTCATAACATAGAAGATAATAAATGGAAAAAACTCTTTTAATTAGGTATGTACTTTGATGAGTTAGCCAAGAAGACCCACAAATTGAGTTGACACTTTTTCCGCGTCTTTTAATTAGGTATGTAGGTACTTTGATGAGTTAGCCAAGAAGACCCACAAATTGAGTTGACACTTTTTCCGCGTATCTCTGCAAAAATTGTTTATAAGATTTATTTAAAACTAGCTTCTGCTCGCGACTTCGTCCGCGTGAAATTTCTTGTACCCCCACCCCGTCGCGTCGCAACACTTCGTATTCGCTTACCGTTCACTCTGAGTTTTTTTCTTCATAGCGTGATGTTAAATAGCCTATAGCCTTCCTCAAGAATTGGGCTATCAAATGCAAAAAGAATTTTTTCAAATCTGACCGGTAGTTCCAGAGATTATCGCGTTCAAACAAACAAACTCTTCAGCTTTATTATTAGTATAGATAAAAAACTCTATGGCCCATAACTCCTTAATTAGGTACGGACGCCAGCAGGTCAACCTACCCGAAACTGTCAGATTTTCCCAATCAACCTTGAACCTTATGTTTTAGCAATAAAGTCGAAAATCTATTAAAGAAATCTGACAGATTGTAGTAACTTGATGTGCTGGCGTCTGTACCAACTCTTAACATCTTACACACGTGATAACTTTTAAACGAAATATCCGATTGAGATGAAACAAAAAGTATTTTACTTCTTCATAAATACTCTTGATAACATAATGCTTAATTTCGATAAAGATTAATATTACGATACATATTTAACGTAGTTTTTTTTTCTTCAGACGATTTAATAATTATTTTGAACACAAAATCGGTTATTGTGATTAAACCATGATAGCTAGATATATGTTCTCGCGGACTTTTTTGTAGGTCTTAATGGGCTCTACAAACCCGTAGTACATCATTTTGTTCTATTGTCAATAGTTTTTGCAGCGCACGCAAAAATAGGTTTTCGATTTTACACCTTGTGTTACAAAATAGCAATTTTATTACGGATCCCTAATTTTGAACAAAAAAAAAATATAGCCTATAGCCTTCCACGATAAATGGACTACCCAACACTAAAAGAATCATTCAAATCGGACCAGTAGTTCCAGAGATTAGCGCGTTCAAACAAACAAACAAACAAACAAACAAACAAACTCTGCAGCTTTATAATATTATTAGTATAGATTAATTCCACAAAATATGAGCAGTCAGATCTATTGCCTTATCTGCAAACTTATTCAATAAATTAATGATTCAGCTAATTATTACAAATGCAAAACGTGTTCAAAAGAATAATAAAGTGAAGCAGCGACCTAGAAAATAGATGAAAATGACTTCGAGGATCTAATGTATTGTACACAACTGTAAATAGTTTGATATTTTTTTCTGAACACAATATATCGCACAATTTTTTTTTAATATTTCTAATTTGCATTTGCTGATATCGTCGTGACTATCATGCTAGGGGTGGCATTAAAAGATCGTGATCACTTGGAGTATAACCATAGTTTTTTTTTTATATTTCTATGAGTACAACTAAGAATTTTATCAGAAACACCTTTTACTTGAGAATTAAGAGGTAACTAAAAATCAATTTCGCCAACCTAACTTGCAATTAATGGCAGCACAGTCGCGCCAAAAAAATCCAATAACAGAAAAAAAAAACCTACCCATGTATCAACAGCCTATGTCGCCAACACTGAAACGACAAGGGAAGCGACTCATTACAGAACCGTGGGCGATCACACGACGGATAGCATCTTAGTCCGCTACCTAGATACCATTCCTGACCAACACGCGTAGTCGTCTGTTCACAATGCTGACTGCTTCTCTTCAAAAGATAATGAAGCTTGGGTCTTTGCAGGATTCCCCCGTCTCCATGATGGACCCCTCACTCCTGCTGCGGCCGGAGAAGGTTTATGACGGCAAGCCAGTGGAAGCGTTCCGGAATTACGATATCGACGACAATGATCCGATTAAGGAACGCGTGCGCAGGACTTACTACGAGATGCATACCAAACAGACCTACGATTTTGTTAAAGGTAAGTTTTTTTATTAACAGTTACGAAAATGTATTTTTCTGAATAATTACCTACAGGCAGTTATTTACTTAGTGCTAATTATAATAACAAACATTATGAACGTAGGTGCAGCGGTGCTATTCTGTAAAAATCTCACCGTGAAAACTTAGGTGAAGTGAGCGTGGAGTGAGCTGTCAATAGTGTCAATTCCTAGCAATAACAAACTCACTTCACCTAAGTTTTCACGGTGAGATTTTTACTGAATCGACCGGCAGAACACCAAAGTAACAGCAAGCACTTCTATCAAATCCAGATTGGAGTACATTCGCAAAATATAATCAAACTGAATGAAAAAACTATAATATGAAAAATAAGCCACAAATAGCTTCATAACTTCATAGATTTCCTGGGTAGCCCCTAACTAAATGTCCTTCCTTCCAGGACGGATGGACGATTGGCTGAAGTTCAACCATTTCAAGATGTCAGTGAAGGATGCCCTGATCAAGTTGAATGACCTGGTTGACGAGTCAGATCCTGACACAGATTTACCAAACATTGTGCACGCTTTCCAGACTGCCGAGAGGATTCGCGAAGACCATCCTGATCAGGACTGGTTCCATCTTATTGGACTCATGCATGATCTTGGAAAGGTAAAGATTATGATGATGATGATGATTGAATTTTAAATAGATACTAAGTTTCCGCCCGCGGCTTCGCCCGCGTGGTATGTCGATTTCCCCAGGGTTCAAGGTACTCCCAGACCAAATTTTATCAAAATCGGTCCAGCCGTTTCACAGATTAGCAGGAACAAACAGACAGACAAAAATTAAAAAAAAAACGTTTTTTAGGGTTCCGTACCAAAATGATAAAACGGAACCCTTACGGTGAGACTCAGTCTGTCTGTCTGTCTGTCACAGCTGGATATCTCAAGAATTACTAATGCTAACTTGAAATTTGAAGCAGTTTTAGATGACGTTTGCCCAACTATTTTGCAAATAAGAATAAGAAATAAAAATATATTATAGTCCACCACCACCTTAGTCAAAATATGTGGCTTGGCCGTTTCGCTACCATCACATGGGCGTAAGGTGAAAAATTTATTCACTGTTCAATACTTTTCTGTTATACAATAGTTCTTGTAGTAACGAAACGGCCAAGCCTCATATTTTGTTTGACTAAGGTGTAGTTTGTGAAGTTAGGGCGTGTAGAGTTAGAAGCTTGGCTCTACATGAGATCTGATAACTTTTTGGCAGTACGAGCCATATGTGGTCTCGGCTTGGCAACATTTTACATGAAAATGTTTTTGGTGGGATAAATAAGTATGTACCTACCTACATTTTTTAGAGCTGCAGCATGGAATCGTTAGATTATCGACCCCGTGATTGTTTAACAAGGTTCAATCGATAACAATCCAGTAGTCAAATTGTCTCTGAACTTTTAGTTAAAACAGCAGTGCAGAAGAACTAACTTAACATCGACCGACGCCAGCAATCTAAAGTATATTGAATGTTGTCATTGACCAGGTGATGGCTTTCTACGACGAGCCTCAATGGTGCGTGGTGGGTGACACGTTCCCCGTGGGCTGCAAGTGGGGCCCGTCCATCGTCTACGGAGATGACAGCTTCAAGGACAACCCTGACACATACAACCCAAAATACAAGTAAGTGGGAGACTGTTTGCTGTCAACCAGCCATTTCTACTTAGATGACTGTGCAATTTCCTTGATAGAGGCAAGGATACCTATATCAAACGGCTAAATGAGTATATAGGGTGACTGGTAATTAGTGACCGATACTTAAACACGTGATTTTACTCATCATTATGAACAACTTTTACTATGGGACCAAACCTGATATCGCGAAAAAAAATCTGCTGTTCTCTACATTTATGTTCGTCTAACTCGTCAAAATGGAGAAAAAAGCTGTTTTTTTTTTCACGATTATATATATATAACGTATCGTGAGAAAACCGGCATGTCCTAGAAAATTCTGTGTCGGGGGCACTGGGAACATCATAGGCTGATTATGATAATATTATTATGCTAAAAAGAACTCCCCTATGATGAAAAGTCGAGACGCGTTTCACGAACGATTTTTCGACCATCTGCAGAGACCGTATAGACTTCGGCGCGGCATTAATTCAGGGTTATTTCTTTCAGCACTGAATGCGGCATCTACAAGCCTAATTGCGGTATAGAGAACCTGACGATCTCATGGGGACATGACGAGTACCTGTACAGGGTGCTGGTGCACAACAAGGCCAAGTTCCCCAAGGAGGGACTCTTCATGATTAGGTATGGAACATACTTCGAGTACCTAGATATGAACTGTTTGATGGTTAAAATAACAAGAATGATATTTATTAACTCTGCGGTAGCAATGGCTTTCATTTTGACAGTTCAACAACATTCATTGCGTTATTTACGTTGTTGAGCAGACAAATTCTTCGAACTTAAAAGTAATGGACTAGCAATATCCTTCAAAATGATTCAGATTGTGATTGAAAGTACGCAATTAGGGTGCAGATTCGACCCTCGATGGCAACAATGTCGTCCGCTAATCTCGGTTTCGAAGTTTAATGACCGACAAAGTTCCAAAACGATTGTGGTTTTCGAAGATGTAACATGTGATCATGTAACGATTATTCACTATCTTAAAACATTAGTTTTCAGATACACGACGTACGTAGACCTACGTCATTCTTGAGATAAACTTTGTAACTACAATAACAAAGTGCTTGCGTTATTTACTTACTTCTTATTGCTGAATAGTTTCATAATTATGCTATAATATTCCGCGAAGTTATTTAGTGACATTTAAAAGTATCTTCGTTCTTCTCAATGATAAATACTTTATCTAAAGTAGCTGTCACGCGTCTAATGCCACTCACGATCAAGTTCACTTGTCAAGTTTGCAGCGGACTTGAAGCCGCGTCCAGTAAACTTGACGGTGTATGGCTACTTATCATGCATACCCATAGCCATACACGTTCAAGTTTACTTGACGGTGAACTTGATCGTGATTAGCCCAGTCGCGATCAAGTTCACCGTCAAGTTTGCAGCGGACTTGAAGCCGCGTCCAGTAAACTTGACCGTGTATGGGTATGGGTATGCATGAACAGTCGACTTATCTATCATGCATACCCATACCCATACAAATAGGGTAAGCACTTAAGCAGAGGTGACTCACATTAGGTATATTTATGTAGGTATTCGGTATATTTGTTATGATATCGTTTTTTCTTTTCATGTGTCACGGGCCCTACAGTCCGTTCACAGTTATTTTACCTCTGAAGCAGCAACCTGCAACCTAATATCAACCTTATTGTGACGAGAATATAGACCACAATGATTTCGACAGACTTGTCAATGGCAGATGGCAGCAATAATATCCAACATAAAGATTACTGTGTTTTGGACAGTGATGCGAACTCAAGATGTAAAATAAATAACTGTAAACGTACTGTAGATAAACTTGATTTGAGCTATTTATTCTACACGTCTCATTTCTCCAATTTTTTTTGTTTGGATTTATGGCAGAAATAAAGAAATAAAATACGTTTATTTGCGTTAAACATGACGGTTAAAACGAGCCCCAGCGCTGGTTTTCAGCGACAGCCGGCGTTGACGTGGCAAAAGCTCTTTATTATCTCCGTTCACCTCTCAGGTTCACCTGAATGTTACGAAACGTTTTGTGCTGTGTGTGATTTCTTGCTTATTCAGCTTTTGTTTGTCCATCAGATATCACTCTTTGTACCCGTGGCACGCGGGCGGTGACTACAAACAGTTTATGAAGCCAGGAGACGAGACGATCATGCAACACGTTTGGGAATTCAAGTAAGTATACTATATACCCGATTGCCCCAAAAGGAGGGCAAGCTTACCTATGTTTTTTTAACAACTCCCAGTTTTAACACTAGGTCGAAAAAAGAATTTTTTATCATATTTAGGAACAGTCGCAAAACAGAAGGCCAATTCTCATAATATTAAAAACGTTCAAAATCTAGTTGCAATCTCATCTCAGCGACAATCAATGTCAATTTTTTTTTCAAAAATATAGTGAATTCAGAGGTATTTTTGACAGATGGAGATTGAACGTTCACCTCGAAAATCTAAAATCCTCGAAAACCTACTAAGCGAGCGAAAGTGATGCAATTACTTTTGAAACGCAAAAGAAGAGTGATGTAGTGTGCGTGCGCATCGAATAAAACGACTTAAGTGCCAAAACGAATTTACTCCTTTTTTAACAAAATAAATGAATTCAAAAAGAAGTATTTTGAGTAAACTTTGATATGATAATTCTGTATGCTTTAAAGTAAATTCCATTGAATAACTCTTAAGCGTTACGCTACGCCGTGATGTCGAAAAAAGTAAAAAATATAACTTTGCAATATTTTTTTTTATCGAGAAAAATTAATTAATTCGTGTATTCCTTTTACATAATACTAGACCAAAAAGTCAAAGAACATAATTATACCAAAATGTTAAATCCCTATTCCACGTACCTACTTATTATACTTACACGAATAAAAACCAGTTTTTTTTTCTATATATCACCATAAAATTATGAGAATTGCCCCTCAATTCTCAACAGGAAACAAAACAACTAACAAGAAAGAACAGACTAATCTGACTAATGTCAAATTTCTATAATAGATTTTCAACTTTATCGCTAAAGCTTGAGGTTCAAAGTTGATTGGAAATATTTAACAGTTTCGGGTAGTTTAATGTGCTAGCGTCTGTACCTTCCTGTGTTCATAGCTTATACGACTAAATTCTAATTTCTTGTTTCATCCTTTTCAGTAGGTTTTGGGTTTTTAAACATATTTTATACCAACAGCATTTGAAATCCGCCATCTTATCTTCCTCCTTTTTTGGCAGCAAATACGACCTATACACCAAGAGCGGCGGTGTGCCCGACATCGAGGCTCTGTGGCCCTACTACGAGAAGCTGATCGAGAAGTACATCCCAGGAGAGCTGGAGTGGTAGACTGACCCAAGCATATACCCTGTACAGTACAAATGTAATTATCCTTACTAATTTATTACAGTTTTTTTTTTAAACACGATGTTAATTGTTATTAATACTTATTAGGTGATTTCGCTATTGTCGATTTTTTTTTCTGTATCTCGAGTTTTATTGGACCTACAGAACTTCGGCTCCGCTCAAAAGTACTTTAAAAATGTTTTGATCTATTTTTATTTAATTTTGATTAAGTGGTAAAATGTCTCGGCCATTTCGGCAATTTATTTAGTAAAACCAAAGATAAATTTTTTATCTTTGGTAATTTATAATTTGTATATTATTTTTATACTCACATAAATTGGCCAATTCATTTGAAATTGTTATATGGCTATTGTAAATAATAATCTATATTATTTTACACGTTGTTTTATTTTTTGTAAATCTTTTTATATTTATTTTTCGCACCTATGATCATAAAATGCGGGAACGAGATATCTCGTGTCTCAGTTTAGCCCTTCTATTCTGTGAAGTGCTGTCAACATGGACGTATTTTATGTCCATGGCTTTGGCTATCAAGTGTCGACCCCTAGGATCAGGTGGAATGACAGCACACTTCACCTCAGTCTTCACGGTAAGATTTCTACAGAATATGTCGGCATTTTTAAGCTCAGGCCACACCGCCAGCTAGCGGGCGGGCGGGCTAGGCGGGCGAACATCGTTTCACCTCTTTACATGGTTAGTCGGTAGCTCGCGGTGTGAACCGAAGTATGTAAAGAGGTGAAACGATGTTTGCCCGCCCGCCCGCTAGCTGGCGGTGTGGCCTGCGCTTTAGAAATGCTGTAATACTTAATAGGTACCTATTCACCGTCCTACTCTCACGTTTTCTGACCGCGACTGCCTAGATCTCGCGTTTAGTATATATAAAAGTTCCTGGAACTTTCCATTACTCTAATAATAAAGAAAACGAAATCAGTTATAATAAATCAGGAACTTTATTTAAAAGCTATATTTACAAAAATACAATTATCTCAAAATATGTAATAATTAAACTACTAAGCATCAACAACCGAGTCAGAAACGTAACACAGCGCGTGTTACAATTATATTTAATGATCCCCCATGTTGCACGACACTAATGGTAAAAATAGGTAAGCATACCACATATTATTTTTGCATTAAATATAATAATTTACAGCACTGTGTGACCTAAATCCGCACTTAAGTCACTCTCTTCTGTGACTTAGGTAGTCCATTTTTACACCGAAAAACGTGACTTACGTTAGGTCACAAAAAAAAAATTTAGGTTAGCTATAAAATAGTAATGTACTTATTTCGATATCAAAATTGGTATTTTATGACATTATTTCGTAATGTAGCCAACAAAATCAATAGCTATGCATTTGTTTCATTTTTTAAATTCTCTAAAACGAAAATTACTCCGGAACGTTTGTCGAGATTTCATAATTTTTATTTACGGTTGGTGCCATGCTACATAGGAGTTTACAAAGTAGTTTAAAATCTAATATCAACCGATAAGTCCTCGTGGAACAAACACACACTGCATGAAACAGCCTCCAATAAATATTTAATTTTATATAGAAATTCTATTCAAATATAAAGTTTTATACAGCGTGTATTTGATTTCCGATTATTTAAAGATGTCAACACAAACTCACTTTTTAAAAAACGAACACTAGTACACAAAACATTCAGCTAAACAACATACGTGGGTGAATTGCCCAAGCAAAAAAATACACGGCAAACCTGAGAACGGTAGTGCAATGTGCTGATTATTAATTTTATATATTTTTTCTCAACAAGGTAAGTATTTCTCTACCTTGGCAAAAAAAATCATTGGTATCTACCCTCTAATATACCCAAAAAAAAAATTACAAAGTGTTATTTTATCATCACGGTGACCTGTCCTGAACCCAATTCCGCTCATAACATACCTTCTCCTGCAAATACATTCGTAATATGGATTTAAATTGATTTTGTTATCATTAAATTATAATATATTCGATCAAATAAAACAATTTTTGTTTGTTTATCTTCTTTCTCATGGATTTGACAGGCAGTCAACTTTTGTCTGGAAAAAAGTTATCATTTCAGAGGACAGTAAGTTTTAGTAGAATAGCCACATCAACATTGCGTTGTTACGCCCCTTTCACCTTTTCTCACTCCGGATCAGTCCGGCTTAAGCTCTCGGCGCGAACGCACCGGTCCCAACGTCTTGCGGTTTCCCGCCAAAAAAGTAAGTTTATCATTTCAGTAATATGGGGACAAAAATAGTTTCATTTCGGTGGCTGTTATAACTCGTGCTAGATTTGTTTAATTTGTTTCAAAATTGTGTATTAAATTCGCAGTAAGTACTGTTTTGTTTGAGTAGTGTTCATATTTTTTTAATTATTTTTTTTCGGAGTTAAATGTAGAACTAACCTCTATTTTATCATCTCAGTGTTATCATTTCAGTGGATTCGGTGGACTGTTATACCAATTACAGTCCACCGGAATTAAAAGTATCTCCGAAATGATAAAAACATAAAGTTTTAGAGATCCTGGTGTCAAATACAAAGTCATAGTTTTGTAATGTACCTACTTTTACCTAGAGTGTCGATTAGATTATTTAGGTGTATTTGTTGTGTAATATATTTTTTTTCTTATTCATTTATTGTATTTTAAAAATATAAGAGTTGATTTAATTTTAGAAGTTTTACTGATATACCTGTAGAAACACTATTCTCCTCTCGTTACCAATTTAACTAAATTATACCTAGCATTTTTCTCTTAGTGCAATAGGTAGACATTAGGTATTACTATTAATGGCATAACTTACAAATGCAACCATCATATTAATCAGAAACTTTAAGCTTTCTAATCGCGATACGTTGATTCTTTTGAAAATATATCAAGTAAATTAGTATTAGTACATAAACAAGCAAAAATATTTATTTAAGGTTACCAGCATTTACGATAAAGTTTTCCAACATTTTCACACAACAACAACCACAAAAATTACCAAAGGTTATAAAAGTAAAGAAACTATTCATTCATATCATAATAAACATTACATTACATTAATATCATTCTTTGAGGTTATTGTAACCTCAAAGAATGATATATGTAATAATACTAACTGTAATATCTGTATATTAATGATGATATTAAAAAAACTGTGTACTGTCCTGTCTCAGTGTTTATCTAAAATTTGTGGAAATCAAACCTAACAAAGTACGGAACCCTGGCTGGGGGCACGGTTGTTCTTAGCTGTATCATTTCGGTGGATTTATCATTTCGGTGGTAATTTTTATCATTTCGGTGGACACTTTTAATTTCAGTGGACTCTTAAAACTTTATCCTTAAATATTTATGTAAGTTTTGATAATATTTGATGTCCACTCACGCACAATGTTATAAAATAGACTAAAGTATTATTTGTCACTAAAAATATATAGATTGCATTGAAATAAAAAAATCCCACCGAAATGATACATAAAAATCTCTTGTTGAAATTCACCGTGTACAGAAAATCAAATGCTAAAATAATTTACTACAAAAATAGATCTCGATTTTAACTCCAATTCATAAAATTGCTGGATTTTGCAGACATTTCCAATTATGTAACTTTAAGGTGGTACTAGTCGGTATTTTTTCCATACAAATTTCGGGAGGGTATTACTCCACAGTTTGACATTGTGCAATCAAAATTAAACATGATAAAATTTTGTCTTAATATTAATTGTCTGTACCAAAACAGAATAGTAAAATAAAAAGCCATTTAAAAGTTATGAACTTATGAGCCAACCTAGATTCGTTTTTCTGGCTAATTTTAACGTAACTTTGAGTGTAACTAAGTAATAAAAGAAGTGTAAAATCTTCAAGTCTGCACCGACAAAGCTTAAATATCGAAATGTTCAATAAAAGTTTATTTGTAATTGATTTAATCAGTGGTTTTTTCATAAAACTCGATTTTCGAAAGGACTTTTCGTATTTTTTACGCGCGTTTCTGTTACTAGGTGTTTGTGTGCGTGCAAACTAGCGTCTAACTGCTCATCACTGATACTATCTCTGTCGGACGCGATGTCAGGTGAGACAGTGTGCTCTTTGGCCATGCCCACCAGTGAGTTCGAGCTCGCGACTAGTTCCACCTTAGGGGCGTATTTTACCAAACTCATATAAATATCCGTGGAATCAAATTGACGTCTGACAGTTCTAGTATGGAAAATGGTAAATTTTTTTTTTCAGAATAAATCATATTCTAGGCATAAAAGTTTGGTGAAATTCGCCCTACAGAGATCTACTTAATGTTTTGGACTAGATACAAAATTAACCCAGAGAAAATCAAATAATAAAATCACAATGTTTACCTACCCATTTAGACAAGCGAGTAAAATAAATCAACCAATAGCGGATCAGTATGCGTACAACGCTTAAATTCTATTGGATTAAAGGCGACGCTATTAGCTGAATCTACCCACCCGTATGTTAAAAAACATAAGTTTTTGGCGTTACACATTAGGTTACATAATTATTTGAGTAAATATGTAATATTATTAATGTAGGTAATAATAGACATTGAGGCCGATTCTATAGAAACACGACTACTTTAAAAATATGCATTTCTCTTTCTATCACGTGAAGCAAGAAAGAGACGGAAGACATTTTGAACTGTCAAAATATTATGAAACTGACAAAACATTTTGGAAAGATTTTTTTGAAGACTTCTATATCGTTTTTCGTCTTGAAAAACTACATGTCCTTCGTATTATTTTGTTTCTATTTCTGCTATAAAATGAGTGCAATATTTTAAATAAGAAAGTAATTTTTTTACAAATCGGCATAACACAGTTATCAATTCCATAAATGCACTCTCGCTCTACGCGCAAAGGCGAACCTATTTATATAATGGTAAAGCCTAGCCATATGCATATAAGTATAAATACACAATCATGTTTGTTACATTGAAAGGCCATATCATATCGTATCTTTAAATCTTAGAATATTATTACATAGAAATACATTGAAGGCAAAAGGAGAGGGGACGAGATCTCATGAGATGGAATTTCATTATTTTAAATATGAACTACTTTTGTTTTGATCTTAGATTTAACGTTTAGACTGAACTATTAATTAGAAGATTATAATGGGCACTACAAAGGGCGTCTTTTTATTAAAATTCAGTCGTTAGTAAGCACTTCTTACATTTAGGAATTTAGCACTGGTGCATTTGACAGATCTTTTTAAACGTCAGAGTTAAAATGTCGCCCTACTTGATTGACGCACTAAAGCTACGGATTTCTAGAAGTTCTGCCGCGGTAGCCGACAAATTTATAACGGTCGTCTTGAAAATCTGTCATTTTAACTAGTATTTGAAAAAAACGTTTATTATTTGGACAGCCGATTGTGTGACCGTTAACAGAAACCAGCGCCATTTTGCCTTAACATAAACGTCACTAAACTACCCTATTTTTAGATACATTCAAAGAAGACTTCTTTATTTTAAATAGCATTATTTGAGACAAATATTTAAGTTCGCATTCCGACTATTTAAGATAAAATAAAGCTTTCTGATTTTCACAACATCGATAGTTAGAAAAATACTAAATTATACAGGGTGCACACAATTGTACTAACAAAATTGTTATACAAAAAATGTCAAACTGTATAATTTAATTAGGGTTATCCTATACGAGTTTAGTATAGTAATGATTATTTTAGCATCACAAAAAAAGGCGCATAACATAAGTTTAGACAGACTAAATTAATGATCGTATCCCTTAGTAAGATGTTATCCCTCCTAACAATCTAGCGAATCAGTCTTTATTCTGGAAAGACGGCTCAAAACAACCCTTAAGGCCGAAACAAGGCAATTTTAGTTTTTTTTATCACTCACTTATCAACTTAGCATGGAACGGTCGAATGATATTGAACTTTATTTCAAAGTTAATGCAGATCTAATCAACAATCCATAAAAATGGAGTCAAGATTAGAAGTTACTCAACTATGAACTTTATATACCACTTCAAAAAAGGTTCAATATCGAAAAACACTATCACATTCATGCTAACTCTTTTTCTAATTATAAGTTTCCCTTTACTATCCTTTCTAAGCCTAAACGATTTCTTTCTTCCCAATCTAAGGTATTAGCAATCCAAAAATATGAGGCTTTTTTTTCATTTCAGGAATGTATTACAACCTGTATTTTCGATTTTTTTACGATTCGACTATTTATAACATC
This sequence comes from Oligia fasciuncula, assembly GCA_963082905.1. Taxonomy (NCBI): domain Eukaryota; kingdom Metazoa; phylum Arthropoda; class Insecta; order Lepidoptera; family Noctuidae; genus Oligia; species Oligia fasciuncula. Next base: position 7,874,076 of record OY720406.1, on the reverse strand, counting down.
TAGTGAAACATATATATAGTATACTTGCATTGTTCTAGTTTTGTTTCAATATTTCAATTTAAAAATAAGTACTTTTTTTTTTCAAAGACTACTTTTACAATAAGGTTTTAAAGTTATTGGAAGAAGTACCATATCATAAACATTTTAAATGGAATGTCCTATCTCAAGGAATTATTTTTTGCTACAATGTGGTAATAGTAATCTACTAATTACGTTTTATTTGAATTGATTACAAGATTTAATTTTATAGGCTTGAAATATCATGTTGTTTATCCCGTAGGAGCAAAGTTATGACATTCTGCAAGGGCCATGGTATACAGCGCCATCTATGGCCCATAAAACATTCAAATGCAATCTTCATTAAATCCATAATACTACGACTTTGTTCTCTATCACCAGGTAATAAAATTGACATTGGTTTAGGTTTCAAAGTGTTTGTAAATGCTGGTGACGTATGCCATAACTTGCTGCCAGTCCGGTCTCTCTTGTTGAATCATGTCTTGAATGTTCTGTTGACAAAGAATTGATTGGATTAATTTAAGACCAAGAAACGTTTTTAACGTGGCGCCTGGGAGCAGAAGATGGAATATAAATTGTATACTGACATTCTATTTGAGACAGTCTCATTTTAAGGAACGTATAACCAACACCAAATAATACCATCTGTATCTATTACTAATAATAAAGCTAAAGAGTTTGTTTGTATGACTGCTCTAATCTCTGGAACTGCCAGTCGTATTTTAAAAAAATCTTTTTGCATTTGATAGCCCAATTCTTGAGGAATGCTATAGGCAGTACCTAACATCACGCTGGGGTCCTTATGAGCCGAGCAAAAAGAAGAAAAGTCGGAAAGAACGCATATCGAAAACGAAGTTATAGCGAAGGCAGGCGACGGGGTGGGTCGGGGGTACAAGAAATTTTACGCGGACGAAGTCGCGGGCAGAAGCTAGTTATAATATAAGAGCATGCTTCTCGATTCAAAACTTGTCCTTTATTCTAGCAAAACGACTGCCGTCACTGATTATGCTATAATGTTCTCTAGTCTTCTTTACGATATAGTGCTGCTGTGCTGGTATGCTCTTTTACATCCAACGGTGTTGGTATGATCCTAGAATGTTAGGCGGTCTTCAAAACCAGCACTCTGTGTGACCTACCAATGTTTCTTCATGTAAAATTTACGATTCGAATCACACACGGGACTGCAAAAAAAATACGTAGATCGATACTGACCAGCGTGGTAGGTATACCGACGGACTCCGCAGCTGCGAAGGCGACGGAGAAGTTGGTTCTCTTGTCGTGCGGCGAGAGGGACGCGTACGAGATGCGACTGTCACCCAGGTACGAGTGCAGGAGCGCGCAGATCGCCATGCCGTCGTTCCACGATGAACTGGAGAAAGAAGATTATGTTAGGAATTTTTTGATTGGCGCTGCAAGTAGACCTTTGATTAGATTGGCTATGATACCTCTTTTTATACCGAAGTGAAAAGTGCCAGCTTAAAAGTAGGCCTAATTTTGAACGCTGGCCCACACATGCAGCACACTATTAACGGGATGCAAGTGTCTAGCCTTTGGCATACAATAAAATTGGAGCAACAAAATGATTTGAAGGTATCCTTTAAACACTGTTTAGCCGGTGCAACTTTTTTTGTTGCTTCAAATTTTGGCAATACTTAGTACAGGCAATTAAATAATAATAATAATAAATTTATTTCATAAAAAAGGGTGATTGTAGTACATGCATACATGCAGGCATACATAAGGTTATACATATAAGTTTGTACCATGTCAAACACAATCTGGTGGGTGAAGTTCTGCTTTCCTAGCTAGGTTATAGAATAACCTGTATTAAGGAATAACAGTCCCTGTCCCTTACAAAAAGTTACAATAAACTAGTACAATTATATATATCTTAAATAATTATTTCCTTTTGCAAAAATAACATGAGCTCCTTGAATTCAGTGATATCGTGCATTCCTTTAGTTTATCAGTGTATGCTTATAAATCTGGGTAGACAGGCAACATTGTATCGAATTATTTCTATCCAAGGTATTCCAAGGGGTATCTATGTATGATCAAACAAGCACTTACCTAAAGTTAGTGATATCAATGTTGTTGTATCCCATGGTCTTCTGTTGGCACCACTTGAGCAGCGCGTTGCGCTTCGAGCCGCCATTCTTCACTTGTAACGCGTTCAACGGATCCTTTCTTTCACCTGTGATTATTCAGAAATACTCATTTAAGACTATTGTTTAATTTCAGTTGTAATAAGAATTCGGAGAGTTACCTAGCTGCCCTGCAGACTTATTCTCGACAGTTTCAAGTTTTGAATCGACTCGAATATGTTTGTGTCGTCACATAATCGAATCAAACTCGATTTGATTAAAACTTGAAGATGTCGGCAGTAAACCAGATGGTGTCTTCTCAGTGAATGTTAATGAACATTGTGTATTTATGTTTGCTTTTGCGACATTTATCATGCAGACACATAGAAGCTAAGCTTAGTATCTAGGTACTTACCTAGGTAGATCTGCTGTGGAATGCTTGCTTTAAACGACGATAGACCTAATTTTGTCTAAGTAGGTATATGATTATTTTAATTTCCACATCATTCATAGTGAGATCCCAGGACCCCCAGACCTAACTTATTTTCTGAGTAACAACATGTGTGATAGAGTAGTGTGTACTTTGTGTAATATGTACTTTGAACGAACCTACTCATGTCTCCCAGCTTAGGTTGACGGCCAATATACAGGTATCAGGTACCTACTAAAGGTACCTAAAACACTACTAACTTTTCTTAAAGCAATCAGACTATGATTAGGATGACGTCATTTATTTGCGAACTTTAAAGCGGCTAGCTGAATTTACAGTCGACGGGAAGTGTGTTAACATTATCCTTTAAAATATACATAAAAATCAGTACTTTTATTACTATCCCACCACACATTTGGTTTCTTAGAAAATAAGGTCTTGGTATCTTGGACCATTAAGTGGACACTACCACAGGCTGTGTAGGGCGTATAATAAGACAGAGCTCACACTTTTTCTACACAAGTCCCTAATGTAACCTAAGTATTGCATATCCTGCCTTTGCGTACACGCAGCATCACGATAAAAAAAACGGTGGAAATCTCCGAAACGCTGCTTTGTCATTAATCTGACTGTTCAGCGCAATCTATATATATAAAAATGGTAAACTGACTGACTGATTGTTGATATATCAACACACAGCCCAAACCGCTGGTCCTAGAGACATGAAATTTGGAGGGTTTGTTCTTTGTGAAGAGTAGGTATCCACTAAGAAAGGGTTTTTCGAAATTCCACCCCTAAGAGGGTGACTGGGGGGAGGGTGAAATTTCACGCGGAAGAAGTCGCGGGCGAAAGCTAGTTCTATCTAAAATTCCACATTGTGTGTGATGTCATGTTTTCGAGGTGATTGCACACTGGTTTTTCGTCACACATAAGTAGGCCAGCGAAAACTTTCGTAAACAAACATAGGTCTGCTGATTTAAATACAGGCTGGCAGGGACATCGACGCGGAAACTGTAACCATGAATTCATTACACGATTCAAAAATTCAAATTGCTGTTCCATATAATTTGACCGCGTAGGTATTGCACTTTTGTATGAAGCAGCGTATTTTTTTTTATAACCGACAAACTTAATTCTACGCTAGGAAGTCTAGGATTATGCATGTGCAGAATTCATGGTTGCAGTTTGCACGTCGACGTCCTGCCTCCTGTATTTTTACTTATACTTTAGCAAGGTAAGATGTTTGCGAGAAGAAATAAGCGTTTGCTTTGGACAGTTTTGTAAATTTAAGTCTCAGTTTACGAAAAATTCCGATGCTATCTCTGTATCTATTGGCGGCTAAGTTCTTTAACTGGCTTCTCATTTATAATTCCTTTACCAAACACACAAACAGACTCACATATATCCCCGTAGCTGTTCCGGCGCACGAATGACTCGATGGCTTTCTGCTGCAGCGTCAGCGCGCGCTGCTCGTCGGGGATGTTTGCCTGCGCAGCCGCAGCCTCTGCCCCGCCCCGTTAGGCACAACGTCAAACAAGCGCACGCCAGACGGATTTGTGATAACGTTCAGTGATAAGAGTAGCAGTGAAGGTTTTTATAGCTTTGAAATATTATAGTGTAGCTGTGGTGCCATCTAGACGGCCATATACGAACTACGACTGACATAAATCCTACATCGCGCAAGCGAGTTTACCGCGCATATGATTTATTAGGTTGTTCTGTTTCTGATGTTTTTATTTGCAGTTTGTAAGAAACGGCTAAATAAAGAGTGGTAGTCTAACTGTCCCATGCATTCACAACCAGTCTCTTCACAATAGTGACGCAGGCAAAATCATTTTATCTGTTGTTTTCTACTCCATTTTTATTCGTGTAACTTGTTGACTAATAAAATAGTTTTTATCACAAAACCGTCGATGGTCGTACATGAGCGAAATATCGACACAGTCAGCCAGTGTGGATATTTCTGAGTAGACACAAACAATGCAGAGTGGTACCGTTCCCAATGAGTGAACTGTATAGTCCCGTAAGACCCGACTCCATTAGAATAGGGGAAAGGTTGGCGGGAAATATACCGACTCCATTTTGAATTTGGAGTGACGGTTGATTATAAATAAGTATAATTGTTTTGATTTCCTTTGTCTAACTCAATATTGAAGAAACTACTGATTTGACAGTTGACAGTATCATGAAATTTTGAAAAAAAGAAGAGAATAATACGTTTAATAATTGTTCAAAGTAAACTTGTAGTATTGAATTAGACAAAGGACAAAGCCCCACTCAAAAATAAAACCCAATTACTTAAACAAAAAAAAACTTTCTGCTTGATAAAATACAGGGTGTAAAAAATAAAAGTCTATTGGCATGCATCATGTAATGAACGAAGAGTTTAATAAATAAATTAGTAACGTCGCACACAACACATATCGTTAATTGGTCGTTAATTAGGCAAGGGTTGGGCTATGCGCCGCGTTCATGCTGCCATGCTGGAAAAAATAAGCGACTTTCATGCGATTATATGTAGCCGGGGACGGGATTCACGTATTTTAATTGATTTGGGATTTTTAAATTAGGATTAAGTTATTGTTTTGCGAATATAGTTTTGAAAAGTAAAATTTGTTTATTGAAAAAAAAGCCCACTGTATACAGGATTAAGTATCGTCAAAGTCATAATAAAAAATTATAACATGCTGGTTATCTAGTCATTCATTGCCTTACTACCTACCTACATAAATAAATCGGATAACTGATTTTACTTGTAAATACACGTATTTATTAAAATTGGTTACTTCCATGCATATAATTTAATTAAGGGCTGATTTTTCATTCGAACGATAAATTATTATTCGTGGAATAAAATTGACGTCTGTCAGTTTTTGTAAAGAACTGTCAAAAATTCAAAATTATTCCTCCGATAAAGTAGTCTAAAGTTGGAAACATCAGCCCTAAAACCCCCAAAATATGGAATTGTATTCTCTGCCTAGTAACACAACTACTAGACAAGGTGATAGTGCATCTAATTTTGAATTCACGTAAAAGTTATAATTTTTTTTATCTTCAGTTTCACTTTGATAACTTAATAAACTACGGTCACGCGCGAAAATAAATTCAGAATAACATACACCATCACCTTATCCACGTATAAAAATATTAACTACATAAAAATAATCCTATTCTAAATAAACTTCCAGTAAGACACTCACCGTTGTTGATGGGTGAAGGGCGGTTGCCTCTGGCAGCCGGCGGTTTAGTGGAGAAGGTGGTTCCGCCCATACCATTGGTTGGCGCCGTGGAATCCGCCATGCCGTTCTTTATTGTAGTAGAGGTTGTTGTTACGCCTACTGAAGTTTGCTAAAATAATGAAAAAAAATATATACAATATACAAAAAAATGTATATTAAGCGAGTGCCAGACACTATCGATACATCGTTGGGTGTTTGATTTGTAAACATCCTGTACAACCCGAGAAATAATTGTTGCTCTGACATGTTTTTCGGTTTCGGCAACGGGGGCTTGTGTCTGTTGCATATTAAAAGTCGCAGCTCGATGAATACACTTCTCAATTCAAGATGGCTGCTACCAAAACCTAAACCCAACTAATTCCTTTGCAGATCTCGTCATCATCATCATCATTTCCTACCGCCTTCACAAGGTCATCGGATCGCCTTGTTGGAAGGCCTTCCAACGCTACATCTTGCAGATTTATTAAGCTAAAATGTAAGAGGGCCTTACCTGAGGCCACTCTCCCACCGGAGTGGTTGCAGGTGACTGCTTAGCTGCCTTAGCTGCGTTTTCTATGCTTTCAATTAGGGACTTGACTGATAGACGGGAGTCTTGACGGCTTACCCCTGAAACAAAACAATGCAAAATTATAGAGGACTTCTACAGATTCCACTAAGTATTTGAAGCAGTGTTCAGATTACTGCAGTTGTCAACTGTTAACTGACCATGGTGATCAAGGCCAGTCTTGAAATAATAATTCTTCTAAGACTGGTTATTGTGCAGCTTTACGACCAGCAACCTAATTGCGTAACACACGATCGATAACAATCTGAATGATTTTGAGGGATATTGCTAATCCATTGCTTCATATGTTTGAAAAGTTCGTCTGCTCATCAACGTAAATAACGCAATGAAAGCCTTTTCTACTGTTAGTGTGTTACGCAATTACCCCGTTGTGTCCATGGGTTTATACAGTACACATAATAATGTATACAAAATATTGTAGGTAAAACATTTTAAAAGAATAACGTTGGAGTTTCTTGCCCATTCTTCTATACGAAACTACGTTTTGAAATGTTTACGTTCAGAAATGCCTATTTTTGTAATAAATGCTTTGATTATCACATAAACTTAAATATGTTACCTTTAGTCCTCCTGTGTGAGGCAGCGGTGGCCATGATGTCTTGTAGCGATGCACTGGTGAGTAGCGGCGGTGGAGGCGGCGTCTCCTCAGTTCGAGGTGGTATGGCTGGAGGTGACAATGAGGTTAGTGACAGTTTCTCATTTAAATAAATAGAAGAATGTAAGCTCTTATTTGTCGTTAGACTTGTCAGGGTAGATGATAGTCTTAAGTTCTTAGTAGATGAAGAATCTGGTATATCCAGCTTAGTTTAAATTGGGCTCTGCCGCCTTGCTTTGGTTAGATTACTTATTGTTAAAAATTAACAAGAACAAGATATTATTTTGAGGATATATCTAATAAAGGCCCGTCTTTGTCTGGTATAATATAAACAAGAAATAATGTAGTAATCCAACACCAGACAAATCCCAGTGCTAGAAAAACTGAAGCGAAAAACCATGCGTAAACTGTGATAATTAAATAAATGCAAATAAGATTTCATCATGCTATATTTTGTTCACCATAAACCCTGAAATAAATAACGCGTTCTAAATTTAAGTGTCAATTCCTAAAATTACGTGTTTGAAAATGTTCTCCAAAATAAGTGAAATGACTCTCACAGAAGCAGTTAAGCTTCTGAACGCTTTTACATCATTTTAGACAATCCAACGCGCATGACTCAATTAAAAACGCAATTTAGATAGAAGGCAGATATATTTGTGACCTTACCCAATAATTTCTAAATGACCACTGGTTCCCTGCACAGGGTTTTAGCAGCATAACCCAGCACCATCCAACACTACCTTCTGCCTAAATGGCTTTTGAAAGCTTTCAGAAGCGTAACAATAAAAACAAATGGAACACAAACCACCACCGTGTCACCGGCCACCGAATGAGACAACAACACACGCCACTATCATGTTTCCATACATTGATACAGTTATTTACATGTAATTCACACTCGAACGTTTAGGTTTCCGGTCACAAAAGCGCTGACTTACGTAGAGGTCTTCGAGGCGGGGGATCTTTCAGTGACCTTAACGGGTGCGACAACCGTTTGTGCTCCAAAGTTCTCCAATATGGCTTTTCCCTTGGCAGGGAACCTGTATTCGTATCTATACTTGGAGAAGTCGGATGCTGTAGCGAAAATTTTCTAGGCGCAACCTCTGTTCGCACATCTGGATCTGGGTTCTTTTCTAAGCTTTGGACTATTTCTACAATAGATCCAGTAGGTTTCTTTGGGAGATCTTCGTTCGCACTCGGCGCTCTTGATAACGATATTATTGATTTGGTAATGCTGGCCATCTCTTTAGCTGTACTTGTGTTCTCTACGGAATCTAACGATATCGATTTTGTAAACCTATCGTTTGTCTTAGGCCTCTTGATTCGTCTCGGTACTTTTAGCAAATCTTCCCTTGGTATTGTAGCCAATTCATCGTTTAACGACTGGTTTTTATTTGATATCTTTTCGTCATCGGCTATATTTTTATCTTTGGTTATTAGTACTTCAGATATCACAGGTCCTATCTCTTCATAAACATTTTCCTGTTCGGAATATCTTCTTTGTTGAAGTTGAGGTATAAAAGGATTAGTTGGCGCAATGTTGATGTGTTCTTTACTACTTTCCACTGACTTGGGTTTAGAATTAGAAGACTGTTTTGAATTTATGACGAATGGTACGCTTGCTACGGGTTGATAATATTTGTTATTCATCAACCACTGCGGTGTCTTCGATAGCTTTCCAACGGTTGTGGTCACTTCTGATGGGTTTGCTGAAGCTTTTGGCACAATGCCGACAGTCTTTGATGGCTCTAAAGGCTGTATTGGAGTCTTTGAAAAATTGTTTGCAGATTTTGATATTTCTAAAGGCGAAGGTGAAAGTGAAGGTTTAGGTATATTATTACTGGGCGATGGGGTTTTCCTTTCTGGTAAGTTTTCGTTAGATCCTAAAGTTTTCCATGACAGAAAGGGAAGTTGTTTTGCTTTAACATTTTTTTGGTAAAGACCTTTCCTTTTGGTACTGTCCTCGAAGTTCTTCTTTACTTCAGTCACTTTGCTCTCATTTTTGTTATCTTTATCAACTTGATCGATATCACTGTAGTATATAGTACCTTTGTTGGCCTCTTGCTTTTGTTCTACTGGGACCTCTTGAGTTGCAAGAGGTTTAAAAAACACTGGCTGTATCAGTACAGGACTAATAATTATCGGAGATGTTGGTGCAATATTGCCGCCGTTACCTAGTTGGATAGGAGCCAAGAAAGTCCTAAAAGTATTTACAGCTCTATTACTATTAGCATTAGGATTACTCTGCACTGGAGCTGTCTTTGGTTTATCATCACCTAAGTCTGTGGTATTTATTTTAAGATGATAGCTAACGTTATCATCTACAGGAACTGGTGTTTTAGGTTCAGGAGGAACAGTATCAGTTAAGGTTTCTGTAAAAGATTTGCTACTATCTTCTTTTGAACTGGATACATTTATATTAGTGGTAACTAAACTATTATTTTCTTTGGCATCTACAACTTTTGGTCTTGAAACGCGCCGAGGCTTAGGTTCTGGTATTTTAGGAATACTAGGTGGAGAAATCTTTCTTGATTTATTTAGATTATCTATTTCGTCTTTAGTAATAGGAACAGGTTCAGTTTCCTCATAATTTTCTTTTAATACTTTTGTGCAAGGAGAACCCCTTTTAGCTCTGTTATTACCAATAATTCGGTCTATTGCAGCTTTGAATGTAACTTTCAGTTCCTCGTTAACCATTTTCAGTTGTTTCTCAACGTTATCATCAATAGGAATATCTCTCCGTATTTGGTTTTTAGGCGGCATCAAATCGAATGCTGGGGCTTTTTTAATATCATTAGGATATGGAAAAGGGAGCACTTCTTCGGCCTTTACAACAGGTATATCTTTATTTACGTCATTGTTGTTGGCTTCAAATACAGAATTTACTTTGTTGTTATTTTTCTCAATAGGTGACAGAAAGACACTATCAGAACCTTCCGTAAATAGAGATGTATTACTTAGAGCATTTATATTGAGAAAATCTACACTAGTGGCTTCATTTAAGGCTTCTTTATATTCTTCGTTAGTGTTTAAATTATCCATACTATAGGACTTCGGTTTTCCATTGAATGTTCCTGACATATTTGTACTGAAGATAGTGCGTACTCTTGGTTTGGGTGCAAAAGTAGAATCTGATTTTATTAACCTAAAACTATGATTCAGATCGATTAGATTCTTCGGCAATTCTGGTGTAGCTGGAGGACTTACACCCGTTTCATCGTAATGGTCGATAGCATTTTGTCTTTTCAGCTCCTTGGTTTCGAAAGGAGGTAAGACAGTTTCTGCTAACACTCTAATTGGGTACTCTTCCTGTGACGATTTTGGGCTATCATCATCATTAGTTTCGTCTGTAGTGACGTTTTCGATTTCTAATTTGAATTCATCTGTTAACAGATCGTTCGAGTCATTTTTCGGTTCTGGGACGTTAGATCTGAAGAATGCTTGTTCTATCAAGTTTGCTCCTTTCGCTGGAGGATCAGTAACACTGTGAAATCTAGACAGATATCTAGTTCTTATACTCTTGAATACGTCTTTGGAAGGACTTAAGTCGTCGCCCGTCTGAGAGTCACAATTGTCAGACTCCTTCGATTCTAACGTATTATCACCTGAATATACGCTATCCATAGATTCCGATCTGTCAACACCTGTGTTGGTACATCAAATTTAGATTAGACATTGATTAACATATATTTGATGGTCGATCACTGTTAGTTTATGAATGTCTACGTAGTTAAGCATTTTACACAGAATTAGCGCATGGTATTGCATGTTAATTCTGCTGAAATTATTGAACAGTTTAAATGTTTTTAAGACTTGTTTTATTTATTTAATTACATGCAATATGAACACATCAAACGTCAAAACCTAAATTATTTTCTCATTAACTTTAATTTTGTACAAAAATGTTGATTACCTGAAAAATAACTTTCATAGTCTTAATTAACTAAACCTTCTTTAATTTCCATTTCCTTTTGAGCATTTGCAAGATCCAAAGCAAAGACTACTTAGATAACAAAAATGTTAACAAACTCCAAACTACTTTCAAATCTACCTGTCATACACATGCAAATGTTGCAAAGCTCTCACTTGCGCGTTTCACAGCAGAAACACATTTTTTTTTGAAAATTCTGCCAATCATATAATTTCAGTTTTAGTGCAGCAAAACAAAATATTAAAAAAAAATCAATACTTTATAATACAGTGCTCTCACAAAAGTAAAAACATTGAAATACCAAAGAGAAGGCATCAAGTTGAGCCAATAGGGAACAAAGATTATTCACAAGAAAAGAAGATAAAACGACTTCAAATCAAAATTTTTACACTTGACACGGGTAGTGGCTATCTACAAATACCAATTATTTTTATTCATTGACGACCTACTAATTCCGTATCAAGAGTTGTGTAATCACCAAACTCAAAGTGTATCATACAAAGCCAATTCATAATTTGGTCAAACGCATCCACACTAAAACCCGCAAGTTTCTCCCCCTCATTCTTCCACTTACCCTTGATTGAGTGCATCTGGTCCTCCAAGAGTCGTATCCTGTCCCTCGCGACCTTGTTCTCGGAGACCAGTCGTTCCAACTCCCTTTGAGCTTCGGTTTTGAAGTCATTGGCGACCCGCACCGTCATTAGAAGGTCGCTTTGGAACTGCTTCCATTCGGCTTCCTGTTTGGAAAGATGGTCGAACATGGATGTTATGATAATGAAGAGAGAAAAGAACCTTATAAAAGAGAGCATATTATTGGGATCTTAGCATAGCATAATCAGCCTATAATGTTTCCACTGCTGAGAAACTATATTACATTGAGATATTACTTATTCTAATGAAATTCCTCATATACCAAAAGAGCTCAGCTCGCTTTCTGACCTTATTGTCGGTGCGATGTGTTTAGCTGGACGACATCAAAACAGACATAAAAGGAATTCTCGAGCGTTGTCGATCACGCTCATGTAGTCTAGTTTGCAATTTAAAACACTGATGATAAGGTTTACTATTCAATGTCAAATGCCACAATCAATCAACAATCTTGCCGCAGAACCTTATAATAGGACTTACATCTCTCTCTCGGTCTCTAGTTAGTTGTGCATGTCTCGCACGCGCGTCTTGTAGTTGTCGCTCCAAGTCTGACACTCTCGCGAGCGCCTCACCAGCTCGACTCATTAAGGCTAGCTTTTCATCTGTTGCGACTTGCACCTGTAAACATAAGACAATGGGAAATGAGAGGCTAGTGGGATAAATGACAAACAATTAGGTACAATACAACCGACGTAACTTGATGGGCCTGAACTTCGCGCAGAAGGCTGCGCAGTAAGATTTTATAGGAACCAAATGGTGACATAAGGCGAGTGCGAGTGAGAGAACATGCGTGAAAGTTCTTAGTGCCCATGTTCAGGCCCGCCAAGTTACGTCGCGTCGGTCGTATTGTACAATTTGCTGGCCGAAAAATACGACAAATTTTAGTGCATGCTTTATATTCTAAGCCCAGGTTTGCACAGGGTGTGTTTTTCTCGTGGCGATTTTTTTTCCCCCACTGCATTTTCAATGCATTTTTTATTCTCACGACAAAATCCCGCCGCGATAATCTTATGCTACTTCACACGCGCGCGTTCAACTCGACATTCAACGTGCACATTCACATTCCCGAGCGTGTAAACGGTACGCCCGAGCCCGTAAACGCGCCTGTGAACGTGAATGCCGCGAACCGGGCGAGTGTCGGTTTTTTGGCAAAGTTCAAAGGATGAATGTGCGGGCGCCCGGAGACTGTTTTCACGCGCGCGGGCAGTCAGTCTCTCTCGCGCTTTCGTGACGAGTGGATCTTCTTTGCAGTCTTTTTCTCCGTCGTTCATCATTTTGTTTCTTTTTCCAATAAAAATAAGTTAAGCCAAAGGATATGGCAGCAACAACACCGAGATCCTCGCTGCCCGCCATGCTGGCACTGACTGACACGACGGCGTGCGTGTGAACAGCTTGAATTTTCGCCGACCTGGGGCGGGCTGCATGCCGCGCAGCCCACCAGGCAGCCCTGCGTGCATGTGAACATAGCATTACGCTCGCGCGAACGTGCGATAAGGGTGTATTCAAGTAAGAACTGACAGCCGATTCCCGGCCACCGTAGGCGCGGGCTTGCGGACGGCGAGCAATGGGCAGTTTGCCGTCCGGTAAGGACCAGCACCCTAATTGCGTAACACACTATCAATCGGAATCTGAATCATTTTGAAGAAAATTGCTATTTCATTGCTACATAAATTCGAAAAATTCGTCTGCTCAACACATGAATAACGCAATGAATGTTGTTGAACTGTCAAAATGAAACCGATTCCGATTGATAATGTGTTACGCAATTGCCCCGCAGGCCCGGGTCGACGGCGAGTTGTGATCCACGCGCGTCAAAGAGATGTCAGCACTAACTGAAGGGGTCCACTAGGGCCGATGCCTGCCAGGGTCGCAGGTTGTTCGAAAGAGTTACCGTTCAGTAAAAGTCTGACACGCCCTCCCGCTCCCCCAAAGCGGGAGAAATTCATGTAGAACGCTGGTAACCTGCACGGATATGCCAGCGCTTGTTGGCAACTTGTTGTACCGACAAGCGCCGGTTGTCAACGCCGCCGCCGGTCGGCGCCGGTAGTTCTCATATTTTTTTCGAAGCCAGCGAGAAACGGCGCTGGCTAATGAGATGCGAACTTGTCAGCGCTTATCGGCGGCGCGCTGATTTAGCACCGGCACCGGTTATTAGCCGGCGATTTATTCCAGGCAACGTCCCTAACGTTGCCTCGAATTAATATTGAAGAAAATATTATATTTTTTGTATGTCTGTTTGTTACACTTTCACGCTAAAACGGCTGAATTGGCTTGGATGAGGTTTAGCATATGAGTAGACCATGACCTGGATTAGGAGATAGGGTAAGTAGTTGTTATCGCGATATTCCCAAGGGATCAAGACTTATGCTGGTGAAACTGTGGTTTGCTCAGTAAATAAATAAACTAGTACCTGAATCTGCAACTCCTCCACGTTGTCCTGCAACGTCTTCATCTCTCCTTGCATCGCCGTCTTCTCTTGTCGCAGCTGTTCGATCTGGAACTCCAGCTCTGATATTGTTGACTTTGCGTTGTTTCGTGATACCTGCAATTTTTTTTTATTATAAAAATAAATATGCCAATTTAAAAGCCCCGAGTTAAGAGCCCTTTCAGTATTCACTTTTAGGTGAGCCAATTATACTCTCGTGACAACCTCTCAAAACGGTGAACGAAAACATCGTGAGGAAACCGGCATGTCTTAGAATGAAAAGACATGTGACATCTACCAACCCGCACTGGGTCCACCTGGTAGATTACAGCCCACTGCCTCTCGAAGAGAGGAGGCCTGTCTCAAATAGATAAAAAATAGAAATTGATTATGTCTGTGTGTCATAGGTAATTTTCATGAAATGACAACAGCCAACAAAAACATTGACACTTTTAAGAGTTAATCAGAATCTCAGAATTCGCCTTGAAGAAATTGCAATGTAATTTTTTTTAAGTATTATTCTAAAGCAAAATCTTAACTAACCATAGCATCATCATGCATCTTCCTGGCATCGGAATGCGCTCTGTCCAGCTGGCGCTGCGCATGCGCCAGTCGCTCGGCCAGCGAGTGCGCGCGCGCAGCGGCCGCGTCGGCGTCGCGCCGCGCGGCCGCGGCTGCTGCTTCCGCTTCCGCTGCACCTTCTACTACGCCATCTCGTTCTTCTAACTGGATTTGGAGATTTTTTTTTAAATTAATTTTCTGCACATGTGATGCGGAGGAGAAATGATGAAAATGTGAGGAAAGTTTTGAGTATTAATGTGGATGGCTAAAAGAATTGGGGAAGACCACAGAAACTATGGATGGACTGTGTTAAAGATCATATGACTATAAAGGGGGTAACAACTGAAATGACGCCTAAAGAAGAAGACATGGTGCGCCGACCACAAGTCAACTAGATTAATGGGAGAAGAATTATGATGACAATTTTGTGCAGATGAATACTGATAAATTTTTAGAGGAGCTCGTTCGTGGTTATGTAATCTGACCCTAACAGGTCGATGAATTTTTAGAGGAGCTCGTTCGTGGTTATGTAATCTGACCCTAACAGGTCGATGAAGCGATGAAGAGTAGGCCAAGATTACCGAGGTCAGGTTATCCATTCTATGCCAAGACTCCTCCGTGCCTCAGAAATCACGTTAAGCCGTCCGTCCCTTCTGTAATTAGTAGATCATTGGCAGTAATCAGCAGCTTGAATGGCTTACAACCAGTCTTACCAAGGGGTATCGTGTTATCCCCAGTCATCATCATTACTCGTCTCTCTCATCAGTATCGTGCTATCGCAGTCGCTTCATGAGAAATTCAACATCCGGTTAGACTGGAGCTGACCCTAACATAGTTGATAAAATTCTAGGCAGACAAGTTAAAGCCCGGTTCCTAATAAAAATAAACTAATAGTTTTGCTTTCGCACTTTTTATTGCCAAACGGGCATATATATCCATATATGCCACATTTTTTTTATATCCCTATATGCCCGTGCGAATCTTCGTAAGCTAATTTTACCTATGATAGCTGCTTCCATATGGGAGGGTCTACTATGCAAAGCTATGATGAGGTATTAGCTTCATTATTGGTAAAGATACAAGAGTCTTAATTTTAACCATAAACGGTCCATAAATTATAGGAATCGGCCATAAGTCTAATCTTACCTTAGCTTTAGCAGCATCAAGTAAATCAGTGAGAGTGGCGATCTGACGCTGCCTCGACGCGGCGAGCTCCTGAGCTGTATCTGTCTCGTGCTCGCATCGCGACCGCTCTGATTCCGCACGCTCCACATTCGCCTCCAATACACTGTGAGTATATAGAAACATCATTAATTACTCATCATATGAAGATTAATATAACACATAACATCACGCTTGTAACCTTACTCTTCGGGGAAAGAAATTAATTAAACGTAATTATGTATTTAAAATTTTCTAAAATGGCATCATGGAGTAAACAACGCAGGGATCATAACATCGCATCAATGAAATTAAAACGAATAACGCGCAAAGAGTAGGCGAATCGAAGGAAAGAAAGATAGCCCTATGTTGTCGGCGAGCGGCGCAAGCGGGAGTTTTCCTGATGGGAGTCCCTCGACTGCACATGTTTTTTAAACACATAGCCGTTCGTTTGTTCCACGTGTAAGTTTACGGCCACAAACACACACTCAACTTCACCCGGGTACTACTTATAGGTAAAACGGACCCTTACCGTATTCTCTCCGCGAGGTTTTCGTTTTCTTTGGTCTTCTCTTCGAGCGCAGTCTTGGTTTCGTTCAGCTCGGCCTCTAGTTGTTCCTGCTTCGTTAGCAGGTGCCTGCGCTCTTCTTGAGATAGCTGTAATATTATATAATTACTTATAATTCTAACTCGTATTTTAATAAACTAGCTTACGTTCGTGGAGGTCGGCAATGACCCCACGGGAACATACCACCGGGATACAAAGTAACCCTAAGTGTTAATCCAGGCTATAAAATATCTGTGGGCAAAATTTCATACAAATCCGTTAAGCCGTTTTTGCGTGATTGAGTAACAAACATCCAAACATCAAAACTTACAAACTTTCTTATTACATAGTAGGATTATGACATTCCTTAATCGTGACGGTGATGGAATATCCTTAAAAACTAAATCATAGCTCATTCTGTGGTAAGGAGACCAGCCAGTCAGTTGATTTTACGAAATGGACAGGGTTTTAAATTAAGTTGAGAATTTATACTACTATAATTTATATCATAATCATCATTTTCGCAGGAGCCCCCAAAAGGGGACCCCAAATAATTGGTTGGCGCAACAATTCTTTTTCTTCCATACTTCTCTATTCTCGTCATCCCGGTAGTCGCCCCTTTCTAAACCATAATATCATCATTCACATTGCAATTAATCTTCTACATTAATATTACTCGCAATCGAGATAAGTTCTATGAACGCCTTATTTACAAAATTAAATTTATTTACTTATTTCCTGACCTTGAGAACAGCAAACAGCTGCTGATCTGCGTCACCAGACACCAGCGTCTCCGGTTCAACGCCTTCACGTAATAGAAGCTCTTGCAAGGTATCCACCTGAAGATTTTTTTAAACATTATTAATACCTATTAAAACAAATCTATTGAACCAAGTTTTCATCACGCCTATAATCTCTGAAGGGTTAGGCAGAGGCTTACCTATAGGACACCCACATTTTGCCAGTTATGTCATTACTAGCTTCTGCCCGCGACTTCGTCCGCGTGAAATTTCACCTTCCCCCCATTTACCGTCTTAGGGGTGGAATTTCGTAAAATCCTTTCTTAGTGGATACCTACTCTTCACAAATAACACACCTATAAAGGTATGAGGAACAGGGTGTAAAGTTCACTCTATAGAAAAGGGAGGATCCTCCGACCAGACGGATGTTGTGTCTAGCGGGCAACTGCCCGATGATTCATGTCGGGCCGTTGTATCTATGCTAGCTGAGCGGTAAACTTTCTTCTTTCTTTCTTTCTTTTTTAAAAAAAAACGTTGCCCCACACTAGGAATTTCTCCTGTATTGTGGGTGCGTTTACAAACATTTAAACTCACATACACAAACAGCCAGACCCGGAACAACTACTTGTAGGTCATACAAATATTTGTTCCGTGCGGGAATCGAACCCGCGACACGCAGCGCAGCAGTCAATCGCTTAACCACTGCGTCAACCGTGCCGTCTCTAAAACTCTACTTGCGAGATGCAGAATTTTGCTTGACGTAAGTATGACGCGTTGTTCGCATGTGGCGTTCTAGATATCGCAGTACTGCTACACACCCTAAATTTCATGTCTCTAGGACCAGGGGTTTAGGCTGTGCGTTGATATATCAGTCAGTCAGACTTTGAATTTTACATAGATATTATAAGTCTAATGCGACAGGAGGCGAGTCTATCATTGCCATCAACCGGGTACAAATTCAGACTGGGCTGCTAGTGAGAAATTCCTGATGAAAAAACCCAATAAAGCTTTGCCTGAACCGGGAAACGAACCCAAGACCTCAGGCACAGCTTGAGTAACGCTTGCTTGTTGACGCCAATGTATAACAGACCACCACAACCCACCTGTAGAAGGTCTCTTTAGGCAGTTGAGAAAAGTCTTGATGCAGAAAGCCAGACAGCTTATGTATGGGTATGTTCTCTAGGATTTTTAAATAAAGATCGTATTTTCAGGTTCATCTCTCTAAATCCCCCTTCTGCGTATCGATGGCAAAAGTTCAAACATCTTTGGCCCAAAAATGCAGCCGTGCGTAATCCGCTCACTAACGCAGACATAAGAGATCATCAAGTGCACATGGTGAGTCAGGTGACAGGGCATGCCGCGCTGGATGGAAGGCATCGTCATGTCATCATGACTTGAGACCTGGGGGCCTAAAAAGGCCACTTTGGAGAATCATAAAAGGATAACATTATGAATCGTAATATGGCGAAGACAGTCCGTGTTTTAACGGTTAACTGTCCATTATGTTATCCTTTTATGATTCTGCCAAAGTGGCCTTTTTAGGCCCCCTGAGCCGTACGTGAACCCCCATCTGGATCCCTATCTGCTTATGCTTGATAGGGATGTGGCATCCACCACTGTATAAAAACTCTAGTTACCTTAGTGCGGCTGTCCTCGAGCTTCTCAGTCTGTCGACACAGGGACTCCAAAAGAACCTGTTTCTCATCAGCTAGCCGTTCATTATCAGCGTGGGCATCTGCCAGCTGTGTTTGTAAGTCTGCTAACTCTGCCAGAGTGGCTTGCAGTTCTTCGCTTGTACTGGAATAGAGAGATGATAAAATATGATGAGCTTACTTCGAAGCTAGGACACAGATGTAGAAATATTTTCGACAGATGTGATGGTTTAATAATGTCAGCCGGTGCTGTCTCATTCATTAAAAAGGAAAGGCCACTTTTCACATCGTGAATTCCGTCGTGAACGTTCGATTAATCCGTTTATCCACCTAAGGCGGATACGCGGAAACGCATCTCCGAGAATCCACCCTAGGCCTAGTTGGATAAAAGGAATTTATAGGCTTAGGGTGGATTTTCAGACCTTAGGGTGGATTTTAGGGGCGCACAAACGAAATAACCCACCACGTTGCTAGTCTCTGCGTCTAGTTACCATTCAGGTTTAGGTGTTTGCACATTATTGAAATCACATATAAATCAAAAATTGGGAAACCCAAACCAATTGGAAACCCATAGGATGCTTATACTAAATCTGATCAACAATCTGTCCTTCCGTAAATCTTCCTCTTCATCCATGAAGGTAAGAACCCAAGCCGTACACCACACCCCCAAGGTATCTCCATCAATATTTACCTGTAGTGGTGCTCCTCCATCTGCAGGATGCGGTCCTGCAGGCACGCGACCGACACCTCGCTGAGGGACGACGACGAGTGCTTGTCCCATTCCGGAGTGCTGGGCTCGCCGCTGTCACCCTCACCCTGTGTGCAAAGAATACGGTGTGAACTTACAAAACCATTACAAAATCGCTAATCTATTCAGTGGCGTAACTTTAGGGTGGCATTGGGGCAAAATGCCACGGGCCCCCAGCCAGAGCGGGCCCCCGGCCCGAGAGGGCCATGAGCACAGGAGGATCCTAACATAAGGACAGAAGCAGTCTGGTTTTAAATTAAGTAGGGGAAAATATGAAATGTACGCGGAAGAAGTCGCGGGAGAAGTGCTAATAAAAACAAAACTATAACGTTGGTTGAGCTTCTTTACATTGAGGGAGGGCCCCATCCCTTGAATTTGCCACGGGCCCCAAACGGTATAGTTACGCCACTGATTCTATTGCAGAACGGTGGTCGAATTCGTATTTCGTAAAATTTTCTTTATGACCTATATGTGCTCGATTTCTTATCTCGTGCTGTTTCATTTGTTTGCTGTAAGCAATGCATCCTTTTGTAGACTCCGACCATTATGAGATGGATGTAGGTAAAGCTACAGCTATGCCACAAAGAAGCCCCCTCAATAGCACAGCTGGATTAGTTTTGCTCACATTGAAAGTAACGGTACTGATGCAACAACTGGCATAAACTGACATAAGATGACATTGTAAGTGTGTGGCAGACGACCTATATTTTGGTAAAAGCAAATATTCAAATACTATTTCCTGATGATGAAAACTTACGTTAGCAAGTGCTATAGATGCGGGTGCAGAGGAGTGCATGCGACGCGGCGCGGGCGCAAGCAACAGTTGTCGCTTCTCGCTGTCGGAGAGCGGGGAGTGCGCGACGCCGCGCAGCCGCGCGCGCAACGCACCGTTCTCGTCAGCCAGCCGCTCTAGTGCTGACTCCCGTTCTGCGTCCATGCTCTGGAATCAAGAAAAACATACAAGATAAAGCAGAGTTCATAATCTCAGATAATTTACATTCATACATGCTTTAGTGAAATGTATTCTAAGTTGATTTTTGAGTAACAAAACGGACCTGTAAGTTTATGGTTACAATGGAATTTAAACTTTGTTAAGTATAACATTTAATTTGTTGTTAAATAACTTGAAAAATATCTCAAATTCTTAATTAAAATATAGTTGTACTTCTATCTACTGGAAATTTATAAATATATGAATAAATCCTGTTTCCTTTTTTCCTCATATTTCTTAATTAACAGGCGAAACTTCACAGACCGGACGAGTATCTAATAGCAATAAATCAAAATACCGTTTCCTGTCAGGTCTGTGTTAGCCAATTAATTTTAAAATGCCCTTTATTTTCTTGGAGATTAATTGAATCTTGAGGCCTCTATAACGGTAATTTCAAGCGGTATTTTTCCGGATTCTTTTAACACCATCTTGAAGTTCAGAAACGGACCTAAGTATATGTTACAAGGTTTATAAAAACCCCGATTACGACAAGTACACTCATCTTTGCTAGAATTTAGTTAGCATAACTAAAAATAAAGTAGCTGGCGACATGATTCTACACTGCGATGATCAGTCTACTAGCCAAGCATATTATTGTAGAATACCTTCAGGTCAAACAAACCTTCATCCGATCCAGCTCTCCTCGCAGCCGGTCGGCTTCTGTGACCTTCTCCAGCAACTCTTCGACCCTGGCCTGCAGCTGAGCTCGTTCCATCACTGTGGCTTCTAGCTCTCTTCTCAACGATTCGATCTCTCGGACCCCGGATGCCAACGACGCCTGAGAGCAATGCTATAACATCGAAGAATAGTGTTAGAACAGCAATACTTTACGCAAGGGAAATTTTAAAGCGGGTGCCTAACATAAATTGCAATAGGTATAGTCGGCCTAGTAATTGCTTTACCACCCTAAGGCCGTTTGTCCACCGTCACGTCAACGGGACGTCAACGAGAACGATATGACGGAGCCGCCGAAGTAACGATACATACTCGTACATTTACTATGGCCGTGTGTCTACCGCACGCCGTCACCGGGACGTCACGCTCGAATAATCTCGTTTCTTGTTGACGTCCCGTTGACGGTACGGGTGTAAGGTTGGATGTCACTTGCACGTCATAAAACGACAAGGTCTATTTTGCTTACAAGACTAATGTGACAGTAATATAGTTTCAACCTTAGTGATGTTTCAAATTACTGGGAATTTATCTTAAAAGTGGTGCAAGGCAATTATGAGGTTGACTATACAAAGAAGACTTACGTCGTGAATTATTCTTGGGATTCATAGAAGATCGTTTTCGTAATATTTATTACATATTCGCTGACTATTGTGCTAGACTTCATTCCACATAGAATTTTTCCGAGTATAGAATTACAAAATAATCTAGCAGGTAAAATTACGCATAAATTCTTGGCATTCTATTATTGAAATTAAAAACTACTCGTCATATTTCAAGGTTTACGGTTTTAACGATAGAGCTCATAAAAATCCTCCAAGCGTAATTGAAATCGTAAAAAATCAGATATTTATAATAAATATTAAAATTTTCGTTATTTGATATATTAAGTATATCGAGTATAAAAAAGCTGCATTCGGTTAGACTGGAAGCCGACCCCAACATAGTTGCATAGTTGGGAAAAGGCTAGGCAGATGATGATGATTATCGTGTATAAAAGACTCGATTATTTGATGTTTTTATTATAAGAGTAACAAACACGTAAGAGTCTTTGATAAAAATCAATTTACTAAAACAACAAAATTTAAACATTTACATTATTTTAAAAAGCATTCGAACGGATACGCGTCAGGGGATTCTCATAAATTTAAAAAATATTAACTAGGTATATTAATCAGTGAATCCGCGAAACTTATAATAAGATTGCCACTTCGGGAAAGGTAATCCAAGTTGTAGTTTTTTTGTCAAGTGTTGGTAAACTTTGAATTTGCTTAATTTCTAGTTTTAACAATAAATATCAACTGATAAATATCCACGTAAATATCAATTGATATGTACGAACGAATCCTGTTGAAATCATAGAAATTGATACTTTAAAAAATAATCTTCGTCAGTTTTGTATAAGTATTTAGAAGAAATTGTGTCAATTTACAACGGTCTCTAATATTTTTATTATACTTAGTCGATGTAATCAGAGCGTTATGCTGACTTTTGACACGCTTCTATATCAAACTACCGTTGTTTGTATAGACGCCAGCACATCAAGCTACTATTACAATAGATTTTCAACTTTATCGCTACATCATAAGGTTCAAGGTTGATTAGGAAAATTTGACAGTTTCGGGTAGCATGATGTGCTGGCGTCTGTACTTCCTTTACTTATATCAAAATTAAAACAACTGACCGATGAAATAAGTAAGTGTGAATAACACTCGGTTATAAAAGTACAGTTACTGACCTCAGATGGTACTCTAGGCCTGAGCTCCACTTCCTGGAACCCGGACATGTGATCGGCATTCAGAGTCACGGGCAGACTGACGCACTCTTGCGAGCCGCGGCCGTCTACGGACCCCAGCTCCTCGGCACTGCTGTACGTTTGTACTCCAACCTGCCCATCTTCATACTCCAGTCCTTCCCTCAGCTCAGGGTCTTCTAAAACAGCATTGTTATTCCCCAAGTCCTTCTTCTTATGAGCTTTATGTAACTTCTCTTTTGAACCAAAGATTTTTAAGGCCTTGTCGCGTGCTGGTGCGACTTTGTGGTGCTTCGAGTCGAGGCTCGATACTGACGGAGCCCCCTTCAGAGTCCCCGACTCCTGCTTCCCCTGACTTGGCCCTCTACGGAACAATGATTTGAACTTCATCATCTTGAATTATTTATATCATTTTTCGTTTTCGTTTCACTGATCGGAGTTCGGTTTCATTTCGTTTGTTTCACTTTGTACTTGGACATTGCTGTTGTGATCGGAATTAGATTAGTGCATTGCGTTAGACAATACTTTGACGTCTTTGAGGTTCACTATAACGATACTACAAATAACTATAACTTCAGAAAATAGAAACAATTCATTAGTTTATTTATTAAACATCAACTACCACTCCCTAAAGGTCATAGCACACGTATCAAATCTGAAAGGGATCGTTACCGTATCAACTCAAGCCATCGGAAAGGGATCGTTACCGTATCAACTCAAGCCATCGGAAAGGGATCGTTACCGTATCAACTCAAGCCATTCAGTATTCTTTGTATGAAAGTCCCTACTGAAACGCACACTAATCGGAATCGTAACGTAATCGTCTCGCCTCGGGACAAGTTCACCAACCGCGGTGACGTGCGTGGTCAACTTGCAGTTCCCGCGCTTACGACTCGTCGTCCCCGCGCTTACGTCTCTCCGTACTCGAGCTTATACGTCTCTTCGTCCACCCTTGCCCCTCTCACACCTCCCGCGGCCTGCCTGCAGCACTATCAACCAGCGGTCGGCGAGCCGTAAGAGCGGCGTCGCCTTGCCGTAGCCGAGTCGACGTATCGGAGCTTCTGATCCGCTTTGGTTACGTGCTTACGTTAGTTTGACGCCGAGGGGAAAGGCGATACGCTGACGATCCCCTTCCGAGTTGATATGTGTGCTATGACCTTTAAGGTTTAACTTCGTAACGGAAATCACTCGACACGTTTTTAGACTACGAGACTGCGAACAAAAAATCCGATGCTCAGCGCATCGCTGCAGACGACAGAATGATGTCCGTATCTTTACAGGAAACTCTCACTACTGAAACACGATCTACTCGGTTTGAAACCAGTCTACAAACC
The DNA here is from genome assembly GCA_963082905.1 of Oligia fasciuncula. Lineage (NCBI taxonomy): Eukaryota > Metazoa > Arthropoda > Insecta > Lepidoptera > Noctuidae > Oligia > Oligia fasciuncula. The sequence goes on along the minus strand of OY720406.1, from coordinate 7,849,979 downwards.
AAGGTGACCTTGAAGTTGTTGTTGTTGCGAGATGCCTGCTACACGGTTTAAAACCACCGTTTTAAATAGTGTAGATCGTGCTTCAAGCTCGATTAAGAAGGACTCTGAGACAACAACACATCTTATCTGAACTACGTGTATCAGATAAAATATGGTAATTAATCAAAGGTAATAAAGATAGCCGTGTGGGCAGAGGTAACATGCTCGGTTCACGGAACACTGCCACAGTTTTCCTATCGATTGGCTTTGAAGCGACAGATTTATCAACTCATTTAAATAGGTACAGATAAAGAGATAATAATGAACTGATTATGTGTCTATACATGTAGTAGGTACAGAGTTTCCGATTTCTATACAGATTTGGCAATGAAATAAATACGTAGACCGTATCAGCTGGTAATCATCCCACGCTAGTTGTAACACTCAAGGACAAATACGTAAGAGACAAAAAACGCTTTAGTACCTACATAACTTGACAGTCAAAAACGATTCGTATTTTTATTTGGGAATAGAATCTATTCCTCTATGATGCAATGCGGTAGGACATTCCCTAAGAGAAAATGAACTCACTAATAATATAGAAAGAGGACAAATCACCATAAATAGGGCAGATACAATTAATCGAGATTTAATGATAAAAAATAAAAATATGACAATACAATGATCAAGGGAGATACTAGAGACATGACATGAATACGCATCGTATGGCTGACTCAACACAACTTATCTTAATTGCATAGCACGCACAGTATTAATTAGCAGATACCTAGTCAATGTATTAAACATGACGTGGAGTAAATAATAGTGTGGCATGCATCAATTACTGAACAGTGATATGCAGCGTATTTAGCTATTGGAACTGATTTCAAAGCACGCTTTCATTGTAATATCGATAGGTCCAAATCAAGGCCGTAATCCTCTATGACCATTGATTTATAAAAACTCATCAATGTCTATGACACAATGAACGAAACCGCACGAAATCAATGAGAGACTGGCGGGATTAGCTAAGGAATCGACTTGGTTCCGAAGTAAGGAATCTTTAAGCGGTCATAGTGAAACCAGAAATATGTTACAATAAAGTTCCAAATGACAGCCATATGTAACACTAGCAGCGACCCGCGGTTTCACCCGTATAGATGTCGATTCCGTGGGAATATCGGGATTAAAAGTATCCTATGTGTTAATCCTGGTTATAAACTATCTGTGTGCCAAATTTTATTCAAATCCGCTCAGTAGTTTTTGCGTAAAGAAGTAACAAACACACTCAAAAACTTTCGCCTTTATAATATTAGTGTGATAGATAGAATTCAAATTAGAGACGATATAATTATGGACCCCAAAAATACATAAACCAAGAACTAAGATTATTTAAATTTAAAATATACTTCATCCAAAGCGATGTCACCGAAGATGATTATGGCAAAAATAATGTTTCTAAGATTCACCCTTTCAAATCAATAACAAAACATCCAACAAGAAATCGGAACCCCACTTCATATTTGGAATTCGAACGCTTCCATGCGTATACACATCGGGTATGGAAAAAGGACTACGACTCTCCAGAAAATTCCCCGACATTTAAAACACAATTACCCTATAGGTGGCCCTCACTTATCCGATAATCCAAGTTATTCGGAGCAGGACATGTACCGCGTCCCCCTATATGCAAATAGATAGGGGACCGGGCGAAGGGCAGTCTTTGTTTCATGTCTCTACTGCAACAGGAACATTCAATTGCTTTTATTTGAAATCGTCACATTTATAGTCCTTTTGTTATTCTATTCAGGGATTAAATAGATTTTTTTAATGCAAAGTTTGTCCTGTGAATTGTTGAATGTGTGAAAGAGTTTGGTTAACAACTTGTTCTGCTTTCTTATTTTTTGCAGTAACTTTTTTTTATTTCGCCTTGTCTATTCCATTTTAAATATCTTGGTCCCTTTTGATCTATTCCTTTGGTTTCTTATTTACCGATCCTATTTTCCACAAAAATTGTTTACAACAGGCTTGTCGCATAAACTTAATCAAGGGTAAAGTCGGAACTACCGGTCCGGCTATAATTTCCCACAATAGCATGTCTGGTTAGTGCCTCATAATCATAGTAATTGTTATGGCTACACAACACCACACCCATAGTCCAAACAGCGAAGCTTATGCCGAGCCCAGTGTCAATTTACTTCGAGTAATTCAATTGAAACATGCTATACTGTAGTTACATCTATGTAAATGAATGGCTGATTTGTATGTGGACGGTGCGCGCCAGCGGACGCCAACTAACCGATTTAGGAATGGTACTGCACTTACAGTGGGTAATGTTCGCTATAAGTTAGGAACGTGTGCCAATGAAGGATTGAACAGAACTGTACTTGACGATGAATAGCAGAATAAGGGAATATAACTGTTGGTTCTAAAGTTGGGATAGCAATTACATGAACGGAATAATGAAAAGTGAGTTTGTGACTTTGTGATTCAGCATTCATTCTAAAAGCAGACCAGACACCAACCTCCATGAAAATCCTAAACATTCCTAGGATTAGTTTCGCATTGAAGAATTACAAAGCACTTCCTTTCTAAAAGTACCTGCCTGCTTAAATAAATCGCGTCGCTTTCTCAAACATCGAAATAGTTATGCAGACTTATGTGGTACTCATAATATGCGTAGGTCTCGATTAACTCATTCATACATAACATAGAAATGAAGTAGAATCCACGTCCTATGCTATGAGAGGTCGACGCTCTGCGGCATCAGATTTCCGAGCTAGAGAGATAAGAACTAGATATTCTCTATACATCTCAACGGATAGCATATTATGTAATTAATATATGTATGTTTTGCAATCCGGTAAATATAAATCATGACTCATTAGAACTTGAGAACTCAATAAAATTAAATTCGAGCAATCAATGAAGTGTGAAGCAACAGAAGGATCATTCAAAAAGGTTTTACTAACAACCTTCATAATTATTATATTAATGATTTTTTTAAGGAATATTATTATGCGTTTGATTTTTTTGATAATAAATTCAAAATAAAATAAGATCCGTCGGAATTCACCAAATCATGCTGAGAAACAACTCAATTCTGAGTATTCACGGGTATAAATTGATGATTTCCGCAAGGAACAGTTATGGGCCCTATGATGAAATCCATTTATAAAGACTGTAAATGGTCAATAGTTGCACCAACACGATTTACAAGTAATTTAGACCTTCCGATTGAAATTCCACTGGCAAGGTGTTGAAAAGAATGCGCTTTCTCTACCTCCAGCGAATATTAAATCGGCTACAGATCGATCACTCTAACAGCCTTATTAGGCGCTGTCTTCACTAGGCGTCTACGCACGATTTATTGGCGTATTGAAGTCTTCTGCGAATATAAATTGCTTCCACATTGGCGACATTTTAGTGTTCCGTAGGCAGTTTTATAATTGGTCATGTTCTCTGTCGCATTTGTACTTATAGCCAAATACGTCTCCGTGACCCAACTTTTGTTCTCTTCAAATAATTCCTGCTATACTTAGGCATTCTACATAGTTTTTTACCTTTGGCTATAAGTGACTGTCTGTTAATACTGCTTATTTATCTATCTTCGGATCACTTAGTGCATGTCCAACACGCAATTGATTGACTTTATATGTAAATATCTAAATAGCTTAACTGCGAGAAAGTTAAACAAATGTATTTAGCCGTTTGCTTGCATGTTTGTATGGACTATTGACTGTGGTCACGTTGTATCAGCGATAAACCGTGCAAGTACGTAACGATGTGTGTAGTAACTGTCGTCACGGTCTTTCCCCCTGTTGCTATTGCTAGAAGACTATAATGATTTTATAGTAGTAGTTTATACTACTGTGGTTATATTTTTTATTTCATTTCAATATGTGAGACATTATCATGAACTAGCTTCTGTCCGCGACTTCGCGTTGCAGTCAACTATACATATACCCTATGGTACTCGGCAATAGTGTAGCTTTCTGTTAGTGAAAGAATTTTCTAAATCTGGTCTGTACTTCCAGAGATTACCTCCTACGTCCAAACTTACAAACTATACCTCTTTATAATATTAGTGTGTATATAACCTTTTCTCTAAAAAGAAATACAGCAATGCAGTTTCAGTGTTTTTTTTTAAGTGCCTGCTTATTCGCATCGTTGAATAACGAAAGCCAAGCTCCAGGCTTGAATAAAACATTCATTATAAACGAGTGAATGTAAACCTCAATTAAAAACCCTCAAGGTTGGCAAAAAGTGGACTTGCTTACTTATACAACAACATCTATATTTGGAGACGATTCTCAGAAAGACGAAATTGGAAATAAGTGGAATTCCCTCCATTGAGAGGCTGGATTAACGGTTGCGAGTAATATATCGCGATGTTTTCGCAACGGGCAGACATAATAAAATAAAACGGAGATTTTATTGATTTTACGTCAAGCTGGGTATAATGAAGCTCGTATGAATCCCAAAAAAAGATTGAGGATTATCCAATGCGAATATTCGGTAAAGGAGTAATTCCCCATGAATAAAGTACATAATCGAAAATAAATAACGTTTAAAACTGCTGATAGTGCTAATGCTTGATTATTTGTAGTCTGTAGATAATGTGAAACATGAAGGACGAATAGTTGAAATTGTTACAAGTTGAGGCAGAATGGTCACTAGTCTAGTACCTAACAATGATAAACAATGTTAGCAGAAATAGACAAACATGGACACTAACATTAAAATAAATTGATTTGGCCGACATTCTATAGGCAGTTTTCATTAAATCACGATGCAATTCCTGACTACTGTAGAATATTGGCAACATAAACCTAGTAAGGAAATACGAAGATTGCCATAAAATATAAGCACAGCAATAATAAAATAACCATCCATCTTCAACATTTAAAAATAAAGCTACCGATTTTGAAAGCATATAAACCCAAATTCTATCGCTTACAAAAAATGTTAACTCGACAAAAAAAAGATCGAACCATTCGTCAAACATGTTTCCATTTTGTAAAAGGCTGTATCCCAAAACGCGCTAAAAGATACAAGTTTTTTTATAAATGTCTATTGAGCACTGAGCAGCATTCCTTGCGCCTAGGATGGCGGCTTGGCGGGTGAACGACCAGCCATGGCCGCGGCGGCCTAGGGAGGTCGCCACGCCAATATGGAAGCAGCCAATACCAATACACTCAATTATAATCTTGTTACGAATAGATTCTAGTGTCACGCCATTAATGTTCAACTAGTTTTGTATTTAAGCCTTTTATGCCATAGCTTACGAAGAAAAAGATCTATATTTTTGTAAGACTCATAAATATTCGAAATCATTTTTGGATTCATTGTTTAAGAACGCAAGTTAAATTGTTAATATTGTCAGTATTCTAGAAATCTATTAACTTATAATAATTATATGGAATAGTCTTTGGGAACGCGGTATTTCTAACCGAAGTATTTTTAGTTTTATTCCTTATTTATCTTTTATGGGTTCGTCAATAAGTTAATATTTCACGATGAATGACGTAGATACCAAACTACCCATTGTGTTAACGGTATTTACTGTAGGTAAGTAGGTATAATCAAATAATTACACACTAAACAGTGGATTGAATGTAAAAGATGATAAAGATAAAGCTACAAGAATAGCTTTTCTGAAGGATACAATTATATAAGGTGCGTGAGAAACATTAATTATAAGAATATTATTGACCGAAAATACCCACGGAGTCAGCGTAATCACGCAATATTTAGTGATTCTGTGACAATGGTTAAATTAATTCTTCACACTAACGAAGTACTTGAACAAGCTATTGGATATTATGATGAAGAATCTAATAAGATAGCTTCTCCTCAATCAGAAAAAGTCGACTATGAACACTAAACACAATAAGGGTTAACTAAACAGACGTACGTGAATAAACGTCAAACACAGCAGGTGATAATGACACATTACTTGAAAGAGAAATGCAATGTGTGCACGGTGAAAGATTGACGACCGGTATCTGAACCACGACCCAGAAAGGTCGCTTTCTTGTATGAGCTACAAGCCAGTTTAATTCTGAATACGCTCATAAATTTTAATACATTTTTAAACGAGTTTAAAGCTTCTGAATAGATAAAATCTTAAAATGGCAGTTTTATGTAATGCATTATGAAATTTCCTAGATTGGCGGATGTTACGATGATTGAGTATTGTTTTATCTCAGTTTTATCAGGTTTACAATCTTTATTATGGGAATATTCCATCGGAGAATTCTGTTTGGCATTGAGACGGGTCCTGATCCTCCTTGGTTGAACTTCTCAGAATCTAGTAGAATGAAGACTTAAAAGTTACCAACTTTCGTCAAACAGAAAATAATAAAGTCGTCAGCTACAAAGTCAGCTAGAAACCGAAGATCACAGTATTGCTCATTCGTCCGTGTCCGATCACAATCGTGAAACAGCCTCTAGAGACATTTCGTTAAACATTTTCGTTTCGGATAAAATGTTTGTGCTTGTCAGATTTGTTTATTTGATTCTTCTAAATATATTCGGTTGTTTGGGAGTATCTGAATTACAATCACTTTTTCTATTTCTTTATCTTTTGGGAATGGAAAATTAAGCTTTAAATGGCAGGTTTAGCAGAACAATAGACCGAAATTATCTCCATAACACCGACTCTTCAATCAGAGAATAAATAAATTCTCACGATTGCAATGTAAGATACTTTCTCTTGGTAAACTCCGAAACCTGTTTGCAAGTAATAACTGCATAGCCATTATATAGCTTAGTGCTAAGGCCGACTGTTTCAGAGCAATGTTGCTGAGATGGAAGCGCTTCACATGGAGTTTTCGTCTGTTTGTATTAGTAGCTGTAGTGGTAGCTTTATAAGAAGAGTTGTTTAACTGTAGCCAGCATTTCTTTACTGTTACTTTCTTCATTGTTTGTAGTGTAACTACTATCTGTTTCTTCGGTTACGTCTTCACAGTGTTAATGATCTTTATAATGTATGCGTACAAATAACACTATTTCTAGTTTGTTACAACAAACTTTGATTTAGTTTAGATTCAGTAAATACACCACCCAAACACGACAGTTATTTGCACATCCCTAGCAGTAACAGATCCATGGAGAGATATTTGTAAAGTGAGACGCTTTTAAACATTCATCAGCGCATTCTGTCGCTAGTCGCACTTAATTGCTGATATAATGCAGCAAGCGCTGGAAGGGCACGTATAGTAGGTCCTTAGCTAACGGCACCCAGGCGCCGACACATTCATTACTTGAATTGTTCAAACGAACAATACGACTCAGAATAAGCGTTATAGCTAGGTAAACAACGCGATTCAAGCAATTAGAAAAAGTTGTGACGACTACAAGAATTATATTACTGAAGTTGAATCAAATGGCTGTAGAGAACATTACGTTGCATAAGATAAGGTTGCAGACGGACATTGTGACTATGAGGAAACTTGTGAATTAATTACAAACTAAGGTATTGTTTTTAGTTGTAAAACTAGTATGTTTGAATCATGAATATTTTATTTGGCTTCCGAAAAATTAAACTCATTACAAGGTCTTGGTTTGTTAATGACATACGCCATTTTGCAACATTAACAGGAAGCGAAGACAACAAGTTACACATACGTAACGACCATAATGTTTACCATGAGATAATAATATATGCACGACTGAGCCTTAGGTGACCGAGCCAACAAATAATAAGACATCGAAATTCATACACGATCGAAGAAGGAACAAAGTCAAATCCTTGAGTAACACTTGTGTAAATAGTCGGATATCGGATCCACCTTATTGGTCAGAAGTGACTCGTTAGATACCTCATTGTACGAAAGTAGGAACGGCTTTGATGTAAGAACAATTGTTAACACCGTTGAATGGTATGTGATGATTGTTTTTAATGTAAGTAGTCACCAATTGGCCTACCTACGCAGATTGAAATAGGACTTATTTTTCCTGTCTGAATCCTTCTTATGAATCATAAAAAGAGCGTAGTATTTTCAGCTCTGGCCACAAAACAACAACAGTTAACTGCGGTTTTTTTATTGTTCGATACTGCGGATCTGTGTGGCGCCTAATTTGGGCGTAGGACGTACAACATTCTTTGCCATATGGTACCACCAGCGATGATTTAATGAGTCATGTTAATTCGTAACATATTGAGGACACGATGAAAAATTGTACCCAGCCTGTCAAAAATGCAAAAAGACAAATGCTTTGTCACTTAAGTGCCATAAGAATATAACTAGTCATTGGACATTTGCAAAAATAATTATCGCGCTACGTGAAGGCTTCCTCTCGGTCTCAGACAAGATTTGTTTCGATATTCACAAGGTTCTCTGTGCATCTGTTACATAAACAAGAGACATTGTATTGTTAAGTAAATCGTTTGCTCGTGTGAATACCAACGAGTTTGCTTTCTGTTTACGAAAGTTTGACAATTATGTTTTCGTTCTCACGTATTCATATAGTCAACTATATCAAAAGATAGGATATCTCATCCTCAATTAGATTAACGACAGTTTTGAGAAAGAGGAAGTGGTCTTGAAGATGTGTTATGTACTAAGTATCATACAATGCATTCTTATCCACATATATAGCCAAAGAAACAACAAAAATGAATGTGTGAACAGATAAAGTTTCATTCGTGCTGTATCTTATCGGAACTAATTTGACGGCCTCGCGATAAACTTGAAACTGAACAATTGTTCGAATATTTGGGATATATTCAGATTCGAAATCTTCTGTAAGTAATAAACTATTAGAATTATATCCATAAACAATTCAGAGTAATCAAAGTTTATGATGGAACCGATACACAACAGTTACTAGAGCTGTCAATCAACTTTCAGATTGTACAATTAGATTATTTTAACATTTAGATGTTGATTGAAATGACGGACAATCACTTAATTCATTTGGGGCGCCATCTAATTCTGGTCATAAGATTACTTCCAGGATGCAGTTTTTGCATTAAGGTCTTTTGTTTAATTCCTCTCTTCCTAGAAAACAATATTTTTTTCTTCTTTCTTGGTTCTGGTTAAGGTAATCCGCTTTTGGTATTGGTATTTGTCACAGAAACCATACTGCAGCTATCTCGTTACGGATTTTCAACTTGGCAAGTTCCGTATTCTCACATTTTATTTCATCATCCGCCTAGCCTTTCCCCAACTATGTTGGGGTCGGCTTCCATTTTACAATACAAATGGGCTGTTCGCCTCTTATTGTTGTTCAATTGTTCATCTTTTGTTTGAAGATCTTCGACTAAGTCTTTATTCAGCGTAACACCAGTTGTTATTGCGAAACAACTTGTTCAAACATGTGGATATGCAGCCTTGCGCCTACGTCGCACATTTTTGTCTCAGTTGGAACACCATTAGTTTGTATCTACTTTATTTTTAGTTATGTCTTTAGTATTGTTTCGTTCAGTAAGAACTTTCGCTGTACAACAGGATAATTCGTTCATAACATTCAGATGAATGAAGACTCTTTTATGATAATTCTTTTCGAAATTATGAATTCAGTTTCCTGCTGCGGTTTCGTTTTGTAAATCAAAGTAACTTGAAGTAGGAATAGCGATTTTAGATTTCGTTTGTGCAGACAGGAAATGCACCTTGGGTAAGGATTTGTAAGATATGTCTAGGTCTATATAGATAGCAAGGTATGCGATCAGATCAATTTGGTGACAAGTCTTTATAAGTCTCGAATAAGTTGTGTTATACACATTTCTACTGAGTCAAAGGAATTTGCAAAACCAACATAGAATGTCGCGTACGTCCCACCCTGTTGGGTACCTACCTGACATTTTAAAATGTCGGAATCATTAACGTTGAGCTTCTAATAAAATTTGAAGTCAAAGACGATCATGTTCCAACTTTACTCATTAGAACAGTTTAGGAAGAGGATGCTGAAGGTTCAGACCATGACCTTATCAAGAATAAAGGCTCTCATTAATTTACCGTCATACTTGTTAACCTGATAATCTCATTAAACGGAAACGGTAGGAAATAATCTAGCTAAGTAGGTACCTACCTAGATAAAAATCGCACATAAAGTACATATGTAATAGGAAGAGCAGCATTTATATGAGATGGATGTAACACCGTTTATGTAAATTTTATCGCATATTTACATTTATTGTTATTTACTAAAGACTGAGGTAAACCGCTATGCATCATTCAGAACCTATTAGTGCTCAGGTAAAATCTGGAAATACAGCTAGGTACCTAATCTGAGTTCTCAGAACTGTAGTGGAATCCTACCCACATCACTTAACCTAATTCCTTTAAGTGCCTCATTAAAAAACTAATTATTCGTCGGTATGGGATGCTTTAGAAGCAGATTGTGAACCAAAACATGTTTCAAGTAAAGGACTGGAAAGACAACAATTTGGGACACCTTTGAAACAATAAGAAAGCAAAAGCTCTTTCTTTAGAAGGTAGGTACAGCGTCTGTCAGTCATGTCATCAGTGGCTCAGTCAAAGAGTAAAGTAACTATCGGCTCAGTGGCCGATTGTCCACCACGAGAAAGCGGGAGTAATAAGACACTCGGTTGATTAAGTTTAATTTTTGTTAGCTCGGTATACAACCGACGTAGACGACGATTGAAAAACACCAATGCACAAAACTAATTCCAATCATGAATTCAACACATCACAGGAGCACAATAATAACCACCATGATCAAACTCTTCAAAAGTTCGTTTTGTTTGACACCAACACGAAAAAAAAGCACCCGGCCAACGGAACGACATCCGTGGCCCGTCGCACCAAACAAACTTGCCTGTTGAGCTACTTGCCGTGCTCAAACAACCGGCCAAGCGCTGTTCGTCCATTTTTTTCTATAACCCCAACAAATTCAAAACATGCGTTCCACTCTGAACCTACAAACGCCGAACTATCAACCGACATTGATCATGTAACACGTCGCCGAATACATTCTACACGTGCGAAGAAAACAACTATAATATACCTTATCCCTTCTTACGCTAGCAATGCGAAAGAGGAAGGGTTATGCGAGAGCGAGATGGATATAACGACAAAAAATATGTTCTATCACGTGCATGAATAAACTTGAGACGTCAAAGTATTTTGATTGAAATTTAACTTTACACCTTTACCGTAAGGTTGTGTATTGATTGTGGTAGTCATTGATGTTTCCAGTTGGCGCGAAAATTCAAAATGAAACTACTTCTCCGATCAGTTTTGTTATGTTTGTTTGTAAACTAATGAAAATGTAAACAAACTTACTTCAGAGGTAATAAAGGAACTCTCCGATGAGTGACTTTGACGTCACTAGGTGTTGCCCACACATCATTATTGTTAATATTCTTCGTTAGTTTCAAGTTTTTGTCGGTTTTCGGTCTCAATGTCGGTGGTAGGATGCTATCTGGGAGCTTTGGGGCTGGTGTTTTGGCAGATTTTTTCACAATTTGCAGAATAACATTTGAGCTTTTGGTATCGCTCTTTTTACCACTTTCTTTGATAGGTTTCGGTCCGCCTGGGTCAGGCGTCGTGGGTTTGTGTCTGAGTGGTCGTTCAGGTTCGGTGGCCTGCTTATCAACGTACTGCCCAGCCGACTTACTTCGATCTGCAGTCTTTTTAACTTTAACCTTATTATTATTTGCCGAATCAGATAAGGTTGCTAGAAAGTAAGATATTTTTTTTTAGATCGTAATTTTCGTAATTAAATTTTGCATGACATACCTAGTAATATTTTCCTTCATTACCTGTCCTCGGCCTGTTTCTAGTTACAGGCTTAGTCTCCGCGCTGCCTATTTTGATAGTTTTGTCGACGGTACTTGAAGAGGTGGGCGTAACCGCCTTGCTTCGATAGCTAAAAGTAGTTTTGAAAAAATTCGCCGTAAAGTTCTTGCCACGCAATACTTGTGACGATGTTGTGTGCGGATGTCTGTAAAAACACAAAAAGAAAAATGCAAAAAGGATTCCTCAGGGGACACCCGGGTTTGAACCGGGGACCTCTCGATCTGCAGTCGAATGCTCTACCACTGAGCTATATCCCCGCTGGCAATGTGAACGAAAATAGCGTACACTACAGTAGTAACAGCGCCCTCTACAAAAGAGCTTGTGTAGTTTTACTACATAATGTAATGTTGTGACAAGAGATGGCGCTACTAGTCGCATGAATGAGAGACAATGTTTGCAAGCCAAACATTACCTATTATGGTGAAGAACAATAATAGAACTGATAAAAAATAGAAAATTATATCAGATGTACGACTTACTGGAGTTTGAAGTTACTAGGCACCCCGGGCGCCTTCTCCTGCATAACCTCCTCGATCTGAAACAACATTAGATACTTTTAATATAGGCAACGAGCGATGGATCAGTTTTTCTCCTAAAGTTAGTACCTACTTAAATTGTTTTTACCAATGACAAGTTATAATAACGAATAACACCAATTAGGTACAAATAAGAATACATGGAAGGAATTTCCTGGCTTTCTAGAAATCTAACGATTCTATCCAGACAAACCACACAGAGGATAGCATTCAAATAGAATGTTTATAACGCTCCTTTCCTCCCACCGAAATATACTTAAAAAACTATCAATAGCACTCACACTTATAGATTTTCTAAACATAGCTTTGAAATTACGTGTAGATCCTCAAAATTATTTGCAACTACTGCATACATTAACATTCTTATCGCTATCACTCATTATCTATCAAGATAGTTGATTGATTGGATTACCATTATAAACTTATATTCTCTTGTTCTTTGGTAGTTTGAAATCAATCTTGCTTTATACATCTTTAATCATTTAATTATTCACAATTGTTTGCAATAATTAAAACAGCACTTCCCTTGGAGATCAAATCGATTTTGAACGTTTAGATTTGAAAAATGTCAACGGAACATTAGAAACTATTTTTTACTTTACCTGAGTGTATGCTGCCAGTTTCTTTATGAAATTTGTTACAACAGAGGTTCCATTAAAATAAGAGACAGACCAAAGAAATCATGAATGGATTCTGAGAAGTTGAGATATTGTAGGAAGAAAAAGATATGTTGCCCCATTATAAATTGGTTAAGGGTAGGAAGATGATGATTTTTCATAACAATGCTATCAATAGGTACTGTGTAAAATTAGAGGAAGAGACTATTAGCTGTTAGGTAGCCGTGTCCTCCAAGCAATCGGGTCTATGAAGACAATGAGTTATATACCTAATTATAATTATTCTCTATGACGATATACATTTTAGAAATGAGGTGTCATTCATTTGTTTTGGCAAATTACGGAGTTTAAGTTTTAAAAACAATCGATTTTAGCTAACACAGGTGTGAGCTTGTTGGTCATTCTTATTTGCCTTTCCCTCCCCTTAATTTCTTATGGGAAAAATTATAGAATTTTTGGAGAAGTGACGACATCCAGCTCAGACCACATATGACATAGCCAACCTAACGTGACCAAAGACTTAACGACTAAAGATTATGGGTACCATTTATTCCCACGACCGACCTTACTGCTGCCGAAGTGCCGACACCCGTGTTCGTATAATCGTATCGACAATTAGCCTGTCCGTTGAACAGATAAACACCTACCTACTTATTAAATGACACCACAATTTGAGGTGTGCGCGGATTTGTAATATTCGGTGTGGTGTAATTTTATTGTAATTAGATGCAAATTAGGATTTATGTTTAGTGTTTTTGTATTGGCATTTTGGCAACGGGATTTATTACCTAGTTCTATATGTTAATAGGTAATACGGGCTGGTGTCTGCAACGCCACGTCAATGCGCGTATTTTGCGTACGGAGTTCTATAATATATTATTGTGATTTCTAGTTGTTATAAAGTTAAATCACGTTCGTAATTTAATTCAGAAAAACTTTTAATTGATTGGTCTCTCTTGCCTACACCTATAGTCGCCAACTCTTTTTCATTGTTTGTCGTATTCGACGTAGATTCAGTATGATAAATCATTAATTTATACTTAACACTTCTTTCCAGGGTTGGATGTCCTATATCTATTACAACTCGACCCCTTCAGCCGTGTACGCACGAACGAACAAAAACTTGGTGAACACGGACATCGAACACTTTGTTCGCACGTGCGTACGACTAACGAACATCAAACACTGTGTTCGTCAAAAACGTTCGTGGCGAATGTGGCGATCAAATTTGGTTGTTCTGTGCGGACGGACGGTGTTCGGAGGATGCATGCTACTTCACTGTCGACCACTTCCAACGATGAATCCATGATTACTAAGGGGTTGAGCGCGAACACAAGTAGAACTGTGTTCGCAAAGTGTTCGTGTTCGCTTTGCTTATTTACGTCCACACGTAAGAACCAAATGTTCCGTGATCGATGTTCGTGTTCACCATGTTTTGTTCGTTCGTGCGTATCTTCAATATGCGCTCTCTCTCTTTGCCTAGCCTTATCCTATTTCATTTGGGATCGGCTCTCCTCGTCATTCTTCGCCAGATGTTTCGGTTCTGGGTCGTCGAGTCATTCAGTTGGGCTTGCTTCAGGTCGTCGACATCTAAGAGGAAAGGGGTCTACCTCCTTTGGACCTGAATTCATGTAGAGGACTTGCTTAGTCATGTGTTCTTCGGTTATTCTCATCATATGGAGATACCACCTCAGGCGCGCTTCAAAGAGTTTTTCTTCGATTGGGCGGATCTTAAAACTTCCTCGTATATGCTCGTTTCTTACTCTGTCCATAAGAGTGACACCTCCCATCCTACCCATCTCAGCATCCTCATCTCGGTCGTGTGTACTTTTTTAACCTGGGGCTTTTTTATTGGCCAGCATTCGGCACCGTAATTGGACGGACTGCGGTTTTGTACACCATTCTGCTATCGCATAACACGCCTGAGAGTTGTCGCCACTTCATCTACCCAGTGTTGATACGGTGAGTTATGTCGGCGTCGAACGTGCCATTGGCAGAGATCACAGACCCTATCCTACATCTTTAATATGCTCGGTCGTCTCTATACCTACATATAAATTATAATTCTACCAAGTTATCACAAAAAAAAAACAATTACCTACTATGAAAAACGAGAGCAGTGGTGGCCAAGAGTGGTAACGGCCGCGACTTACGAGTTGTAAGGTCGTAGGTTCGTACCCGACGGCGCTTTACTTTGTGTAAATTATTTCATCACCACTGCTCTCAAAACGGTGAAGGAATCGTGATCGTGAGGAAAATGATACACCTTACCCATAATCAAATTTTTTTGAAAATTTGTGAAACTATCTTCGTCCACAGACATTGAGCGTTTCAGGCGTATGAAGCGACTACCTTATACGTATAGTATTGACAACATTTATGACTTATCCGGCCAGTCCCATTTCTTGTTCCTTTACTTTTATCGTATTCCTGTCCCTACTCGCCGGTTCTGCGCAATTTCCGTGCTAAATTCGCATTTCCAGGAACGTAATAGCTTCGAGTGCTACTGTTATTACATCGCGGTTGGATGCTACCGTTCCGGAGTGTCCGTTGTCTAGATATCATCAGTAAATTGTCACTCGCCTGCTACACTTAGGACAAGATAAGGTGGTTTGTTTGTACTTGGGACTCTCTCTACTGAACTTTACTGTGTTTCCTTTGCGTGATTCGTATGAATATCTTGGAATATCATAGGGACTAACTTATTTTAATTTTAGGTAGTATATCAGTTAGGTCGTCTTTTTTAATTCTGATTCCTTCGACGTAGTTACATTTTAAAGTATTGTAAATGATCTGGTAGATGGGCTACAGCATCTACCAGTGCTCTGACTTCATCAATGTCTACCATCGTTGATTGTACACAGACTCGGTAAAATACTCGTACTTACGCAGTCAAAATGTATGGAACAGTTATTTTTTTTATTAGCCTTAGAAAAATTTCACCCTGTAGGTATGGCTAAAGCTATAAGTACTTACTTAAAAAGTTTCAAAGTCGTAGCCATCAAACAGTCAGTGACTTGCACCAAACAGACTGCAGCCCACACTACACCCTTCTGTTTCTGCACAAAAACCTCCAGCAGTCGTTGAACCCTTTCACAATGATATCATGTCAAGATCGATTAAAATATTAAGCTGTAGGTACAGTTCACGTGGGATTTTTTGATTTTTAGTTGACGGACAGCTGATAGGTTATGTAGGCGCTCCGGGCCAGATCTGCAGACGACCTGAAAGGCAGAAATGGATGCGGTGCCACCAGTTATTCATTTGATACTCTTTTCGTAAAATTAAGGGGCAGATTTTTAAAACAATGGTGAGCTCAGAGGGGGCCTAAAAAGGTCACTTTGGAGCTAATCATTATGAATTATAATATGGCGAAGACAGTCCGTGTTTTTCTTTTTTTCGCTGCACTACGTACGGACAATCAAAGAGATTGGGATTGGATTTGGATTGGATTGATTGTTATATTAGCACAGACAAAAAAAAAATAACTGATAAATGCTTCACCAATGGGATTTGATACGATTAACATAACAGTTAACTGTCCATTATGTTATCCTTTTATGATTCTGCCAAAGTGGCCTTTTTAGGACCCCCCTGCTGTCTTGTATGGATCAGAATGTTGGGCCACTTATGAGATGAATGAAAGGCAATTGCATGCAGAAATAGAAATATGTATAAAAAACAGTATCTAAGGTAAGTAGCTGAAATGAGAATGCTAAGAGAGACGTATGCATGGTGTGTGTGTTAATTTCTGAAATACATAGGTACAGCAGAAATGAGACGAAGATATTCTCATAGAAAATTCAATGGAGCCTGAAGGTTTAGGAATTGATCTCTATAATATAGCCCTGAAGGCTGGGTTGAGTCCTAATGAACATACAATATTTAATTATGTAATCGGCCATTGAGGGGACTTAGTTAAACGTGCTGATTTAATTGATAATAGCACTAATTACCTATCGACACTGCTTTAGTAGCAAAAACAATACTGGACATTGGGCAAAATAGCATCTATATGTACCTAATTTCATTTAACAAGGATTACTTATATATCTCGTTTATATCATCTCTGCTAGAGGTAGTAGGTATGCAACATTATCAAAGCCTGACCTTGCTCTAAAACACTATCTTATCTATAATGATATAAGTTTACGCAGATCCTTCATTTTCGAGAAGCATGCTAAGATGAAGTAACCCTGTAGGTAGATTTTATAATTTTCTTAAATTTTCTATCGTTTCAATAAGCTATTTAAGGGTTTTCTAGCTTGTTACATGCAGAAGTAGCTGCTCTCTTTCATCAATGATCGAATGCAATATTATTAATTTACTAGTTGACCCGGCGAACTTCGTACCGCCATCTATCGAAATCAGACAATCCGTTCACAAGATATCATCAAAAAAGCCGTTCCATACAAAATGTATGAGAAAATGAATTAGGTTACTTACCTATCTTTTTTTTTTGTGTTTTTTTTTCCCATGTTTTAATAGTTATTCTGCTGTTCGGGGCGGAGAGAAATCCAACAAAGCAAAGATTATAAAAATCGGTCCAGCCGTTCTTGAGTTATAAATGGTGTAACTAACCCGACTTTGTTGTATTTTATAAAGAATAGACTAGCTTCGTCCGCGTGATATTTCACCCTCCCCCCATTCACCCTCTTAGGGGTGGAATTTCGAAAAACCCTTTCTTAGTGGATACCTACTCTTCACAATCACAATGAACACACCTAGCACATGTCTCTAGGACCAGGCAGCGGTTTAGACTGTGCGTTGATATGCACAACGCACAGCTGCATGTTGCTGTTGTTGCATGTTGCTGTATGTTGTTGTTGCTGTGTGTTGTTGTTTGTCGTTGTTGATAGGGCTTTGAATTTTATAAGTATAGACTTAGACATAGATTTAATTTTGTCACAGACACACATGCATACAAAAAGATAATTAACTCGAATAATGAAGAGAAACAAAAACAAAATAGGTAGATCCAAAATGAAAATAAAAATGAATCTGGAAAAGTTGAAAACTAGCAGCATTTGTCTTGTATGTTTACATAATACTATGTCTGTGCCATCTTGGGTTATTACAGACAAGACGGATTCACAATGGCTTCCTCATGCTTATTGTCCTTCGGGCTTACTTAATACCTCACAAGTCTGACATAAGACGACAGTGCTGTGACTGGTATTCTTGACCCTTGAAAGAATATTTTAGTTATTTGGCGTCAAACAATGAGTTTCGAAGCTCATTTACCCCAACGGACACCTTAGGAATTAGGAATAGATACAACACCCACATGAAGGTTCGTTAGGTATTCAAGCAGAGCTGTTTATAAACGCTCTGCGTTAATTGCGTAAAACACTATAAATCTTAATCTAAATAATTTTGAAGGATATTGCTAAACCATTGCTTCATATTTTCTAAAAATGTGTCTGCTCAACAACGTAAACAACGCTATGAATATTGTTGAACTGTCAAAATGAAAATCATTGCTACCGATAGTGTGTTACGCAATTACCCCGCTGCATACCTTTTCATAGTGTATATAAGAGTTGAGAGGAAAACAATGCAAGTTATATGTAATGTAGGTCTGTATAAATAGAAAAGTAAACAACTAAACGACGTAATATCAAAACATAATGACAAAGTAAAAATCGTGTCTTGTATGACTTCATTGAGCAATACCTACAGTCGTTTGTGCTGCCTCAGGCGACGAGCTTAAACCACCACATATGACGTAAACAACCTTACTTAGTTGCTGTAAATGTGTTACCTATATATATAGGTAGGTAGGCAAGTAACACATTTACAGCAACTACAACTCAAACCGACTAGCCTTTTCCCAACTATGTTTGGGGTCGGCTTCCAGTCAAACCGGATGCAGCTCAAAATCAGTATTTTACATGGAGCGACTGCCTATCTGAACTCCACAACCCAGTTACTGGGTAACACCCCCTTGTTAAGACTGGGTTGTCAGACTTTCGGGCTTGACCCGTAACAACTGTCAAAGATTCACGAATGGCAGCCGGGACGGGACCAACGACTTTCCGAGGCACAGAGGGGTCTGTATGTAAAGATGGGTCCCATGGTCCACGGACCTACCTCGGCAAGCATTGGGTTTGAAAATCGAGGAACAGAGTTATTTCTTAGCCACGGGCCCGTACAGTCACGAGCAAAAGTATGTATACACTTGGCTTTATTCAAAGTCGATTTTCTCCTTTATTTTTGAATGAAATTTTATATTAGTAGGAACATAGTATTTTCGAACCCATAAGTATATGTAAAGTGTCGTATTTCAACCTTGCATTCGTTATTTCTTGAAAATATCGCAATTTAAAGTTGCCAAGTGTTGACATATTGGTGCTCGTGACTGTACATACCAACTTATAATAAAAAAGTAAGATGTTACGGCTTCATGAGGAAAAACGACAGCAATTAATTTTGGATTATAATTAAATTAAATTTTGATTAGGTAGCTCAAACCCTAAGCAGCACTGATGATTTAAATGCGGAATATTATGATTGCTGACTCATAATATTCCGCATTTAAATAAAAGATTAACGTAGGAATAAAAAAATGCGAAATTATCCATGAAATCAATTTCATTAACCTATGAGCGCATAATATTCACGTACCTAAATGTCAGGTATATTGTTTGCGTCGTTAGATGGTGAAATAATGATGCTATTTCAAGGGTGGGACTACAATTCAAAAATCACGGTTTTATTTATCACGATGCCATTATTATTTATATTAAGTTACTTTAAAAGCCCGAACTGCGGTATAATCTTAGGATTTACCGGTAAATCCCAACATTTAGAAAGTCTCACCGGTAAAAGTTCGAATTGTTCTATAATAAATAATAATCAACAATTTCTGACTTTTACGTAAATCCTAGGTTTTTTACCGCAAAAAACCTATAGGATTTACCGACTGTAAAAGTAGTATTCTCAATTATATCTCGTCTTATTATGAATTAGCTGCCATTTTGTTTGGAAATGAAAATAAATGGGCTCTGTTTTCCCGAAAAGTTTAATAGGTGTAAAATTGATGACAGTCGAAATGATTTTGGTCTAATAACCACCTCGGCACCTCCTGAGTTAATGTATACATTTGTGCGCGTTTTCGGTTTTACGACGGAGTTTTGAATTGTTGCTCGCAAAACATCTGGCTCTGGTGATTTCTTCTTCAATGTTGACTTTCATTAAGACTTGCAAGGTTTGTGGTTTGTTGTGGTAGACGCGATTTCAAAAATTACCGGAAAGCAGTCTGGCGCCGCCGCCGCCGGCGCCTGGCGCCGGTCAATTCAAATCGCCAAAACGGGAGATAACGCAGTGTTTCAAAATCTCCATGGTCTCCTGAGCTATGTGTATCGCTCCAATGCATTGATAGCTAATTCTCTATCTATCTACAGCATAAGTGTCAAATCCTATGGACATTATGACACCATTTCCAGAAATTATGGCACATTCACATTATGACGTTACTATTTCGGCTATTTCCCCACCTTTTAAATAAAGATTTACCAAACGTTTTGCGAAGGACACAAAACAGTTACCAACAAATTAGTCAGTGGTGAAAGACATTAATTATTTACTTGCGGTGACTGGTGACAAACGTGCTACCAATAAACAAGCATATTCTGCCATCAAGAATATTAATAAAGATTAGTTTATTGGAGCTGTAGGTATTTGTGGAAGCAAAATCTGAATAATTTATTGTAATCAGAACATTTGTCTACAATCGACTATCCTATAAAATAGCTCCCGCAAAGTTCCTTGGCCTAGCTTTGAATAAAATTAAACATTAAACTTGTCTAAACAAGAAATTTCTTTCTTCTTTGGTACAGACGCCAGCACATCAAGCTACCCGAAACTGTCAAATTTTCCCAATCAACTTTGAACCTTGTGCTTCAGCGATAAAGTTGAAAATCTATTTAAAAAAATTGACAGATTGTAGTAGCTTGATGTGCTGGCGTCTGTACTTTAAGCACCGCCTGTCACACCGCCGGCGATTAACGAGAAGCGAGTACGAACGACAAGCGATTACTCGCTGGTATCCATATGGACGTACAATACCTTGCGGGAGTCTCTCAGCAAGTGCTCTGCCCGCCAAGCGAGAGTCGCTGACCGAATACTCTCTTTGATCGCTCTTGTCGCTGCGTCAAACGAGTACTCGCCAGCAGTGTGAACAGTCAGAATATATGTATCTGTTTTACTTACACGGGACTGACCGAGAAAATCGTTGATAGCTAGTCGCACAGAGTACATTATTATTATACTCGCTTCCTCGTCGACGGTGGGACAGGTGCCTAACTCATGTTTTATTATTTTTGGAGATAATTCTAGAACTTCTTTAAATACGTGGATTTTCTGATCTCAGATATTTAGGTTCGGGTACCTAGGGCTATATATATATACTGCATTTATTTGCAGTCGAATGTCGATGTATCCAATCGAACAAGTTATAGAGGTATGAGGAACAGGGTGTAAAGTTCACTCATACTCTATAGAAAAGGGAGGATCCTCCGACCAGACGGGTGTTATGTCTGGCGGGCAACTGCCCAGTGATTCATGTCGGGCCGTTGTATCTATGCTAATTGCGCGGTAAACTCTGCTTGCGCGATGCAGGATTTTCGTGACGTAGTATGACGCGTTGTTCGCATGTGGCGTTGTAGATACCGCTACATCACTCCCCCCCGGAGACCGGAGGTCGATAGTGGGCTGAGTCTTGTATCTTGCGATGCTTGCCAGGCCAGCTGAGGTTCCAGTGAGTCGGAACCGGTTGCCGCATAGTTCACTGTGAGTCGGAACTGTCTGCGAAGATGTCCCCAGTGAGTCGGGGTGGCGCTGCGTTATGCTCCAGTGCGTCGGATGTGGTACAGCGCCGGGTTGAGGCTGACTGCTGGCGTCGACCAGGAGAGCGTTTTTCAAGGGCTCTGCTTGTGGACCGGCCGAAAGTGCAGTGTGCTGTGCCGAGGTTGCTGATGAGGCTGAGGGTGATGACCAGGAATGCGCGGTCGCTGCATGCTGGTGGTCAGGATACCCGTTGAAGCCGTGGAAGCTGGCTGGCTGGGTGACTCGCCGCTCTAAAGCTTGCGGGAGTGATGATGATGACGTCACGCTGTAGTATTTGCACGAAGGCTGCGCTGACGTCCATGTTCGGGGTCACCAGTATAGAGGTATGAGGAACAGGGTGTAAAGTTCACTCAACCTCCATAGAAAAGGGAGGATCCTCCGACCAGACGGGTGTTATGTCTGGCGGGCAACTGCCCATTGATTCATGTCGGGCCGTTGTATCTATGCTAATTGCGCGGTAAACTCTGCTTGCGCGATGCAGGATTTTCGTGACGTAGTATGACGCGTTGTTCGCATGTGGCGTTGTAGATACCGCTACAAAGTCCTAGAGACTGGTGTGAGTGAAAGTCCTTGTTTCCCAAGCTTTTGCCTTTCTCGCATGTACCTGTGTATAGGTAATTGCTTACTGTCCAGCAGCCTCGTTATGATCGTTCCAGACTTCAACTTCTTTATGTTCATCAAAGAAATATAAAACCTTCTCTAACATACACTCCATTTCATCGTAACTCCTTAGCCTCATAACCCTCTGCGACTCCTCACCTTGACCTAATTTTAATAACAGAACTTACTACAAGTCCCCCACATCCAACCGGTCCAATCATGACGTCACCATCCACCTGAGCGGAAGGATATGCCAATCAAACCGATACCGAAGCAATGAAGTCATGAATGTCACAGTAAGATGCCGCGACTCGCGATCGATATCTAGAACGGTGCTGCAACCTGCGCCTACGCAACCATTGCAGCAAGGACCAACCGGCGGAGTTGCATTTTTTAAAGTTAATTCATGTATGTGCAAATCGTTTGATGTATTAGTGTGACTAGATTTTTTGGGCAAGAGTATAAATATGGGTAATTTTAATCTGATTTATTATCAGAAACCTGGTATGGACTGGATTAAGTATACTACTAACAATGAATCAGGATGGATGGATAGTGTGAAACTTGAAAGATGATTTGGCAAGAAGTAAAAATTGAAGTGACGGCTCCATAAAGATGTTATAATAGAAAGCGGATCTGCCACCCCAAATAAATTGGACATGGATTCTAGGGTAATATAATGATAATGCTTTATTGATTCCAGCATAAATAATGAACCTATGTTAAGTTTTCATTATAAAGCAATCGAGTGAAGTGATAATACAATATTATCATAATGAAGAGGATATAAAAGCTTAATACTGACTGATATATTCGTATGTAAAAGCCACAAAATTATTTATGAAGTGCTAAAGCAAAGCTAAGTAAAGTGCCTAATCGCGTTGCCGTAGCACACTTTCAATCACAATCTGAATCATTTTGAAGGATATTGCTAATCCATTGCTTTATATGTTTGAAAATTTGGGTGCTCAACAACGTAAGTAACGCAATGAATGTTGCTAAAATGTCAAAATGAAAGCCATTGCTACTGTTAGTGTGTTAAGCAATTACCCCGCGGATGTAAGCATGATACGGTTCCTTTCCTTCGTACGCTGATAAAACTCAACGGCACCAGCTGACCAGAAGATCCCGAATTATCAACATTTGAATATACAAATGCTGCCACCTGGCGAACTAGTCTAAACGTCTAATCCATCGATAGAATGCGCAGGCGTTCGATTGACAAACAGTCCATGCGATAACTTCGGTTAGCATGGTGCAGAGTCAGCCTCTGCGGTTTGACTATCTAAATTACTATTAAATACACAATGTCCTTTAGTGTCAAAATTGTTGTTTAGTGGTTTTGATTCGTCATAAATTCATAATATTTGCTAGAACTATGAAATTATTGGTTATTTCGTGTCCGGTCTACTAGCCTTGCGAATTAGATATATGTACCTATAATGTCGTCATCACAACAAACGAAAAGTTTGCGAAACAGAATAAACAAAATCATAGTTTTACTGATGCATTCTGTCATCCATCAGAAAGGACTATAAAAAAGAAATCTTGGAATAAATCATTGTTTAGTTTTTAAAATATTTTATTGTAGATACGTTTTCGTCTTCTTCCATCGCTTTTCCATAGATAAAAATTGCACCTTGTAGATAGCACTATTGTGCTGATTTATTTCAATAACAAGTAACTTGAAACTTCGAGCTAATCCAAATTGATAATTGCACCACTCATAAAATAGCAGACAGATGATTCATCTGATAAGCCATTGAAGGGACAGAAGACAAGACACTTGAATAGTTAAACTAGTAAAAGTTACAGCGATACTCGAGTTTGTTGAACGTCGTCGACGTGATTTTCTCGAGAGCCACGGGACTTAGCGTAGACATAGAAGCTTTTCTCTACGATCGATATGTTTTCTTTCAGAGCAAGGGCAGTACACTGAGAATGAGTTTAGTTTGAGATGAATATGGACGAGATGGATTTCTGTTAGGACTTGCTTTTATGCCAAAATGTTATTAACTTGGATTGAAGTAATTGAACCATAAGTTGTTCATTCAATTGGTAAACGAAAATAAGACATGCTGCACCATTGTCAAATAAAAATTGAGATATGGGCAGGAGGGTGATGATGACGAAGATGGGAAAAGACTGCCCATCTGACTTGAGGAGAGCTTCTTGGACTCGTCAGGATGAATATCAGGAATTTATTTTTTTGCTCGATGTACGATAGACATAATCCTATATAATATAATAAGCTGAAAGCATACAGTATAGCGGTTTAAAATCTAGAGCATCAATGTCCAGCTTCCATATAATGGCATGGCGCATTATCTCGCCAATAATGGCTGTGCAAGAGCTGAATGTAATTCGGAACTCAATGACTCCGTATCAGATGAACGTATTGATGCAAATTCGGTTCAGATTTACATAGTAATTCAAATCCTTTTAGTCATAATAATATCAATGGTTACAACAAAATCTGGATGCACACAAAGCGTTTCATTGGCAAAACCGAAAACATCGTAGAGAAGGATGAAAAAGATAGCGATATTATTGTAGAAATGAAGGGAAGTAGAACAAATAATGAACAATTCCACCTTCAACAAGAACGCTAGTTTGTTATCAATCTTATCATTACCCACAATGATTGTAAGACACACGTACCACTCGTGTCTGTATACCTAAGTACACGGCGAGTCAGTAAACTTTATACAAGCTAGATTTAGATGTATCTACCTACACTTAAATCTATGTTTATCCGCTGGCTCTGACTGGACTAGTCAATGACATCTTGCATGGGACAGGATAATAACATGTTTTAGAATAAATCCATATGTAACACACGGCTAACTTTGAGTTCAATTATCAGATTTGCTAGCTCTAGTTTGGTAAGACTCTTTGCTAGATTAGGTTTACGTTTACCTATACGCTCGCGACGTAGTGTTTCATGAAAAGTTATAACCCACATCTGAACCGCGTTCAAGAGGTGTCAGTGTCAATATCCCATAACAATAATGACAGTGATATCTCTTGAACGCGGTTTAGATGTGCTGATCGCGTGCAGTTACATTGGCGAAATTTGCCCTTAAGGTTTTGTAGATTCGACAGAAGTCAAAAATAGTATAAACACGAGATAAAGTGAAAAGTAGTCGTTGAATAGTTTCTGACTTCGATCCTATCAATATGATCAACAAAAATGGATACACCTGAAGATACATATTCTTTCCTGTAAAACTCTACTGACTACCGTCGTCGGTGAAACTTGCTCAACCTGTGAAGTAATACCGAGGGAAGCCAAAGCGGTAACAACACTAATTGAGTTGTCGCCGCACTAGCCACGTTTAGCATTAACTGATTAACTGTCGAGCCAAAGGTGGCATAAATATTTATTTAAAGACTACTAAAATATAGTAGAAGTCACGTACCGGCAGACTGGTTTCTAAATAACGGAAGAGAGTCAAGAAAATGAATGAATGATATATGAAGATGATGGATAGTATAAAGCTTTGGTGTCCTAAGAAAGAGGTAAAAGGTCAAAGGACACAATAACGCCTGTCCAAATACAGAACGTTTTTTGACATTTTAATTTCAAATATTGGTGAAAATGATAGATTGAAATGACAGATTGAAATGACAGATGATGGCCGTTATAATATGCCGGAACCGCTTTCCTAGAAAACCCAAGCTTTAGTAACGTAGACGTTATCATATCCAAAACCCAACAAAATATACATTAGCTGATAATTATTATATTGATGCCAAAACTGACCAAACTACAGTCGCTAGCCAGTGTCACTATCACCAAAAACACGTCAAATTGTGAGAGCAATTTTTTCTTTAGTAATTTTTCACCTACTGCTGGATCTGTAAGTAGGTCTCGAATCTCGATGTGACCCCTTTAATGAGTGTAATTAGTTGACCTCCGACGTCGGATCTTTTAAATTAACGTTTTTCGTGTTAACCTGCTATAATCTCGCGTCTAAAATATTTTAATGACTTTATAATAACGTTTATGGAGTAAACCGGATCCCGCTTATTTCCTATATCGTGAAATTTGATTAATCTCAATGCTGTTTTACGCGTTTCAACTAATCCATCACTCCCTTATTGCGAACGGTAAGATTTTAATGAACTTGTGATAATTTATTGACGCGTTTTGTGTTTTTGATGCCATCTATTATAAAAAAAATCTTGTGAGTCAAAGGACATTTCATGTTTTTCAAGTTGCATATAAAAAAATTAACATATTATTATTTTAAATTTTAGTAAGTAAGTATTTTAATCTTGGGGCCATCGCCGCAATGTTATTCAAAGTGTAACTGCCGTCAGGTAGACGTATCAAACCACAATAATGATAGTCAAAAACCAACCTGTGAGTGCCGATGATGGCACTTCAATCCAAAACAACACAAATCACAACACTATTACCAAAACGATTTTGCAGATTAAATTCAAACAAATAAAATGAATCGAAAACCGTTATTGAAATCACAACAACACCGTTAGGACCGAAACGAAACACACGTGCGTCTATTTTCGCAGATGCACACGGACTAAATTAAATGCTAGTGATAAGGCGCGACTGTTTTTTTTTCTCTATTTGAATTTAGAGTAAACAATTTGTTATGATTTATCATGTGTTTTTTTCTTCTAATCGGCATGGATTCGCGCGTTCACTATAATGTTGTGTGGCTCACTAACTACGAGAGACCGAATCGAGAATTGCGTTAAAGCTGTGGGTGTCGTGATAACACCGAATTCGCGGTATTTTTCTTGTATTTGCATTGTTTTTGTTACATGTATTTTGACCGCCATGCTGTTAGATGTGACATTTATAATGCTAATTAGTGTCCTGACTAATGTGTCTTGAATAATAAATTAGGCATGTTTGGAAGGAATAGTCAGACTTCTTTACTTATGCATTCTTGATTCATTATTGAAATCAAGCTGCATCTGCATTCACTTTTAATTTTCTGGTTCGAAAAAATATTTTATTCTATTTCCAGTTAGCCAGGTATCTGTCTGCTAAATTTATCTTTGTTATTCCCTTGGGCATTTAAAGACAGCAATGAGACACTCACTTTGGAACTAATGAAGAATTGAAAAAAGTTAAAAATAAGAAACAGTTTTTTTTTTTTAAACGTTGCCCCACACTAGGAATTTCTCCTGTATTGTGGGTGCGTTTACAAACATTTAAACTCACATACACAAACAGCCAGACCCGGAACAACTACTTGTAGGTCATACAAATATTTGTTCCGTGCGGGAATCGAACCCGCGACACGCAGCGCAGCAGTCAATCGCTTAACCACTGCGTCAACCGTGCCGTCAGTTTCATTGAAAAGACAAAAAAAATCCTTCAAATTACATGTAGCTAGACTTTCATTGATAAATTCAAGCCATGAATATCAAGGAAAATATATTCAAGTAGGTACTTATCAACAGAACAGACGTGCGCATCATTAGGTAGGTACATTAAAGAGGTAGACGTGCCATTTTTTCTACAAAACAATTTTTTAATTTACCACTATGCCTCGGCGGCGCGAGGTGAATGTGTAAGAAAAACCCGCCCACATGTATTCATCAATGTATGTTTATTTGCGCAATGCCATCAGGTATCAGCAATCAGGATAACAATGTGTGTGTGTCGTAACTCGCCCACGAGCACACCTCGGCACTCCTCGGCAGAACTCGGCATTGTCAGCCAGATGTGGCCATCAGGCTGAATCGGATCCGGCTCAGAACCCCGCTAAACGGCCCTTTCACCTTTTAGACCTATAATTGATACGTCTACCGTTATTAAAGAAGGCCTCCGTCTTGGATATTTTGTAACGTGGATATAATTAGCTGCAGACAGCATAGAGAATGATGGTCTTTTTGTAAAAGTGTGACCTCCACCAGAAGTTAACTATGTCTACCGTTGGGGGAGGACCCACTACTTTTAAGAGTAGCGAAGTTCATTTAAGAGTTCTATGACATGTAATAATAAAAAGAGAAAAGATTTGATTTTTTGTATGTTTCTTTGTTACGCTTTCACGCTAAAACGGCTGAACGGATTTGGATGAAATTTGGCGAGTAGGTAGACCATGACTTGGATTAGGACATAGATTGCTTTTTATCCCGCCATTCTCACGGGATGGAGACTTATGTGGGGGAAACCGCGAGGCGCAGCTAGTGTAGAATAAAAATATGCTTTTGAAGAACTAAGCTAATATATTATACGAGTACTTAAAAAACAAAGAAGCTGTTTCAAATAATGAGGTGGAGTGAACTAGTTATAATTTCGACCATATATTAGTAACGGTCCTCGATCTAAAATGAATATCATCATAGCTAGAGAGCAATGAAACTCCACTATCAACACAGGATATAATAAAGTGTTTAGTGATAGTTGACTATCGTAAATTGAATGATTTACAACAAGTTTTACAACTCAACCGTCGCAATTGCTTTAGATATATCTCTTTCAATTAAATACACTTGGCACTATTATAAAAAGCCTCACGGATGACTAATTCTCATTTCAACACTTTTGCAATATTACCAAGTTCACTTTTTACAATATAAACGTGCTTCAATACCTTCCATCCAGCGCCGCATATATGTCCTGTCACTTGTGCACTTGATGGTCTTATGGGTCTTAAGACTGCGTCAGTGAGCGGAGTTCGCGGGATATTTGTTTGGTCCAAAGATTTTTGAACTTTTTGCAATTGATACGCTGAAGAAGAAGGTGCATTTCTTTAAAAACCCAAGCATTATTTTCAAATGTAAACTATTATATTGTCACTTTTTTAGAGTTCCGTATTCAAAGGGTAAAAACGGAACCCTATTACTAAGACTTCGCTGTCTGTCCGTTCGTCCGTCTGTCTGTCACCAGGCTGTATCTCAAGAACCGCGATAGCTAGACAGTTGAAATTTTCACAGATGATGTATTTCTGTTGCCGCTATAACAACAAATACTAAAAACAGAATAAAATAAATGTTTAAGGGGGGCGCCCCTTAAACATTTTTTTTTTTTTTTTTATTAAACCTCCTACACTACAAACGTGTTTTTACCTTGTGGTACGGAACCCTTCGTGTGCGAGTCCTACTCGTACTTGGTCAGTTTTTTATAAATTAGCATAGACAAAAACGTTTAGTGTGAAAAACTATACGAAACTTAAATTCAGAAACTCGGTCAATGCCGTTGATAAAATTCACTGTGCCGATCTAGCATAAGTGCCTGTGTAGACAAGCCATAGTGGCAGTCTTTAAAAAAAATCTACTACTAGTTACTTCAAAATTAATTAAGAATCTTTTCATTACGTGAGGAAATTTTTGTGTATAAATTAGGATGGCGAAAAGAGAAGAGGAAGACCAAAGAAACGATGAATGGATTGTGAAATATGATATAGGCCAGAAGGGTTGTACTAGTCAACACTGAGATGATAGCTCTGATATAAAATTGGGATACGAGCAGTGAGGTAATTGCGTAACACACTAACGGTAGTGCTAACAGCAGCAATGGCTTTCATTTTGATAGTTCAACAACATTAGTTGTGTTATTTACGTTGTTGAGCAGACAAATTTTTCGAAAATAAATGAAGCAACATTAGCATTCAAAATCACTCAAATTGTGATTGATATTACGCAATTAGGGTGCAGGAAGATGATGATGATTTCATTATAATATGAAACAACAACAACAGTAGTTCAGTAGAAAACACGAGCGCAGACCAGTGATGTTGTGTTCCTTCTTTACTTTCATACTATCTTAATAATAGACAACGAACGCAGCTGTAAATAATTGCAGCTACATAACCAGTACCGTATAATAGACACCAGATTTTACCATTCACTGGAGCACATCTAAGTGAACTAACCAGCAGATATGCTGCCAACTTGCCAGCAACAGTAAAGACCCGCTATCCAAGACTACGTGGCTTAGCAGACGGACTATGTCGTGCAAACGCACAGTTACGCTGCAAAAACCGTAGTCCAGAATATTAACAATTTACATACACGCTTACACGTCATGATAATACACAGAACAGTTAAATCGTAAAAATTAAAGCGTGCAATAAATCGGCTCATGTAACGCCACACTTACTTACACCTGATTTGACTGCGTTTATTGAAAATTGTACTTTAATGTTGGTTGGGTAAAGTTAAGTTTTGAATGTAGATGTGTGGCTTGAGCAAACATCGTAATGATTGAGCGAATCAATTAATCATAACATTAGCAGAATAATAACGCCGTACAGAGTAATCTATACCGCGTGGGAAGATTAGCGTGGTGTTTACCATGCGTTCAGTAATAGGAAAGTATTAAGTCATTTGTTTTTTTATTCACTTCTTTATATGAATTTAACGCAAGATAAATGTAAATGTTTGAAGATTATCACGAAATGTTTGTAATTACCTACATTAAGAGATTCATGTTGTGATCACGAAAAGTGAGAGTGAGAGTCACCTTTCGTGATCACAACATGAATCTCTTGTTGTGTCCCGTGTCACTGTGAGACAGCGACTTTTATGACTAGCCGGTTTATTCTATAAACGTCTCACCGTGAAAACTTGGGTGAATTTAAGTGAGCTTGAAGTGAACTGTCAATAGTGTCAATCCCCAAGCATCAGGTGGAATGACAGCTCACTTCAAGGTAACTTCATCTAGGTTTTCACGGTGAGATTTTTACAGAATAGACAGCTTTAAAACAGATAGAAGCTATGAAAACAACCAACTAGTCAAATTGAATAAAAGTTTGCTATCAGCATCTAGGAGGATGTGGTTGTCATCGCTTATCTGTCAGTATATCTATCATCGCTTACAGTACTGACAAGTACTGTCTACCCACGACGACCGCAGGAAATTAGGGAATATGTATAATTCCTTGCCGATAGCATAACATAATATCACGCCCGAATTCCCCGAAGGGAAAGGAAGTTCCTTGCCAATATGCACCGTAAATGCACGATTCTAATAATCGTGCGTTTTCGGACGTTCAATACTTCAAAATGACCGAACAGCCTGTGTATGGGGTTAACGATAACTATAACTTGGAAGTCTACAAGTCTCTAGTCTAGTGAATACTACTTCTAGACAACTACGCAGCATTGTTGACAGCAATGCTTACGCTAGGGGTTCCTAAGACTGCGGTGATCGCCACATAGCGTCCACAATTTACTATCGAATGACGTCACTGAAACGTTATTTATGTAAGTTGGTGTGGTTCACAAATAGATCGAGTGGCCAACGAGTTTATAGCTTCTGTCCTCGACTTCGTCCGCTTGAATTTACTTGTTCCCCGACCCATCCCGTCGCATCGCATCGCCTGCTCGCGCTATTATCTACATCTTTTTCTCGGTAGTGTTCTCTCTGATGATTTTTCTCGGCTCCTAAGGGTCCTAGCCTGATGTTAGCCTTTCTTAAGAATCGGGTTATCAAATGCAAAAATATTTTTTCAAGTCCAGAGAAGGAAGAGGGGTAGTTCCAGAGATTAACGCGTTCAAACAATCAAACAAAAACTGTAGTTTAAATTATACAGAGTTTAATATTATTAGTATGGATATAGTACCTCATGGAGACCCTACTGTCCAGTGACAGCTAAATAACACTATCGTTATAAAACAAGTTCAAGGGCAACCAGTTGTTAATAACATATTAGTGAAGGAGTATTTAGTAAGCAAAAACTTGACAAATGAACCAAAGGAATAAAACTTAGCATACAATGATGAATTGTATGGTGGTATATTATCCGTTTTCTGTTTTGTAAGTAGGACATGGGATAATGATGATGTTTACGTATAGTACATATTGTTTTAATTGCGAGACTGCAAACAGCACCAATCAATCAAAATCTGCGTCATTTTAAAGGTTACTGCTAAGCCATTGCTTCAAATGCTTCAATAATTTGTCTGCACAAGAACGTAAATAACGCAATGAATGTTGTTAAAATGTCAAAATGAAAGCCATTGCTTCTGTCAGTCAGTGTAATAAGCAATTACTCAGCAGACTTTAGTAGGTACCTACATCCATGACTTAGTGTGATATTCTAGGAAATGCTTAATAATAGATATCAATAATATTAAGACACAAAATGATGTTGACTTAAGTACCTCAAAAGTCAAAAGGATATAGAACACCACAAACATACATACAAGGCTGTGATTACAGGTTTATGCTGCAAAACAGACTCTTTCCCAATTTCTTGCACTGTTAGGCCTACAGGAATATAGACCTATCATGTACAGGATGTTGATGGGTAATTCTTCAGGGACAAAATTTTCGATGTCTGTGGGTATATTTCTGTAACCAACTAAAAAAACGGCATGTAATATTTTTTTTTGTACAGTTTAGCTTTATCCCTTACTGGGACAAATGATTTTTTTTTAATAATTGCTGTCTAGGTACAAAATAAAAATATTTGAAGGTCGTTCTTCTGATTCATATAGCGCGTCCGTTTGCCATTTTCCGGAACAAAATGGTCGATGTCGCATTTTCCCTTTGATACATCAATATAAATTATAATTATATCGAAAGGAAATGAATTGTCCTCTTACAAAAAAAATGTGTATTAGTTATAACTACGTTAGTCTGTTTATAAATAAGTAAAAAAGAAGTGTCCGGCGTATAATACTGATTAATGTGGCGTAAGCTGCGCTTGACCGTACTTGGTCGGGTAATAATAATGAGAGTCTGGCTTCCAGCGCGGGGGGTAGCCAGTCGAGCAACGGACGACCTAGAAGGTGGACGTGCGGCTGGTTGGCTTAGATCCGGTGTTACGAAGGAAAATACCTGATTCATCTGTGTTTGGTTCAGGTGGCATCCTGATTACAATGGCTACTTTATAAAATTTATTTTATTGTTTTAAAACTTCAATCTGTGTTTCGTGTGATGCTTTTGGGTTATAGATTCGTGTAGAAAAATGAAAATAATGAAGTCTGTATGTACGATGAGTTATGCATGATTGTAGGCAAAATCCTGATTCATCTGTGCCTGATTCGTATGGTCAAAATCCCATATCTATACTAATATTATAAAGCTACAGAGTTTGTTTGTTTGTTTGTTTGTTTGTTTGTTTGTTTGAACGCGCTAATCTCTGGAACTACTGGTCCGATTTGAATGATTATTTTAGTGTTGAGTAGTCCATTTATCGAGGAAGGCTATAGGCTATATTTTTTTTCTTCAAAATTAGGGATCCGTAATAAAATTGCTATTTTGTAACACAAGGTGTAAAATCGAAAACCTATTTTGGCGTGCGCTGCAAAAACTATTGACAATAGAACAAAATAATGTACTACGGGTTTGTAGAGCCCATTAAGACCTACAAAAAAGTCCGCGAGAACATATATCTAGCTATCATGGTTTAATCACAATAACCGATTTTGTGTTCAAAATAATTATTAAATCGTCTGAAGAAAAAAAAACTACGTTAAATATGTATCGTAATATTAATCTTTATCGAAATTAAGCATTATGTTATCAAGAGTATTTATGAAGAAGTAAAATACTTTTTGTTTCATCTCAATCGGATATTTCGTTTAAAAGTTATCACGTGTGTAAGATGTTAAGAGTTGGTACCTATTAAGGAGTTATGGGCCATAGAGTTTTTTATCTATACTAATACTAATAATAAAGCTAAAGAGTTTGTTTGTTTGAACGCGATAATCTCTTTAACTACCGGTCAGATTTGAATTCTTTTTGCATTTGATAGCCCAATTCTTGAGGAAGGCTATAGGCTATTTAACATCACGCTATGACCCTTAGGAGCCGAGCAAAAAGAAAAAAACTCAGAGTGAACGGTAAGCGAATACGAAGTGTTGCGACGCGACGGGGTGGGGGTACAAGAAATTTCACGCGGACGAAGTCGCGGGCAGAAGCTAGTGGATAATAAAATAAATTAGTTTTCCCCTCTCCAGCACGATAGGAGCGCTTTTGTTGCGTAATTCTCCTTGTCCAATGTTTGACCGTGTACAAGTCAGTAGTTTTAATCTTATTTATTATTATTTACTTAGCTATAACCTTTTGCATTATAAAAAATTACAGGAGTATAATCTTGTTCTAAATATGATACTTTTGATATGTCTTAGTCCTATTTAAGACTTAATAATTATTGTTTAGAATTTACATTCATAACTAACGGTGTATTTATTACTTTTTATTTCTGTTTCTGATTAATATGTAACACATTCTGATTCATCTGGGCACAAAATTAATATCTTGAAAACTACTTTATAAAAACGAGTCCCTCATTCAAATATATGTTATTTGGTATACCTATTTTCATATGAACATGTGTTACAGAGCTGAAAGTGAAATTAAATTTTGGCCATATGGATCAGTCAAAGAATCAAATTTCGAAGAACTACCCTGATCATAAAGTTTCAAAGTATGTTTTAAGGAACAACATCAATGAACCGCTTCGGCCATTTTATTGGCCATAAGCGATGTCACTATATTCTAAATATAGCCGAAAGCTATTATAAAGTTATGTATAAATCATAGAGGTATAAATAGACATACAAGACAATTCATTCATCGACCCGCTGAATACAAAAAGTTCAAACCCACGAAGTTTCCATATATTTATGCTAATACGTGGTGACTTACTCTCCTCTAACCAGTGGGTATCATCAGCCACATAAATTCAGATTATTTCAATATTTAATGAGTTTAATAACAAATGACTATTGACAAGACAATTAATTTTGGTAGAGTTACAAAAAGGCAAAGTAATAAATACCGTATGTTGAAACAAATTTTGCTTATAAAACCAAATGTTACCTTTTTTTAGAATCTTTTCTTAGGTAACAGAGAACTCAATAGACCACCCTATTATTTAATTCAAGGTAGCAAAACTATCGGGTTTCCCATATTTTCTACACTTATATGAAGACATACAAATACAGACGATCAAAAGAAGGAGAATAGAGATCGAAGACATCAACAAAAGCATAGAATATTTATCATTTTTATTATTATCTGTACATTAAAAAAAATACAAATTGATTTATACACATAGACTTGTGGGTGGTTTATGTGCAAAAAATGCATTTGCTATGACTACTTTACAATGCGATGACATTATGCTCATGTGTATGAATGAATATAGAATGAAGTCACGATTACGAGTAAATAGGTGCATTAGCAATAGATCTTAGTAAACTTTTTTTATGAGTGTTGTGCAACCTTGCTAAGGAAAATGGGACTTATAGACATCGACGTAAAGTCAAAACTTATTTTACAGCTGCGGCCTATACCAATAATCACACGTGTCCGACTTTTTAGATACCAACGTTAAAAGTAATAGAAATAGAAAGGGTGTACCCCAGGGTAGCAACCTTGGGCCACCACCGTCCAGAAATTTTTTTTACCTATCTATCCGGAGTATCCGGATGCCAAGCTAGTAATCGGTATCGTCTAATGAATGTCTTAAGTTTCACACCTCTCCAAACAATTAGTGTTCATTTGTTACAGTTTCTTCTTATTCTTTTGTTTTGTCTTTTCTTGTTTTTGTTTGTTTAATTATTACACCGACTATAGGTATGAATTAGGGACCAAGCCGTCACATTTCAGTTGAAAAACAAGTCTATTTTAGCATGCCTTATATTCCCAAATAAAGATTCCTATATTCTCTAGATCCGTTATTCCGTACACAATTCACAGTAGCAAAGTACACAAACGATAAAGTTGCTAGTCGCAGGGTTCGGCGGGGAATGTCGGAAAGGTGTGAGGCGGTGCGTCGGCGGAGCATTCGGGTCAGCGAGGCACGTGGGCTTCGTACTAGTCAGCTGGTGTATTCTGTAGATTGTGATTTGCTATATAAAGTGTAACTATTAGTGCTTTGTACGAAATGAAAGATAGATGAACGGTGCAGGATGATAATATGATTGAAAAGAATGATGAACTGATGAACCTTTGCGTCGTGCCCTAGAAACATGGAACCTAATGAATAAAATAATTAAAAACTTTATTCAATTCAGAAAAACAAGGTACAATATAAAAAAAACTAGTAATAGATTTTAAAGGAGTTTTAGGATCTAGATTTTTACAAATTCCCTGGACCCCACACTAGGATTCCCTGAGTCGTGGGGTCCAATTTGTAGCAAAAGAGTTTCTTTGAAGATTTTTCTGGTTATAGGTTATCAACTCAGCATGTGTCGGTGATTTTTAAAGATATTGGCACATTTAATAGTGTTAGCATTCGGAAGAAAGAAGACTGGAAGACATTCAAGACATGACATACTAAAGTTTGCAATAGCGTTCGGTGAGCAAGTCGTGCAAATGTACGTCTTGGATAAGGCAGGAAGGAACTCAGATATGTCAACCAGTATAATATTTAAGTTCAGTCAACGTTGTATTCGCCCAAATGAAGTACGCATCCAAAGTAAAATCCAATATCACTTGAGTACACTGCAGAAAACTATCCAAACAAACGGCGATGTAGATTTTGTATAGAATTGTACAAGACGGCCAAGAGGGGCTCGTGGTTAAATGATAATAGCTGCACGGGTCGGTCGAAGGTCTACGTTAACCGCGGTGGGTTCGTGGATAGGTGAACATCCATTACATATCGACGTGCTTTCCGAGGCAGGTCGTCCATGCCTCGGAAAGCACGTTATTAAGACGTTGCTCTCGGCTGTCATTCGTAGATATTTAGATTTTTGACAGTCGTTACGGGTAGTCAGAAGCCTGAAAATCTGACAACCAGTCTTACCAACGGGTATCATGTTATGAAAAAAAATAGAGTTTTATATAAAAAAATTCAAAGGCTCCTAACTCGGAAATGGTGCGTCACGTCGTAGGTTCTCAGATACTAAATGGTTTCTATGGACAATTTCAACCTGATACTGTCATCAAATTGGTACATTTCCGAAAAAAGGCCTCCATAGCGCCCCCAACCAGTAACTTGGTTGTGGAGGTCAGATTATCAGATAGGCTGTCGCTCCATGTAAAATACTGGTATTCAGCTGTTAGACTGGCAGCCGACCCCAACATTGTTGGGAAAAGGCTAGGCAGAATGATGGAATTCTAAGAAAGAAAAGAAAAATAAAGAAAGTACAATTTATATTATCGATAGAAAATCTACATTGCCGCTACGCATCAGAATACCGCCCCTACTGTAGCATACGGCACAACTGTGAATTGTGATTGCAGACAATCCACATGAATCAACTGCACGTCCTTGAGGCACAGGCATTATGCCACTGATTCTGGTTTTACTACTGAAGTGAGGTCGTAATAAAAATAAACATGAGAGCGTGTTCCCACGGACTTTTTCATTGAACCGTTTTTGTCCTGGATTCGCAAAAACTGAGCATACAAAACAAAAGCGCAAGATAAATGGAACACAAGTAGACATTAGGGGCGCGCCAGTTAGTCAGGAAAACGCAAGTCTTACTCACTTCCCTACGAAAACGTTAATAACCTTTTCCCCTAGGTGGGAAACCCGGTTTTCACCGAAATGGTAATTTCCTCACCCTAAGCCAGTATGATTTTGCGGAATTTATAATTCGTTACTATTGTCGCGAACTCGCGATGTCCCTAATACATTTTTTATTAAAGCTAGTGAAGTAACGGCTACAGTAGACAAGGGACATTTATGGTCCTTTAACGACCTAGGATAGGTATTTAAAGACATATACTTATACGACTTTGCATGATGAATAGAAAAACTTGCTAGACTTATTAGGCCCTGAATACTTTTTTCGGAGTCAGTCAGAGAGAAGTAGAACTGTTTTAAGCTGTAAAGCATCATGGTGAAGGGTGGGCACTGACCTGTATTATACACGCATGGACGTAATATAACTAATAGATTATATTACGTTCATGAATATACATGGTAGAGGTCAGTGAGGATGGGCGTTTATGTCTTATATAGTTTTGACGTTCAAGAAGTGCTAATTCTAAGCCTAGTTTGCACAAATGACTTTTGATTTTAGATTTTTCATATCCACTTTGCCGTGGTGTCTGATTTTATGCGAACTGAGTGAAGCACACTTGCCGAAATTCTACCATAATGCGCAAAACAGACTGTTAGTCCGCAAACAGTGGATCAAGAAATCAACCGGTAACTTTCTTTGACTGTTTCCCTATCGTCTGTTGTTGTTTATTTTGGCGCCGTTTCTTATCGCTTCATTGCACTTCCGCTTTGCAATCGAGTGCCGAAGGGAAATGAACCCAAAAAATTAAATTAACTTGGTTAAAGCCAAAATAATCATAGATTCCCCACGTAGAATATAGATAGGAGTATCCTGAAATTGTGTTTGATTTTTAAGTAGGTACTACGAGACCTACCTAACAAATGCGAAACCACTTGCATTTCTGAAATCTTGCGGTTTTATAAACCCAATAAAAAAATGTAATTCCGATTAAACTCCAGATGGGAAAAGATTTCAGATAATAACAACAAAAATAAACTTACCCATAGTTATCAAATTCCTTTGGCTGGAACTAAATAAATGTTTACAGTCAACACACTCGTTTATCACTGACTTATTTATCACAGAGGAATCTTTGGGACAGTCACTTGCACTCACTAAAAGTATATTTCAGTTAAAACTGTTATTAAATATGAAGTCAGTAAGAATCCTGTGGAGTTAAAAGATTTATAAACAATAAAAAAATATAGTATAAAAATAATACTTATTTTTACAAAGTAATAGGCAGAATGGTAACACGAACTTTGCCACAGCAACCGGTATCCGAAAAAACCAACGTCCTGTCAATTTTGCCGCGCAATTTTGTTTTTTTTTTTTTAATTCATCCAACCGCTAGCACAAGTTAAGAACAAAATTCGAACTGTCTAAGCAAGCACAATAATTAAAATTGTAAAAGTACTTTATACATAAGAACACTTTCATTTAATTACGTACGTGTAGGTAATTGCAATTATATGTACATACATAGAGAAAGAGAAGTGAGTTGTATTCACTATGGTGTATCCATCTTTGAATCGCTAGCTGCACTAAACACCGTGGCAGGTAAACTGCCATGTTTTCTATTTATAGTGTGCCCACACTATATGGTAAATAGAGGATAGAGGATACTTCATAACTAAGGTTATGTGATGTGTTTTATATGTATAGATAAAATACAAAAATGCCTCAATGCGAACATTTGTGGATTCACGCCCGTTCCCCGAAGGGTTAGGCAAAGGATATCTATAGTACACCACACACACACCACATCCACATTTCGCCAGTCAAGTTTAAGTATTCCATGTAATTTAGGGCGAGCCTATTGCCATTACTTTAGAGTTCAAGGCTCATATAAACGTCTATAATGTACCAATACTTTTTCCCAAACACCGCCATTGGAAAGAACTAGGATTTATAAAAATCTATGTCCTTTGGCAAAATTTAAAAAAACATGCTCTCATTCTGTGCGACACACAAAGAGAACCCCTAATGCATTGAGCTAAATAGTGTATGTGTTACTGTAAAAGCCCGAACTGCGGTAAATCTTAGGATTTACCGGTAAATCCTAAGATTTTGCAAGTCGCACCGGTAAAAGTCCGAATTGTTCTATAATACCGGTTGTTCCGGGTCTGGCTGTTTGTGTATGTGACATTAAATGTTTGTAAACGCTCCCACAATACAGGAGAAATTACTAGTGTGGGGCAACGTTTTTAAATAAAAAAAATCCTGACCTTTACCGGTGTTTTTGGTAAAACCTAGGATTTACCGACTGAATCGGCCGGTAAAAGTATGAAATTAAAGATTATTATAGAACAATTCGGACTTTTACCGGTGAGACTTGGTAAATCTTAGAATTTACCGGTAAATCCTAAGATTTACCACAGTTCGGGCTTTTACAGTAACATATGTATATCAATGCCCTAATGTCACTTAAAACCTCCAAAGTGTAATAGCTAACCCAAGAATGTAGATGAACACCCTGAAGCTACCTACCTACCTACTCTTTGCATCAAAAATTACAAATTACGACACTCCGAATTCAAAACCCGATACAAAATCTTTTTCCATAGGTAATAAAATCCTGGCCACACCAACCATTCACCACAAGAACAGCGAACATCGTCACCCCACAAGCCCCGGCCATACATCTAGCACTCGCAAGCTTTCCCCCATGGCATCTAAAAGTCCACTTTCCAGTAAAATTATGGTTGCCATACTGTAATGAGCGTCGCCGAAAGAAATCAGGTAAGTCACTGGTGTATCGGACGAAAACAAAAAGTGCTTGGAAGAAGTTTACTTTCGCGATGAAGTTTGCAGTTTAGTTAGTCGTTCAAACTGCTTATAAGATACGAAGACTGCATTTGTGTGAGCACACTTCTCTCAGTATGGACACTTTTTCGTACGGTGCAGCGGTAATGGCAAATCTAACGATTTAAAATCTTGATAGCAG
Source organism: Oligia fasciuncula (assembly GCA_963082905.1). NCBI lineage: Eukaryota > Metazoa > Arthropoda > Insecta > Lepidoptera > Noctuidae > Oligia > Oligia fasciuncula. The sequence continues at coordinate 7,809,280 of OY720406.1, read as the reverse complement.
TTCCAATATTCGCCAATGACGTTGACAATTCCGGTTCAGTAGACTGTGAAAACCGGAAGCTTGAACACAGTTACCCATTGAGTATTGAGCGTGTTTTTCTGGGACTGTTGTGTAATCTGAATTCGTGTCCAATTCATTCTCTTTGTTGACATTATTTGGGGAATGCACCATAGTTTGCAGACTCTGTTACACCGCTGTCAGTTTAAAATCAATTCCTTAGGTCACCCGGTAATTTGTATAGTTAGTTAGTCATTTAATTTAGTACCTATTGTAAACAGTTAGTTATCTATAGATACAATAAAGAAAAAAAATCGAAATGATCAATTCAAAGTTATCTGTTCTCTTAGGTTCCTCCGATCTTTTCATTTATAGGTTAGGGTCAATTAAATTGGCTAGCGAAACTCCGCGGACGTGATGATATCAAAACATGATAAAAGAAAGTCAACGACCGCTGGTAGAGTAGTTACTATAAGTTGAGAAAATATGTTTTATTTGTTTATCCTGTTTAGATATCCATCACGTCATCGTCAGAGAAGTTTATAAAAAAAAAACAACGGAGTTTCGCTAGCTAATTTAGTTTGACTCTGTTAGACCCTGTATAAAATAGCTAAGCATTCAAATTCTCGAACGAGACAAACATCCTCTGCTCCACTGCAACTTTTTGCAAAGTTATATAAAAGAGGAATCAGAATTTAGGACACAATGCTCAATTTTGGAGACGTTTAACACCGCTCTAAAATTCAGATGTAAATTAACAAACACTATGTAATTAGCTCAAGGATTTGTGACTAAATAAATTTAGAACAGATAGATAATAAATACAGCTGTCACATATTGAATGGCTTCCAAAGTTTAGGCTAATAGATATGGAAATTGTGCTACATTTCTTCTTCGCGGCACGGCGCGCGGCGGGCGGCGCTGCCAAGACAGCAGTATTTCAGCGGGGTAATTGTGTAACACACTATCAGTAGTTTTCATTTTGACAGTTCAACAACATTCATTGCGTTATTTAGATACGTTGTTGAGCACACAAATTCGAACATATAAAGCAATGGATTATCAACATCCTTCAAAATTATTCAGATTGTGATTGATAGAGGGTTATACAATTGGATGCTGGTCCTTATCGGTTCAAACCTTTGCCACTTCCACGGCGTCGTCGGTGCCAGTGCAGGGGTCACTTTGATTGCATGTTTTTGGACACAGAGGGCAGGATAGGAGGTGGAGCATACACAAATAACTACACTGATGACATTGTTTTTTGTAGGCACGAATTAATCGGTCGTTCCCGCTGGTTAATACCCCGTGGCTAACACAATTAACTACTGGGAATGATGCGTTCTACTGGTAATAACTTAACAGTGTTGACGAACGTGACATTTTTTTCCCAATAGTTAATACCTCGTCTCGCGAATAGGGAGTCAGGTTAAGTCCGTTCATTATTTCAGCCTGTGGTAACAAAGGAAGGACTGCAGTGAGTGACACCAAACGTTTTTTCTTTTGATCTTTTGATTTTATGAACCAGCGGGAACGACCGGAATTAATTTCGGTATCTGCGGAATTCCGCAGTGTTTGCAGGTAAGGTGTCATTTTGCAATCATTAACTGATATGATAGGATTAAACAAAATAGATATTAAAGGCAGTATCTTCCGTATCGAATGTGAAATAAGTGGCATCGAAGGTTCAAATAGAAAATCAGTCAAAGCCCCAGTGCCGCCGGATTAGCCCCTAAGCAAATTAAGCAATTGCTTAGAGCATCACGTCTCGGGGGCACCATAAGGCAGAAACAGCACCGAAACAGTATTTGCTAGCACATGAATGGCAAGGCTGTTTTTCAGCAAGATATTACAAGAGCCAAAAGTCACTCTAGAGATGTGCGCCAATCTTTACAAATCGCTCGTCGATGTTTTGGACAAATACGAGGCGACTAGTGGATAGGGGGGCCCTCAGGCGTGGATTGCTTAGGGTATCAAGTAGTCCTAATACGGCACTGCAAAACCCGTTTAAGTATGACTGTTTTAGAAACAATGCTGTTTCACTGCAGCAGTGCAGGGCAGTGGTAACGACCCCGAAACCCAGGCAGGCGCTTTACTTTCTGTAAATAATTTCATCACCCTCTCAAAACGGTAAACGAAAACATCGTGTGAAAACCGACATGTCCTAGAACCGAACATTCATAGACATGTGAGATCTACCAACCCGCAATGGGTAGATTACAGTTTACAGCCCACTCCCTCTCGAAGAGAGGCCTGTGCTGTGTCCCAGCAGTGGGAACAATATAGTCTGATTATGCAATCTCAGTTCCACGACTGATTTGAACTACATTGGAAAAGCCCGTAATAAAAATTTGGTATATTTTTCGCTGGTGTGTAGGTAGGTTGTACGCACAAACTTGACAGAACAAGATGTAGACTGTGACCTCGGAGTTTCTTTCGACCTTTCTTCTCAAAGCAGTCGGTTAGGAAACACCGAAATCACCTAGCTTTAAAAAAAAATTGACGTATAAGTGTTTTTTTTTACCAATTTACAGAAATATACAATATACAAGGAAATAGTCAAAAGGGCTCGGGCTCCATATTTCCTTAAACGAAGTACGACGCCTGGTAACTAAGTCACAGTTTTATTTTATTACAATCGTATAATAAACGGATCGTGCTGACCAACCGCTTATGACGATGGTTTTTATTACCTACCTATCTCGTTGCGGTTAACGGATTTAGCAGTTTTCCCCCGTTTTTTCCAAATCGTTTTGTCCATTTTACTACAAAAAGAAAGCGGAGGACCTATGTTTTTATGATTTTTCACTTATTTGTGTTGCAGTTGATAATGCTTTATAGACCTACATCAACATTACCTATGGCATAGAATCAGGAGAACCCGTTTATTTAGGGAAAATTCAGCTTTCAGCGCTCTCATGGGCCAAATTTCACCCTCTTAGGGGTGGAATTTCGAAAAACCCTTTCTTAGTGGACACCTACTCTTCACAAAGAACACACCCTCCAAAATTCATGTCTCTTAGGACCAGCGGTTTAGGCTGTGCGTTGATAATTATCAGTCAGTCAGTCAGGACTTTGAATTTTATATAGGTATTTAGATTGGGTTAGGTGTTTTTTTCTCGGATAAGTCGCGTTACAGCCGTTCTAAATACGTAAATGTACCTATAGGTACACTCAACGCTAGAGGAGCTTGTAATTAGAAAAATAACACACAGACCAAATTAACATTTTGTGAACCATGGTACTAGGCGAGCAGACTTATTACCGTTGAACCATATGCTTCAGCAATTAAGTTGAAAATCTATTAAAGAAATTTGACAGATTGTAGTAGCTTGATGAGCTGGCACTGGTACTTTCTGAGGTTATCTTGGCCATTACTGACATCGGTGAAGGAAAACATCGCGAGGAAACGTGGACAGTGGACTCATTCTATCCTACTAATATTATAAACGTGGACAGTGGACTCATTCTATCCTACTAATATTATAAACGTGGACAGTGGACTCATTCTATCCTACTAATATTATAAACGTGGACAGTGGACTCATTCTATCCTACTAATATTATAAACGTGGACAGTGGACTCATTCTATCCTACTAATATTATAAACGTGGACAGTGGACTCATTCTATCCTACTAATATTATAAACGTGGACAGTGGACTCATTCTATCCTACTAATATTATAAACGCGAAAGTTTGTGCGGATGGCTGGATGGATGTTTGTTACTCTTTTACGCAAAAACTACTAAACGGATTATGATGAAACTGTACAATAGCTTTATACAACAGATTAGGATACTGTTTATCCCGATATTTCCACGGGATCGACACTTATGCCGGTGAAACCGCGGGGGGGGGCTGCTAGTAGTTAATAAGTCTGAAATCACCACCTCGTCTTGAGCAAGCGTGGTGATTAATGCTCGTGCCTTCTCTGTAGGAGAAGAGATCTTTGCCCTGCAGTGGGGCAATAGTAGGCGGGTGACGTTGTCCTCCTGCAGGGCAATTGCGTAACACATTATCAATCGGGATCAGTTTCATTTTGACAGTTCAACAATATTCATTGAGTCATTTATGTGTTGAGCAGACACATTTTTCGAACATAAGAAGCAATGGATTAGCAATTTGCTTCAAAATGATTCAGATTCCGATTGAAAATGTGTTACGCAATTAGGGTGCTGTTTCAATCTTTCAATCATCATATTTAGAATGAATCGTGCAAATCCATAATGATAAATTAATGCGTTTTTCCAAACACTTTTACATGTCAATTGTATTTAAAAACTAGGTGACGTCGGCGTTTCCATAGGTACCATGTCAACGCTAACCTAGACACGCTATTGCTAATTAAATTAACACTATCAATGAAACACTGCTTACAAAACATATCGATTAATTAATTAACTTGACCTAATTATACTTATCAAACTGTATTAATTAAAGCGGACGCAAATGAATGAAGACTTAAATTTTCTAGACCGACCGGTATGTCAATTCTGTTAAAATCTCACCGTGAAAACTTAGGTGAACAGCCGGTCGATTCTGTAAAAATCTCACCGTGAAAACTTAGGTGAAGTGAGTTTGTTTTTGCTAGGAATTGACACTATTGACAGCTCAATCCACGCTCACTTCACCTAAGTTTTCACGGTGAGATTTTTACAGAATAGCACCGCTGTGCTTGAATTGAGTCATTTCACCTGGATGCTAGGGATTGATACTGTTGACAGGCCACTTCAAACGGTGAAATGAGCTTGAAGTGAACTGTCAATAGTGTCATTCCCTAGCATTAGCGGGGTAATTGCGTAACAGTTAGCACCTTATCAGAGCAAATGGCTTTCATTTTGACAGTTCAACAACATTCATTGCGTTTTGCGCAGACAAATTTTTCGAACATGAAACAATAGATTAGCAATATCCTAAAAAAACTGGCCAAGTGCGAGTCGGACTCGCACACGAAGGGTTCCGTACCACAACCCAAAAACGCCGAAAAAAAAACACGTTTGATAATAAATATTAATTTTATTTTGTTTTTAGTATTTGTTGTTATAGCGGCAACAGACAGAAATACATAATTTGTGAAAATTTCAACTGTCTAGCTATCGCGGTTCTTGAGATACAGCCTGGTGACAGACAGACAGACGGACGGACAGACAGCGAAGTTAGTAATAGGGTCCCGTTTTTGCCCTTCGGGTACGGAACCCTAAAAATGATTCAGATTGACTGAAAGGGTGTTACGCAATTACAATGCGGGTGGAATGACAGCTAAATTCAATCTCACTGCACCCAATTTTTTTTACGGTAATTTTTTTACAAATTTAGGTAAGTACCGGTTAGTACAAACCTAGTACTAGCCTGTGCTAGGTCGGGTCTTTTGTGCACGATTCTCTGCCAGTGTAAGGTTTCATTGCGTCATGCGAGCTGGACCGTGAAGAAACTAGATGGGTGCATTGTTTGACAGATCTTACAAGAATCTGTAGGTAAGCGGTAAGCCGTATTGTTAACTAGGATACAAAGTCGTCATGGTGATAGCCTGTTTGTAGTGTATTATCTTTTAGCATGTTGATTCTGGTCCTTCGGTATAGTTGCAACATTTTACGTATCTGTTTTTTTCAAAAACGAATGAATTTTTAGGATTCCGTACGCAAAGGGTAAAACGGGACCCTATTACTAAGACTCCGCTGTCCGTCTGTCACCAGGCTGTACCTCATGAACCGTGATAGTTAGACAGTTGAAATTTTGACAGATGATGTATTTCTGTTGCCGCTTTAACAACAAATTACTAAAAACAAAATAAAATTAATATTTAAGGGGGGGCTCCCATACAACAAACGTGTTTTTATTTCGGCGTTTTTGCCTTGTGTTACGGAACCCTTGGTATGCGAGTCCGACTCGCACTTGGTCAGTTTTTATATATTTTGTGTTACCCGATGTGAGAATTTTGGAACTTAGACATAGGTAAGTAGGTACCATACCTACCGTAAAAGATTAATCCATGCTTTTTGGCAATGGGCATGTTCCCAAACCTCTTGTTAACACAAGATGTGTAGGTACCAATCGTCTAGTCTAGCCAATGATTTCATAAGCTAGTAATATATAATAATATGTCAATGAGTCTAGCAGACTAATAAGTTGTCCTAAAAGTTCAAATAATCACCAAAAACGTTACGACTGCTTCCAAGGTCTTAATTTATTCGATTTATGGAGTAAGTAACACTTTGCCTTATTTTATTATTCAAGAGATCATTATTTGCTAACGAATATCGTTAATACTCTAACTACTGCGCTGCGGCAAAACCCATTCGCTAACGGCCACAAACAGAAAATAACGTATGTATTGCCGAAATGTCCATGTAGGGATAAAAAACTAGTAGAGCGTGTTAGGTAACATAAGGAATGCGAGTTCGCTATTTTTTTATACCAATCAATGTTTATTTATTCGGATCCGGTTGTGAACGTGATCAAAATTTCAAAAACCGGCGACATGTGTATTTTGTCAACCCTGAATGAAATAACCCTGATTCCGCCGAGTCGTTTATAATGTCATCTCCGATCGATAACTATTAACCCTAGTGCTAATAATAGCAGCGGTTCTACGTATTTACAAAATAAAATACGAGAAAGCCGAGAGAGAGAGGTAAACAACTACATTTAAGTTTATTTCGAATGCACCAATGCAGTAGCAAACACAACAAACAAACACGATCGATAAACTAAACGCACTGCTGCACTGCACTGCCTATAGGCTAAATTCCCGCGTTTTTTCACGTCAATACTGCGTTTTTACACGCCGGAAACGCACTTACAAAATTGTCAACGTTAACGCCACTTTTAAATAATACTACATCAATGTTATTTCACCAATTTATAACGAAAAGTCACATTTTAACCGGATTGCGGTAAATAAATAGATGCGACACTTATTACGTTCCTCGCGTAACTGACGACGACCGGCGAGTAGGGAGTACGGCAGGACGCTATAGCGCGCCCAAACTATAACCTAGCCGAGTTGAAATAGTAGGGTGAGCTCCCGCGCGCCGACAGACAGTGGTGTGAATAAAAATAGGGCGGGTTGGTGGCCATTCATGTTAGGGGACGATGCATTCTGGACCGATAGCTTCCGCATTCATCGGCCACCGCGTAAAAACTACCTGGGGTATGAGTATAAAACAGTTATTTTGAACGCGTAGCTATCATTATTGTGGAATATTATGATTTATGTTTGCCGGTTCAGAATGTTGTAGTTGTAGAGGACAATTTACTGCAATTTGACGTGTTTATAAGGGAGTATTTTCAGGAATACACGTGCGGTTCTAGGTACCTAGGTAGGGAACATGATTTCAGTTTAAAACTTCGTCAAAAAATATTTTAATTGATCGCAACCATTACAAAAAAAAGTGCAGTTGTAGGAATTGGATGTCTCTCTTTTCGACAGGATCATTACAATATAATTAGATTTAATTGAACATTTTTGTACCTATAGAGAGAGAGGTGTAGTGTACACCCACATTTCGCCAATTATGTTTATGCCCCATGCAACCGACCCAAGAATCGAACCCAGGACCTCATGCTCAGCAGTAGCGCTTGCGACCACTAGACTTCCTCTATTGTTACTCTACTATTTGCACTAGACCATAAGACCAACGAGCCAGTCAAACATCAGTTTGTGTGCAAATTAAGTGATAACATCGCGGACATACAAACATACGTGTTGAATACAGAACCCTCCTTTTTTGAAGTTGGTTAATAAATGGCATTTTTTGGGGCCTTATAAATTTCTCGATAACACCGTAGAAGAACCAAGCAAGTGTAGTGTGGGATGCCCCCCAGGCCCCAGCTAGATGGACGGATGACCTAAAGAAGGTGGCTGGGACAGACTGGATGCGGAAGGCGGAGGACAGGGTGTTGTGGCGCAGTCTGGGAGAGGCATATGTCCAGCAGTGAACTGCGATAGGACGAGTTGATTGATTGACCATAGAGAACCATAACTGTGGTTTTAGTTACCTACACTTCGTCGCAGCATCCTCAAGATTTACACTAAATTTCACCAGGTATTAGGTACTCTTAAATGTGCTAGCCATTGAAAAATATGAATACCTAATAAGGCTATAAGTCCTATAAATTTTCGTATCCAACTATTTCAAACAAACTTTACAAACATAATTATTCATGTAGTGATCTTTTATCCGTTTGGTACCTATAATATCAATTGCCGTGACCGTCGTAATTATACGACTGAGAACCTATCTTCATTGTTCAGTTTTCGGCGCCCCGGCCTCGAAAATATTTGTCGTATCAATCCGCCTGGGTCCGTCAATAGGTTAGGAACGCACCATCTCATTGCAGTTAGTACGAGGAAACTAGTTTTCTAGTCAAGTTAAATTTTGATAATCACGTCACCTCCCATTTTTTTTTTTTTTAATATGATGCTCCGTAGTCACACTAATATTAAAAAGGCGAAAGTTTGTGAGTGTGTTTATATGTTTGCTACTTCTTCACGCTCAAACGGCTGGACCAATTTTGCTAAAATTGGGTATGGAGGTAGCTGACATCCTGGATTAACTTAAAGGCTACTTTTTATCACGATATTCCCACGGGATCGACATTTACGCGGGTGAAACCGCGGGGCACAGCTAGTTGACCATATTAATGTAAAAGCCATTGTGACAAATTCTCAAGCCCGTGTAAACTGCAGTGTAATTATGGACACACTTAGGTAAGTTTGTTAACCTTTAATTAACATCATATTATTATGCGTGGGGCATAAAAGAGTAAAAATGCGATCATCTATTTCATACAAACTTTATTTAAATCAAAAAATAAAATCTACAATAATCCTTTTACTTTCAATTATGTATAGTAATAAAATTTGTTTTTAGCATCTCAATCTATATCGTTAACGATTGCCATAACCCCAGTGGTCAGGTTACGGCCCTTACTCCTAGGCATTTAGACCCTCCATGTTACAAAATTGTTACCAATTTTTTTCTCAATTTGACATTCTGTCTCTTACAGCTCTTCAAACAAAAATCAATAACTAAACTCTACAATTTCCTTGATTTCACAATATAAGCGACAGACTGCCAATCATAAAAATCTTTACACAATTAGCTTAACAAATTATATTAAATCCTCTTTTACAGCTAAATTACAATGCATAAATTTTATTTTCAATAAAAATACATATCTCAATATATGAAAGAACACTTTTACCTATGTATTTGTTAAATCGGTAACAAATGAGGCACTATTACTTTTTCATTTATTATATTAATATGTACATAACTTGGACTCATTAACCTAACATTACATCTTCAGTCCATTCTTAGGTACATCTATTCAAATCATCTTATGTTGCTGTTAAAAAAAATATTTGCATAATATTTTACAGTGTCAACAAAGTTGCATTCATGCAAAACCTTTTTGGTTTTAAATAAATCAATGGTCTCATAATCACATTATTTCGATAGTTAAATTTAAAGTGGAGGTGGATAGTTAAGATATTATTTAACAAATGGATAACTAAGAGGAGATCGATGAACGAATTAACTAACAATGGTTCATGCACCAACAACTAATCCTTAACCGAAGAATATGTTGAGTTTCACTTTTGTGTGCTTGTACAACTATTTTATGCTAATAGATATGTTCAAAGAGTTAAACACGATCTACACGGTTTGAAACCAGTCTACAAATGAAGGTGACCTTGAAGTTGTTGTTGTTGTTGCGAGATGCCTGCTACACGGTTTAAAACCAACATTTTCTTCTGCCACTGGTTTGCAACGCAGGCCTTTCTACCAAGAACGTTTAAAGGTCATACGAAATTGTTTTCAAACCACTGTCTACACTGTTTTAAATTTAGGTTTGAAACCACCGTTTTAAACCGTGTAGATCGTGTTTAAACAAAGTTACCGTCGCTCGTTTGAGCGCTGTCACAATTAACTATTCGGCACATGTAACAAACATTCAGTATGACATCCTAAATCAATAAAGCTTAATTAGGAAGTACATAAAACAATTCTTTTCCCAAAAGAATAACTTCTCCAATATCTAGCTAAGTTTATATAAAATACACATTAGCACAATCTAAACAAATAATTTTGGTGTTAACTGTACACTATTTATCTGTACATTTTCCATAATATTTAGATAGCACTCTTAATTAACGTTATATTTCGAGAAAGCACTCTTGGTATAGTTCCAATTCGGTAATATAATAAAGAATTTTTTATATAATAAATATGTATACTATCAAGGTATATTAACAATTTGTCAAAATGTTTATGTGTCTAAAATCTTGTGAAAACGGATATCATCCTCATATAACAAATAATGCAGTGAAAAGTTAGTGTCACATGCTCAGATATTACTCTTTTAACATCAAATGAGTCTCTGATGAGAAGTTTTGTTGCCTAAAACTTGAAGTTCAAAAAAGGTGATCTTATAAAATATTTATAAAAATGTTAACATGTTGTACTTTCGCTTTTTAAGGCAGACTATCTATCTGAAGTTACTACGTAGCCTCTGACTCAACGTCACGACAATGAAAATCAGATTCACATTTCGCCTACGGTGAAATGCATTACGATAGAAGCTATATATATAGAGAAAATAAATATCTACTAGGGCTAATAAAATCCTCCTGGTCCACGCGGTAAACTTACACGTTAAATATAGAATATACCTTTGTACTATTGTTTAACGTCGACGGCGGCCGCGGGCATCCAACGAAGTCGCGGGGCCCGGCCGAAGTGTAGGGACCCCGACTAACGTCGCGGGGCCCGGGCCGCCCCGAGCGGTCCACGGACATAGTCACCCAACTCGACTACCTACTGCCTAGCCGCTGTCTGCGGCGATACCGGAGACGGCGATAAAAATAAAAAAACAACAACAGAAAATCAACCGTATACGACGCAGTCATCTTTGGATCTGACGTAACCGTCAGACCGAGGCGCGGGCGCGGCGGCCGCCCACGCTACTTGGCTAGTCGCCGGCGCAGGCGGTTGCGCAGCGCCAGCGCAGGCGCCCACGGGCCCGTCGCGCGCTTGCCCAGCGCCCGCGCACAGCGCTCGGGCGCCAAGCGGGCCGCCTTGCTGGCGCCGCCGCCGCCGTCGTCGCCACAGCGCGGGCGCTTGCAGGCACCCTGGTCGCGCACGGCCCGCACTGGCTCCGTGGCGTCGTTGCGCGAGCGCAGCGCGCGCGGGCGGGCTGGCGCGGGCGCACCGGCGCAGGCAGAGGGCGGCGGCGGCTCGGCCGTGGTGGAGTGCACCTCGGGCTCGTCGCGCGCGCTATCCGTGCGTCTCGTGCGCGGGCGCGGCTCGGTCGGGCCGGGCGGGGGCGAGGGCGGCGGCGAGGCGGCGGGCGCGGCGCGGGCGCGCGCGCGGCCCCGCGCGGCTCCGAGGTTCTCCTTCGAGCGGTCGGGGGGCGGGCGGCGCGCCGCCAGGGTCCGCCGCGCCGGGCCCGGGGCGCGCGCCGAGTTTCCCGCCCGGGCACCTGCCGCAGCCGCCGCCGCCGCCGCCGCGCCGCGGAGCTCGCGGGCGTACAGCCCGATGCTGCGTGTTATCTTCTGAGCTAAGGGTGTCACTCCCTGAGCGCCCTGAGAGCGCGTGGAGCGGGTGCCGCTACGTTTCGCCTCTTCGTCGACCGGGACGAGTTCGACAGGTGCGGGTGCGACTCGACGCCCTGATGGTTTCACGTCCCCGGCCGCCAGACGGTCGGTCCTTGGCGGAGGCGGGGGTGCAGGAGAGGGTACGGGAGGCGCGCGGCGGGTCAGTATGACGACGCGGTCGAGGGCTGGCGCGGGGCAGGCGGCGGGCGGGCGGGCGCGCGTGGCCTGGCGCGTGTGCGGGCGCTGCGGCGGCTCGGCCTCGTGGTGCGAGCGCAGCACGCGGCCGGGCGCGGCCGCAGTGGGGTCGCGCTTGGCGTCGTTGCGTGGACGACGTCCACGCGGCTTTGGTGGGCCCTCTGTGGGTGAGCTCGACGAAACTTCATTGATCTGGATACCACCATCATCGTCGGGCAAGATCGTGAGATCTGCAGCAGCCGCGGCCGGTTCGCCGGCGGCGGCGCGCGGCGGGAGAGGGGGACGGTTGGCAGTGGCCGCGTCAGACTCTACTTCGACGTCCGGCACGACGGTGGCGGGCGCGGGCGTGGGCTCGCGGGGCTCGGAGGGTTCCCGTAGCGCTGGCGTGCCGGCGATCTCCTCGTGGACCGCCGACAGTGTATTGATAACGCGGGTACGATTAAGGAGACGAGCCATAAAGTATGATTCGGCGGGGTTGCCGTAGTTGACAATGGCGTCATCGTCCGGGTCGGACGTTTCGCGCGGGGTGTCCGTGTGGGACGGCACGGCTGGCAGACGGGCGTCGAGCGTGGCGCAGGGCGGCAGGGGCACGTCGGGCGGCGGGGGCGGCGGCGGGGGCGCGGGCGCGGCGCGCTCCCCGTCGGAGTAGCGCGTCATGATGGTGAGGCCGTTCTGCGGCACGGGGCGCGGCTCGGGCTCGTCGGGGCGCGCGGGCGCGGGCGGCGCGGCGGGCGTGGGGCGGGCCGCACTGGAGCGCGAGCGCAGCACGGTGGCACGCGGCGGGCCCGGGGGGTCCAGCATGAGGGTCACCACAGACGTGTTGTCGGCTCTCATTCTAGTGTTTGACCATCTATGGAAAAACAAATTGTATGTTAGGTCATCGTAACTATTATTGTTCAGTTTGATCTCATATTACGGTTGGGGGCCGGAAAATCTATATAGCATAGTTTTATAAGAATCATACCTGTGACAGTTGTCTTTTTAAAATACCTTAGTACATACCTTTCCAGAGCATGATCCACTAGACTTTTGGATGGGTTCAACCAGTCTCTTGGCTGGTTCCCATTCCCTCCGACGAGGGCGGCTTCATTGTGCCGCTCGGTGGCCTGAACTAGACTGACGGCGCCCTCTGGCGAGATCATGTTCCACAGGCCATCAGTGCCGAAGATCAGACACCTGTAATGTACCAGAGAAAACTCAGATTTATAGAAGAATTATTACTAATATTTCCATTGAATGGCCTTTTTTCTTATTTCTTTCCATTTAATAGAAAATAACATAAGCCTGAGCTACTCCTTGATTCATACTTGCAAGCGCCTTTCTCACTCCAGTAATGATTTTGAGCAACAAAACGAGATTGTTACAGGAAAATGCAAATTAAGACGGATAGTCTGACTTGAATGAAAGTCAGTAAATTAATTTATTTGCACTAAATGTGATGCTTATAGAGTTAAAAAAACCCTTTAATCAACGTTTATAAATAAATCAACCCATATAATATAAAGACTAAGCTCTAAATTAGCACTCACCGAAATTTTGACGGGTCTATAGTCAAAACACCAACATCAGGGTCAGGACTGACTATAAACTCATCATTTTGTGGATTATAACTCCAAAGGTCTCCAAGAGACCTTGCTACTGCTAAGAACGGTATCTCATCCATAGGCGTATTCTTCTTAATTGGGCCCTTGTGCCCGAGACGCGGTCTGTTCCATACGACACGAGGTACGCCAGCCTTCGAGACTACCTTGCCACCACATCTTTGGATGCGCTCTATTTCTGTTGTGGATTCTGGTTTGTGGTCTGATGTCAATGGTTTTGCAGCCCACTCCTCACAACCTATAAAATTAAAATGTTAATGTATTATGTGATAGTAGGTTGAGTATAAAGAACAATGGTCACTCTGCTAAGATGCTACATACTAGAAAATTCTTATAAAACGTAACTTGATGATACCTATTTATGTTGTTTCATTTGCCTTTTTTACCCGACTGCGGCGAAGCCCAAAAGGAGGGTTATGTGTTTGACCTGTATGTATGTATGTATGTCCGTTTCTTTGTTCCCTCGTAACTTCTAAACGAATGAACGGATTTGGATAAATTATACGTCTTTAGATTTGTCTTGGTAGCGCGAGTGTCACTGGCTACATTAAAATAAAATAAAAACTGGCCAAGTGCGAGTCGGACTCGCACACGAAGGGTTCCGTACCACAAGGCAAAAACGCCGAAAAAAAACACGTTTGTTGTATGGGAGCCCCCCTCAAATATTTATTTTATTTTGTTTTTAGTATTTGTTGTTATAGCGGCAACAGAAATACATAATTTGTGATAATTTCAACTGTCTAGCTATAGCGGTTCTTGAAATACAGCCTGGTGACAGACAGACAGACGGACGGACAGACAGCGAAGTCTTAGTAATAGGTTCCGTTTTTACCCTTTGGGTACGGAACCCTAACAAAGCAGTGGCGGATTTGGGGTGCAATATTGTGGAGTTCGAAATTTTTTCTTCTTCTAATACCATCGAGTGGGATACCAAAATGAAGGGTTATATAAGGTGATTACAAAAATATATACAACTTATATGGTTAAAAGTGATTCGAAGTGACAAATCGTAAAAAACACGTACAATAAAATAAAAAAAAATATGTATAATAAAATGGCATTATTTTGTAAACTAAAAAGCTGGAAATACTAAAAACTAAAAAACCAGACTGCTGTAAAAAACTTAAGAAAACTGAAAGCTAATAAAAAGTAATTTAAAAAAATTAAACCGACTTCAAAAAGAAATTAACTCAAAATTATGAAATAACTTTAATTTCGGAAGTCGGTGTCTTGGGATCTGTATTTTAGTTTTGGTTTTTGCCACCGACTTCCGAAATTAAAGTTATTTCATAATTTTGAGTTAATTTCTTTTTGAAGTCGGTTTAATTTTTTTAAATTACTTTTTAAGTCGTAATTTTTAGTTGTTGCACTAGAATTTGACTAAGGTTTTGAGATGTTTTCCCTTTGACACTACACCCGTAGCTCGTATCAATAAGCCAGGCCGTCACACTTTCACGTCTTAGTCCATATCTTGAAAATTACTGAATCGATTTTGATGAAACTTGCACTGTTCCCTAAGTTGAAGTAAATGTAAGCCAATTAAAAAAGAATGGTCACGATCCGATTAATAGTTACGGAGATATCTCAATTGGGTTGAGGTCTGGCGATTGAGTAGGCCACGTCAGAACGTTGACGCGAGTATCGTCAAGAATGCATGTTACGACTCCAGCCGTGTGTGGAGGATATTCAGTCCCAGTTGCAATAAAAAAAAATATATTTTTATTTCTTTCATATTTGCAAAATAGTTGGGCAAATGTCATCTAAGACTATTCTAAATTTCAAATTGATAGCATCAAAATTGATAGCAACTAATTGAAGTAGTTCTTGAAATATCCAGCTGTGACAGACGGACAGACAGACAGAGTGAGTCTCACCATAAGGGTTCCTTTTTACCAATTTGGTATGGAACCCTAAAAAATTCCTTAGTTCTTCCAATCTTGAAATTTGCCACCTTGGTGATTTTGACCCGATTAACAAAAGGTTTTTACGGTTGACATTGCATGGGTTTATGATTATATTATTTCCTGTTTTTAAAAATAAATTAATGATATCCAATAAATATATTAAAAATGTAGAGACACCAGCACATCAAGCTACTACAATCTGTCAAATGTCTTTAATAGGTTTTCAACTTTATCGCGAAAGCATGAGGTTCAAAGTTGATTGGGAAAATTTTACAGATTCGGGTAGCTTGATGGGCTGCTGTACTTCATCTCGGTAACAAATTCTGTTTTTTTCCTAGTCTGAAATGGCCATTGTTCTTTCGCCTCAGAGTTCCCATAAAAAAATCACATACTGTTAATTTTTGTCATCCATGTATATAAAGGTTAGTTTTTGGTTTTGATTATTTTTAGGTATTTAATATTAATATGACAGGCTCTTAGCCAGTCAGTCAGATATGATAATTGCAACATGAAAATATAATCTCCCAGATCTTTACATAAATGCATAAATTTAAAAAATGGTGTAGATGTTAATTTCAAACCACTTACCATCTTTTTGGTAACCAAGTACAATAGCGGAATCCCCGACATGTCCAATATATATTTTTCCACGGCGTATAAAAGCTATGCTTGCGGTTGTACCCGCCGTGCTTGGTAACCCTGTTACAGTTTTTGGCCATTTTTCTGCAATAAAAAAAGAATATTATGTAATTATTTTTTATTTCATATCCGGTATATTGATAGGCCTAACAAAAGAATGTAATTTTCAAACAATAGGCATTGTTGAATGCAAAATATATTATGTTAAAACACATAAAAACATAAATAAAAGATGTTTTTTAAAAACATATTTCTACACCAAAAAATCGAGAACCATCAAAATCGGTCCATGCATTTGGTCTCTAAACATTAGCTTCCTTTGCGTCGTGCAGTCTGGTAAAAACAACTAGTTTTTAACAAAGCTGACAGATACTACTTGGCACTTTTGAAAAGTATTTTTATTAGGTACTAATTAGGTTTGAGTATTCAGAATAGCTGCTTCTAATTGAAACTATTTTAGTTAGGAATGTCCCTAGAATTAAAATGTGAAAGATATTTATTGTATTCCATTCTTATGTTTTTTTGCAATTTGCAGGACAGTGTCAGGTTGTATCTTGATCAAAATATGATTCGCGACAATAACAGGTACATATTTAGAGAATTATAATCATTAATACATCTTTCTAAGTTAGATTTCTACCACTAACACTTTTCCATCAGAGATTGGTGGTTGGTTTTTTATCAACTATCAAAATATATCGAAAGTATATCAGGTGGCAGGGACAACTACGCACAAACTGTAACCGTGTAATTAGCACATGATTCTAGACCCCCTAGCATAGACAACTTCATCAATTATAAAACTGCTGTTTTATAGAAAAGTGGAAAATGTAAAAGGTCAAAACATATGGAACAGCTTTTTTTTTTTTTTAATAACTGACTAATTATTTCAATGTTGGGCCTTCAGAATCATATAATGAATCCATGGTAACAGGTTGCGCGTCTATGTCCCTGCCACCCTGTATAATATTAATACCCCGTTTTCATCATCTATTGCAGTCAACCACTGGACAAGTGGACATAGGCATTTCTGAAATATGTATTCTTTATTCTCAAACTCACTGCAGTGTGAAAGTTGTTTGATATGTTGCATAAATTGGTAGAGACTAGTAACTTTGAAAGGCAAGACATTGTTTTTCATTAAGCTGTCTTCAGTATCGTAATTTCTCTTTTACCAAACTTCTAAGACTAAATGTCCAAAACACGGAAACATTTAATCATAATAAACATGTTTTAGACTTTAGAATCAATGACATAATATTCTAGAAGCATTTCCAAATATCAATACTAATTATGCAAAACAATCTTGTTGTTATAGTTAGTTTATGCAAAAAAGTCTCAGGTTTCACAGTAAGCTCTCTTTGAGGTTGAGCAGTTCTATAGTTGTTCAGACTTCAGAGCTGCAATGATGACCTTATACATAACATTTTCGTAAGAGGAAACTTGAGCCAATAAAAAAAACTCAAACTGGTAAAACTGCTTTCACTTGGCAAAGTGAGTGGGATTTCCAAAAAACTTTGCAAAGGTAATTTGTTTTACTTGCTATTATCTAACAAAGTAATAGCACGGACAATAACGACAATGACCATTCGAAAAACTTCTGTAAACTCAATGTCAAACCACTCAAGAAAAAATTATGAATAACTTCAACAAGGTCAAGCTAAACATTTGGTACAGTCACTTAGAACTCGCCTTGGGCCTAGACAAAGCAGAGTTTTAGTACGATGCATCGTAATTAAGTTAGTTAATAACGTGAAATTTGGTGTTTACCTAACTCTTTCCACATGTTCAAGTGGGTCAACATGTAACCATTTCTGATTGCTTTGAGTACATCCTCGTCGTTGTCCGACCAGAACTGCCTCTGCTTCACAATAGAGTCCATCAAATGCTCCTTCGCAAAAGCTGCGGCCTCGCTCCCGCCATGGCCATCATATATTCCGAAGAAAGCATACTCCAAATCCCTCTCGTCTTCAGTTTGTTGATAAGCAACGGAAAACAAGTCTTCCATATACTTTCTCCCGCCTTGGCTGCAGTGGCCAGTTACACGTAAATTGACACCAATAGACGCAGGCATTTTAAAACTACAACACTACAACTTAAAATAACAAAATATTTACGATTTCATTGTAACACAAACGTTTCTTTCCTGTACATTTTGCATTTGCAATTACGCGAGTCGCGACTGACGACAGATCACGTGGACATATTGATCACTACGCGTGCCCAGTGGTTTACGAGAAGTAACATGAGTAAGAAAGAGATAAACAAAGATTTGTCGCTGTCTCGTTGCATGAAATAGACGCCATCATTCTTTCCGCCATTTTTGTACAAGCTCACGTTGACCTTCTTTTAAAAATAATTATTTCATTGTTACCAAAATGTTCCACACGAAATTCAAATTATTCGATAAACATTAAATAACAATTTATTTATTTTTAATATTAATTCAAAATTATTTTAATCGATTGATGAACAAAAAAGTTGTTTCGCAATTCTTGTGTAGCACTATGAAGGAAACTTCTACGTTCAGAAATTTTAGTTAGCATTAATTAATGTATTTCGTTTAGAAAGACTTTTACGACGCTGTTTCTAATCGTATAGTTCGGAAGCGCTCCCGATTGAACCCAAACATACGAACCTCCACGTCCTCCACCCAGTGGCGGACTAAGCCTCGAGGGGGCCCGGGGCGTGAAAACTAAATGGGGCCGTCCCGCTCAGGAATGGACGTTAAAATATTTTGCACGCTGCCTCAAAAAGTTTAGATTTTCTTTTGGCCATTATTAAAGAAATGGGAAATACTTTGTCGACAATAGAAAAGCTAGAGCATCAGACGAACAGAGGATGGTAGAGTAAAACGAGTTCACAAAAATGTTACACTGCGATTAGTTTACATTTCCTTTTGAACATTTACACAGAAATAGGAATTACCTACTTTGACCCACTGACCTATACAAGTACGCTGTATGATAGAGGTCAGTCAGTACTTTGTCCACAAGAGCCGTCAGTGCGAATATAAAACTGCGTCTGAGGCGAAACCTCATTCTAACGGCCCTACACAAGATGATTTTTTAGACACTGTCCTTCCTAATTTTAATTTTGCCAAAGTATGTAATTCGTTAGGATTGTGTACACATTTAGATACATTTATACTACACTACATACAGATATTCTTTTACATACATACAGATATACGCTTGCCCGTGTGGTTTTTTTTTACACTGTCATTGGCGTAGCTAGTCCTAAAGGGAGGCCCTGTATCCATCCTGTGTAGGTATCAAAACTTGTTGGGGCCTTTTATACACGACTAGAGTTAAGCTCCAAAGGGGGTTTTGCTTTTTGACATGACACGAGCCGCTCACCGCCGCGCCGCCGCCGCCGCTGCCACGCGCCCGCTGACTTCGTGTCCGTAGCCTTAGACGGAGGTTACACGCTCATTCTGGCGTCATCGTCAGTTCAGTCTGTGACCTTGATCACGTATAGATTGATGGCTGAATGATGGAATGACGGGCGGTATTACACGGTAAGTCAGACTGACGATCAGTCCAACCGAAAACTTCTACGCGATAACACGCTTATGCATTTGGTATGGATTTTAACAAGAAAAATAATATGCTCCCGTTGCCTTCGTAGACAGGGCTAATATTATAATGTATTCCTCGTAGACAGGGCTAATATTATAATATTAGCCCTGTCTACGAGGCATCGTAGAAAAAGAAAGCGGTGGTGTAAAAAGTGGCTAATGAAAAGACCATAAACTCACTTAATCTGTCAGTCTACACGCTCATTCTGGCGTCAGTTCAGTCCATGATTGATGTCAGAATGACGGGAAACTGATTGTATACACGTAGACTAACATGCTCTGTGACCTTAGAGGTTAAATTTTAATGCTCTAAGTCCGCGACGGGTGCATAATCGACTAGAGTCTGTCTATTGAAAGCTGAGAGTGAAAATGAGCGGCAAACTTTAAAAAAATAGGTCGTGTATCCCCGGATCAACTAGGAAAAAACATATTTAATAGAAATTTTAATATATTTTAAGATATTCAAGAAATTTTAAGATATTCAAGTATCAAATATGTTTTTTCCTAGTTGATCCGGGGATACACGACCAATTTTTTTTTAATTTGCCGCTCATTTTCACAGCTTTCAATAGACCGTAGACAGAGTAATCTATAGACTCATGGTATCCGTGTCACCGAAAGGGACAACAAATTCCGGCAATCTTCTTCATACTATCATTTTTACAGTTTATTACACTACACCTTACCATTTTCACAGTTGCTCAAATGTATGTACTATTATTGAATTATGCACGAAAAAGATCTTATTTTCCGTTTAATCGCGGTGTAGTTTTTATTAATTCATTCATAATTTTGATTATTTCATTCATAACGTCAAACTTGTTGTGCACATTGATGTGCTTAGCCGACACGCAGTAAGGGACAGAAATATTCATTCTCTGTCTCTTTTCTTTGCTAGTGACGTTACTATATTTCTCTTTTTCTTGTGCGAATGAAAAAGAAGATATGCAGCAGTCTATAGTTTACTCTGTCTACGCAATAGACAGACTCTATAAACAAACAAGTCAGTAAAAGTTTACCACCTAGCTCGATAGATGGTGCTGGCGACGAATTAGAAGTAACTACGGTTTCGTAACAAGCGCTACTCTGAAAATCACAAATTCCTCATAGAGATAATATAGTTATTACTTAGCATGTACGGACGCCAGCACATCAAGTTACTACAATCTGTCAGATTTCTTTAATAGATTTTCGACTTTATTGCTAAAGCATAAGGTTCAAGGTTGATTGGGAAAATCTGACAGTTTCGGGTAGGTTGACCTGCTGGCGTCTGTACATACCTATCTAAAGTTCTTATTTATATTTTTGAGACGAACTAGACGAAGGTTGGTAGAGCCTTTGTGTTTAATTATTTAATAATTATGTCTACCTACTTAGCTATAATACTAAAATACCCAAGTAAAGTACCTACTATGCAGAACGACCGACCTACTAGTTTAACTAGTTTGACACAATTGATTTTCTATTGTAATGTGCCAACTGCCATGCCACCATAAAGTAATATATCGCCACCCACTACTACTACTACCACCAGGTGGTACTTACGCACCGGAGCGATTAATTAATCTAACGTAGTAAATAGTAATACTTTTATAGACTTTTTGTTAATTTTACTTTGGGTGGTTGGGAAACCCACTATTATGCAATTTTGAATTCAACCAATAAATAACTAATATAACACGTACTTAAAATACCTACCTAACACGCACAATGGTCCATTTGAAGACCAAACCCATAACATAGAATACCTACCTAAAATAGTTACTTAGCAAACAATTATACCGTTTTTACCCGACTACGCCCAAGGAAAAAGAAGGGTTATGATTTTGACCGTTATTTAATACACCCAAAAATAAGATGACCACAAAAAAAAGTACCTACATACTCAATAATTTTGTGCTCAACTGTACTCGACTCGGTTTTAACATACTTCTATATAGTAAACCAGGTCGAAATTATCATGGTTGCAGTGCCGTAATTAGAATAAATAAAACTATTTTTGCATTTATCATAATTTTTTACTGTGTTTTGTTTATTACCTATCTACTTACTACAAAATTATAACTACAATCTATTCTTCAGCAACTTCCCATGGTTTTTCTGGCCGTTTTAGATCCCATGGATTTGGTTTCTTGTACACTTCTGGTTCTTCCAACTTGATACCTCCATTGACAACCTCTTTTATGAACCTGTCGACTTTTCCACCTTCAACAGGTTGAATGTCACAGTACATCTCAGTGATACCGCTTTCAAGACACCGTTGTGCAAAGACTTTGCCTAAGTTAATATAAGCACAAGTGTCCGTGATGCTGTAGAGTTGTTTGCGTAGTGCCCACTCTGATGTTTTCGCTTGAATAACTGGTCCATTTACAAAGTGAACCACTTTGGCGGTTACTGTGCGGTTACTTGCTGTTAGTATTAGTCTGTAAAAATAGAAAAAGATAGAAGTTCATTAATTTGATTTTTAAATTTGTTTATGCATTGAGATTTGGGGGATAGAAACACTTTCAGCTAAAAGTTACGTCAATGATCGCTATACAAGTTAAAAATATATTTAGTCAACAGTCACAACAATAAAAAGGAAGCAGGCATTGCTCTCACTAATATTACAGCATTCAGCCACTTTCATAATAATTTAAACAGTACTAAACTGTCAAGTTATAATTTGATACAATGTTGGTTATACAAACTTGTGCCAGAACTTCCTCCCAGGCGCATCTAAGTGGTAACCATCAGGTTTACGAGCAATCCTTATTTTCTCCAAGTTTCGAGGGTTTCTGTTCACAAATTCAGCTGGAGCTGTAGAACTAAGCCTAGACGAACTTGGAGCCACAAATAATCTTCTTAAGTTATTCATTATAAGTAGAATTTTCAATGTTTTTCACTTTAACAATAAAATAACCTAACTTTGCACGAATATTGACACCTGTCAGCTGTCAAAAAATCGCCGATGACAGCTAGTCAGCTACACAACACAGAACACACCCATAGAAACATCCGGACTAGGTTTGTCCTATTCCGGACCGAAACCGAAAATTGTTTTAATAAAGATCGCCATTCAAATTGAAGATTTGACTAAAGTCAGATAAGTAATTTATGGCAAAATAAGAACTTTCATGAAATGAAAGATTTGACAGATTTTTGACAACAATAGCCCACAATGTTAAGGTCGGCTTCCAGTCTAAGCGGACGCCGCTGAATACCAGTATTTTACATGGAGCAACCACCTATCTGACTTCTACAACCCCGTTACCCTGTAAGACCGGTTGTCAGACTTGGGCTTTTGACTACCCGTAACTACGGTTAAAGATCCACGCATGACAGCCGAGACAATAGGCTTAATGTCCCTCTCCGAGGCAGGGAGGGGTCTAATTTTATCGACCTGTGCTGTGTGGCTGTTATTGTTTAGCCACGAGACTTTGTCAAACTGTACGCTACCAATTTGCTTTTAAGCTCGCGAATGTTTTCATTTTAAGAAAAAAAGAGTTTAAGCACGTACCTCAGACCAAATAAAAAGTCAAGACAGCGCTGCGAACAATGCAGTGAAGCATGCAAAAACTACACCGACCGCCGCGAGCGTCGCTCTGCTCTCCGCTCTGTGCATACACCATAGAGTAAAGTAATATAACACGCTCACACGCACACTACTATTTGTTTTGTAGTTTTTAAGTTTCGGTTAATTCTTCTATTTTAGTAGAATGCGATTGTAACCGTAAAACCGATAAATTAATGTCAATGTTTTGTTGATGTAAAAGCCCATCACTAAAAATGACGTACATTCTTGTCTTGTATTCACTTCATTCGCCCACCCACACGTTGAGTTTTGATAAGAAAAAGTACAGTTTGTTTCTATTCTAGGCACGTTTTGTTAGTTTTGTTACCATATTCACCGTCTTCGGCTATGTGGTGGTCGCCGGAGTTTGCGCGCAACAGCCATTTCTCTGTGCCAATTCTTTAGTGAAGTTGTGATATTGTAGACGGGCGTGAGCGTGCGGGGCAGTTGCATACATGTTTTGTAATTAATTTGTACGCCCACTCCGTGGTCCGCTGTGGTGGTTGCTCAGTGTAAGTGATGGTAGTAGGTTGGAGGTAGGATAAGTGTGGATTGTTGTTAAAATGTCGCTGCAGAAGAGTGTGAAAAGTGCGGGAGGAGACAGGAGTGAACAGGGCGATACAACATCGATATGCTCGTCGGTGACGACGCAGCCGGACAGGCACGGCTTCTTCGGAGGTGCTCAGTACAGTCCAGAACCGTAAGTACACTCTACCAGCATCTTACAAAGTAGAAACAAATTTTTATGTACTGCATTGCAATTAGTATGTTGTTTATCCCAAACACCATCAAGATAATTAGGCCAGGATCATTGTTTACTATGTTTCAGAGCATAAACAAATTGAGTGTACCAAAACAGTTTGCACAAATTCTGCTTACATATGCGTTTACAACCCATTCACAAAAAAATTTATGCTGTACACCATTGGCATTATATCTGCATGCCTTTGCAATAATTGTGTGCACATAAAAGTAGGTACTAATTTGGAGAAATTAAATGTTAATTATAGACTTCCTGATTCCTAATTACTGTATTGCCAACTTTCCCTAAAAAATTATCTCCTAATCAAAGTGTTATACCTAGATATAATTTAAATGCATTATTTAGAATAGCAAAACTTTTTAAACTCATTATTTGCAAAAAAAACATAGGTGTTTATGGTTGGAGGAATTATTACCTTTTTACTCAGCATACTTCTTGCAGTTAAAGTATTATTAAATTATGTTACATATCAAAAGCTGCTCAACTGCACTGTGTCATGTCCAATCATTGTTATTAAAAGCGTATTGTATTTCAGCTAAGTGTTGCAAATAGCTAACGCCCCGCTATCACATTACAGTCACAAAATCACTGAGTCATAGAGGATATTAAATCATGTAAACCTGATTATCTGCATGTGTGTGAGCTATCAAGGAAAATAGGTACTTTAGTAAAAATGGTTTTATTTAGGAATATGGGCCCTTGACTCAGATAAGTACCTATATAGTTTTTCTTTTTCAGTTGGCATTAATACTATAAAATTTAACCAAATAAATTGACTAACTCGGTATTTTCATAATTTCTAAAAAGTAAAGTTAATGCACTAGGTGACTTAGACATGTGACATCCACCAACCCGCACTGGGGTTGCATGGTGGATAATGGCCCACTTCCTCTTACAGAGAGGAGGCCCGTGTCCCAGCAGCGGAAACACTATAGGCTCATTTTGCTAATGCACTGGGTAATTAAGATAAGAATGTTTGGAAACATGCTGGTCCTGCTCCATAGGACAATCTAAAAGTCTAGACAAAATCAAACTTGTTCCTAATTTAATTTATATATATATTTTTAATTATGACATCTTATTCTAATTCATTTTTACAATCTGCGACTACAGTGGCTCACACACTTGTTAAAGTTCAACTACTTTTGTATTTTTTTTTTTTTGTATAACTTGTAAATATGTGAGCACCATGTATCTATCACTTATTTGATTTACTTGTCATTGCTTAATTTTTAATTCTTTTTACCTTTTGTGGTAGACTAATTTTATTATGGGTGCATCGTGTTCACATATAATTTTTATTATGTATACAAGACCTTGTAAAACATTTTTAAAAGAGTAACGGTGGAGTTTCTTGCCCATTCTTCTCCATACGAAAACTACCTTTTCGAATGGGCGACTAGAATCATTTCTATTTAGTTTTTTTTTTGACGTTCAAAAGTGCCTTTAATGTGCCTATTTGAAATAAATGATTTGACTTTGACTTTAATGCCTCTCATCTTGGATTTATAAATGTATCTCTTAAACCAAAATATAGTTATTGTATCATCATGAAAATTATGTAGCTAATAATGATAATTATGATCTTGATCAAGCAACCACTGATTATAACCTATTGCTATGAAGGATATTGTTGCCTTTCCTTATTCACAGCGGTTATTGTTAATCTTTTCTAAAAAAATGCATGTGATTTTATAGACTACTAGCAGCGCCCCGCGGTTTCACCCGCATAAGTGTTGATCCCGTGGGAATATCCTATGTCCTTCCCCGGGATGCAATCTATCTCTGCCAAATTTTATCTAAATCCATTCAGTGGTTTAGGCGTGAAAAGGTGACATACAGACAGAGTTACTTTCGAATTTATAATATTAGTATGGATAATACATAAATACAGCTTGTTTACCTGAAGGGTTGGGCAGAGGTGTACCTGTAGTACACCCACATTTTGCCAGTTATGTTAATAGTACCATGTAATTGCGGGCCTACTTTCATCAACCGGGCATAAATCCAGACTACAGGCAAAAGGCCAACTCATCCACATCATCATCAACATTTGTTATCCTTTCATTTATCTCTGTGTATTTCTAGAAAAAATATCAGCCTCTAATGTTCCCTCTGCCGGGATTCAGGCCTCATCTCTGTGAGAGAGAGTGGGCCGTAATCCACCACGCGGGCCCACTGCGGGTTGGTAGATGTCACATGTCTTCGAATTTTTGGTTCTAGGACATGCCGGTTTCCTCACGATGTTTTCCTTCACCGCTTTGAGAGCAGCTGTGGAACACCTGGGCTGACTGCTTATCTAAACTCCGGGCCTTAAATTACTTCTTTCTGTATTTTCAAGCCACCTTTTTCATCGGCATACCTTGCTGGAATGAAGGCCACTCATTTACCTACACACAACAAAAACAAAAGACCTAACAACAACAATTTATTCTATGACCTTATTTACAATTTACCAGTAACATCTCTGCTCGCGTGTGCACCACTTATAATACAACGCAAGAAACGGAAGTTTGTTTATTTCTCAACTTCCCAGATATTGTCGGTCTGTCGTAACAACTTGTAGAACTGTCGGCTTTTTCTAACTACAAGTATGTTTGAAACAATAAATTCAATTAGCACAAACGCGGCCAAGTGAGAGTCTAACTCATACACGAAGGGTTCCGTAGCACCGTACTATAATTTAACAATACATTTTTTTAGCTTTTAATATACTTACGAGGTCCCTGGTTTCTGGATACAAGACGCGTGTTTTTTTTACCCTTAAATTGACGTGTTTATTTTATTTTTAGAGCAGTGGTGGCCCAGTGGTAACGGCCCCGACTTACGAGTTGTAGGTCGTGAGTTCGAACCTAGGCAGGCGCTTTACTTTGTGTATCCTATTTCATCATCACTGCTCTCAAAACGGCGAAGGAAAACATCGTGAGGAAACCGGTATGTCCTAGAACCAAAAAAATCGAAGACATGTGACATCTACCAACCCGCACTGGGCCCGCGTGGTGGATTACGGCCCACTCCCTCTCACGAGAGGAGGCCTGTGTCCCAGCAGGGGGAACATTATAGGCTGATTATGATATTATAGCCTTATAGCGGCCATAGTAGTACACACCACACTCTGTAAAATTTCATGTGTTTACCTATTACAGTTCAAAAGATACAGCCCTGTGACAGAGGGACGGACAGCGGAGGCTTAGTAATAGGGTCCCCTTGGCACCATTTGGGTACGGAACCCTAAAGAAATATGTTCTGACGAAGTATTGAGTATTGTTCCGCGATTCCAATCTCACGTGATATTCGAAGGTAGTTCGTGAAAGCAGTTTTGTTATCATTCTTAGTGACGCATGCGCTATGCGTGGATATGCGGAGTGCTACACATCATAAAATTAGTTCAATAGGTAATAGGTATATATCTTAGTTCTTTTTCAAATTCATTTCCTGTGATGCTCGTGGCTAAATGATAACAGCCGCACGGGTCGATCGTAGGTTAAGCTACGCGCGCCGCGGTCGGCCCGTGGATGGGTGACCATCCATTACACATAGAGTCCTCTCCGTGCTTCGGAAAGCACGTTAAGCCGTTGGTCGTGGCTCTCATTCGTAGATCTTTGACAGTCGTTAACCCAAAAGTCTGACAACCAGTCGGGGTATCGTGTTACCCAGTAACCGAGTTGTGGAGGTCAGATAAGCAGTCACTCCATGTAAAATACTGGTATTGAGCTGCACTCGGTTTTTTTTTTCTTTTCTTCTGCTTCTCGTATTGACAAAAAATTTAAGGAGAAGGACAGCTAATGTCGTGCTAAAGATATTAGCTAGTCAACCCTGATAACCACCTTGGTTCCAGGGCTAATTGTCTAGGGTGCGCCTGATGTCGCGTCGGTACGTTTTAGTATCGCTACTCGTGGAGGGTATTTCAATGCATTTTTAGTCATAGTTATAGGGCAAGGTCCAAGGCCCACACCGTAGATGATACACGTCCATAACCCACTTTTCGGCCCAGAAGATAAATCGTCCAAAGGAGTCTAACCATAATCTGGTTCTATTATGAAACCGCATAAAACAAGAAACTGGTCATAAACAAGAATAAATACGCTAATAAGCGCGTGACGAAATGTTTTAAACAGAGTGGAACTTGACCACGAGACACGGCGTAAGAGATAAACATGGACTGCGGACGCAGCTCAATTAAACATCTAGGCTAGCATCTCAACCCTAACACACCCTCTAGAAATGGAGATGGTAACTACTACAAGTTATTTGACTAAATGTCTCTGTTTGTGGCCTTTCGTCCTTAGCAAAGAGAACGGTCACATCTAGATTATCCTCAATAAGTTGCTGGATTTATTCTAGGTCGATTTTCGCCGTGCGGCTGGTCTCTTACCAAATCGCCTCACAAGCCGAATCGTCACCCCCATTTACACAGGTGACTAGTTCATTTTGCATCAAAATGTCGACCTTCATGCGGCGGGCGATCGCCTGCAACTGAGCATTTTCACGGTCGTTTTTAGTCATCCGCTTTTTGTCACTTGCGGCCTAGCCGAATTGCCATTTAGATAGGCTATAGTCACCTGTGTAAAGCCCGCATGAGCAATCTATGAACTTGATAATGTTAACTGGAGGACATAGGCGTCACCTGCATAACCCGTCCCCGATTCCCTTCTTCTTCTTTGTAAGAGGGGTCAGGTAATGCAGAGCGCAGACCGTACTACCTACAAGGGGCAGCAAACACTGAATCTTTCGCTTACCGTTAACTGCAACTACGCTTTTTAGATCGTAGAATGTTAGGCAACCATGAACACTCTCCAAAAGCACCGAACTGTCTAATTTTAGGCCGTTTAAATAATACTCTAAAGAACATTAATTACATTTAAACAAAAATGTAAATCTAATACGATAACATCAGTCGTCGTAAGACTCGTAAGTCGCGATATGGACCTACAATGGTTGGGACCGGAGGCTATTAGCAAGGAAATTTTATTCATGACTTGCAAAAACATATCCCGCGTTCGCGTTGAGGAAAACGAATGGCTGTTATTTACTTATCCTTATCTTTTACTGTAAAAGGAGAAATATCACACGCTTGTCAGTCTTGGTCCCACATAATGTCAAACGGCTCGTCGCCCCTTTGCGGATGAAAACGAACATCATAATTTCAGCCGAAATACGTCCACTGCTGGGACATAGGCCTGAAAACGAACATGTATAAATGATAATTCAAATCAAATGGACTGGCCTTTACACTGGCATAAATATGTACCTAAGCTTTAAAAAGGCAAAAAGTGACCCCTTAGGCGAAAAACGCGAGAAAATTACTCTTTCTTTTATTATTTATTTGTCTAAACTATAATTATAAAGAGAAAAGGTTTTTTTGTTTGTTTCTGACGCTTTCACGCTAAAATGGCTGAATGGACTTGGATGAAATTTGGCACATGGGTAGGACAGGATATTTTTATCGCGATATTCCCACGGGATCGAGACTTTTGTGGGAAAACCGCGGGGCGTAACTAAGCATCTATTATAAGTAGATGGTGTTCTGAAAGCTATCACGGTGCATAACTCCACTTGTAATCACGTTCGAACATTATGACGAATGTTACAATCGATGAAAGCGGAGAAACCTCAGCGGTCATTTGAAAGTGCAGGTTGGTACGGCGACGGAATATCATCAGACTGCCATTAAGGCCAGTGGTCACCGCCCCCCTAGCCACCTAGGCAAACATACGGACTGCATGATATCTGACGGTGTTGCTACCTAACAGCTGAATTACCTCAATGTTCACATGACGGTGGAGGCGGTGTTTATGGGCCTCAGCTGACTGCCCCGTTGGTCTCGTGGTTGCAAGCGCGACTGCTGAGCGTGGGGTTCGATTCCCGGGTCGGACAAAGTGTTATTGGGTTTTCCATTAGGAATTTCTTAGTAACAGTCCGAAGTTTAGAAGTTGGCGGTTTAATACCCGTGGCTCGGAAAGCACGTAAAGCCGTTGATCTTGCGCCTGAACTCTCCCCGATCGTGTCCGATTACCGTCCCATCGGACTATGCGAGTAAAGGAACAGAGAGTGCACCTGTGTTTGCGCACACACTTGTGCTGCGTACCTGGCTAATCTCCATTGAGATTGGCCACCGTGAACGAAAAACGGTCTGGGAGGCTATTATGGGTTCCATTTTTAGGTCCATCCGTCCAGCAAGGTACAGGCATAATAATCAAGGATTTATCTTGCCTACAGCCCCGTCATTAATTTGGGGGTGTGATGAGACAAGCAACCTCAAACTTTTTACTGTTGTTCGAAAAAGTTACATTCAAGATTATTTTTATCGGTTTAATTATTATTGCAGTAAGGTAAACATGTGTTTTCTGCGTGATTAAATAACATCATATTGATATATATCTGGTTTAGTCTGTTAGCTTATATGCAACAGAATGAGGTACGTGCTCATAGAAAAAAAATGAGAGTCCATCGAAATGGGTTATAAAAAAACTCGATAATAGTCATGTCTTTACAAGTTATTAAACTTTTAATTAATTAACTAGAGTGTCCTTCATTATCAGCATTTTGAAGGAAGGAACATACGCCAAACACAGTAAGAAAATATAATTTATTTTATTTAGCAACATATTATGTACAATTCAAAGACATGGCCTTAACATTTTTTATGTCTGTTAGCTTTAAGTCGAACGAGTCTAGAAGCATCTGAATACACGATATTGTTATCGTTATCAAACGCTAATCCAAAACCGTCGCTTAGTTCCACAACTTTTTCCAATGAAGTACTTGATTTTCTCGCAGCGTATATACCGTCTTGGAGACAAGCGTAGACATTACCATTAATATCGGTAGTCAAACTCCTCAACACGGGGTTTTCCTTGTACAACACAGCATTTTTCGTCCCTTTCTTCTGTGAGTACAGGCCAGTATTATTTGAAAAGAAAATGTCATCTTCATTGTCAATAACGAAGTGATCTACTTTGGTGTCTTCCAAATCAAGGAACCTTCTCGATTGTCCATTTTCCATCACGTATAAGAATTGATGGGGAAATATGGAATAGTATAGGACTTCCTTGAAGTATAAAGTCCAAATGTTGGAACCTCTTTCTCCAACCAGTTCTGCTTTGTTGTGTTCATAGTCGTATTTGTAAATTCCGTCGCTTCCACCTATGTAGATTTCGTGTGTTCCTTGGTCCACTGTTTGGGCAAAGCCGTTAGCGACGCCTTCGATATTGTTGAACTCTTTGGTGTTAAGATTCAGCCTTGCTGACCTGAAATCATCTTCATCTTCTTTGACGTTGTAGCTGAAGTAAAGGTTGTTGGTGCTGTAGTCTACTGCTAAAAGATACGGTCTGTCGAGGTCTTCTTTTAGCGTTTCGGTGTCATAGTAGACTCCGGTTATGTTAACGCCCGTACATTCATTTTGTTCTTTGATTACTCCAGCTTGGATCGAGATTAGACCGCACAAGATGATGATGACTTTCATATTGGGTCTGAAATGACAAAATGAAAAGGTTTGAAAAAAATATTTAGAAGTAACTAGGTACTTAAAGTTTACTGTACATTGGCTCACGCAATCGAAAAATTATGGAAGTAGTTATTTTCATACATTGTACCAAATTGGCCTTGGTTTTTAGATTTACATTTCAAAATACCTACGTTGAATCGTTTAAAAAATATGCGGGCACACACATGGCAACTTGGTATTTACTCAATAATGCAAGCTACCCGAGTAATGCGTTTCTCCAAGACACTCCCTACAACTTCTAATTAAACCATTGTTACGAAAAAACACATGCTTACAAAAAGACAATTCACTTTATTATTAAAGAAAAATAAAAAACAAAATCTACTTATAATCACGAGCAGAAAACAGAGTTAGTCGAGCTGCACGTCATGACTGTGACATGAAGGCTTCCACTCAGCATGATGCTGTGCTGTAAGCACTTAAGCACAGTGTGGGGACCCACAACACATCGCTGATTTTCAGTGGTTACCCGAAAAGGACGTACAGAAACCAAGTCATGTTAAATAATTCATACTGTATTATCATCTCACTAACACATGATACTAAAGCAAGTGCTGACCCTGTCGGTCTCCTCACCTTCAGCTATAAAACTATTTACTCCTACCAAGGCTTACTGATACTAATCCACGCTCTAACTACGTAAACTCCAATATTATTTACTTAATTAGTTATTATTACTTACCGCGTCTGTCCGTAGCAGAATGATAAATGAATTGATAAATAATACTCGCCGGATAATTGGATATTATCATCACGCCAATATTGAGATTTTTTACGTCTATGGAGCTGACACGTTCTTATTATTTTTAGCTTTTGCATTACTGGACTCTTTTTTGGTAATTTTCCAAATATTATGTTTGCAAGTGCTTCTAAGTTATATTGCAATGCAATTTGTGACATGTCTTCGGTTGGTGATATTTGACTGTGTTATGTTACACATAATTTACATGACATCTGTATGCATTCACTGTAAAAACACTAGAACAATTATAAAATACTCCACAGATGCACGTGTAATCGTAGGTAATAATAATAGTTGCTTATCTGCTTCAACCGTCAGCCACGGAAGTGGGTTACCAAAGGGAAGTAGCGTGGAGGTCGTAGGCGATACAACGTCGATTAATATGTTATCGGTACAGAGGGTGAATAGTATAGACTAGATTAGAACTAGGACTTATGACTAGTATAGATACGGACATATACACGAGGAACACAACAACGGAGAGGTGGTGCTCAAATACACGGGGCGGCATGTTGTCGACGGCAGCCGCTGACGCATCGACGGCAGCAGTTGCCACTGCCGTTGACGCGTCGCTCGTGGGTTTGCACACTAACTTACAAGGCTTGGATTTGTAGTAATGTCCAAAAGACGGTCCGCCTCAAAAATAAAAAGAATCTAACATTAGCTGGCACAATCGAAGGAGATAAAAATAATAAATACTTAACGGCTCCACGCATTCTTTATTCTGTTATTGTTACTCATGGTTGAAATGACAGATCATAGGTTATCTTCAGAATTTTATTGAAATAATTTGTTTTAAAAACATAACCCTCCTTCTGACGCAGTCGGGTAAAAATAGCTACGTATAGCAGGGGAGTTTGTAGAAAAATAAGTCAGAACTCTAGAAGTAATTTGGCCTTCGTAGTCCCGGATATTGTTGTTAAGGGTTATTGTCAGATCGCGTTTGTTGAGGTACCTACTGGCTCCAAGGAGGAGTTAAATCGATGTATGAATCATTGCGGTGTTTCTACTCGAGACGGTTTTAGACCGGCTACAGTGGCTTGGCTAAAGTTCCAATGCGTCGATTTTGGCCTAGGTTCTTGGAAGAACAGACACTAGATCTTTCGTTTTGTGTTTGTTTTGGCTTCTACAGCGTCTTTGGTTCCGCTTTCCAACTTGGTTTCAAACCAGCGATGGTTACACTACGAATCTGTTACGTACTTCTTAATAGAAAGACTTCTTAAAATCTCTAGACGTTATTATTATCATAGTGCCATTACGTGACCTTGGAAAACAAAATATGACATGACAAATATGATGTATTTACTTTGATGATTTCGTTATTAAGTGTAGTAAACACTACTAAGAGTAATTTTCCACGGCATTTGGGTTGAACTCTACCTTTCATCATCATCGTTATGTTCATGAATAGAATAGAATCAATCAATTTATCGTTGACATCATCCAAACTCGTGTATTTCTGGTGAGACTCATCGCCCTTAAACTATGATTACCTCTACCAACTGTAACTGAAGGTCAGCACCTCCTAGATAGAAGACATTCTAGTTTAACTTCCTGACGCAGACTGAATTTGTTTCTAGGCTGATCGGGGAAAGACAAGTGCTTTACTTTTCATTTTGATGAAAGTTGTAACCTATTCAAGTATTGGACAAACAGGTTTTTGTGCACATTTTTCGTTTATCTGTTTTCCTCTATGTTGTGTTAGACTTTTTGCTAGAGAAGCTAATAGCCAAAGAAAAAAGTCGTTTTATCGAAATTTTCAGTAAGTTGCGGAGAACACAACACCTAATGAGTCACCGACGCTATTCAGCTTTAAATAATTCACAATACAGACACCTGAATCAACATGGCTGGAGACACCATGCCAACGGCGCGGCGCATCCAAGGAATACAGAACTTTGCCAAATTAACATACTTCTAGAACGGAAGTGAATAATTTTGATGAAATGTTGGTCGGTTTTCTCGTTTATACATATTAAAATAACTGGCCAAGTGCGAGTCGGACTCGCACACGAAGGGTTCCGTACCACAAGGCAAAAACGCCGAAAAAAAACACGTTTGTTGTATGGGAGAACAGTGGAGTCTTAGTAATAGGGTCCCGTTTTTACCCTTTGGGTACGGAACCCTAAAAACAGAAGTATCGATTCCGTGTAGAATGTCATGACGAATTCGGAAAACCCAGTCCGTAATGTATGAATATTTTCGTCGCTTAGGTATTCGCTCAATTGCTTGAATTTGAACAAGACTATCGCATGGAAGGTTGATTTGACATCATAAGCTGGAAGTCCGAATATAGGCAGATAAAATATGATTGGAGATAGAATTACCATTTTGCTCTAAGGTCCGTGTGCAACTCAAAACTGTTTATGGCATTCAACTATTGGTCAAGGCTATCCCATCCACAATTTAAGATACTTTAATGTACATCGAGCGCACCCTGAGTCCTGAGTAATTGCTCAGGTTCCGCAACCATCTAGCTGACTAATTTATTTATGTATAGTTTCCCAGAAATTAAGTTAAATTCCAATAAGCGATGAGACTGGTGACCGCGGTCGGATTTCTCAATTCATTGAAAGAAAGAAAGAAAAAGTATTTATTGTGACTAGGACAGGAAGATCACAAACTAAACTAAACACAATAATAAATTAAAAAAACACAACACAGTGTGTTGTTACTGGCTTGGGGTTCCAGATCCAGCTTATGTACTACAAGCTATACCTATCTATCTACTGAGCCCGTAATGTCCCACTGTCAGCCAAAGACGTCCCTTTCCCTTTTCCACGCGACATCGTGGCAGGCCAAGACGAAGATGAAGGGACGATCTTGACTCCCACCGAAAGGACTGGCCCGCGATGGCAGTGGACAGACGTACCTATTGGATAATTAATTATCTCCAAGCCTACAGCAGCGTTCAATACTATGTATGCACTGACTGCAATCCCTTGACACCGTAATCGCGATGACATAACGCTCCTTATGTAACAGAATTAAATAAGGTCTGCAATATTACGATCAAGTATTTTCATACAGGCTTCGTCGCAGGATTTAATGATTGTCATTAGGTTTCATTACACATAGTCTGATGTCTGTCGCTACGTGCCTATATTTGGCGTCAACAATTTTTTTAGATTATAATTAGACTTATTTCTGCCCGCGACTTCGTCCGCGTAGAATTTCTTGTTCACCAGACCCACCCCGTCGAATTGTGTCGCCAGCCTGCACTATTGCTTTGTTTTCGCTTAACGTTCTTACTGGCCTTTTTTCTTTTTGGTCGTCGCCTAAGAGTCCTAGCGTGATGTTAATAGCCTATTAGCCTTCCTTGGGCCTTCATTGGGCTTCAATATTAGTATAGAAGACAGATTATTCGTATAATTTGTGGATAAAACATTGGCAAGAAAGCTTTTTGTGGGCGTTATGGTGATATATTGAAAAAAAAAAGAGATTTTTCTATTTCGTGTAACATGTTATGGATGTGGAATAGGGATTTAACATTTTGGTATATGTTTTTTGACTCTTTGGTGTAGTATCGTGCAAAAGGAATACACGATTTAATAAATTTTTCTCGATACAAAAAAAATTGCAAAGTTATATTAGTTTTTTTTTACTTTTTTCGACATCACGGCGTTGGAATACACTTTAAAACATAAAGAATTATCATATCAAAGTTTACTGAATTTAATTCATTTATTTTGTTAAAAAAGGAGTAAATTCGTTTTGGCCCATACGTCATTTTATTCCGAGCGCACGCACATTAAAGCTATCTTTCTTCTTTGCGTTTCAAAAGTAATTGCATCGCTTTCGCTCGCTTAGTAAATCAGTCGCTACGATTTATTTTCGAGGTAGCGCCTTAAATTAAATATTCCAATGTTTGAAGAAGAATAGGTCTAAGTTAGCCCTGAAATTGCTATTACAGTTTGGGCCAAAGGCACAGACGTTGCTGTATGAAACTTTGCACGTAGCTGCGTAGGTACCACTCCACACAATAAGAAGCCGGATGGCATGAGGACATGCGTTGGAATGTCTCATTAACTTGAACATTTCCTCATGATCTATCAGACCGCTTCAGCCCACATTTTTTTGCATTATTTTTAATGTGGAGTTCTGTTTTGTCGTCACAAGGCATTACATGATCTCGCTCGTAGGCATTAAGTCGGTTATTCTTTTTGTTTTTGTCTCTGAAATATCTAGTCTACAGTTGTTGTCTTTGTCATTTATTAACTTGTCTAGTATTGACCATCATGTAAAGTGACTCAATGTAGGACCGCGTGGAATTGCCGATACCACGATTGAAAGTTTATGTGATCCTTCTGGACTAGTATCTAAAGATTTTCTTCGTTGATGAAAACCTCATTTTGACCATAGAATTATTTATTTGAATTGCTGTAGAATAGAATATGTTTATTTGCTTTAAAACATGGTACATTAAGGTCTTGTTAATAATTTTTTTATCTTACATGTTTCGCCATGGAGTGGCATACTTACAAATATTTAAACATGTTAAATGTAACAAATTTAACACATTAATTTGTTACATTTACCTCTTACAATTACCTCTTACCTCTGATTAAGATGAAGTAAATGTATAAATTTAGTAAAATGGAAAGGTGGAAGTCGAACCTCGTAAAGCTACCTCGACGGAATGACAGCAGGGTGTGGATGTGTCACAAACTACACTCCACCCACTATCCTGCCCTCTGTGCCCAAAACATGCAGCCACCGATAACGCCGTGGCAGTGGCGAAGTTTCGGGCTACCTTAATTTGAATAACTGTCATGCCAGCGATACAAAGAAGAAGATGGAGTTGAATAAATCACTAAGTTTGAAAGAGGGCTTCCGCGTAATTTGTCTTTTGCCAACGAAAATAAGTGCGAGTTGGCTCCACAAACTAAGTAGATTATATACCTCTGTATAATTTACGGAATACAACCAAACTATTTTGTTGCCATGTTTTTATAGGACGTGCCGACATGTGGACGTGTGGACTTTTCCCTGAGTGCGTCACCGCCAACTTTACCTCGATTTATGCAATATTCTGATTGTTACCTAATTATCCGGTTTTTGGCGTAAATCAACAATGTTGATGGACCTTGACGCTTGTGCCAATTTGATCAACCGATTGGAAATAAAAAAGTGTTGATTATGTAAAAATCTGTACATATTTTGTATTTTTTTTTTCATTTAGTTTAATTTTATGCTTTTAAGGAGAATGAAAAGCATATAATTTACTTTAGATAGCAACACGCGTATTGCTAATAATGGTAACATATTAAGTAAAAAAAAATGTGGAGTTATAAATATGGTTGCATTCATTTGTACAAACTGGTTGCATTCATTTGCACACCATGGCGTCTTCTAGCAAAGTAGTATTATCCATCATTACATCAATTAGGGAAAGCACTTATTGCCACTCTTGCCCATCACATTCACACGAGTTATTCCGGTCTGATCCCCTGAACCCCCCTCCACCCCCCTCCTCGATCCCCTGCTAGTTCGTCTTCTGTTTCAATCTCTGTCTTATCCACATTACGTAAGTTTACTGTTTTTGACAGGTAAGTACAGTCAAAATAAAATAAAATGTTCATGATTTACATCACAGGTTCAGCAGGTTACTCACTGCCTGACGCATTTCACGTAAAAACTCAAAAGCCTTGTATGACGAAATTAGTTTGATTTGTTTCTGCGGCTTTTTGCTTTCCAATTTCTTCCTATTATGGGCTGATTTTTCCATCGTCAGATAACTTTTATTCGAGGAATAAAATTGACGTTTGATAGTTTTTGTCAACAACTGTCAAAATTTCAAAATTATTCCTCGAATAAAGTTATCAGATGATTGAAAAATCAGCCCTATATGAAATAACAGCGCAAACCTGCACTTAGTCGGCATGTACTTACAATTCACCTGTAGTCTGTACCCACATAATTGATATTTACCGTTCCTTTATACTTAACGACTGTTCTCAAGCATTGTCTGTTATTTCGACCATGAGAGAATTTTGACAAGACCATGTGAACTGGTAGGGAATATTCGTTTAGTTTGTTTAGTAGCACTATTGAAAATGTTTACTGGGTAAAATATTGATGGATTTTCTCATTTTAAAGTTAATAAAGCTTGTACGTATTATTTTTTAAAGTTTTGAGTATGAATTTTTATTTATTTATTTGTAAGGGAAAACAAACAGTAGTATATTTAAAATAACTGAATAAACTATAAGAATAGGGGACGACCAAAGAAACGATGGATGGACTGGAAAGATTATAGTGCTAGAAA
This sequence comes from Oligia fasciuncula, assembly GCA_963082905.1. Taxonomy (NCBI): domain Eukaryota; kingdom Metazoa; phylum Arthropoda; class Insecta; order Lepidoptera; family Noctuidae; genus Oligia; species Oligia fasciuncula. The sequence goes on along the minus strand of OY720406.1, from coordinate 7,770,926 downwards.
GTGACTACCGAGATGACGACTAATAGAGAAGTAAAAAAACTGGCCAAGTGCGAGTCGGACTCGCACGAAGGGTTCCGTACCACAAGGCAAAAACGCAGAAAAAAACACGTTTGTTGTATGGGAGACCCCTTAAATATTTATTTTATTTTGTTTTTAGTATTTGTTGTTATAGCGGCAACAGAAATACATCATCTGTGAACATTTCAACTGTCTAGCTATCACGGTTCATGAGATACAGCCTGGTGACAGACAGACGGACGGACGGACAGCGAAGTCTTAGTAATAGGGTTCCGTTTTTACCGTTTGGGTACGGAACCCTAAAAAGACATATTGCACCATTGGCTAGCCGGTTAAATTTTTCGGCAGGATTCGGCAATTTGGAAGAATGACCATCTTCCAAATTGCCGAATCCTGCGGAAAAACTTTCTTTGCGAAGTCCCAACTGTCAAGTGAAGGACTCCACTCCAATCCTGCTTATCATTTGGCTACATACATACATAAACTCATGTCTTCTTACGATGACAGTAGGCAGAAACTTATAGAACTCCACCTGCTACGATCCTTATATACTCCTTTTGCTTCGTTTACTTTCGTGACCTTTCTGAAGAACATCACCTAAAGGTCACTCCGTATGTCAGTATCTCCTTTTAGGGGGTTCTCTCCCGGCGTTTCCACTCACATCTGCCTTGTATATATCTTTTGGCAGTTGCCTTTCATTCGTCCTCTCTACATGACCAAACCCTCTAAGCATACTCTTTTACATTTTTGTCACTACTTCTTTTAAACCGAAATGTTGCCTTATCACCTCATCCATCATTTGGAACACTAGTAGAAAGTTCACAATAAACTTACTCAATGCTCCTCGCCCGCAATTATAAGTTGCTATTCAAAGTTCTCTGTTCGATCGATGCTCTATTGGATCGTGACTATTCGTGACTAACGGAAGTTTAAAATGCTCGATTTGCATAGTTGATTAGAATAGTTAGCACGTATCGTTACGATACAAAAATGCGATAGGCTGCCTGTTAGGTTTTGCTGTTCTAGGCTAGATTAATTTTTCTTTCGTAAAAAGAACATACAACATGTATCAGAAAGGTGTGGTCAATGGTCATATTTAAGTGTGTGGGTTTGCACAGACCATCATACTGAACAACTTTCTCCATGGGACCAACATCGTAATCGGAAAAAAAATGTCAACTGGCCATACAACATTCAATACCTACTCGACCCAAATGTATCCCATGGAGCAAGCTCAGAAAAGTTCAGTCTGATGGTCTATACCACACCCTTAAATCATCATCTGCCAGCCTTTTCCCAACTATGTTGGGGTCGACTTCCAGTCTAACCGGATGCACAGCTGAATACCAGTATTTAACATGGAGCGACTGTCTATCTGACCTCCACAACTCAGTTACTGTGTAATACGATACCCCTTGGTAAGACTGGTTGTCAGACTTTCGGGCTTCTGACTACCCGTAACGACTGTCAAAGATCCACGAATGACAGCCGGGACCAACGGCTTAACGTGCTTTCCGAGGCACGGAGGGTTCACGGTATGTAAAGATGGTCACCCATCCATATACCAACCGCGGCAAGCGTAGCTTAACCTGATCGATCGACCTGTGCGGCTGTTATTAATGTTATTATATAGATGAATGATCAATAAATACCCATTGGCTATCCAATGGGTATTTATTGATCATTCATCTGATTGCTGATACATTTACGCTAATAATAAAACTGACTCTTCAGCTTTATAACATCACGCTAGGACCCATAGGAGGCGGACAAAAACAAAAAGTCAGAAAGAAAGCTAAGTGAAAACGAAGAAATAGCGCAGGCAGGCGATGCGATGCGACCGGGTGGGTCGGGTGTACAGAAATTTCGCGCGAACGAAGTCGCGGACAGAAGCTAGTGCTTAGTTTCTTGGTCTTTCCAATAAATGAGGTTTTAGTTCAAAATGACCAAAGTCGTGTCCAAGACGAACTTCATCAGAAAATAGATTCTAATAATCCCTTATTGGTACTTCGATTCGAATAAACAAACAGTATGATACCTTCTTTGGCGTTGTGTTTATTATTAATCAAAATGCAGACTAGATGCATTGGTATATGTATGTATAATATAATACGTACGGTCTATATATTATAACATTCAAGATTGCAACGGATGTGCACAATCAGATCGCAATGGATGGGAAACTGTGGACTGTGGCCACAAAACAGGTGAATTGAAAAACGAATTCCATTACAATGATTGTCCGAATATACATGCTATAGAGGCATAGCATACAGAACTTTTGCATATGTGTTGCAGATTTTGTCATATTTTTTGACGATTTTCGCATTACGCATAGCATAATCAGCCTATAACGTTCCCACTGCTGGGACACAGACCTTCTCTGTGAGAGGGAATGGGCCGTAATCCACCACGCTGGCCCAGTGCGGATTCGTAGATGTTACATGTCTTCGAATTTTTGGCTTTCGGACATTTGTTTCCTCACGACGATGTTTTCCTTCATCGTTTTAGAGAGCAATGGTGATGAAATAATTTACACAAAGTAAAGCGCCTGCCTTGTTCGAACCTACGACCTACAATTGTAAGTCGCGGCCGTTACCACTACGCATAGTTTTTGTTATTTTTCAGACCATGTGAGACTCATATTGCTTAACACATATCCGACTGCCTCGTTTGCCACAAGCGCTACTGCTGAGTATGAGGTCGGGGGTTTGATTCCCGGGTCGGGTAAAGTGTTATTGGTTTGACTTAAATATAACTGACGAAATGTGGGCTTACCTCTGCCCAACCAAAGTTATTATGTTACATTTCCTAGTGTTAACCGTAAGTTTTCCGTATTTCGATAACGTCAGCTAATTTCCGACCTGTTCAACAATACAGATGACCACCATTGCCGGTATCAAGTTCTTAAGGGGGCGTCACTAACCAGTTCCAATTCCATAATTAACTCAATAAGCTTTAACTGGTGAACCGTTAGTCATATTTTTGGACAGCACCCAAGGATCCTGAGTACCTCAGATCTAAGATACTCTTACATCTGGATATATCCACTTACCCAGTATAAAAATATTACAATTTATTACCGCATGGCGGATGCATTCAATCAGATTTCGACCTGCGTGGTCGGGGACCGTAGCTGCCAAATAGCAGGTGTAATAATCCTCATTATGCCATTACGACACAGCTGAATAACTGTGTTACTTCATATTTCATGCATATGTATGTATGCATTAGTCCAGATTTGGACATATCTTTCATGTAGGTGTTATAAAGGTACCCGAAAATCAGCATTATTCGATTCAATTAACAAGAGAATTACTTGTTGATGCTATAATTACGAGGATTTTAAAGCCAGAAGATGAGGCAAAAGAAAGACATATTGTATTATTCGAGAATGATCTTAATATACTTAGCAGAGAAGCAAAAAAACTAAACAAAATTGCGACCCGCGTGGCCCGGGCCCCATAACACAATCACACACGTTATACTCGTATGAGACATGAGAGTGTGTTGTTACATATATTATGTGTTGTCAGACAGTATTGCTAAATGTACTTGAGTTCCCCAAAGGACATTTATCTTGAACTAGTTGTGAGACTTTTGAGGGTTTTAATTATCCTTCAATTGGTAACTTCACAAAATTCCTCTCAACCTGTTTGATACCTAAACGGATACGCGCTATTAGAGTATAGAACACTGTTTGCAAGAGTCTAAACTTCGACATTTCCACGGAGTTATCAGTGCCAGTGCAGGGGTCACTTTGACTGCTTTGATGTTTTGGGGCACAGAATCTCCAATCAAAATCCACATCTAACCCTGCTGCCGTTCTGTCGAGGATCTGATTAACAACATAAATTCATCAGCAAGTGCGTGCGTTGAGAACGGATAAGGACATCCCAAAATAACTTTAAAGGGAGTCAAAGACATATAACTTTAAGGGAGTCATAGTGTATTTATAGAACTACTATAAATACACTTCCCCCTTTAAGAGAGACGTACGTCATGTAACTCAACTACAATAGGCTAAATAAAGCCCCAGTTCCATGCTTAGCACGCGACGAACGTCAAAAGAAATGCTTGCATAATCCCAGCTGCAAAATGAAATGAAATGCTCACAACGACACGCTGAAAGTGGCTCGGTCCCCATAAACAATAGGAGTCGGTGTAATGAACCCCATTACACTGATTACGTGCCATACGAGAGTAATAGTAATGTTACGACTATAGTAATACAATGCTATATTTGCTTCCTCATATTTCACAATGTTTAGTTCATGTTTTATAGGATATTTCGAGTCTTTAGTTTCATTTTTGTGGTTTTATTGGGCATCTGCTAATGAATTATTAGTCTCAAGTTTTGTTTGATGGTACTGCAGACAGTTGGCTTTAAAATAACTTATCTAGGTCGAAACGAATACATATTCTGAATTCAGTGCCTCAAGATGCAACTGCAACATCTTTTCAATGTCAGGTTAGGCTATGCAACGTTCTTTAAAAATTGTCAAAATTCGAAAAAAAAAAATTTGGGCTTCCAAAAATTTTCAGGCTGAGGCTATTTCAACTCTTATTGGAGCTAATATGGGTACAAATTGTGATTAATTTTCCTCGCCCACTTATAACATTGGCAACAGCATTCCATACGTAACGCTCTGGCCTGTCCACAGAGTTTATTGAGCTTGAAACACAGGCATGGCATGTTGTAACGCTACCGCGGCCTTCGATTACTTTGCACAACTGAATCATACATACTGCTGTTATTATTGTACCATTATTGTTTCCGATGCCGGTTTCGGGCACATTATGTTTTGTTCTACTTTTTGTTTTTATGAGCTGTTTTGAAATTGGTGCAATTTTGGCTAACTCTGTTTTCTGAATAATTAAATCAATCTCATGTGCATGGTATTCAGCTACATCACGGGGGCTCTATAAGTCCTTCCACGAAGATATGCGCCCGTCTGAAATGTAGTTGATTTGTCAAAACAAGAGACAAATTAAATTTTTCGAACGAGGGAAAATACATCTCGAGTAAGGACACTGTCAAATCGTGTCGTTATTCATTCTGAGTTCGGGCTCCGAATTCATTTTACGTCTGTAGCTGAAACTACGCATTTCGTGCTAAGGGAGTAGACCTCCAAGTTAGACTGGAAGCCGACCAGTATAGTTGGGAAAAGGCTAGGCAGATTATGATCAATTTTCATGTGCACCTAGATTTAAAACTTTTCCTATATTCAAGGATGGCCTCTATAACAGCAAATCCTTCTCCAAGTTCGTCTTCTTCATTGACTACAAGTCTTCTCCGTTCAGTTAATTCTCCACTAAATTGTTTCCAAGGCTCCTCCAACTAGAAGCTACTTCCCCAGTTATAATATTTAGCTTCTGGTAGAACTTAGTCATCATTTAGCAATCTCCAGGCACGGCACACGGTCGGCGTATCGCGTAACAGAATGACATCATTCTTGTGTCTGTGATAAAGCTATTGAAACATTGACGGAGCTATCAGCGAATGAATGCCTGGGAGCTGGACAGTGGTATAGCTTGTTTATGTAATATGATTGTGGACCAATGGGTTTTCTTACTGTTGTATATCATCTGTTCTGTTTTTGTTGATTGACACCTTTCAAAGCGTTGCTTATTTCTGTAGCTTTGGCTTTTTAGGATCCCAGATTTCAAGATAGAGCTGTAGGTATAGCTATTTCTTGCTGTCTCCTCTGTATCGGGTTTGTACTGCAAATGCTAGTCCTAGCTTCAGTAGAATGGAAACAATCTTTGATTCACTTTAATAATGACTATGTTCACTTAAAAAAACTTTTTACAAAAAAAAAACAACCGACTTCCAAAAAATACACTACAAATTGAAAAATAACTTTAATTTCGGAAGTCGGTGTCTTTGGTTCCGCATTTTCGTTTAATGACACCGACTTCCGAAATTAAAGTTATTTTTCAATTTGTAGTGTATTTTTTGGAAGTCGGTTGTTTTTTTTTTGTAAAAAGTTTTTATTTTTCACTTTTTAGTGGGTCAGTTTGTAATTACAAGCTTTTTTATCTAAGTTACAATAGCCTAATGTCAACTGCTCATCACATGTTACAAAATATTGCTTTTCCCGATGCTGGGACGTTTATTGTTGAGGAGTTCTCCTGGTAAGAGCCAGGAGAACTCCTCAACAACCACTCACCATACGCATTGTAACGAGCATAAATTGCTTAGCAACCATATTAAAGTAACCGAATCGCAACCCGTGAAATATTTGTCATTGAGTAGTTCCGATGGCTATCTGTGGTCTTCATCATCAGCTCCACTTTACCAAATGATGATTTCCGAGAGCAAATGCTCAAGTTACTTTAATTATTGAGTAGGCCACACGACGAAAGAGCATTGCTAGAAATGACGCGATTACTCAACTTAAATTCGGTTTCAAATTGACGCATCAGCATGACTAATAGGTAGTGGTCGGCCTATGTAAAACTACAATCTTAATTAGGTATTATTATTGTACGAACTGAACATTTTGGCATATTGAACCGTATGAAGTAAGCCCAACAAAAACTGCTGTAAATCGTCCAAACACAAGGTAGCTACTGTAAACTGTTAAGGAGTTCCCTTAACTGTCCTTCGTCTTCATCATCAGACCCCGAATGACAGTCACAACCATGTAGGTGTAAAGTTCTCATCAATACAAATTAATCAAGCCCAAACACAAGGTAACTGCTGTAAATCGTTGAGGAGTCCCCTCGACTGTCTTTCGGCTCCATCATCAGATCGACTCCAGGCCTTCATTAAATTGTAGTGCTTTAAAATACCTAATGAAAAAATTAACAAACGCACTAGTCGCTCCTACGATTTTCGAATGTTCCCCTCGATGTCACTGGGATGCCATCATCAGATCCTGGTTTTCTTATCATGGGACCACCCTTGGCATATCTCCTTTCCAACAAAAAAAGAATAATCAAAATCGGTTCATAAACGACGAAGTTATCCGCGAACACACATAAAAAAAAAAAAAAAATATACGGTCGAATTGAGAAACCTCCTTCTTTTTTGAAGTCGGTTAAAAATAGACAAAGTTAAACATACACACACGGATATTTCATAACCCTTCCTCCTTACTCCGCTTGGCTGCCCGCAGACGTGAAAAAATGTAATTATCACACAACCCATCTTCCGACTTTGCAAAGCGAATGCAATTTCACAAGTAATTGAGAGGTCAAATACCATCAGTTTACCGACCTCAGTCCAAGGCTGATGGAAATTAATTAGAGCTGCACTCAGGCACACGTAGCCGACTACCACAAGGACTGTTTAAAATACATACATACATAACTTAACGCCTGTATTCCCTGATGGGTTAGGCAGACTTGTACCATTAGTACATCTGTAGCGGTATCTACAACGCAACATGCGAACAACGCGTCATACTGACGTCACGCAAATCCTGCATCGCGCAAGCAGAGTTTACCGCGCAACAGCAGATACAACGGCCCGACATGAATCATCGGGCAGTTGCCCGCCAGACACAACACCCATTTGGTCGGAGGATCCTCCCTTTTCATAGAGTATGAGTGAACTTTACACCCTGTTCCTCATACCTCTATACATCCATATTAATAGGGGGCGAACCTATCACCATCAACCGGGCACAAGTCTTCTCTGGGCTGTTACTGAGATAGTCCAGAATTCCAGATGGATGGATGGATGGATGGTGGCTCAGCAGTAGCCCTTGCGACCACTAGGCCAACGAAGCAGTCGAGTGTGGGGACAGATCGTATGTTGTTTTTGTCTACCCCATGAGAAGAAGGCGTGAGTTTATGTATGTATGTATGCTTCCCGAATAAAAAGAAAGAATTATTCCGGTCTGATGAAAACATAAGTGCTATAATTGTTTTTTACATTAAATGTAAATCCATACTAACATTATAAATGCGAAAGTGTGGGTCTGTCTGTTACCTCTTCACGCTTAAACCGCTGAACCGATTTAGATGAAATTTGGTAAGAGATAGTTTGAGTCCCGGGAAAGGACATAGAATAGTTTTTATCCCGATATTCCCACGAAATCGACGCATAAGCGGGTGAAACCGCGGGGCTGCTAGTAAATGAATAGTTTACATAAGCTGATGGAACTGGAAACTTATTCGACAATATTTGGGATAAGAGATGATTCACATCAAATTATAAGAAACCCACAGCATGACAGCGTGAATATTTATTGCGGCTACTTTGTCAGACAGTCTGAAAGTTACAAGAGTAGGGGGAGAAAGTTAGTGGATAGGGGACTTTGCATAAGCATAACCAGCCTATAATGTTCCCACCGTTAGGACACAGGCCTCCTCTCTTCAAGTGGGAGTGGGCAGTAATCAACCACGCGGGCTCACGGGTTGGCAGATGTCACATGTCTTCGAATTTTCTCCTGTTCACCGTCATTACCAACTAAATCAAAGTTTTTACAAAAGAAATCTGCAATTGCAAGAACAACAAATAAAAAGACCTAGTTTCGTTATCAGTTATCAACCGCTTTGATATAATGATAAGTTTTTTATCACCTTCTAACGCCTGGGGTAGCGTGGTTTGATGCAATAAATACAAAGCAGGAACTATCAATTATCATAGCTATTTATTAATGAAAAATTACAGATTTATTAGGCGGCCTGTATATAAATAGCAAGTGCAGTTTGCGTTTGTATTGACCGATCAATCATTTTGATGGATGAGATCCTAATTTAATAGGTACACTGTTATTTTCGACAATACTGGAAGTATTGTCGAAAATCACACGTCCAAATTAATAAAACAGTTTCAGAGAAAAAAATATATTCGGAGTTACATTCCGCCTTTATTCCCCAAAGGGTTACGCAGAGGTAGGGCTGCTATCACCTAAATTACGGATCCAGGATAAAAACTTCAAAAACCCTGGACATTTGGGTGAAATAATGGTTTACCCCGGACTCCCTCGAAAAAAAAAAAACCTACAATAAAATAAAAACATCGTTAAGTATCATATTATTTTTTCTTATTTATAGAAAATCAACTTAAACCAAATGAAACGCTTAATTTACTAATCAATTAAATATACACTCTTCTATAGGTTAGAGGTATTCTGGTAGCAAAAACAATTAGGAACGCTGTTCTATTAGGCATAAAAGAAAATTAAAAAAAAAAATTGTAAATCAAAAGCAAATTATGAATTGTCACGAGCGCACGATATTCGCCGCGCGGCGAATTTTTAATGATGAACTATGATTATTGCAAATCATTCAAAGTCGGATTTGCCTTAACACAGAAAATTTTCGGGTTTTACCCGGACACTATTTAAAAACCCCGCCCGGACGCTCCCCGGACGCCCACCAAACTAGGACAAATCTGGGGAAACCCGGACGAATGGCAGCCCTACGCAGAGGTGTACCTTGATTACACCAACATTTCTCTAATTATGTTTAAGTCCCATGTAAAAGGGGGCTGGCCTATTGCCATCAACACCTCCAGACTCCAGCTACTAAGAAATTCCTGACGAAAAACACCCAATAATACTTTGCCCCACCTGGGAATCAAACTCAGGACCTCATGCTCAGCTGTAGCGCTTGCGACCACTAGACCAAAGAAGCATCTTCTGAGTAAGCATGTAGGTATACTTTATCGGGAAAACTTATCACATCAAGCTGAACTGCGGTGCTATTCTGTAAAAATCTCACCGTGAAAACTTAGGTGAAGTGAGCGTGGAGTGAGCTGTCAATAGTGTCATTTCCTAGCAAAAACAAACTCACTTCACCTAAGTTTTCACGGTGAGATTATTACAAAATCGACCGGCTGAAAGCCATCCGACATTCGTCAGAAAATACGACTAATTGCTATAATAGTCATTTACTTTCATAAAGGAAGTTCCACAGAGCTTAGACTTTCCAGATTTTCACATTACCTACTTTAGATATACTAAAACACTTTCTCCCACAACAGTCCAGTATAGTAGACAGATACTTTACACTGAGCCATAAGAAGTCTACTTCTGGGCTATAGTTGTCGCGTTTTATCATGGCAATAGCGGTCATAGCCCTTTCTCTAATATCTCTGTAGTCACCCAAACAATAAACTATGTATGGTTTTTCGTTATTCGAACGTGTTGAAGATCACGATAGAATATTGATTCAGGACGATAACGGATTTTTTTCAGACCACTAAAAAAAAAAAAACTGGCCAAGTGCGAGTCGGACTCGCACACGAAGGGTTCCGTACCACAAGGCAAAAACACCGAAAAAAAAAACACGTTTGTTGTATGAGAGTCCCGCACAATTTTTTTTTTTTTTTTTTAGTATTTGTTGTTAAAGCGTCAAGAGAAATACATAATTTGTAAAAATTTCAACTGTCTAGCTATCGCGGTTCTTGAGGTACAGCCTGGTCACAGACAGACGGACGGACAGACAGCGAAGCCATAGTAATAGGGTCCCGTTTTTACCCTTTGGGTACGGAACCCTAAAAATGTAGGTGGTTCAATGACCGCTATTGCCATGCTAAAACGCGCCAACTATAGAGTTTCTATTACGGGTTGACTACCACCTCTTGATAAGATCCAAATTAACTAATCTAGCAGGTCATTTTATGCCAACACTTAAATTTTTATATTAATTTAACTGGTAGATAGTGCTTATCCGGATACAGGCCCCTAGAAGAATTTTTTTCCCGCACAATTTTTTTTTTTTTTTTTTAGTATTTGTTGTTAAAGCGTCAAGAGAAATACATAATTTGTAAAAATTTCAACTGTCTAGCTATCGCGGTTCTTGAGGTACAGCCTGGTCACAGACAGACGGACGGACAGACAGCGAAGCCATAGTAATAGGGTCCCGTTTTTACCCTTTGGGTACGGAACCCTAAAAATGTAGGTGGTTCAATGACCGCTATTGCCATGCTAAAACGCGCCAACTATAGAGTTTCTATTACGGGTTGACTACCACCTCTTGATAAGATCCAAATTAACTAATCTAGCAGGTCATTTTATGCCAACGCTTAAATTTTTATATTAATTTAACTGGTAGATAGTGCTTATCCGGATACAGGCCCCTAGAAGGTAATAAAGTTACTTATAAAGATAGGTCGTTTTATATCTTCAGCAAATAATAAAAAAAATCAACAATGTAACTAATGTTGTTGTTCTACAGTGGCCCACTTGATATGAAGCGTTACCACCTCTCTGTGCCATTTGATAAACCACGCTGTAAAGATACGACGTTCATTTTAAATTCTTGTTAATTTTACTGTTAAAAACTACATAGATAAGTTACTGCATCATTTTCATGACTGCTTTACCAAACGACTAATACAATTTATGTATCAAAACTGCTCAAAACATACTTTTCAGTATGCACGATCATGATCGCCGTACTGAACATCCTGTTCTCAATTGCTGCTAATTTCTTTTGAGGTATGCTTCCCTGGTACCTCAAACCAAAACTTGACGTCTGCTAAGCTTGGGCCTCCTTCATAAAACTGCTATAGAGGATCTGCATGTAAAGATAGCCTGAAGAATAGTCAATTCAGCCTATCGTAGTCTATACTGCTGGAAATCCTCTCCCAAGTTGCAACACCCGGTTCTCCGGCTTCCGTACATCCAGATCTGCCAGCTAAGGCTAGTAGGTCATTCTAACCAAAAGATAACCAATTTGAAGTACCTACGTAGATCGTCCCAATGGCTCTCCATTCATTAGGACGAACTAGAGAAAAAGAACTTACATTCTACAAACTCGACTGGAAATAATTCCTAGGTGTTGTAATTAGCAAATTATGTAGCGCACCAGCTAATTGGTTTGCGTGGCTAATGCATAGTCAAGTATCATATTCATAACTTGTGACATTTAAGTTGAAACTACCCACGCACCTTAACGACTCAACGTGTTCGTATAAGTTGCTGTTTCATTTAGGGGTGTGATATCCCCATAATCATCGTGCTCAGCTGTCACCATTGCCTGTATCTGATAGATTACTTGTTTGTTATTTTTTTTTCAACTTTGTAAGACTCAAAACTTGGTTTTTAGGGTTCCGTACCCGAAGGGTGCCAACGGAACCCTATTACTAAGCCTCCGCTGTCCATCCGCCCGGCCCCGTCTTATTGTCAGCGGGCAGCGCGGCGGGTGTATCTCGTGAACCGTAATAAGTAGGCAGTTGAAATTTTCCCATTGTGTATTTCTATTGCCGCTATAACAAAAAGTAATAAAAATAAAATAAATTTACAAATAAAAGGGGGTCTTCCATACAAGAAACGTGTTTTTGTCGGCGTTTTTTGCCTTGTGGTATGGAGCGTGCGAGTCCGATTCACACTTGGCCGGTTTTTAGTAGTAACATTTCCTCGGCAACTGAGACCAAAGATGAAGGCTATGACCATGCTATGACTGCAACTTTGCAACTTTTGAAAATGAATGATAATTTCCATTACTTATTTCTCCTCAGTATAGTCTGCTAATGAACCAACATGCAAGCTCACTCTTCCTATTTATACAATCACCCTGAATATACAATTAATGAGAACTTTAAAATCCTCAGACATTGGATCATTTTTCAAAAGTTTCTTTAGAAAATTTCTTTCATAGCTGCGCGGAGATTGAATGTCGAAGTAAAAAATTCGCGTCCGGCATTTCATGCCACAACTAATTCCAACGCCCGTCGACTTTGAACGTGCTTTTTTTATTTCCTCTATGGTTATTGAATTCCTGCCTGCCAGCATGCGACTGAATGACTGGCATATCGGAAAATACCACTACTTTTAAAATGTTTTTATTTTCTGTGAAAAACTCGATTTATTGGCCATGAGGCGATAGCGAAATATTGTGTAATTGGAAAACGGAGCTTTTTATTTAGTTTGCCTGTAAAAACTAATTAATATAAAACTGTTATTGTAGACTGAATGGTAGTCAAAGATGATTAACACGAATTACTAAGCAAACTATTGATAGCAAAGGATCATTCACTAAATACTTGTGAGTAACGGGAAACGAACACTTCTAATAAATTCCAAATTCTTCTTTTTATCAAAACATTAACAGTAAAATGGACAATGTTACGTCTGTATTAAGTAACAATATAGATTGAGTAACCAATGATAATGATTGCACAAGACCCATGAAGCGGTACATTGATTGAAAACCGATACCGAAAACTACTGAAACATCTAGAAAAAGTTTGTATACCTAACTGAAATAGATTTGGTGGGACTTGAGATCATACTCGGATCAGACAGAATTCTAATTCAAGGTTACGTAAGGCAAATTGACATGACAGGCAGCGTGGTATCGGGTCTGATTTTGATAAATTTGATTTACATACATACATACAGACGGACATAGGATAGTTTTTATCCCGATATTCCCACGGGATCGACACTTAAGCTGCCTTTCCACCAGAGATGAGCGAGGATGCGTAGCGAGGGATGTGTGTGAAACTAACCAATACCAACACTAACTTAGTTCAAGCTATAAAAATGAAGCGATGTTATTGGTTGCTTTCACACACATCATCTCTGGTGGAAAGGCAGCCTTATGCGGGTGAAACCGCGGGGCGCTGCTAGTGTCTAATAAGTAAGACTTCAAATCATTGAAACTTTATAACACACAAGTACTGAGTAAATCTGAAATAACTGTAGATTTCGCTTGTTACAGCAAAAGGACTGTATCGCCGAGCACAATTCTGAAGCGGGAACAAAAATGGCTGCGCATGCTCAAAAACTGGGAGGCGTTCATGAGCAAGAACTACAAGAAAGTCAGGGAGAGGTGTCGAAAAGGTGGGTACTTGCCGTAATACAGGTACATAATGCTTGTTGATCTTCGGGTCTTGAATTCTTGATAGATAAGGTTACCAGTTAGTAGAATGGTGGTTGGCCTCGTGTGATCTTCAACCCCTGGTTCCTAGAAGCCTGATCATAATTTTGTGCATAAGAGAACGCGTAGTCGGCTAAAAAGGAAGCACGTTCAGCATCCATCGTGCTGGGTTAAAGACCACAGAGGATGTTTCAAACATTAACGGTGGTTCTTACGGGGTGCTGGGATAGTCAAAATTATGTCGATGTTTCCATTACAAAACATCTGAAAAAGGTGTAATGAATGCACACATAAGCAATTCTTTTTGCATAGTTAAAACCATCTTTAAAGTCATCAATCCACCCGAAAGACGTCCACTTCTGGACATAGACCTGTCTCAACCGCCAACCTTCGCCACAGCTCACAGATATGACAACAACAGCAGACAACCCCCACTTGAAATCCTTACCAATCTGCTTAGCCTTTTCCCAACAACGCTGGGGTCGACTCCTCGACTTCCAGTCTAACCGGATGTAGCTGAATACCAATGGAGCGACTGTCTATCAGATCTTCAGAACCCATTTACTGGGTAACTCGATACCACTTGGTGAGACTTGAAGTCAGACTTTGGGGCTTCTGACTACCTGTAACAACCGTTAAAGATCTACGAATGACAGCCGGAACCAACGTCGCGCCGGCCGTCCAGCCGAGCCGTCCTCTCGATAGTCACCCATCTATGGGGCGACCTTGGCATATTATTTAGCCCAGAACCTTACCAATAACATACTTATATCCAAACCCATTCCCTTTCCAGGCATACCAGCATCAGTACGTCCAAAAGCCTGGCTCTACTTGTGCGGTGGACAGCTGCTGCTGGAGAAACATCCAAACGAATACGAAGAGTTGCTGCAGGCGCCCGGCGACCCCAAGTGCATGGAGGACATCAGGAAAGACCTGCACCGGCAGTTCCCGTACCATGAGATGTTTATCAGAGAGGAGGGGATCGGGTGAGTGAATTTATTCAATTACAAATCGTGTCCCCGATGGGATTTCTCATCGGCAAAATTACAAACTTTCATCCCGTATTAAACCCTTTTAGGTGATAATTTAAAAAAAAACCTTCCCTAGTGCTCACTTTTATTGTATAATAAGGATTTCTTGTGCAAAATTTCATGCTTCTAGACCCATCGGTTTAGGCTGTGTTGTCTGTCAGTGAATTTAAGGTTTTTATTATGTAGATCGAAGACCAAGCATGTATTTGAAGAGGCATGACTGTTTCTTATGTTGCACAATGAACCGAAGCATGAAAAGACGCGGTAGCTACACGAGCGAAGCAAAACGAACATTGCTGCGTTCCCAGTCTGGCTTGCGCTAAAAGCATTTTTTTTATTTTTTATTATTAAGGTACACCAACAGCTTCTATGTATAATTTATCTTAAGTACTATAGATCACAAAAGTCTCGGTCTTACACAGTCGCCAATTACAGGTTTACCAGCAATCTCAGAAATAAGTGATCACACATAATAATAACAAAACTAAACTAAAGGAACTAGAACTTAAAATTTTTTTAAAGTATGGTCGCTACATTAATAACAGGCCCTGACTTTTAACTTACGTCTGAATTACAGGCCTTTTTTTTTTTTTTTGCTGATTTGAAATCGTCAAATGACCCCTCCCGCTCTGGGTGGAGCGGAAGGGAGTGTCAGACTCTGCTCCCGCTGACCCGGCAGGCTTCGGCCCTAAGGGGCCTCTTCCTCGATGCTGACATTTCTTTGAGGCGCGCGTGGAACACGTACGCGCCGTCCGGCACTAAAATTTTTTAAACTAGAACTTAAAAATTTTTTAAAGCATGGTCGCTACATTAATAACAGGCCCTGACTTTTAACTTACGTCTGAATTACAGGCCTTTTTTTTTTTTTTTGCTGATTTGAAATCGTCAAATGACCCCTCCCGCTCTGGGTGGAGCGGAAGGGAGTGTCAGACTCTGCTCCCGCTGACCCGGCAGGCTTCGGCCCTAAGGGGCCTCTTCCTCGATGCTGACATTTCTTTGAGGCGCGCGTGGAACACGTACGCGCCGTCCGGCACTAAAATTTTTTAAACTAGAACTTAAAATTTTTTTAAAGCATGGTCGCTACATTAATAACAGGCCCTGACTTTTAACTTACGTCTGAATTACAGGCCTTTTTTTTTTTTTTTGCTGATTTGAAATCGTCAAATGACCCCTCCCGCTCTGGGTGGAGCGGAAGGGAGTGTCAGACTCTGCTCCCGCTGACCCGGCAGGCTTCGGCCCTAAGGGGCCTCTTCCTCGATGCTGACATTTCTTTGAGGCGCGCGTGGAACACGTACGCGCCGTCCGGCACGGGCCTGGTCTTGATCGGACGGTGAGCTACCCATTACTCTCCGCCCGCAGGCCCGCGCCTACGGTGCCGGCGGCCGGGAGTCGTCGCGCGGAATTACAGGCCTGATAACCTACTACACACGTATGCTGTACTGTAGATCATCAGGGGTTATTGTCATAGATAAAGATCATTGCTTAGCAACAGCTGGTAGACCATCATAGTTGCCGCTATTATCAAATAACAATAATGATTAATGATTTTATTTCTTAAGTACGTTTGTACAAATACTTTTATACTTCTATTCTTTCTTCTTCTTATTTTCTTCTTCTATCTTGTTTATTAAAACTAGATGAGATCTGCGTTTCCTGAATAATTTGAGGTTAAACTCGGAGGTCACAGTCTCTTTTGAAGTCCAGACATGATCTTGGTCAGATCATGTGATGTGATGTGACCATTTAGATTAGTGTCTGAAATAGTCTGAGGAAAGAACCACACAGTTTGACTGGACCTAAATGAATGGAATGTATTTATTGTACCTGTATAACAACATTGCCATTTTACAATATCGGCAACAGTCCAAAACAACACACATTTAATAACAACAACCTCAGAAATACAACACAAATATAACAACACAACAGCTTGTTTTCATCGCCACGACAGCATATTAAAGAATTAGTCTGATTGTTTGTTTACATTCTCGGTTCATTCAGTTGCCAAGTGCACTGAACAGCACATTATGAACTTGGACAATTGCCATGTGGAGTGGCATTTACTACGCGATGTATTATTATCCAATAACCGTAATAGTTGTGAATTATGTCGTGTTTCATCATCGTCATGAATGATTTATCAGGATATGTCACTACGATGAATTAACAAATGGGAATTTTTATTATTATAATTACCACGCTTTGCAGGACTATTGTTTAGTATGATTACTGACAAGAGTACCATCTTCTTGACGAAATACCTTAGTTGGTTGTCTGAGACGAGACCCTGTGGTGAGATCTGGGCCCTATTCAATACAACTGACAATGCGAAATATTTGTCAAAAAATCTGGTGCTATTTAATAATGCAGAAAAACCTACCTAATTGCGAATTGTTGCCTGTCGGTTTTATCAAATTGGCCCCTGGGCTTAAAAATTCGACACAATGCAATGGGCATCATCTGCAAAGTCTTTTGCAGCTATGCTGAAATGACCAGTCAATCCGATTCATGATCTAAATATTGTTTTTTTTTTTACACTGGACCACTACTAGTCCCGAGTTCACTCATGCATGACAGACCAAATTTTTCGGCTCCTTAGGTATAACTAATATATCTTCAGATTAAAAGGAAAAACCTCAGCTGATAACAAGTTCAAAACAATAAGACGCCTTTTGTCTTTCGATTTCAATGCAATCGATAACAAAAACTAAAACATCTACGTAAATTGTACAGGTAGTTTAAATGTTCAACCGTTCGGTTTAGTAACGAGTTAATTTCGTAACGACTCGCTAAGCGGTTCTCGTAATTAATAGATTCATTAGTATTTCCATTAATTAACTAATCGCTGGATGTTTTACGTTTAAGTATCACTTTTTTTTTTACGTTTTCCGGTTTTTCTCACTTGTTTGTCTCAGGATAGCTCACGGTATTGAAAAAAACAAGTTGATTTTCTATTCCGTGGGATAACCCTATAAATGGGGAATTGAGGACTCAATTAGAGTCACTGGTTTGGTTTTTATTCTGTACTAGCTTCTGCCTGCGACTTCGTCCGCGTGAAATTTCATCCTCCCCTCATTCACCCTCTTAGGGGTGGAATTTCGAAAAACCTTTTCTTAGTGGACCTACTCTTCACAAAGAACACACCCTCCAAGTTTCATGTCTCTAGGACCAGCGGTTTGGGCTGTGTGTTGATATATCAACAATCAGTCAGTCAGTCAGTCAGTTTACCATTTTATATATATAGATTGTATGGAGTCATCGTCATGATGTCTATTCGCACAAAACCGGTCGAAGTGGCGATGCTTGAGGCCTATGTCCAACAGTGGACGTTTTTCGGTGTGATGATGTATATCATGAGTCGATAGATTTATCCATGTTCTTTATTTAATTTAAATACTTATAAATTACATTAAAAAATATTAAAAATAGTAGCCAACCGGTATCGGGAACAGGGTCCAACCTAGCGGACCATCCTGACAGTGCGAGCCGTGTGTGAGAAGTAGGTTCCCAACGACAGCCTCCTCAGGACCCTAATCCTCTATGACCAGTTGACCACTTAACGATTCCGTACCGAGACCCGTCACGTCACGTCAAATCCTTAGCTGATACTGATCCCGCCAATCTCGCATTGATATTTCTCGGTTTCGTTAATTGTGTCATAGATAATTACGGCCGCAGGTGTTGTTATCTATTTTATTATTATTTTTTGGCCCAGTTTTTAATTATGTTTCCCAAATTAAAATACTTTACAATTAGGGTTACCATCCGTCCGGAATGATCTGGACATGTCGGGCGTTTTGGACGTTGTGTCAGCCTTGTCAGTTGTCCGGACTTTCGACATAGGTATACTTCTTTAGAAAATAAAAATAAAATTTTTGAAAGTAAAACTGTCCGCACTTATTTGCAAAATGTAGGTTAAACTTTTCGAAACCTGATCCTTATTATTGCAATAGGCATAATATATAATATAGAGGCATGAGGAACAGGGTGTAAAGTTCACTCAACCCCCATAGAAAAGGGAGGATCCTCCGACCAGACGGGTGTTGTGTCTGGCGGGCAACTGCACGATGATTCATGTCGGGTTGTATCTATGCTAGTTGCGCGGTAAACTCTGCTTGCGCGATGCAGGACTTGCGTGACGTCAGTATGATGCATTGTTCGCATGTGGCGTTGTAGATACCGCTACATATACCTACATATACCATATACCGGTGTAGCCATGAATGTTTTTAAACTAATATTATGATGACGAAAAACCACATTGTTTAAATTCATCATAATTATCGCCCAATGGTCCTGTGGTTAGGGACTGTCCGCAGTTATTTTATGACTAACTGAAGCTTATCGCATTTGTCACGTCATGCGAATGACGTATCGGTAGTATTTATGGGTTGTTTTGCACACTTTTCTTGTATTTTGTTATTAGTAAAGTAAAATATGATTACATAAATTTGCCTCCTTTTGGTCTCCACCGCGTCGGGTAAATACAAACGATAGCCGTTGAGAACCAAAAATAATCCAGCTTTAGCAAGTAAAAAAATTGAAACTCTTTGGTATTTCTTTTGAGGCTATTGAGGGACTAAGGAAGAAGAAAAAGTAGTTTTTTTTTAATATATTTTGTACACGACCAATGCAATTAAATAAATTGAAGTGTCTGTTTATAGTGTCAAAATATAGTTTTTTCCTAAATGCATATGAAATTATATCTATACTAATATTATAAAGAGGTAAAGTTTGTGAGATTGTAGGGGGTAATCTTCGGAACTACTGATTCGATCCCGAAAATTCTTTCACTAATGAGAAGCTACATTATTCCTGAGTGTCATAGGCTATGTTTTATGTTAAAACGAGAAACTTCACGCGAACGAAGTCGCGGGCAGAAGCTAGTGGTACCTACATAAAACAAAAATACCATTTAAAAAAAATTGTCTTTTTGTTTGTTCCGGTTAATCTCCGAAACAGCTATATTAAAGGAGGTGTTTCTTCTTCCATACATTTGTGGCCATACAATGTACCTTATGAACAAAAGTACTGAAATACAGGAAAAAAATCGCAGATTCTGAAAAAATATATATTGGATTTATTTATACATTTGTACAGTCAACAGCAAAAGTAGATGATCAAAATCAGAAATGTAATACTAATAAACGGAGTTCGCGTTAGAGCTGTGTGGCGTCGAAGTGATTCAAAAGTATGTGATTGTAAATTATACCAAATATTTACTACTAGTACAGCTGCCATATATTCGTGATCAGTTTTGACTCCTATTGAATGTCTGATTTTGATCATCTACTTTTGCTGTTGACTGTACCACATGAAATTGTCGTTCAAAGATGTTAATAACTTGCAACCCATTAATTAATTTGGCAATCTCATGATACATGCTTCCGATGATGCGTTTCGTTACTTCATTTTATAAATGTAACAGAAATTATTCTGAAACATTTAGCGAACAAGAGTTAAAAAATACATTTATTTTTCAGATTATTGTATGAGTTTGGTTAGCTTTCTGAAAAGCCAAAAGACTGTGGGGAAAGGCCAGTAATTATCATTTTTTTCTTATTAGTACCAATAATGTCATCATTCCGTTTCGGTTCCTCGCCTTTGTTCGTTGGTTTCCCGTCTCTTGGAGTGCTATTTCGTGCGTGATTTCATAATTGTTGATTTGTCTATTCTTCCCTGGACTTTCGATTGATTTCTTAAATCTTGACGACCTGGATAACCCATTTAGACTTGACACTTATTTAGTTTAATTTGACAGCTGTCAGCTGTCACTGCTGTTATGAACGTTTAGTTGAACGCAGTTACGATGTGACGTAGCGATTTTTTATTTCTTAATCTATCAAATATTGGAGGATTTTAAATACTGCTAATAACACAATTTATTGCAAGGAATTTAACTTTTAATTTGTACCTCGGTACAAGTTTGGCCGAAAAAAAAAAACACCTTCTTCGACGGGATTTTCACTAGAATTAATGAGTAGGATTTATTTGTATAAAACTAAGAATATAAATATTAATAACACATTTATTTTCATTCCAGCCAACAAGAGCTCTTCTCAGTTCTAAAAGCCTACTCGGTGCTAAACCCGAAGGTGGGCTACTTCCAAGCGCAGGCGCCGGTGGCTGCCTTCCTGCTGATGCACATGCCGGCGGTGCAGGCCTTCTGGTGCCTCGTCAGCATCAGCGACAAGTACCTCAGTGGGTACTATAACCCGGGACTTGAGGTGAGGATCTGTTGTTAATATTTTATTTTATTTAAATTCGCCCTTGGTGATGAAACTGAACGCGCTCAGCACATCTGATTCGCGTTCATGAGCAGTCAGTGTCAATATTCCACCACATACCATAAACAGGTTAAATACATTTATATTGTACACTGATTCATGTACAGTTCTCGGGGTAACTGCGTAACACACTAACAGTAGCAATGGCTTGCATTTTGACAGTACAACAGCATTCATTGCGTTATTTACGTTGTTGAGCAGACAATTTTTTCGAACATATGAAGCAATGGATTAGCAATATCCTTCAAAATGATTCAGATTGTGATTTGGTATGTTAGAGTTTCAATAGAAAAAGAGGCCTGCGTATACTGGTTACCACTTGGTTACCACTGACGTGCACCCTACTGTACTTTGTCGCAGTAAATATGGAATTACAGTTATTTTTTTTATCGGACATTAGTGTCATATCTTCAGTGATAAGAGTGATTTTTATTGTTTGACTTGCAATGTTGTGTTTACCATACCTAACCTACTGCTAATCAACGAAGTCGCATGTCTGACATCTATTAGATTATGTTTGATTGAGTAGGAGGCGTGTCTATTTACGTGTCGCCTGAGATTTTCCTCATTTGCCGGTTTTACCACCTCTAGGGGCTTGCTTGGCTACGGTTAATAAGAATGACTTGAAAAAAAATTGTGTTCCATTTTTTATATAATAATAATAACGGCTATTGCATTTGTGTTCTATTTCCTTGTAAATTATGACGTTTAAAAGTACCTTATATGTGCCCAGTTGTAATAAGTGATTTGACTTCGACTGCATAAGTATAAGATCCATATTCTTAAGGAACGTTTACTTAAGTACCTTAAGTTAAAATGCGATCTGTGAATCTTGCCCTTAGGGCCGGATGCTGAAAATAGTAGACCAACTGTGCTATATAAGTTGCCAATCTCCGCCAGGTCCTACAGCGCGACGGCGACATCCTGCACGCTCTTCTCCGCCGCACAGCGCCTGCTGTACACCGGCATCTGGTGAAGCACAAGGTGGAGCCCGTCCTCTACGCCACCGAGTGGTTCCTGTGCGCTCTCACTCGCACCCTGCCCTGGGACAGCCTGCTGAGAGTGTGGGACTGTTTCCTCTGTGAAGGAGTGAAGGTACAGGCTTTTGCAGACAACTAAGATATAATTAAAAGGGAAAAGAAAGCAAAGAAAATAAAAAAGGGAAGGGAATATAAATTTTAAGTCGTAATTTTAAGCCGTAATTTTAAGCTTTTAAGTCTGTACAAAGCACTCGTTCGTTGCCGTATGGACTATTGCAGCCACTTATGGGATGGCTCAGCAAAATACCAGCTTGCTGCACTTGACTCGGTGGAACGCAGAGCTAAAATATTATAGGCGACGAGACTTTGGTAGCTACGCTTCACAGCCTAGCTTATCGGCGTAATGTTGCTTGCCTGTCGGTCTTCTTCAGACTGTACTTCGGAGAGTGTGCGCAGGAGCTCCACGACCTGATCCCGCCATCGCCCTTTTACCACCGGACAACCAGACGTACTGCAGCGTACCATCCGCACTTGGTTGATATGCCGACGAGTCGTACTCAGCGCTGCTCCTTCACGTTTATTATGCGCACAGCCAAAGTGTGCGCCTGTGCGCTTCTAGGCATCTGTTCCCTCCCACATTTCACCCGTCTACCTTCAAAGCAAGAGTGACCAGGCATCTTCTGGGCACACTCGCTCCATCATAGACCTCATCCATCGCTTGCCATCAGGCGTGATCGAGGTCAAGAGCGGGCTTATTTAGCGATAAAAAAAATAGTAAGACAGTTTTCGTAATTTAAGTATTCACTGATGTGCCTTTGAATGTTGAATTATTATTTACTAGCAGCGCCCCGCGGTTTCACTCGCATAAGTGTCGATCCCGTGGGAATATCGGGATAAAAACTATCCTATGTCCTTTCCCGGGACTCAAACTATCTCTATACCAAATTTCAACTAAATCGGTTCAGCTGTTTAAACGTGAAGAGGTGACAGACATACAGATACATTTTCAAAAATTCATTAAAAACATCATTTGCAAAGTTATCACAAATTTTCGTAGGACGTAATGATACGATACTTCAACCATATACGGCATAAACCATGTTTCAAAATTATAACCATTCGACGCATTGTAACCGTATCTCCTATCTTCCAGGTACTATTCAAAGCGGCGCTAGTAATCCTAGCGGGCGCACTAGGGCCTGCTAAAGTCCGCAAGCGTGCGTGCGGTCTGTGCGAGACTTTAGAGGTCCTGCGTCACCCCCCAGAGGGCATCCTAGGAGAGGACTACCTGATGTACCACATGACCAGGCTCAACCTGACGGAGGAAGACTTCGAGTTTGAGCACCAGAGGCAGACCGCGAGGCGGCGGGCTATGCCTAACAGAAGGTGAATATGTTGTTGATTTTTGCCTGAAATAAAAGTGCGGCATAGGATTTACAACTTTCGGCGCTATGCCGAGGGTTGAAAATCCAATATCGCGTTTTTATTTACGCATTCATTTAGGTGTCGCCTAGTGTTAGTAGAAAATGAGCATTTGTGTCTTATGTGCTAAGTTTTAAGGTTCAATTTACGTCTTCGGCATGCTGTAGCGATAACGATACGAAATAATAGAGAAATTGAGTCTAATTGGGTGCAAAACGAAATTACAAAAAACTATTTATAGGTAAATGAACAGAATCATTTATGTTTTCCTGTTTCATATTTAGGACGTAAACTAAAAGGCGTTAAAAATACAAATTCAGGTGCTGCCATTACCTATGACTAAACAATTGCCTGTATATCGTGGCTAAATAATAACAGTCGCACAGGTCGATCGATCAGGTTAAGCTACGCTTGCCGCGGTTGGTCTATGGATGGGTGACCATCTTTACATACCGTGACACCTCCGTGCCTCGGAAAGCACGTTAAGCCGTTGGTCCCGGCTGTCATTCGTGGATCTTTGACAATCGTTACGGGTAGTCAGAAGCCCGAAAGTCTGACAACCAGTCTTACCAAGGGGTATCGTATTACCCAGTAACTGGGTTGTGGAGGTCAGATAGGCAGTCGCTCCATGTAAAATACTGGTATTCAGCTGCATCCGGTTAGACTGGAAGCCGACCCCAACATAGTTGGGAAAAGGATGATAGCAGGTTTCTGATTTATGTAAAGTGACTCAACAACCGCTGGCCTTCAAAATCTTTCGTAAA
Source organism: Oligia fasciuncula (assembly GCA_963082905.1). Taxonomy (NCBI): domain Eukaryota; kingdom Metazoa; phylum Arthropoda; class Insecta; order Lepidoptera; family Noctuidae; genus Oligia; species Oligia fasciuncula. The sequence goes on along the minus strand of OY720406.1, from coordinate 7,746,636 downwards.
TACTACACGTTATTAGCGTACAAAAAAACGTACTAACGTAAAGCGTATAAAGCTATTTATAATTATCATTTCATTTTTAAACCGAATAATTCAATTACAAATTTATTTTGTATCAAATAATGCAAACATTTCTACAAAAACCTAATAAAATTACAATTTCCTCATTCCAGTGGCAGCTGATTCAGCGACTGTTCCTACAGGCGTTATTCCAAGAATAACGCCAGGGATCTGTTCAATACTCTGTAAGTTGAGTGCACTGACTATAAGACAGTAAGACAGTAGGTACGCTAGTATAGTGTACCAGTGCTTTGTGATAGTGAGCGTAAACGACGCACGACCAATCCGACGACTGAGTGGGTTACGTTAGAGTAAGTGGCTTTTTTCTCGTCTTGTATCTTATCATGTTTAGGTGTATATGTTCAGCAGTTCTCGAGTAATGTTGTACAGACCTCACTAGGAGGTATGAGCTTTGTGTCTGTGTAAATTGTCGCAAAAAAATGCCTTGTTTGAGCTGATTGGTCAAAATTCGGCCAATCACGTGCATATATTGTATGATTGAAATAAGAATAAGATTGGATCCGTTCTAGCTTCACTTGGGAGAGTGAGCAAAATCTTACGTCATTTGAACTGAAGTTAGTTGGAGAGCTGTTATTCCTATCCATATTTTGCTTGGATAAAAATAATGTGCAGGGTCAAATTAAAATAGTTAGCGAAACTCCGATAGCTGAACACGGCAAAATAAAAATAGCTTTGACGTTTTTTTTGGGGTTGTTACTTGAAGTATGAGTTGAGAAAAGATGTTTTTTATTGTTTTATCGTGTTTAGATATCGATATCAATCACGTCTGCGGAGTTTCGCTCGCTAATTTAATTTGACCCTGTGTACAGACGCCAGCACATCAAGCTACCCGAAACTGTCAAATTTTCCCAATCAACTTTGAACCTTATGCTTTAGCAATAAAGTTGAAAATTTATTAAAGAAATTTGACAGATTGTAGTAACTTGATGTGCTGGCGTATGTACATATAAATAAACGCAAAGCGCATATCTTCTAGCGATTATAATAACAAAAAAATGGCAATTTAATAACGATTTTCATCATAATTATCATGAAAGTCTCTCATTTGATACTTGAATGATGATCGATTTGTTAAAATGTGTGTCTTGTTAGTTCAATATGACTTGAAGTAGTGATGTTATGAATCTAGGTATTTGTAAAATAATATGCTAGTGATGGTATTCATTGACGAGGTTGCAATAAGGCTGCGTGTAAATGTATAAATATCTATTTCAAATGTAAATGGCTGAATTTTAATTCACTGGTAATCTTTTGAGGGTGAAAGTACTCCTGAATATAAAGCACTTTTAACCGGTTCAATGCTGTAATTACAGAAACAATTAAAAAGCCATTGTGTCTCGCGTGGATCCACGTTCTTGCATGCAAAAGGTAACCTAACCAACCTAGCCAACGAACCAACTCCAAACTAACCCAACCCTGAAAAACCAACTCTGAAATAAAGATAGATGGATAAAATAATTATATTATAATCTAAAACAGCTCCTTTTACCAATAACTATTGTTTCATACAAAAATTGTATAAAAACTATGTGTTTTCTTTTTTCAGAGTTTAAAGTTAAATCATTTATTTCAAATAGGCACATCAAAGGCACTATTGAACGTCAAAATTTACAAAAAATAGAATTGATTTTATAAAACAGAAAGTATCGTATAGACACAGATAATATAATACTCTACGTATGTAGAAGAATGGGCAAGAAACTCCACCATTACTCTTTTAAAGTGTTTGGTTGGTCCCATACCCAAAGTTGCTCAAATTCAAGAGTAGCAATATAAAATTGCCAATGAATCTAAAGTCAGCCTGTATGCGTTTGGGTACTGAATTTTCTTATTGATAATGTATATAGTCTTTATGTAGAATGGACATATTTGCGAGATAAATTAAGTCACTGTACATTTAACTGACTGTTTATTGATAGCTGTTTCTTATATATATAAGCTGACATTTTAGATGTCTTGAATTTTAGAACTCTTCTTATAAACGGTCGAAGAATCGCGGCTGGACTGAACTTTCGCGCATGTTCTCTCATTTTCATAATCAGCCTTTGATGTTCCCACTGCTGGGACACAGGTTTCCTGACGTGGACAGTAAACCACCATGTGGGCTCAGTGCGGGTTGAATGATGTGACATGTCTCTGAATTTTTAGTTCTAGGACATGCCATATTCCTCACAATGTTTTCCTTCATCGTTTTTGAGGACACGCCTGTCTGGGTTCGAACCTACGACATACTACTTGTAAGCCGCGGCCGTCACTGCTAGGCCAACACTGCTGTCACTATTTGGTTCTTAAAAAATGTTACTGCGCAGCCTTCTGCGCTAGGTTCGGACCGGCCATGATTGTCGTATTGTAATTTGTATAAAAAATTAAGAAAATTCAGTACGAAATTGTGTTGTAAATTTTTCTTTATTGATAAATTGTCAAAATTACATAATTTGTAATATAAATTATAATTTTGGAAATGTTTTTGTATATCATAAAATAGTGCTTGTATATCTCCATCCATTGGCATCATTATTCAGCTGCCCCAAATAAACTATTGCTATCTTTTGATGGCACATAAAAAAGAAAGAGATGGAAGATTAGAGTTGTAACATTAGATTAAACTAACATTTGAATGAATGAATACTACAGTCCTTTCATAGTTATTTTATTTCTGATTTTGCACCACAGTGATCTTTATTCTCATTACAATAAGGTTTCTAATAGGTTACTGTCAGAGGTAAAGTAACTCTGTACAGAGAAGCCGCCTAAAAACACCCTTAACATTAGCATAATATAATCTAGTTTGACAGCTAACTCTCGCTATCTCTTTCTCGCACTGTATGTTAGAAAAGGATAGCAATAATCTTAGACCAGCGGGGAGTGAATAACCTTTTTGGACGTCTATAAGCACTATTATTCCTTTTTTTCTAGCGATATTTAATATACCTTATTGCATTATTATTTCCTAGGACAAAACGTTCAACATTTAGCCAAATAATTGAAGTAAACCCTTACTTTCTATATCAAGCATATCTAGTATATTGTATTATAAAATTAGCGTTAAGTTTTTAACCGACTTCAAAAAAGGAGGAGGTTATGTAACTATGTAATTATTCGATTTTGTTCTCGAATCTACTTATCATTTTGTATGCCAAATTTTGCGCATTTTTGGTGTTTAGTATAATTTATAAAATGGTTTATATCCCTTTTTGTCTTCTTCTACCTATATTGGTCGATAAGGGGGCTGTGGTTACATTACACCTAAATAAATGCGTAAATGAAAGCACGCTGTTGGATTTTCAACTTTCAGCGCTGAGCCGAGCGTTGAATGTCCAACAGCTAAGGCATGTTGCCGGAATAGATAAAAACAAATTCCCTGACACTATGCTCATAGTCTTTCCAATCTATTTATGACGATTTTACCCCACTTAATCCTCTCAACATTTGATTAAATTCTTGCTACATTTTTTTCACTTTTCAAACATCCTAAAATTCCAAAAAAGACATATTGCGCAGACGCCAAAAAAAGGTGTAATTGGAAGAGAATAATGATGAAAAGTCCTAACATTATTTCACCAAAGGTGTATAAAGTCATCCTATACTCGGGCCATTACAAACGCATGTTAGCGTCGGAAATCATTTTACGGACCTCTCGCTCGCACTTACGATCCCAAGTCCCTTTGTACACACACGTTTTTCTTGCGGTGAAACACTACGGTTTATTCGCCATGTGTAGGCGCAGTCGTCAGTGTTGTATGGATTACTATGGAAGCTTGTTGCTTTATATGCTGTACAGTCACGAGCACCAATATGTCAACACTTGGCAACTTTAAATTGCGATTTTTTCACGAAATTGACGAATGCAACGTTGAAATACGACACTTTACATATACCTATGGGTTCGAAAATACTATGTTCCTACTTATATAAAATTTAATTCAAAAATAAAGGAAAATATCGCCTTTGAATAAAGCCAAGTGTATACTACTTTTGCTCGTGACTGTACCGTAAACAAACCGTGCCGTGTACAAAGGGCCTTATGGGGCAGTGCTAGTGTTGTGCGTAACTGTTTTATTATTATCGACATAAAGATTTATGTCTTCAACTATGCGCTTGTAATGTCCCTATAATAGTTAGTTTCCCATACATACAGTATTTTGAATCTGCCTCATACCTTCCTTCGAAGGGTTTCCTGAACTACGTTCGTGAGTTACTTCGCTGTAGTTTATCTTTTAAACTTATAATATCTTATTTATTTTTTGTCTTAAAAAATATAACAAAGTATGGCAGCTTATGCTCACGACTGTGACTGGGGATTGAATGAAGAAAATAATTACAAAGAATTAAATGACACATTGACATTTCATTTTATCGTTCTCGCAAGGCGAGTTTTGTCGATCAAGTAAAGTTAAAACCGGATCAAAGTTGATCATCTTTTGTTGGACGCATTTTCAGACGATTCGAGATACGATGGTCATTCAATTTGCAAACGAATTCAATTTAACCAATTTAAGTCATTAATCAATGATATGACTTTTTGATTTTTTTTTGGATATTTGCGTCAGTGTTCTTTGTAATAAAAAAAGATGAAACAGTAGTCATAATAATAGGTGGCAATTATTTTATACTAAACTCTAAAAGCTTAAAACATTGCCAAGTTGTAAATGTTTTAAAATAATTACTAGACAAAGACGGCACATCACAGAAGTGACGTCACGACTATGTAACTTCATACAAGCGCCATACCTTAGAGTAAGAAAGCTATAGAGCATCGGGTAGCGTGGCCACACGTGAGACAAAAAACTAACTTAACTAACATTGGCTACTTTTGTAGCTACCTTGAAAAAACTGGCACGCACTGAGAGACGGAAATAGTATAGCTTTATCCTTTTCTATTACTTATAATAACTCAATACTTATAAGAATTCGCAGTTTTTTTTCGATTATCTCTTTTTATTTAATTTTTACTATGCCTTCTTTGAAATTACATTATTTTGTCGAACATTTCTAATATTAGTCATCATCCCGTCATCATATTGATTACCAAAGATTATTAAACCTTTGCAGACAGAATCAGACATTTCCATTTTCTATACACCCCAGTCACGTATTTAGTAGTAGAACGAATGTAACTAGAATAAGAGGAGACTGTATAAAATAAATTGTAAAATTAATACAAAAGTAATTCATAATACATTGTGATAAGATTCGTAATTATTACAATTACATATCTAAATAATGAAAATGTAAAAAATCAAAAAAAAAAATTGTTCATGAAGTACAATACGATTTTGTTAAATTGGCATGTAGTTGACAAACTGTTTACATTCCGTAATTGTATGGAAGATCAATATGTATTCTGTAACAAAGAAAACGTTATTTGAAAACTTCTTCCAGTCTTCAATATGATAATGATCTATGTGTTGTAGTTGTTAACTTTACTGTCTTTGAAAGTATGCAATAAATTCATTATGTGCGTTCGACGCACGCTGCGCTTGCGCTGCGTTCGACGGTAATGCGTTTAAATTAATAATAATGTATGTACCCACATTCTTACATTCCTGCTAGTCTTCCCTTCCACACATATGTACAAGAGCGACGATACTAAGAGATCTGTATTTTTTAACATTTTTCAACAATATATTTAATAAAACTCATATTTTACTACTCATTCTGTTTCATAGTCAAATAAACTATCACTGTAAAAATCATATAGAAAAAGGTTCTATTTAGAAAGTATTTTTTTTTGATAAATATGGGCTAAGGCAAAATATGCTGTAGTCATTAGACCCGATAATGTCAGTTTTGACCAGATGGGCAATTCCTGTGATTAAAAACGTCTTACCTCTGATCAGCAACCTCATTGTAACGAAAATAGAGATCAAAATGATTTTGACAGGTTTGTCAGTGACAGCAACCTTAATAAAATAAGAATAATAAAAATCACTGTGATTGTGACAGTGATAGTTATAATATCAGATCAAGAACTATAGTCGCAACATCACCTAAGCGACAACCAATGTCAAAAAGTTCTCTAAAATGTATGAACATAGGTATTTTTGACTTATTGAAACTGTGACTAGAATTCGAAACATCTTAAAAATACGGGAAAGGTCTCTGGTATTCTCAGCATATTTTGCCTTACCCTTATCTACTCGTAACACAAATACCTGTACTTTCTTATGAAACAAAAAATCTATAACAATCGGATTATAAACTATTCAGGGTGGCAAGGGACATTGACCCGCAAACTGACCATAAATTTAGCACAAGATACCCAAGAGAGCCTCAAGGATAGAAATTTTTCGTCGGTTAGTAAAAGTAAAACCTGCGCTGCGCGGTTGAAATGTATGGAAGTTATTTTTTTTTAAATAATCGACGAAAAATTTTAACGCAGGGCGGTTCAGAATCATGTACTGAATCCAGGTTCAGGTGGTTCAGGGTGCGTGTCGCTGTCCCATTCCAGACTAGATTCTATGTGTTTGTTACAAGTCCGCAACTCGACTGCCTGTTACCACTGTAATATATGATATAAGTAAACAAATATCGAATGTAGGCTATGATTTAGTTGATAAGTTTGCGCACATGCGTCACAATGGTGCATAATGTTTTATTTCCTTTATTTAATTTATATCTCAACGACTTAGCAACTGGACTGTCGAATGACGTAGTGGTGGTCACGTAAGATATAAGTCAAAACTAGAGTCTGTACTGTAAAGTACGAAAAACGTCGTAGCAAAATTAGCTTAGCGCCGAAAGTTGAAAGTCCAACAATGCATTTTTTAACGCACTGCGATGCACCCTGTTGGACTTTCAATGCTTAGCTCAACACTGAAGGTTGAAAATCCAGTGCAATTTCACTCCGGTACAAGGCTTACCACTATTTCATTCGACACGCTGATTCCATTGTTTGCTATTATATTATTATTGTTGTCGGTTACTAAGTCGTCAATTTCAAGTATTGCTTAGTATTATAGTCAAGAGCTTGAATCTTTGGAATTTAAGTGATCACAGATATGAATATTAAAATGTTGGAGTATGTAACACTTGAGTTTTTTTAGCTTCAAGTTCAATCTGGTACTTTCAAATTAGGTAGTATGAATCCGATATATGAATGGATTGTCAAAATAATTGGTCCTATCTGGACTGATTGGTGGTCTGTGTGGAAAACGAAGGGTTTTCACCCTCCATACCGAATGAAAAATATCAGATCCTACTTCCTTGAAATAAATAAATTATATAAAATCCGTCAAAATGTAAAGTGATCTAATACTTTGGGTGTCGTGTGTGTGATTTTTTTTTTGTTTATTTTCAATTGAAATTTTTTATTCAACGTTATATTTGCGTAGATCGTAACTATTATTATTTTATTTGTTGTTATTGCTAGTTTCGACATTATTTAGGATTATTTAGATTGTACCGTGATCCGTGGACAATGCCTGCTTTTAATAGAAAAGTGCGAGACTACATTTTTCCAAAAAACAGCTCATGTAAAAAAAAGATTGCGCTAACAGCAAAAACCTAAACAATTTCTCCATACGAATTAGAACTCTAGGCATATCATATTAGAAGTTTAAATACTTACTAATTAGCCTTATTATTATTTGTTTTGACAAACTTATTATAAAATTTCTGAGTAAATTAAATGCAATAGGTAAAGTCAGTTTACATTTCATAGAATTTCAGAGATGAACACTGCACTTTTTCTTAATCATATTTTGTTATCTTACAACCCTAGTGTGCCAAAGTAGTCTCGTACAAAAACGCAAATAGGTACTTTACACAGCACAAATCTATGTAACCGCTATAGCAATCATCACTGTGTTTTACAAAATGGTGTGTTTGTCAAATGTTCCATGATCCATCACATTCCGTTTCACAGACTGTTATGGTATAATATAAATACTTGAATGTCATGAGTATTTTTGTACAGTGGCTGAGAGTTTCATATCGCTGCAATATTCAAGTTGTAAATAAATTAATAAATATTTAATAAAAAATATTTTTTGTCTTTTACTTTTATTCCTCACAAAGTTACCTGCACAGACACAGAATGAAAATGTGGTATAGGCTACTATTTTTTCCGGAAATACGGATCCAGGATATATTTCTGGGGGCCAGACGGATAGGATAGATTAATAAAACATATTTAGCTAATACCTTACTATGAATAAAAGAAAACTAACCAAACCAATCAGAGGTAGGGTGCTAAAATGATTAAGTGTCACTGATGGTAGCTCTGCCAGAGTCAGTCTGATCGAAGAGTTCACGAAAAAAAACTTCGACAACAAACATGGTCATTGGTCACAAACTTGAGTTTTGGTTATGCGTAATTGAAAACTTCGAAGTCTAAGTTAACCAGCGCGGGCGCAGTAATATTTCGCCACATTCCGGATAGACAAATAATACAAAAAAATGGCTGTATAAATTATAATGTAATACAAAATCGTAATATTCACTCTTAGGTACAAACAATGCGCCGTTTAATCTAATTACACACTATCTGTTAGGCAAAACAACATCTTTTAAATGATTCTATATTTTATTATTGAGCACCAAAACGCGATAATTTTTCTAATGCAAATTAATTTGCTCAAATTATCTACAAAAAATTTCATATTAAAATAAAATTATTTTTATTCGTACGATGCCGATGTACAGAAGCTACCGGAAACTGTAAAATTTTACCAATCAATCTTTAACCTTATGCTTTAGTGATAAAGTTGAAAATCTATTAAAGAAATTTGACAGATAGCTGTAGCTTGATGTGCGGGCGTCTGTACAAATGCGTTGTTAATTTGCGTGGGCTTAGAGAATTTTTTGAACCCTGAAACAATATTGCTATTCTGCAAGGTAATAATGGAGCAAGGATTACATGTTTTATTATGCATATTTTTATTTAGCAAGTAGGTACAAGGCGGATTTTCGTCACTGAGTCAATGCGATCGTCGTTCAGTACAGTTCTTATTATCTCACAGAGCGACGGGCGCTTACTTGTTACCTAGTGTAGGTACAGTCAGCAACAAAGGTCGATTAACACTTCAGTTTTTTTTAATCTGTTATTGAGCAGAATATTTGTTCAAAATTGCAGCAAAGTACAATACAATTTTGAACAAATATTTTGCTCAATAACTGAGATTCGACCGACTTTTGCTGCTGACTGTACAAACACGCTGTGAATGTGTGTATTCACAGGAGCTCTCGGTATCGTCCGACACATTGGTAAAATCGGAAGTGTGTGTGTGTGTGTTATGTACTGACGCTACTCGTCTTCATACACACATTAATAATCCTTAACTTGTTTGTACACTTGGTTACAAGTGAAGCGCGCGCCACTTCTTGAGATAAAAATACTAAAACAGAAGTTTGCACTCTGTCCATTTGACTTAAAATGTGGAGTACTTTAAATGTGTAATTAAATTGCAGGGATTTACAACTATCTCACAAAATATTCAGGCACGCTTTCTCAAACAATCCATTATATAGTCTTTATTAGAAACTGTTATAATTCGAATAGAAATGAAACTTACAGATTATGTTGTTTTATACAATTTTTATTTTATCAGCAATTTGAAGACACAGGAAGACTAGTTGTGAATACAGACTGGATAAAATTGGAAGTGCATTCAATGACTTCAAAGATCCTACCATGCACTGGCGGGACTCCTGCCCTATGTTCTGTATCAGATGAGAATGTAAACAAACCTTTTTCAGGTTAAATTCTTACGAGAAATTTTTAAAGGGAATTATTAGTAACACATTTATTTGTATTATTAAGGTTTCAACTTTATATCAAAAAATTTTTTCAACAATTTTGTTTGCATAACATTATTTAACATATAATTGAGAAATCATCGTCGAAAACTAGAGATGGGAACATACCCGGCAAAATCCCAGACTTTGGGTAAATACCTATTTATACCCATTTTTACCTTCCCATTTTCAATTTATACCGGGTAAAAATTACAATCAGTTTAATGTAATTGTTCTATTTTTAATAGATACTTTGACTTTCAAAATTTTATAACTGATTTTTATTTGAGACCGTCGTCAGCACAACATATGCGTACATTGTTTTCTCATTAGAACAAAAGAAGATTATAGCACTATAACAGTGCTATGAGGGACGACGAGGAGGGGAGGATCCATTTTGATGTGCACGCGCCGCGCCGACGCGCGTCATTTCTGTTTTGGTGTGTCAACTGAATTGTGTGAAGTTTTATTCATATAATATTATAAAAGAGGGTATAATTAAAAATATATAATCTAAGTAATTGTTACTCATTGATTTGTTTTGAAATATATTGTTTAATTATGCTATCTATATATTCTTAAAAGTAGTGTGCAGCATTTCGTTAACTTTAAAACATGTGCAGTCAGTACAATAGTCTATGTTTGTTTTTATTGTAATCCGTTTATTTTATTTGAAAATGTATGTTGATTAAAGTTTTAAAAGATATAACTTCGTTTAATTTCAAATCAATACTTTATCTTCAATGGTCAAGATCAAAATTAACATGGTAGATCGTATTATTGATGACAAAGTCAATTAAATAATATTATGACAGTATTTATTTCATGACGGAGCCATTTAAGTAATATAAAGACAGTACTTTTTTTTACCCGGTATTTTTTATTAATACCCGGTAAAAAAAGGTATTTATTATATTTTACCTAATTTACCCTTTCCTTCAAATTTTTACCTTCCCATTTTTTACCCACCCGCCCATCTCTATCGAAAACTGAAGTTTTAAAATTAACCTCAATTGTAAAATGAAAAACATCTTCAAGGTGATTTGAAATTAGAATTTCGGGTCAAATCAAAGCACTCAATTTTAAGTACAAATAATAAGCATCTACAGGTACGTTTTCTGATCCATTTCTTTACATTTTCAGCAGATACTTTTAGAACAGATTATAGAAACACGCAAGCATATTAATTTGTCATCTAACTTTGTTTCGTGCAGGAGGAAACGCCACTATAATAGGAGCCTCGAAGCGTTGCGTTGGTAAACAGCATCTATCTTAAGTTACCTAGCTTTAAAGCTGAATTTAAATCAACTAAACAACTATTGTCTTTACAACATTATGCTATTTCACGTCTTAACATCCATAATAAGGCAAAATTCTGTAAATCTATTTATTTTAAAACTTCACTGTATTATCGTACATCGGGTTCATTTATATCTGAAGATTCCTGATGAAATAAGGACGTATTTATTACAATTATTGACTAATTCAGTTACAACAATCGAGATAGGTCAGTAAAACCTGCAACCTACTCCTAATGACAATCGCTTACCCATTGCTTTATAATATGTGTGAAAAAATGGTTTGTTCGACGCTTCGATCAAGAGTACACTAGATACAGCATCACGAACAAAACCTCTAAATTCAAAAACAAAAAGCCCGCGTAATTCAAATTTTCTTACTTTTTTTTGCAATTTGCAGGTCAGTTACATGTTGAATGTTGATTAGGGCTACGCCGACCGCGCAGTGGGGCCACAGTATAAAGATCATACAGTATTGTAACTTGGCCGTAACCTTGAAATAAATGCCTACAGCCGCGCGGTACGTAAACATGCGATAGGGCTGCCCACCTCCAGCATTTTAATTACATTTGCCTACTTTGTGTTTCCATTTAGTTTTGTTATTGTATTTTACTGTGTGTACATAAATAATTCATACACACAGTACAAAAACCGCGTCTTTACTTTGAATTATAAAACAAACTAACAAAACAAAACACACATGCCCCGAGGTTTTAACGTATACCGTATAATGATTCATGAACCGCATATACCTAACAACCTATTTCACTCGTGTCTATCACTTTCCTTTACTCTATTCACTTTATTTATTAATCCAGACATCTTTTTTTTCGGGAGATAAAAGGAAATACTTATCCATTAAAAAGACACACATTATGTACCTACCTACCTACTAGTAAGTAAAATTATTTTATAGTCTTACCTTTCAGAGTTTCCAGGTAATTTAAAAAAAGTTATCTCTGGATGCGTTATTGACGAATTTATGCAACCAAAAACAGCACAATATAGCCTACTCGTCATATTATATATGTACTTCAATTTATTTTTAGTGGAAAAATCGCGCGGTTATTGTTAAAAAAAAAACAACACACCGTCCGTTCGTCACTGCGGCAAAGTCGCGACTGTCTGCATACCGAGCGCATTCCGAGGTCGAGGCGCGTAGGTATAGCTCGCGTTTCGTTCGTTTGCATGAAGTCGAAATACTGTATGATCTTTATACTGTGGTTGGGCCCTGCCCTCATCGTTTGTTTGGTTATTTCTTTTATTTTAGAATGAAAATGCAGAAAATAAGCACGTTAAGTTGTGCTTCACAAGATTATATAATATTATTATAAACGGTAGTTTTACATTGTTTAGTTTTGTTATAATCACTAAAACGGATAATAGTGGCCACTATTTTCCGCGGTCGGCGTAGCCTTAAAATATGATTTGCGAGCATAAAAAGTATGTATTTACAGAATAATAATCATTAGAATCATCAATCAAACAAACACTAAGTGCATAATTATAATCCTATAGGATTATATGAACGTACAGGGTTGTATTGATGATTTTTGGGTACAGATGCCATCACATCAAGCTACTACAATCTGTCAAATTTATTTAATAGATTTTCAACTTTATCCCTAAAACATAAGGTTCAAATCAGATTTTTCCCAATCAGATTTGAACCAAACAAATTTTACAGTTTTGGGTAGCTTGATGTGCTGGCGTCTGTACATTGCCTTATTTTTTCGGTCTGCTTTTGAGGCGCTAACCCTGAATATAGTATTCTTGATCGAAACGTCGACGCGTGATGCGTGTCTGTATATGAATATGTATATAATTTATATGAATAAAGTTGTCATTATGAAAGCGATTGTCATTAGGAGTGTGTGACGGAATAAGGCTGCTGAAACCACAGCTTCTTATTAGCAGATGACATGCGAATGACACCTAACAGCTACAGTCCGTTCACAGTTTTAGTTTATTTTACCTTCTAACAGCAACTTTATTGTGACGAAAATAAAGATCACAATTATTTTGACAGACTTGTCAGTGGCAGCAAAATGAGAATAAATATCACTGTGATGCAAAATCAGAGGTAAAATTACTGTGAAAGGATTGCAGAAGGATCTTTTGACGCTCGAATGACGTTGACAGGGGGGGCGCTGTTGGTAAACGCTTGAATGTATTGTAAAAACAAGATGGCGGCATTAGTTCCAATTTTTGCCACGCGCCGAAAGATCTTAGCTGTGCACGACATTCGCACGTCATTCGCTACAATTCTATCGACGTTATGAGCCGACAGCAACAATCGCGAACAGCAAAGATAAAAGTATTTACAAGATATGTATATTTATTATAAAAACAATACTTAATTATTTCGTACAAGCACTTAGCTGCAAGGCATCATTGTAGCAGACTCTTTAGATATTTCGATTTTCTTTTGAGAATATTTCCGACATCCATGAGCATATGTTCTCGTCCGTTTTTGAGTTTACTTTCTACTGGGCTTTGGTATTTTTCGTCTTCTTCTATATTTAATTTAGCAAGGGATTGTTCGAGGTCGTTAGCGAATTCGTATTTGGGCCACTCGTCGAGTATATTTTCGAGGAAACTGATGGACTTTTGCACCGTTTCATTGAGTTTGTTTAGAAGCTCTGAGGTTTTGAGTTCGTCGGGTGACTGGTTGGTCTTTTTCTTTGATTTCTTGGTGCTGGCTGGCGAGAACAGCTCGTTGCAGACGCCCAGCAAGAACGTTATGATACCTATGAACTGGAAATAAAATAGTTTTGTTTACAATACTTTCTTCTTTTGTTTTGAGTGTCGTTCAATGGGAATGTTCGTGGCTTTCTTTATAACCGACGAAAACACGAAGGAGGTTCTCAAGTCGACGCGTATATATATATTTTTTTATGTATGACCACGCATAATTCATTTTATAGTTGTCGTAGAAGTGGTCACACAAGATGGTAATTTATGAGAATTGTAGATTTGAATGAATAAACTCAGTCATTTTCATCAAAATCAGAATCGTTCTAGACTTTCATTTTATTTCACTTAAATTTCAAGAAAAAACCTATTAATTATGAAAGTGATGTCTAATCTGTAAATTGTGAAAAATATTATAAAACTAAGGCCCACTTGCACCACAAAATACTAAATGCATTGAGCAATAAACGATTTTATAACATTACTTTAACTGTCAATCATTTGAAGATGACAGAGACAAGATGATGCTTTAAATCATCATGCATTTAGTAATTTATGGTGCAAGTGGGCTTTAATGCAGTAAACTTACCTCTAAATAATTCGACAAACTTTCGAGACAGTCTCTCGCACTCCACACGGGGTCTCCTTTGACTGCCATCTCAGTTTGCAGCTGCAACTGCGCCTTGGGCAGCAGTCGCGCGGCCGCAACGCACGCATCGTGCGCAGAGGTCGTGCGACCGACAGCCAGCTCGGCGACTAGTCGCAAGATCGTCGCGTACAGCTCCCGGTATGGGACCGGCGAGTTTACAAATGCTGGAAATATACAGATGAAGATAAGAAAAAAAAAGTAATACTTATCAGAAAGTAAGAGCGCAGGAGAAAGGAGTTCAGGGTCCAGCGCAGCATTTTTCACGTAAATGCAGGAATTGAATATGATGAATTTTCAAGTAAATATTGTCGCGTGACAATATCCTAAGGGTCAGTTCACACCGAGACGCGACGCGACGCGCAGTTTTCAAGATAGGAATACAATTACAGACCTTATCTACTACACTAAAAGGTACACAATTCAGTGTCTACCTACTACGTCGAGCTACGCAGCGCGGCGCCGCCGCTGCGCGGCTTAGCTCAATGAATCGTGTACCTTTTTGTGTAGTAGATAAGGTCTGTAATTGTATTTCTATCTTGAAAACTGCGCGTCGCGTCGCGTCTCGGTGTGAACTGACCCTAATAAACCAATAAATATAATTTGGTCAAAAAAAAAAGAATAGCCACGGAGTTTTAATGTGTTCTCTCCATAGGTTTTGGAATGCGTAACTAAATTTTCTGACAAATTGTCAAGACTCTTTGACTATCCAAATGGAAATGACTGTAAATGGTCTAATCCAAAATAATTGTTTGACTTTGAACACTCACCAATAATCCTAGACGGGAACGGCGCCGATATACTAATCCTCTCCTTCTCACAGTAAACCTGCCGACACTTGTCCATGGCCGCACTGAAGGCGTCCACACACGTATTCAACTGTTCATAATGCTCCTTCTTCTCCTCCACCGGCCGGCTATCGGCCAGCTCGATACACAGCGCTATGGCCGATACTAGGGCGTCCTTCAACCGGAGATAGGACACTTCCTGATCGAAAGTCCGTGTTTTTAGCTGGTCGTCTTGGAATTGTGGTGGCTCGAAGTTTACGATGACGTTCAGGTCGCGGTTGTCGCTGTAAAGTGAAAAAAAGAAATGAGTTATTCATTTCGCAGGATGACTGTAAGTTTATTGCGGCAGATGAGTAATTTAATCATTTTCGGGACCGTTTGTTTCATGGTTTGTTATATAAATTGCCGAATTAATTTATTCGAATTAAGTTGTGAAGGATAAAACTCAAGAAAAAAATGCTTCTAAAACACCTTACCGTTAAATCACTTCGTAGTGTTATTTGGATAATAAAAAGAAGTGCCTTTCCTGCTATAACGTTACTGCTTTAAGGTGTCTCCTGAAACTATTGACCTTTAAAATGCTCTGATTCTTAGCCTAATTTATGCAAATAACTTAAATTGGTAATTTTTACTCTGGAACAAATTATATGATTTTTTTTACTAAATTTGACCAACTTCTGCTGTCCACATTTCCGGAAAGTTTTATGGAAAATTGGCACTTTACCATTAATTACCGATTTTTTTTAAATGAAAATAGAGCTAATATTTTATAAGGCAGTTTCCCCGTTTCTCTTATGGATTCGGATTTCCCACTACTGTTCCAGACAAAAAAAACAATGTATACCAGATGCATTTTTTTTGTCTTATACTCACGAATAATAAAAGCGTGATTTAGAACGCGTTCGGTGCGAAATTCCGTTTCCGTTTTTTTTTCTGAAATTTCTTTTTTCGTTGTTCGTGTGTATACTTACGTGGCACTGGGCGGCAGCCGGGAGGGCTGGTGCAGCAGCGAGGGCGGGCCCGCCAGCTGCGACAGCAGCGCCTGTTCGTGTGTATACTTACGTGGCACTGGGCGGCAGCCGGGAGGGCTGGTGCAGCAGCGAGGGCGGGCCCGCCAGCTGCGACAGCAGCGCCTGTTCGTGTGTATACTTACGTGGCACTGGGCGGCAGCCGGGAGGGCTGGTGCAGCAGCGAGGGCGGGCCCGCCAGCTGCGACAGCAGCGCCTGTTCGTGTGTATACTTACGTGGCACTGGGCGGCAGCCGGGAGGGCTGGTGCAGCAGCGAGGGCGGGCCCGCCAGCTGCGACAGCAGCGCCTGTTCGTGTGTATACTTACGTGGCACTGGGCGGCAGCCGGGAGGGCTGGTGCAGCAGCGAGGGCGGGCCCGCCAGCTGCGACAGCAGCGCCTGTTCGTGTGTATACTTACGTGGCACTGGGCGGCAGCCGGGAGGGCTGGTGCAGCAGCGAGGGCGGGCCCGCCAGCTGCGACAGCAGCGCCTGTTCGTGTGTATACTTACGTGGCACTGGGCGGCAGCCGGGAGGGCTGGTGCAGCAGCGAGGGCGGGCCCACCAGCTGCGACAGCAGCGCCTGTTCGTGTGTATACTTACGTGGCACTGGGCGGCAGCCGGGAGGGCTGGTGCAGCAGCGAGGGCGGGCCCGCCAGCTGCGACAGCAGCGCCTGTTCGTGTGTATACTTACGTGGCACTGGGCGGCAGCCGGGAGGGCTGGTGCAGCAGCGAGGGCGGGCCCGCCAGCTGCGACAGCAGCGCCTGTTCGTGTGTATACTTACGTGGCACTGGGCGGCAGCCGGGAGGGCTGGTGCAGCAGCGAGGGCGGGCCCGCCAGCTGCGACAGCAGCGCCTGTTCGTGTGTATACTTACGTGGCACTGGGCGGCAGCCGGGAGGGCTGGTGCAGCAGCGAGGGCGGGCCCGCCAGCTGCGACAGCAGCGCCTGTTCGTGTGTATACTTACGTGGCACTGGGCGGCAGCCGGGAGGGCTGGTGCAGCAGCGAGGGCGGGCCCGCCAGCTGCGACAGCAGCGCCTGTTCGTGTGTATACTTACGTGGCACTGGGCGGCAGCCGGGAGGGCTGGTGCAGCAGCGAGGGCGGGCCCGCCAGCTGCGACAGCAGCGCCTGTTCGTGTGTATACTTACGTGGCACTGGGCGGCAGCCGGGAGGGCTGGTGCAGCAGCGAGGGCGGGCCCGCCAGCTGCGACAGCAGCGCCTGTTCGTGTGTATACTTACGTGGCACTGGGCGGCAGCCGGGAGGGCTGGTGCAGCAGCGAGGGCGGGCCCGCCAGCTGCGACAGCAGCGCCTGTTCGTGTGTATACTTACGTGGCACTGGGCGGCAGCCGGGAGGGCTGGTGCAGCAGCGAGGGCGGGCCCGCCAGCTGCGACAGCAGCGCCTGTTCGTGTGTATACTTACGTGGCACTGGGCGGCAGCCGGGAGGGCTGGTGCAGCAGCGAGGGCGGGCCCGCCAGCTGCGACAGCAGCGCCTGTTCGTGTGTATACTTACGTGGCACTGGGCGGCAGCCGGGAGGGCTGGTGCAGCAGCGAGGGCGGGCCCGCCAGCTGCGACAGCAGCGCCTGTTCGTGTGTATACTTACGTGGCACTGGGCGGCAGCCGGGAGGGCTGGTGCAGCAGCGAGGGCGGGCCCGCCAGCTGCGACAGCAGCGCCTGTTCGTGTGTATACTTACGTGGCACTGGGCGGCAGCCGGGAGGGCTGGTGCAGCAGCGAGGGCGGGCCCGCCAGCTGCGACAGCAGCGCCTGTTCGTGTGTATACTTACGTGGCACTGGGTGGCAGCCGGGAGGGCTGGTGCAGCAGCGAGGGCGGGCCCGCCAGCTGCGACAGCAGCGCCTGTTCGTGTGTATACTTACGTGGCACTGGGCGGCAGCCGGGAGGGCTGGTGCAGCAGCGAGGGCGGGCCCGCCAGCTGCGACAGCAGCGCCTGTTCGTGTGTATACTTACGTGGCACTGGGCGGCAGCCGGGAGGGCTGGTGCAGCAGCGAGGGCGGGCCCGCCAGCTGCGACAGCAGCGCCTGTTCGTGTGTATACTTACGTGGCACTGGGCGGCAGCCGGGAGGGCTGGTGCAGCAGCGAGGGCGGGCCCGCCAGCTGCGACAGCAGCGCCTGTTCGTGTGTATACTTACGTGGCACTGGGCGGCAGCCGGGAGGGCTGGTGCAGCAGCGAGGGCGGGCCCGCCAGCTGCGACAGCAGCGCCTGTTCGTGTGTATACTTACGTGGCACTGGGCGGCAGCCGGGAGGGCTGGTGCAGCAGCGAGGGCGGGCCCGCCAGCTGCGACAGCAGCGCCTGTTCGTGTGTATACTTACGTGGCACTGGGCGGCAGCCGGGAGGGCTGGTGCAGCAGCGAGGGCGGGCCCGCCAGCTGCGACAGCAGCGCCTGTTCGTGTGTATACTTACGTGGCACTGGGCGGCAGCCGGGAGGGCTGGTGCAGCAGCGAGGGCGGGCCCGCCAGCTGCGACAGCAGCGCCTGTTCGTGTGTATACTTACGTGGCACTGGGCGGCAGCCGGGAGGGCTGGTGCAGCAGCGAGGGCGGGCCCGCCAGCTGCGACAGCAGCGCCTGTTCGTGTGTATACTTACGTGGCACTGGGCGGCAGCCGGGAGGGCTGGTGCAGCAGCGAGGGCGGGCCCGCCAGCTGCGACAGCAGCGCCTGTTCGTGTGTATACTTACGTGGCACTGGGCGGCAGCCGGGAGGGCTGGTGCAGCAGCGAGGGCGGGCCCGCCAGCTGCGACAGCAGCGCCTGTTCGTGTGTATACTTACGTGGCACTGGGCGGCAGCCGGGAGGGCTGGTGCAGCAGCGAGGGCGGGCCCGCCAGCTGCGACAGCAGCGCCTGTTCGTGTGTATACTTACGTGGCACTGGGCGGCAGCCGGGAGGGCTGGTGCAGCAGCGAGGGCGGGCCCGCCAGCTGCGACAGCAGCGCCTGTTCGTGTGTATACTTACGTGGCACTGGGCGGCAGCCGGGAGGGCTGGTGCAGCAGCGAGGGCGGGCCCGCCAGCTGCGACAGCAGCGCCTGTTCGTGTGTATACTTACGTGGCACTGGGCGGCAGCCGGGAGGGCTGGTGCAGCAGCGAGGGCGGGCCCGCCAGCTGCGACAGCAGCGCCTGTTCGTGTGTATACTTACGTGGCACTGGGCGGCAGCCGGGAGGGCTGGTGCAGCAGCGAGGGCGGGCCCGCCAGCTGCGACAGCAGCGCCTGTTCGTGTGTATACTTACGTGGCACTGGGCGGCAGCCGGGAGGGCTGGTGCAGCAGCGAGGGCGGGCCCGCCAGCTGCGACAGCAGCGCCTGTTCGTGTGTATACTTACGTGGCACTGGGCGGCAGCCGGGAGGGCTGGTGCAGCAGCGAGGGCGGGCCCGCCAGCTGCGACAGCAGCGCCTGTTCGTGTGTATACTTACGTGGCACTGGGCGGCAGCCGGGAGGGCTGGTGCAGCAGCGAGGGCGGGCCCGCCAGCTGCGACAGCAGCGCCTGTTCGTGTGTATACTTACGTGGCACTGGGCGGCAGCCGGGAGGGCTGGTGCAGCAGCGAGGGCGGGCCCGCCAGCTGCGACAGCAGCGCCTGTTCGTGTGTATACTTACGTGGCACTGGGCGGCAGCCGGGAGGGCTGGTGCAGCAGCGAGGGCGGGCCCGCCAGCTGCGACAGCAGCGCCTGTTCGTGTGTATACTTACGTGGCACTGGGCGGCAGCCGGGAGGGCTGGTGCAGCAGCGAGGGCGGGCCCGCCAGCTGCGACAGCAGCGCCTGTTCGTGTGTATACTTACGTGGCACTGGGCGGCAGCCGGGAGGGCTGGTGCAGCAGCGAGGGCGGGCCCGCCAGCTGCGACAGCAGCGCCTGTTCGTGTGTATACTTACGTGGCACTGGGCGGCAGCCGGGAGGGCTGGTGCAGCAGCGAGGGCGGGCCCGCCAGCTGCGACAGCAGCGCCTGTTCGTGTGTATACTTACGTGGCACTGGGCGGCAGCCGGGAGGGCTGGTGCAGCAGCGAGGGCGGGCCCGCCAGCTGCGACAGCAGCGCCTGTTCGTGTGTATACTTACGTGGCACTGGGCGGCAGCCGGGAGGGCTGGTGCAGCAGCGAGGGCGGGCCCGCCAGCTGCGACAGCAGCGCCTGTTCGTGTGTATACTTACGTGGCACTGGGCGGCAGCCGGGAGGGCTGGTGCAGCAGCGAGGGCGGGCCCGCCAGCTGCGACAGCAGCGCCTGTTCGTGTGTATACTTACGTGGCACTGGGCGGCAGCCGGGAGGGCTGGTGCAGCAGCGAGGGCGGGCCCGCCAGCTGCGACAGCAGCGCCTGTTCGTGTGTATACTTACGTGGCACTGGGCGGCAGCCGGGAGGGCTGGTGCAGCAGCGAGGGCGGGCCCGCCAGCTGCGACAGCAGCGCCTGTTCGTGTGTATACTTACGTGGCACTGGGCGGCAGCCGGGAGGGCTGGTGCAGCAGCGAGGGCGGGCCCGCCAGCTGCGACAGCAGCGCCTGTTCGTGTGTATACTTACGTGGCACTGGGCGGCAGCCGGGAGGGCTGGTGCAGCAGCGAGGGCGGGCCCGCCAGCTGCGACAGCAGCGCCTGTTCGTGTGTATACTTACGTGGCACTGGGCGGCAGCCGGGAGGGCTGGTGCAGCAGCGAGGGCGGGCCCGCCAGCTGCGACAGCAGCGCCTGTTCGTGTGTATACTTACGTGGCACTGGGCGGCAGCCGGGAGGGCTGGTGCAGCAGCGAGGGCGGGCCCGCCAGCTGCGACAGCAGCGCCTGTTCGTGTGTATACTTACGTGGCACTGGGCGGCAGCCGGGAGGGCTGGTGCAGCAGCGAGGGCGGGCCCGCCAGCTGCGACAGCAGCGCCTGTTCGTGTGTATACTTACGTGGCACTGGGCGGCAGCCGGGAGGGCTGGTGCAGCAGCGAGGGCGGGCCCGCCAGCTGCGACAGCAGCGCCTGTTCGTGTGTATACTTACGTGGCACTGGGCGGCAGCCGGGAGGGCTGGTGCAGCAGCGAGGGCGGGCCCGCCAGCTGCGACAGCAGCGCCTGCTCGCGCGCCGCCGCCGCGCCCCACGCACACGCCTCCAGCCGCGCCCCCCACGCGCCTAACTCTACCAGCTTCTCGAATGTACCATACTTGTAGGCGTATGTTAGGTGTTCTACGCTCTGAAAAGTGTAAATAAAACAACATTAAAATAGACAAGGCCTTTTTTAATCAACTCTCGAAATACGAACCTTATAAATCTTAGAGGATAGTTGTTTGGCCGGACACAGCCTGATTTGAGCGAGCCCGTGGAGGTGAAGAACAGACAATGATGGTATATTATATCTAAACTTGTGTGGATTCGGACATCGGATTGACGTATGGATTTGTTGCGAATAAATTAGTTGACAGTTTTTTAGAAACCAATTAGTAATTTCCCTCATCACTCTCCCTCGTTTATTTTTAACCCCCGACGCAAAAACGACGGGGTGTTATAAGTTTGACGTGGCTGTGTGTGTCTGTCTGTGGCATCGTAGCTCCCGAACGGATGAACCGATTTTGATTTAGTTTTTTTTGTTTGAAAGGTGTGTTAGTCGGGAGTGTTCTTAGCTATGTTTGATGAAAATCGGTCCAAGATGGCCGCCGCTACAAAATGGCGGATAACATATTTTTTCACAATTCCCTCAATATGGGTATCATATGAAAGGGCTTCAATAGTAGAATACTATACACTATAAAAAAAATTAAATCCAAGATGGCCGCCACAACAAAGTGGCGAATTACATTTTTTTTCTCAACTCCCTCAATATGGGTATCAAATGAAAGGGCTTGACTAGTAGAATACTATACACTATTAAAAATTTTAAATCCAAGATGGCCGTCACTACAAAATGGCGAATTACATTTTTTTTTCACAACTACTTCAATATAGGTATCAAATGCAAGGGCTTGACAAGTAGAATCATTTACACTATAATGAAAGAGAATGAGGAATATTAACTACCTAACGAAATGAAAACTAAAAACTTGAAAAATATAATAAAAACAAAAAAATCTGTTTAGTCTTAAAAATTATTCTTCAACTATAAATTAATCAATATTTTTTGACGGATAAAAAACCTGATAAAACACCAAATTACCAGAATCTTAAAACGGAAGAAAATAAAAGAAATGAAATACAAAAATTAAGGAGTCCCTACAAAAAGCATGAAATAAAAAATTAAATAAAAAATTTAAAAAACCCCCGACAAAAATAAAATTGAGGAATCTCTACAAAAAGCATGAAATAAAAAAATAAAATTTAAAAAATCTTATGGAAGTCGGGGGACCTCAGAATGGTGTTCCACAGAACGGTCCCCCGACTTCCATAAGATTTTTTAAATTTTATTTGTTTATTTCATGCTTTTTTTATTTAATAGCAAGAAAACCAAGAAACAGTAAAAGAAATTACAGTTTTATAGTGTCTTTTTTCAAAATGTGAAATAAATATTGTAGTTTTTTTTATGAATATTTTGTAATTTATTGAAAATCATAGTAAGAAAATAGTGACTCATTATCCAGTATCCGGCCGGAGAGTAAAATATGGCCGGATACTGGATATTTGTCGGACATCCTTTTCTTTCTGGTGTATACTCACATCCTTGCCATGGTGCTTGAGGAAGGCCCTGGTGTCTGCCAACAACTGTAACGCGCGACTGGCCACACAAGCGGGAGCTAACCGTGCACAGTGCAGCCAACCTATAGACACCAACTGTATGTGCTTCACTTCTAGACGTTGGTATATACTGTCCGCTGCTATTGCGTTACCTGGAAAAGAAAGTTTATACATATTAAACTTAGCTTTCTTTTATTTGTGCTCTATGGATAGCTTACATAAAATAATATGTCGCTGTATTAGACCAAAACTCGCCGCCATTCTGGTCGATTGGCCTAAACTCTTAGTCAGTACAGTAAATCTGTTGTGTATTACCATACACAGTAGAGCAACGGCTATCCAAACTAATTAGGGGGGACACACACGGGTGTTCGGAAAACCGATAATCGAACTGTATGAAACCTGAAAAACTGTTCCAATAAAACCATTTATAATCTGTGTTGAATCTTTTTTATTTATTACAATACAGAGTATGTAGATATCCAGTAAACAAAATAGATATGTATGTAAAAATATGAAATAATAATTTATTTTAATTTACATACAACGTAATTTTATTACGACTAGCAGTTCGGTTAAGCGGCCGTTCGGTTGACGGACGTTACGATAATCAACGCGCATACACGTATACTTAACTGGTATGTCAGAACATATAATTGCTTCACCAAAACTGCTCGAAAAATGATTAGTTTATGTTTATTAGACACTAGCTTCTGCCCGCGACTTCGTCCGCGTGAAATTTCTTGTTCCCCCGACCCACCCCGTCGCATCTCATCGCCTACCCGCGTTATTACTGCGTTTTTTCTTAGCGTTCTTTCTGACTTTTTTTCTTTTTACTCGGCTCCTAAGGGTCATAGCGTGATGTTAAATAGCCTATAGCCTTCCTCAAGAATTGTGCTATCAAATACAAAAAGTTTTTTCAAATCCGACTTTTAGTTCCAGAGATTACCCCCCCTACATACAAACTTAACCTATTTATAATATTAATACAGATGTTCTTTCGAGCATCAGTTAACAAGAGTATTAATAGTCACTTACCTAACAAATGATACAACTTGACGAGCAGTAACTTGGCGTGGAAGTTGGCTGGCGAGTGGTGTAGTACCAACTCTAGAAGGCACAGGGCATCCACCACCGGCGCTGAACTGTGCTGCAGCACTCCTGTAACGAAGAAGGTTTGATTACATAATTTATCATGGTTGACGTACAGATTAGCGTCGTTGCGCTCGCCAAAACCTCTATGTGTTTATAGTCAAGTATTCAGTTTAACTTAGTTGGATAGATCTTCGCAACTTTGCCTATCTGCGCGAAAATAGTATTTCGTATAAAATGCGCTTTAGAAATGATATTATTATATCAATAATCTTACCAGCATAATAATAGTGATGCGCCGCGAGTATCCCATACGCATCAGCGCCACAGAACTCAGTAATACTGGAAGTGATCAGTCCCTTCTGCAAGCACCTCAGGTAGTGGCCCCTGAGCGTGGTAGCTAGCGACAGGCATCCGTCAGCGGGTAGTGGCTCAGCCACCAACCGCCAAGCGGATAGACAGGATACGTGGCGTTGGATATCGTCGACCTAAAGTGATTAAATGTTACAATTGTTATTGGACATTTATTATTTATTTAATACTTCAAGCACATAAATGTACCTACAGAGGCGGACTTAATGCCATAGGCATGCCTTGCCATGCCATGGTCATTCTCTCTTATCATATTTTTTTTTTGCAAAAAATAAGGGTTCTGTCTCGTCTACGATGCAGCATAGCATTTTCTATGCCCATTTCATTTTCTCTTTTTCGGTATTGATCGATCTACAAAGGTAAGTTATCTGCGTAAGGCACCACCGCACCGGGCCGCCCGGCCGGACCCGGTGTCCGACGAGGAAGCGACTACCTATCGACTAGTTTCTCGATCAATAATAGATGTAGGAATATTTTGCATTACACTTTCTTTTTATATTAGAAAGAAAACTGTTGTTGTGTTTGAGTAAAAATTGTATGTCTTTAAATTAAAAACTACTTTTTTAAACAATATTCTAATGTAACTTTTTCTTTCTCTCTCATTTAGCATAAACCACATAAATTATACCACAAAAAATTAACGAAATCGGTCGCTAAAAAAAATCTGCTGTTATACATTACTGCCTACCTTAACACGTTAGTTGCCAGACTAGTTAGTAGACATTCGTTCAGCCGTTGCCACATCGCGCGACGCCGCGTGATGTGGCAACGGCTGAACGAATGTCTACGATTTGACATAGTAACCTTTTTATCCCGGTGGTAGGCTCCCGTGGGAGAATTTTCGACCTCCAATTTTGTATAAGTATTAGTTCGTTCCTATATTTAATAGCAGTGATCCATGTGTAAACCTGAACCTACGTGGCCGTCGTCGACTCAAAGAAGTTTAGAGTTTACAATTTATACAAAACGTAGGAAAGTTAGATATACAATTACTTACCGACTCAGGTTCACTATTCTCGTCAAATCCAAGACACGTCAAAAACTCCCTGCAATGTTCCTCCCTTTCCTTCTGCGGTATCATTCCGAGGTAGGGCCTCAAATCCGGTACCGCACACGGCTTATTAGCGAAGACCCTCAAGTACTGCACACATAACGCGAGACCACTACCAATCAGGGACGTTGGGTCTCCGTCAACAGCCAACCGTTTCCATAACTCCAACCTAGCTAAATATGGACCTCGTAAGGTCCTTCCCGATGTCATACTTTCTACTAACGTACAAATGAACTCATGGCATTTTTCTGCACTATTGTCAATCGCATTTTCAGAGTCTTCTTCATTCTCTTCAATAAGATGGAAGACGGAGTCAAAGTATGGGACGTAGTAGTCCCAGCGGTCTTGATTATCCCATAGTAATTCTTTACAAACCATATTGAGCCGTCTCCATTCACTGAGTTTCTTTAGGTATGGGATACAAGCTTGAGCAGTGTTTCCAGGGACTAGTTGGGAATATAATGGACTCTCAATGAATTTCAAGATGTCTTCCCATTTCTCTTGCAGTTCTAGGATCATGATGTAGAGACGGGCTTCTTGTTCGGCTTCCATTTTGTTCTCAGATATAAAGTTGTCGACCATTCTTTGAGCGAGGGCGAGTAGGATGCCTCTTTTCGTGTTGTCCTCTGATGTTTTGGCCTGTAGAAGTAAATTATAGTTGAATGTAAGTGTAACACCAAATCAGAAAATATACTACCAATTTAAAAGAGTCTGAGAAATTTCGGATAGGCAGGTTTTCATGTGAGTAAAAAGAAATTTTAATCAATACATTAGATTAGATAGGTCGATAAATCGTTTATTTGGTGCACACAAAAGAAATGCATAGCGAATGATAACAAATGAAGTATATAGATATTAAGAAAATACCTACAAGGTCTCAAGAGAATAAAAAAAAAACATAATTATTTAGAATCCACTATTGACTATATATGATTAAATTATATTAAAATATGATTCGCGGCCGTAACAAATATGTATTTACAGAATTATAATCATTAAAATCATCAACACAACTCTCCAAGACCATGTAATCCCCAAGAATGACTATTTCATGAAATCTTGACACAATCATATTTTAATCAACATACAACTTAATACTGACCAGCAAATTGCAAAAAACGTAAGAAAATTTGAATTTTCGCTTCCCCCTTAACGCAGGCGCCTGCTAGACATAGGCTTCTCCCAGGCTCCGCCAAATCAACCGATCCCCCGCCTTCCTATTTAATCATAATTGCCGCGAAATCAATTTCGATTAACGTACATACAACGTAAAACTGCGCCGCAAAAAAAGTATAAGTAATATTGCACTTTGCAGGCTACATTGAAGGAATCACCTTGTGCCCTTAATCCTGGTTAACTTATCTGGTGGATTATCATGAAATAATAGAAAAAAAATCTGTTGCATTTTTTGAAGTAGTAGATAAGTAGTGCCTATCCAGACACTGAAACAAGCCCTTAGCACTTCTAAATTATAGAAACTAATTACTAACCTGCAAAACAATACTCATAACAGCCCAGAAGTAGTACGGGTTCTTGGGAGCAAACTTGTACAGTGCCATGGCCGCCCTCTGCTGTGACCGGTAATCTCCGACCCGTACATATGACATGAACAGGTGCGAGTGCAGCTCTTCACTTGCTGGTTCAGACTTCACGGCGTTTTCGTATAGCATACATACTTTGTGTACTGTGGAGAGAAGGTCAAATGATGTGCTTTCCCATATTTTGAAAAATTTACAAATAGACAAAACAATTATTATTCATATGCTTAATAAGCATTAAGCATGTATGCACTTTTTAGTTATTCATTACAGTGACAAGCTTGTGTATTTTGTCACCAACAGTTTTGTGGAAACTTTAAAGTCGACTAGGGATACTGTGTATCTGCCTGTTAGTTTTAGACATATGACAGCAAGGCTATTAGCTTTTTATATAAACTTAGACATAAGTAGTATGTCGAAGTCGTGTATTATTAATACCACAATGGTTAGTAATAATACTAATAAATAAAGGGAACAGGGATAATCGTCAATTGGTGCCTCATTTCATTGAAAACGTCTAACGGGGCTCTGCTCTGCGAATTGGCTTCAGCCTCTCGTACGCCTTCCAAAGGTCCGGGACCCCAGGGCCCCGAGATTTGTTACACTTACACACTAGACACTTTCACTAATAATAAGGTGATGGGTCCGAATAAATATAGCTCAATGCTATAAATACTTATACAAATTGTACGAAGGAGGTGCCATGTCCCTCAGTCACTCCATTGCCTGGTGATGACATTGAAGTCTTGGGGTTAACTCCGGATAATCTTTTAAACTAGTTTGTAAGACCACAGAACGTACCAGTAAGAATATTCTTATATCTAACAACAACAAGGTATCTTCTTGCTCTAAATTTTTACAGAGCCGACTAGAGTAACTCCAACTTCTGCTACTTGTATTGATAATGTCTTCTGCAATTGTGATCATTTAGAAAAAGCCATCGTAAATTATCTGCCGTTTGATCATAGTGGACAAACGGTAACTTTTAAGTTTAAAAATCGAGACTATAGCACCATACATAGCTTTGATATTTAATTTGTATTTGTAGATCAAGGAATCTTCCCGGATTTAATGAAATACAGTAAGGTTATACCGCTTTTTATTAAATCTGGGGACAGCAAAGACACTAACAATTATAGTGTGCCCGTAGTAAGGTGTTTCAAAAGGTCAATAATCAAATGCTTAATAATTTTAACACCAACAAAATCTTACATGATCATCAATATGGTTTCACCAAAGGACGTTGTACGACTGACGCCGGTGTCACCTTACACATATTTACAGCTATGGCGTCTTGGGAGGAGGCCCAAGATGCCATAGGAATATTTTGTGACCTCTCTCAGGCATTTCACCGCGTTAATCACGAAACCTTACTCTTGAAACGGATTTAAAACTTGATTACGGACTAGGTCAATTTGCGCTCAGTTTAGTAAAATTTTATTTAAATGATAGAGTACAAAAAGTTCAAATAAATGGTGTCAATTCACTTGGTTTAAAAGTAAAAACGGGTGTTCCACAAGGCTCGATATTAGTTCCTTTCCTCTTTTTAGTATATATTAATGATCTACCCCATTTATTAAAAAACCAACCACAAATTGCTGACGTTACTGCCTTAATTTTTAAGATAAATATATACGTGTGTCAAATCTTGACGACTTGAAAATTGGTTCACTGCTAATTATTTGGTATTAAATGGGAAAAAAACTAAATGCATAAGATTTGCTTTACCAAATGTTAAAAGTAGTGATTATGACATAGTATTCAACAAAGAGAAACTAGAATTCGTCGATAAAACTGTTTTCCTGGGGATCACGCTCGCATCAAGGCTGCAATGGTGTCCTCGTTTAACATCTCTCGCAGGACGGCTAAGTTCAGCAGCATGTGCTGTAATAAAAATCCGTCAATTTACTAATGTAGATACTGCGAGGCTATTCTATTTCAGTTACTTTCGTAGTATCACGTCTCACGGTATATTAGTATGCTGCAGATATCAAGTTTATTTTTATTCTGCAGAAAAGAACCATCAGAGCAATATACGGCATCCGCAGGCGCAATTCTCTAAGGGAACTGTTTAAAGATATTAAAATCATGACGGTACCTTGTCAATACATCTATGAAGAAAACATCATGTACAGACGCCAGCACATCAAGCTACCCGAAACTGTCCAATTTTCCGAATCAACTTTGAACCTTATGCTTTAGCGATAAAGTTGAAAATTTATTAAAGAAATTTGAGAGATTGTAGTATCACAATGTTCTGGCGTCTGTACGTAAGGAACATTTTAAATATTTTCAGTAAAAGAGGTGAAAGCACAACTATAGAAATAGGGACCAATTAGTTCAACCAGGTTTCAGACTGGCTAAAGTAGACTCATTCTTCATGGGGGTTTAAAATGTTGCAATAAAATTCCTCCCCACATACTCCAACAGAATGAAACGAAATTTAAATCTTGTATTAAACGCACACTATGCAGCCAAGTCGGGGGATTATATCGCTGACAAACAAGCTTGGCTCAACGCTTGTCCTGCTCCACAACAGCTCATAAACTAATTGATTAGCATTCAGAAATATTGTTGGAGCTGCTGAACTTTGAAAAATCTATATTTGCATTGTATAAATTCAATGTTTTAGTATTGTATAATTGCATAGCACATGTGTAAGCACTATGTACTTACTATAAAGCCACCATTTACTGGGTACGTTTTTCATTGACTTGAATGTGCCCTGGTGGCTGAGAGTATGTCATGCTCACACAAATGTCTCGCTGGTGGTGGCTTGTGTGTTGGATCATTAAGTTCCCTTCAAAATTGACGGCACGGTTGGCGCTGTGGTTAAGCGATAAACTGCTACGCTGTGTGTCGCGGGGTCTATTCCCGCACGGAAGAAATGTTTGTATGACCTACAAGTAGTTGTTCCGGTTCTGGCTATTTGTGTATGAGCGTTTAAATGTTTGTAAACGCGCCCACAATGCAGGAGAAATTCCTAGTGTGAAGCAAAGTTTTTTCTAAAAAAAAAAAAAAAAATGGTTGAACTGAATGGTGCTGGTCCATACCTCGTGTTCGTGAGCGGGCGCCGTCAGTAGGGACTGGTCATCTGTTAGCTGCCACGGGTATTTTAATTTTTGCATTGTTTTTATTTTTTTATAAAGGACGCTTTTAACATGCACGTCTTTCTACATCATTCTCACATACTTATATTATTTTATAACAATTAATTTATTTAAGAGTGTTTGTGGAGTTTCTTGCTCGTTCTTCTCCATACGTACCTACTATGGTTTGGAATGGGCAACTAGTTACATCTATCTGACTGACCGACCCCTTGACAATTCGACAATTCAAAAGTGCCTGTAATTGGTTTATTTATAAAATAAATGCATTATGTTATGACATCAATTTACATTTAACCAGAGGGAAAGCCTCTTTGTTAAGTTTTTAAACAATCAGTTCAGTAGTACATTGGTGTGGGTATATTTACATAATTTAAAAGCTAACAGCCTTAAAATAATAATATGATGTACAAGTATATAAACAAGTGCGAGTCGGACTCGCACACGAAGGGTTCCGTACCACAACGCAAAAACGCCGAAAAAAACACGTTTGTTGTATGGGAGCCTCCCTTAAATAATGATTTTATTCTGTTTTTAGTATTTGTTGTTATAGCGGCAACAGAAATACATCATCTGTGAAAATTTCAACTGTCTAGCTATCACGGTTCTTGAGATACAGCCTGGTGACAGACAGACGGACGGACGGACAGCAAAGTCTTAGTAATAGGGTTCCGTTTTTACCCTTTGGGTATGGAACCCTAAAAAAGAGGGGGAATAATCAAAGGCATCAAAAAATTCATCCTCATTGCTGTCAATAGGAAAAGTGCCCAAAAGGCTGGCAGCATTGCCACATGGTATAGCAATACTGTTTCTTTAGCCAAAAAATAGGACAGCTCTCTGGTGACCAACCTCTTGGAGATGTCTAAAAAAACTAAGTGGGCACTCGGACCCTATGGCCCTAGTGTTCAGTAGTTATTATTGAGTAACCAGCCCATAGCAACACACTATAATAATTTTTTTTTAATTTAATCTACCAAGATTGGTATTAGCAGGTTTTAATGAGAATAGAATGGTTCATTAAACAGAGGTTTGTCATCAACAACAGCTAAACTACACAGGTATTAATTAGTCAGATTTATTAGCATGTACTATATAAGTAATCTAATTAGAATATTTAATCAGTGTCAATTCAACACACTAAAGACACATTTTATTTATCTTGATACTAATATTATAAAAAGGTAAGATTTGTGAGTTTGTATGTAGAGGGGTAATCTTCGGTACTACTGATCCGATTCCAAAAATCCCTTCACTAATAGGAAGCTACAGAATATCTGAGTGTCATAAGGATATATTTTATGTAAAAACAAGACATTTTTGAAGATAGTAGATATATAAAGTAACACAAGAAAGCTTAACTTGAAGAAATTTGAAATATTTGATTTAGGTACAGCAAATTTTAATGCTAGGATTACTGTGCATACACTATTCTAGAATAGAATATTGTTCACTGTTGCTGCAGGTGTTAAACAAGTAATGTTGGTCAAAATTTCAAAAAGTCTTTCTACAACAAGAGGGCAGAAAATAGAGAACAAGAATATTGTAACATAGATGTAATAAACAGAAAACTAAACTTTAAAAAAGTTCTTATTGGTCTTTCTGTGGGTTTTTTTGTGGGCTTTAATCTGTGTCTGTACTTACATTGTTGAGATTCTCTGTAGGATATTGTCATCGCCTGCAGAGTGGTATCATCGCTCGGCTTCTCGTCAGCCAGGGCGTCGAGAACTACGTGCGCTTCGGGACCCTTTCCTAACCTAAAAAGTGCTAGGGCTTTCAATGCCCGGGCCGCCTGCAGAGAAGGGCTCTTTTTAAGCACCTTCTCCGCTTCTTGCAGCGCCTTCTTATTATTCCCATTGTCCAACCAGTCTGAAAAATTCGTAAATATACATATCTTCACCGAAAAACATCCCCTTTCCTGAAGAGGTTGTCTGAAGTATTGAACTCTTGCTCAAGCTAACTTTTTACCGTAAATTGGTCGCAACCGACGCTCCACAATACCACCGTCGTGCATGTGCTGTGGCCGCACCGCCATTTTTCATTTATAAAGTTTTTTTTCGCAAAATAAATTGCCTTTCGGTACTTTTTCAAGCTTTTTCACAGCACGTTTGTTTTGCGATTTTTGTCTGTGGTTATGACAAATGACAGTGACATTTTGGCACAATGTTGCCATTAGATAAAACCATAGACAAGACCGGTTTTTATAGAAACCAATTTACCACACGCCACGCCACTGACTGCATTTAATTTTAATTTCATCATAGTGTGGTGGGTGCGGCTCCCGACGCCCGGAGCGTCTCCCGCGGCGGCTGGGACGGGAGGCTCTCTCCCTCATCCGTCCCGCCACCTCCTTCGCTAGCATGACTGCTTCGCAGAAGGAGGTGACTGCCTCCCACTCCCTCTCGCCTCGGACCGTGGCTTGCACCAGGGCCGGACGCGAGAGGTCGCCGCCGCTGCCGATCGCCTCTACGAGGACACGGCGGTGCTCCGCCCAAGCGGGGCAGACCTCCACCGTGTCCTCTGGGCGATCCTGGCAATGGTGACACCCGGGCGATACCAATCATCTTACTACTATAAGTCCGCGCGGAACTAGTTGGCCACGCCTTGGGTGGGGACGGGGGTGTGGGTGGCGGGGTTTCCTATTGTTCGCAACACGCTTACTGAGTCATGCATGAGTTTATGACAAAGCGCCCCCGCCCTTCCGTCCCACCGCTCGCTCACATTTACACATACCTAAGACGCGGCCAACTAATTCCGCGGACTATATGTATATAGTTTGGAGGCTGCCTCTACTATACGTACATACATACATACATACATGTGATTGCAATATTATTGGCCACCAGGTGTTAAGCACGATATACACGGTTTGAAACGGTGGTTTCAAACCTAAGTTTAATAAAACAGTGTAGATAGTGGTTTGAAACCAAATTTCGTATGACCTTTAAACGTCCTTGGTAGAAAGGCCTGCGTTGCAAACCAGTGGCAGAAGATGTTGGTTTTAAATCGTGTAGCAGGCATCCCGCAACAATAACAACTTCAAGGTCAGCTTGGTTTGTAGACTGATTTCAAACCGTGTATATTGTGCTTTACTTTTGGACCGTTCTACATTACTGTCGAAGTGTCGATGGTTGTTTGTATAGAGCCATCATTTACTACATTTTGTTAATTAAGCCGCAATTATATTTAGCCCGCGCCGCGTGTCGCCACGCGTGCGTAAGCTATCGGTTACATACATTTAGTATAGGATTGATTACATTAGTCCCGCCCCGCGTGTCGCCACGCCACGCACTAAATGTATGTAATGTAACCGATAGCTTACCCACGCGTGGCGACACTCGGCGCGGTCTAAATATAATTGCGGCTTTAGGATTGGCTATGGGATAAAGTAATTGGTAATTAAAAAGCCGAAACATCAATCATAACATTTAATTTAACATAAATATCTATAATTTAAAAAAGTAGAATTAACCTAAATAAAAATTCAGTTAATCACCTAACAATCGACTTCACAGACGAATCTCTACGTAATTCAGTCACACAAGACTTAATATCACTAGGTAAAGGCAGCTTAGGTAGTTCTGCTTATTCTAATAGCCTCTTTTATTCTATAATTTAGCTCTTAGGTCTACAGTCTCAAATCCAGAGTCAGGGAACATCCCTATTTTTGGTGGTGTTAATTCTGGTGGCTGTTCTCTCGATAGAGACGCCCTTTTGTGTCTTGGAGGAGGAACGGGCGCTGATGGTGGCACCTTCGACTTAAGGAGGTCCTTAATCTTGATGCCACCTCTGTAGTAGTACAGGTAGAGTCCTGCTAGAACGCCGATAGCAACGAGCAACGTGACGATAGCGACCACGAAGCCGTACCACGAGCTTCCAGTAGATTCTTCTGGGGTTGGCACTGTTGGCCTTCTGCCAGGAGGCACGTATGTAGGTCTGGGACGTCTCGTTGTGGTGGCGAAGCGTTCTCCTATAGCTATATCCGCGCACGCTCTAAATTCTTCTTGTGGTCCACACCCCACAGCCTCGGTCCCGTTTCCACATGCCCCCCAATTGTTGCCAGCGATATATCTCCATTGCATTACGCAATGGGAACATTCTAGTCCTTCAGGTAGTTTATACTTCATCTCGTAGATTTTATTGCCGTCTTTAGGATAGAATTTGGTTCCTTCTCTTCCGTCTATTTTAAGTACGTATTTGTCTAAACACTCTTGGGTGGTTCCTTTTGCTTCTCCGCAGACTCTGAACTCAAAGAAGCCGTTGTGGTTGGCTGTTAGTTCTACTTTGATGACGATGGCGTCTTGCGGCGCGTATTTGCGGACGATGACGCCTTTGCCAAACCTGCCTCCTAGTTCATGTGCTCTGGGGACTGGTGCGTCCCAGGCGTCGCCACACACTCCGCATTTGCCATCGTTTTTGTTCCACTGTCTTGAGAAGCCTCCACAGTATAGTTCATGGTCGTTGTAGTTGTGTGGCGTATCGAAACCGAAGCGCCAGGCGGAGGCGCGTGAGGGAGGTTCGATGAGTCTGCCGTGACCACTCGCAGTCCTCCATGTGACTGCCAGCACCGCGAAGTACCAGATTATCTGGAACAAAGATTGGGTTGTATTGTACATTAATAACGTTGTTGAAATAGGCATACCTACCGGTTATTATATCTTTGCTCAATTTTTATCCGACTTCCAAAAAGGAGGAGGTTATAATATGTTCGACTTTACATGTTTTTATTATTTACATAATTGGATCTGGTAGTAGCTATCTCAAATTCAGTCGTACCAAACCTAAATTACGCATGAACTCTTTCAAATCGTACCAAATTTTCAAAAATATCCTTCAGCTAGTTTGCGAGTTCTAAGGTGGCTCCTCAATTCAGTCGTTTGATTGGGGAGCCATCTTAAACGTTCTGTAACTTTTGAAGGGTTTTACTACAAATTCTAGGATCGGGCCTAAAAAATCGGCTTATTAACTACAAAACATTGGCAGTAATATGAGACATGGTTCCGCAATCCATACGGACACATCGCTTGCAGTTATCTAAGAACTAACCAATGAATATTATTTATCTCATGTGTATGCTTGTTGGCTTACCGAAATGTTCGAAAATACCTTGATAGCACATTAGGTACGCATTGCAGCATGAAGTCAATGAAACGGATTGCTAATAGTTAGCGCTATCACACTTTCATGCTAAAATGTTTGCTAACGAGCGAACACTTTTAGTGACCGACATATTGTTTGCTTGTGTGACGAATCGATTCTTGTACATACATTGTGTACCCACGGTCTAAGATAAAGTTTACCTATTAGAAATGTACTACGCCACAGACAAACGTTCTATTAATTGGAAATTCTTCAAGCATAAAAGTATCATAGAAAAGAGGGTTATTAAGGCGAAGACGTTCATAGATACATATAACCGAGCGGAGAAAGTGATGTTTATCCAATTTTAAAAGGTAAGCTCTTGGCAATGCTTTTTGTAGAACCACCGGACTTAGAAGGGTTATTAGGTAGATCAGTGCATGCTTTTGAGATTTTCCATATCCTACAAATATACCCTTGTTTATGTAGATTCGTAGTCCACTGCTGGACATATTATGTTTCTCCGAAGCTGCGCCACAACACCCTGACCTCCGCCTTCCGTATCCAGTCTGTTCCAGCCCACTTTTTAAGATAGACATGGTACATCTAGCTGGGAAGCGTTCCACACTACGCTTGCCGATACGCGGTCTCCACTCCAGGAACTCGTCTGCTTCACCGGCCATTAGTCCTTCGACAAACATGGCCAGCCCACTGCCACTTCAGCTTGCTTAATCTGAGAGCTACATTCTCGGTAGCTCCGGTTCTCTTCCGGATAATTTAATTTCTGATGTTATCCTTCAAAGAGACTTTATTTAGATTTATATCTACAGGAATACACTGTGAGGAAACCGGCATGTCCTAGAACCAAAAAATTCGAAGACATGTGACATCCACCAACCCGCACTGGGCCCGCCTGGTGGACTACGGTCCACTCCCTCTCACCGAGAGGAGGACTGTGTCCCAGCAGTGGGTACATTATAGGCTGATTATGCATGCTTATCTACTTAAGGCATAGACTCTTTGAAGGATACCTTATGGTAGGGATAACAAAATCCATGCAAGTAAAGAGATACATTATGGTAGGTACATTCGATGCCAATGCCTTCGTAGCACGCAGCTGTCCACAAAGTAAATTATTCTCTAACACATGTGCCTATTTAAGCATCAATTTCACTATCACGGTCGTTACAAGCCAATGTTTTTTACTTATCGTGTAAATGATCTTTGCATAACGATCTCTGATTATAGTGACGATGACGGAGGTAAACAATTCAATCAAGATGAATACCGATAGTGGCAACTTTTACAGTGAAGTGTTCACGTTCAGTCAAGAACTTTTCCTTTATGTCATTTTATTGAACCGTGTTGTATACATTTATATTTACAGCACTAATATGGTCATAATGATGATGTTGGTGTAGTGATGTCCCGTAGGTAGGTACCTACCTAATGTCTTTTTCATTTGATGTGACAAGTCAACGTGTATGAAACAATAGAAAAATCTACCGACGTAAGAATCGTAGCAGGCTGGTGGTGTTTTGTAATTTTTAACCGACTTAAAAAAGGAGGAGGTTCTCAATTCGACTGTATAGGTTTTTTTTTTTTGTCTTCCCCGTGGGAAAAAGACGTGAGTTTATTTATGTGGGTACATAATGTTACTCCAGTGGTTCCAGAAAGCCGCTTTATTCAAGCTACCAACAGGTAAATAAAATTTAGGAGGCCTATGTTTAATTTTGTTTAATGATAGCTACTCAAAATGCCAAATAAATAAATTGATGCCAAGATGGCCGCTAACCTATTTTATCTATCCTAATCCGCTACACTCAATGTAAATCATCGTCTCGGTCAACAAAATGTAATGCTATTTATTTATTACATAAAATTACGTCATGCAACGGATCGTTTATTTAAATAATGGGTCACTTTCGCTCTTCCGTTGTAAATCGTAATTTGAAAATTGGTTTTGTTATGGCCTAGTTACGGTTCATCAAACTCTATGGTTTTTAAATTGTTGTTTATGGGCAATTTTTTTTAATACCTAACTCTGTTCGTAACGAATTTGTGTTTTCATCATACTTAATTATTTGTTTTGAATTTAATAAATGTTCCATTGGCGCAGCTTCACAGGTTTGATTACTCAGAACAAATACTTTCATGGCCTTTATTTCGGATACAATGTGATAAAATAAATAAAAATCTATAGATATCAAATTGAGTAATGTTCAGGAAACTTTATTAGGTAAGTAGGTATAATACCTAATCTGCTAACTATCGGCTACTAGCTACCTACTCTACTAATAATTATTATCCATGATGAATTGATGATAATTACCATGTTATTTCAGCCCGGGGATTTTCAATTTAAACCTTCAATAGAAAATCTCTATCCATCGTAAGAAACGTGACCTGTAATATTTTGTGAGAAAAATCTTACATAATCAGGTACCTACCTATTATTATCTAATTGTGTAAGTTTTATAAGGTAGGTACCTACTTACTTTCGCTTATAAAATCTACGCATAAAAGAGATTAAAGCAGCCAATAATGTGCAAAAGCCGCTCTTTATTTTACGATTATTTTCTAATTATACAATTAAACAGACAATTATCGCTGTTTTAGTAATTATCAGTAATTTTAAAGACTACCATTGTATGAAAATGTGCACGCTATTAGGTACCTAGGTAGATGCTGTGATTGGCTGCACACCTGACCCAGCCTGCGAATTTTTGCGCGTTATCCGATTGTTGTTGCGTAAAAATTACAGTAAGCATCTTGATAAAAATGTATGGAACCGGCGGGGTAATTGCGTAACACACTAACAGCACATGTAGCAATGGCATTCATTTGACAGTTCCACAACATTCATTGCGTTATTTACGTGTTTGAGCAGACAAACTCGAACCTAAGAAGAAATGGATTAGCAAAATCCTTCAAAATGATACGGATAGTGTGATACCAACGACGATAGTGATACGCAATTAGGGTGCTGACAATTTTCCCTTATCAGAAATAGGTAGACTTTACTTATGTAGACCATGAAATTAAGGATTGACCTCCTCTTGTAAAAGTAGTAAAATTCTCGTTCGACCCTCGTAAAGAAACAGGGTAGCTACGCTTAATGATAATGTTAGATTAGGCGAGAATAATTTACGAGTGATCCAATAAAAAGTAATTTAAAAAAATTAAACCGACTTCAAAAAGAAATTAACTCAAAATTATGAAATAACTTTAATTTCGGAAGTCGGTGTCTTGGGATCTGTATTTTAGTTTTAGTTGTTTGCCACCGACTTCCGAAATTAAAGTTATTTCATAATTTTGAGTTAATTTCTTTTTGAAGTCGGTTTAATTTTTTTAAATTACTTTTTATTTCGTAATTTTTAGTTTTTGCACTAGTATTTGACCAAGGTTTTGAGATGTTTTCCCTTTGACACTACACCCGTAGCTCTTATCAATAAGCCAGGCCGTCACACTTACACGTATTAGTCCATATCTTGAAATTTACTGAATCGATCTTGATGAAACTTGCACTGTTCCCTAAGTTGAAGAAAATGTAAGCCAATAAAAAAAAATGGTCACGATCCGATTAATAGTTCCGGAGATATGCGTGGACAAACATACATACATACCTACATACATACATACATACATACATACATACGTCTATGAAATTTTGTATATTTGTTTGGAAGCCCTAATAGATCATCATATGTGAATATAATGCAATTCCAATAATATTACATACATACGTATCGAATTGATAACCTCCTTTTTTTTTTGAAGTCGGTAAAAAAAAATCATGATCAAGTAAGGTATGTTGGGGTAAGATCGTTGCTGGGGTAAGAGCGTAGGAATCAAATTCTTTGCCTGCAAAATTAAATGCTCTGATCTTCGTCGTAGCAGAATAAAAATAATGATGGAGAACACCACGGAATAGATAAATTTATCTATTCCGTGGAGAACACCAATGTTTATTACTGCATTAAAACATTGCCACATTAGGTGGGAATTTGATTCATACGGTCATATACCAGTGCCGATCTTACCCCAACATACTTTATTATGCTCAAATATTGGCTGAATTGACTGTCTTGTCTAGTGGCCGCTAGCGCGAGGGTTTAATGGGTAGACGTGTTTTTAGCGGTCGTGGCCAGCCCAGACCCACTTCAGCTTAGCGGCTATTGAGCAATCTGTGTTTTGGAGCGCAGTGTGGTGTTGCGAATAGGGTCAGTTAAATTGATGCCGCCATGTTATTGGTTGAATATAGAACACAAATAGGTACCTCATCTTCTGCCTAGCCTTTTCCCAACTATGTTGGGGTCTACTTCCAGTCTAACCGGATGCAGCTGAATACCAGTATTTTACATGGAGCGACTACCTAACTGATCTCCACAACCCAGTTATTGGGTAATATCATACCCATTGGTAAGACTGGTTGTCAGACTTTCGGGCTCAAAAACAAATACCTACCTACAAAAGGCAATCCACAAACGGCCTTGTACAAAATGATGGTCAACGTTTTCAAATAGAAATCGTTTACGATGCACTCGGGTTAACGACCTTATAACGTCATTATGACATAATAATTCTTCTCACTGCATAAGTGCATAGTGATGTGAATCATCTTGTAATAAGTCTCGGTAAGTATCGATAACAACACTCGAGTAAGCATTAGATACCTAATCGATTGAAGCGCGGATTTGTTGAGTTGTATTTAAATTAAACGTTTCGTATTTTGATATTGGGTTATCACTTTATTGCTGAGCGAAGCTGACTTGGCAATGTCAGCAGTTTTTGTTAAGCTTTACCCTTTTTATTTGACAGAATAATTTTACTGTGCACTGATCTGCATCTCTTGGAGGCGAGACATGGGAGAGAAGACACAGCCAGGTATATGGCCTATCTAAGCAATATTCTGTGTTTTTCTGATATAACTAATTATAGAGCATACAGTTTATAATTCTGCTCTTCCCTAAATTCGACAACTGAAAGAAGAAGTAGGATCTAAATATGTAGGTATAATTGGTTTGTAACGTCTGATGTGACATTCGCGAGATTTTTTTTTAATGACTGCGTGTTATTATAGTCTCAATCTCGACTCATTATATAAATCACAGAGCACATCACTAAATGATCCGCACATAATTATTCCATTCATTCTACGCTACCTAGTGGTCGTGACATTGCATCGTAGTAGAGATGCAAATCTAATCTACACTTGAATCGTGCGAATACCGGATTCACATTAGCAATTTGAAGTAGGCGTGACAGTAGAAATGAGTTCTCATTTGCATAAAACATCTTTCCTACTTTTTTATGGAAGTTCATGCGAATTTCTTTCCCCAGCTACGTGGTTGGAGCTCTAAATAGAACAAAATAACAGTAGTTAGTAGAGTTTCTTGCCCGTTCTTCTCCACAGCTACCTACTACGCTTTGGAAGGGTTATTAGCTTCAACTTTCTTACTGACCAATTCCTTGACAGTTCAAAAGTGCATGTAATTAAGTTATTTGAAACTAGCAGCGCCCCGCGGTTTCACCCGCGTAAGTTTCGATCCCGTGGGAATATCGGGATAAAAATGATCATATATGTTAATCCAGGAAATGGTCTATCTATGTGCCAATTTTCATCCAAATCTGTTCAACGGTATACGCCTGATTGAGTAACAAACATCCAAACATCTTCACAAACTTTCAAAGTTTGAGTTTGAATACTCGTAGGTACCCACTTCATTTAATGGTCGGTTAACTCCTTGGGACATTGGAAACTCAAGTTAATGCCTCATTAAAAGGTACCCTGTGTTATCCTACTGCTGGATACTGGTCTCCCGAATCTCCATTGATTGGCACATACTTAAATATCCAACTTTTTACTGCTTCAAACTCACTTACACACATTCAGATGGTGGTATCCCGAAAGTCTTACCAAGGGATATCGTATTACCCAGTAACTGGGTTGTGGAGGTCAGATAGGCAGTCGTTCCATGTAAAGTACTGGTGTACATATGTCGTACTGCATCCGGTTAGACTGGAAGCTGACCCAAACATAGATAGGAAAAGCCTAGGCAGATGATGATGATGTATAGTGGTAACCTCTACGTAGGAAATACCCCTGATGCACTTTCTCCCATTAAATGTTGTATAGCGTTTGCTTCTTCAACAACACCGGACTAAGTTAGCTCTGTAAAAGTATACTACAGATCATTGGCCTGGCCTACAACCCGCTATGAAGAACGGTCGCAAGGTAATAGCGAAATGATGGTGAATGTGATTATAGTACCGCAATGTAAATGTCCCTAGAGACGGGCAGTAGCGTCAACGAGGCGGATCGACTGACTGTCCTGTCTAATCACAAGCCCGTTTATAATACCTACCCACGTCATGGTGCAACTTGAGGACTGCTCCGGGAGAATTTAACTGGAACCTACCAATCTACATCATAATATAACAAAACAACGCGCGTCTATTTCCTCAAAGGGTTAGACTGAGGTGTACTTATCTACAAGGAACACAATCTATTTAATACCATTTATAGTTTTAAGGGGGAAGCGCTAAGGTAGCCCGCGAAATTCAAATTTTCTTACGTTTTTTGCAATTTGTTGATTAAAATATGATTCGCGGCCGTAACAAATATGCATTTACAGAATTACTTATCATCATCTTCCTGCCCTTATCCCATGTTACTTGGGGTGGGCGCAACACAATTCACAGAATTACTTATAATCATTAGAATCAGTAATACAACTTGTTTAGTTAGTATAATCCCCAAATGTCAAGATTTCATGAAATAGTCATTCTTGGGGATTACTCTTGGTCTTAGAGAGTTGTGTTGATGACTCTAATGATTATAATTCTGTAAATACATATTTGTTACGGCCGCGAATCATATTTTAATCAACGTAGGTACAACCGAGCAAATTGCAAAAAACGTAAGAAAATTTTCAGTTCAATGGTTTTTTCCCCATCTCAAGAAATACCCAACACGCTTAAAGAAGTTTTCACTTCAAAAATAACCGATTGATCATCACATTTTATACGTCGAAAGTCGATTCAACATAAGCACTTCAGCTTACCATTGTATTTACATAGCTAAGTACACATTTAAATAAGAGAAAATTTCAAACCCTCGTTGGTCTAGTGGTCGCAAAAGCTACTTCTGAGCATAAGGTCCTGGATTTGATTTCCAGGTCGGACAAAGTGTTATTGGGTTTTTCCATCAGGAATTTCTCAGTAGCGGCCCAGTTGATGGCAATAGGCTCGCCCCTTATTACATGGCCACCATGGGACACTTATGCCTATCCTTTTGGGAATACAGGGGTGATAAATGCGAAAGTGTGTCTGTCTGTATGTCCGTTACTTCTTCACGCTTAAACCGCTGAACCGATTTAGATGAAAATTGATATATAGGTACCTAGCTTGAGTGCCGGGAAAGGACTTAGGATCGTTTTTATCCCAATATTCCCACGAGATCGAAACTTATGCGGGTGAAATGAAACCGCGCTGCTAGTTATGTGTATAATTTCGAAGGACCTTCACTAAAAAGACCAGCATTCAACGTAGTGATACAACCTTCACTACTGAGATCAATACACCGTCCATCTTCTAATTTTATCATTCATCTCCAAACGCATATT
Organism: Oligia fasciuncula; assembly: GCA_963082905.1. Lineage (NCBI taxonomy): Eukaryota > Metazoa > Arthropoda > Insecta > Lepidoptera > Noctuidae > Oligia > Oligia fasciuncula. The sequence continues at coordinate 7,703,891 of OY720406.1, read as the reverse complement.
GTCTCCATTGTTTATAGAATCTATGACCGCTATTAATATATGCAGCTAGTACAAGTTTTTATGGCCCTTTGTTGGAATCTCCATACGCAGTATCCGAGCCATGACCCCAAAAAAGACGTTATTTAGTGGAGCATATGTTTTACAGGCCGTAATCATTGAATTATGGTGATGTAATACTTAATTCACTTGAGAAAGTTTAATTACTTCTTGTGTTCATGCTGCCCTGGTACAAGATGAGAGCTGATAGGTAAAGATTTGCTCTTATAAGCATAATCAGGCTATAATGTGCCCACTGTTGGGAATCAGACTCTTCTAGAGGGAGTGGGCTGTGATCTTTTTTAGTTTTAGGACATGCAGGTTTCCTCACGATGTTTTCTTTCACCGTTTTGCGTTTTGTTCTTATAACTTGAGGAATTGAGTTGAAATTCTATGTAGGTAGAGATGGCTATGGTACCTACCTATACCTCAGAATCTACTGTTATGAGGTTAAATTGTTTGTTTGTCTGGAAATACTGCTGTTGTTTACATTTCTATGTACTGTGCACCCTATTGCGTAACGTACTATCAATTTCAATCTGAATCATTTTGATGGATTATTGTTTTTTTTCTTTTAAATTGCTTCATATATATTCGAGAAATTTGTCTGCTTTACAACGTACAGACGCCAGCACATCAAGTTACTACAATCTGTCAGATTTCTTTATTAGATTTTCGACTTTATTGCTAAAATATAAGGTTCAAGGTTGATTGGGAAAATCTGACAGTTTCGGGTAGGTTGACCTGCTGGCGTCTGTACATAACGCAATGAATGTTCTTGAACTAACTATCAAAATGAAAGCCATTGCTACGTTGGTCTCGTGGTCGCAAGCGCGACAGCTGAGCGTGGAGTCCTGGGTTCGATCCCCAGGCCGGGCAAAGTGTATTTGTTTTTTTATTCTGTTAGGAATTTCGTAGTTGGCGGTGGGATACCCCCTGCTACGCACAATGGTCCATTTGAAGGACGCGGAAACCAAACCCATAACAAAGAGGCATAGGTACCCCCCTGCTTCGGAAAGCACATAAAGCCGTTGGTCTTGCGTCTGATCTCTCCCCGGCCGTGTCGGATTGCCGTCCCATCGGACAATGGGAGTAAAGGAACAGAGTGCACCTGCTCCTATAAAGATCTATGTTTAATATAAACAGTTCGTAATTCTCCCAGGATCACAATCGCTCAACTCTCGTAACTTAAAACAAGTTATTGTATCGATATCTTCGTGAGAGCCTGTCGAGATGCAGTATTGTCTGCAGATTGATGTTTTATCATCAAAGTTTCTACTAAGTAGAACATGAATGATGTATTCTTTCTGGCCTCAAGTCTGCTATTACAATAGTGTCAGGATGGTCTATCATTGATTTCATAATTTTATTGTTGATTTTGACAAGTTTGGTAATCTACTAATATATTGGCGTCATTATGACTTTCCAACCCGCACTGGGCCCGCGTGGTGGATTACGGCCCACTCTCTCTCACAGAGAGGAGGCCTGTGTCCCAGCAGTGGGAACGTTACAGGCTGATTATGCTATGACTTTCCAATGGTCAACCACTGACACGGGGGTGTCAGTGGTTGACCATTGGAAAGTCATAATGACGCCAATATAATCTATTGAAAGAAATGGCATAGAATGGTAATCTCGTACATAATGGCAAATGAATTACTGACTTAGGCGGTAATCTGCTAAAATTTTGACAGTTCCTTTGATCAGTGACCTACCATTAGAACGTCATTGTGCAGTCATTGCTTTTAATTCGTTACGAGTATCGTATATATGTTCTGTGCCATTGACCGACCAATGATTGACCATTACGAATTTAGTAGATTACGAACTTTTAGCAAAATGACAATGGGATCGTGTTGATATGACGAATTTATAAAAATAGCAGACTTGGGCCCCTGTTGTGTAGACACTGTGTCGAATTATGGGAAGCTATGCTAGTTGATTTTGTTAAGAGCGATGGAGGTCAAGATTTATTTTTTGTTTGGAAAAGGAACCTCTCTGTTTAGAAAACATTACACAAAAACGTGTTATTGTGAAGTATGGAATTAGTATGTAGGTATAGCAGTGTTCATAATCTCAGATAATTTACACTTAGCTATTTTAGCGGAATGTAAGTTGATTTTTGAGTGACAATTTGTAACAAAAATGTCCTAATAAGTTTTTGGTTGAATTTGAACTTTGTTGCGTATGAAATTCAGTTGTTTGTTCCATAACTTGAAAATTATCTCAAATTCTTAATTCAAATATTGTTGTGAAGACTGTTTTGAATTCAGAAGGTTGACGTTTCATTGTGGAGAGTACAGCATTTAAACGAATTGGGAGATTATGATATTGCTGTTGATTTTAAAGAACTCGAGTGGAAGACGACGCAATAACTTGACTCTATGGAAGGCGACGAACGATCTATTAGGGACTCCTGTGAGGCCTTTTAACACTTAAAGAGAAACAATAGAGTCGAGAACCGGAGGGGTCCGAAAACTCGAGTGAAACTTGTAAGTAGGTATTCCAATATTCGTAGGTGTATCAGACTGGGACACGTGGCAGGGCAGACGAATGATTGTAAGAACAATAAAGCATTATAATAACGATCTCTATATTTTCACCACGAGCGACAATGCTATTGCCTAACCTGTCACAATGCGTTACATAAACCTACTTTATGAAACTGGATGTGGCCCTGAATACCATTCATTTTTACCGACTTCAAAAAAAAAAAGGAGGTTATCAATTCGATACGTATGTATGTAATATTATTGGAATTGCATTATATTCACATATGATGATCTATTAGGGCTTCCATACAAATATACAAAATTTCATAGACGTATGTATGTATGTATGTATGTATGTATGTATGTATGTATGTTTGTCCACGCATATCTCCGGAACTATTAATCGGATCGTGACCATTTTTTTTTTATTGGCTTACATTTTCTTCAACTTAGGGAACAGTGAAAGTTTCATCAAGATCGATTCAGTAATTTTCAAGATATGGACTAATACGTGTAAGTGTGACGGCCTGGCTTATTGATAAGAGCTACGGGTGTAGTGTCAAAGGGAAAACATCTCAAAACCTTGGTCAAATACTAGTGCAAAAACTAAAAATTACGAAATAAAAAGTAATTTAAAAAAATTAAACCGACTTCAAAAAGAAATTAACTCAAAATTATGAAATAACTTTAATTTCGGAAGTCGGTGGCATAAAACTAAAATACAGATCCCAAGACACCGACTTCCGAAATTAAAGTTATTTCATAATTTTGAGTTAATTTCTTTTTGAAGTCGGTTTAATTTTTTTAAATTACTTTTTAATCATTTAAATGCTCGCATCCTTTAGGTTATGATTGCAGATTGGCAGAGCGTGGAGCGGAGCGTTTTTCGTTGCTACAAGGTTTTAGCACATACAAGTAGGTACCTTCCCAACCTTCCTCCAGATTGCTCTCTCTGCCGAACCCTTCGTGGAAAATAAACATTGGCACTCCAGGAGTGCCGACAGAAGTGAAAAAGCATAGTAATTACCGACTTCAAAAAAAAAAGGAGGTTATCAATTCGATACGTATGTATGTAATATTATTGGAATTGCATTATATTCACATATGATGATCTATTAGGGCTTCCAAGCAAATATACAAAATTTCATAGACGTATGTATGTATGTATGTATGTATGTATGTATGTATGTATGTTTGTCCACGCATATCTCCGGAACTATTAATCGGATCGTGACCATTTTTTTTTATTGGCTTACATTTTCTTCAACTTAGGGAACAGTGCAAGTTTCATCAAGATCGATTCAGTAATTTTCAAGATATGGACTAATACGTGTAAGTGTGACGGCCTGGCTTATTGATAAGAGCTACGGGTGTAGTGTAAAAGGGAAAACATCTCAAAACCTTGGTCAAATACTAGTGCAAAAACTAAAAATTACGAAATAAAAAGTAATTTAAAAAAATTAAACCGACTTCAAAAAGAAATTAACTCAAAATTATGAAATAACTTTAATTTCGGAAGTCGGTGGCATAAAACTAAAATACAGATCCCAAGACACCGACTTCCGAAATTAAAGTTATTTCATAATTTTGAGTTAATTTCTTTTTGAAGTCGGTTTAATTTTTTTAAATTACTTTTTTTTTATAAATCTGTTTGAAAGTCATTCTTCGCAAAAAAAATGTACCGCGCGTTGATGTCTTTATAACGGCCAAAACATAAGCAGAGGTGTCGGTTACGGTAACAGTGTCGCGACTCGAGTTCAATGGTTTTTTCCCATCTCAAAAAATGTCCAAAGCGCCTAAAGAAGTTTTCACTTCAAACTGTGTGATGTTTAGTTATCATCAGGCACTAGTTGTCAGGCATTGCTTTGGGCCTTATTGGCGTAGCAAGAAATGCTAATTTCGTACAACACGCTTTTCACTTTTTACCTGATGTATATCTTATATCCTTTTAGTCCGTGCTAAATAAATGATTTTTTTCTTTCCTGGAAGGTAAGATGGTGGTAGTACTTTCTCGGACGAGCTCTTGCAATTTGCGTAAGGTGTTCCACTAACGGCCAAGCCTAAAACCTATCCATCACCTGCTTTGGCCGTATTATTTATTACCTACTCAAGTTTTACTCTTAAGGGGAACAATCGGCAAATTCAAGGGGACTTTTGTGAGACGACCTGCCAGCACCATCAATGAACGACATGCTCAGAAAGCGATTCGAAAACACGTTGTACAGACGCCAGCACAACAAGCTACCCGAAACTGTCAAATTTTCCCAATCAACTTCGAACCTTATGCCGTAGAGATAAAGTTAAAAATCTATTAAAGAAATTTGACAGTTGGGGTCGGCTTGCAGTCTAACCGGATGCAGCTGAATACCAGTATTTTACATGGAGCGACTGCCTATCTGAACTCCACAACCCAGTTACTGGGTAATACGATATCCCTTGGTAAGACTGGTTGTCAGACTTTCGGGCTTCTGACTACCCGTAACGACTGTCAAAGATCCACAAATGACAGCCGGGACCAACGGCTTAACGTGCTTTCCGAGGCACGGAGAGGTCTTGATATGTAAAGATGGTCACCCATCCACGGACCAACCGCGGCAAGCGTAGCTTAACCTGCTCAATCGACCTGTGCGGCTGTTATTACTTAGCCACAAGCCTCTCCATAAACATATTCCGGTAGGTACCTACCATAAATGCATGTTTTGTATTTACGTTCAGCAAATGAAGCAACTTCAATGCTTAATGGCGGCATACAAAGGAACAATCGATAATGGAAATCGATTCTGAAAAGCTGAATAATGAAAAAAACGTTACAGCATTCATAATCGATTCATCGATGAAGACACAGCTAACTGATGGTGCACGATGTCAGAAATGTCAGAATCGATCCGAGTCACAACAAACGTCAAGCGTGATCAAACGTTTTCAGAACTCTCAATTTCTTTGATTTCTGGAATCAATGATATTATGGTTGTTTTGTTGTTACATTACAGCAGTCAGACCTATAAATACATACACTTTGCATTTTGTGCCTTTCGAGAAATTGTCTGAAACATTGTAACAGTCAAAGCAAGCAAGGTAAATTGATTGGACCTATTTGTGAAATCAGCAGGCCAATTACCGTAATTCAAAACGGTCAGACGCAAACTCATGTCGTACCGTAATCAGCCTATAATGTTCCCACTGCTGGGACACAGGCCTCCTCTCAATGAGAGGGAGTGGGCCGTAATCCACCACGCGGGCCCAGTGCGGGTTGGTGGATGTCATGTCTTCGAATTTTTGGTTCTAGGTCATGCCGGTTTCCTCACGATGTTTTCCTTTATCGTTGGGAGCAGTGGTGATGAAATAGTTTACACAAAGTAAAGTGCCTGTCTGGGTTCGAACCTACGACCTACAACTCGTAAGTCGTGTCCGTGACCACTGCGCCACCACTGCTCTCTCTCACTCATGTCAGTGACAAACAATTATTTAAAAATTACGAAAAACGTGGGTTTTTTAAACTTTGTGAGACTGAAACTACTATGCAAATTTTCTTAAAAATACGGGTACTGGCACTGCCCAATGAACTGCCCCTCACATCACAGCTCAGCTGCTTTCGATACTTGAGCTAAGGCTCAAGGTGTATTGTATGGTAATAAATTAAGCAATTGTTTTATTACTATTTCTCAAATTATTCCTAACAGAGTTGAACATGCACCGAATATTGCCCAAATATTTATCCAAAGGCCATTTGCAAAAGTGTTGCCACACTAAATAAAACAATTGTTTGTTTAGCAACCCGTAGTGCAGACGTGAGATGCATGCACACTTGACTTAGGTGGACACATTAATTTTATTTATTCGGTAACCACACAATAGAATTTTAAATAGAATGTATCAAACATTATTCTTTCTAACAAATGATTCATGGGATTTTTAAATAAATAATCCATGAGTAATTGCAGAAATAGGTCGGTAAGAGTCATTGCTGTTGGTTTAATTTTAAATATTCAAGTCACATCAAATATTGGTCTGAAAACAAATGAACAATAATATTCGGAAGCAACTAGAATGATTTGTTTTTAAAAAGGTTTGACAAGGTCTCGGGGAAGTAATTTCGACCACTTCGGAATGTGCGGATACTACGTTAGTTCCGAGGTTCTGACATTCCTTAGAGCAACTCGGAATGTCAGGCTATTTACGAGTAGGTACGGTAAGTACCTTCAAAGGGTGTTGAAAAACATAACCCAAGCCTGCATTCCCTGAGTGATAGGCAGAGGATTACAATAATTACAACCTTAAGAGGTATGCATAAGTCCCATATAATAGGGGTCGAGCCTTTGTCATTCATAACCGGCTATAAATCCAGACTCGCAGATGCTACTGAAATTATCCTGTTGAAAAAAAAAACTCAATATTACCACTGTCCTACCTTGAGATTCTTGAGAACCCAGCACCCTAATTGCGTAACACACTATCAATAAGAATCTGAATCGTTTTGAAGGATATTGCTAATCCATTGCTCATAATGTTCGAAAAATTTGTCTGCCCCACAACGTAAATAACGCAATGAATGTTGTTGAACTGTCAAAATGAAAGCCATTCCTACTGTTAGTGTGATAAGCAATTTACCCCGCAGGACCTTGCGGTCTGCAGTCGCGCTTGCAACCACCAGACCAAAGAGGCAGTCGATGATTTTTTATTTTCGAAAACCATGGTCGCAGTACTTAATTCCTTTCTTTTTTCAAACAAGGAACTCCAAGGCCGTAGGGAAATAGGGCTGTGCTTCGAGTGGTCATCGTTCTTATATAGTCGATTAGTATGCACGCGAGCATGTGTCGCGGTCGTGAAGTGAATCGCAGATGAAAGTGAAAACGCTTTGAAAGATGCGCCACGAAACTTTCGGACCATTGTTATGGGTATTAGCAATATTCACCATTACACTAAGCTGGCGTGTAATGGGGAAGCACTTACTTCATGCGTCTGCGAATGCATTTTGAATATGATTGTGGTCCGTAAATAATGTAAATATACACTTTCCATTGAGATTTTGTTGTTGTTAAGTAAATGGCTGGCTAGTGCTTGCTTGGTGGCTTTGCTTGTGTGTTGCTTGCCAGTCATCTACTTAACTATCTTCTTCGTATCTTCTATTTAGATAAAAATTAAATGCTGTTCATTAGAAAGCGCGTCACTTCAGAATGGCTAGACCGATTTAGCTTTTTATGGAAACGAATTCGGGAAAAATTTAACGTCCTTTTTTCTATGGGACTTTTGTATGATCTATATGGACAGGGCAACGTCTGTTGGGTTGGGTCAGCTAGTTTCAAATAATTATGTAGTTTATTTATAAGTTATTCGTAAAATAAAACGTACTGGTGTGAAGATTTTATACATATAAAATCTAGGAAATACTCAAAAGTAGGTATATCAATAATTTTTTGACTGAAAGTTATCATCAGTCGTTTCAGACAGGACCAAAGTTAGTCCTCCAGCGACCAATATCAGCGGAGACTCAGCCTTCGACGCAGGTGATCTAATTAATATATAGTGCACAAGTGTGTGCGCAGGCACAGGTGTACTCTCTCTTCCCTCACTTTTATGGCACTACTCCCTACCCTTGTCAGTCAACACAAGTCACAACAAAAGATATAATCAGTCTAAAAGTCTGCCTAACCTCAATTAGACAACGATTAGGAAGGTACTTTCAATTAGTTTTATTAAGCAGTTCATGACAAAGCTTACGAATGAACGGATCAGTCAGACACGTTCGTTTGCATCAACCATTATTTCTAATCAAATCGATTTAGCTACGCAAATGACAATGTTACATGTTGAATTGCTGAGCAAAGCTTTCTCTGGAAGATTTTGCAATGTAGATTTAGGTAGATTAGTTCCTTAAGTTGGGAGATTTCTTCATTGACCCTTTAGATAATTACTATCTATTTACACTAGGTACTAAATTAATTGACTAACTAACTATACAAATAAATACAAAAGGACACTTAGGCGTCGAAGTACTCGTTCGCATCGCTGTCATCCGGAAACGTGACCAGAAAACTCGCAGCATTGCCACGTTGAATGGCAATGCCAATTCTTTGGCCAAAGAACGAACCAGCCCTCTGGTCACGTAAAGCTTCGACCAGCCGAGAGACGCGCACTCGGGCCCCGTGACACGAGAGTTTCGACACCTAACGGTGTGCGGTGTGTAGTTACCCATAAGGTTACATGCAGTATTTGAACCGTTTGAGGGTCTCGGCAAGAGTCTTCCCTTTTAAAAAGGTCCCGTCTACTAAGGATCTTCGTCTAGGGAATTGAATGAAGTAAGTAATCATGACGAGTGGATGCTGATCGATTAGATGCTTAAATGCATAATCAGCCTATAATGTTCCCACTGCTGGAACACAGGCCTCGTCTCTACGAGAGGAGTGGGCTGTAATCTACCACGCCCAGTGCGGGTTGGTAGATATCACATGTCTTTGATTTGTTTTGGTTCTAGGAAATGCCAGTTTCCTCACGATGTTTTTCCTTCACCGTTTTGAGAGCAGTGTGGAATGTGGATAAATTATTTACATCGAATAGATGGCATGGCTAGAGTTAAAGGGGTGATGCTAAAATGACGGATACTCCAAAGACTAGATTTATGAAGAGTGTTACAGAAAATAATAACAAAATCTAACTTGTACAAAGTCAATTCAATTCATGTTTAAGTGCTACCGTAGCAAAGAAAGAAGAGAAGACATTGCTAAATCATGTTTGGAAATGAATCGAACAGGGTATAGAAAGGGTTTCATAAAGCATGTGCGTGTTATGTATGACTTATGACATGATATTATGGTTCAATAATAACATATGGGATGAATAAAAGTGGATTACGTGAAAGAAGCTGGACAAATTGACCCAAATTAGACGATGAAACCAAATAAAGAGCTTTCGTTCAAGTAGATAATATTTATTATTATGTAAAAAATCATTGCTTTGTGGTCATTAACCAGAAAGAAAACAGGCGAGAGCGTTTCTATAGAGAAACGACCACCTACAATTTTCACTGCTTGAAACAATTCTGAAAACAATTCTGTTTTTCCGCGCGATTTATGCACGTGTTTCTTTAATCGATATAAAATTTTATTGAAAAAGAGATAAAGTAGGTACAGACGCCAGCACATCAAGCTACTACAATCTGTCAAATTTCTTTAATAGATTTTCAACTTTATCGCTAAAATATAAGGTTCAAAGTTGATTGGGAAAAATTTGACAGTTTCGGGTAGCTTGATGTGCTGGTGCTGGCGTCGTCTGTACAATGAAACTACGTGAGGTTTAACATCAATAATAAGCATAATAATGAGTCTATAATGTTCCCGCTGGTGGGACACAGGCCTCTCTGTGAGAGGAAGTGGGCCGTAATCCACCACACGGACCCAGTGCGGATTAGTAGATGTCACATGTCTTCGAATTTTTGGTTCTAAGATATGACAGACGGTTACCTCAAAAAATCCGTTGTTTCATAGAAAAGAGCCTACGCCGCGCGCCGCCGTCAAAATGTATAGAACAGCATTATTTCTATTGATTAATACATGGAATCAATCTCCTCATCTTTTGCACATAACATAATAATGACTCAATTAAAGTCCCACCAACACCAATTTACATGATATTATTATGAAACAAATTAAACGAAATTGTAGGGAAAGTAAACGGAACCTATACCTGTAAAACTGGTCCTACAAGAGAATAATAAACTGCGGAATATGCCATGACAGACAGGTGAAAGTTTATAGCTGTAAATAGTTGTAAACACTTGTTCAGTGTTTATGGAAATATTCCGTTCTGACGTCGGATGACAGGTTGATAGTTTTAAAGAAAACTGGCCAAGTGCGAGTCGGACTCGCACACGAAGGGTTCCGTACCACAAGGCAAAACGTCGAAAAACACACGTTTGTTGTATGGGGGCCCCATTTAAATATTTATTTTATTCTGTTTTTAGTATTTGTTGCTAAAGTGGCAAAAGAAATACATCATCTGTGATAATGTCAACTGTCTAGCTATCACGATTCATGAGATAAAGCCTGGTGACAGACGGACAGACGGACAGTGGAGTCAGCGGGTATGGGTCAAACGATCGGTGAGGTGAGGTGACCATCTTGACATACCAAGACCCCTCCGTGCCTCGAAAAGCACGTTAAGGGTCAGCTAAGACCGAACTGCAAAATGCTCGCGCATGGTCGACCAAAATGTAGAATGCATACTCGAACACGCAGTCGGCTTGCTCGAGCATGGTCGAGCATCTTTGGGTGTATTCAATTTTGCGAAGTATGATAATAATCATAAGATATTTTTTTCAATAATCTCAGAAAAGGCTCTGCTCTGCTCTGCTCTTGGTGTGCGCTGACCCTAAGCCGTTGGTCCCGGTCACACGCACTTCGCTTATTCGATTTTCATTTTCCTTTCGCAGTGTTAATTTTAGCAAAGTAATTCGTTGGATTAATAATGTAATTACTACCTGTACATGTAATAGAGAACACGACACGGTGCATCGATAACTTTTTGGTAATATTTCATATTTGCCGTCACTCTATTTCCTTTGACCTTTACCTACCACGTGCTTGCGAGTTTCTTAAATACTTAGATATATTTCTTTACTGTTGTGAAATCGACATTTAAAACAATGTTCGTAACCAGCAACCTTCTTACAACTGAAATGTGAACGTAATTTTTAGTAAAGCCTTCCATTAGATATTCTTGAACTTATGGTGAAAATCGCATCTAATTCTGAAAAGTTGCTTAAAAGAGCTCAGTGAACACACAGAAAAAAGGCTCTGTTTTGTACCTAATACTTTTAGAGACAGAGAAGAGATGATTTTGCACGAAGAGGCAGAGGGATACTACAAGGTTCTATTCTCGGTCCTATTGTGTTCACATGCCAATGACAAGATAACAAGAAATATGTCACAAATTAGTAGATTTTTTGTCACAAGTCTTGTCACAGTAGTGCGTGTTTCATTAGGAAGTTTGTAAATGAACAGTATGAATGTAGAAATCAGAGAAAATGCAACTAGTATGGAATGTACGCTTAGGTTGAGATAGAAAACGTAATTAGCAAGGTCAACGTTACAACACTTGCACTAACACCATTCCCTGAGACTGAGAGTTTCCATTCAATTAATGTGTGCAAGTTTATTATATGCCGTATTCTTTGAATACACAGTAGAGTCAGGAGTTAGTGGAGGTAGTCCATTTGTGACAGATGACTCAAACAGCTCCAATGACGAACTGAAACAGTTTGCGAGCTGTGACTGGTGGAGTAGTGATGATAATGCTTTGTTTCAAGCCAGTTGGTGTTTCTGGTTACTCTTTAGAATTTAACAAACGTTATAGAGGTAGAACGAAGGTCAGATGGGCAGTCGCTCTATGTAAAATTTGATTGGAAGGCATGCATGAAGGAGAAAAGGAAGAGATGTCGTTGTAGTGATCATTAAAGGTAGATTTCTGTATCTACAGAGTTAAACAATTATAAATGGTGGAATGTGTCTTTGCATTGAATTATGTAACATCTCTTGTACACACGGCTATAAGTGTCCAGTAAAGCTGACCTCGCATTTGTTCGGCTTGTCGTACAAAAGAGGCCAGTTTGTACTGGAAAAGTATAGCTTGATATGTCGCCATGTGAACCACGTTTTATGCACACAAATTATTTTGATTTGAACATAAGTCAATCATCGATAATTATATAAATAATGAATTGTCAACATATTCTCATCAATTCAAGGTTGGTCATTATTTAGACGAATTTGACACTTTTTATATTTAATTGGTTTGTAATTTATGTATTGTTTTTGCAGTCATTGATTTGGATGTCTCGGTCAAGGTTTTTAAAGGGTTCGTTGGCGTTGGAGTTTATGGCTCCAACTAATCTGTAGCGTCGATTTAAATATTGCACTAAAACACTTTTCGCGTCTATTAATCATTGCGCTTGGCTACAGTTTTTTATGGCTTTTTTTTTACTTACTTAATTCTTCATTACGAATCAAAACAAACATTATTTCGAAACAAACCCTTAATTTCATAGATCTATGGTTCAAAATCCTATAATTCCGTTAATCTATTTGTAGGCGAAACGACAACAACGTATACTATAAAATTCACAAATCAATTAACTTCGCCGAGTAGCATATAGAAAAAATATTCTTAGTTTCGGGCGAGTAAATTCGTGCAAATCGACTAATAAGCCGTTTTCTTAAATCATTTTGTTTTGCCTTGTCTTATTGAAGTTTTAGCTAGACTACTTAGAAGGCTAGATCCACTCTTGTTCATGATCATACAATTGGTAACGCATTAGCTCTGTTAAAGTTTTATTTTCTCTTCATCATCGTTGTCAACTTTCTTTGACCCAAGTATTGTCTTTTGTATTTCCGAACCAGTGAAGGTCAACGCCATAGACACTTCTTTTTTTTATAGAAGTCACTTAAATCCGTTTTGAATTGAAATCGAATTCGACGGATGAATTTTATTATTGGTGATCGTGAATTCGTGACCAACGGTTGTTTTTTTTTATCTAACAACTTGGATATCTTTTTTAATTCTTGGCAACGAACGGTAACAAATCGAAAGTACGTTCGAGTGAAAGTTGTAAAGTTTTTTGAACATTTTGTGTCTTTTTTATTAATCTATGTAAGTAATAACTATTTATAATTTACGCGTTTACGCTATTGGTGCCGAATCTGTTGTTTACAAACTAAACTCAATTTAAGTTCAGTGCGTCTTTTTCATTCTATTTCATTAAGAAAAGGACGACGAGAGAAGACAGGAAGAGAGGAAGAAGAAGAAGACGTAGAAGACGTGGAAGAGAGGAGACTTGGCGTCCCACAGGGTGGTCCGACGACCTTGTGAAGGCCGCAGGAACCCGTTGGATGCGAGAAGCACAGAACCGGTCGAAGTGGAGGTTCTTGGGGAAGGCCTATGTCCAGCAGTGGACGTTCTTTCGGCTGATGATGATGAAGAAAAGGATAGAAGATAAATTTTAGTTTAGTCCTGTCAAATTGATCAGCGCCTGACACTAGAGGAACATGGGGCTCTATGGATAATTATTTTTTTTCTAAAGCTATTTTGGCTACTCCATACAAGTTTAGACTTGATTAAATACTTGCCTATTAAAATTACGTCAATTTACGTCTTAAGCAGAGGTATACCAGTACACCCATTTCACCAGTTATGTTTAAGTCCCATGTAATAGAGGGCGAGCCTATTGCCATCAACCGGGCACAGATCCAGTCTCTGGACTGCGACTGAGAAATTGCAGATGGAGAAACCCAATAACACTTTGCCCGACACGGGAATCAAACCCTAGACCTCATGATCATCAGTAGCGCTTGCGACCAACAGGAGTCCTATAATATTATACCTATGATAATAATTTAAAAGAACAGCACCCTAATTGCGTAATACGCTATCAATCCTCAATCTGAATAATTTTGAAGGATATTGCTAATCCATTGCTTCATATGTTCGCAAAAGGTGTCTGCTCAACAACGTAAATAACGCAATGAATGTTGTTGAACTGTCAAAATGAAAGCCATTCCTAGTAGTTAGTACCCCCAGTATCTACATTTATATTTTCTTAATTGTTTAGATACCTATGGATAGAGGTAGGTATTATACACGTAGATAAGTGTTTGCGAGAAACCTAGTATGTATTTAGAATTTCTCTTTGGAATAAGTACCGTTACTTAATGACAAGAAATGTAGTTGACAACTAATAATTTGTGGTTTCAGAGGAAACGACTGCCATTGCAGTATAGAAATCTATTTATCATGCTTATTTAGGTTTACTTATTTAACCACATGCTGCTTTTATTCAATGATGAATAGGTTAAAATGGCGTCAGTTTTTTACTCCATATCATCTACCTACCTAAAGGCCCTCACCATAATTTTATTGTTCGTCGAACGGTTGACTGGGTCCACTAAAATCTTAGTGGTTCTTTCCTCAAAATCTCTGAAAATTCGCATGACTCTTGCATCGTGAGTCCTTCAATAGTTTTCATTCCAATTTCAGAACCCGGTTGGTTCTGTTTTTAAAAATCTCACCGTGAAAACTTAGGTGAATTGAGCTTGAAGTGAGCTGTCAATATTGTCAATCCCTACCATCAGGTGGAATGACAGTTTAAGTACAGCGCAGCATAATTAGCCTAAAATTTTTCTGGGACACAAGCGTCCTTTCACTGCGGTGAGAGGGAGTGGGACATCCACGCGAGCCCAGTGCGGGTTGGTAGATGTCACATGTCTTTGAATTTTTGGTTCTAGGACATGCCGGTTTCCTCACGAATATTTCCATCACCGTTTAGACAGCAGTGACAATGAAATAATTTACACAAAGTAAAGCGCCTGTCTGGGTTCGAACCTACGACCTACAACTCGTAAGAGTCAAGAGTCAAGAGTCTTTATTTGTGGAAACATGAGTATACATACAGAGCATGCAAGTTATCACAATACAATAATAGATCAGTCATGTTTGGCCTTAGTGGCGTACAAATATTTAAATGTCAGCGAATAACATAATAATTGGATAAATTAATAAATTAAAACAAAATAGTAAAATGTCAATTTTTAAAAGAAATAGTCATAAATACAATTACAATTATAAAATGCCAATGAAATTATTAGTTATATCATTAGTATGTTGGTTTTATGATTATTTATGTCAAAGATGCATTGATAATATATTTTTCAACACACTTGCTCGTAAAGTGGCTCTTATTGAACCGCTTTTAGATCCATAATGGAGTGTATTACGAACGCGTGCTTTTTCTTTACTTTAATCCACCATGTTCTGTAATACCACAGATAACTATTTACTAGTCGGAGACGCGCGCTTTTTTAATCTCATCAAACCCTGCGTTCCGAATTGGGAAATAATCGATGTGTTCCGAATTGGGAAATAACCGAATTAGCGTGAGCGCGATAACGATAACGATCTCCCGTGAATCGTCATAGATGACGTCATGACATTCGCCATCTTGCGATAATGCCGACCATGCCCTAGAATAATATCACCGTGAGCGCTGTCAAAAATGACAGTGTGTGTATGAGGTTGTGTCAGTGTGTGTTTTGTTTTGAGTTGCATCATCTTTAAATTAAACTAACGTGGCATTTTTGAAATTGTGCTTCTGGCTGACAGTCGCCACCTAACCAAAGAAGAAGAACTGAAGAAGAAATGTGGTGTTTATACAAAGAAATACTGTAATAATATCTTTTTTACATTGTGTAAGCACTCTCACGAGTGTTCCGAATTGTTGCCAGCTCTCAGCAGTCATTATAGTAATATCTAAATCGGAACGCATGTGAGATGATGCATGGACGTAATATTACGTCCATGGAGATGATGTGAGCGCTGTGATGTGAGCGATTATAGCTAATTCGGAAAGCGCCGAAAGAGACTTCATGCCAAAAGAAAAAATCCGCGGGCTATATTTAAATTTTTTTTTAAATAGTCTGTATTGTCCTTGGTCGCAAAATGAACTCGCAGGGGACCACAGACAATTTAAGGTGAATGCGCAGTGGTAGACCGCGAAATTCTTAGGTTTTTTGCAATTTTCAGGTTTGTGTTTATTATATTTTTTTCTATAGGCTGTTTAGCGGTTTTGTCTGTGCCTGAGATTAATATATTTAAAATGAGTCAATGTTGCGCGCGCATCGCTAGTGCTGGCTAACACGGCGCGCGGGAAAACAAAACCAGCGCGCCATTTTCCATACAAGTTAATATTTAACAATACAAGTCTGTTTTTTTTTGTCCTCGCAAGTGTGTTGAAAAACGTCGTATGAAACGCGTGTGCATTAATCAATATACACTCGGCTTTCTTATCGCTCTCGCCTGCGGCTCGCGCGATAATATCGCCTCGTGCATAATGATCAACATAGCACACATGTATCATAATGTACTATTGTTACATGTTATTAAATGTTGTCGTTAAGAAATTCTAGAATACTGTAATATGCTTTCTCTTGAAGGAGTATCTTTAATTTATTTTTTAATAGACGGACATTAAGCTTCTTCCAACTACTTGGGAGTTTATTGAAAATTTTAGGGGCCATACAGAAAACGCTTTTGTGCATTAGTGTTGTTTTCGATCGATGTAGACAGAGAACACTGTCATCGCGTTTGCTATGACTGCGATCGACTACTTCCGATTGACGTGGAAATAAATGTCGATTAGATTTTACAAACATGTCAATTTCTATAATGTAAAGGCAAGGCAGAGTCAATATTTTATATCTTTTAAAGTATGGCTTACAACTTTCAGTTGACTGTAATTTAAACATAGTCCTGATGCACCTTTTTTGGGCTTTAAAGGGTATGTCCTTATCTGTTGAATTGCCCCAGAAAATTATCCCATATCGTAAGTGTGATGAAACCAAACCATGGTAAGCCGTGAGTAATGATTCAGTGTTAAGCACTGGGACTAGTTTGAACAGCGCGTAACAAGAACTACAAATTTTTTTACTCAGATCTTCTATGTGCGCCTTCCAGTTAAGCTTTTTGTCAATCGTCACTCCAAGGAATTTAGTACTGTCAACTTCGCTTCTTACTTCAAAGTCGCGGCCTTCACCACAGGGCCATCACCGCTCCCTTCCTCAAAGTGTTCACGGTGAAATTTATACAGAATATGTCGGCAGTTGCCAAGGATTTTAGTTCCGAAAGAATTACGGACTTCGAATTTAAATAATCAAATATTAACCAGTTAATCATTATATCTGATGATGAATCATTATATCCAGCCAGTCCATCATCTTCATCCTCAACATATTTGAACACTTATGGCCGATTCCTATAATTTACGGACCGGTATTGGATAAAATTAAGACTCTTGTATCTTTACCAATAATGAAGCTAAGACCTCATAGCTTTGCATAGTAAGTAGAGGGAGGGAGGGCCCATATGGAAGTAGCTATCACCGGTAAAATTAGCTTACGAATCTATTTATATGCCCAGTTTGGCAATACAAATTTTACCATTGCTGCCACCATCGATCCACCGACAACGTCGTGGAACTGAAGTGACAAAGTTTTGGGAAATACAGTCGTGCCAGCGACACGAAGAAAATTACCATTTCAGCATTGGTAAGCAAAACGTTTCGTTTTTGTCTGTAGGAACCGAGCTGTGAAATTACTTTCACATGGCGGGCGTCGTTTATCTTACTATCTGTCATTTATTAATTACTAGCTTCTGCCCGCGACTTCGTACGCGGATCCTGTTGCTTATGCCAGCGACAACGGGGTCGTCAAAATCGGACATCTGAAACGTCTGATGTCGAATTCTAAGAGCCCAGGGACTGAAAAACAACGGGATGCGCGAGACGATTCGAGACGTCATTTTCAGGCAATAATGAACCAATAAGGTGGTAAACTTGGCCTTGCACTTTGAATGTTGGCATAAATGGGCCTTCTGAAATCTGTTCTGCACCAAAAGATGTCATTTGAAAGGCATTATTGTACGAACGTATGTTATCCAAGAAATGTTTTGACTGTGGATGGTCACCGATTAGCAGTGATCTTAATATTTCTGGAAGATTTTGTAATATTTTAATATGTACTTTCCCACCTGAGCAACACATACCGTTTGTTTCTTTTTGCCATTTAACAGCTTCACAAAAAGTACAATTTTGAACCATACCTCCGATGGCGGAATATGTGGCGTAGTCAATCATAGGAGTATACGTAAATGCACTCCGTTCCTTATCAACCCAAGGAAGGTCGCCATGCCCTACGGCTATATCTTGAGACACATCCGATTCTTCAGATGATATCGACATTCTGTTCAGAGAATGTCGAAGTCGTTCAGAATTCAAACGTTCGTTGCGCTCTTCTTAATCTGTCTCTTTTGCCGTACTCCAGCAATTCTTTCTTTCTCACTTTCTAACTGATTATGAGTATTTTGTTGTGTGCGTGTTCGGGACAATGTATGATAATCTCAAGTTCATCACTTGTTTCAAAAGACCTGTTAGTAGATGTGCGAATACGCTGAGAACTCAAGCGTGATTCTGTATCGGTAAACGTTTCCGATTCGCGAGACAATGCATGTCGCTCACGATCAGCGGACAGTCGCGCATCACGTTCCGCACTTGTCTCTAGAGACCTAGAAGCAGATGCGTAGATATGCTGAGAACTCAAGCGCAATTCTCTATCCGTGAACGTCTCCGACTCGCGAGACAATGCATGACGTTCACGATCAGCGGTCAGTCGCGCATCATATTCTTCACTGGTCTCTAGAGACCTGGATGTAGATGCGTAAATACGCTGAGAATGCAGGCGCGCTTCGCGATCCGAAGAGGTTTCCACGGAGCGAGTTGCAGCCTGATGTTCTCGAACAGCATCAAGTCTCTCCTGACGCTCTTCGGTAGATTCTTGGGATCTTATGATCCGCAATCTTTTAGCTCCTTTGGAACATTGGAAAAGATTTGACCTTTTTCTAGGCATGGTTATAGTTTTATTGTGAAGAAGATACCTGATCAATTAAAATCTAAGTGACTGCTCCCCTACCAAGGGTGCCCAGACACGGGGTCGTCTGGTGCCCATGTGCTGGTTTGGTCCCTGGGGTCGTCACGGCGTGCTATGTGTTCTGGTGCGCCGGTGATGGGGAGTACTCCCCAGAGGAGGGTCCGGTGACGGACAGCCGCGGCGGGTTCACGGATGAGTGCTAACGCGTGCCCATATTCCCGCTGTAAGCGGCAGAGGAGGACACCGTGGAGTTTTAGTGGGTTAGAGTCCCACATAACTGTACTATCTCCCCGTGGTAGTGCAGAACGCATGAGCATTTATTCACGTTAAAAAAAAAATGGGAGTTTTGGCCAGTAGAGTCAAATTTTCAATGATATACCATCGTCATCGAAAATCAGTCCTAAACTGTTACCGCCTTCACCGCGTGGAGGTGAAATTAGTGATAGTTTTGATTTCCACATCAGATGTTTCTGATCTTCGATTTTTAGGGTTGCGTATCCAAAGGGTAAAAACGGAACCCTATTACTAAGACTTCGCTGTCCGTCCGTCCGTCCGTCCGTCTGTCTGTCACCAGGCTGTATCTCAAGAACCGCGGTAGCTAGACAGTGAAATTTTCACAGATGATGTATTTCTGTTGCCGCTATAACAAAAAATACTAAAAACAAAATAAAATAAATATTTAAGGGGGCTCCCATACAAAAAAACGTGTTTTTTTGGCGTTTTTGCCGTCTGTCTGTCGCCAGGCTGTATCTCAAGAACCGCGGTAGCTAGACAGTTGAAATTTTCACAGATGGTGTATTTCTGTTGCCGCTATAACAACAAATACTAAAAACAAAATAAAATAAATATTTAAGGGGGGCTCCCGTACAAAAAAACGTGTTTTTTTCGGCGTTTTTGCCGTCTGTCGCCAGGCTGTATCTCAAGAACCGCGGTAGCTAGACAGTTGAAATTTTCACAGATGATGTATTTCTGTTGCCGCTATAACAACAGATACTAAATACAAAATAAAATAAATATTTAAGGGGGGCTCCCATACAACAAACGTGTTTTTTTCGGCGTTTTTGCCGTCTGTCTGTCACCAGGCTGTATCTCAAGAACCGCGGTAGCTAGACAGTTGAAATTTTCACAGATGATGTATTTCTGTTGCCGCTATAACAACAAATACTAAAAACAAAATAAAATAAATATTTAAGGGGGGCTCCCATACAACAAACGTGTTTTTTTCGGCGTTTTTGCATTGTGGTACGGAACCCTTCGTGTTGGCCAGTTTTTTTATAAGTCAACAGGAAATGCCCATCAGATCGAACAACTTTTGCTAAGACGTCATATATATGTTATGGTGTAGCTGGGCTCTTGGAGTTCCACATAAGGTGTTCCAGATCTTCAAATTTATTCTCTCGGCAGAAAATGCTCATCACGTGGAACCATTTTTGCTATGGTACAATTTTTGTATCTCTTATAGTTTAGCTGGTCTGTTGCGGTTCTGCATCAGGTGTTCAAGTTTCCAAGATAAATTATAGCCTATATGTTGCCCAGACATAATACCTATACAACAAAACAAAAATCATTCAAATCCTTTCAGTAGTTCCGAAGATTAGCGTGTACAAACAAACAGACAAACAGACAGAATTTTTTTTTCGGATTCGTACCCTATTACTGTTTCTAAACCCCCCCCCCATTTTTTTTTTTTTAATATTTTCAATGTACAGACACAGTTTTTCTACTGTTTTATTATATGTATATAGATAATGCAATCAATTATTAAGGTTCATTAGCATTTAAAGACAACTCATATAACTGTGCAGTTTTATATCAATTAAAATCAAGATGTAAACTTTATCGCGCTCATTAGTTGTCTTGTGGTAAATTAGCGGTGACTCCACAGTTGTTGCGATAAGATGTGTTGATATGAATCAGGCAAATGCAATTCTATGTTGATAATAAGGTTGGCAATATTGGGATGGTTTATATTTCATTTTCCTGTTTGACAGCTGTCTTGAGCGCTAACAATGGTCAGTGCTCAAGATAGCTCTCAAAATCATAGTCTAACTAATACCTATACCTAGCTATTCTTGGCTCGTCGGCTAGGCTTGTCGCGTTCGGTTCGTGGATGGGATGACCATCGAATTTATTACATATCCAGACCTCTCCGTACCTCTGAAAGTACCTACGGTTACTCCCAGCTGTCATTAGTAGATCTTTGACAGTTATTGTGTAGTCAAAGCCTTACCCCCTTAAATAAACGTATTATATCAGATTAATAGTTACACACCGATTTCTCTCTTTCATTCGTCAATTATTTGACTTTCGAAAGAAGAAGACAAAGCGTTGTGTAACTAATACAGACGCTAACACAACGTTTATTAGTAAGGGGGTAAAAGTCCGACTAAAAGACACCAAGGGGTAAGCGTGGTGCCCAGATACTGGGTTGTGGAATGTGGAGGTCAGATAGGCAGGACTGGGAGCCGACCCCATTATAGTTGGGCTAAAAGGCTAAGTAAATTGACTTAGCTAATGAGCAGTAATGAGCTAGAGGCATTGTATGAACTTTTACCGTGCTAACTGCTGGGTACGAAAAATAATACAGTTATAATTATCTAACGAGTGTAGCACAGAAGCATTAGAAGAAATTGCACCAATTATCCTCACAGTTGGTCATTATTAAAAAAAAACACGCTTTATTATTGTATAATAATAGCAAGGTAAGCAGTAGCCCTAACAGTAGAAAGTTACCCAATTGTCTTACGGATGTTACGTATAAAAGGTGGGAAAAAATCCTAGAACTTGGATATAAATTAAAGATAAGTTAGGTATTGTAATATTGTTAGAAAAGATTGTTCCACTTCCTGAGAATGTTGATAATAATTTTATTGTGAGAACTATGTATGTGGAAGATAATAATGAGTCAGGCCGAACGAACCTAGGAATGAGATGAAATGCTTAGTTTTTGACTTTTTGACCCTCTAGGCGTGCCTATTATTTGGTTATTTTCACCGCGCCATTTTGTAGATCAAATCATAGCCACTAGCCACCTATAACTACCTAAGTTTCAAACGTTAAATGTTGTTCAAGCACTAGGAAGGTAATTTAGCATTAGGCCCTTCACTGGTTTACCTTCGTTGAATTCACGCGGAATACAAGCGTTATGTTTAATTCCAGAAGGCTATCTAGCCTTCTGGAATTAACAGTTCTAGAACTGTGTGAAATATTTACCAGTGTGGACATGAAAGTGTGTTACTTGTAAGAAAGTTTAGCATATTAATAATAACATAACGGCTGGGGCCCGAGGACCTGACCTTATGCTAATGTTTGGCAGTCATAGATACAGCGCAAGCTGTTTGAATAAATACTGTTCCGGGTCAGTGTTGTGGTTAAAAATAGACTTATTAATATTTTAAACACATTTAAAATACACTACAAGTGGTTAACATAAACGAGACGAGACTTACATACGACAGAGATATTTATTGTGCTAAAAAAGTCATAAAGAAAGTCCTACAAAGCAATATAACCATGAAAAAGCTGAATAACGAATGACCTTTGCCTAAATTGGACGACATTAAGAACAAAAAACCATAGACACAATATTTATTTTAAAATTAGGCAAAGGCACACAACCCAAAAAGTCCTTTGTGTGACTATTTGAAAAGAGAAACGACCAACTGTCGACTACACGGTTGAAAGGCTTGACAAAGTTGCGTATGCACTTGTGCAACCTATTATAGGTCCTATACAAGTTATTATTAGAGTCACTTTGGTTGCACAATTAATCGGTGACGGTCGGTCACGGCATTGCAGGCTAATACGATATTTGCGATTTCCTTGTGTGCTGCACTCTCACTGGGCATGTGGAAACAAGGAAAGGAAGAATGTCGTCACATAATAACAAACAACGCTAACCGTTTAGTGGAAAACGGAAATATGGAGCTGATGTTATTTTTTTTCTGACAACACCATTACACACGATGAAAGACAATCAAAAGTTTGTTGAGAAACCTTTTTGATCAGAAAAATTCAATTTATAAGGAATTGAAGTATTGAGTCTCATTAAAAAGAGTTTCACGATGACAGCTGTGTGGGTTTGCGCTCCTAGTACAGTAGTAATAGTGTTCTGTGTCCTAGTACTTGTGTCTGAATGAATGTTTCTTTTTGTATTAAATTGACAAATTAGGTACTAATTAGGTACCTACTTACTCCACCTAAATAAAACTACTTATTAATAAATTGTGAACTATTATTTGTGAGTTTGTGACTAAAACAGCCATTATCAGAGTGATTATTAGGGCGAGACAATGTGTGTGAACAATTACGTAATGTTTTAATTTCACACTAGTTTTTAGACCAGAAAGATTAAAATCTAGATGCATTCATTCGAGCTGATTTTTCCCACGAAGTTATTTCGGAGATGATAATGGCAACACTAGTTACACACAATACCATATTTCAAATGGGAATTTGATTTTCGAATTATTTGCGGCATTACGATCCTATTTTTTTTTAACAAAGATTCAAATCAAGTCAGCCTTAAAATTCCTCAATAGTAATATGAATATAAGTTCATTTTATTACGTACTTAATTATGTGAAGATATTTAAATTATGCACTCATACAACCTTCTTTTAAGCACCTTTTAGACATACCTTACAAGGCATCTTAAAACAAGACGTTAATTAAAAAAAACAATGGCGCAGTACGGCAGTACAATAGAAATCGGATAGAGGATGCGGATCACGTTCGAATTCGGAAGTGATCAAGGAGTTAGCGACCTTAGTAGGTACCGCGCTAATAAATTGTGCGTTTTTTTCCTCCCAAACAAATGACTGGCGATCTCTTTGAAGTTACTGTTGCCCGGTAGTACTTTTACTGGATTAGATTTGCATACAGATTTAAGTTAACCCTGCAGCGCGAAATGTGACGACGAATCTGGGTCACACCAAAAAAGCTCGTGAAATATTTATATTTATTCGGTAATTATAATGTCATGTAGCTGAGAACAATGAAATATTAGAAAGAAAGAACATAACAACATAAAGAAAGGATCCAAATACAAAGGAAAATAG
This sequence comes from Oligia fasciuncula, assembly GCA_963082905.1. Lineage (NCBI taxonomy): Eukaryota > Metazoa > Arthropoda > Insecta > Lepidoptera > Noctuidae > Oligia > Oligia fasciuncula. The sequence continues at coordinate 7,679,840 of OY720406.1, read as the reverse complement.
CTCAACGTAAAACGTCCCTACCTCATCATTGTCATGCAATGTAGTACATTACCTAAGTAGGCTCTGACAAAAACGGATTTTTTTACACATTATGACAAAATTGACAAGACATAGAAATGCATGGGAAAGGAATTGACATCTACTAAATCGTCACGCGATCCGTAAATGCCATTCCCATAGGTTTCGTTTATGTTTTTATTCTTTGTCAATCGTACCTAATTGTTATCTTGGGTAGGTATGTCACGTACCTACGCCCCGTGTTTATAACCTATAATTTCTTTCATACAAAGAGATTTAAGATAGGAATAATTTAAGTCTGCTTTCATACAATATTTTTATCTCACGAAGCGACACGCGGTTTACTAGTGGTAAGGGATGGGGAACCATTTTTCAAAAGCTAAGCTATTCGCGGGCTCGAATCGGTTATGTTGTTTTCTCCTAATTATCTTAAAAACCATTGAAAAAAAATTTTTTTACGATTTCATTAAGATTTACTGACTTTATACAGTAAGAAGAAATGTTTGTAAAACAGTAAAAGACAAAACAGTACTTATTTGAACATACTATTTACTGAAAAAGACAACAAAAAAAAAAGGAAAACCACCGTTACTGTAATGTAAGTAAATTTCAATGGTTTGAAGGTTTGAACGATATCATGAAATGAATTTTGTGACCTTTTAGCTACTTAAAACGTTAAAGTTTACTGTCATGAAACATTTTGCATCAAGCTTTAACTGTTTTCGGATCACAAAAAAATACTGTTTTGAACGTTAGGCTCATAATTATGGAACTAAATATAGCAGTTCAGATTAATGTTATTTCATTTTTATTTACTGCTTATTTCTTTCAGTGCGATGTGATTTTAAAAAGTCTCTTCAATGTAACCTTTGCACTTTCGGCTAAGGCACAACATAATATACGTTCTATCACTGAAAGTTATCTTGAGTGCCCAATAAAGGCTAGTAATGGCTTCTTACCTTACAGTGGCCGATTTTGGACAAACAGAACGTCTTTATTATCTTTATGGACTAAAAATAGTTTTGGAGATATACGACAACAATGTATTGTCCAGAAGTTATCTTAGTGCCTTATTACTAGCGTTTCGACTCTCGTCGTCAAATATAATGTCATTCTTACTACTGGGCATACGGACCCAAAAATGGGCCCAGCGAAACTTTCTCTACTTACACCGGAAATCTGTGATCTAAATTAGTCTCTTAATATCTCTGCTTCCTTATGAAGAGATTTAAATATTTCTATGGTTCTCTTGGTTCACCTAAATACTTGGAAGTGATTCCCCACTTTTTCAGAATATTAGGTACTGGCATAACATTGGGCATGGACCTAAAAATTACTGGCCAATATTTGGCCATACCCGTTGAAAAGGTGTTAATACTTTTTTCTGCAAACGCCCCACGCGTTTGCAAGAGATGATAATATGTCTGTTCTAGAAAAATGGTTTATAGTTGAGATGAACACAGGGATGTAGGGAAGCAGAAAACATGCTGAACTGTCTTCGAATAAATAAGTTATGGTGTTAAGGGCAGCAAGCCCGTTGAAGGCGCATTTGGGAGTTGGAGTCTGTATGGGGTAGTAAGCGCTATAGAAGAAAATAAGAAGCAATACTGAATTTTCGCTATTTATTTCAAGAGGACGTGCTCACTTTTAAAAACGCGCTAACTGCACTTAAGTAGGTAACTTGTTTTACGAAAACTATCGCCGTATATTCTATTTCGTAATTTTTCTACTAACCTGCATGATATAATTCTTTTGATGATATTTTCTTTTGCAGACAACCTTTACAGTACCAACCTAGGTTTGACCAAATTCACGTAGGTAAGTAACATAATATTTGCCCGCATATGAAAATCTGCAAGTAAGCCAGCCACGATTTATTTAGCCTTGTAACATTATCAAGTCGGAACATACCTAAGTGCAGTTATAAATAAACTAAAATAACACGTACCTACCTACTTATCGTAAAAAAAAAAAACTGCTCATTAGATGGCTCAAGTGAAATTTTAAAATATACTGGGCAAAGTCAAAATCAAATTATTTATTTCAAGTAGGATATACTTTGAACGTCAACATTAAAAAAGAAAATAGAATTGAATCTAGTTCTAGGGCCTTTTTAAAATCATTTTAGGAACAGGTGAGCATAATCTTAACCATATAATGTTCCCACTGCTGGGACACAGGCAGCCGTAATCCACCACGTGGGCTCAGTGCAGTTTGGTGGATGTCACATGTCTTAAAATTTTTGGTTCTAGGACATGCCAGTGAGCCTATGCCGAAAGTTAAATAATGTGTAAGTAGGTAACTCCAACAGACCATAGCGACACGACAAGGAGCATTCGATTAAGGTTTCATTTACGATTTCAATAGCATCTGCGCCGCTCCGTACCGCGACGGATGTTTTCAAAGTGATGTCTAAGTAGTAGCAAACATCTTGGATAGAATTCATCACACAGCAATCTCAACAAGCTAACTAATAGAGGCTAAGTAAATGAATTACCTTTGCTCAAAAAAGGAACGCTTAATTTGACGGGTTATGCGCGGGAAAATCTGGGTCAATCAAAAAAGTTTTTGGGCACCAAAGACTAAAAATTATAACAAATAACAATAAATTTTAACGATTCAAAAATACATTGAATATTACATCACAAAAGCCTGTTTCAATTTCCCTTCTGTTGAGTAACTTAGTGACAAGGTTATGTCAAACACGGCGTCCAATTTAGGCTGAAGGTCTGTGCGCTGAACGGTATTCTTGAGAAAAAAGATTATTTACAATACAACGTACGGACGCCAGCAGGTCAACCTACCCGAAACTGTCAGATTTTCCCAATCAACCTTGAACCTTATGTTTTAGCATTAAAGTCGAAAATCTATTAAAGAAATCTGACAGATTGTAGTAACTTGATGTGCTGGCGTCTGTACAAACAGGTGTTTTAAAATTGAAGTATATTTCTGTCTCTTTAGGTCTTTTCAGGTTTCTTTATAAATATCAGTGAAATCGTTAATACTTCCATAGTTCCACTTAAGACGGCCAGAGACAAAATAGAAGAAGTTATGTTATGTCCCTGTAAATTCGACAACGGTCAAAGTAGTCAAACAGAATCCTCTAAACTAAAACGATAAATTAATCAGTAGATACCTACGTAACCATTTAAAATTACGACCAATCAAAGACATTAAATTGTGTACCTACCTATCTTAAATCTCTTTGCGACCAATAGTTCTCAGGTTAACACTCCATTGCGCTTGTAGCATTCACTTCCCAAATTATAGTACTTACCTATTTTTTGCTTCGTTGCATAAATATCTACTTATTAGGTACTCATTGTATAATACTGATTGATTTGCTTCGGTCTTCAGGAAGCTAAGTTATGAGCTAATCTTCACTTTTTGCTGTTTTTGTGTTGTGTATCAGTGCAAGTCTTACATAGTTTACGTCGTAATAATGTTTTTTGTGTTGTTTTGCACTGCAGTCATACACCTTTGCTTAGCAAAACTGAACCATGATGCTGCGAGAATATTTCTCTAAGTTTTTGGTAACTTCAAGCTAAAAGCCTGAGATTGTGTCATAATCTAACTGTGACACACGAACGCGTTTCGCGCCAATTAGAACTGTCAAAATCTTTCTAAGAGACCACGCTGTTAGAAATTTGAATAAAATTTGTCTTCGATTATTTTTGTAAGTTGTTCGGTCACAAGCAGTTACAACTTTTGTTAGAAACAGTGCGTTTGGTTTGACCTAGGGTCTAAATGGTATTATACATAAGCCTCGCCGATGAAAATTTAAAAACCCCACTAAGTTTAGTAGCCCCACTTCGAATTTTTCAGACCCCCTTTCAGTCCCTGTTGCAAAAAATATACATACATTTTTATTTCTTTCTTAATTGAAAAATAGTTGGGCAAACGTCATCTAAAACTCTTCCAAATTTCAAGTTGATAGCATTAGTAGTTCTTGAGATATTCAGCTGTGACAGACAGACAGACTGAGTCTCACCATCAGGGTTTCGTTTTACCATTTTGGTACGGAACCCTAAAAAAGAATGTGATTAGATTAGGCACGTTTTCCGGTGCAGCAGACAGACAATAAGCAAAAGTCTGACGAAGCCAATGACTCATTGTGGTCTGTACAGCTTGGTACCAATCGATCGATTGAAATGCATGTGAAGTAGGTACATTTCCCAGAATCTAAAGACAGGTCACCAGAGTTCACATTTAAAATATAGCCTAAATATAAATTATGAATATTTATTTATAAGCAACAGGAAAACGCTTTTAACTCTTATCTTAAATAGCATAGCTGAAAAAAGTCTCAAAATTTTTCTTAATCCTAACGATTGGACAGATCATGAGAATTCTAAAATCAATTAATTGCTGAAGACTAATGGTCATTGGCATAGCCGTTGGGTACCTAGGTAGATATCACCCTGATGAATTGAAACCCCATCGCAAAGGGTAGGTACGTCCACACCTACGACACATACCTAACTTAACTACTTAATCATTAATTAATAACATTACGTGCTTTATCTTTCTGTCATTTTGTCTTTTATCACAATTACTGCCCCAGAGCGAATATTTTAAGTAACTGACAGCAGCAGAAATTAAATTTATCTGAGTTTATTTATATAGTAGCAGTGGTGTCCCAGTGGAAAGTCTTAGGTTACTTTGTGTAAATTGTTTCATCACCAATGATCTCAAAACGGTGAAGGAAAACATCGTAAAAAAACCGGCATGTCCTAGAACCAAAAATTTGAAGACATTATGGTGACATCTACCAACCCGCACCGGGCCCGCGTGGTGGATTACGGCCCACTTCCAATCACAGAGGACGCCTGTGTCCCAGCAGTGGGAACATTATAGGCGGATTATGCAGCAGAAATTCTGCAGAGGGCATTCTTCCGAAAGTAGTTCTGTACTTCGGTATGAACTCCCGATTAAACAACATTTTCGGACGGGCAAAAACACATCGGGTGTAAAGACAGCTGTCAAATCGTATTGTCATTCATTCTTAGTTCAGACCCCAACATGTTCCATGGTGATACGGAGTAGGAAACGCCCGTAACTCCGGACGAAACTATGACTAGCACGGATAGGTATTCATATTTGAACAAACACCTTATAGAAATCTCAATCAATAGTCGACAGGTGGGACTAAGAATGGTAACAGTCGTTTGTCTTGAAATCGAGAGGGTTGTCCCTGCCCCAGTGACCTGTTTTACGCCACTAGTTCAAACAATATGGCAAATTCTCACCACCCGCCATTACCTCACCAATAGAAACATCAAAAGAAAGTTCTCAACACATTCCATTGCATTTTATCAACGGCTCTGATACATTACCGCCATGAAATTGGTGTAATAGACAGAAAACATTGCGTGTACTTCGTAACAGAGTGGTATGATGATGGAGTCGTTTATAAAAATCAAAATGGCCGGAGCGGGCGGTCAATAAAGGTAATTTCAAGTAATTTAAGCCGTGTGAAAGTGCGTATGGTTAATTTTAAGAAAGAAGTAGACTAATGTGAAAGTAGGTAAGCTCAAGTCCTTTCAGAGTTCAGATGAATAGGTATATTATATATATATGGGCACTGAGCATAAAAAAAACTCGTACCTCTAAGCACTGAACCTGTTTTGTACTAGATCCTCGTAAATTTCTTTAGACTTGCACTGGTCAGTTTTTACACATCCCTAGTTACTGACAGGTGGCATAAATAACTACAAACTGGTTAGAAACGCTTCTCAAACACATCTTGCGACAGGCATTTGTTTTTACTGGCTCCTGGACATACAAAGGAAGGTCTCTCTTGAAACATTTTAGACTTCTAAAGGTCGGTAGAGTCATCATCAACATCAGTCTAACCTTTTCTCAACTATGTTGGGGTCGGCTTCCAGTCTAAACGGATGCAGCTGAATGTCAGTATTTTACATGGAGCGACTGCCTTTCTGACCTGCACAACCCAGTTACTGGATTGACTGCTTGTCTGGACTACCCGTAACCATCGTAAAGGTCAGCAGAGTATGTTTATAAATTAGCATCACTTGGCAATGAGAAGGTAAGTGTTTGATAAATATTTTCGCAAAATCCTGAGGTACGATTATTTTGAATAGACAACGTGACCCTGATAAAAAGCAAAACTAGCGGTGAAATCAAATAAAATTTAAAACAATTCCCTACTGTGTGTGGGGGTGTGTGTGTGTGTGTATTTTATTTGATTTTTGTTATTTCTTTGTAAACTTTTCTGACAAAACATCTGTCTGAGCAGACGCGTCTTGCAATTCAGAAAATAACACTTCGTCTGATAAATCGTTCGCGAAAATCCTAAAGAGATATTTTCCTAGTCAGTGTAGTGACAATTATTTTGTAAAAGTAAGTTAAACATACGACGTGCAGAGTCGTTTTCTAGCGAATACTTTCACTAGCTTTTGACAAAAATGTTAAATGTTATTCGAAACATGGTACCTATGTGTCGAAAGTGAGGAAATGTATTTGGTTCATTATGTTTACATTCCCATGCTTCCTTTTAGAGGCTTCCTGGTTTGCTGGTCAGATTTCAATGACCTAATATTATTTTAAAATTGTTGCCGAGGGAGGTTTGTGAAATGCTGGCGTCATGGTCGAAGTACGCGACGCACAAAAACAATGGAAAAGCTATAGGGGAGACCTTTGCCCAGCAGTGGAACATTAGAGGTTAAACAAATATCCATACTAATATTATAAATTCGAAAGTAACTCTGTTTGTCTGTCTTTACCTTTTCTCAACTAACCCACTGAACGGATTTTGATAAAATTTGGCTGAGAGATAGATTGCATCCGGGGGAAGGATATAGGATAGTTTTTATCGACATACCTCGCGGCGAAGCCGCGGGCGGAAGCTAGTAGGTATATAAATCAGTGGCTACTGCTGCTGGACTGTGCTGGATCGACATAATGGTCTTTGGCACTGTCGTAAGCCGGAACCCGGAAAAGCAAAAGTATTTTTTAATTTTTTTCTAATAAAGGTAATGGAATGATTAATTCATAATTATATCACTTGCTTACATTTCCATATTTTGTAGTCTTACTAAACTAATACTAGTAGGTATAAGATCATATAAATACCGCGAAATCTTTTCGTTTTCTTTGACCCAAAGACCGAAATAAAAATTCGGAATAGAAATTCTTCTAGGCAAATTATTTACGGTCTTTGGGTCTTAGAAATGTAATAGGTACGCAACGTAGGTATTTGTTGTCGCTTTGAAATAAATAAAAATAAACACATAATTATGTAGGTACTTAAACTATTTTTTTTTGTATCTCTAGGAATGGAACCTATTACTTTACCGTGCATTTTGAATGGGAGACCAGTTGGTTCGTTCACAAGTTCACAGTAAACTGGTATAAAGTGCAACGGCCTCCGTGCAGCAGCACTAATTTTCTTTTATTGATTACTTGAAGTTTACTTCAATTACTAGAACGAATTCTACATAATAAATTGTTGCTGAATTTTCAAAGTTAAAGAAATGCATGTTTCTCTGCAAAATAACGTTTACTCCCAAAAATCTTTTAAATGCCGCATGAAAATTGTTGTATCAATTTTCATGAAAATGATAAAAAAATACAAAAATGAAAACGAAACGATGAATGAAATGAAATTATTTTTTTATTTTGGTTGTAAGTAGGTACTTAGTCAAATTATTTTTAAATTCAGAACGAAGCGATTAAATCAAACTTCGAGGCAATGGCACAACAATCACAGCCAAAGTGCAATAAAAATCATACTGAATAATAAACAATAGTGAAAATAAGAAAGTAAGAAAAACCACTTACATTCATTTTGAAAATTTCCAATATTCCTCAGATTAACATCAAAATAAACCACTGCAGAACACAGACTTTCTTCAAAAGAATTTTAGTAAGTACTATGTTGATATTACGGAACCGGTTTTGTTTTTGACAGGGAACGCGCATGTGCGCGGTATGATGGCGGATCGGCGACTGGCGCGCGACGGTTTTAAAAAAAATAAACTTTCTCAAACGACCGCGATTGGTTAGGTATTAGGTACTGTAGTTGACGAATACAGTTTACATAATTACTGGCAGTTAAATTCATATTTAGTTGTTGTGATAAGGTGTTGCATATTATGATAAGGGTCGGAATATTGAGGTAACGGTAATTGCACCTCCGACCTTTAAAGAACAGTAGGTTAAAGTTCGGTGTATGGATTTATTGTCCATTATGACCAAATTTTGACCCTAGAAATGTAGAACTGTTTTCTACATTTCTATGGTCAAAATTTTATTTTAATTGTGACAAAAGCAAAATTATTCATATTGATGAATTAATATAATTATCTCGGGGCCATGGGGTCCTTTGGAAGGCGTACGAGAGGGGCCGAACCCAACTCGCAGAGACCATAGCTATGTAGGTATGTTGCAGCTAGTATCGAGTCGTGAAAAAACAATTCAATTTATTACATACCTAATATATCGATACCATCACATCTGTGGAGTTTCGATAGCTAATTTAATTTGATTTTGGGGATTGAGGGCCCAGGATTCGATTATAAAAACTAAAATCACAAAGTATTTTTTTTTGGATTTAACAAATCGGTGGTGTGTCCGCTGTTTAGGTAGGTACATTTAATTTCAGTCGAATGTAGTCACATAATTCATAAAAAATCTTAAGTTCATAATCATAACACAGAAAGTAACTTTACAAGGTTGTTGAATCCGAAGCGTTTTACAACAACGTTTACAAACTTGTCGATAAACTGGAATGTCTGGCTGCACAAACAAATTCTATTTTTTCCCACACGCGTAGCCTGCGTATCGCTGTCTCACTTTACGAGGCTGTCGCGAGCGAGAAGGGGTGGTTCAACGTCTATCGTCTACCTACCGGTTTAGTTCGTGAATATTGCCGCACAGCGCGCACGTGTTGTCTGATTTGTTTTCCGCTGTTGTAATTTGTTGTAAACATGACCACTTTCTATTGGAACAACGAGTTAGTTTTCAATCTAATCAGAATGTTTGAAGAAAAACCTGAGCTGTGGGATATTTCATCGGAACATTATAATAATAATAATAATCATTTTATTTCGGAATAATAAATCCATAAATTTGTTAGTAAAACATAAAAAACATAAAAAAAACTGTTAGTACACATGCAGATTGGACAAATAATGGACGAGCGGGCAATCAAATTTCCCTGCAATGACATTCAGGAGACTGTTCGAGCTGCCCCGGACCCTCTGCAGCAGCGACGCGGCACGCTTCAGGACGGTGGAAAGGAAAATGAGAATGCTTATGAGCCAGTACCGAAGAGAACTACTTACGAAACGTAATAGCAGATGGTTTGCCTTTCAGAGGTTGTCGTTTCTAAAGTCACGGCAACTAGCTGTATCACACAAGGTAAGGCTGACAGCAGACTATAGTCACGACAGTCTCAAGACAGACTATGGCATAATAAAAAGTACTAAACGCGCACATTTGAAACAAAAGAGAATCGAACTTATCAAAAATCTTCGAGAAAATCATGCATCGTAGACTCACAAATTATTTAGAAAAATTCCAGATCATAAAAGAGGAACAAAACGGCTTTCAAAGGGGAAAATCAACTGCTTTAGCAGCATTTAAACTAATAAAAAATGTAATTGATAATCTAGATAAACGCATTCCAGTATCTGTCATCTTCTTTGACATGAGCAAAGCTTTCGACTTTGTTAACCACGACTTACTAATACAAAAATGCAATAACTACGGAATTAGAGGAATAGTGATTGATTGGATTACTAGTTATTTATATAACCGGCAACAAAAAGTAGAAATAAGCACAATAAATGAAAATAACGAGTTCACATCATATAGTTCTGAATATAGCCGAACTAAATCAGGAGTACCCCAAGGAAGCATGCCCATTACTTTTCCTCATTTACATCAACGATTTACCTACAGCTTTACAACAACAATGCATATTTTTTGCTGACGACATATCGGTAATTATAACAAATGATAGTAAATCAGAAACAAATCACGAAAAAATCCTTAATGAAACCAAGTAAACCAAGTCTTAAAATGGCTCGAAAAGAATTATCTCTGTGCAAATTTAAATAAAACCAAATACATAAACTTTAAAAACTACAATTCAAAACAAAAATCATTTAAAGTTCAAGGACAACAAATTAACGAAGTTAGTGAATACAAATTTCTTGGACTTATTCTAGACCAGCATTGTAACTGGAAACTACATAATATAGAGCATGTATGCAAGAAACTAAATCAATTTGTATTAGCTCTTAAACGTTTAAGATGTACCGCGAGTGAAGCTGTTGCACTTACTGCTTACCATGGGTATGTTTCCTCTTTACTCAGATATGGGCTGTTGCTCTGGGGGAACTCGACCAATATTAATGATGCCTTCCGGGTACAGAAAAAATGCCTAAGAGCAATCTGTGGTATTAGTCCTTTAACATCCTGCAGACCCCGCTATAAAAAAATTAAAATTCTAACCTTAACTGGTCTTTTCATAATGCAAGCGGGTGTATTTGTCAAAGAGCACTCTACATTTTTTACAACATGCGACTTACATTCAAAATATACCCGTCGAGACCCAACACGGCTAAGAATTCCTTCACATCAAAGCGCACTATGTCATAAGAATAGCTTTATCACAGCAATTAAAATTTTCAACAATATTCCAAAAGAAATAAGGGAACTCCCTCTAAAACGCTTTAAATCAAAACTACACAAATGGCTTACTGGTAATTGTTTTTATAGTGTAAAAGAATTTTTTGATAAAAAAGTAGCAGATAAATATAAGATATGATGCTGAGATTTAATTAGGTATATTACTTTATTTAAACTATTATTATTAAGTGTTCAAATAGATACGAAACCCATTAGGATTTCGTATCAATGTCATTAAAAATGTTTTAATTTTAACAAATTAATGTGTTAAATTTGTTACATTTAACATTCTTAAATATTTGTATGCCAGTCCATGGCGAAACATGTAAGATCATAACTTTATTTGTAAGACCTTAATGTACCATGTTTTAAAGCAAATAAATATATTCTATTCTATTCTAAAAAAAAAAAACGTCTCATAGTCATAGCTGTCTAATGCATACAATAACTGCACGGCGACAAGTCTGACTAACGACTGTCGGCTTCCCTTTGAACTTTTGAAGTGTATGCGAGCGCGCACATCAATGACAAAACCGTCTAGCAATGTTAGCGAACTTAGCGATGTACCTTAGTCTGATCCGAGCGTTCAGAAATCAGAGCGTACACACGTCCCATCATGTTTACAGACGAAGAACTCGTTGAAAAATTAATTGGCGAGGTGGAAAAAGACCTATCCTTTGTAATAAATAATGTAAAGAATATACTGAAGTCAATTAAAAAATGAAATTTGTATGCGTAGCGTTGCGTCGTCGTAGACAAAACAGTTTCGTCTTGGTATGCGCCGTGTGGTAGACACAACTTGACTTGTCTATGTGAAACAAGATTGTCTAAAAACTGTCGCGTCTCTAGTGTGCGATGGCCCTAAGATTTGATTTTACCCATTGGCATTGACGAAAATCCTAAATTGAACAACGTAGGTAAAAAGGTACGCACGGCTTCACATCAAGCTATACTTACATAACCAGTATATGCTGACTTCCGATTGTACAAAAAACCTGCACCCTATATGGTTTTAACCAAGACAATGGCTAAAAATTTAGTTATTGTCTCGAAGACATAATTTACAATACTTTTTTACGACATGGCAGTGCTACTTGTATTGGGAGTGCACCTTGACGTATCACTGCCGGCCGTAGTCGAGTCGACGGCAGCGAAGAGTCCTGGGACGCGGTGGTTTCTTTCTGCGAAACGGTCGTCTCGCAGGAGGCTGTGGAAAGGGAGTGGGAGATCTCATCCACTCACCCGGCCCGCAGTAGGCGCATCGGGCGTCGGCGGAGGGCGGAAAATGCCCTCTTCCAGCCCCCCTAAACGGGTCCAGAGGCGACGAATTCGGGGACGTCTGTCACCGCCAACACATCAGGACTTGAGCTGGCGGCGCGTAGTGTTCAGTGTCGGGGGTTGCGAAAGGATCGTACGGTCCCGCAACCCCCGGCGTAGGTTTGAGACGGAACACTGGGGTGATTTTTAGTCAGTAAGGGCCTGACAGACCTCGCCGCCCGCCCCAGGGCGGCGGACATCCATGAAGATTTTCCACCCCGGAAACAAAAAAAAAGGGTGTGCACCTGCCGAACCTATACTCAATAAATCAATAGCCCGTCTGGAGGTGTGCGTTGAAGCGTTATCATGGTAAAGAAATTTTAAAAAAATCGAGAAAAAAGGCAAAAAACTGTGAAAGTATGATATGATCTTAAAAACCTTATGTCACTAAGAAAATGCTTCTCTGTTAACAATGTTAGAAAGGTTGCTTGCCCCTCGAAAGAGCTCCTACATAAAGTTGCCCGTGTGTGTGTTTGTTTCGGCCTTTCTTCTCAGAGTAGTCAGATAGGAAACGCAGACTTCATCTAGTTTAAAAAAAAAAACATGATTGACGTGTAAAAGTGTTTGTACAAACCTACTTACAAAAATAAAATCATTTATCACCACATCACATAATATTATCTTACATTGTCCGTACGCAAAATACGCGCTTTGTCGTGGAGTTGCGGAAACCAGCCCGTATTACCTATTACCTACATTATCCTCACTTTTTATTTGAAATTCTTTTAGCGCCACAATCAACCAACAATCGAAAGCGATTAACATTATATTATGTAATCATTATCATTACTTTTTCAAATAACACGGGCAGAAGTGACTGTGATAGTCATCTTATAGGTAAGCCTGCATGACGTGATTATTCACCATAATTACGTGTATCCAACTTACGTAATGAAAGTTGTTGTAGAATACTTTAAATTGATTATATCTTTTGATAAAGTGAAGCGATTGCGATGAAACAAAAACTAATCACTACTCCGAGTTCTACACTATATTTGAGTATAAAAATTAACCATATTGGTTCGGTACTTTTTACGTTGAACCTGTTCAAATCAAATTTTGTCACATCCAAACAGACAAACAGACAAAAATTCTAAAAATTTATGAAATGGCATCTGTTGGTTATCCTATAATATAACACCCCAACAATTTTTTTTTTATATTCTCAATGTACAGAATTGCCTCGTCTACAGATTTATGTATAGATCAGGTTGTATCTTGATCAAATATGATTCGCGACTACCTATAATGTATAATACTACAGATATAATGTATAATAATACATTTACAGAATTATAGTCATTAAGCCCGGTTTCCACCGCGAGCGGAACGGACCCATTAATGACTTCGTTAAACTCGCAAACGCTGGTGGTGGTGGTGGTGGCAACCGTTGTTGGAAATACAAATATGCAGTTGACTGTTAACTATTAACAGTTAACTGCATGTTTGTATTTCCACCGTTGGCGGAAATACAAGTATGAAGTTTGCGTTTGCGAGTTTAACGAAGTCATTAATGGGTCCGTTCCGCTCGCGGTGGAAATTGAGCTTTAGAATTTAATCCTTAAGTTAGATTTGTTCCTTAAGAACTTTTTCACATGAGATTTTTTCATAAGGAACAAATCTAACTTAGAAAAATGTATTAATGTTTCTAATGATTATAATCCTGTAAAGAGGTACCTGTTATAGCCGCAAATCATATTTTGATCAAGATACAACCTGACACCGACCGACCTGAAAATTGCAAAAAACCTAAGAATTTCGCGGTCTACCACTGCGCATTCACCTTAAATTGTCTGTGGTCCCCTGCGAGTTCATTTTGCGACCAAGGACAATACAGACTATTTAAAAAAAAAAAAATATAGCCCGCGGATTTTTTTCTTTTGGCATGAAGTCTCTTGGGGCGCTTTCCGAATTAGCTATAATCGCTCACATCACAGCGCTCACATCATCTCACATGCGTTCCGATTTAGATATTACGATTATGACTGCTGAGAGCTGGCAACAATTCGGAACACTCGTGAACGCGCTCACAGTGCTTACACAATGTAAAAAAGATATTATTACAGAATTTCTTTGTATAAACACCACATTTCTTCTTCAGTTCTTCTTCTTTGGTTAGGTGGAAGCACAATTTCGAAAATGCCACGTTAGTTTAATTTAAAGATGATGCAACTCAAAACAAAACACACACTTACACAACCTCATACACACACTGTCATTTTTGACAGCGCTCACGGTGATGTTATTGTAGGGCATGGTCGGCAACTCGGCATTATCGCAAGATGATGGCGAATGTCATGACGTCATCTATGACGATTCACGGGACATCGTTATCGTTATCGCGCTCACGCTAATTCGTGTACGTTACCCCAGCAAGAAAGTGTCTCCTAGAGTTATTTGAGTAGAACGTATAATTGGTGCCTTATCTGCTGTAAATCCCCCACATAAAAAATGTGTGCCCCCTGTCGTTTTGCAAAAAAACGGAAAAAACGATTCATGCTGGGGTAACGTTTTTCTAGCAGGAAAATTCTAAACGAATGATCGGAGAGAGAAAAATTGTGCATGGCCAGAGAGCTTATATGTGTGCCAAAATGTGCCCCCAAAAATAAAATCTGTGCCCCTTCAGGTTTTCGAGATATTGCATTTCCTGCTGGAGTAACGTTTTGATGAATCGTATATCTCTAAAACCATTGCATGTGCCCCTGTAGAATAAACATACACGAGTAGCTCTTAATGTGTGCCCCTTAGTGCCACAATTAGATTTAAGGAAATATTTATAGTTTTCAAGTTATCGCGGTTTTATGAAAACCCGAAAAAACATCGCAGCGCCTAAATGAGACAAGGCATAAGGTCGCTGAAAACTGTATTCGGTCCTTCTTGACGCTAATAATAACCATACAAAGTTTCAAAACTGTTCATGCATGCGTTTTTTAATAATCTTGCAAAAATTCAAAACGATGGTGTCATAACTTTGACGGCAAAATACAAGGAACCGACTCAATTCCAGATGTGTAGGTATAAACCAAAATATTGTGCCTTTAGTCAAAAATATATTGTGAAAATATTCAGCTTGGAATGTTTCGCATTAAGTAAATATTAACAAAAAACCAAAATATGTAAGCAACGGCTGGTTATCCGACCAAATTCCAATGACTACTAAAAAGCGACTGATTCATACATATCGATGACCTTCTTTATTGGATATTATACATAAGCTGTTGTCCGTACAGTCGCGTTCAAAAGTTTTGGGGGCTATTTAAAAAATATATTAAATGCACCTTGTGACTGTATTATATGAAACAGCTTGTTGATGTGGAAATTATTATTTTTATTCCCTTAATTTTAATTCTTAAAGTAATTATTGCATCAAATCACAGATCATATTTCCTACCTATAAATATTAGAAATTATTTGCACGTTGTGTAGTCATTTTTATTTAAATCATCTCATCTAAGTTTAACATATAATTAGTAAATTCGCATCACAAAAGATCACAGATCAGTATTAAGTATAAGTTTAATGTTGTGTAAAAAAAAATTAAATTTTAAATCACAGATAAATAATTTTCATACGAGTGATTTGCTTATACATAGATTCAGATAAAGTGTGATAATATAGTAAACCGCATAAAGATATAACTGTAAACATCGAATGTGCACAAATTATCTGATGGTATTTGGGTATTTTCCTACGCCTAGCACTGGCCTGCAAATTGCAAAGAACGCAAGAAATTTTGAATTTCGCGGGCTGGTTAGAGCATTCCCCTTAATGATGAAAAACTTACTGTTAATTTATCTAACCTACGGCTTACCATCAAATATATATATATAAAAAGACAAATACGGGCTTTTTATTTATATACAAAAAAGAGCTACCTCTTTTTAGTAGTAGCTATTCATCACACATTTCATGAACTATATTTTTTTTAAACATCGGGACCAATCAAATTTTGGTTCAAAGACCTGGCAAATGGCAAATATCTGGATATTTGCCATATCTTTCGTTCACACATAAATTACTGGATGTATTTTAGTGAAATTTAGAATGGAGAAGATAGCTTACCTTGGAATAGCACTTAGGCTACTATTTATAATGTACTTATTCATGTGTAATTCATAGAAACAGCTAGTAGAATATAATCCAATAACAACTTTATTTTATTACTTTTCTACTTCAGTGTACTCAGGCACAACACGTGTCAACCGGTTAGTGAGTAAAGTAAAGAAGGTCATCGATATGTATGAATCCGTCGCTTTTTAGTAGTCATTCAAATTTGGTCGGATAACCAGCCGTTGCTTACATATTTTGGCTTTTTCAAAATCAAAATATTTTATTTCACATAAGCCTACATGGGCACTTATGAAAGGTCAGAAGCTAGGTGCACGGTTCCAATTGGTCGTTTCCTATGGAGAAGAACCGGCAAGAAACTCCACGGTTAGGTACTCTTTTTAAAAATAATTGGCTTTTACAATATTTTCAAATTACAGTAGGAATGGGAGGATAGCGTAGGCCAGTCAACAAGTATCAGGTACTTGATAAAATAAAAAATGGTCTACAGATCTAAAGTCTACAAGGCCTACAAAGTCCTCACATTTACAAAATAAGAATCTATCAAAAGGATAAATAAAAACCTAATAAAACATAGTGATATGATTCCCATTACAACCACAAATAAAGAGATGAAAAATTTGAATTGTCTGTATATAATGTCAAGTAATAAGAATTTTGTTAATATTTACTTAATAATAATAATAATTCCATTTATTTCGGACAGAGTCCATATAAGTGTTAGTAACAATGTTCTTAATGCGAAACATTCCAAGCTGAATATTTTCACCATATATTTTTGACTAAAGGCACAAGATTTTGGTTTATACCTACACATCTGGAATTGAGCCGGTTCCTTGTATTTTGCCGTCAAAGTTATGACACCATCGTTTTGACTTTTAGCAAGATTATTCAAAAACGCATGCATGAACAGTTTTGAAACTTTGTATGGTTATTAATAGCGTCAAGAAGAACCGAATACAGTTTTCAGCGACCTTATGCCTTGTCTCATTTAGGCGCTGCGATGTTTTTTCGGGTTTTCATAAAACCGCGATAACTTGAAAACTATAAATATTTCCTTAAATCTAATTGGGGCACTAAGGGGCACACATTAAGAGCTACTCGTGTATGTTTATTCTACAGGGACACATGCAATGGTTTTAGAGATATACGATTCATCAAAACGTTACTCCAGCAGGAAATGCAATATCTCGAAAACTTGAAGGGGCACAGATTTTATTTTTGGGGGCACATTTTGGCACACATATAAGCCTTCTGGCCATGCACAATTTTTCTCTCTCCGATCATTCGTTTAGAATTTTCCTGCTAGAAAATCGTTACCCCAGCAAGAATCGTCTTTTCCGTTTTTTTTACAAAACGACTGGGGGCACATATTTTTTATGTTACCTTAAAATGTTTACCTTAAAATGTTTTTATTCATTGCATCATTAACGAATTTAATGACTTTACTTCATTATTGATTTACAAATGAATTTGTTCGATATTGGCAATCGGTAATAATGTTCTACTTTACCATATCCCTTTGAATATTCGATTCCCTATCACTTTTTTTCCAACCTATGGTCGCAGACAGCCAACTCGAAGAAGAAAAAAACTAATCTACACACATCAAAAGTGTCTAGGGATCAAGCATTTTTATGCGGATTTCTTGAGATTGAGATGTGGCTTTGTAATAAATTTATGATTTTATAAATTTATATGGATCCTTTTTGGTGCATTTCATAATTTGAATCAGGAACTGTGAATCAAATTCGAGTAAAAGATGAAAATCAGCTGTCAATATTTTCCCTATAAAAACATACAACGCATTGAAGACATTATTAGTGCTACTGTTTCCCTACTACTGATTAAAACCAACGTTATTATGGAGCGGCGACGTCATTTAAGCAGGGAAGAAATGCTCAGAGCCGTGGGAATGATAGAAGCTGGTTCCCGGCAACGTACTGTGACTTTAGCTCTGAATACAAGTCAGAGTGTTATCAGTCGACTTTGGACACGTTACCGAAGCACTGGTACCGTGGCTGAGCGCCATGGAGGACGGTATCGCTGCACCACACGGAGACAAGACCGATACATTCAAATCTTAACTCGAAGAGCTCCAACAATAACCGCCATGATGTTAGCCGTGAGGCTTCATCACTCTTCAGGGAACTTAATTAGCGACCAAACAGTCAGAAACCGCTTGCATGAAGTGAACCTTCATTCCCGAAGACCGCTACGGGTACCACCTATAGCAATGCACAATCGTAGGATTCGATATCAATGGGCTCTTGAACACAGAAATTGGGCAGAAGAACAATGGCGTTTCGTGTGCTTTTCTGATGAGTCTCGTTTTGGTATGAGACCGGATACAAGACGTATACGACACTGGAGAACCCCTGGACGCCAACAGCGATTAAAATCCTGCCAGGAAGTCCATCCTTATAGTGGTGGAACCATCATGGTATGGGCGGGTATTTGGATCGGCGGAAGAACTGAGTTGATTTGGATCAGAGGCAACCTCAACGCTCAAATTTATGCTGAGACGATTGTATCAGACGTCATCGTTCCTCTACAAGTGCAAATCGGTCCCTTATTTCAGTTAATGCATGATAATGCACGACCGCACACCGCAAGAGTTGTAAGACAGACTCTCGCCGCAGCTAACATCAATGTCCTGCCCTGGCCTGCTCAGTCGCCAGACTTGAACCCGATTGAGCATGCATGGGATATGCTACAGAGAAGAGCTCTGCCGAATATGGAGGGTATCCAGTCGCAAGAAGACCTTTTTTTGTTGTTGCAACGAACATGGGCGGCCATTCCACAGCGTGATTTGGATGAACTCATTTTGAGTATGCCAAACCGATGTTCTTGTGTTGTTAGTGTTCGCGGTAGAAACACGGATTATTAATTGTTTAAGTTACCCAATAAAATTTTAAAGAAAACTGTTATTTCAGTCTTTTTTTTGAACTTTTGTGTTAGTGGTTCAAATGTAAAAAATCCCTTTATTAGGAAAATGGCAAATTTCTTTATTAATGCAAAGGTGACTTGGTTTATCGTTACTGTGACAAACGAAAACACTTTATTTGATGAATCCTTAAAGAAAATTTTAATTAATATCAATCAGGAGAAAAGTTATTGCAAAAATATATGTTGATCCCTAGACACTTTTGATGTGTGTAGTTCTTGCAGAAGTATCCCGACCCAACCGTACCTTGAAGTTAAAAACCGTACCTTTTCAGAAAGCCTTGGGAAATCATACTGGCAACACTGGTAAATAGTTATCTGTGGTCCTGTGGTATTACAGCACATGTGGAAGTGGTGGTTAATATATCATATAGCAAAATAAAGCACGTGCTTAATACACACAACATAAAGCAAATGCTATCGTGGCGTGGCTCTCACAAGTTGCTATTTGCTTTTTTACATCGCACTCTGTCTCTGTCATCGCGCGAGAACAATACTATAATGTACGTACAGACGCCAGCACATCAAGTTACTACAATCTGTCAGATTTCTTTAATAGATTTTCGACTTTATTGCTAATACATAAGGTTCAAGGTTGATTGGGAAAATCTGACAGTTTCGGGTAGGTTGACCTGCTGGCGTCCGTACATACTCTGTGGCATTGAATGACTGAGGCCGGGCGGGGCGCCCAGTCGCGTCTACTCTCTCTAGTATTTAATAGTAGTCTATGGTCGCGCGCGTCGCGTGCTAGCGATTCCTGTTGGTCGTGTGCGTAATCGTTATTATGCATAAGCGTGCGATTTGCGATCTCGGGCGGCTCACGTAAATACGTAATATCAAAGACTACAATATGATGTGCGTAATATAATGAATGATTATCCTGTTTGGTTCGTGTTTTTTAGTAACTTTCGTCTTTCAGTGATAGGACACGCAATATTGATTTGCTACCTTTATTAGTGTAAGTAAGAACGATTGATTGAGTGAGATATTGTGTTGTTGTTTTGTGAACTTTTGTGATTATTTTGTTTCGTACTTTTTTAGTGTAAATAAATTCAGTGATAGGACACGCAATATTGATTAATTGATTACCTATAAACCTATAATTGTGTAAGTAAAGACGATTGATTGAGTGAGACATTGTGTTGTTGTTTTGTGATTTTGTGTATTTTTTTATTTTAACGGACGAAAATGTCTAGAAGGAACTGTGATTTGCCAATATGGAACTTTTTTGAAAAGCCTATTGATGGCAGTAAAACTGCTACATGTAATTACTGTCATCGAGAGTTATCTTTTAAAACGAGTATTACAAATTTAAAACAACATCTAAAACAAAAACACATTACGGTGTACAACAATCTAATGACTTTTGGCAAAACCCTCGAATCAACAGCACCTGAAAAAACAGTGAGTATTTGCTGTCAGTCACCTCGCTTGCTTTATTCGCGTATATATATATTATATTAGTCTATGTATTCGCGCCCGCCCGTAAGACGGAGGTTACACGCTCATTCTGGCGTCAGTTCAGTCTTATGACCTTGATCACGTATAGATTGATGGCTGAATGATGGACTGACGGGCGGTATTACACGGTAAGTCAGACTGACGATCAGTCCAACCGAAAACTTCTACGCGATAACACGCTTATGCATTTGGTATGGATTTTAACAAGAAAAATAATATGCTCCCGTTGCTATAATATTAGCCCTGTCTACGAGGAATCGTAGAAAAAGAAAGCGGTGGTGTAAAAAGTGGCTAATGAAAAGACCATAAATTCACTTAAATTTACTGAATGAGATATGAGACAGATAAAGATATATTTATTGCATAACTGTGTACATAAAGTTCTTATACATAACATTTTTTTTGTTTCAACAGTCTACCCGAGTCGGATATGCAATAGTACAGACGCCAGCACATCAAGTTACTACTGTCAGATTTCTTTAAAAGATTTTCGACTTTATTACTAAAACATAAGGTTCAAGGTTGATTGGGAAAATCTGACAGTTTCGGGTAGGTTGACCTGCTGGCGTCCGTACATGTATATTATTTGTTGATGGCAACCCAAATGAAACCTCCCACACACTTTGAAAATGTCATAATTGACAGATGGATTCTATTCATCTGTCATAATGACAAACTGTTGACCGTCAGGCCCAATGGTCAGGCCTCATCCGTCTGATACGTTAGACGGAGGTTACACGCTCATTCTGGCGTCAGTTCAGTCTGTGACCTTGATCACGTATAGATTGATGGCTGAATGATGGAATGACGGGCGGTATTACACGGTAAGTCAGACTGACGATCAGTCCAACCGAAAACTTCTACGCTATAACACGCTTATGCATTTGGTATGGATTTTAACAAGAAAAATAATATGCTCCCGTTGCTATAATATTGGGCGTCTACGAGGAATCGTAGAAAAAGAAAGCGGTGGTGTAAAAAGTGGCTAATGAAAAGACCATAAATTCACTTAAATTTACTGAATGAGATATGAGACAGATAAAGATATATTTATTGCATAACTGTGTACATAAAGTTCTTTTACATATTTTTTTTTGTTTCAACAGTATCTGAGTCGGATATGCAATAGTAATAAGAAATTGGGTACTTACAAATTCTATTTTTTAACAAAAAACTCATGCAGATTATAAAATACCTTATCAATTAACATTTTCTTCAATTTATTTTTAAACATATTTCCATTTAATTCTTTAATTGCTGGTGGTAACTGATTGTACACACGAATAACATTACTTTTATATTACATCATATTGTTAATAACTGGTAAATTAATGTCATATTTATATTGTTTCCGAATATTTAGACACAGGAGAAGAAGATGACTATGCTGATTATTATCGAATTAAAGAATTTAATTTTAATTTTTTTATTCGTTTTATTCCAAAGAATAGGTAACATTTCTAATGTAAGAATAAATTCTTTCTCCGGGGCTAATGGTAGAGATGGGGACGTCAAGTCGGGAGCGGCGAGGGAGTCGGCGCAGGCGGCGACATGTCGTGCGACTCCATCGCTGTCTAAGCAAGCAGTGACTGACATCAGACTGATAGCTAATAAACACACGTTCAGTCTGGCATCAGTCTGACCAGACTGACAAAAATTATTAAAATACACACATCAAAAGTGTCTAGGGATCAACATATATTTTTGCAATAACTTTTCACCTGATTGATATTAATTAAAATTTTCTTTAAGGATTCATCAAATAAAGTGTTTTCGTTTGTCACAGTAACGATAAACCAAGTCACCTTTGCATTAATAAAGAAATTTGCCATTTTCCTAATAAAGGGATTTATGAACCACTAACACAAAAGTTCGAAAAAAAGACTGAAATAACAGTTTTCTTTAAAATTTTATTGGGTAACTTAAACAATTAATAATCCGTGTTTCTACCGCGAACACTAACAACACAAGAACATCGGTTTGGCATACTCAAAATGAGTTCATCCAAATCACGCTGTGGAATGGCCGCCCATGTTCGTTGCAACAACAAAAAAAGGTCTTCTTGCGACTGGATACCCTCCATATTCGGCAGAGCTCTTCTCTGTAGCATATCCCATGCATGCTCAATCGGGTTCAAGTCTGGCGACTGAGCAGGCCAGGGCAGGACATTGATGTTAGCTGCGGCGAGAGTCTGTCTTACAACTCTTGCGGTGTGCGGTCGTGCATTATCATGCATTAACTGAAATAAGGGACCGATTTGCACTTGTAGAGGAACGATGACGTCTGATACAATCGTCTCAGCATAAATTTGAGCGTTGAGGTTGCCTCTGATCCAAATCAACTCAGTTCTTCCGCCGATCCAAATACCCGCCCATACCATGATGGTTCCACCACTATAAGGATGGACTTCCTGGCAGGATTTTAATCGCTGTTGGCGTCCAGGGGTTCTCCAGTGTCGTATACGTCTTGTATCCGGTCTCATACCAAAACGAGACTCATCAGAAAAGCACACGAAACGCCATTGTTCTTCTGCCCAATTTCTGTGTTCAAGAGCCCATTGATATCGAATCCTACGATTGTGCATTGCTATAGGTGGTACCCGTAGCGGTCTTCGGGAATGAAGGTTCACTTCATGCAAGCGGTTTCTGACTGTTTGGTCGCTAATTAAGTTCCCTGAAGAGTGATGAAGCCTCACGGCTAACATCATGGCGGTTATTGTTGGAGCTCTTCGAGTTAAGATTTGAATGTATCGGTCTTGTCTCCGTGTGGTGCAGCGATACCGTCCTCCATGGCGCTCAGCCACGGTACCAGTGCTTCGGTAACGTGTCCAAAGTCGACTGATAACACTCTGACTTGTATTCAGAGCTAAAGTCACAGTACGTTGCCGGGAACCAGCTTCTATCATTCCCACGGCTCTGAGCATTTCTTCCCTGCTTAAATGACGTCGCCGCTCCATAATAACGTTGGTTTTAATCAGTAGTAGGGAAACAGTAGCACTAATAATGTCTTCAATGCGTTGTATGTTTTTATAGGGAAAATATTGACAGCTGATTTTCATCTTTTACTCGAATTTGATTCACAGTTCCTGATTCAAATTATGAAATGCACCAAAAAGGATCCATATAAATTTATAAAATCATAAATTTATTACAAAGCCACATCTCAATCTCAAGAAATCCGCATAAAAATGCTTGATCCCTAGACACTTTTGATGTGTGTATATTAAATAATCATCATTCTGGACCATCAATCCATCAGTCTACGTTTATACAATCAGTTTCCCGTCATTCTGACATCAATCATAGACTGAACTGACGCCAGAATGAGCGTGTAACCTCCGTCTTACACTTCCGCTCGTGCTTTTGTGTTATCGTATTTTAATTTGTGCTTTGCTTTCTTTTCTTTGATTTAACTGACTTGGCCTTTTCACAACGGATTCTTCTTCTTTGCACATGATTAGGATACCGATAGCTTACGAACCTTCAACCCTGATGACTTTGCTTTTTTATAACGGTTATTTTTGATGTTGCACGCGATTAGGACTTTGGCTTTTGGATTTAAAACCCCATAAGTAAGTACTGTTCTTTATTTCTATTTAGCTCATTAAGGGTTTTATTTGCACAACCTTTGCCTGTTTTACGACCTCTGATATTAATAATAATATTAACTTTCATTTCTATCTTCAGATTATGGCTCTCTGCATAAATTGCAATATAGCAGTACATGCTATAAATCAGCACTATGAATATAACGCTTTAAGCATGAGCCCAGAGATAGTCTCAATAATTGAAGAATGGACTGCTCAAGAGGTAATGTACCTATTCTTTAACTTCCATTGTTATAATTTTTTTTAATAATTTGTAACCAGGCTTAATAGCTTATGTTAAAAAAGATTAATAAATAGCACTACTTTGCTCAAAGAAGATGCAGAAAAACGATTCAGTGTTCTTAAAATATTATTTTGTTTTAGGTAACAGATGGAGATCGCATTTGCCAAGAATGCATCAACCTTCTACTGATAGAACTGAATAACAGAAACCAGCACAATATAAGTGACCAACAGATGACTCATCAATCAGTATGTTTTTTTTTTATTTATTTCAACAAAAGTTACCTACATAGATGTATTTCACAAATCTTCTGCCAAACTGCAGGACAGTTTGTCATTTTGTTGTGGCGTTTCTATCTCAAGAAGAACGGGCAGGCGCTCTCGTCCCTTACCTGATGATCATCCTGAACGGGCTTATATAGCTGGCATCATCAACCCCCGTCAGGTTAATATGTAAATTAAATAGTACATTGCACATAGTACATTATTGTATCTCTGATTAGTGGAACACACAATAAATTAAAACTTAATTTCAGATCCCTGCTAATGCTTGAGCATGTAATGCCTGCTGGCAAAGGGCTCATAACAATATTCACGAAGTGATGGAACCACCAAGAGAAGCCCAAGTGACTGATGATAATCTAGAAAGTAGGTCTAGCTCTGTGGCTGAACCTGTAAGTGCACTCAGTTCAGATATTGATAATATAGTTCGAAATGAGAACAGGTATGTTGAATTAGACGGTTACAGCCGAACCCCAGATTCATCAAATCATTGTTTTGTTCCTGAGTGTACGAATACGGAATGTTTAAGAGTACCCCTGTATCTTAAAAAACAAATATTAATGGACTATAAATTGTATATTTCACCTAATTCCCGAGTATGTGAAGAACATGCAAGTGTTTATAATTGGGAACTGTTGAATGAATTTCAGTTCACAACGCAATTTACCCAGAATCATGTTGTAGAAATGCTAGATTTGTTAAGAAAAAAAAACAATTACCAATATTGATTTTGAAAACGTAGAAAATATGAACAACCATGTTTGTCGATACTGGACAGGCTTCATTGTATTTAATTTTTTGACAATACTGAGCTGTATTAGTAATCAATTATCAGCAGTGTGCCGAAAACCAAAATTAGCTTTAGGATTATACCTTATGAAAATAAGAACTGGGGAGCCAATAAGACGAATTGCATCATTAATCTGCATAAATAAATCTGTGGCATGCATTTATATGAGAAAGGCACGTAACTGCTTGAAAGAATTTTATGTACCAATACATTTAGGTGTCAATCATATTTCTCGAGCAAGCCTGACAAGTAGAAATCTTTTAATCCCACAGGGTCTTTTTGGAACAGCTGAAAATAATCCCATAATTATTTGCGATGGAACATACATATACTTACAGAAATCGTCAAATTATCTGTTCCAAAAAAAAAGATACAGCTTACACAAGTTTTCAAATCTTGTAAAACCTTTTTTGCTGGTGGCCACCGATGGCCACATTATAGACATATTTGGCCCATACGCAACCACAACTTCTGACGCCACAATTAAGCAACAGCTGTTCCAAAATGATAATTCCACTTTAAGGCAGTATTTTAGACAGAATGATATATTTATTCTTGACCGCGGCTTTAGAGACTCTATCCCATTGCTCACATCTTTGGGATATACTGTGTGTAAACCAGAGACCCTAAGTGAAGGGGAAACTCAATTATCTACTGAAAAAGCCAACAAATCACGACTAGTGACACTGTGCAGGTGGGTTGTAGAAGTTGTAAACGGTCGGTTTAAACAGGATTTTAAAATCTTTCAGAATAAATATTTTAATATTGGGTCTAAAAATCTTATGGATGATTTCAAAATTGCAGGAGCCATTTTAAACCAATTCCATCCCGTTTTGACTGACCGCCCTGATGCCCAAACTATACTGGAAAGAGCTTGCCAGAGAATGAGCATGACAAATTATTTAGCTGATCATGTAATTGGGCATCAGCTTAACAGCGTTTACGCCGAACGGCATTTCATACAAACTTTCAAGCCCTTGTTTTCCGAAATGAATGAACCGATTTTAATGAAACTTCATACGCATAAGCAGGATACAAAGGTCTAAAAAGTTAGTAGAGAACATTTTCGAAATGTCTTATTTAAAAAAAGATAACTGGAAATCTCTGTTTCTATGAAAAGTTTAAAATTGGTCTAATTTGGCTTTAAATGTTATCTGCTAACTTTTTAGACCTTGGTATCCTGCTTATGCGTATGAAAGTTTCATTTAAATCGGTTCGTTCATATCGGAAAACAAGGGCTTGAAAGTTTGTATGAAATGACGTTCGGCGTAAACGCTCTTAATAGACGCCGAGCCAGTTTCGTCCAAATAAATGGTCAAATACCACAGCTCAATATGTTCCCCACCATGGAAATGTCAGATTTGATTTTATTTAGCCTAGGAATTTATCAAATTAAACAGGCTCGCTCTTATAATGGGGAACATATTCGGCTAAACGGTTCTTTTACTGTAGAAGTAAGTGAAGATTTAGAAATAAACATTCCAGGCATTTCGTCATCACATGAGACAGTTTTGATAAGAGGACGAATAAAGTCACGCCACTACAGTAATAAAGTGTATTAAACGTACATATTATTGAAAGTGGGAGAGACTAGTTGGCAAAGGTGTATTTCGGACTATTATTGCAGTTGCATAATTGGGAAAAGGACTGTAGGAAGCTGTGCTCATGTGATGACAATAGTCTGGTATCTTGGATGGGCTCGGCATCAAAACGATATATCTCCACCTGCTCAGTTTCTCGACAATATTTTAATAAGAGAAGACATTGAAAATGAAGAAAGTTAATAAATGAATATTCAAAACCAAAAAAATGTTTTATTTCATAACAATATACATACATAAAATACATAGTCCTTGCGTCCAATTTTATAGCATACCTATTTATTGTCGATACGCTTTTCTCTGTGAAGTGTAGAGTAGCTAGACAATAAACTAAAAAGAAATAAGTAATGTCTATGGAAAAATGTCAAGTCTGTGGTAAAAGTCTATAATTGTCTATTGCGGTTTCCATGTTACAAGAAGAACCATATTTTATTTTCTCCACCGAGTTTTATATAATAAATAGTTCACTACTGCGCTATTGTTTCACTCTGCTAACCCACTAACTCATCACAGGTTATGGGCCCAGAGTACGCGAGTGCATAAATTACGGCGATAATAAATCTACGAGAGATTTTCGTTGGCTGTGTCGGCTTGCCGAGACGCCATTATTTGGTTGTTGAGTTCGCCGGTCGTAAGAGTGGAAGAAAATGGAATTGTCGCATCCGCAATCAATATCTGGAGTCAAACTAAATGGAAGTGCGACATGGTGTACCTGGAAATTCCAGATGAGAGTTATTCTACAGGCGAAAGGCCTATTTGAGGTCGTGGATGGTTCCACACCTAAACCCGGTAAAGACAAACCGGCGGAGTACCAAGAGTGGGTTACTAAGGATAGCAAGGCGCAGGGTTGGATAGTTTTCCATATTGATCAAAATATTATGACGCACTTGCTAACTGCTACTACGTCTGCTGAGATGTGGAATAAGTTAACTAGTATCTATGAGAAGAAGTCATCTACATCTTTACATCTCGAACAACAAAAGTTTTATTCACTGAAGTGCGATACCGATATTTCACTATTTTTCTCAAAGATAGAAGAGATAAGAGCAAATATACGACAATTAGGCGATGATATATCCGACAAAATGATTATTACTAAAGTACTTATGTCATTGCCAGACAAATATCGCCACTTTATTGCTGCATGGGAATCGGTCCCTACAACAAATCAAACTATAGGAGAACTAATGGCGAGATTGTTAATTGAGGAAGAGCGTAATATGTCTACTGTAACAAATAGTGAAATAAAGTCTGAAACAGAGTGTGTAGCATTGGTAACAGCCACAAAGAAGTTGAGTGAAATAAAGTGTTTTGGTTGTGGCAAGATGGGCCATTATAAAAAAGATTGTCGCACCAAGTTGCAATGTTTTTATTGTAAAAAGTATGGTCATTCAATTAAAATTTGCAGACTACGGCTAAATAAAGAGAAAAGCAGTGATGTTGGTCAAAATGAGTCGAACAAAAGGAGTAATGCATTTTCAACAATTATGAAAAGCAAGGAAAATACTCAGGGCTGGTTGGTAGACACCGGTGCCAGTGAACACATGTGTTACTTAAGAAATCTATTTAATGAGTTTGAAGAATATGAATCGCACCAGTCAGTAATAATTGGTGATGGCAGGGAACTAAAAGTTATTGGTAAAGGAAAAGTGATTCTCAAAGCTTTTGATGGAGAGGAATGGATCAAGACTACCCTGCATAATGTGCTGTATGTTCCTCAACTAACAGTTAATCTTTTCTCTGTGAGAAGTGTCATAGACAGGGACTTTAAAATGGAATTTGAGAAGGACTATTGTGAAATTAAAAATAAGAAAGGTAATGTTGTTGCCATGGGATACAGGGAGAAGAAATTATATGTTATGTGCTTTGATTATGAATCTAAACATATTGCTGCTGTAACAGTATCACAAGATAGCCTAAAAATATGGCATGAGCGCTTAGGGCATCAAAACTATGAGTACGTGAAACAGTTTTTGAATAAAAATGGTATCAAATTTAAGAATGATGCTGAAATATGCAATGCTTGCATTGAGGGTAAGATGCACAGATTACCATTTAATAGAAGTACTACTGTATCAAAGAGACCATGTGAGCTAATACATATGGATGTCTGTGGCCCTATGGAGGTAGAGTCCTTAGGGGGCTCTAAATATTTTTTATTGATGAGGGATGATTATTCTACCTACAGATATGTATATTTCTTAAAACATAAAAGTGATGTTCCTGAGAAGATTAAAGAGTTTATAAATTTATCTGAACAAGATACTGATGAGAAAGTAAAAATTGTAAGAACTGATAATGGAAGTGAATTTATTAATGCAACAGTTAAAGAATTATTTAAGGAAAAAGGTATAAGGCACCAGACATCAACAGCATACGCTCCAGAACAAAATGGTAAAATTGAAAGGGACAATAGGACAGTAGTGGAGGCGGCAAGAGCCATGATGATAAGTGCAAGACTACCCAAAGAACTGTGGGCCGAAGCAGTCAACACTGCTGTTTATATTCTTAACAGAACCGGGCACAGTCATGAGAAAGGCAAGTCTCCTTTTGAATTATTGTTTAAGAAAGCCTATACAAATTTGGATAAGTTAAAAGTGTTTGGGCAAAATGTGTATGTGCATGTACCAAAAAATCTAAGGAAAAAGTGGGACTCGAAAAGCAAAAAGGGCCGTTTCGTGGGCTATGATGAAAATGTGAAAGGTTTTAAAGTTTATTTTGCTGATTCGGCCACTATAGACATAAAGAGAGATGTTATTTTTGAGTCACCTCAAAAGGAAGAAATGTTCAGCGAAATATTAAATGACATTTTTGAAGAGAAAGAAGAAATAAAAGAAAATATAAATGATGAAGAAGAAGAGTATTATACTGATATTTCTAGTGGTACAGATGAAAATGAAAAACTAGAAAAAGAAGAGAAGAAAGAATTACCAGAAAAGAGAGTAACAAGAAAACCAACATGGTTACAAGATTATGACACAGAAACTAGCTTTATGTGCATATTAAATGAGCCGAAAACATATGATGAAGCTATCAATAGGGAGGATAGTGATAAGTGGAAAGAAGCCATGAAGACAGAATTTGAAGTTCTAAAAGACAATAATACTTGGAAAAGTAAAATTGAAGTACCTAAAAACAAAAAGGTAATAGAAAGTAAATGGGTTTATAAAGTAAAACAGGATACTGAAGGAAACATAACCCAGTACAAGGCACGTCTTGTTGCCCGAGGTTTTCAACAAGAGGATATTTTTGAAGCCTATGATGTGTACGCACCAGTAGCTAAAATTGCGACTTTCAGGGTCTTAATGGCTTTGGCGAGTAAAGAAAAACTACCAGTTCATCACATGGATGTACGAAGTGCTTTCCTGTATGGAGATATACAGGAAGAGGTGTTTATGAGACTACCACCTGGATGTGATGATAATGTCAGTGTTGTTAAATTAAATAAAAGTATCTACGGACTAAAGAAATCACCAAAGTATTGGAACTTAAAGTTTGATAAGGTAATTGTTAAGAAAGGGTTTATTAGATCTGAAAATGATTTTTGTCTTTATTGTAAAGTAAATTCTGAGTGCAAAATTTACTTGTTATTGTTTGTTGATGACATATTGATTATGGGGTCAAATGAAAAAGAAGTACACAACTTAAAACTTTATTTGAGTAATATTTTCTGTATGAAAGATCTAGGTCATGTAACTAATTATTTGGGTATTCATGTAAAGCAAGATTTGCAAAATGGTATTATTGAAATGTCGCAAAAACATTATTTGAAAAAGATATTAGAGAAGTTTAATATGATTGATTCAAAACCTATGTCTACTCCAATGGAATTCAAATTCCAAATTGTTCAGTCAAATAAATCAGATCCTAATTTGGAAAATCATTGTAGACAAATTCTTGGATCGTTAATGTATGCTGTTCTGTGTACTAGACCTGATTTATGTCCTAGTGTGGCATATTTGAGTCGTTTTCAAAATTGTGCAGATGAAACATTGTTAAAAGCATTAAAAAGAGTGCTCAGATATGTAAATGCTACACTTGACTTGAAGTTGACTTTTAATAGTAATGAAAGTACAGATTTGCTTGGATATGTAGATTCCGACTGGGGTAGCGATATTAATGACAGAAAGTCAACATCAGGTTATGTGTTTAAATTATTTAATTGTCCTATTGTATGGTCATCTAAGAAGCAACATACTGTCAGTTTGTCTTCTTCTGAAGCAGAACTTATAGCTCTGAGTTCTGCAGTTGTCGAGGCCTGTTGGCTTAAAAATCTTATAAAAGATTTTGAGATTTCAGTTTGTCCTATCACTATTTTTGTAGATAATCAGGCAGCCATAAATATTGGAAATAATCCTGAAAATAATAAAAGAGTTAAACATGTTGATATCAAATTTAATTTTATTAAGGAGAAAATTGACAGTAACATTGTAATATTGAAATTTGTTAAAACGGACTGTCAATTAGCTGATTTCTTTACAAAATCTCTACCAGTGACCAAATTTAATGGGTTTAGATATCTTTTGTGTTTAATGTAAGTGAATTTTAAATGTGCTTAATTAGAGACCTTTTTGCATAGTTATTAGCAGTTTACTATTAAGGGGGCGCATTTTTTTTTGGTTAGAAAATGTTGGTGTTATTTTTTTTATTTTATTGAGGGGGCGTGTGAAGTGTAGAGTAGCTAGACAATAAACTAAAAAGAAATAAGTAATGTCTATGGAAAAATGTCAAGTCTGTGGTAAAAGTCTATAATTGTCTATTGCGGTTTCCATGTTACAAGAAGAACCATATTTTATTTTCTCCACCGAGTTTTATATAATAAATAGTTCACTACTGCGCTATTGTTTCACTCTGCTAACCCACTAACTCATCACATTCTCTCGATTCAAATCATTGAAAAGGAATTTCAATCAGTAGATACTATTCCTGCTAAGCCATCCCTGTGGAGTATGCTGAAACATGCACTTCTTGATAACCGAGGTCTTAGTAAAATATTGCAACTTGCACATGAATATTCGAAGTAGCCATAATCATGTAGAATGCGCTTTAGTTCTAAAAGAATTTGCTACACATTCACTGAAAACATTTCTTACTAGCTTCTGCCCGCGACTTCGAGTTACGATTACATCATTTTCGCTTAGTTTTCTTTCAGACTTTTTTCTTATTACTCGTTACTCGGCTTCTGAGGGTCGTAGCATGATGGTAATATATTCGATTGCCATTATCCTTCCTCAAGAATTAGGCTATCAAATTCAAAAAGAATTATTCAAATCCGACTGGTAGTTCCAGAGATTAGCGCGTTCAAACAAACTTTTCAGCTTTATTATTCGTATAGATTATATTACAGAGGTAATGGTAAATAAATAATCTGATTATATTTGTTTCGTTCACATTTTTCCATATTATATTATATTGCAGCAAGTATTGCAATCTGTGATAAACTCGCAAATCAAATAATAAATTATTGTAATAAGTATTGGTATTCTGTGTTGTCAGTATAATGTCAGTACCATGTGTCAATATTGTCAATTTTGACAAGTTAATAATTTTTTGGGTGTGTTCACTTTATTATCCGAGATAATTAGAAAGGTTTGTTCGTTTTAGGAGTAATTTCACACTAAAATAAAAAAATATTTTTCTCAAAATTGGAGTATTTTAAAAATCTATGAAATAGTTAGAACCACTTATTTTTGGGATGTCTATCCAAATATATTTAACTTATCCTGGTTAGAATGATTAAATAATAAAAAACCATTTCTGGACATGTCAGTGCATTGCAGAATTGAAGACACCGTCTAGAAGAATCATCAAAATTCGCATAGAAATGCCGGAGATGCAGTACATTTATGCATATAACTTCGTACATAACAATAATTACTTAATGTATTATATACTAAAACTTTCCTGAAAGTATGTAGCTCACTATAATGAAAGAATTGTCAAAATTGCTTCATTAGTTTTTGAGAAAATCGCGGACATACAAACATACATACCTACGGGTCGAATACAGAACCTCCTTTTTTGAAGTCGGTTAGAAATGCTCCCATTTTACTTTGATGCGGCAGATGCATTGTGAATTCTGCAGGCCCACTAAACAATTCACATTGTTTACCAAACATTTTCTACAACTTCTGACTCACAGATTCACGACCTACATACGTCTACACATTCAATGCAGGAGTAGCGCGTTTGTTCCCGGTCGTCCCCACCCCGTCGTTCCCACTGGGCACGAGTGGGAAAAAAAATGGTTGCCTGTAAAGTCGGTTTTACGGGCGAAGATTTTACGTGACAACGACCGATCATCCGATCATAGTTGAGTGGGAGAGAGACGCAAGGCATTCGGCGGGCCTCTCTCTCGTTCGGTGACTCATCGTAACGTTACCGAGCGTTACACTTTTTCATAAGTGACTCCCAGTCGCAACCTAATTTAAGACGTTGTCACGTCAAAAAAAGTTTCGTTCCTGCCCAGTGGTGACGATTGGAACTTTTTATTTCCCACTCGTTCCGTTTTAGACCGAGAGTCAAATCGCACTATATTAAAAAAAAAAAAACACTTTTCTTTCAGATTCGGAAAAGATCTCCTTGTTTCGTTTCGGTGGACCAGCAGCACCGCGAGGAACAAAGCAGCAAACCAAATGTGCAGGGCGATGCACTAAGGATAGAGAAACCGGCACTCAAAGATAGAATAATTAAAAAACAAAGGGACCACGGCACTCAAGAACGGGACGAATACACAACATACGGAGAACTAGTAGCGATGAAGCTAAGGAAAATTGGGGATTCATACGCTCGATCTACGGTCCAGTACCACATAAATAACATTTTGTATAAAGCTGAAATAGGGGCGTATGACAAACACCGAAGGCAGAGCAGGCCATATAATTCGAAAGAACATTTCAGAGCTGTAAGCCCCTCAGCACATCAGGATTCAAATTACGATGCTCAGTCGCAAAGGTCTTCATCTTCAAAATCAATAGATTTGAAGTTTGCGGAGATGGAGGAGTCTGATTAATTATTAACTCTTGAGATGAATCTAGGTTTGACCTATAGGTATAGACTGTGTGTACCTAGTGCTAAAAAATTGAATTCGGAGCAAGGCAAGCAAAATTCAACGATTTTCTGTTTTTAACCGAAGGGCTTTATTACGGAATTAAAGGCGGTTACTAGACGGTTCGAAGAAAACCGCTCTCTGAAAAGATGCGTTGTCTCTAAAGTTCTAGCTATCTTTTGTGAGTCGGATAACAACATAAACTTGTTGACGATTGATTGGTGATTATGAATTATTTAATATTATACGTTTTTTTTATATAATTCTATATTTTTTTAAATATCAGTCTATATTTCATGTGTCTTCCAACTAAACCAATAATAGTGCACGAGGCAACCCTTCTTGTAGTATAGAACACAATTATCACTCACGAGTTTACGAAAGATTGTACCGTGTCACTGACTCTGGCAGAGCCACCATCAGGGATTTTAATTTTGATAACACAAAAACATTTATAGTCCAAGAGCTAGTCGAAGTTTTTTCGAGAACTCTTCGATCTAGCTCTTGGACTATACCTATACCTATAAACCCGTATATCTTTTGAACCAGTGACCGACAAATTCTGATATTTGGCGACTAATTTTTTGTGTTATCAAAATTTAAATCCCTGATGGTGGCTCTGCCAGTCAGTGACACGATTGTACCAATGTACTCAGTTACGATATAATGAATTGCATGCTAACAAAGCACTTATCTCATCGGCTTTAGAAACCAATCTATCTATACCACATGGGCGGATGTTGATTCAATGTAATTTCCTCCAACCTCCTTTAATACGCATTAAATTATTTAAGCAATTTAATTGCAATTTAGCAGTTTTACCAACTTAGGTCTGATATTTTGTAAACCATTCCGTAAAGGGAGGTGGGCCTATAATACTCTGCAATGGGTGGAATACTGCTCTCTAAACGGTGAAGAAAAAAATCGTGAGGAACATGTCCTAGAATAAAAAAATCGAAGACATGTGACATCTACCAACCCGCTGGGCCCGCGTGGAAGATTTATAACACACTGATCTCGAAGACAGGATGCCTGTGTCCCAGCTGTGGGAACATTACCTATATGCTGAGTGAAACAAGGCTTCCAAAACTTCCAATGATGATGATTCCGTACCTACAGCTAAAATGCTAAGGTACCCAATGATATCTAACTAAGGTGGATGACCAGAGAGGCGTCCATATGACAATAGATTATTGACTCGAGTACCTAAAACTCTTTAGTCTGTCTGTGCACAAATTGGCACATTTTTATTGTAAAAATAACTCGGTTCAACGTCCGGTCCCAGGTTGAGTTCGAAACAATATGGTGCCACATTTGAGTTCATCTCAAATTAGTTTTAGGAATGTGACTGAAATAGGTACCTACCTAGTAAAAATAATGATCATTTACTTTCCGTACATTTTTTCCTCGGTGCTCTGTAGACCACGAGTAGAAGTAGATGCTAGGTAATACCTAACAATTGGCAAGGCGCAGACGCGCAGTTATAGCAGGTTGAGTAAGGCAGTGACCGAGTGATGATAGGCACAAGAAAAGAGAGACCAGCAGTGGGTGAAGTCGGGCTGGTGTCCGCTAATCCACATCAAAGCGCGTATTTTGCTTACGGAAGTAAGATGCTAAGGCGATTGGCACACTGCCACGCATCACGCAGCGGGGCGCAGATAACGCACTCACGCGCGTGATTTCTTACATACAAATTTAATAAAAACGCACTCACGCGCGTAGAATTTGGCTCCGTTTCCCGCATACCGCTGCGTGAAACGCAGCAGTGTGCCAATCGCCTAAGAGGCAATTGGAAAGGTAGGTCTTTCTCAATATAAGTACTATCTAAATCGAAGTACCTATGAATTTAGCATTTAAGCTGGTTTTGAGCACCACGAGCATAAGCCAAGGTTCACAGACTGGTTTTACTTCAAATGGAGCGCAACTAGGTTCCTATTTAGATATCTTATCGCTGTTGCAATGTTGACTGGGTTTAGGCAACAATGACTAAAAGTAACTTAGCTGGTTTAGTAGGAGTATTATAGATCAAGTTTAAATGTCAACATTAATTTGTTGCTTTGAATACGCTTGTTTTTGTCTAGCAACCAATCTTGAAGTTATAAGCTTCAATAAATTGCATAAGTAGCGGAAACAATGTTTATAAACTTGTTTATCGATGAAAACGGGACATTAGCATGTTGCCAGCATCATTACATGTTTCCCGTGACACGTAAACATGTTTTTAAAAATCTGTTGAACAACTTGCACAAAAAAAAAACTTCTTACAAAAACTTATGAAACTTCTTTGATTTCCGAGTTTGTAGTTATTTTTCACTATTTTGTTGTGGTAGGTGCCTAGGTGCCCCACACAAATTCACGAATGGTCAACGCCTTGGCTTTCTCTACCAAATAAACAAAAAGAATAACGTAAATCGGCTCAGTAATTACGGAGAAATCGGTACAGTACCTACATAGGACTACGAAAAAAAAAAATTTGTCGGACGCATAATAGGTGCCCCACACAAATTCACGAATGGTCAACGCCTTGGCTTTCTCTACCAAATAAACAAAAAGAATAACGTAAATCGGCTCAGTAATTACGGAGAAATCGGTACAGTACCTACATAGGACTACGAAAAAAAAAAATTTGTCGGACGCATAACCTCCTCCTTTTTTTAGTCGGTTAATTTAGGCTTTTTCTTGTTTGAGCTTTTTATTGTGTCCGGTTGATGGAAATAGGCTCGCCCCCTGTTACCTGGCGAAATGTGGATGTACTATAGGTACACTTCTGTCTAACCTTTTGGGGAATACAGGCGTGACGATATATTTAAATGTGTTGTAGAAGAAATTAAACCAAAATACCGATTCAGTGATTTATTGACTATAGAAGTAGACAAAGCACTACTAGGGCATTGAGGCACCAGTACGTTCCATTTAACTGTAAGACACTTTGATTTTGTAAATACATTGCTATTGTATTGTAGCGTGTTTTAGACTACGACACAGTTCATCATGAGTTATGTTCCAGAAAATAGCAAATTCGGCTCGTAGACAGTTTTTTTCCTAGGATTTTGCATTACTGTTCCAATCACAGTGATCTTTATTCCCATTCTTATAAGGTCGCTGTTGCGTTGCTGCCATTGACCAGTAAGGGGTGTACGGACTGTATTTTCTTCGCCGATGGTGACTGAATACGAACTTTTCAAGTCAGTAGTCACGTAAATGTTTATCTTTAAATCGTCAGGGACGCTATCATTTTGTATCATCTTTCTGTTATCATTATTGAAAATCATGTCACTTACTTCGAGTTTGAGACACTTTTTGTGACAAGTTTTTTTACACTAAGATTCGTTCGTATGTGTGCAGTTTAGATAAGTACTTATCTCTACGATTCTTGTGTCGTAGTCCAAACGTAGCTATAAAGCTTGTTCATCGCAATATTGGGCAAACTTGGAAACTAAAAAGCATTTGATTTGATGTCAACGAGAGAATTCCGACCGCGTCTGTACCAACAACAAAAAAAAAAGCAAATTTTGTAGAAAATAAAATATATTTTGAATTAAAACAGAACTAATAGTTACTATCTACTCAAAACATGGTTCTGAAGCTGTTTTATATAAACAAAATATATGAAAAAAATACTTATTAACGTCAAGTGTTTCAAAAGTACGCGTCGAACGCATAACCTCCGTCCTTTTGAAGTTGGTTAAAAAGGGCGCGGATTCGCATCCTCTCATGTGTATAGTAAATAAGCCCTTATCCCGTATACAATAAGGATTACATTAGCGCTTTACACTTGCGCTTTAAAATAATATAATGTCAAACTGTAACTTATGTTGGTGACAAAAAATTGAGTTCAGCAGAGTACAATGAAAAACAAAAAATTAACCAGCATTTGCAAATACAATAAAAAAAAAATCCTGCAATTTACAAGCCATCATTTCATTACCAACCAATACGACGTTCTATTAAAAATATATTTGAAATAGAAATTGATCTTTACTTCAGAACCACAAAGATATACTTTCGTAAATATCTCGCAGTTTACACTTTCAATGTTAACTTTGCTTTTGGCAAACCCGGCAGGTAATATGCAAATACAAGTTCCGGAAATCATATGAAACATGTTTGCTATTATTAATCTATGTGAAAGTATGTAGCGCAGCAGAACATATAACCTGCTTTCACATTTCAGCCTGCCGTCGTGTGAGCACACATTTTGTATAGGGTAATTTTTTTCCGTGCAAAGATGGTGTTATACAATTACGAAGGTGTAAATGCTATTACCGTGCGGTATGGTCGAGCATTGAATTTTAAAAGTCAATAGTTAAATTAGTATGAAACGTTCTCGACTTTTCAAG
This sequence comes from Oligia fasciuncula, assembly GCA_963082905.1. Classification (NCBI taxonomy): domain Eukaryota; kingdom Metazoa; phylum Arthropoda; class Insecta; order Lepidoptera; family Noctuidae; genus Oligia; species Oligia fasciuncula. The sequence continues at coordinate 7,641,481 of OY720406.1, read as the reverse complement.
ACAAGGCTGTTTGTCGTCTTAAATATTTTTCAAAACCGGAGTTACGATGTTCTCTGTGTCTATAATACATGTAATAAAAAGGTAGCCTGCTGAACTTGTGACAAAGTAAAACGTAATACATAATTACAAATGAATACAAAGCGTTAAACGTGGGGAGGGCGACGCTCGCTCGTTTAGCGTCTGGTGACGGGCTGCCAGTCATCACCGTCAGGGTCGCGGGCTGAAACAAAATGTGGGGTAAAAATGTGTCCGTTGCTGGTTATTATCTTCTTAGCAGGACAGGTCTAGTATTGTACGAAGCCGTCGCAATATACACACACATGTATGTCACAACATTTTATTTGATTTTTGTGTTAGCTTTTCTATATTATCACTTTTATATTCTCTTAATCCATACTAATATTATAAATGCGAAAGTGTGTCTGTCTGTTAACTCTTCACGCCTACACCGCTGAAGCGATTTAGATGAAATTTGGTATATTGATAGTTTGAGTCCCGGGAAAGGACATAGGATAGTTTTTATCCCAATCTATGTTCTGTGTTATGGGTTTGGTTTCTGCACTTAGTCCTTCAGTGGACCATTGTGCGTGGTTTTATCCCGATATTCCCACGGAATCGAAACTTATGCGGATTGAACCGCGGGGCGCTGCTAGTTTATTATAACGGACACACACTCCCCTATGTTTGTTATTCCAGCGTATGGCACTCGTGAGTTGCAGCTGATAATCAGCGTCTGGTGGTACACCTTGTGTTGTCATCTGACATTATGCTGAGCTGAGGCCCTTTTGGCATTATAATCTTTGTTTTCTATTTTTATAATTTTAAGGTGTATTTATTTTTCTTTCTATCATTTCTTTTACATCTGCTACGGTTGCGGTTATGGGTCGCACAGAGTACACCTTCGTTAGAAAATCTACACCAATGAAATAAAACATCTTACGGAGGGAAAATCTTATTAAGATTGGTCTGGAATCCCTGAACACGCTTGTTCATTATCTGTATGAGAAGAGATAATTATTTGCCCTGCAGTGGGACAGTTGCAGGCTGGCATTACACTAAAACTAAATATTTTCGGTACTTTCAGACATCAAATGGAATGTCATTGACTAGTTTGGCTACTCCTACAGTTCAGCTGGATAAACTCGTATGTGACATAATAATTTGAGCTTGGTAGATGATGTCCAATGGCAATTGAAATCCAGCAACATCACACACATACACAAGTTATAAACAACAAACGGTCTTTTTGCGAATGAATGGGCGAAGAATTTACTGTGAGAGAGATTCACGAGCCTTGATATTTTTTTTTAATGAACCTCAATCTTATAATTTTTTCTTGTGTGTTTGATGTTTTTAATTATTGTTATTGGTTTTTAATTAAAGGTATTGTATAAATAATGAACTTACAACTGAACTGACTAGCCAACTGGCCTGGTGTCCAGAGCCAATTGAGACTAAACTCCAATCATGTGTACCAAATCTAATGAGTAAAGTAGAAATACTTACGTTTCTCCTCACGACGCGGCGGAGCGCGACGCGGTCCGTCTCTGTCCCGATCGTCACGTCGCGGTGCGTCGCGGTCGTCGCGCCGCGGGCCGTCGCGATCGTCACGACGTGGGCCGTCGCGGTCATCGCGGCGAGGTCCGTCGCTGTGGAAATAAGTTTTTATTAGTATGTTCATAAAAGACCGACATTCCGAAACTTCCGTAATAGTAATTTTTAAGTCTAATTTGAATTTCTCTGACTGAATTTGAAGTTAAATCGAGCATACATCTTACTTCGTTTCTTTTACGCTCTGTATCTACAAGCACAATTTCATATAAGACATTGTGATTAGTCAACCAATAATAACGATTTCTCTAACGCAAATGCGCAAACGATTTTGCGTGAGAGTTAAGCCCGTATTTCGTACCACACGTATTAGAATTTTAGAAAATGAAAGGCAAATGTTGCATAACTACTATATCTTTCGCTCACCGGTCTCTGGGCGGGAAGCGGTCGCGGTCTCGGAACGCTCCGTCACGTTCGCCGCGGTCGCGGTCACGCGGCGCGTCGCGGAAGCGGTCCTCACGCGGTGGCCCGTCCTTAGAACGCCATGTGGATGAGCGCTCCTGTTGGCGAAATAGATAGTATGATAATTAAAAGTAAGTCTTATTTACTTTCATTGTAGGTTGATTTTACTTAAACTGACAGCTAATCAAATCGAGTACGAATACAAAACGCGTTATGAATACTATCTGTATTCATAACGCGTTTACGCTGATTGACACAGCACCATTGCAGTTCGAGCAACAGGTTAGTTAGCGTTCATACGTCCTGTGGCACGAACTGCAATGGTATACTTTATCTCATGAAAAAGTATCGCAAAATAGTATATGTCGCGGTAAGGTTGTGGTTTCAGCACACTTTGGTGAAAGTAAACGAAAACATGTCATAATATTATGAGATTTAAATGAGTTACTCCTGACTAAATTCTCGTAAATTTAAGAACGTTCACTGTCTGATCTGTCTCATTCTGTCAAAAATACTTCTCATTTCCCTATATTTTTGACATTTGTTTGTCGCCGAGATGAGTGCGATTAGATTTTGAACGTTTTAAATTACGAGAATTGGCTTTCTGTTGTTAAGCAAAATGTGTTGTGTACTTACTGCGGGCGCGGGCGGGGGCTCCGCGGGCCCGCGACGCCAGCTGCCGCCCTCGGGGCCGCTCGAGCGGCCGGCGTAGCGGGGCCTGGGATCATAAAGAATATAGTTCAATTTTACAAAAAAATACTTCAAAATTGTATGTTGTTTATGCTCACTACAGATACAAAATAAACAGCTGCTTTTATTCGTTAAAAATTATAAAGAGTGATATCCCGTACGAAAGGTTGTCCTATTCTTTAAAAAAAACATTCAGGACAAAGACCATACTATCACACGGTTTTTAAAAAGCTGTCAACACAAATTAGAAGTGAAGCTAATAAAAGCATGTTAAAAATAGAAGCTAATATATGGTCAATCCCATGTACAGACGCCAGCACATCAAGTTACTACAATCTGTCAGATTTCTTTAATAGATTTTCGACTTTATTGCTAAAGCATAAGGTTCAAAGTTGATTGGGAAAATCTGACAGTTTCGGGTAGGTTGACCTGCAGCTGGCGTCTGTACAATACGACCGACGTAACTTGGCGGGCTAGAGTATAGCCTTTGCGAACTTTCGCGCATGTTCTCTCACTCACACTCGCCTCATGCCACCATTTGGTTCCTAAAAAAACGTTCGTGCGCAGCCTTCTGCGCAAAGTTCAGGTCAGCCAAGTTACGTCGGTCGTATTGCATAGCTCTGTGATTTGCTGAATGAAATAATTACAACCAATAAAATCATTTGACTGGAGTTTGATTGTGACTAGTTATTAATAAGCCTTTCAGAAACTGAGTGTCTGATGGCGCAAATTCATTTTAATCTTTTTTCTTAAGATAGGCGACACACAACTGGCGTACAGGGCACGCGCTTGCTTGTCACGTATATGTGACAATGGCGTTCAAAGGGTTAATAAAGAAAGGCTCGTATTGACTGACCTGTCCCTGTCGGGCTCCCGTTCCCTGGCAGGCTCCCTGTTGGCGGACCTCCAGCCGCCCGCGTCGTCGCGCGGCCTGTCGTCTCTATCCCTGGGAGGGCCGCGCTCCTCGCGGAATGGACGCTCCTCGCGGGGCCGTTCTTCACGTCTACAATGACGAATAATAATAAATTATAAATAACAAATCGACACTATCAAATCGGCATGAATAATGTAATCATTTGAAACGTCAAACGAAACGATTCTCTAAATCATCATCTGCCTAGCCTTTTCCCAACTATGTTGGGGTCGGCTTCCAGTCTAACCGGATGCAGCTGAATACCAGTATTTTACATGGAGCGACTGCCTATCTGACCTCCACAACCCAGTTACTGGGTAATATGATACCCCTTGGTAAGACTGGTTGTCAGACTTTCGGGCTTCTGACTGCCCGTAACGACTGTCAAAGATCCACGAATGAAAGCCGGGACCAACGGCTTAACGTGCTTTCCGAGACACGGAGAGGTCACGGTAATCTATTCTCTAAATACAGGGTGTAAAACGACCCATCATATAGCCGTCAATTACGCATTCTGTAACATTGCACAAAAAAGAATTGCTGGGAGACTTTTATTTTTGATATGATTTACTGTTTGCGGTAGTGTGCAATGTAACACACGCAAAACAGTGCTTCTGGGTGCATGCGCGGGACAGGGAGCGTGGGGGTATTTAATGCTGTGTTATAATATTAAAAAACTTGTTATCGTAAAAAAAAAACTTCAGTAAAAGTTGGAACTTTGACCTTATTATCTCTGTAACAAAAAGGTTCTCCCAAGTATGGTCCAGTACAAAAAAATTATTACAATAACGGGGAGTACAAGTGACTCTCGGCTTCATTGTCTGTTTACACCCGTTATTTACTGCAAATCGTCATATTTTATTAATTTTCAGTTATAACAAGAGCTATATTAATGTTTATAGGTGTTATACCTGTCTTCTCTAATAGGCGCACGTTCCTCTCTAGGCGCGGGCCGCTCGTCGCGTGCAGGCGGGCGCTCCTCGCGCCGGCGCTCGGGGGAGCGCGGGCGCTCCTCGCGCGCTGCGGCCGGCTCACGGGCTGCGCGCCCTAAAGACAGCCCAGGACAAATATTAGAATAATGTATTACACAATGACATTTAGACAAAAGACAATTCAAATCGGTTCGGGTGTTATCAGCTTTTCTATTGCGAGAAGCTTGCACAATACAAGGTGTTATTGAATTAACCCAAAACCTCTTAAGAAGTCATTAATAATAATAATGATTTCCAGTAAAACGATTACAAGGTTACAAGTATACAGTAATATGATACAACATAAAGTACATTAAGTATTATCTCCTGGCACCCAAACTAGGATTATCGCAAAAAAAAAATCAGCTGTTCCCTACATTTTGACGAGTTATGCAAATATAAATTTAGGGAACAGCAGATTTTTTTTTGCGATTTCAGGTTTGTTCCCATAGTAAAAGTTGTTCATAATGATGAGTACAATGACCTCTTAAGAGGTTTTGGGTTAATTCAATAACACCCTGTATACCCAACCACTGCATCTTCTTTGCTCAAAATACATAGTAGCAACCACCAGAATAGAGTTGAAACAATTATTTTGATAGTCTCCTGAATGATCATTATCGCACCTAATGATTAATGATGGTGCTCGCTTGCCTAGAAGTAACCTATTCACTATCAACTTGAATACTCCCAGGGCCAGGGGGGTAATTGCGTAACACACTCAGTAGCAACGGCTTTCATTTTGACATTTCAACAACATTAATTGCGTTATTTACGTTGCTGAACAAATTTTTTATTCGAACATATGAAACAATGGATTAGCAATACATAACATGTGTCATACCTATCACTAGGTTTGTAATTGAATAAAGCAATTTAGATTAGTTTGAACACTGACCAGAGCGCCACGTGTCGCCGGGCATGGCGGGCATGGCGGGCGTGGCGGCGGCTGCGGGCTGCGCGGGCGGCGCGGGCTTCTTGTCGTCCTTGTCGCGCCCGCGCCACGCGTCGTCGCGCGCCGCGGCGGGGCGCGGGCCGGCGCCGCCGTCGCGCCACGACGAGGAGGTGGTAGTCTTTTGTTCTTCTAACTTGCGTTGGATTTCGGCCTCCTTAGCTCGGATCTTGGCTTCGGTGCGGGCTAACATTTCTTGGTGCTCCCTGCGAAAGGAATAAACATTGAATTAGATGAATTTCGATATTTTAATTTCAGTGAAGGAACATTTTAGTAGAACTGAACGTTTTTGAAGTTGCTTTATTTAAACTTAAGGTGCCATTAGTCGATATTTTTTCCATGCAAATTTCGGGAGAGTATTACTCCACTGTTTGTCATTGTGCATCTAAAGTTAAACATGATTTTGTTTCGAAGAGTTCAATAAACTTTATAATTACATTTTTTTTTCTCTTTCGGAGTGTGGAGTGGAGAGCTCCAGTCTCTCCACTCCACACTCCGTTTATGGTGGGCTATTTCAGTATTTTTTTTTTTCAGTATCATTATTTAGACCAATGACACCTATTCTCAAATTAGCCAAAACATTATCATAGCAATAGACTCGCCACCCTGGGACTTACCGGCGTGACGAGCAAAATATGGGTGTACTACAACCCCTATCTACCTCTTTTATTTTTTACGTTATGATAATTACCTGTCCTCTTTCTCTTTCCGCTCCCTCGCGGCGGCGATCTCCTCCGCATGTTTCTTCTCTCTCTCCTCCCGTTCTTTGCGTTCCTCTTCTTCTTTAATGCGTTTCGCTTCTTCTGCGGCGCGCTCTTCTGCACGATGCTTCTGGTCCAGCCACTGAGGAAGAATGTGTAAGAGTTAAATATCTAAACAATAAAAAACCAAAATGGAAATATGGTGCCTATGATTTTCTGATGTCATTATCATTTTGACAGTTCAGAAAGTGCTTCTGAGCGGGTTATGCCTCTATTGCAATAACTGGCCCGCCATCCGGCAATCTTGTCTCCTACACGGACAACAATGGCTGGCTATCATCCATCTCGGTACTAAATGATAACAGGCAAAGATTCGGGCAAAATTGTCAATGTTCTCAATGCTGGAGCAATCACCCGGTAACACAACAAGAGTGTTGCAGCAATATTTCAATATTGCAGTACAAAATATGGTCTCGTAGATAGATTGAATATACTCTTATTTAACACATACTACGCACATAAATAAATCAACAGGCCAATAACCCACCTCCTGCCTCCGCTTCTCAATCCTCTGTTGCCGTCTCTCCGCCAGCCTCTTCTCTCTCTCAGCTTGCAGCTTGTCCTTGAAAGCGGCCAGTCGTTGTGTGTGCGCGGCGCCGCGTTCAGAACGCAACTTGATCGTGAACGCCTCGCGGTCGACCGCCATGCGGGACATACGGGCGGCTGTTGTAACGTCGCGGGCACGCGCCTCTGTTGGGAAAAAGATGGGTTGAATCAGTTATACTCATCATCATCTGCCTAGCCTTTTCCAACTATGTTGGGATCGGCTTCCAGTCTAGCCGGATGCAGTTGAACACCAGTATTTCACGTGGACCGACTTTGTACCTGACCTCCACAACCGATACGATACCCCTTGGTAACACTGGTTGTCAGAGTTTCGGGCATTCTGATCTACAAATGACAGCTGGAACCAACGGCTTAACGTGCTTTCCGAGCCACGGAGGAGTCTTGGTATGTAAAGATGGTCACCCATCTAGGGACCAACCGCGGCAAGCGTAACTTAGCGTGATCGATCGAACCGCACGGCTGTTATTACTTAGTCACAAGCTCCTGCCACTTAGCCCCAGTTTCACGAAAAAATACCCTGTTTAACATGTTTTTTACTTCTGTCGGCACGGAGTGCCACTGTTTTTTTTTTGGACGCGCTGGAATTCACGCTATTGAATCTCAATGCTCGGCTCAACACCAGGAGTTGACAATAGCGGTACTTGACTCACCAATGAGTTGTTGAATGCGCTCCTTTTCTTGTGTCTCCCAGAATGCTTTGTCCTGCACTTGCTTCTCCTCCAAACTCTTCTGCAGCAAAGGGATCTCTTCCAAACGCTTGGCACGCTCGAAGTAGTCCACCTGATGATAAGTTCATTGTGTTAGTATGAGGCATTTGTAACTTGACAAATATCTCTAATAATTCTTGGAAAAATTTGAAAATAAATAATCCGGCGATTTAAAAAACTGAATCCTTTGCTTTGAATGATTATTTATTAACTCTTCTTTTCTTTTGGTCTTACACCCATATTCTAAGAAGTAACTTCGAAAGTTCCTCCACCTCCACTCATTCGAGGTTACCTTAAGGACTACCTCAAGGAATCCTCGAAATCGGTATTCTTAGTTAAAACTCGGTCTTGCCATGAGGTAATCTTGAGGATCCTCCAGTGAGGTTGAGTCGAGGTAAAACGTCATTGTATACGTCATTAAATCATAGATTATAGTATACATTTTGATTTTTTTTTGTCTGTGGTCACTCAAAAGTTGTCACATTGCGGTTTTTTTATCTGTGTGATCGCGTCGGTCCTGTCATCCTGTGTTTATGTTTACGTTGAAAAATAATTTAATTGTGTTGTGACTTTAAACTCTTGAAAGTTTTACTCCATTTTTATTTTTGACGTGACAACGTCTTAAATTAGGTTGCGGCTGGGAGTCACTTATGAAAAAGTGTAACGCTCGGTAACGTTACGTTCTTATTTTAAATTAGGTTGCGGCTGGGAGTCACTTATGAAAAAGTGTAACGCTCGGTAACGTTACGTTCTTATTTTCATTTAATTCCTTGTTCCTATTGTGCAATTTAATTATATTCATATCAATAAATATTCTACCGAGAAAAAGACGTTGTCACGTAAAATCTTCGCCCGTTTAACCGACTTTACAGGCAACCATTTTTTTGTTTCCAAAATATGTCTGGGAGACAATTATTCAGTGAGTCAGAGAAGGCGTGTCTCCAAGAATTGATTATTAAAAATAAATTACATTTAGCATCAACAATAGCCGCCGGTAATCCTGCTGTAAAAAGAGAGGCTTGGGCACGCTTACTGAACGAGTACAACTCAATTGAATCCAATACTAAGGTAAGTAATCATACACCTAATTATAAACTACAGCGTAACTCCTAATTTAGCCAATTATAATTCACTTTTATAAATACCACGCGTAGCGGAGAATTTGGTGATCGCAGTGCGTTTCTGCTAAAGCGTGGTATTTTTTTGAGTAAGTTCAAAAATAGTTTCGCCCTTTACACCCTGCGTTAAAAAAAAAAACCTTTCATTGAAATACTGAAATGCAAATTTCAGAGAACTGAAGCACAGTTGAAGAAATGCTGGGACAACCTGAAGACCCGCAAAAAAGCTCTTCTAGCTCAAGAAAAAAAAGAGCGCATGAGGACAGGCGGAGGGCCATTTCATCCCAAGCCAGGGTCATCAAAGGAGGATCCTATGCTTGTTGACGAGGCGTTGGGAGAACAGACGGATGTGGAACTGCAATACGTAATTGATAGTGACAATTTTCCTGCAGATCCTACCTCTCAGGGTAAATTTCAGATACTGTATTTATTGCGGCAAAGACAAACTAATGTAAACAAATAACTTATTTTTATATTTTGTTTTTAGAGATACTCCATTTAGAGACAGAGTCTCTCTCGTCGCAGACAGCTGTGCCTGAAACTGATCCTGCGGTGCTATTCTGTAAAAATCTCACCGTGAAAACTTAGGTGAAGTGAGCGTGGAGTGAGCTGTCAATAGTGTCAATACCTAGCAAAAACAAACTCACTTCACCCGAGTTTTCACGGTGAGATTTTTACAGAATCAACCGGCTGGTCCACAATCACAGACATATACTGCGGTAGAAACAGACCCTGAACCTGAACCAGAAACTGAAAGAGGTAATTTGATTATCCTCTATATTGGCAGCCAGTGATTATATTATAATGACTTTTATTAACTTAATGTAGTACCTATAGAACATAAATTAACTTCTATTTTATAATTAATTTGATAGATACCCGTGGCCGATCTGGATCTCGTCACACTGATTACAGTGCAAGTACACAACAGACACCAGGTAACTATTCAGACAATCCCAGCATACATTTAATTAGAGGCCTAACATAATATCACACCTGTTTTTCCTCTTAACGGTTAAGCAGAGGTGTGGCATACTGTATGCCACAAGTCCCATGTAATAGGGGTTGAATATATTGCCATATTAAAATACTATACTTAAATACATGTTTTGGTCTGCATTATGTTTGGAGTAAGCATTAGGTTCAAGGTTGATTGGGAAAATTTTACAGTTTCATGTAGCTTGATGAGCTGGCGTCTGTACCTACTATATAATATATTTTATTTTTTCTAGGGACAGCTAAAAATATTAGGGCTAAGGTTATAAGAGAAGAGTTTGACTTAAGGAAAAACAATTATGCACGGGCACAAGAAAGGGAGGAAGAGCTGCACAGGCTAATGATTGAAGAAAAACAGTTGATGTTAAAATCTGCAGAGGAAATTTATAAAAGGGCTGTAATTGAGCGAAAAAGTGCAGAAGAGCTCCTGCGCTGCAACCAAATTAAAAGGGAGCAAGCAGAGTCATCATTAAAAAAATAAAAATTAAATTTTATTTTTTGTTGTTACTATGTATGTGTCTAATTTCTAAATAAATAATTAGTTTCACTGGACCAATTAAAATACCTATTTATTTTATTATCGCTGTATATTATACAGGGTTATTGGTAAATCACATCATCATGCTCATCATTATAAACAACTTTTACTATGGGACCAAACCCGAAATCGCGAAAAAAAAATCTGCTGTTCCCTACATTTTTGTTCGTATAACTCGTCAAAATGTAGGGAACAGCAGATTTTTTTTTCGCGATTGAGTGACCATGTCAGTTTAAAAATGAAACTAACTTTAATCACTATTAGTTGCTATTAGTATGGAAAATCTTTTTCCAAGATAGACAAAATTCTCTAGAGGTTCGCTTCCATAGTTTCACTCTGTAGTAAAAAGCTTTTCTTTAGTGATTGTCGCTGTGCCTAAACTTGTGCAACAATTGTATTGACAATCACTTGTGTAGTTTGTTTATGGAAAAGCAAACACAAAATGGACTATGTTGCAATTTTACTATGAATTGCACACAGAATGTTATTTAAAAAAAAATTAATAGACAAAACTGATTTATTTACTTCAATAAAACCAGCAAAACAATGTTAGAAATGTCTTCTAATAAACGCAGCTCTGATTAAGCTACCTCGTTCAGTGGCATTTACATGTGGTACTGGTACCTCTTGTAAATTTTCAGTTGGCTCAGCTAAGAGATCTTCATGGGTTAGCAAAGTGATGTTGTGGAGGACTGCACAGGCCACAATTATATTGCAAGTATTAACTAAATTATTTTGGAGCTTTCTGCTCAAACAAGCAAACCGCCGCTTCCAAACCCCATTCAGTCTTTCTATAATATTTCTAGTGCTTATGTGCGCTCTATTATATCTTATTTCTGACTGAGTTTGTGGATTCGCTACTGGTGTAAACATATATGACGTCTGGGCATATCCACTGTCTCCTATTAATATGCCTGAGAATTCACCTTCTTCAAATCTCATGCAACACCTGCTGTTATTAAATATGCGCGAGTCGTGTACTGATCCCGGCCAACGTGCTACAATGTCGTAAATTTCCATGTTAGGTCCACAAATTAATTGCACATTAATCGAAAACCAACCTTTGCGATTACGAAATACTTCCCCGTGCCTTCTATCGGGGTTCTTGATAGGAACGTGTGTACAATCTATGCACCCTAATACTCCCGGAAATCCTGCTACTCGATAGAACTTTTGTTTCACTTCTGTCTGCTCACCAGATGTGGGGAATTTAATAAATTGTCTTATTTTAAGAGCAATAGTCTCTGATGTTTTAGCCACAATTTTAGATGTTACGGATTGACTTAATTTGTGCAAATCTCCACATACAATCTGTAAAGTAAAAAAAATATGTTACTTAAATAATAATTATTAAAACATAAAGAAATAACGGTTATAGAAAAGGCAAACAGCAAGATTTTACTTACTTGAAAATTTCCAGTTGCATAAAATCTTAACACAATTAACAACTGAATTATAGGCGGAATGGGTAGTCCTTTATTACTGGGTATAGCTCCGTTATTGAACACAAGCGGTAACAACATATTGAGCACTGTTTCTTTCCTAAAACGATAGCGTCTTTGGAATTCTTCACTATCATAAAATTCTATAGGGTTTTCTGCATCTCGCAAATAACGGCGTGCAGGGTAATCGTACGGATTATCATACAGATAATTCAGGAACTGTTGGAAATCCATTGAAAATACTAGTTCTGTTTACAAGCTTGAGCGAAATTGTGGATTAAAAACGTAAAGAATGGCGTAAAACTTCCTTGAGTGTTCCTTAAGGTACGTCGCGATGTACCTTGAGTTTGACAGTTGTTTCCTCACCTCGACTGAGGAAAAATGTCGAGGGACGCCAAGTGGAGGTGATTTTTTACAACTGTGAATACCGATTTCCTTGAGTGAGGTTGAGTGGAGTCGAGGAAGTTTCGAGGAAACGTCTTGGAATATGGGTGTTAGTCTTAGAGTATCTATCTATCTAACTAGCCTGTACTGTCCCACTGCAGGGCAAAGGCCTCCCTCTCCCTTTTCCACACAATTCTTAGAGCATAAATTAGAAAATAACATCACGCCTGTACAGGGTCGTAGGGATAGGCAGGGTTGTATAGAAAGAAGTACAAATATATTCGTCAGTTATTTTTCAGTCCAATGTAATGTAATAGGGCGAGCCTGTTGCTATCAGCCAGGTATAAATACAAGACTCCTTTTAGTATGGGTATGGCAATATACTCGCCCCTTAGGACATAACTAGCAAAATAATAATAATACTATGCATCTGCCTACCCGTTCGGGGAATACAGGGGCAATGAGAAGTATCTCAATAAGTTTGTGCCGACATAAATTAACACAGAGTGCTCATGTTGGCGCACTTTGTCGCGTCAAGTCGAACATATCATGTACCTCCGAGGCCTACCACGACTGACTATGACAAAGATAGTCGTGGGATTTATTTCGGAGGATATTTTTTAGAAGCTTTGGTCGAACGTATACCTCAAAATAATCTGTTTACACCGACAGTATTCGCCACTAAACATGGCACATCGAGTATAAGAACTATTCAGCTTAACAGAACGCCCGATATGTCATATTTACGTAAATAACGAACGATTTTTTAATCGAAAATAAACCTCACCTATTGGTTTAAATTATTGCGACAAGCACAATTAGTATATTAACACATAGTAGAATAGTCTTAAAATAAAATGAAGTAAATATTATATGCGTCATGAGTATTTTCATTTCAAATCGTTCGAATTTACGTTAGTTTTCTCAGAGCGTTCGTGCTAGGCCTTCAGGTACGATAGGATTAGGAAGTTTCAAGTCATTATGGCTGTTTTATCTTACCTTCTTCTCCTGCGATTTGAGTCGAGCCTGCAGTTCGCGGCGCTCTTTCATTAGCTCCTCAGCCTCGCGCGCAGCAATGGCCTCGGCGTCCATCTTCTTGAGTTCCTGTTATTAAAGACATGATTTTATTAGTGCATTTTACACATAACGCGCGAAATGTGGGTGTACACTTCAGCCGAAAGACGACCACTGCTGGACATAGGCCTTCCCCAAGCACTACCACTACGACCGGTTGATGGTACCACATCATAGATTTCAAAGTGCTGTTAGATAGCAGAATATTTCTTTGATAATGTTTGTGCCGCCTTAAATTAACACAGAGTGCTCATGTTAGCGCACTCTGTCGCGTCAAGTCGAACATATCATGTACCTCCGAGGCCTACCACGACTGACTATGATAAAGATAGTCGTGGGATTTATTTCGGAGGTATGAGATATTTATTTATTTAATACTATAAACACACAATGCGGCGGATACCTTTGTCATATGTTTTAAATAATAAAACAGCATAATAGTTTGTTGCAAATTGGAGGAGTCACTGATTCCGATAGTACAGCTTCACCCGTTTCGGAATTAGTAGTTGAATTTAACAGTGTCCCAATTTGCTCTTCTAACACAATTGTATAATATTTTTATATCACGAAGTGACTCGCGCGTGAAGACGCGTGGCGTCAGCACATAACAAACACACTTCCGACTTAGCCATTATCTCGGACGGTACCGAGAAGCACATTCACAGCGTGTTTGTGCACTTGGTAACCACAAGTAAAGCGCGCGTCGCTTCATGAGATAAAAATACTATATCTCAGTACCTAGTGTCCATACAACATAACATTATGTAGCAGTAAACAGTAGTTTATTTAATTTTTAACTGTTGCAACATTTACGAAAATTTTCCTTTTTAGGGTTCCGTAGTACCTACAAGGGTGTTGTGGCGCAGCCTGGGAGATGCCATGTCCAGCAGTGGACTGCAATAGGCTGAGTTGATTGAAAGTTGTAGTTTGACGGATATTTTCATAGTTGTCAATTATAAGTAAAACATACCTCCTCGTTGATGTTGGACAACATCTTCTGTCCGTGCGCGGTCTGGCTGATGTGCGCGACTCTCTCCCGCAGATGTCTCTCTCTCATGGCGGTGAGTTCGGCCTCGTGTCGACGTCGCTCGCGTTCTTCGCGCTCCGCTTCCTGTCGACGGGCTTCGGCCGCGGCTGCTGCGCGAGACACTTCTTCTTGGCGCCTGTGGAGATAATGATAATTATGTTAATAATAATAACTTTTGTGTTACAGTATTTTTATCTCAAGAAGTGACACGAGCTTTACTTGTGATAACCAACCAGCGTGTTTGGGGTGTACCGAGTAGCGTCAGCACATAACAGACACACACACATTCATAGCGTGTTGTCACACACATTCATAGCGTGTTGTCACACACACTTACAACTTCGTTGTCTTGGCCCAGTACCGAGAGCTCCTGCGCTTACACACATTCACACACAAGTAAAGCGCGCATCGTTTCGTTAGATAAAATACTATAGTAAGTAGGTACTTATGAAATATGTTAGTAAACAACAAAAACAAACGAAATTAACTTGACACATGAAATGCGATCCAGTGTCTCAGAAATGGACCGCCTAATCTGTCCACGTTCTTGGTAACGAATAGATAAGGATTGTCAATGTTTACCTGAGTTCCTCCTCCTCTCGTACAGTGTTGAGTCTCTCGATGTACTCCTTTCTCTCCTCGATGATCTTGTGTCGCTGCAGCACCCTGTGATGCTCGGCGTGCTTGTGCTCGTGGTAGTGCTGTACCATGTGCTGGCGGGACCGCTCACGCTCTTGCTTGCGACGAGCAGGGAACAGCGTGGCTGCGGCCCGGGACAGGACCTCGGCCGCGCGGACCAGTTGTTCACGGACCTGTGGAGTCAGTTAGGTTGTTATTTAGAAAGGTTAAAGCGAACAGTTTATGGTATTAAGTCCGCTTCTGTACATTTTTGTGTACAGTCAACTAAAGAGATAAGTATGCAGGATCGTCGGATATAGTTGAAGTTTAGTAAGAAACCGATGACGTTGTCGACTGAAATTTAATTTAATAAATTAGCTGTTTGATTTCTATTAATAAAATTTAATTTTATTCGAGAACATCCATCGGAACATCACTCAGTCTGTCAGTCTTCAGTGACAGACTATAGTGTAATGCTACGTTCACACGCGCGCGTTCAACTCGACATTCAACGTGCACATTCACATTCACGAGCGTGTAAACGGTACGCCCGAGCCCGTAAACGCGCCTGTGAACGTGAATGCCGCGAACCGGGCGTGCTGACTGACACGACGGCGTGCGTGTGAACAGCTTGAATTTTCGCCGACCTGGGGCGGGCTGCATGCCGCGCAGCCCGCCAGGCAGCCCGCCGGGCTGCACGGCGTGCATGTGAACATAGCATTAGATTCGTATTATGTTACAAAATAAACTGAAGCTGACCTGTTCTGCAGGCGTGGCTTGCAGTATGGCGCCGCCACAGGCCTCGTCGGCAGTAGAGCACCACTCGCCGCCGCCCGCCTCCACGCCGAAGTGTACGCACCTGCAAGGCAATGACAAAGTAAATATTTTGTATTGTACAGAGTCATGCGGTTATTTGGCACATCCTCTTTTAAATAAAAAGAGTCTGTCAGAGCCGTATGTGTGACTCTAAAGAGTGATCAACCGGCGTTACAATGAAACGCAAAATTATAATTGTTTGTGCCGATAAAAATTAACACAGAGTGCTCATGTTGGCGCACTCTGTCGCGTCAAGTCGAACATATAATGTTCCTCCGAGGCCTACCACGACTGACTATGACAAAGATAGTTGTGGGATTTATTTCGGAGGCATGCTAAAATAAGAATTCGATGTTGGATCAACAAGTAGGCACTGAATACCGATTTTTTAAGTGCCACCGCCCACATTATTCACCTCTGAAAATCAATTTAATAATTATCTTATTCAAACTGAATTATAATATAAAAAAAGCTGCGCCCCGCGGTTTCACCCGCATAAGTGTAGATCCCGTGGGAATATCGGGATAAAAAGTAGACTATAATAATATATTAATCCAGGGTGTCAGCTACCTCCATACAAAATTTTATCAAAATTGGTCCAATCGTTTGAGCGTGAAGAAGTAAAAACATATAAACACAAACTTTCGCCTTTATAATATTAGTGTGATTTATACAGGTAAGATGGATTGGCAATGTGCCTTTTTTAAATTTTACAACACTTTCTTAGTTCTTGGACATTTTACATAAAGTTAAGTAACGCTACGTCGAAACACGCAATTCTGGTTTGCAGTAGAACAGTTATAAACTACAGAATTTGAAACATGTTTTTTTTTATAATTCATAGTAATACTCACTTGTTAGCATGATCAACTCTGATCTGCATATCGTTATGCCGGACGCAGTCGACCAGCAGCCGCTCCAGGTGGAACAGGTCATCGGTGTGCGCCAGTTGCAGTAGTCGCGAGAACTGGATGCAAGCGTAGCACTGACCCACTTGGCGGATCAGACGGACGAGGGCTACGTCACTTAGAGCGATGGTGTATTGAGCGAGGGGTGAGTCTGAAAGATAAATGATTTATTTTCTGTAAGTAGGTTTGCACAAACACTTTTACACGCCAGTCATATTTTTTTTAACTAGATAAGGTTGGTGTTTCCTATCTGACTATTCTGAGAAGAAAGGCCGAAACAAACTCAGAGGTCACAGTCTCTTTTAAAGTCCAGACATAATCTTGGTCAGATCATGTAGATTGGTGTCTGAAATGGTCTTTTGAGGAAAGAACCACACAGATTGAGCGGACCTGTCCAGTCAGTCGAAAGACGTCCACTGCTGGACATAGGCCTCCCCAAGTACCTCCACTTCGACCGGTTCTGTGCTTCTCGCGTCCAACGGGTTCCTGCGGCCTTCACAAGGTCGTCGAACCAACTTGTGGGAGGCCTTCCAAGGCTACGTCTTCCGGTACGCGGTCGCCACTCCAGAACCTTCCGGCCCCATCGGCCATCTGTCCTGCGAGCAATGTGCCTTGCCCACTGCCACAGTGTCTCAAGACGAAAGTCTTGACCAGTGCGTGTTGCCAGTGATTACTTATGGCACTGAAACATGGTCGCTCAGTTCATAATAATATGATTAATTTGTTATCTATACTTACTAGGCTCTTCCTCCAGCGACTTGACGACGCTCTTGACATTGTTGCACAGAGTGAGCGGGTCGAACTCGACCTCTAACCAGGAGTAAAGCTGCTGCAGTTGGGGCGTTGCTAGAGCCACCACGTTTAGGCGGACCACGTCTGGAGAACAAAGAACACTCATTAGCACAATCAGCCTTTAATGTTTCCACTTTTGGTAGATGTCACATGTCTTCGAAAATTTGTGGTAGGACTTGCTAGTTCTCTCACGCTGTTTTCCTTTGCTGTTTTAAGAGCAGCAATTATGAAAGTATTAAAAAAAAGGCAATAAGTCTATTCATTTAAATGATTATTTATTATTATTATAGATCCCTCCTCCTCCTCAAGTCGCACTCCTCATTACTGAGGGTCGTGATCCTCCCTTGAAAACATCTTCTTCCTAACGATGTTTCGCCATCTCTGTCTATCCTTATTATAGATATTAGTTATTATTATTTTACTGCTTTCCTTACAAGTCAATTTTGTATGTTTGTACCGTCTTTAATTAACACAGAGTGCACATGTTGGCGCACTCTGTCGCGTCAAGTCGAACATATCATGTTCCTCCGAGGCCTACCACGACTGACTATGACAAAGATAGTCGTGGGATTTATTTCGGAGGCATGTAAAGGTAATTTTTAAAACTAATGTGACAATATGAATTTGAAGATGAGACATTCAAGGCAAGGCAATGATAATTCAAGCAAGTTGGGGATAAAAATAGTATAAATTTTAGGTTCCTTTGTGTGTCAGTAACACCTAAAATCAAAATTAAACTCACGTCAAATGATCTGATTGGATGTTATTGATTCGGTCAACAAATCACAGCAGTTGTCATGCATGTAACAATTTGTTAGCTAATTTGTACAAGCTTTTTATTAACTTGCCGCTTTCTTATGTTATTTTTTGTTCCAGAAACCGGGTGTTAGCAAATCAAATATAGGGAATTAGACTTATAACGTAGCTTACCTTTCAACAAGCTAGCCCTGGTCGGTGGCTGAGCGAGACCGAGCAGTACAGCCAGCCTCTGGGCCTTCTCAACCGGACTCTTGTCTGTCTCCACAAAGCGGTCGAACTCCGGGTGAAGTGACGGCAGTGGCACTGATAATACGGCTACGAGTACGCGACATGCCATCCTGAAGAGAGAGAGACAGTGTTAGGGATGCTTTTGTGCAAGTTTGGGCTAGCTGAGGCGAAGCGCGAAACGTTTTGCTGACAACGTAGTATAGAGGTATGAGGAACAGGGTGTGAAGTTCACTTGGGTGTTGTGTCTGTGCGCGGTAAACTCTGCCTGCGAGATGCAGGATTTTGCGTGACGTCAGTATGACGCGTTGTTTTCATGTGGCGTTGTAGATGCCGCTACACTAGCATTCCAGCATCCTAAGTTGTCAGCAACACGTGTTGGGAACACGATAAATTTTCGAATTTATGGTAAACAAAAGTTGTGCAACATTTTGTGTCTTTAACAAGATTCATCAGTTTCGTGCTTAGAAAAAAGTAGCGCGTATAATGATAAATAATTTTATTTCTGTAAGTAGGTTTGCACAAACACTTTTACACTTGTTGTTTTACAATTGTTAGCTAGTGAATACACAGCTATAAAGGAGTAAAGATATTTCAAATACAAGTAGACAAACATGCAACGACATTTAGCAAAGTTTTCAATCTTCATTAGAACTTTCCGAACGGTATTAGATTATCTCGTAGAAGTTTGTGCCGACATAAATTAACACAGAGTGCACATGTTGGCGCACTCTGTCGCGTCAAGTCGAACATATCATGTACCTCCGAGGCCTACCACGACTGACTATGACAAAGATAGTCGTGGGATTTATTTCGGAGGCATACTTGTTTAGTAAATAAATGGTGTATAATATTGAGTATCCGATGGAAAAACAAAATAACACTGCCTGACTTGAGGTTGAGAATCAAACCTAGGACAGATCAGCAGTCGCGTTTGAGACTACTAGATCGAAATATCAAACTGTGTTTTTTATCTCATAACTTTATGTCTAGTTGAAATCAGAAGGTCAGTCAGTCTATGGACTGACCAGCCAATAGAATAATAATAATAATATTCCACAACTATCACACAACGCCGTCTAGTCTCAAGCTAAGCAGAGCTTGTGTTATGAGTACTAGACAACTGATAAACATACTTATATATTTCTAAATACATACATATATAGATAAATTACACCCAGACACAGAACAAATGATCATGCTCATCACACAAACATTTGTCCTGAGTGGGAATCGAACCCACGACCTCCGGCATAGCTAGCGTAGCTATTGTGTACAGTGCCAGAAATAATGCTTAACCAAAGTATGTCATCAACATCATCAGCCTATAGCAGTCCACCAGAACCAAAGTATGTGCTACATAATTCATTTATTTTTTTGCAGTTTACTTACTTCTGTAACTCCTCCTGAGTAATATTCTTTTTCATCTCCCTGGACAGTTGGAACAGCTTTAGCAGAGCAGCGGCATGGAACAGGCAGTGCCCGGCCTTCCAGAACACCAGCGCCAGCTTACCGTAGTAGTTGGCCATGGTCTTGGCCACAGGCGTTTTCTTCGACATGTTCATCAGATTGTGGATGTCTTCGATCGCTTTGTAGGCTTCCTGTTTAAAGAAAATTTGTAATATATAGTAATGATCCCAAAAAAAGAGTTTTAGATTTGTGCAGAAGCTGTTTGCTAAACGCATATTACAGCCGCATCGGGGTACAGCGCATTATCGTAGTGTGCGACTCATCGTTCGTTCAGTTGCTCGGCACTGACCGAATGGAACGCATACAGGAGCTCAATAGCAAAGCGAGCGAACGATCTGTCTTTCTCTGGTCCAAGTCAGGAGCTGACTAACTAAAAGAACAACCTAGTTCGTTAAGGAGCTGCGAACTAAACTGAGCGCTCCAGGTCGCGAAAGACTTCAGCTGGTCACAGCACCGTTGCTTAGCGGCAGAAACAGGCATGATGGTACTATTTCCCTTTGTGACTTTTACTTTACTTGTAGATAAAATATAAGATGTACGAACCTGCCACAATTCCATCTGGATAGCACTGTCCAGCTGGAACAGCCTGGTCTCCAGGTTGAGTTGCTGTGTCTCCGGCTTGCTGATGCTCACATTCCCAGTTTGCACCTGTTACAAATACAAATAAAATTCAGTTTTTTTCGTGTTGCCTTGATTCTCGCGTAAAGAACACGACACTCAAGGCATGGTAAACAGGACTGAGAGACGGCTTTCCCGCCCATTTTATCACGAGACTGGTTAGTCTCGTAAAAAAAATTACCTGCAGCAGTTGCTGCAAGTTCAACTTAGTCAGGTGCTGTACTCCAATGAGCCACAATGTGATTGTAATGCGCCATAATAAACATTTGCGAAGGCTATGTTAACACTGTCGGCGTGACTGAATTTTATTCTGGTCCAAAGAATGATGGGCATTTTTGTATGGAGCCTGGCTTGATGACCAATAGTTCTAATGAGAACCACGAATGACAGCCGGGATTAACGGCTTAACGTGGTTTCCGAGGCACGGATTTTTACATACCAAGACCTCGGTATGTAAAAATGGTCACCCATCCAGGGATCAACCACGGCAAGTGCAGCTTAACCTGATCGATCGACCCGTGCGGCTGTTATTACTTAGCCATAAGCCCCCTCAATGTTATGAGTCAATAATTAATATTATTGAAAACTGCAGTGAACATTACCGTCACAAACTTATACGTTTACATGGTTCTTGCAGGTCTGATATCTCTTTAACCCGATATTTCACAGCCTTCTGCTCATAATGAAAATTGATGCTTATGATATAAACTTTCATTTGATGTATGTGGTTTTTATTGGCCAAAACGCCCATCATTCTTCATATAAATAAAACATAAACAACAACACGCCTTGTCCCTTAGGGACAAAGGGCTGGGCCAATTTATATAAATAATCTTGGAATTATCGATGCGACGAAGAATACAAATTTATTCGAGATTCAATTTATTCAAAGAAATAATAAATCAGCCACTCAAACTTACTGTAGGCTTGCAGATATCTTCAAGATGTTTCCTGAGCTTGTCACATAGCTTTCTGAACTCCGTCTTTCGGGAGTACTTGAGACAGAACTGGAAGGCCATGCGCGCTATGTCGTGGTACAGAGTCTCGACGTGCGCGTTCGTACGAAGGAGCTCCAAGCATTGGCAGTACGACTCCCACAGGAATTTCACCTAAAAAAATGGGGTAAGTTATCTAAAGGTGTATGTAATGTATTGAAAATAAATAAATCTATATTCATTTAGGCGGTAGTTCCCCATGATGTCCATGGCGACAGTTTGACTAAAAGATAATTATTTTGTAGCACTTTGGGTGGTGGTTCGTAGTCGGTTGACCATAAGTAGGGCAGAATTAGTTGTCATAATACATTATCTACCATCGTTTGGATTGGTACTGTTGGAATGTTTGTAAAAATGCTATATTTGAAGGAAAAATAATCTACTAAAACTAACTGTGTAAGGCCGAAAGCGACTGTCACGCTCTTTTATATAAATATGAAGTACTCGTGCGAACAATCAAGTCGCGGTTATTCATCATACTTCATATGACCACACATGCAGTCTAATGGTCTTTTCAAATAGAGAATATCATAGTATCATAATATTAACATAGTTTTTAATTATCTGAATTACATATTCAAATCTCAATCTCACAGAAGGTCCTAACTGGGACAGAGTTGCAAAAGACAGAAAGCAATGGAAATTGTTAGAGGAGACCTTTGCCAAGAGGCACACTGCACTCCGAGATATAATTATAACTCAGGAAAGAAAATAACAGCAATTAAACTTGCACAAGAAAGGAGTTTCAGCCATTGATTGATTGTGATTGACATAATTATTCAAATAACCTTTTTATGTCCTTACCCAATAACATCAAGCTATAGCATAGCAACCCATAACGGTGGTTCATTGTGTTCATCCCATAATAAAATTAATTTGTGTTTTCTGGTTATTAACAATTTAATTTTATACTATTGTGTTGTCCTTGCAGGCTACTCAAACAGATCCAGTTGTAATTAAACCATACTCACAGACTACAATATAATATAGGACCATACTAAAGGCAGTATAACTGGTCAACCTCAGCGAATACACTTTATTTCCTTCAACCTTGACATTGGCAGAATCATCGATAAAATGTTGGAGTCACTACTATAAAATTGGAATTGGAAGTCCTTACCCATGGTGTAAGTATAGTCCTATCAGACCGATCCTGAGCGTCTTCTCCAGACACAGCACTAAGCAGTATGCTCTCAGGAGTGGCAAGGTTGTCCAGGTCATCTGTCTCAATGACCGCCGCTGTGGATTGCGCACGAGCCGCTTCGGTTCGTTCTTCGGCCATGCGTAAGTAGCCTCTGAGAAAATTGAATGATGTAACTGATTAATGATTATTATAAAGTTAGCTGTAAATAACAATTTTACACATGTTAATTTAATATTTTTGTAACATTCGATTGCCGGATTTTTGGAGACTTGTATAATATCTTTGCAATATAGGTTGAGTATTTTTCAAATCTATTCCAAATTGCAATTTTATAGCATGAGTAGTTGCTGAAATAAGCAGAAGGATAGACTGACACATAAAGTCTCACCATAAGGGTGAAAACAGACTTACCCCGCGTCCTAACCAAAAGTGATAGTCGCGCGAGTACGCGATCGTTTGTACGAATTTTGACGTACGGACGCCAGCAGGTCAACCTACCCGAAACTGTCAGATTTTCCCAATCAACCTTGAACCTTATGTTTTAGCAATAAAGTCGAAAATCTATTGAAGAAATCTGACAGATTGTAGTAACTTGATGTGCTGGCGTCTGTACAAACGCGATTTGGTTGATTGCACGACTACATTATTGACATTATTGTCATCTATCTTTACTAATATAAAATATATACTTACTTACTAACTAATAATAAAGCTGAAGAGTTTGTTTGAACGCGCTAATCTCTGGAACTGCCAGTCGGATTTGAAAATTCTTTTTGCCTTTGATAGCCCAATTCTTGAGGAAGGTTATAGGCTATTTATCATTACGCTACGACCCTTAGGAGCCGAACATAAAGAAAAAAGGACAAAGACGCTAAGCGAAAACGAAGTAATAGCGCGGGCAGGCGATGCGATGCGACGGGGTGGGTCGGGGAACAAAAAATTTCACGCGAACGTAGTCGCGGTCAGAAGTTAGTTTTCATATAAAAGAACGCGTCGCTTTTGGTTAGGACGCTGCCTTACACTGTGTTGTATCTATATCACTTTCTGTCACTTGAAGCTACCATTACTAGTACATTACTGCAGAGGCCAGCAAAAGACTCATTACTGCAGAGGCCAGTAAAAGAGGCATTGATATACGAACGTTCGCCTCGGCCCACATGCTTGTATAGTACTTTTCTCAAATAATGCGCGGAAATTCAAACTAAGTAACATTTATTTCTTGATTACTTTAAACAGGTTTAATTTTTGATAAGTTACCTCCTTGGTTGCCATGTTTCGGAGTAAAAGATTGTTTCATTTTAAATTACACGACAGATATGAGTCTACTATGTAATTTATTTGGCCGCTAAACCACAACAGATTTGGATTTCCATACAACTTTTGCCGGCTGCTGCTCGCATGTCTTTGGCCTGTATAGCAATTTCGATTTCTCTTGAAGAAGGTTGTCAAAATAATGCTAAAATTTCCAAGCATGTTTGAGAAAAACAATATTAAGGTTTGCCTATCATGTAATGTCTGTAAGTCTCTGTGAGTAATCTATCCTTGTATTGTGCAAGAGTTATTTATGTTCTTTGTGGAAGTGTGATTGTATATGATCTTTGAACTAAATATACACATGTTTGTTCCATATTCCAACCCCACTCACTTCTCATTTTAATTTGATTGCTTCATATTATTTTTCAATATTACCTTATAACCTGCTCCAACGATCCGACATTGACAGACTGGAACATATTCCTGTACTGAAACAGGCCTTCTTTGGCAATGTGTGACTTGCGCAAGTCCACGCATAGTTCCAAGTATTTGAACATGATCGGCTCCAGCACCGACTCGGACCAGTTGTACGCCCATTTCTTGTTGCGGAACACTTCTTGCAGAGTATCTAAAGCTCTCGCTGGCTTGTCCAAGTCCATAAACTCTGTTGAAAGGGAACGGTAAACAATTATTGTTTGTTGTTTATTTTAGTTAATTTTTTTTTTTTATTTGGCGAATTCTTTTGGCAAATACTTTTATTTGGTGAATTTTTTAAGATAAATATTGTTCATCAGTGACTTTTATGACAGTGGGATATTAAGATAGTTAATTAGACGAATCTTTTTGTGCACCATAATAAATTACAATAGAATGTTTGAGAGTTATGGTGTGTTATCACATAGAGCAACCTTTTGCAGCCTCTGGAATTTTGGATGGCTTCATGACTTGAAAGAGAAGGAAAAGCGATAGGTAATCTGTGATGTATTATTTGATATTTTTATTATTCTATGTAATAATTAATATTATTTAGAGATAGCGTGTTTTACCCAGCTGAGTGTATTTTTAAGAAAGATATCTTAGCGTAATAGTTCAATGCATTAAATCGAACACGTTCAGGTTAACTTGAGATGCTGTTACGCAAAAGTGCATGAATTAAGCGGCTTTGCCTTTTGGTTATATTTTAGAATCATTGAGGACAACATCAATTAGAACTAATATTATTGCATCTAACATCATAGGCATTAGTAAGGGTTATTTTTAACCCAATGTGTGTTTATTCTGGTGATGGGGCGAATAACGTAAGGTCATTCTCAGATGCAACGTGGTAACATTAACATAGAAATTCGGTACTAACCATTGGCCCGTTTAAGGGCATTCTCCGGTCTCTGACCGTATCGCGCCATTATGAACACTACACTTTTCACTTCATAAACACAAATTCAGCCACAAAAACGTGGTGTGCACTAATAAAATCGGAATAATCTCCGCACACCGGCCTGTCAAGAGACAGGAGCAATCAAAATGGCTGCTTTTACTTTTTTAATTTAGCTTCCAACATGCAGTGTTAAATGTCATAATGGGAATCTAGTCTTTTGAGTATTAGTCATTTTATATTACGCGCAACTCTTTTTGAACAATGCCTCTACGTCTCGCGTCTACGCAAAGCCCACACCAATAAGTAAATGACTTTATGGTAGATATTTGAACCAACGCTTGCACGTGTGTACAGGCCTAGAAATTAGCGCTAGGTAGGTAGCCCGCGAAATTCTAAATTTCTTCAATTTTTTGCAATTTGCAGGTCAGTGTCAGGTTATACATATGTTAAAATAAATGTCGATCCCGGGGGAATATCGGGTTAAAAAGTAGCTTATAGTTATGTAATCCAGGGTGTCCGCTACCTCCATACAAAATTTGATCAAAATTGGTCCAGCCGATTGAGCGTGAAGAAGTAACAAACATAAACACACACACCCCCACACACTCACAAACATTCGCCTTTGTAATATTAATGTGATAATAAAAGATAATTAAATAACTCTTTTGTTCTCTGATTTTTATTGTTTACATATTATTATTAATCCATTAAAAAAATAATGCTTCTAAGAACTTTTGCATTGGAAATTCTACCAGAATCGTAATTGGTACGGCGACAGCGTAGGTTATCAAATTAGTTGCGCTCCAGTCCACGAACTGAAACAATATTACAGAATTATTTGATATTGATATTTTTTAGCGCCTGGTTCTCTTTCATTAAAGTTAGTTTATTGGCTCAAGAAGGACGTTCGATCTCTGGATCGGGAAAAGTGGTACAGGCTTTTACATATACTTACATATCATCACATCTGTTTTACTCGAAGGGTTAGGTAGAGGTGTCAGGATTTTATTTTTACCAAATCCAGACCAGCTGGTTAATGAAGCCAGATTGAGACTCTGGGTACTTCAACAACAGAATAGGCAAGTGACTTAAAATACCTGAGAAAATGTGTGTGTATTACACACCTGCAAATACGTTCGGAAAGTAAATGGTATTTTAAAAATTAATAGACAGTTAAGACCAAAAAAACTAACGATGTCAAGTATAGAGGTGCCGTATGCCGTTGGCCTGGACCCGATTGTCATATTGATGCACCAATGCAGCATCATTACTGTCAAAGATAGGCGGCCCAAGCTGCGCCACCCTGTCCAGGAGTAGAATCTTCTTATTGGACCTGAAAATAAAAATATGGACTTAATAGGGTCATGAATGTAGGCAGTTGGATTATGGTGTAGATGGATGGTTAGCCTAATCTGCATGGTCAACGTATCCAACACGTGTTTACCGGCTTGAACTCTTGATATTAAAATGTTTTCAATCTTATTAGGACCAATCAAATGTATGACCAGTTATGAGTAGAGGCCAGATTGGTCATATAAACTGTGTCAACATGAACCAATGAATTAGCAATATCCTTCAAAATCATTCAGATTGGTATTACCTAATACCAATCTGAATGATTTTGAAGGATATTGTTACGCAATAAGGGTGCCGAATTGTCGATGCGTGGGTACTAAACGCCACACACACACACGTATCGCATAAGTATTATTTTATAACTCGGGTGACCTAAGCTCGCATTTAAGTCCACGCTTATCTGTGTAAAAGTGGACTACTTACTTATGTCAAGCGTGACTTAGGTAAGTGCGCGTTTACGTCACACAGTGCTACAAAATTAATTTTGCACTTGTTTTGTCTGATCTACTAGGTACTTTTGGACGTGCCCGTATATTCGTTGACGGACTTAGAGAGTATACCCCTGCGGGGTAATCGCGTAACACACTAACAGTAGGAATAGCTTTCAGTTTGACAGTTCAACAGCATTCATTGCGTTATTTACGTTGTAGAGCAGACACATTTTTCGAACTTATGAAGCAATGGTTTTCCTTCAAAATGATTCAGGTTCTGATTGATAGTGTGTTGCGCAATTAGGGTGCTGAGCCCAACTGTCGCGTATCGTGTCGACGTCGTCTACAGTGTGGTGAAGGTACCCTCTGTACCTACCTATTGTCGTAAGTACTTGTATCCTTACCATTGACATGAA
Organism: Oligia fasciuncula; assembly: GCA_963082905.1. Classification (NCBI taxonomy): domain Eukaryota; kingdom Metazoa; phylum Arthropoda; class Insecta; order Lepidoptera; family Noctuidae; genus Oligia; species Oligia fasciuncula. The sequence continues at coordinate 7,614,151 of OY720406.1, read as the reverse complement.
AGAGTCCCATTAGAGCTAGGGCCATAAGAATGCAGTAGAACGGTCTGTCTAGCGCAGTGTAAGCTGCATTGAAGAGAGCAGAATCCTGTCCGCGCGCAAACATGCCTGTCAGTGCCCACAAGAATATTAGAGGGAAGCATGTGTAATGGAGGTAGACGAAACACTGCAACAAATAAAATAAAAGTAAATTTAGGACGTCAAGGCTCCAGCATGCTTACCACTTGCAGGTGTTTCTTCATCAAGTTAACGAAATTATGACGATTAGGGGATAGGTACTAGTAAACTCGAGGGGCTTACTAGCAGCGCCTGAAGAGTTCCACTATTCACCTCCTGGTTCCATCATCAGACCCTCGACACCAAAGTGCAATATATTGGACTCATCAAACTCCTGGCTCCATCATCAGATCCTCGACATCAAGTGCAATATATTGGACTCATCAAAACGAATCATATGAGCGCACTTGAGGGGTTTACTAGTAGCCCCTAAAGAGTTCCACTATCCAGCTCCCGCGAACTTCCGCAACCAACCTTGCTATAACTTAACTTTTCAAAAACAATTGATCCAAAAGTCAAAGGTAAGGTTCACTACACTATGTTTGGTCAAAGTCAAATCATTTATTTCAAGTAGGTAGGTAGGCACATTAAAGGCACTTTTGAACGTCAAAAAAAAAACTAAATAGAAATGATTCTAGTCGCCCATTCTAAAAGGTAGTTTTCGTATGGAGAAGAATGGGCAAGAAACTCCACCGTTAAGTAATATAATTATATGTAATAAAATAAAATAAAAAAATAATAAAATTAGTCTACCACAAAAGGTGGGAACGATACTAATTAAATTAGGTAGCACGTCTTTAGTCTTTACACCTATCGAATTGACGTAGTGAGCAGTGACCCCGTGTGCCCTTTATTGTGTAAGTTTTATTTTCATGAATCATGAAATGTAAACAGACACTAAAATAAACAGTACCTAAGTCTTGTCATTCCAAAAAAAAAAACATTTTTGTCTTCCGTACTTGTACTAACTACTAATTATTCTGTGGTCCGTGCGTTGGAAAGACCTGTATTATACATGTATAGGTAGGTAGAGGTCAGTGATTGGAAGTTAGTCCCAGCTGTCATTCGTAGATCTTTGACAGTCGCTACGGGTACGTAGCAGTGCCGGATTAAGACTACTTGATGCCCTAAGCAATCCACGCCTGTAGGCCCTCCTATCCACTAGTCGCCTCGTATTTTTCCAAAACATCTACGAGCGATTTGTAAGGACCGGTGCACATCTCCAGCTAGAGTGACTTTTGGGTCTTGTAATATCTTGCTGACAAACAGCCTTGCCATTCATGTGCTAGCAAATACTGTATCGGTGCTGTTTCTTTCTGCCTTAAGGTGCCCCCCGAGACGAGGTGCCCTAAGCAATTGCTTAATTTGCTTATGGGCTAATCCGGCACTGGTAGGTAGGTAGTGAGAAGCCCAAAAGTCTGTCAACCGTCTTACGTGTGGCAAAAGGAAAAAAAAAAGTTTAACTGGGTTGTGTATTGTGGCGGTCAGATAGCAATCCACTCCATGTAAAATACTGGTATTCAGCTGCATGTAAAAATATATTGGTATCCGGTTAGGCTGGAGGCCGCACCCTAATTGCGTAACACACTTTCAATCAGAATCTGAATCATTTTGAAGGATATAATCTATTGCTTCATATGTTCGAAAAAGTCTGCTCGACAGCGTAACGACGCAATGAATGTTGTTGAACTGTCAAAATGAAAGCCATTATTGCTACTGATAGACATAAGTGTGTTACACACGGCCGACGAGAGAATGCGGTCCTCTGGCACCTGTCAGTGCGACAATTCTACTCTGCATAAGTGTCGATCCCGTGGGAATATCGGGATAAAAACTATCCTATGTCCTTCCCCGGGATACAATCTATCACTCACTCTGTCAAATTTTATCGACATCCGTTCAGTGGTTTAGGCGTTAAAAGGTTGTTACCTTTTCACGCCTAAACCACTGAACTTTCGAATTTATAATATTAGTTTGGATAGTATGGATTCAGGAAAGGACAACTGATCTTTAACGTTGTCACTGTTGATATTAGAGGTATTTAGTCTTTGGTCAACTGGACCTACTCGAAATGGACGCACGGGATCACTCGGATCAACGCAATCACATACGCTTTCACCAAGTAACAGGGGGCCGATTCTACTAATAAAATTCTTCAAAAATCGCAATAGAACCACAACTGAAACGCGGTTTTTAAGCGTTTTCGCATTCTACAAATGAACAACGACTCCACTGCAGTTACGTTTTAGTTTAAACCAATGTCCGATCGAAACAATTACAAACCCTATTCTGCTAACAAAATCGAACATGAGCGTGACGCTAAGTCACATTCTACTATTATTTTGACATTTGTTAGAATCGAAACAAAACCGTTCATCTGTAAAAATTCACGGTTGAACCTCAGAGTACTTTTACTTTATGGGTTGAATATAAGTTAATAAAGTGCAAATTTTACCGCATCGATCTAGGGGGCCGATTCTACAAACAAAATTCATCAAAAATCGCCATGGAACTACGGCTGATATGCGTTTTCACATTCTACTAATGAACAACGTTTCTACTTCGATTGCGCCAACGGTCGATCGAAAAGATTTCAAAACCTATTCTGCTAACAAAATCGAACATGCGCGTAACGTTTAGTTCTTACCCACAATTATGTTTCGTCACATTCTACTATTATTTTGACACTTGTTAGAATCGAATCGAAGCGGATATCTGTCAAAAAATCACGGTTGAACATAAGTTGGTAAAGTGCAACTTATACAGAGTCGATAAAAAATTGCTTTCGTCGTCTGACATAGGATTATGATGTTCTATATGGATTTTCTTGAACTTGCCCACGAGGTTGACATCGGGAACGTAAGAAGGAGAAATTTCTCGTCAAGATTATACAATAATGCTTTTTTCTCGTCAAGATTATACAATAATGCTTTTGACCTCACGCATCGTCAGTTCGTTAAAACGTACCGACTCTCCAAAGACCTCGTAAGAGCTTTGATTGAAGGAATTAGTCCTCACTCCTCACATGCCCGTCAATCTTCGTTCTGACGGTATTGATACGGAAACAAGGTTAGTACATATTTACTATCGTTTTGCGCCAGTAGGTACATAGGTATGTTATAATGTGATCAATTATTCTTTAACATCTCTATTCTCGTTTTAGATCTTGGTTGCACTGGCTTTTTATGCAACTGGTTCATACCAAACACTGGTAGGCCAGTCTCAATGTCATGCCGTGTCACAACCCTCAGTTTCTCGAGCAATAAAACAAGTGACAGAATAGATGTACATATTATGCCACATATTTTTAAGAAGTATGTCAAACCAAGCACCAGAGAAGACCGTAATGAAATCAAAAGAGGGTAAGCACAATGCAATATTTTCCATATCTATTTGTTTGCACACCTAGACTTAGATCCTAATTTATATAAATAATGTGTTATATTTTGCAGATTCAATAGAAAGTTTGGCATTTCTGGAGTTCTGGGGTGCATTGATGGCACACATGTTGCTATAGTACCCCCAAAAATTCATGAAGAGCGGTACTTTAACCGAAAGAGATATCATTCCTTGAATACTTTAATTGTGAGTTGTTTCTTCTTTAATACCCACGACGGTATGTGCGTTTGGAGTGAGAGGATGTGTTTGTGCAAACCAATGTTGCCATTTATCTCCAAAATTACTAGTCCAATTTTGATGTGGTTTTCATTGATGGGTTTGAATTTGATTGGTGCATGTTCTTAGATAGGTGTTACGATGTCAACTCACCAGGGGGCACTGCAGTAAACATTTTTTGTGCTAAAGCAAAACTACTAGTCTGATTTGGATGCGGTTTTCATCATCAATAATGGCTTTGTGGTTGATTAGTGAGGATTCTTAAATCACTAGGAGGCGCTGCAGTATTATATTTTATTTTAGCTACTACATATTATGTTTAATGAATGAACCTATGCTCTTTAGAAAGTTTGAACTAAAAAGCAAAATTAAACATTTTAATTTTGCTTTTTCGGTTCCCACGCACAATGGTCCACTGAAGGACTAAGTGCAGAAACCAAACCCATACCATAGATAGATATACATTATCAGTCTATAACATGCCCACTGCTGGGACACAGGCCTCCTCTCTGTGAGAGGTAGTGGGCTGTAAACCACCACATGGGCCCAGTGCGGGTTGGTGGATGTCATGTCATCGAATTTTTGGTTCAAGGACATGCGTTTTCCTTCACAGTTTTGAAAGCAGTGGTGATTTAAATAAATACACAAGGTGCCTGTCTGGGTTCAAACTCAATATGTACAACTCATAAGTCGGGGCCGATACCACTGCTCTAATTGTAATATTAATTTTCTTTTCGCAGGTGCTTATTAGTAGACAGAAAGCTGCACTCCTCTCAACTGTTGATTAATCTTATTAAGATTAGTAACAAAAGAAAAGTAATTGTGTCTCATTAGCGACAGTTGAACTCGGATTTTATTTTGGGTTTAAATAAAACATACTTAATTTATTGTAACATAAATTATTTATTAAAGACTAAGGATTTGGTATATTTTTATTGAAGTTTTTTAATATAATTTATCTTAACATTACTCAAGTTATTTTTATTTCAATCAGTCTCATTAACCCACAACAAAGATTCGTGTAGGTCAGAATGACGGGTGTATTGTTACAGAAATGAAAATGCTATTTATGAAAGGAATGTACAGACGCCAGCACATCAAGCAACTACAATCTGTCAAATATCTTTAATAGATTTTCAACTTTATCGCTAAACCATAAGGTTCAAAGTTGATTGAGAAAATTTGACAGTTTCGGGTAGCTTGATGTGCACAAAATAAAATAAATATTTAACAGCGATTTTTCCTTGGCGGAATTGGAAAGCATAGAGAGTCCATTATACACACGGACAGCAAAGAAGTTCAACATATCTACGATTTACTTTGAGTATTCGTTTTAGGCTAATACTGATTACTTGTTCATCAAATCAAATGTCGCACCAAAGACCGTTATTGTTATTCTATAACTAATGTTAAGCGACGGAACGACGCGTCTGTACCTTCAATGTACAGACGCCAGCACATCAAGCTACCCAAAACTGTCAAATTTCCCCAATCAACTTTGAACCTTATGGTGTAGCGATAAAGTTGAAAATCTATTAAAGATATTTGACAGATTGTAGTAGCTTGATGTGCTGGCGTCTGTACCTCATAAAGAGAGGATTATTTACATTTAAATTGTACAAACGAATCTTGTGTTATCAATAATGTAACCAGAAAAATTGCTTTTCTGCCACTTGATACCAAAAAAAAGGAAAGCAAAAACATAGTGCACACACAACACAAAATGCACTTATCCTAAGTTACATTAGCTCATTAAAATTTGGGCACTTTATGAGGCTAGTGATTCACCTTTCAAACCTTATGACAGATATGTAGTTTTAACTGCTTACAGCATACACTTTACACACAATAACCATGGATACATGATGACAATATACAAATTATTTAGTTATAATTTACTGATTGCAAGGTAACATAAAAATACATAGTAAAATATGGTTAAACTGCATGTTTGTCTGTTCTTGAATCAAGTTAACTAAATAAAAACAACTTAAGGAACATCAATATAAGAACGGGGGCTTTTTTTCATTTTCTTCGAGGTGCACTCTAAAGCGTTTAAATCTTCTCTCCTTTTGTCATCCTCTAGCATCTCGCTACAGTCAGATGTAGACTCCATTTGAAGAGATTTTATGGATATTGATGATTCTGTGTGAGTTACGGAGGGAGTATAAGAAGTATCACTATCTGATTGTTCTATTTGTTTGGCTATTTACTCAAAACACTTATACTTGGTCTTGATGGGTTACTATTAACACCATGCTTGATTTTAAATGGTGGTTTAGAAACAGAATGTAGAAACAGCTTCAATGGTGATGTCATCTAATTTATCGAACTGACTTTTGTTTGGTTAGCTTTACTTCTGAATGTTTTACATACTAATGAGTACTTGAACTGATTTATCCAACAGTCTTGGTGTTAATTGGGAAACTTCTTCAACAATCTGCTGAACTGTAAAACAAATGTTTTGTTATTTATGTGCAAAGTTATAATTATGAACACAAATAGGAGATTACTAGGATCTATGTAGTTTTGAGTGTACTGACAATGTATGTAATAATACTGAGAATAAAGTTAACTTCTTCAATGCTATATTCTATGTTATAAATGAGTTAATAAAATATGTACCTGAACTAGCAGATGCAATTTCTTCAGAACTTGATTGTTCTTTATCTATACTTTTTTCTTTGAATTGCTTTTCACTCTTTAAGAACCATTATCCTTCGTTTCTTAGCAATACAGGGTCTCTCTGTTGTGTCAGATGTTTGTGTATCCCCATCTGGTTGGCAAATACTTTTTTGGGCATACATCCTGGTTTTGGTTTCATACGTACTTGTGATACTCTATATAGTTTCCATATCATTTGGCTACTGAAAAAAGAAAAGTAAACAATTAAAATTGATAAAAAGAATGCTCTCCAAGACCAAAACAAACATAACCTCAATTATATTAGTTATTTCATAGCCTCAATATTTCAACTATTTCACGTCAAACGAACATTTTAAGTTTAAAACCTATCAATACTTAGTAACATACTCACATCAAAATGGTCTTCACAGAATTAGAGTGGCGAATTCGTGAATAAGTCGTTCGGGTTTCGCCGTGCGAGCTTTATCCATTGATCTCATTTTTTTTCTTGTTTGGGACATATAAATAAACACCTTGTTGGGTGTGGTTATTGATGTGTTTTTACACTGTGGCACTGCACACCACTTATAAACTTTACAATTCATTTTTATCACACGAAATATGCAATGTTTGTTAACTTTCTTCTAACTGCGCGTACGCGTAGACAATTTTGATTTTTGATGTTACCTAGGCGTGACGTCTCACGTCAGACCCGACGCCATGACCACAGAACACTATTCATATTTAATAGTAGTCTATGACACTATTGACACTATTACTCCTAGCGGAGGCCATGACACTGCGAGCTGTTTTCGCGCCCTATTGAAAAAATATTAGAAAAATGGCTTTAAACTTCGTTAAACTTTAGTTTATTACCGAAATAAAGGTGTTTTCGTGTATAGTAAATGAGAACCTACATTACGGAAGAGGATTTCAAAATCTTTCGTCATGCCTAAGTAGTTAGGGACACGAAAAAAGTATCGATACTTTGTAGTATCGAGTACGTTTCCATTCGATACGAAATACTTTTTACTCGATACTTTGTATTCGATGCTTTTACTCAATGAGTACTTTTTGGCAGGTATCGTATCGAATAAGAAATTAAGTTTTAAATGGGTAATCTTAGAAATTACCCATTTAAAACTTGCGATCTTCTTTATTCTTTACGGCTTATGTTTACTAATTATGGCAACGCCATCTAGTGATTGTACAGAGGAGGAATGGGAACTTTAATGTATATGCCTATAGTACTAAATAATTTAATTTTGTTTCTATTTTTTTTTAATTGTTGAAGTTACAGTTTTCTTTTTCTATTATTGTATTAAAGTGTACCAATACCATTTGTTTTTTCATGTCCTGCTCTACTGAAGTTAAACTGACGTTTTTTACTGACTGATATTGACCTATGCTCTATGCGAATTAGGCACTAACCCGAGGGCCACGAAATGCGACGCTCCAAGCGGATTCGCCTTGCGCTGCAAGCGTCAGCGTCGAGCGTCAAAAACAAATGTATGTCTAATAACTACGAGGCCACAAAGTAGCGCTGCAAGCAGCAGCGAAATTTGCTACGAGTGAATTTGCACGAGCCTTGGATGATCCGACGCGCGTTTTATATGAGCGTCGAAAACAATTAATTGTATGAGAACATTCCACAGTGTGCACGAAACAGTCGCTCCGATAAAGCGGTCGCTCCGCGCGTCTGTGTCTAAAACAAATTGTTTTGTTTTTGTCGCGTTTATAGTAACTAATTCAATATGAATAATGAAGAATATCACTGCAATCCGAAATTGATTGCGTTATGGATGAGTTCACATCTGCAACATAAGTTTAGGAATGTTGTAAAAAAATTGGGAAGAAATTAAAATTCTTTTTTAAGATTTATTAACAATATTATTATAGGTATTTTTGACAACGACATTTTCACGTGTTATGTCGACGCGTGCTCACTCTGTACTCACAGAGCATGTTACTGAACTGATTCATTCCCCCACCGACGTACACGCTACAGGCGAATATTTGAAGTTGTAGCGAACAAACACTTGTAGCGAATTGACGCCTCAAGCGTGGCGTTTATTTCGTGGCCGGCATTTCGAGGCATAAGAAAAGTACTCGATACCTTAAAGTATCGATACTTTTGTTTCGATAGTTACTTTTATGAATACGATTTTTTTTTTCGATACTACTCATGAGTACAGTATCGATACTTTCTATTCGATACCGTGTCCCTATGCCTAGTGGTATGTCTTTGACATAACCGAAACGTTTCGTTTCAAGTATTTGGCCAGCAACTGACGTAGAACGAAACGTTCTTCTGAGTTTTTATAATTAAAAAAGTTGAAATGTTGTATGTGTAACAAAAAAATATACAATACAAAAGTTTAATTATGGTCTAAATTTCATTTTGTATTCAAAAATACTTTCGGTGACATGTATTCGTAATAAAATTTTTAGATTCAACTTTTTTTTCTGTGGTATTATTAAAACATACTATTTTGCATGTTGGTAACACAGGTTACCCGCTAGTACGTGCCCGATACGTTCAGTTTCGATTCAGTTTCCAGTTTGCCTATGAAATAGTAGAATGACTTTTTATGTAACTATCGAACGGAGATCGAAATCGAACTGTTGCTAAACCACAATTTGATCGTGTAACGTTGCAAATTAGTAGAATCGGCCCCCAGTTAGGTTCACTTACTTTATACTCAGAAAGCTTGATTTTCCTCTCGTCCAGCTCAAATTGTATATGAGCCAGTATTAGACCCAAAAAGCAAGCAGGCAGAGCCCCCCAGGAAGACACGTAGAATTCCGCAAACGAAGGAGTTTCTCGGAATATCCTACGTACTTGTCTGAAAAAAATAATAAAGTGTAGGTACAGTCAACAAAAGAGATAAGTATGCAGGATCGTCGGATATAGTTGAAGTTTAGTAAGAAACTGATGGATGTTGTCGATTGAAATTGAGCCGAAGCCAAGGCGAAGGCACGTAATCGTAACGGAGCAGAGAAAGAAGACTGGTTATATTCTCTTTGAGAGAAAGTAATGACAAATGCTCACGCGTGTCAAACGACGATATAAATAAATCAAGCTTGTGAAGAAACATACATCACACGAAAAACATAACCCTCCTTCTGGCGCAGTCGGGTAAAAAATACACAAAGGGGAGACACTTTTATATGGAGCCTGGCATAATATACCACCGACGTAATGTCGCTGACACAACGCTGGTAATTTATTGCAAAATATGAAACAATTATCCATTTACAAAAAAAAACCGGGCAAGAGCCAATCGGACTCGCGCACCGAGGGTTCCGTACCATCATAATATATGTCTTTAAATTTTCATCGGCGAGTCCTATATTCATCAGAGAATTTTAACACTGTGCACTGCGGTGCAGAATATTGCAGATTTGTGTCAGCGCCATCTCTTGACCGATAGTGGAACTAATGTAAGTTTTGTTGATGATTTCTGAAAAAGTGTGCTATTTAGAGACTTCGTTTTATTTTTCCTGTAATCTTTACATAAACTTCTATCACATAGAATAATTTCAGATTTTTCTCTTTGCAAACTTCGGAGATAAGAGAAACGAACGGAACGGTATTTTTTTTTTACATTTTTCATCAAAAGTCGAAAACTATGCGGCCTAAAAAAAAGAAAAAAAATTTGAGAATGTGCAAACTGCGCTCTTTCATATGATACCCCACATGCCCTAGTAGCCCCACTTCGAATTTTTCAGACCCCCTTTCAGTCTACTATGTGGACAGGTACAATAACTGTACACCTCTGTCGATCCTTGCGGGGAAACCAGCACCCTAATTTCGTAACACACTATCCATCTCAATCTGAATCATTTTGAAGGATATTGTTATTCCATTGCTTCATAAGTTCGAAAAAAGTGTCAGCTTAACAACGTATGAAACGCAATGAATGTTGTTGAACTGTCAAAATGAAACCTATTGCTACTGATAGTGTGTTACGCAATTACCCCGCACTTTATGTTATTACTACGAATACTTACGCAGGCGAAGTGACGTTTATCATTGCTTTATAATCCTTGAAATACACAACGACGGAAGTCAGCAGACATGAAGCGATGAACAGAACTGCATAGATGCTGACAGCCAGATGACGCCGACGCCAGAGCAGAAGTGTGAAGGTACATGCCAGGATATACATGTGCATGTTCACGGGGAGGAACCTGAGGTTCATGAAATAATGTATTAAAACACCTTTGATTAACTGAGGTTTTGATTAGGTCATCTACCTAGAACCAAAAATTCGAAGGCATGTGGTATCTACCTTCCCGCACGGGGCCCGCGTGCTAGATTACAGAGCCCACTCCCTCTCGAACAGAGAAGGCCTGTGTCCCAGCAGTGGGAAAATTATAGACTAAATTATCTTTATGCTTGAATGGTTGCCCTCGCTGTGCGAGTTTAATCGTCTTCGGAGTGTGATCGTTCTAGTCCATTTTAAGCATTACTTAATTAGGGGTATTGCTCGAAACGCACCAACTTTGAAATGCATCAAAAGTATTCCTCGAAAAAAATAAAAAAAATATTAAATCATCATCTGCCTAGCCTTTTCCCAGCTATGTTGGGGTCGGCTTCCAGTCTATCCGGATGCACCTGAACACCAGTATTTTACAAGGAGCGACTGCCTATCTGACCTCCCAGTTACTGGGTAATACGATACCCCTTGATGAGACGGGCTTCTGACTACCCGTAACGACTGTCAAAGATCCACGAATGACGTTACAGCCGGGACCAACGGCTTAACTTTCCGAGGAACGGAGGGTATGTAAAGATTGTCACCCATCCACAGACCAACCGCGGCAAGCATAGCTTAACCTGATCGATCGACCTGTGCGGCTGTTATATAAAAAAAATAATAATAAAAAAAAAAAAAATATTCCTCGAAATGCATCAACGATGAAACTTAGAGAAGAGCATGAAGGATTCGTAATATATAATATCGATAGACGTTTCATTTGGTGCATTTTGAGGAAACCCCCTTAATTAGCCCAGTCAAACAAATACACTAAAATTCTTTAGGCAAAAATAAATTGCTGGGAAACGATTTTTATTTTTAACTAGCTTCTGCCCGCGACTTCGTACGCGGATCCTGTTGCTTATGCCAGCGACAACGGGGTCGTCAAAATCGAAGATCTGAAACGTCTGATGTCGAATTCTAAGAGCCCGGGGACTGGAAAACAACGGGATGCGCGAGACGATTCGAGACGTCATTTTCAGGCAATAATGAACCAATAAGGTGGTAAACTTGGCCTTACACTTAGAATGTTGGCATAAATGGGCCTTCTGAAATCTGTTTCGCAACAAAAGATGTCTTAAGCATTATTGTACGAACGTATGTTGTCCAAGAAATGGTTTGACTGTGGATGGTCACCGATTAGCAGTGATCTTAATATTTCTGGAGGATTTTGTAATATTTCAATATGTACAGTTAACAGCAAAAGTAGATGATCAAAATCAGAAATTCAATAGGAGTCAAAACTGATCACAAATATATGGCAGCTGTACTAGTAGTAAATGTTTGGTATAATTTACAATCACATACTTTTGAATCACTTCGACGCCACACAGTTCTGACGCGAACTCCGTTCATTAGTATTGAATTTCTGATTTTGATCATCTACTTTTGCTGTTGACTGTACTTTCCCACCTGAGCAACACATACCGTTTGTTTCTTTTTGCCATTTAACAGCTTCACAAAAAGTACAATTTTTAACCATACCTTCGATGGCGGAATATGTGGCGTATACGTAAATGCACTCCGTTCCTTATCAACCCAAGGAAGGTCGCCATGCCCTACGGCTTTACCTTGAGACACATCCGATTCTTCAGATGATATCGACATTCTGTTCAGAGAATGTCGAAGTCGATCAGAATTCAAACGTTCGTTGCGCTCTTCTTAATCTGTCTCTTCATGCCGTACTCCAGCAATTCTTTCTTTCTCACTTTCTAACTGATTATGAATATTTTGTTGTGTGCGTGTTCGGGACAATATGATAATCTCACGTTCATCACTCGTTTCAAAAGACCTGTTAGTAGATGTGCGAATACGCTGAGAACTCAAGCGTGATTCTGTATCGGTAAACGTTTCCGATTCGCGAGACAATGCATGTCGCTCACGATCAGCGGACAGTCGCGCATCACGTTCCGCACTTGTCTCTAGAGACCTAGAAGCAGATGCGTAGATACGCTGAGAACTCAAGCGCAATTCTCTATCCGTGAACGTCTCCAACTCGCGAGATAATGCGTGACGTTCACGATCAGCGCTCAGTCGCGCATCACGTTCCCCACTTGTCTCTGGAGACCTAAAAGTCGATGCAGAGCCGTAATTAGCCTTTTATGCGCCTGGTGCGAGCTGCTTTAACCGCGCCCTTTTTTTTTTTTTTGCCGGTGGGGAATCATCAAATGACCTTCCCCGCTCTGGGTGGAGCGGAAGGGAGTGTCTGACTCTTCCTTCCTTAGCCCTTTATGTTCCGGGCCAGCGGTAACCCTTTCGGACAATCCCGCCGACCCGGCAGGCGTCGGCCCTATATGACATCTCTGACATCTCTTTAAGGCGCGCGTGGAACACGTACGCGCCGTCCGACGGTGAGCTGTGTGAGCTAGTTACGGCATTGAGTCGATGCGTAGATACGCTTGGAACTCAAGCGCAATTCTCTATCCGTGAACGTCTCCGACTCGCAAGGCAATGCATGATGTTTACGATCAGCGGTCAGTCGCGCATCATATTCTTCACTGGTCTTTAGAGATCTGGATGTAGATGCGTAAATACGCTGAGAACGCAGGCGTGCTTCGCGATCCGAAGAGGTTTCCACGGAGCGAGTTGCAGCCTGATGTTCTCGAACAGCATCAAGTCTCTCCTGACGCTCTTCGGTAGATTCTTGGGATCTTATGATCCTCAATTTTTTAGCTCCTTTGGAACATTGGGAAAGATTTGACCTCTTTCTAGGCATGGTTATAGTTTTATTGTGAAGATACCTGATCAATTACAATCTAAGTGACTGCTCCCCTACCAAGGGTGCCTAGACACGGGGTCGTCTGGCGCCCATGTGCTGGTTTGGTCCCTGGGGTGGTCACGGCGTGCTATGTGTTCTGGTGCGCCGGTGATGGGGAGTACTCCCCAGAGGAGGGTCCGGTGACGGACAGCCGCGGCGGGTTCACGGATGAGTGCTCATGTTCCCGCCGTAAATGAGTGCTCATGTTTCCGCCGTAAGCGGCAGAGGAGGACACCGTGGAGTTTTTGTGGGTTAGAGTCCCACATAACTGCACTATCTCCCCGTGGTAGTGCAGAATGCATGAGCATTTCTTCACGTAAAAAAAATAAATAAATGGGAGTTTTGGCCAGTAGAGTCAAATTTTTAATGATATCCCATCGTCATCGAAAATCAGTCCTAAACTGTTACCGCCTTCACCGCATGGAGGTGAAATTAGTGATAGCTTTGATTTCCACATCAGATGTTTCTGATCTTCGATTTTTATAAGTCAACAGGAAATGCCCATTAGACCGAATAACTTTTACTAAGACGTCATTCCTATATGTGTTATGGTGTAGCTGGGCTATTGGAGTTCCCCATCAGGTGTTCCAGATCTTCAAATTTATTCTCTCAGCAGAAAATGCTCATCACGTGGAACAATTTTTGCTATGGTACCATTTTTGTATCTCTTATAGTTAAGCTGGTCTGTTTCGGTTTTGCATCAAGTTTCACACGACATAATACCTATAACTACAACAAAAAAAAAACATTCAAATCCGTCCAGTAGTTCCGAAGATCGGACGCGCAGGCGCGAGGCGTGTACGTATGTACATACTCTGATAGAATAGTGATTCTTTAAATTGACGTAACTTTTTTATTTATGAACCGATTGACATGAAATAAACACAAAATGTTAAGTGAAGCTTACTACAATATATATTATTAGTGAAAACCGCATCTAAATCCAATAAGCCGTTTCTGGTATTAGCGTGCACAAACACACAAACAGACAAAAAAAAAAATATTACAATTTCGGGTTCGGCATCGATATAATAACAACCCCAGCTACTTTTTTTTAATATATTTCCATTGTACAGACACCACTTTTCTACAATTTTATTATAAGTATAAACATAAAAAAAAAATCCGCTGTTTACGGTAGTGCACAATGTAACACACGCAAAACATTGTGCTTACGTACGGGTGCATGCAACGGTACGGCCTACGGGGATCGTACTTATAACATTTAGAACATGTTTTCGTAAAAAAAATGTCAAAAAAAGTTGGATCTTTGACATCCAATAATGTATTTCCGTATAGGTTCCGATGATCACAATAACGGGACAAGTGACTATGGTAAAATCAGAATGATACTGAAATAAATAATAATAAGTGCAACGGGAACGTCGACTCGTGACGTGACAAACAAATAAAAGACGAAAAAAATTTCATGGCAAAAGTTTACCACCTAGCTCGATAGATGGTGTTGGTGTCGAATTAGAAGTCGCTATGGTTTCGTTACGAGCCCTACTATATAGGCTCGGCGAAAAAAAATTCAATCGCTTGCAGCTTATTGGCATGCAAGAGGTATTTGTAATTTTTGAATCGAAGGATCAAGGATCCTTTTTAACGGGTCCTTTGTATAAAATTTTCTTGATTGTTTGTTTGTCTGTCTGTGTGTGTGTGTGGCGTAATATTGAAATTTGAATGGATGATAAATTATTTAGTTATCCGTTATTTTTTTTTATAATTTAACAATCCAAGCGCAACCCGTTTTGGAGGTAAAGCTATTACTGTCTATTTTTAACCCCCGACGCAAAAACGACGGGGTGTTACCGTGTTACCCTGCGTTCCGAGATGGGAAATAATCGATGTGAGCGTGCTTAAACCCGTACCGAATTAGCGTGAGCGCGATAACGACGTTCCGTGAATCGTCATAGATGACGTCATGACATGCGCCATCTTGCGATAACGCCGACCATGCCCTAGAATAATATCACCGTGAGCGCTGTCAAAAATGACAGTGTGTGTGTGAGGATGTGTCAGTGTGTGTTTTGTTTTGATTTGCACCTTATCATAAAATTAAACTAACGTGGCATTTTCGAAATTGTGCTTCTGGCTGATAGTCGCCACCTAACCAAAGAAGAAGAAATGTGGTGTTTATACAAAGAAATACTGTAATAATATCGTTTTTACATTGAGTAAGCACTGTGAGCGCGCTCACGGGCGTTCCGAATTGTTGACAGCTCTCAGCTGTCATAATCGTGATATCTAAATCGGAACGCCATGTGAGATGCTGTGAGCGATTATAGCTAATTCGGAAAGCGCCCTTATAAGTTTGACGTGTCTGTGTGTGGGGGTGTGTGTGGGGGTGTGTGTGTGTGGGGGGGTGTGTGTGTGTGTGTGTCTGTCTGTGGCATCGTAGCTCCCGAACGGATGAATCGATTTTGATTTAGTTTTTTTGTTTGAAAGGTGTATTAGTCGGGAGTGTTCTTAGCTATGTTTGATGAAAATCGGTCCAAGATGGCCGCCGCTACAAAATGGCGGATAACATATTTTTTCACAATTCCCTCAATATGGGTATCAAATGAAAGGGCTTCAATAGTAGAATACTATACACTATAACAAATTTTGAATCCAAGATGGCCGCCACAACAAAGTGGCGAATTACATTTTTTTTCTCAACTCCCTCAATATGGGTATCAAATGAAAGGGCTTGACTAGTAGAATACTATACACTATTAAAAATTTCAAATCCAAGATGGCCGCCACCACAAAATGGCGGATTACAAATTTTTTCACAACACCCTCAATATGGGTATCAAATGAAAGGGCTTGACTAGTAGAATGCTTTACACTATGATAAATTTCAAATCCAAGATGGCCGCCACCACAAAATGGCGAATTAATTTTTACCGACTTCACAAAAAGGAGGAGGTACTATGTTCGGCTGTTTGTATGTTTTTTTTTTTTGTATGTTTGTTCATCGAATACTCCGCCAATTGTCGACGGATTTTCAAAATTCTTTATTTGTTCGAAAGTAGATAGTTCTGAGGTGGTCCCACTGTCACCAAGTTAGGATCTTATGATGGGATCTTAGAGAAATCGAGGCCAACCCTCAAATTTTATAGGCTCACTTATTGTTTTTCGCATATTTTATGAAGTATCTTGTGTATTTGCGTATGGTTGTCACCATTTCAGGTAGCTGGGCTGATGATGGAAGGTACAACTCCTTAACAGTAAGAAGTTACTCGAACAGGCAAGGACTGTTTTAGTAACTTGTTTTGATATTTGATAGGGCATTTGCCACATTTGGTCTCATGATCATCAAGTCATGACCTGATGCTTCAGTCAGGATAGTCTGCAGAGTATACCTAACTCCTCGACAACTAACAGCAGATATATCGTGTTTAGGCTCATTGAAAAGGGCTCGATGTGTGGATAAACGTACTGTTAATGAGGAACACCGAAGTACATAGAGACCTGATGCTAAAGCCAGGAGCATCAGAAAAAGTACAAACCTTGAAATTACAGCACCGTAGTCGTGTTTGGGCTCATTTTAAACAGGACTAAATTTTAAGTTCAATGCAATGTTGACATAAGTCTGGCCTGATGCTGCAGCCAGGATTATCAGCTAGGAGAGTGGAATACTAGGAGAACTCCTCAACAATTAACGTCCCTGCATCGGGAAAAGCAATATTTTGTAAAAGGTGATCAGCAGTTGACATTAGGCTATTGTAACTTAGATAAATTACAAACTGACCCCCTAAAAAGTAAAAAATAAAAACTTTTTTACAAAAAAAACAACCGACTTCCAAAAAACACTATAAAGTGAAAAATAACTTTAATTTCGGAAGTCGGTGGCAAAAAACAAAAATACAAATCCAAAGACACCGACTTCCGAAATTAAAGTTATTTTTCACTTTATAGTGTTTTTTTTTTGCACAACTCCTTCAACATAAGTAGGTATCAAATAAAAGGGCTTGACAAGTAGAATAATGTACACTTTATTGAAAGGGAATGAGGAATATTAACTAACGAAATGAAAACTAAAAACTTGAAAATTATTTTTCAGCCTTCAACAAACAGGGTGTTAATGAATTAACCCAAAACCTCTTAAGAGGTCATTGTACTCATCATTATGAACAACTTTTACTATCGGACCAAACCTGAAATTGCGAAAAAAAAAATCAGCTGGTCCCTACATTTTGACGAGTTACGCGAACATAAATGTAGGGAACAGCTGATTTTTTTTTGCGATTTCAGGTTTGTTCCCATAGTGAAAGTTGTTCATAATGATGAGTACAATGACCTTTGGGTTAATTCATTAACACCTTGTATAAATCGACACTTATTTGTCACATTAGAAACTTCGATCAATAATAGTACTAGATGAATGATTAAGAACAAAAATAAGTCGCTAAAGTGGCCATGTTTGCACACAGATAAACATTTATACTTCTTACTACGAACTATAGATAAAAGTTTAATAATATTAACAACTTCAGACTATTATAAACCTTAACACTCTAACATAAAGTTTAATTACGATTGCAAATGATTAATATTTATGTCCTTCTGTCATCGAAGCAATAAATTTAAAATGTCACTTGAAAATAAAAAGTAATTTTTATAATAAGTACAAAAATATTTATTCTAAAATGAAACTTAACGACTAAGCAATAAGGTTAAAAACATTTTGTTGACAATTTGGTACTTACTCGAATTTGGAACTAGACGTAGTTCTTGGAATTACATTTCAATGCTTCAATGTTTGTTAGAATAGTTGGCGCGTTGTCGCAAACATTGGCCAACAATCATAATATTTGCTAATTGATTTATATATTTACTATTTAACTGTGTTACTATTTTATGAAAAACATTGAATGATAAAAACTTACCGAAAAAAAGATATTCCTTCCAAAATCTTGGTGTTACGGTGGTTATTTACACAACTTTTGAACGCGCACTGAGCCATTTTGACGTCTTAACATTGGCTATGATTGGACCATACTAATTTGAAATAAGAGCACAAAAGTATTCGTGCTCGTATTTTTCGGGCCGTTTTTGAAGCGCTTATCGGGCATCTAGTAGGTACTATTATTGATCGAAGATTAGAAAGATAAAAAAAGCAAAATAATAAAAAAATTAAGGAATCCCTACAAAAAGCATGAAATAAAAAAATAAATTAAAAATTAAAAAACCCCCGACACAAAATAATAAAAAATTAAATAAAAAAATTAAGGTATCCCTACAAATAGCATGAAATAAAATTTTATTTAAATAGAAATTATATGGAAGTCGGGGGACCTCTTAGAATAGAAGGTGTTCCACAGAACGGTCCCCCGACTTCCATATGAATTTCTATTTAAATAAAATTTTATTTCATGCTTTTTGTAGGGATACACCTCAATGTTTTTATTATTTATTTTTTTATTATTTTGTGTCGGGGGTTTTTAAATTTAATTTTTTTTTTTAAATTAAAAATAGAAAACACGGAAGTGATGTAAATTCAAGCAAATGAAATAAAATAACGAATCGTTTTATTGTGCGTGTGACTGTTGGGCCTGATTATAATATTAGTAACAATGAAAATATTAATTTCACTTCTCATGCTCTAAAAGTTCGTCTTTATTTGTGCGTAGGTTTATGTTCTAGTACATAGAGTATTTTTTTTTCTAAGACTAAGATAATACCGACCAATGGCTTCTTTCATGCACTAGTTGTACAATCTACTACATATTTTTGCGCCCGTTAAAATCAATAATGTGTCATGTCATCCCAATTACCAAACCCTTCACTGTGCGTGGTCCGACACGCACTTGGCCAATTTTTGTAAAATTTGAGTACGTGGTAACATACGGAATCGTAAACACCGGCCAAGCGTGAGTCGGGCTTACGCACGGTGTTCCTTTAGTTCCGTACACGAAAACTTGTACGGTTAGTTTACCATCTTTTTATAATTTACTACGATATAGGTCTTCGAGTAGTAAATTGTAGGTATTCTGCGGTGCTATTCTGTAAAAATCTCACCGTGAAAACTTAGGAGAAGTGAGCGTGGAGTGAGCTGAAAATAACGTCAATTCCTAGCAAAAACAAACTCACTTCGCCTAAGAATACCTACAATTTACTACTCTCTGGCTCTCACCTCTTACGGTTAAAAGCGAAAGACAGATAGACGGAGTAAGTTTAGTAATGGTCCATGGTCCTGTGGGCATCCTTTGTACACAAAGGATGCCAACAGGACCCAACAAAAATCTTGTTTTCTCACCAAGTCGGAACCACGCAGTGATGATTGGCTTCCACAATGTTGTTTAAGAAGAAAAAATGAGACCAGAACTTCGTCTTACAGGCTTCGCTCTCCAAGCCTATCGTGGTGGGGACAAGAGGGCCATCCCGGGAGTTCATCCACCAGGTCGCTCCGTAGCCCACGATCAGTAGGTGCACCGGAGTTATCCTAGGAGTAAAGTTAAAAATCCGATTGACTGAGAGAGCTCATAAAAACATGTGCGGCACGCGTCTACGGCAGAGACAACTGCAACCGCCGACTGTCGACCGTGCGTCGTCGACGTCAGCGTGCCGCACGTGTATGTCAGATCAGTACGGTGCTGAAATACACGAGCGGCACGTTGTCGACGGCTTATATGTACCTACGCACCTTACAACTCGTTTAATGATACAAAGCGGCAGCATATGCAGGCCGAGCTCCTGTTTTTGAGAGTATATGAGGAGGTTGTAGCCGGTAAGGAAGCAGGTCATCATCACGAAGCACTGGATTAGCGACGTTCCGTTCGCCATAAAAATTCCGTCAATTCTTTGCGTCATCTGCAAGGATGAAGATTGAAACTAGCAGTTGGCTCATAACAGATGGAAGACTGGAATGGAGACTGGCTGAGGGTTGAGATCAAGGCCCATCATCATCATTTCAGCCGAAAGTCCACTCCTGGAAAAGGCCTCTCCCAAGCATCGACCGGTTCTGTGCTTCTCGGACCCAGCGGATTCCTGCGGCCTCCACAAGGTTTTCGGCTGTCTATAGGCTCAAGCATTTAAGTCAAATTAATTACTTAGCTCCGCAGACGAAATGGGTATCGATATCTTAACATGTTATTAACAAAAAAGAAGTTAGGTAATTCGATCATCATGATGATGATGATCGAATCATGATGATCATCATGAATTCAATCATCAACCGCAGTTAGTGTAGTCAAAAAACTTGAAACATCAGTTAAAAATCAGTTTTTTTTTGTGTAAGTATACTTCACAACAAACACGATAACACAAAAAACTTTATTACAAAAAAAAAAAAAACAACCGACTTCCAATTAAGTGAAAAATAACTTTATTTTCGGAAGTCGGTGTCGTTGGGTTCGCATTTTAGTTGTTTGCCACCGACTTACGAAATTAAAGTTATTTTTCACTTTGTAGTGTCTTTTTTGGAAGTCGGTTGTTACGACGTAACTTGGCGAGCCTGAACATAGGTAGGTACTAAGAACTTTCGCGCATGTTCTCTCACTCGCACTCGCCTCATGTCACCATTTGGTTCCTAAAAAATCTTACTGCGCAGCCTTCTGCGCAAAGTTCGGGCTCGCCAAGATACATCGGTCGTATTGTAGCCAGTAGATAAGAGGTGGCATGGGCATCATTGCATGCATCTTATAATATATAAGTACCTGTTCTAAATATTCTGGATTTATCGTGTGGAACATGAATTGGAACACGCTGGCGTGAGCATAAGTTGTGAAGCCCAGTGCCATGACCCTGAAATGACGAAATATCTATAACTAGCTTCTGCCCGCGACTTCGTCCGCGTGAAATTTTCACCCTCTTAGGGGTGGAATTTCGAAAAACCCTTTCTTAGTGGATACCTACTCTTCACAAAGAACACACCCTCCAAATTGCATGTCTCTAGGAGCAGCGGTTTAGACTGTGCGTTGATATATCAACAATCAGTCAGTTTATCATTTTATATATATATAGAAGATAGAAGATAGAAGATTATGCTGCAAATCTGCATAGTTTTTCACAACCATTCGATATGTTTCCGTGCCGAATCGAATATCAATCAAGTTATCGAAGGGGTCCTCTAAACGCTGTTCACAATTAATCGTAAACTCAAAAACTTTTCATCAAAAAAAAAAAACGACTTCAAAAAAAAACACTACAAAGTAAAAATAAGTTTAGTTTCGGAAGTCGGTGGCAAAAACTAAAATACAGATCGGAAGACGACTACTCTACTACTGGAGAACCCCGTTTTTTTTTTTTGTTAAATGTTGTTATTTCTCGCTTTTTAGTGGGTTTGTTTGGGAGGGGCCCGTGGCTAAATAATAACAGCCGCACAGGTCGATCGATCAGGTTAAGCTACGCTTGCCGCGATTGGTCTGTGGATGGGTGACCATCTTTACAAACCGAGACCCCTCCGTGCCTCGGAAAGCACGTTAAGCCGCTGATCCCGGCTGTCATTCGTGGATCTTTGACAGTCGTTACGGGTAGTCAGAAGCCAGAAAGTCTGACAACCAGTCTTACCAAGGGAAGGGGTATCGTATTACCCAATAACTGGGTTGTGGAGGTCAGATAGGCAGTCGCTCCATGTAAAATACTGGTATATAGCTGCATTCGGTTAGACTGGAAGCCGACCCCAACATAGTTGGGAAAAGGCTAGGCAGATGATGATGAGTTCTCCTGGTATTCCACCATCAGCTCTATTTCACCATTCGCATTGTGACGAGCTTAAATTGCTTAGCAACCATAATAAAGTAATCAAATCGCAACCCGTGAAATACTTATTATTGAGTAATTCCGATGGCCATCTGTGTTCTTCTTCATCAGTTCCACTTCACCAAATGGTGGTTTTCGAGAGCAAATGCACAAGTTACCTACTATAAAAAATACCCAAATCGCTATAGGTGTGGTGCCTCTAATATTTGAAGAGTTCCCTCAATTCCTCATGGATCCCATCATCAGAACTGGATTTTGATAAAAATGGGACCAATCCGGAAGTATATTCTAATAAATAAAAAAGAATTTTCCAAATCGGTTTATAAATGACGGCATACTGATGGAACCGTGCACCTACTTTCTAACGTTACATATTTTGTGAAATAAAATATTTTGATTTTGAATGTAGATTCTCTAAGGTAACAAACATAAATAAATAGATAAAAAAAATACAACCGAACTGAGAACCTTCTCCTTTTTTTGCTAATGCCTGAAATAAACGATTATTATTATTATTACAAGCCGCATTATAGCGCTTGCGTCGACCGATGTACAGACGCCAGCACATCAAGTTACTACAATCTGTCAGATTTCTTTAATGGATTTTCGACTTTATTGCTAAAGCATAAGGTTCAAGGTTGATTGGGAAAATCTGACAGTTTCGGGTAGCTTGACCTGCTGGCGTCTGTACATCAGTGCTGCACTGTAGTTGTTCATAAGTAGTTAGTGAAGTAGTTTCCCCCCATTTACAAGAGGCGTTCAAGGCTTGAATTGGAAAATTATTATGAAGTCAATTTTTAAATACCTGATACCTTCCATAGGCTCCAGGGCTGTCTGTCGAGGGTCACAACCTTTAGGAATAAATGTCAGCCGGCGCCAGTTGGTTGGTATTGAGAAGGCAGATAGCAACTTGTTTTCTGAAAGACAAGAAGGCACATTACAATCATGGCCGGTCTGAACTTTGCGCAGAAAGCTGCGCTGTAACATTTTTTAAGAACCAAATGGTGGCATGAGGCGAGTGTAAGTGAGAGAATATGCTCATGATTCACTGGCCGTATTGTACGGTAACTGAATGCTTTAATGTTTGTGGAGCTTTAGATATATAAGAGTTATCAATTCGTCGCATATTAAGTAGGAGTGCACCCCGCACTGCCTCTACAGCCCAATTCAAACATTATGGTGGCTCAGATCATGAGGCGAGTCGCTGCGAAGTAACAAATTCATGTGTCAGCGGGGGTGAGGGGTGAGGTACTGCGCAGCGAGTAGTGCACTTCAGAGCCGCCATAAAGTTTGAATCGGAATATACTACTGCCTGACACCTGAGAAAATAAGAAGAAATCTTTGACTTACTATTAGGAGTGTCTTCAGCATAGTTATCATAAATAGTCCCAACAATATTGGCTACAACCAAAGCATAAATAACTAGCTTAAATATATGTTCAGCTGTCGTTGGGGGTTGTATAGTGATGGAATCAGTGTGTGTGCGGCAGTAGTGGAGAATGTGAAGGGAGGCACGGAGGTCGCTCCGTTGCGCGTAGTGGTCAGCACAGCGTTCGAACAAGTACGAAGCGTTGCTTTTGAAGGCAGGCCAAGAGTTGTCCGATGTGGCCAAGGTTGCACAGCGTGTGCTCAAGCAGTAGCCGCGATGTATGCGCGTACGGTTGAAATGCCGGTACGATTCATCTGAGTATGCCTGGAAAACGTACTTTACAGTTAGCCCACGCACGGGTGATTTTTTTCGCCCACTAGATTTTGAAGTTAAAAATCCGTCAGTATGTTTCCTTGACGCGCTTGGAAGCGCTCTGTCGGATTCTCAATGTTCCATGTTCGGCTCAATACTAAGAGTTGAAAATCCAGAGCGCGAAAAAACATCTCCGAGATAAAAAATCGCCCATGCAGACGAGCCACGCAATAAATGGCCGTGTTAAAATGTGACTTTGCTTGGCCTACTGCTTCGGTCCGGAAAAAAATATAAGTACTTACCTACCTTCATCAGCTCGTAAGTAGGGTGTGGTTGTTTTGCCGGGGTGAGCTCGAAGATCCCAAGACAGTAGACACCATCGACCCTCGTGAGGCATCGCTCATATTCGTCCAGGTGAAACAATTTTGGAAAATTGGCTCTGTCTTCATCTGGAATTAAGACTTGTCACTATAGTCCTATGTCTAAGCAAAAATGTATCTACAGCTCACTCAAATTCAAAGCATTTATCTCACTAATATTATAAAGGCGAAAGTTTGTGAGTGTGAGGGAGGGTGTGTGTGTGTATGTTTGTTACTTCTTCACGCTCAAACAGCTAGACCAATTTTGATTAAATTTGGTATGGAGGTAACTTTCTATCTTGTCTTTCAACACCTTCCTAATTTAATCTAACTAGCCTGTATTACCCCACTGGAGGGCAAAGGCCTCCCTCTCCCTTTTCCACCTAGTATCGGAAAGCTTTTTTGGTAGGAGTCAAGCTCGCCCCGTCATTTTCGCCTTGGCCTGCCTGTAGTGACATTTACTATAAAAAAAATGTAGATATGCTTTTACACTTGTCTAGACGTGGTGATGGCAGGTGGAGCAGAGCCCTAACGGAATGGCTGGCGAGAAACGATTGAAGGAGACCAATAGCCAGGTGGATCGACGACCTACAGAAGATCGCAGGGAAGACCTGGATGAGACTTGCACATACCAGGGAAGCATGACACAAAAGGGAGGAGGACTATAATCAACAGAGAGTGGAACAAGGCTGCGAAGTCTTTGCTGCCAATGAAGAAGATGATGATAGTGATGATGCAATAGGTAGGTACTTAAACTGCACAAAAATAAGACAAACTTCTTACCGGTGTATTCTCTAGCTACAACAACCACCACCAAATTTAACAATGTTATAAGTTTCATAGTTGCTTCAATACTGAATGCTCTGGAGGGACTGCAGGTATGGTTATAAATAATTAAAATTTCGTTGTAGACACTTACTTATTCCGTGCATATTTTACAATATATTAATGTATTTTTATTTTGAGTTTCATTATAAAGTACAGTGCCCTTCAAAAGCTAGTTGACTTTTTCCGCTTCAGCTGCAATGCCACATTATGATTTGAAATTCTAGTTTTAAATGTTCTAACTGTACAGTTCTTATTGACAAGCTAAGTAGTGACCCGCTATGCACAGTTTCTACGACTTGACTATACATCTTCATCACCTTCTTCTCCAGTTATTATTAATGCATTATACACATAAACCTTCTGGAATAAATTCTCTAAATGATGGTGAAAACCACATCAAGATCCGATGCGTTGTATAAAAGAACAACTGTGAGACTTTGCAGGGCCAACATGGCCAGAGACCGCACAAGACAGGGAAGTTTGGAAGGAAAAAGGGGAAGGGCTCACACAGAAGTGGGTCACAGGCATGCCCCTCTTTTCCATTCGGCACTCTGGGCAAGTGCTCAGGGCCCCGCGATCTTCGGGGGCCTGCTCTCATAAAAAAACATTCTTTACAACCGCCGCCGCGCCGTTCCAGTCTACGCATTATTAACACCTGATTCAATGACAAAATAAGTGATTTTCAGGGCGATTTACAATATTTTTCTAGCCCCCCAGTTATGAAATATTAGTATGCTTCTCTTATTGTCTCTTATCTACACAGGGGCCCCGTGATTCTTATGTGCCCAGGGCCTCCAATAGGTTAAAGACGGCCCTGGACACAGGCTAACAAAAAAATATATACAGGTGCAAATTAAATTAGCTAGCGAAACTCTGCAGACGTGATGAGTACCTATCTCTTCTACTCTATATGGGTATCTCTTCTATTCTATATGGGTATCTCTTCTATTCTATATGGGTATCTCTTCTATTCTATATGGGTATCTCTTGTATTCGATATGGGTATCTCTTCTATTCTATATGGGTATCTCTTGTATTCTATATGGGTATCTCTTCTCATACAGAGAACGCACAAGCATTGATCACCACGTGATGTTTTCTTTTAAAGATGTCAGTAATGTCCAAGATAAAGAAAGTAGAAAGATATTATAAATTGTAAAAGTCACATTGGTACAATCACTGCAGGGTCATCACGACACGGATTTAACAAACTTTTTTTATGAACTAACTGCCTGTAAAACTTTTCAGGCTTGAGAATCCAACTACACTGCCAGTACTTCAGAATGGTCCCACAACACCGAAGCAATATTTTCTTTCTGCTCATCGGCGTTGTCCGCCAGGCAAGGCAGACAATGGTAAACATAAACAAGTCTGTGTGGTACAAAGGAAGCAAGGAGAGAGTAACATTACGTTATTCACTCCAACTAGACTAAAATGCAGCATCTAACGCCTTGATCACACGTGGTGAGTTCAGGAGCGAGACAGCAAAATATCACTAGTAACTCACTAGGCTGGTACAGTAGGTCTGTAACGTGACGATAGTGAGTGACGTGAGTGTTTGACGTGAGTGAGTGAGTGAGTGATAGACACACACGACTTAACATCACGCTTTGTTTCCCCGAAGGGTTAGGTTATTTACCCCGGACGCAAAAACGACGGGGTGTTATAAGTTTGACGTGTCTGTATGTGTGTGTGTGTGTGTGTGTGTGGGGGTGTATCTGTCTGTGGCATCGTAGCTCCCGAACGGATGAACCGATTTTCATTTTGTTTTTTTTTGTTTTTTTCTGACTTTCTCTCTTCGTTCAGATCCGAGGGTGGGTAGCAAACAATCATTCTTATTATACCGCTGTTCTCAACACAAACACGAGATTTAGTGTACAGTAATCTCTAAATTTGTGACCCCGACGACGTGATCATCATCACTCCCATCCAGAGAACGTCCTACGGGCGATAATAATCTGGGTTCGGAATCGATCCATACCTCTGCGTTATCCGGCCAAAAAGCCGCCGCGCAGTTTCTTTTCCACATTTTTATAAGTACACTAGCTTCTGCCCGCGACTTCGTCCGCGTGAAATTTCTTGTACCCCCACCCCGTCGCGTCGCAACACTTCGTATTCGCTTACCGTTCACTCTGAGTTTTTTTCTTTTTGCTCGGCTCCTAAGGGTCATAGCGTGATGTTAAATAGCCTATAGCCTTCCTCAAGAATTGGGCTATCAAATGCAAAAAGAATTCAAATCTGACCGGTAGTTAAAGAGATTATCGCGTTCAAACAAACAAACTCTTCAGCTTTATTATTAGTATAGATAAAAAACTCTATGGCCCATAACTCCTTAATAGGTACCAACTCTTAACATCTTACACACGTGATAACTTTTAAACGAAATATCCGATTGAGATGAAACAAAAAGTATTTTACTTCTTCGTAAATACCCTTGATAACATAATGCTTAATTTCGATAAAGATTAATATTACGATACATATTTAACGTAGTTTTTTTTCTTCAGACGATTTGATAATTATTTTGAACACAAAACCGGTTATTGTGATTAAACCATGATAGCTGGATATATGTTGTCGCGGACTTTTTTGTAGGTCTTAATGGGCTCTACAAACCCGTAGTACATTATTTTGTTCTATTGTCAATAGTTTTTGCAGCGCACGCAAAAATAGGTTTTCGATTTTACACCTTGTGTTACAAAATAGCAATTTTATTACGGATCCCTAATTTTGAAGAAAAAAGCCTATAGCCTTCCTCGATAAATGGACTACCCAACACTAAAATAATCATTCAAATCGGACCAGTAGTTCCAGAGATTAACGCGTTCAAACAAACAAACAAACAAACAAACTCTGCAGCTTTATAATATTAGTATAGATATATATATATTTTCTAGCCTGCTCTGTCCCACTCCTGGGCAAAGGCCTCCCTCCACTCCTTCCACCTTTCGCGAGCCCGCGCGTCCTGCTTCCAGTTTGGATGGAACCTATCCAGTTCGTCCCGCCATCTCCTCCTTTTATAAATATATTTTAAAATTTCCTACCGAGTGCGTAGGCCATATGATCCTGTGTTGATAACACAAACCGAGTTCAGCCTATAGTACCGATAGCAAGACAGTCGACTGGTCACTTGGTCAGTGTCTCTAGCACTATTTCGCCCGCCACTTACTCTGTACGTGTAATCAAGGCAATAACAAAGCACAAAAGGCTAGCAAGACACAAATCGGTGGGAAAATGATCAGTTCTACCGTAAACATGAAGATAACGTAAACAGTTGGAATCAGTCGGTGCTTTCTCGCGTTTCTACTGTTCGGTTTTATCATTGATTCGACGCGACGGTGCGCGGTGTCTGTAAACGCATGGTGCAAATACGCAACATGGCGGATTTCAGGAGTCACATAGTATTATTGTTGCTGACAATTCATAGTAAGTTCTCAAAGTTTTCTTATTGTTTAAAAATACTTAATTGCTTTTTTATTTGTCCTAAATAAAAGCCTCGTACTAGCTAGGAGACAAATGATCCGTGGCATGTGTCGCTAGAGATGTCGGGGCAAGTTGGGCAATGTCGGGCGATGTTGAGTTTATCACGCCCTAATTTTTCCTCAATGTTATCACGGCTACGGTAGCGTGCGGTAGCGCAAAATCAGTAGCTTTTTACCTAAGTTCAAATGAAATTCCACAAAATAAGTACTCATTTTGCATCGTGTGCCGCAAACTGGACTTTTAAATGAAACCGAATGCAGCGTACTTGTCACGGTAAAAACTCAACTCACAATCACAACTCACAAAATTACGCTCCTGTGGTCTCCACCTCCACACCCGTTTTATATGCTATGAATAATGGGATTGGGGCGGCTAGTGAGTGAGCTGCTGAGCATAGCGAGTAACCGAAGCCCCCGCCATCTTCTTCAAAAGCCAAAATACCTAAACGAGCGCATTCTAATCTGTCTCAATCTGTATAAACTTGTACACACATCAAAAGTGTCTAGGGATCAACATATGTATATTTTTGCAATAACTTTTCTCCTGATTGATATTAATTAAAATTTTCTTTAAGGATTCATCAAATAAAGTGTTTTCGTTTGTCACAGTAACGATAAACCAAGTCACCTTTGCATTAATAAAGAAATTTGCCATTTTCCTAATAAAGGGATTTTTGACATTTGAACCACTAACACAAAAGTTCGAAAAAAAGACTGAAATAACAGTTTTCTTTAAAATTTTATTGGGTAACTTAAACAATTAATAATCCGTGTTTCTACCGCGAACACTAACAACACAAGAACATCGGTTTGGCATACTCAAAATGAGTTCATCCAAATCACGCTGTGGAATGGCCGCCCATGTTCGTTGCAACAACAAAAAAAGGTCTTCTTGCGACTGGATACCCTCCATATTCGGCAGAGCTCTTCTCTGTAGCATATCCCATGCATGCTCAATCGGGTTCAAGTCTGGCGACTGAGCAGGCCAGGGCAGGACATTGATGTTAGCTGCGGCGAGAGTCTGTCTTACAACTCTTGCGGTGTGCGGTCGTGCATTATCATGCATTAACTGAAATAAGGGACCGATTTGCACTTGTAGAGGAACGATGACGTCTGATACAATCGTCTCAGCATAAATTTGAGCGTTGAGGTTGCCTCTGATCCAAATCAACTCAGTTCTTCCGCCGATCCAAATACCCGCCCATACCATGATGGTTCCACCACTATAAGGATGGACTTCCTGGCAGGATTTTAATCGC
Organism: Oligia fasciuncula; assembly: GCA_963082905.1. NCBI lineage: Eukaryota > Metazoa > Arthropoda > Insecta > Lepidoptera > Noctuidae > Oligia > Oligia fasciuncula. The sequence goes on along the minus strand of OY720406.1, from coordinate 7,584,534 downwards.
TGTTGGCGTCCAGGGGTTCTCCAGTGTCGTATACGTCTTGTATCCGGCCTCATACCAAAACGAGACTCATCAGAAAAGCACACGAAACGCCATTGTTCTTCTGCCCAATTTCTGTGTTCAAGAGCCCATTGATATCGAATCCTACGATTGTGCATTGCTATAGGTGGTACCCGTAGCGGTCTTCGGGAATGAAGGTTCACTTCATGCAAGCGGTTTCTGACTGTTTGGTCGCTAATTAAGTTCCCTGAAGAGTGATGAAGCCTCACGGCTAACATCATGGCGGTTATTGTTGGAGCTCTTCGAGTTAAGATTTGAATGTATCGGTCTTGTCTCCGTGTGGTGCAGCGATACCGTCCTCCATGGCGCTCAGCCACGGTACCAGTGCTTCGGTAACGTGTCCAAAGTCGATTGATAACACTCTGACTTGTATTCAGAGCTAAAGCCACAGTACGTTGCCGGGAACCAGCTTCTATCATTCCCACGGCTCTGAGCATTTCTTCCCTGCTTAAATGACGTCGCCGCTCCATAATAACGTTGGTTTTAATCAGTAGTAGGGAAACAGTAGCACTAATAATGTCTTCAATGCGTTGTATGTTTTTATAGGGAATATATTGACAGCTGAGTTTCATCTTTTACTCGAATTTGATTCACAGTTCCTGATTCAAATTATGAAATGCACCAAAAAGGATCCATATAAATTTATAAAATCATAAATTTATTACAAAGCCACATCTCAATCTCAAGAAATCCGCATAAAAATGCTTGATCCCTAGACACTTTTGATGTGTGTATTTTCCTGCAACAAGTCTTTGACATAGATTGTCGCTGAGATGAGATTGCGACTAGATTTTGAACGTTTTTAATTACGTGAAAAACTGTTTTTCTCAACACCATACTCCGAGACTTCAAATAACTATAATCCCAGCGGTCTTTGGCCCCAAAAAAGGTTTTTTTTTGTTTCCTATACTGTCCCACAGCTGGGCAAAAGTCTCCTCCAAGTCCTTCCAGGAACTCTTTTCCCGCGCCACCTCGAACAAGCCCTTGCAGTACGCGCCTAGGTCATCTCGCCACCGCTTTCTGGATCTTTTCTTCTTTCTTTCCGTTTGCGGATGCGCTCCATTTTAGAATAATCTGTTTATTTCTAGTACAAAACATCGTGTGTGTGCTGTGGGACCGCTTGCGCTGCTCATCTGATCCTACACAGGAGATGCCTGAAGGCTCCGTGGCGAACATAGGACGGTTCCCCTGGCTGGGCATTGTGCAACACACCTTCTGTTAGTATAAAATAAATCGTGTTTATTTGCACAAGTAGGTAATGAGGATTTCAGGTTTATGTTTTATACCTAGTTGTAGATACACATACATGTATGTACCTATACCACACACGTGTGTACAACTGCTACTTGTACTTTAGTGTCATAAGTACTTATATTTTATCTACTAATAAGGAACCTAATAAGGTACTATCGCGGACACTTTCGCCTGATCACCATTGAGTTCATTTTTGCTTGCACTCTAAAAATGGAAGCGCTCTCTACTAAGCGCGCCAAGGTCAAATAGTTCGTCCGTAAAATTCACAAAAGAAGTACACGTGATGCGTCACTAAGCTGCGCAGTGCAGGGGCCCAAGTCTGCTATTTTTATAAATTCGTCATTCCAACACGATCCCATTGTCATTTTGCTAAAAGTTCGCAATCTGCTAAATTCATAATGGTCGATCATTGCCTCATTGGTCGGTCAATAGCACAGAACATATACGATACTCGTAACGAATTAAAAGCAATGAGTGCACAATGACGTTCTAATGGTAGGTCACTGATCAAAGGAACTGTCAAAATTTTAGCAGATTACCGCCTAAGTCAGTAATTCATTTGTCATTATGTATTAGTACGAGATTACCATTCTATGCCATTTCTTTCAATGGAGTGTCAGTGGTTGACCATTGGAAAGTCATATAATGACGCCATTAGTAGCAATAGTAGCCATATTAGTAGATTACCAAACTTATCAAAATCAACAATTATGAAATCAATGATAGACCATTCTGACACTACTGTAATAGCAGACTTGAGGCCCAGGCTAATTGCGTAATCGCTTTCCTAACAGGTGAAAACTTTAAGGTGGCTTGGCGCCGCCGCAGGATTTCGGCGAAAAAAATTTGTAGTCATCAGGCCAATGATTTCAATATGTCAATGGATCAGGCGGAAAAGGCCGCGATGGTACCTAGGTACGCAAGACGACATATCAAGCTATGCATTAAAACTGTCTTCTCATTGTACGAAAAGTCAATATAATGCGAGGTCAGCTAAAACTGGAAATGTAGGTATAGCTCTTGTAAGTACATACCAGCTACTTTTAAAAAAAGTGGCTTTTCTTGTCTAAGTATGTGACTTAGATATCTAAACCATCATGTAGGTAAAGCATTTATTCTGGAAGGTTTATGTATATAGGGGTGGGTCGCCGGTAGATCCTAACTATTATTATAAATGCGAAAGTAAATTTGTTTGTTTGTTTGTTACCTTGTCACGCCTAAACCACTGAACCGATCATCCTGAAATTTTCCATATACGTTGTCAGGTGGACAGAAACGGACATATTGTACCTTTTATACCCAAAAAAAGTGCTGTTCCCGAGGAAAATAACAATAACGTTATAATGATAGATGGCGCCACATGTCTTTCGAACGGGAGCTACACTTATGCGGGTGAAACCGCTGGCCCTGCTAGTATTAACTACTATACTAACCTAACGTAACGTGTGTCCACCATTTAATTCTTTAGTCATAGCCGGCAAGTCTCACTACGCTGTTACCGGGGCAGTACTCATTCACCCTGCGTTTGCTATAGCCGCAGCTGAAGACATCGCCAAAATAAACGCAGAGCAACTCGTGTAAGTCATGTTCAATAATACTATACGTCTATTTAAAATGCTTGCAATCTTTATCTATACCTAGTTACCTACTTAAAATAAATCTGTAGAAGTGAAAATTCTGTACATTGAAAATATCGAAAAAATAAATGGCTAATGTTACTAGACCGACACCGAACCCAAAAATGTGATTAAAAATTTTTTTGTCTGTCTGTTTGTTCAGGCATCACGCAAAAACTACTGGTTCGATTACGATGAAACTTGGTATAATTATTCTTTAATATCCTGGGCACCACACTGGGTACTTTTTATCCCGGAAAAGTATCTATATATATATATAATTAATTCAAAGTCCTGACTGACTGACTGATATATCAACGCACAGCCTAAACCGCTGCTCCTAGAGACATGAAATTTGGAGGGTGTGCTGTTTGTGAAGAGTAGGTATCCACTAAGAAAGGGTTTTTCGAAATTGGGTGGAATTTCGAAAAACCCTTTCTTAGTGTCCGCGTGAAATTTCACCCTCCCCTCATTCACCCTCCCCTCATTCACCCTAGGGTGAATGAGGGGAGGGTGGAATTTCACGCGGACGAAGTCGCGGGCAGCAGCTAGTCTGAAATAAAGATTATTTTATTTTATTTATTTATTAAAAAATATTACGGCCTTATTCCAATGCCGACCATACCAATAGTTGCTTGCACGATCTTAATCTATCTATTATCTTCCTAGGTAGGATGGGTAGAAAAGGAATGTAAGATGGAGAGCTAGAAATAGTAGATTGTTATATAAGGGTGGAAAGGAATAATTCCCATACGAGGCATTTAGACGCCCGAGCGCAGCGAGGGCGGCTATAGTCCGAGTGGGAATTGATGACTTTCACCCGTGTTAAACACTCTACTTTTCATTTCGAATATAAGGAAAGTAAAAAATTGCAGTTTTTCTAAAATATTAATTGATAATAATAACATGAATAGTAGATACCTATAGGCCTATAGGTACCTATATTAGTCTTTTTTAAATTTGAAATATGGAACTTTTTAGTGCTGACCGTCCACAACTTTCTATTTCGATTCAAAACTTGCATTCAGCCTAATCGATACTCGCAATAAAAAAAAATTGTAGAAACTGAATAAAAAACTCTTTTATCTAACAAAATGTATTGAAATGTTAAGTGTTTGCAGAATACCCAATTTATAGAGTTAATTTATCATCATTCTCAAATAAACTTTTGCTAAGCCTACCTAAAAAATGTTTGTTGGGATTTCTGTAGCATACTATTAGAAAGTATCAAAAATAAAATCCACAGTAAATAATTGTCCAATAAATTAAAATAATTTTAAACAGCGAGCGCTTTACGAATATAAATTCAAATATAGAAACATTTTGGCGCGAAATTCAATAAATGCTGCTAGTGACATGATAATTATTAGAAGAGATTGAAATGATATCTATTAGAAAAGCATAAATCATTAAAACAATGCATGTATTTATTGCTTAAAATAATTTTGTTTAATTTTCAAGTATCGATTATATTCCTCATATTAATTACTCGTCAGTGAAAATTAAAAAAAAAATTGTTGGAATAATTTGCTTTCGCACATCATTGCAATAAAAAAAAACAATAATGGTCGACGATTTTGAACACAAATTGAGTAGTGGTAATTTGAATATTACGTTAAAACCTGGGCATTTTCGTGTTGTTTATAATATTTTCAATAATATTTGTCACATTTTAAATCTTATCTAAGTAGGTACATCTTTGTGTGAAATTTGTGAAAAGTAACAATGAAAACACGCACGATTGGCGCGAAACATCGACATTAGATATAAACAAACTTCATTACCACTACTTATTTACCTTAAACTATGGATAAATTCGTCGAATAATTAAATGATGTATATGCACAGCCCCTATGGTGAAGTCAGGATGTTCGAAATCCCCAATTTTTATGTTTTTTAGCCTCGACCACAACTGACATAAAAATTATTATCGTACCTTTAAGTATGTTGAATTTATTCAAGGTAAATTATTAACTAAACTTGTGCGCTAAATATGAAAGATTTAATGGCGTTAACATAATTATGAGCTTTTTATCCAACTCTCCTAATTAACGCACATTTATAAGATTTGATGGGTAGCCTAATAAATATTTACATAATCAATTAAGGGTGTCTGACTGAGCTGACTACCTAACCAAATTTAGTTCCATTTTTAAAATTCATTCCCGCCCTAAGGAGGGAAGCAATTACTATGAGTCTTTCCCGCCCTTTGGTGGGAAGCAGCGTCTTCCACCCGCTATTCGGATCAAACAAACACTACTTTCCGAACATGAGAGATGAAAAAGTTTATTTCTTTCTTTATCTACTCGCTCTTCCATTCTTTATTATTCTCATGTCGCTGGGTAGGATTTAGGGGTAGGTAACTCTAGTTTTTTTTTCACAATTTTTATTTTATTTTCAGGAACAACACAAAGTTGATACTTTGGGGCACCAGTTCAAATAAATACGCGTTAGACGTTAAGGATTATATCTTACATCCGGAGTATCATGATCAAATAACTTTTGCCACCATTGCTCTATTGGACCTCATCGCATGGGGTGAATCTCAAATAAACGAATGGAAAGGTGATGTATTTTTATTTTGAACGGGGTCTAAGTTATAAATAAGTATAGGTTGCACATTTACCCCCTTATTATATCAGATGAATAGTTACACGTGCACCGATTTGTCTCTTTCAGTCGTCAGTAATTTGGCTTCGACGTCTATTTAGCAAATTCTCGTATTTTTTAAACTTTCAAAATGTAGTCGCTATCTCATCTCGGCGACAAACTTGTGAAAAATGTATTTAAGTAAGTTTGAGGTATTTTCGACAGATGGAGACTGAGATAAGAATGCGAACGTTATCACAAATACAAGAATCCCTCTGATAAATTCTCGAACTAGGTCTAATTTGGAATAGATTGAAAGTTTTGAACTGCGTATAAACTCACGTATTTTGGAATAGATTGAAAGTTTTGAACTGCAACTAAAAATGGATGGATTAATTGGTCTCGCCGCAGTTCGCCTAGTATTCCCAGGAGTCAGCAGTAAGCAGAGGTGCATAATACAGTCCCATACCTAATAGGGGCACACTGGGGGCGTGCGTGCCTATTGCCATAAATCGCACAGCCGCGCACATACGCGGACTCCCTAGGCTCCGGGAAAGCTTGAAAAATTATTTTCAAAAGCGGATTTGCAAATAGAATAATTAATGAACCAATAACCACGAAAGTACTTGTATTATTAAGCATTTTTTTTTTAAAGTAGGTACTTGTAATGTTAAGCATTTATCAATTTATTATAATAATCATTAAGTATTATAATTTTCTGTGTGCAGCTCCAGTACTACCAATTTGCTTGCCTCTCAAGGGGTCGGGAACGTTTGAAAACAAAATGTATGCAGTTAAAATGAGTGACAGTAAGCAGTTTTTTTTTTTAGCTTTTACCAAACTCAAGCGAATCCCGCGCGGGATGCCGGACGTAATTCGCTCGCGCCGATTGTGTCAACCAACTTTTATGGAGTCATTCAGGGCCTTAGCACTCCCCCATTCCGCTAAGAAGCATTACTAAATTAGGTATGTCGCGATTCGAGTAGCGGAACATCATGAGAGTCAGTTGAATTGTAGCAATCGGAGAACAAAATGTGTCGTCACTTTCGTCCTAGTAAATACTTTGGAGAAACATAAAAGGATAACATTATGATACGATTCATAATGTTATCTATGGCGAAGACAGTCCGTGTTTTTCTTTTTTCGCTGCACTACGTAGGTATAATCAAAAAGAGATTGGGATTGGATTTGGATCGGATTGATTGGTATTTTAGCACAGACAAAAAATAATAACTGAAAATGCTTCACCAATGGGATTTGATACGATTATATGTTATCCTTTTATGATTCTCCAAAGTGGCCTTTTTAGGCCCCCTGGCTTCCGAGCAGATCTGCGAAATTACGCGGGAAAGGGAGAATCATAATCAAATCCGTTAGAACAGGCAGTTTCTGTTTCGCTTGTCGTACAACGGACAAGCCATGCGGATCTACTGCAGTTTCGCCGCTATGGTTTCGCGGCGGAGATGTGATTTGATACGCCCCAAACTAGTGCGAATAGTCGCATGCTCGCATGACTTCCAAACGCGACGCGTGTTATCCCGTCCCGCGCGGGATTCACCTCAGTGTGGCCAGGAGTCGAAAAAGCATGTTAAAACCAGCTCAATTGCAGATCATCTGAATAAGCTCTAACGACAGCTACTTGTATTGTTTGTATCGGTATTAATTATTTTGTTTCTATTACAGCGCAAGGCACAATGGAAAAAGAGGTTTTAAAAATGAGTTATGTGGAAAATCAAGTTTGCGAAGAGTTTTACTATAAAAACCATGTAAGTTATCCATTGTCTATCATCATCGCCCTGCCTACCGTCCTGCCGTTATCACACTATTATTATTGTAAAGGCGAAAGTTTGTGAGTGTGTGTGTTGGGGTGTGTTTATATTTTTGTTACTTCTTCACGCTCAAACGGCTGGACCAATTTTGATAAAATTTTGTATGGGTGTAGCTGATACCCTGGATTAACATATAGGCTACTTTTTATCCCGATATTCCTACGGGATCGACACTTATGCGGGTGAAACCGCGGGGTGCAGCTAGTCCTAAATAAGTTGGTGCCGGGCACAGCCGGTCGATTCTGTAAAAATCTCACCGTGAAAACTTAGGTGATGTGAGTTTGTTTTTGCTAGGAATTGACACTATTGACAGCTCACTCCACGCTCACTTCACCTAAGTTTTCACTGTGAGATGGTTACAGAATCGCACCATGTCATCTTTTGCCATAGATCTCAATAGGAACCGCATTGTCCATTATATCACATACTTATCAGCCGTAATTTCAGTGTTAACTTCCTTCCAAGTCATATCACCCGTCACACAATCCATACATTTTTCTTCGCTCTACTCCTCAACAATATGTGAATACATTTTTCGTCAGTGCTCCATGGACCAATTATATTGAAAGACCAAATTGGTCTATGGGGAAGATTAGTGGTAGACCGCGAAATTCAAATTTTCTTACGTTTTTCGAAAATTTGAATTTCGCGGTCTCATGGGTATTCACCCTAATAAAGAAAATGAATGTTTAGAATAGGAGAGTTGCAAACTCTTAAATTTATTTGTACTCGCATGTTTATCTTTCTTCTGCGTCATAGATAGTGCATGCATACTAAAGATATTTTGTTTATTATTTCTGAATACACTTAATTACTATTCTTAACACAGTTGACATTCAGCAAAATGAACCCGGTAAACCCGCTGTGTGCAATATCGGGGTCTGCCAAAATACCCTGCGTTTGGGACAGCGGCACCGCCCTGATCACCAGACAATCGTGGGGGTTCTGGAAACTGGTGAGTTAGATGGTCTAGCTAGACGGATGGTTTGGCTGAGATTAAGCTTTAGTTTATAATACGCACTCTCTCACTCGGTTACTCTATGGGTAACCAACATGTCTAAAACTCAGCCGTTGCCTTAAGATCACAGCTCATTAGAGCCACCCACTCCGCACCGCCTCGCCTCCTGCGGCTAGTATTATGTATATGGACTTGTATGGGTATGCGCTCACTACCTCAACTCCGTAGCGTCACCGGATCGCCTCGGTCGTACCTAAGCCCTCCACGCGCGGACGGCGCGGCGGCGGGTGGACCACTCGGTGACAACTCGCTGCTCGCATGCTTGCCTTGCGTTGACTGCGCATTGCCAACGCGTTAATGTTACACGCGACGCGAGGTCCACTGGTTGACCGCGCGACGTTTATTGGCGATAACGAGGCGTCCACCCGTGGACCACCTGTCGACCAGTGGTGCCAACTTTGGGGTTTTCCCCCTAAATTTAGGGGGAAGAAGTCTTGAATGGGGTATTTTTAGGGACAGATTTTATTTGGGGTTATTTTTAGGGGCTTGCTAAAAGTTACCTGTGGCGTTATTGACGCTGCCCGTATCCAACGCCTCCGTGGAGCGTGCCTTTTCTATTTATGCCATTATTTTAAAATACTTACGAATCGTTTATCCCTGAATATGCTTCAGAGCATAATGATAATAGCCAATAGCCCGGTTTACCTGCGTTAAGTTTGAACGTATGGCTTATGTATGATAAAAGCCTTTAGCGTACGAATGTATGATTTCAAAAATACATCGACCTTGAACAGTAGCATCGCTGACGATGATGATGATGCCGTTCTGGAACTGATCAACAATATTACAATTTAGTTACCTAGTAGTTTAGCAATAGGTATTTAGGTACCTAGTCTTTTTTTTTTTTACAAACTATGTACCTATGCGTTTTATTTTGTGAGTTACGAACGACTTAGGGAGTTGGGCACTGCATCAAAGAAATTTACCTTATGTGAACCTATACTTAGGGTTTTTTTAGGGGGATTTTTAAAAAATCTTGGGGGCAAATTTTGTTATGGGTTGGTAACACTGCTGTCGACAACGAGTGCACGCCGTGCGACGAGGCGGTGCGGGATGGGTGCCGGGGCTGTGACCTTTAGATATAATATGCCTTCTCTCATGTTGGAAGTGTTCGCACATCCAGCTAATAACGTAACCAGTGTAAGCTGACTTCTGATTGTAAGTAGGTACGAAAAACGTATACTTACCTAAAATGTGAAGTCAGCTAAAACTGGAAGTGTATAGTTTGATGTGTCGTCGTGTGTACTTGCGCACAGTCGACCTAAGATACAAACGTACATAATTATAATATAGGTACTACTTCCTTACATACTTACTTAAATTCATGACGTTCTATATTTAGCTGGGATTCGCTGTCCGAGGCCCCGGCTGTGGTGCCCCGACCAGGTTCCTGAACATTCACGACTACCTACCTTGGATAAATGACATCATCACTCAGATCCCTTACGAAGATTCCGCGCACACATACAAAATAGGAATGCGTAGGGTGTCACCGATCAAAATTGTCATGTACAAAGGTAAAATCTGTGTCTTGGTGTTCTAATTTCCATAGAATGATAAGCAATTTTATAATATTCTAACTGTGCGCGCATATTATATTCTTCGTGTTTTAGTCGTCTGGCCTAGTTGCAAAATAGTTGTGAAAACGTCATCTAAAACTATTCCAAATTTCAAGTTGATAGCATTAGTAGTTCTTGAGATATCTAGCTGTGACAGACAGACAGAATGAGTCTCACCATAAGGGTTCGTTTTACCGTTTTGGTACGGAAGTACTAAAATAAGCCAAGTTTTGTTTTTATATTTTCAGAAAAGGCTGCAAACTTCTATTAATTTGTTATTCAATTTATTTTAGGAGTGTAATTATGAAAATCCAATCCACTCTCTATTTAATAAGAAACAGTGGTTGTTGATTCAATAACATAATTGATAATAATTCGTATTTTAAAGTCTGTGAGATTTACAAAGTATTGTCAATATTTCCCATGCAAATAAATAAATAGATTTGTTGTGGTCTGAAGATTAAAAATTGCGGATTGAAAACCCTTGTATAGAAAATACCGCTAAATTTATTTTAAGATAAAAACTATGTTTCGTAAAATCGGCAATTAATCCTGTAAACGAATAATATCAAATGCTCTTTAAAATTACAGCTCAAGATAAAGTTGAGAAAAAAATAGGACAGTGTGGAAAATATGAACGAGGAAACGTTTTGTTTAAAGACAGCTCAATACTTACGGTTAATAAGGACTACGTGCAAGGTTTCTACTTTGTAAGTATAATCATAATTTCGACCAGCACAATAATTGCGTAACACACTACCTATACTCTCAATTTGAATAATTTTGAAGCATATTTCTAATCCATTGCTCCATAATGTTCGAAAAATGTGTCTGCTCAACAACGCAAATAACGCAATTAGAGATGTGCCGTTGCCGGCAATATTGCCCGAAGTGGGAATATTGGTGGAAATATTGCCGGCAATATTGCCGGGAGTGGAAATATTTGGGAATATTGCTTAATTATAAGTCTGATTAACTACGGAAACTTTTTACAATACTTAAAATTAGCATTTAAAGGCCATAATCTACATTGTGTACAATAAAATATTTTTTTGGGTAAAATTGCCAATAATGCCGGCATTTTTGGCAATATTCCCGGTATTTTACCGGCAATATTGCCTATATTGCCATACACGGTAGTGACTATTAGAAATAACACATAAATATTGAGATTAGAATTGAAAATCGTTGTGTATTGAATAAAACTGGCCAAGTGCGAGTCGGACTCGCACACGAAGGGTTCCGTACCACAAGGCGAAAACACCGAAAAAAAAACACGTTTGTTGTATGGGAACCCCCCTTAAATATTTGTTTTATTTTGTTTTTAGTATTTGTTGTTATAGCGGCAACAGAAATACATAATTTGTAAAAATTTCAACTGTCTAGCTATCGCGGTTCTTGAGATACAGCCTGGTGACAGACAGACGGACGGACGGACAAACGGACAGACAGCGAATTCTTACTAATAGGGTCCCGTTTTTAGGGTTCCGTAGCCAAATAGCAAAAAACGGAACCCTTATGGATTCGTCATGTCTGTCCGTCCGTATGTCACAGCCACTTTTTTCCGAAATTATAAGAACTATACTGTTGAAACTTGGTCAGTAGATGTATTCTGTGAACCGCATTAAGATTTTCACATAAAAATAGAAAAAAACAATAAATTTTGGGGGTTCCCCATACTTAGACTCAAAAATTTTTTTTTCATCAAACCCATACCTGTGGGGTATCTATGGATAGCTCTTTAAAAATGATATTGAGGTTTCTAATATAATTTTTTTCTAAAATGAATAGTTTGCGTGAGAGACACTTCCAAAGTGGTAAAATGTGTGTCCCCCCACCTGTAACTTCTAAAATAAGAGAATGATAAAACTAATAAAAATATATGATGTACATTACCATGTAAACTTCCACCGAAAATTGGTTTGAACGAGATCTAATAAGTAGCTCGCCTGTGAAAATTTAAAAACATATGATGGTACGGAACCCTCGGTGCGCGAGTCCGACTCGCTCTTGCCCGGTTTTTTAACCCTTTGGGTACGGAACCCTAAAAAGGCATAAATTCGAAACATTTCTTTTAATGTTGTACTTGTTTTTCATATACATATAAAATACAGGTATAAGTATATGTATAATATTGGAAATAACAAAGTGTCAATCTTTACAAATATTTTATGATCGATATACTACACTAAATATAACTAAACGATGATTACAATTGCAGTAATAATAAAATATATTGGTATTATTTGACAGGCAACTTTGGCAATATTGCCAATGTTGCCGGCAATATTGGTATTTTACCGGTAGCGGCAACATTGGGAATATTGCCGGCAGTGGCAATATTGCCACCAGGCACATCACTAAACGCAATTAATGTTCTTGAACCGTCAAAATGAAACCCATTGCTACTGGGGCCCAAGTCTGCTAATTCTATAAATTCGTCATTCCAACACGATCCCATTGTCATTTTGCTAAAAGTTCGTAATCTGCTAAATTCATAATGGTCGATCGTTGGTCGGTCAATGGCACAGAACAGAAACTCGTAACGAATTAAAAGCAATGACTGCACAATGACGTTCTAATTGTAGGTCACTGACATGGTCACTGATCAAAGGAACTGTCAAAATTTTAGCAGATTACCGCATAAGTCAGTTATTCATTTGTCATTCATTATGTACGAGATTACCATTCTATGCCATTTCTTTCAATGGAGTGTCAGTGGTTGACTATTGGAAAGTCATAATAGAATAGAAATACTCTTTATTATGTAGGTACACCAAATAAATTACAGACATAAAAATAGAAACTGTACATAGGGTGACACAATGGGCGGTCTTAACGCTAAATGCGATCTTTTAAAGACAACCTTTGGATGGATTAAAAAGGGGAAGGACATATTAGTAGATTACAAACTTGTCAAAATCAACAATTATGAAATCATTAAATAGACCATTCTCACACTATTTTAGCAGACTTGAGGCCCTGATAGTGTGTTACGTAATTTCCCTGCGCGAGCGGATTTTTCTCTCTGAGGAAGGGGGACGGACGACGACTTCGAAAACCTAAAAAAACTTCGACGCCGCGTAAACTCAAGAATGGATCCCCCTTTTCGAAGTCGCGGATGCTACTATCTTAGTAATCTCGTATACGCGAAAGTTTGAGAGGTTGGATGGATGGATGTTTGTTACTCTTTAACGTAACAACTACTGAACAGATTTTGATGAAACTACAGTAATATAGATTATACTTAGGTACCTACCTACATCAGATTAACACATAGGATACTTTTTATCCCGATATTCCCACGGTATCGTCAGTTACGCGGGTGAAAACGCAGGGCGCTACTAGTTGGGTCATATTCAAAATAATTGTAAGTTACGGATAGGAAACAGATATGAATATTATTTGATTGTAACAGAAAAATAACAGAAAGGAATTATTAGGGCAAGTTTAAATAGCACACGTTTATAACAGGCTACGAGTGCGAAGTCGGTGTGGGTCGCTAGGTGGGTACATAATGAAATAACATTTTGGTGATCGTATTTTAGTTGGTATAATTGCCATAAATTCATCATCATCATTGCCATAATGCCTTATCTCCGAAACTACCGAGCCTAAAATTGTGATATTAATATTAAGGCAAAAGGATTCTAATGATTAGAATTATGTAAATATTTGTTACGGTCGTGAATCATATTTTAATCAACATACAACTTTACACTGACCTGTAAATTGCAAAAAACCTGAGTCAATTTGAATTTCGCGGGCTACCTTGGCGCATCCCCCTTAACTGATAGGTACTGAGACGGCCGACGAGAGGCTGGGTACGCCTCGGCGAGGCTGCGCGGTTAGTATAAAAGGCTCAAGCAGTGAGGACTGAGGATACGCAGTAAAACATGCACACACAGACAATACATGGCACAGCAATGCAATACATGGCACAATATACGCAAAATAAATTTAAGTAAGTAAAAAAAAATGTTTTGGCTAACCTGCGGTGCACTAAGTACCTATTAATATTTTATTTTCATTAATTCATACATGAGACAATGTGAATAACGCCTAATCATTCATATCTGTTACGTAACGGAAAAAAGTGACAGATAAAATAACGTATATGAATTAATTGCACGTGTCTATCCTACAAATCTATTTATTTCCACACCAATTCACATGATTATACGAATATTTTATAGTTATAACAAATATCACAATACAGCCCTTTCCTAGTATGAGTAATAAAACAGTAAGTACTTACCGCTACTGTAAACGACTCACATTGAATATTTACTTTTAAAAGTCTAATTTTCTTCGACAACGAAACGAGCTGAAAAACTATATTGAACAAAATGGCAAAGCGTTTATTCTTACGCGTCGTGTAGTAACAGCTAGTGAACTAATTTTGCCAGTATTTCAAATTTCTTTATTGCCATGGAAATAATGTTAAAATAGCATAACAGAGAAGATTAACAGATATGTGCAAAATCAGGACACTCATTAATAAATTAAATTTGGAGTACACTAAATAGTATTTTATATTTTGTTTAGTAAAGTGTTGAAAGTTTAAACAATATTCTCTGAATATATATTTTTTTTTTAACTTTTGTAGAATGGTTCATAATTAAATTATTTTTTTTAGTTTACCGTTAAAGACGTGGACATAGAATACTTGTATGAAACGGATCCTACGCAATGTCTGGTTTAATTTTTTTTAATGAATTGTTTAGGTTTACCAAATGTTTCGTTGTTTTTTATTAAGCTCAAATAAATATTTTATCTGTTTGTTTATGAAATTCTAGTCAGTTGCATCTCGTTATGAAAATAATTGGGTTGGACATTAAGACAGTAGTAAATATACAATTATTTTGAATATGACCCAGTTACAGTATGTACACAAAGTAAAATTAAGATTATAAAATTATGTTTATCGCTAGCCCAGCACCCTAATTGCCTAACACACTATCAATTACAATCTGAATCATTTATTGCTAATTCATTGCTTCATATTATCTTTGAAATATTTGTCTGCTCAACAACGTTACTAAGCAATGAATATTGTTGAACTGTCAAAATGAAAGCCATTGCCACGGCATCGTTGAACGTAGGGTAATTGCGTAACATTAGTACAGGGAGGAGGGAGGGGGGCAATGGATGCCCATTGCCCCCCTCCCTCCCACTTTGTGCGCGACTGATTTCGACAACTTTGAGGCTATACTTAAGCAGCTTTGGTACTCGGAATACTGCCGCTTCTCATTTTATTCTTGTGAGAAATGGGAAATATTGTGTATGACTAAAATAAATATTCTGATGACTTTTATTCTCAGTTGATAATATCGATGTTGTCGGAGTTCGCATGCGCAGAGGTCGAGCTTATGGTAGCTAGGCAGTCTAATGCCGCCGTGTGGTTAGAACACAACTGCCACAGAGATGTACATGGGTCACATTTTGGGCATGTAAGGCCGATGAGAGAAAAGTAAGTCAAATAATGCAATTAAGTACATCCAACTTTACCTACCCGTGTGCACACAATCATGAACTTATAGCATTATTCCAGAGGGTGACAACTCATGATTTTATTGGAAACTAGCTTCTGCCCGCGACTTCGTCCGCGTGAAATTTCTTGTACCCCCACCCCGTCGCGTCGCAACACTTCGTATTCGCTTACCGTTCACTCTGAGTTTTTTTCTTTTTGCTCGGCTCCTAAGGGTCATAGCGTGATGTTAAATAGCCTATAGCCTTCCTCAAGAATTGGGCTATCAAATGCAAAAAGAATTCAAATCTGACCGGTAGTTAAAGAGATTATCGCGTTCAAACAAACAAACTCTTCAGCCTTATTATTAGTATAGATAAAAAACTCTATGGCCCCTAACTCCTTAATAGGTACCAACTCTTAACATCTTACACACGTGATAACTTTTAAACGAAATATCCGATTGAGATGAAACAAAAAGTATTTTACTTCTTCATAAATACTCTTGATAACATAATGCTTAATTTCGATAAAGATTAATATTACGATACATATCTAACGTAGTTTTTTTTTCTTCAGACGATTTAATAATTATTTTGAACACAAAATCGGTTATTGTGATTAAACCATGATAGCTAGACATATGTTCTCGCGGACTTTTTTGTAGGTCTTAATGGGCTCTACAAACCCGTAGTACATTATTTTGTTCTATTGTCAATAGTTTTTGCAGCGCACGCAAAAATAGGTTTTCGATTTTACACCTTGTGTTACAAAACAGCAATTTTATTACGGATCCCTAATTTTGAAGAAAAAAAATATAGCCTATAGCCTTCCTCGATAAATGGACTACCCAACACTAAAAGAATCATTTAAATCGGACCAGTAGTTCCAGAGATTAGCGCGTTCAAACAAACAAACAAACAAACAAACAAACAAACTCTGCAGCTTTATAATATTAAGTATAGATATACTAGCTGTTCCCCGCGGTGTCACACGCTGCGCGGCTCCTAAGGGTCGTAGCGTGATGTTATATAGCCTATAGCCTTCCTCGATAAATGGACTACCCAACACTAAAAGAATCATTCAAATCGGACCAGTAGTTCCAGAGATTAGCGCGTTCAAACAAACAAACAAACTCTGCAGCTTTATAATATTAGTATAGATTACTAGCTTCTGCCCGCGACTTCGTCCGCGTGAAATTTCTTGTACCCCCACCCCGTCGCGTCGCAACACTTCGTATTCGCTTACCGTTCACTCTGAGTTTTTTTCTTTTTGCTCGGCTCCTAAGGGTCATAGCGTGATGTTAAATAGCCTATAGCCTTCATCAAGAATTGGGCTATCAAATGCAAAAATATTTTTTTCAAATCTGACCGGTAGTTCCAGAGATTATCGCGTTCAAACAAACTCTTCAGCTTTATTATTAGTATAGATAAAAAACTCTATGGCCCATAACTCCTTAATAGGTTACTCTTAACATCTTACACACGTGATAACTTTTAAACGAAATATCCGATTGAGATGAAACAGAAAGTATTTTACTTCTTCATAAATACTCTTGATAACATAATGCTTAATTTCGATAAAGATTAATATTACGATACATATTTAACGTAGTTTTTTTTTCTTCAGACGATTTAATAATTATTTTGAACACAAAATCGGTTATTGTGATTAAACCATGATAGCTAGATATATGTTCTCGCGGACTTTTTTGTAGGTCTTAATGGGTTCTACAAACCCGTAGTACATCATTTTGTTCTATTGTCAATAGTTTTTGCAGCGCACGCAAAAATAGGTTTTCGATTTTACACCTTGTGTTACAAAATAGCAATTTTATTACGGATCCCTAATTTTGAACAAAAAAAAAATATAGCCTATAGCCTTCCTCGATAAATGGACTACCCAACACTAAAAGAATCATTCAAATCGGACCAGTAGTTCCAGAGATTAGCGCGTTCAAACAAACAAACAAACTCTGCAGCTTTATAATATTACTAGCTGTTCCCCGCGGGGTCACACGCTGCGCGGCTCCTAAGGGTCGTAGCGTGATGTTATATAGCCTATAGCCTTCCTCGATAAATGGACTACCCAACACTAAAAGAATCATTCAAATCGGACCAGTAGTTCCAGAGATTAGCGCGTTCAAACAAACAAACAAACAAACAAACTCTGCAGCTTTATAATATTAGTATAGATTACTAGCTTCTGCCCGCGACTTCGTCCGCGTGAAATTTCTTGTACCCCCACCCCGTCGCGTCGCAACACTTCGTATTCGCTTACCGTTCACTCTGAGTTTTTTTCTTTTTGCTCGGCTCCTAAGGGTCATAGCGTGATGTTAAATAGCCTATAGCCTTCCTCAAGAATTGGGCTATCAAATGAATGCAAAAAGATTTTTTACAAATCTGACCGGTAGTTCCAGAGATTATCGCGTTCAAACAAACAAACTCTTCAGCTTTATTATTAGTATTAGTAAGTATAGATAAAAAACTCTATGGCCCATAACTCCTTAATAGGTACCAACTCTTAACATCTTACACACGTGATAACTTTTAAACGAAATATCCGATTGAGATGAAACAAAAAGTATTTTACTTCTTCATAAATACTCTTGATAACATAATGCTCAATTTCGATAAAGATTAATATTACGATACATATTTAACGTAGTTTTTTTTTTCTTCAGACGATTTAATAATTATTTTGAACACAAAATCGGTTATTGTGATTAAACCGTGATAGATAGATATATGTTCTCGCGGACTTTTTTGTAGGTCTTAATGGGCTCTACAAACCCGTAGTACATCATTTTGTTCTATTGTCAATAGTTTATTTGCAGCGCACGCAAAAATAGGTTTTCGATTTTACACCTTGTGTTACAAAATAGCAATTTTATTACGGATCCCTAATTTTGAAAAAAAAAATATATAGCCTATAGCCTTCCTCGATAATTGGACTACCCAACACTAAAATAATCATTCAAATCGGACCAGTAGTTCCAGAGATTAGCGCGTTCAAACAAACAAACAAACTCTGCAGCTTTATAATATTAGTATAGACTAGCTTCTGCCCGCGACTTCGTCCGCGTGAAATTTCTTGTACCCCCACCCCGTCGCGTCGCAACACTTCGTATTCGCTTACCGTTCACTCTGAGTTTTTTTTCTTTTTGCTCGGCTCATGGGTCATAGCGTGATGTTAAATAGCCTATTAGCCTCCCTCAAGAATTGGGCTATCAAATGCAAAAAGAATTCAAATCTGACAGGTAGTTAAAGCGATTATCGCGTTCAAACAAACAAACTCTTCAGCTTTATTATTAGTATAGATAAAAAACTCTATGGCCCATAACTGCCCGCGACTTCGTCCGCGTGAAATTTCTTGTACCCCCACCCCGTCGCGTCGCAACACTTCGTATTCGCTTACCGTTCACTCTGAGTTTTTTTTCTTTTTGCTCGGCTCATGGGTCATAGCGTGATGTTAAATAGCCTATTAGCCTCCCTCAAGAATTGGGCTATCAAATGCAAAAAGAATTCAAATCTGACAGGTAGTTAAAGCGATTATCGCGTTCAAACAAACAAACTCTTCAGCTTTATTATTAGTATAGATAAAAAACTCTATGGCCCATAACTCCTTAATAGGTACCAACTCTTAACATCTTACATACGTGATAACTTTTAAACGAAATATCCGATTGAGATGAAACAAAAAGTATTTTACTTCTTCATAAATACTCTTGATAACATAATGCTCAATTTCGATAAAGATTAATATTACGATACATATTTAACGTAGTTTTTTTTTTCTTCAGACGATTTAATAATTATTTTGAACACAAAATCGGTTATTGTGATTAAACCATGATAGATAGATATATGTTCTCGCGGACTTTTTTGTAGGTCTTAATGGGCTCTACAAACCCGTAGTACATCATTTTGTTCTATTGTCAATAGTTTTTGCAGCGCACGCAAAAATAGGTTTTCGATTTTACACCTTGTGTTACAAAATAGCAATTTTATTACGGATCCCTAATTTTGAAAAAAAAAATATATAGCCTATAGCCTTCCTCGATAATTGGACTACCCAACACTAAAATAATCATTCAAATCGGACCAGTAGTTCCAGAGATTAGCGCGTTCAAACAAACAAACAAACTCTGCAGCTTTATAATATTAGTATAGATTAGTATTAGTATATTAGTATTAGTATAGATAGTATAGAGTATAGATATATAATATAAATATAATATATATAATATATATATATAAATATAATATATATAATATATATAGTACCTATATAGTATATATAGTATAGATATGCAAACCTACCCTAAAGTGAGTCATTATCGCCCTAGGGTCTAGCCTGGGGGCCTAAAAAGGCCACTTTGGCAGAATCATAAACGTATTTTGCTTTTTTTCGTTGCAAGAGATTGGGATTGGATTTGGATTGGTATTTAAGCACAGACAAAAAAAAATAACTGAAAAATCCTTCACCAATGGGATTTGATACGATTAACTTAACAGTTAACCGTCTATTATGATTTATAATGATTTGATGAATTCCTTTTATGATTCTGCAAAAGTGGCCTTTTTAGGCGCCCTGGTATAATATTGAACTAGGTTTTGTTTTGTTTGGAATTTTCAAACGAATTTTTTACTCAGGTTCTAAAATCAAATAACATTATTGGCCAGCGGTTTATAATGTAATTCAACATTATAAACCGCTGGCCAATAATGTTATTTGATTTTAGAACCTGAGTAAAAAATTCGTTTGAAAATTCCAAACAAAACAAAACCTTTGATAAATAATCTAACAAAGAGTTCTCACTTCATAGGTTTGAGTTGCGAATTTCGAAAAAATAGTGTATGAAAATGTTCATAATTAATTATTTCCCTGGTTTTTGAGCAATTTCATTTACTGCTAATTCGAAAATCGAGTTGGTTTTTTATCCCCTCGCAGTTGGTGCGTAAAGTAGAGTATTCTTCTCGAGAATAAAGTTGTCTTCGTTTTAGGAGAGTTTGAATCCCTCGCTTCATTCAAGATAACTCAGAGCCCTAGTATCCTTCATGGCGCGGACGCAACGGCAGCGGTATTTTGAATCACGGAGGATTCAAAATACCGCCTATGACAAAAGACACTGCCTTATCTCCTTAGTGAATAATCGACTAATGTATGCTTTAACAAGTAAAAGTAATTTCATTTTTATGTCCACAGAATGTCGTGTTTTATGTACTTCAAAACTACTGCTTTCCTCGAGGTACGGTTTTATTTTTCCTTCAAAGCAAGAATTGCTTTAACAATGTACGGGTTTGATAACATGAAAACATTTATCCCGAATCCATTCAAGTCCTCGCAGTATACGACAGCGTGGTGGCCTACTGCGGGCCGCCTTAAGTTCGGCTACTTTGCACCTGCAAATTTATGGTGGTGGTATTTGTAAATAAAAATGAACATTTTAAAAACACAATACTTAACTTTTTTTAATTCCTGTGTGAACTATCCCATACTTTCCGTGGGTGTCGTAAAAGGCGACTAAGGGTCGTACCGGACCATTGCCAGGATCACCCAGAGGACACGGTGGAGCACACGGTGGAGGTCTGCCCCGCTTGGGCGGAGCACCGTCGTGTCCTCGTAGAGACGATAGGCAGCGGTGGCGACCTCTCGCGCCCGGCCCTGATGCAAGCCTTGGTCCGGGGCGAGAGGGAGTGGGAGGCAGTCACTTCCTTCTGCGAAGCAGTCATGCTAGCGAAGGAAGTGGCGGGACGGCTCAGGGAGAGAGCCTCCCGTCCCAGCTGCCGCGGGAGACGCTCCGGGCGTCGGGAGCCGAGTGACGACTCCCGGCCACCGTTGGCGCGGGCCTGCGGGCGGAGAGTAATGGGTAGCTCACCGTCTGATCAGGACCAGGCCCGTGCCGGACGGCGCGTACGTGTTCCACGCGCGCCTCAAAGAGATGTCAGCATCGAGGAGGGGCCCCATAGGGCCGAAGCCTGTCGGGTCAGCGGGATTGTCCGAAAGGGTTACCGCTGGCCCGGAACATAAAGGGCTAAGGAAGGAACACGGGTGGGTTTTAGTCAGTAAGAGTCTGACACTCCCTTCCGCTCCACCCAGAGCGGGAGGGGTCATTTGATGATTTCCCATCCGAAAAGAGAAAAAAAAAAGAAAGAGGGTCGTACCGGAGAATAGGCAGCAGCGTTCTCTATACATTCCACCACCATACCATACTGCGATCGCCAACCCGCCTGCCAAGCGTGGCGATTATGGCACCCCCCCCCCCCCCACCCCGCAAGAATGATAAGCACAAAAAACAATGGGAAGAGGCAAGGGGTGCTAAGAATCCCCGGGAGATCCGGCTACCACAATCACCGAAAACTGGACCTGGCAACTTATAACACGCGTACACTCCGGACCGACGAGAAGATCACCGAACTCGAGGAAGAATTGAGCCGGTTACGATGGAGTAGAGTGGGGTTATCTGAAGTCCGAAGAGAGGGGGAGGATAATATTTTTTGCACGCCGTAAGGTAGACTGTAGCCGATCTCTTTAATTTATGTACAACATCTTATACCTGTACCTACATTCATAGCAAATAAAGTTCCGATTCTGATTCTGAAATAATTTCTAAGACTATAAGACTATAAGTTCTAATATGCTGGCCCGCCGGTTCTTCCGATGTACAGCGGCGGTCAAAATAACGCTGTTTAAAGCATATTGCATGTCGCTGTACTCGGGGAGCCTGTGGTTCAGCTACACCTAAAAGGCCTACAATGCTCTGCGGATCCAATATAATAACGCATTTAGAGTGCTGTTGCGTCTACCTCGGTTCTGTAGCGCGTCATCTATGTTCGCTGAGGCACGTACCGACTGCTTCAATGCTGTACGGCCTAAGAGAGCGGCCTCGCTGCTAAACAGACTCCGTTTCAGCCCCAACAGCATTCTACGCGCTATAGCCGGGAGACACGACAGCCCGTTGGTGAGGTCACTTGTCACCTGTACTGTACATTGTCGGTGTTATTAGTTAAGTACTAACATAGGTTAAGACTATTGTTACTAACCCAATGGATCTCTGTTATCTGATATAATAAATAATAATAATAAGTAATAATTTGACTTAAATTTTAATTATAATTTTACTTTTTTTTTAATACTTTTATATACTTATAGGAGTAGTGTAGGAGTAGGTTCGGAGTAGGGTAGGAGTAGGTTAGGAGTAGGGTTGAAGTAGGGTAGGAGTAGGGTAAGGGGTAGGACACCATGCGAACGAAGTAGTGCCGGGCAGCTAGAAATAGCTAGTTAATAATAAAAGCAAGAAATAAGACAGTGATATGTTTATTATTGTACATACAGGACATCATGATTTGGGATGTATTTTGACGATAAGTTAATGTGGTGAGTGTAGGGTGAATGGGTGTGTGGTGTGGGTGAGTGTAAGTGAGGTGTGCGAGGGGTGTTTGTGGTGTATTTGGCATGTGTGTTGTGTGACGGTTTTGTTGAGGTGTGTGAGGGAGTGATGAGTATTTTACACTTTCACGAGTTTCTCTGTTTCATCATACCTAATTCTGTGATGTTAGCCAGCAGTCGAAGTTTCATTTTGCATTTGCTCTTGGTAGATGTGTAAGCTTTTGTTTAATTTGTTGTAGATTTTTGAACTTATGTGTACTTGTGTGTATGACGACTTACAGCTACGGTTCTACGACACTCAGTGTTACAAACCCTATTCGAGCGGCGGCGTCGGGCGTGTAGGATCATATAGGATCAAAGGTAAGGTGGCCGTGTTTGCGAAGAATAGTTTTGGAGGACCAAAATAGCTGTCTGACGGTGAGGACCTGGCAGAGGGTATTTAGATAGGATGTCAAATATCGGATCGGTTTCCTTGCCAGCACCTTCAGGAAAGGTTCTCTGCGCTCGTTCGACCCGTAGCATCACTATTTGACCGGCACCACCCCAGACCGTTAGGCAATAGCCTAGAACAGACTGAGCAAGCGCAAAGTAGACGGTTAATAAACAGCTAAAAACGGCCACGCCTCTGAGCTTTTAAAAAATATAATTATACTAGCTTCCGCCCGCGGCTTCGCCCTCGAGATATGTCGATAAAAACTATCCTATGTCCTTTCCCGGGATGCAATCTCTCTCTGCCAAAATTTATCGAAATTCGTTCAGTGATTTAGGCGTGAAAAGGTAACATACAGACAGACAGACAGAGTTATTACTTTCAAATTTATAATATTAGTATGGCTACGTTTTCTCACACGAGCTACAGTTGAAGCAATATGTTGCTTCCATTTCAGGTTGCTATCAAGAATGACTCCAAGATATTTAATATTATGGGTATTTTCCAATTGTTGACAGCCACAGTTTGCGTATAAGTTTGGGCAGGTGTGCGCACTACTCAATCGGTGTAGGGGGCTGACTTGACTTCATAGAGTTCACAGTAGAGAATGTGATAAATTTGGTATTATTGACATTTAGAATGAGAAGATTTGTGGTCAGCCACCTCATCATGACGGTGCTGCTCAAAGCAAACTCCGAGTTGAGGCGAGTTTCAGTCCAGCAGCGGTGCTATTCTGTAAAAATCTCACCGTGAAAACTTATGAGAAGTGAGCTGTCAATAGTGTCAATTCCTAGCAAAAACAAACTCACTTCACCTAAGT
The DNA here is from genome assembly GCA_963082905.1 of Oligia fasciuncula. NCBI lineage: Eukaryota > Metazoa > Arthropoda > Insecta > Lepidoptera > Noctuidae > Oligia > Oligia fasciuncula. The sequence goes on along the minus strand of OY720406.1, from coordinate 7,560,500 downwards.
TTTCACGGTGAGATTTTTACAGAAACGACCGGCAGTCCCGGCCATGAACAATTAGAGCTGTGTCATCGGCATAAGCTATAATTTTGCAGTTGGGTAAGGATAACTGACACAGTTCATTCACGTATATGAGAGAAAGTGGGGGTCCCAGTAGGACACTGCCCTGGGGAACACCAAAAGTAATCGTCTCCTGGTTGCTGAGGTAGTTTTCAATATTTATTATTTGTTTACGACCTGTAAGATAACTCCTGAAGAGATCGTGACTTATTTTAGTAAATCGTGGTGTCTTACGACTTTCACGCGGGCGAAGTCGTGAGCAGAAGCTAGTGTTTTTCCAAAATAAAGATTAAAAGAGAAATTATTTTTGTTTTAAGTCTCGCGCAATGCCCAGCACCCTAATAGCGTACCACACTTTCAATTACAATCGGAATCATTTTGAAGGATATTGCTAATCCATTGCCTCCTAGCGAAAACTTCTGTCTGCTCTACAATGTAAATAACGCAATGAATATTGAACTGTCAAAATGAAAGCAATTGCTACTGTTTGTGTGTAACGCATACCCCGCGGGAATAATAAAAGTTATTATGCTTTTACAATGTTCATTTTTATTTACAAATACCACCACCACATATTTACAGGTGCAAAGTCGCCGAACTTAAGGCGGCCCGCAGTAGGCCACCACGCTGTCGTATACTGCGAGGACTTGAATGGATTCGGGATAATCGTTTTCTTGTTATCAAAACCGTAAATTGATATATCCATGCTTGCTTTGTAGGAAAAATGAAACCGCATCTCAAGGAAAGCCGTAGTTTTGAAGTATATAAAACACGACATTCTGTGGACATAAAAATTAAATTACGATTAATACATATCTAACACTAGCTGCGCCCCGCGGTTTCACGCGCGTAAGTGTCGATCACGTGGGAATATCGGGATAAAAAGTAGCCTATAAATATTAATCCAGGGTGTCAGCTACTTCCATACAAAATTTCATCAATATTGGTCCAGCTGTTTGAGCGTGAAGAAGTAACAAATCTATAAACACACACACACACCCCCCACACACACACACACTCACAAACTTTCGCCTTTATAATATTAGTGTGATATTATACATGCGTACCACGAGAACAACCACCACTATAATTCTTACTATAAGCATTTATGTAGGTACTTATTTCATTGGTTAGGCCGTTAGGTAATAGGGTAGGTACCTACCTATATGACAGGTTTTTTTTAACATTACATTTCTGAAAATATAATAAGGCTACGTGGAAAATAGTAGATTATTCACCAAGGGGATAAAACAGTGGCTTATGTCACGAGCGCTAGGTTATTGAATCCCGAACATCACAAAAGGATTATATCCTTCTAGGGCTAAGAGCAGCGTCCTGAGTGCCGAACTGCCGATTCAAGCTCGCCCAAGACAGATACACGTTTATCCCCGCGTAGCCTGCTACATAGTAAAAAGCAATTCGATTTTCAATGCTAGTAGTTCAGAATCAATCATTGATACAATAATTGCATGATTATCAATGGTAACAGGGCCTCAAGTCTGCTATTACAATAGTGTCAGAATGGTCTATCGTTGATTTCATAATTGTTGATTTTGACAAGTTTGGTAATCTACTAATATAATGGCGTCATTATGACTTTCCAATGGTCAACCACTGACACTCCATTGAAAGAAATGGCATAGAATGGTAATCTCGTACATAATGACAAATGAATTACTGACATAAGCAGTAATCTGCTAAAATTTTGACAGTTATATTGATCAGTGACCTACCATTAGAACGTCATTGTGTAGTCATTGCTTTTAAATTCGTTACGAGTATCGTATATGTTCTGTGCCATTGACCGACCAATGATTAACCATTATGAATTTAGCAGATTACGAACTTTTAGCAAAATGACAATGGGATTGTGTTGGAATGACGAATTTATAAAAATAGCAGACTAGGGCCCCTGGTTGCGCGTCGACATCCCTGTCACCCTGCACCCTAATTGCGTAACATACAACAATCTCAATCATTCTGAAGGATATTGCTAATCCATTGCTCCATAAGTTTGAAAAATTTGTCTGCTCTACAACGTAAAACGTCAAAATGAAAGCTATTGCTACTGATGGATATTATATTTTCCGTGACATCTTTAGAATAAGTTAATATTATTTAGGGCTGATTTATTCGAGGAATAATTTTGAAATTTTGACAGTTATTTCTTACAAAAACTGTCAAACGTCAATTTTATTCATCGAATAAAAGTTATCTGGCGATGGAAAAACCAGCATTTTAAGTCAAATACACTGTTGTATTTTTGAAGAAACAGCTGATAGATATTTCCCAGTAAATCATGAGTTGTCACCCTCTGGAAAAATGCTATAAGTTCTGTCACCAGCAGAGTAATTGCGTAACACACTATCAGTAGCAATGGGTTTCATTTTGACAGTTCAACAACATTCATTGCGTTATTTACACATTTTTCGAACATATGGAGCAATGGCTTAGCAATGTGCTTCAAAATGATTCAAATTGAGAGTAATAGTATGTTACGCATTTAGGGTGCCGGTACAATGATTGTGTGCACACGGGAAGGTAAAGTTGGATGTAATTGCATTATTTGACTTACTTTTCTCTCATCGGCCTTTGATGCCCATAATGTAACCCATGTACATCTTTGTGGCAGTTGTGTTCTAACCATATGGCGGCGTTACTGTGCCTAGCTACATCGAGATGGATTATTGCGCATGCGAACTCTGCCAGCGTCGTTATGATCAACTGAAAATAGATATCATCTAAATATTACCCATTTCATGTTATCACGACGTTTTAAATTCTATCACAAATTTAATTAGGTAGCGAAACTCTTCGCACGTGATGGGATATTAAAATTTAAACACGATAAAATAAAAACTGGCCAAGTGCGAGTCGGACTCGCACACGATGGGTTCCGTACAAAGAGAATATGGTTATATCGTCGTTGGTTCCGTACCACAAGGCAAAAACGCCGATAATTATTAATAATTACACGCCGAGAATTCATTTCGGTGCTTGTATCCTTCGTTCCGCCCTACGCTCGGGATTCTATTCTAGAATATCTCCCTACGCTCGGGATTCTATTCTAGAATATCTCCCTACGCTCGGGATTCTATTCTAGAATTATCTCCCTACGCTCGGGATTCTATTCTAGAATTATCTCCCTACGCTCGGGATTCTATTCTAGAATATCTCACTACGCTCGGGATTCTATTCTAGAATATCTCCCTACGCTCGGGATTCTATTCTAGAATATCTCCCTACGCTCGGGATTCTATTCTAGAATAATTATCTTCCTACGCTCGGGATTCTATTCTAGAATCCTTCGCTGCTCTCGGGATCCAACATCCCTCGAATTAAATTCCCTTTTTTCACTTATTGTATAATCTACTAATATTTTGTTTTATCTTGTCCAGATATACTATTTTTTGTTTCACGGATGTTTCAAGTGAATGTACACTATCTTCGGTCGATGACCCCCACAAAAAAGTCATCAAATTAATTCCTTTTTGGTTTTATCAAGTTAAGATACCGATATCGATACCCATCACGTCTGCCGAGTTTCGCTAGCTAATTTAATTTGACTCTGTATTTTTTGTGTTCCTTCTCTGCCGTCGACTATTTGTGCTTTGTGCTCGTGATTATAGATAATACCTATACTTACATTTTTTTTTCTTATTGTTAAATTTAATTATCTTTTTACCTGACTGCGTTGTATGCACGTGTTTCTGTGACAAATAAACCTATTCTTCTTTCTTTCTTCACTCTGTATAACTCAAACTAGCATTTATTTCAAATAAACCAATTACAGGCACTTTTGAATTGTCAAGGGGTCGGTCAGTCAGAAAGATGAAGCCCAACAGTTGCCCATTCCAAAGCGTAGTAGGTAATGAAGAAGAACGGGCAAGAAATTCCATGGAGACAGACGCGGTAGCGTGGGCCCCCGGAGGTGGTGTCGTATTTTTTTTTTTTTTGTGTATGGTAAATCATCAAATGACCGTGACCGTGGTGTCGTACACTTGGAATGTAGTCCGCGTGTGTATGAATAGCTTCCCTATCAGAAGACTAATTCCCGGAATTAAAAACGTTCAAAATTTAATCGCAATCTAATTCTCTCTCAGCAACAATTGACGTCAAAAATGACTGATTTTGACAGATTGAGATTGACATCATGAGAACCTTCTTAAAAATCACGAGAACTGCCCCTCTGATAAAACATCCCCAGTGAGGCGAGAACAAAGTGAGAAGCGGCAGTATTCCGAGACCCAAAACGTAAAGCCTCAAACTTGTCGAAATAGTGTGAAATACTTACATCGTAGAAACCTTCCACGTGGTCCCTATTAGCCATTAGTTCTAAGCTGTCCTTAAACAAGATATTGCCGCGTGTTGCCCTATCGCATTCTCCATGTCGTTCTTCTTTAACAGTTTGAGCTGTAATATAAAAAAGAACATTTAAGGGGAAAGCGCCAGGTCCGCGAAATTCCTTACGTTTTTAGGGTTCCGTCTGTCTGTCTGTCTGTCTGTCACCAGGCTGTATCTCATGAACCGTGATAGCTAAACAGTTGGAATTTTCACAGATGATGTATTTCTATAACAACAAATAATAAAAATTAAATAAAAATTTAAAGCGGTTTATAAGAAACGTTTTTTTCGGCGTTTTATGCCTTGTGTGGTACGGAACCCTTCGTGTGCGAGTCCGAGTCGCACTTGGCCGGTTTTTTTAAATGATTATGACGAAGCATCTCTCCTGCCTGGCCTAGTCTCACGTTTTTCCCTAACGTGTCACGTCCAAAAAACAATAAATTATAGCATGCGCGTACATTTGAAAAAGTAAAATTGCTTATCATTCTATGGAAATTAGAATACCATGACTCAGATTTTACCGTTGTACATGACAATTTTGACCGGTGACACCCTACGCACTCCTATCTTGTATGTGTGCGCGGAATCTTCGTAAGGGATCTGAGTGATGATGTCATTTATCCAAGGTAGGTAGTCGTGAATGTTCAGGAACCTGGTCGGGGCACCACAGCCGGGGCCTCGGACAGCGAATCCCAGCTAAATGTAGAACGTCATGAATTTAAGTAAGTATGGCTCAGTTCACACCGAGACGCGACGCGACGCGCAGTTTTCAAGATAGAACTTTTTTTATTTGAATTTGAAAATATAATAAAAATGGTATGGGTCCCGCCTGCTTCCAACTTTTATTTAATTTATAATGGGCTTGTTTTTAGCTTTTCAGTTCTTTTAACTTAAGTTCTGTCCCTTTCAGGAACACTGGATGGGGACAGTCCTAGGTCTGAATTAATAATTTTATTACTGTTTTGAAAACTAATAACAATACTAAGCTATTTACTTAAAATCATTATTGTTACTATTCACCAATATACTAACAATGTTATGGACCTAGTCTGAAATAAAGTTTTTATTATTATTATTATTTATTAATAGGGTTCCTCCTATGGGTGAAAGGAATCTTTAAAAAAAAAAAGACTTAATTAAGTAATAGATTTTTTCGCAAGCTACAATGTTCTCAGGTTTCACACTTGATAGACGGGATTTTTTTTAGAAATATTTTGATATTTTTTTTCGTTTTAATTTTTGAAAGGTAGGTACAGTATTAATCTCCATTAAATTATCTATACAATGGTATATAAATTAAGCAGGTTCTGTGTACTAGCAGGAGTATAAAAATAGAAACATTAGCAGAAAAGAGGCAAAAAAAATTTTTCGATCGTAAAGCACTCTCAAATGCAATAATCACATTTATGAGTCGCGCAAAAATCTGCTGTTTCATAGAAAAGTGCTATTATTATTATTTATTATATCAAATAACAGAGATCCATTGGGTTAGTAATAACAATAGTAGTACAACACGGACAATGTACACCCGTTGGTGAGGTCACTTGTCACCTGCTTTACGATCGAAAAATGTTTTTTGCCTCTTTTCTGCTAATGTTTCTGGCTATCGTGTCTCCCGGCTATACCTACGCGGTCAAAATGTATGGAACTGCTATTTTTTTTTTAATAACTGACGATAAAATTTCAACGCATTGAGAATCATGTATTGAATCCATGGTAACAGGCTGCGCGCCAATGTCCCCGGGGGCCACTCTCTATTATAATAATTTATTTATGTTGTATAAAGGCAACGGTAGTATAAACTAAAGCTTAACCTCAGCCAAACCATCCGTCTAGCTAGACCATCTAACTCACCAGTTTCCAGAACCCCCACGATTGTCTGGTGATCAGGGCGGTGCCGCTGTCCCAAACGCAGGGTATTTTGACAGACCCCGATACTGCACACAGCGGTTTTACCGGGTTCATTTTGCTGAATGTTAACTGTGTTAGGAATATAATATATTCAGAAATGCCGACATAGTACCTCTATATGCATATATGACACAACATAATGAAAGATATGTCATGAGAAAGAAAACGAATGGGATAGAAACATGGATAGATTGTGTGTAAGATGCTAAGGCTGGGAAGGAAGTTAGGAGTACTGAGATGACGCCTGATAAGTATGTGATATATGGAAAATGTAGGTACAGACGCCAGCACATCAAGCTACCCGAAGCTGTAAAATTTTCCCAATTAACTTTGAACCATATGCTTTAGTGATAAAGTTGAAAATCTACTAAAGAAATTTGACAGATTGTAGTAGCTTGATGTGCTGGCGTCTGTACAATTAGAGATCTATAGAAAAAGAGGAAGTCAGCCACACCGTGCCGGCACCAACTTAGCTGTTCAGGGTAAGGGCAGGACGACGATGATCCCCCCCGGTCGGTTCCCCGCATTGTCGAGGTGGGGCGGCTCAGTAGCCGTGGCTTGGTCACCCACGGTGAAGCGAAGAGGAACCCGAGGAGGGGCCGCTCGTTAGGGCTTTTGCCAGTAAGCCGACGACGTAGCGGCCAACGAGTAGGTTGCGTCGTATGAGAGGAATCGCGGCTGAGGGTTGGAGGCCGCGGCGGGAGAGGAGTGCCGGTATTGCGGTGCGCCGCTCTCCCTACCTTCCGCGGCCTTGACGGGGTCGCCACGGTCTGATGGCGGACGCGGCGGGCGCCAACGGCCTGACCCGTCGTAGGGGGACCAAGGGTGCCGAGACATGGTTTGGTCCCTGGGGTGGTCACGGCGTGCTATGTGTTCTGGTGCGCCGGTGATGGGGAGTATTCCCCAGAGGAGGGTCCGGTGACGGACAGCCGCGGCGGGTTCACGGATGAGAGTTGTAGTGGGTTAGTGTCTCACTGCACTATGTCCCCATGGTAGTGCAGAATGCATATGAGCATTTATCCAAGATAAAAAAAAAGGACGACGATGATAGATGATGGATAACTTACATGGTGTCTATAGTAAAACTCTTCGCAAGCTTGATTTTCCACATAATTCATTTTTAAAATCTCTTTTTCCATTGTGCCGACCGCTGTAATAGAAACAAAATATATACCGGTACAAACTAGTTGTTGTTACAGCTTCAGGCAATCGGACTATCAGACGATTGAGCTTGTTAGATTATGCTTTAATGTTCTGGCCACACTGAGGCGAATCCCGCACGGGACGCGATGACACGCGTCAATTGTTTTAATGATTAGGAAGCCCCGCGACTATTCGCGCGACTCCATAAAGTTGGTTGACACAATTGGCGCGAGCGAATTTCGTCCCGTATCCCGCGCGGGTTTTGCTTCTGTTTGGCCATAGCTTAATACTGCTTACTGTCACTCATTTTAACTGCGTACATTTTGTTTTGAAACGTTCCGAATCCCTTGAGAGGCAAGCAAATTGGTAGTACTGGAGCTGCACACAAAAAAAAATATTATTTACCTAAATGTCTTTGACATATCTCTCGGACCTCTGCAAGGCGTACGAGGGACCGAAGCCGACTCGTGAAGGCACTGATCAGGCAGGGGATCATCAATGTTATGTAATACCTACATGGTTAATGGCATGGGTTGACTTGCACACTCAATAATGGGCCCCCGAAAACGGTTGCTAGCACATGGTGACGTAGCGACAAGGGGGTAACACTTCCTGAGGTGCTTGAGAAGTGGAGAGGTATTCCATGGCTATTAGGACAATCCCTGAAGTACGGTCAAGATCCCTACTAGCATCTTTATGGAGTAATTCTTTCCTCCGAGCACGTTTGCTCTTGCAAATCTCCACTCAAGCCAACCAATAAAGGCAAGAAATAGGTGGAAGCTCTGTTCTTCGTCAGTGTTCACTCCAGCCGGCCAATAAAGGCAAGCCAGAGTTGAGGAATAGGACTTCTCCCGGAAGATAAGGCCGTGGAGTCGCTACTCGCTACTGCCCAACAGCTTGCCACATGTTGCCCTGCGGGCTTCTGTATCTGTTGGTCCAGCACCGTTCCGGCAAAGTAAACTTTACGAGCATAGACTCAGGAGCAGTGATAAATGCTTCACAATACAAGTACTTTCATGGTTATCGGATCATTATATTATAGGCAAATCTTTTTTTGAAAATAGGTTTTCTAATTTTCCCGAAGCCTGGAGCCCGGATATGTGCCCCGCGGCTGCACGGTTTATGGCGGTAGGCACACCCCCTGTGCCCCTATTACATGGGACTGTATTATGCATCTCTGGTCACTGCTGGCTCCTGGGAAAACTTCGAGGCCAATTCATCCATCCATTCTTAGTTTGCAGTCCAAAACTTTGAATCTATTCCAAAATACAGTATAAACGTGAGTACCTAATCATTATTAAATTAGACCTTTTTCGAGAGTTTATCAGAGGGGCCATTCTGGTATTTATATGAACGTTTGCATTCCAACCTCAGCCTCCATCTGTCAAAAATACCTCCAATTTCCCTACATTTATGATATCGAGTTTCGCGACTAGATTTTGTAGAATTGACTTTCAGATAGGTTTTTAATAGAAATGTGCAACTTACATAGTTATAACTTATAGACCCCGTTCAAAATAAAAATTTATCACCTTTCCATTCGTTCATTTCAGATTCACCCCAAGCGATGAGGTCCAATAGAGCAATGGTGGCAAAAGTTATTTTATCATGATACTCCGGATGCAAGACATAATCCTTAACGTCTAACACGTATTTATGTGACCTGGTGCCCCAAAGTATCAACTTTGTGTTGTTCCTGGAAATAAACTAAAAATTATGAAAAAAAAAAACGTTTAAATGATAAAAAAAGATATAAACTTTTTCTACCTTTCCATCTTACATTCCTTTTCTTCATATCCTAGGAAGATAATAGATAGAAGAAAAGTAGATAAGAAAATAATTAGAGTAGGTTTCTTAAGAATTAGAGTAAAATTATGATACTTTTAGATATGCTCAGCGACATCACGCCCGAGTGAGCAGATGTTATCTCATTCATAAAAAGTTCTACGACAGTCCGCTGCCGGGGGACAATCTCATCGACCTGGTGGAGACCATGGACGAGAAGGTGCTCAGCGACATCACGATATTTTAATGACAACATTTTTCATTCGTACGGTCTTCTCCCAGCAGCACCGAACTTATCCCAATGTATCTTTGTACACAATATAATTTTACTCACTTTTGTAACAATGTTCAATAATTATAACTATTGCATAAAAGATTGCAAGCATTTTAAATAGACGTAGTATTATTGAACATGACTTACACGAGCTGTTCTGCATTTATCTTGGCGATGTCTTCAGCTGCAGCTATAGCAAACGCAGGGTGAATGAGTACTGCCCCGGTAACAGCGTAGTGAGATCTGCCGGCTATGACTAAAGAAAGGAATGGTGGGAGCACGGGAGGTTATATTTAAAGTTTCCATGTATTAAATATCAGCGTACCGCCCGCTTTCGCACGCGTGCAAAGGCGACATGTCAAAACATCCAGATTTCTGTGCTAAATCTAAGTGAAATATTATCGAGATTATCTTCTTTGCTAAATCTAGGTAATAGGTAATATGGGCTGGTGACCGCAACTCCACGTCAATGGGCGTATTTTGCGTAGTTAAATATAAGTGAAATATTATCAAGATTACGAATGAAGTCCTCGTTACTTGTGCAAATAAACGCGATTTATTTTATACTAACAGAAGGTGTGTTGCACAATGCCCAGCCAGGGGAACCGTCCTATGTTTGCCACGGAGCCTTCGGGCATCTCCTGTGTAGGATCAGATGAGCAGCGCAAGTGGTCCCACAGCACACACACGATGTAATGTGCTAAAACAAAATACAATTCTAATAAAAACTTACAGGGTGGCCTCACACAGGGCCGTCTTTAACCTATTGGAGGCCCTGGGCACATAAGGTCACAGGGGAGGGCCCTGTGGCCCTGTGTATACAGTGTGAGTCTTCATAATGTGCACATAACGAAATGAGGGAAACATAGCTTAATTTTATCGACGGAAAAAACATTTAAAAAAATAAAAAAATATTTAAGTAAAAGGATCTTTACCTGCTAAAGTATGGTGATTGCATGGCCTTTCTTTAACAGTTGATAGGAAATGTTGTGATTGAGTAATAAACATGCTATTTTTACGTTTAGAAATCTGATACGATGGAGAATAATTTAAAGTAATAAAAAAGGGTAGGTAATCGGGGCTTTTATTGAGTAATTTTACAATTATTGTAAAAATTTATGAAAAAATATCAGATTTTTGTTAAAAAAAAACCATAATTCTCAATTGAGGGCGATTGTTTACACAGGGGTCACAGCAGCGAACAAGAATTTTAAAAATGCTACATACAATTTTTTTTTTTTAGATTTTTTTAAATATTTTTTCCGTCAATAAAATTAAGCTTAGTTTCACTCATTTCGATATGTGCACATTATGAAGACTCACACTGTATAAGAGACAATAAGAGAAACATTTAAAGTACTAATATTTTTCATAACTGGGAGGCTAGAAACGTATTGTAAATCGCACTGCAAATAATTTTTTAATACAGTTGCTCAAAAAGTGGTGTATTGCAGGGACGTATAGCGTTCGGGAAGTGGGCTATTACATACTAGTGCTTTTTTTTACCTTCCCCGAACTCGTGCGTGTCTTTTTCCCAACTGTCAAAATAATGTCTATTAAAAAGAAAAACCAACCATGAAGTTTTTACTAAAGAGTTTTTGTGATTCATACAAATACGTATATTTCTAAAAAGAAGCTACTAATTTATTTATATGTATATCAGATTTAATGATTTAATTGAATGAGTTAGGTTAGGTTTCATTTCATTTCATCTCATTAAATTTCATTTTCATTTCATATCAATAAAAAAAATATACTGAAGACTAAGCTGTATGGATAGTTCCTTTTGCCTACCAAAATGGGTGAAGAAAAAAAACTCTGCTTATATTCTACGGTTGGCGCCATTTTCCAGAAATTTTCTTTGCGGGTTTAGTTGTTTGTTGCACAAAATGAGTAATTTCGACCCTATTTTTTTTTAATTAACACCACCGGAACTCAGTATAATTGCACAAAATGCTTCGGAGAACATTTTACCGGAAAATTCAAAAGTCGTTACATATCCACATACGACTAATTTTCTGCGTGGAGAGAAGAGAAAAAAGCAATATTGTGTTTTTATTATTTTATTAAATTGCTTCATTTTTTCTCAACTGTATTAAAAATAGTCGTTCAGTACACCTGCGGAACCGTCATTGCAACTTGTTCCGACTGTCAACCCTCGCCTTCGGCTGCGCCTCGGCTCGGGTAGACATTTGTCGGAACTCATTGCAATGACAGCCTTTCCGCACTTGTAATGAAATATACTATATTTTGTCATTGTATCGGGTAGGTGCATATTAATAATGCGTATAGAATGCAACGGTGGCTGCAATGCAACGAATGTTTTTTATGAGAGCAGGCCTGGGACCCTGAAGATCGCGGGGTCCTGGCCCAGAGTGCCCAATGGACAAGAGGGGCGTGCGCGTCTGGCCTCACATCGACGCGCAAACTGTAACCATGAATTCAGCACATGATTCGTCGGTTATCAAAAAAATCTGCTGTTTCATAGAAAAGTGCAATATCGACGCGGTCAAAATGTATGGAACAACTTTATTATTTTATAACCGCTGATAAAAAAAATTCAACGCAGGATTCAGAATCATGTACAGACGCCAGCACATCAAGCTACTACAATCTGTCAAATTTCTTTAATAGATTTTCAACTTTATCGCTGACGCATAAGGTTCAAAGTTGATTGGGAAAATTTTACTGTTTCTGGTAGCTTGATGTGCTGGTGTCTGTATTAAATCAATGGTATTAAATCAATGCGTTATGGACTATTCAAAATAAGGAGAATCAATCAAGTAAGTTGACACAAACGGCGCGAGCGTAAGTAGGTATTTCGTCGATTCGCCTCAGTTTGATCAGAGTTTTATATTTATTAACTACTAACAGCGCCCCGCGGTTTCACCCGCATACATATCGGGATAAAAACGATCGTACCCATGTCCTTTCTCGGAACTCAAACTATCTCTAACTCTATACCAAATTTCATCTAAATCGGTTCAGCAGTAGGTATAAGCGTGAAGAGGTAACAGACAGACAGACACACTTTCGAATTTATAATATTAATATCAAAGAGAATAATATCGTCGTTGATTAATATGGATGCACGTACTCCATTATTTTCATTACTGAAACAATTGAGATGATATTAAGATCTATTTTTTTGCTTAGACCTAATAAGCTAAAATAGATCTAACTCTCAACTCAACTAAGAGAATTATGTTCACATTATCTACCAAAATGTGCAGAATAAACCACGTGTTTCATTCTGCTACGACCACATTGTCGCGCAAAGATTCGTGTCGGTGTAGCAATGTCGTTATAAAACTTCGTGTCCGATCTACGTCGAACTACCTAGATATATTGCTCATTGTAAAAACTTGAATGACATTGTTGCCGTAGCAAAGATTTATCACAAGAGTTAGGTAGGTAATTAAATCCCAGTGACCAGCAAGCTCGCGAAGTGTAGTTCGCGTAGAGACCATAGCCTAGGGTACCGTCTCAGCACCCTTTGGCCTTTGCGTACGAAACCTTAAAAAACCCTACTTTTTTTTAAATAAAATTAACTTTCGAACTTACTATGAATTGCCAGCAACAATAATACTATGTGACTGCTAAAATTCACCATCTTGAATTCGTGTACTTATTATTATTAAGTTTGTTGCTGCTATCCTAGTACATAATTTGTTTTTTTTTTCACTAAACGTTCAGGCACTGTCTAATCGTTAATAGAACCCATTGAGGAAAGCCCCGACTAGATATTGAATAAAATTGTTTACGTTAACTACTTGTTTACTGAAATACTGTCCCGGTGCCAACCGATTTGTTTATTGTTTGCTTCCGACCTTTTACTATTTTTGATGCTTCATTCTAATTAGTAGGGTAGACCGGGGCCAATTGTAAAGAAAATATTATGCTTTAATCATTTGTTACGGCGGATCACATCAGCCGCATGCGTGGAGGCCTAGAAAGAGATGGCGAGATGACCGGACGTGAGGGCTGGTTCATGGAAGGATTTGGGGAGGCCTTTGCCCAGCAGTGAAACAGAGTAGGCTAACAAGAAAAAAATGGGATGTGCCTGTGTCATGGACACCGCTGTGTGTTGTACGTGAATACGTTTACGTAACGGGGTTGATCCGCTCGGCCGCATTCATTCTTTTACGTTCCCGGCACTGCTTGACTTGGTCATAATGGTGTTTTATTGGTACCTACCATTCGATTTCTCTTGAGAAGCCCTTTCCAACCGTATACGATCTCTTTATTTTGACTTGAGTTTTTGACGCGCATAGGCCGACATTATTTTATATTTTTGATATTATTTTCCTTTTATTCACTGTCACTATTTTACACTAATGTTTTGTATACAATCGATAGATTTTGACAAGAGCTGACGACGATTGAAACTTAAACGAACGTCGTAGCTTTTCCGAGTTAAAAGTAATCTTATTATTTTTTATATTAGACTGAGTGGAAATCACAGAGCATGTGTGGAAATCGCGATACGCAGCAAAATTACCTCAAAATGGCGGCGCTTTCCCCTCCACCGCGCGCGATGCGTCACAGTCCTCACTTGGCGTAATAAATTCTTTGATCCTTTAGCTACCCAATGGTGTAAAACCAATGATAACAAAATCCCCCGATGTATTGTTATCATTGGTTTTTTTGACGTGCCTCCCACTATGGAAGCAATTCTAAAGACGTATTCACATCAAAAAAACATTTGTAGAGGCGTCATCTTGAATGTTATCAGACCAAATACGGGTGTCCTCTGATTAATGAATAAAATGTCTTCCATGTTCCGTGTATAGAGTATATAAGATTTCTTTCTCTTTCGATTCATTACCTACTTCAATCGTGACGTGTTTCAGCTGACCCCGATCTACCCTTCCTTACGTAATGTGACATAAGGTTTTGTTTACCATAACTACCGGCCGACCGACGACCGGCCTATTGTGTCGATGAGGAAGGAAAAATATTGCTTAGTTTTTGTGGGAACCTTCTGTGGGTTAGATTGATCAGTCTATATAAGCTTTGAAGACAGTACAGGACAAGAGGCTCATCAGCAACGATGCACTAGTCGAGTTACGACTTTAGAGCCTTGAACATCGTCGCCGGATTGTGAACATTTTGGTTTCATAACGGTTCCATTTCGGAGAGTGTGCATTGGATGCCCTTGGAGTTGGTGTTGTACAAATCCGCCCCTAAGACAACCCACTGACCACAGTTTGATTCCGTCAAGCCCCTTATTGTTCTAATTGGTGGTTATCCATAGTCCAAGCGCAAAAACGGATTGGGAATACATTCCTTGAGAATATTCCTTTATAGTAAAAGGTCGTGGCAGACAAGACACTAGCGCGCATCCGCTCGCTACGGCCGCGGCATACGTTTCGTTGCGATCCATGGTGTGAATCGTACGTACGTTAGGTAATGCCTACATTATACCGTGCGCTGACTGATCCAGTGTTTAATCTCCTGCACGCGTAGTATGACCGCCATAGAAACGGGGTTTTGTCGACGGAAGAATAGACAAAATGACAGATTATCTACCTATGTAGAAGGATTTGCGCAGGCCACACCGCCAGCTAGCGGGCGGGCGGGCTAGGCGGGCGAACATCGTTTCACCTCTTTATATACTTCGGTTCACACGCGAGCTACCGACTAACCTAACGAGCTAAGCTAACGAAATATCCGACGATTCCAGCAAAGCTACTCGTTCACCTCGTTGGCGCACCCGCGCTTCGCTAGCTTAAGCGCAGGCCACACCGCTAGCTAGCGGGCGGGCGGGCTAGGCGGGCGAACATCGTTTCACCTCTTTACATACTTCGGTTCACACCGCGAGCTACCGACTAACCTAACGAGCTAAGCTAACGAAATATCCGACGATTCCAGCGAAGATACTCGTTCACCTCGTAGGCGCGCCCGCGCTTCGCTAGCTTAACTCGCCCGCCAGCCCGCTCGCCCGGTTCGTTCGCCCGTCCTCCCCGTTTCGAGTAGACTAGTGCTCGTCTTTCGAATAGCAGTGTTTCGCCCGCTTAGCCCGCTTCGCCCGCTCCGCGCGCTCCGCCCGTCGCTAGTCTGTCCGTAGTTTTCGGTGTGAACCCCATAGTTTAGCTCGCCAATATTTCGCCAAGACCCATATTCTCTGATCAGGTAAAATCTTATCATCATTATGCTCTGAAGCATATTCAGGGATAAACGATTCCTAAGTATTTTTAAATAATGGCATAAATATTATAGAAAAGGCACGCTCCACGGAGGCGTTGGATACGGGCAGCGTCAATAACGCCAAACGCCACAGCAAACTTTTAGCAAGCCCCTAAAAATAACCCCAAAAAAAAACTGTCCCTAAAAATATCCCTTTTAAGAATTCTTCCCCCTAAATCTAGGGGGAAAACCCCAAAGTTGGCACCACTGCACTGTGCTGAATTGCCATCATAAAAAAAGCCACAATTTCGTAGCACCACAAGCCAAAGAGTATAATAATAATACGGGAGCCACAAGCCACCAGTGTTACCAACCCATAACAAAATTTGCCCCCAAGATTTTTTAAAAATCCCCCTAAAAAAACCCTAAGTATAGGTTCACATAAGGTAAATTTCTTTGATGCAGTGCCCAACTCCCTAAGTCGTTCGTAACTCACAAAATAAAACGCATAGGTACATAGTTTGTAAAAAAAAAGACTAGGTACCTAAATACCTATTGCTAAACTACTAGGTAACTAAATTGTAATATTGTTGATCAGTTCCAGAACAGCATCATCATCATCGCCAGCGATGCTACTGTTCAAGGTCGATGTATTTTTTAAATCATACATTCGTACGCTAAAGGCTTTTAACATACATATTTGCCGTAGGTTCAAACTTAACGCAGGACCCATATTCTCTGATCAGGTAAAATCTTATTATCATTATGCTCTGAAGCATATTCAGGGATAAACGATTCCTAAGTATTTTTAAATAATGGCATAAATAGAAAAGGCACGCTCCACGGTGGCGTTGGATACGGGCAGCGTCAATAACGCAACAGCTAACTTTTAGCAAGCCCCTAAAAATAACCCCAAATAAAATCTGTCCCTAAAAATACCCCATTCAAGACTTCTTCCCCCTAAATTTAGGGGGAAAACCCCAAAGTTGGCACCACTGCAAGCCACAAGCTATGACATTTCTTTACTGAAATTCGATATTTGACATTGACAATTACAACAAACTTACCCTGCGTTCCGAGTTGGGAAATAATCGATGTGAGCGTGCTTAAACCCGTACCGAATTAGCGTGAGCGCGATAACGACGTTCCGTGAATCGTCATAGATGACGTCATGACATGCGCCATCTTGCGATAACGCCGACCATGCCCTAGAATAATATCACCGTGAACGCTGTCAAAAATGACAGTGTGTGTGTGAGGATGTGTCAGTGTGTGTTTTGTTTTGATTTGCATCTTATCATAAAATTAAACAAACTTGGCATTTTCGAAATTGTGCTTCTGGCTGATAGTCGCCACCTAACCAAAGAAGAAGAAATGTGGTGTTTATACAAAGAAATACTGTAATAATATCGTTTTTACATTGAGTAAGCACTGTGAGCGCGCTCACGGGCGTTCCGAATTGTTGACAGCTCTCAGCTGTCATAATCATGATATCTAAATCGGAACGCATGTGAGATGATATGAGCCACAGATATAGATAGACCTAGATAACGCAAGTATAACGAACTGTATGAAAACCAAGCGTGCCATTTTTTGACTACCTACTATGACGTCAAAAGCTCGCGCTCTCGCTCACGCTTACCCAGCCAGCAGTACACAGGACTGAGCGCGAAAGTGGCAGCTTATGATTTTTTATCGTAAGCTGGTGCGATTTTTGGCATGCGAAGTAGTTGCTCTTGCGTTATCTAGGTGTATCTATATCTATGATATGAGCGCTGTGAGCGATTATAGCTAATTCGGAAAGCGCCCAAAATGACAAACTAAAACAGACTGACATGACAATCTGACACTCTGTGATCTGACATCTGATCTGACATTCACAATCACATTCATTAGTATTTTCAACAGAGGTGACAGTATCAAAATTTTGTGATTAATAAATTTAACAGAAAAACCACGTTATTTCGAGTAAAATTACTCAAAACTGTTGATTGTATTGAGACGTAATATTGCCGTAGTTAATTTTTATTAATAGAAAAATATAACCTATTTCATGCTGATATGCAGGTGGTAGCAAAAGTTCGTCTGTTTCGTAGTCCGTATACAATATTTTTCATTACTGACGATCTGAGTGTCTTGCCGGATGAACAATATTACAAATCTATTGGTGTGAAGACAGGAGACTGTTGTGAATTGGAGATAGATGGCGAAGATGAAGTTAAAAAGAAGCTGAGGGTCAGAACTAACGCGTTATTCTTGCAACCATTCGTAAGGGAGTGTGTGAATTCTGATGTGTACAGATCCAATGTGGTATCGCATTTGAATCGGCTTGGTGGATATCCTGAATGTGGGACAGTATTTTTGAAGTTGATTTTAGAACCTCCAGATACTGAAATAATTGATTATGCGTGGTAAGTATTACAACAAATACTTTTTAGTACACTTTCCTGTTATTTATAGACGATAGATGAACATAAACTTATTTGTACAGTACTAAGATAATGAGCTAACCTATATGAATATGAAAGTGCATCACATGAGAGCTGCTGGACCGATTTGGATATTTTTTTGTTTTAAAATGTTCCTATTATTCCGAATTAGGTTTTATGGAAAGAAAAAGTCGAAAAGTGTCATGGAGAATTTTCAAATACTGGGAAAACTAAATATTGCTCCCTTGTATTTTTCCATCAAACTTTTTGCTATACCTATATCTACACTTTGTCCTGATATCAGTTTTGTTAATGTTCCAGGAATGAAAGGATTCTGCGCTTGATTTGGACCAGAGTAGAAATAGAGAATGCATTTTCTTGGCTGTCAACTCTTGGAGGTGCTTACTCTGCTCTAGGAGATTATTTTGATCATTGTGTAAGTCTGCTTGTTGTTATAACAATGGTTTCAAAGATTTAAATAAATATATTTTTATTAGTAGAAACGAAAGAAAAATGTGTTTTTTAGCATTACAGCAAATAAAAAAAAACCTTAAAACTATAAATAACAGAAAACAATGATTTGGATGGAAAAATAATGCATTTTTCTTTAAATAAAATTTAATTTTAACATTATTTAAAATTTAACCTACTCAAAAGATAATTGAATCTATTGACTTGTATGTCATTCTTCATAACATTCAACATGGGCCACTTTATGGTGCCTTATAGCAACTGTATCAAATAAAATTTAACTACTACTAAATATCTTCCAGGCTGAGGAAGCAGGCAGGATATCATTGAGGCAGTACAAGCTGTCACAAATGCTCGGTGACGATGGCTTAGCAGCAAGAAGCCGTCTTTACTCTGCACTGTCACAAGCTCAGAAAGGGAACCTTCACACGTCCAGGAACATCGTGAGAAATGTAGCAGCCTTTGCAAGAGTCACGCATGACAAACGGTTGATACGCATGTGCCAAGGAGTTTGGGCCAAACTGAAGTATTTGAGATCTTTAAAACATGATTCCATAGAGCAGAATAAAGACTGTGATATCAAAAATGGAACAGTACTGAATGCTGTGACAATTTGATCGGAATATGAATAGTTGTCTGAAGTTTCCTATGCCTAAGCATCATCCCCTTCATGTGTATCAAGAGATTGTTTAATCTCTTCAACCAGCAATATATGTGCATTATTTGCTGGGACTACTTGTCCCATCGGTAAAGGAATTTTATATATTACTAGTAATGTTATGTAAAATAGGAATTATACATGCAATGTCATACAAATTGCCTACACATCATCATTCAAAATATGCACCTATGGGTATCATTCATTGCTTAGTTACTATGGAAGCCGCAAGCAATATTTTTCTAATAGCAATGATATTATAAGCAAAAAGAGGTAGATAGGTGGTTACCTACCCAACAGGCCAACAGCACAATGCCATACTATTAGATGACGCGTGGAAATAGGACGGAATGTCGTAATTATCGGAAGCGAAAAAGATGATACTTAATAATTCATATAACCCGTGTGAAAGAAATATAGATTAAAATAGGAAAATTACGTTAGAAGCTCTAACAGTTAGGCCAGTTGTACGGGGCACGGTTTGTTACGATACGGCGCGCTAGCCGTGCCGGAAAATAATCGTGTGAGCTTGTTGTATACGCGCATACGTTACGTGTCTATCGACAAACGTCCATAGTGATCCATACAACACTGACGACTGTGCCTACACAAGGCGAATCAACCGTAATTTTTCACGGCAAGAAAAATGTGTATAACGGCAACGGGCCTGTGCCTTTTCATATGCTCAAGCGCCGGGTAAAAGCTTTCACACCCCGAAAGCTTTTATACACTCTGCTAACGGGTACCCGGAATCGCATAAGTACCCGGAAACCGGGTTGAATAAAAAAACACCAACTGTGTAAAACATGTACTGTCAGAATACTAGTCCTATCTCTAATTTCAGAATCATAGATAACTTCTAAAATTCGAACTCAAGCGTAGCAAGGTTTCATTTTCATTACTATAAGTAGGTAATCGGTATGTTGAAGGTCTCATGATCCTGAAGCATTATGGGGTGATTTCGAACAACGTGTTAATAATTATTTACAGCTGTACCCACTTAATGATGTAAAATCTACGTATTAGAATCGTAATTGTGATTATTTATTCTCTTTGTTAATGTTGTTGGTGCTGTAAATAAATTTTAATTATTTCATTGTTTGTTTGCTAATTATTAAGAACCTCTTCAACGCAGGCGCGCCGATCTGCCGGTGCCGAGCTGATTTGTGTGCGTCGGACCTTAGGGGCGATCACAGCCTCATCTCAGTCAATCTCTAATTTCCCTACATTTTTAACAAATTTTCGACATTGATTGTCGCTGAAATGAGATTGCGACTAGATTTTGAACGTTTTTAGGGTTCCGCACCCTATTACTAAGACTTCGCGGTCTGTCAGTCCGTCCGTCTGTCTGTCACCAAGCTGTATCTCAAGAACCGCGATAGCTAGACAGTTGAAATTTTCAAAAATTATGTATTTCTGTTATCAACAAATACTAAAAACAAAATAAAATAAATATTTAATGGGGGGCTCCCATACAACAAACGTGTTTTTGCCTTGTGGTACGGAACCCTTCGTGTGCCAGTCCGACTCACACCTGGCCAGTTTTAATTAAGGGAGTTGCCCTTATTATATAACCTTGCGCTACACTACTAAACGCTCCTCAATCTAATAATAATAAAACTTCTAGTGTGGTTCGTTCAGTGTCCTTCAATAGGTTAATACTATTTTTAAAACATACTTTCGTCATGTTATCTAGGTACTTACATAGGTATTAATAAATCTAAATAAATTATCGGATAGAGTCCATGATAATTTCAATTCACTTGTAAATACAAAGTCAAGAGTCACGAGTCTTGACAAAATAATAATTCTACATTATAATAGGTACCTACCTACAATGAATATGAGGTACCTACAATGTTATTCAAAAGTATGCTAAAACTATAAAGTACTCATTTGACCTGCCTCGACTCGAGGTAATCTGAGGCTATAGGTAGCTCGATTCGAACTTTATGGGGCTCTGAGGTGCGTTACTGGCTGCGCAGTACCTCACCCCTCACCCCCGCTGGCAGGTGAATTTGTTACTGCGCAGCGACTCGCCTCATGTTCCGAGCCGCCCGTGCCATTAAGTTTGAATCTGTCTGTACAGTCAACAGCAAAAGTAGATGATCAAAATCAGAAATTCAATACTAATAATTAACGGAGTTCGCGTCAGAAGCAGAACTGTATGGCAGAGCTGTTGCTGTTGTTGTTGAGCTGTGGGCAGAGACTGTGTGGCGGTGTGACAAGAGTTCTGACGCGAACTCCGTTCATTAGTATTGAATTTCTGATTTTGATCATCTGCTGTTGACTGTACCTATAGCGCACGGCTCTAATGACACTACACCTAAAATTGTTATTCAGAAGTATGCCAAAACTGAGTATCCACTTGAGCTGTCTCGACTCGAGTTAAATAGGCGACGAAATTATACTCATGGTGCGGCATGCCTCAGGTTGAGGCAACTGTCTTCATTTGAGCAGCCTACAAGCCTCCATTTTATTCCGAGGCTGCTCTGGTGGAAAGGTGTTCTGCTAATCAGCGTCCGAGATTTATTTGCCAAAAATGTAAACAAATATGAATTAATGGAAAAATAACTTTAATTTCTACACAATAAAGTTCAGTTTACGCTACAACTTCAAACATTTTTATAACTTTTTCAATAGTGCACAAAAAAGTACCTACATAACTACCCAACCCGACTTACAAAGAAAAATAAATTACATGTGCCTAATGTAAATAATTATTATGGCGTACGAGACGATGGATTACACCTACATTCGTTAATGAATTACCTTAAATTAAAGAATATCTTTTAACTCTTGATTACAGTAAAACAGTAGACCTATTAAAATCGCAATATACATGACCAATACAATGAACACTATACACAAACACCCTCACACACACACACCCTCACATACACACACCCACACACCCCCACACTCACCACACCTTTTTCACACTAGATATAAACACATTATTGCTCCCCTAAATAATACGTACTACTTACTTACCTGTAAATCTGTATAATGGTCGGATGGATGGCTGCACCGTTTTAAATTCAGCAATCAATTTGTGCTGTGAATACATTTTGAAGAAGATGGGTGTCTTAGCTAAAATAGGTAATAAGTAATTAAAATAACTGCAATTATTATTCAAACATTTATTTATCAAATATGATATTTTATTCGCATTATAACGACGGTGCTGCCTAAAATTGACAGCAAAAATCGATAAAAAAAAATTAATATGGCAATACAAAAATAAAGAAATTAATATTTTTCTCTACAAATAATAGCAACATGGTTTTGGTAACATACTGAACACAATTATTGAAATATAAAATCGTAAAAATATAAATTCATTTATTTCCATCTCCATTTAAGTGTTTAATTTATTAATGTTACCCATTGAATTTGATTTAGGTAGGGTACGTCACTGGTGTTGCTAGACGTTAGTTCGTTTTGCGGCGCACCATGAAAAAATAAATGACTCGGGGATAGGGCAAATAAATACAACAGTTTGAATTTCTTAAGAGATTCGTTATCAGTATCATTTTCTGAAAGAATTTTACCAAATAAATAATACATAAATTTTCTTTGAGCCTTATTACTAAACAAGTAAAGTTGCAAATTAGACGCACCTGATGTACGGACGCCAGCAGGTCAAGCTACCCGAAACTGTCACATTTTCGCAATCAACGTTGGACCATAAGATGTAGCAATAAAGTTGAAAATCTATTAAAGAAATCTGACAGATTGTAGTAGCTTGATGTGCTGGCGTCTGTACCTCTGGCCGTCAAATATTTATAATGTGACATGTCAGCCATTTTACCTATTCCCGTTTCTCAGGTAATGGCAACACGAGATAACTCAGAATATTAGCATTGCACTCGCAAAAAAAAAGTCAAATGGAGATGAATTATTACATTTCAGCTAGTGAAATTACATAATATTATATCTAAGTGTTAATAAACTACAGTTAGCTCAGAGAAGCGTAACAATATAGGCATGATTAATAGCTACTTTGTAACAAATAAAAATGCTGATAGCTTCAGTAGAGAATGCCTATACCAGTAATATGTTCCTATTGTGAGAAATCACATATCTGTGGTACGTTAAATTGGAAGGAGCGTACGCACTACAGCGTTCAACAAAAAAACTACATACAACGAAACATCTGTGATAACTGTGTGGCGATATTGCCAAGATATTTCCTAGTCGCAAGTATTCAATGTCTAGCCGGCTAGATTGCAAATGATTTATCCCGCTTTGACTTTACTGCAATATCGCCGTATATCGTCTTTGCTCTGATGTATAGGTGCATCTCTTTTCCCTCGCTCGCCTCCCCCGCCTCGTCCTACTGTCGCTGCCGCCGCTGTGTCCTCGCACGCGCACGCTGATACCTAACATAGTCACCACGTGTTCTGCGATTAGTGAAATTGTTTTGTATCTGTTGTTGATTTTATTCTGTTCGTTATGGCCGAGTGGTCAAACGAAATGATTTTGAACTTTATCAACGAAATCATGTCCTGAATTATGGGATGTATAAAGATCGTAACCATAAGAAGGATGCTTGGGCCATAATTACCGCGAAGTTTCATGCAACGACCGAAGAGGCGTCATTAACTTCCGAGATCTAGCCTCAATATAGCTTCGCGTGTACAAACAAAATTCCTCAGCAATCCAGTTGCAGAATCTTGCTGGGCTATACTCGGCAATGTAATTGCACAATGAAATTGCAGCAAGGGTTTAAGTTGCAAATATACTGAGCTGTGTTGGTGCAATTTTAGTAGCCCGTTTACAGGCCTCTTTAGTTTATTTAAGTAACAATTTAATTTGTTTTACAGCAGGATTCATTATTCCAATGAAAATTGAAATACGTAATTCAAAAAATAAGTATTGTTTAAATATTTTACCACTTTTGATGCAGAAATTGACCCGTTTGAATGATTATTTTGTTCTCTTGCTTCAACTCTTTAATTAATGGAGGAGCGTCACAGTTCCGTGCCCTTTCAACCTATTAAACATAGAACTCTTTTGAAAAGTCAAGATTTTAACAAAGGGATAAGTTTATCAGCCGCAGTGCGTACTCTACCAGTTATTTAACAATCAATATCACCACTCACACCTATTACTGACTTATACTGGTGAATTGTGGGTGTACTATAATTCACCTCCACCACAGATAACCTCTTCTAGATTCTGCATTGTAGGCAGTTTTCTTAGCACTTATAAAATCTTGAGCTATGATTGAGATCTTTAATGTCATCTAGAGGAGGTTATCAATGACTTCTGCCCACCCCTTCGAGGAATAAATTCGTTACAAGGATCTTTCGGCGCTTCACTGACATTGACAGGAGGGCGCTGTTCGTAAATATTTGAAAAAATGATTTGCGAAATTTTACAGACAAACGCCAGCACATAAAGCTACTCGAAACTGACAAAATTCTCAGTCAACTTTGAACCTTATGCTTTAGCGATAAAGTTGAAAATCTATTAAAGAAATTTGACAGATTGTAGTAGCTTGATGTGCTGGCGTCGCGTTTGTACTAAAAAACGAGATGGCGGCGTTAGTTCCGATTTTGGCCACGCGCTAAAAGAACCTAGCAGCGTTGTAAGTGTTATTTCGTCAAATACCATAAATTAATAATGACAGATATGTCATCTCTCCTTCGTTGGACACATACACTTGTTACCTACTTATTATATTGGAGCACTATTCTTTGTCACAGTAAGGGCAAGCGAGCGTACCCATGGGGTCCCAGGCTGGCAACACTTTGGGCTCCTGTTTGAATACTTGTAACACTTCATCTGGTACGTATTTTTTGTCGACTACCACCTGTGGAGGGATAAGTATAGTTATGTTCATAAGGGCTGATTTGTCCAACGCCAGATAACGTTATTGGAGGAAAAAAATTAAACTTTTGACAGTCCTTCCATACAAAAACTGTCAGACGTCAATTTTATTCCACGAATAAAAATTATCGGTCGATTGAAAAGTCAGCCCTAAATCAATTAGACATACGGAGATAGAGACAAAGACTGAGAGATAAGACATTAGAAATCAGACAGTTCTTTATCCCAAGCAATTTTATTAGGCAAGTCAACATCATAGATTGGCATTTGTTTGTGGTCATGTGGGATTGCTGTCCCATCGGACTAAAGCCGCCTACTAACCAAATGCGATCGTCGCACGAATACGCGATCGTCGTCTTCATAATTTATGTTACTTTTTGTTCGAAATCCGGAAAGCGCCCTCTGTCGGCGCGACCACGCGTTCCGGTTCGAGATTGCGAGAGAGTCGGGGAATAGAGTGACTCTTTAATATCTCCTACGTACTTAGCTAGGCTTCTTTGAGACTGGCCGCCGTGATCGAAATTCGGTCGGGACGACTACACCAAAGAAACGATGGATTGTATGAACGATGATAAGTAGTGATCGGAAATAGGTGAGCTAAAATACCTAAATTTCGAAAAAGAACAGAGACAAAGTGGAGACGCCTTGCGACAAAATACTTTTTCGGGACTAAAATGTCCCGGGTTTCGGAACATTACTTAAGTACAACTAAAATTAATAAAGTAATACAACTATCGAATTCAGTTCCTGTTTCTGTTTAAAAAAAAAAAGTATGCACGATTTTTATTGTTTTAAAAAAATAAAGATAATCTCCTTAACTTCGTTTGAACGAATAACAATACCAAACGTATCTACTGCTTATTTGAGAAAGTTCACCTTGTTTTTGAAGTCGGTTAAAAAGGAAAATGAATTCAATTATTTTACTCTATTAATAACATTCATATTAAATGTACATAAGTGATGTCCTGAAACCCCGACATTAGTTCCGAAAAAATATTTTAGTCGTAAGGAAGTCTCCACTTTTTTGTCTCTGTTCTGCTCACCTTTTTCCGATCACTGATGATAAGGCTAGAAATATGGTGACTGCTGAGATGATGGCGAATAGAAATGTATGGTACATACCTCAAAGACGAATTCTCTGAACCAGGGCTCAGTAAGCAGCAAGTAACCCTTATCATACTCCTTGTCGCTGTAAGAGTTCTCTACGCGAAACTTCAATGGGTTGCCTTTCTCCTGTGTAAGTTAAAAAGCAACAAATTAGTAGGGGCCGGATAGCCATAAACTACCATACCAAAAATCTAACATGATTTAGATAAATTAATTATCTGCAGTCCTTGAATGGGTGACGTTAAGCCGTTGGTCCCGGCTGGCATTTATAGAGATTCTGTCAAAGATTTACCAGGGTAGCCAGGATCCCACAAGTCTGACGACCACTCTTACCAAGGCTACTGGGACTGCTGTGTCGTGGAGGTCAGTTAGGCAGTCGCTCTATGTTACTTGAGACTGGTCATCTCTTAACTGATAGGGCTTATTTTTAATCTTATATTTTGAATTGTTTCTTCATTTGTCTTTTTTTTTTTTACATTGTTCTCACATATAGAAGCAACATGAATAATGTACCCAGGATTTTGTAATATCTTGATTTAAAAGAGTGTCCATGGAGTTTCTTGCCCGTTCTTCTCCATAGAGATCTACGTTTTGGAATAAGCAACTAGCTTCAACTTTCTGACTAACTGAAAGACTATTTAATTTTGACAATTCAAAAGTGCCTGTACAAGGTTTAATTCAAATATATGCTTTGAGTTGAGTTTGAGTTTTAATACTGGTAAGCAGCTGCAACCGGTGAGACTGGAAGCCAACCCCAACATACACCTTTCCAAAAAAAAGTATGCGCTTCGGTAATCTTCGTGTTTCGCGTCACAGAGGCAATGCTTCTAAGTTTTGTACTGCCACGCTTTGTAGTAGTGCATCTGTCAATGCGTGTGTATGAAGAATTCTCTGTCTGGTTACCTACTCCACACTCAGATCGTCATTTGTCACTTGGAATTGTATAGAGTTGTTAATCTATAATTTTGTAAACATGGTAATACAAAATAGGCAAGTACTTCGGTGGTTGTAACAGCTCTATATTAGATCTCAACATCACGAATACGCGTACTTACATCAGTGCCGACAGCGGTGAAGACCATAGCGTGAGTCATCCACGAGTCGCTGTACATCAGCCGGTCTGCCTTGCACAGTCCGATCTGAACCTCCGTGTTGAATAATAGACGGTAGTCTTGGCTGTGGATGATAATAAACATAATTATTCATATCTACAATCGTAGTTTTCAGCACTTTTTAAGCGTGAAAGGTTACAAAAGGCCCCACTTCCTAGTAGTTTAAATGGTCAGTGGCAGAACAAGCTCTCCAGAAACATGTTTGTCTGTAAACTACAGTAGGTACATTCCATGTTAAAATGGCGAGGCTTGTCAGTAAACGGGCACAAATTCAGATTCCGGGCTGCTATTGGGAACGTATGCAGCGTCCAGAGAAATCGTGGGACATCGCCCGACTTCGCATGAAATGTCTGACGACATCGTGGAACAAGAGTTTCGTGACGTCGCGTCGCATGATTTCGTGCGACACACGGACGTCTCTAGACACGAACGTACGTGACAAATACTGTTTTACGCATGTGCGTGTGTTTACTGAAGAATCCAGAAGAAAAATCGAAAATGTGTAACTTCGATCGAGTTTAAGTATTTTTTCACAAATCGTCTTTTTTAGGAACATCTTAAAAATAAGTATCGTTAAAAAAAATGGTACTAGTCATGTGTATTTTTGATAGTAGGGTATTCCCCTACTATTCCGCCTTACTTATAACATCCAAAGTACTCACGCATCCAAGTCTTCGAATCCATTCTTCCGCTCGAATCTCTTGGAGACCTCGCAGCCGAACCACACGGCTTCGCCGCCGGCGATGCTGTCTTTGACCACCCTGAAAAAGATAACATTACTTATTTTTAGCCTATGTGGTACTACTGCTGGACAATAGACCCTCCCTCCTCTTTGCCACTTCTCTCTGTCTTGAGCTAGTGAGGACCAATCCTGCCTGTAGGCGTCAACCTCGTCCCGCCATCTTCTCTTGGGTGTGCCTCGATGTCGCCGGACGTTTTCTGGGACCTTCATTGTGGTAGATTTGACCTATGACCCCGAATGGGTCATGGGCCAAAATACTATATCATACTGTTATCTGTCGAATGGAGATAACAGTATGATATAGTCTTTTGGCTGTTTATTCTCTTGATAATACTAAACTACTTGAATAACGAAGAATTATTTAGCTCATTCAAAACGGAAAATATTCGTTTTAAACATATTTTTTTTTAAATAGAATATTTTACTCATATTTCTCGACGACTATTATTTTCAAAACGAAGAAGGTAGTTTATTACCTGTGGCATACAATAAAATTGTAGCAACTTAATTATTGTTGCATAATCAGCCTATAATATTTCCACTGCAGGGACACGGGCCTCCTCTCAGTGAGAGGGAGTGGGCCGTAATCCACCACTCGGACTCGGGTCAATACCACAGCAGGCCATTAACCTTCTGAACGCCATAAACGCACGCGCGTGCCCTCCACGCCAAGCCACAATTTTAAATATTTAAGGTATACAAATAAAAACACACAAAAGTAATGATTTAATTGTTTATTTCGTGATAAAGTGCACTGCATTTTTGTCACATATTTGTGTCGCTGGCGTGTACACCCAGCGACACAAATACACGGCACGGGCACGCGCTTGCTTGTCACGTATATGTGACAATGGCGTTCAAAGGGTTAATGATCGTAGCGAATGGCGTTCAGTAGTTTCTGCCTACCCCCAAGAGGAATTAGTGTAAGTTAACGTTAGTACTAACTTCATGAGAGTCTCAATGGGCTGGTTGTTGTAGGCAGTCTGTCGGCCTCCCACCACGTTGCCGAGACAATGCAGCGTGTACAGCTGACCGAACGGGTTCGACTGCCGAGGGTCCGATACTAGGCACACCTGCAAATTATAATAATAATGTTTTTTTTTTAAAGAAATTATTACTTATTCATAACGTTACGGGTCGTCAGTAGCCCGAAAGTCTGACAACCAGTCTTACCAAGGGGTATCGTATTACCCAGTAACTGTGGGTTGTGGGCTGGCTGGTGGGTGGCTGGGTGTTGAATCCGGTTAGACTGTTTTAAGGATTATAATAAAACTAAACAATGTAAAACTACCCGTTATAATAATATTAACGTATAATCTTGTGGAGGTGGTGGAGGACAACTTAACGTGCTTATTTTCTGCATTTTCATTCTAAAATAAAAGAAATAACCAAACAAACAATGATGGCGCCACTGCGTCAGCGGGATTGTCCGAAAGGGTTACCGCTGGCCCGTCTGACACTCCCTTCCGCTTCACCCAGAGCGGGAGGGAGGGTCATTTAATGAATTACCACCCAAAAAAAAAAAGGCGCCACTGCGCGTAGCCTTAAGAGCGTAGACGGGCTGCATTTTTTCCATACAAACGTATTCCCCTATTCTCTTCCTGGATAATGCCTCTAGAGTAATCATTTTTATTTATAAAAATGTAGGTCTATTGAAGGCATGCCCCTGTTATGTTATTTTTTCAAAAAAATTATTACAGAAATAAATATGATTTTCCGAAAACCTAAAAAAATGCTCCGTTTTTACCTACGTAATCAGACGACTACCAAAGAAAATTGAAAAGCTTTTAAGATAAAAACAAATGATAGGGGCATAGATCTATTCTTCCTTTAAATTTTGATACCAAAAATATTTTAATCGGCTTAGGTTTCGAGGAGAAAACAGGGGAATACGAAACTTCGATCGGTCATGGTTTTTTCTAAGTAAAATCGTTCTGAGCTGCAGTTGTCCCTATCGCACTCTACGGGGGGAGACGAGAGAGAGAGAGACAGCAATAGTTTCTTCAAATACCTATTTCTCAATTCTCGCGCAGCCTGTCTACGCTCTTAAGAACAGAACTTGTTGGCGCTAAAATACTTGATGTTTTCATAGCTACCTTGTCGTTAACATCGAACAGGGGCCGGACATGCTTCTCGTAAAACTCTTGAGGGCTCAGCAGACCGAAGCTCTTGTAAGCTTTCTCTTTGTTGTAGTACTCAAAGTTGAATTTTTCTGGTGGGGTACCTGTTTGAGGATATAAAAAATATATCTATTAGACACAGTATAAAAACAAAGTAGTTTTTCGAGTGTGCGTGACCGCTTAGTTCTTCTATGGGCTGATTTTTCATTTGACAGAAAATTTTTATTCGCGGAATAAAATTGACGTCTGACAGTTTTTTTATGGAAGAACTGTCAAAAATTCAAAATTATTCCTTTGATAAAATTATCTGGCGTTGGAAAAATCAGCCCTCAATTGAATAAAAACAATGGATTTGGATACGATTTTCACTATAAGTAATTTAGTTGGAGAATTTGTTCCGGGAGGTTTATGTGTATAATACATTAATATTTAACTTAGGTATAGCTGAGACCTCTCGATGATTTGACATGCCGCCATTGTACTTGTTAGAAATTTAAAACTATATAAAGACCGGCTAGACGGACCAGCCAGTTTAAAAACGAAAGAAAAAGAAAAGAATAATATAAAATAATAATATTTTAATATTTAAAGATTCCGAAAGCGGAAAACAGGGGCATTGTGGTTGTGGCGCATTTTTCGAAAAAGACCGATCATACAGCCTCGTCTTCACAAGTATGAAATCCAGGATTTCACATAGGTGGACGAAATCAGGGCTCAGCGCAAAATAGAGTTCGTGGCTTTTTAAGTAAAAAATAGGAAAACTTGAAATAGTGTGTGGAAATTTGGAAATAGTGGTCATTTACTCTGTGGCATTAGTTACCTAAGCAAGTGGCGACGATGTTGTATATAACGGCCATCTGCACCTTGATAGTGCATTGAATCTCCTCGTCCGACGCTTTGCTGGCCACCTTGTCCCGCAGTTCCTTGGCGTACTCGCGGAGCTACAACAAATAATATTTTAACATAACATAATCAGCCTATAATGTTCCCACTGCTGGGACACAGGCCTCCTCTCGGTGAGAGGGAGTGGGCCGTAATCCACCACGCGGGCCCAGTGCGGGTTGGCAGATGTCACATGTCTTCGAATTTTTGGTTCTAGGACATGCCGGTTTCCTCACGATGCAATATTTTAACAGATATGGAAAAACGTAACAATACTTTCTGACCTAGGAATCGAACCGAGGACCTCAGTAGTAGTCGGTTTTCGTGTGTCTGGGGTCTTCTAAAGTACGCAACGGATTTTCATGCGGTTTTCACCATTATTTAGAGAATTTATTCTGGTAGGTTTATGTGTATTACATTTTTAGTAAACATACATAAAATACAGAAATCTCTATGTTTTGTCAACTCGTGAAAATCGCGCGAAGTTGGTGCGGGTCGCTAGTAAAAATACCTATTTTGCCCGAAGAATTGCCAACTGCTCGGAGAACCGCAGAACGGAAGGCCGATAAGACGGAAAACTCGAACCGCGGAACGGAAGGCCGATAAGGCCGAAAAGTCCTGGAGTGGATATCGTATATAGAAAGACGCGTGGGAAGGCTTCCGACAGGGTGGTCCGATGACCTAGTGAAGGTCGCCAGAATTCGCTGGATACGGAAACCGCAGGTCCGTAATTTGTGGCAACGCTTGTTTATGTTCAGCAGTGGGCGTCTTTCATCGTTGGTCTCGTCTGTCATTCGTGGATCTTTGACAGTCGTTACGGAGTACCCGCAAGTACTGTCAAAGATCCACTAATGACATAAGTCCGAAAGTCTGATAGCCAGTCTTGCCAAAGGGTATCGTGTTATCCAGTAACTGGATTTTGGGGGTCAGATAGGCAATCGCACCATGTAAAATACTGGTATTCAGCTGCATCCGGTTAGACTGGAAGTCGACCATAATTGTGCAAGGTTACGCAGATGGTGATGATTCTCTTACCTTGGTCTTAATAAGTGCGTTCATGTGCAAACTGCGTCTAGAACTGAACGACTCCGCGAAACATTTCTTCGGAATGACGCCATATTTGTTGACCAAGTTTACTATCATGTCCCATTGGCCGCCATCGTTGATTGGGTCCTGCAAATAAACAAATAAAAAAATGGCATAGCTTTGGTTATTCGTTTCATCTATATCAACATAATGTGGCGGCATCTACATTGCCACATGAGATCTACACATCACACTGACGTCACGCAAAATCCTGCATCGCGCAAGCAGAGTTTACCGCGCAACTAGCATACATACAACGTCCTGACATCAATCGTCGGGCAGTAGTCCACCACGTACGACACGCGTCTGGTCGGAGGATCCTCCCTTTTCTATAGGAGGATGAATGAACTTTACACAATATTCTTCACACCTCTATAATAGTGCTAGCAGCGCCCCGCGGTTTTACCCGCATAAGTTTCGATCCCATGGGAATATCGGGGTAAAAAGAATCCTAATATGTGTTAATCCTGGTCATAAACTATCCGTGTGCCAAATTTCATTCAAATCCGTTCAGTAGTTTTTGCGTGAAATCCATCTACCTATCCTCGAAAACTTTCGTGTTTATAATATTAGTAGGATAAAAACAAAATCGTTTTTCGTGTCTGTCGCGTCGCGTGTAACCACGCTTAGTTCTAAACTACGCAACGGATTTTGATGCAGTTTTCACCATAATTTAGAGCATTTATTCCGAAGGGTTTATGTGTATAATAATACATTAATATTGAACTAACATAATTAAATAATACATAACTCTCGGGCAATCTCTATAGCAACAGTCGCACAATTCATATTATTTGCAATGATACGCCTTATCAAAGCAAATAAACCAACTCAGATAGGAGTAAATGCTTTATTAACTAAGTCCTACATATTATTATTATAAAAATTACTAACAGCGCCCCGCGGTTTCACCCGCATAAGTGTCGATCCCGTGGGAGTATCGGGATAAAAACTATCCAATGTCCTTCCCCGGGACTCAAACTATCTCTATACCAAATTTAAGCTACCAAATTTAAGGTTTAAGCGTGAAAAGGTAACAGACAAACAGACAGACAGACAGGCAGACAGACAGAGTTACTTTCGAATTTATAATATTAGTATGGACTATAGTATGGATTGTCGTCTTAATTTTTTTGTAAGTTGGTAATAATACTTCAAGACATGTTTTTTTTTTTCTAGTTAGATGAGATGAAAACAGTGGTGGCCCAGTGGTAACGGCCGCGACTTACAAGTCGTAGGTCATAGGTTCGAACCCAGACAGGCGCTTTACTTAAAATAAGTGTGTAAATTATCATCACCACTGCTCTCAAAACGGTGAAGGAAGACATCGTGAGGAATGTTTTAGAACCAAATATTCGAAGGCATGTGACCTCTACCATGTGACCGACCATCTACCAACCCGCCCTGGGCCCGCGTGGTGGATTACAGCCTACTCCTTCTCACAGAGAGACCTGTGCCCCAGTAGTGGGAACATTATAGACTAATTAGTGATTAGATGTACTATAAATCAAATAGACCCCGTGACGACCGCTATCGACAAGTATTTGTCGTCGCACGGCAAATCAATAAACCAAATATACCTCCTGTTACGGCCCGCCGTCAGATGGCGCACGGCAGGACTTACGAAGACCATGCCTGCGCCGCCATACCGCGAGCCCAGCCGAGCCTGCGTGCGCCTCCACTTGTCAGTCGTCACTCAAAACAGATTGTATTATATATTTCAGAACACCAGCATCGTCCATTATTCGAAGTCAGACACAGCGGCAGCAGCCGGAACACCTACCTTCGCATACCTAGTCGCTACACTCACAGTCTATTCGCGCCGAAGCGGAGCAGAACCAATGCAGGAGAACGAGCTCCTTTACGTCGACTAATGATTACTAGTTACAACGATGATTTTGCTGATATTGACATAATTTGCATTGTCACTCGCACAGTTTAAAAATAGTATTCATAAAAAAATATTTCATATTAGTACCACATAGTTTTTAGTTGTTGTATTCACACATCCAGTTTGCCACATGTTATTTCACCAAACCTAGTAAATCTGTGATAGACAATAACTGTTTGCTAAGTTTGCTTGGATCTTACTCAAACTATTTTACAGTTGGACTAATTTGTGGATAACGATGCTGGTTGCGTGATTACTTATGTGTTTTATAAAATATCTGTACCTAAATTATAAGCATTGAGCAATTGTTTGTTATCCTGAAGAAACAAAATAAAATAAATAAATAAAAATCAGGTAACTGAAAATGTGTCCTTTTGGACAAGGCACCCTATTGATTGGTTGTCAATACCTACCTATATAAATACTATTCAGTATCGAAACCGCAATGACAACATAATACATCAGTGAGCGGTTAAATAATAAATACATATGTCAAGTACACGTTTTATTGCATGATTTTGATGGTCAACCAATACAATAGCATAATTTATGAACAGTTAAAATAATAATTCCTTAGTAATAACTTGCTCTACGTTCAAACAAATAATGGGTTTTATGTGATTTTTACGATTCACTTCAGGGTAATTTGAAACGATTAATTTTATAACTAACTCGTGTATTTACGTACGGGTTAAACTACGCAAGTCGCAACGGACTTCGATGCGGCCATCATAATTACACAGAATTTATTCCGGAAGGTTTTTTATCATGTTACATGAATATTAAACTTACATGTTTGGACATTGTATGGAGGTAGCTGACACCCTGGATTAACATATAGGCTACTTTTTATCCCGATATTCCCACGGGATCGAAACTTATGCGGGTGAATAACTCTCTCTGTCGCCTTTTCAACGGATTTTAATGAAATACACACCAGCATGACCTAGCTTAGGATATAGGATACTTTTTATATCGGTAGAACGTTCTCGTGGGACAATTTCTGCGGGATAAGCTGCGGACAAAAGCTATGTATAAAATAAAGTATAAGTACCTTCAACAAAAAGTTGACAAGTCTTCCCTCGAGTTCCTCTCCCTGCTTGGCTGTGGCGACGATGTTGTTCAGCCAGTAGTGGGCCCGCTCGATCTTATCCCAGAAGAAGAGGTAGCTGTGGAGATAAAGACTAATTGTTTGACGGCACGGTTGGCGCAGTGGTTAAGCGATTGACTGCTACGCTGCGCGTCGCGGGTTCGATTCCCGCACGGAACAAATATTTGTATGACCTACAAGTAGTTGTTCCGGGTCTGGCTGTTTGTGTATGTGAGTTTATTGTTTGTAAACGCACCCACAACACAGGAGAAATTCCTAGTGAGGGGCAATGTTTAAAAAAAAAAAAAAATAGTGGAGGAGTGGTGGCTCAGTGGTTCCGGCTCCGACTTACAAGTTGTAAGTCGTGAGTTCGAAACTTCGAACCCAGGCAGGCACTTTACTTTATATATTTCATCTGCGCTGCTGTCAAAACGGTGAAGGAAAACATCGTAGGTATGTTCTAGAACCAAAAATTCGAAGCCATGTGACAACTACCGACTCACACTTGGCCCGCCTGGTGGATTACGGCCCACTCCTGCTTACAGAGAGGAGGCCTGTGTCCCAGCAGTGGGAACATTATAGGCCGATTATGTATGTTGTAAAATCGTCAGTGGAAAAAGGCCCCAAGGATAACTTTACCGTTTGTGCTCACAAAGTCACGTAACAGGAAACGTGTCGGTACTTGGCATTATTTTGTTGTCTACCTGAACTTACTGCGATCATAATACAGCTCCTTTGTTGATTCAGCTTCAACTTTTACCTACAAACTGAAACTCGACGGGCGAGTTCGGAAACAATTATAATAAAATATCAATTATGATAGTCTCTCAAAATGGTGAATGAAAACATCGTGTGGTTCCAGGACATGCCGGGTGCATGTCCTGGAACCAAAAAATCAAAGACATGTGACATCTACCAATCCGCACTGGGCCCGCGTGGTAGTTTACAGCCTGTCGAAGAGAGAAGGCCTGTTTCCCTATCCCAGTAGTGGGGACATTACAGGCTAAATTATGCTCATGCTATAATAGTAATTTTAGGTCCGTTATCATGCCTGCACCGAGACGTAACACAATGACCCTCCTTCATCACTTCCGTACATTCTTTATCAACCAACGCACACTACAGGCGGGTCGCAACGCAGAAGAAGCATGAAAAGTAGCTAACGGAGGCCTACACTTAGAAATGAGTGCCTCAAATATCGAATATGCGAAAAAAATAACATACCTCTGCGAGAACTCAAACTCCTCAATGCCATACTTCTTCATGAAGGGCAGACGCATGACATTGAGGGCTGCAAACAGCCAGCAGCGGCCGGAGTTCTCTTGGTTAGTCACCGGCTTGGCTTCAGAATCAACCTGTTAATCGAAATTGAACTTTACAGTCTAGAGTACACAGTTTAATTTTGTTTATTTCAATGTAACCAGGAGATCTGTCTGGGACATACATACATTGATAAATCGTCTAACCAAGCACTATATCATTATCTGCCTAGCCTTTTCCCAACTATGTTGGGGTTGCTTCCAATCTTACTGAGTGCAGCTGAATACCAGTAATTTACATAGAGCAACTACCTATGTAACCTCCACAACCCATTTACTAGGTAACAAGGGGTCCCAGCGACCAGGCCATTAAAAAAAAAAAGTAACATGGTACCCAATCAATATTAGAAGTTTAGGATTTATACCTATCTTTCATCCGTTTCTCTTGACAACAACATAATTATTGCAATTAACAACCTATTTGTGGGAAAGTTTCTGCACAACTGTTATTGTAGTACAGGCTTAGTTGGGGTTCCAAATGGCTAAAGCATGAAGTACTAAAGTTAAACATTGATTTAATAAAATAGGCCCGTGAAAAAAAAGGCCTGTGCAAAAAAAAAAGGCTTTGAAAACCAGCAAGTAAAAGATTATTGCCATGGTTGGTTTGGGATAATTTTCAGGGCATATAATATTTATGATAAATGATTTTATTTCTGAAAGTAGGTTTGTACCTACACACTTTTAATTGTCAAAAATAAATTATGTTTTATGTGTTTCCTATAAGACTTCTCTGAGAAGCAAGACCAAAAAAAACTCAAAGGTCACAGTTTCCTTTAAAATTCAGACATAATCTTGGTCAGATCAAGTGAAGACCGTGTAGATTAGTGTCTGAAATTCGAGTAAAGAACCACAGAGATTTGAGTGGACTATATAGTCCAGTCAGTGCCAACATTTGTCGGTAATTGTGTAATTCAACTCGGAGCTTAAGGAGCAGCAAATAAGAGTGAAATGGCCCTGCAATTTTAAGCAGTTTGATGACTTACTTTGATGTTGTAGACATGGAGGGTAGTCTCAGTCTTCTTCCTACTGATAGCAACCTCGAATGGGTCAAATCTTGTACAAGCATTCTGTGCAAGTTCATTTTTGGGGTCCGAATAGAAGTCACTGCGGAACTTGGATATAGTATCCAAGGTCAATGGAACTGAAAGAAAAAGAGGTTGTATGTAATGAAATAATGGTAGTGGTAACATTTAGTAGTCATTTTAAATGTTTAAATCCAAACCCATAAAGGCATATAAACAATATAGTTTTTTTTTAATTTATCTGAAAATCCATGGTTTTAAATGTTATAAATGATTGATACACAGAATTTTGTCCCTGTAGTAATTTTCATGTTTATTTACATGCCCATAAAGGTACATAAACAAAATAGAAAAAATAACACATTTTCCCAAAGGGTTAGACCGAGGTGTACCTATAGAAAACAACTGGGACAATTAAACTCATGTGAACTACAAACATCACAACTCTCATTATGTTTAGTATGGACTACTTTATCATCTCTTAAATGATAGTTTGTCGGGACTCATTCAACAGCCAGTCAAACATATAAGCCCGTTTGTTACCGACTCTTTCCATAATTACTGGTCATATTTCACACCTTTATCTTGGCAAGTAGACATTCCACATGTTATACCAACCAGCCTCTTTGATTGACCCCCATCATTATAAGTTTCATGGTGAACCTTTAATTACAAAAATTTTGACAAAGAAACTCACTTTTATGGTCTATTTGTGTGCTATATCTTAAAAATTTTACGATTACACCATTATTTACCGGTAACTTGATTATATTATTCATTTCATGGTGAGAGGATTATTGTAAAAATTACATAATTTGGAATTTACATGAAATTGTACAGGAATTTGGCAAATCACTTGACATATTTTATTATTTTTAAATTTTTTAATTGGTATTCAACCTTATCAGAGGGTGTTTCCGAAAAAAACTACTGCTTAAGGTTTTATTTTTTGCAGATGAAGCTTGGTTACTTTTAAATATATCTAGGTACAGACTGTCCGGTCAACTAATGTTCTATTGTAGATAGATAGATAGAATATCAGTCTACCTCACAGAGTACATTATAGTATATGGTCTACCTCACAGACTAAGAAGAGAAGTTACCTTGTCTACCTGGATATGTGGCAAAAATGACACAGCAATATTCTGTTTTGACATTTACAAGTACGAAATTAAAAATAAACGCACGACTCGCAAACTAAACATTGTGACAAAGATAAAAATAAGAAATAATTAAAGTTAAGTTAACTAATTACTACAAACTTAACCTCCTTTGGTTAAGTTTGAGTTCCAAATTAAAAAGTATAGTTCAGATACCTGTAGACATGGCTGCAGAAGTAGTTCGTAAAAAATGAGGCGTCCGACACTTGATTAACACTGTAGAAAATGGTTTTACGAGCATTTATGTATTTTGAAATGCTTTATATATCCACAGAGTACATACTTATATTATCGGAAAAAAATAACGAGGGATTTCCATTTTTCCGCGACCGGGTAGCGGTAGCAACATAAACAATATAACCTTTATGCTCTTTGAGATAAGAGTCATGACAGTTGGGTGTAGGAAAATATTGCTATCTCCCTTCAAACCCAAGCATTAACCTGTCCCAAAGTGGTTCAAAAGTTCATTCTTTCGGTTATTGACCCTACGAGCAGCTGATTGGCAGCAGTCTATGGTCTTCCAAAACTGTTTTTCCGCTAATTAGATCGTACATACATTACTAATAAAAATATTTTTAAATTCAGAAATAGCGTTTCTTTTCAGTTTGTTTAATTTAATAGGAGCGTTTTTCCTGAAATAAAACGCATATTAAATTACTTACCTAAATTCGAAGCTTAATTATTTGGAGATAGCAACACTGTGATCCCGCGTATTTCCCTACTCTTTCTACCCTATATATTCCTCTCTTTCGCACATCCCTCACCCTTCACCTCTCTTTCACCACCTGGTGGGGCTCGTCGCTAACAGCGTTCGAGTCTCTTGTTCATTGCGTTGAAAATCAACAGGCAGAAATTATCTTAAGCTTCGAATTTAGGTAAGTAATTTAATATGCGTTTTATTTCAGGAAAAACGCTCCTATTAAATAACTTGACCGTAAATTCGAAGCTTAATTATTTGAGACGTGTTTGTTATCGCCTGGTGGTGAAGAACGCCAATGTGAGGATGATGCTAGATAAATATAGTTCAGTGTAAGTATACGGAATACAAGCTATGAAATGAGTTCAAATCTAAAAAGGTGAAAAGGTGAATTTACATATTTATCATTAAAATTAAAATTCGTCTTGGAAAGAATAATAATATTTTTTTATTTATTAGTAAAAAAAAATGTTTTCAGAAAAATAATAATTCACAATTTATTATCAGTGAAGTAAGGTCATTTACAGCGTACATCAAGCACTTGTAAAAACAAAAATAACGGTCTCCCTTGAGAACTTACAAATGAAGGTTTAGAATATTACCTACTTAAAATAATAATACACAATTCAACAATAATACAATTCAAATTAATCACTGCCATCAAATAACAGGATCAAATAAATCAACAATAGTACCCGAATTAGAGACGGTTGGCATAACCTGGCGTTTGTAATATTTCTTAAAAGTATTTTCAGCTCTCCAGTTACCTCTAGCTAAAATGTTTTCGATTGGGAGATTTTCGGACCAACTTTTGGATGCAACCGCGGACCTAAAACTACCAGGGGTTGCTATTATATTAGCTTCTAATAAAAGAGATCTAATCCAACCTGCTATTACTGCTCGCGAGGCTGGTCTTGCTTGACCTCTAATATTTATAAATAAATTATTGCATAAAGCCAAACTTCGTCTGTTCTTGAGAATATCAATAGTTTGTTTTATCCAATATACAGGATCAAGATTCCTGTTATCTGGGTTTTTTGTTAATTTCCAGCCCGATTGTCTATAAGTTGCAGAATCGGTCTTGGATCCAAAAACTGGCCAAAATACTATATTAGGTATCAGTAGACATAATCAAATGCTCTGAATCAACACTGAGCAGATTCAGGTCGTGTATTCGTCTACCTGAACAAAGAAGTAATAATGCAGCTGTATGTCTGGATGTAGCAAAAATATTGTTTGAATCGATTGAACTATTTTTTAAATAAGAAACAAGATCATCAATATTCCATATAGGGGGTCTGTTTGCTACCGGTTGTTTGAGAACATGCTTAACTAAGGTATGAGAACTTAAAAGACCAGCTGCATCCGCATTACACAGTGTAGACACTACAGACTTATACAAAAGGATAGTTTTGTACGAAAGTTTGTCAATTAAAAATAAATGTGCCAAAAACCGTGCTACCACTGAACCCTCTGGATTGACGGGGTTAATTCTATGCTCTCCCGCCCATTTAAGCCATCGTAACTAAGCAACTTTGTAGGTCTTACGAGTTGAGTTCCGCCAGGATGATTGTAATAAATTGATTTGATCAGAATTCCAGTCTAATAGATTTTGATCCCACCCCCACATTTCCATACCTCTAGAGTTATATCTTGGACTTTGGGAGGTGGAAGGCCCGTTGACGTGTCCACTAGGGAATGACCGAGGTTCCGTATGGTGAATGGAGCTGCTATTGCTCGTGCTTTCAGGTCTCCCCTCCAGAACACTCGATCCCACCGAGGAACTACCAGGAGGAAAATTCCGGAGGCTCGATTGAGATGCGCTAGTACTCTTGGTACGAGACAAGGTGGTGGGAATATCCATGCTAATTGGAAATTCCAGTCTATTGAAAACGCGTCGTGATGAATTGCTTGTTTGTCGGTTATATCTAACGATACATAGTTGGCAACGACATGTGCTGTTTCTGATGCAAAAAGGTCTATCACAGGGGTCCCGAATTTTCTGAATATCATTTCTGTGCAATGAGGTACCAGGTGCCATTCCACAGCGCTTCGACGCCGAGATAGGCGATCGGCAAGAATATTGAATCTGCCTGGTAAATGAAAAACTTTTAGAATGATGCAATGTTGGTCCAGAATTTTGAATACTTCTTTTGTAATGTTCATCAGAGGTTTTGATATCGTCCCCCTCGTTGCGCAAGTAAGCAACTACTGTTTGGTTGTCGGACTGAACTAGGACTGTAGAGCATCGCAGGAGCTGACAATGGCCTAGTAGGACTTTTAAGATGGCTATCATTTCTTTTTGGTTGCAATGCAATAGAGCTCCTGCTCGTTCCATGGTCCTGACAGAGGCTGATTGTCCAACTTTGCGCCCCACGCTAGATCGGACGCGTCTGTTGTCAGGAAATGACTTGGTGGTGCAATGTGAATCGGTGACGAGGCCTGGTTATTTTGTAGCCACCACTTCAGATTTGTCTGTGCTTCTACTGGAACAGTATGTAGCTCCTTTGACGATTTTGGAATTGAATTTAGGAACTCCAGCAAACTCCGATGGTTTAGTCTGCCTTTTGGGACTGCAAAACTGGCAAAATTTAGCAGGCCCACTAGGCTTTGAAGTTTCTTTAATCCCACTCTGTTGTCCTTCAGAATTCGTGACAGTTTGGTCAATAGACTGATATTTTTCTAATGGAAGACGTTTTTGATTGAGCCAAGGATCCCAATGAATACCTAGATATACTAGGTTCGTTTGAGGAGTAAGCTCGGATTTTGGAAAGTTTACTTGCCAACCTAGGTACTGTAGTCTTTTTATTACCAACTGAACTTGCGATCTGAGGATGTCCATATTCTGATGGGCAATCAAAAAATCGTCCAAATACACAACGACGCGAATGCCTTCTTGTTCTCGCAAGGTCTGAGCGATCCAATTGGTCAAGGATGCGAAAACCTTTGGAGCTGTGCTCAGTCCGAACGGCAGGCATGTCATTTCGAGTAACTCTCCGTCGTAAATAAGTCGGAGAAAACGTCTTTGGGACTTGGTAATAGTCACATGAAAGTATGCCTGGGAAAGGTCTATTTTGCAAAGCCAATCCCGAGGTTGGAGAAAATCCGGTATCCGAAAGATGTTTATAAGTTTGAAATGATCTGTGAGAACAAACTTGTTTAGGGCTTTCAAGTTGAAAATTGGCCGAAAGGAGCCTTCGCTTTTCGGAACCAAGAAAATTGTTGATAGAAAGCTTGGGGATAAATCTGCAATCTCGAGAACACCCTGCATTTTCATTTGATTTACGAGAACAGTCATTTCTGTCGAAATGGGAATAGCGAAGGTACTCTTTTTTAAGTTTGGTACAATTAGCGGAGGCCGTTGAAGAAATGGTATTCGATAACCTTTTATTATTTTGATAAGGATTTCTGGAGCTCCCAAGTTCTCCCAATGATGGACAAACTGGGATAACTGACCGGCTTTGAACTCGGTGCTCCTGTGACACGAGTCAATACCTTCGATTTTTAAAATTGTCATTTTTTGAGGCACCGGTGGATGCGCTCTGATTTGTTGTGTTTTTGAAATGGCCATTGACAGGCCGGTTTTGGTGTCCAGCTCGTGATCGAAAGGAACCCCTGGTATTGGACATCCCCCGTCGACTCGAATTGTTGTTGCCTAGATATCCCTGAGGATATTGAGAATAGCTACCTCTCGGAGGAGCATTGTGTCTTGGATGTTCAGCTTGCGCATGACAGCATCCGGGTACGTTAGTCTGTGTAGGCCCATTGTAATAGACCGCTCCCTTCGGAAAGCGGTTGTTAGGTATAGATCCGCTAGGGCCTGCCTGTGAGGCGAGGCTAGCGTTGTTTGATTTAGGTGGAAAAAATGCTTTCTTAACCCCACCGATTTTCTCGAGCGCAGTCGTGAAGGAGTCGGCATTAAAAATATGTTGGCATGAAGGCAGAATTTTACGTAAAGTCGTTTTTTAAGAGGGTCTCGTATGAATTTCATTATGCCGTCACGTCTCATCTGAATTATCTCGGCTCTGTGTCCGCATAATAATTGCAACAAATCGGATGACACTTTATGTACATCACCATTTAAAAATAACTGAATAATTTTTTCTTGTAAATTTTCAAAGTTCAAATCTTGTTGATCTTTTGCCCATGTTAAGGAACTTTTGATGGTTTCTTGCAGAGCTTCTCTAACTTTCAATAAACAGAA
The DNA here is from genome assembly GCA_963082905.1 of Oligia fasciuncula. NCBI lineage: Eukaryota > Metazoa > Arthropoda > Insecta > Lepidoptera > Noctuidae > Oligia > Oligia fasciuncula. The sequence continues at coordinate 7,517,032 of OY720406.1, read as the reverse complement.
GGTTTGTGCAGCAAAGGCCCTATCCACTTGAGCCAATTGTCGCGATGCCTCATAGGCTTTAATTTCGTCGTTAATTTCTAATTCTACGAAACCTGGAGAATGATTATATATTTTTTGTTTATCGGCATAACGAACTTCACACCAGTGGCTATTATCAAAATGCTGAATACTGTTTAAGGTAGTTAAAAAGTCATTAGGGGCTACAGGAACTGACGGATCCTTTAATTTAGTCTGAATAGCAAACTCAAAAGAAGATTCTTTTGCAGCTTCACTAGAATTACCCACACTTTCTTTATTATCAAAAAATAATTCGCGGCTTTCGTTCAAGTCTATACACGATTCATTACAAAAATCGACAGGACCGGTAGGATTGCATGTATTATTACGTGCAAGTAAATCACGAAGCTCACCTACTTCCCTGGATAATTTATCGTACCTACTGCCCGTACGTCGAGATCGTTTGGATTTTCTATGACGGTGGCGCCTTGCACGTCTTCGTTTGCGGCTCGCCGAGTTACCTGTACTACTATTAGAGCTCGATGAAGTACTAGAACTACTTGATGAACTGCTAGTCGATCTGTGGCGTGACTTTTGTGGAGCCACTGACACTTTATCAGGATTGATTTCAGAAGGCACAGCCTGTTATCCATCCTAGTACCAAAAAAATCGAAAAAAAAATATCCGCTATAGAAATAATTCGTTACGCAATCAGAGAATTTTTTGGGGAATATAAAAATCTGAGGGTAGACACAAACAAATATAAAATCATACAAAAGACAAATCAGCAATGATCGTCGACCATTTGCTAGATTATATTAAAATGTAGAAACGAACGGTATAACTGTTAGGAAATAATAATTGAATAAACACTCACATGTATGATGGTTACAGCTTTTCTGACAATTATTTAAACCTCAAATAAATATATATTATTATAATATGTATTAGGTTTCGTGATCGAACCCTATGCAGCGGGAAACAGAACGCCAATGAACAAGAGACTCGAACGCTGTTAGCGACGAGCCCCACCAGGTGGTGAAAGAGAGGTGAAGGGTGAGGGATGTGCGAAAGAGAGGAATATATAGGGTAGAAAGAGTAGGGAAATACGCGGGATCACAGTGTTGCTATCTCCAAATAATTAAGCTTCGAATTTACGGTCAAGTTATTTAATTTTGTATTATTCAAATGGTCTTGATTTTATTATCTCAGCTCTGGCAACATTAAATTTTTTGCGCGAAAATCGAATTCTGTTCCATTTAAGTAGTATGTATTTATGATTAAACTTTTGCCATTTAAATCAATATAAAAGTTTGTAATGTTAGTTAAAATAATGATTATTATTTGTACCTACAAATTCTGTATTAGCATTTGATCGAAACAAGTCAAGGTAAATTATTATTAGCTGTACCTCGAAAAATCAATAACTTCAACAAAGTGAAGGTCTAGACGACACTTGCACCAAAAACGTATTCCTGTCATAGTGTTCTTCTTCCCTCATACAATTTATTAATTTACAATAAGATTTTTCTTCTCAATAGTGCCTATTTTTAATCGTTAGTGGATTTTAATCATGTCGTTAAAAGCATATGAAGATGCTTGCACACGAGCAGAGTTATTCGGCCAACCTTTGCCTGATCGAGAAGACTTTTTATCAAAACATAAACATTTAGATGTCGTGGAATTTGAGGAAGTGGAAATTCGGACGGCAGAGGTAAAAAACTTTTTTTCGTAAAGTAGATAGAAACTTTTAAAATAAATTCCGTGTCCTCTATAATCGTTTCTAATTATAGATAAACTTATTTTTTATGTCAGTACTGTAAGTAATAGGTACATAATTGAGGAATGGGCCAAAAAGGTCAAGGATTTTATGAATCTGTTACTTAATAAGTTGGTTTTTATAGTTATTTTATTTCCTACTATGTAGTTATTTTTTAATCTTTGACATCTCAAATAAAGAAAAAAAAACCAATCTCTTATCCCGTGATTTTTTTTGTTTGTGTTCCTCATATTTAATACTAGCTTCCGAACGCGGCTTCGCCCGCGAGGTACCTATGTCGATAAAAATATATTCTATGTCCTTCCCTGGGATGCAATCTATCTCTCTGCCAAATTTTATCGAAATCTGTTCAGTGGTTTTAGGCGTGAAAAGGAAACAGACAGACAGAGTTACTTTCGAATTTATAGATTGAGTTGCCTACCTAAAATGTTTATTTTTCTTACATAAGTTATATATTATTGATATTTTTTCAGAATACTGCTATGTTAGATGACCAGCTCAAGGAAGGCAGCGGTGGCCTCTCAGAATTGAATACAATATTGGATTCAACACAGACTAAAATTAATAAATTGAAGGTAATTATTATTTATTTATTTATTCACACCAATAAGTACATACAACATCTCAGTATTCCAATATGATTTTATACACACCTATTAAACTATGTATCTATAATATAATCTGTGGAAACTGTTTCTGGATTGTGTTTAAACTATTTGTGTACTTATGTTTGTTATTGCATCAGAATCTGTTTGTTTCCCAAATAAAATAAAATAAAATAAATAAATCTATATCTTATAAAATATGACAAGACCACAATCATTTAGGTCCGTATTTGATACTTAAAGTACGAGTATGTCTGTAAAGTAGTTCTGCTAGATTTCATAGATGGGTCAAGTAACCTGGGCCCTTAGTCTGCTATTTTTATAAATTCGTCATTCCAACACGACCCCATTGTCATTTTGCTTAAAGTTCGTAATCTGCTAAATTCATAATGGTCGATCATTGGTCGGGCAATGGTACAGAACGTACCACGGAATGAAAGTACCTAATACGTTACTCGTAACGAATTAAAAGCAATGACTGCAAAATGACGTTCTAATGGTGATCCGGGTGACTGATCAAAGGAATTGTCAACATTTTAGCAGATTACCGGCTAAGTCAGTAACATAGTAAAAACATAATTCATTTGTCATTATGTACGAGATTACCATTCTATGCCATTTCTTTCAATGGAGTGTCAGTGGTTGACCATTGTAAAGTCATAATGACGCCATTATATTAGTCGTAGACAGAGTAATCTATAGACTCATGGTATCCGTGTCACCGAAAGGGACAAAAAATTCCGGCAATCTTCATCATACTATCATTTTTACAGCTTATTACACTGCACCTTACTATTTTCATAGTTGCGCAAATATACTATTATTGAATTATGCACGAAAAAGATCTTATTTTCCGTTTAATCGCGGTGTAGTTTTTATTATTTCATTCATAATTTTTAATATTTCATTCATAAACGTCAAACTTGTTGTGCACATTGATGTGCTTAGCCGACACGCAGTAAGGGACAGAAATATTCTTACTCTGTCTATTTTCTTTGTATTTCTCTTTTTCTTGTGCGAATGAAAAAGAAGATATGCAGCAGTCTATAGTTTACTCTGTCTACGATATTAGTAGATTACCAAACTTGTCAAAATCAACAAATATGAAATCAATAATAGACCATTCTGTAATAGCAGACTTGAGGCCCTGTGGTGCATTAACTTAGTTGAGATGAGATCAGAATGGTAACGATATCTTAGCTGAAATTAGAATACCTAATAAATACAGTTAATTAATAATAAATTATTATCAACACTCCGGTAACATACCGACACCAACTTTAATGACAATAGATTTTTTTTGTGAAAACCCGTCTTATCTACTAAGGGCTGATGAATAGATTTTTTTGTTGTTTTTAACCGACGAAAAAATGGAGGAGGTTCTCAAGTCGACGCGTATATGTATATACTTTTTTATGTATGACCACGCATAATTTTAGATAATATTCTTTTTAATTTAAACAACACTATATTTTCAGGGTGTTTGCGGAACAATCACAAACTTCTTTCGCGTGAAAATGTCTGCAAAAGACAATTTATCCTATTCAAGTGAACCTAGCTACGTGGGGCAGACAAACTATGACAAAGATTACATCCCACCAACCGCAGACATAGGCTCTATAAACCAAGGCCTTGGCCCCGATGACAATAAGATGACGCCGCGCGCGGGAAAGTCAAAACAACATGGCGACGACATAAACACTGCTTTGGACGATTTAAAAAAGATGGAAGATCAGGAAAATACTTCTTTGTTGGGTAAAGCGGCTGTTAAAGATATTGGGAAGCAGGTGACGACGCAGATTAGTAAGTTGGATCAGATGATTAATAAGGCAGATAGGGCTCAGGCGTCTCTGAATAACCAGAATAAGCAAATGCGGACTTTCCTACGATAACTTTGTAGGTACCTATTGTATCTTGTTTTACTCATATAACTCATGTCTCATGCGATCGTGGCTCCACCTCGTTCAAGACTGCATAGTGTCTTGCGTGTTCTTCCTCTGGTGTTCGCTTTGAACTGCTTTTTGTATCAAAGGGCTTGAGTGTTGCGTAATTCTTGATATTTAGAACAAAATAAGTTTCAATTATATATAATAGAGCAGTGGTGGCCCAGCGGTAACGGCCCCAATTTACGAGTTGTAGGTATGTCGTGGTTTTGAACCCAGGCAGGCGCTTTACTTTGTGTATTTCATCTGCAGTGCTGTCAAAACGGTAAAGGAAAACATCGTGAGGAAACTGGCATGTCCTAGACCCAAAAGTTCGAAGACATGTGTCATCTACCAACCCGCACTAGGCCAGTGTGGTAGATTAGGAGGCCTGTGTCCAGGTCAGCAGTGGGAACATGCCATGGTTGAACAGTTGGTTGCCACGTCTCTGGTAGAACAGTTTCCATGAAGTTTTCATAGAAATTGTTCAACTAGAGTCGCGTCGGGCCTCTTTGCCTGTACCGGTAATGACTTTCCATTGGATTCTATTCGCGAGAAGCGAGGCGAGAAGCTAGTAAAACTAATTGTACTACGCTTATTTAAAAACGACTTCCTTTAAATCATTTTTCCGATTTTGCTGTCTGCGTTGTCATTGTTTGAGTCTGCTTTGTTGCTAGACATTCTTGAGGAAGTGTAGCGGTCGGTGACGAAGGGAAATGACCTCCTTGGCAATCCCGCCTTTCAATCAGATTCAGAGATTTTTACAGAGTCATCTGCATTCTCAGGGTGTGTTCTTGAATACCGTGTGAAGGCTGTGCCGGTCTATTGTGTAAAAATCTCACCGTGAAAATTAAGGTGAAGTGAGCTTGAAGTTGTCAATCCCTTAGCATTGGTTGGAATGACAGATCACTTCAAGGTCACGTTACCTAAGTTTTCATGGTGAGATTTTTAAACCGGCAGTTCTGGTCTTAGGTTGACGCCTCGTTGACTCTGCTCTGGGGTCGCGTAGACATGATTGTATGAAACTGAACATAACGCTGTCTAGGTATAGTTAGGGAAATTAATTGTTTATCAAATTTAAAGACTTTGCCCTGTTATAGCCAGTTCAACCAACTGTCAAAGAATGAAAGTTGTTATTTGAATATACGGACAATTTACAACATGGAATTTTTAACAGCTTTTCCGTTTCCGCAACATTTTCCGGGAGCCTCTCCCCACACTGAACTGCTTCAAGAATCGACTGGACAGATTAAATATCTCTAAGCTGTTTGATACACACGCATCAGCTAATTAGCTGCTAGTATGTCTAACCAAATAATAGGTGCCTTATTCAAAGCGTTTAACGGGCCTCTGCGAGTTGGTTTCGGTCCCTCGTACGCCTTCCAAAGGTCCGGGACCTAAGAGTAAACATAAAAAATAATTAATTTCCCTGACTTTATATAGGTTATAATTATCTGAAGTGTCAAACGGGGTGAATACGGATGCAGGGGTGAATCGGGACAAAACTTTAAAAGCGATTTTAACATTGAAATAATATAGTTTGTTGCCAAAAAGGAGTCATATGTGTTTACTGTATTATAATTAACGATTAAGTGTCCTTTTCGGCAACAAACTGTATTATTTCAACGCTAAAATCCATTTTAAAGTTTTGTTTGTTTTGTTGTGTTTTGTCATTTTAGATAATTATAACCTAAGGGTATCCTGTGTTGGCTTGATCTCTTGTAAATCGAATGCTCAATTATTGTTGATATTAAAGTAGGTATGTCAAAGCACTTTGCTTATTCTGGTTTGATCACGTGTTTACTACAAATATCCCTCTTATGATAATGTTTAAAGTCATCTGTGTCCTCATAATCTTTAGTAAACTGTTAACGTAGGCTCATTAAATACTTACCTTTATAGCACTGTGTGACCTAAACCCGATTTTTTCCATACAAATTTCGGGAGCGTATTACTCCACTGTTTCACATTGTGCATACATGATATCGTTTAAATATTAATTTTGTCTGTACGTAAACAGAATAGTAAAATAAAGAGTCATTAAAAAGTTATGAGCCAACAAAGATTCGTTTTTCTTGCTATTTTTTTTAACGTAACTTTGGGTGTAGGTAAATAAGTAATAAAAGGACTGTAAAATCTACAAAACAAAGTCAGTACCGACAAAGCTCCAGTTATCTAAGAGTTCAATTAAATTCATTTGCAATTGATTTATGGAGTGGTTTTTTCATAAAACTCGATTTTCCAAAGGACTTTTCGAATTTTTTTACGCACCTTTCAGTTCGGAACGGTGTTTGTGTGCGTGAGAACTAGACGTTGTGCGTGTAGACTAGCGTCTAACTGCTCATCACTGATACTGTCTCTGTCGGACACGATGCCAGGTGACACATCGGGCTTTTTGGTCATGCCCACCAGTGAGTTTGAGCTCGCTACTAGTTCCACCTTAAGCTACGCTTTTATGTGACTTAAGTAGTCCATTTTTACACAGAAAACATGACTTATGTGCGGGTTTAAGTCACACGAGCTATACAGTAGTATATGATACGTGTGACTCACAATTTCACGCCGTGTTATAATCGTATCGTAATGTAGGTACTAAGTTGATACACAATTAACTTCCTAGGTTCAGCAGCCAGTGTTCCATTCTTAAATACGTTACAAGTTGCCAAAATAAAAGTCATGAGATTATACCGAAGGGTCTGTATCACAATCTTGTGGATAGGCACTAGCCACCTGACGGCTAATTCTCATACTTAAACGTCCGAATTCAAGTCGTGATCTCATATCAGCGACAATAAAATAATATCAAAAACTTGTAGGGAAATTAGACGTATTTTTGATAGATTGAGACTGAGATCAGACTGTGAACGGGAATTGCCCTTCTGATAAAGCAATGAAAAAGAATGTGTGATCTGCCAGATTAGTTAGCTGCAACTTATCCGGAGGTCGTGGAACAGGCCTTAGATACATTTATTTAATAATGAGTAGGTACAGAATTAACTTAAATTTAATTATATTTATTTATATTATAATTACTAGATAAGTACCTATCCTTAAATGTAAAATCCATTCCAATGTGTATTGTACTGTAACTTTTTCAAAAAATCACTCGTGATTAGAAAGAAAAAAAAAAGAATTAAATTAAATATTAAGAAATTGGTGCTTTTAATGCGAGTGTGATTGTAATAAAAATCATGAATTTGCATTAGTTGACAATATTATATTATCTGTATTTAATGTAACCCTATAAAAAGGTAAATGTTAACCAATAAATTAATCGTAACTAATCATAATATTCTATTCAATGTTGTAATGTCAAAATCGTGGGTAACAGGCATATGTGGAGTAAATTATTTATGTAGGTCTAAACGTGTTTGTAATAGGAATGACTTTATTAACCTTTATAATGATTACATTACACAAATCGTCTGAATCTGGACTTGGTAAATATCTGTTTGATCCGGGCCTGTTTTTCTCCAAGGGTTGATTTTTAATCATCTGTCAATAACTATAATCGAGGAATAATTTTGAAATTTTGACAGTTATTTCATACAAAAACTGTCAAACGTCCATTTTACTCATCGAATAAAAGTAATCTGGCGATGGAAAAATCAGCCCAGAGTAGATGTACCACTTAAATCCACTTGAATCAAAAACACTAAATGCGTGTAACACTAAACCTAATTAAAACATCGTTCTGTCTCAATCATCATTTGATGATGATTGAGACAGAACGATTGACAGGAATAGAACGATGTTTTAAATTATTTAGCGCTAAACGTAATGGTGTAAATGAGGGGCTTATTGTTAATGAATCCTGTAGGTAAATTGCGCAATGTGGTGACACATCATGAAAAAAAAATAGCTATGTGAATAAATATGAATTTAGGTAAATTCTCTGACATAGCTATTTTGGTGGTGTGACACCAACCCGCACTGGGCCCGCGTGGTGGATTACGGCCCACTCCCTCTCACAGAGAGGCCTGTGTCCAAGCAGTGGGAACATTATAGGCTGTGTATACGTTTCTTGGTGCTTATTCATTTACATCTAATGAATTTAATGGTTTTAGTAGGTCTGGTACGGTCTTAGTTCAGCATACCCAAGTCACAGCTATAAACCTAGTTTGGGAACCAGTAGACTTATTTTTAAGCCACTGCCATTTTTTCTGCTTTTTCGAAATAAAAAAATAAATTGTTTTTATTTATAATTAGCTATACCTACACTTGCCAATTTGCCTAATAGCCCTTTACTCACGATTTTGACAAATACCTATCCATTAAGAACTTCTTCTTGTTACCCTATTTAGCTTGATCTTCAAATCTGTCCTGTTTGCAGAATTCTTAGCATTGTGATAAATGTATTATTAGTGTCAGAGACGAAAGATGTAATATTTTTATGATTTATAGCATTATTGAAAGAAACCAAGCTGTGATTAATATGTCTTTTATTTTTGTCCATTTAAAAATATACTGTAGTCACAATATTTGACGTGAATGTCCAGTTTGACAGTGTTTGCGTCAGTAATTACGTGCAATGGTGATATTTTAGTTTAACATTAAATACTTACATTCATTCCCTTTTTTCGTGGTTCCTGACCTGCACAAAAAAGCTATAGGTACTAATCATATTTTTGAACTTTCGTCATCATCTGCCGAGCCTGATGAATTTAACGAGGTGGCTGATGGAGCTCAGCGTTAAGCTATTCAAGCGTACCTACCCACCTAAGCGTAGCCACCTGAGAGGCACGTGATTAGCAAAGTATGCCATAGGCTGGTGATGATAGTGAGGAGAATTGTTAGCAGAGTTAAATTAAATACCAATCTATAATATTCTGGAAATTAATTTAACTTTAGCCTGTGTTATGTCCTAGGCCGATTTAATTAATGGAGAAAGATCGACATTATTAATAAAGTCAATTTTCTGGTCAATTACATGCGTTAATCTTCTAAAAGTACCTACTAACAGCACCTGATAATTGGTTTAACTTTTTCCTGATTCCAATTATTGAAGATACAGTTGACATTGGACGCGTCACGCTTCAATCAGGGCCACACAAAAACAGAGCTGAATCAACCGTGAAACAGGTTTATATAAGAATCTGATTATCGTACCATGACCTGACATTAGATCTCAAACAGTCGAGATGCTACTTGCACTTATCATTAGTCAACTGTCAGTACTTGTCGTCGCGAATCCGTTCCACAAATATCCTACTGTGTTCCTACTAGATGTCGGTAATGAAGAACTGGAAAAAACAAATACCGAACAGATTAGACTATCCGTTCCCGGAGGCTCTGTAGCTTTGAGATACCCAGCGGTTGGCGATGGGAATACAATAGGACATCTTCGAGTAAGTAGCATAGACTTCGGAACGGCTTTTAAAGCTAATATAGTTGACGGAGGACCTGGTTACAAATACGTTGTCTTAGTATTGATGGGTAACCCAGGCGTTTCGTACGATGCCGTAGTGACAGTGCAAACAGTGAATGACCAGACTTTCGATATACCAAGTATTGGATATTCTCCAAACAGTGGTGGTGATGCTGTTGACGTTGAAGAAGATGCCAACAATAGTGCAGAAGATATGAGTGATGATAGTCCACAACCCAACCATTATCAAAGTGAAAATGTCGCACAAAGTAGTAACGCTGAATCTATGCAGTCATCTGTTAACGTATATAAATACGCTGAGAATGAAGTAATGGAACAAAATGATGATCATGATGAAAACAACAATCCTGATGATAATAACGACGAGCCAAGTGATGAAAGAGATGATAAGGACGAATCGGAAAGTGGTTCTTATGAAGATGATAGCGAAAATGGCCAGACAGACATACATAAGGAGTACACAGACGATGTAGATCAAATTGATGATTCTAATGTCCAAGTCGAAGGTATTGACACCGATGATGAAGATAATGACAGAGAAATCAGCCCAGAACTGGCACAATCTGAACCATATGATTACGAAGAAGACAATGAAGCTTCAAATGTTATTCGTAGTAGAATTAACTCAAACTATGATGGCTTAAGACCCTACTTAAGTGGTGGAGAAGTTTATTACGAAAACGTTGATCAAAAGAATATTAGGCCTGATTATCAGCAAGAACCACTGGATTATGAGAGTCCAGATGAAATACAGCAGATTTTTAATGATGGAGAAATACATACTGATGCTGAAAAATATAGAGATTCAAATAACAATAATTATATAGATTCTGATGATAATTATGCAGTAGCATATTAAGTACTAGTTATTAAATAGTCATAAATTGTAAGTAAGTCATAGAAATTATTATTAGTAAAAGTAAGCATTATAAAATATTTGGTACCTTTATGTATTATTAATGAGTAAAGATTCGAAATCGTTTTTTTAGAATTTATTTAATCTTCCATTGATTCCAAATAAATTGGGTTTTGGGCAGGAGCATGATAATTAATTGAAAATTACTGAAACTAAAACGTACGTTCGGCGCACCAGCAGTCCGCCCCACTACCACCTTGCTGACTGGCTAATATTTTAATTTATAATTTTATTATCATCACTAGCTTTTGCCAGCGGCTTCGCCGCGTGGAGGTCGAAAATTATCCCACGGGAACGTATTAAGGGGACAAAAATTCTATAATAAATCCTGTGTGCCAAATATCATCCAAATTCGTTCAACCGTTTTCACGTGATTGGGTAACAAACATACAAACTTTCATATATTTGATATGTATTATAGGATCTGCCTAGCTTTTTCCCAACTGTGTTGGGATCGGCTTCTAGTCTTACCGGATGCAGTTAAATACTAGTATTTTACACGGAGCGACTGCCCAAATCATTACTATACTCTATGCGACTGCCTATCTGACGTTTACAACCCAATTACTGTGTTACACTGTACCCCTTGGTAAAACTGCTCGTGAGACTTTCGGGCTTCTGACTACCCATAACGACTGTCAAACATCTACGAATAACAGCCGGGAATAACGGAGGAACGGAGCAGCCACGAGAATAAAAAAATCCTGCCGAAACCAGAGATAAAATGACAAAGTAAGCTTAAATTATAATTATTCCGTAAAACAGCTATTTGGCATGTTTCATGTAAACATGAAGAGCCGATCTCTCACTACAAACCATGATCTTGATTGAATATTTATGTCAGCCCCGCCCCAACAAAATAATTAAGTATATGCTTTTACGTTCCATTTTATAATGTTGCTTACACACATGTCATCAAGAGATGCAATGTGAATGAGGACACACCATTTAAGAAAGTTTTTATTACCTATTAAAACCTTTACTTTCTGAGTTTATTTCTGACATTTCTGAAATCATAATCAACCTATAATGTTCCCACTGCTGGGACGCAGGCCTCCTCTCGGTGAGAGGGAGTGGGCCGTAATCTACCATACGGTAGTGCGGGTTGGTAGATGTCACGTGATAATTTATATTTTTATGGATAAAAATATTTTGGAAATATATACCTAACTACTTAATAAAAACAGCGTTTATCAAATCATAATAATAATTTCAGTCTTTTGAAAGCTTTCTTCTGATGGAGTTTTGTTAATTGATATTATACTGTCAAAGTCTTCATGAAATCCTTTATTGGACATTCAAAGTTTCAATTCGGTAGGTAACTTTTGTAGGTACAGTAATTCAAACATTAACGGGCCCTTTTATAATTTGCGTCATTACACACTGAAACTACACATGCCAAAGGTTGAAAAGATTCATTGTAAAGGAAAAAGCCAAAAAACAAACAGAAAAAGCTGTTCCAAAGAAAATTGCTTGCATAACTTTTTCATAACAATTTAGCAGCACACACGAGCTTAAGGATCTCGTGTCCTTTTCCACGTGGATCGTCTCAAGGTTCAGTCTCATCATCACAGCAGGTGGCTGATTGATATAAAAATATATATAAATAATTTAAGCACAAAATCGTTCTACCCTCAATTTTTGCACGTGCCGCCATTAGGACGATTTGTTTCTCTTTCTGTTAAATCCTCTTTGGATAATTCTTTTGGTATGTGAAATTATGGTGTATTTATTTAATGTTTTTTTTTTAAATTTAGATTCTTTTGTTTCATGCCAGTCTTTTCGCAATTTAAGTTCGATTTCCTTAGGTATAGGTAGGTAGGTATATAGGTTTGGTTAGGTATTTATCTATGGGCCAAAGTAGCCTGAAAATAAAGGTCTTATTATTATTATTAAATTACTAGCTGTTCCCCGCGGTGTCACACGCTGCCCGGCTCTTAAGGGTCGTAGCGTGATGTTATATAGCCTATAGCCTTCCTCGATAAATGGACTACCCAACACTAAAAGAATCATTCAAATCGGACCAGTAGTTCCAGAGATTAGCGCGTTCAAACAAACAAACTCTTCAGCTTTTTAATATTAGTATAGATATATAAGAGAGGGATGGTTTATAAATTATACTAAAAGCACCTGATGTACGTCGTATTGTGTAAATATTTGTTTCATTATCCGAATATGTAGTTTGTTTAGACTTTGTTTGCTTTGCAACTCAAGACGTTAATTTCTAGGTACGCACGCACCTGATAACTTACAAAATTCCAATATAATATTTTCCTCTATAAGTATAAAATAAACAATAACAGAATTAAAAAAACTTTTCCTCTTTAAACTTCTGATTATTACCGACTTCAAAAAAAGGAGGTTATCAATTCGATACGTATGTATGTAATATTATTGGAATTGCATTATATTCACATATGATGATCTATTAGGGCTTCCAAACAAATATACAAAATTTCATAGACGTATGTATGTATGTATGTTTGTCCACGCATATCTCCGGAACTATTGATCAGATCGTGACCATTTTTTTTTTATTGGCTTACATTTTCTTCAACTTAGGGAACAGTGCAAGTTTCATCAAGATCGATTCAGTAACTTTTAAGATATGGACTAATACGTGTAAGTGTGACGGCCTGGCTTATTGATAAGATCTACGGGTGTAGTGTCAAAGGGAAAACATCTCAAAACCTTGGTCAAATACTAGTGCAAAAATTAAAAATTACGAAATAAAAAGTAATTTAAAAAAATTAAACCGACTTCAAAAAGAAATTAACTCAAAATTATGAAATAACTTTAATTTCGGAAGTCGGTGGCATAAAACTAAAATACAGATCCCAAGACACCGACTTCCGAAATTAAAGTTATTTCATAATTTTGAGTTAATTTCTTTTTGAAGTCGGTTTAATTTTTTTAAATTACTTTTTATTAATTAAACTGTTTGCTCTTAAAGTTTAACGATTTACAGAGATTCTCAAAAAAATATTCATTCGCAAATATTTTTTATGCATCAACGGCGCGCGGCGCGCGGCGTGACCTCACGAACATGCATTAACCATTATTGTTTATAGACTGACAATGTATACACAAATATTATTAATTGAATCGATCCATTTCATTGAAAAACTTGATGATTCATTCAACTTTTAGAAGTGGATTTTGAGAGTAAATAACTGGATAATTTGGTGTGAGAGGATTTATAATTGGCTTTGGCATCAATTGATGGAAGGAATTTCTAGAATTTCCATTGGAAAACTATATTTTAAACTGTTACATTAGTCTGCCTGATATTTATCTGTTTAAAGAACTACCTATCCTAGTCGGTCCGGATTAAGGTGATAGCATTTGTAATACAGGGTAATACTTGTAAGTGTGCCAAAGCACTACTTTGACACCTAAGTGCACATTACCTATGGCCAAATTTGTTTGTAGGGAGATTTACTGTACAGCGGTGCTATTCTGTAAAAATCTCACCGTGAAAACTTAGGTGAAGTGAGCGTGGAGTGAGCTGTGAATAGTGACAATTCCTAGCAAAAACAAACTCACTTCACCTAAGTTTCCACGGTGAGATTTTTACAGAATCGACCGGCTGTACCCATTCTTTTAGTAATAAAGATTTTACTTTTATTTATTTATTTACATACTTAGTCCATTAGCTAGAGTTCTATTCTCTTCTTCATCTATCTTGTCTCTAGCATCTTCTTCTTCATCAATGTAGAGTTTAAAATGGTGTCATGTTTTAATTCTAATCGGCCTTGTTAGTTTAGAAGAAGCTGCATTTCCATTATTTATCTTTTTTCGCCGCTTGTCCGTATCTTACTGCCTGTCTGACTGCATGTCATTTTCTTCTGGCCCTATCCCAATGTTTTTGCGATCAGCGCAGTTTGTTTTTTTCTTTTAATAATTTTCTATCAGCTGTCATCTCAGTGTTCACTTCTAGCTATATGGTTAGAACAGCATACACAACAAGCACAAATCACACAACTCACAAGCGCAGTCCATCTATATTTTCTTTGGTCTTCCTGTTTTTTTTTTATTAAGTACATGTTCCTCAAGAAATAAATAAGTTGCCCTTCTGTTATCCGTGTCCATAATCACACGACCAAAGCTACTGAGAGCATCGTCTTGTCCTCATCCCAAATATTATCTACACAATGCATTTGCACAGTTTTTTTTACAACCTCAATGTCGATCGTAAGTTTGTCGACATCCAAACCCTAATTCTCAATATTTATGCAAAAATTAAACACTGAAGTGCTTGAACCCTCTGTATTTGTGTTTAATTTGTTGATATTAGAATTACCCTGTCCAGACTAGCGCATACGGTTTGTTTGGAGGCCGTCAATCATTGATGGAAAATATTTTGAGAATCCTTTATTTTGTACTGTTATTGTTTTATTAATAACCACCAGCGGTGCTATTCTGTAAAAATCTCACCGTGAAAACTTAGGTGAAGTGAGCGTGGAGTGAGCTGTCAATAGTGTCAATTCCTAGCAAAAATAAACTCACTTCACCTAAGTTTTCACGGTGAGATTTTTACAGAATTGACCGGCTGGTATAGATAGCCTTTCAGGTCAAATATTCGATGGTTTGTTAGTAGAACAATGTGTTTTGCTGATGTTTATACTGCGACGTTATATTGAGTGATTATTGAGTCCATCGTTGATGAGTGATGCCAATTGAAACGTGTAAAAAGTACCTAAATGTTTTTAATTTACACGCTTTGAGAAAGAGCTTGAATATTGTGTCTTTGAAAGAGTATCATAATATAAACTTTTTTAACTTTCTGATTCCTACTAGTCTTTGGTTTGAAGAATGAATCGATTTTGTCTATACGCTGTAGAGCCATATGAGTAAAACCGGAAAAATACATTCCGTCATGTAATGATGGCATGCACATATTTAATACATAAACTAGTATGTAGTAACATTTAGTACTTACTTATTAGATTAATAACAATTTTTAGATTTATGGTTAAGAAGTAGAACAAAGATAACATTATATTAAATTCAATACCAATTTAAATGCTACACATACATCATACAAATTGTAAGGTAAGTAATTAACAAAATTAACAAAGGAACATAATGAATTCAAAAAGGACAATGCATTTTTGAAAAAAAATCTGCGTGGTAGAACTTTACTGACATGATGTTTTGTTGAGATAGAAACTATGCGATATCAATCATTTTTTCAAAACCACGCAGAATTTTTTCCAAGGTAGTTGTTATCCAGATAGGTAATACCTAAGTGATATATAAGTGGCGCCACATACACGCAACGATTAATGATTTTGTTTCAGATGGTTCACTTTTTGATAATTTATGTCTTTCACTTGAAGTGAAACGTCTTTACACAAAATGAATCAAAAGTGAAAAAATTAATTCATTAGTAAACCGATTCAGCAAAGTTGGATTTCAGCATTAGGCATTTCTCACTCGCATTTCCAAAGTCGAATGATCGAAAAACGACTATACAATTTTGTCAGTGTCGCGTGAATGTGGAATAAAACAAAAATGTTCACTCGAATGAAGCGTTTGGTTATCAGTATTAGGATTAAGCTGCATAATCTAACAATAAACATAATTCACTTTAAGCTTTGGTTCCCTATGCAACTATAGGTCGGTCACACAATAAGAGCTGTCAAAATACAGAGCGTTTTTAACACATTGTCAATTACTGGTAAAAAAGGTCAGATTTTCATGACGAGGGGCTGCTATATTATGACGGAACTGCCATGTTTTCCTAGGAAACCAAACTCTCTAAAGCACAGTTCTATTTTAAAAAATGGTGAGTAGTCTCCAAATATGTTAATTATATTTATAAAGATCTAAAAGAAATACTGGCTGCTATTAAGAGTCGACCAAAAATCGCATCTAAGGAGTACAGTTAACGGTTAATAGAAATTCAAATATGGAATTTTCAAGCAAACATGGCGCCGCTCTACAATTCTAAATTCGAATAGTCCGTGAAACTGTTTCGAGTGAGTTCATGTCTTGCTCCAAATACATTTTGATCCTGTTACAAAGGATGCGTTCTTAAGACCAATAAACGTTCAAAATCTAGTCGCATTCTCATCTCAGCAACAATCAATGTCAAAAACTTGTCAAATATTTAGAAAAAATAATGATAATTATTCTCTCTTGACAGATTGAGACTAAGATGCGACCGTTCTTCAAAATACGGGAATACACAATAAATTTAAAAATAAATGACAGCGATCACGGTTGCACATTTAAAAAATAAGGCAAAGTGCAGTACCTACTGGAATCTCTGCGAAAGTATAATTTATTTAGTACATATTTTGTCGTGATCAAAAACAATACGAAAGCTATAACTATGCAATCTCAGGAATACTCAGGTGAAATTAAAATACATATATTTCAATTAAGAAATTGAGATAATTTTCAAGTAGTGGAACAACAAACTGAATGTCATGCTTAACAAAGTTCAAATTCCATTGCAACCAAAAATTATTGAATATTTTTTGTTACAAATGGTCACACAAAAATCTAATTAGAATTCATGACTCTAAAGTAGATAACTGATTAAGTGGCGATGGAATGTAAATTATCTGATCTTATGAACACTGCTATTCATAAATACTTTTCTAATATAACAAACTGCAAATAAAAAGACCCGTTAATCTATGATATCACACAATGATTCACCTTTATTTGAATTATGCAGTCTGAATAAACTGTTATTTTGATAAACTATACGACCTCATTGTGTGTCTTCATACAATAGGTCATCTCTGCGAGGGTCAATGTTTCTTATATTACCAAATGACCTGGGTATTATAATCATAAAAATGACCAAAAAGTAGGTATTTAGGTTCATTTTTAGGTTGTATCATCCTACTCTCCCATTTACTAGGCTTGCCTTAGGCAGTTACCATTTTTTTTAAATCTGTGGCTATTTAACTGCTTACGTCACCGATAATGTTCTCTGACTGTTCTGAGCCCAAGTTATAGTGGGGCTTAATTCCGAACTCAACAGCCTTACTTTATACCCCTTTTAGCCTTCCTTCCATTCTGTCTTTACCTTTAAGCTTTTTAGATAAGATACTATATGTATTGAAAAAAGAATTTCTGATTTTTATTGATTTTGCTACCCGTCAATCCGGCGTTGCCAGTTCGCTTAATGTGGAAGACTGAGTTTTCATTATTGTTCTCATTGTCGATAAAAGCCAGCACAATTTTTTTTTTCATTGATGTTCAGAATAGCTCATGTTTACGTTTATCATATGTAATACTGGATCGCTTATTTCCTTCATAAACTTACCTAAACAGGACCACCCGGTACGGGACACGAGCGAAAGATGAATGAAAACAATTTAGTCTATGAATGGAAGTCGTGAACTTGTGCAGGCAGGCAAATTTGACAAGTGCAAAGTAGAAATTGAAGTATACGTTTTAATTTTTTTAAAGATTTTTGATAACGCTCATTTTGATCACGGTAGAGTACGAGTCAATCGCTGAGAAACCGCAAATAGTATGGAAACACGTGTCTAACGTTCTTTACATTTTACTTACCTGTGTTATCGCGGTTGGTCTGTGGATGGGTGACCATCTTTACATACCGAGACCCCTACGTGCCTCGGAAAGCACGTTGAGTACGCACGTGGATCCTTGACAGTCTTTACGGGTAGTCACAAGCCCCACAGTCTGACAACCGGTTTTACCAAGGGGTATCGTATTACCCAGTAATTGGGCTGTGGAGGTCAGATAGGCAGTCGCTCCCACAGAGCATGTAATCGCTCCATGTAAAATACTGGTATTCAGCTGTATCTGGTTCGACTGGAAGCCGACCTCAATATAGTTTGGAAAAGGCTAGGCAGATGATGATTACGTTTCATAGCTACAGATTTATAAACATTGCTGGTAACATATTTTATTCCAAGATTATATTCAACACTAGCTTCTGCCCGCGACTTCGTCCGCGTGAAATTTCTTGTACCCCCACCCCGTCGCGTCGCAACACTTCGTATTCGCTTACCGTTCACTCTGAGTTTTTTTCTTTTTGCTCGGCTCCTAAGAGTCATAGCGTGATGTTAAATAGCCTATAGCCTTCCTCGATAAATGGACTACTCAACACTAAAAGAATCATTCAAATCGGACCAGTAGTTCCAGAGATTAGCGCGTTCAAACAAACAAACAAACAAACTCTGCAGCTTTATAATATTAGTATAGATAATAATGTAGAAAAATAAATAACAGATCCTGCTGTATATCAAAATAACAGAACAACACCTACTTAACATCTGCTAAATAATACAAACGAAAACTTTTTGGATTCATTTATACTGGCCACTACTTGTTTAGCACAAAAACGGTCGCCGTGGATCGATTCGAAATTCAAATTCGTATTTTAAAAATAGAGCGTCGCTGAGCTCTCGGGAACCGCTAACTGAATAAATAGACTATACCTACTTTATGGTACCGTTATCGGGTCACCTCTTTGCGTGGATTGAGTAATCGGTAAATTAAGATTTTAATATATTTTTAGTTTCTACATAAATACAAACATTGGCGCAGTTGATGCCGACTTTAAAAAATCTAAGTCTGTAAACCCCATCTTACAAATTATATTCATTATTCGTTTAGAATCTGGGTATTTGACTATCATTCGACCATCATTCGACTTTATTTGACTTTAACATGATCGATATGAAAATCCCAATGATACAGAAAATCCTAGACTGGGCTAAATCTTTAGGTGATCCTAGTAGGTAAATATCTACCTATATTTTGTTTCTAAATAACAATTCTCGTTTTCCGAACGATGTTGGGGTTGGCTTGCAGTCTAACCGGATGAAGCTCAATACCAGTACTTTACATAGAGCTACTGCCTATCTGACCTCCACAACCTAGTAACTGGGTAACATGATACCCCTTGGGAAGACTGGTTGTCAGGTTTTTGGGCTTCTGGCTAACGACTGTCAAAGATCTAGGAATGACAGCCGGTATAATGGCTCGACGTGCTTTCCGAGGCACAGAGAGGTCTAGATATGTAATTAATGGTCACCCATCCACGAACCGACCGAGGCAAGCGTAGCTTAACCTTCGAGCGACCCGTACGGCTGTTATTATGTAGCCACGAGTTCCTCTCGCTAAAACAAGAGATAGATGAAATAATACATAATATATATTCCCATTTTTGGACAGTTAAAGCTAAAAAAGCGTTTTGTATGTTCTAAAATTAGGTTAATTTAACCATGGCTTCCTGTATGACTCTGTGAAATTGGTTGAATGAGGTTAAAAGCGGCTCTTAGTCATATCAACTTTGTTTAAGTACTAATAATGAGTTTTGAGGTTATAATCGTTAATTAATGCTATGACTAAATCTGAGCAGTACTGTCGGAAAAAGTTAAAATAAATCAGCCATAGAAAACTCTTCTGCCCCAATGGCCGTCAGTCAGGCAGTGACACCAGCACCCTAATTGCGCTATCCATCTCAATTTGAAGGATATTGCTAATCCATTGCTTCTTTGTTCGAAAAAATTGTCTGCTCAACAACGTAAATAACACAATGAATGTTGTTGAACTGTCAAGATGAAACCCATTGCTAGAGGCCGACCGCTTAACTGAGACGTTGCCTGAGGCAGCTGCGCGGTGCGGGAGGGGTGATAGTTGTCACAAGTTGACGAATCACTGAGCTCTCGCATCACGTCACCACACCCCTCCCGCACCGCGCAGCTACCTCAGGCAACGTCTCAGTTATGCGGTCGGCCTATACTGATAGTGTGTTACGCAATTACCCCATTGGTTTTTTAAAGAATTTATTTGTTAAGGAATGTTAGCAAACTAGCCATAACAGAATAATTCCTACCACAGTAATTAATTTTTAGTATATTCATTGTGTTTATGTAGTTTATTTATTTAAGGTATAAGTATTATATTTATAGTTTTAAATAGCTTTATACGTTTCTTTTTTTTTTAAATATTTATTCCTTAATTTTCATGATTGACCTACCACTGTTTGTCTCTGCACCACCCAAAGGTTGACTGGTAGAAAATGCCTTTGGCATTATGTCCGCTTCTGTATATTTGATATATAATAATTTGTTGCCTTGGAAGGTGGGTAGGTCTCTGGTGTGGGACGCAACCTGTGTCGATACCCTGACGCCATCTCATGTTCCTATCACGGGGGGCTGTTCTGGCGCCGCTGCTGCGGCTGCTGAGACCCTCAAGCGGCGTAAATACTGTATCTTTCTGGATAACTACAGCTTTGAGCCGTTTGGGGTCGAAATGCTCGGGTCATGGGGCCCCAGAGCGCATCTCCTTTTTAAAGAAATTTCTCGCCAGCTGATCGACACTTCACGTGACCAGAGGGCTGGGTCGTTCTTTGGCCAAAGAATTAGCATTGCCATTCAACATGGCAATGCTGCCAGTCTGCTGGGCACTTTTCCGGATGACAGCGATGCGGACGAGTACTTCGACGCCTAAATATATTTTTGTTTTCGTATTTATTTATACAGCTAGTTAGTGTTTTAATAAATCAATCATTTTTAGCTTACCTAATATCATTACTAAAGTGATTACTTTAAACATTCAGAGTGATTATTTCAAAAATATAATATAAGGCAACAAGGTGTACAGACTGCACATCAAGCTACTACAATCTGTCTTTCTCGACTTTATCGCTAAGCATAATAAGGTTCAAAGTTGATTGGGAAAATTTTACAGTTTCGGGTAGCTTGATGTGCTGGCGTCTGTACCTAAGAAAGTTCATAACATAATTACGCCTGCAGGGTAATTGCGTAACACACTATCAGTAGCAATGGGTTTCATTTTGACAGTTCAACAACATTCATTGCGTTATTTACGTTGTTGAGCAGACACATTTTTCGAACATATGGAGCAATGGATTAGCAATATGCTTCAAAATGATTCAAATTGAGAGTAATAGTGTGTTACGCAATTAGGGTGCTGCCTGGTTAAATGGGCGTAGAGTAAATCTATTGGAAATTGCGTCGCAGGGCTGTCTCCCAGCCAAACACAACCTGTAAATTTCTCCATCAATTTTTTTTCTATCTGTACTTCAGTACAATACTCCAGTACCCTTGACATTTGGAGCACTATTAATATGAGTTCAATCCAGAATTAACGGGCGACGCGTGCGCACGAGTTTGAATAAACTCTTAAACACGGCCAATTAACCGGCTCTTGTTGGCTAAACATTTTGTTACTGGACACAAGTAGGCCATGAATGAAAAGACTATTATAAAAATGCAATAAAAGTGGAGAATAATTTATTGTATTGGGATCTGTCAGCTCGTGGCCAAAATCGGAAATAACGTTCTTGTTAGTTCTGATTTTGTTTTTCAATACATTACACAAAACAATCGCACAAAATGTTTGACCAACAACGCCAATCTTTTGACCGATCTTCTTTTCTTTTTTTCTAGAAACTTTTGTTTTTTTTTCACGTTAGATTCTTGTACTAGCACTTGTCTTTAGTAAGTATTGTATTTTGATATTACAGAGCGATGCGTGCTTGACTTGTGGTTAGCAAGTGTATAAACACGCTGTGTATGCCTGTGTAAGCGCAGGCGAGTTCTCGGTACTGTCCGAGACAATGGCGAAGTCGGAAGTGTGTGCGTGCTGAGTTATGTGCTGACGTTACTCGTCTTCACGCACACATTCACAGCGTGACACTTACTTACCACAAGTAAAATGCGCATCGATTCGTGAGATAAAAATACTGTTTTCAGGTGTTTGACTGAAGGAGTACTCTTTCAGTCGAACACAGAGCATGTACAATCGAAAAAGCCTTTAGTAGTGATATCATTTCTGGAAAACTGGCCATTGTTCGGGGAAGCTGGTATTCCTGCGGCTAAGAAGGACTTCGTATTGCTGTGTTCCCGTTTCATTGCCGGTATAAATGAAACGAACAATTGAATGATGTTATGTTACTCGTAGTTTAGGTACTGACACTTGATTATGTAATGGGGCTCTTGGCTAAGAATTAACAGCCGTACGTCGATACGTGTGCTATCTTCAAGGTTAAGTAACACTTGCCGAGGTCAGACCGTGGATGGGTGACCATCATTTCATACTGAAACCCCTCCGTACCTCGGAAAGCACGTTTTGTTGGTCCCGGCTGTCATTCGTAGATCTATGACAGTCGTTACCATCCATTTTTCAAGCACTTCCTTACAAAGCCACTTTACATAACATTGAAACACTTTAGAACAGCCGGTCGATTCTGTAAAAATCTCACCGTGAAAACTTAGGTAAAGTAAGTTTGTTTTTGGTAGGAATTGACACTATTGACAGCTCACTCCACGCTCACTTCACCTAAGTTTTCACGTTGAGATTTTTATAGAATCGACCGGCAGACCCAATATCCATCCCTCACATTCATCAATGTTAAGGTAGTCTGTCACAGATACTGTGAGGGTACATTAGTACCGTCACAGTTACCGTTGACCGAAATATTAATATGTCTACACGAGCAGCTGAATGGCCTATATAACTGTATCTGAATCATCTATTTTGTTTATATGACGCTGTTGTATAACAAGCTTAACGGTATTCTGTAATAAGGTTGGAAATGAGGTTGGAGGTGAGAAAATGGTTGGGGTTTTTTTTTTTGCGGATAGGAAATCATCAAATGACCCCCTCCCGCTCTGGGTGGCGCGGAAGGGAGTGTCAGACTCTTACTGACTAAAACCCACCCGTGTTCCTTCCTTAGCCCTTTATGTTCCGGGACAGCGGTAACCTTTCGGATCCTCCGGATTCGGATTCCTCGATAAATGGTTGGACTCATTTGGGTACATTGATTGTGCACGCGTGTATGATGTGTGACACGTTCATATACCATACCCAGTGCCGAATTAAGACTACTTGATGCCCTAAGCAATCCACGCCTGAAGACCCTCTTAACCACTAGTGGCCTCGTATTTTTCCAAAACATCGACGAGCGATTTGTAAAGATTGGCGCACATCTCTAGCTAGAGTGACTTTTGGGTCTTTTAATATCTTGCTGATATGAACAGCCTTGCCTTTCATGTGCTAGCAAATACTGTTTCGGTGCTGTTTCTGCCTTATGGTGTCCCCCGAGACTTGATGCCCTATAAGCATTTGCTTAATTTGCTTATGGGCTAATCCGGCACTGACCACAATCAATGTCGAAACTAAGAGAGTATGTAAGAAACGTAGGTATCGTGTTACTCGATTCCAATGGATTTTCGCCTAGGCTTTAAGGGGGGCTTAAATGTTGTAAAGGGGCCACACTATCACGACCTGCAGGTTAATTGCGTAACACACTATCAGTAGCAATGGGTTTCATTTTGACAGTTCAACAATATTCATTGCGTGATTTACGATGTTGAGCAGACACATTTTTCGAACTTATGGAGCAATGGATTAGCAAATATGCTTGAAAATGATTCAAATTGAGAGTAGGTAATAGCACTAGTGTGTTACGCAATTAGGGTGCTGGAAGGAATACGTTAAATTACAAGTCATCCTGTATACAGGGTCAAATTAAATTAGATAGAGAAACTTCACTGACGTGATGGGTATCGATATCTCATCATCTGCCTGCTTTTTCCCAACCATGTTGGGGTCGGCTTCCAGTCTAACCGGATGCAGCTGAAGACCAGTATTTTACATGGAGCACTGCCTACTGTACAGGAGATAATACAGTGTTATTAATTTGTTATAAGTATGTATGTTTTCACCTTCAAGAGCCGGTAAACAAGAGCCCTGGGAGACCGCAAGGCGTTTCCAGGTCGTAATCCAACGGGCTAATAATAAAATTGCACGTGAATGTTTATATACACCTTTTAATCACTATAAACAGGGTCAAATTAAAATAGTTAGCGAAACTTCGCGGATGGTGGGTATCGATACGATAGCCTAAGCGGCACCCGTGACTGAGAGCACCGCGACTATCGCTAGGGGATGGGGGTAGATGCGCGCGTCTGTGTGAGTGTGCCGTTTCGAACGTTAGTACGTAGTTTCCGTACTGTTCATATCTTTACTGTGCTATAATGTTCCTACTGCTAGGACACAGAGGGCTCCTCTCTTCGAGAGGGAGTGGGTTGTAATCTACCACGCGGGCCCAGTGCGGGTTGGTAGATGTCACATGTCTTCGAATTTGTGATTCTAGTATAAGCCGGTTTCCTTCACCGTTTTGAGAGCAGTGGTGACGAAATAATTTACACGAAGTAAAGCGCTTGCTTGGGTTCGAACCCACGACCTACAAAACAGGACCACCAATTCTGTTAAAATTGGACACACACAATTATACACATAATCAGTCTATAATGTTCCCATTGCTGGGACACAGGCCTCCTCTCGGTGAGAGGGAATGGGCCGTAATCCACCACGCGGGCCCAGTGCGGGTTGGCAGATGTCACATGTCTTCGAATTTTTGGTTCTAGGACACCGTTTTGCGGACGGCACGGTTGGGCGATTGACTGCTGCGCTGCGTGTCGCGGGTTCGATTCCCGCACGGAACAAATATTTGTATGACCTACAAGTAGTTGTTCCGGGTCTGGCTGT
Organism: Oligia fasciuncula; assembly: GCA_963082905.1. NCBI lineage: Eukaryota > Metazoa > Arthropoda > Insecta > Lepidoptera > Noctuidae > Oligia > Oligia fasciuncula. The sequence goes on along the minus strand of OY720406.1, from coordinate 7,491,903 downwards.
TTGTGTATTTGAGTTTAAATGTTTGTAAACGCACCCACAATACAGGAGAAATTCCTAGTGTGGGGCAAAGTTTAAAAAAAAAAAAAAGTTTTGAGAGCAGTGGTGATGAAATAATTGGACGTTAACATCTAATTAGGAGAAAGCTGGACTAACCCTATTACTCGTACCGATCAATGACCGACCTCAGGCCCGACGTTCATTCTTCCAAATATTGTCAAATGTCATATACACGTGTATGCCATCTCAAAAACAAGTTCATAATATTATAAAGAAATTACTTTAATGATCAGACAAAACTCATTTTCGTATTTTATAACATGATTTGCGAAATTTGCTTCTTACTATCACAAGGGGACAAGGCTATTCTAAATATAATCACTCTTTAGTTCACCAGTCATCTCGTTCATTCACATTAATTTATAGCTTCACTGAATGACCAGGGGGCCTAAAAAGGCCACTTTGGCAGAATCATAAAAGGATAACATTATGAAGTCATTAATGGGTCTGTTCCGCTCGCGGTGGAAACCGGGCTTTAGGATTAGACTGGAAGTTGCAAGGAGACGCCTTACCTGGGTAAACACTACACAACTAGGTGACTTTAAAAGACCGACCATTGTGTCTCCCTTTGTAAAATTTATATGTATGTCGATAAAAACTATCCTATGTCCTTCCCCGGGATGCAATCTATCTCTCTGCCTTTGTCGAAATCCGTACAGTGGTTTAGGCGTGGAAAAGGTAACATACAGACAGACAGAGTTACGTTTCGAATTTATAATTATGTCTATGTATTTTATTCTAACTGAGCTGAAATTATTAAAACCGGTACGGTACCTAGTTTTTAAAGGGGAACAGTATAAAAAGCTCTAAATAACATAATAATATATGACTTAGTTTCCTAGAAAAAATCATAAACTATTTCAAACAGTTTTGAGGGCAAGGTTATGAAAAACTTTATAAATAATTAAAGATTTTAGCCTAGTTTCCTTTTTATTTCGGCTAGAAAATGGAAACGTGACATTTCTGAAATTAATAGCAGTTTTATTTACTACAATGAATTCCAGTTTAAAGAAAATTACGAATAAAATATTATAGAAATGTCTTATGTAGTGCTTCGTAGAAAACTATTTTAAGGGTTCCGTACCAAAACGGTAAAAGGGAATCCTTATGGTGCGGCTCAGTTTGTCTGTCTGCCTGTCACAGCTGGATATCTCAAGAACTATCTAATGCTATCAACTTGAAATTTGGAATACTTAGTTTTAGATGACGTTTGAACAGCTTTCCAGTACTTATGGTCTCTTAGCAAAACCTCGGACAGACAGACAGACGGACATGACGAAACTATAAGGGTTCCTTGTCATAACTACGGAACCCTAAAAAAACAAAATCTAGCAACAATAAGATCACGATCATGACCTGCTGTCGTCATTCCAGAATCAAGTATTATCACCTAAACCAGGGATCCCCAAACTATTTTGGACAAGTGACCCCTTTTCCAAAATGAACTGCTACCTCAGACCCCCATGGCCAAATTACCTACGCTCGAACTTATTATCTTGCACAAACTTGTCCACACTGACTTGCCGAGTTTTTCATCTTGTACGAACTTGAGACTTTACATTACTACAATAATGCTATTTCCTACAAAAAATTTAATTTTCTTAGTACACGTAACACAACATAAACAATACAGTAGCTACCTACCTATCTTAAAAGTTTTAAATAAGAACTTGTATTAATTTAATAGGGGTCGATTTTTAGACCTCGTCGACCCCAAAATCAGTTTTCATTTATGTCGACCCCCACTTTGGGAATCCCTGACCTAAACTAACATAACATCATTCAATAGTTCATTTCCTAAAATAATGTGTCAGCTTTATTCTCCATTTTGAAAATACAAAATTGTCTTTGGGGAAAACCAGTGTCTCTCTGTAGCACATAATAAATTAGAAGCTTTATTACTTTAGCAACGGACTGTAGGTGTGAGAGAACCCGGTTAATTATAGTATACTAGGGAAAACTCCTGATTTCAGTCGTGAGGAGTAGCTTACGAGAGCAGCGGTTATTGCCCCGACTTAAGGCTCCTACAACAGGCGCGACACGCGATATAATCGCACGCGACACAAAGGCACCGCTCGTTGCACGACTTGCGGTGCCTTTGTGTCGCGCGCGATTTTATCGCTTTTCGCGCCTGTTTGAAAGAGCCTTTACGAGTTGTAGGTCGTGGGTTCGAATTCGAACCCAGGCGGGGCTTTACTTTGTATAATTTATTTAATTACCATTGCTCTTTATAACGGTGAAGGAAAACATCGTGAGAAACCGGCATGTCTTAGGACCAAAAATTCGAAGCCACGTGACATCTACCAACCCGCACTGGGCCCGCTTGGTGGATGAAATAAATCTATTTAGATTTAATTAACAGTGTCGGTGGCAGAAATAATACGAAAGAAAGAAATATAAAATTTACAGTTATTTTTTTATTTTGTTTGGCACAAAATTCACCAGCGCCAATACCGTTCGCCGACGCACCATTGGATCCCCACGTGTGCAGGTGACAGGGCATGCGGTGCGAGGTGGGAGGTAGGCCATTGTCTGTGGAGAGGCACACCGGAGATATAAGCTGTCCATGAACCGCCACTTGTAAAGGTTGTTCTTGATGCGGCCTACTTAGGTATGAAGTATATGTAAGACCAACCTATTATTTTAACAATGAACAAATTATTGGAAGAATAGAATCGTTTAGGTACCCGACACAGGTGGGTCGGATGAGGATTTACTTAAAGCTGGCTAGAGAAAACAAAACAAATACACAATTAAAAGCACGGGAACAATAAATTAAAAAAGTCCAGACCGTATTTCGGCCACGGCGGCCAATCTCACCGGAGACGCCTTCGGCGCGGGAGATATTATACTGAGCTGTGGGCCAAAATAACCACTACGTGGAGCCCTGACACAGCTAGAAGACGTCGCGGCAGACCCCGTAGAAGATGGCGGGACGAGCTGGCGAAAACAAACGACCAGTGGTCCACTTTAGCCCTGGATCGAAAGAGCTGGAAGTCGTGGGGAGCGGTCTTTGCCCACCAGTGGGATGAAGATAGCTAACAGTAACGTTATTAAACGTGTTTTTTGTGTTTCAGCCTCTCCTTTCCTCAAATTTTCAATACACAGACATTACTTCTTATTTCTCAATGCATTATGCGTGCAATATATTTCGCTGGCAACACATTAGTTTAGTGACGTATTTAGTTCAGTAGGATAAGGAAAAGTCGAGCGTTTATCTTCTAAATAGGCTGAAACGTCTTCACACTGACCTAGCACCTGGCACTGAGGGAGTTATTTACTAAGGTTTGAACTTGTTACGATAATAATAACATTGCACGTTGTGGAAATCCATTGAAAGGGATCGTGGTTAAATAATAACAGCCGCACGGGTCGATCTTTAAGGTTAAGCAATGCTAGCCGAGGTCGGCCCGTGGATGGGTGACCATCCATTACATGTCGAGATCCCTCCGTGCTTCGGGCAGCACGCTAAGCCGTTGGTCTCGGCTGTTATTTGTAGACCTTTGACAGGAAGTCCTAAAGTCTGACAACTAGTCTTACCAATGGGTATCGTGTTAAGGCTCCTTCAAACATTTGCGACACAAAGGCACCGCAAGTCGCGCAACGAGCGGTGCCTTTGTTTCGCGAGCCTTAACGCAGTAACTGGGTTGTCATCATGTAACATCATCATTATCGGTTAGGCATCCAACCTAACCGGATGCTGATGCAGCTCAATAAGTAAGTATTTTACATGGAGCGTTATCTTCATCAACGATTTTTAAAGCCATTCTGAGTAGTGCATCCTAGGGATTCAGTGTCACTACCAACCAAGCAAAATGAATGTTTTAATGACGGTTAATCCTATCCTAGAAAAATGCCATCATGGCAGAGCAATCACCATAATATGGAAAAAGTAATAACATTTTATCTTTACCAATATCAAAGCGCAGATAGATGCAGAAATTCAGAGCTTAGCATAAAAGACTCTTCCATGCTTTAGAAATTTTCAAGTTGTCCCGGAGTAACCAGTGAAGTATTTTTTTAGAGTTATGAGGAACAGGGTGGAATGTTTGTCATCTTTATCTTTTTTTGCCAATTGTGGTAAAGTAATTTTACTATAGGTGCGTCGTCTTCACATATCATTATTGTATACAAAAATTATTATACAGGACCTACTTTTAAATATACAACATTTTAAAAGCGTAACGATAGAGTTTCTTGCCCATTCTTCACCATACGAAACTACCTTTTGGAAGGGGCGACTAGAATCAACTCTATGATATTGTCAAAAGTCTGTTTTATGTGCTTTTGAAATAAATGATTTGACTTAGACTTTGATACCCTCCATTGAAAAGGGAGGATCCTCCGACCAGAAGGGTGATGTGTCTGCTGGGCAGAGCTGTGCTACTGCCCGATGTGTTGACGGGTCACGGGTGTATGTTGATTGTGCGGATAACACTGCTGGCGGGATTCAGGATTTGCGCATTGTGAGGTGTGACACGTAGAGGGGCCCGTGGCTAAATAATAACAGCTGCACAGGTCGATTGATCAGGTTAAGCTACGCTCGCCGCGGTTGGTCTGTGGATGGGTGACCATCTATACATACCGTGACCCCTCCGTGCCTCGGAAAGCACGTTAAGCCGTTGGTCCCGGCTGTCATTCGTGGATCTTTGACAGTCGTTACGTTTAGTCAGAAGCCCGAAAGTCTGACAACCAGTTTTAGCAAGGGGTATCGTATTTCCCAGTAACTGGGTTGTGAAGGTCAGATAGGCAGTCGCTCCATGTAAAATACTGGTATTCAGCTGCATCCAGTTAGACTAGAAGCCGACCCCAACATAGTTGGGAAAAGGCTAGGCAGATGATGAGGTGTGACACGTAGTTTGCACGTGGCGTTGTAGATGTCGCCATATTTTCATTATGATGAAGACTGATAAAATTCTGTCATATTTGTTTCAGTAAAATAGCATCGAATACGTGTATTGTCGTAGTGTTGACATTAACATTTATTTATCTTTAGTCGTCTGACTAAAACCGTCAAAAAACCTTCTCATTCTGGAATATTTTTTTTTGTTATTATTCCCAAGTAAGAGATCGGATTGTGTCGACACATTGACGTATCTCAGTTCCTCTCACAATATTTTTAAGGATTTATCCATCCCTTACCGGACGTGTTTGTGGGTTTATGGTACTTACCTATTTAGATATTGTTATGTATACATTATTTTGCTTGGAAGATAAAACTATCGCGTCGGTTGCTAAAAAAACTATTTGAGACTCTTTACGTCAATGATTTTAATTTTAAATTCTCTTGAACGATTTTTTTTTGTTTTAAGTGTGATTTTCAGTTTGATAAATTGTTAATTTATCATATCGGGGGGCGTGTTCACATCGCTCGGCACAGGACTTGGCATCACCTCGCCTCATATTAAAAAGTCAGTTTTTTTTTTGGGATGGCACAGCAAATGCCAAATAAAGAAGTCCCTCAATTTGTAATGTTTTTTTATACCTTTTCAGAGTAAGTGCGTAGATACAATCGAGATTATTCCCTTGAGACCATGACCGCTAAAATAGACCCACCCCGTCACATCGCATCCCATAGCCTTCCTCAAGAATTGGGCAATCAAATGCAAAAATATCGATCCCGTGGGAATATCGGGATAAAAAACCTCTATACAAAATATTATCTAAATTGGTTCAGCCGTTTGAGCGTGAAGAAGTAACAAACATATAAACACACAACACTCACAAACTTTCGCCTTTATAATATTAAGTGTGATAAGTACTCGTATTATGTATAGATAGATTCCATCAGCTTGGGGGGTATCTAGTATATAATTGTGTGTTATTTTTATATATTTTCCTTGATTCATACATGTGATAGTCAAGGAAAAAGAACCTTGAAGATCATGGCGTCGGTGAGAGATGAGGAAAAGGGAAGTGTCTATTTAGGAGTGTCAGTTTAGCATAATCAGCTAATAAAGTTCCCACTGTTCCACACGGGCCTCCACTCTGTGAGAGGGAGTGGGCTGTAATCCACCACGCGGCTAGTGCGGGTTGGAAGACATGACACCGTCTCTTCGAATTTTTGGTTCTAGGACACTGTTTTTGAGAGCAGTAGTGATACAATACAATTAAATACACAAAGTAAAGTGCTTGCCTGGGTTCGAACCTACAACATACATTTCATTCACAGCTGGTGGCATCATTGACAGCAGTGACATCATTGACAGCAGTGACATCATTGACAGCAGTGACATCATTGACAGCAATGACATCATTGACAGCAATGACATCATTGACAGCAGTGACATCATTGACAGCAGTGACATCATTGACAGCAGTGACATCATTGACAGCAGTGACATCATTGACAGCAGTGACATCATTGACAGCAGTGACATCATTGACAGCAGTGACATCATTGACAGCAGTGACATCATTGACAGCAATGACATCATTGACAGCAGTGACATCATTGACAGCAGTGACATCATTGACAGCAGTGCCATCATTGACAGCAGTGACATCATTGACAGCAGTGGTACAATTAAATACACAAAATAAAGTGACTACATACATCTCGTAACTGGGCCAACACTGCTCGCCTCTTGTCCAAGTCGCCAATTTAAAACACGACGATAAGGCACCTAAACCTAACTAAATGATGTAGTTGTATTTACAGCAATTGCGGGTACTTATTTTTTTATAAATAATAACAGCCGCACAGGTCGATCGATCAGGTTAAGCTACGCTTGCCGCAGTTGGTCTGTGGATGGGTGACCATCTTTACATACCGAGACCTCTACGTGTCTTGGAAAGCACGTTAAAGCCGTTGGTCTCGGCTGTCATTCGTGGACCTTTGACAGTCGTTACGGGTAGTCAGAAGCCCGAAAGTTTGACAACCAGTCTTACCAAGGGGTATCATATTAGGTACCCAGTAACTGGGTTGTGGAGGTCGAATAGGCAGTCGCTCCATTTAAAATACTGGTATTCAGCTGCATCCGGTTAGACTGGATCCGACCCCAATATAGTTGGGAAAAGGCTAGGCAGATGATGATCTGTTTATATGATCGTGAGTTTCTGTTTCAGGTGGTTTCCCGCGGATTATGACATCGTTAAAATTATAATTACTCCCCGCAGTAAACAGCGGTAACCTCGCTGATCACCTTGCCTCGCAGTTCATTCACCACGCTTACTGCAGTTATAATATTATTAACTACAGATTATTTTAACCACTCATCCGTTTAATTGCGAACTTGAGAACATTGAGGCTAATAACCAACTAAAAGTTATTGTAATAAAACTTTGGTATTTACGTTTTTTTGTTAGCTGGCTGTTGTTTTGTTAATTATGATACTGTAGACGTTTTCATAAGAAAGTAAAGTAGTGAATCGCCTTATGTTTAGACCAGCTTCTACCTGCGACTTCGTCTTCGACTTTCGGGCGCCACCCACTGCGTCGCATACTATTTCCCGCTCGTTATTACTTCGTTTTTCTTGGCTCCTAAAGGTCGTAGTGTGATGTTAAATAGCCTTTAACTTTCCTCAAGAATTGGACTATCAATTACAAAAAGAACTTTTCAAATCCGACTGGTAGTTCCAGAGATTGGCGCGTCCAAACGAACAAAAAAAAACTCTTCTGCTTTATTATAGGTATAAGGGTGATTGCAAAAGTTTCCGAGGGTGATTAATTAGTTTTCTTTCTTGTTAATAACTCAGACATTCTATTACTCAAGAAAGTGTGAGTGTAAAACGATCGTTGTCTCGCATGCATGGATGTCGTGCACTCACGTTTTTAGATAGCAAGTTTTCCATAGCTCAGAAAAGATGAGCGTCAGCTCTAGATGGCCTAGATGGATGGATGGATGGATGAATGGAATGGATGGATGGGATGGATGGGATGGATGGATGTATCATGTATGGATGGATGTCTACATAATTACATACATAGCCTCACACCTTCTTTCCCATGGTGTTACGCAACGCCACCTGCTCCGATAATTACATACTCCTTTTGCTTCGTTCGCATTCATACATCTGGTCATACACACACGCCAGTTGGGAGTACAGCCGGTTGCACCTGACCTTTCTGAAGAACATCACTAATAAGGTCACTATATATCCTTTTAGGGCGTCTCCCCTCCCAGCGTTTCCACTCACATCTGCCTTGTAGAGATCTTTTAGTAGTCGCCTTTCAGACATCCTCTTAAAATGACCAAACCATCGAAGATCTATTTTTATATTCCGCACCATTGACTTATCACATCATTCCTCAGCCTATCAACCAAAGTTACACCAGCGCACGCGCCTAACGGGATAACCTGCTTAAAAATCATATACATAGGTAATTGATAGAAGTCTGCTGGACACCGTCTCTTGTGATTGCTCACCACCTGAAACCTCTTCGATCACCACCACCTTAAACATCCCTCTTTGTTTAAGCTCAAAATCTTGAGATCGGCGACAATCACATTACAGAAACCAAACACAAGTACTAGCTCGTCAAATCTTTATTGACTTCCTTTATCTTCATTATAACAGGAAAATTCTCCACGTGTAGGTATAAAAAAAAATGTTTGTAAACAAACGGCATGATTTCAGTCTGAAATTACTCATTCAAATTATATAAAGCTTAGGAAAGTAATACTTATTGCATAACCAGTTCGTAACTGGTACTCGGGTACCAGGACAATAGAATGTTGAGGCTATTTACAAAAGCGTTCATGACCCTTGGGAAGTAAAAGTTGACACGTTTTTTGACGTTTTTTGGCGTCTAAAGAGTAACGTTAGATTACAAGGTGTAACAGAAGAAACGCAACTCCTGGAACTACTTTATAGTATACTAGCAGCGCCCCGCAGTTTCACCCGCATAAGTGTCGATCCCGTGGGAATATCGGGATAAAAACTATCCTATGTCCTTTCCCGGGACTCAAACTATTTCATATAAATCGGTTCAGTGGTTTAAGCGTGAAGAGGTAACAGACAGACACATCGCATTGAATTTCGCATTTATAATAGTATTGATTGTAAGGACAGTCCCAAGCTAGGTTCAGACATCCAATAAACTGTGTATTTGACAGTTGTTATGACGCAAATTGAAGAGGGTCGGTTGAGTAGCACGCGGACTGTTAAGGGGCTTACAGGACCTAAATGCAAAAAACGCAAGTTTTAGAAACAATAAAAGTATAATTATGATCAACTACAGTAAACAAAATCAGAAGAATATATGATATTCTTCAGGATATACCTATGCTAGGTAGATAGTGTGTTGAAAACATAATACAACTAATTTGATATGATAGAAAAAAAATCATGAAGGTACCTCTAAAAACTCTCTTTTTACAATCAAAACCATACTAATATACATACAATCATTCTGATTTTTTGTCAGAGATTCTACAAGCAACATACTAAAATACTATTGTTTTAATTTTTCCGTCCAAACAATAGGTTTTTTGTAATTAAATTATTGCTTCATATTTTGCAACAAATTACCAGCGCTGTGTCACCGCGCTTCTCTTTTTTCTTTTTTAGGCAGTCAAAAAAAAAAAACTAAAATCTAAAAATTTTATTTCACATAAGCCTACTTGGGCACTTATGAAACGTCAGAACGTCAGTCCGACAGTACCCGCGCTTTAAGTCATGTAAGCCCCTTAAGGGGAGTTTTGTATTAGGAAAATTACGGGGTTATCGGGTCTAGTGGTTACAAGCGCTAATGTTAAGCATGAGGTCGTGAGTTCGATTCCCAGGTCGAGCTAAATGTTATTGCGTTAGTAGCAGCAGCCCTTAGTAGCAGCCCGGAGTCTTGTATTTGTGCCCGGTTGATGGCAATAGGCTCGCCCCTTATTACATGGGACTTAAACATAACTGGCGAAATGTGGGTTTACTATAGGTGCAGTCAACAAAGGAAATAAGTATACAGGAGCGTCGGATATAGTTGAAGTTTACTAAGAAACCGATGGATGTTCTGGACTGAAAAATTTAATAAATGAGCTGTTTCAAATCAAACTCAAAGCATGTATTGCAATTAAAACCAAATACAGGCACTTAAGAATTGTCAAGGAGGCGGTCAGTCTGAAGTATGAAGCTAATTGCCTATTCCAAAGTACTTACATGTTTTAAAGAGCTCTCCTTTACCGTAATCTTAAAACTAACGTCAATCTGGTTGTGTTCTGTTTAAAGAGGCATTAAGTGTTTTTAATTGATTAAAAGTTAAAATATTATGTTTTCTAAGAAAATATAGGTCAGCGGAGGGAAATCAAATCTCGTGCATTCATCAAAATAATATCATCGTCAAAAAAAAATGAAGTTTTTTTTTTGTTCAAAAGTTCAAAACCTTCCAAAACATTAAAACCAAACTTGTATTCTCGACTTCTCACCGAACCCATAAACAATGACAGCTACTTTTAACAACTAACCCGGACTCTGTCAAGTCCTCAAGTAATCTCGAACATATCTTTTTAAATAAGGAAGACACTTCATTACCGACTTCTTTTGAGAACATCATACTTTAAACACAACCTCTTTTCCGCCTCTCAAAAATTAATGGATATGTTTTTAAGAGGTTTATTTACCGCTTCGCACTTATCACGACAATGATGCATTGTTATTTATTTTTGTTTGACAGGCTTAATGTTAAGGTTTTGATAGTAAAGTGAATTTATTAACCGTGTGCCCGTGACTTCATTCGCTTGCGTGTCGGAAAACAAAATGGATTTCATGAGTTTAATTTTTTTTTGCTCCGAGCACAGATTCGTTTTCTAAAACAAAAGCCTAGCCCATGTTACTCCTTATACTATCAGCTATCTGCCAGTGAAAGTCCCGTCAAAATCGATTCAGCCTTTTCGGAGATTAGCCGGAACAAACAGGCAGACAAAAAAAAATTATAGGTACCGTTTATGCTTTCATAATTATGCATTTAGTACACAGCTGTTATTTTGATATTACGAACAATCCTATATATATATGTAGTATGTTTGTATGTATAGAAGATTTTTGTGACTGTTTGGGTCATGTTTGGGTTATGTAACGTTTCATAAAAGGTTTCGGGTAAAGTCAAGAACATTTAAAAGGGAGCGTGTATTTATATCTTACGTCAAGCCTTTGATAAGTCTAAAATAATTAAAGTTCAAGTTTAAGCTATAACTATTGTCAGAAGTAAAATAACTTAAAATGTAATACAGATACGCAAATTCAGTAAGCAAACAAAGCTTCCTGAAATAAACGTTTTCCCGTATTTTCTTCCTACTGTGGAACGAATTTAAAATATCTATGTCGACAAACGTCACTTTAAAAAATTATTAATCATTAGATAAATGATTGAATCGTGAGTCAAAAGTTTAATTAAACAAATACTTTTCTTTCAATTATTTATCCTATTTTCACACTTACAAATGCTTTAATTTTTATGTCTACTAACTGCGCCACGCGATTTCACCCGCGTAAATGTCGATCCCATGGGAATATCGGGATAAAAAGTAGCCTATATGTTAATCCAGGGTGTCGGCTACCTCCATACAAAATTTTATCAAAATTGGTCCAGCCGTTTGAAGTAACAAATATATAAACACACACACCCCCACACCAAACTTTCGCCTCTAAAATATTAGTGTGATTAAAACATTTGACTTGCAAATTTTTTTTTTATCTTGACGTTTCTATTGATGCCAGTAGAAAGAACATACGTTTAATTGCGATAAGTAAACACGACGCAGAGAGAGAACACAAAAAAAAAAAACACAAACAACAATAGCAAGTAAAAACTTTTTATTTTGTCATCATTAATTTCACGTAAAAAGCGATCAAGGGCTTCGTAAAAAACGTGATCAAATAGACTTTTTGTCTATGATCGCTAATGCGGCTTGTGTACCGTTTGACCGTGACGACCTTGCCAGCCTTCCTGAAGATACGAGATGGATAAACAATTTGGAATATTTTAGGCCTTCCCGTTAACGGTTTTTTGTTTAAAAAGTACGTAGATAGGTACTTAGTGAAATTGAGTTGTTTAATTTGCCGTAACATTTCGTTTCACGGTTCATTTGGCTTGATTGCGTTTTCAGTTGACAATTAACGCTTTAATTGTTGTGAATCAGTATTTTGTTTATGTTTTGCGTGTCTATTCTTTAAATATATTCCACACAGAGCATTGTTGGCCCAGTAGTAACGACCCCGACTTACGAGTGGCAGGTCGTGGGTTCGAATCCAGTTAGGTGCGTTACTTTGTGTAATTTATTTCATCACCACTGCTCTGGAAGCTGTGAAGGAAAACATTGTAACGAAACCGGCATGTCCTAGAACCAAAAAATCGAAGACTTGTGACATCTACCAACCCGCACTGGGCCCGCGTAGTAGGTTACGGCTCTCATAGAGAGGAGGCCTACAACAACAACACAACAACAACAACAACAACATCACACTACACACACAACACTACAACACAACATTAACAACAACAACACAACAACAACATTAAGTACCTTCAACAACAACAACAACAACAACAACATTATCTTCTTCTCGAAAACAACGCTTTTGTCGGTGCAGAAACTACCAGTTTTCAATATTGAGCACTGTTCTGTAGAAATCTTACCGAGTAAATATTTTCTGGGGGAACTCAACTGATCGAGATATATGTAGCTTTTAAGGCGCAGAAAAGATGTATCCGATCATTGTTAAAACTTAAATCGACTGACAGTTGCGCGCCTTATTTTAAGTTACATAATACATTTTTGAAGTAGCTTTGTTTGTCAAGCAAAATCCATCTCGTTTTGAGCGCCTGGCTGTTGTATTCCCAAGGAATAGGCGTGACAACAGCAAATTATGTCAAGTATTATGTCGAACCACTTTAATGCGTAAGAGCGTTTCTTGCATGGCCCCAATTATTTACAATAAATTACCGAGTAGTTGGAAAACTTTAAATACAGCACAATTTAAAAGTAGACGGATTTTTTTGGTAGATAAAACGTACTACAGTGTAACTGAGTTCCTATCGGAGAAAAATATTTGTTAGTTAGTGACATCTTGATTTTTGAAATTTTGATCTTTGCCATTTTCATCTTTGACATTTTGATTTCTAAAATTTTGATAATGATATTGGTAATAGTAATGACATGATATATAATCTAATTAAACTAATTTATATTTTCCTTTTACTACAAACATATATTTTTAATTAAGTTGATGATTTAAAATTTTTATACCTAATAGTAATTTATAAATTGATCTAAATAAGTGTATCTAATAATAGTGATATAATTTCAAATGTTTGCATGCCGATTGGTAAAATGTGGCTGAGCTAAATGTAACCCTAAGAACTAATAAGTATTACCCATATTTGCAAAATAAAATTCTATTCTATTCTATTCTATTCGCGCACATCTCTAGCTAGAGTGACTTTTGGGTCTTGTAATATCTTGCTGATAAACAGCCTTGCCTTTCATGTGCTAGCAAATACTGTTTCGGGGCTGTTTAATCTGCCTTATGGTGCCCCCCGAGACGTGATGCCCTAAGCAATTGCTTAGTTTGCTTAGGGGCTAATCCGGCACTGGCTGGTGGTAGGAGAGTGATAAGTTACGATTTATAAATACATAAGTACATAATACATAACGAAGCGTATATATAAGCGAATATTTTTAAATTACTCATAAGATTATGACTGAATTTACTGATGTTATTATCGAGGAAATAGCTTAATACTGATGGTTTTTATTTTGGGAACTGAAGTGCATGCCGAAAGATCGATGACCATGGCGCGCAACAGGCCAGTGTGCAGTGTAGCAAATTTTTTAATATTTATTTCGGTGTTGCCAGCTTTTTTTATAATTTCATAGAAACTATTTCGTCACACAAGCAGAAAAAGGGACACACGTTATAACATAACATCAGGCCTGTTATCCACGAAGGGTCAGGAAGGTGCACCTATAGCACACCCACATTTCGCCAGTTATATTGAATTCCTATGTAATATGGGGCGAGCTTGTAGCGGTATCTACAACGCCACTTGCGAACAACGCGTCATACTGACGTCACGCAAAATCCTGCATCTCGCAAGCAGAGTTTACCGCGCAACTAGCACATAATATACAACTCCCGTCATGAATAATCGGGCAGTTGCCCACCAGAGACAACACCCGTCTGGTCAGAGGATCCTCCTTTTTCTATAGAGTATGAGTGAACTTTACACCGTGTTCCTCATTCCTCTATAAGCCTATTGCCTTCAACAGGGCAAACATCCAGACTGCTGGCTGCTACTGAGAAATTACACATGGAAACACCCAATAACACTTTTTCTGACCCCCGGGTCGAGCAAAGTGCACAAAACGCTCATAATTGCGAGCAAATCGAACCCAGGTCCTTATTCTCAGCAGTATCGCTAGCAATCACTAGACCAACGAGGCAGTCACAAACACTTTATTTTAGTCAGTAGGTACCTATGTATTTTTTGCCTGAAGAATTGAAGACAGGTAAAAATTATAATCACACTAATATTATAAAGGCGTAAGTTTGTGAGTGTGTGAGTGTGGGGGTGCGTGTGTGTGTGTTTATGTTTGTTACTTCTTCACGCTCAAACGGCTGGACCAATTTTGATACATTTTTGTAGGGAGGTAGCTGACATCCTGGATTAACATATAGGCTACTTTTTATATCGATATTCCTACGGGATCGACATTTACGCGGGTGAAACCGCGGGGCGCAGCTAGTCCCACATAATTTCCGAAGCTATTATTAAGTCGTCATTTTCCCTAAACAAGGGAATGTCTTCTGAAAGTCACTTATTTCTGTAGAAGACCCACAAAAAGGTTTAGCAGTAAAAACAAAGCCACAACATTACATTGTATTGAATCACATTTCAAACAAACACGTTAAAGAACATTTTCTACAGGAAAAACACAAAAACGATGTTGTAAGTTGAAATAATTCCCGAAAATGCTCAAATTATAGGACACTAAAGATTTTTTGTTATTTTTCTCCGCAAATACCACGAAAACATAAAAATACATAGCATCTATGGTTAACCAATACTTATTATTAGATATTTTGCGTAAAAGACGAAAATAGAAAAATAATTTCGTCACAGTAGTCAGCCATTTTAAGTGTTCCGTACGCAGTGTGTCAACGAGACCCTATTACTAAAGCTCCGCTGTCCGTCCGTCTGTCATAGGGCACACTAGTTGTACTGTAGTGTGTAAGTACTACTTTGGCCGATATAACAAGATTGTTTTTAAAGTAGGTATTTAATAATTAAGCTAATATATGAACTTAACTGTCACTAATGAGACACAATTACTTTTTCTATTGTTACCGAACTTAATAAGCTTGCCTAACAGACGAAGCGTCTTAAAAATATGTAGGTACCTAGTGTTAAATATTATACGGTTGTAATTGTAAGGAGCCGCTCGTGTGCGATTCCGACTCGAACTTGGCCACTTTTTTCTCTAGAAAGTCCATAATATTCCCGATTGCATAACGTACATCGGTTCGACCCGATTACATTCTGAGTGGAAATATAATACTTGAAAAGAGTAATGAGAACGGTCCCGCACAGCTTTCCTTCTTGGACAGAAAACAATATAGGACCCAAACCCCGGAAAGTGTCACGTTTCCAAGATATTAACGTTCAAAGTTGACCACGTGACATACATATTTCTAGGGTTCCGTACCAAAATGGTAAAATGGAACCCTTATGGTGAGACTCAGTCTGTCTGCCTGTCTGTCACAGCTGGATATCTCAAGAAATACTAATGCTATCAACTTGAAATTTGGAATAGTTTTAGAAGACGTTTGGCCAACTATTTTACAAATGAGAAAAAAATAAAAATACATATTTTTTGCAACAACAACAAGGACTGAAAGGAGGTCCGAAAAAATCTGAAATTATTTTATTTGAAAGAAGTTTATGTAAAGATTACAGGAAAAATAAAACGAAGTCTCTAAATAGCAAACTTTTTCAGAAATCATCAACAACAGTTACATTAGTTCCACTATCGGTCAAGAGATGGCGCTGACATAAAACTGCAATATTCTACACCGCAGTGCACTGTGTTAAAATTCTCTGACGAATACCGCGCCGATGAAAAATTAAAAACATGATGGTACGGAACCCTCTCTTGACCGGTTTTTTTTTAAACAACTTTGAATGTTAATATTTCGGAAACGTAACACTTTATGGAGTTTGGTCTTTAATGTTTTCTGTTTGCATTGATGTCCGCTATCGATTTATATAGGTAACATGCGTGGCCGCCATTTTCAAAATGGCGCGATAGTAGATAAATATGCTCCATATAAAAATCTTCGAACACTTTTGAATTTCGCGGGCTACCCTGACGCTTTCGCCTGAAGAAGCTCAGGAAAACGGGCCGTGACCACCAGTAGCGAAGGGTAAACTTTTGTAGGAGGTAAGCCAGAGTAGATATCTATACTAATAATAAAGCTGAAGAGTTTGTTTGTTTGAACGCGATGATCTCTGGAACTACCGGTCAGATTTGAAAAATCTTTTTGCATTTGATAGCCCAATTTTTGAGGAAGGCTATAGGCTATTTAATATCACGCTATGACCCTTAGGAGCCGAGCAAAAAGAAAAAAAGTCAGAATGAAATTTTAAAAAGAAAAAAAAAGAAAAAAGAACGCTAAGCGAATACGAAGTGTTGCGACGGGGTGGGGGTATAAGAAATTTCACGCGGACGAAGTCGCGGGCAGAGGCTAGTCTTTAATATGATTATATTATTTGTCTATAGAATACTGACTATGCCATTTTTCAATTGGAAGCCGGTAGGAATCGAGTTTTAGGGAATCTTCGCCACACTGATGACCACTATCCTAAGTATACAGGGTGGTTAAAAAGAGTCGTGGATTAAACGAAATAGGGAGATAAAGGAGGTCATTTCCATCGCTTTTAAAGTGATAAATAATTTTTGGTAAAGCATCAAAATTTTTTGAAAAAAAAAATGATTGCTCTTGAAATTTGGTACCCAGAGCCGCAATATACTTTTGTGGTGCTGATACATTATCTAGTAAAATACAACACCGTTTGTTTTATATCACTTTTTTTTTTTAATTAGTCTAATAAATAATAATTGTAAAAGAACTCGGTATACTTACAAAAATATTCATAACCTTTAGGGCAATTGAATTGGCCATGCTATAGAAAGATTTTTTGTTGGAAATGACCTCCTTTATTTATCCTCCTATTTCGTTTGATCCACGTCTTTTTGACCATCCTGTATAGAGGATTACCTAAGTGCCAGATTAATGATCAAAACGAGTGTTGGAAAAAATATTTATCGCAGATCTTTGTATTTTTAAAATGTGTGGGCGTAAATCCAAAAGGAAACTTTTTGGCCGAACGTGTCTAAAGCGTTAAATTTTAATGTCGTCGTTAACTTAGGTACAGAAATAGGTAGAACAAGATGGCATTAGATGGGATTTTCAGGAGCTTAAGACGTAAACTTAGGTGTCGTAGGATATAGGACAGGGCAGCTTAGCGGTTCTGTAGAATTGAAAGATAAGCTCTCTGAGACATATGATAAAAATAAGTTAAGATGACTATAAGTTAAGTTATCTTATTACAACAAAAAGAAACTGCAAACATATGGCATAAACCTATTTCAGAGTGTGTGTTAAATAATAACAGCCGTACAATTCTGTCTTCAAGGTCAAGCAAAGCTTGCCGACGTCGTTCCGTGGATGGGTGCCCATCCATTAGATACTGAGTCCTCCATGTCTCGGCAAAGACGCTAAGCCTTCGATTTCATGGTTATTCTGAAGCCTGAAAGTCTGACAAGAAAGAAAGAAAAAGTATTTATTGCGACTCGTACAGGAAGATCACAAACTAAACTAAACACAGTAAAATAAAAATCCAAGTTATATAAAAAAAAAGTAACAAAAGGAAAATGTAATAAAATGTATATACGAGGCCAAAAGGCTCCTATCTCAGCATGATGCCGCGACAGTTAAAAAATAAATGTCGCAGCGCTGGTATTTCTATATATTACGTCCATGGATAGGGCCCGCTGTGATGTCACGGGCAGTTACAGATATAAATAAAGCAGTCTTGCCATGGGGTATCGTGTTACTCAGTAACTGGGTTCTGGAGGTCAGATAGGTAGCTCCATGTAAAATACTGGTATTCAGTTGCTTCCGGTTGGACTGGCAGCCGACCCCCAACATAGTTGGGAAAAGGCTGAGGCAGATGATGATGAGTGTAGTCACCTACTCACGTGTATCTTGCAACGAGCATTAGACGTGCAAAGTTGAAATTTTCCATATTATTTCTTACTAGGGGGCGCTTGGGTAACGTTTGGACACGGGCGCTACTTGGGCTAGAGACGCCTCTGATTTCCAATTTTACTTTCAAAGACATTTATATACCTACTCAATACTTTTATTGCATTCCACATGTATTAATTACTAGCTTTTCCCCGCGACTTCGTCCGCGTGAGATTTCTTCTTCCCCCGACCTACACCGTCGCGACGCATCGCCTGCCCGCGCTATTACTTCGTTTTCGCTTAGCGTTATTTTTTTCATTTTGCTCGGCTCCTAAGGGTCCTAGCGTGATGTTAAATAGCCTATAGCCTTCCTCAATAATTGGGCTATGAAATACAAAAATAATTTTTCAAATCCGACCGGCAGTTCCAGAGATTAGCGCGTTCAAACAAACTCTTCAGCTTTATTATTAGTATATATATAGAATATAGATAGATTCAGATTAAGTAAGGGGAACAGTTATGTACAAGATGTTTGTACTGCGTTAGTTGTTGTGTTGTTGTTGTGTGTTGTTGTGTTGTTGTTATGGATTCATTAGATGGGGTCACGATGCAGTGTACAAATTGTTGTTTATATTTTATGAACTTTGATAGCAGTTTCAGTAAAGGGCAAAAAAATCCGACAGTTGTCCCAAAAAGCTTTTTATTACTGACGCTCGCAATTTTGATTTTACGTTTTCGAATATTAGATAGCTATTTTTATTATTTTGAATCTCAAATAAATATTTTGAACACGTATAATATGGGATGGAGAAACTTGCTATTGTAATTCCTTTGAGCTTAATAATCAAAGCAAAATGAGCAATTAGCTAAGAAGTTAGAACTTTCATAAAACAGCGACACCTAACTAAAATCCATAGTTTACTGAAACATGTGCCTACAACGTACAAATATTCAACAATACATGTTGAAATAGGTCAGGAACTATCACGTGTGCCTTGATCGAGTAAGCCAACCTCGGGCCGCCACGAGACAAGTGTCATAGAGCACACCTGACAGGGTGGGTACTGTCGTTCACTAGATCACTATGTTTGGACATGTCTCACGTTTTCGATACGTATTGTTACAAATTTGGAAGGTTTCTCTTGTGACAAAGATGTTTTGGCGCCTGAATGACACTGACAGGGGGTATTCTTGGTAAACATTTTTGCAACTGTTGACAAAAACAAAAATAGCGGCGTTAGTTCCAATTTTGGTCACGCACCAAAAGATTCTTACCGTTGTAAATGTCACGTTTTTGATCAACACGTGTTGACGTGTTGTCCCACATTTGGTATTGGGTATTGCACACTACACAATTTTTTTGTATATTTTTTTTTAGTTTATTTAGCTTGGGGATTTTTTAGCTGTGATTGGTAAATAGTTTTAGGAAGAAATCCAGGAAAAATATAAGACGAAAAAGCATCGTTGGGTATGGATACAAAGATGTGGTAAAAATGTCTAACACTATTGATGGTATTTTTGAATAACTGGTAATCAAAGTCTGGGCACAGTCTGGTGTCCCTTTGCAAAATTATATTTTTTGACATGAAAGCAGTGTTTTTCGTCCAAGCTTTTGTGTCACCCTTTGTACAGTTTCTATATTTATGTCTGTAATTCATTTGGTGTACATAATAGAGAGTATATGTTCTATTCTTTTTTACGTAGGTACCTAAACAGGAAAATGTTTATCAAAACCATTATTGCAAGGACTAAAGAAACATTTTGTTATATCAGGGGTGCTGAATAACGTGACAAATATTGGGCGCTTCACAACATTACGACATCGTGGGTATCGCAAACCTTTTGCAACATTTATTTCTGGTGGAAGCTGCTCAAAAATAAAACACAATCTGGTTATGTGTTTTAATTTTGAGCAGCTTCCACGAAAAAGTTTTCCTTTTAAACGCTTTCTTTTTTTATTTATTACTCCAAATATTTTCTTGACAATTAAATCAAGTCTTTTAATTATAAATCGCAAGATTTGTTTGAGGAATTTTATGGGTTTAGGTCTTTGTCGAAACATTTTTATTGGAACAGAAGAACAGCTGTTTATGTTTGAATTTATATGGTAGGAGGCAGCTCGAACAGCGGGGCAATTGTGTAACACATTATCAATATAGATCGGTTTCAATTTGACAGTTCCACAATATTCATTGCGTTATTTACGTTTTGAGCAGACACATTTTTCTTAACTTATGAAGCAATGGATTAGCAATCTGCTTCAAAATGATTCAGATTCCGACTGATAGTGTGTTACACAATTAGGGTGCTGCCGGTCGATTCTGTAAAAATCTCACCGTGAAAACTTAGGTGAAGTGAGTTTGTTTTTGCTAGGAATTGGCACTATTGACAGCTCACTCCACGCTCACTTCACCTAAATTTTCTCGGTGAGATTTTTACAGAATAGCACCGCTGGTGTTGTTTACACATTTAAAAATAACTTTTTTATTTTTTTCAAAGTAAAAAAGGTTATTAATAAAGTTATGAATTCTCTCAAGCACATTTACTTAATTCTTGTTCAGAAAAGTTGTTGAGGCTAAGTAAGTAAAAATATTATTTAAACGAATTAATAATCTGAAGTTATCCTCTAAGAATTATTCATAAAGTACTTTTTACATGAATATTAAATTGTTTGGAGTGGACCTCGCAAATTGATTTTATAAAGCTTCGTTACGTTAATCTTAGAAAGATCCTCATTTAGAATTCCTTGTTTATTTACCATTTTCTTACTTGATGATGTAATCTATATCCATACTAATATTATAAATTCGAAAGTAACTCTGTCTGTCTGTATGTTACCTTTTCACGTCTAAACCACTGAACGGATTTCGATAAAATTTGGCAGAGAGATAGATTGCATCCCGGGGATGGACATAGGATAGTTTTTATCGACATACATCGCGGGCGAAGCCGCGTGCGGAAGCTAGTCTTCAATAAAATTTTTATAAAATTTAAGTGTCTGTTTGTAATGTCAAAACAACAGCGTTTTAAAGTATGTACGGTAGGAAAAATGATTTCTAAAATGTTTGTCTGTTTGTTCCGGGTAATCTCCGAAACGAAACGGGACTGCCATTGGCAGATAGCTGATGTTATAAGAAATACTTAGGGTACTTTTATTTTAGAAAAAAAAAATGTTTCCACGCAAAAAAAAAAAATTCCTTGGAATCCAATTTTTTCGGTCATGAATGCAATCGAAGTCGCGGGCATACCTATTCAATCTGCCTAGCTTTTTCCCAACTATGTTAGGGTCGGCTTCCAGTCTAACCGGATGCAGCTGAGCGGGGCATAGCTAGCATAATTATAATAAAAATGAAATGTCCCTGTTCCTTGGTAAGCGCATCACTTGAGTACGGCTGGACAGTTTCACAATTTTTTGTTTTAAAATGTTCCAAACAGTCCGAATAATGATTGTAGGAAAATTTCAAAAATGGGAAAAACTGAGCGTCCCTTTTCTACGGGATTTTTGTAAGTCACAGTGATTCTTATTGCCGTTACAGAAGGTTGCTGTTCTGCTGCTGCTGTCAGGAAAAATAACTGTCTAAGGACTGAAACAATTATTCCAGAAGATTTTGATATCTTTAACTTCAAACATTATTAAACTTAAAGATGTCAAGTTGGATACTTATATTATTTTTTAATCCATAAAGTTTTAAAAATGTGGATAACTAACAGTGGCGTAACTATAGGGTGGCATTGGGGCAAAATGCCACGGGCCCCCCAACCAGAAGGGGCCCCCCAACCAGAAGGGGCCCCCCAACCAGGGATGGAGGATCCTAACATAAGTTTATAAATGCAAGCTTTTTTTGAAAATGTGCAACAAAGGACATCATTCAGGTTTCGAACATTTTGTACCTTTTCCCATTGTTTGTCTAATTTTGTGGACAGGACCTCATGCTCAGCAGTAGCGTTTGCGACCACTAGACTAACGAAGCAGTCAGGTGTTAAACGTTGTAGGGGAAAATATGAAATCTAGGCGGAAAAAGTCGCGGGAGAAATGCTAGTAAAAAAAACTAACATTAGTTGAGCCGTTTGGGCAAAATCAAGGGATGGGGCCCTCCCTCGGGGCCTTGATTTTGCCCAAACGGTATAGTTACGCCACTGGTAACTATGAATGTAAATCAAAAGTTATTTCAAGAGCACTTTTACGACTTCCTCAATTAGGTGTTACTTACAAGTCTTGAGTCACTTTTATTGAAGACGTTATCAATATAAATGTTTTTCTGCCGCTCGTCATGGAAACCGCTGAACACGGGATACCTAACGCCATAATAACTGAGCTTAACAAATAATGGCGCCGATTCCCTTGTTCACAAACTATAGTTTAGTTTGTGAACAAGGGAATCGGCGCCATTATTTGTTAAGCAATATAAATGTTTTTCTGCCGCTCGTCATGGAAACCGCTGAACACGGGATACCTAACGCCATAATAACTGAGCTTAACAAATAATGGCGCCGATTCCCTTGTTCACAAACTAAACTAAATTTAAGTTCAGTGCATCTTTTTCTTTCTATTTGAATAAGAAAAGGACAGAAGATATATTTTTGTACATACAAGTTTAGACGTGATAAAAAACTTGCCTACTTAAAATACGTGAATTTATGTCAGGCGGGCAGGGTTTTATGTTCGTACAACTTGTCAAAATGTCGGTAACAGCAGATTTTTTTATTCGCGATTTCAGGTTTGGTCCCATAGTAAAAGTTGTTCATAATGATGAGTACAATTACCTTATGTTCTATGTTATGGGTTTGGTATCCGCACTTAGTCCTTCAGTGGACCATTTACAATTACCTTTTGTTTGTAATGTTTTACCAATAACCCTGTATACAACGTGTAACAAAATTATAACTTGCCTTGGCCTTCTTCGGAACTTACACCGTTAGTAGGGCCCCTATAACCCTTTAATAACTGACTGAATATCAACGCACAGCCTAAACCGCTAGTCCTAGAAACATGAAATTCCACCCCTAAGAGGGTGAATGAGGGGAGCGTGAAATTTCACGCGGACGAAGTTGCGGGAAGAAGCTAGTGGAAATATATAATATTTCCTGCTGAGCATGAGGTCCCGAGTTTTTCCTTCAGGAATATCTCAGTAGAACCATGGAGTCTATGGCAATAGGCTCGCCCCCTATTACATGGGACTTAAACATAATTGGTAAATATATTTATTTAATATATTTTTAACCGACTTCAAAAAAGGAGGAGGTTCTCAATTCGACGGTATGTTTTTTTTTGTGTGTTTGTTACGCGATTACTCCGCCAATTGTGGACCGATTTTCAAAATTCTTTTTTTGTTCGAAAGGGTATACTCTCGAGGTGGTCCCATTATCATCAAGTTGGAATCTGATGAGAGGATCCCATGGAAATCGAGGGAAACCCTCAAATTTTATAGGCAAAGCTATAGCGATTTGGGTATTTTTTAAAGTAACTTGAGCGAGCTGAGAGCAAATCTCTCGGAAATCATCATTTGGTAAAGTGGAGCTGATGATGAAGACCACAGATGGCCATCGGAACTACTCAATGACAAATATTTCACGAGTTGCGATTCGATTACTTTAATATGGTTGCTAAACGATTTATCCTCGTCACAATGCGTATGGTGAGTGGTTGTTGAGGAGTTCTCCTGGTTCTTACTAGGAGAACTCCTCAACAATTAACGTCCCTGCATCGGGAATAGCAATATTTTGTAAAAGGTGATGAGCAGTTGACATTAGGCTATTGTAACTTAGATAAATTACAAACTGACCCACTAAAAAGTGAAAAATAAAAACTGTCTTTGTGTCTTTGGATTTGTATTTTAGTTTTTTGCCACCGACTTCCGAAATTAAAGTTATTTTTCACTTTATAGTGTTTTTTGGAAGTCGGTTGTTTATTTTGTAAAAAAGTTTTTATTTTTCACTTTTTATTTATTTATTATATTGTTTTTTATTTATTATATTTTCTTTTTATTTATTATATTTTAGGAAATCTACACAACACGCAACACACACTACTAAATAGCAATTGGAAATCTTAAAAAATCAATATGTTGTGCTACTAGACGACGTGGATGCAAGAGCGAGCGAAGGGCACCCCGAGGTTCGGTTGTATACATTCCTACCTATCCCTTTGAGGATTACATGCGTCATGTTATGATGATGATTTGATATTTTCTTTAAGACTTCTGTACTCCACAGTACTATCAATAAAGAGGGCAAATTATTACCATTATCGAAATATATGTCAATGCCATTTCTTCACGTTTGTATTCCCGATCTCTGCTTCAATTGTCTATGATAATGCAAGATGTTGCTTTATGGTAAATTTTTGATAGTGAGTGTTTGTTTTGTTTCCTTCTATTTTCAATGTTCCGAGGGCTCTCATCATCTCTTCTCGTGTCAAATGATGTCGTCGCTCCATATCGATGCAATTTTTTTCAGTTCCGATGAAGAATTTGTAATGGTTTTGTAAGAACGCTATTACACACTTTTATAGGAATTACAGTTGATTTTATATTCTTAATCAACATTTAGAGCAAATGTTTTATTCAAATAGTGAAATCTTTAGATGATAAAAGAAAGTCGTGTCAGTTACACTATTTATAACTCAAGAACGGCTGAACCGATTTGGCTGAAAATTGACATATATATTACTAGCGTAAGGACCGGGCTAACGGCGCGACTAAATGGCACCAACGCGCTGGCCCTAAAATGACGGTTTTAGGGCCAACGCGACTCAGTTGACAGTGGTGCGCGTGAACTTCGATCTTCGAACGAAGAACTTCTATGTAAAATGTTCAGACCGGCGTATCCTTACTTTTGAAATCATTGACTTATCCGGTTTTTATTTTATTTAATACTTGTATTTACTTTAGTTATAATAAAGAATCAATAACGATTCAATAAAGTTTTTTAAATAATAATCCTCAATTGCGGCGATACTCTAAAACGAACTTGATCCCTAGACACTTTTGACGTGTGTATTTAATAACCTATAATTTTTGATGTTTCTCAGTGGCAGTATGCCCAACGATGACTGATAGTGGTCGCCATTATTTCCCACAAACATTTACTTCAAATAAACCTGTCCTCGACCATGTCCAGACATTTAAAACCGTTTGCAGACTATTGACTATTCGAACTGCAAACAGACGTAATGTTGGTACAAATCAGATGAACATTGACTTTTAGTGTACTGTTACATATTTCGCCTTGTCTCAACCTCGAGGCTGAGTGCTGGCCGATTATCGGTAGTGTTGTTTAGTTGATGTGTCGATGTTAATAATTAGTTGGGATTTTGTGTGGCTACGTTTTTAATGTCGGTGCTAGAGGAAATTCAGTTATAATAGAATAAAAACTGGCCAAGTGCAAGTCGGACTCGCACACGAAGGGTTCCGTACCACAAGGCAAAAACGCCGAAAAAAACACGTTTGTTGTATGGGAGCCCCCCTTAAATATTTATTTTATTTTGTTTTTAGTATTTGTTGTTATAGCGGCAACAGAAATACATCATCTGTGAAAATTTCAACTGTCTAGCTACCGCGGTTCTTGAGATACAGCCTGGTGACAGACAGACGGACGGACGGACGGACAGCAAAGTCTTAGTAATAGGGTTCCGTTTTTACCCTTTGGGTGCGGAACCCTAAAAATTAAAAATTTTCCATTACATTTTATTTATTTTGCTTAAGAGGTCGCCATTTTATTTTGTTGATCGATGGTTCGCTAGATTACTTACTTTCAATATAAATCTTAGAATTAGGACAACAAAATACATATTTGAAATGTTAGTAACGTTGTAAATATGTTAATAGCGTTACTTAAGTAATTGATAGTATGATAGATGCCTACAAATAACGCTAACTGTCTACGATTTGAAAGAAACGTGGCAAAGATTTTAGTTCCCTACATAAATGTCAAAATACATCGACAAAATTTTGGCCAGCACTAGTCGATAAAACCACCATTACAGAAGACGCCGTCGATAGTCGATGTCGGCCAAATGTCGAGTGTTTCAGTTGTTGGTAGTAGTATTCTGTTTGTCTAAACTATGTCGTTCAGCTCTCGTCAGAGAAACATTAATGTTTGGACAGACCATCAGGGAATAAATTGTGGTTTCAGCAATGTTTTGAAAATGTAGAGAATCTAAACAATGCTTTTGAGGTATTTTGGGGAATGCACTCACGAATTTCTTTCTCAAAGAGGTTACAGCACCCTAAATTGCATAACACAATGATCATCTCAATCTGAATCATTTTGAAGGATATTGATAATCCATTGCTTCTTAGGTTCTAAAAATTTGTCTGCACAACAACGTAAATAACGCAATGAATGTTGTAGAACTGTCAAAATGAAAACCATTGCCACTGTTAGTGTATTACGCAATTTTCCCGTAAAATGTGGTTTTTACGGTTCCGCACCAAAATGGTTAAAACGGAACCCTTGTGGTGAGACTAATTCTGTCTGTCTGTCTGTCACAGCTGGATATCTCAAGAACTACTAATGCTATCAACTTGAAATTTAGAATAGTTTTAGATGACGTTTACCCAACTAAAATGAAAAGAAAGAAATAAAAATATATGTATATTTTTTGCAACAGGGTCTGGAAAATTCGAAGTGGGGTTACTAGGGCATGTGGGGGGTATCATTTATGAAAGAGCGCAGTTTGAACATTCTCAAACATTTTTTCTATTTTTTTAGGCCGCATAGTTTATGACTTTTGATGAAAAATGTAAAAAAAATACCGTTCCCCCCCCCTTATCTCCGAAGTTTGCAAAGAGAAAAATCTGAAATTATTCTATGTGATAGAAGTTTATGTAAAGATTACAGGAAAAATAAAGCGAAGTCTTTAAATAGCACACATTTTCAGATATCATCAACAAAAGTTAAATTAATAATTTTATGTCAGCGCCATCTCTTGACCGATAGTGGAACATCGGTCAAGAGATGGCGCTGACATAAAATTGCAATAATTTCTACACCGCAGTGCACAGTGTTAAAATTCTCTGACGAATATAGGCCTCGCCGATAAAAATTTAAAATTCATGATAGTACGGAACCCTCGGTGCGCGAGTCCGACTCGCTCTTGCCCGGTTTTTTAATTTGTATCATTAATTTGTATCTTATTATTTTGAGCTGTTTATTTTTGTTTCTCGTCACTTTTAAGAATCGATAAGTGAATTCAACAGATGCAAGAAAACAACAGCAACACAATCCCTTTTAGGGCAGTTTCGCACTACATCCGATCCGAATCCGAATTGGGAATGTTCTAAATTCGGACGGATAGGGTTCGGATCTAGTGCGCAACCCCTCATACAATTAGGACTGATGATCACTTCGGACATGCATTTCTCGGATTCGGATGTAGTTAGGTATATCGTCGCTTTAACAGTGAAAACCTCGGGAACGCAATACCTCGTAAGTAGCATTTTATGCATTTCGAACTGTTCTGGATATAAAAACGAGTTAAATTTCCATATTAATTAACAAGAATACAGAACCTCCTTTTTGAAGACGGTTAAAAAAAAAAGACGCCGAACAAGAATTTTACTGCACAGAGCTCTTTCTTCCTCCTGAAAAGTTACTTCTTTTACACTTACGAGGTTTTCACTATAAGGCGTCGATATGTAGTTACCTAACTACTCTTATTACCTCGAATACGTAATAGTCTACGTAGTCGTAGATACTGTTGACAGGTACATTGAAATGTCATATCAATACCGAAAGGTTGGCTCTGGTTCCAACTACTCTTTACTGAAGTGATTCTTAATCGTCCGGCAGACTGGAATGATTGACTTTCAGACATTACTAGTATTACCTAGCCTACCTACATATGTTTTATTAATAGATAAAAAAATTGAAGATAATACAGTCACATATTTGTAGTAACATCATACATTACGCGTGTACCCTGAAGGGTTAGGCACAGGTGTTTTTTTTTGTTGTCGGGGGGAAACCTTCAAAAGGCACCCGACCTCCGGGGAGGGAGAGGTCGGCGAATGTGGGATTTTTACCTCACGAAAACCACCATCAGCACATCCCGTTCCTCTTAAGAGTCCAATTCCGGAACCCCCCCATGTAACGCCTGTAAGACACATCTCTGGGAGGCAAAGGTGTACCTATAGTAGGTATTTGGGGGTATTGGTACACGTTTGCCTAATCCTAAACTACCTCGTAAGTCTAGTGGTAGCAAGCGATACTGCTGCGCATGAGGTCCCGAGCTCAATTCCCAGGTCGGGAAAAGTGTTATTGGGTTTTTCCATGAAATTTCTCAGTAGCAGCGCGGAGTCTGGATATGTGTCCGGTTGATGGCAATAGGCTTGCCCGTACACGTAACTGACGAAATATGGATAGTTTTTTTTTGCGATTTCAAGTTTGGTTCCATAGTAAAAGTTGTTCATAATGATGAGTACAATGACATCTTAAGAGGTGGTTGGTGTTTTTCCAATAACCCTGTTTAAGTAAAATGTAGATTTAACGTTCATTTAAATTTTTTTCAGCAAAATGATTAATTGTTTTTCATTATGATTTGAATGTTTGCCACACAGATAGTTTATAACCTGGAATAACGTATAGGATAAAGTATCCTGGAGTACGTTCCCGTGGGATTGATTTCGACAAACACGCGGGCGAAGCCGCTGGCCACAGCTAGTTATGAAATAAGACCAAATTAATAAAAAATTAAACAACAAAATTAGAAAGAGAGAATAACATTCAAAGAACTGACAAGGCAGTGTTTGAGCTATTCAAGTGCGATATATTTTTAAACGAAAAAGATCAAATTTTGTATGTCTCAAGGATTCAGAATGAAATTGGATACACATTAACACCTATGTAACTGTATAAACTGTTGTTTATTTATAGTTTTGAGGAAAGTTTTGATTATGAATGTCGATGGCTATATGAGTAGGAAGACTAAATAAACGATGGATAGACTGTGTGAATGATGATATGGCTGGAAAGGGTGTGACTACCGACATGACGACTAATAGGGAAGTATGGAAGAAAAGCACATGTTACACCGCCCCAATTAGGATACGGGCAGGAGAACGATTAGGATGATGCAATGTCTTACTCACCATAATCATAATTTCAGCCGA
Source organism: Oligia fasciuncula (assembly GCA_963082905.1). Lineage (NCBI taxonomy): Eukaryota > Metazoa > Arthropoda > Insecta > Lepidoptera > Noctuidae > Oligia > Oligia fasciuncula. The sequence continues at coordinate 7,462,553 of OY720406.1, read as the reverse complement.
AAGATGTTCACTGCTGGACATAGGCCTCCCCCAAGCACCTCCACTTCGACCGGTATTGCGCTTCTCGCATCCAACGGGTTCCTGCGGCCTTCACAAGGTCGTCGGTCCACCTTGTGGGAGGCCTTCCAACGTTACGTCTTCCGGTACGCAGTCGCCACTCCAGAACTTTTTGGCCCCATCCGCCATCTGTTCTCCGAACAATGTGCCCTGCCCACTGCCACTTAAGTTTGGCAATTCTTCGGGTTATGTCGGTTACCTTGGTTCTCCTGCGGATCTCTTCATTTCTGATTCGATCACGCAGGGAAACTCCAACCCTAGCCCTCTCGATTGCTCTTTGGGTGACTTTCAGCCTTCTAATAAGGCCTATTGTGAGCGATCACGTTTCAGTGCCATATGTCATCACTGGCAACACGCACTGGTCAGACTCGTCTTGAGACACTGCGGTATGTGGGACGAGAAGATATTGCATTTCTTACTAACTACACCAAATCAACGTACATTAAATTCCTTCCCCCGCGGCATTTTAGTTTTCCTCAACTATACAAACAAACTATACTACTAAACTTATATATGTATATAAATTTTCAAGTGGTGCAGATACATCAGATTGTTGGCTCAAATTATAACAATAATTGTAATATAGTGACGATGATTATATACTGACCTATTATTGGAGCATAAATCCGCTGGGTTTTACAAATATAAAGCCAGACTGATCACAAATATGTGTGGGCAAAGCAAATATTGGGATGACCTATTAATCCGAGTCAAATAGTTTTCCTTCCTTTCTCGTTTTTTGGCATGAATCAATGAACTGGTAGACCTACTTGGATAAGTAGAAATGACGAAATACGAGGAAAGGTTAGTCTGTGGTGAAGGGCGGGTTATGGAGGACTGTCTTATGTAATTTTGACGTTCAAAAAATTCTGATTAGATAGTTTAAATAAACAAATTTTAATTATATATACTAATACGCCGAGCAGCAACAGCCGCACAGGTCGATCGATCAGGTTAAGCTACGCTTGCCGCGGTTGGTCTGTGGATGGGGGATCATCTTTACATACCGAGATCCCTCCGTGCCTCGGAAAGCACGTTAAGCCGTGGGTCCCAGCTGTCGTTCGTGGATCTTTGACAGTCGTTACGGGTAATCAGAAGCCCGAAAGTCTGTCAACCAGTCTTACCAAGGGGTATCGTATTACCCAGTAACTAGGTTCTGGGGGTCAGATAGGCAGTCGCTCCATGTTAAATACTGGTATTTAGCTACATCCGGTTAGACTGGAAGCCGACCCCAACATAGTTGGGAAAAGGCTAGGCAGATGATAATACTATACTCCGAGCCCCAAGATACAGACTAACTGCGTAGTTTGGAGCTCAATAGCAAATACTATATTGTAACCTAGCTGTAGGTAACATTTTAAGCTACTCATGTCGTCTTAACTTGCAGTTAACCAGTGAACCTGCTTACCTGGACAATAAATATTTTCTATTTCTATTTGATTTAAATTGATTTGTGGTCAATAGTCAGTAAGAAAGATTGGCGAACTGGCTGTCTAGAGTTCACCATACGATGACCAAACGTGCTTAGGTGTAGCTCGATTCGGTCAGGCTAAAGGGGGTGGCCCCTTTAAAAAAATAACTCAATAACATAAACATAACATCACGCCTGTATTTCTCGAAGGGTTAGGCAGTGGTGTACCTAAAGTACAGTACACCCACATTTCGCCAGTTATCTTTAAGTCCCATGTAAGAGGAGAAGAGCCTACTGCCATCAACCGCAAATCTAGACTCCGGGCTGCTACAAGAAATTCCAGATGGAAAAACCCAATAACTCTTTACCCCCCCAGGAATCGAACCCAGCTTAGGAGCTCATGCTCAGCAGTAGCGGTTCGACCACTAGACCAAAGAGGCAGTATATCAATCATTTCAAAAATACCCCCCCCCCCCCCCCCTTATCCAGGAAAAATAAAGCGATGTCTCTAAATAGCAAACTTTTTCAGGAATCATCAAGAAATCGTTCAAGAGATGGCGCTGACCTAAAACTGCAATATTCTAGACCGAGCGTGCAGTGTTAAAATTCTGACGAATATAGGCCTCGCCGATGAAAATTTAAAACCATATGATGGTACGGAACGCTCGGTGCGCGAGTCCGACTCGCTCGCCCGGTTTTATAGTTCACTGGCAGTCTCTTGCTGAAGTGGACCACTGGTCGTTTGTTTTCTCCAGTTCGCCCCGCCATCTTCTACAGGGTCTGCTGCGACGCCTTCTGGCTGTGTCAGGGCTCCACGTAGTGGTTATTTTGGCTCACAGCTCATTGGGCATACGGCAGAATCGTATGGGCGCAAATTCAAATTCACGAAATGGCCTTGGAAACCGGTACTCCCAATGATTGCGAAACAAATCCAACCAAGATTGATTAGCTTATTCATTGAAAAACACCATTAAAACATTCTTCCCCTACTCACGGACTTATGTTTGGAATGGCTAGTCATGATCTATTTCTCATTTACAATTTGATTTAAAAACAGTTAACCGTATTTATATCGTTGTTTGGCTGTTCGCTTTCAGTTAATTTCGTTTCGTGAGTCATTCTGAAGGATTGTCTGCTTAAGCTTTATTATCTCGGTTCCGAAATGTTTTGAAATGCATCGTGTTCAAATCGGCTGACGGAATTGTGAACATGAACTCATTTAAATTTAAGTCTTATTTGGGAGTTCTACTGTTTCTTTTTCCTTAAAGAATTGGGAAATATGAAATATTTAACTAATCCTCTAAAAACTTATTGATCGTCTAATGATGAATAGATTTAAAAATTAATGAAACTCGCTTTCAATGAAGCACTCTTTTTAAATGATCCTCTTTTTAACTTCCATGCGTTTTCACAGTTGTTCGCAGTAACTAAGCTGACCAGACCAAACAGTTAGGTTAGAACTGTGACCCACAAGGCGGGAGCCGAATTGGTCATAGAAATTAAGTTAGGGCACCCGGCCCAAATGGGTTAGGTTAGGTTAGAACTGAGCCCCCCCGGTGGGTTCCCGCATTGTCGAGGCGGGGGGTCTCAGTAGCCGTGGCTTGGACACCCACGGTGAAGCGAAGAGGAACCCGAGGAGGGGCCGCTCGTCAGGGCTTTTGCCGACAAGCCGACGACGTAGCGGCCAACAAGTAGGTTGCGGTGCCGCTTCGGCGACATCGCAACTGAGGCGGGCCGCGATGTCGTATGGGAGGCATCGCGGCTGAGGGTTGGAGGCCGCGGCGGGAGAGGAGTGCCGGTATTGCGGTGCGCCGCTCTCCCTACCTTCCGCGGCCTTGACGGGGTCGCCACCGTCTGATGGCGGACGCGGTGGGGCCGCAGGGGAGGAGGAGTGTTGGTATTACGTTGGCCGCTCTCCCTATCCTCTGCGGCCGAAAATTGGCAGGCGGCGGGGCCAATGACCTGACCCGTCGCAGGGGGACCAAGGGTGCCCAGACACGGGGTCGTCTGGCGCCCATGTGCTGGTTTGGTCCCTGGGGTGGTCACGGCGTGCTATGTGTTCTGGTGCGCCGCTGATAGGAAGTACTCCCCAGAGGAGGGTCCGGTGACGGACGGCCGTGGCGGGTTCACGGATGAGTGCTAACGCGTGCCCGTGTTCCCGCCGTAAGCGGCAGAGGAGGACACCGTGGAGTTTTAGTGGGTTAGAGTCCCACGTAACTGCACTATCTCCCCGTGGTAGTGCAGAATGCATGAGCATTTCTCCACGTAAAAAAAAAAAAGGTTAGAACTGAGACCAATCTCTACATCCAAGTTCCTCGCAGTAACTGAGCTAAATTTGGGATCCCAAAATAGGGATTATTTGAGGTTCACAAAATGAGACCCAGTCGTTGTAATAGCGTATTCATTCAATAATAGTTTTAAGAGCGCAAAATGGGAATGAATAGAGGTCCGATTAAATATATGTCTAAAGAATTTTGTGATCGATCCAAAGTTCTTTATAAGTATTATCAAATGTTATCATCACTCTGCTTAGCCTTTTGCCAACTACATATTATGTCAGTCTAACCGTATGCAGCTGATACCAGTATTTTACTTGGAGCAACTGCCTATCTGATCCTATAATATTAGATGTATGTATGAAACAGTCTTTAGGAATCTTATTTCGTTGTTGGAGAAGGCAATTTGTGGAGCAGCTGGATCTTCCGCATGCTTCGCAGGTGAAATTAGTTGTCAAGTATGCTTTGATGTCTTTTTATTTCCTTTTGTCTAGAGTGTACTTAGACCACAGCTTGACCTTGTACTAATCCAAAGTTATGAGCCCCGTATCCAATCTTTTTCTTCATAGTCGATGGCAATCTAATTTTGGCCCGGAATTTGGGTTTAATTTTGGCACCATCAATTCCTATTACGTGCAGACAACAGAACACGATATTAAGTGCTTTATCGTTTGAGGAAAAACACCACATTTACACTGCAGAGAGGAGTCAAACTCAAACTCAAACTCAATTGTTTTAGTCACCCACCTGCTTCATTAAATTTGACAGATTGTAGTAGCTTGATGTGCTGGCTTCTGTATATAATAGACACATCTTTCGCCAGTTATGTCCCATGTAATAGGGGGCGAACCTATTGCCATCAACCGGGTACAAACCCAGATTCCGGGCTGGTACTTAGAAATTACTGATGGAAAAACCCTAATGCTACGTTCACACGCGCGCGTACAACTCGACATTCAACGTGCACATTCACATTCCCGAGCGTGTAAACGGTACGCCCGAGCCCGTAAACGCGCCTGTGAACGTGAATGCCGCGAACCGGGCGAGTGTCGGATTTTTGGCAAAGTTCAAAGGATGAATGTGCGGGCGCCCGGTGACTGTTTTCACGCGCGCGGGCAGTCAGTCTCTCTCGCCGATTCTCGCGCTTTCGTGACGAGTGGATCTTCTTTGCAGTCTTTTTCTCCGTCGTTCATCATTTTGTTTCTTTTTCCAATAAAAATAAGTTAAGCCAAAGGATATGGCAGCAACAACACCGAGATCCTCGCTGCCCGCCATGCTGGCACTGACTGACACGACGGCGCGGCGTGCGTGTGAACAGCTTGAATTTTCGCCGACCTGGGGCGGGCTGCATGCCGCGCAGCCCGCCGAGCTGCACGGCGTGCATGTGAACATAGCATTACACTTGACACGACCCGGGAACCGAAACCAATTTCTGGCTTATTACTGACACTAGCAGAGTGACGCAGAGATGATGTCAGGAGAGCCGCTGTCGTATATACCTACCACGTCCACGAACTAACTATATTCCGGCATAATCTTGATGATATTGAAGCTGCTGAACCACTGGTACGATGACCACTTCTGGTAAAAGCTATCCTGCGCCTTTGCATAAACTGGCAATCTATAGCGAGTAGGTAAGAAGACCAATTTCTCTAGTCGCAATGTCATGTCATCTCAGCGACAATCAATGTCAAAAACTTGTCAAAAATGTAGGGAAATTAGAGGTATTTTTGACAGATTGAGACTGTGAACGTTCTTAAAACTACGGGAATTGCTCCTTAGGTTATAACCATAACTGAAAACATCAAAAATTTTTGCACCTAGTAATTGTTTGCATGACAAAATTTATAATTTATTGACACCATATACCATGTAATTAACGGTGAATTATACGATTTATGGCAACAATATTTCTTTATCAGTGATTGTTAGTATCGTTACAGCTGCCAGCCGTCTGGGAACCTAATAAAAAAAGCCAAAATGAAGTTCATTGAACTGCAAGAATACTTTGACAATTGTGACCGTGGTAGCGAAAAATATTGATTTTTAGGGTTCCGTACCCAAATGGTAAAACGGAACCCTTATGGTGAGACTCGGTCTGTCTGTCTGTCTGTCACAGCTGGATGACTCAAGAACTACTAATGCTATCAACTTAAAATTTGGAATAGTTTTGGATGACGTTTGCCCAACTATTTTGCAAATAAGGAAGAAACATGTGTACATATATTTTTTGCAACAGGGACTGAAAGGGGGTCAGAAAAATCGAAGTGGGGCTACTAGAGCATAGGGGGTATCTTAAGATAGAGCGCAGTTTGAGAATGTGCAATACACCTTGGTACCTTGGTATATGCACACGTTCAGTGATTTATAACCGACGTTGATCAATATCATCGATTGATGTCGAATAGCACCTTATTTTCAACCGACTTCAAAAAGGAGGAGGTTCTCAATTCGTCGGAACCTTTTCTACCTTGTCGTATTTATCCAAGGTGTATTTCTACCTCATCCTTCTCTTGGCCTTATACCAATTTATTTGGGGTTTCGCTAAATGTTTTTTTCTCTGATACTTTTCTATTAGTCGTCATCGACGTAGTCAACCCGTTTCTAGGCATTTATTTCTTTCACACAGTTCATCCAACGTTTTTTTGGTCTTCCCCTAAATAGGCATTCTTTTATTAGATACGAGAACTATAAATAGATAGGTACTGCTGAACTTAGAGTTGGTATCCAATCGAAGGTTTTCAATTTACTTTATTGAAGAAAGGCCCCTCGCCAACATTAATCCAATAGGATTTTTTCTTTAATCTTTGTGTTCAATTTGTTTGATTTTTCTTATTTTATTTATTTATCCGGAGGTCAAAGGTCATTGGACGTAATCTGACCCGGTTTGTGAAAACTTGCCTACATAAACTAAACTAGATTTAACTTGTTGATGATGATGATAATGATGATGGTCGGACTTCCCGTTTCTGCACTTAGACTACAATTCGGTCCGTTGTGCGTGGGAATTTTGGCTAACAGAGCCAGCCTAGCTCCGCCCAAAAGCAAAGAAGCTTCCTGGGAGTTTCATAGGCTTCGCGGAGCGACCTCATTATTCTGAGGATTTCTGCACGTTGAGAAGCCACGGCCTCGCATTCCAGGATGACATGGGCGGCTGATTCCTCGGCGTCAAGGCAGCCCCTGCAAAGGGGGCTATCTGTGGTGCCTATGTTAAAAAGATGTTTGTTAATTTAACTTGTTAGGTTATACTTTTAATTTCATGTAAGTACCTGCTTCTTTTTTGTTTAACTATCGGAGTAAAAATTAATAGGTCAATAAAAAACCGAAACGTAGTGTGGGACGCCCTCCGGCCAGGTGGGATGACGATCTGCGAAAGACTGCAGGCAGATGCTGGATGCGTCAAGCTGAAGACAGGGCGCTATGGCGCTCATTAGGGGAGGCCTATGTCCAGCAGTGGACTACTATAGGCTGATGATGATGAAAAAACCGATGTTTATACCGGCCCGTAACGCATATCAGGAAACTCTGGTAAGAGATATACAGCGGCTGTAGGTAACACACGGACGAGCAAACTCTGTCTGCCGCCTTGAACGTGTTAAAAAAAGTTTATTTTTTTATTATTCACAATATAAAAATGTTTACATCAGTAATAATTAATGGTGCATAATAATTAAAAGTTAATAATAATGCACGATTAGGAAGTTATTTGTTGTTTAAAAAATATTTACAGGGTTATTGGTAAAACATTAAAAACCTCTTAAGAGGTCATTGTACTCATCATTATGAACAACTTTTAATAGGGGACCAAACCTGAAATCGCGAAAAAAAGTCAGCTGTTCTCTACATTTATGTTCGTTTATCTCGTCAAAATGTAGAGAACAGCTGACTTTTTTTCGCGAGAACCAAATTTTATTTAAAAAAATTGTTTGGAAGTAGCTGACACCCTGGATTAACATATAGGCTACTTTTTATCCCGATATTCCCACGGAATCGACACTTATGCGGGTGAAACCGCGGGACGCAGCTAGTTGATTCATTTGTTCGAAAAATGTGTCTGCTCAACAACGTAAATAACGCAATGATTGTTGTTGAACTGTCAAAATGAAACCCATTGCTACTGATAGTATGTTACGCAATTTCCCCGCAGGTCAGTGGCAGGTTGTATGTTGATAATTAAGAAGAGAGTTGTAATGATTATAATTCTGTAAATACACACTTGTCACAGTCGCGAATAAGGATGACGATCCAAGAGATTTATAGTTTACGTTCAAGAAAGTCTACAAGCATTGCCAGTAGCTAACCACAGACAATTTACAAAAAAATCCTTTCTGGCAACAACTAACATCTAAATACAAGTAAAAACTACATTTCCTTAAGATTTTTTTTTGTCTTAAACAATCTAGACAATGATTTCTCTTCAGGGCTAACATCTGACAGTAATTGAGTCAGAAAAAAATACGGAAAAACTAGGCTATTGTCTTGTTGAAGGCTCAAACCGGTCACATGGGAATTTTCCTCAGCGTATTTGCAGATAATTTACCGTAATTCAGCTGTATTAGGGATTTTTAAAGTCCGCGACGCTAGAAGAATGATGGCAAAGGTTTTTCTTTTAAAATCACGCTGGAAAACTCTAGAATCTCTCTCTTTCCTTCATCATTTTCTCTATGCATCATCTGTCTTATAGCCTTTTCCCAACTACACACATCAAAAGTGTCTAGGGATCAACATATATTTTTGCAATAACTTTTCTCCTGATTGATATTAATTAAAATTTTCTTTAAGGATTCATCAAATAAAGTGTTTCCGTTTGTCACAGTAACGATAAACCAAGTCACCTTTGCATTAATAAAGAAATTTGCCATTTTCCTAATAAAGGGATTTTTGACATTTGAACCACTAACACAAAAGTTCGAAAAAAAGACTGAAATAACAGTTTTCTTTAAAATTTTATTGGGTAACTTAAACAATTAATAATCCGTGTTTCTACCGCGAACACTAACAACACAAGAACATCGGTTTGGCATACTCAAAATGAGTTCATCCAAATCACGCTGTGGAATGGCCGCCCATGTTCGTTGCAACAACAAAAAAAGGTCTTCTTGCGACTGGATACCCTCCATATTCGGCAGAGCTCTTCTCTGTAGCATATCCCATGCATGCTCAATCGGGTTCAAGTCTGGCGACTGAGCAGGCCAGGGCAGGACATTGATGTTAGCTGCGGCGAGAGTCTGTCTTACAACTCTTGCGGTGTGCGGTCGTGCATTATCATGCATTAACTGAAATAAGGGACCGATTTGCACTTGTAGAGGAACGATGACGTCTGATACAATCGTCTCAGCATAAATTTGAGCGTTGAGGTTGCCTCTGATCCAAATCAACTCAGTTCTTCCGCCGATCCAAATACCCGCCCATACCATGATGGTTCCACCACTATAAGGATGGACTTCCTGGCAGGATTTTAATCGCTGTTGGCGTCCAGGGGTTCTCCAGTGTCGTATACGTCTTGTATCCGGTCTCATACCAAAACGAGACTCATCAGAAAAGCACACGAAACGCCATTGTTCTTCTGCCCAATTTCTGTGTTCAAGAGCCCATTGATATCGAATCCTACGATTGTGCATTGCTATAGGTGGTACCCGTAGCGGTCTTCGGGAATGAAGGTTCACTTCATGCAAGCGGTTTCTGACTGTTTGGTCGCTAATTAAGTTCCCTGAAGAGTGATGAAGCCTCACGGCTAACATCATGGCGGTTATTGTTGGAGCTCTTCGAGTTAAGATTTGAATGTATCGGTCTTGTCTCCGTGTGGTGCAGCGATACCGTCCTCCATGGCGCTCAGCCACGGTACCAGTGCTTCGGTAACGTGTCCAAAGTCGACTGATAACACTCTGACTTGTATTCAGAGCTAAAGCCACAGTACGTTGCCGGGAACCAGCTTCTATCATTCCCACGGCTCTGAGCATTTCTTCCCTGCTTAAATGACGTCGCCGCTCCATAATAACGTTGGTTTTAATCAGTAGTAGGGAAACAGTAGCACTAATAATGTCTTCAATGCGTTGTATGTTTTTATAGGGAAAATATTGACTGCTGATTTTCATCTTTTACTCGAATTTGATTCACAGTTCCTGATTCAAATTATGAAATGCACCAAAAAGGATCCATATAAATTTATAAAATCATAAATTTATTACAAAGCCACATCTCAATCTCAAGAAATCCGCATAAAAATGCTTGATCCCTAGACACTTTTGATGTGTGTATGTTGGGGTCGGGTCCAGTTCAACCGGATGCAGCTGAGTACCAGTATTTCACATGGAGCGACTGCCTATTTGACCTCCACAATCCAGTTACTGGGTAATACAATACCCCTTGGTAAGACCGGTTGTCAGACTTTCGGGCTTCTGACGATCTGTAACAGCTTAATGTGCTTTCCGAGGCACGGAGGGGTCTTGATATGTAAAGATGGTCAAGGTATCCACGGACCAACCGCAGCCAGCGTAGCTTATATCGATTGACCTGTGCGGCTGTTATAACTAAGAGCCACAAGCTCCCCCATCATTCACTCCATTCATCATTTCAGCCGAAAGACGTCCACTGCTGGACATAGGCCTCCCCCAAGCACCTCCACTTCGACCAGTTCTGTGTTTCTCGCATCCAACGGGTTCCTGCGGTCTTCACAAGGTCGTCGGACCACCTTGTGGGAGGCCTTCCAACGCTACGTATTCCGGTACGCGGTCGCCACTCCAGAACCTTTCGGCCCCATCGGCCATCTGTTCTGCAAGCAATGTGCCCTGCCCACTGCCACTTGAATTTGGCAATTCTTCGGGTTATGTCGGTTACCTTGTTGCTATTCACTCTAATATCTTCATGTTTTAGTTGACATCTATTCATGTCTTGTAAAGACTACTAATGTTTGAAGGCCTCTTCATGTACAATGGTAGGTAATAATAGTAGACTTAAACGGCAATAATCTTGCTCAGGGCTATACTAAATCTTAGTTCCGTTTTCTTTCCCTTGACGAATCTCGTCGAAGACTCTTGAAAGTAGGTAGGTACTGCAAGTACCTTAACAGACAGTTTTGGTGATGGGAATTAAGTTGCGCCACTTTTTCTTCCCAGCAAAAGCATTAGAAAGTGGTGAACGGCTGCCGTTTTGGGGGACTGTCTTATGTAATTTTGTCGTTCAAAAAGTACTGATTGATTTTCAGTCTAGTTTGAATAAATGACTTTTGATTTTATTTTAAGTAATGCGACCATGTTGTAAGTATAAGTTATACCTGTAAACTGTTGTAAAAATGTAAGCTACAGATATAAAACAATAATGGCACTGCTTGTAAAATCTTGAGATTACGTGTTTCTGCCAGCACACTGTAATTAAAAGACGTTACATTCGTTACGTTTTTGTAAACGTGACTGCAAAACTTGCGTGTTTGTCATAATAAAGATCTGTAGGATAACATTAAAAATCCATTATGGAGTTAGTTATCTAATCCGAGCGTGCATATAAATAGCTACCTACTCAATTAATACTAACTTATGATCGACATTTATTTAATTTTGGGGGCCTGGAATAGATGTATATATTATTGTAGCTGCGTAAAAACGTACTTAAACAAATATGTGTTTTTGAAAAAACAACCTTAATTTTCTCGCATAAAATTGATTTTGCGCTACAACATCAAGCATTTTTTATGAATTTTTCAAAAGTACTATTCAACTAAATTAACACGAACATAAAGTTGATATTCGTTCAAGTGGATATAGCATCAATTGGTAACCGTGGAGAACGGTTGCACTAGGGACTGAATTTTATCTAAATGTTTGGCTGTTTGCCCTGTTTGCGTGCATTGGGAAGGAAGGTAAGGCATCTGCTCCGACCAAATTGGCATTTAATAGGGTCTACCTATGTACATACATACATAAACTCACGCCAGCGGGAGCGGGAGAAGTTATTTGAAATTATCAAATAACTTCTCCCGCTCTGGGCGGAGAAGGAGGGCGTGTTAGACTTTTGCTGACTAAAACCTAACCGTGTTCCTTCAGTTGCCTGTGCCAGGGGCCACAGTGACTCTTTCGAACAATCCGCGACCCTGGCAGGCATCGGCCCTAGCGGACCCCGTCAGTTAATGCTGACATCCTGACATCTCTTTGAGGCGCGCGTGGAACACAACGCGCCGTCGGCTTGGGCCTGGTCCTTACCGGACAGCGAGGTGTCCATTGCTCGCCGTTGCTTCGTTTAGGTACACAAATCTGGTCATACACGGATGCATGTAATACGCACCTGACCTTTCTGCAGAAATTACAAATAAGGTATCTCCTTCTAGGGCGTCCCCTCCTCTCCTAAGGCCTACTCTTCCTATCTATGGTAGCCGTGGCCTTCTGAACTGTCACTTCACCACGTATTACTCAATCATTTATTACGGGGACTGTCCCAATAACCAATAATAGACTATTTAATAAATTCCAACTGACTTCTCCGGATAAGTATTTAATTTGTTGCAAGGTGATCTAAGAAAAACCCATTGATTAGGCGTCATTGTGTTGAAGTCATTGTCATCCTTTTCTCTCACCGTACAATTATGGGCGTATTTTATAATTACTACATCCGAGATTCTTTCTAAGAAAAATAATTTCAAAGCATAACAATATTAAAGCTAAAAATAACAACGTTTAAAAGTGCTTGTTTAACGATTAGGTTAATTATGAGTTTTTTTGTATAAGAAAATACTTACTCGATCATCCAGAAAAGTTCATTCACAAAGATGATGATGGATTTCAGATGATAGTCAGTAAAGTTATGTTAATTAAATATTTTACATTTAACTCCTGAAAATGTTATATTTTCTAACAACCGATATTGCGACGTATCCTGGGGCGATCCCACTTCAGCAGCACTAACACTTATCACCCTGTATGACTACGCAAATCTAAAGAAAACATTACATAAAATGGTTTCTTTAGGTCCTTTTTTTATAAATTTATAGGCCGGGAACCTTTACAAAGGATAGGTGGGTCGATCTGGGATGGGTCAGTATGTAAACAATGGACAAGATATCGATGACTACGCAACGTCCTTTGAACATTTCACAAGCACGCTGTTATCAAGAATGACTGTTGGTTTTGACTGCCACAAATCTTAATGGTTTAAAAAAACACATACAATACAATATTAATATAACTTAAAAATACTATAAATACATACAACATTATAATTACACTAAAAAACTAACAAACTAACGCACATGAAGTGTCTGCGTCGTGTTTGGCTGACTGGTGTCAGCCGGCCACGAAACCGGCGGTACACAACACCCTTCGGCCAGTACTCTTCCTTGAGGAACTTCTCGAGATGATGTGTCGGAACACGCACCATGAACGACTCGAAGTTCGTGTTGTGACGCGACTTCAACTTCTCGACCCTCAAAGGTTTAAAGGTTACATCCCGCCCTACACAAGGACTCCACAAAAGTGATGGGTCTAAACGCTATAAAATGAAACAACAAAACTGATTTTCTATACAAACTAAAACAATAAAAGATGAAATATGTTTTTTATTGTTTTATCATATTTAGATACCCTTCACATCTGTGGAGTTTCGCTAGCTAATTTAATCAGAAGCCCGAAAGTCTGACAACCAGTCTTACCAAGGGGTATCGTATTACCTAGTAATTTTGTTGTGGAGGTCAGATAGACAGTCGCTCCATGTAAAATACTGGTATTCCGCTGCATCTGGTCAGACTGGACGCCAACCCCTACATAGTTAGGAAAATTGCATTATGTACACATACTTACTTTGCATTGAAATAAAAAAAATACATTAAATTATGATATACTTGCTGCGCCTCGCGGTTTCACCCACGTAAATGTCGATCCCGTGGGAATATCGGGATAAAAAGTAGCCTATATGTTAATCCAGGATGTCAGCTACCTCTATACAAAATTTTATCAAAATTGGTTCAGCCGGTTAGCGTGAAGACAAACATATAAACACACCCCCACATACACACACACAAAATTTCGCCTTTCTATTATTAATGTGATTGTTATTATTAATTTAATATACTTTGCATTCAATTATTTTGCATGGTGTGGTCCCTATTCAAAGAACAGCAGGGTGATGGCGTAACACACTATCAGTAGCAATGGGTTTCATTTTGACAGTTCAAGAACATTCATTGCGTTATTTGCGCTGTTGAGCAGACACATTTTTCGAACATATGTAGCAATGGATTAGAAATAGGCTTCAAAATGATTAAAATTGAGATAGTAATAGTGTCTTACGCAATTAGGGTGCTGATGTGTTGTTATAAATTAAAGTCGCTTTATGTGTCTGTCTGTATGTCCACGTTGTTCTTCTGAACTACGCAACGGTGGTTGTGTACTGAGTAGTGTATGTAGTTTTTCCCATCATTCAATCAGTGATTTTTTTCCGGAAGGCTACACATTAAAATATTAAACTTATATTTCTTTCTTTCTTATATAATTTTTTTTGAACTTATATTTTAAATCTCGATGTTTTGTCAAGACGGGTCGCTAGTTTTAAATAAGACTAGCTTCCGCCCGCTGCTTCGCCCGCGAATTATGTAAATAAAAACTATCCTATGTCCCCCGGGATGCAATCTATCTCTGCCAAATTTTATCGAAATCCGTTCAGTGATTTAGGCGTGAAAAGGTAACATACAGACAGACAGGCAGACAGCAATTATAATATTAGTAAGTATTGGGTATCTAAGAGAAATTACTGGGAGCCTGCCGTTTTGCCGAAAAGATTTTGCCAAAATTTCACTACCCAAACAAATTTTCGCAACCTTTTATTATACCAATGCAATGTTTGGAATAATTTTAGTATGCACATTTTCATTTGGTCGAATTTTTACTTGGCAGAATATTGTTACGAGCTTCGGGTTCGTGACAATAAAAACTGCCGATTTAATAACCAAAAATAACAATTTATTTTACAACACTAATTACAACTCAAAACACTAATTAAAAGAACACAATCACACTACTGATCACTCTTAATTCGCACTTGAAGATCGCTTAGATGTTTTCGCTCTTGTCGCTTTATCCAAACTGTGTCGGTCGGCGCGCATCCCGGCCTTATATAGTGCCGCAGATAGTTCTAGAACCTTCCATTGTAGAAACATCTAGAATGTTCGAGTACATACCGGCCCCGACCGACTAGGTGTCGATTAGGGCTTTCAGTCTCGATGCATTACCGAGTCCCGGGAAAAAAAAAACGAGACTCGATGTGGTCTCGAAATTCCCGGGAAAAACGAGACTTTTGAGACTATTTCAAAACTAGGTTTCTTACATAAAGGCTATGCAATTAGGCAGTCAAAACAAGATATTTTAATCAAGTACTTTATTAAACAAACGTAAAAAAAACCTTTTGTTGATTTTTTTTTTCATTTTAGTAGTGGGCATGTGGTTTCAGACAGAGAGTACCTAATTTTATTACAAAAGTAACCCGTGTTAGAAAAAGCTCTCTCTGCTTCTGCTAGTGGGGGAATAGACATTAAATAATTGTAGCAATAATTTAGGTATTTCCAACAAATTATTAAGCTCAGTTTCCAGCTATTCTTCTGTAGTTAAACTTGTGAGCTCCGCAATAGTCGCATCATTTGTCGGATTTGTCAGTTGTGGATGTATTTAACCTTTACACGACAATTACACACCATTCTTTTAAAGACACTGTAATTTCGTCGTTGCTTAATGTTTGAAAAGCAACGCATCAAGCTTTTTTTCAAAAAACTGAGAAGGACTGTGCAAGTATTGTAAGCTCAAACTCAAGGCATTTATTTAAATTAAACCATGGTCAGGCACTTTTGAATTGTAAAAATTAAATAGTCTGTCAGTTAGTCAGAAAGTTGAAGCTACTTGCCCATTCCAAAACGTAGATCTCTATGGAGAAGAACGGGCAAGAAACCAAAATCCTGGGTACATTATTCTTGTTACTTCTCTATGTGAGAACAATGTAAAAAAAAAACACTTAAACTAAGATACTTGTAACTTGCCTCAATCAGTCTATTTTCCTTAATAAGGATGCGCAGTGGATTACGCTCAAAAAACTTTGTTGTTAGTCCAATTTCTTTAGGCAGAAATTTAGTGCATTATCCGCTGTTACAAGAGTAACGTTTCGTCTACACAGGGCTTATAAGGTCACTTTCATAATACCTAGTGAATTTCTGATTGCTTCCAATGTAGCCTAGTATACTCTGACTCAGTGAACTCTGTAACCATATTAACCATAATAAAAAATGACTGTTGGTTTAGTAGATTATTTAATACTGTTATTATGTGACTCAAGTCTCAAAAGTCTCGTTATTCCCGAGACCGAAAATGTTAGTCTCGAGTCTCGAAAATACCAAAAAATCGTCGAGACTCTCGAAATTTTCGAGACCGAGATTCCCGGGATGAAAGCCCTAGTGTCGATAGTTCGAGAAAGTTCTACAAAGTTCTAGTATCGAATTTTCTAGAACGATCGTGACTCGACTAGTTCTGCTACTCAATACTAGATGGCGCTAGTGGTAACTAATGTCGCCATGTACCAGGCATTAACTGTGGCGCGCAACACTGCCCCCTCCTAAGACATGCTCGTCCCGAGCATTATCAGCCCCATAATAACGCGCCAGTCGGTCCACATGGACGATCTTAGGAGTACCTCTTGCACCTTTCTGTATCCGGTAGGTTACGTCATTGATCTTGGTCACAATCCGGTACGGTCCGTCCCATTTAGCTTGAAGCTTAGGAGATTTCCCTTTGCTGCGGACTGGATTGTGCAACCACACTAGTGAACCTTCGTCGAACCCTTTATTGTTCATTTTGCGGTCATAACGGGTTTTCATCTTTTCAGACATTTGCTGGCCCGATTGTCTCACGTGCTCATAAATGTCATTCATTTTATTTCGCAAGTCATGCGCATAATCGGTTATACTGCGTGGGGCATCAGGTGGTATTCCGGTGATCAGGTCTGCAGGCAGCCGTAATTCTCTTCCAAAGTTTGCGAAAGCGGGTGTCACTGATGTACTTTCGTGAACAGCGCTTCGATATGACAACAAAAACGGTTGTATGTGCTTGTCCCAATCTCGTTGCCGATTTTCCACAACTTTGGCTAGGTACCTCTCCAATGTCTGATTAAATCGTTCCACCATTCCATCCGACTGTGGGTGGTAAGAAGTTGTTCTGGTTTTATGAGTACCCATAACTCGACAAGTTTCCTGGAATATTTGTGACTCAAAATTCCTTCCTTGATCACTGTGAATCTCTAAAGGTACTCCAAAACGACAGAAGACTTCATGAACTAATTTATCTGCAACTGTCGAAGCTTCTTGATTTGGAATAGCGAAGACTTCCGGCCACTTGGTGAAGTAATCCATCACAACCATGAAATACTTGTTACCACTTTCACTTTCCGGAAACGGCCCCGCAACGTCAAGGGCTATCCTTTCCCATGGTGCACCAACATTGTACAATTTCAATGCACCTCTACTGCGAGTCTGAGGTCCCTTTACAGCTGCACAACTTGTACATTTGCGACACCAGTCCTCGACATCGCCCCGACAGTGGACCCAGTAAAACCGTTCTCGTATCTTCAGTAGAGTCCGTTTTACTCCCAGATGACCTCCTGAACAACCATTATGGTACAGCTGTAGAACATCCGGTACTTGAGCTTTAGGGACAACCATTTGCAAATGACAGCTGTCTCCCCGAGCATTTTCCCATTTACGGCACAGGACTTCATCCTGAATCACCAAGCTGTCCCATTGGGCCCAATAGCTTTTTGTGATCGACCTCATCGCTGAGACGTCGCTCCACTTGGGCTTAGGAGCTCTGGCCTTTATCCACTCCAGAATCGGCTTGATGTCCGAATCTTCCTGCTGTGCACGTTGTAGGCTTTCCTTCCACTCGTTGCTGAGGTCGGTCTTGAGCATCCTCACAGGTACGACTTCTTTACTTTCTTGCCTAGTACAATGCTTGCAGTCTTCAGGACAAGGTCTTCTTGACAATGCATCTGCGTTGCCATGTGATTTCCCGCTGCGATGTTCGACCACAAAGTCGTATTCCTGCAGTAGCTCAATCCATCTCGCAACTTGTCCTTCTGGATTTTTGAACTGCAATAGCCATTTCAGTGCAGCATGGTCAGTTCGTACGTGGAATTTCCGCCCCAGAAGATATTTGCTAAAATGCTGCAATGACTTTACCACAGCAAGCAATTCCCGTCTCGTGACACAGTAGTTCTTTTCCGGCTTTGACAACGACTTGCTGAAGTACGCTATCACAACCTCTTGATCACCATTCCGTTGTGACAACACACCTCCAAGTCCTATGTCACTTGCGTCTGTGTCAATTATAAATTCCTTGCCCGCATCAGGGTACCCCAAAATAGGTGTTTTGCACAGACGGTCCTTTAGCTCCTGGAATGCGATGTCGCAACTTTCATCCCAGCAGAAAGGTCGCTTCTCCTCGGTTAGCTTATGCAGGGGTTTGGCTATGTCTGCAAAGTTCTTGACAAATCGCCGATAATAGGAGCACAAACCCAAAAATGCTCTGACCTGCGTCTTGTCTTTTGGAACTGGCCAATCCTTGACAGCGGCGATTTTCTCAGGATCCGTGCGGATACCTTCTTCAGACACTACATATCCCAAAAAGCTAACCTGTCGTTTGAATAGTGAACACTTCTTCGGACTTAACTTGAGGTTGGCACTCTGGATCTTCATGAGCACGCGTTCCAGGTTTTGAAGATGTTCTTCAAACGTGCGGCCTACGATGATGATGTCATCTAAGTAGACCAAACAGGCATCGCCAATTAGTCCAGTAAGTACAAGTTCCATCAACCTTTCAAAAGTTGCCGGAGCATTGCACAATCCAAACGGCATAACTTTAAATTGCCACAGACCCTTTCCTGTCGAGAATGCAGTTTTCTCCTTGTCCTTAGGGTCAATTTCGACTTGCCAGTAGCCACTTTTCAGGTCCAGCGTGCTAAACCACTTTACTCCAGTAAGCATGTCCAGCGTGTCATCAATTCTTGGCAAAGGATAGCTGTCCTTCTTTGTAACGTCGTTCAGACGACGATAGTCAACACAAAACCGCATGCTGCCGTCCTTCTTTCTTACCAGCACTACAGGTGAACACCATGGACTAGATGAAGGTTCAATAACGCCATCCTTCACCATTCCCTCAATCATGGTTTCCACTTCCTTTTCACGTGCTACCGGCAATCTCCTTGGCCGCTGACGGATAGGCAATTCTTCTCCTGTGTTTATTTTGTGTTGAACTAAGCCAGTCTTCCCGATGTCAGCATCGTTTGATGAGAAAACATTGGCGTACTTGAGTAACATCTTCTTCGCCTTGGCCATTTCATTTTGGGACAGAACGCTGCGGCAGTCTTCTAACAGTGTGGTCACTTTCGTTTGTGCATCCTTGCTGAGGGTCCCAGTCGATAGATATTGGCATCGACGCAACCAATCCACTTCCTCGCAAGTACCAACTATTGTGCCTTTTTCTATAGTCTGTTCCTGATCACAAAGGTTCAGCACACGTACCCCTGAGATGTCTGTGGCTCTGACCAAAGTTCGTGCCACTTTCCATGGAAGGTCATTGTCTACCCTTTCCACGAGTACACAACGATGAGTCTGCCCAGGATTCCGAGGAAGACTAACAGGCACAATCGTTTCTGATCTCGGCGGAAGAACAATCTTCTTAAGGCTGTACACATTCCCTGGTAACGCCCCTTCCACGAAAAGTTCCTCTTGTCCACATTTCAAAACGCCTTGCTTGACGTCAATCTCGCAAAAATTCTTCCTCATAAAGTCAAGGCCCAGGATGCAATCGTCCATTATATCGGCCACGATGACATTATGCAGGTAGATTCTGTTGCCTAGCTTCAACTCCATCTTCTTCTCTCCATGGACGGGTATGCGCTGACCGGTGGCTGTTACCAAATTAATGCGTTCTCGGTTGTGTGCGGAGTCCCCAAGGGACCGTCTTGTTAGTTGGGAACTGACAACCGTGCGAGAGGCTCCAGTGTCTATGGTCAGCTTACACGGCGTTCCGTTGACCTCGCCCTTGATGATTAGGCTGTTCCCGTCATGGGTTTGTGTGATCGAAACCCTTGGGGCTCTTTGAACATCAGCCAGCACCCGCCCCGCAGTCCTGGCTATTACTCGTTTCCCTGCTGCTGGTGCTGGGCGGGGCTGTTAGCCGCACTGCCCTCTGGAGATCGGCCGTCTTCTCTTTCTGCAGTTCGCTTAGGGCAACTGGATCGAAGGTGGCCCCTTTCCCCACAGCCGTAGCACCTAGGGCTGTATCCTTTATTGCGGTCGCGAACTGTAGCCGCTGCAACCTCCCTGACGCGATGGGAACGATGATCCTGCCGCACAGCTTCCACCTCCAGTGCATGGGCCAAGGCGTCCTTAAGCGTCCCGTGGTGACCGAGCCTCACAGCAACTCTCACTTCAAGGTCGCGGATGCCGTCGATGAATGCCTGCACCAGGTTTCCATCAATAAGCGCAGGTACAGACTGGTAAGCTTTGCGAACCAGCTTCTCCACTTCAAGGGCCCACTGCTGCAGGTTTTCGTTACTGCGTTGTACGCGATCCTTGAGCTGCGCACGAAACACGTGTTCCAGGTGAGCGTCACCATACCGAGACTCCAATGCCTCAAGGAGCTGCTCGTAAGTCACTTCCTTACCGAGAGCTTCCAGAACGGTTAAGGCCTGGTCGCGCAGGCCTAGGGTGAGGGCAGTCATGGCCTGACTTTTATTCCACCCGTTCGCCTTCATGACAGCCTCAAACTGGATTTTGTAGGCCGACCAGGAAGAAGTACCGTCGAACGGTGGCACTTTGAATCCACGTAGCGAAGGTGTTGTAGCTACGGGAGCTGCGATTCCGTCCCCAAGTTTGAGGTAATCCAGCGTTTTCTTCACGTCGGCCATCACGGTTACCTTCACGTCAGCCATCACGTTGTCAACCCGATTATTTACTTGGTCGATTCGGGTTTCAGCTTCCGACAGGCGGTTGTCATATTGAGCAACCTTATCCTTCACCTCCTTCATGTCTTTCCCGAAGGTAGCGTGAAGGTCCTTCATAAGGAGCATCTGCTCCTCCTGGCGGCGCGCCTGCTCCTCCTGTTGGTGGACCTGTTCCTCCTTATCACGCTGGAGCTGTTCTTCCAGCCGACGAGCCTGTTCCTCCTGTCGGCGGGACTGTTCCTCCTGTCGACGAGCCTGTTCCTCCTGTCGACGGGCCTGTTCCTCCTGTCGACGGGCCTGTTCCTCCTTATCCCGCTGGAGCTGTTCCTCCAACCGACGAGCCTGTTCCTCCTGTCGGCGAGCTTGTTCCTCCTGTCGGCGAGCTTGTTCCTCCTGTCGGCGGGCCTGCTCCTGCAGCATCATCATCAGAGCAGCCAAATCTGGTGCTGATGATGCTGGAGCAGCTGTGGACGGGCCGGCCTCCGTGGTCGGTAGCTGGCCTTCCGACCTCTGTGGCGTAGCTCCACCAAATCGCCTCTGGTCCGTCTCCTGCTGACGTTGACTCCGGGTACGGATACCCTCCGTGTCGTCTTTGGGTAAAACCGGCATAATCCCACTTCTGACACCAATTGTTACGAGCTTCGGGTTCGTGACAATAAAAACTGCCGATTTAATAACCAAAAATAACAATTTATTTTACAACACTAATTACAACTCAAAACACTAATTAAAAGAACACAATCACACTACTGAACACTCTTAATTCGCACTTGAAGATCGCTTAGATGTTTTCGCTCTTGTCGCTTTATCCAAACTGTGTCGGTCGGCGCGCATCCCGGCCTTATATAGTGCCGCAGATAGTTCTAGAACCTTCCATTGTAGAAACATCTAGAATGTTCGAGTACATACCGGCCCCGACCGACTAGGTGTCGATAGTTCGAGAAAGTTCTACAAAGTTCTAGTATCGAATTTTCTAGAACGATCGTGACTCGACTAGTTCTGCTACTCAATACTAGATGGCGCTAGTGGTAACTAATGTCGCCATGTACCAGGCATTAACTGTGGCGCGCAACAATATTATTAAGGATAATGTCATTTAGGCATTTGGTCTTTAATCAAATGATTTATTACGGCAAACAATCTTTAGACAATAAACGTTTGGTCAAACGATTTGTTATGACAAAAAATATAAAGGCATAAATAAGATTTTTTGAGTTTTTTTTTTTTGGGAATTAAATAATTAAAAAATGCAATTTTATTTTAAAATAATCATTTATTTAATACAAAATATTTGTAACTTACTATTTTAATTTTTTTGCAATGGACATTATCGAGAACCGAAATAATTACGAGGTTAATTATAAAAAAAAATGCTTAGGTTAGGTTAGGTTAAAACTGTGACCTCCTACGCACGAGCCGAGCGAGCGAAGCGAGCGGTGCCGCCGCAGCGGCCAGTGAGTGCCAGAAACGACTAGATTATATAGAAAAAAAAAATATTGAAAAAAGAGATTATTTTTAGCAGGCTATCGAGAACCGAATAAGTTAGACGAGGTTAATTATTAAAAAAAAAATGCTTAGGTTAGGTTAGGTTAAAACTGTGACCTCCTACGCACGAGCCGAGCGAGCGAAGCGAGCGGTGCCGCGGCAGCGGCCGGCGAGTGCCAGAAACGACTAGATTATATAGAAAAAAAAAATGGAAAAAAGTCTACCCGAAACTGAACTAGTTAGACGAGATTAATTATTTAAAAAAATACTACCAGAATACTTAATATTATTATTACCTGTTTAGAATTTGTCCCAAGTGGAAAAAACACCCTTGTAATAAAACGTATTCAAAGTTAGATCTTATGCTTGAAATGGCTGCCTTAAAACTGCGAAAACTGACGATACTAAATATTTGGCAAATGTAATTTTGCGTAAAATGAGTTATTCCAACTGAAATATTTGACTAAATAAAAATTGGTAAAAGTACTAGTTGGTAAACAAGTTAATGTTTAAACGTTCACTTGCCAAACATTAGGTTTGGGTTACAATTATTTTTGAAGAGATTTTTTGCTAAGTAATAATTTGGCAAATGAAATTATGCGGAAAATTGTTTGGGAAGTGATAATTTGGCAAAATCTTTTCGGCAAAACAAGGGAGACCCGAAATTACTACTATTACTGCGCAAGGAGCAGGTACAGCTTCCCGTCTTCATGAAATAATCCCGGTTATTTCAGACATCAATAAATCTAGAACTAGAGCACACTGCGGTTGCACCACCCGCGATACCTGAGTACACAGACCTGATGGTTTCACCTTGAGTTATAGGAAGATAATAAATAGATATGTCGAGCTGTGCATCCTGGCTGTGGTGACCAGAAGTTTGTTGTTTAGTCGGACTGCCTGAATTTCCAAAATTACCTCATCAACGCTCGAGTGTTGTGCCATGGTCAGAAACCTGTATTTTATTAAGGAAATTGTGCACTAATTAAGCTGAAGCTAAATGCTAAAAGCTTGGACAGATTTTGAATATTTTCCATGCCAAAAATGGCTATGAGTTCACATTTTTAAGTTTTTATAGCTTTTCTTAGCATCATCCTGAGTCATGAAGCAAAATTTATTGGAGAAAAACATAATAACTATAACTATATAGGTGTAACTATAACTATACACGATAAAAATAAAAATAGAGGAAATAAGTTATGAATGATAAATTAAAATTTGAAATTACAATCAAATTTTATTTGAATTTATTAATTATTTTTGAAATTTACATGTCAAGATTGAGCATTTAACTTGAAGTCTAAAAAAGTTTTTTGTATTTGGCCTTTATTTTCCATTAAACCATATCCTCACTATTCCGCCAACATATCTCCTCTAGCGCTACGTATAAAGCGGCGCAAGCGCATACTTGACAGCGTGCCAGCTGTGTCACGGCGCAGCTATATTTCAACGTGGCTTGCGAAAATGTATCAATGGCTGCCACTGCGCCGGTTTACGTCGTATCGTAGTAATGGGCTCGAGTTCATTTGGGAGCGAAGAGTTCTGTTGCTTGAGTAAATAAATAAAGGTATCATAAAACCACAAACTTCAACGCTTCATGCCAAATTCTACTCTTGTAAGTGTGGAATCTAGGATTAAGTATTTATAAGTATAATATAATAATAATAATATTCCACAACTATCACACAACGCCGTCTAGTCTCAAGCTAAGCAGAGCTTGTGTTATGAGTACTAGACAACTGATAAACATACTTATATATTTCTAAATACATACATATATAGATAAATTACACCCAGACACAGAACAAATGATCATGCTCATCACACAAACATTTGTCCTGGGTGGGAATCGAACCCACGACCTCCGGCATAGCAGTCATAGTCACTGACCACTAGACCAACAGGCCAGTCAAAAAGTAGGTATGGTTCCAGCGGGGTGATTGCGTAACACACTATCAGTAGCAATGGATTTCATTTTGACAGTTCTTCAACATTCATTGAGTTGTTGAGCAGATAAATTTTTTCGAACTTATGGAGCAATGAATTAGAAATAACCTTCAAAATGATTCAGATTGTGATTGAAAGTGTACGCAATTAGGGTGCTGGCCTATCTGGTTATCCAGCCGTTATGGAGGATGACTTAAAGAGTAACTAAGGGCTGGAATGTCAAGGGGATGCTCTCCAATCATCATGCCTAGCCTTTTCCCAACTATGTTGGGGTCGGCTTCCAGTCTAACCGGATGCATTTGAATACCAGTATTTTACATGGAGCGACTGCCTATCTGAACTACACAACCCAGTTACTGGGTAATACGATATCCTTTGGTACGACTAGTTGTCAGACTTTCGGGCTTCTGACTACCATAACTGTTAAAGATCCACAAATGACAGACATTTCCGAGACACGGAGGGATCTCGGTATGTAAATAACAATAATCATTTTATTATCAGGCAACCTATAGGCCTTTAGGTAAAAAACACAAAAAAATCTTGTGAAGATAGTCACCCATCCACAGACCAACTGCGGCAAGTGTAGCTTAACCTGATCGACTGTGCGGCTGTTATTATTTATCCACGGGAGAGGATGCTCTCCAGTATCACGAACGTAATGCGATTTCTAATTTACTATAAGCAGGTTGGTTGGTAGGTGAGTTACTATAAGTAGGTTTTTCTTACGGTATGTATATTAGATATATAGGTATTATATCTTTGCAATAGCCCCGGGAGTCTCACAACAATAGATAATAAATTGTGTCTCATTAGAAAATACCCATTAAGAAGGACTAATAAAGATAATTTATAGAAATTGTTACCTATCAGCTGATTGCAATCTTTTGACTGACATGACAACGAAGTTAGCAGTTCATAATTTTGTGCCAGTTGTAGGTGAATGCCGTGAGAAACAGGCCGCTTAGGATGTCAGCGTAGGCGAACCATGTGCAATGGTACAGAAGCCAGCACATCAAGCTACTACAATCTGTCAAATTTCTTTAATAGATTTTCAACTTTATCGCTAAAGCATAAGGTTCAAAGTTGATTGGGGAAATTTGACAGTTTCGGGTAGCTTGATGTGCTGACGTCTGTACGTATAATAATAATAATAATATAATATAATAATATTCCACAACTATCACACAACGCCGTCTAGTCTCAAGCTAAGCAGAGCTTGTGTTATAAGTACTAGACAATGATACCAATATGTAAATAATTATCTGCATACTCACGACTGTTCAATATCAAGGCTGTAACAGTATTCTTGAATTATTTACTTGCATGAATTTGTAGGTTAGTATAAAATTGAAGTTTAGAAAAATTAACCACAGATTTTTTTTAAACCTTTGGTCTAGATTACATAACAAGAAAGATGCCAATCCTTAGCATCAAGTGGAATTGTGGATCAGTGGTAGCCCAGCGGTATCAGCCCGATTTACGAGTTGTAGGTCGTGAGTTCGAACGCAGGCAGGCACTTTACTTTGTGTAGGTATTTAATTCCATCACCACTGCTCTCAAAACAGTGAAGCACAACATTGTGAGGAAACCGGCATGTCCTAGAACCAAAAGTTCGAAGACATGTGACATCCACCAACCCGCACTGGGTCCGCGTGGTGGATTAGGGCCCTCTCACAGAGAGGAGGCCAGTGAGTGTTCCAGCCATAGATATAGATACACCTAGATAACGCAAGAGCAACTACTTCGCGTGCCAAAAATCGCACCAGTTTACGATAAAAAATCATAAGCCGCCACTTTCGCGCTCAGTCCTGTGTACTGCTGGCTGGGTAAGCGTGAGCGAGAGCGCGAGCTTGTGACGTCATAGTATGTAGTCAAAAAATGGCACGCTTGGTTTTCATACAGTTCGTGATACTTGCGTTATCTAGGTCTATCTATATCTGTGGTTCCAGCACATTACAGGCTGATTATGTTAAGTGGAATTACAGTTGAACTACAATGGTCGGTTGAATACAAGAACCTTCCTGTTACGGTTCGTTGACAAACAATCGCTTATACAGGCGGGCATTGACGCTCAAAGTGTAACCATGAATTCAGCAGCGTCATGATGTGTTTAGACTCCCCAGAGTACAAATTATTCGTCGGTAATAAAAAAAAAACACCTGCGCCATAGAAAAGTGCCATACCTACGCGGTCAAAATATTTTCAACAGCTATTTGTTTTTAAACCACCGACAAAAAATTTCAACGTGTGGGAGTTCAGAATCATCATCATCTGCCTAGCCTTTTCCCAACTATGTTGGGGTCGGCCTCCATTCTAACCGGATGCAGCTGAATACCAGTATTTTACATGGAGCGACTGCTTATCTGACCTCCACAACCCAGTTACTGGGTAATACGATACCCCTTGGTAAGACTGGTTGTCAGACTGGGAGTTCAGAATCATGTACTGAATTCATGGTAACACGTTGCGCGTTGATGCCTGCAACCTTGTATTAGTTAGCAACAGCTTATTTATCAACAAAGAGACAATCCTTCGACTTACAATACCTAATTATCCTGTCCTCAACGAAAGTATATGAAGTGAAATACATACTTATAAAGCACTCGTATAATTCTTATCACACTTCATACTTCAGGAATGTGTAAGCGTCAACACATACGTCATCAATATTACACGCCGGACTCGCATGACCATCAGCTGTAGCAGCTGATATCTGTGGAAAACAATTGAAAACACGTACTTACTTACTAATATTGAAAATCAATACATATCGATGATAACATACTACTGTTCATTTATTACGTAAGACAATTTTAACCACTCTCTGAGTACCCCTACGTAAGAAAAAATAAGAAGATTTGAGGGACCCCCACCCCCCCTCAATTCGTTTTACGTAATAAATGAACAGGTAAGTAGGTACTAGGAAATGTCCTGAAAACACTGGTGTCGTTACTTATAGTTAGGGTTACCAATTTTTTTATTATGAAATTCAGGGTGGCAAGGGACATCGACGCGGAAATTGTTACCATAGATTCAGTACAACATGATTCTGAACCTTGCAATTCAAAATTTGTGCATTTGTTTTGAATAGTGTTGTTGGACATTGTTGTTTCTTTTTAACCGACTTCAAAAAAGGAGGAGGTTCTCAATTCGACGGCATGTTTTTTTTTTTTGTGTGTTTGTTACGCGATTACTCCGCCAATAATTGTGGACCGATTTTCAAAATTATTTTTTTGTTTGAAAGGGTATGGTCTCGAGGTGGTCACATTGCCAACTCGGAATCTGATGAGTTAATCCCATGGAAATCGAGGGAAACCCCCAAATTTTATAGGCACACTTATAGCGATTTGGGTATTTTTTATAGTAACTCGTGCATTTGCTTTCGGAAAGCACCATTTGGTGAAGTGGAACTGATGATGAAGACCACAGATGGCCACCGGAACTAGGTACTCAATAATAAGCATTTCACGGGTTACGATTCGATTAGGTACTTTAATGTGGTTGCTAAGCAATTTATGCTCGTCACAATGCTTATGGTGAAGTGGAGCTGAGGGTGACTTCTCAGCTCCAGTCGTTCGTGTAACACCACACATTTGTCTTTTACTAGAAATATACTAAATAACTACTAACATGTAGACCAATACCAGACGAATACAATACACATCATAAGGTAGCCTTCAAAAGAAGGTGAAATACCTACTCGAAACTCAAGTGTTAAAAACAATCAGTTTGCAAACAATGCGACTGATTGTTTACATTTTCTACAACAAGTGGATAAATACTAATTTCCGAGTTGAAGAATGTAGAATAAGAAAAGGAATAATTATGTGTGTGGTAGATTTTACGTTTTTACAATTTAAATAATCTTATGTCATTCATAAAATTATATAAATTACCACTTTTTTTTTTTAGGATAACTTGAACTTCAGCGGGATTGTCCGAAAGGGTTACCGCTGGCCCGGAACATAAAGGGCTAAGAAAGGAACATGGGTGGGTTTTAGTCAGTAAGAGTCTGACACTCCCTTCCGCTCCACCCAGAGCGGGAGGGGTCATTTGATGACTTCCCATCCGAAGAAAAAGAAAAAAAGGATAACTCGAACTGAGTAACTTTTCTTTTTTCAAATTTATGACAGTAGTGTTATTCATAACCCCGCGGCCACCTTGAAAATTTTAGGGGAGATATTATTGTGATAATTTCAGATATTTTTGGCTTCAAAATTTATACTAAAAGTGAAGTCGAGAAATGCAGTTCAGTTATCTTGATGGCATTCACAAACACTCTATTAATCGAAAAAAATCTAACTAACAACATCTTTTCCTAAAATTATCAGTAATTGATATGTTTGTAAGATAAGTGGTTGCTGGAAAATCTGGTTTGAAAAGTCGCGTTTCGACCCAAACAGCGCACGGACCGCTTATACGCTCTTAATTCTGGGGGTATCTCAATATATTATCATGATTACGATATCGCATAATCAGCCTATAATGTTCCCACTGCTGGGACACAGGCCTCCACTCTGTGAAAGAGAGTGGGCCGTAATCCACAACGCAGACCCAGTGCGGGTTGATAGATGTCACATATTATCGATTTTTTTGGTTCAAGGACATGTTGGTTTCCTCACGATGTTTTCCTTTACCAGCAGTGCAGAGCAGTGATGATGAAATAATTAAAACAAAGTAAAGCGCTGGACTGGGACCTATGAACTTACAACTTGTAAGTCGCGGCCGTTACCCCTGGGCCACCACTGAAGAAGAGCAATCGTTATCATTTCTGCCAAAAAACGTCCATTTTTAATATGCTGCTGTTAAATAAAAGACAAGACGTTATTTATGATGTGTGCTAAAATCACACTCACACAACTCGACTTGCTTAACAAATGAAAAGCTACCGAATCGAAAAGCTTTTTCTATCGACACACATTTCAAGATCATGAGTCGTCCCACACAGGAGTCACACGTGAATGTCGTACCCTCCTCAGAGCTCCTAAAATACCTACCTATTAATAGTAAGATACCCTGTTTTAGGCATGTGCGGCATTCTCAATAAGATCGCCTTTTGTTGACACGTGACAACTCGGACTGGTCGCGTGAGCAAGACTTTGGTTATGCGAAGCTATCAATCATTCGGTGTTTGATACCTAATCGATTAGCTTCTAAGGTTGACTTACACGTTCACATTCCTGTAATCGATGATGGAATCGATTTCCTGATGTTGTGTAGAATTTTGCGTTGGACAGATGCTTTTGCAGAGAGCTAAATGTTTTTGGATTCTTCGCATGGCTGAGGAAATGACTTTGCGGAATTCTGCACTTTTCTCTTACATCCTGCATCTGCTAGTAGGTTCCCAGTTAGGTACTCTTTTTGGATCCAATTGTAATAGTTTATATCATAATCATCATTGGCCGCCTTACATTCCTAACACCTGTAGGCCTCTTTTGTGGCATGCTGCCCTGGTCCATGTGAGTCTCAACCCGGTCTTATCCGCTATCCTCTGTCTAAATTATCCACCAATCTTCTGGTCTGGCTAATATTTTTGCTGTGTGCAAAAAAGAGTAGGTACCACCTACATTTTTCCTCATACATTTCCAGTTGGTAAGATTCAACATATAAAACACAAAAGCCCGCGGTTGAAAGTACCAGGTCTACATAGTAATCCTAGGTATGTCGCCAATACAAGGCTGACTTTGTGTTGGTTCAGTTCAGAAGTAGCCGCAGTTTGTAAACCGTGACTCAAACGTGCATACAAGCGTGTCGCGTGAGCATTTGACACACTTTGTCTTAGCCGATTTGATCGGCTGGCTATTAGGCTATTTTTAGATGGTCCAGTGTAAGAATAGCTCGCGGTTTCCCGATTGCCATAAGTGGCGGTTTTGGAAGTGTAAGTACGCTTGCTTTCAAACGGTGGTATTTTTAAACAATGCGTTCAATACAGAATTGCTTAGTCAGGGTTTTACAGGGGGACATACTGCCACCGCAAGCATGTATTCTTACTTTACTACTGATTACATATCTTGACACCTGACAATATAGGTCTGACGGGGTTCGTGGCTAAACATTTTTTAATCTGACTGGAATAATATAATAGGCTATTTGACTGGTTTCTGATAAACATCTCAGATTATTTAATGGTGTCTAACGAGCCCACAAAAACCTATTACTTCAAATTGCATAATGTATTTCTTTTAGAAAATAGTAAATAAAAATGTACTGTTTAAATAAGCCGCCAAAACGCTATCTTTAACAATATGGCGTCGTGACGTCAAAATACACGTAAACAAACGTTGAAACGGTCGAGATACTAGACAAAAGTCATCTGTTCTGTCAACGATAGACAGAAATTGACTATATCATGACGTCATCATAAGTTCAGCCAATCCAGACCGTTTTCGATTACGTGGCGCCAGATTTAAAAAGATGAAGTTTTTTCGGGATTTTTTTAATAAATAATACATTGTTTTGTAGTAAAATTAATGCAAATCGATTTTAAAAGCGATAATCTATACGAGTGTCAATAATTATGACCTTATTTTTTACATTGTCAAATAGCCTATTATAATGAATAGGTACCTAAATAATCAATTATAACAAAGTGGAAAAATAGTGTTCTTTCAATATTTTTTAAATGTGACATTTATGCAGTTAGTTACATAATAACACTAAAATATACATATTATATACAAGTATATAATAAAAAAAAGGAAAAGAAGAAGACAGGAGCTCATTGGGCATCAAAAAATCTATACATATAATAAAACAGTAGAAAAACTGTGTCTGTACATTGAAAATATTAAAAAAAAAAAAATGGGGGGGGGTTTAGAAACAGTAATAGGGTACGAATCCGAAAAAAAAATTCTGTCTGTTTGTCTGTTTGTCTGTTTGTTTGTACACGCTAATCTTCGGAACTACTGGAAGGATTTGAATGATTTTTGTTTTGTTGTATAGGTATTATGTCTGGGCAACATATAGGCTATAATTTATCTTGGAAACTTGAACACCTGATGCAGAACCGCAACAGACCAGCTAAACTATAAGAGATACAAAAATGGTACCATAGCAAAAATTGTTCCACGTGATGAGCATTTTCTGCCGAGAGAATAAATTTGAAGATCTGGAACACCTGATGAGGAACTCCAAGAGCCCAGCTACACCATAACATATATAGGAATGACGTCTTAGCGAAAGTTGTTCGGTCTGACGGGCATTTCCTGTTGACTTATAAAAAAACTGGCCAACACGAAGGGTTCCGTACCACAATGCAAAAACGCCGAAAAAAACACGTTTGTTGTATGGGAGCCCCCCTTAAATATTTATTTTATTTTGTTTTTAGTATTTGTTGTTATAGCGGCAACAGAAATACATCATCTGTGAAAATTTCAACTGTCTAACTACCGCGGTTCTTGAGATACAGCCTGGCGACAGACGGCAAAAACGCCGAAAAAAACACGTTTTTTTGTACGGGAGCCCCCCTTAAATATTTATTTTATTTTGTTTTTAGTATTTGTTGTTATAGCGGTAACAGAAATACACCATCTGTGAAAATTTCAACTGTCTAGCTACCGCGGTTCTTGAGATACAGCCTGGCGACAGACAGACGGCAAAAACGCCGAAAAAAACACGTTTTTTTGTATGGGAGCCCCCTTAAATATTTGTTTTATTTTGTTTTTAGTATTTGTTGTTATAGCGGCAACAGAAATACATCATCTGTGAAAATTTCAACTGTGTAGCTACCGCGGTTCTTGAGATACAGCCTGGCGACAGAAAGACGGCAAAAACGCCGAAAAAAACACGTTTTTTTTGTACGGGAGCCCCCCTTAAATATTTATTTTATTTTGTTTTTAGTAATTGCTGTTATAGCGGCAACAGAAATACACCATCTGTGAAAATTTCAACTGTCTAGCTACCGCGGTTCTGGAGATACAGCCTGGCGACAGACAGACGGCAAAAACGCCGAAAAAAACACGTTTTTTTGTATGTGAGCCCCCTTAAATATTTATTTTATTTTGTTTTTAGTATTTGTTGTTATAGCGGCAACAGAAATACATCATCTGTGAAAATTTCAACTGTCTAACTACCGCGGTTCTTGAGATACAGCCTGGTGACAGACAGACGGCAAAAACGCCGAAAAAAACACGTTTGTTGTATGGAAGCCCCCCTTAAATATTTATTTTATTTTGTTTTTAGTATTTGTTGTTATAGCGGCAACAGAAATACATCATCTGTGAAAATTTCAACTGTCTAACTACCGCGGTTCTTGAGATACAGCCTGGCGACAGACAGACGGCAAAACGCCGAAAAAAACACGTTTTTTTGTATGTGAGCCCCCTTAAATATTTATTTTATTTTGTTTTTAGTATTTGTTGTTATAGCGGCAACAGAAATACATCATCTGTGAAAATTTCAACTGTCTAGCTACCGCGGTTCTTGAGATACAGCCTGGTGACAGACAGACGGACGGACGGACGGACGGACAGCGAAGTCTTAGTAATAGGGTTCCGTTTTTACCCTTTGGGTACGGAACCCTAAAAATCGAAGATCAGAAACATCTGATGTGGAAATCAAAACTATCACTAATTTCACCTCCACGCGGTGAAGGCGGTAACAGTTTAGGACTGATTTTCGATGACGATGGTATATCATTGAAAATTTGACTCTACTGGCCAAAAGTCCCATTTTTTTTTTTAACGTGAATAAATGCTCATGCGTTCTGCACTACCACGGGGAGATAGTACAGTTATGTGGGACTCTAACCTACTAAAACTCCACGGTGTCCTCCTCTGCCGCTTACAGCGGGAATATGGGCACGCGTTAGCACTCATCCGTGAACCCGCCGCGGCTGTCCGTCACCGGACCCTCCTCTAGGGAGTACTCCCCATAACCGGCGCACCAGAACACATAGCACGCCGTGACGACCCCAGGGACCAAACCAGCACATGGGCGCCAGACGACCCCGTGTCTGGGCACCCTTGGTAGGGGAGCAGTCACTTAGATTTTAA
This sequence comes from Oligia fasciuncula, assembly GCA_963082905.1. Taxonomy (NCBI): domain Eukaryota; kingdom Metazoa; phylum Arthropoda; class Insecta; order Lepidoptera; family Noctuidae; genus Oligia; species Oligia fasciuncula. The sequence goes on along the minus strand of OY720406.1, from coordinate 7,429,416 downwards.
TTGATCAGGTATCTTCTTCACAATAAAACTATAACCATGCCTAGAAAAAGGTCAAATCTTTTCCAATGTTCCAAAGGAGCTAAAAGATTGCGGATCATAAGAACCCAAGAATCTACCGACGAGCGTCAGGAGAGACTTGATGCTGTTCGAGAACATCAGGCTGCAACTCGCTCCGTGGAAACCTCTTCGGATCGCGAAGCACGCCTGCATTCTCAGCGTATTTACGCATCTACATCCAGATCTCTAGAGACCAGTGAAGAATATGATGCGCGACTGACCGCTGATCGTGAACGTCATGCATTGTCTCGCGAGTCGGAGACGTTGACGGATAGAGAATTGCGCTTGAGTTCTCAGCATATCTACGCATCTGCTTCTAGGTCTCTAGAGACAAGTGCGGAACGTGATGCGCGACTGTCCGCTGATCGTGAGCGACATGCATTGTCTCGCGAATCGGAAACGTTTACCGATACAGAATCACGCTTGAGTTCTCAGCGTATTCGCACATCTACTAACAGGTCTTTTGAAACAAGTGATGAACTTGAGATTATCATACATTGTCCCGAACACGCACACAACAAAATACTCATAATCAGTTAGAAAGTGAGAAAGAAAGAATTGCTGGAGTACGGCATGAAGGGACAGATTAAGAAGAGCGCAACGAACGTTTGAATTCTGATCGACTTCGACATTCTCTGAACAGAATGTCGATATCATCTGAAGAATCGGATGTGTCTCAAGATATAGCCGTAGGGCATGGCGACCTTCCTTGGGTTGATAAGGAACGGAGTGCATTTACGTATACTCCTATGATTGACTACGCCACATATTCCGCCATCGGAGGTATGGTTCAAAATTGTACTTTTTGTGAAGCTGTTAAATGGCAAAAAGAAACAAACGGTATGTGTTGCTCAGGTGGGAAAGTACATATTAAAATATTACAAAATCCTCCAGAAATATTAAGATCACTGCTAATCGGTGACCATCCACAGTCAAAACATTTCTTGGATAACATACGTTCGTACAATAATGCCTTTCAAATGACATCTTTTGGTGCAGAACAGATTTCAGAAGGCCCATTTATGCCAACATTCAAAGTGCAAGGCCAAGTTTACCACCTTATTGGTTCATTATTGCCTGAAAATGACGTCTCGAATCGTCTCGCGCATCCCGTTGTTTTTCAGTCCCTGGGCTCTTAGAATTCGACATCAGACGTTTCAGATCTCCGATTTTGACGACCCCGTTGTCGCTGGCATAAGCAACAGGATCCGCGTACGAAGTCGCGGGCAGAAGCTAGTATCTAATATTTATCTGACTGGTAGTTCCAGAGATTAGCGTGTTCAAACAAAATAACTAATTCTATATTAGTATGGATTAAGAGACTTTCAGGGCTCGTGCTCCAAGCCAAACTTTCAGTCCTAATTCATTAACATAGCCAGGAAATCCCAAAACTTTAAAGTTATCTCAGCCTAATTTGAATATGACTTTTGATTTGATCTGATACAAGTTGGACCGGTTGATCCAACTTACATACATAATCAGCCTATAATGTTCCCACTGCTGGGACACGGGCCTCCTCTATGTGAGAGGGAGTGGGCCGTAATCCACCACGCGGGCCCAGTGCGGGTTGGTAGATGTCACATGTCTTCGAATTTTTGGTTCTAGAACATGCCGGTTTCCTCACGATGTTTTCCTTCACCGTTTTTGTGAGCAGTATCTAGTGATGAAATAATTTACACAAAGTAAAGCGCCTGACTGGGTTCGAACCTACGACCTACAACTCGTAAGTCGCGATCCAACTTACTATAAAATAAAATCAAAAGTCATGTATTCAAATTAGACTGAGAATCAGAATTTTTATAACGTCATAATTACATAAAACAGTCCCCATAATGCCAGCCCTTCATCACTTCCTAGTGGCTGGGAAGACGTGTTGCAACAAACTCCTCAGTTATCTTTTAGATAGATGAATTTGTTCAATCCAAGGCCAGATCTAGATCAATCGATCAGCGCTTACTTACTATTTGGCTATAAACCAGACATTGAACTCCATACTTCCGTATTCAAAATTAATAGCTTCCAATTACAATAGTAAACATCATGAAAAGGTCAAGTAAATAAACCATTAGTTAAGCCCCCTTGTTTTCTTACAATTAAGTAATTTGTTTTTCTCTTACATCGATTGTAGGCGTAACGAGGAAAAGTTTCAGATAGATTAATATTTTGCACGTGTTTTTTATGACAGATCAAGGAAAAAATGGCGGGACGAGTTGGCTGTTACCGTGAGGACAGACCCATATTGGCAAAGTATAGTGAGAAGGGAGAGGGAGGCTTTTGCGTGTGGCTAAAATAAGCCGGTACCTACAGTGGCTTCGAGGGGCCCGTGGCTAAATAATAACAGCCGCACAGGTCGATTGATCAGGTTAAGCTACGCTTGCCGCGGTTGGTCTGTGGGTGGGTGACCATCTTTACATACTGAGACTCCTCCGTGCCTCGGAAAGCACGTTAAGCCGTTGGTCCCGGCTGTCATTCGTGGATCTTTGACAATTTTTACGGGTACTCAGAAGCCCGAAAGTCTGACAACCAGTCTTACCAAGGGGTATCGTAATACCCAGTAACTGGGTTGTGGGAGGTCAAATAGGCAGTCGCTCCATGTAAAATACTGGTATTCCGCTTTTATCGGTTAGACTGGAAGCTGACTCCAACATAGTTGGGAAAAGGCTGGGCAGATGAAGATGATGATGACCTACTATATTAGTTCGTAAAATAGACGCGTCTAGCATAGGTATGCATCTAGCTGTCTGCAAGGTTTCCTATTAAATCCTATGGTAATGACTTACTACCTACGACTATTACTAAGAATACCACCAGTTGTGGGTTCCTTCGAGAAATTATACTTATTTTAATACCTGTCAATAGTAACGATCTCATAAACTGTGGTGCTGTGATGTTTTATGCGTTCAAAGGTAAACGCAGAAGTAATTTTCAGTCTGGCCAGATATCAAAAAGTTCCGGGTGCAAAGAACAGGCTAGTCATACCCTGGCTGGGTCCCTTTTTACCTGAAAAGGAAATGATAGGCGTTGTTTCATGTGTGGCCACAAACAGGGACGAATAAAAAGCAATTATTTTATGTACTTACATGCAGTTGTAATGAGAATCAAGACTACAATATGATGCTGTATAAATGAGAATGCTTGTAGCGGTATCTACAACGCCACATGCGAACAACGGGTCACACTGACGTCACGCAAAATCCTGCATCGCGCAAGCAGAGTTTACCGCGCAACTAGCATAGATACAACGGCCTGACATGAATCATTCCGTGTGCCCGCCAGACACAACACCCGTCTAGTCGGGGGACCCTCCCTTTTTTTTAGAGAATTTGAGTGAACTTTACACCCTGTTCCTCATACCTCTATATGCTAATACTAGGGCTACACTCACGTATATCGTCTAGAATTGGCTAAAGTTTAATATAATTAATAATATACCACATATTTCGTATATTCGGTACATTATTACATTCTTTATTAATAAATTAAAACAGTAGCATACAATGTTTTTGGTTTACAAAATAACGAAATTGTCAGCTGTAGCACTTAGCTGATAATTTCGTTATTTTATATCTTTGAGATATAGGCCTTGTCTAGTTCAGAAGATAGTCAATACTAAAAACTAAACTTCTCATCACTTACACTCACATTAGTATACTTACCTAGTATTAAGTAGGTACTTTTAATATGTAATCCTTGTTGATATGCTGGTGAGAAATAAACAATTTTCTATTCATTATTTCATTTGTTTTTCCAACAACGGTTTTGCTAAACTTTCTTTTTTTCTTATTAGGGTCTAGGTATTTTCCATCCAAGATGATCGCAGACGGTGAGGGTGGGTCCAATTCAGTTTGCCTGCCCTCATTTATATTGACGTCACGTCACAGTAGTCACGTCTCATACGGACCGGTATGGTAAACAGTTTGCATTTATACACTCCTGGTACATAAGACTTGCTTGCTTTCATGAAAACTGGAATTTACTCGTGTGGAATCTGTAGTTCGTATCCGTGTTCTCCTTGTCTTATGTCAAAATAAAAAATCAAAAGCCTGAGAATCAGCACTTTTTTAACGTCAACATTAAATAAGACAGTTCCTCAAAACGCTCACCCTTTCACCACTTCCTCGTCCTTTAGCCGGGAAGAAGAAGTGGCGCAACAAACTCCCTAGCAGCACAGCTGTCTGTTTAGTTAGAAGAACTTGATTCTATACCACGATAAGTAACTAACATTACCAAACTAAAAACATTAATTTAATTATTTCCTTTAAGTTAGCTAGCACACACCAATATGCCAACAAAAATGTCGCCGCGATCTTTATAAAAATAGAGTAAAAGCTTGTAGCGGTATCAACAACGCCACATGTGAACAACGCGTCATACTGACGTCACGCAAAATCCTGCATCGCGCAAGCAGTGTTTACCGTGCAACTAGCATAGAAACAACGGCCCGACATGAATCATCGGGCAGTTGCCCGCCAGACACAACACCCGTCTGGTCGGAGGATCCTCCCTTTTCTATAGAGTATGAGTGAACTTTACACCCTGTTCCTCATACCTCTATATGCTAATGCTTTCAAATTATTGTTTTAAACCTTCTGGAACTCTTAATGATGGTGAAAACAGCGTGGACATCCGTTGCGCCACTTATAAAAACCACGCGGTCATACATGCAGACACGAAAGTGAGTTTATTTTATAATATGTTTAGAAACTGATATACTATGTATAAGTCGCAAACCAATGGTTTAATCAGCCGTTTAGTTAACCGCCTAGCCTTTTAACTAAACGGCGGCCGTTCAATTAACGTCCTGAATGATATTCAATTAGAGTTTAGGTTGGAACTGTAACAAATCACGTGCGATCCGAATTGGTCGCAGTAACTAAGCCAGGGCACCCTGACCAAATGGATTAGGTTAGAACTCTGATCAACAGCATGCGAGCCGAGAGAGCAAAGCGAGGCGAGCACTACTTCCAAAGGCCAGGCGGTTAACTAAACGGCTAAACTAACCAGTTGGCTGCGACATATAGATATTACCGCCAGCGAAAGTGACATACACGTAAAATCGACCAATTTACTTGCATAATAATTATGTCATGTCAGTTACCTGTCTGCTAGACCATTTATTTAACTGGTATCAAAGGTCGAAATTATTGGTTATTTATTATTTACATATTTTTCTACAATCAACTCAACCTATCGCAGTCCACTGCTGGACATAGGCCTCTCCCAGACTGCGCCACAGCACCCTGTCCTCTGCCTTCCGCATCCAGTCTACCCCAGCCACCTTCTTTAGGTCGTCCGTCCATCTAGCTGGGGGGCGTCCCACACTACGCTTGCCGATACGCGGTCTCCACTCCAGGACTCGTCTGCTCCACCGGCCATCGGTCCTTCGACAGACATGGCCAGCCCACTGCCACTTCTGTTTGCTTACTCTGCAAGCTATAATTTTTCTTACTATATTAAAATGCCACACAATTATACCTATACATCTATCGCTTCATCCGCACTGTTTGTATTTAGATTTATCATTAGAGAAAGTAATTCTCTTCACCTTGACGGCTCAGATACTTGCGAAGCGTGGCAGCACTGGCACTGGCAGTCATATATCTTGTAAGCATGGCAGATTTTAATTTGACAAGTATCATTGTGTGCAATGTAATTAACGTCACCTTTCTTGTGCCAGGAATAGAAATATGTTGCATTGTCTATCGGTATATGAGGTGTTACTTTATTAGATGTATTTCCAGGACGTAAAAACGTCATACCTTACAACTTTTACGTACTCGTAAATACTTTTGCTTTTAGTGTTCTTAAATACGTCGCGGATCAGTAAACGCATATAAATGTGCTAACAATAAATCTTCTACTGTATTATTTTCAGTGTCCAGCATTGGCTTTTTTTCTTTCATCAAAACAAAACAAATTCTTTATTTCAGACCAAAGATCCATGTGTGTTAGTATCACCTTTGCCTAATTGTTAGTAAATAATAATTTAATAAATTAATTGAATTTAATAACTGATTGATTTTTTTATTATTTTTTTTATTGATTTTTTTAAATTCATTTATATGGTGTACATAATAAAGAGTATTCTATTCTATTATAATAAATGAATTGGCGACATGGACGTCTGTGCGCATGCGCACATGTCTACCGGCCCAGTGTCTAATAAATGGCCCTTTGTCCGTCAGTGTAGCAAGTATGTTGTTAGGAATACCCCTGAAACGCCTCAGCATAGATGCACATCGCTTGCGCATGACAGCATAAAAGTAATCTAGCCTCGCTTCCGCAAACATACCAGACACGCTTCAGTATCGAAGCAGCCCCAACAACACCCTTAACGAATTATTATACTGAACGCGCAGAGCGTTGTAAGCCTTCTGCGTATACCTAATCCACATGCTGCACGTGTAAAACGACTGGCAATAAGCTCTGACTGAATAGAGTAAATTTTACCTCTTTAGTACACCGTGCAGTCCTGCGGGCAAGCATATTGCATCTGGCTGCCAACGCCCTGCCCTCTCTACTACTTCTGGGCAAAGCCTTCCCCCAAGTCCTTCCACGAACTCTTTTCTCGCGCCATTTTTTTTATAACTGACGACAAATTGGAGGAAAGAATTGGAGGGAATTGGAGGTGCTGAATTCATGGTTACAGTATGCGCGTCGTTGTTTCTGCCAGCAGCTATAACTTTTGATGTATATGACGTTTTCCTAAACATGATTCTAAGTATGCACCTCCCAGGCCTGCAATTTTCTTATCCAGAAGACAAGGCTTTCCATGCAACTTTCAGGTTAAAATTGTCCTATCCAAATCCAATTGTAACACCCGGTTTTTGAATTCAGGGTTTGAAGTTGAGAACTTGACTAACTTTGCTTTAGCATTGCTTCAGGTGATTCCCTCACCATAGCTACGAAATTCTAAATCTCATACCTTTTTTTCCAAAGAAATTTTAATTTCGCGGGCTTTCCTAATGCTAGTAGAGCTTGATAAATGATCAACTTAAAATTTTCCATCCACATACCGGGTACGCTAAGTTAAGTTTTCCAGTCCAATATGCACTTTTAAAATTTCCCCATTCTAATAATACCAAGGTACGTAGGTAAACAAATTTTTCCACAGGGTTCTGCTGACGCGCCACGCATTGTCCGGTCATTCCACCCAGCCAATCATGTACCACTATTTATTATTCGTAGGTAACCTACATATGTACTCGTGGAGATCGTGGGGAAGGTTTTTTAATAATGAACGTAAGGATGGCGAACTGACTGCCAAGACGTGGGTAGAAGTAATAGGTAAACTCATGAATATCTTGTTGACAGTGTGAGTTGGGTTTGGTGGCACAGTTCAGGCTATTTTCAGGATAATAGTGCTGAAAAAATAACCTATCTAAAATGAGATTTTTTATCAATGCTTGGTGGCATTCTATCTGTTTTAGAACTGAAGTCTTGAATTTAAGGCAAGATCAATATACAGGGTTATTGGTAAAACATTAACAACCTCTCAAGAGGTCATTGTACTCATCATGATTATGAACAAACAACTTTTACTATGGGACCAAACCTGAAATCGCGAAAAAAAAATCAGCTGTTCCCTACATTTGTTTGTATAACTCGTCATCATGTAGGGAACAGCTGATTTTTTTTCGCGATTTCAGTTTCGGTCTAAATACTACTAATAAAACCAGAAAATTAAAAAAAAAAATGGTAATAAGTTGGTATTATTATATACCACTCTCGCCTGGAAAAAGTGGCTGTATTATCCCGTTCGGGTTCTCCGTCTCCTAAAAGGTTATGTAGATTGTACCTTAAAATACCACCAGCAACTACGCCAAGCAGTAACGGAACGATCAATGAAAGGCGTAATTTTTATATAATAAAAGAATAATTATTTCTAGAATTTCATCTACTTATTATATCATCCATCATGACGCTGTCATCTCATCAAGCTGATTCTCTATTCTATTTTATTCTTCTAAATATGAAATAGTGTTTATCTCATTATACATAACATAACCATCAACTTATAAAACATTTGCGAATGTCGCTTGCGGAAGCTATGCAAGCTTATAGGTACTCATTGCCCTTCGAGATAACAACTGCTAAACGTATTACAGTTGTTATCTCAATTAATGCAATTTAGAGATTAAACTCACCTATTGCACACAACCCGGTTTCTATCAATCATTTTGAAGTTGACAGAGAAGAACGAAAAGAAAAAAGTATTCAAAAAAAAAGTAAAGAAAAAAAAATTAAGTATATATAAATAAATAATAATAAATAAATAACGAACCGCTAAACGTATAAAAGCTTTGGTTTCCTAATAAAGTTTTAAAGACATAAAACGGTCACACAATAGTGGCTTTCTAAATACAGAGTGTTTTTTGACACCTTAATGCATTGATATACATACACTAGATTAGCAATTACCGCGCCAAGGCGTTGCCACTGGGATCAAGACCACAGTCTCAATCGTAGCTAATGTCAGTTCAGTGCTCTGTGTGACGTCAACCGAAGTTAGCCGAGTGAAAATTACCGCCAAAATGGGAAAATGCGTAGTGAAAGAGTGCGATTCGAGGTCACAAAAACACAATAAATTAACTGGAATTACTTTCCACGCGTAAGTTTATTGTTTCTGTGTTTATATCAACGTAAAAACGCAATAAAAATAAATAAAATGTAGAATTTTGTAAATTAGGTTCAATGTTGCCACTAAAAACTTAGTTTTAGTTTCCCACATTATGTGGGAGTTTTTAATTTATAGGGTATGTGATTTAAAATATTTTATAAAACTAAATGTGTGACAATGTGTAACAAAAAAATAACATTGTAACATAAAAATAATTGTTTTTAAATATTTAAATACATAATTCAAAAATAACGTTCATAACGTTTAATGTTTTTTTTTTGTTTTTTATGGCTTAAAAAGTTGGGTAAAATTTCGCATGGCTAGGCAACACCCTCCCGCCATTGCATGTTTATATTGCGGTCTTTGTCTAATTTAAGCGACGGTATTATTCTTGCGACTTGTGTAAGTGAGACAGATATATGTTTACTTTTAAATGTGTAGTGGTTTCAAAGCTACGTCGTCGCGTTTAAATAGTGGTTACATTTTTTTAACACATTTTAATGAGGTTTGCTTCTCTAGTTATATACCTCAATGCCTTAATGTCAAATACTGGTGAAAATGACAGATTTTCACGACGGCCGTTTTAATTTGACGGAAGCGCTTTACAAGCGAGCCACGAGGCTCGCTTCACGGACAGGATCACAGTCAACAACATTGAACCAAAAACGTGGCAGCTTCGTCCATCCATAGGTCAGCGTTGTTTATTAATTAAATAGCGGTAGAAATTTACCGGTCATTCCTCCCAGAATCGCTCACAAACAATGATTTCAACCTTCAGTTATATCTTGTTCCAGGAAACTGTTGTACAGTCTTATTACTGGAAGACACGTGTGCGAAGAATCGTCCGTGTAGTGACCTTTTTTTAAATCTTTTCTCAATGTTTTGAGAGAAAATTAGTAACTTGCTTTTTGAAGTATGTGATGGTATAATAGCCTATTCTTGGCTCATATTTAGGTTCAGTAGTGTAGAATTAAAGTTGCTGTAATTATAGGGATGACCCTATAATTTGTTTAAGCTGAGTGAGTGAGAACACACAAACACAAATTTTAATAGTTTTATAACTCCTTTGTAAAAAACTGGTCAGTGATTTTATCGGATACCTACCCATTAATTTATGTTTTAATTTTGGCTTCGCTTACATTCTTTGTCGTTGCTATGATATAGTTGCAGAGGTATCATACTCGTAAATACCTCTTATTAACTTCTGCGTTGTAACTTTTATTTTTCCGCCCTAGCAAAAAGCCAAGGTCGTTGTCCCTATGCCATCACTCACTACTCACATAATTGGACTTCGTGATATTTTTTACGAAGGGTCATATTTTATTTACAAATATGGCTGCCCTTTGGATACTTCCGCCTCTAAGATAAATTGAAAGATACCATAAAGTTATTAAAATTCATGATGATATCTACGCAGAATCTTCAACTTGATGAAGATTTTTAATTGTGTAAAGTCTTGGTAAGTGCTCACGTCACCTTTTAAAAACATGACAAAGGTAAGTCATTCATTCTATCTGAGTCTCTTTATGAAGAGCAATTCTCGTAATTAAAAACGTTAAAAATCTCATCTTAACGACAATCTATGTCAAAAACTTGACTCACATTGTATGGAAATTAGAGGTATTTTTGACAGATTGAAACTTTGGTCCCAGCTGTCATTCTTGCTTCTGCTGTCGATCTTTTACAATCGTCAGAACCACGGGTAGTCAGAAGCTCAAAAAGTCTCACAACCAGTCTTACCATGGAATATCGTGTCGCCCAGTAACTGGGTTGTCCAGGACAAAATATAGCCAGTCGCTCCGCGTAAAATACTGGTATTCAGTGCATACGATAGACTGGAATCGACCCCAACATAGTTGGGAAACGGCTAGGCAGATTGGTTTTGGTAATACCATAAATAATTAGATAAATCACCAAAAACTAATCCTCCTAAGTACCAAACACAGCGCCAACGTCACTGCACGATTTATGATGACACTATGACGCACTACTAAATGGAAGTCTACCGACACTAAGATTGTCCGTTTACTTCTACCTACCAAACGTAAACAAAGTCAATTAGTCTAGCAACCAGCGACCGCTATGATTACCCGTATTTATAAACGATTGGCCACTGTGTGAACGCACGTGACTTACGGCTAGTTGCCACTTGCCGAATGCCTTGTGACAAGCCGGTCAATTCTGTAAAAATCTTACCGTAAAAACTTAGGTGATGCGAGTTTGTTTTGCTAGGAATTGACACTATTGACAGCTCACTCCACGCTCACTTCACCTAAGTTTTCACGGTGAGATTTTTACAGAATTGACTGGCTTGTCACAAGACATTCGGCAAGTGGCAACTAGCCGTAAGTCACGATACTCCATAGACAAGTTTAGAAGAGTTTAAAAAATTGGCTACTAAAAATACGTCAATTTACGTCAGACGCTGACTAATTTGATTTTGATTTATCTTCTGTCCTTTTCTTAATGAAATAGAAAGAAAAAGACGCACTGAACTTAAATTTAGTTTAGTTTGTGAACAAGGGAATCGGCGCCAATTCTTTCCAATTCTTTCCTAGCAACATTTTAAAGAAAACCACAAAAATAGAGGAACAGTACTCTAATTTGTTACAAATTCCGATGTTCCAACTTTAAGAGGTTAATGAGAGTCAATTAACGCCGAACAGACAAATTGACTCCCGTAATGAGTTTAAGGACACCAGTTTTAGGGGAAAAAAAGTCGTTTGTTTTGATATGGCTGATGTCACTGGTGTGTAGTCTCTTTTTTTTTTTTTGCGCACTGGAAATCATCAAATGACCCCTCCCGCTGGGTGTAGCGGAAAGGAGTGTCAGACTCTTACTGACTAAAACCCACCCGTGTTCCTTCCTTAGCCCTTTATGTTCCGGGCCAGCGCTAACCCTTTCGGACAATCCCGCTGACCCAGCAGGAACCGCGAAATCGCGCGTGGAACACGTACGGCACGGGTCCTGATCGGACGGTGAGCTACCCATTACTCTCCGCCCGCAGGCCCGCGCCTACGGTGGCCGGGAGTGTAGTTTTGGCTTTGTTCTTGTGACGAGGTTACTCAATATCACTTCCACAAATTGAATTTCTGAGGAACTTAAAATATAGCTCTACAACCCGTGGCAGGGACATCAAAACTCAATCTGTTACATGTATTCAGTACATTATTCTAAACTTTGAGAATATCTACGCAGGGGCTGCGTAGATATGTTTCGTAGGTTATAAAAAAAATACTGTTCCATACATTTTGACCGCGTAATTACACTAATTTTCCATGAAACAGATTGATATTGATAACCGATGACAAATTTCTACTCGAGTCTAGAGTAATATTGTGGAATTCGTGGTTGCAGTATGCGTTGATGTCCCTCTGCAACTGCAAGCAACTGTTTGGGGTACGTATCAAAATCCCGAAAGTTCATAATACCGATGATTGAAATACCGACGTCCAAAACACCGAAATTCAAAATACCGAAAGTTCTAAATGCCGTTAGTCGTTATATCGAAAGACAAAATACCGAAGTTCAAATGCCCGAAAGGACGAAATCCCTAATGGACGAAATACCGATGGATGAAATCCCAAACGCAATAGGCGACGTAGGATGTAAGAGCGAGCGAAGGGCACCCCGAGGTTCGGTTTTGTTAGGTTACTTTAAACCCTTTACACGGAAATAGGGGCCCCGCGAAGCCCTATTTCTGTGTAAAGGGTCTAAAGTAACCTAACTCGGGGTGCCCTTCGCTCGCTCTTTCTTGAGAAAGTTGATCCCTATGATGAACCTAACCTCCGACTACGCTTTTTAGGCAACTTTTAAGTGTTTTGAGGTTAGGTTTACAAAAAATAATTTTTCTTGGAAACGGTGGCAATTTCGGGGTTTTGAACTTCGGGATTTTAAACATCGGGTTTTTAAACTTTCGGGATTTTAAACTGTCGACCAAACAACCATTCGGCGTTTCAATTTTCGGGATTTCGTCCATGGGTATTATAATATTCGGTCTTTTAAAATTCGGGATTTTGATACGTACCCAACTGTTTGTGGTATTTGGGTTTGATGATTATGATAAACCTAGATCAGGCAAGTCTACATTACAGTTAGAATTTAATTTTTCCTCGATTGTAATAAATGTAAATCCTATTTTTACTTTACTTTATACTTGAATAAAATTTTATTTATTTTTATTTATAAAAATTGTGAAGGAACATCTGAGCTGAGAGCATACAAAAATGTTGGTTAGAAATAAGGCAGTAGATAGTTCCTTCACAATTGGTGTCCCTTTCTACCATTAAGGTCGGGCTATTTACACAAGTAAGAACATAAAATAATGTTTATTCCAAATAAAAAAATTTGGCTATGTGCGAGACGGATTCGCACACGAAGGGTTCCGTACCACAAGGCAAAAACGCTGAAAAAAAAACACGTTTGTTGTATAGGAGCCCCCCATAGATATTTATTTTATTCTGTTTTTATTATTTGTTGTTATAGCGGCAACAGACATCATCTGTGAAAATTTCAACTGTCTAGCTATCACGATTCATGAGATACAGCCTGATGACAGACATACAGACAGACGGACAGTGGAGTCTTAGTAATAGGGTCCCGTTTTTACCCTTTGGGTACGGAACCCTAAAAAAATACGAAACAATAAAGGAAATTGGAATTTTTGAGCCGAGCAGAATTCCTAAGCAGTTAGCTACTTACCAATTCCGACACCGTAAAAACAAAATCAGATAAAGAGACGGTACAAACACAAGGTCATTTTCCCCTAGTCTTCAGTTCAATAACCTGGGTGTTCCGACCTTCTAACCTCCAGTAGGAACTGAAAAATTGGCACATAAAAAAACTCTTGCAATAATAACTGATAAAAATATTTCATTATCAACGGCTTTCTCGTGAGTTCTGTCACAGTAAAGATATGAACAGTACGGAAACTACGTACTAACGTTCGAAACAGCACACTCACACAGACGCGCGCATCTACGGTACCCCTATAAGCGGGCACCCGTGACTGAGAGCACCGTGACTATCGCTAGGGGTACCGTAGATGCGCGCGTCTGTGTGAGTGTGCCGTTTCGAAAGTTAGTACGTAGTTTCCGTACTGTTCATATCTTTACTGTGGTTCTGTTCTGTTTACCACGAAAAGATAATGAATCATATCAATCAAATATCTTGTATGGAAAAGCAGGAAAATAAACAGACCTAGCCCATTTATATTTTTCTAATTTTAGTTCCTGTAATTTGTAAAAGTCATCTCGAGTGATTTGGGGTATTGTGTTATTTGAAGTCGATAACCCTTTTCAGTAAATCTTCTTCTTCATTATAAATTAGTACTAATATTTATACTGTTTCATTGACCACTTTCGTTAGGAGTTTCGCAATTTGGATAAAGAGAAAAACTGCCGAGGAGGAAATAGAAATCAGCAATTAAATTGAACTGTGGAAGGAACAGGGGGCCTAAAAAGGCCACTTTTGCAGAATCATAAAAGGAATTCATCAAATCATTATAAATCATCATAGACAGTTTACTGTTAAGTTAATCGTATCAAATCCCATTGGTGAAGGATTTTTCAGTATTTTTTTTTTGTCTGTGCTTAAATAGGTACCAATCCAAATCCAATCCCAATCTCTTGCAACCAAAAAAAGCAAAATACGTTTATGATTCTGCCAAAGTGGCCTTTTTAGGCCCCCAGGTGACAGTCATTGAAAATACTGGTACTAGAAGTCAATAAATCATTGTTAGACAGAAGGCTACGAGGAATAGGTACCCATACATGGGAAGAAGATAAATAACGCCACTCTGATAATAATGAGAGCAGTGGTAACCCAGTGGTAAAAGCCGCGACTTACGAGTTGTAGGTCGTAATTTCGAACCCAGATAGGCGATTTACTTTGTGTAAATTATTCCATCACCACTGCTCTCAAAACGGTGAAGGAAAACAGGAAACCGGCATGTTCGAACCAAAAATTCGAAGACATGTGACATCTACCAACCCACAATGGGCCCGCGTGGTGGATTACAGCCCACTCCCTCACACAGAGAGGAGGCCTGTGTCCCAGCAGTGGGAACGTTATAGGCTGATTATGTATGTATGATAATAATGAAGCTGGAAAAAGCGCAGAAAGAGGCCATTCAATTTGAAAATTGCATAATCAGCCTATATTATTTCCATTGCTGGGACACAGGCCTCATCTCTTCAAGAGAGAGTGGGTCAGTGCGGGTTGGTAGATGTCATATGTGTTCGAAATTTTCTAGGACATGCCACCGGTTTCCTAACGAAGTTTTCCTTCATCGTTTTGAGAGCATTGATGATGAAATAATGTAAGTATACAAAGTAAATCGCCTGTCTGGGTTCGAACCTATGGTCTACATCTCGTAAATCGGGGCCGACACCACTGAGCCACCACTGCTACTATAGTGCGACTTTTAATTAGCTGCAATAAAAATACACTTCTTAATAACTCATTTTGGACTGAGTTTAGAGATATGCATGTCAAATAAGTTTCGTTTGTTACACTATTCTGTACTTGAAAAACAAGATAAACAAAAACAAAAACTTTAACTTCAGTCATTTAAGTGACACATAAGCTGTCATTTTACTGCAGCTAATTAAAAGTCCGACTTAGCACTCATTTACTGTGGCTAACTCTGTGGAAAGTTTTTCAAGTTATTTCAATAAACTACATATATAACCAAGAGTGCTGACAACCGGCAAGCCAGCGCCAGACGTCTCGCCACGCAACAATATAGCCAACAATAACATTGAGTTAATAAATTAATATTCTATGACTAGCTTTCGCCCGCGACTTCGTCCGCGTGAAATTTCACCCTCCCCCAGTCACCCTCTTAGGGGTGGAATTTCGAAAAACCCTTTCTTAGTGGATACCTACTCTTCACAAAGAACACACACCCTCCAAATTTCATGTTTCTAGGACCAGCGGTTTAGGCTGTGCGTTGATATATCAGTCAGTCAGTCAGGACTTTGAATTTTATATAATATAGACACTTTTCCGGGATAAAAAGTACCCAGTGTGGTGCCCAGGATATTAAAGAATAATTATACCAAGTTTCATCGTAATAGAACCGGTAGTTTTTGCGTGATGCCTGAACAAACAGACAGACAGACAAAAATTTTTTAAATCACATTTTTGGGTTCGGTGTCGGTCTAGTAACACCCCCTGCCATTAATTTTTTTGATATTTTCAATGTACAGAATTTTCACTTCTACAGATTTATTATAAGTATAAATAACAATTCGCATAATGTTTTGTTTACACTGCAGTGCAATGGTGCAAAAGTGACGAGACGTCGCCTACGTACGTTGGATAAGAGAATTGTGGGAGAAATCTGCTTAGCAACAATATACAGGTTGGCAGGGGCAGGTACCTACATCGAGGCGCAAACTGTACATAACCATGCATTCAGCACAATCATGACACTAGACAAAAGTGGTCAGCGGGATTGTCCGAAAGGGTTACCGCTGGCCCGGAACATAAAGGGCTAAGGAAGGAACACGGGTGGGTTTTAATCAGTAAGAGTCTGACACTCCCTTCCGCTCCACCCAGAGCGGGAGGGGTCATTTGATGATTCCCCACCCAAAAAAAAGACCCCCTAGCGTTTATAGAAATTACTACTTACTAATAACTGGGTAATACGATCGGTAAGACTGGTTGTCAGACTTTCGGGCTTCTGACTACCAGAGCTTCCTCGGGCTTCTCAGTAACGAGTAATATCAGTTATAATAACGTTAAGAGAATTTCTCGTACACGAGTACATTTCAGATGAGAATAGCAAACCCAACCAATAGTAGTATATTCCCAGAACTCCACAGAACCGTTACCCACGATGACAGGAACAGACCCACTCCTACTCCAACGCATGTAAAAGTTTGTATATTTGGATGTTTGTTACTCATTCACGCAAAAACGGCTGAATGGATTAAAATGAAATTTGGCATACAGCTAATTTATAACCTGGATTAACACATAGAATACTTTTTATGCCGATATTCTCCCGGAATCGAGACTTATGTGGGAGAAACCGCGGGGCTCTGCTAGTTGATAATAAAGTCGACCATCCACTGCTACGGACCATGTGAATGGAGAGGTGTGCCACGTTAGCTGTGCGGTTCATTTGTTTTCCAGCCACGCATCTGAAGGCCAGTTCTCGTAATTTAAAACGTTCAAAATCTAGTCGCAGTCTCATCTCGGCGACAAACAAATGTCAAAAACTTGTTAAAATGTAGGGAATTAGTATTTTTGAGAGATTGGGACTGAGCTGTGAACGTTATATTAAAATTACGTGATTGCTCCTCTGTGCGTAGCGTGGCCGTGGGTCGTAGTGGACGACCCTGCCTACATTTTATGGCCCCTTAGCACACCTCCGACGCGAAAATAATGATGCGAATGCGGATTATGTCGCATTTCGAGAAGTGGAATATCGTCGAACAACAGTGGAATTGAAGCAAAGGGGGTAAAATGTGGGGTGCACGTTGAAGAGCCTCCACGTGGCGCACCCTGGGCAACGTCGGCTCCAATTGCCCACCAGGTTTGGGTGGACAATTGGGGCGGGCGGCAAATCTTCGACAGGAGGAGAAGGTCATGGTTCCAGTCACCGATCATCTTTGATGGTCGGTGAATGGAACCGGGCTATAGACGGTCACGCGTCTACTCCCCCTCTGCTTACAGAGGAAGGTGAGTTGGCGCGGACCGTCGCGGGGCGGTTAGCACCGCGGTACCCACGAGAGTGTGGGTGGTGGAGGGTGTCCCATGCCCGCGCTGCGTCTGTCCGGCATCCGGCGGCAGCGTGGGGACGCCGGGGCGGCGGTTGGGTCTGTCCAGCCGTCGGCCACCCCGTAATCCTGAACTGACAGGACCGGGGGTCCGGGCCACTGAGGCCCGGGCCGCGAGGTAGACAACCTCTATAAAAAATTACCCCAATCCCAAGGTCTAGCGTGCCGAGGGGATGAATGGCCGGAGGGGATCCGGCCGTTAGCGCGAAAAGGGACCTCACCCTTAAAAGGAACACAAAAATGGAACAGACAGACGGCAAAAAACTACCCCAGGGCGGTACCGGCTGCTCAGCAGTCGGAGAATCCGCCACGTTCCCTTCGGGAACGTCAAGCCCCCACTCGTATTCTGGGGGGGGCAACGAATGTCTACCACTTGCCATTGGCAACAAGAGCCGAGGAGGCTCCTGTCCCTCAGGGGACCAAGTAGAGGTGAGGAGTGATGCGGGGTCGGAGTCCGACGCCGCATCGGAAGGCACGAGCATGGGAGGCTCAGGGAGCCCCTGCCGTGCCGGGGAGGTGGCCGCGAAGACGGGCAAGCGGCCAAGGTCTGGGGACAGCCAGGGATTGTCCTCAGACGGAGAGCAGGCCTCGGCCCGAAAAATCCCCACAAGTAGGCGGGGTGGGGTCGCAAAGCGAGGCAAGGGCAGGGGGCTCACTGCCCGTGAGGCGGCGGAGAGAGCGGAGGAGCCCGCAAAGGAGGGGGGGACCGGTCGCGCGGTCGCTTCGGGACCCTCGAGCGACGAGGCGGGTGCGGCTGACGCCCCTGACCCCGAGGCGGACTGCATGAGCAGGTTTGCGGCGGTAGTGGAGGCCGCCATCCGGGACGTGTCCTTGAAGAAGTTACAGACTTCCAAGAACAGGGCCATAGTCTCGGCGACGGCCTCCATCATGGCGGCAGCGGAGGCGGCCAACTACACCGGCCCTTCGGCCGGCGAAGTGGCCGAATTGCGGGCGGAGGTCGCCCGCCTGACGGCAGCCACCGAGCTTCTCCAAAAGGAGAACGGGAGGCTCCGGGCAGACCTGGCCGGCCTGCGGGCCACCGGGGAAGCGCAACCACCGAGCCAGCCCGTCCCGGTGGAGAACCAGGTCCTCAGCCTGGTTCGGCAGGAGCTGGCGGCCTTCCAGGCGCGGTTTTCCGTCCTGGAGGGCATAGTCCTGCGCCCCCCCCTGGCGGGCGGAACGACCCCGGGACCAAGGGCGGCCTCGTACGCCGCCGCTGCGGCAGCTGCCGCCCCTAAACCCGGGCCGTCGGGCCGGGCCCAGGCCAAGCCGGCGTCGGCCAATCCGGCGTCGGCTAAACCGGCGCCGGCCAAACCGGCGTCGGCCAAACCGGCATCGGCTAGAGGAGCCGCGGCGCCGGCGCCAGCTGGCGGGGCCCCGGCGCCTATGGGCAACCCCCCGGCGCAGGGCCGAAAGAAGAAGGGCAGTGCGGCGCGGGAGGCGAAGGCCCCAGAGCCCACGCCCCGCCCCCAAAACTCCCACACTTCTCCCGCGACCGACGCCGACTGGCAGGTGGCCGGGGAGAAGAGAAGGGCGGCCAAGGCGGCCAGGAAGAAGGAGCAAAGGCGGCGCCGCAAGGAGAGAGCCGTTGCGGCTAGGCTTTGCGCCCCGAAGACCGCGGCTGTAGTGATAACACTACAGCCGGACGCGGTCAAGAGGGGCGTGACGTACTGCGACGTGCTCTCAAAGGCGAGAGAGAAGGTGGACCTCCGGGAGCTGGGGATCACCGGGGGCCTCCGGCACAGGGTGACCGCCACTGGCGCCCGCATGCTGGAGATCCCCGGTGCTACAAGTGGCCCCACCGCTGACGCCCTAGCTGAGAAGCTAAGGGCGTCCCTCGCGGACGAAGCTCGGATCACCAGGCCCGTCAAGTGCGCAGACATGCGCATACTGGGCCTGGATGACTCCGTGACGGAGGGAGATGTGGTGGCCGCCGTTGTCAGGACGGGCGGGTGTCTGGCCGACCAGGTGAAGGCGGGCACCTTGCGTCCTGACTACACGGGCATGCGAACCATAACGGTAAGCTGCCCCGTGACGGCGGCCAGAACCATCACGGAGGGCCGAAGGCTCCTGGTGGGCTGGGTTTCAGCGCAGGTCAAACTCCTGGAACCCAAGCCTCTGAGGTGCTACCGATGCCATGTGGGACACCACGTTGGCATCCAGTGCACCTCCGAGGTAGACCGCAGCACACTGTGCTTCCGCTGCGGTCAGCCCGGACACAAGGCCGGCTCGTGCAACGCCGCGCCGCACTGCATCACATGTGCGGCTGCTGGCAAGCCGGCCGATCACCGGGCGGGGAGCAAGTCCTGCGCTCCACCCGCCGGAACCAGGAGGAAAGGCAGGCCCTCCGCCGCCGTTGCCACTCCCACCTTCGCCGCCGCCGCCGCCGCCGCCACCGCCGCCGCCGCTGCCGCCGCCACAACCGCCGCCACCGCCGTCGCCGTTGCCGCCGCCACTACCGCCGCCACCGCCGCCGCTGCCGTCGTGGAGCCCTCGCAGGGGGCCCGGGAGGAGGCTGAAATGGAGGACTAATGGCTCCATTGCGCCTCCTCCAGGCGAACATCAACCACTGCGCCTGCGCTCAGGATCTGTTGCTCCAGAGCATGGCGCAGTGGTCGATCAACATCGCCGTGGTCGCTGAGCCGTACTTTGTCCCGCCCAGGGATGACTGGGTGGAGGACCTGAGCGGCTCAGTGGCCATAGTTTCGTCGGTCGCCGCCGGCACCCCGTCCCTGGAATGCGTCACGAAGGGACAGGGGTGTGTAGCAGCACGGTTCGGAGAGGTTGTAGTCGTGGGAGTGTACTTCTCTCCGAGCCGAACTCTCGCCGAGTTCCACAACTCTTTAACAGAGCTGAGTGTCGTCGTCGCCGGAAGCCATCCCTTCCCCGTGCTAGTGCTCGGGGACTTCAATGCCAAGAATTTGGCCTGGGGTTCCCGTTGCACGGATGTGCGGGGCAGGATGGTGGAGGACTGGGCTCTGGAAACAGGCCTGGTCGTCCTAAATCGGGGTTCTGTTCCCACGTGTGTGCGGATGCGGGGGGAGTCCGTGGTGGACATTTCGTTCGCCAGCCCCGCTCTGTCGCAGCGTGTAATTGACTGGCGCGTCATGGAGGAGGTGGAGACCTATTCCGATCACCGGTATATCCGGTTCGACGTCTCCGCCCAGACCTCTAGCGCGCTGGTCCAACAGGCCCCCGAGTGGTCCGCGGTGGGCGCTGAAGCAGCTGGACCGGGAGCTCCTCCTGGAAGCCTCGATCGTGCAGGCCTGGGTGTCATCACCGGACAGGCCTGCCGATATCGACGAGGAGGCGGAGTGGTTCCGGGAGGCCATGTCCGAGATCTGCGACGTGGCAATGCCCCGAGTCCGGCCAGGACGCGCCCGACGTCAGGTGTACTGGTGGTCGCAGGAGCTGGAGGCGCTACGCAAGGCGTGCGTCGACGCGCGACACCGGTACACCAGGCACCGCAGGCTCCGCATTCGTCCTCCGGATGCGGAAGCCACGGAGGCGGAGCTGTACGAGGGGTACAGAGCAGCGAAGACCGCCCTCCAAGAGGCTGTCCAGCGGGCCAAGGACATGGCCCGCGAGGAGATGCTGGAGGCTCTGAACAGAGATCCGTGGGGGCGCCCTTATAAAATGGTGCGGAATAAACTCCGCACCTGGGCCCCCCCGCTGACGCAGAGTCTCCGCCCCCAGCTGGTGGAGGAGGTGGTGAGCGCTCTGTTCCCTTCACGGGGGGAGCACACCCCCCCGCCCATGGCTCCGCCAATTGCGGTGCCCGAAGCGGACCACGCGGACGACGACGACGACATCCCTGAAGTGACCGGGGTAGAACTGAGAGCGGCGGTAGGAAGGCTGAAGGCCAAAAATACCGCCCCAGGACTCGACGGCTTGCCGGGTAAAGCCTGGGTCCTGGCCTCGAGGGCTCTCGGGCCTCGACTGGAGGCGCTCTTAAGCGCATGTTTGGAGAGAGGCCAGTTTCCACTCCGTTGGAAGACGGGGAAGCTGGTCCTCATTCGGAAGCCAGGGCGCCCTGCGGACTCTCCGTCCGCATACCGGCCCATCGTGCTGCTCGACGAGGTCGGCAAGCTCTTTGAGAGAGTGATTGTGGGCCGCCTCGTCGGGCACCTGGTGAGGACGGGGCCGGATCTTGCGGACAGCCAGTTTGGTTTCCGCAAGGGGCGCTCGACGGTGGACGCCATCATGCGCGTGAGAGCCCTCACGACGGGGGACGCGGTGTCCCAGGGTGGGGTCGTCGTGGCGGTGTCACTCGACATCGCCAACGCGTTCAACACCCTACCCTGGAGCTGCATTGTGGAGGCACTCCGGTATCACCGGGTGCCGCCCTACCTCCGTCGAATAGTCGAGGCGTATCTGACGGACAGAGCCGTCAGCTACCCCGGTCGCGATGGGGAGTGGAACCGGCGAGAGATGTCGTGCGGTGTCCCACAGGGATCGGTCGTGGGGCCGTTCCTGTGGGACATCGGCTACGACTGGGTGCTGCGGGCCGACCTCCCTGAGGGCGTCAGCGTGGTTTGCTACGCTGACGACACGCTGGTCCTGGCGCAGGGGAGGTCGCATCAGGCGGCGGCCGACGCGATGACACGCGGGGTTGCGATAGTCGTGGAGAGGATCCGGCAGTTGGGTCTCGAGGTGGCATTGCACAAGTCCGAGGCCATGTCGTTTCATGGGCCCCGGAACGCGCCACCATCGGGATCCCAACTAACGGTAGGAGGGGTTCACATCGGCGTCGAGACAACCATGAGGTACCTGGGTCTCGTCCTCGACAGCCGGTGGAACTTCGTCGAGCATTTCCGACGTTTGGCCCCCAAACTGGAACGGGCCGGGGCCGCCTTCAAGCGGCTCTTGCCCAACCTGAGGGGGCCAAACGCCTCCTGCCGGAGGCTTTACGCGGGGGTCGTGCGGTCCATGGCCCTATACGGGGCCCCGGTGTGGGCGCGTTCACTGCGGCGGCGAGCCGCCCACTACCTGAACGCGCCCCAGAAGGTGGTAGCCATAAGGCTTATCCGGGGCTACCGCACGATCTCTGGCGAGGCGGCAAGCCTCATTGCCGGACTGCCGCCATGGGATCTGGAGGCGATGGTCCTCGCGCGCGTCTATGAGTGGCGCGCGGAGGCACTAAGCCGGGGGGAAGTTCCGCTTCCGCGGCAAATCGCTGCGGAGCGGACCGAGCTCCGGCGCGATCTCATGGCGACATGGAAGGAACGACTGTCGCAACCCAGCGCAGGGCACGCCGCGATAGCGGCGATAAGACCCCTCTTTGAGGAGTGGCTAGGGAGGCGCCACGGCGCCCTCACCTACCGCCTGACGCAGGTCCTCACCGGACACGGAAGTTTCGGGAGGTTCCTGCACATCATCAGGCGGGAGGAAACGCCCGGGTGTCACCATTGCCAGGATCGCCCAGAGGACACGGTGGAGCACACGGTGGAGGTCTGCCCCGCTTGGGCGGAGCACCGCCGTGTCCTCGTAGAGGCGATCGGCAGCGGCGGCGACCTCTCGCGCCCGGCCCTGGTGCAAGCCATGGTCCGGGGCGAGAGGGAGTGGGAGGCAGTCACCTCCTTCTGCGAAGCAGTCATGCTAGCGAAGGAGGTGGCGGGACGGCTCAGGGAGAGAGCCTCCCGTCCCAGCCGCCGCGGGAGACGCTCCGGGCGTCGGGAGCCGCGCGACGACTCCCGGCCACCGTAGGCGCGGGCCTGCGGGCGGAGAGTAATGGGTAGCTCACCGTCCGATCAGGACCAGGCCCGTGCCGGACGGCGCGTACGTGTTCCACGCGCGCCTCAAAGAGATGTCAGCATCGAGGAGGGGCCCCATAGGGCCGAAGCCTGCCGGGTCAGCGGGATTGTCCGAAAGGGTTACCGCTGGCCCGGAACATAAAGGGCTAAGGAAGGAACACGGGTGGGTTTTAGTCAGTAAGAGTCTGACACTCCCTTCCGCTCCACCCAGAGCGGGAGGGGTCATTTGATGATTTCCCATCCGCAAAAAAAAAAAAAAAAAAAAAAAAAAAGGGGGTAAAATGTCGCCGCTTTCGACTTAGTGAATACAGTATGGTCTACTCCGGACCTCAGGGATTAGTTTTCCGTAAAATCAACATCGCTTAACGTAACTAGTCGACTACCACAGATTCGTGCGAAACAATCGCGGCACCGCAACAAAATGGTAGCCTGAGCGCCAAGGGAAAGAGATATGATCATAATCAAATATGTACGTTACAACAGGCAGTTTCGCTTCTGGAGGTCTACTCCCTATTTCTCTAAGCAGGAAATCCGTATGTTCAGGTGAAGTTACGGGCGTTTGCTAGCACATATCACTTACGGACATAAGATTAGTTCGAGGCCCGAACTAATAATTAATGACAATTGACAACCCGATTTGACAGCTGTCCCTACTCCTGATGTAATCCGTCCGAAATATTGAATTTGACACATATTTTGAAGGGACCACTTTCGGACTTGTATCTTTTTGGACTTAGAGAGTAGACGCTGTTTCACTTGTCGTACAACGGACAAGTCATGGTGAAACGGTATCTACAACGCAACATGCGAACAACGCGTCATACTGACGTCACGCAAATCTTGCATCGCGCAAGCAGAGTTTACCGCGCAACTAGCATAAATACAACGGCCCGACATGAATCATCGGGCAGTTGCCCGCCAGACACAACACCCGTCTGGTCGGAGGATCCTCCCTTTTCTATAGAGTATGAGTGAACTTTACACCCTGTTCCTCATACCTCTATAAAACTAATGCGGTTTCGCGGCGGAGGTGTGATACCTGGATCATACAAAGCGAAGCTAACAAACTCGTGCGTACCTTAGTCGTGGGGTGCTGTGGAGCGGCACCTTAAAGATAATGCTACCACTGACATCCGTTTAATCGTTCACGAGTCTATAGCAATTATTATTATTATTGTTTATTGTTAATTAAAACGGTAACACCAATTACATTAATTAACATAAAATAAAATAAAGCAATAAATGCCTCTTTGTTTTACGGTTGCGTGGGAACGGTTAAGGGCTTCGATTGACATAACAATGTAAGTGTCGTGCGTGGCGCGTGTAACGTTAATGAAGTCACGTTGAAAAGAACATTATGCAATGTCTTTAATGGTTGGTATTTTATGACTACCAGAATTGAAAATGGCCTGAATGAAACACTGAAATTGAATATGAGATTGTTTTATGTAGATTTGTGAAGCGAGGTTACCAAAGTGAGTAACTCCTTGCATAAAACAATGAAATACTCTAGCCAAGAGGAATGAGGAACAGGGTGTGAAGTTCACTCATCCTAAAAAGGGAGGATCTTCCGATCATCCCGTGACCTTTCTGAGGAAATGGTTTTGGAGGGTCTGCATCCTATAGAGATGGTGTGGCTTAGCGTGTGCGAAAACGACACAAGCATAGCTGCATAGGTCATGATGGGACTACGGTCAAAAAAAAAAGTTTTTAAAATGTTTCAGAAATGTCTGCCCTTTAACTTTGAATGGTAAACAAGAAAAGGCATGCCGTAACCTACAAAAACAAAGAACAAAAGAACCTTAATATCCCCTACACAAGTTGTACTTAAATTTAGTTTAAAGGAGTGATTGAACAGCTACCAACCACAGCAGACAGGTCACTGGTTCAGACATAGTGACCCAATGAGGTACGTTTAATTAACACAATCTGGTTTACTATAAATCCTGAACCAATAAGGCATCAACCAGAAATATACAGAAAGCCCACAAATACGGATAGAGTCCGATTAAGCAGTGCTTAATCAGCCTATAATGTTCCCACTGCTGGGACACAGGCCTCCTCTCTGAGAGAGGGAGTAGGCCACCACGCGGGCCCAGTGTGGGTTGGTAGAGGTCACATGACTTCGAATGTTTGGTTCTTGAACATGCCGGTTTCCTCATGCTGTTTTCCTTAGCCGTTTTGAGAGCAGTGGTGATGAAATAATTTACACTAAGTAAAGCACCTGACTGGGTTTGAACTTACGACCTACAACTTGTAAGCCGCGGCTGTTACCACTGGACCACCATTGCTTTCGAAAGCAGTGACTGACGCGTAGAATGGTCCAAGTTATGATTAACTCTAAAGAGTTATCATAAATGATACTTCCAAAAGGGTTTGCGTACCTACTTTCATGGTAAATACAGTCCCTACATTAGTTATGCTTCATATCTAAGGTCATGCGATTGGAAATGTTTTTTTTTATTAATAGTGCAAAAGTGTATGGGTGTGAAATAATGGGCGCTAACATTCTTTTGAATGCAGCCTATTTTTATCACCAACCCATTTCCCTAGCGAGGGGTGGCAGTACTCATTCAAATAACATTGAATGAAGTTGTCTACTTCTATCTACGAGCTGGTGTAGTGATGTATTTTCAACAAGATTATGAATGAGCTTCATCGTGTTCGTGGATCATTTTGACTAGACCTTCTGCGTCCGGACTTTTTAGTCCAAACTACTTTGTAACGTTTTCGTAATATAACAAAGTCCTGAACTATATTTGACTCAATCATAACTGACGAATTAGGTCCCTACTCTTTTGTTCTAACAAACCGACACATTTATTAATAAAATTGTTCTTCAATGATAATATAGCACGCGTGTTAAATTAATATGCTACATTAAAACCTACAAGCGGTGCAATAAGTGCCACTTTACGAGCAAGTGTGTTAAATAGTAGATTGTTATACAAGGGTCGAATGTTTTTAATGGGTTTGGCTATTGACCTGAATAATTTTACGTAATTATTCTTACTTTATTTCAGAGGTGGCCAGACAGCAGTCACTTCGTGTTAAGAATTGGGAAGCAACAGGCTAAGTGGGCGCTGACCTTAACATTTTGAGGCTAAGATTAAATGTTATTGATGGGTGAACACTTTCTTTAAATCGCCTTTCTGATGTTTTTTCAGATGGAGCGTGGGATTGTCAATTGTGGACGATCGAGGTGTCAAGGTTAGTCGTCAAGTGAATTTCATGGCTGAATGGAAGATATCATTAGACTTAAGTAAGTTAAAAATTTACAAACATCTTTCAGATGCCATCGAAAGGGATAAACCTTAGTTGACATTTGCCATTATTGTATTATTGTGATATGTTTACTGTAATTCAAACGATTTGACATTAATTTTGAAGTTGTAGGTCGTAGGTTCGAACCCAGACAGGCGCTTTACTTTGTGTAAATTATTTCATCACCACTGCTCTCAAAACGGTGAAGGAAAACATCGTGAGGAAACCGGCATGTCCTAGAACCAAAAATTCGAAGACATGTGACATCTGCCAACCCGCACTGGGCCCGCGTGGTGGATTACGGCCCACTCCCTCTCACTGAGAGGAGGCCAGTGTCCCAGCAGTGGGAACATTATAGGCTGATTATGAAATTAATTTTTAAAATTATTGTTATTTAAAATTATAACATCTTTAAATTTGGGTAATTGAATAATAAATTATGATTTGCATGCCCATGAGACGGTAGAACATGGAGGACTCTTATAATAAAAAAACACGTATGTACCTACTAAATATCCATGTTTGCAAATCAATAAATGACTCATTTATTTATTAAGGACAAAAAATAGTTACATGCTACAAAATACAGAGAAATACTTAAACTATGATTAACAAAAGGTGGTTGGTTGTTTTAACTTTATCTTAACGTTAAAACACGTGCTAAAATTGATTATTATTTTTATTTGATTAAAAAAAGGGAGAAACTAATGCACTTTAAAAGCACAAAATCCGTAGTATCAGCCTAAGTTACTGGCGTTTACTACTCCGAATCACTTACGGAATTATGATTAGATCGGGCCCCGAAATAAGTTTGAATGACAACACAATTTGACAGTTGTCCCTACTCCTGGGGGCCTAAAAAGGCCACTTTGGCAAAATCATAAAAGGATAACATAATGGACAGTTAACCGTTAACTTAATCGCATCAAATCCCATTGGTGAAGCATTTTTCATTATTTTTTTTGTCTGTGCTAAAATACCAATAAATCCAAATCCAATCCCAATCTCTTTGATTACTAGGTACGTAGTGCAGCGAGAAAAAGAAGAACACGGACTGTCTTCGCCATATTACGATTCATAATGTTATCCTTTTATGATTCTCCAAAGTGGCCTTTTCAGGCCCCCTGATATATGCCCCTCCGAAAAAAATAATTTAGCATTTGGTTTGACAGATCTGCTACTTTCGGACGGGGACTGTATCTTCTTTGACGGACTTAGAGAGTAGACCCCCGATTTATATCCGTTCAGTAAGTTTGGATGCAGGACTAACTGTGCGCTGTACGTTATTTAAACACCATTACTCGTGAGTTAAATATCGTCACTCGTGGGGGCTCTTTAAGAGCACCCAAAAATTATAAAACGCGGGAATATTCGCTAAAAATATACATACATAATAATATTATATAAATATGCATATATGTATAATTATATAATTTAAAATAGATGGACAAACTTTTGCCGTTGGTCCCGGCTGTCATTCGTGGTTCTTTGACAGTGGTTACAGGTAGTCAGAAGCCCGAAAGTCTGTCAACCAGCCTTACCAAGGGGTACCGTATTACCTAGTAACTGGGTTGTGGAGGTCAGATAGGCGACTGCGACTGCACCATGTATAATACTGGTATTCAGCTGCATCCGGTTAGACTGGAAGCCGACCCCAACATAGTTGGGAAAAGGCTAGGCAGATGGACAAATTTTTAGCAATCATTCAGACCACCAAAATAAGGACGATGGTAAAAAAATATATAAGAAAAACGCATAGATACTTACAAGAAAAATAATCAGCTAACGAAAATACACTAATGTGCCAGCAATTTATTATTTTAGATCAAAATAAAATCACTTTAATCAGTGTTTTTTTTTTGCTTGGATATATTTTTGGTTAGGTGAAGTGAGCGCTGTGTTAAAATTGGTCTATCTATTTTAATGGGACCCTGTAGGTATACATAGGCTGCTAAAATTATAACCCTTCCTTTTGACTTTGCCGTAGTCGGGTAAAAATAAGTATTAAATTAAACAGTTTGTTCTCATAACTAAATGACGGTACAAAATAAACCCAGATGATAAAACGTTACAATGTTCTAAAATAATTTCTGAAGTTCGTTTCCCGACTACTTCCCGTGCGGCAGTCATTTATATCGAGTGAATCACCGCGGATGGTTGAAGGAAACAGTCTTGACGCCCGCGCCACACTGTCTAACGCGAGGACCTTTAAATATGAACACAACAAAATGTAGCATCAGTTTGTTTTAGTTTTTAGTACCCTGAAGTCATAGACAATTGGCGACTAGATCATTCGACAAAAAGCTTGGCGGTACCTATTACCCTGCATCATCATCTGCCTCCGCAGGTGGACCGACGACTTTGTGAAGGCCGCAGGAACCCGTTGGATGCGAGAAGCACAGAACCGGTCGAAGTGGAGGTGCTTGGGGGAGGCCTATGTCCTAGCTTTTTCAGCTTCCAGTTAGGCCAGGTCCTTCCAGGTCAGCTTCCAGTCTAACCGGATGCAGCTGAACAACAGCACACCAACGCCCCCACTACCACCACCGTGTCCACTGTTTTCGTTTAACGTTTACCCGATATCTCCGAAACTACTGAGCCTTAATTGATAAAAATACAGAGATTAGTTATTTGCTTACAGATTACAGGAAAGTCTATAAGAAGTCTATAGTCTTTAAATGACATGGTAAATCTTTCAATATTGAGCGTACAAACTTACAATTGCAGTTGGAATATATGGGACAATATGTTTTTCAATTCCAATGTTAACTTTCTTCTTGGGATAAATTCATTCCATTTACGGAACTCTTCATTGTGCGTGGTCCGACATGCACTTGGCAGATTTTTTTTTCATTTTATCGCTGTCTGAAAAATCTCTTACATCATGTAATTGACCCAGTTTTAGAAAGCAACAAGTAGATAGCAGGTACTAATATCTCATGAGTAGGAAGACATGAAGTTTTGATGTATATGGCTATCTGCGCCGCTTGCCAAATAAATGCGTCGTAGACTGAAATATTGGGTTCTAGTGTTCTCCTCGCCATTCATTATTATGTATGTTTTGGCATTGAATAAACTAAAACTAGTTTTTCACGCGGTTTTAGTTTCCATTTCAATGAATGAATAAACTGGATCGGAATTTCTGAAATTCTGGTTTTTTAAAGTTCTCATTCCGAATACAACAAAGCAATCGTCTCTTGCATTTTTGGATCCGATCAAAATGTTACTTGGATCCAGTACATGAGTCTGAACACAACTGTGTTGAAATTTTTCGTCAATTTTTAAAAAAAGTTACTCGTTTAATACAGCTTCCCAGCGACTTGCAAGGTTATTCGTAAGTCCTTTCTGAATTAGACATGGGAAAACCACTTTTTGTTGCTGCAATCTATCACAAAAATAATATCGAGCATTGAATCAAATATTTATGTTTCATTCAAAGCGCGATGACCGATGTAGATTTATAACATAGAAAAGCCAATCCGTCAATCAGCATGTTCCAGTACTTCCAGTCCAGTCCAGTCCAGTCGGGTTTAAAAGTGAACTGTGTTCGAAGTTTTAATTCTTGTAAGAGTTGGTCATAATCGAAGAACACAAAAGTTGAAAAAAGAAAGAATAAAGTTTATTTGGACACAGTTTGTGAAACACAAAGTAGAACATCCAAAGGACAGGAACACACAGGAGGAGGAGGAGGTTCGTTGATAGGAATCCACATTGTAAGCAGCGGTGCAATTGCAGTAACATGACACTTTTCAACTTTGTTTTTAGGGTTGGTGAAATATCTTGTTGGTGAAAACGTAAAATAGTGTTGATGAAGTATCGCTAATAGGCCTCGGTAACCTTACTATTAGGTTGTCGGTTTGTTAGAACAAAACAAAATACAGAAAGGAACTTCAGATTAGACACATTTCAGCTCACATCCTAGAAATGACGACTTTAAGATGAATTTGATACAATTAATCATTGACATATATATTACTAGCGTAAGGACCACTAAATGGCACCAGCGCGCTGGCCCTAAAATGACGGTTTTAGGGCCAACGCGACTCAGTTGACAGTGGTGCGCGCGAACTTCGAATTTCGAACGAAGAACTTCAATGTAAAATGTTCAGACGGGCGTATCCTTACTTTTGAAATCGTTGCAATTAATCTAATGTCACATTTCAGCCTCGTGCAAAAACATATGGTCTATTTTGAGATTACATTTCATGGTCTAAAGTTAGAGGAAATTGTCGCATTACCGCGGTTCGAGGAGCGTCAGGTGACGGCATTCATGAGGAATGTCATTAGATTTGTGGACAGATGCAGATAATAGATATGTGTCACGTCAGTCAAAGTGTACTTCGAGGTAAGTGTGGAGATCTGGCGCCAAAGCGGCAACGAGCGACGGTTGGATTGGTGCAAATCTTTTGATATTTTAGCTTTCTATACCAATTGTTGTTGTTGCTGCTGTTTTTTTTGTTGTATTGTTTTTGCTTGTTGTTATTGCTTTGTTGCATTCTTATGTATGATATTCATATTCATATCGAAGTCGAGTGAAATATACAGTTTTATTAATAATTCCTGAACAGGGAAAGGTTTTGACTAGTTAGAAACTAGTGAAAACCGTTGATGAGAAATGCTTATAGTTGCTCTAAATAGCTAACAAGGTGTGTCCAGAACTTTAGTTCCGTGACAAATTAGCGGCTAAAACGGTAAAATAGGTTGAAATCTAGTTATACAAATTGACATAGAATTTGGCACTGGGTCTAAGCATGTTGGATTAACACATTGTGGAAAACGTGAATATTAATTATGACGATAACTGAAGCCTGAATGTTTCTAAAGTTTAAAAAAAAAAAACCTGGAAGTTTCATAGGAACACGATACTGTTACTGAAGACTAGACGTTTCTAAAAGAACACAGTTTTAAGTAAATCTAGTTGTTTGTCTGACCATAAATTGTTTATTTCTCTTTGAATGCTTTTACTGACCATGAACTACGAATAAATTAGTGGACATTGTTAAAAGGGTGACTAATTTCTCAAGTGCTACGCCTGAAATTCCGAATTATTACATACCTAGGTTATATTGCTACAGAAAATGTTTTATATAATTTACTAGCTGTGCCCCGCGGTTTCACCAGCATATGTGTCGATCCCGTGGGAATATCGGGATAAAAACTATCCTATGTCCTTCCCCGGGATGCAATCTATCTCTCTGCCAAATTTTATCGAAATCCGTTCAGTGTTTTAGGCGTGAAAAGGTAACATACAGACAGATAGACAGACAGACAGAAGAGTTACTTTCGAATTTATAATTTATTTTACTTTATTCCTGTCCTGGCTTAAAAGCAGGCTGTAAAAACGCTCAAAATTTATTTATTAAAACTTTATGTAAACAAAAAAATTCTGTGCAAACGCGGACTTAATGCCTGAGGCATTTTCTACCAGTCAACCTTAGACTTGTGTTCACCAACATTTAAATCAACTGATTAAATATTTTACGTGTCCAGACTGCACCACACCACGAAGGTTGAGGAGATTGTGGAGTACATGCGTGTGAAGACCAACTGGACTTTGAGGGTCGAGAAGTTGGAGTTGCGTGTTCCGACACATCATCTCGAGAAGTTCCTCAAGGAAGGGTTCTGGCCGAAGGGTGTTGTGTACCGCCGAGCGCCGGTTTCGTGACAGGCTACATGATACCAGTCAGCGAAACATGATGCAGACACTTCGTGTGCGTTAGTTTTTAGTGTAAATATAATGTTGTAATATTTTATAGTATTTTAAGTTATATTAATATTGTATTGTATGTATTTTTATGGGCCTTGATGCCTGAAATAAATGGATAAATAAATAAATAAAAAAGAAATAGAGAACAAAAGTTGTTTTCGTAAACCAGATTCTTACAAATTACATCATTACCAATACACGTGTACAAACCGATGTTTTTCATATACCGCAATGATATAATAGTATCATCGATATTACTAAGGAGGGCGAACCAATTCTCGTTTAGATCTTCACGTGGATATCCTCCACGTGTAACGATCCACTTTATAGAGTTTTTATAGGTATTAAACGGATGTGGTTGTAACTGGACTGTGGTGCTAAGGTCTAGATTGGATTGCACAATATGAAGAATTAAAATGGAAAACTGGCTGCTGCACACTATACAGGAAAAGAATTTACCGGTGCGCGAGCTGTACCATTTTTTTATTTTTATTACTGAAATTTATTTCAATTAAACCATAACATGATAATATTTACATAATCTATGCTAATATTTAAAATAATAATAATTTGTACATTTATAAGAAAAAATAAGCAAAATAATCATAGGGCATCAAAAAATTCGTCCGCATCGCTGTCAACAGGAATAGTGCCCAAAAGGCTGGCAGCATTGCCACGTACGTTGTATGGCGATGCTAATTCTTTGGCCAAGAAATAGGCCAGCCCTCTGGTCACGTGAAGAGTCGACTAACCGCTTGGCGATATCTCAAAAAACCAAGTGGGCACTCGGGCCCCATGGCCCTAGTGTTTCAATCCCAAACGGCTCGAATATACGAGTATAACTCCCAGTAATAATAATATTTATTCATTATTGAATGAATATTATTTTTAGCACTTTTACTTTCACTCTCTTTATTCACTCACTTTATTTTAACACTTATGAAGCAGCTGTTTTTTTTTTGATAACCGACGAAAAATTTCTTCTCTGTCTTGAATCATAAAAGTATGCTGATTTCATTGATATAGTTTGCGCACTGGTTTTTTTTCCTTTGTTGCGTAAAACACTATAAATCACAATCTGAATCCTTTTGAAGGAAATTGCAATTTTTTCTTTCTTTCTTTGAATTGTCAAAATGAAACCCATTGCTACTGTTTGTGTATTGCGCTGTTTCACCGCTGGTTTATCAGATGGAAACTGGGTAGTAATCAATGTTGGGCTTTCTTTATAGGAGGCAAAAAAGGTGAAACTCTCCTGGACTATCCCTTTTAGGTTCAACCAGAGCTTAATCTTCTGACAAATGAAGAAAATAGGTGATTTTCTGGTGCAAATTGCCCAATCGGTGTGAAAATAAACAAAACGCAAAACAATGAGGTGCTTCAGAGTCCAAATTGAGGCCAATCGCGCCGTTTGACAGCATCTGCGACCGTCATTTGTTTTTATTTATATTACAGTCATTTAAACTAGGCTAAGATTCCTCTAACGTTTCTAGGAGTTTACTCACTAAGCCTGAAATCCGTAATTTCAGTCGAAGTCCGTAATACCAGGCATAAGATTAGTTTAGAGAACGACCTAAGAATGAATGGCAACACGATTTGACAGCTGTCCCTACGCACGATGTGTTTTAAGCCCATTCGAAAAATTTAATTGTCACTTGTTTTGACAGATCAACTACTTTCCGACGACGGTACCCGTATCTTCGTCGATGGAATTAGATAGAAGTCCCCCAGAATCACGAAGTTACGTCATTTAATTTTACACGAGTGTACCGCGTTTCCTGTCTATAAACTTTATGCCATTTTGTATGCAGTAACATTATCTTTGAGTCTGCCATTACGGAATTTAAACACTTCACAATAAGCTTGTGTTCATTCATAATAATAATCTTAATATATATGTCTGGTTAATGAGGGGCGCGTGACTAAATAATAACAGCCGTACAAATCAATCGATCAGGTTAAGCTACGCTTGCCACGGTTGGTCTGTGGATGGGTGACCATCTTTACATACCTTGACCCCTCCGTGCCTCGGAAAGCACGTTAAGCCGTGGATCTTTGACAGTCGTTACGGGTCGTCAGAAACCTGAAAATCTGAGAACCAGTCTTACCAAGGGGTATCGTATTAGGTACCCAGTAACTGGCTTGTGGAGGTCAGATAGGCAGCCGCTGTATGTAAAATTCAGCTGCATCCGGTTAGACTGGAAGCCGACCCCAACATAGTTCGGAAAAGGCTAGGCAGGTGGTGAGGTGATATGTCTGGTTAATAACTTGCTTTACATATATTATATCTAACGGGTTGGTGGGACTTATTTAAAAGTTAAAAAACTCCCAAGATACAGGGAGATGTTATAGTTCGGAGGTTATTGTCCAATCTATTCTTGTACAACCTGCACCCTAATTCCGTAACACACTATGAATCACATTCTGAATCATTTTGAAGGATATTGCTAATCCATTGCTTCATATGTTCGAAAATGTGTCTGCTCAACAACGTAAATAACGCAATGAATCTTGTTGTACTGTCAAAATTAAACCCATTTAGGTATGGGTACTATCAGCGGGGTCATTGTGTAACATATTAACAATAGGCCAGTAGTGTGTTACGTAATTACCCCGCGCGCTGCAATGGTCATCTATGTATATAAAATTCAAAGTCCTGACTGACAGATATATCAACACACAGCCTAAACCGCTGGTCTTAGAGACATGCAATTTGGAGGGTGTTCTTTGTGAAGAGTATCCGTATCCGTGTTACCAGTTTTCAGCAAGGTATTTGAAAAGGTGAGGCTGAACCAAATGCTCAATCATTTTACCACCAATAAAATATTACACGACCAACAATACGGTTTCACCAAGGGACGTTGTACAACTGATGCCGGTGTCACCTTATTAAAACACATATTTACGGCCTGGGAAGAGTCCCAAGACGCCATAGGAATTTTTTGTGACCTCTCCAAAGCTTTTGATTGCGTCGAACACGAAACCTTACTCTTAAAACTTGAGCATTACGGACTGGGTAAACTTGCGCTCAGTTTAGTAAAATCTTATTTAAATGATAGACAACAGCAGGTTCAAATAAATGGTGTCAATTCACTCGGTTTAAAAGTAAAAATGGGTGTACCACAAGGCTCGATATTAGGTCCTTTCCTCTTTTTAGTATATATTAATGATCTACCTCACCTGTTAAAAACCCAACCACAAATGGTGTTATTTGCTGACGATACTTCCTTGATTTTTAAAATTAATAGACGTGCATCAAATCTTGACGACGTAAATAACGCCCTACTGCAGATCCAAAATTGGTTCACTGCTAATAATTTAGTATTAAATGGAAAAAAAACGAAGTGCATAAGATTTTCTTTACCAAATGTCAAAAGTAGTAATTGTGAAATAGTATTGAATCAAGAGAAACTAGAATTCGTCGATAAAACTGTTTTCCTGGGGATCACGCTCGACTCAAGGCTTCAATGGGGTCCTCATTTAACATCCCTTGCAGGACGGCTAAGTTCAGCAGCATATGCTGTGAGAAAAATCCGTCAATTTACTGATGTGGATACCGCGAGACTGGTCTATTTTAGTTACTTTCATAGTATCATGTCGTACGGTATTTTACTATGGGGACGGGCTGCAGACATCGAGTCTATTTTTATTCTGCAGAAAAGAGCTATCAGAGCCATATACAGCCTCCGCAGGCGTGACTCTCTAAGGGAACTGTTTAAAGATATTAACATCATGACGGTACCTTGTCAATACATCTACGAAAATATCATGTACGTAAGGAAAAATCTACATCTTTTTAGTAAAAGAGGTGAAAGACACAATTATATCACTAGAAATAGGGACCAATTAGTTCAACCAGGTTTCAGGCTGGCTAAAGTAGACTCGTCTTTCATGGGCTACTGTTTAAAATGTTACAATAAAATACCTGCCGACATACTTCAACTGAATGAAACGAAATTTAAATCTTGTATAAAACGCACACTATGCAGCCAGGCATATTATAAATTGGGGGACTACATCGCCGATAAAAGTGCTTGGCTAAACGCTGGTCCTGCTCCATAAGGACGCACAAATAAATTGATTAGCATTGGAAAATACTGTTGAAGCTGCTGAAGATTTTAAAATACACTTTTTGCATTATATAAATTCAATCTCCTAGTATTGTATAATTGCATAGCACATGTGTGAGTACTATGTACATGCTATAAAGCTTCCATTTACTGGGTACGCCTTTCATTGACTTGAATGTGCCCTGGCGGCTGAGAGTATGTCATGCTCACTCAAATGTCTCGCTGACGGTGGCGCGTGTGTTGGATCATTTAGCTCCCTATAAAATGGTTGAGCTGGATGGTGCTAATACATGCGTCATGTTCGTGAACGGGCGCCGTCAGTAGGGACTGGTCATCTCTTTGCTGCCATGGCTTATTTTAATTTTATTTAATATTTGAATTGTTTTTTTTTCATTACGGACGCTTTTAACGTTCTGCATCGTTCTCACATGCATAATTTTTAACATGAATGATGTAAACAAGACTTTGTAACCATATTATTTTGATTTAAAAGAGTGTCCATGGAGTTTCTTGCCCGTTCTTCTCCATAGGTACCTACGCTTTGGAATGGGCAATCTAGCTTCATCTTTCTGACTGACCGATCCCTTGACAATTCAAAAGTGCCTGTAATTGGTTTAATTGAAATAAATGCTTTGAGTTTGAGTTTGAGTTGAGTTTGAGTAGGTATCCACTAAGAAAGGGTTTTTCGAAATTCCACCCCTAAGAGGGTGAATGGGGGGAGGGTGAAATCTTACGCGGACGAAGTCGCGGGCAGAAGCTAGGAGAACAAAACACTTTTTGAACAGTGCGAGAAAACACGTAATTTTCATTACAAACAAGGGTCGGAGGGTCGTGTAAGGCCAGTCCCCTTTTATGTTATGGACCTCAAATGTAGGTCAGGACTCCTAATGAAAGTTTCTAACTAAAATAAAAATAATATTCCGACTGAAAACATAAACTACAGTGCGTCGTGTGCCTAAGTACGGTGAAAATAAATGGTGGCGTCGTCGGCCAATACCATTTTATTACAAGCTCGCTGTGACCATATAAAGCAAATTTTACCAACCATTGAGCTAATAACTAAAGTTTGGTAAGCGGAAAAATAGGCCGGTCAATTGTGGAGAAAACTCTCAGAGCTTTGACCTTTGATAGCGAGATTTCTTGCATGGGATTTTCGACACTCGTACATTATTATGGTAAATATAAAAAAAAAGCATTTTATTTCACGCAATAAAAAGGATTTTTAACATTTTTACATGTACCTATTGTGTATTTTAATACAATCTAATGATTTAAAAATAATTGATAGATGAGTAAGTTGTTGCTACCGTTACATAATAATTAATTAATAATTTATTTAATGTATGGTCAATATAAGTTCTTTAAAATATTTCCGATTCGAATTAAACAAAATGGATGACTATATACTATGTAGATTCAGAGATAAGATATAAAAAAAGAGATGATAGCTTCTAAAAGTACTGGGAAGTCTTTGTGACACTCTCTTTCTTCTCTTTTTTAACCAAAATCTGGAATAAACTTTGTCAAAAAAATGTTGAAACAAATGTTGAAAAGAGCAAAGTTTACTCCTAAACCCTAAATAATCACTGAAAACAATATCACACGGTATTTCAGGAAGCCCATGGAAAGAGGCTATTAAACGGGTCATCTTGTTATCATCATCATCATCTGCCTAGCCTTTTCCCAACTATGTTGGGGTCGGCTTCCAGTCTAACCGGATGCAGCTGAATACCAGTATTTTACATGGAGCGACTGACTATCTGACCTCCACAACCCAATTACTGGGTAATACCTACGATACCCTTTGATAAGACTGGTTGTCAGACTTTTTGTATAATAAAAAAAAACATAGACAGTCATGGGGACCTCAAGACGGTGACACGAACTCCTACAATTTATACCAAAGTATATTTAACGCGCCTAAAGCAGATTTCACTTTGTGGCAGCATCTACGCATCTCACTGACGTCACGCAAAATCCTGCATCTCACAGCAGAGTTTATCGCGCAAATAGCATACATATAACAACGTCCCGACATCAAACGCCGGCAGTAGCCCTTCAGAGATAACAGTCATCTGTGGGCATAAACAGGCCACTTTGGAGAATCATAAAAGAATAAAATTATGAATTATAAGGCGAAGACAGTTTATGTTTTACTTTTTTTTGCTGCACTACGTAGGTACAATCAAAGAAAGGTCTATGTCCAGCAGTAGAATCGTATGGGTCGATGATGATGATAGCAATATATTTTATCCCGTTTCGTGAATTTCTGTAGTACACGATGAGCTGGACTATTACATGGTTCAGTCCTTTAAAGCTATAGTTTTCCAAAAGGTGGCCGCACTTAACCGTAGGGATAATGTAATAAAAATTATGACAGCGGCAAAGATTTAAATCATTAGATTCGCCGTACCGCGTCAAAACATAGTAGCGTTTCTGTTTCCTTTTGACACCTCTGATACACAATGACGCAGTGACTTGACTTGATTGTCATGGAAACATTATTTAATAAGGTGAGTGAGGTCAATCTTCTCAGTACTTTTTCGTTTGACTAGAGAGCAAATCTAGCGATTTAAATCTTGAAACCAAAGTCTACCAAGCTACCTTTTTTTTTTTTTGGGTGGGAAGTCATCAAATGACCCCTCCCGCTCTGGGCTACCTGCGGTGCTATGCTATTCTGTAAAAATCGAAAAAAAAAGGAATCGATTGACGTGTGAATCATAAAAATCGACCCAGGCGTTTGGTCTGTAGTATAGTGCTTCAAAGAAACATGCAATCATACATACATAGGCTGATAAACACATTACCACTCCTTTGCGTCGCGCATTCGGGTAAAAAGCTAAGTGACGTACTAATACTCATACTGAAACTTCTGTTAACATCTCCTTCACCTGCCGCATGCCCCCGAGGTCGTAGTATCTGATGTCTGTCTCAAGTAGCTTACCCATACGTCGTATTGTCAGACTCAAGTAACTGGTCAAGTTTCTATCAGGAATCGGTTGCTAGCTCCTTTTACAA
The DNA here is from genome assembly GCA_963082905.1 of Oligia fasciuncula. Taxonomy (NCBI): domain Eukaryota; kingdom Metazoa; phylum Arthropoda; class Insecta; order Lepidoptera; family Noctuidae; genus Oligia; species Oligia fasciuncula. The sequence continues at coordinate 7,390,144 of OY720406.1, read as the reverse complement.
ATAATCAGCTGGTTTATTTTTATGTAGCTACACTTCTTTTATTACGTATATTTTTGGCCATGACATTATTATTGGTGTAACGTGTCTTTATTTTGCTGTTCGTAATTTTGTCGAGTGGTCTGTCACACTATGTTGATGCAACTTTTGACTTAAAGTCCAAAAATCGCTTTCTGAACAGTGAACGAAATTGCGGTGTTATTCTGTAAAAATCTCACCGTGAAAGCTTAGGTGAAGTGAGCGTGGAGTGAGCTGTCAATAGAGTAAACTCCTAGCAAAAACAAACTCAACTTCACCTAAGTTTTTACGGTGAGATTTTTACAGAATCGACCGGCTGTATAATAATAAATAAGTAGGTACTTATTTAGTTGAAATCTCTTCCTACCATTTTACGTAAATCCATATTTACGTAAACTGGTAGAAAGAGATTTCAACATAATAAGTGCCTAATTCCCATGAATTAGGCAGGAAATTGCCTATTTGCTGGCGGATATTTGGGCAATAAAAGGACATGTCTATTTACTTCAACATGATTACGTTAGTTTTATTGGGTTATTTATGCAAATATACATGGTGACGTGCAAACTGTATCTAACCATAATTTTAGCTCATGATTCTAGACACTCTAGTGTAAACTGAAATCGTGAAAAAAAAACTGCTGTCCTCTACATTTGACGAGTTAGACAAACATAAATGTAGGGAACAGCTGATTTTTTTTTCGCGATTTCAGGTTTGGTCCCATAGTAAAAGTTGTTCATAATGATGAGTAAAATATCAATCACTAATTACCATTCACCCTATATTGGGACAATTATTTGATTCAAATCTGCGAATTAAAAAAAATAATCACATTTTATTGTTTCCTTATCATTTAAGAATCCATTAATTTTATATTTCAGTCTATTAACGAAGCACAGTATTCTGGTTAACTTATAACGGATGTAAAAAGATCCTTAACGAAGCCGAGATTCACTTGTTTTTCACGATACCATGGACATTTTCAGGGTTCCGTACCTCAAAAGGAAAAACGGTATAAGATCATTTCGTTGTCCGTCTGTCTGTCCGTCTGTCGAGACCCTTTTTCTCAGGAACGCTTGGAGTTATCATGTTGAAATTAATATCCAATACGCTGGGCTGCAATCCCTTGAAGCAGTGAAAAAAACAAACTTCTAAGTCAACGCAATCAAAAGATACGGAAGTTTATGTTCCGCATATGCCGCACATTTCGACACTCGCAAGGGAATCAAAACCTATAGGGTACTTCCCGTTGACGTAGAATCATGAAATTTGGCAAAAAGCAACAAGTAAAGGAAAAGTCCGAAAACCGTACATTTGTAGTTACATATGATCTCCAAATTTGTACGGAACCTTCGGTGCGCGAGTCTGATTAGCACTTGACCGGTTTTTGTAACCAACACCTGGGTGGTTAAAAAAAAAAAGAAAGAAAAACTGTTTATTCTGCACAAACAACGCACATTGCATATAAAAAAAATAAAAACTTTTACAAAAAAAACAACCGACTTCCAAAAAACACTATAAAGTTAAAAATAACTTTAATTTCGGAAGTCGGTGTCTTTGGATTTGTATTTTAGTTTTTTGCCACCGACTTCCGAAATTAAAGTTTTTTGGAAGTCGGTTGTTTTTTTTGTAAAAGTTTTTATTTTTCACTTTTTAGTGGGTCAGTTTGTAATTTATTTAAGTTACAATAGCCTAATATCAACGGATCATCACCTTTTACAAAATATTGCTTTTCCCGATGCAGGGACGTTAATTGTTGAGGAGTTCTCCTAGTAAGAACCAGGAGAACTGGAGCTGATTGAGAAGTCACCATCAGCTCCACTTCACCATACGCATTGTAACGAGCATAAATTGCTTAGCAACCATATTAAAGTAATCGAATCGCAACCCGTGAAATATTTGTCATTGAGTAGTTCCGATGGCCATCTGTGGTCTTCATCATCAGCTCCACTTTACCAAATGATGATTTCCGAGAGCAAATGCTCAAGTTACTTTAATTATTGAGTAGGCCACACGACGAAAAATGACGCGATTACGCAACTTAAATTCGGTTTCAAATTGACGCATCAGCATGACTAGTAGGTAGTGGTCGTCCTATGTAAAACTACAATCTTAATTCCTCCTCCTTAGTCGTTCACTCTTGACAGAGTGGTCGTGGTTGATGATGCTGCATTTTCTTTGGCCAAAGTAGCCCTCGCGATGCTCCTCCACTTCTTCCGGTCTTCAGCGTCTCGGAAACTCTGGACTATGGAGGTTTGTGTTGACGCTTTGATAAGGTCTGTCCAACGCGTAGGTGACCGACCGCGTGACCGCTTGCCTTCCACTTGTCCCTGGACAACGAGTCGCTCCATGGAGTGTTCGTTACGAACCACGTGGCCGAAATATTGGATAATTCGTGTTTGCACAGTCGACGATAATCTCTGCTTGACTTTTAGCTCCTCCAGGATCGAAACATTGGTCCTAAACGCTGTCCAGGGAATCCGCAGCAGTCGCCGCCAGCACCACATCTCCAGTGCATCGATTTTGCGTCGGTCTTTGAGGCGAACCGTCCACGTTTCTGCGCCGTACAGGAAAATCGGGAAGACTAGGCTTCTCATTAGGCGGACTTTTGTGGCTTTGGTAATATTACGGTTGCACCAGACTCTTTTAAGCTTGTCAACGGCAGATCGTGTGATAGCACATCTCCTTCGAATCTCGCCTTCACATCCTCCAGTGTTTGTGATAGTGGAACCGAGGTACACATAAGATTGGACAACCTCACAGTTGCCAACCATAGAGATGTCAGGATGGTTTAGTTCAGCTCGGTCCACGATCATCATCTTGGTCTTGTCTCTGTTGATCGTTAGTCCGAAGGAGAGGCTTGTTGTCTCTAGACGGGTCAGCAAGTGTTCCATGTCTTCTCTTGTTTGTGTGAGAAGAGTAGTGTCGTCGGCATATCTTAAGTTAGATATCTTCCGACCTCCCACTGAAATACCCTTGTCCCATTGATCCAGAACGATTCTCATAATACATTCCGTGTAGATGTTGAAAAGGAGTGGAGAGAGTATGCACCCCTGTCTGACACCAGCGTGCGTATGAAAGCTTTTCGAGTCAACGTCGTCTATCCGAACAGTCGCAGTTCCGTCCTCGTAAAGTCGGCGTATGAGACGAACTAGGTGGATAGGTACTCCCATTTGAATGAGTACGTCCCATAACTTATGCCATCTCACGGTGTCGAAGGCTTTGCGAAAGTCAACAAAGCATATGTAGAGTGGGATGTTAAACTCTCTAGACTTTTCAATTATTTGTCGAAGAATTAAAATCTGCTCTCTTGTTCCTCGACCCTTGACGAATCCCGCCTGCTCAATAGCTATTTCGGGATTCAGAAAAGCTCGTAGTCTGGTATTGATGATATCTGATGATCTTAATTAGGTAGTGAGAAGTTGGTACTTAGGCAAATGAAAGTCGTGTGTTGATAGCAAGCGTATAATCCAACTGACGTTCATACAAGTATGTCTTCTTATATACTACACGATGATAAAGAATAAATGTGGGTAACCGAATATATTACAACTCTCCACCCTAAATAATACATATATCCTTCAAACAAGAATCATTACACACTAAATAGATAGCACTAAAACAATGCCAAACTAGCCTACAGTACAATTATAATAAGACTAACATACAATGCAACAAATGTACCTAATGCTTAACTTATAAATAATACATCAATAACCTTCCTTAGGATTTATTTATTTACCATATTATTACAAAGTTACAATCTTATTAATACTACATTACAAACTAACCAACTAGAACTACTTATCGATTACAATAATTTGGTGGTCGTTTTAACCGACACTCCCGTATAGGACGGGTTCGAACTACTTCCGGAACAAGGATCCCGGAATTAGGAACACTCATACAGGAATCAGGATTGGTAACATCAGAGACAGAAACCGAGTTGTCCGCGGATGTGGACGGCAACACATCGACCGTCGCGGTTCGGTGCGGACTAAACTCCCCTACGCTCCGAGGGGCCCGCGACTCAACCTGTGGTACCTCTGTGCTGACCGGAGCTGGCGTCACCTCCGGCACCTTGGAACCCTCCGCCTCGAGAGGACTCCGTTCTGTCATACTAGTTGGACAATTCAAAGAACTACGCGATCGCCGTCTTAACTGATCAATATGTCTATGTGTTTCTTTCCCTGATCCATCCACAACCCCATAATCAGTAGCACTCATTCTTTTTACTATTTGCCCAGGCAGCCATTTTTCATTACCCCTATACTGCCTTATCCATATTTCCTCCCCTAACTGTAAAGAACGTTCCGTACCTACCCTTTGTTGCCGTTCCTGAACCTTTTTCACTTTCTCTTCCCTGTTGGGCCTTAAAGCATCCAATTTTGTACGTAAATTCCTACCTAACATTAGTGTTGCTGGACTTTCCCCGGTAGAACAGTGTTCTGTATTCCGATAATGTAATAAGAAGGTACTCAAGAATGAATTAATATTTTGTTTTTGCTTAACCGCCTTTTTAATTGTTCTTTTCACAGTACGTACTGCATTTTCCGCTGCCCCATTTGATGCTGGGTGGTATGGAGCAGAAAAGATATGTTCTACGCCATGATTTGTTAAAAAGTCCGAAAATTCTTTACTCGTAAACGGGGGACCATTGTCAGAAACTATTTGCCTAGGTAAACCCCATCTAGAAAAAGCTTCAGTGAGTTTTTCAATAGTAAATGTAGCCGCTGTACTAGGTACGGGAAATACTTCTAACCATTTCGTCCTTGCATCAACCATTACTAAATATATTTTACCAAAAATAGGACCTAGGAAATCTAGATGTACCCTCGCCCATGGTCTAGCGGGCCAGGGCCACGGCGTGGCTACGTGTCGCTGCGGCGCGTCCGCCTCCCCCGCGCACACCGCGCACTCCCGGCACGTCGCCTCTACCGCCTCGTCGACGCCTGGCCACCAAACATAGCTCCTAGCCGAGGCTTTCGTCTTTACAATACCCATATGGGGTTCATGTAACTCTCGTAATACTCTAGCTCGACAGCTTCCCGGAATCACTACCCTGTGTCCCCACATGACGCACCCTAACTCTTCATACAGTTCCTTACGACGGTTAAAGTACGGTTGTAATTCCCGTATTTCATTATCCGTAGGCCACGTATCTCGAATGTAACTTATAACTCTGCTTAGCATCGGGTCCCTCATAGTCTGTTGCTTTATTATATTGTAATCTAGTAACAATGCATTTTGTGCGAAATGTAAATAAGTTTGCTCGGGGAGGGTATGTAATGACTCATCGCTACTGCCAGGTACCGGTAATCTCGATAGCCCGTCCGCACCGTTTTGTTTTGTGTTGACGTATTCTATGTCATACGTGTATGCAGATAAAATGATCGCCCAACGCTGTAATCTACTCGCCGCCATGGCCGGAACGCCGTGCTTTGGACCAAATATGCTAACTAATGGCTTATGATCAGTTTGCAAGGTAAAGCGTCGGCCATAAACAAACTGATGCAATTTTTTTAAACAAAATACTATAGCTAACGCTTCCCGATCTATCTGAGAATAATGTTTTTCGGCGTCATTCAATGCGCGTGACACATACACCACCGGCCGGTCGCGGCCATCGGTGCTTGGCTGTGTGAGTACCCCACCTATGCCACGTGCACTGGCGTCACACGTTAACACTAAGTGCTTATCTGGGTCATAATGAGCCAACACTTCCGCGCCTGTTAATATTTTTTTAACTTTTACCATCGCTTCCTCACACTGATCACTCCAATTCCAGCTTACATTTTTTTTTAAAAGTTCATAGAGTGGTGACAATATACTACTCAAATTCTTAACAAACTTAGCATAAAAATTGACTAACCCTAAGAAAGAACGTAATTCAGTAACATCCTTCGGCCTAGGAATTTTTACTATTGCATTCACCTTATCCGTATCTACTTTAATACCCTCTTTAGATATAACATACCCTAAATATTTGACCTCATCAACCATGAATAGACATTTACTCCTTTTTAGCTTCATTCCATGATCTTGTATCCTTTGAAACACCTTTTCTAAAGTTTCTAAATGTTTTTTTCTGTGTCCCTGACGTACTTATGATTACGTCATCTAGAAATACCTCTACGCCTGGTATGTCGCTAAGAAGGTTCGACATAATCCGCTGGAAGATACCCGGGCTCGAAGACAAGCCGAACACGAGTCTATTATATTTAAACAAACCTCTATGTGTATTTATAACTGTTAAATTCCTAGAATCATCTAATTCTATCTGATTATAAGCCTGGGATAAATCAATTTTCGAGAAGAACGTAGCCCCATTGATGCTCACTAACAGATCATCTATTTTCGGTAACGGATACCTATTGACCAGTAAGACAGGATTTAAAGTGACTTTATAATCGGCACAGATTCGAAGTCCACCGTCAGCTTTACGTACCGGTACCAAAGGTGTCGCCCAGTCCGAGCACTCGACGGGCTCGATGATTCCCGCGCGCAGCATTGCATCCAGCTCCGCGTCGACTTGACCCTTCAGAGCGTAAGGCAGCGGCCGCGCCCGACAGTACACGGGGGTCGCCCCCTCCCGCAACTGGAGTGTTGCCTTACCGCCTGTGTACCGTCCCAATCCGCCGCTGAACAACTCTTTATACCTATTTAACAAAACATTTGCAGTATCAGATTTTGTTTTTAAAATATTGCCATAATTAAGTGTTTGTTGAAATGGAGGTATTTTTATTTCCATTTCGGATAACCATTGTCGGCCTAATAAAGAAGTTGTACCTCCATTGATCACGAACAGTTCTAAATATTTAATTTTATCTTGGTACTGTACTTTCGGCCTAATCACACCTAATGGCTTGATATTGCTACCATCATAAAACTTTAACACTAAGTTAAATGGCTCAATTGATCTCGTACTAAAATACCTATCATATGTTTTTTTACTTATACATGAAACAGCGGAGCCTGTATCTATCTCCATTTTAATATCTTTGTCATCAATAAGTAATGATAAGCTTACCGGGCTATATCCGTTCAAACACAGTTGGTGTAATTCTTCCCCTAGCTCGTCCGAGCTCGAACCGCCTCCTAGTTCACCCGGCTGCTCGCTCCCGGTAGCTTCTACGTGGTTCACCCTGCGCCTCTTCCCTCTTCCTGTGCTCGACCGAGAACACACACGTCTCAAATGTCCCTTCTGCTTGCATTTACTGCATACAAAATTCTTGTAACGGCACTCATCGGCGGTATGCCCGCGCCAGCCGCACGCCGTGCAGCTACCGGCGCCTTTGTCCGTGTCCGGCGCAGCGCGCTCGCGGCCCCCGCGCTGATCACGCCCACGTGCTGTCCTAAACGCGTGTACGGTTGCTGGCACCTCCGCGCTTGCTTTATGTTCCACCACGGCCGCATCTCGCTCCGCCGCTTCTAATCCACAAGCCAATTTCACTGCCCCTGAGTACGTCAGATTGTCCTCCGCAAATAATCTTTGTCTGATGACGTCACTCTTCACTCCGCACACCAACTGATCCCGCAGATTCTCTTCCAAATTCCCGCCAAACTCACAGGTTTTTGACAGTTTTTTAATCTCGGTTAGGTATTGAGTTATATTTTCGTCCTCCTTCTGCCTTCTTTGACGAAACCGGAAACGCTCCGCCATGACAGCTGGTTTCGGTTGAAGATGATTTTTCAACATTGTGACGGCTTTTTCGTAGGTTAACTCCGCCGGTTTGCTTGGGCTGCACAAGGTACTCAGTAACTCATACGTCTGATCACCAACGCCGGTGATTAAGATCGCCAACCACATGTTCTGGTCCACGTTATTGACTTTAAAATACATCTCCAACCTTTCCACGTACAAGGTCCAATTTCCTGACGCCACATCGAAGTCTCTTATTCTACCAATTTGTCCACTCGACATTTTTATTCTATTTAACTCGAATACAATTGTAGGATTATCCAATCCTCGTCGCCACTGAGAAGTTGGTACTTAGGCAAATGAAAGTCGTGTGTTGATAGCAAGCGTATAATCCAACTGACGTTCATACAAGTATGTCTTCTTATATACTACACGATGATAAAGAATAAATGTGGGTAACCGAATATATTACAGGTAGGTATTATTTTTGTACGACCTGAACATTTTGGCGTATTGAACCGTATGAAGTAAGCCCAACAAAAGGTAACTGCTGTAAATCGTTGAGGAATTCCCTCGACTGTCTATGGTCTCCATCATCAGACCTGTAATGGCACTTATAACCCATATGGGTGCAAAGTTTTTCCTTTGCCATTACAGTTCTCATAAATATAAATTAATTAATTCCAAACACAAGGTAGCTACTGTAAACTGTTGAGGAGTTCCCTTAACTGTCCTTCGTCTTCATCATCAGACCCCTAATGACAGTCACAACCCATCTAGGTGTAAAGTTCACATCAATACAAATTAATCAAGCCCAAACACAAGGTAACTGCTGTAAATCGTTGAGGAGTCCCCTCGACTGTCTTTCGGCTCCATCATCAGATCGATTCCAGGCCTTCATTAAATTGTAGTGCTTTAAAATACTTAACGAAAAAATTAACAAACGCACTAGTCGCTCCTACGATTTTCGAATGTTCCCCTCGGTTTCACTGGGATGCCATCATCAGATCCTGGTTTCCTTATCATGGTACCACCCTTGGCATATCTCCTTTCCAACAAAAAAAGAATAATCAAAATTGGTTCATAAACGACGAAGTTATCCGCGAACACACATAAAAAAAAAAAAAAAAAATACGGTCGAATTGAGAAACCTCCTCCTTTTTTTGAAGTCGGTTAAAAAGACAAATATACACACACACGACGTAGTCAAAAGCCTCGTACTCAAGCTTAAAAAATGTTGACAATTTTGTCTATTGCTTGATGTCAGGGCCAGGGACCAAAGACAACACACATTTTTTACGGACATATTAACCTTTTGACCGCCACAGTCATGCATAGATGACAAACCGAAATGTGCCCAGTACTCCACGGTTCGACTACATGGCAGACTTTGACGCCGAGGGCACGGTTTTGATTTTTTGACGTGTGGCGGTCACAAGGTTAAAGGCCACAGTTCCATGTTTAGGGTTTCGTACCCAAAAGGGTAAAAATGGGACCCTATTACTAAGACTTCGCTGTCTGTCCGTCCCTCCGTCCGTCTGTCTGTCACCAGGCTGTATCTCAAGAACCGCGATAGCTAGACAGTTGAAATTTTGTATTTCTATTGCCGCTATAACAACAAATAAGTACTAAAAACAAAATAAAATAAATATTTAAGGGGGGCTCCCATACAACAAACGCGATTTTTTTGCCCTTTTTTGCTCGATATCAATAATGGCAACAGGTAGGCACTTGAAATATTCACAAAATACTCAGTTGTATTTTCACTTTAATAATAAATTATAAAATTAAAATAAAATAAATATTTAAGGGGGCTCCCATACAACAAACGTTTTTTTTGGCGTTTTTGCCTTGTGGTACGGAACCTTAAAAAAAGATACTTAAAAGATTTAAAAGAAAGAAAATACAATAAAAAAAAAAAAAATTGAAATAGGCCTGTCATATCCAAACCCGATCCCCAAACCCTAGCAAAGTTCAATACACCTATGCAATTGCCCTTAAAAATAGCCGATTTACCGTCCGCTCGTGGCCCTTGTTAATTTTTTGTCTCGCCAGTGGAAATCTACGACGTTTTTCTTTTGTTTGTCCAGTCGGACATTCGTATGCAGTGAGAGACGTGACTAAATAAACATAATGAATATTTACGACGTGTTTCGTAGAATAATTTTTCGGAACCCTTCGTGTGCGAGTCCGACTCCACTTGGCCAGTTTTTTTTTTATCTCGAAAACTAGTTTTACATGTTTTATATTTACAACGATTCCTGCACTGTTGCACCCCTATGCACAATGTTTTGCGAGCGTTACATTGCGCGCTACCGTAAACAGCGAATTCTCACACCAAAAATAAAAGCCGTTTCCCAGCAATTATTTTGGCACAAAGTTACTTAGTTGTATGTACAGACGCCAGCAAATTAAGCTACTACAATCTGTCAACTTTCTTTAATATATTTTCAACTTTATTGCTAAAAAAATATAAGGTTCAAAGTTGATTGGGAAAATTTTACAGTTGCGGGTAGGTTGATGTGCTGGCGTCTGTTCAGACTGCGTAGATGACGGCTTCGTGAAGGGAACCCTTTATACCTCTCCAAAAGGAAGGCACAGCTATTGGTATTGGTTCTCTACGGTCCAAATCCGTTCTGCCCCCTTTGCCTTTTCAGGTTCCCTAAAATAAATGCCATGAAAAATAGCCCTAACACCCTCGCATATTTATTCATTGGCTTCGTATCAAAATAAACTCATAACAACACCCACACCCATTTGAAGCCTTGAAAAACACGTGTAAACAAAAGAAGAGAACAGTTCATTGACTCGACCTGAGCACGTGTAACGTGTATCTAAATGCACTGCCCACGCCCTAGGGAGGGGAAAAGTTATGATTACTGCTAGAAAAATCACCCAGTGGATGATTGCCTAGGGTAGCCAGCAATACTTTTGTAATTTGCAGTTAGTTTTTTATAGAACGGGGTCAAATGAGGTTGGGATGTGGGTCACGTGTACAGAGGATAAATGCAATTTGAAGTTGCTATATATATATGAGTTTGGTTTGACATTGTTGCATCGACTTTGGGTATCCGAAAAAAGTGGCCAAGTGCGAGTCGAATTCGCGCACAAAGGGTTATTCCGTACCACAAGGCAAATACGCCGAAAAAAACACGTTTGTTGTATGGGAGCCCCCCTTAAATATTTATTTTATTCTGTTTTTTATAGTGGCAATAGAAATACACCATCTGTGAAAATTTCAACTGTCTTGCTATCACGGTTCATGAGATACAGCCTGGTGACAGACAGACAGACAGACGGACAGTGGAGTCTTAGTAATAGGGTCCCGTTCTTACCCTTTGGGTACGGAACCCTAAAAAGGTGATTTAGAATAATGTAGTTGGTACCTAATTATCCATAGTTGTCACTAGGTAATTGTTGTTTATTCGCAGTTAGTCTATATTAATAATAATAATAATATTCCACAACTATCACACAACGCCGTCTAGTCTCAAGCTAAGCAGAGCTTGTGTTATGAGTACTAGACAACTGATAAACATACTTATATATTTCTAAATACATACATATATAGATAAATTACACCCAGACACAGAACAAATGATCATGCTCATCACACAAACATTTGTCCTGGGTGGGAATCGAACCCACGACCTCCGGCATAGCAGTCATAGTCACTGACCACTAGACCAACAGGCCAGCCATATTGGCAGTTATGTAAAGCTCTTATCAACAACTTAAATTTTCGTTAATTTTTTCATTCGGCATTTCACTCGAATGGAAAGTCTGAATCCAAAATGAATTCGTAAGTGAAAAATGAATTCATTAGTGAACCGATCCAACGATATTGGATTTCAGTACTACGGCATTTTTCACTCGCCCATGAATATACATAGAATAATCGAACAGAAAAGTTAACCTTCACTCGAGCGAACCATTCATTCGAGTGAAAAAACTCGGCAAAATACTCGTATAAGTTACCTTTTTTCGGCATAGAAGCGAGACGGGCCATTGGGTATGCCGTATCCTGTTTATAGCCCCCCATGATTTTGACGACAAACAGAATTATAATAACGAAGTCACCTTTAAAATCCCGACAAACGTCGGTCAAACCCATAAATTATACCTCAATATTTCCATCATCCCGTTTGACGTGTTCTCCTGGGTAAAGGCCAAGGTCACCGCGGCATATCGACCGTGATTAATATTAATAAAGTTAAACGCGACGTTTAGAGTGCAGTCAGACGACAAGTTGTTGCATATCATCATCATGATTTCATCCAAAAGACGTTTACTGTTGGATTTTCGGATGGATGAGATCGGAGGCAACCGCCAAACATCGACACTTTGACCCGTTCAGCGGATTCCTGTGGTCTTCACAAGGTCTTCGGTCCACCTTTTGGGAGGCCTTCTAACGAGACGTCTTCCGGTATGTGGAGGTTTTGCATATAATATAATGTTCTGATAGCTCTTAGAACTGCTGTGTACTACAGAGGACGTCAGCCTTCATCAGGTTTTGCTAACTAAAATAATTCAGCGACATAATTCAAGTATCAACGAAACGCATATCAAAAAGATACCTAAAGATGGTCTAGGATCTGATCGTCGAGTACAATAGATTTGAACCTCGCAAGTATCAATGTGACTTGAGCCTCTCAAGTTAAGAGGGTCGTGGCTAAATGATAACAGCCGCACGGGGACGCCTGCTGCGGTCGGTTCGTGGATGGGTGATCATCAATTACACATCGAGACTTTTTCGTACCTTGGAAAGCACGTTAAGCCGTTGATCCCGGCTGACATTCGTAGATCATTGACAGTCGTGTCTTGATCTGCATAGATTATTCCCTGTATTCCCGTTGTCCCCTATGTTTGTGGTGAATAATTAGATGATCACGTTTTCTTCACATATGTACGGTTGTTCCTATGCTAGGATTAGAATTGAAATATTTATTTTAATATTACATAATGGATGAATTTCCTGTGTGGTTGTATAATGGAGATGTTGCCTTATTTCACTTCGATCGAGTTATTGTTTTACCTCTTCATCCGCTTATTTATGATTGATCGTCATCCACCATACCACTACCATTTTCTGCCATGTTCTTGCTTTTTCTTGTCATATTGAATCCAGCGCAGTATGCCATAATGATAAATTATTTATTTTCTGTAAGTAGGTTTGCACAAACACTTTTACACGTCAATCATATTTTTTTTAAACTAGATGACGTCGGCGTTTCCTATCTGACTATTCTGAGAAGAAAGGCCGAAACAAACTCAGAAGTCACAGTCTCTTTTAAAGTCCAGACAAAATCTTGGTCAGATCGTGTGAAGACCATGTAGATTGGTGTCTGAAATGGTCTTTTGAGGAAAGAACCACACAGATTGAGCGGACCTGTCCAATCAGTGCACGCATTTGTCAAAAATCGTGCAGCTCATACGTCAGTGATAATATAGATAGCAGTAGTGACCCAGTGGTTTGGACCCCGGGCACAAATCCAAACTCCGGGCTGCTACTGAAACGAGTTGTAGGTCGCGATCCAGTCAGATACTTTACATACTTTGTGTAGGTATTTAGTTTCATCACCACTGCACTGCTCACAAAACGGTAAAGGGAAACATCGTGAGGAAACCGGCGAGCCCTAGAACAGAAAATTCGAAGATATGTGACATCCACCAACCCGCACTGATCCCGCGTGGTGGATTACGGCCCACTCCATCTCACAAAGAGGAGGCCTGTGTCCCAGGTGGCCTGTGTGACATTATAGGGCTATTATGTAGTGGCAAAACTTGGACCACGATAGTATCGTCACGTTAGTAATTTTAATAGACACGCACGCTTGTCTACAATCCTCGGCTTCTTTGGATCTACCAGCTACCTTACTTAGATCGTCGTTCCACCTAGGCTGGGGGCGTCATTCTTTACGTTTGTCGATTCACGGTAAAATTTGCAACAATCATGTAGGTACCTACCACGGATATCTATGGTACCTACACATAGATTTATAGCGCAAGCTTGACTCCTACCGAAAGGACTGGCCGGCCGACTCGCAAAAGGCAGAATTGTGTAAAAAAGGGAGAGGGAAGCCTTTACCCTGAAGTGGAACAACCAACGAATCAACTATCTGTGACTAATACAATAATGGCTTGCAATATATTGAAATGGTCGCAATATTCGCTACCTTTCCGTTACATTTATCATCTGCCTAGCCTTTCCCCAACTATGTTGAGGTCGGCTTCCAGTCTAACTGAATGCAGCTGAATACCAGTATTTTACATGGAGCGACTGCCTATCTGACCTCCACAACCCAGTTACTGGGTAATACGATACCCCTTTGTATGTTGCCTTTGTTTGTTTCGGGGCATTGAGCAATAAGTATTTGTCTCATCTAGATTTATCGCGAAGAACAGGTTTTGATGAGACTTTGTTGTTTTTCGTTATTCTTTTTTGTTTTTGTAATGATAATTATGTTCTGGATTACTATTTTATTTATTTATTTATATGTATAAAAAGTATGTATTAGGTATGTTGAAACTGTGTGTACTTCCCCGTCACTTTCCACAGGTTCATTAGAAAACCAGCGTCAGACATTAATGTCTGGCATTAATGCTGAAATGAACCTTTTTGGCGCAGCCGTGAGGCACACACTATCTATTGTTGTTGAAACATAATTTTTATTTTGTTAATTTTGTATTTTGTGTTTCACGAACTGTGTCCAAATAAACATTTTTTCTTTTCTTTGTGAGACTGGTTGTCAGACTTTCGAGCTTCTGACTACCCGTAACGACTGTCAAAGATCCACGAAAGACAGCCGGGATCAACGGTTTAACATGCTTTCCGAGGCACGGAGGGGTCACGGTATGTAAACATGGTCACCCATCCACAGACCAACCGCGGCAAGCGTAGCTTAACCTGATCGATCGACCTGTGCGGGTGTTATTATTTAGCCAAGGGCTCCTTCACCTTTCCGTTACCTTATCAGTTAAAAAAAAACCAATCGTAATGGAAGTTTTTATTGATTAATCTTTATCGTTTGTATATTATGTCAATAATATTAAAAAAGATAACATTTTGCAATGTCATACCCTCTGTTAATCCTCAAGGAAAAACAATAAATCCATTATTATGTATTTACACGTACGTAATATCATTTTATCAATATATTTTAAATCCGTAACTCAAGCTAAGGTGATTTGCAGAAAATATTCCATTAATATGATCAGGGGGCTTATAAAGGCCACTTTGGCAGAATCATAAAAGGATAACTGAATGGACAGTTAACTGTTAAGTTATTAGTATTAAATCCCATTGGTGAAGCATTTTTCAGTAAATTTTTTTTTGTCTGTGCTAAAATACCAATAAATCCAATTCAAATCCAATCCCAATCTCTTTGATTGTATATTGACCTACGTAGTGCAGCGAAAAAAAGAAAAACACGGACTGTCTTCGCCATTTTATAATTCATAATGTTATCCTTTTATAATTCTCCGAAGTGGCCTTTTTAGGCCCCCAGTTTTCCGAATATACTGAACATGGTATTGAGTATAAACGGGAGGAGGCACATAGTCACGCAACCTGTTATGTTACCCTGAATTCAGTACATGATTCTGGACAAAAATGGCCGTTCCATAGGTACATTTTGACCGCGTAGGCATTGAGACAGGTGATTTTTTTTTTAAACCGACTATAAAGAATAATGTGCATTTTTGTATGGAGCCTGGCCTGATGACCAATAGAGTTCTAATGCATGTTAACATAATGCTTATAACCGCAATTACTGTAAGTAAACATTTTATCTGCGAGACACGGAGAGGTCTTGGTATGTAAAAATGGACACCCATCACCTCTGACCTAGACTAGAGTCAAGAGCAAACCATTAAAAAAAACAAAAATTCGGGTTGCACTCCGGGAGTGCCGGCAGAAGTGAAAACTTAAGTATTAACGTTGTGCGTTTTGGATATTTTGGAATGGTTATGGAATAATTTTGCACGAATTGCTTTAATTAAATTGCAGAATAAAACTACTATCTTTTATGTGGTAGAATACAATATTTATTTATTGCGCTATCGTACACAAACATGGCAATTTATATTACATTGCACGCTGTAACATAAACACACACGAACATTCGCGCAAGCGCCCTGCGCCGCCTAAACGAAACAGCCGGCGCAGGCATACATTTTCGCCGCGCCGTAGAAAGAGAGGGGGATACTCCCTCTCCTACGCCACGCCAGCTGTCTACTCTCCATCCGTCTTACGAATTTTCGATCAGGTCACGTGTCCTGACGCGAGTTTAACATTTTTTACCCATTACAAAAAAAGTGTACAACGCCGCTAAAGAAGTTTTCACTTCAAAAAAGTCCTCCCGCCACTCCTTCCATCTTTCGCAAGCCCGCTCGTCCTCCTTCCAGTTTTGACAGAACCTATCCAGCTCGTCCCGCCATCTCCTACGTGGGTGGCATCGACTGGCACTTACGTTAAAGAAAATTTTAGTGATGGGATTCAATGGCCATGGTCCTGATAAGTGGTTGTACTTTTACGGTCAACGCAGCTGCCTATCTTCTTCAGGTTATTCCCCAGTCGTCGTCGGTTTGACATCGATGTGTCTGTTTTGGCCACCAAATACCGGATCAATATTTATTACTATTGTATTGAGATAAGATAAAAATGTCTACCGATGAATTCTGATATTGTATTTGTAAATGTCTGGCTGACAACACCAAGTTCAATCACACATTTTGCGTTTTTATAATTTCCAACGTGACGATATTGCACTTTATAAGTGATCAATAAAACGTAAAGGCTCCTCCAAACAAGCGCGACACACGACGTGAATCGCGAGCGGTGTCTTTGCGTCGCGTGTGATTCGCGTCACGGGTCGCACCTGTTTGCAGGAGCCTTAAAACTACTAATGAAGTACCTAATTATTTACATAAGTTTTCACGAATTGACAAAACATTGTGATTTCTTTGCTATTTGCAAGCTTAATAATACACAATAAAAAGAAATATTATTATTTGTTTTATATTACATACTTATATTAATTATTAATTAATAAATTCTCTAAATGGTGGTGAAAATAACAGCAAAATCCGTTGCATAGTTTAGTAGAACGACGCGGTCACATAGACAGACATGAAAAGCTGCGCCGCACGGTTTCAAACGCATAAGTGTCGATCCTGTGGGAATATCGGGATAAAAACCCTATAATTATGTTAATCCAGGGTGTCAGCTTCCTCCATACAAAATTTTATCAAAATTGGTCCAGCCGTTTGAGCGTGAAGGAGTAACAAACATAAACACACACACACACCCGCCCCCCACAAATTTTCGCCTTTATAATATTAGTGTGTTATTGAGATAATTTATATTGATGGACAGATAGAGATTAAAATCAGCCAACCGATTATGTTTTACTACAAATAATGTAAAAAACGGATCCAGTCCGCTGTCTGACCGGTTTAAAAATAAAACGCTGCCAATATGTCTGGGTTTACCAAGAATACCATTGAATTTTATTACCAACTTTGTAACATTATTATGTTGTTGTTTGTTGTGCTACATGGATAAAAAAATGTCTTACACTATTAATGGACAGAATACTATTGATTATAGTACACCATTTTTAAAATGGCTGGTCTAAAAGTCATCTTGCTTGAAACTAAACGCATTGGTTTAATGTTTTTTTTTTGTAATATGCTTAAACTTGACTATAGAGGGGCTTGTGGCTAAGTAATAACAGCCGCTTGGGTCGATCGATCAGGTAAAGCTACGCTTGCCACGGTTGGTCCGTGGATGGGTGACCATCTTTACATACCAAGACGATGACTGCCAAAGATCCACGAATGACAGCCGGAACCAACGGCTTAACGTGCTTTCCGAGGCACGGAGGGGTCTTGGTATGTAAAGATGGTCACCCATCCACGGACCAACCGCGGCAAGCGTAGCTTAACCTGATCGATTGAACCGTGCGCCTGTTATTACTTAGATAATATGTGGATAAAAAACAATGGCCAATGAGATAGGGACTCAGGTGCACTAAATCCAACGATTAAAAGTTCAAAGTCAAAATATGTCAATGTTAATCTTTTTTATCACCGTTAATCCATTTGTCAGACAACCAATGCACTTATGTTTTATTACTTAAATTGATTAATACCGATTGTATATACAAGTATCATACTATAATCCTACTAATCTCGTACCTACTAATCCTAACTTATGAATGCAAAAGTAAGTTTGTTTGTTGCGCTTTTACGCTAAAACGGCTGAACGGATTTGGATGAAATTTGGCACATGGGTAGACAATGACCCGGAGAAGGACATAGGCTAATTTTTATCCTTAATCGCAGACGAAGTCGCGGGCAAAAGCTAGTAATATTATAAAGGCGAAATTTTGTGAGGATGTATGGATGAATGGGTGTTTGTAACTCAATCGAAAACTACTGAACGGATTTTGAAGAAATTTCTTATGTAAGTATTTAAGGCCATGGTAACAAGATGATTTTTACGCCTGTAAAATTGTTCTCGCGGGCGCGCGGAAATGTGAAAGTTTGTTACTCAATCACGCATAAACGGTAGAACGGATTTAAATGGGCACACAAATAATCCATAATCTGGATTAACACATGTGATACCTACTTTAACACATATGATTAACACATAATTGATACTTTTAATCTAGCGGGGTAATTGCGTAACACACTATCAGTAGCAATGGCTTTCATTTTGACAGTTCAACAACATTCATTGCGTTATACCTACGTTGTAATGTTTCGAACATATGCATCGATGGATTAGCAATATCCTTCAAAATTATTCTAGTGTGTTATGCAATTGGGTTGCCGGTAGTACGTTCCCGTGGGGTTTTTTCCGACGTCCAAGCGGGCGATGCCGCGGTAAACAGCTAGTTTGTTTTTAACAATACAATAATTAGAAGACACAACGACGAGCATGCATGGTAAGCGTGCTTCAATGACAATATCACGGTAATGTTATCTAACAGTATTGTGACTCGGCCCTATTCCTGAAATAATTACCTACAGCCGCGCGGTACGTAAACACGCGATAGGGCTGCTCGCCTACAGTATTTCATCAACCTACTTGAGTTTATTTCTAGTTTTGTGATTGTAAGTATTATATTTTTATTAAAAAAAATGAAATTCGAATCAAAACCTCTAACTACCTACTACAAAATCTTACTTAAAAAGTAAATAAGTAATGTAAATCTCTCTAGGTAGGTATCTACCATTTGTTACTCTCTTAATCATTTCATAATGATATTAAGCCTAAGAACCTAAGTAAGTAGATAGCCTAGCCTAGGAAACTACTTAGGTAGGTACTAGTTTTTTTAACGCGAGTGTAGGTAGGTCACCCGTGTGTCCCTTTTTTCACACTATGTACTTATTTATTTATTAATCCAGATATTTTACACGGTGGAAAAAGCAAAATACTTGCCTATTAAGCAAATTACTGCTTACAAAATCAACACACCGTCCGTTCATCACAGCGGCGCATTCGCCGTTCGCGACTGTTTGTTTACCGAGCGTATACCGAACTCGAGGCGCGTAGATTATGACTTGCGATCCGAACGTTTGTATGAAGATAGAATACTGTTAGATAACATTACCGTGACAATATCCTTTAATAATAATCAGTTAATTAATCATTGCTAAATGTAAATACGTATATACTTTGGCGAAAATAAGTACTGTTAATAACCTATTGTTATTAATGTCTGGTTAGACAACCTTTTTAGTATGTAGAGAGAGGACATTTTTGTGTTCTGATACAAAATCCTTTTCTATGAATTAGGTAACCATTTTTTTATTGCGAATCGGGCCTGACACTCTATTACTCTCAATTTGAATCATTTTGAAGCATATTTTTAATCCATTGCTCCTTATGTCCGAAAAATGTGTCTGCTCAACAATGCAAATAACGCAATGAATATTGTTGAACTGTCAAAATGAAACCCATTGCTAATGATAGTGTGTTCCGCAATTACCCTGCAGCTCTTGACCTCGATCTCGCGGTGAAAAGCGATGGATATGGAGTCTATGACGGAACAAGCAAGCCCAGAAGAGGCCTATTTGAAACCTCATAAACAATAATTAAAATGGTGAAACATTCTTAAATGTATGAACATACTATGCACTTACTGTGTTTCTGGCAAATAAACTCCTTTGATTTTTAAACAATGGCAGCTATATCAAACACTTCACGTCTAGAACTCTAGAAGGGTCAAGGAGTAGGTAACACAATGATTTCAAAAGTAAGGATACGCCCGTCTGAACATTTTACATAGAAGTTCTTCGTTCGAAGTTCGCGCGCACCACTGTCAACTGAGTCGCGTTGGCCCTAAAACCGTTATTTTAGGGCCAGCGCGTTGGTGCCATTTTGTCGCGCCGTTAGCCCGGTCCTTACGCTAGTAATATATATGTCAATGAGGTAACATAATAAAAAAAAACTGGCCAAGTGCGAGTCGGACTCGCACAAAATACTCAGTTGTATTATTAATTTAATAATAAAATAAATATTTAAATTAAATAATCCCATACAACAAACGTTTTTTTTTGGCGTTTTTGCCTTGTGGTACGGAACCTTAAAAAAAGATACTTAAAAGATTTAAAAAGAGAAAAGATTGAAATAAGCCTGTCATATCCAAACCCGATCCCCAAACCCTAGCAAAGTTCAATACACCTATGCAATTGCCCTTAAAAATAGCCGATTTACCGTCCGCTCGTGGCCCTTGTTGGAATGAAATGAAATGATTTTATTTTGTAAGTAGGTTTGTACAAACACTTTTACACGTCAATCATGTTTTTTTTTTAAACTAGATGATAATGTTAAATTTTATGTCTCGCCAGTGGAAATCTACGACGTTTTTCTTTTGTTTGTCCATTCGGACATTCGTATGCAGTGAGAGACGTGACTAAATAAACATAATAAATATTTACGACGTGTTTCGTAGAATAATTTTACGGATAGGTGAGTTAATTAGGCCGTAAGTGTTTGAGGTGTTTTTCAAGGCCGTAGCCGAATTGTGGGGAATTTTCGGCAGAGGTAGTGTCAAGTGTTGTAATGTTTACTGGTTTTTTTTATGTTGACTTTACAAGTGGGAAGATATGTAACTCCCACCTGTTAAAGTGGGGCTACCTCGATGGAACGGGAGCAGGGTGTGGATGTGGAGCTGTGTCGCAAATTATGCTCCACCTTATCCTGCCCTTCGTGCCTCAAAATATAAAGTCAAAGTGACCTCGATGCTGTGGAAGTGGTGAAGTTTTGGACCAACAAGATCTGAGAAGAACCGTGCCAGCGACATGAAGAAGAAGGGAAATGGTTACTGTTAAATACATACGGCCTGTAATGGGCCTTATCAAACAGTAGGAATGTCAAAGGAACTGTCATGTCAGGCCCTTTTTCAGCAGTTCAGCAGCATTACCCGTGTTAGGGTGTTACCCGTGTTAGGTTGTCTTTAAAAGATCGCTTTTAGCGATAAGACTGCCCATCGTGTCACCCTTTGTAAAATGTGCACATTGTCATATTCGTAATGCACATTCAGTTTATAACGTTACCACTGCTGGGACACAGGTCTCCTCGTTTTGAGAGGGAGTGGGCCGTAATCCAAACCCACCACGCGGGCCCAGTGCGGGTTGGTGGATGTGTCTTCATGTCTTTGAATTTTTTGGTTCAAGGACATGTCGTACATAGTATTCTATCAATCTATGGTTTAAAATGGTATGGGAGCCGCTAAAATTTGGCAACACAGCCATTGTTTGTAAAGAGAACGTGTCGAGCATCAGCTTAGCAATTGCTTGGTTATTGTAATTTGTAACACACATAGGATGCAGTAACCACTTTTTTTCCAACAGACCATCAGTTTGTTGAATCACATGAAACTTAGGACGAATCTTTTGGGACGAATTTGTCAGTGCCAATAAAACTTAACGCGTTCGGCACATATTATTATGTATAAGCCGCGTTCAAGAGCTATGATTGTCAATATTCCAAAACAATGATGACACTGACAGCACTTGAACGTGGTTTTTTAATTATTATTTTTTATGCACACTTGTTTTTTCAGCTCACTTTTGACATTGGCAGAATAGTCGACATCGGCTTTGCTTGCCATTTATTAAAAATAGAATAGAATAGAGTTTCATGACATGTGATTCCCGGCAAAGTATCGTTATAATCCGCACTTAGGTATTTAAACATCCTTAATCTGATTACCTGATAACAGTCTGGCGTCGAGATAATAAGACAGAATCGAAACCGTGCTAAGCTATCTCGTTATTATTAAACAGTAGGTAGATATTTTATTTGATATCAATCAATAAAGCAATACAGACAATGGAAAGTTAATATGAAATCAGTGGAATGTCCTGAGCGTGATATCACGTTCTATGCAAGTGTGTGATAGAGACAGAAGATGTCTAAGTAGGACGGACGTGACAACAATTTATGGACGGTAGTTGTCGAATCAGTCGATGTAAGTGTGCATATACCAGAGTGACACTAGAATAGAATAGAATAGAATACTCTTTATTGTGTACACCATATAAATTACAGACATAATTATAGAAACTGCACAAAGGGTGACACAATGGGCGGTCTTATCGCTAAAAGCGATCTTTTAAAGACAACCTTTGGATGGATTAAAAAAGGGGAAGGACAGACAAATACGGTAGGTAGTCTGTGGTGTACCATTTATATAATACAATAAATACATACATAAAGTATATTATACTAATCTAAATAAATATATACATACAATAATAAACATGAAACAGGAGCAAAGAAAATATAATGATGATGTTTATGGAGAGAGGAAGTGCTCGAGTGACACTCGTCGATGAGAGAGAGAACTTCTTGGTATGTATTTTGTAGTGGCCCAGTCGTAACAGACCCGACTTATGAGTCGTGGTCGTGGGTTCTATAACCCAGGCAGGTACTTAGTGTAAGTTTTGCTCTAAATACGCTGAAGAAAATCGGACCAAAAATTCGAAGACATCCACCAACCGTGCCACAACTAGGTCGTCGTGGTGGTATACGCCCCGCTCCTCACAGAGAGGAGGCCTGTGTCCCAGCAGTGGGAACATTACAGGCTGATTATGCTTACCTTATGGAAGTTTCCAATAGTTTAGTAGAGAGACAACAAGGAGTTCGTTTTTATGTAGCTAGTTCAAAAAAACGCATTATTATGATGATTTTAAAGTAGGTAGGTACCTTGACGGCACTCAAAACAACAACAACAACGGCATACAACGACACAACACATAAAAAGACAATAAATTTCTGTCGTCGAGTTCCTAAAAAAACTAGTAAAAACAAAGCAATATTACTTCGATCCATACTATTATTGATCGAAGCAATATTATGATGATTTTACAAGGTACTCACAATCACAACAACGACACAAAACAACACAACACATAAAACGACAACTGTCGTCGATTTAATTAAAAATTATATCATGTCTATCATTGATACATGTCAAGATGCATCACACGATTTCTGGAGTATACAAGGAAAAACCCAAAAGTGATATTACTATGTCATCCAATGTTTTGTCATTGGTTTTCCTTTAAAATTCGGAGATAATTGCATTGAAAATCAAGCGATTAGTATTCCGTGCTGATGATCAGCGTCACAATGACGGAAAAGACAATTGAAATGTGTATTACATACATTATCTAAACCGCAGTAAACATATTGTTTTAATGATTTCTCAGTAGCAGCCTGGAGTCTTGATTCGTGTCCGGTTCAGACTCAAACTCAAAGCATTTATTTCAATTAAACCATTTACAGGCACTTTTGAATTGTCAAGAAGTCGGTCAGTCAGAAAATATGAAGCTAGTTGCCCATTCCAAAGCGTAGGTACCTATGGAGAAGAACGGGCAAGAAAAGAAACTCCATGGACACTCTTTTATTAAATTATATTTTTACAAAAATATTAGTTACATCATTAATGTTGAATTTACAATTATATTATTATGTGAGAACGATGTAAAAAAGACGTACACGTTAAAAGCGTCCAGAGTACAGCAAATAACAAGAAGCCGAGGCAGCTAAGTGATGTCCAGCCCCAACTGACGGCGCCCGTTCACGAACATGACGCATAGATCAGCACCATTCAGCTCAACCATTTTGAAGGGAGCTAAATGATCCAACATTTGATGATTTGGTTGATGGCAATAGCCCTCATGCCCCTCATTGCAGGTTACATTTGACTTAAAGATCGTACATTACACGATTTCTCGGGCCCTGCCTACTAGTTAGGGCGACGCTTATTACACTTGTGCTAGAAGCCAAGTTATAGGCATACCTAGTTTGGGGCCAATGTAAAATTTCTGTAATCTTTTGAGCAATAAAGTTTTTTTTTATCGCTTATTGCCCTACCTCACTTTCAGTCGTTATCCGAACGTGGAACGTGGTCCTTTGCACGTCTAGCATTATGGCGATGACTTTGACTGAACTTCAAAGCTACCTCTTTCCCAGTAAGTAATATAATACACTACTCGAACGACAGCGCGGCAGGGGAAGCTTGAGGTCGTAACCACTCGGTCGCCCTGTTTAGAGACCCTGACTCCCTGTTTCTTATTATACTACCCTGACCCTACGGGCAGGGGCCGAGAAATCGTGTAATGTAATCGTCTTTAAAAGGCCTGGCTAAATCGGATATAATATAAGTAGGTAAACCTCTGTCTAACCGTTTGGGGAAACAAGGCGCGATGTTATGTGTATGTTTTAGTAACTTATGTGCCTAACCCTTTTCTAATTGTATCGGTAACCGACTGGTGCCTGCGACAAGCATATTATATAATTGCACATAATCAATCACTATCTGAATTAATTTGAAGGATATTACTAATCCATTGCTTCATAAGTTCGAAAAATTTGTCAGCTCAACAACGTAAATATCGCACTGAATGTTGTTAAACTGTAAAAATGAAAGCCATATTCCTACTTGTCTGTTACGCAATGATTGCTTACCTCAACTAAACAAATCTCTGTAATTTTTTTTAAATCTTCTGCGTCTTCATCTGTATATCTAAACGATAGGATTTATCGTAACCTACTTCAAAAATCTGGAAAAATAAATTCATCTGGTGCCCAGAACTGGAAAGGTCAAGGTTTAGAACCATTGGTAGCAACACAATTTTATTATACCTACTATTCGCTCCAAAAAATTAAAGTTTCATATACTTTTTCTTACGTTTTTTAAGTTTCGTTTACAAATTCAATTCGAAATGGAACGAAAAAAAGTGCATAATAAATATACAGGATTGAAATTCAACACATTATATCAAATAATGTAGGAATATAAGTTTCTGTCAAATAGTCGAAGGTCACGTTCAAGGTATAATCTGTGTATCCACACAGATTTGAGAAAGATGCACGTGACTATTATAAGGTAAGAAATTTCAGAAGGCTTGTCCTGCCAAATTAGATTATATTTTCTTGTAAATTTTGAAGTTAAAAAGTCAAAGTCAAAACCAAATCATTTATTTCAAAAAATGATTTGGTTTTGACTTTGACTTTGGCGACATGTTCAAAAGTACAGACAGAACTGCATACCTATAGTTTAAACCGGTTGCATGTCGTCGTTTACTATACCCAACTCCCAGTCAATCATAGGCTTAGACTTCTATTTTGTTTTGTAATTTTCCATTCCGATGTGAAAATGGAAGTCAAGTTAAGAGTTGTTTGTCTTTCGGTAGCGCGTGCAGACGGTCAGGAAGTGTTCTATTAATGGCTCGTTTCCGCACGTGTCACTTTTTACAACTCCAACCGTTTCACTAGTAAGTATCTATTAGTAAACACTGAAACGATAGGAATTGTAAGAGTTTGGGGTGAAAAGATATAAATATTTGGGCTTAATGCTTAGGAAGCTTAGGAAGCAGCCGCCAAACCGCACTGGGCCCTCGTGGTGGATTACGGCTCACTTCCTCTCACAGAGAGGAGGCCTGTGTCCCAGCAGTGGGAACATTAAAGGCTGATTACGGTGATGATGATGATGATGATAGGAAGCAGTCCCAGAATGGTTACGTACCGCAAAGGACAGAAACAAGACAGTCGAAAGCCAGAGGAGGCCTTTGTCGAAAGACAAGCGGTTATGAGGGTAGGGGTAGACCAAACAAATGCCGAAAATATGATTTAGTTTAAGTTAGTTTAAAAAAAATTAATATAAAAAAAAAAGGATTTTTTTGCTTTCTTACCTCTTATTTTTTTTCTCGAATAAGTTAAAAACTAACGTTAAAGGTTTTTTATTTAAGTATAAGAACTTATAAATCAATTTTATATGATAAATAAATAACTAAATACATAAATTATTATATTATTATTGTATTGCTGATTTTTAGGGTTCCGTACCTAAAGGGTAAAAACGGGACCCTATTTCTAAGACTCCACTGTCCGTCTGTCTATCTGTCACCAGGCTGTATCTCATGAACCGTGACAGCTAGACAGTTAAAATTTTTACAGATGATGTATTTCTGTGGCCGCTATAACAACAAATACTAAAAACAGAATAAAATAAATATTTAAGGGGGGCTCCCATACCAAAAACGTGTTTTTTTCGGCGTTTTTGCCTTGTGGTACGGAACCCTTCGTGTGAATCCGCCTAGCAATAGGCCAGTTTTTTTTTAATTCTTCCAATGTTTCAGTACCTAATTGCTTTTTTTAATCCATACTAAATTATGAATGCGAAAGTTACTCTGTTGGCCGGTTACATGAATGGATTTAGATTTCGGTACATATACCTACCTACGAATACTATGACACGGGTTAGGACAAGGATACCTTTTATCTCAATAGTAAGTTCTCATGGAATAATTTACCAACTCCACGCGGGCGAAACCTCAGGTAAAAGCTAGTAAATAATTAATTCTGTCTGCTAGTGTGATAGATAGATAAAACGTTTATTCAGTGCAACAAAAGACACAATACAGGTATTAAAAAACCTCAAAACAGGTGAAAAAAATAACATAGATAAATTGACCCATGAACACCTGTTCACGGATGAGTGCTAACGCGTGCCCGTGTTCCCGCCGTAAGCGGCAGAGGAGGACACCGTGGAGTTTTAGGGTTTTGGGGTAGGCCCATGTCCATCTGCGGACGTCCTTCGACTGAAATTAATTCCAAGGTTCCCTGGAAGAGATCGCCGAAAGCGATAAGGCACATCAAGCTACCCGAAACTCAAATTTTCCCAATCAACTGTGAACCTTAAGCTTTAGCGATAAAGTTGAAAATCTAATAAAGAAATTTGACAGATTGTAGTAGCTTGATGTGCTTGGCGTCTGTACATTTTGTAGTGTTCGATCTATTTTTTTGTGATGTACAACTCATGTACAACTCTGAAATCACAAAAAAAACAGCTGATTCATACATTTTGGTCAAGTACCTAGTTAAATTTTGTTTAATTATTAAACAGCAAATTTTTTTTTCGTGATCTCAGAGTTGGTCCCATAGTGAAAGTTGTTCATATTCATGGGTAGGACACCCTGTAAAAATTTAGGATGGTGATAAAAAAATCTTCCTGTAATTGATAGTTCCAAAATACTCTTAAATGCATAAGTATTGGCAGTGTTTTCATTCATTGTCGTATATAAATGTTGTCTCCACAACGTATTCTAGACAAAATAAGACAGTAGGATATCGACAAATAAGTTATTCATTGAGATAACAATGCCTACTTACAATCTTATTATTCCTCGGTCCATTGTATGCACCTCAATATTATTATGTCATCACTCGATTCGTTCGAAGAAAACGTGTTTACCGGAGAGTATCATATAATAGCTATTGGTACAAATATGATAGAATGGATAATCCACCCACGCAACAGAAATACCTACTTAGTTTCAGCAGCAAATAATGATATTTCATTTTTAGGGTTCCGTACCTCAAAAGGAAAATACGGAACCCTTATAGGATCACTTTGTGGTCCGTCGGTCCGTCCGTCCCCGTTCCCAAGACCCTTTATCTCGGGGACGCGTAGAGGTATTGAGTTGAAATTAAAACCATATCTATATACTCAGGTCTACAGTCCCTTGAATTGAAACTTTGAAATAATCGTTAATGTAAAAAAAAGATACGGCCCGTTATGCCGCAAAAAAAGTATATTTCGACACTCTCAAGGGAATCAAAATTTATATGGTACTTCCCGTTGACCTAGAATCATGAAATTTGGCAAGAAGCAAGATCATGTAGCACAATTATAGGAAAAATCCGAAAACCGTAAAGTAGGTACATTAAAAACAAATCCCGTGATAAACTATTTACGTACCTAGTGCGAGAAAACAAACAAACAAAAAACTGAAAAGCTAAAAACAAGCCCATTTTAAAAGTTAGAAGCAGGCTGACCATTTCTATTATATTTTCAAATTCAAATGGGTCCCGCCTGCTTCCAACTTTTATTTAATTTAAAATGGGTTTGATTTGATTAATTTTTCAGTTTTTTTTTACGTAAGTTTTTTACCGCAGTCGGGTTTCTAATTTTTTGTAATAACTTTTTTTTATTTCCAGCTTTGTAGTTTATAAATGTGAAAGATTTCGCAGACGATTTAGTTCTTGATACGTGTTTTTTACTACTTGTCCCTTCGAATTACTTTTAACCATATAAGTTACATATATTTTTGTAATCACCTTTTAAACCCCTTTATTTTGATATCCCACTCGCTAGGATTTGAGAAAAAAAATTTTTTTGAAGACATACCTATTAATTTATAGCGCCAAAAATCGGCCATTTTTTTTTTTTTTCAATTTTGATATACCCAGTGTCTCTCACAATTAAGAAGAATCTAACGGCACCTCTCAAGCTGAAATCGATCAAGCCATTTAGGCTACAGAGCGTGCCAAAGAAATATACATATGTATACATACATACATACACTCGAAAAACATCCTCCTTCTGACGCACTCGGGTAAAAAGAAACGCACCAAACAATAATTTTGCGTATAAGTTACGAATGTGCTTTAGCCTTGAATTAAGACCACCTGGCTAACTGCCCACCCCTAGATAAAACGTGCGTGGATTGAAAACAGTATCGGTGTCAAAATTCATAAAGAGTTCCATGTTACAGAAAATAGCAGAAGACTCAGTTCATCAAATCACCCACTCAGTAATCCAAATTTAAATTATGAAATTATTATTAGTATTTTTATGTTATTGCTCATTACTTTAATGTGTACTGCATGCTTTTTTTTTTCTTTTTTTTTTCGGATGGGAAATCATCAACCCGCTCTGGGTGGAGCGCATGTGTACTGCATGCTTCAAGTATAACAAAGATGTAAAATCTAAATATTTGCACGGCTGAAATGCTGAATATAGTGAAACCCATAGATCTTAAGAACTAATGTTAGCTACCTATATTCTTGCAAATAAATATATCATTCATTCATTCAGTCATTCATTCACATAAGTGTCAGTCTAGCTTTCATAGCGTTTCGTGGCATAATGCGGTTTTGATATTGCTGGATAAGCCATACATTCCGGGACACCATTGCCAGAATGGCCTAGAGGACACGGTGGAGCACACGGTGGAGGTCTGCCCCGCTTGGGCGGAGCACCGCCGTGTCCTCGTAGAGGCGATCGGCAGCGGCGGCGACCTCTCGCGCCCGGCCCTGGTGCAAGCCATGGTCCGGGGCGAGAGGGAGTGGGAGGCAGTCACCTCCTTCTGCGAGGCAGTCATGCTAGCGAAGGAGGTGGCGGGACGGCTCAGGGAGAGAGCCTCCCGTCCCAGCCGCCGCGGGAGACGCTCCGGGCGTCGGGAGCCGCCGACTCCCGGCCACCGTAGGCGCGGGCCTGCGGGCGGAGAGTAATGGGTAGCTCACCGTCCGATCAGGACCAGGCCCGTGCCGGACGGCGCGTACGTGTTCCACGCGCGCCTCAAAGAGATGTAAGCATCGAGGAGCCCCATAGGGCCGAAGCCCGCCGGGTCAGCGGGATTGTCCGAAAGGGTTACCGCTGGCCGGGAACATAAAGGGCTAAGGAAGGAACACGGGTGGGTTTTAGTCAGTAAGAGTCTGACACGCCCTACCGCTCCACCCAGAGCGGGAGGGGTCATTTGATGATTTCCCATCCGAAAAAAAAAAGCCATACATTATTATCATCCATACCAATATTATAAATTCGAAAGTAACTTTGTCTGTCTCTGTGTCTGTCTGTATGTTACCTTTTCACGCCTAAACCACTGAACGGATTTCGATAAAATTTGGCAGAAAGATAGATTGCATCCCGGGGATATAGGATAGTTTTTATCCCAATATTCCCACGTGATCGACACTTATGAGGGTGAAACCGCGGAGCGCTGCTAGTTGTATATTTGGGTCAGCTTTCAGTACAACTTAAGCATAAACAAGAACCTACAACCGGATAAATATGTATCTACGTTCAGTATTTTTGCAAAGCAAAATAATTATTTCTCCTATTGACTAGAACCTAAAATGGTAAAGAAAGGGGTGCAACAACAAACAACTAAGATGAAAATGATGATCACAGTTTTTTGACACACTCTTGACTGAGTTTCACAATTTGGTCTTAGGTAAAACGGTATTCTTTTCAGAAAACCTTGATAAATAAGAAAGACCTTCTGTCCATTTTATCCAGTGACACTAGTGTCAAAGTCCAGTCTGATACTCATATCAGATGACATTACCGTGCTCATCAGCTCAACTGTCATTGACATTACCTAACGATTATGCAACTTATCAACTATTGTAACTTTACTCCTCTCACTTACCAAAAGTACAGACGCCAGCACAGCAAGCTACCCGAAACTGTCAAATTTTCCCATTCAAATTTGAACCTTATGTTTTAGCCATAAAGTTAAAAATCTATTAAACTAATTTGACAGATTGTAGTAGCTTGATGTACAGACGCCAGCACATCAAGCTACCCGAAACAGAGTGATGGGTATTAGAAAAATCGATATAACTATCTATATACTATTACTAATATACTAATGATAAAGCTGACGAGTTTGTATGTGTTTTTTTGTTTGTTTCAATTCAACACGCCAATCTCTAGAACTGCCGGTCGGGTTTCCAAAATTTTTCTTGCATTTAGCCTTTTTTTGAGGAAGGCTATGTAACATCACGTTACGGCGCATGGGAGCAGACCGAAACGAAAAAAAGTCAGAGAGACTGCTAACCGAAAAGGCGAAAACGAAGGTAATAGCGCAGGCGGGCGATGCGATGCTCTATTTTATGTTAAAACAAGAAATTTCACGCGAAAAATCTAGTAAGTACAGTCAATAAAAAAATAAGTATGCAGGATTGTCAGATATAGGTAGTTGAAGTTTAGTAATAAACCGATGGATGTTTTCGAATAGAATTTAATTTAATTAATAGAAAACAAACAGCTCATTTATCAAATTAAATTTCAGTTCAGTTTCAGTGTTCAATGGAGTTCCTGTTAAAAAGGTAATGATAGCCAGTGTAGTTACAGAAACATTTCAGTTTTGTATCTGGGATGGTCTGGGATGGCAGTGCATCCACTTTACCGTTATTACAGATGGTTTATGAGCAGATAGACGGCCTAGTTGGTTTGGTAGCCCCAAATAAAAATGTGGGCGTGTTATGACATTTGAAAACTTACGACTGATGCAGAGTATAATATACGATTAAACGTAATCGAGCGACTGGAGTCGAGAAAATCCGATTCATCGTCACTCACCCAAGCGTGATGGTTCTGCCAGTCGATTCTGTAAAAATCTCACCGTGAAAACTTAGGTGAAGTGAGTTTGTTTTTGCTAGGAATTGAGACTATTGACAGCTCACTCCACGCTCACTTCACATAAGTTTTCACGGTGAGATTTTTACAGAATAACACCGCAATTTCGTTCACTGTTCAGAAAGCGATTTTTGGACTTTAAGTCAAAAGTTGGATGCATCAACATAGTGTGACAGACCACTCGACAAAATTACGAACAGCAAAATAAAGACAGGTTACACCAATAATAATGTCATGGCCAAAAATATACGGAATAAAAGAAGTGTAGCTACATAAAAATAAACCAGCTGATTATTTGTAAAAGGAGCTAGCAACCGATTCCTGACAGTTACTTGAGTCTGACAATACGACGTATGGGTAAGCTACTTGAGACAGACATCAGATACTACCTACGACCTTGGGATGAGACAGGTGAAGGAGATGTTAACAGAAGTTTCAGTATGAGTATTAGTACGTCATCGTCACTAAGCTTTTTACCCGACTGCGCGACGCAAAGGAGTGGTAATGTGTTTATCAGCCTATGTATGTATGTTTGCATGTTCCTTTGAAGCACTATACAGACCAAACGCCTGGGCCGATTTTTATGATTCACACGTCAATCGATTCCTCTTAGTCCGGCGAGTGTCACTAAAGACTGACGTTAGTGAAAATTCAATTTGACGACTGCTACGTATGTATGTATGTATATCTCTTTGGCACGATCTGTAGCCTAAACGGCTTGATCGATTTCAGCTTGAGAGGTGCCGTTAGATTCGTCTTAATTGTGCGAGTGACACTGGGTATATCAAAATTGAAAAAAATTCAAATGGCCGATTTTTAGCGCAACGACCATGTCTTCAAACATTTTTTTTTTTTCAAAACCTATCGAGTGGGGTATCAAAATAAAGGGCTTTAAAAGATGATTACAAAACACTTACAACTTATATGGTTAAAAGTAATTCGAAGTGAAAAATCGTAAAAAACACGTACCAAGAACTAAATCTTTCACATATTTGTAAACTAAAAAGTTGGATTTGAATTTGAAAATATAATAAAAATGATATGGGTCCCGCCTGCTTCCAACTTTTATTTAATTTAAAATGGGCTTGTTTTTAGCTTTTCAGTTCTTTTAACTTAAGTTTTTTATCGCAGTCGGGTTTTTTATTTTTTTTAATAACTTTTGTTTAATTTTGTATAACAGTGATCAGTTTATATCAAAGTGAAAATATCATCAGTCATGGAATAACAAACCGTCTTACGTGCGCTAAAGGTTCTCAGTTGCATACCACCAAAATTCTGTCATAGTTTCGTTATTTTTATGAATTGCCATTATTGAGGCTATATTAAAATAACACGTGTTCTGTACGCTGCACTTTATTTGTTTATACGAAAAACTTTTACAAAGTCAACCTTCTTATATTTATGTTTTCCACGAACGTAATGTGTGGTTGAGCCAACGACGATGATTCTCTTTGGTTTGACCTAACAGTGTGTAGTTTCTTACATGAAAAAGAAATTGTTTTGCA
Organism: Oligia fasciuncula; assembly: GCA_963082905.1. NCBI lineage: Eukaryota > Metazoa > Arthropoda > Insecta > Lepidoptera > Noctuidae > Oligia > Oligia fasciuncula. The sequence continues at coordinate 7,357,247 of OY720406.1, read as the reverse complement.
GAAAAGTGAAACCCACCAAAAACATTTTCATGTAAAATGTTGCCAAGACGAGACCACATATGGCTCGCACTGCCAAAAAGTTATTAGATCTGATGTAGAGCCAAGCTTCTAACTCTACACGCCCTAACTTCACAAACTCTACACCTTAGTCAAAATATATGAGGCTTGGCCGTTTCGTTACTACAAGAACTATTGTATAACAGAAAAGTAATGAACAGTGAATAAATTTTCCACCTTACGCCCATGTGATGGTAGCGAAACGGCTACGAAAACTAGCGAAAGGGTAGTCTTGGCGGGGGCACTCCCGTGCCCCCAGATAATACGCATAGACACTTCATTGATATCACATTACTAGGTATTTTAATAAATTAGGTACCTACCTATTTAGGTAAAATTTACACACGTGTAGAAATAATTTGATATTGTTTATTTTACTACTAGACTTCATATTGTAGAGGTTGTTACTCCCAACATCCTGGTTGACCCGCTGATATCTTATGTCGCATAGTGCCGTTCTGTATTTCATAAGAACTCATCATCATCAGCCTATATCAGTCCACTGCTGGACATAGCCCGACCAATTGCATGCCATTTAGCTCGATTTTCGGTAACTCTCATCCAGCTGCTATCACCCAACCTGCGAAGATCATCGTTTCACCAAGCCTGAGGGCGTCCTTATAGAGGTATGAGGAACAGGGTGTGAAGCTCACTCATACTCTATAGAAAAGGAAGGATCCTCCGACCAGACGGATGTTGTGTCTGGCGGGCAACTGCCCGATGATTCATGTCGTGACAGCGCAGACTAATTAAAAAAAAAAACTTTTATTTACTTATCGGAGTAGGGTAGGAGTAGTGTAGGAGTAGGTTAGGAGTAGGGTAGGATTAGGGTAGGAGTAGCGTAGGAGTATGGTAGGAGTAGGGGGTAGGACACCAAGCGAACGAAGTAGCGCCGGGCAGCTAGAAATAATTTATATGGCAAAACAACGTTTGCCGTGTCAGCTAGTAATATTATAAATTCTAAAGTAACTGTCTGTCTGTCTGTATGTTACCTTTTCACGCCTAAACCAGTGAACGGATTTCGATAAAGTTTGGCAGAGAGATAGATTGCATCCCGGGAAAGGACAGGATAGTTTTTATAGTCATACCTCGCGGGCGGAAGCTAGTAGGTAGGTTTATATGAGATTACATTCCGAGCACAGCAGCAATGTCGCGCAGCATTGCTGTCGGAAAGTAATCTTAACTATGACACTAATAATGAAATAAGAGACCCAAAAAAGCTATTCATTTTGTCGTTCACAGTGAAGAGACGACAAAACAAGACAGGAAATATACATACACTTGAAAAACATAACCCTCCTTCAGGCCCAGTTGGGTAAAAATAAAGCCCAATACAAAGAAATGATGATATGCGAGCGAGATTTTTCACCAGGCTGTATCTCAAGAATCGCGATAGCTAGACAGTTGAAATTTTCACAAATTATGTATTTCTGATGCCGTTATAACAACAAATACTAAAAAAATAAAAAAACAAAATAAAATAAATATTTAAGGGGGGCTCCCATACAACAAACGTGTTTTTTTTTCGGAGATTTTGCCTTGTGGTACGGAACCCTTCGTGTGCGAATCCGACTCGCACTTGGCCAGTTTTTTGGATTATATGTGTTTTGGCGAGGTGTCTGTTCATTCCATCTGCTTATTTTACGTCATAGGTTGCTGATAGCCTTCGTTGATTGATTCTGAAGGAGATGGGTGATAGAGAAGGTTGATGGGTGATAGACACATTCCGTAAACTTTTTTCTCGACTGTAAACATTTATAATGTTTACATAAAATAGAGTGAAAAGAATCAGTCAGTCTGTTGTAAAAACACCTACGAATGGCGTGATCCCCCGGATGGTTAAAAATAAACAGCTATTTATAATTTCGTCTGTATGTTTGTACCAAGTGATGTCAGAAACGGTTGAATCAGTTAATAATAGATGAAAATTTGTATAAAAGACTCCATCATCATCTGCATAGCCTTTTCCTAACTATGTTGGGGTCGGCTTCCAGTCTAACCGGATGCAGCTGAATACCAGTATTTTTCATGGAGCGACTGCCAATCTGACCTCCACAACCCAGTTACTGGGTATGGGTTATACGATACCCCTTGGTAATACTGGTTGTCAGACTTTCGGGCTTCTGACGACCAGTAACGACTGTCAAAGATCCACGAATGACAGCCGCGACCAACAGCTTGACGTGCTTTCCGAGGCACGGAGTGGGCTTGGTATGTACAGTCAACAAAGGAGTTAAGTATACAGGAGCGTCGGATATAGTTGAAGTTTACTAAGAAACCGATGGATATTCTCGAATAAAATTTTAGTTTATTATAGAAAACAAACAGCTCATTTATTAAATTAAATTTCAGTCCAGAACATCCATCGGTTTCTTAGTAAACTTCAACTATATCCGACGCTCCTGTATACTTAACTCCTTTGTTGACTGTACCTAAAGATGGTCACCCATCCACGAACCAACAGCGGTAAGCTCAGCTTAACCTGATCGATCGGGTTAAGTTTATATGAAATACTAAGGTGTTCTAGTACTGCACCTACCTGACCCTAATTGCGTAACACATTATCAATCTCAATCTGAATAATTTTGAAGGATACTGCTAATCCATTGCTTCGTATGTTCGAAAAACATGTCTGCTCAATAACGTAAATAACGCAATGAATGTTGTTGAACTGTCAAAATGAAACCCTTTGCTACTGATAGTGTGTTACGCAATTACCCCTCAACTTTCAGACTTGTTGGAATCCTACTTAATAAGCCGTTTAAATGAACGAACCATGTACTTATCCGTTTATTATGATTTTTTGATGTTGTCTTGAAAGAGCATGGCAGTTGAGAACGTGTCATGCTTAAGTACTTTAAAAGTCTCACTGATAGTGGCGCGTGTGTTGGATCATTCGGTTCCCTACAAAATGGTTGAGCTGGATGGTGCTGATCCACGCGTCATGTTCGTGAACGGGCGCCGCCGCCGTCGGTTGAGACTGGTCATCTCTTAAGAGAATCTGCTGCATCTGCCAAGGCTTATTTTTAATCTTATATTTTGAAATGTTTCTTCATTTGTGTCTTTTTTTTTACATTGTTCTCACATAAAGAAGCAACAAGAAATAATGTAACCAGGATTTTGTAATAATTATCTTGATTTAAAAGAGTGTCCATGGAGTTTCTTGCCCGTTCTTCTCCATAGAGATCTACGTTTTGGAATGGGCCACTATCTTCGACTTTCTGACTAACTGACAGACTATTTAATTTTGTCTATTCAAAAGTGCCTGTCCATGGTTTAATTGAAATAAATGCTTTGAGTTTGACTTTGAGAGTTCTTGTTAAAAACAAACTTAAGTGTTAATATGTTATGGAAGACCATTTAGCTCTCATAAATATTTCATTATTTGCACTTCAAGACAGCTTACTACATTCCTCTAAGCAATATACTACAGTGTAGTAACTATACTACAAATAAATAATTCATGGCTGGTTGCATTCATTCACAGCACATGGTATATTGTTATCTTGGTTCCCAGAGCTCTGGCTGCCCCACTTTCGTTGATTGCGTCATGTTTAGCTCAAGTGTACTGTTTCGCGATTTCCGTGTTGTATGACATGAGATTTTGATAGCTGGGTTGTAAGCAGAGACGTTATTTGTACAGTACCTAAATATATAGGTACTAATCAGCATTCGCGATTTAATTGCCAAAAATGTAAACAAATATAAAATATGCATCCAGCGGATTCCTGCGGCCCACGTAACGACCTATGGACAAGGAGGTATACGGTCACCACTGCAGAACCTTTTGGCCCCCTCGGCCATATGTTCTGCAAGCAATGTGCCCAGACCACTGTCACTTAAGTTAAATGTTTAGATGAATGCCTTTTGCATCGGGAAATCTATTTTAAAGTTCCTCTTATAGCGATTAGGGTCCCCAAGGAAGGAACCCCTTCTATTTTCGTAAAAGGTGAACACGTTTCTCTAAAAATACTAATAGATATTTAAATGTACCTAAGGTGCCGTATTTCATTAAAATTTCCTAAGGGGCCTCTGCGAGTTGGCTTCGGCCCCTTGCACGCCTTCCAAAGGACCGGCGCGGCGCCCATGATCCCGAGATATTATGTAAAATAAATTATCAATACCTAATAATAATTACCATTAGCACGTGCATTAATCTAAGTTTAAATCAGGTATTGTTTCGACATAGGTAGCAGGAATGTATGTTGCATATTTCTATTATAAAGTTTTTGTACCTACTTACTTAAAAAGTTCCCTTAGAGAATCGCGCCTGCGAAGATTATAATATGACTCTGAATCTGATGGTTCTTTTCTGCAGAATAATAAAAATAAAATAAAAGTATATGATCGACTACAGTAAACAAAATCACAAAAATATATGATTTTCTTCAGGATTTATGCTAGGTAGATAGTGTGTTGAAAACATAATACAACTAATTTGATACGATAGAAAAAATCATGAAGATACCTTTAAAAACTTTCTTTTTACAATAAAAAACATACTAATATACATACAGTCATTATGATTTTTTTGTCAGATTATTCTACAAGCAAAACACTAAAGTACTAGTGTTTTAATTTTTTAGTCCAAACAATAGTTTTTTTGTGAATAGACAATTGCTTCATATTTTGCAATAAATTACCAGCGTTGTGTCATCGCGCTTCTCTTTCTTTTCTATGCAGTCCGACCAAGACCGCGCTTTAGGTCATGTAGTCGCCTTAAATACAGTTCATTACAAAATTGACAACTTGGTCCGGTATTATTAAGGTTCTGGAGTGGCGACCGCGTAGGAGACGTAGCGTTGAAAGGCCTCTCACAAAGTGGTCCGACGACCTTGTGAAGGCTGCAGGAACCCGTTGGAGGCGAGAAGCAGGAAGCACAGAACCGGTCGAAGTGGAGGTGCTTGGGGGAGGCCTATGTCCAGCAGTGGACGTCTTTCGGCTGAAATGATGATGATGATGATGAAGGTCCGGTATTAAGCTGTCAATTTTATATTAAGAACTTTCCCGTAGATCTCTACTAATAATGAAGCTGAAGAGTTTGTTTGGTTGAACGCGCTATGCTCAGGAACTACCAGTCGGATAAAAAAAAATCCATTTGACTCTTGAGGAAGGTTATAGGCTATTTTATATCACGCTAGAACTCTTAGGAGTCAAGCAAAAGGAAAAAATGCCCGGGCAGGCGATGCGATGCGACGGGGTTGGTCGGGGAATCAAGAAATTTTACGCAGACGAAGTCACGTCCAGAAGCTAGTCTTCGAAATTCAATAATGGCTTCATGGTTTAAACCTGGGGCTGAATTGCCCTTGCTTTGAAATAATAGAGATTGTGTTTGGCACTTTGTTCTTAGATTCTCAACAAAAAAAGACAGCCATTTAAAAGTGAATTTAAAATGCGTAACGCTTCGTTTATTCAGTAAACAACAGTAAAAACCTCTTAAGGTGAATGGGTAGTTGAGACCGCAAAATAAAAATTTTCGAATCATATTTTGATCAAGATACAACCTGACACTGACCTGCAAATTTCAAAAAACGTAAGAAAATTTGAATTTCGCGGTCTACCACTACCCATTCACCTTAAAGGACACTGGATACCTTCGGTGACCTTGATCCGACCCATAAAAAGGGACAACACAATACCTTCTAAGGATTTGACAGTTAAATTAAGTTTTTAATTGTTGACTAGTGAAACAATTTTGTTCAGGAAGTAGATGTTTTGTTCGCCAAAACTAGTATTTTTTGTGGGTTTACTTTTGGTAGTTCGAATGTTCTAGATTGTTTGAGGTTTTCTTTAGATAAGTTAAGCTTTCTATTAGAAGGCATGATTTATTTATGTTTAGAGAGGGAAATGTGACAATTTATCACTTTGTTATGAGTATCGCGAGAAAGCAAATCATTTATAATGTTCCTTGTTTATACAAATTTTGTATTTGATTGATATTTGAGTGTTTAAGAAGAAAACATACTTAGGGCTGATTTTTCCATCACCAGATAACTTTTATTTGAGGAATAAAATTGACATTTGACAGTTTTTGTATGAAATAATTGTCAAAATTTCAAAATTATTCCTCGAATAAAGTTATCAGGGGGCCTAAAAAGGCCACTTTTGCAGAATCATAAAAGGAATTCATCAAATCATTATAAATCATAATAGACAGTTAACTGTTAAGTTAATCGTATCAAATCCCATTGGTGAAGGATTTTTCAGTTATTTTTTTTTTGTCTGTGCTTAAATACCAATCCAAATCCAATCCCAATCTCTTGCAACGAAAAAAAGCAAAATACGTTTATGATTCTGCCAAAGTGGCCTTTTTAGGCCCCCAGATGATTGAAAAATCAGCTCTTAAGCAAATAGTCTTTACCCGATAACTGCGATACTAGCTATAATATAAGTTAGGTAAGTAATACGGGGCTGTTCATTTATTACTTTGACCACTTTCTGTCCCCGTACGTAAGAAAAAATAAGACTTGAATGAACGCCCTCCGTCCCTTTCAATCTTACGTAGGACCAGTATTTACCAAAATTGAAAGCAAAAAGAAGCAAAAAAAATTAAAACTTATAATTTTTGCTTATTTTTGTGATCTTACGTAAGAACGATCTAGACCCCTATGTAAGAAAAAATAAGACTTGATTGGACTCCCTCCCTCCTCAAATCGTCTTACGTAATTAATGAACAATGCCCCTAGGTAATACGGCTGGTTTCCACAACTCCACAACAAAGCGCGTAATTTGCGTACGGAAGATAGAACTTACATTTTTTTTACATATTGTTGACACATCTAGGAACTTAGTCATTATAATTTTGGAAAATAACCAGGATTCAGTCATCATTCTTTGTCATAAAGATTAGAAAACCTAAGGGATTATGGGTCCACTCCTAACCTACGGTGCTAAGACCTGGTCGCTCACCGAGTCCCAAAATATCCGCCTTGGGGTTTGCCAAAGAGCAATGGAGCGGAGCATTTTAGGCGGTAAACGAACTGACAGAAAACGAAACACCACGCTGTGCTCCAAAACGGGGGTCCTAGACGTAGGCAAAAAGGCTGCTAAGTTGAAATGGGATTTGGCTGGGGAACATTCTCCACGCGTTGGGTGCCTGAGGATGGACGGCGCCGCCAAGGCCGGCCCAGGAAAAGGTGGCGAGGTGACCTAGACGCGTACCGCAAGGGTTGGATCAAGGTGGCGCTAGAACTCAGAAGTAGGCAGAGTCCAGGCGCACCGGGCGTCAGCGGAGGGCGGACAATGCCCTCTTCCAGCCCCCCTAAATGGGTCCAGGGGCGACGGACTCGGGGACGTCTGCGGTCCCTACTCATCAGGAACCGAGGTGGCGCGTAGTGTTTCACGCGCGCTCCTCTTAGACGTCGCGGGGGGAGTCACATACCTGACCCGAGGAGCTCCGCAGTGGCGGGTTGCGGAAGGATCGTACGTTCCTGCGACCCCCCCGCCCCGGCGTAGGTGTGAGATGGAACACCGGGGTATTTTTCAGGGCAGAGGACATCCATGAGGATTTTCCACTCCGGGAACAAAAAAAAAAGGTGGCGGTAGAAAAGGATGCCTGGAAGGATTTGGGGGAGGCTTTTTCTCAGCAGTGGGACAGTGTAGGCTAAATACAAAAAAAAAACAAAAAAAGCCACGATGATAATGATAAACTACGAAACCAAACGACAAACAGACAGACAGAAATCGTGCGAAAATCCATATTGAAATTCCTCTCTGTAACCGGAACTTTATTATGTCCCATTAACTTTATTTCCCACAGACTTATTTGGGCAGTGTCGATTTTGATCAACCGTATGTTAATTTTTACGTCACTCCTTAAGATTATCAATTTTAAACCTTGCTGTCAAGCAATAAGAGCCATATTTGCTTTGTTGCTTTAGTAAATGAATGACGTTTGTGGATTGCGCGCACGCATTATCTCAAATTGACGTAATACGTATACAAATGTCTTAAATATTTTCTGTTGTATTGTTTTCTGTTTCCGCATAGTTTTATCGTTTTATAGAGAAAACTATTTGGTCTGTGGTTTCAGTTTCGAGTTCAGAATATAGGCGGATTGCGTTTTGTTTTTGTTTATGGTTTGGGAAAATCCCGTCCGACCTACCTACGCGTCGAAAGTGTAATCCAGGCAGCTATAACATGTTTTCAGAGTTCTGGGAAGGATAAGACAGTGTTCCAGGTTCAGATATTATCTTTCAAATCATAATAAAAAATTAGCCTGTTTTTTTTTTTATTTGAAATGGGTTTGCTCTTGACTCTAGTCTAGGTCAGAGGTAACAGAGATAAAGTCGACAATGGAGTGAGATAGTAAGATTGTTAATCGTGTGGCTTTATATGACCATGTGGTGAAAGAGGATAGTGACTAAAAGGGTTGATGAGTTGATGAATATAGAGGGAGAAGAAGGCAACGAAAAGATGGATGGATTATGTGAGGAATGAAAAGAGAGAAAAGGTAGAGAATGACAGCGTAAGGCTGAGGCTACAGTAGGCAGCGATTTGCGATGCGACTGGAAGAGCGAAACGAGAAAAACATGGTATGGCTACATTACAAGCGAAATTCCGGCGTATTTTCTAATAAATTCGCTTCAATTTCGCTGATGCTGATGTAGCCGATGCCGTGATTACAGTAATGTTGTTCCTATCGCATAAAGAAATCAAAGATCGCTAGTAATATTTGATGTACGGTGTAGCCATATACGTGAGCTTTCATTTACTTGTTTTAATCGCTCATGTGTCGCATGTCGCGTCGCGGCCTAATGTAGCCTCAGCCTAACGGTTGACAGGGGAGAATGGAAGAATAAAACGTGTGGACAACGACAGGAAGGTGATGATGAGCACAGGTGCTAGTAGAGCCGACTGTCCAAGGTATGACTAAGGTACTTTGATATGGTCACTTCTCTTTTCAATGTTTCCTCTTTTTAGGACGGTTTTTTTAATTAATTGGTACAAACAATTGGTAATTAAACATGGATACTTTCGCAAGAAGGGCGACTGTTGCGCCACTGTGACATCTGGTACATGTTATGTTCTGACTATCTGTACAACGTGCTTATATTCAATGCCGAGAATTTGCCACGACCGCGTTAGGTATTATTTTATGTAAGTAATCAAAAATAATAATTTAAACAGTAACACACGTGGCTAAACCAGCTTTATCACAATTTAATCTGTTTTATTTCTGTCCATTACGAAATACTAAGTAGCAGACCTGCATAGCTATTCACAACCGAAAATGTGTCATTTTAGATTCGGAACCCTGTCGAATCCAAAATGATACATTTTCGGTGACCACAGACCCCGACTGCAAATACCTAGCTGTCAGAAGAACTGCCAAAGTATTCGTACTAAAGACTCAAGATAGAGGACTCCTTCGATAACATGGATTGATATTCGATTCGGCACCGAAGCGCATCGAATGTTTGTGAATAGCTCAGATCTGCGGAGTCATCATACAGGCTCGGTTTATGGCAAAAAGAAAGAAAATATTTTATTTGGGATCAAGGAATAAAAATAGTAAAAAACTGGCCAAGTGCGAGTCTGACTCGCACACGAAGGGTTCCGGTACCACAAGGCGAAAACACCGAAAAAAAACACGTTTGTTGTATGGGAGCCCCCCTTAAATATTTACTTTACTTTGTTATAGCTGCAACAGAAATACATAATTTGTGAAAATTTCAACTATCTAGCAATCGCGGTTCTTGAGATACAGCCTGGTGATAGACAGACGGACGGACAGACAGCGAAGTCTTAGTAATAGGGTCCCGTTTTTACCGTTTGGATACGGAACCTTAAAAAGGAGAATTTAAAACTAACATAAAAAAAAGACCTGTGCGAGCCCAGAAAGGCTAAAGACAAAAACTTGATTTTGTTATATGGGAACTACCTAACTATACATAACTGGCAACCTATGCGTACAATTTTCGGAAAAGAACTACGTGTTATTTAGCACGAAATTCTAAAGAAAACGTTCTCTACGGCCGGCGTATAATTTCTCTGAACCAATTTATCCTAAACCACATTACACAATTCATTGATGAATTATTTTTCTTATTGTTTACCAGTTGTGGGTTTTGTTTACAACACCTTCTTTCCCTTCTGGGAAAAGACAACAATACAATTTTTTTTTTTTGACAATTTTATATTTGACATTTTATTTATTTTTATTCGATTAGCATTTTTATAATTTTATTATTATTATTATTTTGAATTTATTTAACTTATTTTTTTTAAATGATCACAATTTTGTTTTCGGTTTTTACCTGTTTTGAATTTAATATTATATTTTATTAGTAATTTTAATGTATGAATTTGAAACTATGGACTAGAATTATGTCTGAAATAATTTTTTTAATTTTTTTACTATAGTATTTATTACCTACCTATAATGACAAAGTTTAGAAATAAGTACATAATTAATTGCCTTAACGTTGAAATTGAAACCAAAAGCAATACCTACAACTGTTGTAAGTTTGCTGATCCCTATCTTATATGTACAGTCAACAAAAGAGATAAGTATGCAGGATCGTCGGATATAGTTGAAGTTTAGTAAGTAACTAATAGCTAATATTTTGTCAGGGCTCAGGGCCCTAATTCACTATGGCCACTCGATGATTCCTTACTTTGAAACCTCGTCAAATTCTTAGCTAATCATGACAAACCTGGCGTTCATTTCGCGCGGTTTCGTTCATTCATTGCATCATAGAGAATACGGCCCCTGGTGTGGTAATTATGGCAACATTTCCTTTTACTAGTGACGTTCAGAATTTAAATTTATAATTCATAATGATGACTAACCCTTTTTCCGCCTTCTATGTAACTCAAACCCAACCCAACCTAGGATAACAAAAACCCGATAAAAAATAACCAACTTATTTATCTATCAATACCCAGAATACATAAAACAAATATTAGGTATATACTAGCTTCTGCCTGCAACTTTGTCCGCGTAAAATTTCGGCCCCGACCCACCGCTTCGCATCGCATCGCCCGCGCTATTACTTCGTTCTCACTTAGCCTTCTTTCAGGCTTATTTTTTTTCTCGTGATGTTAAACGTGCCTTAGTCTCTTAACTAAGATGTACTGCCATAATTTCGTCTCAATTTACATATGAACTCAAACTCTTTAATCTAACTAATTACAGGGTTCTGTTGAAATACCATCCTCAAGAATTGGGCTATCAAATGCAACAAGAAAGTAAGTATATGTGATAAATTTGGCAAATACAAAAAAATATGGGCCGTAGAAGGAATATAAAATAGGACGAAATGAGAATAAACAATAAAAAATTATATTTTGGGACGAAGGAAGCATATTGTTTGGGACCAACCAGGAGTTTTTGGAATATGGGACGAACGAAGAATAAATCAATATTTCAAATCCAACTTGTAGTTCCAGAGATTAGCGTGTTTAAACAAACAAATTCTTTAGCGTTTTTAGTATAGATAGATATGGTATTACGTCGTTACGCATTTAGATGTTGTGTAAATTGATAGCTGGTAAACTCTGTTCGAAATGTCAATTGCATACGCAGTTGAATTTTATGAAATTCCGACAAGCAATATAATATGAGAGACGCCCACTTCCAGCTGATAATACACCTCTTATTATTACGCATTGGGATTTAAAACAGGGGAAATAATACGATAGCTGATATTGTACTGAAATATACAGAGGTAATTTGAGAAGGAATTGTCATCATTCTTTTGTTTTTCAATCAACTCAGCCTATCGCTGTCCACTGCTGGACATAGGCCTCTCCCAGGTGCCACAAGACCAGTCCTCCACCTTCTGCATCCAGTCACTTTCTTAAGGTCGTCGGTACATCTAGCTATGGGGGCGTCCCACGCTTCGCTTGGCTCCACCAGCCTTCGGTCGGTCCTTCGACAGACATCTCCTGCCCTTAATAAAATTTTGTTTGGCATCCATCGTTTCTTTGGTCTTTCCCTACTCTTTAGCCATCGACATTCATACGCAAAACTTTCCTTACGACATTTTCGTCTTTCCTCCCATTACCAACCCATCTCTGACAGTTTCAGATTTCCTCTGATACAGGGTAGTAACGACTTGGGAACCTCCGCCTTTTTATGCTGCTTATTTCTACAAATACCTAAGTACATACAGTGGCATAACTATGCCGTTTGGGGCTGGGGCCCGTGACAAATTCAAGGGATGGGGCCCTCCCCTCCCTCAACGTAAAGAAGCTCAACCAACGTTAGTTTTTTTTATTAGCACTTCTCCCGCAACTTCTTCCGCGTACATTTAATATTTTCCCATACAAAATTTAACACCTGACTGCTTCTGTCTTTAAGTTAGGATCCTCCTGTGATCATGGCCCTCTCTGGCTGGGTGCCACCTTATAGTAACGCCACTGAGTACATAATAATAACATGTAACTGCTGGTAATTTTTTTCATTAGGTCAAAAGATTGTGATGATTGGTTGGCGATCATTAAGTCTACCTCAATGTGGCCCAAGGCGAAGACCTTGTCTCGTAATTGCAAACCTTTTCATCGTAATAGCAATACCTCATTTTATTAATATTTACTAATAAAATAATAATTAATAGTCGGATATACATATCCGACTATTAACCCCTTTATTAATAATTGCGGAGTTAAGTTACTATCTCTGGTTGCTCTAGTGATCGCAAGCGCTACTGGTGAGCATGAGGTTCGATTCTCAGGTGGGGAAAAGTCACCATCATCTGCATAGCTTTTCCCAACTGTGTTGGGGTCGGCTTCCAGTCTAACCGAGTGCAGCTGAATACCAGTGTTTTACATGGAGCGACAGCCTACTTGACCTTTACAACCCAGTTACTGGGTAATACAATACCCCTTGGTAAGACTGGTTGTTAGATTTTCATCAGGCTTCTGATGACCCATAACGACTGTCAAAGATCCACGAATGACAGCCGGGACCAACGGCTTTACGAGGCACGGACTGCTATACAAGCTTAAAACCCTGCTTCCCAACTTATTTTACATGATTCTTAACTGATACCTGGAAAAAATACTAAGTCCAACACATGCATGTGAGAGAGAGTGGAGTCTTGTGTCCCAGTACTTGCAGCATTCTTTGCTGATTATGCTATAATAATATGGTAATGCTACGTAAATTAGGCTTCAAAATCTAAACATTAACACTTTTCCAAGGGTTCAATAATCCATGATGGCGCCGTATACACGTGATAAGGCAACACGCGCCGGTATTGGGCAACGAATCGTAACAAGTTGTAATCAATTAATGTTTGTTTTATAAATTAACATGTGATTGATAAAGTGCAGCACTGCACTCGGATAACGGAGAAAGTGTGTAGGAACGGTTTTATACGCATGATGTGTCATAGGTACCTGTAGGTAGTTAAAACGTATGGACTTAGTGTCACGTCAGGGGCCGTCTCTCTACGTCCGTCCACGAAGATACGGACCCGTCCGAAAGTAGCTACGGAATATTAGAACATTTTCGAAATTTCTTGTTTAAAAAAAGATAACTGGAAATCTATGTTTTTATGGAAAATTTAAAATCGGTCTAATTTGGCTGCAACACTATTTTTCAAAAATGTTCTCAAGTAACTTTTTAGACAGTTTTTATCCTGCTTAGGCATATATTATGAATTTTCATTACATTGGTTCATTCATTTCGAAAAACAAGGGCTTGAAAGTTTGTATGAAATGCCGTAGGCGTAAACGCTCTTAAATCGATAAATAAGTAAGATATCTTTGAAATATGTGTACCTATGGAATACTTACCTGTGTGTGTCTATCGCCAGGGTCCAATCAAGGGTCGGAGAGAAGTTGCAATTGTGTAGATTTTCCAAAAGTTAGATATTATTAAAATATAAGGTCAATAAAATCAATCTACCAACATGCTTTTCCCAACTTTCTTGGGGTCTGAATGCCAGTATTTTTAAATGGAGCTGCTGCGTATGTGACTTTCACTAAGACACTAACCAATTACTGGGTAAACTATCGTTTGGCAAGACCGGTTGTCAGACTTTCGGGTTTGTGACTTACCTCAACGACTGTCAAAAATCAACGAATGACAACCGGAACCAACTGCTTAACGTGGTTCCCGAGGAACAGAGGATTCTCGATACGTAATGGTTATTCACCCATCCACAAACCAACCGCGGCAAGCGTAGCTTAACCTTAGATGGACCCGTGAAGAATGTGTTTCAATATTCAGAATTTTGCCATTTCACAAAATTAGAGATTTTCACTTGAATGTGAAAAGCCACAAGTAATGTTCCCAAACCCGTTATGACGTTAATTGTATAATTTCGAACGTAGGTAGAAGCGTACTGAGTAGGTACCTCATTAGTGAATAAATTTATTTGAGGAAGTCTGCTGTGTTTGCGGTTGCAGTAAAAATATCCTGTATTACACCTACGTACATACCTACTAAACTAAGGTAATTTAATTGTTTAATTAACCCATAACTGTGACGCAATGGCTCATTCATTATTCGCGCAGTTTTTAAAATTGCGAGAAGAAAAGAAGAATAGAGAAGCTGAATTATACCAAAATACGTCATAAAATTTTGATGACGTATTTTGGTATAATTTCACTTTAAATCATCAATGGGATTTTGGCCACAATCAGATGGGAAAGTTTGCTTCTACGTGACTCCGGTCACGGGGAAAGCGGTAAATGATAATTACATAGAATTTCTCTCAACGACACACAATAAATAGAATCTAAGTACGTAAGAATAATACAAAATTTCCTTTTTTATCCGACTACAGAAAAGGAAGGGTAATGAATACAATATAAGAAGGCAATTTCTCAGCCGTATTCACGATGACCTCAGGGCTAAAGTCTCTACACAATGGGTACCTGAACATGGACCCCGTCCATCATCCATCAGCCCACCCCGTCGTGGACGGATGCGCACCGTCGAGGTCGACCCAGAAGGAGACGCTGGGATGATATGGATGCGCGTTGATTGGAGGTGGCGCGGAAAAAGAATGGCCTTTGCGCAGCTGTAGAACAGCATAGGATAAACAAAAAAAAAAACGCCACTTTTGCCAAGAGTTCCAGGCATATGTTGATATTCGCTCTACGTTATACCGTGAACTACTGTAGCGGTATCTACAACGCCACATGCGAACAACGCGTCATGCTGACGTCATCGTCACGCAAAATCCTGCATCTCGCAAGCAGAGTTTATCGCGCAACTAGCATAGTTAGCGACATGAATCATCGGCCACGTCTGGTCGTAGGATCCTCCCTTTTCTATAGAGTATGAGTGAACCTTACACCCTGTTCCTTATACCTCTATACTACGTTATATTGAGGAATGGGATATGAAAGCTTTAGGAAAGCATCATCATCAGACGAAAGACATCCTTAAAAGTATTCAAAAAATAAAAGACTCGGTAGATAATAATGGTGAGCTTAACTTAAGTTGTTTACACACTACTACGGTCAAAAGGTCAGATAAAATGAATTACGCTCCTCCAACTATATTTCACTGCATGCTTCCTTCTGTCAAGGAAACAATTGCGTCCACAACTCATCGTTCACACAGTTAAATGATATTAATATAAATCTCAATCTTTGTAGTGATCGGAGCATAAATATTTAAACATGTATGCCTTTCTGTTTATTTATTTGTGATTGTGAATTTAAATATTCCATTAACAGGCGCGTTACTAATTGATGTGATGAATTGTACTCATCATTATAAACAACTTTTACTATGGGACCAAACCTGAAGTCGCAAAAACAAAATCAGCTGTTCCCTACATTTTGACGAGTTATACGAACTTAAATGAAGATGAAAGCTGACTTTTTGACTGAACCAACCTCGGCAAGCACAGCATAACCTGATCGACCCGTGCGGCTGTTATAACTAAGCCATAAGCTACTTATAAAATATTAAATGGATTATATATAAATAGTATCCTATCAGATTGAAGAGACTTCTGGCGCACCCCGAGTTTCGGGCTTGCTTTTTCTGGACTGGGGTTAATATACACATAAATAATAATTATATTGTTATGTTAACCATGTTGCTGGTGAAAACAGTTTTATTATAACTTTTTGATCAACTATCTACCCTTACGGAATCACTGGTCCCCAAGTTGAGGCCATAAACCTAGTTTTATTAATATTTTCACCACGTCATGAGCTAGTCTTTGTTTCTTCTAGAGAAGAACGAAAACTAAAATTACGTACAGTACAATGTTAGGATTCTCAGATACGAGTATTCTCAGATCCGAGATACCCCCGTGCTGCGGAAAGCAAATTAAGCCGTTGGTCCTGCGCCTGATCTCTCTTCCGTCGTATCGGATTGCCGTTCCAACAGACTATGCGAGTGAGGGAAGACTGAGGGCACTTTTGTCTGCGCATACACTTGTGCACTATAATATCTCCCGCGTAGGTTAGTCTCCGTTGAGATTGGCTGCCATGGCCGAGATACGGTTTGGAGAACTTCGGCCAAACCTGCGCGACCTGCGCGACTGCGAAGCGGGAGCGTCAGTCGCGCGGCAGACGCTGGTCGTGTTTTTCTCTGGCGCTTTGCACCCTATGCGACCGCTGTAGTCGCGCAGGTGTTCACGTTAAGTTTCGCGTTGTTGACGCTCCCACTTCGCGTCCCGCTTACTTGACGCGCAGGTTTGGCCAAAGCTTTAAGATTATTGAAGCCTTCGCTAGGAGTAATAGTGTTCTGTGATTGAAGCTCCCAATCATCATAGCCATAAGAATTGTGTAGCTGTGGAACTAAAGGAAGGAAGGAAGGAAGGAATAGGCTAGATACTTAGATAGCATCTTTAAAAAGAGTAACCGTGGAGTTTCTTGCCGGTTCTTCTCCATAGGAAACGACCAATTGGAACCGTGCACCTAGCTTCTGACGTTTCATAAGTGCCCATGTAGGCTTATGTGAAATAAAATATTTTGATTTTGATTTTGAAAAAACATCTTGCCGCCGAAACAAAGGAAAAAGAACGAATATCTGACATGTACAGACGCCAGCAGATCAAGCGACTACAATCTGTCAAATTTCTTTAATAGATTTTTAACTTTATCGCTAAAGTATAAGGTTCAAAGTTGATTGGGAGAATTTGACAGTTTCGGGTAGCTTGATGTGCTGGTGTCTGTACAATTGCCAATTCTTTTCTAATAAATTTCCGTAAACAGCATTAATTATAGATAGATGCGAATGTCATTGAACGATACCGTTCGACGGTCAATCATTAAGGATTCGAGGCCTTTGATAAAGTAATTAATTTAGTTTTTTTCCGGGAGCAATGCAACTCATTTAGTTTTGCTTTAGTTAAATGCCTATTTTTTGTAACATTAAGGCGATAAAAGCGATAGTTTTCCTTTGCCAACAACGATAACAATGTCCCAGTCTTTTTTCCTGCATGATCAAATTAATCTGCCTAGCCTTTTCCCAACTATGTTGGGGTCGGCTTCCAGTCTAACCCGACGCAGTAATATTTTACAAGGAGCGACTGCCTATCTGACCTCCAGAACCCAGTATCTAAGTAATACGATACTCCTTGGTAAGACTGGTTGTTAGACTTTCGTGCTTCTGACGACCCGTAACGACTGTCAAAGATCAACGAATGACAGCCGGGACCAACAGCTCAACGTAGGTATAGGTACGTGCACGGAGGGGTTTCGGTGTGTAAAGACGGTCACCAATCCACGGGTCAGCTTCGGCAAGCGCAGCTTAACCTGGTCGATCGACCCATGTGGTTGTTATTACTTAACCACGACCCCCTCATGTTAAGAATTGCATATTCCTAATGGCGCCTTTTTGTCTTGAGGTAGAAGCTATTAGCCAAGCAGTAATAACTTACGCCGACGGTTGGAGTTGAGGTATTATAATTTTTTTATCGACTAAGACATAAGTCTGGTTCTTTTTGGTCGTGGGTTCGAACCCAGGCAGGCGCTCTACTTTGTGTAAATAATTTCGTCACCACTACTTTCAAAACGGCGAAGGAAAACATCTTCAGGAAACCGGTATGTCCTAGAACCAAAAATTCGAAGACATGTGACATCTACATGCACTGGGCCCGCGTGGTATATTACAGCCCACTCTCGAAGAGAGCAGGCCTGTGTGACCTGTGTCCCAGCAGTGGGAACATTATAGGCTGATTATGATTATGTTAGTTCTCGATTTTCTTGCTTTTTGGCATCTTAGGAATCTAACGGGCCGATGACCTTGCACCCCTCCTCACTGCGGCCCTGTCGCCCCATCTAGTATGGAGATATTTTTCTAAGCATTTAAAAATTATTCTCCTCATTTACTTCCGTGAATTCTTTGTGTACTTAACTGTAGTTATGCGTATGAATGTACTCATAAGTGCGATAGGAATTATAAGTGACCGAGTAGAAACACAAAGAGTGCGATGTCACAGTACAGATACGTGTAAAAGGTTCGCTCATATATTCGGATCGGCACGATTCGGCACAGCTGCGACGAAAAATATACATTCGGTTTTTCATTTTTTGTTTTTTCACTTTGAATTGTTTAGAACGCCGTAGGAATAATGCATTCTTGTAGGATCAGTGGATCACAGATAATAGTAATAATTTATTTATTTTCACTTCAAGACAAACATCAGTGTAGCCCTGACTCTTGTATTAGGAGTTCCTGTATCACAAGAGTCATATAGGTACACCAAGAGCCAGAATAGATGAACTAACCTCCACCTTGGTCTTCCATTGCCTAGCCAAAGTTAAAACGCGGTAATCCGCTCCACCAGTGTTCCTCCCATTGGTCTTCAAGTTTGCTGACAGTAACGTGAATGGACAGTGATTTGGTCGCTTGAACGAATGTTGCACGAATATTGTATATAGGCGCGTGGCCAACATCGGATCTAAAACCGCCATCTTGTTTTTCAAGTGACAATTTCAATTTTTAGTAACAACGCCAGTCAATATAATGATGCTGATGTTTTTTTGGTGCCTAAATGTAGGCACCAAAAAAAACTTTGGAAGAATAATAGCACTCTACCTAGTTTCGCGCATGTGCACCTTCTGAATCTATCCATTTTATCACAATACAGTTCTTCCTTCACACGATGTGAATCATTATTTTGTTTTTATTAAAATTAACACCTATTTATATTTTTTCCTGGCGCTTCGTTAGGAACTTTGTTTGTTATGGTTAAAAATATTTTTCAACAAACTTATAGATTTTAGTTCTTAAAATATTTGTGCTTAGTCTGGCAGAACAAGTGGTATCCAAAATAAACTTCGTTTAATCTAGTCATCTGGTGACCAGACTTTTTAGTTTATTTTAGGATGACTCATCATTGGACAATTTGGAGGGGTCCGGGGCTAGTCATTAGCAGCCGCACAGGCTACCCTTGCCGCAAGTGATCTGTGGATGGGTGACATCTTAACAAACCGAGAGCCCTCCATGCCTCGGAAAGCACGTTAAGCCTTTGGTCTCGGCTGTAATTCGTGGATCCTTGACAGTCGTTACGGGTAGTCAGAAGCCTGAAAGTCTGACAACCAGTTTTACCAAGGGGTATCGTGTTATCCAGTAACTGGTCTGACATCCAGTCTCACAACTGGATGTCAGACTTTTCGGACCCGTAACGACTATCAAAGATCCACTACGTCATAATTATGCACATAATAATACATACTTTAAATAATGATATTGTGTTATTTTGTGATGAGATCGGTAAGGACTTAGGACACTTGTTAACAGCTGAATATCCGGGACACTCAATAATAAATTACTGTATGCCTGGTTGTTCTTTGTTTCATATTATGAAAAAAATTATTAAATGTAACTTTACCCAGGATACAACTTTATTAATTTTTATGGGTAATAGGGGAAATGTAAACAAAGGAGAACTGCTCCAGTATCATAGAACATTATGCAACCTTAGTTTAAGAAAAGTTGTATTGTTTACATTCCCTTATAGTAACAGTTTGCCACAGGAAGAAAATAGCTTAAGATTTGAATTGAATATGACATTGCATAACTTGACATTTAATAATAACATGTTCCATTTAGTTGATATTAACAATTATGTTAGTAATAATTTCTATTTGACAAAAGATAGATATAACATTGTTATGTACTATCTTTCTGACTATTATAAAAGACAGATAGCTGTGTCGCTATCTTATTTTTTTTCTATTACAGCCAAAAATTTGGCTAAACAACTTGCTTCTTTTGAGCAATGCAATGACATTATAAATAATTCTGCCAATAATTTGGTCACTATTAATGACATTGCTAATAATTTAAATTAGAAATTAAGACAATAGAGGCAACCTCTAGCTATAATGTACGCAAAAAAAGCTTAAAATCAGTCAATAGTATCAACCTAGTGCATCAAAATATTCAAGGATTTATGAACAAAGAATTAGAAGTAGAATTATTTATGAATTTTAATAGTATTGACATACTTTGTATAACAGAACATTGGCTGAAAAGCCACCAGTTCTTGTTCAATTTTAATAATCACCAGGTTGGTAGTTCGTTTAGCAGAACAAATGCTATACATGGTGGCTCATTAATTTTAGTAAGTAACCAGCTCAAATTTAAAGATCGTATAGATATTGTGAGCCTATCAGTTGAGCGTACGGTTGAAATTGCCTGTGTAGAATTGGAGCACTCTATTGTATTAAGTGTGTATAGACCCCCTTCAGGATTGTATGACTGCTTTGAAAAGGTAATGGATGAAGTGTTACACAGGATTTGTAACTCAAACAAGTCCGTTATCATTTGCGGTGATTTTAATGTCAATTTATTAGAAAACTCAGGTTCTTGTAGTAAAATTTTAAGTCTGTTTCAGTCCTACAATCTTCTAAACCTATTTTTGGAGCCCACAAGAATAACCCCTACTAGTGCCACATGCCTAGATAATATATATACAGATATTATACCAAGCCACAAAGAAATTATAACTTTACTAGATTCTGATCATTGCGGGCAAAGGATTACTATTCAAAATCAAAACAAAAAAGTGGCTAAAAAGGATATCACTGTTAACCCCAAAACTGCAAGTCGCTTGGAGGCTTTTAAAGTTAAACTCATTGATAAATTACCAGTTTTGTCTATTCATGCTGATCCTAATCATCTTTATGATAATTTTTTTAATGTATACTGTAAACAATTTGATTCCACCTTTATTCCCAAGACTATTTCGGTTAATAGTAATGCATCGTTCAGTGATTGGGCTACCATTGGTATTCATAAAAGTAGAACACGGCTTTATGAACTGTACAATGAAAGGACTTATATTAACACTGATGAATTTAATTTGTATGTTAGAAATTATTCAAAATTATTTAAAAAAGTTTGTTATATGGCCAAGTCACGTTATTTGAGTTCAAAGATTAAAAACAGCAGTAATGTAATTAAAACGACTTGGAATATTATTAATAGTGAAACGGGAAGATCTAGTAACCGAAATACTGACTACAGCCTGTCTATTAATGACAACATAATAAAATCAGACACACAAGTCGCCGAGGCATTTGAAAATTTCTTTTCAGATATTCCCGTTTCAACTACTAAATCACTAAACTCATCACCTTCTGTTGCTGAGTCTTTGCTTAAAGAAAATGTTAATGGTTGCGATTCAGAATTTCATTTTGAATATATTACCTGTAGAGATATAATTAAAACCTTTCACACTTTAAATGTAAAAAAGACTGCAGATCTGTGGGGTAATTCTGTAGAAGTAGCCAAGTCTATTATTGACATTGTAGCGCCTACTCTAGCTATTATCTTTAATAGTTGTATTGACAATGGGGAGTTTCCTGACCTTATGAAAAATAGTAAAATAATACCTTTGTTTAAATCAGGTAGTACACCAGACCCCACAAATTATAGACCTATTTCTGTACTACCTACCTTTAGTAAAATTTTTGAGAAATTAATTTTAGACCAAATGCAAAGATTTTTTAATAAACATAAATTATTACATAGCAAACAGTTTGGTTTTACAAGGGGTCGTTCAACTACTGATGCCGGCGTTGAACTATTAGGACATATTTATAATGCATGGGAAGATAAATGCGATGCCTTGGGCATCTTTTGTGATTTGTCCAAGGCATTCGATTGCGTTCTTCACGAAACGTTAATCAGGAAACTCCGCCACTACGGGATCCGAAACACTGCTCTGGATCTTCTTATTTCATACTTGAGTAAAAGGATTCAGAGCGTTGACGTTAATGGAAAAAGATCACCCGGATCTATAGTAACAATGGGAGTCCCACAGGGCTCAATTCTTGGTCCTTTCTTGTTTCTCATTTATATTAATGACTTGCCGTACCTCATAAAGGATCATCATGATATAGTGTTGTTTGCAGATGACACTTCTCTTTTGTTTAAACTTAAACGTCAGCAGTTGGTTACTGACGATGTAAATAGCGCGATCTCGAAAGTAGTCCACTGGTTCAATGTTAATAATTTGCTTCTAAACGAGAAGAAAACCAAATGCATTAAGTTTACGCTACCCCACGTAAGGCAGGTGAAAACTAATGTGTTGATAAAGGGCGAGGAATTGAATCCTGAAGACAACACAGTATTCTTGGGCATAACTTTGGATGCTAAGCTTCAGTGGGGTCCACATATAGATAAATTGTCAAAAAAGCTAAGTTCTGCAGCATACGCTGTTAGAAAAATTCGAAATTTAACTGATATAGAGACTGCCCGTTTAGTGTACTTTAGCTATTTTCATAGTGTAATGTCGTACGGTATTCTATTGTGGGGAAATGCCGCCGATATTCAGACTATCTTTGTTTTGCAGAAGCGAGCTGTTCGATCAATTTATAAATTAAGTCCGAGACACTCTCTCAGAGACAAATTTAAAGAGATTAATGTAATGACTGTGCCTTCTCAGTACATTTATGAAAATCTTTTATATGCCCATAAAAATATAAAATTGTTTAAAAAATACAGTGATATCCATAATATAAATACTAGAAACAAACACAAATATGTTGTACCTACAACCAGGCTCAAGAAAATAGGTGGCTCGTTCAGATGCCAATGTATACGCTTTTACAATAAACTACCAAGCCACGTTCAAGATCTAAGCCTTAATAAATTCAAATCTTTCATTAAACGTAAGTTGTGCCAGAAAGCCTTTTATACCGTTAAAGATTATATTGAGGACAAAAAGGCTTGGGATTGAGCTGCTTCCAATTTCTGCATTTTGAATGATTTTTTTCTTTTTTATATACACATTGACATTGATGAATATTTTTTTTTTTAAACAATGACATTTGCTTACTTTGTAAAGTATTATATTATTTTTTCATTGTGAATGTGAAGACGATGTGGGTCATTTTACATACTTATATATATTTTTTTTATTATTCTCTCTGTTCTGTTTTTTTTTATCATGGTCTGGCAGTTTGAGTAATTTATGTGGCCTACCCAAATGTCCTTTCTTTGGTATTGTTCGTCGAATCGTTGAGCTCCTTAAGTCTTGAGTTGAGCTGCACGATTTTTGACAAATGCGTGCACTGACTGGACAGGTCCTCTCAATCTGTGTGGTTCTTTCCTCAAAAGACCACCTCAGACATCGATCTACATGGTCTTCATATAACCTGACCAAGATTATGTCTGGACTTTAAAAGAGACTGTGACCTCTGAGTTTGTTTCGGCCTTTCTTCTCAGAGTAGTCAGATAGGAAACGCCGACTTCATCTAGTTATAAAAAACATGACTGACGTGTAAAAGTGTTTGTACAAACCTACTTACAAAAAAAATAAAATCATTTCATTTCATTTCATTTCATTACTAAAGCGATGTAATAGTAATTACTAAAAGCGATGTAATAGTAATTACTACCTACCTTCTGACGTCAAAATCATAGAATGAAGTCATCAATGCGCATACGCTACCAAAAATTCACCTCAAAACAAGATATCTACCGCAAGAACAGGGTCATGCTCGTGCATATTATTATTATATTAACGGTCGTAAAGTGACGTATTGTAAAGCTACCGTTTGTGCATGTGAGTGTGTGCGTGTGCGTGTGCGCTTGCGAAATCTTGTCCTGTTCATGCACGTGCCATGACGTGTCTTTATTTTGCTTGATTAGGACCACGGCGGCTATAACGGATGCATAGTGGATGGCTGACCATGTTTACATACCGAGACCCCTCCGTACCTCGGAAAGCACGTTAAGCCGTTAGTCCCGGCTGTCATTCGTGGATCTTTGACAGACGTTTCGGGTCGTCAGAAGCCCGAAAGTCTGACAACCAGTTTTACCATGGAGTATCGTGTTAGGTAACTGGGTTGTGGAGGTCAGAAGGGCGGTTGCTCCATGTAAAATACTGGCATTCAGCTGCATCCGGTTAGACTGGAAGCCGACCCCAACATAGTTGGGAAAAGGCAAGGCAGATTTTTTAGATATAGAAGAGACTGATAATGGCCTACTATTTACTCGTATATATACACTATATTATGTGGTATCTTCCATATTTCAAGATACCTAAATAAAGCAAAATCATGTCAAGTCAGGATACCTATAGTTATGATCTTATCTAGCCCGAGTGCGAGTTAAGGCTCCCGTAGACAGACGCGACGCGACACTAGTAGAGCAATTTCTATGAAAACTTCGTGTAATTTGTTCTAACAGTATCGCGTCGCACCGTCGCGTCGCGTCGCGCATTTCTGCGGAAGCCCCGCGCCCCAAGCGCCTCTACGACTATCCGCGCCCGCGCGTGATGTGATCTTGCGAAATCTTGTCCTTTATAAGCACGTGTTCGTGTCATGTTTACAAAATAATGTCTGCTGGATGGCAATTACTCACATTGCCAATCAGGATATTTCTAGAAAAAGGTTGTTTTTCTAATTAATCACAATTATATTGACAAGTGCGTGCAGGCGCTACATCAGCGCACGCGTCCACACGTGAGGGCCGGCTGCTATCATTATGGGTTTACTAAATCGTGTTCTTTTAAGACACCTGTTTTTTGCGATTGGGATTTGGGATTTGTAGGCTTCTATGATTTCAATGACGTCAATGGAAAGAAGACGCCAATGGCGCCTATAAAGGATATGACTAACAAAAATACTTGTGACAAGTTCGAGGAATTAGTAATAAAAAAGAATCGAATATTCAGATCTGGCAATCTCGCTGCTTCTAAATGTATGCATTAAATTAAAACATTGATGATATCTGCCGGTATATTCTGTAAAAATCTCACTGTGAAACTTAGCTGAAATTAGTGTCAGTCCACCGGAGGCTAGGAATTGAAAAAAATCAAAATCAAAAGTCATTTATTGAAACTAGGCTGAGAATCAGCACTTTTCGAACGTCAAAATTACAAAAGACAGTCCCCCAAAACGCCCGCCCTTCACCATTTCCTAGTGCTTTCGCTAGGGAGAAGAAGTGGCGCAACAAACTCCCCAGCAGCACAGCTGTCTGTTCAGTTAAAAACCGTTGCTTCTATACAATAATAGGTATACAAAGTAGTTAATATTACGAGACACAGAAAATTAAATTAAACTATTTGCCATATGTCAGCTAGCCACTCCAATATACCAATAAATATAATGTAAACTATATTCAAGCAAAAAAAAAATTACTAAGAATATTAATGAAATCAAAAAAATTAACACCTAAACTGAGCTGTCAATAGTTCAAATCTCACCGTGAAAACTTAGGTGAAGTCACCAAAGTTTTCACGTTTACAGTTTTGCAGAATA
Source organism: Oligia fasciuncula (assembly GCA_963082905.1). Taxonomy (NCBI): domain Eukaryota; kingdom Metazoa; phylum Arthropoda; class Insecta; order Lepidoptera; family Noctuidae; genus Oligia; species Oligia fasciuncula. Next base: position 7,331,546 of record OY720406.1, on the reverse strand, counting down.
AATCGGCAGAATTTGTTGGGGAGTCTGTCTCCATGATAGTACAGCGGTAACTAATTGTTCGTCTCACTAGTAGGCTAAATTTATTGTTGCTAACACCTAAGGATATAATGTTTTGAATCCGAAATAAACTTGTCTGCTTCACCGGCCATCGGTCCTTTGACAAACATGGCCACTGGCCAGCCCACACCATAAAAAAAACTAATAATAAATTAAAAAGAGCAAAGTCAGTTCAATAGATGAATCGTTTATTGAATATAAAAGTTTTATTAACTCGATCAACACCCAATAAACTACGGATCCAATGAACTATACTACGACCCAATGAACTACGGATCAATTTGATAGCATTGAAATAATTTGGGTACCGTTTACCCGTAGGTACAGGCCACACGTACGCGCCTAATACCTAAGCGTTTTAGGACACGTGTCTCTTGATTCGTCTGAGGAACGTGCTGTGTTTGATTGGGTCCAAGATCGATTAAATGAAGAAGAGAGAAGTTGAGAAACTCTGATTGCTGCTTGTTGAAGACTGAAATTTTGACTTCAGTTTTGATGAATTTCTTGCCATGGTTGTTGGCCATTTTTACAGTTTTCTATATCCTCATTTTATTGAATACAGGGATAATGGTAAAACATTAACAACCTCTTAAGAGGTCATTGTACTTATCATTATGAACAACTTTCACTATGGGACCAAACTTGAAATCGTGAAAAAAAAATCAACTGTTCCCTACATTTTGACGAGTTATACGAACATAAATGTAGGGAACAGCAAAAAATTTTTCGCGATTTCAGGTTTGGCCCCATAGTAAAAGTTGTTCGTAATGATGAGTACAATGACCTTTTAAGAGGTTGTTAATGTATTACCAATAACCCTGGGCTGTATATAGATAACTAACTATTTACATTAGGTACTAAATTAAATGACTAACTAATTATAAAAATTAATACAAAAACAAAAGGACAGTTACGCGTCGAAGTACTCGTCTGTTTAATTACAATTAAAGCCTGAAAGTCTGACAACCAGTCTTACCAAAGGGTATCGTATTACCCAGTTAATGGGTTGTGGAGGTCAGATAGGCAGTCGCTTCATGTAAAATACTGGTATTCAGCTGCATCTGGTTCGACTGGAACCCGACCCCAACTTAGTTGGGAAAAAGGCTCGGCAGATGATGATTTAATTACAATTAAATAAAATTCGTATAGTAATTGTGAAAAGGCATGCAGAAAGGAGAGAAACTTCACGCAAAATTGAGCTGTCTCCGAGCAAACCTTTGAGTGAAACAAATACGTATAAAATTAAACCTCCTATGGTTTAATAACCACTCCCAAAACAGGACGACAATGCAGTGCCGTATTTGCAACACTAGGTCAATGGGCAGGTGCCCGTAGATGCACCGGCAGTGATACTTCATTGTTCTGTGTATGAAAACTTCGTATTTTACCAATGAAGATGGAACTCTGTTTTTCTATAAATATGTCTGAGATCTGCCGGTGTATCTTACTATTTACTACTACTACTTACTTCTATTTGTCCTTAAGGGATGTTAAATATTCCCATCATCATCATCACATAGTCATCATCATCATTATTTTCATCATCACATCATCTTCATCATCACATCATCGTCATCATCTCATCATCACCACATCCCCATCATCATCATCATCAACAAGACATCGTCATCATCATCAATCATCATCAATCATCATCATCACCACATCAACTTCATCACACCGTCATCATTATCACATCATCATCATCATCTCATCATCATCACATCCCCATCATCATCATCATCAACAAGACATCGTTATCATCATCAATCATCATCATCACCACATCAACTTCATCACACCGTCATCATGATCACATCATCGTCATCATCTCATCATCACCACATCCCCATCATCATCATCATCAACAAGACATCGTCATCATCATCAATCATCATCAAACATCATCATCACCACATCAACTTCATCACACCGTCATCATTATCACATCATCATCATCATCTCATCATCACCACATCCCCATCATCATCATCATCAACAAGACATCGTCATCATCATCAATCATCATCATCACCACATCAACTTCATCACACCGTCATCATTATCACATCATCATCATCATCACCACATCATCATCACCACATCATCATCATCACATCATCATCATCATCCACAGGCCGACTTCACCCACTGCTGACTTCACCTCTCTTTTCGTGTGCCAAACCCCACGCTCCTGTGCCAGCCTTATCCAGGTTTTGCCCACGATGGCAACAATGTCGTCTGCCAATCTCGCCGCGATAATATCGACGATAATATCTCCATATTGTAAAACAAATACAAATTACAAACACTAGTAAAAGTAATAAAGGAAATAGCGTAACTGTAATAAAAGAACCACGTTCTCTTGCGCCGGCGCCGCTTCGACCTCGCATTATTGAAGTTAACAGCATAATAATTCATTCGACGCACGCCAATCTCTGTTTGTTTTGTTTTTTATTGTTTTTTTCTTTGCATTTATTGTCTTACTTGGCTTTGTTAGCTCAATTCATTTGGATGCAATTAAAATGCATTCCCGGAAGTTTCCAAGTTTCTATTATCTTACTGTTTCTGGCTTTTGATAAGGATTGTTTAAGTCTTTTGGTAAGGGATTCCCTTGTGCATAGGTACTATGTTTCAGCAGGTTTTGGCCAGTATCCTGATTAAAGGGCCCAGTCACCCTACCATACGGCAGCACTAATAATAATAACAGTCCTCCAGAAGTCCAGACCAATTTTCGCCCATGGCGGCGAAACTCAACAGAGACTAGCCTTCGGCGCGGGCTATACGAGTATTATAGTGCACAAGAGTGTGCACAGTCATAGGTGCACTCCCTCTTCCCTCACTGTCTTAGCCCGATGGAACGATAATACGACTCGACCTGAGAGAGCTTAGGCGGAGGCACGGGTGTATCGCACCGGTTGCTTTACACAGACAGTGTCAGAATCAACCCGACTCCGGGAGTCTCATGATCTATGTATACTTACCTTAGGTTTAAGTTTACTTAAATATTTTCTGAATTATCTTGGATATGATCATAGCAGAAAGTTTGATACGATTGCCTGAGATTGTCTTTTTAAAATACTGCCAAGAATATTAATAATAATATATAATAATTTTCCATCGCCAGATAACTTTCATTCGATGAGTAAAATTGACGTTTGACAGCTTTTGTATGAAATAACTGTCAAAATTTCAAAATTATTCCACGAATAAACATAACAGATGATTGAAAAATCAGCCTCTAGTCAAATAACTAAATTAATTGTGAGATACGAGTAGTATAAGATTGATGACACGAATTCAGTCCTAATTTGATTATTTACGAAGTAATTTGTCTTCGATTTCAAGTTGTCATGTTATCGCGACAAAAGATTAGAAAGTGTTAGGCATGTATTTAATTAAACCTCTAATAATTCCCATTTTGCGCTACTAATAATATGATTGAACACTCTAATGTGTGAGAGCAGTGGTGGCCAAGTGGTAACGGCCGCGACTTACGAGTTGTAGGTCGTAGGTTCGAACCTAGTCAGGCGCTTTACTTTGTGTAAATTATTTCATCACCACTGCTCTCAAAACGGTGAAGGAAAACATCGTGAGGAAACCGGCATGTCCTAGAACCAAAAATTCGAAGACATGTGACATCTGCCAATCCGCACTGGGCCCGCGTGGTATATTACAGCCCACTCTCGAAGAGAGGAGGCTTGTGTGACCTGTGTCCCAGCAGTGGGAACATTATAGGCTGATTATGGTTATGGATGGTGGTTGAAACTAACCCGTTCGGTCGGGGTATCCTAGCTTACCTAGTAACTGAGACCAACTGGGAGAAAAGTCGAGAAATTTAAAAAGAAGTTCATTTATTTTAAAAAGTGTACATCATTAAAAGGTCAATAAGTTTTTAAAGCAGCAGTAAAATATTTAAAAAAGTGTAAAAGCATCCTCCTCCCCTCCTCCTCAAGTCGTACGGAGGGTCGTGATCCTCCCTTGAAAACATATTTTCCCTGACGATGTTTCGCCATATCTGTCTATCCTTGGCCAGGTGAAGCGCATGCGTGTCAAGAGAAGAGCGCTGATCTGGTCGGACCATCGCAAAGGGCTGCTGTGAAAGCATAGCCATCCTTTTAGTAAGTAACTAAATGACTCGGACTTTCCAGTCTTTTCTGTGAAAATAAAAAGTTATTCAGCAAGAAAACAAGTCCATTTATATTAGTTCCGCTCAAGTTACTTCTTTTAATACAAAGTGAGAGCTTTTAGAAAATAGGTCAAACGTAATACCTAATTTTCCACTTAGTTTACATTTCTTACAAAAGAGAGAATTTTCAAAATAGGTCACGAAATACTTTTCAGGAAAAGAAAAATTTAGAAAATAATTGTAATTTCGTATTTATGTATTAGCCTTTGCCCGTGCCTTCGCCCGTGTGGTCGGAAAGTATCCTACGGGAACGTACTTCCGGGATACTAAGTATCATCATCATCTGCCTAGCCTTTTCCCAACTATGTCGGGGTCAGCTCCAGTCTAACCAGATGCAGCTGAATACCAGTATTTTACATGGAGCGACTGTCTATCTGACCTCCACAACCCAGTTACTGGGTAATACGATACCCCTTGGTAAGACTGCTTTTCAGACTTTCGGGCTTCTGAGGATCCGTAACGACAGTATCCAAAAATGACAGACGGGACCAACGGCTTAACGTGCTTTCCGAGGTGCGGAGGGGTCTTGGTATGTAAAGATGGCCACCCATCCACGGACCTACCTCGGCAAGCGTAGCTTAACCTGGTCGATCGACCCGTGCGACTGGTATATAAAAATAGACACAAGTTAAGGTATACCTACAACTTTTCTACCGCGATAGCTTGCTGATGGTTGCAGATTATCGCAGTCCTCTCCTGGACACAGGCCTCTTCCAGCTTGCACCACAACAGGGTTGTCATCCGCCTTCCGCATCATGTCACAGCCACCTTTTTAAGGTCGTCGGTCCATCTAGCTGGGGAACGTCCTACATTATGCTTGCCAATACATGGTTTCTACTCGGACTCGTCCGCTTCACCGGCCATCGGTTCTTCGACAAACATTGCCAGCCCCCTAACACTTCAGTTTGCTTACTCTGCAAGCTATGTAAACAAGACTGCAGTACTATTTTAATCAATTCAAGCCACGTCCCACAGAATCTTTTGTTTACTTAATTGTTTATTTTATTTGTAATTTAACATTCACCGTCCGTATTGAAGTTGAAACCATAACCATAAGTGACCTCAAAGTGACCTTGAGTGGTACAAGATAATGTAAACTTCCTTTGTAGGTCATTTGCCGAGGTAATTATGTTATTGTTAGTATGTGAATGTTATTAAATAAAGTGCGGTACTCGTGTACCACGTGGCAACGGATGTTTGGGGTTAGAATTCGACGTTCCCAGGGCTTAACGTAACAAATGTAAGGAGGTAGACAGGAAAATTCTTGATCGGAATCAATTGGAACTACGAGTATTATGGAAAAAATATTCTTGAGGTATATTGTTATGTATTAGCTCGTTTATTTATTTTATCACCTTACGATATATATATGACGGAGAAGGTATGTGTCTCTCGTTATCATCAGCCATATTTTAACTGCTGTGGACGTACAGTCGCCAGCACCTGAAGCTACCCGAAACTGTCAAACTTTCCCAATCAACTTTGAACTTTATGCTTTAGCAATAAAGTTGAAAATCAATTAAAGAAATTTGACTGGTTGTAGTAGCTTGATGTGTTGGCGTCTGTACTATGGGTAGTGTTGGTTATTGCGTAATAGAAAAACCGTTTGCAGTTCAAATCAGATTGTAAATTACAAACAAGTTAGTTACACTAGCGAATCACACACTGTAGGTAGGTACACGATACATCTAGATACGGAACGCGAGACAGAAGAAGAAGAAGAAGAGAGCCTCTCCACTTAGCTGCTTGCTGTCCACGACTGCCACGAATTCAGGCTAGACTCTGTCAAGCGCCGCCAGGCGGCGCGGCGGCGCTGGAGTTTCAATTAGTCAAACGAATGACTCCGGCATTATACATATTATTATATAATATACATAAATACATTTTCTTTATTTTTTTGTAAAAAAAACATTTGAAAATATAAAAAAAGTAGTCCGTTGGTATCGGGACCAGGGTCCAAGCTACTGGTGGTAAGGGTTCCAAAGACAGGAACCTCCTCACGATGCGAGCTGTATCGAGAAGTACTGCCTTCTGAATCCGGCCCTTGATCCAACCGCTTAACGAGAGGCTCAAGAGATGTTGATAAAGGCTTTCGGCCATCAGGCCATTGGCCGATAGTCGTATCGTAATCGGCGCAATGACGGCCGAGCTCACATTCCACATGTCAACAACCTCTTGTGTTTTGTCTTAAAATCATACCAAGTTACTTGGAGTTGGTGTTACATGTTTTATTCTTCCATTCTCCCATTCACTCCCTAATGTCTGTCATAAATAAAGTCGTAAATATTATATGTGAAACGAGACTTTACATTAGGCCCAGTGAACAACAGACCAACTTTGGCGATTGGCAACCAACTAAAAAAACCCGCCAGAAACTTCTGGGCAGGTTCCAAAGAAAAATGATTCAACAGACTTGAAATCTGAAGCGAAATTCATTAGAAAAGAAAACTAGAGAAGACAAATAGATTTTGGACGTTGCCACTTGGTAAAACACACACACTTGGAACTTAGGAAGTAACTAAAGGTGTTAATATAAAGTTAAGGACGAGTTCGAAGCCTGATTGATCGGCTTCAATTTAATGCCTTCAGTGGGTGTTGGGGTGGGTGGGTGTTGTGGGAGTTGTGGTGTGGGTGTGTCTGTTGTGTGTGTGGGTGTACTACTAACATACATATTAATTCCCTGATGGACCTTCACTACTACCCTTGAAAAGATAATTATTTCATCTCAGATAAAACAGGTCACTATAACATAAATTAAGTCCTGTAGGATTCCCTGAAGGCAAGACCTCACTTCTCGTTTGTTTCATAGGTAATTAAGGTATATCTTGATATAATTCCCTCTTCACATTTGCGTCCTCCTTTTCACTTATGTAACATATCATCAATCCTGTAATCCCCAAAGGGTTATGCAGATCTTATCTACATATAAGGCCTATTACCATCATCATTCCAGCCGAAAGACGCCCACTGCAGGACATAGGCCTCCCCAGGGCAGTCTTTAACCTATTGGAGGTCCTAGGCACATAAGGGTCACGAGGCCCCTGTGTAAATAAAAGACAATAAGAGAAAAATACTAATATTTTTCATAACTGTGAGGCTTATTGTAAATCGCACTGCAAATAACTTATTTTGTCATTGAATCGGGTACATGATAATAATGCGTAGAATGCAATGGTGGCTTCAACGAATGTCTTTTATGAGAGCAGGCGGGGCCCCCGAAGATCGCGAAGATGGACAAAAAAAATAGGGTACTATTCATTTTGTACTGTGCTAATTTAGCCAAATACATTATAATTATAATGTCACAGACACAGAAATTATAATGTCTGCTTCCGTAAACACCCATATCCATTCATAATCGTACTTAATTGTTAAACAATTATCTAGGAATTAAGATTAATAAAAATACCTATTTGTCAGTGATATCTATCGGTAGTGCGATGATTAGCAAATATTGCAAATCCTACTACAAGATTCTGGTTATCAGCACGAACCGTGGGTATGATCGAGTGTAAAGTCCACTACACACAGACAGTCCAGTCCACACACACACACAAGACCAATCTCAGCGGAGATCAGCCTTTGGCGCGGGAGATATTATCGTGCAGAAGTGTGTGCGCAGACACAGGTGCACTCTCTCTTCTCTCGCTCTCATTGTCCGATGGGACGGCCATCCCACACGACCAGAGAGAGTTCAGGCGCAGGGCCAACGGCTTAACGTGCTTTCCGAGGCACGGGAGGTATCAATACCGCCAACTTCCAAACTCCGGGCTGTTACTAAGAAATTCTTGGCCGACCTGGGAATCGAACCCTGGACCCCACGCTCAACAGTCGCGCTTACGACCACGAAACCAACGGGGCAGTCGAGTGTGTAGATTGTATGTAAAACAATTCATTCCCATAACTAAAAAAATAAACATTTCGCGTATGTTATTTTTTTAGATTATTAAATAGACACAATAAACTCTATGCAACGTTAAATAACGTAGCCTTTCATCATTATCGGAGTTGATACATAGGTTTTTAAAATTAAATCAATGAACGACACAAGATATTTATTTATTTATATAAATATACTTTATTGTACACCACAAAAATACATAACATGAAAAAGATACATCAATCACTACAAAATATACAATGGGCGGCCTTATCGCTTTCTGCGATCTCTTCCAGGCAACCTTGGCAAGATACCCCATTGTAAGACTAGTTTACAGACAAACGACTGTCAAAGATCTTCGAATGAAAGTCGGGACCAACGCCCCCTTTTTTTTTTTTTTGTCGCTGAGAAATGACATTACGCATCTCCGCACGTCGGGGGACGAGACGGAGTATGTGGGACTCCCTGCCAGAGTGGCAGTATACCCACTAAAACTCAGTGGTGTTCCCTCATCGCCTTGATGGGGGGGGTCATGGGAATCCGGCTCGGCCTTTGCGTCCACAACCCCCGCGGCGCATGCCCGCCTAGCTGGCGGGCCCCGCATTTCCCCCCGGCTAGGGGGTTACGGGAATGGCCGGGAACACCTTGCCATGCCCGTCCGGCACTGGTGGAAGCCTGTGCAATACAGGCGAGGGTGCCCCCGCACCCGTCGCCTGCTGGCTTCCACCTGGGAGGAGTCGGAGATGGCTGTCATATTGACGTCTTCTTCGACCCCTTCTCCGCCTTCGGAGCGGCACCGCGAGAGGGTCTTCCTCCCGCGCGCGCTCCGCCGGGGACCATCGCCCCTTAAACCAACGAAGTTGACCGATTACTACTGCAAATATTACTCCAAATCTTACTACGCGAAACAGTAACTCGTTAACATTATCTACTGATTCCTAAACAACACAACATGACGTCAATATGTTATCGCTAGCGCATAACGTAGTACTACAGTAACGATGATTAATTCACGAATTATTTTGATTTAAACGAAGGCGAAACAAATAACAAACTGAATCACAATATCGGGAATTCCGATTTTTTATAAATAATAACAATATTATTAATTTTTTGAAGCAGTTGGGTCATGGGCTTAACTCGGAAAGCAGAATCCAGACTGTATTCTTAAAGGAGGTTCCTCTCGGGGTTTTTAGCTTATCGCAGTCCACTGCTGGACATAGGCCTCTCCCAGGCTGTGACACAAAACTCGTATCCTCCGTCTTCCGTATCCAGTCTGTTCCAACCACCTTTTCAAGGTTGTCGGTCCATTTAGCTAGGGGGACATCCCACACTACGCCACCAGTCCATGGTGGTCAAAAGTTTAGTAATCATTCGAAAAACGGCATTGACTAGTAATCGTCCATCGTGGAGCTATCAGCCGAACTTTGTGTTCCTTTTTGCCTCTAAAGTCAGTCTTCAAAGCAAGAGTGAACAGGCATCTTCTGAGCATGCTCGTTCCATCGTAAACCTCATCCATCGCTTTCCACCAAGTGAGATCGAAATCATGAGCAGTCCCATTAGGCAATAAAAAAAGCTTCCGTACAACAAGGCAAAAAACCACTTTACCTTTATTTTTTCTTGATATAGCGGGAATAGAAATACACACTCTGTAAAAATTTCAACTATCTACCTATTACGGTTCATGAGATAGAGCCCGCTGACAGACAGACGAACGGGCGGACAGCGACGCCCTAGTAATAGGGTCCCGTTGGCACCCTTTGGGAACGGAACCCTAAAATACACTGAAGTCGAACTCGACCAAGTTACCATAGGCTAGGTGAATGTTGATGAATGACATAGCGGAACCAGTAGATATCTCCAAAGATTTGATTTACTCTGAAATTCTAAAGCAGAAGTCATCATTTATTTTACGCAGATACATATGTATCTTCTTGAGATAGTAACGATGACAGAGCTATATTTAAGTACTATGAAGCTAGTCATACAAATAATCTATAATCTTTATTTACGGCAATATTTTTTGACACATATAATGATAAGGTTCAACAATCCAAAGAAAATTTACATACCTAAATGAAATAAAATACTAAACTTTTTTATGGTTTTCAGATCCTACGCAGCACAATTCGTAGCGAGGAGAAGGAGAAGAGGAGAACCGCAATTTATTTTTAGTAAATATCACATAAATTTCCCATTAAAATATTGCTTCCTTGTTCAATTGAAATTGAGGACAAAAAACCGTCCAAAGCGAAAGCCGCTTTCGAAAGACTTTGACAATGCTTTTCTATTTTTTAGAACAGACCTTATAAATGGTACACACATAAATAAAACAACAATTTCAACCTAACTAGGTAACACCACACTAATATGTCAGCGAATTTATCAAAGCTAATAAACATCATTTTTTGGCTGATTCCCAAAGCAAAATTAATAAGAACACTAAACAGTATGGAAGCAGTCACTTTGATTCAGAAAATATAAATAAGGAAGCAGTCAGATCTAAGAAAGTGGGATAGGGGGCTTACATGACCTAAAGCACGGTCACTGTCGGACTGCATAGAAAAGAAAGAGAAGCGCGATGACACAACGCTGGTAATTTATTGCAAAATATGAAGCAATTATTTAATTACAAAAAATCTATTGTTTGGACTAAAAAATTAAAACATTAGTGTTTTAGTATGTTGCTTGTAGAATAAATCTGACAAAAAATTAGAATGATTGTATGTATATTAAGTATGGTTTTTATTGTAAAAATAAAGTTTTTAGAGGTATCTTCATGATTTTTTCTATCGTATCAAATTAGTTGTATTATGTTTTCAACACAGTATCTCCTGAAGAATATAAAATATTATTTATTTATAATAATATATTATATTTTTCTGATTTTGTTTACTGTAGTCGGTCATAATTATACTTTTATTGTTTCTAAAACTTGCGTTTTTCGCGTTTGGGTCCGAATCAAACAATATGCTGAGGTGGAAACAGACCATCTGATTTCAAGGGTCTGATTCTCAATTTCCACAATGAGTTACGGTTCATAATACACATTACTTACAGAATGGAACAAACCAGTGTCGATGTATGACAATTATGAAAATCTAAATTGATCCGTTTAAAATATGTCACACAAGCATAACCATAGCATAATCAGCCTATAATGTTCCCACTGCTGGGACACAGGCCTCTTCTCGGTGAGAGGGTTTGGGCCGTAATCCACCACGCGGGCCCAGTGCGGGTTGGTATAATATGTCACACGTTTTCAAATTTTCTTTTCATTCTAGGACAATCCGGTTTCCTTAAGATGTTTTCATTCACCGTTTTGAGAGCAGTGGTGATGAAATAATTTACACAAAGTAAAGCGCCTGTCTAGGTACGGACCTACGACCTACAACTCGTAAGTTTTACACAAAGTACCTACCTATTTGGTAGAAAAGTGTTTTTCGAAACTTGTACTTAGAGCTACAGCTGCATTCACAGCAATTTTTATGCGTTGTTTACAATATATTTCATCTTATTCTCAAAATGTTGTGAAAAGATGCATTCACGGTTTCGTGATTCAGACGTTCTGAAAAAACAAAAGAAATATTTAACAATAGAATAATAAAGTTACCTAATAAATATGTGCAGTTTGGTATATTTCCATATACATAAGTATGAGAGTGAGGGAAGAGGGAGTGCACCTGTGTCTGCGCGCACTCTTGTGCACTATAATATCTCCCGCGCCGAAGGCTAGTCTCCGTTGAGATTGGCCGCCGTGGCCGAAATACGGTCTGGAGGACTTTATATACATAAGTACCAAAACAATATAATATAAGGAAATCGGTAAGAGTTTCTAGTTCTACTAAGACATGATTCTTAGATTCTGAATTCAAGGTATAGGATTTTTTTCCCGATCGAATTAAAAGACATTGTAATGTTAAAAAAATCACACAGACAAAGATTTCTTTGCAGATTCTGCTCTCCTGGTACCTTCGACGCTTCACTATCGAACGGAAAATCTTACCGGAGATATGAGATATCTGGATTTGGTTCAAAAAGCAGTCGATACGGGCGATTTTATCTTTGCCTACTAGGTAAAATATATAGTCCGATGACCTTTACGGACAACAGCTATAACCAGCACCAGAGAAGCTCTCGTTGTATGATTGAATCCAGAATCTGATCCAGGAATTGTTGTTACTCCTGTAGTTGGTTAGTATATCGAATATTTTATCTCTTTAGGGAAGTCTGATCACACATATAACATAACTAAATCCTAATAATAATAATCCTTCAGTGGATAAGAAAACAAAATAAGCAACTAGGAAACTTATTTTGTTTTCATATCCACTGATGAAATATTATTATTAGGATTAAGTTATGTTTTGTGGTATCCTCGGACGTCATCAACAAGAACTAATGGTGTGGTCAGCCCATTGATTAACCATACTCAAATTATGCAAATTCAGAAACAATACAAATTACTAGGACGTCATCGTCGAATCGAATAATTCAATTTGAATGTATCCGGTATCATGGCACCCGGTGGTTTATGGATTGTGTTTTGTAAATAAAATTCTTGGAATTACAGTATTGAATGCAGTTCAGTATCTATAGGTATCAGTCATCGGTAACGCATTGTTGTATCTAATAGACGTACTCATCATTGAAATAAATGATATCTTTAGAGAATGTAATTATTGAGGAAAAAGATGTATGACTACCTACTATTGATAAAAACAATAGATATTTTGCAATGCGTGAAACGGAGTCATGACTGTTTTTATTCCGACTACGGCTGTATGAAAATAATGATGGCGCGTAGGTAATTCCCTACAAAACCGACTCTATAAAGAAAGTCAAAGTTGTGTAAAATTTTCATCATCAACCTTGCCTTTTCCAAACGATGGTGGAGTCAGCTTCTAGTCTAACCGGATGTAGCTGAATACCAGTATATTACTTGGAGTGACTGCCTAATTGACTTCTAGAACCCAGTTACTGTGTTGCACGATCCCCTTGGTAAGACTGGTTATCAAAATTGTCTCCATCTACCTAGCATTTTCCCAACTATGTTGGGGTCGGCTTTCAGTCTTACGGGATGTAGCTGAATACCTGTATTTTACATCAAGCGACTGCCTATCGGACCTCCACATCTCAGTTATTACATGATAACATTCCTTGGTGAGACCGATAGTTCTACTGCAAAACCCTGTCCTGTCTGCTATAAAATGGTTACCTACATAAAGACAAAACAGTTTTAACCCTAGTGCACACAGTCTGTGTTAGAAAATATGGTTTCAAAGATAGCCTACTTTTTACCAGTGAGAAGGAAAACAAACTAAGTACTTAATTGACGAAACATTAAACTTCCATTCTAAAAACGTGTTACTTATTATTTACTAAAATGTTTCTTTACAAGTCAATGTCCGATAGTCGATACGGTTGTCAAAACTTGGCGTCAGAAGTCTAGCGTTTCAGTTTCGCGAGTTTATTAAAAAAGTTTAATCAAAAATTTGTGACAAAGGGGCTTTTCATTAATTGGTGATCGTTAGATGAAGTTCACAAATGACTTCTCCTTACTTCGTAGGGCATAATCATTAAGGCGAGTTGGTCTCGGTTGTCAGAAAAAATCCTGTTCACTGTTACAAATGCTGAAAGTCTAGAAACTGTTGTACCTACTTGCGTGACACACTAACAGTAGCAATGTCTTTCTTTTTGACAGTTCGACAACATTCATTGCGTTATTTACGTTGTTGAGCAAACAAAGGGTTTTGAAGGTCCGTGGCATACTTATGTCGCGCCATTTTGTTTTTTTTTTTCAAAATGGCGGCTGTGCATGGAACCTATAAAAATCGATAGCTAATGGCGCCGATTCTGTTGTTCACAAACTAAACTAAATTTAAGTTCATGCACCTTTTTCTTTCTATTTCATTAAGAAAAGGACAGAAGATAAATATTAGTTTAGTCCTGTCATCAAACCCATACGTGTGAGGTATCTATGAATAGGTCTTCAAAAATGATATTAAGGTTTCTAATATATTTTTTTTCTAAACTGAATAGTTTGCGCGAGAGACACTTCCAAAGTGTTAAAATGTGTGTCCCCTAACCCCTAACTTCTAAAATAAGAGAATGATAAAACTAAAAAAAATATATGATGTACATTACCATGTAAACTTCCACCGAAAATTGGTTTGAACGAGATCTAGTAGGTAGCTCGCCGGTGAAAATTTAAAAACATATGATGGTACGGAACCCTCGGTGCGCGAGTCCGACTCGCTCCTGTCCGGTTTTTTTTTAACTTTCTTACATCTTGTTGCATAGATGTTCATTCATAGTAACAGTTATTTGGAGACCAAGTTTAACTAAAGGGCGTTTGTGCGGCGTTTGCAATGAAAACAAAAACCAAATTCCTCGACAGGTTGTAGGATTTGCGAGGTATTCCAACTCAGAGCACTGATTTCAACTGCACTTGGTCGAACGGCACCTGAGCACTTCCACTAACCGCACTGAAACAAAATTTTGTAACGTACGGTTGTAAAATCTTGATGATCACAAGATTTTATCGTCGATATTTAGATAAACTTATTCCCTAGTGTGTAGGATCATTAACACTTTATTGTTTAATAAAGTGTTAATCAATGATGAATGTACCTATATATACCTACTTATGTTTATTGATACCGCTGAAGTAGTAGTTTAGCCTTGTATGATGAACGTAAATATGCCTATGACCACGCTGTTTATTATATAGGGTGACTGGTAATTAGTGACCGATACTTAAACACGTGATTTTACTCATCATTATGAACAACTTTTACTATGGGACCAAACCTGAAATCGTGAAAAAAAAACAGCTGTACTCTACATTTTGACGAGTTAGACGAACATAAACGTAGGGAACAGCTGATTTTTTTTTCGCGTACGGTACGGTTAGGGTACGCAGATTTTATTGATGTAAAATAATTGTTTTATAGTACCTAGGTAGCTAGGTAGGTGCATGGCACTGTTTTTTTTTTAATTCTTTATTTAACTAGGGACTTTTATGACCGCAATCTCGCAATCGTTTCGATATTATTTATGTCTGTTGTACAGTACCTTTAAAGACGGATAAAGACATTGCGAGGCATGCGCAGCGCACGGCGCTCATCGCATGATTCGCAATGTGTGGACGTCGTTAAGCGTGGTGAGGCATGTGAATATGAAGCACATGCCTCACCACGAATGTGTGTCGCGAAAAAAAAATCTGCTGTTCCCTACATTTATGTTCGTATAATTCGTCTAAAAGTAGGGAACAGCTGATTTTTTTTCGCGATTTCAGGTTTGGTCCCATAGTAAAAGTTGTTCATAATGATGAGTACAATGACCTCATAAGAGGTTGTTAATGTTTTTCCAATAACCCTGTATAGCGCGGTCAAACAAACGAATTCTTCAGCTTTATTATTAGCATTTAAATATTTATAAGTCCGGAAGCTAATAACAAGATTAAAAAAAAAGTAATTTAAAAAAATTAAACCGACTTCAAAAAGAAATTAACTCAAAATTATGAAATAATTTCGGAAGTCGGTGTCTTGGGATCTGTATTCTACATAGTTTAAGTTTTTTGCCACCGACTTCCGAAATTAAAATTATTTCATAATTTTGAGTTAATTTCTTTTTGAAGTCGGTTTAATTTTTTTAAATTACTTTTTATTCGTAATTTTTAGTTGTTGCACTAGAATTTGAGCAAGGTTTTGAGATGTTTACCCTTCGACACTACACCCGTAGCTCGTATCAATAAGCCAGGCCGTCACACTTTCACGTCTTAGTCCATATCTTGAAAATTACTGAATCGATTTTGATGAAACTTGCACTGTTCCCTAAGTTGAAGTAAATGTAAGCCAATAAAAAAAGAATGGTCATGATCCGATTAATAGTTACGGAGATATGCGTGGACAAACATGCATACATACATACGTCTTTAAAATTTTGTATATTTGTTTGGAAGCCCTAATAGATTGTCATAGGTGAATATAATGCAATTCCAATAATATTACATACATACGTGTCGAATTGATAACCTCCTTTTTTTTGAAGTCGGTAAAAATAGAAGACGATGATGATGAGAAAATTATTATCTAAGATTTAATCAATAATAATAAAAAGTAATTTAAAAAAATTAAACCGACTTCAAAAAGAAAAGAACTCAAAATTATGAAATAACTTTAATTTCGGAAGTCGGTGTCTTGGGATCTGTGTATTTTAGTTTTAGTTTTTTGCCACCGACTTCCGAAATTAAAGTTATTTCATAATTTTGAGTTCTTTTCTTTTTGAAGTCGGTTTAATTTTTTTAAATTACTTTTTATTTGGTAATTTTTAGTTATTGCACTAGAATTTGACCAAGGTTTTGAGATGTTTTCGCTTTGACACGATTTTGATGAAACTTGCACTGTTCCCTAAGTTGAAGTAAATGTAAGCCAATAAAAAAAGAATGGTCACGATCCGATTAATAGTTACGGAGATATGCGTGGACAAACATACATACATACATACATACATACATACATACGTCTATAAAATTTTGTATATTTGTTTGGAAGCCCTAATAGATTGTCATATGTGAATATAATGCAATTCCAATAATATTACATACATACGTATCGAATTGATAACCTCCTTTTTTTGAAGTCGGTAAAAATAGTACTATTACAAAACAAGATTGATAATAACGGGGATGTACCTACTTATACCTTAACAATATTTTAGTTTTATCATAGTTAATTGTCCTCAAACATAATGATTTACCTACCACGGCTGCCACTGATAAGAAATTAGATTCATTAATGTTATTTACGCATATTTTATCAATTGTACGATATAGTTTTAATGATGATTAGCTTCGCCGCGTGGAATTTCATGGCTTTATATTTTTTTGCGCGGAATCTAAACAATTTTTAAAAAATAACTGACAGGTAGCTGATTTTATATGGAGTAACTTACTCCACATAAAATCAGCTATCTGCCAGTGAAAGTCTCGTCAAAATCGGTGCAGCCGTTTCGGAGATTAGCCGGAACAAACAGACAGACAGATACAAAAAATCTTTTTTTTTGTTGTAAGTACCGTTTAAATTATGCGTTTAGTAAAAATCTGTTATTTTGCCATTACAAACAGACACATAAATTTTATTTATTTGTGTTTGTATCTAAAGATTAATTTTATTGTCCTCAAACACAATAATTTACAAACTTTGTTGTAGACTGATAAGAAATTAGATTCATTGATGTAACTTGCGCACATTTTTTTAATTGTACGTTAAACAAGGTCAAATTAAATTAGCTAGCTAAACTCCGTAGATGTGTTGAGTATAGGTTTAAAGATACGACTGCTGAGCGTGGTCCTGGGTTCGATTCCCAGGTCGGACAAAGTGTTATTGGGTTTTCCATTAGGAATTTCTTAGTAACAGTCCGGAGTTTGGAAGTTAGCGGTTTAATACCCCCGTGCCTCGGAAAGCACGTAAAGCCTTTATTTAGTCCTGCCGGGTCAGCGGGATTGTCCGAAAGGGTGACCGCTGGGCCGGAACATAAAGGGCTAAGAAAGGAACACGGGTGGGTTTTAGTCAGTAAGAGTCTGACACTCCCTTCCACTCCACCCAGAGCGGGAGGGGTCATTTGATGATTTCCCATCCGCAAAAAAAAAAAAGCCTTTATTTAGTCCTGCGCCTGATCTTTACCTGGTCGTGTCGGATTGCCGTCCCATCGGACTATGAGAGTAAAGGAATAGAGAGTGCACCTGTGTTTACGTACACACTTGTGCGTTCTGATGGGCCACCCTGACCGCAATCGGTTAGAACGATTATTAGAATCGGGTTTGCTCAAATAGTTGTCAAAAAAAAACAAGTAATTAAAAAAACTAAAAAACCCGACTGCGGTAAAAAAAATTAGTTTAAAAAAAACTGAAAAGCTAAAAACAAGGCCATTTTAAATTAAATAAAAGTTGGAAGCAGGCGGGACCCATACCATTTTTTTTATTATATTTTCAAACTCAAATGGGTCCCGCCTGCTTCCAACTTTTATTTAATTTAAAATGGCCTTGTTTTTAGCTTTTCAGTTTTTTTTAAACTAATTTTTTTTACCGCAGTGTGAGAGCAGTGGTGGCCAAGTGGTAACGGCCGCGACTTACGAGTTCTAGTTCGTAGGTTCGAATCCAGACAGGCGCTTTACTTTGTATAAATTATTTCATCACCCCTGCTCTCAAAATGGTGAAGGAAAACATCGTGGGGAAACTGACATGTCCATCATCTGCCTAGCCTTTTCCCAACTATGTTGGGTTCGGCTTCCAGTCTAATCGGATGCAGCTGAATACCAGTATTTTACATGGAGCGACTGACTCCACGAATGACAGCTGGGACCAACGGCTTAACGTGCTTGCCGAGGCACGGAAGGGACACGGTATGTAAAGATGGTCACCAAAAGGAAACCGACATGTCCCAGAACCAAAAATTCGAAGACATGTGACATCACCCACCCAAATGTCCTTTCTTTGGTATTGTTCGTCGAATCGTTGAGCTCCTCAAGTTCTGAGTTGAGCTGCACGATTTTTGACAAATGCGTGCACTGATTGGACAGGTCCGCTCAATCTGTGTGGTTCTTTCCTCAAAAGACCATTTCAGACACCAATCTACATGGTCTTCACACGATCTGACCAAGATTTTGTCTGGATTTTAAAAGAGACTGTGACCTCTGAGTTTGTTTCGGCCTTTCTTATCAGAATAGTCAGATAGGAAACGCCGACCTCATTCATCTAGTTTAAAAAAATATAATTGACGTGTAAAAGTGTTTGTACAAATCTACTTACAGAGAATAAATCATTTATCATCCACCAACCCTCACTGGGCCAGCGTGGTGGATTATGTCCTGTGTCCCAGCAGTGGGAACACTATAGGCTGATCATGCTTAGCGGCGAGGGTTGAAAATTCGGCGTGTTTTTGTGACGAGCTGGGAGGTGCTCTGTTGGATTTTCAATGGTCGACAGCGTCTCTGTCAGGAAACCCGGCCGACGCCCGTTGCAAACTGTGGCAGGATACTCTTCCCCCTTCTACTCACTACTTACCACCAAAGGAGCATCTCCCTGCAGGGTATAACCTTCCGTGGCCCACTTGGAAATCTCTGAACCGTCTCCGGGCACAAGTGGGAAGATGTAAGTCCAACCTGGTAAAATGGGGCTACCTTGATGGAACGGCAGAAGGGTGTGATTGCGGAGCTATGTCACAAACCATGCTCCACCTCCTGTCCTGCCCTCTGTGTCCCAAAACATGCAGTCAAAGTGACCTCTGCGCTGCCACCGACAACGCCGTGGAAGTGGCGAAGTTTTGGGAAAGAAGATTTAAAATACAGTCGTGCCAGCGACACGAAGAAGAAGAAGAATGGTCGGCTCAACACGAGTTGAAAATCCAGTGCGCGATATTTTACGTCTGTGCGTACGTGGGGTTACCAGCACAGGAATTTATGGACCAGCGAAACAGCCTATAAAGGTAATTGATGACCCTAATAGTCTTTAAGACGAATAGTTTCAAGTTACAGTCACATATTGAATTGCTCGGAGGTCAAAGACCCTACCTACCCTTTCCTTGAGGTTTCGCTGCATGTGAATTAATGGCTGTTGCGTGCTGTGGTTTTGGTATTCCGTTTAGGTTATAAAAAAAGTAGAACATTTTTGTAGGTAGTGTCTACAAGTTGTAATTATACTACCTGAAAATGGGTCAATGTACTCATGCATACATTTCAGCTGGTCCCATTGTAAAAATTGTTCATAATGATGTCATATGAATAATTATTATAGGGGCTAGTGGCTAAATTATAACAGCTCGGGTCGATCGAAGGCTAGGCTACGCTTGCCACGGTCGGTTTGCGGATGGGTGACCAACCATTACATATCGAGAACCCTCCGTGCCTCGTGAAGGTCCCGGCTGTCTGTCTACCCATGTGCCAAATTTCATTCATTTCGGTTCAGCCGTTTTAGCGTGAAAGCGTAAACAAACAAACATAAAAATCTGGCTAAGTGCGAGTCGGACTCGCGCACGAAGGGTTCCGTACCACAAGGCAAAAACGCTGAAAAAAACACGTTTGTTGTATGGGAGCCCCAACAGCAATACGTCATCTGTGAAAATTTCAACTGTTTAGCTATCACGGTTCATGAGATACAGCCTGGTGACAGACAGACAGACAGACGGACAGTGGAGTCTTAGTAATATGGTCCCGTTTCTACCCTTTGGGTACGGAACCCTAAATATCAAATCTTTTATTTTTATAATATTAAAAATTTAGATTTCATAAAAGGGACAAAACTTGTTCACTTATTTTACTTTCATAAAGAGCAAAATATGGATACTTATAACAGAAAAAAAGTCGAGAACATTAACTTAGTATCTAATAAAAATAACTGAAATTACAGAACCTTCTTTCAAAAAAGCCTTCATGGCTTGTTTTTATTTAGTTTAAAAATAGTACACAATAATCTGACCCTAAATATGAACTCGAGTATTTGACTTGATCCAAGATTTTGCTGATAACATAATAATTTATTTTGGTAATACAATAAGTTCGAATTTGGCCCAAATAACTTACTACCTACGTGGTTATGAGTTACAATATCACACTAAAGGCGTAAAGTTTGTGAGTGTGTGGGGGTGTGTTTATATGTTTGTTACCTCTTCACGCTCAAACGGCTGGACCAATTTTGAAAAAAATTGGTATGGAGGTAGCTGTCACCCTGGATTAGTATAGGCTAATTTTTATCCCGATATTCCCACGGGATCGAAACTTATGCGGGTGAAACCGCGGGGTGCAGCTAGTTATTTATTATTTTTGAAGTAGCAGAATATTATTTGACTATTTTTAGTTTCTAATAAAATGTTTGAATTCTTCTAGACCAGCAGGGTAATTGATTAACACACTATCAGTAGCAATGGGTTCATTTTGACAGTTCAACAACATTCATTGCGTTATTTGCGTTGTTGAACACATATTTTTCGAACATAATTATGGAGCAATGGATTAGAAATTGTGTGTTACGCAAGTAGGGTGCCGAAATAAAAGACAAGATCTTTATAGTAATAGCTATCACATTTCGTAAGTACCTACATATTATATAGAATTTTATACCACAGAACACCGAGACGTCTCAGAGGCCGCTGCGCTGCCTGCTAGAGTCGGCATTGGCGCCGATTCTGTTGTTCACAAACTAAACTAAATTTAAGTTCATGCATCTTTTTCTTTCTATTTCATTATGAAAAGGACAGAAGATAAATATTAGTTTAGTCCTGTCAAATTAAGATACTCCATAGACAATTTAGACGATATTAAAAAAATGGCTATTAAAAATACGTCAATTTACGTCAGGCGCTGACTAACTTGACAGGACTAAACTAATATTTATCTTCTGTCCTTTTCATAATGAAATAGAAAGAAAAAGATGCCTGAACTTAAATTTAGTTTAGTTAGTGAACAATAGAACCGGCGCCATTGTCAACACTTTCCATACAAACCAAGCGTATCACCGGTTACTCGCGCTACGACAATAATGACGTATAGAAATTGACGAAGGCGATCCGTGACAGAAGTTGTGCGCTCAACGCCCTTTCGGTGCCACGTATTTATTTTCAACCGTTGAAAATTCAAAATTCAAATTCCTTTGTGTCGCGCGCGATTATATCGCGTGTCGCGCCTGTTTGAAGGAACCTTTATTAGGCAAGACATTTAGGTGTTGCGTAGTGTTAGTGAACCGGGCATGAGCAGTTTTTTTTTTTTAATTTTCGGAAACATGAAGTCATGTTTTATGTTATTAGTACAGACGCCACATCAAGTTACTACAATCTGTCAGATTTCTTTAATAGATTTTCAACTTTATTGCTAAAGCATAAAGTTCAAGGTTGATTGGGAAAATCTGACAGTTTCGGGTAGGTTGACCTGCTGGCGTCTGTACCTCTTATTATATATTATAAATAAATTATACCTACAGGGTCAAATTAAATTAGTTAGCAAAACTCTGCAGTCGTGTTGGAAATCGTTATTTAAATTTGAATATAATTAGAGCACTTACGACATAGGGAATTCCTGTGTGGGATTATCACCGAAAAGTATTAAATATTACGTGTTTGCCATGTGGTACCTACTACCATTATAGAACTAGCAGTGCATGCGCGCTCCACTGCTACCCGCGCCAACGTGTGAGCATGAACCCCCAGAATCGAGATCCTCATTGCACAAAATTATTAATAATATGACTTTTTAAATTTTATTGTACATTACGTTTGAGAAAAAAAAATCTGAAATTGCGAAATTCTCAGGATTTTTTTAAGGAAATCAGGCTTTTTTTCCGGACTTTTAAATTTTTCATCTGGTAACCCTAACCACGAGACCATGTTTGTATACATTAAAGATCTGCAAAAAATTCGCGGGTTTAGCTATCTGAGTGTCCCAGTTCCAAAATATTATTTATGATGAAACAAGTGTTATCAATTTATAAGCTAAGATTTCAATTAGAATCTTCTTTTTAGGGTTCCGTAACCAAAGGGTAAAAACGGGACCCTATTACTAAGACTTCGCTGTCTGTCCGTCCGTCTGCCTGTCACCAGGCTGTATCTCAAAAACCGCGATAGCTAGACAGTTGAAATTTTCACAAATTATGTATTTCTGTTGCCGCTATAACAACAAAATACTAAAAACAAAATTAAATAAATATTTAAGGTGCCTCCCATACAACAAACGTGTTTTTTTTGGTGTTTTTGCTTTGTGGTACGGAACCCTTCGTGTGCGAGCCCGACTCGCACTTGGCCAGTTATTTTGTTATTTTAGAGTTAATTACATCATTCCAGGATGATGAAATTTGAACTCTTATGCATATGGTGTTTATGTCGGTTTTTAACTGTTTTGTTGGTAAATATTGCTTTTATACAAAATTTTAATACTTGAGTGAGACTATCAAATAATAATAAAAAAAATCGGCCAAATGCGTGTCGGACCACGCACAATGAAGAGTTTCATAGATCGGATGAATTCCCATGAACAAAGTTAACATTGTAGTTGAAAAACATGTTCTCCCATACAATCCAACTGCAATTGTTTCTTGCCTTATGGTACGGAATCCTTCGTGTGTGAATCCGACTCGCTTTTTTTATTAAACTTCTTGTCACATTGTTTGTTCGGAAGGGTAGATGTGATGACGCAGGCCTACCATCATAATTTTCAATCAGTAAGCACTTAGACAGTTTCTGGAATCAGAAAATCCCCGCTTAATACTATATTAAAATCTTTCCAAGACCTAATCCTTCGGTTATCAGTGACCAGTTGACGAGTAAACCTGATAAGTGGATAGCTGAAGTCTGAGTAATACCTATGATTAGAGAATTGGGTCTAGGGTGAGGCTAGATTACAGTCTGGAAATCACTGTGAGTAATGTAATGTACAGTCAGCAAAAGTGATAAGTGCAGGATCTTCGGATATGGTTGAAGTTTAGTAAGAAAACGATGGATGATATCGAATAAAATTTAATTTTATGAATAAAAAACAAACAGCTCATTTATGAAATTAAATTTCAGTCGACAACATCCATCGGTCGGTCGGCGATTAGTGCTACATGTAGTGGTAGCACTAACTGCGAATATAGTGCTACATGTAGTGGTAGCACTAACTGCGAATATAGTGCTACATGTAGTGGTAGCACTAACTGCGAATATAGTGCTACATGTAGTGGTAGCACTAACTGCGAATATAGTGCTACATGTAGTGGTAGCACTAACTGCGAATATAGTGCTACATGTAGTGGTAGCACTAACTGCGAATATAGTGCTACATGTAGTGGTAGCACTAACTGCGAATATAGTGCTACATGTAGTGGTAGCACTAACTGCGAATATAGTGCTACATGTAGTGGTAGCACTAACTGCGAATATAGTGCTACATGTATTTAAGACCTCCTTCTGTTTGTTTGTACAAAGATCATGAAAGAACAATGTTTAAAAGTTGTTTAGTCATTTTTCTTGTGTGGGCCTTAATCTATAGATACATACAATTAATAAAGCAGAAGAGTTTGTTTGAACACGTTAATCTCTGAAACTATCAGCCGGATTTGAACAATTCCTTTTGTCGTAAATCGATGGCAAAAAGTTCAAATACATTTGGCCCAAAATTTAGCTGCGCGAACCCCGCTCATTGACGCAGTCATAAGATCATCAAGTGCACATCTGACAGGGCCAAATATATGAAAGGTGGACTCTTCGCACTTGAGATCTGAGCCGTACGTGAACCCTCATCTGAGAAGATTGTCTATACTATGGCCAACTTGAATTCGAGTTCTATTTAGAGATTTCCCAGTCGGTGCCCAGGCGGAAGGCTCTCGGATGGTTCGATAAAATTGATTTTCAGGGGGTTTGTGCAGCTCCCGCCATAGATTACACCTTGCTGTGAAGGCGTTAATATTGGCTGGACTAGCTGGACCCACGAACCCAAGAAAACTTTTTCTGCTCTTCAGCCTCTTGGACACTGAGGCGTAGTTATGCATTGGGTGACGTGAGTCAGCTTGTTGCTTCGCCCTGACGATGCGGCTGGCTATGGTCCTGCGAATGTTTGGTGGAGCAATGCCAGTCAGTGGATACAGCACCCTGGGGTCGGTTTAAAGCAACTGAACCTAAGAGATCAATAATATCTAGAGTCATAAGCTACTAGCTAAGGCCATCTTTAGCAATTATTTAATTAAAATAGAAAATATGTTTGACCTAGTTACACGCAAGAAATTCTCACGTAGCTATGTAAAACACATCATGCTGCAATCTAAGTATTTTTTAATCATTAACATTTGTTTACTATTTTAATACGATTTTACAAGATTTTGTAATCCATCGCGCGTTTTCTACTACCAAATTAGCCAAAGCGTCTTACAAAACCAGCAACGGATGATGTATAAAGCGATTTCTTCCAAATTCTAGAGTGATTTGCTAAGTTAGATTGTTGGCGTTGATAGCAATACCTTCTTCAAGGTTTAAGTTAAGTATTACCTATTTCAAAAATATATTTCTAGATACTGTTTTTTTTTCGTTCATCTACTTCAGCTGATCAGTTGATACTGATGAATACCTGATAGTCTAATTTTAGATATTTGTGTGATTAGTGTGATGTGATTATTTAGTGATACCTACAACATGTCAAAAGTGTCCTACAAAGATTTAGATCAAAACCATCATTTTGATAATGTTGTATCTGCTACTAATATCTATGTTATGTTTGTTCGTGTACAAAAACTTGTTTGTTATTCATTTGTTGTAGATGGCTATCGATGACTTCGTATTTTGGATAACTTATTATTATCATCGTTATAGTATCTAAGATATCTAAAATTAGACTATCAGGTTCATCAGTATCAATTGATCAGCTGAAGTAGATGAACGAAAAAAAAATCACTATCTAGAAATATATTTTTGAAATCAAAGTTTGCTCTTTTGTCATACGATGATTATGTTATTGATTTTAAAACTAGTAATCACACTAATATTATAAAGGCGAAAGTTTGTGATTCCGTTTTTTCCCTTTGGGTACGGAACCCTAAAAACGCGCTCGTGCGGGCTGTTCGATAAGCTTCGCACGTTTCGGCAAACATTTTAGTGTTATAATTTAACCTGTAAGGCTTAGCGCGCTTTACGATTTTAATCGTTGCGATTTAGTTATAAAATCGCAAACACGAAAATTTTTCAAGCGAATTCTCATGCGATTTTTTTCCGCAGTGCGCGGACTCCAGTATATTAGTATCGTCTACAGATTGTGCGCGCTTAGCCTAAGTCTCTACAGAAGGCAGTGTCTAATAATTAATTATCTGTTATGTAGGCCGTCGGCTCTTTTGCACACTCACAGTAGGTAACATAAAAACAATTGAATGCCTAATCCTTACTACATAGATGTCATTGTGTCACATACAACGACTCTTTAAAACAAATATGGTACCTACCGCTTATAAATTACAATTTATCGCAGCAGGTGTCAAAACTGTTGATAAATGACGTAATTATGACTTCCAAAAGTAATCATGATTATCGTCTGGTCGAATTACAGATTGATTTGATCGACCGAGTGTATGACAGGGCTCCTGCCCGATGACGAATTGACGACGAGAAAAAAAGACACGAGTGATGATCATGGTATTTAAGTATGTAGTTATGTCGATTCGAGGGCAAGCTGGGCAGTCAGTGCCATAACCAATTTCTCTAGTCAACCAATCTTCTTCACCACGGCAAGATCTTTAGGGTTAAATTAAATTTGCTAGAGAAACTTCACGGACGTGGTGGATATCGATCGAAGTCTAAACACGATAAAATAAAATAAAAATGATTAGACGATTATTTTAGGGTCAACATAAATTTTTTTTTTTAACCTTTTTGTTACAAATGGTCGCTCCAAAATCAACTTAGAATACGTTGGACTAAAGTATATAACTGATTAAGTGGCGAAGGAATGTAAATTATCAAAGACTAAGAACACTGCTATATTCATTCTATTATATTCAGTAAACATAGAGGACGAATGAAAGAGATCAAAGTACATTATTCCTTAAACATGTGTAAAGCACTGTGTGACCTAAACCCGCACTTAAGTCACGCTTTTCTGTGTAAAAATGGACTACTTAAGACGCCTACAGGACCTAAACACAAAAAACGCAAGTTTTAGAAACAATAAAAGTATAGGTAAGATCGACTATAGTAAAAAAAATCAGAAAAATATATGATATTCTTCAGGATATATGCTAGGTAGATAGTGTGTTGAAAACATAACATAAGTAATTTAATATGACAGAAAAAATCATGAAGATACCTCTAAAAACTTTATTTTTACAATAAAAACCATACTAATATACGTACAATCATTCTGTTTTGTTGTCAGATTATTCTACAAGCAACATACTATAATACTATAGTGTTTTAGTTTGTTAGTCACACAGACAGCCACAACGCCTGCCTTCACCACTTCCTAGTGCTTTCGCAGGGAAGAAGAAATTGCGCACAACAAGCTCAAAAAAAAATTATATTCCCCTGATGACCACACTCAATTTCCTCAACAGTTTTTGGGCAAAATGTTAGTGTACTAATAGATACGCCTCTGCGTAACCCTTTAGGGAAACAAGGCGTGACGTTGTGTTATTTATGTGTTATTGGAAAACCGATATTCACTTTATCACCCACAAACGCCTCTTTCATAAGAAACATTAACTTTTTCAAACAAAAATAATCTATATTAAGAGGAAATGCGGTTGATCGTTTCTCCATAGAAACGCTTTCAGCTGTTTTCTTTCTGGTTAATGACCATAAAGCAATGATTTTGCGGAATAATAAATATTAACTACTTGGTCCCTATGTTTTCCTTTTTGATGATACCTACATTATTTTTATATCTAAGCACTAGAACCCCTAAAAAATGCCGATTTAAACCGCTGCCAACAGAGGCCTAGTAGAACTATGAATGTGAATGAAAACAGAAAAACATAGGGACACAGTATATATCCTTCTTATTCAGTTTAAGAAATATCTTTTAAATTGGTCCAACATTGGAGGAGGAAATAGGCAAGAGCCAAACCTCGGATTACGACTTTTTACTTATGATTTTTCAAAAGTCTCTCCGACCGCATTTCCTCTTAATACAACAAAAATATAGATACAGAAATCATTGTTTTGATAAGGATTACGTTTGACGTTTGACGTCACAGTATTGTTTTTGTTTCCAAAAATTGATCGAGTGTAACCAGTGTTTATCGCGTATCTTATAATACCCTATTAGATGTATCATGGATTATGACAGAGCATTATAGTCGGTGTTGCTAAGCTAAACTTGGTAGACGTAAGCCATTGTAAATACCTATATTCCACGGCATGAGCTATCCTCGTCCATCTCGTGTCGGCACGACAGACCAAGAATGTTTATGAACCGTTACATGCTTCTACTATAGTGATAAGACACACGTAATAATAATATTACTTCGTAGTTATTTCTAGCTTTGTTTTTTCCCGTATAGCCACACCTTATGCTTTCAATACGTCATTAACTACTACGTCACCCAAAGACAGCCAGTCAGTCAACAGTATTGTGACGTTATCAACGGTAGAAGGATAGGCAACGTATTGGCATATCGCTTAGTTTTCCTGGTTTCCTGATGGTTATAAGGGAGGGGACCACTTTCTATCGCGTGGGTCGTCGGTAAAGCCCTCCCCCCCTTCTCTTTTAAGGAACAACACGCCATAAGCTCTAAATTGGAATTGGCTCTTACAGTATTCAATTTTACAAATTGGAATAAACAGTCTGGAAATAAAAAAAGATTCTGTTCAGAAAATGTGGTTTGGCAGCAAATTCATGCAAAGTTCACAGTAATCAGTCACCAGGCTTTCATAATAACTTCATGGACTTTCTTGTCCGTTTTTCTCATACAGATCTACTTTTTGGGACGGGCAACGAGCTTCAACTTTATGACTAACTGACCGAGACCCCTTGTTAATTCAAAAGCGCCTGTAAATCGATTAGTTACAATAAATGGTTTCATATTACGTATTCCTTAAAAAATTTAAATACTAGAAAAACACAATAAAACCCGCAAGAGTGAACTTGAGACTTCGCTCGGATGACGTAAGCGTGCGGTACTGAGGCGTCGACGGTACGAGCGGTAGCACGGGCATCGAGAGGGGCCGCGCAGGTCTCAAGATAACTCTTGCGGGTTTTACCTATGATAAATAATAAAAAAAAAACATAACTTTTTTTTTTCGGATGGGAAATCATCCCAAAAGTGTCAGACTCTTACTGTCTAAACCCACCCGTGTTCCTTCCTTAGCCCTTTATGTTCCGGGCCAGCGGTAACCCTAAGGGCTCCTTCTCTGCTGCTGACATCTCTTTGAGGCGAGGAAAATACATAATCAATTAAGTATTATTAAGTATCACAAATTATTGATTTTCCATAAGGTAGAAACCAATAATTGAATATCCTTTTTTAGAATTAGAAGAACACAGAAATGACACATGCAGGGAAAACGACGCTGTTGACTTAAAGTTCGTGAGTTACGGAGAATAAACTACAATACGAGCAAACAATACCATGTTCAATGAGAGTGCAAAGTTCATGTTTACATCTCTAAAAATAATCAGCCGTCTCATGTTGGTTAGAGTAGGTACGCACGGCTACGCATCAAGTTATACATACCCAGTATTAAGCTTTAAAATGCGAGATCAGCAAAACTGGAAATCTATAGCTTGATTAAGGGGGAAGTCCTAAGGTAGCCCGCGAAATTCAAATTTTCTTACGTTTTTTGCAATTTGCTGGTCAGTATTAAGTTGTACGTTGACTAAAATATGATTGCGACCGTAACAAGTATGTACCCTTGCGCTTTCGCCTTAAATGTCTGTCACTGTATAGGTTTTTCGTACAATCAAAAGTCAGTTTATACTGGTTATGTAGCTTGATGTTAAAACCTATTGAAGTTTTA
Organism: Oligia fasciuncula; assembly: GCA_963082905.1. Lineage (NCBI taxonomy): Eukaryota > Metazoa > Arthropoda > Insecta > Lepidoptera > Noctuidae > Oligia > Oligia fasciuncula. Next base: position 7,301,956 of record OY720406.1, on the reverse strand, counting down.
TATGGGACAGTTGAGGATTTTTCCGCGATAACGATGTTGATCCCATGCAGAGAGTTGGTCAGTTTGATGGTTTCGACCACACCCCATCTTTCTGATTAGGTATAGGTAAATTTCTGCGGTTTTTGGTTGGGTAAACGAATTATGCCCGTTTAAAATTACATTTAAATTATTGTCAAAATATAAACGCGCTGCTGGACTTTAAACTTTCAGCGCTCAGCCTAGTGTTGAAAATCCAACAGGGCACTTAGGTGTCGCCCAGTGATAGGGTGCTTACATAAAGAAACAGGTTTTGGGTGCAGGCGAGTCTGTGCGGGTCTTAACCGATCGGTGCGGGTAAAAAGCGCTTACACTTAAAGAAACAGGTAAAACATTGTGACCGTTTCTTTCCGTAGATCAACCTGCAGCAATCTGTACCGAAAAACCTGCTGCTTTATGTTAGGACCCTTAGTTAAAACGAGCAGAAGTGTTTGCGTCAAGAAATGTCAGGCAGGGGAGGTATGTCGCCTCAGGTTCATGAGTTACTGCGAAAACACGAGCATACGATACTTACCTATAACATAAGATTGTTGATAGTACAAAGTCCATGTTTTCCTACAAGTTCCAATATTCTCCGGTATTTACCAATGAAGTTGGGTACAGACCGCGTGTAGTAATGTTTGGAAACGGTATTGTGAGTACGAAACCATAAAATATTTGATATAACATAACCGTAATCCTCTTTGACAAACACCAAGGCGGAACTTTTGCTACTCGGTGAGCGACCAGGTCTGAACACCATATGTTAGGACGGGCAGAATACACATGTCGATGAGTTTCCGCTTCAGGGAGATCGGCAGATCACTCTTCATTAGCGTCTTCACCATGCTGCGTTCCAAAACGGGTATAATAGACGTAGGCAAGATGGCTGCCAGTCTCAATGGGATTGGCCGGGTCACATCAGCCGCATGCAGGATTACCGCTGGGCAAAAGTTTCCACACAATGGGTGCCTGTAGATGGACGGCGCCGCCGAGGTCGACCCAGAAAGCGGTGGCGAGATGAACTGGACGCGTACCGCGAGGGCTAGTTCGAGGTGGCGCAGGAAAAGAGTTCCTGGAAGGACTTGGGGGAGGCCTTTGCCCAGCAGTGGGACAGTATAGGCTAAACAAAAACCGTACTCCTCGAAGGGTTGGCAGAGGTGGGTGAGTACACCCATATTTCGTCAGTTACATTCGTCGCATGTTATAGGAGGCTACCCCATTTGCCATTAAAACCGGCCATAACAAAATTTTTACCATCATTTAGAGATTTATTTCGGAAGTTGTAGGGTCATATTCAAAATAATTGTATATTTACTACTGTCTTAATGTCCAACCCAATTATTTTCATAACGAGATGCAACTGACTAGAGTTTCATAAACAAACAGATAAAATATTTATTTGAGCTTAATAAAAAACAACGAAACATTTGGTAAACCTAAACAATTCATTTAAAAAAATTAAACCAGACATTGCGTAGGATCCGTTTCATACAAGTATTCTATGTCCACGTCTTTAACGGTAAACTAAAAAAAATAATTTAATAACCATTCCTACACAAAAGTTAAAAAAAAAAAAAATATTCAGAGAATATTGTTTAAACTTTCAACACTTTACTAAACAAAATATAAAATACTATTTAGTGTACTCCAAATTTAATTTATTAATGAGTGTCCTGATTTTGCACATATCTGTTATTCTTCTCTGTTATGCTATTTTAACATTATTTCCATGGCAATAAAGAAATTTGAAATACTGGCAAAATTAGTTCACTAGCTGTTACTACACGACGCGTAAGAATAAACGCTTTGCCATTTTGTTCAATATAGTTTTTCAGCTCGTTTCGTTGTCGAAGAAAATTAGACTTTTAAAAGTAAATATTCAATGTGAGTCGTTTACAGTAGCGGTAAGTACTTACTGTTTTATTACTCATACTAGGAAAGGGCTGTATTGTGATATTTGTTATAACTATAAAATATTCGTATAATCATGTGAATTGGTGTGGAATTAAATAGATTTGTAGGATAGACACATGCAATTAATTCATATACGTTATTTTATCTGTCACTTTTTTCCGTTACGTAACAGATATGAATGATTAGGCGTTATTCACATTGTCTCATGTATGAATTAATGAAAATAAAATATTAATAGGTACTTAGTGCACCGCAGGTTAGCCAAAACATTTTTTTTACTTACTTAAATTTATTTGAAGTATGTAAAGTTTGCGTATATTGTGCCATGTATTGCATTGCTGTGCCATGTATTGTCTGTGTGTGCATGTTTTACTGCGTATCCTCAGTCCTCACTGCTTGAGCCTTTTATACTAACCGCGCAGCCTCGCCGAGGCGTACCCAGCCTCTCGTCGGCCGTCTCAGTATCAGTTAAGGGGGATGCGCCAAGGTAGCCCGCGAAATTCAAATTGACTCAGGTTTTTTGCAATTTACAGGTCAGTGTAAAGTTGTATGTTGATTAAAATATGATTCACGACCGTAACAAATATGGCTTTACATAATTCTAATCATTAGAATCCTTTTGCCTTAATATTAATATAAAAATTTTAGGCTCGGTAGTTTCGGAGATAAGGCATTATGGCAATGATGATGATGAATTTATGGCAATTATACCAACTAAAATACGATCACCAAAATGTTATTTCATTATGTACCCACCTAGCGACCCACACCGACTTCGCACTCGTAGCCTGTTATAAACGTGTGCTATTTAAACTTGCCCTAATAATTCCTTTCTGTTATTTTTCTGTTACAATCAAATAATATTCATATCTGTTTCCTATCCGTAACTTACAATTATTTTGAATATGACCCTGTAACAAAACGAAGTAGTTCACGTAACGTCGTGTATAAGTGACATGATATAGCACACAAATCATGTCACCATATCGTGCAAAGCAGGGGCGGGTTACTACTTCATAATTAATAGAAGACAAGAAGATAATTATTTGAAAATGCACAATTAAAACTTAACTTATTTTATCAGCCAAATGTTTTTTATTAATGAACAGCCTGATAGTAACTCTTTTAACTTAAATACAAAGCAAATAAAATTCAAAGTTCAAGCAAAGGTGAATATAATCAGATGACGACATAGAAAATGTACTAGGCTTGTAGCATGACTATTTTATATCAAAAAGGGTTCTATTATTCGATAAGATCTGACGGAACAGTTATTCCTAAAAGCAAAGACAAACTGTCTCACTTTTCGCAACGAACAATAATAATTATACTTTCATCGCACGTTGCCTGTGACGTTGCGTTGTTGCTACGCGCGAAAGTTATTTTGATCCAGACGCAATGACATAACTCCTTGAACTCTTGGGCTCCTGGTGCGACCATAAGGAATACAATAGTAATAAAATTTGGCTTCACACAAATAGTTTCCTTTATAAATAGAAACTTGAGGTTCTCGAACTTTTGCAAGATCTTGAAATGTTCGAACTAAAAGTTGGAAATCAAACGTTTAATTTTAAACGATTCATTTAGGTACGAGTATGTCTTTCCACTTTTAAAGAAAGATGCATTTAGGTTTTTTGTATAGATCACATCCGTGCGATTAATTGAAAACTGTCAAGGAGAAAAACGAGAAAATAAATTGATATAGAATTTGGATGAAGATTTGGAAATTCTCTAAAACCTCACATCACGCCATGTTTCCTCGAAGGGTTAGGCAGAGGTGTAGGTACCTATAATACACCCACATTTAGCCAATATTTTTTTTTAAAACCTTGCCCCACACTATGTATTTCTCCTGTATTGTGGGTGCGTTTACAAACATTTAAACTCACATACACAAACAGCCAGACCCGGAACAACTACTTGTAGGTCATACAAATATTTGTTCCGTGCGGGAATCGAACCCGCGACACGCAGCGCAGCAGCCAATCGCATAACCACTGCGCCAACCGTGCCGTCATATCAGTAGTGCGGGATAAGCCAGCGCGGGGCCTGTAACAAATTTTACCTATGGGAAAATATGGTAGAACTTAGGTTGTTTAAGGTTCTAAGGTTTACAAAATAAAACAGAACTTTTTCATAATAGTTTTAGTTGTGTGGTGATTTTTCACTAAGTAGTCAAATCAATGTTTCTTAACAAATACGTTCTTTTCCGTTTCATATCAGTTGAAGTACTTGAGCCAAATTACTTTCTTTAAACAATGCTCAGTATATTAGGTACTTTTGTAAAAACCTACGTACTTGCAAGTTCTGAGAGAACCTTTCGAACTCACTTCGCTCGCTCTTGCATAGATACAATTGTATCTATGCAAGAGCATAAAATTTTAGCATCCCATCTCGGTGAGCTTAGGTTTATTTCCCTAATATTTCAATAAACATAATGGTATAGGGTACCATGACTTCTTTTTTGTACGTCCAAGCACGGGGGGGGGGGGGGGCACAGCGCGGGGCCTGTAGCATTTGCTACACCTGCTACGTCTCATGTAATAATGGTATGAGCCTATTAACCAGGTCCAAATCCAGATTCCGGGCCGCCACTGTGAAATTCCAGTTAGAAAAACCCAATAACACTTTGCCCGACCTGAGAATTGAAACCAGGACCTCATGCTCAGCAGTAGCGCTCTTGACCACTAGACCAACGAGGAAATTCTCTATCTTTCTTTATTTTCCTAACTTCAGTCCTGGATTAATGTTTTTCTCATCTTCTTGCTCCACTTCACCTTAATTTTCATTCATAAATAATCAGCCTATAATGTTCCCACTGCTTTCATTTTCACTTTCACCACGCCGTACTTCAAGAACCGAGATAGCTAGACAGTTTAAACTTTTATAAATTATGTATTTCTGTTGCCGCTATAACATACCTAATCAGCCTATAATATTCCCACTGCTGGGATACAGTCTTCTTCTCGGTGAGAGGGAGTGGGCCGTAATCCACCACGCGGGCCCAGTGCGCAGTTGGCAGATGTCACATGACTTCGAATTTTTTTGGTTCTAGGACATGCCGGTTTCCTCGCGATGTTTTCCTTCACCGTTTTAAGAGCAGTGGTGATGAAATAATTTACACAAAGTAAAGCGCCTGTTTGGGTTCGAACCTACGACCTACAACTCATAAGTCGCGGCCGTTACCTTTTGGCTACCACTGCTCTCACCTTAGTTTTCATTAGGTAATGCTTTTGTCTCGAAAAACTTCGCATTCCATAAAATCTTTAAGTACTAACCTTTCTTAGGATCTCTGCACACAGATAACTATAATTATTATCTGAAGTTCAAATTCTGAAACTATCACCGCTTAGCAACACTCCAGATTATTTCAATCTTGTTACTAGGCCACGTTGTTTCTAATTATATCGCACCTTTGCAAGCTATCCGACACCCAGTATATTCCCAAGAACGTTGAGATCAGCTTTCAGTTTCACCTGGTGCGATTGGATACCGTATGTTTTAGTTCCTATGAAATGAAGTGTGAGATCTATCCTCACGTTCCCAAGGAAATCGATCCGTCTTTTAGGGTCGGTACACATCTGACGGAAAATGCGTCGCGTATTATCGGTCGCGTAACGCCAGAACAGACAATTATATAATAAAACATTCAACCTGTCACACTCAACCGATGCGATGTTGCGTTAGTGCATCGAGCGAATAAATAGACGCAATCGCAGTTACGCCTGACGATTTTTCCGTCAGATGTGTACCGACCCTTAGGCCAGTCATTGTCCGAATCATACCGTTACCATGGATTCAGTAAGTACAGACGCCAGCACATCAAGCTACTACAACCTGTTAAATTTCTTTAATAGATTTTCAACTTTATCGCTAAAACATAAGGTTCAAAGGTGATTGGGAAAATTTGACAGTTTCGGATAGCTCTTTACATAATTCTGAAAAAAAATCTGCGTTGAAATTTTACGTCAGTTATTAAAAAAAAAAAATTCTCTTCCACACATTTTGACGGCGTAGGTATTGCACTTTTTTCTATGAAACAGTAGATTATTTTTTTGATAACCGACGAAAAAGTTCTACGCTAGGGGTTTCTGCCTAGAAAAAATAATTTCTTAGTACCTACAGCGATTTCATTAAGACTTACTGACTTTATAAAGTAACAAGAAATGTTTGTAAAACAGTAACTTTTAATGATTGAACATACTATTTACTGAAAGAAACAACAACAAAAAAAGGAAAACCACCATATTACTGTAATGTAAGTAAATTTCAATGGTTTGAACGATACCACCAAATGAATAAAACTAACTATTGACTAACTAACTTGTCTACTATACCAATAAATACAAAAACAAAGGACACTTAGGCGTCGAAGTAGGTACTTGTCCGCATCGCTGTTATTAATGGGATAATAATTAAATTCTGGATTACACGCATTACGACAGACTAACATTTGCGAATAAAATTAAAAGGAAAATAACTTCGAATCACAAAGCAAAAGAAGTTTTCTTACTTACAACAAAAAAATCCGTGTGTTCCTTGTAAATCACCTTTATTTATTTTGATTTATGTTAAGTTATCTAACATTCAAGTTACCTAACATAAAATGTCAGCAGTGTCTCTACAAATCTTCTAACTGAAACTATGTTGCCGTCTCGTTCCTTTGTAAAGAAAATGACAACAACAGGTTATGTTTACCAGTTATGGTTACGTGAAGATTTCATGAATACAGTTCATAACACTTTTATGGAATAAATTATGTTAAGATTTATGAATGGTTTTTGCTTGGTATTGATCCTTTTCTACTTCATTTTAACGATATGGTTGTAAGTTTAAGACCAAGGCAACTATGGTACTGGTCAAAATCTAAATGACGAGTCTAGTAGAAGATAGCACACTTAATCTTGTATTGTAAATGTATCTTTATAATTAACTATAGACAAAAGAAACCATGGACCATGGACTGTATGAATGATGATATGGTTAGAAAGGGGGTGACTACCGAGATGACGACTAATAGAGAAGTATGGAAGAAAAAGACATGTAGCGCCGACCCCAAATAAATGCTGAGACAAAGGAAATACTTTATGCTATAACAACCTTGAGAAATTTGATAGAATATTTTTAATATACCTACTATTAAATGTAGCGCGCAACTCAATGGTAACGCCTCAAGAGAGTCCTGCTCTGTGGTGTCTAGACGTTCCCTTTGAGTTGTTGTGTACTTACTGGTAATTCGGTGGTTTCTTATTGTTTATTATAACCAAAAGCCCCTAAATAGTGATTCTAATGAACATCACAGAACACATATAACAAATTAAGCCACCGGAGATAGTTACAGAAAAGAAATCACTAATTTACCCAATTACGATATCAACTACATATTTTGATGAACCACATGTTACAAAAGCAATCCAAGTTGTAATAAACCGATTGCAACAGGTGTAATAGGTGCACAGGAACTGTAACGACATAATTTCCACACACATTTTATGACTTTCTTCTGAAGATAAGAAACAGCTGTGAAATCTAATTTTCCATCACATTACCAATATACAACTTACGATAGAAAATAACACGTTTTGGTAAAACTCTAAGTTATGGTCCTTGTAACGGGTAAAACTGAATAATTTGTGGTAAATGAAGAATTGATTGAAGATTCTGCTAAAAATTGTGACAACGGGCTTAAAACTATTAGGGATTATTAAAACGTTGAGCAGAAATTTAAAATTAATAGCCAGTAACATCCAGTAACTACTATTAAGAATAATGATAAGGAAAGAAAGATCAATGACATGACTTTTGTATTCAATAATATTAATAATCAATTCAAGTAAATATTTATGAGGACGGAAACGGAATTGAGTCATCATCATTCATCGGCGAAAATATAAAAAGATGTTAGATTAGATAATTATATGATTCAGACTTATTTCAGGAATACTTAGTTCAATATCAAAGTATAATAGTAATTTTGTATTAAAGTTCTCGAAACAACTTAGAATCTATTGCAAATCCCCGAAAGAGATTTATTCCAATTACTGCATATTAAATAAACTAGTCACATAAACATCTTATACAGTTACTCTTTACTATTTAAACATTGATTCAATCAGCTGAATACCTGGCTTTTTATTCATGTTTTAATCATTAGTTCAATCAATCAATTTGCTGTAGTATTAAATTAACCTTCGATGCAATCCTTATTGGCTTCTCAGGACCTTCAAGCGATCTATTGTCCCAACATAATTTATATCTTTTTTCGCAATCACTAAATTCTTATGATTGCAAAACTTTGGGAGTGTCAATTTTAAGAGTGGCACTGACAGTCTGCCAATGTTTACGACTGGTAATGAAAATATCTGAAATTTGAGATTTAAACATTGACTAATGAAACTGAAATTGGGATTGGGAAAGGTCCAATAACTGCATATAAAACTATTATCACTTGTAACTTTAGTCCGGTCTGCAAATGTAGATAAGATATAATAGGTAGTTTTGATAAAGCAAATACACTATCTATTAATCGGTAGCATCTTCAAAACAATAAAAAATTATGCAAACGAATCTCAAAACAAACCGCACACCGCAAATTTCACAAGCGATAAAACAAAAACCCAGGATGTTGACCGACATTAGTTGTAGATTTATAATATGTACTGTACCGTCGCCAGTGAAGTACTCGCGGCGGTGACTGGAGGGGGCCGCCACGCGCCGGCCGCGGCGGCTCCGGCAGCCGGAGCGAGCAGCCAGTTGTCACAAGACAGCCGAGCGAGAAAGACGCGGCCTAAACGACCAGCGTGTTCTCAAAACTTTACGCGACTAACAACTGCAGTATACAAAAACATTATTGACTGAGAGTGTTCAGTTGCAAGTTAAAGTGTTGTGATAGTGATGACATTGTCTCGGAATATTCGGTTCTCATGTCTCCTGGACAAGCTTTGATGTCAGGGATGGATTTGAGAGACCGACTTGTGGAGGAGATTGTACTCCTAGCGCTGTTCCTGGTGTCAACTGCGGCCAACTCGTTGGCTTTACTTGTTTTCTGCCGTCGACCGGGACTTAGAACTATATCAAATCGGTAAGTTCACCTTTACTTTTATGTCACCTTAATATTATATCACCTGTGTAAACTTTAATAGAAAAAAAGGCATCAGGATTCTGAGTCATTAAATTTGAAGGGCAACAGGTTCCCAAATACAAAACCGTTAAATATTAATGTCGTTACTTAAACTTGAAGTTTCACAAGTTTAGATGGTCTGTCGAAAACTGTTGAACAAATACAAGAGAGAGTTGTAGATGTTGTAAATAATAATTTATTAAATAGATTAAACATGAACGTTACTGGTGAAAGCAATAGTAATAATCGACTTTCGACATTTTAGATAACGTCGATGATGCAAAAGCTAGGGTTGGTAGTTTGTAAATAGTTGGGACTTGTTGGACAAGTTTATAAGGAAAATAAAACAATGGAATTAAATTTCAAACGAGTTGTACTTTGAAATGGCAAGTGTACCTTGTATGAGAACCCTCCCTAAGTTGGGCCACCGGCCAAAACCAACAGTATTTTTAGACTTAGCTCTCTACCTGATGCCATGCCTCTTTTCATTTATTTTGCGGCCGCTATGCATGATTTATGATCCGTAAAGAGAATTTTTGACGTATTGCAAAACAAAATTTACAATATCATCGCAACACTGATTGATGTCAATCGTTAATCATTTAGTATTGTAAAATCTGCTATCGAGATGGTTAAGTAAGATATAAAATTCCGTTACGTTTTTATCAATCATAATCAATTTAATTATATAAATTGTTAAGCTCTTCACTGAAAAAGGCTTTATCATCATAATGAGAATCTATCCAAACAATATTAAAAAGCAAACAATGCATAGCTTCTAGATATTCTAAGACTATAAGAATAGTTTAAACCAAGACTATGAGAAACAAAGAACTGAGTGCAGTCATTCCCACATTAACTTTTTACGACTTTGCATTAAAAATATAATCTTGTATAATAACCAAAATTAAAATTCTCTTCAAAAACTTGTTTGAAGATGTACCACATTTCATTCTAGACTCATCCCAATAAATGGTTATTGTTCCACATTACAAAGGGAATACCAAAATCGATTTAGCCACGAATTGCTTATTTTACTTTAAATGCAAAACCTTTTTTTTGCAACTTCCGAAACAATAATGCCACTGCTTTGTCAAATAAGGCCACTGCTTTGTCCTGGTAGCCTGGTACCTTTAAAAGTTTTTTGCTCAACTTACTTCCCACGAGCAGCCAATAAGTTTCGACAGAAGGTCAAACTTATAGTCGTACACTCTAAAAACGCCAATACTAACTCTTTTCATCGTTTGGAAATCCATCAAAATCCACCCAAATTTTTTAAGCAGTTTTTTTTTCTTTGTTTAGCTTTTTTGTATATGTGGCAGCTGTTAGTAGTACTTTCAAATTAATTGAAATCACGTGTATCAACAAGTGGCCAGTTGCAGTTAATTTTTATCAATTTGATCAAATATTTGTTGTTTGCACCAAAACATTGGACGAAATACTGGATCAAAATGTTGGTAAAACAGTTAAATCTTGGAAAAACCACTATGAAAACTAACAACATGCCAATACCTGTTACAAAAGATCCACACAATGTTTTCTAATTCAAATGTAATTTTAAATAAACTTTTCCTCAAACACATTAAAATAATCGTTATTCCGCAACATTATTATCAGAATACTTGAAAACTAAAATTCCCTAACTGATTACTCGAGTAATAAAATTAGCCTTTGGTTCCGGTTAAGGCCGTTACTCAGTCCAAGTTCTGACTGATATGGAAGATAAGAGAAACCTTACAGACAAGACAACAGACAAAATTGCATGATAGGAAAGTACCTATACCTAAACTCCAATTCATTAGAACCATACTTCAAGAGTTGAATAGTAATTGGTGCAGTTTATCAAAACGTCAATTCCATGTTTACAGTAGCAGGGTGTATCAAGGCAAAACAATGCTTATTTGCTGAAGCCGATAAGAAATCATTGGCCTATGAAGATAATTGGGTCGACAGTTGTATTGGCTGTTTAGAACATACATTTGAAACAGTACATTTTTTCATGCATATAATTATTCCAAGAGTAAAATGGGACATGACGAAATATGAACATGATTAATGTAGTCCAAAAGAAAAAATTCTGGGCAGAATGTAAAAATCATAAACAATTCCACATTTCAGATTGCTTAGAAGAGGAAAAATGCGTGTCCTAAGTAGATTTTAGGACTGATATTATGAAAGAGATAAGATAAACACAAAATATCAGAGATGCACTACCTGATGATAATGAAAACAAAAACCACGGCAAAAAAAACTATTAGTTCACATTGTTTACTATATTATTATATTGTTTACGTCTCGAGAATTGGCGTATCATTCATTGTTAGTCTATAAAAGTTTTAAACAATCTTGTTTGCATCGATTTATCAGGTTTTTAAACTCCAATGCACTTCTTGGTACGAGATTTGGGTTTCAAGGACTGAGATTATAGGAAAAAAATCTTTGTTTGCCATTAAATATATTTGTAGTCACTTAGATTTGGCAGAAATCGAATTTGCACAATCTAAATAGACGGCCGATTACACCTTGACTTACGATTTTAAACCAGAAATGAAATGATGCGCTACCGCAACTCCGTAAAGTCTAGTGTTTTTTATCTACTAGATTATTAGTTTCAACATCAAGCGTGCCGAGTTAATTGTTCCTGATTCTCTGAATGGCTTTTAATCACCTTTTTAATTGGGATTCCAAACTAATTTAAGACATCATCTATCAATGGCGATGATTTCAGTCTAAAAGGCGTGAAAGTCTAGAATCCCGTCCGACCATGACTCCGATTTGCATCACGGTATAGATTAATATAGAATATAAAATGGAATCCCGAACATCTTATCGAGACGACAGTACTTGATACACTTGGTACTGACCTCTGGACGTGCCCCGTGTCACAAACCCGATCACTTTATTCAAATGACTGCTGCAATTACTAAAGAACTCACTAACGATCTCCTTGTTTATACATAAACAAACAATTATTTTAAAAGTAATCATAATGATTCTGCTCAATTTGGTGTCAAACGATTTAACGGTTGGACGGTCAACTTGAAAAAATAAGCCAATCAACACTCAGAGCTGGATCACGCTATCTGATCATTTGATTAAACTAGTTGGATCTTTCCTCATCTTTTAGATTTTGCTGGGTAGATAGTCAAACCTACAAACCACGTGTTCATTCAATTATATGTCACTCTAATCATTATTGTATTTATATTTACTATTAACTTTGATATGCTAACGTTCACTAACATCATCAAACAATGCATCTACCTTATTAACTACTTCGATAACCTCTTTAGATACTTATTCAAGTACTTCACTTCTATTAATACCCCATAGTAACTACGGTTGTTCCAAAACAGTTTCTCATGAACCGTCACCATGATTCATCCAATCCTGACCCCTAGTGGTTAACCAGCCAATTGTGAATGGTGCAACAGGCGTGGGGTCTCTCTTACATTGGGTGTAGTTTCGCAGTTTGTCCGGGTGTCATGCAATCTAAAGGTTCAAATGCAATAAACATACTGTCGCTCTCTTGTGCAGTCGTAACAGACTTTTCCTCATCAATTAATAATGTTGGCATTGGATCTGATGGAAAGTTACAGCTTCTTTTGATGGTGGGGGTCGAAACAAACAATGGATTTTTCTCTTCTTGTTTCCGAAAAATTTTATGCGCTCAAATCTCAAATATTGAACTAAATTTATAGCAATCCTTGGCACGTGCCTGCTGCATTGATCGTGCATACAAAGTTTGATACTAAAATAATACGAACTTTCGGCTACTTATCCTTTAAATAATCTGATATCATGTTTCATAATATACAATTCCTCAGACAAATCGTAATTGCCATTAAAGTTGCCTTTATATTTCCTTACTTTGATTCATATTGTTAATTCCTTATCAGTGTCAAACACATTGTTTTGAAACAATGTAAGTATTTGTAAAGAGGAATTTGGTTTAATGTTTATTGTTAAATCACGACTATTCACGACTAAAGAATTTCAACTCGCTTGTTAACAAAATTAACAAAAATGGTTCTGTTTGGTAACGGCTTAATTTTACCTTTGATTTTGTACAGAAAGCGTCACTATGTCCTAACCCCTCAAGTTTTAAAATGTTACACTGCTACAACATTGAATTCCTTACGAATAATCTAAAGAATACTTCAAAAAGAGTCCATTGTGTTGACTCGGATTCGAACCATCGCATCACCGAACGTCGTCATACTCATACCGGCAGTTTGACGAACTAGCCAGCGAGCCCATATGAATTGCGATGAAATTGTTATCTACTATCGGCTGAGTCATTATATCTTTAGGTCCCTGTCTAATCGAAAGATGTTATAATTTGAGGGTATCCATTAATTTTACTTACTTACGTTGTCTTTATAAAATTAATCCATACCTTCAAGTTAGAACTTTGTATACGTTCACTTAAAATGGCGAAGAGTAAACGACTACTATTTATCAATTATTTTTTAAAATGATTTCTGATATTATGAGAACTAAAATAGTTGTTCTGTTTGTTGTAAAATAAGATCATAGTTTTGTTAAATAATAGCAATAATAAATATTATTAAATGATTAATAAAGTATTTTATTTTTCTTGATTTTTTAATTCTTTATTTTATAAATAATTACTACTTACTTAAAACAAAATAGAAAAATATATCAAAATAATATAATGAACAAAAAGCACATTTCGTGCCTATATAGGATTTGAACTACCAATCTTATGCACGGTAAGCGGTCTTGAAACCTCCAGTCTATTTAGACGATGAATAAGTTGTCGTAAATGTTAACCCTATTATTGTTGCTTGTCGTCGCAAAAGTATTGTTTTATTGAAAAAAACAATAATAAAAACAGAATTTAAAAAAAAAATACTTACTTAAACTTATTTATTCACTAAAACAATACATTATTTAAAATAAAATGTTTTTGCAAAATACAAAAACCAACTTGGGCCTATCACGGATTTGAACGCACATGTCTTTTGGTGGGGTAACTAGTTAAAGGAGCTGTGTGTACCTGTAGAGTCGTTTTAAACTTTAAAAAAAGGTCTAAGTGAAGGCCTCCGCAGACAGACGTACGCGGTACGACGCAACAGTGCGACACGGTTCTACTTCTAGTATAACTATTTCTATGAACACAGAGCCTTGAAACGCACAAAAGCAGCGCTACGCACTATCCCCAAAACCAGTTCAGAAATCAAATCCCTAATTACATACGTAATTAGGTTCATTCTGAGTTAGTAACCCGCTTCCATTTATTACGGACGTTTGGTTACAAATAAATGTTAAATTCATGACCATTTTCCTTGATTTCATCCGCTACTTCGATAGTATTGCAATTTTTTTTATCTCATCATTTGGTAAACGGAAGAATTGGATTGAGTTTATTATATAAATAATCTGTAATTGGTTCTAGATTCAAGGCTTACAATGTTTTTTGTTAATGCGGATTTACTTGGAGGAAACTAGTTCATACAGTGATATCACTTAGTGCATGATGGTATTATTAGTCCATGTAACCTCATATCAGTAGTTCATAATGGTATTATTAGTACACATGACCTCATATTATTAGTTCACATAACCTCACGTGGCGCGTGGGTCACATTGAACTCTGCTTACTCCACAACAGATTAAAGTGTGATAATATTTTATCACTTGCATAATAGTAATGGCTTTAAATTGTAACAACAATAGACTAACATCAAAAGGTCGAGGTGAGTAGTTCTGACTCTGTGCCATTAGTTTTATTAGACTTCAAGTTATTCTTACTACATTTGACTGTAGGTAAAATTTTACCGCTGCAAATTATAATGACTAAGGGCGCATTTCAGCATGATGGCACTGACTAAGTTTTAAATGATTTGCTAACGTAAACTCACTATCGTGTACAAATAGAATCTCAGCGTGGTCCCGTAAGATTACACTTTTATGCAAACTGACCGTTCGTTCCACAATTATCAATTTATCTTACTCCTTCTACAAATAAAGCGAGTGTACCGAATGACTCAGACGCAATATTGTAAATCAATGCATCGCATTGCCGGATAACTGTTATTATTGAATGGAAGAAACCAAGTAACCGTAGACGCACGATAATCCTACTCCTGTAAACAGTCTAATCTTAATTATCGGCACCTACAGTTTTATTGGCGGAACGTAAGACAGTGAAGTCGGGCAGGCAGCCATTGTTTAAAAAGGTGATTGATGCTTTTGAATTTGGAACGTCAGAAAAAAAAAAGAAAAAAGCTTAAATTTTTTTTATTGCTAATTTGAACTTGAACGTGTACCTGGTAATTTATAAATAGGAAACGTCATAACTAGGTATATTTTCACAGGAATTCGCGAATATAGGTATATCTAGATCGTCTTTTCATATAAAATAAAAATTAACATTGATAATTATTTAGATAGGTAGTTAAGTACCTATTGTTTTTACAATAACATTATTTTTAACCTTAGGTTCATTTAGTAACAGAGTTTCCTAACACTTTATACTTGGTAGATCAATAGATAGTGAAAAGTAAAAAGATAGAATTAAAAAAGAGTGCAACTTACGTTCAATCTCACATAATATTTCACAAGTTTGTACTTGACCGCTTATTCTGGCTATGTCAAAATTAGTGCCGACTGCTGAGCAATTTTAGCGCGAAAACTGGCCATTGACAAACGTTACGTTGTCTATGGATGGAAACTTTTTAAAGTTAAACCATAGATAGGAAATCAATCTATGCCAAATTATGTCAGCACACAATACCGGTAATTTGAATAAATACACTACCATGTCAGTTTTAAAAGCAACGCGATCTGTTTGAGCATCTTTAATTATTGTAATTAATAACAGCTTACGTCAGCCTTCAATACGTTTTGGTTTAGAACGAATAATATTTATTCAATTGGCAATGTTCAATTGAAAAATAGTATCTTTGATCACGCTTTGTTCCCTTTACCTAGTAAACTTGAATTATTTTTATATGTATACTTACAACTTAACTGCATTGGGTCTTAGCTACATAAAAAAACGAGACTGTCACCTGCGTACTAAACCTATTTATGACAGCGCTAAATTATTTTTTTATGACAGACATATTTCATCATTTATCCAGCCTAGTTCAATTTTCTTCTAAATGAAATGGTCAATTTATCAGTGCCCAGTTTACGTCTAGTGAATGGCCCGATGGAAATACAGACAGAGTCGTTGCCAAAAGTTTTCACTCAAAATGTTAGTCAGGTCAGTATTGTTAATCCGGTTGACAGCGGATGTTTCGAAAACACTCATGTGTGTTGTCTGTGGAGCTGTTTTCACTTGTTTTTTTTTCCATAGACTATTAATAGTGATGATACAATCCATCTTTCTCGGAGTAGATTAATATCAGACGTTATTGGAACAGTTTTGAAATCGATTGACTGACACTGTGCAGAGCGCATGGATTGACTGTATGTAAACTATGTCAAGTGCTAAAACTACTTGAAGTAACTATTGAAAGTGTTGCCAAGTTAAATAATAATAACTTATGAAAATATTGCTTATTTATTCAATTGAATGATTAATTAGGAGAATTAACTATTAAACGGCCTATTATTAATATGAGTGAAGGAGATCTATATGCTAATTTTTGGCAGCTCCCGGTCACTATGACTAATCGTAAAATTACTGTTTTGACCTTACAATAATAGGAATGAGGCCAGAGACTATCAATTATCTAGATTTAAAGCAGTTTTTTTTTTAATTAGTTCTAACTATGATTTTGATATCTTTAAAACAAAGTATCAATGGCAATATCAAAGATTGTAGGTACCAATGGAATTTGTAAGATCAATGGCGTTTGTTTATGACTTTAATTTAAATTATATTGCTGGCTTAATTCAAAATTTGCAGTTTAATTATATTTTGGATATTTTACTGCTATGTTTTTTTTAGTTAAATGTTTAGTATCTAATGAGTTTTGTCAATAAACAATTGACTCATGGGAGAATACGTAAAAAATATGGCTGTTCCCAAATATGTATTAAGAATACATTTTGTTTTACTGTAGGTAATTAGCATAATATTCTAATTAATATTTTACGCCTACTACCTTACTTAAACAAGAGAGCGTTCTATAATTCATAAATAACCAAAGTTTTACGAAGTTAAATATAATTTCTTCTTCCCTACATTAAATCTATTAAGCGGGACTTGGCATGATATTTTATTGCATATGCGCATATAGTTTTAAAATATTAAGGGACCGTAGGAAATTATTTAAAATTCCTTCTATCGACCAAATATAGACCCCGTAAAAGGTATGTAAACAACTTAAGTGCAGCCATAACGTTGGGCAACACTAATGACGTTATCAACTAAAGTGACTTTCTAAGACATTTTCACCTTTTTTACTATCTAAATGGGTACCGTATATAACGCAGTTAGTGATATACTGGCTGGAAGCAATAATATGTAAATGACGACTAAATTTTTTTCTTCTAAAGTGGAACGCGTTGACAACTCGACGGAAACAAAAACGCGCAATCGAAAAAGAAAATCCATGTGACAGCTAAAAAGGCGGAAAAGTTATGTACCATAGATATAGAATTCGTGTCATCCATCAACTGTAATTTTTAAATTGAACTTTAACTTCTGAGATTTAGCTGCAGTAATAACAATTTATGCAAGTATTTGTGCCTTTTGTCTAGAAACGGCTTACATAATTCGCTTTAAAATCAACTTTGCATAAAAGGTTCTTGACTTACAAATAAATCATGAAAATAGACACTACACCAAAAACCTACGTCGCACTGACGTCACCTGTGATCTCTTTCAGACCCACTCATGTATGGGCATGAGGTATTTATAAATTTACTGGATGATTAACGACACCGTGACGCGTAACTCGTCTAGATCATAAACCGGAGACGTGGGTGTCTACCTCTCGATTGACTGAGCAAAAACAAACGTAGAATATGTTCCGTTCTACGTGCGGAATATCATTTATCATTATACATTTGTGGCTAAGTTAACAGCCGCACGGGTCGATCGATCCTTGCCGCGGTTGGTCTTTACGTAGCAAAACTTCTCCATGCCTCAGAAAGCATGTTAAGCCGTTGGTCCCGGCTGTCATTCGTGGATCTTTGACAATCGTTACGAGTCTGACAACCAGTCCTACCAAGGGGTATCGTATTACCCAGTAACTGGGTTGTGGAGGTCAGATAGGCAGTCTCTCCATGTAAAATACTGGTATTCAGCTGCATCCGCTTAGACTGGAAGCCGACCCCAACATAGTTGGGAAAAGGCTAGGCAGATGAATAATAATAATCTCCTTTTAACTAATTGGGAAAACAAGAAGATATCGCGTTCGCTTTACAAATCCGCAGTAAATAACCTTCAGTGTAATTCCAAGAAACGTTTTCATCTATAAAAACACAAGTCATTTTGATCGATTACTTACCTTCTATCGATTAAGATAAATTAATCGATTCGTCAGCAGCGAAACTAGTGTTTTGACAAATGAGTGATGTAGCTTTCATTAGTTAGCGTTAGCTACTTTCCATTCCTTAGAATTCCACTGTATTGTTTTATTTAGCCTTGATTGGTAGATTAATTAACAACGCTTACTGACGAAATAGAATGAATGTGTCTCAAATTCCTTGTTGCGAATGTAGATATAATTACGTCAGAATTAATTAATGTTACTTATTATGTAAAACTGGGCTAACATTGTAAATAGGTAGGTACTAATGCCACAAAGTCGTCACTCCCACTGACCACTTTAGTATTGTAGTTAAAAATCTATGAAAGGAATATTCACACATCTATCATGCCCGGTTCAAGGGACTCGGTAAATTGTTTTACAATTAAAATTTATTTGACTTGTGACTTCTATTGTGTAAGTACCTAGATTCCACGAGAAAGCCCTTTGTCATTAAGATAGCACGTAAAGTGTTGTTTTCCTAACTTGTCCCATTTAGTTTACAAAAATATACCGTACTGAAACTTCGTTTCTGAGAACATTAATGTGTTCAACTGAAAAATCGAAGCAGTTTCTTACAAAAGTGCCGCAAAAACTCCTGATTTCGTATCGTGATTGTTTACTAAATTAGAAATGTAAAAACGAACACACTGTAACGTGATATCGATACTAACTACTTGTAAGTACATAGTTGTACCGTCATGCTCTTATTGCTTACTGGGTAGGCAGAAGTCCCAGGCCTCTATAATTACGTACGCTGTAGGCACCGTTCCCTTGGTTACATTAACGTTAACCTTGCTTCACGAGATTACTGCAACTGTTAGTTTGTAACTCTGACTAATCTTCGTAAACCAAAGTGATTTTTGCAATCTGACGTGTGTCGAAGAAACTCACACGCCTCAGAGGCCTTAGTGTGAGTTTCTTCGACTCACGTTCGATTGCGAACGCATTAGAATTTTGTATGGGAAATTAGGTTTCTCCTAGTGACCATCAGGTGGCGCTTTAACTTTTTCCCATAGAAAATTCTAATGCGCTCGCAATTGGACGTGAGTGAAAAAACTCACACTGAAGCGGGCATTGCATAGAATTACCACGTGAACCAAACTGTCAATTCCATTTTGACAGTTGATTTTTAGTTCTTTCGTTCTGCTCTTCAAATCATTATTTTATAACGACTAAAGCATTCATTCACACCATGATGACTAACACTTGAATCGAAATTATTTTCGTACTATACAGGATGCTTTGATTTACTGTAGCAACGGAAACGCTAGAGCCGCATTTTCGGAATGCATGAAGGTAAAGACTGTGTTCAAGAATTATCGTTAAACATCACTTTGCCTGCAATTAAGTTAATTACGACCCTGTGTTAGAAAAAAAAATCTATGTAGGTACCTACATATAATGGAAAAGGTTATGTCAGTTGGTATTTCGTCTCCGGAAAGTGTTGTAACATTTACCTCTTGAGAAAAGTTGTTGTTTGATTGGGAAAGGTTTTTGCTAAAATTGTACCTATGTAAAATAAATCGAAGTTTCGTAGAGTTAAACATTTTTTTTAAATATTTTAATTCATTCTTATGAGCTTTGTGTAGAACAAGGCAGTCTAGCAGATGGCATTGAAATGTCTGTGTAATTCAAACATTTGGGTCATTATAAAACAAGGAATTTAAATAATTGGGTCACAGTCACAGCCCGCTTACATCTAACAGAGTCCTCAGTAATAAATCACTTTAATTATTTTAATTGAGCCCTAAAAATCCATCTTGAAAAAGCTTTTTGTTTAAAAAAAAACTTAATTGTCGCTAACATAACCCACATAATTTCCAAAATCATAAATCATCGTTAGTAAGCATTCTAAAAAAAATTGCCAGCATTCGGTATATTAAACCATGCCGAGAATAGACAATTATCATAATTTTTTGAAGCAACTTCTTGTGCCAACACGGTATATAATTTGACAGCCCAAAATGGCACTGTCCGCAAAGACAACGTCAAAAATATTTTGAATAAAGATCATTCTAATTTTAACTTTGCAACTGTCTGTTAGCTTTTTTATGTGGGCAAATTTTTTGGACTTGGTCTCTATTTTATTCATTGCGTGGGCAATACATTATGTTGAGGCAATCCCATAAGCACATTGATTTTTACTATGGCTCGATGCATTATTATAATATACTTGAGAATACAGAAATAGATATATTGAAATAGACAATCAAGGTACTTTACAGTTCATTTGTTTTTATAAAAGAATGAGTACTAATATATGTAGTTTGCAGTACTTTTCAGACTAGACTAGACCATGTCGTTTGTGTAAAATTGAGTTCAGTTTTTTATGCAGTAATTTTTTCTTCAAATTGTATATTTAGGATGCGCAGGAGTCTCAATCACAAGTAAACAAGCCTCTCCATCTTATGCCTTAAACTCCAAACATAAAGGATACTCCTAACTAAGATCAATCAGTATAACAATGCACTTATCTTGATGAATGAAAGAGTGATCTATATAATTACGTTCCGAAAGAAACCATTTAAATCGATTACAGTAATTAATATCGACTGACAATAAGCTACAAGGCTTTAGCTACCGATTTCACGGTCAGGGCGCCATTGTTGTAAAAAAGATTATTTTTCGCATGCTCATCGACTTCCAATTGAAACCACGGAAAGTTTTCTAGGCATTTGAATAAGTAATATATTAGATTACAGAAATAAGACACGTTGTTTTGTCTATTATAATTTTTATATTATTACTTTTTATTGTGACTATTGTATAAATTCTACTTGAAGCCAAGAGGTAATGAACTTGGCCGTCATAGAAAACCTTTATTTAATCTTACAAGAATGAACTGTTATAGCAATTTCTCATGTCAATCTTCTATTGTCAACATTCTGAGCCTATTGTTGCATTTAAAGCCATAAATGTCAAAATAAACGTCAATAAAATCGGCGAAAGCATTGCAACTCCTATTCTAAATTCGAATATGGATGGCAATGTATCAAGATGGTGGGTGCAGTCACGAACTTTAGTCTAAATCGGGGTTTGCATGACTCACAGTCGTTTAACTGTCATTCAATAAATTGCTAACATCGATAGTTTTGAGGTTCGTCTTTTGTAGAACTTTCTTTATTGTTGATCAGCAGAAAACTGCACGACATCATGTCTACTAGAATCGAAATACACAATTACAGAAACGTCAAAATTATGACATAAAATGTTTATAATTATACTTTTACAGTGTTCTTCCCTGACATTTCCTAATTCTTTTTCAAATAACGATTGCAAAGTTCGTCTCACGCTTAACCAATTTCCTTTTACACCACTGCCGTACCGTTCGGCCTTTAAACTTGCATTATTATTGCTAGAATTGCTTTCATATAGCCTTTGGCTGACATTGTGAACGCAATTAAATAATTTTGTAGTCCATGTAATTGCACAATTTGAAGGGAGCAATGTAAATCGTTTCCTATTTGTTGTTCAACTGTAATTATTAGACAAGAGCAACTAAATAGTTCAATGTTTTCTTTCTTGACTGTTGACAACGGGAGTAGGAACTAGGTAATTAAATAATTATCTACTAAAATTATAGAAAAAGTCATTTTAATTGCGAATAGGTACCGTAAAAATTACTTGGATAAGTTTGAGTGTACACACGCCGACAGACACTACGCCGACAGACTGAACACCGACAAGACTTTACGTCGACGGGACTCTTCGCCGACAGGACACTTTGCCGACAGGACTCTTCGCCGACAGGGTCATCAGCGACGCAACTTATCTCCGATAATCAGATACTTACTTTGGAAATCGATTATGCTTTTCTAATTATTTTACAATTCATAAAAAATAAAGATCTTGCATTGGTTTTTTGGTATAGGACAGGTACATAATATATATTTGTAACTAGCGGCCCGCCCCGGCTTCGCACGGGTAGATATTGGTCATCATCATCTGCCTAGCCTTTTCGAAAAAATTACGAAAAATATTTTTTGTTACATGCACAGTAAAATTAAAACAATCCAGCTAACTCCCCACAAAACATGATATTCAATTATAAAATCTAACACTTAGCTATCTAAATTCTAAACATGACTGTCTTTGTTCTCATTGTCAGTTTTCAATTACTCTAACCGCGAGTCTAGCGAGCCTATTGTACTATTTAACAACTGTCAAACGCAGAGCGCATAGTCAGGTTCTACTAATTTAGATTAGTCAGAAGTTGTTCGTGTCACACATTGTCATTGCTGAATTATTTGGCAGCAGTGGAAACAATTGTTGCTTCATTTGCTATTCACCTATAGTATCTTTGCTCCTAGACTATTGTTCATCATTTACACAATGGCCAACAATTGGGCCATCTTTACCATAGACTAAAAGAGAAATGTGAAAATTTTCAGTCAACTTTAACTTCGATTCAAGCGTTGATAAAATGGTTTACAGGAAAGGATTTTCTCGTGAGAAAAAATACTTTTTAATCGTTCTCTACCTACATTTACAGTTATACAACATTCTGTGCTTATATCAGTAATTATCTGTGACGCAGTAAAATCTCTGGGCATGTAAGTTTGACGTCATAAATAAACCCGGCTGCTACAATTATTGTTTATGGTCCAATCTTCGTCACTTCATCTTTTTCTTCTTGGATTAACTTAGTCGCTGGGTAATTAGAGGTCTTCAGAGGATAGTTAGTAAGAAACAATTCATTTTAATTGTCATATTGTTTCATCAATTTCTATGGCGACTTAGATGATCTTTAGAATATTATTAAGAGAGAAAATGGTCCAAGCATTACCTCATTAGTTAATAAATTTATATGACGATAACATTTTTACAGTAACTGCCAATAACTTTATGCAAAATAAGGAAAACGCATTTAAATTATATTTTTTATGATAATAACTTCAATAAAATAATGAAGTTGTAACAATTTTTTTGTCCTTAGCCATAGACAATATAGTTAATTAACTTTTTTTTTTGTTTGTTAGCCTATATTGTCCCACAGCTGGGAAAAGGCCTCCCTAATCCTTCCAGGAACTCTTTACCCGCGCCACCTCGAACCAGCCCTCGCGGTACGCGTCCAGGTCATCTCGCCATCTCTTTAATAAAACTAACTTTACTCTTGTGAAATGTATCGTTTTAAATAGGAAGTGAAACTAATAGGATTGCAAAAAAATACTACCTACTTGTATTTGTATTGATACTTGGATACCTAGTGAACGGAAATTGAAACCAGTGTTTTCCGCCATTGTCAATCACTGGGTTTTGTAAATATCTTTTTGTCTACCTCTAGCGTTGATCATTGATTTGTTGCATTCTTCATTCGTATCTATCACTGGTTTTACACGCAGGTGCGACAGAATTAAGTATGAAGTTGCCATTAGAGCTGAAACTGCTTGGGTACTTGTTAATATAATTATGACGGTGAATCAGTCACCAAGTAATTTCTTTATTATGTAACAAATTACCTACCTTGGAATTTCCTAAACACTATTGTTTCTCTGGGACATGTGAATAATTTCAAGTTCTAACCCATCTAATGGCGAATATAAGAATTCGCTATTAGACGTATTATGTTGACAATAGTCCAGTAATTTACTCAATCAACTTTTTTTCGATCGTGAGAACATAGCACAATGGAACCGATCACGTGTCTTCGACAATTAGAATTGCTATTACAATTGCTATTCATTTGTCAACGGCCGACACGCTTCTCTTTGTAGGACATTTTCGTATCCTTATTAGATACATAACAAGGGTTTGGTTTAATACGAAAATCTTTATGAATGCGAATTATTCAAACGTCAAACTGCTTTCGATATAAAAATAAGACTCATACGTAACAATAGAACTATTTAATACGAGAATTTTCCTACTTCACTAATGAATGACACTAAAACCTTTGTTCACACTCCACGGCTCAACCGCTTAAACCAACGATCCAGAAAAAAAAACTCATTAAGTTCTATTACTCTATTCCACGTGTACAGCGAAACGAGGTCTCGTGCACCAGGTAGATGTAGGTTTTGCCTTGATAGCCGCTTCCATTGGCCCATTTAACTGCTATGTGCATTAAGTTAGTGGCTTTTGCAAACGCTTGTTACGGTTTTTGGGTCAAGTGATAGGAAATTAACTAGCTAGACAGTTTTCCGAGAAGAAACAGAAGTTTATTTATCGTCACAGCTTTGTTTTCATCAATATAATTCATGCCATTCAAGAGGCAGTATAAATAAATGTCACAACCTATTAAACGTCAAGTGCTTGCCATAGATTCTAGAAGTTTGCATTTACGCGATAACACAGAATAATTAATAGTGGCGATAATAAATTCATATGACATTAGAAATTTCCAACGTGGAATAGAGAATACGGACTCCTTTGTTTTGTTTTTTAATTGGCTCCGACAAGTTTTTGTATAAGGCATCTTGGAATGGATATACAACCCACAGGCATGCGGTCACCAATGTGACACTAGACTTGTTGCTAACCACAGTAACCTTGATATATATAATAATCGGGTTTTTCACATAATTATTTGCAGCCGGAGCTGATATTATTTCCAATAATAATTGGCTTTGTACGAAAATTCTCACTAAATGCCTTGCCGGATGAAATCTAGCTTTCTAGAAAGTTAGCTATTACTATACATTGTTATTTACTGCAAAATGATTTATCAGAATTGGTAATTTTTGGTTTTATTATAAGTTCTGTATTTTGAATCTAACTCTAAACAAATAGCTCAAGATATCGCCGCGAAACAGGCAGTTACTTTGTATCATAAAGAGAGACCGTTTTAATTGAAATTACCTACGCGTAAAATGGCTATCAGCAAAATGTTTATGATCATGATCACTCAAACTTGGTACTTATTAAGAGAGGAAACTTCCCGCAGTTTTCTATTTAGAAAATATTTCACTTTGCTTTAATAACTTCACGAAAACGGTATGAAAGGAAAAACTCAAGTTTACATTACCTACTTGAAAATAGGGCTGGCAAAAACGAAAAAGTTTGTAAAAATTTAAACTGTTTTGTCGTAAAATATTCAGGGATAGACAACTTATAAAAACAATTTAAGAATAGTGAATAGTTTTGATACAATAAAAAATACTTCACAATGAAAAAGTTGAATAAATTCAAGTTCTATTTTTTAGACTCCATGCGATTGTAAATTCCCTTACATTACTTATGTCTAGTACTTCATAACTTCTTGCCCTCTATAAATTCCTAACCTGCCTGTCATCCAGCTGTTCAACCCTATCTTCAGAATTAGGTCAGCTCCTATAACCGGTATTCATGTTACCAGGTGAAGGTGAATGCAACATATACAAAACAATAACAATTATTAAAAACTATGTACATCAAAGCTTTCTTTAAAAAGCTTTGATGTATGCAGTTTTTCAATTTAACGGGACAACACATTTCAAGAGTTTCAGGGCCTTATTTGATGCGAGTTAGTAACGTTGGTAGTGCTAATAATGTTTTTAGATTTAGAACTAAAGTACAAGAATAGGCCAGAAGGCCAATTCCCCTAATTAAAAACGTTCGAAATCTAGTCGCAGTCTCATGAACAGCGACAATCAATGTCAAAATTTGTCAAAAATGTAGGGAAATTAGAGGTATTTTTGACAGATTGAAACTGAGATCAGACTGTGAACGTTCTTAAAATTACGAGAATTGCCTCTCTGGTTGTGAATGAAGTTTAGAATTATCCAATACAACAAAGAGGAAACTCCAAAACTGAACTCAGATTATCTAAGGTTCATTTACATTTTATCCTCAAAAATTTACAGACTGTAACCACAACTCACTCTAATATCTCGACGATCAGTTTCAAAATTGACACCCATGACATTGGACACAATGGGGGTAA
The DNA here is from genome assembly GCA_963082905.1 of Oligia fasciuncula. Lineage (NCBI taxonomy): Eukaryota > Metazoa > Arthropoda > Insecta > Lepidoptera > Noctuidae > Oligia > Oligia fasciuncula. Next base: position 7,275,585 of record OY720406.1, on the reverse strand, counting down.
AAATAGTGCCTATTTCGATATTTTTTTTATCCTTCATCGTCGTCGGCCATCTTGAAGCGGCTGCGCATAACAATGGCGGTTTCCGTTCACGCATGCATTGTAGTAACACGTTGAAGTGGAGTGATACTACCTGGGATTGTCACTTTGTCAGAATATTATGCTTATTGCTTCATTCCAACCGGCTTCATGTACCTACTTTGAACTGTGTTTACTGCATGAAAACTGTGATTGTCCATTGTTTCAGTGAATGTGTTAAAATTTTCTCGGAAAATAATAAGCAATTTCGATTTATGAAGATCAATCAAACTGCAGATGCAGTTGGGTAGAAACATGGTAGAATTTCATTTCACAGTCGGTACTTACTTCTTCCTGAAACAATTTTCGTTTTTGAGACAAATGTTAGTAATTTATTTTTGTTTTGTACGATGTCACAGATTTAAAGGCTAGTTAGTGACATTTCGGCTTGACGCCAGGACTTTGGTCACAGCAAAATTGTATGGGACATAAATAATAATGAACAAACAAACGACAATATTTTTAAGACTATAGAGCTGTTAGTACTTACTATTTTATTATTAAATCAGTTAATGGTCTTTGCCAAAACATTGTAAAAACCAGATTAGTTGTTGTTTTAATAAAAATAACTTGTTTTAAACTTCCGAGTACAGTAGAGAAAATAAAATAAAATAACAACTAATTTAGCTTACCCGATATTATCATTTATTTTTTTAAATATAAATAGCATCCGTCACTGAAATTATAACTGCTAGACAGAGCACTATTGTTCCTTTTGTTGAAAGTTCCTTTCACTCTGATATTAATTAAAACTCCTTTGTCCATACCTCATACAGGACCTGAGTCTCGAAACTGAATATTTCCTCAATTTTTTTTTTTTATTAATTCGTATCTACGAAGGTTCTTCACCCTTTTTAATTTTAAGAACTTGTAGAATGTAACCGTTAACGACATTGGTCCTGGCAGGTTTACAACCTAATAGAATAGATTGACATTTAAAATGCGCTATTTTTATACTGCGAAACTTCTAAATGTCAGATTGATTTTTTGAATTGAGAATTATGTTGCAATTGTTTATGGAGCAAGTATTGCAAGCCTCAATTACACCCAAACTTTAATACTGCACAGTTATAATGGGGACTAAAAATAAGAATGCTCATATTTCTAAAGTCTAAGATTTAAGGTCAACCCGTAACCTTGAGTGATCAACAAGTACCACTGATTGCAATCTTTTTCTAGACCGAAAATTGAACTTGCAAGAGGAAAACGGGTACCAAATCGGTATTCCCCGCCACAATTCTTTTGTGTAGACAGTCTCAATACCACTGAATACTCAATACTGTATTCTTATAGGTTGATAAGATCTTAGGAGCATTATTATTAGCCGTGTTTGCAATGCTGCCGGTGCTCATAATTGACAAGTTATCAATAGACTTTTTCAATCACGTTTCCGTGCAGCACATAATGGCAAATAAAAACTATAACAATTGTCTTTGGTTCTTAAGTAGTTCATAGATAAGATTAACATTTTTATTAAATGCAATGAGTTGCGTTGCGGATTCTGTAATTTACCTATGTACCTATTTTTATTAATCGTGATACGTTATAATATTAATGAAGCTGTAGATATTCGTTTAGGTTGTTCAATTCAATACCTAATAACTTGTAATACATAGACACATAACAACAAATAAGTAGGTAAAAACTTTGAAGTAAAATTATAACTTGTGCATTTGTTAGATTTTTTCTCACAATAAAAATTATTTGTCCAACTGATCGATATGCGTGAATACTAACATTATTTATTGACTTAAGTACATAACTGTTTGCATTTTACATTCCATAAAAAAAAAACAATAACCGTTGTAGTTTATAAATAGTAAATTTGACGTGCACACGTGCACGTTTGAACAGTGGCACAAGCATTAAAAATTAAACAAAAAGTACTAACTTAAAAAAAAGTAAGTACCTTGGTTTCTTCTTCTAAATAAAATAGAGCAAATGTTTTTGAAGGTGGTTTTTAATTAATTAGAGATAATATTGATAGACATGCTTGCTTGTCTAGAAAGCCTATTCCTGAAGCACGTAATGCTTTGTCTACAAGTTAGATGATAAAAATTCTACATTATTCAACGTAGATCCCACTGAAGGTCTCACGTAGGTCCTAACGATATGTAACACGTATAAAATTATTCGTATTCAATGGTTGTACGTTTAATATCAAACAAAGATCGTTCACTTCAAAAGGATTCTGATACTTCATGATATATTTATTACGTATTGAAAGAAGAATATAATATAGGCTGTTTTTATGCGTCAAGCGTATGCACGTGTTCGGAATTTTCTTCGTATTTTTTTTTTATTTGTACACAGAAAAACCGTGTGGCCTATGGGATTTCTGATCGGCAAAACTGACAGACTTCCACTTTCAACTTTCCTTTAAGACGATGTATTTTCACCGTTATAAAAGAATCTCTTGTGCAAAATTTCATGCTTTTTGACCCAGCGGTACAGGCTGTGAGTTCCAGTCGGTGATTTTTTATTAAATACTTATATGAAAAAGTTTTTATCAATAGAATAAAATAATGACGTTAGCGAAGACTAGGCATAAAATAAAAACATTACTTAAACGTAAAAAAAAAAAAAATTAATTGTTCTAAATTCAAAACTACAAATTACCGCGAGATTACATTTTGGCATTTCGGAGGAGAGAATAATGTCATACATTTTTCACATTCGCTACGACCTCTTTTAACGCATAACCTTCAATGACTACGTATTTGCGTTGGGGATTCGTTCATTAGCGTTTTGTGTCAAAATATAAACATGACTTCATTATTACTGCGTTAACAGATAAGGTCGGAAGTTCACGAAGTCACGTAATAGTCGAGAAAAACAATGAAAATTAACACGAATACGTAACGCTTTTATGTAGATTTTCAGACGATTTTAGATGACGACATGACGATGACGTAATATTTATACTGCCTCGTTGACTATTAAACCCACACTTAATCTTATTTCAGTATAATGGATATTTAACTATGTCTATTAACTTTATTTGAAATGTTACCATTAAGTTTATTAACACAGTTCGTTCAAGAGAGAGTACAGTTTCTAGTGTGGACTTGCGACGCAAGATTCTAAACAGGTTTTACCATATGCATCACTATGTAAGCATTCGAAGCCCGAACTTTAAAAAAACAAAAACAAACGGGCACTTTTTACATGACTACTACGTAACAATGCAAAACTCTACACGTCATTCTTATGGTGGCTAGAAAACCTTTGATCAAAATGAAAAAAATTATAATAAATTGCCTGCCCAAAAAAAAGTCTGGTAACGCTATCGTGGAAAATTAAATTAATTAACTATGTAGGTATACAAGTACAATGTTAATAGCATGTTAATTGCAAATATTTTTGCAAGAGTAGTGACGTTTATAGACCATTGTTTTGTCACTAGTTTTTACACTCCCAAGTTTTTGTTTCGTGCCGTGTCTGTTGTTTTTTTAGAACTTTTTGAAGTTCAAAGTCTCCTAAGTGTCTAGAGGTAAAGTTGATTAAGTCCCTAATAGTAAAATATAATAATCATAGGCATAGATAAAAATTCTACTTTCACTATAGACATGACAAGGCAAGCCAGGATTTGCCCAATAATTCTGCCATTACTACCAAGACATTTGCCTCATAATGGCATATTACCGTCAAATTGGCAATTACACTTCATGACACCTTAACAAAGTTAATTGGACATTTAGCTTTCGGAAGCGTTTGGAGGGCTCCGTAATTATTATTTATTGCTTTTTATGAAATGTGTGTTGTGGTATGTTTTGTTCATACAAGGTTGGCTGAGCCATCAATTACGTTTTATGGATCAGTAGCACCAAAATCGAAGATAGTGTGACGTATGACCCTCTGCCCAGAAATTAATATTTTTTCGTATATAAAAATCTTGTCACGTTGACAACTCCCATTAAACAAAGCGGTCCACTTTTAATTCTAAATAATAAAATTCAAGAAAAATTGCTCTTGGCACAATACTAATTTTGGTATATAAATTATTTCTAGATATTAACAACAAATAGAGCAAGTCCGACAGAGAACAAGTGACTGGTTGCCAGCTATCACTTTTCAAACGTTTAAGCCATTTCTCCTTAAATTCATTAAAGAGACTAAAATCTCACAAAATTTTCTTCAGTCTAATTTAGACTGTAGACCATTTTTCTCTACCTTTGAAACTTTTAGCCGAGTTTGGCACAATTTCAACGAGTTTCGATAGATTGCTTGCTATTTTAATAATGGTCTTGTCTATGAGTAGAGCAATGAACTTTTCTTCACTTGAAAAAAGTACTAATGACGATAAGAGACGGTTCAACCAAATTTATTCACTTTAATGTTCAATACTATTAATTTTGGTTGATTCATCCAAATAATAAATAAGGCATAAGTGAACCGTACAGGTAACAGTGACACGTTTAGCCGTTTACATAATTCATTCTCCTGCATTATATATCCCAATTCATTTGAGGTCGGCGAAACATGTCTTTTATCTTCCATACTTCTCTATTAGTCGTGATCTCGGTAGTCACCCCCGTTTCTAGCCACATCATCTTTCGCACAGTCCATTCATAAGTTCACATACTTATGTTTTTATTTTCGAATTTTCGTTTTTTTTATAAATGCATATAAACTGATATGCATAAACGGAAAATCCTTACGTCCCACATCCACAAGATCATTATCTAAACAAGTACTATTAATTAACTGGTTTGCGACATCGTTATTGTTTGCAAAGTTTATGTTTATTGTGGGCTGTAACCTACTGAAACCGCTTCCTAGTTCCTAGGTATTACTAGTTTATGTCCTAAGTGCATTATGTTCCTACGATCGAAGTCCTTCTACAATTTATTGTGTCGTTAATAAGGATATAAATGTATTTAATTTCAGTTTTATGGCAGATTAAGTGTTTTAATTAAGTTTAGTTTAATTTCGGATTTATACAGGTTAACTGATTTTGTATTAAGAGTAGGAAAATCTGCTTTTGAAAACAGTGGATCGCAAAACTGGTGAAATTGTTTACGACAAATAAAATGCGATCACTTCCGATGCACAAAATTATTTTTAGCAGCCAGTACGTTGATCTCGAATAAAGCACAGCTTCCCTAAAAGTTTCATATGACGGCACGGAACATAAACATTTGCAAAAAAAAAAAGTAGGACAATCTCTTGTACAAAGATAGATGTGTGAGACTTCTGAATTTGACCGGGTAACGCCTAATAAAGCTTAGAAGAATTTTGTTGACAAATTCGGTTATCCTCAAAACTTAATCGATAATTTCAGCACTGTTGCTTATGTAACGAGCAATTCATTATTCAGTATTGGCAAAATGGGGAAGTTTCTAGGATAATACAATTATTCCGGTTTGAAAAAATAGCGAAAAAAAATCCTTTCATTCTTTATTCAATACGGAAATAATCCTGATTTGTGAATTAGAGCGTGTTTTGTTTCTGCTTGTCACAAATGGCACTGCCACTTCCGAATATATTATCTGTTGTCATTGCTACACCGATGATAAATGTCAAAAATTATAAACCAGTCGTCACACAATCCATTCATAAAATAATAAATGTTGTTTCTGCTATAAATGTGGTGTTTACAAATAAAATATGAGCGCAGAGGAAAAAACACAAAATAATAATGTTACAATTACTTCAGAGTAATTTAATTGTAAACAGTAGTTATTGTCGAGTTATTTAATAAATTAATTGTTTATAAACAAGTGCTTCCACTTTCCACTTAATCACTGTTAATAACTGAAACATTCCACTAGAGAATAACAAAACATGCACCTACATTCACTGTCCATTCAACATTTTATAATAAAAAATAAATAACTTCGAAACTTTTACGACACAAAAAAAAAATACTGTTTACAAATTAATTAGGTTTACCAAAACATTTGTAAACAAAAATCGTAAATTTACGTAATGTCATCTAACTTCCTCAAGCACGTCAAGGTTCATCACCCCAACTATGACAATCAGTTAGTTCAGCTGTTTCGACGATTCGGATTCGGCGTCACAAACGTGCAGGTATTGCATCAGAACCCTATTCGTGGCGAAACGGAAAAGTTTCAGGAAAATCTGGTGAAATTACTCGTGTCTACCTCATAGATAAAATGTAATATTTATGTATGTTGATATACAAATGATCTAACTGCGCTCGTCACTAAGTGGCATTATAAAATATTTCTTTCTAACATTGTCCTCATGCATAGCAGATATCTCTCATATTTAATCTTTCTTAGAAATTCTATCTTTACGTATAAAATATTGGCACTCGAAATGATTTATGGTTCGCTATTTATAGACCAGTTGCTGTGAGAAAGTTGCGAATAACGGCTTACATTAATCTTAACAGTTTGTAGAGAAACAACAGGTGAACTGCACTGGAAATCTGGATTCAAACAGTTAACAAACGATTTTTTTGCATCACGTCTCCTTTAGAGGGGACTTCTAGCAATCGTCACAACAGAGCACGACCGACATGCATGATCTAGTCAAAGAAATCTAAAAGGATGCTGCTAATACACGGGACTCTACTTCCCCATTCATTGAGCTAATAGTTCCGTATTATAATCAAATCGTTCTTCTCTAAAACGCAATGGATATGGTGCTATTAAAATATCACATTTCAAAATCATACAGCGCAATGCTTGTCTCCGGTTGACGTTTGAAAGCGTTCAAAAACGTCACCTGTCTATTTTGAAGTTTGTGACGACCTTCATTCGTGTCAAACGATTACAAGCTTTTTAGTTTCGCTGTATTTTTTTTTCATAAATCCGGTGTTGATTTTATAGTCTGCTTCCTGGGATATGTTTCATAGTGATAAAATTTTGGTATGAAAAAATGTAAATATGTATATAGCAAAAGCAATTTAGAAGGTACATTGGCGTGTAGACATTTCATTGTTTTGTAAAGGACGCGGTACGAGTAATATGGACAAAAGATTCGTACAAAGTAGTTCAAGATTTTATATTGCAATAATATAACATTCTTGCAACCACACGAGGTCTAAAGTCTAAAATTAGCAGGTAGTAGGTACTTAATGATTGTAGTTTCCAACCAGTAATGAACAAATACCTTTAACAGGTTCAGATTGTATCTTACATCGGGGTTTCCCCGACCTTGTGCTTTTTTTTGGCAATATCGACCTTAAAACACAAATAAATTTTCATGTTTACGGAATTCTGGCAAATACGCATGCTTATTTACATCTCAACACTTATATTTATAAGCCTCGATGAAAACTAAATAGTTTAAAAGCAAATAATTGAAAGGTCACTGTAACGAGGAATAAAAATGTTACTGCCGGCTTGTAGTTTCAGAGAAAACATGACGATAAGGAAAAACAAATATCGATAGATGAAGCTGTAACTAATAGAAAAAATAATAATTAAAAATAAATTTCATTGCCGACATAAATTTCCTAAAATCTTAGGAAAATAAATCTTCATACTTCACTTGACATACATTTTCGCACATCTCCGGATGTAAAGGTTTCTAAACGTTTGAAGTCTGGGAAGTTACATTGAGTGATCTTTAATATTCATATATGATTACAAGGATTTTATAGAGCTATAGTATAAACTTCCGGATCGAGTGATTACATTTGCAATGGTAGGAAAGTTCCTATTAAGTTAGAACGTTATTTGGGTTGCAGGACCGTTAGGTAATTATTTCCAAGTGTGTTTTTTGGACACTTCAGACTCGTTATTTGGACTGGTTCCGTCTTCGAACTTTCGTTTCCTGTCACGTTATTTAAAGATTCCATAAAAATACTTGATTATATCTTGAATTTGTTTACGTCTATCATTTCTATATATTTCATCATTGCATAAATCTTCTTTAAGTCCTTTAATACTAGCCTTGCCTATTCTTATTACGTCAATATGCATCAGACCGTCGAATTAAATTGCGCTTGCTTCCAAAAATTTTGCAAATCTGATATAATAAACTTTACATTGGGTACGTTGTATGCGTAATTGGCCTCGACACAATAAAGAGTTGAGTTGCCTTTTGTTGTTAAAATAGCAAAACGGTTTCACCTTTGTTATGGTCATATGCCATTAGGACCACCTTCCACTTCCCACATAACTCATACATTAGATTTATATCTATGGGAATGTTTAAGGTTTTTGAGTTAGCTTAATGTGTTTCGTGATCTTGTCTCTTTTATGGGCTTCGGTCATGCTTTCCTCTTTTTTCCACTCAACTCAATACAATTAAGTTGACTTTGATTGTACGTAATGTTCTAGCGTCAATCAAGATTTTTTCGCTTTCTGATTGCAGTAACATCTACAGTCATATCATCATCATCTACAGATAATATACGTAATACTTTTGTTTACTTCTTCGATAGAAAGAAATTATTCATCATACTATTCTAGAGTAGTCTTAATCATCCTTGGTTACACAATCAGACCTTAACAAATGATGTAGGTATGCATTTTCCATACCGTATCCGCCTACAGAGAAAAATTACAAGAATAATTGCATCTTTCAATTGATTTGTTTTTCAAATGTCTATTCTCTTGCATTCGAAGGCCATTGAGGAGACAATGTCAAGCTTTATATAATCTGCAAGGGTAGTTAAACATGTATGTAAATACAGGAACAATCTGGACGATCGATAAATAAAGATAGGTCTACAAGGCTATGGAGATAGGGTTGCTAGGCACGCATTATAAGGTCATATGACTATTTCCAATCTGTTCTCTCAGTCAATCTCATTGCGAAATATGAACTTTGATCCTAATTATAACAATTAAGTAACAACCGAAGCAAATTGCGCATCAAAAAAAAATTATGAACGGAATGTTTTAGAAGAATCAAAACCTATATAAGTTTGGAAACCCCAACAAAACTGTGAGTGGTGTTATTCCACATGGCGATGTAAAAACAATTCCGAGACCCGAGATTTTTTGCCCCTTTACATTAGATATCTTTCAAAACTTGTGTGTTAATGTTAAAACAGATGAACATGTGTTAAATCGAGTCTCTAGTGAATCAGACCGCGACTGGTTTTACAATACTATCCTACCTAACGACGTTAAATCGAATAATAATGAGTTCGAATACGATTTTGAATCGATTCGGTTTACCGCTTATTCTAGGATATTAGACCTTCTTGGTTTTTACTCATTTATATATTTCTGAACTGGTAAACATGTTGTCCGAAGAAAATCCTTAGAATTAGGAAATGGATAAATGGCACGGATGGAATATTTCAATTGGATTTTCCATGTTTTTAAATAATTCCGACTAAAGAATCCATGTTTCATTAAGAACCAGTTACACTATAATTCAACCTGCTTTTTTAATGATTCAACAGATATTTTTAAGCACGTGGTTTTCACGTGATAACTAAATTCTAAAGTCGATAAAACTACTTCCCAAATGTTTGGGACTGACTAACTGTTTATGAGACTTAGTCAATCTTTTCATGTGTTTGTTTGTTATTATTAAAGGCAACCTTCCCTTGAAGACTGTTGAAATATGGAGTGATATACCGTTGACGTTCCTTTGAGCAATACTCTTGATTGACTATTTTTATAATAAGTGCCTTCCTAGTTTACAGAGAGTTGAATCTTTTTTGAAACGATTTGTTTAGTAGTAACCTTAAGGCTAAAAAAAACATTTTTCTTATTAAATATTTACCTCATTGCAATGTTATGTATCAATATTTAGACGATCTATTTGCTCTATAACACCAAATAATTTTGTTAAATAAATTAAGTGCTCTATAAACAGATATAATTTACGTAATATATTTAAACACTTCAAACAATAATAGATTGAGGTTCCAAGATTTACAATCTGGAGTAATTAAGTTAGTCTCTTTAGTTAATTACTGATGTACTTGCGAATTAATTTAACCAAATTATTTAAGTCAATGTCCCAAACTTGTCGCGATCTCTTGTCTAGACAAAGCCATCAAAACAGTGATATAACATTGGGTATAAACTAGCAGAAATCTCTGTTTTCGTCTCAAACTACAAGCTGTATAACTAATTGAATATTTCGAGTCTACTTGTTATTCAAATTATAATTGTTATCTACTGTAGACGCATAATTAAAAATAGTTTTGAATTCTAAAAATATATCTAGGAAATATTCTAAGTTATCCGAATCTTCTTGATTTACGATCAAAGTTTCTAAACTAGTGTCATATATAATTTTTTTTTATTAGTAAATGTTTTATGTGTACAAACTCACTGCAAGCTATTAATTGTCTGACATTCACATTATTAGTACTAACAATAGTTATTTATAAGTTTGTTATCAAATAATTCGTGAACATTGTAACTCGGTCGGATTGCGCATTCGTTGCGGTGGTAGTCAGTTTACGAAAGTTCTTGCACTGTCAAAATGTTCAACATAATCTACCAACACATCTAATTCTTGCGACAGTTCAAATCACCAGGATTAATAAGACTTACGTAAGCCAAGGGGCTTGGTGTGCCGCCATTGCATGCTAATCAATATCTTTCCGCGGAATCGCTTTGTTTAACCGCTTCGTTGTCGCAATACGAGGTTCATGAACATTTTAGACCGAGCTCATGGGTTACTATTTTTGTTAACAATGTCGGATGACGTGGCAAACGCAATGCTTATAAACAATACTACCGATCTAATCGATTCCGAATGTTATCGTTCGAAGCGAACGTCAAATTAATTGCTGTTGAATTCGAATCCGTAAAATGTACGAAATATGGCCTTTCTGATGCAACCTTGGTGCACAGACGTTCAAACGTGAGAGGCCGCGTAAACATGACCCGACCGCTACAATATGTGGACGTTGTAACAAAGTATGCTAACGTAATTTTTTCATTGTTACAGGTTCGTCATCAATCTACTTGCGACGAATCTTTTGACGACCTCCCTGCTGGCGCCCGCGCTGTTTGGCGAGCACTCGGCGAGGGAGGACATTCGGTCGTGGGTGGAGGCCGGCGACGCGGCCGCGGCGGCCTGCAGCCTGTCCTCGCTGCTGTCTATCATGCTGATAGCACTGGACCAGCACCATGCCGTCACGGACCCGCTCCGCTGCCACACGCGGCTGTTGCAGCGCCGCCCTGCTGCATTATGTGCTGCCACGTGGTTGGCCGCCGCAAGCGCAGCCGCCATCCGCACTGCCATCGCCGTAGTGCGCCACTACTACCCACACGAGCCCATTGTTCAAGGAGTCGAGCTGGTTTACTATATTGTGTACTTAATACTTGGAGTTATTACACCTATCGCCATCGTGTGCTTCATGTACGCGAGGATCTACCGTGCGGCGCGCTCCTCTGGACTCCGAGCGCGAGCCCACGGCTCCAGCGCACTGCAGCTACACGAACCTCCCACGATCCTACCCGATCTTGTTGAGGAAGGGGAGGGACTTACTCTTAAGATTGACGGGCCCGAGTGCTCCGTTACTGTGGAGAACGACAGGAAATTCGGGCCATTCCTACTACCGCCTGAACGACCAGTTCGTTGCCCATCGGTTGCCAGTTTACGCAATTCCCGTAAGGAAGGAAAGTCTAACGAGGATCTGAGGAAAGGACTGCCGGCTGTGAGCTCGGCACCGTCGCTAGCTGCACCACTGCTAGCTGTACAGCCGCGCACGCCGCTGCCTAGCCACAATGGATCCAGAATCACATCAATCAGATGCCGCATATCAAACGCGTCACTATTTAGATATAGAGAAGAATCTCGCGCGGCCCGAGTGGGGCTGCTGACGGGCGCGTTGGTGATGCTGCACGTGCCGCACGCCGTGGCGGCTGTGGTGTCGGCGGCGGCGCCGGGGCTGGCGGACTGTGCCCGCACGCCGTCGTTGGCGCTGTTGTTGCTGGCGTCGGCGTTGTCACCGTTCCTATTCGCGCTGCGCTCGCGGCGCGTGCAGAGAGAAGCGCGCAGGCTTCTTCTACCAGAGAAGAGTGCGTGGGAGAGAGCGTCGGGGGTCGCATCTGCGGCAGCAGTGGACGGGCAGCGCGCGCGGGCTGCTCTTGAATTGTTGCGCACGCTGTCCCCGGGCAGCTCGGCGCCCGAGTCCTGCACGACGGCTGGCAGTGAAGTCTGCCGCAGCTCGTTCAGCTCAGGCGGCAGCACGCAGCTGTCCTCCGCGTCGGACGAGTGACCGCCACCTTGCGCGCCCGCGCACCTCTCCTCGCGGGTGCGCTTCGCCCCGCGTCCCACCGCTCTACTCATCTGTGATACTAGGCTAAGCCGCAACGCGCTCGGCGCGACCGTTAGACTGATTTAGTATTAAGTTAATTTATTAATGTGTCCGTATGTACCTTTCCGCTGAGCGGAGCCAATTTTTATTACCTGATAAATGTAAGAAAATAAAATCATATTGAAGTGAAAATAAATTGTCGTTTTGATTGCACATGACCCTAATAGTCGTCGCGGTTTAGTGGCGAACCGCAACGAGCAGACTTTACACACGAATGAAATAGAAATGTGAAGGTCTAGTGAGACGGTGACTCATTACATACTAGGTTACAAAACACAAGATTAATTTACACAGTTCAAAACTCAGAAGAGTTAAAGATTGAACCTAACAGCATAATAAAAAGAACAAAGTATTACACAAACATAACAACAGATACTACACTAAGTAAATTAAAGGCACAAGACCTTCCATTACAAATTGGCTATAAACAGTGAAAGACGGTGATAACAAAATTGTGTCACACACAATTTGTTGCAGACTATACTGTAATTCACGACAAACTCATCACTAAATCGAACTGAAAACAACAGGATAACACACCAAATAGAACACACACACACACACTTGGAACGAGACATAAGTACCACAAACGTTGCAGTTGCAGCTACAGACAACAATGGAAAAGAAGATAGTAAGTATGAAGTAAAATTTGTAAGTATAGAGCAAGTACAATTTTACAAAATTGGCTGGTAACATCACTGATAACGGAAATGTAACACACAATTGCCAACTAGTCAGTAAAAAATGACAGGCTGTATCTACCGAATAGAAAGTAAAAAAACGGTGACTGAAATAACAGTTAAAAAACGACTTCCGACTTAGAACGAGATACACTACTAAATACATGCTGCTGATGACACCGACAACGTTGGATAAGTATGATGAAGAAATTGTAAAATTAAAGAGATAGGTAACAAAAAGCTATGAGTGATAATTGTTGATAAAGAAAGAGACAAAAAACAAAGAAATAAATCTGAACACGCTATGAATATGCAAGAAGATTCGTGAACGAATCACGTTATCAACACATAAGTGCATGCTTATCTCTCTGATAGTAGTAATCCCTTAATACCCTCTTATGGCCCGTACATGTCAAAAGAGTGGCATATTAATGGCCGACAACATACAAGGTAAATCCCGTGGCATGGTTAATATAAAAAATATTTGTGGGTTTAGGAAAATTGTCAGATAAAATGACCTTGAAAGCAGAAATTAGCAACAGAATTAGATATCCACAGATGCAGTTATGCATGCAACATCGTGAGGGTTTAAACCGGCATATCTTAGAACCAAAAAATTCGAAGGCATGTGACATCTACCAACACGCACTGGGCCCGTGTGGTGGATTACGGCCTACGGTAGGCCGTAACTCACCACGCTTGGTGAGCCCATTTAGAGGAGGCCTGTGTCCCAACAGTGGGAACATTATAGGCTGATTATGTAGATTTTTGAAGAAACTGGCAAAACAACAGATAGAAACACCCCGTTATCATATTTATTTATTTATTTAAACTTTTCGCACAAAAAAGGTACAAAGGCGGACTTAATGCCTTAGGCATTCTCTACCAGTCAACCAAGAGTGGTGAAGAGATTGGATGGTAGGTGCTTTGGTTGAGAAGAACAATGATAAAAATTAAAAAAGCTAATAAAACTAGGTACTTACACAAATACATAAATAGGTTGATGAAATAAAACCGACCAGGTATTTTATTGAAATATATTTTTATATTATTATTCGCATATAGGTACAAATCCTCCAGACCGTATTTCTACCATGGGGGCCAATCTCAACAAAGACCAGCATTCGGCACTGAGGATATAATAGTGCACGTGTGGGTGCGCGGACACAAGTGCACTCTCTTTTCCATCACTCTCATAGCCCAATGGGATGGCAATCCGACACGACCGGAGAGAGATCAGGCGCAGGACCAACGCAACGGCTTGACGTGATTACCGAGGCACTCCCCGTGCCTATGCTGTGTGTGCAGAATGCACGGCGCGTAAGTCGGTCAAGTACCTAATGTACGGTTGCGTATGCCCAAATTTCGCCAGTCCCCAGGCCAGTTATGTAATAGAGGGCGAGCCTATTGCCATCAACCGGGCACAAATCCAGACTCCGGGCTGTTACTAAGAAATACCAGATGGAAAAACCCAATTAGACTTTGCCCGACCCGGGAATCAAACCCAGGCCCTCAAGATCAATAGTAGCGCTAGCGACCACAAAGCCAACGATACAGTCTCCGTATACTATCAAACTATATAATAGTTATCAGACAAAGTATGCAAGACCACTTTCCATATGACTAAGTAGTAATCCAATATGAGATTAATCCTCTCAAACAAAGCTATATCAATAAAACTGCACTGCCTAGGAGAGAATTATTATTATTATGCACTTTAGTATTTAATATGGACATTATCCAGCTGTTAGATACCCACGTGAATTGCGAACGTGTAAAATGAGTACTATGTAAGTACCAGTACGTAACTACTTATACTCCATTTGAAGTACCAGTACGTAACTACGTCTGCTGATCCATCTGATCTGTCGGCACTTACACCGGGACACTTCCTTGTGGGCCGACCATTGACCTCACTACCTTCACCCATTATCCAACGTGGCGGCTTCAATAGATACAAGCTGATTGAGCGCCTGAAAAACCACTTCTGGTCTCGGTGGACAAAGGACTACCTTACCACTCTGCAGCAACGCGTCAAATGGCAGCGCAAACAAGACCACGTTCGTGTTGGCGACCTGGTCTTCATCCTAGACGACCAGCTGCCACCTATGAAGTGGCTCATGGGCCGCATTACCAAGCTGTACCCGGGAGCTGACGGCGTATGCAGGGTGGTCGACGTGAAGACTGAGTACGGCGTCATTCATAGGCCCGTCTCTAAACTATCCCTACTAGATTCCCAAGAGCTCCTTGGGGAACATGTCCCCAAGGGGGGGGAGGATGTTCGCACCAGCACTGGAACGCGTTAATGCCGCGAATGCAAAGGGCTGCATTCGCTGGAACGCAACGTGTCGCCTGCGCCGGCGGCCGCCATCTTTTCTTCCCTTCTCTCGTTGACTGCGAACGACAACGCGCACTAAAACTTTTCTCATCTAATTTTGTTCAAAACTTATTAATTCTATTCTGTATAACGTGTCAAGGAACAATAAACGACATTTACTGTTAACACGCATCTGATTTACCCTATCATCACACGAAACAACTCCATTTAATATAAGATTAGACATTTAAATAAACCTTTTTTACAGTCCGTTCCGTCTGTCTGTTACCAGGCTGTATCTCAAGAACCGCGATAGCTAGACAGTTGAAATTTACACAAATTAGAAGTTGTTCATAATGATGAGTAGGTACAATATTACTTCTTAAGAGGTTTTGCGCATTTAACGTTACCCGTTGTATACCCATCACGTCTCCGGAGTTTCGCTAGCTAATTTAATTTGACCCTGTTTATATACATTTACTGATGATAATCTAAAAAAAAGGGGTAACCCGCAGTTATGATCATCCTCTTTTAGTGCACGTCTCATTGGTGTATCATTTTCTTGAGAGTATGAATTTAATTTTGGAACTATTCGATTTTTTTTACAAGTTAGGTAGTTAAGTAAAAGATAGAAAGAAGTCTTTGACTTCTCTGACATTTTTTGGACCCCACTTTATCGTCCACACGTTCCAATCAGTAAAATCATTCATCTCAGGCACCTCTGAAAAATATTTTCCAAATTTCATATTGTAGGTATCTACACTGGTTTAGTCTGTACTATATCTGAAGGGAAATTCTCGTAGTTTTTAAGAACTTTCACAGTTTTAAGGCATCAAATTCTCGTAATTAAAACATTCAAAATCTAGTCGCAATCTCATCTCAGCGACAATCTATGTCAAAAACTGGTCAAAAATGTAAGGTTCTTAAAATTAAATTAAGGAAACTTTTCTAATTTTTCTTTCCATAAAAACATATATAACCTATAATCGCGCGCGGCACAAAGGCACCGCCCGTTGCGTAACTTGCGGTGGCTTTAGAATAGTATAGAATAGAATATTTTTATTTCAGACCGGAGTCCATAGGGTTAGTAACAATTTTAACTTAAGTTCTAGTATTAGTAGGTTACAGACACATAAAAATATACAATTAAATTTCGGCTTTGTGTCGCGCGCGATTTTATCGCGTGTCGCGCCGTTTGCAGGAGCCTTAACTCGGACTATTACAAAAATTGCAAAATCGGTTCAGCCGTTCTCAAGTGATATGCTTATCAACGAACAGCATTTCATTTTTATTTATATAAATGGATAGAAGATAGATGTTGTACCTACCTAGGTCTCTTATAAAGTAGGTAACAATGCCGAGTCCCTACCCTAGGTCATTGACCGACCATGAATACTTGTGATACCCAGGTACCTACTTAATGGATTTGATGATTTGCACGTTGTATTGTAAGGTGGGACAATGGTGAAGCGGTCTTTACATAATGGATGAACGACTGAGTGATGTAAACGAATTTTGTCATTATGAGGGCCGGAGGGGTTTACAATTTTGGCCCACATGAGGTGGGCCGATGACCAGGTGAACGCTGCCCGATGACTAGTCGTTTAGTTAGACGAAGCTTAGGGAGTTAGGGGAGGACACTTTCATGTGGGAGGGTCTACATGCAAAGTCTTTACTTCATTACTGGTCTTCATTTTAATAAGATGAAGCAAAATATCAACTCTGGTACCTACATAATCAGCCTATAATGTACAGACGCCAGCACATCACGCTACCCGAAACTGTAAAATTTTCCCAATCAACTTTGAACCTTATGCTTTAGCGATAAAGTTGAAAATCTATTGAAGCTTGATGTGCTGCGTCTGTACCTCGCTGAGACTCAGGCCTTCTAAAAGAGAGAAGGAGTGGTCCATAGTTGACCATGCAGGACCCGTGGGGTTTGGTAGGCTACTATAATCTGTCAAATTACTTTAATAGATTTTCAACTTTATCGCTAAAGCATGAGGTTCAAAGTTGATTGGGGAAATTAGTTTCGGGTAGCTTGATGTGCTGGCGTCTGTACATCGACGTGCAAACTGTACAGTCACGAGCACAAAATGTCGACACTTAGCAACTTTAAATTGCGATTTTTTCACGAAATAACGAATGCAACGTTGAAATACGACACTTTAGATAAACCTATGAGCTCGAAAATTCTTAGGTACTATGTTCCTAATATAAAATTTCATTTCAAAAATAAAGGAGAAAATCGCCTTTGAGTGAAGCCAAGTGTATACAATATACATACTTATGCTCGTGACTGTACCAATAAATTCAGCACATGAGTTTAAACACGCTAAGCTGATTTTCAGTCGCTTATTAAAAAACTATCAAATCATCTCTACGCAGGTGATAAAGTTCTCGAATGCAAGACCTACCTAACTATAATGAATTTATGAAGCATTAAAACCGATGGGGATAATTAAATTTGTGAACAAGGTGAAAGTTATGGTTTTTAAAGAGAAGAGGATATATTGGGAAGATAAATGATAGAAGTGTGGAACAAGTGAATGAGTTTAACAAGAGATGGGAAGACTTGTACAAGATATGGAAAGGAGAATGAATGCGGGAAAAAGAGTAAACGATATAATATGATATTTTGGCTAACCAGCCGATGTCCAAATAGGTTCAGCTTCTATCCATACTGGTAGGGTTATTGGCTGTTGGCTCTTATGAATGTATGGAACATAAAGTTGGGTGTGGCAGAATGGGCATGAAAGTAGAATAAATGCTGTGGAGATGTCATGTGTTCCTTGCCAAGTATGTGTGAAGTAACTCACAAAGAAAAAATTAAAAGAGTAGGTTTGGTAACTTAGTCATGTTCAGAGGAGGAATGAAAGGCGATTAACAGAAAGTATCTACAAGATGGATGAAAGTGGAGGAAATATGTGTAGAAACTGTACTAGCATCGACTACCGGTAACAGCCGCCGAGCAACCTGCGGTCTGGGCTCCATAGTGAGAGACCTTTCAATATGTGCTAGAGTAGTACCGCTTCTTTGTGGAGTCCTTTATGCAACAGCCTAAAAATCCGCTGTTTTATAGAAATAGCAATAAGTAGGTACTTACGCGGTGAAAATGTTTGGAACACATTTTTTTTTTAATAACAATAAACTTTTACGCAGGCGCGGCGGCGCGGGCGGCGGCGCGGCGGGGCGTTCAGAATCATGTACTCAACATCAGCAGGCAGGAACATCTGCGCGCAAATTGTACATCGATATGTACCTACAGTTTGCGCGCAGATGTTCCTGTCACTCTATATACAGGCTGAAATTATGAAGAAACATCCTAGTAAGGCCAAGTTTAAATGAATACAAGATATCAGCTGAAACACGATTTTATTCCGCTTTCGTTTCGCGAGGATTATGTAAACTAAACAAACGGCTGGATTACAAACTTTAGAACAATGAGCATTGTCTGTCGTGTAGTGTCGGCTACTGGCGGTAATGACGGCTCATTACACCTTTTTATACGAAAAATTATATACCAGTATTTAATTATACATACTTATCATCATCTCCCAGCCTTTTCCCAACTATGTTGGAGTCGGCTTCCAGTCTAACCGGATGCAGCTGAATACCAGTATTTTACAAGGAGCGACTGCCTATCTGACCTCCACAACCAGTTACTGGGTAATACGATACCCTTTGGTAAGAAACCCTGCATACATCTTGTGGCAACAAGTTTTTTATTAGGGATCTATTTTAAAAATAAAATTGTTTTTTCACAAGTTTAGTCTCCTGCCTCTTGGTAACTGTCGTCATATTACTTAGTGAGCTGTCAATCACTGAAATCTAGTGATTGACAGCTCACTTCAAACTCACTTCACTCAAGTTTTCACGTTGAGATTTTTACAGAATAGGCCGATAGAACAAGGCTTTGTTTGACAACTTGTCACATTAAAATACGATTGTTTATAAAGCACATGACTTCGAAGTTATTTAGTACATCTCCACTGTATTTTCAGCTACTAATAGAACGCTAACTGCTTGCTGTATGTTGAAAGTAAAGTGCCTAAGTTATGAGACTACTAAACTACTATATTGACATAACTCTGGCAATGGAATGTGACTTCCCGTTTCGTCTGGACTTTGGTCTTAATTTAGAAGATAGAGAGAGTATTGCCTGTTTGAAATAGTCCTTTTCATTTGTATGGAAGTGTTTCAGGTCGCGTCTGAAAGAAAGAGATGGAGGGTATGTATTTTCAGATCGCAGGATGATTTCAAGAAATGTAATATCATTGTGCTGATGTTGCTACCTGCTACCTGGAAAGAAGGGCTGAAAAACAAGAATGAAAGGCGTGAAGTTCTATTCCTTTATTCGATTTCCTGAAACTATATATTTTTTTTTTAATCTTGTCCTATAGGTACACTGAATAAAAGAGATACCTAAGTATGCAAGATCGTCGGAAATAGTTGAAGTTTAGTAAGAAACCGATGGATGTTGTTGGAGCTGTGTGTGTTCTATTAATAAAATTAATTTTATTCGAAAACATCCATCGGTGTCTTGCTAAACTTCAACTATATTACTATAGCCGACGATCCCGCATACTTAGGTATCTCTTTTGTTGACTATATACATTTTGATCGCGTAGGTTGCACTTTTCTATGAAACAGTAGGTTTTTGTTTTGATAACCGACTAAAACCTTCTACACTAGAATCATATGCTCAATAATCATGGTTTTTTGCGCGTCGATGTATGCCCATGGACTTAAAAACACCTTCATAAAGATTACAGAATTATAAATGTTTCATATTGAATTGATAACAGAATTAAATATGTAACACTTTTATCTGTGGTGTTTAATGTGTTAACCCAAAACATTCACAAAAGTGTTACCGTAATATATCTGTAACAGATATGAAAGTGTTAACAGTGTTAATAAGTGTAACCGGTAAACGCGGCGTTGCCAAAATAGCCGCAATCCCGACTGGGTTGAGGGTTATTTTGCCATCGCCGCGCCTGTCTTTCCGCCGCTCGTTTTTGCGGTACCGTGCAATTATACCTACAAATGCTTATTTCTGTTACACATATTAACACTTGTTAGTACATATAAAAGGTTACACTTTGATTCTGTAACATAATTGTATCAGCCGGTCGATTCTGTAAAAATCTCACCGTGAAAACTTAGGTGAAGTGAGTTTGTTTTTGCTAGGAATTGACACTATTGACAGCTCACTCCACACTCACCTCACCTAAGTTTTCACGGTGAGATTTTTACAGAATAGCACCGCTGTAATCGCTTTATTGTGGTGTAGTATGAAATTATTTTTTTCAGTGTAATATTATGTTTTAGTGTTTGATTCGTCAATACAATAATTATGGCGACGATTCAAGTTGCCGAGTTTTAAAAGGTAGATAATAATCTTCGCTCCGAAATAAACTGCTGTCAAAATCCTAAGTGCCACTCACGTAGCTTTCAAAATGAAATGTCAACTTAACTTCATACCTACACGTGTCAAATTAAGATGCATTTAATTAATCAAACTTATGAGACGTCAATGGTAAATCTGTTTTGATTGGTTTATTAACTCAAGTAAAGCATAAACTGATTTAGGATTACATAATCTCCGTTTATAAATAAAATGTAAAAAACGAACAAGAATCAACAAAATAACATCTAATTAGGTATTGACGTTTGACGTAGGTATAAAAAAAAATTAAAGAAAGTTGTGACTATTCTAATAAAAAAATATTCCATAGAATATTATGAAGAATAACATGAGAAAGTGGTCCTCGTTATAAAAAAACATAAACGAACAAAATATTAAGATCGTTTATAGTGAATGACTGCTAAAGTTTTATGTGATCCTGGTACAAATATTTAAATGTTTTTTTTTTTACTGACTTGACCTAGAGGAAAGTTTAGTTTATATCCATTTACAAAAGTAAACGTTTCCTCAATTAATTAAGATTTTATGTCCTAGCCATTAATTGGCAGTTATGGTCACTGTTTCTAGGTTTTCTATATTTACACAATCTAATCCTATGCTGAAACCGTCTTTTACCAAATACACAACTTGTTTC
Source organism: Oligia fasciuncula (assembly GCA_963082905.1). Lineage (NCBI taxonomy): Eukaryota > Metazoa > Arthropoda > Insecta > Lepidoptera > Noctuidae > Oligia > Oligia fasciuncula. The sequence goes on along the minus strand of OY720406.1, from coordinate 7,254,228 downwards.
TTTACTAATTTGGTGTATTTTTAATACTACTCTTTTCTCGTGCCCGGTGGATGGCAATAAAAAGAAAGAAAAAGAATTTATTGGACAGGAATATCACAAAAAAAACAGGCCGCCGATTATATCGGTACATAACTGGCGAAATGTGGGTGGTATATAATACAAAAAAAAAAATATAGGTAAATAATACAAAAAAAAACAAAAATGTTTATTTCTTGACATTTTGTTGGTGAATGGCGCCTCCTTTTAAGCAGATAATGTGTGTGTTAGAAGACGCCGCTTTCTCTTAGGTAGGCTAAATAAAGGTGATGAAAAAACTACTGACATTTTACAAAAGATACTTATAGTAGGTATGTGTGTTCGCATATGAAGTAGGAGGGGTGTAAGTGTGAGAGTGGTGTTTCTCTATTATTCAAAGCTGACGGTACCTATTTTATACTAGGTACCGTAGCTTTGTCTTAAACCAAGCTATAGGGTCAGCAGAGAATGAGCAAAAGCGTCCGGAAGATAGAGCATAGCATAATTAGACTATAGTGTTCCCACTGCAGTGGAGGCTACTGAGCCACCACTGGCTGCAGTGGGAAACCTACGACCTACAATTCGTAAGTCGCGGCCGTTACCACTGGGCCGCGACTTACGAGTTGTAGGTCGTAGGTTCGAACCCAGACAGGCGCTTTACTTTGAGTAAATTATTTCAACATAACTAAGTCTACAAAGAAAGAAGAATTTATTTGCAGTAAACATGACGCAGGGAAAGAAAACAAATACAAAAAAATAACCTGGGACCAACCTATCCTTCTAGAATATGGATCTGAAGTGACTCACGGGTCTGAGTGACACAAGACCCTAAACGTGTTTAAACCCAATAACTAAGCCAATAAAAGGTATAATTTAGAATAATAAAACTCGTAAATTATCCCAAATAATTTAATGTTTATTGCGCAGACCTTGAATTGAAATAAATACCTAACTCTAAAATAAGTTATTTTAGAACCATTCATTAATGTTTTAGGTATATCGAGTTTTAACATGTCTATAAAGTTTTTATTTTGACTTTAATTACCAAACTATGGAACTATAGCCTCCCCGACCGTTTTCGGTCACGGTGGTCAATCTCAATGGAGATTAGCCAGGTACGCAGGAGATATTATAGTGCACAAGTGTGTGCGCAAACACAGGTGCACTCTCTGTTCCTAAAAAAACGAAAACGGAACGGAACTATAAATTAAACGCATACCTACTGTACATTAGCACCTACATAGCATATTTTATTTTCTTAATCAAACTCAAATTCAAAGCATTTATTTTAATTAAACCACTAACAGGCATTTTTGAATTGTCAAGAAGTCGGTCAGTTAGAAAATATGAAGCTAGTTGCCCATTCCAAAGCGTAGGTACCTATGGAGAAGAACGGGCAAGAAACTCCATGGACACTCTTTTTAAATTATATTTTACAAAAATATTAGTTACTTACATCATTACTTTTGAATTTAAAATTATATAATGTGAGAACGATGTAAAAAAAATAAAAAAGTACGCGTTTAAAGCGTCCAGAGTACAATTAGTTATAACAAAACAACAATCAAAAAATAAAATAATTAAAAATAAGCCGAGGTAGCTAAGTGATGACCAGCCCCAACTGACGGTGCCCGTTCACGAAGATGACGCATAAATCAGCACCATTCCGCTCAAGCATTTTGAAGGGAGCTAAATTATCCAACACACGCCACCGTCAGCGAGACATTTGAGTGAGCATGACATACTATCTGCAGCCGCCAGGGCACATTCAAGTCAATGAAAGACATATTATTACCCTGTAAATGGTAGCTATAATGTGAACCACATTATCTATAGCTACCATTCTACAGTTCCACACCATATTTACCTACTAGCAAAAGGTAAAAAATACAGTAGCGCTTTCTATAATACCGGCCTATTATTGATCCACTGCTGGGCAAAGGCTTCTTCTCATACAAAGAAGGTGCATTGACCACCACGCTTGCTCTTGACGGCGATTGCAGGCAGAGTCCGAATTTCTTCACGATGCCCTTTTTGATCACTGGATAATATAAACTGAGTTTTCCATGTAAATTAAAAAGATAATTAAAAGTAGTGACGTTTGCTAGTCAATAAATATTTATTTATGAGCGTATGGTATATTTTCATACAAACTTTCAAGCCCTTATTTTTCGAAATGAATTTTAATGACACTTCATACGCATAAGCAGGATACAAAAGTCTTAAAAGTTAGTAGAGAACATTTTCGATATGTCTTATTTAAGAAAAGATAACTGGAAATCTGTTTCTATGGAAAATTTAAAGTCGGCCTACTTTGGCTGTAACACAATTTCTAATTTTCTAAAGTTTTCTAAAATGTTCTCTACTAACTTTGTATCCTTTGTACCTTGTACCCCCGACCCACCCCGTCGCATCGCATCGCCCATCCGCGCTGTTACTTCGTTCTCGCCTAGCGTTCTCTTTTTTTGTTTTTGCTCGGCTCCTAAGGGACCTAGCGTAATGTTAAGTAGCCTATAGCCTTCCTTAAGAATTTGACTATAAAATGCAAAAAGATTTTTTCAAATCTGACCGATAGTTCCGAGCCTATTGCCATCAACCGGGCACAAATCCAGACGAGGCTGCTACTGAGAATTTCAGATGGAAAAACCCGTTATCCTTTTCCCGATCCGGGATTCGAACCGAAGACCTCACACTTAGCGATTGCGACCATTAGACCAAAGAGGCTGGATATAACTAAATGATTTGAAAAACTTAGCTTAGATCATTTACAGATACTTACAAATATGGACTCTTACACCATCAATAATTATTAATGAATGACAAACAGAATCCTTTCATACATTAAAAATCAATAAAAAATGGGTTTCTTCCTCTAACTAACCAGAGGGTTCTCTTAATAGAACATTTATTAGATAATTTTACTGAGAATAGCCTGTATGTAAACAAGAAACCATATTGAGTCATGTTTAATTATTTTAAGAATGTTCTAGAAATAACAAATAAGCGGTATTAGGTATAGGGGGTATTTTTGCGGTGTAAACACCTTAGAAATGTATGATTTATTTATAATAACACCAATCTAAAATATCTTTGCCTTTAATTTGAGGAAACTAAATCTGATAGGTACCTGATTTTACACGTAGGTAAGTACATGATTGTTTTCACAACTCAACTTGTCTGTGTGTTTTATATTGCTTGCGTCAGGAAGTGTGGGGTAGTTGTGTAACATACCTACTAAAAGTAGCAATGGCTTTCATTTTGACAGTTCAACAACATTCATTGCGTTATTTACGTTGTTGAGCTGACAATTTTTTCGAACATACGAAGTAATGGATTAGCAATATCCTTCAAAATTATTCAGATTTTGACTGATAGTGTGTTACACAATTGGGTGAATATTGAATCTTGACGCATAATATTACCAGAATATTTTAACTAAGTAGGTACTTACAAATAAATGCCAAGCAATCGAAAAGGAAAGGCTGTACAGTCACGAGCAAAAGTATGTATACATTTGGATTTATTCAAAGACGATTTTCTCCTTAAGTTTTGAATGAAATTTTATGCTAGTACGAACAAAGTATATTCGAACCCATAGGTCTGTGTAAAGTGTTTTTTTGGTCTGTGTAACGTTGCATTTGTTATTTCACTGAAAAAATCGCAATTGTAAGTTGCCAAGTGTTGACATAATTAGTGCTCGTGAATCCAGGGGAAAGGTATACCACTATTTAAAAAATCTTGAGAGTTAAAGTTTTAACGTTATCTACAACTAGCTGACATGGCGAACTTCGTGCCGCCTCAGAATCAATAAGAACGAATGTATGATGAGAAAACAAATAACCTTCATTGTTTTTTTTTGTAATTTTTTCTCTTTATTGTTTAATTCTTCTGCTATTACAGCAAAGATAGACAAATCCAGCAGATCAAAGATAATAAAAAATGGCCCAGCCCTTCTTGAGTTAAAAATGGTGTAACTAACCCGACTTTGTTTTATTTATCATCTGCCTAGCCTTTTCCCAACTATGTTGGGGTCGGCTTCCAGTCTAACCGGATGCAGATGAATACCAGTATTTTACATGGAGCGACTGCCTATCTGACCTCCACAACCCAGTTACTGGGTAATACGATATCCCTTGGTAAGACTGGTTGTCAGACTTTCGGGCTTCTGACTACACGTAACGACTGTCAAAGATCCACGAATGACAGCCGGGACCAACGGCTTAACGTGCTTTCCGAGGCACCCATCCACAGACCAACCGCGGCAAGCGTAGCTTAACCTGATCGATCGACCTATTTATACAGGGTCAAATTAAATTAACTAGCGAAACTCCGCATATATGATGGAATCGTTAACTAAACACAATAAAAAAAAAAAATACTTTAATGATTTTTTTTGTAGGGTCATCGACCGCACTTAGCCCACTTTTTACTGAATAGAGTTTTTGTATCCGATTGCAATGAAATTCAGATATATGTATCCTTGTTTAATCAGATGAGTAGGAAAAATGCAAAAAAAAATTAAAACCTGTTGGGAAACCGGGAAATTGGTGTCCTTTTAAAAGGACATTAGTAATATGTACTACTTGTTCAAGTAAATCAAAAGAAAATACGAAGTGTCTTTATTGTCGTTAATTTATTACATAAAATCATGAAAAAAGTAAAGATAATGAAAAAAAAATAATAAAAATTTAGACTTGGAAAAAAAAACATTATTTCGTATGGTACGTTTCAAAACATTCTTTTGGATGTAATGTAACTTCACACGTTTTACACGAGAAATTGGCTTTTTTGTGGCAAATCACGCACCTCAACTGCGTTTCGTTGTATTTTACAAGGTGCTTATTATTATCATACCGAGAATTTTGGTGATAGTTTTGTGAAGTGCGACCTGATTTTCTGTTATCCTTTCTACGATATGTTTCTAGAAGGGAAGTTGCAATATTTCTACGAAATTGCAAATGATCACAATCTCCGCCATCGATGTGGTATAGTTGCCAAGCATTTTGAACTGCCATGTCTAGTGCGTGACATATCAGTGGGAAATACCATTTTTTTCCTCGTATCGTTGTTCGGTATAAACCAATATTTTGGTCTGACCTGTCTACACCTCCCATGTTTTCATTATACACCTTTATCAAGGCTGGCTGGTCGACTTGTACATATCTTTTCTCATGTTGTGAAAAGCGTTTTACTTTGCTCAGTGGCAAAACTTTAGCAGCATTTGAAGCCACTGTTACAACACTATTATCATTCCACTTACACACAATAATTTCTTCAGCTCTTGTTGCTTTGTATTTCAGAGAACCACGATCAGTTTTCTTGAATTCTTTGTTTGTTGGAAGCGGACATTTCGATACGCGATTTTCTCTGATTGTTCCGGTGGCCTTCAACCCCCTTTCACGTAGTTCATCTAGTAATGGAATCGATGTGAAGAAATTATCAAAAAATAGGTGGAAAGGTGCCTTTGCATCGATTGTACGAAGAACATCTGCGAAACGTAAAATAACACTTGCTCCAAGTCCCAATTTTTTATAATCATTGAAGTCGTCTCCCGTTTGCCCTTGATACGGATCAAACCATAATATGTACCCAAGACGTGTCGATCCTACCCAAAATTTGTAACCCCATCTGATAGGTTTACCTCTTATAAATTGTTTACAAGGGTGACCACCATAATACGGAATCATCGCTTCATCAATGCTGTAGTTTTCTTCGAATGGGGCATAGTTTAGGAAGTTCTCATTCAACGCGTCAAAGAGTGGTCTCAACTTCGCATATTTATCATTAGATGGCAAATCTGTATTATCACAGCAGTGAATATGAGACATTATAAAAGTAAATCTATCTCTCGACAATGCATTATAAACTATTGGGTTCCCACAGTCTGCAGCATTTTCCCAATACATATATCTTCTGGGTACTACCACATACCCACTGAAGAGAAGTATTCCGATAAAGCATTTCATCTCTTCACACGTTATATTTCCAATTTTATTTTTTTGATTTATATAATTATTGGTGTAATTTGTCAGCAAAACTGTAATTCTGTCGCTAAAAAGTTGCTCAAAATAATAAAAGGCATTTTGCTGCCTTGCAACTTGCTGCATTCCGGCCCATGGTCTAAATATTGGACGTATATCTCTTGAAATCCAGTTATACTGTTTAGTTTTTGGAATTGTCATGCTTGTGGAAGTTGAGGGTGTTGGTTCGTCGTCAGGTAACAACTGATTTTCAATCGGAGGATTGGAAATTCTGATGCGCATTCTTTTCGATACTTGAGCTAGACTTATTTCGTCTTCACTGTCACTATCGTCTGTCAAATTCATATAATGAACTTGCGCTGGAGTCCTTAGTTGAGTGCCAGGTAAATTTTGAATGCGGACTTGATTTTCGTCACCAGAATCTTCGTCGGTGACATCAGCATTACAATTTTCTGGTGGAAAAAATGTGATGCTGTCAGGAATAGGAGCCTCCTCATCAAATTCCAATTCTTCCATGATTTCATGAAGTTGCGACTCCCATCCTCTTCCAAAAACTCTCCTGACAAAACAAAACATTTTTTTGTATCAAGTAGTAGTAGATATTACTATTGGGCTTTATAAAGAACACCAAATGTTGCACCAAAAAAAAGTATAAAAAATGACAGTTGGTACTTATATTTAATTTAATTCACTTAGAAGAGATATGAAAGTTTTATTATTCATTGTCAAAAAAAACGATTTTTTAATAATAATAAAATAACTCACCTCATATCAGTCATGATAAATTTACCGTAAAACAAAAGCTCCAAAACTGATTAATAATAATGCGTTATACCACTCACAATACTTATATTGTACTGCCACACAATTCAACTTTCAAATGTCACCAACAATATTTGTTTACTTTACCCTCATTAATCACAAGATTTTTGTTTATGCGCCGTCCTTTTAAGAGGACGATAGTAATAAGTGGGATTAGTTTTTTTTTTGTGTAAACTTCACAGACGTGTTTAATATCGATTTCTAAACACGATAAAACATATTTTCTCAACTCGTACTTCAAGTAACAAAAATACTAACACTCGTTGACCCCTAAAAAAAACATCTTTTTGTTTTATCGTGTAGACATCGATACTCATCACGTGTGCAGAGTTTAATTTGACCTTGTAGGTATAGATAATCTAAACATTATTTAAAACACAATAAATCATTAAAAATAATAATCAATGATCAAACCTCAACTTCCACTCAACACTCGTCCGTCAGTTAGTATCAAACGCGCCATCACTAGCGCGCACTCCATATTTATATGACTGACACGCTGGTGTCATGAAGTGTCAAACATCAGCTGCATGATACAGACAGAGGTAAAATAGTCGAGGAGTGATGTAATGCTATTAATAGTTGGTAATAATTATTAAAATTGTAACCATACTATTAATATTATTATCGTAAAAGCGAAGGAATCTCTGTTTGTAGTTGTAAATGCGAAATTGTATATGATTGGTGCTGCTTGGCAAATTTTAATGTGGTATAAAATAGCTTGAAACCTGCGGAAGGACCTAATTACCATTCGACCGAGACGCGGCCATTGCCGGAAAATGGATCCCCCCCCCCCAAAAAAAACCGTGTGCGGTCGTAGGACCAACGGCTTCGTCAGGAACAAAGTTCTTTACACGATACTCGCACGGACACATACTCGTATAAGATAGAAAGAGACAGAGCGAAAGAAAGTGTGAAATTAAATCGCGTTTTTAAAGAATAAAGAAGATTTCGAACAGTTGTCGCCAACTTGGATTTTCATTTTGACCTCGCTATCGGCTTCACCACCCTCGAAAACCATGAAAACGACACCCATAATGAAAAATCTGAAAATGTTCGCAACCGCCATCTTGGAATTTTTTTACCAGTTTGCTCCTACCGCAAGCTATAGGTGAAATATATATAGGTGAAATAGGATGTCCAAGATTGTATGGGAAATTAAAAAATCAGCGCACAAGAAGTCGCGGGAAAAAAGGTAGTTAAAGTAAATAAGACACGCTTTGATAAGGCAAGGACTAATGATGTTAGATTGTGTTTAGACCGTTAGTAATTTTTAATATTATCATAAAATTATGTAATTTATGAAACAAAATAAACCTTCCCAAGTAAAATAATGGGCTTGTATTAATTAAGCCTCCAGTAACTAACACATAACAACAAGAAATATAATTAAAAAAATACACTGCTGAACATACACCTCATTAAAAAAAAAAAAAATAATTACAGACCTCTTTTTAAAATCCGAATATTCATTGCAATTCAAAAACTTGAAAACCCGTACCACTGTATTTCTAAGAAACCTTGAACTCTAGAGTAAAATTCAGTAAAGTTTAGATCATTTTTACCGACTTCACAAAAAGGAGGAGGTACTATGTTCGGGTGTTTTTTTTTTTTTTTTGTATGTTTGTTCATCGAATACTCCGCCAATTGTCTACGGATTTTCAAAATTCTTTTTTTGTTCGAAAGTAGATAGTTCTGAGGTGGTCCCATTGTCACCAAGTTAGGATCTGATGATGGGATCTTAGAGAAATCGAGGGCAACCCTCAAATTTTATAGGCTCACTTATTGTTTTTCGCATATTTTATGAAGTATCTTGTGTATTTGTGTATGGTTGTCACCATTTCAGGTAGCTGGGCTGATGATGGAAGGTACAACTCCTTAGCAGTAAGAAGTTACTCGAACAGGCAAGGACTGTTTTAGTATGATGTTTGATAGGGCATTTGCCACATTTGGTCTCATGATCATCAAGTCATGACCTGATGCTGCAGTCAGGATAGTCTGCAGAGTACCTAACTCCTCGACAACTAACAGCAGATATATCGTGTTTAGGCTCATTGAAAAGGGCTCGATGTGTGGATAAACGTACTGTTACTGAGGAACACCGAAGACCTGATGCTGAAGCCAGGAGCATCAGAAAAAGTAAAAACCTTGAAATTACAGCACCGTAGTCGTGTTTGGGCTCATTTTAAACAGGACTAATTTTATGTTCAATGCAATGTTGACATAAGTCTGGCCTGATGCTGCAGCCAGGATTATCAGCATCTAATCTAAAAACTAATAAAAGGAGAACTCCTCAACAATTAACGTCCCTGCATCGAGAAAAGGAATATTTTATAAAAAGGCGATGGGCAAGTTGACATTAGGCTAATGTAACTTAGATAAATTATAAATAGACCCACTAAAAAGCGAGAAATAAAAACTATTTAACAAAAAAAAAAACCGACTTCCAAAAAAAAACACTACAAACTGAAAAATAACTTTAATTTCGGAAGTCGGTGGCAAAAACTAAAATACTGATCCCTAAGACACACATTTTTTTTTGGAAGTCGGTTTTTTTTTTGTCAAAAAGTTTTTTAACTCAACTTTTTGTGGTGCCCTGAATTTATGGTTTCGTTCTGGAGTATATAGGACTAGTCTTCTTTATTTATTTAATGCACAATGGCGCCGATTCTGTTATGTCACAAACTAAACTAAATTTAAGTTCAGGCATCTTTTTCTTTCTATTTCATTAAGAAAAGGACAGAAGATAAATATTAGTTTAGTCCTGTCAAATTAGTCAGCGCCTGACGTAAATTGACGTATTTTAATAGCCATTTTTTTAATCTCGTCTAAATTGTCTATGGAGTATCTTAATTTGACAGGACTAAACTAATATTCTCCCCTGTCAACCGTCACGCTATCATTCACTCCCTTCTCTTTTATATCATTCCTCACACAATCCATCCAACTTTTCTTCGGCCTTCCCCTCCCTCTCCATCCATCAACATGTATATTCATCACTCTTTTAGTCACATGCGTTTCGTCCCTTCTCATCACATGCCCATACCAAGATAAACGATTTCCTTTCAACTTTTCTGTCACTGGCGCCACTTTCAAACTCCCTCTTATATACTATCTTCCACTTATATATTATCTAATATCACGTAGATTAGGAACTTTCACAGTTAAAATATAGTATTAATTTATAAGACAATTTATTGGAACAATCCAACGCAATAATTACCTACTACTACTACCTAAACAAATACCTATACATAAGCATTATGTATCAACACGTCATCAAGGTGTAAAGATCACAAGTACATTGTACCAGCTGATCTGTCTGACGTCAGCATCGCCAATCCATTCAACTGTATAGCAAGTATAACGTGTTTACGATAACTAATGTTTACGCTGACTTAGAAATTATGTCGGTTAAGACAACCTGTCATAAATGTGGGTGTCATGACGAGAGGGTGTATCTTTTGGGTGCTGGGTTCTAGGGTAAGCAGAAATGGGAGAAGCGACACTATCTGACTGAACAACTTGGGAAGAACGCCAAAGAAAAGCAGATTCGAGCCTTTGCCAGGATTTTAGGCTTCTTACTTCATCAACGCTCATTCTATCTGCCTATTATTACTATTAGTGGTCACATAAACGCTTTGTCATGACGGTTTATACTATAGCGTCAGTTCACACCGCGACGCGACGCGACGCGCAGTTGTTTTGCTATCTTGAAACTGCGCGTCGCGGTGTGAACTGACCCTTTTTTTTTTTGGGTGGGAAATCATCAAATGACCCCTCCCGCTCTGGGTGGAGCGGACTCTTACTGACTAAAACCCACCCGTAAGGCTTCCTTCCTTAGCCCTTTATGTTCCGGGCCAGCGGTAACCCTTTCTGATAATCCCGCTGAGTATAAACTGACCCTTATGAGAACATCTGGTTCAATAGTTTAATGCGGTCCATACCTCTATGAGCCACGGAGTGTCGCAATTTGCGTAAAGAATGGTCGATTTAACGACGATTTCTCTCTTACACATTTAAAGCAAAATTTTCTCAGTTATTTAGTTAAGATCTAACGTTGGCTTGCTAACTAAATCTAAACTGAATTAAACACTAACCTACACAACTTCATAGATTTCAATACAAAATCAACCAACTGCAACAATTTATCAAGGCATGATGTCATACAAATTGACGCATAGCTTATTTATAAGCTGTCAAATCCGATATTCACTGAACTTAATATATGGTGGAAATTACTATAGTAAATGGCTTACTGTTATAGCGGAATAAACCTAGGAACTTCATAAGTTAGTTACGTTTATACATTACTATACTCACCTCGGAGATTTCCATACTGATTATTGATTGGCGATACCAGGAATGCAGCAGACATGCAGTACATGCGTGATGGAATATACAAATTTGACCGCTAGCAACGGTACGAGCTGGAGTGGAATTTCTGCCGAAAATCTAGGTTTTTAGGCAAGATTTTGAAAAAATACCAAGCTGCCAGAAAAATGAAGGAGTTAACGAAGTGCAGATAGCTATGGAAATTGCTACATAAATGGCTTTTCAAAATAAAGTATAGTTAATCTCGAGGATGCGCTTCTAAAATACCAAGCTGCCAGAGAAATGAAGGAGTTAACAAAGTACAGATAGATATGGAAATTGCTACATAAAAGGCCTTTAAAAATAAAGTATAGTTAATCTCGAGGTTGCGCTGCTCTGGGTGCAAGAAAATTTCTAGTTATTAGTCAGATTTGAGCCTCAACTAAATCAATAACCTGCTTACATGGTGTCCATGCCCTAGCTAGGAGCAGGATGCGACACTCATTGGTTAGATTTTGAGCCATTCTAAAGCAATGACCTGCTGCTTTTATGTCTACATATTTTCAAGCCATGGTAAAAGTCGGAGGGCAGGTTGCTAGCCAGAAAATAAACAGTAGGTATCTATTTTCCGTAGCGCAACAGATACCGTAATTAACAGGTGTGAGTCTATCTGGCGGGCCCCAACGAGATTTATCAACAGTTGATAACTTTATCAAAGACAAATGCGTTAGTCAATTAGTATGTTCAATCAGACATAAACCACAAACTATATATTAATAAACAATAATAAATAATCAAATATATCGAAACACAGGTTATGATAAGGATTCTAATCAGCATCCATTAATAAAACAAGAGACAAATATAAACAATCTATTGTAGAAATGTGTAGTAAACAAGCAGTCTTATTTATAGTGGAACTACCTGACCCGGCAAACGTTGTTTTGCCATATAAATTATTTCTAGCTGCCCGGCGCTACTTTGTTTGCGTGGTGTCCTACCCCTTACCCCTACCCTACTCCTACTCCTACACTACACTACTCCTACCCTACTCCTACCCTACTCCTACACTTCTCCTACCCTACTCCTACCCTACTCCTACCCTACTCCTACACTTCTCCTACCCTACTCCTACCCTACTCCTACCCAACTCCTACCCTACTCCTACCCTACTTCTACCCTACTCCTACCCTACTCCTACACTACTCCTACCCTACTCCAACCCCACTTCTAACCTACTCTTACCCTACTCCTACCCTACTCCTACCCTACTCCTACCCTACTCCTACCCTACTCCTACCCTACTCCTACCCTACTCCTACCCTACTCCTACCCTACTCCTACTCCCCTACTCCTACCCTACATCTACCCTACTCCCATAGTATAATTTTTCTCTGCGTAAGAACCATCCTCGTACTTAAAGGAATATTCTAAAAAAATAATTAGCGAAATTGGTTCAGCTGTTCTCGAGATTTGCGCTTAGCAACACATTCAGCGATTCATTTCTATATTAGGTATGATAAACCAAGATTTACATAGTGTCTTTGTTGAATGATTGTTTGTTGGCCATTATTGCCTTTATTACATACTAGCACCACCCCGCGGATTCATCCGCATAGGTGTTTGGCGAGACTGGCAGCGCGGGCGCGGGGCGAGCGCGGCGATCTCAAACATAATCAACTTCCTTTGAGTGTCCATAGTGGGCAAGCTGGCGCCGCGCGGGCGCTGGCGGCCCGCTCCAGTGCGGACAGGCACCCGCGCTAGCCCCGCGCCTGCGCCCTAATCTGGCCAATATATGAAGATGGCCACCCATCCACGGACCAACCGCGGCAAGCGATCAACCCGTGCGGCTGTTATTACTTAGCCACAAGCCCCCTCACTCGATCGCCCTCTATTACATGGGACTTAAATATAACTAGCGAAATGTGGGTGTACTATAAGTAGGATACAGCATTTTTTATCTATGGGGGTAACTAACACACTAACAGTAGCAATGGCTTTCATTTTGACAGTTCAACAACATTCATTACGTTATTTACGTTGTTGAGCAGACAAATGTTTCAAACATATGAGGCAATGGATTTGCAATATCCTTCAAAATAATGCAGCTAGTGATTTATCAATCACTAGCTGCATTATTTGAGTTTTTCCCAGTGTACAGATTGATGGTCAGACTAGTCTTTCCAACGGGAATTTATTTTTCCCGTTGGTCAGATTTATTTGACATCTGGGAAAACAACAGAAAAAAGTACAATGAAAGTAAAAAGTGTTTTTTAATAGTTATCTTACAATTTTATCTTAGGCGTTCTAAAAAATGACCAACACATTCAATCCTCCATTAGTTAACATCATTTATGAATACATTATAAATTCGTCTCATTACATTTTCCTTTGTCCGTTTATTTGATAATTTAGTAAAATCACTTTTACCCAAAGTTAATTATCCCGTGTCCTTTTCTTGACATTTTTTTTTTATTTAATTCTTTATGCCAACTTTCTAAACAGTTAATATAGCTGCATTATCAGCACTCTAATCGCTTAGGGCGCTGATAAGGAAGTGCCGATAAAATCAGGCACGGCTGAAAATAATTCGGAAAAAACTTGTAGCAAAAGCCGACTGTCAGTTATTACCTACTCTTCAGCAGGTATACGAAACCCGTTGGGTACCGACCATTTTCTGACCATTGTCTATTCGGTTGTAGGTACCGTGTGCACCATATTATGCGACGTCATACAGATGTATGCTCGTGGCTAATAATATATAACAGCCGCCGTCTATCATAAGCTCCCAAACTCAAACTCAAAGCATTTATTGATGATGATTTTTAAATGATGATTTTTATTTCTGTAAGTAGGTTTGTACAAACACTTTTACACGTCAATCATATTTTTTTTTTAAACTAGATGAGGTCGGCGTTTCCTAACTGACTATTCTGAGAAGAAAGGCCGAAACAAACTCAGAAGTCACAGTCTCTTTTAAAGTCCAGACAAAATCTTGGTCAGATCGTGTGAAGACCATGTAGATTGGTGTCTGAAATGGTCTTTTGAGGAAAGAACCACACAGATTGAGCGGACCTGTCCAATCAGTGCACGCATTTGTCAAAAATCGTGCAGCTCAACTCAGAACTTGAGGAGCTCAACGATTCGACGAACAATACCAAAGACAGGACATTTGGGTAGGCCGCATAAACTACTCAAACTGCCAGATCATGATTAAAACTAAGAAGGAAAAAAGAAATGACCCACATAGTCCTCACATTCACAATAATTAAATAAAAAATAATAATAAAAATTACTTACAAAGTAAATATTCATGTCATTGTCTAAATAAAATTCATCAATGTCAATGTGTATATAAAAAATCCGCCATAATCTTTGAGGACCATGTAGATTAGTGTCTGAAATGGTCTTTTGAGGAAAGAACCACACAGATTGAGCGGACCTGTCCAGTCAGTGCACGCATTTGTCAGTAACCGTGCAGCTCAACTCAGAACTCAAGGAGCTCAACGATTCGACGAACAATACCAAAGACAGGACATTTGGGTAGGCCGCATTAACTACTCAAACTGCCAGATCATGATTAAAACGAAGAGAGAAAAAACAAAAAAAAATTACCCACATAGTCCTCACATTCACAATAATTAAAATCATATAATACTTTATACAGTAAATGTACATGTCATTATTTAAGTAAAAAGATACTTAAAAAAAAAAAAAAAAAATTTATTAAAGTGTAAAATAGCAAAAATAAAACAACATTCTAAACCTATTGGAGCAGCTCAATCCCAAGCCTTTTTGTCCTCAATATAGTCTTTTACAGTATAATAGGCTTTCTGACATAGTTTTCGCTTTATAAAAGATTTGAATTTATTAAGGCTTAGTTCTTGAATTTGGCTAGGAAGTTTATTATAAAAACGTATACATTGGCATCTAAACGAGCCACCAATTTTTTTGAGCCTTGTTGTAGGAACAACAAATTTGTGTTTGTTCCTAGTATTTATGTTATGGATATCACTGTATTTTTTAAACAGATTAATATTTTTATGTGCATACAAAAGATTATCATAAATGTACTGAGAAGGCACAGTCATTATATTAATCTCTTTAAATTTGTCTCTGAGGGAGTGTCTGGGACTTAATTTATAAATGGAACGAATTGCCCTTTTTTGTAAAATAAAAATTGTCTGAATATCGGCGGCATTTCCCCACAACAGAATACCGTACGACATCACACTATGAAAATAACTAAAGTATACTAAACGGGCTGTCTCTAAATCAGTTAAATCACGAATTTTCCTAACGGCATATGCTGCAGAGCTAAGCTTTTTTGACAATTTATCTATATGGGGGCCCCATTGAAGCTTGGCATCCAACGTTATGCCTAGGAATACTGTGGTATCTTCAGGTTTCAACTCTTCATCCTTAATGAGAACACTAGTTTCTACTTGTCTAACGTGGGGTATGGTAAACTTAATACATTTCGTTTTTTTTCCGTTAAGAAGTAGGTTATTGACATTAAACCAGTTAACTACTTTTGCAAGGGCGTTATTTACATTGTCAGTAACCAGCTGCTGACGTTTGAGTTTAAATAAAAGTGAAGTGTCATCTGCAAACAACACTATATCATGTTCATCCCTTATGAGGTAAGGCAAGTCATTTATATAAATAATAAATAAAAATGGGCCGAGAATTGAGCCCTGGGGGACCCCCATTCTTACTACAGATCCGGGTGACCTTTTTCCGTTAACATCAACTCTCTGAATCCTATCACTTAAGTAAGAAGTAAGAAGATCCAGAGAGGAGTTCCGGATTCCGTAGTGGTGCAGTTTCCTGATTAATGTTTCATGAAGAACACAATCGAATGCCTTGGACAAATCGCAAAAGATGCCCAAGGCATCGCATTTGTCCTCCCATGCATTATAAATATGTCCTAAAAGTTCAACTCCTGCATCGGTAGTCGAACGACCCCTTGTAAATCCGAACTGTTTGTTATGTAGTAATTTATTTTTATTAAAAAATCTTTGCAATTGATTTAAAATAAGTTTTTCAAAAATTTTACTAAAGGTAGGTAGTACTGAAATAGGTCTATAATTAGTAGGGTCTGATGTACTACCCGATTTAAACAACGGTATTATTTTACTGTTTTTCATAAGATCAGGAAACTCACCACGGTCAATACAATTATTAAATATAACAGCTAAAGTAGGTGCTACAATGTCTATAATCGACTTAGCAACATCCACAGAATTACCCCATAGATCTGCGGTCTTTTTAACATTTAACGTGTGAAAAGTTTTAATTATATCTTTACAAGTTACATATTGGAAGTGAAATTCTGAATCGCAAACTGGAACGTTTTCTTTAAGTAAAGACTCTGCAGCAATGGGTGATGAGTTAAGAGATTTAGTAGTTGATACGGGAATCTCTGCAAAGAAATTTTCAAAGGCCGCGGCGACTTGACAATCTGATTTAATTATATTGTCATCAATAACAAGGCTGTAGTCACTACTTCGGGTGCATGACCTTCCCGTTTCGCTATTAATGACATTCCAAGTCGTTTTAATAATGTTACTACTATTTTTAATTTTTGAACTCAAATAACGTGACTTGGCAATACTACAAACTTTTTTAAATATTTTAGAATAATTCTTAACATATAAATTAAATTCAGCAGTGTTTATACAAATCCGTTCTTCATATAATTCATAAAGTCGTTTTCTACTTTTATGTATACCAATGGTGGCCCAGTCACTGAAGGAAGCAATACTATTAACCGATAATGTTTTTGGAATAAATGTGTTATCAAATTGTGTGCAATACATATTAAAAAAATCATTATATTGTTGATTAGGGTCATCATTAGTGAACAAAAGTGGTAATTTACCCATGAGTTTAGTTTTAAATGTTTCCAAGCGATTAGTTGTTTTTGGATTAACAGTGATATCTTTTTTAGTAACTTTTTTGTTTTTATTTGGAATAGTGATTAATTGTCCACAATGATCTGAGTCTATTAGGTTAATAATGTCTTTGTGGGTTGGTATAACATCTGTATAAATGTTATCTAGGCATGTGGCACTAGTAGGAGTTATTCTAGTGGGCTCCAAAAATTGGTTTGCAAGATTGTATGACTGAAACAAACTTATAATTTTAGTACTTAACCCAGAATTTTCTAACAAATTAACATTAAAATCACCACAAATGATGATGGACTTGTTTGTATTACAGATTTTGTTCAACACTTCATCCATAACTTTTTCAAAACAATCATACAATCCTGAAGGAGGTCTGTACACACTTAATATAATGAACTGCTCCAATTCTATACAGGCTATTTCAATTGTCCGTTCAACAGAGAGGCTCACAATATCCTTTCGGTCTTTAAACTTAAGCTGGTTATTTATTAAAATTAATGAGCCACCATGTATAGCATTTACTCTGCTGAATGAACTACCAACCTGGTGATTACTAAAATTGAACATGAACTGGTGACTTTTAAGCCAATGTTCTGTCATACAAAGAATATCTATATTGTAACAATTCAGGAATAATTCTACTTCTAAGTCTTTGTTTGAAAAACCTTGAATATTTTGATGCACCAGATTGATACTATTTAATTTTTTTACACTTTCATTTGACTTATTTACATTTTTGCAAGAGGTTGCCTCTATTGTCTTAATTTCTAATTTAAATGATTAATGTCAATAATTTCAACCAAATTATTACCAGAGTAATTTAAAAAGTCATTGCATTGCTCAATAGGAGCAATTTGTTTAGCCAAATGTTTGGCTGAAATAGAAAAAAAATATGATAGCGACACAGCTATCTGTCTTTTTTGATAGTTAGAAAGATAGTACATAACAATATTATATCTATCTTTTGTCAAATATAAATTATTACCAACATAATAGTTAGTATCAATTAACTGGAATAAGTTATCATTATATGTCAAATTGTGCAATGTCATGTTTATATCAAATCTTAAGTTATTTTCTTCCTGTGGCAAACTGTTACTGTAAGGTAATGTAAACAAAACAATTTTTCTTAAGCTAAGGTTGCACAATGTTCTATGATATTGGAGCAATTCTCCTTTATTTAAATTACCCCTATTTCCCATAAATATTAATAAAGTTGTTTCCTGTTTAAAGTTATATTTAACAATTGCTTTCATAATATCAAATAAAGAACAACCAGGCATACAGTAATTTATTATTGAGTGTCCCGGATATTCATCTGTCAACAAGTGACCTAACTCCTTTCCAATCTCATCACAAAATAATATAATATCATGATTTACAATTTCTTTAGATGGTATAATGGTACTATCAACAGAGGGAATTGCCAAATCAACACAAGGCTGCGGTAATGTGGTATTGCATGCCGATAATGAATGGTCTGGTGTAGGTACATTGGATGGTGTTTGACAGCGCTCACAGCTGTTCGTTTGTGAGTTCACCAGCTCATTCATTGCCAACACATATTCCCTCATTAGATCTTCAGAGGTATTATATTTGTTAGTCATTGATCTTAGTTTCTCCTGCAGCTGGTCAAGTTGAGATTGCAAGTCCTGTGTGTCAATGTTGTATTTCCTAGTACTTTGCTCTAGATTAAAAGAATACATATCTAGCTGTTTAAGTAGATTTAACCTTTCCCTATTAAGTTTAACATTTTTAATAAAGAACTTTTGTCTTTTTACCATTTTTTGGGTTTTAACAATGTATTTATTAATGTATTTATTATTATTGCAATAAAAGTATTCGGGTACTTACTTTTCTAAAAGGTTCGGTCATTTACAGTGAGAGAATACGTTCTTGAAACCTGTCAGTTTCATACAAACGAATAAATATTTTGGGCTTCCATTCCCTCATAAGCCACTTCTCACCCAAAATCTATACATATAACAAATCTGTAGACGAGGCGTTTCTGTACATTGAAATAAAAAAATAAAAAATAGGTGGGGTGTTAAAGGATACCCAACAGATGCCATTTCATAATTTTTTTGAATTTTTGTCTGTTTGTCGGTTTGTCTGTTTGTCTGTTTGGATGTGAGAGATATTTTATTTGAACAGGTTCATCGTAAAAAGTACCAAACCAATATGGTTAATTTTTATACTCAAATATAGTGTAGAACTCCGAGTAGTGAAGTCTTTGTTTCATCGCAATCGCTTCAGTCTATCAAAAGATGTAATCAATTTAAAGCATTCTATATCAACTTTTTATTGCAATAAGTGGAAACACATAACGGCATCTATTGGGACGATATAGTTAGTACTAAAGAAAACATATTGTGATCTTTAAAACATTATTATGTGTATTATTAACTCTGATACTTATGTCTGTGTTATTTAAAAAAGTAATGATAATGATTATAATCTATAAATTAAAAGAAAGTCGTGTTAGTTACACTATTTATTACTCAAGAACGGCTGAACCGATTTGGCTGAAAATTGGTGGGTAGCTTAGAACCAAGTGACGGACATAGGATACTTTTTATCCGGTTTTAGACGGACATAGTATTTAATATCTTTATTTACTTATATTATAGGAGTAGGGTAGGAGTAGTGTGGGAGTAGGGTAGGAGTAGGGTAGGAGTTGGGTAGGAGTAGGGTAGGAGTTAGGTTAGGAGTAGGGTAAAAGTAGGGTAGGAGTAGGATAGGAGTAGGGTAGGAGTAGTGTAGGAGTAGGGTAGGAGTAGGGTAGGAGTAGTGTAGGAGTAGGGTAGGTGTAGGGTAGGGGTAGGGTAGGGTAAGGGGTAGGACACCACGCGAACGATAGCGGCAGCGGGCAGCTAGAAATAATTTATATGGCAAAACAACGTTTGCCGGGTCAGCTAGTTATTAATATATTAACAACTTTTTTAAATGAAAATGACATAAAATTGTAGCGTAATTGGTGCGTAGTAATTATATAAATAATATGTATTATATTAATGTCTTTGTGCTGTACCCTACCTTAGAATATTTATGTTCTACTAACCCTTGTCCTCGTTTTTTTCAGCGACTAACCTGTAGACCTACCACAAAGTGCAAAGTCGACGGGCCGCCGCGCGGCGCGCCGCGTCGCTGCGCTGCCGTCTTGTGCGACACTAGCAGAATACTCGACATCGGCTCAATTGCCATAAAATATTTTGGGAATTTGATCTTTACTAACTACTAGAATTGTCGCTATGACAATGCCAAGAACGCATTCTCTTAACGGCCGAGCTGTACTCAAAAAGTTTCCACTACAAGCTCGTTCTAAAACGCAGTTTTCTATGGAGAATGACTGGCAAGAAATTCCATGGTCACTCTTTTAAATACAGTCAAATAAGAGTAGAATTAAAACACACAAAACATAGTTTATATGATGTTTATGTTTTCAACTTGACAACACATAACATGCGCAATAGTTCCACACAGTAAAGGTATTTACAGATGTTGTTATGATGCTCAACTTTATAAGTGACAGCTCATACATACATGCACGTGAGTTTTCAGAGGATTTAAATAAAAGAGATTGTGCTTCATTCTAAAAAAGAAATTGTATCTAATTGTAAAAGGAGTACTTATTTAAAGATCGTAACAGGTGGCGTTCTGTAGTTTCTTATGTTTATGTGTACCTAAGAAGTAGGCTCGTCCCCTATTGCATAATATTACATAATAAGTAATAATAAGTTTAATTTCATAATCAACAGGTTTTAACAAATAAGTTGTAGATGCCTTACTTGTGGCTAATTAATAACAGCCGCGCGGGTCCGTGGATGGGTGTCCATTTTATTACATACCAAGACCTCTCCGTGCCGTTACGTTGGTACCGGCTGTCATTCGTGGATCTTTGACAGTCGTTACGGGTCGTCAGAAGCCCGAAAGTCTGACAAACAGTCTTACCAAGGGGTTTTGTATTACCCAGTAACTGGGTTGTGGAGGTCATATAGGCACTAGGCAGTCGCTCCATGTAAAATATTGGTACTCACCTGCTTCCGGTTACACTGGAGGCCGACCCCAACGTAGTTGGGAAAATACTAGGCAGATGATGAGGCCTTATTTAAAGTACCTAAGGAGATACCTGTAACAGAAGACTCTCCTCTTTTACATGGCGAAATGCGGGTGTACTATGGGTACACCTCTGTCTAACCCTTCAGAAAATACAGGCGTGTTATAATCTAATCTGCATTCGCGACTTGTTTGCCACAAGTGTAAACAAATATGAGTTTATGGAAAAGTAACCTTAATACTTACACAATAAAGTACAGTTTACGCCTACAACTTCAAACATTTTTATAACTTTTTCAATAGTGCTAGTCACTCTGAAATCAACTTATTAACCATTACAATAAAGTACTTGAAGTAACATCAATTTGAAACATAGAAAAGACTTTTAAGTATAGCTTTGTGCACCTAAGAAATAAATAGAGGATGATTAAATTTTTGATACAAGCAAAATATTTTATCATTATATTATTATAAAAAATTACGATGGTTAACCTATTATGACAGTTGGAAATAATTATTACTGCAAGTTTATCTATGAGTTTTGACCCGTAAATAAATTTTCCCCTACTTCTAAACACTTAGGAATTTCCCCCTATACCTTTCAGTTGGTTTGATAGACAAACATACAAAAACTAAATCCAAACTCGCCCATTTATCTTGACCTTTTCTTTTCCGCTACGGCCAGAGATCGTGCTCATGCAGAGATAATAATAATAAACCATTTATTTTCAGGTAACAAATACCCATAGATTAACTTTAACATAAGTAGGTACCTATACATAACCAGCTTTCGCCCGCGACTTCGTCCGCGTAAAATTTCACCCTGCCCCCAGTCACCCTCTTAGGGGTGGAATTTCGAAAAACCCTTTCTTAGTGGATACCTACTCTTCACAAAGAACACACACCCTCCAAATTTCATGTCTCTAGGACCAGCGGTTTAGGCTGTGCGTTGATATATCAGTCAGTCAGTCAGGACTTTGAATTTTATATACAGATATAGTAACAATTTTGTTAGTACTTCGTGAATCATACTTAATAAATATGTGCTTGTCACTTGTAGCAGTGTTGACAGCCCCAACCAACCGACTGAGTCCGCTAGGGCCGATGCCTGCCAGGGTTGCGGGTTGTTCGAAAGAGATACCGTGGCCCCCGGCACAGGCAACTGAAGGAACACGGGTGGGTTTTAGTTAGTAAGAGTGTCCCACTCCCTTCCGCTCCGCCCAGAGCGGGAGAAAAAACTACCAGTGCAGCAGCAAAAACGGAACCCTTATGGATTCGTCATGTCTGTTTGTCCGTCCGTATGTCACAGCCACTTTTTTCCGAAACTATAAGAACTATACTGTTGAAACTTGGTAAGTAGATGTATTCTGTGAACTGCATTAAGATTTTCACACAAAAATAGAATAGAAAAAAACAATAAATTTTGGGGGTTCCCCAAACTAACTGAAACTCAAAAAAAATAATTTCATCAAACCCATACGTGTGAGGTATCTATGGATAGGTCTTCAAAAATAATATTGAGGTTTCTGATATCATTTTTTTCTTAACTGAATAGTTTGCGCGAGAGACACTTCCAAAGTGATAAAATGTGTCCCCCCCCCCCTGTAACTTCTAAAATAACAGGATGATAAAACAAAAAAAAAAATTATGATGTACATTACCATATAAACTTCTACCGAAAATTGGTTTGAACGAGATCTAGTAAGTAGCTCGCCGGTGAAAATTTAAAAACATGATGGTACGGAACCGTCGGTGCGCGAGTCCTACTCGCTCTTGCCCGGTTTTTTAAATTCCTCGCAGGGCCAATCCCCTCTTAACTCATTGTGTGTTGCATCTTACTTAGTACAATAAATAATTATTATAGTAAGTAAATTATACTGTGGCGATGGGATCTGACCTTAACCTCTGCCTTTTACAAACTTGCATAAATCTTCCACTCGCAACTCCTCCTTTATTATTTCAATGCTGTTTCCTAATTTAGTGTCAGTTCCCATTTGTTAACCCACTAAGATAACCCTGCGACCCCTGTCGGTCGGTCCCAGGCACTGGAGAGCTTGCGCTTCACATAAATAGATCAGTGACGTATGAGTATAATTGTGATTTATTTATTACGTACATAATAATTATGTGTACATGAGATGTGGGTGGTGTAGGTGTACTTTAGGTACACCTCATCCTTAGGGCATTATAGGCGTAATCTTATGTTAACTAATATACGATGTATTCACGCCTTTTTCCACATAATTATGTGTGGGCCACAGATATAGATACACATAGATAAGGCAAGTATTGTATGAAAATCAAGTGTGCCCTTTTTTGACTACCTACCATGACATCACAAGCACTATTTACCATAACCTTAATCAGCCTATAATGTTCCCACTGCTGGGACACAGGCCTCCTCTCAATGAGAGGGAGTGGGCCGTCATCCACCACGCGGGCCCAGTGCGGGTTGGTGGATGTCACGTCTTCGAATTTTTGGTTCTAGGACATGCCGGTTTCCTCACGATGTTTTCCTTCACCGTTACCCCGCACTATTACACTATCACACACACACACACTACACTACACACACACTCACACCCCTCCCCTACCCCTTCCCCCTCCCCCCTCCCCTCCTTACTCACCATCTCTCTTTTCACTATTTAGTTATGGGAAAATCAAATCGATTCAAAGACGCCGCCGCGTGCGGCACCTGTCTCGCCCACCCCCGGGGGCCTAGCGCCAGCACTCACGCGCACCCAGCCAGCAGTAGCAGATTTTTGTACTTACGTAAGCTGGTGCGATTTTTGGCACGCGAATTAGTTGCTCTTGTGTTATCTAGGTGTATCTATTATTTATCTGTGGTGTGGACAGCCAGTGGCAGAAATAACTGAATACTGTCACGATCCTTACACACCTTTTATCCAGTCAGGGAAATTCATTTTTGGGGTTCCGTACCCAAACCAACGGGACACTAGTACTAAGCTTCCCCTGTCCGTTCCTCGGTATGTCTTTCAGCGGGCTGTATCTCATGAACTAATAGGTATTACTACCTACACACGCTGGGAAGGAAATTTTTCCACTGTGTATTTCTATTGCCGCTATAAAAAATCAAAGGGAGTCCTCTTTTCATACAAGAAACGTGTTTTGTTCGACTTTTTTTGCCTTGTGGTACGGAACGCTTCGTGTGCGAGTCCGACTCGAATTTGGCAGCTATTTTGACATACTACGTCAATTTGCCGTGTTTCAGCCATTACTGTCAAGGAACGACAAGTTGTGATTTGAATAAACGGGCCATTTTAAGTTGTCAGTCAATTTGATAAAAGAATAATTTCCCTGACTTTACATCTGACCATTCACGGGAACCATTGTAGATAACTGACCTTTTTAAAGGTCTTTAGTGGTAAGATTGGTGTAGGTATGCTCTTTTAGGACGTCCCGGACGTTTCCAATGACATCCTCTCCAAAAATTCCTGTTTGTGATAGCCAATATTATGCATATTATTGTGTTTTATTGAGCACTAGCGACCCGCTCTTGATCGTAAGGTTTTTAAGCGCACTACACACCGGCCCGGCGGCATTGTCTGCAACATTTTGCCGGCGGGCTAGGTTGGCGGCTTCAGTCATTGCAAGTCGTAAAACTTTGCCGGCGGGTCGACATCAGAAAAGTCGCAAAAACAAAAATACTAGCACGTCACTACAGCTCAAGTGTCGCCGGGCAACTGAGCGCTTGCGTACGCTAGCCGCCAGCAAGCCGCCGACATGTCGGCGGGCAACACGCGCGGGCGAAGGTTGCCGACATGCTTCTTTCAACGTAAGCCGGCTGGGTTGTGTCGGCGGGCTGTGTCGACGGGTCGGCGGCTTTGGTGTGTAGTGCACTTTACAACTTGACAGAACATCGTGATTTATTTATTATATAGGTACAACGTGTCACTAATTTAACGAAAGACCCGAAAAGAGGTCGTTGTACTCATAATTATGAATAAATATAAAAAATTAAATAAATAAAAAACAGCTGTTCAATACATTTTGACAAATTGTATGAAACAGCTGAATTTTTTCTCGCTATTTCAAGGTTTGTCCCATAGTAGAGGTATAATGATGAGTACAACGACCCCTATTCGGGTCTTGCGTTAATTCAATGACGATGACGCCTAGTATAAGTTAAATAGTAATCCAGCAAACAGAAACCTTTCCATTGCGTAGTTTAAAAGTACAACGCGGACGCACAAACAAATACAAAAATCGACTTTAATAAATAATATGGATTGATTTGGAAGTATGAGGACACATGAGATAGTGTTTGATTTATATTGAAAAGGGGTGTCAAGTATCAATGAGAAAGAGATAACGCTATAAAGTTTTGTTTCTCTCCCTTGAGTTATAACAACAACATTGCAATTTGTGGAACTTGGCGCCTCGGTGATAATGTTTGAACTTTGAACTAAAAAGAGGCGTTCAATGTTGTCAGAAGGAGATAGCATGCCCAGTTGTCCCTGTCTATATGAGGGGGTTAAGGTTGATTGCCTCTTTGGCGGTTGCTATCGCTACTGCAGATCATGAGGTACTAGGTTCGATTCCCAGGTCGGGAAAAGTGCTGTTGGATGTTTCTATCAGGAATTTCTCAGCAGCTACTCGGTGTCTAGATTTATGCTCGGTTGATAGCAAAAGGTTCGCCTCCTGGCGAAATGTGGGTGTACTAGAGGTACACGTCTGCTTAAGGGGCTTACAGGATCTAAACGCAAAAAACGCAAGTTTTAGAAACAATAAAAGTATATGATCGACTACAGTAAACAAAATCAGAAAAATACATGATATTGTTCTGGTTATATGCTAGGTAGATATGGTGTTGAAAACATAATACAACTACCTAATTTGATACGATAGAAAAAAATTATGAAGATACCTCTAAAAACTTTCTTTTTAAGTAATAAGAACCATACTAATATACATACAATCATTATGATTTTTGGTCAGATTATTCCACAAGCAACATATACTACATTTTGACGAGTTATACGAACTTAAATGTAGGGAACAGCAGTGGGAACATTATAGGTTGATTATGTACAGACGCAGCACATCAAGCTACTCGAAACAGTCAAATTTTCCCAATCAACTTTGAACCTTATGCTTTAGAAAATCCATTAAAGAAATTTGACAGATTGTAGTAGCTTGATGTGCTGGCGTCTGTATTTGAATGATAAGAGTTACATAATTATCTATATAGGTACCTATCTACTACCATGTGTGAATTACTACCTAACCTCGTATTTTTAACAGTCCTGGGTCAATACAACAGTATCAGTTCAAAAATAACATCACCAGACTAAAGTAATCTATAAATGTAAATAACGCCACTATTTACGTACAAATACTACGACATTATAATTATCATTGGTTTCTTTCCTCTACTGATAAACATAATCAGAGTAATATTCTTAGGCATTGCATCAGAATTTACTGGTGAATCCAGCTAAAGGCTGGATCACGATCACTCCAGCCGAGATTGTCATGAAAATGCAGGCAAATGCTGCTGCTGAAGGCTTGGCATTGATTCAATCAACTTAGCCTGCTGGATATAAACCTCTCCCAGACTACGCCACAATACCCTTTCCACCGCCTTCCACATCCAGCCTGTCCCAGCCACCTTCGTCGTCGGTCGGGGAGTCCCACACAACACTTGCCGATACGCGGTCTCCATTCCAGGACTCGTCTGCTCCAGCGGCTGTCGGTAATTTGGTAAGCATGTCCGGCCCACTGCCACTTCAGCTTGCTTACTCTGCAAGCTACGTCGGTAAACCCGGGTAAGCTTAGCATTTAGCCCTTGCTAATGACAAGCGTATGAAAAAATATATAACAGATGCTCCAGCATTTCCACAATTTTCTGTCTTGTAAGTCTATAGCGTTGCATGTTTAACGAGACACAGTACATTTTCTATTGTTGCAAGAATCCCGGAAGTCCCGCTCAGCTTTGCAACTTATATCCTAATGGATACCATCAAAATACTGAAGCAATTCAAAACGAAATTCAAGAAAGAATCATGTTGATAAAATCTATGTTCTGCTTAACTGACTTTTGGTAGAAAATCCTACATAATTTACATTTTCATAACATTCCGATGACGAATTCTCGTCAACTACAAAAACAAAATTTCACACTTAGATAATAAATAGCGTTAATATATCGTGTCATATATGTCTCATATACACACGAGTGTATGCCTACTCGTGATAAGCTGGGGGCTTGGCCTTACGTCACGCCATTCATGAGATAACCGAGTACCTACCTACGTACTTACGTACGTAGTAAGATACGAAGTGTTAAGGTGCTGCCACCCTGCTGTTATATAATGTCTACAAACATTTTTTAACATTGTGATCTAATAATACATTTAATCAAAAAGCATTTCAGAAATCAGAAGGGTTTTCATGTTAGGTAATGTTAGTAAACATTTTTAAACAGCAGTGTGGCAGCACCTGTAACATGCTCAGTTTAAGTGTTCTGTTGCTCAGTTTACGTTTTGTGCTGGAGATAGGATCATGTGCAGTATTGTGCCTAGGTATGTCCAGTAAGAAGAGCAAAAGGAGTATGTAGGGATCGTCGTAGCAGATGGCGTTCTGTAGTTTCTCCCCAAGGGAAGAAGGCGTGAGATTATGTAATCTGCATTCGCGATTTATTTGCCAAAAATGTAAACAAATATGAGTTTATGGAAAAATAACTTTAATTCCTACACAGTAAAGTTAAGTTTACGCTACAACTTCAAATATTTTTATAATTTTTTCAATAGTGCTTAGTCACTCTGAAATCAATTTAATTACCATTAAAATAATGTTGAAATAATATCAATTTGAAACATAGAATATACTTTAGTAGGTATGTCCTGTTGTGCGCTTAGAAAAACAGGTTGAAAAGCATGATGTAATTTAATGAAATTAATATTTATTACACCACAAGGGTCACAAGGTGGACCGACGACCTTGTGAAGGCCGCAGGAACTCGTTGGATGCGAGAAGCACAGAACCGGTCGAAGTGGAGGTGCTTGGGGGAGGCCTATGTCCAGCAGTGGACGGAAATGGAAATGATGATGATAATGATGATAATCAGCCTCAACTTTCCTTTTTTCACTCAGTTCGATCATGATCATTCATATATCTATGGGTCATCGTATAGACCCGGCATAGTACCAGCACTTTAAGCTACTACAATCTGTCAAATTTCTTTAATAGATTTTCAACTTTGTCACTAGAGCATAAGGTTCAAAGTTGATTGGGAAAATTTTACAGTTTCGGGTAGCTTGATGTGCTGCCGTAATTGTAATTGTACATACAGCACAACACAACGTTTAGAAGGGGTTTAGATAAGGTAATCCAATACACATAAGTAGATTGATTATAAGGGAAGGGTTGGGATGAAAGGGGGACGATCTCGTCCTAATTGTATCCTGATCTTAGTATTTTCAAATCAGTAAAAACTGTAAGCGACCTTGGTGAACATGCTTTCGCTCTTTGAGAGAAGGAATTGACAGCGGAGAGATTGATTTATTTATTTAGGGTCTGCGACAAATGATATACACAACACTTGGCATATAAATAACGGCCAACATAAGCTGGCACATTCACGTAATTAAAAACGTTCAAATTCTATTCGCAATCTCATCTCAGCGACGATCAAAGTCAAAAACTTGTCAATGTGTAGGAAAATTTGAGGTATTTTTACCGACTTCAAAAAAAAGGAGGTTATCAATTCGATACGTATGTATGTAATATTATTGGAATTGCATTATATTCACATATGACAATCTATTAGGGCTTCCAAACAAATATACAAAATTTTATAGACGTATGTATGTATGTATGTATGTATGTTTGTCCACGCATATCTCCGTAACTATTAATCGGATCGTGACCATTCTTTTTTTATTGGCTTACATTTACTTCAACTTAGGGAACAGTGCAAGTTTCATCAAGATCGATTCAGTAATTTTCAAGATATGGACTAAGACGTGAAAGTGTGACGGCCTGACTTATTGATACGAGCTACGAGTGTAGTGTCAAAGGGAAAACATCTCAAAACTTTGGTCAAATTTTAGTGCAAAAACTAAAAATTACGAAATAAAAATAATTAAAAAAAAAATAAACCGACTTCAAAAAGAAATAACTCAAAATTATGAAATAACTTTAATTTCGGAAGTCGGTGGCATAAAACTTAACTAGAATACAGATCCCAAGACACCGACTTCCGAAATTAAAGTTATTTCATAATTTTGAGTTATTTCTTTTTGAAGTCGGTTTAATTTTTTTAAATAATTTTTTTGACTGATCGAGATTGAAGAATGATTTCTTAAAATACGAAAATTTAGTAGGTAGGTACTTTGGATTAGATGCTAATTTGATGTGTACGGACTGAATGTAAGTTAGAAAATAGTATATACTAGTGCAGTGATGCCTTTGATAAAGGTCAAATGAGCAAATAGGAAGTTGCAGTAGAAAATACCTAATGAAATAGTTATGTGGGTACGTACCTAGTGTAGTTACCCATCACGAGTACTTACATTTAAGTAGGTCAGTGCTTGTTAGTCTTCGATCAATAATTGATCGAAGTTGTTAGTGAAATATAAAAACAATTAATACATTCATTCCGTACAGTTATTTTAACCGCAGCAACCTAATAACAACTTTATCGTGACGAGAATAGGGATCAATATGATTTTGACAGACTAGTCAGTGGCAAGAACCCAAAAGCAACATTAATGTAACGAGAATAAAGATCACTTTGTTTTTGACAATGATGCAAATTCAGAGGTATGGACTGTACTTTGCAGTTTTTTGGGTTTTTCTATTTTACAATAAAAACAAAACATTGTAGGTATGACTCAATGTTTTTACATCGTTGCAGTTTTGGCTACACGCAGCAATTAACTAATTATCTTTGGCAAAGAGCTACTCGACACTGCCATTTTAATCGAAATTTCTGGAAAATGGCTACCGGAACGTAGTGAGAGATATGATCAAATTAACAACATGACGTTTGAATATTAAAACAGGTGTATCACTGCGGACATCTTAATTAATTAAACCTATGCATGTAAACAATTTATCAAAGTCAGTAGTTATTTACACTAAAAACAACATTAACAGAAGACCATTGATGTAGCTATATAATCAATGATCCTAACCGAATATTCCCGATCAAGTAACACCTTGTCGTCAACACCGTAATGATGATCAGGAAAAAAAAAGTTTCATTTGTTCACAGCGTGGACGAGCGGGACTTTTTTTTTTTTTGTTATTTTCGATTATTCCCGATCAGTAATACACGTGTTGACGAACGGAACTTTTGTACTGTTACTGACCGGGAATATTCGATCCTAACCAATGCAATGCAATGTCAAAGGTTTTTGTACCAGTAAAGATTTCTATTTTGCAGTGTGCATCTTCTGTTCAGCTTAAGCAAGCTCAGTAAACTTGAACGTGTATGGGTATGCATGTTTAGTAGCCATACACCGTCAAGTTTACCGGACGCGGCTTCAAGTCCGCTGCAAACTTGACAAGTGAACTCGATCGTTAGAGCGGGCATTATAGAGCTGTGGAACAATTTTTATAGTCATCATCATAGTTATAGCACAGTCTATACATCATACAGTCGTTCGACGAAGCCGTCTAGACAGGGCAATCGTGCGGGGTGTGAGGGGCGAGACGCGGGAGGTGCGAGCCCGAACTGCATACTGCCACCATGTTAGTAGTTCGGGACATAACTTTCAGGGTTGATGATTTCGACTTTTCGGTGTTGTTTTAATTATTGGGATACTATTTTCAAAAATGTAATGGTACACATTTTTTTAATTTATGAAGACAAATAAAGAGCTATGTAACATTTGACTGCTTGCTTAGGTATTTGTTAAGTTTTTGACGTGACAACGTCTTAAATTAGGTTGCGACTGGGAGTCACTTATGAAAAAGTGTAACGCTCGGTAACGTTACGATGAGTCACCGAACGAGAGAGAGGCCCGCCGAATGCCTTGCGTCTCTCTCCCACTCAACTATGATCGGATGATCGGTCGTTGTCACGTAAAATCTTCGCCCGTAAAACCGACTTTACAGGCAACCATTTTTTTTTTCTTCTAATTATTTTACTTAGTATTTTCTTTTCAGTTTATTTTTTTTTACTTGACCTTTCCATGGCTTTCGAGGACGCTAAAGCCGATAGTGCAGTCAAAACGAAAATCCAAAATGGCGGCTGCAAAAATTTTCAAATTTTTCATCATGGGTGTCGTTTCCAAGAATTTCAAGGGTGCTGACAACGAATATGAGGTCATAATCAAAATTCAAGATGGCGGCTGCGAAAATTTTCAAATTTTTCATCATGGGTGTCGTTTCCAAGGATTTCGAGGGTGCTGACAACGAATATGAGGTCATAATCAAAATTCAAGATGACGGTTTCGAAAATTTTCAAATTTCATCATGGGTGTCGTTTCCAAGGATTTTAAGGGTGCTGACAACGAATATGAGGTCATAATCAAAATTCAAGATGGCGGCTGCGAAAATTTAAAAATTTTTCATCATGGGTGCCGTTTCCAAGGATTTCGAGGGTGCTGACATCGAATATGAGGTCATAATCAAAATTCAAGATGGCGGCTGCAAAACAATGTAATTTTTCATCATAGATGTCGTTTGGCCTGTTGTTTGAAAATGGGACTGCGACACTATCTGATGTAGAAAAACGTATGTTAAGTAGAATAATTCCATTCGTAAAAATGGTCAAACTCAGCGGTCGTAGGTACCAGTCATCACTCCAGGTTCCTCATCAATCTAGGAAAAAAATAATTTTCAAGTTTTACTTAATATTCCTCATTCCCTTTCAATATAGTGTACATTATTCTACTTGTCAAGCCCTTGCATTTGATACTTGCCTATATTGAAGGAGTTGTGAAAAAAAATGTATTTCGCAATTTTGTGGTGGCGGCCATCTTGGATTTGAAATGTATCGTAGTGTATAGTATTCCACTAGTCAAGCCCTTTCATTTGATACCCATATTGAGGGAGTTGTGAAAAATTATGTAATCCGCCATTTTGTGGTGGGGGCCATCTTGAACCGATTTTCATCAAACATACATAGCTAAGAACACTTCCGACTAATTCACCATCGGTTCAAAATCGGTTCATCCGTTCTGGAGCTACGATGCCACAGACAGACACACAACACACAGACACGTCAAACTTGTAACACCCCGTCGTTTTTGCGTGGGGGGTTAAAAAGACGATATTTTGATAATTGTTAATTATTGTTTATAGTAATGTTGATGACGATGTTGATCTCAAATAAATTAATTAATAAATTAATATTGTTTACTTGAGGCAAGTGACAACCCTAGCTGTCGCGATAATGTCTAGACGTTGTCGGCATTTACCACGAGATCAAAGGCGTCGACCTACTGTATGGTTTTTATACTGTGGTTATAGTCAGCCTATAATGTTCCCACTGCTGGGACACAGGCCTCCTCTCTGTGAGAGGGAGTGGGCCGTAATCCACCACGAGGGCCCAGTGAGGGTCAGCATGCAATAAAGGTTATTTAACCTATATTCTTTCTCTATTTATGACATTCTCTGAAAGTTTACCAGTCTGTCTATTCTGTAAAAATCATACCATGAAGACTTAGGTCACAGTATAAAGATATACAGTATTTCGACTTCATACAAACGGACGAAACGCGAGCTATACCTACGCGCCTCGACCTCGGCATGCGCTTGGCATGCAGACAGTCGCGACTGTGCCGCAGTGACGAACGGACGGTGTGTTGTTTTTTTTAACAATAACCGCGCAAAATAAATTGAAGTACATATTTAATATGACGAGTAGGATATATTGTGCTGTTTTTGGTTGCATGAATTCGTCAATAACGCATCCAGAGATAACTTTTTTTAGATTGGAAAACTCTGAAAGGTAAGACTATAAAATAATTTTACTTACTAGTAGGTAGGTACATAATGTGTGTCTTTTTAATGGATAAGTATTTCCTTTTATCTCCCGAAAAAAAAGATGTCTGGATTAATAAATAAAGTGAATAGAGTAAAGGAAAGTGATAGACACGAGTGAAATAGGTAGTTATAGGCGGTTCATGAATCATTATACGGTAGGTACGCTTGTGTTAAAACCTCGGGGCATGTGTTTTGTTTTGTTAGTTTGTAAAATTCAAAGTAAAGACGTGGTTTTTATTATTAATATTTATGTACACACAGTAAAATACAATAACAAAACTAAATGGAAACACAAAGTAGGCAAATGTAATTAAAATGCTGGAGGCGGGCAGCCCTATCGCATGTTTACGTACCGCGCGGCTGTAGGCATTTATTTCAAGGTTACGGCCGAGTTACAATACTGTATGATCTTTATACTGTGCTTAGGTGAAGTGAGCTTCAAGTGAGCTGTCAATAGTGTCAATCCCTGCATCAAATGGAGTGGCAGTTGACATTAAGCTCCGTTCACCTAAATTTTCACGTTCAGGTTTTTTTCTTCATATTACCTACTTATGAATTACCATCGTACCATAAGGACACACACAACGCCAATTAATAAAGAATCTTCAAGAAAATTATACAGGCTGGTAAAGGGGCATCGACACACGACCTGTCCTTGGATTCAGTACATAAATGATTCTGGTCGTCAATCATTTAAAAAAAAAACAGCTGTTTCCCACAAAAGTGCAATGTACAGTCAACAAAAGAGATAAGTATGCAGGATCGTCGGATATAGTTGAAGTTTAGTAAGAAACCGATGGATGTTCTCGAATAAAATTTAATTTTAATAACAGAAAACAAACAGCTCATTTATCAAATTAAATTTCAGTCGACAACATCCATCGGTATCTTACTAAACTTCAACTATATGCGACGATCCTGCATACCTATCTCTTTTGTTGACTGTACCTACCTAAGTATGCGGTCGAAATTTATGAAACAGCAATTTTTTTTTTCAATAACAATTTCAACACAAGGGGTCCAAAATCATGTACTGAATCCATGGAAACACCCTGTATAAATATAGTAACGTTACCTTTCCTAAAACATGAGCGGAAACTGTATTAGCAATACAAAGTCCAGGAAACCATTCAGCATGCTATAACATCATCAATTCATCACACTACTAATATTAATTGGTCTTGATATTCCCCGAAACACAATGACCGATGAGTCAAAAGTATCAAGATTAATTTGTCAACATGAGGTCACATACTCGTGTAAACGGTATTAATTTTACGATGCAATACTGACGCAAAATCTTCCACTAACGAGTTAATTATAAGTGTATTCAATAGCTATTTATATCTTCCAAGTTGAATGGGAATCCAGGAAAACCCAAAGGTTACAGTCAACAAAAGAGATAAGTATGCAGGATCGTCGGATATTGTTGAAGTTTAGTAAGAAACCGATGGATGTTCTCGAATAAAATTTAATTTTAATAATAGAAAACAAACAGCTCATATATCAAAATAAATTTCAGTCGACAAAAGGTTCTTCGGTACACATGACGACATATCATACGCACATAATATCAAGCTATACATTTCCAGTATAAGCTGACTTCTAGACTTCTAATTGTCCGAAAAGCCTTTAGAATGCGAGGTCAGCTAAAATTGGATATTATAGTTTGATATGTCGTCGTGAGTACTATGTGTCAGTACGGTTCATTATCCTTTAGAAGTTTATTAAGGGCCTATTAATATAGACCCTTATTAAACTTCTAAAGGCTATGCTACTTGAGGTAGTCCTCAAATAGCTTAGCATGACCCGCCGGTATGATATGTTATAGAAAAAAATTACAAAGTTACCTCCAAACCGAACAATAAACCGAAAAATTAAAAATACTCTAAATTAGATCATGAAACTTTGCATAACAACTGAACTAAATATAAAGCAGGTACTACGTTTCTTATTTTCACTGTAAAAAGCAAATACCTAAACTATTGGCGCTGCCTGCCGCCCAGCACCGCACTCTGTCTCGCTCTCACTCAGTCCACGAGCAGTATCATGCGAGCGAGATAAAGAGTGAATTTTAGCTAGTGAACACAATTAGTCGTTTTCCTAGTTATTCTTATTTGATTTTGTGAACAGGAAGATGACTCGACAAATTTTGACCTTGAGTAACTTTCCGTCTAAAAGTAGCACTACCATTCCTTATCTCTAGAGAATATCATCATCATCATTATCAAGCCCAAATGGGACTCGTTTGCCGCATGTCACATGCATTGTGGGCTAAGTCCTTTTATACACGTGACGTTTTCTTTACGATACGGCGTATAAACCGCAAAAGCCGAAGAAAACCGTGTCCGTCAACAAGCTTCCACAGTAGTCCGTCAACAAGCTTCCACAGTAGTCCGTCAACAAGCTTCCACAGTAGTCCGATACAACACTGACGACCGTGCCTACACACGACGAATAAACCGCGACGTAATGGTTATCGATATCTAAACATGTTAAAAAAAAAGATATTAATTTTACAACTTACTAGCTGCGCTCCGCGGTTTCGCCCGGATAAGTTTTGATCCCGTTTGAATATCGGGATAACTTATATGTTAATCCAGGGTGTCAGCTACCTCCATACCAAATTTTACCAAAATTGGTCCAGCCATTTGAGCGTAAAGAAGTAACAAACACACACACAAACTTTCGCCTTTATAATATTAGTGTGATTTGTAGGTTCATTTACCGCAGTTAGGTTAGGTTTAAACAGATTTTGTAAATATAATTTTAAATCAGTGTAAACTTCACACAGGTGATTAGGAACATAATATATTTTTAAACACGATAAAACTAAAGAAAACAACTCAACTCATACTTCAAGTAACAAAACTTTTTTTTTATTGGATGTGTTGGATTACGGCACACTCCCTCTCACCGAGAGGAGGCCTGTGTCCCAGCAGTGGGAACATTATAGGCTGATTATGTACGTATGTATGTATTTTTATGTAATCGTGTTTAGATGTCGATACCCATCATGTCTGCGAAGTTTTGCTAGCTAATTTAATTTGACCCTGTATATTTCTTATTATAGAAAGTTAAATCGATGACTAGCTTCCGCCCGCGGCTTCACCCGCGAGGTACGTCGATAAAAACTATCCTATGTCCTTCCCCGGGATGCAATATATGTCTCTGCCAAATTTGATCGAAATGCGTTCAGTGGTTTAGGCGTGAAAAGGTCAGACAGAAGGAGTTACTTTCAAATTCATAATATTATTATGGATATTACCTATGGATTATAATTGTAGCGAATCACTGAAATTGCGTTCCTTGGCGATTTCGCTATGTATCGTTATTCAGCAAAAAAAATATGATGTTGCTTCACCTGACACCTTTGACGAACAGGGGCCAAAAGTCTACCAAGAAACTTACACCACAATTAAATAACTTGATGTTATAATTTATGAATAGTCATCTTAACGCAGCAAGAAAATGGAGGATCCTCAGTCTTTATGTAAATATTAATAAGTGATCATTATTTTAGTATTTTATTAGTGTTTACTCGCGTGAGCAATGTGCTACATAATAAGTTACCTTCTTGTTTATATGGATTTGCATGTTTATTAAACGTACAAATAAATCCATGAAGACTTCCTCTGAGTTGAAGGAAATAGGTCTATAATATGTCATGTATAGCTTGCCGGCGTGGAGGTCGAAAATATAAATTACTAGCTTCCGCCCGCGGCTTCGCCCGCGGGCTATGTCGATAAAAATTATCTTATGTCCTTCCCCAGGATGCAATCTATCTCTCTGCCAAATTGTATCGAAATCCGTGCAGTGGTTTAGGCGTGAAAAGGACAGACAGAGTTGCTTACAAATTTACAATATTAGTATGGACTAGCTCGCGGTTTCACTCGCGTAAATATCGATCCCGTGGGAATATCGGGATAAAAAGTAGCCTACATGTTAATCCAGGGTATCAGCTACCTTCATACAAAATTTTATCAAAATTGGTCCCGCCGTTTGAGCGTGAAGACGTAACAAACATATAAACATACACACTCACAAACTTTCGCCCTTATAATATTAGTGTGAAAACAGGAACGTATTATACCGTCATGGTCTTTCCGTGTGCCAAATTTTATCCAATTCCTCGAAGCATTTACCCAGCGGGACTAATTGCGTAACACACTATCAGTAACAATGGCTTTCATTTTGACAGTTCAACAACATTCACTGCGTTAATTACGCTGCTGAGAAGACAAATATTTCGAAAATATGAAGCAATGGATTAGTAATATCCTTCAAAATGATTTATCGTGTGTTACGTAATCAGGGTACTTGTGTCATGTTGCTATTCGCTACCTAAAAGGGTTCAGCTCGTCCGTTACAGTTAGGTAAAATAACTATTATCACAGAGTTAAAGTAATAACGTTACTCTTCATTTTGTATAAAAAAGGCTGTAAATAGATATTGACATCAAAACTAAATTAACAAAAAAAAGTTGTCATTTTTATTACCGACTTCAAAAAAAAGGAGGTTATCAATTCGATACGTATGTATGTAATATTATTGGAATTGCATTATATTCACATATGATGATCTATTAGGGCTTCCAAACAAATATACAAAATTTCATAGACGTATGTATGTATGTTTGTCCACGCATATCTCCGGAACTATTAATCGGATCGTGACCAATTTTTTTTTATTGGCTTACATTTTCTTCAACTTAGGGAACAGTGCAAGTTTCATCAAGATCGTTTCAGTAATTTTCAAGATATGGACTAATACGTGTAAGTGTGACGGCCTGGCTTATTGATAAGAGCTACGGGTGTAGTGTCAAAGGGAAAACATCTCAAAACCTTGGTCAAATACTAGTGCAAAAACTAAAAATTACGAAATAAAAAGTAATTTAAAAAAATTAAACCGACTTCAAAAAGAAATTACTTAACTTAAAATTATGAAATAACTTTAATTTCGGAAGTCGGTGGCATAA
The DNA here is from genome assembly GCA_963082905.1 of Oligia fasciuncula. Taxonomy (NCBI): domain Eukaryota; kingdom Metazoa; phylum Arthropoda; class Insecta; order Lepidoptera; family Noctuidae; genus Oligia; species Oligia fasciuncula. The sequence continues at coordinate 7,216,189 of OY720406.1, read as the reverse complement.
AACTAAAATACAGATCCCAAGACACCGACTTCCGAAATTAAAGTTATTTCATAATTTTAAGTTAATTTCTTTTTGAAGTCGGTTTAATTTTTTTAAATTACTTTTTTTAAACACAATTTTTTTATCTGTATGGGGCTCCTTATAAATACATCATCACCATTCGACTAAACAAAATCGAGAATGTACGCAAATGATAAATTAATGATAATTTATTTCTCCTATAAACGGCTTCAAAAAACAATATTTTTAAACAAGATGATGTCAGTACCTTACTGTCCGAATACTCTAAGAAAAAATACCATATCGAACTCATAGGTCAAAGTCTCTTTTAAAGTCCATATCATGATAATTATGTACAGACGCCAGCACATCAAGTTACTACAATCTGTCAGATTTCTTTAATAGACTTTCGACTTTATTGCTAAAACATAAGGTTCAAGGTTGATTGGGAAAATCTGACAGTTTCGGGTAGGTTGACCTGCTGGCGTCCGTACTTTAAATGAGACTGTGAGTGACCTCTGACCGTAGTCCAAAGATTACCTTGGTGGTGGTTACCAAGGTCAGATCATAATATGGGCCAATAACAATCAGTCTGCCTTTTGTCAACTATGTTGGGGTCGGCTTCCACTCTAACCAGATGCAGCTGACTCATACCAGTACTTTACATGGAGCGACTGCTTATCTGACGGTCACAACTCAATTACTAAGTAACACAATACTCCTTGGTAAGACAATCTAAGAATGACAGTCGGGACTAACGGCTTAACGTGCTTTCCGAGGCACGGAGGGGTCTCAATATATATTAAGTAATGTATGGGCATGCATCTGACGCGGGCGCATCACCACAGAACACATAAATACTCCTATCGGATTGATTTGTGATTTGTATAGTCAAATGTCAATCTCAAATTGTCAATGTCAAGTGATAAAATAATGTGTGTTGTCTTTGGTCCCTGGCCCTGACATCAAGCAATAGACAAAATTGTCAACATTTTTTTTTAAGCTTTAGTACGAGGCTTTTGACTACGTCGTGTGTGTATATTTATCTTTTTTTTTATATGCAATGTGCGTTTTGTTTGTGCAGAATAAACAGTTTTTCTTTCTTTCTTTTTCTTTCATCTAAGAACCAACCGCGGCTAGCATAGCTTAACCTGAAAACCAGCGCTGGGGCTCTGTATTGCATAAGGTCGCAGCATAATGCTGAGCGATAGCCGTTTTGCGTGGATGTGACGCATGTTTCCCCCAACCCTTTCTTATTTTTTTTTGTGTTTATGTTCTTTATTGCGTCATATTTACCGCAAATAAACTAATTTTCTTTCTTGCTTTATCCTTCGATAGACATATTATAATTTTTAGCCACAAGTCAAAAGGAGTTAATAGCAAAAGTTCTATAGCACTAACAAATTCAATGGAAGACCCAGAACAAAACGATATACCTACTCATACCAATGATGATAACCAAGTTACCGCTATTAAAATCATCATTACAGTGCAGTGAGAGAATGGTTCAAGTCATTGATTACGCAATCACCATCAGTAGGTACCAATGATTAACCATTTAATTATAGATATTAACTGTTATAACAATGAACACGTGAGTTATAATTAGGGTTGGTATATTTTACATTAAAAACTTACTTGCAAGCTTTTCTTCTCTGATTTTAGCATTCAGTGTTTGTGTAAGAAAACCGGCATGTCCTAGAACCATAAATTCAAAGACATGTGTGACATCCACTACCACGTGGGCCCAACGTGGGTTGCGCTGGGCCGACGTGGTAGAAGGCCCACTCCCTCTCACAGAGAGGAGGTCTGTGTCCCAGCAGTGGGAACATTATAGGCTGATTATGGTTCGGAATTTTCGGAATACGCAGAGAAATAGATACTAATTGCAGAAAAAAGTTCGTTCCTTTTTTAAATAAAGTCTAATTTCAAACATCTCTGAGGTTTATTTAAATAAACGTTTCTTATAGTTAAGTACAGTTCGCGTCAAATAACTTTGCCGCTCTGAAGCTAGGCTCTTTCCTAGCCGCGCCAATCTACGCAGTGACTTGTTGCCTACTTCAGAGCGGCAAAGTTATTTGACGCGAACTGTAATGATTGGCGACTGTTTTACCATAATTTTTTTACATTTACACGTCTCTTAACTTTAGGCAACGTTTATAAATAACGGTTAATAATAATTGTTGTATATCCTATTAGCTAATATTAGCTAATAGGCTAGATTGTAATATAAATAATGTATCACCAACTCTTATGATCACCAACTGTGCTAATTTGTAAAGGGAAAAAAAAAATAATAATAACGAGGTTAGTGTTAAGGGGAAGCAACCATTATTTACAGAGTCGTAATTAAAGTTTGAAGTGTTTCTTCTTATTACAATTATTATGATTATAGCCCTAACACGCTCATCTTAACCAATTAAATGCTTATACAATGAGACCTTTAAATAACATACCTACTGCTCGTAGCACTCATCCTTAGCCCAGGCATTATACCTACAAATATCATTCGCTTAGCAGGAGGGTTGAAATTGACAAGCTCATCCCAACAAGATTATAAATATTGATTATTTTCACCATCGCAAGTAGCTCATGCATTTTGCTTGTTTATCTAATTAAAATAAGTTAGGGAGGGGTAGGGAGGGGCCCGTGGCTAAATAATAACCGCACAGGTCGATCGATCAGGTTAAGCTACGCTTGCCGCGGTTGGTCTGTGGATAGGTGACCATCTTTACATACCATGACCCCTCCGTGCTTGAAAGCACGTTAAGCCGTTGGTCCTTGCTGTCATTCGTGGATCTTTGACAGTAGTTACGGGTAGTCAGAAGCCCGAAAGTCTGACAACTAGTCTTGTGGGTATCGTATTACCCAGTAATTGGGTTGTGGAGGTCAGATAGGCAGTCGCTCCATGTAAGAGACTGCTATTCAGCTGCATCCTGTTAGACTGGAAGTCAACCCCAACATAGTTGGGAAAAGGCTAGGCAGATGATGATGATCTAATTAAAATAATGGGTGGTAGAGATGCTTCGTGTTGTTGGGCGCCAAAACTGGGAGCTTTCTCCGTCAACGAAGATAGGGTCCCGTCTGTGTAGTTCGATACTTCGCAATGAACCCTATTCCTGATTTATTTACTTTTTTGGACGGGCAAAACACATAGAAAGTAAGCACAACTGTCAAATGGTGCTGTCATTCAGTCTCAGTTCGGACCTCGAAATAATTTTATATTCCAAGGTGCTACGGAGTAGCAAGCGCCCGTAACTGCGGACTGCATGCTTAGACACTCTGAGGTTCACTTGTTATACGATTTTGGGCTATGTTATAAATAAAACACCACACACGTTGCATACTAACTATTTACTCCAGGGTAAATAACTACAATAACAAAATCACTTCACGACACACACTGCACTTTCGACTTCGGCCTACTCAACAGCTGGTGACGCCTCCTCTACTGTGGTTATCGTCGCTTTTTCGCCTGGTTGCTGGCGAAACTCCCTGATGGCAGCCATAGCCACTTCCCGAGGAATCATCTTAGCCATAGCAATATGTGCTTCCTTAAGGGTGATCTTCCTATGACGACGAGCTACCAACTCGCAAGCCATCTTGATCATCCTGCGATAGGTCTTGTAAATCAGATGCACAGAATCATGCGTGTTAGCTCGCCTCTTCAGTACCTTCTTCAACAATTTATTTATGTAGGCTCTGGAGTATTGTATCTCCCCTTTTGGTTTCCTTATTTTTGCTATCGGGTTATCACCGGGTTTCTTTATTGATTTCACACGCCTCTTCGGCTCAATAGGTGCCATTTTTGATGCACTTCAGTCCTTTTTGGTTGTTGAAATTGGATTTTAGGCAAATTAATCGGAACAAGATGTCGATGATAATATTTTTCTCCGTCGTGTGATTCATCGAAAACACAATTTGGATGTTTTACGCATGCGCGATTCGTCATCCCTTTCACCCCTATAACTCTACCCCTATTCCGCGTTGCGTTCCATTTTGCCCAAACTGATATTATTTTATTGACGAATTTATGTGTTACTAAAACATTTAACAAAGGATTTAGTTAGATAAACTTATTTGAATAATAATATCATTTTTTTTTATTTAAATAAAGAATGTATATCGAGTCTTTGATGAAATAAGAAAACCTAAGAATGTAAATGCCGGTGTTTTTGACAGCTAGGTACTTGTTGACTGTTTTCCCTTTACGCGCAGCGCCTCTATGAACCAGCGAGTAATACTGGACGCGAAAGTACTAGGCGTGCATAAATGCGAGAAAGTGACAAATATAGAAGTTTCCCCCTCATACAATCAGCGCCTCTATGTAATGGCGAGAAATACTGCACGCGCTGTGGGTACCAGGATCGCATAGATGTGAGAAATTACCGCAACGACACGTTTTCCCATACCATCAGCGCCTCTATGAACTGGCGAGGAATACTGAACGTGCTGTAGCTACTAGGCGGGCATAGATGCAAGGAAGTTTAAATAGTATTGACTGCGTTGAGTCTTCAAGAAATGGTGGGCAATAGTTTAAGAATTTGCAATTTGCTAATAGAAATGTTATGAAAAAAATGTCTGACCCCAAATAACTTGGTATGGACGATTATGATGATGATTAGGTATGACACTAATTTAGTTTCATTCATCATAATTATATTATAATGGATTAATGAAACGTTACAGTGTCCTTCTGAGGCATCTTCATGTATAAATTGTTATACAATAATTAAACTTCGCGGTGGTAATTGAATACTTACGTGATTTTTTACCGCAATTACTTACCTACAAGAGTTAAATTACAAAAAAAAAAACATTGTCATACTGATTACCTACTTGTAACCTTAATGTTGATGATCCGATTTCAATTGCTTATGAAGATCTACAAAATATTGTACAGCATTTTCAAAGAGTAAGGTTCTGTGGAGTTTTGTTTTTGTAAACTAAATTTTGGAAGGGGCAACTAGAATCAATTGTACTTATTTTTTCTTGTACATTTTGATGTTCGAAAGTGTTTTATGTACCTTCCCAATACAATAAATGATTTAACTTTGACCTAATTCGTGATTTCTCAAAACGGTGAAGGAAAACGTCGTGAGGAAACCGGCACGTCCTAGAACCAAAAATTCGAAGACATGCGACATCTACCAACCCGCACTGGGCCCGCGTGGTGGATTACGGCCCACTCCCTCTCACCGAGAGGAGGAATGTGTCCCAGCAGTGGGAACGTTATAGGCTGATTACGTTACGTTACGAAGTTTGTGATATTGCTTAAGTACTAACAACATAAGTTAGCTTCAAGAAAGTTTAAGATATTACTGCTTAATTTGAGCTTAAAACGTCCACTGCTGTACCGATTTTGCCATCACCCAGCTGAATTATGGCTCAAAATTTAAACTTTTCATAATTTTGTTGCTGCCACAGTGTAAATACTTATTGATCTTGCTAATATAATACAGCTGAAGAGTTTGTTTGTCTACTAAACGAGCTAATCTGTGGAACGACCGCTTGGATTTAAAAAAATATTTTTGCGTTTGATAGCTTAGGTCTATAGGCTAATATACGACCCTTAGGGACCGAGCGAAAAGAAAAAAGTCAGAAAGAACGCGGGCGATGTGATGCGATGTGTTGGGTTTCCGAAATTTCACGCTGTCGAAGTCGCGGGCAAAATCTAGTCATATAGGTACATTCACCAAATTCTGATCTCTCCCTAACTGGTCGGTCGGTTTCGTGGAGTTTCTTGCCGGTTCTTCTCCATAGGAAACGACCAATTGGAACCGTGCACCTAGCTTCTGACGTTTCATAAGTGCCCATGTAGGCTTATGTGAAATAAAATATTTTGATTTTGATTTTGGTTTTCTTTACAGGACCAAAGTAGGTTATTAGTTCCTGTCTTAAAAAAAAAAAACAATCAACACCCAAGAAAGTACCACTAACCAGGCTGTTTCAAATAAACAAATGACAGTTTACCATCTTTACATTTATCTTAATTAGGACCATATATCGACATGTTGACGATTAATTTGTCAATACCATTTGTATTCACGTCAATCACTTATGTAGCTCATATCATTCCACCAGTCACCACATATAAGGGCTATTTTGCTTAAGAAACATTGCTAATTAACTTACATATTCAGTTAATTTGCACACAATCATCCCTCTACTTCCCGCGGCATAATATAACTTGGGTTAGAGATGTATGGTTGGCAAAGAAATTTGCTAAATACGTACAAAACTGTACTCATTTCAGTAGTTTTTCCTTTACTAAGGACATAAATAATTTAACAAAAAACACATGTACCGATAGGTATGTTTTTTTTTAAATTACTCAAAATGTCAGCTTAGTACCTAATAAGATTCTGCAACCTATCTGGAATTCTGGATCGTGCTTTTATTGGTATTAATGTACAGCTGGATATAAACGGAGTTTAAAACAAACGAAGTTTACGAATGTCAAACTGGAGATTTTTTTAAAGAAACTCTTTTTTGAATTTTTGAGTGATTAAAGGATTGAGACCATCTCAATCCATTAATCACTCAAAGGCGCTGATTAATTTGACAGGACTAAACTAAAATTTATCTCCTGTCCTTTTCATAATGAAATAGAAAGAAAAAGACGCACTGAACTTAAATTTAGTTTAGTTTGTGAACAAGGGAATCGGCACCAGTGACAGCAATATAGTTTCAAATACAATATATGCTTTAACATTTCTAACAATTTATTGTATAAATTCATTCATAAAACAAAAAAAAAGAAACATAGAAGGTGGCTGGGACATCGACGAACAACGTATTACCATCGATTCAGTACATGATCCCCATCATGAAAACACACTGCACTAAATTACACTACATTGCACTATTCTACGAAATTGCAGTTTTTTTTAGAATCATTTAATATTATGCTGAGCTCATACATTCAGTTTGCCCGATGATGTCCCTGCCAGTCAACACTTTGCCAAACACACGACGAGACACAATTCACTTTTACAACAGTTAAGTATCCTAGAAGGTACCTCTAATAAAGAATCCTATGTTTAGATTTCTTCCACTTATCTTGCTGACGGTATACAGTCCCTATACAAGGTCGCCTCCGAGGTTGACGACCGTTGTCCACGATGACGACAAATAAGGGTTTTACGATAGCGTAGCTTAGACAAATGATTTCGTCATTGGAGAATTCTGGATAATTTGCTTCGGAATTTTCGAGTAGTATAATTGCTGAGTTCCGGTATGGGTGTGTTCCGGCTGTGAATACCGGTGAAATTACAGGTAAATGAGTCATTCGAAGATTCATTGAAAGGTCGCTTCAGATTCCGGAGGGGGTTGTGGTGACTGAAAGCTGATTGGCGCATAGATTTAATTTTTAGACCTCTGGCCTCTTTGCTAACCATGGCAGCCAATAAAAAAAGCCATCAGCCAAACTAATCCTTGCAAGTGATACAAGCGCCAAAATGTAACTAGCACTTCTTTGAAAGATGATAGTTGTACGTAATTGAAAGATGATAGTTGTACGTAATTAGTTTAATTGATTTTTAATGCAAATTAAACTTGTCAACATAACTTATAACCTGAATATACTTTGTTATTATGATATACGTATATACACACTGTTACATTTTGATATATATACACTGTTACGTTTTGATCGTATTCATCCTTATATGGGGTACCTAATTGTACGGCAATCCGACCGGGGAGAGATCATGCGTATATGCGAATATAAAGGGTTATTGATAAAACATTAACAACCTCTTAAGAGGTCATTGTACTCATCATTATGAACAACTTTTAATAAGGGACCAACCCTGAAATCGTGAAAAAATAATCAGTTGATACATACATTTACGTTAGCATAACTCGACATATTGTATTATGGATCAACAGATTTTTTTTTCACGATTTCAGGGTTGGTCCCATAGTAAAAGTTGTTCAAAATGATGAGTACAATTACCCCTTATAAGGATTAAAACGATCAAAATGTAAGAGTGTATGTCGGAGTCATTCGTTTGACTATTCGAGACTCCAACGCCAGGAGGCGCTCGAGAGTCTAGCCGGAGTTCGTGGGGGTCGACGAGAGCGCTGGAGTAGGGTTGCGCAGCTCTCTTGACCATAGGACATCGTATTGACTACATGTGCTCAGAAACTGTCTCGCGTTCCTTATCATTGAGTTGTGTACCTACAGTGTGTGATTCGCTAGTGTGATTAATTTATTCGTTAAATTATAATCTGATTTGAACTGCAAACGGTTTTTCTATTGCGCAATAACCAACACTACTTACCCATAGTACGGTCGGCAACAAAACTCCATCAACACTGTCATTTTTTTGTTATTATTTTGGCTACAATTTTTTTAAATAAACTGCTTTTTAGCTTTTCACATTAGCAAATATTCTAAAAATTGTACTTCTGCTACAATTTCCAACTAATATTTTTCTCAATAACTAAGATTTAAAAAACTGAAGTGTTAATCGACTTTTGTTGCCGACTGTATCTGTTATTTAGTAGTTAAAATATGACAGATGATAAAGAGAGAGATGCACCTTCTCCGTCTTAAGCATGACTTATTTAAACTTAATAACTAATTTTATCGCATGATTGTTTACCTCGAAGTCTTAAGACGAGTCTTTGGTCAACTGGACCCACTCGAACTGGAACCGCGGGTCCAGTTGACCATATCATTTATTTTCTGTATTTTTTTGGTTAACTGGACCCACAGTCAAACTTAGAAGAACATCTATTATTTAAAGCTATCCGTGGATACCTACAGTCGAGACAAAAAGACACATACAAGGGCACGAATCTGGTAAAGTTAATAAAGGTTTATCTACAAAAATATACGAACAAATCGAACTAAATCATGCTGCTAATGACAAATCCTTTGCATAGAAATCTCGTCGTCAACTTGGAAGGGTGACCTTTAACGTCACAAGAAACCGGTATTTAGACCACACTTGCGAAATCCAAACAAAGCCGAATCAACAAAGCAGTTTTAAAAGAAACATCTTTCTCCAAACCGATTATGGAAGGGGGAACTTTATTGTACCAAAACAACGCGTGAGTCATATAAATAACTTGCAGTTATGTAAATTATAGGAGAAAGCCGTTTAGTTTATAATAATAGGTGATTTGTATTCCCACGGATATAATTAATGTTGTTGTGGAAACTAAAAATCAAGGTTTTATAACTTATTATTCTATTTCTGGGTTCTCATACGACTTACAGAATGCAGTACGTAAGATACTCTTTTATCGACAGGACATTCCTGTAGAAAAAAGAGTACCTATCTGACGTGAGTGTTTCTTTTTTAGGGTTCCGTATCTCAAAAGGAAACAACTGAACCTTTATAGGATCGTGTCTGTCTGTACGTCCGTCTGTCACAGCCGATTTGCTCCGAATCTAATGGACCGATTAAGTTGAAATTTGGTACATATATGAATCTCTGTGACCCAAATACAGACATGTAACGTAAATAAATAAATTTTTAATATGGGGGTCATTTTTGGGAGGCAATAGAAAATTATAAAAAAAAGTTTCGTAATCTATAGGTACCGTGTGATATATCAAATGAAAGGACTTACTGTGAGGATCTCAAATATATTTTTTTAATAGTTTTAAAGTAAATTGTATTAAAGTTATTTAAAGAAATATACGAAATTTACCATTCCCCCCCCCTTATCTCCGAAAATGAGCGTAAAATTGAAAAAAAAAACCGAAAATAGTTCTATACCTATAGATTACAGGAAAACCTAAGTATAAGAAGTCTGTGGTCTTAAAACAACATGGTAAATCTCTCAATTTTCAGTTGGAATGTATGGGAGAACACGTTTTTCTATAACAAGGATAAGTTTTTTTTTAACTGCAAACTTTTAAAATAACATACAAACTTTAAATGAGAAAAAATTAAAAAAAAACATACCACGTCTAAGACATGTATGGCACAAAATGCTCTAAATGGTGTCAACTATCACCCCATAAGACTGTGTCCAGCACCAAACACCCTATAATCTACAACTGGGTACCCATCATGACAGTTTATAATCTAATTTCTATAATATTATCTAGTATGCTCAAAACACTTTGAAATTCGATTGTCTTTGCATTGCTGGTTCGGAATTCTGCAAAACATTTTCAGAGACCGTTGCCGTTGCATTGATGTTGACACTGGCCATTCGATTGTCTCTGTCTATTAGAACTGATAACATAGCCGAACGCGCTATGTTATGTGAAACAGAACTAGCAACAGTTAGATACATAAATGATTTATTGGCGCCGATTCTGTTTGTTCACAAACTAAACTAAATTTAAGTTCATGCATCTTTTTCTTTCTATTTCATTAATAAAAGGACAGAAGATAAAATTATTAGTTTAGTCCTGTCCATGGACGGTCCTGTCACATTAAGATACTCCATAGACAAGTTTAGACGAGATTAAAAAATTGGCTATTAAAAATACGTCAATTTACGTCAGGCGCTGACTAATTTGACAGGACTAAACAATGATATTATAAGTAAAAAGGTACACTTATAATATCATTGGGACTAAACTAATATTTATCTTCTCAAAGTCAAAGTCAAATCATTTATTACATTAAGGCACTTTTGAACGTCAAAAAAGAACTAAATAGAAATGATTCTAGATTGTGTGAAGACCATGTAGATTGGTGTCTGAAATAGTCTTTTGAGGAAAGAACCACATAGATTGAGCGGACCTGTACACGCATTTGTCAAAAATCGTACAGCTCAACTCAGAACTTGAGGAGCTCAACGATTTTCAAGGGTACGGTTGTCAAAGGTTACTAGGATACTAGGCTCTCGAGAAGTGCCAGAGGCGTGCATGATGCGTTTCATTAGGATCGAACCCACGATCGACCCATAGATTTTTGAAAAGCTACTTGGGTTTGGAATTAATTTGGTTGGAATCTGTTATACCATCGATTTACGACCACTGATTAAAATATGGCTGCCATTTGACTGTCCCGAAGAACAAAAATTACCATAGCACATAGAAAATTGCAGCAGGATTGCAGCTCACTGGTATGAGAGGAGGGTAATGCTGCTCGTAATATGATGTCCCACAGTCCGGCCGTAGAGAGAATGCGTTCGTGACGTCAGTACGACAATATTGTAGTAGCTAATAAAGGTCTAATTCGCAAAACACGTATTATTTTTAGGTAACTGGACAGGTGACAAGGACGCATTCTCTCGTTAGGCCGCACTGTAGTCGCCATTTTAGACAGTATAGCTGCCTACAGATTTACTCGATTTTTTACTACAGAAACATGTGAGAAAAAATCGAGTAAGTGTTTATGCAACAGACGATTGACATCGAATTTTTTAAGGAAATCTGTTAGAATCTGTCAGATATTATTGATCGTCGTCGATCAACTCAGCCTATCGCAGTCCACTGCTGGACATAGGCCTCTCTCATGCTGCCTCTCACACCCTGTCCTCCGCCTTCCGCATCCAAACTGTCTCATCTCACCTTTTTAAGGTCATCGGTCCATCTAGCTGGCGTCCCACACACAGTCCTGGAGTGGAGACCGCGTATCGGCAAGCGTATTGCCGATACGCGGTCTCCACTCCAGGACTCGTCTGCTCTATCGGCCATCGGTCCTTCGACAAACATGACCAGCCCACTGCCACTTCAGCTTGCTTACTCTGCAAGCTATGTCGGAAACTCCGGTTCTTTTCCAGATTTTGCTTCTGATTTTATCTTTCAAAGAAACTTTGAGCATTGCCTGCGCAACAACGCAGCAATAACAATCGTCAAAAATTGGAAAAATCTTTAGGCATAAAAAGGGCAGGGCGGGAGAGTTAGCTGTCGGAGACGAAACTAATTATAATATTACCGATATTACTAAAAACCTATTAATACAAATTAATTATCATCTTGGAACACGTCCATCGTCAGCGAAAGTGTCAAACACATTGACATCACTGACGTCAGAGCTATTCATAAACATCCAAATATAAACATGATTATCATCGAAATAGTAATTCGCAGTGTCAGACAGACAGACAGAAAGTTAATACATCATCGTATCACCTACTTTTGACACTTCTGAGGTCGTTGACCCGACAGGTGACTCAATGAGTGTGGGCGGGGCCAGTCTGTAGTTTTGTGAAGAATGACTGCCTGACGGTGTTTTGTGCCTAAAAGAGAATGTCCAAAAGTCGTACCAAAAAGTCTCATGCATCAAGATCAAAATATTGTAGTAATTATTTTCATAATTTTTTAAGACATTACACGTCGGGAATTTAATTTTTGAACAGGGAATTTAATTTAAAGGAAAAAAAAAATTGTTGTTTTATTCCCTTTACATGACGTTCCGTTTCAAATGATATGATATGACCTTGAATTTTGTAAGTGCTATGATGTCTTTCAAAAAACATGTAAAAAAATATTCTTTGTCGATACTACATTATTTAAAAATAACTAGAATAGAATAGGCTGTTTTTAGAGCCTTTCGTGCCAAACAAAATAAAGTCCTTAGTGTTTAGGTTATTTCGATTTTTTTGAAAATCTCCGTAACCCGGGTTTTGTTTACAAAAAGAACTTTTGTAGGAGTTTAAGTATATTATGCTAAGTGTAATCTATAAAAACTAAGTTTGACTTTGATGCAGCATGGTACGGGATTCCATACATTAATGAGCATTGTCCTTTGTGGTTTCGCGGTTTAGGTATTTTTATCCGATATTCTGTTACCTGCGTTTATATTTTTTATTGGTAAGTATCCTTAAAGCAGCCTATTTATAACTAAAAAGGTTTGCGGTTTTGCTCTTAAAATAACCCTTCCAGAAACAGGTAGATTACAGCAATCTGCTGGACATTGGGTTTTCCAGTCTCCCATAATGGGAAAAAACCAAATATTTTACATGTTTTAAATGCTGTCAAAAATAAGTACCTTGTGCAGCCAGTTAATATATCTTTATATTTCTAAGTTCACAATTTAACTGGCTAACTCTTCATTTGGCTTTAAATGCAATATCAGACAACTTTGTACACAACAAACAAGAGTGACTGAAACAGTCAAAGAAAGAAAGAAGGAAAATGTATTTATTAAATGTATGCACAGGAAAAGTATGAAAAAAAAAAAAAACAGGAACATAAAGTCCCGTACAAGACCTAAGACTTGTCTCCTCTGCGATAGTAACAGTGAATGCAGTTAATCTTTGCGCTCCGTGATTTGTCTGCAGCCTGCGCCTGACCTTGGAAGGTGCAGCGCACGCGAAAGAAACGCGGCTCTGTGATTGGCTGCTTGTTAGCAGACTGAGAACGCCTTTTTATTGCGTTACATCTTTCTGGTGACTTTCGGGGGTAAAATTGTCATATTTAGGAGTTGTTATGGCTTTGTTTGCGTGCGTTTTATCAGAACGGTGATCCTTGGGCAGTCAGATTCGCTGTCAAACTGTCTGACTCACTAATCTTATTGGCATTTGAGAAGAAGTACGTGTTCGTCATACTCATTATTATTGCCGTCCAGTCTTCAATATCATGGCTCTTCCCCAAAAAGCAGACGTTGCCCTTAGTCACCATAGTCGGTAGTCAGGTTGGTGACCGCGCAGCCATCTCACTCTGAGAAAAAGGCTACTGTTTAAAACCGGAATAAGTAATTGAATCTTACACCTCTTCTTGTTTTCTGAGTCACAAACTTAAAAGCCTGTTGCAGGGATGTTTGTTGCATTGCTTTTTCTTCCTAAAATGGGAAGAAAGCTTCAAAGGGACATCAAACACGTTTTACCGTGGCTCGGCTTGGCCTGACCTATATATACTAATAATAAAGCTAAAGAGCTTGTTAGTTTTATTATTAGTATATATAGGTAAAAAGATTTTTTTTAATCCAATTAATAGTTCCAGAGGGAACTATTAATTGGATTTAAAAAAATCTTTTTGCATTTGATAGCCCAATTCTTGAGGAAGGCTATAGGCTACTTAGCATCAGGCTAGGACTCTTAGAAGCCGAGCAAAAAGAAAAAAAAGGCAGAAAGAACGGTCATGAGATGCGATGTGCCGGGGTGGGTGCGGGGAACAAGAAATTTTACGTGGGCGAAGTTGCGGGCAGAAGGTAGTCTTATATAAAAGTTCAATCGTTTAGAAGTTCTACATAAGTTGTATAATAGCATTTTTTAAAGGTGCCCACCGATTTGCCCGATTTTCGACAATCGACATGTGTGATCAAACAAAATCGAGTAAATGATAAGCAATAAAGGCGATCGACATCGTATTTTTAGTAATTAAATCTTTATGAAGCTAACAGATCTTATTGTAAATCTACGACAGGGAGCCGTGCCTCCTCGCGAGCCATTCGTCGAGCACAGGTCGCATCGCCCCGACGCCGACGGACGCGACGGTAGCGGGGCGCCAGGAGCGGAGCTGAGACCGTCGCGGCTCGATCTCTCGCCGCATCGGTCCACCGCTGCACCGCCGCCCGCGTCCGCACCTCCTCGCGAAACCGCCCGGTACAGTGACGCGAGGTAGTCGTGAAGTCCTACCTCAACTTACACGGGAAAAGGCGAGGCAGATGATGATGATGATTTTAAAAATAACCAGTTGCGCTTACGCACGTTTTAGACGGCTTCGAATCAATGAACTTCGACCAATTATTATTGTTCTACAATGATTGCGTCACTATGGTTTTGTTTTTTGCTAGGAAATTATAATTACAGCATTGAATTGAATGACTTGGAACTTTCGTGAAATCCGTATGTCGTGAAAAGATAACAGACAGGCAGAGTTGCTTTTGCATTTAAAATATTAATTAATTAGTAATATAAAGCCTACATATCTCGACTTAGCACACGCGGTTGTTGACATGTGGAATGTGAGCTCAGCTGTCTTTGTGCCCATTGCCGTATCGGCCAATGGCCTTGATGGCCAAACAAAAGCCTCGATCAACATCTATCGAGGCTGTCGTTACGCGGTTGGATCAAGGGCCAGATTCAGAAGGCCCTGCATACGGCTCGCATTGTAAGGAGGTTCATGTCTCTGGAGCCCTAACCACCGGTAGCTTAGACCCTGCTCCCGACACTGGCGGACCACTATTTTGTATATTTTAAAGGTTTTTTTATATACTTATTTTGTCTATTTTAAGAAATATTTAAAAAAAATTATGATAAGGAATTAAATAAATAAACGAAATAATATATAATATAAAGTATAGATTTCAAGAGACAAAAAGAAGGAAAAATTACAAAGAAACAGAAAAAAAAAAACTTTACCTACGTTATTTTGCATCTTAATTTTCAGGGAATATTTGCTTTGTGACCTCTCCTTCGATGATTCAAGCTTGTCATTCTAAAACCCAGGTGCTGAGACGACAATATATAGATCAGGTAAAATATTAATAATATTTTTAGTTGAAACGGATATACCTAAGTATTGTTGCAGAATATTTCTGGCTCTTTCCTCCTAGGCTGAATGCCAAAAGGCCTGGATCTATTGTAATTATTTTTAGGGTTCCGTACCAAAATGGTAAAAACGGAACCCTTATGGTGAGACTAAGTCTGTCTGTTACAGCTGGATATCTGAAGAACTACTAATGCTATCAACTTGAAATTTGGAACAGTTTTATATGACGTTTGCCCAACTATTTTTCAAATAAGAAAGAAATATAAATATATGTATATTTTTTGCAACGGGGACTGAAAGGGGGTCTGAAAAATTCGAAGTAGGGCTACTAGGGCATGTGGGGTATCATATGAAAGAGCGCAGTTTGCACAGTCTCAAACATTTTTTTCTTTTTTTTTAGGCCACATAGTTTTCGACTTTTGATGAAAAATGTAAAAAAAAATACCGTTACCCCACCCTTATCTCCGAAGTTTGCTAAGAGAAAAATCTGAAATTATTGTATGTGATAGAAGTTTATGTAAAAATTACAGGAAAAATAAAACGAAGTCTCTAAACAGCACACTTTTTCAGAAATCATTAACAAAATTTACATTAGTTCAGTGGAACTAATGTAAATTCAAGAGATTAAGATATGGCGCTGATATAAATCTGCAATATTGTACACCGCAGTGCACAGTGTAAAAATTCTCTGATGAATGTATGCCTCGCCGAAGAAAATTTAAAGACATGATGGTACGGAACCCTCGGTGCGCGAGTCCGACTCGCTCTTGCCCGGTTTTTTTGACAAGTTGTTGATGGACCGTTTACGAAATTTTTAAAAATAGGAGTATGTTGTTTGTCCTCTTGATTTTCACACATTAGCGTACCGGGTGGCCATTGGCCAATAGTGTAGCCCTCCCTCTGTTAACATATGGAAATAGTGGGAATCTTAAAAAAATGCACGTCAGGAGAACACGCAGGAAATAGGATCGCACGGTAAGACTACGATCACTAGCGGTCATTGGAACTATCACACAAATCTAGGCCGTCTGCCTGTGGTCCGTTCGCTGTAACCGTTTGAAAGCTCATGAACGGTGATATGTAGAATTAACATAATCAGCCCATAATATTTCCACTACTGGACGCAGGCCTCCTCTCTTCGAGAGCTGTAATCTACCACGCAGGCCCAGTGCGGGTTGGTAGATGTCACATGTTTAACAATTTTTGGTTCGTTGATGAACAAGTGGTGGTGGTTCCATCACCACTGGTCTCAGAACACTGGTGATGGAATTATTTACACAAAGTAAAACGTCTGCCTGGGTCGAACCCACGACCGACATCTCCTAAGTCGGGGCCGTTACCTCTGGGCCACCACTTCTCTCATTGCGAACACCGCGTGTCCTCTGTAGAATTATAGAATTATGGTCTGTTAATATACTTTCACTATCCGAATCCATTCATTCATTAATTATCATCTTCAGCTCTTGTTAATCCGCTACTGGGTATACAGCCTCCACTTCCTTGTTCCAATCGTTTTCAGATCTATACGGCAGTCGCATCCATGAAGAGCCTGCGATATATTTTTGTCTGACAAACAGACATTCTTGCCTCAGTTTTCAGTTCGTCAGAATTCTAATCCACCTAAGAAAATAAAGAGTAAAGGTATGAAATTATACTAACCTACGTATGCAGACGTATAAACAGTAAAATATTCATGCTCGTTGAGACGTCATCCATACCCGATTAGTGATAGTTGATCAATGGGTGTTGAATAACTGACGTAGAAATAAAAAAATGTAGATATAATCATTCGAGAATACGTCATGAGCTTGTATATTTTTGAATAGTTTTGTTAATAAAACATGTAAATCATGGATTTGTATCCGTCCATAAATTGATGATTGATAAACATGTGGATACATAAATTCTATACAATGTAGTCTATTGAAATATATTTGCGATATCGATAAAAATAGGTTCATGGCTTGCGTAACCACGCAATCCATGAATTATATTTTTACGCACACCTCTTTCACGCGAGAATCGGAACTACGCTTCGCGATAGATCTGCGAAAAGTTTGCCAAAATAATTACGTGGTTAAAAAAAAAATGGTGGATAGTGTTATCTGTACCAACCCCCATGACAAGCCTAGTGTTTACAGCTGTCTTGACGCTCTTGTAATGGAGAAATGAAAAAATGGGAACTTAGTGAGGTCAGTCCCAACTATCATACAGACAGATGGGCATATAGATGCAGCCACTTAAAAAACTAAGTTTTAAGGGTGAGCAATGTTTAACTCCACCACAACACACACACACTTGTTAAAGTTCAACTACTTTTGCATTTTTTTTTTTAAATAACTTGTAAATATGTGAGCACCATGTATCTATCACTTATTTGATTTACCTGTCATTGCTTAATTTTTAATTATTTTTACCTTTTGTGGTAGACTAATTTTATTATGGGTGCATCGTGTTCACATATAATTTTTATTATGTATACAAGACCTTGTAAAACATTTTTAAAAGAGTAACGGTGGAGTTTCTTGCCCATTCTTCTCCATACGAAAACTACCTTTTCGAATGGGCGACTAGAATCATTTCTATTTAGTTTTTTTTTGACGTTCAAAAGTGCCTTTAATGTGCCTATTTGAAATAAATGATTTGACTTTGACTTTGACTTTGACAACATTATAATAGCATTGTTCCTTCCATGACTTCAGATAAACACTTAAAATTCTACCTTCGCGTGATCCTTTCTTTAAGAGTCATCGGAGAGACTATTAAAATTTTTCTCGGAAGCTGCTGAACTGATTTGGATGCCGCTTTTTGCTGATGTTACCCGAATTTCAATCAGGTTTTGAAACTTACACTTGGGATGGTTATGTCGTCATCCTTTAATTTTACTTGGAACTCTAGTCTAACGGGCATGGCTTAACAAATTATAATGGCAATGCTCACACAGGATCAATTTTTCGAACATATGTAACGGCGGATTAAGAATTTTATTCAAAATCCTTAAAATTGTGATTGTAAGTATGTTAAGCAATTGGGGTATAGCTTTATGATCAAGAATGAAATATTATGATGTGAAGGATTAAATTTATTGATTGAATGAATGAATGACTGATTGATTCAACCTTGACTTAGAGACCAAGTGCTGTTGACCGATATTCGCACGCGATCTTGAATGATGAATACAAAGACTGGAGTGAAGGTCCTAGCAACAGTTTGGATTAACTAGGTAACCTTTCAAACTCAAACTCAAACTCAAATCATTTATTTCAATTAAACCTTGTACAGGCACTTTTGAATTGTCAAAATTAAATAGTCTGTCAGTTAGTCAGAAAGTTGAAGCTAGTTACCCATTCCAAAGCGTAGATCTCTATGGAGAAGAACGGGCAAGAAACTCCATGGACACTCTTTTAAATCAAGATATTACAAAATCCTGGGTACATTATTCTTGTTGCTTCTATATGTGAGAACAATGTAAAAAAGACAGAAATGAAGAAACAATTCAAGACATAAGATTAAAAATAAGCCTTGGCAGTTAAGAGATGACCAGTCTCAACCGACGGCGCCCGTTCACGAACATGACGCGTGGATCAGCACCATCCAGCTCAACCATTTTGTAGGGAACCGAATGATCCAACACACGCGCCACCATCGGTGAGACATTTAAGTGAGCATGGCACGTTCTCAACTGCCATGCTATTTCAAGTCAACATCAAAAATCATAATAAACGGAAACATGGTTCTTACATTTACAAAATTAAAAAAAAAAATAAATGCTTCTAAAATATACAAAACTACAGTTTGCAATTTATTTAAGAGGTAAATAGAATTTTATTACCTACCAAACAAGAAGAGATATTTAATATTGAAGTATTCAACAATTAAAAATTGATTGAATAAATTAAAAAAGTTATGTTCGTAATGTCAGAAACACAAAAAAAGAAAAAGGGAAGCACCTCTTCCAACTATTGAAATTAACTACAAAGATAGTCTTACAATCTTCAGCAGCTCCAACAATACTTTCAAGTGTCAATCAATTAGTTGTGGTTGTGGAGCAGGACCAGCATTGAGCCAGGCATTTTTATCAGCGATGTAATCCCCTAACTTATAATATGCCTGACTGCATAGTGTGCGTTTTATACAAGACTTGAATTTTGTCTCATTCAGTTGAAGAATGTGGGGAGGTATTTTATTATAACATTTTAAACAGTACCCCATAAAAGATGAATCTACTTTAGCCAGTCTGAAACCTGGTTGAACTAATAGGTCCCTATTTCTAGTACTATAATTATGTCTTTCACCTCTTTTACTAAAAAGATGTAAGTTTTTCCTTACATGGGATGGATATGGGATGAATATGTACAGATGATTTATCTTAAATTTTTTGGTTTGATAATTGCTACCTTGCTATCTTGACAAACTTTTACCAAAACGAGTCTTTTTTTCTCAGAAATATGAAATGTTTTAGTGCAAGAATATTGAAAATTATCTGTCGGTACAATAGCGGTAATTTACAAAAATATGTGAATTGTAGAATAGGCAACCTCACCGACTTTTCCCGTGTGTTTTTGCCAAATTGCACCTACCACACAACATTTTTTTTGTCAACATTTTTTAAGCTTGAGTACGAGGCTTTTGACTACGTTGTGTGTATATTTGTCTTTTTTTTTATACGCAATGTGCGTTTTGTTTGTGCAGAATAAACAGTTTTTCTTTCTTTCTTTCTTTTCTTTCACACAGGCTATCTCTGAGGACATAAACCGCGTTGCTTACAACAACAACATTGTCTCCCATTCCCGTACAACCGGAAATATCCTATCAAACGGACACTATCAATATAGTCATTGTTATCGCAACAATGGGCAGTTTCCACATATACACTCGTTCAATTGTTTCTTTATCCGCCATGTCAAATCCAGAAATATTCCATACCCTATCGGTTTGATAGCAAAACGACTTTGATAGCTCTTTTATTGCTTCTGTATGGCCTAGATATAGTGATGTAGTAACGTTATGTAAGCTAGGATTAGAGAAATGATGGATATGTTTTATATATAGAATTGGAAAGCTGGTTGTGTTGCTGTGGTGATAGTAGAAACGGCGATGCTTTTTCTTACCTTCTATAAATAGATTGTTCGTGATAAGGCACTGCGATGTGTGGGTAATCGGTGACCTGGTGAAGCCCGCAGGAGTCCGCTGGTAGCGAGAAGCATAGAACCGGTCGCAGTGGCGGTGCTTGGGGGAGGCCTATGTCCAGCAGTGGACGTCTTTCGGCTGAGACGGTGATAATGATAAGGCATATTCTTTCTCCACATGTACCAAACATCTAGGAGTACAATGGTGAGGAGTAATTAATCGACGAGGCCTTGGTGATTTTGTATTCCTTTATCAAAATCTTTGGTTTTGTGTTTTTGGTATGTCTGCTCTTCCCCTCTTCTTCTATAATTATAGGAAAGAGTTAAAACAAGACTTGTAGTTAAGAGCCTATACTACCTCAGCTAAAATTCACTCTTTATCTCGCTCGCACGATACTGCTCGCGGACTGTGTGAAAGCGAGACAGAGTGCGGTGCTGGGCGGAAGGCAGCGCCAATAGTTTAGGTATTTGCTTTTTACGGTGAAAATAAAGGTAATTAAAAAAAACTAGCTAACATAAGACCTGCTTTATAGTTAGTTCAGTTAGTGTGCAAAGTTTCATGATCTAATTTGAAGTATTTTTTGAATACCAGCAGTTTATTATTCGGTTTGGAGGTAACTTTGGAATTTTTTTCTATCGAGAAAATTTTATGGAATCGTGTTTCCGTCTAACATAGTACCTTACATTAATCCTCAACTTTAGCATATATTTATTTCAAAATTAATGCTGCGGTATTTTCGACGTAACGGAGGATCATGCTAAGCCATTTGAGGTAGTATAGGCTCTTAAGCCAGCAGAAGTGATATTCTTAGACTTGTCGACATTAAACACTTACTGCTCTAATGTATTTTCGATATATGACTATACTTTTGACACTGACTGTCAAATAACTACCAAAAAAAATGTCAGGGAAAATCCCTTGAGACTTATTTTGGGTTTTGGTTTGTGTTTGGAAATGGCTACCGTCTTCAGTAAAATGTGAGTGTACCTAGATGATGTGTTTCCATGGAATATCGCTTTAGTTTCTTAGATCAATGATACCAACGGTTTGGGAGTAAGTAGTAACGTACCTACTGTAATAATAAATGCACCGTTTCTTTAAGTGTCACTGTAATAGTAATGGTGTCTTTATCAGAATTATGTCAGCCGGAAGACTACTGTGGACCGTTAAAGTTATGTCATTTCATTTTCATAATGCTGACTCTTATTGTTTTAAAGTAGTTAGATAGTAGTGTATTGATTTGACAAAGAAAATTAGGTAAGTTTGTTATCTTTTATCTGTAGAAAAAAAATATATGAATTTGATATTTATTAAAAACTAGATAACAATTATCTGGCACTTAAAAACTCGGCCCTTCATCATCATCAGCCAGCCAATCCCAGCAGGCAAAGGTATTTTCTCAAACAGGTTAAAAATAAGTCAAGGGGCTTGTGGTTGTGGCCAAGTAATAACAGGCGTACGGATCGTTCGATCAGGTCGGATCGCTTGTCGCGGTTGGTCCGTGGATGGGTGACCATCTTCGGAAAGCATGTTAAGCCATTGGTCCCGGCTGCCATTCGTGGATCTTTGCCAGTCGTTACGGGTCGTCAGAATTCCGAAAGTCTGACAACCAGTTGTCAGATGCTCATAAGGCTATGTCTATGTGTGTAAGTATTGAAGATCATTACCTCCCTCATCATCCCATCTTTATTAACTGCCTCCTTGTTCTAGTGGTAGCAAGCGCTACTGCTGAGCATGAGGTCTTGGATATGATTCCCGGATCAAGCAGTGTTATTGGGGTTTACCATCTGAAAGAATGATGGGCATTTTTGTATGGAGCCTGGCCTGATGACCAATAGAGTTCTAATGCATGTCAACATAATGCTTATATCCGTAATTACTTGGTATGTAAAAATAGTCACCCATCCAGGGACCAACCGCGGCAAGCACAGCTTAACCTGATCGATCGACCCGTGCGGCTGTTAATACTTAGCCATAAGCCCTCTCAATGTTATGAGTCAATAACTAATATTATTGAGAACTGCAGTGAACATTAGCGTCATAAACTAATACGTTTACAATAGTTTACATGGTACTTGCAGGTCTGATATCTCTTTATCCTGGTATTTTACAGCCTTCTGCTCATAATGAAAATTGATGCTTATGATATAAACTTTCATTTCATGTATCATATTTGGTTTTTATTGGACATACCGGCCAAAACGCCCATCATTCATTGTTAGTAGCAGCCAGAAGTCTGGATTTATGTCCGGTTAATGGCAATAGGCATCCCGGAACGAAACTAAACCATAAAATGGAATGAATACATTGATTGTCACTGATTAGGTCAAATGACTAATTGTTTAACTTCCATTTCGAGCCAAATGGATTTGTGCGTGACGATCACATTCAAGAGTCATCGCCACCGCCGCCATGACACAACCAAAGTCACAAGTAGTCACAACCCCATTCGGTGTTACCCGCTCTAAATTAAAAATACCACTAAAGAAATAAATTTAAATTGTACACCAGAAAATACATAGTAAAAATTCAATTAGCACTACAAAACATACAATGAGCGGCCTGCTTTCTGCGATCTCTATACGATGTTGCGAATGCTGAGCGATGGCCGTTTTGCGTGGATGTGACGCATGTTTCCCTCAACCTTTTCTTATTTTTTTTGTGTTTATGTTATTTTTTGCGTCATGTTTACCGCATATAGACGTATTTTCTTTCTTTCTTCTTTCATGTTATATTCATTGGCTTCAGTGAGCACTGACCATCACGTGGGCCGGTCCACATGCCTGTTTTCCATCCAATATCATAACAAAATATTCTGATTATTATTTTAATTAACTACTTAAGTATACCCAATTAGGCATGTTATTGCTACTAGTTCTGCACATAAATTAAAGATAAATCAATTAAACTGGTCTTAAGGGTCCAAACAGGAAGCAATAGAGCGACCGGTCCCGATAACTTATCAGTTGAAGAGCTGCCCTAAAAGATGATTTAACGAAAAAGCAAAAAATGAGAAACAGAAGTTCTAGTCTTCATTATATTATTTTAACAACATTACACCGCTGAACAAGAGGTAGAGAGAGGAGCTCGGGCCTATGTAATAACAGCCGCTTGATTCGATCGATCAGGTTAAGCTACGCTTGACGAGGTCCGTGGATAGGCGTCCATCTTTACAATACGACCGACGTAACTAGACGGGCCTGAACTTCGCGCAGAAGGCTGCGCACGAACGTTTTTTAGGAACCAAATGGTGGCATGAGGCGAGTTTGAGTGAGAGAACATGCGCGAAAATTCGCAAAGGCTATACTCAGGCCCGCCAAGTTACGTCGGACGTATTGTGCATACCGAGACTCCTCCGCGCCTCGGAAACCACGAAAAGCCGTTGGTCTCTGCTGTCATTCGTAGATCTCTGACATTCATTACGGGTCGTCAGAAGCCCGAAAAGTCTGACAACCAGTCTTACCAAGTAGTATCGTATTACCCAGACACTGGGTTATGGAGTTCTGATAGACAGTCGCTCCATGTAAAATACTGGTATTCAGCTCTGCATCCAGTTAGACTGGAAGCCAACCCCAACATAGTTGGGAAAAGGCTAGGCAGATTGATTGACACTGCTGAACAAGAATGAGCTTTAGAATACACTACAAAATATGTAGGTCGATATTGAATTGAGTCCATTCATAATTAATGCTCATCCATACTTCTAACCAATATTATAAATGCGAAAGTAACATCATCACCATCAGTTAGTCTGTGTGTCAGTCTGTCTGTCTTTTACCACTTCACGCCTTTATGGCTGAACTGATTTGGATGAAATTTGGCACCATGAACTGAGTTCAAACATAGGATAGCTTTTGTTCCGGTAGTACGTTCCTAGGGAATCATTTCCAACAACAACACGGGTCAAAGCCGCGGGTAAAAGCTAGTTATTATTACTTAAAATGGCCTACTTGGCCAAAGTGGCCTACTTTGAAAGACAGACAGACTGAAGAGAGACTTTAAATAATTTTCTTGTTGATCTAATAAATAATGTTCTTTTAGTAGTTCTATAAATCTCGATAGTCCGACATTTCTGAATATCTAAATCCTCTGAAAAACACTATCTCTCTCGATAAAAAAATTTGTTCTTTGCACTGTTTTGATGAATATTATTGTGTATACTTTTATAGATAATGTTTTATGTAGGTATATGTATTTATTGTATAATATATGTTAATGGTATACCACAGACTACCTTCAGTATTGAATCTCCTTCTCCTTTAATCCATCGAAAGGTTGTCTTTAAGATCGCTTTTAGCGATAAAACCACCCATTGTGTCACACACAAAAATATTACTTAATAAGAGAAGATGGGCACTCGCACAGACCAGGCAAACATGACACAAAAGGAAGTTCTGTACTTAGCAGTCGGTCGAATAACGCTGCCAATGATAATGATGACTCAATATATTTTGTTTTCATGTTCTGCAATAGTCCTGCACCAAGGGGGGGTTGTCCTTGGGTGCACTTGCGTAGTGATAATCGTCGGTTGGTGCCTCCTCATCATTTAAAATTGTATATGGGGCCTCTGGGTAGTTGGCTTCGGCCCCTGGTACGCCTTCCAAAGTTCCGGGATCCCAGGGTCCCGAGATATATCAAGGACAAAAAATAATAATGATGACTGAAATATTAAAAAAACCACTCGCGCGCTAATTCGTTTTCATAAGCGGACTGGTCCTTCGGCACATTCATATTAAGTGTTATTACTAATTTCATTTGCACACGTAATTATTCTACAAGCTTTTTAAAAATCATTCATATTTGTGTGTTTGCCAGAAAATATTTTAAAGTTTGAAACTCGATCGTGAAGTGCCAGAATTGTCTTTTGGCAATCAATCTTTTTTTATTAGACAAATGATTTTACACCTTATTGCGTGAAAATACAACTCATCTTAGACTTGAATGAAGACACGGAAATGAACTCATGAGTTGCTTTATTTTGTTTTTTCATTTATTTTTTCCCCACCCACCGAAAAATGTTCCTTTTAGGTGAATAGTGAATTCTATTCTTAAATAGTATTGTCTCATGTCATTTCCCTGCTGTGATTTATCCCGGCTAATACCAGAGTGGCATCTGGCTCTTTAAATTACTAATGAGGCTTATTAATAACAATAGAAATATAAGAACAGCAGTCGCTCCAAAAACTAGCTAGGTATATAAGGAACACAATAAGATCGTGTGCAGAATACTGACGATATAATTATATTAGGAGCCAAACTCAGATAAGCTAAAAATATATTTAACTAGCTTATGCCCGCGACTTCGTCCGCGTGAAATTTCTTGTTCTCCCACCCACCCCGTCGCATCTAATCGCCTGCCCGCGCGATTACTTCGTTTTTGCTTAGCGTTCTTTCTTTTGTTCTTTTTGCTCGGCTCCTAAGGGTCATAGCGTGATGTTAAATAGCCTATAGCCTTCCTCAAGAATTGGGCTATCAAATACAATTTTTTTTTTTTCAAATCCAACTGGTAGTTCTAGAGATTACCCCCTACATACAAACTTTACGTCTTTATAATATTAGTATAGATATAGACAAGCGTAAGCTACTGTCCTACTTCTTCTAAATTCAAAAACCCCCATATCAAATATGCCGTCTTAGCCCCATATCTCATACGGTCATACCCCATCATATCCCCATATCTCATATCCCATCATATCCCTATCCTATCATCACCATATCTCATATCCCCATATATCATATCCCATCGTCAATTCGTCACCATATCTCATATCCCATTATCAGCATATCCCATCTGCGTGGGTGAATGGAAATAACCGTTAGCTCCGCTACCATCTTGCTGACTAGCAAAACTTTTCAGCTCAGCACAATCTATTTTCGAATCACCTCAGTATCAGTCAGGAAGATCAACATAACTATCGAGAATGGTTTCCGAGTCGAAAAGAACCATTATCGGTTACCTGATTTGCCTAGTCCCTGAAAACAAATAGCCGTCGGAAGAATAAATGTCGTATATTTGGGTAAAACTGTCAAAATTTTCGGGTTTCGGATTTGACTCCTTCGATTAAATTTTTTGAGGTTCTATTCAGTACGGAAGCGTATCGAACGGTTGTGAAGAGCTGTCCAGATCTAGACAGAGATTTTCATTACTATACCTACGTCACCTACAAGGAAGCATCTTTCCACTTACCAAAGGTCTTTTTCAAACAACAGACTGATGACGGAAACAACGATTAAAATAAAACGTCTTTTAGTCAAGAGCTCGAGCGTCAGTCACTATTTATTTAAAAATGGAATTCTACGCCGCCATATTGTGAAAACTGACGCAACAGTTACGTCACACTGGCCCTGACATATGTCAAAATCGTGAGTCAATGTCATCGGAACATCTGTTGACGTTGGTCGGTCAAGGTGCTGTACGGAGGCAGACCGGGGTCAATGACCGGTGGAGGTGTTAGAACAATAATGGAAAAAGCCTTCTCCCACTTATGTTGAGGTCGGTTTCTAGTCTAACCGGATGCAGCTGAGTAACAGTATTTTACATGGAGCGACTGCCTATCTGACCTCCACAACCCAGGCCGTCGTAACGACTGTCATAGATCCAGGAATGACAGCCGGGACCATCAGCTTAGCGTGTTTTGCGAGGCACGGAGGGGTCTTGGTATGTAAAGATGGTCATCCATCTACTTACCAATCGCGGCAAGACGCTCTTAAACAAACGTTACAATTTACGTGATTACATAAGAGGAAATAAATTATTTCTAATTTAGTTCTTGAGGCTTCTAAAATCTAAATTCCTTTTCCTGTATATGAACTCAAACAATAGATGTACTTGGTTTTCAGAAAAGACAGCTCACGTTCGCACGGACGGAAAATATTTCGGTGGGATTTTATCGCGCATTAGATTTCCAACTCTCGGCGTTGAACCGAGCATTGAGACTGTTGGATTTTCAACTCTCTGCGCTAAGCAGTGCGTTTAAAATCCAGTGTGCGAAAAAAAAATCGCCGCGGGAAAAAATCGCGCGTACCTGGGCTTACATTATGACTGGCTGGAATACGCTGGATGTAGAAACACAGGACCGGTCGATGTACCGACACTTGCGGGACGCCTATGTCCAAAAGTGGATGAAAATCTATCCCACAATGTCTATCACTTTGGGGGACGAATTGAAAGATTTTTAATAATTGTCTTTTAGGGTTCCGTAGCTAAATGGCAATAACGAAACCGTTAAAATTTCGTCATGTCCGTCTGTCCGTTCGTCCAGATGCCATTGCCATTTTACTCGGATACTATAATCGGCGCTATATGGATGAAAACTGGAAAGAAGGTGTATTTTTGTGCACTTCACTCTGCGTAGTCAGTATTTTTTTCTTACAGAGTACCTGACCAATGTAAATAAAAAATATAGTCCTTCAGACCGTATCTCGGTCATGGCAGCCAATCTCAGCGGAGACTAGCCATCTACACGGGGGATATTATAGTGCACAAGTGTGTGCGCAGACACACATGCATTCACTCTTCCCTTACTCTCATAGCCCGATGGGACGGCAATCCGACCGGAGAGAGATTAGGCGTTATAATATGCGAATATGATGTATTAAGAATGGTGTGTTTTGCGAATGTGGTGTTTTAAGATTATGATTTTTGAGAATATGATATTCAGAGATGGAGCGGGAGAACCAACGGCCACGGGGGTATTCCAAACTCCGG
This sequence comes from Oligia fasciuncula, assembly GCA_963082905.1. Lineage (NCBI taxonomy): Eukaryota > Metazoa > Arthropoda > Insecta > Lepidoptera > Noctuidae > Oligia > Oligia fasciuncula. The sequence continues at coordinate 7,187,993 of OY720406.1, read as the reverse complement.
GCTGTTACTGAGAAATTCCAACCAATGTACCCTGTAAGTGACAGGACTTAATAAAATAAATAGATATCATATTCAAAACCACATCGATCGTGGACACGACATGACATCTCGATTTTGTGTTCCTCATCTCAAGGTTATATTTATTTCTTGTGAAGTATGAATACTTATTATTTTCTTGTAATTTATTTATTTATAGACCGTGTTGTTATAGGCACGTGTGATCTTGACGGCTAAAGATGTTGGAGCAAATGAGGAACTCTCTGTTCTTGTGAAGTATGAATACTTATTATTTTCTTGTAATTTATTTATTTATAGACTGTGTTGTTAAAGGCACGTGTGTTTTTGACGGCTAAAGATGTTGGAGCAAATGAGGAACTCTCTGTTCTTGTGAAGTATGAATACTTATTATTTTCTTGTAATTTATTTATTTATAGACTGTGTTGATAAAGGCACGTGTGTTTTTGACGGCTAAAGATGTTGGAGCAAATGAGGAACTCTCTGTTCTTGTGAAGTATGAATACTTATTATTTTCTTGTAATTTATTTATTTATAGACTATGTTGTTAAAGGCACGTGTGTTTTTGACGGCTAAAGATGTTGGAGCAAATGAGGAACTCTCTGTTCTTGTGAAGTATGAATACTTAGTCAAAGTCAAAGTCAAAGTCAAATCATTTATTTCAAATAGGCACATTAAAGGCACTTTTGAACGTCAAAAAAAAACTAAATAGAAATGATTCTAGTCGCCCATTCGAAAAGGTAGTTTTCGTATGGAGAAGAATGGGCAAGAAACTCCACCGTTACTCTTTTAAAAATGTTTTACAAGGTCTTGTATACATAATAAAATTTATATGTGAACACGATGCACCCATAATAAAATTAGTCTACCACAAAAGGTAAAAAGAATTAAAAATTAAGCAATGACAGGTAAATCAAATAAGTGATAGATACATGGTGCTCACATATTTACAAGTTATTTAAAAAAAAAAAGAAAAATGAAAAAATGCAAAAGTAGTTGAACTTTAACAAGTGTGTGAGCCACTGTAGTCGCAGATTGTAAAATTGAATTAGAATAAGATGTCATAATTAAAAATATACATATAAATTAAATTAGGAACAAGTTTGATTTTGTCTAGACTTTTAGATTGTCCTATGGAGCAGGACCAGCATGTTTCCAAACATTCTTATCTTGGATATAATCCTCTAATTTGTAATATCCTTGTTTACAAAGTGTACTTTTAATATGAGTTTTAAATTTTCTTTCATTTAATTGCAATATGTCACAAGGTATTTTGTTGTAGCATTTAACACAGTACCCCATAAAAGATGTATGTACTTTCGATAATCTGAAAAAAGGTTGATCTAATTTATCTTTATTTCTAGTATTAAAATTATGCCTATCACTTATTTTATTAAAAAGATGTTGATTTTTTCTTACATACATAATATTTTCATAAATGAATTGGCAAGGTACCGTCATGATATTAACCTTTTTAAATAGTTCCCTAAGAGATTCGCGACGACGTAGATTGTAAATGGCTCTGACAGCTCTCTTTTGTAAAATAAAAATGGATTCAATGTCAGCAGCCCGACCCCATAGTAAAATGCCATATGACATAATACTGTGGAAGTAACTAAAATAGACCAAACGCGCGGTTTCTACATCTGTTAACTGTCTTATCTTTCTAACAGCATAAGCGGCGGAGCTTAGCCGCCCCGCAATAGATGTTATATGAGGTCCCCATTGTAATTTCTCGTCTAGCGTGATTCCTAGGAAAACTGTCTGATCAATAAATTCTAGTTTTTGGCCATTCAATATGATTTCACATTCGCTACTTCTAACATTCGGTAATTTAAATCTAATGCATTTGGTTTTTTTTTCATTAAGTACTAAATTATTTACCGTAAACCAATCTTGGACCTGAAGAATAGAGTTATTCACGTCGTCAAGATTTTGTGACCGTCGGTCTATTTTAAAGATTAATGATGTGTCATCTGCAAATAACACCATCTTCGGTTGATTTTGAAGTAATTGGGGTAAATCATTGATGTAAACTAAAAAGAGGAATGGACCCAATATCGAACCTTGAGGAACACCCATTGTCATTTCAGACCCTAATGAGTTTACGCCGTTTACTTGAACTTTAACCTTTCTATCTTTCAGGTATGATCTTAGCAAGTCAAGTGCTGCTTTTCTAATTCCATAGTGCTCCAGTTTCATCAGAAGTGTCTCGTGGTTTACGCAATCGAACGCCTTAGAGAGGTCGCAAAAGATTCCAATGGCATCTTGTGCTTCTTCCCAGGCGTTAAAAATGTTCTTTATAAGGGTAACACCGGCGTCAGTAGTGCAACGCCCTTTGGTGAAACCGTACTGGTGTTCATGAAAGATGGAATTTTTATTAAAGTGACGTAACATTTGATTGAGCATCAACTTTTCAAACACCTTACTGAGAACTGGTAGAATTGACACAGGTCTATAATTGTTAGGATCTTTACTATCACCGGATTTGAACAATGGTACTACTTTACTATGTTTCATAAGATCCGGAAAGACTCCTTGGTCAACACTGGTGTTAAATATGAAAGCTAAATAGGGTGCAATAGTTTCGATGAAAGATCTACATACTTTTACAGACATTCCCCAGAGATCTTCTGTTGATTTAATGTTAAGATCTCTAAAAGCTTTTATAACAGCCTGGGGGCTTGTATGCTGAAACCTAAACTCCAAAGGGCATGCCTTTACATTCTTTTTAAGTAAGGCAGCAGAAAGCGTGGGGGATGAATTTAAAGCTTCAGTAGTTTTAAGGGGAATATTAGAAAAAAAGTTTTCAAATTCCTGAGCTATTTCTACATCTGAGTTGATGGGGCCATGTGCAGTCTCTAAATTAAATTCAGTGTTAGGCTGTTTTTTCCTACCTGTTTCATTATTTATTATTTGCCAGGTAGTTTTTATTTTATCATCAGCTGATTTTATTTTATTGCTAATATAAAGAGCTTTAGCTTTTTGGCACACACTTTTAAAAGTTTTTGAATATTTTGCAACATACTGATGAAAGTTTGTATTATTCATATGTTGCTTTAAGCCATAGAGTTCAAAAAGTTTTTCCCTGCTTTTACGAATACCTGGAGTCGCCCAGTCACTAAATAAAAACTTTGTGTGAATATTTTTAGTTTTTAGTGGAAAAGTGTCATTAAACTGCGCGTTTAATATTGAAAAGAACTCGGCGTAGAATTCATTTGGGTCACCTATATTATTAAAATTCTGATCACATAACTTACTGGCCAAAGAATTATTTAATTTCTCTAACTTTTTACATGTAATTGTCCTAAACCTTATTTGAATTTTTTGTAAAGGCATGTAGGAGCTAAATGTTATTTTTTGTCCACTGTGATCAGATGGCAACTTATTTACAATTTCTTTGTGTAAGTAATCACAATTACAAAAAACATTATCAATACAAGTGGCAGAAGAAGCTGTCACTCGGGTTGGTTCAATAAAAACATTTGACAAATCAAATGACCTAAAAAGACTTAACAATCTGACAGTATTCGAGTTATTTTCCAATAAATTAATATTAAAATCTCCACATACTATTATTGACTTACTACTAGTACTAAGTTTCTTTAACACATCTTCCATTACAGAATCAAACACCGATAGATTCTGGTAACTTGGAGGTCTGTATACACATACTATAACATGCTTATCAAGCTCAACACAGGACAATTCAATGGTGTGTTCAACAGACAGTCCGATTATGTCTTTTCGTTCTTTTGATTTAATAGAATTTTTAAGTAATATTAATGATCCGCCATGTATCATACGTTTTCGGCTGAAATGGCTAACTACACAATAATTTTCATAATTAATTGACTTTACTTGATGATCTTTCAACCAATGCTCTGTTAAACAAATGACATCAAACTTGGTGTTTTCCAAAAACAATTCTATTTCCAATAATTTGGAAGCGCAACCTTGGATATTCTGATTAAATAATTTTAAAATATGTTGCACTCCCTTTGGTTTTTTATTATTATTAATTATATTGCCAGAAGATACCTTTTTATTATTCTGTAATAATAATTTGTTATTTGAAGGGGTAACTTATTATTTTCTTGTAATTTATTTATTTATAGACTATGTTGTTAAAGGCACGTGTGTTTTTGACGGCTAAAGATGTTGGAGCAAATGAGGAACTCTCTGTTCTTGTGAAGTATGAATACTTATTATTTTCTTGTAATTTATTTATTTATAGACTGTGTTGATAAAGGCACGTGTGTTTTTGACGGCTAAAGATGTTGGAGCAAATGAGGAACTCTCTGTTCTTGTGAAGTATGAATACTTATTATTTTCTTGTAATTTATTTATTTATAGACTATGTTGTTAAAGGCACGTCTGTTTTTGACGGCTAAAGATGTTGGAGCAAATGAGGAACTCTCTGTTCTTGTGAAGTATGAATACTTATTATTTTCTTGTAATTTATTTATTTATAGTCCGTGTTGTTAAAAGCACGTGTGTTTTTGACGGCTAAAGATGTTGGAGCAAATGAGGAACTCTCTGTCAGCGTCTGTATTGCCGTCAGCCTACAAAGCTAGAGTGAGCATCTTCTGGGCTTGCTCGTTCCATTGTAGACTACATCCATCGCTTTCCACCAGGCGAGATTTAGGTCAAGAGCAGGCCCTCTTCGTAATAAAAAGAAAATAACTTGCCTTGAGATTTCGACCGGTAAAAGTAGATTGCCACGAGCTATGGACAGGTGGATCGATGAAGCTGGATGCATAGGGTGTATATAGGGTTATTGGTAAAACATTAACAACCTTCTTAAGAGGTTATTGTACTTATCATTATGAACAACTTTTACTATGGGACCAAACCAGAAATCGCGAAAAAAAAAACAGCTGTTCCCTATATTTTCAACCCAACTGGGTTGTGAAGGATAGGCAGTCGCTCCATGTAATATACTGGTATTCAGCTGCATCCGGTTAGTCTGGAAGCTGACTCTAACATAGTTGGGAAAAGGCTAGGCAGATGATGAACAATTATTTAGGTAACGTCTAGTTTAAAGCGAAGTGAATTATTACACCATGTTATGAGAATTTTAGGTCATTGGCACTGGCAGACATTATATATTATGTAGGCGTTGGCAAGCATGTATTACTTCGTTTCGTATAATTAAAGTGCTTATATCTGACACTTTAACGCTACTTGCTTCGAGTGGTAATTATGAGGGAAAGGACCTAAGTATAAATCATTCCTTTTGACAAGATACACGTGTTTCTTATTGGTCCTCAAGGAATTAACATGTTTCCTCAACAGAATAAGGGAAATGCTTCTTGGTAGGTACTCGCCTTTGATGTTATTCTGGTTCGTTTCCTTTAATTAACCTTCTGGCACATGGGCCACCGCCGACGAGGCGACAAGCTATCAACGATTTTCTCGCTCAAGAGGCGTACAAAAGATTAAAGGTCCTCTGGGTCCCGTGTAACTAACAGAGATACACACAGTGTAGAAGGGACATTGACGTACAAACTGTAACCATGAATTTGTAGCGGTATCTACAATGCCACATGAGAACAAAGCGTCATACTGACGTCACGCAAAATCCTGCATCTCGCAAGCAGAGTTTACCTCGCAACTAGCCTAAATACAACGGCCCGACATGAATCATCGGCAGTTGCCCGCTAGACACAACACCCGTCGTCGGGTCGGAGGATCCTCCCTTTTCTATAGAGTATGAGTGAACTTTACACCCTGTTCCTCATACCTCTATAAATTCAGCACAGTCATGATTAGACCCCCTAGCGTAGAAACTTCTCGTAAGTTATCAAAAAAAAATGTGCTGTTTCATAGAAAAGTGCAATACGTACGCTGTCAAAATGTATGGAATAGCTTTTTTCTATGACTGACGAAAAATTTGGGGTAATTGCGTAAAGTACTATCAGTCAATTCGAAGACATGTGACATCTATTAACCCGCACTGGGTTCGCGTGGTGGATTACGGCGCACTCCCTCTCACAGTAAGGAGGCTTGTGTCCCAGCAGTGGGAATGTTATAGGCTGATTATGTTTATGTTATGTACTATCAGTAGCAATGGGTTTCATTTTGACAGTTCAGCAACATTCATTGCGTTATTTACGTTGTTGAGCAGACAAAATTTTCGAACATATGAAGCAATGTATTAGCAATATCCTTCCAAATGATTCAGATTGAGATTGGTAGTGTGTTACGCAATTCTACCACCAAGTCTACTTATGAGAAAGTACTCGAAACGTCAGCAGTACACCAAGTGTACACAACTATTTTGTCATTGTCCTATATAAAACTCACTGAAGTAAAACAAATATTGTGAGCTGAAACTGAAATTTACAAATTCAATGATAAAATGACAAAATGGAAACAAAGAAAATATAGTATCCACTATTACCTACAAATCACAAACCCGGCTGTCATTCGTGGATCCTATGACAGTCTTTACAAGTCAGAAGATCAAAAGTCTGACAACAAGTCTTACCAAGAGATACAGTGTTACCCATTCATGGGTTGTGGAGGCCAGACAGGCGGTCGATCCAAGTATTTGTGTAAATACATACTGACTCAACTGTCACTAATCAGACACAATTACTTTTTCTATTGTTACCGATCTCTAGGAGATTTCTTGACAGTTGAAGGGGGTATTCAGCAACATCCGGTTAGACTGGAAGCTGACCCCAACATAGTTGAGGAAAGGTTAGGCAGGTTACAGTTTAAAAACTACAGTTTCAATGATTCTGCCTAACCTTGTCTCAATTATGTTGGGGTCGGCAAACGGAAACAAAAATAATGCTAACACATTACATTTCGCAATCCGTTCCACTATAACTACACTATAATCTAATCTTTCCTATGACTAAACTATGATTTAACGATGCATTGTAACGTTATATCCTGTTAATTAACGATACTTCCGCTGTCATGGCGAACGGTTTTTATTTTAATTGTTACTATAACTTCAAGGCTCCATTCAGAGGTTATCGGTGCATGAAGATACACTATAAATTATTTAAATTGTATATTTTGAAATTAGTAGCTGTATTGGGGTCAGAAAGGATAAGACAGCAGTGGCGAAGGTTCTATACAACTCGATTCCTACCGGCTTCCCTTTGAAAAATGGCACAGTCTGTATTCTATAGACAAAATTAATATACTCATATTAAAGTTATCTACTCCGGCTTACCTCTTACAAAAATTTACCCTTCGCTACTGTAAGACAGGCTTGGTTTTACATCTATAGGATGGCAGTGAGATCGACGCGTAAACTGACTATGAACTGGCATCATGTTGCAGCTGATTTTTTTTGATAACCGACTTAAAATTTCTACCCTTGGGAGTAGAATTTTTTTTACCCTTGGGAGAGTATCATGTGTTGTCTTCATGGTTACAGTTTGCGGGTCGATCTCCCCTCCCACTCCTTGGTAAGACTGGTTGTCAAACTTTTGGGTATCTGGCTACCCGTAACGATTGTCAAAGATATACGACACGACAGCCGGGACCAAGTCTTAACGTGCTTTCCGAGGCACAGAGACCCTCTCGGCATGTAATTAATGGTCACCCATCGACGAACCACGATATAATCGATCCGTGCGGCGGTTATCAGTTAGCCACGAGCCCCTCAAGCTAAGAACCACCTCAATAAAAAGTACTAACATATAATTACAATAAAATTCATGTCAACAACCTTTTACATTTTATTTTAAAGATGTCCAAAAATAACACTTTATTACAAATATTTCGTGTCACATGAAGTTCGTGACATTTGAAGCTATGTAATTACAGTTTTCATGTGCGCACGATGTAAACAAATTGCTCCGAAACAAAATGTATTAGATTCTGTTTTTAGACCGGGAGTCATGACACTAACGTAATAATCAAAGTGATATAATGTAAGTGAAAGAAGTTTTTATTGTTTAATTTCTTACAAAGTATTGTTTACTTTAAATATTAATAAACCAGGTCATCGGTCCATGTTGTGGGAGGCCTTCCAACCCTACCTGATCCGGTACGCGGTCGCCACTCTAGAACCTTTTGGCCCCATCGGCCATCCGTTCTGCGAGCAATATATGCCGTTTCGCAATTTCAAGGCCGAAAGAATCCGCTGGATGCGAAAAGCCCAAACCTTGGTCCCCAAGGTTTGTGTGTTTGGCTTTTCACATCCAGCGGATGAACATAGGTAAACGTAGATGAACCAGCTGAACGTAGGCGGAGTCAGCTGTGGACGTCTTTCGGCTGAAATGATGATGATCAATAAACCATTTATTTATTTTTAACCGACTTCAAAAAAGGAGGAGGTTCTCTATTCGACGGTATGTTTTTTTTTTTTTGTGTGTTTGTTACGCGATTACTCCGCCAATTGTTTACCGATTTTCAAAATTCTTTTTTTGTTCGAAAGGGTATACTCTCGAGGTGGTCCCATTATCATCAAGTTGGAATCTGATGAGAGGATTCCATGGAAATCGAGGGAAACCCTCAAATTTTATAGGCAAAGCTATAGCGATTTGGGTATTTTTTAAAGTAACTTGAGCATTTGTTCTCGGAAATCATCATTTGGTAAAGTGGAGCTGATGATGAAGACCACAGATGGCCATCGGAACTACTCAATGACAAATATTTCACGGGTTGCGATTCGATTACTTTACTATGGTTGCTAAACAATTTATCCTCGTCACAATGCGTATGGTAAGTGGTCCCGCATCCCTGCATCGGGAAAATCAATATTTTGTAAAATGTGATGAGCAGTTGACATTAGGCTATTGTAACTTAGATAAATTACAAACTGACCCACTAAAAAGTGAAAAATAAAAACTTTTTTACAAAAAAAAAAACAACCGACTTCCAAAAAACACTATAAAGTGAAAAATAACTTTAATTTCGGAAGTCGGTGGCAAAAAACTAAAATACTAATCCAAAGACACCAAGTTTTTTGGAAGTTGGTTGTTTTTTTTTTTTGTAAAAAAGTTTTTATTATACATATTTACAGATCTTAGACCTAATTCGGAAGTGTGATTTTCAACTATTAGATTTATAAAAAAACAAAAGCATTAAATCATTATTTAATGCTTTGGAAAATAGGTGATCGTATAATTATTAAATCATTATTTAATGCTTTGGAAAATAGGTGATCGTATAATTATTTTTGTGAGGATGTTTTTTATTTCATAAATGGGAAGTATTGCATTTTGTGATTGTCAATTAAATAATTGACTATTTTTGTAAAATTTTATGTTCATGCACTTTTTGTATATTTACCCTATTTATGTGTGGCGACATCTATACCACCACGTACGAATTACACTTTTTTTTCTTTTTTTCCGGATGGGAAATCATCAAATGACCCCTCCCGCTGTGGGTGGAGCGGAAGGGAGTGTCAGACTCTTACTGACTAAAACCCACCCGTGTTCCTTCCTTAGCCCTTTATGTTCCGGGCCAGCGGTAACCCTTTCGGACAATCCCGCTGACCCGGCAGGCTTCGGCCCTATGGGGCCCCTCCTCGATGCTGACATCTCTTTGAGGCGCGCGTGGAACACGTACGCGCCGTCCGGCACGGGCCTGGTCCTGATCGGACGGCGAGCTACTCATTCTCTCCGCCCGCAGGCCCGCGCCTACGGGGAGTCGTCACGCGGCTCCCGACGCCCGGAGCGTCTCCCGCGGCGGCTGGGACGGGGGGCTCTCTCCCTGAGCCGTCCCGCCATCGCGCCACCTCCTTCGCTAGCATGACTGCTTCGCAGAAGGAGGTGACTGCCTCCCACTCCCTCTCGCTGATCATTTAATGTCAAGTGTATGGCGCCATAGCTCGTGCTAGATTACGCCATAGCTCGTGCTAGGTTAAGTGTCGTTTTCCTACTTATTTCACTTTCCTCGTTAGCAAGACACTTGAACATTGAAGCTACTTAGCTACTTGCCTACATTGGCTCCAGTTAGTGGAAGAATTATGATCATTGGTCCCTTTGTACGTATGTTTACATTGTTAGTCATTCTTCAACGGCTACTTGACTGACCAATACCAAATCTTGGCCCCAAGCCCAGATTTGGAAAGAGATGTCAGCATCGAGGAGCCCGCAACCCTAAGGGGCCCCCCTTAGGGCCGAAGCCTGCCGGGTCAGCGGGATCGTCCGAAAGGGTTACCGCTAGCCCGGAACATAAAGGGCTAAGGAAGGAACACGGGTGGGTTTTAGACAGTAACTGTCTGACACTCCCTTCCGCTCCACCCAGAGCGGGAGGGGTCATTCGATGATTACCCATACGCAAAAATAAATAAAAAAGCCCAGATTTGGCGGTGAATTATGTTGGTCCAATAAGTTACTTGTGACAAATACGGTGTTGAGTATAGAAAATTTGTTAAGTACCTACTAGGTTTCTGCTATCTGTAAAAAAATATCTATTTCTTTGTGATTTTCCGAACAAACTGATCGTACAGAAAGAAATAGATTATAATTCAACTAAAACTCAAGAAAATAATAAAATCAACAAAGAACTTAAATAATTGAATTTAGGTTTTTTCCGCAGATATGATCATTTAATGTAAATTACTAGGTTAAAAGCATCCGTTTTCCTCAATAGGTAAAGTCGTAATTATTTCTAAGTATAGATGTATATTTTTCTTTTTATTGTTAATGTTGATATAATCAGCATACCATCGGTCAATAATAGCATAATTAATACTTTTTTTATCTTGTCAGTGCAGACTTCTTTCTGATTTATGAGTTCCGGTTTCATAACTTGCCGTAAACTAGCGACCTGCCCCTACTTTACTCGTTAAGCTCGAATTCAAAGTTACGGGCGATTCCTACTCTGTATCACTACGGACATAAGATTAGTTTAGTGCCCGACCTAAGAATGAATGACACCACGATTTGACAGATGTACCTACCTTTTTTTTTTGTCGGGGTGAAACCTTCAAAAGGCACCTGGACTTTGAGGAAAAAGACCAGGTAGTGTGGGATTTTTACCTCACTAAAACCACCCCGGTGATCACCATCAGCTCATAGGGGTGGTCCCGGTTCCTCTTAAAAGACCAATTCCAGAACCCCCCCGTGCAACGCCTGAAAGGCACACATTCCTGGGGAGACTGTAAACGGGCCTCCCCTGAGCCTCGCTATGCACGGCAGGTAGGTACCTACCTACTCCCGATGTGTTTTGACCCGTCCGAAAAAGTTAATTAGTAGGGAGTCGTGTTCACTCGAAAGTTTCGAACGTCTTTCCGACGGGCCCGTATCTTCGTTCACGGACTTAAGGCTCCTACACACTATGCCGGCGGCCCAGCCGGCGGGCATGCCGTCAACAAGCCCGGCGGCATACCCGGTATTTGAATCGCCGGGCTTGCCGCACCCGCACAAACGAGCTGCACAACTTAAAATGATGCTGGCGGCATACCCGCGCGGCAAAACCCGCCGGCTGTGCCGCCGCCGGCGTAGTGTGTAGGAGCCTTTAGAGAGTAGGCCTCCAGCTTTGCACGGTTTTTACGACTTTACAAAACATCGAGATTTTTTTATTACCTACTAACTGTTGCCCGCGACTTCGTCTGCTATCCAGGATGAAAACTAGCCTGTGTCCTTCTTCTTCTCTACTAAAGTGCCAAATTTCGTCCAAATCCTTTCAGCCGTTTTAGCGTAAAAGCGTAACAAACAAACAAACTTACTTTCACATTTATAATATTGGTTAGAATAATAGGTAAGTTTAGTAGTAATAGGGTTATGTATACTGATAACCCTTCCGGAATCAATTTTCTAAATAATGGTGAAAATCGTATGAAAATCTGTCGCTTAGGAAGAACGGCGCGGTCACACAGTCCGATACGAAAAGCGACTTTATGTATAAATCTATAAATCGTTGGTGTAATTTATTGATTTACTTTTACGGACGAAAAAAAGTTTGGACTCTGACCTACATTTTAGTTATGTAGGTAGCATAAATTAAGATAATAGTACTGTTATTATAAAACCATGCCACATGAATCACTTGCATTTATGTGTAAGGTAATCTGGCTAATAACTTGTTTTTAGTTTATTACTAATTCCACTCTGTCTGTCACCAGGCTGAATCTCATGAACCGTGATAGCTAGACAGTTGAAATGTTCACGGATGATGTATTTCTGTTGCCGCTCTAACAACAAATACTAAAAACAGAATAAAATAAATATTTAAGGGGGGCTCCCATACAACAAACGTGTTTTTTTCGGCGCTTTGCCTTGTGTTACGGAACCCTTCGAGTGCGAGTCTCGACTCGCACTTGCCCAGTTTTTTTTTTGGATTATAAAGAGTATTTTTTACTTTGCTATTTCTGATTGGATTATTACCTACTTATCAAGATACTTGAGACAATAATTAGTTACTTGCTGTACGGGAAGGTTTTGCAAAAGCATCGGCATAGAAAGCAGGACATACATACCTACATACATAATCAGCCTATAATGTTCCCACTGCTGGGACACGGGCCTCCTCTCTGTGAGAGGGAGTGGGCCGTAATCCACCACGCGGGCCCGGTGCGGGTTGGTAGATGTCACATGTCTTCGAATTTTTGGTTCTAGGACATGCCGGTTTCTTCACGATATTTTCCTTCACCTTTTTGAGAGCAGTGGTGATGATATAATTTACACAAAGTAAAGCGTCGGTCTGGGTTCGAACCTACGACCTACAACTCGTAAGTCGCGGCCGTCACCACTTGGCCACCACTGCTCTCCAAAGCAGGAACATCTACATTATTATCTACAGACGCCAGCACATGAAGCTACCCGAAACTGACAAATTTTCGTAATCAATCTTGAACCTAATGCTTTAGGGATAAAGTTGAAAATCTATTAAAGAAATTTGACAGATTGCAGTAACTTGATTTGCTGCGCCCCGCGGTTTTACCCGCATAAGTTTCGATACCATAAGAATATCGTGATAAAAAGTATTGTTATGTGGTACTCCTGGTTATAAACTATCTGTGTGCCAAATTTCATCCAAATCCGTTCAGTATTTTTGCGTGAAGAAGTAACAAAGTCAATAAACATACAAACACACTCACAAACTTTCGCCTTTACAATATTAGTGTGATTAAACTTAAATTAGATTATTTATTTTTTTATATTATTACTCCCAGCCCTTTAAGGACGCCACGAGAGGTAAGGTGTGCAAAACGTGCGTTTAATGTTTCAATGAAAGTGTCATATGTCGTCACGTGCAGGAAGTCGGATTACAGAGGTAACAAAACGCATTTCTTGAATAAAAGAATATCTACCTACCTAATCGTTTTTAGGGTTCCGTACCCAAAGGGTAAAAACGGAACGTGTTTTTTTCGGCGTTTTTGTCTTGTGGTACGGAACCCTTCGTGTGCGAGTCCGACTCGCACTTGGCCAGTTTTTTTCTAGACTTTTGTCCGCCAAATGATTGTCTGTAAAAAACATTTTTCACCGATAAGACCGCCTGTGTACTCATGTGTGTACTGTACCATGTATGTGTACTCCGCGTGTGTAATGTCATCTTTTAATAACCGAAACCGGAAACACTTTATTCGTCCCGAAAAATTGTAAATAAATGATGGTGGTGGACCTGCAATCACAACCAGTTTAGTTCATCACGTTTTCCCGTTTAAAATGGCAGTGTTAACCTGAAACTAAAAACTAATTCGTCACGAAAAAAAAAACTGAATAGTGAATTCAGTTTTTTTTTCGTGACGAATTAGTTTTTAGTTTCAGATAAAATGAAACTACATTTTTGTTTTGTAAAAAATCCAGGTTAGTACCACTCTAGTAACTGCCTATTACAGCGGAATTTACAATAGCACGTGCCAATAATAGCCACGTGCCAATATCGTGTACCTGGGTACTTCTAGTGTCAGATCAGTTCAATGTCACTGAACGAGTGAGCACACTGACACTCGACTAGGTAATGGGGCATCCTACTGCATGAACTGTTCCGTTTGCGGATGCAATAATTGTGAAGAGGCGGAATACACATGCCTGTAACTTGCACAAAAGTATGCAAGTGCTGGCATACCAGTATGGTATTCACCAATCAGAAGTTGTTATGGCACATGGCATGCAAGCTGATTGGTGAATACCATAAAGAATGCAAGCTACTTGCATACTTATGTGCCAGCTCTGGCCATGAGTATCCTTAGCATAACGGATTGTGTCAACCGGAACAATGAAACCGCTTTACCATAATATGCGATCAAAGCCACAAGATCAAACCCACCAGCACCATAAGCATAAATTAATCTGCCTACCCTTTTCCCAACTATGTTGGGGTCGACTTCCAGTCTAACCAGATAAACCATAAGCATAACCAGTCTATAACGTTCCCACTGCTGGGACACAGGCCTCCTCTCAATGAGAGGGAGTGACCATAATCTACCACGCGGCTCCCAGTGCGGGTTGGTGGACGTCACATGTCTTCGAATTTCTCAGTTCTAGGGCATAAAGAGAGATTTTCTGGACCAAAGAATTGATTGATGCTTTGGAAAAGACAGCTATGCCTATGACAAAGGGGGGTTAGGGAAGACGAGGCGGCCGGCAAAGGTTAAGTCCTCCATTATCTTTGTATTACTTTTGTTTGTGTAATACACAAACTGAAACCATTTATTTCGATTACCATAATAGGTACGCTCGACGACATATCAAGCTATATATTACCAGTCTACGCTGACTTCTCACTGTACGAAAATCCAATACAATGCGAGGTCAGATAAAACAGGAAATGTATAGCTTAACATGTCGTCGTTTATACTTACTTTTGAATTGTCAAGGAGTTGTTCAGTCAGAAAGATGAAACTAGTTGCGACAATTCCAAAGCGTAGTAGTTTTTTTGCGATTTCCAGTTTGATCCCATAGTAAAAGTTGTTCATAATGATGAGTACAATGACCTCTTAAGAGAAGAACGGGCAAGAAACTCCATGCACGCTCTTTTAATTCAAAATATATTCCAACAAAATCTTTATGCAATCCTCTTTTAAAATCCTCTTTTCGTCTCTAATCAAGACATAACTAATACAACAGCCACCAAAACGTGTTTTTACTTCATTACTTACAAAACCAGATCAACTTCAACCAACCTCGTGTAACCTAATAATGAAATATTAACAAATCCTCGTCATAATAAATATAATTACGGCATTGCAAACGGCTGAATATCAGCAGGTGATGTGCACGATAGTGATATTCGATACGAAGCATCGAGTGTCGATCACTCATCGATAATATCGACTGTCCACTGCGACGTAGGATTTCCACGGAGAGGTTCGCCACGTTAAAGGCCAGACAGGCTCGACGCGACAACACGACGCGACTTTAGTCGAACAATTTCTATAAAAACTTGGGAATTGTTCTAACAGAATCGCATCGCGACGTCGCGTCGCGCCTGTCAGCCCTAAGGCGCAATTACACTTGGTTGTTAGCCCGTATTCGGGTGCTCGAAAGACTTTAAACGAATTCGGCAACCCATTGCATTACATAATTATACTGTTCAACGAACTGGAATGCGGGCTAACGACTACCAGTACTTTGAATGAAGTCGAGTACCTGCGCCCGCCTTCTATGAGGAACACTACTCATTGTGACGACTGGCAAAGTACTGGTAGAAGTGAAAGGAATACTGGCATCGGATCCCCGAATTCGGGTAACCGCAACGATGAAGCTGCAATAGATTGTACTCATGGCATAATCAGCATGTTTTCACTGCTGGGCAGTGCTGGGACACAGACCTCTTCTCGGTGAGAGGGAGTAATTTACCATGCGGGCCCAGTGCGGGTTGGAGGGCCACTCGACCCTCGACGGCGCGTTGTGTTCCACGCGCGCCTCAAGGAGATGTCAGCACCAACTGACGGTGTCCGCTAGGGCCGATGCCCGCCGGGGTCGCGGGTTGTTCGAAAGAGATACCGTGGCCCCTGGCACAGGCAAGTGAAAGAACACGGGTGGGTTTTAGTCAGTAAGAGTCTGACACTCCCTTCCGCTCCGCCCAGAGCGGGAGGGGTCATTTGACGACCCCGTTCATTTACACTTGGTTTAGTCGTTTGCCCGAATTCTAAGCAATTTCCGGAGAACGACCTAATGTAACTTAATTTCTCAAGAACCCACCCTATTTAAATATATTTTGTTATCGCTCTCAGTTTATTTATGTAATAGTATAAGTGTATGATCTATTTTATAATCTCATATTTTAAGTGAACTATTTGTGTTCTTTATGAGAATAAATATCTTTAATCCGATGTAAATGCGCAATTAGCTGCGCGGTTCATTTGTTGGCCAGCCACGCATTCATAGCGTCGCCGTGGGTGGCAGTGTTCATAATCTCAGATAATTTACATTCCATCGTCACATAATCAGTTATCTACTTTATTGAAATGTAGTTTAAGTTAGTTTTGCGTGGCCACTTGTAACAAAAAGGGCCTATCTAATAAGTTTTTGGTTGCAATAGAATTTTAACGTTTTACGGTATATAACATTTAGTTTGTTTTTTCATAATTTGAAAATGACCTCAAAAACTTAATTCAAACCGAAGCTATGTATACGTGCGTCGCTTAGCCGTGGGCTGCTGTGGAGTGGCCCCTTTATATTACATCGATTCTGCACGTGAATCCGCACGCGCTTCTGTCACGAGGCTGCGACTGCGCATAGAATGTGGGTGGGAAACTTGTATTGTAGCGGAATTTAATAATTTGAGCTCAGACAGATTTTTTTTTTGGGCTAAAATTCGAATTATACTTAATTGGATTTGGGTTTCAACCTAATCTATGTTAGGTAGAGCGAGTTTGTTTTATTTTTTAAGCCTTAATTGGGTGCGTAGCGTCCACTTCCATAAATACATCCTATAAATGCTATTTTAGTCAGAAGCCCGAAAGTCTGACAACCAGTCTTATCAAGGGGTATCGTATTACCCAGTGGGTTGTGGAGGTCAGATAGGCAGTCGCTCCATGTAAAATACTGGTATTCTGTTGCATCCGGTTAGACTGGAAACCGACTCCAACATAGTTGGGAAAGGCTAGGCAGATGATGATGACATGCTATTTCTGAATTTAAGTTTAATGGAAACTCTGACCAAACTGACTGCCTCGTTGGTCCAGTGGTAGCAAGCGTTACTGCTGAGCATGAGGTCCTCGGTTCGTTTCCCAGGTCGGGAAAAGTGTTATTGGGGTTTTTCATCTGATATTTGTTAGTAGCAGCCCGGAGTCTGGATTTGTGCCTGGTTGATGGCTATAGGCTCGCCCCCTATTACATGGGACTTAAACATAACTGGCAAAATATGGGTGTACTATGGGTAGGCCTCTGCCTAACCCTTCAGGGATAAAAGGCGTGATGTTACTATGTGTCGGATTAGAATAAAGAGAAACGTACAAAAACAACCTAGAAAACCGCAACTAGGTAAAAAGATTCTTCGTGTAATTTTCAATTCAACGGAAAACATCCGTGGAAAGTCGTCAAGCAAAAATGGTCTCTGTGAGCCAATAAAAACTCTTTAATAAAGAAGAAACACCACGCCATGTATTAAGACAATAATGTACCAAAAGTGATCAATCTCAGACTAGTGGAATTAATTACCGAATGACCCTTGTAAGTCTAAACAAAGTGATTGAAACCAACTGGTTTGTATTTACAGAAGCATGTTGTATGAGTCATCTCATTTAGGGTTGGATCAAGATTGGTATCGCCGCGCCGGCCGAAGTTAAATTCGGCGTAAAGCCATGGAAAACACATGCCAGTCTCTTGCACACATGTTTGCAAGTAGCTTGCATGCCATTGTGCAATAACAACTTTTGATTGGTGATAAGGATAACATAAAATGAAATGAAATCATGTATTGAAATTTAAATTAAAAATAATTTATTTCACATAAGCCTAGATGACTTTTAGCCTTCTTATAAGGCCCAATGTGAGCGATCGCGTTTCAGTGCCATATGTCATCAAAAGGGCAATGGCCTCTCCATTGCCCTTGCTATGCTTGGAGTTTCCCTGTGTGATCGAGTCAGAAATGAGGAGATCCGCAGGAAAACCTACATAGCCCGAAGAGTTACTAAACTTAAGTGGCAGTGGGCAGAGCACATTGCTCGCAGAACAGATGGCCAATGGGGCAGAAAGGTTCTGGAGTGGCGACCGCGTACCGGAAGACGTAGCGTTGGAAGGCCTCCCATAAGGTGGACCGACGACCTTGAAGGCCGCAGGAACCCGTTGGATGCGAGAAGCACAGAACCGGTCAAAGTGGAGGTGCTTGGGGGAGGCCATGTCTAGCAGTGGACGTCTTTCGGCTGAAATGATGATGATGATGAAATCTACATAGACACTTTTGAAACGACAGAAGCTAGGTGCACAGTTCTAATTGGCTTTTACAATGTTTTCAAATTACTGTGACGATAGGTATGAGAGGACAGTATGTAGACATGTCAACAAGTCGGTTAGTGGAAGTGCTCAGGTGCGGTTCCTCCAAGTGCTGTCCAAATCAGTGCTCTGAGTGGAATACCTCGTAATTACTTGTTGGCATGCATAAATGAAACAAGAAAATTGAAAATGGTCAACAAATTCAAGCATCTAGCATTTATGTCTGCACGAAGATCTTCGAAGACACTTTCCACGTCGATGTATTTCCAAGCTGATTAATCCCTTATGAGAAATGGCGAAACAAACTCAGCCTCGTGGTCTCTTTTATTTAAGTTCTTAACATTATATTATAAAGATTACCATGTTATTTAAATTAGGTACCATGGCCATGGGTATGTCACATTGGCATGCAAGCAGTACTCTTGTGCAAGTTACTGGCATGTCTTGTGTATTTGCCGCATAACTTTCTTCGGATGCATGTTCGGTAATTTTCGGCAACATTCGGCTTTACGATATTCAAGGTCAGGGTTTTTGCGTGACCTCCTTTTTGATTGTACACCATTATGACGTGATCTGCTAAATGTAACTATACGATATCCTAATGTATCGTTAATGTTTTGCTACATAAGTACTTGACCTCCATATTGTATATACCATTATATTTCCTCTCGTTCAATCAATGTGCCTAGCCTTCTCTCATTTACCTATGTTGGGGTCGGCTCCCAGTCTAATCGGATGCAGCTGAATACTAGGATTTTAGATGAAGCGACTGCCTATCTGTCCTCCATAACCCAGTTACTGGGTAACACGATACCCCTTGGTAAGACCAGTTATCAGACTTTTGGGCTATTGACTACCCGTAACGACTGTCATCGATGTATGAATGACAGCCGGGACCAACGGCTATTTTCTCTCGTCCAGTTAGTTAAAATGCCAACAGAAGGTGCCAAGGAAATGTGAAATATACAATAGATTTTGCTTTTCTCATGACAGCAAGGTGATAATGGCCATGTTTCACTAGATTTTTACATACGATTACAAAAAAAAATGTCTGATAAGAGACTTGCCAAGAAACTTATTAGGCTTGATATGCCCTCGTCATCAGCCAAAAACTACAATTTAATCCCCAAAACCGAGACTTTCCGAAGTTTACCGAAAACAAAGCCGAAGCTCCTCTCTACCATTACTCAAGCAAAACATAATCTTTAATTAATCAATAAACAATGTTGTGATCAGGGATGCATTGTTAAACTCATTTACCTTTCCTTTGAAGTTGGTATACAGTACACACATTTTATTTTTAGAACGGTGAGATTTTAATGTGCGGTCGCGTTTAAAACGTTTTTTTATGAAGCTCAACCATAAAATTGTATTTAATTATTTTCGTGAAAGGAAAACATACTTTGTTTTCGTGGTTATTAGGGTTTCTTTTGGAATTATTTATAGTTTTTTATTTACGTTTTAAACCTTCCAAATCTTCCACGATTAGTTGAGGATTCTAAAATCCACTTTATCCTGCACGTTTCAAAGAGTTCCAACAGCAATACCTATGTTTGACAACATAATCAGCCAATAATGTTCCCACTGCTGAGACACAGGCCTCTTCTCTTTTGAGAGGGAGTGGGCCATAATCTACCACGTGGGCCCAGTGCGAGTTTGGTAGATGTCACATGTCTTCGAATTTTTGGATCTAGGATATGCCGGTTTCCTCACGATGTTTTCCTTCACCGTTTTGAGTGCAGTGGTGTTGAAATAAATTACACATAGTAAAGCGCCTGAGTGGGTTTGAAACTACGATATGTTTGACAACACAAAAAATAAAAAGTTATTGACATAACAGAAGAACCTAAAACTAAAGAATTACATTCAATCAATTTGCCTATCCTTTTCTCTACTATGTTGGGGTCGGTTTCCAGTGTAACCGGAAGTAGCTGAATACCAGCATATTTAGAAGCGACTGTATCTGACCTCTACAACCCAGTTACTGGGTTACACGATACCCTTTGGTAAGACTCGTAGTCAGCCTTTTGGGCTTGTGACTTCCATAACAATAGTCAAAGATCTACGCATGACACGGGACCAACGGCTTGACGTGCTTTCCGAGGCCCAGCGGTGTCTCGATATGTGATGGCTTAACCTTCGCGGCTGTAATTATTTAGCCATGGAGCTCCTCTTAAACGAAAGGTTCGTTTAACAGGGGCTCCTCCGATCATTATTATGAACAGGCTTCTTCTGGGTAAGCTCATTCCATCGTCGACTTTGTCTCTTTCACCTCTGACCTAGACTGGAGTCAAGACAAACCCATTTCAAATAAAAAAATAAAATAAAATATATTTCTTTGTTAATCCGCATTACATTTGGTTTCTAATTTAAAATCAAATACTCACTAAAACAGCGAACTTTGACCTCTAACACATCGTAAAAACATAAATGTCAATACACACGTGCTACAATATTTAATTAATTGTTTAAAAACGAGCAAAAATTTATAAAATAACCCATTAGTGCCATTTAGAGTCGTGTAAAAATAAACACACGTCGATCCACTCAAAGGCCCGGGCTTCAGGTAGGTACATGGTTATAATAGGTCGGGCCATCCTTAGTAGGGGAAATTGGGTCAACGAATGATTTATATTTATTTGTTTATGAAGGTTCTCAAATGATTGTTTGAAATATCTCGAGGAATCACAATAATCAAATAAATACTTGTTACCTAGTAAAGGTCAAAACCAATGACTGTTTTCACTAACACTAAGAGATACCTAATTAAAAGCCTAAATAGGAATGCACTGTTGGATTTACAACATTACAACACTCGGCTCAGCGCTCAAAGTTGAAAATCTTGTGTTACTAGAAACGGGCATAAAACTACTAGTACAGGATAAAGCCATGTATTTGGTGTTCATTTCTATATTGCACAAAAATCTAAGGGTCGATAAAGACGAGCATTTTTCGTCCACCCGTAAAAAAATTGTTCCTATATGAAGTGATGATGATGACGTCACGCTGAACTAGTTGCACGAAGGCTGCGCTGACGTTCATACTCGGGGTCACCAGTACAGAGATGAGGAAATATGAGGAACAGGGTGTAAAGACTCATCCTCCATGGAACAGGGAGGATCCTCCGACCAGACGGGTGCTGTGTCTGGTGAGCAAATGCCCGACGATGGATGTCTCATGTCGGGAGTTGTGCGGTAAACTCTGTTTGCGCGATACAGGATTTTGCGTGACGTCATCGTCAGTGTGATGTGTTCGCACGTGGCGATGTACTGCCACATGTGCATCTAAAGACATCAACTAAATCCTATGTAGAAATTTACAAGAGCACGTGTTGACTTTAAGGATAAATTTATTCTGATGGATATCGGTGGTTACATAAATTTTTATTTAATGGTGTATTGTCACACATATTCTGTTGAAACTCTTTAAAACGTGCAAGATAAAGTGGGTTTTAGAATCCTCAATTAATCGTGGAATATTTGAAAGGTTGAAAAACCTAAAAAATTCCAAAAGAGAGACTTCTCTTAAACCTAAAACTAAAGAATTACCTTCAATCAATCCGAGTAGCCTTTTCCCAACTACGTTGGGGTCGGCTACGTCGGTCTTCAGCAGACTCTTTATCTAATCAGATCAGAAGAGTATGTTGTAGACCCTGAAAACTTTAATAATCATTAACACTTAACACACTTGGCTGCATGCCATGTAATCTACAAACGTAAGAACGACCATTATCGTAATCGAGAAAAAATAATCAGCCGTCCCATACATTTGGGTCGAGTAAGTATTCAAAATTTTCCATGGGACAGTTGATAATGTTGGTCCCATGGAGAAAGGTATTCAGTTTGATGGTCACTCCTTTGTGATACATGCTGTATATTATTATGAGCTGTCAAACTCAAACTGACACTTGGATTGTATTCCAACATCCAGACACTGAACAAAGGAACGTCTCCCCCCCCCCCCCAACAGTTAGTGCCTTTTCACACGTCCCGGCAACCGGGTAGGTGTCAACTATCGGTGGTGAAGTGTGTAACCATGTATGTTAGCTTTCACATGGTCCGACCGGCGCGCGGTGTAGTTTGCCTGGCAAGTCTTACCGGGTAGTCGGCACCGGCTACCCGGCAACCGGGACGTGTGAAAAGGCACTTACCCGAACATTCCATAACAAATAGGAATGCGTGTGTTTATATCAGTTCAGCTGTTTGTACTATTAAAAAACTGGGTTTCTAGGGCTCGTCAGTCGAACAGTCACAATGAGTTATTGTATAAACTTACTATTCTTTGTCTTGGAGAAATATGCAGAGATTTTTTTAACAAGAATGTTATTTTAACCGAGTTCTCTTGAGCTATTGTAGAAGTATTACAGATATTCTTTGAAGTACCTGGTTGTTGGAGCGAAACCAGGTAAATAGGTTGTAATATGTACCAAAGTTATAATAATAATTGTCGACATGTGGGATGTTGACTCAGCAATCATTGTGCCGATAGTCGTGACAGCCAATGGGCTAATAGCCAAGAGCCTTGACCAACACCTGAAGAGGCTCTCGTTGGGCAGCTGGATCAAGGGCTTGATTCAGAAAGCGGTACTTCTGGACACGGCCCGCATTGTTAGGAGGTTCCTCTCTCTGAAGCCCTGATCACCGGTAGCTTGGACCCTGTTCCCGATACCTGTGGGCTACTATTTTTTATATTTTTAAATGTTTTTTTATTTTTATATTCTAATATTTAAAAATATAATTTATATGTACAGTACATATCTAATGAAATAAAGGAAATAATAATTCCAAACGCCTGATCTCATACAAATCACACATTAGACATCGATACCCTTGCGCCATCCTACCTCCCTAGTACGGCGGGCTGTGCTGGGGCGGCTGCTACAGGTGCGGAAAACCTCAAACAGTGAAAATATTCCAATCTTATTGGGAGTTATATGTTCGAACCGTTTGGGGTTGAAACACCACGGCGAGGGGATCCGAGTGCCCCTTGGGTTTGCTACATATCGCAAAGTGCCTAGTCGACATTTCACGTGATCAGAGAGCTGGGGGCCTAAAAAGGCCACCTTGGCAGAATCATAAAAGGATAACATTATGAACCATAATATCACGCAGACAGTCCGTGTTTTTCTTTTTTTCGCTGCACTACGTAGGTATAATCAAAGAGATTGGGATTGGATTTGGATTGGATTGATTAGTATTTTAGCACAGACAAAAAAAAATACTGAAAAATCCTGCACCAATGGGATTTGATACGATTAACGTAACAGTTAACTGTCCATTATGATTCATAATGTTATCCTTTTATGATTCGCTAAAATGGCCTTTTTAGGCCCCCTGGTCTATTTTTTGGCCAAAGCCTTTTTAGGCCCCCTGGTCTATTTTTTGGCCAAAGAATCAGCATCGATATACAACGTGACAATGCTGTTGTTAGCTTTTGTGTACTTTTCCTGTTGACAGCGATGCGGACAAATTTTTTGATTACCCCATGATTATTTTCCTTCTTTTTATTAATGTAATTAAATATTATTAATATTATTTTGAGAATGTTAGCTTACAATATTAATTAGGTCTATGAGTTACTTGAAAAGTAATCAAACCAGATCTCTAACATTTTTGTGTCCTTACATCTGAACCCAACAAAGATAGGTACAGATGATGCAACAAAAATGCAATGAATCAATTTATTAATCAGCAAATAGACAAAATGACCCGGATATCGATTGTAACTGTGTTACACGAGTCTTCTAAATGCTGACTTCCGTTTTTTTGTTATAACTCGAGTTATCTTGCTAACTGCAGGAATAATGCAGATTTGTTTGTTGAGACACTGGTACACTAGCTAGACGAAGAAATATTTAAATTAATAAAATAATATTTCACCAACAAGCTCGAATTTTACTCGAAGTACCATCACGAAAGTAGTATCATGGCGACATTGTTCTTCAATGGAGAACAGAGCCATATTAGACAACAGAAGCCATTAATGCATTTCTCATGGTATGCCTGATAATATCAAGTTATATACCTCACTATCTGCCTAGCCTTTTCGGCTTCCAGTCTAACCGGATGCAGATGATTACCAGTATTTTACATGGAGCGACTGCCTATCCGACCTTCACAACCCAGTTACTGGGTAGCACGATACCCCTTGGTAAGACTGGTTGTCAGGCTTTTGGGCTTCTGATGACCCTTAACGACTGTCCAAGGTCCACGAATGACAGCCGGGACTAAGTATAAGTAGATGCACTATAAAATAAAATAAAAAACAAATGGTAGACAGCGGAAATTATTTAAAAATATGAAACATCTATTTGCAGAAGAAATAGGTGTCCATAATTTGCTTGATAATAAAAATAAGTACCTATTCATGTAAAATGAATTTGCTTACCCTAAGCAAATTTTTTTTTTTTTTTTAATACTTATTTTAATAAGATATGCAGAATATACATAAAAGTACTTTATGTTTTATTATAATTTTTAAATGTCGATTATTTATTCACAAAGACAACACCAGGCAGGTACTAACAAAAAGCCTTAATTACAATTCACAAGCCAAAACTAAATTATATACATATATTTAGACAAGTATATAGTAATAAAAAATTAAAGAAAAAAGGGAGTAGCTCATTGGGCATCAACAAATTCGTCCGCATCGCTGTCAATGGGATAAGTGCCCAAAAGGCTGGCAGCATTACCACGTTGGATGGCAATGCTGATTCTTTGAGCTAAAAATAGGCCAGCCTTCTAGTCACGTGAAGAGTCAACCAACCCGCCAACCGCTTGGCGATGTCTCGAAATATTCGATGAGCACTCGGACCCCAAGGCCCTAGTGTTTCAACCCCAAACGGCTCAAACTTAAATAGCTCCCAATAAGGTTGTTATTTTTGCTCCGTTTGTAGTTTTCTGCTCCTGCAGCAGCCCCAGCCCCAGCCCCATATTTAAATTAAGATAAATTGTAAGTCGCAAAGTCGCAGATCCGAAAGTTTGATGTGTGACTTCTGACGTGAAATCAAATTACACGTCTCGATTGGATCACTTAGATAACAGAACTAACGTGTAATAAAAAAATATTTATTTTCACATTCTCACATAAATAATATGGAAATTCGCTCAAGTTATATAAGGTGACTGGTAATTAGTGACCGATACTTAAACACGTGATTTTACTCATCATTATGGTCAATTTTTACTATGGGACCAAACCTGAAATCGCGAAAAAAAAATCAGCTGTTCCCTACATTTATGTTCGTCTAACTCGTCAAAATGTAGGGAACAGCAGATTTTTTTTTCGCGATTTCAGGTTTGGTCCCATAGTAAAAGTTGTTCATAATGATGAGTAAAATCACGTGTTTAAGTATCGGTCACTAATTACCAGTCACCCTATATAAATACTCACTTTTAAATAATTGCTCTGTCGTTACAATGCTATTATTATCAGCATTCTCTTCATTCTATACATTCCTGGTAAAGCAAACAGAATCGATTTTAATTACTGAATGCATTTATCAAGACAGTCACATGGCTTACACATGGCTTCACTCATGTATTTATCACGTGACCTGACGTGACCTGACAGACGTTCTCCTGTCCAAAGGACCCCGCACAAAATGTTAGGAAAAATCCGTTCGATCAATTTAACTGACATTTTGGTGCAATTTATCCTGTAATATGCTAATTGAAGAACAATATGAGAGCAAAAAAAAATGGCCCAATACGAACCCAAACAACGACCGCGACGTTAGCCTACGCTAGACGAACGCCTTGTGCATCGACACCCTTAAATATAATGTGTGATTATTTCATAAGTTTCAGCAAAATCGGCCGGAAGACTTGTTTAGGTACTATATGAAATGTCAAACAAAACATCTAAAAAAAAATCTAAAATTAATTGGAACTTGTTGTGATTGCTTTTTGTTTATATGTTAGCAGTAACTATAACATAAAATCATCTTCCTGACTTCAGAATAAAAATGGTTATATCCTCTACAACTGACCATTTTTTTGCGTCCATATAAACTTACAATCAGCATACATACTGTATCAAAATCTCAGCCAAATAGACCTAACGGCTTTTTCTTAACATTTTGTGCAGGGTCCTTTCTATAGTAGGTACATACAAAAATCCTATAGAATAAAAGGACGTCCAACTTTTTAAATTTTTCTTTCCATGAAAACCTAATTCAGACTAATAGGAACATTAAAAAAAAAAAACTGGCCAAGTGCGAGTCGGACTCGCACACGAAGGGTTCCGTACCACAAGGCAAAAACGCAGAAAAAAACACGTTTGTTGTATGGGAGCCCCCCTTAAATATTTTTTAGTATTTGTTGTTAAAAGAAAAGAGTTCCTGGACAGTATAGGCTAAAAAAAAAAAAAAAAATTGTTGTTATAGCGGCAACAGAAATAGGTACATAATATGTGAAAATTTCAACTGTCTAGCTATCGCGGTTCTTGAGATACAGCCTGGTGACAGACAGACGGACGGACGGACAGCGGTCTTAGTAACAGGGTTCCGTTTTTACCCTTTGAGTACGGAACCCTAAAAAAGAGTCAAATCGTTCCAGCCGTTCTCAAGCGACGCGCTTACCAATAATCTCTCGTACAATTAAGTTAATAAAATAATCTTAATCAGCCTTTAAGGTTCCCACTGCTGGGGCACAACCTCCTTTCTGTGAGAGGAAGTGGGCCATAATGCCCATAATCCATCACGCGGGCCCAGTGTGGCTTGGTGGAGGTCACAGCTCTTCGAATTTTTGGTTCTAGGACATGCCGTTTCTTCACGATGTTTTTCTTCACCGTTTGAAGAGCCGTGGTGATGAAATAAATTACACAAAGTAATGTGTCTGCCTCGGTTCGTACCCACGACCTACGACACGTAAACCCGGGGCCGTTATCTCTTGGCAACCACTACTGAATAAAAGAATAACAACAGACAACACGAAATATATTATGGTTGAAATTCCAAGGTCATCGTTAACAATGGTTATCGATATTACAATAGGTAAATTTGTAGTAGGTACCTGCCTATGTCTACAAATGTATTGTAAGAAACTATTTTGATGTTTTAAAGGCAGAGGTTAACTTTAAATGTCTAAACTTCCATAATGACATGACAAATGCCCTCTTCATCTCAAGAATATGCATACATAACAAATAATTGTTCTACTAGGAGGGGCTTATGGCAGTTATGGCTAAGTAATAACAGCCCCACGGGTCGAATCATAGGACTTACTCATTATGATAAAAAAGCACTTCCTCTCTCCTTAAACATCATCAACTGCCTAGCCTTTTTTAGGGTCAGCTTCCAGTCTAATCGGATGCAGCTGAATACCAGTATTTTACATGGAGCGATTGCCTATCTGACCTCCACCCAAAACCCAGTTACTGGGTAATAGGATACTCCTTTATAAGACTGGTTGCAAGAAATTCGGGCTTCTGACTACCCGTAACGACTGTTAAAGATCCACGAATTACAGCCGGGACCAACGGCTTGACGTGCTTTCCGAGGCACGGAGGGATCACGGTATGTAAAGATGGTCACCCATCCACAGACCAACCACGCCAAACGTAGCTTAACCTGATCGATCAACCTGTGTGGCTGTTATTATTTAGCCACGGGCCCCTCTCTCCTTAAACATCATCATTATATTTTATTTGCTCCTGTTTCATTATTATTATATACCTATTATTTATATAGATCAGTCGTTACGGGTAGTCAGAAGCCCGAAAGTATGATAACCAGTCTTACCAAGGGGTGTTGTATTACCCAGTAACTGGGTTGTGGTGGTCAGTTAGGCAGTCGCTCCATGTAAAGTACTGTTATTCTGTTGCATCCGGATAGACTGGAAGCCGACTGGCTAGGCAGATGATGTATATAGATTCGTACAATACGCTTTATGTATGTATTTATTGTATTATGTAAATGGTACACCACAGACTACCTTTTTTTACCTGACTAGTATTGTCTCTCCTTCCCCTTTTTAATCCATCCAAAGGTTGTCTTATAAAGATCGCTCTTAGCGATAAAACCGCCCACTGTCTCACCCTTTGTAAAATTATTATATTTATATCTGTAATTTAATGGAGTACCTAGTAAAGAGTATTCTATTCTATACTACAGCATTTTCTGGGACGACATGTGATGGCTCCCTCCGGTATCCGACCTTTTCTACCCAATAGGATAATACTTCAATTTTTCTTTTACATAAAAGTTCACCGTTCTTAAAAGGATATTGAACCCTCTGAGAAGTATTGGTTACAAATCTGGCATCTAGTCCGGAATTCCGGACTTGATTCTTGATCCGACTTCCGGAACAAGAACCATAAAATGTTATTTATTTTCCGGCGCAGGAATACGTTTCTTTTGACGTAAAGGGGCCATCAGTATCTGGTATTCCTTGACAACCTAGGTTAGCAACAAAATGAAAACATGGTATTATTTAAAAGGAATCTGCAGAAGATATACTGCCACCCGGCAGGGACATTGAAGCGCAAACTGAAACCATGAATTCAGCACATGACTCTAGACCTAGAGTAGAAATTTTTCATCAACTTTAAAGGGCTTACAGGACCTAAACACAAAAAACGCAAGTTTTAGAAACAATAAAAGTATATGATTGACTACAGTACAAAAAAAACAGAAAAATATATGATATTCTTCAGGATATATGCTAGGTAGATAGTGTGTTGAAAACTCATTACAACTAATTTTATATAATAGAAAAAAATCATGAAGATGCCTCTAAAAACTTTATTTTTACAATAAAAACCATACTAATATTTACAATCATTCTGATTTTTTGTCACATTCTTCTACAAGCAACATACTGAAATACTAGTGTTTTAATTTTCTTATCCAAACAATAGATTTTTTGTAATTAAATAACTAATTGCTTCATATTTTGCAATAAATTACCAGGGTTGTGTCATCGCGCTTCTCTTTCTTTTCTATGCAGTCCGACAGTGACCAAAACAAAACTGCTGTTTACTAGAACAGTGCAATACCTACGTGGTCAAAATGTAGCAGAGCCAATTTTCGTGTAACCGTCGAAAAATTTCAACTTTGGGGTTTTGAATCATGTAGGTAGTTGCTGAAACCACTGTAACAGGTGGTGGGTCAATGTGCCTGCAACCCTATATTAATATTTATAAACGTTTTTTCTAATTATTTAATGACTCGCTGCCCTCGGGCGTCTAAATACCTCGCATGGGAATTGAATCCTTTCGACCCTTGTATAATAATCTACTATTTTTCAGTGTATTTGTTTAAAATTATTACCATTTTCCTTTCTATTCCACAGTCGATACTGTATAGTGTAAATTCTCTCTTATATTGTAATATTCGCAGCCTAGAAGTGATTATTTTTAGACAAACTAGTAATCATTATTTTATTACTTAATTCGTTATTAATTGAGATAAAAATTGCATATGTAACTGCTGCGTTGCTGTTTTAAAAACTATGTGATGTAGGTTAATAATTGTGTATGTAACAGAGTTATGTAACTGAAGAAGAAGTGGCAGAAAGGAGCTTGGGCGATTTTGTATAGGAAGTGGCCTCTGGACCAATCAATAGTAATATGGTTTTGATATTTGTGTAAGGGATACCTGATCTATACTCTTTTAAGGGGCATAAAAATCAGACGCGGTCATTTTGAGAAAAATATACTTTATGAATTTACAGTACAGGATTGTCAAAGGCAAGTACCACAGGTCAACCCGTTAACCTGGTTAAAAAAGGTTAAGGATAGTCTCCAAAGAATATTTTCCCGTAGCTAACGGCGACACATCAAGCTATACATTTACAGTTTTAGCTGAACTCGTATTTTTTTTTATCGTGTAATTATAGTATACTGGTTATGTATAGCTTGAGATGTGTAGCCGTGCGACTACCACCAATCCGATTCCACCCTGTATTTTATAAAAGTGTATTTTAATCAAACTGCCTAGTCAGATTTTGATATCAATTTGCACAGGGTAAAGATGAGGTATCCCTACACAAATATCAAAACCGTATCATTTTTGGTCCATAGAATTTCGCCCAGACTCCTTTATTTAGTTACATTGTATTTTTTGTAGTATCTTAGAGAGTTTGAACTCTATGTATTTCTGCTACAAAGTAGTGACGCATGCGGCCTACGCAGTAAATTAACCTACAACTGTCAATAAAAAACTACCCCTATAAATTTGTCACTGCAGAGCAACGGCCTCTTTTCTCACGGAGTTATCACGATCATCGATCATTACGATTGCTCCCTGCGTGGGCCGGTGTAGCATTCGCCTGAAATTCTACACCGCGTCTTCCTCATCTATATCTTTCATCCCAACTACCAGTCTATTGACAGCTTAAAGAACTCAATTCAATATTGTTTAATTGTCGAAATGAAAGGGATTTTGATTGTGAGTGTTACAAGATTAAAAGGAACATTAGTAGTACTGTCTCTAGTGCTATTTTGTAAACATCTCACCGTGAAAACGCATGGTTCTTGCACAGTTATTTCACCTCTGACAGCAGCAACCCAGTCATGGCAACCAAGATCTGTGTGAATTGACAAACTTGTCAATGGCAACAACCCAACGGCAACCTTACTGCAACGGCAATAAAGATCACTGTGATTTTGACAGTGATGCAAACTCAGTGGTAAAATAACTGTGAATGGACTGTAGGTAAAGTCAGCTGTCAATAGTGTCAATCCCTAGCATCAAGTAGAATGACAGCTATGTTCAAGCTCACTTGACCTAAGTTTTCAGAATAGACCAGCTGGTCTGTTAGTGTAGCAGTGGATAGTGTCACATCAATCACAATCTGGATGATTTTGAAAGATATTGCTAATCCATTGCTTCATATGGTCGAAAAATTGTCTGCTCAACAACGTAAATAACGCAATGAATGTTGTTGAACTGTCAAAATGAAAGCCATTGCTACTGCTCGTGTGCAATTACCACGGTCCGAGTGCTAGTTGCGACCTTATTTGGTACCTATCGTCTGTCCAACTTGCTGCATGACATCAAAGTTTCCTCCTATTGCCATAGCTTGGTCACTTTGTCATGATTTTGCCCCGTCTACTATGTTCTCGTCTAGCAAAATCTACTTGAACATGGTAGGTATGTGATATAACATTTGTAGCAATGATACCATTCATTCATTATCTCCTGATTAATTGAATTCTTAAGTAAGTAAAAACTTGGTAAGTACACAAGTTATTAATTATAATCGTGTTCATTCATCACTTTTTTATACACATTCAATTTATTGTTTTGTTTAAGCGCAGGTCAGTTTTAATCCATCTTACTTATTGTCGATCAAAGTATTGTGTAACATGTTTCACATATATTTTCATCTACAAAACATCAGCAGGGTTGCGTAACACATTATTAGTCGGAATGGCTTTCAATTTGACAGTTCAACAGCATTCATTGCGTTATTTACGTTGCTGAGCAGACAAATTTTTCGAACAGTTGAAGCAATGGATTAGCAATATTCTTTAAAATGATTCAGATTGTGGTTGATAGTGTGCTACGCAATTAGGGTGCGGCTTATTTGATTCCAGTGCTGGAAACCTTAGCCAGGTTTCAGCACTGGAATTAAATAAGCAGATGTTCTAGACCGGATTGAAAAATCGCTATAATCTTAATACCTTCATTATCATCATCATTGGCAGCCTTGTTCCATTCACAGCTAAGTATAGCCCTCCTATGTGCCATGCTTCCCTGGTATGTGCGACTCTTGCTTTATGTGCCTGTAATTTCAATGAGCCCCTTCAAACTTGAATAAGCAATGCTGACGGCAGAAAAAGTTTCGTGTAAAAATGAACTCTTTTACAAAGAAGCTCTTATGTCATTCAAAGGTATACCTATTCTGAACATCATCATCATTTGATTGGCAGCCTTGTTCGTCCCACTGCTCAGTATAGGCGTCCTCCCTTTTGAGCCATGCTTTCCTGGTAAGTGCGAGTCTCATCCAGATCTTTACCGCGGTCTTCTGTAGATTGTCCACCAAATCATCTGGCTATTGGTCTACCAACGAACAGTTTCTCGGCAACCGTTCTCATATTCTAATATCTACCTCAAATCTTATTTACCTATTACGACATCCATTACGTGAAGATGCTCTATACTTAGTTAGTGATGACATCTTACTAAGCTATAATTTTAGTAACAAGTCCCTTGGAAATTTTCCCTCGCAGTATCAACAGAGTGTTCGGTATGGAAAATTTTATAACAAACAACAGAAGGTAGTCATTACCAAAACCTTTAATTATATTATTATGTGCCTTGCCTTTGAGTTAAAGCGAAGACTGGTCAGTAGGTAATTTAATTTCAGCCTCTTGGAGGATGTTGGGGTCACACAAACCACAGCCTTTTTTTCCCGCTCTGGGTGGAGCGGAAGGGAGTGTCAGACTCTTACTGACTAAAACCCACCCATGATTAAAACCGCGGCCTATTGGCTGTGCGTGTCCGCTTGGATACCTATCGTTCAAAAGATTTCAATTTACCGCTTTGATTTCGCGCTTATCAAACGTAAGAAGGTACTAGGTACATACACGCCGTGCAAGGTTCCATTTGGTCGTTTTCTATGGAGCAGAGCCGGAAAGAAACTCCACAGATACTCTTTTAAAATTAATTGGCTTTTAAAATGTTTTCAAATTACAGTGTTAATAAGTATGGGAGGACTTAATCATCGATTGGTGCCGCCAGGTCTGTTTGCGTAATTTACCTACTTGGAAATTTAAAATTCTGAAATGTTGTAAGTGCACTGACCACCCTCAACAAGTGGCTAAAGCCCCAAATACCAGCTATACCACGTGAGATATCTGTTATATTTTACAGTTTCTTCTCTACTATTTCCGTTTTATTTATCCTTAATATTCCAGCTATTTGCGATTACTTAATAATGTTGATAAGTACAATTTGTGTCAACTATGTCACAAATGCAGCGTGTTTAAATATTAAGTAAGTTTTTGCCCGATAATAAGAAAGGGCAGAGGTGATAAATGTTTAATGAATCAGCAGTTGATAGCTGTTTATTATTAGACAGATAGGTACGTACGTACATCTACCGTCTGACCAATATTAATTATAAAGAGATTATCAATGTGTTAGATTAAATTACATATTATAATAAAATAGTAACGAATTCAAAACTGTTTAATGAATACTTTTGAAAAGAAATTAATTGCTATGAGGTCTGGGACAAGTCTGATGCAGAAAATACAATTTTTTGAATTTTTGTCTGGATGTATGTTCCGGAATATGACTGAAAGGATTTAATCAATGAAATTTGGCACACAAATAGTTCGTAACCTGGATTAACCTAAAGGGCACCCGTAATACCGGTAGTACATTCCTGTGGGATATTTTCTGACATCCACATAGGCGAAGCTAGTAGTTAAGTAAATAATAAAGACACTGTTTAAATTTAAGTAACTAATAGGATTTGCTACAGTTATTTTGGTAAAAAAAAATAAAAACTAAATACTGAGATAACGTCTTATAGAAATGCATAAAAAAGAAATATAGTCTACCCTAAATAGCATAGGATAAAGGCAAGAGAGGATCATAATTATATAACTTGAAATTTTAAGTTAGAAAAACAGAAACCAGACTATCAGAAATCCAAGGAAGGTCAAAACTACGAAGATAATAATTATGATTACAAATCTTCGCCTTAAGCAAAGAGGGTTTTCCACACGTTAACGCCTCCTCGCTGATGTTCTTTACGTATGTTTTACTAAGCAAACAATATATTTACTTGTCACCAACTATTAGTAACACTATGCTTTATGATTACCAAGATGACTTGAAGAATGCTCTGGAAGGTACAGGCTTGATGGATGGAAAAATTTACTTTATTAATATCTACGTAACATCAAGTTCGTAAGTAATTACGGCTAAAACTACGGCCGTTTCTTGTTTAAGTCAATGAAAACCGTTTTTGCGTATTTTTAGGGCTCATTTTCAAAGGATCGTTATGAAAGAAATTATTGAAAACAAAACTCCAAAATAATAATGCAAACCTATATTAATATTCATGCCATGATAGATCCTTATAATTCTTTGGGTTCCTGGTAGCGTTATTTAAGACAAACATGGTGGACAGAAAGGAGTACCTACCAAAGTAAAGTCTATGCAAACTTATGTTTCAAATTAATATTATTTTAAGTTAAACCAATATCAACTTTATTTTTATGGTAATTAATTTGATTTCAGAGTGACTAGCACTATTGAAAAGGTATAAAAATGTTTGAAGTTGTAGCGTAAACTGAACTTTTTATATAGTATTTAAAGTTATTTTTCCATAAACTCATATTTGTTTACATTTTTGGCAAATAAATCGCGAATGCAGTTTAAATACGCTGGTACAGTCACGAGCAAAAGTATGTATATACTTGGCTTTATTCAAAGGCCATTTTCCCCTTTATTTTTTAATGAAATTTTATATTAGTAGGAACATAGTATTTTCGAACCCATAGGTTTAAGGAAAGTGTCGTATTTCAACGTTGCATTCGTTATTTCGTGAAAAATCGCAATTTAAAGTTGCCAAGTGTTGACATATTGGTGCTCGTGACTGCTGTACATACCTACTCGAAGACTGTTGTTAGAGCTATCCCAGCAAGGAAATAACAATCTCCTACGACTTTTTGCATTCCTGGTACTCCCGGATACAGAGTAACCATCACATACACTTTACACTCTGTTTTTCCTTTGCGAGCCAAAAAAGCAATGCTTGAGTATAATGAAGAATAATCATTTCATTGTCCATTTTCCTCGTAGGCGTTGTTTGGTCAATTATTTGCACGAAGCCCGCTTCTGAGATGCCCACTCGATACGGACGGGTAGGTACTTACTGAGAAATAGTGACGATGACGCCTTGTTGGTAAATATCATGGATGAGTTCGCGAAAAACTGGGTAACGGCTTCTTTGAGGGGTGCTACGTACCTACGATTCATAAAACAATATATTTGTTGATGATACTACACAATAAGAGAGCAGTGGTGGCCCAGTCGTAGGTTCGAACCCAGACAGGCGCTTTACTTTGTTTCCCTTTCGCCACGCGGGTTGGTAGAAGTCACATGTCTTCGAATTTTTGGTTCTAGGACATGCTGGTTTCTCACGATATTTTCCTTCACCGGTTTAAAAAAAAAATTTTTTTCAGCTATATTTTGGATAGAAATCGAAAAAAGTTTTGAAGCAATCTGCAAGTAGACACTTAAAATTATCTTGATGACATTTTTGATTTTCAAAACCAAAAGTAGATTCTTGTAAAATGATGTTGTAAACGATATGAACGTTTCTGTCAAAATTAGTCGCATGCGTGCACGGCTCCTTAGTACTTACCTAGAACCTAACACGATATAAAATAGGTATTAAAAACGATTAAAAGATTATTGTTTCGCCAAAAGAAGATGCGATAGCCCTGTACCTACGGCTGTACCTTGACATGACAACATTTACAAATCCTTGACAAAACTACGGCTTACTAAGTCAATAGAGGCATCACAACACTAAATAAATCCGAGAATCAGAGCTTATTGTTAAACACAGTCATAGGTAATGTCAATATTTTGGTCAAGACGACTTTGCGTATGAGTCATCTAAGATACCACGTAGACATACTCGAAATATACCTAAGAGCGTTTACGCCGTATGACATTTCATACAAACTTTCAAGCCCTTGTTATTCGAAATGAATGAACCTATTTTAATTAAACTTTTTACGCATAAGGAGGATACAAAGGTCTAAAAAGTTACACAAGAACATTAAAACTGTGGCTTCTCAAACATCCCCTCCAGCTGACTATGTTGAGCCTGCACAAAAGCTTCCAGCGGAATACCATGGCATACCTGGAAACCACATAACCGACTAAGTGGGCCGCTGCAGACACGACTTGGTCAGGTGGTGGTAGGTACTCCAAGAAGCCGCAGTGCGACTGCGGAACCACATCGCAGACTATGCCTCACCTCTTGTCTTGCTCTCTGAGCACTAACAACTGCAATACGGAAGACCTTTACAAGGCCAACGATAACGCTGTCGAAGTGGCCGAATTGTGGTCGAAGCTGACGACGCGCGACGCGACGAAGAAGAAAAAGGAGTCGGTCAGTCAGAAAGATGAAATCAGTTGCTTATTCCAAAGCGTAATGGATTCCTATGAAGCA
The DNA here is from genome assembly GCA_963082905.1 of Oligia fasciuncula. Classification (NCBI taxonomy): domain Eukaryota; kingdom Metazoa; phylum Arthropoda; class Insecta; order Lepidoptera; family Noctuidae; genus Oligia; species Oligia fasciuncula. The sequence goes on along the minus strand of OY720406.1, from coordinate 7,151,518 downwards.
AAACGGGCAAGAATCTCTATGGACATTCAGTTCATCAGCTATATTCACCATCATTTTTCATTTTATAATTACCAAGCTTTCAAAGATGTTTTTCACTCGATTAATTACTTACTTCTCAAGGACCGGGAGACATCACATAGAGACCATAGTCAACTCATACACGGCGACTTGTAATTAGCGTTATAGCCCTTAAAAGTTACTTTATACGACTTGTAGGCGTATCTGCACTCCTAGTACATTTCCATCAGAATGTTTTTATTTACTGGAAATGATCGGAGTTTTGAGACAGAAATTGGAAAATTACTTCAGCTCTTCTTGGTCTGGTGTCGGGCAAGGTCTAATAAAATCTAGAGAATATGCAGGCCAGTATCCAGTTTTACACCTTTTTTAACAAACTTACCAACATTGTGTTGTGGTAGTATTTATATAACTTATTAATTTGTATGGAATACCTACTCAAAATACAGACAGGTCAAAAGATTACCGACATGATATCGTCAGTGATTATTATCCATCGTGCATACTCAAGCGATCGATTGTCAGTTGGTTATCTTAATAATTTGTTGATAATGTGGGATAAAAAGTTGGCAAATAGCCCGATGCTTGTTTGATAGAAAGCGGTTGCTGCCACCTAGAGACACCTGCAGCATAAACCGCCACTGGTTTCTGTGAGCCTAGTCTCTACTCAATATTGCTACTGGCAAAACTCATAAGTTTAAGCTGTTGTGATCGGTTGAAAGTAGAAAAAAAAACACGACTGTCCAAACATAATGTGTAATGGCCGATTCTTACATTTACCGGATCGGGTAAAATTAGCCTAAAAATCTATTTATATTATGTCCAGTTTAGAAATAAATAAAGCAAAACGATTAGTTTTTGTTTATAGGAACCGAGCATAAAACGTTATAAATAACATGATTATGTTGAATGGAAACAAGATACCACAGAAATCTATTAACGTATACAATGTAGGTATCTGATTTTTTGCAGTAAGCCATGTTTTTCAGCGCGGGGGATATTATACTCGTAGTGCAGAAGTGAGTGTGCAGTTACAGGTGCGTTCTCTCATCCCTCACTCACATAATCCGTTACGGCCCTTAGTCCTGCGCCTGATCTCTCTCAGCGTGAATTTTAATGAAATTTTAATGGTTGTTTTCCCGCGGCAGAACGATTTGTACTCAGTAGTGCTACCGATTCATGGAGTAATTTTTTTTTCAAATAATTATAATAATATGATCTCAACTCGAAAGCAAGAGAATTAATAGTAACTCACGTGCGCCCCTACCATCTTTGCAGGTAGCAGGACGACCACGCGCAGTCATCTTTTTGCGCTGTAGTTAAACTATTGGTTCGAGATCGCGTTCGAGTGTGGTTTTTCACAATTTATTTATATTTTTTTTATAAATCGATTGTACCTACTATCAAGACAAAATCATTTCGCTTCGGGAAAAGAACCATTAAGTTATTAGGTGCTATTCGAATAATACTGCGCAGAAAATAAGCAAAAACAAATCAAAACAAAACTATGAACCTGTGTATTTAGACACAAACCAAAACTGTGGAGACAGACGTTTTAGTAAATGAAGTAAAATAAATGTGTTGGAAAAAAGGAATTAGATGGATGGCTCACGTTTTTGGCAATCAGCCACAAAAGGTATCTATCACTAAAGCACGTTTGGAATCACGTGTAGAAAGAACGGAATCTGGTATCTGCTGATTATATAATAATAAATATTGATTTGTAACTAATTCTGGGAAACGTGACGATACGCATATATGTTAGTGATGAGCGAAATTAATTTTGTGGGTTTACTAACAAACGACGACGGCCTGCACCCGAATTGCGTAACACACACTATCAATCTCAATCTGAATAATTTTGAAGGATATTGCTAGTCCATTGCTACATAAGTTTGAAAAATTTGTCTGCTCAACAATGTGAATAACGCAATGAATGTTGTTGATATGTCAAAATGAACCTATTGCTACTTTTCAAGTGGTGTGCTACGCAATTATCCCGCTGGTTTTGGTACCTAAGGCGATCCCTCTAGAAAGAAAGAAATATAAATTGTTTATTCTGTACAAACAAAACGCATATCGCAAAAAAAAAAAAACGACAAAATATACACACACAACGTAGTCAAAAGCCTCGTACTCAAGCTTAAATAACTTTGACAATTTTGTCCATTGCTTGATGTCAGGGCCAGGGACCAAAGACAACACACATTAGTCATTGACATTGACAATTTGAGATTGACAATACAAATAAATCCGTGATGCGGATGCGCCCGCGACACTGGCATAAATATGACATCCAATTATATTGCAGTCTGTGATGACAACAAAACAACGTGAAAACAATCAATCAAAACAAAAACAAAATGCCAATTGCAGAGTGGAAAAATAACTGCTTTTGTAACAAACAACAACAATCAATTAAGCTATGCGTCGCATCTGTGCAAGAACAGGTCGTTGCTCAGCAAAATGCTGTGACTTCGGACGAACCTATCGTAAACAGCGCTGATTTTCAGCAACTCTCTCTCTGTACATCTACAATAAGTTTGCGTAATATTATTCTTGCGCCATATGTTTGAATCAACCCTTGCACGATATATACGATCAATTATTGTCACGACAAAACAGCTAAGCCCATAAGCTTCACTGCAATGAAAATATTATTATGATCTACTGCGATTGTGGTGGGCAAATCCTTTAAGAAGGAGTCTAGTGGGGTAGTTGCGAATAGCTTTAATTTTTTGACAGTTCAAAAACATTCATTGCGTTATTTACGTTGTTGAGTAGACAAATATTTTTCGAACATAATGAAACGATGGATTAGCAATATCCTTCAAATTCATCAGATTGTGACTGATAGTGTGTTGCACAAGCCGTTTGCCTGATGGATCCGTCAGGCAAACGGCTTGTTGCGTAATAATGTTAGGTGTAGGGGCCGCCATGCTTAACCAAATACTATGATATCTCATGAGGTCCTGGGTTCGATTCCCAGGTCGGACAAAGTACTATTGAGTTTTTCCATCAGGAATTTCTCTGCCAAGAGTCTGGATTCGTGTCCGGTTGATCGCAATAGCTGGAACTAAAACATAACTGGTGAAATGTGGGTATACCATAAGTAGGTACACTGTTGCCTAACCCTTTGGGCAACTAATATTATAAAAGCGAAAGTTTGTGAGTGTGTGTGAGGCACACACACTCTCACAGACTTTACAAATTTTATCTTTGTCCAGCCGTTTGAGCGTGAAGAATCACGCTCAAACGGCTGGACTAATTTTGATAGTACTTTGTATGGACGTAGCTGACACTCTGGATTAACTTAAAGGTTACTTTTTATCCCGATATTCCCACGGAATCGACACTTATGTGGGAGTATGTATACACTTGGCTTTATTCAAAGGCGATTTTCTCCCTTATTTTTGAATGAATTTTTATGTTATTACGAACATAGTATTTCCGAACCTACAGGTTTATGTAAAGTGTCGTATTTCAACTTTGCATTTATTATTTCGTGAATAAATCGCAATTGAAAGTTGCCAAGTGTTGACATTGTAGTGCTCGTGACTGTACAGGTATGCAAGGTTAGGAAAATCCGAAAAACAAGGAAGAGGTTTTCCCCACTTGTTGGTGGATAGAATAACAAATTGCGCACTCTGTGTTACTTGCTAACCACAGTAGCTAAAGCTAGCGGAACTCCAAAACATTAATAATAGTGATACCGCATCGCCTAGGGATGCCAAATGTACTTACAATGTAATACATAATATTATGTCTAGGTCTGAAATTATTAGGGTAAGTTATTTCTAACAGTGATAGACCCTGAAATGGTGCCATTTTTGGGGTATTGACCCGTCAGACGTTGTCCTGTCAATTCATACAAAAATCCCATAGAAAATAGGACGTACAGTTTCCCGAATTACTCATAAAAAATAGCCAAATCGGTCCAGCCGTTCTTAAGTGAGTATACCATCGAACAGCATTTCTTTCATTTATATATTAGTTTATGCACGACTTTCGTCCCCGTGAAATTTCTTGTTTCACCTCGTCGCATCGCACCGGCTGTCCGCGCTAATACTTCATTTTGGCTAGCAGCATGCTTTCTGACTTTTTTTTATTTTTGCCCAGCTCCTAAGTCTTTTAGCCTATAGCGGGTAATCTATAGCCTTCCTCAAGAATTGGGCTATTCAATGCAAAAAATCTTTTCAAAAATACCATCATCATCATCTGCCTAGCCTTTTCCCAACTATGTTTGGGTCAGCTTCCAGTCTAACCGGATGCAGCTGAATACCAGTAGTTTACATGGAGCGACTGCCTATCTGACCTCCACAACCCAGTTACTGGGTAAAATCAAATCCCACTGGTAATTCCAGAGATTATCGCGTTTAAACAAACAAACAAACTTTATTATTAGTTTTCGCACCTGAACACATATTGCAGTGATTTGTAGGCAGCCCTTGTATCACGTATTCACCATCAAACGAAAACCTTCGAACATAAATCAGAAATTAACCCCCTTATCTAATTAATTTGAGCTTATCTGTCCAATATTGAAGTATAAGTTCAGTTATCAATTTCGTAATAACCCTTATATCAGTATTATTACAGTTGTTTCAGTGCTAATGTACTCGGTACACGAGGTATGCACTGTTCGCATTTGTAAACTAACAACAACATAATTATATATATCTATATGTCACCATAATATGATTGTGAACTCCGTTAGCTTATAATCTATCTCGCGAGATTCTTAACTGTCGTTAAAGTGTGAACTGAGCCTTACTGCTTATAATTTAACACCATCTATCCATGTCAAATCGCAAAATTGTGAACTAACCTGCAACTGCAGCACGGAGACCTGCAGTTACCATCAGGGTTCACAGTCCCAGGTCATACCGTGTCCCAGACTTTTTTTTTTTTACGGATGGGAAATCATCAAATGGCTCCTCCCGCTCTGGGTGGAGCGGAAGGGAGTGTCAGACCCTTACTGACTAAAACCCACCCGTGTTCCTTCCTTAGCCCTTTATGTTCCGGGCCAGCGGTAACTCTTTCGGACAATCCCGCTGACCCGGCAGGCTTCGGCCCTATGGGGCCCCTCCTCGATGCTGACATCTCTTAGAGGCACGGGCCTGATCGGACGGTGAGCTACCCATTACTCTCCGCCCGCAGGCCCGCGCCTACGGTGGCCGGGAGTCGTCATGCGGCTCCCGACGCCCGGAGCGCCTCCCGCGGCGGCTGGGACGGGAGGCCGTCCCGCCACCTCCTTCGCTAGCATGACTGCTTCGCAGAAGGAGGTGACTGCCTCCCACTCCCTCTCGCCCCGGACCATGGCTTGCACCAGGGCCGGACGCGAGAGGTCGCCGCCGCTGCCGATCGCCTCTACGAAGAACCGTGTCCCAGGCTTGCGCTTTACTTTATGTAAATAATTTAATCACGACAGCTCATAAAACGGTGAAATAAAACATCGTGAGGAAACCGGCATGTCATAAAACCAAAAAATCAAAGACATTTAACATCCGCCAACCCGCGCTGGGTCCGCGTGGTAGATTACAGCCCACTCCCACTCGCAGCGAGGAGGCCTGTGTCCCAGCAGTGGGAATGGTAGGTGCTGTTTATGTTTATGCATCGGTCTACGATCCTAAAATCCTTACATCTACCTACTCCTTTTGGTACTGTATACATAATATTGTGATCTACACGCGCTCCGGTTGTGAGTACCTCCTCAATCACTCATCGCTGAGGGATTTCGGGGTATCGTCTTGTGTTGTTGTGTTTTCCGTATCGTGTGAAGGAACGTACGAGTACTTTACACTTCCGTGTATTAGGCAAATTAAGCTAACTTCATAAAGAGGGGACGGGGCTTGCGAGGAATTTGAAAAATAGGTATTTGAAGTAACTATTGCCGTCGCCTTACCTCAAGTCTGCCCCCGTAGTGTGTGACAGGGACAGCTGCAGCCCCGACCGAAATTATCACAAAAATGTTGACGAGATCGAAGTTTCGTATTCGAAAACTGAGCCGATTCAATTATTTTTTACATTAAGGGGGAAGCTCTAAGGTGGCCCGCGAAATTCAAATTTTCTTACGTTTTTTGCAATTTGCTGGTCAGTATTATGTTGTACGTTGATTAAAATATGATTCGCGGTCGTAACAAATATGTATTTACATAATTATAATCATTAAAGTCATCTACACAACTCTCTAAGACCATGTAATCCCCAAATGTCAAGATTTCATGAAATAGTCATTCTTGGGGATTACATGGTCTTAGAGAGTTGTGTTGATGACTTTAATGATTATAATTCTGTAAATACATATTTGGTACGACCGCGAATCATATTTTAATCAACGTACAACTTAATACTGACCAGCAAAATGCAAAAAAACAAAAAAAAAATGAATTTCGCGGGCTACCCTGGCGCTTTCGCCTTAACATTTTAAGAAAGAGTTTAGTTTCCTAAAATTTTTTTTTTGTTTAAAACTTTCTAATTTGTCTGGTAGTCCTCTAATCACGGCGGTAAAAATAGGGCATTTTTTGTCATTTTTAGAGTGTCACATTTTCTTTACTAGTTAATTAGTTGCTGAAAAAAAGAAAATGACAGGGACGTGTTTACAGCAGACTTTGATTTTATGAAAAAAAAAATTGCTCTAGAGGCATTATTCAGGAAGAAAAAAGGGGAATACATTTGTATGGAGAATCGCACGTCCTGTTCCCTCTTAAGTTCTCTCCTACAGTAGCTACCTATTGTCTCTCCTTGACCTTTTTAATCCATCCAAAGGTTGTCGTTAGAAGATCGCTTTTAGTCATAACACCGCGCATTGTGAAACCGTATGTGAAATTTTATACATTTACTAGCTTCTGCCCGCGACTTCGTCCGCGTGAAATTTCATCCTCTTAGGGGTGGGATTTCGAAAAACCCTTTCTTGTGGATACCTACTCTTCACAAAGAACACGTCCTCCAAATTTCATGTCTCTAGGAGCAGCGGTTTAGACTGTGCGTTAATATATCAACAGTCAGTCATGTCAGTTTACCATTTTATATATAAAGATGTCTGTAATTTATATGGTGTACAATATAAAGAGTATTCTGTTCTAAGTTCAGTAACTTCAGAAAGTATTTTATATTTTAAGTAGGTTCTTGATGTCAACAGAAAACTACACACAACCATTCAATCTGTCTAGCCTTTTCCCAACAATATTGGGGTCGTCTTCCAGTCTAACAGAATGCAGCTGAATACCAGTATTTTACATGGAGCGACAGCCTATCTGACCTCCACAACCCAGTTACTGGGTAACGTAAAACAAGGGGTATTACGTTACCCAGTAACTGGGCCAAAGGCCTCATTTCTGTGAGCAGTGGTGATGGAATAATTTACAAAAAGAAAAGCGCCTCTCAGGGTTCAAACGTACGACCTACAACTCTTAAGTCGCGGCCGTTTCCATTAAGTCACCACAGCTCTGAAATAATAACTGCAAGTAATTTATTATAATAATAACAGTATAAAATACTTACTATCAAGCATGAATGTATTGGTCATCAAAACATCACACGCTTCAAACAAATGATCCACAAAGATCATCAAGTTCAACAATAGTATTAAACGCAATTATATTACAATAATAATACATTAATAATACATTCTAATAGTACATTGACCTACATATAACCCCACGGGTATCGGAAGTAAGACAATGTATTTGTTAAAACATCCGATATTTATAATATTACTGCTGATAATATTCTTAGCTCATTCAAGAAATTACGACTAAAATTAAATCATGAATTCTACTTTAAATATTCAAGTGCGTTAAAAGTCTGACAACCAGTCATACCAAGGGGTATCGTATTACCCAGTTACTGGGTTGTGGAAGTCAGATAGGCAGTCGCTCTATGTAAAATGCTAAAATGATATTCAGCTGCATCCGGTTAGACTGGAAGCCGACCCCAACTTAGGAAAAGGCTAGGCAGATGATGACGTATTAGACTTATTAAAAGCAAAAGCTTTTAGCTCATTTTGACAGTTAGAAAATATGAATTTCTTTGAAGTCGATTTTTTACAAATACATCAATCATACCTGATAGTTTTGATGACCTACTCCCAAAAGCCATTACTTACATAAATATCTCACCTACTTCCTAAATTAGGCGCCAAAAATATTTCGGCACGATACCAAACGTTTATTATCACATTCATTGTACGCAAAATAAATAGCACCAAATCCCTAGTGACATAATCTGGTTGAAGTGTTGGACGCGATGACCGTAATAAGAAGACATCAAACACGTGCTGTGTGTGTCTGTACTCCTGGTACCAAGATTTTAATGAACATCGGCCTTGCATAGGTCGACCACGAGTTTTGGTTTAATTTTTGCTTTATTTCTTCGCAGCCTATAATGTTCCCACTTCTGGGGCATAGGTAATGAAAACAATAAGATATAAAGTACTTACAATAAACGGTTACAACAACCGAACAACGGAATCTAAGAAAATAAACAAAAGACGCATGGCAAATGACAGAAAAATTCACTGATAAACACACTACGTAATAAAGGGGGCGCGCGAATCGTTCAGAAACAACGAGGCTAGGTTTATGTAATTTCTTAATCCAAGAAAGCATTCAAAAAGTGTTTATGGACACGAAAATTCGTATTTACCAAGGATTGAATATTTCACGAGCGTGTCATTCTAAAATTCAGTAGATAAGTAAAATCCTTTTTTAATAATAATAATCATTCGAGTACCTATTTCATTAAAATCCATCAATCAATCTAGGGCCGCTGTCCACTGCTGGGCATAGATAGGCCTCCCTCAGGCTGTGCCACAACACCCTGTTCTCCGCCACCCAGCTAGATAGACCGACGACCTTAAAGAAAACAGTGGTACTCTGGGAGTGCCGAGAGAAGTGAAAACAAAACACACACAGAATACTTTGCCATCACTCACTGACATAATTATCGGATATGCATCGAAACCGAGTACATCCCGAGGACAGCCGAACACATCTGAAGCGGTGCCGGTTATGGTAAACAGTGCAGAGTTCAATAGTTTTTTTCCCATCTCAAAAAACCCAAAGCGCCTAAAGAATTTTTCACTTCAAAAAGGTGGCTGGGATAGACTGGATGGATTTTATTATATTTACCATCTCCCTTTTTATGAGTTTCTAGAAGTAATCCTGCCACGATACAAAAAGAAACACAGCGATAAAAAAGACTATAAGTAGTTGTGCCGTTTTAGCATGACAATAGCGGTCATTGACCCTACCTACATTTTCTAGCATTTATTATTTCAAAAACCTACTTCAAAAAGAAATGAACTCAAAAACTATGAAATAACTTTAATTTCGGAAGTCGGTGTCTTGGGATCTGTATTTTAGTTTTAGTTTTTTGCCACCGACTTCCGAAATTAAAGTTATTTCATAGTTTTTGAATTCATTTCTTTTTGAAGTAGGTTTAATTTTTTTAAATTACTTTTGATTGGTAATTTTTAGTTGTTGCACTAGAATTTGACCAAGGTTTTGAGATGTTTTCCCTTTGACACTACACCCGTAGCTCGTAACAATAAGCCAGGCCGTCACACTTTCACATCTTAGTCCATATCTTGAAAATGACTGAATCGATTTTGATGAAACTTGCACTGTTCCCTAAGTTGAAGAAAATGTAAGCCAATAAAAAAAATGGTGACGATCCGATTAATAGTTCCGGAGATATGCGTGGACAAACATACATACATACGTCTATGAAATTTTGTATATTTGTTTGGAAGCCCTAATAGATCATCATATGTGAATATAATGCAATTCCAATAATATTACATACATACGTATCGAATTGATAACCTCCTTTTTTTTTTGAAGTCGGTAAAAACATACCTATTTATGCATACCTGCAGGCATCAGTTCCCACGGGATTAATCCTCACTCAACACTCCGTATGATATTTACGCAGTAAAATCGTTCGCAGTACAGTTTTTAGATGTAACGAAATATCGCAGTAACAAGGCGTCGCAGTATAGAGATGTCGTTGAAAGGTTTTCGAAGAAACAAAATTCAATGATACGGCTTTCGCACTCAAGTAGGTATTCCGTTTCTAACACCTTTAAATAGCCATGTCGCCGATTCCACTTATTACACAGCTCTTTCAACAAATATTTCTAACACTTAAGTTATTGCTTTTAATCTGAAGTAGCCTCGTGGGAACTTCCAAAAACATGTCGTCATTGTTTACGTTATAATGTACCAATAGTTCTTAACCCACGACATTCCGTTTGCATCGCTCAAACCGAGCACATCTCCCAAGTATTGTAATAATTGTAATTCTAAACTGAATCACTGCCGTTCTTATTTGACTACCTAGTTTATTGTTTGGGGTAACTACAGATAGATATCAGGGAAAGGGCAATGACCTCTATTGCTATGATAAAACGCAACAACTACAGTATAGTATTACGTAGTTACAAGAAAATCCAATTGTTTTACAATATTGTATTCCCCGAATCCCTTTTATCTTTCTCTCGACGTATGTATATAAATAAACATAAAGTGTTAAGATAACGAAGTTATTTATATAAGAAACTGTTACTGTTATGCATAAAAACTATTTTTAAACTTGAGGCCGTTTTATGTAGATATAAAAAGTGTCTGTTGATAAACAAATTAAAGTGTTTCGTAACATTAGCTTGAATTATTGAGCAAGTAATAGCTTGTTTTTGATGTGAGAAAAGTATTATGTCAATTTTGTGAAATGCTTTGAATATTTACTAGCTTCTTTTCTTTTTTGCTTTCTTTAGCTTCTGCTCGCGACTTTGTCCGCGTGAAATTTCTTATACCTACACACATAAAAAGTAGCCAAATCGGTCCAGCCGTTCTCAAGTGATGCGTTTACCAACGAACAGTTTTTCATTTTTATTATTTTTATTAGTTAGTATGTTCGCAATTACCCCACTGTTTGGCAAACATGGCATCAATCTATGGCTGAATATTTGATAACAAAAATAGAAGTCACGTACGTGCATTGAAGTATAATATTAATCTTAAACAAGTATCTAAACAGCTACTGCTAATCACATATTAACTTATCTAACAAGTAAGTTAAGTTAAACCAATAGATACATAAGTACGTGTGAATGATCGATTTGTTTATATAGGTACTGCATCAAATTTGAGAGGTCACTGACCTGTCCTCCGTTATACTCGTAAACTGTGAACTTTAGAGTTCAGTTGACTCTTGAACCTTTTATAAATGAGATCGTAAGTAGTTTAGTTCTTGTAAATAGTAACTTCATCTTCCTGAGCGAAAGTGTCTTAGAAGATAGTGTTATTGCGTTATAAATTTACCTACTATAGATAAGTGGATTGTAGATCATCTCGCCAAAGCAACTTTTAGTAGTTTGTCGTAAAAATAAAACGCAATTTTGCCCATTTGCTTTTACTAGATGTTCGTCTGGCGCACTGTGCAGTGGGCAGACACACTACCTATAAGTTGCTGAGTGAGTAGTATTTTTACTTATTTACCTAGCCACATGTTACCGTCTGTCTGTCTGTCCATTTATTCACGAACAAATTAAAAAAGCTATTAATAAGCAAACGTTATTACAGTGTCAACGAATATTTAAATGATAAATCCTTGAAACACATAAGTTTATAATAACCAAAATGTTAAATTATTTATTATTATTTAAATAAATTATTTTGTAAAAGTGTATTTATAATTATAAGTTAGATAAGTAAGATACGTAAATGATAAGTCCTCTTCTCCAGATATCTTTCTTTTGCTGTGCCCGACAGGGTCCATGATTGTTTCTTTTGGCAAATATTTACCACCTAAACCTACATTGTGAAATGCAATGAAGAATTGAGTATTGAGTACCGTGGCCGACTTGGAAATCTCTAAACAGACTTCGAACCCAAGTCGACCGGAGCAGAGACAATCTCCAAATATGGGGGTTCATCAAAGACTATATGGGGTTCATGGACGGCTCAGATCTCAGGTATGTGCGTATGCGGCGCGTTCCCACAGACAATGGCCCGCGCACCTTCCAGCCTTTTTTTTTTTTTTTTTTCGCTGAGAAATTACGTTACGCATCTCCGCTCGTCGGGGGAAGAGACGGAGTAGGTATGTGGGACTCCCTGCCAGGGTGGCAGTATACCCACTAAAACTCAGCGGTGTTCCCTCATCGCCTTGATGGGGAGGTCATGGGAATCCGGCTCAGCCTTTGCATCCACAACCCCCCCGGCGCATGCCCGCCTAGCTGGCGGGTCCCGCATGTCCCCCCGACTGGGGGGGAGCTACGGGAATGGCCGGGAACACCTGGCCATTCCCGTCCGGCACTGGTGGAAGCCTGTGCAATACAGGCGAGGGTGCCCCCGCACCCGTCGCCTGCTGGCTTCCACCTTCCAACCGCCACATGCTGTCAGATGTGCTGTGTTGATGATCTTATGACTGCGTCAGTAAGCGGCGTTCACGCAGCTGAATTTTGGGCCAAAGATGTTTTAACTTTTTGTCGTCGTAGGTTATCGATGGTAAAAGGTAGAAGAAGTAGAAGAAGATGAACCATTCTCATTATAGAACGGACCAGCGCAGCATGGTATAAAAGAGAAGGGTTTCTTTTGTGCCATGCTACCCTGGTGTGTATATGCTGTGCCTATCCTTAGCAGTAGGTGAAACAAGGCCGCCAGTAATAATGATAATGATGAAGACTTATAAATCCAATTAAAACCCAAAGCATCTTGCTACTTTTTGCTAGATATTTTATCTAATTTATCACTCAAATTCATACGGAACGGAACTTAGAACAAAAATCAAACAACAAAAAACAGTAAAAAGACAAGGGAACTGTGGAAAATACCAAGACAAAAGGCTAAGCTTTAATAACCCTCGCTCCGTGTAAGACTGTGTTGTGCAGTAACCTTGTATGGGGGTAACCTCAGCAACCGGGGTCAACTGTAACGTTTTGACTTATTTGCTGAAGGGACGCTGTTACACCGGACTGGGAATTTATTAGTTTATAAATTGGGTAAGATGGAAAATAAGTTACAAGGAGAGAAAGAGTCTGATAGACTCCTAACCCGCATAGAGGGGGAAGGACAACCAACTAAATGTTTTCATATCCAATGTTTTCACGATCATTGAAATCAACTTTTAAAGAAACTACAATTTTACTACATTCTGTAAACTTATAAAGCAATGCCCCTTTATTCATAAACGTTGCTTAAAGTTTAGTAGTGATTAGCAACTGCTTAACCATACATTTTTGACGTTTAAACGTCACTTAACTTGAATCATCGTTTTTAAATAAATTTTAATCTAGAGCAAAATAATATTCTGAATTTCTGACGTAGATAGGTACACAGCAAAAAACTGGTTGAAATTGACATAAATACGTCAACTACGCTTTAGTTCATTTTATGCCATAAAAAAACCTTCAAACAAATGCTCCAAGACAAAGCAGTTATACGAAAAAACATTCAATATCATATTACGGGAAATAATATAACAACAATGAAATCATTTTAAAATACCACATATTTTTGACAAAAAGGAAATACAATCACCATAATTTCGCCATGTTATTTCTCTGTTACGCGACGGTGTGACAGAAGGCCTACTATAGCCTCGACTGTCATTTAGTTTTATCGGGTGTTTACACGACCTCAGCATAAGGGGGTGGGCACAAGGTGAACCCATCGGTATATTGTGATACTGAGGACCGTGTGAATTGAGCCTTATGAATAACTGAACTTTGTGAGGAAGGATAGGTATTTGTAGCCAGCAGTGGGTGAAAGGTTGAAGAAGAGACAGAAAACTGACTGCCTTGTCGTGATAGCCTAGCTGCTCCAAACAAAGAAGAAAGAAAAAAAAAATACGTTTATTAGCGGCAAACATGACGCATAAAAATAAAAACACAAGCGAAAAATAAAACAAAATAACAAATTGGGAGAAAGTATGCGTCACATCTAAGCAAAACGGCCATCGCTCAGCATAATGCAAAGACCCTATACGAGACAGAGCCCCAGCGCTGGTGGTGGTGGCGCCAAAGCTGCACTCTAATAGCGTAACATACTATCATTATCATATCTGGATCATTTAGATGGCTAATCCGTTGCTATATATATAGTCCTTGTGAAGGCCGCAGGAACCCATTGGATGCGAGAAGCACAGAACCGATCGAAGTGGAAGTGCTTGGAGGAGGCCTATGTCCAGCAGTGGACGTCTTTTGGCTGAAATGATGATGATGATGATGATATATAGTCCCATTAAAATAGATGGACAAACTTTCAGAAATCATTCAGAACACCAAAATAAGCACGATGGTAAAAAAATATATAAGAAAAACGCATAGACACTTTTAAGAAAAATAATCAGCTAACGAAAATACACTAATGTGCGGCAATTTATTATTTTAGGTCAAAATAAAATCACTTTAATGAGTTTTCTTTTTTTTGCTTGGATATCTTTAGTTAGACGTACTGAGCGCTTTGTTATTTGTCCATCTATTTTAATGGAACCCTGAACATTGTCGAAAATGGTTTTTCACGTAGAAAATGATTAATTTTCTACATGAAAAACCATTTTCGATCCATCAGTCTCCAATTTATTACTTAAAAACATGGACGTATTACGTCCATGCTTAAAAAGCCCTGAAAATAATAAGGCTTCATACGGCATGGGGTGTTCACAAGGTGAATGTATCTTGTTTATGGTGTAACCTTACTATAGATAATTTAGTGTCATACGATAATATTATGACAATCACTGATATTTTTTTTTTATCAAACAATAGATAAGTCATGGGTTTATTGAGTTAATGGTTAGCTCATTGTGTCCTAGTACAACAAGTGCTTACAAACATTTGTAACATTTCCCAGTTATCTTTTGTCGTCCCAATCATTTAGATTATTGAGATAATTACTTACCAATGTGGGAGAGGCCCGTGGATAAATAATAACAGCCGTACAGGTCAATCGATCAGGTTAAGCTACGCTTGCCGCGGTTGGTCTGTGGATGGGTGACCATCTTTACATACCGTGACCCCTCCGTGCCTCGGAAGCACGTTAAGCCGTTGGTCCCGGCTGCCATTCGTGGATCTTTGACAGTCGTTACGGGTAGTCAGAAGCCCGAAAGTCTGACAACCAGTCTTACCAAGGGGTATCGTATTACCCAGTAACTGGGTTGTGGAGGTCAGATAGGCAGTCGCTCCATGTAAAATACTGGTATTCAGCTGCATCCGGTTAGATTGGAAGCCGCCCCAACATAGTTAGGAAAAGGCTAGGCAGATGATGACGCCTACCTAACCTAATCAGCCTATAACGTTCCCACTGCTGGGACACAGGCCTCCTCTCTGTGAGACATGTGGTGATGACGCCTATGTGAGTGAAAAAAGTTGGTAGGTAGATATTCTGTCAAAATATCAATAAATTAAAAGCACAGGAATGGTGGCGTTAGAAACTAAGCAGAGACATAGAAACTGCGCTATTGCTTCAACAATTTTCTTTGTTGAATAAAATATCATGTAAATGGTCCAATTATTGCATTTTCCAACTTTGAAGTCATAACGAACAGTCCTGTAGCAAAAATAACCGTTATTTTTCGATATACCTGTATTGATAAAACTGTCAACAAGAAAAAGTCCCTAGGGTTGGCGGTAAAGCGACAGACGCTACCAGCAAGTCGCACTATCTAGGGGTGAAGAAACTCATTGTTCATTGTTTACCAAAGTTATAAGAGAAAATGTACGGGAAAAACTTCACCTAATTGTAGACCAGGGGTGGCCAACTTGGATAGACCCAAGATCTACTGTTCACTGACGACACCCTGTGCGATCTACCAATTACATACTTCTTGAAATCTTAGATGAAACAGCATAGTTCAGTTCACAATTATGTAGTAGTAGCTTCCGCCCGCGACTTCGTCCGCGTGAAATTTCACCCTCTCCCCATTCACCCTCTTAGGAGTTGAATTTAGTAAAACCCTTTCTTAGTGGATACCTACTCTTCACAAAGAACACACCCTCCAAATTTCATGTCTCTAGGACCAGCGGTTTAGGCTGTGCGTTGATATATCAGTCAGTCAGTCAGGACTTTTTATTTTAATAAGAGGGAAAATATAAAACTGAAAATTATTCTTAGTAACCATTGCGTTTGAGCATCTTTCGCTAGATTAGCGAAAGCAGCTTTGTAGTTGGAATTATTTTTTGCCTTGCCACGATCGCTGGACTAACAGTCGCGATCGACCGGTTGGCCACCCCTGTTGTAGACAGTAGACACGGTTGTTTACAAAAGGCCTTTAGTTGGAGTATCTACGCGGGTTCATTCTCATAATATCTTTGGGAAACATAATAAAAACTCTCATAATTCCAACTTTAAGGAGAAAATTAATGGTGGAGAAAGTTCACTGTAGGTCGGGGGTGTATAGAATAGACGGACAAAATGAGTAAGTCCCCAAATAGTAATGGATGCTATCTTCTTTCTTTGATGAAGTAGTAGTACCTAGCAGCCCTGACTTACGAGTTGTAGGTCGTTCGAACCCAGGCAGGCACTTTGGTTTGTGTATTTAATTTTATCACCACTGCTCTCAGAACGGTGAAGGGGAACGTAAGGAAACCGCCATGTCCTAGAACAAAAAAATCCAAGACATGTGATTCATGATCAAGCCGCACCGGGCCCGCGTGGTGGATTATGGCCCACTCCCTCTCCCAGAGAAGAAGAAGAGGCCCGTGACTTAGCAGTAGGAACATTATAGGTAGATTATGCTATCTTCAGTATCGTCTTGGTCCCTGAAGCCTGAATCTAAGTAGCCTTTCGAATGTGTGTGTGTGTTCTATTACAACACAATGCTAAATATAGTCGACTTTACGATGTCCTATTAAATGATGTAATATAAATCATTGTCAACAGACAGCGGTTTCACTACAATGATACCCTGGTACTTTTCCACGACGGCTGCCGAAATTATGGGAATATTTGGACGGTTATTACTAAGAGGTATGAATTAAAGTTAAATAACTAGTGGTCGTTTATTTCCACGGGAAATAGGCTATTAAAACCATGTAATTTAAGGTGAATGGATAGTGGTAGACCACGAAATTCAAATTTTCTTACGTTTTTAGCAATTAGCAGGTCAGTGTCAGATAGTATCTTGATCAAAATTTGATTCGCGACAATAACAGGTACATACATGTTACATACCTAGCCCACACTAGTAAACGCTGACACTAGTGCTTGGTCAGCACCGGACCTCCTAGAACAGGATCGCGAACTGGCTGGTATAATATTTAGAGAATTATAATCATTACAATTATTAATATATCTTTCTAACTCAGATTTCTACCACCAATCTCTTATGGAAAAGTGTTAATGGTAGAAATCTAACTTAGAAAGATGTAAGAATAATTTTATTTTTGCAAATATGCGTAGATGATACATCAATAGGTGTTAGTACAGTACAAAGATCAGTCATATTTTGCCATTCGACATGCAAATATTTACATCAAATTATATATATTTGGGAACCTAGATATTCTGTAATCCAATCGGAATTATTTTGGTACCTATTAAGTACGTTTGTAAGAACTACGCATGCTCTGCCGCCGCCGCCCCTTAAGAAACCAAATAAACATACGTAGGTACTTGGACAAGGTTTGCAAATATACTAAGGCAGCAGGAGTAAAAGGCAGTAACACACCTTAATCTTTGAAATGCGGAAATAGGCCTTGACCCAAAACAGGATAGGCAGAGACAATGTGCGCAAACGTCACTTGAGACAAACTTACACAACACCTTATAAGTAGATCCTTGAGGTTGTAAATGGTGTTGCGAATTGGTGATGTTTGAAACACGTTGTAAAATTGGCTATGATCGATTTCCGTGAAGAACAGTGGTGGCCGAGTGGTAATGGCCCAGACTTACGAGTTGTAGGTCGTGGGTTCGAACCCAGACAGGCGCTTTACTTTGTGTAAATAATTTCATTAACACCGACAAAATGGTGAAGGAAAACATCGTGAGGAAACCGGCATGTCCTAGTACCTACCAAAAATTCGAAGACATGTGATATTCACCAACCCGCACTGGGCCCGCGTGGTGTGGATTATGGCCCACTCCCTGTCACAGAGAAGAGGCTTATGTCCAGTAGGAACATTGTAGACTGATTATGCTACTCCATCAACTCGGCCTATTGCAGTTCACTGCTGGAGATAGGCCTCTCCCAGGCTGCACCACAACACCCTGTCCTCCGCATCTAGTGCTAATAGCGTTAGCGATAAAGTTGAAAATCTATGAAAGAAATATTATTCATAGGTAAGTACTGTAGAGATCCGGAGGGGACCTCTAGAGAGTACCTCTGAGAGGTACACAAATGATAAGACTTTAGACTTGAAAATTACTATATTGTAAAAAGGAACATTACAGCTTCGCGGTAAATATCAAACTTATTCTATCTTACGAAAAAACCCCATCTTCCATTATATGACATACGTCTCAATTTTCGAATGTAAGTAATCCAATAAATATTACCAGCCTGTATTAATTTAAGGTCGGATTACATAGCCAGAGCCTCTTGCTAAAGGCCAGAACATACAGAACACTACAGTACCTACCTAATAACAAGATAAGCAAGGTCATCTCAAGTAATTAAGTTATATTTTGAACTTATATTCAAGAGTTAAGTGTCAATGATCGTAGGTTGACGAGCTTACTTATTTTTTGTTTGAACTCAAATTAATTTGTTTGCGAAGGACAAACAAAATTGTTGATTTGTGATTGATGATTTAAATCATTCTGATGGATCAAGATTAGTATAGTTTGGCTCGTTTTCATTATTAATATGACAAAAAAGAACAATAATTACTGACATGACTAAAATCATCGAAAGACTTCTCTGATCCTAATTTCCGTGAAAATGTGTGGTTGAAACTGCGGGTCAAGCGAGTTTAATTCTAATGTAGAATTATACGAGTATGTCAGTCTTGTTGGTATTGTCGAGACTATGATATTTTTATGATCTCCTAATAGCTTTTAATGTATCGGCCACTTTGTGAGGAAGGATCGGGTTGCCAGTAGGCCAGGGAAGGTCCTTTGTAATATACACACACGTTTTTCTTGCCGTGAAAATCTACGGTTTATTCGCCATGTGTAGGCACGGCACGGTAATCAGTGTTGTATAGATCACTATGGAAACTTGTTGACAGACGCGTTTATATCGTATGGTGCCGTGTACAAAGTACCGAGGGTTGTGAAGACCTCACATACGTGCTGTGCTATAGACCTACTAAAATGTTGTGGACTGATCTCTAGGTAACCTCGAGACCGCTATTCATCAATTTTTCACTGTTCCTTTATCAAAGTGTGTGGTGTAATGTTAAAAGATACAAATACAATACAGTATGCAGGCAATCACTTTTGTGTATACTCTACAATGCCCTAAATTGTGTTTCCGTGCTGGGCCGGCCTTTTTCCTACCAAACCTCTCTAGCTGTTTTTATTTTTCTTTGTCACATCACTTTCGCCGGTTCACCTTAATGGCGATGTCCTATTTTTCAGGCGTCCATGCAGTGACTGCCTGTAGTAATTTTATTCTAGGCACACCATTTTCACATATTAATGTACTTACAAAAAAATATTGTAAAACATTCTTATAAGGGAAACTAAGTATGGAGTTCTATTTATGTCAATGGTTCTTGCCTGCATTCATCTCCATACGGAACCCTATAGAAGAAGAGCCTAGAATCAATTTTATTTTCTTGTAAATTTTGACGTTCAAATGGTACTTTTTGAAAAACATATGACTTTGACTTGACGAAATGACGATCTTTCTAAAAACCCCAAGGGATTTGAGTTCACATTTTCGGCTTAACTTTAAACTTATTAATGCGTTTATGAAACCTACTACAACGTTCGGATATTACTTGCTTCCAAAAAATAAACAACAATTGTTGACGTGACATTGAACATCTATGGGTCATATTCAAAATAATTGTATATTTACTACTGTCTTAATGTCCAACCCAATTATTTTCATAACGAGATGCAACTGACTAGAATTTCATAAACAAACAGATAAAATATTTATTTGAGCTTAATAAAAAACAACGAAACATTTGGTAAACCTAAACAATTCATTTCAAAAAATTAAACCAGACATTGCGTAGGATCCGTTTCATACAAGTATTCTATGTCCACGTCTTTAACGGTAAACTAAAAAAAATAATTTAATTATGAACCATTTCACAAAAGTTAAAAAAAATTATATATTCAGAGAATATTGTTTAAACTTTCAACACTTTACTAAACAAAATATAAAATACTATTTAGTGTACTCCAAATTTAATTTATTAATGAGTGTCCTGATTTTGCACATATCTGTTATTCTTCTCTGTTATGCTATTTTAACATTATTTCCATGGCAATAAAGAAATTTGAAATACTGGCAAAATTAGTTCACTAGCTGTTACTAAACGACGCGTAAGAATAAACGCTTTGCCATTTTGTTCAATATAGTTTTTCAGCTCGTTTCGTTGTCGAAGAAAATTAGACTTTTAAAAGTAAATATTCAAAGTGAGTCGTTTACAGTAGCGGTAAGTACTTACTGTTTTATTACTCATACTAGGAAAGGGCTGTATTGTGATATTTGTTATAACTATAAAATATTCGTATAATCATGTGAATTGGTGTGGAAATAAATAGATTTGTAGGATAGACACGTGCAATTAATTCATATACGTTATTTTATCTGTCACTTTTTTCCGTTACGTAACAGATATGAATGATTAGGCGTTATTCACATTGTCTCATGTATGAATTAATGAAAATAAAATATTAATAGATACTTAGTGCACCGCAGGTTAGCCAAAACATTTTTTTTTACGTACTTAAATTTATTTGAAGTATGTAAAGTTTGCGTATATTGTGCCATGTATTGCATTGCTGTGCCATGTATTGTCTGTGTGTGCATGTTTTACTGCGTATCCTCAGTCCTCACTGCTTGAGCCTTTTATACTAACCGCGCAGCCTCGCCGAGGCGTACCCAGCCTCTCGTCGGCCGTCTCAGTATCAGTTAAGGGGGATGCGCCAAGGTAGCCCGCGAAATTCAAATTGACTCAGGTTTTTTGCAATTTACAGGTCAGTGTAAAGTTGTATGTTGATTAAAATATGATTCACGACCGTAACAAATATGGCTTTACATAATTCTAATCATTAGAATCCTTTTGCCTTAATATTAATATCAAAATTTTAGGCTCGGTAGTTTCGGAGATAAGGCATTATGGCAATGATGATGATGAATTTATGGCAATTATACCAACTAAAATACGATCACCAAAATGTTATTTCATTATGTACCCACCTAGCGACCCACACCGACTTCGCACTCGTAGCCTGTTATAAACGTGTGCTATTTAAACTTGCCCTAATAATTCCTTTCTGTTATTTTTCTGTTACAATCAAATAATATTCATATCTGTTTCCTATCCGTAACTTACAATTATTTTGAATATGACCCCTGGTTACGCCGTTTACCTATCACCAACGTGTGGAATGAAAGAGAGGCCCGACTTTTGTCTCAAGTGGAAGTGGTAGGACGCGAGCTTATAAAAAGCCGCGCTCGCGCATTTTAAACTGTCATTTCGCCAATTATAAATACCAAGCAGTCAATTAAGAACTGCCGCACCGCATCTAACAAACGCTCGCCAACTCGACCACCTTAGTCAGTTCAGGCTGGAGCCGCGCCCCGCGTTAACAATACGTCGCCATAACTAATTTTCGTAATCCGCAAGTAACCAGCTCGCAACCAATTCATAGACCGGTCTGTGGGGTTTGCTGAGCCCGTGCACCATATAATCTTCTGGAACAGAGCAATTCTGGGGCGCCCCAGCAAGTCTTCGCCGTCGCCAGCAGCATCAAAGGTTAGTGCTTATCTTGAATTCCTTCTTGTTGGTGTAATTTCTCGGCTGCGTGTCCTCTGCTCATACCCCTTTATATAATAGGATTAGTGATATCCATTAACCTCCGCAAGTTCTAGAATTGATTCTCTCCGCCTTCGCCCAATTTAAAAATTAAACCACCCGCTAATATTCACCCGCTTCACCATTTTTGGTCACTTCGAGCCATATTTATATAAAAACCAGTACCTTATAAGTCCAACATAATCATAAAAATATTATATGTGTAATATACAGTAATCAAAGGAAAATAAATTCCCGTAATCAATAAAAAACAAATTACCTACATAGGATGCGATTGTGACTGTCCGCGACTGTTGACCTTGCGCAAGGTGACAGGCATATTTTAAATAAAAACCGTTAGTGAAAACTTGTTCGATAACGGAGTGTAGGTAAACCTTAAGTAACAATGAGTTACGAAGCAAAAATAAAAATACTGGCGGCTAAGAAGCAAGCCGTATTCGCAAAAATAAATGAGTTATACGAGTCGGGAAAAAAAGTGGTTCCAGTCACGACAAGCACAAGAAGTGTACAGGAATTTCTTGCTGCAACTACGAGTATAGACGAATTATACCGTAGTTTTAATACGCTATGCGATGAGCACAACGAAGTTGTTTTAAAGGTGGATCCAGATTATAAAATCAGCTTCAGTGACTGGAGTGCATTTGAATCACTTTATTCCCAGGTCAAGTACATACGAAATAACTTGATTGAAACTCAACGCATAAAAAATCCCGAGGTACCTCCCAAAGAAACGTACTCGCCGAGACTGCCCGCGTTAGAATTATTAAGTTTTTCGGGTAATCCAGAGAACTGGCCGCTGTTCTACGAGTGTTTTAAAGCTAACGTACACGACAATAAGATGTTAACAGACAGTCAAAGAGTACAATATTTGGTAGGTAAACTCAGTGGAAATGCACTGAATATATTCGCTGGAATTATACCGAATGAGAAAAATTATGCGTCAATATGGAATTCATTAGTGTCGAAGTATCAAGACAAACGATTATTAGGGTCTATGTATTTGAACAATATACTCGACATAAAAGCGTCCACCGCCGCGTCAGACCAATTAAACGATTTTATCGAACGAATGAATTCGTCGTGGTCGGCGTTAACAGGTTTAAATATTCCGGACTTGCCTGACTTTATTTTTACGCATTTGATGCTAAAAAAGCTGGATGCTCAACTAGTACAGACCTTTGAGTTTACAGCCCGCGCTAGTGAATTACCGTCAAGTGAAGAATTAATAAATTACATACGGAACCACATCAAAATAATCGAAAGAACCGCCGCGGTACATCAAATTAGTGCGACAGAGAATAAGACGAGAAGCTACGATAAGTCACGTAATCGGAATACGCCGCGAACTACGCATAGTTTCGCGATAACGGACAATAAAACGAATTTTTCGTCTACCTGCATATTCTGTAAACATGCGAGTCATACTCATTTGTACGAATGTTCAGAGTTCAAGAAACTTGCCGTTAGAGATCGCTTTAGGTATGTCAAGGATAAAAGGTTGTGCGTTAATTGTTTTAGTGACAAACATACAACGTTACGATGTGCGTCAAAACATACCTGCAATCGGTGTAATAAAACACATCACTCATTACTACATTTCGATAACAGTGAAGCGGCGGTAATTAGCACTAAGCCACCTGTTGATTCGCAACCGTTATGTTTGATGACGCAATCGGCCGCCTCATTGCCAGATGCGCCGGTAAATAGCCCACATGTGGTAAACTCGACCGCCTTTTACGCGGAAAATAATAACGTTCTATCTTGCACACAACTGGACAGTACTATAATATTGCCAACTGCACAAGTTTATGTGCCAATAGACGGGCATCGTTTTATAATGAGATGTCTGGTTGACAGCGGGTCTCAAAACAATATTATCACGCTTGAGTGTTGCAGCCGATTGAAATTGAAAGTTAAACCGCTAGTTAATTCGTCGCTAAAATCAGTTGGCGCCATTTCGGCACCTATACGAGGTTATGTAACCGTCACTATACAATCTCGAGTCAGCGACGCGCAGTATAGTTTAACCATGCTGGTAATCGACCACATCGCCGACCCATTGCCTAGTAGGGTAATACAGGCGTCGGCTATGGATTATTTCAAAAACTTACCATTCGCGGATGATTGCTGGAATTTACCAGGCAATATCGACGCCATATTAGGAACGCAAATGTTCGCGTTCATTTTGCTAGGTGGTAAAATAATACCCCCTCCATTAATGGAATCAGCTGATGTTAGCGTTCCCGCGGGCTCGGCACCTCACGCTATAGAAACCACGCTTGGTTACATTGTAATGGGAGAATTACCTGCGGTTACCTCCAACAATGTCGCCTGGTCCTTCGGCCCTCTTGTGAGTGGATTAAATGCTACGCTATTGAAATTTTGGGAAATAGAGGAGGTGCTGCCTACAAAGATAACAAACACAGAACATCAAGTCTGTGAAGAATTTTATAAATCCACGGTATTAAGACATCCCGGGGGTAGGTATGTCGTGTCTTTGCCTTTCAAGGTCGAACCTACCTCATTAGGTAACTCATTCATACACGCTCAACGCCGGTTAACTGCTTTAGAGCGCAAATTTAATTCGCTCCCCGCTTTACGTCACGCCTATAATGACGTCATTAATGATTATTTAGAGAAAGGCTATTTATTGGAAATACCTTATTCCTCCTCCGCTATAACCGAAGGGTACTTCATACCCCATCACGCTGTCGTTCGGCCTGATAAGTCAACGACGAAAACCCGAGTAGTATTGGACGCCAGTGCCAAAACTGACTCCGGTAAGTCACTCAATGACATACTGCATACCGGGCCTAATTTACAGGCTGACCTTTTTTCGCTTCTGCTTAACTTTAGATATTTTAAAGTGGCAATAACCGCTGATATACGTCAAATGTATCTTAGGATTTTGCTGTCAGAAAATGATCGCAAGTATCAGAAAATATTATACCGCTTTAGCGACTCCGAGCAGGTTCGCATATTCCAGTTTAACTCAGTGGCCTTTGGCCTCCGGTCCAGTCCATTCCTAGCAATGCGTACTATTCACCAGTTAGCCGCAGACCATGCCGAAAGCCTCCCTCTCGCTGCGGAGGTGGCCACAAGAGAGCTGTACATGGACGATTTGACTACGTCCGTACCTTCGGTAGAGGATGGAACTCGGTTAGCCGACGAGTTGCTGGAGCTATTCCGTCGGGGCGGATTTGAGCTTGTCAAATGGGCGAGTAACTCGCAAACTTTACTGAAACATTTGCCTGAGTCCTACCGTGCGGAGATCGAGTTCACAGATGATGACGAAAACCTGAAGGTCTTAGGTTTAAAATGGATACCTGTATCTGATGTGTTCTCGTTCGTCGCATCTTCGGAAACGGCAGGTATAACTAAACGTACTATACTGTCCACTATTGCTCGCCTCTTTGATGTGCTCGGACTTGTCGCGCCTGTCATTCTTTATGCCAAGCTGCTTATCCAAGAGCTCTGGCTCGCTAAAATAGGATGGGATGATAAACCTCCTGAAAATATTGTTAAATGCTTCTCTAAGTTTAAAAACGAACTATCGTTGTTGCCCACTTTACAAGTGCCGCGCCATCTGGGCGTCGCGGCCGGTTGCGTGGTGAGCCTAATCGCGTTTGGCGATGCTAGTATGAGGGCTTACGGTTGCGTCATCTACTTGCATGTGGTGAACCCTAACGGGAATATATCCGTTCAGCTAGTATGCGCTAAGTCTAAAGTGGCTCCGTTAAAGACAGTATCGTTGGCAAGACTAGAACTATGCGCCGCATTACTTCTAGCTAAACTTGTCCAGCAGGTGCGTAGTATTTTCCATACCCGCTATCCAATACAGGATATATTTGCCTTTAGCGATTCCACGATTGCTTTATCATGGATTCATTCATCTCCTCACCGATGGCAAACCTTTGTTGCCAATCGAGT
Organism: Oligia fasciuncula; assembly: GCA_963082905.1. Classification (NCBI taxonomy): domain Eukaryota; kingdom Metazoa; phylum Arthropoda; class Insecta; order Lepidoptera; family Noctuidae; genus Oligia; species Oligia fasciuncula. The sequence continues at coordinate 7,125,627 of OY720406.1, read as the reverse complement.
GACTGAGATCCAGGAAAACTTATCTCCTGAACGCTTTTTCCACATAAATGGGACAGATAACCCTAGCGATTGTCTGTCGAGAGGCTTATTGCCATCGCAGATAATTGATCACCCCTTGTGGTGGAAGGGTCCGCCCTGGGTCTGTCGCCCCATAACCGAATGGCCAACAGTGCCATTTGAGCCGTCCCGAGTTGAAGGTCCTATACCTGAGACAAAGGGTCCTGTCACACTGACCGTCATTTCCAACCGGGAAACGTCGGTAATCATTGAACTAACCATGCGGGTTTCTTCGTGGAAGAAACTATTACGAATAATGGTATACGTTTTGCGCTTCATTCGCAAGTTACCTACCTCCGAAGTAATTCAAGCGACAGATCTAGAAGCCGCTGAAACAGCAATCCTTCACAAATTGCAACAGGAATGCTTTGCAATTGAAATACAAAACATAAAAAAAGGCAATCTGCCTTCGCATCCTTTAAGAAACCTTAACCCGTTCGTCGACGAAAGCGGTCTGCTTAGAGTAGGCGGCAGATTAACTAATGCCAGTATCCCATTCAACAACAGGCACCCGATACTACTGCCCCGTAGACATCACGTGGTCAATCTGCTAATAGACGACTGTCACCGCTCTAACTGTCATACAGGTTCCCACTTGCTTATGTCTTTACTGAGACAACGATATTGGATTATATCTGCTCGTAATATTATACGACAACGAATACGTCAATGCAACTTTTGTTTCAAGGTGTCTCCGCTACACCCTACGCCCATGATGGCTAACCTGCCCCCAGCCAGAGTCCAGGAAGCCAAGGCTTTCACGCACACAGGGGTAGATTACGCCGGGCCCATAAACATTACGCTCACGCGCCGGCGAGGTGTGAAAAGCCAGAAGGCGTACATTTGTCTCTTCATCTGCCTGACTACTAAGGCCATACATATTGAGATCGCCTCAGACTTGAGCTCAGAAACCTTCCTAGACGCTTTTAAGCGCTTTCTAGCTAGAAGAGGTCCCGTGTCTACATTGTATTCAGACAACGGAACAAATTTCATAGGGGCAAAACGTCAGCTGGACGAACTATATACTTTCCTTTCGTCCAAAAGCGCTTCTGTTGCTTTTCAAACTGAGCTAAATAAACACAAAATAACGTGGCGCAATATCCCGGCGCGCGCGCCCCATTGGGGGGGGCTTTGGGAAAGTAACATAAAATGTATAAAAACACATCTATATCGTTGCATCGGCCAACAGCTGCTATGCTATGAGGAGCTGCTGACCGTTTTAACTCAGATTGAGTGTTTGCTAAACTCGCGGCCACTGTGCTTACTAGCGGACGAGCCACACTCGATTCTGACGCCCGCACACTTCTTAGATACAACACCACTACAGTCCTTACCTGCCTGCGAGGTTGACGCATCCGTAAGCCTCCATAACCACTCACGTGTACGCCGTCATAAACTAACGCAACCTAAAATACGCCGCAATGACAACTGGATAAAACTCACGTAACATAAAACTGTGACAGCAAGCCCTCAGTATTTATTTTTTTGTAATTTTGTTTATGGGAGTATTGCTTGCGTTCTATTTTCTTTAGTCGAGTGGTTAGATGTAGTACATGTGTGCCAAAAACCGTGAGTTCGTAGCAGCATTACGAAATTAGTTATCTGTAGTTGAAAATCATAAAAAAAAACAAATGACGGCGATGACGTTTGCGTAATAGGATACTCGCGTGATATAAATGTTATTGTATAAATAAACTTTGAAACTACAATGGTATGTATTCTATGTCATTCGATTCGGTATGAATGGGGCTATTTTTTAGGTAAATAAAAAAATAGGGTCATCGCTTTCGATTTTGAATGAAAATTACTTTAATTTTTAATTTTCGTAATGTAAACAAACATTAAAAATAAGCAATTATTAAAAAAAATCGAAGTCTCTTAAAGTTACGAAACAAGTTTTGTAATCTACCCTGGCCTATCCACTTGAAGAAACAGCCATTAGTTTAACAGCGGTCCATAGATTTTTTTTCTGTACGAGTCGTGTATAAGTGGCGCGGCCCAAAATAAAAAATGTATGGGCATAACAATGCCCCTCGCGCGGGAAATGTTTATGTGAGTGGATAACAGGAAGAAACTGTTAGATAGCTTAGTGCAAAGTTATTGGAAACGATGGCATGTGGATTACCTACACACCCTTCAATTACGTCAAAAATGGAACTCGCCTGACACACCCATACAAGCGGGCACACTTGTCCTAGTACACCAGGATGACTCACCACCGCTTCGTTGGCCCACTGGCGTTATCGAACAAGTATACCCTGATAAAGACGGGGTTGTAAGGGTGGCTCTAGTACGCACCGCGTTGGGAGTTTTTAAACGTCCCGTCGTAAAACTATGCCCGCTGCCTTCGCAATAATTCAACCAGTCATTGACCTAGTCACGGTCGCACCTGTAGTATTTAAGTATTTATTATTATTATATTATATCATTCCCGCTAATTACCTTCAGTTTAACATAACAATGATACTACTTCCAGCTAGTTGGACCTCCTCTCACTTGTCATCGCCCTTAGAGTTCCTTTATGTTTTTCTTTCGAAACCCCTACGGAGTTTCAAAGGGGGGAGGATGGTTACGCCGTTTACCTATCACCAACGTGTGGAATGAAAGAGAGGCCCGACTTTTGTCTCAAGTGGAAGTGGTAGGACGCGAGCTTATAAAAAGCCGCGCTCGCGCATTTTAAACTGTCATTTCGCCAATTATAAATACCAAGCAGTCAATTAAGAACTGCCGCACCGCATCTAACAAACGCTCGCCAACTCGACCACCTTAGTCAGTTCAGGCTGGAGCCGCGCCCCGCGTTAACAATACGTCGCCATAACTAATTTTCGTAATCCGCAAGTAACCAGCTCGCAACCAATTCATAGACCGGTCTGTGGGGTTTGCTGAGCCCGTGCACCATATAATCTTCTGGAACAGAGCAATTCTGGGGCGCCCCAGCAAGTCTTCGCCGTCGCCAGCAGCATCAAAGGTTAGTGCTTATCTTGAATTCCTTCTTGTTGGTGTAATTTCTCGGCTGCGTGTCCTCTACTCATACCCCTTTATATAATAGGATTAGTGATATCCATTAACCTCCGCAAGTTCTAGAATTGATTCTCTCCGCCTTCGCCCAATTTAAAAATTAAACCACCCGCTAATATTCACCCGCTTCACCAACCCCTATTCCTTTTTTCAAGTTCCAAAAGTTTTATTACAACATTTACAACCGCTCAACCACTTTTTCAAAACATTTTATTGTTGCGTAGGTATAAACAAGAAGCACCCGTGACTAATTTATTGCAAAAGTTATTTTAATAAGCGAAAAATAATATCAGAAACACATCAGAATTCCAACTATTGATTCAAAGTTCCAAACATTGACAGAATGAAAATAAATAAATAAAACAACGAGTGGTGACGCTTAAAAAATACATTTCAACTTCCTTCCATTCATTCGTAGCAAAAAGTAACGAACAAAACGCATTCATTGAAACTAAAACAAAAGGGTCCACAGGACCGTAACGACCACGGAACGAAAACATATGACCGATGTACTAGGGACATAGAATACAGCAAGCGATATCGGATCCGACCGACTCAGCGGGAGAACGGAACACAAGCCAACGTGATCCTTATTCTTTGTGAATAAAGTCTATTACAATACGGCACGATGTAACAGCTGTTAACCACAGGTACAGACACAATATAAAATTATTCTTATTGCAGACGACATAAGGTTTCCTGCATACAAAATACCTTTTGCTGGTCTTGTCAGTGACACGTAGCAGATTTTACGTGAGCTCTTATGCGTGTCTGAGTCCCTGGTACTGTACGGTAGGAAGAGGGTCGGGATACGGGATGGGCAGTCCGTGGGAATGATCGCGGAACTTCTTATCAATTGGTTCACGGAACCACTCTAAATCTCTAAAAGTTAGTCATAATTTTATTAATAGCAGTTTTTTATGCTGATTCATAAAGAAGTGCTTTTTCCAAGTGTCAATTGATCTTTTAAGTGTTATTTACCCTTGAATAAAGTGTTAAAATTTGCTTAGGATTAGAGTACATTCATACTCGTACAATGAATCAAATGTATGTCAGTGTCACAATATTCATAATGCTTTTAACATAATGATGTACCCTCCGGTCAAGCTCCGCGCGTACCATAGGTAGCACTATACAATAGAAAATCAATAATGTCTCATTAGCGGAGCTTGAGGTTTGTCTGTACCGTATCTGAACTTTTCATAAGCACGTTCATACAAACAAGTGTAATGATTCATAAGAATTAAATTTATACCATGTGAAATTTTGTGGTGACTTTGAGTAAGTCTTCGATCAATATTATTGGTCGAAGGAGTAAGTACTTAAATAATTTCATCACCACTGCTCTCAAAACGGTGAAGAAAAACATCGTGAGGAAACCGGCATGTCCTACCACCAAAAATTCGAAGACATGTGAGTATGTGACATCTACGGCTCCGCACTGGGTCCGCGTGGTAGAATACAAGACACTTCCTCTCGAAGAGAACAGGGGGGGCCTAAAAAGGCCACTTTGACAGAATCATGAAAGGATAACATTATGAATATGGCGAAGACCGTCCGTGTTTTTTTTTATCGCTGCACTACGTAGATAATTATAATCAAAGAGATTAGGATTGGATTTGGATTGGATTGATTGGCATTTTAGCACAGACAAAAAAAACTGAAAAATCCTTCACCAATGGGATTTAATACCATTAACTTAACAGTTAACTGTCCATTATGATTTATAATATTATCCTTTTATGATTCTGCTAAAGTAGCCTTTTTAGGCCCCCCGGCCTGTGTCCCAGCATTAGGATCATTATATAGGCTGATAATGCACATGTAGTTTATCAAGTTTCTGTTCGATTTGCAATTATTAATCTGTGAGTAAATAATTCCACTGTATTTTGCCCACCCACCTACTATTACAATAATTATTATCTTCTTCTTAGCGTGTCGATAGCAATCTAAATATACTCGGCCCAGAATTCGGCCACTTGTTTGGCGCCTCCACCAGCGTCCATCAGCTCCTGCAACGTGCAGCTGACAGGACACGCAGGACACGACATTAAGTGTCCCATCGTTTGTGGAACAGCACCACATTTACACTCCAAGGCGGAGTCGTCTATGAATCTCCACCTGAACAGGTTTTCCTTGCTTCGGCCAACCTGGGTCCGGAGTCTGTTTAAAGACTTCCATGTTACCCAAGGTAGCTCATGTCCAGGTGGGAGATCTTCAGCGGGTGGGACGAACGGTCCGGGTAAGGAAGCACTGTCTCGCCACAGCCTCAGTCTCTCTTGTGATGGTTCACCATTGAGTGGAACGACACACTTTAGAAAACTGTTTCGGCTTTTCAGCCTTTGTAGCACAAGGATGTTGTCGTGCAAAGGGTGTCGTGTGTCGGAGACCATTTCCAGCTTATTATTATTACATGTGTTGCGATAACACACAATAATTAACACATTTCCCGTTCCTTAAAAAATTCGCAGAAACGGTTGCCCAGCCTCTAATGTCAAATTAGAATAACGTAATTAAAATGGCGACTAGCAACAGAAGTTATCAACTGAATTGTTTAGTTATCTCAATTGTTTAGTAAACATGCTAATTACGTGTTGACAAATACCGGAAAACTACGCGTTATCGCTCCTTTAAAGTTGAAAGGTCCAAGGATTGTATGATGACATGCGCCAATAAAATTGATAGTCATTTTGTACGCATGATGACATAACAAGCTCTGACTTCTCATTGTACGAAAAGCCTATAATATGTACATTGCAAGGTCAGATAAAGGTCCCTTTCCGGTATGGTACGTGTGCTATGAACCAAACCTTTTGATAAGTTGTCGTAATATGTGTACAGTCACGAGCACTAATATGTCAACACTTGGCAACATTTAATGTCGATTTTTTCGTGAAATAAAAAATGCAACGTTGAAATACGACACTTTACACAAACCTATGCCGTTCGAAAATACTTTGTTCGTATTACCATAAAAATTCATTCAAAAATAAAGGAGAAAATCGTGTTTGAATAAAGCCAAGTGTATACATACTTATGCTCGTGACTGTACACATGTCATTATGAAATTAATCTCAATGATGAATACGTTTACTATGAAGGGAATTACCTTATTATTAGTTATGTAAGGTCAGGGAAATTCATAGATAAGTAAGCTGACTACCAATTTAAATTGTCCGTCTGTTCAAATCACAACTGTCATTCTTTGCGTTGTATGAAATGGTTATAACACGGCGAATAATATTGACGTATTTCAACCAAGTTGGTTGCTTCATATTTTGCAATAAATTACCAGCGTTATGTCATCGCGCTTCTCTTTATTTTCTATGCAGTCCAACAAAGACCGCGTTTTGTCATGTAGTCGCCTTAGGAAATCAATTTAATTTTCTCACATATCTTTTTACTTCTAGTGAATTTAGACATGCTGTCTGAGGGTTAGTTAAACTACTCAATGAGAGCAACAAAAATCAACATAGTTCATAATGTTCATAGACCTGAACCTGAGACTAAAGATGCCGATGCATTCCACCAGTTTCTATGACAAATCTTTTACGGTTCAAGCAGTACGGTTATGGAATGACTTTCCCGTGTCGGTAAGGCGTGCTCAATCTTTGTCCACTTTTAAAATTATGATAAAAAAGCAATTCCTCTCGCCTTAAACATCATCATGTTTATTATTATAATTATGTATATATTTATTTAGATTAATATAATATACGTTATGTATGTATTTATTGTATTATCACCACAGACTACCTACAGTATTTGTCTGTCCTTCCCCTTTTTAATCCATCAAAACGTTGTCTTTAAAATATCGCTTTTAGCGATAAGACCGCCCATTGTCACTCTTTGTTTCTCTTTCAGTTTCTATTTTTATGTCTGTAATTTATATGGTGTACATACCTAATACAGAGTATTCTATTCTCTTCTAATGCTACAATTAACTTTGTGTCTAGGTACGGTTTAACCCATTCTCCTGTGATTTTGCATAAAACTAGCTAGATAGCGTTGGTGGGCCATACCGCATACCGGAAGGCGCAGTGTGGGTAGGCTATCACAAAATAGACAGTCGACCTAGTGAAGGTCGCGGGCATCCGCTAGACGCGGGTAGTTCAAGACGGGTCGTTGTGGTGATGCTTGAACTCAAACATGCCACAGCCTACCCAGGCCTTTCGATAGATTTGATGCTGATAAAGAGTTCAATTGTCACATAATTGGATGGAATCAAAATTGTTTCACTTTTTCTCAGCATTTGTAAAGCCACCAGCAACCAGCATCCTAATTGCGTGTATCAATCTCATTTTGAAGGATATTGCTAATCCATTGCTTCATATGTTCGAAAAATGTGTGCGTGTATTAATATGCCATGTTCGGCATTCGTGGATCTTTGACAGTCGTTATGGGTCGTCCGAAGCCCGAAAATCTGACAACCAGTCTTACCAAGGGGTATCGTATTACCCAGTAACTGGGTTGTGGAGGTCAGATAGGCAGTCGCTCCTTGTAAAATAGACTGGTATTCAGCTGCATCCGGTTAAACTGGAAGCCCACCCCAACATAGTTGGGAAAAGGCTAGGCAGATGATGATATCGCAAAAATAAAATCGTAGGTAACCTACCTCCTTTTAAAATGGCTGATTTTCCAACGCCAGATAACTTTATCGGAGGAATAATTTAGAATTTTTGACAATTCTTCCATACAAAAACTGTCAGACGTCAATTTTATTCCACGAATAAAACTTATAGGTCAATTGAAAAATCAGCCCTTAGTGATTGATCACTAAAACGAAATTGTGCGTCAATCTAATCGAAATCATGTTTATGATAAAACCATTACTTAAGGTTTAATTGAAATAAATTTATACCATTACTGCTTTTTGAAAATTAAATGATTTTTCCAATATAGTCACGCCATATTTGATAGGTTTATTAACCCCCATAGTCTATCCCATTCAACTTTTATAGTCATTGAATATATCGAGTACTAGGATTGTATAGAGTAGGTATAAGATTATTTCGTTTTCACAAACTTGGGATGTGTATCTCAATTAAAATCGACTTGGAAAATAGTTTTTGAGTGCGAATTTGAATATTTAAAGTTAGGGTTTTAATAACACCTGAACTTTTATTCTTGTTAATGCATTCATTAGGATTTGTTTCTCAGGAAAGTTTTTTTATTATTTCCAGGAGAGGAAATTATTTTTAACAAGTTTTGTATCCATTCAATCCATTTTTTCAGGAGTGTTTTTATACTTAGGTACTTATAATTATAATACGATTATTGAATTTTCTCAACAAAAGTAAGGTTTTATTTAAAGATTTTCATTATTCCCGTATAAACAAAAACATTCTCGGCAATTATGATTTTAATTTTAATCAATATTATTGAATATATGAAGAGTTTGTTGTTGTGCTTGCGTCTAAAAGGTTTATTTATCTACTTAGGTGCGCAGAAGATAATTTATAATTACATCAACTTTCATCATTTAGGTAAGTACTATGTACTTATAGATAATGATTTGTCTACCCCATCCATTTCCAAACCTCAGTGCAGCTTAACCTGAGTACAACGTGGATTATTCTCAACTAAGTATTGTGAAATAAGTCGTTCAATTAAATAGAATATTTGCCTCTGAGATAACAATGTTTTTAGCTAGTATTGCGGAATCTTCAATGAGACTCTTGACCTATCTGAGATAAGAATATTACGAGTAGGTATATTAGTTATGCTAGTCACTTATCCCAGGTTTGTATGATGGATAATTAATTATTCATAGAACTTAAATATGCAATGTGAATATTTTATTAGATAACATAAAGAGGTATGAGGAACAGGGTGTAAAGTTCACTCTTCCTCCTAGAAAAGGGAGGATCCGCCGACCAGACGGGTGTCGTATCTGGTGAGCAACTGCCCTACGATTGATGTTAGGATATTGTTGCGCGGTAAACTCTGCTTGCGCGATGCAGGATTTTGCGTGACGTCATCGTCAGTGTGATGCGTAATTCGCATGTGGCGATGCAGATGCCGCTACAAACTAATTACTTAATTGATCATGATGGTGGTAATTGATGAAGACCTCTTAGATCCAAGCAAGGCACAAAATGGATTTTTTTATCAACTCACATACGACAGTATGTAGGTAATACTCATCCTGCAATTTATAGGTAGCAATAGATAATGTTTTAATTTAAAATTGCCTTGGATCACAATTTACATACTTTGTACCTTTGTACTACCTACAGCAAGCACGAATGCCAATTTAAATTTCTAGGTCTAAATAACTCATTATATATTTTCACTTTGATTATGGTAACAAACAAACACAAACGAACACATATTCAACAGTTTGTCGAGTAATCTTTTACTACAAACTATTTGCGTCATAATTATGATAGCTTGTCACAACTTTATAAATATTTATCTCGTATTTATATGTATGATAACTCTTACAACTTATAGTTTAATCTGAGAAACAGCTGTTTTATAACACCTCAACGAATAAACACGCAGTATAGGTACGCGCAATTTCTTTCTTCAACCTGGATTTCTTCATCATCAGCATTTTGGACGTCCTACAGAAGGAAGAAGGATCGCAGGGAAGACCTGGATGACATTCGCACATACCAGGGAGGCATGGCACAAAGGGAGGAAGGAGGCTATACTCAGCAGCGATGATGATGGCGAGGACCAGCATTTTAGTCGAAGGACGTGAATCTGTTGGAATGTTGGATACAGGTGTCCCAAGTTTGTCAAAACGGGTCTTCCGCTCTCCGTATCCAACGTATACCAACGACTTTCACCCGGAAATTGGTCCTCCTTCCACGTCCCGCCCCGTCAGCCGGATAAACTAATAAAATCAATATGAATAGGGTGGGTCTTAACAAGGTTCGTTCGAACTTCACCTTGATTTGACCGCATCCAGCGGATTCCCACGACTTTCACACTGGCCAACACTATACTTTTAAAAGCCTGGGCCGCAAGTCTGCTATTACTATAGTGTCAGAATGGTCTATCATTGATTTTATAATTGTTGATTTAGACAAGTTTGACTTTCCAATGGTCAAACACTAACACTCCATTGAAAGAAATGTCATAGAATGGTAATCTCGTACATAATGACAAATTAATGACTGACTTAGGCGGTAATCTGCTAAAATTTTGACAGTTCCTTTGATCAGTGATCTACCATTAGAACGTCATTGTGCAGTCATTACTTTTAATTCGTTACGAGTATCGTATAAGTTCTGTGCCATTGACCGAACAATGATCGACCATTATAAATTTAGCAGATTACGAACTTTTAGCAAAATGAAAATGGGATTGTGTTGGAATAACGAATTTATATGCGGGTTTCCTCACGATGTTTCCCTTTACCGTTTTTAGAGCAATAGTGATGAAATAATTTACACAAAGTAAATCGCCTGTCGGGGTTCAAACCTACAACTCGTATGCAGCCATTACCACTGGGCCACTACTGCTCTTCAATCAATGACCTCTATCCAATTCTTGTTATATTCCATTGACAACATCACTCAGCTCTTTCAAGTTATATTTAACTGAATTGAAATAAACAACAATAGGAATATTCCTTTGGCCGGGAAATCTTTAGGTTATCAGCGGTCCTTGGGTGGTACAGACTGACTAATTGAGGAATGCTTGATAACAGATAATGAATGCAATTATTATTGCACAGTTATTGCATTATAACACATGTTTTGTTCATGATACGACGTTTTTGCATTGATTTATTTATTGGAACCATCACTGGAACTATCTTTACGCACTTTTTAGCTTTTAGAGAACGAGTACTGGTTTCAATTTGTACTAGGGCATCACAAATCTCAGGCAGCAAGTGCAAGCCTGAATGAACATTTCAAGTACATACCTACACTATCTGAGTTTTACGTCATCGTTCCCTTTCAAAGGTAAGTAAGTTATGATTGTGATGTGTCCCCATCACAATTACATTTCACATAGAAGAACATAATAGAAGTTATTTTGACCAATCAATACGTGGAGGACTCTAGATTTAATGGCTGTTTGTGTATGTGAGTTTAAATGTTTGTAAACGCACCCACAATACAGGTGAAATTCCTAGTGTGGGGCAACGTTTTAAAAAAAAAAAAATCTCACTAAATTTTTTTTAATGAATTCGATTTTCTTGGCTCAAAGTTTTTCTTTAATGATTATGAAGTCAGGTGAAAAAGCAATTTAATTTCAAACAGTAAATTCAAGGTCTGCAAGTAACAAAACTTTGTTAAAAGCATTTTTCAATGCTATTTATGCTTTAATTAAAATAAAAGAATACATATTTTATTCTAATTGCACATTATTATCTACAACCGTAAGAGGGTGTTTACATTAGATGAGCAATTAAATAAACCGACTTCTTATACTTACACTTTTCGTATTTCGTATTTACACACGTTCGTCGTTCGTTCGTAAGTTTCGATTAACTAATAAAAATAAAATTACCTAAGAAAATATGTTTGTTCTTGATAATTCGTTTCATTTTAGTTTTCGTATGCATTCCTAATGGAAAAATATGGTGATACCAAATGGTATACCGTGGTTTAGGTAATAATAATAATTACATTTATGTTCTAACACCCACATTCGTGAGTAAATAATTAAACTTGACTACGAACATTTTAATAATAGGTACACCTAGCTGTTTTGACATGATAATGTACAGTTCGCTTCACAAATAAGGTACCCCCCTTGGTATTGACATCAAACCTATTTAAGTTTTTCGTAATGTAACGTAAGTGGCGTGTTGGTCTAATGGTTAACACTGCGGCTTGGCGATGCGGTGGTCACGAGTTCAAATCCGCGGATGAGAAGATTTCTTTTTCCTTTATTTTATTTATTTATTTATTTACCCTTTTTTTAGTTTCTTTATTATGTGATTTTCGTTAATTATTATTTAAGAAATCAAATGGAGGTTTGTAATAAAAGCTAGGCATTTTGATAAACAATATTCATTTATTTTTCTAATTACATTTCTAGGACTTCATGGAATCCACTTCCAGGTTGAGTATACAGTTTTCTATCTGTGTTAAATTGGGGTTATTTACTTAGAATATTAACTAAACACAAAAGAGATACCCTGGATGAGGTTTAGAACGTTTAACATTAGATAAAGGTTCGTTTATATATATATTTATAGAAACATAACTACAATAATATTTATTTATTTAAAGTTGTGAAAACAGATTTTTTTATACTTACTTATCGGAAAAAAACCTTTAAAAAAAAAGAAATTTTGTCTTTTGTGTCTGTGAATTACAGAGGAAGAATCAACATGCTAAACTATAATAGTATAGCAATATACATCTTTCTCTTTTATCACATTTTCTAATAACCCTTATTTAACACAACATTAGAAAAATATGTGAGGTCAGATGGTGCATCGTTAATACATTACAAGAATACTTGTAAACCAGATTATCTGGATTGATAATAATTATAAAGGTTGTTTGTTTTTGATTAACTACGAGATAAGGATCCCACAAATATTGGGAATTAATAACACTTGCTCATATATGTTCCAACGCAATTTTATCAGATACGTTACACAATCAATCTGCCGAGTAAATTGCCTTATAATAACGGAGAGGATGTCACAGTCTATCACTTCTTGAAGTTTTGAAGGGTGCCACTAAATGAACTTTCACAATATTACGTTGTCGCTCCATTTGTATTTTCTCTGGCCTTGGCGATCACATTTCACATCACCCGTCGCGCGTCGCTTGATACCTTTGTATCCATCTACGAACTGTTTTTCTCTGCAATGAAAATAATAATATTAGAAATACATAAAAACATCCAACTAGTAAGTAATAATGCAACATTATTGCAACAATAAATAGGTAATATGTGGAAGTATAACATAAATCTTACCGTTATGCCCATAATTCGTGCTATTTTCTTTATGCTTTGTTCCTGTTCCCAGATAACAACAATTTTAGCCTTCAAAAAAGTTGTTAATCAAACCATACCAACGGTTAATAGAATCAACTGGTCAAAAACTTAATAAATTTGATAATATTACGACGAAGATAATTACACACAAGCGAATCGGAACGAAAACGAAACCATTTAAAAAATAATTATACCCTCAATCACAGTTTACTAAATAAAGCGAAGAAGTATTCTAAATTCAACCTTAACTCGCAGTTCATACAGCAGTTAAGTTTCTGAAGTAAAATGACGGTAGTGCAACAATCGGAATCAACACATTATATTCAACCAAACAAGCTAATTTCGACCTTATCTTTTAGTTAATTGAGGAGTTAATGCGTATTGCATTTTGTAAAACTAAGGTATTAAATATAAAACGAAAGTTGAAATTTAAACCTTATTATCTAGAAGATTAGACCGTTAATAACCTTGTTCGTTTTATGGAGTAATACTATTCCAATTTTCGTTGAGGTTGACAACTGAGCCAATAGCCTAGTAGTATAAGACACGGTCTCGATGATCGGCTGGCGCCTGGTGATGCGGGTTCGTATCTTAATCGCACGCAAAGTGTCTTTTTGTAAGTTATTCTTGGTATACGGTTCGGCCAGAAGGAAGCCGAAAAAATACCTTAAAGAATTATTAAAAACTTGAATGAAACTTGCAAATAATATCTGAGGCGGACCGTTGGATGCGCTCGGGCAGAGATGGGTGCGGCGGCGGCGGGGGAGGGAGCTGTTTAAGGCTCACGTGACGCGCCAGCGCCGCCGCGCCGCGCCGCGTCGCTCGAGCGACGAGCGACGGCGGGCCCAAGCGTGCTCGGGCGATAGTCTTTAAGTCTTGGGGGGGTTCCATTTCTCTGACGCTGACTGTACCCACATAGGACACAACGAATTACATCATGACTTTTAGTTTGTTTTAGTTTTTGTAGTATCCACAAAGAAACTGTAACTAACCTTTACCGTACAAAATCACGCACAATACATACATGACCAAGTACAATGACTCTATAAATCCATTCAAATAATTAGTTTTGCGTGAAAAGCGTCGGTCACAAATTTTCTACGCGTCAATCGATTCGTCGCGTCCACTCGTCCTCTACAATACATCCGATCAATCTTTCATTCCGAACAATGCCGCGTTTTGGACGAATATTCTCAGTATTGCACCTCTTTTGTCAACGGAGTTTACCCAATCTTTATATTGCTCCTGAAAATTTCCACTCGCAAATGGCAATTTAACACGATCATGATTGAAAGATTGGAGTGCTTGTTGGTATTTAGGGTTCCGTACCCAAAGGGTAAAAACGGGACCCTATTATTAAGACTTCGCTGTCTGTCCGTCCGTCCGTCCGTCTGTCTGTCACTAGGCTGTATATCAAAAACCGCGATAGCTAGACAGTTGAAATTTTCACAAATTATGTATTTCTGTTGCCGCTATAACAACAAAACGCTATTTAAGGGGGGCTCCCATACAATAAACGTCTTTTTTTCGGCGTTTTTGCCTTGTGGTACGGAACCCTTCGTGTGCGAGTCCGACTCGCACTTGGCCAGTTTTTTAATTTCTTAATTCGTGTATTCTGTGAGTGTGCCTTTGGTAAATTTTCATTGGTTGGTACTTACTGAAAATAAATTCATACTATTAGTTACTGTTAGTTAGTTACTAAACTAGTTACAAATGGTAAATATAATGTTTGTGTAATGTACATATGAGTATGTATGTGTGGGTGACGCGGGTGTGTAGTTTTAGTAATTTACTCTTAAATGTGTTAAAGTAAAAGTATGTAATTAATAATTGTTAGCAAAGCAAGTTAAAACGACATTAATTTATCGAAAATCTTAAGAATAAGCTTTCCATTTTTTCCTTGAAATCTTTCCCTCCATCCATTACTTAGATTAAACTTTATGGGCTGATTTTTCCAACGCCAGATAATTTAAACCGAGGAATAATTTTGAATTTTTGACAGTTATTTATACCAAACAAAAACTGTCAGACGTCAATTTTATTCTACGTATAAAAAAAATTCTGTCGATTGAAAAATCAGCCCTTGATCTAATTAAAAAAAACAATTATTCAATCAAAATGTCACTAACTTCTTAAGTGCAAGTAAACACAACAAGTAAGCACACTCAATCAACTGCACCCACGGTAAAGTGTGCAAACTTCCTAACAATTATTGCGACCGATAGGAAATTTCCTCAGATATAAATAACATAAGGTCATAAAGACATCAATCATCATACTCGTTGATCAAAAACCAATTTTGTGTATCTATATTTAGAACAGCAAATAAAAAAACTGATTGCGTCGTGACTTGCGTTTGTATTATTCAATTGTGTTATTTATTTTTAGTTATGAATTGAGTTCAATTGAGTTAAGTTTTTTTATCGTAATGTTTATATTTAGAATGGAGTGCCAGATTTATGGAAATGATTTGTGACAATATTGACACTATCGATACTTTTTATATGCATCAGTCTCCCACTCAAATTATAATAAATAGGGAGAATGCTAAATCCCTACCTATGTGAGTATGTGCGCCTAGTAGTAGCGAACTGATCCAAAAGGCACAAACCCCTAGTTTTCTGTCACAACTTAAGAAAGGAGGAGGTTCAGCAGTGGTCTGCGGAAGGATGAGATGACAAGGCCGAGGCGCCTACATCTAATTCGCATTTTATTCCCATTTTTATATCCCTACGGGCAGATTTTTCAATCATCTGATAACTTTATTCGAGAAATAATTTTGAAATGTTGACGGTTGTTTCATACAAAAACCGTCAAACTACCATTTTATTCATCGATTATAATTTATCTGGCGATGGAAAAATTAGCCCTAAGTTGATATTTTCTAAAGGGGTTAACTCTTATAATACAGAATCAGTCTATAATAATGTTCCCACAGTTGGGACACAGGCCTCCTCCCTTCGAGACGTATTGGGCTGTAATCTACCACACAGGTCCAGTGCGGGTTAGTAGATGTCACATGTCTTTGGATGTTTGGTTTTAGGATATGCTGGTTTCCTCACGATGTTTTGAGAGCAGTGATGATGAAATTATTTTGTGAAGTAAAGCCTGGGTCACGGCGAGCGGCGGCGACCCCTTGCGTCCGGCCCTGGTGCAAGCCATGGTCCGGGGCGAGAGGTAGTGGGAGGCAGTCAACTCCTTCTGCGAAGCAGTCATGCTGGCGAAGGAGTTGGCGGGACGGATGAAGGAGAGAGCCTCCCATCCCAGCCACCGCGGGAGACGCTCCGGGCGTCGGGAGCCACGGGAAGACTCCCGGCCACCGTAGGCGCGGGCCTGCGGGCGGAGAGTAATGGGTAGCTCACCGTCCGATCAGGACCAAGCCCGTGCCGAACGGCGCGTACCTGTTCCACGCGCGCCTCAAAGAGATGTCAGCAGCAGAGAAGGGGCCCCTTAGGGCCGAAGCCTGCCGGGTCAGCGGGATGGTCCGAAAGGGTTACCGCTGGCCCGGAACATAAATGGCTAAGGAAGGAACACGAGTGGATTTTAGTCCGTAAGAGTCTGACACTCCCCTTCCGCTCCAACCAGAGCGGAAGGGGTTCCTGGGTTTAAAAGCGCCTGCCTGGGTACGAACACACGACCTAACACCTCCTTTTTTTTTTTTTTGGTTGGAGAAAATGCCTAACGCATGCCACGTCGTCCGGGGAGACGACGAGGTTATGTGGGACTTGCACCCACTAAAAACTCCACCTGTGCACCTATTTTTGCATTGATGGGTGGGCCGCGAGAACTACTACGTATGACATTCGCGACCCATCCAGCGTGGCCCATTTCTGGGCTCCCTCTTCTTGCCCCGCGTCCGGGATCTATCCTCTTTCGGCGATGTCCGGGTGCACTAGGACATCACCTCAACTCCAGGAACCGTGTAGCGTAGACGATAGACTCCCCGATCTATCATCCGCTGGCCCCTCTTATGGCGGCATCAGGTCCGCATTTCGCCGCCTGCGCCGTCCTGCCCTCCTGCGGCGAATCGGGTCAGCGTGAGAGTCAGCCTCCCTGACCCGCTCTGCCGCTTCCTTCTGCGAGATTACTTCCTCGCAGAAGGACGCAACCGCCTCCCATGCCCTTTCACTGCCGACCATAGCCCTGACAACGGCCGACAGCGACAGGTCTTCCCCAATTTCTGCCGCCAGAACACGGCGCTACGCCTCCCAGGCAGGGCACTGCTCGAGAGTGTGCAGGGCCGCGTCCTGGCTACAACCGCAGTGGTGACACACGGGAGTCACCTCCCGTCTTGCCACCGTGTGCAGGTATTTACCAAAACAGCCATGCCCCGATAATACCTGCACTAAACGGAAGGATAACGTCCCGTGCCGCCTCCGTACCCACTCCAATAGGATTGGCTGGATAGCCCCAATAGTCCAGTGACCGGCACTGGGAGTTTCCAGCCTCTCCGCCCACTGCCTCATAATGGCAGTCTGCGCGTCTCTGCGCCACCTCATCATGACTTCAGGCGGTGGGCTCCTGCCGCTCTCCGCCCGAAGTTCCACACTTCGATGGTAAACTTCGGCAAGCACTCGCGCCTCCAGACCTAACAACTCCTAAGTCGAGGCCGTTACCACTGGACCACCAGTGCTCTTGTCTCCAAAGAGACACTTGACATTTTTATATCTTTATGCTAATCTTTTATAGAGGGTTTGCCCTTTTAAATTGATTTGCATAAACATGTCAGTCTCACTAATATAAGCTGACAAACAAATTGACCTATTTCGTACCGGACTTAATGCGTAGGACGATAACTGTTTTACTTTCTTTTCGAGGTCAAACGCAAAAGCCAATGACATAGATGATTAATTCATTAATTGCCAATTAAGGTGTTAAATCATAATTTGTAGGTCATTTTTGTGAAGGGCGGGCGTTTTGGGGAACTGGGGAATTTTGACGTTCGAAAAGTGCTGATTCTCAGTCTAATTTGAATGCCTTTTGATTTTGTGATTAAATTGTAAACAGTGTCAATATTCCTTTATTTAATATCAGTAAAAAACTGGGCAAGTGCGAGTCGGACTCACACACTAAGGCTTCCGTACCACAAGGCAAAAACGCCGAAAAAAAGACGTTTGTTGTATGGGATAGTATTAACAGCGGCAACAGAAATAAGTACATCATCTGTGAAAATTTCAACTGTCTAGCCATCACGGTTCATGAGACATGCCTGGTGACAGACAGACAGACGGACAGTGGAGTCTTAGTAAGGGTCCCGTTATTACCCTTTGGGTACGGAACCCTAAAAATTTTGGTAAGTTTGAAATCGTTAAATTGAGTAAGCGTGGTAAACAATGCTTGTGAATTATCTGTATGAGAAGATGCCTTTGGCCTGCAGTGGAATGATAGAAAATTGTAAGTACCTAGGTATGTCCTAACGCCTACATTAGGCTCATGATGTAATTATGGTTGGGTGTGGCTTTATCCACATTACTTTACATCGATCGTCATCAGCCTACAGCAATCCACTGCTGGACATAGGCCTGTCCTATTGCACGCCATTCAACTCGATTTTCGGCAACTCTCATCCAGCTGCTACCAGCCATCCTGCGAACATCGTCGCTCCACCTAGTCTGAGGGCGTCCTTCCTTACGTTTGCCGATTCGCAGTCTCCACTCAAACACATCTACCCCAACGGTCATCGGTTCTACGGCTAACATGGCCGGTCCATTGCCACTTCAACTTGCTTATTCTGTGAGCTATGTCGACAACTTTGGTTCTGTGCCGGCTACTATACATATCTACCTTTTTTTTTTGTCGGGGAGAAACCTTCAAAAGGGGAGATTGGGGAGTGTGGGATTTTACCTCACTAAAACCACCCCGGTGATCACCATCAACACATAGGGGTGGTCCCGGTTCCTCTTAAAATACCAATTCCGGAACCCCCCCCCGTGCAACGCCTGAAAGGCACATTCCTGGGGAGACTGTACTTTACATACCTCAGGCTAAACCCGTAGTAGATACGAAACATAGGATTAAAACCACACATTAGTCCTCAATCTATCTACATCTACACGGCGACACGGCATCCACGTAAGTATCAAACAAACAAATCATATTATAATTATGTGAACTGAATCATACAGCCAGAGACCAGACGGTTTTTTTAAATATTAAATTCACGTCTGCATGACGTAACGTTTTTATAGCGTGCAAATACGTAGTAGTACGCTATATTATGATAAGTGATGAACTGATGACACATAGGTACTTGTAAACAAGATTTCGCAATAATATTTTGGGCGTTGATGTCGTCGTTTCAAAGCTACGTCGTATTGACTGTCATTGTTATATAATTTATAATAGGTACATCAAAAATGGATTTTAGATGTTTTGTCTGTGCCTCGGAAAGCGTTACGGGTAGTCAGAAGCCCGAAAGTCTAACAACCAGTCTTACCAAGGGCAAGGGGTATCGTAATACCCAGTAATTGGGTTGTGGAGGTCAGATAGGCAATCGCTTCATGTAAAATACTGGTATTCAGCTGCATCTAGTTAGACTGGAAGCCGACCCCAACAGTTGGGAAAAGGCTAGGCAGATGATGATTGCATGTCAAGCAGACGTTATGTTTACAAAAACATAAAAGATCAGGTTTTTTTAATGTTATTGTATTTAAGATAACAGGAAGTGGTCTAAATTAAACCATTCACGTTGTTATTGTTACAATAAAACGTCGCTAGAACAATAGTTTTTCCCATAGTATACAAGCAATTATGGATAATGCTGAGATTACCTGCCAATCACAAGTTATTATTTATAGAAAATTGCTACTGCCCATTTTTTAGATCATAATCTTAAAGACACGATTTTTTAACAAAATTCGCCTCTTACTAGATAGAATCTTAAAATTGGGCAATAGCCAAAAACAGTTTTTTATGGCAAAAAAAAACAGGCAGCTATTTTCGCCAATCCGTCATTACAGCTTTCCACAAGCAGTGAATGATGGCTGAAATTAGGATCAGCCGATTATCCAAAACCAACTAGAGGCCTATAACCACCGGGGCAGCGGGGCAGCGGGATTGACCGGGGCAGCGGGATTGTCCGGGGCAGCGGGATTGCGGGGCAGCGGGATTGCGGGGCAGCGGGATTGTCCGAAAGGGTTACCGCTACCCCGGAACATAAAGGGCAAAGGAAAGAACACGGGTGGGTTTTAGTCAGTAAGAGCCTGACACTCCCTTCCGCTCCACCCAGAGCGGGAGGGGTCATTTGATGATCTACGAACCTAAAAAAAAAAAGTAGTAAGCGGCCTCTTTTCCAATCGCACGCCATTTAACTCCACCCGCGGCCAGTCTCACCCAGCTGCTACCAGGCGCCCAGTGCAGAAAAGTAGTCGCTCCTTTTAAACTGAGACCGTACCACCATATGTTTGCCAATTCACGGCCTCCACTCAAGAACACATCTACCTCAAAGATCATCGGTTCTAAGGATCATACGGCTGGTCCATTTTCTGAAATGATGTTCAATTATTACAACATACAAAACAAATACAACATAAATCTAAGATGGACATTGCACATTGGGCATAAATGGTGACATTATTAGTGATGTTCTTCAGAAAAGTCAGGTGCGTAGTATTCTCAACTGACGTGCCTGTATGACCAGCGAGGTACAGTACGGCCGATTTATCTTGGGAAGGCTGAACTTCGCGCAGAAGGCTGCGCAGTAAGATTTTTTAGGAACCAAATGGTGACATGAGGCGAGTGTGAGTGAGAGAACTTGCGCGAAAGTTCTTAGTGCCTATGTTCAGACTTGCCAAGATATTTCGGCTGTAGTATAATTACGTTACACACTAACACTGGTTTTCATTTTGACAGTTTAACAATATTCATACCGTTTTTTACGTTTTTGAGCAGACAAAACCACAAAATGAGTCACAAACGGTCCCTATCCCAAGATACAACTGATTACCATAACACAATGAAGCAACTAGTTGAATAAATAATAATGTCATGTCGAACTAACGTTATACTTAGATGTATGCATGTAACGTATGCACATAGGGAATAGGTAATAAACCGATGATGTCATTGTTATTTCGTCAGACATTAAAATTTATTATAAAATCGTTTTTAGAAAATACGTGGTATCTATGAGTTAAGTTGGAAAACACAATGGATTCTTAAGACGCCCATTACACCTGTATCTATTACTTACTTAATCATAAATCATTCTTAAATTGAGAGCTCTCTTAGTATATGCTCTCTTGGTATACGGTATACCTGGTTTTTATCTGTGAAAAGGCCTAATTAATATAATAATTTGTGGAAACATGGTTTTAGCCCAATTCTATGGATCTACGGTGAATCTGAGTAGATAGGCTTGCTTTCATTATGCATGGGTTTCATGTGCTAGAAGGAAAGATCATCCCTGACAAGATGACTCAGCTGCCCATCCGTTTAACTTTATCCTTTAGTACGCAGTCAGGCCACGACATTGTTCAGCCTATAATGTTCTCACTCGGGACTCGGGTCTCTGAGTGAGAGGGAGCGGGCCGTAATCCACTGCGACCAAGTCCGACATTGCTGACTGTCTCATTATTTTTAAAGATGTGACCCAGTAGGTACTTGGAGAAGTCGAAGAAGAAGAAGCAATCTGTGATTAAAGAGCATATCGAGTCTCGACTGTTTCGTTGGTCTAGTGGTCGCAAGCGCTACTGCTGAGCATGAGATCCTGGGTTCAATTCCCAGGTCGAGCAAAAGTGTTGCTTATTGAGTTTTTCATGAAGAATTTCTATCCGGTTCGCCGGTTTCCGGTTCGCTTCATAAAACATGGGACTTAAAACATAAATAACGAAATATGGGTATACTATACGTACGGTACACCTCTGCCTGACCCTTCCGGGATTACAATCGCGATGTTATGTTAAGACTATCATTCTTTGTTGTGAATGAAAAAGGCCGTTTAAAACGAAATTTAAATTTTTTCTAGAACGAAGCGTCCAGAATGAGGCAGAATGTAGTTTGACGCATTGTTACTGGCAGTTGGTTGGTTGTTAACATACAATAGACTTTTTATCGAAATGATCAAGATAGGTGGTAGGCCTGACCGCAACCGCGCGCTGAACAAGACTCCTTTTTTACCGACTTCAAAAAAAGGAGGTTATCAATTCGACACGTATGTATGTAATATTATTGGAATTGCATTATATTCACATATGACAATCTACTAAGGCTTCCAAACAAATATACCTACAAAATTTCATAGACGTACCTATGTATGTATGTATGTATGTCGGTACTTATGTTTTTCCACGCATTTCCCAGCAACTATTAATCGGATCGTAACCATTTTCTTTTACATTTACTTCAACTTTGGGAACAGTGCAAGTATCATCAAAATCGATTCAGTCATTTTCAAGATATGGACTAATACGTGTAAGTGTGACGACCTGGCTTATTGATACGAGCTACGGGTGTAGTGTCAAAGGGAAAACATCTCAAAACCTTGGTCAAATTCTAGTGCAATATATAAATGCAATTATGTTGTAACAAAACAACAAACAATTTATGCCTTAGCGATAAAGTTGAAAATCTATTAAAGAAATTTGACAGATTGTAGTAGTTTGATGTACCTACTTGCGTCTGTACATGGCGGCGAAAAAAAATGTTTGGATTTAATCAATTAAATTACTAGGTATGTATATATTATGGCTTATCAAAATGTTTATGTTTTCAAAACAATTTTACGTATAATGTTCGTCAGTATTAGATACATTATCACATAATTAAAATTTATTTGAAGCACATTATAATATTAATCTCACTAAGTATTTAACTTCTTATAAACAAAACACTAATTGCGTACAAACTAGCAGGGCAAGCAGGGGATCGAGGGAGGGGTGGTGGAGGGGGGTTCTGGGGATCAGACCGGAATAAATCACACTATCAATCAGAATCGGAATCATTTTGAAGGATATTGCTAATCCATTGCTTCATTATCGTGTTCGAAAAATTTGTCTGCTCAACAACGTAAGTAACGCAATGAATGTTGTTGAACTGTCAAAATAAAAGCTATTCTTACTGTTAGTGTTTCGTAATTACCCCGTGGGTGAGCACAATATTATGAAGAAAGCACTTCTGTTAACGCCTATTAGAATAACAAGCGTAATGGTTATTTAGCGTGTAGGCACTAGCCAAATGTATCTAGGTACCTATTGCATATGATAAAAATAAATAAGTAGCTTATCTCCTTGATGTTATGTATTTCCCATACAACAAGGACAACAGAAAATAGTAACGAAAACGCGTATGAATGAAGTTATTCAAGTACTTACCTAGATACCTGGTCCTTACCTACCTATTTCAAACAATTAATTTAATCAATCGCAAAATCGATTAATTCCTCAAAACCAATTACAATACCTACAGACCAAAGAGATTTAAGATAGGTACATAATCTCGTATTTAATGTCTTTGCTACAGACTTTCCTCACATTGAGCTATTAATGGATTTTCCCAACAATTATCTTGTTTTATTGTATAAACAGTACCTAACAATTATATTTAACCTTGTAAGATTAATCTGTGGTTGTCATACGTAAATAAATAAACATGTTCGTGAATGAAAACGAAATTATCGGAAAACTCTATGGCGCGGCGGAGGCCGGGCGGGGTGAACGACCTTGTGACGTCATCCGTGACGTAGCGCGCTGGAGGCTCGCGTAGCCGCACATCATGACCTATTTCGCAACTTCACTCAGCGACCGTGTGGCCTAATGGATAAGGCGTCGGACTTCGGATCCGAAGATTGCAGGTTCGAGTCCTGTCACGGTCGAAAAAATATATTTTGCATTTTTAGTTTTCTGTATTTTGTTTTGAAGTGTATTAGATTTTTTTTTATTAACTAAGATTTTGTCTTTTTTATAATCTCAATTTCATAATTATTCAATAGGGTCTGGTAAACAGGTTTCAAGGCAATATTTATCTATTTATTCTTTTCGATTAATCAGAACTCGCAACATAAAATATTAATTGAAATAATTTGGTACTTCGAAAAGCGATTACTTATTAAAATTTAATAATCGATTTTCGAAGTAAGTACCAAATTATATTTAATATGAAACAATCGCTACGTGTTCAATGAATAAAAAATTGAAAAAATTAATAATTCAATTATTTAAAAACAAAAATATTCAGTAAATTCAGTTGTTTTAACAATTAATTAACGATCTTCTATTCAAGTAAAAATTAATAAAAAAATGTAATGTTAAATACCTACTGCTATTCAGCTGCATCCGGTTAGACTGGGAGCCAACCTCAACATAGGTAAAGGCTGGGCAGATTGAGATGCAAGTAATCATATAAAACAGATTTAATAATAATATTGTAAAAAAAAATATAGCCTAAATTACACCTGAGCCATATTCACAGGTCATTGACCTCTAAATTGAGAATGATTGAACTTCTCAACTTTCAAGACCAAAATTAAATAAATGGGTATTCTACGACGAAACTTGAAGACATTTAATTAAGTAAAGGATTCTTCTTTTCTTTTCAACCAATCCATACTAATAATAAGTTATATGCGAAAGTGTGCCTGTCTGTCTGTCTGTTACCTATTCACGTTTAAACCGCTGAACCGATTTAGATGAAATTTGGTATAGAGATAGTTTGAGTCCCGGGAAAGGACATAGGATAGTTTTTATCCCGATATTCCCACGGGATCGAAATTTATACGGGTGAAACCGCGGCGCGCTGCTAGTAAGTTACAATAAAAATTACGAAATATCAATCAATTGGTTTAAATGAAGTTAGGCAATTTTAGAATCCTATTATTAATTTTTTGGCCAACAGCATGAGTTAGTATCGTTAAACTTTTTCGAACTTTACTAATTTATATATTTTTAAACGATGGCGTAACGATTTGAACTCGTTCCTAACCGATTGGACGGAGAAGGCACAGCACAAAGAAAGGTGAAACTATATGGGTGGCGTTTGCCCAGCAGTGGGATAATAAAGGTTAGGCGCTACCTCGAATCTAAAATCCCCGAAAACCTACTAAGCGAGCGCAAATGATGCTATTATCTTTTGAAACGCAAAAGAAGAGTGGTGGCTAATATGCGTGCGCCCGGAATAAAACGACGTATGTGCCAAAACTAATTTACTCCTTTCTTAAAAAATTAAATGAATTAAATTTAAAACTATTTTGAGTAAACTTTGTTAAGATAATTGTCTATGTTTTAAAGTAAATTCCATTGAATAACTCTTAAGCGTTACGCCGTGATGTCGAAAAACGTAAAAAAATAGATATACGAGTAACTATGCAATTTTTTTGTATCGAGAAAAATTTATTGAATCGTGTTTTCCTTTTACATGATACTAGATAACTAGACCAAAGAGTCAAATAACATAATCACTATAATGTTAAATCCCTAATCCACATACTTAACAAGTTACACGAAATAGAAAAACCTTTTTTTTTTGTCTTAAATTGTCTCTTCTATAAATATTCTATAATTTTTTTCAATATATCACCTTAACTGTAAAAAATAATTTATGTCGAGATTAGGATCAAAAATTCTGTGAATTGATCATTTGTAACTGTAACATATCAATCCGCAGAGGGTGATCCCTTGTATGAGTGCACAAAAAATACCAGAAATCGGAGTAAGTAGCGAGAAATCGTGAGGCGAATCACATCAGCCTCTAGACAAGAAACTACATGAGGACATACTTGAGGCGTTACACGGGCATTCGACATGACCTTCGTTTTGTATAGTTCATTTTAAGACCCACTCTTTCGGAGACTCTACTGAGGTCATCGAGCATTGTACTGAGGTCCTCCATATCCCAGCCATGACTACGATATCATCGACAAGCCGAAGGTGGTTTATGTACTCGCCATTGATGTTAATGCCAGCCCCTTTCCAGTCCAGAATCTTGGACACATCCTCCAGTGCAGCGGTGAACAGTTTCGGAGAGATAACGTCTCCCTGTTTCAATATTGTAGTTTAAATTTAAAACATATTTTCCTGGTTTCAAACATTTGAATGTTAAGTACCTACTTATATTATTCTTCTTCTTCTTCGTGTCGCTGGCACGACTGTATTTTAAATCTTGTTTTCCCAAAAATTCATATCACACAATTATTAAACATAAAAAAAAACTTTCCTGTATCAGGTTCTTTACCGTCTATTTACATAATCGTATACAGCATTAAATACCTGTATCTATAAGGAAAACCTATGCTGAACATGTTTGTAATAAGAAATGAGGTATTAAAATTAGGCAAATATAAACACTATTAGTAGCTGTTAAGTGAATAGGTAAAACAAAGAATATTGTTATACAGGACCCTAAATTTTGACGAGTTATACGAACATAAATGTAGGGAACAGCTGATTTTGACGAGTTATACGAACATAAATGTAGGGAACAGCTGATTTTTTTTTCGCGATTTCAGGTTTGGTCCCTTAATAAAAGTTGTTCATAATGATGAGTACAATGACCTCTTAAGAGGTTGGTACCAATAACCCTGTATACCTAGCTACCTACATAATTATTATGTATACTTTAATATTATGTCTACTATTATTAAATATGATGACTGAACTGCCACGTTGGTCTGAGGGGCAAGTCTCGTAATTTTAAGAACGTTCACAGTCTGATCTGTCTCTATCTGTCACCTGTATTTGACAGGAAAAAAAAAATCTGCTGTTTCATACAAAAGTTCCTCAAAAAGTTCCAATTATTTCATCACCACTGCTCTCAAAACGGTGAAGGAAAACATCGTGAGGAAACCGGCATGTCCTAGAACCAAAAAAAATCGAAGACATGTGACATCTGCCAATCCGCACTGGGCCCGCGTGGTGGATTACGACCCACTCCCTCTCACCGAGAGGAGGCCTGTGTCCCAGCAGTGGGAACATTAAAAGGCTGATTATGGATATGATGGCAATAGGCTCGCCCCTTATTACATGGGACTTAACTGGCGAACTGTGGGTGTACTATTACGTTCTTTTTTGTACGTTGTCACAACCGCTACTGCTGTGGGTTCGATTCCCGGGCCGGGAAAATTGTTATTGGGGTTTTCATCTGAATTTTTTTCAGTAGCAGTCTTGACTTGTGCCCGGTTAATAGGCTTGCCCCCTATTAACTGGGAGTCAAACATAACTGGCGGAAATTTGGGTACTTACTTAGAGAGTAAACCCCCTGTCCCATGAAGATTAGGCTGTAAAAACATTGGATGCAAAATAGCGTGATGTCAGATAGTCACCATACTCATTCAAATCTGTTTGTGGTCAAAGTAATGTGTTTTTCAAGTACATAAATATACGATTTCTTACTACATTACACTTAATCTAACAAGGAAAACGCCTTACCTAAAACTAATACGTGTGTAGTAAATATACGCGTCGATGTGCTAAAACCGGCCGGGCTAGGTAGCGCGACACCTCCTGGTAATCATGATTTACTGGTACAAAGGTGTTAGAAAATAACACCTTTTGGGGGCAAGGTATCTTTCCCTGAAAGTTAAAGGGCCTGACCGAGGATTTTGGAGGCTTATTTATTAATCCTACTGAAGTTTATTTGTCGATTCTCGCCGTTTGTAGGGCTAACTTTTTGGTAATGACAACAAAGTTGGCTCTATGGTCATGGGTTGGTCCTATAAGAGTTTATGAAACTTTTATGAACTTTCAGTATCATGTGCTATAAGAAAGGTAGTAACAGAAGGCTCTTTCTATCTTCTGAAGAAAATATTACTTAGACTTATTGTGTGTTCGAATATTTTCTCTTGAACGAAAGTAGCATTAACAAAGCTAAAACCCAACAACAGTTCTCTTTCACCTAATCAGTCATCACCATGACGAAATCCTCTATATTTTTTGTTTCATAATCGTTATGAAGGAGAGTAATGTTATCTACTCCTATTTATAACCTTGCAAGTACGTGTGGGTTGGAGCCAATAATTAATTGTTCATTAACATCACTGTTTTGACTTTCAAAGAATTAAGCAAAAGCAAAGAGAAATCTTTCTAAGAAAATCTACTTCCAATAGCTTTAAGTCGTTCATCCATTGTTTTTATAGTAAGCTCATCATCAGCATGTAATGGACTTCTTTTGTATTTCTGAGTTCCTGGTAGTCTTACTTCGTTATTCCGCGACGTTACGCCCTCTATCTGCTCTGAACTAGATTCTATATTATATGATGTAAATAAAGCTAGCTAGTAGATTATTGTCCAGCAGAACTAATCAAACATTTTAATAGTAGTTTACCAAAACAAACTATTAAAAGTTCACCAAGCATTCCATTTTGAGGAATGCCAATAGATCAGAATTAGTTTTTCTATAAGGAAAATATGGCCTAAAATTTGAATAGGTATCCGACTCATGAATGGATGATGACCTGTCGAACCGATCGCGATGTTATATTCTCGCAATCTTCGTAACAATGGTCATGTACCAGCAATTTGGAAGATCGCAATCTGTGGGTGACTTATATTTTATTTGAAATGTTAGGGGGAGAACCGAGTTTCATTAAGGAAGAGTCCAAAGTTTTTCTTAGATACTCCATCTCTTCCTTGAAAAAGATAATGTATCGCTTTTTGCAATACCTACTTATTTATTTTTTAGGATAAGATACTTACTGCTGGCATTCATCACAAAATTCAGTCAATTCAGTACTTAATCATTTTAAGAAATTTCCAATAGGTGTTTTTTTGCTGTCTGCGCCTTTGAAGACTAAGTGTTTTCTTGGGAAAAACAACCACAGCGAAAATAGTACGAAAGAATAATTATTAAGTAAGTCACCTAAAATAGCCTCCTCCGACTAATTCTAGTACCTTATCACACTAATATTATAAAGGCGAAAGTTAGTGAGTGTTTGTTGGTAGATACTTACCTGCTTTTCTCCATTGAAATACCGTCCTTGTCATACATTTTATGTCTACAAATATCTCAAATGTCATTGAGATTTTAATGCGACTTTTGTTAGTTTTTGTTTGAAGTTGGTAGCCATAAAACTTCACGACTTCTATTCAAGGTGTTCAGCAGTGAAATTTAAATAGGTCGAATGCATCGAGTGACATCACTTTTACCTATAGTTAATTTCATGACTCTATCCAGTGAGTTCCATCACTGATTAGCGGGCGAGACGACTGTCTGACCTTCGTGTTTTATGGTAGCCTGGTACTCCCAGCATGTTCTACACGTGGCCGGTATTAACCGTCTGTCTGACAAAACCATTTTTGTGTCCGATTTTGGATCTACAAGGCCAAATAATTCTAGACTTAGAATACTTAGAGAACTTTATTACCTATACTTGTCTAACTAAAAGTAAGTAATACATGGTTCTCGTATTATGTATTTATTTCGAACACAATAATTGCACAGTGGGTCACACGCCAACATTATCTGGAAAAAAACCAACCAAGTGCGTGTCGGACGACGCACAATAAAGGGTTCCGTAGTTGGGATGAATTTATCCCAAGAACAAACTTAACGTTGTAGTTGAAAAAATGTTGTCCGTACATCGATATGTATGGCCGGTACGGTCAATTCTCCAACTGTTGGTAACAGCAAAAAAAAATGGTATAATATGATAAAACTTCAAATTAACAATTTTCAGTCTATTTCCTTTACTTACTTGTGCTGTGAGTCCTTGCTTCTTGCCAAATTTCATGATTCTAGGTCAACGAGAAGATTTTGATTTATTTGCTGGCGCCGATTCCCTTGTTCACAAACTAAACTAAATTTAAGTACATTGCATCTTTTTATTTCTATTTCATTAAGAAAAGGACAGAAGATAAATATTAGTTTAGTCCTGTTAAATTATGATACTCCATAGACAAGTTTAGACGAGATTAAAAAATTGGCTACTAAAAATACGTCAATTTACGTCAGGCGCTGACTAATTTGACAGGACTAAACTAATATAATTATCTTTTCTCTTTCTCATAATGAAATAGAATAAAAAAAGATGCACTGAACTTTTTAGTTTAGTTTGTGAACAAGGGAATCGGCGCCACTGATTGTTTTTTACGGTCCCTACGTATTTGGTATAGAAAGAAAGAAAAAGTATTTATTGCGACTCGTACAGGAAGATTACAAACTAAACTAAACACAGTGAAAAATAAAAATGAAACAGAATGTCCTATACGAGGCTAAAAGGCTCCTACCTCAGTATAATGCTGCAACATTTAAAAAATAAATATCGCAGCGATTGATATTCTGATCAACTTCAACATGACACCTCCATGCGTTCCTGAGAAAAAGGGTCGTTGACAGACAGACAGACGGAGGGACAACGAAGTGATCCTATAAGCGTTCCGTTTTTTCTTTTTAAGGTACGGAACCCTAAAAACTTGTGAATAGTCGTGTGGGCTGGATTGAATTTAAATTAGTTGTTGCCAGAAGTGCCAGATCACGGGGTACTACTTTCATTTTTTTTTGTAATACGCCCACACATTCGCCATGCTTCTGGGAATAAATTCTTAACATCATACATCAATTATGTTTGACGGAATAGTGACAGGCCCGAAATTATGGAATGATTAGGCCTATCCAAATATTTCTTGGTAAAAAAGATGATTTAGGTGGCAAAAAGTTGTTAAACCTGCTAAAACCACCGTATGGTTTTGTCGACGTAAGAAACAGATTGAATCTGTCATTTTGTCTATTCTAACTGTCATTATGTCCATTCTATCCAATGATATTTTAAGTATTTTACACATATAATAATCATTGATTCTATCTGTCATTATGTAAAAAGTAATAAAAGAATTCGCCACACATTTGGCTCATCATCCCTTTAAACATTCCATCCAACATACTAGGAGATCATAATCACTTGAATACCCACATTGGTTTACGGGTACCCAATAATCAGGGTAGGTATGGCCCGAAGTGATGACTAATATTGACAAGTATGTAGTTATTTAAACCTACAGTAGTTATACTAACACAATCCTATGACGAGATTGCTAACTTTGTAGGTAATATCCCTCGCAGAGTATGAATGCTAAAATATTCATAGCAATTATTTAACAGACATAAAGTTTGCTAATAACATTTGCTTGTAACTTTAGCACTTTGATGTAAAATTAAATAATTTTTTGTCAAGCTGCATTCTTTACCACGTGTCTTGCTGTGAAATTCCACTATCAGCCATTTTTCGAGCCAAAAAACATACCTGTCCTTTGGATACCTAACACATGTTTTCAGCATGGATAGGAGAGATAACTCAAAGGGATAATATTTTATCTACTGTGACTAAGCTGACTAATAATAACAATCATATAAAAAAACTGGCCCAGAGCGAGTCAAACAAAAAGTTTTCCTTACCACAAGGCAAAAACGCCGAAAAAACACGTTTGTTGTATGGGAGCCCCTCTTGAATGAATGAATGAATGAATGAATTGCACCGATCCCAGCGTGGTTAAACCAGACTCGATTAATCGAATGAACCCCAAGATTCGCACTAGCTCCTGTAGCCTCATGTTCATGCCCAACTAGCACACTAGTGGCAA
The DNA here is from genome assembly GCA_963082905.1 of Oligia fasciuncula. Lineage (NCBI taxonomy): Eukaryota > Metazoa > Arthropoda > Insecta > Lepidoptera > Noctuidae > Oligia > Oligia fasciuncula. Next base: position 7,094,128 of record OY720406.1, on the reverse strand, counting down.
TAGCAGCCTATTTTGCAACTTTTAGCTGTACAGCAGCGCTTTAGGGGTTCAGAAAGTGGTTTTAAGTTCTACTATTGCTTCCGTAACTGCTCATAGCTGTAAATATCACTAGGGGTAGCAGAAACTGAACCAAATGGCACTCTAGGTTTTATAAGAGTTCATTTTACAACCCATTTGCCGTCTATAGCTTTAAAAGAGAGTTAAAAAATGTACGTTAAAGCTTAAAGCTGCTAAAAAGCTTCTGTTGCCGCTGCTGTACGCTTCAGAACTGCACAAAGACTTTAATTGCAGACTTTTTAACGGAACTGTTTAGATATATTTATCACTGTTCTGCCACTGAAAGTTTCATTGCAGAAGTGATTTGTTCTTTTGCGCAGACTTAAGTAGGAATTTGATCGACTGTTTTACTAATAGTGACATTAAGGCTTCACAATAGAAGCAGGAGAGAGTAATGGACATTGCCTACTCATTTGGATACATTCTACTATTTTTATTGGAGAAATCACATTTTATAAAAGATTTAAGCCAGTTTTAGAGAAATATGGATCTGAAAGCATGTAAGTTCTAACAAAGAACTGTTGGATATCGTAAGAAAGTACGGAGAGTTTATCAGAATATGCAGAAATTAAAATCGGCCAAGTGCGTGTCGGGCCACGCACAGTGTAGGGTTCCGTAGTTATAGCCCGTTATCACAATATAGTACGTTTCTGTTGTTCTTTATTCTGAATATAATGAATATATGTAATGGTAAAGATATTAGGAGTTAATGGTTATAATAACAAAAATCGACTTTAAATTTGAATACCTTGCAAGAAAATCTTAACACTTCGCCTCTTGTATAATTGTATTGGTGAATTGAAATAAAAAAAATATTTGAGATAAAATCAACTTGTTTTATTGGTAAATTGACCCATAATTGACATTATTAAAATAATTAAACTAGGTAAATTCTAAAATAACAACAGTATAAACAATATTTGCACAACATTGTGTCTTTTGTCTCATTCTCTTCATGTGTCTGATATGGTGAACCGAAACAGACCAAATATTTGAATCAAAAACAACATGTTTCTTTGGAAAATTGGCCCTTACTTACATAATAGACATAGTCAACACGTTTATTAATAATAAAAATAAATATTCGGGACATTTCACACACACAGACGCACTACGAACTACGCCAACAGGCCTGTCAAACTAGGATAAGTCTAAAGTAGCAATATAAATTAATCTACGTGCATGGCTATAAATTTCAGTCTTATTAGTTATACCACCTCTATATAATCAGTGTTTTTGTTCGGCCAGTGTAACATTCCATGTTTTTCCCACTTAGATGGACAGATGAAAAGTTCTTGTTTATTTTGTTGTTCATTATAAGTTTGAATTATTTTGAAAAGCATTCTGAAAACATGGTAAGACATAGTAAGTGTTAAACAATTGAAAGAGCGAAAGTATAGAAGCAGCTACAAATGATCATCGTATTTTAGGGTTTTCAACGAGTTCTACGGATCTCTAAACAAATAACCATTAGTGTGGTTCGATATCTGCAGTAAGTACGAAATAAAAGTGTTTGTAAAGACTTGAACTGCATTAGTGGTACAGGTATTACTTGGACCTTCAGAAGAGAGAAACTTAGTGCTTTGACGCGCAGAGAGGAAGTATTAAGGTTGAAGTTGCAAGTTAAAGCTGCTTCTCATAGACGACATGTTTACAAGACAATTATTTATCAATACTTGAGAAATTTATAGGTTTTTATCGCAATTTGTTGTAAAATATAACTAAACATAGAACCAGCAACTTACTAAATACAAATATAGTCAAGTATGCGGGGCGGCTAAGCTCCGCCGCTTATGCTGTTAGAAAGATAAGACAGTTAACAGATGTAGAAACCGCGCGTTTGGTCTATTTTAGTTACTTCCACAGTATTATGTCATATGGCATTTTACTATGGGGTCGGACTGCTGACATTGAATCCATTTTTATTTTACAAAAGAGAGCTGTCAGAGCCATTTACAATCTACGTCGTCGCGAATCTCTTAGGGAACTATTTAAAAAGGTTAATATCATGACGGTACCTTGCCAATTCATTTATGAAAATATTATGTATGTAAGAAAAAATCAACATCTTTTTAATAAAATAAGTGATAGGCATAATTTTAATACTAGAAATAAAGATAAATTAGATCAACCTTTTTTCAGATTATCTAAAGTACATACATCTTTTATGGGGTACTGTGTTAAATGCTACAACAAAATACCTTGTGACATATTGCAATTAAATGAAAGAAAATTTAAAACTCATATTAAAAGTACACTTTGTAAACAAGGATATTACAAATTAGAGGATTATATCCAAGATAAGAATGTTTGGAAACATGCTGGTCCTGCTCCATAGGACAATCTAAAAGTCTAGACAAAATCAAACTTGTTCCTAATTTAATTTATACGAGAACATCAGGCTGCAACTCGCTCCGTGGAAACCTCTTCGGATCGCGAAGCACGCCTGCATTCTCAGCGTATTTACGCATCTACATCCAGGTCTCTAGAGACCAGTGAAGAATATGATGCGCGACTGACCGCTGATCGTGAACGTCATGCATTGTCTCGCGAGTCGGAGACGTTCACGGATAGAGAATTGCGCTTGAGTTCCAAGCGTATCTACGCATCGACTTTTAGGTCTCCAGAGACAAGTCGGGAACGTGATGTGCGACTGACCGCTGATCGTAAATGTCACGCATTATCTCGCGAATCGGAGACGTTCACAGATAGAGAATTGCGCTTGAGTTCTCAGCATATCTACGCATCTGCTTCTAGGTCTCTAGAGACAAGTGCGGAACGTGATGCGCGACTGTCCGCTGATCGTGAGCGACATGCATTGTCTCGCGAATCGGAAACGTTTACCGATACAGAATCACGCTTGAGTTCTCAGCGTATTCGCACATATACTAACAGGTCTTTTAAAACAAGTGATGAACTTGAGATTATCATACATTGTCCCGAACACGCACACAACAAAATACTCATAATCAGTTAGAAAGTGAGAAAGAAAGAATTGCTGGAGTACGGCATGAAGAGACAGATTAAGAAGAGCGCAACGAACGTTAGAATTCTGATCGACTTCGACATTCTCTGAACAGAATGTCGATATCATCTGAAGAATCGGATGTGTCTCAAGATATAGCCGTAGGGCATGGCGACCTTCCTTGGGTTGATAAGGAACTGAGTGCATTTACGTATACTCCTATGATTGACTACGCCACGTATTCCGCCATCGGAGGTATGGTTCAAAATTGTACTTTTTGTGAAGCTGTTAAATGGCAAAAAGAAACAAACGGTATGTGTTGCTCAGGTGGGAAAGTACATATTAAAATATTACAAAATCCTCCAGAAATATTAAGATCACTGCTAATCGGTGACCATCCACAGTCAAAACATTTCTTGGATAACATACGTTCGTACAATAATGCCTTTCAAATGACATCTTTTGGTGCAGAACAGATTTCAGAAGGCCTATTTATGCCAACATTCAAAGTGCAAGGCCAAGTTTACCACCTTATTGGTTCATTATTGCCTGAAAATGACGTCTCGAATCGTCTCGCGCATCCCGTTGTTTTTCAGTCCCCGGGCTCTTAGAATTCGACATCAGACGTTTCAGATCTCCGATTTTGACGACCCCGTTGTCGCTGGCATAAGCAACAGGATCCGCGTACGAAGTCGCGGGCAGAAGCTAGTTTATATATATATTTTTAATTATGACATCTTATTCTAATTCAATTTTACAATCTGCGACTACAGTGGCTCACACACTTGTTAAAGTTCAACTACTTTTGCATTTTTTCATTTTTTTTTTATAACTTGTAAATATGTGAGCACCATGTATCTATCACTTATTTGATTTACCTGTCATTGCTTAATTTTTAATTCTTTTTACCTTTTGTGGTAGACTAATTTTATTATGGGTGCATCGTGTTCACATATAATTTTTATTATGTATACAAGACCTTGTAAAACATTTTTAAAAGAGTAACGGTGGAGTTTCTTGCCCATTCTTCTCCATACGAAAACTACCTTTTCGAATGGGCGACTAGAATCATTTCTATTTAGTTTTTTTTTGACGTTCAAAAGTGCCTTTAATGTGCCTATTTGAAATAAATGATTTGACTTTGACTTTGACTTTATGTAATTTCAATATCGTGTAGTATGTGATATAATAATATTTATATAATAATATTTTACATATTTTACGATATTCTGAGGTAATTATTGAGGCGCGTTAAAAATACTCCAATAATATCAACTATATGCACGATAAACTGATCTGCGTTTGTAGCCACTTGCATATAATACAAAATATATCTCAAAAACACTTACCTTCACTTCACATAATATTTATTTGTATTCAGTAATGTCTGACTCAGGAACAACAGATGTATTTAATAAATGAGAGACTAGAAGATGAATGATCAGTGATCCTTTATTCGTTCAGTTATACCTGTCATTCATTCAATAAGCGCCACAAGAGCTTTAGTGTGGTGCTAATTATTAGTTGCAGCTCGTGTAGCGCTTTTATGCCACTATTATGAAGTTCTAATGGAACTATAGATTGCAAAAAGTTGTGCCCCTTTGGCTCCAAAGCGGCTGCATAAGGTCTGTAGTGCACGCTCTGGCGCTTGAGCTTGGCGCCTTTGGGAATAATCGGATTAGCTCCAAAGCTCTTAAGCAACCAGTTTGTGCTAGTTGGGTGGTGCTACAGCGACCATTGCCGTTTGTTGTATGGGAGCCCCTCTTAAATATTTATTTTATTTTGTTTTTAGTATTTGTTGTTATAGCGGCAACAGAAATACATAATTTGTGAAAATTTCAACTGTCTAGCTATCGCGGTTCTTGAGATATAGCCTGATGACAGACAGACGGACAGGCGGTCAGACGGACAGGCAACGAAGTCTTAATAATAGGGTCCCGTTTTTACCCTTTGGGTACGGAACCCTAAAAACATATTGGCCCAGTGGTAACGGCCGCGTCTTACTTATGATTTGTTAGTCGTAGGTTCTCATCCAGGCAGGCGCTTTACTTTGTGTAAACTATTTCATCACCACTGCTCTCAAAACGGTGAAGGAAAACATCGTGAGGTAACCGGCATGTTCTAGAACCAAAAATTCAAAGACATGTGACATCTACCAACCCGCACTGGGCCCGCGTGGTGGGTTACGGCTCACTCCCTCTTACAGAGAGGAGGCCTGTGTCCCAGCAGTGGGAATGTTATAGGCTGATTATGCAATACAATCAATTCATTTGACAACAGATACAATGAAAAAATAAAATACTAGGCTATCAGAAACCAGGTGCTGGTAACTGTAACTTCCACCTATTACATAAAGTTACGCCACCTATTAATTATAGTTTTATCTTTTAATCTAACTAATTGAACGATTATCAGAACTAATTCACTTATTGCCTCGTCTAACCAAAGTGCCCTTGACCCTTGATACCGATACCAATACCGATACCGATCGATACTGACCACCGTTACTAATGGTTTATACATTTGTGTGTTTCCGTTGTTGGGGACGATTCGATAATGTGTTTTTAATGGAAAAGTAAAAACAAGTATTAAAAAATATAGAGAACGGAAGCTTGTACCTACAGAATGTACAGGTTTAATTTTTATACTATAATCTTTCTTGGAGATATTATAAATAATAGACGCGTGATTTCTCCAACTATACGTGTTAAAATTGTGTAAAATTATGCGTCATTTCTGTCTTATACCTACTGTAATTTTGTGAGGGGCCCGTGGCTAAATAACAACAGGCGCACAGGTCAATCGATCAGGTTAAGCTACGCTTGCCGCGGTTGGTCTGTGGACGGGTGACCATCTTTACATACCGAGACCCCTCCGTGCCTCGGAAAGCACGTTAAGCCGTTGGTCCCGGCTGTCATTCGCGGATCTGTGACAGTCGTTACGGGTTGTCAGAAGCCCGAAAGTCCAACCAGCCTTACCAAGGGGTATCGTATTACCCAGTAACTGGGTTGTGGAGCTCAGATAGCCAGTCGCTCCATGTAAAAAACTGGTATTCAGCTGTATCCGGTTAGACTGGAAACCGTCCCCAACATAGTTGGGAAAAAGCTAGGCAGGTGATGACCTACTGTAATTTTGTATTTATTTTTTTAAATAAGTATAATAATATTAATGTTTTTGCATGCTGGGTCTATCGCTTTATTACTGTGCACTTAGCTTGTATGTTTGCTTGTGTTATTTTTCTTTAAGCCCATGATGACAATATTGAGAAATAAATCAATATTATTATTATATCAATGGAAACGCATCCTACACGTGGGTAATTCCTCGAAGTATCCATTGATACGAGTATATACTCTTCGTACGAGCGTTCTACTCAGAAACAATTAACTGTATGGTAAACAATGGTAACTGTTATTCGCCATCTTTTCACCTTATTACTTAACCGCACGTTGCTTTCTCGGAAGGGATGGGCAGAATGTAGGGTATCTAGGAAACTAGATCAATTAGTTAATCTACTTAACCTATTATTTTTTCTTTGGAACGCGTAGCATTTGTTTATGGGTTGCAGTTCTAAGAAGTGTCAGGCTGACAGTTCCTTCGTTTTTTTGTGACCTCCATGACTTTGCTAAGTTCCTGGTCATATGGTCACCAATCCTGGTCGGGATTTTGGCAATAGAATAGAATACTATGGCAATATTCTATGTTCTATGTTAGAGGGCTTGGTTTCCGGACTTAGTCCTTCAGGTGGCCCATTGTGCTTGGGCCAAGGCAGCCGTCGGTGGTTATACCAACCAGCCCACCTCCCCTCCAGAAGTTGATTAAATCTACCGATCTGTTGAAAATATCTATGTAAGATCTGGGTGCCCCGAGGGTTTCTCTCCTAATCTGGGTGACGCCTGCGTATTCAAAGAGCACATAGGTATGCAACAGTTTCCTCAGCCTTCATCCAAGCCTTGCTTATAGGACTGTCCGTTATGCCTATTGTATGGAAGTGTTGGTTTGACAACCATTTGATTCGGAGGTTAAACATCGGAAATAAAAACTTCCCAAATCATTTATTTACAGTAATATATTTCCCATATTTGCCTAAGCGATTACTGTTCAAATTTATGGAGGTCCTCAAAAGGCAGTAACCCGTCGTCCTAAATCTCGGGTCTAACAATAAAAAGTAAGTACCCCTTTCTGTCGTTGCTTTCCTGGTAATTTCCTCGGAAAGTAGGTCGATGGCCACTTTAAAAGTTTCTTCAGTTTAGGGCTGGCCTGATAGTCAGTACTACATTATTGCCGGAATAGTGTCCCACATTCTTGAATATGTTTGGGGTAACATGAAAATGGAGGTGGTTTTGCAAAGTAGGAGACAATCAGACGAATGCAATCAAAGCATTAACCGGTTGAATGCCGGAATTACAGAAACAATTAAAAACCCATTGTGTCTCGCGTGTATATACGTTCCGGCATACTAAGGGTTAAAGGTTTGGAATGGCTGGCCGACTTTTTACAAATGCGATTTTTGGTTCATCATCATCATTTTCCAGTTCTTATCCCAATCTTATTGAGGTCGGCCCAACATATATTTTCCTTCCATACTTCTCTATTAGTCGTCATCTCGGTAGTCACCCCCCCCCCTTCCAGCCATATTATTATCATATTTCACACAGTCCATCCATCGTTTCTTTGGTCTTCCCCTGTTCTTATTTTACGTTAATGTAACTTATTTACATTGTCTACCCCTTGTTTATCGAATAAATTAAGTCATGAGGTGCATTCAATAGGGCCCTATGGTCAAGGAGGAGACTTCCTTAAGTGACAATACTGGTCTATAGTAGGTACCCTACGTCTAGCGCACAATGGGCAATCAATCCTGCTTCCAATCTTACGCTGGAGTGGCTCACAAATCTTATTTCCCCTGGCTATTCTTGTGAAACTCGTGCCGATACGTAACATTCATGCATTAGGTAGGTACCTATGTAGCAACTATTTTTTTTTCTATTTATTTAAGGAATTTTTATACATAAAGTACATGTCAATTCCATCGTACCCTAACTTAAACTAAACTACATCTACTTACAAAATTATAACTTACGACTAAATAACATAAACAGCGCTTTAGCGGCTTCAGACAAAGGAGATGACAACATCTCGTGGAACATATTCATATAAGTTCTGCTCAAGTAGAAATTTCCTATAAAGAACTCTCGATCCGTCTCGTAACGTACACATTCCACCAACAGGTGATGAACGACTTCAATTACACCGCCCACATCACAATTTGGAGAATCTGACTGGTAGTTGCTCACAATGGGCCTTATAAGAAGGCTAAAAGTCACCCAAAGGGCAATGAATATGCTTGGAGTTTCCCTGCGTGATCGAATCAGGAATGAGGAGATCCGCAGGAGAACCAAGGTAACCGACATAGCCCGAAGAATTGCCAAACTTAAGTGGCAGTGGGCAGGGCACATTGCTCGCAGAACAGATGGCCGATGGGGCCGAAACGTTCTGGAGTGGCGACCGCGTACCGGAAGACGTAACGTTGGAAGGCCTCCCACAAGGTGGACCGACGACCTTGTGAAGGCCGCAGGAACCCGTTGGATGCGAGAAGCACAGAACCGGTCGAAGTGGAAGTGCTTGGGGGATGCCTATGTCCAGCAGTGGACGTCTTTCGGCTGAAATGATGATAATGATGACTGGTAGTTCTGGAACTACCAGTCGGATTTGAAAAAATATAGAAGGTGCTGGCAAACATGAAACCGTACAGAAATATTTACCCCTAATGTGATCCTGTTTACCTTGTACTCTAAAAAGGATGTGTCCTACATTTGAGAAGTGCTTCACATCCTAGGATTACCCTCATATGCAAAGGATTGATGGATAAAGTTGTTTGACAATGCTTCGAGATCACGTTAAGCAAATCATTCCTGAAATCGTATCCTAAACAAATATTTTGAACCGAAAGGATCGAATTCTTCAGTGACCTGTTATAATTTGAGAACGTGTGACGGAAAGTTTACGGTGTGTGTTGTAAAGGTCAATGAATCAATCTGCCCAGCCTTTTCCCAAGTATGTTGGGGTTGGCGTCCAGTCCGTAACCGGATGCAGCTGAATACCAGTATTTTACATGGGGCGACTGCCTACCTGACCTCTATAACCTTGTTACTTGGTAACACGAGAACCCTTGGTTAGCCGTTAGACTGGTTGTCAGGCTTTTGGTCTTCTGACTACCCGCAACGACTGTCAAAGATCTACGAATGACAGCGAGGATCAACGTGCTTTTGGAGATACGGAGGGGTCTCGATATGTAATGGATGATCACCCATCCACAAACCGACCGCGGCAAGCGCAGCTTAACCTTCGATAAGGGGGCTTTCTGTAAGTACAAAGATTGCGTAAAGAATGAAAAACTATACTAATAATAGTATGAAAAACGAAAAGTAGAAGAACCCCTATAAAGCTGTATTTTATAAAGTTGATTGTTATGATTGTAGTGAATCTATTCAACAAGCACAGGTAGTAGGTACTTAATATAACCAACAGGTGTGCCCCGTTAAAATGTAAATTATATGTACTCTCATCTAATCACACCATTTACAAACATTGAACGCAATAAAAACAAATGATTCAGTCTTGTAGAAACAAAATCATTTTAATTAGGAACTGTCTAGCTTACAAAACTACACAAATTAAAGCTGTTTAACTTATTTGAGAAACTTGCGGCAGATTGCCACGAGGATAAACAAAAACTTAATTAAATTGCTAACAAGAAACTTTGTCATGCAGGACGCTAGCTTTCTCTACATTCTGAAGAACTAAATCAGCTTCACCTGAGATAACAAAATTGCACTATGAATACGGGAACACCCGAATTAGGCGGACGTTCGCCCTCTGCTCTCCCTGTCCCTCCAAACAACCCCTCTCACTCACTGCAGTTCCATATCCTACTTCCTATGCAAGCCTGGTATCCGAAGTCATGGCGCGGGGAGATTTTTCCGTGAAAGTGGAGATTATTTTATGGGAGGTAGATTAGAAAGATGACAAGGTAATATTTCGTCATAAGAACCGATTGATGGATCGTCTGTTATCGGGAAAGTAGTGAGGAAAATGTAGCTCTGACTTTATCTTCGCCCCCTTTTCGTTACAAGGCGAGCAGGAATTATAGGTGTTTCCACACTAGATATATCTTTGTTTGATGCAACCTGGTACAGTACGTGTGAAAGTGATAACAGATAGTTTATCAATTGGTGCTTGTAGGCTCCGCCCCATTACTACGGCTTCCGTAGAGCGTAGCAAGCGTAGCACACAGACATTGTCGTAACGATAGATCATTCATTCATTGCTCGATATCTAATATAATTTATCTATATATATCAGTCTGTAAAACATTTGAAACTTTTGAAGGAAAAGGGTTTGCGAAAACAAACCAGTGGACCATATTTTCATGAAAATCGTTAATTAATAATATTAATGAATTCCTTGAAATAGACATTATCGGTACCTAATTATATTTTAGCGCCATTTTCACGAAAATCGTTAATTAATAATTTATTTATTTATTTTATTTTAGGAAAGCTTACAGACTAATAACATTATAGTAACAAAAATATATAACTAAATTGCTAATGACAAGCCTCCACAGATAGAAATAGATAATATTAATTAATTCCTTGAAATAGACATTATCGGTAGGTAATCATATTTTCGAGACGTTTGGGGTTGAAACCCTCGGGTCGTGGGGTCAGAGTGCTCAAATGCTTTGTTCAATGAAATCTCCAAACGCCTGGTTGGCACTTCCCGTGACCCAAAAGCTCGCTTTTACCTTGGACAGAGGCTAAGAATTGCCATACAATGATACAGTCACGAGCATGTATGTATACACTAGGCTGCATTCAAAGGCGATTTTCTCCTTTATTTTTGAATGAACTTTTATATTACTTAATAGGAACAAAGTATTTTCGAACCCATAGGTTTATGTAAAGTGTCGTATTTCAACGTTGCATTCGTTATTTCGTGAAAAAATCGCAATTATAAATTGCGATTTTTTAGACGATTAAAAAATTACCCGCTTCGGATGTGTTCGGCTGTCCTAGGGATGTACATCAAGCTACTACAACCTGTCAAATTTCTTTAATACATTTTCAACTTTATCACTAAAGCATAAGGTTCAAAGTTGATTGGTAAAATTTTACAGTTTCGAGTAGCTTGATGTGCTGGCGTCTGTACATCCCTAGGACAGCCGAACACATCCGAAGCGGGTATTTTTTTAATCGTCTTAAGAATAAAACACGCGTAGTGTCGCTTACGGTAACAGTGGTGCGAGTTCAATGGTTTTTTCCCATCTCAAAAAATGCGCAACGCGCCAAAAGAAGTTTTCACTTCAACAAAACAAAAGACACTTCAAATCGTCTAATGTTATGCATCCTTATTAACTTTTATCTTGTAAGTCCTTCAAAATAATTCCTTTTTCCTTGTACAGTAAATGTTTACAAATAAAACAATTGTAGAAAGATATTATGGAAGTGAAAAAGGGCATTTGAAATGCATGGATTACCATGTAAATGGTTTGTTTCCTTAAATGAGTCGGTACAATCTTGGTGAATAAAAATGAAAATGTTCGTGTAAACAATCGCACTTTGTTTTTAAATAGGTACACGTTGTATAATGAATGTATTGTATGTATGAGACGGGATACGGGTTATGAACGAGCGAAGGGCACCCCGAGGTTAGGTTTGGCTAGGTTACTTCAAAACCCTTATACAGAAATAGGAGCCCCGCGAAGCCCCTACGTCGACATAGGATGCAAGAGCGAGCGAATGGCACCCCGAGGTTCGGTTTGGTTAGGTTACTCTAAACTCTTTACTCAGAAATAGGAGCCCCGCGAAGCCCCTACGTCGACATAGGATGCAAGAGCGAGCGAATGGCACCCCGAGGTTCGGTTTGGTTAGGTTACTCTAAACTCTTTACTCAGAAATAGGAGCCCCGCGAAGCGGGGCTACGTCGACATAGGATGCAAGAGCGAGCGAGGGCACCCCGAGGTTCGGTTTGGTTAGGTTACTTTAAACCCTTTACACGGGTCTCTACCCATAATACATAATTATTAAACGAAACCTTAATAGATTTGGTAAGCAATAAACAACTAAATGATATTAAGCAAACTTGATAAGTTGGCAAATGATTATTCGGCGAAATAAAATTCTGCGAAACGTTAGTTGGCAAGTGAAATTTTCGGCGAAAGGGCAGAGAACCCCAGGACCCTAATTGCGTAACACACGATCGATCTCAATCTGAATAATTTTGAAGGATATTGCTAATCCATTGCTTCATATATTCAAAAAATGTATCTGTTCAACAACGTACCTAAATAACGCAATGAATGTTGTTGAACTGTCAAAATGAAACCCATTGCTACTGATAAGTGTATTACGCAATTACCCCGCGATATTATTTCGTTACCGTAATGTCCAAGATAAACTCAGAAAGTAAATTAATTTAAAAAGTCACATTGATACTTAAGCAATACGGTCTGGTGTCTGCAACTCCACGTCAAACTGCGTATTTTGCGTACGCCCGAATTCGGCACAACCTCGTGCATGAGAGGACAGGTCAATTGCTTGGCCATCACACATTTATTTTGATATCTAATAATCAGGACAACAACAACAGTCGGGGTTGACATTTCATTAGACTTAAGGCTGATTTTTCAATAGTCAGATAACTTTTATCTGAAGAATAAATATGACATTTTGACATATTTTCTATACAAAAGCTGCCAAACCGCAATATTTATTCCTTAGTTAGAAATTATCTGACGATTGAAACATGAGGCCGTAAACTAACTAACTTTTCAGAGTTCAATAACCACCCGCCTGAACTTTACCAGTTGTACAATACTACCGACGTAACTTGGCAGGCCTGAACTTTGCGCAGAAGGCTGCGCAGTAAGATGTTTTAGGAACCAAATGGTGACATGAGGCGAGTGCGAGTGAGAGAACATGCGCGAAAGTTCTTAGTGCCTATGTTCAGGCCCGACAAGTTACGTCGGCGTCGGTCGTATTGTATAAAGGTATCGCACAAAGTTCACCTAAGTTCAAGTCAATCTTACTTACACTAAATCAATTTATTACTTCATGCACTATATTGAGACTCTGAGAGGTAACGCGACTAAGGAAGTTAAGTGATTTAGAAGCTTCTGAGCCGTTTCACGTAATTTAGTAGATAAGTTATTACTTCCTACGGAGTTTCGATACGGAAGGCTCGTGGGAACATATCTCAATTAAGGGGGAAGTAGTTACCGTAATCTCAGTTAATCTCAAACCCTTTTAAGGCAAAGGGAATATTTTTACCACTATATTAGAAGGCCCAAAAATAAAAATAAATGTTTGCAAAGGCTATTTGAAGGCTTAACAATCACCCATTGAATACTCAAAGCAAACTCATTTATTTATTCAGCCGAAAACGTCCACTACTGCACATTGGCCTCCCCAAGCACCGCCACTTCACAACCCCACGACCGGTTCTGTGCTTCCCGCACCCAGCGGATTCCTGCGGCTTTCACAAGGTCATCTGTGCACCTTGAGGGAGGCCTTCCAACGCTACGTCTTCCGATACGCGGTCGCCACTCCAGAACCTTTCGGCCCCATCGGCCATTTGTTCGGCGAGCAATGTGACCTGCCCACTTCCACTTAAGTTTGGCAATTCTTCGGGCTATATCGGTTACCTTGGTTCTCCTGCAGATCTTTTTATTTCTAATTCGATCACGTAGGTTAACTTCAAGCATCCCTCTCCCATAGCCGTTTGGGTGACTTTTAGCCTTTTAATAAGGCCCATTGTGAGTTTATCATTAGGTAACGTTTCAGGTCATTATCACTGATAACATGCACTGGTCAAAGACTTTCGTCTTGAAACACTACGGCATGTAGAACGAGAAGAAAAATCAGATTTAAAAAAAAAATGTTTAATGCGTTTTTTATTAGATAGTAGTGTATTCTTCGTAAACGGGGAATAAAATAGCCCTAACCAATCCTCTAATTAGCTTCTAATCCCTAGGGAATAAAGTGATTTGAATTTGGATATTGTTAGTAAAAGTTCCAATCACCAAAGATATCAATCACGAACATTGTATGAACAAGTAACAGGTTGTATGAATAAATATGGAACAAATAAAACGAGCCAGCCAAATTAAAAAAAAAAGTTTGTGAAAAAATAATAAGGCGCGAAAAGCATTCTGCCTTCGTTTGTAATTGTTTACTCAAATTAGGATTTTACTTAGTTTTCTTAAAAAAATGGTATGTCTATGTCACCTCGGGAGCATAGCATAACCACGCTGTTTTAAGCTCGAGTGACGTACTCAAAATAGTTGTTTGCTCCTTTAGCAAATAATCTACTAAGTATTCTACCAATAAGGATTATTTTTCAACTGCCATCATTGATAAAGGGCTAATAAAATCCGTACAGCAGTTTTAATCCGATTTATTTCGTTACGGTTACTTCATTCATCCGTAACAATTATTTCCGAGTTACTAGGGCAACATAACACCACGGTAATCTTATTCCGTCCTTAGGGATATTTTGATTGGGAAAGAAAAGGTTTATTATTTTTCTGTCCGGGCGGCGAGGGGCCCGGCCGCCAAATTGAGCTCCTTTGGATTGTAGGTTAATAAAATACGTTCAGGGTTAACTATTAGGGATATTGAGCACTTTGCCCGCCGTGGGTAACAATGCTTTTGTAATCCTTTGTTTATTCCAAGGAAAATCTATTATGGATATCTATGTATATTTACACCTATGTTTAACAAATAAAAAACTTTGACTTTGACTTTATAATAATAATAATAATCCATTTATTTCAGGCATCGCAGGCCCATAGATAAATACCTTAACCTAAACATACATATTTTAATAAATACTAACTATTGTGCACAAAGTGATGACTGTGTCGGCGTCGTGTTGCGCTGCGTGGTGTCGCGTAACCTTCCACGAAAACGTCGGTACGCTACACCTTTCGGCCAAAACTCTTCCTTCATGAAGGTTTCCACCTCTATTACTATACTCTTTGGTTTCCACCTTCACTTCATGAAGGAGCCACCATTTTTAAGTTATTGTTGGGGCAAGTAAGCGGCCCACCTGATGGGAAATAACTTGGCATCACCGCGCCTAGAGCAGTCTGCAGGACATAGGCTGCGCCTCAACACCCTGCCCACCGCCTTCCGCAACCAGTCTGACCCAGACATCTTTTTAAGATCATCGGTCCATCTAGCTAGGTGGCGTCCCACACTACGCTTGCTACGTGGTCTCTCCGGTCGCAGGTGCGTTACTTGAAACGGACATGGTGGTTGAAAAGGCGGGTTTTAGACACTGGGGGATATTTTTGGGCCGAAAAATATGTTTCAGATTCCCAAATTACCCGATTGCCAAAGGCAAACACTGTAATGCCTCAATTAAATGATACACTGGTGCAGATTGATGCTTAGTGACGTTACCAGTCCGCATACAAAAATTCAATCAAATATATCCAATAGTTTAGTCAACATAGCTAGTCGGCCCATCACTATAATTTAGTTTGTTTGAAAATACCTTTTTTTTCATGTTAATATTTATTTGATATTTGTTTTTTTTTTATTGAGACGACAAATTATTTAATTTGTCGTCTCCACATTGTATACATAAACCATAGAATCACACTAAAACTACTTCCTTTCTAAATAGGTACATGTAGGCATTAGTCCTCATCATTAGACCAGAAGACCTGGATGAGACTCGCATATACCAGGGAAGCATGGCTCAAAAGGGAGGACGTCTATACTCAGCAGTGGGTAAAACAAGACAATGATGATGATGAATGAGTTTTGTATCGGAAGATAAAAGCTTTTAAATATTTAAATTTCCGAACAGCCGGCAGTTGCTGAAGTACTAAAATCGGCCTTTTTACCGGACCTACCAACTTATCAATATCGAAAATCCTTCAAGTTTTACTATTACCGTTACTATCTCTAACTATGTCAATACTAAAAATATTACAGCATATTAGTTTTTGGCAGGCATTTCAATATTTTACGTGTCATAAAGTTGTTTTATTACAAAAGCTGCCCTTGAAATCGTCGTAAAACATACTATGGGATTAGATCTAACACTATTATTGCACTATGTAAATGGTGGTTTTGTTCTGAATATTAACTATGTTTGCGTACTGACTGTGCTTCACGCATATGTTTTGTGTTTGCATAAACCGGCCACCACGATACAACAGGAGCGCGGAGCACAGTTGGTTAGTTAGTGTGTGAACAAGGCTTTACAATTTTATAGTAAACAAAGTATGCTTTATGGGAAAATGGTGTGAAGCGTTTAGTAGTAAAATGCGGTATTTTGAGTGTGTTACGGGACGTTAATTTCCTTTGGGGTTCGTTTAAATGTATGAATACTGAATAAATGAAGATGAAGAAAGCTGCGATTAGCTTCGATTCCATTGGAAAGCGAATTCCATTAGAAATAATTGAATTGCACCAAGAAATTTTCAATCACTATTAAATGAAAGCTATTTATTTGATAACGGAATTCAATAATTAGGTATTTTAAAGTTTTCTTCATATGGCATGGAAAGTAGTAAATTAGAATTAATATTGGTTTGGTTTTCATTCGGTCCTACAACACAGCTAACATCTATTTTCTGGTCTTTGTTTATTAATAAACAACATACAACAATGGACCAGAGAATAGGCAATGATTGGCACGTGATTAGCTTGTCGGTCTCTCGGGTACTAGGCTTACATGAATGTGGAGTAAGTTAATGAATTTCCTTCTTTTATGCACCCGGGAAAATGCAAAACACTTCTTGTGTTCATAGGAAAAAATAAAATAGGTACCTACCTACTTAGTAAAAATTCTAGAAATTCACCATAGAAGGATTAAATGTCCACAATTTATTAAGATTAGGAAAATAGATATATTTAAGATTCCTTAGTTTGCATAGCATTTGTATCGCTTCTGTAAAAATTAAAATGTGAATAAATATTTATATATATAGAAATAATATTTTCAAACGGTCATTTAATATTAATTCCCATTTTAATATGATTGTGTACTTTAACTACATAATAACATTGACATATATATTACTAGCGTAAGGACCGGGCTAACGGCGCGACTAAATGGCACCAACGCGCTGGCCCTAAAATTACGGTTTTAGGGCCAACGCGACTCTGTTGACAGTGGTGCGCGCGAACTTCGAACTTCGAACGAAGAACTTCTTTAAAATGTTCAGACGGGCGTATCCTTACTTTTGAAATCATTGCATAATAAAGAATCATTTACAACCTCAGCCATGGCGTATGGCTACAGGATATTAGAACTATCAATGGTCAGAAAGAAATTGGAAAACATTACTGTTTGGATCATTTAATATCCATTCACGAGCAATTATTTATTAAGTAAACATAACCTTGGCTCCTTTCCTAAAAAGAACCACCAAAAGATGGTTTCAAAGAAGACCAAAAAAATATATCTGAAACTAGGACTTCAGAAGTTACCAAACACCTTTTTCACTAACTTGAAATGACAGCTACATAAAACAAGTTATAAATGGAGTAGCAGTCGTAAGTAGTTCTCGTGCTAAATGTGTGTCACATAACCTAACTATAACTTATGAGCAATCGTAACTAGGTTATCAGAATGTGGCCTTGTGTTTCGGATTTCATGGAAAGTTCCATGTCAAATGTCGCAGAAATTGTCGTTGTGCTAAGGGCTCGTATGTCACATTTAAGGGGAAATTCTAGCACATCTTCAATAACAATGAATGGATACATCTTGGCTTTTATTAGATATACATCTTCTCCGATTATAATGCCTTGGTAAAACTAAACTCAGACGTGTTTGATTTATATCACAGTAATATGGAATGGAAACTTCACTATCATTTTGTCTATTCAAGCCAGATAATATTCTAGGGTATCGTTATACAGCCGGTCAATTCTGTAAAAATCTCACCGTGAAAACTTAGGTGAAGTGAGTTAGTTTTTGCTAGTAATTGACTCTATTGACAGCTCACTCCACGCTCACTTCACCTAAGTTTTCACGGTGAGATTTTTACAGAATAGCACCGCAGACTTCGGTTTCATATAAATAGTTTTAAAGCTTTGTTGAACCCCGTTGATTTCCCAGATGAAAAGAAAACTACGAACAAAAGTTTCCTCGTTTCACTATCTTCGAATCTCAAACAATAATAATCGCTTGTCCTTGATGCCTAACACCTTCTGCTATCCTGCTACTCCTAGCGTCAATTTCGATAAATTGTTACAACAGCTGTGTGTCATTCGTGTACGTTATACCTCAGCAGGAAAGTAGTTCCTAGAGTGATATCAGATGAGTGGAACGTATAATTAGTGCGTAATCTGCTGTAAATGTGCGCCAATGACACATGATGATGATGATTTGTGAACTCATGAGTAGTTTACTGATTGTTATATTTAGTGATTGCCCGTCCTATTTACCCCAATATCCAGTGAAACAAGATATTGTAACAGCGTCGTCGTTTTAGTTTTCTTTTGTAGGGAATCGAGGTCAAGACTCGATCTTCTGATACTGCTATCTTATGGTTATCCCACTGCAATTGCGTGGAACCACCAACTTTTTCTTTGCATACCTCCGCTAATTTCTGCCGATCGTGAAAATAGGCGTAACTAACAAAAAAATCTAATAATTACCCATTAAATCCACAAAAAGGCATCCATCGAAGTTTAATTTTTTATTGACAAGAGACATGTTTATTATTGTTCAGAAGTTGTCTACCTACGATAACATTTTTAGGGTTCCGTATCCAAAGGGTAAAAACGGGACCCTATTACTAAGACTCTACTGTCCGTCTGTCTGTCTGTCACCAGGCTGTATCACATGAACCGTGATAGCTAGACAGTTGAAATTTTCACAGATGATATATTTCTGTTGCCGCTATAACAACAAATAATTAAAATAAAAGAAAGTTAAAATTTAAAGGGGTATAAAATAAACGTTTTTTTCGGCGTTTTATGTCATGTGGTCAACCCTTCGTGTGCGAGTCCTTCTCGCACTTGGCCGGTTTTTTGAACATAGTAGGTAACTTATCATAATCAATCATTTTCATCCACAAAGTATTTTAGGAGGTAACTATGTAAAGGCAGGCTATTTAACAAACAAACAAACAAACAGCGTCTGTCCTAGTAACCCGGTCGACCCCAGTAGCAAACTATAGCAAGATATCTTTGACCCACTTACTCACTTTCTACCACCTAACGCGCATCATCCCGCAGGATGTAACCTTCCGTGGTTAACTTCGCAGTCCCTGAACTGTCTCTGAACTCAAGTGGGAAGATCGCAAGTCGAACCTCGCAAAGTGGGGGCTACCTCAACGGAATTGCAGTAGGGTGTGGTTGTGGAACTTTGCCACAAACTATGCTCCACCTCCTGTCCTGCCCTCTGTGCCCCAAAACATGCACCCAAAGTGACGTCAGCGCTGCCAATCTGCCACCGATAACGCCGTCGAAGTGGCGAAATTTTGAGCCAAAAATATTTAAATAACTATCATGCCAGCGACACAAATAAGAAGAGAAACGAACCAAAAAGAAAAACTTTTGGAGTGGTCCAATCCAAGTTAAATAAAATTATAATCCAAATTTTCTTTAGATACCTACAAACAAAACAGAGACGCCTTAGCAAGACGAGTCAACGACCTGGTTTAGGGTTTGTTTTTTTAAAAAGAACATTAACAATAAGCCCGGGAAAACAATGAAAGAAAAGGAAAGCTTTTAGGGTTCCGTACCAAAATGGTAATAAAAACGGAACCCTTGTGGTGAGACTAAGTCTGTCTGTCACAGCTGGATATCTCAAGAACTACTATTGCTATCAACTTGAAATTCGGAGCAGTTTTAGATGACGTTTGCCCAACTATTTTGCAAATTAAATAAATAAAAATATTATGTACATTTCTTGCAACAGGGACTGAAAGGGGGTCTGAAAAATTCGTAGTGGGGCTACTAGGGCATGTGGGGTATCTTAGGAAAGAGCGCAATTTGCACATTCTCAAACGTTAGCACTGTTTCAGAAATCATCAACAACAGCTATATTAGTTCCAATAGCGATCAAGAGATGGCGCTGATAAAACTGTAATATTCTACACCGCAGTGCACGGTGTTAAAATTCTCTGACGAATATAGGCCTCCCTCCCCGGATGGAAATTTAAAAACATATGATTACCATCTTAGGTTTTTAAATTTAACGGAACCCTCGCCTCGGTGCGCGAGTCCGACTCGCTCTTGCCCGGTTTTTTTTTTAATATTACAAAATGCAAGGTACGTAAAGAAAAATACAAAGACTAGGTACTTTATTTGTTTCAATATTAAAAATACATGCTATGTACTTTTATAAAAAACACCTGTATTTCTATTTTATGCTCAGAGGAAAAAAATCTAATTTTAAAATTTAATTCTTTTGGAGCACCCCTATTTCTGTAACACTCTTTTAATAAAAGAGCCATGTTGAACATTGAAATAAAACAATTCAACTTTACGACTGTATACCCTAAGGAGAGGTGAACAGAAATATATTATTATCTTAAAGTAGGTCTAGCCAAGAAATGCAAAGGCTAAGGACCCTTTCTCATGGGTGTTGGTTGTTACTTGTTAGTAACAGGTGACTGAGTACCGGCTACACTTAAACAGCAATCTCCTGTCCGCCTGCTGCCCTGGTGATTATTGAATGATTTCCCATAAGCTTCTATGGGGAAAGCATGGGCTTTTTGCTTTTATGTATATAGGTACAAACATCCCGCAAAATTCCAACGATTTCGATTTATGTAAGTAGGTATTCCCAGTCCCAGGTGACTATTACTGGTCAAATTTGGAGACCATTAAGGCCGTTGCCATAGAAACCCAATGATTTCTATGGGCACAACCTTGATAGAACCTTCAAAGATTGGCGCGTACTTGTGAGACGTTTTGTTATAAAATTGTTATGTAAGTGGCAGATGCTTTTGTACTTGAAATCGAAAGTGGTATGATCAACAAGATTAAGTCATATTAAAAGCAAGTCTCTTTAAACAATGAAGCCAAACTTTTGTATGGCCCGAATCGAACTTGACTATCCATCCATTCGATCGCACGCACACAAACGCAAAGTCAACTGTATCGGTATGCACCCGGCCACCTGTCGAATTTTCTATGTGTGAACAGGATGGGGGAGAGCACGGGATATTGGTAATATTGATCGGTTCGGAAGAGCTCCTCGCACATTATGTAAGCCTAGTACTTTCCGATCAGTTGTCCATTATCGGTAATCGCCGATACGCTACCAATACGATTCGGTTGAATCGTTTTCATTCGATTGTTGATCAATGGAATCGCTACTCTCGTTTTTATCTTGTTACGTTTTAATGGTACTAAACAATCAGTAAATTAATTGGTTGTCAGTAATTATTTTACTTAATTACCTAATAATTTTTTTTTTGCCAAAGTAGTTAGGTACTTAGGATACCCTAAAATATCTATTTTCATTGAACAAATGAACGGAATCAATTAAATCGTTTGCGCTTGGTGTTCAATTTGTCGCGGAAAATTGGGTAATTACTATATAATATAATTATTTATTATGTCATTGGTCGATCTTCGACAGTCGCTACGGGTAGTCAGAAGCGCGAAAGTTTGACAACCAGTCTTACCAAGAGGTATCGTATTACCCAGTAACTGGGTTGTGGAGGTTAGATTATTAGTAGTATTCAGCTGCATCCGGTTAGACTGGAAGCCGACCCCAACATAGTTGATGGGAAAAGGCTAGGCAGATGATGATGATGATAATTATACTATTATTTTATATTTACGGATCTGTCTCTCTAGCTCCCCCGTACTATCACTAGGGTATACACAGAACAGCTGTTCACACCACAACAACATGGATCACTCATTTCTCTCAAATTATGTTTTTTTTTTTTTATTCGTGCCATGCAATATCGACAGAATGACATGAAGACCCAGCGATTCGCAACTCACCAACCCATGGAAATTAAGATTTAAGTATAAATAACAAGGATACCAACCCAAACTTAAAAAAAAAAGTTTGGGTTGGTATTCTTGTTACTTATTAAAGTTACAGGTTCCAGACATCTAAAGAAACAAAACTTTATTATTGGAAAACACGTAACGCATGTCTAAGTTACGTTATTTTCCAATAATTCGTTTAACGTGAATACCACCATCTAGCTTTTTCCCAACTATGTTGGGGTCGGCTTCCAGTCTAACCGGATGCAGCTGAATACCAGTACTTTACATGGAGCGACTGCCCATCTGACCTCCACAACCCAATTACTAGGTAATACGATACCCCTTGGTAAGACTGGTTGTCAGACTTTTGGGCTTCTGAAGACCCTGTAGATTTAGGTACATATTACACTGTTAGTATTAGTAATAGGGAACTATATTTTCTATCACCAAAATTTATATTTGTCATCAAGTTGTATCACCTAATAAATAGATCTATCGCCACGAAATATTTTCGTTCTCAGATAAACAAAAATTGTTCCCAGGTATGAATTATCAAATTAATGTTAATATATGTGTAAAATAAGAGATCGATAACCAATAAAATTATATTGCATTACATGAATATAAACTTCGTTCTTATAATAACAGTTTTGTTACTTGAAATGGACATTATCGAGAACCGAATTAGTTACGAGGTTAATTATTTAAAAAAAAATGCTTAGGTTAGGTTAAAACTGTGACCTCCTACGCACGAGCCGAGCGAGCGAAGCGAGCGGTGCCGCGGCAGCGGCCGGCGAGTGCCAGAAACGACTAAATTTTAAAGAAAAAAAATATGGAAAAAGAGATTATTTAAAAAAAAAAAATATTATAGACCTTATATCTCAGGATTTTAGGTGATTTATTGTGGAACTGATTTTGCATTGTTTGGTGACTACATTTTGGTGACAGATCTACTATTTGGAGGACAAACCCTAT
This sequence comes from Oligia fasciuncula, assembly GCA_963082905.1. NCBI lineage: Eukaryota > Metazoa > Arthropoda > Insecta > Lepidoptera > Noctuidae > Oligia > Oligia fasciuncula. The sequence continues at coordinate 7,071,142 of OY720406.1, read as the reverse complement.
TATTTAAGAAACACAAAACTAATTAAATTGGTGATAGCTTAAATGATACCCTTAGTAATATATACCTAAATCTAAAGTTTGTGTTTGTTGTTTAGATCAAACTTTAGCGAGTTATGTAAAACAAATGTTGGTTAGCCCGAAATTAATAACGTTATAAGTTAACTTTTACTTAATTATTAGAAATCTGTATGCAATTGAAAGAAAAAATTGACCATGAACTAATTTTCCACTGGCACCAGAGCAATCCGTCTCAGTCAACTGACTTCTAGTACCAGGGTCTAATAAATAACCGCTGATTGCTCTTATTCTCCGGAAAATTGTCAAGACAAAAGACTTGGGTCTTAGGAAAATAAAAGTAGGTAAGGCCCGGGTTCTGAAAGCCTATTACAATCTAATCTGTTGACAAATCCATGACAATAGCTTATTTTAAAATTAACGGCAGATTTACTGATCAGCTTTTATTATTATATTAAAGTTTTAATTTCTGAAGAGGATTTTCATGTAAGCTTGCGATTAACAATGTTTGTTTACGCTACTTTCAGATAGGACTACTCAAATCTACATTCCATCAAAACAATGATTCATAGGGTTGTCCCATGCGTGTTTACAAACAAAAAAGAAAACACAAGGTGTGTGTACTTGAGCAAAACAGTTTTATGTAAACAAGGCAATCGATTACCGCTTATGGCATGAAAGCTACAGGTTTGCTCAAGACGTGGGGCGTTCGAGGAATGAGTTAATATGAATGAGGTACTCGTAAGTACCTACTCTTATGTAAGTGGAACTAAGTTATGGTGTATTTTTGTTTTGATACCCCTCTGTATGTTTTCGTTTGGAACGCAATTTAATTATGAATCTACGTCCAAAGACGAGACAGATAAAAAAGTTAGATGGAAATAAAGTGTTTTAGCAATTTTCTTTCATGACGTGTAACACGAAACTAAATAGCAATTCTATTTGCAAGAAGTCTAAAATAATTTGTTAGGTACCTATTATTGTCTTGAAGATGATTTTGATGCAAATTCGAAATTGCTTTTAATTATGATTATATTTATGGTATTATTCAGGAATATTTTCATTCTCGCTGATAAGAGAGTACCTACTAGGCTAACATAAAATAACAGCTGTTCATGTGATCATTTCGCCACACACTGTGTGAATTAGTTGTTTGTGTACTAGAGCTTAAGTAATGAGGTGGCAGTAGTGGCTACACGGGAGAATAAATTGTAACAATGTCTTGGAAAAAGTAATAAACTAAGGGGAAAACTTAGCAGGAAAGTATAATGTTACTTATAAATCGCCAGAAGGTAGAGCAAGGCTATGCTATCGAATCCTGTTACATTTGTTTTAGACTAATAGACAAACATGAATTAGATAAAAAAATAATACTTATGTCAGTAGATAGGTATAAAAATTTAGAGCATCATTATTAGTTAATCTTATAGAAGATACAATCCATAATCTATGAGCCGAAAAATTGTTTCAACAAAAGCTTACAAACTAATTTTAATATTCTAATATCAGAAACTTATAAAGTAAATAGGTCGGATCTTTCAAGTAATTGGATTTATCTTATACCCTCAACGAAAGCAAAGATATTTTAATAACGTTTGCCTTCTAAAACGCCCTGAGTTAATAATAAAAACGTTTTGTTACATAACCCACAATTAAGATACAATATTACGCAAATTATAGTGGCAACAACAAACCTGGGTAAGGCGAGGTGATGCTGAAAGCGATAGTGAAAGCTTTTTTTCTGAAATAAAAACACGTGTAAATTATGAAATCCGAGGTACAGTCCGTTCAGTTATTTTACCACTGACAGCAGCATCGGAATAGAACCTTATTGTTACAAAAATAAATATCAGAGTGATTTTGACAGACCTGTCAGTGGCAGCAACTCATGATCCCTGTGACGTTGACAGTGATGCAAAATCGGAGGGAAAATAACTGTGAAAAGACTACAGGCCTCTTTAAATGCCGCCTACTTATAAAACTTTAGACTAGCACCATTCGTCCTAAAGATATAGATACGGTTTCATAAAAAAGCGTTGGCCGATACATAACCGCCGCAGTGACAGCCGGTCATGAAAATTATGAACCGGAGTTTGACGTTACGGTGCGCGGTGTCAAAAACGCTCTTTAGGGAAACACACCAACCTACTTTCTTTTAGAACGTCATTCGACGGTATATTGCGGACGCTATGTAGGGGCGAACGTAGTCTTAGGAAACCTTAGATTTCAAATGTAATTAATTCATTAATAAGTAAGTAATTACATTGTACACAGGTTGAACAAATAAAACGAAATCATTGATAAAAAAACGGCCTTACAATACTATAAACGTAAAAAAACCTTCAAAGAAATGGCGATCTTACCAATTAAAGCTTTCAAGGTTTACTTATTGTTATTCAAACAGATCAAATTTTCGATTTTGCCAACAAATCTATTGTATTGTTTACAATTAAAACGTTATTATGTTCCTGTGGCTTCAACGAATACTTTAGTTAGTTGAAGCCACTTACCTACTGGATAGTTGGATAGTCATTATCTTGTTTGTTTTCTTTATTAGGTGCAATAGCAGTGAAACTCTAGTTTCTCCATACCTTATGGCTTTCTTAGACCAGTCTTCAGCGAGTAATCTTACATGGCCTGCCACTGATGTTGCATCCTGCTACCCGGATACATTTTCTTAGTTTATATTAACCTTTTCCTATTTATTTTATTATTTGTGTACATACAGCTAAAAACATATAAGTATAATTTGAATATAAAGGTACTGCTTATTTCTTAAGTCTTAGTACTATTTTCTCGCTTGCTGTCTCACCCCAGCTTCACGAATCACCAACGGGAAGCCTTATTAGTTGAGAGTAACGTAATAATTTATATTTGTCGCCACAATATTCTTGTTTCCTAATTGAATATTATCTAGAAATGTTTATTCGTTATTTTGAAGATTTACGCAATCGTTTAACGATAAGTAATGTGAAACTAGGCTAACATAAACACTCGGTTTCGAATATAATAAAAGAAGAAACTGAAGAAAGGTGTAAGCACTAACAATAAAGATTGAAATTCAATCATTTTATTTCAGAATTTCAATAAACTTAAATACCTACTCATCCACTTGAGCCGGAGTTAAAGTACATTAGCTAAGAATAAAAGCACTTGTTTCTAAGTAGGTATGGTGCAAAGTTCCCATGAGAGTGCCCGGCGAAATGGGATAAACGGTTTTAGTTCACACGGTAGCTCTTGTTTAGTCTGTGATCCTGGTATGTCCCACAGGTGTGCTGAGATTTCTCCACCTGTGTGCTCTTTTTTACCCTGAGTTTTCCTGGCGTTCGACCAAAATCTGTGCTATTTCGTTACACTTTTAAATAATGGCAAACTTGATAGGTACTTGGGTACATAATAAAATTTAGCTAGTCCTGAACATACCTACATAATAAGCTACTTACCTCCTTCACAGTAGTCAAACGTAAAGCTAAACGCCATATTTCAGGAATACCTAAATAGAATTTATAACAGAATTAAAATCACAAACTCTTTTGCAAAACAGAACACTTTACGATTCCTACCTGCCAACATTACATTATGCTTTATCTATATTCAAATTTTCAGGAGCTACTGTGTCTCGTCTCCGTGTCAAAGTTCTCGTAACGACATGATTACCCCCGCCGTGTTTGCTTGACGTAAAAACGGTCAATGACCTCCTTAAGATTAGTACATACTACGTCGCAATTTGTCTGCCATTTTCCTGCTCATATACTGGCTTGCAGGGACGTCGACGCGCACAGAGCACACGCACACAGCCTGTCATAAAACACCTGGAAGTTTTAGAAAAAGGGTTTTATTAAGAATAACCAATGAAGTAACAGCAGGTAGCAGGCAAGCAGGTGGCAGGCAGGTGAGTAGGTGTAAAAAATATCTAACGTAGCACGTAGCAGATGCTTACGGTAACTCTTGTCTACGATTTCGTAGGCGACCATGCTACACGTAGAAAATTGCAATGTCACGGGCTACGAAATCATTTCATCGCTTTTATTACGCAGGGTGACAGGGATTAACGCGCAAATTGTAGCCATGAATTCAGCACATGATTCTGTACCTCCCTGCGTAGATATTTAATAACCGACGAAATATCTACGCAGGGAATTACGTGTTCTATACTTTTTGACCGCGTAGGTTGACTGCTCTTTTCTTATATTTTGAGATATTTTTTAGGTAATCGACGATAAACATATAGGTAGGTACGATATTGGTGTAATTTTTTTAAATTCAAATATTATTCATGTGAAGGTATATACATATTATAATGTTTAGTAGGATAGGAGGTACTTACAGCCCCCTGTAATAGGAGAGGAGAACTGTACAATCATCTAAAAATATCGTTTTCGTTTAACGATCATCCATCTCATCACCATCAGGCTTCGACCTGAAACCAATGATATCCTGAAACTAGGAATGCATGCAGTCAAGTGTTAAATTACTTCAACATTGACATATTTTATAGATTTGCCCAAGATTTGCCTATTTCCCTCTGTTAATTTATTTTTGATTTGAACCAAGTGCGGTCGTTGAACTGTTTGAAATCCTACCGCCCCCAATAACAAGGCTTCCGACTTAATTAGTAAGTGCCTTCATTATGTTCTTTGTTCTCCCCTTTTCAGTTTAATTTAGGATATGCCAAAATTAACAACAAACAATGGGTCCTTAGGTGTAATGACCTTAGTTTTTACTTAACTGCATAAAAGGATCGTTCGTACTTTTGAAGCATTAACAAATTCCGTGTATGAACATAAGCCAAAAAAAACATATCTACAATTTGGGAAGGTTTAGTAGATTCCTTTAACTCCGTTCGGTCGCCTGCCTGCTGCATGACAACGATTATAATGAGAGCGCGTACTCATTAAAACTGGAAAGGACAGAATATTGAAAGAAACCCAATCGGCGAGAATGAGAGAACAACATTTTTCTCTCCATATAATATCGTCAAAACTCCGCATCGGAGCTCCAAAACTCCAAAAGTACCAGGCAACTAGGCCCAACAAGCAGGTAGCTGCATTCCATTGCCGCGACCTATCCTTCCCAACTACGGATGCGCTAGTCGCACTCGGTCAATGAACCAATTTACAGACAGGGACGGAAACGGGACGTCTATTTCTATCTCCCTTTCGGATATTTTAACGTTATTCAAAATTAAGTTGTATCTTAACGGCGATAAAGGTGAAAGTTTGGTTTGCATGGGACAGGATGCAGGTAAAATTTATAAGAAAAGATCAGATGATTTCCTGTTGCGGACAATAAAGACCGAAGTCTCGTACAATAGGATGAATTTAGAGCCTTATTTTTTACAGAGTAAAGTTTACATTGTACGTGTTTACTTATTTTGGTTTTGTTAAAAATGGGGGATAGAGCGTGAGAAATTCGGGAAGAAACTTCTTCGGAGCTACTAGGCAAACATGATGTGGAAGGATATGTTTTTCCCACGTCGATCCTGTGGTCGTTCTCACGGTTCATTTGTGTTAATAGATTCGTAGACAATGCATGTATTGGTAACTGATGCGAACCATTGAACGATTTTGAACTTTGGTTCAGCTGATTAGGTGCTCATTACTTTGCAGGTTGACTTTTGTTTAGTTTAAAAAAAAATAAACAAACTTAAAAAATATTAAACTTAATTTGAAAAGAAAAACTATTTAAATATAGACCATTTAAATAGTTTTTCTTTTCAAATTAAGTTTAATATTTTTTAAGTTTGTTTATTTTTTTTTAAACTAAACAAAAGTCAACAAACAAACTTTGCTTCGGTAAGAAAGTGTAATTTAAGTATGATTATTAATCTCCTAAAGTTTAGATTTTTATAAAATTATTAAGATTTCGAAATATGTAATTTATTCTCCAAACATAATCAAACATTTATCTGTGTTTATTTACAAATGCTCCGAAATCCACATGTCGACAACGCGGGTACTTAGCGTTCGAGATCGAACTGTATCGGAAGTATCGCCAATCGCCAATAATGGAGGACCGTTCGGAAATGTACTAGGGCGACATGAACGAGGAGAGGTGTATCGAACCGATCAATATACCGATATCGTATGGCTATCTATCTACGGCCCGCACACATGGGGTGCAATGACGATGTGTGTAACCGTGTGGGACGATTCTGCCTCCCCTTTCATGTATGCTTCGTACACAGTATTGGAAAAGTTTGTGAAATGAAAAAAAAAAACGAGTACAAAAAAGTTTGGCTTAAATTATAATACATACTTACATCCATAGGCACAGGCCCTTTTTTATTTTTAACTGACTTCAAAAAAGAGGAAGAAGGTACAGTAAGTAAGGTGTGGAAGAAGAACCTTTTTTTTTTTTACCTATTTGTTAAAATAAATTAATCACACTAATATTAAAAAGGCGAAAGTTTGTGAGGGGGTGTGTTTATATGTTTGTTACTTCTTCACGCACAAACAGCTAAACGGATTTGGATGAAAATTGGCACACAGATAATTTTATAACCAGGATTAACACACAGGCTACTTTTCATCCCGATATTCTCAGGGGATCGACACTTACGCGAGTGAAACCGCGGGCTAGTGTTTCTATATGTATACCTACATATAATATATATTATGTATACTGTAGGGAAACCAATAGGTATATGCAATAAATTATACCACATACTTGTTATCGCCTTTTCTGACGATATACAAGGTGGGGCAAAAGTAATCACCCTATTGGAATATAAATGCTATAACTTTATACTTACTGATAATAAAGCTGAAGAGTTTCTTTGTTTGTTAGTTTGAACGCGCTGATCTCTGGAACTACGAACTAGTCGGATTTGAAAAAAATATTTTTGCATTTGATAGACCAATTCTTTAGGAAGGTTATAGGCTATTTAGCATCACGCTAGGACCCTTAGGAGGCGAGCACAAAGAAAAAAAAGTCAGAAAGAACGCTAAGCAAAAACGAAGTAATAGGTAGGTACACACAGCTCCATTAAGTAGTTACCCCACCAAAAGACATGTGCGTTCAAATCCGTGATAGGCCCAAGTTGGTTTTTGTATTTTGCAAAAACATTTTATTTTAAATAATGTATTGTTTTAGTGAATAAATAAGTTTAAGTAAGTTTTTTTTTTAAATTCTGTTTTTATTATTGTTTTTTTCAATAAAACAATACTTTTGCGACGACAAGCAACAATAATAGGGTTAACATTTACGACAACTTATTCGTCGTCTAAATAGACTGGAGGTTTCAAGACCGCTTACCGTGCATAAGATTGGAAGTTCAAATCCTATACAGTGTGTTACGTAAAGGGTATGGACATATCAAACACACTGATTCTTTTGGTGATAATGAACTACATGGCAACATTTTTTAATACCTATACCTACATAATTAGAAAGTTAAAAAACATTTAACTAAAAATCCAAATGCTTCCAATTGAATTCTACACATCACTAGACCAAGTCAGCTGATCGGTGTCAATAAACTACACACAAAAGAACAACTCGGTAAAAGATTTGTTTCTCCTGGTACTATTTGCTAAATGGGTTCCGCATGTTAGTTTTATTCCACAAAATATTACACATTTGAACACAAATGAGTTACTTGTTTTTTAGTAAAAAAACGTGCTGCCTAGTACGTATCTACGTAATTATTAATACAGTATGAGTATTTTTTTTTCTTTCATAAAATCTTTTAAATATCAACTAAAACACTCCTAAAAGCTGTAGCCCAAATTTTCTATGAATTAAATGACTACATGCAGTCATTATCAGTTATCCAACTAAGTTCAATAAATTTTCTATGTCAGCAATAATAACAATTTTCGTGCAAATCTCCTTTAAGTTTAGCATAATCATCCTTTTTTGTTTTTTTGACATTGTAACTAACTGAGATAAATGGCTGTCAAAAGTGTGTTAAAACTGCAATAATAGGAAACTACAAAACTACTCAATACAAAAAAAAAAATTCGATAAAGTTGAAAATGAACCCTAGAAAACTTTCTTATGTAACTTATGTGTGTCCTGGTACAAATAATGCCAGAGGGTTCAGCACTTAATTTTATTTTTAGTAAATTTTTAAATTGAATATGTAGGTATTATGGCTGTAGTTACTTCTTAACAACCGCTGACATCGCATACCGCTAATAATATCAAAAACAATTGAATTATTAAATGTGTCCAAACACGTCACTTTGTTTACAGTTGTCCCGTTGTCCGATCGTCGATGACAGGCGCGTGCGCCGTGTTTGAACGGGAAGTGTTTAAATTTTCCGTAATCAGCGAATGTCTCCATCATATGCAAGAGAAGTTATTCACTTCATGAGTAACGGAAATTTTCACAGTAATAATACTGAACCCTAATTTCTGTACTTTTACAATCATGTAGGATAACAAAGGTTACCCACACAGTGATGTTTAGGGTCAATGAGGCAGTTTTCTGCTTTTTATGAAATTATTTTTTCATTTTGATTTACAGCAGCATTTTGCTTAATTATGTTTTATGTTCAAAACTTTTGTTTATTTCCTGATTATCCCCAATATCCATGTAAGCAAAGTTTAGCAACTAAAACTTACTTGTTCATTTCAAAATAAACTTTTAGTGAACAATAATTACAATGTTTGTAAGTATTGTTCATTTAATTAAAGGTTAATTTTCAAATGGATTTATCATTTTCGTGTATTAACGCATGAAAGATGTTTCTTATGACGTGTTTCGTGTCGTAAGTCGGTCAATTTATTATGAAAGAAAAAAAAATTCGAAAGCAATAATTGGGTCAGTTACCCTTAGTACTAGGATAATAGGATATCCGACTTTTTTCGTGTGCTTTTTAGTCGCTCTCTGTCTGTATCGGTGTGAAGTTGTGATTAGCAGATCAGTGATCGTTGTAGAAATTTTCGTGAAAATGTCGTCACGCAGTGATAGCGAATACTATGAGATGATGATGTGTACGCAGTGGAGTGTGATACCGTGCTCGAAATGGAAGTGCGAATTAAAAACGCCTTCAGGAGTGTAACGCCGGATATGCTCCGCAATGTTCAGCGAAATCTGAACGAGCGTGCGGCTTTGTGCGTACAACGCCAAGGCCAGCACATTGAACCTCACCTTTAAAATGTAAGTTACTTTAAAAAAAATCATTTATCAACTTATTCTTAATTTTTTACATAATTATTACGTTTCCCGTAACATCGTAGGCAAAGAAAGGGGCCGCGCCGCGCGCGGTGCTCTTTTACGATTCGGGGACGGGGATTTCCCGATCGCCGCGGCGCCGCCGTGATGTGCGTGTGTGCTAGGCGCACAGACACGTAATGGATAATGTTAATGACCCTCGTAGTGCGGTGACACATTTGTTATGATTTCAATTTAATAAACTATCGAAATAAAAAAAATATTATGCTTTTTCAAAGTTATTGCTTTTGAGCTGAAACTTTGCACATAGATTCTGGACCAGATACACTCTTCAACCCGTTTGTATGGATATACCCTTTCCGTAACACGCTGTATAGGCACGAAATGTGCTTTTTGTTCATTATATTATTTTGATATATTTTTCTATTTTGTTTTAAGTAGTAATTATTTATAAAGAATTAAAAAATCAAGAAAAATAAAATACTTTATTAATCATTTAACAATATTTATTATTGCTATTATTTAACAAAACTATGATCTTATTTTACAACAAACAGAACAACTATTTTAGTTCTCATAAAATCAGAAATTATTTAAAAAAATAATTGATAAAGTAGTCGTTTACTCTTCGCCGTTTTAAGTGAACGTATACAAAGTTCTAACTTGAAGGTATGGATTAATTTTATAAAGACAACGTAAGTAAGTAAAATTAATGGATACCCTCAAATTATAACATCTTTCGATTAGACAGGGACCTAAAGATATAATGACTCAGCCGATAGTAGATAACAATTTCATCGCAATTCATATGGGCTCGCTGGCTAGTTCGTCAAACTGCCGGTATGAGTATGACGACGTTCGGTGATGCGATGGTTCGAATCCGAGTCAACACAATGGACTCTTTTTGAAGTATTCTTTAGATTATTCGTAAGGAATTCAATGTTGTAGCAGTGTAACATTTTAAAACTTGAGGGGTTAGGACATAGTGACGCTTTCTGTACCTACTACGTTAGTACTATTAGTTATTCATTGGTAACTAATAGTACAGACGCCAGCACATCAAGCTACCCGAAACTGTAAAATTTTTCCAACCAACTTTGAACCGTATGCTTTAGCGATAAAGTTGAAAATCTATTAAAGAAATTTGACAGATTGTAGTAGCTTGATGTGCTGGTTCTTTACTAAGCTGATTATTCCAACGCCAGATAACTTTAACGGATAAAAAAAATGAATTTCTGACAGTTCTTCCATCCAAAAAACTGTCAAGACGTCAATTTTATTACATGAATAAAAAATATCGGTCGATTGAAAAATCAGCCCTTAGTGTAATATGTACTTACATAGAAATTTCGCGCGGACGAAGTCGCGGGCAGAAGCTATATTTACTCTTTGAGATAGAATATCATACCTAATGCCTAAAGACATTAGGTTTCAATAAACCTCTAGATGGACGTTGAACTTTTTTCCTTATTTTTACATTTTCCATAGAAAAATCGAACAATTCTAAAAATATTTTTCTCAATTTATTACTTACTTTTAAAGAGTGGTGTGGGTGGATAACCAACCCGTGCAATCGGTCAATGACTATCACAGAAGGCGCTAAAATTATTTGAATGGAAAATAACGCGATTGTCAAACTAACTTTCATAAAACTCTTGCAACTTTTTGTAAAGGATTAGATTTAAAAACGATTAACTTGACAAATAATCTTTGTAACTTGTGTTTTTGATAAGCTATTTTTAGAGGACATCGCCGTTGAGGCGTCCATTGCGTAGGTAGTGTGACGATCTGATAACGTTTGCAGGGCCAACATGGCCAGAGATCGCACAAGACGGCTTGGAAGGAAAAAGGGGAGGCGTTTGCCCAGCAGTGGGACACGAGTGCCGACAGAAGTGAAAACAAAACACAAACAGGATACTTTGCCATCACTCACTGACAATTATCGAATATAATATGTACTTTAAAACCGAGTACATCCCGAGGACAGCCGAACCGGGTATTTTTTTAATCGTCCTATAAACAAAACACGCGCGGTGTCGCTTACGGTAACAGCGGCGTGAGTTCAATGGTTTTTTCTCATCTCAAAAAATGCCCAACGCGCCTAAAGAAATTTTCACTTAAAAAAAATCAGCTACAGAATAAATACGTATGTACCTATTCACGAGTTGTTTGTGGGGCTGACTGTATGTAGGGAAGAAACCACAAACGATTTGGAATAAGTATGAGCAGGAAGATGGATGTACAGACGGGTTCAACGTGTTCAATCCATCATGTTTCTTTACATATTCATTAAATGGCATTTTATACTACTTTTTTTTTTTTTTAAAACAAACTTTGCCCCACACTAGGAATTTCTCCTGTATTGTGGGTGCGTTTACAAACATTTAAACTCACATACACAAACAGCCAGACCCGGAACAACTACTTACTACTTGTTGTCTTGTATGAAGTAGTATGTCCTTTTTAACCAACTATATAGCTGCGCCCCGCAGTGTCACCCGCGAAAATGTCGATCCCGTGGGAATATCGGGATAAAAAGTAGCCTATATGCTAATCCAGGGTGTCAGCTACCTCCACACAAAATTTTATCAAAATTGGTCCAGCCGTTTGAGCGTGAAGAAGTAACAAACATATAAACACACACTCACAAACTTTCGCTTTTATAATATTAGTGTGAAAACCTATTACAAAAAAAAGGTTCTAAGTAACTGATAGTAATGGATAGGTATGCAAGACAAACTTTGACTTTTACAGTCATTTAAACTTATACAACAATTTTTTTTTTTTTGTATCAACTAGGTATGCAATCACGGAATGTCAAGCTACAAAATAGATTACACTAATTTGGGCCATAACGTAACGGGGCAACAGCAAATTAAGGGGATAGATACAAATAGTGTTAATGGATGTCACACTTCCTGAACATTTACGAGGTCACACGTACTAACCATTTGAGCGCCTGTAATATTAATTGATTGTTAACCCATGTTCGCGTAATTGCTATCGTAAAACTTGCAGGCGCTTAAAAGTTTAAGAGTGGTTAAGGTTGATTTAGAGGATTATGTAGTTAATGTGTAAAAATATAGTAAAGAAACAAGCAATAAAAAAATCTACGTTGCAGAAGTTGAAAGTTAGTATTTTAATCAGGACGAATATCTAAAACTCAAGTTACTCCATTGCATGAGGCCTGAAAAGAACAATAAAAATTGGTGGTCCTGGTCAGACATCTTGGTGGTCCTGGTCTTCGGACTCATATTTCCCCGGTGAAGGGGTAATGAAATAAAATAACCTTTATTGCTGTTTCTTTCCTTATCAATACATGCTTATCATGCCTACTTTCTAAAAACTAAATTAGTTTAATCAATTTTAACTTGCATTTGAATGATCGGCAACTGGATATTTGTGTGGAACAGCTTGTCTGTGGACAAAGGCCTCCTCTAAAGATTTCCACGTATTCCTGTCTCTTGCTAAACGAGTCCATACCGGACCAGCTATTTTCTTGAAGTTATCTTCCCATCTTTTCGTTTGTCTGCCTCTATTTCTTTTACTATCTCTTGGATGCCATTCTGTTACTAACTTTGTTCATTTCTCTTTGTCCCGTCCAACACCATGTAAGGTGTGTATGCATTTTTAAATTTTGTTTTCTTTTTAATTTCTTGTTATTTCACTCTATCTCTTCTTTTTATTTTTAAGTTAACAAAACTACAAGAAAGTAAATTAAAAGTCTGCCAAAATGCAATGAAAGGGAAAGAAGAGTGAAGGGGTCTCCACTCTTGTGTCAAAATCGTAATTTTGTTGCTTGTTCATTTGGGTTTCCAATTTTCCATATTATTAAAGAACTTTAAAGCATATTCGCCACGTAACATGTATAAATATTAGAATTGAACGAACGACGATTGTTTCAACTCTTCAATTCATAAAAGTTAGATTACTTAGATTTCTCATTTTCTACGTGCGAGCGATCTACAATCCAATACTTATTCAAAACATCGCATCGTAGGTAGATTCTTCAAGTTACCAAGTCTAAAGTTCTTTAGAGTACTCTGGGGCACCTTAGTAATAAAATAAATAAGCCACGGTTTACTACAAGAAGATTTTCTTTGTTTTTCACAAGTTTATTACCCCAGTTTTATGCTCTCTCTGTGCTTCGATCAAATGAGCTGAGAAAATATGGTTTAATTAGTTTGTTTCTTATACGTGGGGCATGCGTGGGGTGGGGCATACTGAAAGTTTCTGGATCTGGCCACTTACAATAAAATAATGAAAAAAACAATTATGGAATTCGAAAATGGAACTCTTTGGGAACATGTTACTTTTTAATTTGCGAGACTGTCATTTGTTTTTTCATTGTGACGTCCTTTTGAAAATTGTGTCGCTATCATTGACTTAGGGCTGATTTCTCCATCGACAAATAATTTTTATTCGTGGAATAAAATTGACGTCTGACAGATTTTGTATAGAAGAACTGTCATATATTCAAAATTATTCCTCCGATAAAATTATCTGGCGTTGAAAAAATCAGCCCTAAGCCCGCTATCCCGTTGACCCGGCAGGCGTAATTTATTACGCCTGCCGGGTTAGCGGGATTGTCCGAAAAAGTTACCGCTGGCCCGGAACACAATCATTGGCTGTCTATAATATCGTGGCAGGTGACAAAACCTAGGTGTACTGCTTTGAACCCGAAAGAAAAAGCCAGTCGGCAGAGTGGGTCTTTCCTTTTGAAGATTTGCCGACGAAAGTTAAGAAAAGTGGAAGCATTGGTATAAAAATGGTTGCTTCTTTTTTCGGCAAATCAGGACATTACACTACTGTATCGTTGAAGATCAAAGGACAGTGACTGCAGATTGGTACGTCAACACTCTAAGAAAAAGTCGCGAAAAGCGTTCTCGAAACAATGTCCTCCTTCACCACGATAACGCATCCTCACATTAACAGAAGCCTATTTGAAGGCTTCAAATGTTGAAGACGCATCCGCCTCACAGCCCGGACCTCGCACCCTGTGACTTCTTTTACAGAAATTTACAGAAAATTACAGACACAAACCTAAGTTTGTGTCTGGAATACGTTCCATGAAGACTGGTCCAACTGCTTTGTACAGTGGTTTCAGCAAATGCAAAAATGCATTAATATCGAGGGAATATACTTTGAAAAACAATAAATGTATCGAAAGTTTTATATCTAGTCTTATTTATCAGAATCGAAAAACTTTCAGTATGCCCTAAGTTTAAAATTTTAGATAAGCAGTAAATGCTTACTGATAAAAAAAAAACAATGTTGGAGATATTGCAGTAAGTACTTATTATAAATATACTTATGGAATTTTACATATTTCATCATGTAATATTGTTCTGAGTAATCGGGCTTTGTATCTGAAAATAAACATATTAAAATAAATGTGATTTCTAAAGTGTACTTACTTGCTGCCAAGCAATAGTCCTTTTATTGGCTTATCAAACCGATTACATAACGTTCTTACTGTTCTCTGAAGCAAATATCATATAGGTAATACTATCAATATGCCGCCTTAGTACCTAGACACTTAATGTAGGTACGCAAATAAAACACAAAGTTAATCATAATGTCGAGTATATATTTTTCTTACAGACGATAAACGAGTAAAAATAATGATATAATAATATTGAACGAGAACATAAAAAAATAAAATTAGAATCTAAGAAATTAATATCAACATTAAATTCGGTATCTTGCGTATCAAAATTAATTTCATCCTGAAACAAGAAAATTTGCGGTAAGAAGGTAGAACTATTTCTTTGTTTAAAGGCGGTTTTAGACTAAACGATCATGTGGAACCAAAACACGAGTATGCTATGTCCACAGTATGTTATAGTAGGCAGTATTACGTCTAGGCAGTGTTCTTGAAATAATTACCTACCTACGGCCGCTCGTAGATAGTAACGGGGCGGTGCACTAAGGACTGTTGAGTACCGAAGTAATCAGAGCTTTCGAAGCACGTCGTTTCGGCCGTTTGAAAGAAGACGTAATACTGCTTACTTAACTATACTGTGCCATGTTCCTGTTATAGAACGAGCATTCAAAGCTGAAGCAGATTAGGGCGGACCGCAACGCAGTGCATTGCAAAAATCCTCCTTCATCACTTTCGTACGCACGACGACATATTCAAGCTATCAATTTCCATTATAAGCTGACTTCTCACTGTACGAAAAACTGTATAGTTTGATGTGTCGCCGTGTGTAGGTACATATTCTATGAACCAACGCACACCACACAGGCGGGCCGCTCCGCACATTTTGTAAGAAAATGCGTTGCGCTGCGGCCCGTTGCGGCTGCAATGTGCGTAGGCTTCACTCGTTTAGTCTAAAACGACCTTAAGAAAATTAAAATTTGTGTTTTTGAGTAGGTATTTGTGTTCCTGTTCCTATAATGAGACATAAGATGGCTCGTCTACAATGACACAATAATAGGTATAAAAAAACCTGTGAAATCAAGATCTTTTTACGATTTTCTTCTTGTGATGTCATGTTATCCAAAAACATTTTCATGTAAAATGTTGCCAAGACGAGACCATATGGCTCGCACTGTCAAAAAATCTAGACGTAGTCTCATCTCGGCGACAAACAAATGTCAAAAACATGTCAAAAATTTAGGGAAATTAGAGGTATTTTTGACAGATTGAGAATGAGATCAGAGTGTGAACATTCTTAAAAGTAAGAGAATTGCCCCTCTGATCTCATGTAGAGGCCCAGTTTCTAACTCTACACGCCCTAATTCTACAAGCCCTAACTTCACAAACTCTACACCTTAGTCAAAATATTAGACTTAGCCGTTTCGTAACTATACAAGAACTATTGTATACTTAACAAAGTAATGAACAGTGAATAAATTTTTCACCTTACGCCCCATGTGACGGTAACGAAACTCTCTCTCGCTCTCTGGTTTTAACGTCCCAATAATCTATCAGTAGCGATCTATATGATTATAAGTTAGTTAAGTTATAAGTTGGCCGTAACTTCCCAGCGCTGATTTGCTGGATTCGTTTTCTCTTCAGCCGATATTTTTTTCTCCTCACAGTGCATTTTGTTTATATGTATGTATGTATGTAATTATGTATCTATCTAATATTAGTATTTATTCTTGTATTTTATAGTAATTTCCTAGCTATTTATTCCGTATGTTGCACCTGCCACGTTTTGTCTCTGCATCACCCTAAGGTTGACTGGTTGAAAATGCCTCAGGTATTAAGTCATCCGCCTTTGTACAGTATTTCTTTTATTTGTGCATACATTTTTAATAAATAAATTATATTATTCTGACAGTTATAATTATAGTGGCTACTATCATCAATAGGTTAATCTGTCAATAGATTATTAGCGGCCATTAGACAACGATGGATTGATTGGATTTGGGTTTAAAACTTTGTATGTAGCGGGATTTGAAAACGCAGGATAAGCAGCTTAAAGACGGCAAAAAATACTAGCTTACTGCTTAAAATCATTCCTTTAACTTGAACCATAATAGTCCCAAAAGAATTATTACGCTTTCAGGCAAAAACAGCCACAATTTCACGACAGAAACAGTCCACAATGCAAAAAAAAACTCGTAGGTTTAAGACAAAATCTTCAAAACGTAAACAAACCCCGGATTTCACTGCAGTAATTAAGCTTAGCTCTTCGTTACGTGTTTATGGTGAAAACAGTACCAGTTTCATAAGCCCGTGTGCCGTACAACAAATCCCTCTAATGAGGACGGGTAGAAGGAGCAATTCAGGCCACTGGAACGGCCATTAGCACATTGTTTTTAACATATGTGCGTAGTAATCTACGTGGTTTAATACGCTAGATGGATGGAAAAGTTACAAGTGCGATGTGAAACTATGTACCTACGTTGTAAACTCATCAATGTTTATGAAGCAGGCATTTGCATGACAAGTCAAGGCGACAGTTAACAGTTGCACTTCATAATTAACCTTTAATGTTTCCACTGCTGGGACACAGGCCTCCTCTCGGTGAGAGGGAGTGTGCCATAATCCACCACGCGGACCCAGTGCGGGTTGGCAGATGTCACTTATTATGTCTTCGAATTTTTAGTTCTAGAACATGGCAGTTTCCTCACGATGTTTTCCTTCACCGTTTTGAGAGCAGTGATGAGGAAATAATTTACACAAAGTAAAGTGCCTGCTTGGGTTCGAACCCACGATCTACAACTCGTAAGTCGTGGCCGTTACCACATGGCCACAATTGCCTTATGCACCGCATGGTAACTTCACTTCAACTTTTTAATGCCTAATATTGACCTGCTTTAAGAGTTTAAAGTAAATAGGAATGGAACACCTAGTTCCTTTTCTGACTGACGGCGAACGTATAGTCTTACGGTTTAGACTGAATAGCACAGAAAAACTCCAAAAAAAACGTCTGACATTAAGTTGACCTGAAATCCTCAACCTCAAAAAAGCACCTTCCATTAAAATACCTATAATTCAAACCATTTACCAAGACATCTCACTCGCAGACCACATTTTTCTTAAAATCCAGCCCACTTGAACAATAAATCACTTTCTCACAGCCTACAACAGGTACATCTACCCTGCGATAAATCTGCCGGTTTAATCCCATTGTACGGATAAATCCGGACAGGAGCGGTCGTACCTGGTCAGTCGCCTATATAGGTACATGACGGATAAGAGGTGGAGCATAAAAGTGATTAAAAACTTAATAGGGGAGGGGGGGGATGAGAATAGGTTTATAGCAGGGTGTTATCAGAAAAAAAGCTTAATAGGCTATTTGACTGGTTTCTGATAAACATCTCAGATTATTTAATGGTGTCTAACGAGCCCACAAAAACCTATTACTTCAAATTGCATAATGTATTTCTTTTAGAAAATAGTAAATAAAAATGTACTGTTTAAATAAGCCGCCAAAACGCTATCTTTAACAATATGGCGTCGTGACGTCAAAATACACGTAAACAAACGTTGAAACGGTCGAGATACTAGACAAAAGTCATCTGTTCTGTCAACGATAGACAGAAATTGACTATATCATGACGTCATCATAAGTTCAGCCAATCCAGACCGTTTTCGATTACGTGGCGCCAGATTTAAAAAGATGAAGTTTTTTCGGGATTTTTTTAATAAATAATACATTTTTTTGTAGTAAAATTAATGCAAATCGATTTTAAAAGCGATAATCTATACGAGTGTCAATAATTATGACCTTATTTTTTACATTGTCAAATAGCCTATTATCTATTCTTGTCTTTCATAAAAAAGCGCAAACCGCATCTTTTCTATTAAAACGTTTCAGTTTTACAGAAAAAGACTGAAAGTCGAACCACCTACGTTACCCTTAGTTCAGCATTGTTCCCACCTGGGACCCCCCAGGCGTCCTCTCTTCGAGACGGAGTGGGCTTTATTGTACCACGGGCCCATTGTGGGTTGGTGCAGGATTTCACATATTTTCGTTTTTTTTTGGTTCTAGGACATGCCGGTTTCCTCACGATGTTTTCCTTCACCGTTTTGAGAGCAGTGGTGATGAAATTATTTACACTAAGTAAAGTGCCTGCTTGGGTTCGAACCCACGACCTACAACTCGTAAGTCAGGGTCGTTGGTACTGAGCCACCACTGCTACGTTACCCTTAACCTACAATAATATGTAGCAAAGAAACAGAAATGTTCCACGATCACTTTACTGCAAGAAAACAAACAGGATCTTTAGTAATCCCCTTTGAAATCTTATTAAAAAAAATCTTAAGAGCTACACATCAGCCAAACTACAACACACGTTAAATGTGGGGCATCTGGCAGAGTTCGGAACG
Organism: Oligia fasciuncula; assembly: GCA_963082905.1. Lineage (NCBI taxonomy): Eukaryota > Metazoa > Arthropoda > Insecta > Lepidoptera > Noctuidae > Oligia > Oligia fasciuncula. The sequence goes on along the minus strand of OY720406.1, from coordinate 7,052,210 downwards.
TTCTGCTAATAAAAAAGGTTGTATGCAAAGATCCTAACCTCACCCAAATTAAAAATACCCGAATAGCATGAAAAGGCAAAAACTTCCAGTTCCATTTTCACAGCTCTCGAACGCCTATCAAACCTTTCTCCCCGATTTTTTCAAAAACCACGCGAATTCAGAACGTATGCAAATGCTGGGGGCATTGACTCCATCACTTTCAACACTGAAGGTGGGTGAAATGAGGACAAACAGCTAATGTCAATGGCTTTAATTGTTGCTTCGTGAATGATCGATCCTCTTTTTGAAGGGAAAATTGGCTGGAACGCACCGCTATAGCAATTTATTTCATATTATAAAGTTATCAATGTCTGTAGGATGTCCACTAACAAAAAGTACTATTTATGGGGTGGAAAACTGGCGTTTGTTTTAATGTTGACTTAGCTGATTACAGAACGCTATGCATTATTCAAGCAGTAGTGGCTCAGTGGTAACGGCTCCGACTTACGAGTTACGGTCGTGGAATAGAACCCGGGCAGGTTCTTTACTTTGTGTAATAATTTCATCACCACTGCTCTCAAAACGGTGAAGGCAAAATAGTGAGGAAATCGGCATGTCCTAGAAACAAAAATTCGAAGACATGTGAAATATACCAACCCGCACTGGGCCAACGTGGTGGGTTACGGCTCACTCCCCCTCTCGAAGAGAGGGTGGGAACAGTATAGGCTGATATTGTATGCCTTTTTTTTCATTTTTTTTATTTCATTTGGATATCCCCAAATGACCCCTCCCGCTCTGAGTGGAGCGGAAGGAAGTGTCAGACTCTTACTGACTAAAACCCACCCGTGTTCCTTCCTTAGCCCTTTATGTTCCGGGCCAGCGGTAACCCTTTCGGACAATCCCGCTGACCCGGCAGGCTTCGGCCCTATGGGGCCCCTCCTCGATGCTGACATCTCTTTGAGGCGCGCGTGGAACACGTACGACATTGTATGCCTTATTCGTTATGTTTTCTTTCTTTTTAAGTGTGGTGTGAGAGTGAGACGCTACTGCAAAAGACGCCTATTTAATTACAGTATCAACTGTAATCTTAAAGCCAGAAATTATAATAGGGATCACGTATCCGGTACCGGGGGTATCCGACCCATGATCTTATGAAAAATGATTAATTTAATGAAATGATTTATTCAAAATATCAAACCAACGATACCTCCAAATTGTAGGTAATTTTTAATTAAGAAATAAACGATTTATTATTATTATTTAATATTATTTATCTAACTTATTCAAAAGTACCTTTCGAAAGATATTGTCAGTGTTTATTACTTATTGTTTTCTCTCATTCATCATTCTCTTGCACTTATCGCAATTTATTTGGGGTAGGTAACATTGTCTTTTTCTTCCATACTTCTCTATTAGTTATCATCTCGGTAATCACCCCTTTCTAACCATATCATCATCACACATTCCATCCATCGTTTCTTTGGTCTTCCCCTACTCTTATAGCCATCGACATTCATACTCAAAATTTTCCTCACGACATTTTTCCCATTCTTTTCTTTTGTTCACCATTTATATACACTACTCAATGTATTAAAAATGTAATAGGAAGCAAACTGCGTTAAACATCAAATGAGTGGAGAATGTCTAATTAGTTCCTGTAAAGCCTACTCAATTTCGGGCAAGGGAGGGTGTTGAACTTGTATTTTCCTCAGAGGTTAGAAACTTTCAATTCTTCAAAAATGACTAAATTCTTTACTAATCTCGTAGAAATTATAAAATAATACTTTACGACATTGTCCTTAAGCAGTCGAAGATTAGTAGGTACCTACCTAATCCAACGACTAGGGATACATAAAACTGAAAGACAGATTTTGGTTATGAAGATCATGACCAGACTCGTTAGCCAGCTACAACACGTAGAACATGACACAATCGAAACGAATCCTTGAACAAATCCAAATAGGATCACGGATCCTGGAGGAGCGGGCCTTCAAAAAAAGGAGGACTCGAGGGGCCCTAATTAGTAGATAATAATTGTCCTTCAATACCTAATAAACAAGTGAGAATAAAAAATAGGTCGTTGATCTTTGAATAACAGAGAAAGCTACTTATAAATTTAAATCTTGGTTTTACTTACCCGAATTCAAACCTACCATAAATCATTATTTCATTTTCAGAATGTCTATTATTTAACAAGATTTTGAGATACCTAATCCTTTAATACGTATCTACGCATTCATTTTGAGTAAGTATTTTGAACTGTTGACAGTTTATTGAACCAATGAGAGAGCATGGAATTTTCAAATCAGTTTTGTTAGGGTGTTTGTGTAATTACGGTCATTGAATTCTTGGAAAGTTCATAGACTTGAGGTTTGGGTTTGCTTCACAACAGTTTAGAATTTAGGGTCTATCTTCGACTGATAGTAATTAGGTATAGAAGGACCTACTTACATTCCATACTCTATACCAAAACCCTTATCACCAGTGACGAATGGTACGTAGTTACTTACATGATTCATGATACCTAATGATCACTTATTTATAGGAAATTAGTAGTCGAGGTAGTCGACCCCGATTGTTCCGGTTATCCACAAGGCCTAGTTGGGTATACGGAATTTACAGGCTCGGACATCCGTTTCCGCGTATCCACCTTAAGGCGGATTTTTTGGGGTTGATAAATGGAACAACCCGTCGACCCACACGTGTAGGCATTTAAGAAGGTTTTTACCTATGTCCGCGATTCTCTCACGAACGAATCAACTAATAAACAATTTTAAACTAAAAGTAGCCAGACTATAACATATTTATCTCCTTTGTGGAAAATCCTACCAACCCGTAGATTTTTTGCACAAGGTGTGAAAGACATATATGGGAACGGAGCGCTGACATAAAGCTAGCTAGACACCTAGCTCTCACTCTTAAGGAATAGTTCACACTGGAAAAGACGCTAGGCAACTACTTAGTGGACGCTGCGGAGATAAATTAGACGTAAAGATAGGGATAAAATCATTTATTCCTTAGAAAGTTACAAGTATTTCGCAATAGCTCATTGACAATGAAGTTTGGAACTTGGGACTGCATTTTTACCGCATAATATGTATGCTGGATTCATATCCGTCTGGAAACAAGAAATTTGTATATTAAATTTAATATTGCCAGGAAGCGGATTAAATTTTTGGCACGAAAGAAATCAACAATATTTACTATATTAGGTAATAAGATTCCTTAGGGCAAGAAAGGGCAACTACAGCTAGCATGAATAGGGTTAATAGGGTTTTTTGTAGGAATTATAGGGAGCAATAAAGCTAACAGTGCTAAATGGAATGTACCCCCCGCGCATACACAGTAGCGGGACTAGCGGACAGTCGTCTTCTCAGCGCCGTAGCAACAAAAGCTTCGGTTTCGTATCCTAGGAAAGCAGTTCCATCAAGTTATATGTACTGGCCGACATGACAATCTGTCATTTTCACCAGTATTTGATATTAAGCTGTCAAAAAACGCTCTGTATTTGGACCGGCCGTTAAGCTACGGTTTTCTAAAAGAGCGGTGACCGCCACATGCGGCCGTAATGTCCAAATAAAAACCGTTTTATGACACCTTAATGTAAAATACTGATCAAAATAGCAGATTTTCATGACGTCCGTTATAAATATGACGGTAACGCTCTTCTAGGAAACCGTGTAGCATTATTGTGTACCTACGCTTTCTTAGGACACCAAAGTTTAACCTTATTATCCATCTTTATTTCTGTAGGAGGAACGTAACATAGGTACATAGAATCTATACATATAATAAAATTGTAGAAAAGTGGTGTCTGTACAATGGAAATATATAAAAAAAAAGTAGCAGGGGTTGTTATTATATCGATGCCGAACCCGAAATTGTAATTAAATTTTTTTTTGTCTGTTTGGCGGTTTGTCTGTTTGTCTGTTTGTCTGTGTATTTGTGCACGCTAATATCAGAAACGGATTATTCGATTTAGATGCGGTTTTCACTAATATATTGTAGTAACATTTATTGTTTATTTCATGTCAATCGGTTCATAAATAAAAAAGTTATGTCAATTTAAAGAATCACGGCGAACATTTGTTAAGGTTTCTCATATTTTTAGTTTTCATCTGGTTGTGTAAAGGGAGACTAGTATTTTTATCTTAATAATTTCTAATTCCATCATTGATACCCAATGATGGACAGCCCTGTCCAAGATTGGGTGTTCATGACTGGTGATTTATAAAGCAACTTCCACTCTTTACCGCTACTTTCTTATTACCACAGATAATATGGCACCCAAACGAAATTATTCGAAAGATCAAATGACTAGAGCAATCGAAGATGTACAAAGAGGAGAAAAGGTAGCTGTAGCCGCTACCAAATATGGTGTCCCCAGAATAACTTTAAGAAACAAAGTTATGGGGATAAGCCCGCTGGACTGCAACTTAGGGCCTTCTACAGTGCTGAACCAAGAAGAAGAAAAAGTATTGGTCAAATGGGTTTTATTCATGGCTGAAAACCATTTCCCAGTCACAAAGGACCATTTGTTAGATAGTGTCCAAAAAATTATTTTGGAAAAAAAAATGGACAACTGCCCGTTCACAAATAATCGCCCAGGAAAAAAATGGTTCAGTTCGTTTTTGAGCCGTCATCCAGAATTGGCGCAAAGAACGGCACAAAATTTGACAAAGGCCAGAGAAGACGTAACTGAAGAAGAGTTGAACCAATGGTTTCAAACAATAAAGACTTATGTAGAAGGTAAGGGGTTGTTAGATGTACTAAAGGACCCTACAAGGATATACAACACGGATGAAAGCGCTTTCTACTTGCAGCCTAAAGCAGGCAGAGTACTAGTACGAAAAGGCGAAAAAAACGTTTATAGTTCCTCTGGCGATGAGAAAGAGAACTTAACAGTATTAATTACTGCCAATGCTGCAGGAGTTATAGCTCCGCCTATGGTAGTGTATCCCTATGAAAGAATACCGACACTCATTGTCAAAAGTGTGCCTAGTGGATGGGGCATAGGGCGGTCGGAAACAGGATGGATGTGTGCAAAGACATTCTACGAATTTATCACCAATGTTTTTAACCCATGGCTTATACAAAAAGAGATACCGAAACCGGTCATTTTTTTTCTAGACGGGCATAAGTCCCACATGTCTTTGCACCTTGCAAACTTTTGCAGAGATAATGGCATAGAGTTAATTGCACTATTCCCCAATTCCACTCACTTAATCCAACCGATGGACGTGGCGGTCTTTCGGCCACTCAAAATTTCCTGGAGAGTTCAGGTTATGAAATGGAAGTCTGAAAATCCAGGCGCACGTTTGAAAAAGGAAGATTTCGCGCAAAATTTGCAAGAAGCTTTAAAAAGTATTTGCCCTGAAACCATACAAAACGGTTTTCGTAAAAGTGGCCTTTACCCATTTAGTTCGGAATATGTGGATATGACCAAAATTGGTTCCCGCAATCGCACTATCAGATCTCAACCACTCCAGACAGAAGATATGATAAAAAAAAAACAATTTATGCAAACTTTAGAAGCAGAGATACAGAAAGTGTTTTCATCTGAAAAAATTACTCTTTTCAACAAACTGTATTTCATGCCTAGAAATGAAGTAGATAATCTACTGCCTGACGAAGATCAATCTCTATAGATTATATGGGCTAAAACCAAAAACATTTTGACTGAAACACTTCCAATTTCAACAGATAATGACAATATGACGTGCCAACAGCCATCCCAGACAATTGAAACGGAATATGATCTGACAACATCTGTTGTATCAAATGATTTGCCACAAGTTACAGCGGAATATGACCTGACAACATCCGTTCTATCAAAAGATTTACCACAAATTACAGCGGATTATGACCTGACAACATCCGTTGTACTAAAAGATTTCCCACAAATTACAGATGATTCTAACGCGGCTACGGCTACATCTACAAGAACACCAGATTTATCAACAATATCTACACCACCGCTTAAAGCTCATGAAACCCCCAGTGTGCCGCCTACTACTGATGATTCCAACGCGGTTGCTGTCACAACCATGTCCAGTACTCCGCTTAAAACAAATTTAACTTCCAATTTATCCACATCTACAACTACGCCAATTGGTGATGTTCCGTCACCTTTTAAACGAGCCTTGTACTGGCCCGAACCAGAGACTAAAAAACGCCGTATCAAGGAACGACTGCCATCGGCTATCACCAGTGACCCCTACATAGAATACGTAGAAAAAAAAGAAAATGAAAAGAAACAAAAGATAGAAGAAAAAGAAAAACGTGCAAAAGAAAGAAAAGAAAAACAGTTATTACGAGAAAAACTAAAGCAAGAAAAGAAAATAAATAAGGAAAGTAAGAGAGGCAAAGCAAAGACCAAAACAGCAAAGTCAACAAAGAGGAAACAAATATCAAGTTCATCATCGGAAGAAAATAACACTGATGTTGAATATCAAGATAGTGAATATGATTTAGAAGAAGACCTGTCTGAATCTGGATCTGAAGAAGATAAGATATCTTTGAAAACATTAGCACTGTCACAGAAGAGGGAAACGAAAAGCAAATACGTAATAATAAGGTATGAAGGAGAATATTTTCCTGGCATTATTAAGAAAGCTGAGGGTAAACAATATGAAATAGGCACAATGGTGTTATCAAAAGGTAATACATTTCGTTGGCCAGAAACCCCAGACCAAATATGGTACGATGAGAAAGCAATAATAGAATTTATTAAAGAGCCAGTACAAATAAACAAACGTGGATTTTATAAAGTAGAAGAAATGAACAAATATTTACCGTTTGTCTTATAATTATGAATATTTTATATAATAATAGGTATTAATGTAAGATCTCAAAACAAATGTGATTTGTAAGACGGTAGTTTTGTAAGTAATGTTGATTTTTTATTTTGTTTTTTATATTAATGTAAGATCTCAAAACAAATGCGATTTGTAAGACTGTAGTTTTGTGAGTAATGTTGATTTTTTATTTTGTTTTTACTTATAGAAGTTTATACCATGCCAAAAAATTACCATGTTTAAGATTTTGATATGTACGAACATATTTTTGATGTTATTATTTGAGTATGGATGCGTAAAAATTGTTAAGAAAATGTTCAACACTAGGTGTCCAAGACTAGATAGTGTTCAACACTAGGTGTCCAAGACTAGATACTGTTTATGAATGGGTGTCCATTATAAGAATTCAACTGTTCATAATAGATCCTCGATAAGGGGTCTTGATTTTTAAAATTTCTCAAAAGTAAACCCTGGTAGAACTTACTGTGCCAAATATATCGATTATAAAAAGCATGTTTTATTTACGGATATAACCTTTTCTTCCAATACCAAAAGAATAGAAGCAATAAATGCAAATAAACACCGTTTTCATTCTTAAACCGTCCATGATTGGTTCCTCTACCTTACCTACTTTCATTTTTCATTTTTGACTCCGTATCTGTTTCTAAAAGATGTCTGTTTACGTGCAGCAGACGCGATAGTGATGCTGTTTAACAGCCAAAAACGTACATACTTAGCAAAATAATCCTTCAACTTTACCAATAAAAAACTTCGCCGAAATCGGGTAAAAACACCTAGCGAATCCGCCAGTGAGTCCTCGTCCCTAGGTACTCCTAGCTAGTGACTGCCTCGACTCTCGAGCGTAGTTCAATTGAACGGTTCATCAAGCAATATAACTCGCCTGCTGAATACTAATTATTATCTTCAAGCGTTCGAAAAACTTTCCACCATAGTGTCGAGACGGCTAAGACACAAACTCCTACCTACGAGTATGTTTCTTAGAATTCGGTACAGGTGCTTTTATTAGGGGCATTTGTGTCAGAGTTGAATAAACTTTTCGGTTAAATTTGAGAATATAGTACCTATAGGACTGGATCAGGTAGGTAGGTACCTTCTGTAAGCGTTAGGCGCGCTTACAGTAGGTACATAGATCTGACCATTACTTAGATCGAAATGGGAAGGAGCTGTGTCACTGACTCTGGCAGAGCCACCATCAGGGATTATAATTTTGATAACACAAAAAATTAGTCGCTAGTTAGTCGAAATTTGTCGCTAAATATCAGAATTTGTGTGGCCCTGCTGTTGAGACTCTCTCCATATCGGCCACCTATAAACCCTTATATCTTTTGCACCAGTGACCGACAAATTTTGATATTTGGCGACAAATTTCGATTAATTAGCGACAAATTTTTTGTGTTATCAAATTAAAATCCCTGATGGTGGCTCTGCCAGAGTCAGTGACACCTTATTAAGATACAGTTCGCGTCAAATAACTTTGCCGCCCTGAAGCTAGGCTCTTTGCTAGCCGCGCCAATCAGCGCCATGCGCGCTGCTGTTTTATTCATAGGATTAACTACTGCGCAGTGATTTGTTGCCTACTTCAGAGCGGCAAAGTTATTTGACGCGAACTGTACTTAATTATTAAGCATCACCTTTTGTATTAGGTACCGCAATTAAAACAATTAAATGGCATTGACTTTCTCCACCAACGACTGAGTTCTACAGCTTCTGTATGACCCAATCAGAAAGGTACCTACGCTTTACGAGAAAAAGACAAAATACCTAGGTAGGTACATAATAAACGGCAGACAGCTGTGATATTTTATAAGCCTATTTTTGTGATGTGTCTACCGAGATCTGAATTCAGATTCAAGCGTCGTAGCTCTGCCAGAAAGAGCCAGATGTGCATTTCTAATCTTTCTTATGCAGTTAGGTGCCTATCATAAAACTCTGCGAAACTAGAAACCAGAATGTCGATGTCTGCTAATCGGTTATTTCCCAATCTGTGACAGATTTGACAAAAACCAATAAACTCTCTTCTATCAGAAAAATGATTTTTAAAAGAAGTTTTGGGCAAGTTTATTTTGTTAATGGCGTTTCGCAGGTCCACTTAAGGCTTGTATTCATGCCAACGACCTTGTGCATTTGGGCGGAGCTAACTACTCCTCTCCGCGCCACGCCGCCACCCGCATGGCACCCGCATGCCAACGCGTTGCCTAGCGACACGAGGCGCCCCGCACTGAATTCGTGGACGAGTGCGGGGATGATATAGACACGGACTTTAAACGATCGCATTTTTAATTTATTATATTAAAAAATATACATGTTTTTAAAAAGTAACAAAACCAAATCATTTTCGTTTGTATTGCAAAGCACTAGATATTTTTTTTATATTCTTTTGATAAAAAATTAAGGAGTAAAATGGTTTCATCTCAACGATTTGGTGGTTTTTTTTCTTAATAGGTGATATGGATAGAAAAATTATGGCTAAACCAAATTACGATTCATATCATGTAGATTACCAACTATTAACTATACTAAACTATTAACTATATTCAGATGTAATTTCTCTGTAAGTTCAGGAGAAAAGCTGCTTCATCTGCACGCTGTTTTTAAGCTTTTTTCGAAAGAGTAGCTTTAAATTGCCGGCTGCATAACCGGGCTTGCCTGTGGGTGCCTCAATAAATTAAGGCATCCAGCCAGGTGACTATACGCAAAGGGCTCCCCCTGTGGGGTACGGACCTCTACTTCTGGGGGAGGACAGCAAGAGACAGGCTGGTTCGGATTTTGGGCAAGTAGCTAGGGGTAGTCATTTTAAATAATTCCAACAGTACTCCCCCATCCTCTCCAGCATCAATGTTTCCCCGAATGAGGATAGGTTGGAGAATGGATCAATGGATGGTTTATAGCTAAAGATGGTTAGAATTCACTCCAACGACTTGTAACTAAACAATATTCAAGCAGAATGCTAGTTTAATCACCAAACAAAAAAAAAATAGACCGAAAAGATAAGTGAGGGCACCCAAATAAGGCCAAAATAAGGGAGAAAACAGATCTTCGCTAGGTGCCCTAGTTTTTGAGATATAAATGTGGCCCTGCTGGGGAGACTCTCCAGATCGGCCACCTACAAACCCATATATCTTTTGAACTAGTGACCGAAAAATTCTGATATTTGGCGACTGATTCAGACTAATTGGCGACAAAATAAGGGAGAAAACAGATCTTCGCTAGGTGCCCTAATTTTTGAGATATAAATGTGGCCCTGCTGGGGAGACCCTCTTCAGATCGGCCACTTATAAACCCTTATATCTTTTGAACCAGTGACCGACAATTTCGGGTAATTCCACTTTGCCCCACCAAGCCCGCCACCCTGGTGTGGCAAAGTGGACTGCCTAAAATTTTGCAGTGGAATATGCCCCACTATTCTGATTTGATGGGGCGGATAACACTAGCATAAATACGAGGTTAATTATTTAAAAAAAAATGCTTAGGTTAGGTTAGGTTAAAACTGTGACCTCCTACGCACGAGCCGAGCGAGCGAAGCGAGCGGTGCCGCGGCAGCGGCCGGCGAGTGCCAGAAACGACTAAATTATATAGAAAAAAAATATGGAAAAAAGAGATTAATTTTTAACAGGCTATCGAGAACCGAATTAGTTAGACGAGGATAATTATTTAAAAAAAATGCTTAGGTTAGGTTAGTGTTATCCGCCCCATCAAATCAGAATAGTGGGGCATATTCCACTGCAAAATTTTAGGCAGTCCACTTTGCCACACCAGGGTGGCGGGCTTGGTGGGGCAAAGTGGAATTACTCACAATTTCGACTAATTTTTTGTGTTATCAAAATTAAAATCCCTGATGGTGGCTCTGCCAGAGTCGCTGACACAACTTTGTCGACAACACTGTTGACGATCGGGAAAATAAAGTTTCATTCGTCCAGTGTGGACGAAGAAGTCTCTTTCGTCAACACTGTGAACGTATGAAGCTACGTTTCCCGATTGCCAACAGTGTTGACGAAAAGGTGCTACTTATCGGGAATATTCGGAGAACACAGAAAGTTTCGTTATTTAGGATTTCGCATTTCGTAGATGTTCATTAATTATTGTCATTTTATTTATGGGGTTTTCGAGGTCTACTACGTTACTTACATCTAATGAAATTAAACAAAACTACTTGATCAAAGATTAATATAATTTTATACTCTTATATATATCAAAATAGTTTACAAACTAAAAATGATATTTTAAAAATAATAGATACAAAATTAACTTACATGATCGTCTGATTTAAAAATAACAATTATTTATCATGTTTCTTTGTTGTAAATAAATTAATATCAAAAATCTAATAATTTCTGTTACAATAGCACAATAACAACATTTATTTGTGAACCACTACAGTTAATGCGACTATTAAATACAATTTTCTAGATGTTTTTCAATAAATAACTTCAAATCTAGGTCTAATCATTACAAATACATATGCAAGAACATACAAGAAGCAATTTGAGAATATATTGTAGTAGGTATCTTAAAAGTTAAAACTAACATTTTTGCTTAGAACCTCTAAAATCTTTCACGCCACTTTTTGAACTTCATAAATGGAACTTAATTCTCGGCGCGAAGACCGAACAGTTGCAACTAAAGGCGACATTCTCGGTTGAAAACAGATGTGAAATAAATAGCCTGTTATCATCGTCGCGATTCCGATTCAAAATAATGCTAGCGTGTTTTAATTTTGTCTACACTATGGTCTCGGCGGATATTCTCGTAGCGACGATCGATATGTACTACTGTTTCTAGCGACATAGTGTAGTGAATGTAGTGTTGTGCGTTTAGTACGCGTGGTTTGCTACAAAAAGACCGGCTTCGGCGCCCACACCTGTTACTGATCCCGCCACGTATTTGCCTTGCGACGCCTGGCCGTTGCCCTGGAATGAACAGAAAAACATGATTTAAGTTATGTTGAATGATCAAATATGGCAACATTGAAAGTCATGCAGAATTCTGAAATAAGGCCACTGTTGCAGAAGCTGCCAACATTTCTATACTCATAAAATAGCTGTCACATTCACCTTTTATACTTTCCCTTGCACACATCTTAGTAATTATAGCGAAGTTTAATTTCGCCTTAAACGAGCCACAAGTAATACAAAAACACTTTCAAGAACACAATGAATGTGTCTATTTTAGTATGAACTAAATAGGATAGCACAGTGCTTGTGCTGTCAAATTAAAAAATAGCAAAAAAAAAATTTATTGGCAACCCCAATATTTTTTGTTCGTCAAATATTCAAAAAAAGGTCAAGGACGAGTTGATTAGATAATTATAATATTAACATCTTCATGAATTATGATAATGTATTGTTGACAGATTTGTTTGTTTAGAGTTTATCAACCATTTATCTAGTTACTTTACGACTAGTCTACGTTTTGAGGCTCCAATGGGTTAGGATGAGACACCAATTGAATTGGCAAGGTTAATCTCAAAATGAAATGCCGATTGCCCCTGCAGCCAGGTCGTATTTGATTCGGGGGCCCACGGTCAGCACTGGGAATTCCTGGCCTAAGGTGGTACTGGTCCACCTTAGGCCAGGAATTCCAGCCAGGCCACAAGAATTGGTACTGGTTGATCAGCGGGATTGTCCGAAAGGGTTACCGCTGGCCCGGAACATTAAGGGCTAAGGAAGGAACATGGGTGGGTTTTAGTCAGTAAGAGTCACACTCCCTTCCGCTCCACCCAGAGCGATTTGATGATTTGCCATCCATCAAAAAAAAGGTGGTACTGGTCAGCCCAAGTTGAGGGACAGCCTTATGATCCTATTTCATTTTCAGAATTAATCAGCGTGGCGGATTTTAATTAGGTATATTTTACTAGGTGTAAGCAATGAAAGCTTGTTCATTATATTAGTTGTGTTGTTGCAAGTTATTTCGATTGCCTGTGTTAGGTGTATTGGTAAATCAATCACAAATGGCAAACATTAACTTTGTTAAACTTGACATGAGCTACTCTTCTAATGCCCGTTTTAACTCACAATAGGCAACACCTCAATATAATGTAAAAAACACAATGTTAGATTTTCAACGCTCAACTCAGCGAGGAGAGTTGAAAATCCAACAGTGTAAAGTTATTTAGGCATTACATTTAGATGTTGGCTAGTGTTATTAAGAATGGGGCGCTTATGCGACATTGAATGGAGTCGAGTTTTTCAACAGAGCTATACGGCTAGGATACTAGGCATTCAGAAACTGGGAGTAGGTTTTCTATTCCTGCACATTACTACCTACTACTGCTTAGCAATACTTTTACTACGTAACTACGGCTAAAAGGTGAAATAAACACGAACGCAAACGATATTATTATTTATTTCAACAATAACAAGCACAAAAAGCGATAAGTGTTGGTACTACTATTCAGGCATTCTAGAAATTAGATACATTTACATGCAAACTACAATACGTTTAAATACAGAATTACAAATGGCGGCTTTAGCATTGTTCTTCCCTCTCGTTTGCACATGGTCAGAAGAGCGAGAGGCGAATAGTTAGGCGACCATTTCTTGCTCCATTTTCAAACGTACTGCTTATGTAAAGGATGTTGTTAAGACTCAGTTGTATTATTTGTAAGGCATCATACCAGTGTAACTGTTTATTATTAAACGAATACCCCAGCTTGATTAAAATTTTGAGATGATATATTTTAACAAGTAATACAACTGGGAGAAATGTCCATAGATTGTTTAAGTTTGGTAAAAATGTGGTTTTTATTAATATTTTTCTTGATAAAACAACTTAGCTTACGAATATATTAAAAAAATGTATTGTAAATACTTATAGAATAAAAATAAACGAAATTTTATGGATCACAATTCGAGATATTATTAATTTGTGATAAGTATCAAACTTGAGTGATTTCAATAAAATTCTCATTAAAAAAACTTTTGATTAAAACTTTTGTGGAATGTAGAAAGTCCAAACTAAAAAATATAAGTAACAATAATAATTAATTATAACTACATTCAAGCCAATTCATTTTTGTCGCAAAAGTAGATGTTTAGTTTAGTATAAATAATTGTTCAGACTTAGATTTTGAAATAGACAGTACAGCATAAACAAACACACATAATAAAGCAAAGACTGATTGTCTTGTAAAGTTTTTTTTTCAGGTGCAATATTTTATCTGCCAAATTCAAAATCCATTCGGATATAAAGCCGACCATACACCGCAATTTTCCTCGTCAATCGATTTTGATACATAATACATAACACCACGCTTATATTCCTCAAAGGGTAAGGCAGATGTGTAGGTACCTATAGTACACTCACATTTTGTCAGTTACGTTTAAGTCCCATGTAATAGGGGGCGAGCCTATTGCCATCAACCAGGCACAAATCCTGACTCCGGGCTACTGAGAAATTCCTGATAGAAAAACCCACAGACAATAAAAAGGAGGTGTATGGTTTACTTAAGATATTCTAGTACGCATGCGACTTGATGAAGTTAGACTTGGAAGCGGCCAACGATGGGATGGACCCGGCCTTGTATTTGCCAACACAAGCCTGACCGTTAGCCTGTGACGTCACAATTGGCAAGAGAACACATTCGTCCAGATTTAGATGTTTGGATTTAGAATCACCGAGCAGACACGTGATTGGTGGTTAAAGATGCGCAGGAGTGCAGCGTCGTTGGTGCATTGTTGAATTGTGAGGATTAAAGGAAAAAAATGTTGATTAGTAAACTACTTCTATTAATTAATATGGTTTCCAGATGCAGCTAGTGTAAAACAATATGTCCATGACAATCAAATAATTCAGTTTTGAAAAAAAAAATCTAATGGATACCTATGGATATTTATGACACTAGCCGCATATGAAATAACTACATTCTAAGCAAATTAGTGACATATAAGACAGATACAGGACAACACAAATGTACATGCAAAACTATAAAGAGTAGGTAGGTAATATATTTATTTAGTCAGGCAACAAGTTTGTTTTAAAGTTATGTATTTTAACCCTTTGAACGCACATATACGTGACAAGCAAGCGCGTGCCCTGTACGCCAGTCGTGTGTCGCCTATCCTATTACGAGCGACACAAATATGTGACAAAAAATGCGGTGCACTTTATCACGAAATAAACAATTAAATCATTACTTTTGTGTTTTTATTTGTATACCTTAAATATTTAAAATTGTGGCTTGGCGTGGAGGGCACGCGCGTGCGTTTATGCTCTGGTGTTCAAAAGGTTAATAATCCTTTGCCATTCAGCAAACTGCCGTCTATTTATCAACTTACCCTACTGTAAGATAATACTATGGTAATTTAAAGACCTACCGAGGAACATCCTTCATCTCATTCGCTCCTAGTACGAAGAGTTTAACCTTAGCACACTTGCCTTCTCCTACTTTTGATTGAAACCTCGTGAAATCACATCCTTCATCTCTTGCACCCCTGATACAATCGAGTCAACAAACAAGTTTAAAGTGCGTTTGATTGAAAATGTATTCAATCCCAGTGCTGTAAAGACTACGGGATATTTTTATTTATCCACGAGTAACTGCACATTCTTCACCTCATATCCTCCTAGTACAAACAAGTCGCGTAGCTCACTTGTTTAGAGCAAAGATGATCCTTCACGTACATAAAACCAATAGGCGCTGTCTCCTTTGAAAATCATAATCATCCTTCACCTCATAACCTCCTAGTACAATCAAGTCACCTTAGCACGCTTGATGAGCTCCTGTTGACCAGCGAGCACATTCTCAGGCTTGCCGGCCCACGCGCGGAGCACGGAGGCCTGGAGAGCGCGTCCGTAGCTGAAGGTGAGGGCCCATGGCCTCTTCAAGTCAACAGTGTTGATGGCGTTCAGGTTCACTGACGCCTCTTCTTCGGACTGGCCACCAGACAGGAATGTAACGCCTGGGAAAGATGTGGTTTGGAGATGTTTAGACTGGGAAATGACTTGACACCCTGTTATGTGTAATATATTGGCTCGAAAGAAAAGTTAAGGTTTAGGTGCAGTAGTTGTTACATACCGGGAACGGCAGCGGGTACAGTTCTGAGCAGAGCGGTGACTGTGGCGCGGCCGATGTCCATGGGAGTGTAGGTCTTCTTACAGCTCTGGCCAGCGGTCACCTGAGGAGCAATGGACAACACAAATATTAGAAAAACATTAAAAAAAATGTGCATGCTAAAATACCAAGGCCTCAGTAGTTCAAAGGAGTTACGGTAATACGGGCTAGTCAACAAGTCCACATTAAAGCGCGTATATTGCGTACAGAAATAAAGCATAAGAAACTAGTAGGTACAAACCATGTTGGGCTTGAGGAGGGTGCCCTCAAGGTAGACGTGATGGTCACTGAGCGCCTTGTAGACGGCGGCCAGGACAACCTCGGTCACCTTCTGCGCGCGGTCAAGGTCATGTTCACCTAGAAAACAAAATTCATCCACGTAAAATTGATATACTAGATAAATTGGAGCATAGAAGAGCTCAGTTGTCAAGAAATTACTTGTAGATGTTACATACAACTTACGTCCAAAAAAGCAAAGTAATAGAATCACATAATCAACAAGAGTTCACTCACCATCAGGCAGAACCTCGGGCTCAACGATGGGCACGATGCGCTGGCTCTGGCAGATGGAGGCATAGCGAGCCAAGACGTTCGCATTCTCCATGATCGCCTGGTAGGAAGGAGAGAAGCGACCGATCTTGAGCACGCAACGCCACTTGGCGAAGTGGCAGCCGTCCTTCTTGTACTGGGCGCAACGCTGAGCAAGGTCATCGAGACCTGGGGAAGAACATAAAATTGTTAAAAAATACATACTATTTACCTGTCATGTCTGAAATCTAACTATCTGATGTTTTTGACGTGACAACGTCTTAAATTAGGTTGCGACTGGGAGTCACTTATGAAAAAGTGTAACGCTCGGTAACGTTACGATGAGTCACCGAACGAGAGAGAGGCCCGCCGAATGCCTTGCGTCTCTCTCCCACTCAACTATGATCGGATGATCGGTCGTTGTCACGTAAAATCTTCGCCCGTAAAACCGACTTTACAGGCAACCATTTTTTTTATTTTTCAGTTGCAAATGACCCAGAAATCGGCCATTTGGATGATGAAATGAATGCGCAAAACCATCCTAAACAATTATTTGGATCGAAGAGTTTCGTTTTTTTAGGTAACTAGATCATAGATTTTTTCGACCGGCGTGCGCGTATAAATACGTAAACGAGGCAAAAGCGGCATGTATAGATCGTAGCAGGTGGCGTTCTGCAGTTCCTACCTACCCGCATAGATTAAGTTATTGAATATAATCTAATGTGTTTCGCCATGTCATCGAAGATTATTATTTACAATTGCAACGTAACTTTAGTCATTCCTCCATTACAAATGTTTTTCTTATAATCTACTGGGGGTACGTCAGCCTAGGCTGATGAAATTATTAATAGCAGTAGAAAAATACGTTACTATTCAAAATGAACAATCTGTGATGACGCGGCAAAAAAAAAACATGATTACTATGAGGATGTAATTATCATGTTTTTTTTATGGTTAGTTATTTATCTCAAAAGCCACTTTTGGAAAACAGCAATATTAATATCTAAGACTTTTGGAAAATATAGCAATATTAAATACATAGTGGACCATAAAATCAATCTGTAGCCTACTGTAAGTTTTAGATTGAGTGTAATGAACTCAATAAGCTTGGACTTAACTCACTAGAGCGAGTTATTAGGTATCAATTGAGAATAATAGATAATTGGAAATAATTGAGAATAGAATAGAATAGAATACTCTTTATTATGTACACCATATAAATTACAGACATAATTATAGAAACTGCACAAAGGGTGACACAATGGGCGGTCTTATCGCTAAAAGCGATCTTTTAAAGACAAACAACATACAACAACAACATACTAATAAAATCCATTTGAAATATCAAGCGAACAGTAAATAAGGGATTTCGCTGACTTATCGAGTAGTTTTGTAAAAATCTTCAGAAATTAGAATCAAATCTTAAATGTTTTGATGCTCTATAATTCTTTCCTTTTGTATACACTTGTTACACTTGTACATATTATTGTTATGTGTTTAGATTGTCTTTAACATATCTCGGGACCCTGGGGTACCGGATCTTTGGAAGGCGTACGAGGGGCCGAAGCCAATTCGCAGAGGCCCGTTAGACACTTACGGTCTTATTCATAAAAAAAGCTTATAGAAGGTTTAAAGCACACATTAGTTAAAATGCTCATTAAGCCTTTAAAACGTTCGATAAAATTTTGTATTCATAAACGCTTCATAAACGTTCGATAACTAAAACGTCCTATAACTTCAATATAAATATAAATGTTGCCATTTTATTGAAGTCATCCAACAAATTGGCCAAAATATTGAGTCGTCAAACGAGAATATCTGTCTACGCACCGAATAATTGCCCATAGACATTATGACGTGCGGAAAACTAATTTATTGTCTACGGTTTCGACAGTTTTGCCGCGTTAACGTCATAACATAGTTTTTGACAATGAATTTGTTAATGTAATTTTATTGTCAGGCGAGCGAAAACCTTTGAATATTTTTTTGTATTTAAAAGAAATGGAATTAAGAATGGAACTAGAAAAGAGACTAGTTCCAAGAAAGTGCAAAGAAGTGAATACTCGTTTTGGTTGGAGGACGATAAGGTTTGTACTGTTACAACTAAAATGTGTTCAAAGTAAGTTTTGTTTTGTAAACAATCTTTATTTCTTATTCTTGCTTTTGCTTTTCCTTAGATCTTTGGAAGAATTGGTCAGGGAGAGAGTTTCCATAATAGAAAATGAAGGTGGACGCTGATGATGGCGCCAAACAAGTAGCTGAATTCTGGGCACAATAAGAAGATAGAAAATAAAAACACATACTGACTGACACCAACGCGAAAAAGGGGAAAAAGGCGGCCTGGCATGATTTACGAATTAGGTGCCTATCCTATTTACTTATAATTTACAAAGTTCCTGAGTAAGCATGTCAAGAACTTCGTTTGATGAAGAGAAAGAATTATAACATTAATTTTGTATTTCAGGACAGTAGGAAGAATGGTGCTTCACTACAAATAATAAACAGAAGAGGTGGCATAGATAGCAAATGAAAAGAAACATTTTAAAAATGTTGTTCTGCTAGCACAAGTTCTAGAAGCCGAATTAAAGTTTAGAGTATTTTAAAAATAAATAAATTAAACTGATATCTGTATATGTATAAGCTTTTTATTAATGCACTACTTGCTAAAATGTTTCCTCTTTATCTTCTTTGTGTCGCGGGGACGACTGTATTTTAGATCTTGTTGACCCAAAACTTTGTCACTTCCACAATGTTGTCAGTGGCAGCGCAGAGGTCACTTTGACTGCATGTTTTGGGACACATAGGGTAGGATAGGAGGCGGAGCATGGTTTGCGACATAGCTTCACAACCACTCCCTGGAGTATCTTACTGGAGCATCTCCCTGCAGGGTGTAAACCTACATGATCCACACGGAAGTCCCTGAACCGTCTCCGGACACAAGTGGGAAGATGTACCTCTAACCTGGTAAAGTGAGGCTACCTCGGTGGAATGTTTCCTGAAAAGTTTGTAAAATAGGTAGCATTTGCATTTCCCCTTGCAACTTCTTGGGGTGACTGTATGATATTCATTGATATTGCTACCTACCCTCTAACTGAATGTCTCCATGGTCAACTGCAATATTGTAAAGGACTGCTCTAGCCACTATGGTTGTTGCATGTTAAAGACATTGAAAGCGTTGTTTCCACAGCCCAAAGCAGCAGCGTCCCACAGTAATTCTTGTTGCTATTCCTCATATCCAAGACAAACTTACGAATCTGCAGAAAATGCATTTTACAGGGAATGATAAGTTTTTTTTTGTAACAGGTACCTATACCTAGGTATATAGGTACCGTGGTACATTTGGTTTTAAAAATACTATTTTTTTAAGATTAAATCTTACCAAACAAACCAAACCAAATGTACCACGGTACTTAGCTGTTACTAAAAAAAACTTAACATTCCCTGTAAAATGCATTTTCTGCAGATTCGTAAGTTTGCCGTGGATGTGACGAATTATGTCCTTCGTTATATTTTTCCTCGCTTCTATTTTGCATTGTAGTTATATAATAACTAACTAAATTGGTTAAACAGAAGTGCAACTTATATTAAATACAACTGCATAAGTTACATTTGTATTGTAGGTCAAATGTCATTTTCTATCAGCTGGTAAGAGTCGGCCATTTTTTTTTCCTTATAGTACTGTTATAGTAGGCTTCTGGGTTTCATAACTTTATAGTAGGTTTATAGAACGTTTTAGGGCTAAAATGCGTTTATGAATAACAATTTTTGACAACGAGACATTAGCAAGACTTTAGATGTTCTATAACTTATTATGAATAAGACCGTTATATTATAAGCGTCTCACGGGCCTGTACGAATTATTATTTAAGACTAAGCTTTTAAATCATGTAAAATATTTGATAATTAACTCTTAGTAATCACAAAACATAATTTTTTGATGCAATTTAATAGTGCATACGCATGCCAATACCAGGGCGACATAACGACCTTTATCTATGTCATTATTTCAATATCAATCACATACGATACCTACTCTCATTAAGCAAACAGTTGGTTACGAACTTTAGTACCTAAGAGATAAGAGGAGATAACAGCAGTCGAGCCCCCTTCAACCTCATTGCGTAGCACAATCACAATCTATAAGATTACATAAGAAAATATTCTTCTTATTAATAATTCTGATCTTTAATAGCGTAGTTTCTAAGAAAAACATGCAGACCTCTGACTGAAATCGATTTTTTTGTAGTTTTAAACACCAGAGCGGCCACCACTTCAAAAAAAAAATGGTGTAGGTATATGTGCAGAATGAAAGGTATGTTCGATTTTGAATAATTAAGATCAACATGATAAAATATTGTTCATTCTTACAATAAGACAAATATTTACATTATTTCTGTTTGTGAACGCAATCTGGTAGTTGTTTGACTCGTTTTATTTTAATATAGGGCCCGTCCAAAAGGTCAGCGTTGTCGATAAAAATGTTTATTCACGATTATAGTGAGGCGGGTTTGTATAAAATATTTTTCTCAAGTTTTATTTTAAGAAGGCGCTCTGAGCAGTTTCCAACCTAACAGGACACCAGGAAATGCGATCATCCCCGTATAACGCGAATCTTGAAATGTAACTGTGGCATTGATACTAACTTCTATCGAAAAAAGCTAGAATTCTGGCTATCGTTCAATCTAGTTCCCGTCTGGGAGATTAGAACAAACTTAGCTTAAATATGAGAAAAACTTAACGACTAATGTTATTCTACCGTATAACGCAAGACGAATTGAGGACTAGGGTCGCATAATACAGGAAGAAGCGCTTGTTTGAACATTGCAATCTACCTGCTCTATTTATATATATTCTACAAAGCATACAACGGAAAACCATCAAAGAGTTTATAAAGTGCTGTTATCCGCTCAAATCCCTATTTCTGAAGATAATAATGTCATAACAATCATACAGTCGGTACTTACGTTGATAATAATTATCTTACATACTGTCTGAGCTAACCAATCAAATAATACAAGTTTACATAAATACAATACATAGTCACGCTTCCTTCCCATGGGGATAGGCAGAGACTACAGAACGCTTCCTGCCGGTCGATTCTGTAAAAATCTCACCGTGAAAACTTAGGTGAAGTGAGTTTGTTTTTGCTAGGAATTGACACTATTGACAGCTCACTTCACCTAAGTTTTCACGGTGAAATTTTTACAGAATAGCACCGCTGCTATGATCCTTTCTCCTTTGCTTTATAACAATACTACTCTTTAAACACAATTATTATGTGCAATTAAAACAAAATGTCGAAAAAGACTGAAGGAACCGGTTAAAAGAGGCTTGCGCTTTAAATTGTGAGGAAGACGTAAGACCGGTTTGGACATTCATGTTATTTATATGGTCTGTTTCTGGTTACAAATGGAGCAACTGTTGTCTGAGTTGCGCAATTTAAAAGAAACCCGCAGCCTAAGTGCGTAACACACTACCAATCACAATGTGAATATCTAATATTAAAGGATATCGCTGATCAGTGTTCGAAAAATTTGTCTCCTCAACAACTAAAATAACGATTGAATGTTGTTGAACTATCAAACCCATTCATATTGTTAGTGTTTTATGCCTCCTCTACACGTCGGCGGACGCATTCGCAGATGACCATCTGCTGATGAATCTGTCAACGTGTAGAGGAGGCCTTAAGCAATTACCCCGCTGTCAAAGAATATTTTCGGAAAACGAATTTGTTAACCCTTCTTGAAAGCACCAGGGCATGTGCTCTTTGCATATGGGAACATTCGAAGTAGTAGACGAGACAGTCACAATTTAAAAGCCTTGTTTTCACTAGGCGACTAATGTCCCACGATTGTCGCAATAACAGTCGAAGTCTTAGGTTCTCATTCATTTATGCATGGCAATATCGATCGAGGACTGGGCAAAAGTACACAAACGTCGGTCGATGTTACCGGCAACACGATTTGCGAGACATTGGACTTGGACGCTAAGTCAAAACGCTTTACCCTGAAACTGGTAACCGTAAGGGTAAGGGCTCCTATAAACGGCATTTGCCACATACATATTGCACTTCTTGACGCACGTCAAGGTTCTTGATATGGGAATGTAAGCCAAACTGAAGTGAATCCCGCGCGGAATGTGGGACGAAATTCGCTGGCGCCAATTGTGTCAACTAACTTCTATGTAGGCGATCAAACTGGCACGAATAGTCAAGAGACGTCCTACCCTTCTTTCCTTCAGTCGTATCATGAGTCCCGCGCAGGGTTTTCTTTCTATGCAGCTTAGAAAATACTTTGTATGTTTACGCTAACGCCAGATAGCGTTAAATAGGAAGTTTACCCTAAAACTAATAGGTTGATGTAAGACTCACCCTGAGTGGTGCACTCATCTTCGGATCCGAACAGGGGCACAACACCTTTGTCGACCTTGATGCCGCAGATGATGCCACGCTTCTCCAGCAGACCGACCAGCGGTGTGCCATCGTCAGCCTTCTGGTACAGAGTCTCGTGGAACAAGATCACACCGGAGATGTTCTCGGAGAGGGCCTGGAAGAGGTATAAAGTTGAATATAGGTACAAGATATTTTGGCGATGAATAATAAATACTAGGTACTATATTTTTTTGCTGAAGTCCAATTTATCTCCTAAACTTGAAAGATAATGGACCTTTTAAAAGATCCAGACTATGTTATATTTGGTGCTTCCATGACCCCTAAGCTCAAAACAGGTAGTACCTATATAAATTCTTGAATGATTGAATGCCAAAAATTTCCCATGACCTTTGTGATCAATAGGAGAGAGGCTTTTTCGTCATATAAATATTGATGGCTTCTGGTCTGGCCAGGTGGGATCATCTATAGTAGACTATAATCTGACTTTCAATCATCATGACGAAGTGGAGTTGGACAGGATATCCAGCTATACGAGGAGATGGCCGATGGAGTAAAGCTGTGACCGAAGGGTGGTCAAGGTTATGTCAAAGAAACCAAGGCCGTCCAAAACTGCTGCGCTGCGTGTCGCGGGTTCGATTCCCGCACGCACGGAACAAATATTTGTATGACCTACAAGTAGTTGTTCCGGGTCTGGCTGTTTGTGTAGGTGAGTTTAAATGTTTGTAAACGTACCCACAATACAGGAGAAATTCCTAGTGTGGGCAATGTTTTTTCAAAAAAAAAAAAAAGCGCGCTCTGTTGACGATATCGCCAACCCAGCGCGATATCGTCGAAGTCGCGGGAAACACCTGGATGAAAGACGCACGGAACCAGGAAGTATGGCAGGAAAAAGGGGACGCCTATACCCAGCAGTGGGTAATTCCGGCCTGAAATGATGATGATGACGACATGAAAAGTGATAGGAAAATCAATCAGTTTGCCAGTCCACGTGTCTACCACCTCACCTACATAATATCTATTCGGATATGTAGTGATTGTTATCTACGTGTTAAATAAATAACGCAGTGTGAGTCTGTCGGTTACGTTTTAATCAGTCAACAGTTCAGTTATCATCAATTTTCCACTCCTTCGTGGTTCTTCGATACTTAATAATAATGAGTACTTTTTTTGTCGAATTATGTCTATTTCGTGTGAAATTGCTGACGTTAAAAGTTTATTTATGAATGGTAATCAATTTCTATTAAACTTAAGTACAGACTGATAAAATAGGTACCTACTGCTGACTCCCGATATTAATTCGGCACCCTAATTGAGTAACACACTTTCAATCATAATCTGAACCATTTTGACAGATATTGCTAATCCATCGCTTCATATGTTTGAAAAATTTGTATGCCCAACAACGTAAATAACGCAATTAATGTTATTGAACTGTCAAAATGAAAGCCATTGCTACTGTTTAACGTTTTTATTGTGTTACGCAATTACCCCGCAGGTATATATTTTCAAACCTAGGGTTTCAGTACATTATGTGGAAATGTTAAGGATCTTGTAATGTAAAAGGCTATTTGGGCAGTCTCATGATCAGACCTGAAAAGAATAGCCAGAAACAATTTGACTGAATTCGTCAGAAAACATCAAACATAGGTATATTATATAAGTTATAGAACTTGTGGACCCTATCTATTTAATATCATGAACAGCTTTCAACGTTGACCGGAAATTCAAGATAGAAAGTAATTTATTTCTCTCATATCGTACCATATTTGGCGCGACCAGTCTAAATGAACGCAGATAAATCAAGCGTCATAATTATGACGCTTGGAGGCGCCATGACGCTAAAATACTATGCCATTAATGCCTAAAGCATGTGCTATTTTCATTATTTCTGAATGAACATCACATACTATGACAAATTGGCAAAGGAAACTATTCTGACGCTCGGTTTGGACAAAATGCTCAAATGTTTTGGCACTAATCGAAAGTATTGGAAGCAAAGTGGTTCTTATTACAAAGGACTAAAGAACCTGGCATCCTCATGAGAGAAGCAAATGCCAATACCTACACGAGGTGAATCATGTCACTTGAATATGCAAGACATTTTAAGTTGTTTATCACTTTCGTTTCACGAGTTTATTTATTTTTACTTTGAGTTTCACGTGATTAATACCAGACAAAACATTGTATTGAATAAAAATAACGGAGTGCATACTTTTTCAAGACCACTCACCCATCAAAATAAAATAATGTCACTTTCGTAATAACATTTCGCCTTTTATAACTGTGGTCTACGTGACTTTTACCAGGTAGGGTTACATTAGTTAGTTGAGTTATCGGAATCATGACGCTTGTTATAGCGTCAAAAAATCAGGACCGCCATTTTACATAAAATCAAGGAAGGTATGGCCGTAATGTATTAACAATATACAGAAGTGTACCTATCCATGCTTACTATATTAGAGCCAGGAATTTGAGATAATTTTCAAGTTATGGAACAACAAACTGAATGTTATTTGTTTAGCAAAGTTCAAATATCATTGCAACCAAAAACATAGGATTAGGACCTTTTTAACCGACTTCAAAAAAGGAGGAGGTTTCTCAATTCGACCGTATATTTTTTATTACAAATGGTCACTCAAAAATCAATTTAAAATACATTTTACTAAAGCTGGAATGTATCTGAGATTATGAACACTACTTTGTAAGGAGGGATATTTTGTGGCGCAATACATAATGGCGTAATGAGAAACGTCAGGTGCAATTTGTAATAATGTCGGTGTAAAGCGTCAGCTTTGTGAGCTATGTGTGTCATATTGAACTTCCCAACACGTTATTATTTCCTTAGCTAGTAAACATCTCGTGACTCGATTAGACGACCAAGCGACGCAGGAATTTCACCTCAAAAAATGCGTCTGTGAAGCGTCGAGTGTCATAAGTAGTTAAATCTTAGGAATAAAACAGCAGCGCGCACGCACGCGTAGCGAAAGGCCTTGCTTCAGAGCGGCAAAGTTAGGTATTTGACGCGAACTGTAGGTACTAACACAGAAAGCGAATAGGTATTCAAATGAGTCGGCTAAATAGCAACCGGTTATTCTGGGGGCACGACTGCCACGCCTCGAAATTTTCGTAAATTAACTACGTAACAGAATTTGATTAACATTTGGTACGGACTCGATTTCCTTGACGACTAACTACTTTTTTTAATTTTTACATTTTTTACGTTACCTGGACCAGTCAAAGGTCAGGTGGATAATTAGATAAAAACTTTTTGGGTTAGGTAGGGATTGTGAGATGATGAAATATAGATAATAATTATATTATCTGTATCAAACAGTGAAAGTTAATTGCAAGACTTAATTTAGGTATACCTACTATTCAATAAATTGCTAATTACTAATATAAGTACAGTCACGAGCATAAGTATGTATACACTTGGCTTTATTCAAAGGCGATTTTCTCCTTTATTTTTGAATGAAATTTTATATTATTACGAACATAGTATTTTCGAACCCTTAAGTTTAGGTATGTAAAGTGTCGCATTTCAACGTTGCATTCGTTATTTCGTAAAAAAGTCGCAATTGAAAGTTGCCTACCGCCTGTAATTTTTTTTTACAAGCTATTTAGCAATAAACTGGTAATCTTTTGTGACAAAAGTTGTAGGTATAGCTAAGTGGTCACTTGCAGGAACATTAACCTATTAGCAGATATACAGTACCAGTACCAGCTGTACCAGGACAGCATATCCTACTACTTACTGTTAGCCATTAGACTCTCGAAATTCTTAAAATCAAAGGATTATGACTTGCTAACTCACCGCGTCAGAGCTGAAGAGCAGCTGGCGGTACTTGCGGCGGTTCTCCTCTGTGTTCTCCACTCCAATGTCCTGAAGACGCTTGCCCATAGTGCCTGTAGGACATACCTTCATTATAGTAACAATTTAGCTTCAGGATGTTAGTAAGTTCATGGGAATGTTTCAAGACACGAGACAATATATTGTATCTGCCATCTGGCGAATTGGATACTTTATAAAACCTCATCTTAATAAAAAAATAGACCTCTATCTAACTAAACATTCCAAGGTCAAGTCAGGGACAAGTGGAGAAAGCGAAAGAAGCTCGTTACCTTCCCTCTTTCCACTTGTCCCTGCCTTCTGCAAAAGGCAGTATGAGGAACATTATTGCTGCCAAAAAAAAAATTGCTATACTTGAATACTTACTCAATCTTAGAAAATACATGTATGGTCACATAATCAACTATCCACCTTTATGTAGTAGGTATAAGTTATTTTTTGTTTGACCATTTATGATAAAAAGGTTCAAAATAAATTGAGATTTCAATGAAATTTGAACTTTATCACTTAATGCATTGAGTTTGTGTTCCTTAAACGCTCTGAACTTACCAGTGGACTCATCAGCGGCAAGAATACCCTTGCCGGGAGCTACGATCGCTTGGGCGATCTTCCTGAGCTCCTCCTGCAACTCGGGAGTGGGGTACTGGAAGTAGGTACTCATAGTGGCTGAAACAAAAGAATGGCGTTAGGATGAATGTTATGTGTGATGTGAGGACCAGCACCCTATTTGCGTAACACTTTCAATCGCAATCTGAATCACTTTGAAGAATATTGCTAATCCATTGATTCATATGGTCGAAAAATTTGTCTGGGATGAATGTTGTTGAACTGTCAAAACGAAAGCCATTGCTACTGTTAGTGTTACGCAACTGCCTGGCTGGTGCCTCATCATTTCAGCCAAAAAGACGTCCACTGCTGGACATAGGCCTCCCCCAAGCACTTCCACTTCGACCGGTTCTGTGCTTCTCGCATCCAACGGGTTCCTGCGGCCTTCACAAGGTCGTCGGTCCACCTTGTGGGAGGCCTTCCAACGCTACGTCTTCCGGTACGTGGTCGCCACTCCAGAACTTTTCGGTCCCATCGGCCATCTGTTCTGCGAGCAATGTGCCCTGCCCACTGCCACTTAAGTTTGGCAATTCTGCGGGCTATGTCGGTTACCTTGGTTCTCCTGCGGATCTCCTCATTCCTGATTCGATCACGCAGCGAAACTGGTGAAATCATCCAATACACTGGTGGTCATAGACCCTCTTTCCTGTCTACTGCATTTTGAGGTCAGCTTTAGACAGGACAAATTTTATAAAACAAGAAGCATTTAGGACAAAATACCATTAAAATACGAAATAAGGCAAAAATATTCAATGTTGGGATTTTCCTGGGATTTTTTACCGTTTCGGTTATGATCCCCGACCCCCTAAGCTCAATCTTCAGGTAAGGCAGGTATGAAGTTGATTAAAAAAAAAAAATGGTTGCCTGTAAAGTCGGTTTTACGGGCGAAGATTTTACGTGACAACGACCGATCATCCGATCATAGTTGAGTGGGAGAGAGACGCAAGGCATTCGGCGGGCCTCTCTCTCGTTCGGTGACTCATCGTAACGTTACCGAGCGTTACACTTTTTCATAAGTGACTCCCAGTCGCAACCTAATTTAAGACGTTGTCACGTCAAAAAAAAAATGGAACAGGCTAACATCTGTTGTAAATATTATTAAGTACTAATTTAAAATATTGATTTATTTAGGACCCTTAATAAAAAACTTGTAAATTCAAACTGATAAAACTACTTGATAGTTTCTGTCTTACCTTCTAATTGATAAATTATATTTGCTTGTAACCTGATGATAAGATTAAAAGCCAAATATTGTTTTCTACCAACCGCAACCAGAAAGCTAGCACGGACAGCTGTGAGAAGTGTCACTGAACTCACAGATGTTCAAATCCTTCATTAATATTACTCTACTAAGTTTGTGACAACATGTCCCTTGTCACAGTGTGCATACTATATCTGGGTATTTTTGGAAATCTTCCAGAAAACAGCCCTCAATCTCTCTTTCTATCTAAGAACGGCAGCAGGGTGTGGATGTGGAGCTGTCAAAAACTATGCTCCACCTACTATCCTGCCCTCTGTGCCCCAAAACATGCAGCCAAAGTGACCTCTGCGCAACGATAATGCTGTGAGTTTTGGGCCAAATAAATTTGAATAACTGTTGTGCCAGCAACAGGAAGAAGAAGAATCTAAGTTTTAAATGTAGGAATGGAAACTTTCAATATAGTAATGTTTAATCTGATGGTTTCTTTCCATAGGTTGTTATAGCGAACAATAGTGAAATATGCTCACGGTCAACTCGGTTTGGAAAACTGAATTATTCAAAGAAAACTTGATGATAAGGAGAAAATAAATTAACATTCTTATGTTGATATTTAATTACAAATACTGACTTAAGTAATTTTATTTGTTTGACTACTAATTACATTTAACATTGAAGTTCCTATTTATAAATCTGATAAATTTATGGACAAATCATTGGTTTTACTTGATGTCATTCTAAACCTTGACTATTAAGAATCTAGCAAATAAACACCAAGCATTAACAGTAGAGGAAGACTTTAAGCTCTAATTAATATACTGCTAAGATTCTATTGTTTTTTTTTTATTGATTTGATTCTATTGTTATTAAGATTACAGAGAGCAATATTAATTTTATAGTAGGTATGAATTAATAGCTGCCATCAACATGTTAATTAAATCCAGTGTCTGTGCTGCAGTTAGTCTCTGTTGAGATCGGTCGCCATGGCCGAAATATGGTCTGGAGGACTTTTTTTAATGACATCTAGAGAATCCAGTAGGTAGTCAGTTCTAGATTATTAGAAACTGCTAAGCTAAACATGACCTTCCGATGACACACTATTATAAGATTGTTTATCTTATTCCCACTATAATCACCACACTTGGCAACTATTTATATTGGTGATTAATACAATTGCATGAAGAACAGAAAATAACTTTATAAATTGCAACTGAAATATAAAATCACAAAGTTGAATGCAGGCTGCACGATTATTTGGTCAAGTTTATTTTTAGGTACACTGACTCTCAATTTCGAAAGCTGGTTACACATGGTCCTTAAGTGGAACATTCTGCTTAATATTTGCATTTACAGAATTTCAGACGAGCAAGGTACCATTCTCCGTATCTAAGATTATAGCTGTAAGGAAGTTGTCATTAAATTGTGATTGTGGTTAGGTATTGCCTTTGATAGCGACATGAGGCAGATTCTAGAATTAGGTATAGCCACACTCATAGCATCATTTTCAAGTCAGGAAAGGAAAATGAGTGTGCTTCTTACTTCTGTTCTCCTGGTCTTATGCACTAAGATCGCTGGGAAATAGTAATAATGGTAGCCTACCCTTCGTTCCGAAACCTGGCATCCATCCTGATTCCGGAGGTCCCTTTTTTTTGCCCTTTTTACCTTTGGCACCCATTGTGTTGTGTTTATAAAATTTTGATTATAAAAATTTACTTAGAAATAAATTAAACTTAGAAATAATATTTACTCGACATTAAAAAATGATGTTCTATCAAAAACTCACCCTGACAAAAGGGACCATTTCTGTCCGCGTTATTCATTTGTTTTTAAATTAAATTACGAAGCCGTCTTGATCACAATAATGACAGGACAGTCAAACGTCAATTCAAAATCAATAATTTGACATTTTCCATTTTTTTTGACAAACTCAAAACAAATCTGGTAGTGATGTGTAATAAATAATTTCGAATATCGATCATTACCCGGCCCCACAACAATTTTGTAAAAAAAAATAAGTATCTCTGATTAGATATTAATTTTATCATTTAATACTACTCGTATTATCGATATTTTAATTTGTTACTATTCCAGACATGCTTTTGTGGGATGTAATTTTTTGGTAAAGTTGTACTTACTAAAATAAATTACGTGATTAATTACAAATCAAGCAGAAGAAGAATTAAACGCTTGTTTTATTCTTCACATATGTAACTATCTAATATAGCTACAATTCATTTGACTTTGTACAATAGGTTCCCCAAAGGTGACCTTGAAAGGTCATTGAAAACAATATCCCTACTCTACTTATCTCAACAATATTACGCTTACTAGCAAAATATGCAGTGACTGTGAGAATAAATAATTTATTTGAGGTACACCTACCTACTGATCACCAAAGATACAAATAAACTTTCTGAAATCTTAGTAATTGCATACAATTTTAACATTAATTATTAGTTAAAAGACCAATGTTGGTTAGATGTTATGTTAAATACCACATTTCTACGTTACAGGTTTACTCATGATCAATTGGCGGTATTGATTAATTTTTTCCTTAATTATAAGGGAAATACATGAAAAATTTGCAATAACTACCATACAATATGCCATAGTCTCGTTAAGATTTAACAATGTTTTTTCATTAATATGAATTCAGTAATTGAGTGTCTTGGAAATATGGCAAGATAGTTAAATATAAATAGATAAATCTAAGTAATACGTAATTCCATAGATTTTTTATTATAACCTTAAACATACTAACCGAGCCGTAAATTATACAACTTTCTAACATTCTTGAGCATTTTAGCCGGACTGACGCATATGTAATAATTTGTGAATAATTTAATAAACTTACTTTTTAATAATTTCTTATCCGGTGAAACACAGACACTCCCGAACTGCTACGTTGGTAGTACTGTCAAATAATAAGTCGTCGAGAGGACACTAACAAAAGGTCATTTGAAGGACTAGTGATAGCGCGCTGCGCGAAACTGTTTTACCTACTGATCGCAACGCTATCTCGCGGTAGATATCTGAACTTCCAGTCTCTTATTTTAGTTGCGCTGCGTGGAAACCGTCATCGTCATGGCACGTAGGTAAGTAGTTTTACATTACCACGCCAGATTGCGCTATTTACAGATGCGTAATTATTATTTCACAGCAAAGATACGCACAATTGAAAAAAAAATGCGTAGTTTATTTTTATTATAAAACATCGATCATTACCTACCAATAAAGTGTGGACCATCACTAGTCTATTTTATTTGTCATGACTTTTTGGGACGCAATCACGCAACTGACTTTAATTTATTGTCAATGCATAGACAAAAACCTTCTTTACTTTATAGGAACTTTGTCAATGGTTTTGATGATTTATTTGCTTTATTTGGAAATTATTTATGTAAGAACAATTATTATTCACAATGTCCTCATCCTCACTTGATAGTTTTCTTAGAATTTTATTAACGCTGCCGTGAAAGTGTAAGTTATGAAACAGCTTCCACACTAGTCTAGGTACCTATCTGCCTAGCTTTTTTTCAACTATGTTGTCGACTCATGGCTGGCAGCTAAGAGTCCTGAGACGCTGATGGTTTCCTTCTGCGAAACAGTCGTCTCGTAGAAGGAGGCTCTGGAAAGGGAGAGGGAGATCTCGTCCGCTCACCCGGCCCGCAGCAGGCGCACCGGGCGTCGTCGGAGAGCGGACAACGCCCTCTTCCAGCGCCCCTAAACGGGTCCAGGGGACAAATCAGGACGGTCCACGTTCGCCCCTCTTAGACGTGTCGCGGTGGGTGTCAAACACGTCACTCCCCCCCTGACCCGAGATGGTCCGGTGGCGGCCCGGCACCAGTCGGGGGTTGCGAAAGAATCGTACGTTCCCGCAATCCCCGACGTAAGTGTGAGATGGAACACCGGGATGGTTTTTAGCCAGTAAGAGTCTGACAGACCCCCCAGGGGGGAGGACATCCATGAGGACTTTCCACACCGGAACAAAAAAAAAGGCTTCTATTCTAACTACATGCAGTTGAATACCAGTATTTTACATGGAGCGCCTACCTATCTGACCTGCACAACCCAGCTACTGGGTAGCACGATAGCCTTCGTAAGACTGGTTGTCAGACTTTTCAAGCTTCTGATTACGAACTGTCAAAGATCTGCGAATGACAGTCGGGACCAACGGCTTATCGTGCTTTCCGAGGCACGAAGGGGTCTTGATATGTACAGTCACGAGCACCAATATGTCAACACTTGGCAACTTTAAATTGCATGTTTTTTCACGAAATAACGAATGCAACGTTGAAATACGACACTTTATATATACCTATGGGTTCGAAAATACTATGTTCCTATTAGGGAGGGTTCATATCTGACGGAACATGCGTCGCGTATTATCGGTCGCGTAACGCCAGAACAGACAAATGTATAAAAAAACACTTGACCGTTTAGTCGGTTGAGTGTGAACGGTCAAGTGTTTTTCTATACATTTGTCTGTTCTGGCGTTACGCGACCGATAATACGCGACGCATGTTCCGTCAGATGTGAACCCTCCCTTAATATAAAATTTCATTAAAAAATAAAGGAGAAAATCGCCTTTGAATAAAGCCAGTGTATACATACTTTTGCTCGTGACTGTACAGACGCCAGCACATCAAGCTACTACAATCTGTCAAATTTCTTGTTACGGCCCCGCCGCCAGATGGCGCACGGCAGGACTTTCTACGACCATGTCTACGAAGCCATACCGCGAGCCCGGCCGAACCGCACTTCCACTTCGCACCGCCAAGGGTGACAGCACAGACTAAGTAGAGAAGTTACCTTGGGTGGGTGACAGTCGTCCACCGAGTAGGTACTTTTTGATAGACTGAAACAGTCGTCGTTTCACCATCGCCCATGGACGTAATATATAGAGTTACTTCTATATATTACGTCCATGCCATCGCCACAACCATCGCTTTGTGAACGTCGCGCGTCGCTCAAATTCATCTCAGATTATTTTATATTCAGATTCACAGATATTCAAAACATTTATAATATTCATAAAATACAACAGATATAAACCAGTACCTACCGTCCATTATTTCGAAGCTTTGGTAATACATTTTCAACATAATATCGCTAAATCATAAGGTTCAAAGTTGATTGGGAAAATATACATTAAAATGTAGATTCACGACCGTTAGTAAAGAAAGATGGAAAATAAAATGGTGGATACAAGAAGATAATTAACTCGAAGAAAAATAAAAACACAATAGAACGTAGCTGCACGTAGTGACAGTGACAAGAAGGCTTCCACTTAGCATGATGGGAGTAGAGGCATCCTAAGGCACCACTACCACATATCGAATTTCTGGAAGAAGTAAATTCTACTTTTCGTAAATAATAATAATAATAATCATTTTATTGTCAGGCAACTAAGGCCCATAGATAAAATACACAAAATAATCTTATAAAATAATAAACTAATACATATTTAAAAACCTTAAAACTATGAACTATACACGTAACATTGTCGGCGTCGTGTTTAACTGCAGTATCTCATTATTATCCCACAATCTGCCACTGGCTCCACTGTTACGGCTAGCGCTCAATCATTCACCCACTGCTGAGACCCTTTAGTGCCATGCAGCATGCTTCCCTGCAGGGTAATTGCGTAACACACTATCTGTAGCAATGGGTTTCATTTTGACAGTTCAACAGCATTCATTGCATTATTTGCGTTGTTGAGCAGACACATTTTTCGAACATATGGAGCAATGGATTAGGAATATGCTTCAAAATTATTCAAATTAGGAGTAACAGTGTGTTATGCAATTAGGGTGCTGGTCCGTGCTCATCCAGGTCTTCCCCGCCATCTTTTGTAGGCCGTACATCCACCA
This sequence comes from Oligia fasciuncula, assembly GCA_963082905.1. NCBI lineage: Eukaryota > Metazoa > Arthropoda > Insecta > Lepidoptera > Noctuidae > Oligia > Oligia fasciuncula. The sequence continues at coordinate 7,017,918 of OY720406.1, read as the reverse complement.
CATGCTATGTGCAAAATATAAAATGTACAAAAGTGGTGAAGGAGGATTTTTGGACTGCAGCGCAGCCCGTCCAAATGTGCGCTGTGCTGATGCCAGCACATCAACCTACCCGAAACTGTCAAATTTTCCCAATCAATTTTGAACCTTATGTTTTAGCAATAAAGTTGAAAATTTATTAAAGAAATTTGACAGACTATAGTAGGTTGATGTGCCGCGGCGTCTGTACTTAGTTACATGATAAAGTTAAAAACACCGTTACGATTTGTTAGGTAGGTACCTAGGTAGTTGTAGTGGTACATAAAAATTACATGACTACTCGCTTGGGGTTCAAAAGCTTATCAGTTTAATTACCTATTTATAACTTGAGTGTGTATAGTTGAGCATGAGTTGATAATATACAGCATGATACTAAATAATAAGTGGCTGCAAAACTTTACACACTTTAAACGCGTTATTAAAGTATGTAAAAAATTACGAGTATGTGTAAGCAAAGTGGCGTGTCATACGAAAATTACCCTTATTTGTATTGAGTTAATATTCTTATTCGTATAAATGAAGGAACATGTTACCTACCTACTTGATTTCGGGAAAGTTTAAATAAAAATATTTTTAAAAGTGATATTACTATGCAAATCAATTATGCTCTATAACTTAAGGCGAAAGCGCCAGGGTAGCCCGCGAAATTCAATTTTTTTTAGGTTTTTTGCTATTGACCAGCAAATTGCAAAAAACGTAAGAAAATTTGAATTTCGCGGGCCACCTTAGAGCTTCCCCCTTAATAGAAATAAAGTCATTTTCATTTGAAACGGTACAATTTTCTTGATAATTTTGAAGTTAGCTCTGAGTAGGTACCTATCTCAGACTCCATTGCTTTTAATAATATCATTGATATTAATTTGGTCCATTCTGTTAATTTTTAGGCCGATACCACAGTAAACAAGGCGATCAATGGAGACAAGAAAATAAAATATCTAAATAGGTACCTACGACGACTTCGACGGCACGGTTGGCGCAGTGGTTAAGCGATTGACTGCTGCACTGCGTGTCGCGGGTTCGATTCCCGCACGGAACAAATATTTGTATGACCTACAAGTAGTTGTTCCGGGTCTGGGTGTTTGTGTATGTGAGTTTAAATGTTTGTAAACGCACCCACAATACAGGAGAAATTCCTAGTGTGGGGCAACGTTTTTTTGTATAAAAAAAAAAGAACCTATAATTTATAGTTAAAACGTACCCCGGCCCGGGTCCTAACTAAAGCGATCAATACTACTTAGTTTTTCCCGCGGCTTCACCCTCGTGGCAGTAACGGTGGAGTTTCTTGCCTATTCTTCTCCAAGAAAACTACCTTTTGGAAGGGGCGACTAGAATCATTTTTATTTAGTTTTTTTTTGACGTTCAATAGTGCCTTTAATGTGCCTATTTGAAATAAATGATTTGACTTTGACTTTGTTGACGTCGAAAAATATCCCACGGGAACGTACTACCGGAATTTAAAGTATGTACCTACCTTATGTGCTAATCCATAGTTTATAAACTATCTGTCAATTTATAACAACGTTATTATGATGGCGCCACGTGTCTTTCGAACGGGATCGATACTTACGCGGGTGAAACCGCGGGGTGCTGCTAGTTTAGCATAAATATTGGCCTATGTACCTATTTTGCCTATGGGTGATTGCTATGCGAGCAGTGGTGGCCAAGTGGTAACGGCCGCAACTTACGAGTTGTGTAGGTCGTAGGTTCGGACCCAGACATGCGCTTTACTTTATGTAAATTATTTCATCACCACAGCTCTCAAAACGGTGAAGGAAAACATCGTGAGGAAACCGGCCTGTCCTCGTGCCTAGAACCAAAAATTCAAAGACCTGTGACATCCACCAACCCGCACTGGGCCGTCGTGGTCGATTACGTCCCACTCCCTCTCACTGAAAGGAGGCCTGAGTTCCAGCAGTGGGAACAGTATAGGCTGATTATTATGGGTCGCTTTATGCTATACGCTACCGCTTTACAACAGAGTCATAGCCAAACAATTTACAGCATTCATACACAGCTGATGCGATACAATGTTCTTATTTCTTTGTACGGACGCCAGCAGGTCAACCTACCCGAAACTGTCAGATTTTCCCAATCAACCTTGAACCTTATATTTTAGCAATAAAGTCGAAAATCTATTAAAGAAATCTGACAGATTGTAGTAACTTGATGTGCTGGCGTCTGTACATATTTCTAAAGTGGTCCAGTACTGTGTCATTACAGTTAGTGTAGCTGTACTGAAGCAAGGTAGGAATAGCTGCTCCTCGTCCATTTTATTGTTAAGGAAAGAAGGGACCTTAGCAGTTCCTGCTTTCCTAGTAGCCCGTAGATAGTGCTTAGAATATATAATAATAGCCAATCGGCGGCCAATCTCAACGGAGATTAGCCATGGTACGCAGGAGATATTGTAGTGGACAAGTGAGTGCGTAAACACACATCGGACAGTAAGTAAAGGAACAGAAAGTACATCTCTGTTACTTTACTCACATGGTCCGATGGGTGGGCAATCCTACACGACCGCCGAGAGATTAGGCCGTGCTTTCCGAGGCACGGGTACCTATATTAAACCCCCAACTTCCAGACTCCGGGATGCTACCTAGAAATTTCTGATGGAAAAACCCAATAACACTTTGCCCGACCTGGGAATCGAACCCAGGACCTCATGTTCATTCAGCAGTAGCACTTGCGACCGCTGGACCAACGGGTCGCAAATGAATCTGTATAATAAAACAACCGCCCGTATCACGTGATAACAGCGGTTTATCTAAATCGTCACAGACACAAACAAGACTAGTATTTTATGTTCAGTCGGAGTAAAGCGCTCTCACAGGACAAGGTAAGTTTTTATTATTTCCTATAAACTGTAGGTACCTACTTTAACTTTCATCATCTTCTTTATTGGCAGCAACCTTTTGTGCCATGCTTCCCTGGTAGGTACGTGCGAGTCCCACCCAGTCCCACCCATATTAAAGCTTTGTAGGATCATATGTGCAACAATACCTACCTACACGGTGAAAATTTATTGATGGTCGACGGTTGTGCGTCGATGTCTCCATGCCATCCTATAAACCTATGTTTTTTTTTTGCTTATCTCGGGACCATGGTGTCCCAGTCCTTTGGAAGGCGTACGAAGGGCCGAAGGCAACTCGCAGAGGCCCCTTAGGAAATTCTAATGAAATGCAGCACCAACCGACGATTATCCCTGTATGCACTATGCAAGTGCACATAAGGATAACCTTTGGTTAAACCTATGAAATACATTGTCTAATAAGAAAGTAAATACTTACGTTTATTAATCGTTCAAAGGTCTCGTTATTTGTTGAATAATTCTCATAGACAGTTTGCAATTAATGGCACAAAAAGTTTTCACTAATAGACAAGCTGAATTTCGTAACTTTTTCACGGAGCAACTTTTCATCCGGCTTTTCGAATTCATTCCGTACATTTTTTTAGTTTAGTTTCCTTTGTGATGCAGTGTGATGTAATTTTTTTTTTATGTATGTAGTATGCGATAGTTCTATGAAAATACTGTATTTTTAATTTACTTGTTCACTGAATTTTGTTTCGACTGGGTTTTGGAACAAACAAAATTGAAATACTAATGAGAATCTCCTCCTTTTCAGAAGTTGGTTAAAAATATAGAGTCGTGTTCAGGAATTAATTACTTGTGACATATAAATGATGGAGGGGCTAATGGTGGCTAAACGATAACAGCTTGCGGCTGTTTTTAAATTGTTAGTGCGTTTTAAAAGCGTTTTTTTTTTACTATTTTTAACTTTTGCGTCTAGTATATTCTTCATTAAGTTAATAAGTATAAAGTCAACGAAGTTATGACAATTAGGGGCAAACTCTAGGAGTTCCACTATCCACCTCCTGACTCCATCATCAGACCCTCGACACCAAGCGCAATATATTGGACTTGTCAAAATGAATCATATGACCCGAAACTCGAGGGGTTCACTAGTAGTCACTGAAGAGTTCCACTATCCACCTCCTGGCTCCATCATCAGATCAGCTCCAAGATATCAAATTATAGTTTTGTCTTCCAAACTACATATCCATACAGAGTTTCATTTCGATACGACGATTAGAAGTAGGTTAAAATGACTTCAAAGATTTTGTTACATTGTTAGTAAGTTAGTTAAAAGCATAAATACCATGAAAACAGAAGCATTCATGTTTATTTTATTTATTTAAATTGGAGCTTCAATATTCATACCGAATCTATTACACAAACAAAGTCCGTGTCTAAATGTATCTATTTGCAGATGAATAATTTAAACCATATTATGGTAATAACTGCCTACATAGATACTTTATTAGAATAATTTATTCATTAACATACAAATACAACATAACACCACGCCCCTAAGGATTAGGCAGAGGTTTAGGTAAGTACCATCGGGGAAACTTACATCTATACACCGCACACCGCAAGGGATATTCTTGCTTGCAGCGCTCGGCCGCTTTAGCAACGCTTGCTAACAGATGTGGTCATCGAGTGCGCGGGATTTTGTTTTCAAATTGGGCAGATGTAGGTGAGTTTCCTCGATGGTACCTATATAGTACACCCACATTTCGTCAGTTATATTCAAGTCCCATGTAATAGGGGGCGAGCCTATTGCCATCAACCGGGCACAGATAGGTCTCCGAACTGCTAATATTAAATAAGTATTTCTCGATAATTGTCACTGTGGCCTAGTGGACGTAGCGTTGGAAGACGCTCCCACAAGTTAGACCGACAACCTTGTGAAGGTCTCAGGAACCCGTTGGATGCGAGAAGCATAAAACCGGTAGAAGTGGCGGTGCTTGTGGGAGGCCTATGTCCAGCAGTGGACGTCTTTCGGCTGAAATGATGACGTTCATACATTTTGGTTGTAGACGCACGCCGGTTGTGTACTACGTTGTTGTTCAACCTTATCGCTACAGCATAAGGTTCAAGGTTCATTGGAATTTTTTTACAGTTTCGGGTAGCTTGAAATGCTGGCGTCTGTACTACGCATCTGACCTTTAGGAAGAAGGTAAGATAAAGTGTAAGTTTACCAATTAAGTCACTATTTGTCCTACTAAGGCGTCCCCTCCCGGCGTTTGATATTTCGTTTCGTTTTACATCATCAAATATTCCACTCTCTGTCTCCACAGGATGACAACGTACTTCTCATACCCTGAGCCTGCGCTCCAGAAGGCGCTGAGGAGCACAGCTGAAGCCATAGTAGCTCCAGGGAAGGGCATCCTGGCTGTTGATGAAACCAATGGTATGTATAGTCAAACTCAAAGCATTTATTTCAATTAAACCATTTATTTTATAGTGTTAAGATACGATACGTCGGCGGGGTTTCGCTAGCTAATTTAATTTGATCCTGTATGTACAGACGCCAGCACATCAAGCTACTACAATCTGTCAAATTTCTTTAATAGATTTTCAACCTTATTACTAAATTATAAGGTTCAAAGTTGATTGGGAAGTTTGACAGTTTCGGGTAGCTTGATCTGCTGGCGTCTGTACGTGTGTGTGGTCATATTTAGAGTTCAAATAGGTACCCTACCTAGGGCCGCGTAGCTACATAAGATCATCCGTTTGCCAAGAAAAAGGAAAGAACGTAAGTAACGTCTTTTGGTATTTTCCAGAAAAATAAGCCGTCTTTAGATGTTCTCTAAACTTCTCTTCAATAAAAATGCCATTAAAATTCGATCAGTGCTTCTATTCTTATAACAAAACTTACGAAACAAATTGCAAATTCGTTGAATACATAAGCATATTAGATAACAGTTTACATTAGAACAGTGTTATTCTAGTAATGTTTTAAAACATTTCAAGAATTAGGAATAATTTATTTGCAGTCAAAACGTAAAGTACCAGTTGTAAAAGTTGGTGGTTTATGTATATTGCCTGTCTTTGTCTGCCTTTTTTGGGGTTCCGTACCCAAAAGTTGCCAAAAGGACCGGCTCCGCTGTCCGTCCGTCCGTCTGTCACAGGGCTTTTATAACTTTTGACACTTGAAATTTTCATAGAGTATGTATTACTATGGCAGCTATAACAACAAAAAATAAGAATCCCACCAAAAATATTTTCATGTAAAATGTTGCCAAGACGAGACCGATTGATGGCTCGCACTGTCAAAAAGTTATCAGATCTCATGTAGAGGAGCCAAGCTTCTAACTCTACAAGCCCTAACTTCACAAACTCTACTCCTTAGTCAAAATATGAGGCTGCCGTATGTCACACGATCAATGGGCCAACCAAACAAACTTACGACGGACTGGGTCCGCTTAATGACATACGAGATTGGGCAGGCCCAAACGGAAATGGCGGGATAAGCTATAGAATTGGTCCTTTGCAGCTGTGGTCAGAGCGAGGTGGATAGAGAGTAGGAAGGATTTTACCCAAGAGTGGGACGATAATGGATAAAAACAAATAAATAAAATTAAAAAAAAAGTAGTGTAACACTACATATTTTTTTTTAAATTTCGTGGCCGCAGGTTTTCTGTTATCATTAAAATTTGATCAAGTTATCCTAAATCAATATTTTCCGCCGGTAAAAATGCCACAACATGGCGTTTGATGATAATTAACTTTACAGGTGATTTCGACTGTTTCAAATAAACTGAAAAATAAATGACCTACTGTAAAGGTAATTTTGGTGTTTTTCCAGAGGGCATCGGCAAACTCCTGGCAGCAATTGGACAGCAGAACACAGAGAATAACAGAAGGAGATACCGCCAGCTGCTGTTCACCACTGAGGTGAGTGGACAAGCAGTTTTAACCCATTTCAACTTCCAAGGTTTATACAAGGTGTTGATTTGCATCCTCGTCAAATTTCAGGAGGTTGTCATAAAAGAAATTTTAGTACTTTAGTAGGTACTTTAGTATTTTAGTACTTAGTAAAGTAAAAGGCGTTTGTTTGTGTGTGAAAGCGCGGTTATAGGCTAGTAACAGACGGGCCGAGTTTAAATACGGCTGGTTCACACTTACGGATTTCCGTAAATAAGAAAAAAAACCTACCCATTTTATTGTTGATTTGGGTCGAGAATCATTAGCATAATTACGTCCTTGAATTTGACTAGGATGCAAATCAACACCTTGTATAAAAGAAACCAGGAAAAATATTTTATTCGGGACACTCACAGGAATTACAAACAGTAAAAAATGAGCATTTAAAACTTACAAAATAACGTTCCTACATACTTAATCCGCATTCGCGATTGATTTGCCAGAAATGAAAATAAATATAAGTATATGGAAAAATAACTTTAAATCCTACAGAATAAAGTTCAGTTTATACTACAACTTCAAACATTTTTATAACTTTTCGAAAAAATTATCGCGAAAAAAAAATCTGCTGTTCCCTACATTTATGTTCGTATACCTACATAACTCGTGAAGGAACAGCTGATTTTTTTCGCGATTTCAGGTTTGGTCCCATAGTAAAAGTTGTCCATAATGAAGAGTACAATGACCTCTTAAAAGGTTGTTGGTGTTTTTCCAATAACCTTGTATAAGTCTGGCTGCTACTGAAAATTTACAAACGCGACAAAACATCAAAACAAAAAAAAATCCGTCACGATTCACGAAGCATGGGATGATCGTTTGGGTTTCCTATTAAAAGTTTCCTCACGTGCCATACGGGACAAACAGTCTTTGTTTGGTCGTACAAATGCCTCACAAGGGATCCCTGTACTTTTTGTTGATGAATGTTTCACGCCCCAGGTGGAAATAAAAAATGTTTGTATTTTTCGGAAACTTTCAATTCTTTTTGAAAGTTGCCAGTGTTTTCGTCCCTTGTGTTTTTGGGATGATACTAACTATAGATTGTACTTATTGGTTTGAAATTGCCTTGTTGCCGAAGTTGGTTGCCACTTCATGTAAGATGTTTTTCAGATACCTGGCCAAAGCCTGAGCTAAAATTACTGGCTGTGTGAGTTACCCATCACCTAAACAACCTCAAAAGTCCTAAGTGTCAGAATAATTATTCCCAATTATTATTATTTTTTGTTACTGAATAGGCCTGCTCTTGACCTCGATCAGGCCTGATGGAAAACAATAGGTGAGGTCTATGATGAAAAGAATGTGCCCAGAAGATGACGGTTCACTCTTGCTTTGAAGGCATACATGGGTTTTGAAAGGGAATAGGTTTATTGTACCAATTTAGGATCATTTTAGATGTGTGCATTAAAAGTACAGATCCTAGGACAGTCAAATCCTGTTACCAACCTTTCTGAATAGAATAGAAATTATTTATTCGCTATGTGTACAAAGAAGATGGATTTTTTCAAATAGTCCTAAGGTAACAAAAGTCGGATATTGAGCAAAATATTTGTCAAAATTGCATTAGAAGTTCAATGCAATTTTGAACAAATATTTTTCTCAATAACTGAGATTAAAAAAACTGAAGTGTTAATCGACTTTTGTTGCTGACTGTACGCTAATCTAAACAGAAAAAAATATTCAAATAACATTCTGCGGGTCATTCAGACAAAGACAGAGAGCAGTGGTGGCCAAGTGGTAACGGCCGCGACTTACGAGTTGTAGGTCATAGGTTCGAACCCAGACAGGCGCTTTACTTTGTGTAAATTATTTCATCACCACTGCTCTCAAAACGGTGAAGGAAAACATCGTGAGGAAACCGGCATGTCCTAGAACCAAAAATTCTAAGACATGTGACATCTGCCAACCCGCACTGGGCCTGTGTGGTGGATTACGGCCCACTCCCTCTCACCGAGAGGAAGCCTGTGTCTCAGCAGTGGGCACATTATAGGCTGATTATGTGTGTATATTATGTATTCAGACAAAAGTGTAAAATAAAAGTCGTTTCTTCATAATATAAACCATCTGATATAATTTCAGAATCTTTCCGAGCACGTATCAGCAACAATTCTCTTTGACGAGACGGTCTACCAGAAGACTGATGATGGTACATCTTTCATAGAGCTTCTGAAGAAGAAGAACATCATTCCTGGCATCAAGCTGGACCTGGATGCAGTTCCTCTGTTCTTGTCGCAAGATGAGGTTACTACTCAAGGTACCTACTTTATTTTCTTCAGAACTAACTGTGCTTTGTGAAAATGAGGATTTTGCCTGTTTTCTTACCATATTCTTAAGCTATTGCCATATTTTCTTATAGGAAAGATCACTATCAGTTTTTAGGGTTCCGTACGGCGTACCTCAAAGAGAAAACGGAACCCTTATAAGATTACTTCGTTGTCCGTCTGTCTGTCCGTCTACCAAGACCCTTCATCTCAGGAACGGGTGGAGTTATCAAGTTGAAATTAATATTAAATACAATCCCTTCGACTTGTAAGTCAACGCAATCAAAAGATACGGGCGTTTATGTTCCGGAATCAAAACCTTTGGGTACTTCCCTTTGACCTAGAGTCATGAAATTTGGCAAGAAGCAATGTCATGCAGCACAAGTACAAAAAATCCGAAAACAGTTACTTAGTAGTTAATAAAAAAAAAAATCACATCTTTTCAAAAAGAGCTAGTGTATTCTTCGTAAACAGGGACTAAAATAGCTCTTTAATCCCTAGGGAATAAAAGTGATTTGAATTTGGAATTATTAGTAAAAGTTCCAATCACCAAACAGATCAATCACGAACATTGTATGAACAAGTACGCTGTATGATAAAATAAAACGCGCGAAGCCAAATAAAAAAAAAAGTTTTCAGAAACTTTTTGTTTTGTTGTTGTGTATAAAGAAAATATACCTAATGATGATACGTTCGATACGATTTTTGCTACGACGTTTAAAAAAATACCCACTTCGGATGTGTTCGCCTGTCCTCGGGATGTACTCTGTTTTAATGTATATCCGTTATGTCAGTGAGTGATGGCAAAGTATTCTGTTTGTGTTTTGTTTTCACTTTTGTCGGCACTCCCGGAGTGCCACTGTTTTTTTTTTCGTTTTTATTTGCCAGTGAATTTAAGATTTTATTACGTAGATTGCAGGGAGTTTCAATACTCTTCCAAAACCCATTTTCAACGAAATATTCTTTTGCAGGTCTGGACAACTTAGCAACCCGTTGTGCTGAGTACAAAAAGCAAGGCTGCAAGTTTGCAAAATGGCGGTGCCCTCTCAAGATCGGGGAGGACATCCCATCAGTCCAGGCTTTCAACGACACGGCTCAGGTCCTTGCGAGGTACGCTTCCATCTGCCAGAGCCAGGGTTTGGTGCCAATTGTGGAACCTGATGTGCTTTTGGATGGTAAGTAGAAGCCAAAGCTGAAATACTAATACTACTCAAATACCTACTTTTTGAGGAATAGCTTCTGATTATTTCAAGAATCTCCTGCACCAGTCAGCGAAACACGACGCAGCCACTTCGTGTGCGTTAGTTTTTTGTTGTTAATTTTTAGTGTTATTATAATATGTGTTTACAGTTTAAGTAAGACATATTAATATTCTATTGTATGTGTTTATATGGGCCTTGATGCCTGAAATAAATGGATAAATAAAATAAATTGCCATAAAAACAGGTTACATAAAAATGTGAGACAAGGGCTCCAGAGCTGGGTTAGAGTGCGTGTATTTCAGGAGCCAGAAATAGTTTAATATTTAGATAACTACGGCAAAGCCAAGAGAGCTTATGTTTGTATAAACATCTGGCAAATCTTGGCCAAGCAGATAATATGTAATGTATTTTAATATATGCATAACCTGTCCACATTTCCTGCACCCTTGCATAAAACAGTTTCAATCACAATCCGAGAGTTTTGTAGGATCTTTAATTTTCTAATCCATTACTTCAAAGGTTTAATAAATTCGTCTGCTAAACAACGTAAATAACGCAATGAATCTGGCTGAACTGTCAAAATGAAAGATATTGCGATCAGTTGTCATTTAATGTGTGTTAGGTACGCAATTAACCCTGAAATATTCATCACGACGAATATTAACACTTCAGTTTTTTTAAACTCAGTTATTGTGCAAAATATTTGTTCAAAATTGCATTATACTTCTGCTGCAATTGTGAACAAATATTTTGCTCAATAACTGAGGTTAAAAAACTGAAGTGTTAATCTACTTTTGTTGCTGACCGTACCTACGCGACTTCAAACTCGTCCCAATCTGGAGATCAAAAGAAGGAGTGAATGCCATATTTTGACAAGGTCTTATCAAATTATGGAACCCGGTGTTCAGTAGATTTAGACAGGTCTGTTATATTAGATCATCAATTAATAAAATGATTAATTATGACATCAAACACGAGACGAAACAATAAAGCTAATTACAACATAATCATTAATTTCGGCTCGGATTGACGCCACTTTGTTGACTATAATTACGTATTAATTAATTCTATGTTATAATGGTTATTGACGTATTAGATGTAGGCTTCGATCAATAGATGTAGGTATTACTTTAACTAGCTGACCCGGCAAACGTTGTTTTGTCATATAAATTATTTCTAGCTGCCCGGCGCTATATCGTTCGCGTGGTGTCCTACCCCTTACCCTACCCCACCCCTACTCTACTCCTACCCTACTCCTACACTACTCCTAACCTACTCCTACACTTATACTCCTACCCAACTCCTACCCTACTCCCACATTACTCCTACCCTACTCCTATAAGTAAATAAAAGTATTAAATACTATGTCCGTCTAAAACCGGATGAAAAACCGGATAAAAAGTATCTTATGTCCGTCTCCTGGTTCTAAGCTACCTCCCCACCAATTTTCAGCCAAATCGGTTTAGCCGTTCTTGAGTTATAAATAGTGTAACTAACACGACTTTCTTTTATATTTATAGATTATAAATCATTATCATTACTTTTTTAAATAACACAGACATAAGTATCAGAGTTAATAATACACTTATTAATGTTTTAAAGATCACAATATGTTTTCTTTAGTACTATATCGTCCCAATAGATGTCGTTACGTGTTTCCACTTATGCAATAAAAAGTTGTTATAGAATGCTTTAAATTGATTTGTATCTTTTGATAGATGAAGCGATTGCGATGAAACAAAGACTAATCACTACTCCGAGTTCTATACTATATTTGAGTATAAAAATGAACCATATTGGTTTGGTACTTTTTACGTTGTACCTGTTCAAATAAAAAATCTGTCACATCCAAACAGACAAACAGACAAAAATTCAAAAAAAATATGAAATGGCATCTGTTGGTTATCCTTTAACACCCCACCTATTTTTTTTTTATAATTTCAATGTACAGAAACGCCTCGTCTACAGATTTATTATATGTATAGATATAGATTAATAATACATAATAACCTAATATTAATTTTCACCAGTGTTTACCAACCCTTAGTGCGGATTTCATTATTATTTATGTTAAATTACTGTAAACTATGGTAGAGGCCCTTATAAGCTCGTATCAAACCCTTAATGCCCTTGACACACACACTGGTTCGTGAGGATATTACTTACCTATAGGAAGCACCAAACCTAGCACGGTTTTGAAGGGACAAATAAAGTAGGTACTCTTTTGATATAATAATTATGTTTCCACAGCGCTAAATGTAGCGCGCTTTTGTGGAGTTCACTTATCGCTCTTTCGAAGCGCTGAATGTAGCACGTTTCCACAGCGCTAAATGTAGCGCGCTTTTGTGGAGTTCACATAGCGCTCTTTCGAAGCGCTGAATGTAGCACGCTTCCGCAGCGCTAAATGTAGCGCTCTTTTGAAGAGTTAATAATGGTAGCTCTATTTTAAAGCGCTAAATATACCGCGCTTTTGAAGGGTCAAATGTAGCGCACTTTTGAAGCGCTCTTTTGAAAAAACAAATGTAGTACGCTTTTGAACACCAAATACAGCGTTCCTTTGAATTGCCAAATGTAGCGAGGTTTTGAAGCGCTAAACATGGCACTCTTTTAAAGCGCCAAATATAGCATAATTTGAAGCGCCAAATGTAGAACGCTTTTGAAGCGCGAAATATAGCGCGCTTGTAAACGCGTATTAAAAAACGAGTATAAAACGCACAGATCTGTTACCGTCCTTTAGTATGCTCTCGGGTTTAAAAATCCTGAACACGTCACACGTGTTATGGCTTAACGAGTAGGTATTTCTAATTAATGGGACCTCTTCCTCGAAACGTACCTACGTATTTGCAGGTTTCGACGTGTCATGGTTGTTTGTATTGACAGGTTAAATAAGTACACCTATTATTAATTGAATAGGTTCCTGTTTCCCGCGACTCATTGTTTGATTTCCTTTATGTGACTGAGAGAACATATTGCCTCGAGTCGAGTTTAATTATTAATTTTACATGGACTGGCAGAAATTGGTAGGTACCTACCTAAGAAGTAGGTTTTAATCGACAACAACATCAAATAAGCAAACAATCATATATTTTTATTTTGAAGACCATGTGCGCTTTCATAATTGCTAACATCACAATAATATCGTGGACGCACACGTCCATAAAATTTATGGAAATAAATAAATAAATAAATAAAGTCCTCCAGACCGTATTTCGGCCACGGCGGCCAATCTCAACGGAGACTAGCCTTCGACGCGGGAGATATTATAGTGCACAAGTGTGCGCGCAGACAACAACCAGTCTTACCAAGGGGTATCGTATTACCCAGTACTGGGTTGTGGAGGTCAGATAGGCAGTCGCTCCATGTAAAATACTGGTATTCAGCTGCATCCGGTTAGACTGAAAGCCGACCCCAACATAGTTGGGAAAAGGCTAGGCAGATGATGATGAAGTGTGCGCGCAGACACAGGTGCACTCCCTCTTCCCTCACTCTCATAGTCCGATGGGACGGCAATCCGACACGACCAGAGAGAGATCAGGCGCAGGACCAACGGCTTAACGTGCTTTCCGAGGCACGGGGGTATCACACCGCCAACTTCCAAACTCCGGGCTGTTACTAAGAAATTCCTAATGGAAAAACTCAATAACACTTTGCCCGACCCGGGAATCGAACCCGGGACCCCACGCTCAGCAGTCGCGCTTGCGACCACGAGACCAACGGGGCAGTGGAAATACGCACACGTTATATCGTTGTCGAGGGAGGAAATTTAAAAACATCTTATTTCCATGCATTTTTCTTCCCTGTGTTATGGTGATGCCGTGACGTAGACGTAAACGTCCATGATAATATCGTCACGTTAGAAATCATAAAAGCGCACATTTTTTACTATTTTCTTCTCCATAACATCGATCTCAGAAACCAATACTAATCAAAATCTCTTGTTACCAGGCGATCATGACATTGCAAGAAATCAGAAGGTGACAGAGACTGCACTCGCTGCAGTGTATAAGGCGTTGAACGACCACCACGTCTTCCTAGAAGGAACGCTGTTGAAACCTAACATGGTTAGTATATATCACCATTTATCAAAAAGAAAAATATTGCGGTAACTTTCCCGAAGACAGCATGTTAGAGATTCACACTGATCAAAGAAACTCTTACATAGGTCCTCTCAGTTAGAGGGAGTGGGCCGTAATCCACCACGCGAGCCCAGTGCGGGCTGGTAGATATCACGTGTCTTCGAATTTTTGGTTCCTTCTATTACATGCCGGTTTCCTCACGATATTTTTCTTCACCGTTTTGAGAGCAGTGGTGATGAAATAATTTACACAAAGTAAAACGCATATCTGGGTTCGAAACTACGACATACAATTCGTAAGTCGCGGCCGATACCACTGCGCCATCACTCTCAAGCTGCTTAGAAAAAAGCTCTTGGAACTGGACACAATCGTTTCAAAGAAACTTCGAATACTGCATCATACAAGATCTATAATACATATTATCTATCACCATAACCATAAAGCCAGGTTCACGGTCTCAAGCGATGTGACTTGCGTCAAACGTCTCTTTCCATCCGTCGTTCCGCAACTCGCGTCGCGGTAACTCGTGGCATGCTCTAAACAACTTCTTGCATTTTGTTTTCTCCGCAGTCACTGTCGCAAGACGCGTGTCGCTTGAGCGCGTAGCTTGTGGCACATATACGATCACAACAGAAACTGCATTTTCTTACATGATAATATTATGTAGGTACTTAAGAGGACTTAGCATAATCTATAATGTTCCCACTTAATATAATGTTCCCACTGCTGGGACTGCTGGCTGCTGGGCAAAGGAGAACTTATAGTGAATAACTCACCTTATTGGTGAAGTTCTTCAGAAAGGTCAGGTGCGTAGTACTTGCAACCGGCGTGCGTGTATGACCAAGGTCATTGTACTCATCATTATGACCAACTTTTACTATGGGACCAAACCTGAAATCGCGAAAAAAAATCTGCTGTTCCTACATTTTGACGAGTTACCTATACGAACATAAATCTAGGGAACACAGCACACACAGATTTTTTTTTCGCGATTTCAGGTTTGGTCCCATAGTAAAACAAACAGGTGTATGAACGTAATCGAGGCAAAAGAAATATTATGTAAGGATCGTAACAGGAGGCGTTCTGTAGTTTCTGCCTAGCACCATGCGAAGAAGGCGTGAGTATGTATGTATGTGTACTATCCTGTATACCTACATATATCTATATTAGGCGTTGCCCTAATTTAGCGTGATTACACGATCCCAGTTCCCGCGAACACCAGGCTTAGCGCACGAATTCAAAGCGAAATAGGTCGGTCTTAACGTTCGGATTAAAAACCATATTGAAGGCGAACGGGCTTAGCACCCCTTTGCCCCATTTACACCCCCTTTCTCCTATTTACACCCCTTTCAGGGGAACTAAAGCTCTCATCTCTTTATTCCTAGCGAACGTGATCTCGCATAATTAGTGTTTCCGATCTATAAAGTTTTATTTGATTCTTTTATGGGATTTTTCTATAAAAAAAAAGTTGGTACAGAGATTATTTCTGTTAGTATGAATATTAGTTGTTCTATTTATAATACTTTAATTCGAGGTTCAGGTAAAATGACTTCTTCTTCGTGTCGCTTGCAGGACTGTATTTTAGAGATCTTGTTCGCTTCAAAATTTGCATGAAAGTCACGCCTCGTCGGTGGCAGCGCAGATGTCACTTTGACTGCATGTTTTGGGACACAGAGGGCAAGATAGGAAGTAGAGGATGGTTTGCGACATAGCTCCATAACCAAACCTTACTGCTGTTCCGTCGAGATAGCCCCACTTTACCAGGTTAAAGTTACATCCACCCATTATCTGGCGCACAGCTACCAACGCAACTTCTAAAAATTGAACACAGTCTACTGTGTCTCTGCCAGGATACCCGGCCAACACCCATTGCAAACTGTGGCAGGATACTTTTCCCCCTCCTACTTACTATCATCTACCTTTTATCTACTTGCGTTCACACACCCTTCCATTCGCATTCACACACAATCACTCTCACTCACACACTCGCATGGCGCGTGCGTCCTGCATGTTAAGCTCTCTTTTTTTTAACCCCCGACGCAAAAACGACGGGGTGTTATAAGTTTGACGTGTCTGTGTGTGTGTCTGTCTGTGGCATCGTAGCTCCCGAACGGATGAACCGATTTTGATTTTCTTTTTTTTGTTTGAAAGGTGTATAAGTCGGGAGTGTTCTTAGCAATGTTTGATGAAAATCGGTCCAAGATGGCCGCCGCCACAAAATGGCGGATTACAATTTTTTCACAACACCCTCAATATGGGTATCAAATGAAAGGGCTTGACTAGTAGAATGCTATACACTATGATAAATTTCAAATCCAAGATGGCCGCGACCACAAAATGGTGAATTACATTTTATTTTCACTACTCCCTCAATATGGATATCAAATGAAAGGGCTTGACTAGTAGACTACTATACACTATGATAAATTTCAAATCCAAGATGGCCGCCACCACACATGGCGAATTACTTTTTTTTTCACAACTCCTTCAATATAGGTATCAAATAAAAGGGCTTGACAAGTAGAATAATGTACACTTTATTAAAAGGGAATGAGGAATATTAACTAACGAAATGAAAACTAAAAAATTTAAAAACCCCCGACACAAAATAATAAATAAAGAAATTAAGGAATCCCTACAAAAAGCATGAAATAAAAAATAAATTAAAAATTTGAAAACCCCCGACACAAAATAATAAAAAAATAATGGTATCCCTACAAAAAGCATGAAATAAAATTTTATTTAAATAGAAATTCTTATGGAAGTCGGGGGACCTCTTAGAATAGAAGGTGTTACACAGAACGGTCCCGGACTTCCATATGAATTTCTATTTAAATAAAATTTTATTTCATGCTTTTTGTAGGGATACCCTTATTTTTTTATTATTTTGTGTCGGGGGTTTTTAAATTTTTATTTTTTTTTTTTGTATTATTATTCCCTTTAGTTTTGCATAAGGTTTAAAAGGTTTAGGTTTAAAGAAACTTTATTCTCAATAAAGACAAATGTCACTCACTTGAGAACAATACTAAAATATACATATAAATTACACAAAGTTCGTCGTCATCAGTTACAAACTAGACTACACCCATTCACCTATGTGTTTTCAACACACTATCTACCAAGCACATATCCTGAAGAATATCATATGGTTTTCTGATTTTGATTACTGCAGTGCGATTCTGTAACCATCTCACCGTGAAAACTTAGGTGAAGTGAGCGTGGAGTGAGCTGTCAGTGTCATCCCACCTGATACTAGGGATTGACCAAGCATACATTTACAATCATAATCGAGATTTTAATAATATTTTTTATACTAATCCTATTAAAAAAAAAAAAAAAAATTTCAAAGCTAGTATTTTAGTTGTCAAAATTACTATTTTAGGGGGGGTTTTAAATAAAATAGCAAAACAGAAACTTAGTCAGAAACTCAACGTTGTTTTTTTCCCCTAAACTAGTCCTATTATAGACTAAGGCGCGAGCGCGTCACGCAAGACCAGTAAATAAAATAAAACATTCACGTTTAAGACAGCTAGACTAGTGAAAATACGCATCGACATTGTTTGTTATTATGAGCGATTGTAGATCGAGTCTAGTAAAGACTGCAACGATGTTCAGCGTTATTAATCCAAATCTATTCAATTAGAAGAGATAACCGAGTGTGTCAAGTCATCGAGTGCTAACAGTGTGCCTAGCTGACGGACCATAGAATTTAATCCCACGTAGTTTGTGTGGCGTGATCACATAATTCGGAATAAACCAGAACTCGCTCAGCCTCAGCGCATGCGCGTTACTGACGTGAATCGGGTGAAGTGATCACTTCACTCGATCCACGTCAGTAACGCGCATGCGCTAGGTGAGTTCTGGTAAATTCCGAATTATGCCATTCGTATGTGAGCGCTGTGGGCGATGATGGCATAATTCGGAATTTACCAGAACTCACTCAGCGCATGCGCGTTAGACGTAAATTATAGTATGTTAGCGCTGTGGGCGATGATGGCATAATTCGGAATTTACCAGAACTCACTCAGCGCATGCGCGTTAGACGTAAATTATAGTATGTTAGCGCTGTGGGCGATGATGGCATAATTCGGAATAAACCAGAACTCACTCAGCGCATGCGCGTTAGACGTAAAATAGTATGTTAGCGCTGTGGGCGATGATGGCATAATTCGGAGTAAACCAGAATTCACTCAGCGCAACTGCGCAAGCGCGTTACGCGCTGTCATTAGTATCAAATCCACATAGTGAAGTTTGTTTTGCTGTCAGTCATTGACGACCATGTACATACAATGTACTTATTATGCCTATTCGGTATTCGGATTAGAGTTCAGTGACAATAATTAGATCCTAATTATTTTAATGCTTTTAGAGATTTTAATGTCTAAATCCAACTGTGTTTGTACATTGAAAAACTCAATTTAGTCAGCCTACATTTAAGATAATCTAAAAGAAATTGTGCTAAGCATGTATTCAGTGATTGGTGTACCTACTTTTCGTCTAACTACACGGACTCTACAGTACATAATATGTAAAGGCACATACTTAGGTTTTTTTTTAATATTCCACCATCTCTAGGTGAACCGCAGTGCACAGGTACAAGATACAAACCTTATAACATACATATTTAGGCATATCATTAATCTAGTTATGGTTGCTGTTAGGACACACAAATTGCATTAAAATTATTCATGTATGTGCATGTTGTGGCCTGTCTAACTTTAATTTTCCTGTATCCTGTTTTACACACTGTGTCTATGTTTCTCAGCCAACTCTCCTGATGCAGGTCTGCTGGAAGAAATGACTAAATAAATGGTGAAAGCATTTCCTCTATATTTATGTAGTTTACTTTATTATGTGTTATGTGTGTACATAAATAAATAAATATAATTGATTAATTTGTATTACATTAAAAAAAATTGCAAATACATTTTTTCGACTGAGCCTGCTGCTTCCCGAGGTTCAACTTCTTAATGCCGGGAATGGATCGACATTGGATGTGTGTCGGCTACATCCGCACTGCAACTAGCTGGAAATAATGGTAAGCATTTGATTTATTTAATTACTACACATCTGCAGCTAATGTAGTATAAGTATAGCGGTATAATTTATTTAGAGCAGGGTCTGTCTGATGTAGGTCTAGAGTACAATGAGTTGCAACATTTCTTAATTCCATGCTCTGTGCCTGTCCATGTCCCAATTTATTTGTTCCCTACTGTGTTTGTCAAAAACAGTGTGTGAAATAATGAATACTTAAGTACCTCAGATAACCACGTATGACAGAAAGACAGGAGTGATGTGGTCAGATCAAGTAGAGGCAGTGTTCTTTTATTTTATTGTCTTCAGTACCTTTAATGTCTTAGCAACTGCAGGGTTGGCTGGGCTCGTCCGCTGATAGGTAGAACATTCAGATTAATAAAATTCACTTGCTTATTGTCCCACAGGTGCGCAAAGGTCTCTCCCCCCTACTTTTCCAGTTTTCCTTATGTTGTGCCTTCTCCGGTCAATTGGTCAGGAACGTGTCGGTGACATAGGGTGCCTGAAGACGGGCGTCGTCACAAAAGACGTACTTATGGGCCAGGATCATCACACAGCAGTAACCTGTGTGACGATCCTGGCCCATACGTCTGTTACATTAATAATATCGTCACCAAGTTAACTACGTACTATTTTGGCATACCTGACAGAACACCAAACGTCCTTGCAAAGCTAACCACCAGAGTGATCATGATATCCTGTGTTCGTAATATAAATTATGTCGTAATACTATCACATCCACAATTGCATACTAATTAATCATTGTCACTGACAAACTAATTCAAAGTAGGTAGGTAGGTACTAAGTTAAAACTTTCATTTGTTTATTTACAATTATTTTGAAACTATAAGCAATAGTTTATTTTGTATCGGAAAGTCCCATAGACTCATAGACAGTGACAGTAGTAGAAATAGTAGAATAGCATAGCACATTTTCACCACAGATTCTGATGATAAAGTTCATCTTTGTCTATCAATGAATAGAAAATTAATTTTGTCACTGAGAAAATACAATTCTAAGTACATACCGTACTAAATTCAAACTAAGAACCAACAGTGTTGCTAACAAGAATTTTTAATTCCTTTGACATTACGACGTACTCTCAAGTCCTTGTTTTTAGAAACGAATGAACCGATTTTAATGAAACTTCATACGCTTAATGCGTATGAAGTTTCATTAAAATCGGTTCGGCAGGATACAAAGGTTTCAAAAGATAGTGAAGAACATTTTCGAAATGTCTCTAAAAAATGATAACTGAAGATCTCTGTTTCTATGGAAAATTTAATATCGGTCTTATTTTTGCTGTAACACTGTTTGTATGTTCCTTTGAAGCACTATACAGACCAAACGCCTGGGCCGATTTTGATGATTCACACGTCCATCGATTCCTCTTAGTCCGGCGAGTGTCACTAAAGACATGACGTTAGTGAAAATTCAATATGGCGACTACTATGTATGTATGTATGTATATCTCTTTGGCACGATCTGTAGCCTAAACGGCTTGATCGATTTCAGCTTTAGAGGTGCCGTTAGATTCGTCGTAATTGTGCGAGTGACACTGGGTATATCAAAATTGAAAAAAAAAAATGGCCGATTTTTGGCGCAATGTTGTCTTCAATTTTATTTCTCAAAACCTATCGAGTGGGGTATCAAAATAAAGGGCTTTAAAAGATGTTTACAAAAATATAAACAACTTATATGGTTAAAAGTAATTCGAAGTGACAAATCGTAAAAAACACGTACCAAGAACTAAATTGTCAGCGAAATCTTTCACATTTGTAAACTAAAAACTGGAAATAAAAAAAGTTATTAAAAAAAATAGAAAACCCGACTGCGGTAAAAAACTTAAGTTAAAAGAACTGAAAAGCTAAAAACAAGCCCATTTTAAATTAAATAAAAGTTGGAAGCAGGCGGGACCCATACCATTTTTACTTATTATATTTTCAAATTCAAATGGGTCCCGAGTCCCGCCTGCTTCTAACTTTTATTTAATTTAAAATGTGCTTGTTTTTAGCTTTTTAGAACTTTTTTTTTTCGAAAATGTTCTAATCTAACTTTTTAGACCTTTGTATCCTGCATAGTTGTACGAAGTTTTATTAAAATCGGTTCAATCATTCCGAAAAACAAGGGCTTGAAAGTTTGTATGAAATGCTGTCGTGTCCGTCGTAAAGGGAAGTGCTTAGGTAGCCTGCGAAGTTATCGATTAAAAAAAAAACAAGGATGAAAAAAAATCGGCATCTGGCAACCCTGGATAATTTATGAATGTTACTGACTCTGCTGGCTGACTTACTTACTGTCAAATTTTGGCGGTTTTGTTGGGTTTTCTAACTTTTCTACTTTCAGTTTCCGATGTAGCTCTAATGCTAAATGCGCTCTCTGTGACTATTTAATTAATACTGTTTTGTTTCTGATTGAGTAAAGTTTGTGTTGCTTAATTTTCGTCCTTAGCTTGTCAGTGATTTTAAAGCGTATTATATTGAATTGGTATTCCAAGACGTACAAGACGTGTTATGCTGGTTGACTTGTACTGAACATTGCGGTCCTCCCTACCTAACCGAAAGGATGAAAATGCATGTTTCCTGTTAATGAGATCGGACGCAGAAAGTGGCTCCGTAACTGATTAAGCGCTCAAGATCTTCACAAATTATGTGTGTGCCAAATACATACATCAATGAGAAGTACTGGCTCAAAAGTGGTCTTTTCCATAATAATTGTTTTAGGCCGAGGAAATAGGAATGGTGACGGAAGCTGAAGAAGGTTCGTATGTTAGATAACTCCCTGCTAATCTTGTAAAATGATATTTCATTCCAATCCATTAAGTTTTCTTTGGCAGTGTTACTTGTTATTTGAGCTTGTAGCAGGCTGTCTAACTTTACTCAAATGAGTTAATGGCAAATTTAATTAGTCAGACTGCAACCTTCAAAACCATTGTCAATCATTATTGATTACCACTCCATCACCCCATAGGTAAAACAAGGCTTTCAACATACTAGTTTAGAGAATACTTTTTTTTTTTCAGATACACCACACAATTCACAAATTCTAATACACAGAATAATTATTGGGATCCTTTCTACTATTCTCGGAATCAGCCCGGTAAGACTAATATTTTAATTAACAATATAAATATTCATGTGAACAATTCCTTCTGATTCATCATCATCTGCCTAGCCTTTTCCCAACTATGTTGGGGTCGGCTTCCAGTCTAACAGGACTGCTGAATACCAGTATTTTACATGGAGCAACTGTCTATCTGACCTCCACAACCCAGTAATTCCTGCTGATTATTAACATAAAATGAAAGTAAAAACTTATTATCGCCATCTTGTATACCAAAAACAACATGCATAAAAGTTTTAGACATTTTTAATAATAAGTATTTAAAAAATTGTTATTCAGATACCTCACTTGCAGTAACTTTTTGTTTTTATTTATTTAATAATTCTGATTTTCTGTAATTCAAACTATAACTCCTAAGTAATTTTTTTTTTCAATTAACTTACAAGTTTTATTTGTTCCAGCTCCACATGGTGATGGCAGAGGAGTTAACACCACCCTTAACTAAAATACAGCTAAAACAATATCATTTTTTGGGTTCCGTACCTCAAAAGGAATAATCGGAATCCTTATAGGATCACTTTGTTGTGTGTCTGTCTGTCTGTCAAGACCCTTTATTCTGGGAATGCATGGAGGTATAGGGTTGAAATTAAATCCTATTAAAAGCATAATACTAATTATTAAAATACAGACACAAGTTACAGCTAGGAAGTTAGGATTAGGAAAAGCAGAGAAGTATTCAGAATAATAGGAAAATCTCTGAAAATGCAAATTTAATGTAGGTATGTTAAAGAGCATAGGTACTTACATTAAATTTAATACTACATTTAAAAAAATTAAAACTTTGTAAGAACTTGTTGTTTTATTTACTTATTTCCCAGTAATTCCCTGTAGTTATTATGTTACCAATGAGCTCATATAACAACTCATCAGAATCTGCTAACAGAAAAATAAATAAAATAAAATGAGACTAGAACCGACATTTATAAAAAAACGAGTCTTCTTGGTCTATTTTACCAATAGTTGTTAACCACTTAATTTTTATGGCATTAGTCGTATGTTACGTAGTATCAGTGTTATCAAGTGTGGTTACCTAAGAAGGCGTTTAGCTGATAAAACCACTTTAAAATCGACAAGGACATGCATGGATGCCAGCGCGCGAAATTCAAATAATCTTAAAAACAAGGACTAGTAGAGGTAGGTGCTACTAGCTACTACAACCAATATTTTAATATCACGGGCTCGTGATATATAAATCTCACATTTGTGTATTGTTAAAATAATTTGATTATTGTTTTTCTGTTTATTAACCCCCGACGCAAAAACGACGGGGTGTTATAAGTTTGACGTGTCTGTGTGTGTGTCTGTCTGTGGCATCGTAGCTCCCGAACGGATGAACCGATTTTGATTTAGTTTTTTTTGTTTGAAAGGTGTATTAGTCGGGAGTGTTCTTAGCTATGTTTGATGAAAATCAGTCCAAGATGGCCGCCGCTACAAAATGGCGGATAACATATTTTTTCACAATTCCCTCAATATGGGTATCAAATGAAAGGGCTTCAATAGTAGAATACTATACACTATAAAAAAAAAAAATCCAAGATGGCTGCCACAACAAAGTGGCGAATTACATTTCTTTTCGCAACTTCCTCAATATGGGTATCAAATGAAAGGGCTTGACTAGTAGAATACTATACACTATCAAAAATTTCAAATCCAAGATGGCCGCCACCACAAAATGGTGAATTACATTTTTTTTCACAACTTCAATATAGGTATCATATGCAAGGGCTTGACAAGTAGAATAATTTACACTATATTGAAAGGGAATGAGGAATATTAACTACCTAACGAAAGGAAAACTAAAAACTTGAAAAATATAATAAAACAAAAAAATCTGTTTAGTCTTAAAAATTATTCTTCAACTATAAATATTAATCAATATTTTTTTACGGATAAAAACCTGATTAAACACCAAATTACCAGAATCTTAAAACGGAAGAAAATAATAGAAATGAAATAGGTACAAAAATTAAGGAGTCCCTACAAAAAGCATGAAATAAAAAATTAAATTTAAAATTTAAAAAACCCCTGACAAAAATAAAATTAAGGAATCCCTACAAAAAGCATGAAATAAAAAAATAAATTTAAAAAAATCTTATGGAAGTCGGGGGACCTCAGAATAGAAGGTGTTCCACAGAACGGTTGATTTATAACATCAAATAACTGGCCATTTAAAATGAATGCAATATCTATGGAAATGATTCTTTTTTCAAAATTGGCCCGCTCGCGCTCCCCTGTCGAGAAATCTCATAGGAGAATAACAATAGAAAAAGTAATTGTGTCTCATTAGTGACAGTTATACGAACCCCAATTACCGATTTAAAAAATGGCTCGTTCTTTTATTTTACGAGTTCCGTTTTACCATTTTGGTACGGAACCCTAAAAGCATCTTCCAAATATCTTTTACTTAACAATTTTATGACAACGAAGGTGGGTGATTACAAAACTCACTTGTATTATTTCATATCGCAGGTGGCGATCACCAACAGCGTAGCCTTCGCCGCCCAACAGTTGGAGGATGCGCTCTTCTGTTTCGGTCAGATCACAGAACACTATTACTATTAGGTCAGATGGTCGATGTCTTCGACGCCCCCACCAGTCCTTCGTCGGGCAGCGGCGCGTTCCGCAGCTTTTTTTTAAATATTTATCTTCTTATCGGTCCAATACTATTTGTTTTACCAAGTAGGTAGTAATAGTCAGTGTACAATGGTATTTAGTATTTTGTGAATGTGAAATAACATGACCATACCTACATTATTATTTCAGCATCTGCTTTCCTAATAAAAATCACTAGGTACGCACGGCTACACATCAAGCTATACATAACCAGTGTAACCTGACTTCTGATTGTACGAAAAACATATACCTACCTACCTGCAATGCGAGCTCAGCTAGAACTGGAAATGTATAACTTGATGTGTCGCCGTGTGTACGTATGGCCTTTGTCGACGGTAAGCAACGTTACTCTCGTTTAATAACCAGTAGGTAAGCAAAATTCTACTACTAACTTACTTTCATCCACTGTTTATTGGTTTTGGTGGCCCCCCCTAAACTGTTTAGTCTGGGTACCACCCTCTCCCAGAACTCACGTATTTTTCTTCTGGCACACGCCGTTTTCAGGTGCCCACGTGCCATTTCGGGGTCTTGTTCAAAGAAGTCTACGAGGGCTCTTAGTTGAGCCTCGGTGCAATGGCGCGAGCGAGATGAGCTACAAAATAAATATTATTAAACGCCACTGGAATTACTTCTAGAATAAATTGATGTATTTACCTACCAATTTAAAATGTTTAAAACATCATATATAAACTAACATTGTACACTAACCTCATATTTGCAGAATTCCAAGTTTCACTTTGAGTAAATTTTTTACAATTTTCAAAAAAGCGCGAAATCGCGCATCTTGTCTGTTGTCTAACGAAAAAAAAAAAAAATTCGCGCGCTGAAATATCATCTGTGGTGGAAATGATGTGCGTCTAGCGTCTACTGCATCGATTTCGATCACCACTTTCCGATACAAAATAAACTATTGCATAAAGGTTCAAAATGATTGTAAATAAACAAATGAAAGTTTTAACTTAGTACCTACCTACTTTGAATTAGTTTGGCAGTGACAATGATTAATTAGTTTGCAATCGTGGATGTGATAGTATTACGACATAATTTATATTACGAACACAGGATTATCATGATCACTCTGGTGGTTAGCTTTGCAAGGACGTTTGGTGTTCTGTCAGGTATGCCAAAATAGTACGTAGTTAACTTGGTGACGATAATAATAATGTAACAGACGTATGGGCCAGGATCGTCACACAGGTTACTGCTGTGTGATGATCCTGGCCCATAAGTACGTCTTTTGTGACGACGCCCGCCAGGAACGTGTCGGTGACATAGGGTGCCCCTATGTCACCGACACGTTCCTGACCAATTGACCGGAGAAGGCACAACATAAGGAAAACTGGAAAAGTAGGGGGGAGAGACCTTTGCGCACCTGTGGGACAATAAGCAAGTGAATTTTATTAATCTGAATGTTCTACCTATCAGCGGACGAGCCCAGCCAACCCTGCAGTTGCTAAGACATTAAAGGTACTGAAGACAATAAAATAAAAGAACACTGCCTCTACTTGATCTGACCACATCACTCCTGTCTTTCTGTCATACGTGGTTATCTGAGGTACTTAAGTATTCATTATTTCACACACTGTTTTTGACAAACACAGTAGGGAACAAATAAATTGGGACATGGACAGGCACAGAGCATGGAATTAAGAAATGTTGCAACTCATTGTACTCTAGACCTACATCAGACAGACCCTGCTCTAAATAAATTATACCGCTATACTTATACTACATTAGCTGCAGATGTGTAGTAATTAAATAAATCAAATGCTTACCATTATTTCCAGCTAGTTGCAGTGCGGATGTAGCCGACACACATCCAATGTCGATCCATTCCCGGCATTAAGAAGTTGAACCTCGGGAAGCAGCAGGCTCAGTCGAAAAAATGTATTTGCAATTTTTTTTAATGTAATACAAATTAATCAATTATATTTATTTATTTATGTACACACATAACACATAATAAAGTAAACTACATAAATATAGAGGAAATGCTTTCACCATTTATTTAGTCATTTCTTCCAGGAGACCTGCATCAGGAGAGTTGGCTGAGAAACATAGACACAGTGTGTAAAACAGGATACAGGAAAATTAAAGTTAGACAGGCCACAACATGCACATACATGAATAATTTTAATGCAATTTGTGTGTCCTAACAGCAACCATAACTAGATTAATGATATGCCTAAATATGTATGTTATAAGGTTTGTATCTTGTACCTGTGCACTGCGGTTCACCTAGAGATGGTGGAATATTAAAAAAAAACCTAAGTATGTGCCTTTACATATTATGTACTGTAGAGTCCGTGTAGTTAGACGAACAGTAGGTACACCAATCACTGAATACATGCTTAGCACAATTTCTTTTAGATTATCTTAAATGTAGGCTGACTAAATTGAGTTTTTCAATGTACAAACACAGTTGGATTTAGACATTAAAATCTCTAAAAGCATTAAAATAATTAGGATCCAATTATTGTCACTGAACTCTAATCCGAATACCGAATAGGCATAATAAGTACATTGTATGTACATGGTCGTCAATGACTGACAGCAAAACAAACTTCACTATGTGGATTTGATACTAATGACAGCGCGTAACGCGCTTGCGCAGTTGCGCTGAGTGAATTCTGGTTTACTCCGAATTATGCCATCATCGCCCACAGCGCTAACATACTATTTTACGTCTAACGCGCATGCGCTGAGTGAGTTCTGGTTTATTCCGAATTATGCCATCATCGCCCACAGCGCTAACATACTATAATTTACGTCTAACGCGCATGCGCTGAGTGAGTTCTGGTAAATTCCGAATTATGCCATCATCGCCCACAGCGCTAACATACTATAATTTACGTCTAACGCGCATGCGCTGAGTGAGTTCTGGTAAATTCCGAATTATGCCATCATCGCCCACAGCGCTCACATACGAATGGCATAATTCGGAATTTACCAGAACTCACCTAGCGCATGCGCGTTACTGACGTGGATCGAGTGAAGTGATCACTTCACCCGATTCACGTCAGTAACGCGCATGCGCTGAGGCTGAGCGAGTTCTGGTTTATTCCGAATTATGTGATCACGCCACACAAACTACGTGGGATTAAATTCTATGGTCCGTCAGCTAGGCACACTGTTAGCACTCGATGACTTGACACACTCGGTTATCTCTTCTAATTGAATAGATTTGGATTAATAACGCTGAACATCGTTGCAGTCTTTACTAGACTCGATCTACAATCGCTCATAATAACAAACAATGTCGATGCGTATTTTCACTAGTCTAGCTGTCTTAAACGTGAATGTTTTATTTTATTTACTGGTCTTGCGTGACGCGCTCGCGCCTTAGTCTATAATAGGACTAGTTTAGGGGAAAAAAACAACGTTGAGTTTCTGACTAAGTTTCTGTTTTGCTATTTTATTTAAAACCCCCCCTAAAATAGTAATTTTGACAACTAAAATACTAGCTTTGAAATTATTATTTTTTTTTTTAATAGGATTAGTATCAAAAATATTATTAAAATCTCGATTATGATTGTAAATGTATGCTTGGTCAATCCCTAGCATCAGTGGGATGACACTGACAGCTCACTCCACGCAAGTTTTCACGGTGAGATTTTTACAGAATCGACATACTGTAGTCGATCTTATACTTTTAATTGTTTCTAAAACTTGCATTTTTTGCGTTTAGGTCCTGTAATCCCCTTAATCTGATGTTCCAGGTGACACCAGGTCATGGATGCTCAAAGAAGAACACTCCGCAGGAGATCGCTGCTGCTACTGTAACTGCTTTACGGAGGACAGTACCAGCTGCTGTTCCAGGTATAATATAAAATGTCAAACCCTGTTATATTTTAGTATTAGAGCCATTGCATTGTAATTTTTTTAACCACCTATTGGTTACATATCAAACAACTAAATTGCAAAATATTATAAAGGTATACATACATATAAATACCTAAAATCTTTACTTATTTTGAATGTGACAAAACTATCGATGACTGTAAGAAAGTAATTAATAATTATCAGCCGTCAGCGCTCAACCTCAACAAATGGGTAATAAAATAAATAAGATTGCTTTTTACAACTCGTTCAGGAATCACCTTCCTCTCCGGAGGCCTGACTGAAGAAGAAGCCACAGTGTACCTGAACGCTATCAACCAGGTGACCCTGAAGAAACCCTGGGTTTTGACCTTCAGCTACGGCAGGGCTCTGCAAGCGTCAGTGTGGAAGACCTGGGCAGGCAAGGATGCTAACACTAAGGCTGCACAACTTGAACTATTGAAGAGGACAAAGGTATTATTGTTAATACTTTAAACTATCCCAAAATTCACACGGTCAGGTATTCATAATTTAAAAAAAAAATATTATACTTAAATATTATTTTTTTATTTTATTATTAGAAATATTATTTATTATTATATTTAAATATTAATAATAATTTTAATTAATAAATTAATAGATAAAGAATTAACTTATTTTATACAAGTTCAAACTAAATTAGTTTGTGTAAACATGGCAGGTGTAACGATTTAATTTGTAAACATGATAAAACAAAAAAAAAACAATTCATACCTACTTCAAGTATCTACAGTAAGTGGTTGTAGACCCCCGTTTTTTTATCGTGTTGAGATATCGATAACCATCACGACTGTAGTTTCGCTAGCTATTTTAATTTGACCGTGTATAAGAAGTAAGTCAGAGCAGTGTAACAGCATGTCTGCAAATCTCATTCCATGATTATTTTGGGACCTTCAACTTGCAGCTGTTGCTAAGGGACCCATATTAAGATGTCAAGCAGTTTTTTAGCTAAAATTAATATATAATAAATGTTGTTTTTTATTCCAGGCAAACGGATTAGCTTCTCAGGGTAAATATGGTGGAGGCGCCGCATCTTCTGCCGGCTCGAAATCAAACTATGCTGCGAACCATAGATATTAATCTGTAAATAGTTAAGGCGATACTCACACGACGCCGCGGGCCGACGCGGTAAGCGGTGAAACTGATCTCACGTCGCATTGGGTTGTATTTAATCCACTGATGCCTAACGCGCGTACACCGTCTGACCGCACGAATCAGCGGCGCGCGGCTCTTGCTCCCCTTGCGCCTCTCCACGCGGAACATCGCGCGGTAGAGCGGCGCTTGGGTTGGCACTCGAGACAACGCATTACAACGCGGATCATTGCGGGATAAGGGAGAGTTGCACTTCTCGCGCGACGACGCCACAAAATCCGCCTCGCCACCTCCGCCCTCCGCAGCGGTTAGCGGCGTCGTGTGAAAACCGCCTTTTAAATCAAGAGGAGCTAAAGATGTTTTGTACAAATAAAATGACGACAATGAATATCTGTGTTCATGTGAACGTTTCTTTTGTATTGAAGCTTTTGTAAATAAAGAATGATGGGCGTTTTGGCCGGTATGTCCAATAAAAACCACATATACATTGAAAGTTTATATCATAAGCATCAATTTTCATTATGAGCAGAAGGCTGTGAAATATCGGGTTAAAGAGATATCAGACCTGCAAGTACCATGTAAACGTATTAGTTTATGACGCTAATGTTCACTGCAGTTCTCAATAATATTAGTTATTGACTCATAACATTGAGGGGGATTATGGCTAAGTAATAACAGCTCTGGTTAAACTGCACTTGCCGTGGTTGGTCCCTGGATGGGTGACCATACTTACCAAGAACTCTCCGTACCTCAGAAAGCACGTTAAGCCGTTGGTCCCGGCTGTCATTCGTGGATCTCATTAGAACTCTATTGGTCATCAGGCCAGGCTCCCTACAAAAATACCCAACATTCTTTTCGATAAATCTTGAGAATATTTTAGCAGTCTTTTATTGGTTTGATTTCCTACGTTGGTGATCATGGCTTGTCAGTGACATCCGCAAGTTTTGAATCACCAACTCCACTAATACTTTTTCTTTTAAACTCATGAAGATTCCCTCAACTTGTTCATTGCCACATCTCTACAAATTACATTGTAGAAGCATCCGTTTCTATCAATTTTAACCTAAAAGCTCCAAATCCCTTGAATATCAGCGAGCCCAATATTTTTCCTCCCCAAATCTTTGGACACTTCCCCCCACATCCCAACTTGATCAATGGCTAAACTATGTTCAGTTAACAAAGGACACAATAGTGTGAGATATGTTGAAATGGCCAGCTGACCCAGTTCTGTTCTTTGAAGGCCAAGAGGCTTCAATAATAGAGTCATGAAAGCAGGCAGATTTTGTGAGGGAATATGTATGCAAGGGAATTTTTCTATAGGGAGAAATTGTTGGTACAGATATACTCAGATGTAAATGTTGGAAACCCCTCATTAAGAAGTAAATGTCAGGCCTACAAAATTCACATTTTTTGCAATTTTTCAAGTTCATAATCTTATTGAATGAACATTTTATGAAATATCAATCAATAGGATTATATGAACTCAGAGGGCTGCAGGTATTGGCGATTTCAATGATTAAACATCGGTAAATACATAATTGTTACGCTCGCGAATCATATTTTGTTCAACATACAACCTGACACTGACCTGCAAATTGCAAAAAACGTAAGAAAATTTGAATTTGAATTTCCCTTAAATGTAAGAGTTTTGGTGTGACCAATTTTGTTTAAATATATTCAATATTGAAGAAAAGAAAGATAGAAAGAAAGTAGGTACGTATCTTTATTCAGCACAGACTAAAATGCACACAACATTTTGTAAAATAAAATCTATCTAAATATAATCTACAATATTTTTTTCTGTAATATCTGTTGCAAAAGTATCTGACTAAAGTGTAAACAAACCCTGTTCATCTTAAATTCTTACTCAATCACTGATTAAAGGGTATTAGAGAAGGTTTCAATTTACATATCTCACGACTTTTCCACCAATAGAAATTGTTTGAAAATCATTATCTATTAAATTGTAATTGATAAGTCATCAACGAAAATTGTGGTTATAAATTTAACCATAAATTATCAAATGAAAACATTTTCGGCTGATTTTAGGATTTCGGGTTATGTATCATTCAAATAATCAGATAAAAGCATTCCACTTGTAGTGACACTAAAAATTAACATCCACAGTTACGTTTTCTGCATCGCTATTCACAACCATACGACAAGGTATCGTATCGAAAATGACACATTCCGATTATCTAATTTTCCTTGCCCCGGACAGCAAACAGCTATTTATTTATTTTATTTATTTATTTGATTTACACGGCTTAACAAACCAATTACATAAATCAAAGTATTATATAATAAGTACTAACATAAAACATAAATTAATAACAAAAATTAAATACTATTATTCTCAGAAAAATGTAGGCACATAACCATTAAATTGGCAAATTTATTAGCGAACAGATCGCAGTCCGGGTTGGCTTCCACGAGCTTATTTAGTGCGGTCAACACGCGCGGTACGGGAGACGTAGCACGGGCCACAGTCCGACACGAAGGCACGGCTAGCAGTCGATGTTTTCTACCACAGAGATAGTTATTCGGTGTGTAAAGTCGAATCAGCTCATTATGGATGTCAGGAGCATCCGTCCTACCCTTCCATACTTTGAGCATAACGCCTACCTGGTCACATGCCCTTCTGGTCTCCAGCATATGATATCCCAGACATCCTAACAGAAACTTGGTAGGATAGAGGTAGGGATAGTAACCGAGGGTTCTTCTGTAAAGAAAACGCAGGAATGCTTTTTGCACTTTTTCAAGAAGAAGTGCATACTTTGCACTATCGGAAGAATAGCGGTCGTCTATTTGATTTAAACTGCCAAAATTTCCGGGTTTTGGACTTGTGACGGCGTTTAGAGGACTCATACGATAGCATTGATTGATGTTCGATACGGTATGGAAGCGGATCGAGTGGTTGTGAATAGCTATGCTGATCCGTTTGTTTATATTTTTATGAGATAGTTTTCGAACAGACCAAAAGTATTGCTTTACCGTATAGCTTATGTTATAGTTATTTTTTCTCCTGTCTATACACTTTTTACACCTATTTCCATTTCACAAATGAAAGGTAGACTTTCGTCACAGTTCCGTGTTTCAGTGTACAGATTGTTATTGTTCCTATTACAAACAGTCCCACAGTCGGTACTTGGTACCGTTGGCGTTGGTAGTTCGAGGACGTTTTCCCGGCAGTAGTGACCGTCCGGGTATTGGCCGTTTTCGTCCGGAATATCGCCGTTTTCGTCTGGGGAATTGCAGCCTTCATTCGGGACGTAGTTGTACGGGCTGACTCGGTTGTTTACGTACGGATTTGGGTCGTTGAACGGGTTTTGGTACATGTCACTGAATTTTTTACCTGTTTATAAAAATAAGTGTATAAGTAAGAATCTCAGAAAGAAGTCAAGTTTTTAGTATTACCTAGAGTACCTACACCTAAATCCACACATACCGAAATAATTAAAAAAGTTAATAAACATAATTTTATATTGTGTGATTATATTATGTGGCGATTAATTAGGTTATCACATTACTCTTAAGAGATCATTCTACTCATCATTATGAACAACTTTTACTATGGGACCAAACCTGAAATCGCGAAAAAAAAATCTGCTGTTCCCTACATTTATGTTCGTATAACTCGTCAAAATGTAGGGAACAGCAGATTTTTTTTTAACCCCTAATCGCCACATTGTATATTTTGTGTCCCACATTGTATATTTTGTATCTACGGTTTTAATATTTGTAATCTACATATACCTGAAAGCCAATTCCGTAAATAAAAACGTTATAAACCTAGTCGCCTACAAATTTGTACGAAACCCTCGGTGCGCGAGTTCGACTCGTACTTTACCGGTTTTTTACATGTTTAAATCGCCGTCGAGGTAGACCACGGCGAAGATGGTGTGACGATCTGATAATCTTTGCAGGGCCAACGTGGCCAGAGATCGCACAAGACAGGTTTGGAAGGAAAAAGAGTAGTTTGCCCAGCAGTGGGACACATAAAAAAAACATGTTTAAACATTTATATGCCAGTCCATGGCGAAACATAATTCTTTAAATCAAGTAAATAATTTTATAAGTTAGTCTATTCAGTTCTAAAATCTCAAAAACTTGACAAAAATGTTAAGAAATTGGAATTATTTTTGACAGATTGAGACAGCGAAGGTTCTTAAAATTATGGTAATTGGATCTCTGGATGACTAGTAAGGACGTTAAGATTAAAAAAAGTTTCCTTACCTTTTATTGTGTAATAATCAGCGCCAGAAAAGAGCTTTTTAACTCCGACAAAATATTTTTCGCCGAGTTTTAAGATATCGTTAATTTCTTGTGCTTGAACCTTGTTTTCTATAACCGCCAATATTCCTCCCTCCATGAAGCAGGTTTCCATAGCTTCCTGCCACTTCTGTGGTTTTTTATTTATTTTGTAACATTTTTTTGATCTCTCTAAGAATCTGTATCCTGAAATTATTATTTTGCATTTATTGTATCCATACAAGGTGGTAGATGTAATAGAGTACGGATTCAGAAAAGGAAGTAGACGCCCATAAAAAAAAAATCGACGAGTTTTTTATCAGCTGTTCCATTCATTTTTATCGTGTAGCTATTGCACTTTTGCATGCAGCATATTTATTTAAAGTAACGAAAATTTAGAATGATTTACTGAATTTCAGGTAGTTCATGTCACGGCCACGACGTACTCCACCGTGTATGTGCATATGTTACGGCTAATGACCGAAGTGCGGCTACATGTAGTTTTAACCAAACCTAGCCTCGGGGTGCCCTTCGCTCGCGCTTGCATCCTATGTCGACGGAGCCCCGCTTCGCGGGGCTCCTATTTCTGTGTAAGGGGTTTAAAGGAACCTAACCAAACCGAACCTCGGGGTGCCCTTCGCTCGCTCTTGCATCCTATGTCGCCTCCCGAAATACACACGAACCGCATGTGGCCGGCTAAAACTAGGTGTAGCCGCACTTCGGCCGGCTAAAACCAGGTGTAGCCGCACTTCGGCTATTAGCCGTGACACATAATATATCATTGAACAGCTATAGCTACTCTAGAAAAGGGACGTCAAAAGAAATCTGAAACTGTCAACTTGACGGCCTTATGACTACGTCAGTGAGCGGAGTTTGCGTGGTTACACTTTGGACCAAGCATATTTGAACAGTGTTTGCTTCAAGAATCGACTGGACCGATTGATTAAATATCTCCAAGCTATTTGATACACACGCATCTGCTAATTGCCTGCTAGTGTGTTCAATCAAATAATAATGATTACTTTTTACCATCGGTACGTTCAGAAGAAAACAACTTACCGTGGTCGACAGTTGGACACGACACATCATCATCAACTTTCTTGCAGACAAACGGTAACGGCGTGTTTGATGCTGAACATCTTTCCAGTTTGAACTTTCCAGTATCGATGTTCATAGATATGCAATGGTCGGAACGTGGCACTATACTCTCTTCAGCAAGCAGTGGATATGGCGTGGGGTGTCCTGAAAAGCGGGTTTTTTTTAATTTAAATTAAGTACAAACTTTAAGTCGCTATTGGTTGCGATTACAGGTCACCTTTTTTTTGATTAATTCAGAAAAATAATCTGACGTCTATGATCAAGTGAGCGCCAGAGAAGTTACTATTCGGAGTTTGTATGAGACAATTCATCTGACGTATCTACGCTCAGTTCACCATCATGTCCGAAACTGGTGCTTGAAGTGTTGGTAATGCTCAAATACAGCATTTTACTTTTAACTTTATCTATTAAAGGTTGGAGCAGATTTGGGCCGAACCGCACTGCAAAAATCCTCTTGTATCACTTTCATACAATATCTATGAACCATCGGACCCGCACTGGGCTCGCGTGGTGGATTACGGCCTACTCACTCTAGCTGAGAGGAGGCCTGTGTCCCAGCAGTGGGAACAATATAGGCTGATTATGATGATCGGACAATGCAAGCGCGCCGCACAGCATTTTTTTGTATGAATATGCATTGTGCTACGGCCCGATACGGCTGTAATATGCGCTTAGTTTTAGTTGACAATGCCTTTGTGTAGCAGGTTTCTTGGTCGCGCTAACCACTCCTCATAAGGTGGCCTAGGCAGTTGTATAACAAGAAAAATTCAGCAAAATGTGAGATGACAATTTACATTATCCAATTCTGAATACTTACCGTCAACAGTAATAAACTGTCCTATTCTAAATTCGTCGTGCAATCCCACAAATATGTCTGTCACATTAGGAACTTCTGTCATTTGATCTGTCAAGTTTTTCACTAAAGTCCACTCCCTTTGGGCTTCTGGGTAGAACAAAATAGCTCCTTCATCATCACAAGTCAAGAATGCGGTGCTCCAAGCTGATCCACTGGTGTCCCAGTGAACTTTATAGAAGGCATCAAACTCCTCAATGTATGTATAGTCTTTTCTATAGAATTGTACATGTCGTGAGTATGTTGAAGGCAGAAATATACCTGCGGAGTTAAAAATTACTTGTGAAATGGCAAACATACATAAAGCAATGGTGTTACAGACATAAAAATGATTAAATATAGGACTTCAAAGGATATTAACTAAGTATGGTCAAACAATTAAAATTAAACGAAACAAGCTATACTACTATTCTGCCGTCATACGGTGATAAGCCGTAACTAACATTTTTCATCAAAAAATACTTAATAGACTTACAGGACCAAAACACAAAAAACGCAAGTTTTAGAAACAATAAAAGTATAAGATCGATTACAGTAAACAAAATTAGAAAAATATATTATTATGATATTCTTCAGGATATAGGTACCTATGCTAGAAAAGTACAGAATTCCATTTTGCATTTGTTGCTAAAGTTTTCGGAAATCAAATTAATATTCACACTTCTGATTATTTGAGTGTTAAGCTGAATTGTGTAAGGTTTCATAAAACATTTTTTATTGACAGTAAGTACTTGATTTTGAAACATAAGGGTCTTAGAGTGAAAATTTGCACTATTAGCCCCGCCCTACCTACTCAAATACTCCAATCTCTTTGGAACTTATATTTTTAAGCCGTTTGGGGTTCAAACACTAGGGCTATGGGGCCCGAGTGCCCACTTAGTATTTCGAGACATCGCCAAGCGGTTGGACGACTCTTCACGTGACCAGGTGGCTGGCCTATTTTTTGGCCCAAGAATCAGCATTAGCCATACAACGTGGCAATGCTGCCAGCCTTTTGGGCACGTTTCCTGTTGACAGCGATGCAGACGAATTTTTTGATGCCCTTTGATTATTTCCCCTCCTTTTTATATTCTAGGAATAATATTGTATTTGACAATTCTTCCATGCAATTACTTAATACAATAAAGGCGTAATACCTATTTCAATTAAGGCCTTACTATTTAAAATAATAATTAAATAAAAGCTTCTATGCTAACTTGAAAAGGCGTAATTTACAATTGTAAACAGAAAGCCAAACCATCAATTTAGAGAGACTGCATAGGTAATATCATATTTTTTTTTTACTAAAGTGAAAGGAAAAATCAACATTTAAAAAATAGTTTTTTAATAAATAAATTAAACTAGGTATTTTTAGAAACTATAATTTATGTTTATGTAACGAATTATACACGAGTTCAATCAAGTGAAGTCAGTAAATTTTTACATCAAATTATTACAATTAAAGCATCTATTAGCTAAACATTCTTCCTTCAACCAACATAAGAAAATAAAAATATATATTTTTAATATTGGTTATTTTATTTATCAAAACATTGCATTACGATTTATTAAAGCATTATTTTATAATGTTAATAATAAAATAAGATATTGAAAGTTACATAATTAAAGTTCCGGTAAAACCGGTAAAAAAAATGTTGTCTTAAGGAAGTCTCCGATTTCCGTCTCTGTTCTTTAAACTTTATCATACAGAGAAGGCATTGATCACCATTGGATTGGCGACTTCAGATTTAAGCTGCTGCACCAAACGTAGGACACCGTATACTCAGTTTTTTGTCGCAAAGTTAGGTGTACATGACATTAAAAGTCAGAAAAAAAAAATTCAAAGAAAATACTTTAAATTCAAAAATATTTCATAAAAAAAGTTGTATCATGATAAAACATTTGTAAGACAGAGCTTAAAAATTTACGTCGCATATTAATTGTCAAAGTTTTAAACTTAAACTATCATATTTTATGTAATGATGATAAAAAATTCAATTAACTAAAGGAATACATAAAAATTATTCCACTGAGCCGTGTATTTATTTTTTAATTTAATTAAAACTGCATAATTACTTTTATTTTGGTGGTCAGTCGAATCAATTGACATCAAACGCATCGCTGTTTTGAACCTTTATTAGTTATATAATACAGTACCTACTTAAAATAAATACTTTTACCAAATTTACTGATGTCAGTGATGTCCAAGATAAACATAGAAAGTTCATAATTAAGTATATAAAAAAAAGTACTCATACAATAGAAAGACAGCGAAAATCAGACACTTCATCTTTGCGTAAGATGTCACACTGTACTAAACAAGCTTGACCAGCAAACGGTACATTTATACATAAGTAAACAATATTTCTTGTTTAAGAACCTGGCATAGAGCATACATAACTTTTGTTATACAGGTTGATCGCAATTATGTTAAATGGCATTATTCCTCTGAAATATTTAAAAAGTAAACTATGAGGCAATTACCTAATATGATAGACGGAAAAACAGTAACCAAACGCATCAAGAACCACAGGATGTGCTACCTCGCACATGTCTACAAGCGCCGCAAACCACACCTACTGCATGCAGCAATGCAGTACAAGGCCAAATCGTAGATAGTAGCGAAACTTCCGACGAAGACATTGAAAACAGCAACACCTAACACAACACAGCAGAGCAATGACATACAAAAGAACCGAGAAAGCAGTAGAAGCCCGCCAAAAGAAGCACCGATGAAGCTCGACCTTTTTTTTTTTTTTTTTTACGTGGTTAAATGCTCATGCATTCTGCACTACCACGGGGAGATAGTGCTGTTATGTGGGACTCTAACCCACTACAACTCCACGGTGTCCTCCATTGCCGCTTACGGCGGGAACATGGGCACGCGGCACTCATCCGTGAACCCGCCGCGGCTGTCCGTCACCTTTGGGGAGCACTCCCCATCACCGGCGCACCAGAACACATAGCACACCGTGACTACCCCAGGGACCAACCGGAGAAACCAGCACATGGGCACCAGACGACCCCTTGTCTGGGCACCCTTGGTCCCCCTGCGACGGGTCAGGTCATTGGCCCCGCCGCCTGCCAATTTTCGGCCGCAGAGGATAGAGAGAGCGGCCAACGTCATACCAACACTCCTCCTCCCCTGCGGCCCCACCGCGTCCGCCATCAGACGGTGGCGATCCCGTCAAGGCCGCGGAAGGTAGGGAGAGCGGCGCACCGCAATACCGGCACTGCTCTCCCGCCGCGGCTTCCTACCCTCAGCCGCGATGCCTCCCATACGACATCGCGGCCCGCCTCAGTTGCGATGTCGCCCAAGCGACACCGCAACCTACTTGTTGGAACTTACAAAAACCACTACAGCGACTTAAAAAAAACACTACAAAGTGAGAAATAACTTTAATTTCGGAACTCGGTGTCAAAAAACGAAAATGCGGAAACAACGACACAGAAAATAAAGTTATTTTTCACTTTGTAGTGTTTTTTTATGTCGGTTGTTGTTTTTGTAAAAAAAGTTTTTATTTATCACTTTCTTAAGAGTGGAGTTTCTTGCCGGCTCTTCTCCATAGGAACCGACCAATTGGAACCGTGCACCTAGCTTCAGACGTTTCATACGTGCTCATGTAGGTTTATGTGAAAATAAATATTTTGATTTTTTATTGTAAATAAATTATTTGTAACCACGGCACGACGGCACGGCGTGACGGCACGGTTGGCGCAGTGGTTAAGCGATTGACTGCTGCGCTGCGTGTCGCGGGTTCGATTCCCGCACGGAACAAATATTTGTACGACCTACAAGTAGTTGTTCCGGGTCTGGCTGTTTGTGTATGTGAGTTTAAATGTTTGTTAACGCTCCCACAATACAGGAGAAATTCCTAGTGTGGGGCAACGTTTAAAAAAAAAGAAATAAAAGGAAAGAAAGAACCACAGGACGCATTAGGGACTCTCTCAAACAAAAACCCAAACATGCTGTATGTAATCTATTATCTTATCGCCGGATGTCAAAAGTTTATCCGAAAAAGACAAATACAGTATTACTTTGTTTAGACTCTGACAATTCGCTATTGTGTATCATTTGTACTATGTAGGTTTGTTTGTTGTACCCACTATCAAATGTCTGCAGACATCCTGCCATTTTAATGTTTCATAGAAACAATTAAGCGCTGCTTATGATCGTGGTGGCCCAGTGGTAACGGCCGCGACTTACGAGTCGCGGTCGTAGGTTCGAACCACAGAGGCGCTTTACGTTGTGTAAATTATTTCGTCACCACTGCTCTCAAAACGGTGAAAGAAAACATCGTGAGAAAACCGGCATGTCCTACAACCAACAATTCGCGGACATGTGACATCTACCGACACGCACTTGGCCTGCGTGGTGGATTACGGCTCACTCCCTCTTACCGAGAAGAGGCCTGTATCCCAGCAGTGGGAACGTTATAGGCTGATGAAGCTGATAATATGCTATGATCAACATAGTAACAACATTTAAATACTTACCTGAATCTTTGTATTGAATACTAGAAGGCACACACCTCGGTGACCAATCCGGTGTTGTTGACCACTCATGACTTTTAGATTAATTAAGTATAAAAAAGTAAAGAGTCATACCTAAAGAGTCTTCTGGTTTAGTTTAGTGGTCGCAAGGGTTACTGCTGAACATGAGGTCCTGGGTTCAACTCTCAGGTCTGGTAAAGGATTTTTCTATCAGGAATTTCTCAGTAGCAGTTCGGAGTCTGGATGTGTCTCCGGTTGATAGCAATAGGCTCGCCCCCTATTACATGGGACTTAAACATAACTGGCGAAACGTGGGTGTACTAACCCGGTTAAGCAGAGATGTACCTGCCAATCTGCCTAGTCCTTCAAGGAAAACAAACACCATGTTAGGTTAGGTTATATAAAAAATAAATTCACGCAAACCTGAGTAACAGAGTAGTTTGAGTAACCATTGGCTATTGACACCTAGATATTACAAAGATAAAAACTACCTACCTACGGTGCTCAGACCTGGGGGCCTAAAAAGGCCAATGGCAGAATCATAAAAGGAACATTACGAATAATATGGCGAAGACAGTCCGTGTTTTTCTTTTTTTGGCTGCACTACGCAGGTATAATCAAAGAGATTGGGATTGGATTGATTGGAATAAACTGAAATATCCTTCACCAATGGGATTTGATACGATTAACTTAACAGGTAACTGTCCATTAAGATCTATAATGTTATCCTTTTATGATTCTGACAAAGTGACCTTTTTAGGCCCCCTGGTCGCTCACCGAGTCGCAAAAGTTCCGCTTTGGAGTTTGGCAAAGAGCGATGGAACGCAGCATTCTGGGTGTAAAAAGATGGAACAGAATTCAGAACACGCTGCGTTCCAAAACGGGCATTCTGCATTAAGGAAAGAAGGCTGCCAGGCTCAAAAGGGACTCTGTGGGTCACATCAGTCGCATGCACGATTACCGCTGGGTAAAGATTTCTACACAATGGGGTCTGAAGATGGACGGCGCTGCCGATGCCAACCAAGACAGAGATGGCTAGATGACCAGCAGGCCTAGCCAAGTTACAAACGTTTCGTATCGAATCTCTTTCTACAATCGTTAACGCTTTGGCGTAAGCGATTATAGAAAACGATAAGTTGGTAGCCAAGTTGACACGACCGAGCCGAACGCTCATTCTACAACGTTTTTAGAAAAAACCTATACTTTAGTCTATGGTGAGCGTTCCTACAAACGTCAAACTGACGTCAAAGTCACAGTTGTGTACTTAGTGCGCGGGCAAATAATTGTTTTTTAATTTTATATTTAAGTGTTTTGAAAGTAAGCGAAATAAGGTAAAGCTCTTCTTTTATTTGGTTTGTTATTATATCAGTGTGGAATGAAATTTTAAACATTACTGTGTCTCGAAATGTTATGATAATATGATTCTGCTTAAAATAATAATACGAATGAAAGATACCATAAAATAATGAAGTGATAACTTTTATAGGATGGAATCTAGATCTCGAGCAAGCCCGGACGCGTACCTTGAGGGCTGGTTCGAGGTGGCGCGAGAAAAGACTTCCTGGCAGGATTTGGGTGAGGCCTTTGCCCAGCAGTGATGAGATAGTTGAAGGAACGAACGATCTGATCAAGAAGATCCAGTAACTGTTGTAGTGAAACTGAAATATAAGTTTTCAAGTAATGGACAGAGCAACGGGCACAGCTAGTAGATTAATTTAAAAATAGATCGTTATGATACTAACTAGATCAACCATAGAAATGTTAACATATTATATCTGTGAGATAAACAGTCAATTAAAATTGCTGAAGTAATTAGTTAGAGAAAGATAAGTTGATACAATGTTGCATACGAACACGAGGAGTTATGTAAGTCATACATGCTCTCAAAACGGTGAAGGAAAACATCGTGAGGAAACCGGCATGTCCTAGAACCGAAAACTCGAAGACATGTGACATCTACCAACCCGCCTGGGCCCGCGTGGTACCTACTGCCTCTTACAGAGGGGAGGCCTGTGCGTGTCTCAGCAGTGGGTAAATTATAGGCTAATTATGCTATGAATGCTACAGTCCACTGGCTAAATAATACCAGCTGCACGAGTCTATCGATCAGGTTAAGTTACGCTTGCCGCGGTGAGTACTTGGATGGGTGACCATCTTTACATATCATGACCCTCCGTGCCTCGGAAAGCACGTTAGGCCCTTGGTCCCGGCTCTCATTCGTTGATCTTTGACAGTCGCTACGGCTCGTCATAAGCCCGAAATTCTGACCACCAGTGTTACCAAGGGGTATCATATTACCCAGTAACTGGGTTGTGGAGGTCAGATAGGCATTCGCTCCATGTAAAATACTGGTATTCAGCTGCATCCGGTTAGACTGGAAGCCGACCCCAACATAGTTGGGAAAAGACTATGCAGATTATGATCATCTACATTCTAGAAGTTTGCTGTGGGTATAGCTTAGTGTTTAATAGACAGGGTAGCGGGGATGTCGATGCGCATTCTGTAACCATAAATATAGCACATGATTCTAGACGCATAGAAATTTCTCATCAGCTATAAAAAAAAACCAGCTGTTTCATAGAAAAGTGCATTAAGTACCTACGCGGTCATAATGTGTAGAAAAGCAATTTAAAAAAAAAACCGACGAAAGATTTTAACGCAGGGTTCTGAATCAGAATTAACTTCTGAATCATGTAGTGAATCTAATGGTAGTCGATGTCCCAAGTTCTACCCCTGTACCCACAGCAAACTTCTAGGATGTAGATTGTAGATGATGTCGAAACAAAATACAAAATTTTAATAAAAAAAAAAAAGTTTGAGCTTTTCAGGAATAAGACCGCCATTTTATAATGCCGCTCATACACATCATGTATGTAAGCTCACTAATAATAACAAAACAACCTTTTAACCTAAAATCTGAATCTACCATACACGTCATCACTAAATCGAAAGCCAATAAATAGATCTATCAAATTCACGACCTGCGACGATCCAATCCAATTGGAAAAATAATTAACACCACCTCGCCCGATAGACGTTTAAATTCTCTAGTCTGTGTTAAATGAATTACTTGTCCGGATACCGGACAGCGCTATTTGCAGCATTCGGCCGGACGGTCGACCGGACAGCCATCCGGGCGAGTATTAAATATGCGGTTTGTCTGATTTAAATCGTAGCGTAGGACTTAAGGGGCTTACAGGACCTAGACACAAAAAACGCAAGTTTTAGAAACAATAAAAGTATATGATAAACTACAGTAAACAAAATCAGAAAAATATATGATATTCTTCAGGATATATGCTGGTAGATAGTGTGATGAAAACATAATACAACTAATTTGATAGGATAGAAAAAAATCATGAAGATACCTCTAAAAACTTTCTTTTTACAATAACTATGCTAATATACATAATATCATTATGATTGTTTGTCAGATTATTCTACAAGCAACATACTAAAGCACTAATGTGTTAATTTTTTAGTCCAAACATTAGAATTATTGTAAATAGATAATTGCTTCATATTTTTCAATAAATTACCAGCGTTGTGTCATCGCGCTTCTCTTTCTTTTATATGCAGTCCGACAGAGACCGCGCTTTAGATCATGTAAGCCCCTTATATAGGGTTCATGGTTTCGGGCGAACTTGATTTAATTCTCTTTGAGCACTTCTGTACGTGTTATTGTTATACCTTGAATAATTGTGTTGGCAACCCTCTTAGGTACGGTTAGTGATTTGTGTAATGTTATTAGATAGTTTAACTTTGTCAGGGAATAGCTAAATAACTAAAGATCTGACTTAATATTAACGTAAGCCAGTAGTTACGGATATAAACTTACTTTTTCCTCAGTTTTTAGGGGTCCGTACCTCTAAACGAAAAAACGGAACCCTTATAGG
This sequence comes from Oligia fasciuncula, assembly GCA_963082905.1. Lineage (NCBI taxonomy): Eukaryota > Metazoa > Arthropoda > Insecta > Lepidoptera > Noctuidae > Oligia > Oligia fasciuncula. The sequence continues at coordinate 6,973,292 of OY720406.1, read as the reverse complement.
ATCACTTTGTTGTCTGTCTGTCAAGACCCTTTATCTCGGGAACACGTGGAGATATCGAGTTGAAATTAAAACCATGTACTCAGGTCTACTGCAGTCCCTTGAGTTTTAAGTTAACGTAAAAAAAAGATACCACGGCCGTTTATGCCACAAAAACGTATATTTCGACACTCACATAAGGGTATCAAAATTTATAGGGTACTTCCCGTTGACCTAGGATCATGAAATTTGGCAACAAGCAAGGTCATGTAGCACAAGTAGGTAAAGGATAAAATCCGATAACCGTAAATTTTTTGTTAAAAAAAAAAGAAACCCGTGATAAACTATTTTCATAGGTACGGAACCCTCGGTACGCGAGTCTGACTCGCACTTGACCGGTTTTTACATAAAAAAAAAAGTAGGTATCGAAAACAAGGTACTAATTGAACTCAACGAGGTTTTATTCTCATTGCAAACTGTAAAACCTGAACAATTCCGTTTTTGAAACAGATGACTTCGCGTTAAAACTTGAACTACCCACCGATATACACGAAATAATATATGCTATTTGTATGTGTGTATGTACTTAATTCTTTAAAGAAAGTCAAGCGTTAAAGGAAATAAAATACAGTAAAAAGTTTCAGAAGAAAGTATTTACTGAAGACTTCGCCTTTTCAAATTTAACTCCAAAGTCGAAGTTGGCACGTGGCAGATTTCTGCCTGAAGAGTTTCAAACAAAACAAAACCCTGCTCAACCTGAAACCTCACTTCAACACTCACTTCGCGATTATTTTTTGCGAAAAATATAAACCTTTTTGGCGTAAAATATTCACGTAAAATTTTGTAGGTAAGAACATACCCACCCTATTATTTCATTCATCCTCAAAACTGCGACATAGGCTTTGTAAGGTCTGAAATAAAACTTCTTTGACAATTATGGTAGCCTGGTACTTAAAGTTTGGTTTAGTCTAAGTAAAAATGTCTTAAAATAATCTTCACTACTTCAGTATTTCTTTATCCTTTGGTTCGCACTACATATCCTCGCGCCAGTATTCCCCGAAGGAGACAAGCAGAGGTGTATGTACAGTCAGTTATAGCAATTAGCTGACCCACCTTTGCTTAATAGAATTTGATCATTCTTTTATATTTTACTAGCTGACCCCGGCAAACGTGGTTTTGCCATATTATTATAAATTATTTCTAGCTGCCCGGCGCTACTTCGTTCGCGTGGTGTCCTACCCCTTACCCTACCCTACCCCTACCCTACTCCTACCCTACTCCTACACTACTCCTACCCTACTCCTACCCTACTTCAACCCTACTCCTAACCTACTCCTACACTCTAAAAAAACAGTATCCTATGTCCGTCTCCTGGTTCTAAGCTTCCTACCAATTTTCAGCCAAATCGGTTTAGCCGTTCTTGAGTTATAAATAGTGTAACTAACACGACTTTCTTTTTATAGATATAGATTTATTTGAGCAAAGTAAATATAAAATTAAGGAATCCCTACAAAAAGCATGAAATAAATTTGAAAAAATCTTATGGAAGTCGGGAGACCGTTCTGTGGAAAACCTTCTATTCTGAGGTCCCCCGACTTCCATAAGATTTTTTCAAATTTATTTCATGCTTTTTGTAGGGATTCCTTAATTTTATTTTTGTCGGGGGTTTTTTAAATTTTTAATTTAATTTTTTATTTCATGCTTTTTGTAGGGACACCTTAATTTTTGTATTTCATTTCTTTTATTTTCTTCTGTTTTAAGATTCTGGTAATTTGGTGTTTAATCAGGTTTTTTATCCGTCAAAAAATATTGATTAATTTATAGTTGAAGAATATTTTTTAAGACTAAACAGATTTTTTTGTTTTAAGTATTATATTTTTCAAGTTTTTAGATTTTTGTTTCGTTAGGTAGTTAATATTCCTCATTCCCTTTCAATATAGTGTAAATTATTCTACTTGTCAAGCCCTTGCATTTGATACCTATATTGAAGGAGTTGTGAAAAAAAATGTAATTCGCCATTTTGTGGTGGCGGCCATCTTGGATTTGAAATTTGTTATAGTGTATAGTATTCTACTATTGAAGCCCTTTCATTTGATACCCATATTGAGGGAATTGTGAAAAAATATGTTATCCGCCATTTTGTAGCGGCGGCCATCTTGCACCGATTTTCATCAAACATAGCTAAGAACACTCCCGACTAATACACCTTTCAAACAAATAATACTAAATCAAAATTGCTTCATCCGTTCGGGAGCTACGATGCCACAGACAGACACACACACACACACACACACCCCCCCACCCCCCCACACACACACAGAGACACGTCAAACTTATAACACCCCGTCGTTTTTGCGTCGGGGGTTAAAAATATAAAATAATGATAAAATTCTATCGACTCGTATTCTAAAAAATCTCAACCATTTATGCAAAGGTGGGTCAGCTAATTGCTATAACTGACTGTACATACAGGTATATTTCACGTTACAATAATATTTCACTTAATACAGGGACGAGCCATAAACCGATTCCAGGCTGCTACTGAGAAACTTTTGTTTAACCTAAGAAAAATCTTCCTAGTAGCCTAGTACTTTCAACTTTTGTCCTAGTCCGGTCCAGTAGCGTAGAGCATTTTGCCAAACTGTCTTGTACAAAACTTTCGCATTAAAACTGTGAACAAGTTCGTCTGGGATCAGCGTTAGCTATTCGTACAAGTTTCCATAATAAAATGCTCTGCGTTTTGTGAATACAAAACACTTTGGTAAAGTTCAAAAGTTAGAGGCTATGAGAGTTCAGAAACGGTAGATAGCGGAAATATTTTATCAATAAAAAATAATGTCCATCACAGCTAACTACACTATATTTACACTAAGTTCTGACCCCCAAGATAAAGGCGTTGCCTAATTTGGGGGTCACCGTCCAGTATATTCTTGTACAGACGACAGCACATCAAACTACCCGAAACCACAGTCTATACATCATACAGTCGTTCGACGAAGACGTCTAGCTAGACGGAATACCTACTTGAGTGCGAAAGCCGTATCATCGAAGTTTGTTTCTTCGAAAACCTTTCAACGACATCTCTATACTGCGATGCCTTGTTAAATCGACGCCTTGTTACTGCGATGTTTCGTTACATCGAAAAACTGTACTACGAACGTTTTTACTGCGTAGATATCATACTGCGAAGCCTTGTTCAATCGCTGTCACGTTAGTGTGATGTTACTTAGGAAAACTTACTTCGGACGACCTTACGGCGATAACCAAGAACATCGAACATTTTCTTTTCCAAATTAATACTTCGAAAATCTGTCTGTCTGTCTGTATGTTACCTTTTCACGCCTAAACCATTGAACGGATTTCGATAAAATTTGGCAGAGAGATAGATTGCGTTCCGGGGAAGGACACAGGATAGTTTTTATCGACATACCTCGCGAGTGAAGCCGCGGGCGGAAGATAGTAATATTATAAATGCTAAAGTCTGTCTGTCTGTTACCTCTTCACGCTTAAGCCGCTGAACCGATTAGGTATAGACATAGTTTTGAGTCCCGGGAGAAGACATAGGATACATTTTATCCCGATATTCCCTCGGGATTGAAACTTATGCGGGTGAAACCGCGGGGCCAAGCTAGTGTAGAAATAATTCGCTTATTTCATGGCCGCGCCCTGGTATGTACATTAGATACAGCGACCTCCATCGGGACCTCAAGATGGATGTCGCAAACACAACACAGTAATACAAAAATATGCAGATGCTCATGAACAGACTTCATCATCACGTGAATGTCTAGGCGATCCAACTCCTTGACAACACTGATCTAGTGCGAAGATTAAAAAGGAAGGAGATTAAAAGGAAATAAAGGAAGAGGAGGAAAAGGAAGGAGGAGGATAGGAAGGAAGGGAAGGGTTTTAGGAGGATTTAAAGGAATTCGTTTTGAGTTAGTTTAGTGCAGTGTGAGTGAACTTAACTTCAGTGCAAAGTGCTGAGTATTATACAGAACACGTGAATCAAGTGTATTCCTCTTAACATAGTTAACAAGAAAGACGTTGGAAGATTTCTTTATTTTATACTTAGCAGTTTAAGTTATATTAAAATTACTTATTAGCTAATAGGCTAGATTGTAATATGAATAAAGTACCACCGACTGTGATACTTTACAAAAAAAAAAAAATCCATAGCCAGCACCCACACTCTACGTCGTCGCGTCTCCTGATCCATATAGGTACAAAAATATTTTACGAAATCCCATCGCGTTCAAACGAAACTTGAGTAAAGTTTCTAACTTCGAAGTACGGAGCTGAAATATTATATTGTACATACATACTAATTCCACGCTTCAAAGAGATGTAAGTCTTGTAATCCTGCACTGTCAGTGCCAGTCAAATGTTAAACGAGTACGGGACTTGCAGGTTCATCCAATACACTTATAATATCATTGAGTTACTGTTTATCTGAAATTATTTGAGAAGAGGATTTAGTTACACCGCTTTGTATAAGATGATGGACCGAACTTCAGCGAACCGTTTTGTATAAACTGAACGAAAGAAAAGGACTATGTAGAGATTGTTTCTGTCTACTACATACATAATCAGCACTGCTGGGACACAGGCCTCCACTTTCTTTTTATGAGAGGGGTACCCTGTGGCCATAGGCTTGAATTATCTTTATCATCATTTGCCTAGCCTTTTCCCAACTATGTTGGGGTCGGCTTCACTTCTAATTGGATGCAGCTGAATACCAGTATTTTACATGGAGCTACTGCCTATCTGACCTTTACAACCCAGTTATTTAATTATCTTTATCTATACTATACAGGGTTAGTTTTTAAAGACCAGCCAAAAAGGATGTGGTACATACAGGCCATCAAACTGATCAACTTTCTCCATGAGACCAACATCGTATGTATCGGTGGATGATGATGATGACGATGATGATGATGATGATGATGAGGATGATGATGATGATGATGATGATGATGATGACGATGATGGTGATGATGATGATGATGATGACGATGATGATGATGATGATGATGATGAGAATTATGAGGATGATGATGATGATGATGATGAGGATGATGATGATGATAATGACGATGATGATGAGGATGATGATGATGATGACGATGATGATGATGATGATGATGATGACGATGTTGATGATGAGGATGAGGATGATGATGATGACGAGGATGATGATGATGACGATGATGGTGATGATGACGATGATGATGATGATGACGATGTTGATGATGAGGATGAGGATGATGATGATGACGAGGATGATGACGATGCTGGTGATGATGACGATGATGATGATGATGACGATGTTGATGATGAGGATGAGGATGATGATGATGACGAGGATGATGATGATGACGATGATGGTGATGATGACGATGATGATGATGATGATGACGATGATGGTGATGATGACGATGTTGATGATGAGGATGAGGATGATGATGATGACGAGGATGATGATGATGACGATGATGGTGATGATGACGATGATGGTGATGATGACGATGTTACTATACAGGGTTAGTTTTTAAAGACCAGCCAAAAAGGATGTGGTACATACAGGCCATCAAACTGATCAACTTTCTCCATGAGACCAACATCGTATGTATCGGTGGATGATGATGATGACGATGATGATGATGATGATGATGAGGATGATGATGATGATGATGATGATGATGACGATGATGGTGATGATGATGATGACGATGATGATGATGATGATGATGATGAGAATTATGAGGATGATGATGATGATGATGATGAGGATGATGATGATGATAATGACGATGATGATGAGGATGATGATGATGATGACGATGATGATGATGATGATGATGATGACGATGTTGATGATGAGGATGAGGATGATGATGATGACGAGGATGATGATGATGACGATGATGGTGATGATGACGATGATGATGATGATGACGATGTTGATGATGAGGATGAGGATGATGATGATGACGAGGATGATGACGATGCTGGTGATGATGACGATGATGATGATGATGACGATGTTGATGATGAGGATGAGGATGATGATGATGACGAGGATGATGACGATGATGGTGAGGATGAGGATGATGATGATGATGATGACGAGGATGATGATGATGATGATGATGACGATGTTGATGATGAGGATGAGGATGATGATGATGACGAGGATGATGATGATGACGAGGATGATGATGATGACGATGATGGTGATGATGACGATGATGATGATGATGACGATGTTGATGATGAGGATGAGGATGATGATGATGACGAGGATGATGACGATGATGGTGATGATGACGATGTTGATGATGAGGATGAGGATGATGATGATGACGAGGATGATGATGATGACGATGATGGTGATGATGACGATGATGATGATGATGACGATGTTGATGATGAGGATGAGGATGATGACCCCTATAAACATGTCAAACAACCACATTTGATCCTCAGACAAAAGTTATCTGACGATTGACAAAGAAGGATGGCGTTAAATGCTTGGTTACTTGACTGGACAACAAGAAAAAAAACTGGCCAAGTGTGAGTCGCACACGAAGGGTTCCGTACCACAAGGCAAAAATGCTGAAAAAAACGTTTGTTGTATGGGAGCCCCTTAAATATTTATTTTACTATAATTTTATTATTTACTAGCTGCGCCCTGCGGTTTCACCCGCGTAAATGTCGATCCCGTGGGAATATCGAGATAAAAAGTACAGCCTTGTGACAGACAGACGGACGGACGGACGGACAGACAGTGAAGTCTTAGTAATAGGGTTCCATTTTTACCCTTTGGGTACGGAACCCTAAAAAGGAATAGGTACTCTACCAAAATTTACCCAGAAATAATGCGTACCTATCTTTATATTTAAAAATATTTATTCCTTAATTCCATGATTGCAACTTCATACCTCTGTTTGTCTCTGCATCACCCAAAAGTTGCTTCTACGTGTGTGTGCGTAAAGTATTAAATAAATAGTCTAAATGATAGGCAGTAGCTTTTCTCTAACATTCTGAGTTCATAATATAAAATTACGTGTAACATTTCATTATTTACGCAAAAAATAAGCTCCGTTATCTTACCCAGCTCATCTCACGTTAGAAAAGAGAAAATTAAATATACTTTAGGTACAATAAAGACTGAAATGAACGCTGGTATTGTATGTATAACAGACTTGCTCTCTATCGCCCGAATATTCTTTGTGAAGCGTATTCTAATATTGGAAGCCCGAGGGTGTTAGAGTGAGGTATGCTAGTGATGGCGAAAACACTTTTATTTTGTCCTAGCGACCTGTCCTTTTGAGAGGTGGCCAAGAGGTAACGACCGCGACTTACCGAGCTTACCGAGTTGCAGGTCGTAGGTTTGAACCCAAACAGGCGCTTTACTTTGTGTAAATTATTTCATCACCACCTCTATAAACTCTAACTCAAACTCAAAGCATTTATTTCAATTAAACAAATTACAGCCGGTCCATTCTGTAAAAATCTCACCGTGAAAACTTAGGTGAAGTGAGTTTTTTTTGCTAGGAATTGATGCTATTGACAGCCCACTCCACGCTCACTATACCTAAGTTTTCACGGTAAGATTTTTACAGAATCGCATTACAGGCACTTTTGAATTGTCAAGGGGTTGGTTAGTCAGAAAGACGAAGCTAGTTGTATAGGTTTAGGTAGCTGCGCCCCGCGGTTTCACCCGTGTAAATTAATGTCGATCCCGAGGGAATATCGGGATGAAAATTAGCCTATAATATTTGCTAATCCAGGGTGTCAGCTACCTCCATACAAAATTTTATCAAAATTGGTCCAGCCGTTTGAGCGTGAAGAAGTAACAAAGATACACACCCTCACAGAATCACAAACTTTCGCCTTTATAATATTAGTGTGATTAGTGTGATTGCGCCAAGTTTGATGAAGATGTAGAATGTAACAAAAGTAAATCGGTTTTATTTAAAAAAATCTCCTTTAAACAACCGCTGTAAAAGAGACCCTACCTTTACCCTCAAAAGGAAACGTTCTCTGTATTGTTCGACAAACATTTTTATGTAGATAAACTCCATTTTCCAATTCCATTCCTTCTGAGCTTATTTCGCGCCAATATTTAACTCGTGTCCGGTATTTTATTGAAAAGTAGCTTCTGTCCGCGGCTTCGGCCGCGTAGATGTTGAAAAATATCCTACGGAAACGTGCTACCGGCGCAAAAAGTAGCCTATGTCCTTCCCAGGATGCCATCCGCCTCCTTGCCAAATTTTATCGAAATCCGTTCAGAGGCTTAGGCGTGCAAAGGTATATTTCTTGGACTTCATTGGTTTTTATTTTTTATTTGAAAATAAAATTAAGTTATTATTACTTATAACATCAGCTATCTGCTAGTGAAAGTCCCGTCAAAGCCAGACCAGCCATTTCGGAGATTAGCCGGAATAAACAGACAGACAGACAAAAATAAAAAAATAAAATTTGTAAATACGGACGTCGGACATATCTACGGACATACTTTCATATGCATTTAGTAAAAGCTGCTTTTTTGACATTACAAAGATGTTTCTTTGCAATGTCAAAAAAGCAGCTTTTTACTTTTTTACAAATACATAATATATGTATGTATGCATATGTATAGATGTAATAGATAGTGTTGCCGTAGTTTTAAGAATCTTACGTTTGAGAAATGGTTTATTTGCGACGAATTATTTATTCTCCCATCTCAATGATTAAAAGAATTTTCTTAAACATCGGTTTGGTCTCCGCTCGCCCTTTGGATCTTACCCCAAGTGTATTTACTCGCCCCCTTGAGAAACATCGTGTTTATATCGACTGTACTTTATTATTCCTTACTAGCTTCTGCCCGCGACTTCGACCGCGTGAAATTTCTTGCTTCCCCCCCCCCCCCCCGCCCCACCCCGTGGCATCACATCGCCCTGCATGCGCTATTGCTTCGTACATATTCGCTTTGCGTTCTTTCTGACTTTACTTCTTCTTGCTCGGCTCCTAAGGGTCCTAGCGCGACGTAAAATAGCTTATAGCCTTCCTTAAGAATTAGGCTATCAAATGCTAAAATAATTTTTCAAATCCGACTGATAGTTCCGGAGATTAGCGCGTTCAAACAAACAAACTCTTCAGCTTTATTTTTAGTATATAGAGTGACTGGTAATTAGTGACCGATACTTAAACACTTAAAATAATCTTCACTACTTCAGTATTTCTTTATCCTTTGGTTCGCACTACATATCCTCGCGCCAGTATTCCCCGAAGGAGACAAGCAGAGGTGTATGTACAGTCAGTTATAGCAATTAGCTGACCCACCTTTGCTTAATAGAATTTGATCATTCTTTTATATTTTACTAGCTGACCCCGGCAAACGTGGTTTTGCCATATTATTATAAATTATTTCTAGCTGCCCGGCGCTACTTCGTTCGCGTGGTGTCCTACCCCTTACCCTACCCTACCCCTACCCTACTCCTACCCTACTCCTACACTACTCCTACCCTACTCCTACCCTACTTCAACCCTACTCCTAACCTACTCCTACACTCTAAAAAAACAGTATCCTATGTCCGTCTCCTGGTTCTAAGCTTCCTACCAATTTTCAGCCAAATCGGTTTAGCCGTTCTTGAGTTATAAATAGTGTAACTAACACGACTTTCTTTTTATAGATATAGATTTATTTGAGCAAAGTAAATATAAAATTAAGGAATCCCTACAAAAAGCATGAAATAAATTTGAAAAAATCTTATGGAAGTCGGGAGACCGTTCTGTGGAAAACCTTCTATTCTGAGGTCCCCCGACTTCCATAAGATTTTTTCAAATTTATTTCATGCTTTTTGTAGGGATTCCTTAATTTTATTTTTGTCGGGGGTTTTTTAAATTTTTAATTTAATTTTTTATTTCATGCTTTTTGTAGGGACACCTTAATTTTTGTATTTCATTTCTTTTATTTTCTTCTGTTTTAAGATTCTGGTAATTTGGTGTTTAATCAGGTTTTTTATCCGTCAAAAAATATTGATTAATTTATAGTTGAAGAATATTTTTTAAGACTAAACAGATTTTTTTGTTTTAAGTATTATATTTTTCAAGTTTTTAGATTTTTGTTTCGTTAGGTAGTTAATATTCCTCATTCCCTTTCAATATAGTGTAAATTATTCTACTTGTCAAGCCCTTGCATTTGATACCTATATTGAAGGAGTTGTGAAAAAAAATGTAATTCGCCATTTTGTGGTGGCGGCCATCTTGGATTTGAAATTTGTTATAGTGTATAGTATTCTACTATTGAAGCCCTTTCATTTGATACCCATATTGAGGGAATTGTGAAAAAATATGTTATCCGCCATTTTGTAGCGGCGGCCATCTTGCACCGATTTTCATCAAACATAGCTAAGAACACTCCCGACTAATACACCTTTCAAACAAATAATACTAAATCAAAATTGCTTCATCCGTTCGGGAGCTACGATGCCACAGACAGACACACACACACACACACACACCCCCCCACCCCCCCACACACACACAGAGACACGTCAAACTTATAACACCCCGTCGTTTTTGCGTCGGGGGTTAAAAATATAAAATAATGATAAAATTCTATCGACTCGTATTCTAAAAAATCTCAACCATTTATGCAAAGGTGGGTCAGCTAATTGCTATAACTGACTGTACATACAGGTATATTTCACGTTACAATAATATTTCACTTAATACAGGGACGAGCCATAAACCGATTCCAGGCTGCTACTGAGAAACTTTTGTTTAACCTAAGAAAAATCTTCCTAGTAGCCTAGTACTTTCAACTTTTGTCCTAGTCCGGTCCAGTAGCGTAGAGCATTTTGCCAAACTGTCTTGTACAAAACTTTCGCATTAAAACTGTGAACAAGTTCGTCTGGGATCAGCGTTAGCTATTCGTACAAGTTTCCATAATAAAATGCTCTGCGTTTTGTGAATACAAAACACTTTGGTAAAGTTCAAAAGTTAGAGGCTATGAGAGTTCAGAAACGGTAGATAGCGGAAATATTTTATCAATAAAAAATAATGTCCATCACAGCTAACTACACTATATTTACACTAAGTTCTGACCCCCAAGATAAAGGCGTTGCCTAATTTGGGGGTCACCGTCCAGTATATTCTTGTACAGACGACAGCACATCAAACTACCCGAAACCACAGTCTATACATCATACAGTCGTTCGACGAAGACGTCTAGCTAGACGGAATACCTACTTGAGTGCGAAAGCCGTATCATCGAAGTTTGTTTCTTCGAAAACCTTTCAACGATATCTCTATACTGCGATGCCTTGTTAAATCGACGCCTTGTTACTGCGATGTTTCGTTACATCGAAAAACTGTACTACGAACGTTTTTACTGCGTAGATATCATACTGCGAAGCCTTGTTCAATCGCTGTCACGTTAGTGTGATGTTACTTAGGAAAACTTACTTCGGACGACCTTACGGCGATAACCAAGAACATCGAACATTTTCTTTTCCAAATTAATACTTCGAAAATCTGTCTGTCTGTCTGTATGTTACCTTTTCACGCCTAAACCATTGAACGGATTTCGATAAAATTTGGCAGAGAGATAGATTGCGTTCCGGGGAAGGACACAGGATAGTTTTTATCGACATACCTCGCGAGTGAAGCCGCGGGCGGAAGATAGTAATATTATAAATGCTAAAGTCTGTCTGTCTGTTACCTCTTCACGCTTAAGCCGCTGAACCGATTAGGTATAGACATAGTTTTGAGTCCCGGGAGAAGACATAGGATACATTTTATCCCGATATTCCCTCGGGATTGAAACTTATGCGGGTGAAACCGCGGGGCCAAGCTAGTGTAGAAATAATTCGCTTATTTCATGGCCGCGCCCTGGTATGTACATTAGATACAGCGACCTCCATCGGGACCTCAAGATGGATGTCGCAAACACAACACAGTAATACAAAAATATGCAGATGCTCATGAACAGACTTCATCATCACGTGAATGTCTAGGCGATCCAACTCCTTGACAACACTGATCTAGTGCGAAGATTAAAAAGGAAGGAGATTAAAAGGAAATAAAGGAAGAGGAGGAAAAGGAAGGAGGAGGATAGGAAGGAAGGGAAGGGTTTTAGGAGGATTTAAAGGAATTCGTTTTGAGTTAGTTTAGTGCAGTGTGAGTGAACTTAACTTCAGTGCAAAGTGCTGAGTATTATACAGAACACGTGAATCAAGTGTATTCCTCTTAACATAGTTAACAAGAAAGACGTTGGAAGATTTCTTTATTTTATACTTAGCAGTTTAAGTTATATTAAAATTACTTATTAGCTAATAGGCTAGATTGTAATATGAATAAAGTACCACCGACTGTGATACTTTACAAAAAAAAAAAAATCCATAGCCAGCACCCACACTCTACGTCGTCGCGTCTCCTGATCCATATAGGTACAAAAATATTTTACGAAATCCCATCGCGTTCAAACGAAACTTGAGTAAAGTTTCTAACTTCGAAGTACGGAGCTGAAATATTATATTGTACATACATACTAATTCCACGCTTCAAAGAGATGTAAGTCTTGTAATCCTGCACTGTCAGTGCCAGTCAAATGTTAAACGAGTACGGGACTTGCAGGTTCATCCAATACACTTATAATATCATTGAGTTACTGTTTATCTGAAATTATTTGAGAAGAGGATTTAGTTACACCGCTTTGTATAAGATGATGGACCGAACTTCAGCGAACCGTTTTGTATAAACTGAACGAAAGAAAAGGACTATGTAGAGATTGTTTCTGTCTACTACATACATAATCAGCACTGCTGGGACACAGGCCTCCACTTTCTTTTTATGAGAGGGGTACCCTGTGGCCATAGGCTTGAATTATCTTTATCATCATTTGCCTAGCCTTTTCCCAACTATGTTGGGGTCGGCTTCACTTCTAATTGGATGCAGCTGAATACCAGTATTTTACATGGAGCTACTGCCTATCTGACCTTTACAACCCAGTTATTTAATTATCTTTATCTATACTATACAGGGTTAGTTTTTAAAGACCAGCCAAAAAGGATGTGGTACATACAGGCCATCAAACTGATCAACTTTCTCCATGAGACCAACATCGTATGTATCGGTGGATGATGATGATGACGATGATGATGATGATGAGGATGATGATGATGATGATGATGATGATGATGACGATGATGGTGATGATGATGATGATGATGACGATGATGATGATGATGATGATGATGAGAATTATGAGGATGATGATGATGATGATGATGAGGATGATAATGATGATAATGACGATGATGATGAGGATGATGATGATGATGACGATGATGATGATGATGATGATGATGACGATGTTGATGATGAGGATGAGGATGATGATGATGACGAGGATGATGATGATGACGATGATGGTGATGATGACGATGATGATGATGATGACGATGTTGATGATGAGGATGAGGATGATGATGATGACGAGGATGATGACGATGCTGGTGATGATGACGATGATGATGATGATGACGATGTTGATGATGAGGATGAGGATGATGATGATGACGAGGATGATGATGATGACGATGATGGTGATGATGACGATGATGATGATGATGATGACGATGATGGTGATGATGACGATGTTGATGATGAGGATGAGGATGATGATGATGACGAGGATGATGATGATGACGATGATGGTGATGATGACGATGATGGTGATGATGACGATGTTACTATACAGGGTTAGTTTTTAAAGACCAGCCAAAAAGGATGTGGTACATACAGGCCATCAAACTGATCAACTTTCTCCATGAGACCAACATCGTATGTATCGGTGGATGATGATGATGACGATGATGATGATGATGATGATGAGGATGATGATGATGATGATGATGATGATGATGACGATGATGGTGATGATGATGATGACGATGATGATGATGATGATGATGATGAGAATTATGAGGATGATGATGATGATGATGATGAGGATGATGATGATGATAATGACGATGATGATGAGGATGATGATGATGATGACGATGATGATGATGATGATGATGATGACGATGTTGATGTTGAGGATGAGGATGATGATGATGACGAGGATGATGATGATGACGATGATGGTGATGATGACGATGATGATGATGATGACGATGTTGATGATGAGGATGAGGATGATGATGATGACGAGGATGATGACGATGCTGGTGATGATGACGATGATGATGATGATGACGATGTTGATGATGAGGATGAGGATGATGATGATGACGATGTTGATGATGAGGATGAGGATGATGATGATGACGAGGATGATGACGATGATGGTGAGGATGAGGATGATGATGATGATGATGACGAGGATGATGATGATGATGATGATGACGATGTTGATGATGAGGATGAGGATGATGATGATGACGAGGATGATGATGATGACGAGGATGATGATGATGACGATGATGGTGATGATGACGATGATGATGATGATGACGATGTTGATGATGAGGATGAGGATGATGATGATGACGAGGATGATGACGATGATGGTGATGATGACGATGTTGATGATGAGGATGAGGATGATGATGATGACGAGGATGATGATGATGACGATGATGGTGATGATGACGATGATGATGATGATGACGATGTTGATGATGAGGATGAGGATGATGACCCCTATAAACATGTCAAACAACCACATTTGATCCTCAGACAAAAGTTATCTGACGATTGACAAAGAAGGATGGCGTTAAATGCTTGGTTACTTGACTGGACAACAAGAAAAAAAACTGGCCAAGTGTGAGTCGCACACGAAGGGTTCCGTACCACAAGGCAAAAATGCTGAAAAAAACGTTTGTTGTATGGGAGCCCCTTAAATATTTATTTTACTATAATTTTATTATTTACTAGCTGCGCCCTGCGGTTTCACCCGCGTAAATGTCGATCCCGTGGGAATATCGAGATAAAAAGTACAGCCTTGTGACAGACAGACGGACGGACGGACGGACAGACAGTGAAGTCTTAGTAATAGGGTTCCGTTTTTACCCTTTGGGTACGGAACCCTAAAAAGGAATAGGTACTCTACCAAAATTTACCCAGAAATAATGCGTACCTATCTTTATATTTAAAAATATTTATTCCTTAATTCCATGATTGCAACTTCATACCTCTGTTTGTCTCTGCATCACCCAAAAGTTGCTTCTACGTGTGTGTGCGTAAAGTATTAAATAAATAGTCTAAATGATAGGCAGTAGCTTTTCTCTAACATTCTGAGTTCATAATATAAAATTACGTGTAACATTTCATTATTTACGCAAAAAATAAGCTCCGTTATCTTACCCAGCTCATCTCACGTTAGAAAAGAGAAAATTAAATATACTTTAGGTACAATAAAGACTGAAATGAACGCTGGTATTGTATGTATAACAGACTTGCTCTCTATCGCCCGAATATTCTTTGTGAAGCGTATTCTAATATTGGAAGCCCGAGGGTGTTAGAGTGAGGTATGCTAGTGATGGCGAAAACACTTTTATTTTGTCCTAGCGACCTGTCCTTTTGAGAGGTGGCCAAGAGGTAACGACCGCGACTTACCGAGCTTACCGAGTTGCAGGTCGTAGGTTTGAACCCAAACAGGCGCTTTACTTTGTGTAAATTATTTCATCACCACCTCTATAAACTCTAACTCAAACTCAAAGCATTTATTTCAATTAAACAAATTACAGCCGGTCCATTCTGTAAAAATCTCACCGTGAAAACTTAGGTGAAGTGAGTTTTTTTTGCTAGGAATTGATGCTATTGACAGCCCACTCCACGCTCACTATACCTAAGTTTTCACGGTAAGATTTTTACAGAATCGCATTACAGGCACTTTTGAATTGTCAAGGGGTTGGTTAGTCAGAAAGACGAAGCTAGTTGTATAGGTTTAGGTAGCTGCGCCCCGCGGTTTCACCCGTGTAAATTAATGTCGATCCCGAGGGAATATCGGGATGAAAATTAGCCTATAATATTTGCTAATCCAGGGTGTCAGCTACCTCCATACAAAATTTTATCAAAATTGGTCCAGCCGTTTGAGCGTGAAGAAGTAACAAAGATACACACCCTCACAGAATCACAAACTTTCGCCTTTATAATATTAGTGTGATTAGTGTGATTGCGCCAAGTTTGATGAAGATGTAGAATGTAACAAAAGTAAATCGGTTTTATTTAAAAAAATCTCCTTTAAACAACCGCTGTAAAAGAGACCCTACCTTTACCCTCAAAAGGAAACGTTCTCTGTATTGTTCGACAAACATTTTTATGTAGATAAACTCCATTTTCCAATTCCATTCCTTCTGAGCTTATTTCGCGCCAATATTTAACTCGTGTCCGGTATTTTATTGAAAAGTAGCTTCTGTCCGCGGCTTCGGCCGCGTAGATGTTGAAAAATATCCTACGGAAACGTGCTACCGGCGCAAAAAGTAGCCTATGTCCTTCCCAGGATGCCATCCGCCTCCTTGCCAAATTTTATCGAAATCCGTTCAGAGGCTTAGGCGTGCAAAGGTATATTTCTTGGACTTCATTGGTTTTTATTTTTTATTTGAAAATAAAATTAAGTTATTATTACTTATAACATCAGCTATCTGCTAGTGAAAGTCCCGTCAAAGCCAGACCAGCCATTTCGGAGATTAGCCGGAATAAACAGACAGACAGACAAAAATAAAAAAATAAAATTTGTAAATACGGACGTCGGACATATCTACGGACATACTTTCATATGCATTTAGTAAAAGCTGCTTTTTTGACATTACAAAGATGTTTCTTTGCAATGTCAAAAAAGCAGCTTTTTACTTTTTTACAAATACATAATATATGTATGTATGCATATGTATAGATGTAATAGATAGTGTTGCCGTAGTTTTAAGAATCTTACGTTTGAGAAATGGTTTATTTGCGACGAATTATTTATTCTCCCATCTCAATGATTAAAAGAATTTTCTTAAACATCGGTTTGGTCTCCGCTCGCCCTTTGGATCTTACCCCAAGTGTATTTACTCGCCCCCTTGAGAAACATCGTGTTTATATCGACTGTACTTTATTATTCCTTACTAGCTTCTGCCCGCGACTTCGACCGCGTGAAATTTCTTGCTTCCCCCCCCCCCCCCCGCCCCACCCCGTGGCATCACATCGCCCTGCATGCGCTATTGCTTCGTACATATTCGCTTTGCGTTCTTTCTGACTTTACTTCTTCTTGCTCGGCTCCTAAGGGTCCTAGCGCGACGTAAAATAGCTTATAGCCTTCCTTAAGAATTAGGCTATCAAATGCTAAAATAATTTTTCAAATCCGACTGATAGTTCCGGAGATTAGCGCGTTCAAACAAACAAACTCTTCAGCTTTATTTTTAGTATATAGAGTGACTGGTAATTAGTGACCGATACTTAAACACTTAAAATAATCTTCACTACTTCAGTATTTCTTTATCCTTTGGTTCGCACTACATATCCTCGCGCCAGTATTCCCCGAAGGAGACAAGCAGAGGTGTATGTACAGTCAGTTATAGCAATTAGCTGACCCACCTTTGCTTAATAGAATTTGATCATTCTTTTATATTTTACTAGCTGACCCCGGCAAACGTGGTTTTGCCATATTATTATAAATTATTTCTAGCTGCCCGGCGCTACTTCGTTCGCGTGGTGTCCTACCCCTTACCCTACCCTACCCCTACCCTACTCCTACCCTACTCCTACACTACTCCTACCCTACTCCTACCCTACTTCAACCCTACTCCTAACCTACTCCTACACTCTAAAAAAACAGTATCCTATGTCCGTCTCCTGGTTCTAAGCTTCCTACCAATTTTCAGCCAAATCGGTTTAGCCGTTCTTGAGTTATAAATAGTGTAACTAACACGACTTTCTTTTTATAGATATAGATTTATTTGAGCAAAGTAAATATAAAATTAAGGAATCCCTACAAAAAGCATGAAATAAATTTGAAAAAATCTTATGGAAGTCGGGAGACCGTTCTGTGGAAAACCTTCTATTCTGAGGTCCCCCGACTTCCATAAGATTTTTTCAAATTTATTTCATGCTTTTTGTAGGGATTCCTTAATTTTATTTTTGTCGGGGGTTTTTTAAATTTTTAATTTAATTTTTTATTTCATGCTTTTTGTAGGGACACCTTAATTTTTGTATTTCATTTCTTTTATTTTCTTCTGTTTTAAGATTCTGGTAATTTGGTGTTTAATCAGGTTTTTTATCCGTCAAAAAATATTGATTAATTTATAGTTGAAGAATATTTTTTAAGACTAAACAGATTTTTTTGTTTTAAGTATTATATTTTTCAAGTTTTTAGATTTTTGTTTCGTTAGGTAGTTAATATTCCTCATTCCCTTTCAATATAGTGTAAATTATTCTACTTGTCAAGCCCTTGCATTTGATACCTATATTGAAGGAGTTGTGAAAAAAAATGTAATTCGCCATTTTGTGGTGGCGGCCATCTTGGATTTGAAATTTGTTATAGTGTATAGTATTCTACTATTGAAGCCCTTTCATTTGATACCCATATTGAGGGAATTGTGAAAAAATATGTTATCCGCCATTTTGTAGCGGCGGCCATCTTGCACCGATTTTCATCAAACATAGCTAAGAACACTCCCGACTAATACACCTTTCAAACAAATAATACTAAATCAAAATTGCTTCATCCGTTCGGGAGCTACGATGCCACAGACAGACACACACACACACACACACACCCCCCCACCCCCCCACACACACACAGAGACACGTCAAACTTATAACACCCCGTCGTTTTTGCGTCGGGGGTTAAAAATATAAAATAATGATAAAATTCTATCGACTCGTATTCTAAAAAATCTCAACCATTTATGCAAAGGTGGGTCAGCTAATTGCTATAACTGACTGTACATACAGGTATATTTCACGTTACAATAATATTTCACTTAATACAGGGACGAGCCATAAACCGATTCCAGGCTGCTACTGAGAAACTTTTGTTTAACCTAAGAAAAATCTTCCTAGTAGCCTAGTACTTTCAACTTTTGTCCTAGTCCGGTCCAGTAGCGTAGAGCATTTTGCCAAACTGTCTTGTACAAAACTTTCGCATTAAAACTGTGAACAAGTTCGTCTGGGATCAGCGTTAGCTATTCGTACAAGTTTCCATAATAAAATGCTCTGCGTTTTGTGAATACAAAACACTTTGGTAAAGTTCAAAAGTTAGAGGCTATGAGAGTTCAGAAACGGTAGATAGCGGAAATATTTTATCAATAAAAAATAATGTCCATCACAGCTAACTACACTATATTTACACTAAGTTCTGACCCCCAAGATAAAGGCGTTGCCTAATTTGGGGGTCACCGTCCAGTATATTCTTGTACAGACGACAGCACATCAAACTACCCGAAACCACAGTCTATACATCATACAGTCGTTCGACGAAGACGTCTAGCTAGACGGAATACCTACTTGAGTGCGAAAGCCGTATCATCGAAGTTTGTTTCTTCGAAAACCTTTCAACGATATCTCTATACTGCGATGCCTTGTTAAATCGACGCCTTGTTACTGCGATGTTTCGTTACATCGAAAAACTGTACTACGAACGTTTTTACTGCGTAGATATCATACTGCGAAGCCTTGTTCAATCGCTGTCACGTTAGTGTGATGTTACTTAGGAAAACTTACTTCGGACGACCTTACGGCGATAACCAAGAACATCGAACATTTTCTTTTCCAAATTAATACTTCGAAAATCTGTCTGTCTGTCTGTATGTTACCTTTTCACGCCTAAACCATTGAACGGATTTCGATAAAATTTGGCAGAGAGATAGATTGCGTTCCGGGGAAGGACACAGGATAGTTTTTATCGACATACCTCGCGAGTGAAGCCGCGGGCGGAAGATAGTAATATTATAAATGCTAAAGTCTGTCTGTCTGTTACCTCTTCACGCTTAAGCCGCTGAACCGATTAGGTATAGACATAGTTTTGAGTCCCGGGAGAAGACATAGGATACATTTTATCCCGATATTCCCTCGGGATTGAAACTTATGCGGGTGAAACCGCGGGGCCAAGCTAGTGTAGAAATAATTCGCTTATTTCATGGCCGCGCCCTGGTATGTACATTAGATACAGCGACCTCCATCGGGACCTCAAGATGGATGTCGCAAACACAACACAGTAATACAAAAATATGCAGATGCTCATGAACAGACTTCATCATCACGTGAATGTCTAGGCGATCCAACTCCTTGACAACACTGATCTAGTGCGAAGATTAAAAAGGAAGGAGATTAAAAGGAAATAAAGGAAGAGGAGGAAAAGGAAGGAGGAGGATAGGAAGGAAGGGAAGGGTTTTAGGAGGATTTAAAGGAATTCGTTTTGAGTTAGTTTAGTGCAGTGTGAGTGAACTTAACTTCAGTGCAAAGTGCTGAGTATTATACAGAACACGTGAATCAAGTGTATTCCTCTTAACATAGTTAACAAGAAAGACGTTGGAAGATTTCTTTATTTTATACTTAGCAGTTTAAGTTATATTAAAATTACTTATTAGCTAATAGGCTAGATTGTAATATGAATAAAGTACCACCGACTGTGATACTTTACAAAAAAAAAAAAATCCATAGCCAGCACCCACACTCTACGTCGTCGCGTCTCCTGATCCATATAGGTACAAAAATATTTTACGAAATCCCATCGCGTTCAAACGAAACTTGAGTAAAGTTTCTAACTTCGAAGTACGGAGCTGAAATATTATATTGTACATACATACTAATTCCACGCTTCAAAGAGATGTAAGTCTTGTAATCCTGCACTGTCAGTGCCAGTCAAATGTTAAACGAGTACGGGACTTGCAGGTTCATCCAATACACTTATAATATCATTGAGTTACTGTTTATCTGAAATTATTTGAGAAGAGGATTTAGTTACACCGCTTTGTATAAGATGATGGACCGAACTTCAGCGAACCGTTTTGTATAAACTGAACGAAAGAAAAGGACTATGTAGAGATTGTTTCTGTCTACTACATACATAATCAGCACTGCTGGGACACAGGCCTCCACTTTCTTTTTATGAGAGGGGTACCCTGTGGCCATAGGCTTGAATTATCTTTATCATCATTTGCCTAGCCTTTTCCCAACTATGTTGGGGTCGGCTTCACTTCTAATTGGATGCAGCTGAATACCAGTATTTTACATGGAGCTACTGCCTATCTGACCTTTACAACCCAGTTATTTAATTATCTTTATCTATACTATACAGGGTTAGTTTTTAAAGACCAGCCAAAAAGGATGTGGTACATACAGGCCATCAAACTGATCAACTTTCTCCATGAGACCAACATCGTATGTATCGGTGGATGATGATGATGACGATGATGATGATGATGAGGATGATGATGATGATGATGATGATGATGATGACGATGATGGTGATGATGATGATGATGATGACGATGATGATGATGATGATGATGATGAGAATTATGAGGATGATGATGATGATGATGATGAGGATGATAATGATGATAATGACGATGATGATGAGGATGATGATGATGATGACGATGATGATGATGATGATGATGATGACGATGTTGATGATGAGGATGAGGATGATGATGATGACGAGGATGATGATGATGACGATGATGGTGATGATGACGATGATGATGATGATGACGATGTTGATGATGAGGATGAGGATGATGATGATGACGAGGATGATGACGATGCTGGTGATGATGACGATGATGATGATGATGACGATGTTGATGATGAGGATGAGGATGATGATGATGACGAGGATGATGATGATGACGATGATGGTGATGATGACGATGATGATGATGATGATGACGATGATGGTGATGATGACGATGTTGATGATGAGGATGAGGATGATGATGATGACGAGGATGATGATGATGACGATGATGGTGATGATGACGATGATGGTGATGATGACGATGTTACTATACAGGGTTAGTTTTTAAAGACCAGCCAAAAAGGATGTGGTACATACAGGCCATCAAACTGATCAACTTTCTCCATGAGACCAACATCGTATGTATCGGTGGATGATGATGATGACGATGATGATGATGATGATGATGAGGATGATGATGATGATGATGATGATGATGATGACGATGATGGTGATGATGATGATGACGATGATGATGATGATGATGATGATGAGAATTATGAGGATGATGATGATGATGATGATGAGGATGATGATGATGATAATGACGATGATGATGAGGATGATGATGATGATGACGATGATGATGATGATGATGATGATGACGATGTTGATGTTGAGGATGAGGATGATGATGATGACGAGGATGATGATGATGACGATGATGGTGATGATGACGATGATGATGATGATGACGATGTTGATGATGAGGATGAGGATGATGATGATGACGAGGATGATGACGATGCTGGTGATGATGACGATGATGATGATGATGACGATGTTGATGATGAGGATGAGGATGATGATGATGACGATGTTGATGATGAGGATGAGGATGATGATGATGACGAGGATGATGACGATGATGGTGAGGATGAGGATGATGATGATGATGATGACGAGGATGATGATGATGATGATGATGACGATGTTGATGATGAGGATGAGGATGATGATGATGACGAGGATGATGATGATGACGAGGATGATGATGATGACGATGATGGTGATGATGACGATGATGATGATGATGACGATGTTGATGATGAGGATGAGGATGATGATGATGACGAGGATGATGACGATGATGGTGATGATGACGATGTTGATGATGAGGATGAGGATGATGATGATGACGAGGATGATGATGATGACGATGATGGTGATGATGACGATGATGATGATGATGACGATGTTGATGATGAGGATGAGGATGATGACCCCTATAAACATGTCAAACAACCACATTTGATCCTCAGACAAAAGTTATCTGACGATTGACAAAGAAGGATGGCGTTAAATGCTTGGTTACTTGACTGGACAACAAGAAAAAAAACTGGCCAAGTGTGAGTCGCACACGAAGGGTTCCGTACCACAAGGCAAAAATGCTGAAAAAAACGTTTGTTGTATGGGAGCCCCTTAAATATTTATTTTACTATAATTTTATTATTTACTAGCTGCGCCCTGCGGTTTCACCCGCGTAAATGTCGATCCCGTGGGAATATCGAGATAAAAAGTACAGCCTTGTGACAGACAGACGGACGGACGGACGGACAGACAGTGAAGTCTTAGTAATAGGGTTCCGTTTTTACCCTTTGGGTACGGAACCCTAAAAAGGAATAGGTACTCTACCAAAATTTACCCAGAAATAATGCGTACCTATCTTTATATTTAAAAATATTTATTCCTTAATTCCATGATTGCAACTTCATACCTCTGTTTGTCTCTGCATCACCCAAAAGTTGCTTCTACGTGTGTGTGCGTAAAGTATTAAATAAATAGTCTAAATGATAGGCAGTAGCTTTTCTCTAACATTCTGAGTTCATAATATAAAATTACGTGTAACATTTCATTATTTACGCAAAAAATAAGCTCCGTTATCTTACCCAGCTCATCTCACGTTAGAAAAGAGAAAATTAAATATACTTTAGGTACAATAAAGACTGAAATGAACGCTGGTATTGTATGTATAACAGACTTGCTCTCTATCGCCCGAATATTCTTTGTGAAGCGTATTCTAATATTGGAAGCCCGAGGGTGTTAGAGTGAGGTATGCTAGTGATGGCGAAAACACTTTTATTTTGTCCTAGCGACCTGTCCTTTTGAGAGGTGGCCAAGAGGTAACGACCGCGACTTACCGAGCTTACCGAGTTGCAGGTCGTAGGTTTGAACCCAAACAGGCGCTTTACTTTGTGTAAATTATTTCATCACCACCTCTATAAACTCTAACTCAAACTCAAAGCATTTATTTCAATTAAACAAATTACAGCCGGTCCATTCTGTAAAAATCTCACCGTGAAAACTTAGGTGAAGTGAGTTTTTTTTTGCTAGGAATTGATGCTATTGACAGCCCACTCCACGCTCACTATACCTAAGTTTTCACGGTAAGATTTTTACAGAATCGCATTACAGGCACTTTTGAATTGTCAAGGGGTTGGTTAGTCAGAAAGACGAAGCTAGTTGTATAGGTTTAGGTAGCTGCGCCCCGCGGTTTCACCCGTGTAAATTAATGTCGATCCCGAGGGAATATCGGGATGAAAATTAGCCTATAATATTTGCTAATCCAGGGTGTCAGCTACCTCCATACAAAATTTTATCAAAATTGGTCCAGCCGTTTGAGCGTGAAGAAGTAACAAAGATACACACCCTCACAGAATCACAAACTTTCGCCTTTATAATATTAGTGTGATTAGTGTGATTGCGCCAAGTTTGATGAAGATGTAGAATGTAACAAAAGTAAATCGGTTTTATTTAAAAAAATCTCCTTTAAACAACCGCTGTAAAAGAGACCCTACCTTTACCCTCAAAAGGAAACGTTCTCTGTATTGTTCGACAAACATTTTTATGTAGATAAACTCCATTTTCCAATTCCATTCCTTCTGAGCTTATTTCGCGCCAATATTTAACTCGTGTCCGGTATTTTATTGAAAAGTAGCTTCTGTCCGCGGCTTCGGCCGCGTAGATGTTGAAAAATATCCTACGGAAACGTGCTACCGGCGCAAAAAGTAGCCTATGTCCTTCCCAGGATGCCATCCGCCTCCTTGCCAAATTTTATCGAAATCCGTTCAGAGGCTTAGGCGTGCAAAGGTATATTTCTTGGACTTCATTGGTTTTTATTTTTTATTTGAAAATAAAATTAAGTTATTATTACTTATAACATCAGCTATCTGCTAGTGAAAGTCCCGTCAAAGCCAGACCAGCCATTTCGGAGATTAGCCGGAATAAACAGACAGACAGACAAAAATAAAAAAATAAAATTTGTAAATACGGACGTCGGACATATCTACGGACATACTTTCATATGCATTTAGTAAAAGCTGCTTTTTTGACATTACAAAGATGTTTCTTTGCAATGTCAAAAAAGCAGCTTTTTACTTTTTTACAAATACATAATATATGTATGTATGCATATGTATAGATGTAATAGATAGTGTTGCCGTAGTTTTAAGAATCTTACGTTTGAGAAATGGTTTATTTGCGACGAATTATTTATTCTCCCATCTCAATGATTAAAAGAATTTTCTTAAACATCGGTTTGGTCTCCGCTCGCCCTTTGGATCTTACCCCAAGTGTATTTACTCGCCCCCTTGAGAAACATCGTGTTTATATCGACTGTACTTTATTATTCCTTACTAGCTTCTGCCCGCGACTTCGACCGCGTGAAATTTCTTGCTTCCCCCCCCCCCCCCGCCCCACCCCGTGGCATCACATCGCCCTGCATGCGCTATTGCTTCGTACATATTCGCTTTGCGTTCTTTCTGACTTTACTTCTTCTTGCTCGGCTCCTAAGGGTCCTAGCGCGACGTAAAATAGCTTATAGCCTTCCTTAAGAATTAGGCTATCAAATGCTAAAATAATTTTTCAAATCCGACTGATAGTTCCGGAGATTAGCGCGTTCAAACAAACAAACTCTTCAGCTTTATTTTTAGTATATAGAGTGACTGGTAATTAGTGACCGATACTTAAACACGTGATTTTACTCATCATTATGAACAACTTTTACTATGGGACCAAACCTGAAATCGCGAAAAAAAATCAGCTGTTCCCTACATTTATGTTCGCATAACCCGTCAAAATGTAGGGAGCAGCTGATTTTTTTTTCGCGATTTCAGGTTTGGTCCCATAGTAAAAGTTGTTCATAATGATGAGTAAAATCACGTGTTTAAGTATCGGTCACTAATTACCAGTCACCCTATATATATAGATCAGGGGTGGCCAACTTGGTTAGACCCAAGATCTACTGTTCACTGACGACACCCTGTGCGATCTACCAATTACATACTTCTTGAAATTTTATAGGAAATAGCATAGTTCAGTTCAGTTCACGATTATGTAGTATTATTTTATTTATTTTATTTTATTTAGAGGGAAAATATAAAACTGAAAATAATTCTTAGTAATCTACTTATTTATATTAATGTGAGCATTGCGTTTGAGCATCTTTCGCTAGATTAGCAAAATCAGGTTTGTAGTTGGATTTTTTTTTTGCCTTGCCACGATCGACCAGTTGGCCACCCCTGGGTATAGATTATTTTTATGTTCCTTCCCTAAGGAGAAATGACTGTCTAGAAACCGGTGTAATTATATTTACATACCTAATGTAATTATGTACGTACATAGCCTACTCATATTCATGAACATATTACTTTTTCAAGGAATGTCTGGGTCGGTAATATTAATAACATTTTGGCGTACCTACAGCAGCTTATTTTTCGCGAAGCAATTTGTATGGATTACTTACTGAGAAAATGTGTTATATACCTTTTTTCATGGAAGTACCTAGTTTATTTTCGCGAATGTTGGTGGAAGCTACCAGGAGATTATAAGTTCATGGGCGATGTGATTTGCGGTTACTCAATAATTTTTACATCAAAATATTTTTTTAGGGTTCCTTACCAAAGGGTAAAAACGGGACCCTATTACTAAGACTCCACTGTCCGTCTGTCTGTCACCAGGCTGTATCTCATGAACCGTTATAGCTAGATAGTTGAAATTTTCTATAACAACAAATACTAAAAGCAGAATAAAATAAATATTTTTCCCATACAACAAACGTGCGAACGAATTCCAAATATGAACAATCTCCATAGTTTCTTTTATCAGTTTGAAACAGTCTTACACGAATTATCAAAGAATGCCTATAAAAACATTATCATAGCTGGCGATTTCAATATAGACATATTAAAAAGGAATTATCAGTCGATGGAGTTTGAGTGCCTTCTACTTAGCTTCAACCTAAAACTAGCAATAAATCAACCAACTCGAACGGAAAGTGGGACATGTATCGATAACTTTGCGCATAACTATAACAAACGATGTAAATCTGAAGTATTAGAGTTTGCTCTTTCAGACCACACAGCCCAGATTTTAAAATGCCCGGTAAATAAAATATGTACGATCGACAAATACGGTGCTATTAGGCGAAATTACAGCAAGGAAAATACATCTAAATTTAAATATTGTATGAGCAGAGTTTATTTCTCCGAAATATATGAAACGGATGACCCTAACATTGCCTTTAACAAATTTCATGAAATATTTTCTTTATACTACAACCTCTGTTTTCCTAAGACTATGGTTACAATAAATGTAATAAAAAAGCCAAGGTGGATATCTAAAGGTATTAAATCCTGTAGTAAGAAAAAACGACAACTCATGTGGACCTACAGATTAAAAGCAAATGAATTAAATAGAACTCGCTTTAAGGAATACTCTAAGCTTTTTAGGAAAATCATGACTCTGACGCAGCGTTCGCAAAATAACCATAAAATCAAAACATCACATAATAAATGTAAAACCGCCTGGCAAATAATAAATCAAGGTAAATTTAATGTACCAAAAAATTATATTTTGAAAATTAAAACCAAGAATGACATAATTACGGACGCGAAACAAATTGCTAATCAATTTAATGACTATTTCATTAATAAAATACAACCCATCCAGTCTAGTGATAAAACTACACGGCCCATCTTTAACATAAAAAACTCGATGTTTATGGCACCCTGTACACCACAACAAACACAGGAAATTATTAGTGCCTTAAAAACACAAACAGCGTGGGGTACGATGGCATATCAACCAAAGTAATAAAAGCTGTAGCATCGGAAATATGTGACCATTTGTCGCATATTATAAATTTATGTATCGTAGCTGGCACGTTTCCCGACGCACTAAAGATAGCGATTGTTAAGCCATTATTTAAGAAAGAAGATAGAGAGCTCATGGAATTCTACAGGCCTATCTCTCTGATTCCTATCTTCTCGAAAATATTTGAGAAATTCATTCAAAAGGAGTTAAACGGTTACTTAGAAAAAAACAATATATTATGTAATGAGCAAAAGGGATTTCGCGAAAATAAGACGATAAATATGGCGATATACGACTTCTTATACACGATATTGACAAAAATGGATAAAACAACACCTGTATGTGCTATTTTCTGCGACATGACACAAGCATTTGACCACGTAAATCATGACATTTTAATAAAAAAACTTGACGCTTATGGTATAAGAGGTACTGTTCTTAATTTAATTAAATCCTATTTAGAAAACAGAAAGCAAAAGACAGAAATCACTAGAATTAATATAATAACTAAAAAGGAAGAGATATACTTATCCGATGAACGTCAAACTACTTTTGGTGTTCCACAAGGTAGTGTATTGGGACCTCCACTTTTTACACTGTATATTAATGACTTGCCAAAATCAACTTCACACCCTATGACTTTATTTGCAGATGATAGCACAGTGACAATTTCTAGTAATAATAATGACATGATCCAATATAAACTTGACATTCACAATACCTTGACATCTATAATAAAATGGTTAAACAATAACTGTTATTGTTTAACCATTTTATTATAGATGTCAAGGTATTGTGAATGTCAAAATTAATCTTTAAATTGTTACAATTTAAAGATTAATTTAAATAAAACTAAAATAATACATTTTAGCCAACGATTGAATATAGAAAATATGGACATAAATATAGATAAAAAAAATGTTGAAATAGTGAATACTACTAAATTCCTTGGATTAATAATTGACAAAAGACTTGACTGGAAATCACAAATCGAGAACCTTTGCAAAAAAAATTGTAGTTCTGCATTTGCATTGCACTCTCTAGCTGCAGTGGTAAATGTTGAAACCCTGATTGCGGCCTATCATGGCTTAGCTGCGTCTCACCTAAGATACGGTATCATATTTTGGGGAAATTCTACCGACACTAACAAGGCATTCAAGGCCCAAAAGAGATGCATTAGATCGATGTTTGGGCTAAAAACGATTGATACATGTAAACCATATTTCAAAAGGTACAAAATATTAACTCTTCCGTGTCTATATATCCTAGAATCCGCAATGTTTGTTAAAACAAACCCGAATCTGTTCTCACGTCTACAGGACATCGTACCGCGTAACAGACGGGATATGACCGTTCTGCGTGTCTACCCAGCAAAAACGGCACTCATGCGCAAAAGTATCGTATGCATGGCGCCTACTATATTTAACATATTACCTAAACGTTGGAAGGAGCTAAATAGTAATGCATTTAAGCGCCAATTAAAAAAGTTTCTGTCACAAAAAGCATATTATAGTGTCTCTGAATTTCTAGCCGAAAAAGTTTTTGATTGAATAATTTTTGACTGTTTCCTGACACTAATATTAAATTTATATGACCACATTTGTAATTTTTGACATAATTCCTGGAATTTTTGACATTAATCTTGTAATTTTGACATCTATCTATGTAAATTTGACATAAATCTTTTAATAATAGACATGTAGTAACTTTGACATTATTCTTGTATTTGACTGACATTAAAGTTTTTGCCTTAAATTTAATTTTGACATTATAACATAATAGTACATTATGATACATGTGTGCTATATTGATTAATGCACACGCGTTTCATACGACGTTTTTCAACACACTTGCGAGGAAAAAAAACAGACTTGTATTGTTAAATATTAACTTGTATGGAAAATGGCGCGCTGGTTTTGTTTTCCCGCGCGCCGTGCTAGCCAGCACTAGCTATGCGCGCGCAACATTGACTCATTTTAAATATATTAATCTATGGCACAGACAAAACCGATACAGCCTATAGAAAAAATATAATAAACACAAACCTGAAAATTGCAAAAAACCTAAGAATTTCGCGGTCTACCACTGCGCATTCACCTTAAATTGTCTGTGGTCCCCTGCGAGTTCATTTTGCGACCAAGGACAATACAGACTATTTAAAAAAAAAATGAAATATAGCCCGCGGATTTTTTCTTTCGGCATGAAGTCTCTTTGGGCGCTTTCCGAATTAGCTATAATCGCTCACATCACAGCGCTCACATCATCTCCATGGACGTAATATTACGTCCATGCATCATCTCACATGCGTTCCGATTTATATATTACTATTATGACTGCTGAGAGCTGGCAACAATTCGGAACACTCGTGAACGCGCTCACATGACAGTGCTTACACAATGTAAAAAAGATATTATTACAGTATTTCTTTGTATAAACACCACATTTCTTCTTCAGTTCTTCTTCTTTGGTTAGGTGGCGACTGTCAGCCAGAAGCACAATTTCAAAAATGCCACGTTAGTTTAATTAAAAGATGATGCAACTCAAAACAAAACACACACTGACACAACCTCATACACACACTGTCATTTTTGACACCGCTCACGGTGATATTATTCTAGGGCATGGTCGGCATTATCGCAAGATGGCGAATGTCATGACGTCATCTATGACGATTCACGGGACATATCGTTTATCGTTTATCGAATTATCGTTATCGCGCTCACGCTAATTCGGTTATTTCCCAATTCGGAACACATCGATTATTTCCCAATTCGGAACGCAGGGTTTGATGAGATTAAAAAAGCGCGCGTCTCCGACTAGTAAATAGTTATCTGTGGTATTACAGAACATGTGGATTAAAGTAAAGAAAAAGCACGCGTTCGTAATACACTCCATTATGGACCTTAAAGCGGTTCAATAAGAGCCCCTTTACGAGCAAGTGTGTTGAAAAAATAATTTCTAATTTGTAATAGTTTCTAAATAAATTTTGACTTATATAATTAATCTCTTTTACAACTATTGTTCAATATAATTAATTTATTTGTAATTCTAATTCTATAATTTAATTTAATTTTAATGTAATGATGACCCATAATTTTACAAACCATATTTGTACGCCGGAAACGGCAGAATATTATGATCGTAATACATAATGCAGGCTAAATGCACTTAACAACTTTGTACAATATTCTGACAAATAAATGCATTCTATTCTATTCTATTCTATTCGTGTTTTTTTCGGCGTTTTTGCCTTGTGGTACGGAACCCTTCGTGTGTTTTTTATTTAATGCAGTGAAGTGATTTTTTTAGTTACAGTACGTAGCGTAACAGTAACCTTTCCGTCACTGGCAGGTTTCCAAGAATTATGGTTTTATTCCCCAATTTTATGAGATCAATTCTTAACTTTTTGTTTTTTCTTTCAGCGAAATCCGTATTCTGGACGGTGTGAAACAGCCTAAACAGCACTTGTTCTTCTAAAACTTTCATAATTTCGGGTCCTGTTTCGGGTTTATGGTTTAAGTTTGCGAAATAAAAACAAAGAGATTAAAGTGGGCGCAGGACATAAAACCTAGGGTTGGTCTTATATCCTAGGGTAGCTAGCGTAGACAGAGTACCTAATCTATAGACTCATGGTATCCCTGTCACCGAAAGGGACAAAAAATTCCGGCAATCTTCATCATACTATCATTTTTACAGCTTATTACACTGCACCTTACCATTTTCACAGTTGCGCAAATGTACTAATATTGAATTATGCACGAAAAAGATCTTATTTTCCGTTTAATCGCGGAGTAGTTTTTATTATTTTATTCATAATTTTTATTATTTCATTCTTATACGTCAAACTTGTTGCGCACATTGATGTGCTTAGCCGACACGCAGTAAGGGACAGAAATATTCTTACTCTGTCTCTTTTCTTTGCTAGTGACGTTAATATATTTCTCTTTTTCTTGTGCGAATGAAAAAGTAGATATGCAGCAGTCTATAGTTTACTCTGTCTACGGTAGCTAGGGTTCGTCGTAAAAACGTTAGTGTCGAGTAAGTGATGTTTATGACATTCGTTTTATGAGAGGCATATAAATGTGGAGTTAGGTGTTGGCATAATGTGAGAATAATTATTAGGTGTAACTTTCATACCTAATTAAAAAAACATACTGTGGTTTTCTACCACCCTCAAAGTCAAAGTATATGCGGTACCTACTGAAAAATTGGCGTATTATGGTCCAGATTTTTTTGTTATTTTGGTCTTCAAGAGTAAAAAGTAACGTTCGCAGGATTACCACGTTGGTTTAGTGGTTGCAATCGCTACTAATATGGTCTTGGGTTCCATTCCCAGACCGGGGAAAGTGTTATTAGGTTTTTCCATCAGGAATTTCTAAAGAAGCAGTCCGGAGTTTGGGTTTGTACCCCGTGTGATGGCTATAGGCTCGCCCCCTATAAAATAGGACTTAAACATAGCTGGCGAAATGTGAGTGTACTATATGGTACATTTCTGCCACTGTCTCTAACTAAACCTTAAAAAAAACGCATGGGGTCCGGGGATCCCCGGTAGGAACGATATTCAAAATGAAAATCCATGGTGGAAGCTGCAAAAATTTCAATATGACGACAAATTTTGAAAATTTTCGTAGTCGCCATTTTGGATTTTCATTTTAACCTCACTATTGGCTTCAGCACCTTCGAAAACCATTAAAACTACTTATCTCTCTCTCTGACTTTTTTTTATTAGATTATAATAAAAATTCGCATAACGCTTTTTTTTCGTTACGTGATGATTTCTACTAGTTTACTCCTACCGCAAGCTCCATTATAGAACTTCAATAGATTTGATGTTATATTATTTTCAGTCATAACTGTGTTGTGGTTGAGGGGCCCGTGGCTAAATGATAACAGCCGCACAGGTCGATCGATCAGGTTAAGCTACGCTTACCGCGGTTGGTCTGTGGATGGGTGACCATCTTTACATTTACGAGACCCCTCCGTGCCTCGGAAAGCACGTCCAGTCGTTGGTCCCAGTTGTTAATTGTAGATTTTCGACAGTCGTTATGGACCTTCGGAAGCCCGAAAGTCTGACAACCAGTCTTACGAAGGGGTATCGTGTTATTCATATAACATACTGGTATTCATCTGCATCCAGTTGGACTGGAAGCCCGTCCCAGCATAGTTGATTGATTGTGGTTTGGAACCGCTTTTGAATCTGAAATGTTGACATGGGTTTCGCGTTCGCATTTCAGCTTGACAATTACGCAAAAACTCTTGATTGTTTAAAACAAAAGTTGCTTTTTGTTTTTATGTACCCTTGAACGAACCAGCGACCCGCCCCGGCTTCGCACGGGTGCAATTTACATTTGTGAAGACAGTATTCTATTCACGACACGTTGTGCACAAATTCTGAGCAGTAACCTATCAAAAAGTACTAGGTTTGCATGAATTCAAGATAGAATTTCATTAATTTTGTATTATATTTATCTCTCTTTACAATTTTACTGAATTATAATAGAATTATGCAGAAGTGAGCTGTGGTGGCCCAGTGTTACAAGGCCTGACTAACGAGTTGTAGGTAGAGAGTTCAAACCCAGGCAGGCACTTTACTTTGTGTATTTAATTTCATCACCACTGCTCTCAAAACTGTGAAGGAAAACATCGTGAGGAAATCGGCATGTCCTAGAACCAAAAATTCGTAGACATGTGACATCTACCAACCCGCACTGGGCCCGCGTGGTGATTACAGGCCACTCCCTGTCACAGAGAGGAGGCCTGTGTCCCAGCAGTGGGAATATTATCGGCTGATTATGCTATGTAATAGAAGTATAGAAACATTGAACATTGTAGTTTAAGCGAAAGCCGAGCTTTCAATATTAAATTCAATTCCGCACCAACCATCTACATAGCGGGATGGTATAACGAATCATATATGTAAACCCTAAGAGAATATGTGAAAGGTTATTTCATAATTTAGCCGCCTGTTTTTCTGAATATTCGAATGCGGTTAACCATGTTTTTATTAATTTATTGTAATGTTATGGTAATGTAAGTGTTGCGCGCGCTTAAGTTACGGTTTCCTAGTAAGAGTCGATCAGTGACGCCCGTCATGAAAAGGATAGCAGCGAGGTTTGAATTTCCATCTTTTGCATCCACCATCTTTTACATCTGACCATCTTTTACATATGAGACCCCTCCGTGCCTCGAAAAGCACGTTAAGCCGTTGGTCCCGGTTGTCATTCGAAGATCTTTGACAGTCGTTACGGCAGTCAGGAGGCCTACAGTCTGACGACCAGTCTTAGCAAGGGGTATCGTGTTTCCCAGTAACTGGGTTGTGAAGGTCAGATAGCGGGTCGCTTCATGTAAAATACTGGTAGATTCAGCTGCAGGACGACCCCAACATAGTTGGGAAAAGGCTAGGAAATGGAGAGGGTGTAAATGTGCGCTTATTGATTTTTGGAAACCCTTAACAGGCAGATCTGCTGTAAATCTTGGCATAAGAATGAAGTCGCGGGCCGCAGCTAGTATCGAAATAGATCTCGAAAATTTAATAATTGAATCCTCAAAGCGCTCAGAAAATAGCTTCAAAAGACTCCGCAAACAAAAATAAGTTTTCCTTTTGTACTGGAGCTCATTATAATTTACTGTTACAATTAAATTAAACTCATTATTTTGTGAAAAGAAACCGAGAAGGTATTATGAACAACGGTTTGGTATGAAAACATAAATATAGGACAAAAACTGGCCAAGTGCGAGTCGGACTCGCACACGAAGGGTTCCGTACCACAAGGCAAAATCGCCGATAAAAACACGTTTGTTGTATTGGAGCCCCCCTTAAATATTTATTTTGTTTTAATTTTATTATTTATTAATAAAGTAGAAATACAACTGAGTATTTTGTGAATATTTCAAGTGCCTACCGGTTGCCATTATTGATATCGAGTAAAAAAGGGCAAAAAAAACGCGTTTGTTGTATGGGAGCCCCCTTAAATATTTATTTTATTTTGTTTTCAGTATTTGTTGTTATAGCGGCAACAGAAATACATAATTTGTGAAAATTTAAATTGTCTAGCTATCGCGGTTTTTGAGATACAGCCTGGTGACAGACAGACGGACAGACAGCGAAGTCTTAGTAATAGGGTTCCGTTTTTACCCTTTGGGTATGGAACCCTAAAAATAAGCGTTCTGTTGTCGATCTTAAAATGAAAAAAAAAAAACGATAATACAGTTCTGAGAATAGTACATTATGATACATGTGTGCTATGTTGATCATTATGCACGAGGCGATATTATCGCGCGAGCCGCAGGCGAGAGCGATAAGAAAGCCGAGTGTATATTGATTAATGCACACGCGTTTCATACGACGTTTTTCAACACACTTGCGAGGAAAAAAAACAGACTTGTATTGTTAAATATTAACTTGTATGGAAAATGGCGCGCTGGTTTTGTTTTCCCGCGCGCCGTGCTAGCCAGCACTAGCGATGCGCGCGCAACATTGACTCATTTTAAATATATTAATCTATGGCACAGACAAAACCGATACAGCCTATAGAAAAAATATAATAAACACAAACCTGAAAATTGCAAAAAACCTAAGAATTTCGCGGTCTACCACTGCGCATTCACCTTAAATTGTCTGTGGTCCCCTGCGAGTTCATTTTGCGACCAAGGACAATACAGACTATTTAAAAAAAAAAAATAAATATAGCCCGCGGATTTTTTCTTTCGGCATGAAGTCTCTTTGGGCGCTTTCCGAATTAGCTATAATCGCTCACATCACAGCGCTCACATCATCTCCATGGACGTAATATTACGTCCATGCATCATCTCACATGCGTTCCGATTTAGATATTACTATTATGACTACTGAGAGCTGGCAACAATTCGGAACACTCGTGAACGCGCTCACATGACAGTGCTTACACAATGTAAAAAAGATATTATTACAGTATTTCTTTGTATTACAGTATTTCTTTGTATAAACACCACATTTCTTCTTCAGTTCTTCTTCTTTAGTTAGGGGGCGACTGTCAGCCAGAAGCACAATTTCAAAAATGCCACGTTAGTTTAATTTAAAGATGATGCAACTCAAAACAAAACACACACTGACACAACCTCATACACACACTGTCATTTTTGACAGCGCTCACGGTGATATTATTCTAGGGCATGGTCGGCATTATCGCAAGATGGCGAATGTCATGACGTCATCTATGACGATTCACGGGACATCGTTATCGTTATCGCGCTCACGCTAATTCGGTTATTTCCCAATTCGGAACACATCGATTATTTCCCAATTCGGAACGCAGGGTTTGATGAGATTAAAAAAGCGCGCGTCTCCGACTAGTAAATAGTTATCTGTGGTATTACAGAACATGTGGATTAAAGTAAAGAAAAAGCACGCGTTCGTAATACACTCCATTATGGACCTAAAAGCGGTTCAATAAGAGCCACTTTACGAGCAAGTGTGTTGAAATAGTACATTATGATACATGTGTGCTATGTTGATCATTATGCACGAGGCGATATTATCGCGCGAGCCGCAGGCGAGAGCGATAAGAAAGCCGAGTGTATATTGATTAATGCACACGCGTTTCATACGACGTTTTTCAACACACTTGCGAGGAAAAAAAACAGACTTGTATTGTTAAATATTAACTTGTATGGAAAATGGCGCGCTGGTTTTGTTTTCCCGCGCGCCGTGCTAGCCAGCACTAGCGATGCGCGCGCAACATTGACTCATTTTAAATATATTAATCTATGGCACAGAGAAAACCGATACAGCCTATAGAAAAAATATAATAAACACAAGCCTGAAAATTGCAAAATACCTAAGAATTTCGCGGTCTACCACTGCGCATTCACCTTAAATTGTCTGTGGTCCCCTGCGAGTTCATTTTGCGACCAAGGACAATACAGACTATTTAAAAAAAAATTGAAATATAGCCCGCGGATTTTTTCTTTCGGCATGAAGTCTCTATGGGCGCTTTCCGAATTAGCTATAATCGCTCACATCATCTCCATGGACGTAATATTACGTCCATGCATCATCTCACATGCGTTCCGATTTAGATATTACTATTATGACTGCTGAGAGCTGGCAACAATTCGGAACACTCGTGAACGCGCTCACATGACAGTGCTTACACAATGTAAAAAAGATATTATTACAGTATTTCTTTGTATAAACACCACATTTCTTCTTCAGTTCTTCTTCTTTGGTTAGGTGGCGACTGTCAGCCAGATGCACAATTTCAAAAATGCCACGTTAGTTTAATTTAAAGATGATGCAACTCAA
Organism: Oligia fasciuncula; assembly: GCA_963082905.1. Classification (NCBI taxonomy): domain Eukaryota; kingdom Metazoa; phylum Arthropoda; class Insecta; order Lepidoptera; family Noctuidae; genus Oligia; species Oligia fasciuncula. The sequence continues at coordinate 6,936,213 of OY720406.1, read as the reverse complement.
AACAAAACACACACTGACACAACCTCATACACACACTGTCATTTTTGACAGCGCTCACGGTGATATTATTCTAGGGCATGGTCGGCATTATCGCAAGATGGCGAATGTCATGACGTCATCTATGACGATTCACGGGACATCGTTATCGTTATCGCGCTCACGCTAATTCGGTTATTTCCCAATTCGGAACACATCGATTATTTCCCAATTCGGAACGCAGGGTTTGATGAGATTAAAAAAGCGCGCGTCTCCGACTAGTAAATAGTTATCTGTGGTATTACAGAACATGTGGATTAAAGTAAAGAAAAAGCACGCGTTCGTAATACACTCCATTATGGACCTAAAAGCGGTTCAATAAGAGCCACTTTACGAGCAAGTGTGTTGAAAAAAATATTGTGAACTTTTTCATCAAAATCTGTTTGGCTTTTACTAGGCTGACAGGCCTACTAGGAGTCTTTGTTTTCGCACTCCCTTTTCTTATTCTTTACTAAACCGCCCCTGGTTCGCGCGGTTTTTATGACTTGACAAAACATCGAGTTTTCTTTCATAAATGTTAGTTTAATACTCATAAACCTTCGCTTCAAACCAATCAGTTCATCTGCTGATCTAACCCAAAACTTACTCTATGAAAGGGTGAAGATTTGGCGCAAACAAACTCCTTGACATTAGGTACTTATTTAGTGCCAGCCAGGACTAAAAAGGGTAAAACCTTTGGAGTTAGTTTAGTGCTGATTATAGAACACGTGAAATAAGTGTCATCCCCTGAACATAAAGTGGATAAAAAGACGTTAGTTATTGGCCAATAAAAGGCAGCCATTCTTCCCCCATTTCAAGCTTCTTCCATACAAAGATACATTTCCTGTTGAGATTGAACAAGCTTTCCAATTCAATTACTTTAATTCCTTCCTGTGGAGTTAAGGGTGAAGGAAATGTGATTACTTTTTTGCCCGTCCTAAGCAGTGTCCGTCCCTGACTTCCTTCCACGCATGTAGCTGAGCTTTCAGATATAAGAGAGGAGCGTTTTGAAATGAAAATATGTGATTTTGCTGGTTTCAAATGACCCGCGTTTTAATAAAATAAATTTAATACAGACTATTTTTGAGGTTAGTAGAACTTAAAAACTGTGTTAGTCAAACTAATTAAAATTAAAAAATGTCAAAATGAAAAAAAAGAAACATAAATTATTACAATCTTTTTAAATAATCATACCTCTAAGCAGTTTTATAAACCTATTCCACACTGCTGACTCTGGAAATGACTAAGGTAACTTCTCTACTTAGTCTGTGCACTTTAGGCACCGATCAAAGAAAAACGGAATTTAGTACCAACCTAATATACTTACTTTAAACTCTATATTACAACGGTTGTCATGAAAATCTGTCATTTCCACCAGTATTTGACATTAAGGTGTCAAAAAACGCTCTGTATTAGGAAAGCAGTTATTGTGTGACCGTTCACCACTTCCTTAGGAAACCATAGCTTAAGTTACACTACTTTAATGGTAAAGCAATGACTTTCATTATTAATCTATAAACTGTTAAAAAGAAAATATCGTGAGGAACCACGACAAAATAGTCTCAAAATAACGATTGAAGTAAGATATTGTTTCCCTTGTTTAAATAGGCCTTTGTCCAGCTGTGAGATGAATTCAGACTAGTTCTGACTACTGCTGTTTTTTATGATGGCACTGAACATTACACAAAGACGCCTTTTTTATTTCAACAACGCTTTCTTCTTCCTACTTATACCACACCTCATCCCTACGAAGTTACCGATGCTTCACACGTGCACACGAGTTTCGTAAGAACGTATAGTAAGGCATACGTGACCCCCCTGCATAACTGCTTCCCTGGTAACCGTTCCACGGCTCTCCTGTTTACGACAAGCAATTTATTTCAAATGTTGCAATTGATATAGGATGAATGTGGTGGTGGTGTTTCACACTGCTTCGAGTTTTTGTGCGCCTAGTACTTTGCTCGTATTTTTACTTGCAAAATAGGGTGATTTATCCTTTATTTTATTCTTCCTTTCATCATGAGTTCCTGTGGGGCAAGAAGCCCGCAGTGAAATGATTTCAAGATTTAAGATTAATAATTTAAAGATTTACGACTGATTACGGGATCAATAGCCGCTAGTTTTTGTTTCATTATCATTAGATATCGGTACCCAACTGCAGGTACGTGGCGTTTCACTAGTCAATTTAAATCACAGAACAGATTTAAATTGACCAGTGAAACACCACATTATTTACATTATAACCCAGACATGACGTAGAAAGACACACACAAACACTACACACACATATTCTTTTTTTGACATTATTTGCCAAAGTGTGATTTCTTATAAAAAAAACTAGCTAATTTAAATTCTTTCATACACGTAGGTGCCTACAGATATCCAGAAGATCCAACAGATATCCTATTAATATGGCAATGGTTAAATTATGTACACGTGCCATGTACAGTCAGCAAAAGAGATAAGTATTGCAGTATTAGTAATTACTGCATATTATGTTTTCAACATTCCATCCTTCTTTAAGATTTTAGGCAACCTTTTTTGGTCATTTTTCTGATTTAAAAATCAAACTTTTGAATATTGAACTGCTTCTGTCAAGTGAATTTGCTCTTGAAGTTTGGGACTGGTTTTTTGGAGATCACTGCTGACGGCTGGAGTTATTTTTTTCTTTGCTTATAATCGTAAAAATATGATGAAAATATGATATTAATCATCTAATTTGGATTCGAGAGAAGTCTTCAGTATATAACTCTTTTTAATCTTATCAGGTAGGTATGTGTATTTCTACTCGTTACCTATTTTTTGGTAAAAGTGGTTCAGCTTGTTACAGCATTCTTAATTTGCGTTATTTTGTCTAGGATACGCCTGAAGATATACGACTAACAAGCCGAGTTTTCGGCCCTACCCTACCCCTATAGTACAAAGGAGATAGCCCTTTGTACTATTCTGTTCCCGGATTTTAAATAAGTTGAGGAGTGAAGTTTCGAGGGAGTAGTTTCAAAATTACCGACCAGATGAGATATGGAATACAAGATGCCGAAATAATCCAGGATACAACAGATATTATTTTCTTTTATTGATTCTTTTTGACTTATATTATTGTTGTTTAATAATTGTTTCGTGTACTAACTGTAAAACTCAGAATACTACAGGTTTTATATCGTTCGTTCATGATTAGTGCTACGCGATCGTAGGGAAAATTTCAGTTGCAACTGCAGTTAAACTGACGCGTAATCTATCTAATTTTGAAATATAATTCAAAGTACAAAAACCTTAAGTATTATTTCCGTTTCTTTAAAATTTTTGATATCAGCCGCCAGAAGTATCGACACAAGTTGTCTACTTTTATATCTGTTTTTGTTATTTTCGTAAGTTCGTTTATTTTTATAAAGCTAAATTATACGTTTTTTAAGTGGCGAAGAATTGTGTTTCCTTTTTATATCGCTACAGTATGCAGGATCGTCGGATATAGTTAAAGTTTAGTAAGAAACCGTTAATCAAATTAATTCAGTCGACAACATCCATCGGTTTCTTACTAAACTTCAACTATACCCGACGATCCTGCATACTTATCTCTTTTGTTGACTGTACCTAACATTTTGATTGATCGATTTATATATACGGAGCTATTTAACGTGTTTTCAGTCTAGCTAGATAGTGCCCAAGTTAATTAACTGAATGACAGTGTAAAAACCTTCTTGTACCTATAAAACAGAAAGTGATTTATTTTCATTAACTTGTGTTGTTCGGGTCTAGATTAATTAACGTGCTTGTAAATCTAGATAAATATAGATTTCGTCCTTGAAATGAGCCGAAACTATTGAGGGACTTTTTCGTCAGTTAGTAGAAAATCTAATAGAATAGAATATTCTTTATTATGTACACCATAAATATTACAGATATGAGTGTAGAAATTTTACAAGTGGTGACACAATGGGCGGTCTTGTCGCTAAAAGCGATCTTTTAAAGACAACCTTTGGATGGATTTAGAGAGAAAGGGGCGATAATACTGCAAGTAGTCTGTAGTGTACCATTTATGTATCTATACTTATATTATAAACAGGTGTAAGTTTGTATGTAGACCCCCTACATAGAAACTTACAAACTTTACCTCTCAATCTCTGGAACTACCAGTCGGATTTGAAAAAATCTTTTTGTATTTGATAGCCCAATTCAATTCATTTAACATCACGCTGTCACCCTTACGAGCCGAGCAAAAAGAAAAAAAAGTCAGAAAGAAAGCTAAGCAAAATCAAAGTAATAGCGCGCGGGCACGCGTTGAGATCCGACAGGGTGGGTCGGGGGAACAAGAAATTTCACGCGAACGAAGTCGCAGCCAGAAGCTAGTTAAATATAAAATTATATAAATACATACATACACAAAACATAATACTTATCTAATTCTTGTAACCAAACGTCCTTGGGTCACATGTCATTGAGTTTTGCTCAAAATAATGAAGTTTCATTTCAAAGGAACTAGCGGGGTAATTACATTACTTACAATGGAAACTCATTTTGACAATCCAACACCATCCATTACGTTATTTACGCTGTTGAGGTGCACGCTATTTAGATGCATGTGGCAGAACACAGAAGCGGGTGCAGTTACTGGAGTCGTACCACAACGTCAACTTCAAGCCGTGCGTGGTACGCGTGCCGAATTGTTATCTGCCCGTCGTCATGGAAGAAGACTTCTGGCCGCAGGACGTGGTGTTCTGTCGCTTCCGCGGACAAGTACCACAGAACAGCACAAGAACAAGCTAGTGAAGTGAAGTACTGTTTTATAATAAAAATATGTATGTTTAGGTTAAGGTATTTATCGAATCTATGGGCCTGCGTCGCCTGAAATAAATAAATAAATAAAACGGTCGGTCAAAACGGGACTGTCTGACCAGGGAATAAATGATACACAAAAATAATGGCAAATTTTATCGAATAAACATTTTTGAATTGGTACATCTTCCTGGCATTTATAAAAGTTCTTTTACAAAAATAGTATGTTCGATTCTCCACAGCCACAGAAGAGGTTCTACCATAAGAAAACAAAAGAGTGTGGGGCGAGTCGCACAAGCCGCTAAGTTAACAGTTTATGTGTTAAGTGTTTTCTCGACATCTACGGTCAGGACATAGTGACGAGCGGAGCGATTTAAGAAATAAGATAGCGTGTAATATTTATAGTAAGAGAGAACAGGTAATCACTTTACCTACTAAACCAAAAGCTAGGTTAGGGAAATTATATATAGGTCAGAATACAAAAATCCAAGAAGGCGGCTGCGAATATTTCAAAATTTTCGGAACCGCCATTTTGGGTTTTTATTTTGAACTACCTTCCTGCCGGGCGTCCACCCCACACGTTTTATTATTCTATTAACGCTGTCTGGGCCTTAACTGTGTTATTGCTCCCATGTGCTGTAATAGAGTGTTGCTTTCTCAAACACTTTTGGTAAGTATTATGATGACCATTTATTAGTAGCGATCTAAGAGACCCGATCTTAGCAATATCTGTGAGTTGTATTGGGGGAACAGAATAATTATGTTTCCCAAGGTTCTGTTCCTGAAACAGGCATCATGGTTGTCGTACTTTTGGGCTTCTGACTACCCGTAACGACTGACAAAGATTTATGAATGACAGCCGGGACCAACGGCTTAACATGCTTTTCGAAGCACGGAGGGGTCTCGGTATGTAAAGATTTCCACCCATCCACGGAGCAACCGCGACAAGCGTAGCTTAACTTGATCTATCGACCCGTGCGGCTATTATTACTTAGCCACAAGTTCCTCGTTTTTCCGTAAGCAATAGTAAAAAAAAAATCTTAACCTAATTCAATTTTCTTCGCTGGCCCACTATGTTCACACCCTATCTCTTAACCCTTGCTAAGTGCTGACTCCAATAAGTGGATAGCGAGCAAACTGTACAGTTTAACTATTAAATGCTTTATGTTTTAGTATAAACTAGATTACTGAAGTATTAGGGAGTTGGAGTGGCTGTCCCGACATGATAACGATCGATCGTTACCGTAGTCATACTCAGCCTATAATGTTCCCACTGCTGGGACACAGGCCTCCTCACTGTGAGAGGGAATGGGCCGTAATCCACCACGCGGGCCCAGTGCGGGTTGGTAGATGTCACATGTCTGTTTCCTCACGATGTTTTCCTTCACCGTTTTGAGAGCAGTGGTGATGAAATAATTTACACAAAGTAAAGTGCCTGTCTGGGTTCGAATCTACGACCTACAACTCGTAAGTCGCGGCCGATACCACTGGGCCACCACTGCTCCGTAGTACCGTAGTTAGTTGTTGTTATTATTAGATAAGTGGACTATTTTTTTTCATTGGTGCGAATTTTAATTTAATATTGAAAGCTCGGCATTCGCTTAAACTACAATGTTCAGTGTTTCTATCTATGCTATAACCGATACTTCTATTATAGCACATTTTGCCTATAATGTTCCCACTGCTGGGACACAGGCCTCCTCTCTGTGAGAGGGAGTGGGCCGTAATCCACTACGCGGGCCCAGTGCGGGTTGGAATTTTTGGTGCATGAGTGTCGTCCGGCCAGCTGAAATAAAGAATGAGGGCAAGAGGATGATAGGATACTGTAAAAATAGAGCATGAATTTAATCATACTTCAAATTATTCAAATTTCGGGGTCCTAGAAATACTTAATAGCAAGTAACTGCAATCAACTTGGGTTGCTTCACCCGCCCGGCTCTTGCGCGGTTGGTCCCAGCTCTAACCGTACCTACCTAACCCGTTTAGTCGGGATATTCTAACTTAGTTACGGCTATCAACTGTGAGAAAAGGTCAGAAAGTTAAAATGAGGCTCTTTTATTTAGAAAAGGGTGCATTATTAGAACCGTTCTAATAATGCACACTTTTTTATACAAATGATCCTCTTTTGAGGGGTTCTAGTGGAACCCCAAAAAGTTTTCAATGGTTTATTATTTTCAAAAATCGTACAGCACAAAAGACCAATATATGTTTAAAGAGGACCAGTTAAATATTATCCTAAAAATAATTATTTACGGTGCAGAGAATTACGAATGTTTTCATCCAACCATCGTCTTTCCATTTAATACCCTCCACTTTTAGATGGCAAGAGGTCTACCGGTATTCTACTAGTAGCTTTTATCAGCTCAAACTAATACCACCAAAACCACCATTGGAATACAAGGATGCCTGTTTCAGGTGCAGAACCTTAGGAAAACAAAATCTGTTACCCCAATTCAACTCTTAAACATTGCTGAGATCGGGTCTTTTAGACCGCTACTAATATATGCACATAGAGGTATGAGGAACAGGGTGTAAAGTTCACTCATTCTCTGTAGAAAATGGAGGATTCTTCGACCAGACGGGTCTTGTGTCTGGTGGACTCATCATCACCATCTGCCTAGCCTTTTCCCAACTATGTTGGGGTCGGCTTCCAGTCTAACCGGATGCAGATGAATACCAGTATTTTATATGGAGCGACTGCCTATCTGATCTCCACAACCCAGTTACTGTCTGTTACTGTTACCGGTGGACTACTGTCCGATAATTGAAGTCAGCATGTTGTATAGTTGCGCGATAAGCGCTTCTTTCGCGATGCAAGATTTTGCGTGACACCCGTGTGTTGCGTTCTTCGCATGTGGCAATATAGATGCCGCACATAGTCGTCATAATACTTACCAAACGTATTTGAGAAAGCAATAAACTCTTATTACAACACATGGGAGCAATAACACAGTTACTTTCCAGACAACGTTAATAGAATAATAAAATGTAATGAAGCTCTAACTACGGAGAAACAGAACTAACTTATTGCAGACTTAAGTCCCACATGGGAAATGAGATTACATTACTGAAACAAAAGTCAAAGTCAAATCATTTATTTCAAATAGGCACCTTAAAGGCACTTTTGAACGTCAACAATTACAGTAAAATTGAATTGATTCTAGTCGCCACTTCCAAAAGTTTGTGTTCGTGTGGAGAAGAATGGGCAAGAAACTCCACCGTTACTCTTTTAAAAATGTTTTACAAGGTTTTTTAAACAAAATATAATTATAATAATATATGTGAAGACGATGCACCTAGAATAAAATTAGTCCACCACAAAAGGTGAAAATAATTAAAAATGAAGCAATGACAGGTAAATCAATTATGTGATAGAAGGTGCTCACATATTTATAAATTATTTACAAATATTGTAAAAGTAGATGATGAGTAGGTGATGGGTTGTTGGTGAGTTGTAGTTGATGATGTATGATGATAGATGATTTTATGTAGGAAAATTAGAGGTATTTTTGACAGATTGAGACTGCGATCAGACTGTGAACGTTCTTAAAATTACGAGAATTGCCCCTCCTGTTAAGTACTGTTTTGTATAATTTAAGAGAGTTTCATATTTCAATTAGTAGAACCTCTTGTAACTTACACAAAAGGATAGCTACGGTTTCCTTAGTCGGCCGGGTCAGCGGGATTGTCCGAAAGGGTTACCGCTGGCCCGGAACATAAAGGGCTAAGGAAGGAACACGGGTGGGTTTTAGTCAGTAAGAGTCTGACACTCCCTTCCGTTCCACCCAGAGCCGGAGGGGTCATTTGATGATTTACAATACGAAAAAAAAAAAAAAAGTTTCCTTGGTTCATCATAGCAGAAACTCTACGGATATTATGGTGTCCTAGTAAGTAACTACATATTAGTTAGAGAAGTATGGAAGAAAAATACGTGTTGCGCCGAACCCAAATAAATTGGGTTTGGGGGCAGGAATTATTACTTATATTAATATTAATGCTACTTACTGTACATGATAAACTTTACCACGTATTTTTTTAGTAGCAGTCTGTATTTCTGTCGTCTAACTATAGGTTCTTAATAATATTTCATGGTCTAATCTTATTCGAAAGTTTTAAGTAATTCAACCTTTAACATAGTTTTAGAGTTCCGTACCTCAAACGGAAAAAACGTACGGAACCCTTATAGGTTCACTCGTGTGTTTGTCCGTCCGTCTGTCACAGCCAATTTGCTCCGAATCTAATGGACCGATTAAGTTAAAATGTGGTACATATAATTATGAATCTCTGTGACCCAAACACAGACGTGTAACGTAAATAAATGAATGTTGAATATGGGGGTCAGTTTTGGGGATAAATAGAAAAAAAAGTTTCGTAATCTGTAATGCGTGACACATCAAATGAAAGGCCTTACTGTGAGGATCTCAAACATATTTTTTTCAAAATTTTAGGCTCGGTAGCCTAAAATAAAAAAAAATACAGAAAATAGTTCTATACTATAGATTGCATACATTTTCAGTTGGAATGTATGGGAGAACATGTTTTTCAACAATAATGTTAAGTGTGTTCTTGGGATAAATTCATTCCAACTACGGAACCCTTCATTGTGCGTGGCCCGACACGAACTTGGCCGGTTTTTTCTAATACTTTCTATTTCTTTCTTGTTTATTATTGAGTAGAGCAATAAGTTTTAAAAAGGCCCTTTAAAGATTTTTCCAAACCATTAAAATTATACCGAATAACCCACCTATCTAGTGAAAAACATGGTATAAATAATTACGTAAAATAATTTCAATTATCCTCTTCAAAACTGCCTTACATATTATTTCATGACGCGAAGGAAATTATCTCTCATATTAGTCAAAAATACTTAATTTGACGTGAAAATATGTCGGTCGGATTACCGACCTGGAAAATAATTACGTCGGCTTTACTTCTCTCGTTCGTCTCGTCAACTGATATTAATATTAGCGTCAGTCACCTAGAAAAAACGATGATGAAGAAGCACTAATATTGGGGTGAAAATATGGACAAATATAGCTTTACAACACGCATGAATTCCTGGTAGGTGGAGGTGTAAAGGTATACCAGGGTTGTGTCATCGCGCTTCTCTTACTTTTCTATGCAGTCCGACAGTGACCGCGCTATAGGTCATGTAGTCCTCCACTTGATTAACAGGCACAGTGCAAGATACTTCGGCAAGATAGGACAGTCTAGTTTATTAGCAAGGACACTCAGGCGACTGGTGGAGCTGGCACGCACTCTATGCAACTGTGATGCTGCACGCTTGCCTCTGATCGCTGCGGAGCCGTCAGTTTGCGCGTCCGCAAACATACCCGAGACACTACAGAAGCGTGGCTGCCCCAACATCATATTGAATACATTATTGTGCTAAACGCGAAGAGCATTAACAAATTTTAATAATGCTGATGCTTAGATTTTATGACATCCTCTACATTCAACCTTCTTAGTTAACTTGACACAATTTTCTAAGACAAACTTCCTCAAAACGCGTAAACGTTTCTCACTTTTATTTCCCGCCATTTCGCGCACACGCGGTCGCCATTTTCACATTACTATCCCTTTTATTTTTTCTCTCTTTATTCCCGCAGATTATAATAAAATAAAAACTCTTGGGAGAATAAAGAAAAATTCTTCATTGTTAGCAAAAAAAAGCTGCTGCGAAAGTCGTAAATGCTGGAGTTTCATCAAAAAACGTTTTATCGGGATGCAGATAAAAATAGGATGTGTATGATAAAGTTTATTGAAGGAGGTTTGATGTATCATCTCATAAATATTGGTTCTCGAATGGATGTCTCGAATATCGGCTCGGGCGAGAACAATGTTCTTTTTTGATGAAAGTTTTATTATCCATTTATAGCCGTAAATTCTCCAAGCCATGGTTTATTTACAGAAAAATAAAAACTTTTTAACAAAAAAAAAACCGACTTTCAAAAAAAACACTACAAACTGAAAAATAACTTTAATTTCGGAAGTCGGTGTCTTAGGGATCAGTATTTTAGTTTTTGCCACCGACTTCCGAAATTAAAGTTATTTTTCAGTTTGTAGTGTTTGTTTTGGAAGTCGGTTTTTTTTTGTTAAAAAGTTTTTATTTCTCGCTTTTTAGTGGGTCTATTTATAATTTATCTAAGTTACAATAGCCTAATGTCAACTTGCCCATCGCCTTTTTATAAAATATTCCTTTTCTCGATGCAAGGACGTTAATTGTTGAGGAGTTCTCCTTTTATTAGTTTTTAGATTAGATGCTGATAATCCTGGCTGCAGCATCAGACTTATGTCAACATTGCATTGAACTTAAAATTAGTCCTGTTTAAAATGAGCCCAAACACGACTACGGTGCTGTAATTTCAAGGTTTGTACTTTTTCTGATGCTCCTGGCTCAGCATCAGGTCTTCGGTGTTCCTCAGTAACAGTACGTTTATCCACACATCGAGCCCTTTTCAATGAGCCTAAACACGATATATCTGCTGTTAGTTGTCGAGGAGTTAGGTACTCTGCAGACTATCCTGACTGCAGCATCAGGTCATGACTTGATGATCATGAGACCAAATGTGGCAAATGCCCTATCAAACATCAAAACAATTTACTAAAACAGTCCTTGTCTGTTTGAGTAACTTCTAAGGAGTTACTGTTAAGGAGTTGTACGTTCCATCATCAGCCCAGCTACCTGAGATGGTGACAACCATACACAAATACACAACATACTTCATAATATATGCGAAAAACAATAAGTAAGCCTGTAAAATTTGAGGGTTGCCCTCGATTTCTCTAAGATCCCATCATCAGATCCTAACTTGGTGAGAATGGGACCACCTCAGAACTATCTACTTTCGAAAAAAAAAAGGATTTTGAAAATCCGTCGACAATTGGCGGAGTATTCGATGAACAAACATAAAAAAAAAAAACATACAAACACCCGAACATAGTACCTCCTCCTTTTTGTAAAGTCGGTAAAAACTAAAACCCACTGAATGAACACTTGCTTTGCAGAAGAGAGCAGTAGTGGCCCAGTGGTAACGGGCCCGACATTCGAGGGTCATGGGTTCGAATCTAAGCAGGCACTTTACTTTGTGTAAATAATTTCATCACCACTGCTCTCAAAACGGTGAAGGAAAACTTCGTGAGGAAACCGGCATGTCCTAGAACCAGAGATTCGAAGACATGTGACCTCTACCAACCCGCACTGGGCCCGCATGGTGGATTACGGCCCACTCCCTCTCAAAGAGAGGAGGCCTGTGTACCGTTGTCCAGTGGGAATAGGCTGATTGTGTCGTATACCAACTAATTCAACAGATTAAAGTCCTTTCTACTTTACTGTGCCCGACAGGGTCCATCTCATGTTTTTGTAAAACTTAAGTGAACGTGAAAATATAGAAAAGTACTTACCTGCTTGAAGCTTTTGCCTCTAAAAACTATATACGGAGAGTGAGAGACAGATAAACAGCCTATAATGTTCTCGCAGGCAGGCCTCCTCTCGGTGAGAGGGAATGGACCGTAATCTACCATGCGGGTCCAGTGCGGGTTGGTAGTTGTCATAAGTCTTCAAAATTTTGGTTCTAGGACAGGCCGGTTACCTCATGATGTTTTCCTTCCCCGTTTTGAGAGCAGTGGTGATGAAATAATTTACACAAAGTAAAAAGCTTGTCTGGGTTCGAATCTACAACTCGTAAGTCGCGGCCGTTTTACTGCACCACCACAATTCTGTATACACAAGTGGTATTAATATTATTTGCGGCCTGAACGTTTATATTTCTCTGAAAACATTGTAATATAAGAAGCTATCTATATAACCCGGAATCGGATATTTATCAAATATACCGTGTTTGGCTATACGGAGAGCAGCGAACTGTTAGGGGCTGCCTCCACGAGCGAGAGAATCGCGGCGATATTATCGTCGTGCCACGTATTTCTATACACTCTCTTAGAACGTGTCTCCACACGACGATTTCATCGCCGCGGAAATTTGATGGCGCGGCGAGACTATCGCCGCGATTCTCTCGCTCGTGGAGGCAGCCCCTTAAATGGAGGCAAACGTGCGCAAAACTACGTTAAATAAATAATATTCTGCGAATGGGAATCAAATATACAGTGGGTAATATCACAGAGGGAATATTATATTTCATGTTATTGGTAATCTATAGATGTGTATTTCTCGAAACGGATGAATCTTTGAAAGTAGGTAGTCATGTGACATATTCAGTACATTTTGACTGCGTAGATTTTTTGATTTGTATTTGGTTGTAATCCGCGATCAGTTTTACTTTTAGCGGACGAGTTGGGGGTAAACATTGGCGGGAAGAGCGTGACTCCAGCGAGCCATCTACTCGTACGTATTCGTGTTTAGGTCCACACAGGTGTGGGTGGACTACAAGATGTCTTTCCTTTTAAGTCTTTTCCTGTAACTTCTTGTTTTCAGTGCAGCAGCCAGATCGTTGGGATGCCTTTGCAGTCTTTCCTGTTACCTTCTTGTGATGTTCTTGATCTCGTCTATGAGTCTCCCACTCACAGAAAGGAGGCCTGTGTCCCAGCAGTGGGAACATTATAGGCTGATAATGTATGTAATAGCCTCCCGATGGATTTCGATCACACTGGCCAATAAACTAAATATCAGTATCGATATTTAAACACAGTTTTTCTCAACTCATATTTCAAGTAACAATACTACCAGCGCTCGTTGACCTCCCAAAAAAGATCATTAATGTTTTATTTTGTCATTTTTAGATATCGATACCCATAAACTATACGGAGTTTCGCTAGCCAGTTTAGTTTGATTCTGTATATCTTTTTGTCGAAATTTATTTATTTAGTCCTACAATAAGAACAACACGTCAACCTAGTCAAATAACCCGCCCCTAACTGTTCCCGGCACAAAGGTACCCAAAACGCTTGCTGCATTGCCACGTTGGATGGCAATGGCTATCTCACGAACTTCAAGTCAATGGTGGTACGTGTTCCGACACATCATCTCGAGAAGTTCCTCAAGGAAGAGTTCTGGCCGAAGGGTGTTATGTACCGCCGGTTTTGAGGCCGGCTTCGACACTTATGCGGGTGAAACCGCGGGGCGCTGCTAGTTATATCCTCTTTATTATATAAACCACTTAGCAAAGTTAGTTATTATTAATTCAATTAATATTACCCGAAGCAAACGTAAAGAAACCTAGAAAGGTACAGAATATAAATAAAAACATTTATCTGCAAAACGAAGTCTCAAAGTGACTTGCTGGCGAAATCCATCAATATTTACCTGAACATGATATCATTGTGGCAAGGCTGAAACATTGAATATTTTATGAAGAAAGGCTAGAACTTCAATGTAATATGTAGGTATTAAATATTAACAGAAAATGTAAAAACAAAATAATAACATAATTATTTATAGTCGATTCATTCTTTATCAAAACTACACTATCAATTACTTGATTTTAATAAACTATGATTTTGACTGAAAGAAAAATTTTCAGGGTTGCTTAAACGTCGATTTCAGGGTCGATTACCTACAAAAAGGAAATAAATTAGTAGGACTTTTCAAGTTAATTAAATAGCAGCAGTAGTTATAAAATTATTGGTCATCTTTATTAACGAAGACTGCGTTGGGATTAACACCGAATGTCCACGGCTGGACATAGGCCTCCACCAATCACCGCCACTTCGATCTGTTCTTTGCTTCTCGCATCCAGCGGATTCCTGCGGCCTTCACCGGTTCATCGGTCCACCTTGTGGAAGGCCTCCAACGCTACGTCTTCCAGTACGCGGTCGCCACTCCAGAGAGCTTTCGGTCTCATGGGACATCTGTTCTGCGAGCAATGTGTCCTGCCCACTCACAGCCACTTAAGTTTGGCTTTGGGCTATATCGTTTACCTTTCGGCTGAAATGATGACCGAACCTTCTACGGTAATTTCTTCAATAATTAGGGGTGGTCAGAACCCCGAAAGTAACCAACCAGTCTTACCAACTGATATCGTGTTACTTAAAACTGGATTCTGATGGTCAGAGAGGTATTCGCCCCGTGTAAAATACTTGTATTCAGCTGCATCCGGTTAGATTGGAAGCCGATCCCAGTATAGTTGGGAAAAGGCTAGGCAAACGATGATGATCGAACATTCTACAGCCCAAATGACCCACCTGATAAACTCTGAAGCCAAGTGGGCAGCAGGTGGAAGGTACAACTTAGTCGGCATATATAAGACACATGCTTTCCTGGTATTTGCGCAATAGCACTCTTTACTATAAAATACTTTTTTATCACATCTATTCAAAAAGAGCTAGTGTATTCTTCGCAAACAGGGACTAAGACTAAAAGTGATTTGAATTTGGAATGTGGATTTTGTTAGTAAAAGTTCCAATCACCAATGAGATCAATCACGAACATTGTATGAACAAGTAACAGGCTGTATGATAAAATAAAAGGCGCGCTAGCCAAATAAAAAAAAAAGTTTGTGAAAAAACAAAAACGCGCGAAAAGCATTCTGCCTTCGTTCATAAAATAATTGTTTACTCAAACTTGTATGTAAATAAATAATAATCGTACTATTATTATTCATAAGTTGCACTTACTTATTTTTTCATAGAGGGTGATAAAAAGTAGTGTCCACCTCGGGAACAACACTATTTTAAGCTCGAGTGACGTACTTTGAATCCCTCGCTGCGCTCAGGATTCTAATAAATACTCTCGCCTTCAAAATAGTTGTTTGCTCCCTTGCGGCCGTGGCAGACAATCTGCTATTCTAATACTACTTACTTACTGCTAACGACGTAGCTGTGCCTGAATTTTAATGTAAATCTGTGTTAACGTAAGTTTTTATTTAGTATTTAAAGCTTGCTTCTAAAAACGGTTTTACTTTGCAGCAGCCAGGTCATGGTGGACTTTAGAATGGACTATCATAATCAAAAACGTACTTATACAAAATGTATTCTCTGTACTGTTGACTGTTAAGGAGTTCTTTCGTCTGGAGCCAATCCTGGGTGTAGAATCAGGTCTTGCATCATAAAAATGCATTGTCTTTAAAATAGACTCAACATGTAAAATTCCAACTCCGTAAGATAAGAGAAAGTGGTTTTAAATCCGTTTGAAAGATTTGACCAATAATAATAATAGTCCTCCAGATGGAGAATAGCTTTCGGCGTGGGACATATTATAGTGCACAAGTGTGTGCGCAAACACAGGTGTACTATCTCTTCCCTTACTCTCATAGTCCGATGGGACGGCAATCCGATACGACCGGAGACAGATCAGGCGCAGGACCAACGGCTTAACTACCCCGTTGGTCTCGTGGTCGCAAGCGCAACTGCTGAGCTTGTTGTCCTGGGTTAGATTCCCAGGTCCGGCAAAGTGTTATTGGGTTTTCCATTAGGAATTTCTTAGCAACAGCCCGGAGTTTGGAAGTTGGCGGTGTCATACCCCCTGTCTCTGATTTGACCAATACATACTAACAAACTAACTAACAAGGAAAGTTAAATAGAACCTTGTAACAAGCAACGCGCGCAGTCACGTGTCGCGTCCAGTGGGGGATACGCCTCAGTTCGACTAGAGCTTTACTAACAAATCACTATTCAAAATACGAATCCACACATCTAAATTTGAATATGGTTATGGAAATGTACCAGGGTAACAGAAGTTAGCGAATATGCTATTATAGTGCGTACCTACACTAACATCCTACTTCAAATTATGCAAAGTCTAACAGGGAGCCTAGGTAGGCTTGTTGAAGATATAGAGCGTTTAGACTGAACGAATTTAGTAATGATCTTTAAAATAGGTCAGGTAAGTAAGCCAATAGCACAGGCAAGCTGCAGGCAAGACTTGATTGCGACAGTGCGCCAGCGCGTATATTTTATCTTTCGTTGCCCTTACTTGATTAAGGGACACTTAGCTATTTGTGTTTGGCACGCAAAACCAATGAATAAAAATTAAGTAGCCGCAGTAATCCATGTAAAAAACAACAATGGCACCACCACAGGGGGTTCTCAAAGTTTAGTAGAAAATAATTCACCGTTGCTGATGTAGGTCAGTTGCAGCTCTTGCAGCTGCCTGCGACATATTTTCTTGATTTTGTTTGTTTATAATTATAATACCTACATTAAAATTCTAACATTCCAGTCTAAGATATCTGTTGTACTTATGTAGTACCCAGTTTGTTTTCTCTACGTCTAAACGCTGCCTAATGAAAACGTTCGTAACTTTAAGATAGCAAAGCTGGGGGTCTAACCATTGGCCGTTTTAGCTGTCTGTATTGTTTTCTAACTTTTCTTTTTGTTTTTTTTTCTTTGTTTTTTATTTTGAATAGATTGTGGCAAGGTTTGAAACTGTCTAGACACTTTTGTGTTTTATTCCAGTTTTAAATATTTTGCTGTAGAATGGAAGATAAAAATGTTATTTTGACCTTTCTAATAATTCGGTTGAAGAAGATGGATGCGGTGCCTTTTTCAGAGATCGCTCGTAAAAATATCTGAACTTAAATAACTTAAGAAGAACTTTTGTAAATATAGAAGGGTACCTACAATATTTTTCTTCTAAATCTAGATGAATCCCGTGCGACGCTTTTTTTATTTTAATGGAGGTCGATTGTCGCCGTGCGGCAGGTCGCTTACCAAATCGCTACTACATTTACACAGGTCGATAAAAATCGCAGGTGAGTTCATTTTGCATAAAAATTTCTACCTTCATGGGGTGGGCGGTCGCCTGCGACTGAGCATTTTCACGTTCGATTTTATTCACCAGCCGCATGCGACCTGTCGCCGCACGTCAAAAGTCAAAACCGACTCTACAATATGACCGATGTTTCTTGGCGAGCCCGAACTTTGCGCAAAAGGCTGCGCTGTAAGATTTTTTAGGAACCAAATGGTGACATGAGGCGAGTGCGAGTGAGAGAACATGCGCGAAAGTTCTTAGTGCCTATGTTCAGGCTCGCCAAGTTACGTCGGTCTTATTGTACTTTGGAACTTGCGATTTCAGTCACCTGCGGCCTAGCCAAAATGCCTTAAAGAAGGAGTCTATAATTACCTGTGTAAAGCCCGCATAAGGACTCACGCGACTATTCGCGCCAGTTTGAACATCTCCATACAAGTTAGTGACACAATCGGCACCACTGAATTTCGTCTCGCATTCCACGTGGGATTCGCTTCAGTTTTGGCAGAGCTAAAACCCGGCGTCAATGGCCAAGGAGCAGTGGGGACCCAGTTGTAACGGCCACGACTTAAGAGTTGTAGACAGGCTCTTCACTTACTGTAAATAATTTCATCAACACTGCTCACAAACCGGTGAATGAAAACATTATGAGGAAACCGGCAAGTCCTGGAACCAAAAACTCGAAGACATGTGAAAACTACCATCCCGCACTGTGCCTACGTGGTGGATTACGGCCCGTTCTCTGTGACAGAGAGGCGGCCTGTCTCCTAGCAGTGGCAACATTATACGCCGATTATGATGATTTGCCCCGGGTTATTTAAGTTTTTCTGTAGTCTCGGTGTCCTCTAAAAAGTGCTGATCTGAAGGCCAATCTCGTACTTAATAAATAAAAAAATATTGGGATGCATGAAGAAGCCTCTTCGTGTAGCGCAGTGTGTTCCGGCAGTTACTCAACTGAACCGAGCACTTGACGCATCCTGGACAGTCACACCCAACACCTTATTTTACTGGCCAATTCATCCCTTGTGGTGGTAGGGCTAACGCCCGCCTGGTTTGCGACTACTCTCCCACCGGAGTCCGGCATCAAACAGTGGTGTTTCATCGATGCGTGGGAGTTCCAGTGCCTTAGGCATCTTCTGGGCACGTTCGTTCTATCATAGACCTCATCCATCGCTTTCCATAAGGCGTGATCGAGGTCAAGAGGGCCCATTCAGCAACAAAAAATAAAAAATAAACGTTCAAATTCAAGTCGTAATCTCATCTCAGCGACAATCATTTAAAAATCAAAAAACTTGTCAAAAATGTATGTAAATTGATTGCATTTTTAACAGATTAAGACTGAAATTAGAACATGAACGTTTTAAAAAATACGGGAATTGCAAATCATGAAATGTTCCCACGAAAATTTCAGAATTATATCGTTAAAAGTGCTAACAAGTTTTGTAACCCGGAAACGAATCCGGGAACATTAGTAAGAATCTGTAACCAACTGAGCTATCAAGGTCATCAGATATATACACATGATTATGAATTCTAATGTGTATTCATGTCGCAATAACGTGATGTCGAGCTTCAGTGTGTCGCACAAGCGTGCTTTCGAACTATGGTGAGTCGCATTACAGTTTTGTCGCACAAGTGTTATTCGCACATCCATTTGTCGAGCTCACGTAGTACACTCATCAATTTGAATGACAATTATCATTTTATTTTGATTTTGACTTGACAGAATATATTTTTATGTAAGTACCTTATGACGTCAGTTCTTAACTCCATAACATTGTAAAACACAGTTACTTATACTTCGCGAACTCAGCTTGTTGAGTTCACTTGAGAGGCTTTCGGGATTCAAGACACTCATTACAGCTGCCCTCGGGCAGGTCTCACTCAAGTGAGGGGTAGGCGGTGAAAAGGACAAAACTTGGATATTTTTGGTTTTTTTCAAAAGATTATTTTCATGCTTTCATTCAGAATGACCCTTGTAGTGATACACTCCTTGACAATAGGTAATATAATTTCGTAACAATTCAAAAGGGTACAGTATGCAGGGCCGTCTTTAACGTATTGGAGGCCCTGGGTACATAAGGATCACGGGGCCCCTGTGTAGATAAGAGACAATAAGAGAAAAATACTCATATTTCACAACTGAGGGGCTAGAAACTTATTGTCAATCGCACTGCAAATAACTTATTTTGTCATTGAATCGGGTACTAATAATGCGTGGAAAGGAACGGTGACTGCAAATAGGTAATGTTTTTTATGAGAGCAGGCCGGGGCCCCCGAAGATCGCGGGGCCCTGGGCACTTGCCCAGAGTGCCCAATGGAAAAGAGGGGCCTGACAGTATGTGTGGGTTTCAGGAAGATGTGTGTTCTTCATCATAGCGTGTTGATGGCAAAAATAACACGAAAAAAATAGTAAAAATAATTAAAAACTATATAATATTTATATACTTTTTTATATGTTTGGCCCAAAATTCAGCAACGCAAATTCGCTCACCTAGCCAGTGTGTGATGAATCTTTCCCAAAACGTTTAGAGATAGTTTGAGATCTTTTTTTAAAGCTAAATAGAGTCACTGAAATGGGTCGACATGTTACACTGTTCGAAAAAAGGTGGACTATGTGACAGACGGACGGACAGTGAAGCCTTAGTTATAGGGTCCCGTTGGCACCCTTTGTGTACAGAACCCTAATAAGTCACAATACAGCTACAATCTAGTTTACATGTGGGTGGTAAGCAATTTTGGAAATACCTTTGATAGCAAGCAATTTGGCTAAATAGTTCAAACCTGGTACCCTTGACCGTTTTTATAACAAATCTATCCTTATTTCTAAAATTTATAATTAAGTTCCGAAATAATTTGTACATTTTACAGTCATTTCTATTTAGCGACCTTTTTTGGGGAAAGCTTTGATTTCTCATTTTTGTAACGAAATTCAGAAGTAGGTATGTACCTAAACGTAATACTTTCATAATTATTATTCATGAATTCATTACCTGCTACAGACTCCGGAGCCAGGTTGGTCAAGGAAAACCCGTCGTCGTCGTCGTTGGTCGTTGGTTGGTTGGTTGGGGAGGCGGATATTCATAGACGACTCCGCCTTAGAGTGTAAATGTGTCCTCGTTCATTTTTGACCAGACGTAATATGATTTTAGAAATGATACTAATATTATAAATTCGAAAGTAACTCTGTCTGTCTCTTTGTCTGTATGTTACCTTTTCACGCTTAACCAATGGACGGATTTCGATAAAATTTGGTAGAGAGATAGATTGCATCCCGGGGAAGGACATAGGATAGTTGTTGCTTATCCCAATATTTCCACGGGATCGACACTTATGCGGGTGAAACCGCGGGGCACTGCTAGTCGTTTATACAAATTATACTGAAGGTCTGCATTAACACATTTTTTTTGCGTCAGAACTGTGTGGTGGAAAAGATAGCCCCAAAAATGACTTTACCCTTCACCACTTCCTAGACTATGACCTGAATTTAGCTCAATAAAATCAACAGCTTCAACTTAGATAGATTTGAAGTCAATGTAAATATTACCAACCTGAAATTGTCAAACAGCCAGATAAAAAAAAATCACAAAAATCTACATGAGCTCCTATGAACCGTCAGAATCTAGGTGTATGGTTCTATTTGGTCGTCTCCTATGGAGAAGAGCCGGCAAGAAACTCCACGGTTAGGCCCGGTATCCACCAAAGTGGAGAGGAGACGAGAGGAGATGTGTTTTGAATAACCAATCAGATTTCGTTTTTGCCACATCTCCTCTACGCTTAGCTTCGGTGGAAATGAATCAAGCGGAGAAGAGAGGAGATGTCTCATTTTTCTTTAGAATTTTGTGCCGCGAGCGAGCAAGCGGCGCGGCAGAGCGGAGATGTGTGTAGCCGGGCGGCCGGGCGGCGGCACCCGTGCTTGCGCGCCCTTATCCCGCTGCCTTCTCCCTGCGCCTCGCACACCTGAAAGAGTCATTCCCATCACACATTTCCGCTACGCACAGCTCACATCTCTCCGCTAAGCATCTCCTCCCCGCTTTGGTGGCAATAACCTGCCAGCTTCTCAGCACATCTCCTCTCGTCTCCGCTTTGGTGGATACCAAGCCATACTCTTTTAAAAAACATTGGCTTTAACAATATTTTCAAATTACAGTGTTTTGGTATGGGAGGACAGTGTAGGCCTGTCAACAGGTACCAGATACTTGATGAAATAGAAAATGTTCAGAGGCCTTTATCCACACAAAGATCAAAAACGTTCCTCACGACGTGCTCGCAACAGGTGGTGAACAACTTTTTAAATTGTAAGACCTTTTTGAACCGGTAATTCTTGCCTTACATATAGTAAACAGAAAACAGTAAGTTTTAAGTTGATATGAGTGTTGTGGATAGGTAAACACATACCTGTTTTTTAGCTAACAAACTTCGATCAAACCACCCTCCATTCAAACCGGTTGCCTTATTGATAGGGTATACCTACACTATATACCTGTCGACAGATGCGTTCAGGGAAGGCGTCATGTACAGTCAATGTCTGGAGGCTATTGATGTCTGTAACAATATGATTACTCCTTGTTTAGTTCGCTAACTAGATTACATAATCTTCAGGTTATGTCCACATGGGGGTGTTGTTATGATAGTTTAGTCTTTATTTATACCTAGGTACGCTATTGGTTAGAATACATAAGAGATTTTTATCATAGTTGAGTTAGTACTTAATCAACTATACAGCGTGAAATTTTAATAGTTGTTTTCCCGAGGTGAAATGATTTTTTCTTGATAGTACAATCGATTTATAAAAAAATAAAAATAAAGTTAAAAAAAATGGCAGATTTACAATTGTGAAAAACAAAACAAAACTCGAACGCGATCTCGAACCAATAGTACAGCTACAGCGCAAACCGGATATCTATGGCGCAAACGGACGACTGCGCGTCGTCGTCCTGCTACCTGCAAAGATGGTAGGTAGCGGGAGGGCGCACTTGAGTTACTATTGATTCTCACGCTTTCCAGTTGAGATCATATTTTTATAATTATTTGAAAAAAAAAAAAAAAAAACATTAATCGGTAGCACTACTGAGTACAAATCGTTCTGCCGCGGGAAAACAACCATTAAAATTTCACGCTGTTTAAATAACTCTGAGCTTAGAACTTATGCTTGTGTTTAAACAGGAATAATAAAAGGAGGGCGCTCATGAATGAGCAACTTAGTTACCCAGCATCTTTGTTCTCAAGATTTGTACGATGCGCACACGGGAGCGATAGATGGCTAGGTGGCACCTTTTTTGTCGCCGTGCGCGCACTTGCATTGCAACCAATAGACGGACGACAGTTGCGTCCAAACCCGCGGACTAAAATGTCTCCCAGCTGTCGCGTCGCTCTTTCGTATGCGTCGCACTTTTATACAAATCCGTAGACTTGAGAGAGAGGGAGAGACAAATTAGTTGCGGAGACAAAAGTTGCTCGTGGGCGCCCTCCCTAATTCAAGTCTTTGGGACTTCCCCTACCTGTTAGCTCTCCACATTCATACTCAAAACATTTTTCACGACATTCCAATTAGGTACAAAATCCCAAACAATAATGTTAAACTTGTATTTTAAAAGGTATCTTATAGTTTTGCTGTTTCGGCTGAATGAGGTCAGTAAGAGGTGAGAGGCTCTCCACAGACCTTAGTAACGAGCCCTCCACAGAGGCAGAGTACTCTTTACAATTCAAGAACAAAATAATGAATGTCCTTGTATAAGTGGACATGGATTAATGGATATACAAATAAAAGAAACATTGTGGTTCTTCTTCCACCTTATCTAGACTAGCAAACATTTATAAATATTAAATAAATAAAATAAATAAATCATCATCTGCCTAGCCTTTTCCCAACTATGTATGTTGGGGTCGGCTTCCAGTGTAACGAATGCAGCTGAATTTCAGTATTTTACATGGAGCGACTGCCTATCTGACCTCCACAACCCAATGACTGGGTAATAGAACACCCCTTTGTAAGTCTGGTTGTCAGACTTTCGGGCTACTGACGACCAATAACGACTGTCATAGATCCACGAATGACAGCCGGGACCAACGGCTTAACGTGCTTTCCGAGGCACGGAGGGATCTTGGTATGTGAAAATGGTCACCCATCCACGGACCAACCACGGCAAGCGTCGATTGACACGTGCGACTGTTATTACTTAGCCACAAGCCCCCTCCAAAAAATATATATAATAAATTATGAAATATTAATGATCTCTCACAATCCGCTAATGAGACACAATTGAAATCAAATATATATAATAAATTATGAAATATTAATGATCTCTCACAATCCGCTAATGAGACACAATTGAAATCAATTGTGTCTATTGTATCGTACTACATAGGGCACGTGCGGGACTTGACGGGTTCTATGTTATGGGTTTGGTTTCCGCACTTAGTCCTTCAGTGGACCATTGTGCGTGGACCATGGCTGCCGTCGGTTTAGTCCAACCAGCCCACCTCCCTTCAGAAGCTGATCAAAATCAATATTTCTAGTCAGGAATCGAACCCGTTGATTTTGATAAAAAACACATACTGTATTACACCACTCGATAGTGTCCCTAATAAGGATCAAATTCTGGGAAGTAATGACATACGGGAAACTAAAGAAAGGTTCGATTCCTGGCTAGAAATATTGATTTTTCAAAAATCCAATGATGCAGTTTTAGTTTTCATCAAAATCGAGCCGGCGACTTCTTTGAGTACTTTTCGCTATTCCTCATAGTTTCGGATTTGGCCATCCACGCCCACTTGGAAAATTCACCATGTGTATATAATTATATAGATTTGCAAGTGTTGCTTGACCTTTGTAAACTCCGCAAGGTCTCACCACAAAAAAAAAGTGTGAGGTGGGGGGGGACCCCCGGCAGGAACGAAGTTCGAAAAGCGGCTGCAAAAATGAGAAAATTTTTGAAAATATTCGCAGACGCCATCTTAGATTATCGTTTTGACCTCACTATCGGCTTCAGCGCCCACAAAAACCGTGAAAACGATACCCAAGACGAAAAAATATCTCTCTTTCTCAGACTCTGTCTATTATAATGATATGAATAAAAAGTTGTATGGAGTACGCTTACGCCATAACGCTTTTTCATTACGTGACGATTTCTCCCAGTTTACTCCTACCGCAAGCTCCGTTCTTCGTTCCAAAAACAAATAATTTCGTATCGAAAAAAACAGTCCTAAAATAACATGAACCAATTCACCCACAATATTTTATTAAAGCCTAAAAATACGTTAACTCCAAGAAAGGGAAGAAATTAAAATACATCGACTTCTTACGCACCCTCAAAGACCCTAAAATTTGGAGTCCCTAATGTTCTTCGTAGAAAATGTGAGAATAACATAAAACATTATTAGGAAACTTCAGTATTTTTCCGGTAAATGCCCTCGAGGGACTTCTTGCCCTGCTGAGGCCCTCTTAGAAAGGAGGTGTAATTACACAACCTACTTTATGTTAAAGTATCATTACGCTTTTGACTTAAAAGGTTGGGTAGAAGTACAAAATATTCCGGATTATGTTCGCTTAGTATGAAGCTGATTTTCTGATTTATTTACCTACTTGAAGAACAAGGGGCCAGTTTTCAACCTCAGGAATTTAAGGAAGTTCTACAAGGATTTGAAACATTCATGATTTATTAGTTATATACCTAGCTTTATGTATTAATTAACTCCTTATATCTAAATATCTTGAATAGTTTTTCAATTGAAAATTAAACTCATTACATAAACAGCCCACAATGTTACTGCTGGGACACAGGCCTCCTCTCCGTGAGAGGTAGTGGGCCATAATCCACTACACGATCCTACTGCGTGCTGGTGGATGTCACACATGTCTTCGAATTTTTGGTTCTACGACATGTCGGTTTCTTCACGATGTTTTCCTACATCGTTTTAAGAGCAGTGGTGATGAAATAATTTACACAAAGTAAAGCGCCTGTCTGGGTTCGAACCTACGACCGTACTCGTAAATCAAGGCCATTACCAATGGTAGCCCAGTGGCAATGGCTTTAACTGCTATCATTAGCTGCGGGTTGAATTCATTAGCAACAAACAAAAAGGCTGGGCATAATTTAAGCATGTTTTAATTTTCAGAGCAATTGCTAGATCCAGAAAATATCTACCAAGAGTTCTTTAATTTAACTTAAAATAATCCTATTAGTCTTTAACAGACTGCCTTCACCTCATCTACTCGTAAGTATACTAGTATTATAAAGTGGTAACATTTGTGAGTTTGTAATTTTATAATACTGATGTCACGAAAAATCCTGCATCTCGCAAG
Source organism: Oligia fasciuncula (assembly GCA_963082905.1). Classification (NCBI taxonomy): domain Eukaryota; kingdom Metazoa; phylum Arthropoda; class Insecta; order Lepidoptera; family Noctuidae; genus Oligia; species Oligia fasciuncula. The sequence continues at coordinate 6,910,477 of OY720406.1, read as the reverse complement.
CAGAGTTTACCGCGCAACTAGCATAGATGCAACGGCCCAACATGAATCATCGGGCAGTTGCCCGCCAGGCACAACACCCATCTGGTCAAGAAAACAAAGACGCGAGCAGAAGCTAGTCGTAAATAAAATAAATACACATCAATACAAAAGGCGTTTTTCCTTCAAGAGCCAAGGGTAAGCCAGTACATCTTTATCGACCGTCGCGAAGTTAATAATTAATAAGAAGCGCCACTATTGAACAATACGTGTAGGCTCCCACAGTCATTATTTAATTACTAGCTAATCCATACCTTTCATTTATTTATGTAATTATGGCACTCCAACGCCTTGCCTTATGTAATAAACTAGCAGCACCCCGCGGTTTCACCCGCATAAGTGTCGATCCCGTGGGAAAATCGGGTTAAAAACTATCCTATGTCCTTCCCCGGGATGCAGTCTATCTCTCTGCCAAATTTTATCGAAATCCGTTCAGTGGTTTAGGCGTGAAAAGGTAACATACAGACAGACAGACAGAGTTACTTTCGAATTTATAATATTAGTATGGATTGAAAACTAGTCACCGATGACAGCCGGGTGTTCATGAATTTATAAAACTCTCGGAGAAACACTGTGTGTTATACATAAAAAAGGCATCCCATAAGACACGCAAAGGGTTCTGCAAATATAAGGTTATAGCTGCAGAACTCATTTACATGTAAATTTGAAATATCGCTCATGTACAGACTGGAGCACATCAAGCTACTACAATCTGTCAAATTTCTTTAATAGATTTTCAACTTTATCGCTAAATCATAAGGTTCAAAGTTGATTGGATACATTTGACAGTTTCGGGTAGCTTGATATGCTGTCGTTTGTACATAAGGTGCGTCTCGGTCTCGAGAGTATGACGTGATATTTGAATTTGTTAGACACGAGTATGAAGTCAAAGGAAGAGCATATTGGTTTATTTTCAAGCTTGTGTGTATAACTTGGTTTGTAGGTAGTTGTGTGTGTGTGTGAAGATGAGTGTGAGACGGTTTTCGACCAGAGAGCAGTTTGCAGTTTACGTTGCTTCAGGAAATCCTGGAGTATCTATATGCATCTATAACTGAAAATTTATTTACACCATATTTAAATGCCAGTGCACTAATTGACACACCCCTTTCGTGTTGTGTGATGTTTTCGTTGTACAGGGCGATGATTTGTTAGTAAAATTTTGAGATAACCGGTGTCAAAGTTCAAGTACGTAAACGATTTTTGAAAATGGTGAATAAACTCCTTCCTCTAACTTTTAACTGTTTGATGTGTTAGAAAATTTGGTTAGGTAGGTACATCAAAAGGTGTGTTAAAGAATTAGGTACCCAGTGGAATAGTAATGAAACCAATTAATTTGAGAGTCAAGAAGAAAATATTTAGTGACGATTTCTAGGAAATTTTCAGAAATACTTACATGAAAATGCTGGTGCCACTTTGACAAGAAGAGGTCTTCTTTTTTCATAAAGACAATCGTTCTTTCATCATTCAGTCACAACCATAGACGTAATGTTACTTCTATATATTACGTCCATGGTCACAACTAAAGAAAATAGAATCTTTGACACTTTTGACAGGTGCTCGGACCTGACGTCTCAATGCTGCCACCTAGTGAACGGTTCAGAAAACACTAATTGCACATAGGTTGTAAGTTTTTTAAATCAATCTATAAATCATTATTTACAAAAAATATAAATCATGGATTGTAGGTGAAATGAAATTGTTTATACTAGAAAAGAAAGAAAAAGAAAGAAAAGCTGTTTATTCTGCACAAACAAAACGCACATTGCATATAAAAAAAAAGAATAAAAAAAAAAGATAAATATACACACACGACGTAGTCAAATGCCTCGAAAAAATACTGTATATCTAAGTGTCCATTTTCGTTAAAGAAACCTTTAATAATAATATTTTTTTTTTAATAAAAACGTTTACATAAAGTGTACATTTAGCCAAGAGTAGAAAATTTTCCATACATAGTGCCTAAAAAACAAAAAAAAAATATTACAGGTGCAAGTAGTGATGGTTCGGAATTAGAGTGTTAGGTAGCGAGCTATAAAAGCTTTGTATTTTTAACCCATAGAATAAATAACCCATTTACTAAAATGAATCGGTCAAGGGGAATTCTCTCCATTTTCTGCCCTCAACGATTAATCAATGACTCACTCGATTTATAATTTTAAAGGTTAACATAGGTATCCGATTTACTTTAGGGTTTAGTTGGAAAAGCGGATTATTCAATGGTTGTTGGAAGTGTTTTTATAAATAATTATTTGAAAGCTTTATAATGGAAGGTAGGCAGGTATTTACTACATATAAACAGGTTTATTGAGGTATGAGAAACACGGTGTAAGATTTAAATCACACTAATAATAATCACACGAAAGTTTGTGAGTGTGTGTGTGTGAGGGGGTGTGTGGGGGTGTGTTTATAAGTTTGTTACTTCTTCACGCTCAAACGGCTTGACCAATTTTGATACAATTTTGTATGGAGGCAGCTGACACCCTGGATTAACATATAAGCTACTTTTTATCCCGATATTCCCACGGGATCAATATTTACGCAGGTGAAACCGCGGGACGCAGCTAGTTTCCTCTATAGAAAATGGAGGATCCTCCTACCAGACTGGTGTTGTGTCTGGTAGGCAATTACCATCTGACGATCGATGGCGGGAGTTTGTCTGCTTAATTGCAGTTCAGCATAAAATATACCACTATTAACTGTCATTTGAACCTGTTAAACTTTGTTCAAATGCCAAGCACATCAAGCTACCCGAAACTGTCAAATTTTCCCAATCAACTTTGAACCTTATGCTTTAGCAATAAAGTTTAAAATCTATTAAAGAAATTTGACAGATTGTAGAAGCTTGATGTGTGGCGTCTGTACCATACAAATAGAGTAGGTACTCTATATCTTAGAGGGTATCAAAATTGATAGCTGGTCTCAACCTTTACCTATTACTTTAAATCCTAATAAAACCTTCATCGAATATACTCGTTTGTATAGTTTTATCGAGACTATCTGCCGTAAGTGTTACCGTTTTGCTCCGTCGTATATAAATCGATTATATTGTACTATCATAAAATGTAAGCTCGATATTGGAAAATCGTGCCGGGAACTGCGCTTTCATTATTGATGGTGTATTCGATACTTTTTGCGGTATCTAGGGCGGATTTTAACAATGTTACTGAACGTGATGATGTACAGTCAGCAAAAGAGTTAAGTATGCAGGATCGTCGGATATAGTTGAAGTTTATTAATAAACCGATGGATGTTGTCGACTGACATTTGATTTGATAAATGAGCTGTTTGTTTTCTATTAATAAAATACAATTTTATTCGACAACATCCATCGGTTTATTACTAAACTTCAACTATATCCGAAGATCCTGCATACCTAACTCTTTTGCTGACTGTACCTACATCTAAACCGCTGCCGTCAAGAGCTGTCAGTGTCGTCATTGATGTGGAATATTGACACTGCACGCAGTTTAGATGTGGATTTCATTGGTGAAATTGACACTCATTCTGCAACACCAGAAATTCAAGAAAGTAATCATCATCATCATTTCAACCAAAAGACGTCCACTGCTGGACATAGGCCTCTCCAAGCACCTCCACTTAGACCGGTTTTGTGCTTCCCGCATCCAGCCGGTCGATTCTGTGAAAATCTCACCTTGAAAACTTAGGTGAAGTGAGTTTGTTTTGCTAGAAATTGACACTATTGACAGCTCACTCCACGCTCACTTCACCTAAGTTTTCACGGTGAGATTTTTACAGAATAGCACCGCTGTAATTATTTTGACTAAGGTGTAGAGTTTGTGAAGTTAGGGCGTGTAGAGTTAGAAGCTTGGCTCTACATGAGATCTGATAACTTTTTGGCAGTGCGAGCCATATGTGGTCGAGACCACATATGGCTCGCACTGCCAAAAAGTTCGAGAAAAGGTAGGTAGTGCCCTTGCGCTTCGCTTGGCTCGTCTTGACGTCTGTCAGATTAAAACAGTGACAATACTACACTACTGCACCAATTCCTTCATCATCATTTTCAACCGAAAAACGTCCATCGTTGGAGATAAGACTGTCCAAGCACCGCCACTACGACCAGTTCTATGCTTCCCGCTTCCAGCGAATTCCTGCTACCTTTACCAGGGGGCCTAAAAAGGCCACTTTGGAGAATCATAAAATGATAACATTATGAATCGTAATATGGCGAAGACAGTAAGTGTTTTTCTTTTTTTCGCTGCACTACGTAGGTATTATCAAAGAGATTGGGATTGGATTTGAATCGGATTGATTGGTCTTTTAGCACAAACAAAAAAAAAATAACTGAAAAATGCTTCACCAATAGGATTTGATACGATTAACATAACGGTTAACTGTCCAGTATGGTATCCTTTTATGATTCTGCCAAATTGGCCTTTTTAGGCCCCCAGGTCGTCTGTCCACCTTGTGGGAGTATCAATTCCTCCATACCTTTATGGAAACACCACAAAAGTTTAAGAAATATTAAAAGGCCCGTATCGTTTCAAGAGACAGGTATTAAATTCCACGTTCGTGTCGGCTTACCTACGTGCCATACATTGGTCCCAACCAATTTGTTCAATATATCGGACTTTTTAAAGAAAAATACTTGAACTACTCGACTGCCTCCTTGGTTTAGTGGACGCAAGCATTACTGCTGAGCATAAGGTCCTGGGTTCGATTCCCGGGTCGAGCAAAGTCTCATTGGATTTTTCTATCTGGAATATAACAGTAGCAGCTCGTAGTCTGTATTTGTGCTTAGGCGATGGCAATAGCACAATCATCCTCTAACGTTCCCACTGCTGGGACACAGGCTTCTTGTCTGTGTGAGAGAGTGGGCCGTACTGCGCCCCGCGGGCCCAGTGCGGGTTGGTAGATGTCACATGTCTTAAAATGTTTGTTTCTAGGACACGCCGGTTACCTCAGGAAGTTTTCCTTCACCGTTTTGAGAGCAGTGGTGATGAAATAATTTACACAAAGTAAAGCGCCTGCCTTTTTTTTTGGGTGGGAAATTATCAAATGACTTCTCCCGCTCTGGGCGGAGCGGGAGGGCGTGTCAGACTTTTACTGACTAAAACCCACCCGTGTTCCTTCAGTTGCCTGTGCCAGGGGCCACGGTATCTCTTCCGAACAACCCGCGACGCTGGCAGGCATCGGCCCTAGCGGACCCCGTCAGTTAGTGCTGACATCTCTTTGAGGCGCGCGTGGAAAACAACGCACCGTCGACCCGGGCCTGGTCCTTACTGGACGGCGAGCTGCCCATTGCTCGCCGTCCGCAAGCCCACGCTTACGGTGGCTGGGAATCAGCTGTTGATTCCCGACGCCCAAGTGAAGCGCCTGTCTTGGTTCGAACCAATTGGCTCGCCCTCTGTTAACTGGGACTTAAACATAACTGGCTAAATGTGGGTGTGTTGTAGGTGCACATCTGCCTGTCCCTTCGTGGGATACAGGCGTGATGTTATGTTATAATTTGAAACAAGGTTCTAATGCGATGTACGTAGTGGGACTGTGTGTGAGGGAAATTGTTTTGTAATGTCGTTAATAATGCATTGATGTTATCATAGAAGATATTATTATCTTGTGATTAAAAAATATTTATTTTCTTAGTAAAATTTTTGTAGGGAATTTGGAGCATCTTAATTATTATTTTTTGTATAGTTTGTTGAATGAGGGGTCCGCGGCTAAATAATAATAGCCGCACAGGTCGATCGATCAGGTTAGGCTACGCTTTCCGCGATTGGTCTGTGGATGGGTGACCATCTTTACATACCAAGACCCTACGTGCCACGGAAAGCACGTTAAGCTGGGGGTCCCAGCTGTCATTCGTGGATTTTTGACAGTCGTTACGGGTCGTCAGAAGCCCGAAAGTCTGACAACAACTCTCACCAAGGGGTATCGTATTACCCAGTAACTGGGTTGTGGAGATCAGATAGGCAGTTGCTCCATGTAAATGACTGGTATTCAGCTGCATCCAGTTACACTGGAAGCCGACCCCAACATAGTTGGGACAAGGCTAGGCAGATAGGATGAAGATGCCAAAAAAAAATTGGTCTAAAAAAATAGCGAAAAGTACTCAAAGGAGTCGCGGGCTCAATTTTGATGAAAACTAAAACTGCATCATTGGATTTCTGAAAAATCAAGTTTTAGTGACGTCATTCGCCGGTAAATTTCAGAAGATATAAATATGGCGGCCACCGCCGGGGGTCTTCTAGAAAACCGTAGCTACGGAGTGCTACGAGGCCTACGAAATGCTACGATGCCTACGCCACGCTACGTCACGCTACGCTGACTGCTATGCTCGCTAGAACGATTCAGCTTCGTAATTATTGGTAACAGATGCTCGAAACGTGGTTTCGACATTCGATTTTATCTAAGAACAAATTATATAGTAAATAGCTTATAATATTATGTTCTATTTGAAATAAATGGACAGAGTAGTATGGAAGAAAATGGAACAGTTTTTTTCCCAGCTCTAGAGAAACATGGCTTAGAAAAGAAGGTTTTTTCATTTACCTACCTAGGCAAGATATCTGACACAAAAACCTTCCCAACGTATTATTCAGCTTATCTTACATTTAATCAACGTCCACACATATAAAACACGGATATCCCATCTACAGTCACGAGCAAAAGTATGTATATACTTGGCTTTATTTTTGAATGAAATTTTGTATTAGTAGGAACATAGTATTTTCGAACCCATAGTGTCGTATTTCAACGTTGCATTCGATATTTCGTGAAAAAATCGCCATTTAAAGTTGCCAAGTGTTGACATACTTTATGCAAGATTCAAAGGCGATTTTCTCATAAAGAAGGCATTGATAATATTTTATGGTGTCACTAACATAGTATTATCATAACCTATTATGAAATAGTATGGTTACCAAGTCTTAATAATGGGTATCGTTTTACCTAGTAACTGGGTTGTGGAGGTCAGATAGGCAGTCGCTCCATGTAAAATACTAGTATTCAGCTGGATCCAGATAGACTGGAAGCCGTTCCCCAACATGGTAGGGAAAAGGCTAGGCAGATGATGATGACTACTATGAAATAGGTCATTCTGAAGGTGAAATTTTTGTTTCACGAAAAATATGCTGTTGATTCTTGCATCATCATCATTTCAGCCGAAAGACGTCCACTGCTGGACATAGGCCTCCCCCAAGCACCTCCACTTCGACCGGTTCTGTGCTTCTCGCATCCAACGGGTTTCTGCGGCCTTCACAAGGTCGTCGGACCACCTTATGGGAGGCCTTCCAACGCTACGTCTTCCGGTGCGCGGTCGCCACTCCAGAACCTTTCGGGCCCCATCGGCCATCTGTTCTGCGAGCAATATGCCCTGCCCACTGCCACTTAAGTTTGGCAATTTCTTAAGTTTGGCAGATTCTTCCCTAGCTGTAAGGTATTTATGCTCTTGACTGTACAGGCCAAAAACATACACATACAGGCTAAAATATTCTTGACATGGGTTCGACACTTAGGTACGTCTCGGACAATCTTGTTTTTGTTATACAAATAACAAACGATAATCTTATATTATATATATATATATATTAAACACTAGCAACTCGCCCCTGCTTCGCACGGCTATTACTACTTGATAAAATATAAAAAATAATAAAATAATAATATTATTTGTTCTTTCGACTATTACGACTTGACAAAATATGAAAAATAATACTTTAATATTTGTTCTGTTTCTTGAATAATTTATTACATTGAAGTTTAATTATTATGATGTTTCATGGACACAAACCTTCCGGAATCAATTATCTGAATGATAGTGAAGACTGAATCAAGGTCAAAAGTCAAAAGTCAAAGCATTTATTTCAAATAGGCACATTAAAGGCACTTTTGAACGTCAAAAATTACGATAAATAAAATAGAATTGATTCTAGTCGCCCATTCGAAAGGGTAGTTTTCGTATGGAGAAGAACGGGCAAGAAACTCCACCGTTACTCTTTTAAAAAGTTTACAATATTTTGCATACATTCATTATATAATAATAATAATATGTGAAGACGATGCACCTACAATAAAATTACTATACCACAATAGGTAAAAGAATTAAAAATGAAACCATGATATATAAATTAATTAATTATCTGATAGATACATGGTGCTCACATATTTACAAACATGGTAAAAGTAAATGATTTTCATTTAAAATAATAAACAAAAAAAAATAAAAAAAATATTCAAGTTAGGGTCAGATAGGGAGTCGCTACGTGGAAAATACTGGTATTCAGCTGCATCCGGTTAGACTGGAAGCCGACCCCAACGTAGTTGGGAAAAGGCTAGGCAGATGATGATGAGATAGTTTATAACCTGGATTAATTCATAGGATACGTTTTAACCCGGTAATACGTTTCCGTGTGATAATTTTGGACTTCCACCCGGGCGAAGCCGCGGGCTAAATCTAGTATTTATAATATGTATAGAAGCCGGGATTCTATTAAATATGCTGGTGGATTGTATGCGTCGGAATTTGGAAGATGGAGGGGTATTATTCGTGCATATTTCATGTTATATGGGGGGTAAATGTGCATAGCTGAGAAGATATATGAACTGTTAGAAATAAAGGTATATTTTTCTTTGTTGTTCTTTTTTGCGTGACTTATTTATGTATGAATACATAATGCGAATCTATTTGAGATATTATGGTAAGTTGTTTTTTGTACAAAATAAAGTTTTGGCTCCTTATTTAGCTAAGGGATTTCATATAAGCCGAAGTTTCTCCCAGAAAAATCCACATATTATTGTTTTTTTTTTATTGCGACCACGATCTCGCCTGGTGGATAGCGACGGATGAAGTCTACGATAGAACGAGCCTACCCAGAAGATGCCTGTTCATTCTTACTTTGAAGGCACATGGCTTATACGTGGAAAGGAACACAGACGCTGGCAGAGAGTTCCACACTTTAGCCATACGCATAATTAAAGTGGAGGAGAAGCGCTGAATACGACTAGTTGGTGTATCGACCAAGTGCGGATGATACCCTGCAGTACGACTGGTAGTCCGGTAGTGAAAGATACTCTCCGACATACATTCTATAAAAGACTGACCGGCAAACAATACGCCGATAAGCCAGGGTGTGACGTTTTGTACTCTTGAGTTCGATGCTAGCGCGAAATGGCTTTTAAATTGGGTGTCCATTTTGGGAAACTATATTGAATTGGGATCGGGCTTGCCGTGGGGTAAACGGTACTCTTAAAAACCAACGCGCCATTTTCCATAAAAGTTAATAACAATACAAGTCTGTTTTTTCCTTGCAAGTGTGTTGAAAAACCTCGTATGAAACGCGTGTACATTGATAATTACACACTCGGCTTCCTTATCAGAATAATACCGCCTCGGGTGCAATGATCAACATAGCACACATGTATCATAAATTACTCGTATCTTTTCGATGACAATAAAGTTCGCTAAAAGGAGACCCTCTTATTTTCGCCATCAAAAGAGGTGAAGTGTCTGTGATGTCAAGTCACTGTCAATAACATGTGAGGGCTCAAGAAATGCTGGTGGTGTATGTTCTAAGTATAATTACTAGCGAAGTAAGACGCTTCTAGATTGCTGAAGGATTCTGAGGTAGGTACTGGAGGTATATGGAGTTAATAAACGAATGGTGTAAGTCATAAGAGGAGTGACCAAAGGTTATGAATAGTATTGATATCACTTCGTTAAAGTTATGGGTAATTCTTCAGGGACAAAATTTTCGATGTCTGTGGGTATATTTCTGTAACCAACTAAAAAAACGGCATGTAATATTTTTTTTTGTACAGTTTAGGTTTATCCCTTACTGGGACAATTGGACTGGATTTTTTTTTAATAATTGCTCTCTATGTACAAAATAAAAATATTTGAAGGTCGTTCTTCTGATTCATATAGCGCGTCCGTTTGCCATTTTCCGGAACAAAATGATCGATGTCGCATTTTCCCTTTGATACATCAATATAAATTATAATTATATCGAAAGGAAATGAATTGTACTCTTACAAAAAAAATGTGTATTAGTTATAACTACGTTAGTCTGTTTATAAATAAGTAAAAAAGAAGTGTCCGGCGTATAATACTGATTAATGTGGCGTAAGCTGCGCTTGACCGTACTTGGTCGGGTAATAATAATAAGAGTCTGGCTTCCAGCGCGGGGGGAAGCCAGTCGTGCAACGGACGACCTAGAAGGTGGACGTGCGGCTGGTTGGCTTAGATCCGGTGTTACGAAGGAAAATACCTGATTCATCTGTGTTTGGTTCAGGTGGCATCCTGATTACAATGCCTACTTTATAAAATTTATTTTATTGTTTTAAAACTTCAATCTGTGTTTCGTGTGATGCTTTTGGGTTATAGATTCGTGTAGAAAAATGAAAATAATGAAGTCTGTATGTACGATGAGTTATGCATGATTGTAGGCAAAATCCTGATTCATCTGTGCCTGATTCGTATGGTCAAAACCCCATATGAATAATAAAATAAATTAGTTTTTCCCCTCTCCAGCACGATAGGAGCGCTTTTGTTGCGTAATTCTCCTTGTCCAATTTTTTACCGTGTACAAGTCAGTAGTTTTAATCTTATTTATTATTATTTACTTAGCTATAACCTTTTGAATAATAAAAAAATGACAGGAGTATAACCTTGTTCTAAATATGATACTTTTGATATGTCTTAGTCCTATTTAAGAATTAATAATTATTGTTTAGAATTTACATTCATAACTAACGGTGTATTTATTACTTTTTATTTCTGTTTCTGATTAATATGTAACACATTCTGATTCATCTGGGCACAAAATTAATATCTTGAAAACTACTTTATAAAAACGAGTCCCTCATTCAAATATATGTTATTTGGTATACCTATTTTCATATGAACATGTGTTACAGAGCTGAAAGTGAAATTAAATTTTGGCCATATGGATCAGTCAAAGAATCAAATTTCGAAGAACTACCCTTATGCATTACTAAAAGCCTCCATGACTGTTGCAATAATTCACCATGTTCTAACTCGACACCAGAGAAATAATGAAAAAGTCCAACACAAGAAAAAAAAATAGACAACCTTAGAATTTATGACTGGTTATAACGAGTCCAAGTCATCATTATCATTATCTGCCTAACCTTTTCCCAACTATGTTGGGGTTGGCTTCCAGTTTTAACCGGATGCAGCTGAATACCAGTATTTTACATGGAGAGACTGCCTATCTGACCTCCACAACCCAGTTACTGTCTAACGAGTCCAAGTTTAGTACAGTTTTTTTTTTACATTTGACAAAAGGGGCTTGTGGCTAAGTCATAACAGCCGCACGGGTCGATCGATCAGTTTAAGCTACGCCTGCCGCGGTTGGTACCGTGGATGGGATGGGATCTTTACATACCAAGACCCCTCCGTGCCTCGGATAGCACGTCAAGCCGTTGGTCCTGGCTGTCATTCGTGGATCTTTGACATAACCAAGAAGGTGGCTGGGACAAACTGGATGCAGAAGGCGGAGGAGGGTGTTGTAGCGCAGCCTGGGAGAGGCCTATGTCCATATGTATGTATGTATATAAGAACCATATACCAGAAGTTAAACTATCTTTACCTTTTTTTTTTGCGGATGGTATATCGTCAAATGACCCCCCTCCCGCTCTGGGTGGAGCGGAAGGGAATGTCAGACTCTTACTGACTAAAACCCACCCGTGTTCCTTCCTTAGCCCTTTATGTTACGGGCCAGCAGCAACCCTTTCGAACAATCCCGCTGACCCGGCAGGCTTCGGCCATATGGGGCCCCTTCTCTGATGCTGACATCTCTTTGAGGTGCGGTGGAACACGTACGCGCCGTCCGGCACGGGCCTGGTCCTGATCGGACGGTGAGCTACCCATTACTCTCCGTCCGCAGGCCCAACTGTCTTTACCCTTGCACCACGATCTAAGAATGTCTTCATTAAAGCGGGAGTGGTATTATAACCCGCGTTATCACGGTTAATTTCAAGCGAAAGTTTCACGACTCCCCAGGTTTTGATGAAGTTCCCCTCGCTAGTATAACGTTATGATAATCTTAATTAACTATTCAAATTCATATCTTTTCGTATTACCGTTACATTACGTTGACTATTAGGGTAATCGCGGTAATCAGATTTTATTTAATTATTCTGTGGGAATTTATCTGACCCCTTGACATAATATCTATCGTCGCGACCATTATTTTGTCACTATTTTGTTCGGAACGCTTGTACAGGAAAAAAAAATAACCAGTGCGCAAAATGTAACCATTAAGTCAGCATACTAGAACCCCCCTAGGGTAGATATTTTCATCGGTTATAAAAAAAATTTGTTGTTCCATACATTTTGATCGCGCAGGTATTGCACTCTTCTATGAAATAGCAGATTTTTTTTCATAACCGACGAATTTCTACGTTAAGGGGTCTAGAGACGGCCCTGGTTCAAGCCATTGTCCAGTGCGAGAGGGAGTGGGAGGCAGTCACCTCCTTCTGCGAAGCAGTCATGCTAGCGAAGGAGGTGGCGGGATGGCTGAGGGAAAGAGCCTCCCGTCGAAGCCGCAACGGGAGACGCTCCGGGCGTCGGGAGCCGCGGGACGACTCCTGGCCACAGACAGAAGAAGAGACAGAAGACAGTTGGGCCTGCGGACGGAGAGTAATGGGTTGCTCCCCGTCCGATCAGGACCAGGCCCGTGCCAGACGGCACGTACGTGTTCCACGCGTGCCTCAAAGAGTTGTCAGCATCAGGGAAGGGCCCCTTTAGGGCCGAAGCCTGCCGGGTCAGCGGGATTGTCCGAAAGCGTTACCGCTGCCCCGGAACATAAAGGGCTAAGGAAGGAACACGGGTGGGTCTTAGTCAGTAAGAGTCTGACACTCCCTTCCGCTCCACCCAGAGCGGGAGGGGTTATTTGATGATTTCCCATCCTGAAAAAACAAAAAAAAAAACGGGTCTAGAGTTATTAATATTTTTTCCTGTATTAGGATACAGTCTTAGATGTCTAATTTGGTCTAAATCGCAAAAACGCCTTTCGCTACTGATCAGACATAGGCGGTGGAAATATTATAGAGTTATCGAACTATGAAATTAACAAAAAAAAAACCACTGAATGCATAATCTTCTTTCTTAACTTAAGAAGGTTAAAAAAACATAGAATTAACCCATAACACTCCCTATACCCTCAGTTGACGCTTCCACCATAATCAGCATATAATCTTCCCACTGCTGGGACACAGGCCTCTTCTCGGTGAGAGGGAGTGAGCCGTAATCCACCACGCGAGCCCAGTGCGGATTGGCAAATGTCACATGTCTTCGAATTTTTGGTTCTAGGACATGCCGATTCCCTCACGATGTTTTCCTTTACCGTTTCGAGAGCAGTGGTGATGAAAGAATTTACACAAAGTAAAGCGCCTGTCTGGGTTTGAACCTACGACCTACAACTCGTAAGTTGCGGCCGTTACCACTTGGCCACCACTGCTCTCCAAGTTGACGCTTAGAACAAAATAAAACACATCCTTGGTGAACTTTTTAGAATTAAGACATTAAAGGATACCGAACGAGACACAATAGAAATTTCATTGTTATTTCTTCTGTTGCCGTAAAGCAATGCACACATTCCACCGAAGAGAGAGCGTTTACGCCGAATGGCATTTCATACAAACTTTCAAGCCCTTGTTTTCCGAAATGAATGAACCGATTTTAATGAAACGTCATACGCATAAGCAGGATACAAAGGTCTAAAAAGTTAGCAGAGAACATTTTCAAAATGTCTTATTTAAAAAACTGGCCAAGTGCGAGTCGGACTCGCACACGAAGGGTTCCGTACCACAAGGCAAAAACGCCGAAAAAAACACGTTTGTTGTATGGGAGCCCTCCTTAAATATTTATTTTATTTTGTTTTTAGTATTTGTTGTTATAGCGGCAACAGAAATACATCATTTGTGAAAATTTCAACTGTCTAGCTACCGCGGTTCTTGAGATACAGCCTGGCGACAGACAGACGGCAAAAACGCCGAAAAAAACACGTTTTTTTGTATGGGAGCCCCCCTTAAATATTTATTTTATTTTGTTTTTAGTATTTGTTGTTATAGCGGCAACAGAAATACATCATCTGTGAAAATTTCAACTGTCTAGCTACCGCGGTTCTTGAGATACAGCCTGGCGACAAACAGACGGCAAAAACGCCGAAAAAAAACACGTTTTTTTGTATGGGAGCCCTCCTTAAATATTTATTTTATTTTGTTTTTAGTATTTGTTGTTATAGCGGCAACAGAAATACATCATCTGTGAAAATTTCAACTGTCTAGCTACCGCGGTTCTTGAGATACAGCCTGGTGACAGACAGACGGACGGACGGACAGCGAAGTCTTAGTAATAGGGTTCCGTTTTTACCCTTTGGGTACGGAACCCTAAAAAAGATAACTGGAAATCTCTGTTTCTATGAAAAGTTTAAAATCGGTCTAATTTGGCTGTAACACCATTTTTCGAAAATGTTCTAACTTTTTAGACCTTTGTATCCTGCTTAAGCGTATGAAGTTTCATTAAAATCGGTTCGTTCATTTCGGAAAACAAGGGCTTGAAAGTTTGTATGAAATGACGTTCGGCGTAAACGCTCTTAAGTTCCATTTTCAAAAATAAAACGTTCTTCTTTTTATTATGAAACAGTAATAAGTCGAGACTTTATTCATCATTGTTCTACTTATGAATAAAGCCTTTTTGCTTTCTATATGCTCATTGATAACAGATAAAAATGAAACTTTTTCCACTAGAGGTAAATATGCTATTTTTTCCTCGTACGCTACAATGCCGGTACTTTTTGAGCAAGAGGAGTGAAAAGCATATTCGTTTACGTTATCCGTCATTATCTTGAACTTCGAGCATTTTAAGAAGATTACACCAGGCGTGACTAGTCCGACAGTGTCAGAATCCTTACAACATCCACAAAAATCAGTACAATGCAACTTTTTGCGACCTACGATGTTTTAAAAGACTGGCCTATAATAATAATAATATTAATATTCCTAAAATAAAAGTCACAAAAAGCCAGCCCATTTGAAACCGCTCAAAATATAAAGTACTTCTCTTTCAAAGAAGATTAAACTGTGAACCTCGTTAATCATTACGTCACCAGGGCCCCAGAAACTACGTGTAGTAACTTTTAAAGTTTTATTTTTCGGAGCAGACGCTATAAGGTCGAGATTAGGCCCTAAAGTGCGGTTGAGGCACTTCAGATAATTCATGTAGGCTTAGTACTTCTAGTTTATAGTAAGTTTTTCCTTCATAGCTTTTTATCCTCATAATGGAATGTTTTTGTAAAGTTAAGCTTCCGTTGAACAAATACCTTTAGACGTCCTGAGTTATCTTTTAGTAAACCACAAAAGATACGAGAACTCGTTATCTTTTAAAAAGGAGGTTGTTTGTACTCTTTGTTTATTTAATAAAGTCGTACTCTCAAGGATTATGTTAGAAATCTTTTAGAGAAAATTAAGATTAGGTATTTGAAGAAGTCGGCTTACATGTCATAAGCATAACATCAGAAATTCGCGCTTGGAAATGGAGTTGCGGACAAACGTGATCAGCCTATAATGTTCCCACTGCTGGGACACAGGCCTCCTCTCTGTGAGAGGTAATCGATCACGCAGGCTCCGTGCGGGTTGGTAGATGTCACATGTCTTCGAATTTTTGATTCTAGGACATGCCGGTTTCCTCACGACGTTTTCCTTCGCCGTTTTGAGAGCAATGGTGAGTTGCGGACACAGCCCGTTATACAATAATTTACTAACATCAGTTATGCATAAATGCAAGCATAACTTATGTTATGTAGCATTACTAATGGCTGTCTAGAATTATCCTTTGTTTATAGCACGGCCCGCGGTTTGAGTTGCGACCTGCGACATAATAGGTCTTTACCTATGACAACATTTTTTGATCAATGTTTTTTGGCTATTATTTTTGATGCACCTTTGCTATTTTAATGGAAATGCATTGATTTAGACATTCCATAGTTTAGGGGACGGGATTCAATGAACTCTTGAAAGGTGTTTGTCATCGACACAATTTAAATTAATTGAGTTGAAATTAACTCATAAAAAAAGTTATCCAAAAAAGATAAAATATTAAAAGTAAGTTGATGTCAGGTCTGGCGAATGGGTGACAGGGAAAACTAATAAAAGCCAATAGCAGTCCATTGTGTATTAAAGATTACGCCTGTCAAAAATCGCACAAAGGACCTTGTCAAAATCATCAACAAAATTTTTATTTTTTTTATTTTGCAAATACATTTAAAACTTTCGAAAAAAAAGTTGAGTTTGTCATCTCATGAACCTGTAAATTATAACATTTAATTATTAATAATTTTATTAATTTATCATTTAATTTTATTATTCAATTATTCTATAGTTTTAACCTACGTCAATTCGTCGTGTTAAAGCCATTTCATACAACTGTCAAAGAATGTCAGTTGTGATTTGAATAAAAAAACAATTTAGTTGGTAATCTGCATTCGCGATTTATTTGCCAAAAATATAAACAAATACGAGTTAACGGAAAAATAACTTTAATTCCTATACAGTAAAGTTCAGATTACGCTACAACTTCAATTTTTTTTTAAACTTTTCTAATAGTGATAGTCACTCTGAAATCAACTTAATTACCATTAATATGTTGTAGTTGATATTTGTTTAACTTGAAATAACATCAATTTGAAACATTAGTTTGAATAGACTTTAGTCAATTTCCTAAACAATTAACATCCCTGGCTTTATCTACCACTAAAATTTACTTTATGCGATGTAAGCCACCTACAACGTCCCTACCCTTTCTAAAACAATAGAGCTTCCAGCCCTTATATCCGTCCCTTTATTACTGCGAGATAAGACCAGGGTCATAAAGGTACCACAATGTCAGAATAGTGAGATTAAACTAACCTTGTGACCTTACTCCGTAGATTTCGGTCTAAAGGGCTTTATATAGACGCCAGCACATCAAGTTACTACAATCTGTCAAATTTCTTTATTAGATTTTCAACTTCATCGCTAATGCATAAGGTTCAAAGTTGATTGGGAAAATTTGACAGTTTTGGGTGCTGGCGTCTGTACTTTAAATAATTAGTTTGATATTTTCATTTAGATAAATAAAACCAGCTTGTGGCTAAGAAATAACAGCCGCACGGTTCCATCGATCAGGTTAAGTTTCGCTTGCCGCGGTTGGTCCGTGGATGGGTGACCATCTTTACATACCAAGACAAGACCCCTTCGTGGCTCGGAAAGCACGTTAAGCCGTTGGTCCTGGCTGTAATTCGTGGATCTTTGACAGTCGTTACGGGTCGTCAGAAGCCCGAAAGTCTGACAACCAGTCTTCAGGTTATGGAGGTCAGATAGGCAGTCGCTTCATGTAAAATATAGGTATTCAGCTGCATCCGGTTAGACTGGAAGCCTACCCCAACATAGTTGGGAAAAGGTTAGGAAGATGATGATAAATAAAACTAAGTCCAGCTTTGGCATGTACGTATAGTCGCCCTCTAAAAGAAGGCGAAGATGTCGGAGATAGTTTCTAGTTTCTTTAACAGGGAGGCAATTGGAGTAGTAC
The DNA here is from genome assembly GCA_963082905.1 of Oligia fasciuncula. Classification (NCBI taxonomy): domain Eukaryota; kingdom Metazoa; phylum Arthropoda; class Insecta; order Lepidoptera; family Noctuidae; genus Oligia; species Oligia fasciuncula. Next base: position 6,892,890 of record OY720406.1, on the reverse strand, counting down.
TTGAGTTGCATACTAAACATCAAAATTTTCATGGATTTTTTTTTGTGACCGGCGATTTTATTAATATTCTATACCTGTATTGTCCCCAGAACAAACGGACCTTTGAGTCATATTCAAACTCAAAACATTTATTTTTTAACCAATTACAGGCGCTCTTGAATCATCAAGGAGTCCGTCAGTCAGAAAGATGAACCTAGTTGCCCATTCCAAAGTGTAGTAGGTACTTATGAAGAAGAACGATCTAGAAACTCCATGAGAGTATCAATGGAGTTTCTTTTGGTCTTGAGTTCTTGGATGCCAGTGTCCCGTGGTCATCCAACCAAATACTGATTATAATAAGGAAACAAAAGAAGCAAACCATTCTTCACCTATAGAGACGGACGACTGGTGTCGTGTCTGGCGGGCAACTGCCCGATGATCCATGGCGGGCCGTTGTATCTATGCTAGTTGCGCGGTAAACTGCTTGCGAGATGCAGGATTTTCGTGACGTCAGTATGACGCGTAGTTTGCATGAGGCGTTTGTAGATACCGCTACACACCCAAACTGCAACTCCTTCCCAAGCATAGATTACCACGGCTTGTCTCTCATAACTCAGAATTGCGAAGTTTCATCATTTTCGTCCCATAAGACCAAAGTTATGTTAGGACCGGGTCTAAACTTAATCAGGGACTGTGGGAGTGTGGGCCTAGCACGAATGCGCGAAATAAACGTAACTTAAATTCGAACGATTTTTGAATTGGACATACCGTCGTCCACACAAATTTGAATTTACGTAATAACGAGTGGTATACTCGTTCCGCATAGATATAATTTATGTATTTATTATAAAGACTTAAGGCTGATTTTTCCAACGCCAGATAATTTTACCCGAGGTCAGTCTTTTTGACAGTTCTTCAATACAAAGCGGCAAGCGTAGCATAACTTGATCGATCGACCCGTGCGGCTGTTATTTACTTAGCCACAAGTTAAAGAAAAAGCGCAATATCTACGTTGTCAAAATGGACGGCGCACATCAAGCTACTTACAATCTGTCAAATTTCTCTAATAGATTTTCAACTTTATCGCTAAAGTATAAGGTTCAAAGTTGATTGGGAAAATTTTACAGTTTCGGGTAGCTTGATGTGCTTGGCGTCTGTACTGAACAGATTTTTTTTTAATAACCGACGAAAACTTTTAACGCATGGTGTTGCAGAATCATCTAGGTACTAAATCCTTGGTAGCAGGTTGTGCGTCGGTGTCTCTGCCATTCTGCATAGTCGTATTTCCGATTTCAAAAATCGTTAGAACTTATGTTACGTTTACCTATATTAAAAGTGCGCAGTGCTGTACAGTCACGAGCATAAGTATGTATTGACTTGGCTTTATTCAAAGACGATTTTCTCCTTTAGTTTTGAATGAAATTTTATGTTATTACGAACAAAGTATTTTCGAACCCAAAGGTTTGTGTAAAGTGTCGTATTTCGAAGTTGTATTTGTTATTTCACGAAAAAATCGCAATTGAAAGTTGCCAAGTGTTGACATATTGGTGCTCGTGACTGTACACCCCCACCCTATTTCAAGTTCAAATATCAACTGATTGACAAAAACACCGAAAAAAAACACGTTTGTTGTATGGGAGCTATACAACAAACGGGTTTTTTTTGGTGTTTTTGCCTTGTGGTACGGTGCCCTTCGTGTGCGAGTCCGATTCGCACTTGGCCAGTTTTTTGTTTTGTTTTGATTTCAGAGCGACTAGCACTATTGAAAAAGTTATAAAAATGTTTAAAGTTGTAGCGTAAACTGGACTTTATTTTGTAGGGAATATAGTTATTTTTCCATTAATTCATATTTGTTTACATTTTTGGCAAATAAATCGCGAACGCAGATTACTATCGCACGTTTGTGTTAGGCCTCCTATTCCATGAAAACCTTTATATGTTTAGTTCTCAAGGGACTATGCTGAGTGGCTGGAAATTGTGTTCCGGGTGTTTTTACCATTCAAAGGGATTTTGAGGGCACTTGTAATATATATTAACGTTTGAAATTATGTTTATTTTCTTTGTATTGTTAGGGTTGGGTTTAGGATTTTGTTCGGTCGGTTGGGGACGATTTACATAATAATAATACGGCTTACGGATCCACTCGTGAGTGAGGTATTTAATTTTCCGGGAGGAAAAGTCTACACGCGTAGTAGGTCAAAATTGGTTTTGCACTTTTTATTATGAACTAGCTTATGCCGGCGACTTCGATCGCGTAAAATTTCACCCTCTTAGGGGTGGAATTTCGAAAAACCCTTTCTTATTGGATACCTACTCTTCACAAAGAACACACCCTCCAAATTTCATGTCTCTAGGAGCAGCGGTTTAGGCTGTGCGTTGATATATCAGTCAGTCAGTCAGGACTTTGAATTTTATATATTTAGATAATGATTTATTTATTTGCATGGATTTTATACATAGAACTTTTACATTTTAAGAGTAAACTAGTCGCGAGCTCGAGTTCACTGGTGGTCATGGCCAAAAAGCACGCTGTCTCACCTGGCTTCGTTTCTGACAGAGCTAATATCAGTGATGAGCAGTTAGACGCTAGTCTACACGAACAACGTCTAGTTCTCATGCACAGAAACAACGTTCCGAACTGAAAGGCGCGTAAAAAAAATCGAAAAGAGCTTTGGAAAATCGAGTTTTATGAAAAAACCACTGCATAAATCAAATAAGGTAGACAATAAGGTAAACATAAGGTAGTAAGTACAGATTCCCAGTAGCGATTGAAAGTTTTCGTACTTTAGTTTCACATAACATTAGTTTCACTCGTGTGTGGACACTCATACGAACAGTACGCGCTACTCAAAAGAAATAGATCGCCAACCTTTTTACGTTTTAGTTCAGTTCAAACTATAGAATTTTGAAGATGAAATCGTGCGCAGTTTGTAACGTGCAGTTCAACGATGGTGTCCAGTGTGGCAGTTGCAAGAAACACCTGGATTTTGGATGTGCAAACATCTCAGAAGCCGGATGGAGAAAGCTGGGGGCCAATAGGATGGCTCAATGGAAATGCCCAACTTGCAGAACCTCATCACCAGTTGTGCCTGCTCCTGAACCTGCGTCGCTGGATACCATATTAAGCGAGATACGTGACATGAAGCGGCAGCTACTGAACTTGCCGACCTTAGTAGATGACATTCGCGTGATCAAGGATGAGTTGGCTGAGCTTAAGCTGACGTGTGAGGGCACAGGTGGGAGACTTGACAATTTTGACACAAGACTCGTGGAACTGGAAGCTAAAGTGTCTGGATTTGAAAAGCTTCAGGAATCAGTAAATTGTTTACAGACTGACTTGACGAGCACAAAGTATCTACTCGCGACATATGATCAGAGATCCAGGCTAAACAACGTTGAAATTAAGGGGGTTCCTATAAAGAAGGATGAGAATTTGTACTCTATTATCGACGCTATCGGCCGTAAAGTTAACTACATCTGTCCCAAAGCCCAGGTGAACTATATTTCAAGGGTCCCTATTTTTGGTTCTAATGAAAAGCTGATAATAGTGAGTTTTTTAAACCGGTATGTAAAGGAAGATTTCATTGCGGCGGCGCGTGCCAAGAAGGACCTATCCACTTGTGACATCGGGTTTCAAGGCTCATCTCAGCGTGTGTATGTTAATGATCAATCACCTAAGCGTGGAGTACAAAAAGCTTTTAACCAAAGTTAAAATCATTGCCAAGGATAAACATTATGAGTACGTATGGGTTAAACATGGTAAAATTCATATACTTAAAAATAATCATTCGAAAGTTATTATTATAAGGAAGGAGTCAGATTTAAACAAGATTGTCTAATGTGCCTCTTAATTTTTACATATACTTTCTTAATTTGCTATTATATTTTGCTTCAATGGCTCCAAATGCTTAATACCGTTTGTGTTACAATAAATTTTTGCAAAATGTTTAACACCTCTGCCGTACTAATGAGTTTGCCACCTCTCTTTTGTTTTTTAGCAACTTGTATGCTTTGTGTTCGTAATCGCGCTGTTTACTTTAAAGCTTTACCGCACTATAATATGTTTTACTCTCTCACACTTGCACGCACCACGCACTATTGCTTGCTTTTTCACGCTATTCACTGCTTAACATCGTATGAGTCTTGCGCTCGCGCAATTCTTATTGACTTCTACCTTCATTATACTTATTTAATTATATTATACATTATTATTCAATGTTATTTAATGAAATGCTTTATTTTAATGGATTATGCAAATTTATACTCAATTATTAGTCCGGGCTTTTAATGGCTAGTAAGTTGAATATATTCTATCAGAATGTTCGCGGGCTTAGAACTAAAAGTGATACTTTCTACCGTCAATTGTTACTAAACTCGTATGATATTATTGTTCTTACAGAGACGTGGTTATTGGATGGAATTTTGAGTTCCGAATTTTTTGATGAACGGTACATTGTGTGGCGTCGTGATCGAGATTATGTTTTGACCGGGCAGTCGCGTGGTGGGGGTGTGCTTATTGCTACACGTAGGGAAATTTCAGTTATATGCCAACCTACCTTCCATTCTACAGCAGAGGATTTATGGCTCAGCATACGACTGAAAAATTCTAATACACGTAAATATATTACCGTGCATATTTGTGTTGTTTATTTATGTCAGCAAAACTTAGGCCTTTCTTTTTCTTTACAAGTTCGCAATTACCTTACAAAATTAAACCATATAGTTTTGAGTAACTCTTCTGATACCTTTCTCATCATTGGTGATTTTAACATGAGCGGTATTAACTGGGTCCTATCTGACAATCTATCGCTCATCCCGATGAACCCGAATGGTCCTGACGAAGTTTTACTTGGTGACGAATTATGTACCCTAGATTTTGGTCAATACAATGGTGTTCTTAATAGGTATGGTAAAATTTTAGATCTGGTGCTTTCAAACCAATTAGTTAATGTGGTTGAATGTTCAAGTCCGCTGGTTCCCATCGACGCCTACCATCCAGCATTATTAATTAATATGGATTTCGTTGAAGCTCCTCTATTAGAGTGCGCGCCACGGACGCAATATCTGTTCGATAAAGGTGACTATGAATCCATCAATAAAGAAATTTCCATGACTGACTGGGAATCCGAGTTTGCGTCACGATCAACTGATGAATCATTAAACTTTTTTAATCAAGTTATACTCAAATTACACACAAAATACATTCCACAAAAATTACATCGTAGCAAAACATATCCAACTTGGTATAATTCGGCATTAATTAAAACAATTAAAGAAAAGTACAAATATTTAAAAAAAATTAAGACGTACGGCAATATAGCTGATGAGTCAACATTTAAGCTTCTTCGTGAAAGGGTCAAGGTATTAGAATCGCAATGTTATGTAAACTACTTAAATTTAACCGAAAAATCCATTAAAGAAAACCCTAAATATTTTTGGACTTTCGTTAAAAAACGATACAAATCAAATGCAGTTCCGAGCACTTTAAACTATAATGGCGAAGCGTTGCGTACCGGAGAAACAATATGCGACGCATTTTCTACATACTTTCATTCTACATTTCTAGATACTAGCCCTAGTCATGGAATTTCTTCACCCCCTATTTTTACCGAATCTTCCAGCCTATCTGATATATGTAGCATTGTAGTGAACGTTGAGGAGGTTTCTAACTTGCTTCGCAAGTTGGATACTTCTAAAGCGGCTGGCCCAGATAATATTTCATCCAAATTTCTTGTGCGATGTTCGTCTTCGATTGCCCAACCTATCTCGATTCTTTTCAGGAAATCCTTGGATACTTGCGTTGTACCTGAACTTTGGAAATCGGCTTTTATAACGCCTATTCACAAAAAAGGAGTCAAAACCGAAATTGTAAACTACAGGCCGATATCCAAGCTCTGTATTGTGGCAAAAATCTTTGAAAGAATCATCTATAACCAGGTGTATAGTGCTCTTAAAAATTCGTTTAGTTCCTTTCAACATGGTTTTTTGAAAGGAAGGTCTACCGTCACCAATTTAATTCTGCTCAATGATTTTATTACTGACGCCATGGATAACGGTAAGCAGGTTGATGTCGTTTATACTGATTACAGTAAAGCTTTTGATCGGATTGACCATGAGATCCTATTAACAAAGTTATATGGTATGGGAATACGAGGTGATTTACTCAGATGGTTTTCTTCTTATCTGGAGAACAGGTCCCAAGCAGTAGTATTAAGCAATTATATGTCTGGTTGGGTGCCTGTCCCCAGTGGAGTGCCCCAGGGTTCATTGCTTGGCCCATTACTTTTCATAATATATATAAACGACATCAACTCTTGCTTGATTTCGTCCAGGTTGTTATGTTTCGCTGATGACATGAAAATCTATGCCTCAATATCATCTCATGTGGACGTGATTGCACTTCAGGATGATTTACATCGTCTGGAGGCTTATTGTCGTGAGAGTAAGCTTGATCTTAACCCTGCTAAATGTTCGGTTCTAACATATTCTCGAAAGCGCTCAATTATACCTTCATCGTATATCTTAGGGGATAAAGTACTACCTAGAACGAATTGCATCCGAGATCTGGGAGTATATCACGATTCTAAGCTTACCTTTGAATTTCATGTTGATGCCATAGTCGCTAAGGCATCTAAAGCACTAGGCTTCATAATGCGACTATCCAAGTGCTTCACTCAAGCCAAAACTTTAAAAATCCTTTACTGTACCTTTGTTAGAAGCCACTTGGAATACGCGTCTGAAATCTGGAATCCATGTTATCACAAGTACATTGATCGTATAGAGAGCATCCAGAAAAGGTTCATCAAGTATTTGTGTTATCATCAGAAAGTGCCCTACCGGTCTGAGGAATACCTCAACCTCTGTAAGAAGTATCATATATTACCCCTAATTAATCGGCGAGCAATCTCTGACTGTATTTCATTATTAAAAATTTTCAATAATTCTATTAACAACTCCGATATTCTATCCAAATTTTATTTTAACGTTCCTGGAAGGTCGAAGCGATGGAATGCACCATTGCGTGTTCCATTTACCTCTACGAATTACAGGCAAAATTCATTTATAGTGCGTGCAAGTAGTAACTTTAATGACATATGTAAACAGCATGATTTTGATCCTTTCATAACTGGTGTATCCTCGGCCAGAAAGTGCCTGAGCCTTAGCTTTTTTAATTAAGATTTTGTAAGTTCAGGTTTTTATTCTTTTAGCGAATATGAAATGTTTTAGTTTAAGCTTGATTGTTATACTTTTTTTTTTTCTCTTTCTTTTTTTTTGGTAGCCGTGTTGTGTTGTTCACACTCTTCTTTCTTTCCAATCTGTTTTTAGAAGTGATGACTTGTAATTGGCTGTCAGTCTCACACGCTATTTTTTATTCTGTTGGTTTTAGCTGTAAGTCATCCATAGTAAATAAATAAATAAATAAATAAATAAATAACATAACATCACGCCTGTATTCCTCGAAAGGTAAGGCAGAAATGTACCTATACTAAACCCACATTTCGCTAGTTATGTTTGAGTTCCATGTGAACCGCGAACCGGGCTGTTACCAAGAAATTCCCTAGGGAAAATGCTAATAACACTTTGCCTGACTCGGAAACCGAACCCAGGACCTTATGCTCAGCTGTAGCACCCAAAGGTGTTACTGTAATTTGATTACGTATTTCCCGAAATTCACTAAGTCCAAATTAGGGCACGAAAATATAGCTATAGTTTAATATCTATTAATAACAAAGGATAATATTATTAAAACCTATCGGCTTTGATACAAATATTTCACAAATTGAGACATGTTTGGTTCATCGATTTGATATAAATTAATTTACCGCTTGGATACACAGAACACTCAATTACGCAATATTAATTAAAATTGTTAATTTCGACGCGAATTCACTGATCAGCGAACCAGAACTGAGTGTGAAATAACAGCTAGAGTAATGAATGAAATGAAAAGAGAAAATTAACAACAAGTTTTGTTATCTTCACACCTTTTTGGTCTATTTGAGCAGTGCAGAGCAATTTATTTAGGAACTTTTGACTGATTCTTGAGAAGAAATGCTGAAACAAACTCAGAGGTCATTGTTTATTTTAAAGTCTTTATATTTTTATGATTTTATGTCTAACAACGCAAGGCCGTGTCCTGGAAGGGCCTTTTGAAGAAAGAGCTATAATTGCAGCTTTGAGTTGAATCAATATAAGGTAATACAGTGACAAAATAAATATGTTATTAAATACTACTGGCATTGTTTCTTGTCGCAAATTGAGTCGATTTTAGGAGCAATTTTGGTAAATTTTCATCTTAATTGACTCTACATCAAGTCGATTTCTATATATTTCGTTTCTAGGTTTGGTTGTAAGTTGCTGCGAAGGGAAACAAAATTCACCACTTTGCCTGAAAGTTCGGGATATTCTTCATAACTAGCTGCCCAAATATCAATTAAAGACATTGTTTTAGAATCAGCTTGAAAAGTCTCATCTGCGGTCATTTCTGTAATGACTCCTGTTACTTTATACTCAAGCCGATATTAATGCTCTCAGTTGTGACCTTATATGGGTTTAGAATGCAGCCTTGAACATCACACTAATATTATAAAGGCGAAAGTTTGTGAGTGTGTGTGTGTGTTTATATGTTTGTTACTTCTTCACGCTCAAACGGCTGGACCAATTTTGATAAAATTTTGTAGGGAGGTAGCTGATCGCTAAGGAGATAGCTGACCAAAGTCATTTTGATAATATGTTAATCCAGGGTGGATAACATATAGGCTACTTTTTATCCCGATATTCCCACAGGATCGACATTTACGCGGGTGAAACCGCGTGGCGCAGCTAGTTATCAATAACCCTGATCCCTGAAGGCTAATTCCCGTAATTAAAAACCTCATCTCAGCGACAATCAATGTCAAAAACTTGTCAAAATGTAGGGAAATTAGAGTTATTTTTGACAGATTGAGACTGAGATCAGACTGTGAACGTTCTTCAAATTACGAGAATCGCTCCTCTGATCTCGACGACTTCTTCATAGATGATAAGAGTAGGTACTGTTCTCATCTAAAATCTCTCAAGTGAAGTCTTATCCAGTTAGAAATTCCCTGAACACGGATCGTTCATTAATCATTGAGCGCGTAACCAACTTCTAATCAGATCTTAAGTTAATGTGGAACTAAGTTTAGGTCGATATCTAACTTAATGAAATTAGTTGAAGTTTCAGTTGTAGATTACGTATATTGCGTTTATCGTTACGACCACTTTCGGGATGGGATATAAAGCTGAATTTTAAGTAGTTAGTTGGTATAGTTCTACCATTGCCTATGTTGTGGTTGGATTTCAATGTAGGTAATCAGATATAACTAATTACATACGCAGGTATATAACACGAGGCATGTACAGACGCCAGCACATCAAGCTACCCGAAACTGTAAAAAATTTCCAATCAACTTTGAACCTTATGCTTCAGCGATAAAGTTGAAATTCTATTAAAGAAATTTGACAGATTGTAGTAGTTTGATGTGCTGGCGTCTGTACTCCCGAAGTGTTAGATAGATATAGAAAAAGCACCCACGATTTCGCAAGTTACGTTTGAGCTCCATTGCCAATAACCAAATTATTCAAACACCCAGCTGCTTTTGTGAAAATATAAATGGAAAAACCAAAAACACTACGTCCAGCCCACGATCTCATGTTAAGCAGTCGCAGATCACTACAGCGACGAGGAAGTCAACCAGATGCAGCTAAATATCGGTATTTGACCTTGTTTGTGGTGGTCCCAACCAAAGCACACTCTCGAGGTGTGCCCGTCGTGGTCCGAGCCGCGCCGCAGTCTCACCGCGGCGATCGGAACGGACCTCTCGCTCCCCGGCTTGGTCAACGCCATGCTAGGGGATGAGGGGTCCTGGGCGGCAGTCGCCTCCTTCTGCGAACACGTCATGTCCCAGAAGGAGGCGGCGGAGCGCGTGCGGGAGGAAGACCCTCTCGCGGCGCCGCTCCGAAGGCGGAGGAGGGGTCGAAGAAGACGTCAGTATGACAGTCATCTCCGACTCCTCCCAGGTGGAAGCCAGCAGGCGACGGGTGCGGGGGCACCCTCGCCTGTATTGCACAGGCTTCCACCAGTGCCGGACGGGAATGGCCAGGTGTTCCCGGCCATTCCCGTAGCCCCCCCCCAGACGGGGGGACATGCGGGGCCCGCCAGCTAGGCGGGCATGCGCCGGGGGGGTTGTGGATGCAAAGGCTGAGCCGGATTCCCATGACCTCCCCATCAAGGCGATGAGGGAACACCGCTGAGTTTTAGTGGGTATACTGCCACATACTCCGTCTCTTCCCCCGACGAGCGGAGATGCGTAACGTCATTTCTCAGCGAAAAAAAAAAAAAAAAAAAAAAAAAAGGCAGTCGCTGCAAGTAAAATACTGATATTCAGCTGCATCCGTTTAGACTGGAAGCCGACCCCAACATAGTTGGGAAAAGGCTAGGCAGATGATGACTGTGGTTAGACTGGTTGTCACACTTTCAGGCTACTGACGACCAGTACTACTGGATATTTTATGGCAAATCATTGCGGTTGCTGAGGTACGGCAGTCTCGATATTAGCGTGATAATCTTGGGTACATTACCAGTCGACAGCGATGCGGAGGAGTTATTGTGTTTTAATAGTTTGTAGATAACTTATTAGAGAAGTTTATCCAGTGTATAATTATCACACTAATATTAAAAAGGCGAAAGTTTGTGAGTGCGGGGGTGTGTGTGTGTTTGTTACTTTTTCACGCTCAAACGGCTGGACCAATTTTGATAAAATTTTGCATGGTGGTAACTGACACCCTGGATTAACATTAGGCTACTTTTTATCCCGATATTCCCAAGGGATCGACATTTACGCGGGTGAAACCGCGGGTGAAATCAAATTTTAATTTTACAACATTTTTGCGGATATACGTGTAAATTAAACATTAGGCATCACCCGTCATGGTCTGCCGTGACGGTCCCATTTCCAAATCGATCGACCATCGATCGATTTGCATTGTTTGGAGCCTCAAAATATTACAAAACACACTCTTCATCAAACTCCGCAAATATTTATCCGAAAGTCGTTATCTTCGACATAACACTTTCCCATAAACAAAAACTGAACACCATAAACATAAGCTCACTATACCGAGCGTCGCTTACAGGATATTGCTTCATAAATCCACTCATTTCTCTATGGTTGTTACGTGAGAATCAGGCTTTATTGCCAACAGGCGCCCGTTCGTGGTGTCGAATACTGTAATACGTCTTATTTGGTGTAATATAATATTAACTCCCATCAAGGGAGTTAATGTGGGACTTTGGAGGCATTAGGAGTTCAATTGACGGCACGGTTGGCGCAGTGGTTAAGTGATTGACTGGCGATTGACTGCTGCGCTGCGTGTCGTGGGTTCGATTCCCGCACGGAACAAATATTTGTATGACCTACAAGTAGTCGTTTCGGGTCTGGCTGTGTATGTGAGTTTAAATGTTTGTAAAATCACCCACAATACACGACAAATTCCTAGTGTGGTGCTACGATTTTTATAAAAACATTGGGATAGTTTTAATATCAAGTAGGTAATGGTTAGACACTCCGAACCACTGGAACAGCTATGTACTCCTGGTATCTGGAATCGCAATCGGTCAAACCCACGACAGACATTGTTGCATTAGGTACTTTTACTATGCTTTAGCACTAAGTAATACACCAATCGGGCTGTAGCGGTATCTACAACGCCACAAGCGAACTACGCGTAGGTATATACTGACGTCACGCAAAATCCTGCATCTCGCAAGCAGAGTTCACCGCGAAACTATAGCATATACACAACGGCCCGATATAAATCATCGGGCAGTTGCCCGCCAGACACGACACCCGTCTGGTCACAGGATCTTCCCTTTTCTATTGAGTATGAGTGCTTTTCTATGGAGTATGAGTGAACTTTACACCCTGTTCCTCATACCTCTATAGGGCTATTGAAATCTTGTTAAACAGGCACATGAGACATTTTAGCCCTATGTCTGAGGTTACAACGCAGCTGCGATGCGTATCGTAGTAGTCGTCTAGGTAACTTCACTCTTTCAGTTTTGTTTCTTTCTTTCTCAGTAATGAGAAGAGAGAATCACACTAATAGTATAAAGGCAAGTTTGTGAGTGTGTGTGTGTTTATATTTTTGTTACTTCTTCGCGCTTAAACGGCTTTGTATGGAGGTAGCTGACACCCTGGATTAACATATAGGCTACTTTTTATCCCGATATTCCCACGAGATCGACATTTACGCGGGTGAAACCGCGGGGCGCAGCTAGTGGTATATAATTATAAGCTTAAAAGCACCCTAAGTGCGTGCCACTTTCTCACAAAAAAAAAACCTAATCCATTGATTCATAAGTTTAAAAAATTCGTCTGCTTAACAACGTAAATAACGCAATGAATGTTGTCGAATTGTCAAAATGAAAGGCATTGCCATAATTATTGTTAGTGTGTTACGCAATTATCCCGAAGTTAAACATCAGGAGGGCACCTACGTGATTGACACCCACCAACATAAAAAAAGCAAATGCAACTTCAGAAAATAAACCAAGTTCTTACACAAAGATACTAAAATACTATAAAGCTCAATACGTAAATAGTACATACCTACACTCAATAACTAAGACAAGTTTCCTACGCCTAGATACAAAACTTGAGCCAGAATTTGTCTATGCCCCGCAGTTTCCATCTTTAGCTTTGTTTCTGAAGTAAATTAATAAACTTCAAACTGGTCTATTGTGTGGAAGGAAGCCGGGCTGTTACTGACTTGAGTCATCTGCATATTCTGAAAACAGACTTGATGGTAATTTGTTTTTATTTTAAATTTTTCTTTTTATTTCTGTGGTGCATTAAGGGCAAGATCACACGTACCACAGCCACACGACCACTCGTGGACGGGCGCTAAGTTGTATGAAAATTAATAGTTTATTCTCACAGACTATATATCAACCGTGTGGGCGGTACCGACCACATGAAGGCTACGTCGCAGCCACAACGCAACCACCAGCGAGACCGCGCACTAGCGGCCGTCCACATCGCAAACACAACGATCTGTCTGTCTGCAACCACATGCGACAACGTAACCACATCGCAATGACACTATCCCCTATCCACTGCATGCCCACATTTTGTCGCTGCGATGTGGTTGGTTGTGTTACGTGTAAACGGGCCCTAAAATAGAGCTAGATGACAATAGATGGTGGTGGTGAACACCGACCATCCAAATCGATTTATGACACAACAAAAAACCGGCCAATTGAAAGTTGGATTTTTGCACTAAGGGTTCAGTACCACCCAAACGGTATAATATATAGGTAACCCGTATTCTAACTACAACATCATCTTCCTAGCTTTTTTCCAACTATGTTGGGGTTGACTTTCAGTCTAACCGGATGCAGCTGAATACTAGGATTTTTACATGGCGGCTACCTATCTGTCCTCCACAACCCAGATACTGGGTAATAATACCCCTTGGTAAGATTGGTTGTCAGACTTTCGGGCTTCTGACGACCCGCAACGACTGTCGAAGATCTACAAATGACAGCCGGGACCAACGGCGACTTGCTTTCCGTGGCATGAAGGGGGTTAAGCAAACATCCCAACAACCCATCCACGGACCAATCGCAGCAAGCGTAGCTTAACATGATCAATCGACCCGCGCGGCTGTTATTTCTTAGCCACAAGCCCCTTTCTGTATTATATTGGCGGCAGAAACTAACACGTGGGGTTATAATATACAGCGCTCTGTTTCAAACTAGACAGATGAACGGACAGGCAGGGTTCCGAAACCAGATGGGGTTCCTAAAAACAGACAGTTCCAGATACTCCTTTGTTAACGTTCGAAACTCGTTCCTTGTCTAGAACTAAATCCATAAAAAAAAAAAAAAACGTACTTTTTCTATCAGTTTTCTCTCTCTTGTGCTATATTTGCTAACGTAACGATTAACGTCAGAATAGAAAGATTGATCGAGGAAAACATAAATGAAAATGGTTTCTTCTCAGTCTGAAATAATATCTATTTACCTACTAGAATTGTTTGTAAAGAAAATGGCTTCATAATACAATAATTACTGAAACAATGCAGACAATCATGGTTATCACTTCTTTTAAGTTGCCACTGTCCGTCCCACTGCTGAGCAAAAGCCACACATTTTAATAGCCTCTATTTTAATCTCAAAATCTAACTCATATTGAAATGTTTACAAACATACACAGCACACTTGATTACCCATTCAATAGAAACAGCACAGGCAAACAGAAAAACATACATTTCGAAGAACAAACAACAAAATCAAACGTTGAAAAACCATTAAACTTGAAACACATATGAGTTAAAACTAACATTGACCGATTTCAAACTATCGATTGACCAATCGATGGACAAGAACATAATTGTAAAGAAACTAATAGAAACGTACAATCATTCATAATTTATTAAGACGAAGAAAACAGCGGGTGTTGCAGCACCTGGTGGCTCCCACAAGCCAAGCGACGCCATTGGAGGAATCAAAGTACACGTCAACGCAGAGAATTCTGATGACACTGAATTTCTAAAATCGATCATTTGCTTCCCAGAAAGTGTGAAAGCAACACGCGTTCCTGTAATTTTTCCGAAAAATGGGATCTATATTTTCGCAATTTTAATTGAAGGATAGTTTTATTTTCTGGAAAGGATATTTATTGCTGGAAATAATTCAAGGTAAAGTAATAAATTAAATTTTAAAACTATGATTTAGCAGCACGATTCCAAAAAGTGTTTTTTTATTTGATTAGTTAAAGTTTGATAAAAATTATAAACAAGAAAAAGGAGAAAGGAATGGAAATGTAAATTGTTAATAATCTTAATTACTCAATCGATTATTTTATTGCAAGGTTGCGACATTGCGTTGCTTTCAATGAAAATATGCGATGACAGTTTTCTAGAAAGTTACTTGGCAGGTCTAAGTAGGCAGTAGCAATTTTCAATACTAGACATAGAAATAATAAAAAAAGGTCTGTCTTTCCATCTTTTGGGTTTTTAGGATCGTTCTCTTTGTGTTTAAATTTTTATTTAAATTAAATTTCAGATGATGACCAAAGTGAAGGCCCAGGGCCTCGTGTCAGACTTGATGCCCAACATCAAGCTGATGCAGGCGGCCGGGCACTTCCTCTTCAACTATTATTCAGGTAATATTTCAATACTTATTCCCAAGATACTGGCAGCAGTGGTGGCCCAGTGGTAACAACCGCGACTTACAAGTTGTAATTCAAGGGTCTGAACCCAAGCAGGCACTTTACTTTATTTCATCACCAATGCTCTTAACACGGTGAAGGAAACATGAGAAGAAGCCACGCATGATAGAACCAAACGTTCGAATATATGAGACATCCACCATCCCGTGTGCACGGAGCCCACGTGTTGAATACGGCCCGCTCCACCTAACAGAGAGGAGGCCTGTATCTCAGCCTCAGCGTTGGGAACTAATAGGCTGATAACACGTTCTTTAGCATAATCTACATCCGCTCAATGTCAATAAAGTATATCTAGCAATCTATCGTTCAAAAGAAAAGATTTTGATGCGAAGCACGGCAGAAAAAAGGAGGCCTTTATCCAGAAGCAGGCGATTCTGAGCTCAAATGATGATGATAAATAGAAAAGACCAGAGAGATAAGAACACTTCGAAAGGCAAAGTCCAATGTAAAGTAGGAACAAAGAGTTCGATAAGGTCGTTGATAATTGTAGATATTTTTGGAATATGTCCTTTTCAATATAACTATACTAAATCCAAAACGAAAAGGAACACTGAATAATTAAAACGTAAAATCTAAATAGTTAAAAGATTTTATTCTCTTTGAAACTGCTGACGAAGAAATAATACTCCTACAAAAATAATATAACAGTATTTTGCCAAGATCGCTTTACGTCTATCTGTGTCATAACAGAATCATAAAAAGTTATTATCGAAGGCAACATTTGAAAATTATGCTCTCAGTCCCTTTGGGAGGTTCGTCCTTAAATCCTTCGATACTTTTAGGGCTTGCATCCACTGGTGGCACGGCACGGCGAGGGATTTTTATGCGACGAATAGAATAAAGCTTAATAGTATGACATTAAAATTGAAATTTCAATGATAATCATCGTAGGTACAAAACAAAGCTGCGATATATATAAATATTTATACTGCGGTATGCTTAGGCATGCCCAGTCGGCAGCGTTCGGACTGCCTTGGTATCCCACGGGATGCTTCGGTAGAAGGGTTGCAACTGTTGTGAAAATAACGCGCGAGTGTCGCGTCGGTACGCTTCGCGGCATCGTTGCCAGCAGTATGCTTTTACATGTAGTGAATGCCAACGGATGGGGCTGCCATGCCGTGCGCCAGTGGGTGCAGGCCCTTGGAAGCAGTTATATTTTTTGCTGAATTTCGTTTACTGGATTTATTTTCTTAAGTCCCGGTACGGTTTCTTATTTGTCACTGAAAGCTTCTGAAATATTTCCAATGTATTTTATGGATTGATTTTATTTTTACGTGTTATTTTGTTCTTAGTAATACTTCGCTTTTTTTTGTGATACGCAAAACAATAGAATGTCAAAGTCAATAATATATTTTCAAAACCATTTTGATATTTTTAATAATTTCTTCTAGCATCATGCAAGACTCGTCGTCAAAGGACTTTATCGTTCTTTCGATCAAGAACACTAAAAGCGAATTTCACCAATGAAATTGAACGCGATCAGCACCTCCAAACCTGCTACACTGAGCTGTCAGTGTGAATAACAAGACCTTTTTTACAAAAAACAACAACCGACTTCGAAAAGATTTTTGTTGATTTTTCAAAAACCGCTTGTCTGATTTTGGGAAGTACCCTTTCCAACAAAAAAAGTTTTTTCAAATCGGTTGGCAAGCGACGGAGTTATGCGCGAACAAACATAAAAAAAAAATACAAACATCCGAATTGAGAACCTCCTCCTTTTTTTAGAAGTCGGCTTTTTTCTTGCCCGTTCTTCCATATGTACGTACCTACGCTTTGGAATGGGCAACTAGCTTCATATTTTCTGACTGACCGACTTCTTGACAATTCAAAAGTGCCTGTTAATGGTTTAATTGAAATAACTGCTTTGAGTTTAAGTTTGAGAGTTTGAATATTTAACAGCAATGATGACACTGACATTTCAGCTGTTTTTTTCATTGTCGGCTGTTTAGATGTGCTTATCGCGTTCAGTTTCATTGGTAAAATTCGCTCTAACTTTAGTTTTTATAACAATGCCAACCTTTACCTTCTACTTCTCTTTCTGTACAGAAAATGCGGGCATGTCCAACCTCCTTCGCAAGATCTATGCCAGTGTCCATGCCATCCTCATCTTCGTCAACTTCGCATGCATTGGTATCAACATGGCGCAGTACTCCGATGAGGTCAACGAGCTGACTGCTAACACCATCACTGTGCTCTTCTTCACCCATACCATCATTAAGCTCGCGTTCTTTGCTTTGAACTCTAAGAGCTTTTACAGGTAAGTCCTTTGTTGTTTGTGTGGCCAGGGGGCCTTTTTTTTTTCGGATGGGAAATCATCAAATGACCCCTCCCGCTCTGGGTGGAGCGGAAGGGAGTGTCCAGACTCTTACTGACTAAAACCCAAACATGTTCCTTCCTTAGCCCTTTATGTTCCGGGCCAGCGGTAACCCTTTCGGACAATCCCGCTGACCCGGCAGGCTTCGGCCCTATGGTCGCCAGGGGACCTAAAAAGGCCACTTTGGCAGAATCATAAAAGGATAACATAATGGACAATTAACCGTTAAGTTAATCGTATCAAATCCCATTGGTGAAGCATTTTTCAGTTATTTTTTTTTTTGTTTGTGCTAAAATACCAATCAATCCGATCCAAATCCAATCTCAATCTCTTTGATTATACCTACGTAGTGCAGCGAAAAAAAGAAAATCACGGACTGTCTTCGCCATATTACGACTCATAATGTTATCCTTTTATGATTCTCCAAAGTGGCATTTTTAGGCCTCCTGGCGACCATAGGGCCGAAGCATGGTCTATCTTGTTTCATAATGATGTATTAATTATAAACTATGTATAAATGTAAAAAAGGAGCTATATCTGCAAACAAAGTGCTTTGATTTTGGTAGAGGTCGGTTAGGTTGATAGGAGTTTGTTTTGAAAAAAAAAACTTTTCTTTTTCATTTTATGTATCTGGACTGTAAGTTATTTGAGTGTCCGGGACATGGCAGGTACATATTTAAAATCGTGCAAAAAAGCATCTAAATTCGTGCGCCTTTTCCCAGCTATGCTGGGGTCGGCTTCCAGTCTTACCGGGTGCTGTGAATACCGGCGCCATCTAGTTTTTAAAATATTGACCAAAAAAATATTAACTTGTAAAAGTGTCTTAAAAGATCTATAAATAAATTGTTATTTCATTTCATACGAATATTTTAAGTGCAATTTGAGCGACAGACGCCTCTTGTTCCAATTAAATTTTAATTACTTATTTCAATAAGTCAAGTCATTCCGTTCACTGAACGAGTTATTTTCACAAAGAATTTACCTGTTTGTCTTTGTCTCACTTCCTCGTAACTGAAATGATAAATTATTTCTCATTTCTCTTTAACCAAAAAGGTTATTTATTTTATTTTATTTTATTTATTTTACCATTTATGTACACACATAATATTAACATACAAGAAAAAAACAGAACAGAAAAATAGGTACAAAGATGATGCTTATTTCATAAGAAATCTCTTCCAGCATACCTGCGATAGGACAATAAATAGAGAGATGTACAGTACACAGCGTGTGAAAGAGTAAAGAGGACAAAAAAAAAACATAAATTCTAAAACAATTCATTTAATAAAACTAAACAAGTACCTACTAAGAGAATGTACTTACATACTCGTACATACAATTAAACATACATACTTCTAAAATAAATATCACTAGAATGTTATCAAATAAAACGTAATTAAAACAATAAATACATACACAACTATGATATAGTGGACTTTTTTAGTGTTTTGAAGATAGATATCATTTGCGCGCGAACTTTAATAAAATAAAACCAGCGAGATTGTTCGTAAATGGAAAATCATTTTCATTCTGAGTGCCTTTGCGAATTTTTAATTGAGTTAATAAGTGTTTCATTTTGTAAGGTACACCTTAATTATTTAGGCTGAAAAGTTTGACTTACGGTTTTATGAAAAATTGTTTGTCCGTCACAGAGATTTATCTCGAGTTCTTTGCAACGTAGAAATTTGAATTTTGGCACGATGTTAGGTCTTGATGACGCACACATTGATCGCTTCAAAGATCAAAAAATATGTTTCTTTAGTTTTTCAAGTGATTTTTGTAAAAAATCGGATATGGGTTTGAGTCACCGATATGTTAGTGACATCTATATACAAATAAATAAAATTGAAGTGTCAGTTTGTAAAATAACAGCTTTTTACTAAATGCATATGAAAGCATATTACGGTACGGTACCTGCTTAAAACAAGAAACCATTTTAATTTTTTTATCTGCCTGTCTGTCTGCTTGTTCCGGCTAATCTCCGAAACGGCTGGATCGATTTTGACGGGGATACTATGAACCCTGTGGAAGGACATAGGCTTTTTATTGACATGAAGCTAATTTACAATAAATCTGTAGGTATGAATATGACGTGTTGAGCTTGGCCAGCAGTGAAAAAACCAAGATTTTACTTCTGTTGGCGGTCGCACGACGGCCTATGAAAAAAAAAATAATTAAAAAAGGTGTATTATTTTAACAATTAAACCTTAAGAATTAGTGTCTGGAGCCTCCTTTTAAGCAGATAAGCCTGTCTTAGGAGACTCCGCTCTTCCATAACTTTATAAGTATCATTTAACTTGTACTTGTCTTATGCAAAACTAAAGGGAATAAATAAAACAAAACAATAGAGATAATTAAAGCGAATATGAGAGTGTGTATATGCAAGTTCCTATCTTTATTTCTTTCAAATAAAATAATCATTTTTCTGTTCTGAGTCGATCTTAACATACACTACTACACTAGACTTGAGTCAAAACTATCTTTAGAGTTTTTATAGGTCAATGAATCTACCTTACCTTTCCCCAACTATGTTGCGGTCGGCTTTCAGTCTAACCGGATGCAGCTGAATACCAGTATTTTGCATGGAGCGACTGCCTATCTGACCTCCACAATCCTACCTACCTGTAAGTACTAGGTAACACTATACCTATTGACAAGACATGTTGTCAGACTTTTGGGCTTCTGACTACTCATAACGACTGTCAAAGATTATTTATCATCAAAGATTCTTGTCGTTCATTTATTTTTTAATTTACAACAATGCACACTTGCTTTTTCAATTCACTTTAGACATTGACAGAATGGTCGACATCGACTTTGCTTGCCATAGTAAAAAAACCGGGCAATAGCGAGTCGGACTCGCGCACCGAGGGTTCCGTACCATCATATGGTTTTAAAATTTTCATCGGCGAGGCCTCTATTCGTCACAAAATTTTAACACACGCTGCGGTGTGGAATAATGCAGTTTTAGGTCAGCGCCATCTCTTGACCGATAGTGGAACTAATGTAACTTTTGTTGATGATTTCTGAAAAAGTTTTGAGAATGTACAAACTACAAACTGCACTTTTCCTTATGATACCCCACATTTCGAAATTTTCATGCCCCCTTTCAGTCCCTGTTGCAAAAAATATACATAATATATTTTAATTTCTTTCATATTCGCAAAATAGTTGGGCAAACGTCATCTAAAACTATTCTAAATTTCAAGTTGATAGCATTAGTAGTTCTTGAGATATCCAGCTGTGACAGACAGACAGACAGAGTCTCACCATAAGGGTTCCGTTTTACCATTTTGGTACGGATCCCTAATAATGGAATAGAATAGACTGTCAAAGATCTACGAATGACAGCCGGGACCAACGGCTTAACGTGCTTTCCAAGGCGAGAGTTTTGATATATCGTGTTTAGTAAATAGTAGCATTACTTACCTATGTTATGTAATGAAGAATGAACACCAACAGTAGGATTTCAAAACTCAATGAACAGAATATACGCACCCAATTTTGATTTGGCCAGCAAACAAAGGATTTGTTACGGGAATGATTTGAATTTGGAATGTCATTCCCTTTTATTACGAGTACCTAGACCTACCTACAATGTTTAATAAAAGTTGTTGGCAAATAGGAATATATTTGTTTTTTTTTTCAATTTCAATTGTTTTTGTTTGCTCCGTTAAAATGTTGTTTGTTTTAAAATGTTTTATCTATTGTGTAGAATTATACCTACCTACAGATGTTCCAATTATTGTTCTGTTTATTATTATCCATTTGCTGTTGGCAAAATCAAACAAATTTTTGATTATAATTCATTGTTTTATTTTCTGTTTCTTGTTGTTATTTTATGAGTCGTATTTATACCAAATATTTATGGTTTTTGTCTGTGCTTCATAAATGTTTTTTCTTACTTTCTTTCTGAATACCTACTGGCATTTGTGATGTGATGTGTTTGGTCTCCTATTCGTTCGATGGTTTAAACTCCTTTATAAATTAAAAAGTCCTGGAACCAAAAATTAAAAAAAAAAAAAAAAAACCCATAAATTGTATCTGCTGATGAAAACTAAACGAAAAACAACTAAAAAGACAAGAAACATTTACAACAAAACTTAATCTGAATCATAGTACATAAGTAACTGAAAACATAATAGTATTTCTAAGAAGGTCAAACTCAAATTACTTAGAATAAAAGTCAAAGATTGAAAATGGAGTCGAGATTTGAAAAAGAACCTCTTTGTATTAAAACGGATTATTTTAAACAGAAATCCACCTGGACGTTTGAATGTTCGCTTTTCAAAGATTTTCGTCTAATGTTACATGACGGTTCTTAGGAAGGCGAAGTCATGCTATAGGTACCTACCTAAATTCTTTAGCGGTTAGAAGCTGGGTTGGCTGAAGAACTTTATTGGTTCGAATAGTTTTTTATAATTTTCGTGTATTAAACTGGTCATTACAGATCAGATTTTTTTTACTGAATTCATTACGGTACATAAGTATATTAAGTAGGGGCTATATGATAACAACCACACGAGTCGATTGAAGGTTAAGCTACGTTTGCCGCGGTCGATTTGTAGATGGATGACCATCCATTACATGCATGGACACTGAAATTTGAAATTCCTCATATCTCGTCTTTATACCAGAGTCCTTTCAAAAGATATATTTGGGAACCTAGATATTCTGTAAGCCAATCGGAATAAATACACACTACATTAAGAATATGTTTGATTTACAAATTATTTTGGTATTACGTTTGTATGAACTACGCATGCGCATGCGTAGTTCGCCGGCCCCTTAAGTAAGACTTACACAATCAATGTTTTCTTATGTTAATTTCAAGTATTGCGTGTGTAGTCTATTAAATTATAACAGATAGGTTGGTCACCTGTTTGTTCCCACGTAAGCTATAGAATGAAGACCGAATAGTGACCAGTTATACCTTCGTGAAACTCATCATTTATTTACAATTTAAATTCTGAATTGATTGGAATATATTTAAGTTGAAGTTTTTGACTATTGTCTTTAACAGGAATTGATAAATAATTTTTGGTAACGTTTCAAAGTTTTTAGAAAAAAAAAAATTGCTCTTGAAATTTGGTACTCAGAGCCGCAATAGAACTTTTGTAGTGCTGATCAATGATTTCAAAAGTAAGGATACGCCCGTCTGAACATTTTACATAGAAGTTCTTCGTTCGAAGTTCGAAGTTCGCGCGCACCACTGTCAACTGAGTCGCGTTGGCCCTAAAACCGTCATTTTAGGGCCAGCGCGTTGGTGCCATTTAGTCGCGCCGTTAGCCCGGTCCTTACGCTAGTAATATATATGTCAATGAGTGCTGATACATTATCTCGTAATAATACAACACCGTTTGTTTTATATCACATAACCTATTTTTAAATTAGTCTAATTGTAAAAGAAATTGGTATACAAAAATATTCATAACTTTTAGGGATATTGAATTATGGCCATGCTGTAGAAAGATTTTTGATTGGAAATTACCTCCTTTATTTCGTTTGATCCACAACTTTTTGACCACCCTGTATAGAAGAAGATTGTGTAGCGAGGTGATGCCAGCTTGGTACTGTCGGTGTTTACAGAACCGGGAATAACATAAACCTAACAAGCTGTGCCCCGCGGTTTCACCCGCATAAGTTTCGAACCCCTGGAAATATCTGGGATAAAAATTATCCTATGTCCTAATCCAGGTCTCATGTACTAAAATTTCATCTAAATCCGTTTTAAATAAATAAAAAAATGAAATCTTTCTCTTTGTAATATTAGTTTAGATTAATACCTTCTTATTCTTTAATTTTCTTCACCTCAGGACCCTGGCAGTATGGAACCAGTCAAACAGCCACCCCCTGTTCACCGAGTCGGATGCCCGCTACCACCAGATCGCGCTCTCCAAGATGAGGAAGCTCCTGTACTTCATCTGCATTATGACTTGCTTGTCTGTTGTCAGTAAGTTTAACTTTTAGTGGTACCAAACTATGCTAAATGGATCTCATTACAACCATAAAAGCCTGGAAGGGTCTTAGGAATCTGAAGAAAAATTTATTTAGCTAGAGGAATTTTTTTTTCTTCACTATCTCATCATATTGTTTTAGACAAGCTAAACTATGTGACAGTATTTTGTGAGAGACCAGTATCTGCATTAGGAATACCTGTACAGCATGTGCATAGGAGATCACCAGGGGCCCACCACACGGTATGTAAACATAATCAGTTATTTAGCAAATGTGAAGGGTATAACATAAAAACCAAAAAATAACAGATTAAAAACAATGAAACACAAAAAATAAAACAAAATCGGTTCAGCCATTTGGGAGCTACGATGGCAAAGACAGACACGCAGATACACACGTCAAACTTATAACACCCCTCTTTTTTTGGCGGAGGTTAAAAACAGAAATACCTAAGTGAAAAAATGCCTCAAAATATATTGTGTCGGGAAATTAGTGGGAATAAAATAGTTTAGATAGCGGGAAGCCCGCAATAATTAGCAGGAATAAATTCGTTTGGATGAGTTAGTAAAATAATACCAGGGAAGCATAGATGCTAAAACATTACCGCAACCAAGCAAGCAATGGTAAGCTCTAATGTACCCGCTATCGCCTGCCTGACCGTCGACTTTGTCACATTACCTAGATTCAGACAGTTATATACTAGGCAAACATACTGCGGTCAGAGGTTGCTTACGTGCAAACCACGCTTAGTCTAATTTAGTAGCCATTCATGCCTTTAGTCCATGAATGCGGAACCACAATGCGGTAGACAATAATAATATTATAGAGTGGTTGGCGAAATGGTATATTTTTATTTATAATAATAATAATAATAATTATAATAATATTCCACAACTATCACACAACGCCGTCTAGTCTCAAGCTAAGCAGAGCTTGTGTTATGAGTACTAGACAACTGATAAACATACTTATATATTTTCTAAATACATACATATATAGATAAATTACACCCAGACACAGAACAAAAATGATCATGCTCATCACACAAACATTTGTCCTGGGTGGGAATCGAACCCACGACCTCCGGCATAGCAGTCATAGTCACTGACCACTAGACCAACAGGCCAGTCAAAAGTAAAGTAAAGTTTGAATGTTAGTGAGGTAGAACGTAGTGCTGATACCAGTCTGAGCTTTAAAATAAGTCAATACGAGCACAACTTGAGACATCTATAGAAAAAAAAGACAGTGGCACGCCGGGAGTGCCAACAGAAGTGAAAACAAAACACAAACAGAATACTTTGCCATCACTCACTGACATATCGGATATACATTAAAACCGAGTACATCCTGAGGACAGCCGAACACATCCGAAGCGGGTATTTTTTTAATCGTCTTATAAACAAAACACGCGCGGGGTCGGTTACGGTAACAGTGGCGCGAGAACAATGTTTTTTTTTCCATCTCAAAAAATGCCAAGAAAGTATTTTATTTATTTGCGTCGGGTTTGTCCCACGCTGGGCGCCAAACTAACAAACATAAAAAAAAATACACGTTAACTAACTAACACTGACCAATTCGTTATCTTATAGTCTCTAACAAGAAATGCAAAACTTATAGGTATTGCCTATTACAGCAGAATTTTACTTTGACATTTGCCTATTTTTATTATCTATGATGAGTTGATCACATTTTAATTATTTGATGTTTGTATTTATCTACCTAATATAAATTTGTACGCCGCTAAGGCAAAACATGACTGTGATAATTTGTTTTAGACAAATATACAATCAATAATCTTTAACTTTATAACCCTATCAAAAAAAAAGAAGAATCTATTCTTGTCCCACTTCGGGCGCCAAAATAATGAACTAGTGAAACATTAATGTCGCTACTTTATTTTTGTTTTCCCTCAATAAACATTTTTTTAACAAAAGATTATACCAAGGGGTTATATCAAGGTTTAACGTCCAAAATGTACAACAGCTCCTTCAGCTGCCGTCTTCCCTTCTTCCCTTCTTTAAACATTTAAGAAGACCTGCTGCTCCTGGGATCTTTATGACCGTTGTACACGTGGAATGTTATTTTTGGAAGCAGGCGTAACTTTAGCGTTAAAATAATATGATGAAGTAAGAGGTGGTGATTCTGGAGTAAAAAAACTATATATCTAAACGACAGATCTAGATAATTATCTATTTTTCACAAATCAGTATATGTTTTCAAAATTAAACTGAGAAAGGATATCCAAATTTTTAAATACTTGCTACTAATGTTCTTGGTATAAATGAACTGATTACCATGAACCTTCCTAATATTACATTTTCCCATCCTTAGGCTGGATTACTCTAACTTTCTTCGGGGAGTCAGTCCGCCTGATCACAAGCAAGGAGACCAACGAGACTCTGACGGAGCCAGCCCCTCGTTTACCTCTGAAAGCCTGGTACCCGTTCGACGCTATGGGAGGCACTATGTACATTATCGCTTTCGCTTTTCAGGTACATAAGAAATTGCCATTTCGATATAAGTAGTGCTCATCTGCCTAGCCATTTCCCAACTATCTTGTAGTCGGCTTCCAGTCTAACTGGATGCAGCTGAATACCAGTATTTTACATGGAGTTACTGCCTATGTGACCTCCACAACCCAGTTACTGGGTAATACGATACCCCTTGGTAAGACTGGTAGTCAGACTTTCGGGCTTATTACCCAGTAACTGGGTTGTGGAGGTCAGATAGGCAGTCGGTCCATGTAAAATACTGGTATTCAGCTGCATCCGGTTAGATTGGAAGCCGACCCCAACATAATTGGGAAAAGGCTAGGCAGATGATGATGAGTTGTAACTTTGAGAGTAGATATACAGATAGTACATATTTCCTTAGATGAACTCTTTCACAAGTAGATTTACTGAAGACCCTGAAGTTCTAAATAAGTCCATTTTCATGTATAAACCATTTTCCAATAGGTTTACTGGCTCCTCTTCTCAATGGCCTTAGCGAACCTGATGGATGTGATGTTCTGCTCCTGGCTGATCTTCGCGTGTGAGCAGCTGCAGCATCTGAAGGCCATCATGAAGCCGCTCATGGAACTGAGTGCTTCATTGGACACGTATAGGCCAAATACTGCTGAGCTATTTCGAGCTTCTTCTACTGGTAAGACTGTTAAGATATAATAAATTATTTACAACTAGCTGCGCCCCGCCGTTTCATCCGCGTAAATATCGATCCCGTGGGAATATCGGGATAAAAAGGACACCCTGGATTAACATATAGGCTACTTTTACGTGAATCCGCGGGGCGCAGCTAGTAATATATATTGCAATTACCGCTCTCCATGGTCTTCAAATATATCGTGATTATGATACTACATCTAGTAATATTTATGAGCTAAGCAAAGATTACGAGTAGTGTATAATTGGGGTTCCTGGATCAGAGATCCAGGAACCCCAATTATACTTATGGGTTATCATTCAATCAATAAATTCATACTTTGGGGTGAGATCCAGAAACACTCAATTTACCCTATCATTCATTGTATTCAGAAATGGGAACTATTTGGTCTAATATTCAATCATTCAGTCATTAAGGACCCCATGGACCACATTTCGCTTCAGTTATGTTTAAGAAAATAGGATCGAACCGAAGACCTCATACTCAGTAGTGATCACTCCACTATTCAAGTGTGCATATTTAAGTAGTTAGGTACCTATCAGTAATACACAGTGCCTACTCTATACGACGCAGCGCGGCAGAGCATTGAATATGGAATGCGCTCATGCCTTATATTATAGCACAGTGGCTATTCACGCTAAACTGTTTTATTAAGTACTTTATATTAAAATAGGAATTCATAATAGAAATAAAATGAACTTTTCTTGGTATTCTTTTATTTTAAATAAAACCAATTTAATTATATTACATAGTTGCATAACGACTTATTAATTAGGTATCTTCGAACGGTATATTATTCAATCTACGCTTTTGGATCGATGTCATCCTGAATTCTCGCTATTAAATCCCTCGTACTGGAATATATGTCATCATATAATATGGATTTTACAACATGCTGAACACACAGATCAGCTTCACAATTACATATTGGTTGTTCAGATTTTGGAAAATTGTCCGTATCGTAAATTTCGATCTTGATTATTTTTGTCCCGCACGTTACAGGTTTCTTTATATATTGAAACAACTTTTGATCTGTTCTTGGTCTCTTACGAGTAAGACCCAGAGTTTTCTGTCCTGATGATTGTTGAACTGCTGGTTGATTCATTGGTACAAAATTGAATAGATCATCAGTGTCCTGAAAAAAACAAAAAAAAAGAATTCTTGTTTAAATAAGTCTCAAATCTTAATACAAACATTTTGATTGAGCAAAGCATTATATTGAACAAATATTGAAAGTAGTGTACGCGACACCTATAATGGCTACTTATTATTGCATTTTTATTATTAGTAATAATAGGTACTATTAAATTAAAAATATTATCACACTTACCGACATTTCACGATAATAACGTTCTATCCAGTCAGTACTCGGGAGGACATGCAGAAATAAAATGATCGATTTTATGTTTTTTTATCAATTTATATTTTAATTTAATGTTAATCAATAGAGTTCAAAGTCGTATGTTTTTTTGTTGAATGTTGATATTCTAGACAAAATGGTATGCTGAAATTGAAACCCCAAGACATCACGGCACCAAACATTTTATTGTTTACCGTAAGTATATATTGATAAAATAAATACTACAGTACGTTTGTTCGCTGTAATCTTTTCATACATTTTATTATAAAGATGTGGCAGGCAAAATCATCGTATGCAAGTAGTATGTCATTGTTAATGATTTTGCAAAGTTGTGATTCTCTATAAGGAGATGATGTTGTAATTCTCTATATGGAAACGGATCAAAACAAAATAGCAAATCGGCATACTATTGTTATGCCTGGGTTTGCCTCCTCTTTTTAAATATATATTAGAAAGATAGGTCCCGATTGTAGACTATTTGTGTTATAAAAATCTGTTCAGCCAGTTTTGTGTGATTGAATAACAAACATACAAACGAGATACGTACCCACAATAAATTTTAATACTTCATGAGGTCTACCACAACATATCGATTCATTAAATGTTACGTTCAATTCTAGCATACCTCCCTACTTACATTACTTTAAAAATAAATTAAATGCTAGTATAAACAATACCTATGATAATTTTAGTGAGAAACAATTCTACTTAGATATATAATTCACTATCCTTATCATCATATTCTATTTTATGTTCTATATGGTGTACATAAAGTTGAAATTACATGATCTCGTATTGCTCAGTAATTTTTCTGCTACTTAAATTACTTACTTCAATTTGGGTGGCATATCTGACAAAGCATTTTAGTTACACGTGCCCTATTCCTTAAATGGAATACCACTACGTGGATTTACTCCTATTTAAGAGCTGCCCTGAAGAATCTGGATCATATGAATTCTTCTGCTAAGAGCAGCCACATCTTAACGTCAACCTTCCTGAGGAAAATCAACCTGCTAAAATGTAAGTACTTCCCATTATTTTTTTTTTTTTAAATTAAATATATTTAGCAACATATCTATTACTAATTCTTCTATAAGAATTTCTACGTGATGCATTACTTACTATGTTCATTTGCCACAATTCAATTGTTTTAGTATCCATTTAATCAAGTGAACACGCAATTAATAAATTAATGTTTCATTTATTTCCTAGTATTCAATCATTCAATTATTACATTCGTCCTATTTTTCGACTACTCAATCATAATTGTTGACTTTTGATTTTGTATTTTCTCAGGTCTAAGAACACAGCCGACCATCTATTCCCATCGGAAGACGAATCGGTGAGTGACACACCAGTGAAAACCAAGCCGAAGGAGCAGAAGAAACGTAAGCTAGCGTCAATGAGCAGCTCGCAACCATCCACAAGCAAGAAACAGAAGATTCACCCCATCACTCCTGTGACCAAGGCTACTGCTCGTGAGCTGTTTGGGAGCGACAGCGATGACGACGCGTTTGAAATCACTGCGGAGAAGAAGCCTCCTGCTATTTACTCGTACATCACGAGGAGATTGGCAAACGGCTTTTCCCGTCAAATGGATGAAAAGAAGAAAGGTGCGTTTTATATTGAAGTTAAAATTTATAGATCTGATGAGATAGAGCGTGTACAGCCTGTAAATAGATGGCGTCATTCTATTATAACCATTAAAAATAAAACTGATGAGGATTCAGATGCCTGGAATCATATGAACGCTTTTATCGCAAGCACTAGAAAAGAGTTCAAAAATCTAACTCCAACATTTATAAACTCCTATCAATAAAAAAATTAAATTGTATTATCCATATAGGTATTCACGGCTAAATAATAATTATAATATGTGCAAATATTTTATTGTAACATTTTTAGTGTTAAACTATTAGTATTAATTTTAAAACTTTATGTAATCGATTAATTATATTCATTAAATAATGTTATATGTGTAACATTCGTTGTTTTTGTTTCCAGTTCAACCTGCCGATTACATCTCGCAAAATTCTAATGTTATTATAAATAATGATACAACTCAATTTGATATCCCAGAACAAGAATATAATACGAATGTTTATGAACCCAAATGTTTATCAAAGACTATTTATTGTGACAAATGTAAACTTGAGATTCCCGAACACAAATATAGATACCATAAGAGAACTAATATCCATAAATCGAATTGTCTAATGAAATCAAGGTTTGAAAATGTTGAAATTATAGCA
This sequence comes from Oligia fasciuncula, assembly GCA_963082905.1. NCBI lineage: Eukaryota > Metazoa > Arthropoda > Insecta > Lepidoptera > Noctuidae > Oligia > Oligia fasciuncula. The sequence goes on along the minus strand of OY720406.1, from coordinate 6,862,608 downwards.
ACAGCTTTTAAGAATAGAATTATGACTTATCGCTTAAATCCATCTATAGAAGACGAGAACCTCATACCAGAGGCGTTCTTAGATGATAAGCGACAATATATCTCAGAAATTATTAAGTTTTTACTGTCGAAAAATACATCTATCAAAGTTAATTTTGAACTGTTTGCTTATTTTATGTTACCTAAATCAAATGAGCAGCAGTTAAAGTCGTTTAATACGAGATATGAGATTATATACAATAGTACTGATTTCAATAATATATACTCAAAAATAATAGAAGTATTTAAAAGAAAACTTACTGAATTCGAGCATTGTGAATCTGGATGGTCATTTGTATCCATAAGTCATTTGGAAATAAATATAAATAAATATTGCCCTTTGCGGGGTGGTACTTATTTGGACCTACCTGATGTTATTAAAAATACAAAAAGTTGTTTGAATATACAGAATAATGATGAGTATTGTTTTTTGTGGAGTATAGTCGCAGCGTTATATCCTGCCAAAAATAATGTCTGCAGAACGAACTCCTATCCACATTTTAGTTCAATATTTAATCTAGAAGGAATTTCATTTCCACCTTCATTTAACGACATCAAATTATTTGAAAAGAATAACTGTGAGCTAAGTGTTAATGTTTACGGATTAAATGAAAACTGTACTGTAACTGGCCCTCTTTATGTGACGAACTGTAAAAAAGATAAACATATTAACTTACTGTATTTTGAAAAAAACAGAAAAAGTCATTACTGTTTAATTAAAAACCTTTTACGTTTAGTGCAACGACAAGTTTCATACCATAAAGGTCGAATGTATTTATGTGAGACTTGTTTACAGTTTTTTACCTCGGAAACAAAGTATCATTCTCATAGTTGCTCCAAAATTTTAACTATACTACCTGACAAAAACAGTGCATTACAATTTAAAAACTATGAACGAAAGCAAAAAATTAATTTTATTATATACGCTGACTTTGAAAGTATATTAATGGACTATGAAATAGAACAGTGTGATAAAAATACTATAAAGAAGAAATTACATCAACCATCTTGTTTTGCATTTTATGTCTGTTGCTCACATGATAGTAGTTTAAATAAATACGTTACATATAGAGGACCTAACTGTGTGGAAGTATTTGTTAAAAAAGTTATAGCGGAAGCGAAATTGATTAATAGAATTTTGATGACGAAGAAACCAATGCGTTCTATGACGAGAGAGCAAATTAATAATTATCGTACAGCAACTACATGCCATATTTGTAATAATTTGTTATTTGATGATAAGGTTTGTGATCATGACCACATCACATCCGAGTACAGAGGCGCAGCACATTCGCATTGTAATTTAATTTATAGAGTTTGCCCCTTTATACCTATAATTTTTCACAATTTAGCTGGCTATGATTCTCATATATTTATAACAGAATTATCAAAATACGATGGTGAGATAAAAGTTATAGCACAAACTAAAGAAAAGTATTTAACTATAACAAAAATAATAAATATGGAAAAAGGATGTAAACCAATACAGTTAAAATTCATAGACTCTTTTCAATTTCTTAGTTCAAGTCTTGACAATCTATGCAAAAGTTTAACTGAGAATGATTTTATTCATTTATCATCACATTTCCCCGACAAAAATCAATTCAATTTACTGCGAAGGAAAGGCATATATCCGTATGAATACATCTGTTCATGGCAAACATACAATGAAACACAATTGCCTGCTAAGAATAATTTTTACAACACTTTACAAATGAAACATATAACTGACGCTGAATATGAACATGCTCGGACTGTTTGGAAGTATTTTAATATAAGTTCTCTCGGTGAATATACAGACTTGTATTTAAAGTGTGATGTACTGTTATTATGTGATATATTTGAAAATTTTAGAAATATCTGTTTACAGTATTATAAACTCGACCCTGCATATTATGTAACGTCACCTGGATTGAGCTGGGATGCTATGTTACTTTATACAGGCGTGCAGTTAGAATTGATTCATGATATAGAAATTTATGAAATGTTGGAAAAAGGAATACGAGGAGGATTAGCTCAATGTTCTCACCGATACGCTAAAGCTAATAATATTTATTTACCTGATTTCGATAATTCAAAACCATCAACATATTTAATATATTTGGACTGTAATAACCTTTACGGATATGCTATGATGAAAAAATTACCGATATCAGGATTTAAATTCATGACAAATAATGATATGGAAAAGTTTAATATACTTAATGTCCCTGATGATGGGGAGTATGGATACATTTTAGAAGTAGATTTAGCGTATCCAGATCATTTACATAATTCACATAGTGACTTGCCTTTCACTCCTGAGAAATTTAAACCTATTGGAGGGAAAACTCAAAAACTAATTGCAAATTTATATGATAAATATAATTACATCATTCATTTCAGTCATTTAAAAGAGTGTATTAAAAATGGTCTTGTGTTGAAAAAAATTCATAGGATTCTTTGTTTTAAACAAGAAAGTTTTTTGAAAAAGTATATAGATCTGAATACAAGATTAAGGCAAGCAGCTATAACATCATTTGAAAGAGATTTTTTCAAACTATTAAATAACTCCATATTTGGTAAAACAATAGAAAATAAACGTAAGCATGTTGACGTAAAATTAGTTGCCAAATGGAGTGACACTTCGAATAAAACGAATAAATTAATTGGTGCTGAGAAATTAATTACAAAACCTAATTTAAAAAGTGTTTCTATATTTAATGAAAATTTTATAGCTGTACAGCTGAGTCCTGAGAAACTTGTTTTAGATAGACCAATATATATTGGATTTTCGGTATTAGAATACTCTAAGCAACATGTATATAACTTTCATTATAATTACATTAAGAAAAAATATGGCAGTAATGCTAAATTGTGTTACACTGATACAGATAGTTTATTATATTTGATACATACTGAAGATTTTTATAAAGATATGTGTGATAATTTGTCGGAATTCGATACGAGTAATTTTGAAACTAATAATCATTACAGTATCCCTAAGGTGAATAAAAGCATTCCCGGTTTATTTAAGGATGAATTAGGTGGAGATCCAATTACTGAATTTATAGGTTTAAGAGCAAAACTGTATTGTATTAAATCATTGAATACACAAATTAATAAAGCTAAAGGCGTGTCTAAACCTGTTACAAGATGTTTGTACCCACATGACTATAAGAACGTTTTGTTTAATAACTTTACACTTAAGCGTAAAATGAATATGATCAAATCAATGAAACATGTGCTTTACTCGCAAGAAGTAAATAAAGTAGTCTTGAATAGAATAGATGATAAAAGGCAAACTGTATCAAATCAAATTGAGACTGTTCCCTGGGGGCATTGTAATTACATATGTTAATTAGTTTATATATAAATGTCCTTTGATAATTTAATTACTTAAGTACATACACATGATGAAATAAATAAAATTGTATAAGTATGTTAAAATATTTACTAATAATATATTCACAAAACATTACTTGACTTTTCATTTGATTCCTTTAAAGTAGATATAAATTATCATTCGTTTCAAATTGAAATGGAAATGTGAATTTCAAATGAAAGAAGCAATATAAGTATATTTTAATTAATAATATTTAAGTAAAACATTTATTTAATTTGAATTTTGATTATTATTCCTTCTCATTCCAATTTTGAATAGAACTTTGGTACTTAAACTTTATTATTATTATTATATATTATCATTGATAGGTATGTAAATTTTACTTATTTTATTGCTTCAATTAAGATTTTATTATTTGTTAATAAAACACAGTTTATAATGTTTCTTTTTTATTATGTTGAACTTAAATATATAAATACATTTATTAGTAATAAACTCTAGACACAAACTTGCACAGACCTAATAAATAACATTTTCATCCGTAACATTAAGTCGAACTTAACTTTTTAACTATTTTACTTACTAAGAGCTCAGTTTCACTCATGATATTATCATAATCACTTTTAACTAAATACTGTATATTCACGCTTGCACTATCAGGGTCAGTGTCTATTTCATCTATGTGACGATCATCCAAATCATGTATAATTATTTTTATTAGTTGGCGAACATGTCCTGGCTCTTTACGTATGATAAATGATGTGTTTTTGAAAGATTTTGATTTAGTTTTCTTCTTTTTTTGTTTTTGTTCTTCTAATTTTTGTTGATGACTCTCATTACATGCATTTGCTGCTACTTTAGTAAACCAACTCTCTCCATCTTGAGCATAGTAGAAAGGATTCATAACAGGATCGGTAATCAAATTCTGAAAGACAAAGATTTTTTTGTTATTAAACAACACCAACTATGAATTTAATTGATAATAACAAAACTAGCTTAGATACTTACGTGACACTGAGGGTTAATACTTGTAGTATCTAAAACAGGACTGTAGGATGGTGAGCGTGACATGATGCTGTGAAAACAGTAAGCAATATTATTATTTCATTATAATTATTATTTATATTATTAGATCAAATAACCAAAAATTAAATTTCAATATAGTTACCTTAACAATGTTTTGATAAATGAAAGCAATACGAAGCGACTTCTTTATGGAAAAGATGGCAATGAAATGAAGTGATTGCTTATTTTATAAGTACACTACATAACTCAGATTACATATTAAGTATAAATTTGAAATATGAGAATACCATCTTTCTTTTGCACATAATTTAGTTAATCCAGTATAAATATTCATGTTAAACAGTTTTCGAATTAATAGGTAAGATGAAGTTGATTAAGCAACCCATATCTCTTAATATTAGTAATATAAAATTAAGTGACTCCGTTGACCACATCAGGCATAGCGCTTTATTGCCTAATACCATTCGTTGTATAATATGTGGTCCATCAAACTGTGGCAAAACGAATGTAATGATAAGCTTACTGCTGCATCAAAATGGGCTCAAATTTAGAAATCTGTATCTTTACTCTAAAACTTATTTTCAACCTAAATACCGTTTCTTGACAGAAGTATTGAAAAGAGTACCACAGGTTAATTTCTACGAGTTCAATGATGATAAAGATGTCATTTCTCCGAGTGAAGCGTTAACAAATTCTGTATTTATTTTCGATGATGTTGCATGTGAAAATCAAATAAATATTCGCAATTATTTCTGTATGGGTAGACATAAACAAATAGATTGTTTCTATTTGTCTCAAACCTATTCTAAAATTCCAAAGCAATTGTTACGTGACAATGTTAATTTTCTTATTATATTCAAACAAGATGATGTGAATTTAAAGCATATTTATGAAGAGCATGTTAGTTCTGATTTACAGTGGAAAGAGTTCAGAAATCTCTGTAAAACTGTCTGGAGTAAACCTTATAATTTTCTACTTATTAATAAAGAATCGTCATTAAATAACGGAAGGTACAGACAGAATTTTGATATGTTTTTTAAATTTGACTGACTGTTTATATACACATTATAAGTCAATAACATGCAAAATCAAATTCAGTATAATTTGTTCTTTAGCTTAATACAGTTGTAAGTTAATGTTAGTTAATGCAGTTGATAAGTACAACATGGAGAAAAATATTAAAATAGAATTAATGAAGTCTGTAGACTCCATAAAGAATAAAATAAAACAAATGAAAAACCGGGAACACTCAATGAACTTGTCATTTGACAAAATGTTAAAACCTGTCACAGATCCTCTTAAAACCCTAGTTGATTCGAGCAAAACAATAGAAAAAATACAAAATTTTGAAAATACACCCTCTAATTTTGAAGACATGGAATTGGATGACATTCATACTAGCTCATCTACAAAGTTTGAGGAATGCAGCGATTCAGAACTGAATTCTGTGCAGATCGTTAAAAAGTCTCCGCAGACAGAATTACTGGAAGATTTAGAAATATCATTAGAGGGCTGTGATATCCATGATATTTATGATGGGGTAAATATACCATTTGGAATAAGGAGTGCGAACAAAAAATTACTAATGGGTAATTCAATAGTTTCATTTTCTAAAATAGATAGTGTGAATGATGATAATGTAATTTTAATTAAAGTTGGTGACAAAAGCTACAATTTAACCCCTGGTTTAAAAGAACTTTTACTTCGAAGAAAACCTGATTTGAAACTAATATCGAGCAAAGATAAACTTGTCTATAAAGATATGTTGCATTATACAAATGCACATAAGAGAGATTTCAATCCTAATGGACAAATTAGAGGTGATAAAGGTATAAAATATCGTGAAATTATTAGACCATTGTTTTCCGAATCGTTAAACAACATTATTAGCACTAAATTTGGAGGAAGCTTACCAACGCTAAAGAAATACAAAAATAACACTGACTTGGTATATTGGGATGATCCTAACGAACTGGTTGACAGATTGAAACTATTAATTGCTTCCCGAGATGCTGGTAATACAAACCATGATAATGAAATTTTATCAATAATCGAAGAATTAAAAGAAGCTGATATAATTAAATAATAAATAGTCATAATAGTATGCTTTTTATTCAGTATAATAGCTAATTTCAAGACAAGTATACTGAATTGTGAACATGAGCAAAGCTGACGTGGTAAATGAAATTCATAAAAATGCGAGGGTGAACTATCCACGAAGACATGTTATCATGAAAGATATAGATGACTTGTGGCAAGCAGACTTAATTGATATGCAATCAATTTCAAAAGAAAATAAAAAATACAGATATATTCTTGCCGTTATTGATACATTTTCGAAATATGCTTGGGCCTTTCCTATGAGAAGTAAAACCAAAGAAGATGTGTGTAACTCCTTCAAAACTTTGTTGGATAAAGGGCGTGTTCCTAAAAATCTGCAAACGGATAATGGAACAGAATTCTATAATAACAAATTTCAGAAGCTTATGAAATCATATAATATTAACCATTATTCAACCTTCTCAACAAAAAAGGCTTCAATAGTTGAACGATTTATCAGGACATTGAAATCTAAAGTTTATAAGGAATTTAGTTTAAAAGGCAATTACAATTGGATAAATAATACCCTAAATGATGTTATTTACAAATACAATCACACTCACCATCGCACTATTAATGAAATCCCTGCTAATGTGGACAATATTAATAAAAAAATTATATTAGAAAGGTATTTTAAGTTGCAAAAAATATATAATTTAAAAAGTAAGTACAAAGTAGGTGATTATGTGCGTATCAGTAAATACAAAGGAACATTTGAAAAAGGTTACACTCCCAACTGGTCAACAGAAATATTTAAAATTCGTAAAATACAAAAAACAACTCCCATAACTTACTTAATTGAAGATACTATCAGAGGTCACCCTATTTTAGGTGCATTTTATACACAAGAACTTCAAAAAACAAAACATCCCAATGTATATTTAGTTGAGAAAGTTCTTAGAAGAAAAGGTAACAGAGTTTTAGTAAAATGGTTAGGTTTGTCTTCAGCTGAAAGCAGTTGGATTGATAAATCGAATGTAATATTATAAATAATATTAGCAACAAACTCGAATCGATAACTATTTATTAAATTATTCAAACCGGCATCATCAGTCTTATTATGTGTTTTGGAGAGAGTAGTCTACTCAATTGGCTTATTAATAATTTACCATTTGAATTACACTTACCAGGATATAATTACTGTGGTCCTGGTACAAAATTAGTAAAAAGACTTGCACGGGGAGATAACGGTGTGAATAAGTTGGACGAATATTGCAAAGATCACGATATTGCATATCACAAGTCATCAAACCTGAAAGATCGACATAAGGCTGATTTAATTTTGTTAAAAATGGCGAAAGAGCGAGCGGTTGCTTCCGATGCCAGTATAGACGAAAGACTCGCGGCACGCTTAGTAAGTAAGGCTATGTCGGCAAAAATTAAAACTGGTTCTGGTTTGAGCAAAAATCGTTTTCCAAAAGCTACATCTGGAAAAGGATTAAAAAGTAAATTAAAATCTGTTATTACAAAAGCAAAAAGACGCATAAAAAAATTAAAACCTAAGAGCAAGAAAATGGCTATAGAATTAGCTATTGCCGCTACCAGAGAATTAGCTGATGATTCATCGATTAAGCTCCCTCGTGTTATTCCTATTCCGAAAACTGGAGGAGTATTACCTTTGATTCCTATTTTTGCGGGATTATCAGCGGCGGGAGCTTTAGCAGGCGGTGCAGCTGGTATTGTTAAAACCATAAATGAATTCAAAATAGCTAAAAAACTGTATCAGGAATCGAGGAGACATAATGAAAAAATGGAAGCTCTATGTATTGGGAAAGGACTACACCTTAAACCACATAAAGGCGGTCTTGGAATTTTCGTATCAAAAGAAAAAAACTAAGATATCGGCTACCCAAACGGGCCTTAACTAACTTTGACATTTTAAAGTACGGAAATAGAATTCCTTATTTTAGAGGTGTCTATATGAGAGATGAACTCCCAAAATATCCTTATAAAAAAGAATGTGGAGTTATTAATTTAGATAGTTCTAAAAATTCTGGTTCTCATTGGGTAGCCTATGCAAAATATAATGATTATGTTGAGTATTTCGACAGTTATGGAAATCTTAAACCTCCAAAGGAATTTATAAAATATGTAGGTTCTAACATTCAATATAATTATGAAAATATACAACGTGATCACCCCTTCAACTGTGGACATCTATGTTTAAATTTCTTAAAGAATTTTTGGTATAATCAAGAAATAAAATAAAATAAACAGAATCATTTAAAAGAGTTCAGTATGCAAGCATGTCTACTACGATTACCATCTCTGGAAATAAATCAGAACTGGTCTCGTATTTTCAACCACCTCTTCATTTGTCTGATCAATACGAGTGCGGATTACTATACTTTTCAGTATTAAAAACAAGACCGAATGTGCCTGTTAATAACAGCAGTTTAACATCTATCAGAATCGAATGTGATCTTGTGCACGGTTCATATTACAACGGATTACCGACTCATTTTATTCATGAATTTATATCTGATACTGCTTCAAGTCACGGCTACACAGAAATACCACAGAACGTTATTTACTTCCCAGTGAACAAAAATATAATTTCATCCATATCTGTCAGGATTGTAGATCAGTTTGGTTCCTGTATTGACTTTGGTGAAGAACATATTCAATTACGTCTTCATCTAAGAAAATCAAAATGATAGTATATTATAAAAACCCTCCAGTGAAAATAAAACGTCCTATTACGTCAACAACCATTAAGGTGCGCAGACGTAAGAAAAACGTAAAGAAATTAACTAAATCAAATAGAGATTTTCTTAAAGCCTTAGGGTTTAAAGTATGAATATACTACAAATTACTGAATTACCTCACTTCGATAGTTCGATTGAAAGCTATGAAGTCCACACATACAATCCCTACACTAACAGCTTTAGAGAAAACGATGAAATCAGAATTCCCATACACCAACAAGACATATACGTGTTACCATCAGCCAGTTCAATTTACGTCGAGGGTCAAGCAAAGTTCTTCGACAAAGATGGAAAACCGATTAAGAAAAATATTACGTTCAGTAACAACCCTGTTATGTTTTTGTTTCAAGATATCCGATACGAAATAAATGGTATTGAAATAGATCGCATTAAAAATTCTGGAATAACGTCGACAATAAAGTCATACGTTTCAATGAATGATGGAGAAAATAAAGTTGCTGCTTTGTGGGGTTGGAACCTAGATGGATTCAAAAGTGATGGTCATTTTAGTGCTATTGTACCTCTTAATAAGATTTTAGGATTTGCGGAGGATTACAATAAAATTGTGATAAATTGTAAACATGAACTTATTTTGAACAGAGGTAACTCTAACTTAAACAGTATCATAGCAACTGATGATATTGCGCATTTTCAAATAGACATACAAAGATTGCAATGGCGTGTACCACATATAAAAGTGTCAGACCGTGAACGACTGACACTACTAAAACACTTGGAGAGAGATAAACCTATTCAAATAGCGTTTCGAAATTGGGATTTATATGAGTATCCTTTGCTCCCTAAAACTACAAAACATTCTTGGTCAGTTAAGACTGCATCGCAATTAGAGAAACCTCGATATGTAATTTTTTGCTTGCAAACCAACAGAAAAAATAATAAAACTAAAGACAGTTCTCTGTTTGATCATTGTGGGGTTACTAACGTAACACTATTTTTGAATTCACAGTATTATCCTTACGAGCCTCTAAGCTTAAATTTTTCTGAGAACAAATACAATATATTATATGAAATGTACGTGAAATTTCGTCAGTCGTATTACAATTGTCCTGTAGACCCCTTGCTTAATTTGGTTGATTTCAAGGAGAAGGCCCCTCTCTTTATTATAGACTGTTCAAGACAAAACGATAGTTTGAAAACAGGCCCCGTAGATGTACGGTTGGAGATTGATTGTTCAGCACCAATACCAGATAACACAACTGGATATTGTTTAATTATTAACGATCGACTTGTGGAATATAAACCTTTAAGTAACATAGTGCGCAGATTATCATGACAGCCATTGTAGATGTTCAAGGTTTTAAAACAGAAACAAATGAATTTATAATTAAAGAATTTGCTGTATTGTTAAATAAAAAAATTCAGGTGTTCTTAATTAAGCCACCATTTCCATTTCACGATTTAACGAAACCTGAAAAACGACAAGTCAGTTGGATTGAACGTAATAGAAGGATATACTGGGGAGACGGATTTGTGCCCTACTCAAATCATCAGAATTTGATTGTAGATATTTTAAGAGATAAAAGTGTTTACACCAAAGGTTTAGAAAAAGTGTTGTGGTTAAAAAATATTTTGAATAATAATAATAAGAATATAAATAATTTAGAAGATGAAGGTTGTCCTAATTTATTAAGCTTGTACAATAAATATGAACATTCCCATGATGTGTATAGTTGTATTTATCATGATAAAATATGTGCTTTAAAAAATGTAATATGTTTAAATAAATGGTGTATAGATAATAAATTTTTGAAATAAATATTAGCTTGTTTAATTTTCAAATCCTCTATCCCTACCAATCCCCTCAAATGTTAATCATTATAAATTGCTGGCTACCGCAGTACGATATCATTTCACCTTTATAATTATCTGTATGAAGAACTATATAGTGAGTCAGAACATGTCTCAAAATAAATGTAGCCCTCGTTATGATATGTATAATGCGTATAAAATGCGTGAGATTTCATTTAGACATTATTGGGCAACGGCTAATTCAAGGAGAAGGTTGGTGATGGAAATGGCTGAAGCCGGATTTTTTTATTATGGAAATAGTGTAAATGATAAAGCAGCGTGTTTCTCATGTGGAGGTGTTATAGAAGATTGGGAGATTTACGATGATCCCTGGATGCAACATGCTATACATTTTCCTCAATGTTGTTATTTGAACGCTGTGAAAGGAACGGATTATGTTGATAAATCCAAGCGTCATTTTTTTAAAGAAACAAAAGTATAAAATTTTTCTAAGTGGAGCAGGATAGATTGATTATGTGCTGAATAAGTCACTAAAAGCAATGGTGTCTAAGTAACTATAATGCATGAAATAATGATACCTGGTTCAGAAGACATTATATGCTACGAGATTCTACCAGAAGATGAAATTCCTTTTATTTAAATCAGGTTGAAAGACCTTTCCATTCCAATCATATAAAAAGTGATGATGAAATACTAGAATAACTGAATGGATCATTAACACCTTAAAAATACTAGAATGATTGAATGATGAAATAGATGATTAAAATATTAGAATGACTGAATAGTGTAAAATTGGGGGGTTAAAGAAATTGCTGTAAAAGTATCAAATAATATGTTGTAAATAAAACATAATCGTTATTAAATGATAAAGTATTTTTATTTATTCAACCTTTCACATAAGCACATCAAATAGTTCATAAAAGAACTGTAATAGTTGATGTAGGTTTAAATTTATTGATTGAATGATAACAAATCTTCAAGTATAATTGGGGTTCCTGGATCTCTGATCCAGGAACCCCAATTATACACTACTATTACGCTGCTCATTTTATCACGATACTCAAAAAAACTAAATCAAATAATATTTTTGACATCTCTATTGACTCACTTATTTTCTTCTTTCCCCATCATTACCTTCTACCTCTACAGAGAAGTCAGAAAAGATCCCAGATGCCGTAGACATAGACATCCGTGGCATATATTCCACGCAGCAGGACTTCGGCATGACTCTGCGAGGGGCAGGCGGGAGACTGCAGAACTTTGGGCAGCAGAACGCGAATCCAAACGGTTTGACCCCGAAACAAGAGATGCTGGCCAGATCTGCTATCAAGTATTGGGTTGAGAGGCATAAGCACGTTGTCAGGTAAGTGAAATATTGGTCTTATTATACTTAATTAACAGCAGATTGATACGAAAGCAGCCTCCCCGAGCGACGTATCCTCCGATCTTCTGTTACGTTGGGCACACCCTGGGCAATTGACTTCTTCGATTGGCTAATCCTTTCACCACGATGTAAAAAAAAACCGACTTCCAAAAAAAAACACTACGAAGTGAAAAATAACTTTAATCTCGGAAGTAGGTGTCTCTGGATCTGTATTTTAGTTTTTGGCACCGACTTCCGAAATTAAAGTTATTTTTCAATTTGTAGTGTTTTTTGGAAGTCGGTTTTTTTTTGTTATACCTAATGTTTTTATTTTTCGCTTTTTAGTGGGACTGTTTATAATGTATCTAAGTTACAATAGCCTTTTGTAAAAATATTGCTTTTCCCGATGCAGGGACGTTAATTGTTGAGAAGTTCTCCTAGTATTCCACCATCAGCTCCATTTCACCATTCGCATTGTGACGAGCATAAATTGCTTAGCAACCATATTAAAGTAATCGAATCGCAACCCGTGAAATACTTATTACTGAGTAGTTCCGGTGGCCATCTTTGGTCTTCTTCATCAGTTCCACTTCACTAAATGGTGGTTTCCAAGAGCAAATGCACGAGTTACTATAAAAAATACCCAAATCGCTATAGGTGTGCCTATAATATTTGAGGAGTTCCCTCAATTCCTCATGGATCCCATCATCAGAACTGGATTTTGATAAAAATGGTACCAATCTGGAAGTATGATTATCCTTTTAAATAAAAAAAGAATTTTCCAAATCGGTTTATAAATGACGGCGTACCGAGGTAACAAATATAAAAAAAAATACAACCGAATTGAGAACCTCCTCCTTTTTTTGAGATCGGTTAAAAACAAGTTTTAATCGGCTCTTCTCAGGGCCAGACAGTCCACTCACCTCAGACCAGCTCCAATAAAAAAAGATCTTTGACCTTTTTTACCCGACTGCGGTGAAGCCCAAAAGGAGGGTTATGTGTTTGACTTGTATGTATGTAGGTATGTATGTCCGTTTCTTTGTTCCCTCGTAACTTCTAAACGAATGAACGGATTTGGATAAATTATACGTCTTTAGTTTTGTCTTGGTAGCGCGAGTGTCACTGGCTACATTAAAATAAAAAACAAAGTAAAATCGCGGATTTAGGGTGCCATATTGTGGAGTTCGATTTTTTTTTTCTTCTAATACCATCGAGTGAAATATCAAAATTAAGGGTTTAAAAAGGTGATTACAAAAATATATACAACTAATATGGTTAAAAGTAATTCGAAGTGACAAATCGTAAAAAACACGTTAAATAAAATAATTATTTCTTGTTCCCTGTTGAGTGACTTTACGGGTCAGCTAATAATTAATACATAAGTAAATCGTCTGCGAAATCTTTCAAATTTGTAAACTAAAAAGCTGGAACGGCAGGCGGGACCCATACCATTTTTTTATTATATTTTCAAACTCAAATGGGTCCCGCCTGCTTCCAACTTTTATTTAATTTAAAATGACCTTGTTTTTAGCTTTTCAGTTTTTTTTAAACTATTTTTTTACCGCAGTCGGGTTTTTTAGTTTTTATAATTACTTGTTTTTTTTTAACACAATCTCGTTATTTATTCCGAAGTTGGGAAAACTGAACTTTAAGATAACCACTCGAATACTTTTCGACGTCAAAACGGTATAGTAAGAAAATTATGTGTTGGTATTATTACTTTATACTTGGAAATAACTGTATTAACTTTGTAGAAATCGATGGCGACATTCACAAGGGCAAGGCTAACATGCGATATATTATGTGAGAAGAAACATCTGCTTTATAAACGTTCAGTCGATATGTGCCTGCAATGACACGGTCAATGGCTATTATTATTAATTGTAGGTAATGAAGCTTTTGAACTTCAAAACGTTTGATGTTGGTTTCTCTAATCTTCTCGAAAATCAGAGAGAGGGTATGTAGAATTCATCATCATCATTAGTCTTTTCCCAACTATGTTAGTGTCAGCTTCCAGTCTAACCGGATGCAGTGGAATGCCAGTATTTTACCTCTATATTCTAGATACTGGGTAACACGATAACTCTTGGTAAAACTGTTAGTCTGACGTTTGGGCTTATGACTATCCGTAACGACTGTGAAAAAACTATGAATGACTCCCGGGACCAAACGGTTTAGCTTTCCAACACACAGAGCAGTTACAGCACTTGTAGCTGTGCCAGTAATTAACATTACCAACTACTTATCATACGTCACAATATATTACCCCCAGAGTTAAGAGTGTTTATGACGAACTGCATTTCATACAAACTTTCAAGCCCTTGTTTTTCGAAATGAATGAACTGATTTTAATGAAACTTCTTACGCATAGGCAGGATACAAAGGTCTAAAACGTCAGTAACGAACATTTTCGAAATGTCTTATGTAAAAAAAGATAGCTGGAAATCTCTGTTTCTTTGGAAAATTTAAAATTGGTCAAATTTGGCTGTAACACTTTTTTTTCGAAAATGTTCTTAAGTATTTTTTTTGACCTTTGTATCCTACATATGCGTATGAAATTTCATTAAAATCGGTTCATTCATTTCGAAAAACAAGGGCTTGAATGTTTGTATGAAATGCCGTACGTCGTTAACGCTCATAATACAAATGTTATTAGTCCATCAAAGTATTTGTTTGAACTTCACGAACTGGGAATTTTGAATATTGTCAGAACTGACGGGTCTCTTTTCTTTACTAGAAGACACAGGAGCCACATTTATTTTATACAATCAAAAAATAAAATGAGTAATAAAATAAAGCGTATTCCTATTCAACCAGAATTCAACAAAACTTTCGACATGGTCCTGACAACACACTTTACCAGCTATATCGAATGTTCGAGTACGTCTCCTCTTACTAAACTTAATTGACCTCCGGTGACCACGGACGCGCAAACTATTCTCCCGAGTCCTATAATCTGTGGTCGGAAGTCGGTACTACTTCGGCAAACTTCGGCTAACATCGTGTTTGGAGTTACGAACTTAGGAATTGCGTTTCGACTGCACACTTCGGAATATGAAATTATGTTTTGGAATCGTTTGTGGTCTAAATTTAATGTTTGGATCTTAGCTAAAATCTAAGCTTTGGGTTCAATGATTTTAGTTATTTACTTGAACTTTGCTATTATCACGAAACATAACAATCAATTTCATAATCTTGTTAAGGATTCTCAAAATGGCTTGTAACCGTTAAGTTAAAGCGATGGCTTTAACTTAAACAAACAAAAAAAAAGATATGCAACAGTTATACTTAAATGTTTCGAACAATAATAATTATCCATGGGAGATTTTTTTTATTTAAGAGCAAAAGAAAAGAAAACACATTTGATTAAATAATGAAATGAAATGAATCGTTTAGCTAATAATTTAATGATAAATGATTTTATTACTGTGAGTAGGTTTGTACAAAAACTTTTACACATCAATCATATTTTAAAGGTCAGCGTTTCCTATCCGACTACTTTGAGAAGAAAGGCCGGAAAAAACTCATTGTTGCTGGTACCTTCGGTAAAATTAAATAATTTCCTCAACGCCTCCTTTCCTTTATACCCTTATAGAGTTATGATGACGTCACGTTAAATTATTTGCACGAAGGCTGCGCTGACGTTCATAGTCGGGGTCACCAGTATAGAGGTATACGGAACAGGGTGTAAAGTTCACTCAACCTCCATAGAAAAGGGAGGATCCTCCGACCAGACAGATGTTGTGTCTGGCGGGCAACTGCCCGATGATTTATGTCGGGCCGTTGTATCTATGCTAGTTGAACGGTAAACTCTGCTTGCGAGATGCAGGATTGTGCGTGACGTCAGTATGACGCGTTGTTCGCATGTGGCGTTGTAGATACCGCTACACCCTGGTACCAATATAGAAGATAATAACATAAAAACTAATATAGTATATTCTATCTTTTCAGGTTGGTGGCCTCCATCGGTGACACTTACGGTACTGCTCTGCTGTTCCACATGTTGGTGTCAACGATCACTCTCACTCTACTGGCCTACCAAGCTACTAAGGTAACTTGATGGATACACTTATAACTGCATAGAAAATTTTGAGATCCTCCATCAGCTCAGCCTGTCGCAGTTCACTGATAGACATAGGCCTCTCCCAAGCTGCGCCATAACACCCTTTTTTTTATGCGGATAGGAAATCATCAAATGATCCCTCCCGCTCTGGGTGGAGCGGAAGAGAGTGTCAGACTCTTACTGACTAAAACCCACCCGTGTTCCTTCCTTAGCCCTTTATGTTCCGGGCCAGCGGAAACACTTTCGGACAATCCCGCTGACCCGGCGAGCTTCTGCCCTAAGGGGGCCCCTCCTCGATGCTGACATCTCTTTGAGGCGCGCGTGGAACACGTACGCGCCGTCCGGCAAGGGCCTGCAAAAATAAACTCAGTTCACCTACGTTTTCACGGTGAGATTTTTACAGAATCGATCGGCTGCTCCTGATCGGGCGGTGATCTACCCATTACTCTCCGCCCGCAGGCCCGCGCCTACGGTGGCCGGGAGTCGTCCTGTGGGAACAAAAGCCTCTTCCAGACTGTGCCACAACACCCTGGCCTCCGCCTTCCGCATCCAGTCTGTCCCAGCCACCTTTTTAAGGCTATCGGTCCTTCTAGCGAGGGGCACGTCCCAAAAAACGTTTGCCGATACGAGAGGTCCTCTGTTTATTCATCATTGTTTTCACGGCTGGTATATTGCGAAGCGTGAAAGTGATTATTATTTTAGTTATTTTTTTTTTTGTTTTTTTAAAACATTGCCCCACTCTAGGAATTTCTCGTGTATTGTGGGTGCGTTTACAAACATTTAAACACACATACACAAACAGCCAGACCCGGAACAACTACCTGTAGGTCACACAAATATTTGTTCCGTGCGGGAATCGAACCCACGACACGCAGCGCAGCGTCGATTAGTTACTTTTTATAAGTTATATTTTTAGTATAGTTATATTTTATTACTAGCTTCTGCCCGCGACTTCGTACGCGGATCCTGTTGCTAATGCCAGCGACAACGGGGTCGTCAAAATCGAAGATCTGAAACGTCTGATGTCGAATTCTAAGAGCCCGGGGACGGGAAAACGGCGTGATGCGCGAAACGATTCGAGACGTTCCAGACCTTTCATTTTTGTAAGTCAACAGGAAATGCCCAACAGACTAAACAACTTTTGCTAAGACGTCATTCCTATAATTATGTTATAGTGTCGCTGGGCTTTGGAGTTCCACAACAGGTGTTCCAGATCTTCAAATTTATTCTCACAGCAGAAAATGCTCTTCACGTGGAATATTTTTTGCTATGGCACCATTTTTATATCTCTTATACTTTAGCTGGTCTGTTGCCGTTCTGCATCAGGTGTTCCATTTTCCAAAATAAATTATAGCCTGTATGTTGCCCAGACTTAGTACCTATACAACAAAAAAACTTTTCTTCCCGTAATTCCGCAGTGGATCCCAAGGGTACACTGAATTAACAATAATATTGCAAATAACTTTTAAAAAAATCTTTATAAACTAAAGCTGTACCCGTGGCTTTGCCCACGTATCGCATAAGTATTATTTTAATTTTAATAATAGTTAGTGATCGTTTTTTGATTTACAGAAACACTCAAAAGATGCGTCTCATACTGTACTATAGCTTAGATCCCTCAAAAACTATTTGGCTTAGTAAACTCAAAATTAGAAAGTTATGTAGTTAATTTACTGATAAGAGACGTCAGGTTAATAAGGAAATTTAGGAGACGTCGATTAACAGAAGTTTTATAATTTACTGTAACACTTCTGTGTAAACAACGTTCGTTGTTTTTCTCTCGGTCTTATTCAATATGTAAGTACAGCGAGTCAGGACTGGTGACGCGGGAGCAAGCGACGTACAGTTGTCCGTGTGAGATGCAGCTCGTCCTGAGGTCGACACCCGCAGCTTTCAGTGTCTGACCCTGCGACTTATTTACTGTCATGGCGAAGCACACGCTCACAGGAAACTGCACGCGCTTGAATTAAAAGGGGTAATTGTGGCCGGGTGTCACCATTGCCAGGATCGCCCAAAGGACACGGTGGAGCACACGGTGGAGGTCTGCCCCGCTTGGGCGGAGTACCGCCGTGTCCTCGTAGAGGCGCGTCCGGCCCTGGTGCAAGCTATGGTCCGGGGCGAGAGGGAGTGGGAGGCAGTCACCTCCTTCTGCGAAGCAGTCATGCTAGCGAAGGAGGTGGCGGGACGGATGAGGGAGAGAGCCTCCCGTCCCAGCCGCCGCGGGAGACGCTCCGGGCGTCAGGAGCCAGTACGGGACGACTCCCGGCCACCGTAGGCGCAGGCCTGCGGGCGGAGAGTAATGGGTAGCTCACCGTCCGATCAGGACCAAGCCCGTGCCGGACGGCGCGTACGTGTTCCACGCGCGCCTCAAAGAGATGTCAGCATCGAGGGCCGAAGCCTGCCGGGTCAGCGGGATTGTCCGAAAGGGTTACCGCTGGCCCCGAACATAAAGGGCTAAGGAAGGAACACGGGTGGGTTTTAGTCAGTAAGAGTCTGACAGTCCCTTCCGCTCCACCCAGAGCGAGAGGGGTCATTTGATGATTTCCCATCCGAAAAAAAAGAAAAAAAAAGGGTAATTGTGGGGAATCAGTGGTATACGTGATATAAACACTGTCTCGCCGACACCACAACCTGTTAGAATTTCCGCCTCAATGATATTTCTCTGCAGCGAGACGACTTTGAGCCGGGTCCCATTGCACAGTTTCGGGGGAGTGAGATTCCGAAGAAGCATAATTGGGACACCGACCTTTAGCTTAATGGTGTGCGCTGGTAGTCCACTTGCACTGAGGGAATTGAGAAATTCTACGGGGTAATGTGTGGCGTCATCTTGGTCGACAACAGTGTTTATTGAAGTGTAGATCACTTCATTTCCCTCAATTTCCACGAGAATGCATTCATTGATCGCTGAAGGTTGGTCGTTTCTGGGTGTTTAAATTACTCGTTCACACACCCAAGAATTATCTTGGTGCGGTATCCTATTGATGTCCCCGTACCAGGCGAATCAAATCTTCTAAGGTGGACACCACTCTCCCAAGTATCTCAGGTAGAACCACCTGGCCACCGTCTACTGGTAGCGTTCCCTCACCCAATTATAAGAAAAGATCAGAAAATTCTTGGGCGTGTACATTCCCGCCAAGCTGTGCTCTCATATTCATCGTTAAGCGCAACCTATGAATATGTGGCCATAAGAAAGAGCATTTCAACGAAGCATTCACCTCATCAGCCCTAGTTCCTCGCGTCACCACAGGCAGCGTTTGTCGGAAATCGCCGCTTAACAGAACTGTAACGCCACCCATCATTTGCTGGTTCCTGCGGATGTCCTACAAAGTCCTGTTTACCGCCTCTACTGCTTTTCTGTTCGCCATAGTACATTCATCCCACACGATTAAAGAGCAATCTTTAAGCACGCGCCCTTTGTCACTGTTGCGTGACACTCCACAAACAGCAAATGGTAAGATATAACTGAGAACCAAAAGTTTGACTTGACTTTATGATAGTGTAGCTTGTTGTACCACCAATCAATCTGTTTATATTATTGGTGTGAAACTCCCCATACAATTAGATAGGACATGTAAAGTTCTCAGATTTCATAACAGTATTGTTCCTAATGCACATAAAAAATGCAAAAACTAAACAAAAAGAATTTTACGATTTTTTAAAACAATAAAAGTTTTTTTTTTAATACGGGATTTGAACTCGCACCAATTAGTGCGGTAAACGGTCGCCTGACCATACCGCTAAATTACCTGTTGACATATTGTTGAAATAGCTGTTCCCTTGCAATTTATAATATTACTGCTCCGCTCCTTTATAAAAATAGCGTGATTGTTATGTTTTCAGGGTTAAATTTTTATTAACTAAATAAATAACATGTCATTTTGGGCATTCAATTATTTTGTTCATTCAATTACGAACCAAAACCTTTTCAAATCAATATTGCTTACCTCCCATAACATACGGCGTGATAATATGTAGCCTAAAGCCTTCCTTGGTTTACAAAGAACATTTTTGCTGAATTTCAATTCAATCTATCCAGTAGTTTTGGCGTGAAGCCTTACCATACACACAGACAAACAGACAAACAGACAAAAATTCTAAAAAGTCACTTTTTGTCATCAGTTACGTTTTTCTAACAAAAGCCACTTATTTTTTCTCGAAAATTCTCAATGTACAGTTTTTCTTTCGTTACTGTTTTATTATATGTATAGATTAGTTACATTATGAAAGAAAACCGTTTGTCCGTGTCCGTGTGTATGTAATTTTTGTTAACCCCAAACCTCTTAATACTCCTTAAGAGGTTAAAGATAAAGAAGGTTGTATAACTATTAGCATATTTCGACATCATCATTATCGTTTCAGTCGAAAGACATCCTCTGCTGGACAAAGGCCTCCCCAAGGATCGGCACTTCAACCAGCTCTGTGCTTTTTGCTTCCAACGGATTCCCGCGGCCTTCACAAGGTCATCGATCCACCTTGTGGGAGAACTCCCAAATGTATGCCAAAACATGTCCACATTGAGACAGCATAGCATATTATAATCAGCCTATAATGTTCCCAATACTGGGACAAAGACCTCTCTTCTAGAGGGAGTGGGGAAACTCAAACTCAAAGCATTTATTTCAATTAAACCTTGTACAGGCACTTTTGAATTGTCAAAATAAAATAGTCTGTTAGTCAGAAAGTTGAAGCTAGTAGCCCATTCCAAAACGTAGATCTCTATGGAGAAGAACGGGCAAGAAACTCCATGGACACTCTTTTAAATCAAGATATTACAAAATCCTCGGTACATTACTCTTGTTGCTTCTTTAAGTGAGAACAATGCCAAAAAAAAAAGAAACAAATGAAGAAACAAGTCAAAATTTAAGATTAAAAATAAGCCTTGGCAGTTAAGAGATGACCAGTCCACAGACCAACATGACGCGTAGATCATAGTCTATGGGCTCAGTGGGCTGTATTCTACCACGCGTGCCCAGTGCGGACAGTATAGTTACCTTTTAAATAACTCCATCATCAATCAATCTTTTGATATCAATGCGAACGATTTTAGGGTCTGCAACCTTTTCTCCTTCAATATCATAATCATAGTCTGTGGGCTCAGTGGGCTGTATTCTACCACGCGTGCCTAGTGCAGACAGCATAGTTACCTTTTAAATAACTCCATCATCAATCAATCTTTTGATATCAATGCGAACGATTTTAGGGTCTGCAACCTTTTCTCCTTCAATATCATAATCATAGTCTGTGGGCTCAGTGGGCTGTATTCTACCACGCGTGCCTAGTGCAGACAGCATAGTTACCTTTTAAATAACTCCATCATCAATCAATCTTTTGATATCAATGCGAACGATTTTAGGGTCTGCAACCTTTTCTCCTTCAATATCACAAGAATAAGAATTGTTTGACAAATGTAAAAACATTTTGTGTAATGGTCCGTCATTGGGCTGACCCGGTTCTTACGTCGCTTGATCGGTTTCAGACCGACTTCAAATGGGCATTACTGAATATTTTTATGAAAAAATGGTGGTATGTTTCCGTCCATTTTTTTGAATTGTAGAAACGATGTGCTTTTTTTCATATACTGGAACAAGTAATCCGTACTAATACTAATATATACTAATACTAATTACTAATTATGAATTTACTAATATTAATATTATAAATTCGAAAGTTACTCTGTCTGTCTGTCTGTATGTTACCTTTTCACGCCTAAACCACTGAACGTATTTCGATAAAATTTGGCAGAGATATAGATTGCATGGACTATAGTGTTTGTACTTACATAATATCAGAACAAGCTACGAATACTTCAGAGTTATTTGTAACCTTCTCTATAAACAGGTATTATTATCAAACGCAATGTCTCTCTGTCTGCTAATTAGCACGCGAGCTCTTCTTAGCAGAATGAGATTAATTAACGATATTTTTTGTTTTATTCAAGGATTATGTTCCCTAGCTAGGATTATAGCATTCCTATTTCTGTGTCTGATTACCTAGTAAGGTATTTGTGTCAGCTTAAAATCAAACGGTAATCAAGTAGGTAATTTTGTCCTTATTATCTACTTGTTTCAGATCAACGGAATAAACGTGTATGCCTTCAGTACAATCGGCTACCTGAGCTACACTCTTGGTCAAGTGTTCCATTTCTGCATCTTCGGAAATAGACTTATTGAAGAGGTAAGTTATTTTTTGAATAATCAGTACACATTTTCAGTTTCTGACAATAAAGGCTAAATTAGTAGTAGCCTCATTGCTTAATAGTTTAGCAAGACACTCTTCATCAATAAATTACCTCAGTCCATCTCAGCTGTTCACAGCTAAACATAGGCTTCCATCTTGCCAAAACACCCGGTTCTCCGGTTTCCACATCCAATCTATCCCAGCTACTTTTTTAAGAGCCCTACAAACAAAGTAGTATACCATTTTGATTATTATGTAACATAATTAACGCAAGACCGCATACACCTAAATTAGAGTACCTATTGACTTAAAAGTCTATAAACAATGTCTTAAACCTAAATTCTTTAAAGCTAACTATTATCATTAAGAAACTCGTATTTACCCTAGCAATACTGTATACATTTATAAAATTGAGACATATTGCCTTGTAATAAGATTTAATTTCCTTTGACTCAATCGGCGGTTAGTATGGCAAAATACATAATTTGTGGAAAAAATAATTATATTCAAAGTTACTGAAATCGATTCGAGCTTGTATTTAATCTGTTACACCTTGAATACTATAATATTAACTATCCCTTATCAACATGTTCTTACCTTTTTCCCGCTGTCCAGAGTTCATCAGTAATGGAAGCAGCCTACTCTTGCCAGTGGTACGACGGCTCCGAGGAGGCGAAGACCTTCGTGCAGATCGTGTGCCAGCAATGCCAGAAGGCCATGAGTATTTCCGGAGCCAAGTTCTTTACAGTATCACTTGATTTGTTTGCTTCGGTACGTAAGATTTTTTTTTAATTTAGTGTATATATACGAGATATTGGTTGTCATGTTATGGTGATGCCGAGGAAAGAGGAAAATAGCTTTAAGAGTGTTTCGCCGTACGGCATTTCTTAGAACCTTTCATGCCCTTGTTTTTCGAAATGAATGAACTGATTTGATTTGAAGATTTGAATGAATGAAGAAACTGTTGAACCTTTACGTGAGGAAGCCTGTAGTCCCAATGCCTATTTTTTGTAGGATCCACTATCTGTCGGTTATTAAGGCTCCTTCAAACAGGCGCGACACGCGATAAAATCGTACGCGACACAAAGGCACCGCAAGTCGCGCGACGAGCCGTGCCTGTGTCGCGCCCGATTACATAGATCGCGTGTCGCGCCTGAATATTGGAGCCTTTAGTCGTTTATGGAGGCTTTTATCATCAGCAGTTTCATTTCATCCTGCTCGGTGTTTTTCAGTAAAAAAGGAGACAAATTTAGGTAAATAATTAGAATTATAATCATTATAATTCCAGGTGCTCGGTGCCGTAGTAACATACTTCATGGTGTTGGTACAGCTCAAGTAAAACGGACACATCAAGAATCATACAAGAAACGCTACTGTGTTAAGCTCGCTTACAAAATTCATTTAAATTTTCAATTTTTATTTAAATTTATAGGTACTTTTTAAAGATCCTGCAGCCTAAAATAAAAGAATAAAAAAAACAAGTGACAAAAAACAAAAATCAAAAAAAGTACCTATTTGTTAGAACTTTTACAGTGATTAAAATATAAATGATATTGCTAAGAAAAATGTAGCGAGCTTCATAGAAGTAGATCAAATGATTCAATCTATAGTAGTTAAGGTTTATTATGTGATAGTTAGGTAAATTATGTATTAAGATTTTATAAAAATAATTATGTTTTATATCAGCACTTGATTTTAAAATCCATGTACAAATTATTTTGTTATTGGCATAATTAGTTATCACAATAATGAAGTTTTAAATATTGTAATTCTAATTTTATATAATATTACCTATTGTTTCTTTTAAATACCTAATTGATAGATTAGTTTTAGAAAAAAATGTTACAAATCTCTTACATGTTTTAATATATGTAATTTTTAAACTATGATCACCCTGGTAGGTGTAAAAATGTGTTTGTTTAATTCCAATAAACTATTTTGAAAAGTATTATTACCCTTATTGTTTCATAAAATAGCTATCAAAAATAGCAAGTAATAATTCAATCGAACCTTTGATAACCCATTTTGCACTCTTAAAATAATTGCCTTTTTTTTGTGAATCCATACTTCCATAGGTACTAAATATTATAAATTCGAAAGTAACTGTATGTTACCTTTTCACGCCTAAACCACTTAACATCATTATCTGCCTAGCCTTTTCAGAATTCGAATAAAATTTGGCAAAGAGATAGATTGCATCCTGGGGAAGGACATAGGATAGTTTTTATCCCGATAATCCTACGGGATCGCCACTTACGCGGGTGAAACCGCGGTCCGCTGATGGTCTCAAATAATTCTTATTAGGAGTTTTAAAAAACTATGCTGCCAAGTAACTGCGACCAACTTGCTGCCGCGGCACCGCTCGCTTCGCTCGCTCGGCTCGCGCGTGTGTGATGACAGCACTATCCTAACTTAACCCTAGGTTATCCAGCCTTCATCAACCCAGTTTCCGTTCCAGTTTCAGTTCAGAAAGTTAAAAACTGCTCACTGATTATTCTCTTAACAACTAAAAACTTTTATTAGAAGGTACATAAGTTTTTAGTGGATCAGCTAAATATTTCCCTAAAAATCGAGAGAAAAAGTCAAAAGTCAACTAAAACGTTGTTTTTACCAAGAATCATTTCGTGGGAATAAGTGAATCTACAAAGGTCGTTTTCAAATAGGCTTATAGTTCGAACTTTAACTAAAATAGAGTAAAACTATTTATCCTCTAAATGGGATTTTTCAGCCAACTTGTAGGAACGAATGGGATGAAAAAATGCCGATCCATTCACAATAAAGGTTACTTTGAAAATCCAGTTGATGTTTCGCCAAACCGTTGTAAGAATAACAGAAAGTAACATTGCGTGTTGAGCAGGAGGCCCTGGGTTCCATTTCCGGGTCGGGCAAAGTGTTATAGGGGTTTTCCATCTGGAATTTCTCGGTAGCAGCTCGAAGTCTGGATTTGTGCCTGGTTGATGGCAATAGACTCGCCCCCTGTTTTATAAGACTTAATCATAACTGGCGAAATGTGGGTGTACTATAAGGTTCACGCCTTTTTTTTTTTTTTTTTTTCGCTGAGAAATGACGTTACGCATCTCCGCTCGTCGGAGGAAGAGACGGGCCTAACCATACCAAACATAATTGCCAGTTTTTTGAGCACTTTTTCCGTTGACAGCGATGCAGATCAATTTTCGAGGCCCTAAGAAATTATAAAAGTGCACATAACTACAAAACTTTCCTCGCTATACATTCCCATACATTCCAGTCAGTACGAATGTACCATTCAACAAGTCTGGTCTAAATGTTAAAGTCGAGCGCCGGCGCTCGCAACACGAAGTCATTCCTAAGGGAATAACTCTCATTCCGTTCTGCCAACGCGACGTTGTGAAAAGGCACGGAATTAAGAAACGGAGACTAGCCAAAGCAGTAAGTTTAATTTCATTTTTTGTAATATATATCAAGACAGAGAGGAATGGAAAGGAGAAAAGGAGACCTTTGCCCTGAAGTGGGACAACACAGACTAAAAATAATAATGATCATAATATCACGATCACCATCTCTGCGTAACCTTCAGGGCTTACAGGCGTTATGGTTTGTTTATATTTATAAAATATAAGATCCCATTTGTATGTATAGCTTTTGGGTATGAGTTCTTCACCATAACTTATCTACCGTCTAGAAGAAATGCAACGATTCGATGTGAAGGGCTGGTGAAATTATAAACTCGTGAAAGTTCCAACTTTGTCTCTGGGTGAATTGTGTAACGTCATGACATGTTATGTTGGCATGGCTTAAATGGGTAATCTAAGCCTCATTATCCTGATGTGTCATATGCTTAAATTTCATGATTTGACACAAAATATATAGCTCCAGATTTAGTAACATAATATTCTACTGTAAGCAATTTGTTGCTGCCTCACCAGGTATGCTAATTGAGCAACACACTTTCAATCAAGATCTGAATAATTTAGAACGATATTGCTAATCCATTGCTTCATATGTTCGAAAAATTTGTCTGCTCAGCAACGTAAATAGTTCAATGAATGTTGCTGAACTGCCAAAATGAAAACCATTGTTACACTGAAAAAAATAATTTCTTACTACAGCACGTTAGAGCGATTTTATTAAGACTTACTGACTTTATACAGTAAGAAGAAATGTTTGTAAAAGACCAAACAGTATCTTTTAATGATTGAACACACTATTTACTGAAAAAAAACAACAAAAAGGAAAACCACCATTACTGCAATGTAAGTAGATTTCAATGGTTTGAACGATATCACCAAATTATTATTATCCGTGTCGGTCCCGGAGAAAGAATAGGACCACCCCATCTCGTCCCGTGGGTGTCGTAAGAGGCGACTATTTGACTAAGGGAGCTCCAGACCCAGTGCATACCATATAGCACTTTGGGTCACCCGCGCGATGGCGGGTAAACCATCAACAATTGCATTCCCAAGGAGGGTTGGTGTCAGGCAGGCGGCCGACTGTAAAACTTTGCCAAACCTTTTAAGCAACATGGGAAGTAATAATATGATGCGCGATAGGGCTAGGGCGTACCCCACAGGCGACGCGCAGGGGCAGCACCCGGCTCCTGTGGGAAGAGGACTAGGGTTGTTGCACCACCCCGGGCGGGGGCAACGTAAGAAGCGAGCCCGGGAAGTGAGATTGAGGTATGCAAGTTGGAATGTTGGGACGATGACTGGGAGAGCTAGAGAGTTAGCGGAAGTATTAAAAAAAAGACGAATAAATGTGGCGTGTTTGCAAGAAACAAAATGGAAAGGAACGAAAGCGAGAGAAATCGGTGAAGGATACAAGTTTTTCTACTGTGGTAGTGACGGGAAAAGAAATGGCGTGGGAATAGTGTTAGACAGTAATTTGAAAGAAGGCGTGATGGAGGTAAAGAGAATTAATGATAGACTAATCGTTGTAAAAGTTATGTTAGAACATGTAATGCTGAATGTAATAAGTGTGTATGCACCGCAGGTGGGATGTGATGAAAGGGTGAAAGAGAAGTTTTGGGAGGACTTTGACACAGTTTTGACGAACATACCGGTGCATGAAGAAGTGATAGTTGGAGGTGATTTTAATGGCCATGTGGGAAGAATGCGAGGGGTTTATGAAAGAGTGCATGGAGGATGGGGTTTTGGTAATGTAAACAATGAAGGAGAGACACTGCTTCAATCCGCTACCGCATTTGACCTGGCAGTAGCCAACACTTGGTTCCAGAAGAACGATGGACACCTAATTACGTACAAAAGTGGCAATCACAAGACGCAAATTGATTACTTTCTGGTACGACGCAAATACTTAAAGCATATCAAAGACTGCAAAGTGTTACCGGGAGAAGATCTAGTCTCACAGCACAGACTCCTAATTATGGAAATGGTTGTGGAAATAAAGAACAATAATAACAAAGAGCGACCCCCCCCCAAAATAAAATGGCATATGCTGGAGAAGAATGACTATGCGAAGAAATTTAAAGAGCGAGTGGTGGATAAAATGATATATATGGGAGACATGAATGATCGAAGTGTAAATGAATGCTGGAATGAAATGGCAGGGCATATTAGGAGTGCAGCGAAAGATATTTTGGGAGAGACGAAAGGAAAGGGTACGATAGATAAGGATACATGGTGGTGGTCGACAGAAATACAGAACGTGTTGCAGGATAAAAAGAGAAAGTTCAAAGAATGGCAGAGTGTTGAAGATGAGAATGTTAGTTTGAAAGCAGAAAAAAAGAGTGAGTATGATGCTCTAAAGAAAAAAGCCAAGAAAGCTGTGGCCATAGCAAGAGCAAAAGCCCAGGACAAGCTTTATGACACACTGGATAATCCAGCAGGTCAAAAACATCTCTACCGGCTTGCTAGAGCTAGAGAGAGAAAGACGAGGGATATTTGTCAGATAAAGTGTATAAAGGATGAAACTGGAATAGTTCTTTCGGATGCTGAGAAAATTAAGGATAGGTGGAAGAGCTATTTCGAGAGACTGATGAATGAGGAGAATGACTGGAGTGGTGTGCTTGAGAATAAACCAGTAAATGAGGGGTTAGTGAGAATGATTAGTATGGATGAAGTGAGAATAGCAGTAAATGGGATGAAGAATGGTAAAGCAATAGGTCCGGATGGAATACCAGTTGAAGTATGGAAGTTATTACGGGTAGATGGATGGATGTGGTTAGCTTTATTCTTCAATAAGTTGTTGCTGGAAGAAGCCATACCTGACGAATGGTGTAACAGTTCGCTGGTGCCCATCTTTAAAAACAAAGGTGATGTGCTGGAGTGCAACAACTATAGAGGAATAAAGCTAATGTCACATAGTATGAAGGCTTGGGAGAAAGTTATTGAAAGGCGACTGCGAGAAGAGACTGAAATTTCGCAAACCCAATTCGGTTTTATGCCTGGTCGAGGAACAACAGATGCCATCTTTGCCATCCGCCAGCTGTGCGAGAAATACAGAAGTGCGCATAAAAACTTGCACATGGTATTTGTTGACCTCGAAAAGGCATACGACAGAGTGCCTCGTGAAGTTTTGTGGTGGGCGCTGAAGGAGAAAGGTGTGCCAGGGAAGTATGTGCAGTTGATTAGAGCGATGTACAGTCGATGCAGTACCCAAGTCCGGTCTACAGTGGGCACCACTGGCAGCTTCGATGTGGCTGTCGGCTTGCACCAGGGTTCAGCACTCAGCCCGTACCTCTTCGTGCTGATAATGGATTCTCTTACATCGGATATCCAAGAAGAGGCTCCCTGGTGTATGCTGTTCGCCGATGACATTGTGCTGGTTGCCGAGAACGGCCTAGAGGTCCAGAGCAGATTGGAGGTGTGGTGGGAAAGACTCGAGACCGTTGGCCTGAGAGTAAGTCGGACCAAAACCGAGTACCTGTTTTGCGACTTTGGCGGTCTCTCCAGTCCTGTGCCCATATCTCTCGCCGGAACGCCCTTACCGATCTGCTCCGACTTTCGGTACCTCGGGTCGCTTGTCCAAGGAGATGGCGAAGTAGACCGAGACGTAACGCACCGGATCAACTCAGGATGGATGAAATGGCGACAGGTCACAGGAACAACTTGCGACCCACGGATGCCCCTCAAGTTAAAGGGGAAAATTTATAAGTCCGTGATAAGGCCTGTCGTACTGTATGGGTCTGAATGCTGGGCCGTGAAGAAGACGGATGAAAAAAGATTGCATGCAGCGGAAATGAGAATGTTGAGATGGATGTGTGGAGTGACGAGAATGGATAAAGTAAGAAAT
Organism: Oligia fasciuncula; assembly: GCA_963082905.1. NCBI lineage: Eukaryota > Metazoa > Arthropoda > Insecta > Lepidoptera > Noctuidae > Oligia > Oligia fasciuncula. The sequence continues at coordinate 6,832,808 of OY720406.1, read as the reverse complement.
GAGTATATAAGAGGAAGTTTGAAAGTGGCGCCAGTGACAGAAAAGTTGAAAGGAAATCGTTTGTCTTGGTATGGGCATGTGATGAGAAGGGACGAAACGCATGTGACTAAAAGAGTGATGGATATACATGTTGATGGATGGAGAGGGAGAGGAAGGCCGAAGAAAAGATGGATGGATTGTGTGAGGAATGATATGAAAGAGAAGGGAGTGAATGATAGCGTGACGGTCGACAGGGGCGAATGGAAGAAGAAAACGTGTTGCGCCGACCCCAAGTAAACATGGGATAAGGGCAGGAAGATGAACGATATCACCAAATGAATGAAACAGTTAATTTTGTAGCTACTTAAAACGTTAAATTTTACTGTCATGACGGTAACATTTGCCTCAAGCTTTAACTGTTTTCGGATCAGTAAAAAATACTGTTTTGGACGTTAGGCTCTTAAGGAACTATTTAAAGCAGTTCAGATTAATGTTTTTTTTCATTTTTATTTACTGCTTATTTCTTCCAGTGTACTGTTAATGTGTTACGCAATTACCCCGCAGGTCAGTCTACGTCACTTAACGCTAATTTTCAGCCAGTATTTTCAAACGACAGATGCCATATCCACATTTTTACAATCCTTGTAGAAAGCACATTCTGTAACGACCTTTTAAATCTTTAATATTTCTGTTTAGAACTGGAGAACGGGCTTTATACGGCACAAACCTGATGTGCGACTTTGTTACTTACAGGAGACAAAGGTATTACGTTCAGTTACGTCTGAGTTTCTGTGATGCTGCGTTTTATATTATTTTTTAACCCGATTTCTATAACTTAGAGGGGTCTATCGATCAGGTTAAGCTACGCTTGCCGCGGTTGGTCTGTGGATGGGTGCCCGTCTTTACATACCGAGACCCCTCCGTGTCTCGGAAAGCACGTTAAGCCGTTGGTCTCGGCTGTCATTCGGGATCTTTGACAGACGTTACGGGTAGTCAGAAACCCGAAAATCTGACAACCAGTCTTTCCAAGGGGTATCGTATTACCCAGTAACTGGGTTGTGGAGGTCAGATAGGCAGTCGCTCCATGTAAAATACTGGTATTCAGCTGCATCCGGTTAGACTGCAAGCCGACCCCAACATATTTGGGAAAAGGCTAGGCAGATAATGACCGGATTTCTATAATTTATGAGTGCAGCTTAATTCAGTGATTCTCAGGTTCTGGGTCACTAATGACTATCGCTTTACAATCTAGAAGCTAAGTGAATTTAAAGCATTTATATACATGCTGGCTCTATCTTGCTTTAATTTATGGGTCTTAATATGATATCATAAAACACACTAACACTGAAACCTCACCACACCACCCACACTCACAAGTACCTACATAATAATCTATATAATAAATAAAAATAAAAGTCCTGACTGACTGACTGATTGACTGACTCATCAACGCCCAGCCCAAACCCTTGGACCTAGAGAGCTGAAATTTTGCACAGAGGTTCCCTTTATAATGTAAACAAGGAATAAGGCAGGATTTTTCGAAATTCCGCCCCTAAGAGGATGAATAGGGGGAGGGTGTTTCACGCGGACGAAGTCGCGGGCAGAAGCTAGTGTAATATAATAATAATTTACGTCACGACATTCACGTTGACAAGAGCTCCTTATAATGCTCCACACTTGAGGATTGACTTCCAAAATGCAAGCCCTGGCTTAATTTCGGTATCAGTTTCAGTACCATAAGTAAAAATAAATAAATATTGTACCTATCTATGTACCAATTCTTGTAAATGCTTCTTGGGGCAAGAAACTTTTGCTTGATGAATGGGGTCTGAAGTGCTGCGAGAACCTGAAGATGAGCGAGGGTTTTCAACTCGTGGTAGAAGAAGGAACTCCGTGGGATTTTAGTAGGCAGCTGGATTTTGCCTCGAATGCCAGCCAGAGGTAAGCAAAAATAATTAACAAATATTTCGCTCAATAACTGAGATTAAAAAAACGGAAGTGTTTATATTTTGCTGAATAACTGAGATTAAAAAAAAAACTAGTGTAAATATTTTCCTCAAAAACTGAAATAAAAAAAAAACGGAAGTGTTAATATTTTACTCAATAACTGAGATTAAAAAAACGGAAGTGATATTTTGCTCAATAATTGAGATTAAAAAAACTGAAGTGTTATTCGACTTTTGTTGCCGACTGTACTACTTAACTTAGTTACGTTATGTTACCTGCCATTGCGTTCCCTCCAGCCTGTCTGGCCCGGATTATAACTCAGTTATCGAATCCGGCGGCCCCGATACGAATCGAAACTAATTCCGGTTGGCGAGTTACCTTTGATGTTTTTGAAATGGACCTGTATTTAGAAATCTAGTTAGGATTTCAAAAACCGATACCTTTAGCTTTCCCTGTACAAACGGGTATGATATTTTGCTTTATCCATACTAATATTATAAATGCGGAAGTGTGTCTGTCTGTTACCTCTTCACGCTTAAACAGCTGAACCGATTTAAATGAAATTTGGTATAGAGATAGTTTGTATCCCGATATTCCCACGGGATCGACACTTATGCGGGTGAAACCACGGGGCGCTGGTAACTTCATAATATATTATTTTCGCACTATTTAACTGGCTTGTTTTTTTTATTGCAAGCGCTACTTAACTGCTGACTATGAGGTCCTGTGTTCGATTGCCAGCGCGCGTAGCATGACCGCTGTAGAAACGTGTTTTGTCGACGGAAGAATAGACAAAATGACAGATTGTAGAAATATTTGTATGCATTCTACGCGTCTAAGCATGGCAATTTGTCATTTTGTCTATTCTTCCGTCGACAAAACGTTGTCATGCTACGCGTGCAGGTCGGGTAACGTGTTGTTGAGTCTTTCCAAAAGGATTTTCTCAGTAGCAGCCGGATCTGGAGCAGGAGCGTCTGGATTTGAGCGCGGTTGATGGCAATAAGCTCGCCCCCTACTACATGGGACTCATAACAGGAGAAAATTGGGTGTAAGTACTATAGTTACAGTCACAAGCATAAGTAGGTATGAATACACTTGGCTTTATTCAAAGACGATATTCTCCTTTAGTTTTGAATGAAATTTTATGTTATTACGAACAAAGAATTTTCGTACCCATAGGATTGTGTAAAGTGTCGTATTCAATGTTGCATTCGTTATTTCACGAAAAAAAACCACATTGAAAGTTGCCAAGTGTTGACATATTAGTGACTACGCCTCTGCACGACCCTTTAGTGATTACAGGCGTGATGTTATTATTTTCGAAATGGTATCTTAGTACCTACAAATTTTTAGCAACTTTCGGGAGGTTCTAGAAAAGTACTACAGCCCCATCATGCCAATTTATTACAAGCAAGCTACGTCGCTTTGTTCCAGTTTCAAACGTGAACGGACGGTGAAATTACTTGCTCGTGAAACTTTTCAACTTTATCTAATGTATCGGCAAACTAATTGGTGTTTCAGGTGTTCAATAATAAAGTTCATAGGCGGCGCGCTTCACAGTTATTGGACTGTTACTGTTGGCCAAAACCAAGCATAAATCATAGCATAATAATCAGCCTATAATGTTCCCACTTCTGGTATACAGACCTCTATCTTCGTATTTATAATCTTTTTTTTCACCTTTTCTGATATTTTTTAATACCTGTATAATTGTGTGATGTTTTTATTACCTGTATTGTGTGTCTTTTGTTGCACTGAATATACGTTTTATCTATCTATCTCTTCTCCTTGAGAGGGGGTGGGCTGTAATCCACCACCCTACTTGTATCTTGCAACTAGATGATGGATGACGAGTTGGGCATATCGTAAATCTATCTCTAAACTCGTAAAGCTGTTCGTTGGGTGAGCGCACTTGAGAACGACTGAACCGATTTATAATTTTTTAGTTATAAAATGTTTGTGTTAATTCGAACTGGGTTTTTATAAAAAAAAATGTTTTAGAAGGTTCCCGAATTTTTTTAACCAAAGCACCTGCCATCTTATCTATTCACCACCCTTTCTTTTTTTTTTTCGGATGGGAAATCATCAAATGACTCCTCCCGCTCTGGGGGTGGAGCGGAAGGGAGTGTCAGACTCTTTCTGACTAAAACCCACCCGTGTTCCTTCCTTAGCCCTTTATGTTCCGGGCCAGTGGTAACCCTTTCGGACAATCCTGCTAACTCGGCAGGCTTCGGCCCTAAGGGGGCCCCTCCTCGATGCTGACATCTCTTTGAGGCCTATTCACCACCCTTTTTTGACTCGTAGAGAATGCCTAAGGCATTAAAAGTCCGCCTTTGGACCTTTTTTATGTGCGAAATTTTTTAAGAAATAAATAAACAAACTTATTTTCGTATCGACATTAATTAACACCACGACATTAGTTCGGTTAACTCGACATTTCTGTATGCTATTAAATAGGTAATGTTATTAAAGGGGATCTGGCGAGTTTTATGAGTGGCTCGGCGGCCACGGTCACACAATAACAGCTTCGGTTTTAATAGTCGCTTGACATATTTCCCTGGTTTTACTCGTAAAATGTAGAATTTATGGTGGCTGGTGGTACTGCATTAAGTTTTCATGGTTGCGAATTTATGTATTTTAGTATTTAGTAGAGTTTATGCACTGAAAAAAATAATTTCTTAGTACAGCACATTAAAGCGATTTCATTATGTCTTACTGACTTTATACAGTAAGAAGAAATGTTTGTAAAACAGTAAAAGACAAAACAGTAACATTTAATGATTGATAATAATACTTACTGAAAAACACAACAAAAAAAGGAAAACCACCTTAACTGTAAAAAACATAAACATAATCAGCCTATAACATTCCCACTGCTGGGACACAGGCCTCCTCTCTGTCTGTGAGAGGGAGTGGGCCGTAATGCACCACGCGGGCCCAGTGCGGGTTGGTAGATGTCACGTCTTCGAATTTTTGTAAATAATAACATAACTGTAATGTAAGTAAATTTCAATGGTTTGAACGATATCACCAAATGAATAAAACAGAATGAATAACATTTTGTGACCTTTTAGCTACATAAAACGTTAAAATTTACTGTCATGACGGTAACATTTTGCCTCAAGCTTTAACTGTTTTCGGATCAGTAAAAATACTGTTTTGGACGTCAGGCTCGTATGGAACTGTTTAAAGCAGTTCAGATTAATGTTTTTTTCATTTTTATTTACTGCTTATTTCTTTCAGTGATGGTTCAGTTAGCAAATGGTTGATTCGGTAACCTTCTATTTTATGTTCGTCTGTGTGTTCTTTCTTTATTTTGAAGTATGACGTGTAACTAAAAACTTATTCAAGTACCTACTTAAACAGCATGATTTTCAATCCTGAAAAGTCTAACAGCTGGTATTTTGTTGGTCCTCCTATTAAAAAGGTCATGGCCATCCGACCAGGTTCAAAAATGTTTTTGTACAAAAACGAAAATGGTGGTAAATAATGCAGGCATAACCCACTTTTCATTATATCTAAAAAGAAAAAAATTATTCAATGGAGAGATCTTGCAGTAGACCAATAAAAAATGGATAATAATTAGCTGCACCAGCGGTTTCGCCCGTCTGTAAATTATTTTATCCCATGGAAACATGTCACTGGGATTAAAAGTAAAGTATTTGTCTGTCCTTCCCCTTTTTAATCCATCCAAAGATTGTCTTTAAAAGATCGCTTTTAGCGATAAGACCGCCCATTGTGTCACCCTATGTACAGTTTCTATTTTTATGTCTGTAATTTATTTGGTGTACATAATAAAGAGTATTTCTATTCTATTCTATACCGCCGCACTATAGGATGTTGTGCCCATATTGCAAGCGTAGTATACTTTTTATCCTGGGCCAGACATCAAGAAAATATTGATACACCTGCGGCTTTCTTGGATAATGTAATTTTAGATATTGATGAAGCTGAATAAACATTAAAAAAAAATGTAAGTATCTATTTTATTTTCTCCTCCCTAAAACCACAAAGTTAAGTTTTCTTAATAGATAGATTAATTTTTTTTATTATTATTCTTTCATGATCCCCATCAGCCACAGTAATGCGCCACTTACCATTGAAAAGTAAATTTGATTCCCGCCATATTTCATTTGGGTCACTATCGGAAAGACCTTTTCGCTGAAAGACAATTCACGTTGGATGACATGAAAGCAAGTTACCTAGATAGCTGAAAGACAATTCAGCTACATGACATAAAAGCAGAGTGCTCAGTCAGCAGAGAGTCAACTCAGCTGGACGACATAAAAGCAGAATGAGCTAGTAGCAAAACGTCTGGAATTGCAAATAGTCCGTATGATTAGAATACCTTATTAGCTGGAAGTCAAATTAGTAGGATGACAAAAACTCAGAATGAGCTAGTAGCGAAAACGTCTGGAAAAGAAAATAGTCTGAATCGTATGTCAACTACCCCTCTCTATCAGAATGACCTTTTCGCTGAAAGACAATTCACGCTGGATGACATGAAAGCCAGATAGCCGAAAGACATTTTCGCCCATTGTACCGGCAACTGGCAACTTTACCATGGGAATTCTGATAGAGACCCGATGGGTTGACTGTCACTCTACTCATAGTCATCCAAGTGTAGATGAATTATTATCAGAGTTAAATGAAAGTGTAATGTTTATTTTTCCGTAAAATATTTTATTTTTGACACTACTACCTACAAACAAAACTACTCGTTATATTGAAACAAAACAAATACAGATTTTTATGACACCAATGACAAAATAGTGATTTAAGAGTAAACTAGTCGCGAGCTCGAACTCACTGGTGGTCATGGCCAAAAAGCACGTTGACTCACCTGGCTTCGTGTCTGACAGAACTAGTATCAGTGATGAGCAGTTAGACGCTAGTCTACACGAACAACGTCTAGTTCTCACGCACAGAAACACCGTTCCGAACTGATAGGCGTGTAAAAAAAATCGAAAAGTGCTTCGGAAAATCGAGTTTTTTGAAAAAACTACTGCATAAATCAATTACAAATAAAGTTTATTGAACTCTTCGATAACTGAGCTTTGTCGGTACGGACTTGGTTTTGAAGATTTTACAGTTCGGTTGGAGTGTAGCCTTAGGGGCACTATAAAAATAAAAAAATAAATAAAATAAAATCTTTTTAATTCAGGCATTATTTTGCCCATAATATTGTTAGTACCTACAACTTATAAACTATGTTAGACACATTACAAAAGAATAAAATAAATAAAAGAATAAAAGAAAAAATCAGAATTAAATTAAATTAATTAAATTTTTTAAAAATTACTATTAAAATTAAAATCAGAATCAAAATTAAAATTAAATCAAAATTATAAGAAAAATTAAAGAAAAAATTAATTTAAGTATTTGCCGCCCGCTGGCGCCCCGGGCACACGCACTTGTGCTTGAACCCAGTGCCCCAGAAGGGGGCTGTCCAGCTTGTGGCTGAGCACGTTCAGGATGGTGTTGGCGCTCCCACGCGTGCGGAACATCAGCGAAGCGATGCGACGCCGCAGAACAGTATGAAATCCGTCTGTGTGCGCATGCGCAAACATCGCAGACGCACTACAGTATCGTGGGAGCCCCACCAGCACCCTGAACGCATTATTATATTGTATTCGGAGAGCGTTGATGGCCCGCTGCGTGTAGTTGACCCACAGATTGCAGGTGTAGAGAGTTTGGCAGAATGCTTTAAACAGAGTGATCTTTACCTCTAAACTACACCTAGCAAATCTGCGCGCCAACATGTTACAGCGGACCGCCATCGCCCTCCTCTCCCTTTCAATGTCCCCATCGTCTTTTAAATCCTCGGTGACCACATGGCCGAGGTATTTAAATTCTCTTACTCTTCGAAGAGCGACAGCGTTAAGCAGCACAGGTGCCACGTCCCCCAGTTTACGACCCCTGGCTTGAAATACCAAGAGCTCGCTTTTCTTTACATTGTATAGGAGACCGTGAACCCTCGCATACTCCTCACACACGCCTATCAGCTTTCTAAGCGCAGCCATTGATGGGCTGAGCAACACCATATCATCGGCATAACTTATACTGTTGATACAGTGACCATCGATCGAGCAGCCTACTCCGATGTCGCTCAGCTCAACAATTAGCCCGTTCACGTACAGGTTGAAGAGTGAGGGAGATGTTAACCCCCCTGTCTCACCCCACACTCCAACCTGTACTCGTCAGAAAGTTCGCCAAGCCATTTGACCTGGTTAGTTTGGTGGTCATACCAATATTTAAAAATATTAATTAACTCACCCGGCACACCTGTATCCTTCAATTTACGCCAGAGAATATCATACCTAACCAGGTCAAACGCCTTGGAGAGATCAAGAAACGCTGCATATACAGGCGTGCTCCTATCTGTGTAGTACCTGACCGTCTGCTTGAGAGACATAACCGCACATTCCGTCGAAAGTCCTGGTCTAAAACCGAACTGTGCATCATTTAAATTTAGGTGTTCTTTAAGCTGTCTCTCAAGCAGGCTATCAAGCACCTTAGATGTGGTAGTAGCTAATGATATCGGGCGGTAGTTGCACTTGTCAGAATTATCTCCAGTCTTGTTTTTAATTATAGGCACTACCACCGTCTTCATCAGTTCACTTGGCAGGTAGGAATGCCTAATACAGAGCGTAAACAAAAGTCCCAGGAGCCTCGGGAGGTGTGACCCCGCATGCTGCAAATGTTCGATGCTAAGGCCGTCGTGTCCGGGAGACTTCCCTCGAGTCATGCCCTTTATTATTAGAGCCACTTGTTTTGCTGTGACACGCTCAGGCACCGCTGACACGACGACCCCCGCATCCCCGTTCTGCTCACCTTTAAGCGGAGACTCCACTTGAAAGTGACATCTAAACATATTAGCAATGTCTTTTGGTTCGCTGATGCCGTCGACACTCACCGGGACGCTAGGTTTTGGGTTTAACTTTCTTGTTTGTTGCCAAAATCCTTTAAAATCTTTATTCTTGTGTTTGGTAGCTAAAATATTCATTTTTATTAATTCTTGGTTATTCTGACAATAACGAAGTTTGCTTTTAAATATTTTTTTTGATTCATACATTTCATTATAAATGTTACCACTGTTAGGTCGACCACACCACACCCAGGTTAAAAACTTCTGCCTAGCCTCCCCGTGAGCGTCACGAACATACTTGTTCCAGCCGACAATATGACGACCGCGGTGCTGTCTACTGCTACCCCCACGACCAACATAGCTATCAACAGCTGCCTCCTGCAACGTTCTCACAATGTCACCGTAAAGCGCGTCTATCGCTGCCAAGTGATCCTTGCTACTATCACTACACATGCTATCACCACACTGGTGGAATTCTTGAGGGAAGGCAAATTCCCTTAGTTTATCATTACAACATTTGGTATATTTTGCTATTTGATTTAAATCCCTGTCTCCCCATAGAACTTTATTTGCTTTGGTGAGCGGAGGCTTAATGGTTCGACAAAATGATTTTAAGTTACACTGAATCTCTACTGGATAGTGATCAGACCAGAAGATGTCATAGCATACCTTTACCGAAGATACCGTGTTTAATGCAGCGTCAGTAACAATACAGTGGTCGAGCCACCTGCGGTTACCGTGCGCTTCACTCACAAAAGTGTAGGTATTAGAATTCAAGCCCAACATCTGTAGGTCCACACATGTCCAGTTTTGCTCATTACAAAAATGTTGTAATTCATTGCCAAACAATGCCCCCGGATGAGCGTTAAAGTCCCCCATGATAAATACATTTTCAATATTGTTACTGTCAACTATTGACGTAATTTCGCTTAAACATTGAACAAATTCCAAGAGATTGTCTGATGAGTCAGTAGGCATATAGATAGAGAAAACGAGTATTAACCGATCCGACACACACACCTTAATTGCACTTATTCGGTTACTGTCACACGGAATCACAGACACATAATTACACTTACTGTTTCTCCATAAAAGTGCTACGCCGCCGTACGGCCGCCCGCGCAAACTATGGCGCGAGGACTTAGAAAATTTTACGAAAATTCTTTTTTTTTTTTTCGGAAATCTGATTTTTTTTTGCAGTTTCGGGTTAACCTTGACCATAGAAACTATTTAGGGTCTGAGAAGCATGGCCCCACGACACACCGTTTCGGAATTGTGGGCCTCCGAATTTTATTCTATTTTATATAAAACGCTCTATATTTCCAAAATGGTGGCTCGGATGAAAATCTTTTCTGGAAAGAAATTGCTGCTCTAGTCGAAAACCATGAGATGGTGTAAAAAAGATGGTTTTTTTTTTACACCATTTAAAAATACCCGAGAAATATTGAGAAAAAAATAATTGCAAAAATTTTCTCTCGGTCGATCTTTCAGCTTGAATATTCTTAGTAAAATTTTCGGAGATATTTTTGTAACAGATTTCTGCCATTTTTTTTTGCAGCACCTTATTAACCTTGTCCATAGAGACCATTTAGGTTCTGAGAAGCATGGCCCTACGACGCACCGTTTCCGAATTGTGGGCAGCTAGTATAAAATATTTTTATTCTGTCGGCTGTTTTTATTCTGTCGGCGAATTTCTGAATAAAAAATCTTGTCAGTCCTACCACTTCAGAAATGCATTGTAATATTTTTTAAATGATTTATCTTCCTTTGTTAATATAATTAACTGTACGATATTAGTATGTTACTGCATGTTGTTAACACATACCTACTTCATGTAATAGATATTTGCATGCCATTATTACATGGCGGAATGTGTCTTTGCACTATACAATTTTATATTATCATCTTTTGTACCTACACTACCTACCACATTTTATGCAAATAAATGATTTTGATTTTTGTTTTTTTTTTTGAATAAAATATAATTCGGAGGCCCACAATTCGGAAACGGTGCGTCGTAGTGCCATGCTTCTCAGAACCTAAATGGTCTCTATGGACAAGGTTAATAAGGTGCATTGTCCCATCGGACAATGAGAGTGAAGGAAGAGGGAGTGCACCTGTGTCTGCGCGCACACTTGTGCACTATAATATCTCCCGCGCCGAAGGCTAGTCTCCGTTGAGATTGACCGCCGTGGCCGAAATACGGTCTGGAGGACTTTATTTATTTAATAAGGTGCTGCAAAAAAAATAGCAGAAATCTGTTAAAAAAATATTAGGATAGTTAAATACTTGAATGCAAAATATGGTACTACAAAATATTGTTTGACAAAACAATCATATATCAACAAAGTCTGCATCTTATGGGCATTTAGCGTTCATGTCTATTATGTAACTATGGCATTTTAAAATCCAGACGTTTTACTACTAAGGCGTTTTGCGTTCATGTCTATTTAGTAACTATGGCGTTTTAATATCAAGACGATTTGCTACTAGAGTATTGTGAATTACGACATTTTAAGATCCAGACGTTTTGCTACTAAGGCGTTTAGCGTTAATGTCTATTTAGTAACCATGGCGATTTAATATTAAGACGTTCAGGCGATGTGGTCATTTTGCAACGTGGATATTCTGATAGTGACCCCCCACAGCACTGTAAGAAAAAAATATGTATGCATCTACTCAAATATTGTTTTATCTCTTAGTGGTTTATTTACCGTTGTTTATAAGTTCATGTATCAAGTATTAGTGCTTGGCCAGACTGGGAGCGCGAGGCGGGGAGCAGCGCAGTTACCGGAACGCGCGCGATCTGCCTGTCCGCAGTCGAGCGCGGCTGCGTTCTGCGTGTTGTCGTGTCCAGTGTTTATCAAAATATAATTATTATGCATGAAGAACACTTACATTTACTAGAAAAAAGCTCGAACTAGTTTGAGAACCCCGGTTCCCGCGTGGACCGCCCGCGCGCCCACTGCAGCCACTTCTCGGAACGAGTTATGGCGTGAGTTGCCCGCGCACTCCCCGCGCGCTTCCCGCGCCGAGTAGCCCGCGCCGCTCACCGCGCCCGCGTGCCCACTATGGACACTCAAATGAAGTTCTTATGTTTGAGTACGCCGCGCCGCGCCCGCGCTGCCAGTCTGGCCAAGCACTAAGTAAAGATTAACTTGTATTTCTCATTTCGCATGATAAAATATGAATTGAGAAATAAATGTCTTAAACCGTAAATAAAAGATCAAGTTGTTGGATTGCTTATCTAAATACGGAATCCTAAATTGCTAACTTTTTACTTTTAATTAACATTTTACAAACTGTTTTACACAAAATGGCTATCTCAGATTTCAAGGCAATTTTATATGAAACGCCGGGCCAAATTAATTCACAAAATATTAACCATTTTCCATTTCCTGTGAAACGTTATTTAAAACTCGGAGTAGCCAATTCAATATCCGGGTCCTTAGGGCGACTGCACACGATCGAGGAACGCCCCAGCGACTCGACGACTGATGGAGCGATTCCTTCAAGCGTCGCAACTCGTACAAACGGTTGGATGGATCGGCGAGTATAAATGGCTACTAGCTAAATTGGTTTCAGACTTCACAGTATATAGAGAAAATGTTATGGTCGCAGAATATTAAACAAAATTTTCGGGTACTTTTGTAATGCACCAGCTACTCTATTCTGATAAAAATTATGAGCAAATAAATTCGCAAGTCTGTAGCGGTATATGCAACGCCACATACGAACAACGCGTCATACTGACGTCATGCAAAATCCTGCATCTCACAAGCAGAGTTTATACAACGGCTGGAGCATAGATACCACGGTCCAATATGAATCATCGGGCAGTTGCCCGCCAGACACAACACCCGTCTGGACGGAGGATCCTTCTCTAAAGTATGAGTGAACTTTACACCCTGTTCCTCATACCTCTATAGGTATTTCAAATGATGGGTGCTCCTCATAAGGGGTGTTAAAGGAAACTTCCTAAAAATTAACGAAGTTAAATCGGACACCATCATAATTAATTTCCTGAGCTTGAAATATAATAAATTACACGCTAGATTGAATTTATTTTACTTTATTATAGAACGAGAGGAATTTATTTTGGAATTAACAGCATAAAGATTGTATCAGTATTAGCTGGTCACGTACACAAACCCTTATATTTAATAACGCTTCGCGCCTATCTCATAATTTTATACCCAAAGTTAATTAACGAAAATGATTCGCTACTAAATTGTGCTTTTAATTATTTGAATCAAGGCTAATTTATTCAAATAATTTTTTACCTTTTTGAGTATTAGTAGGTGCATGATATTTTAATTTGGCTACTAATTTTAATGTTAAAGCAGTTTCCACTTTTATATGCATTTTATTTGATGGCGCTAGTAAGGCAGGATATACACGACCTACGTAAAACCATTAGTAAGTCTTATTAAAATAAATCTTATTTCGGTACGTTAAAGTAGGTATAAATTGGAATGATTGCCCAGAGTTTTTATCAAATTTACGGCAATCATTTTACTTTATACTTTTCAACACACTTGCTCGTAAAGTGGCTCTTATTGAACCGCTTTTAGGTCCATAATGGAGTGTATTAAAAACGCGTGCTTTTTCTTTACTTTAATCCACTAGAGCTGTAATGCCACAGATAACTATACCTATTTACTAGTCGGAGATGCGTGCTTTTTTAATCTCATCAATGAGACTTCATGCCAAAAGAAATCTGGGGGATATATTTCACTATTTTTTTAAATAGGTAGTCTATATTGTCCTTGGTCGCAAAATGAACTAATATTTATTTACCTTAAGGTGAATGCGCAGTACCACGGACAATTTAAGGTGAATGCGCAGTGGTATAGACCACGAAATTCAAAATTTCTTAGGTTTTTTGCAATTTTCAGGTCGGTGTCAGGTTGTGTCAGGTTGTTTGATCAAAATATGATTTGCGGCTATAACAGGTACCTCTTTACAGAATTATTGTTGTCGCTCATTGAATGGAGTCGACCTTCTGTACCAATCAATTCTTTGTCCTAGAGTGTCTGTGCTCGGCTGTACGTACTTATCCGATTGAATCCGACTGAATGGCGATAGTCAAATATAGTGTCGAAATGTACTGGGATCGAGAGTTGAAACGGATTTTGATAGTGGTGCTTTTTATTAGAAGGTGATTTACAAAAAATCCCTTTATTTCTGAATAAGACACGTTTCGAGTCAAGACAGTTGCCGACCACTTCACTTTTTCTTTTTTTTTCTTGGACTACTATGTTTTGTGCTCGTGATTACAGATAACAGGTGTAAAGACACTTAAATATGCCGCCAGTCATTTGTACTCCCCGTCACTTTAGTTAATATTTATCTTATTTTTACAAAAACGAGTTTTTAATATACAGGGTGGTCAAAAAGTCGTGGATAAAACGAAATAGGGAGATGAAGGAGGTCATTTCCAACAAAAAATCTTTCGACAGCATGGCCATAATTCAATTGCCATAAAAGTTCTGAATATTTTTATATACCGAGTTCTTTTACAATTAGATTAGACTAATTACAAAAAAATATATTTTTTTATATAAATGTTTATTTTATTATTATAAAAAAAATTATAATAATAAAATAAACGGTGTTGTATTACTAGATAATGTATCAGCACTACAAAAGTTCTATTGCGGCTACCAAACTTCAAGAGCAATTAATTTTTTTTCCAAAAAAATTTAAGCGTTACCAAAAATTATTTCTTACTTTAAAAGCATTGGAAGAGATCCTCCTTTATCTCTCTATTTCATTTGATCTACGACTTTTACAACTATAAGAGCGTTTACGCCTACGGCATTTCATACAAACTTTCAAGCCTTTGTTTTTCGAAATAAATAAACCGATTTTAATCAAACTTCATACACATTATCAGGGTACAAAGGTCTAAAAAGTTAGTTATGAACATTTTCGAAATGTCTTATTGATGCGTAGTTGACAGCTATGTGTATATCTGTTATGTTTTTGTAAGCACGTCTTTTCGATACAAATAAACCTATTATTCTTTCTTTCTTGCAATAAGTCCCAAAACATTACCACTCATGCCCATATAGGTCATGTTACAATTCCAAGCCGTTAATCTCTGTAAATAATGCCACCTTCAGAAATGTTAATTCTATTACCACAGAAAATCTAATTAAACTTGAAATATACAATATCGTTAAAACAATAACATGGTGATTTAATCAAAGCGAGCTGCCGGAAAACCGTTTGGTATTTCGGAACATTGAAAAATAATTCTCGTACAGTTTAATACCTTATATAATTAAGATTAATTAACAAATTTTCTGTCTGTATTTTAATTAAAACTTGGATTTCTTGGACCGTTTATACAGTAAGGCGTAGTTTACATCGTCGGATTAAGAAAATAGTAGATTATTTTTCTTATCTGTAGGACGTGTTGACACAATGACATATTATTTGACACAATTTATAAAATCTCATCATCTGCCGAGCCTTTTCCCAACTATGTTGGGATCAGCTTCCAGTCTAACCGGATGCAGCTGAATACCAACATTTTATATGGAGCGACCACCTATCTGACCTTCACAACCCAGTTACTGGGTAATACGATACCCCTTCCAGGCATATACGTGTTTTTCGAGGCACGGAGGAGTCACGGTATGTAAAGATGGTCACCCATCCACAGACCAACCGCGGCAAGCGCAGCTTAACTTGATCGATTGACCTGAGCGGCTGTTATTATTTAGCCACAAGCTCCAGATAACTAGGGAAACCAGTCAAGAATGAGCAGTGCAGCAAATGAGGCTTACTTAACAGAATATAATTTCTCCATTTTGAGTTAATGTTTAGACCTAGTAAAATCTCGCCAGTGTGTCCTAGCATTATCCGGACCCTTGAGACCGGATAATGGATATAATTGATTACTTCCAAAAAGTTTAATTTTCAACTTTAAGTGAGATGAACTAAGTTTGATTTTATTAAATGCTCTTGTTAATTATTCTTGTATTACAGTTACTTGCGGAGTTTTGATTAATTAATCTTGTATCAAAGTTACGTTTAATTTGTGTTAATTGTCAAAGGAACAAATTCTGAAGGTTGTTGTTAAAAAGGGGCCGACACTAATATTATAAAGGCGAAAGTTTGTGAGTGTGTGTGTGTATGTGTTTATATGTTTGTTACTTCTTCACGCTCAAACGGCTGGACCAATTTTGATAAAATTTTGTATGGAAGTAGCTGACACCCTGGATTAATATATAGGCTTCTTTTTATACTGATATTCCCACGGGATCGACCCTTGTGTGTGCGGGTGAAACCGCGGGGCGCAGCTAGTGAAATATAATTTACACAAAGTAAAGGGCATGTCTGGGTTCGAACCTGCGACTTACAAATCTTATGTCACGTTCATTGCACACACCACTGCTCCTCTTTTCGGAGACTGATATATGTAATTTTGACGACGTTCAAGAAATGCTGACTCACAGCCTCCAATCAATTTAGTCAGTCTGTTCGCAGTCCACTGCTGAACAAAAGCCTCTCCCAGACTGTGCCACAACACCCTGTCTTCCGCCTTCCGCATCCAGTCGGTCTCAGCCACCTTCTTAAGTTCGTCGACTCACAGCCTAATTTGAATAAATTAATTTTGATAGTTAAGAACGCCACAAGTTTAAAATCCACCCACATTTACACTAGGTATTAGTTAAACTGCGTCAGTGTAACCCAATCCTAACTAAATCGGCTCTAATGGATGGCAACCCACATAGACCATAGAGTGTTGAAAGCTTTTAGCTAACCAGTCATGGTTTTCACGTTCCCAACAATTTGACTTTAAAGCTAAACATCAATGTGAAGATAAATGTTTATGTGTGGAGGAATTATTTATTTATTTTATTTGTCCATTTATTTCAGGCACCAAGGCCCATATAAACACATACAATACAATATTAATATAACTTAAAAATACTATTAATACATTCAACATTATATTTACACTAAAAACTAACGCACACGAAGTGTCTGCGTCGTGTTTGGCTGACTGGTGTCATGTAGCCGGCCACTAAACCGGCGGTACACAACACCCTTTGGCCAGAACCCTTCCTTGAGGAACTTCTCGAGATGATGTGTCGGAACACGCACCACGAACGACTTGAAATTCTTGCTGTGACGCGACTTCAACTTCTCGAACCTCAAAGTCCAGTTGTTAGTGTAGTTGTATTAAAAGTCGTCATCTGCCTAGCCTTTTCCCAACTATGTTGGGGTCGGCATTAAGTCTATCCGGATGCAGCTGAATATCAATATTTTGGATGGAGTGACTCAATCCAGTTACTGGGTAATACGAAACCCCTTGGTAAGGCTGGTTGTCAGACTTTCGGGCTTCTAACTACCCTTATCGACTGTTAAAGACCCATGAATGACAGCCGGGACCAGCGGCTTAAAGTGTAGAAGAAAAATTAAGAGAGCAACTTTATTCACATTCGATTATGGTTCGTCAAAATTTCATGACACGCGTTATGAATATTTCATCGTCATCATCATTTCAGCCGAAAGACGTCCATTTTTTTCGGGATTGCACGGTTAGTTTATGGCTCAAGCAAAACCTTTTATTTTAAGCTCTCAAAAATGTCACTGTAAAAACTTAAGTGAAGTAAGTCTGAGCAGTCATTACACTTGTTAATGCTAGGGATTGACGCTGTTGACAGCTCACTTCAATCTCAATTCACTTTAAGTTTTCACAGTGAGTGCTTGGCCAGACTGGCAGCGCGGGCGCGGGGCGGGCGCGGGGCGGGCGCGGCGCCGTACTCAAATATAAGAACTTCATGTGAGTGTCCATAGTGGGCACGCGGGCGTGGCGAGCGGCGCGGGCTGCTCGGCACGGGGAACGCGCGGACAACTCACGCCATAGCTCGTTCATACAAGTGGCCGCAGTGCGTGGGGACCTGGGTTCTCAAACTAGTTCGAGCTATTTTCTAGTAAAAATAAGTCTTATTCATCCATATTAAATTTTGACATACACTGGACACGACAACACGCAGAACGCAGCCGCGCTCGACTGCGGGCAGGCAGACCGCGCGCGTTCTCGCAACCGCGCCGCTCCCCGCCCCGCGCTGCTAGTGTGGCCAAGCACTGAGATTTTTATAGATTAGACCGGCTGACCTAACTGAAGCGAGCGAGGGAGCGGGATGCGGGACGCCACTGCGCGCGTCTATTGTTTTAATGGCTAGACATTTACGCGACTATTCGCAACATTTTGAACACCTCCATACAAGTATGTTGTGCATAAACACGAGCGGCACACGGCAACAGCAGGGGCAACTGAAGCCGACGGGTGCAGTTGTCTCTGCTGTTCACGCGTGTCACTCGTATGTACGCACACTAAGTTGACACAATCGCCACGAGCGAATTTTGTCGCGCACGCCCGTCCGATTCAGTTCGGCCAGAGCTATAAGCTTACCCTAGATGTAATTAAAAGCAAAAAACAAAAAACATAAAAAACCGACAAAAACAAAAAAAAACACAACATTAAAAGCATATAAATAAATTATGAATAATATCCTAAAAAGGATGAATAAGTTCAAAAGTCATAAATTATTGTATTCATTTCCTCGTTCCAAGGAAAAATATCTAAGCTTTATTCAACAAACTCGCGCCTACGCACTTTTTTCATTAAAAACAAATTATGAAGGAAAAGGAAGTAAGTAACGGAAAATAACTGCCTTCTTTGGAAGATTAACGAAGTTTAATAGAATATTCTAACGGGAAGAGAACCAAAAACGGGCAAGTGCGTGTCGGACCACACACAGTGAAGGGTTCCGTAGTTGGGATGAATATTTACCTCTTATTATTATATTATATTTAGATTTTACACAGCCTGTGTGACATTCGAACGGTAAGACGGACGACAGGACATGACTTCATTATCTCTTCTACTCAATCGCTCTCTCACTGCTGAGAATCGTGACTCTGTTTCAAATTGTCAACTGAGTTTCTCCATCTGCTAAGATCGGTGGCCTGATGGAGTGCGGCGCTGATAGGCATCTCCAGTCGCTCAGATATTTGGTCCGACCACCGTTATGGACTTCAGCCTCTAGGACTTTTGCTCTCTATCTTCCCTGTCACCATCAGACGTTCCACGTTGTTGGTACCTCTGGGGGCAATGTGGCCGAAGTATCTCACGACGTCTTCATAAGAGTTCCGTTTTTGACATTTCACTACGGAACCCTAAAAATAAAATGCAAGACAGTTTCTATTATAAAAGACAATGTGAGTTTTCCATTATAAGTTCGCAAACAGGCTGAACCAGATGGAAAAGGTTATTGGTTCAAAACCTACAATTGGCGTGAACCAATTTTGTTTGAGACCTATTGGGTTGGAAGTGTTGGAACAGAAAACTCATTGAAAAGTGTTAAGGAATAAAATAGAAAACATATAAATAACAATAATAAACAGCAACAATAATACCAATAGACGAGCAACTACCTATGTGAGGAACAAAGTGAAATATTTTGTTAAAAATTTAGTTATTTTTCCTCTCTGCAATTGGCATTTTGTTTTTGTTTTGATTGTTATAGTTTTAACTTTATTTTGTTGTCCTATGTATGCCAGTGACGCGGGCGCATCACGGATTGATTTCTATTGTCAAATGTCAATCTCAAATTGTCAAATTAATAAATAATGTGTGTTGTCTTTGGTCCCTGGCCCTGACATCAAGCAATGGACAAAATTGATAAAAAAAATTAAGCTTGAGTACGAGGCTTTTGACTACGTTGTGTGTGTATATTTTGTCTTTTTTTTATTTTTTTATTTGCAATGTGCGTTTTGTTTGTGCAGAATGAACAGGTTTTCTTTCTTTCTTTCTTTCTATAGTTCACTCATTCTCCTATAAAAGGGAGGATTCTCCGACCAGACGGGTATCGTGTGCGGTGGGCAACTACCCGACGACTGATGTCGGCACGTTCTATACAGGGTTATTGGTAAAACATTAACAACCTCTTAAGAGGTCATTGTACTCATCATAATGAACAACTTTTACTATGGGACTAAACCTGAAATCGCGAAAAAAAAATCAGCTGTTCCCTACATTTATGTTCGTATAACTCGTCAAAATGTAGGGAACAGCAGATTTTTTTTCGCGATTTCTGGTTTGAGCCCATAGCAAAAGTTGTTCAATGTCGTGTGTTGTTGTACAATGACCTCTTAAGAGGTTGTTAATGTTTTACCAATAACCCTATATTTATGCTAGTTCCGCGGTAAACTCTGCTTGCGCGATGCAGGTATTTGAATGACGTCAGTGTCATCTGGTGATGTAGATGCTGCCACGCAACCAACAACAACAGCAATATTTTCATCATCACCATCTGATAGCGTTTTCCCAACTTATGGCGGGGTGCTTCCAGTCTAACCAGATGCAGTTGAATATTCCTGTACTGTCCATGGAGAGAACAATATTTAACAACATTAATTGATTTTCTCTTGACCCTTTCCTTGAATGAAACCGTGAAAGCCATTTATTTACTGTTGAACAGTATCCAAAACATTCAAGTAAAATAACTGCACTAATGATATTTCTGCCGGGTGCTGTAAAGCGAGCCCTAGACACTTCCCAGTAAATCCCTAGTAACGAAGGGCTATTGTCGCTAAACAAAGGGCCGTCAATGTGCGGAAGTAAAACAGTATCGAATTTTCTGGACGTAACAGTGAACGATGGCAACCAATATAGCACCTGGATGGAGTCTAGGTTATAAGCTGAGAGAGAATGTAGTCACAAGTTTGTAAACAATATTCTATTGTATCCTTTGCAGTCCTGACACGTCCTGAAGGGTGATTTTACTGGCACACTAATTTGCTAGTTGCTTTAAACTTTCGACTTCTGACCGAAGTGATTTAAATTAATAATCGCCATACAACGTGGCAAAACTGCCAGCGTTTTGAGCACTTTTCCTGTTGACAGCGATGCGGATGAATTTTTTGATGCCCTATGATTCTTTTTCCTCCTTTTCTTTTTTTATTTTTGAATTTTTTGTCTATTATTATTATTTTAGAGTTTGTTAGCTTACATTATGTAAATATTATCTTGTTTGAAAATAAAAAGAGATCGAAAAATTAATAAGAAGTTTTTAATAAGTTATTGTTTTCATTATTTTATAAAGATCCTTCGGCACTCGGGCGATCGTGGATGGTGATCATCTTTATATATCGAGCTCCGTGTCTCGGAAAGCACGTTAGGTTGGTCCCGGCTGTCATTCGCGGATCTTTGGCAGTCGTTACTGGTCGTCAGAAGGCCAAAATTCTGACAAAAAATCTTACCAAGGGATATCGCGTAACTGGGTTTTGGAGGTCAGATAGGCAGTCGCTCCATGTAAAATACTGATAGTGACCTAATCCGGTTAGATTAGAAGCCGACCCCAATATAGTTGAGAAAAGGCTAGGGAGATTGATTGAGCTAGATAGATAATACTCAAGCGGCGTGACTGCTTTACACGTAGACCAAACCCATCTGTATATTGTATTGGTTGCTACGAGAAAGTACTTTCGCAAAACGCCGTTCCTATACCTTGGACTACCGGCAACAAGTGGTCGCTTGAAGTCATCTGAAAGAACGTAACACGCATTAATTCTGTGCCTACCCTCGTTTCACTAACGGTCAGGTGTGAGTGCTCCTCCAAATTGCCTAGGCACTCAAATTCCTACATAAATTACTCTGAACACCTGAGGCTTTGTAGGTAGTTGCAGATAAAAGGATCCTCTTTTGTAACATTAACACTTACTTTGAGACAATTTTCTTAAATTTTAGTTATCCTAAATGTTAGATTAGGCAATTTCATTGAGCAATCGTGTTGCAGTTATTTTAGACGGGTCAACACGAGCTCGTGAAAGAAAAAATTAAGGTTACGTAGTTGTGGCGGCATCTACATTACCACTTGTGAACTACGCATCACACTGACGTCACGCAAAAATCCTGCATCGCGCAAGCAGAATTTACCGCGCAAGTAGCATACATACAACGTCCCGACATGAACCGTCGAGCAGTTGCCCACCAGACACAACACCCGTCTGGTCGGAGGATCTTCCCTATTTTATGGAGGATGAGTGAACTTTACACCCTGTTCCTCATACCTCAATAAAGTATTAAAAGGTCCAGGCGTTGCGTTCAGTAGAGATAAGTGCAAATTGCAGAACTAGTTACAATTAGCAGATAAGTGAATTGAGATGTTGAATTGACATTTTATGACCCCCCCCCCCTCCCGCCTGAGCGGTCGATATAGGATCTTAATTACAGAAGTTTCTTACGGAGTTTGCTAAAAAATTGCCTACAGCGTTGAGGGTTTAGTTTTCATAAAACTTACCTGAGGAAAAGCTATACTGTAACCCCTTATAAAGATGACAATATCGATTCGACTTACATCCTAACTTTCCTTCACAATTTCACAAAAACATCTAGGTAACATCCCTAAATCTTACCCTACCTTTTGTCATTCCAAACACAATCGCCAGATGGCAAATACATCTTACGTTTCTACCGGAGCACAAACATAGGTCACACGACCAGGGAACATCGAAAGAAAGGCATCTTATCCTTCAGGCCATTTGTCTCGCACAACGGGGAGTAGGCAGGTGTCCTCATAAATATTATATGTAGGAAGAATTTATATCTGGGTGTTCCTAATATCGGCGTTCGATTTACCTATTCATTTTGTGGTTTATACTTGCATCGGTTGGAGGTTACATGCGGAATTGGAAATGGTTCAGGGATTATAAATGTTTTTAATTAAACGGTAAATTGGAATCGGTTTGCGGATTTTGACTTTGGTTTTTGGACTCTGTGGATTGATTGATCTATGAGGTTAGATTATTTATACCAATTATCCAATCAAGCCACGTAATAAAATACTCCCCTAAGAAATTGACTATCCCTCGTCACCCCGTTAGGGGTAGATTTTCTAAAAACCCTGATATATTTTATTATTTATTTTGGTCATAAATACTGAGTTTCGAATCAATTGGACCGCGATTGTGATTTATGTACAAACATATGAACAGACAAGGAAAAAGGAACAGAAAAATACGTATAAAAGCGCCTTTCTTTTACAAGCGTTAAAAATTAATGTTGTGTTAGTGTAGGTACATACAATGACAAAAACATTAATTTCAATGTAACCTTTTGTTAAAGACATATGTTACGAGAAAAACTATATCCAACCAAACTACGTAGAACCTAGTTACAAAACTAGAACCTCGCTAATCCGAAGCATTGTCAAAGGGTAGTCCTGTCCAAATAGCCGTCCATCCGGTCACAATCTGGACTAACTCAAATATTTGGAATCTGTACGTAACTTTGTACGATTACCGAACCGTTTCCGAACCTTTCCGATTTCGAAAGTAACTCACAAATAGTTAACGGTATTGACATTTTATGGATAAATAGCTGCGCGCCGTGGTTTCACCCGCATAAGTTGGTTGACTTGTACAATAAAAGTTTTGTAAATATTGACATCTTCAATAGCCCAAACGTCAAAGGTCTTAGCTTGAAATCTCTTAAAAAATAATACATATTTTACAGACGTAATCTTTAAATTATCACTTTAATAAATCTGTCCTGGTTGTACACTTTTTATTTGTCATCTTTCTTTTATTTTATTATTATTAACTTTTTTTTTTATTGTTTACAACTTCTTTTTTTTTCTCACGCCTAGCGATTAAAGTAGTTTTTTTAAATATTATTATGATAACCCGTGGACAGTGTTGTGGGTTACATTATTAGCAAAATACAAATATTGTTATACTAGTTTTAAGTTTTCATAATGTAACTGTTTGCTGTACCTCTTAATAAAAATAAAATAAAATAAGTGTCGATTTCGTGGGAATATTGGGATAAAAAGTAGCTTATTATGTTAATCCAGGGTCAGAGCTACCTCTATTCAAAATTTTATCAAAAACACCCCCACACAGACATACACACTCGCAAACTTTCGCTTTTATATTATTAGTGTGATATTCTTGATTGGAATTGATTTTGATTAGATTTTTCTGTGTACGACTCTTTACAATATGTTTTGTGCAGAGTAAGTTGAAATATTATTTGTGAAAAGACTCGTTGGTCTAGTAGTCGCAAGTGCTACTGCTGAGTCCTGGGTTCGATTCCCTGGTCGAGTAAAGTGTTACCTATTGGGTTTTTTTCACCAGGAATTTATTAGTAGCAGCTTAGAGTCCGGATTTGTGCCCAGCTGAAGGCAAAAGCCTCGCACAGCTCTCTATTACATGGGACTTAAAGATAACTGGCGAGACAGGCATACTGGTGTTACTAGTACAGTCAACAAAAGAGATAAGTATGCAGGATTGTCGGATATAGTTGAAGTTTAGTAAGAAACCAATGGATGTTGTCGACTGAAATATAATTTGTTAAATGACCTGTTTGTTTTTTAATAATAAAATAGAATTTTATTCGAGAACATTCATCGGTTTCTTACTAAACTTCAACTATATCCGACGAACCTGCATACTTATCTCTTTTATTGACTGTACATACATCTCTGCCTCTGCTTTTTGGGGTTACAGGCGTGATTTTATGTTATAATATGGAAAGGCTCGTTCAGGACTTCAGGATAGCATTACCATAAGATTTTTTTTAATTTTGCCCACCGCTTATATAAATAGTTTAATCCTGTATTTGCAAAAAGTATAGTCAAAGTCACCATTTTTATTAATTTTGGCAACCGAAAAGGTTCTATTGTACCTAACTCTATACGAGCAAAGGATAACACTGGCAAGCAGTCAATGAAAAACATTGCAAACAAAAACAACTGAAAAATAAACAGTCTAGCCACAGACCACACATACAATTTTAAAAGCTATAGCAGTTGTTTCACTCAGTATCTCAACTTTTTTAATTTAAAATTGTAGGGTAGCTTCATATAAAGTACGGTGATCCCACAACTGTTTTATGAAAGTTATTTTGACAGACACGATAATGTTGCTCCAAGCTGGACCTATTGAAGTATGAGCAGAGAAAAATACACAGGCATAAATAAATTACTTACATTTAGAAGAAAAGTTCTTCATAAGGTTTTTACGGCCTTTTTATCAGAGTCACAGTATAGTTAAATACATAGTAGGCAAGTATAGTCTGGAAGTTAATAATTGTTTATCAAATTGACACACTATGTACCAGACGCCAGCACATCAAGCTACAAACGTCAAATCAATATTTTTTTTTTTTGTGACGAGTTAGGTTCTGGCTTTGGAAAAATTCTACTCAATTACCTAAGCCATAGTTTTACCAATCATAGTTACCATAACATAAGTTTTAAACAAATGATAAAAAGAATTGCCAATGCAAACCTTGATAATTATTGTACTATGGTTTTGCTATTAGGTAATAGCACTGGTATTACCAGAAAGGACATAGTGGATGGTGTAAACACCTTATTAAAGTTAAACATAGGTAAGCTAATGTTGTGTGCTTTTCCTTACTCAGATACTTTATCATACAATGAAAATAATTATATTTATAAGTTGAATAATACTATTCACAATCTGACATGTTGTCATAGAGACAAATTATTGTTTTTTGACACTAACAAGTTTGTTAGTGGTATTAAGTTAACTCAGAGAACTATATCTCTGTCTGGGGAATGTAGACATATGATTGCTATGTTGATAGCATATAATATTAACGAGGTTATAGCTAATATAACGAGTTCTAGTATTAGTGACGAGTCCGTGTTGCCTAGTTATACTAACAACATGGTGATTAATTATGGATCGATATGTTGTACGAAGGAGGATCCACCACCACCACCACCACCACCTATAATACCAACATCCTTGGAGACTACTACCAGTCAGATAGGATATTCTCCTCCCGCTGGAACATACTCGGGCAATCCAGACTCTCCAGTTGTAGTTGTGGAGGTCACTCCGGATAACTATTTAAACTAGTCAGTGAGACAACAGAAGTTACCCCTTCAAATAACAAATTATTATTACAGAATAATAAAAAGGTATCTTCTGGCAATATAATTAATAATAATAAAAAACCAAAGGGAGTGCAACATATTTTAAAATTATTTAATCAGAATATCCAAGGTTGCGCTTCCAAATTATTGGAAATAGAATTGTTTTTGGAAAACACCAAGTTTGATGTCGTTTGTTTAACAGAGCATTGGTTGAAAGATCATCAAGTAAAGTCAATTAATTATGAAATTTATTGTGTAGTTAGCCATTTCAGCCGAAAACGTATGATACATGGCGGATCATTAATATTACTTAAAAATTCTATTAAATCAAAAGAACGAAAAGACATAATCGGACTGTCTGTTGAACACACCATTGAATTGTCCTGTGTTGAGCTTGATAAGCATGTTATAGTATGTGTATACAGACCTCCAAGTTACCAGAATCTATCGGTGTTTGATTCTGTAATGGAAGATGTGTTAAAGAAACTTAGTACTAGTAGTAAGTCAATAATAGTATGTGGAGATTTTAATATTAATTTATTGGAAAATAACTCGAATACTGTCAGATTGTTAAGTCTTTTTAGGTCATTTGATTTGTCAAATGTTTTTATTGAACCAACCCGAGTGACAGCTTCTTCTGCCACTTGTATTGATAATGTTTTTTGTAATTGTGATTACTTACACAAAGAAATTGTAAATAAGTTGCCGTCTGATCACAGTGGACAAAAAATAACATTTAGCTCCTACATGCCTTTACAAAAAATTCAAATAAGGTTTAGGACAATTACATGTAAAAAGTTAGAGAAATTAAATAATTCTTTGGCCAGTAAGTTATGTGATCAGAATTTTAATAATATAGGTGACCCAAATGAATTCTACGCCGAGTTCTTTTCAATATTAAACGCGCAGTTTAATGACACTTTTCCACTAAAAACTAAAAATATTCACACAAAGTTTTTATTTAGTGACTGGGCGACTCCAGGTATTCGTAAAAGCAGGGAAAAACTTTTTGAACTCTATGGCTTAAAGCAACATATGAATAATACAAACTTTCATCAGTATGTTGCAAAATATTCAAAAACTTTTAAAAGTGTGTGCCAAAAAGCTAAAGCTCTTTATATTAGCAATAAAATAAAATCAGCTGATGATAAAATAAAAACTACCTGGCAAATAATAAATAATGAAACAGGTAGGAAAAAACAGCCTAACACTGAATTTAATTTAGAGACTGCACATGGCCCCATCAACTCAGATGTAGAAATAGCTCAGGAATTTGAAAACTTTTTTTCTAATATTCCCCTTAAAACTACTGAAGCTTTAAATTCATCCCCCACGCTTTCTGCTGCCTTACTTAAAAAGAATGTAAAGGCATGCCCTTTGGAGTTTAGGTTTCAGCATACAAGCCCCCAGGCTGTTATAAAAGCTTTTAGAGATCTTAACATTAAATCAACAGAAGATCTCTGGGGAATGTCTGTAAAAGTATGTAGATCTTTCATCGAAACTATTGCGCCCTATTTAGCTTTCATATTTAACACCAGTGTTGACCAAGGAGTCTTTCCGGATCTTATGAAACATAGTAAAGTAGTACCATTGTTCAAATCCGGTGATAGTAAAGATCCTAACAATTATAGACCTGTGTCAATTCTACCAGTTCTCAGTAAGGTGTTTGAAAAGTTGATGCTCAATCAAATGTTACGTCACTTTAATAAAAATTCCATCTTTCATGAACACCAGTACGGTTTCACCAAAGGGCGTTGCACTACTGACGCCGGTGTTACCCTAATAAAGAACATTTTTAACGCCTGGGAAGAAGCACAAGATGCCATTGGAATCTTTTGCGACCTCTCTAAGGCGTTCGATTGCGTAAACCACGAGACACTTCTGATGAAACTGGAGCACTATGGAATTAGAAAAGCAGCACTTGACTTGCTAAGATCATACTTGAAAGATAGAAAGGTTAAAGTTCAAGTAAACGGCGTAAACTCATTAGGGTCTGAAATGACAATGGGTGTTCCTCAAGGTTCGATATTGGGTCCATTCCTCTTTTTAGTTTACATTAATGATTTACCCCAATTACTTCAAAATCAACCGAAGATGGTGTTATTTGCAGATGACACATCATTAATCTTTAAAATAGACCGACGGTCACAAAATCTTGACGACGTGAATAACTCTATTCTTCAGGTCCAAGATTGGTTTACGGTAAATAATTTAGTACTTAATGAAAAAAAAACCAAATGCATTAGATTTAAATTACCGAATGTTAGAAGTAGCGAATGTGAAATCATATTGAATGGCCAAAAACTAGAATTTATTGATCAGACAGTTTTCCTAGGAATCACGCTAGACGAGAAATTACAATGGGGACCTCATATAACATCTATTGCGGGGCGGCTAAGCTCCGCCGCTTATGCTGTTAGAAAGATAAGACAGTTAACAGATGTAGAAACCGCGCGTTTGGTCTATTTTAGTTACTTCCACAGTATTATGTCATATGGCATTTTACTATGGGGTCGGGCTGCATTGAATCCATTTTTATTTTACAAAAGAGAGCTGTCAGAGCCATTTACAATCTACGTCGTCGCGAATCTCTTAGGGAACTATTTAAAAAGGTTAATATCATGACGGTACCTTGCCAATTCATTTATGAAAATATTATGTATGTAAGAAAAAATCAACATCTTTTTAATAAAATAAGTGATAGGCATAATTTTAATACTAGAAATAAAGATAAATTAGATCAACCTTTTTTCAGATTATCTAAAGTACATACATCTTTTATGGGGTACTGTGTTAAATGCTACAACAAAATACCTTGTGACATATTGCAATTAAATGAAAGAAAATTTAAAACTCATATTAAAAGTACACTTTGTAAACAAGGATATTACAAATTAGAGGATTATATCCAAGATAAGAATGTTTGGAAACATGCTGGTCCTGCTCCATAGGACAATCTAAAAGTCTAGACAAAATCAAACTTGTTCCTAATTTAATTTATATATATATTTTTAATTATGACATCTTATTCTAATTCAATTTTACAATCTGCGACTACAGTGGCTCACACACTTGTTAAAGTTCAACTACTTTTGCATTTTTTCATTTTTTTTTTATAACTTGTAAATATGTGAGCACCATGTATCTATCACTTATTTGATTTACCTGTCATTGCTTAATTTTTAATTCTTTTTACCTTTTGTGGTAGACTAATTTTATTATGGGTGCATCGTGTTCACATATAATTTTTATTATGTATACAAGACCTTGTAAAACATTTTTAAAAGAGTAACGGTGGAGTTTCTTGCCCATTCTTCTCCATACGAAAACTACCTTTTCGAATGGGCGACTAGAATCATTTCTATTTAGTTTTTTTTTGACGTTCAAAAGTGCCTTTAATGTGCCTATTTGAAATAAATGATTTGACTTTGACTTTGACTTTACTACAAGCTGTCAAATTTCTTTAATAGATTCTCAACTTTATCGCTAAAGCATAAGATTCAAAGTTGATTAGGAAAATTTTACAGTTTTGGATAACTTGTTGTGCTGGGCGTCTGTACGTGAATTTGCCGAGTTATGTGTAACTGTCAAAGAATGGGGTGCACGTTGAAGAGCCTCCACGTGGCGCACCCTGGGCAACGCCGGCTCCAATTGCCCACCAGGTTTGGGTGGACAATTGGGGGGGGCGGCAAATCTTCGACAGGAGGAGAAGGTCATGGTTCCAGTCACCGATCATCCTCGATGGTCGGTGAAGGGAACCGGGCTACAGACGGTCACGCGGCTACTCCCCCTCTGCTTACAGAGGGAGGTGAGTGGGCGTAGATCGTCGCGGGGCGGTTCACACCGCGGTACCCACAAGAGTGTGGGTGGTGGAGGGTGTCCCATGCCCGCGCTGCGTCTGTCCGGCATCCGGCGGCAGCGTGGGGACGCCGGGGCGGCGGTTGGTTCTGCCCAGCCGTCGGCCACCCCGTAATCCTGAACTGACAGGACCGGGGGTCCAGGCCACTGAGGCCCGGGCCGCGAGGTAGAAAACCTCTATAAAAAATTACCCCAATCCTAAGGTCTAGCGTGCCGAGGGGATGAATGGCCGGAGGGGATCCGGTCGTTAGCGCAAAAAAGGGACCTCACCCTTAAAAGGAACACAATAATGGAATCGACAGACCGAAATAAACTACCCCAGGGCGGTACCGGCTGCTCAGCAGTCGGAGAATCCGCCACGTTCCCTTTGGGAACGTCAAGCCCCCAATCGTATTCTGGGGGGGGGCAAAGTATGTCGTCCGCTTGCCATTGGCAACAAGAGCCGAGGAGGCTCCTGTCCCTCAGGGGACCAAGAAGAGGCGAGAGGTGATGCGGGGTCGGAGTCTGACGCCGCATCTGGAGGCACGAGCATGGGAGGCTCAGAGAGCCCCTGCCGTGCCGGGGAGGTGGCTGCGAAGATAGGCAAGCGGCCAAGGTCTGGGGACAGCCAGGGACTGTCCTCAGACGGAGAGCAGGCCTCGGCCCGAAAAATCCCCACAAGTAGGCGGGGTGGGGTCCGAGAACGAGGCAAGGGGAGGGGGCTCAATGCCCGTGAGGCGAAGGAGAGAGCGGAGGAGTCCGCAAAGGAGGGGGGGACCGGTCGTACGGCCGCTTCGGGACCCTCGAGCGACGAGGCGGGTGCGGCTGACGCCCCTGACCCCGAGGCGGACTCCATGCGAAGGTTCGCGGCGGTAGTGGAGGCCGCCATCCGGGACGTGTCCTTGAAGAAGCTACAGACTTCTAAGAACAGGGCCATAGTCTCGGCGACGGCCTCCATCATGGCGGCGGCGGAGGCGGCCAACTACACCGGCCCTTCGGCCGGCGAAGTGGCCGAATTGCGGGCGGAGGTCGCCCGCCTGACGGCACCCACGGAGCTTCTCCAAAAGGAGAACGGGAGGCTCCGGGCAGACCTGGCCGGCCTGCGGGCCACCGGGGGAGCGCAACCACCGAGCCAGCCCGTCCCGGTGGAGAACCAGGTCCTCAGCCTGGTTCGGCAGGAGCTGGCGGCTTTCCAGGCGCGGTTTTCCGTCCTGGAGGGCATAGTCCTGCGCCCCCCCCTGGCGGGCGGAGCGACCCCGGGGCCGAAGGCGGCCTCGTACGCCGCCGCTGCGGCAGCTGCCGGCCCTAAACCCGGACCGTCGGGCCGGGCCCAGGCGCCGGCCAAGCCGGTGTCGGCCAGGCCGGCGTCGGCTAAACCGGCGCCGGCCAAACCGGCGTCGGCCCAACCGGCATCGGCTGGAGGAGCCGCGGCGCCGGCGCCAGCTGGCGGGGCCCCGGCGCCTATGGGCAATCCCCCGGCGCAGGGCCGAAAGAAGAAGGGCAGAGCGGCGCGGGAGGCGAAGGCCCCAGAGCCCACGCCCCGCCCCCAAAACTCCCACACTTCTCCCGCGACCGACGCCGACTGGCAGGTGGCCGGGGAGAAGAGAAGGGCGGCCAAGGCGGCCAGGAAGAAGGAGCAAAGGTGGCGCCGCAAGGAGAGAGCCGTTGCGGCTAGGCTTCGCGCCCCGAAGACCGCGGCTGTAGTGATAACGCTACAGCCGGACGCGGTTAAGAGGGGCGTGACGTACCGTGACGTGCTCTCAAAGGCGAGAGAGACGGTGGACCTCCGGGAGCTGGGGATCACCGGGGGCCTCCGGCACAGGGTGACCGCCACTGGCGCCCGCATGCTGGAGATCCCCGGTGCTACAAGTGGCCCCACCGCTGACGCCCTAGCTGAGAGGATAAGGGCGTCCCTCGCGGATGAAGCTCGGGTCACCAGGCCCGTCAAGTGCGCAGATATGCGCATACTGGGCCTGGATGACTCCGTGACGGAGGGAGATGTGGTGGCCGCCGTTGTCAGGACGGGCGGGTGTCTGGCCGACCAGGTGAAGGCGGGCACCTTGCGTCCTGACTACACGGGCATGCGAACCATAACGGTAAGCTGCCCCGTGACGGCGGCCAGAACCATCACGGAGGGCCGAAGGCTCCTGGTGGGCTGGGTTTCAGCGCAGGTCAAACTCCTGGAACCCAAGCCTCTGAGGTGCTACCGATGCCATGTGGGACACCACGTTGGCATCCAGTGCACCTCCGAGGTAGACCGCAGCACACTGTGCTTCCGCTGCGGTCAGCCCGGACACAAGGCCGGCTCGTGCAACGCCGCGCCGCACTGCATCACATGTGCGGCTGCTGGCAAGCCGGCCGATCACCGGGCGGGGAGCAAGTCCTGCGCTCCACCCGCCGGAACCAGGAGGAAAGGCAGGCCCTCCGCCGCCGTTGCCACTCCCACCGTCGCCGCCGCCGCCGCCGCCGCCACCGCCGCCGCCGCTGCCGCCGCCACAACCGCCGCCACCGCCGTCGCCGTTGCCGCCGCCACTACCGCCGCCACCGCCGCCGCTCGTCGTGGAGCCCTCGCAGGGGGCCCGGGAGGAGGCTGAAATGGAGGACTAATGGCTCCATTGCGCCTCCTCCAGGCGAACATCAACCACTGCGCCTGCGCTCAGGATCTGTTGCTCCAGAGCATGGCGCAGTGGTCGATCAACATCGCCGTGGTCGCTGAGCCGTACTTTGTCCCGCCCAGGGATGACTGGGTGGAGGACCTGAGCGGCTCAGTGGCCATAGTTTCGTCGGTCGCCGCCGGCACCCCGTCCCTGGAATGCGTCACGAAGGGACAGGGGTGTGTAGCAGCACGGTTCGGAGAGGTTGTAGTCGTGGGAGTGTACTTCTCTCCGAGCCGAACTCTCGCCGAGTTCCACAACTCTTTAACAGAGTTGAGTGTCGTCGTCGCCGGAAGCCATCCCTTCCCCGTGCTAGTGCTCGGGGACTTCAATGCCAAGAATTTGGCCTGGGGTTCCCGTTGCACGGATGTGCGGGGCAGGATGGTGGAGGACTGGGCTCTGGAAACAGGCCTGGTCGTCCTAAATCGGGGTTCTGTTCCCACGTGTGTGCGGATGCGGGGGGAGTCCGTGGTGGACATTTCGTTCGCCAGCCCCGCTCTGTCGCAGCGTGTAATTGACTGGCGCGTCATGGAGGAGGTGGAGACCTATTCCGATCACCGGTATATCCGGTTCGACGTCTCCGCCCAGACCTCTAGCGCGCTGGTCCAACAGGCCCCGAGTGGTCCGCGGTGGGCGCTGAAGCAGCTGGACCGGGAGCTCCTCCTGGAAGCCTCGATCGTGCAGGCCTGGGTGTCATCACCGGACAGGCCTGCCGATATCGACGAGGAGGCGGAGTGGTTCCGGGAGGCCATGTCCGAGATCTGCGACGTGGCAATGCCCCGAGTCCGGCCAGGACGCGCCCGACGTCAGGTGTACTGGTGGTCGCAGGAGCTGGAGGCGCTACGCAAGGCGTGCGTCGACGCGCGACACCGGTACACCAGGCACCGCAGGCTCCGCATTCGTCCTCCGGATGCGGAAGCCACGGAGGCGGAGCTGTACGAGGGGTACAGAGCAGCGAAGACCGCCCTCCAAGAGGCTGTCCAGCGGGCCAAGGACATGGCCCGCGAGGAGATGCTGGAGACTCTGAACAGAGATCCGTGGGGGCGCCCTTATAAAATGGTGCGGAATAAACTCCGCACCTGGGCCCCCCCGCTGACGCCGAGTCTCCGCCCCCAGCTGGTGGAGGAGGTGGTGAGCGCTCTGTTCCCTTCACGGGGGGAGCACACCCCCCCGCCCATGGCTCCGCCAATTGCGGTGCCCGAAGCGGACCACGCGGACGACGACGACGACATCCCTGAAGTGACCGGGGTAGAACTGAGAGCGGCGGTAGGAAGGCTGAAGGCCAAAAATACCGCCCCAGGACTCGACGGCTTGCCGGATAAAGCCTGGGTCCTGGCCTCGAGGGCTCTCGGGCCTCGACTGGAGGCGCTCTTAAGCGCATGTTTGGAGAGAGGCCAGTTTCCACTCCGTTGGAAGACGGGGAAGCTGGTCCTCATTCGGAAGCCAGGGCGCCCTGCGGACTCTCCGTCCGCATACCGGCCCATCGTGCTGCTCGACGAGGTCGGCAAGCTCTTTGAGAGAGTGATTGTGGGCCGCCTCGTCGGGCACCTGGTGAGGACGGGGCCGGATCTTGCGGACAGCCAGTTTGGTTTCCGCAAGGGGCGCTCGACGGTGGACGCCATCATGCGCGTGAGAGCCCTCACGACGGGGGACGCGGTGTCCCAGGGTGGGGTCGTCGTGGCGGTGTCACTCGACATCGCCAACGCGTTCAACACCCTACCCTGGAGCTGCATTGTGGAGGCACTCCGGTATCACCGGGTGCCGCCCTACCTCCGTCGAATAGTCGAGGCGTATCTGACGGACAGAGCCGTCAGCTACCCCGGTCGCGATGGGGAGTGGAACCGGCGAGAGATGTCGTGCGGTGTCCCACAGGGATCGGTCGTGGGGCCGTTCCTGTGGGACATCGGCTACGACTGGGTGCTGCGGGCCGACCTCCCTGAGGGCGTCAGCGTGGTTTGCTACGCTGACGACACGCTGGTCCTGGCGCAGGGGAGGTCGCATCAGGCGGCGGCCGAAGCGATGACGCGCGGGGTTGCGATAGTCGTGGAGAGGATCCGGCAGTTGGGTCTCGAGGTGGCATTGCACAAGTCCGAGGCCATGTCGTTTCATGGGCCCCGGAACGCGCCACCATCGGGATCCCAACTAACGGTAGGAGGGGTTCACATCGGCGTCGAGACAACGATGAGGTACAGAAAGCGTCACTATGTCCTAACCCCTCAAGTTTTAAAATGTTACACTGCTACAACATTGAATTCCTTACGAATAATCTAAAGAATACTTCAAAAAGAGTCCATTGTGTTGACTCGGATTCGAACCATCGCATCACCGAACGTCGTCATACTCATACCGGCAGTTTGACGAACTAGCCAGCGAGCCCATATGAATTGCGATGAAATTGTTATCTACTATCGGCTGAGTCATTATATCTTTAGGTCCCTGTCTAATCGAAAGATGTTATAATTTGAGGGTATCCATTAATTTTACTTACTTACGTTGTCTTTATAAAATTAATCCATACCTTCAAGTTAGAACTTTGTATAAGTTCACTTAAAACGGCGAAGAGTAAACGACTACTAATTTTATCAATTATTTTTTTAAATGATTTCTGATTTTATGAGAACTAAAATAGTTGTTCTGTTTGTTGTAAAATAAGATCATAGTTTTGTTAAATAATAGCAATAATAAATATTATTAAATGATTAATAAAGTATTTTATTTTTCTTGATTTTTTAATTCTTTATAAATAATTACTACTTAAAACAAAATAGAAAAATATATCAAAATAATATAATGAACAATAAGCACATTTCGTGCCTATATAGGATTTGAACTTCCAATCTTATGCACGGTAAGCGGTCTTGAAACCTCCAGTCTATTTAGACGATGAATAAGTTGTCGTAAATGTTAACCCTATTATTGTTGCTTGTCGTCGCAAAAGTATTGTTTTATTGAAAAAAACAATAATAAAAACAGAATTAAAAAAAAAAAACTTACTTAAACTTCTTTATTCACTAAAACAATACATTATTTAAAATAAAATGTTTTTGCAAAATACAAAAACCAACTTGGGCCTATCACGGATTTGAACGCACATGTCTTTTGGTGGGGTAACTACTTAAAGGAGCTGTGTGTACCTGGGTCTCGTCCTCGACAGCCGGTGGAACTTCGTCGAGCATTTCCGACGTTTGGCCCCCAAACTGGAACGGGCCGGGGCCGCCTTCAAGCGGCTCTTGCCCAACCTGAGGGGGCCAAACGCCTCCTGCCGGAGGCTTTACGCGGGGGTCGTGCGGTCCATGGCCCTATACGGGGCCCCGGTGTGGGCGCGTTCACTGCGGCGGCGAGCCGCCCACTACCTGAACGCGCCCCAGAAGGTGGTAGCCATAAGGCTTATCCGGGGCTACCGCACGATCTCTGGCGAGGCGGCAAGCCTCAATGCCGGACTGCCGCCATGGGATCTGGAGGCGATGGTCCTCGCGCGCGTCTATGAGTGGCGCGCGGAGGCACTAAGCCGGGGGGAAGTTCCGCTTCCGCGGCAAATCGCTGCGGAGCGGACTGAGCTCCGGCGCGATCTCATGGCGACATGGAAGGAACGACTGTCGCAACCCAGCGCAGGGCACGCCGCGATAGCGGCGATAAGACCCCTCTTTGAGGAGTGGCTAGGGAGGCGCCACGGCGCCCTCACCTACCGCCTGACGCAGGTCCTCACCGGACACGGAAGTTTCGGGAGGTTCCTGCACATCATCAGGCGGGAGGAAACGCCCGGGTGTCACCATTGCCAGGATCGCCCAGAGGACACGGTGGAGCACACGGTGGAGGTCTGCCCCGCTTGGGCGGAGCACCGCCGTGTCCTCGTAGAGGCGATCGGCAGCGGCGGCGACCTCTCGCGCCCGGCCCTGGTGCAAGCCATGGTCCGGGGCGAGAGGGAGTGGGAGGCAGTCACCTCCTTCTGCGAAGCAGTCATGCTAGCGAAGGAGGTGGCGGGACGGCTCAGGGAGAGAGCCTCCCGTCCCAGCCGCCGCGGGAGACGCTCCGGGCGTCGGGAGCCGCGCGACGACTCCCGGCCACCGTAGGCGCGGGCCTGCGGGCGGAGAGTAATGGGTAGCTCACCGTCCGATCAGGACCAGGCCCGTGCCGGACGGCGCGTACGTGTTCCACGCGCGCCTCAAAGAGATGTCAGCATCGAGGAGGGGCCCCATAGGGCCGAAGCCTGCCGGGTCAGCGGGATTGTCCGAAAGGGTTACCGCTGGCCCGGAACATAAAGGGCTAAGGAAGGAACACGGGTGGGTTTTAGTCAGTAAGAGTCTGACACTCCCTTCCGCTCCACCCAGAGCGGGAGGGGTCATTTGATGATTTCCCATCCGCAAAAAAAAAAAAAAAAAAACTGTCAAAGAATGGCAGTTGTGATTTAATTAAATGGACAATTTATGTTGATAGCCAAGTTGATAAATAATGTATTTTTCTGACGTTACTTACAAGTACAACGCCAGAGGGCCAACTGTTCATAATGTTCAAAACCTAGTTTCGATCTAAATTACCTATTACTATTATTGTTTTATTGTTATATTTCCATCAATGTCAAAATTTAATTCAATGTTTTTTACGAGAATTGGCCGTCTGCCCGCGCTTCAAGTCAAGTGAAATAAAAAACCAGAACTCAGAGAAAGGCAGAAAAAAAAATCTAGCACTCTCAAGATCGTCTAGCACGTATTATTATTCCTCACCCCAACTTA
Source organism: Oligia fasciuncula (assembly GCA_963082905.1). Lineage (NCBI taxonomy): Eukaryota > Metazoa > Arthropoda > Insecta > Lepidoptera > Noctuidae > Oligia > Oligia fasciuncula. The sequence continues at coordinate 6,795,856 of OY720406.1, read as the reverse complement.
TCATCTCCTGCCATATTAAATCTTTTCTAGGGAGAATTTATGGGGACTCTCGATCTGAAGCCCCACAGATAAAAAGGGGATATAAGTTCTATTAACTTATACCTCACGAAAGGGAATTACAGTGAGGTAGTTTATTTGTGTTATCAACCCTATTGTATTGGTTTTACCTTATTTTTTACCGACTTCAAAAAAAGGAGGTTATCAATTCGACACGTATGTATGTAATATAATTGGAATTGACATATGACAATCTACTAAGGCTTCCAAACAAATATACAAAATTTCATAGACGTACCTATGTATGTATGTTTGTCCACGCATTTCTCAGTAACTATTAATCGTATCGTGACCATTTTTTTTACTGGCTTACATTTCCTTAAACTTAGGGAATAGTGCAAGTTTCATGAAAATCGATTCAGTAATTTTCAAGATATGGACTAATACGTGTAAGTGTGACGGCCTGGCTTATTGATACGAGCTACGGGTGTAGTGTCAAAGGGAAAACATCTCAAAACCTTGGTCAAATTCTAGTGCAAAAACTAAAAATTACAAAAAAAAAGTAATTTAAAAAATTAAACCGACTTCAAAAAGAAATTAACTCAAAATTATGAAATAACTTTAATTTCGGAAGTCGGTGGCAAAAAAACTAAAATACAGATCCCAAGACACCGACTTCCGAAATTAAAGTTATTTCATAATTTTGAGTTAATTTCTTTTTGAAGTCGGTTTAATTTTTTAAATTACTTTTTTTTTTCTTGGGAATGTGATCTGTTGGCGACATTGTGGAAAGAAAAATGAACATAGTGGCAAAGTTTTTTGGTAGAGACGCCAGCACATCAAGCTACCCGAAACTGTCAAATTTTCCCAATTAACCTTGAACCTTATGTTGTAGCGATAAAGTTGAAAATCTATTGAAGAAATTTGACAGATTGCAGTAGTTTGATGTGCTGGCGTCTGTACCATACATACGTAGCTGCTTGATTTTTTATGGACGGTCCAATTTTTCAAGGAGTGTTTGTGATTGTCAATAAGAAATATAAAATCGGAGCTAGTATGTTGGTATCATAAAATATAGATACTCTCTTCATCCTTTTTTTTTTTTCGGGGTGAAACCTTCAAAAGGCTCCCGACCTCTGGGGAGTGTGGGATTTTTACCCACCACCACCCTGGTGATCACAATCAGCACATAGGGGTGGTCCAGGTTCCTCTTAAAATACCAATTCCGGAACCCCCTCCTCTCTTGATACCTACTGTAATAATTTTACTCTAGGAACTAAACTAGCTGCACCCCGCGGTTTCACCTGCATGAGTCTCGACCCCTTGAGTATAATATTATGATAAAAAGTATGTCCTAATCCAGGTTATGGTCTACCGATGTGTCAAATTTCATCAAAATCCGTTCAGCCGTTTTAGCGTAATTAAAGTGTTACAAACAATTATACTATAAAATCTAATATTTTCTCTTTATAATAATACTAGCTGCGCCCCGCGGTTTCACCCGCGTAAATGTCGATCCCGTGAGAATATCGGGATAAAAAGCCTATATGTTAATCTAGGGTGTCCGCTACCTCCATACAAAATTTTATCAAAATTGGTCCAGCCGTTTGAGCGTGAAGAAGTAACAAAAAACACACACACACACTCACAAACGTTCGCCTTTATAATATTAGGGTGATATTAGTTTAGATGTATACAAAATGTTGGAAAACATTGTAAAAGAGTATAAATTGTGAAGTTTCTTGCCCATTCTTCTCCACATGAAACTACCTTTTGGAAGCCCCAATTTTCTTGTAGATTTATACGTTCTTGAGTGCCTTTGATGTGCCAAATTGATATAAAAGACTTTGACTTGACACATAAATTATTGTGTACAAAGACAATGCGTAAAAAGTTTATCACGATTGGCAGTTATTTCTATGTATTTATGTCACGTAACTTTTAGCACGAGAGGCGATAACGTCCTCGACACTCGGATTTGTATTGTCTCCAAGATAAAAGTAACATTACATTGTGAAAAAAAAAAAAAAAGATCTGAAGGCCGAGTCCCGTGATTAAAAACGTTCAAAATCTAGTCGCAATCCATCTCAGCGACAATCAATGTCAAAAACACGTCAAAAATGTTACAAGGAAATTGAGAGGTATTTTTAGCGGTTTAAGACTGAGATCTGACCGTGAACGTTCTTAAAATAACGAGAATTGCCCATCTGGTTTACTTTTTTATCAATTTTCGAAGAAGGAACGAAAAAACCATTTTTGTATGTTATGTTTTTCTCATAACATGAAAAATATCTCGAAGACTCGCCTACCCATTTTCTTCAAAATTCAATTTCAGTGTCTCGCAGTTCAGAAGAAACATGTGTAGTGTTGCCAGTGCAAAATTCAATAGAATTTTATGAAATAGTTGAAACACAATAATGCCAAGTGCTGGGCTATCGAAATTCCCGTTAAAGAATCTCCCAATGGAGGGTCGGAATTTGAAATACAGAGGGGATGTCTGCGGAAATACAGGGACTGGCAATGCGAACTTTTGTGCTGATTTATTCGAAGAGATAATAATAATTTCACATCAATAAACTGAAAAACAATATCTTTAGGAAAATTTATTAAAAAAAATAAAATAAAAATGAAATTAAAAAAAAAAATGAATAAAAATTGTGATTTATTGGTTTTTCTTTTCTTTTTTTTTTATTGGTTTATTGGAATTGGTCTCTTAGGACAAATTTTACCAAAGTCATATATAATAATAATAATAATAATATTCCACAACTATCACACAACGCCGTCTAGTCTCAAGCTAAGCAGAGCTTGTGTTATGAGTACTAGACAACTGATAAACATACTTATATATTTCTAAATACATACATATATAGATAAATTACACCCAGACACAGAACAAATGATCATGCTCATCACACAAACATTTGTCCTGGGTGGGAATCGAATCTTTTATTCGTGGAATAAAATTTACGTCTGGCAGTTCTAGTATGGAAAAACTGTCAAAATTTCAAAATTTATTCTCAGGATAAGATTTATTCTAGGTACTTATACAAGTTTGGTGGAATGCGCCCTAATACCTTACACAGTATGGCAGCTTAGAACATGACGCGAGTCGCTGCGCAGTAACAAACTCACGTTTCAGCGGGGGTGAGCGGTGAGGTACCTACTGCGCAGCCAGTAGCGCACTTCATTAGGGAAAAACTGTCTAAAATTAAAAATTTATACTCAGGGTAAGATTTATTCTAGGTACTTATACAAGTTTGGTGGAATGCGCCCTAATACCTTACACAGTATAGCAAGCAGCTTAGAACATGACGCGAGTCGCTGTGCAGTAACAAACTCACGTCTTAGCGGGGGTGAGCGATGAGGTACTGCGCAGCCAGTAGCGCACTTCAGAGCTGCTATAAAGTTTGAATCGGACGACTAGCACATCAAGCTACTATAATCTGTCAAATTTATTGCTAAAGCATTAGGTTCAAAGTTGATTGGGAAATTTTGACAGTTTCAGGTAGCTTGATGTGCTGTACATACCACACAGAAAAACGGATACCTACATCATATTCTGGTAATTTAACGGTTCTAATTTATTTATTTGTACTTACGTAATTAGGTACTTTTTTTTTTTAAATGTAAGTGTTTGATGCGCAGATTTAATCAAGCTAAAGAGTAAAAAAAAAATCCCAATTAATGAAAAAATAAAATAGATCTTAAGCAGCAGGCACGTCCTAAATACATTTCTCGGTATTTTCAACCTCTTAATCTCATTTAAAATACGTAGAGCTGAGTATCCGCATTGCTGTGAAATTGACAACCGTCACGGATATTGAGCTGTCCGATTCATTATTAAGATTTATTACATGGTCCGACGATTTGTTTGACTAATTGCCTCGGCTGTTTGGCAAGTAATTTATAGTTATCGAAGTGAAATGAAATGAAATATGCACCTTAATTGCGTAGGTAACACACTTTCAATCACAATCTGAATCCTTTTGAAGGATATTGCTAATCCATTGCTTCATTAGGCAATTTGAGTACTGCGGCCTACCCAAGCGTCCTTTCTTTGGTATTGGTCGTCTAATCGTTGAGCTCCATAAGTTCTGAGTTGAGCTGCACGATAATTGACAAACGCCTGCACTGACTGGACAGGTCCACTCAAATTGTGTGGTTCTTCCTCAAAAGGCCATTTTAGACACCAATCTATATGGTCTTGCGTGCGTGTCCCACGCACAGGAAAAAGTTAAAATATTTTTCCCAGTTCCCGCAGTTTGTCCCAGTTAAAATATTTTTATTTGAGTATTGCTGAATCTTTAATCTTTCAGCACAGACTCCTAATTATGGAAATAGTTGTGGAAATAAAGCTCAATAATAACAAAGAGCGACCCCCCCCCAAAATAAAATGGCATATGCTGGAGAAGAATGACTATGCGAAGAAATTTAAAGAGCGAGTGGTGGATAAAATGATATATATGGGGGACATGGATGATCGAAGTGTAAATGAATGCTGGAATGAAATGGCAGAGTATATTAGGAGTGCAGCGAAAGATATTTTGGGAGAGACAAAAGGAAAGGGTACGATAGATAAGGATACATGGTGGTGGTCGACAGAAATACAGAACGTGGTGCAGGATAAGAAAAGAAAGTTCAAGGAATGGCAGAGTGTTGAAGATGAGAATGTTAGTTTGAAAGCAGAAAAAAAGAGTGAGTATGATGCTCTAAAGAAAAAAGCCAAGAAAGCTGTGGCCATAGCAAGAGCAAAGGCCCAGGACAAGCTTTATGATACACTGGATAGTCCAGCAGGTCAAAAACACCTTTACCGGCTTGCTAGAGCTAGAGAGAGAAAGTCGAGGGATATTTGTCAGATAAAATGTATAAAGGATGAAACTGGAATAGTTCTTTCGGATGATGAGAAAATTAAGGATAGGTGGAAGAGCTATTTCGAAAGACTGATGAATGAGGAGAATGACTGGAGTGGTGTGCTTGGGAATAAACCAGAAAATGAGGGGTTAGTCAGAATGATTAGTATGGATGAAGTGAGAGTAGCAGTAAATGGGATGAAGAATGGTAAAGCAATAGGTCCGGATGGAATACCAGTTGAAGTATGGAAGTTATTACGGGTAGATGGATGGACGTGGTTAGCTTTATTCTTCAATAAGTTGTTGCTGGAAGAAGCCATACCTGACGAATGGTGTAACAGCGTGCTGGTGCCCATCTTTAAAAACAAAGGTGATGTGCTGGAGTGCAACAACTATAGAGGAATAAAGCTAATGTCACACAGTATGAAGGCTTGGGAGAAAGTTATTGAAAGGCGACTGAGAGAAGAGAGTGAAATTTCGCAAAACCAATTCGGTTTTATGCCTGGTCGAGGAACATCAGATGCCATCTTTGCCATCCGCCAGCTGTGCGAGAAATACAGAGGTGCGCATAAAAACTTGCACATGGTGTTTGTTGACCTCGAAAAGGCATACGACAGAGTGCCTCGTGAAGTTTTGTGGTGGGCGCTGAAGGAGAAAGGTGTGCCAGGGAAGTATGTGAAGTTGATTAGAGCGATGTACAGTCGATGCAGTACCCAAGTCCGGTCTACAGTGGGCACTACTGGCAGCTTCGATGTGGCTGTCGGCTTGCACCAGGGTTCAGCTCTCAGCCCGTACCTCTTCGTGCTGATAATGGATGCTCTTACATCAGATATCCAAGAAGAGGCTCCCTGGTGTATGCTGTTCGCCGATGACATTGTGCTGGTTGCCGAGAACGGCTTAGAGGTCCAGAGCAGATTGGAGGTGTGGTGGGAAAGACTTGAGACCGTTGGCCTGAGAGTAAGTCGGACCAAAACCGAGTACCTGTTTTGCGATTTTGGCGGTCTCTCCAGTCCTGTGCCCATATCTCTCGCTGGAACGCCCTTATCGATCTGCTCCGACTTTCGGTACCTCGGGTCGCTTGTCCAAGGAGATGGCGAAGTAGACCGAGACGTAACGCACCGGATCAACTCAGGATGGATGAAATGGCGACAGGTCACAGGAACAACTTGCGACCCACGGATGCCCCTCAAGTTAAAGGGGAAAATTTATAAGTCCGTGATAAGGCCTGTCGTACTTTATGGGTCTGAATGCTGGGCTGTGAAGAAGACGGATGAAAAAAGATTGCATGCAGCGGAGATGAGAATGTTGAGATGGATGTGTGGAGTGACGAGAATGGATAAAGTAAGAAATGAGTTTATAAGAGGAAGTTTGAAAGTGGCGCCAGTGACAGAAAAGTTGAAAGGAAATCGTTTGGCTTGGTATGGGCATGTGATGAGAAGGGATGAAACGCATGTGACTAAAAGAGTGATGAATATACATGTTGATGGATGGAGAGGGAGAGGAAGGCCGAAGAAAAGATGGATGGATTGTGTGGGGAATGATATGAAAGAGAAGGGAGTTAATGATAGCGTGACGGTTGACAGGGGAGAATGGAAGAAGAAAACGTGTTGCGCCGACCCCAAGTAACATGGGATAAGGGCAGGAAGATGATGATTGCTGAATCTTTAAATTTGTAGACGCCTCTCGTTTTAACATTACTCCATTCCTCGCTGCATCATAAAAAAACACTTTTCAATTTAACTAAGTAAATCCTTTTAACATGCAAAAAATAAACATTCCTATTACCTAGTCCGTACGGTAGTGGTGAAGGAAGTTAATTCCGCCGCGAGCGTGGCAGCGAGCACCAATAAATATTAGATGCGACGACTGTAGGTACTAGTGCTGTCAGGAAATTGCCGGGACTCAAGTGGATTGTAGTTTGCATCGTAAAGTGTTGGGATGTTCGTGGAAGTTTTGATGAATAAAATTATGTGCTGTAAGAAGGATACTATTACTGATAATCTTATTTTTTTTTTTTTTATTATTTATCGCAAACACTGCTACCATTACAGGAAATTCCTAATGCGGTACCGTGGTCCTTAATTAGACTATTATTAAATAACTTACTTAAATAACATAACACATTTAACATTATTTTTGTGAATTCATTCAGAGAGTATGAAAATAAATCGATCCTGTCATTCAGTGCGTGTAATCTAATTACGTCTATTCAAATTTCTTTTGAATGATGTATTGTTCGAGACGAGAGTTCGCATATTTTTGTTTTGTATTCAATCAGTAAAAGTGAATTAAAGTTTAGTCGTATTCTCTGACGCCTACATCTGACGAATATTTGAACATCATGGGCTGATTACCGTGAAAAAGGCTAGACAGATAATGAAAAGCCATACAACGTGGCAAAGCTGCCAGTCTTTTGGGCACGTTTCCTGTTGACAGCGATGCGGATGAATTTTTTGATGCCCTTTGATTATTTCTCCTCCTTTTTATATACTTGTACATATTATTATTTTAATACTGTTAGCTTTTAAAATTATGTTTTAATGTACCTTGATGTAAATTTAGAACAGGAAAAACTAAAAAAAAAAATTAAAAGCTGAAATGAAATGATGAAATGATTTGATGAAATGATTTTATTTTTTGTAAGTAGGTTTGTACAAACACTTTTACACGTCAATCATGTTTTTTTTTTTAAACTAGATGAAGTCGGCGTTTCCTATCTGACTACTCTGAGAAGAAAGGCCGAAACAAACTCAGAGGTCACAGTCTCTTTTAAAGTCCAGACATAATCTTGGTCATGTTATATGAAGACCATGTAGATCGATGTCTGAGGTGGTCTTTTGAGGAAAGAACCACACAGATTGAGAGGACCTGTCCAGTCAGTGCACGCATTTGTCAAAAATAGTGCAGCTCAACTCAAGACTTAAGGAGCTCAACGATTCGACGAACAATACCAAAGAAAGGACATTTGGGTAGGCCACATAAATTACTCAAACTGCCAGACCATGAAAAAAAAAAAAAAACAGAACAGAGAGAATAATAAAAAAAATATATATAAGTATGTAAAAAGACCCACATCGTCTTCACATTCACAATGAAAAAATAATATAATACTTTACAAAGTAAGCAAATGTCATTGTTTAAAAAAAAATATTCATCAATGTCAATGTGTATTAAAAAGAAAAAAATCATTCAAAATGCAGAAATTGGAAGCAGCTCAATCCCAAGCCTTTTTGTCCTCAATATAATCTTTAACGGTATAAAAGGCTTTCTGGCACAACTTACGTTTAATGAAAGATTTGAATTTATTAAGGCTTAGATCTTGAACGTGGCTTGGTAGTTTATTGTAAAAGCGTATACATTGGCATCTGAACGAGCCACCTATTTTCTTGAGCCTGGTTGTAGGTACAACATATTTGTGTTTGTTTTTGTGAAAGCCGTATGTATTAATAAAAAATACCTACCCATATACACCTGAGTCATGACAAACACTCACCATAGCTAGGTTTTTCTGTAAACTGTCTCTCATTGTCAGTGGTGTAGATCGGTTTGATAGAGGGACGTTCGAAACTGAGTATTGCATTGCAATTACTAATCAAGCAAATAATTTTTTATATCCCTGTATTCTAAATCCCGGCCGTCCGGGACTACGTGTGTCGTACATCACTAGTCGAGAGCTCATCAGGTATTCAATCAGACGCGATTAGCCGCTGTACGCAATCATGTGCAGTGAGACTGCGCGGAGTGCAACATAATCCTGGCGGATAGCACTTGGGTGTATCAGGTTCAAATGGAACAAAACAACATCGTAGGAATACGGTTCTTTAATTAATTTGAATCGTAACTTTTTTTTGTGTTTAGACAATGATCATATTCGTGTTCACCCGTATTTTTTTTTAAGACGAGCCAAGCGAAGCGCTGTTGCACTACCTACCTTTTCTCGAAGCGCTTCGTCGTTTTGACGTGACAACGTCTTAAATTAGGTTGCGACTGGGAGTCACTTATGAAAAAGTGTAACGCTCGGTAACGTTACGATGAGTCACCGAACGAGAGAGAGGCCCGCCGAATGCCTTGCGTCTCTCTCCCACTCAACTATGATCGGATGATCGGTCGTTGTCACGTAAAATCTTCGCCCGTAAAACCGACTTTACAGGCAACCATTTTTTTTTGAACCCTCATAACTTGGGTTTGGATTATACCAGATAAACAAAATTCTCGGGGTATGATGTCAATAATAGACTTATTAAACATGCACATAAGGTTTCAATTGCATAGCTCTTACTTTACATTTTATTGATAGGTATCTAAGAAACTCCGATTTTGCCGCTGACTCACTGATGATTTATCAAAACTCTTAGGGTACTTCTTGAAGATCTAGAAAGCTGAAATTTGATATGCAAGCTAGTATTAGTACACAAACAACAAAAAAAATCTAAAATTGGAACTTCTACCCCTCAACCCCATAAACTAGGGGATGGAAGTTTGTATGAGACTTCCGCAAATTTTGATGCTAGAAGTCTGAAAATCGATATAGGGACTCCATGTTACAAATAATAAAACACACACCTATTTTAAATCACCCCGAAAAAAAAAGAAGATTTTTTTTTTCACAAGCACCTCACAAAATGTAGTGAAAAAAGTCAAAATGTAGTGTTTTTGTTTGCCAAGACAAGACCATATGGCTCGCACTGTCAAAAAAAACAAGTAATTAAAAAAACAAAAAAACCCGACTGCGGTAAAAAAAATTAGTTTAAAAAAACTGAAAAGCTAAAAACAAGGCCATTTTAAATTAAATAAAAGTTGGAAGCAGGCGGGACCCATACCTACTACTTTTTTATTATATTTTCAAACTCAAATGGGTCCCGCCTGCTTCCAACTTTTATTTAATTTAAAATGGCCTTGTTTTTAGCTTTTCAGTTTTTTTAAACTAATTTTTTTTACCGCAGTCGGGTTTTTTTGTTTTTTTAATTACTTGTTTTTTATTTCCAGCTTTTTAGTTTACAAATTTGAAAGATTTCGCAGACGATTTACTTATGTATTAATTAATAGCTGACCCGTAAAGTCACTCAACAGGGAACAAGAAATAATTATTTTATTTAACGTGTTTTTTACGATTTGTCACTTCGAATTACTTTTAACCATATAAGTTGCATATATTTTTGTAATCACCTTTTAAAACCCTTAATTTTGATATTTCACTCGATGGTATTAGAAGAAAAAAAAAATTCGAACTCCACAATATGGCACCCTAAATCCGCCATTTTACTTTGTTTTTGATTTTAATGTAGCCAGTGACACTCGCGCTACCAAGACAAATCTAAAGACGTATAATTTATTCAAATCCGCTCATTCGTTTAGAAGTTACGAGGGAACAAAGAATCGGACATACATACATACATACATACATACATACATACCTACATACATACATACAGGTCAAACACATAACCCTCCTTTTGGGCTTCGCCGCAGTCGGGTAATAACCCTCCTTTTGGGCTTCGCCGCAGTCGGGTAAAAAGTTATCAGATCTCATGTAGAGCCAAGCTTCTAACTCTACACGCCCTAACTCTACAAGCCCTAACTTCACAAACTCTATACCTTAGTCAAAATAAATAAAAATAAATTGGCCGTTTGTCCCTTTGTCGCTTATCAAAGAATGAAAACTACTTGCGCCAACCAGCGTTGACCACCAGCGCGTGACGCCGCTAACTGGCGCTATAGCAGTTGCAAGCGTTCTATACATGAATATACCCTAAGATTATGGCTTAGATAGATTATGGCTGGATTCTGCTAGAACCTATGTCTGTCCGTTCAAATTTCAGATAGTGGTTTAGTGCAGCAACGGTAATATATAAAATATAATTTTAAACAAGTTGCATTACTTATTATGAATTTTGATGAAATGATCATTTCATCAAGATTCATAGCACTATTTAACTGATGGGAGAGTGCTATACTATAGAGCATAGCACTGTAGTGATGACTGCCCCGTTGGTCACGTGGTAGCAAGCGCGACTGCTGAGTTTGGGGTCCTGGGTTCGATTTGCAGGTCGGGCAATGTCTTATTCGGTTTTTCCATTAGATATTTCTTAGTAACAGCCTGGAATTTGAAAGTTGGAGATGTGATATCCCCGTGACTCGGAAAGCACGTTAAGCCGTTGGTCCTGCTTCCGATCTGTCTCCGGTCGTGTCGGATTGCCATCCCATCGGACTATGAGAGTGAGGGAAGAGAGAGTGCAATTGTGTCTGCGCACACACTTGTGCACTATAATAGCTCCAGCGCCTCTATTGCGGTTGGCTGTATACTTTAGTGTCATTGCTGGAAAGCAGAATACAACGGGTGTAAAGTTTTAAACGTAATCCGAAACTGAAATCAGAAATCAGAAATCAGAAATATTTTATTTGTGATACATAGGTAGGTACAGTGGTTGGACATGTTTTAGGTTAATGTGCGCTATGATCAGCCTATTAAAGGCATACAAAATTCAAAAAGAAATTAATTACAGTTTTCACATGCAAAACTGTCTCAAAACATCTGAATCATTCCCCATAAATCTAAGTTACGTTTACCCAAAACTTCAAAATTACATGAAACTTAGAACACTATACAGCAATTACGGAACTGATTCTGAACTTTTGTGCCGATCACATCAGTCAGAACTTACGACAGCGAAAACTAATTATAATTATAACGTTAGCGCCATAACTCACTTAGAAGGGTCCTCTAGGCCGCATAATTGTATGGCAAACGTTGTACCAAAATGTGCGCCACATTTATTAGCAGAATATTAAGTTGTCTTGATTGGATTGTGTTGGGGGTCACTCTTGTTCATTTGGCTTGTCGTAGGATATTGCTAGGTATTGGCGTCCACCAGTCGGGGGTGCGGCGAATGTACAAGTATCTCTCGGGCCCCTGACTCATGGTACTAGAAGGAACAGTAGGGTTAAGTCGGAAGGAGTCCAACTTAACCCTCCGTTCTCCCCAGACGGAGGGTATCCATGAGGATTTCCCCACGGGAAAAAAAAAGGTATTGGCGTCCCCTAAAACGAAAGGTATAATATAACTTGCTTGTAAAAGAGTTTAGTAGTGATTTACGAGAGCTAGCGAACGAATGGTAAATAATAATAATAATAATAAATTCAAAGACAATTTATAAACGGCTAATCTCTTTTTAATTATTTAGACTTTTTTTTTCTTAATATGTAATTTAAACTTTTTTTTTCTCTCTAAAATAAACTTAACTATATGTTATATACCTAAAACTAAACCTTTTGTGTTTAAATATCTCTTAGTCTGTAGTCCGTTCGCATGTTTTATACATATCCTAGTTATGCAGGGAAACCTATTATTAGCCATACAATACTGTAATACACATACTCTGTAACATATTATTTGTATCGCTGTTGGTTGCCTAAATAAATAAATAAATAAATAATTTATTTATTTAATCACACAATGTTAAATAGTAGTTATCTGTAGGTACACTTGAGTTATGCTAGTTAACAAATCAGGTAGGTTTTGCAACCAACACCCGTATTAAGTTATAAAATAACTTGTGTTAAGGGCAGTGGTATAAGCCCATACATATTTAGGTTTCACAAATGAATTGCAGGAGAACAAGTGTTTTTTTTTTTTTTTGTTAACATAAGACCATAATTGCAGAACTCAGAGAAAAAAAATGGTTTACTTATAACAATTGGATTATTCGCTATTGTGTGTGTGGGTGGGTGTATGTGGGGGTGTGGGTGGTGTGTGTGTGTGGTGTGTGTGTGTGGTGTGTGTGTGTAGTGTGAGTGCGTTATGGTGATTGTGTGTATGTTTGTTATGGTGATGGTGTGTGTTATGTCGGTGCAGAATGTGGGATACTTGCATGTACTCGGTGGTAGCGCTTACGGTGGGTTATTATCAGAAAAAAAAGCAGGGTTAAATAGTATTTTTGTGATCATCATTTTATTGTTACAAGGAGTTATTCAGGTCTGATCCCCTGAACCCCCCTCCACCCCCCTCCTCGATCCCCTGCTAGTTCGTCTTCTGTTTTAATCTCTGTCTTATCCACATTATGTAAGCACCCTAATTACATAACACGTTTTCAATGACAATACGATAGATTTTGAAGGAAATTGCTAAACCATTGCTTCTTAAGTTTGAAGAATTCGTCTACTTAACAACGTACATAACGCAATAAAGAGTCTTTGGTCAACTGGACCCGCGGATCCAATTGACCTAGTCACACAGAATGAAGAGCACTGATATTAGTGTGTTACGGAGTTACCCCGCTGGAATGGTGATAGCACCTTTTGGAACTTATCGAATTGAAAGCACTAACAATTTGACAACTTACTGTTTTCGTATTGAAATAAACTAAAATGTGTGGAGATATTTTTTTTATACTATAGGTCTATTGTGGAGTTTAGAATACTGTCGAGTTTTAAGACACCAAGTGATAAAAACAAATACTCCTCCCTAAACCGTATTTCAGCCATGGCGGCCAGTCTCAATGGAGACAAGCCTTCGGCGCGGAAGATATTTTTATAGACAAGTGTGTGCGCAGACACAGGTGCACTCTCTATTCCTTTTCTTGGTCTCGTGGTCTACTGGGCATGGGTCCTGGGTTCGATAAAAAAACTATTACGCTACGCGACCACAAAACGTGACGACTCATGGAACACAGCAGGATAACGTTATATAGATCCATATGATCTATGTGTTCAGGAAAATTCAGAAAAAATAATGGTTAAGCAAAGTGATTACCAACTTATATTGCCCGTAGGTAGATTCAAATGACAGCTGTCATTCTTTAAAATTTATTTTGTATGAAACGGCTATAACACGGCAAATTGAAGTAGAGTGTCAATTTGATTAACAATTAATTTCCTAGAATGTTCACAGGCTATTTGAAAAACTATTATATTTAAATGAATATAACAGGCGCAGACTCCCGAAACAAAATGGCCGAACTAGTACAAAGAGAAAGTTTTAATTAAACTACATAAATAATTCGCGACAGGCAGTAATTAATTCCGCACAATACGCTGTTGTACTGTAGTTAATTAATTCATTAATTAACTGATGTACGCGGAAAGAAAGAGTGTTTATTATAAAAATTCGGATAGGTAAAGTTGAATAGTAATTTTTTTTATGGAAATTCGGCGTGTGAGCGTAGTTATCCATTAAACAGGGTTTCATATTATAGCATTGAATCTAATCCTTCACAAAAGATCATTCACGCTTATTACTTATGCATATTTGTTACATCTATATCTTCTACTAGCTTCTATTCGCGACTTCGTCCGCGAGGAATTTCTTGTACCGACCTTCCCCCGTCGCATCGTCTGCCCGCGCTATATATATATAATATAATTCTTTCTCTCTTTTTATTGTTCCGTATCAAAATGGTAAAACGGAACCCTTATGTAGAGACTCTGTCTGTCACAGCTGGATATCTCAAGAACTACTAATGCTATCAACTTGAAATTTGGAGTAGTTGTACATGACGTTTGCCCAACTATTTTGCAAATATGAAAGAAATAATAAATAAAAGATACTCATGCAAAAATCTACGGCAAAATTCAGTAAAACATGGAATAATTCTCGCTCATAACCACGCTGTAGCTTAGAAGGTCCCGCGGCGAAATAATAACAGCGGCACAGGGCAATCGATCAGGTTAAGCTACGCTTGCCGCGGTCGGTCTGTGGATGGGTGACTATCTTTACATACCGAGACCCCTCCGTGCCTCGGAAAGCACTTTAAGCCGTTGGTCTCGGCTGTCATTCGTGGATCATTGACAGTCGTTACGGGTAGTCACAAGCCCGAAAGTGTGACAACCAGTCTTACCAAGGGGTATCGTATTACCCAGTAACTGGGTTGTGGAGGTCAGATAGGCAATCGCTCCATGTAAAATACTGGTATTCAGCTGCATCCGGTTAGACTGGAAGTCGACTCCAACATAGTTGGGAAAAGGCTAGGCAGATGATGATGAACCACGCTGTTGCTTACACATTGGGCCATACACATCTGAAGCCCCGGGCGAAAGCAGTTATTACCAATATGGCCGCCCGTACCCACCGGGATTACCTGCGACGCTATCGAATTATACGACCACCATTCATTTATATGTCAACATGAATTACGTTCGATTTACTATCTTTAGTATTTGCTCCGGGATTGGTAGGTTTGAATAATGTAATTTATCTTTGAGAGCAGTGCGGGCCCAGTGGCATAGACTCCGACGAGTTATAGGTCGTGGGTTCAAACCCAAGCAGGCGCTTTACTTTGTGTAAATTATTTCATCATCACTGCTCTCAAAACTGTGAAGGAAAACATCGTGAGGAAACCGGCATGTCCTAGAACCAAAAATTCGAAGACATATGACTACACTGGGTCCGCATGGTGGATTACGGTCCACTCCCTCTCACCGAGGCCTGTGTCCCAGCAGTGGGAACATTATAGGCTGAGTATGTATCTTTGATTTAAGTGCTGAAAGTTACATTATCTATGGGAAAATAACCTTGGTTTGAAGTAGGAGATTTTTTAGCTACTAATGTACATTGCAAAATAATCATGATCATTGCCTAATTGACATCATTACTATCTGAATATTGAGGACCGTAAAATAATAAGCATTTTCTTGATAGAGCATTTTGGTATTATATAAAAGCTGCTCCTTGAATTAAAACCTGAATCATTAGTTCAACAACGAAGCTCAAAATATGACAGTCCACCACTCCATTCTTCAATTTTTCATAGAATTATAAATTAAGTTAGGTTTCTGAAGGAAATCTTCTTAATGAGCCTGTTTAAGTAATAAGTTTGTGAAAGAAAAACATTTTATACACCTACGTGACCAACCAACACATCAACTTTACCTCCCCATTTTCCTCCAAGATTCCAATTTGTCACCGATGACTCATTGACCCACACGGTGCCCACAAATCCTATAAAGTCAAGTCAATTTGGTGGTCGACAGTGTATTAGACAAATTGACTATCGGAAACAGAGAGAATTGGGACGACCACCGTTACACCGGCCATGCTCGTCGTTTGCAAATTACAATCCCGGCATTTTCAATTGCGCGCCTTTTCGTGTCCGACAGTGTAATAAAGACCGAATTTGCCAAGACTGAAATTAACTTTAAACTGAAGTAAGTAAGGTTGAATTTCGACTGCCGAGAAAAGTTTTCAGTTTGATAAAGTGAAAACATTTTAGGTCTATGTTGAGGCGTAGGCGGGCTTTACTGTACTTATTTCAATGTGGTTGGATCAGCTATTTTGTATCCCTTGACAGACAGGTAAATTGCTTTATTTCATAAAATAAGTATACTTTTTCTGACGTGGTGCAAAACATGAATGATAAACGAAGTTAGTTATATTTTATGCGAAAAATTTGATGTAGAAAAGATTATTGGATTTGGAAAATGTGAAATGAAATGATTTGGTGAAAATTAACCTCTGAATTCAAGAAAATCTTAACACATCTGAGCGTGAAGATCGAATCTCCTGTAATCAATTTATTGCTGTATTTTCTTGTCCGTGCTCGTTTATTGCTTTTTCAAAATAATATTGGGTAGAAATAAAATTATCTCGGGTTGGGTCGGGAGGGTTGAAAACTTTTTTTGGCCCTTAGAAATTACGTGTGTACGTACAGTCAACAAAAGAGATAAGTATGCAGGATCGTCGGATATAGTTGAAGTTTAGTTGGAAACCAATGGATATTCTCGAATCAAATTTAATTTTATTAATAGAAAACAAACAGCTCATAATATCAAATTTAATTTCAGTCGACAACATCCATCGGTTTCTTACTAAACTTCAACTATATCCGACGATCCTGCATACTTATCTCTTTTTTTGACTGTACATTTAAAGTATTTTAGTAACTCTACCTATGTCGAATACGAAGACAAGGGTTAAATACTACCACTTCATCATCATCTGTCTAGCCATATCCCAACTATGTTGGGGTTAGCTTCCAGTCATACCGGATGCATCTGAATGTCAGTATTTTACATGGAGCGACTGCCTATCTGACCACCACAACCCAGTCACTGGGTAATACCCCTTGGTAAGACTGGTTGTCAGACTTTCGGACTTCTGACGACCCGTAACGACTGTCAAAGATTCACGAATGACTATTAGGTAAGGTACTAAAGCCGGATTTACATTACTGTGTTGTGTTGTGAAGCGACTCAACATACCTAGTAATGTAAATCCAGCACTTATAAATCAATAATCTCCGTTTTATAAAATTAAATAAAAGCTACTAAGTTGCATTTCGTCATCAACAATTAATCAGGTTTCGGTTACTTCCAACAACAAACTCAAACTCAAATCATTTATTTCAATTAAACCTTGTACAGGCACTTTTGATTTGTCAAAATTAAATAGTCTGTCAGTTAGTCAGAAAGTTGAAGCTAGTTGCAAAATCACTTCCACGTATAGCTTACACGTGGAAGTGATTTTATTAAGCGTTCGAAACTTGAGCGTTTAAGTATCGGAGTAACTTAACCGAACAACTTAATACAATCAACTAAGTTTCTCTGTAATATTTACCTTCATTCTCATGTTACAGCTTACAGTAAAGTTAAGCTAGGTAATTTATTTTTTTGCAGAAATGTCTGGATACGGTTTTTTTTATTAACTTAATTATAGCAGAAAATTAGAAGAAAATTCATAGAGATTGGTAACTAATAAAATTACTGAAGCAGTGCATTGGAGGGTAAATATTTAATAATAAATTGAATTCAGTTTGGTGCCGCATTTCATTAAAATTTCGTAAGGGGCCTCTGCGAGTTGGCTTCGGCCCCTCGTACGCCTTCGCCTTTCAAAGGACCGGGACCGCATGGTCTCGAGTTAGATATGTAAAATTCAATTCAATCTACTGCTACAAGCCATTGCGAACTGTATTTAGAAATTATTTAATAAACGAAAAATACTTTCGATGGTTTAGGGGTACGAGGAACAGGGTGTAAAGTTCACTCATCCTCCATAGAAAAGGGAGGAACCTCCGACCAGACGGGTGTTGTGTTTGATGGACTGATGTCGGGACGTTGTGTATATGCACGGTAAACTCTGTTTGCGCGATGCAGCGTTTTGCGTGACCTCAGTGGTATGCGTAGTTCGCATGTGGCGATGTAAAGCCGCCACGATGGCGTCAAACTTGTAGTTACGTTCTGGAGCGACACAATATAGATTGCTATCGACACTCTAAAAAGAAGAATGGAAAACCTTTGAAATCCTACTTGATTTTCTACGAGGCAGTAGTGCTATCTATCTTCTATATAAATAAAACAAAGTCGGGTTAGTTACACCATTTATAACTCAAGAACGGCTGGACCGATTTTTATGATCTTTGATTTGTTGGATTTGTTTCCGCCCGAATAGCAGAGTTGTTATTAAAACATGGAAAAAATCACAAATAATAAATATGGAAGATGATAATTCATTTTCACATACATTTTGTAAGGAACGGATTTTTGATGATTTCTCGTGAACGGATTGACTGATTTCGTTGTCAGTACGAAGTTCGCCGGGTCAGCTAGACTTTACGTAAACGCTACACCTTCTATAACTTATTATTCTAATATATCATCTATAGGAACTTCGGTATCACGAAAAGGACTTTGGGACACAACCTAGCTAAGCTAGCAGTGCTAAAACAAAATTAGATAAAATAGATTAATTAAAACAAATAAATTAGGTACTAAGTCAAAGTCAAATCATTTATTTCAAATAGGCACATTAAAGGCACTTTTGAACGTCAAAAAAAAACTAAATAGAAATGATTCTAGTCGCCTAGAATGTAAACAAGAACCTAATTGGGACAAGGTTGGTAAATTTTGAGTTGATAAAAATATATGAGTTGCCGCTCGTCTGTCGATTCCGACGACGATAAATAGGTAGCGAATTTAGAAAGACATCAATTCGAAGATTTGTTTTATCCGTAGTCCCGTCTTCGTCTCGGGACCGGCAGATTATTAATCCTAGATTATAGGGGATCGACAGAAATGTCGGCTTACAGCGTGTTGCTAGCTAAAACATTTTACACAAAATGAAGACCGGATTTATGGGTATACTACCTATAAATCCGGCCTTTACTTCGAACAGAAGATCCTTATTGATTATCGGATTATTGATTCTATGGATTTAAGGTTAATTTAGGTGATTGCTTATTGTTTGTATGGCTAACGGAAAAAAAATATTTATACCGGTCTGATCCCCTGAACCCTCCTCCACCCTTCTATCCCCCTCACCTCCTCAACCCCCGTGCTAGTTCGTCTTTTGTTTTAATCTCTGTCTTATCCATATTATCTAGTGGCTTAGGCTTTGAAGGGGGCTTTGAAGGGGTAGATGAGATAGTGGAGATGGTAGGTCAATACTGGCTGAACACAGCCAGAAATAAAGACTACTGGCATTCCTTGGAGGAGGCTTTTCCGAAGCCGAAGGGGGTTCGTACAAGCTGCATAACATTTTATTTTTAATATTTTACACAATCTCTTTATTAAAAACCTAAAAAAAAATATTTTACTGTAATCTGTATGGAATTAAATAAAGCTTTATTATTAGGCTTTGAATGAAGTATTTAAAAAGACAACCTCTATTTTTTCCAATACATATTTCGTACAATGTCAACAAAACAATAGTGTGATGTCCTTAAACTTAATGGCAGGTTCAATTAACAGACAGTTTTCTGTAAAGTGGATTCAGCGTCATTTTTATCCAACTCCGTCGAAGTCCAAAAGGAGGTGCCAACAAACACATCGCCTATTTGACCGCCAATCGTGGAGGTTATGGTCAAATCTAGCGTCATTTTCAAGTAGCAGACAGGTTTCTGTACTGATGAATCATCGTCATTTTTATCCGACTGCAGCGAAATCCAAAAGGAGGGGTAACAGTTTAATCGCACCTAAATACTTTTGTAGGTAGATACGTGTAAACCTCCAGAGGTAAGTAAATAGGAGAAGCAAAAGTTCCCACAACGTTTTCTTTACGAGAACTTTCTTTGATTCCCATTCAACAAACTCCTTTAGGAAGTACTTGCTATTGAATGAACGATTTATTGGGTTCAAATGTACCCAAGTTTGCTATCTATAAACCTCGTCTGACTTACAACTTTGCCCGATCGTGTACAAACTATGTTTAAAGCTGTGAAACTATCACAGTATTATGAACTTTAGTCAAAGGGATCAAGTTTGAAAGTTGCTTGTTGAATACCGTTGAAATGTGGTTTCTATTGGAATTTAGATAAAAATAAAGTTATGAAATGGACTTACATTTATGTGGCTAGCAGGACTCTTGCTTACTGGCAAATTGATTTGAATAAAATAAAAGATTTGTTTAGAATTAAACTCGTAATTAATTAAATAATGAAGACATTTTAGATTTTTTGTAAAGTTAACGCTTGTCAGCTTCCAGACCCTAATTCCATTTTCTGCCTTCTAAATTCGTATTGGAGTTTATCTCATAATTTTATGCTATTATCTTAGTAGAAAAGGTGAGGGGCCCGTAGCTAAATAATAACAGCTGGACAGGTCGATCGTTCGTGTTAAGCTACGCTTGCCGCGGATGGTCCGTGGATGGGTGACCTTCTTTACGTATCGAGACCTTTGGCCTCGGAAAGCACGTGAAGCCGTTGGTCTCGGCTGTCATTTGTGAATCTTTGAGAATCGTTACGGGTAGTCAGAAACCCGAAAGTCTGACAACCAGTCTTACCAAGGGGTATCGTATTACCCAAAAGGTGGGTTGTGGAGGTCAGGTAGGCAGTCGCTCCATGTAAAATACTGGTATTCAGCTGCATCCGTTTAGACTGGAAGCCGACCCCAACATAGTTGGGAAAAGGCTAGGCAGATGATGATGACCATCACGTCTACGGAGTTACACTAGCTAATTTAATTTCACCCTTTATTATAACAATTAAAAAGAGAAATTATCATTATGGTTGGTTTGAGTGATCAAATCAACCCTAGTGATAATTTCCCTTTACGATGTTCGATGAGCATAATAATCAGACATTACCAGACAAAAAACGCTTTAGTCTAACTTTTAACGACGTTTTATAACAATAATAACTGCTTCCCGGGTACTATTGACCATCGTGGTAACATTCTCGCGTATAGCTTTATATATAGATCTCCGACTTTTACATTATAATCCCTTGCGATACCTGTCTGTTACTGTACCTATCCCTTTTATCCGGATAATCTAACGCTGAACTGAACACGTAAACGTGTGACGAGATACATGTATTTTGGAGGTAACGTCTATATAAGAAATTTGTGTGACTGTGTCAAAGTCAAAGCATTTATTTCAAACTAGCTGTGCCCGCGACTTCGTTCGCGTGCATTTCGGAACACAATAATGTGTCGCTTAGGAAAGGTGTAAAAGGAACAATCTTCCGATCTTGTCTGGTAACGCTTCCCTTGCCTGGGGTTCTCAACCATAGCCCTTTCGACTGTACAGCAGTCACTGCGTCTTCAGGGTTCATAATGACAATCCGACGAAGTGTCACTTTGATTTTTGAGGATAAATAAAAATGAAAGCGCCTGCTCGAGGCTGATTGTCTGACCAAATAGCCTTAGTATGTCCATTTTATTTTGCATTTGTTTTTGCAAACAGTGAGAACTATCTTTCAAATCCAATAACAAATTCCCTTAATCAAATCACAAGCACGCTACAGATATATACTCAATATTTGACCACAAATAGACACAATAATGCAAACGCTATCATTTCAACCCAACCACAGAGGATTAAAGCCAGGAGTACACATGCCAGTAACTTAGCAAAGTAAACTTTTACTGAAAAAAAAAAGAACTTGTACAAAAGTATACTATGTACAGTCACGAGCATAAGTATGTATACACTTGGCTTTATTCAAAGACGATTTTCTCCTTTAGTTTTGAATGAAATTTTATGTTATTACGGACAAAGTATTTTCGAACCCATAGGTTTGTGTAAAGTGTCGTATTTCAACGTTGCATTCGTTATTTCACGAAAAAATTGTGATTGAAAGTTGCCAAGTGTTGACATGTTAGTGACTATACTTGTATAGATACTTTTTTACCTCCATTTTTTGCATGTGATTGTGCTACAACAACTTCGATTGTTAATATGGGGGCCGTACCTCATAAAGGATCATCATGATATAGTGTTGTTTGCAGATGACACTTCTTTTTTGTTTAAACTTAAACGTCAGCAGTTGGTTACTGACGATGTAAATAGCGCGATCTCGAAAGTAGTCCACTGGTTCAATGTTAATAATTTGCTTCTAAACGAGAAGAAAACCAAATGCATTAAGTTTACGCTACCCCACGTAAGGCAGGTGAAAACTAATGTGTTGATAAAGGGCGAGGAATTGAATCCTGAAGACAACACAGTATTCTTGGGCATAACTTTGGATGCTAAGCTTCAGTGGGGTCCACATATAGATAAATTGTCAAAAAAGCTAAGTTCTGCAGCATACGCTGTTAGAAAAATTCGAAATTTAACTGATATAGAGACTGCTCGTTTAGTGTACTTTAGCTATTTTCATAGTGTAATGTCGTACGGTATTCTATTGTGGGGAAATGCCGCCGATATTCAGACTATCTTTGTTTTGCAGAAGCGAGCTGTTCGATCAATTTATAAATTAAGTCCGAGACACTCTCTCAGAGACAAATTTAAAGAGATTAATGTAATGACTGTGCCTTCTCAGTACATTTATGAAAATCTTTTATATGCCCATAAAAATATAAAATTGTTTAAAAAATACAGTGATATCCATAATATAAATACTAGAAACAAACACAAATATGTTGTACCTACAACCAGGCTCAAGAAAATAGGTGGCTCGTTCAGATGCCAATGTATACGCTTTTACAATAAACTACCAAGCCACGTTCAAGATCTAAGCCTTAATAAATTCAAATCTTTCATTAAACGTAAGTTGTGCCAGAAAGCCTTTTATACCGTTAAAGATTATATTGAGGACAAAAAGGCTTGGGATTGAGCTGCTTCCAATTTCTGCATTTTGAATGTTTTTTTTTTTTTTAATACACATTGACATTGATGAATATTTTTTTTTTAAACAATGGCATTTGCTTACTTTGTAAAGTATTATATTATTTTTTCATTGTGAATGTGAAGACGATGTGGGTCTTTTTACATACTTATATATATATTTTTTATTATTCTCTCTGTTCTGTTTTTTTTTTTTTTCATGGTCTGGCAGTTTGAGTAATTTATGTGGCCTACCCAAATGTCCTTTCTTTGGTATTGTTCGTCGAATCGTTGAGCTCCTTAAGTCTTGAGTTGAGCTGCACGATTTTTGACAAATGCGTGCACTGACTGGACAGGTCCTCTCAATCTGTGTGGTTCTTTCCTCAAAAGACCACCTCAGACATCGATCTACATGGTCTTCATATAACCTGACCAAGATTATGTCTGGACTTTAAAAGAGACTGTGACCTCTGAGTTTGTTTCGGCCTTTCTTCTCAGAGTAGTCAGATAGGAAACGCCGACTTCATCTAGTTTAAAAAAAAAAAACATGATTGACGTGTAAAAGTGTTTGTACAAACCTACTTACAAAAAATAAAATCATTTCATTTCATTTCATTTCATCATCATTTCATTTCATTTCATTTCATTACCGTCGGTGGCCAACATTATCTGACTATAAAATTCTGTGCTACATGATCTTACTTCTTGTCAAATTTCATGATTCTAGGTCAACGGGAAGCATTTTTTCACTACTTCAAGGGACCGCAGACCGGAGTATATGGTTTTAATTTCAACTCGATACCTCCAAGCGTTCCCGAGATAAAGGGTCTTGACAGACAGACAGACAGACAGACGGACGGACCGACAGACGGACAACAAAGTAATCCTATAAGGATTCCGTTTTTTTCCTTTTGAGGTACGGAACCCTAAAAATAAGAATAGAACCTATTAAGGAAGTCACTTACCAAGTTTAAGTGACCGCTTAAACGTCTAAATTACACAATGGATTAAATTAATGCGTTTTCCATCATCATTTAAAACATTTTCCGGAAGGTCTATGTGTATGTATAAAACCATAATGAACTTAGATACAGCAAAGAAATCCCGTAGTTTTGCAATGGGGTCTCCCTTGTTTCATCGAAAAGAAATTGCCAAATTATCACTTCCCAAACAATTTTCCGCAATAGTCCATTTGCCAAATCATTACTTAGAAAATAAACTTTTCACAAAAAATTGCAACGCAAACCTAATATTTGGCAAGTGAACGTTTAAACAATAACTTGCTTACCAAATAGTACTTTTTCCAATTTTAATTTAGTCAAATATTTCAGTTGGTTTATCATATTTTACGCAAAATAAAATAAGAGAAATATTTATTTCTGTCTGCCTATGATTTCAATTGGCCCTGTTTAATAAGATATGAGGTAAAGGTATTTGTATTCTCATTCGCTCGCTCTTGCATACAATGAAAAAAAATCAAAAATATCGAAATCCGTTCAGTGGTTTAGGCGTGAAAAGGTAACATAATACAAGACAGACAGACAGAGTTACTTTCGAATTTATAATATTAGTATGGATTGTCGTGACAGGAAGTTTTAACTTGCATATTCTTGTGCAAGTTACTTCGTGTATTCCTGGCTTTAGTTCAAATTGACAGCCGCCTACACATTATGCACTCACGTGTGAACCAAATACGTCCATGTGGATTGAAAACCTTGCATTGTGTGGTATTCAGTACTGAAATGTATTTTGGTACTATTTTAGAGGAATGTGCAGGGAAACGTGTGTTTATTCGTGTGAACAATGCCTATTTGAACGTGTTGTGGAGTGCCCAAATATTTTGCTGAATAGGTACGCATGACGACATATCAATTTATATAATTCCAGTATAAACTGACTTCTCATTGTACGGAAAGCAAATAATAATATAATAATAGCAATGCAAAGTCGGCTGAAACTGGAAATGTATAGCTTGATGTATCGTCGTGTGTACCTACGTGATTAAATATTTGTTTGGAAGCTGGATACATAAACGTGATGTAGTTTCCATCGAGTTTTCTATTTCTAGAAATACTTTTAGATAGCTTATAATATGATAATATCGCTTGTGTTAAATGTTAGTTTTAGTGCAATCATAATTTTGATACACTCCGATGATTAGCTGCATCCGGTTAGACTGGAAGCCGACCCCAACGTAGTTGGGAGAGGCTAGGCAGACTGTGATGTGTGTGTGTGTGGGGGTGTGTGGGTGTGTGTGTGGGGGGTGTTTGTGTGTATGTGACAAAGAACGACGACGACAAACGATGACGTGTGTGTGTGTTGACCATGTGTTGATGAATATTGCAGTGGTTAGGAAGGTGTAGGGTGGATATAGCAGTGGTGGCCCAGTGGTATCGGCCGCGACTTACATGTACCTAGGTCGTGGGTTCGTATCGTACCCAAGAAGGTACTTTGTGTAGATTATTTTCATCACCACGGCTCTCAAAACTTTGAAGAAAAACATCGTGAGGAAACTGGTACGTCCTAGAACCAAAAAATTGAAGACATCCGCCAACACGCACTGGGCCGTGTCCTGGATTATGGCCCTCTCCCTCTCACAGAGAGGAGGCCTGTGTCCCAGCAGTGGGAACATCATAGGCTGATTATGCTAGGGTGGATTATAAGCCCGCCATTTACTGGTACTTTAAAAAATAGCCTAAAACATCAAGGACTAAATCCAAACTTAAACATAGTAACCAAAACCTGAAGATGATCTTCTCTATATAACAAAAGGTTACTGCCCTGCATTAGAATAATTACAAGCATAATGAACTAAAACAAACTATTCCCAAACGAACAACCAAACCAGATATCCACCCTCTACCCTCTGAAACCCGGAATATCGGGTAGCAATAGAGTTTGATTAGATCGCGCGAGCACCGAGCATACAAACAGTTCATTACTCGAGAGTAACGGTTGTGCTGTTAGGAAACCTGGTCTAGTTTGATGAAAGCTTTTAGCGGCTATTAGCCTGGAATTCGGTTTTCAGAGTTTAGGTTCCAAATACCCTTTTTTAACGGCTACAGCCGACCTATTCTGCAAAAATCTAAACGTGAATACATAGGCGAAGTGAGGTTTTTTTTTGAGGATGGGAAATCATCAAATGACCCCTCCCGCTCTGGGTGGAACGGAAGGGAGTGTCAGACTCTTACTGACTAAAACCCACCCGTGTTCCTTTCTTAGCCCTTTATGTTCCGGGGTAGCGGTAACCCTTTCGGACAACCCGTACCGTTCTATCCGGCACGGGCGTGGTCCTGATCGGACGGTGAGCTACCCATTACTCTCCGCCTGCAGGCCCGCGCCTACGGTGGCCGGGAGTCGTCGCGCGGCTCCCGACGCCCGGAGCGTCTCCCGCGGCGGCTGAGACGGGAGGCTCTCTCCCTGAGCCGTCCCGCCACCTCCTTCGCTAGCATGACTGCTTCGCAGATGGAGGTGGCGGGACCTCCCACTCCCTCTAGCTCCGGACCATGACTTGCACCAGGGCCGGACGCGAGAGGTCGCCGCCGCTGATGTGAAATGAGCTTGAAGTGACACTTCAAGCACTCTTCATCTAAGACGGTTTAACCTTTTTCCGCCATTAGTCGTAACCCGACGAATGACATTAGTGACAGCAGTTACCACACTACAGTCCGTTCACAGTTACATATTTTACCTGTGACAGCAGCAAGCCAAAAGCAAACTAGTTGTAACGAGAATAAAGACCACAATGATTTTGACAGACATATCAGTGGCAGCAACCCAACAGTAATCTTATTAGAATGATAATAGAGGTCACTGTGATTTGGACGGTGATGCAAAATTAGAGGTAAAATATGTGTGACCTAACTGTACTTGTGTGAATGAGATAGTGTTTACATATCTATTCAATATACAGGGTTATTGGTAAAACATTAACAACCTCTTAAAAAATAATTGTACTCATTATTATGAACAACTTTTACTATGGGACTGGATATGAAATCGCGAAAAAAAAAGTAACTGTTCCCTACATTTATGTTCGTATAACTCGTCAAAATGTAGGGAACAGCTGATTTTTTTTCGCGATTTCAGCGTTGTTCCCATAGTAAAAGTTGTTCATAATGATGAGTACAATGACCTCTTAAGAGGTTGTTAATGTTTTACCAATAACCCTGTATAGACTACACTACTGAATAATAATAATATAATAATATTCCACAACTATCACACAACGCCGTCTAGTCTCAAGCTAAGCAGAGCTTGTGTTATGAGTACTAGACAACTGATAAACATACTTATATATTTCTAAATACATACATATATAGATAAATTACACCCAGATACAGAACAAATGATCATGCTCATCACACAAACATTTGTCCTGGGTGGGAATCGAACCCACGACCTCCGGCATAGCAGTCATAGTCACTGACCACTAGACCAACAGGCCAGTCAATATAAATAGACTTTGACAAAATCAGAGTTTCGGCACAGCAAATTCGCATGTTGTAATTAATACAAATATAGTGGAGCAACAGGGCCCTAATTCACTATGAGCACTTAATGATTCCTTACTCAAAACCACGTCAACTCCTTAGCTAATCCCGCCTACCTATCTCGCGTTTATTTCGCGCGGTTTCGTTCATTGTGTCTAAGAATAAGTCTGATATCGATTCCTTTGTCTTAAAAACCCAATTTATAAGATCAATCTATTCTAGTATAGGTACTGTAATTTAGTTTCTCACCTTTCGAAGTACTTATAAAGTTTTCTCTTTAATTAAATCTTGACAAGCCTAGGTTGGCTTAATAGAACTTTGGGACTACAAAATAAATTGTTAGGCCCTAGTGCCTACTTCATTAATGAAAGTCTGAAAGAAAAATATGTCTGAAATAATCCTTGTAAAACTATCATATTTATTCTATAGACAAAAGTTATCCGACTATTGAAAAAGCGTAATAAACAAGTCAACTTACAACCTAACTACCTAAGAAAAACGACATAGTAATAACAAACTGCAGGCCATGAACCACGTAATAGCGGGCAAAGTATATAAATAATTAGAGTTGACATTGCCCGGGCAATGTCTACATTGTGTATAGCTACAAGAAAGTCCTCTGGGATATTTAATTTGCGAGTTCAACCGGGTACATACTAAACAAAGCTGCAGCATTGTTTATTTATTTATTTTGTATTTGCTGTTGCATTGAGTCAATAACGTAAGTAAATTCTGTTACTTGCTAAATAATATTATCTTGTTGTTGTAGAGGATACCTATCGTCTACGACAACAAAGCAACAGCAATGAGTACGATATTATAATGTATTATTTTTTTTTTTAAGATTTAATTGCCAGGACTGTTTGTCAGACTACCCGTATCGATTGTCAAAAGACCTACAATTGACTGCCGGGAACAACGGCTATTTTTTTTTTTTTCAAGTAAAGGAAATCATCAAATGATCTCTCCCGCTCTGGGTGGAGCGGTAGGGAGTGTCAGACTCTTACTGACTACAACCCACCCGTGTTCCTTCCTTAGCCCTTTATGTTCCGGGCCAGCGGTCAAGCCCGCGCCTACGGTGGCCGGAAGTCGTCACACGGCTCCCGACGCCCGGAGCGTCTCCCGCGGCGGCTGGGACAGGAGGCTCTCTCCCTCATCCATCCCGCCACCTCCTTCGCTAGCATGACTGCTTCGCAGAAGGAGGTGACTGCCTCCCACTCCCTCTCGCCCCGGACCATGGCTTGCACCAGGGCCGGACGCGAGCGCCGCTGCCGATCGCCTCTACGAGGACACGGCGGTGCTCCACCTAAGCGGTGCAGACCTCCACCGTGTGCTCCACCGTGTCCTCTGGACAATCCTGGCAATGGTGACACCCGGGCGTTTCCTCCCGCCTGATGATGTGCAGGAACCTCCCGAAACATTCGTGTCCGGTGAGGACCTGCATCAGGCGGTAGGTGAGGGCTCCGTGACGCCTCTCTAGTACAACGGCTTAACAACGGCTAGAACAACGGCTTAACGTGCTTTTGGAGCCATGGAGGGGTCTTGGTATATAATGAATGGTTACCCATCCACGTACCGACCTCGGCAAGCGTTGCTTAGCCTCGAAGATCAAACCCTGCAGCTGTTATTTAGCCATGAGCCCATAAAAATCGACACCATAAATACGTATTATTCTACAATCCATTGCCTAGATGTCTGCCTATCTCCCCATCCCTTTCCTTAATCAACGCTCATAATATCCGCAGGAAATGTCCCTATTTGCAGTCGAGACCACGCGGCAAGATTATTCGATAACTGGTTCTGAATAGACTATTAAGTTCGAGCTATTCATACCTATACTACACGTAGTAAGGTATACCCTTACTACGTATAGTATAGGTATGAATAGCTTATGTATAGAGATGTATAGTTAGATAATTATCTTGGCTGTAATGGGCAGTATCAAACGACAATGTGTTACGAATGATTGTATCTATGTTAATCTTGTTATGGTACACGTGGGATCATTGGTCGATCAGCAGGGTTATTTGCGTAACACACTATCACTAGCAATGGGTTTCATTTTGACAGTTCAGCAATATTCATTGCGTTATTTGCGATGTTGAGCAGACACATTTTCCGAACATAATTTATGGAGCAATGGATTATAAATATGCTAAAAACACATGGATGGATTGTGTGTGAATGATATGAAAGAGAAGGGAGTGAATGATAGCGTGACAGTTGACAGGGGAGAATGGAAGCGCGCGTGCGTGTATTGCGCCGACCGGCGGCGACGATAATTATAATCATTAAAGTCATCAACACAACTCTCTAAGACCAAGTAATCCCACAGAATGACAATTTCTCACTTATTTTCATGAAATCTTGACATTTTGGGATTATACTAACTTAACAAGTTGTATTACTGATTCTAATGCAAATTGCAAAAAAAAATTATAAAATTTGAATTTCGCGGGCTACCTTAGCGCTTCCCCCATAAGCCGACGTTATCAACAAGATACATAACACATTAGTTATGACATAATACACCCGAGAGGAGGTAACACGGCTGACAACTTGATTTCATGAACTTGTCGCCGAGAGGAAATAGGCGTTGAGTACGTTGACAATATTGTAAATATAGACACACAACTACTATTCTGAAACTAGTCGTACTAGCCTGGAGCTAGTTGTGGCTAGTACAAAACTAGTTCGAAGCTAGTCATGTGTAGGCAGACAGTCGTGACTAGTCCAAGACATGGGGGACAGTAGTTCACACTATTCTAAAGGTAATCCGACATAATTTATGTCGGATTAGAAAAGATTGGAAAAAAAATCCCTTTTATAAGGTTTTTTTTTTTTTTTCGGATAGGAAATCATCATATCGTCGACCGTAGGTTCAATTGAGGTAAGGGACAAAATACCCAAAATGAGTTGAGTATACAGTTTTGTTCAGAATTTTGCGCTCTTTCGAATGGTGTATATGAAAAAATTCTAGCTTAAAAAAAATGTCCCTTACCCTACTGATTTTTGGATGCAAATTTCGAATCAGCCCCATAACAACAATGTATCTGAAAAACTATGCAATATAGCAACTTGAAATGGTGTAATTACCGCCGCCAATCCACTTCACTTAGGGTTAGGGTCTTCCCAATCAACGAATTATTCTTCATACATTTTTTCAACAACACCTTTACACTAGTTTTTCATTACAGATTGGATCCAACGTAGAGATCAATTTAATGTAAGGGACAGGACTACAAGATACTTGGTCAGTAAGGGACATTACTAACAAAATACGTTGGTGTAAGGGACGTCTATTTTCTTAAATAGCTAACTTATTTAAATAAATGTTACATAGGTAGTATAGAGCACTAAAATACAAGATTATGTGTAAAATCAGATCCGAAAAAGGTTAATAACAAAAAAAGTTATAGGCGATTTAGTCCGAAAAAAAACTTTGTCGGCCTCTCCTGAAAAATCGTATTTTGTCCCTTACCTCAATTGAACCTACGGTCGACGATATGCCCCTCTCGCTCTGGGTGGAGCGGAAGGGAGTGTCAGACTCTTACCGACTAAAACCCACCCATCTTCCTTCCTTAGCCCTTTATGTTCCGGGTCAGCGGTAACCCTTTCGGACAATCCCGCTGACCCGGCTTCGGCCCTATGGGGCCCCTCCTCGATGCTGACATCTCTTTGAAGCGCGCGTGGAACACGTACGCGCCGTCCAGCACGGGCCTGGTCCTGATCGGACGGTGAGCTACCCATTACTCTCCGCCCGCAGGCCCGCGCCTACGGTGGCCGGGAGTCGTCCCGTGGCTCCCGACGCCCGGAGCGTCTCCCGCGGACATATAAAGGCTAGTCGTAACAAGTCCGACGCTAGTCCCGACCAGTCTGGAACTAGTCATGACTGGCCTAATACGTAAGGGGAGCTGCGGTGCTATTCTGTAAAAATCTCACCGTGAAAACTTAGG
This sequence comes from Oligia fasciuncula, assembly GCA_963082905.1. NCBI lineage: Eukaryota > Metazoa > Arthropoda > Insecta > Lepidoptera > Noctuidae > Oligia > Oligia fasciuncula. The sequence goes on along the minus strand of OY720406.1, from coordinate 6,764,586 downwards.
TGAAGTGAGCGTGGAGTGAGCTGTCAATATTGTCATTTCCTAGCAAAAACAAACTCACTTCCCCGAAGTTTTCACGGTGAGATTCTTACAGAATCGTCCGGCTGGTCACGAGCTGTTGGCTTCTCTATCGCAAAATGACTCCGATTAAAGAAGTTGAATTAAAATCGGTTACCAACCAAAATCTGAAGATTTTTATGCGTTAGGTCTAAAAAACTTTATATAATTTCTAGTTTTATGAAGGGCTTTTAAACAAACTTTATCTTCCGTAAGTTGTTACTTCAATTACAATGATTAAGGACGACTGAAAATGGCACTACGGGAACAAAAACAAAGAAGTACCAACAGTAATTAATTGAAAGGTTTGACCACAGGGTGAGAGGAAGCGGTTTGCTAAATAGGTATATTTTAATGTGTAATAGGTTTTTGTGCTAATTTTATCGGACTATGATAGAATGTGTATGTCATAGCCGGAAGAATTGCTAAACTTAAGTGTCAGTGGGCTGGGAACATTGCTCGCAGAACAGATGGCCGATGGAGCCGAAAGGTTCTGGAGTGGCGACCGGGTCCGGAAGACGTAGCGTTGGAAGGCATCCCACAAGGTGGAACGTCGACCTTGGGAAAGGTCACAGAAACCCGTTGGATGCGAGAAGCACAAAACTGGTCGAAGTGGAGGTGCTTGAGGGAGGCCTATGTCCAGCAGTGGACGTCTTTCGGCTGAAATGATGTTGATGATGATAGAATGTCTACATAACACACAATCAGCCTTTAATATTCCCACTACTGGGCCTCCTCTCTTCGAGAGAGAGTGGGCTGTAATCTACCACGTGGGTAGTGCGAGTTGGTAGATGTCTTCGAATTTTTAGTTCTAGGAATTCCGGTTTCGTCACTATATTTTCCTTCACCGTTTTAAAATAATCCTGTTTAATAAGAGTACGTACCTAACTAATACGGCTATTTATGATGGCATTTCTTATCAAATGTCATACATAAGAAGCAACAGTCCGTCACGTCGCGATCGAGAGATTCCGTTCCTGATAACTGTCACTGTCAGTTTCATGCAAACGAACACGTGTTTCGCGAATTTGATCTTTATTAGTTACTAGAATTGTCGCACAGACAGGTGTCACAACAGGCAGTCTCGACGGCCGGAATATAAGCCCTACACTGCCCTACAGTCAGACGGACTGCAATGTAATGGACTGCTCAATTCTAAATAATTAACTTGCTATGTAGATTCCTGCGGTTATATCTAGCTGCACACGAACCGTAAAAAATTACTTTTGGCGTCGATTTCATTTGCGATGAACCGTTGACACTGACATAATTTGACCATTTTATGTTACCCAATCGTGTATACAGGGTGTAATGGACATCGACGTGCAAACTGTAAATATGAATTCAGCACATGATTCTAGTTTGTAGAAATTTTTCGTCGATTATAAAAAAAAAACAAGTTATCATCTGCCTAGCCTTTTCCCAACTATGTTGGGGTCGGCTTCCAGTCTAACCGGATGCAGCTGAATACCAGTGTTTTACATGGAGCGACTGCCTATCTGACCTCCACAACCCAGTTACTGGGTAATACGATACCCCTTGGTAAGACTGGTTGTCAGACTTTCGGGCTTCTGACTACCCGTAACGACTGTCAAAGATCCACGAATGACAGCCGGGACCAACGGCTTAACGTGCTTTCCGAGGTACGCAGGGGTCGATTCTGTAAAAATCTCACCGTGAAAACTTAGGTGAAGTAAGTTTTTTTTTTGCTAGGAATTGACACTATTGACAGCTCACTACACTACACTCGGCGGAGAAACGGAGAAATATTAACCAATAGGATTGCACAAAATCTCTGCTCACTTCTGTCCAATTTTCCTATTGGTTAATATTTCTCCGTTTCTCCGCTCCGCAGCATCGCTCCGCTCCGGTGGACAGGCAGCCTTACACCCGTTATATACACATATACACACATACATAACATTTGCAGAACAGATGCACTATCGACTCTACCAGCCCATAAAGACAAATGACAAAAGAAAAATCTTATTCCAAATTCGAATCGCGTCGCCAGTCACAGTACATTCCTCACCAGTACAGCAGAGTCAGCTTAGGGCCTCAGGGGGCTATTTACTCCAGATAAATAATGTAAGGTTACCTCCCGCGGGGTCCATTAGCCGGACCTCACGTCCCACTATTGTCCTGAGTTGCTTTTGTTGCCAAACTTTGGTAAAAGCGGAATATTCTGAAGGTAATAAAGTTAAAATCTTTTTGTTTGTCGTAAATAACGTAATGTGCCATGTGATTTGGTGGAAAACTTGTAGGTACTTACTATATTTATTCAAAAAATGCTGAAGTACATTATTAATTCAGATTTCGATATAAAGGGGGTACTAAAAAATCAAGTACTTTTATATATTATAGACATCCTCAAGTTTTTGAAGAGGAATTGTTTTCTGTTAGGCAAGATGTTTTACCCCATGTAAAAAACCATGCTCGATCAAAAAAGAGTGCAAACCTGTTTAAAATACAAGAAAAAATATTAAGAAAATGTATTTTATTACATGATGTAAAGGAAGAGGAGAAAATAATATATTTTATATACTACAGGAAAGCAGAGTTAAGAAAAGCGAAATAGTATCTCTCCACAAGAACATAAAATTAATAATGTTACCACATCTCCTATCGCATATTTCGACAGCACAAAGAACATGTGTAAAGGGTCTCCCCTCACGAATATAAGGACCCAAATAACAAAGATTCCGACCTTAGCAGCCCATCCCCTTGTATATAAGGACCCTCTTACTTCCTAGGTATGGCCTTAAACGATATTGTCACGAATGTATTTGTGTAGTGATATCTCATTATGGTCGTAATGTTGCGGCTTGCGATAGGTGTAAACTGGTAGAAATTGTCAGGAAACGAAAAAGCATTATGCCCCATTTACGCTTTCTTTAAATACTAATTATAAAGAGGTAAAATTTGTTTGTTTGTTTGTATGTAAGGGGTAATGTCGGGAACTACCAGTCGGATTTGAAAAAATCTCTTTGATTTAATAGCCCAATTCTTGAGGAAGACTATAGGCTAACATCACACTATGACTCTTAGGAGACAAGCAAAAAGAAAAAAGTCAGAAGAAACGCTAAGCAAAAGCGAAGTGATAGCGAAGGCAGGTTATGCAATGCGATGGGGTGGGACGAGCAGACAAGACGTTTCACGCGAACGAAGTCGCGGGCAGAAGCTAGTTATATAGGAAGAGACAGAAAGAGAGAGAGATTGTTTTTATGTTGAAACTAAAAATCGTGAGGATCAAACTGAAAATTTAAGATGGCGACATATTTTGAGCTTCTAAACCGTAAACTGAATGGTGCTGTATTAAAAACGGGTATTACGAGTAAATTCACACTTTCTCTCTTCCTGACTCTCTTATTATATACGAGTGTGTGCGTGCAAGTATCGCGTAACGTACTTTGTTCCTGACGGAGGTCCCCCAGCCGAACACCTTTTTTTTATTCAGTCGAATCTTGTAAACGTATCGATAATAAATAGTCCAAGAATTTTCTATAACACTCGTGCGTTAATCGAGCGCAAAGTGAGTTCACTTTGCGCTCGATGCACTAATCTACTAATAGCTCCCAGAAAAAGCAAAATCACAAACAATCCTCATTTTCCGGTACCAGGACCGCAAGACAGGAGAGGAGGTATCGATTGTACAAGTCGTGTAAACAAAGAGTTTTGTGCTCGCGAATGACGGAGGTGTTGGAGCGAGCACCGGATATTGCGTTGTTCTGCGCCGGAAACTGGCCTCCTTCTGCCATTGTTTCGTTTGGTACTAGGGGAACTCGATAAAGAATGGACTGTGGAATACTGAGAAAATTAAGTAATTAATGAATATTCGCTTTGCAAGCGGATAAAACTTTTTTATTGAATAAGAACAAGTAATACGTAGGTAAAGTCACCAATTCTCCAGTTGTTAAAACCAGGTTCCTATGTTCAGCAGTCGCGCTAGGAAAAACATAATTTTGCAGTCTCCTAAATGTAGAGGCAATACCTCCACTTTTCTGAGTATTTTCATGAGTGATTGCCATACGAGTATTATCTAGAAGCAATATTGTCGTAACATGAAAGCAAAAACTCAGTAGCGAAAACCAATCTTGTCAAGCGAGAGCTTTAAGTACCATTTTAGAGGTAACAGCAATATTTTTTAAATTCACATTTGAAACAGAATCCATCAACACCCAAAACTTCAAAACTTGGCAACAAAGTTTGAAGGATATCTACTGATTATGTGGTACACAGGATCGATAATCTCTCAAACAACCCCGCCAAGTTTCGCGGAAGCATCGATAGATACTACAAATGTTTACCCTCAAAGTGAAAGGGTTCACACAGGGTAAGGGAAAACAATGAGGTAACTGATAAGGTAATCAGTGAAATCAAGAGAGCAGTGGTGGCTCAGTGGTCACGGACACGACTTACGAGTTGTAGGCCGTAGGTTCGAACCCAGACAGGCGCTTTACTTTGTGTAAATTATTTCATCACCACTGCTCTTAAAACGGTGAAGGAAAACATCGTGAGGAAACCGGCATGTCCTAGAACCAAAAGTTCGAAAACATGTGACTCATTGAGAGGAGGCCTGTGTCCCAGCAGTGGGAACATTATAGGCTGATTATGGTATGGTGACTGATAAGGTTACTCTTCAACCCGGGTATGAAAATAGTGAGGTAAATGGTACATATTAGTGATGTTCATATTATTAAATTTTATGTGTGCAAAGTATTCTTGTGTTCAACACGCACGGGGCCTGTGTGGCAGGGTACAGTCCACTCACAGAGAGGACGCCCGGGTCCAAGCAGTGGGAAATTTATAGGATGCTTAATAAGGCCGTTTTATAACTAATGCGATCATCACATGAACACGCAACCGTCGCGTTAATTTTATTCGGTGAACCCGAAAGCTTCGTCACGCCGACAAAGGGCGCTTTCCGGGTTTTTCAATCAATGGCAAGGAGTGACAATTCTAAACGTGACAATCTCGTATTTGCGTGACCAATCGCTTTAATTAAGACACGAAGTAAAAGGTGTATTTTGCATTCTGCAATGTTTTACAAGCTATGAGACCAATTTTATGGACCATGCCAATTTTATTTTGACTATTTGAGACGTAAATACATCATCATAGTCATATCTCACGTTGGCGTTGGTGAGGTGTTGGCCGAGTCCCTAAATAGGTCTTTTAGGGTTCCGTACCTCAAAACGAAAAACGGAACCCTTATAAAATCACGCGCACCGAGGGTTTCGTACCATCATAAATGTTTTTAAATTTTTCAACGGCGAGGCCTATATTCGTTAGAGAATTTCAACACTGCGCACTGCGATGTCGAATATTGCAATTTTAGGTCAGCGCCGTCTCTTGACTAATAGTGGAACTAGTGTAACTTATGTTTATGATTTCTGAAAAAGTGTTCTATGTATAGACATCGTTTTATTTTTCCTGTAATCTTTACGTAAACTTCTATCACATAGAATTGTTTCAGATTTTTATATAAGATAAGGGGGGGACGGAACGGATTTTTTTTACATTTTTCATCAAAGTCGAAAAGTATGTGGCCTAAAAAAAAGCAAAAAATGTTTGAGAATTTGCAAAATGCGCTGTTTCATAATATGATACCCCATGTGCCCTAGTAGCCCCATTTCGAATTTTTCAGACACCCTTTCCCTGCTGCTGCTGCAAAAAAAAATTATATCTTTCTTATTTGCAAAATAGTTGGGCAAACGTCATCTAAAACTATTCCAAATTTGATAGCATTAGTAGTTCTTGAGATATCCAGCTGAGACAGACAGACTGAGTGTCACCATAAGGGTTCCGTTTTACCATTTTGGTACGGAACCCTAAAAAGGAGTTTTATAAATTTATCATTCTGATAGACCACTAAAAGCGAATATCATATACAAAACATTTTCATAAGCTCTCCTATAAGAGACAGCTTACCTGTTTCAATAAAACTTTTATTTATATTAGAAAGTTGCACGGATGGAGCTGGTAGTATAATAGGTACCATAGCTTATGAAATACATGCATACTTGAAGTGAAAACTTCAACCTTCAAGCAACTTGGCTTTGAAAAGTTGAAAGGTATTATCTGAGTGGTACAAACTGTGGGATCTGTATGAGCTAGCCTGATCGTTGGTAGTTTCTAGTCGAGAGTCTTTCAAAGGAAAAAAGTTGAATGATGTAACAGTGAATGTTAGAGTTATTCTCATGCAGTTTACTGTGGTTTTAGTGATGTTCGAGATGTTGGAATTACTTAGACTTATTTTTAGTTTTCCTAACCAAATATACGGTACCAAATATACCAAACATACGGTAACCAAATATATATAATAATAAAATCTGGAGCCGTAGTTATTTGAAATCGACAGTTGAAATCAATTTTTTTTTTTTGTAACGTGTGGGCGTGATGTTTTTTTCAAGCACGTATTGCCCATTTTTTTCACCTAGAAATAGATTTCTCTAGAAGCATAATCAACTGATAAATATTAAACGTAACAACTAAGTACCAATACAGTATTCTTGGGCATAACTTTGGATGCTAAGCTTCAGTGGGGTCCACGTATAGATAAATTGTCAAAAAGCTAAGTTAAATCGCACCATGTAAATCAAGCTTATGTCACTGCAAAACAACAACTAAGTACCAATACAGTATTCTTGGGCATAACTTTGGATGCTAAGCTTCAGTGGGGTCCACGTATAGATAAATTGTCAAAAAGCTAAGTTAAATCGCACCATGTAAATCAAGCTTATGTCACTGCAAAACATGGTTTTGCTCAGAATAGTTTGAAATGTCAAATTCATATCCTGCTATAACTCGAGTAAGGTCGCAGGGACGTCGACGTGCAACTGTTACCATGGATTAAGTACTTACATGATTCTGGGGTCCAGAATGACGCGTTGAAATTTTTCGTCGGTTATTAAATAAAAAATCTGCTGTGTCATACAATAGTGCAATACCTACGCGGTCAAAATGTATGAAACAGCAATTTGTTTTAATAACAGTTTGCGCGTGGATTTTCCTGCTACTCTGTTGGTATTATGTAGGTTCGTCAAACATTGAAATTCAACTCAAAACTTGTGTACGCGAACCTCAAATTAACTATATTTGACTAATTACTCTGGTTGAGCATTCCTCGTTAGAAAGAGACCGTGCCAATTACGAACTACCCTGTAACTGCACTAATTATAATTAACTAGCTGTTACCCGCGACTTCGTCTGCGATCCGGGATGAAAAGTAGCCTATTGTTAGATTTAAGCGTGAAGAGGTAACCGACAGACAGACACACTTTCGCATTTATAATATTAGTATGCATAAGTGTCGATCCCGTGGGAGTATTGGGATAAAAAGTAGCCTATAATTTAATCCAGGGTGTCAGTTACCTCCATAATTTTTTTTATCAAAGTTGGTCCAGCCGTTTGAGCGTGAAGAAGTAACAAACAAATAAACACAAACACACTCACAAACTTTCGCATTTATAATATTAGTGTGAATAAATTATATTATCTTCTAAATATATAAAACTCAAAGGTGACTGACTGACTGACTGACATAGTGATCTATCAACGCACAGCCCAAACCACTGGAGGGATCGGGCTGAAATTTGGCATGCAGGTAGATGTTATGACGTAGGCATCCGCTAAGAAAGGATTTTTCGAAATTCCACCCCTAAGAGGGTGAGTGGGGGGAAGTCGCGGGCGGAATTAGGATTAAATTAACAAGTTACGAGTATATTACTGTAGGAATACGGCTTTGATTCATGTTATGTGATAAGTTGAAGTGGATTCACATTTCTAAAGGTTACAGTCAGATGAGTTTGAAGGCTGCTACTTTTAACCATGTTAAATTCTGCTCAAATTTCAACATTGTTTGTTTATTTACGTATTTATTATTTGTTTAATCTTTAAAAATCTATAAACCAGTGGTTGTACAGATGCCAGCACATCAAGTTACTACAATCTGTCAAATTTATTTAATAGATTTTCAACTTTATCGCTAAAGCGTATGGTTCAAAGTTGATTGGAAAAATTTGACAGTTTCGGGTAGCTTGATGTGCTGGCGTCTGTACGTCGTTTTCGCGTGATCGTTGAAAATCAGCGTGTTACTGTAACAGTAGGTCTCCCATAGGTGGAAGCTTCTTGTGACAGTCAAGACGTGACATGCAGCTGCCGACTATTTTAGATCCGTGCTCGTAATTATAGACTTCTTTTGTTTTCAGAAGTAAGTATAATTATAGTATTTTTATTCCTGTTAATATTTATATAAATGCACATGTTTCTGTGCCAATTTAAGTACCAAATTTTCTTCCATCCCTCATCAAAAATTAATGAAAAATAATTTTCAATTTTATTATTCCTATAAGTGACCTACTTTTTTCGACAGTAGGTATGTACATCGTTTCAAACTTTTTAACGATGATTGGTCCCGTACCCAACGCTTATTGTGCACAGCCACGACTCCCAAACTCCCAAATCGAATCCAAAAAAACTCGAAGCTTCTATGATACATTCAATTAAAAACATAGGCAACCGTCCATCAAATTATTTTATGGCCAGGTGAAATATATTCAAATAATGATAAGAACTAAATTAAAATGTCCATTAAATAGAGGTGCTTTGTCTGTTACTAAAAGTAATTATAACACTAAAAGAAAGTAATGTCCAAAGTACAAAAATAAAAGAAATAATTAAGTAGTCTCTTTCGGGGCACTGAATTAAAAACCCAACCATTTACCCATTTAAAAATGGAATCTTCCAAGAATTAAAATAAAAGTAGTGAAACCATTTTTCACACGACACAAAAACAAAATGGTTGAAACAGAAATGTAAAAACAACTTACTTATATTAATGAATGTGGAGGTAAAAAGCTGGAACCTCCGACTTTTTATTTAGTCATAGTGAAAAATGGCGGGGACGCGTTTATTAGACTTAATTTATACGACGCGGTGATAAGGGTCAACAGTTGGTAAAAAAGTTAAAGGCCCGTGTGTATTTTATATAAAGGTTTTCTTTCTTTTACCTTTGCGTGTTGAACTTAGGGTAAAAGATACTCTTGTAAAGTACCTTTTTTATAGCATTACTTTGAAGGATTGGTCTGAGTGAAAGGGATTTGCAAAAACAAGTAGCAGACTGGCAGGAACTGGTGGAACGCAGGAGCTAAAGGCTAAATGCGGGATAAGTCGACATAACATGCATACCCATAGCCATACACGTTCAAGTTTACTGGACGCGGCTTCAAGTCCGCTGCAAACTTGACGGTGAACTTGATCGTGAGTGACCCGCATAAAGGCGACGAGACGTTGATGGCTACGCTTCACAGCCTGGCTCATCGGCGCAATGTTGCTTGCCTGACGGTCTTCTACAGACTGTACTTCGCAGAGTGTGCGCAGGACCTCCACGACCTGATTCCACCATCGCCCTTTTACCACTGGACTACCAGACGTACTGCAGCGTACCATCCACACTTGGTTGATATCCCCACCAGTCGTACTCAGCGCTTCTCCTACACGTTTATTAAGCGCACAGCCAAAGTGTGGAACTCTCTGTCTGTTATACCACATTTTTCATAGATTTCCATCATAGACCTCATCCATCGCTTTCCATGAGGCGTGATGAGGTCCAAGAGCGGTCCCTTTCAGCAATAAAAAAAAATATAAAAGTATTTTTTTTTTGATGCGTGACAAGTTTCGTCCAAGGTAAAGTTCTTTTAAAAAAGTCCTGACACAAGTAAAAATATATGTTTTGCGTTACTACACAATCAGAGATCTTTCATAGCCACATGGTTCAAGTTTAAGAAGGACATCATCATTATTAAAGCGTAGGAAGAAGTTTAGCACCTTAAGCCGCTGGTTCCGGCTGTCATTCGTAAACTTTGACAGTCATTACGGGTAGTTAGAAACCCAAAAGTCTGACTACCAGTCTTACCAACGGGTATCGTACTGCCTAGGTTGTGGAGGTCAGATTGGCAGCCGCTCCATATAAAATACTGGTATTTAACTGCATTCGGCTGACCAGAACATAGTTGGGAAAAGTCTAGGTAGATTGATATTTAATAATATACTTAAATCATAAAGAATTAACCTACTATACTTACCTTCTGCCCGTTGTCATAACCTAGTTTTCAGAAAGATGTGAAGGTTAAAGTAGAATGAGAAGACACATTAAAATCGTTCACAACGTTTTTATTGCACCGTGTAACAATTGTATAACGATACCTAAGAGTTACTTACTGTTACGTCACACTGCAATCATTTACAATTTGGCCACTATGAACATCCATGAAATTATCCTTAGTTTTATCGAAACTTAACTAAAACCAAAGACTTAAATCGTTAGATTCCGCTGTACTTAGATGTGGAAAAAGTGTCCATATTGAGAAGATGAGCTCACACATTCCGCATGGAACGATAGAGACAATACGATTAAAATGTCATCGTCAACGAAAGAGGAACATTACCATCTTTTGAAGGGGTCGGGCAAATCTAAATATTTAAATCTTTGACTAAAACTGACTAGATGATACAAAAATATTATGCCAATTAAAATTCCGTATCATAAACTCAAATTTAACTAAATCCCTATAATTTTTTTAAACAATATCTATTTTAGACATGAAAAATCTAAATCAGACAATTTTTTTTCTGTTTCTAATTTCTCACTTTTCTAATAATTATAACAGTTAACAATAAATAACTAGGTGCTATCTAGCCTATAATTCTCACACAGCAATTTTATACAGTATATATCTGGTAATAAAAATGATATTTTAAAGTTATGATAAAAATGAAAAACGCTAGCTTTTAATTTACGATTTACACAATTCCGACTTAGTGAGCATAGCAGTTGATTTATTCCAATTTTGTTGGTATTAAAATATTAAAAAGACGCTTTTATTAGCTTTTTACTTAGAGAAAATCCTTTTCCTGCCTTATACTGTTTTTCATAGAACTCCTTTTTTTAGCTTGCTTGTATGATTATTAAGAATGATAATAGAATATTCAACTTATCTAAAAAAGTTAAAAAAAAAAAAAAAAAACCATAGCGCCGAAAAGTTTCTCCCGCATTGCTGGTGGCTGTAATGTACCCAAGAGACTGCCGGCTAAAAACCGGCCCTTGCAAGGTATTGTATCTTTTTAAAGTTATACACGATACATTTTTCTGTAGTTTCGAAGATACTAATTTCAGATAGCGTTTCTCATTTTAACATCAACTCGAACATTTGATAAAATTGTACAAAATATTCTAACAACTATACAATGCAACGAATTGTAAATAGATTCTTTATACGTTTGGATTGGTAATAATACTATTAAAGAAATATCTATAAACAACGACAGAGGAAGCACATAGGTAAGAAGCACAACACAGAGTAAGTTACTAGATCTAGGAAAATTCGGGATAAGTTGTAGGTACACTGAGATATTGAAACTCATGGAATGAATAAAGAGGTAGAAAAAGAAGAATGAATACTTACACTACTATTCTGTTATTAAGATAAACAGAAGAATTTAAAACAAAAGAACATCTTTGGACCAGAGGACATCGAAAATCAAACCTAAAGCTACAAGCAATATTAGGCGTGCTACACTGTCTTGTACGATTCGGCACATTCGAATCGGCATTATTTTTTTCACAAATAAGCCGATCCGAAGCACTTATCTACTAAATATAGTTATTACCACGGAAGAGATAAATAAGATCTCTTCCGTGGTTATTACGAGTATTTTTTCTCTGCTCTCATTAGCCTTGTGCCGATCGACGAACTCCGTTCGGCGTATATATATATTTTTTTTTGTTTAGCCTATACTGTCCCACTGCTGGGCAAAGGCCTATATATCTTCGCAAAATGGCATGTTGCAGTTGATTTTTACCGCTTGGTTCGACTAGGTCGCACGTACGAAGCGGCCTTTTTCCCAAACATATTATCTATATTCGATTTCACTGCACGGCTGTGCCGACCCGAGCAAATGTGTAGCTCGCCTTACATACAGTCATGATATTTAATCTCTCTTTTTTCTCAATGAGTCGGTTAAACATTATTAATTCTATGACATTGTACACTCAATATTCACAACTTACAGGTATGTCGAGATTCTAAACAGTAACTAGACGTAGAAGTGTTAGTAGAAAAGTGTAAAAGTACCCTGAAATAAATTTAATACACGAATATAAGTTTAAAGCTTACATATTGTTTGAAGGGCGAATTGTGGGCTGGTGAAATTTTGTTACAAAAATATCGTGGAGAAAATTTTGGGACAGAAGAGAATTTTGTTACAAGAAATTGGAGCACTTTTAATTTGTCATTTTTCATACTATTAAAATAATACAGATACTTTTATTCGACTTATTTCTGCAGTAGGTATGATTATAAGCAATGGAGAAAAATACATTTCTCTTACAATAGAATTAAATGATGAATGTGCACTCATTTCAACAAACACGGAGCCAAGAGCAAATAATTACACTACACAATAACTGTTTGATCCGTTAAACCAATATCAATTTCGTTTCATGATATAAATGTAATTACAGTGACGCTATTGACTGCAAAGCCCGATAAAATTGAAATTTGATGGTGTTTAATTAATAAATTCAATGACACTGAGGAGACATAATAACATTTTAAAGAGGTTATTACTGAAACTATTACAGCCAGTAACTCAGTAAAATTTGCAGATAGCAAAAACAACTTGTACTTTTAGGAAGATAGTGACAGGAAGGCCATTGAACCTCTCGTCCTTTTCGCAGAAGTAAAAGAAATATAAATATAAGCACATAAGCTTTATTAGGCAAAAAAAAATTCATTCCCCTGTTGTATCAACAGGCACGATTTGGATTTGTCCAGAAAGAAATTGTTCGTGGAAGCAGTTATTATTCTCTAATAAATACAATTTATTACGGTTCCATTAAATTTGTATATGTTTCGGAACTGATAAATGTGCTGTTATTAATCATTTATGTTGGTATGATCATTATTATGGGATTGTCCAACAATTCCAGGATGAATACTGATACTGATGGAATACTGATACATTTACTATTATACCATCCTAATAGATTATTGAACGGATTTCTGCAATGTGAACACAGAATACGGAATTACACAACATTATAAACTACAACCATTTGGAAACATTAAACATTCGCATATTAACAGCATTCATTAACTCCTAAATTCTGTGCGTTAGACGTGAGATGTGCTCGATTATTTTAATAGAACCAATTCGAAAATAAAGAACTAATATCACTGACAAAATATTACTTAAGACAAGCCTTCCAATAAAACTGTCTAAACTTGAAGAGATAAAACCAAATAAAAATAAGCAAGGAATGAAAAATCCAAAAAAGAAACCGTAAAAAAGAAGAGAAGCTCAGCTTTCAAATTTAGTCGAAGTTGCATGAAATATGAACCAATTTACGAGGGTTTGATTGGATTTTGCACAAATGTCAGACAAAGTTTTACAAGTGCATGTTTCTGAATTGATGAATCTACGGAACGTTCTGGAGACTCTAGCACAGAATGGTCAATAAGAAGACCCTAAAATAGATAAAAACCCCGCTGAGTCTCGCAGCGCCTGTCTTTTAATTAAACCGGATTAGATAAACAAAGATTCATGGGACAAAGTAATCTTGTAAAGACTTCCTTAATATTTTTTCGGTTCTTTTAAAATAATCGAGGTTAGGTCAAAATAATTAATAGTGCTAAGCAATCACGCACCGAGTCTCTTGTGTACTTCCTCCTGCTGAGGAGTCTGGAGGAGGCTCCGAGCTCCTTCCACCTCCACTCCATTCAAGAGCATCAATCATCTCCATCAGCTCTTTGAACACAGCTATGACCCTCCAATTATACTTCGCTGAACACTCCACGTACCCACACTTCCAGTGTTTGCGAACTAAGTTCACAATATTTCTTCTCTTCTCTCTTGAATCACCGCAAGCACTTTCTGCTATAGCAAGTTGCTGAAGTCCACTAGCCGCGGATGGAGTGTTACTACAAAGTAGATCCTGTTTATTGCCGACAACTAACACTGGAACGTTCCGCATGTCCCGACTTTCAACCATTTGGTCTCTCAAAGTTCGTATATACTGGAAAGTTTCCACGTTAGATAAATCGAAGACTAGAATATACGCAGTAGCACTTCTGAGGCCGTAGAAACGGTAGTGAGCCCATTCGTAATACGAGTTTATCGGAAAGTAAGGTATTACTGGTACATCTGTGATTTTGACTTCGTAAAGGTGCTCGTTGATGATCACCGAAGGGTAGAATGTGTGTTTACGGTCTGTTGGCACGTATTCTTCTGAGAAGTCGCTCCAAACGAATTGCTGCGAACAAAGAAAATGGTATTACATAAAAGGGGTTTTGTAAAGTGACTAAGATAGATTTTGGTGTGATTCATTAATCACCGTATAAGCTATGCTTCACCTTGCCCGGATACGTCGTTATCAGGCTGACGACCCGCCCGAACGGTGTGACACGGGCTATAAGTTTGGCAGTTAGGTAGGCAAGATGCTCGCTATTGGCCCCTCGGGACGCACAAGGCGTAAAGGCTCCTTTTTTTGTCAGTGCTTTTTGTTTACCTTAAGTTATTGGTCGTGTTATCAAGAACCTTGAAATAAATTATGGGATCATAAATAAAGTTTTTATATAATAATAATCATATTCCCAAACGAGAAAAGCTAAAAGGTTTTCGTAGTTAAATCAGAAAAAACAGGAGTGGGATTGGTACCTTCCCATCTATACCTAGGTTTATAAATAGCCTATTATGAAAATTATGTTGAGTAAAGTTTCTCACAAGCATAATCAACGATCACATTTTACAAATTCCCAACAAAGGATATTACTTGTTAGAAAATTGACCTATGATAAGAAAATATTTATAACTTTCTCATAATGAACTTACTAACTAGAACATTTTAGGATCATCAATTTCTATTTTAATACCAAATTCATAAAATATGAGCATTATTTTCAAAACATTATTATTGGTTCGTTTCATCTTACTCTCCAGTTATTTTTCCCACAGATCTGCTGTTTATGATAAAATAAACAATATCTTTAAGCTTTTCTGCTTTTATTGTATAAGTACTTTATGTGCCCGTGACTTCGTTCACGTAGATGTCGGAAAACAATAAAGAGTCGCTTAGAAAAGGTGTATGTACTCCATTGCAAAGGTGATAAGGTCTGGTGGGAACAGATTTATTATAATTATAGTTAGAGGCGATAAAGTATGTACAGTCAGCAAAAAATTAAGGTATGCAGGATCGTCGGATATAGTTGAAGTTTATTAATAAACCGATGGATGTTGTCGACTGAAATTTAATTTGATAAATGAGCTGTTTGTTTTCTATTAATAAAATTAAATTTTATTCGACAACATCCATCGGTTTATTACTAAACTTCAACTATATCCGACGATCCTGCATACTCTTTTGCTGACTGTACATAAATAAATAAAAAGAGAACAGACTTTTCAACTTACTAAATTCAAACAATCCATTCCACCGAGACCCATTCAATCGGAACAATTTTCTCCTACGAAAGGAAATCTCGACAACTTCGAGAATTCCAAAGCAAAATTCCTCTTTGTAACAAACAGCTCGCAACACTACAAAGTTATTCATAGCAAAACCAACACCAATGCTATCAACCGGGCGAGCAGGTGTTGTGGAGGTAAATAGAACTGCAGTTGTACTACAACTTTCATGACTCGGTTTGGGAATATAAACCTGCTGTATTTTATGTTGCCTTAGTACACGTGTGCTGAAGTTACTTTGTCAGTTTGTTTTAATTACAGAACTTGTTACTATGACAAGTTACTTTGTTTTTCAGTAACATCTAGTTAGTTTCGAATGTTTGTTGCGAATATAAAGTAGAAACTATGGATGTTTGTAAAGTATGATTGTATACTTATTACCTAGATTAAATAGTTAGTGGTTTAATAATACAAATTTACAATGATGCTATTATAATTTCTTGAACCGAAGTTACACGATCTTCGAAGATTGAAATGGGTGATGAATATTCTGCTGACGTTTTAGGCGTTCTTCAGAAAGGTCGTAGGTACCTACTCGCAACCGGCTTGCTCGTGTAATCAGATGTATGAATATAAACGAACGAACCAAAGGAAGTAGGTATGTAAGGATTGTAGCAGGTGGCGTTCTGTGGTCTCCATGGAAAAAAAGTCGTGAGTTGTATGTATTTTTTAGGCATTACATAAAATCCAAATACAAAATTGATAAGCAGAATTTTTAGATTACATTCAAAGAAAAACAACTCAAAACGAAATGATAATAATTAAATATACTTAATATCCATCGTTATTATTCATTAAAAATAATATTATGAAACAAAATATATTTCCAATTCGGATTTTCTTCGCAAGCGAACGGGTTTCATCCAATTTTAATATTAACCGAATTTACCGATATCCATGTTTAATTCACTAAAATACTGAAATAAAATCGAATTCACCAAATATGTATTGCAAAGTTAATTAAGGACATCCCGAACGCTGCCGGTATACTCACGGTAGTCTCAACTTTACTGTGAAATTAAATATTAATTGAATAACTGATGAGCTTTTATAAATGAACATGTCTGATAATGTCATATTGCATTCTTATTATTTATTATACAGGGTTATTGGTAAAACACCAGCAACCTCTTAAGAGGTCATTGTACTCATCATTATGAACAACTTTTACTCGATTTTATTTTTCCCGATTTCAGGTTTGGTCCCATACCAAACCTGAAATCGGGAAAAATAAATCAGCTGTTCCCTCTATTTTGATGAGTTATACGAACATAAATGTAGGGAACAGCCGAATTTACCGATATCCCTTTTTTAATTCAGTACCTATAAATCGTGTTCACCAAAAATATTTTACAAATTTTATTTAGAATAACCCGCTGCCATTACATTCGGTAGTCTCAAGTGTAACGAGAAGTAAATAAAATATTCATGGAATAACTGATGAGCTGTTACAAATGTATGTACATATCTGATAATGTCAGATTGAATTACCTCCGTGAGGACTGAGGAAAATTTTGAGAAAGAAGAAAAACTTCGTCTACGTTTTTCAAGCAGTGAGGCGTCTGTAGAATCGTCGCTCATTCCTTTTAAATACTTGACAGGGGTTTTATATCATCCTTGTTCTATCAAGTACTCTGTGCAAGTTTGAGCAAGATCGATATAGTTTTATGGACATTTACGTCAAAAATACTGCTGTGACGAGGCGGCCAGCCTGGCCGTTTTCACATTTCTTATTCTGACAGGTGGCGGGCATATTGGCCGTTTTCACACAGGAAGGCTGAAAACTAATTTCACTGATATCTAAAAAAAATAGAGCCCAGGCTGACTCTAAACTAAGGTGTGATAAAGTATAGTCGGATTTATTGCGACTACACTTTGAATTAACTCTCTTGATGATCGACTATTACACGGCCTAACGTATCAAAGGGATCATAATAATGAGGTTTAAAAATACCCTCAATACATGCTGCTAAACTTCAATTTAACACCTTTTATGAACAAAACTCTATAGAATAGCTCACTAACACGCTCCACTTAAAGCCACACGAAGGTTAAAAGTTTTAAACATGACTTTACCCCTCGATAGCTACTGCCAGTCGATCGTTTATTGCTCGGCAATAACCTCTTTGCCTCCGTCCCGTTTCACAGGTCCTGGTGGATTTTCTCGCCATTTTAAACGTGGAGGAGGTTAACAATGCTCATTATCGTAGCGTAGCGCAATATTGGAAAATATTAACTCATCACATTTCAAGCGTCTGTAGCACGTGTTGAGTGCACATGCAATAAAGTTCGAACGAGTTCATTTTCTCCTAGTATCTCGTGTCTCATATTATTTTTAAAAGATCTTATACAAGGTGTTGATTTGCATCCTAGTTAAATTCAAGGACGTAATTATGCTAATGATTCTCGACCCAAATCAACAATAAAATGGGTAGGTTTTTTTTTTTCTTATTTACGGAAATAAGTAAGTGTGAACCAGCCGTATTTAAACGCGGCCCGTCTGTTACTAGCCTATAACCGCGCTTTCACACACAAACAAACCCTTTTACTTTACTAAGTACTAAAATACTAAAATGTCT
Organism: Oligia fasciuncula; assembly: GCA_963082905.1. NCBI lineage: Eukaryota > Metazoa > Arthropoda > Insecta > Lepidoptera > Noctuidae > Oligia > Oligia fasciuncula. The sequence continues at coordinate 6,746,428 of OY720406.1, read as the reverse complement.
TTTATGACAACCTCCTGAAATTTGACGAGGATGCAAATCAACACCTTGTTTATGGGGCTACCTCGAAAATTTAAAATCTTCGAAAACCTATTAAGCGAGCGAAAGTGATCCAATTACTTATGAAACGCAAAAGAAGAGTGATGGCTATAGTGTGCATGCGCTCGGAATAAAACGACGTATGTGAAAAAAGAAATTAACTCCTTTTTTAACAAAATAAATAAATAAAATTTAAAACTACTTTGAGTAAACTTTGATATGATAATTATCTATGTTTTAAAGTTAATTCCATTGAATAACTCTTAATCGTTACGCCGTGATGTCGAAAAAAGTAAAAAAAAATTATATAACTTTGCATTTTCTTTTTTGTATCGAGAAAAAATTATTGTATCGTGTATTCCATATGATACTAGACCAAAGAGTCAAAAAACATATACCAAAATGTTAAATCCCTATTCAACATACTTATTAAGTTACAAGAAATAGAAAAACCACATATTTTTCAACATAATATATCACCTTAATTAAAATGGGCCGTGACAGTTGTTGTTTCTTTCTTTATATTTAAAAATACTAGCTGACCTGACGATCTTCGTTCCGCCATCGAAATCAGTCAATCGGACGTCGAGATATCATCAAAAAAGCCGTTCCATACAAAATATGTGAGAAAATGAATTATCTTTTTTTTTCTCATGTTTTTATAGTTAATCTGCTATTCGAGACGGAGACAAATCCAACAAATCTAAGATCATAAAAATCTCTCCAGCCGTTCTTAGTTATAAATAGTGTAACTATCCCGACTTTGTTTTATATACAGGTTGTCCAGTAATTAATGGATAACTCTTCAGGGGTCATTGTACTTATCATTATGAACAACTATTACTATGGGAACAAACCTGAAATCGCGAAAAAAGAATCAGCAGTTTCCTACATTACGAGTTATGCGAACATAAATGTAGGGAACAGTTGATTTTTCTCGCGATTTCATGATTGGTCCCGTAGTAAAATTTGTTCATAATAATAAGTACAATGCCCGAAAGGCTGATAACCAGTCTTACCAAGGGGTACCGTAATACCCAGTAACTGGGTTGTGGAGGTCAGATAGGCAGTCGCATCATGTAAAATACTGGTATTCAGCTGCATCCGGTTAGACTGGAAGCCGACCCCAATATAGTTGGGAAAAGGCTAGGCAGATGATGAATAAGTACAATGACCCCTGAAGAGGTTATCCATTAATTACCGGACATCCTGTATATAGATTTCATAAGGAACATAATTATGGTTTTGAATATTATTAATGCCATGCTTGTGACAAAACATAAGTCTTGACGAATTACAGATGACACGGCAAAAAATAATATTATATCGTGATAAAAGATACGGAAACAGACGGATACATTAACAACGTCGCATGGGTACATAATTCGAGAAAAAAATAATGTTATACTATACACAATCAATCATTTTGACGGAATGTTTTCTGATCCCCTGTTGAGCTCGCTCCATGTGTTGCATGTTTATTTTATACAAAGGACAAGGTAATACAAAAGAATGAAAAATTGTAAAAAAATATAACTGTGTTGACGTAAACATTGTGAATTTTTGGTTTTTAATTCAGATCGATGGAAACCGTCATATGGAGCGAATAGTTTTTTTCGACAAAAATTGTACTAGATTATTTTATTGTAAACATTGTGTAAAATTTTTTCAATAATAAAAAAAATCTAAACGCTAATAAATCTCTTGCTTTGTTTTGCAATATCTGAAAACATGAACACTAAAACTTGCGTGTATGGCATCCGAAAAGAGAAGCTTGTATTCATATACGTCTTGCTACACAAAAGATACTCGTACCCCAGAATTTATTATATACTCTTACGTCACGCAAACCAAAAACGTTATTCATTTTACTCCCGAAAACTATCATGTTACGATACGAACTACTAGCAAAAACATGCCACATCACGTATAACGCTACCCGAATATGAAATAATGTAATTACACATTCCATTTCCCAACGGTTTACACCTGTGCCCTAGATAGTTAGCGATCTACCCTCTACACTATGAGTGATATAACCCGAAGTTAATTTGGTAGAACGCGCCTGATAGATCAAGTGTCAGGGTATACCCTTAACGTTTATATGAAAGACGACGTTGTGTTATGGCCGTAATATCTTATCTGTCATTGTGAATTATTGTGTTTGATCAAGATGTATTCGTAGTTTTATATTATAATGAAGATTGAAGGGATGATTTATAAAGCCATTTGTAAGCGTAAAAAATAAAATTTGATAGAAGAGAGAAATGTTTTTTAGGAGCCCTTGAACTTGAAATTTCGGTTTTATTTAAGCCAGCAACTTTTATGAACTATATTTTTTATATTTTCTAGGTTTGAGCAAATAAAAAAAAAATGCAACATTGTATCCCAAAGCGTATTTATTCCCTAGAGGATTTTGAGAAAGTGACTAAATATTATATTATTTGAAATTGTATTTCTAACCTTATTCTTTTGGAGTAGAGTTTACATTACATAAAATAACACCACGCCTTGTTTCCCCAAAAGGTTGAGCCGAGGTGTGTTTGAGATTACTAATGTTATTTTTATCTATCTGAAATATCATGCCAGAAATAATAAAAAATGCATATAAAAACCCGTTCACATATATAAAATCCATTCAGTAATTAATATCGACATATCCCACATCCCCTGAGCTCATATTTATGAAAGCTACATCATGGAAATTGCCGTAATGCGGGATCCGTTTTTCACGCCTCAAATCCTAAAATCATACGCATAACTAATGAATCGGAAAATACGGCGAGTCATCTGAATGTGAGCTCCATTGACGGCTATAAATCTTTTATTCGAGTATTTTCGTGTTCCCGAAATATGAAGGCTATTGTGTGAAGGTATTTTTTTGTATTGTGTTGGTGATGGAATATACGAGTATATGAGGTAGGGGGGGTGGCTCTTTGTTATTCATAAAGGTGTTGAGGTTAGGGCTACGGTAGTAGGGGCTTTCCTAGGCTACACAGTTACCCCCTTACTAATAAACGTTGTATAGCGTCTGTATAGTTACACAACGCTTTGTGTTCTTCTTTCGAAAGTCAAATTACTGACCACTGAAAGAGAGAAATCCGTGTGTAACTATTCATCTGATATAATACGTTTATTAGTAAGGGGGTCACTATTTTGGAATACAATGAAATATACGCTAGAGGATCTAGAATCATGTGCTGAATTCGCGTCAATGTCCACCAACCCTGTCCTATATATTGTCTCTCTCGTTACTGCCTTATCTCAAACAGAACTACTGGCAGGACTGCTACAGTTTTTAGGATACAAAGAGTTTTATGTTTTCAACGAGTTCAAAGAGGAAAATAAACTACCACTATCCATTTTGCTAATGAACAAGCATTACTATACTACTACTATCTTGGTGTATATTTTATCTATTCTAAATATTATAAAGAGAGAGAGCGAATTTTATGAGTATGTGGCTTCGATCAATAATGCCTTAGTAAAGAGGGTAATCAATTAATGAAAGAGTACTCGAGGTCAAAATAAAAGAACCGATATTACCTGTATAATGCTAGTCTTTCCAACAGCTGGGGCCCCAAGTAGCACCACTTTGACGAGATCGAGGCTGTCAGGACTTGGCTCCAAGCTCGGAGCCCCGCCCACTGTCAGGGTACCCCCTCCGCCCCTCTCCAGGTAGTCCAAATCCAATTCTACGACAAAGAGAAATACATTTTAGGGTAATGTTGATCATGCAATCAGCCTATAACGTTCCCAATGCTGGGACCCAGGCCTTGGTAGATGTCACATGATCACGAAGTTTATTTTCACAGTTTTGAGACCAGTGGTGATGAAATATATAACACATTTGGAAGGTACGATGCAGCTGACGTAACCTGTAGGTATTGCAAAAATTTCTGGCCAACTTAAGTACCTAGTTATTATAATAATTATGACAGCGTTATTTTGTCGTTTGTTAAATTCAAAATGCGAAAACATTAAATTTCGTAGGTACAGTAGCTTTATTAAGGCATGAGAAGCAGGGTATAAAGTCACTCATCCTCCATAGAAAAGGGAGGATCCTGCAACCAGACGGTTGCTGTTTCTGGTGGGCAACTGCCTGACGATTGATGCCGGAACGTTGTTTAAATGCTAGTTGCGCGGTAAAATCTGCTTGCGCGATGCAGGATTTTACATGATATCAGTGTTATGTGTAGTTCGCATGTGGCGATGTAGCTTTTTATTCTTTTCGAATTTCATCATCAGCCTAGCCTTTTCCCAACTATGTTGGGGTCAGCTTCTAGTCTAACCGGATGCAGCTGAATACCAGTATTTTACATGGAGCGACTGCCTATCTGACCTCCACAGCCCAGTTACTGGGTAATACTGGTAAGACTGGCTGTCAGATTTTCGGGCTTCTGACGGCCCGTAACGACTGTCAAAGATCCATGAATGACAGCCGGGACCAAGGGCTTAATGGGCTTTCCGAGGCACGGAGGGGTCTTAATTCTTTTCGAATTTGATGATACAAAATTCGTCTATTTAACTAGATTACCTTATCCTTACTCCGGCATTTGGGAACCACTACCACAAGCCAAAGTAACTTATTACTCAAGTAAACCTGTGCCTCGAGGTCAAAGAGGATAATTATATTAACTTGCACGTAGCAAGTTAATATAATTTTCCTCTTTCAGTTACCAAAAGCTACCTCTATTTTGAATTACATTAAAACCGACTTGGTATGCATACCAAGTCGGTCGGTGCATTAGTTAATACTGAAATGTATAGATAATAAACAAGCAGAGATCTAAACTCAGAGTAGAATTTTATCATCTTCAAATCATTATTCCAGCCGAAAGACGTCCACTACTGGACCTAAGCCTCCTCTAAGCACCGCCATTTCGGCCGGTTCAGTGCTTCTCGCATTTAGCCGATTTAGCTTATTAGATTTTTAGGTATGTCTAGATACGTACCTACTTAATAATTGTATTTAGGCATACTATTCTAACAAAACTAGACAATATTGCCAGTCGTGAAAAAGATACTGTTTTTTACGACTGCCAGTAGGTTGTCTTAGTTAGTTTTACTGCCGGTTCTGTACGTGGTAATATAATATTTTTATCACACACATAAAAAGAAGTATAATTATATACATAGCCAAAGGCGCCCGTGGCTAAATAATAACAGCCACAAAGTTCGTTTAAAAAATCTTTACATACCGTGAGGTCCCTCTGTGCCTCGGAAAGCACGTTAAGCCGTTGGTCCCGGCTGTCATTTGTGGATCTTTGACAGTCGTTACGGATAGTCAGAAGCCCGAAAGTCTGACAAGCAGTTATAACAAGGGGTATCGTATTACCCAGTAACTGGGTTGTGGAGGTTAGATAGGCAGTAGCTCCATGTGAAATACTGGTATTCAGCTGCATTTGGTTAGACTGGAAGCCGACCCCAACATAGTTGGAAAAAGGCTAGGCAGATGATGACAAACAAAGAAATAAGAAAAAACATTACGTAAGTACATATATATCAGTACGAGTATGTAACAAAACTTGCTTACGATAAGAAAATAAAGACGACCAAAAATATTTATAACGTCAGTAAAATCAGCAATCCATGAAAAATGGTTTACAGGCCGCCAGTAGCTAAAGACGATCCATTAAGGGGCTTACATGACCTAAAGCGCGGTCACTGTCGGACTGCATAGAAAAGAAAGAGAAGCGCGATGACACAACGCTGGTAACTTATTGCAAAATATGAAGCAATTATTTAATTACAAAAAATCTATTGTTTGGACTAAAAAATTAAAACACTAGTGTTTAAGTATGTTGCTTGTAGAATAATCTGACCAAAAATCAGAATGATTTTATTAGTATGGTTTTTATTGTAAAAAGAAAGTTTTTATAGATATTTTCATGATTTTTTTTCTATCGTATCAATTTAGTTGTATTGTTTTCAACACACTATCTACCTAGCATATATCCTGAAGAATATCATATATTTTTCTGATTTTGTTTACTGTAGTCGATCACATACTTTTATTGTTTCTAAAACTTGCGTTTTTAGTGTTTAGGTCCTGTAAGCCCCTTAAATTAAAAACACAACAAAGAGATGATCCAACGTGATAAATGACCCGTAATAATGGCTATATCGGTTCATCTACGTTTTATAGTACATATAAATATTTTGGGACAAAAGACTGGGATTATGTGGATAGCAATAACAATAAATAAATAAAATGGTTTTTATGAGAGTTAATTCGGTTACCAGTATGAAAAATAAAAACTGGCCAAGTGCGAGTCGGACTCGCACACGAAGGGTTTCGTACCACAAGACAAAAACGCCGAAAAAACACGTTTGTTGTATGGGAGCCCCCCTTAAATATTTATTTTATTCTGTTTTTAGTATTTTTTGTTATAGCGGCAACAGAAATACATCATCTGTGAAAATTTCAACTGTCTAGCTATCACGGTTCATGAGATACAATCTGGTGACAGACAGATAGACCAGTGGAGTCTTAGTAATAGGGTTCCGTTGGCACCCTCTGGGTACGGAATTACGGAACCCTAAAAATGAGAGATGTTATATGTAATAAAAATGATATATCGTTTATTACTCTTGCTCATAACAACAATGCCATTAAACGTACACAACTCACTAATAATGCGATATAATAATTATGTACTCGTAGGATTGCAAATACACATCTAATGCTGTACAGTACATGATGAAGCAAATAGCTTGAATTCAACGGAGCGACTCTAATCTAATATTAATTGAAATTCCATTCCAAACGCAAGTCAAGACAAGAGAATTCCTTGAGAAATGGCGTTCAAGATATGCGAAGGAATCATCCAAAATTATTTTCTTTTCTCTCATGTAAAGTCAAACACAGTGATTAGTATACACTTATACAGGCGGTTGCTTGAATGAAACTGTATCTTGCAACTTCTTTTATTTAAACAATGTTGTGAGGATGCTGAGTAGTCAAGTCTTTTACATCATTTTTATAAGTACTTCGTAACTGCCCCGTTGGTGTTGTGATCGCAAGCGCGACTGCTAAGCGTGGAGTCCTGGGTTTGATTCCCTGGTCAGACTGGGTCTCCTGGACTGGGTTTCTCCATAAAAATATCTCATCAACAGCCCGGAGTTTGGAAGTTGGCGGTGTGATACCTCTGTGCCTCGGAAAGCACGTTAAGCTATTGGTCCTGTGTTGGATCTCTCTCCGGTCGTGTAGGATTGCCGTCCCATCGGACTATGAGCGTGAGTGCATCTGTGTCTGCGCACACACTTGTGCGCTATAATATTATCTCTTGCGTAGATACCTAGTCTTCGTTGAGATTGATTGACATTCGGTCTGGAGAACTATTATTATTATTATTTCTTAAGCGTAATAAGTTTTTATTAGGCACACAATTAAAATGAATATTGACAGTGCAGTGGAAATATTTTTTTTTTTGCTTTTAAAGATAGTGCACCAGTACAGTCGAACAAATAATTTAATGTTCGACTATTCTCGTGCACTATCTGTTAATCCTTTCTAACTACCCTATCTTTCGCCAAAAAAAAATATTTCAGGTTTGCGCTGGATTTTCGAGCTAAAAACTGTTTTGTAGTTGTTTGTGAAGAAAACAAGTGGAACCATGTTCCTGGCATTAAACTTCGATTTACTTTGCTGAAGTTTTTACCGTGGATTAAGGATAAACCTTTGAAATACTTACTGTGATTTTGTTTGGATTGAAGAAACTGAGTTACGAAGCTGTTCGTTTACTTTTGGGGAGCGGAACTTATAAACGGAGCTTCGGGATTTTGTACGCAATAAGGAAAAGTGTTTTTGTGTTTCAGATTAGTTTTTGTCTTCCGTGTTGATTTCTGAATAAAAAAAAACAATTGAACTACTTATTGTTAAACAGAAGACCTGTCCCATTAAATGCGTTTAGCGCTACTTAAGCACCATTATATCTCAGTCATCATCATCATCATTTAATCCGAAAGACCTCCACTGCTGGACACAGGCCTCCCCCAAGCACCTCCAATTCGACCGGTTATATGCTTCTCGCATCCAACGGGTTCCTGCGGCCTTCACAAGGTCGTAGGACCACCTTGTGGGAGGCCTTCCAACGCTACGTCTTCCGGTGCGATAATATCTCAGTCATCATCAAATAATTCACGCTTCACTGAAAGAAATGAAAAAAACATTAATCTGAACTGCTTTACAGTTCCATATGAGCCTAACGTTCAAAACAGTATTTTTTACTGATCCGAAAACAGTTAAAGCTTGAGGCAAAATGTTACCGTCATGACAGTAAACTTTAACGTTTTATGTAAGTAGCGAAAAGGTCACAAAATAATTGTTTTATTCATTTGGTGACATCGTTCAAAACTTCAAACCATTGAAATTTACTTACATTATAGTAATGGTTTATAAAGATGGTCACCCGTCCACGGACCAACCGCGGCAAGCATAGCTTAGCCTGATTATCGGCCATTAGTATCAGAACATTATAATAAATCAATTTCAACGAATTAAGGCCAAACTCAATTAAAAATATTTGCTTGAAAGAATTTGTAAGTAAAGCCCAAGCATTTAAAACACCTTCAGCCTTTAGTAATAAGAATGCTTAATTCAAATTCAAATTATTTATAAGTCACAATTTGTACAAGAAAAAAAAAATGTTTATTGAAGAAAAGCCTAAGTACATTCCAAAGCAATGTTATACAACTAAGTGGCTATGCTAAGCACAATACATTGAAACCCTGAATAAGAAAAGAATAGGATAGACAGTGACCCCCAAACTAGGCATTTGCCTGTATCTTGGGAATCAGTGTTGCAACATTTTCAAATTAGTACATAGATATTAATTTCAAGACAGGATAAAAGAAACTAAACATTATTTTCTATTATTCTATAATTTCGAGCTCCTATGTTCTAGGTTTCGATTAGACGAAGAATGCCTGACAGTAAGGGCCTTAGTTAGAATATTCATGAGCTGCGCTAGTGAAACAGCTCTCTTTTGTACCGAGAACAATAAAACTAGACATAATAGCTCGTTAGTGGGATCAGGTACCTAATTAGAATTCGAGACCAATTAAAGGATTTTGTGAATGGAAACTATAAAGCTGAAAATAGGCAATTAAAGGATTTTGCTATAAGTCTTAGTAATAGGGTCCCGTTTTTACCCTTTGGGTACGGAACCCTAAATAACAGCAATTCCTGAATAATAATTGGAATATTACACTCGCCATTTACAAGAATATTTGGCGGTTGATTTTATAGACTAGCAACTGAAAACACTAGTAAAATGAAACTTATATTTGGAGTAAGTTACAGAACAATAATAAAATAGAACTTCTTCTTCAGACTGTACCGGATTTATTACTTGCACTTCGAACTTCATATTTCACAGAATGAAAATGCAACAAACATCTATGTTTCAACCATTAAGGTTCGCAAACACATTCTTCGTTCAATTTCCGAAATATGCGCAATAAATTCAATTTCTAGGTGAATTTATTGGATACAGTAAACATAATTCAAGTCTTCTTTCGCACGAAAATACTGGCAATTTTTTAAATCGTTTTGTGGAGCATTATTATTCCAAGTAAAAATGCGAGCCTATTAGGGGGAATCTCTGGTATAAATCAGGGATGTTTTCCCTTTAAATCTCGGTTCACGACAGTTTTACCTTTGGCTGACGCGACAATGTGTCGAAAGATTGCGTCATATTTGGCCCGAGGTTTAGGAGAAAGTAAATAAGACAGGGGTGTTTGTCATACAGATGACTAGCAGTATTTCCTTTGTGAGATGAACAAAAGAATGCAAGTTACACTAAGAAATGAGAACTTTTTCTGCAACCCTTTGTTGGTAATATTTAGTTTCACATAAATACTGGTGTGTGATGTTTATGGGTTCAAGTCCAGGTAAGTACAAATGAGACTTTTTCACTTCATATTATGTAGTAGGTACTTTCAAAGTTTATCTTGGACATCACTGAAGGAAAACGTCGTGAGGAAACCTACACACTAATTGCGTAATACACTAAGCTTTCTATCACATGTCGAGGGTTTGGAAGGAAATTCATAATCCATTGCTTCATAGGTAAAAAAAATTATCTGGTCAACAACGTAGATGACGCAATGAACGTAGCAGAACTGGCAAAATGAAAGGCATTGCGATCAATTGGTATTTAATGTGTGTTACGCGATAACTACACAGAACTTACAAGTCTGAAATCATCAATCCATGTTGAGCAAGCAAGGTGATCAATGCCTTTGCTGTATGAGAAGAGGAGATTCCTTTTATTTAATGTAAGCTACAAAACAGTGGTGGCCAAGTGGTAACGGCCGCAACTTACGAGTTGTAGATCGTAAGTTCGAACCCAGACAGGCGCCTTACTTTGTGTAAATTATTTCATCACCACTGCTCTCAAAACGGCGAAGGGAAACATCGTGAGGAAACTGGCATGTCCTAGAACCATAAATTCGAAAACATGTGACATCTACCAACCCGCACTGGGCCCGCGTGTGGATTACGGCCCACTCCCTCTCACCGAGAGGAGGCCTGTGTCCCAGCAGTGGGAACATTATAGGCTGATTATGAGCTACAAAACATACTCGTATGTTGTTGATACGCACGGGACCTACGGTAGAAATATCCCAGCTAGAGGTAAAATCGTTTTAATTTTGTTTCTTCTTCAATTTATTACCGGTGTGTTTTTCTTTTCACGTACGTATTCCCAAGATCGACCCAAAGAGGTTACATTACGGTGATAATAATCTAAACTACCCGTCAGTACCCCATTTATACGGAACATGTGTACGTTTCGTACCCATTCGCGTTGTGGGTGCGCATTTTCTTGATACTCCCGATAAAATTTCCATACCGAGTAGGAACTTTTGAACATAACATTCAAAAGAAATAAGTGGATTAAAATGGAATGCTCAAATAAGAAGGTAAGACGACGGAAAGAATTCTCTGGAAAAGTTATTTAGCAATTATGAAGAGAATGGCTTATAATAACATGTAAGTAAGTCAAGGACAAGGCATTAAAGTTTGACTTGGTAGCCTTGTAACATATTTTGCTGCTTCGTAAATAGGATAAAAATTATGAAGAGTTTGAGGATTTCGCTATAGACGTCGTTGAAGTTAATATTGTTATGATAGATCGATCTACGAGGGCAAAAATGGACTTACAAACTAATTATAGACCGGAAAGCAACGAAGAAGATATTGGAGACTAGGCTTATGCTACAAAGGTTACTTGAACAAACAAAAGTTTAACATCAAAATTAAAATGAACACATCATCTGCCTAGCCTTTTCCCAACTATGTTGGGCTCGGCTTCCAGTCTAACCGGATGCAGCTGAATACCAGTATTTTACATGGAGCGACTGCCAATCTGACCTCCACAACCCAGTTACTGGGTAATACGATACCCCTTGGTAAGACTGGTTGTCAGACTTTCGGGCTTCTGACTACCCGTAACGACTGTCAAAGATCCAAGGAAGACAGCAGGGACCAACGGCTTAACGTGCTTGCCGAGGTACGGAGGGGTCTCGGTATGTAAACATGGTCACCCATCCACAGACCAACCGCGGCAAGCGTAGCTTAACCTGATCGATCGACCTGTGCGGCTGTTATTATTTAGCCACGGGCCCCTCCAAAATTAAAATGAACACATTGTCAGAAACAGAATGGGTCGCCATTCTGTTTTTGATATTATGTGTTCAATTCAAAGCCAAAAGCGACAAAGCCCAAAGTTGTCACGACAGGACAATAGAGCCTCAATGCTATAATTTAGTATAATAATTCAATTACTGGACATCAAAGGTTAACTTGGAGAAAAGGGTCCCTTAGATTCCATTAGTGTTAATTTATAAAGGATGATTTCCACCAAACGGCTCGCACCGCATCGGATCGGAACGGACTTTACAATCTTTAAACGATATTAAATCGTGTACACTGTTATTTAAAGTCTATATTACCAAGCCGCGCAAAGCAGCTTGACCGCGGGCATCTTCCACGACGCGCGATCGTAGCCGAAAGTATGCTGCGACGCGCGTACGACTCCGAACGCCCGTCGTCGTATCCAATCGAATCCTTTCGGCTGTCGTCCAAATATTTCTTTTCCTCCACTGTGTTTTATGATTATTTTCTTCTTCTTCTAATGAAATAGCCAACAATACTACGTCAACATCAACCATTTAAAAAAAATTGGAATTATACTATTTGACTAGGCGCAGAAACGGATACGTTCGCAAGCGACGTACGGAGCCGATCGTATGCGTCGACATCCTGCCGGAGGCGATCGGCTGTCGGCGCATCCGTTCGTATCCTTTTCGATGCGATACGAGCCGTTTGGTGGAAATCATCCTGACTTATAGGCACACAAAGAGGTTTTGCGAATTGTTCTGGGAGATTATCATCTAACACAGCATCACTTTAACACAATGACTGTGTTAGGCTGATCCTGAGGATATAGCAACAAAGATAAACGTTACTTAACATTACAGTGTCACAAACTCTAATCACCAATGAGTAGTCAGAATGTCACAGCACTATTATTTCAATGGAGCATTGGTGATTTAAGTTTGTAGCTGGTTGGTTACTTTTAAGTGTCGTAGTAGAAGAACGGGCGTAAAAGGTTACTCATTAGTGCTGACATCTGTCTGAGGCGCACGTGGAACACGTACGCGCCGTCCGGCACGGGCCTGATCCTGATCGGACGGTGAGCTACTGTCTTCGTCCTGTTATCGCTGATCGAATGTCACTTTGTCGACGCAATCAGGCGTGGCACCAAGAAAAACTTCTAACTGTCTTCGGCCTAACATTTTCTTATATTATGATGAGTAACAGAAATGAGGAAAGAATATTGATAATACGTAAATAAAATAATGAGGTTCGATAAGGTATTGTTTTTCATTTATCAAGCGTCAAGTAATCTAATAAAAGAATAAGGAATTAATGTTTCTAGGAATTTCTATTTCGGTTCTTTTGTAGTCATACAATTTATGTTATATACCATATATACCATACCTTACTAAGCATACAATAGGAACTCAGATAATTTATGTTTTAGATAGTTATATAGTTAAACTCAAGATATGAAGTTTAATGTCATTTTACAACTGTTTTTTACGGTCCCAAAAGGTGCAAAAACTTTTTTTATAGAATAATAATAATACAGGGAGTAAAAGACCCTTCACGAAGCCGTCATCTGCGCATTTTGTACATCAAATTAAGTATCTTTGTGAGAAAGGGAAAGAAGAAAATGATAACACGGAGATAAACGACGTTGAAGAAGGTATAGTTTCGGGTGTTGATTATAATTATTTTCTCATTTATCAAGGGTCTGCTAAGAATAAGGAATTATGGGTTCTATCTGTGTAAGTAGCCGTTAAGAACTTAGTATTGCAGACTCGTAATGCGAAGCATTAGAGAGTGCTTTAAGATCGATTTTTGTTGCCTCCTTTCTGCAACTCTTTCTATTGTTATACGCCTGCTAGTACACAGAACCTACTTAATTTATACCACTGTATAGATAATTTAATGGAGATTAATTCTTTACTTTTCAAAAATTTATTTAATGCAGTAGAAAGGAAAAATACATCAAAATATTTCTTAAAAAATCCCGTCAATCAATTGTGAAACTTGAAAACATTGTAGCTTGCGAAAAAATCAATTAATTGACTCAATTTTTTTTAATAGATCTATTCGTTTCACCCATAGGAGGAACCCTATTGAAAATGGCTCTTTTATTCATGGTAGTTTTGTTCTATATATAGACAAGGGTTCGCAAGGAGCCGGAAAAGTAATTAATTCTGTGAAGGTAGGTTTGTATGCTGTATCTACAATGAAATGTAATCTTGTAAGTGAATCGTTTGTTTTGGTAACTGGTGGTAGGTTGGTAAATGAATAACCCAAAAGCGGATTTATAAATTAACGTGAAAATTATTGGAGGTGGTGTTTGTGACACAGTCACACATGAACGGCTAAACGAAGTTGATTGAAGATAGGCTAAGGTGACTTATTATATAGCCTTTAATTAATGTGTTTTTCAGCCTTTAATCAGCCAGCTACTAACTACATACTAGTTAAGAATTTGCAGAATAATTGAAAGACATGCACGTACCTATCTGATTCACACACACGCTTATTCACACATGGCAGTGTCTCCCTTGTCATCAAAATATTAACGTCATCCATAAATGCAGGGTCTATAACTAAACATACTTTACTCTACGAAAAAAATAGAGCTATCAGCTTGACCAACAGTAGTTATCAATTAAATTACACGCATAAATAATCACGCTTTTTTACCATGGGGGTAAGCAGAAACTACAGAACGCCACCTGATACGATCCTTACATATCTTTTCCTTTTGCTACGTTTATGTGGGCCCAAGTCTGATATTTTTATAAATTCGTCATTCCAACACGATCCCATTGTCATTTTGCTAAACGTTCATAATCTGCTAAATTCATAATGGTCGATCATTGGTCGGTCAATGGCACATAACATATACGATACTCGTAACGAATTAAAAGCAATGACTGCACAATGACGTTCTAATGGTAGGTCACTGATCAAAAGAACTGTCAAAATTTTAGCAGATTACCACCTAAGTCAGTAACTCATTTGTCATTATGTACGAGATTACCATTCTACGCCATTTCTTTCAATGGAGTGTCAGTGGTTGACCATTGGAAAGTCATAATGACGCCTGTGCAAGCCTTTTCTTCCTTTTGATATTTTACCTTTTTATTAATTTTGTCTATGCTTTTTCTACCTTTTGGTTTCACTTCTGATTGACATTATACTTTTGTTTTACTACTAAGAACCAGCGCATTTTTATTAAAGTAGCTAATAACGCCATTATATTAGTAGGTTACAATACTTGTCAAAATCAACAATTATGAAATCAATGTTAGACCATTCTGACATTATTGTATTAACAGACTTGAGGCCCTGGTCATTCACGCACGCCGGTTGCGAGTACTATGCACCTGACCTTTCTGAAGAACATGACGAATAAGGTAACTATTATGCGCGCGGTAGTTATTATGGTAACTATTGTGCTATTATTCTTGGGCGTCCCCCCCCCTCCCGACCTTTTCACTCACATCGGCGTAGTAAATAAATTTTTTGTCGCCTTTCATTCATCCTCTCAACGTGAGCAAACCATTTAGGCATAGTCTTTTCAATTTTTATCAAAAAAATCTTCTTTTTTTAAGGACCTTTCTTCATTCAAGTCTTGTGCCCGTAAGGATACGCAAGCTGAAAGATCAACCGACATTTAGATTGTTTTTCAATATTTCGCGGGGTTTTTTTACATCATCATCTCATGATGACTAGAGCAACAATTTCTCTCCGGAAAAGATTTTCATTTGACCTGCCAATTTGAAAATATAGATCGTTATACAATAAAACCTATAAAAAAAAATCGGAGTCCTCGCTCCATAGCACCGGTAAGGCTACACTCCAACCCAAGATAGTTCCAAACTTACCCAATATTTTATTTTGCTTCGTACAGTTTCCCCTAGCATCATTATCATCTTCTTTATCCAGTTTCGACGTATTGTCAAATCTATTCATTTCAGTAACACACACTCCTCTATCACATTTCTATTTTCCAACATCTTTCGATATTTTGTTTTTCACTTTGAAATGTTTTAGTAACTTTATGATCATTGTTGAGTTCAAGTTTGTCTCTTATGTTTCATATTGTAACTTATTTAAAGTAATTTATTCCCATTAATTAACTTAACACACATTCACTACGTCATTTGAGCCACAGTATTGTTTTACGTATATAAAGTTTAATGTAACTACCCTAAAAACTTATCATGTAAAACCATCTATGTCATATTTAATCACCTATAACCACTAATTATTATTCCAAACTTTAATGAATCCATCAACTGCTTCTAATTCAAGTTAAGAACAATTAAATCCTTCAAGATCTTCACCGACTTCGAGTTCGTAATTGACAATTTTATCATCGTAAAATTGGCGGCAAAATCTGCGAAAGACAGCGCGACCGGCCCCGATGACGCGTCGGGATCTACTGAAGCAGCCACGCGAATCTGAAAGCGGGAGTCGTTCATTACAGGCTTTATGTCATCCCCAGGTTTTTTTGACGCTGGCTGAATGTTTATGCCGCCTTTGCCAAATATTGGAAAATTTTCTTTTTTATTTCTTACTTCGATATGTCATAGTCCAAATTCGGAATATATAAGCCGGGATGACATTAATTTATGTGAGAACTTCCTAAATATTAATGCCATGTTAATCGAAGCTTAAGTAATGCTAGCTAATGCCAATAAATGTGAAATTAATATTAACGACCTACTTAGTCAATTCTGCAGGATCAAAGAAACGAATGCTGCTGAATAATGTATCAATTTGTATGCATGAATTTGGTTTATGTATGGAGCAGAAAGTTGCGTGAAATATTTCCATTTTAACACTAATAACGAAGTCACATATTTAAGTATATTCATAGCCGTGGCGAAATTAATTTCAAAAAAAGGCCTGCAATGACGAAAAATGTTCGTCATTCATAAAGTTAATAACTTACTTACGTATTAATAACTTCCTTAGGCCCACTTGCGCGTTCATAGGATATCCTAAAAAAACTCGTAGTTAACAGCTAAGGGTACTCACATGAAGAAGCGAGTTTTCGGTCCCGACTCCCGGTAGGTACAGGCCGCTGCAGGTTGATTTTCGGAAGGAAACGGGTGTGAGCGGATAAGTTAATGTGGGACTATTTCACCTACACCGAATCGGTACCGACCCGCACAGACTCGTCTGCACCCGACACCTGTTTCTTTACTATGTAAGCACCCTAACTCAGGCTTGATGTTAGTAATGTCAAAATGAATTGACGTTATGAGGTACCGCTTGTAACTTATTTTGTATTTTATATTGTTCGACTTTGTAGTAAGAGAAAATTCAGTACTATATCAGCAGGCAATATATTCATGAACTCATAAAAATGATAAAAAACTTTAAACATATTTTTCCTTATCTGACGATGAAATCTTCATGGAAACCAACAATACAATTAAAATGAAATGTCATGATATAAAATTCAAAGACACATAAAATATCACGTATCGTAATGTAATGTAAAATAAAAAGAGTGGGTATACATTTTCCGTTCATTATTCGTTCATTCATTTTTAGTTGGATTACATTATCAGGGCACAGACATTGCAATCTTTATGTTTCGTCGATTGAACTGCATTAACTAACCCGATGTTATTGTTTAATTACTTACTTAACTTTGACTTTACAAACTCCATATTGGGCCGTAATTAGGTATTTTCATCAAAATAATGATTCAAGACTCAGAACAAAAGGCCGTCCTATTTAAAGCAGCTTTAAATTCAAAATTCAAAAGCAATTGTTCGTCTCGACGTTGTCGCTTTGAGCAACATTAAAACCCTTTGGATTGTATTTCCACAAAGGCTTATTCAAAGAAGGTCTTAAAACAAAACTTGATGCTTACCACAGACCTTGAGGCTTAAAACTGCATTTCTGAGGAACGTTGTTTGAAATGCTCTCTTGTTTGGCAGAATTAACGAACTTAGGCGAAATTTCGTATGTACACTCGAGAGAGACAAAGAGAATCGGCGTTTTATTTCGGATAATATTTCGTCGAGAACTGTGTGAATTGTATTGTCAAATGAGACGTAGAATTCTTCGCAGACAATTTAGCAGTTGAGTCAAGTATGAGAATGTTTTTACAAATATAACTTCAAAGATTTTTGCACTGTGTTGATATTACTTTGTCAACGTGATATGATATTACGTCGACACACTCTACGACTAAATGAATTCTGGTAGAAGTGAAAACACAAAGCAAAAATACATTACCTTGGCGGGATTTTCGTGCGTGACAATTCCCTGGAGCATAACATGACAGAAACGAAAAATAATCCACCTTTCGTATACCTTGTATGTTAATGCCGATTAGCCCACGTTTGCACGGACGTAAAAATATCACGGCAGGATTTTATCGCGCACTGGATTGTCAACTCTTGGTATTAATGAAGGGCTGTTAGGGCCGAAGCCTGCCGGGTCAGCGGGATTGTCCGAACAGGTTACCGCTACCCCGGAACATAAAGGGCTAAGGAAGGAACATGGATGGGTTTTAGTCAGTAAGAGTCTGACACTCATTTCCACTCCGCCCAGAGTGGGAGGAGTCATTTGATGATTCACCAGCCTCAAAAAAAAAGGCCTGAAGACAGTTAGGAGCTTTTCTTGGTGCCACGCCTGAGTGCCTAGACAACGTGACATTCCATCAACGTTAGCAATGATGGAAATGTAAAAAAAATGTTTTGGAATGACAGAAGCTACCGAAAAGGTTATATCAGTCATGTTGAAAGTCGTAGAAATACGAAACGCTTTGAAAGCGATTGACACTATTGTCAGCTAAGAAGCGTAGCTCGAATAAATGACAAATTAATCTTACAGCATAGCATCATGAGTGTGGCCCTTGCAATAAATAACACCATGAACAAAACCGGCCAGGTGCATGTCTGCTTGTCGGACCACGCACAATGAAGGGTTCCATAGTTGGAATGAATTTATCCCAAGAACAAACTTTACATTGTAAGTAGTTGAGAAACATGTTCTCCCATACATTCCACTTGAAAATGTTGATTTGTACGCACAATATTGAGAGATTTACCATGTTGTTTTAAGACCACAGACTTCTTATAGTTTTTCCTGTAATTTATAGGTATAGAACTATTTTCTGTATTTTTTTCAAAATTTTAAGCTCAGTAGTTTCGGAGATAACCCCCCGAATGGTAAATTTTCGTCTATTTTCTTAAATAACTTTAATATAATTTACTTTAAAATTATGAAAAATATATATTTGAGATTCTCACATTCATACACATTCGTGTGATACGTCTCACGGTACAGATTGCGAAACATTTTTTATTTTCTATTTGCCCAATAAATCAAAATTCATTTATTTACGTTACACGTCTGTGTTTGGGTCACAGAGATTCATTAGTGTACCAAATTTCAACTTAATCGGAGCAAATTGGCTGTGACAGACGGGCGGACAGACACACGAGTGATCCTATAAGGGTTCCGTTTTTTCCTTTTGAGGTACGGAACCCCAAAAAGAAGAAAGAAATACGTTGTACGTACCTAAATTTAGATTAACTAAAACTAGCAAGTCATTTCTTGTAAACGGTGTCCGTTTTTATAACAAGTTGCCAAAGCCGGTTACAGAACTTAGCGATGAAAAATTCAAAACCTTCATCAAACGTGTCCTAATCAAAAAAGCATATTATAAGATTAAAGACTATGTTGTAGACAAGGTAGTTTGGCAATAATTCCTTCTGCACATGTGGCTTCCCTGGCTCCTCATTAACGGCTTAACTATTTAAATGTCTATTAACTGCTCTCAAATTACGATGTTTATTTTTTATTTACTTTTTTTACATACTTTTTTGACATAATCTCTTTAGTACTTGACATTATATACAGACAATTCAAATTTTTCCATCTCTTTATTAGTGGTTGTAATGGGAATCATATCACTAGGTTTTATTAGGTTTTTATTTATCCTTTTGATAGATTCTTATTTTGTAAATGTGAGGACTTTGTAGGCCTTGTAGACTTTAGATCTGTAGACCATTTTTTATTTTATCAAGTACCTGGTACTTGTTGACAGGCCTACGCTGTCCTCCCATACCTACTGTAATTTGAAAATATTGTAAAAGCCAATTATTTTTAAAAAGAGTAACCGTGGAGTTTCTTGCCGGTTCTTCTCCATAGGAAACGACCAATTGGAACCGTGCACCTAGCTTCTGACGTTTCATAAGTGCCCATGTAGGCTTATGTGAAATGAAATATTTTGCTTTTGATTTTGATTTGTCGCGTTGCCATGGGTTGGTTCGCAAGTCCCCGAGCATTGAGATTACAACAGAGCGCATCCTCGCGCGTCAAATAAACACACTGTTGGGTTTTCAACTCTCGGCCCTACGCAGTGCGTTGAAAGTCCAGCACGCGAAGAAAAATCGCCGCGGGATAAACGCTCCCATAAAAGCCTGGGCTTATAGTATGTTTTAAAGACACTCAGACAACTCGAAAATTCAATAATAAATTACGTTCGAAAATCAAAACAAAGCTTTGTTAAGGGTCTTACAGGACCTAAACTCAAAAAACGCAAGTTTTAGAAACAATAAAAGTATATGATCGACTACAGTAAACAAAATCAGAAAAATATATGATAATCTTCAGGATATATGCTAGGTAGATAGTGTGTTGAAAACATAATACAACTAATTTGATACGATAGAAAAAAATCAAGAAGATACCTCTAAAAACTGTTTTTTACAATAAAAACCATACTAATACACATTAAAATCATTCTGATTTTTTGTCAGATTATTCTACAAGCAACATACTTAAACACTGTGTTTTAATTTTTTAGTTACCAGCGTTGTGTCATCGCGCTTCTCTTTCTTTTCTATGCAGTCCGACAGTGACCGCGCCATGTCAAGTAAGCCCCTTAAATTAATGTAATTTCGGGAAGTGATAATATCAATTAACTCAATGCTTAATTTTGTAAAGGCATCCATTACGTAATCAACCTATCATTGGTCCCACTGCTGGGACACATGCCTCCTCTCTGTGAGAGGGGGTGGGCCGTAATCCACCACGCGGGCCCAATGCGGGTAGGTTATAATAAGGCATTCAATAATCAATCTTCATTCAATTACAAACTTCCATTTTCTAATTTCAACAACTTCCGTTCGATATCGTCAATAATTATTTTACTTATCCCCAAGATTATTAGGTACGTTTTCTCTATCGAATGCCAATTTTATCAAATAAAAGTAGGTATTTCCTTACATAGAGGGGCTTGTGGCCAAGTAATAACAGCCACACGGGTCGATCGATGAGGTAAAGCGACGCTTGCCGCGGTCAGTCCGTGTATGGGTGCACACCGAAATTTCTCCATGCCTCGGAGAATACGTTAGGCCGTTGGATCCGGCTGTCATTCATGGATCTTTGACAGTCGTTACGGGTCGTTCGAAGCCCGAATGTCTGACAACCAGTCTTATACTAAGGGGTAACACTAACCAGTCTTAACAAAGGGTAAGACTGGTTGTCAGACTTCAGGGTGGTGTTATGCAGTAATTGGGTTGTGGAGGTCAGAAGATAGGCAGGCATAGTAACTCAATCAATTAATCAACTCAGCCAATCGCAGTCCACTGCTGGTCAATATGCCTCTTCCAGACTACGCCACAACACCCTGTGTCCTCCGCCTTCCGCATCCAGTCTACCCCAGCTACCTTCTTTAAGTCGTCCATCCATTTGAATTCCATCCATCTGCGGCAGAGCGACTGCCTATCTTCAACTGCATCCGGTTAGACTGGAAGCTGACCCCATCATAGTTGGGAAAGGGCTAAGCAGATAGATTTGATTTTCTTGCATAACAACAAAATTATTGCTTATTTGGGTCTTCACTTTGGTAGATACGACGCCGCATTTTCCTTTCCTTTAAATATGCATTGTTTGGTTGGTAACTTGGTACCATCTGTGTTTGGGCGAAGATGAAAGAAAATAATCGAAATTTGAACAGCTTATGTAAATGCAGGGAAATTAATTGGTAAGCAAAAAGACTACTAACCTAAATTTTATTGTCCATAATATACAAATCACAGTGGTAACGGCCGCGACTTACGAGTTGTAGGTCGTAGGTTCGAACCCAGACAGGCGCTTTACTGAGTATAAATTATTTCATCACCACTGCTCTCACAAAGGTGAATTTATAATAATAATAATAATACTTTATTGATACAAGTCCTTACAATTATGCTTAATATCTAGCTAAAGTTCTCAATAATTAAAGGCGCACAAAAATTTAAACCCTGACTCCTAAACTAGGAATACCTGTGACTTAGGAGTCAATGTTCTACTGCCACTTGGACACTAGATCCCTATGGTAATTAAGAGCTGGTAAGCTGGTATTACACAAAAAGAATATACTATTATGTTGTGATTTAAAGGAACATTTGGAAAGCAAAATAACAGTAAAAAGTTAAATTAAAATTAAAAATTAATATTAAAAAAAGTAGTTAAACATCGCGAGGAAACCGGCATGTGCATGTGTGTGATGAACCAAAAATTCGAAGACATGTGACATCTGCCAACCCGCACTGAGCCCGCGTGGTGGATTACAGCCCACTCCCTCTCACCGAGAGGAGGCCTGTGTCCCAGCAGTGGGAACATTATAGGCTTATTATGTATACAAATCACAATTGTCTTTCTTTGACAGTTGTATGAAGTGGCTTTATCACGGCAAATTGACGTAGGGGGTCAATTTAGTTAACAATTAACCCCTATCGGGTTTATTTATAAACGATGATTATGTTGCTTAGTTAAGTAGTGGTTAACTGTTTAACCGTAGACAGAGTAATCTATAGACTCATGGTTTCCGTGTCACCGAAAGGGACAAAAAATTCCGGCAATCTTCATCATACTATAATTTTTACAGCTTACACCTTACCATTTTCACAGTTGCACAAAATATGTACTATTATTGAATTATGCACGAAAAAGATCTTATTTTCCGTTTAATCGCGGTGTAGTTTTATTATTTTATTCATAAACGTCAGAGTTGTTGTGCATATTGATGTGCTTAGCCGACACTCAGTAAGGGACAGAAATATTCTTACTCTGTCTCTTTTCTGTGCTAGTAACGTTAATATATTTCTCTTTTTCTTGTGTGAATGAAAAAGAAGATTATGCAGCAGTCTATAGTTTACTCTGTCTACGTGTTTAACCATAATTTTTTGATGTTTGAACGTCACATAACTTTTAGCATCGTTTATGAATAAACCCCTAATTTTCCAGACTGTATTTCAAAAGCGGTGGTTATTAAGTGGCAGTCGGTTCTGGAATAACTCAGAAATGGTTGTTTATCACAACATCACACTAACATTATAAAAGCGAAAGTTTGTGAGTGTGTTTGAATGTTTGTTACTTCTTCACGCACAAACGGCTGAACGGATTTGGATGAAATTTGGCACACAGATAGTTCATAACCAGGATTAACACAGGATACTTTATTTTATCCCGATATTCCCACGCAATCGACACGTATGCGGCTGAAACTGCGGGGCACTGCTAGTGGTAAATAAAATCAAAGTATGTGATGGCTTCTTCCCAAGTCATAAGAATCAAGCCTCACGCCTTCTTCCAATGTGGGTAGATAGAACCCCACCTGACATACTCCTTTTGTCCCGTTTACATTCATACAAAAGTTTATACCCGTGGAAAAACTTGTCTCTATGCGTCGGTGACGCATGCTGAAAGGGTGCTAGCTGAAAGGAGAAAGAAAATGGGAAAGAGATGGTTTTGTCCCCGATTTTTCTCTCTCCCCTTTTTACCCGTGCTAGCCCTGGCTGGTCTGTTCTGGACATTTTTTTAGTGACTGCAAAAAAAGGAGAGGATAAACATCCGACGATTTTTTGGTAACAACTGATTTTCTTTACCCCACAATAAATAAATAGGTAAATAAATAAACATACATAAATAAATAAAATAAAAAAATAAACATTTGAACCATCTCATTCCTTTCTTTAATCTCAGATGTTTACTACAAACAAATGACAGAGCTTCTGCAAGTACATGCTTATATCATGTGAAACGCCAGTGCGCTTATAAGAGGCTATTTGTTAGACAGTGTTGAACTCGTAGTCAGTGCAGTGCAAAGTTGTGAATTTTAATTAATTAAATGCTCTCTCGTGAGTGCTCATTAGGTTGGATGTTGATGTCTGTGATACAGTGGTACTTCGTTAAAAATGTAACTGTTTCCAACTGTAAACAGTAACATTTAGGTATAGGTATAACTATACCTACGTATTTTATGATCTCATATAAATACATAATTCTTATAAACTAGCAGCACCCCGCGGTTTCACCCGCATAAGTTTCCCGTGCGAATATCGGGATAAAAACTATCCCATGTCCTTTCCCGGGACTCAAACTATCTCTATACCAAATTTCATCTAAATCGGTTCAGCGGTTTAAGCGTGAAGAGGTAACAGACAGACAGACACATTTTCGCATTTATAATATTAGTATGGATGAATGAGAAAATTTACTCTTAAAGTGGAAATTCTAATGTAAACGTAGAACAGTTCTACTCGTTATAACTACAGGAATTTTGGTAAACTTTCTGAATATTAATGAATAGCAGAATTCCCGTGAAACTAACTTAGACCACAATTTGGATTAAGCCCAAAATATCTCTAACTAATAAACATTCCGATTTTGGCTTCCAAAGCTAATCACAAACTTAATAAACGCCCAAAAGTAAGGCATAAAAAATGTCTAAGTTTGCTTCTAACACAAATGTCTCCAGCTAAATAAAAAGGTGTTTTTTGACAGATTTAATAGACATTTTTATGTCTCGAGCAAGCGGGACCTTTTAACCTAAAGTCGACCGTCCACTGCTACGTAGGATATGCACGGAGAGTCGGCCAATGTTAGCTGCATTCATTTTTGTTTCCCAGCCAGGCATCCGTGCGTAGTGTGGCCGTGGGTTGCAGTCATACATAGAGAAGGGACCGAGCATTAGCCTCACAAAAGTGACCTCTCTCTAGAAAGAGACAAAGCGACTGTGCGGCCAATACCTGTCCCTCTTTTGCACGCTCATGAGGCAAAAGAACGTAGTGGACAATCCCGCCTATATTTCATACAAAGCGAAGCTAAGTACACGTGCGTCGTGCGTAGCTTAGCCATGGGTTGCTATTTGCTATGGAGTGGTGACTTCATACTTACGAATTTACGACGTTACGGAGGAAGCTAAGTCATTTTATTACGAGGGTGTCCTTCGATATATTATTTGGAGACCTTGCAGGTCAGAGTTTTATTTCCTTTTTTTCTTTATTGGAATATGAAATAAGAGGTCCGTTTGTTTTTAACCGACTTCTAAAAAGGAGGAGGTTCTCAATGCGGATGTTCATAATGTTTTTCTTTTGTGTATGTTCGGGCATAAATCCTTTTTTCGTTCGAAAGAGGTTTATTCCGAAATGGTCCCATTTAAATTTCGTAAAGATCTGATAATGAGTTTCGGAGACAGACAACGGAACTCTTCAATAAATGCCAGCAAGTCAACCGCGATTGCTGCTATCGCATATGTATGCATTGTTTACGCAATCACACAACATAACAACCTGTACCCTCTAAGAGCCAACACACACGGTGCGGCGCGGCGCCGCACCGCAAAGATTTCGCCGAATCGGCGGGCACACAAGCAGCTCGGGTGCCCGCCGATTGGTCGAAATCCCCGCGGCGCGGCGCCGCACCGCACCGTGTGGCTTGGCTCTAAGGGGGTACGCAGATGTGTTCAGTAGCTTTCTGTCACTGATATTCACGTAGCAAGTAGTGTTATATGAATTCGTGTGGGTTAGGTGGGTAAAACTAAAAAGTGAAAAATAAAAACCTTTTATAAAAAAAAACAACCGACTTCCAAAAAAAAACTACAAAGTGAAAAATAACTTTAGTCTCGGAAGTCGGTGTCGTTGGTTCCGAATTTTCGTTTTTTGACACCGACTTCCGAAATTAAAGTTATTTTGTAGTGTTTCCTTTAGTAATTTTTTTTTAAAAAGGTTTTTTTTAAATAACAAGAGGGTCAGGATTTACGAAAAAATATTTTGTTGCTGTAGGTATACCTGATAGATACAATATTTTTACAGGGGCAAATTAAATTGACTAGTAAAACTTCAAAGACGTTAGAGTATTGATATTTAATAACCTATTCATTCGAGTATTTTGAGAGGTAAACGTGACGGCGCAGTAGGTGGCGCCGCGCTGTCACGTTTTATTACGTAGTTACTTAACCGGAATCACCGAAAAGGTCGGATTAGAGTGACACTGGCTGATTACTGTCACATCGATGGTTGAGTGTCGGCTGCACTGACCTGTATTATGGTATGATAGAGGTCAGTGGTCGGCTGTGTTCTGATGACAGAGATGATGTCAGGGGAGCCGCTGTCGTACCACGTCCACGACGAGCTACTATAATAAGACACATTCCAGAAGGATAATTCTTCCGAAAAAAAAACAGCTATTACCTACATTTATGTTTGTACTCGTCAAAATGTAGGCTGATTTTTTTTTCACGATTTCAGGTTTGGTCCCCTAGTAAAAGTTGTTCATAATGAAGAAAGAGTACAATGACCTCTTAAGAGGTTGTTAATGTTTTACCAATAACCCTGTATAATTCAACTCGATGACACAAAAAACCGTTTTCCAACATAAAACTGACTAAGAAAAACGTAGATAACCGTCGTCATAGGTAGTAGAATCCAGACCACAACTAAATCTTTTCCTCCTCTAATTGTAGAGCTATTGTCTGAAGATAATGCAACCGAGGAAGTCTTTTGTTCCACTAAATACTGTCCCTAGTCTGTTCCTGCTTTTAAATCGTAGCCGGTCTGCTCGGAGTTTTTTTTGTCGTTGCTATGTTGGTAGTCTTGGATAGTAAGGGATGTGGAATGACCTAATCCAATCCTACTCATCATCTGCCTAGCCTTTTCCCAACTATGTTGGGGACGGCTTCCAGTCTAACCGGATGCAGCTGAATACCAGTATTTTACGAGGAGTGACTGCCTATCTGAGCTCCACAACCCAGTTACTGGGTAATACAATACCCCTTGGTAAGTCTGGTTGTCAGACTTTCGGGCTTCTGACTACCCATAACGACGGTCGAAGATCCACGAATGACACCCGGAAGGGGCTACCTCGAAAATCTAAAATCCTCGAAAACCTACTATGCGAGCGAAAGTGATACAATTACTTTTGAAACGCAAAAGAAGAGTGATGGCTATAGTGTGCGTGCGCTCTGAATAAAACGACGTATGTGCCAAAACGAATTTCCTACTTTTTAACAAAATTAATTAATTAAATTTAAAACTACTTTGAGGAAACTTTGTTATGATAATTCTCTATGTTTTAAAGTAAATTCCATTGAATAACTCTCAAGTGTTACGCCGTGATGTCGAAAAAAGTAAAAAAATAGATATTATAACTTTGCAATTTTTTTGTATCGAGAAAAATTCAAGATACTAGACCAAAGAGCCAAAAAACATATACCAAAATGTTAAATCCCTATTCGACATACTTAACAAGTTACACGAAATAGGAAAGCCACGTTTTTTTCAACATATCACCTTAACGTGCTTTCCGAGGCACGTAATTAATGAAATACTGTTCAAAATTAAGTTTACAATTGCCAGTAAATAAATATCAACCCTTCTCCTAAACGTCCACAGAATATCCCTTTAATAGAACTAAATACTCTTCCTCAGGTCCATGTAATTACGTCAGTAAATGAAAATGGCCGTCCAAGACGCCTTTGGCCCTTTAATAAATAAACCCGAAAGATACCTTGTGTACTTTCTGTGGAACATCTACTAATTATCCCTGTGGCCCCGGACTGTTTGTGTTCCTAACGTAATTAAGGGATGATAGAGTACCTATTTTATGTTGGTTATAGGAATATTCAGGAAACCGCTCAATTACAATTGAGGTATCTTTTTTTTTCAATAAGATATTATTACTACTCTATGCTGGGAGGCTCGGACATTTCAGCACATGGTTCCAGACTTCTAGAGTGCAGAAATTTTTTGAGGGTTATTAAAAAAAATTTGCTCTGCCATATATTTGACCGCGTAGGCACTTTTTTATGAAACAGCGGATTTTTTTTTAATAACCGGCGAAAAGTATCTACTCTGGAGGGTTCAGAATTATGGTTACAGCTTGCACACTGGCTATACAGGGTTATTGGTAAAACGTTAACAACCTCTTAAGAGGTCATTGTACTCGTCATTATGAACAACTTTTACTATGGGTCCAAACCTGAAATCGCGAAAATAAAATCAGTTGTTCCCTACATTTAGGTATGTTCGTATAACTCGTCAAAATGTAGGGAACAGCTGATTTTTTTTGGCGATTTCAGGTTTGTCCCTCTTAAGAGGTTGTTAATGTTTTACCAATAACCCTGTATCTTTGCCCTTTATCTAGACAAAATCTCACGAACAAACAATTGAAGCATAGGCAAAGGTTGCCGATTTTTGCATTATCCGCGAATTATGCATACACACACATCGAAATGTTGCCTATTTGTTTCATTTCACCACCAAAAAATGTTACTGTGACATTTTTCTGTCAAAGCATATAAAAAACCAAACTTTTATACCTAGATAAATCTTATCCTGAGAATAAATTTAGAATTTTTGACAGTTTTTCCATACTAGAACTGTCAGACGTCAATTTTATACCACGGATAAAAGTTATCTGACTTTGGTAAAATCAGCCCTAAGGAATCACACCTTAATATAATAATTCTAAGAGTTAAGCTCCCTAGCACCTACTTGTTTGGTCTACAAAAGTAACTGAATGCAACCAAAAGAGTTTCCATTTTTTTTTCCTTTTGACCCCATTAATAGTTCAGCAATATTGTAATTTCTAGCCACGTAAAGCCTTTGTATTTCCCATACGGTTAACTGGCTGAAAAACCGCTGAAATAGCAACTGAACCAAATCAGGTCGGTGCTGTTTCAGTGCGAACATGATATTTTGGATCGTTGCCAAATGCTTGAATGTTTCTTTGTAAAGGTATTTTTATGTGTGAGCCTTATATTTAATGATATACGCCTTTAAATATGCGGTTTCAAAACATTAACTGTTTAGCCTTTTCCCAACTATGTTGGGGTCGGCTTCCAATCTAATCGGATGCAGCTGAATACAAGTATTTTACAAGGAGCGATTACCTATCTGACCTCCACAACCCAGTTACTGGGTACCCCTTGGTAAGTTTAGTTATCAGACTTTCGGGCTTCTGACGACCCGACCCGTAACGAATGTCAAAGACCCACGAAAGCCGGGACCAAAGGCTCGGAGGGGTGCAAAGACTGTCAATATTTAGCTATATGCGATTTTACAACATGACACTTGAAATTCCCGAGAGGTTGGTTAGGCGGAGAAGAATATTTATTTCTAGCTGCGCCCCCCGCGGTTTCACCCGCGTAAATATTGATCCCGTGGGAATATCGGGATAAAAAGTAGCCTATATGTTAATCCAGGGTGTCAGCTACAATTTTTAGCATACAATTTTTTTTCAAAATTGGTTCAGCTGTTTGAGCGTGAAGAAGTAACAAACATATGAACACACCCCCACACACACACACTCACACACTCCCAAACTTTCGACTTTATAATATTAGTGTGATGACCACATCTCGCCATATATGTAGTCCCATGTAACAAAGGGCGAGCTTATATCACTCGCATCAAAATCTCACCCAGTTTGTGTCGTTTTCTGGGTCATATGTGTAATAGTTCAGTAGTTGAGAACTGAAGCAGTAACAAAATATTAATATGTTTTGTTCATATCCTAATCTTAGGATTAGGATATGAAAAAAATCAGCTGTTCCCTACATTTATGTTCCTATAACTCGTCAAAATGTAGGGAACAGCAGATTTTTTTTCCGCGATTTTAGGTTTGGTCCCATAGTAAAAGTTGTTCATAATGATGAGTATCAATTACCTGTTAAGAGGTTGTTAATGTTTTACCAATAACCCTGTATTGTAGGTTTATGTTGGAAAAACGATAAGTAAGTATTTACTTTATTTGCCAACATAAATTTTCGTTTTCCAGGAAAGCTTAACGAAGTATTTACTTTAGTTTAAGTTGGTGGATTTTGTTATTTTGTTTGCTGGCAAGATTTTGTCAGTGTGAATTATTTTGCCCGAAGAGTTGTTTTTCAGTTTGTATAAGTAATTTTGATGTTAGGTTTGGAACGAAGTTCTTTAACGGAGCTTTCGGTAGGAGTGAACTTGGAGAAAGCGTCACGTCACGAAAAAGCGTTATGCTCGCTTCATTCGACTTTTTATTACATAATAATAAAAAGAGTCAGAGAGAGATAGTTTTCATGGTTTAGTGAGGTCAAAATAAAAATCCAAGATGGCGGTTCCAAAATTTTTCAAATTTATCTTCATGGGTGTCGTTTTCATAATTTTCGAGGGTGCTGAAGCCGATATTGAGGTCAAAATGAAAATCTAAGATGGCGGCTGCGAATATTTTCTAATTTTCGCAACCGTCATCTTAGATTTTCATTTTGTACTTCGTTACTGCCGGAAGCCCGACGACCCCACATGTTTTTAGGATTCCGTAGTCAACAAGGAACCCGTTATAGTTTCGCCATGTCCGTCTATCCGTCCGTCCGTCCATCCGTCCGCAGCTTAGCTCAGAGACTCTAGTACTAGAAAGCTATAATTTGGCACGGATATACTTAATAATCACGCCGACCAAGTGGTAAAATAAAACCATGAAAAAATATTTTTTAGGGTACCTCCTGTACACGTAAAGTGGGGGATGGCTTTTTTTCTCGTCTTAGCCATGGTGTGGTACCCCACACAGTTTTTGAAAACATAATAACTTTATAACAAAGTAGAAAAATATTCAAAACAAGACAGCATCGTCGCAGCACCAAAGTGTCCTCGACATCAGAGAAAAGCGTCGCCATT
Organism: Oligia fasciuncula; assembly: GCA_963082905.1. Classification (NCBI taxonomy): domain Eukaryota; kingdom Metazoa; phylum Arthropoda; class Insecta; order Lepidoptera; family Noctuidae; genus Oligia; species Oligia fasciuncula. The sequence continues at coordinate 6,715,843 of OY720406.1, read as the reverse complement.
GAGAAACAAAAGAGAATGAATAATACTCATTTTCATCCGTACCTCACTAGATGAGTTCAGACAAGTTCCCAGTTAGTCTGTGTTACGCGACAAATGGGCGAGATTCGATTTGACAATAGTCTGACGTTACTACGGATTCACCCGTATACATTTCTTTTATTTTTAGTTACTCTGGGCAACCCAATCTTATCTTATTTACTGGCGACCGGTCACTACTTGGCTTGGTTTTTGCAACTTGAGAAAATATGGTCTGTATTATAATTATTTTAGTTTAATAATCCCTAAATCAATGTGGATATTCTTGTATGTTTTGAATTTGAATTAATCTCCGTTAAAACCTTGACCTCCCAACAATAAATAAGTACCAAGAACTTACTGTGCTGTTCCTAACGTTCTAATGAGCTTTACTGGGAGGAGAGAGGAGGGCAAGATTAATGACTAGGTAGCACAAGATAATGGGCCGTGTATGATAAGTTACATGTAGTGTAACATAATAATTGATGTACAGACGCCAGCACATAAAGCTACTACAATCTGTCAAATTTCTATAATAGATTTTCAACTTTACCACTAAAGCTTAAGGTTCAAAGTTGATTGGGAAAATTTGACAGTTTTGGATAGCTTGATGTGCTGGCATCTGTACACAGATTGTAGGAATGAGGAAAGAACGTCAGAATTCGTTTATCATAACATCATCCTTGTTTCTCCGAAGAGTTAGGCAGAGGTGTACCCATAGTAGGTACGTACACCCACATTTCGCCAGTTATGTTTAAGTCCCATGTAATAGGGGGCGAGGTTTTTGCCATCAACCAAGCACTAATGCAGACTTCGACTCTTAAAAAAAACCCAAATGAAAAATGCTCAGGAATAGCGCTTGCGACTAATAAAAGTCTTAATACGAATTTGAACGTTCTATTTTTACCGACTTGAAAAAAAGGAAGTTATCATTTCGACACGTATGAATGTTATATTATTGGAACTGCAATCTATGACAATCTATTAGGGCTTCCAAACAATAGATGTTTTTAAATTTTATTTATGTTCGTATAACTCGTCAAAATGTAGGGAACAGCTCACTTTTTTTTCGCGATTTCAGGTTTGGTCCCATAGTAAAAGTTGTTCATAATGATGAGTAAAATGACCTCTTAAGAGGTTGTTAATGTTTTACCAATATCCCTGTATACATCCAATTAAATAACTACTTTGTTTCTCTCTATTTTCAACATCTATTTTTGTGTAACTTCATCAGCAAGAAAATTTACTCCTTGCACCATAAGCCCCAGGACCCGAGCCAATTAACCGCTTTTGTTGCAGCAACCGGAACTCCAGGACATAAAACGTCCCAGATTTGTTACCGGCACAAATCGATGTTACCGTGAAAGGGACACAGTGGGACATGATTGGATTAATGATTAAGATTTTGTTAGATAAGGAAGTGAACATTCGAGGGGGGTTCTTTTCACTTGATTTTGGATTCATCAAAACATTGATATTGTAAGATGTTATAGACGGTATAAACAGCGGTACTTTAAGCTCACATTACCTAAGTTTACACGGTGAGATTGTTACAGAATAGCACTACAGGGTGGCAGCACTAACAGACGGGGTCCGCTAGGGCCGATGCCTGCCAGGGCGCGGGTTGTTTGAAAGAGATACCGTGGCCCCTGGCACAGGCAACTGAAGGAACACTGGTGGGTTTTAGTCAGTTTAAAGTCTGACACACCCTCCCGCTTCCCACACAAAAAAAGGGTGGTAGGAATATCGACGTGCAAAAAAGGTTACCATGAATTTAGCACATGATTCGAGATTCTAACGAAGAAATTTTTCATCGGTCATTATGAAAAAAAAAACGGTCAATTGCGAGTCGACTCGCGGATTTTTTTCTTTAGGTACTTGTGCTCAATGACAATGCTTCTTGCCTTTATGATTCTAGGTCAACGGAAAATACTCTATTAATTTTGATTCACTTGAGAGTGTCGAAATATACGTTTTTTGCGGCTTTATGCCGCCGGCCGTATCTTTTTTACGTTAATTTAGTAGTTTGATTTTTTCACAGCTTCAAGGGACTTTAGACTTAACATTAATCCTTTAAAATGACTAAGATGAAGTAGTTGCCTGTTTAAAACGGGTAAAGACTTGCATTGAAAAACAAAATATGTTTTTAAAACAAAACAGAATTAAGAACAACAGAATCGTACTACATTGTGATAACGGGCTACTACGGAACCCTACACTGTGCGTGGCCCGACACGCACTTGGCCGGTTTTTCCTTTTGAGGTACGGAACCCTAGAACCAGCTGTTTCATAGAAAAGTGCAATATCGTATACCTACGCGGCTACGCACATATTTTTTGAGTTTTTTAAACCAGCAATCCCGCTATTCTAAATTACAAAACCAACTAATCCTATTTAAATATTAATGCTCCTTCAACTTTGATGTTAGTCTGTAGTTAAGTATGTAAGCCTTCTCTGCTAGTTCCATTACTTTTTCATCTAGCTCTCAAAGGGTGGCATTAAAAATAGATTATAAAACCGCCGCAGCTTCGTACACGAGTTCTTTGTGCTTCGTTATAAAATGTGACTCTTAGACGGAAATTGTTTTTAGTTGAAAGTGCTTGTGATTGGAGACGTTGAGATCTTCAAAGGACATTCATCAAGTTCTTTACAAGACTGTATGTTGTTGTAAAGTTTATTATAAATTGAAATAGGAAACATAATGTTATCAAAACATGAAAATATGTCGCCTCAAATTCTCAAAGGCACATATGCCAGTCGCATATGTGCTAGGATAGTTGCATAGTAACTACACCCTCATTTGCCCAGTTATGTTCTAAGCTCCATGTAATATGAAGATCACACGTCACACGTCATATTAGTAAAATATACCTTCCAGTATATAAATAACAGGATAATAAACGTATTATTGAAATCCTTGAACGACCTTTCCTATGGTGTTGTCTTTTACCCTAAGAGGTGTATGACGAGAATTCAAGGGGCTTACAGGACCTAAACACAAAAAAACGCAAGTTTTAGAAACAATAAAAGTATATGATCGACTACAGTAAACAAAATCATAAAAATATATGATATTTTTCAGGATATATGATAGGTAGATAGTGTGTTGAAAACATAATACAACTAATTTGATACGATAGAAAAAAATCATGAAGATACCTCTAAAACTTCCTTTTTACAATGAACACCACACTAATATACATACATTCTGATTTTTTGTCAGATTATTCTACAAGCAACATACTAAAATACTAGTGTTTTATGTTTTTTAGTCCAAACAATAGATTTTTTTTAATTAAATAATTGCTTCTTGATTTGCAATAAATTATCAGCTTTGTGTCATCGCGCTTCTCTTTCTTTTCTATGTAGTCCGACAATGACCGCGCTTTAGGTCATATAAGCCCCCTAAAAGACACAAAACTGAAATTTAATCTCAGATGCAACTCTCTGAAGAGTATAGTTTGTTTGATGTAGTTATTTTTGAGATTTGTATGCAATGTTTTCTCGTAAAGGTCTACCGTTAAACAATGAACTCAAAACTTATTCGTACGCTTTTGATGATAAAAGAACTCATGTCGATATTCCACTAGGTATATTTTCTGGGCCAAAATATTCAAAACACAAACAGACCGCCTTCGACTCAAAACTGAGCAACAAAAGTTTTCGTGTTCTGTATTTACATAAATTCCCAGAGCAATACGCGGAAAGCCTGCCATTGAGAGAAAACAAATGAAAATGCGTGTAGCCGTGGTGGAATTCCAACTACAAGGGTCCTTTCAGACGTGCCACAATCGCAACACCGCAGCGGCAAAAATAAGTTAATTTAATAAGTTCTTAATAAGTTCATTTCGGAACCAGTCCATAATCATGCATGTGTAATTAAAAATATTAGAAACATTACATTAAGAATTAATTAAAATATTACAATTAGATAAACATTACATCAAAAAAGTCATCAATTACAATTTTACAATAACAAAAAGATTAAATACACTTTAATATGTTTCAACTTAGTCTAAATTTAGGTTTGGATCCGAAGTGCTCAACATGCAACCTGGTCCAGTATCGCATTATTGGGCAAACCAGATACAGATTCAATGTGGTCGGCCACAAATTGTGTGCAAAAGTGAAGTTCCATGCACACGCACTACAATTTTCAGCCGTTACCTAACATATTACTAAAACAGATGCAACCACTGACATCACTCACAAGCAAGTCTGTACAAAAAACAAGCAAACTAATACACGAATTGTGTGCTTTGCCCATTCTTCTCTATATGAAACTAACCTTTGGAAGAGACACCTAGATTAAATTCTTCTGACATTCAAAACTGCCTTTTAATGGTGTAATTCAAATAAACTATTTAATTATGACTTTTACGCTGCCACAACGCGACATCAAGCAGCTGCAGGAACCGTTCCCACTAGCCACTGCCTGGCGACATTTTTGTCGCTGCGATATGTCTGAAGCACGTCTCAACAGACCCTTCGTTGGGGGGAGACAACACAAATGAAAATGTGTGAAATACCCTACAAGCGTAGGTATGGCCTTTCTTGTCCAATTTGACAAGCTGTTCGTAGTTTCCGTCCTCTTCTAGTTTGGCGACGTCTGCATCATAAAGATTTTTTATTACTTATTGAGCCTCTCTTTCGTGGCCATCTTTGTTAAGAGGCACTTCAAAATATTTCCTCCGTGCCTGCATATCGCTTTTGGGAGTTCTTTTTGGGACATTATCACAAAATCTTTGGGTTTGGTTCCGCTTTCAGATTTTATCAGTTCATTTGCCGTTAAGGGTCTGTGGGTCAAACCCAATATAAAAACATTTGCCATTTCTAGATATTCAGGGTAATACGCAGTAGCACAGATTAAAATCACTGTTATTATTATAGAATGTAATATTTAATAATTATTTTCCATGATAAACCCCAAAACTGCGTGCTCATTAAAATCGTTTATCTGTATTTGTTATTCAAATGACCTCATTAACGAAATCTATGTTAATTATATGTTGCCTCGGTATGGTCGGTAAATTTTCATTGTTATGAGAGCTGAAATTTAAATGAACTACGTATTTATTACTAGGAAACAGATGGACTTTTCATTACATCGTAATAATCAGTTATTTTTATATTGCTAACATAATATGATCTCCTACTTCACCACATAATTCTCTATTGCCCGACAATCTTCTTTCAGTTGAGACTGTTAGGTACTTGTATAATTAAAATTATGGGTAATTTTCATTGGTCGGTAGGGCTTGTATGCGGAGTGCGGGAGATTCCTGTAAAGCATGCTATAAGGCCTGTATTTGGGGAACCGTTTACATTAGTCGATAGGGAACGATTTCGGTGTAGGGAAACCGCACCGCACGTTTGGCAGTTGCTTTGAAGGCTCATTTTCATGGGGTGTGAGTCTCCGTATGCTTTTTACCGACCGATGAATTTCATTGGTCGCTACGCTCGCTCCTGGGAATGCGGGTAGACCCAGCATGCTATTTATCGACTGAGTTATCGACTAATGTAATTGATCCATTAGGAGGCCTATGTCCACCAGTAGATGTCTTTCAGTGGAAATGATAATAATGAAGATATTAGCTGATACTTCACTATCCCCATCAAATTCGCATTCTTCAAGTCACTTTCGCTATTACCACGAGCAAAGAGCGGGGGCAGTTCTCGTAATTTTAAGAAAATTCACAGTCTGATCTCAGTGTCAATCTGTCAAAAATACCTCTAATTTCCCTACATATTTTAAATGTTTTTGACATTGGTTGTCGCTGAGATGAGATTGCGACTGGATTTTAAACTTTTTTAATTACGGGAATTGGCCTTCAGGAGTCCTGTTACCTTCATACTTGTTCATCTGACTGTACTTCTCAGTAACGAAGTAGAAAGCTAGAGTTTTAATTAATTGTGGAAATAATTTTCCTTTTAGATAAAACATCTATAAATATCGGTCCAATCAGCCCCATACTGGTGGTCATTTTCATTTTATCGCCATGTTTTCTACACGAGTTCTGCTGCTCCTAGTTCTAATAAGTTGTGCTTATGGTCGTATAAAGGTCAAAAGTAAGTGTTTATTATTATATTTACTACTTTGCCTTCTATCCCATTTCTCTGTATTAAATAACGCATCCGCAAAAAATAGCTTGTCTTATATAGCAAAAACGAATTTAATAAATTAGAATATACTTAGCTTTTTCTTTATAAAACCTTTAAGTAAATACACAAATATAAAAGCAAATCAGATTATGATATAATCAATATCATATCAAAGCTTTTTATGAACGATCTTCATAAAAATGACTACATTTTCATCTGATTTATTCAACCAACTAAGCGCTAAGGTAATTTCAGTACCTAACAATTCCTTTATCTAGTATACATTTTCATTTTGAAGAAAGTAGGTATCTGGTACATTGTTTTGCAATATTGTTGCTTTTAGCTTCAAAAAGTAGATTGTCCAAGCTTGTATATTCTACTTTGTATGGAATTGGGTTATACCAAGATCAAGCAGGTTTTGGTACAGTGCCAATTTTTCAGAGATATTTCAAAGACTTGGATTTTCTCATTCGCTTTGCGATCGTAAGCATTCATTTTGATATTATGTAATGCAGTTCCATTTGGGGAAGTGTTATCTTCTGCTTGAGCTGTTTTCTTATGATATTTGTTAAGTTGAAAGAACTTTTCGTGATATTCTTTTACACGATTTTTTTGTTTTTTTCCATTGTTTGCTGTAATATCTAACATGTAGGTAATTGCAATTAGTCTACTGGGTTTTTCTATCAGAAACATGATAATTACAGATTTCTTATATTATTATTTATTACGGTCAAATTAAACTAAGCAGAGAAACTTCACAAATGTAATGGATATCGATATTAAAATGACGATAAAAAAAATATTTTCTGACCTCAAAATTTATTTCAGATAATGAAAACATAATATCCCTATTTCGTCTTTTTATCGTCATTAAAAATATCAATACCCATTACGTCTGTTAAGTTTTACCAGCTAATTTAATTTCACCCTCTCTACAGAGTGGTAGAAATATTTCGGGAGGTTATAAAAAAAAACTGGCCAAGTGCGAGTCGGACTCGCACACGAAGGGTTCCGTACCACAAGGCAAAAACGCCGAAAAAACACGTTTGTTGTATGGGAGCCCCCCTTAAATATTTATTTTATTTTGTTTTTAGTATTTTTTGTTATAGCGGCAACATAAATACATCATCTGTGAAAATTTCAACTGTCTAGCTACCGCGGTTCTTGAGATACAGCCTGGTGACAGACAGACGGCAAAACGCCGAAACAAACACGTTTGTTGTATGGGAGCCCCCCTTAAATATTTATTTTATTTTGTTTTTAGTATTTGTTGTTATAGCGGCAACAGAAATACATCATCTGTGAAAATTTCAACTGTCTAGCTACCGCGGTTCTTGAGATACAGCCTGGTGACAGACAGACGGACGGACGGACGGACGGACGGACGGACAGCGAAGTCTTAGTAATAGGGTTCCGTTTTTACTCTTTGGGTACGGAACCCTAAAAACAAACTGTTTCAGAGAAAAGTGCAATTACCTACGTGATCAAAATGTATGGAATAGCAATTTTTCATCGGTCATAAACTGAAACCATGGTAACAGGTTGGGCGTTGATGTCCCTGTCACTCTGTATATGCATAGTGGGGGCATAGGGCATAGTGCATACCCGGGATAATCGTCGGTTGGTGCCGCATTTCATTCAAATTTCCTAAGGGACCTCTGCGAGTTGGCTTCGGCCCATAGAAATGTTCATATATCTATGCTTCGGCCCCTCGTACGCCTTCCAAAGGACCGGGACCCCATAGTCCCGAAATATGTAAAATAAAAAAAAATAGTTTTATTATCAGGCAACTAATATTCTAGTTCACGTTTAGGACCCTTTTTTCGTTAATCTTTAAGTTACTAACTCATCTATCTTTATTTCACCAGAAGACAAGAAACACCTCGACCACAATGTTGGCATCATCGGTGGGCACAAGGTCGCCATCGAACAAATACCATTCATAGTGTCAGTCCGCGTCAATGGTACCTTCCACTGGTGTGGAGGATCTATCATACATGAGCGATTCATCTTAACCGCTGCGCACTGTATTGTGCCGTAAGTCTATTTAATACTAGTATCTACTTGGTAATTCATTATTTAGGCTGAAATCCCATCTCCGCCGCGAAACCACAGCAGCGAAACCGCAGTAGGTAGTTCCGCCATGACTTGTCTGTTGTACATTCACGAGCACTAATATGTCAACACTTGGCAACTTTCAATTGCGATTTTTTCGTGAAATAACGAATGCAACGTTGAAATACGACAGTTTACATAAACCTATGGGCTCGAAAATACTTTGTTCGTAATAACATAACATTTCATTCAAAACTGAAGGAGAAATTCGTCTTTGAATAAAGCCAAGTGTATACATACTTATGCTCGTGACTGTACGACAAGCGAAACAGAAGCGAAACTGCCTGTACGAGTAATAACGCACAGTTTAGGTTATGAATCTATCTCTTTCCAGCGTGATTCCGCTGATCTGCTCGGAAGCCTGTTTTGTTATGGTGCCATAAATAGATATTTTTCGATATCCGTGGTGCCATGTTTGTTTCCCTCATAATTGTAGCAGTCGACAAGTTTACAAGATCCTTTCGCTGTGGGCACTTGCTTAAAAGGTTCATAGAATAATGTAACTTACTTGCGGCCCGTAAAAAAATGTTATAACTAACAATAGCATTATTTTTTATTAGTTTTATCATGATTTTCAAGTATTGTATTTCTTTTTTAGTACGACCTACATTTTTGTCATAAGAAGAATAATAAACACATTACTAAGAAATCAAAGTAGAAAACAATATCCAATATCAAAAGAATATACTTCTAATGAAGCAAGGCTCAATTTGTTTCCTTTGATTTGCCAAAAGACAGAAGAAATGATTTGGAAAAATAATATTGTTTTGTCTATTTTATTGTTCTTTGAGTAATCATTATAATATATTCTCTCTTATTATATCAGTGTCCTGCTAAGAAATATTTAGTTCCATTTTATTATTCCGTTGCGCAATACCGTCTAGAAATAAAATTCTGTATTGATTTATAGAAGCTAAAACTTTTTAACAAAAAAAAACCGACTTCCAAAAAAAACACTACAAACTGAAAAACAAAACACTACAAACTGAAAAATAACTTTAATTTCGGAAGTCGGTGTCTTAGGGATCAGTATTTTAGTTTTTGCCACCGACTTCCGAAATTAAAGTTATTTTTCAGTTTGTAGTGTTTTGTTTTTCAGTTTGTAGTGTTTTTTTTGGAAGTCGTTTTTTTTTTTTTGTTAAAAAGTTTTTATTTCTCGCTTTTTAGTGGGTCTATTTATAATTTATCTAAGTTACAATAGCCTAATGTCAACTTGCCCATCGCCTTTTTATAAAATATTCCTTTTCTCGATGCAGGGACGTTAATTGTTGAGGAGTTCTCCTTTTATTAGTTTTTAGATTAGATGCTGATAATCCTGGCTGCAGCATCAAGCCAGACTTATGTCAACATTGCATTGAACTTAAAATTAGTCCTGTTTAAAATGAGCCCAAACACGACTACGGTGCTGTAATTTAAAGGTTTATACTTTTTCTGATGCTCCTGGCTTCAGCATCAGGTCTTCGGTGTTCCTCAGTAACAGTACGTTTATCCACACATCGAGCCCTTTTCAATGAGCCTAAACACGATATATCTGCTGTTAGTTGTCGAGGAGTTAGGTACTCTGCAGACTATCCTGACTGCAGCATCAGGTCATGACTTGATGATCATGAGACCAAATGTGGCAAATGCCCTATCAAACATCAAAACAATTTACTAAAACAGTCCTTGCCTGTTCGAGTAACTTCTTACTGTTAAGGAGTTGTACCTTCCATCATCAGCCCAGCTACCTGAGATGGTGACAACCATACACAAATACACAAAATACTTCATAAAATATGCGAAAAACAATAAGTGAGCCTATAAATTTGAGGGTTACCCTCGATTTCTCTAAGATCCCATCATCAGATCCTAACTTGGTGACAATGGGACCACCTCAGAACTATCTACTTTCGAACAAAAAAAGAATTTTGAAAATTCGTCGACAATTGGCGGCGTATTCGATGAACAAACATACAAAAAAAAAAACATACAAACACCCGAACATAGTACCTCCTCCTTTTTGTAAAGTCGGTAAAAAGCATTTCCTCTCTCCTTATAAATCATCATTATATATTATTTTCTTTGCTCCGGTTTCATGTTTATTATTATATGTACATATTTATTTAGATTAGTATAATATACTCTATGTATGTTTTTATTGTATTATGTAAATGGTACACCACAGACTACCTACAGTATTTGTCTGTCCTTCCCCTTTTTAATCCATCCAAAGGTTGTCTTTAAAAGATCGCTTTTAGCGATAAGACCGCCCATTGTGTCACCCTTTGTACAGTTTCTATATTTATGTCTATTATTTTTATGGTGTACATAATAAAGAGTATTCTATTCTATTCTAAAATATTGTGATGCAATGAATGGTTGAGAGTTGAATAGGCCCAATTTTACGATCAATCCAGCCTGATTTACCTTTCCTACTCAATAATTTATCTTTAAAAGCAACCTAAATCGATTTTTGCAGGATTATCCTTATCTCGAATCGTTTTCCAGTACCTACTTTCCATTTCATAATGACACCCTTTTCTATCTATTTTTGGATATCAATGACTGATTTTCCTACCGGTAGATGTTTTCCATCTGGGAATAAATTACGAACACCAAACATAAATTCGCCATTATTCCCATGTTGGCTTCTATTTAATTAATTATTAGAAGGTAGTATTTTAATTAATATAATTTCCTACAAAGCTAATATTCATTTTACATAATCAGAAATACCTTACAGCATTGTATTAAGCTTCAAATACTTATTCAGAAAAAGGTCTCTACAAACGAAATAGTCAACATCCAATATTTAATTTTCTTGGAAGGGCTTCCAATACATCATTCCCGGGATTCTGTATTTACGATTGTATTGCGTCATCTAAAGGAAACTCCTCTCAAGTGACTCTTAACTTTATTCCCAGGGACAGAGAGTTTAAAGTTGCTGTTGGTACCGATAAAGTTGACGAAGGGGGAAAGCTATACGATATTGAAAAAATTATATTACATGAAAAGTATTCAAATAAAACTAACGACTATGATGTGTGCATCCTCAAATTGAATGAATCCTTGACTTTTGGGCCTACAGTGGCAAAAGTTCTATTGACTGGAAATATTGTAAAGTTGAAGAAAGGAACATCGCTTAATACGACTGGATGGGGATTCATTCATGTAAGTTTTTTAAAATTAATTACTATTGAGTTCATTACACAGTGTCTGGACAGGGGACTGTGTAAGAGACAAATTAAAATGAAACAAATTTGTATAGAATTATGTGCCACGTGATTTAATTGTAATTTATTCAAAAGTCATTAAAACGGGCTAATAATCATATTATATCTTCGCTAGTATTGCTAATTTCTAATATTAAAAAAAAACAAGAAATGCTTCAATTTTCTCGCTGACAACCAATGCAAATGATTGGTTGTCAGCGAGAAATTGAAGCATTTCTTATTTTTTTTAATATCAATCACCTCAAGATTAAATCTAAGCAAGATATTAATCCTATTCATGCAAAAGCCTTGAATAACAATGATAATAATGTAAGAACAGACGATGACAAAATGGATATTGAGATAATCCGAGTGAAATCACTAAGGCTTGTACTAAATCAAAATTTAATATTGTCACTCAAGTCTAGACAGAAATTAATAGAATCATATATGATACCATACCTTAATATTAAAATGACGACGAGTCTGGAACACAAAATAGATATAGGTACAGAAGGCTGACTCCATTATAACGAGCGAAAACAGGCGCATGCGCTTAAAGACGGTGTTTATTCATTTATTTTGGGAAAACAAACAATTGTACATTATATATTACACCTAAGATTACATTGAAAGTATGGGTAAATGTACAACCCACAACGTTTCCACAGATTACCTAGGTTAATGATACAGTGAAGACACAATATTCAAGTTACAGAAACACAAAGAAGGAGAGTCGACATCGAGTAACTGTTCTGGGCATTACATAAAATATATTATTAACTAGGTCTGAGCAGTCAATCTTGTTGTGCAACAGATCATGAAGCATCATGGTTTGAAGCAACAGACGCCTTGATTCCAAGGTTAGAAGGTTAAACTTTTGTAGGGACTGAGTGTATGAAATACGTTCCATATGACATTTAAACTGCATTAATCTTAAGAATTTGTGACGAAAATGTGTACCTAGTAATTGCTTCGAACTTGCCGAACCGAACAAGTTACCCCGTAACCGAAAGCCAACCGCGAGAGCAATTGCACTCTCTGTGCATAATATTATGTGTGTGAGCGTTTTCGTTGTATGGAGCGGGACTTCTGTATCTATATTATATTGAGCCTGAAATATTATGAGTGGTCAAACCATTTAATATCTCCAGTGACGATGAATAATATAAGAGTCTTATTATATTTGAGTGGGTACGGTCACGATACCTACTTACTATTTATTTTATTTGAAGAAAAAGCAAAGAAATAATGACGATGAGAAAAGGAGTTGAATTATTTAAAGCTTGAAATTGATATGGAACAGAATGTTTATAACTATAACCGTAACTCTTTTTGTAAAAATGTTTAATTAAGTCTCCATGTCATCCATTTTTAGTGTTCCGTACCTAAAAAGGAAAAAAACGGAACCCATAGAGAATCACTCGTGTGTCTGGCTGTCCGTCTGTCTGTCACAGCCAATTTGCTCCAAATCTAATGGCCCGATTAAAATTCGGTACACATTATGAATCTCTGTAACCCAAACACCGTCTGTGTTTGGGTCACAGAGATTCATATAACGTAAATAAATGAATTTAGAATATGGGGGTCATATTTGGGGGGCAAATAGAAAATTAAAAAAAAGTTTCGCAATTTGTACCGTTTGAGTGTGACATATCAAATGAAAAGGCTTACTGTGAGGATCTCAAATATATTTTTTTATAATTTTAAAAGTAAATTGTATTAAAGTTATTTAAGAAAATAGACGAAAATTGACCATTCGCCTCCTTATCTCCGAAACTATTAGCCTAAAATTTTGAAAAAAAATAGTTCTATACCTAATAGATTACAGGAAAACCTATAAGAAGCCTGTGGTCTTAAAACAACATGGTAAATCCCTCATATTGTGCGCATCGTACGGAACTCTCTCCATGCGAGTTCAACTTGCCCGGTTTTTTTTATAAGGTTCGT